>AP031354.1:10040000-20040000 GCA_037833965.1 Marchantia polymorpha subsp. ruderalis | reverse complement strand
CAATCGTCCGTCATAACCAGTCAACGTAGTGGAGTGGGCACAACCGTATTATGGGGAAAGCCCCCAGTACTATGGAGAGGCGAGCGAAGAGACAGCCTACGCCGTCCAGTCGGTCCCCGCCCCTGCTGCAATTACGCCAGTGCATATCCCCCGGTATCATCCGGTAGATAGGGCCACTACGGTACCCGTGAGGCGCAGGGCACCTCCAGGGACGTTTGACCCACCGCCACCGCGAGCTTGTTTTAATTGTGGGGAAGTTGGACACTACTCACCTAAGTGCCCCCATCCCAAAAGGCAAACCGGGTATGTTCCGACATGTAGTAACTGCAAGAAGTTTGGGCATATTGCACCAGAGTGTGATCAGCCACCTGTTCCTCGGCAAACGGTATGATTTGTGACAACTCCTGCCAAGGAGGATGTCCAAGTTAACCAGGTCGAAGTAAGTTTGGACAGAAATGACGAAGAAGAAGAATGGCCGGCGGAAGAAGTTATGTGCGCACGAGTGGAAACTCGCAGTTCCAAGAAATCGAAGGAACAAGAGCGCGACACTCGCAAGCACGATCGGAAGGCCGACGACCGAACGGGAAAAGGAAAAGAGAAGGCATCCAGCAAGTCCGACTTGCGACCTGCACGAAAGCCTTCGGCTATGCGAGAAGCACCAGCAGTGCGCACCAATACATCGGTCGAGGATGAGCCAGTACGCTTGCTAAAACGGGACTATGCCCCGGATATCAGAGAGGAGGTAGCGAACTTGTTGAAAGAAGCGACCCGCAACCAAAAGGGACCAGAGCGGGAAGACTTGTCACCCTCCTTTGGTGCGAAGATGGTAGCAACTCTGGAACCACGCAGGACGTCGACTCCAAACCGACGCGTCCAATATGACTTAGTCGAAGATCTCGGGAACCGACAAGTGAACATCACGTTCAACTAGCTTCTGGAGGACAACAAGACGTATCGGAAGATGTTGATGCTTTTGTTACGACGCCCGCGGAAGCCGCGCGCATCCAAATCCCCTCAGGTGTTCCAAGTGGCCAGCGAAGACCAAGGACCTCCAGAGATCGATGTGGAAATAGAAGGGTGTTGTGTACACAAGGTACCAGTAGACTCTGGATCAGGAGTCAACATAATGACGGAGGACACTGCAAGAGCCTTGGGGTTCAGTGAATACGAACCTTCGAGGCGTGTGTTGAGGTTAGCGGATCAGACGCGGAGAATGTCTGTAGGTATGTTGCGCAATGTCCGAACAAACATCGGTGGTGCGGACTTTCGGTTGACCTATATCATCCTGCAGCCCATGCTGAAGCAAGGCTATGACATCCTGCTCGGGCGACCGTGGCTGTATGGCGCACAAGTACGATGTGACTGGCGTAGGCATCGCCTTAAGTTTCCCCATCCTAATGAGCCGACCAAGACCATCACTGTGCCCTGGACAAAGGTCCGACATGAAGGGGAGACACCGTCGACTAGCGCGGGTTACACATCGGGGGTGGACAGTGATTCGGCCGCCCGATCAGATTCCAGTGCCACTGAATCCGATTATTTTGTGGGATTCGTTGCCTGCTGTTCTGTGGAAGAGGAACCAGACGCTATTCAGCCGGAGGACGAACAGCAATTAACGGTAGGACTGGGAAGGAGTGAGACGAGTCACACAAAGGGCATTGTCGACCCTAGTGACTGTCACGAAGTGCAACTTAGTCTTGACAAGTGCTTGAAGGTATCAAGCACGGTGAAAGGAAACAAGCTAAGGGAGGTACAGGCCTTCCTTCGCCATTACGTTGATGTCTTCGCCTAGAAGATAGAAGACATGAAGGGGATACCTGCACGGTATAGAGAACACCACATTGATTTACTGGATGAAGCAGTACCCATACGTCAACGCCAGTATCGCCTCAACCCAAAATACTCCTTGCTAGTTAAGGAGGAGATAGATAAGTACCTGAGCGCCGGTATTATCTACCCAGTGCTTAGCAGTGAATGGGTATCGCCGATTGTTATCGTACCGAAGAAGTTGACGGGTAAGATACGGGTGTGTCAAGATTTCCGGAAGTTGAATTGTAATAACCCACTAAAGGCTAAAACTGCAATATAGTGGTAGAAAGGTCGAACCCACAGGGACAAAGGAACACACAGGGTACAAAGTGTCACGTTTAACAGACTATTGAGGAGTTTGAATTCTCAGGCGACTGTCACTCCCAAAAATACTGCAAGTGTCCACTCGGAGCGCACTCGGAGGTCGCACAGTGCAGCGTAACACACACACACACACACACACACCTGAAACTACAGAAACACAACCCAGAGATCCGTTAGGACCTCTACTCAAGATTTCAGGGGGAGGGTCTCTCAAGAGTACACTCAGCGAAGCTGCGGGTAGTGACTTCCAACTCTGGCTTTTACAACACTTCCACTAGCTTGCTGCTAGCGTAGGAAACCTGGGTTGGACTGCCTACTTTGGATCAAAGTCACTCATACGCGGTGAACAACACTCTCAACTCACAAAACGCGCAGAGAACACAGGTCCGCACTAAAGGACTCACTGAAAAACATTCCAGTAACACAACAACAGTCTATTGAAGAGTTTGAATTCTCAGGCACTTGTCATTCCCAGAAATACTACAGGGGTTACCCCAAAGGCACCTGCTGCAGCGTAACCTGAATTTACAATCAAGGCTTACACGAAGTAACAAAACTTCACTTTGGCATTCAGGGGAAAAATCCCGAAGGAGTACAATCAGAAACAAACACTCGAAGGTGTAGGGGCGAAACTATTCAAGTATCTAACTAGACACTGGCTCTGAGCATCGGAAGTCACCCGCATGTGTAGCTCCAAACTACTCAAGTCTCTTACCAATGTACTAGCTCTGAACATTCGGCCGAAGACCTTCAGCTACAAAATGCGGAACGCCAAGTTGTAGCTCCTCTTGCGTGGTGACAGAACTAAGGACACAAACACGCAGAGAAAATGAGTTCCTGATCTGCACTTCCGAAATTGGGAAAAATCCCAAGGCAAGACGCCTTGAACTACTTTATACCTTCTAAGTCCTAACTAGCACTACACTACACTACGCTACACGCCTGCACGGAACCACGCTACACTACACTCCGCGGAACCTGTGCTACGTCTCCTGCGCGACGGACTGCCGCGCACTAACTCCCTACCCTGCCAGTCTTCCGCTCGACTGCGCAGTCCTAACCGCTGCAACGCCGCGGACACCTCCACCTCGAGGGTGGACATGGTATCCCGCGCCCTCGACAGAAAAGCGTCTAACTTCTTCGCCACCTTCCGCCGACTCCTGCTGTCACCTGTCAACAACCCTGCTGCGCGAAGCTCTAACTCACGCAGTGTGAGTTTCTCCTGCGCCGGCACTTCCCAGTGGGCGTAGCCCTTGAGACAGTGAGCGACACGCCTCGCCATCTCCTCCTTCGTGCGATCTGCCTCTCGCCTGCGATCATCTTCAATTACCACCAACTGCGATTCGGCTTCCGCACGCTGCGCTCTCAATTCCCCGCACTCCGCCTGTAACCTGCGGATTAAATCCTCATCCGCCTGTCGTGCGAGCTGACACTCCGCCAACAACCGCGTCTGTCGCACGAGCTCCTCTGACAGAATCTGATTTTGAGTTTTCTCAGAAATCAAATCCGTCGTGGTCTTCACCACATCCCTGGTGAGCTCTTCAAGTCTCTCCTTCTTCAACCTGTCGAGGGCGTGCGATTTTCTCACAAGGTTGTACTGACCCCACAAACAGGCATGGTTCTCCCTCAAGTCCTTCAACCCCTGGTCCGCCCTAGCTAGTAGCTTGCTAGTGTGGACTTTAGTGCGAGTCCGCCTGCGCACTAATTCGATGTAGGATCCCGGCTGGAGTGGATCGGCGTATTTATCAAATTTGCGATCCAACTACTTCAGCAACGGTATCACCTGCTCAGAGAGCGCCGCCGCCGGCGCTCCAACAATTTCCTCCTCCTCCTCCTCGGTATCTCCTGCCCCCGACATTGCTTCTGTGGAGCCTCCATCGTCATCATCCGAGTTAAGGATTTCAGTCGCCATTGATTGCGTTGGCGAGTGACCCAAGTGGGGCTGCACGTCGTCTACGGGTGCTGCCTCCGAAGGCACACCTGCAGCTTCGCTGCTCCTCGCTAAAATGTCCAAGGTGATGGGTGAATGTGGCCGTGCTACATCCCCATCGCCCGCTTGTCGATCCTCGACTGTATCCTCTTTGACGCCGACGTCCGCCGCCGAAGGCGATCGAGCAGAGTGTGTCTGCGCGGGGTGTAATTGCGCATCGCGCACCTGAACTTCGTCCCGCGGACAGACAGTCCGCTCCTCCGTCAGGTCCTCCTCCCTCGATCGGTCCTGCGCGAGGGCTGTGTCTGGCCTGTGCGCAGGCGCAAATGCCGGCGCCTTGTCCGCCGCAGGCGCAGCGCCGAAGGCGTCTATCGCCGAAGGCGACATAGCCGGAGGCCGCTCGCCCGATGTCCCTTGGCCCGAAGGCCCTACCGCCGAAGGCGCATCTACCGGCGGATTACCCGCCGAAGGTGCGGCCTCCGCACGCTCCCTGCCCGCATCTCGTTGACCCAGAGGCCCTAGCGCCGAAGGCGCAAATCGTGGCGCGTTGTACGCCGGAGGGTCTGGTCCCGAAGGCCCTTGACCCGTAGGCGGATCTTCCGCCGGCTTCTTCCCCTTCCTACGTTGGAACGGGGGTGAATCCTGCCTGTGCGCAGGCGGCATGTGCACAGGCGAACGCTTGTGCGCAGGCGGACTTCCTCTGCCTACGCGTAGGCGTAGGTCCACGTCCGCTTGGGGTCGCCTTTCCGTCAAGGCTCGCCTGTGCGCAGGCGGAACACCAGTCCGCACCGCACGTGGTAACTCCGGAGGCCCTTGGCCCGTAGGCTGCCTCTCGTCCGTCGAAGGTGCAACGTGGTCCGTCGCTCCTGCAGACGTCCGCGCTCCCTCGTTCTTCTCCGGCGACGCACTTCCTTTCTCCGTGGCAATCGTCGCCGTGTCCGCGCTGCTGGCTGGTAACAGAAGCCTGCGCGCCTTTTGCTTCGGCCGGCTGCACACTTCGTGCAATGGCCGCTCTCGAATGGGAGCAGTGGGTTCTTGATGCTGCTCCTCTTCGGACTCCTCTCTCCATCGCCGCTTCGGCGGCACTCTTGCTGTGGGAGTGTTTCTTCCCTCGTCCCTCCGCTTTGGCGGAGTAGAAGTTGGGGACTCCTCTGCGTAAGTGTTGACCTCGTTATCCCGCACATACTTCCCAGGATGGTCGACGGACAATGGCGGAAAGCGAGCAAGCTCCGCCGCGGTCAAACAATTCCGCTGTCGATAAAAATTGATCAGGAAAGGGGAGAGGTGATTTAGAGTTCCCCCCTTCTCCTCAAAAGCGTGCTATTGCATCACCCTATGCAGGATGCTCGCCCAGTGAATTGGAGCCCCCTCGATGATGCACTCCACAAAAGAAACCTGCCACAATGTGATGTAGCAGGCGCGGTGTGGCTGCAGTAATTGCAGCAGTGCCGTCGCTATAGTCCGGCGGAAACGATCTTTGTAATCGCGGGTCTTGTACCCATTCTTGGTAGACCTCTCCCGCTTGAACAAGAAATCGAGCAGAAATCTAGCAAGAAATCGAGCTTTCTTGCTATCAACCATTCCTCGTAGGCGCGCAACCCGTTTTGTGGAAGCCGGAGCGGCAGCATCCGCAATCGGTTCAGCCTCGACATTGCGTTCTTGGAATTCGCCTGTTCGCTAATTCTCTCTCTGCTCCGCTCGAGCTCCTTGCTTCCTCGGCAAACTCTAATCTCACTCAATTCCAAATCACGCGCACTCAATTTTCTCTCAATCAACAAATAATCTTCTGCGCGCCTAGAATGCTTAGCAGCTAGCAGATGGACGCGCGCAGCTCGCACTAGAAAATGGAATCGGGAATTCAAGAATGGGGCGCTCTCCGTCTCGCGGTCGAAGGTCATGGTCGACTCTTGATCGTGAGGGCCGAATCAATTGATGGCCGCGCCGGCTCTACGCCAAAACGGTCTCCGCTCTCACGCGCGGCTTCACGCTCTGCCGACGCTGGTTTAACTCACACGCTCGAATTTTCGGATTTGAACTCCGCGAGCGTACTACGCCGCGGACATGGGTGCGTAGCGCCGAAGGCGGCTTTTCCGCCTTGCGCGGTACACTCGTTCGTACCGCTCCTCGGCCCATCCTCCTCTTCCTCGGCGCCCGTCCGCGCATCGGACAAAAGTTAAACTCCCGCCTTTGCGCAGGCGGAATCCCCGGCGAATTCTCCGCCGGCGCGGAACTTCATCCGCCTGTGCGTAGGCACTCGCCTACGCATAGGAGAATTCCGTCCGCGCTGCTGCGCTGGCGCGGAAGGCGTTGACCGCAGTCAACCGACTCCGTCCAGACTATCCGTTCCTTGTCTCTCCGTCGGCGCTCTCGCCGCCGCAACTCCGTCCGACCAAGAGCGCATCCCTCCGTTCCGTCCGTACAGTCCGTACGGTCCGTACGGATTTTACTACTCCGGCTGCTCCTTGCTCGTCCGCGCTGTTGCGCTGGCGCGGAAAGCGCCATACAATTTCTACCTCCGAAGGCCCATTTCTAGGGCCGAAGGCAGATTCCCCGCCGACGCCTTAGCGCCTGTGCGTAGGCAAACTTTGCTCGTCCGCCTAGGCAGAGATTCCATCGCCTATGCGTAGGCGACAATCGCGCCTACGTCAAAACCCTATTTCGCCTGTGCGCAGGCGACATTCCTTCGACCGCGCATAGGACAAAACTTTCTTCGCCTATGCGCAGGCGGAAAGTTGAGTATCTTGCGACCGTCATAACTCCCAGAGTCCTCATCCGTTTGTGGCGTTCTTGGGCGCGTTGGAATCAGCGCGTCGAGCTTTGTCCAACAAGACCCTAACCAAGTCGAGGCGTTTGGCGATTGACCTAAATCTGAAGGATTTCCCTAGCGCCGAAGGCGGATTTTGCGCCTTGCGCCGAAGGGGTCCTACCTTCCGAGCTCGTAGGGAGGGTGGTGCCCGTCCTTGACGTTGCAGCCAACCCCTAGATTCTACGAGTTCCCTCGAGAATCTCTGCGATATTCCGAATTCACTCTATTTTGATGCACCGAAGGCTATTTACACTGCTGCCGCGGTACGGTTTTCCAAAAATGTTTTAATTTCCTCAAAATTACCAAAAGTGGGGTACCACATGCTCCCCTCCTCAATTGTGAGCGCCCACGCGAACATTCATACGTGGTATTTCTTCAACCGCCACCCATTCACTCGGGTGCCTAATAAATCACCGGCTAGGTCCGCAAGTTGGATGGATCCATTCGAGAAGACTTCGACGACCTTGTAGGGTCCCATCCATCTTAGGTGCAGTTTGCCGGGGAATCTGGCATGCTTGCTGTCATAGAGCAGCGCCAAATCGCCCTTCTGCAGGAGTACAGGTTTGATCTTCTTATCGTATCTCTAGTTCCGGCGGAGCTGAATTCTCCTGGTGCGCTCCTCGGCTTCTCGTCTCCTTTCTTCCAGTAGCATGACCTCTTGTAATCTATAGAGCTGACTCTCCTCCGTACTCACCCTTTGTAAGACCAACGTTCGTTGAGTGGGTACTTCGAATTCGATCGGGAGGATCGGGTGTTGACCATACACCATAAAGTATGGTGTCTATTTGGTCGTAATTTTCTCAGTTGTCCGGTATGCCCACAGAGCGGCTGCTAACTTCGTATCCCAGTCGTAAGCGTGGTTTACCGTGACTTTGAGCAGTATTTTACACAACACACCATTGGACTTCTCTGTCAATCCATTTGCCTTGGGATTGTATGGGGTAGTCTTCAGGTGCTTGATGTGGAAATGCCGTGTCAGATCTTCGATTATCAGGTTCAGAAAGTGCGTGCCTCGGTCGCTGACGAGCTCTAAAGGACACCCGTAGCGCGTGATGATCGATTCAAACAAAAAGGCTGCTACTGTGGCTGCATCATCTCTTCTCGTGGCCTTGGCCTCCACCATCTTGGTGGCGTAGTCCGTAGCTACCAGAATGTAGCGCCGTCGTGTGTTTTTAGTCACTGGTTGTATCGGCCCTACAAAGTCGATGCCCCACTTCTCGAAAGGTGCTAGAGGCATGATGGGAGTTAGAGGCCATCGTGTCGTAGGCGTTGGTCTCCCTGTCCTCTGGCAACTATCGCATTTGCGGATGTAATCGAGAACATCCTTAAACAGGGTCGGCCACCAATACCCCGCATTTACAATCTTCGTGACTGTATTCCGGGTAGCATAGTGTCCACCCGCATCCTCGGTGTGCATCGCGCTTACTACTCTTGTGACCTTTGATTCCTCCAGGCATCTGCACAAGCGTTCGTCTGCCATCTTCTTGAACAAAACACCCTGCTGGAGTTGGTACGGGCATGCCTTATGAATAAATACAGTCCTTTATTCCAAGTCCATGCCCACGGGACACTGAAGTGTTAGCAGATATCAATACAGATCGGCATAGCGGGACTCGTGCCCCGCAGACAACTGAAACAATTCTTCATCCGGAAAGTCGTCCACCAATTCCTCCTCGGTAGGCTGGGTCCATAACCTGGTTAAGTAATCTGCATTTTCGTGATGCACCCCTTTCCTGGTCTGGACCGTGTAGGTGAACTCTTGTAGCAACAGCACCCATCTGGCTATCCGACCGGAGAGGTCGGCTTTCTTGACTAGGTGTTGCAATGCGTAGTGATCCACATGGAACACAAACTCGTAGCAAATTAAGTAGTGTCGAAACTTCTTGCAGGAGTACACCATCCCCAACGCTTCTTTCTCTGTCGTGGTGTACTTCCTCTCTGCTAGAGACAGCTGACGGCTCGCAAAATAGATCGGGTAGTCCTTTTTGTTGTCATCCTTTTGGCTCAAGACTACGCCGATGGCGAATGCAGATGTGTCGACGTACACATGGAACGGTCGATTCCAGTCTGGACTCCTTAGTACTGGGGCAGTCATGAGTTTTGCTTTAAGAGCCTTGAATGCTGACTGCTGCTTTGCACCCTAGGCATAAGGCTCGTCCTTCTTCAACAACTTGGTCAGGTCGGCCGGCAAGATCGCATACATGTGTATGAATCTTCGGTAGTAGCCCACATGACCCAGGAATGCTCGAAGCTCCCTCAGATTCGTTGGTGGCTCAAGCTCGAGTATAACCTTGACCTTCTCGATGTCCACTGCAATGCCGTCTGACGAAACCCGATGGCCCAACAAGATTCCACTAGTCATAAAGAAAAAACACTTCTCGGGGTGCAGCGATAAACTGCTCTCCCTACATTTATCAAAGGTCTGCTTCAGGTGACTTAGGTGTTCTGACCGCTTCCCAAAGACACAGAAGTCGTCTATGAATATTTCCAGGAACTTCCTTAGTTGCTCCTGAAAAATATTGGTCATCATCCGCTGAAAGGTGGCAGGTGCGTTGCACAGACCGAAGGGCATCTTGTGATATGCGTAAGTTCCCCAATCGGTTGTGAATGTCGTCTTATCCTTGTCCTGTTCCCGGATAGACACCTGATTGTAACCTGAGAACCCGTCCAGGAAGCTATAGCACTCATGTTCCGCGACATGGTCTAAAATGGCGTCCGTGAACGGCAGCGGGTGATGATCCTTACGTGTTGCTGCATTCAACTTCCGGAAATCCTGACACACTCGTATCTTACCCGTCAACTTCTTCGGTACGATAACAATCGGCGATACCCATTCACTGTTGAGCACTGGGTAAATAATACCGGCGCGCAGATATTTATCTATCTCCTCCTTAACTAGCAAGGAGTATTTTGGGTTGAGGCGATACTGGCGTTGACGTATGGGTACTGCTTCATCCAGTAGATCAATGCGGTGTTCTCCATACCGTGCAGGTATCCCCTTCATGTCTTCGATCTTCCAGGCGAAGACATCGACGTAATGGCGAAGGAAGGTCTGTACCTCCCTTAGCTCGTCTCCTTTCACCGTGCTTGATACCTTCAAGCACTTGTCAGGACTGAGTTGTACTTCGTGACAGTCACTAGGGTCGACAATGCCCTCTATGTGACTCGTCTCACTCCTCCCCTGTCCTACAGTTAATTGCTATGCGTCCTCCGGCTGAATAGCGTCTGGTTCTTCTTCCACAGAACAGCAGGCAACGAATCCCACAAAATAATCGGAGTCAGTGGCGCTGGAATCTGATCGTGCGGCCGAATCACTGTCCACCCCCGATGTGTAACCCGCACTTGTCGACGGTGTCTCTCCTTCATGTCAGACCTTGTTCCAGGGCACAGTGATGGTCTTGGTCGGCTCCGTAGGATGGGGGAACTTAAGGCGATGCCTACGCCAGTCACATCGTACTTGTGCGCCATACAGCCACGGTCGCCCGAGCAGGATGTCATAGCCTTGCTTTAGCATGGGCTGCAGGATGATATAAGTCAACCGAAAGTCCGCACCACCGATGATTGTTTTGACATTGCGCAGCATACCTACAGGCATTCTCCGCGTTTGATCCGCTAACCTCAACACACGCCTCGAAGGTTCGTATTCACTGAACCCCAAGGCTCTTGCAGTGTCCTCCGTCATTATGTTGACTCCTGATCCAAAGTCTACTGGTACCTTGCGTACACAACACCCTTCTATTTCCACATCGATCTCTGGGGGTCCTTGGTCTTCGCTGGCCACTTGGTACACCTGAGGGAATTTGGATGCGCGCGGCTCCCGCGGCCGTCGTAACGAAAGCATCAACATCCTTCGATACGTCTTGTTGTCCTCCAGAAGCTGGTTGAACGTGATGTTCACTTGTTTCCGAGATCTTCGACTAAGTCATAGTGGACGCGTCGGTTTGGAGACGACGCCCTGCGTGGTTCTAGAGTTGCTGCCATCTTCACACCAAAGGAGGGTGACAAGTCTTCCCGCTGTGGTCCCTTTTGGTTGCGGGTCACTTCCTTCAACAAGTTCGCTACCTCCTCTCTGATATCCGGGGCATAGTCCCGTTTCAGCAAGCGTACTGGCTCATCTTCGACCGATGTATTGGTGCGCACTGCTGGTGCTTCTCGCGTAACCAAAAGCTTTCGTGCAGGTCGCAGGTCGGACTTGCTGGATGCCTTCTCTTTCCCTTTTCCCGTTCGGTCGTCGGTCTTCCGTTCGTGCTTGCGAGTGTCGCGCTCTTGTTCCTTCGATTTCTTGGAACTACGAGTTTCGACTCGTGCACACATAACTTCTTCCGCCGGCCATTCTTCTTCTTCGTCATTTCTGTCCGAACCTACTTCGACCTGGTTAACTTGAACGTCCTCCTTGGCAGGAGTGGTCACAAATCGTACCGTTTGCCGAGGAACTTGTGGCTGATCACACTTTGGTGCAGTGTGTCCTGACTTCTTGCAGTTACTACAGGTCGGAACATATCCGGTTTGCCTTTTGGGATGGGGGCACTGAGGTGAGTAGTGTCCAACTTTTTCACAATTAAAACAAGCTCGCGGTGGTGGTGGGTCAAACGTCCCTGGAGGTGCCCTGCGCCTCACGGGTACCGTAGTGGCCCTATCTACCGGATGATACCGGGGGATATGCACTTGCGTTACTGCAGTAGGGGCGGGGACCGACTGGACGGCGTAGGCTGTCTCTTCACTCGCCTCTCCATAGTACTGGGGGTTTTCCCCATAGTACGGTTGTGCCCACTCCACTACGTTGACTGGATATGACGGACGGTTGGTAAGACACTCGGTGTTCGCATGTCCCACCGCTCCACACGTAGTGCACCACAAGTTCGCTCGCACTCTCCCGGGAGATTTTCGTCGATCCTGGCCGCCTACCACTTGAACTTTCAGGTCGGCGAAGTCCTTCACAAGGGTCTCCATCTTTGACGCCATGTCTCCCGGCGCTCTGTCCATGGTTGCTCGTCGGGGGCCCTTCTTCTTTGCTGCCCCATGCTTCTTTCTCTTCTTCTCTTCCTCCGACGAGGAGGTTCCTTCTTCTTCGGATGAGGAATGGTTCTCGTCCGAGGACGGTTCTTCCGATGACGGCGTCGCGCCTCTGCGTCGTCTTCGTCCTCCCTTCGGTTTTCGCTCCTTCGACTCCCGTCTCTCTCTCCCTCTTCGGTTGAGAGTGGAAGTTTCGAAGGCTTCGGCCGATGCAATCACGTCCTCGATAGTATCGCACTTACTGCGTTGGCAAAAAGTCTCCATCTCCCGAGTTAAGCCGGTCACATACCAATCCACAGCTTGCTGCACCGAGAAGGAGGATCCTGGTCCCGTTTTTGGTATTAAGTCAAGGAGGTCCAGAAATCTCTCGGTGTAGTCACGCAGACTCTCCTTCTTCTCCCGCTGCAGGTTAGGTAACTTTGTCAATACCCGACTGTCGTAGCCTAGCTCACGGAAGCGTCGAAGGAATTTCTCCTTCAGTTGAGCCCATGTTGTCAACCCATTCGGATCGATGCTCTCGTGGTTGTACCAACTTCGTGCCTTCTTCCGTAGAAGACTTGGAAAGATCCGTAGTCGGTCTTTGTCGTGGATCTCGCGATTAGCAATGGACACTGATTCGAACAACTTGATGTAGGAATCTGCATCGTCATCATCCCCACTCCCTTTATACTTTGGATAGGAATGCTTAGTAATCGGCTGAGGTAGCCGCGCATTGGCTTGTCCGTCCGCCATCGGTGTGTCTGTCGACGTTTCTCGGGCGGTCGGTTCCAAATCACGACGGGGGTCCGTGCAAGGAATATCTAGTAGAACTGTAAGCACCAGGTTTGGTTCCGAGTCACTGGGGGTAGTTTCCCCAAGGATGTCGGCTGGACTAGGCTTAGGTACTCTTTTTGGTGTTTTCTTGTTTTGACGCCGTGTCTCTTCCACGGCCTTCTCTATATCTCGTTGGAACTTGCGGGCAGCTCTCGCACTTAGGTTGCTCCCACTAGCTCCAGTCGACATTCACCGAGCATGGCTGCTCGTAAAACCCCGGTGTTGACGCAACTATCCCCGGCAGCGGCGCCAAAAAGAAGTTGTCGGCTTCTTATGTAATAACCCACTAAAGGCTAAAACTGCAATGTAGTGGTAGAAAGGTCGAACCCACAGGGACAAAGGAACACACAGGGTACAAAGTGTCACGTTTAACAGACTATTTGAGGAGTTTGAATTCTCAGGCGACTGTCACTCCCAAAAATACTGCAAGTGTCCATTCGGAGCGCACTCGGAGGTCGCACAGTGCAGCGTAACACACACACACACACATTTGTGTGTGTGTGTGTGTGTGAAACCTGAAACTACAGAAACACAACCCAGAGATCCGTTAGGACCTCTACTCAAGATTTCAGGGGGAAGGTCTCTCAAGAGTACACTCAGCGAAGCTGCGGGTAGTGACTTCCAACTCTGGCTTTTACAACACTTCCACTAGCTTGCTGCTAGCGTAGGTAACCCGGGTTGGACTGCCTACTTCGGATTGAAGTCACTCATACGCGGTGAACAACACTCTCAACTCACAAAACGCGCAGAGAACACAGGTCCGCACTGAAGGACTCACTGAAAAACATTCCAGTAACACAACAACAGTCTATTGAAGAGTTTGAATTCTCAGGCACTTGTCATTCCCAGAAATACTACAGGGGTTACCCCAAAGGCACCTGCTGCAGCGTAACCTGAATTTACAATCAAGGCTTACACGAAGTAACAAAACTTCACTTTGGCATTTAGGGGAAAAATCCCGAAGGAGTACAATCAGAAACAAACACTCGAAGGTGTAGGGGCGAAACTGTTCAAGTATCTAACTAGTCACTGGCTCTTAGCATCGGCAGTCACCCGCATGTGTAGCTCCGAACTACTCAAGTCTCTTACCAATGTACTAGCTCTGAACATTCGGCCGAAGACCTTCAGCTACAAAATGCGGAACGCCAAGTTGTAGCTCCTCTTGCGTGGTGACAGAACTAAGGACACAAACACGCAGAGAAAATGAGTTCCTGATTTGCACTTCCGAAAATGGGAAAAATCCCAAGGCAAGACGCCTTGAACTACTTTATACCTTCTAAGTCCTAACTAGCACTACACTGCACTACGCTACACGCCTGCACGGAACCACACTACACTACACTCCGCGGAACCTGTGCTACGTCTCCTGCGCGACGGACTGCCGCGCACTAACTCCCTACCCTGCCAGTCTTACGCTCGACTGCGCAGTCCTAACCGCTGCAACGCCGCGTACATCTCCACCTCGAGGGTGGACATGGTATCCCGCGTCCTCGACAGAAAAGCGTCTAACTTCTTCGCCACCTTCCGCCGACTCCTGCTGTCACCTGTCAACAACCCTGCTGCGCGAAGCTCTAACTCACGCAGTGTGAGTTTCTCTTGCGCCGCCACTTCCCAGTGGGCGTAGCCCTTGAGACAGTGGGCGACACGCCTCGCCATCTCCTCCTTCGTGCGATCTGCCTCTCGCCTGCGATCATCTTCAATTACCACCAACTGCGATTCGGCTTCCGCACGCTGCGCTCTCAATTCCCCGCACTCCGCCTGTAACCTGCGGATTAAATCCTCATCCGCCTGTCGTGCGAGCTGACACTCCGCCAACAACCGCGTCTGTCGCACGAGCTCCTCTGACAGAATCTGATTTTGAGTTTTCTTAGAAATCAAATCCGTCGTGGTCTTCACCACATCCCTGGTGAGCTCTTCAAGTCTCTCCTTCTTCAACCTGTCGAGGGCGTGCGATTTTCTCACAAGGTTGTACTGACCCCACAAACAGGCATGCTTCTCCCTCAAGTCCCTCAACTCCTGGTCCGCCCTAGCTAGTAGCTTGCTAGTGTGGACTTTAGTGCGAGTCCGCCTGCGCACTAATTCGATGTAGGATCCCGGCTGGAGTGGATCGGCGTATTTATCAAATTTGCGATCCAAGTACTTCAGCAACGGTATCACCTGCTTAGAGAGCGCCGCCGCCGGCGCTCCAACAATTTCCTCCTCCTCCTCCTCGGTATCTCCTGCCCCCGACATTGCTTTTGTGGAGCCTCCATCGTAATCATCCGAGTTAAGGATTTCAGTCGCCATTGATTGTGTTGGCGACTTACCCAAGTGGGGCTGCACGTCGTCTACGAGTGCTGCCTCCGAAGGCACACCTGCAGCTTCGCTGCTCCTCGCTAAAATGTCCAAGGCGGTGGGTGAATGTGGCCGTGCTACATCCCCATCGCCCGCTTGTCGATCCTCGACTGTATCCTCTTTGACGCCGACGTCCGCCGCCGAAGGCGATCGAACAGAGTGTGTCTGCGCGGGGTGTAATTGCGCATCGCGCACCCATTGTCTGCGCGGGGTGTAATTGTCCGGCGGACAGATAGTTTGCTCCTCCGTCAGGTCCTGCTCCCTCGATCGGTCCTGCGCGAGGGTTGTGTCTGGCCTGTGCGCAGGCGCAGCGCCGAAGGCGTCTATCGCCGAAGGCGACATAGCCGGAGGCCGCTCGCCCGATGTCCCTTGGCCCGAAGGCCCTACCGCCGAAGGCGCATCTACCGGCGGATTACCCGCCGAAGGTGCGGCCTCCGCACGCTCCCTGCTCGCATCTCGTTGACCCAGAGGCCCTGGCGCCGAAGGCGCAAATCGCGGCGCGTTGTACGCCGGAGGGTCTGGTCCCGAAGGCCCTTGACCCGTAGGCGGATCTTCCGCCGGCTCCTTCCACTTCCTACGTTGGAACGGGGGTGAATCCTGCCTGTGCGCAGGCGGACTTCCTCTGCCTACGCGTAGGCGTAGGTCCACGTCCGCTTGGGGTCGCCTTTCCGTCGAGGCTCGCCTGTGCGCAGGCGGAACACCCGTCCGCACCGCACGTGGTAACTCCGGAGGCCCTTGGCCCGTAGGCTGCCTCTCGTCCGTCGAATGTGCAACGTGGTCCGTCGCTCCTGCAGACGTCCGCGCTCCCTCGTTCTTCTCCGGCGACGCACTTCCTTTCTCCGTGGCAATCGTCGCCGTGTCCGCGCTGTTGGCTAGTAACACAAGCCTGCGCGCCTATTGCTTCGGCCGGCTGCACACTTCGTGCAATGGCCGCTGTCGAATGGGAGCAGTGGGTTCTTGATGCTGCTCCTCTTCGGACTCCTCTCTCCATCGCTGCTTCCGCGGCACTCTTGCTGCGGGAGTGTTTCTTCCCTCGTCACTCCGCCTTGGCGGAGTAGAAGTTGGGGATTCCTCTGCGTAAGTGTCGACCTCGTTATCCCGCACATACAGTTACGTCGCATCACTCTGTGCATGATGCTCGCCCAGTGAATTGGAGCCCCCTCGATGATGCACTCCACAAAAGAAACCTGCCACAATGTGATGTAGCAGGCGCGGTGTGGCTGCAGTAATTGTAGCAGTGCCGTCGCTATAGTCCGGCAGAAATGATCTTTGTAATCGCTGGTCTTGTACCCATTCTTGGTAGACCTCTTCCGCTTGAACAACTCCACAAATTGCGCCTCGTCCTGCTTTGACACCTTGACGCTCTCGCTGTCAAAGAGGAGGTGCCCTGGGATGCCAGCACACCTTCCCAATGCCTGCGCCCAGTCTTGGACCGTCCACCGATCGACATGTGGACGCTATCCACGCGAAGGTGGTCCCTGTGGCTCCAGCCACTCGCGCACCATATCCACACAAATGTAGTTCCATCCCCATAGCAAGAAATCAAGCTTTCTTGCTATCAGCCGTTCCTCGTAGGCGTGCAACCCGTTCTATGGAAGCCGGAGCGGCAGCATCCGCAATCGGTTCAGCCTCGACATTGCGTTCTTGGAATTCGCCTGTTCGCTAATTCTCTCTCTGCTCCGCTCGAGCTCCTTGCTTCCTCGGCAAACTCTAATCTCACTCAATTCCAAATCACGCGCACTCAATTCTCTCTCAATCAACAAATAATCTTCTGCGCGGCGCTGCTTGGAATGCTTAGCAGCTAGCAGATGGACTCGCGCAGCTCGCACTAGAAAATGGAATCGCAAATTCAAGAATGAGGCGCTCTCCGTCTCGCGGTCGAAGGTCATGGTTGACTCTTGATCGTGAGGGCCGAATCAATTGATGGCCGCGCCGGCTCTTCGCCAAAACGGTCTCCGCTCTCACGCGCGGCTTCACGCTCTGCCGACGCTGGTTTAACTCACACGCTCGAATTTTCGAATTTGAACTCCGCGAGCGTACTACGCCGCGGACATGGGTGCGCAGCGCCGAAGGCGGCTTTTCCGCCTTGCGCGGTACACTCGTTCGTACCGCTCCTTGGCCCATCCTCCTCTTCCTCGGCGCCCGTCCGCGCATCGGACAAAAGTTAAACTCCCGCCTTTGCGCAGGCGGAATCCCCGGCGGATTCTCCGCCGGCGCGGAACTTCATCCGCCTGTGCGCAGGCACTCGCCTACGCATAGGAGAATTCCGTCCGCGCTGCTGCGCTGGCGCAGAAGGCGTTGACCGCAGTCAACCGACTCCGTCCAGACTGTCCGTTCCTTGTCTCTCCGTCGGCGCTCTCGCCGCCGCAACTCTGTCCGACCAAGAGTGCATCCCTCCGTTCCGTCCGTACAGTCCGTACGGATTTTTCTACTCCGGCTGCTCCTCGCTCGTCCGCGCTGTTGCGCTGGCGCGGAAAGCGCCGTACAATTTCTACCTCCGAAGGCCCATTTCTAGGGCCGAAGGCGGATTTCCCGCCGACGCCTTAGCGCCTGTGCGTAGGCAAACTTTGCTCGTCCGCCTAGGCAGAGATTCCATCGCCTGTGCGTAGGCGACAATCGCGCCTACGTCAAAACCCTATTTCGCCTGTGCGCAGGCGACATTCCTTCGACCGCGCATAGGACAAAACTTTCTTCGCCTGTGCGCAGGCGGAAAGCTGAGTATCTTGCGACCGTCATAACTCCCAGAGTCCTCATCCGTTTGTGGCGTTCTTGGGCGCGTTGGAATCAGCGCGTCGAGCTTTTTCCAACAAGACCCTAACCAAGTCTAGGCGTTTGGGGATTGACCTAAATCTGAAGGATTTCCCTAGCACCGAAGGCGGATTTTGCGCCTTGCGCTGAAGGGTTCCTACCTTCCGAGCTCGCAGGGAGGGTGGTTCCCGTCCTTGACGTTGCAGCCAACCCCTAGATTCTACGAGTTCCCTCGAGAATCTCTGCGATATTCCGAATTCACTCTATTTTGATGCACCGAAGGCTATTTACACTGCTGCCGCGGTACAGTTTTCCAAAAATGTTTTAATTTCCTCAAAATTACCAAAAGTGGGGTACCACATGAATGCAGCAACACGTAAGGATCACCACCCGCTGCCGTTCACGGATGCCATTTTAGACCATGTCGCGGGACATGGTTGCTATAGCTTCCTAGACGGATTCTGAGGTTACAATCAGGTCTCTATCCGGGAACAGGTCAAGGATAAGACGACATTCACAACCGATTGGGGAACTTATGCATATCACAAGATGCCCTTCGGTCTGTGCAACGCACCTGCCACCTTTCAGCGGATGATGACCAATATTTTTCAGGAGCAACTGAGGAAGTTCCTGGAAATATTCATAGACGAATTCTGTGTCTTTGGGAGGCGGTCAGAACACCTAAGTCACCTGAAGCAGACCTTTGATAAATGTAGGGAGAGCAGTTTATCGCTGCACCCCGAGAAGTGTTTTTTCTTTATGACTAGTGGAATCTTGTTGGGTCATCGGGTTTCGTCAGACGGCATTGCAGTGAACATCGAGAAGGTCAAGGTTATACTTGAGCTTGAGCCACCAACGAATCTGAGGGAGCTTCGAGCATTCCTGGGTCATGTGGGCTACTACCGAAGATTCATACACATGTATGCGATCTTGGCGGCTGACCTGACCAAGTTGTTGAAGAAGGACGAGCCTTATGCCTGGGGTGCAAAGCAGCAGTCAGCATTCGAGGCTCTTAAAGCGAAACTTACGACTGCTCCAGTACTAAGGAGTCCAGACTGGAATCGACCATTCCATGTTTACGTCGACACATCTGCATTCGCCATCAGCGTCGTCTTGAATCAAAAGGATGACAACAAAAAGGACTACCCGATTTACTTTGCGAGCCGTCAGCTGTCTCTAGCAGAGAGGAAGTACACCACGACAGAGAGAGAAGCGTTGGGGATGGTGTACTCCTGCAAAAAGATTCGACACTACTTTATCTGCTACGAGTTTGTGTTCCATGTGGATCACTACACATTGCAACACCTAGTCAAGAAAGAACTACACCTAGTCAAGAACTACGACCTGTCCGGTCGGATAGCCAGATGGGTGCTGTTGCTACAGGAGTTCACCTACACAGTCCAGACCAAGAAAGGGGTGCATCACAAAAATGCAGATTACTTATCCAGATTATGGACCCAGCCTACCGAGGAGGAATTGGTGGACGACTTTCCGGATGAAGAATTGTTTCAGTTGTCTGCGGAGCACGAGACCCGCTATGCCGAGCTGTACCGATATCTGCTAACGCTTCAGTGTCCCGAGGGCATGGACTTGGAACAAAGGACTGTCTTTATTCATAAGGCAGGCCCGTACCAACTCCAGCAGGGTGTTTTGTTCAAGAAGATGGCAGACGAATGCTTGTGCAGATGCTTGGAGGAATCAAAGGTCCCGAGAGTAGTAAGCGCGATGCACACCAAGGATGCGGATGAACACTATGCCACCCGGAATACAGTCACAAAGATTGTAAATGAAGGGTATTGGTGGCCGACCATGTTTAAGGATGTTCTCGATTACATCCAAAAATGCGATAGTTGCCAGAGGACGGGGAGACCAACGCCTACAACACGGTGGCCCCTGACTCCCATCATGCCTCTAGCACCTTTCGAGAAGTGGGGCATCGACTTTGTAGGGCTGATACAACCAGTGACTAGGAACACGCGAAGGAGCTACATTTTGGTAGCTACGGACTACGCCACCAAGATGGTGGAGGCCAAGTGTGGTACCCCACTTTTGGCAATTTTGAGGAAATTAAAACATTTTTGGAAAACTGTACCCTGGCAGCATTGTAAATAGCCTTCGGTACATCAAAACGGAGTGAATCCGGAAGATCGCGGGGATTCTCGAGGGATCTTGTAGAATCTGGGATTTGGGGTGCAGCAGTAAGGACAGGCACCACTCTCCCTGCGAGCTCTGCAGTTAGGACCCCTACGACGCAAGGCGCAAAACCCGCCTTCGGAGGTTGCGTCTGCGGCTGTAGGGAAACCCTCCATAATTAGTTCAACCCTTGGGCGCCTTGACCAAGTTAGGGTCCCGTTGGAAAGAGCTCAACGCACTGATTCCAACGAGTCCAAGAACGCTTGGAACGGATGGGGACTTAGGGAGTTATCACTATTGGAAGAAACGGAGGCGGTCGCCTACGGCGGAAAGAGTTCGCCACCGGCGCGAATTCCGCCTACGCGGAAGGGGGAATCAAGTTTTGTCCTATGCGCGGACGAAGGCGTTCGCCTGTGCACAGGCGAAGTAGGGTTAAGGGAGGCGCGAAGTCCGCCTACGCACAGGCGCTCGCCTGTGCACAGGCGCTTCGGCGTCGGCGGAAAATCCGCCTTGGGCCCTAGAAATGCGCCTTGTGAGGTAGAAAGTGTACGGCGCCTTCCGCGCCAGCGCAGCGCCGCGTACGGCGGAAGAGCCGCCAGAGTAATCAAATCGGTACGGACCATGCGGACGGGATGGGTGGATGCGCTCTTGGACGGACGGAGTTGCGGCGGCGGAAGCGCCGACGAAGAGACAAGGAACGGACAGACTGGACGGAGACGGCTGACCACGGTCAACGCCTTCCGCGCCAGCGCGACGCCGCGCACGGAGTTCGCCTGCGCACAGGCAACCGCCTGTGCACAGGAGGATGAAGTTCCGTGCCGGCGGAGCATCCGCCGAGGCTCCTGCCTGCGCACAGACAGGAGTTGAACTTTTGTCCGACATGCGGACACACGCGTCAAGGTAGAGGGGGATTGGCCGAGGGGCGGTACGAACAAGTGTACCGCGCAAGGCGGAAAACTCGCCTTCGGCGCTACGCCCCCATGTCCGCGGGGTAATACGCTCGCGGAGTTCAAATCCGCCAATTCGAGCGTGAGAGTTTAATCGACGACGGCGGAGCGTGAAGCCGCGCGTGAGAGCGAAGACCGTTCCAGCGTACAGCCGGCGCGGCCATCAAGTGAGACGTTCTTCACGAGCAAGAGCCGACCATGACCTTCGACCGGGCGGCGGAGAACGTCCCATTCTTGAATTCGCGATTCCAATCTCTTGTGCGCGCTGCGCGCATCCATCTGCTGGCTGCTAAACATTCTCGACGTCGTCGCACAGGAGATTTCTTGTTGATTGAGGGAGAAGTGAATGCGCGTGATTTGGAATTGAGGGCGATTAGAGTTTGCCGAGAGAGAAAGAAGCTCGGGCGGTGCGGAAGTAGAATGAGCGGGCGAGCGAACCCCAGGAACGCAATGACGAGACCGAGCAGATTGCGGATGGTACCACTTCGCCTACCACAGAACGGGCTGCGCGCTTTCGAGGAGCGCTTAATAGCAAGAAAACTCGATTTCTTGCTATGGGGATGGAACTACATCTGTGCGAATATGGTGCGCGAGTGGCTAGAGCCACAGGGACCACCCTCGCGCGGATTGCGTCCGCATGTTGATCGGTGGACAGTCCAAGATTGGGCACAGGCGTTGGGAAGATGTGCTGGCATGCCAGGGCATCTCCTTTTCGACAGTGAGAGCATCAAGGTGACCAAGCAGGAAGAGGCGCAATTTGTGGAGCTGTTCAAGACCGGGAGGTCTACCAAGAATGGGTACAGGACCCGTGATTACAAGGATCGATTTCGCCGGACTTTGTCCGCGGCGCTGATGCAATTGCTGCAACCGCACCGCGCCTGCTACATCACATTGTGGCAGGTCTCTTTTGTGGAGTGCGTCATCGAGGGAACTCCAATTCACTGGGCGAGCATCCTGCACAGGGTGATGCGACAGCACGCGTTTGAGGAGAAGGGGGGAACTCTAAACCATCTTTCTCCTTTCCTCATCAATTTTTATCGACAGCGGAATTGTTTGACAGCGGCGGAGCTTGAACATTTTCCGCCATTGTCCATCGACCATCCCGGGAAGTATGTGCGGGAGAATGAGGTCGACACTGATGCAGAGGAGTCGCCGACTTCTACCCCATCAAGGCGGAGGGACGAAGGGAGACACACTCCTGCAGCACGAGTGCCGCGGAAGCGGCGATGGAGGGAAGAGTCTGAAGAGGAGCAACATCAAGAACCCTCTGCTCCCATTCGACCGCGGCCGCTGTGCGAGTCATACAGCCGGCCGAAGCAGAAGGCACGCAGACTGGTGTTACCAGCCGACAGTGCGGACACGGCGACGATTGCGACGGAGAAAGGAAGTGCGTCGCCAGAGAAGCATGAGGAAGCGCGGACGACCGCAGGAGCAACGGGCCACGCTGCAACCTCGACGGGAGAGAGGCCGCCTACGGGCCAAGGGCCTCCGGAGTTACCACGTGCGATGCGGACAGATGTTCCGTTTGCGCACAGACGAGCCTCCGCGGACAGGCGATCACAAGTGGACGTGGATCTACGCTTACGCGTGGGAAGGAGCAGTCCGCCTGTGCACAGGTCGCCTGTGCACAGGACACCTCCACACTTGCCGCCTGTGCACAGGCAAGAATCACCCCCGTTCCAACGTAGGAAGGGGAAGGAGCCGGCGGAAGAACCGCCTACGAGACACCGGCCCTCGGGGCCAGACCCACCGGCGCACCACGCGCCGCAATTTGCGCCTTCGGCGCCAGGGCCTTCGAGCCGAGGAGATACGAGCAGGAAGCGTGCGGAGGCCGCACCATCGGCGGGAAGTCTGCCGATAGATGCGCCTTCGGCGGTAGGGCCTATAGGCCAAGGGACATCGGGCGAGCGGCCCCCGGCCATGTCGCCTTCGGCGATGGACGTCCGCGGCGCTACGCCTGCGGCGGACAAGGCGCCGGCAATTGCGCCTGCGCACGGGCCGGGCACAGCCCCCACGGACCGATCAAGGGAGCAGCAACGGACGGAGGAGCGGAGTGACTGTCCGCGGGATGAAATTTCGATGCGCGATGCGCGATCAAACCCCGCGCAGCCACCTTCCGCTCGATCGCCTTCGGCGGCGGGCGACGGCGGCAGAGAGGACGCGGTAGACAACCAACAAGCGAGCGACGGGGATGCCGCACGGGTACATTCGCCTTCCGCCTTAGACATTTTGGCGACAAGCAGCGAGGCTGCAGCCGTGCCTTCGCAGGCAGCACACGTCGATGACGTGCAGCCCCACTCGGGGCAGTCGCCGACGCAATCAATGGCGACTGAAATTCTCCACTCGGATGATGACGACGGAGGCTCCACGGAAGAAATGTCTGGAGCAGAAGACACCGAGGAGGAGGAGGAGGAAATCGTTGGAGCGCCGGCGGCGGCGCTCTCTGAGCAGGTGGTTCCGTTGCTGAGATACTTGGATCGCAAGGTCGATAAATACGCCGACCCACTCCAGCCGGGATCTTACATCGAGTTAGTGCGCAGGCGGACTCGCACTAAAGTCCACACCAGCAAGCTGTTAGCTAGAGTGGACCAGGAGTTGAGGGAATTGAAGGAGAAGCATGCATGCTTGTGGGGTCAGTACAAACTTAATCAGAAATTCTACAAGCACTCCGAGAAGATGAAGGATGAGAAACTGGACGAGCTCACCAAGGAGCAGGTGAAGGTCAAGGAAGCACTCATTTCTGAGCAGGCCCAGAATCGGATTTTGTCAGAGGAGCTCGTGCGACAGACGCGGTTGTTGGAACAATATCAGCTCGCACGGCAGGCGGATGAAGAGTTAATCCGCAGGTTACAGTCAGAGTGTGGCGAATTGAGAGCGCAACGTGCTGAAGCCGAATCGCAATTAGTGATAATTGAAGAGGATCGCAGGAAGGAGGCGGATCGCACGAAGGTGGAGACGGCGAGGCGTGTCGCCCACTGTCTCAAGGGCTACGCCCACTGGGAAGTGAAGGCGCAGGAGAAACTCACACTGCGTGAGTTTGAATTGCGCGCAGCCGGGTTGTTGTCAGGCGACAGTAGGAGTCGGCGGAAGGTAGCAAAGAAGCTCGATGCCTTTCTGTCGAAGGCACAGGATACCATGTCCGCCCTCGAAGTGGAGGTGTCCGCGGCGTTGCAGCGTTTGGGACTGCGTAGTCGAGCGGAAGATTGGCAGGGTAGGGAGTTAGTGCGCGGCAGTCGGCCGCGCAGGAGACGTAGTACAGGTTCCGCGGAGTGTAGTGTAGCGTGGTTCCGTGCAGGCGTGTAGCGTAGTGCAGTGTAGTGCTAGGTAGGACTTAGAAGGTATAAAATAGTTCCAGGCGTTTTGCCTGGGGTTCTTTCCCAAACTCAGAAGTATAGATCAGTATATACCCATTTCCTTTGCGTGTTTGTGTCCTTGAGTTCTGTCACCACGCAGGAGGAGTTACAACTTAGCGTTCCGCATTTTGTAGCTGAAGGCCTTCGGCCGAATGTTCAGAGCTAGTACATTGGTTAGAGACTTGAGTAGTTCGGATCTGCACCTGCGGGTGACTGCCGATGCTCAGAGCCAGTGACTAGTTAGATACTTGAACAGTTTTGCCCCTACACCTTCGAGTGTTCCTTTCTGATTGTACTCCCTTGGGATTTTTCCCCTGAATGCCAAAGTGAAGTTTTGCTACTTCGTGTAAGCCTTGGTTGTAAATTCAGGTTACGTTGCAGCAGGTGCCTTGAGGGTAACCCCTGTAGTATTTCTGGGAATGACAAGTGCCTGAGAATTCAAACTCTTCAATAGACTGTTGTTGTGTTACTGGAATGTTTCACAGTGAGTCCTTCAGTGCGGACATGTGTTCTCTGCGCGTTTTGTGAGTTGAGAGTGTTGTTCACCGCGTATGAGTGACTTCGATCCGAAGTAGGCAGTCCAAACCGGGTTTCCTACACTAGCAGCAAGCTAGTGGAAGTGTTGTAAAAGCCAGAGTTGGAAGTCACTGCCCGCAGCTTTGCCGAGTGTACTCTTGAGAGACTTTCCCCCTGAAATCTTGAAGTAGAGGTCCTAACGGATCTCTAGGTTGTGTTTCTGTAGTTTCAGGTGTGTGTGTGTGTGTGTGTTACGCTGCACTGTGCGACCTCCGAGTGCGCTCCGAGTGGACACTTGCAGTATTTCTGGGAGTGACAGTCGCCTGAGAATTCAAACTCATCAATAGTCTGTTAAACGTGACACTTTGTACCCTGTGTGTTCCTCTGTCCCTGTGGGTTCGACCTTTCTACCACTATATTGCAGTTTTAGCCTTTAGTGGGTTATTACACCAAGGCCACTAGAAGAGATGATGCAGCCACAGTAGCAGCCTTTTTGTTCGAATCGATCATCACGCCTTACGGGTGTCCTTTAGAGCTAGTCAGCGACCGAGGCACGCACTTTCTGAACCAGATAATCGAAGATCTGACACGGCATTTCCACATCAACCACCGGAAGACTACCCCATACAATCCCAAGGCAAATGGATTGACGGAGAAGTCCAATGGTCTGTTGTGTAAAATACTGCTCAAAGTCACGGTGAACCACGCTTACAACTGGGATACAAAGTTAGCAGCCGCTTTGTGGGCGTACCGAACAGCTGAGAAAATTACGACCAAACAGACACCATACTTTCTGGTGTATGGTCAGCACCCGATTCTCCCGATCGAATTCGAAGTACCCATCCAACAAACGTTGAACTTACTGAGGGTGAGTGCGGAGGAGAGTCAGCTCTACAGATTACAGGAAGTCATGCTACTGGAAGAAAGGAGACGAGAAGCCGAGGAGCGCACCACAAGAATTCAGCTCCGCCGGAAGGAGAGATACGATAAGAAGATCAAACCTGTGCTCCTGCAGAAGGGCGATTTGGCGCTGCTCTACGACAGCAGGCATGCCAGATTCCCAGGCAAACTGCACCTAAGATGGATGGGACCCTACAAGGTCGTCGAGGTCTTTTCGAATGGATCCATTCAACTTGCGGACCTAGCCGGCGATTTATTAGGCACCCGAGTGAATGGGTGGCGGTTGAAGAAATATCACGTGTGAGTGTTCACGTGGGCGCTCACAATTGAGGAGGGGAGCATGTGGTACCCCACTTTTAGTATTTTTGAGTAAATTAAAACATTTTTGGAAAACTGTACCGCGGCAGCAGTGTAAATAGCCTTCGGTGCATCAAAACAGAGTGAATTCGGAAGATCGCAGAGATTCTCACGGGAACTCGTAGGATCTAGGAGTAGGGCGCAACGTCAGGGACGGACACCGCCCTCCCTGCGAGCTCTGAAGGTATGATCCCTTCGGCGCAAGGCGCAAAATCCGCCTTTGGCGCTAGAGGAATCCTTCAGAATTGGGTCAATCCCCTAACGCCTCAACTTGGTTAGGGTCTGGTTGAAAGGAGCTCGACGCGTTGATTCTAACGAGCCCAAGAACGCCACAAACGGATGAGGACTCCGGGAGTTATGAAGGTCGCAAGATAATCAGCTTTCCGCTTGCGCAAAGGCGAAGAAAGTTTTGTCCTATGCGCGGACGAAAGCAGGTCGCCTACGCGTAGGCGAAATAGGGTTTTGACGTAGGCGCGAATGTCGCCTACGCACAGGCGGTCGCCTGCGCACAGGCGCTAAGGCGTCGGCGGGAAATCCGCCTTCGGCCCTAGAAATGAGTGCGCGCGATTTGGAATTGAGTGAGGTTAGAGTTTGCCGAGGGAGCAAGGAGCTCGAGCGGAGCAGAGAGAGAATTAGCGAGCAAGCGAATTCCAAGAACGCAATGTCGAGGCTGAACCGATTGCGGATGCTGCCGCTCCGGCTTCCACAGAACGGGTTGCGCGCCTACGAGGAACGGCTGATTGCAAGAAAGCTCGATTTCTTGCTTTGGGGATGGAACTACATTTGTGTGGATATGGTGCGCGAGTGGCTGGAGCCACAGCGACCACCTTCGCGCGGATTGCGTCCGCATGTTGATCGGGGGACCGTCCAAGATTGGGCGCAGGCATTGGGAAGGTGTGCCGGCATCCCAGGGCACCTCCTCTTTGATAGTGAGAGCGTCAAGGTGTCGAAGCAGGACGAGGCGCAATTTGTGGAGTTGTTCAAGCGGGAGAGGTCTACCAAGAATGGGTACAAGACCCGCGACTACAAAGATCGCTTCCGCCGAAATGTGGCGACGGCGCTGCTGCAATTACTGCAGCCACACCGCGCCGCGCCTTCTACCGGCCGAAGCAGAAGGAGCGCAGGCTTGTGTTACCAGCCAGCAGCGCGGACACGGCGACGATCGCCATGGAGAAAGGAAGTGCGTCGCCGGGGAGAAACGAGGGAGCGCGGACGTCTTCATGAGCGACGGACCACGCTGCACCTCCGACGGACGAGAGGCGGCCTTCGGGCCAAGGGCCTCCGGAGTTACCACGTGCGATGCGGACGAGTGTTCCGCCTGCGCACAGGCGAGCTTCAACGGAAAGGCGACCCCAAGCGGATGTGGACCTACGCCTACGCGTAGGCAGAGAAAGTCCGCCTGCGCGCAGGCGTTCGCCTGCGCACAGGCAGGATTCACCCCCGGTCCAACGTAGCAAGGGGAAGGAGCCGGCGGAAGATCCGCCTACGGGTCAAGGGTCTTCAGGACCAGACCCTCCGGCGTACAACGCGCCGCGATTTGCGCCTTCGGCGCCAGGGCCTTCGGGTCAACGAGATGTGAGCAGGAAGCGTGCGGAGACCGCACCTTCGGCGGGTAATCCGCCGGTAGATGCGCCTTCGGCGGTAGGGCCTTCGGGTCAAGGGACATCGGGCGAGCGGCCTCCGGCTATGTCGCCTTTGGCGATAGACGCCGTCGGCGCTGCGCCTGCGGCGGACAAGGCGCCGGTATATGCGCCTGCGCACAGGCCAGACACAGCCCTCGCGCAGGACCGATCGAGGGAGCAGGATCTAACGGAGGAGCGGACTGTCTGTCCGCAGGACGAAATTCAGGTGCGCGATGCGCAATTACACCCCGCGCAGACACACTCCGCTCGATCGCCTTCGGCAGCGGACGTCGGCGGCGAAGAGGATATAGTCGAGGCTCGACAGCCGGATGAGGGGGATGTAGCACGGCCACATTCACCCACCGCCTTAGACATTTTGGCGGGGAGCAGCGAAGCTGCAGGAGTGCCTTCGGAGGCAGCACCCGTCGACGACGTGCAGCCCCACTCGGGGCAGTCGCCAACGCAATCAATGGCGACTGAAATCCTTTCCTCGGATGATGACGACGGGGGCTCCATAGAAGCAATGTCGGGGTCAGAAGATACCGAGGAGGAGGAGGAGGAAATTGTTGGAGCGCCGGCGGCGGCGCTCTCTAAGCAGGTAATACCGTTGCTGAAGTACTTGGATCGCAAGTTTGATAAATACGCCGATCCACTCCAGCCGGGATCCTACATCGAATTAGTGCGCAGGCGGACTCGCACTAAAGTCCACACCAGCAAGCTTCTAGCTAGGGTGGACCAGGAGTTGAAGGAATTGAGGGAGAAGCATGCCTGTTTGTGGGGTCAGTACAACCTTGTGATGAAATCGCACGCCCTCGACAAGATGAAGAAGCAGAGACTAGAAGAGCTCACCAGGGATGTGGTGAAGACTACGACAGAATTGATTTTTGAGAAAACTCAGAATCAGATTCTGTCAAAGGAGCTCGTGCGACAGACGCGGTTGTTGGCGGAGTGTCAGCTCGCACGACAGGCGGATGAGGATTTAATGCGCAGGCTACAGTCGGAGTGCGGGGAATTGAGAGCGCAGCGTGCGGAGGCCGAATCGCAGTTGGTGGTAATTAAAGATGATCGCAGGCGAGAGGCAGATCGCACGAAGGAGGAGATGGCGAGGCGTGTCGCCCACTGTCTCAAGGGCTACGCCCACTGGGAAGTGGCGGCGCAGGAGAAACTCACACTGCGTGAGTTAGAGCTTCGTGCAGCCGGGTTGTTGACAGGTGACAGTAGGAGTCGGCGGAAGGTGGCGAAGAAGTTAGACTCTTTTTTGTCGAAGGCGCGGGATACCATGTCCACCCTCGAGGTGGAGGTGTCCGCGGCGTTGCAGCGTTCGTAGCAGCGACGTCGTAGTGGGCGTGTCGGCTTGACACCGACGGCTTACGCTGTTCCAAGGATGCACACGTCCGAGCGACAGAGGGCGTCGGAACGTTCCGTCCTTCCATCTCTGTTCGGGTATGGACTGCTTCCTTCAACAATTCCGCAACTTCGTCCCTGATGTTCGGGGTGTACTCCCGCCTCAACACACGTACTTGTTCATCTTTGGTTCTTGTATCAGGCCGCGCCAAAGGCGTTTCGCGCATAGCCGAAGGCCTTCGCGCAGGCCTCATGTAAGGCCGGCTACTTGTCTTCTCTTCTCCCTTCCCTTTTCGGTCATCGGCCTTGCGACTGTGCTTACAATTATCTCTTTCGTCGTCTTTCGATCGCCTTGAGTTGCAGATTTCCACCCGTCCGCACATAACTTCTTCTTCAGGCCACTCCTCTTCTAGGTCATTCTTGTACGAACTCGCATCGACTTGATTGACTTGTACGTCCTCCTTGGCAGGAGGCGTCACAAATCGCACAGTGGGTCGGTTTGCTGGGTGTTGATCACATTCTACTGACGTATATCCAGACTTCTTGCAGTTGTTGCAGCTCGGAACATACCCTATCTGTCTTTTTGGGTGGGGGCACTAGGAGAGTAGTGTTCCACAACCCACAATTGAAAAAGGCTCGCGGCGGCGGTGGCTGTTGGTTATACGTCCCGGGAGGTGCCATGCGCCTCTGGGGTAGCGTAGTAGCCATATCTCTCGGATGGAACCGGGGTATATGCACTAGCTGGATCGGGGTAGTAGCGGGGGCCTACTGGATGGCGTAGGCTGCCTCTTCGCTCGCCTCGCCATAGTACTGAGGGTTTTCCCCATAGTACTGAGGTGCCCACTCTACTGCGTTCACTGGGTAAGACGAACGGGTGGTAAGACATTCAGTGTTAGCATGTCTCACTGCTCCGCAAGTAGTACACCACAAATTCGCCCGCAATCTCCCTAGAGACTTCCGTGGGTCCTGACCGCCCACCACGTGGACTTTCAAGTCGGCGAAGTACTTTACCAGGGTCTCCACCTTGGATGCAATGTCTCCCGAACCTTTGTCCATATTTGCTCTTCTTTGGCCTTTCTTCTTTGCCGCCCCGCCCTTCTTCTTCTTCCTATCCTCCTCCGACGAGGAGGTCTCCTCTTCTTCGGATGAAGTACAGCCCTCGTCCGAGGACTGTTCTTTCGACGACGGTGTAGCCCCTCGGCGTTTCTTTCGTCCTCCCTTCGGCTTTCGTTCCACCGAGTCCCGTCGCTCTCTCCCTCTTCGGTTGAGAGTGGAAGTCTCAAAGGCTCCTGCCGATGCAATCACATCTTTGATGGTGTCGCACTTCCCGCGTTTGCAAAAAGTCTCCATCTCCCTTGTTAAACCGGTCACGTATCAATCCACTACCAACTGGACTTAGAAGGGGGATCCTAGTCCCATTTTCGGTATTCTGTCGAGAAGGTCTTGGAACCTCTCCGTGTAGTCACGAAGGCTCTCCTTCTTTTCCCGCTTGAGGTTACGCAGCTTTGTCAGCACCCGACTGTCGTAGCCAAGCTCGCGGAAGTGCCAAAGGAACTTTTCCTTTAGTTGAGCCAACGTTTGCAAACCATTTGGGTCGGTGCTCTCGTGATTATACCAGCTGCGCGCCTTCTTCCGCAGCAGGCTAGGAAAAATCCGCAGTCTGTCCTCATCGCTGATCTCGCGGTTAGTGATAGACACTAATTCGAACAGCTTGATGTAGGAGTCTGCATCATCGTCATCCCCGCTGCCTTTATACTTCGGATAGGAATGTTTGATAAAGGGTTGAGAGTACACGGGTCGCGCATTGGCTGGTCCGTCCGCCATGGGTGCGTCTGTCGACGACTCTCGAGCGGCCTGTTCTAAGTTAAGGAGAGAATCTGCGGAAGGTATGTCTAATAGAACTGTGAGCACAAAGGTCGGTTCCGAGTCACTGGGGGTATCTCCGCCAATGGTGCCGGCGGAACTAGGCTTGGATAATATTTTTGGTATTTTCTTATTCTGACGCCGTGTCTCTCCCACGGCTTTCTCTAAATCTCGACGGAGCTTGCGGGCAGATCTCGCACTTAGTTTGCTCCCACTTGCTCCTGTCGACATTCACCGAGCATTGCTGCTCACGTACCCCGGTCTTGACGCACTGTCCCCGGCAGCGGCGCCAAAAAGAAGTTGTCGGCTTCTTATGTTATAACCCACCAAAGGCTAAAACTGCAATATAGTGGTAGAAAGGTCGAACCCACAGGGACAGAGGCAACACACAGAGTACAAAGTGTCACATTTAACAGACTATTGAAGAGTTTGAATTCTCAGGCGACTGTCACTCCCATAAATACTGCAAGTGTTCACTCGGAGCTCACTCGGAGATCGCACAGTGCAGCGTAGTTCACTCAACACACACACACCTGAAAATATGGAAACACAACTCAGAGGTCGGTTAGGACCTCTACTTAAGATTTCAGGGGGAAAGTCTCTCGCGAGTACACTCAGCGAATCTGCGGGTAGTGACTCCCAACTCCGGCTTTTACGACCCTTCCACTAGTTTCTGCTAGCACAGGGAACCCGGATTGGACTTCCTACTTCGGATCGAAGTCACTCACACGCGGTGAACAACACCTTTAACTCACAAAACGCGCAGAGAACACAGGTCCTAACTAAGAGACTCAACTAAGAAACGATCCAGTAGCACATCATAACAGTCTATTGAAGAGTTTGAATTCTTAGGCACTTGTCATTCCCAGAAATACTATAGGGGTTGCTCTGAAGTACTCGAAGTAACAAAACTTCGAGTTAACTTGTCATTCCCATAAATACAATAGGGGTTGCTTACTCGAAGTAACAAAACTTCACTTTGGCATTCAGGGGAAAAATCCCGAAGGAGTACAATGAGGAACAATCACTCGAAAGTGTAAGAGGGAACTGTTCAAGTATCTAACTAGTCACTAGCTATGAGCATCGGCAATCACCCGCAGGTGTAGATCCGAACTACTCAAGTCTCTAACCAATGTACTAGCTTTGAACATTCGGCCGAAGGCCTTCAGCTACACAATGCGGACCGCCAAGGTGTAGCTCCTCTTGCGTGGTGACAGAACTAAGGACACAAACACACAGAGAAAATGAGTTCCTGATCTGCACTTCCGAAACTGGAAGAATCCCAAGGCAAGACGCCTTGAACTACTTTAAACCTTCTAAGTCCTAACTAACACTACACTGCACTACGCTACGCGCCTGCACGGAATCACGCTACACTACACTCTGCAGAACCGGTGCTTCGCCTTCTGCGCGACGGACTGCCGCGCACTAACTCTCTACCCTGCCAGTCTTCCGCTCGACTGCGTAGTCCCAACCGCCGCAACACCGCAGAAACCTCCGTCTCTAGAGTGGCCATGGTGTCCCGCGACTTTGATAGAGACGAATCCAGCTTCTTCGCCACTCGCCGGCGGCTCCGACTGTCACCTGACAACAACCCCGCTGCACGAAGCTCTAACTCGCGCAGTGTGAGTTTCTTCTGCGCCGCCACTTCCCTGTGGGCGTAGCCCTTGAGCCATCTCTTCCTTCGTGCGATCTGCCTCCCGCCGGCGATCGTCTTCAACTACAACCAACTGCAATTCGGCCTCCGCACGTTGCGCTCTCAATTCCCCACACTTGGATTGCAGTTTGCGGATTAATTCTTCATCCGCCTGCCGTGCGAGCTGACACTTCTCTAAAAACTATGTCTGTCGCACTAGCTCCTCTGACAAAATTCGATTCTTAGCCTGCTCAAAATCCAGCTCCTTTGCTAACTTCGCCTTTGCCTTGGCGAAATCCTCCAGCTTCTTGTTCTTCGTCTTGTCGAGAGCCTTGTACATCTTCTTAGTGAGGTTGAGGTGGCCCTAGAGGCAATCATGACTCTCCCGCAGATCCTTAAGTTCATGATCCACACGGGCCAACAACTTGCTGGTGTGGACTTTAGTGCGGGTTCGCCTCTTCACTAATTCGACGTAGGACCCAGGCTGGCGGGGGTCCGCATACTTCTCCACTTTGCGATCCAGGTACCTCAACAGAGGTACTACCTGCTCGCAGAGCGCCGCCGTCGGCGTGCCTGCCATTGACTGCTCCTTGTGGTACCCCACTTTTGGTATTTTTGAGGAATTTAAAACATTTTTGGAAAACAGTATCGCGGCAGTAGTGTAAATAGCCATCGGTGCATTAAAATAGAATGAAACTGGATGATCTCGGAGAATCTCGAAAGATCTCGTAGAATCCAGCAGTTGGATGCAACGTCTGGAACAGGCGCCGCCCTAAACACGGGCTCTGAAGGAGTATCCCTTCGGCGCAAGGCGCGTAATCCGCCTTCGGCGCTAGAGAAATCCTTTAGAACCTGATCAATTCCCAAACGCCTCGACTTGGTTAGGGTTTCGTTGGAAAGAGCTTGACGCGCTGATTCTAACGAGCCCAAGAATGCCACAAACGGATGAGGATTCCGGGAGTTGTGAAGGTTGAAAGATACGAAGATCTCCGCCTACGCGTAGGCGAGGAAAGTTTGTCCTATGAGCGGACGAGGGAAGTCCGCCTACGCATAGGCGAAATAGGGTTTGACGTCGGCGGGATGTCTGCCGAGAATGTCGCCTACTCGTAGGCGGGAAGGAATGACACCTATGCATAGGCGGACGCGAAGGCCGCCTACGCACAGGCGCTTCGGCGTCGGCGGGAAGCCCGCCTTCGGCCCTAGAAATGCGCCTTCGGGATTGAAAATTGTACGGCGCCTTTGGCACCAACGCATCACGGACGGGCGAGGACCCGACGGAGTAGTAAATCCATACAGACCGTACGGACTGTACGGACAGAACGGACGAGTCCGCCTTCGGCCGGTCGGGATATCGGGGACAAGAGCGCCGACGGAGAGGCGAGAGAAATGGATAGACTGGACGGAGTCCGTTGACCGCGGTCAACGCCTTCGGCAAAGCCGCCTTCGGCGCTGCGCCTACGGCGAGGGACTGCGCGGACGAACGTCCGTTGCGCGGACGGAATTTGCCTGTGCGTAGGCGAGCGCCTACGCACAGGCAGATGAAGTTCTGCGCCGGCGGAGATTCCGCCGAGGATTCCGCCTACGCAGAAGGGAGTTCGATTTTTGTCCCATGCGCGGACGAATGCCTTCGGCGGAGCGGGACTAGCCAAAGTTAAGTACGAAGGAGTGTAGCGCGCCGGCAAGAAATCCGCCTTCGGCACTACGCACCCATGTCCGCGGCGTAGTACGCTAGCGGAGTTCAAATTGCCAATTCAAGCGTGTGAGTTAAGTCGGCATCGGCGGAGCGTGAAGCCGCGCGTGAGAAAGAAGGCCGTTATAGCGCGGAGCCGGCGCGGCCATCAAGTGATCCGACCTTTACGACCGAGAGCCGACCATGACCTTCAACGAGGAGACGGAGGACGCCCCATTCTTGAATTCGCGATTTCAATTTCTGGTGAGAGCTGCGCGCGTCCATCTGCTAGCTGATAGACACTCTAGACATCGCCGCGCGAAGAATTATTCGGTGGCTGAGAGAGAATTGAGTGCGCGACAGTTGGAATTGAGAGAAATTAGAGTTTGCAGAGGAGGCAGAAGCGCGAGCAAGCGGCTCGAGCAGAGCAGAGAGAGAGTTGCGCAAACTAATTTCAAGAACGCGATGTCGAAATCGAACAGGCTACGGATGATGCCGCCTAGGCTTCCACAGAATGGGTTGCGTGCTTTTGAGGACCGGCTGATTGCAAGGAAACTTGAGTTCTTGCTGTGGGGATAGAATTACGTGTGTGTAGACATGGTGCGCGAATGGTTGGACGCGGAGCGACTACCTACGCACGGATTGCGTCCGCACGTAGATAGAGGGACAGTCCATGATTGGGCACAGGCATTGGGGAGGTGTGCAGGCGACGACGGGTACCTCCTATTTGATAGTGAGAGCGTCAAGGTGTCGAAGCAGGATGAAGCGCAATTCGTGGAATTGTTCAAGCGGGAGAGCTCTTCCAAGAACGGGTACAAGACCCGCGACTACAAAGATCGTTTCCGCAAGACTGTACTGGATTGTGGGACACACCCGCAGCGAGAGTGCCGCGGAAACGTAAATGGAGAGAGGAACCGGAGAGAGAGCAACATCGAGAACCCACTGCTCTCATACGGAAGCGGCCACTGCACGAAGTTTGCAGCCGGCCGAAGCAAAAAGCGCGCAGGCTTGTGTTACCAGCCAGCAGCGCGGAAACGGCGACGATCGCCACACAGATGGGAAGTTTGTCCCCGGAGAAGGATGGGACTGCGCGGACGTCCGCAGAAGCGGTGGACCACGCTACGCCTTCCGCGGACGAGAGACGGCCTTCAGGTCAGGAGTTACCATGTGCGGTGCGGACGAGTGTGCCGCCTACGCACAGGCGACTCCCTGTGGATAGGCGACCCCTTGCAGACGTGGACCTCTGCCTACGTGTAGGCAGAGAAAGTTTGCCTACGCATAGGCGGCCGCCTACGCGTAGGCAAGACTCACCCCCGGTACAACGTAGGAAGGGGAAGGAGCCGGCGGAAGATCCGCCTTCGGCTCAAGGGCCTTCGGGGCAAGGCCCTCCGGCGGACAGAGCGCCGGGATTTGCGCCTTCGGCGCAAGGGCCTTCGAGCCAACGAGTTACAAGCAGGGAGCGTGCAGAGGCCACACCTTCAGCGGGGAATCCGCCGGAAGATGCGCCTTCGGCGGAAGGGCCTTCGGGCCAAGGGACATCGGGCGGGCGGCCTTCGGCTCTATCATCTTCGGCGGTAGACGCATTTGGCGCTGCGCCTTTGGCGGATAACGCGCCGGAATTTGCGCCTACGCGTAGGCCGGGCGTATCAGTCCTGCTCCCTCGCGCAGGATCGTTCGAGGGAGCAGGAGGAGCAGGACCTAACGGAGCTAACGAGTTACAAGCAGGAGGAGCAGGACCTTCGAGCCAACGAGTTACAAGCAGGGAGCGTGCGGAGGCCACACCTTCGGCGGGGAATCCGCCGGAAGATGCGCCTTCGGCGGAAGGGCCTTGGGGCCAAGGGACATCGGGCGGGTGGCCTTCGGCTCTATCATCTTCGGCGGTAGACGCATTTGGCGCTGCGCCTTCGGCGGATAACGCGCCGGAATTTGCGCCTACGCGTAGGCCGGGCGCATCAGTCCTGCTCCCTCGCGCAGGATCGTTCGAGGGAGCAGGATTGATCGAAGGAGCAGGACCTAACGGAGGAGCGGATTGTATGTCCGCAGGATGAAATTCGCGTGCGCGATGCACAATTGCACCCCGCGCAGACACATTCCACGCGATCACCTTCGGCGGTGGACGCCGACGGGGAGGAAGTTACGATCGACGCACGAGAGGCGGACGATGGGGATGTGGCCCGGCCGCATTCACCCATTGCCTTGGACATTTTAGCAGGGAGCAGCGAGGCTGCAGAAGCGCCATCGGCGGTAGAACACGCAGACCACTCGCAGCCCCACTCAGGCCAGTCGCCAACGCAATCAATGGCGACCGAAATCCTCCCTTCGGATGATGATGAAGAAGGAGGATCCACGGAATCAATGTCGGGATCGAGATCCATCGAGGAGGAGGAGGAAGAAATAGTTGGTGCGCCGGCGGCGGCGCTCTATGAGCAAGTAGTACCTCTGCTGAGGTACTTGGATCGCAAGATGGATAAGTACGCGGATCCTCGCCAGCCTGGGTCCTACGTCGAGTTAGTGCGCAGGCGAACTGGCACTAAAGTCCACACCAGCAAGCTGCTAGCTCGGGTGGACTGGGAACTTAAGGAACTGCAAGAGAAGCATGAATGCTTGTGGGGTCAGTACAATCTCCATTGGAGAATGTACACCCACTACGACAAGGTGAAGGATGAGAGACTGGAAGAACTCACCAAGGATCTGGTGAAGGCCACGGAAGCACTGATTTCTGAGAAGACTCAGAATCAGGTTCTGTCAGAGGAGCTAGTGCGACAGACGCGGTTGTTGGAGCAGTGTCAGCTCGCACGACAGGCGGATGAGGAATTAATCCGCAGGTTGCAGTCGGGGTGCGGAGAATTGAGAGCACAACGTGCGGAGGCTGAATCGCAGTTGGTAGTAATTGAAGACGATTGCCGGCGAGAGGCAGATCGCACGAAGGAAGAGATGGCGAGGCGAGCCGCCCACTGTCTCACGGGCTACGCCCACTGGGAAGTGGCGGCGCAGGAGAGACTCACACTGCGTGAGTTAGAGCTTCGTGCAGCCGGGTTGTTGACGGGTGACAGTCGGAGTCGGCGGCGAGTAGCGAAGAAGCTGGACTCTTTTCTATCGAAGGCGCGGGACACCATGTCCACCCTTGAGACGGAGGTTTCTGCGGTGTTGCGGCGATTGGGACTGCGCAGTAGAGCTGAGGACTGGCAGAATAGGGAGTTGGAGCGCGGCAGCCCGTCGTGCAGGAGGCGAAGCACAGGTTCCGCGGAGTGTAGTGTAGCGTGGTTCCGTGCCGGCGTGTAGCGTAGTGCAGTATAGTGTTAGTTAGGACTTATAAGGTGTAAAGTAGTTCAAGGCGTCTTGCCTTGGGATCTTTCCCAACATCGGAAGTGCAGATCAGGAACTCATTTTCTCTACGTGTTTGTGTCCTTAGTTCTGTCACCACGCAAGAGGAGCTACAACTTGGCGTTCCGCATTTTGTAGCTGAAGGCCTTCGGCCGAATGTTCAGAGCTAGTACATTGGTTAGAGACTTGAGTAGTTCGAATCTGCACCTGCGGGTGAATGCCGATGCTTAGAGCCAGTGACGAGTTAGATACTTGACCAGTTTCCCCCTTACACCTTCAAGTGACTGTTTCTGATTGTACTCCTTTGGGATTTTTCCCCTTAATGCCAAAGTGAAGTTTTGCTACTTCGTGTAAGCCTTGGTTGTAAATTCAGGTTACGCTGCAACAGGTGCCTTTGGGGTAACCCCTGTAGTATTTCTTGGAATGACAAGTGCCTAAGAATTCAAACTCTTCAATAGACTGTTGTGGTGTGTTACTGGAATGTTTCTCAGTGAGTCCTTCTGTGCGGACCTGTGTTCTTTGCGCGTTTTGTGAGTTGAGAGTGTTGTTCACCGCGTATGAGTGACTTCGATCCGAAGTAGGAAGTCCAAACCGGGTTCCCTACGCTAGCAGGCAGCTAGTGGAAGGGTTGTAAAAGCCGGAGTTGGGAGTCACTACCCGCAGCTTCGCTGAGTACTCGCGAGAGACTTTCCCCCTGAAATCTTGAGTAGAGGTCCTAACGGATCTCTGGGTTGTGTTTCTGTAGTTTCAGGTGTGTGTGTGTTGAGTGAACTACGCTGCACTGTGCGACCTCCGAGTGAGCTCCGAGTGAACACTTGCAGTATTTCTGGGAGTGACAGTCGCCTGAGAATTCAAACTCCTCAATAGTCTGTTAAATGTGACACTTTGTACCCTGTGTGTTCCTTTGTCCCTGTGGGTTCGACCTTTCTACCACTATATTGCAGTTTTTGCCTTTAGTGGATTATTACACGGTGCGGCTGCAACAATTGCAGCAGCGCCATCGCTATGGTCCTACGGAAACGATCTTTGTAGTCGCGGGTCCTGTACCTGTTCTTGGAAGACCTGTCCCGCTTGAATAATTCCACGAAAGAGGCTTCGTCCTGCTTCGTTACCTTGACGCTCTCACTCTCGAACAGGAGGTACTTGTCCTCACCTGCGCACCTCCCCAATGCCTGTCCCCAATCGCGGATGGTCCATCTATCTACGTGCGGACGTAATCCGCGCGTAGGTGGTCGTTCCTCGTCCAGCCATTCGCGCACCATGTCTGCGCACACGTAATTCCATCCCCACAGCAAGAACTCGAGTTTCCTTGTAATCAGCCGTTCCTCAAAGGCACGCAACCCGTTCTGCGGGAGCTTGAGTGGCACCATCTGCAGCCTCATCGATTTCAACATTGCGTTCTTGAAATTGGATTGCGCAACTCTCTCTCTGCTCTGCTCGAGCTTCTTGCTCGCGAAGCTGTCTCCTCCGCAAACTCTAATCTCTCTCAATTCCAAATGTCGCGCACTCAATTCTCTCTCAGCCACCGAGTAACTCTCCGCGCGGCGATGTCTAGAACGTCTCTTAGCTAGGACGTGGACGCGCGCAGCTCGCACCAGAAATTGAAATCGCCAATTCAAGAATAGGGCGTCCTCTGTCCGCTCGTAGGAGGTCATGGTCGGCTCTCGGTCGTGAAGGTCGAATCACTTGATGGCCGCGCCGGCTCCGCGGTATAACGGCCTTCTCTCTCACGCGCGGCTTCACGCTCCGCCGACGCCGACTTCACTCACACGCTCGAATTGGTAATTTGAACTCCGCTAGCGTATCACGCTGCGGCCATGGTCGCGTAGCGCCGAAGGCGGATTTCTCGCCGACGCGCTGCACTACTTTGTACTTCAATTTGGCTTGTCCCGCTCCGCTGAAGGCGTTCGTTCGCGCATAGGACAAAAGTCGAACTCCCTTCTGCGTAGGCGGAATCCCCGGCGGAGTTTCCGCCGGCGCAGAACTTCATCTGCCTATGCGTAGGCGCTCGCCTATGCGTAGGCGAACTCCGTCCGCACACAGGACGTTTGTCCGCGCACGTCCCTCGCCGCAAGCGCAGTGCCGAAGGCGGCTGTGCCGAAGGCGTTGACCGCTGTAATAACCCACTAAAGGCTAAAACTGCAATATAGTGGTAGAAAGGTGTGGTAACCCACTTTTTGTTTTTTGTCGGAACTAAAACATTTTTGAATAGTAAGTACCGCGGCAGCAGCTGTAAATAGTAATCAGTACGCGAAAACAGAGTAAAAAGAGGATCGACGACAGTCAAGGGGTTTTGGGCTTAGGCCAGAGTGAGACGCTTGGGACGGAACAGGCGGTTCATGCTGCAGGATCCGCTTCGAGCACCTTCGGCGGTAGATCACTCATAACTTTCTCAATTTGTAACACTTTGAGTTGCTTTGGGTCTTGTTGAAAAGAGCTCGACGCGCCGGTTTTAACGAGCCCAAGAACTTGTGAAACGGATGAGAGATCACTGAGTTATGAGTGGCGGAAGTTTCTGATATAGAGGGGCCTTCGGCCTGTGCACGGGCGAGCCTCCACGGACGGACGAGCCTCCACGGACGGACACCTGCGCACGGACGCGGACGCCTGCGGATAGGCGAACGCCTTCGGCGGAAGAGTAAAAACCGTAATAACTTTCTCAATTCTTAACGGTTTGACTTATTTAGGGTCTTGTTGGAAAGACCTCGCGACGCTCGTTCTAACGAGACCAAGAACTCTTGGAACGGATAAGGCGTCACTGAGTTATGAGCGTCGAAAGCGGCTATCATGGTTAGGAGAGGGGCCTTCGGCGTTAACATATAGAGGAGCCTTCGGCGTTAACAGTTAGAGGGGCCTTCGGTCCAAGGCGGCCTGCGAGTAGGCGGCTTGCGTGTAGGACGCGTGGGACCCACAGTCCTCGGATTTTGGAGAAGGAATTTTGGTCTAATTTCCGAGATCTTGCGGGGCCCATATCTTTGCGAAGGACAGTCCGATGGATCTGAAATTTTGTAGGGACGTTGATCTCGGCCGGCCATGCATGCTTGCAAATTTTCAACCTCAGATCTTGGATGGAAAGGCACTGGCGGCTCTGTACAGTAGGCTTAGGATTCAGATTTAGGGTTAGGGTTAGATTTAGGTTGTAAGTTAGAGGGGAAGGCAGCCGCCGACTCCTCAGGTGTAGGATCTGTTGCGGCTCGCACCATGGCATTGCAGCGTAGTGCTAGTTAGGATTTAGAAGGTATAAAATAGTTCAAGGCGTCTTGCCTTGGGTTCTTTCCCAAACTCAGAAGTGCAGATCAGGAACCCATTTCCTTTGCGTGTTTGTGTCCTTGAGTTCTGTCACCACGCAAGAGGAGTTTCAACTTAGCGTTCCGCATTTTGTAGCTGAAGGCCTTCAGCCGAATGTTCAGAGCTAGTACATTGGTTAGAGACTAGAGTAGTTCGGATCTACACCTGCGGGTGACTGCCGATGCTAAGAGCCAGTGACTAGTTAGATACTTGAACAGTTTCGCCCCTACACCTTCGAGTGTTTGTTTCTGATTGTACTCCTTTGGGATTTTTCCCCTGAATGCCAAAGTGAAGTTTTGTTACTTCGTGCAAGCCTTGGTTGTAAATTCAGGTTACGCTGCAGCAGGTGCCTTTAGGGTAACCCCTGTAGTATTTCTGGGAATGACAAGTGCATGAGAATTCAAACTCTTCAATAGACTGTTGTTGTGTTACTGAAATGTTTCTTAGTGAGTCCTTCAGTGCGGACCTATGTTCTCTGCGCGTTTTGTGAGTTGAGAGTGTTGTTCACCGCGTATGAGTGACTTCGATCCGAAGTAGGCAGTCCAAACCGGGTTTCCTACACTGGCAGCAAGCTAGTGGAAGTGTTGTAAAAGCCGGAGTTGGAAGTCACTACCCGCAGCTTCGCTGAGTGTGCTCGCGAGAGACTTTCCCCCTGAAATCTTGAGTAGAGGTCCTAACGGATCTCTGGGTTGTGTTTCTGTAGTTTCAGGTGTGTGTGTGTGTGTTACGCTGCACTGTGCGACCTCCGAGTGCGCTCCGAGTGGACACTTGCAGTATTTCTGGGAGTGACAGTCGCCTGAGAATTCAAACTCCTCAATAGTCTGTTAAACGTGACACTTTGTACCCTGTGTGTTCCTCTGTCCCTGTGGGTTCGACCTTTCTACCACTATATTGTAGTTTTAGCCTTTAGTGGGTTATTACAAAAGGTCGAACCCACAGGGACAAAGGAACACACGGGGTACAAAGTGTCACGTTTAACAGACTATTGAGGAGTTTGAATTCTCAGGCGACTGTCACTCTCAGAAATACTGCAAGTGTCCACTCGGAGCGCACTCGGAGGTCGCACAGTGCAGCGTAACACACACACACACACAGACCTGAAACTACAGAAACACAACCCAGAGATCCGTTAGGACCTCTACTCAAGATTTCAGGGGGAAGGTCTCTCAAGAGTACACTTAGCAGCTTCGCTGCTCCCCGCTAAAATGTCCAAGGCGGTGGGTGAATGTGGCCGTGCTACATCCCCATCATCCGCCTGCCGATCGTCAATCGTCTCCTCTTCGCCGCCGACGTCCGCCGCCGAAGGCGATCATGCGGAATGTGTCTGTGCGGGGTGTAATTGCGCATCGCGCACTCGAATTTCGTCCCGCGGACAGACAATCCACTCCTCCATTAGGTCCTACGCGAGAGCTGCGTCTGGCTTGCGCGTAGGCGCAATTACCGGCGCCAGGTCCGCCGTAGGCGCAGCGCCGAAGGCAGCTCGTCCGATGTAACTGGCCCCGAAGGCCCAACAGCCGAAGGCACATCTGCCGGCGGATTACCCGCCGAAGGTGCGGTCTCCGCACGCTCCCTGCTAAAAACTCGTTGGCCCGAAGGCCCCTAGCGCCGAAGGCGCAAATCGCGGCGCGTTATACGCCGGAGGGTCTTGTCCCGAAGGCCCTTGACCCGAAGGCGGATCTTCCGCCGGCTCCTTCCCCTTCCTACGTTGTACCGGGGGTGAATCCTACCTACTCGTAGGCGGCCGCCTGTGCGTAGGCGTACTCTCTCTGCCTACGCGTAGGCAGAGGTCCACATCTGCTTGAGGTCGCCTATCCGCTGGAAATCGCCTGTGCGTAGGCGGAACACTCGTCCGCATCGCACGTGGTAACTCCGGAGGACCTTGTCCCGCAGGCCCCTAGCCCGAAGGCTGCCTCCCGTCCGCCGGAGGTGTAGCGTGGTCTGCTTGCCTGCGGACGTCCGCGCTCTCTCGATCATCTCCGGTGACGCACTTCTCTTCTCCGTGGCAATCGTCGCCGTGTCCGCGCTGCTGGCTAGTAACACAAGCCTGCGCGCCTTCTGCTTCGGCCGGCTGCACACTTCGTGTAGTGGCCGTTGTCGTATGGGAGCAGAGGGTTCTCGATGCTGCTCCTCCTCTGGTTCCTCTCTTCATCTCCGCTTCCGCAGCACTCTTGCTGCGGGTGTGCTTCTTCCATCGTCCCGCCGGGTTGGCGGAGTAGAAGCTGGTGAATCCTCTGCATCGGTGTCGACCTCGTTATCCCGCACATACTTCCCGGGATGGTCGACGGACAAAGCGAGCGAGCTCCGCCGCGGTCAAACAGTTCCTCTGCCGATAGAAGTTTATCAAGAACATGGAGAGGTGATTGAGCGTTCCCCCCTTCTCCTCGAAGGCGTGCTGTCGCATCACTCTATGCAGGATGCTCGCCCAGTGAACTGTAGCTCCGGCCAAGATGAGCTCCACAAAAGAAACCAGCCACAAGGTAATGTATGAGGTGCGGTGTGGTTGTAGCAATCGCAGCAGCGCCGCCGCTACAGTTCGGCAGAAGCGATCTTTGTAGTCGCGGGTCTTGTACCCGTTCTTGGTAGACCTCTCCTGCTTGAACAATTCCACAAATAGCGCCTCGTCCTGCTTCGTCACTTTGACGCTCTCACTATCAAAGAGGAGGTACCCATCGGTGCCAGCACACCTCCCCAATGCATGCGCCCAATCGTGGACGGTCCACCGATCTACGTGCAGACGCAATCCGCGCGTAGGTTGTCGCTCCGCGTCCAGCCATTCGCGTACCATGTCTACACAAATGTAATTCCATCCCCACAGCAAGAAATCAAGCTTTCTTGCAATCAGCCGCTCCTCGAAAGCACGCAACCCGTTCTGTGGAAGCCGGAGCGGCAGCATCCGCAACCTGTTCAATCTTGACATTGCGTTCTTGAATTTTGCTTGCGCAACAACTGTCTCTCTGCTCTGCGCGAGCTTCTTGCTCCCTCTGCAAATTCTAATCTCCCTCAATTCCAAATCGCGCGCACTCAATTCTCTCTCAGTCCCCAAGTAATCCTCCGCGCGGCGATGTCTAGAATGTTTAACAGCTAGCAGGTGGACGCGCGCAGCTCGCACTAGAAAGTGAAATCGCAAATTCAAAAATGGGGCGTCCTCCGTCTCTTGGTCGAAGGTCATGGTCGGCTCTCGGTCGTGAAGGTCGAATCACTTGATGGCCGCGCCGGCTTCGCGCTATAACGGCCTTCTCTCTCGCGCGCGGCTTCACGGTCCGCGGACGCCGACTTAACTCACACATTCGAATTGGCAATTTGAACTCCGCTAGCGTACTACGCCGCGGACAGGGGTGCGCAGCGCCGAATGCGGATTTCTTGCCTTGCGCGCTACACTCGTTCGTACTAATCTCTGGCCAATCCCTCTCGTGTGCTCCTAGTCACTGGTTGTATTGGCCCTACGAAGTCGATGCTCTACTTCTCGAAAGGTGCTAGAGGCATGATGGGAGTTAGGGGCCACCGTGTTGTAGGCGTTGGTCTCCCTGTCCTCTGGCAGCTATCGCATTTTTGAATGTAATCGAAAACATCCTTAAACATGGTCGGCCACCAATACCCTGCATTTAAAATCTTCGTGACTGTATTCCGGGTGGCATAGTGACCACCCGCATCTTTGGTGTGCATCGCGCTTACTACTCTTGGAACCTCTGATTCCTCCAGGCATCTGCACAAACGTTCGTCTGCCATCTTCTTGAACAAAACTTCTTGTTGGAGTTGGTACGGGCCCGTCTTATGTATAAAGACAGTCCTTTGTTCCAAGTCCATGCCCTCGGGACACTGAAGCGTGAGCAGGTATCGGTACAGCTCTGCATAGCGGGACTCCTGCCCCGCAGACAACTAAAACAGCTGTTCGTCCGGAAAGTCGTCCATCAGTTCCTCCTCTGTAGGCTGGGTCCATAATCTGGATAAGTAATCTGCATTTTTGTGATGCACCCCCTTCCTGGTCTGGACCGTGTAGGTGAACTCCTGTAGCAACAGCACCCATCTGGCTATCCGACCGGACAGATCTGCTTTCTTGACTAGGTGCTGCAAGGCGTAGTGATCCACATGGAACACAAACTCGTAGCAGATTAAGTAGTGTCGAAACTTTTTGCAGGAGTACACCATCCCCAACGCCTCTCTCTCTGTCGTGGTGTACTTCCTTTCTGCTAGAGACAGCTGACGGCTCGCAAAATAAATCGGGTAGTCCTTTTTGTTGTCATCCTTCTGGCTCAAGACAACGCCGATAGCGAATGCCGATGTGTCGACGTAGACATGGAAGGGTCGATCCCAGTCTAGGCTCCTTAGTACTAGAACGGTCGTGAGTTTTGCTTTAAGAGCCTCGAATGCTGACTGCTGCTTCACACCCCAGTCATAAGGCTCGTCCTTCTTTAACAACTTGGTCAAGTCGGCCGCCAAGATCGCATACATGTGTATGAATCTTCGGTAGTAGCCCACATGACCCAGAAATGCTCGTAGCTCCCTCAGATTCGTTGGTGGCTCGAGCTCGAGTATGACCTTGACCTTCTCGATGTCCACTGCAATGCCGTCCGACGAAACACGATGGCCCAACAAGATTCCACTAGTTATAAAGAAAAAACACTTCTCGGGGTGCAGCGACAAACTGCTCTCCCTGCATTTATCAAAGGTCTGCTTCAGGTGACTCAGGTGTTCTGACCGCTTTCCAAAGACACAGAAGTCGTCTATGAATATTTCTAGGAACTTCCTCAGCTGCTCCTAAAAAATATTGGTCATCATCCGCTGAAAGGTGGCAGGTGCATTGCACAGACCGAAGGGCATCTTGTGATACGCATAAGTTCCCCAATCGGTTGTGAATGTCGTCTTATCCTTGTCCTGTTCCCGGATAGACACCTGATTGTAGCCTGAGAACCCGTCTAGGAAGCTATAGCACTCATGTCCCGCGACATGGTCTAAAATGGCATCCGTGAACGGCAGAGGGTGGTAATCCTTACGTGTTGCTGCATTCAACTTTCTGAAATCCTGACACACCCGTATCTTACTCGTCAACTTCTTTGGTACGATAACAATTGGTGATACCCATTCACTGCTGAGCACTGGGTAAATAATACCGGCGCTCAGATACTTATCTATCTCCTCCTTAACTAGCAAGGAGTATTTTGGGTTGAGGCGATACTGGCGTTGACATATGGATACTCACTACTGCCTCATCCAGTAAATCAATGCGGTGTTCTCCATACCGTGCAGGTATCCCCTTCATGTCTTCTATCCTCCAAGCGAAGACATCAACGTAGTGGCGAAGAAAGGCCTGTACCTCCCTTAGCTCTTCTCTTTCCACCGTGCTTGATACCTTCAAGCACTTGTCAGGACTGAGTTGTACTTCGTGACAGTCACTAGGATCGACAATGCCCTCTGTGTGACTCGTCTCACTCCTTCCCAGTCCTACCGTTAATTGCTATTCGTCCTCCTGCTGAATAGCGTCTGGTTCCTCTTCTACAGAACAGCAGGCAACGAATTCCACAAAATAATCGGAATTAGTGGCACTGGAGTCTGATCGGGCGGACGAATCACTGTTCACCCCCGATGTGTAACCCGCACTAGTCGACGGTGTCTCCCCTTCATGGCAGATCTTGGTCTAGGGAACAGTGATAGTCCTGGTCGGCTCCTTAGGATGGGGGAACTTAAGACAATGCCTACGCTAGTCACATCTTACTTGTGCGCCATACAGCCACGGTCGCCCGAGCAGGATGTCATAGCCTTGCTTCAGCATGGGCTGTAGGATGATATAGTTCAACGGAAACTCCGCACCACCGATGTTGGTTCGAATATTGCGCAGCATACCTACAGGCATCCTCCGCGTCTGATCCGCTAACCTCAACACACGCCTTGAAGGTTCGAAGTCAACGAACCCCAAAGCTCGCACAGTGTCCTCCGTCATTATTTTGACTCCCGATCCGGAGTCTACTAGTACCTTGCGTACACAACACCCTTCTATCTCTACATCGATCTCTGGAGGTACTTGGTCTTCACTGGCCACTTGGTACACCTGGGGGTTTTGGCTGCGAGCGGTTTCCAAGGGCGGCGTAGCGAAAGCATCTTCCGATACGTCTTGTTGTCCTCCAGGAGCTGGTTGAACGTGATGTTAACTTGCCGGTTCCCGATATCTTCTACTAGGTCGTAGTGGACGTGTCGGTTTGGAGTCGACGCCTTGCGTGGTTCCAAAGTTGCTACCAGCCGAGCAGCAAAGGGTGTTGATAGATTTTCCCACTCTGTTTCCTTTTGGTCGCGGGTCGCTTCTTTCAACAAGTTCGCTACCTCCTCTCTGATATCCGGGGCATACTCTCGCTTCAGCACGCGTACTGGCTCATCCTCGACTGATGTATCGGACCGCACTGCAGGTGCTTCGCGCATAGCCGAAGGCTTCCGTGCAGGCCGCAAGTCGGACTTGCTGGTTGCCTTCTCTGATCCCTTTCCTTTTCGGTCGTCGGCCTTCCGACCGTGCTTACGAGTATCCCGTTCCTCTTCCTTTGATCTCTTCGAACTGCGAGTTTCCACCCGTCCGCACATAACTTCTTCCGCCGGCCACTCTTCTTCCTCGTCGTTTCTATCTGAACTCATTTCGACTTGGTTAACTTGGACGTCCTCCTTGGCAGGTGTTGTCACAAATCGCACCGTGGGCCGGTGAACTGGTGGTTGATCACACTCTGGTGCAGTATGTTCAGACTTCTTGCAGTTACTGCAGGTCGAAACATACCCGGTTTGCCTTTTGGGATGGGGGCACTGAGGTGAGTAGTGTCCTACTTCCCCACAATTAAAACAAGCTCGCGGTGGCGGTGGGTCATACGTCCCCGAGGTGCCATGCGCCTCACAGGCGCCGTAGTGGGCTTGTCTCTCGGATGATACCACGGGATATGCACTGGCGGGATTGGAGTAGTAGCGGGGACCGACTGGATGGCGTAGGCTGCCTCTTCGCTCGCCTCTCCATAGTACTGGGGGGTTTCCCCATAATACGGTTGTGCCCACTCTACTGCGTTGACTGGATATGACGGACGGGTGGTAAGGCACTCCGTATTTGCATGTCCCACCGCTCCGCACGTAGTACACCACAAGTTCGCTCGCACTCTCCCTGGAGACTTCCGTCGATCCTGGCCACCCACCACGTGGACTTTCAGGTCGGCGAAGTCCTTCACAAGGGTCTCCACCTTCGATGCAATGTCTCCCGGCGCTCTGTCCATAGTTGCTCGTCGTGGGCCTTTCTTCTTTGCTGCCCCACGCTTCTTTCCCTTCTTCTTTTCCTCCGACAAGGAGGTTTCTTCTTCTTCGGATGAGGAACGGTCCCCGTCCGAGGACTGTTCTTCTGATGACGGTGTCGCGCCTCTGCGCCTTCTCCGCCCTCCTTTTGGTTTTCGCTCCTTCGATTCCCGTCGCTCTGTCCCTCTTCGGTTGAGAGTGGAAGTCTCAAAGGCTTCCGCCGATGCAATCACGTCTTCAATAGTATCGCACTTACTGCGTCGGCAGAAAGTCTCCATCTCCCGGGTTAAGCCGGTCACATACCAATCCACAGCTTGCTGAACCGAGAAGGGGGACCCTGGTCCCGTTTTCGGTATTCTGTCAAGGAGGTCCAGAAACCTCTCGGTGTAGTCACGCAGACTCTCCTTCTTCTCCTGCTGCAGGTTACGCAATTTCGTCAACACCCGACTGTCGTAGCCGAGCTCACGGAAACGTCGAAGGAACTTCTCCTTCAGTTGAGCCCATGTTAGCAACCCATTCGGGTCGGTGCTCTCGTGGTTATACCAACTTCGTGCCTTTTTCCGCAGAAGACTAGGAAAAATCCGTAGTCGGTCTTCACCGTCAATCTCGCGGTTAGCGATAGACACTTACTCGAACAGCTTGATGTAGGAATCTGCATCGTCGTCATCCCCACTCCCTTTATACTTCGGATAGGAATGCTTGGTAATCGGCTGAGGTAACCGCGCATTGGCTTGTCCGTCCGCCATCGGTGTGTCTGTTGACGATTCTCGGGCGGTCTGCTCTAAATCACGAGGGGGATCCGCGCAAGGGATATCTAGTAGAACTATAAGCACAAAGTTCGGTTCCGAGTCACTGGGGGTAGCTTCCCCAAGGATGTCGGCCGGACTAGGCTTAGGTACTCTTTTTGGTGTTTTCTTGTTTTGACGCCGTGTCTCTTCCACGGCTTTCTCTTAATCTCGTCGGAACTTGCGGGCAGCTCTCGCACTTAGGTTGCTCCCACTAGCTCCCGTCGACATTCACCGAGCATGGCTGCTCGCATACCCCGGTGTTGACGCAACTGTCCCCGGCAGCGGCGCCAAAAAGAAGTTGTCGGCTTCTTATGTAATAACCCACTTAAGGCTAAAACTGCAATATAGTGGTAGAAAGGTCGATCCCACAGAGACAAAGGAACACACGGGGTACAAAGTGTCACGTTTAACAGACTATTGAGGAGTTTGAATTCTCAGGCGACTGTCACTCCCAGAAATACAGCAAGTGTCCACTCGGAGCGCACTCGGAGGTCGCACAGTGCAGCGTAACACACACACACACACACCTGAAACTACAGAAACACAACCCAGAGATCCGTTAGGACCTCTACTCAAGATTTCAGGGGGAAGGTCTCTCAAGAGTACACTCAGCAAAGCTGCGGGTAGTGACTCCCAACTCGGTCGACCTTGAAAACTGGAAATCGTCTGTGCGTAGGCGGAACACTCGTCCCCATCGCACGTGGTAACTCCGGAGGACCTTGTCCCGCAGGCCCCTGGCCCGAAGGCTGCCTCCCGTCCGCCTGCCTCCGGACGTCCGCGCTCTCTCGATCATCTCCGGTGACGCACTTCCCTTCTCCGTGGCGATCGTCGCCGTGTCCGCACTGCTAGCTGGTAACACAAGCCTGCGCGCCTTCTGCTTCGGCCAGCTGCACACTTTGTGCAGTGGCCGCTGTCGTATGGGAGCAGTGGGTTCTCTATGTTGCTCCTCCTCTGGTTCCTCTCTCCATCTCCGCTTCCGCGGCACTCTTGCTGCGGGTGTGCTTCTTCCATCGTCCCGCCGGGTCGGCGGAGTAGAAGCTGGTGAATCCTCTGCATCGGTGTGGACCTCGTTATCCCGCACATACTTCCCGGGATGGTCGACAAACAATGGCGGAAAACGAGCAAGCTCCGCCGCGGTCAAACAGTTCCTCTGCCCATAGAAGTTTATCAAGAACGGGGAGAGGTGATTGAGCGTTCCCCCCTTCTCCTCGAAGGCGTGCTATCGCATCACTCTATGCAAGATGCTCGCCCAGTGAACTGGAGCTCCGGCCAAGATGAGCTCCACAAAAGAAACCTGCCACAAGGTGATGTCTGAGGTGAGGTGTGGCTGCAGCAATTGCAGCAGCGCCGCCGCTACAGTTCGGCGGAAGCGATCTTTGTAGTCGCGGGTCTTGTACCCGTTCTTGGTAGACCTCTCCCGTTTGAACAATTCCACAAATTGCGCCTCGTCCTGCTTCGTCACTTTGACGCTCTCACTATCAAAGAGGAGGTACCCGTCGGTGCCGGCACACCTCCCCAATGCTTGCGCCCAAATGTGGACGGTCCACCGATCTACGTGCGGACGCAATCCGCGCGTAGATTGTCGCTCCGCGTCCAGCCATCCGCGTACCATGTCTACACAAATGTAATTCCATCCCCACAGCAAGAAATCAAGCTTTCTTGCAATCAGCCGCTCCTCGAAAGCACGCAATTGCGTTCTTGAACTTTGCTTGCGCAACAACTCTCTCTCTGCTCTGCTCGAGCTTCTTGCTCCCTCTGCAAATTCTAATCTCCCTCAATTCCAAATCGCGCGCACTCAATTCTCTCTCAGTCTCCAAGTAATCCTCCGCGCGGCGATGTCTAGAATGTTTAACAGCTAGCAGGTGGACGCGCGCAGCTCGCATTAGAAAGTGAAATCGCGAATTCAAGAATGGGGCGTTCTCCGTCTCTTGGTCAAAGGTCATGGTCGGCTCTCGGTCGTGAAGGTCGAATCACTTGATGGCCGCGCCGGCTCCGCGCTATAACGGCCTCCTCTCTCGCGCGCGGCTTCACGGTCCGCCGACGCCAACTTAACTCACACGTTCGAATTGGCAATTTGAACTCCGCTAGCGTACTACGCCGCGGACAGGGGTGTGCAGCGCCGAAGGCGGATTTCTCGCCTTGCGCTCTACACTCGTTCGTACTTATCTCTGGCCAATCCCTCTCCGCCGAAGGCGATCGTTTGCGCATCAGACAAAAGTTGAACTCCCTTCTGCGTAGGCGGAATCCCCGGCGGAATCTCCGCCGACGCGGAACTTCATCTACCTGTGCGTAGGCGCTCGCCTACGCGTAGGCGAATTCCGTCCGCCTATCAAATGTTCGTCCGCGCTGCTGCGCAGGCGCCGAAGGCGTTGACCGCGGTCAACAGACTCCGTCCAGTCTGTCCATATCTCTTGCCTCTCCGTCGGCGCTTTTGTCACCGTAACCCTGTCCGGCCGAAGGTGCACTCATCCGTTCCGTCCGTACAGTCCGTACGGTCCGTACGGATTTTACTACTCTGTTGGATCCTCGCCCGTCCGCGCTGCTGCGCTGGCGCCGAAGGCGCCGTACAATTTTCAACCCCGAAGGCGCATTTCTAGGGCCGAAGGCGGATTTCACGCCGACGCCGAAGCGCCTGTGCGTAGGCGAGCTTCGCTCGTCCGCCTGCGCAGAGGTTTAAATCCTGCCCTTGAGTAGTATTTTACACAACAGACCATTCGACTTCTCCGTCAATCCATTCGCCTTGGGATTGTATGGGGTAGTCTTCCGGTGCTTGATGTGGAAATACCGTGTCAGATCTTCGATTATCTGGTTCAGAAAATGCGTGCCCCGGTCGCTGACTAGCTCTAAGGGACACCCGTAGCGCGTGATGATCGACTCAAACAAGAAGGCTGCCACTGTGGCTGCATCATCTCTTGTTGTGGCCCTGGCCTCCACCATTTTGGTGGCGTAGTCCGTAGCTACCAGAATGTAGCGCCTTCGTGTGTTCCTAGTCACTGGTTGTATCGGCCCTACAAAATCAATGCCCCACTTTTCGAAAGGTGCTAGAGGCATGATGGGAGTCAGGGGCCATCGTGTTGTAGGCGTTGGTCTCCCCGTCCTCTGGCAACTATCGCATTTGTGGATGTAATCGAGAACATCCTTAAACATGGTCGGCCACCAATACCCCGCATTTACAATCTTTGTGACTGTGTTCCGGGTGGCATAGTGTCCACCCGCCTCCTCGGTATGCATCGCACTTACTACTCTTGGGACCTCTGATTCCTCCAGACACCTGCACAAGCGTTCATCTGCCATCTTCTTGAACAACACACCCTGCTGGAGTTGGTACGGGCCTACCTTATGAATAAAGACAGTCCTTTGTTCCAAGTCCATGCCCACGGGACATTGGAGCGTTAGCAGATATCGGTACAGATCGGCATAGCGGGACTCATGCCCCGCAGACAACTGAAACAATTCTTCATCTGGAAATTCTTCCACCAATTCCTCCTCGGTAGGCTGGGTCCATAATCTGGACAAGTAATCTGCATTTTTGTGATGCACCCCTTTCCTGGTCTAGACCGTGTAGGTGAACTCTTGTAGCAACAGCACCCATCTGGCTATCCGACCGGACAGGTCGGCCTTCTTGACTAGGTGTTGCAATGCGTAGTGATCCACATGGAGCACCAACTCGTAGCAGATTAGGTAGTGTCGAAACTTTTTACAGGAGTACACCATCCCCAACGCTTCTCTCTCCGTCGTGGTGTACTTCCTCTCTGCTAGAGACAGCTCACGGCTCGCGAAATAGATCGGGTAGTCCTTTTTGTTGTCATCCTTTTGGCTCAGTACTACACCGATGGCAAATGCAGATGTGTCGACGTAAACATGGAATGGTCGATTCCAGTCTGGACTCCTTAGCACTGGAGCAGTCGTGAGTTTCGCTTTAAGAGCCTCGAATGCCGACTGCTGGTTTGCACCCTAGGCATAAGGCTCGTCCTTCTTCAACAACTTGGTCAGGTCGGCCGCCAATATTGCATACATGTGTATGAATCTTCGGTAGTAGCCCACATGACCCAGGAATGCTCGAAGCTCTCTCAGATTTGTTGGCGGCTCAAGCTCGAGTATAACCTTGACCTTCTCGATGTCCACTGCGATGCCGTCTCCCGAGACCCGATGGCCCAACAAGATTCCACTAGTCATAAAGAAAAAGCACTTCTCGGGGTGCAGTGATAAACTGCTCTCCCTACATTTATCAAAGGTCTGCTTCAGGTGACTTAGGTGTTCTGACCGCTTCCCAAAGACACATAAGTCATCTATGAATATTTCCACAAATTTCCTCAGTTGCTCCTGAAAGATATTGGTCATCATCCGCTGAAAGGTGGCAGGTGCGTTGCACAGACCGAAGGGCATCTTGTGATATGCGTAAGTTCCCCAGTCGGTTGTGAACGTCGTTTTATCCTTGTCCTGTTCCCGGATAGACACCTGGTTGTAACCTGAGAACCCGTCCAGGAAGCTATGGCACTCATGTCCCGCGACATGGTCTAAAATGGCATCCGTGAACGGCAACGGGTGATGATCCTTGCGTGTTGCTGCATTCAACTTCCGGAAATCCTGACACACTCGTATCTTACCCGTCAACTTCTTTGGTACGATAACAATCGGCGATACCCATTCACTGCTGAGCACTGGGTAAATAATACCGGCGCTCAGGTATTTATCTATCTCCTCCTTAACTAGCAAGGAGTATTTTGGGTTGAGGCGATACTGGCGCTGGCGTTTGGGTACTGCTTCATCCAGTAAATCAATACGGTGTTCCCCATACCGTGTAGGTATCCCCTTCATGTCTTCGATCTTCCAGGCGAAGACATCGACGTAATGGCTAAGAAATGTCTGTACCTCCCTTAGCTCGTCTCCTTTCACCGTGCTTGATACCTTCAAGCACTTGTCGGGACTGAGTTGTACTTCGTGACAGTCACTAGGGTCAACAATGCCCTCGGTGTGACTGGTCTCACTTCTCCCGAATCCTACCGTTAATTGCTATTCGTCCTCCGGCTGAATAGCGTCCGGTTCTTCTTCCACAGAACAGCAGGCAACGAATCCCACGAAATAATCAGATTCAATGTCACTGGAATCTGATCGTGCGGCCGAATCACTGTCTACCCCCGATGTATAACCCGCACTTGTTGATGAGGTCTCTCCTTCATGTCGGACCTTGTTCCAAGGCACCGTGATGGTCTTGGTCGGCTCCGTAGGATGGGGAAACTTAAGGCGATGCCTACGCCAGTCACATCGTACTTGTGCGCCATACAGCCACGGGCGCCCGAGTAGGACGTCATAGCCTTGCTTCAGCATCGGTTGAAGGATGATATAAGTCAACCGAAAGTCTGCACCACCGATGATTGTTTTGACATTGCGTAGCATTCCTACAGGCATTCTCCTCGTCTGATCCGCTAACCTCAACACACGCCTCGAAGGTTCGTATTCACTAAACCCCAAGGCTCTTGTAGTGTCCTCCGTCATTATGTTGACTCCTGATCCAGAGTCTACTGGTACCTTGCGTACACAACACCCTGCTATTTCCACATCGATCTTTGGTGGCCCTTGGTCTTTGCTGGCCACTTGGTACACCTGAGAGGATTTGGATGCGCGCGGCTTCCGTGGACGTCGTAACGAAAGCATCAACATCCTCCGATACGTCTTGTTGTCCTCAAGAAGCTGGTTGAACGTGATGTTCACTTGCCGATTCCCGAGATCTTCGACTAAGTCATAGTGGACGCGTCGGGTGGGAGACGACGCCCTGCGAGGTTCCAAAGTTGCTGCCATCTTCACACCAAAGGAGGGTGACAAGTCTTCCCGCGGTGGTTCCTTTTGGTTGCGGGTCGCTTCCTTCAACAAGTTCGTTACCTCCTCTCTGATATCCGGGGCATAGTTACGTTTCAGCAAGCGTACTGGCTCATCTTCGACCACTTTCTGGGTGCGCACTGTTGGTGGTTCTTGCGTAATCAAAGGCTTTCGTGCAGGTCGCAAGTCGGACGTGCTGGATGCCTTCTCTTTCCCTTTTCCCGTCCGGTTGTCGGTTCTCCGTTCGTGTTTGCGAGTGTCGCGCTCTTGTTCCTTCGATTTCTTGGAACTACGAGTTTCGACTCGTGCGCACATAACTTCTTCCGCCGGCCATTCTTCGTCTTCGTCATTTCTGTCCGAACCTACTTCCTCTGATTAACTTGGACGTCCTCCTTGGCAGGGGTGGTCACAAATCGTACCGTTGGCCGAGGAACTGGTGGCTGATCACACTCTGGCGCAATATGCCCGGACTTCTTGCAGTTACTACATGTCGGGACATAACTGGTTTGCCTTTTGGGATGGGGGCACTGAGGTGAGAAGTGTCCAACTTCCCCACAATTATAACAAGCTCGCGGTGGCGGTGGGTCAAACGTCCCTGGAGGTGCCCTTACACAGGAGTACAACCAGAAACCAACACTCGAAGGCGTGGGGGCGAAACTGTTCAAGTATCTAACTAGTCACTGGCTCTGAGCATCGGCAGTCACCCGCAGGTGGAGATCCGAACTACTCAAGTCTCTAACCAATGTACTAGCTCTGAACCTTCTGTTATAACCCACCAAAGGCTAAAACTGCAGTATGGTGGTAAAAAGATCGAACCCACAGGGACAGAGGCAACACACAGAGTAAAAAGTGTCACGTTTAACAGACTTTTGTAGAGTTTGAATTCTCAGGCGACTGTCACTCCCAGAAATACTGCAGTGCTCGACTCAGAGGCTCGACTCGGAGGAGGATCTCGACTCGGAGGATGCTCGGAGGATGCACAGTACAGCGTAGTCACTCAACACACACACACACACACACACCTGAAACTGGCAAAAGCACAACTCGGAGGTCGGTCAGGACCTCCGCTTCGGATTTCAGGGGGAAAGTGTCTCAAAAGTTCACTCAGAGGTTCTGCAGGTAGTGACTCCCACTCCGGCTTTTACTGCCCTTCCGCCAGGAACTAGCGTAGGGTACCCGGACTGGACTTCCCACTTCGGAACGAAGCCTCTTCATACGCCGTGGACGTCACCCTCGACTCACACCAAACGCAGGGAGTGCAGACCCGACTGAAAACTTAACTGAGACACGATCCAGTAACACACACACAACCTGAATTGCAAACCAAGGCTTACACGAAGTAATAAAACTTCACTTTGGCATTCAGGGGAAACTTCCCGTAGGAGTACAATCAGGATATGTCACTCGAAGGAGTAAGGGGGAACTGTCCAAGTATCTAACTCGCAGCCGATCCCTGATCCATCTCCAACGCTCTTGGGCTCGTTAGAACAAGCGTCCCGAGCTCTTTCTAATGCGACCTCAACCAACTGGAACTACCGTGTATCCCGGTCGTTATGAAGGTTTCCCTTTCCGCGCTAGCAGCGCATCGCCGAAGGCGCGCTCATGGTCGGAAGCCTGCAGAGGTCCGGGCCGTTCTTCTGACGTCTTTAGCAAAACCTCCTCCTCAGGTGTCTGCGCCGGAAGCGTAGCTTCCTTAAACGCTGGAAGCGCGTGAGTAGAGACACCTCAGAAAAGGAGCTTTTGCCGAAGGCGCCGAAGACATTGGCGTTGGTACATCCGACTACGGGATTCTTCGTGACCTCGTGACGATCTCATCAATCCACTCTATTTAACGTACCCTTTTCTAATTACAAACACTGCTTCGGTACTAGTTTTCTAAAATTGTTTAAATTCTGCAAAAAAACAAAAAGTGTGTTACCACACCTTCGGCCGAAGGCCTTCATCTACAAAATGCGGAACGCTAAGTTGTAACTCCTCTTGCGTGGTGACAGAACTTAAGGACACAAACACGCAGAGAAAATGGGTTCCTGATCTGCACTTCTGATGTTGTGAAAGATCCCAAGGCAAACGCCTTGAACTATTTTATACCTTCTAAATCCTAACTAGCACTACACTGCACTACGCTACACGCCTGCACGGAACCACGCTACACTACACTCCGCGGAACCTGTGCTACGTCTCCTGCGCGACGGACTGCCGCGCACTAACTCCCTACCCTGCCAGTCTTCCGCTCGACTGCGCAGTCCTAACCGCTGCAACGCCGCGGACACCTCCACCTCGAGGGTGGACATGGTATCCCGCGCCTTTGACAGAAAAGCGTCTAGCTTCTTCGCCACCTTCCGCCGACTCCTGCTGTCGCCTGTCAACAACCCCGCTGCGCGAAGTTCAAACTCACGCAGTGTGAGTTTCTCCTGCGCCGCCACTTCCCAGTGGGCGTAGCCCTTGAGACAGTGGGCGACACGCCTCGCCATCTCCTCCTTCGTGCGATTTGCCTCTCGCCTGCGATCCTCTTCAATTACCACTAACTGCGATTAGGCCTCCGCACGCTGCGCTCTCAATTCACCACACTCTGACTGTAGCCTGCGGATTAAATCCTCATCCGCCTGCCGTGCGAGCTGACACTCCACCAACAACCGCGTCTGTCGCACGAGCTCCTCTGACAGAATCTGATTCTGAGTTTTCTCAGACATCAAATCCTTCGTGGTCTTCACCACATCTCTGGTGAGCTCTTCCAATCTCTCCTTCCTCATCCTGTCGAGGGCGTGCGATTTCCTCTCAAGGTTGTACTGCCCCCATAAACAGGCATGCCTCTCCCTCAATTCCTTCAACTCCTGGTCCACCCTAGCTAGTAGCTTGCTAGTGTGGACTTTAGTGCGAGTCCGCCTGCGCACTAATTCGATGTAAGATCCCGGCTGAAGTGGATCGGCGTATTTATCGAATTTGCGATCCAAGTACTTCAGCAACGGTATCACCTGCTCAGAGAGCGCCGCCGCCGGCGCTCCAACAATTTCCTCCTCCTCCTCCTCGGTATCCCCGGCTCCCGACATTGCTTTGGTGGAGCCTCCGTCGTCATCATCCGAGTTGAGGATTTCAGTCGCCATTGATTGCGTTGGCGACTGACCCGAGTGGGGCTCCACGTCGTCGACGTGTGCTGCTTGCGAAGGCACCGCTGCAGCCTTGCTGCTCTTCGCCAAAATGTCCAAGGCGGTGGGCGAATGTGGCCGTGCCGCATCCCCGTCGCCCGCTTGCCGGCCCTCGACCGTATCCTTTCTGCCGCCGACGTCCGCCGCCGAAGGCGATCGAGCGGAGGGTGTCTGCGCGGGGTTTGATTGCGCATCGCGCACCGAAATTTCGTCCCGCGAACAGTCAATCCGCTCCTCCGTCAGGTGCTGCTCCCTCGATCGGTCCTCCGCGAGGGCTATGCCTGGCCTGTGCACAGGCGCAAATGCCGGCGCCTTGTCCGTCGCAGGCGCAGCGCCGAAGGCGTCTATCGCCAAAGGCGACATAGCCGGGGGCCGCTCGCCCGATGTCCCTTGGCCCGTAGGCCCTACTGCCGAAGGCGCATCTACCGGTGGATTACCCGCCGAAGGTGCGGCCTCCGCACGCTGCCTGCTCGCATCTCCTCGGCCCGAAGGCCCTGGCGCCGAAGGCGCAAATCGCGGCGCGTTGTGCGCCGGAGGGTCTGGCCCCGAAGGCCTGTGTCCCGTAGGCGGATCTTCCGCCGGCTCCTTCCCCTTCCTACGTTGGAACGGGGGTGATTCCTGCCTGTGCACAGGCGGCACGTGTTGAGGCGACCTGTGCACAGGCGGACTGCTTCTTCCCACGCGTAGGCGTAGGTCCACGTCCGCTTGTGGTCGCCTGTCCGTCGAGGCTCGCCTGTGCGCAGGCGGAACACCTGTCCGCAACGCACGTGGTAACTCCGGGGGCCCTTGGTCCGTAGGTGGCCTCTCGTCCGTCGAGGGTGCAGTTTGGTCCGTTGCTCCTGCAGACGTCCGCGCTCCCTCGTTCTTCTCCGGCGACGCACTTCCTTTCTCCATCGCAATCGTCGCCGTGTCCGCGCTGCTAGTTGGTAACACAAGCCTGCGCGCCTTCTGCTTCGGCCGGCTGTATGATTCGTACAACGGCCGCGGTCGAATGGGAGCAGTGGGTTCTTGATGCTGCTCCTCTTCGGGCTCCTCTCTCCATCGCCGCTTCCGCGGCACCCTTGCTGCAGGAGTATTTCTCCCTTCGTCCCTCCGCCTTGACGGAGTAGAAGTCGGCGACTCCTCCGCATCAGTGTCGACCTCGTTCTCCCGCACATACCTCCCGGGATGGTCGACGGACAACGGCGGAAAACGAGCAAGCTCCGCCGCGGTCAAACAATTTCGCTGTCGATAAAAATTGATGAGGAAAGGAGAGAGATGATTTAGAGTTCCTCCCTTCTCCTCAAAAGCGTGCTGTCACATCACCCTGTGCAGGATGCTCGCCCAATGAATTGGAGCTCCTTCGATGATGCACTCCACAAAAGAGACCTGCCATGATGTGATGTAGCAGGCCCGGTGTGGCTGCAGTAATTGCAGCAGCGCCGTAGCCACAATTCGGCGGAAGCGATCCTTGTAATCGTGGGTCTTGTACCCATTCTTGGTAGACTTCTCCCGCTTGAACAGCTTCACAAATTGCGCCTCGTCCTGCTTGGACACCTTGACGCTCTCACTATCAAAGAGGAGGTGCCCTGGGATGCCGGCACATCTCCCCAAGGCCTGCGCCCAATCTTGGACCGTCCACCAATCGACATGCGGCCGCAATCCGCGCGTAGGTGGTCCCTTTGGCTCTAGCCACTCGCGCACCATATCCACACAGATGTAGTTCCATCCCCATAGCAAGAAATTGAGCTTTCTTGCTATCAAGCGCTCCTCAAAAGCGCGCAGCCCGTTCTGTGGTAGTCGGAGCGGCAGCATCCGCAATCGGCCCAGTCTCGTCATTGCGTTCTTGGAGTTCGCCTGCTCGCTAATTCTCCTTCTGCTCCGCTCGAGCTTCTCGCTTCCTCGGCAAACTCTAATCTTCCTCAATTCCAAATCACGCGCACTCACTTCTCTCTCAATCACCAAGTAATCCTCGGCGTGGCGATGTCGGGAGTGCCTAGCAGCTAGCAGATGGACGCGCGCAGCTCGCACTAGAAAATGAAATCGCGAATTGAAGAATGGGACGCTCTCCGCCTCCCTGTCGAAGGTCATGGTCGGCTCTTACTCGTGAAGGACGACTCAATTGATGGCCGCGCCGGCTCTACGCTAAAACGGTCTCCGCTCTCACGCGCGGCTTCACGCTCCGCCGACGCCGATTTAACTCTCACGCTCGAATTGGCGAATTTGAACTCCGCGAGCATACTACGCCGCGGACATGGGTGCGCAGCGCCGAAAGCGGATTTTCCGCCTTGCGCGGTACACTCGTTCGTACCGCCCCTCAGCCAATCCTCCTCTACCTCGGCGCGTGTGTCCGCATGTCGGACAAAAGTTCAACTCCCGCCTGTGCGCAGGCGGACCCCTCGGCGGATTCTCCGCCGGCGCGGAACTTCACCCGCCTGTGCACAGGCGCTCGCCTGTGCGCAGGCGAAGTCCGTCCGCGTCGATGAGTTGGCGCGGAAGGCGTTGACCGCGGTCAACCGACTCCGTCCAGACAGTCCGTTCCTTGTTCCTCCGTCGGCGCTCTCGCCGCCGCAACTCCGTCCGACCAAGAGCGCCTCCATCCGTCCCGTCCGTACAGTCCGTACGGTCCGTACGGATTTTACTGTTCTGGCGGCTCCTTGCTCGTCCGCGTTGTTGCGCTGGCGCGGAAGGCGCCGTACAATTTCTACCTCACAAGGCGCCTTTCTAGAGCCGAAGGCGGATTTCCCGCCGACGCCGAAGCGCCTGTGCACAGGCGGACGCCTGTGCGTAGGCGAACTTCGCGCCGACATCAAAACCCTATTTCGCCTCTGCGCAGGCGAACTTCCGTCGTCCGCGCATAGGACAAAACTTCTTCGCCTGTGTATAGGCGGAAAGCTGAGTATCTTACAACCCTCATAACTCCCGGAGTTCTCATCCGTTTGTGGCGTTCTTGGGCTCGTTAGAATCAGCGCGTCGAGCTCTTTTTCACGAGACCCTAACAAAGTCAAGGCGTTCGGGGGTTGACCTAAATATGAAGGATTTCCCTACCGCCGCGGACGTAGCGCCGAAGGCGGATTTTGCGCCTTGCGCCGTAGGGATCATACCTTCCGAGCTCGCAGGTAGGGTGGTGCACTTCCTTGACGCTGTACCCAACTTCTAGATTCTACGAGGTCCCTCGAGAATCTCTGCGATCTTCCGAATTCACTCTGTTTTGATGCACCGAAGGCTATTTACATTGCTGCCGAGGTACAGTTTTCCAAAAATGTTTTAATTTCCTCAAAATTACCAAAAGTGGGGTACCACACGCCTACTCGTAGGCGAAATAGGGTTTGACGTCGGCGGGATGTCCGCCGCAAATGTCGCCTACTTGTAGACGGGGAGGGTAAACACCTCTGCGCAGGCGGACGAGCGAAGTTTGCCTACGCACAGGCGCTTCGGCGTCGGCGGGAATCCGCCTTCGGCCCTAGAAATACGCCTACGGGATTGGAAATTGTACGGCGCCTTCGGCGCCAGCACAGCAGCGCGGACTGGCGAGGACCCAACGGAGTAGCAAAATCCGTACGGGCCGTATGGACTGTACGGACGGAACGGATGAGTGCGCCTTCGGCCGGACGGGGTTACGGCGACAAGAGCGCCGACGGAGAGGCGAGAGAAATGGACAGACTGGACGGAGCCTGTTGACCGCGGTCAACGCCTTCGGCGCCAGCGCAGCAGCGCGGACGAACATTTGATAGGCGGACGGAATTCGCCTACGCGTAGGCGAGCGCCTACGCACAGGCAGATGAAGTTCCGCGCCGGCGGAGATTCCGCCGGGGATTCCGCCTACGCAGGAGGGAGTTCGACTTTTGTCCGATGCGCGGACGATCGCCTTCGGCGGAGCGGAATTGGCCAAAGATTAGTACGAACGAATGTAGCGCGCAAGGCGAGAAATCCTCATTTGGCGCTGTGCACCCCTGTCCGCGGTGTAGTACGTTAGCGGAGTTCAAATTGCCAATTCGAACGTGTGAGTTAAGTCGGCGTCGGCGGAGCGTGAAGCCGCGCGTGAGAGAGGAGGCCGTTATAGCGCGGAGCCGGCGCGGCCATCAAGTGATTCGACCTTCACGACCGAGAGCCGACCATGACCTTCGACCAGGAGACGGAGGACGCCCCATTCTTGAATTCGCGATTTCACTTTCTAGTGCGAGCTGCGCGCGTCCACCTGCTAGCTGTTAAACATTCTAGACATCGCCGTGCGGAGGATTACTTGGTGATTGAGAGAGAATTGAGTGCGCGCGATTTGGAATTGAGGGAGATTAGAATTTGCAGAGGGAGCAAGAAGCTCGATCAGAGCAGAGAGAGAGTTGTTGCGCAAGCAAAGTTCAAGAATACAATGTCAAGATTGAACAGGTTGCGGATGCTGCCGCTCCGGCTTCCACATAACGGGTTGCGTGCTTTCGAGGAGCGGCTGATTGCAAGAAAACTTGATTTCTTGCTGTGGGGGTGGAATTACATTTGTGTATACATGGTGCGCGAATGGCTAGACGCGGAGCGACAACCTACGCGCAGATTGCGTCCGCACGTAGATCGGTGGACCGTCCATGATTGAGCGCAGGCATTGGGGAGGTGTGCCGGCACCGACGGGTACCTCCTCTTTGATAGTGAGAGCGTCAAGATGACGAAGCAGGACGAGGCGCAATTTGTGGAATTGTTCAAGCAGGAGAGGTCTACCAAGAACGGATACAAGACCCTCGACTACAAAGATCGCTTCCGCCAAACTGTAGCGGCGGCGCTGCCTCAATTGTTGCAGCCACACCGCATGTGGTACCCCACTTTTTGTATTTTTGAGGAAATTAAAACATTTTTGGAAAACTGTACCGCGGCAGCAGTGTAAATAGCCTTCGGTGCATCAAAACAGAGTGAATTCGGAAGATCGCAAAGATTTTCGATGGAACTCGTAGAATCTAGGAGTAGGGTGCAACGTCGGGGACGGACACCACCCTCCATGCGGGCTCTGAAGGTATGACCCCTTTGGCGCAAGGCGCAAAATCCGCCTTCGGCGCTAGAGGAATCCTTCAGAACTTGGTCAATTCCCAAACGCCTTGACTTGGTTAGGTTTTCGTTGGAAAGAGCTAGACGCGCTGATTCTAACGAGCCCAAGAACGCCACAAACGGATGAGGACTCCGGGAGTTATGAAGGTTGCAAGATACTCAGCTTTCCGCCTACGAGTAGGCGAGGAAAGTTTTGTCCTCTGCGCGGACGAAGGCAGTTCGCCTACGCGTAGGCGAAATAGGGTTTGACGTAGGCGCGATGTCCGCCGCGAATGTCGCCTACGCGTAGGCGAGGAAACCTCTGCCCAAACGGACGAGCGGAGTTTGCCTACACACAGGCGCTTCGGCGTCGACGGGAAATCCGCCTTCGGCCATAGAAATGCGCCTTCGGGGGTAGAAATTGTACGGCGCCTTCCGTGCCAGCGCAGCGGCGCGGACGGGCGAGGAACCACCGGAGTAGTGAAATCCGCACGGACCGTAGGGACTGTACGGACGGAACGGATGGATGCGCCTTCGGTCGGACGGAGTTACGGCGGCAGGAGCGCCGACGGAGAGGCAAGAAATGGACAGACTGGACAGAGCCTGTTGACCGCGGTCAACGCCTTCCGCGCCAGCGCAGCAGCGCGGACGGAATTTGCCTATGCGCAGGCGAGCGCCTACGCACAGGCGGATGAAGTTCCGCGCCGTCGGAGATTCCGCCGGGGATTCCACCTACGCAGAAGGGAGTTCAACTTTTGTCCGATGCGCGGACGATCGCCTTCGGCGGAGGGGGATTGGCCGAGGAGCGGTACGAACGAGTGTAGCGCGCAAGGCGAGAAATCCGCCTTCGGCGCTGCGCACCCCTGTCCGCGGCGTAGTACGCTAGCGGAGTTCAAATTTGCCAATTCGAGCATGTGAGTTAAATCGGCGTCGGCGGAGTGTGAAGCCGCGCGTGAGAGTGGAGACCGTTTTAGCGTAGAGCCGACGCGGCCATCAAGTGATTCGACCCTCACGACCAAAAGCCGACCATGACCTTCGACCAGGAGACGGAGGGCGCCCCATTCTTGAATTCGCGATTTCATTTTCTAGTGCGAGCTGCGCGAGCCCACCTGCTAGCTGCTAAGCATCCCATACATCGCCGCGTGGAGATTTACTTGTTGATTGAGAGAGAATTGAGTGCGCGCGATTTGGAATTGAGTGAGATTAGAGTTTGCAGAGGGAGCAAGGAGCTCAAGCGGAGAAAGGAGCTCGAGCCCAAGAACGCAATGTCGAAGCTGAACAGATTGCGGATGCTGCCGCTCCGGCTTCCACAGAACGGGTTGCGTGCCTACGAAGAACGGCTGATTGCAAGAAAGCTCGATTTCTTGCTGTGGGGATGGAATTACATTTGTGTGGACATGGTGCGCGAATGGCTGGAACCATAGCGACACCTACGCGCGGATTGCGTCCGCATGTCGATCGGTGGACCGTCCAAGATTGGGCGCAGGCATTGGGGAGGTGTGCCGGCATCGACGGCTACCTTCTCTTTGATAGTGAGAGCGTCAAGGTGTCGAAGCAAGACGAGGCGCAATTTGTGGAATTGTTCAAGCGGGAGAGGTCTACCAAGAATGGGTACAAGACCCGCGACTACAAAGATCGCTTCCGTCGAACCTTAGCGGCGGCGCTGCTGTAATTGCTACAGCCACACCGCACCTCCTACATCACCTTGTGGCAGGTTTCTTTTGTGGAGCTCATCTTGGAGGGAGCTCCAGTTCACTAGGCGAGCATCCTGCACAGAGTGATGCGACAGCACGCATTCGAGGAGAAGGGGGGAACTCTCAATCACCTCTCCCCTTTCTTGATCAATTTCTATCGGCAGCGGAATTGTTTGACCTCGGCGGAGCTCGCTCGCTTTCCGCCATTGTCCGTCGACCATCCCGGGAAGTATGTGCGGGATAACGAGGTCGACACCGATACAGAGGACTCACCAGCTTCTACTCCGCCGACACGGAGAGACGAGGGAAGAAGCACACCCGCAGCAAGAGTGCCGCGGAAGCGTCGATGGAGAGAAGAGTCAGAGGAGGAGCAGCATCGAGAACCCACTGCTCCCATACGACAGCGGCCACTGCACGAAGTGTGCAGCCGGCCGAAGCAGAAGGCGCGCAGGCTTGTGTTACCAGCCAGCAGCGCGGACACGGCGACGATCGCCACGGAGAAGGGAAGTGCGTCGCCGGAGAGGATCGAGAGAGCGCGGACGTCTGCAGGAGCGACGGACCACGCTACACCTCCGACGGACGAGAGGCGGCCTTCGGGCCAAGGACCTCCGGAGTTACCCCCTTCGATGCGGACGAGTGTTCCGCCTGCGCACAGGCGAGCTTCAGCGGAAAGGCGACCTCAAGCGGACGTGGACCTCCGCCTACGCATAGGCAAAGAAAGTTCGCCTACGCACAGGCGGCCGCCTACGCACAGGCAGGATTCACCCCCGATACAACGTAGGAAGGGGAAGGAGCCGGCGGAAGATCCGCCTTCGGGTCAAGGGCCTTCGGGACTAGACCCTCCGACGTACAACGCGCCGCGATTTGCGCCTTCGGCGCCTGGACCTTCGGGTCAGCGAGTTTTGAGTAGGGAGCGTGCGGAGACCGCACCTTCGGCGGGTAATCCGCCGGCAGATGCGCCTTCGGCGGTAGGGCCTTCGGGGCCAGGGACATCGGGCGAGCGGCCTCAAGCTCTGTCGCCTTCGGCGATAGACCTGCGGCGGACAAGGCGCCGGTATTCGCGCCTACGCACAGGCCAGACGCAGCCCTCGCGCAGGACCGAACGACGGAGCAGGACCTAACGGAGGAGAGGATTGTCTGTCCGCGGGACAAAATTCGGGTGCGCGATGCGCAATTACACCCCGCGCAGACACATTCCGCTCGATCGCCTTCGGCGGCGGACGTCGGCGGCGAAGAGGACACAGTCGACGATCGACAGGCGGGGGATGGGGATGTAGCACGACCACATTCACCCACCGCCTTGGACATTTTAGCGGGGAGCAGCGAGGCTGCAGGAGTGCCTTCGGAGGCAGCACCCGTAGACAACTCGCAGCCCCACTCGGGTCAGTCGTTAACGCAATCAATGGTGACCAAAATCTTTCCCTCGGATGATGACGAAGGAGGCTCCACAGAAGCAATGTCGGAATCAGGAGATACCGAGGAAGAGGAGGAGGAAATTGTTGGAGCGCCGGCGGCGGTGTAATAACCCACTAAAGGCTAAAACTGCAATATAGTGGTAGAAAGGTCGAACCCACAGGGACAGAGGAACACACAGGGTACAAAATGTCACGTTTAACAGACTATTGAGGAGTTTGAATTCTCAGGCGACTGTCACTCCAAGAAATACTGCAAGTGTCCACTCGGAGCGCACTCGGAGGTCGCACAGTGCAGCGTAACACACACACACACACACCTGAAACTACAGAAACACAACCCAGAGATCCGTTAGGACCTCTACTCAAGATTTCAGGGGGAAAGTCTCTCAAGAGTACACTCAGCGAAGCTGCGGGTAGTGACTTCCAACTCTGGCTTTTACAACACTTCCGCTAGCTTGCTGCTAGCGTAGGAAACCCGGTTTGGACTGCCTACTTCGGATCAAAGTCACTCATACGCGGTGAACAACACTCTCAACTCACAAAACGCGCAGAGAACACAGGTCCGCACTGAAGGACTCACTGAGAAACATTCCAGTAACACAACAACAGTCTATTGAAGAGTTTGAATTCTCAGGCACTTGTCATTCCCAAAATACTACAGGGGTTACCCTCAAGGCACCTGCTGCAGCGTAACCTGAATTTGCAACCAAGGCTTACACGAAGTAACAAAACTTCACTTTGGCATTAAGGGGAAAAATCCCAAAGGAGTACAATCAGAAAGAAACACTCGAAGGTGTAGGGGCGAAACTGTTCAAGTATCTAACTAGTCACTGGCTCTGAGCATCGGCAGTCACCCGCAGGTGCAGATCCGAACTACTCAAGTCTCTAACCAATGTACTAGCTCTGAACATTCGGCCGAAGGCCTTCAGCTACAAAATGCGGAACGCTAAGTTGTAACTCCTCGTGCGTGGTGACAGAACTCAAGGACACAAACACGCAAAGGAAATGGGTTCCTGATCTGCACTTCTGATGGGAAAGAACCCCAGGCAAAACGCCTGAAACTATTTTATACCTTCTAAGTCCTAACTAACACTACACTGCACTACGCTACACGCCTGCATGGAACCACGCTACACTACACTCCGCGGAACCTGTGCTACGTCTCCTGCGCGACGGACTGCCGCGCACTAACTCCCTACCCTGCCAGTCTTCTGCTCGACTGCGCAGTCCCAATCGCTGCAACGCCGCGGATACCTCCACTTCGAGGGCGGACATGGTATCCCGCGCCTTCGACAGAAAAGCATCGAGCTTCTTTGCTACCTTTCGCCGACTCCTGCTGTCGCCTGACAACAACCCGGCAGCGCGAAGTTCAAACTCACGCAGTGTGAGTTTCTCCTGCGCCGCCACTTCCCTGTGGGCGTAGCCCTTGAGACAGTGGGCGACACGCCTCGCCGTCTCCACCTTTGTGCGATCTGCCTCCTTCCTGCGATCCTCTTCAATTACTACTAATTGCGATTCGGCCTCAGCACGTTGCGCTCTCAATTCGCCACACTCTGACTGTAGCCTGCGGATTACCTCCTCATCCGCCTGTCGTGCGAGCTGACACTGTTCTAACAACCGCGTCTGTCGCACGAGCTCCTCTGACAAAATCCGATTCTGGGCTTGCTCAGAAATTAGTGCTTCTGTGACCTTCACCTGCTCCTTGGTGAGCTCTTCCAGTTTCCCATCCCTCACCTTCTCGGAGTACTTGTAGAATTTCTGATTGAGTTTATACTGACCCCACAAGCATTCATGCTTCTCCTTCAATTCCCTCAACTCCTGGTCCACTCTAGCTAGTAGCTTGCTGGTGTGGACTTTAGTGCGAGTCCGCCTGCGCACTAACTCGATGTAAGATCCCGGCTTAAGTGGGTCGGCGTATTTATCGACTTTGCGATCCAAGTACCTCAGCAACGGAATCACCTGCTCAGAGAGCGCCGCCGCCGGCGCTCCAACAATTTCCTCCTCCTCCTCCTCGGTGTCCCCAGCTCCTGACATTTCTTCGGTGGAGCCTCCGTCGTCATCATCCGAGTGGAGAATTTCAGTCGCCATTGATTGCGTCGGCGACTGACCCGAGTGGGGCTGCACGTCGTCGACGTGTGCTGCCTGCGAAGGCACGGCTGCAGCCTCGCTGCTCTTCGCCAAAATGTCTAAGGCGGTAGGCGAATGTGCCCGTGCTGCATCCCCGCCGCCCGCTTGTTGATCGTCTACCGTATCCTCTCTACCGCCGACGTCCGCCGCCGAAGGCGATCGAGCGGAGGGTGGCTGCGCGGGGTTTGATTGCGCATCGCGCACCGAAAATTCATCCCGCGGACAGTCACTCCGCTCCTCCGCCAGTTGCTGCTCCCTTGATCGGCCCGCGGGGGCTGTGCTTGGCCTGTGCGCAGGCGCAAATGCCGGCGCCTTGTCCGCCGCAGGCGTAGCGCCGCGGACGTCCATCGCCAAAGGCGACATGGCCGGGGGCCGCTCGCCCGATGTCCCTTGGCCCTGAGGTCCTACCGCCGAAGGCGCATCTACCGGCGGATTACCCGCCGATGGTGCGGCCTCCGCACACTCCCTGCTCGTATCTCCTCGGCTCGAAGGCCCTGGCGCCGAAGGCGCAAATCGCGGCGCGTTGTGCGTCGGAGGGTCTGGCCCCGAAGGCCGGTGTCTCTTAGGCGGCTCTTCCGCCGGCTCCTTCCCCTTCCTACGTTGGAACGGGGGTGATTCCTGCCTGTGCACAGGCGGCACGTGTGGAGGTGACCTGTGCACAGGCGAGCGCCTGTGCACAGGCGGACTGCTTCTTCCCACGCGTAGGCGTAGATCTACGTCCGCTTGTGATCGTCCGTCCGCGGAGGCTCGTCCGTCCGCGGAGTCTCGTCTGTCCGCGGAGGCTCGCCTGTGCACAAACGGAACACCTGTCCGCAACGCACGTGGTAACTCCGGAGGCCCTTGGCCCGTAGGCGGCCTCTCGCCCGTCAAGGCTGCAGCGTGGTCCGTTGCTCCTGCGGATGTCCGCGCTTCCTCATTCTTCTTTGGCGACGCACTTCCTTTCTCCTTCGCAATCGTCGCCGTGTCCGCACTGTTGGCTGGTAACACCAGTCTGCGTGCCTTCTGCTTCGGCCGGCTGTATGACTCGTACAACGGCCGCGGTCGAATGGGAGCAGAGGGTTCTTGATGCTGCTCCTCTACGGACTCCTCTCTCCATCGCCGCTTCCGCGGCACTCGTGCTGCAGGAGTGTTCCTCCCTTCGTCCCTCCGCCTTGACGGAGTAGAAGTCGGTGACTCCTCTGCATCAGTGTCGACCTCATTCTCCCGCACATACTTCCCGGGATGGTCGACGGACAACGGCGGAAAACGCTCAAGCTCCGCCGCTGTCAAACAATTCCGCTGTCGATAAAAATTGATGAGGAAAGGAGAGAGATGGTTTAGAGTTCCCCCCTTCTCCTCAAAAGCGTGTTGTCGCATCACCCTGTGCAGGATGCTCGCCCAGTGAATTGGAGTTCCCTCGATGACGCACTCCACGAAAGAGACCTGCCACAATGTGACGTAGCAGGCGCGGTGTGGCTGCAGTAATTGCATCAGCGCCGCGGACAAAGTCCGGCGGAATCGATCCTTGTAATCGCGGATCCTGTACCCATTCTTGGTAGACCTCCCGGTCTTGAACAGCTCCACAAATTGCGCCTCTTCCTGCTTGGTCACCTTGATGCTCTCACTGTCAAAGAGGAGATGCCCTGGCATGCCGGCACATCTTCCCAATGCCTGCGCCCAATCTTGGACTGTCCACCGATCAACATGCGGACGCAATCCGCGCGAGGGTGGTCCCTGTGGCTCTAGCCACTCGCGCACCATATCCGCACAGATGTAGTTCCATCCCCATAGCAAGAAATCGAGCTTTCTTGCTATCAAGCGCTCCTCAAAAGCGCGCAGCCCGTTCTGTGGTAGACGAAGCGGCAGCATCCGCAATCGGCCCGGTCTCGTCATTGCGTTCCTGGAGTTCGCTCGCCCGCTCATTCTACTTCCGCACCGCTCGAGCTCCTTTCTTTCTCGGCAAACTCTAATCGCCCTCAATTCCAAATCACGCGCACTCACTTCTCCTTCAATCACCAAGAAATCCTCTGTGCGGCGATGTCGAGAATGCTTAGCAGCCAGTAGATGGACGCGCGCAGCTCGCACAAGAGAATGGAATCGCGAATTCAAGAATGGGACGCTCTCCGCCGCCCGGTCGAAGGTCATGGTCGGCTCTTGCTCGTGGAGGACGTCTCAATTGATGGCCGCGCCGGCTCTACACTGAAACGGTCTCCGCTCTCACGCGCGGCTTCACGCTCCGCCGTCGCCGATTAAACTCTCACGCTCGAATTGGCGGATTTGAACTCCGCGAGCGTACTACCCCGCGGACATGGGTGCGCAGCGCCGAAGGCAAGTTTTCCGCCTTGCGCGGTACACTCGTTCGTAACGCTCCTCAGCCAATCCCCTTCTGCCTCGACGCGTGTGTCCGCATGTCGGACAAAAGTTCAACTCCTGCCTGTGCGCAGGCAGACTCCTCGGCGGATTCTCCGCCGGCGCGGAACTTCATCCTCCTATGCAGAGGCGCTCGCCTGTGCGCAGGCGAATTCTGTCCGCGGCGACGCGCTGGCGCGGAAGGCGTTGACCGCGGTCAGCCGTCTCCGTCCAGACTGTCCGTTCCTTGTGAGCCAAACCTTCCCACCCTTCAGCGTTTGTAGTCCGCGTGGGGGTTCGAACTCCCATAATCTAACTTCTCTGATTGCAAGCCATGTGCTCAAAGTGTATCCAAGACAACGAGATCATAAACACTTGCTCGTTCACAGACAATTTATCCAAAACGGAAAATGATAACTTGCTGTCTGCTATCTCCACAAGGGCAGCAGACAAACTCTTTGTTACATAAAGATCTAACTCAACTCTGGGTGACTGTTTCAACACCACAGCCGCTGTGGTCTATCCTAGATCCCAGTCCCACTCCCAATTCCTACTCAGACCTCAGTGTCAATTTCTCAGCTTCCACCTTCAGACCCCACCAGATTCCTCTCTCAGATTCAACTTTGCCTTTTCAGTGTCAAATTCAGATTCCGACTGTCAGATCTCAGTCTCGGATTTCACTTCACTCTCAGCTCCCATTCTCAGATCTTCCACTCTGATTTCAGATCCCACTCACAGATGTTACACTTCAATCTCAGATCCCACTCAAATTTCACTCTCTAATACGACTCTCCACCCACGAGAGTTTGCTTCCTCCTACTTCGACTCTCCACACTCCCCTCCTAATTCTCACCACTTCCGTCTCCACACACGCACACCACCAGCTCTCCGTTCCCAGGCCGAACTCCCCACTTCGAAGTTCAAGGCCGAGACACACACAGCCTGCCTGAAAATGCAACACTCGCAATGATGGGTAGCTGCCTACTCCCCTTTCGCGACTACATGCACCGTCGTCTTGCCTTCCCCACTTGACTTCACGCCGCCGCCGCTGCCACATCTGCACGTTCTACATTCCTGACCACCCGATCTCCGCCGGAGGGAATCCTCTTCCGCGCACCGCTGAAGGCATCCACCCGCCGAAGACGCACGACCACACCTTGCTTATCCATAACAGTCACTCCCGACACCCATAACTCACAGATCCTAGCTCCGTTTCACAAGTTTGTGGGCTTGTTGGAACGACCAGGTCGAGCTCTTTCCAACGAGACCCTAACTGGGTCAAACCGTTACGAATTGAGAAAGTTATGCCTGTTTTACCCTTCGCCGAAGGCACACCGCCGAAGGCCTGTTACCTGTTATCGCCGAAGGCGCCGGCACAATGTTCGCCGGTTCGATGTCTTCCGGTTTGATGTCTTCCGGTTCGATGTCTTCCGGTTGGATGTTGTCCTACCCTATCCGCCGCTTTCGACGCTCATAACTCAGTGACGCCTTATCAGTTTGTAGAGTTCTTGGTCTCGTTGGAACGAGCGTCGCGAGTTCTTTCCAACAAGACCCTAATCAAATCAAACCGTTAACAAATGAAAAAGATATGCCGAGTTTACTGTTTCGCCGATGGCCCTTGCACGATGTTCACCGGCTCGGAGTCCGCCGACCCCGAGTTCGCCGAAGGCCTGCTCGCAGTTGTCGCGAAGTCGTCCGAAGCCGGAGATGTTCGCAGCCGGAGACGTCCGGAGCCGAAGACGTTCGCAGCCGGAGACGTTCGCAGCCGGAGACGTCCGGAGCCGAAGACGTTCGCAGCCGGACTTGCCTCAACCCTTCCCATCAGTAACTTCCGACACTCACAACTCAGTGATTCCTCATCCGTTTGAAGAGTTCTTGGTCTCGTTGGAACGAGCGTTGCGAGCTCTTTCCAAGGAGACACTAACTCAGTCAAGGCGTCACACATTGAAAACGTTATGAGGGTTTCACTGTTTCGCCGAAGGCCTTTCCCCGAAGGAACTTCACCGAAGGCACTTCGCCGGAGACCCTGCCCTGAAGGCCCCGTTCCGGACCTTTGCCTACTAGCTATACACCAACTCCTAATCTTACCAAAACTTCCAGAAAACTCCGAGCATAATTTTGCAAGAGCTTAAATCTAAAACTTTAACTCGCACAAGGTTAAAAAGACATGTGAGCACAGTTTTGTGCTTACATCATTGGCGACCATCAGGGGAAGATTCAGAATCCTAGCTCTGCAGGCTAGACAGCTTCAAATCTGGTACTGCTTGCATCTACTTCCCGCAGTGCGTGTGGGGAAAACTTCTCCATTCAACGTTTCCAACTGCACTGAGTTGTTTGGAAATACCTCACGAATCAGATAAGGCCCTAACCTTACTGCATCAAACTTTCCTGGGAACTCAAGCTTCCACCATCCTGGAGCATCACCATCATACCTGGCCTCAGCGTCCTTTTCTTATGCTTCTTGTCAAAGGTGATTTTTCTCCTCCGTTGAATGGCCTCAATATGTTGAGCACTCATTCTCCTCCTCTCATCAAGCTCTTCTAATGTCGTCAGCCTATTCCTTAATGACTGACTGTTTGTAAGCCGTGACTGCACTGCAACTCGGAGTGATTCCACCTCGAATTCGATGGGGAGAGTGGCCTCCAATCCATACACTAACAAAAACGGCGTTGCCTGGGTTGTCACCTTGAAAGTTGTCCGATAAGCCCACAATGCTGCTGTCAGCTTGGTGTCCCAATCCCTTTTTGAGTCAACCACCGTTTTGCGAAGAATACTCACCAGAGTCCCATTGACTCGCTCTGTCTGACCATTGGTTTGTGGATGATATGGAGTAGTTTTTCTGTGATCTATCTCAAACCTATCTATTAATTCTTGAAACATCTCATTCAAGAAGTGCCTGCCCCTATCGCTAACCAGAATCTTGGGACATCCAAACCTTGAAATGATGTTTTCGTACATGAATGTGGCAGCATGAGCAGCCGTATTTGTCTTCACTGCCTTCGCTTCCGCCCACTTTGTCAAGTATTCTATCGCAACTATGATGTAAGCCATGCCTTTTGACGAATGAGGATGAATCTCACCGATATAATCAATTCCCCATTTTTCAAAAGGTACAAGTGGCAATGAAACGTGTAGAGGCATCTCCATTCGAAGGTCATTCCTAGCATACCTCTGACAGGCATCACAACGCTTCACATATTCATGAGAGTCCCTAAACAACCTAGGCCAGAAGTATCCCGCTCTAAGTATTTTCTGACCTGTAAGTTGACCAGAGAAATGTCCTCCACAAGCACTGTCGTGGCAAGCCTCTAAAATTGCGGGAACCTCCACTTCTGACACACATCTTCTCAGAACACCATCAGCTCCCCTTCTAAATAATCTGTGGCCAATCACTGCAAAATGTCTACTGTTGACTCTCACCTTCCTCCTTTCCTCCTTAGTCCAATCACCTGACAACTGCTGAGTTGTCAAAAACTCTACTATTCCAGCGTACCATTCTGGCTGAGCTGTTACTACAAAAAGACTATCATCTATCAATCTATCATCTAATGGACTGGTCCCTACATTCTCCGACAGCCTAGATAGATGGTCGGCCTGCAAGTGCATGCGACCAGGTTTATACTCCACAGTGTAGTCAAATTCCTCCAGCAATAAAACCCACCTGGCCAATCTTCCACTAAGCTCCGCCTTGTTCACCAGATATTTGATTGCCATATGATCAACGAAAAAAACGACTGGATTACAGATCAGATAATGTCTAAACTTCTTGACAGAAAAAACCATGGCCAAGCACTCCCTCTCGGTCGTAGAATAGTTTCTCTCCGCTGGATTCAACTGCCTACTGGCATAAGCGATTGGCAAGTCCTTCCCCTTCTCTCCTGTAGACTGACACAACGCACTACCCACTGCTACACTACTTGCATCACAGAAAACGTGAAAAGGCATGCTCCAGTCAGGAGGCCTCAACACCGGATAAGTACTCAACCTGGACTTCAATTCTTCAAAAGCTTCTTGACAAGCATATGTCCACTCAAACCTATTCTCCTTCCTCAACAATTGAGTAATAGGCACTACAATCTTGGCAAAGTCAGGAATCAACTCTCTATACCACCCTACATGTCCCAATAATTTGGCTACACCCTTGGCATTCGTGGGAGTTGCCAATCCTTCAATGACTGCAATCTTATCAGGATCCGGTTCTCTTCCCTTCTCACTCACAACATAACCCAAAAGAACTTCTCTCTGAACACCTAGGAAGGTCTTCTCAGGATTCAGAGCTAGCTGCATTCTCCTACATCTAATGAGAGCTTCTCTAACACACTGCAGATGCTCACCAGCACTTGACTGAGTGCTAAAATCGTCCACAAAAACTGTCATAGACTTGTATAACAGATCCGTGAAAATATACATCACCAACCTTTGGAATGTGGCTGGTGCATTGCACAATCCGAAAGGCATAACAACCCATACAAAAGTTTCCCACGGAGTTGTGAAGGCTGTTTTGTGAACATCTTGCACTGCTATGGAAATCTGATTGTAGCCAGCATATCCATCCATGAACGTGTACCTCGCATGACCTCCAACTTCCTCCAAAAGCAGCGTGATAAAAGGTAAAGGAAAGTGATCCTTCTCAGTACAGGCATTCAGCTTCCTATAATCCACACACACTCTAAGTTTCCCATTCTTCTTCTTGACCAAAACCATAGGAGAAACCCAATCCGTGATCTCTACAGGCTTAATGAATCCAGCTTTGAGTAATCTCTCCAATTCTGCTCGAACTAACAACTGTAACTGTGGGTTCATTCTTCTCTTCTTCTGTCTAATAGGCTTAGCTCCAGGGACCAGAGAAATCCGATGCTCCACCATTTCACGAGGTACTCCCTTCAACTCATCATACGACCAAGCAAAGGTATCACTGAATTCGTCTACCAACTCACCATACTTCTGTATCTCATCCTCTCCTAGCTTAGAACCCATCTTCATTTGCTTCAACTCTCCTCCTCTGATGGACACCTCCACATATTTCCAGTCTTCCTCCGCCACATGAGTTTGTTCCTCTGAGCTTTGATACCAATCAGGAGGGACCTGAGGATAGTCCCTGACGTCTTGGCCCACCAGAATTCCGGTTGATGTAGTCTTGAAATGCAAGGGTTCCTCCAACTTCGCATTTTTCACAGTAGTCTCCTCCTCTTGAGTTCCATCAACATGCACCGAATCCACCTCAGTAATATCCAACTCGTCCAACCATGGAGTGAGACCTCCATGTATCCACTCTTCCTCCATAAGAACCTCACATGGTTCTAGCAACAGATACTCTTCTCGCTGTGAACTGATCACCTCCTTCTCGAAAATTTTGTGATGAGAAATCATCATGGCGTCACAACCTGACTCAGGATAATCTCTCAACCACTGAGCAAACTCTCCATCCTCGCTTCTGCTGTAAAAACTAGGACCCAAGCTACCTGATCCTACATCTAATCTATTTTTTTTGTCATTCAAATGAACCACTCCCACTAAAGTGTCATCACACTTGGCCTCGTTTTTCTCTTCTTCCTTCCCTGAAGATAACTCAGGATCCTCTCTCACCCTTCCACCTAGTGACCCTATTGACACCTTGACTCTGTTATCCTGAGGACCATATGTGATTGATGGCTTCAGTCCTCCCCAATCCACAATTGCATTAGCCATTCTCAACCAAGGTCTGCCCAATAGAATAGGGAAAGTGTCCCTGTTCGAATGCATCTTAATCACATGAAATGTGACAATGTACTCCTCACCACCAGTGGACAGCCGGCAATCTTTAATCATCCCCACTGGTACAGCTGAAGTCTGATTGGCCATATTGATAATGAAAGGTGAGGGGCCTGTCAGATTCAAACCTAACCTTCTCATGGTGTGTTCGGGTAGGATGTTCAAACCACTACCCCCATCAACTAATACATTGGGAATCACCTTGTCTACCACTATCACCTCTATCTCCACAGGTTTGACATCTTGACTTCCTTTTTGCAAATGAACTCTAGCAGCGACTCTAGTCTTCGTCTTTCTACTCCTTCTATGCACTGGAATGCCCTCCTTCAAGGTCTTACGAGCAATGGGAGATATTTCCAGCAGCTGACCAAAAGTAATGTCCGCCTTCAGCAAACTCAGATCTGACCACAAATTGTACTTCTCCGACTCTCTCCTTCTCTGACATCTCATGTCCTCCCACTCTTTCATGGGAATCCCCGGTCCTTCCCACTCTCTTGGTTCATTGCTTTCTGAATCTTGCGTGACAGGTGGCACTTCTCCATCATGCAGAATCTCATTTCTTTTCTCCTCTGCCCTTGTAGTCCTCCTTGCTCTCCTCGCCACTCTCTCAAGATCAGAGAGATGAGGAGGCTCCTCAGATGAAGTCTCCCCTTGCTCATCTTCATTTTTCTCAGGTTGCATCTTGCGATGCACAGCTCTGGTGGTGACAGCAAGGGCCGGAGCTTCATGCATAATCACATCATCCGAATTTTTCAACTTATAAGTAATCAGGTTAGTATGTGGAGGCCACTGATTCTGCCCTTGTTCGACTATCCCCTTACCAAGATCAGAACTACTACGTTGGACATCTCCATCATCGTTTGCAAACCTAGCATCTTGAGAGTTTGAAGAACATGGATCTGCAAAAGAAACCTGTTTTCTGTTGTCATTACGAGGTTCATCTCGTGGTTCACTCTGGATAGGAATATATTTGTTCACTGTCTGCAGTCCAACAGGTGGATTGAATGTCTGTTTGCTGTTTTCATGATCATAATACAAGTTAGGAGGTCTAAGATTGTTAGAATGCTCATTCTGCGGTCTTGCACCCCTCATATTTTCTCTCGCCTGGTAAGGACTAACAGTAGGCTGAGGCATCCTAATAACTTTATCTGGCTGCCAACATTGGTCAGAGGGATGATTACCTCCACAATTACTACACCCATTAACCCCAACCTCAGACCAACACTGACCTGGATAGTGCCACCTACCACAAAATGCATGTAATTCTTTTCTCTCCATGTTCTGACCATCCTGACCCCTAAGAGGTCCTCTGTTCCCGTTTTGACCTTGGTAATTTGGTCCTTGGCTCCTTTGGTGTTGCACAGGTGGGCCACCGCTCATTCTGTTGTCACGGTTTGGCACCACCCTACAAAATTGCCTGGTATGTCCAGATTGACCACACTGGACACACCACATGCTTGATGAATGTCTACCTGACTCGACTGGAGGAGGAGGCCCTGGCTGTTGACTCCTGATCATCAAGGCCATCTGATCTGTAATATTTTGCATTTGCTTCATCATGGTCTCTTGAAAGCCCACTTGGCTAGCATTTAATCTTTTCTCTACATCTGCCAGGTTAGGATCTACAGTAGGGGCTGGCAATGCTAAAACAGCTGCTGGCTCTCTGGTCTGCGAAATTGACTCAATGAGAGAATAGTGAGCTTGACCCCTATGCCTACCTGAGTCTCCTTCCATTGCTCTTGGACGAATTGGGATGAACTGAGGAATGGATTCATCCTCCTTCCTCCACAATCTATCATAGTCCTTGTCAATATTCTCTATCTCCCTGGCAGCCATCTTGGCCTCAGCAAGAGTTTGAGGGCTTCTCTCCAGCACCCCTCGGATGGTCCCAGATTTGAAAAAGCCTTGGATAAAAAATTGTCTCAGCGTATCGTCATTGAGCATTGTACCCACAAAACGCGCACAAACCAGATCAAATCTTCTAATGTAAGCTGAGATTTCCTCTTCCCTTCCATGTTTTAACGATGCCAAAGCTCTCAATGCAGAACCTTGCCCCACTTCAGGCCTAAACTCATTCAAGAACTCCCTTTGCATCTGATCCCATCCCCCAAAATGACCTTCAGAATGATCCCTATACCACTCATACGCCTCACCTTCCAGGGTAGTAGGAAACCAGACCAAAAAATACCCTGGATCTGTAATCAGAGAGCTGGCTAGCCTCTCAACATATCTTTCCATGTGCCTTGAAGGATCCTCATCCTTCGTCCCATAGAACTTAGGCAGATTGGGTGGTATGACCACAGCTGCCAAGTTCTGTGGAACCTGAATAGGAAGGCCTCTTGGCCTCACGAGTGGGTCTATGGGAGGACTAGAAGGAGGTCCTGCTCTCCCTCCATCGTCAGCCATGCTACCAGATTCCTCCACCAACCTCTCACTGTCAGGTTCTACAATCTCTAAACCTTCTAACAAAGACTCATCAACAGGGTCTACGTTCAGAAATATCTCAAGTTTAATTTCTTCCTCGATTTCCTTATTCTCAGGTTTCTTCCTACTGCGAACAGGTTTCTCCAGTCCTGGCTCCAGGTTTGGTTTGTGCGATCTAGTCCTATTCTGCATTTACAAGATCAGGCTCCCGGCAGACGCACCATTTTATGTGAGCCAAATCTTCCCACCCTTCAGCGTTTGTAGTCCGCGTGGGGGTTCGAACTCCCATAATCTAACTTCTCTGATTGCAAGCCATGTGCTCAAAGTGTATCCAAGACAACGAGATCATAAACACTTGCTCGTTCACAGACAATTTATCCAAAACGGAAAATGATAACTTGCTGTCTGCTATCTCCACAAGGGCAGCAGACAAACTCTTTGTTACATAAAGATCTAACTCAACTCTGGGTGACTGTTTCAACACCACAGCCGCTGTGGTCTATCCTAGATCCCAGTCCCACTCCCAATTCCTACTCAGACCTCAGTGTCGATTTCTCAGCTTCCACCTTCAGACCCCACCAGATTCCTCTCTCAGATTCAACTTTGCCTTTTCAGTGTCAAATTCAGATTCCGACTGTCAGATCTCAGTCTCGGATTTCACTTCACTCTCAGCTCCCATTCTCAGATCTTCCACTCTGATTTCAGATCCCACTCACAGATGTTACACTTCAATCTCAGATCCCACTCAAATTTCACTCTCTAATACGACTCTCCACCCACGAGAGTTTGCTTCCTCCTACTTCGACTCTCCACACTCCCCTCCTAATTCTCACCACTTCCGTCTCCACACACGCACACCACCAGCTCTCCGTTCCCAGGCCGAACTCCCCACTTCGAAGTTCAAGGCCGAGACACACACAGCCTGCCTGAAAATGCAACACTCGCAATGATGGGTAGCTGCCTACTCCCCTTTCGCGACTACATGCACCGTCGTCTTGCCTTCCCCACTTGACTTCACGCCGCCGCCGCTGCCACATCTGCACGTTCTACATTCCTGACCACCCGATCTCCGCCGGAGGGAATCCTCTTCCGCGCACCGCTGAAGGCATCCACCCGCCGAAGACGCACGACCACACCTTGCTTATCCATAACAGTCACTCCCGACACCCATAACTCACAGATCCTAGCTCCGTTTCACAAGTTTGTGGGCTTGTTGGAACGACCAGGTCGAGCTCTTTCCAACGAGACCCTAACTGGGTCAAACCGTTACGAATTGAGAAAGTTATGCCTGTTTTACCCTTCGCCGAAGGCACACCGCCGAAGGCCTGTTACCTGTTATCGCCGAAGGCGCCGGCACGATGTTCGCCGGTTCGATGTCTTCCGGTTTGATGTCTTCCGGTTCGATGTCTTCCGGTTGGATGTTGTCCTACCCTATCCGCCGCTTTCGACGCTCATAACTCAGTGACGCCTTATCAGTTTGTAGAGTTCTTGGTCTCGTTGGAACGAGCGTCGCGAGTTCTTTCCAACAAGACCCTAATCAAATCAAACCGTTAACAAATGAAAAAGATATGCCGAGTTTACTGTTTCGCCGATGGCCCTTGCACGATGTTCACCGGCTCGGAGTCCGCCGACCCCGAGTTCGCCGAAGGCCTGCTCGCAGTTGTCGCGAAGTCGTCCGAAGCCGGAGATGTTCGCAGCCGGAGACGTCCGGAGCCGAAGACGTTCGCAGCCGGAGACGTTCGCAGCCGGAGACGTCCGGAGCTGAAGACGTTCGCAGCCGGACTTGCCTCAACCCTTCCCATCAGTAACTTCCGACACTCACAACTCAGTGATTCCTCATCCGTTTGAAGAGTTCTTGGTCTCGTTGGAACGAGCGTTGCGAGCTCTTTCCAAGGAGACACTAACTCAGTCAAGGCGTCACACATTGAAAACGTTATGAGGGTTTCACTGTTTCGCCGAAGGCCTTTCCCCGAAGGAACTTCACCGAAGGCACTTCGCCGGAGACCCTGCCCTGAAGGCCCCGTTCCGGACCTTTGCCTACTAGCTATTACACCAACTCCTAATCTTACCAAAACTTCCAGAAAACTCCGAGCATAATTTTGCAAGAGCTTAAATCTAAAACTTTAACTCGCACAAGGTTAAAAAGACATGTGAGCACAATTTTGTGCTTACATTCCTTGTCTCTTCGTCGGCGCTTCCGCCGCCGCAACTCCGTCCGTCCAAGAGCGCATCCACCTGTCCCGTCCGTACGGTCCGTACGGATTTGACTATTCTGGCGGCTCCTTGCTCGTCCGCGGCGCTGCGCTAGCGCAGAAGGCGCCGTACACTTTCTACCTCACAAGGCGCATTTCTAGGGCCCAAGGCGGATTTCCCGCCGACGCCGAAGCGCCTGTGCATAGGCGACCGCCTGTGCGTAGGCAAACTTCGCGCCTCCTCAAACCCTATTTTGCCTGTGCACAGGCGAACTTCCTTCGTCCGCGCATAGGACAAAACTTGATCTCCCTTCCGCGTAGGCGGAATTCCCGCAGGTGGCGAACTCCTTCCGCCGAAGGCGAACGTCTACGTATCTTCCGATAGTGATAACTCCCTAAGTCCTCATCCGTTCCAAGCGTTCTTGGGCTAGTTGGAATCAATGCGTCGAGCTCTTTTCAACGAGACCCTAACTAGGTCAAGGCGCCCGGGGGTTGACCTAAATATGAAGGATTTCCCTACCTCCGCGGACGCAGCTCCGAAGGCGGGTTTTGCGCCTTGCGCCGTAGGGATCCTAACTGCAAAGCTCGCAGGGAGGGTGGTGCCCGTCCTTACTGCTGCACCCAACTCCTAGATTCTACGAGATCTCTCGAGAATCCCCGCGATCTTCCGAATTCACTCTGTTTTGATGCACCGAAGGCTATTTACATTGCTGCCAGGGTACAGTTTTTTCCAAAAATGTTTTAATTTCCTCAAAATTACCAAAAGTGGGGTACCACAGGCGGCGCTCTCTGAGCAGGTACTACCTCTGCTGAAGTACTTGGATCGCAAATTTGATAAATACGCCGATCCACTCCAGCCGGGATCCTACATCGAGTTAGTGCGCAGGCGGACTTGCACTAAAGTCCACACCAGCAAGCTACTAGCTAGGGTGGACCGGGAGCTGAAGAAATTGCGGGAGAAGCATGATTGTTTGTGGGGACAGTATAATCTCGTGCGAAGACGCACACCCACTACGACATATTGAAGAAGGCGAGACTGGAAGAGCTCACCAGGGATGTGGTGAAGACCACGGAAGAATTGATTTCTAAGAAAACTAAGAATCAGATTCTGTCAGAGGAGCTCGTGCGACAGACGCGGTTGTTGGCGGAGTGTCAGCTCGCACGACAGGCGGATGAGGATTTAATCCGCAGGCTACAGTCGGAGTGCGGGGAATTGAGAGCGCAGCGTGCGGAGGCCGAATCGCAGTTAGTAGTAATTGAAGATGATCGCAGGCGAGAGGCAGATCGCACGAAGGAGGAGATGGCAAGGCGAGTCGCCCACTGTCTCAAGGACTACGCCCACTGGGAAGTGGCGGCGCAGGAGAAACTCACACTGCGTGAGTTGGAGCTTCGTGCAGCCGGGTTGTTGGCAAGTGACAGTAGGAGTCGGCGGAAGGTGGCGAAGAAGTTAGACTCTTTTCTGTCGAAGGCGCGGGATACCATGTCCACCCTCGAGGCGGAGGTGTCCGCGGCGTTGCAGCGTTTGGGACTGCGCAGTCGAGCGGAAGACTGGCAGGGTAGGGAGTTAGTGCGCGGCAGTCCGTCGCGCATGAGGCGAAGCACAGGTTCTGCGGAGTGTAGTGTAGCGTGGTTCCGTGCCGGCGCATAGTGTAGTGCAGTGTAGTGCTAGTTAGGATTTAGAAGGTATAAAGTAGTTCAAGGCGTCTTGCCTTGTGATCTTTCCCAACATCAGAAGTGCAGATCAGGAACTCATTTTCTCTGCGTGTTTGTGTCCTTAGTTCTGTTAGCACGCAAGAGGGGCTACAACTTGGCGTTCCGCATTTTGTAGCTGAAGGCCTTCGGCCGAATGTTCAGAGCTAGTACATTGGTTAGAGACTTGAGTAGTTCGGATCTACACCTGCGGGTGATTGCCGATGCTCAGAGCCAGTGACTAGTTAGATACTTGAATAGTTTCCCCCCTACACCTTCGAGCCAGAGTGTTACCAGCCAGCAGCGCGGACACGGCGACGATCGCCACGGAGAAGGGAAATGCGTCACCGGAGATGGTCGAGAGAGCGCGGACGTCCGCAGGAGCGGCGGACCACGTTACACCTCCAGCGGACGAGAGGCGGCCTTCGGGCCAAGGGCCTCCGGAGTTACCACGTGCGATGCGGACGAGTGTTCCGCCTACGCACAGGCGATTTCCAGCGGATAGGCGACCTCAAGCAGACGTGGACCTCTGCCTACGCGTAGGCAGAGAAAGTTCGCCTATGCACAGGCGGCCGCCTACGAGTAGGCAGGATTCACCCCCGGTACAACATAGGAAGGGGAAGGAGCCGGCGGAAGATCCGCCTTCGGGTCAAGGGCCTTCGGGACCAGACCCTCCGGCGTATAACGCGCCGCGATTTGCGCCTTCGGTGCCAAGGCCTTCGGGCCATCGAGTTTTTAGCACGGAGCGTGCGGAGACCGCACCTTCGGCGGGTAATCCGCCGGCAGATGCGCCTTCGGAGGTAGGGCCTTCGGGGCCAAGTACATCGGGCGAGCGGCCTTCGGCTCTGTCGCCTTTGGCGATAGCCGCCTTCGGCGCTGCGCCTGCGGCGGATCAGGCGCCGGCCAGACGCAGCCCACGCGTAGGACCTAACGGAGGAGCAGATTGTACGTCCGCGGGACAAAATTCGAGCGCGCGATGCGCAATTACACCCCGCGCAGACACATTCCGCTCGATCGCCTTCGGCGGCGGACGTCGGCGGTGAAGGGGATACGATCGACGATCGGCAGGCGGATGATGGGGATGTAGCACGGCCACATTCACCCACCGCCTTGGACATTTTAGCAGGGAGCAGCGAAGCTGTAGGAGTGCCATCGTCGGCAGCACCCGCAGACCACTCGCAGCCCCACTCGGGCCAGTCGTGCAGGGAATTGAGAGCTCAGCGTGCGGAGGCCAAATCGCAGTTGGTAGTAATTGAAGATGATTGCAGGCGAGAGGCAGATCACACGAAGGAGTAGATGGCGAGGCGAGTCGCCCACTGTCTCAAGGGCTACGCCCACTGGGAAGTGGCGGCGCAGGAGAAACTCACACTACGTGAGTTAGAGCTTCGTGCAGCCGGGTTGTTGGCAGGTGACAGTAGGAGTCGGCGGCGAGTAGCGAAGAAGTAAGATTCCTTTCTGTCGAAGGCGCGGGATACCATGTCCACCCTCTAGGCGGAGGTGTCCGCGGCGTTGCAGCGTTTGGGACTGCGCAGTCGAGCGGTATACTGGCAGGGTAGGGAGTTAGTGCGCGGCAGTCCGTCGTGCAGGAGGCGAAGCACAGGTTCTGCGGAGTGTAGTGTTGCGTGGTTCCGTGCAGGCGCATAGCATAGTGCAGTGTAGTGTTAGTTAGGACTTAGAAGGTATAAAGTAGTTCAAGGCGTCTTGCCTTGTGATCTTTTCCAACATCAGAAGTGCAGATCAGGAACTCATTTTCGCTGCGTGTTTGTGTCCTTAGTTCTGTCACCACGCACGAGGAGCTACACCTTAGCGATCCGCATTGTGTAGCTGAAGGTCTTCGGCCGAATGTTCAGAGCTAGTACATTGGTTAGAGACTTGAGTAGTTCGGATCTACACCTGCGGGTGATTGCCGATGCTCAGAGCCAGTGACTAGTTAGATACTTGAATAGTTTTGCCCTTACACCTTCGAGTGTTTGTTCCTGATTGTACTCCTTCGGGATTTTTCCTCTGAATGCCAAAGTGAAGTTTTGCTACTTCGTGTAAGCCTTGGTTGTAAATTCACGTTACGCTGCAGCAGGTGCCTTAAGGGTAACCCCTGTAGTATTTCTGGGAATGACAAGTGCCTAAGAATTCAAACTCTTCAACAGACTGTTATGTTACCCGCAGCTTCGCTGAGTGTACTCTTGAGAGACTTTCCCCCTGAAATCTTGAGTAGAGGTCCTAACGGATCTCTGGGTTGTGTTTCTGTAGTTTCAGGTGTGTGTGTTTGTGTGTGTTACGCTGCACTGTGCGACCTCCGAGTGCGCTCCGAGTGGACACTTGCAGTATTTCTGGGAGTGACAGTCGCCTGAGATTTCAAACTCCTCAATAGTCTGTTAAACGTGACACTTTGTACCCTGTGTGTTCCTCTGTCCCTGTGGGTTCGACCTTTCTACCACTATATTGCAGTTTTAGCCTTTAGTGGGTTATTACAGCCACTCACAAGATTGACACCTGATGAGTGCAAAGTTGCGTTGTCCAGTCATTTTTTGGCAATATTTTACGGATGAGATGTTTTATTGTGGTAACCCACTTTTTGTTTTTGTGCGGAATTCAAAACAATTTTGGAAAACAGTACCGCAGCAGCCGGGTAATTGGATATCGGTGCATTTAAATAGAGTGAAGATGGATAATCGCGGGTCTCGCATGATCTCATAGTATCCAGAAGCTGGGCGCAATGTCCGAAACAGGCGCCCCGACCTAAACGACCAATTCTGAAGGAGTTCTCCTTCGGCGCAAGGCGCATTATCCGCCTTCGGCAATACGCCTTTGGCGCTAGGGAAATCCCTCAGAGCTTATGCAATTCACAACGCCTTGACTTGGCTAAGGTCTCGTTGGAAAGAGCTCGACACGCTCAATCTAACAAGCCCAAGAACGTCTGGAATGGATGAGGACTCAAGGAGCTGTGACTATTGGAAGATACAAAGAATCCGCCTTCGGCGGAAGGAGTTCGCCTTCGGCGTAGGCACTTCGTCGTCGGCGGAAAATCCGCCTTTGGCCCTAGATGTTCACCTTCGGGGGTAGCGACTCCGTATGGTCCGCCTTCGGCTCAACGCCTCCGGCGAAACGGAGAGGTGCACCTTCGGCGGGACAGAACTCCGGTGGTGATAGCGCCTGCGGAGGGACAAGACATATCGACAGACAAGACGAAATCCGTTGACCACGGTCAATGCATTTGGCACAGCCGCCTTCGGCGCAGCGCCTTCGGCGATGCACCTACGCCGACGGACATCTTTAGGGAGACACGCCGACGGACATCTTCGACACTGGGAGTCAACGCTTTGGCGGTAGAGACGCCCTCGGTGCTGCGGATCAACGCCTTCGGCGGAAGGAGTTTGCCTTCGGCGGAGCGCGTGCGGCGGAACGCCTCCGGGGATGCGAGTAGCGATGCGATGCGAGTAGCGAGTTGGCTAGAGACGAAAGCCTTTGCCGCCGCGCCTTCGGCAAGACGGCTTCTGCGCGGCGTGACCATAGCCGCGGCGAAGTACGATGGCGGAACTCAAATTGAAAGTTTGAGTGTGTGAGTGCGCGCGACGGCGGAGCGTGAAGCCGCGCGTGCGAGAGGAGGGCCGTTACACCTCCAAGCCGGCGCAGCCATCATGTGAGTCGACACTCACGACCAAGTGCCGACCATAACATCCTGCGAGCGGAGAACGGAAACTTCATTCTTGAATTTGCGATTTCAATTTCTTGTGCGGGCTGCGCGCCTCCACCTTGTGGCCGAGAGAAATTCAAGACACCGACGCGCAGAGACTCGCAAGGTGACAGATAGAGAATCGAGTGCGCAACAATCGGAATTGAGAGAGATTAGAATTTGCGGTAGAATCGCAGTTGCAGGCAAGAAGCTTGAGTGTAGCGGAGGAAGGTTCACGAAATCCAATTTCAAGAACACGATGTCGAAGCCCACTCAGCTGCGGATGATTCCGCTCAAGATCCCGCAGATTGGGTTGCGCGCTTACCAGGACCAGCTGTTTGCAGTGAAACTCGATTTCCTCTTGTGGGGATGGAATTACGTGTGCCAGGACATGGTGCGCGAATGGCAAAGGGAAAGACACCAACCTACGCGCAGATTCCGACCGCACGTAGAGCGTTGGACTGTTCAAGATTGGGGACAAGTGTTGGGGAGATGTGCAGGCGAGAACAAGTTCCTCCTATTTGATAGTGAGAGCGTCAAGGTGACGAAGGAGGAAGAAATATCCTTCGCGGCCTTGTTCAAGAGTGAGAAGTCCAGCAAAAACGGGTACAAGACCCGTGACTACAAGGATCGCTACCGCAGAAATTTAGCGGTGGCTCTTCTGCAACTCTTGCAGCCGCACCGAACAACATACATCACTTCTTGGCAAGTGTCTTTCGTGGAGCTGGCGTTGGCTGGAGCTCCGATTCACTGGTCGCGTATCTTGCATAAGATAACGCGGCAGCATGCATTTGAGAAGAGGGGGGGATCGATCAATCATCTCTCCCCCTTCTTGATAAACTTTTATCGGTCGATGGGTTGCTTAACCGCGACCGAACGTGTTCAGTATCCGCTGCTGTCACTCAGCAATCCCGGGAGGTATGTGAGGGATAAAGAGGTCGACTCCGACGCGGAAGACACTCTGACCTCCACGCCACCAGCCCAACAGGATGCGGGGAGGGAAACATTCGCAGCACGCGTGCCGCGGAAGCGGAGATGGAAGGGAGAACCAGAGAAGGAGCCACATCAAGACTCGACGGCTCTCAAACAGAAGCGACCATTAGAGGAGATTTGCAGTCGGCCGAAGCAGAAAGCACGCAGGCTTGTATTGCCTGCAAGTAGCGCGGAGACAGCGCGGGCCGCCGGAGAGAAGGAGACCCCATCCTCGGAGGAGGATGGGAATGTGCGGACGGCAGAGGGTCAGCGGACCTCCCTACGCCGAAGGCACGGACGTCTTCGGCGGAAGCAAGACGACCTTCGGGTCAAGAGAGAAAACACGCGGCACGGATGAGTGTGCCGCCTACGGATAGGAGAGCTGCTCGAGTACCGTACACGGACTCGCCTTCGGGGCTGGGGCCTTTGGCACGTGCACCTTCGGTGGAGTCGCCTCTCGTGCAGCGAAGGAAGGGAAAGGAGCCGGCGGAAGATCCGCCTTCGGCTCAGGGGCCTTCGGGGCAAGGTCCTTCGACAGTGAGACCGCCGGAAAATGCGCCTTCGGCGCAAGGGCCTTCGGGCCAAAGAGTTGCAAGTAGGGAGCCGGCGGGGAACGTGCCTTCGGCGGGAAGTCCGCCGGAAGGTGCGCCTTCGGCGGAAGGGCCTTCGGGCCAAGCGACATCAGGCGAGTCGCCTTCAGCGGAAGTGCCGCCAACAAATGCGCCTTCGGCGGAGGCACCTCCAGCGCAGGACTGTAATAACCCACTAAAGGCTAAAACTGCAATATAGTGGTAGAAAGGTCGAACCCACAGGGACAGAGGAACACACAGGGTACAAAGTGTCACGTTTTAACAGACTATTGAGGAGTTTGAATTCTCAGGCGACTGTCACTCCCAAAAATACTACAGGGGTTACCCCAAAGGCACCAGCTGCAGCGTAACCTGAATTTACAACCAAGGCTTACACGAAGTAGCAAAACTTCACTTTGGCATTCAGGGGAAAAATCCCGAAGGAGTACAATCAGGAACAAACACTCGAAGGTGTAAGGGCGAAACTATTCAAGTATCTAACTAGTCACTGGCTCTGAGCATCGGCAATCACCCGCAGGTGTAGATCCGAACTACTCAAGTCTCTAACCAATGTACTAGCTCTGAACATTCGGCCGAAGGCCTTCAGCTACACAATGCGGATCGCTAAGGTGTAGCTCCTCTTGCGTGGTGATAGAACTAAGGGTACAAACACGCAGAGAAAATGAGTTCCTGATCTGCACTTCTGATGTTGGGAAAGATCCCAAGGCAAAACGCCTTGAACTACTTTATACCTTCTAAATCCTAACTAGCACTACACTGCACTACGCTACACGCCTGCACGGAACCACGCTACACTACACTCCGCAGAACCTGTGCTTCGCCTCCTGCGCGACGGACTGCCGCGCACTAACTCCCTACCCTGCCAGTCTTCTGCTCGACTGCGCAGTCCCAAACGTTGCAACGCCGCGGACACCTCCACCTCGAGGGTGGACATGGTATCCCGCGCCTTCGACAGAAAAGAGTCTAACTTCTTCGCCACCTTCCGCCGACTCCTACTGTCACCTGTCAACAACCCGGCTGCACGAAGCTCTAACTCACGCAGTGTGAGTTTCTCCTACGCCGCCACTTCCTAGTGGGCGTAGCCCTTGAGACAGTGGGCGACACGCCTCGCCATCTCCTCCTTCGTGCGATCTGCCTCTCGCCTGCGATCATCTTCAATTACCACCAACAGCGATTCGGCCTCCGCACGCTGCGCTCTCAATTCCCCGCACTCCGACTGTAGCCTGCGGATTAAATCCTCATCCGCCTGTCGTGCGAGCTGACACTCCGCCAACAACCGTGTAATAACCCACCAAAGGCTAAAACTGCAGTATGGTGGTAAAAAGATCGAACCCACAGGGACAGAGGCAACACACAGAGTAAAAGTGTCACGTTTAACAGACTTTTGGTAGAGTTTGAATTCTAGGCGACTGTCACTCCCAGAAATACTGTAGTGCTCGACTCGGAGGCTCGACTCGGAGGAGGAACTCAACTCGGAGGATGCTCGGAGGATGCACGGTACAGCTTGGTCACTCAACACACACACACACACACCTGAAACTGGCAAAAAGCACAACTCGGAGGTCGGTCAGGACCTCCGCTTCGGATTTCAGGAGGAAAGTGTCTCGCAAGTTCACTCAGAGGTTCTGCAGGAAGTGCCTCCCACTCCGGCTTTTACTGCCCTTCCGCCAGGAACTAGCGGGGGTACCCGGACTGGACTTCTCACTTCGGAACGAAGCCTCTACGTACGCCGTGGACGTCACCCTCGACTATCACACAAAACGCAGGGAGTGCAGACCCGACTGAGAACTTACTGAAAACACGATCCAGTAACACACACACAACCTGAATTACAAACCAAGGTTTACACGAAGTAATGAAACTTCACATTGGCATTCAGGGGAAACTTCCCGTAGGAGTACAATCAGGATATGTCACTCGAAGGAGTAAGGGGGAACTGTTCAAGTATCTAACTCGCAGCCGGCTCTGAGTATCAGAAATCACCCGCAGGTGCAGATCCGCACTACTCAAGTCTCTAACCGGGTACTAGCTCTGAACATTCAGCCGAAGGCCTTCAACTACAACATACGGTAACTTCGCTATGCTGCAGCTTCTCTACGTGGTGCCAGGACCAAAATGCACAAACACGCCAAGAAAGTGAGTTCCTGATCTGCACTTCCGAAACTGGAAGAGTCCCAAGGCAAAACGCCTTGATCTATTTTATACTCTCAAAAGATCCTAACTAGCACTACGCTATCCTATCTACCATTCGCAGCATCTGCGCGAAACCAAACTACTCTACTGCACTCAGCAGATCCGGTGCTGCGCCTCCTGCGCGCCGGACTGCTCCGCTTACTATCTCTACCTTGCCAGTCTTCCGACCGGCTGCGTAACCCCAGGCGTCGGAGCGCTGCAGTGACTTCCGACTGCAAGTGCTCCATAGTGTCGCGCGCACCCGACAAGAAGGTTTCTAATTTTCTTGCCACTCGCCGCCGACTCCGACTGTCACCTTCCGTCAATGCCGCCGCCCGAAGCTCGAACTCCCGGAGTGTAACCCTCTCTTGAGCTGCCACCTCCCAATGGGTGTATCCGTTTAGACAACGAGTCACCCGTGCCGCCAACTCTCCTCGTGCCCTGCAGCTGCTCTCCACCTCTGCCAGCTGCATTTCTAAATCCGCACGTTGAGCCCTCAAATCCGAGCACTCGGTTTGCAAGTTGCACAACAACTCCTCATCCTCCTTGCGGGCTCTTTGACTTTCCTCTAAGGCGCGCGTCTGGCGCGCAAGCTCGGCTGCTAGGACTTTGTTCTGTCTCCGCTCCTCCTGCAGTTCCGACTCGATCTTTGCCCGTATTAGTTCGGCCTCCGCCTGACTCTTCGTCGCCGCATCCTCCTTCTGTTGCTGCAAGGCTTGGTACAGCTTCTGGGTGACCGCCAGGTGTTGTCTGAGGGCGGTGTTCCTTTCCACATATACTTGGCAACTAGAGGCCCACTTTGCCACCTTGATCCTCGTCCTTCGCCTGATAGTCTCCACATAAGACTGCGGTTTTAAGGCACTTCCGTATTTGGATGTCTTGCGATCCAGATATCGCAGGAGTGGAACTATCTGTTCGCACAGCACCCCTGTTGGCGTTTTCTGCACCGAATCCTCTTCTTGCTCTTCCGAGCTCGTCTCATCCTCAGTCTCGAGGATTTCAGTCGCCACCGAATCCCTTGGCGACTCCCTGGAACTGTGGCGCGCAGCAGCTTCTGCTGCGACTGCTGCTCCACTGCCTGCTAAAATATCCAGGGCAGTGGGAGATCCCACTGCTTGAGCCCCTGTTCCGGCTCGATCTTCGGTTTGTGAAGGGGTCGACGCCGCAGTGACTTTTGTCACTCTTGCACCGCCCGCTTCTGCTGCCTGTCCTTCCGGCGCAATCTGCGCGGAAGGTGTCCTTGCTGAAGGTGCGTCCGCCGAAGGCGTCCGCACACTGGTCGTTGGCCCCATCCGTCTCGCAGTCGGCGAATCCGGCTGACTCTCTGTGGTCCGACTCGCAGTCGGCCGACCAGCAGTTGTCCGACTGGGAGTCGGATATACCCTGCGCGTCTTGACTCCACTTGGCCTGTTTGCTGGGGGCGTTCTTCCAGAAGTGCCTTCCGCCGAAGACGACCCTCTGAGGATTGTTGGCTCGTCAGCCAAACTCTCTTCCGCTTCCGGCCTGCTGTCCGGTTCAACGCGCCGTTCAGTTGGCCTTCCTTCCGCTTGTCGACCTTCAGTCATCCGACTCGCAGTCGGCCGGTCGTCAGTCCGTCCATCTCCTCCCGAAGGCCGTGGTGCCTTCTGTGCAGAGGTTTCTGCCGTCTTCCCTAGGACCTGAGCAATTATCTCTTCCTGTGTGAGATTCCGCCGGGTCGGAGTTCGCCTGGTCTCCTCAGTAACAGTTGGCATTCTGCGTGCCCTCTGTTTTGGTCGACTATGAGGCTCGGGGGTGGGCCGACCACGAGTCGGCGCAGCTGGTACTTCCGGCTGCCTGTCCTCAGGTCTCTCATCCCACTTCCGCTTGCGCGGAATGCGCTCACTTCGACGTTCTTCTGCTGCTCTGGCTGGAGCCGGAGCCGGAGGCGTACTGGCAGGTTCCTCGTCCGGATCCGTGTCTACTTCGGCCTCCCTCGAATATCTACCTGGATAAGACCGGCTCAGCTGCGGAAACCGAGTTTTCTCAGCATTCGTCAAACATCCCATCGCCCGGTAAAACACGATTAAGTAAGGCGATAGATGATTGAGCGTTCCTCCCCTCTCTTCTTGCGCATGTTGGCGCGTCACCTTCCACAGGAGCCGTGCCCAATGCACCGGAGCTCCTGACAACACTAGCTCCACGAACTCTACCTGCCAACCATGCATGTAAGCGGTCTTGGTCGGCTGCAATATCTGCAGCAATGCTGTCGCAACATTTCTCCGCAATCGATCCTTGTAATCCCGAGTCCGGAAACCGTTCTTGGGATGTCTAGCCACCTTGAAGAGCTCATTGTAAGAGACTTCTTCCTCCTGGGACACTTTCACGCTGTCGGCCTCGAAGAGGAGATCCCCTTCCTCGCCGGCACACCTGCCCAACACCTGCGCCCAATTGCAAATTTCCCATCTCTCTGGGTGTGGGCGAAATCCGCGAGAAGGCTTGTGTCTCTCTTGTAGATACTCGCGCACCATCTCCGGACACGTCCAATTCCACCCCCAGAGGAGAAAATCGAGCTTCAGCCTCGTCAGCACATCTTGAAATGCGCGTAGACCGATCTGCGGCACCCTGAGTGGAGACACTCGCAGCTGGGGAACCTTCGACATTGCGTTGCCTGCACACACAAACGTTCTCCCTGTCGCTCACTCTCTCACAATCGCCACTGCGCGTCGGCCACTCAAGCACTGACTGCTCACTCTCTCTGCGCTCGTTCAAGATCGCTACTCCCAATTCTTTCAAGGTCCGCCAAGATCCTTGTGCAACTCGTCCCCGCACTCTCTACTCTCACTGCAGGTCGCTCCGCCCTTGCGCGTAATCTTGGAACTGGAAATTGCAAAGTCAAGAATGAGAGAATGAGACTGGAGCGCAGTCTTTTCTTCTCCGATTTCAAGAACGTCCAACGTTCTTACTGGTTGCAACGTACGCAGCCGGCTATACGGCTTAACGGTTCGCCCTTTGCATGCGCGAATTCACGTCTCCGCATTGCGCGCATTCGCATGCTTAAACGTTGAATTCTCCCGCCGCCGCCACCTTCTGGACTCGAGTCCGCTGCAGGGTATACGTCGGCCCTGTTGTCTTTTCCTAACCCGCCCTTCTCCGGAGGCGTGTCGCCGCTGGTGCGTTCATTATCCGTCGGCGCCTTTGCTGGAGGCGCACATCCAGCCGGAGCGAATTACGCCGGCGCGCAGTCGTACCGCCTATTTTGTCCTTTATGCCTCGTCCGTTGCTGCCAGCGCATATCCGTCAGCGCAACTCATGCCAGCGCATCCGGCCGTCAGCGCCACGTCGGAGGCGTACATCCGACCGGTGCTTTCCTTCCATGAACAGCCGCCAAGGGCGCTTCCGACTCTGAGTTGGTTTCCTCCTGTGAGCGCGTGATTCCGCCGAAGGCGCATCGCCGAGGGCGTACGGGAATCCTTTCCGGCTGTGAACCCTAGCGCGAACGGCGCATGTCCGGCTACGAGTTTTCCGACGCTCATAACTTCTCCATTCCTGATCCATCTCCGGCGCTCTTGGACTCGTTAGAACGAGCGTCCCGAGCTCTTTCTAATGCAACTTCAACCAACTGGATCTACCGTGTATCCCGATTGTTATGAAGGTTTTCCCTTTCCGCGCTAGCGACGCTTCGCCGAAGGCGCACTCATGGTCGGACGCCTTTAGAGGTCCGGGCCCTTCTCCTGACGTCTTTAGCAAAACCTCCTCCTGAGGTGTCTGCGCCGGAAGCGTAGCTTCCTTATACGCTAGAGGCGCGTGAGTAGAGACACCTCAAAAAGGAGCTTTTGCCGAAGGCGCCGAAGACGTTGGCGTTGGTACATCCGACTACGTGATTCTTTGTGCCCTCGTGACGATCTCCTCAATCCACTCTATTTTGCGTACCCTTCTCTAGCTACAAACACTGCTTTGGTACTAGTTTTCTAAAATTGTTTAAATTCTGCAAAAAAAACAAAAAGTGTGTTACCACATGCCCCCTCCTCAATTGTGAGCGCCCACGCGAACATTTACACGTGGTATTTCTTCAGACGCCATCCGTTCACGCGGGTGCCTAACCATTCTCCCGTCAGTTCTGCGAGTTGGATGGATCCATTTGGAAAAACTTCTATCACCTTGTAAGGTCCCATCCACCTCAAGTGGAGCTTGCCTGGAAATCTAGCATGTCTGCTATCGTATAGCAGAGCCAAATCGCCCTTTTCCAGCAGTACTGGTTTGAGTCTTCGATCGTACTTCTCCTTCCGCCTGAGTTGTAATTGCTTTGTTCGATCTTCGGCCTCTTGACGCCTTTCCTCCAGTGCCATTACCTCTTGCAGTCGATATGCCTGACTTTCTTCCGCGTCCAGCCTTCTCTGATCTAAGGTCCTCTTGGTAGGTATCTCGAATTCGATGGGTAAGATCGGATGCTGCCCATAAACTAGGAAGTAAGGTGTTTGCCTGGTGGTGACTTTTTCTGCCGTTCTATATGCCCATAAGGCGGCCGGTAGCTTGGTGTCCCAGTCATGAGCATGGTTTACAGTTACCTTGAGGAGTATCTTACAGAGTAATCCATTGGACTTCTCTGTCAGACCATTTGCCTTTGGGTTGTATGGAGTAGTCTTCCGATGCTTAATCTGGAAGTGCCGCGTCAAACTTTCTATCACCTGATTCAGAAAGTGCGTTCCTCTGTCACTGACTATTTCTAGGGGGCACCCGTAGCGGGTGATGATTGATTCGAATAGGAACCGTGCTACTGCGGCTGCGTCGTCGTGCCTTGTGGCTTCTGCCTCCACCATCTTGGTCGCATAGTCTGTTGCTACCAATATGTAGCGCCTGCGCGTGCCTTTAGTGACAGGTTGTATTGGTCCCACGAAGTCGATCCCCCATTTTTCAAATGGTGCCAATGGCATGATTGGTGTAAGAGGCCATCTCGTGGTCGGAGTCGGCCTTCCCGTTCTCTGGCAGCTGTCTCATTTGCGAACGTAGTCGTGTACATCTTTGAACATCGTCGGCCACCAGTATCCTGCATTCACAATTTTGGTCACTGTGTTTCTGGTGGCGTAGTGACCACCAGCGTCTTCTGTGTGCATGGCTTTGACAACTCGCGGTACTTCAGACTCCTCTAGACATCTGCACAACCTTTCGTCTGCCATTTTCTTGAACAAGACCCCTTGTTGGAGCTGGTAAGGTCCCGCTTTATGAACGAAGACTGTGCGCTGCTCTGCATCCAATCCTTCCGGACATTGGAGTGTGAGCAGGAACCTGTATAAGTCCGCGTACCTGGACTCATGGCTGGCGGACAACTGAAAAAGTTGTTCGTCGGGAAAATCATCCACTACTTCCTCCTCTATGGGTTCGGTCCATAGTCGGGAGAGGTAGTCCGCGTTCTCATGGTGAACGCCTTTCCGTGTCTGTACAGTGTAGGTGAATTCCTGCAGCAGTAGTACCCACCTGGCAATTCGTCCGGACAGATCCGCCTTCTTCACCAGGTGCTGTAAGGCGTAATGATCTACATGAAACACGAACTCATAGCAGATCAAATAATGTCGGAACTTCTTACAGGAGTACACCATTCCCAACGCCTCCCTCTCAGTTGTCGTGTACTTCTTCTCTGCTGCTGACAACTGACGACTCGCGAAGTAAATCGGGTAGTCTTTCTTGTTGTCGTCCTTCTGACTGAGAACCACCCCGATTGCAAACGCCGACGTGTCTACATAGACATGGAAAGGTCTGTTCCAATCCGGACTTCTCAGAACCGGAGCAGTCGTCAGTTTGGCTTTGAGCGTTTCAAAGGCCAGCTGTTGCTCCTTGCCCCACACATAGGGTTCATCCTTCTTAAGCAGCTTCGTCAGATCGGCTGCCAAGATGGCATACATATTTATGAACCTTCTGTAATAACCTACATGGCCAAGGAAGGCCCTCAACTCACGCAGATTCGTTGGCGGCTGCAGTTCGAGAATAATCTTCACCTTCTCTACATCCACTGCAATGCCATCGGACGAAACTCGGTGCCCTAGCAGGATTCCGCTGGTCATGAAGAAAAAACACTTCTCCGGGTGTAAGGACAAGCTGCTTTCCCTACACCTGTCGAACGTTTGCCGAAGATGGTTAAGGTGCTCCGACCTCTTACCGAAGACACAAAAGTCGTCGATGAAAATTTCTAGGAACTTCCTCAGGTGCTCTTGGAAAATGTTTGTCATCATCCGCTGGAACGTCGCTGGCGCGTTGCACAGACCGAACGGCATGTTGTGATAAGCATAGGTTCCCCAGTCGGTTGTGAAGGTTGTTTTGTCCTTGTCCTGTTCCCTGATGGACACCTGGTTGTAGCCGGAAAATCCGTCTAGGAAACTGTAGCATTCATGCCCTGCTACATGGTCCAGAATAGAGTCCGTGAAAGGAAGAGGGTGATGGTCCTTCCGCGTTGCTGCGTTCAGCTTCCTGAAGTCCTGACACACCCGGATCTTACCCGTCAGTTTCTTGGGCACGATCACGATAGGCGACACCCACTCGCTACTAAGTACCGGGTAGATGATTCCTGCGCTCAGGTACTTATCGATTTCGTCCTTCACCAATAATGAATATTTCGGGTTGAGCCTGTATTGGCGTTGGCGAACCGGAACTGCCTCGTCCAACAAGTCGATTCTGTGCTCTCCATACCTTGCAGGTATGCCTTTCATGTCTTCAATCCTCCATGCGAAGACATCCTCATACTGGCGAAGAAACGCCTGTACCCTGTTCAACTCTTCTCCTTGTACCTGGCTTGACACCTTCAAGCCTTTACCTGGACTGAGCTGCAGTTCGCAGCAATCACTCGGGTCAACAATCCCCTCTGTGTGACTGATCTCGCTTCTGCCCAGTCCGGCTGCTAGTTGCTATTCCTCATCCGGATACACCTCGTCTCCTTCCTCCTCAATGGAGCAGCAAGTGACGTAGCCCACAAAGTCCTCCGACGTTTCGGTCTCTGAAGTGCATGATGAGCTGGTCTCCCCTCCGGTTGTGTAACCGGAGGTGGTGGAAGGTGTTTCGCCCTCATGGGGTACCTTGGTCCACGGTACGGTAATGACAGTCGGAGGATCCGCAGGGCTACGGAACTGTAATCTCTTCCTACTCCAGTCACACCTTGCTTTGGCATCGTATAGCCACGGTCTGCCAAGCAGCACATCATAACCTTTCTTCATCAGAGGTTGCAGTATTATGTAGGACAGTTGAAAGTCCACTCCTCCAATGTTGGTTCTCACATTGCTCAACATTCCTAGTGGCATTCTGCGTGTTTGATCGGCCAGTCGCAATACTCGGGATGTAGGCTCGAAGGTCTGGAACCCCAAGGAGTTCGCTGTCTCCTCGGTCATGATATTCACGCCCGAGCCGGAGTCCACTGGTACCTTCTGAATGACACAGCCTCCGATCTCTACTTCGATCTCTGGTGGTCCCAGGTCTCCTCCTTCCACTCTGTACACAGCCGGAAGTTTCTCTTTTCGGGGTTTGCGTGGTCGGCGCAACGAAAGCATCAGCATCCTCCTGTACGTCTTATTGTCTTCCAACAACTGATGGAAGGAAATATTTGCCCTCTGGCTCCCCATGTCTTTCACTATGTCGTAGGAAGTGTTGGAAGTCACAGCCGGAAGTTTCTCTGTACTCGCGGTCGGAAGGGGTGTAGGGGGCCTAACTGCCTTCCGGTCGTCGGATGTCATTCCGGCGCCCAGTGCTTCCTTGATGAGGTGACTCACCTCATCTTTGATGTCCGGAAGGTAATCTCGAGTCCGGAACTCTTCTGAATACCTGTCCGCCTTTTCCGAGTTCTGCTCCGGCTGGGTGTTTCTCATAGCCGGAGGTGTACCCGGCCTTCTTCTTTGGCCTTCTCTAACTTCTTTAGACTTCCTCCTCTCTTCCCTACGCTCGAGGCGGCGAGTGTCCTCGTGGCCTTCTCCTTTCCTCTTCGAACTTCGGGTTTCTACCCGACCGCACATTACTTCTTCCTCTGGCCATACTTCGTCTCCTTCAGCTGGGTCCAGACTCAGTTCTACCTGGTTGACTTGCACTTCTTCCTTGCCAGGTGTTGATACGAAACGCACGGCTGGCCTAGGGATTTGGGGCTGGTCACATTCGGCCGCTGTATGTCCAGACTTCTTGCAATTGCTGCACAATGGTGCATACCCCATTGGCTTCCTCGGGTGGGGACAGCTTGGCGCGTAATGCCCCATGTCTCCGCAGTTGTAGCAACCATCGAATTGTGGTCGAGGTCGGTTGTGATTGCCTGGAGGTGCCATGCGTCTTGGTGGGAGTGTACCCGCCATTTCCCTCGGAACAAAGCGCGGTATATGCACCGGTGGGTTCGGAGTTGTAGCTGGAGCTGTCTGTACCGAGTAGGCGGTGTCCTCAACCTGCTCAGCATAATACATAGGCGGCTCAGCATAATACATGGGGTTCTCCCACTGTGGTGCCCATTCGACCGCATTCACTGGGTAAGATGGCCTCGCGGACATGCACTCCGTGTTGGCATGTCCCACCTGTCCGCACGTAGTACACCAGAGATTCGCTCGTTGTCTCGCAGGTGATTTACGTCGGTCTTGGCCTCCCACTACATGAACTTTCAGGTCCGCAAAATTCTTCACCAGGTTGTCTACCTTGGCTGCGATGTCCCCTTGAGTCTTCACTGGGATTCCCTTACCTCGATCCTTCTTCTTGGTCGCACTGCGTTTCTTCTTCCGTCTTTCTTCTTCTGAAGATGACGAGTCCTCTTCCTCTTCCGAGGAAGAACTTGATTCGGAGGAGCTTGATTCTTCTGTCGAAGAAGGCGAGTTCCTTCTCTTCCGACGTCCGCCTTGCGACTTCTTCTTCGTCGACCGTCGGTCGCGTCTTCGAGTGTCAAGGGTTGACGTCTCAAAGGTCTCCGCGGAAGCTATCACATCTTGGATTGTGTCAGTCTTGCCTCTCCTACAGAAGGTCTCCATTTCTCTTGAGAGCCCTGTCACATACCAATCCACTGCCTGTTGTACCGAATACGGTTCTCCCGGGCCTGTCTTCGGAATTCGATCTAGGAGGTCTTGGAATCTCTCAGTGTAGTCTCGAAGATTTTCCTTCCGCTCGCGTCGAAGATTTCGAAGCCGGGTCAGAACTCGACTGTCATATCCGAGTTCGCGGAACCGTTTCAGAAACTTTTCCTTGAGCTGAGCCCAGGTCCGGATGCCAGTGGGGTCGGTGCTCTCATGGTTGTACCAGCTACGCGCTCGTCTGCGTAGCAGGCTAGGAAAGATTCGTAATCTGTCTTCATCACTGGTCTCACGATTGGCGATGGAGACAGACTCGAAGAGCTTTATGTATGAATCTGCATCATCGTCGTCGCCCGTTCCCGTGTATCTTGGATACGAATGTTTGGTGGTAGGTTGGGAAAACACCTGGCGGAGATTGGCTTGATGTTCTGCCATCGGTGATCCTGTCGACGGACTGATCCTAGGTTGGCCAAACTCAGGAAGAGTTCCTGTCGGAGGGATGTCCAATAGAACTGTTAGCTCAATGCTCTCGGTAGGTGAACTGGAACGCCTTTGTCTTCCAGTAGTCGGTGATGGCGATCTTTCTGCAGAGTCCTCACCGGGAGTCTTCTTTTTAGTTCGCCGTTTTGTTTCCACGGCTTTTTCTGAATCTCGACGGAGTTTCCGTGTGGCTCTCGCACTCAGGTTTCCCACACTATCGCTCGTCGACATTCACCGAGCATTGCTGCTCAAGGTTTCTGGTGTTGACGCACTGTCCCCGGCAGCGGCGCCAAAAAGAAGTTGTCGGCTCCTTATGTAATAACCCACCAAAGGCTAAAACTGCAGTATGGTGGTAAAAAGATCGAACCCACAGGGACAGAGGCAACACACAGAGTAAAAGTGTCACGTTTAACAGACTTTTGGTAGAGTTTGAATTCTAGGCGACTGTCACTCCCAGAAATACTGTAGTGCTCGACTCGGAGGCTCGACTCGGAGGAGGAACTCAACTCGGAGGATGCTCGGAGGATGCACGGTACAGCTTGGTCACTCAACACACACACACACACACCTGAAACTGGCAAAAAGCACAACTCGGAGGTCGGTCAGGACCTCCGCTTCGGATTTCAGGAGGAAAGTGTCTCGCAAGTTCACTCAGAGGTTCTGCAGGAAGTGCCTCCCACTCCGGCTTTTACTGCCCTTCCGCCAGGAACTAGCGGGGGTACCCGGACTGGACTTCTCACTTCGGAACGAAGCCTCTACGTACGCCGTGGACGTCACCCTCGACTATCACACAAAACGCAGGGAGTGCAGACCCGACTGAGAACTTACTGAAAACACGATCCAGTAACACACACACAACCTGAATTACAAACCAAGGTTTACACGAAGTAATGAAACTTCACATTGGCATTCAGGGGAAACTTCCCGTAGGAGTACAATCAGGATATGTCACTCGAAGGAGTAAGGGGGAACTGTTCAAGTATCTAACTCGCAGCCGGCTCTGAGTATCAGAAATCACCCGCAGGTGCAGATCCGCACTACTCAAGTCTCTAACCGGGTACTAGCTCTGAACATTCAGCCGAAGGCCTTCAACTACAACATACGGTAACTTCGCTATGCTGCAGCTTCTCTACGTGGTGCCAGGACCAAAATGCACAAACACGCCAAGAAAGTGAGTTCCTGATCTGCACTTCCGAAACTGGAAGAGTCCCAAGGCAAAACGCCTTGATCTATTTTATACTCTCAAAAGATCCTAACTAGCACTACGCTATCCTATCTACCATTCGCAGCATCTGCGCGAAACCAAACTACTCTACTGCACTCAGCAGATCCGGTGCTGCGCCTCCTGCGCGCCGGACTGCTCCGCTTACTATCTCTACCTTGCCAGTCTTCCGACCGGCTGCGTAACCCCAGGCGTCGGAGCGCTGCAGTGACTTCCGACTGCAAGTGCTCCATAGTGTCGCGCGCACCCGACAAGAAGGTTTCTAATTTTCTTGCCACTCGCCGCCGACTCCGACTGTCACCTTCCGTCAATGCCGCCGCCCGAAGCTCGAACTCCCGGAGTGTAACCCTCTCTTGAGCTGCCACCTCCCAATGGGTGTATCCGTTTAGACAACGAGTCACCCGTGCCGCCAACTCTCCTCGTGCCCTGCAGCTGCTCTCCACCTCTGCCAGCTGCATTTCTAAATCCGCACGTTGAGCCCTCAAATCCGAGCACTCGGTTTGCAAGTTGCACAACAACTCCTCATCCTCCTTGCGGGCTCTTTGACTTTCCTCTAAGGCGCGCGTCTGGCGCGCAAGCTCGGCTGCTAGGACTTTGTTCTGTCTCCGCTCCTCCTGCAGTTCCGACTCGATCTTTGCCCGTATTAGTTCGGCCTCCGCCTAACTCTTCGTCGCCGCATCCTCCTTCTGTTGCTGCAAGGCTTGGTACAGCTTCTGGGTGACCGCCAGGTGTTGTCTGAGGGCGGTGTTCCTTTCCACATATACTTGGCAACTAGAGGCCCACTTTGCCACCTTGATCCTCGTCCTTCGCCTGATAGTCTCCACATAAGACTGCGGTTTTAAGGCACTTCCGTATTTGGATGTCTTGCGATCCAGATATCGCAGGAGTGGAACTATCTGTTCGCACAGCACCCCTGTTGGCGTTTTCTGCACCGAATCCTCTTCTTGCTCTTCCGAGCTCGTCTCATCCTCAGTCTCGAGGATTTCAGTCGCCACCGAATCCCTTGGCGACTCCCTGGAACTGTGGCGCGCAGCAGCTTCTGCTGCGACTGCTGCTCCACTGCCTGCTAAAATATCCAGGGCAGTGGGAGATCCCACTGCTTGAGCCCCTGTTCCGGCTCGATCTTCGGTTTGTGAAGGGGTCGACGCCGCAGTGACTTTTGTCACTCTTGCACCGCCCGCTTCTGCTGCCTGTCCTTCCGGCGCAATCTGCGCGGAAGGTGTCCTTGCTGCAGGTGCGTCCGCCGAAGGCGTCCGCACACTGGTCGTTGGCCCCATCCGTCTCGCAGTCGGCGAATCCGGCTGACTCTCTGTGGTCCGACTCGCAGTCGGCCGACCAGCAGTTGTCCGACTGGGAGTCGGATATACCCTGCGCGTCTTGACTCCACTTGGCCTGTTTGCTGGGGGCGTTCTTCCAGAAGTGCCTTCCGCCGAAGACGACCCTCTGAGGATTGTTGGCTCGTCAGCCAAACTCTCTTCCGCTTCCGGCCTGCTGTCCGGTTCAACGCGCCGTTCAGTTGGCCTTCCTTCCGCTTGTCGACCTTCAGTCATCCGACTCGCAGTCGGCCGGTCGTCAGTCCGTCCATCTCCTCCCGAAGGCCGTGGTGCCTTCTGTGCAGAGGTTTCTGCCGTCTTCCCTAGGACCTGAGCAATTATCTCTTCCTGTGTGAGATTCCGCCGGGTCGGAGTTCGCCTGGTCTCCTCAGTAACAGTTGGCATTCTGCGTGCCCTCTGTTTTGGTCGACTATGAGGCTCGGGGGTGGGCCGACCACGAGTCGGCGCAGCTGGTACTTCCGGCTGCCTGTCCTCAGGTCTCTCATCCCACTTCCGCTTGCGCGGAATGCGCTCACTTCGACGTTCTTCTGCTGCTCTGGCTGGAGCCGGAGCCGGAGGCGTACTGGCAGGTTCCTCGTCCGGATCCGTGTCTACTTCGGCCTCCCTCGAATATCTACCTGGATAAGACCGGCTCAGCTGCGGAAACCGAGTTTTCTCAGCATTCGTCAAACATCCCATCGCCCGGTAAAACACGATTAAGTAAGGCGATAGATGATTGAGCGTTCCTCCCCTCTCTTCTTGCGCATGTTGGCGCGTCACCTTCCACAGGAGCCGTGCCCAATGCACCGGAGCTCCTGACAACACTAGCTCCACGAACTCTACCTGCCAACCATGCATGTAAGCGGTCTTGGTCGGCTGCAATATCTGCAGCAATGCTGTCGCAACATTTCTCCGCAATCGATCCTTGTAATCCCGAGTCCGGAAACCGTTCTTGGGATGTCTAGCCACCTTGAAGAGCTCATTGTAAGAGACTTCTTCCTCCTGGGACACTTTCACGCTGTCGGCCTCGAAGAGGAGATCCCCTTCCTCGCCGGCACACCTGCCCAACACCTGCGCCCAATTGCAAATTTCCCATCTCTCTGGGTGTGGGCGAAATCCGCGAGAAGGCTTGTGTCTCTCTTGTAGATACTCGCGCACCATCTCCGGACACGTCCAATTCCACCCCCAGAGGAGAAAATCGAGCTTCAGCCTCGTCAGCACATCTTGAAATGCGCGTAGACCGATCTGCGGCACCCTGAGTGGAGACACTCGCAGCTGGGGAACCTTCGACATTGCGTTGCCTGCACACACAAACGTTCTCCCTGTCGCTCACTCTCTCACAATCGCCACTGCGCGTCGGCCACTCAAGCACTGACTGCTCACTCTCTCTGCGCTCGTTCAAGATCGCTACTCCCAATTCTTTCAAGGTCCGCCAAGATCCTTGTGCAACTCGTCCCCGCACTCTCTACTCTCACTGCAGGTCGCTCCGCCCTTGCGCGTAATCTTGGAACTGGAAATTGCAAAGTCAAGAATGAGAGAATGAGACTGGAGCGCAGTCTTTTCTTCTCCGATTTCAAGAACGTCCAACGTTCTTACTGGTTGCAACGTACGCAGCCGGCTATACGGCTTAACGGTTCGCCCTTTGCATGCGCGAATTCACGTCTCCGCATTGCGCGCATTCGCATGCTTAAACGTTGAATTCTCCCGCCGCCGCCACCTTCTGGACTCGAGTCCGCTGCAGGGTATACGTCGGCCCTGTTGTCTTTTCCTAACCCGCCCTTCTCCGGAGGCGTGTCGCCGCTGGTGCGTTCATTATCCGTCGGCGCCTTTGCTGGAGGCGCACATCCAGCCGGAGCGAATTACGCCGGCGCGCAGTCGTACCGCCTATTTTGTCCTTTATGCCTCGTCCGTTGCTGCCAGCGCATATCCGTCAGCGCAACTCATGCCAGCGCATCCGGCCGTCAGCGCCACGTCGGAGGCGTACATCCGACCGGTGCTTTCCTTCCATGAACAGCCGCCAAGGGCGCTTCCGACTCTGAGTTGGTTTCCTCCTGTGAGCGCGTGATTCCGCCGAAGGCGCATCGCCGAGGGCGTACGGGAATCCTTTCCGGCTGTGAACCCTAGCGCGAACGGCGCATGTCCGGCTACGAGTTTTCCGACGCTCATAACTTCTCCATTCCTGATCCATCTCCGGCGCTCTTGGACTCGTTAGAACGAGCGTCCCGAGCTCTTTCTAATGCAACTTCAACCAACTGGATCTACCGTGTATCCCGATTGTTATGAAGGTTTTCCCTTTCCGCGCTAGCGACGCTTCGCCGAAGGCGCACTCATGGTCGGACGCCTTTAGAGGTCCGGGCCCTTCTCCTGACGTCTTTAGCAAAACCTCCTCCTGAGGTGTCTGCGCCGGAAGCGTAGCTTCCTTATACGCTAGAGGCGCGTGAGTAGAGACACCTCAAAAAGGAGCTTTTGCCGAAGGCGCCGAAGACGTTGGCGTTGGTACATCCGACTACGTGATTCTTTGTGCCCTCGTGACGATCTCCTCAATCCACTCTATTTTGCGTACCCTTCTCTAGCTACAAACACTGCTTTGGTACTAGTTTTCTAAAATTGTTTAAATTCTGCAAAAAAAACAAAAAGTGTGTTACCACAAACCGCGTCTGTCGCACGAGCTCCTCTGACAGAATCTGATTCTGAGTTTTCTCAGAAATCAATTCTGTCGTGGTCTTCACCACATCCCTGGTGAGCTCTTCTAGTCTCTCCTTCTTCATCTGGTCGAGGGTGTGCGATTTCCGCACAAGGTTGTACTGACCCCATAAACAGTCATGCTTCTCCCGCAATTCCTTTAGCTCCCAGTCCACCCTAGCTAGTAGCTTGCTGGTGTGGACTTTAGTGCGAGTCCGCCTGCGCACTAATTCAATGTAGGATCCCGGCTGGAGTGGATCGGCGTATTTATCAAATTTGCGATCCAAATACTTCAGCAACGGTATTACCTGCTCAGAGAGCGCCGCCGCCGGCGCTCCAACAATTTCCTCCTCCTCCTCCTCGGTATCTCCTGACCCCGACAATGCTTCTATGGAGCCTCCGTCGTCATCATCCGAGGGAAGGATTTCAGTCGCCATTGTTTGCGTTGGCGACTAACCTGAGTGGGGCTGCACGTCGTCTACGGATGCTGCCTCCGAAGGCACTCCTGCAGCTTCACTGTTCCCCGCTAAAATGTCCAAGGCGGTGGGTGAATGTAGTCGTGCTACATCCCCATCCCCCGCATGTCGATCGTCGACTGTGTCCTCGTCGCCGCCGACGTCCGCCGCCGAAGGCGATCGAGCCGAATGTGCATGGGCGGGGTCTAATTGCGCATCGCGCTCCCGAATTTCGTCCCGCGGACAGACAATCCGCTCCTCCGTTAGGTCCTGCTCCCTCGATTGGTCCTGCGCGAGGGCTGTGTCTAGCGTGTGCACAGGCGCAAATACCGGCGCCTTGTCCGCCGAAGGCGTCTATCGCCAAAGGCGACATAGCCGGAGGCCGCTCGCCCGATGTACCTGGCCCCGAAGGCCCTACCGCCGAAGGCGCATCTACCGGCGGATTACCCGCCGAAGGTGCGGTCTCCGCACGCTCCCTGCTCACATCTCGTTGACCCGAAGGCCCTGGCGCCGAAGGCGCAAATCGCGGCGCGTTGTACGCCGGAGGGTCTGGTCCCGAAGGCCGCCTCTCGTCCGTCGGAGGTGCAGCGTGGTCCGTCGCTCCTGCAGACGTCCGCGCTCCCTCGTTTCTCTTCGGCGACGCACTTCTTTTCTCCGTGGCGATCGTCGCCGTGTCCGCGCTGCTGGCTGGTAACACAAGCCTGCGCGCCTTCTGCTTCGGCCGGCTGCACACTTCGTGCAATGGCCGCTGTCGAATGGGAGCAGTGGGTTCTCGATGCTGCTCCTCCTTAGACTCCTCTCTCCATCAACGCTTCTGCGGCACTCTTGCTGCGGGTGTGTTTCTTCCCTCGTCCCTCCGCCTTGGTGGAGTAGAAGCTGGTGACTCCTCTGCGTCGGTGTCGACCTCGTTATCCCGCACATACTTCCCGGGATGGTCGACGGACAATGGCGGAAAGCGAGCAAGCTCCGCCGCGGTCAAACAATTTCGCTGTCGGTAAAAATTGATCAAGAAAGGGGAGAGGTGATTGAGAGTTCCCCCCTTCTCCTCAAACGCGTGCTGCCGCATCACTCTGTGCAGGATGCTCGCCCAGTGAATTGGAGCTCCCTCGATGATGAGCTTCACAAAAGAAACCTGCCACAAGGTGATGTAGCAGGCGAAGTGTGGCTGCAGTAATTGCAGCAGCGCCGTCGCTAAAGTTCGGCGGAAGCGATCTTTGTAGTCGCGGGTCTTGTACCCATTCTTGGTAGACCTCTCCCGCTTGAACAACTCCACAAATTGCGCCTCGTCCTGCTTCGACACCTTGACGCTCTCCTATCAAAGAGGAGGTGCCCTTCGATGCCGGCACACCTCCCCAATGCCTGCGCCCAATCTTTGACGGTCCACTGATCGACATGCGGACACAATCCGTGCGAAGGTGGTCGCTGTGGCTCCAGCCACTCGCGCACCATATCCACACAAATGTAGTTCCATCCCCACAGCAAGAAATCGAGCTTTCTTGCAATCAGCCGTTCCTCGTAGGCGCGCAACCCGTTCTGTGGAAGCCGGAGCGGCAGCATCCGCAATCGGTTCAGCTTCGACATTGCGTTCTTGGAATTCGCTTGCTCGCTAATTCTCTCTCTGCTCCGCTCGAGCTCCTTGCTCCCTCTGCAAACTCTAATCTCACTCAATTCCAAATCGCGCGCACTCAATTCTCTCTCAATCAACAAGTAATCCTCTGCGCGGCGATGTTTGGAATGCTTAGCAGCTAGCAGGTGGACTTGCACAGCTCGCACTAGAAGATGAAATCGCGAATTCAAGAATGGAGCGCTCTCCGTCTCTCGGTCGAAGGTCATGCTCGGCTCTTGATCGTGAGGGTCGAATCACTTGATGGCCGCGCCGGCTCTACGCTAGAACGGTCTCCGCTCTCACGCGTGGCTTCACGCTTCGCCGACGCCGATTTAACTCACACGCTCGAATTGGCAAATTTGAACTCCGCGAGCGTACTACGCCGCGAACATGGGTGCGCAGCGCCGAAGGCGCCTTTTCCGCCTTGCGCGGTACACTCGTTCGTACCGCTCCTCGGCCAATCCTCCTCCGCCTAAGGCGATCGTCTGCGCATCGGACAAAAGTTAAACTCCCGCATGTGCGTAGGCGGAATCCCCGGCGGAATCTCCGCCGGCGCGGAACTTCACCCGCCTGTGCGTAGGCGCTCGCTTGCGCGTAGGCGAATTCCGTCCGCGTTGTTGCGCTGCCGCGGAAGGCGTTGACCGCGGTCAACAGGCTCCGTCCCGTTCTCGTCTCTCCATCGGCGCTCACGCCGCCGCAACTCCGTCCGATCGAAGGCGCATCTATCCGTTCCGTCCGTACAGTCCGTACGGATTTTACTACTCCGGCGGTTCCTCGCCCGTCCGCGCTGTTGCGCTGGCGCGGAAGGCGCCGTACAATTTCTACCTCCGCAGGCGCATTTCTAGGGCCGAAGGCGGATTTCCCGCCGACGCCTTAGCTCCTGTGCGTAGGCAAACTTCGCTCGTCCGCCTGGGCAGAGGTTTCCTCGCCTGTGCGTAGGCGATATTCGCGCCTACGTCAAACCCTATTTCGCCTATGCGTAGGCGAACTACCTTCGTCCGCGCATAGGACAAAACTTTTCTCGCCTGTGCGCAGGCGGAAAGCTGAGTATCTTGCGACCTTCATAACTCCCGGAGTCCTAATCCGTTTGTGGCGTTCTTGGGCTCGTTGGAATCAGCGCGTCGAGCTCTTTCCAACAAGACCCTAACCAAGTCAAGGCGTTTGGGGATTGACCCAATTCCAAAGGACTCCTCTAGCGCCGAAGGCGGATTTTGCGCCTTGCGCCGAAGGGGTTATACCTTCCGAGCCCGCATGGAGGGTGGTGTCCGTCCCTGACGTTGCACCCTACTCCTGGATTCTACGAGTTCTCTTGAGAATCTCTGCGATCTTCCGAATTCACTCTGTTTTGATGCACCGAAGGCTATTTACACTACTGCCGCGGTACAGTTTTTTGAAAATGTTTTAATTTCCTCAAAAATACCAAAAGTGGGGTACCACAAGGACCTATTGAAGGAGCGGGACCTATCGAAGGAGCAGGACCTAACGGAGGAGCGGAATGACAGTCGGAAGGAGGAAACACGTGATGCACAATTGCAATCCGCGCAGACACCTTCCGCACGAATGCCTTCAGCGATTCAGAGTTAGCAGAAGCCGGACGGGCGGGCGATGCAAATTTGGCACAACCCCACTCTCCCACCGCCTTGGACATTCTGGCAGGAAGCAGCGAAGCTGCAGCGACGACAGTGGTGGCAGACGACGCAGACATTTTGAAGCCACACTCACGACAGTCGCCGGAAAATTCAGTGGCGACAGAAATCCTCAATTCGGAGGATGACGAGGGAGGATCGACGGAATCGGCGTCGGGATCAAAATTGAGTGAGGAGGAGAAGCAATCAGTGGCAGGCACGCCGACGGCGGCACTCTGCAAGCGGGTGGTACCTCTGTTGAGGTACCTTGATCGCAAAGTGGAGAAGTATGCAAACCCCCGCCAGCCTGGGTCATACGTCGAATTAGTGCGTAGGCGAACTCGCACTAAAGTCCACACCAGCAAATTGTTGGCCCGTCTGGATAGGGAACTTAAAGATGTGCGGGAGAAGTATGAGTGCCTGTGGAGCCCCCTTATTCTCACTCGGAAGATGCATAAGGTCCTCGACAAGTCGAAGGATGAGAAGATTGAAGAGGCAGCGAAGGAGTTCGCCAAGGAGAAGGCGAAGCTCGTAGAGGAGCTGGATTCTGAGCAAGCTCAGAATCGAATTTTGTCAAAGGAGCTCGTGCGACAGACACGGTTGTTAGAGCAGTGTCAGCTCGCACGGCAGGCGGATGAAGAATTAATCCGCAAACTGCAATTCGAGTGCGGGGAATTGAGAGCGCAGCGTGCGAAGGCCGAATTGCAGTTGGTTGTAGTTGAAGACGATCGCCGGCGGGAGGCAGATCGCACGAAGGAAGAGTTGGCAAGGCGAGTCAACCACTGTCTCAGAGGTTATGCCCACTAGGAAGTGCAGCGCAAGAGAAACTCACACTGCGCGAATTAGAGCTTCGTGCGGCCGGGTTGGTGTCAGGTGACAGTCGGAGCCGGCAGCGAGTGGCGAAGAAGTTGGATTCGTTTCTGTCAAAGTCGCCGGACGCCATGGCCACACTCGAGACAGAGGTTTCTGCGGTGTTGGGCGGCTGGGACTGCGCAGTCGAGCTGAAGACTGGCAGGGTAGGGAGTTAGTGCGCGGCAGTCCGTCGCGCAGAAGGCGAAGCACGGGTTCTGCGGAGTGTAGTGTAGCGTGGTTCCGTGCATGCGCGTAGCGTAGTGCAGTGTAGTGTTAGTTAGGACTTAGAAGGTATAAAGTAGTTCAAGGCGTCTTGCCTTGGGATTCTTCCAGTTTGGAAGTGCAGATCAGGAACTCATTTTCTTTGCGTGTTTGTGTCCTTAGTTTTGTCACCGCGCAAGAGGAGCTACAACTTGGCGATCCGCATTTTGTAGCTAAAGGCCTTCGGCCAAATGTTTAGAGCTAGTGTGCTCGTTAGAAACTTGAGTAGTTCGGATCTACACCTGCGGGTGATTGCCGATGCTTAGAGCTAGTGACTAGTTAGATACTTGAACAGTTCGCCCCTACACCTTCGAGTGATTGTTCGTGATTGTACTCCTTCGGTATTTTTCCCCTAAATGCCAAAGTGAAGTTTTGTTACTTCGAGTAATCCTTGGTTGTAATTCAGGTTACGCTGCAGCAGGTGCCAGAGGTGCTCATGTCTCTTACTGAGGAAATAAATCTCATGTTTATTAGATTCATGAAAAGTTGCCCAAATATCCGATCGAAGTGCTCTCAATGTAATAACCCACTAAAGGCTAAAACTGCAATATAGTGGTGGAAAGGTCAAACCCACAGGGACAACATCTTCCGACAGTCACAACTCCCTGAGTCCTCATCCGTTCCGGGCGTTCTTGAGCTCGTTAGAACGAGCCTATCAAGCTCTATCCAACAAGTCCCTAATCAAGTCAAGGCGTTGTGAATTGAGAAGATTGTGAGGGATTCACTCTTCCGCCGAAGGCGTACCGCCAAAGGCGGATATTCTGCCGATGGCAAAGTGCCTACGCGTAGTTGAATTCCTTCCGCCTATGCGTAGGCCGAATTCAGGCGGAATTTCCGCCGACGACGAACTACTTCCTCCTATGCGTAGGCACTCGTCTTCGCATCTTCCGACAGTCACAACTCCCTGAATACTCATCCGTTCCAAGCGTTCTTGCGCTCGTTAGAACCAACGCGTCGAGCTCTTTCCAACAAGACTCTAATCAAGTCAAGGCGTTGTGAATTGAGAAAGTTATGAGTGATCTACCGCCGAAGGTGCTTGAAGCGGATCCTACAGCATGAACCGCCTGTTCCGTCCCAAGCGTCCCACTGTGGCCTAAGCCCAAAACCCCTTGACTGTCCTCGATACTCTTTTTACTTTGGTTTCGTGTACCGATTACTATTTACAGCTGCTACCGCGGTACTTACTATTCAAAAATGTTTTAGTTCCGACGAAAAACAAAAAGTGGGTTATCACATCCCGCGATCTCGACAGAAAAGAGTCCAGCTTCTTCGCCACTCGCCGCCGACTCCGACTGTCACTTGCCAACAACCCCGCTGCACGAAGCTCTAACTCGCGCTGTGTGAGTTTCTCCTGCGCCGCCACTTCCCAATGGGCGTAGCCCTTGAGACAGTGGGTGACTCGCCTCGCCATCTCTTCCTTCGTGCGATCTGCCTCCCGCCGGCGATCGTCTTCAACAACAACCAACTGCAATTCGGCCTCCGCACGCTGCGCTCTTAATTCCCCGCACTCGGATTGCAGTCTGCGGATTAATTCCTCATCCGCCTGCCGTGTGAGCTGACACTACTCTAACAACCGTGTCTGTCGCACGAGCTCCTCTAACAAAATTTGATTCTGAGCCTGCTTAGAATCTATCTCCTCTGCGAGCTTCGCCTTCTCCTTGGCGAACTCTTCTAGCTTCTCGTCCTTTGTCTTGTCGAAGGCTTTGTACAACTTCCTATTGAGATTGTACTGACCCCATAGGCACGCATGCTTCTCCCGCAGATCCTTAAGTTCCTGGTCCACTTGGCTCAACAACTTGCTAGTGTGGACTTTAGTGCGGGTTCGCCTCCTCACTAGCTCGATGTAGGACCCAGGCTGGCGAGGGTCCGCGTACTTCTCTACCTTGCGATCCAGGTACCTCAACAAAGGTACTACCTGCTCACAACGCGCCGCTGTCGGCGCGCCTATCATTTCTTTCTCCTCCTCCTCGGTGGATTCCGATCCCGACACTGATTCCGTTGATCCTCCTTCTTCGTCATCCTCCGAATTGAGGATTTCGGTCGCCATTGAATTCGTCGGCGACTGACCTGTGCGGGGCTGCAAGATGTCTGCGTCCTCTGCCGCCGCTAGCGCTCCTGCAGCCTCGCTGCTCCATGCTAAAATGTCCAAGGCGGTGGGTGAATGTGGTCGTGTCGAATTCACATTGTCCGCCTGTCCCGCCACGACTGTAACCTCCTTGCCGCCGGCGTCTACCGCCGAAGGCGGTCGTGCGGAATGTACCTGCGCGGAGTGTAATTGTGCATCGCGCGCACAAATTTCATCCTGCGGACAGTCAATCCGCTCCTCCGTTAGGTCCCGCTGCACCATTAGGTCCTGCGCCAGGGATGCGTCCGGCCTATGCGTAGGCGCAATTCCCGGCGGCGCTTCCGCTGAGGGCGCAGCGCCGAAGGCGGCCCGCTCGATGTCCCTTGACCCGAAGGCCCTTCCGCCGAAGGCGCACCTTCCGGCAGATTTCCCGCCGAAGGCGCGGCTCCCGCCGGCTCTCTATTTGTAACTCGGTGACCCGAAGGCCCTTGCGCCGAAGGCGCATATCCCGGCGATCTCACCGCCAAAGGGCCTTGCCCCGAAGGCCCTTGAACCAAAGGCGGATCTTCCGCCGGCTCCTTCCCTTTCCTGCGTTGCACCAAGGGTGAGTCCTGCCTATGCGTAGGCGAACTTCCTCCGCCTATGCGTAGGCGATAGTCTTTGTGCGCAAGGGGTCGCCTATCCACAGGGAGTTGCCTATGCGTAGGCGGCACACTCATCCGTGCCGCACGTTGTTGCTCCTGACCCGAAGGTCGTCTCACCTCCGCTGAGGGCGTAGGGTGGTCCGCTGACCCCTGGGCCGTATGCGTAGTCCCATCCTCCTCCGGGGATAGACTTCCCTTCTCTGTGGCGATCGTCGCCGTTTCCGCGCTGCTGGCAGGTAACAAAAGCCTGCGCGCCTTCTGCTTCGGCCGGCTGCAGATCTCGTGTAGTGGCCGCTTCCGGGTGAGAGCAGCTGATTCTTGCTGTTGCTCCTTCTCCGGTTCCTCTCTCCATCTCCGCTTCCGCGGCACTCGTGCTGCTATCCTCCCCGCATCCTGTTGACCCGGTGGAGTGGAAGTCGGAGAGTCCTCCGCATCGGTGTCGACTTTGTTATCCCGCACATACCTCCCGGGATGGTCGACTGACAATGGCAAAAATCGAACACGCTCGGCCGCGGTTAAGCAACCCATCGACCGATAAAAGTTTATCAAGAAGGGGGAGAGGTGATTGAGCGTTCCTCCCCGCTCTTCAAACGCATGCTGTCGCATTACTCTATGTAGGATACGCGACCAGTGAACTGGAGCTCCGGCCAATGTGAGCTCCACGAAGGACACTTGCCACAAAGTAATGTAAGTAGTGCGGTGCGGCTGCAAGAGTTGTAGCAGTGCCATCGCTACGGTTCTGCGGAAATGGTCTTTGTAGTCCCGGGTCCTGTACCCGTTCTTGGAGGACCTCTCCCGCTTGAACAATTCCACAAAGGAGGCTTCGTCCGCCTTCGACATCTTGACGCTCTCACTGTCGAACAGGAGATACCCGTCCTTGCCTGCACACCTTCTCAATGCTTGTCCCCAATCGTGGACAGTCCTACGATCTACGTGCGTACGGAATCCGCGCGTAGGTTGCCGTTCCTCGCTCAGCCATTCGCGCACCATGTCTCCGCACACGTAATTTCATCTCCACAGCAAGAAATCGAGTTTCCTCGCAATCAACTGGTCCTGAAAAGCACGCAACCCATTCTGCGGGAGCTTGAGTGGAACCATCCGCAGCTTAACCGATGTCGACATCGCGTTCTTGAAATTGGATTGCGCACCTCTCTCTCTGCTATGCCCGAGCCTCTTGCTCGCGGTTCTGTTTCCTCTGCAAACTCTAATCTCTCTCAATTCCAAATGTCGTGCACTCAATTCTCTCTCTGCCACCGGGTAAATCTCTGCGCGATGGTGTCTAGAACGTCTCTCAGCTAGAAGGTGGACGCGCGCAGCTCGCACAAGGAATTGAAATCGCAAATTCAAGAATGGGGTGGTCTCTGTCCGCTCGCAGGGTGTCATGGTCGGCTCTCGGTCGTGAAAGTCGAATCACTTGATGGCTGCGCCGGCTCGGAGGTATAACAGCCTTCTCTCTCACGCGCGGCTTCACGCTCCGCCGACGCGTCTTCACTCACACGCTCAAATTGGCAATTTGAACTCCGCCAATGTACTACGCCGCGGCCATGGTCGCGCAGCGCCGAAGGTGGATTTCTCGCCGACGCGCTACACTTGTGGTACCCCACTTTTGGCAATTTTGAGGAAATTAAAACATTTTTGGAAAACTGTACCCTGGCAGCATTGTAAATAGCCTTCGGTACATCAAAACAGAGTGAATCCGGAAGATCGCGGGGATTCTCGAGGGATCTTGTAGAATCTGGGATTTGGGGTGCCGCAGCAAGCACAGGCACCACCCTCCCTGCGAGCTCCGCAGTTAGGATCTCTACGGCGCAAGGCGCAAAACCCGCCTTCGGAGGTTGCGTCCGCGGCTGTAGGGAAACCCCCGTAATTAGGTCAACCCCCGGGCGCCTTGACCAAGTTAGGGTTCCGTTGGAAAGAGCTCGACGCGCTGATTCTAACGAGCCCAAGAACGCCTGGAACGGACGAGGACTTAGGGAGTTATCGCTACTGGAAGAAACGGAGGCGGTCGCCTACGGCGGAAGGAGTTCGCCACCGGCGCGAATTCCGCCTACGCGGAAGGGGGATTCAAGTTTTGTCCTATGCGCGGACGAAGGCGTTCGCCTGTGCACAGGCGAAGTAGGGTTAGGGAAGGCGCGAAGTCCGCCTACGCACAGGCGTTCGCCTGTGCACAGGCACTTCGGCGTCGGCGGAGAATCCGCCTTGGGCCCTAGAAATGCGCCTTGTGAGGTAGAAAGTGTACGGCGCCTTCCGCGCCAGCGCAGCGCAGCGTACGTCGGAAGAGCCGCCAGAGTAATCCAATAGGTACGGACCGTGCGGACGGCACGGGTGGATGCGCTCTTGGACGGACGGAGTTGCGGCGGCGGAAGCGCCGACGGAGAGACAAGGAACGGACAGACTGGACGGAGACGGCTGACCACGGTCAACGCCTTCCGCGCCGGCGCAGCGCCGCGGACGGAATTCGCCTGCGCACAGGCGAACGCCTGTGCACAGGAGGATGTTCAAGTTCCGCGCCGGCGGAGAATCCGCCGAAGCCCCTGCCTGCGCACAGGCAGGAGTTGAATTTTTGTCCGACATGCGGACACACGCGTCAAGGCAGAAGGAGATTGGCCGAGGAGCGGTACGAACAAGTGTACCGCGCAAGGCGGAAAACTCGCCTTCGGCGCTACGCCCCCATGTCCGGAGGGTGACACGCTCGCGGAGTTCAAATCCGCCAATTCGAGCGTGAGAGTTTAATCGACGACGGCGGAGCGTGAAGCCGCGCGTGAGAGCGAAGACCGTTCCAGCGTACAGCCGGCGCGGCCATCAAGTGAGACGTTCTTCACGACCAAGAGACGACCATGACCTTCGACCGGGCGGCGGAGAGCGTCCCATTCTTGAATTCGCGATTCCAATCTCTTGTGCGCGCTGCGCGCATCCATCTGCTGGCTGCGGACCATTCCCGACGTCGTCACACAGGAGATTTCTTGTTGATTGAGGGAGAAGTGAGTGCGCGTGATTTGGAATTGAGAGCCATTAGAGTTTGCCGAGAGAGAAAGAAACGCGGACAGTGCGGAAGTAGAATGAGCGGGCGAGCGAACCCCAGGAACGCAATGACGAGACCGAGCAGATTGCGGATGGTGCCACTTCGCCTGCCGCAGAACGGGCTGCGCGCTTTCGAAGAGCGCTTAATAGCAAGAAAGCTCGATTTCTTGCTATGGGGATGGAATTACATCTGCGCGAATATGGTGCGCGAGTGGCTAGAGCCACAGGGACCACCCTCGCGCGGATTGCGTCCGCATGTTGACCGGTGGACAGTCCAAGATTGGGCGCAGGCGTTGGGAAGATGTGCTGGCATGCCAGGGCATCTCCTTTTCGACAGTGAGAGCATCAAGGTGACCAAGCAAGAAGAGGCGCAATTTGTGGAGCTGTTCAAGACCGGGAGGTCTACCAAGAATGGGTACAGGACCCGTGATTACAAAGATCGATTTCGCCGGACTTTGTCCGCGGCGCTGATGCAATTACTGCAGCCGCACCGCGCCTGCTACATCACATTGTGGCAGGTCTCTTTTGTGGAGTGCGTCATCGAGGGAACTCCAATTCACTGGGCGAGCATCCTGCACAGGGTGATGCGACAGCACGCGTTTGAGGAGAAGGGGGGAACTCTAAACCATCTTTCTCCTTTCCTCATCAATTTTTATCGACAGCGGAATTGTTTGACAGCGGCGGAGCTTGAACATTTTCCGCCATTGTCCATCGACCATCCCGGGAAGTATGTGCGGGAGAACGAGGTCGATACTGATGCAGAGGAGTCACCGACTTCTACCCCGTCGAGACGGAGAGACGAAGGGAGACACACCCCTGCAGCGCGAGTGCCGCGGAAGCGGCGATGGAGGGAAGAGTCCGAAGAGGAGCAGCATCAAGAACTCTCTGCTCCCATTCGACCGCGGCCGCTGTGCGAGCCATACAGCCGGCCGAAGCAGAAGGCACGCAGACTGGTATTGCCAGCTGACAGTGCAGACACGGCGACGATTGCGACGGAGATAGGAAGTGCGTCGCCAGAGAGGCGAGAGGAAGCGCGGACGATCGCAGGAGCGACGGGCCACGCTGCAACCTCGTCGGGAGAGAGGCCGCCTACGGGCCAAGGGCCTCCGGAGTTACCACGTGCGATGCGGACAGATGTTCCGTTTGCGCACAGGCGAACCTCCGCGGACGGACGAGCCTCCGCGGACCGGCGAACACAAGTGGACGTGGATCTACGCTTACGCGTGGGAAGGAGCAGTCCGCCTGTGCACAGGCGCTCACCTGTGCACAGGTCGCCTGTGCACAGGTCGCCTGTGAACAGGACACCTCCACACGTGCCGCCTGTGCACAGGCAAGAATCACCCCCGTTCCAACGTAGGAAGGGGAAGGAGCCGGCGGAAGAACCGCCTACGAGACACCGGCCCTCGGGGCCAGACCCACCGGCGCACCACGCGCCGCAATTTGCGCCTTCGGCGCCAGGGCCTTCGAGCAGAGGAGATACGAGCAGAGAGCGTGCGGAGGCCGCACCATCGGCGGGAAGTCCGCCGATAGATGCGCCTTCGGCGGTAGGGCCTATAGGCCAAGGAACATCGGGCGTGCGGCCCCCGGCCATGTCGCCTTCGGCGATAGACGTCCGCGGCGCTACGCCTGCGGCGGACAAGGCGCCGGCAAATGCGCCTGCGCACGGGGCGGGCACGGCCCCCACGGACCGATCAAGGGAGCAGCAGACGGAGGAGCGGAGTGACTGTCCGCGGGACGACATCTCGATGCGCGATGCGCAATCCAACCCCGCGCAGCCACCTTCCACTCAATCGCCTTCGGCGACGGACGACGGCGACAGAGAGAATGCGGGAGGCAATCAACCAGCGAGCGACGGGGATGCCGCTCGGATACATTCGCCTTCCGCCTTAGACATTTTGGCGACGAGCAGCGAGGCCGCAGCCGTGCCTTCGCAGGCAGCACACGTCGAGGACGTGCAGCCCCACTCGGGGCAGTCGCCGACGCAATCAATGGCGACTGAAATTCTCCACTCGGATGATGACGACGGAGGCTCCACGGAAGAAATGTCAGGAGCAGAAGACACCGAGGAGGAGGAGGAGGAAATTGTTGGAGCGCCGGCGGCGGCGCTCTCTGAGCAGGTGATTCCGTTGCTGCGGTACTTGGATCGCAAGGTCGATAAATACGCCGACCCACTCCAGCCGGGATCTTACATCGAGTTAGTGCGCAGGCGGACTCGCACTAAAGTCCACACCAGTAAGCTATTAGCTAGAGTGGACCAGGAGTTGAGGGACTTGAAGGAGAAGCATGAGTGCTTGTGGGGACAGTACAAGCTTAATCAGAAGTTCTACAAGCACTCCGAGAAGATGAAGGATGAGAAACTGGGCGAGCTCACCAAGGAGCAGGTGAAGGTCAAGGAAGCACTCAACTCTGAGCAGGCCCAGAATCGGATTTTGTCAGAGGAGCTCGTGCGACAGACGCGGTTGTTGGAACAATGTCAGCTCGCACGGCAGGCGGATGAAGAGTTAATCCGCAGTTTGCAGTCAGAGTGCGGCGAATTGAGAGCGCAACGTGCCGAAGCCGAATCGCAATTAGTGACGATTGAAGAGGACCGCAGGAAGGAGGCGGATCGCACGAAGGTGGAGACGGCGAGGCGAGTCGCCCACTGTCTCAAGGGCTACGCCCACTGGGAAGTGAAGGCGCAGGAGAAACTCACACTGCGTGAGTGTGAATTGCGCGCAGCCGGGTTGTTGTCAGGCGACAGTAGGAGTCGGCGGAAGGTAGCGAAGAAGCTCGAGGCCTTTCTGTCGAAGGCACAGGATACCATGTCCGCCCTCGAGGGGGAGGTGTCCGTGGCGTTGCAGCGGTTGGGACTGCGTAGTCGAGCGGAAGAGTGGCAGGGTAGGGAGCTAGTGCGCGGCAGTCGGCCGCGCAGGAGACGTAGTACAGGTTCCGCGGAGTGTAGTGTAGCGTGGTTCCGTGCAGGCGTGTAGCGTAGTGCAGTGTAGTGCTAGGTAGGACTTGGAAGGTATAAAATAGTTCCAGGCGTTTTGCCTGGGGTTCTTTCCCATCAGAAGTGCAGATCAGGAACCCATTTCCTTTGCGTGTTTGTGTCCTTGAGTTCTGTCACCACGCACGAGGAGTTACAACTTAGCGTTCCGCATTTTGTAGCTGAAGGCCTTCGGCCGAATGTTCAGAGCTAGTCCATTGGTTAGAGACTTGAGTAGTTCGGATCTGCACCTGCGGGTGACTGCCGATGCTCAGAGCCAGTGACTAGTTAGATACTTGAACAATTTCGCCCCTACACCTTCGAGTGTTTCTTTCTGATTGTACTCCTTGGGATTTTTCCCCTGAATGCCAAAGTGAAGTTTTGCTACTTCGTGTAAGCCTTGGTTGTAAATTCAGGTTACGCTGCAGCAGGTGCCTTGAGGGTAACCCCTGTAGTATTTCTGGGAATGACAAGTGCCTGAGAATTCAAACTCTTCAATAGACTGTTGTTGTGTTACTGGAATGTTTCACAGTGAGACCTTCAGTGCGGACCTGTGTTCTCTGCGCGTTTTGTGAGTTGAGAGTGTTGTTCACCGCGTCTGAGTGACTTCGATCCGAAGTAGGTAGTCCAAACCGGGTTTCCTACACTAGCAGCAAGCTAGTGGAAGCGTTGTAAAAGCCGGAGTTGGAAGTCACTGCCCGCAGCTTTGCCGAGTGTGCTCGTGAGAGACTTTCCCCCTGAAATCTTGAAGTAGAGGTCCTAACGGATCTCTGAGTTGTGTTTCTGTAGTTTCAGGTGTGTGTGTGTGTGTGTGTGTGTGTTACGCTGCACTGTGCGACCTCCGAGTGCGCTCCGAGTGGACACTTGCAGTATTTCTGGGAGTGACAGTTGCCTGAGAATTCAAACTCCTCAATAGTCTGTTAAAACGTGACACTTTGTACCCTGTGTGTTCCTCTGTCCCTGTGGGATCGACCTTTCTACCACTATATTGCAGTTTTAGCCTTTAGTGGGTTATTACAACACTCATCCGTACTTCGACTCGGCTGGTCCCGATCCGCCGAAGGCGTTCGTCCGCGCACAGGTGCAAAGCCGAACTTCCTTCTCCGTAGGCGGAATTCCCGGCGGAGTTTCCGCCAGTGTCGAACTCCATCCGCCTGTGCGTAGGCGCTCGCCTATGCATAGGCGATGACCGTCCGCACACAAGACGCTCGTCCGTGCAGGTCCCTCGCCGTAGGCGCAGCGCCGAAGGCGGTTGTGCTGAAGGCGTTGACCGCGGACTCCGTCCAGTCTGTCCATCTCTCTCGCCTCTCCGTCGGCGCTCTTGTCTCCGAAATCCCGACCAGCCGAGGGCGCACTCGTCCGTTCCGTCCGTACAGTCCGTACGGATTCGCTACTCCGTTGGGTCCTCACCTAACCGTGATGCGCTGGCGCCGAAGGCGCCGTACAAGTTCCAACCCCGAAGGCGGATTTCTAGGGCCGAAGGCGGATTTCTCGCCAAGGGCGAAGTGCCTAAGCGCAGGCGAAATCCGTCCGCCTATGCGTAGGTGCAAGTCCTCCCGCCTATGCGTAGGCGGCATTCTCGGCAGACTTCCCGCCGACGTCAAACTCATTTCGCCTATGCGTAGGCGAACTTCCCTCGCCTATGCATAGGCGAAAGTCTTTGTATCTTTCGACCGTCACAACTCCCTGAGTCCTGATCCGTTCTGGGCGTTTCTTGGGCTCGTTAGAACCAGCGCGTCAAGCTCTTTCCAACGAGACCCTAACCAAGTCAAGGCGTTTGGGAATTGCACAGATTCGGAGGGATTCCTCTAGCGCCGAAGGCGGATTATGCGCCTTGCGCCGAAGTAGAACTCCTTCAGAGCCCATCGTTTAGGGCGGCGCCTGTTCCGGACATTGCGCCCAACTCCTGGATTCTACGAGATTCTACGAGATCATCCAGTTTCACTCTATTTAAATGTACCGATCGCTAGTTACACTACTGCTGCGGTACAGTTTTCCAAAAATGATTTAAATTCCGCATTAATACCAAAAGTGGGTTATCACACTCAACTAGCAATTTTAATATTTCATTCGTCACACCATGACGAGGTGACGAGGTATAATGAAGAGAAAATTGTTCCTAACAGAGATTTGATCAGTAGATCTAGTCTTCAAATATTTCTCATGATTTTGAGCAGATATACGAAGGTTAATGCTGAGAAAAGACCATCTTTTTTTCATATTTTCTTTTTTCATTTGTTGATGTATATAATACATCAACAAGAATGACCATACACAAAAAATTGAAAAGAATGATATATCGAATTTGAATAGATGAAATTACGCGAGAGCAGAGCAAGAGTTAAAATTCAGAAAGAGAATTCTGAACCAACTTGCTAGAAAAAATATATGCTTTTTCATTGAAAAAAATACTTCACTTAATATCTTGCATGGAAATTATAATTATCTGAAGTAAATATTTTGCACATATATTAAATAAGAACGTCACGGTTGGCCCTATATCAAAGGTTAGGCTTTGATAGGGTTTTAAACAGAGCAGAAAGTAGTGCTCACTTTTTTTTAACCAAATATTCCGATTTATAAAATCTAAAACTCAATATATCCGTGTTTTGGAAAAACTAACAAAAAAAAGGGAATTGGTAAAAAATTATAGTGATTGACGATTTTTTAATTGTTCTTATCCAACCGTTCAGAATTATGCATCTTTTACAGATATTACGAGTATGGAATATTCTATTTAGACTAACTTGGTCTTTGTGCAGGACGAGGAACTGGTTCAAGTGTGGCACGGTTGCCGTACTCAAAACTTCGCACTACAAGTTTTACTTTCATGAGAAACAAAACAATAAATTCTCTAATTTATTGCAATATTTTGGTAATTGCACATATGTATCAATAACATTGCGACAAGCAGGAAGTATCTAAACATGCTTTCATCACCTTGTTCTTGACGACGTTCATAGTCCTCTACTTGACGAAATTTGAAGTGCCTCAAATCATGGCCGATGTATGAGCTCATGACTAGAGCAAGTGAAGATCTAATCATCAGCCTCCTCGACGGTATGAACAATTTTGGCTATTGATAATACGTCAGCCAGTGCCATAGTCGTTTTCAACGAACGTAACAACGACTTGGTGAGTTTGGATCAGCACCCGTCGCGGTCCCTCTTTCCAGTCAAACAGTCGAGATCGCTGTTCCCAATCGCTATCATTGTAAAGGACACTGATGGCCCTGCCAGTTCAACCTAGAGTACACTGGAAAGCTATGAATACTCCAGTACTGCAATTTCATTCATATCCTTTAACATCCTAGAGAAATCAGGACTTTACGTATTTAGAAGGATATTTTTATGCATGGTTAGGTACCAAGGGGTGAAAACACGTTTTTGCCTTATGGGAAGGGGGAGCTGGTTTTTTAGTTCCACCCTACTAGCGTACTTCTACAATCTATGCCTGCACATATCTAGTGGTTAAGATATGTGCATATCGAATACCTATGTCTATTACCATTTACCATTTATGTTTCGGTGAACTGATTTGTAATGGGACTCCTATAACTTCTCTTCAGGTTTCCACTTCGTCCCTCTTCTCTGTGAGAATCCCACACCTCCTATTACAGATGTCCCTGCTGCTGTTTTGTCCACTCCTGCTCTTCATTCACTCCGGGCGCTGGAATTATTGCACACCAAGGGTCATAGATGACATGAGGCAGAAATCCCCGGAAACGAAACTCATGGGCTGCGCGAAAAGGAGGTTCGGGTAAAAGAAACATCGTCTCTTCTTCAGCCCAGTATTTCGCCACCTCAAGGTCTTCACCTTCTTCCTCAAAAACGAAGAACAGATCACAGCCTCCTGAAGCATAAATTTTGAAAGCTCTGCCATCCTCCAAAACCCATTGATCTATAGTGCTCCCGATCAGAGATCCATCCATCATCAAGACATAGCTCCTACGATCAAACTCAACATCAGTCCACTCCATGGCGAGTAGGCAAACACTTCCTTCATATGCAAGAATGTGGAGTGCACCTGGCTTGTCCTCCATGACTTCTTCTGCCAAAACGTTCCATGTTTCTTCTCTCAGATCGAATATCAATAGAGCCTTAATCATGACCGTGGGATCCCATACGAGCCAATACAAACATCCATCACATACTACACATTTCTCACTGTGCCACTCTACTTCCATCGAGTTCAACAATGTAGGAAACGGATCAATAAGCCACGACCATGTACTGGTAGTCGAGTCGTAAATTAAAGATCTGCGTCTATCAGTAACTAGAATTCCTCCCAAAACCAGCTTGAAGTGTTTAGTTGATTGGTCCACGACTAAACCCACTATGATGCAATCAAGCATACCATCGAAGACTGTATACACTCCATCGATTTCATGAGGTACGTTCAAAGTCAAGAATTTGTCCTCAACTGGGTTATACATGACATATTCGGTTGACAAGCATTCATTGAAACACAGTAGGCCTCCATCAGCAGCGACCACCTGCTTGGGCCCAAATGTAATGTACCTTCTGATCCATCGATCACCAAAGCAGAAGTAGGCCGTATTCTCAATACTTGCATCATACAGAATAACAGATCTATTCCAGATTTTGTTCCTTAGCTCCGGACCATCTATGATTGCCTTCCATTTCTTACAAACTAAACGACATTCGGCAAGAGTGAATTTTGGCAGATCCTGATCTCTGAGAACCTTGATTAGTAATTCAACAGATAAGGAGTCCAATAGATCTTGAGGTCGATCATCTTCTCTTTCGAGTTCCATTGCAACAAACGAATTCTAAAGGATGATACATGTGAATGTCATCTCTGAAATAAATCTGGAACATCTCAGAAGGGACAGGAATCAGTAAGTTCGTGTAAATCTGGAAAATTGATCTCACGCTTGTTGCCACAGATAGGCTCAGATGAGAAAGATCTGATGCTACGAGAACTTCATATGTGCGATGTGTGGACGAGAGAAGAATGTTATGACTAACGGAGAGTCGATGGTCAGACTAAGGGAGAGAAGTTTCTGTCATGTTCGGAGATCTGATGTCCTGGACCAGCACACAGACTACTGTACTTAGGCGTGACTGTGAGTGAGCTACGCATCGGTCATCTCAGGATTCATTTTGAATTCGGTTTAACCGTCATTTTCAGATTTTGAAGTAGAAACATATTCGTTGGGAAAGTTAAAGACTAACTCTCATATTTTTTTCGAATGACTACTCTGATGAACTATATTCTGATTTTAAATAATACTTTTAATGGAAACCTGAATGAAATAAAAGCTCACTTTTATATAAAATGGTATAAATTGCTTAATTTTAGAGCAGATTTATTCGAACTTGAAAAAATGACTAATCACTCTCTTGAGTCCAGTTAGTCATATATGTATTTTTATATATATATATATATATATAAATATAAATATGTAGTCTAACTAATGTTCGTAGGAAAACTAGAGTGCGCTAGATTTAGGAAGGTAATCAACGCGCTTAAAATTATAGAAAACCTATTGAGATACTTGTGGATACGGGCCTTTTTTTATCACCAAAACCCTCAGAGTTAGTAAATTGACGATATCTCAAAATATTGCTCTGAACATAAAATATGAAGCTATGACGGTTCTAATAGTGGCTGTAGGATAATATGTATGAGTAAGCTATAATCTCGGACAAACTTTGTCCGATGAAGCAAATCCCATGAGAAGCTTAACATTTGAATGAGATCAATCTAAGTTTAATATGTATTGAATATCATAAAAACTGATATATAGTTCTATTCTACTAAAACATTTGCTATATTAATGTAGTATCTGCGAGTACAAAGTGGAATACAATGTAGAGACGGTATAGACTGAAATTTGATAATCAGTGTTACCCCAAGGGGGATAAAAAAACCTAGTTATCGAGAACTTATCAAACAAGGATATTGTTCATCTGAGAGCACAAAAATGTGCTCGCATGTCTTTCTAACTTTATGAGAGTTAAAATTTAAAGTAAAGGTACCACCTGCTCGCAAAGTACACCCGTCGGCGTGCCTTGCACCGACTCCACTTCCTCCTCCTCCGAACCTGAATCGTCCTCCAGGATCTCTATCACCACAGAATTCCTCGGCGATTCCCTGGAACTAGGTCGCGCAGCTTCTTCTGCCGCGACCGCCGCTCCACTCCCTGCCAACATCTCCAACGGGGTGGGAGATCTCGCTTTTGGCAGAGCCGCTTCACTTGTCTGATCTGCTATCGCTTTTGGCAGACCCGCTTCACTTGTCCGATTTGCTATCGCCAAAGGCGTTTGTGCCAAAGTCACACGTGTCTCCTCCTTCCGTCCTTCGTCCTCCGCTGATTCCTCAAGTTGGGTCTGCGCCGAAGGCGCTTCCTGCCGAAGGCGTCTAACCCGAAGTCCTCTGAGCTGAAGGCCCTTGAGCCGAAGGCTCCTCCCTCCACTTCTCCCGCGCCGAAGGCTCTTGACCCGAAGTCGAGTCGTCAAAAGGTACTTGCTCAGAGGCCAAGCATCTGTCCGTTGCTACCATGCTAGTCGGTGCCGCCTGATGTCTTCCTTGGCCCGAAGGCCTTAGCGCTTCCCCTGAAGGCATCCGTGCCTTCGGTGCAGGGAGGTCCGCTGTCCTTCCACTAACTCTTGCACTCGCATCCTCCCCCGAGGATGGCGAGTTTCTTCTTTCTACGGCTCGTCCAGTGTCCGCGCTACTTGCCGGCAGAACAAGCTTACAAGCTTTCTGCTTCGGCCGACTGGAGGGCTCGTGGGTTGCTCGACTTCGGACGGAGGCAGCGGGCGCCCTCCGCTGACTTTGGTCCGCCTCCCCATCACATTTCTGCTTCCGCGGCACTCGTACTGCCCACGGTTCTTCCTCTGCTCGCAGTCGAGTTGGTGGTGTGCATGCGAGCGTCTCGTCTGTGTTGGTGTCGACCTCAACATCCTTCACGTATCTGCCCGGATTGATGCGTGACAGCAAGGGAAACTGAACTCGATCCGATGCTGTCAAGCATCCCATCGACCGATAGAAATTAATCAAGAAGGGGGAGAAGTGATTGATCGATCCCCCCTTCTCCTCCTGCACGTGTTGTCGCGTTGCCTTCCACAGAATCCGAGCCCAATAGATCGGAGTTCCTGTCAACGCCAGCTCCACAAACCCCACCTGCCAAGAAGTCATGTAGGTGGTCTCGTGCGGCTATAAAATCTAGAGGAGTGTGTAATAACCCACCAAAGGCTAAAACTGCAGTATAGCAGCAAAAAGGTCAAACCCACAAGGACAGAGGCATCACACAGAGTACTAAATGTCACGTTTAACAGACTATTGAAGAGTTTGAATTCTCAGGCGATTGTCACTCCCAGAAATACTGCAAGTGCTCAACTCGGAGGTCACTCGGAGGACGCACAGTGCAGCGTTGTAGTAACCCACTTTTTGTTTTTGTGCGGAATTTAAAACAATTTTGGAAAACAGTTCCGCAGCAGCCGTGTAAAGGGTGATCGGTACATTTAAATAGAGTGAAGATGGATAATTGCGGGTCTCGTATGATCTCATAGTATCCAGAAGTTGGGCGCAATGTCCGAAACAGGCGCCCCGACCTGAACAATCAATTATGGAGAAGTTCTCCTTCGGCGCAAGGCGCATAATCCGCCTTGGGCGCTAGGAAAATTCCTCATAGCTTGTGCAATTCACAACGCCTTGACTTGGTTAGGGTCTCGTTGGAAAGACCTCAACAAGTTCGTTCTAACGAGCCAAAGAACGCCTAGAACGAATGAGTAATCAGGGAGCTGTGACTATGGAAGATACAAAGACATCCGCCTTCGGCGGAAGGAGTTCGCCTTCAGCGTAGGCAGTTTGCCTTCGGTGGAATATCCGCCTTCGGCTCTAGATGTTTGCCTTTGGGGGTGAAGTTTTTTGTACGGCGCATTTGGCGCCAGCGCATTAAGATTAGGTAAGTACCTTCTGAGGTAGCAACTCCTTACGGTCCGCCTTCGGCTCAAACGCCTCCGGCGGGATGTACATGTGCACCTTCGGCGGAACAGAACTCTGGCGGCGATAGCGCTTGCGGAGGGACAAGACATATCGACAGACAAGACGAAATCCGTTGACCAAGGTCAACACCTTTGGCACAGCCGCCTTCGGCGCTGCGCCTTCGGCGATGCACCTACGCCGACGAACATCTTAAGGGAGTAGGCCTTCGGCGCTGGGAGTCAATGCCTTCGGCGGAAGGAGTTTGCCTTCGGCGAAGCGCGTGCAGCAGAACGCCTTCGGCGGTGCGGGATGGATGCGAGTAGCGAGTCGACCATAGGCGGAAGCCTTTGCCGCCGCGCCTTCAGCGCTGCGCGACCATGGCCGCGGCGAAGTACGATGGCGGAACTCAAATTGAAATTTTGAGCGTGTGAGTGCATGCGACGGCAGAGCATGAAGCCGCGCGTGCGAGAGGAGGGCCATTACGCCCCCAAGCCGGCGCAGCCATCAAGTGAGTTGACACTCACGACCAAGTGTCGACAATGACATCCTGCGAGCCAACGGCGGACACTTCATTCTTGAAGTTGCGATTTCAATTTCTTGTGCGAGCTTCGCGCGTCCACCTTCTGGCCGAGAGAAATTCGAGACACCGACGTGCAGAAACTTGCAAGGTGACAGAGAGAGAATTGAGTGCGCGACAATCGGAATTGAGAGAGATTAGAGTTTGCAAGAGAATCGCAGTCGCGGGCAAGAAGCTTGAGTATAGCGGAGGAGAGTTTACGAAATCCAATTTCAAGATCGTTATGTCGAAGCCCACTCAACTGCGGATGATTCCGCTGAAGATCCCGCAGATTGGGTTGCGCGCTTTCCTGGACCAGCTGTTTGCAGTGAAGCTCGATTTCCTCCTCTAAGATGGAATTACGTGTGCCAGGACATGGTGTGCGAATGGCAGAGAGAGAGACACTAGCCTACGCGCGGATTTCGACCGCACGTAGAGCGTTGGACTGTTCAAGATTGGGGACAAGTGCTGGGAAGATGTGCAGGCAAGGACGGATTCCTCCTATTTGATAGTGAGAGCGTCAAGGTGACGAAGGACGAAGAGATCTCCTTCGCGGCCTTGTTCAAGAGTGAGAAGTCCAGCAAGAACGGGTACAAGACCCGCGATTACAAGGATCGCTACCGCTGAAATGTAGCGGTGGCACTTCTGCAACTCTTGCAGCCGCACCGAACAACATACATCACTTCTTGGCAAGAGTCTTTCGTGGAGCTGGCGTTGGCCGGAGCTCCGATTCACTGGTTGCGTATCTTGCATAAGATAACGCGGAAGCATGCATTTGAGGAGAGGGGGGGTCGATCAATCATCTCTCCCCCTTCTTGATAAACTTTTATCAGTCGATGGGTTGCTTAACCGCGACCAAACGTGTTCAGTATCCGCTGCTGTCACTCAGAAATCCCGGGAGGTATGTGAGGGATAACGAGGTCGACTCCGACGCGGAAGAAACTCCGGCCTCCACGCCACCAGCCCAACAGGGTGCGCGGAGGGACACATTTGCAGCACGAGTGCCGCAGAAGCAGAGATGGAAGGGAGAACCAGAGAAGGCTCCACATCGAGACTCGACGGCTCTCAAACGGAAGCGGCCACTGGAGGAGATTTGCAGTCGGCCGAAGCAGAAAGCACGCAGGCTCGTATTGCCTGCAAGTAGCGCGGAGGCAGTGCGTGCCACCGGAGAGAAAGAGACGCCATCCTCGGAGGAGGATGGGAATGCGCGTACGGCAGAGGTGTAATAACCCACCAAAGGCTAAAACTGCAGTATGGTGGTAAAAAGATCGAACCCACAGGGACAGAGGCAACACACAGAGTAAAAGTGTCACGTTTAACAGACTTTTGTAGAGTTTGAATTCTAGGCGACTGTCACTCCCAGAAATACTGCAGTGCTCGACTCGGAGGCTCGACTCGGAGGAGGATCTCGACTCGGAGGATGCTCGGAGGATGCACGGTACAGCGTGGTCACTCAACACACACACACACACACACACCTGAAAACTGGCAAAAGCACAACTCGGAGGTCGGTCAGGACCTCCGCTTCGGATTTCAGGGGGAAAATGTCTCAAAAGTTCACTCAGAGGTTCTGCAGGTAGTGCCTCCCACTCCGGCTTTTACTGCCCTTCCGCCAGGAACTAGCGTAGGGTACCCGGACTGGACTTCCCACTTCGGAACGAAGCCTCTTCATACGCCGTGGACGTCACCCTCGACTATCACACCAAACGCAGGGAGTGCAGACCCGACTGAGGACTTAACTGGGACACGATCCAGTAACACACACACACAACCTGAATTACAAACCAAGGCTTACACGAAGTAATAAAACTTCACATTGGCATTCAGGGGAAACTTCCCGTAGGAGTACAATCAGGATATGTCACTCGAAGGAGTAAGGGGGAACTGTTCAAGTATCTAACTCGCAGCCGGCTCTGAGCATCAGAAATCACCCGCAGGTGCAGATCCGCACTACTCAAGTCTCTAACCGGGTACTAGCTCTGAAGATTCAGCCGAAGGCCTTCAACTACAACATACGGTAACTTCGCTATGCTGCAGCTTCTCTACGTGGTGCCAGGACCAAATGCACAAACACGCCAAGAAAGTGAGTTCCTGATCTGCACTTCCGAAACTGGAAGAGACCCAAGGCAAAACGCCTTGATCTACTTTATACCCTCAAAGATCCTAACTAGCACTACGCTATCCTATCTACTACTCGCAGCATCTGCGCGAAACCAAACTATTCTACTGCACTCGGCAGATCCGGTGCTGCGCCTCCTGCGCGCCGGACTGCTCCGCTCGCTGTCTCTACCTTGCCAGTCTTCCGACCGGCTGCGCAACCCCAGGCGTCGGAGCGCTGTAGTGACTTCCGACTCTAAGTGCGCCATAGTGTCGCGTGCACCCGACAAGAAGGTTTCTAATTTCCTCGCCACTCGCCGCCGACTCCGACTGTCACCCTCCGTCAATGCCGCCGCCCGAAGCTCAAACTCCCTGAGTGTGATCCTCTCTTGAGCTGCCACCTCCCAATGGGCGTATCCTTTTAGACAACGAGTCACCCGTGTCGCCAACTCTCCTCGCGCCCTGCAGCTGCTCTCCACCTCTGCTAGCTGCATTTCTGCTTCCGCACGTTGTGCCCTCAAATCCGAGCACTCGGATTGCAAGTTGCGCAACAACTCCTCATCCTCCTTGCGGGGCTCTTTGACTTTCTTCTAAGGCGCGCGTCTGGCGTGCAAGCTCGGCTGCTAGGACGTGGTTTTGTCTCCGCTCTTCCTGCAATTCCGACTCGATCTTTGCCCGCATTAGCTCGGCATCCGCCTAACTTTTTGTCGCCGCATCCTCCCTCTGCTGCTGCAAGGCTTGGTATAGCTTCTGTGTGACCGCCAGGTGTTGTCGGAGGGCGGTGTTCCTATCCACATATACTTGGCACCTAGAGGCCCACCTTGCCACCTTGCTCCTCGTCCTTCGCCTGATAGTCTCCACATAAGATTGCGGTTTTCCAGTACCCGCGTACTTGGATGTCTTGCGATCCAGATATCGCAGGAGTGGAACTATCTGTTCGCACAACACCCCTGTTGGCGTTTTCTGCACCGAATCCGCTTCCTGCTCTTCCGAGCTCGTCTCATCCTCAGTCTCGAGGATTTCAGTCGCCACCGAATCCCTGGGCGACTCCCTGGAACTGTGGCGCGCAGCAGCTTCCGCTGCGACTGCTGCTCCACTTCCTGCTAAAATATCCAGGGCAGTGGGAGATCCCACTGCTTGAGCCCCTGTTCCGGCTCGATCTTCGGTCTCCGAAGGGGTCGACGCCGCAGTCACTCTTGTCACTTTTGCACCGCCCGCTTCTGCTGCCTGCCCTTCCGGCGCAATCTGCGCGGAAGGTGTCTTCGCTGAAGGTGCGTCCGCCGAAGGCGTCCGCACACTGGTCGTCGGCCCCGTCCGTCTCGCAGTCGGCGAATCCGGCCGACTCTCTGTTGTCCGACTCGCAGTCGGCCGACCAGCAGTTGTCCGACTGGGAGTCGGGTACACCCTGCGCGTCTTGACTCCACTTGGCCTGCTTGCTGGTGGCGTTTTCCCAGAAGTGCCTTCCGCCGAGGACGACCCTCTGAGGGTTGTTGGCTCGTCAGCCAAACTCTCTTCTGCTTCCGGCCTGCGGTCCGGTTCAACGCGCCGTTCAGTTGGCCTTCCTTCCGCTTGTCGGCCTTCAGTTGTTCGACTCGTAGTCGGCCGACTGTCAGTCCGTCCATCTCCTCCCGAAGGCCTTGGTGCCTTCTGTGCAGAGGTATTTGTCGTCTTCCCTAGAATCTGCGCGATTATCTCCTCCTGTGTGAGATTCCGCCGGGTCGGAGTTCGCCTGGTCTCCTCAGTACCAGTTGGCATTTTGCGTGCCCTCTGTTTTGGTCGACTGTGAGGCTCGGGGGTGGGCCGACCACGAGTCGGCGCAGCTGGCACTTCCGGCTGCATGTCCTCAGGTCTCTCATCCCACTTCCGCTTTCGCGGAATGCGCTCACTTCGACGTTCTTCTGCTGCTCTTGCTGGAGCCGGAGCCGGAGGCGTACTGGCAGGTTCCTCGTCCGGATCCGTGTCTACTTCGGCCTCCCTCGAATATCTACCTGGATAGTTCCGGGTCAGCTGCGGAAACCGTGTTTTCTCAGCATTTGTCAAACATCCCATCGCCCGATAAAACACGATCAAGTAAGGCGATAGATGATTGAGGGTTCCTCCTTTCTCTTCTTGCGCATGTTGGCGCGTCACCTTCCACAGGAGCCGTGCCCAATGCACTGGAGCTCCTGACAACACTAGCTCCACAAATTCTACCTGCCAACCATGCATGTAAGCGGTCTTGGTCGGCTGCAATATCTGCAGCAATGCAGTCGCGACATTTCTCCGCAATCGATCTTTGTAATCCCGTGTCCGGAAACCGTTCTTGGGATGCCTGGCAACTTTGAAGAGCTCATTGTAGGAGATTTCTTCCTCCTGGGACACCTTCACGCTATCGGCCTCGAAGAGGAGATCCCCTTCCTCGCCGGCACACCTGCCCAACACCTGCGCCCAGTTGCAAATATCCCATCTTTCTGGATGTGGACGGAATCCGCGAGAGGGTTTGTGTCTCTCCTGCAGATACTCGCGCACCATCTCCGGACATGTCCAGTTCCACCCCCACAGGAGAAAATCGAGCTTCAGCCTCAGCAGCACATCTTGAAATGCGCGTAGACCGATCTGCGGCACCCTGAGTGGAGACACTCGCAGCTGGGGAACCTTCGACATTGCGTTGCCTGCACACACAAACGTTCTCCCTTTCGCTCGCTCTCTCACAATCGCCACTGCGCGTCGGCCGCTCAAGCACTGACTGCTCACTCTCTCTGCGCTCACGCTCAAGATCGCTACTCGCACTTCTCTCCAAGGTCTGTCAAGATCCTTGCGCAACTCGTCTTCGCACTCTCTCCTCTCACTGCAGGTCGCTCCGCTCTTGCGCGTAATCTTGGAAACTGGAAGTCGCAAAATCAAGAATGAGAGAATGAGACTGGAGCGCAGTCTTTTCTTCTCCGATTTCAAGAACGTCCAACGTTCTTACTGGTTACAACGTACGCAGCCGGCTATACGGTCTAACGGTTCGCCCTTTGCATGCGCGAATTCACGTCTCCGCACTGCGCGCATTCGCATGCGTGAATGTTGAATTCTCCCGCCGCCGCCACCTTCCGGACTCGAGTCCGCCGTAGGGTATACGTCGGCCATGTTGTCTTTTCCTAACCCGTCCCTCACCGGAGGCGTGTCGCCGCTGGTGCGTTCCTTATCCGTCGGCGCCTTGCTGGAGGCGCACATCTAGTCGGAGCGAATTACGCCGGCGCGCAGTCGTACCGCTTATCTTGTTCTTTATGCCTCGTCCATTGCTGCCGGCGCATATCCGCCAGCGCAACTCATGCCAGCGCATCCGGCCGTCAGCGCCACGTCGGAGGCGTATATCGGACCTGCGCTTTCCTTCCATGAACAGCCGCCAAAGGCGCTTCCGACTCTGAGTTGGTTTCCTCCTATGAGCGCGTGATTCCGCCGAAGGCGCATCGCCGAGGGCGTACGGGAATCCTTTCCGGCTGTGAACCCTAGCGCGAACGGCGCATGTCCGGCTACGAGTTTTCCGACGCTCATAACTTCTCCGTCCCTGTTCCATCTCCGACGCTCTTGGGCTCGTTAGAGCGAGCGTCCCGAGCTCTTTCTAATGCGACTTCAACCAACTGGATCTACTGTGTATTCTGATCGTTATGAAGGTTTTCCCCCTCCGTGCCAGCGGCGCATCGCCGAAGGCGCACTCATGGTCGGACGCCTTCAGAGGTCCGGGCCCTTCTCCTGACGTCTTTAGCAAAACCTCCTCCTGAGGTGTCTGCGCCGGAAGCGTAGCTTCCTTATACGCTGGAAGCGCGTGAGTAGAGACACCTCAGAAAAGGAGCTTTTGCCGAAGGCGCCGAAGACATTGGCGTTGGTACATCCGACTACGTGATTCTTCGTGTCCTCGTGACGATCTCATCAATCCACTCTTTTTAACGTACCCTTTTCTAACTACAAACACTGCTTCGGTACTAGTTTTCTAAAATTGTTTAAATTCTGCAAAAAAACAAAAAGTGTGTTACCACATGCCCCCCTCCTCAATTGTGAGCGCCCACGCGAACATTTACACGTGGTATTTCTTCAGACGCCACCCGTTCACGCGGGTGCCTAGCCATTCTCCTGTCAGTTCTGCGAGTTGGATGGATCCATTTGGGAAAACTTCTATCACCTTGTAAGGTCCCATCCATCTCAAGTGTAGTTTGCCTGGAAATCTAGCATGTCTGCTATCGTATAGCAGAGCCAAGTCGCCCTTCTCAAGTAGTACTGGTTTGAGTCTTCGATCGTACTTCTCCTTCCGCCTGAGTTGTAGTTGCTTTGTTCGATCTTCGGCCTCTTGACGTCTTTCCTCCAGTGCCATTACTTCTTGCAGTCGATATGCCTGACTTTCTTCCGCGTCCAGCCTTCTCTGATCTAAGGTCCTCTTGGTAGGTATCTCGAATTCGATGGGTAAGATCGGATGCTGCCCATAAACTAGAAAGTAAGGTGTTTGCCTGGTGGTGACTTTTTCTGCCGTTCTATATGCCCATAAGGCGGCCGGTAGCTTGGTGTCCCAGTCATGAGCATGGTTCACAGTCACCTTGAGGAGTATCTTACAGAGCAATCCATTGGACTTCTCTATCAGACCATTCGCCTTGGGGTTGTATGGAGTAGTCTTCCGATGCTTAATCTGGAAGTGCCGCGTCAAACTTTCTATCACCTGATTCAGAAAGTGTGTTCCCCTGTCACTGACTATTTCTAGTGGGCACCCGTAGCGTGTGATGATTGATTCGAATAGGAACCGTGCCACTGCGGCTGCGTCGTCGTGCCTTGTGGCCTCTGCCTCCACCATCTTGGTCGCATAGTCTGTTGCTACCAATATGTAGCGCCTGCGCGTGCCTTTAGTGACAGGTTGTATTGGTCCCACGAAGTCGATCCCCCATTTTTCAAATGGTGCCAATGGCATGATTGGTGTAAGAGGCCATCTCGTGGTCGGAGTCGGCCTTCCCGTCCTCTGGCAGCTGTCGCATTTGCGAACGTAGTCGTGTACATCTTTGAACATCGTCGGCCACCAGTATCCTGCATTCACAATTTTGGTCATTGTATTTCTGGTGGCGTAATGACCACCAGCGTCTTCTGTGTGCATGGCTTTAACAACTCGCGGGACTTCGGACTCCTCTAAACATCTGCACAGCCTCTCGTCTGCCATTTTCTTGAACAAGACCCCCTGTTGAAGCTGGTAAGGTCCCGCTTTATGAACGAAGACTGTGCGCTGCTCCGCATCCAATCCTTCCGGACATTGGAGTGTGAGCAGAAACCTGTATAAGTCCGCGTACCTGGACTCATGGCTGGCGGACAACTGAAAAAGTTGTTCGTCGGGAAAATCATCCACTACTTCCTCCTCTATGGGTTCGGTCCATAGTCGGGAGAGGTAGTCCGCATTCTCATGGTGAACGCCTTTCCTTGTCTGTACAGTGTAGGTGAATTCCTGCAGCAGTAGTACCCACCTGGCAATTCGTCCGGACAGATCCGCCTTCTTCACCAGGTGCTGTAAGGCGTAATGATCTACATGAAACACGAACTCGTAGCAGATCAAATAATGTCGGAACTTCTTACAGGAGTACGCCATTCCCAACGCCTCCCTCTCAGTTGTCGTGTACTTCTTCTCTGCTGCTGACAACTGACGACTCGCGAAGTAAATCGGGTAGTCTTTCTTGTTGTCGTCCTTCTGACTGAGAACCACTCCGATTGCAAATGCCGACGTGTCTACATAGACATGGAAAGGTCTGTTCCAATCCTGACTTCTCAGAACCGGAGCAGTCGTCAGTTTGGCTTTGAGTGTTTCAAAGGCCAGTTGTTGCTCCTTGCCCCACACATAGGGTTCCTCCTTCTTAAGCAGCTTCGTCAGATCGGCTGCCAAGATGGCGTACATATTTATGAACCTTCTGTAATAACCTACATGGCCAAGGAAGGCCCTCAACTCACGCAGATTTGTTGGCGGCTGAAGTTCGAGAATAATCTTCACCTTCTCTACATCCACTGCAATGCCATCGGACGAAACTCGGTGCCCCAGCAGGATTCCGCTGGTCATGAAGAAAAAACACTTCTCAGGGTGCAAGGACAAGCTGCTCTCCCTACATCTGTCGAACGTCTGCCGAAGATGGTTAAGGTGCTCCGACCTCTTACCGAAGACACAAAAGTCGTCGATGAAAATTTCTAGGAACTTCCTCAGGTGCTCTTGGAAGATGTTTGTCATCATCCGCTGGAACGTCGCTGGCGCGTTGCACAGCCCGAACGGCATCTTGTGATAAGCATAGGTTCCCCAGTCGGTCGTGAAGGTTGTTTTGTCCTTGTCCTGTTCCCTGATGGACACCTGGTTGTAGCCGGAGAATCCGTCTAGGAAACTGTAGCATTTATGCCCTGCAACATGGTCCAAGATAGAGTCCGTGAAAGGAAGAGGGTGATGGTCCTTCCTCGTTGCTGCGTTCAGCTTTCGGAAGTCCTGGCACACCCGGATCTTACCCGTCAGTTTCTTGGGCACGATCACGATAGGCGACACCCACTCGCTACTGAGTACCGGGTAGATGGTTCCTGCGCTCAGGTACTTATCGATTTCGTCCTTCACCAATAATGAATATTTTGGGTTGAGCCTGTATTGGCGTTGGCGAACCGGAACTGCCCCGTCCAACAAGTCGATCCTGTGCTCCCCATACCTTGCAGGTATGCCTTTCATGTCTTCAATCTTCCATGCGAAGACATCCTCATACTGGCGAAGAAACGCCTGTACCCTGTTCAACTCTTCTCCTTGTACCTGGCTTGACACCTTCAAGCCTTTCAAGCCGTTCGTGGTGTTCTTGGGCTCGTTGGAACCAGCGCATTGAGCTCTTTCCAACCAGACCCTAATCAAGTTGAGGCGTTTGGGAATTGATCAAGTTCTGAAGGATTCCTCTAGCGCCGAAGGCGGATTTCGGGCCTTGCGCCGAAGGGATTATTCCTTCAGCGCCCGCATGTAGGGTGGTGTCCGTCCCCGACGTTGCACTCAACTCTTGGATTCTACGAGTTCTCTCGAGAATCTCTGCGATCTTCTAATTTCACTCTGTTTTGATGCACCAAAGGCTATTTACACTGCTGCCGCAGTACAGTTTTCCAAAAATGTTTTAATTTCCTCAGAAATACCAAAAGTGGGGTACCACACATACTTGGCAGACTCCCCGCCGACGTCAAACCCTATTTCGCCTATGCGTAGGCGAACTTCCCTCGCCTTTGCGTAGGCGAAGGTCTTTGTATCTTTCGACCGTCACAACTCCTTGAGTCCTGATCCGTTCCGGGCGTTCTTGGGCTCGTTAGAACCAACGCGTCAAGCTCTTTCCAACGAAACCCTAACCAAGTCAAGGCGTGTGGTACCCCACTCTTGGTAGTTTTGAGGAATTTAAAACATTTTTGGAAAACTGTATCGCGGCAGCAGTATAAATAGCCATCGGTGCATCAAAATAGAGTGGAACTGGAGAATCTCAAGAGATCTTGTAGAATCCAGGAGATGGGCGCCACGTCTTGGACAGGCAACGCCCTAGATGAGGGCTCTGAAGGAGTAACCCCTCGGCGCAAAGCGAGAAATTTGCCTTCGGCGCTGCGCCTTTGGCGCTAGAAGAATCCTTCGAAAACCTGATCAATTCCCAAACGCCTTGACTTGATTAGGGTCTCGTTGGAAAGAGCTCGACGCGCTGGTTCTAACGAGCCCAAGAACGCCACAAACAGAGGAGGACTCCGGGAGTTATGAAGTTTGCAAGACACTTAGCTTCTCGCCTACGAGTAGGCAAGGAAAGTTTGTCCTATGCGCGGACGAGTGTAGGCGTAGGCAAAATAGGGTTTGACGTCGGCGGGGTGTCCGCCGCGAATGTCGCCTACTCGTAGGCGGGGAGGACTAACACCTCTGCACAGGCGGACGAGTGTTCCGCCTACGCACAGGCGACTCCCAGCGGATAGGCGACCTCTTGCAGACGTGGACCTATGCCTACGCGTAGGCAGAGAAAGTTCGCCTACGCACAGGCGGCCGCCTACGAGTAGGCAGGATTCACCCCCGGTACAACGTAGGAGGGGAAGGAGCCGGCGGAAGATCCACCTTCGGGTCAAGGGCCTTCGGGGCAAGGCCCTCCGGCGTGTAACGCGCCGCGATTTGCGCCTTCGGCGCCAGGGCCTTCGGGCCATCGAGTCATCAGCAGGGAGCGTGCGGAGACCACACCTTCGGCGGGTAATCCGCCGGAAGATGCGCCTTCGGCGGTAGGGTCTTCGGGCCGAGGTACATCGGGCGAGCGGCCTTCGGCTCTGTCGCCTTCGGCGATAGACGCCTTCGGCGCTGCGCCTGCGGCGGATAAGGCGCCGGGAATTGCGCCTACGCGTAGGTGTGGTAACACACTTTTTGTTTTTTTTGCAGAATTTAAACAATTTTAGAAAACAAGTACCGAAGCAGTGTCTGTAGTTAGAAAAGGGTACGTTAAATAGAGTGGATTGAGGAGATCGTCACGAGGTCACGAAGAATCGCGAAGTTGGATGTACCAGCGCCAAATTCCTTCGGCGCCTTCGGCAAGAGCTCCTTTGCTGAGGTGTCTCTACTCACGCGCTTCCAGCGTTTAAGGAAGATACACTTCCGGCGCAGACACCTCCGGAGGAGATCTTGCTAAAGACGTCAGAAGCCGGCAAGGACCTCTGAAGGCTTCCGACCATGAGTGCGCCTTCGGCGATGCGCCGCTAGCGCGGAAGGGAAACCTTCATAACGATCAGAATACACGGTAGTTCCAGTTGGTTGAGGTTGCATTGGAAAGAGCTCGGGAGGCTCGTTCTAATGAGCCCAAGAGCGTCGGAGATGGATTAGGGACGAAGAAGTTATGAGCATCGGAAAACTCGTATCCGGACATGCGCCGTTCGCGCTAGGGTTCACCGTCGGAAAGGACTCCCGTACGCCTTCGGCGATGCGCCTTCGGCGGAACCACGCGCTCATGGGAGGTAATCAACTCAGAGGCGGAAGCGCCTTTGGCGGCTGCACAACGGAAGAGAAGCGCCGGCCGGATGTACGCCTCCGACGTGGCGCGGGTAGGCGGATGCGCTGGCATGATTTGCGCCGCGGGATATGCGCCGTCAGCAATAGACGGGGCAGAACGGACAAAACAAGTAGTACGAATACGCACCGGCGTAATTTGCGCCGACTTGATGTGCGCCTCTAGCGAGGCGCCGACGGAAAAGGAATACGTCCGCGGCGATACGCCTCCGGCGATGGTCAGGTTAGGAAAAGACAACATAGTCGACGCATACACTTCGGCGAACTCGAGTCCGGAAGACGATGGCGGCGGGAGAATTCAACATTCACGCATGCGAATGCGCGCAGCGCGGAGACGTGAATTCGAGCATGCGAGGGCGAACTATTAGGCCGTATAGCCGGCTGCGTAATTGTAACAAGTAAGAACGTTGGACGATCTTGAATTTGGAGAAGAAAAGACTGCTCTCCAGTCTCATTCTCTCATTCTTGATTGTGAGTTTTCCAGCATTCCAAGATTACGCGCAAGGGCGGAGAGGAGAGAGTGTGCAAGGGGTGAGAGGAGAGAGTGCGGAGACGAGTTACGCAAGGATCTTGACAGACCTTGCAGAGAATTTGCGAGTAGCAAACTTGAGCGCGCAAGAGAAGAGAGAGCGATTGCAGTCAGTGTTTGAGCGGCCGACGCGCAGCGGCGATTGTGAGAGAGCGAGCGGGAGGGAGAAACGTCTGTGTGTGCAGGAAACGCAATGTCGAAGGTCCTCCAGCTGCGAGTGTCTCCACTCAGAGTGCCGCAGATCGGTCTGCGCGCATTCCAAGATGTGCTAACAAGGTTGAAGCTCGATTTCCTCCTGTGGGGATGGAACTGGACATGTCCGGAGATGGTGCGCGAGTATCTGCAGGAGAGACACAAGCCCTCGCGCGGATTCCGCCCACATCTAGAGAGGTGGGACATTTGTGACTGGGCGCAGGTGTTGGGCAGGTGTGCCGGCGAGGAAGGGTTTCTCCTCTTCGAGGCCGATAGCGTGAAGGTGTCCAAGGAGGAAGAAATCTCCTACAATGATCTTTTCAAAGTTGCCAGACATCCCAAGAACGGTTTCCGGACACGGGATTACAAAGATCGATTACGGAGAAATGTCGCGACTGCATTGCTGCAGATATTGCAGCCGACCAAGACCGCTTACATGCATGGTTGGCAAATAGGATTTGTGGAGCTAGTGTTGTCAGGAGCTCCAGTTCATTGGGCACGGCTCCTGTGGAAGGTGACGCGCCAACATGCGCAAGAAGAGAGAGGAGGAACCCTCAATCATCTTTCGCACTACCTGATTGTGTTTTATCGGGCGATGGGATGTTTGACAAATTCAGAGCGGACACGGTTTCCGCTGCTGACCCGGAGTTATCCAGGTAGATACTTGCGGGAGGCCGAAGTAGACACGGACGCGGACGAGGCACCTGCCAGTCCAACTCCGGCTCCGCCTCTAGCAAGAGCAGCAGAAGAGCGTCAAAGTGAGCGCGCTCCGCGAAAGCGGAAATGGGATGAGAGCCCTGAGGACAGGCAGCCGGAAGCTCCAGCTGCGCCGACTCGGAGTCGGCCAACCAACGAGCCTCACAGCCGGCCGAAACAGAGGGCACGCAAAGTGCCAACTAGTACTGAGGAGACCGGGCGTACTCCGGTCCGGCGGAGTATTCTGCCCACGCAAGAGGAGATAATCGCGCAGATTCTGGGGAAGTCGGCGAACACATATGCGCAGAAGGCACCGATGCCTTCAGAAGAAGACAGGCGGACTAACAGTCGGCCGACTGCGAGTCGGGCGACTGAAGGTCGGCAAACGGAAGGAAGGCCGGCTGAGCAGCGCGTTGAACCGGATAGCAGGCCGGAAGCAGAAGGGAGTTTGGCTGACGAGCCAACAACCCTCAGAGGGTCGTCTTCGGCAGAAGGCGCTTCTGGGAAAACGCCGCCAGCAAGCAGGCCAAGTGGAGTGAAGACGCGCTGTAAGACCGGGTGTTGCACATATGTACTAAGTCTTAGAAGTGGTCAAGGGAATAAGGATGATTAGCCAAGGCATAGCTAAGACTAGCTAGTTATGACTAAACTAGTTAGTTATAACTAAGTTTATCTAGTCATGACTAAGTTTAGCTACAATGTCTATAGTTGGCGGAGTAATTAGCGGAGTTCTAGAAGAATGGAGTGAGCACTTCTATTTTGTCTTTTACAAGGAGTGAGCACTTCTATTTTGTCTTATACAAAAGTTCTAGATTCCAAGGGATTAGATATTTGACTAGAAGCTTGGATTTGATTGGTTTGACTAAATGTATGAAAGATGATTGGCTAGACTAAGTCTAATGTTGACTTAGTGGCTAGGAAGCTTGTAGAAGTTTAAAAGCTTCCAATGGCATGTCGCCACCTCAACCTTGGATTCCGGAAGCTTCTAGAAGGTTTAGGTAGGCCAATGGCATGTTGCCACGTAGAGAAGGTTAGTCAAACTTACCTAGGTAAAAGTAAGTTAGGAGAAATTACCACATGTTACTATGGTAACTTCTCAAGTAGTATAAATAGAGAGGTAGAGTAGCACCTCTCAAGCAAGTTTGGAGAGTCATGTGTGAGGACTTGTTTCAATAATGAAGGAGTGAAGTTTTCGAGTATCTTGGAGTATCGACGTGTGTTTGCGTTTATGTGAAGAGGGTGATGTGAGGAGAGTTTGTGTGTGTGAGTTGGAGTGATACATGAGAGTTTGTGAGAGAAGGTGTTTGTGACATGAGTGAGAGTATGAATCCTAGTCTTCTAGAACCATGATGCGCTACCACAAAGCCATCAGAGGTAGACCTGAGTGAGAGTCAGCCCGGAGGTTGCAGCGCAGGGTAGATCCGACTGCCAGTCGGACAACTGCTAGTCGGCCGACTGCGAGTCGGTCAACTGAAGGTCGGCCAGATTCGCCGACTGCGAGACGAACAGAGCCGGCGACCATTGTGCGGGCGCCTTCGGCGGACGCACCTCCGGCGAAGACACCTTCCGCGCAGATCGCGCCGGAAGAGCAGGCAGCAGAAGCGGGCGGTGCAAAGGTGACGAACGTCACTGCGGCGTCGACCCCTTCGAGAACCGAAGATCGAGCCGGAACATGGGCTCAAGCAGTGGGGTCCCCCACTGCCTTGGATATTTTAGCAAGGAGTGGACCGGCAGTCGCGGCGGAAGCTGCCGCGCGCCACAGTTTCAGGGAGTCGCCAAGGCATTCGGTGGCGACTGAAATCCTCGAACCGGAGGATGAGACGAGTTCGGAAGAGGAGGAAGCGGACTCTATGCAGAAGACGCCAACAAGGGTACTGTGCGAGCAGATAGTTCCACTCCTGCGATATTTGGATCGCAAGACATCCAAGTACTCGGGATCCGGAAAACCGCAGTCTTACGTGGAGGCTGTCAAGCGCAGGACGAGGAGCAAGGTGGCCACTTGGGCCTTGCCAAACCTTGCAGGATAGGAACACTGCCCTCCGACAACACCAGGCGATCACGCAGAGGCTATACCAAACCCTGCAACAACAGAGGGAGGATGCGGCGACGAAAGACCAGGCGGATGCCGAGCTAATGCGGGCAAAGATCGAGTCGGAATTGCAGGAAGAGCGGAGACAAAACCGCATCTTAACAGAAGAGCTTGCGCGCCAGAAGCGCGCATTAGAAGAAAGTCAAAGAACACGCAAGGAGGATGAAAAGTTGTTGCGCAACTTGCAATCCGAGTGCGCTGATTTGAGGGCGCAGCGCGCAGATGCGGAAATGCAGCTAGCAGAGGTGGAAGGCATCTGCCGGACACAAGAAGAGTTGGCGACGCGGGTGACTCACTGTCTAAAAGGATACGCCCATTGGGAGGTGGCAGCTCAAGAGAAGATCACACTCAGGGAGTTTGAGCTTCGGGCGGCGGCATTGACGGAGGGTGACAGTCGGAGTCGGCGGCGAGTAGCAAGGAAATTAGAAGCCTTCTTGTCGGGTGCGCGTGACACTTTGGTGCACTTAGAGTCGGAGGTGACTGCAGCCCTTCGGCGACTGGGGTTGCGCAGCCGGTCGGAAGATTGGCAAGGTAGAGATAGAAAGCGAGGAAGTCCGGCGATTAGGAGGCACAGCACCGGATCTGCAGAGTGCAGTAGCGTAGTTTGGTTTCGTGCAGGTGTTGCGAGTAGCAGATAGGATAGCGCAGTGTTAGTTAGGACCTTAGAGGGTATAAAGTAGATCAAGGCGTTTAGCCTTGAGACTCTTCCAGTTTCAGAAGTGCAGATCAGGAACTCACTTTCTTGGCGTGTTTGTGCATTTGGTCCTGGCACCACGTAGAGAAGCTGCAGCATAGCGAAGTTACCGTTTGTTGTAGTTGAAGGCCTTCGGCTGAATCTTCAGAGCTAGTACCCGGTTAGAGACTTGAGTAGTGCGGATCTGCACCTGCGGGTGATTTCTGATGCTCAGAGCCGGCTGCGAGTTAGAGACTTGAACAGTTCCCCCTTACTCCTTCGAGTGACATATCCTGATTGTACTCCTACGGGAAGTTTCCCCTGAATGCCAAAGTGAAGTTTTATTACTTCGTGTAAGCCTTGGTTTGCAATTCAGGTTGTGTGTGTGTGATACTGGATTGTGTCTCAGTTGAGTTCTCAGTCGGGCCTGTACTCTCTGCGTTTGGTGTGAGTCGAGGGTGACGTCCACGGCGTATGAGGACTTCGATCCGAAGTGGGAGACTTCCCGTTCCAGTCCGGGTTCCCTACGCTAGTTCCTGGCGGAAGGGCAGTAAAAGCCGGAGTGGGAGTCACTATCTGCAGAGCCTCTGAGTGAACCTTTCAGCTACTTTCCCCCTGAAATCCAAAGCGGAGGTCTTGACCGACCTACGAGTTGTGCTTTTGCCAGTTTCAGGTGTGTGTGTGTGTGTGTGTGTGTTGAGTGACTACGCTGCACTGTGCATCCTCCGAGCATCCTCCGAGTCGAGCATCCTCCGAGTGACATCCGAGTCGAGCATCCTCCGAGTGGCCTCCGAGTCGAGCACTGCAGTATTTCTGGGAGTGACAGTCGCCTGAGAATTCAAACTCTACAAAAGTCTGTTAAATGTGACACTTTTTACTCTGTGTGTTGCCTTTGTCCCTGTGGGTTTGATCTTTTTACCACCATACTGCAGTTTTAGCCTTTGGTGGGTTATTACAGTAGGCCAGACGTAGCCCTCGAGCAAGACCTAACGGAGGAGCAGATTGTACATCCGCGGGACGAAATTTGAGTGCGCGATGCACAATTACACCCCGCGCAGACGCATTCCGCTCGATCGCCTTCGGCGGCAAACGTCGGCGGAGAAGGGGAGACGATCGACGCTTGGCCGGCAGATGATGGGGATGTGGCACGGCCACATTCACCCACCGCCTTGGACATTTTAGCGGGTAGCAGCGAAGCTGCAGGAGTGCCATCGGCGGCAGCACCCGCAGACCACTCGCAGTCCCATTGGGCCAGTCGCCAACGCAATCAATGGCAACCGAGATCCTTCCTTCGGATGATGACGAAGGAGGATCCACGGAAGCAATGTCGGGATCGGGAGACACCGAGGAGGAGGAGGAAGAAAATTGGAGCGCCGACGGCGGCGCTCTGTGAGCAGGTAGTACCTCTGCTAAGGTACTTGGACCGCAAAATTGATAAATACGCGGATCCTCGCCAGCCTTGGTCCTACGTCGAGTTAGTGCGTAGGCGAACTCGCACTAAAGTCCACACCAGCAAGCTGCTAGCTCGGGTGGACCGGGAACTTAAGGAGTTACGAGAGCAGTATGACTGCTTGTGGGGACAGTACAATCTCGTGTGGAAGTCGCACGCCTACAACGAGTTGAAGAAGGAGAGACTAGAGGAGCTCACCAAAGATGTGGTGAGGACCACAAAAGAACTGATTTCTGAGAAGACTCAGAATCAGGTTCTGTCAGAGGAGCTCGTGCGACAGACGCGGTTGTTGGCGGAGTGTCAGCTCGCGCAACATGCGGATGAGGATTTGATCCGCAGGCTGCAGTCGGAGTGTGGAGAATTGAGAGCTCAGCGTGCGGAGGCCGAATCGCAGTTGGTAGTGATTGAAGACGATCGCAGGCGAGAGGCAGATCGCACGAAGGAGGAGATGGCGAGGCGAGTCGCCCACTATCTCAAGGGCTACGCCCATTGGAAAGTGGCGGCGCAGGAGAAACTCACACTGCGTGAGTTAGAGCTTCGCGCAGCCAGGTTGTTGCTAGTTGACAGTCGGAGTCGGCGGCGGGTAGCGAAGAAGTTAGACTCTTTTCTGTCGAAGGCGCGGGATACCATGTCCACCCTTGAGGCGGAGGTGTCCGCGGCGTTGCAGCGATTGGGACTGCGCAGTCGAGCGGAAGACTGGCAGGATAGGGAGTTAGTGCGCGGCAGTCCGTCGCGCAGGAGGCGAAGCACAGGTTCCGCGGAGTGTAGTGTAGCGTGGTTCCGTGCAGGCGTGTAGCGTATTGCAGTGTAGTGTTAGCTAGGACTTAGAAGGTATAAAGTAGTTCAAGGCGTCTTGCCTTGGGATTTTTCCAGTTTCGGAAGTGCAGATCAGGAACTCATTTTCTCTACGTGTTTGTGTCGTTAGTTCTGTCACCACGCTAGAGGAGCTACACCTTAGCGATCCGCATTGTGTAGCTGAAGGCCTTCGGCCGAATGTTTAGAGCTAGTACATTGGTTAGAGACTTGAGTAGTTTGGATCTACACTTGCGGGTGATTGCCGATGCTCAGAGCCAGTGACGAGTTAGATACTTGAATAGTTTCGCCCCTACACCTTCGAGTGTTTGTTCCTGATTGTACTCCTTCGGGATTTTTCCCCTGAATGCCAAAGTGAAGTTTTGCTACTTCGTGTAAGCCTTGGTTGTAAATTCAGGTCACGCTGCAGCAGGTGCCTTCAAGGTAACCCCTGTAGTATTTCTGGGAATGACAAGTGCCTAAGAATTCAAACTCTTCAATAGACTGTTATGGTGTGTTACTGGAATGTTTCTAAGTGAGTCCTTCTGTGCGGACCTGTGTTCTCTGCGCGTTTTGTGAGTTGAGGGTGTTGTTCACCGCGTGTGAGTGACTTCGATCCGAAGTAGGAAGTTCAAACCGGGTTGCCTACGCTAGCAGAAAACTAGTGGAAGGGTTGTAAAAGCCGGAGTTGAGAGTCACTACCCGCAGCTTCGCTGAGTGTACTCTTGAGAGACCTTCCTCTTGAAATCTTGAGTAGAGGTCCTAAGGGATCTCTGGGTTGTGTTTCTGTAGTTTCAGGTGTGTGTATGTGTGTGTGTTACGCTGCACTGTGCGACCTCCGAGTGCGCTCCGAGTGAACACTTGCAGTATTTCTGGGAGTGACAGTCGCCTGAGAATTCAAACTCCTCAATAGTCTATTAAACGTGACACTTTGTACCCTGTGTGTTCCTCTGTCCTTGTGGGTTCGACCTTTCTACCACTATATTGCAGTTTTAGCCTTTAGTGGGTTATTACAAGGCGTTTGGGAATTGCTTAGATTCTGAGGGATTCCTCTAGCGCCGAAGGCGGATTATGCGCCTTGCGAAGGGGTACTCCTTCAGAGCCCGTCGTTTAGGGCGGCGTCTGTCCCAGACGTTGCGCCCAACTCCTGGATTCTACAAGATTCTTCGAGATCATCCTGTTTCACTCTATTTTGATGCACCGATGGCTATTTACACTGCTGCCGTTACAGTTTTCCAAAAATGTTTTAAATTCCGCAAAAATATCAAAAGTGGGGTACCACTCTCTCCCCCTTCTTTATAAACTTTTATCGGTCGATGGGTTGCTTAACCGCGACCGAGTGTATTCAGTATCCGCTGCTGTCACTCGACAATCCCGGGAGGTATGTGCGGGATAACGAGGTTGACTCCGACGCGGAGGACACTCCGACCTCCACGCCACCATCCCAACAGGATGCGGGGAGAGACACATCCGCAGCACAAGTGCCGCGCAAGCGGAGATGGAGGAGGGAACCAGAGAAAGAGCCATGTAATAACCCACCAAAGGCTAAAACTGCAGTATGGTGGTAAAAAGATCAAACCCACAGGGACAGAGGCAACACACAGAGTAAAAGTGTCACGTTTAACAAACTTTTGTAGAGTTTGAATTCTAGGCGACTGTCACTCCCAGAAATACTGCAGTGCTCGACTCGGAGGCTCGACTCGGAGGAGGATCTCGACTCGGAGGATGCTCGGAGGATGCACGGTACAGCGTGGTCACTCAACACACACACACACACACACACACCTGAAACTGGCAAAAGCACAACTCGGAGGTCGGTCAGGACCTCCGCTTCGGATTTCAGGAGGAAAGTGTCTCAAAAGTTCACTCAGAGGTTCTGCAGGTAGTGACTCCCACTCCGGCTTTTACTGCCCTTCCGCCAGGAACTAGCGTAGGGTACCCAGACTGGACTTCCCACTTCGGAACGAAGCCTCTTCATACGCCGTGGACGTCACCCTCGACTCTCACACCAAACGCAGGGAGTGCAGACCCGACTGAGAACTTAACTGAGACACGATCCAGTAACACACGCACACAACCTGAATTGCAAACCAAGGCTTACACGAAGTAATAAAACTTCACTTTGGCATTCAGGGAAACTTCCCGTAGGAGTACAATAAGGATATGTCACTTGAAGGAGTAAGGGGGAACTGTTCAAGTCTCTAACTCGCAGCCGGCTCTGAGCATCAGAAATCACCCGCAGGTGCAGATCCGCACTACTCAAGTCTCTAACCGGGTGCTAGCTCTGAACATTCAGCCGAAGGCCTTCAACTACAACATACGGTAACTTCGCTATGCTGCAGCTTCTCTACGCGGTGCCAGGACCAAATGCACAAACACGCCAAGAAAGTGAGTTCCTGATCTGCACTTCCGAAACTGGAAGAGTCCCAAGGCAAAACGCCTTGATCTACTTTATACCCTCAAAGGTCCTAACTAACACTACGCTATCCTATCTACTACTCGCAACATCTGCGCGAAACCAAACTATACTACTGCACTCGGCGGATCCGGTGCTGCGCCTCCTTCGCGCCGGACTGCTCCGCTCGCTGTCTCTACCTTGCCAGTCTTCCGACCGGCTACGCAACCCCAGGCGTCGGAGGGCTGCAGTGACTTCCGACTCTAAGTGCGCCATAGTGTCGCGCGCACCCGACAAGAAGGTTTCTAATTTCCTCGCTACTCGCTGCCGACTCCGACTGTCACCTTCCGTCAATGCCGCCGCCCGAAGCTCGAACTCCCTGAGTGTGATCCTCTCTTGAGCTGCCACCTCCCAATGGGCGTATCCTTTTAGGCAGTGAGTCACCCGCGTCGCCAACTCTTCTCGCGCCCTGCAGCTGCCTTCTACCTCCGCCAGCTGCATTTCTGCTTCCGCACGCTGCGCCCTCAAATCCGAGCACTCGGATTGCAAGTTGCGCAACAACTCCTCATCCTCCTTGCGGGCTCTTTGACTTTCTTCTAATTCGCGCGTCTGGCGCGCAAGCTCTGCTGCTAGGATGCGGTTTTGTCTCCGCTCTTCCTGCAATTCTGACTCGATCTTTTCCCGCATTAGCTCGGCCTCTGCCTGGCTTTTCGTCGCCGCATCCTCCCTCTGCTGTTGCAAGGCTTGGTATAGCTTCTGTGTGACCGCCAGGTGTTGTCGGAGGGCGGTGTTCCTTTCCACATATACTTGGCACCTAGAGGCTCAAGTGGCCACCTTGCTCCTCGTCCTTCGCTTGATAGTCTCCACATAAGATTGCGGTTTTCCAGTACCCGAGTACTTGGATGTCTTGCGATCCAGATATCGCAGGAGAGGGACTATCTGCTCGCACAACACCCCTGTTGGCGTTTTCTGCACAGAATCCGCTTCCTGCTCTTCCGAGCTCGTCTCATCCTCAGTTTCGAGGATTTCAGTCGCCACTGAATCCCTTGGCGACTCCCTGGAACTGTGGCGCGCAGCAGCTTCCGCTGCGACTGCTGCTCCACTGCCTGCTAAAATATCCAGGGCAGTGGGGGATCCCAGTGCTTGAGCCCCTGTTCCGGCTCGATCTTCGGTTTCCGAAGGGGTCGACGCCGCAGTGACTCTTGTCACCTTTGCACCGCCCGCTTCTGCTGCCTGCCCTTCCGGCGCAATTTGCGCGGAAGGTGTCTTCGCTGAAGGTGCGTTCGCCGAAGGCGTCCGCACACTGGTCGCCGGCCCTGTCCGTCTCGCAGTCGGCGAATCCGGCCGACTCTCTGTTGACCGACTCGCAGTCGGCCGACTAGCAGTTGTCCGACTGGGAGTCGGATACACCCTGCGCGTCTTCACTCCACTTGGCCTGCTTGCTGGTGGCGTTTTCCCAGAAGTGCCTTCCGCCGAAGACGACCTTCTGAGGGTTGTTGGCTCGTCAGCCAAACTCTCTTCTGCTTCCGGCCTGCTGTCCGGTTCAACGCGTCGCTAAGTTGGCCTTCCTTCCGCTTGTCGACCTTCAGTCGCCTGACTCGTAGTCGGCCGACTGTCAGTCCGTCCATCTCCTTCTGAAGGCATTGGTGCCTTCTGCGCAGAGGTGTTTGTCGACTTCCCTTGAATCTGCGCAATTATCTCCTCCTGCGTGGGATTCCGCCGGACTGGAGTACGCCCGGTCTCCTCAGTACTAGTTGGCATTTTGCGTGCCCTCTGTTTTGGTCGACTGTGAGGCTCGTGGGTGGGCCGACTACGAGTTGGCGCAGCTGGCACTTCCGGCTGCCTATCCTCAGGTCTCTCATCCCACTTCCGCTTTCGCGGAATGCGCTCACTTCGACGTTCTTCTGCTGCTCTTGCTGCGGCCGGAGCCGGAGGCGGACTGGCAGGTTCCTCGTCCGGATCCGTGTCTACTTCGGCCTCCCGTGAGTATCTACCTGGATAGCTCCGTGTCAGCAGCGGAAACCGTGTCCGCTCTGAATTTGTCAAACATCCCATCGCCCGATAAAACACAATCAAGTAAGGCGAAAGATGATTGAGGGTTCCTCCTTTCTCTTCTTGCGCATGTTGGCGCGTCACCTTCCACAGGAGCCGTGCCCAATGCACTGGAGCTCCTGACAACACTAGCTCCACAAATCCTACCTGCCAACCATGCATGTAAGCGGTCTTGGTCGGCTGCAATATCTGCAGTAATGCAGTCGCGACATTTCTCCGCAATTGATCCTTGTAATCCCGAGTCCGGAAACCGTTCTTGGGATGTCTGGCAACTTTGAAAAGCTCATTGTAGGAGATTTCTTCCTCCTGGGACACCTTCACGCTATCGGCCTCGAAGAGGAGATACCCTTCCTCGCCGGCACACCTGCCCAACACCTGCGCCCAGTCACAAATGTCCCATCTTTCTGGATGTGGACGGAATCCGCGTGAGGGCTTGTGTCTCTCCTGCAGATACTCGCGCACCATCTCCGGACATGTCCAGTTCCACCCCCACAAGAGGAAATCGAGCTTCAGCCCCAGCAGCACATCTTGAAATGCGCGTAGACCGATCTGCGGCACCCTGAGGGGAGACACTCGCAGCTGGGGAACCTTCGACATTGCGTTACCTGCACACACAAACGTTCTCCCTTTCGCTCGCTCTCTCACAATCGCCACTGCGCGTCGGCCGCTCAAGCACTGACTGCTCACTCTCTCTTCGCTCACGCTCAAGTTCGCTACTCGCAATTCTCTCCAAGGTCTGTCAAGGGCCTTGCGCAACTCGTCTCCGCACTGTCTCCTCTCTCTGCAGGTCTCTCCGCCCTTGCGCGTAATCTTGGAAGCTGGAAATCGCAAAATCAAGAATGAGAGAATGAAACTGGAGCGCAGTCTTTTCTTCTCCGAATTCAAGAACGTCCAACGTTCTTACTGGTTACAACGTACGCAGCCGGCTATACGGCCTAACGGTTCGCCCTTTGCATGCGCGAATTCACGTCTCCGCACTGCGCGCATTCGCATGCGTGAATGTTGAATTCTCCCGCCGCCGCCGTCTTCCGGACTCGAGTCCGCCGTAGGGTATACGTCGGCTATGTTGTCTTTCCCTAACCCGTCCATCACCGGAGGCGCGTCGCCGCTGGCGTGTTCCTTATCCGTCGGCGCCTTGCTGGAGGCGCACATCCAGTTGGCGCGAATTACGCCGGCGCGTATTTGTACCGCTTATTTTGTCCGTTCTGCCTCGTCCATTGCTGACGGCGCATATCCCGCCGGCGCAAATCATACCAGCGCAAATCATGCCAGCGCAAATCATGCCAGCGCAGCCGGCCATCAGCGCCACGTCGAAGGCGTACATCCGACCGGCGCTTTCCTTCCATGAGCAGCCGCCAAAGGCGCTTCCGACTCTGAGTTGGTTTCCTCCCATGAGCGCGCGATTCCGCCGAAGACGCATCGCCGAAGGCGTACGGGAGTCCTTTCCGGCTGTGAACCCTAGCGCGAACGGCGCATGTCCGGCTACGAGTTTTCCGACGCTCATAACTTCTTCGTCCCTGATCCATCTCCGACGCTCTTGGGCTCGTTAGAACGAGCGTCCCGAGCCCTTTCTAATGCAACTTCAACCAACTGGAACTACCATGTATTGCGATCGTTATGAAGGTTTCCCTTTCCGCGCTAGCGGCGCATCGCCGAAGGCGCACTCATGGTCGGAAGCCTTCAGAGGTCCGGGCCGTTCTTCTGACGTCTTTAGCAAAACCTCCTCCTGAGATGTCTGCGCCGGAAGGGTAGCTTCCTTAGACGCGGGAAGCGCGTGAGTAGAGACACCTCAGAAAAGGAGCTTTTGCCGAAGGCGCCGAAGACATTGGCGTTGGTACATCCGACTACGCGATTCTTCGTGACCTCGTGACGATCTCATCAATCCACTCTATTTAACGTACCCTTTTCTAACTACAAACACTACTTCGGTACTAGTTTTCTAAAATTGTTTAAATTCTGCAAAAAAAAACAAAAAGTGTGTTACCACAAGCCACATCGAGACTCGACGGCTCTCAAACGGAAGCGGCCACTGGAAGAGATTTGCAGTCGGCCGAAGCAGAAAGCGCGCCGGCTTGTATTGCCTGCAAGTAGCGTGGAGACAGCGAGGGCCGCCGGAGAGTGGCCCGCGCCACTCTCGAATAGGGTGGATTCGAGAGTGGCGCGGGAATTCGGGCCAACAACTATGGCCGGAATTCCCATGCAACTCTATGGCCCGAATTGCTATCCTCGGAGAAGGATGGGAATGCGTGGACGGCAGAGGGGTCAGCGGACCTCCCTACGCCGAAGGCACGGACGCCTTCGGCGGAAGCAAGACGACCTTCGGATCAAGAGCGACAACACAGGGCACGGATGAGTGTGCCGCCTACGGATAGACGAACTCCTGCGGATAGGAGAGCGCCTAAAAACTCTATGCAACTCTATGGCCCGAATTCCCATCCTTGGAGAAGGATGGGAATGCGTGGACGGCAGAGGGGTCAGCGGACCTCCCTACGCCGAAGGCACGGACGCCTTCGGTGGAAGCAAGACGACCTTCGGATCAAGAGCGACAACACAGGGAAGGGATGAGTGTGCCGCCTACGGATAGGCGAACTCCTGCGGATAGGAGAGCGCCTACGCATAGGAGAGACTCGCCTTCGGGACTTGGGCCTTTGACACGTGCGCCTTCGGCGCAGTTGCCTCCGGTGCAGCGTAGGAAAGGAAAGGAGCCGGCGGAAGATCCGCCTTCGGCTCAAGGGCCTTCGGGGCAAGGTCCTTCGGCGGTGAGACCGCCGGGAAATGCGCCTTCGGCGCAAGGGCATTCGGGCCAAAGAGTTGCAAGTAGGAAGTCGGCGGGGAACGCGTTCTCGGCGGGAAGTCCGCCGGAAGGTGCGCCTTCGGCGGAATGGCCTTCGGGCCAAGGGACATCAAGCGAGCCGCCTTCGGCTCAAACGCCTTCGGCGGAAGCGCCGCCAACAATTGTGCCTTCGGCGGAGGCACCTCCAGCGTTGGACCTATCGCAGGAGCAGGACCTATCGAAGGAGCGGGACCTAACGGAGGAGCGGATTGACAGTCGGAAGGAGGAAACACGTGTGCGCGATGCACAATTGCAATCCGCGCAGACACCTTCTGCACGAACGTCTTCGGCGATGCGGAGTTAGCAGAATCCGGGCGGGCGGGTGATGCAAATTCGGCACAACCCCACTCGCCCACCGCCTTGGACATTCTGGCAGGGAGCAGCGAGGCTGCAGCGGCGACAATGGTGGCAGACGACGCAGACATTTTGAAGCCACACTCGCGACAGTCGCCGGAGAATTCAGTGGCGACCAAAATCCTCAATTGGGAGGATGACGAAGAAGGAGGGTCGACGGAATCGGCGTCGGGATCGGAATCAAGTGAAGAGGAGAGACAATCAGTGGCAAGCACGCCGACGGCGGCGCTCTGCGAGCAGGTGGTACCTCTATTGAGGTACCTTGATTGCAAAGTGGAGAAGTACGCAGACCCCCGCCAGCCCGGGTCCTACGTCGAATTAGTGCGTAGGCGAACTCGCACTAAAGTCCACACCAGCAAGTTGTTGGCCCGTGTGGATCGGTGTAATAACCCACCAAAGGCTAAAATTGCAGTATGGTGGTAAAAAGGTTGAATCCACAGGGACAGAGGCAACACACAGAGTACAAAGTGTCACGTTTAACAGACTTTTGGAGAGTTTGAATTCTCAGGCAACTATCACTCCCAGAAATACTGCAAGTGCTCAACTCGGAGGTCACTCGGAGGATGCACAGTGCAGCGTAAGTCACTCAACTTACCTACCTGAAACTGGAAAAAAAAACACCACTAAGAGGTCGGTCAGGACCTCTGCTCAAGATTTCAGGGGGAAAGTCTCTCACGAGTACATTCAGAGGCTCTGCAGATAGTGACTCCCAACTCTGGCTTTTACAATCCTTCCGCTAGTTTCTGCTAGCGCAGGGAACCCGGATTGGACTTCCTACTTCGGAACGAAGTCACTCATACGCGGTGGACGTCACCCTCAACTCACACCAAGCGCAGAGAATACAGGTCCGACTAAGAAACTCAACTGAGACACAATCCAGGAACACACACCATAACAGACTTTTGAGGAGTTTGAAACCTAAGGCACTAGTCATTCCCAAAATTACTACAGAGGTGTGCCCCGAGGATGCCTTCTGCAGCGTAACCTGAATTGACAACCAAGGTTTACACGAAGTAGCAAAACTTCACTTTGGCATTCAGGGGAAACGTCCCGTAGGAGTACAATCAGGATAAATCACTCAAAGGTGTAAGGGAAAACTGCTCAAGTATCTAACTCGCAACCGGCTCTGAGCATCGGCAATCACCCGCAGGTGTAGATCCGCACTACTCAAGTCTCTAACCGGTATACTAGCTCTGAACATTCAACCGAATGCCTTCAGCTACAAAATGCGGTACCTTCGTCAAGCTGTAGCTCCTCTTGCGTGGTGCCAGAACTAAACACACAAACACGCAGAGAAAGTGAGTTCTTGATCTGCACTTCCGAAACTGGAAGAATCCCAAGGCTAGACGCCTTGATCTACTTTATACATTCTAAGGTCCTAACTAACACTACACTGCACTACCTGCTACTCTAAATGCCTGCACAGAACCAAGCTACACTGCTGCACTCTGCAGATCCTGTACTGCGCCTTCTGCACGACGGACTGCCGCGCACTAACTCCCTACCCTGCCAGTCTTCCGCTCGGCTGCGCAACCCCAGCCGCCGAAGGACCCCGGTCACTTCCGACTCCAAGTGCGCCAAAGTACCGCGCGCACCCGACAAGAAGGCGTCTAATTTCTTCGCCACTCGACTCGCCGCCGACTCCGACTGTCACCCTCCGTCAACGCCGCCGCCCGAAGCTCAAACTCCCTGAGTGTGATTTTCTCCTACGCCGCCACTTCCCAGTGGGTGTAACCTCTGAGACAGTGGGTCACCCGCGCCACCAGCTCCTCTCTCGTACGATCCGCATCGCGCCGGCTGCTGCCTTCCACCTCTACTAGCTGCACCTCAGCCTCCGCGCGCTGCGCCCTCAATTCCGCGCACTCGGATTGCAAGTTGCGCAACAACTCCTCATCCGCTTTGCGCGCGCTCTGACATTGCTCTAATGCGCGCGTTTGGCGCGCAAGCTCCTCTGTCAGAATGCGGTTTTGTCTCCGCTCTTCCTGCAATTCCAACTCAATCCTTGCCCGCAGCAGCTCGACATCCTCCTGGGCTTTCATCGCCGCATCCTCACGCTGTTGTTGCAGGGTTTGTTGTAGCCTCTTCGTGATCGCCAGGTGCTGTTGGAGGGCATCATTCTTCATCTCCAACTCTCGGCACCTAGTGCCCCAAGTGAGCAATGCGGGATTCGTGGCCACCTTGGTCCTCGTCCTGTTCTTGACTAACTCCACATGAGACTGCGGCTTTCTAGGATTCGCGTACTTTGCTGCCTTGCGATCCAAATATCGCAATATCCAAGGCAGTGGGAGATCCCACTGCCTGAGCCTCCGCTCCGGCTTGATCTCCTGTTCTCGAAGGGGTCGGCGCCGCAGTCACTCTTGTCGCCCCTGCACCGCCCGCTTCTACTGCCTGCTCCTCCGGCGCGATCTGCGTGGAAGGTGTCTTCGCCGGAGGTGTGTCCGCCGAAGGCGCCCGCACAATGGTCGCCGGGTCTATCCGACTCGCAGTCGGCGAATCTGGCCGACTCTCCGTTGACCGACTCGCAGTCGGCCGACTAGCAGTTGTCCGACTGGCAGTCGGATCCACTCTGCATGTCTTCACTCCACTTGGTCGCTTCGCTGGAGGCGCTTCCTCAGAAGCGTCTTCTTCCGAAGACGACTCCTCGAGAGTCATTGGCTCTGCAGCCAAACTCTCTTCTGCTTCCGGCCTGCTGTCCGGTTCAACACGCTGTTCTCGCCGACCTGCAGTTGGCCGACCTTCAGTCACCCGACTCGCAGTCGCCCGACTCGTAGTCGGCCGACTCTCTGTTCGCCTAACTTCTTCCGAAGGCATCCGCGCCTTCTGCGCAGAGGGGTTGATCGACCTCCCTAGAATCTGCGCGATTATCTCCTCCTGCGTGGGCAGGACATTCCGCCGGACCGGAGTACGCCCGGTCTCCGCACTGCTAGTCGGCAACACCAACTTACGTGCCCTCTGCTTCGGCCGGCTATAAAGCTCGTGGGTTGGCCGACTCCGAGTCGGCGCAGCGGGAGCTTCCGGCTGCTTGTGTTCTGGCCTCTCATCCCATTTCCGCTTCCGCGGTGCGCGCTCACGTCGATGCTCTTCTTCTGCTCTTGCCGGAGCCGGAGCTGGACTGGCAGGTGCTTTGTCCGGATCTGTGTCCACTTCAGCCTCCCGCAAGTATCTACCCGGATTACTCCGGGATAGCAGCGGAAATCGCGCCCGCTCTGAAGCTGTCAAACATCCCATCGCTCGATAGAACACGATCAGGTAAGGCGAAAGATGATTGAGGGTCCCTCCTCTCTCTTCTTGCGCATGTTGGCGCGTCACCTTCCACAGGAGCCGTGCCCAATGAATCGGAGCTCCTGACAACACTAGCTCCAGAAATCCCACTTGCCAACCATGCATGTAGGCGGTCTTGGTCGGCTGCAATATTTGAAGCAATGCAGTCGCGACATTTCTCCGCAATCGATCTTTGTAATCCCGCGTCCGGAAGCCGTTCTTGGGATGCCTGCCAACCTTGAAAAGATCATTGTAGGAGTTCTCTTCCTCCTTCGACACCTTCACGCTTTCGGCCTCGAAGAGGAGATATCCTTCCTCGCCTACACACCTTCCTTATACCTGCGCCCAGTGACTAATTTCCCACCGCTCTGGATGGGGGCGGAATCCGCGCGCGGGCTGGTGTCTCTCCCGCAAATATTCGCGCACCATCTCCGGACACGTCCAATTCCATCCCCACAGGAGGAAATCAAGCTTCAACTTCGTCAACACATCTTGGAATGCGCGCAGACCGATCTACGGCACTCTGAGTGGAGACACTCGCAGTTGGGGGACCTTCGACATATTTCTTGCTCCCTCCTGCACACACAGACGCTCTTCCCTCCCGCTCGATCTCTCACAATCGCCGCTGCGCGTCGGCCGCTCAGACACTAACTGAAATTGCTCTCTCCTCCCTTGCGCGCTCAATCTCTCTACTCTCAAACTCTTTGCAGGGTCCGTCAAGATCCTCGCGCAATTCGCCTCCGCGCGCCTGGTTGCTACGCACTCCTTCGTGCTCAATGATTCCTGCACTCTCTCCAACTCACTGAAGATCTCTCCGCCCGATTGAGCTGCACGCCTCAAGCTTTGAAGCTGGAAAACTCAAAATCAAGAATGAGAGAATGAGAGTGGAGAGCAGACTTTTCTTCTCTCAAATCAAGATCGCACAACGCTCTTCGTAGGCAGTGGGTACAATCCCACTTGATTACGCAGCCGGCTATGCGGCCTAACGGTTCTCCCTCGCATGCTCGAATTCACGCCTTCGCATTGCGCGCACTCGCATGCTTGAACGTTGAATTCTCCCGCCGCCATCGTCCGCCGGCTTGAGTTCGTCATCGCCGAGGGCTTCCGACCTCGAGTTCGCCGAAGGCGTAATACTCGCCGAAGGTGTACGCCGGTCTGGAGTTCGCCGCGGTGGAGCGTACGCTCCGACTATTTTGTCTTTTCCCAACCTGCCCATCGCCGGAGGTGTATCGCCGAAGGCGTACTCCTTCTCCGCCGGCGCCTCGCTGGAGGCGCACATCAAGTCGGCGCGAATTACGCCGACACGTACTTGTACAACTTCTTTTGTCCGTTCTGCCCCGCATATCGCCGAAGGCGCGTATCCCGCCGGCGCGAATTACGCCGGCGCATCCGCCTGTCCGCGCAACGCCGGAGGCGCACATCAGGTCGGCGCTTCTCTTCCGCCGCACAGCCGCCGAAGGCGCTTCCGCCTCCAACTTGATCTCCTCTCATGAGCGCGTGGTTCCGCCGAAGGCGCATCGCCGAAGGCGTACGGGGGTCCTTCTTGAAGGTGAACCCTAGCGCGAACAGCGCATCGCCGGATGCGAGTCTACCGATGCTCCTAACTTCCTCGTCCTTGATCCATCTCAGGCGTTCTTGGGCTCGTTAGAACGAGCGTCCCAAGCTCTTTCCAATGAAACCTTAATCAAATAGAACTACCGTGAATCCTGATCGTTATGAAGGTTTCTCTCCTGCGCCAACGACGCATCTCCGAAGGCGCACTCCAGGTCGGAAGCATTGAGAGGTCCTTGCCGGCTTCTGACGTCTTCAGCGACATCTCCTCCGGAAGTGTCTGTGCCGAAAGCGTACCTTCCCTACGCGCCGGAGGCACGTGGGTAAAGACACCTCAGCAAAGAAGCTGTTGCCGAAGGCGTTTGGCGCCGTTGCGCCCAACTCCGTAATTCTTCGTGACCCGCGATCTCCTCAATTCACTCTATTTAACGTACCATTTCCTAACTACAGATACTGCTTCGGTACTTCTTTTTCAAAATTGTTTAAATTCCGCGAAAAAAACAAAAAGTGTGTTACCACAATCGGAAATTTTGGATGTGCGGGAGAAGTATGAGTGCCTGTGGGGCCACCTTAATCTCACTAAGAAGATGTACAAGGTCCTCGACAAGTCGAAGGACGAGAAGCTTGAAAAGGCGGCCAAAGGGAAGGCGAAGCTCGTAGAGGAGTTGGATTATGAGCAGGCTCAGAATCAAATTTTGTCAGAGGAGCTCGTGCGACAGACACGGTTGTTAGAGCAATGTCAGCTTGCACGGCAGGCGGATGAAGAATTAATCCGCAAACTGCAATCCGAGTGCGGGGAATTGAGAGCGCAGCGTGCGGAGGCCAAATTGCAGTTGGTTGTAGTTGAAGACGATCGCCGGCGGGAGGCAGATCGGGCAAAGGAATAGTTGGCGAGGAGAGTCAACCACTGTCTCAGACGTTACGCCCACTGGGAAGTGGCGGCGCAGGAGAAACTCACACTGCGCGAGTTAGAGCTTCGTGCGGCGAATTTGATGTCAGGTGATAGTCGAAGCCGGCGGCGAGTGGCGAAGAAGCTGGATTCGTTTCTGTCGAAGTCGCGAGACACCATGGCCACCCTCGAGACAGAGGTTTCTGCAGTGTTGCGGCGGCTAGGACTGCGCAGTCGAGCTGAAGACTGGCAGGGTAGGGAGTTAGTGCGCGGCAGTCCGTCGCGCAAAAGGCAAAGCACGGGTTCTGCGGAGTGTAGTGTAGTGTGGTTCCGTGCAAGCGCATAGCGTAGTGCAGTGTAGTGTTAGTTAGGACTTAGAAGGTATAAAGTAGTTCAAGGCGTCTTGCCTTGGGATTCTTCCAGTTTCGGAAGTGCAGATCAGGAACTCATTTTCTCTGCGTGTTTGTGTCCTTAGTTTTGTCACCGCGCAAGAGGAGCTACAACTTGGCGATCCGCATTTTGTAGCTGAAGGCCTTCGGCCAAATGTTCAGAGCTAGTACATTGGTTAGAGACTTGAGTAGTTTGGATCTACACCTGCGGGCGATTGCCGATGCTCAGAGCTAGTGACTAGTTAGATACTTGAACAGTTCCCCCTTACACTTTCGAGTGATTGTTCCTGATTGTATTCCTTCGGGATTTTTCCCCTGAATGCCAAAATGAAGTTTTGCTACTTCAAGTAAGCCTTGGTTGTAATTCAGGTTACGCTGCAGCAGGTGCCTTCAGGGCAACCCCTGTAGTATTTCTGGAAATGACAAGTGCCTAAGAATTCAAACTCTTCAATAGACTGTTATGGTGTGTTACTAGATCGTTTCTCAGTTGAGTCTCTCAGTTGGACCTGTGTTCTCTGCGCATTTTGTGAGTTGAGTGTGTTGTTCACCGCGTGTGAGTGACTTCGATCCGAAGTAGGAAGTCCAAACCGGGTTCCTTGTGCTAGCAGAAACTAGTGGAAGGATTGTAAAAGCCGGAGTTGGGAGTCACTACCCGCAGATTCGTTGAGTGTATTCGTGAGAGACTTTCCCCCTAAAATCTTAAGTAGAGGTCCTAACCGACCTGTGAGTTGTGTTTCTATAGTTTCAGGTGTGTGTGTTGAGTGAACTACGCTGCACTGTGCGACCTCCGAGTGAACACTTGCAGTATTTATGGGAGTGACAGTCGCATGAGAATTCAAACTCTTCAATAGTCTGTTAAATGTGACACTTTGTACTCTGTGTGTTGCCTCTGTCCCTGTGGGTTCGACCTTTCTACCACTATATTGCAGTTTTAGCCTTTGGTGGGTTATTACAGTTGGTTTCTCTCCCGCAACCACTCGCGTACCATCTCCGGACACACCCAATTCCATCCCCATAGAAGGAAATTGAGCTTCACCGCCGACAGCTCATTCTGAAATGTGCGTAGATCAATCTGCGGCACTTTCAGCGGAACCATTCGTAGCTGAGTGGACCGGGCCATCTTCTTGCAAGTTCCTGGGCGCTCAATTTCTCCACTGATACGAGCTTCTTGAAACTCTTCTGCACTCGCTACTGCATGTCGGGAGCTCGGGTGGACTTGCTACAATTTCTCTCTACACTTCTTGCGCACTCACTCAATCTTTCCGCGAGCTCTCCGCTGACTCTCTGTGTGTGAGCTCGGTGTGGTCACTCCAGCAATCTCTCCGTGCAAGTTCTCCGCGAGCGCTCAGCGAATTCTGCACAAGGCTCCCGCAAGATTCTACTTTTGCGCACTCATGCACTCTCAAAGATCTGCACACTCTCCTCACACTCAGAAATCTCTCCGCAAGATCACAGCGAATTACCCTGCTGCACGTCACGAGCTCCGGCGGATGCGAAATTGAAAAGGCGAGAGCGAGAGTGAGGGCGAGTTTTTTCCTTCGGCGATCAAGATCACCCAACGTCTGACACTTGGACTGGCCCCGGCCCGCTTGAATCCGATGCCGGCGCGGAGGCGTAACGGCCCAATTCGCACACTCGAATTCGCGCTCCGCCGTTTCGCGGCCTCCCACGCGTGTACGTTCAATCTTGATTCCGCCGATTTCCGCCGATGCTGTTCTCCGCTCGCGTACCGCCGAAGGCGCTCGCGGCAAAGGTACGAACTTCCGCCAACTCCTTTGTCTTTTCTTCCTCCGCCGATTGCGCATCTTTCCACCGAAGGAGAATTCTAGAATCAAAGACCTTCCTTATGCCGAAGGCAAAACCTTTCGACGAAGGCGCTAGTGCCGAAGGTGTTGGGGCGAAGGAACTTACCGCCGAAGGCTTACGGCCGAAGGCGTCCGAAGTGACGGGGTCGTTTTTCCCTGTGACGAAGGCGTCTACCGCGCATGCTTCGTACGTCTTCAGCGACAGATACTCTGGAGGCGTATGCGCCGAAGACACCTCACAAAAGGACCTGTTGCCAAAGGCGCCGAAGGCGCTCTCCCAGCAGAAACCGTCTGCTCCGTCCAAGGCGTTGGACCTCGGCCTAAGCAAGGAAATTTCCATCTCGAGCTTTGATCGATGATATAGATCCATAGCTCTTCTGATCAAAGCTCCATCCATTATCCGGACCATGGGATTCTAGAGGAAGTTGGTGACATCGCTCCTACGATCAAACTCCCCTTCTAGAGGAGACCAATTACTGGCGAGTAGGCACACATGTCTTTCATACGCAGCTATTTGAAGGTCAATTGCCATATGAAGGTCAATTTACGTGGCCTTCATGGATTCCTCTACCAAAGCGTTCCACGTTCCCTCTTCCAAATCAAATATCAAGAGAGACCTCAAATTGCCCCTAAAGGGATCCCACATGAGCCAATACAGACTTCTATTACATACTACACTTCTCCCACTACCCCAATAGTCTTTCATCCATTCAGGAAACGGATGAATTCCCCACAACCATGTACCGGTCGTCGAGTCGTAATTCAAAGTTCTGAGTCTATCTATTGCGACTAGGAATCCTCCCAAAACCAGCTTGCAGTTGTTAGTAGATTGATCCACGACTAAACCCACCACCTTACGCTTCAGCATGCCATCAATGACTGTTTTCCATTGATTATAAAACGAGGTACGTTTAAAAAGAGGATTTATTCCGGAACTGGACTATCTATGACATATGTTGTTGAAAATGGTTCACCAAAACACAGTAGGCCTCCATTAGTAGCGACCAGCTCCTTGGGCGAAAATGTAAGACTACTAGTGATCCATCGATCTCTACAGCAGAAGTGGGCCGTATTTTCACAACGTGCATTAAACACAATAACACAATGTTTGCATATTTTGTCCCCTAACTCAGGACCATCTATGAATTCCTTCCATTTCTTACAAACTGAACGACATTCCATAAGGGTGGAAATTGGGAAATCATAATCTCTGAGAATCTTGATCAGGAAATCGATAGGTAGACTTTCCCATGCATCTTCAGGTTGATGCTGGTCTCTTTCGGGCTCCATCTTAACGAACGAAGTTTTAAAGGATCATACATATGAGTTCATGTCTGAATCTGCAATCTGCAGCATCTCAGAAGGAGACAGTACTCAGTCAAGTCAATTGTGAGTTAGCATCGACGAAAATTCTAACGAGGATTGAAACAGATGGGCACAAATGAAAACAACTGTGTGTTTCAATATCTGCCTATATACGTGTGAAGCAGCTGTCAAACTTGAGAACGCTGGATGCAGAAGTGTGGACAAGAGAAGTGTGATAACACTGTCAAAACAGTGTATTGTCAGATAAACGATAGAGAACGGGAAAGAAGTTCCTGTCACTGGAGTTCCGAACTATGTAGTCATCGACCGAAACACCGACTAGTATCGGTTGACAGTTACTTATGCATCGGTAATATCAGCATGTCATTTTCGATTTGGTGTTTGTTTAACTGTCACTTTCACAGTTTGAAGTATATACATACTATTAACAACTTAAAAAAATATTTCTCAACAGTACTCCATTGAGGTATCTTTTGATTTTTATTGATTGTATGAAATAAAACTTTGAATGTAATAGTAATATTGAACTTAAGCATTCTGTCAAGAGTAAATACGTTCGAACTTAAAAAAATGACCGATGACTATTCACCTCCACATGGGGCATCAACATATTTTCAAGGAGATAATATTGTTCTATATATGGATTTGCAGAAGGCATTTGGTTTAAAGTTTTAAGGTTTTTTTCATCAACCCGCCTACCATTCTTTCATTGTCAATCTCCACTCTCACCAAGTTAACAATTATTTTTCTAGAATTATTTCAAATCACGGTTAAGTATACATCCAATCTATAAGGACATTTCTTAGCCCACGGATAAGTATTAAAAATTTATTAACACCGTGAATAGAATTCTGACGTTTTTCTTCACTGTTGCTCCACGGTAGTTAGTCTTATATTTAATCATTATAATCGTAAATCTTGTAATGGAGTGTTTTTTAAATTCATTTTACCATTATTTTCTGAAGTTTTTTTCCTTGATATTGTTTAAATGCATGACTAGTGGAGCTCGTATTTCCGCTAGGATGAGCTTATTTAATATAGATGGGAATAGTTATGTCGAAGGCTGTCATCTTCGTGGCAGTATATCTCTGATCATTGCTTTCGAAGCATAGTGTTACAATTTATTTACAAAGGATTTCACATCTTTTTCTAATAAAATAAGTCTTCTTTTATGAGTATCATAATGATTTGGAGATGGTAATTTGGAGAAAATATCTTCTGGATGGGTTTTTTTAACAAGTACTTTCCAAGATTGCACACCTCAGGCCACTTGATGAAATATGCTGGATGGAAAATTATTCACAAAAGAGATGAGTCAAGTTAGCCTGGTATGATCACCATGACATGGACTGATTCCGGAACTTGATAATGGAAGTCTTCCAGTAATAATAGTTCATATTTAATTTGAGGAGATGCTTAAAGATTGATGCCGCTTAAGGCTTATTAACTTCTAAACCTCAACACGAATTTCTATACAGAAACCATATTTTTAAAAGTTGGTTCATGAAATTACGAAACAGATAAGTAACAGGTTAAATGGGTTCACAGAATGTATTAATCACATCTACAAACAAGATATGAGTTTCAAATTAAAATATCTCATTTCACTGAATATGTGTATACCAACTTATTGATTTTTGTATCCAATGGATATTGAGGTTGGTTATTTCTCGAATAAATTAAAACAAAGTTATGGCATGTAGGGTGAGTTTCATAGGTTTAAGTCTGATAGAGGTAAGTCTAAAAATGAAATGATATTCATATATCATGTAGTGGAAAAATCGTCTTTGAAAATACTGATGGTTCCACCTTTACCCATCATTGGCTATTCTCGGGTAAAGCTGGCAAGATAATCCCAATAAAAAATGCATATCCTTTAGTTCTTCTAACCATTGGCCTCAAGCCAAGCAGGACTAGTTGAAAGATCCTATGAGAACTGATTGTTGATAGAGAGCTCTTTCTCACAAGGCTCTATTTTATATTAAAAGAGTGCATCTACTCAGAAGTTTCTGCTCTTCAACTTACATGAAGTAAGAACTATCAATGGATGGCAAGAACATTGTAACCCAAGCTGGGGAATATGTAAGCCTCCAGTTTCCTCAGAGGGTACGAACAAACCTGGCTATCGAGATTTTTTCAGAGAATATTGTACTTATTCGCCAAGTCATACCAACTTGGTGAGGTTGGATCAGCAACCTTCGTTGTTCCTGGAAAGAACAGTCGACATCGCTCATCTCATCATATTCAGCTCAGCAACAGACATGCAATGGGACGGACAGTCAGAAGACAATAGTGTCATTCTTGGTTTTCAGTATATAATGAAAACGGAGACTTAACCTATTGGAAGGAAAATGAAAGGATATGGCAGGTGGCAGTTGGTCTTCAGACTCATTCTTTTGAAAATTGAAGGTACATTATAGATAGCATTAGTTGCGAGGAAAGGAGTTTTGGAACTTCAACTGAAACTTCCCGGCTAGAGCGAAGGAATCCAAGTCGAGTAGGGATACACGTCCTTCATCCGCAGCAATCTAAACTGCACCTGTCTTATCCTCAATGACTTTCTCTGCCAACACGTTCCACTTTTCCGCTGTCAGATCAAACAGCAATAAAGCCTTCATTACGCCACCGGGATCCGATAAGATCCAATACAGGCATCCATTGCATACTACACACTCCAGCACTCTACTTCCATCCAGTTCAGCAATGTAGGAAATGTATCAATTAGCCATGTACTGGTATCCGATTTGTAAATCAAAGATCTGTGTCTATCTATGACCAGAACTCCTCCCAAAACAAGCTCGAATTTCTTTTAAGATCGGTCCACGACTAAACCGACCACCACACGCTTCAGATAACGATCATGGACTGTTGGTACTACATCGATTTCATGAGGTAGGTTTAAGCTCAGGATTTTGTCCGCAACTGAGTAAAACATAACAAATGCTGTTTAATGGATATTTTATTGTTATAAAGTAAGCCTCCATCAGCAGCTACCACCTCCTTGGGCTGAAGTGTAATATTCCTCTAGATCCAGTGGTCACTACAACAGAAGTAGGCCGAATGGTCAGTACTTGTAACATGAAAAACCTTGTATCCAGATTTTGCTTTCGCAAGTCCGGACTATCTATGATTTCCTTCCATTTTTACACACTGATCGACATTCTTTCTTTCACTAAAATAATTCTTTAAAACACTTGAGTGTATTAAATAAGGTTGATTGGGCATTCACCATAAATTACATCATCATTCATATCCATGTTCGAAGCCAATCAGATTGGTGGTACTAATGTGCATGAATATTATCTAGGGCTCTTGATGGCTCTCGATGGCCCATGGAGTTACAACAAAGTCTTTTAGCTACAACAACGATCAAAGTTCATGCCTTATTTCGCTACATGTGCATCTATAATGTTCCAGGTTAGAGTATTTCATGAACTTTCACAGAACTCCAGTTTAATACGAATGAGCAATTTCCGCTTTTGTGGAATAATTAGGACACAAGAACACCTAAAATTAACTATCATCACAAGTACTAACCTTTGATTAGAAGTTCGCAACTAATGTTTGTGAAAGGGAAAGACATTTTATCTTTGCATATCGAGTTTCACTTTCTTCACTACTCATTATGATCGACATTCATATTGATAACGCATCAACATAAGTAACCTGGTCACAAATAGGGACTGAAGATGAGAGTTTCAAAAAAGAAACACAAAAAACCAGATTTTAATTGAAATATTTTTCTTTATTGAATGGCCAGCCCATCCAGACGAACATGAACTTAAAATGACATTCCAGTTGCTTAAACCGATGTAGTCCAAACGACATATATTTCGGTGAACTGATCTGTCCTGAGACTCCTATAACTTCTCTTCGGACTTCCACTACGTCCTCTTCTCTGATAGAATCCCCCACCTCCTATTACAGATGTCTCTGCTGCTGTGCTATCCAATCCTGCTCAGTATTTACTCCAGGCGCTGGAATTATGCACAACAAGCGTCGCGGAAGAATTTCGGCTCGATTACCCATACAAGACTTTGAAGGACTTCCTAAAAAGGAATTTGGGGTAAAAATTCGATCACGGTTATCTCAGACCAGTATTTCGCCACCTCAAGGTTTTCACCTTCTTCCTCGACGTCATCGAATGTGTCGAAGACGAAGGAAGGTCCGTCATCCTACATATCCCATATATATGTAGGTCTCCTGCTCAGAGATCCATCATTCTACGGACCATTGGATGACGGAGGAAGTTGCCATCATAGCTCCTACAATGAAACTCAAATTCAGTCATATCCATGACAAGTAAGCACACACACGACCTTCATACGCACTAATCTGAAAGGCATCTGACGCGTCCTGTATGACTTCCTTTGTTTAAACCAGCTAGTCCATAAACTCCTGCTTTTTTTTCCATCCCTGCCGTGCACTTCCTCTGGGACTTGGAATTATCGCACACCAAGGGTCGTCCGGGATCATACTGTATTCAGAGTAATGAAACCGATTGCTGGAGTGGAAAGGAGGTTCGGGTAGAAAAAATATCAAGTCTAATTCAGCCCAATATTTCACCACCTCAAGGTCTCTATCTTCTTGATCGAAGACGAAAAATGCATCACTGCCTCCTGTGGCGTAGAAGTTGACAACTGTGTGATAAGCTAGAGCCCATTTATCTAAAAATCTCCAGAGAGCAGCATCATCTCTTGCTTCGTACAATTCTTCCTCCAAATTGAAAGGATATCTCCGTCTCGTGATCATATCTCGATCATATAGATCTCTAGTTCTCTTGATCAAAGCTCCATCCATCGTCCGGACCATGGGATTCCGGAGGAAGTTGGCGACATCGCTTCTACGATCAAATTTCTCATTCACATTTTTCTTCGACCAATTACTGGAAAGTAGGCACACATGTCGTTCATACGCAGCCAGTTGAAGGTCAAATGGCGTGGCCTCCATGGATTTCTCTACCAATGAGGTCCACGTTCCCTCTTCCAAATCAAATATCAAGAGAGCCCTAATCTTGCCCCTAGAGGCATCCCGTACGAGCCAATACAGACACCTATCACATACTACACTTCTCCCAGTACCCCACACGTCTTTCATTGATTCAGGAAACGGATGAATTCCCCACGACCATGTACCGGTTGTGGACTCATAAATCAAATTTCTGTGTCTATCTGTTGCGACTAGAACTCCTCCAAAAACCAGCTTGAAGTTTTTCGTATATTGGTCCACGACTAAACCGACCACCTTACACTTCAGCTTATCCTTAATGACTGTATTTCCTCCATCGATTTCACGAGGTACGCTAAGAAACAGGACTTCGTCCGGAACTGGGTTATACATGACATATGCTCTTGAGAGTCGCTCACCGAAACACAGTAGGCCTCCATCAGCAGCGACCAGCTCCTTTGGCACAACGAGGTGTGGGAGATTCCTTGTGATCCATCGATCTCTACAGCAGAAATGGGCCGTATTTTCACGATGTTCATTAAAAACAATAACAGAATGATTCCAGATTTTCTTCCGTAATTCGGGACCATCTATTATTTCCCTCCATTTCTTACAAACTGAACGACATTCCAGAAGAGTGGAAACTGGCAGATCATGATATCTGAGAATCTTGATCAGGAACTCGATAGGTACACTTTCCCATGCATCTTGAGGTTGATGCTGATCTCTTTCGGGTTCCATTCTCACGAAAAAACTTTTTAACGATCATAAATATAAGTTGAACTCTGAATCTGCAATCTGCAACATCTCAGAAGGAGACAGTACTCAGTCAAGTCAATTGTGAGTTAGCGTCGACAAAAGTTCTAACGCGGATTGAAACAGATGGGCACAAATGAAAACAATTGTGTGTTTCAATATCTGCATATATACGTATGAAGCAGCTGTCAAACTTGAGAATGCTGGATGCAGAAGTGCGGACAAGAGAAGTGTGATAACACTGACGAAACAGTGCATTGTCAGATAGACGAGAGGGAACGGGAAAGAAGTTCCTGTCACTGAAGTTCCGAACTATATAGTCATCGACCGAAACAACGACTAGTATCGGTTGGCAGTTACTTATGCATCGGTAATATTAGCATGTCTTTTTCGACTTGGTGTTCGTTGAACTGTCAATTTCACATTTTGAAGTATAACCATACTATTTACGATTTCAAAAACATTTTTCTCAACAGTACTCCGTTGAGCTATCTTTTGATTTTTATTGATGGTCTGAAATTAGTCCGGACCTTTCCAGGATTTCCTTCCGTATCTTACAAACTGATCGACATTCTACAAGAGTGAAAATGGAAAGCTCCTGATCTCTGAGAACCTTAGCCAGTAATTTAATAGGGGATGTGTCCCATAGATCTTGAGGTTGATCCTCTTTCCTTTCGAGAGCGATCACAACGAACAAGCTTTAAAGGGTGATATATAAGAAGTTAGTTTCTGAATCGAATCCTCTAACATCTCAGAAGGAAACAGTAGTCAGTCAGTTTTTTTTGCAATTAAATCTTCACGAAAATATCATGCTGGTGGACAAAGATAGGCTCAGATGAGAAGGTTTGTATGATGCAATAATTTCATGTTTGCGATGTGTGTAGTAGAGAAGAGTGGTAACTCTTACGAGAAGTCGATGGTCAGACTGCGGGAAAGAAGTTTCTGTTATGTTCGGAGATCTGATGTCCTGGACCAAATTACGGACAACTTTAGTTAGGCGTGACTGTGAGTGAGCTACGCATCGGTCATTTCAGCATTTCATTTTGAATTCGGTGTACGTTTAGCTGTCATTTTCAGAATTGAAGTACAAACATACTCGTTTGGACCGCCAAAGATTAACTCTCATTATCTATTTTAATGACCAGTCTGATGAACTATCTTCTGAGTTTCAATAATAATTTGAATGGAAACATGAATGAAATAAAAGCTCACTTATATATAAAAGTGTATATATTGCTTATTTTTAGAGTAATTATATTGGAACTTGAAAAAATGACTGATTACTCTCTTAACTCCACTTATTCATAAATATAATCTAACTAATTTTCGTTGGAAAACTAGAGAGCGCTAGAGTTACGAAGATAGTCAACGCGCTAATGATGATTAGCACGTTGAGATACTTGTGGAAGACGGGCCATTTTTAACAAAAAAACCCTCAGAGTTAGTAGATTGACGGTATCTCAAAATATTGCTCTGAACATAAAATATATAAAACTATGACAGTTCTTATGGCGGCTCTAGTCTAATATATATGAGTAAGCCATAATCTCTGACAAAGGTTGTCAGGTGAGGCAAATCCCATGAGAAGCTTAACATCTAATGAGATCAATTGAAGTTGAATATCATAACAACTGATATATTTTTCTATTATGCTTAAAAAGTTGCTATATCAATGTAGTATCTGCGAGTAGAATGTAGGGACGCTATAACCTAAAATTTGACGATCACTGTTACCCCAAGGGGAATAAACAAACCTAGTTATCAGAACTTATCAGACAATGATATTGTTCATCTCAACGAATAACGAACAATTATGGTTTATTTGGAATAAGAGTGATGTTTTAGAGACTGCAAATACTTATTCATAGCATTTTGGAAGTATTTTCGTGGTTTCAGAAAATAAGATGAGTTATCTTTAGTGTTTTTTTCATGTTAAGATTAAATTTGTACCCTAAGTCACAAATGTAGAATCTTAAGGAGGTTTTGATAAGTATCATAAGTTAGCTGTCGAGATTAGATGTATAAATTTGGGAAAAAAATTTATATTGTGATTATATTCGATCTTGTATGAAATAATTTTGTGTACGAAAATGAATCTAGACCTCAAGGCAAGTTGCTCTAATATCTCTTTACATCAATTTGTTTAACTTTTTCTAAACCTACGTTTTAATATTTAATCACTTGCAAAACAGATAAATAACCTTACACTACTTCTACTCTTCCAATTGACGTGTCTACTGTTGCTTGAACTTGTTGCAACCCATCAAAAAACTCGTAGATGAAGATGTAGGTCATGCGTCTCTGACAGATGTGCACATAATCACATGAACTACTTCAAACGTATGAACACATTGGAACTCAGCATCATTACGCCAAGGAACATAGTTGGAGCATCTCGTTCACAAAGCCATGAATCAATGTGACCACTTGATATTTATCTTGCAAAGTCAAGCATGAAAATCTATCAAGAGCCATCAATCAATACGATCACTCGATCTTTATGTCGCATGGGTAAGCATGAAAATATATTAATTCCTGTTGTGGGTACTTTTTTTAAAAGATAAGTTTTGAATCTCATGGTATTTGCTAGTACAAAGATTGGTAACTTAGCTTGCATTCCTGCCAACAATCTCTCTATGGCCATCCTTTGCTTCTGAAGGCCTATATATAATTGTGACAGCTCTCAAAATTCCTTCCACCGATCATGTTGACGCGAGATCATGTTGTGTCATGCAAAAAAACCTCCACACGTGACTTCCCAAAAGGTATGTAAAATGAATGTATCAATGAAGGAGAACATAATACTATCTACGTACTCTCCTTCTTAGATGTGCGTATATAAGACGAACGCATCGAAGGAGGAGAGAATAGTAACTACCTACGTCATCTCCTTCACACTCGTTGAATTTTGAGATTGTTTTTCTCACAAAACTCCTAGCAAACATAATCTTATTTCCATGACAAGAATGAGACTCACTTCACTAAAAAAATTTGTCAGATCATCATAAGTCAATTTCGCCAATTCATCTTAAGTCTACATTGGTTACAAGGTCAAATATCTTTGACTATGTAAGTGTGAACTAGAAGTTGACTTTGGACAATACAACCAACTGCTTTTGTATGTCAGTAGAGCAAACCTATCTTTAAGTTAAGATTTAAACCCTCTTTGGGATGAATCTCGTGCTAAGAACCAACCGAAAAAAATGTAATAACCTCCTAACTATGATTTTACACTGAATTTGTCAAAAATCTCATATAATTGTGCAAGCTGATTCAAGCTGGATTATATGTCCATATTTAAGGAGAAACTTGTATCGTAAAAGAAGACGGGGACGTATGCTATTAACTTTTTCATAAGAATCTTTGTAAGATGTTGGAAGTGAAGTATCAAATACATAAAAAAAATGTCACCTTGCATATCAGGATTCAATGGGGTTGTTGTACAGAAGATTGAGACACCTCTCTGAACCTAACGTGAGTAGTGATGATGATCAAGGGATATCATCATCTTAATCAAATGCTTTTTTCGGAAATCAAAAAATTTGAAATTCTGAAGCTGAATGCTAAGAGAGATCTAGTAACGTAGATACTAGAGAAGAAGTAGATGTACGAAACTAAAACTGTAAGATCAGAAGTGTGGTAACACACTTTTTGTTTTTTTTGCAGAATTTAAACAATTTTAGAAAACTAGTACCGAAGCAGTGTTTGTAGTTAGAAAAAGGTACGTTAAATAGAGTGGATTGATGAGATCGTCTCGAGGTCACGAAGAATCGCGTAGTCGGATGTACCAACGCCAATGTCTTCGGCGCCTTCGGCAAAAGCTCCTTTTCTGAGGTGTCTCTACTCACGCGCTTCCAGCGTATAAGGAAGCTACGCTTCCGGCGCAGACACCTCAGGAGGAGGTTTTGCTAAAGACGTCAGAAGAAGGGCCCGGACCTCTGAAGGCGTCCGACCATGAGTGCGCCTTCGGCAATGCGCCGCTAGCGCGGAAAGGGAAAACCTTCATAACGATCGGAATACACGGTAGATCCAGTTGGTTGAAGTTGCATTAGAAAGAGCTCGGGACGCTCGTTCTAACGAGCCCAAGAGCGTCGGAGATGGATCAGGGACGGAGAAGTTATGAGCGTCGGAAAACTCGTAGCCGGATATGCGCCGTTCCGCTAGGGTTCACAGCCGGAAAGGACTCCCGTACGCCCTCGGCGAAGCGCCTTCGGCGGAATCGCGCGCTCATGGGAGGAAACCAACTCAGAGTCGGAAGCGCCTTTGGCGGCTGCTCATGGAAAGAAAGCGCCGGTCGGATGTACGCCTCCGACGTGGCGTGTAATAACCCACCAAAGGCTAAAACTGCAGTATGGTGGTAAAAAGATCGAACCCACAAGGACAGAGGCAACACACAGCGTAAAAGTGTCACGTTTAACAGACTTTTGTAGAGTTTGAATTCTAGGCGACTGTCACTCCCAGAAATACTGCAGTGCTCGACTCGGAGGCTCGACTCGGAGGAGGATCTCGACTCGGAGGATGCTCGGAGGATGCACAGTACAGCGTAGTCACTCAACACACACATACACACACACACACACACCTGAAAACTGGCAAAAGCACAACTCGGAGGTCGGTCAGGACCTCCGCTTCGGATTTCAGGAGGAAAGTGTCTCAAAAGTTCACTCAGAGGTTCTGCAGGTAGTGTCTCCCACTCCGGCTTTTACTGCCCTTCCGCCAGGAACTAGCGTAGGGTACCCGGACTGGACTTCCCACTTCGGAACGAAGCCTCTTCATACGCCGTGGACGTCACCCTCGACTCACACCAAACGCAGGGAGTGCAGGCCCGACTGAGAACTTAACTGAGACACAATCCAGTAACACACACACACAACCTGAATTACAAACCAAGGCTTACACGAAGTAATAAAACTTCACTTTGGCATTCAGGGGAAACTTCCCGTAGGTGTACAATCAGGATATGTCACTCGAAGGAGTAAGGGGAAACTGTTCAAGTCTCTAACTCGCAGCCGGCTCTGAGCATCAGAAATCACCCGCAGGTGCAGATCCGCACTACTCAAGTCTCTAACCGGGTGCTAGCTCTGAATATTCAGCCGAAGGCCTTTCTACTACAACATACGGTAACTTCGCTATGCTGCAGCTTCTCTACGTGGTGCCAGGACCAAAAATGCACAAACACGTCAAGAAAGTGAGTTCCTGATCTGCACTTCCGAAACTGGAAGAGTCCCAAGGCAAAACGCCTTGATCTATTTTATACCATCAAAGGTCCTAACTAGCACTACGCTATGCTATCTACTAATCGCAACATCTGCGCGAAACCAAACTATACTACTGCACTCGGCGGATCCGGTGCTGCGCCTCCTGCGCGCCGGACTGCTCCGCTCGCTGTCTCTACCTTGCCAGTCTTCCGACCGGCTGCGCAACTCCAGACGTCGGAGGGCTGCAGTGACTTCCGACTCTAAGTGTGCCATAGTGTCGCGCGCACCCGACAAGAAGGTTTCTAATTTCCTCGCCACTCGCCGCCGACTCCGACTGTCACTCTCCGTCAATGCCGCCGCCCGAAGCTCGAACTCCCTGAGTGTGATCCTCTCTTGAGCTGCCACCTCCCAATGGGCGTATCCTTTTAGGCAGTGAGTCACCCGTGTCGCCAACTCTTCTCGCGCCCTGCAGCTGCCTTCCACCTCTGCTAGCTGCATTTCCGCTTCCGCACGCTGCGCCCTCAAATCCGAACACTCGGATTGCAAGTTGCGCAACAACTCCTCATCCTCCTTGCGGGCTCTTTGACTTTCTTCTAAGGCGCGCGTCTGGCGCGCAAGCTCGGCTGCTAAGACGCGGTTTTGTCTCCGCTCTTCCTGCAATTCCGACTCGATCTTTGCCCGCATTAGCTCGGCATCCGCCTGACTTTTCGTCGCCGCATCCTCCCTCTGCTGCTGCAAGGCTTGGTATAGCTTCTGTGTGACCGCCAGGTGTTGTCGGAGGGCGGTGTTCCTATCCACATATACTTGGCACCTAGAGGCCCAAATGGCCACCTTGCTCCTCGTCCTTCGCTTGATAGTCTCCACATAAGACTGCGGTTTTCCAGTACCCGCGTACTTGGATGTCTTGCGATCCAGATATCGCAGGAGTGGGACTATCTGCTCGCACAACACCCCTATTGGCGTTTTCTGCACAGAATCCGCTTCTTGCTCTTCCGAGCTCGTCTCATCCTCAGTCTCGAGGATTTCAGTCGCCACCGAATCCCTTGGCGACTCCCTGGAACTGTGGCGCGCAGCAGCTTCCGCTGCGACTGCTGCTCCACTGCCTGCTAAAATATCCAGGGCAGTGGGGGATCCCACTGCTTGAGCCCCTGTTCCGGCTCGATCTTCGGTCTCCAAAGGGGTCGACGCCGCAGTGACTCTTGTCACCTTTGCACCGCCCGCTTCTGCTGCCTGCCCTTCCGGCGCAATCTGCGCGGAAGGTGTCTTCGCTGAGGGTGCGTCCGCCGAAGGCGTCCGCACACTGGTCGCCGGCCCTGTCCGTCTCGCAGTCGGCGAATCCGGCCGTCTCTCTGTTGACCAACTCGCAGTCGGCCGACCAGCAGTTGTCCGACTGGGAGTCGGATACACCCTGCGCGTCTTTACTCCACTTGGCCTGCTTGCTGGTGGCGTCTTCCCAGAAGTGCCTTCCGCCGAAGACGACCTTCTGAGGGTTGTTGGCTCGTCAGCCAAACTCTCTTCTGCTTCTGGCCTGCTGTCTGGTTCAACGCGCCGTTTAGTTGGCCTTCCTTCCGCTTGTCGGCCTTCAGTCGCCCGACTCGTAGTCGGCCGACTGTCAGTCCGTCCATCTCCTTTCGAAGGCATTGGTGCCTTCTGCGCAGAGGTATTTGTCGACTTCCCTAGAATCTGCGCGATTATCTCCTCTTGCGTGGGATTCCGCCGGAGCGGAGTACGCCCGGTCTCCTCAGTACTAGTTGGCATTTTGCGTGCCCTCTGTTTTGGTCGACTGTGAGGCTCGTGGGTGGGCCGACCACGAGTCGGCGCAGCTGGCACTTCCGGCTGCCTGGACAGAGCGGAGACAAAACCGCATCCTAGCAGCCGAGCTTGCGCGCCAGACGCGCGCCTTAGAAGAAAGTCAAAGAGGCCGCAAGGAGGATGAGGAGTTGTTGCGCAACTTGCAATCCGAGTGCTCGGATTTGAGGGCGCAGCGTGCGGAAGCAGAAATGCAGCTGGCAGAGGTGGAAGGCAGCTGCCGGGCGCGAGAAGAGTTGGCGACGCGGGTGACTCACTGTCTAAAAGGATAGGCCCATTGGGAGGTGGCAGCTCAAGAGAGGATCACACTCAGGGAGTTCGAGCTTCGGGCGGCGGCATTGACGAAGGGTGACAGTCGGAGTCGGCGGCGAGTAGCGAGGAAATTAGAAACCTTCTTGTCGGGTGCGCGCGACACTATGGCGCACTTAGAGTCGGAAGTCACTTCAGCCCTCCGACGCCTGGGGTTGCGCAGCCGGTCGGAAGACTGGCAAGGCAGAGACAGCGAGCGGAGCAGTCCGGCGCGCAGGAGGCGCAGCACCGGGTCCGCCGAGTGCAGTAGTATAGTTTGGTTTCGCGCAGATGTTGCGAGTAGTAGATAGGATAGCGTAGTGTTAGTTAGGACCTTTGAGGGTATAAAGTAGATCAAGGCGTTTTGCCTTGGGACTCTTCCAGTTTCGGAAGTGCAGATCAGGAACTCACTTTCTTGGCGTGTTTGTGCATTTGGTCCTGGCACCACGTAGAGAAGCTGCAGCATAGCGAAGTTACCGTATGTTGTAGTTGAAGGCCTTCGGCTGAATGTTCAGAGCTAGTACCCGGTTAGAGACTTGAGTAGTGCGGATCTGCACCTGCGGGTGATTTCTGATGCTCAGAGCCGGCTGCGAGTTAGAGACTTGAACAGTTCCCCCTTACTCCTTCGAGTGACATATCCTGATTGTACTCCTACGGGAAGTTTCCCCTGAATGCCAAAGTGAAGTTTTATTACTTCGTGTAAGCCTTGGTTTGCAATTCAGGTTGTGTGTGTGTTACTGGATCGTGTCTCAGTTAAGTTCTCAGTCGGGTCTGCACTCCCTGCGTTTGGTGTGAGTCGAGGGTGACGTCCACGGCGTATGAAGAGGCTTCGTTCCGAAGTGGGAAGTCCAGTCCGGGTATCCTACGCTAGTTCCTGGCGGAAGGGCAGTAAAAGCCGGAGTGGGAGTCACTACCTGCAGAACCTCTGAGTGAACTTTTGAGACCCTTTCCTCCTGAAATCCGAAGCGGAGGTCCTGACCGACCTCCGAGTTGTGCTTTTTGCCAGTTTCAGGTGTGTGTGTGTGTGTGTGTGTGTTGAGTGACCACGCTGTACCGTGCATCCTCCGAGCATCCTTCGAGTCGAGATCCTCCTCCGAGTCGAGCCTCCGAGTCGAGCACTGCAGTAATTCTGGGAGTGACAGTCGCCTGAGAATTCAAACTCTACAAAAGTCTGTTAAACGTGACACTTTTTACTCTGTGTGTTGCCTCTGTCCCTGTGGGTTCGATCTTTTTACCACCATACTGCAGTTTTAGCCTTTGGTGGGTTATTACAAGAAGATCTTACACGCTAAACTCTCAGAATCAAAATTTAGGGATTGTGGTAAAGGTCGGAGAAGCTGAATAAGTGGCTCTGAGAAAGTCTAACAGGTTTAATCTCAAAGCTTAAGTTTCTGTGTGTTGCCTCTATCCCTGTGGGTTCGATCTTTTTACCACCATACTGCAGTTTTAGCCTTTGGTGGGTTATTACATAAGGAGCCGACAACTTCTTTTTGGCGCCGCTGCCGGGGACAGTGCGTCAACACCAGAATACTTGAGCAGCAATGCTCGGTGAATGTCGACGAGCGATAGTGTGGGAAACCTGAGTGCGAGAGCCACACGAAAACTCCGTCGAGATTTAGAAAAAGCCGTAGAAGCAAAACGGCGAACTAAAAAGAAGACTCCCGGTGAGGACTCTGCAGAAAGATCGCCATCATCGACTGCTGGAAGACAAAGGCGTTCCAGTTCACCTACCGCGAGCATTGAGCTAACAGTTCTATTGGAAATTCCTCCGACAGAAACTCTTCCTGAGTTTGGCCAACCTAGGATCAGTCCGTTGACAGGATCACCAATGGCAGACCATCAAGCCAATCTCCGCCAGGTGTTTTTCCAACCTATCACAAAGAATTTGTATCCAAGATACACGGGAACGGGCGACGACGATGATGCAGATTCATACATAAAGCTCTTCGAGTCTGTCTCCATCGCCAATCGTGAGACCAGTGATGAAGACAGACTGCGAATCTTTCCTAGCCTGCTACGCAGGCGAGCTCGTAGCTGGTACAACCATGAGAGCACCGACCCCACTGGCATCCGGACCTGGGCTCAGCTCAAGGAAAAGTTTCTGAGGCGGTTTCGCGAACTCGGATATGACAGTCGAGTACTGACCCGGCTTCAAAATCTTCGACGCGAGCGGAAGGAGAATCTTCGAGACTATACTGAGAGATTCCAAGACCTCCTAGATCGAATTCCGAAGACAGGCCCAGGAGAACCATTTTCGGTACAACAAGCAGTGGATTGGTATGTGACAGGGCTCTCAAGAGAAATGGAGACCTTCTGTAGGAGAGGCAAGACTGACACAATCCAAGATGTGATAGCTGCGGCAGAGACCTTTGAAACGTCAACCCTTGACACTCGAAGACGCGACCGACGGTCGACGAAGAAGAAATCGCAAGGCGGACGTCGGAAGAGAAGAAACTCGCCATCCTCGACAGAAGAATCAAGCTCCTCCAAATCAAGTTCTTCCTCGGAAGAGGAAGAGGACTCGTCATCTTCAGAGGAAGAAAGACGGAAGAAGAAACGCAGTACGATCAAGAAGAAGGATCAAGGTAGGGGAATCCCAGTGAAGAGTCAAGGGGACATCGCAGCCAAGGTGGACAACCTGGTGAAGAATTTTGCGGACCTGAAAGTTCATGTAGTAGGAGGTCAAGACCGACGTAAATCACCTGCGCGACAGCGAGCGAATCTCTGGTGTACTACGTGCGGACAGGTGGGACATGCCAACACGGAGTGCATGTCCGCTCGCCCAACTTACCCAGTGAATGCGGTCGAATGGGCACCACAGTGGGAGAATCCCATGTATTATGCTGAGCCGGTTGAGGACACCGCCTACGCGGTGCAGACAGCTCCAGCTACAACTCCGAACCCACCTGTGCATATACCGCGCTTTGTTCCGAGGGAAATGGCGGGTACGCTCCCACCGAGACGAATGGCACCTCCAGGCAATTACAACCGACCTCCACCACAATTCAATGGTTGCTACAACTGCGGGGACATGGGACATTACGCGCCAAGCTGTCCCCACCCGAGGAAGCAAATGGGGTATGCACCGTTGTGCAGCAATTGCAAGAAGTCTGGACATACGGCAGCCGAATGTGATCAGCCACCAGTCCCCAGGCAAAGCGTGCGTTTCGTATCGACGCCTGGCAAGGAAGAAGTGCAGGTCAACCAGGTAGAACTGAGCCAGGACCCAGTTGAAGAAGACGAAGTATGGCCGGAAGAAGAAGTAATGTGCGGACGGGTAGAGACCCGAAGTTTGAAGAGGAGGGGAGAGGACCACGAGGACACTCGCCGCCTCGAGCGCAAAGAAGAGAGGAGGAAGTCTAAAGAAGTTAGAGAAGGCCGAAGGAGAAGGCCGGGTACACCTCCGGCGATGCGGAACATCCAGCCGGAGCAGAACTCAGAGAAGGCGGACAGGTCTTCAGAAGAGTTCCGGACTCGAGACTACCTTCCGGACATCAAAGATGAGGTGAGTCACCTCATCAAGGAAGCACTGGGCGCCGGAACAACATCCGACGACCGGAAGGCGGCCAGGCCCCCTACACCACTTCCGACCGCGAGTACAGAGAGAGTGGCGGCTGTGACTTCCAACACTTCCTACGACATAGTGGAGGACATAGGGAGTCAGAGGGCAAATATTTCCTTCCTCCAGCTGTTGGAGGACAATAAGACGTACAGAAGGATGCTGATGCTTTCGTTGCGCCGACCACGCAAACCCCGAAAAGGGAAACTTCCGGCTGTGTACAGAGTGGAAGGAGGAGACCTAGGACCTCCAGAGATCGAAGTAGAGATCGGAGGCTGCGTCATACAGAAGGTACCAGTGGACTCCGGCTCGGGCGTGAACATCATGACCGAGGAGACAGCGAACTCCTAGGGGTTCCAGACCTTCGAGCCTACATCCCGAGTGTTGCGACTGGCCGATCAAACGCGCAGAATGCCGCTAGGAATGTTGAGCAATGTGAGAACCAACATTGGAGGAGTGGACTTTCAACTGTCCTACATAATATTGCAACCTCTAATGAAGAAAGGTTATGATGTGCTGCTTGGCAGACCGTGGCTATACGATGCCAAAGCAAGGTGTGACTGGAGGAGGAAGAAATTACAGTTCCGGAACCCTGCGGATCCTCCGACTGTCATTACCGTACCATGGACCAAGGTACCACACGAGGGCGAAACACCTTCCACCACCTCCGGTTACACGACTGGAGGGGAGACCAGCTCGTCATGCACTTCAGAGACAGAAATGTCGGATGAGTTTGTGGGTTACGTCACTTGCTGCTCCATTGAGGAGGAAGGAGACGATGTGCATCCGGATGACGAATAGCAACTAGCAGCCGGACTGGGCAGAAGCGAGATCAGTCACACAGAGGGGATTGTCGACCCAAGTGACTGCTGCGAACTGCAGCTCAGTCCAGATAAAGGCTTGAAGGTGTCAAGCCAGGTACAAGGAGAAGAGTTGAACAGGGTACAGGCGTTTCTTCGCCAGTATGAGGATGTCTTCGCATGGAAGATTGAAGACATGAAAGGCATACCTGCAAGGTATGGGGAGCACAGGATCGACTTGTTGGACGAGGCAGTTCCGGTTCGCCAACGCCAATACAGGCTCAACTCAAAATATTCATTATTGGTGAAGGACGAAATCGATAAGTACCTGAGCGCAGGGATCATCTACCCGGTACTCAGTAGCGAGTGGGTGTCGCCTATCGTAATCGTGCGCAAGAAACTGACGGGTAAGATCCGGGTGTGCCAGGACTTCCGAAAGCTGAACGCAGCAACGAGGAAGGACCATCACCCTTTCCCTTTCACGGACTCTATTTTGGACCATGTTGCAGGGCATGAATGCTACAGTTTCCTAGATGGATTCTCAGGCTACAACCAGGTGTCCATCAGGGAACAGGACAAGGACAAAACAACCTTCACGACCGACTGGGGAACCTATGCTTATCACAAGATGCCGTTCGGGCTGTGCAACGCGCCAGCAACGTTCCAGCGGATGATGACAAACATCTTCCAAGAGCACTTGAGGAAGTTCCTGGAAATTTTCATCGATGACTTTTGTGTCTTCGGTAAGAGGTCGGAGCACCTTAACCATCTTCGGCAGACGTTTGACAGATGTAGGGAGAGCAGCTTGTCCTTGCACCCTGAGAAGTGTTTTTTCTTCATGACCAGCGGAATCCTGCTGGGGCACCGAGTTTCGTCCGATGGCATTGCAGTGGATGTAGAGAAGGTGAAGATTATTCTCGAACTTCAGCCGCCGACGAACCTACGTGAGTTGAGGACCTTCCTTGGCCATGTAGGCTATTACAGAAGGTTCATAAATATGTACGCCATCTTGGCAACCGATCTGACGAAGCTGCTTAAGAAGGAGGAACCCTATGTGTGGGGCAAGGAGCAACAGCTAGCCTTTGAAACACTCAAAGCCAAACTGACGACTGCTCCGGTTCTGAGAAATCTGGATTGGAACAGACCTTTCCATGTCTATGTAGACACGTCGGCATTTGCAATCGGAGTGGTTCTCAGTCAGAAGGACGACAACAAGAAAGACTACCCGATTTACTTCGCGAGCCGTCAGTTGTCAGCAGCAGAGAAGAAGTACACGACAACTGAGAGGGAGGCATTGGGAATGGTGTACTCCTGTAAGAAGTTCAGACATTATTTAATCTGCTACGAGTTCGTGTTTCATGTGGATCATTACGCCTTACAGCACCTGGTGAAAAAGGCGGATCTGTCCGGACGAATTGCCAGGTGGGTAATACTGCTGCAGGAATTCACCTACACTGTGCAGACTAGGAAAGGCGTTCACCATGAGAACGCGGACTACCTCTCCCGACTATGGACCGAACCCATAGAAGAGGAAGTAGTGGATGATTTTCCCGACGAACAACTTTTTCAGTTGTCCGCCAGCCATGAGTCCAGGTACGCGGACTTATACAGGTTTCTGCTCACACTCCAATGTCCGGAAGGATTGGATGCGGAGCAGCGCACAGTCTTCGTTCATAAAGCGGGACCTTACCAGCTCCAACAGGGGGTCTTATTCAAGAAAATGGCAGACGAGAGGCTGTGCAGATGCTTAGAGGAGTCCGAAGTTCCGCGAGTCGTTAAAGCCATGCACACAGAAGACGCTGGTGGTCATTACGCCACTAGGAATACAGTGACCAAAATTGTGAATGCAGGATACTGGTGGCCGACGATGTTCAAAGATGTACACGACTACGTTCGCAAATGCGATAGCTGCCAGAGGACGGGAAGGCCGACTCCGACCACGAGATGGCCTCTGACACCGATCATGCCCTTGGCACCATTTGAAAAATGGGGGATCAACTTTGTGGGACCAATACAACCTGTCACTAAAGGCACGCGCAGGCGCTACATATTGGTAGCAACAGACTATGCGACCAAGATGGTGGAGGCAGAGGCCACAAGGCACGACGACGCAGCAGCAGTAGCACGGTTGCTATTTGAATCAATCATCACACGCTACGGGTGCCCACTAGAAATAGTCAGTGACAGGGGAACGCACTTTCTGAATCAGGTGATAGAAAGTTTGACGCGGCACTTCCAGATTAAGCATCGGAAGACTACTCCATACAACCCCAAGGCGAATGGTCTGACAGAGAAGTCCAATGGATTGCTCTATAAGATACTCCTCAAGGTGACTGTGAATCATGCTCACGACTGGGACACCAAGCTACCGGCCGCCTTATGGGCATACAGAACGGCAGAAAAAGTCACCACCAGGCAAACACCTTACTTTCTGGTTTATGGGCAGCATCCAATCTTACCCATCGAATTCGAGATACCCACCAAGAGGACATTAGATCAGAGAAGGCTGGATGCGGAAGAAAGTCAGGCATATCGACTGCAAGAAGTAATGGCACTGGAGTAAAGACGTCAAGAGGCCGAAGATCGAACAAAGCAACTACAACTCAGGCGGAAGGAGAAGTACGATCGAAGACTCAAACCAGTACTACTTGAGAAGGGCGACTTGGCTCTGCTCTACGATAGCAGACATGCTAGATTTCCAGGCAAGCTACACTTGAGATGGATGAGACCTTACACGGTGATCGAAGTTTTCCCCAATGGCTCAATCCAACTCGCAGAACTGACAGGAGAATGGCTAGGCACCTGCGTGAACGGGTGGCAGGCGCGGCGCGGTGTGGCTGTAGTAATTGCAGCAGCGCCGCGGACAAAGTCCGGCGGAATCGATCCTTGTAATCGCGGGTCCTGTACCCATTCTTGATAGACCTCCCGTTGTTGAACAGCTCCACGAATTGTGCCTCTTCCTGCTTGGTCACCTTGACGCTCTCACTATCGAAGAGGAGGTGCCCTGGCATGCCGGCACATTTCCCCAATGCTTGCGCCCAATCTTGGACTGTCCACCGATCAACATGCGGACGCAATCCGCGCGAAGGTGGCCCCTGTGGCTCTAGCCACTCGCGCACCATATCCGCACAGATGTAGTTCCAACCCCATAGCAAGAAATCGAGCTTTCTTGCTATCAGGCGCTCCTCGAAAGCGCGCAGCCCGTTCTGTGGTAGACGGAGCGGCAGCATCCGCAATCGGCCCGGTCTCGTCATTGCGTTCTTGGAGTTCGCCCGCCCGCTCATTCTACTTCCGCTCCGCTCGAGCTCCTTTCTTCCTCGGCAAACTCTAATCGCCCTCAATTCCAAATCATGCGCACTTGCTTCTCCCTCAATCACCAAGAAATCCTCTGCGCGGCGATGTCGAGAATGCTTAGCAGCCAGCAGATGGAGGCGCGCAGCTCGCACTAGAGAATGGAATCGCGAATTCAAGAATGGGACGCTCTCTGCCTCCCGGTCGAAGGTCATGGTCGGCTCTTGCTCGTGGAGCACGACTCAATTGATGGCCGCGCCGGCTCTACGCTGAAACGGTCTCCGCTCTCACGCGCAGCTTCACGCTCCGCCGTCGCCGATTAAACTCTCACGCTCGAATTGGCGAATTTGAACTCCGCGAGCGTACTACGCCGCGGACATGGATGCGCAACGCCGAAGGCGGATTTTCCGCCTTGCGCGGTACACTTGTTTGTACCGCTCCTCAGCCAATCCTCTTCTGCCTCGGCGCGTGTGTCCGCATGTCGGACAAAAGTTCATATCCCGCCTGCGCGCAGGCGGACTCGTCGGCGGGTTCTCTGCCGGCGCGGAACTTCACCCTCCCTTGCACAGGCGCTCGCCTGTGCGCAGGCGAAATCCGTCCGCGTCGATGCGTTGGCGCGGAAGGCGTTGACCGCGGTCAACCGCCTCCGTCCAGACTGTCCGTTCCTTGCCTCTCCGTCTGCGCTTCCGCCGCCGCAACTCCGTCCGTCCAAGAGCGCATCCATCCGTCCCGTCTGTACAGTCCGCTCGGTCCGTACGGATTTTACTATTCTGGCGGCCCTTGCTCGTCCGCGGCGTTGCGCTGGCGCAGAAGGCGCCGTACAATTTCTACCTCACAAGGCGCATTTCTAGGGCCTAAGGCGGATTTCCCGCCGACGCCGAAGCGCCTGTGCGTAGGCGAACTTTGCGCCTACCTCAAAACCCTATTTTGCCTGTGCGCAGGCGAACTTCCTTCGTCCGCGCATAGGACAAAACTTCTCCGTCTGTGCGCAGGCGAAGAGCTGAGTATCTTACAACCTTCATAACTCCCGGAGTCCTTATCCGTTGTTGGCGTCCTTGGGCTCGTTGGAATCAGCGCATCGAGTTCTTTCCAACGAGACCCTAACTAAGTCAAGACGTTCGGGGGTGGACCTAAGTATGAAGGATTTCCCTACCGCCGCGGACGCAGCTCCGAAGGCGGGTTTTGCGCCTTGCGCCGTAGGGATCCTAACTGCGGAGCTCGCAGGGAGGTGGTGCCCTTCCTTACCGCTGCACCCAACTCCTAGATTCTACGAGGTCCCTCGAGAATCTCTGCAATCTTCCGAATTCACTTTGTTTTGATGCACCGAAGGCTATTTACATTGCTGCCAGGGTACAGTTTTCCAAAAATGTTTTAATTTCCTCAAAATTACCAAAAGTGGGGTACCACAACAGCAAGCCGTGGATTGGTATGTGACCGGCTTAACTCGGGAGATGGAGACTTTTTGCCGACGCAGTAAGTGCGATACTATCGAGGACGTGATTGCATCGGCCAAAGCCTTCAAAACTTCCACTCTCAACCGAAGAGGGAGAGAGAGACGGGAGTCGAAGGAGCGAAAACCAAAGGGAGGGCGAAGACGACGCAGAGGCGCAACTCCGTCATCGGAAGAACAGTCCTCGGACGAGAACCGTTCCTCATCCAAAGAAGAGGAAACCTCCTCGTCGGAGGAAGAGAATAAGAGAAAGAAGCATGGGGCAACAAAGAAGAAGGGCCCCCGACAAGCGACTATGGACAGAGCGCCGGGAGACATAGCATTGAAGATGGAGACCCTTGTGAAGGACTTTGCCGACCTCAAAGTTCAGGTGGTAGGCGGCCAGGATCGACGAAAATCACCCGGGAGAGTGCGAGCAAACTTGTGGTGCACTACGTGCGGAGCGGTGGGACATGCGAACACCGAGTGTCTTACCAACCGTCCGTCATATCCAGTCAATGCAGTGGAGTGGGCACAACCGTACTATGGGGAAAACCCCCAGTACTATGGAGAGGCGAGCGAAGAGATTGCCTACGCCGTCTAGTCAGTCCCCGCCCCTACTGCAGTTACGCAAGTGCATATCCCCCGGTATCATCCGGTAGATAGGGCCACTACGGTACCCGTGAGGCGCTGGGCACCTCCAAGGACGTTTGACCCACCGCCACCGTGAGCTTGTTTTAATTGTGGGGAAGTTGGACACTTCTCACCTCACTGCCCCCATCCCAAAAGGCAAACCGGGTATGTCCCGACATGTAGTAATTGCAAGAAGTCCGGGCATACTGCGCCGGAGTGTGATCAGCCACCAGTTCCTCGGCCAACGGTACGATTTGTGACCACCCCTGCCAAGGAGTACGTCCAAGTTAACCCGGTCGAAGTAGGTTCGGACAGAAATGACGAAGACGAAGAATGGCCGGCGGAAGAAGTTATGTGCGCACGAGTCGAAACTCGTAGTTCCGAGAAATCAAAGGAACAAGAGCGCGACACTCGCAAACACGAACGGAGAACCGACGACCGGACGGGAAAAGGGAAAGAGAAGGCATCTAGCAAGTCCGACTTGCGACCTGCACGAAAGCCTTCGGTTACGCGAGAAGCACCAGTAGTGCGCACCCATACATCGGTCGAAGATGAGCCAGTACGCTTGCTGAAACGGGACTATGCCCCGGATATCAGAGAGGAGGTAGCGAACTTGTTGAAGGAAGCGACCCGCAACCAAAAGGGACCACAGCGGGAAGATTTGTCACCCTCCTTTGGTGTGAAGATGGCGGCAACTCTGGAACCTCGCAGGGCGTCGTCTCCAACCCGACGCGTCCACTATGACTTAGTCGAAGATCTCGGGAACCGGCAAGTGAACATTACGTTCAACCAGCTTCTTGAGGACAACAAGACGTATCGGAGGATGTTGATGCTTTCGTTACGACGCCCGCGGAAGCCACGCACATGCAAAGCCCCTCAGGTGTACCAAGTGGCCAGCGAAGACCAAGCACCCCCAGAGATCGATGTGGAAATAGAAGGATGTTGTGTACGCAAGGTATCAGTAGACTCTGGATCAAGAGTCAACATAATGACGGAGGACACTGCAAGAGCCTTGGGGTTCAGTGAATACGAACCTTCGAGGCGTGTGTTGAGGTTAGCGGATCAGACGCGGAGAATGCCTGTAGGTATGCTACGCAATGTCAAAACAATCATCGGTGGTGCAGACTTTCGGTTGACTTATATCATCCTTCAACCGATGCTGAAGCAAGGCTATGACATCCTGCTCGGGCGACCGTGGCTATATGGCGCACAAGTACGATGTGACTGGCGTAGGCATCGCCTTAAGTTTCCCCATCCTACGGAGCCGACCAAGACCATCACGGTGCCTTGGAACAAGGTCCGACATGAAGGAGAGACCCCATCGACAAGTGCGGGTTACACATCGGGGGTAGACAGTGATTCGGCCGCACGATCAGATCCTAGTGACACTGAATCCGATTATTTCGTGGGATTCGTTGCCTGCTGTTTTTGTGAAAGAAGAACCGGACGCTATTCAGCCGGATGACGAATAGCAATTAACGCTAGGACTAGGGAGGAGTGAGACGAGTCACACCGAGGGCATTGTCGACCCTAGTGACTGTCACGAAGTACAACTCAGTCCCGACAAGTGCTTGAAGGTATCAAGCACGGTGAAAGGAGACGAGCTAAGGGAGGTACAGACATTTCTTAGCCATTATGTCGATGTCTTCGCCTGGAAGATCGAAGACATGAAGGGGATACCTGCACAGTATGGAGAACACCGTATTGATTTACTGGATGAAGCAGTACCCATACGTCAGCGCCAGTATCGCCTCAACCCAAAATACTCCTTGCTAGTTAAGGAGGAGATAGATAAGTACCTGAGCGCCGGTATTATCTACCCAGTGCTCAACAGTGAATGGGTATCGCCAATTGTTATCGTACCAAAGAAGTTGACGGGTAAGATACGAGTGTGTCAGGATTTCCGGAAGTTGAATGCAGCAACACGTAAGGATCATCACCCGCTGCCGTTCACGGATGCCATTTTGGACCATGTCGCGGGACATGAGTGCTATAGCTTCCTGGACGGGTTCTAAGGTTACAATCAGGTGTCTATCCGGGAACAGGACAAGGATAAAACGACGTTCACAACCGACTGGGGAACTTACGCATATCACAAGATGCCCTTCGGTCTGTGCAACGCACCTGCCACCTTTCAGCGGGTGATGACCAATATTTTCTAGGAGCAACTGAGGAAGTTCCTGGAAATATTCATAGACGACTTCTGTGTCTTTGGGAAGCGGTCAGAACACCTAAGTCACGTGAGGCAGACCTTTGATAAATGTAGGGAGAGCAGTTTATCGCTGCACCCCGAGAAGTGTTTTTTCTTTATGACTAGTGGAATCTTGTTGGGCCATCGGGTCTCGGCAGACGGCATTGCAGTGGACATCAAGAAGGTCAAGGTTATACTCGAGCTTGAGCCACCAACGAATCTGAGAGAGCTTCAAGCATTCCTGGGTCATGTGGGCTACTACCGAAGATTCATACACATGTATGCAATATTGGCGGCCGACCTCACCAAGTTGTTGAAGAAGAACGAGCCTTATGCCTGGGGTGCGAACCACCAGTCAGCATTCAAGGCTCTTAAAGCGAAACGCACGACTGCTCCAGTGCTAAGGAGTCCAGACTGGAATCGACCATTCCATGTTTACGTCGACACATCTGAATTCGCCATCGGTGTAGTACTGAGCCAAAAGGATGACAACAAAAAGGACTACCCGATCTATTTCGCAAGCCGTTAGCTGTCTCTAGCAGAGAAGAAGTACACCACGACGGAGAGAGAAGCGTTGGGGATGGTGTACTCTTGTAAAAAGTTTCGACACTACCTAATCTGCTACGAGTTTGTGTTCCATGTGGATCACTACGCATTGCAACACCTAGTCAAGAAAGCCGACCTGTCCGGTCGGATAGCCAGATGGGTGCTGTTGCTACAAGAGTTCACCTACACGGTCCAGACCAGGAAATGGGTGCATCACGAAAATGCAGATTACTTGTCCAGATTATGGACCCAGCCTACCGAGGAGGAATTGGTGGACGATTTTCCAGATGAAGAATTGTTTCAGTTGTTTGCGGGGCAAGAGTCCCGCTATGCTGATCTGTACCGATATCTGCTAACGCTTCAGTGTCCCGTGGGCATGGACTTGGAACAAAGGATTGTCTTTATTCATAAGGCAGACCCGTACCAACTCCAGCAGGGTGTTTTGTTCAAGAAGATGGCAGATGAACGCTTCTGCAGGTGTCTAGAGGAATCAGAGGTCCCAAGAGTAGTAAGCGCGATGCATACCGAGGAGGCGGGTGGACACTATGCCACCCGGAACACGGTCACAAAGATTGTAAATGCGGGGTATTGGTGGCCGACCATGTTTAAGGATGTTCTCGATTACATCGCAAATGCGATAGTTGCTAGAGGACGGGGAGACCAACGCCTACAACACGATGGCCCCTGACTCCCATCATGCCTCTAGCATCTTTCGAAAAGTGGGGCATCGACTTTGTAGGGCCGATACAACCAGTGACTAGGAACACCCGAAGGCGCTACATTTTGGTAGCTACGGACTACGCCACAGAAGTCCAATGGTCTGTTGTGTAAAATACTACTCAAGGTCACGGTAAACCACGCTTACGACTGGGATACGAAGTTAGCAGCCGCTCTATGGGCGTACCGGACAGCTGAGAAAATTACGACCAAACAGACACCATACTTTCTGGTGTATGGTCAACACCCGATCCTCCCGATCGAGTTCGAAGTACCCACCCAACGAACGTTGGATTTACAGAGGGTGAGCGCAGAGGAGAGTCAGCTCTACAGATTACAAGAGGTCATGCTGCTGGAAGAGAGGAGACGAGAAGCCGAGGAACGCACCAGGAGAATTCAGCTCCGCCGGAAGGAGAGATACGATAAGAAGATCAAACCTGTACTCCTGCAGAAGGGTGATTTGGCACTGCTCTACGACAGCAGGCATGCCAGATTCCCAGGCAAACTGCACCTAAGATGGATGGGACCTTACAGGGTTGTCGAAGTCTTCTCGAATGGATCCATCCAACTTGCGGACCTAGCCAGCAATTTATTAGGCACCCGAGTGAATGGGTGGCGGTTGAAGAAATACCACATGTGAGTGTTCGCGTGGGCGCTCACAATTGAGGAGGGGAGCATGTGGTACCCCACTTTTGGTAATTTTGAGGAAATTAAAACATTTTTGGAAAACTGTACCACGGCAGCAGTGTAAATAGCCTTCGGTGCATCAAAATAAAGTGAATTTCGGAAGATCGCAGAGATTCTCGAGGGACCTCGTAGAATCTAGGAGTTGGGTGCAGCGTCAAGGAAGGGCACCACCCTCCCTGCGAGCTCTGAAGGTATGATCCTTTCAGCGCAAGGCGCAAAATCCGCCTTTGGCGCTGCGCCCTCGGCGGTAGGGAAACCCTTCATATTTAGGTCAACCCCCGTACGCCTCGACCTGATTAAGATCTCGTTGGAAAGAGCTCGACGCGCTGATTCCAACGAGCCCAAGAACGCCGACATGGATGAGGATTCGGGAGTTATGAAGGTTGTAAGATATCCAGCTTTCCGCCTGTGCACAGGCGAAGAAGTTTTGTCCTATGCGCGGACGAAGGAAGTTCGCCTGCGCACAAGCAAAATAGGGTTTTGGACGTAGGCGCGAAGTTCGCCTACGCACAGGCGTTCGCCTGTGCACAGGCGCTTCGGCGTCGGCGGGAAATCCGCCTTCGGCCCTAGAAATGCGCCTTCGGAGGTAGAAATTGTACGGCGCCTTCTGCGCCAGCGCAACGGCGCGGACGAGCAAGGAGAATAGTAAAATCCGTACAGACCGTACGGACTGTACACAGGCTGTTGACCGCGGTCAACGCCTTCCGCGCCAGTGCATCGACGTGGACCGCCTTCGCCTACGCGCAGGCGAGCGCATGCGCACAGGCGGGTGAAGTTCCGCGCCGGCGGAGAATCCGCCGAGGAGTCCGCCTGCGCACAGGCGGGAGTTGAACTTTTGTCCGACGTGCGGACAAGCGCCGGGGCAGAGGAGGATTGGCTGAGGAGCGGTACGAACGAGTGTACCGCGCAAGGCGGAAAAGACGCCTTCGGCGCTGCGCACCCATGTCCGCGGCGTAGTACGCTCGCGGAGTTCAAATTCGCCAATTCGAGCGTGTGAGTTAAATCGGCATCGGCGGAGCGTGAAGCCGCGCGTTAGAGCGGAGACCGTTTTAGCGTAGAGCCGGTGCGGCCATCAATTGAGTCGACCTTCACGAGCAAGAGCCGACCATGATCTTCGACAGGGAGACGGAGAGCGTCCCATTCTTGAATTCGCGATTCCATTTTCTAGTGCGAGCTGCGCGCGTCCATCTGCTAGCTGCTAAGCATTCCCGACATCGCCGCGCAGAGGATTACTTGGTGATTGAGAGAGAAGTGAGTGCGCGTGATTTGGAATTGAGTGAGATTAGAGTTTGCCGAGGAAGCAAGGAGCTCGAGCGGGGTAGAGGGAGAATTAGCGAACAGGCAAATTCCAAGAACGCAATGTCGAGACTGAACCGATTGCGGATGCTGCCGCTCCGACTTCCACAGAACGGGTTGCGCGCTTACGAGGAGCGGCTGATAGCAAGAAAGCGCGATTTCTTGCTATGGGGATGGAACAACATCTGTGTGGATATGGTGCGCGAGTGGCTAGAGCCACAGGGACCACCTACGCGCGGATTGCGGCCGCATGTCGATCGGTGGACGGTCCAAGATTGGGCGCAGGCAGTGGGAAGGTGTGCCGGCATCCCAGGGCACCTCCTCTTTGATAGTGAGAGCGTCAAGGTGTCTAAGCAGGACGAGGCGCAATTTGTGGAGCTGTTCAAGCGGGAGAGGTCTACCAAGAATGGGTACAAGACCCGCGATTACAAGGATCGCTTCCGCCGAACTGTGGCTACGGCGCTGCTCCAATTACTGCAGCCACACCGCGCCTGCTACATCACATTGTGGCAGGTCTCTTTTGTGGAGTGCATCATCGAGGGAGCTCCAATTCACTTGGCGAGCATCCTGCACAGAGTGATGCGACAGCACGCTTTCGAGGAGAAGGGGGGAACTCTAAATCATCTCTCTCCTTTCCTAATCAATTTTTATCGGCAGCAAAATTGTTTGACCGCGGCGGAGCTTGCTCGTTTTCCGCCGTTGTCCGTCGACCATCCCGGGAAGTATGTGCGGGAGAACGAGGTCGACACTGACGCAGAGGAGTCGCCGACTTCTACTCCGCCAAGGCGGAGGGACGAAGAAAGAAACACTTCCTCAGCAAGAGTGCCGCAGAAGCGGCGATGGAGAGAGGAGCAGCATCAAGAACCCACTGCTCCCATTCGACAGCGGCCGTTGCACGAAGTGTGCAGCCGGCCGAAGCAGAAGGCGCGCAGGCTTGTGTTACCAGCCAGCAGTGCGGACACGGCGACGATTGCCACGGAGAAAGGAAGTGCGTCGCCGGAGAAGAACGAGGGAGCGCGGACGTCTGCAGGAGCAACGGACCACGCTGCACCTTCGACGGACGAGAGGCCGCCTACGGGCCAAGGGCCTCCGGAGTTACCACGTGCGTTGCGGACGGGTGTTCCGCCTGCGCACAGGCGTGCCTCGACGGAAAGGCGACCCCACGCGGACGTGGACCTACGCCTACGCGTAGGAAGATGCAGTCCGCCTGTGCACAGGCAAGATTCACCCCCGTTCCAACGTAGGAAGGGGAAGGAGCCGGCGGAAGATCCGCCTACGGGTCACGGGCCTTCGGGACCAGACCCTCCGGCGCCCAACGCACCGCGATTTGCGCCTTCGGGCCAACGAGATGCGAACAGGGAGCGTGCGGAGGCAGCACCGTCGGCGGGTAATCCGCCGGTAGACGCGCCTTCGGCGGTAGGGCCTTTGGACCAAGGAACATCGGGCGAGCGGCCTCCGGCTATGTCGCCTTCGGCGATAGACGCCTTCGGCGCTGCGCCTGCGGCGGACAAGGCGCCGGCATTTGCGCCTGCACACAGGTCAGGCACAGCCCTAGCGCAGGACCGATTAAGGGAGAAGGACCTGACGGAGGAGCGGATTGACTGTTCGCGGGACGAAATTTCGGTGCGCGATGCGCAATCAAACCCTGCGCAGACACGTCCGCCGCTCGATCGCCTTCGGCGGCGGACGTCGGCGGCAGAGAGGATACGGTCGAAGACCGACAAGCGGGCGACGGGGATGTAGCACGGCCACATTCGCCCACCACCTTGGACATTTTGGCGAAGAGCAGCGAGGCTGTAGCGGTGCCTTCGTAGGCAGCACCCGTAAACGACGTGCAGCCCCACTCGGGTTAGTCGCCAACGCAATCAATGGCGACTGAATCCTTAACTCGGATGATGACGACGGAGGCTCCACAGAAGCAATGTCGGGAGCAGGGGATACCGAGGAGGAGGAGGAGGAAATTGTTGGAGCGCCGGCGGCGGCGCTCTCTGAGCAGGTGATACCGTTGCTGAAGTACTTGGATCGCAAATTTGATAAATACGCCGATCCACTCCAGCCGGGATCTTACATCGAATTAGTGCGCAGGCGGACTCGCACTAAAGTCCACACTAGCAAGCTACTAGCTAGGACGGACCAGGAGTTGAAGGATTTGAGGGAGAAGCATGCCTGTTTGTGGGGTCAGTACAACCTTGTGAGGAAATCGCACGCCCTCGACAGGATGAAGAAGGAGAGACTGGAAGAGCTCACCAGGGATGTGGTGAAGACCACGACAGATTTGATGTCAGAGAGAACTGAGAATCAGATTCTGTCAAAGGAGCTCGTGCGACATACGCGTTTGTTGGCGGAATGTCAGCTCGCACGACAGGCGGATGAGGATTTAATCCGCAGGCTACAGTCAGAGTGTGGGGAATTGAGAGCGCAGCGTGCGGAAGCCGAATCGCAGTTGGTGGTAATTGAAGATGATCGCAGGCGAGAGGCAGATCGCACGAAGGAGGAGATGGCGAGGCGTGTCGCCCACTGTCTCAAGGGCTACGCCCACAAGGAAGTGGCGGCGCAGGAGAAACTCACACTGCGTGAGTTTGAACTTCGCGCAGCAGGGTTGTTGGCAGGCGACAGCAGGAGTCGGCGGAAGGTGGCGAAGAAGTTAGACGCTTTTCTATCGAAGGCGCGGGATACCATGTCCACCCTCGAGGTAGAGGTGTCCGCGGCGTTGCAGCGGTTAGGACTGCGCAGTCGAGCGGAAGACTGGCAGGGTAGGGAGTTAGTGCGCGGCAGTCCGTCGCGCAGGAGACGTAGCACAGGTTCCGCGGAGTGTAGTGTAGCGTGGTTCCGTGCAGGCGAGTAGCGTAGCGCAGTGTAGTGCTAGGTAGGACTTAGAAGGTATAAAGTAGTTCAAGGCGTTTTGCCTTGGGTTCTTTCCCAATTTCAGAAGTGCAGATCAGGAATTCATTTTCTCTACGTGTTTGTGTCCTTAGTTCTGTCACCACGCAAGGGGAGCTACCACTTGGCGTTCCGCATTTTGTAGCTGAAGGCCTTCGGCCGAATGTTCAGAGCTGGTACATTGGTTAGAGACTTGAGTAGTTCGGATCTACACCTGCGGGTGATTGCCGATGCTCAGAGCCAGTGACTAGTTAGATACTTGAATAGTTTCGCCCCTACACCTTTGAGTGTCTGTTCTTGATTGTACTCCTTTGGGATTTTTCCCCTGAATGCCAAAGTGAAGTTTTGTTACTTCGTGTAAGCCTTGGTTGTAAATTCAGGTTACACTGCAGCAGGTGCCTTCATGGTAACCCCTGTAGTATTTTTGGGAATGACAAGTGCCTGAGAATTCAAACTCTTCAATAGACTGTTATTGTGTTACTGGAATGTTTCTCAGTGAGTTCTTCAGTGCGGACCTGTGTTCTCTGCGTGTTTTGTGAAGTGAGAGTGTTGTTCACCGCGTATGAGTGACTTCGATCCGAAGTAGGCAGTCCAAACCGGGTTTCCTACGCTAGCAGCAAGCTAGTGGAAGTGTTGTAAAAGCCGGAGTTGGGAGTCACTACCCGCAGCTTCGCTGAGTGTACTCTTGAGGGATCTTCCCCCTGAAATCTTGAAGTAGAGGTCCTAACGGATCTCTGGGTTGTGTTTCTATAGTTTCAGGTGTGTGTGTGTGTGTGTGTTACGCTGCATTGTGCGACCTCCGAGTGCGCTCCGAGTGGACACTTGCTGTATTTCTGGGAGTGACAGTCGCCTGAGAATTCAAACTCCTCAATAGTCTGTTAAACGTGACACTTTGTACCCTGTGTGTTCCTCTGTCCCTGTGGGTTCGACCTTTCTACCACTATATTGCAGTTTTAGCCTTTAGTGGGTTATTACACTAACCCTCGACAACATGATGGAGTGCGGCACAACAACAATGCACTGGCCACACAACAAGCCAAGGATAAGGGAGTAGCATCCATTGATGTATTCCCTCATCAATGCACTTTTGAGAAAGGGGAGAGCTCGAAATCGAAAGTGGATATCCTTGCTCATGAGAAGAAGCGTGCCCGATTTGCGGACGAGTCGATTTTCATGGAGGACACGCCAAGTCGAAGTACACGGTCAAGTGGAGTGAGTCAACCAAGAGTACCAAGGAAGAAGTTGGGCATGGATGACTTTTCCATTTCATCTTCTCAAGCTAAGTATGACGTGGTGGAGGATGTAGGAAATCAGAAGGCCAATATAACAGTTGGTCAGCTGATTGCCTTGAATCCAGCCATTCGGAAGGAGTTAAGAGGAGGTCTTAGCTCCACAAGGACCAAGAAGCAAAAATCTAAAGGGAAGGCTCACATGACCAATGTGGGAGTTGGTGTGGTGGATGCGGCTGCTTCGGAGGTATGTACACATGCTTCAAAGATCGAAGTGAGGATCAATGGACATGATGTATCAGATGTGTTGGTTGATGGTAGATCGGCTGTGAATGCCATGTCTGAGAGGTTGATGCAGAAGTTGGGTTTGCAACCTTCTAGACCTTCTAGCATAATTGTTGGTATGGCCAACAAACAGAAGGTAAGACCACTGGGGATGGTAGACAAAGTTGTGGTTAGTGTGAGGGGAGTGCAAACTTTGCTTTCCTTCCAAATTCTCAAGGAAGCTAGCTACGACTTGCTGTTGGGACGTCCTTGGTTGAGGGCGGTAAGGACTACGGACCGATGGCACAAGGGCTATTTGAGGATAGGCCCAAAGAACCATCGAGTTAAGGTTCCTTTGACGAGAGGAGGGGAATCCACCACTGACTCAAGTAGACCAACTAACGAGTATTGGGAATCTGAGAGTGAAGAGAGTGGTAGCTTTTCAGAAGTTGACACAGACATCTCAACTTCTGATCAAGAAACATCATCGGAGTACTCTTCTGATGATAATGTTCAAGTACAAGTCATTGCTGCCATGGAGTTGTTGCCTAGGCCTGGAGTGAAGAAAGATCCTGACAAAGTGGAGATGAGCGAAGAGGAGGTGTGTCGACGACTGTCCACTCTAAGGTTTGATCCCAAGGTTACCAAGGAGGAAAAGGCAAAGTTTCTGGATATATTTCGCAAATATATTCATGTTTTTGCCTTTAGTTACAAGGATCTTAAGCATGTGACGTTGGAGACTCATCGCATCGAGTTGGAGGAGAAAGCTCGTCCTATTCGGCAAAAGCAACGCCGAATAAATCCACCTACGGCTCTTGTGGTGAAGGAGGAGATCGACAAGCTCAAGGAGGCTGGCTTCATCTACGAGGTAGAAAATTCTGAATGGGTGTCTCCAATTGTGATAGTGAAGAAGAAGAATGGTAAGCTACGAGTGTGCGTAGATTACAAAAAGTTGAATGCTGTCACAAAGAAAGACTACTATCCCTTGCCTTTCATAGATGAGATTCTAGAAGAGGTTGCTGGCCATGAGTGGTATAGTTTTGAAGATGTTTATAGTGGCTATAACCAAATCCAAATTGCCTTAGAAGACCAACTCAAAACAACTTTTACCACTCCATGGGGAACCTTCGCTTTTAGAGTGATGCCGTTTGGTCTATGTAATGCTCCTGCCACTTTTCAAAGGTTCATGAATAGAGTGTTTGAACCTTTCATTGGAAAGTTTGTAAGGGATTTCATAGATGATTTTTGTGTTTACGGAAGGAAAGCGGATCATTTTGATCATTTGATCAAAATACTTCAACGGCTGGAGGAAGCTAAGGCTTCACTCAATCCAGAAAAATGCATTTTTGGATGTGAGGAAGGCCTATTGTTGGGGCATATCATCTTCTAGAATGGTATAGCGGTGGATCCAGAGAAGGTGACACGGATCATGGAGTTACCTTTTCCGGCGACTTTAACCAAGTTGAGGCAATTCCTTGGTATGATGGGGTACTATCGACGGTTCATCTTGTCCTTCTCCAACAAAGCTCATGCCTTGACGAATTACATGAAGAAGGGAGTGGAGTACGAACTCATTTTCAAGGATGAAGCTGCAAAGACGGCGTTTGAAGTTCTCAAGAAGGCGTTGGTGACGGCTCCAATTTTGGCAAAACCGGATTGGGGTAAACCTTTCATTCTCTACACAGATGCATCAAATATTGCTGTAGAATGCACCTTGAGTCAATTAGTTGATGAAAAGCATGATCATCCAATTGCCTATGCTAGTAGACAAATGGTTCAAGCAGAGAAGAACTACTCAGTGACAGAGAGAGAGGCCTTAGCTGTAATCTTCTCACTTAAGAAGTTTCGACATTATTTGTTGGGTGGAAGATTCACTATAGTGACTGATCATAAGGCTTTGAAATACAATTTTCAACAAGCCTAATGCTGAAGGGAGGATAGCTAGATGGAAGCTACTACTAGCAGAGTTTGATTATACCATTGAGGATAGACCTGGAAAGAAGCATGCTAATGTGGATTTGATGTCGAGAGCATATGATGATGGAGGAGATCAGTCAGTAGATGACACCTTTCCGGATGAGGACTTGCTAGTCATGGACACGGTGACAACAGTACCGAAGAAGTACAAGGAAATTTGGGACTTCATCTCTAGAGGAGAGTTTCCTCAAGGAATGCATCAAAGGGAGAAAACTGCATTAATGAAGAGATGTCAACCTTATATGATCATGGAGAAGGTACTTTTTCATCAAGGAGCTGACGGACTTCTACGAAGGGTGGTTGGGGGAGGAGAGACACTACAACTCATGAAGGAGTTTCATGATGGTGCAGTATGTGAAGGACATTTTCCGGGGAAGGTAACTGCCTTCAAAATTCTTGATGCTGGTTATCATTGGAAGAGTATTTTTAAGGATTGTGTGGAATATTGCAAAAGTTGTGATGTGTGTCAAGCTTTTGCTAAAAAGTCCATGAAAACCCCTCCTATGATTTCTGTACCAGTGTCAAGTCCTTTTGAAAAGTGGGGAATAGATTTTGTAGGTCCTTTGAATCTTACTCCTCGAGGGAATAAGTTCATTGTGATAGCTACAAATTATCTTACGAAGTGGGTAGAGGCAAGACCACTTAAATCTACTAATGAGAAAGAGGTTGGTAGATTTTTGTATGAGAGAATCATTACTCGATTTGGTTGTCCATTGGAGTTAGTATCAGATAGAGGAGGAGAATTTGTGGGAAGTATGATTCAAGCCATGTTGGAGCACTTTTCCATCAAGGCTCGAGTGACCACTTCCTACAAACCTAACGCTAACGAGTTGGCGGAGCGGACCAACTACACTTTGTGTATGATGTTGGCCAAGGATGCAGACATGGACGGGAGTAAACACAATTGGGACAAGAGGCTCCATGCTATCTTATGGGAGTATCGCACAACATAGAAGACATCTACCGGATACTCACCTTTTCGGATGGTGTATGGAGTTGAGTCAAAACTTCCTATACAGTTTGACTTGACAACATTCACAACAATCCAGCAAAGGTTGAAGAAATCAAATGGAGCAGAAGCCATCAAGTCTCGCCAACAACAATTGATGGAGTTGGAGGAAGCTAGAGCACTAGCCATGGTACGAGTGGAGCAAGCTCAACAGTTGCAGAAGAAGTATCACGACAAACGAAGTGGAAACCGGAACTTGAAGCCGTTCAAGGAAGGTGATTGGGTGATGCTCTTTGATGCAATTAGATACAAGAGAGCTAGGAAAAAGTTTCTTCCTAAGTATTTTGGACCTTTCATAGTTGAGAAGGTGTGGGGAAATTTCACTTATGACATCAAGGAGTTAGGAGGACGTCACTTCGATCGAGTCAACCACAACAAGTTGAAGTTATTCCATCGAAGATTAGATTCTTTCACTCCAAGCGTAGTGAAATCTTGGTCCGGGGGTAAATGTAAGACCGGGTGTTGCACATATGTACTAAGTCTTAGAAGTGGTCAAGGGAATAAGGATGATTAGCCAAGGCATAGCTAAGACTAGCTAGTTATGACTAAACTAGTTAGTTATAACTAAGTTTATCTAGTCATGACTAAGTTTAGCTACAATGTCTATAGTTGGCGGAATAATTAGCGGAGTTCTAGAAGAATGGAGTGAGCACTTCTATTTTGTCTTTTACAAGGAGTGAGCACTTCTATTTTATCTTATACAAAAGTTCTAGATTCCAAGTGATTAGATATTTGACTAGAAGCTTGGATTTGATTGGTTTGACTAAATGTATGAAAGATGATTGGCTAGACTAAGTCTAATGTTGACTTAGTGGCTAGGAGGCTTGTAGAAGTTTAAAAGCTTCAAATGGCATGTCGCCACCTCAACCTTGGATTCCGGAAGCTTCTAGAAGGTTTAGGTAGGCCAATGGCATGTTGCCACGTAGAGAAGGTTAGTCAAACTTGCCTAGGTAAAAGTAAGTTAGGAGAAATTACCACATGTTACTATGATAACTTCTCAAGTAGTATAAATAGAGAGGTAGAGTAGCACCTCTCAAGCAAGTTTGGAGAGTCATGTGTGAGGACTTGTTTCAGTAATGAAGGAGTGAAGTTTTTGAGTATCTTGGAGTATCGACGTGTGTTTGCGTTTATGTGAAGAGGGTGATATGAGGAGAGTTTGTGTGTGAGTTAGAGTACATGAGAGTTTGTGAGAGAGAAGGTGTTTGAGACATGAGTGAGAGTATGAATCCTAGTCTTCTAGAATCATGATGAGCTACCGAAAAGCCATCTGAGGTAAACCTGAGTGAGAGTCAGCCCAGAGGTTGCAGGACCGGCTGATTGCGAGGAAACTCGATTTCTTGCTGTGGGGATGGAATTACGTGTGCGGAGACATGGTGCGCGAATGGCTGAGCGAGAAACGGCAACCTACGCGCGGATTCCGTCCGCACGTAGATTGATGGACTGTACACGATTGGGGACAAGCATTGGGAAGGTGTGCAGGCGAGGACGGGTACCTCCAATTCGAAAGTGAGAGCGTCAAGGTGTCGAAGGCGGACGAAGCCTCCTTTGTGGAATTGTTCAAGCGGAAGAGGTCCAGCAAGAACGGGTACAGGACCTGGGACTACAAAGATCGTTTCCGCCGAACCGTAGCAATGGCACTGCTACAACTCTTCAAGCCGCTCCGCACTACTTACATCACTTTGTGGCAAGTGTCCTTCGTGGAGCTCACATTGGCCGGAGCTCCAGTTCACTGGTCGCGTACTGTTGCATAGGGTAATGCAACAGCATGCGTTTGAGAAGCGGGGAGGAACGCTCAATCACCTCTCCCCCTTCTTGATAAACTTTTATCAGTCGATGGGTTACTTAACCGCGGCCGAGCGTGTTCGATTTCCGCCATTGTCAGTCGACCATCCCGGGAGGTATGTGCGGGATAACGAAGTCGACACCGACGCGGAGGACTCTCCGACTTCCACTCCACCGGGTCAACAGGATGCGGAGAGGATAGCAGCACGAGTGCCGCGGAAGCGGAGATGGAGAGAGGAACCGGAGAAGGAGCAACAGCAAGAATCAGTTGCTCTCACCCGGAAGCGGCCACTACACGAGATCTGCAGCCGGCCGAAGCAGAAGGCACGCAGGCTAATGCTACCTGCCAGCAGCGCGGAAACGGTGACGATCGCCACAGAGAAGGGAAGTCTGTAATAACCCACTAAAGGCTAAAACTGCAATATAGTGGTAGAAAGGTCAAACCCACAGAGACAGAGGAACACACAGGGTACAAAGTGTCACATTTAACAGACTATTGAGGAGTTTGAATTCTCAGGCGACTGTCACTTCCAGAAATACTGCAAGTGTTTACTCGGAGCTCACTCGGAGGTCGCATAGTGCAGCGTAGTTCACTCAACACACACACACACACACACACACACACCTGAAACTACAGAAACACAACCCAGAGATCGATTAGGACCTCTACTCAAGATTTCAGGGGGAAAGTCTCTCGCTAGTACTCAGCGAAGTTGCGGGTAGTGACTCCCAACTCCGGCTTTAACAACCCTTCCACTAGTTTTCTGCTAGCGTAGGGAACCCGGGTTGAACTTCCTACTTCGGATCGAAGTCACTCACACGCGGTGAACAACACTCTCAACTCACAAAACGCGTAGAGAACACAGGTCCGCACGGAAGGACTCACTGAGAAACGTTCCAGTAACACACCATAACAGTCTATTGAAGAGTTTGAATTCTTAGGCACTTGTCATTCCCAGAAATACTACAGGGGTTGCCTTGAAGGCACCTGCTGCAGCGTAACCTGAACTTACAACCAAGGCTTACACGAAGTAGCAAAACTTCACTTTGGCATTCAAGGGAAAAATCCCGAAGGAGTACAATTAGGAACAGTCACTCGAAGGTGTAGGGTTGAAACTATTCAAATATCTAACTAGTCACTGGCTCTAAGCATCGGCAATCACCCGCAGGTGTAGATCCGAACTACTCAAGTCTCTAACCAATGTACTAGCTCTGAACATTCGGCCGAAGGCCTTCAGCTACAAAATGCGGAACGCAAAGTTGTAGCTCCTCTCGCGTGGTGACAGAACTAAGGACACAAACACGCAGAGAAAATGAGTTCCTGATCTGCACTTCCAAAACTGGAAAAATCCCAAGGCAAGATGCCTTGAACTACTTTATACCTTCTAAGTCCTAACTAGCACTACACTGCACTATGCTATGCGCCTGCACGGAATCACGCTACACTACACTCCGCAGAACCTGTGCTTCGCTCCCTGCGTGACGGACTGCCGCGCACTAACTCTCTACCCTGCCAGTCTTCAGCTCGACTGCGCAGTCCCAAACACCGCAACACCGCGGAAACCTCCGTCTCAAGGGTTGCCATGGTGTCCCGCGCCTTCGACAGAAAAGAATCCAGCTTCTTCGCTACTCGCCGCCGACTCCGACTGTCAGCTGCCAACAACCCGGCTGCACGAAGCTCTAACTCATGCACTGTGAGTTTCTCCTGCGCCGCCACTTCCTAGTGGGCGTAGCCCTTGAGGCAGTGGGTGACTCTCCTTGCCATCTCTTCCTTCGTGCGATCTGCCTCTCGTCGGCGATCGTCTTCAATTACTACCAGCTGCGATTCGGCCTCCGCACGCTGTGCTCTCAATTCTCCGCACTCGGATTGCAGCCTGCGGATTAATTCCTCATCCGCCTATCGTGCGAGCTGACACTGCTCTAACAACCGCGTCTGTCGCACGAGCTCCTCTGACAAAATTTGATTCTGAGCTTGCTCAGAAATCAGTGCTTCCGTGAGCTTCACCTGTTCCTTGGTGAGCTCTTCCAGTCGCCCATCCTTCACCTTGTCGGAGTGTTTGTAATATTTCTGATTGAGATTGTACTGACCCCACAAGCATTCATGCTTCTCTCGCAGTTCCTTAAGTTCTTGGTCCACCCGAGCTAGCAACTTAGTGGTGTGGCCTTTAGTGCGAGTTCGCCCGCGCACTAACTTGACGTAGGACCCAGGCTGGCGAGGATCCACGTATTTCTCCATCTTGCGATCCAAGTACCTCAGCAGAGGTACTACCTGCTCACAGAGCGCCGCCGCCGGCGCACCAACTAATTCTTCCTCCTCCTCCTCAGTGGATCTCGATCCCGACACTGATTCCGTGGATCCTCCTTCTTCATCATCCTCCGAATGGAGGATTTCGGTCGCCATTGATTGCGTCGGCAACTGGCCTGAGTGGGGCTGCGAGTGGTCTGCGTGTTCTGCCGCCAATGGCGCTCCTGCAGCCTCGCTGCTCCCTGCTAAAATGTTTAGGGCGATGGGTGAATGGGGCCGTGCCACATCCCCATCGTCCGCCTGTCGTGCGTCGATTGTTATTTCCTCGCCGCCGGCGCCTACCGCCGAAGGCGATCTTGCGGAATGTGTCTTCGCGGGGTGTAATTGTGCATCGCGCACGAATCTCATCCTGCGGACAAACAATCCACTCCTCCGTTAGGTCATGCTCCCCTGATCGGTCCTACTCCCCCCTTAGGTTCTGCGCGAGGGATGCGTCCGGCCTACGCGTAGGCGCAAATCCAGGCGCTTCACCCGCCGAAGGCGTCTACCGCCGAAGGCGGCCCGCCCGATGTTCCTTGGCCCGAAGGCCCTTCCGTCGAAGGCGCATCTTCCGGCGGATTCCCCGCCGAAGGTGCGGCTTCCGCCGGCTCTATGCTTGTAACTCGTTGGCTCGAAGGCCCTGGCGCCAAAGGCGCAAATTCCGGCGCTCTTTCCGCCGGAGGGCCTTGCCCTGAAGGCCCTTGAGCCGAAGGCGGATCTTCCACCGGCTCCTTCCCCTTCCTGCGTTGTACCGGAGGTGAGTCCTGCCTATGCGTAGGCGGCCACCTATACGTAAGCAGACTTTCTCTGCCTATGCGTAGGCAGAGATCCACGTCCGCAAGGGGTCGCCTATCCACAAGGAGTCACCTATGCATAGGCGGCACACTCGTCCGCACCGCACGTGATAACTCCTGACCCGAAGGCCGTCTCTCTTCCGCCGAAGGCGTAGCGTGGACTCCCGCCCCTGCGGCCGTCCGCGTAGTCCCATCCTTCTCCGGGGACAAACTTCCCTTCTCGGTGGCGATCGTCGCCGTTTCCGCGCTGCTGGTTGGTAACACAAGCCTGCGCGCATTCTGCTTCGGCCGGCTGCAAACTTCGTGCAGTGGCCGCTTCCGTATGAGAGCAGTGGGTTCTCGATGTTGCTCTCTCTCCGGTTCCTCTCTCCATCTTCGCTTCCGCGGCACTCTCGCTTCGGGTGTGTCTCTTCCCGCATCCTGTTGAGTCGGTGGAGTGGAAGTTGGCGAATCCTCCGCGTCGGTGTCTACCTCGTTATCCCGCACATACCTCCCGCGGTGGTCGACTGACAATGGCGGAAATTGAGCACGCTCCGCCGCGGTTAAACAATTCATCTCCCGAATAAAATTTATCAAGAAGGGGGAGAGGTGATTGAGAGTTCCTCCTCGCTCCTCAAATGCATGTTGTCGCATCACCCTATGTAGAATACGCGAGCAGTGAACTGGAGCTCCGGCCAATGTGAGCTCTACGAAAGAAACCTACCACAACGTGATGTACGTAGTGTGGTGCGGCTGCAACAATTGCAGCAGCGCCATTGCTACGGTCCTGCGGAAGCGATCTTTGTAGTCGCGGGTCTTGTACCTGTTCTTGGAAGACCTCTCCCGTTTGAACAATTCCACGAAGGAGGCTTCGTCCTGCTTCGTTACCTTGACGCTCTCACTCTCAAATAGGAGGTACCCGTCGTCACCTCCGCATCTCCCTAATGCCTGTGCCCAATCGTGGATAGTCCATCTATCTACGTGCGGACGCAATCTGCGCGTAGGTGGTCGCTCCTCGTCCAACCATTCGCGCATCATGTCTACGCATACGTAATTCCATCCCCACAGCAAGAACTCAAGTTTCCTTGCAATCAGCCGTTCCTCAAAAGCTCGCAATCCATTATGCGGGAGCTTGAGTGGCACCATCCGCAGCCTCATCGATTTCGACATCGCGTTCTTGAAATTGGTTCGGGCAACTCTCTCTCTGCTCTGCCCGAGCCTCTCACTCGCGCTTCTGCGTCCTCTGCAAACTCTAATTTCTCTCCATTCAAACTGTCGCGCACTCAATTCTCTCTCGGCCACCGAGTAACTCTCGGCGCGGCGATGTCTAGAATGTCTCTCAGCTAGCAGGTGGACGCGCGCAGCTCGCACCAGAAATTGAAATCGCAAATTCAAGAATGGGGCGTCCTCTGTCTGCTTGTAGGAGGTCATGGTCGGCTCTCGGTCGTGAAGGTCAAATCACTTGATGGCCGCGCCGGCTCCGCGGTATAACGGCCTAAACTCGCCGCAGGCGCAGCGCCGAAGGCGGTTGTGCCAAAGGCGTTGACCGCGGTAAACGGACTCCGTCTAGTCTGTCCATTTCTCTCGCCTCTCCGTCGGCGCTCTTGTCTCCGTAATCCCGACCGGCCGAAGGCGCACTCGTCCGTACAATCCGTACGGTCCGTACGGATTTTACTACTCCTTTGGGTCCTTGCCCATCCGTGATGCGCTGGCGCCGAAGGCGCCGTACAAGTTCCAACCCCGAAGGCGGACTTCTAGGGCCGAAGGCGGACTTCCCGCCGACGCCGAAGCGCCTATGCGTAGGCGATTTCCGTCCGCCTATGCGTAGGTGCAAGTCCTCCCCGCCTATGCGTAGGCGGCATTCGCGGCGGACATCCCGCCGACGTCAAACCCTATTTCGCCTATGCGTAGGCGAACTTCCCTCGCCTATGCGTAGGCGAAGAACTTCGTATCTTTCGACCGTCACAACTCCCTGAGTCCTCATCCGTTCCAGACGTTCTTGGGCTCGTTAGAATCAGCGCGTCAAGTTCTTTCGAACAAAACCCTAACCAAGTCAAGGCGTTTGGGAATTGATCAGATTCTGAGGGATTTCTCTAGCGCCAAAGACGTAGTGCCAAAGGCGGCTTAGGCGCCTTGCGCCGAAGGGGTACTCCTTCAGAGTCCGTCGTTTAGGGCGCCTGTCCCAGACGTTGCGCCCAACTCCTTGATTCTTCGAGATTCTCCGAGATCATCCAGTTTCACTCTATTTTGATGCACCGATGGCTATTTACACTGCTGCCGCGGTACAGTTTTCCGAAAATGTTTTAAATTCCTCAAAAATCCCAAAAGTGGGGTACCACAACGATCTTTGTAGTCGCGGGTCCTGTACCCGTTCTTGGAAGACCTCTCCCGCTTGAACAATTCCACGAAGGAGGCTTCGTCCTGCTTGGTTACCTTGACGCTTTCACTCTCGAACAGGAGGTACCCGTCGTCACCTGCGCACCTCCCCAATGCCTGTCCCCAATCCTGGACAGTCCACCTATCTACGTGCAGACGCAATCTGCGCGTAGGTGGTCGCTCCTCGTCCAGCTATTCGCGCACCATGTCTGCGCACACGTAATTCCATCCCCACAGCAAGAACTCAAGTTTCCTTGCAATCAACCGGTCCTCAAAGGCACACAACCCATTTTGCGGGAGCTTGAGTGGCACCATCCGCAGCCTCATCGATTTTGACATTGCGTTCTTGAAATTGGTTCGCGCAACTCTCTCTCTACTCTGCCCGAGCCTCTCGCTCGCGCTTCTGCGTTCTCTGCAAACTCTAATTTCTCTCAATTCCAACTGTCGCGCACTCAATTCTCTCTCAGCCACCGAGTAACTCTCCGCGAGGCGATGTCTAGAATGTCTCTCAGCTAGCAGGTGGACGCGCGCAGCTCGCACCAGAAATTGAAATCGCAAATTCAAGAATGGGGCGTCCTCTGTCTGCTCGTAGGAGGTCATGGTCGGCTCTCGGTCGTGAAGGTCGAATCACTTGATGGCCGCGCCGGCTCCGCGGTATAACAGCCTTCTCTCTCACGCGCGGCTTCACGCTCCGCCGACGCCGACTTCACTCACACGCTCGAATTGGTAATTTGAACTCTGCCAGCGTACCACGCCGCGGCCATGGTCGCGCAGCACCGAAGGCGGATTTCTCGCCGACGCGCTACACTCCTTCGTACTTCAACTTGGCTAGTCCCGCTCCGCCGAAGGCGTTCGTCCGCGCATAGGACAAAAATCGAACTCCCTCGTGCGTAGGCGGAATCCCCGGCGGAGTTTCCGCCGGCGCAGAACTTCATCTGCCTGTGCGTAGGCGCTCGCCTATGCGTAGGCAAATTCCGTCCGCACACAGGACATTTGTCCGCGCAGGTTCCTCGCCGCAGGCGCAGCGCCGAAGGCGGCTGTGCCTAAGGCGTTGACCGCGGTAAACGGACTCCGTCTAGTCTGTCCATTTCTCTCGCCTCTCCGTCGGCGCTCTTGTCTCCGTAATCCCGACCGGCCGAAGGCGCACTCGTCCGTACAATCCGTACGGTCCGTACGGATTTTACTACTCCTTTGGGTCCTTGCCCATCCGTGATGCGCTGGCGCCGAAGGCGCCGTACAAGTTCCAACCCCGAAGGCGGACTTCTAGGGCCGAAGGCGGACTTCCCGCCGACGCCGAAGCGCCTTGACGAATGCCTTTGGCGGAGCGGGACTAGCCAAGTTGAAGTATGAATGAGTGTAGCGCGTCGGCAAGAAATCCGCCTTCGGCGCTGCGCGACCATGGCCGCGGCGCGGTACGCTGGCGGAGTTCAAATTACCAATTCGAGCGTGTGAGTGAAGTCGGCGTCGGCGGAGCGTGAAGCCGCACGTGAGAGAGAAGGCCGTTATACCGCGGAGCCGGCGCGGCCATCAAGTGATTCGACTTTCACCACCGAGAGCCGACCATGATCTCCTACGAGCTGACAGAGGACGCCCCATTCTTGAATTTGCGATTTCAATTTCTGTTGCAAGCTGCGGGCGTCTACCTTCTAGCTGAGAGACGTTCTAGACATCACCGCGCGGAGAGTTACTCGGTGGCTGAGAGAGAATTGAGTGCGCGACATTTGGAATTGAGAGAGATTAGAGTTTGCAGAGGAAACAAACTCGCGAGCAAGAGGCTCGGGCAAAGCAGAGAGAGAGTTGCGCAAACCAATTTCAAGAACGCAATGTCGAAATCGATGAGGCTACGGATAGTGCCACTCAAGCTCCCGCAGAATGGGTTGCGTGCCTTTGAGGACCGGCTGAGTACAAGGAAGCTTGAGTTCTTGCTGTGGGGATGGAATTACGTGTGCGCAGACATGGTGCGCGAATGACTGGACGAGGAACGACCACCTACGCGCGGATTACGTCCGCACGTAGATAGATGGACTGTCCGCGATTGGGGACAGGCATTGGGGAGGTGCGCAGGTGAGAACGGGTACCTCCTGTTCAATAGTGAGAGCGTCAAGGTAACGAAGCAGGACGAAGCCTCCTTCGTGGAATTATTCAAGCGGGAGAGGTCTTCCAAGAACGGGTACAGGACCCGCGACTACAAAGATCGTTTCCGCAGGACCGTAGCGATGGCGCTCCTGCAATTGTTGCAGCCGCACCGCACTACGTACATCACGTTGTGGCAGGTGTCCTTCGTAGAGCTCATATTAGCCGGAGCTCCAGTTCATTGGTCGCATATCCTGCATAGGGTGATGCGACAACATGCGTTTGAGGAGCGGGGAGGAACTCTCAATCACCTCTCCCCCTTCTTGATAAATTTTTATCGAGAGATGTATTGTTTAACCGCGGCCGAGCGTGCTCGATTTCCGCCATTGTCAGTCGACCATCCCGGGAGGTATGTGCGGGATAACGAGGTAGACACCGATGCGGAGGACTCACCGACTTCCACTCCACCGACTCAACAGGATGCGGGAAGAGACACACCCGCAGCGCGAGTGCCGCGGAAGCGAAGATGGAGAGAGGAACCGGAGAAAGAGCAACATCGAGAATCAGCTGCTCTCACCCGGAATCGGCCACTGCACGAAGTTTGCAGCCGGCCGAAGCAGAAGGCGCGCAGGCTTTTGTTACCGGCCAGTAGCGCGGAAACGGCGACGATCGCCACAGAGAAGGGAAGTCCGTCCCCGGAGAAGGATGGCACTACGCGGACGGCCGAAGGGACAGTAGACCACACTACGCCTTTGGCGGAGGAGAGACGGCCTTCGTGTCAGGAGTTACCACGTGCGGCGCGGATGAGTGTGCCGCCTACGCATAGGCGACTCCCTGTGGATAGGCGACCCCTTGCGGACGTGGATTTGTGCCTACGCATAGGAAGAGAAAGTTCGCCTACGCATAGGCAGGACTCACCCCCAGTACAACGTAGGAAGGGGAAGGAGCCGGCGGAAGATCCGCCTTCGGCTCAAGGGCCTCCGGGACAAGGCCCTCCGGCGGAAAGAGCGCCGGGATTTGCGCCTTCGGCGCCAGGGCCTTCGAGCCAGCGAGTGACAACCAGGGAGCCGGCGGAAGCCGCGCCTTCGGCGAGAAATCCGCCGGAAGATGCGCCTTCGGCAGAAGGGCCTTTGGGCCAAGGGACATAAGGCGGGCCGCCTTCGGCGGATGAAGCGCCGAGAATTGCGCCTACGCGTAGGCCGGACGCATCCCTCGCGTAGGACCGAACGGTGGAGCGGGACCTAACGGAGGAGCAGATTGTTTGTCCGCAGGATGAAATTCGTGCGCGCGATGCACAATTACACCCCGCGGAGGTGCATTCCGCACGATCGCCTTCGGCGGTAGACGCCGGCGGCGAAGAAGTTACAGTCGCGGCACGATAGGCGGACGATGGGGATGTGGCACGACCGCATTCACCCACCGCCTTGGACATTTTAGCAGGGATCAGCGAGGCTGCAGGAGCGCCATCGGCGGCAGAACACGCAGACATCTCGCAGCCCCACTTAGGCCAGTCGCCGACGCAATCAATGGCGACCGAAATCCTCAAATCGGATGATGATGAAGAAGGAGGGTCCACGGAATCAGTGTCGGGATCGGGATCCACCGAGGAGGAGGAGGAGAAATTAATTGAAGCGCCGGCGGCGGCGCTCTGTAAGCAGGTAGTACCTCTGCTAAGGTACCTGGATCGCAAGATGGAGAAATACGCGGATCCTCGCCAGCCTGGGTCCTACGTCGAGTTAGTGCGCAGGCGAACTCGCACTAAAGTCCACACCAGCAAGTTGCTAGCCCGGGTGGACCGGGAACCTAAGGATCTGCGGGAGAAGCATGAATGCTTGTGGGGTCAGTATAACCTCAATCAGAAATTGTACAAACACTTCGACAAGGTGATGGATGGAAGGCTGGAAGAGCTCGCCAAGGAGCTAGTGAAGCTCACGGAAGCGCTGGATTCTAAGCAGGCTCAGAATTGAATTTTGTCAAAGGAGCTCGTGCGACAGACGCGGTTGTTGGAGCAGTGTCAGCTCGCACGACGGGCGGATGAGGAATTAATCCGCAGGCTGCAATCCGAGTGCGAAGAATTGAGAGCACGGCGTGCGGAGGCCGAATCGCAATTGGTAGTAATTGAAAACGATCGCCGACGAGAGGCAGATCGCACGAAGGAAGAGATGGCGAGGCGAGTCACCCACTGCCTCAGGGGCTACGCCCACTGGGAAATGGCGGCGCAGGAGAAACTCACACTGCGTGAGTTAGAGCTTCGTGTAGCCGGGTTGTTGATAGGTGACAGTCGGAGTCGGCGGCGAGTGGCAAAGAAGCTGGATTCTTTTCTGTCAAAGTCGCGGGACACCATGGCCACCCTCGAGTCAAAGGTTTCCGCGGTGTTGCGGCGTTTGGGACTGTGTAGTCAAGCTGAAGACTGGCAGAGCAGGGAGTTAGTGCGCAGCAGTCCGTCGCATAGGAGGCGAAGCACAGGTTCTGCGGAGTGTAGTGTAGCGTGGTTCCGTGCAGGCGCGTAGCGTAGTGCAGTGTAGTGTTAGTTAGGACTTAGAAGGTATAAAGTAGTTCAAGGCGTCTTGCCTTGGGATTTTTCTAGTTTCGAAAATGCAAATCAGGAACTTATTTTCTCTGCGTGTTTGTGTCCTTAGTTTTGTCACCACGCAAGAGGAGCTACACCTTGGCGGTCCGCATTGTGTAGCTGAAGGCCTTCGGCCGAATGTTCAGAGCTAGTACATTGGTTAGAGACTTGAGTAGTTCGGATCTACACCTGCGGGTGATTGCCGATGCTCAGAGCCAGTGACGAGTTAGATACTTGAATAGTTTCGCCCCTACACCTTCGAGTGTTTTTTCCTGATTGTACTCCTTCGGGATTTTTCCCTTGAATGCCAAAGTGAAGTTTTGCTACTTCGTGTAAGCCTGGGTTGTAAATTCAGGTTACGCTGCAGCAGGTGCCTTCAGGGTAACCCCTGTAGTATTTCTGGGAATGACAAGTGCCTAAGAATTCAAACTCTTCAATAGACTGTTATGGTGTGTTACTGGAACGCAGGAAAACGCAGGAAAGGGAAGGAGCCGGCGGAAGATCCGCCTTCGGCTCAAGGGCCTTCGGGGCAAGGCCCTTCGGCGGTGAGATCGCCGGGATATGCGCCTTTGGCGCCAGGCCTTCGGGCCACCAAGTTACGAGTAGAGAGCTGGCGGGAGCCGCGCCCTCGGCGGGAAATCCGCCGGAAGGTGACTTCGGCGGAAGGGCCTTCGGCCCAAGAGACATCGGACGGGCTGCCTTCGGCGGAAGCGCCGCCGGGAATTGCGCCTACGCGTAGGCCGGACGCATCCCTGGCGTAGGACCTAATGGTGGAGCGGGACCGATTGAAGGAGCGGGACCTAACAGAGGAGCGGATTGACCGTCCGCAGGGTGAAATTCGTGCGCGCGATGCACAATTGCACTCCGCGCAGGTACATTCCGCACGACCGCCTTCGGCGGTAGACGCCGGCTTCGAGGAGGTTACAGTCGCAGCTGGACAGGCGGACGATGTGAATTCGGCACGACCGCATTCATCCACCGCCTTGGACATTTTAGCAGGGAGCAGCGAGGCTGCAGGAGCGCCAGCGGCGGCAGAGCACGCAGACATCTCGCAGCCCCGCACAGGTCAGTCGCCGACGAATTCAATGGCGACCAAAATCCTCAATTCGGAGGATGACGAAGAAGGAGGATCAACGGAATCAGTGTCGGGATCGGAATCCACCGAGGAGGAGGAGCAGGAAATGGTAGGTGCGCCGACGGCGGTGCTCTGTGAGCAGGTAGTACCTCTGTTGAGGTACTTGGATCGCAAAGTGGAGAAGTACGCGGACCCTCGCCAGCCTGGGTCCTACGTCGAGCTAGTGAGGAGGCAAACCCGCACTAAAGTCCACACCAGCAAGTTGTTGAGCCGAGTGGATCAGGAACTTAAGGATTTGCGGGAGAAGCATGAGTGCCTGTGGGGTCAGTACAACCTCACTAGGAAGTTGTACAAAGCCTTCGACAAGACGAAGGACGACAAGCTAGAAGAGTTCGCCAAGGAGAAGGCGAAGCTCGCAGAGGAGCTAGATTCTGAGCAGGCTTAGAACCCAATTTTGTCAGAGAAGCTCGTGCGACAGACACGGTTGTTAGAGCAGTGTCAGCTCGCACGGCAGGCGGACGAGGAACTAATCCGCAGACTGCAATCCGAGTGTAGGGAATTGAGAGCGCAGTGTGCGGAGGCCAAATTGTAGTTGGTTATAGTTGAAGACGATCGCCGGCGGGAGGCAGATCGCACGAAGGAAGAGATGGCGAGGCGAGTCACCCACTATCTCAGGGGCTACGCTCACGAGGAAGTGGCGGCGCAGGAGAAACTCACACTGCGCGAGTTAGAGCTTTGTGCAGCGGGGTTATTGACAGGTGATAGTCGGAGTCGGCGGCGAGTGGCGAAGAAGCTGGACTCGTTTTTGTCGAAGTCGCGGGACACCATGGCTACTCTCGAGACGGAGGTTTCTGCGGTGTTCGACGGTTGGGATTGCGCAGTCGAGCGGGGGACTAGCAGGGTAGAGAGTTAGTGCGCGGCAGTCTGTCGCGCAGAAGGCGAAGCACAGTATCTGCGGAGTGTAGTGTAGCGTGGTTCCGAGCAGGCGCGTAGCGTAGTGCAGTGTAGTGTTAGTTAGGACTTAGAAGGTATAAAGTAGTTCAAGGCGTCTTGCCTTGGGATTTTTCCAGTTTTGGAAGTGCAGATCAGGTACTCATTTTCTCTGCGTGTTTGTGTCCTTAGTTCTGTCACCACGCAAGAGGAGCTACATGTGGTACCCCACTTTTGGCAATTTTGAGGAAATTAAAACATTTTTGGAAAACTGTACCCTGGCAGCATTGTAAATAGCCTTCGGTATATCAAAACGGAGTGAATCCAGAAGATCGTGGGGATTCTCGAGGGATCTTGTAGAATCTGGGATTCGGGGTGCAGCAGTAAGGACAGGCACCACCCTCCCTACGAGCTCTGCAGTGAGGACCCCTACGACGCAAGGCGCAAAACCCGCCTTCGGAGGTTGCGTCCGCGGCTGTAGAGAAACCCTTCATAATTAGGTCAACCCTCGGGCGCCTTGACCAAGTTAGGTTCCCGTTGGAAAGAGCTCGACGCACTGATTCCAACGAGTCCAAGAACGCTTGGAACGGATGAGGACTTAGGGAGTTATCACTATTGGAAGAAACGGAGGCGGTCGCCTACGGCGGAAGGAGTTCGCCACCGGCGCGAATTCCGCCTACGCGGAAGGGGGAATCAAGTTTTGTCCTATGCGCGGACGAAGGCGTTCGCCTGTGCACAGGCGAAGTAGGGTTAGGGGAGGCGCGAAGTCCGCCTACGCACAGGCGCTCGCCTGTGCACGGGACGGGACGGGTGGATGCGCTCTTGGACGGACGGAGTTGCGGCGGCGGAAGCGCCGGCGAAGAGACAAGGAACGGACAGACTGGACGGAGACGGCTGACCACGGTCAACGCCTTCCGCGCCAGCGCAGCGCCGCGCACGGAATTCGCCTGCGCACAGGCGAACGCCTGTGCACAGGAGGATGTTCAAGTTCCGCGCCGGCGGAGAATCCGCCGAGGCTCCTGCCTGCGCACAGGCAGGAGTTGAACTTTTGTCCGACATGCGGACACACGCGTCAAGGCAGAGGGGGATTGGCCGAGGGGCGGTACGAACAAGTGTACCGCGCAAGGCGGAAAACTCGCCTTCGGCGCTACGCCCCCATGTCCGCGGGGTAATACGCTCGCGGAGTTCAAATCCGCCAATTCGAGCGTGAGAGTTTAATCGACGACAGCGGAGCGTGAAGCCGCGCGTGAGAGCGAAGACCGTTCCAGCGTACAGCCGGCGCGGCCATCAAGTGAGACGTTCTTCACGAGCAAGAGCCGACCATGACCTTCGACCGGGCGGCGGAGAACGTCCCATTCTTGAATTCGCGATTCCAATCTCTTGTGCGCGCTGCGCGCATCCATCTGCTGGCTGCTGAACATTCTCGACGTCGCCGCACAGGAGATTTCTTGTTGATTGAGGGAGAAGTGAATGCGCGTGATTTGGAATTGAGGGCGATTAGAGTTTGCCGAGAGAGAAAGGCGCTCGGGCGGTGCGGAAGTAAAATGAGCGGGCGAGCGAACCCCAGGAACGCAATGACGAGACCGAGCAGATTGCGGATGGTGCCACTTCGCCTACCACAGAACGGGCTGCGCGCTTTCGAGGAGCGCTTAATAGCAAGAAAGCTCGATTTCTTGCTATGGGGATGGAACTACATCTGTGCGAATATGGTGCGCGAGTGGCTAGAGCCACAGGGACCACCCTCGCGCGGATTGCGTCCTCATGTTGACCGGTGGACAGTCCAAGATTGGGCGCAGGCGTTGGGAAGATGTGCTGGCATGCCAGGGCATCTCCTTTTCGACAGTGAGAGCATCAAGGTGACCAAGCAGGAAGAGGCGCAATTTGTGGAGCTGTTCAAGACCGGGAGGTCTACCAAGAATGGGTACAGGACCCGTGATTACAAGGATCGATTTCGCCGGACTTTGTCCGCGGCGCTGATGCAATTACTGCAGCCGCATCGCGCCTGCTACATCACATTGTGGCAGGTCTCTTTTGTAGAGTGCGTCATCGAGGGAACTCCAATTCACTGGGCGAGCATCCTGCACAGGGTGATGCGACAGCACGCGTTTGAGGAGAAGGGGGGAACTCTAAACCATCTTTCTCCTTTCCTCATCAATTTTTATCGACAGCGGAATTGTTTGACAGCGGCGGAGCTTGAACATTTTCCGCCATTGTCCATCGACCATCCCGGGAAGTATGTGCGGGAGAATGAGGTCGACACTGATGCAGAGGAGTCACCGACTTCTACCCCATCAAGGCGGAGGGACGAAGGGAGACACACTCCTGCAGCACGAGTGCCGCGGAAGCGGCGATGGAGGGAAGAGTCTGAAGAGGAGCAGCATCAAGAACCCTCTGCTCCCATTCGACCGCGGCCGCTGTGCGAGTCCTACAGCCGGCCGAAGCAGAAGGCACGCAGACTGGTGTTACCAGCCGACAGTGCGGACACGGCGACGATTGCGACGGAGAAAGGAAGTGCGTCGCCAGAGGAGCATGAGGAAGCGCGGACGACCGCACGAGCGACGGGCCACGCTGCAACCTCGACGGGAGAGAGGCCGCCTACGGGCCAAGGGCCTCCGGAGTTACCACGTGCGATGCGGACAGATGTTCCGTTTGCGCACAGACGAGCCTCCGCGGACGGACGAGCCTCCGCGGACAGGCGATCACAAGTGGACGTGGATCTACGCTTACGCGTGGGAAGGAGCAGTCCGCCTGTGCACAGGCGCTCACCTGTGCACAGGTCGCCTGTGCACAGGACGCCTCCACACGTGTCGCCTGTGCACAGGCAAGAATCACCCCCGTTCCAACGTAGGAAGGGGAAGGAGCCGGCGGAAGAACCGCCTACGAGACACCGGCCCTCGGGGCCAGACCCTCCGGCGCACCACGCGCCGCAATTTGCGCCTTCGGCGCCAGGGCCTTCGAGCCGAGGAGATACGAGCAGGGAGCGTGCGGAGGCCGCACCATCGGCGGGAAGTCCGCCGATAGATGCGCCTTCGGCGGTAGGGCCTATAGGCCAAGGGACATCGGGCGAGCGGCCCCCGGCCATGTCGCCCTCGGCGATGGATGTCCGCGGCGCTACGCCTGCGGCGGACAAGGCGCCGGCAATTGCGCCTGCGCACGGGCCGGGCACAGCCCCCACGGACCGATCAAGGGAGCAGCAACAGACGGAGGAGCGGAGTGACTGTCCGCGGGATGAAATTTCGATGCGCGATGCGCAATCAAACCCCGCGCAGCCACCCTCCGCTCGATCGCCTTCGGCGGCGGGCGACGGCGGCAGAGAGGACGCGGTAGACACCCAACAAGCGAGCGACGGGGATGCCGCACGGGTACATTCGCCTTCCGCCTTAGACATTTTGGCGACGAGCAGCGAGGCTGCAGCCGTGCCTTCGCAGGCAGCACACGTCGATGACGTGCAGCCCCACTCGGGGCAGTCGCCGACGCAATCAATGGCGACTGAAATTCTCCACTCGGATGATGACGACGGAGGCTCCACGGAAGAAATGTCAGGAGCAGAAGACACCGAGGAGGAGGAGGAGGAAATTGTTGGAGCGCCGGCGGCGGCGCTCTCTGAGCAGGTGATTCCGTTGCTGAGGTACTTGGATCGCAAGGTCGATAAATACGCCGACCCACTCCAGCCGGGATCTTACATCGAGTTAGTGCGCAGGCGGACTCGCACTAAAGTCCACACCAGCAAGCTGTTAGCTAGAGTGGACCAGGAGTTGAGGGAATTGAAGGAGAAGCATGCATGCTTGTGGGGTCAGTACAAACTTAATCAGAAATTCTACAAGCACTCCGAGAAGATGAAGGATGAGAAACTGGACAAGCTCACCAAGGAGCAGGTGAAGGTCAAGGAAGCACTCATTTCTGAGCAGGCCCAGAATCGGATTTTGTCAGAGGAGCTCGTGCGACAGACGCGGTTGTTGGAACAATGTCAGCTCGCACGGCAGGCGGATGAAGAGTTAATCCGCAGGTTACAGTCAGAGTGTGGCGAATTGAGAGCGCAACGTGCTGAAGCCGAATCGCAATTAGTGATAATTGAAGAGGATCGCAGGAAGGAGGCGGATCGCACGAAGGTGGAGACGGCGAGGCGTGTCGCCCACTGTCTCAAGGGCTACGCCCACTGGGAAGTGAAGGCGCAGGAGAAACTCACACTGCGTGAGTTTGAATTGCGCGCAGCCGGGTTGTTGTCAGGCGACAGTAGGAGTCGGCGGAAGGTAGCAAAGAAGCTCGATGCCTTCCTGTCGAAGGCACAGGATACCATGTCCGCCCTCGAAGTGGAGGTGTCCGCGGCGTTGCAGCGTTTGGGACTGCGCAGTCGAGCGGAAGATTGGCAGGGTAGGGAGTTAGTGCGCGGAAGTCGGCCGCGCAGGAGACGTAGTACAGGTTCCGCGGAGTGTAGTGTAGCGTGGTTCCGTGCAGGCGTGTAGCGTAGTGCAGTGTAGTGTTAGGTAGGACTTAGACGGTATAAAATGGTTCCAGGCGTTTTGCCTGGGGTTCTTTTCCAAACTCAGAAGTATAGATCAGGAACCCATTTCCTTTGCGTGTTTGTGTCCTTGAGTTCTGTCACCACGCACGAGGAGTTACAACTTAGCGTTCCGCATTTTGTAGCTGAAGGCCTTCGGCCGAATGTTCAGAGCTAGTACATTGGTTAGAGACTTGAGTAGTTCGGAACTGCACCTGCGGGTGACTGCCGATGCTCAGAGCCAGTGACTAGTTAGATACTTGAACAGTTTCGCCCCTACACCTTCGAGTGTTTCTTTCGGATTGTACTCCTTGGGATTTTTCCCCTGAATGCCAAAGTGAAGTTTTGCTACTTCGTGTAAGCCTTGGTTGTAAATTCAGGTTACGCTGCAGCAGGTGCCTTGAGGGTAACCCCTGTAGTATTTCTGGGAATGACAAGTGCCTGAGAATTCAAACTCTTCAATAGACTGTTGTTGTGTTACTGGAATGTTTCACAGTGAGTCCTTCAGTGCGGACCTGTGTTCTCTGCGCGTTTTGTGAGTTGAGAGTGTTGTTCACCGCGTAGGAGTGACTTCGATCCGAAGTAGGCAGTCCAAACCGGGTTTTCTACACTAGCAGCAAGCTAGTGGAAGTGTTGTAAAAGCCGGAGTTGGGAGTCACTGCCCGCAGCTTTGCCGAGTGTGCTCGCGAGAGACTTTTCCCCCCTGAAATCTTGAGTAGAGGTCCTAACGGATCTCTGGGTTGTGTTTCTGTAGTTTCAGGTGTGTGTGTGTGTGTGTGTTACGCTGCACTGTGCGACCTCCGAGTGCGCTCCGAGTGGACACTTGCAGTATTTCTGGGAGTGACAGTTGCCTGAGAATTCAAACTCCTCAATAGTCTGTTAAAACGTGACACTTTGTACCCTGTGTGTTCCTCTGTCCCTGTGGGTTCGACCTTTCTACCACTATATTGCAGTTTTAGCCTTTAGTGGGTTATTACATAAGAAGCCGACAACTTCTTTTTGGCGCCGCTGCCGGGGACAGTTGCGTCAACACCGGGGTTTTTACGAGCAGCCATGCTCGGTGAATGTCGACTGGGGCTAGCGGGAGCAACCTAAGTGCTAGAGCTGTCCGCAGGTTCCGACGAGATTCAGAGAAGGCCGTGGAAGAGACACGGCGTCAAAACAAGAAAACACCAAAAAGAGTACCTAAGCCTAGTTCGGCCGACATCCTTGGGGAACCTACCCCCGGCAACTCGGAACCAAACTTGGTGCTTACAGTTCTACTAGATATTCCTTGCACGGACCCGCCTTGTGAATTAGAAACGACCGCCCGAGAACCGTCGACAGACACACCGATGGCGGACGGACAAGCCAATGTGCGGCTACCTTTGCCGATTACTAAACATTCCTACCCAAAGTATAAAGGGAGTGGGGATGACGACGATGCAGATTCATACATCAAGTTGTTCGAATCGGTGTCTATTGCCAATCGCGAGATCGCAGACGACGACCGACTAAGGATCTTTCCAAGCCTTCTGCGGAAGAAAGCGAGGAGTTGGTACAATCACGAGAGCATCGATCCGACTGGGTTGACAACATGGGCCCAGCTGAAGGAGAAGTTCCTTCGCCGCTTCCGCGAGCTCGGCTACGACAGCCGGGTTTTGACAAAGTTACGTAATTTGCAGCGAGAGAAGAAGGAGAGTCTGCGTGACTACACTGAGAGATTTCTGGACCTCCTTGACAGAATACCGAAAACAGGACCAGGGTCCCCTTTCTCGGTACAACAAGCTGTGGATTGGTACGTGACCGGTTTAACTCGGGAGATGGAGACTTTTTGCCGACGCAGCAAGTGCGACACTATTGAGGATGTGATTGCATCGGCAGAAGCCTTCGAAACTTCCACTCTCAACCGAAGAGGGAGAGAGAGACGGGAGTCGAAGGAGCGAAAACCGAAGGGAGGGCGAAGACGACGTAGAGGTACAACTCCGTCATCGGAGGAATCGTCTTCGGACGAGAACCGATCCTCATCCGAAGAAGAGGAAACCTCATCGTCGGAGGAGGAGAAGAAGAGGAAGAAGCATGGGGCAGCGAAGAAAAAGGGCACCCGACGAGTGACTACGGACAGAGCGCCGGGAGACATAGCCTCGAAGATGGAGACCCTTGTGAAGGACTTCGCCGATCTCAAGGTTCAAGTGGTAGGCGGGCATGACCGCCGAAAATCACCCGGGAGAGTGCGAGCGAACTTATGGTGTACTACGTGCGGGGCGGTGGGACATGCAAACACCGAGTGCCTTACCACCCGTCCGTCATATCCAGTCAACGCAGTAGAGTGGGCACAACCGTACTATGGAGAGCACCCCCAGTACTATGGAGAGGCTAGCGAAGAGACAGCCTACGCCGTCCAGTCGGTTCCTACCCCTACTGCAGTTTCAGCAATGCAAGTCCCACGATATCATCCGGTGGATCGGGCCACTACAGTACCCGTGAGGCGGAGAGCACCTCCAGGGACGTTTGACCCACCGCCACCGCGAGCTTGTTATAATTGCGGGGAAGTTGGACACTTCTCACCGCAGTGCCCCCATCCAAAAAGGCGAAACGATTATGTTCCGACATGTAGTAATTGCAAGAAGACCGGGCATACTGCGCCAGAGTGTGATCAGCCACCAGTCCCTCGGCCAGCGGTACGATTTGTGAACCCTCCTGCCAAGGAGGACGTCCAAGTTAACCAGGTCGAAGTAGGTTCAGACGGGGATGACGAAGACGAAGAATGGCCGGCGGAAGAGGTTATGTGCGCACGGGTCGAAACTCGTAGTTCCAAGAAATCGAAGGAGCAAGAGCGTGACACTCGCAAGCACGAACGGAGAACCGACGACCGGACGGGAAAAGGGAAGGAGAAGACATCCAGCAAGTCCGACTTGCGACCTGCACGGAAGTCTTCGGCTACGCGAGAAGCACCAGCAGTGCGCCCCCAGACAGCAGTCGAGGACGAGCCAGTACGCTTGCTGAAACGGGACTATGCTCCGGATATCCGCAACGAGGTAACCAACCTGTTGAAGGAAGCGATCCGCACTCAAAAGGACCCACCGCGGCCAGACTTGACATCCTCCCTTGGGGCGAAGTTGGCAGCCACCGTGGAACCTCGCAGAGCGTCGCCGACCCCGGCGACCCAACGCGCCCACTATGACTTGGTCGAAGATCTCGGGAGTCGAAAGGTGAACATCACGTTCAAGCAGCTCTTGGAGGACAATAAGACGTATCGGAGAATGTTGATGCTTTCGCTACGGCGTCCGCGGAAGCCGCGCGCATCCACATCCTCTCAAGTATATCAAGTGGAGAGCGAAGACCAAGGGCCACCAGAGATCGATGTGGAAATAGCAGGGTGTTGTGTACGCAGGGTGCCAATCGACTCTGGATCAGGAGTCAACATAATGACGGAGGATACCGCGAGAGCCTTGGGGTTCAGTCAATACGAACCCTCGAAGCGTGTGTTGAGATTAGCGGATCAGACGCGGAGAATGCCTGCAGGTATGCTGCGCAATGTCAAGACAATCATCGGGGGTGCGGACTTTCGGTTGACGTATATCATCCTTCAACCGATGATGAAGCAGGGCTATGACGTTCTGCTCGGGCGACCATGGCTATATGGCGCACAAGTCAGATGTGATTGGCGAAGGCATCGCCTTAAGTTTCCCCATCCTTCGGAACCGACCAAAACCATTACGGTGCCCTGGAATAGGGTCAGACACGAAGGAGAGACCCCATCGACAAGTGCAGGTTACACATCGGGCGGGGACAGTGAGTCGACCGCGCGATCGGATTCCAGTGGTACCGAATCCGATTATTTTGTGGGATTCGTTGCCTGCTGTTCGGTGGGAGAAGAAGAAGAGCCGGAAGCTATTCAGCCGGAAGACGAATAGCAATTAACTGTGGGACTGGGAAGGAGTGAGACGAGCCACACCGAGGGCATTGTCGACCCTAGTGACTGTCACGAAGTACAACTCAGTCCCGACAAGCGCTTGAAGGTATCAAGCGCAGTGAGAGGAGACGAGCTAAGGAAAGTACAGGCATTCCTTAGCCATTATGTTGATGTCTTCGCCTGGAAGATCGAAGACATGAAGGGGATACCTGCACGGTATGGGGAACACCGTATCGATTTACTGGACGACTCAGTACCCATACGACAGCGCCAGTATCGCTTCAACCCAAAATACTCCTTGCTAGTTAAGGAGGAGATAGATAAGTACTTGAGTGCTAGTATTATTTACCCTGTGCTCAGCAGTGAGTGGGTGTCGCCGATTGTTATTGTACCCAAGAAGTTGACGGGTAAGATACGAGTGTGTCAGGATTTCCGGAAGTTGAATGCAGCAACACGCAAGGATCATCACCCGTTACCATTCACGGATGCCATTCTAGACCATGTCGCAGGACATGAATGTTATAGCTTCCTGGATGGGTTCTCAGGTTACAATCAGGTGTCTATCCGGGAACAGGACAAGGATAAAACTACGTTCACCACCGACTGGGGAACTTACGCATACCACAAGATGCCCTTCGGTCTGTGCAACGCGCCTGCCACCTTTCAACGGATGATGACCAATATCTTCCAGGAACAACTAAGGAAGTTCCTGGAAATATTCATAGATGACTTCTGTGTCTTTGGGAAGCGGTCTGAACACCTAAGTCACTTGAAGCAGACCTTCGATAAATGTAGAGAGAGCAGTTTATCGCTGCATCCCGAGAAGTGCTTTTTCTTTATGACTAGTGGGATCTTGTTGGGACATCGGGTCTCGGCAGACGGCATTGCGGTGGACATCGAGAAGGTCAAGGTTATACTCGAGCTCGAGCCACCCACGAATCTAAGAGAGCTGCGAGCATTCCTGGGTCATGTGGGCTACTACCGAAGATTCATACATCTGTATGCAATACTGGCGGCGGACCTGACCAAGTTGTTGAAGAAGGACGAGCCTTATGCTTGGGGTGCGAACCAGCAGTCAGCATTTGAGGCCCTTAAAGCGAAACTCACGACTGCTCCCGTACTAAGGAGTCCAGACTGGAATCGACCATTCCATGTTTACGTTGACACATCTGCATTCGCCATCGGTGTAGTACTGAGTCAAAAGGATGACAACAAAAAGGACTACCCGATCTACTTCGCGAGCCGACAACTGTCTCTAGCAGAGCGGAAGTACACCACGACTGAGAGAGAAGCGTTGGGGATGGTGTACTCCTGTAAAAAGTTCCGTCACTACCTAATCTGCTACGAGTTTGTGTTCCATGTGGACCACTACGCATTGCAACACCTAGTCAAGAAAGCCGACCTATCCGGTCGGATCGCCAGGTGGGTGTTGTTACTACAAGAGTTCACCTACACAGTCTAGACCAGGAAAGGGGTGCACCACGAAAATGCGGATTACTTGTCCCGATTATGGACCCAGCCGACAGAGGAGGAATTGGTGGACGATTTTCCAGATGAAGAGTTATTTCAGTTGTCTGCAGGACATGAGTCCCGCTATGCCGACCTGTATCGATATCTGCTAACCCTCCAATGTCCCGTAGGCATGGATTTGGAACAACGAACTGTCTTTATTCATAAGGCAGGCCCGTACCAACTCCAGCAGGGGGTTTTGTTCAAGAAGATGGCAGATGAGCGCTTATGCAGATGCCTGGAGGAATCAGAGGTACCAAGAATAGTGAGTGCGATGCATACAGAGGAGGCGGGTGGACACTATGCCACCAGGAACACGGTCACAAAGATTCTAAATGCGGGGTATTGGTGGCCGACCATGTTTAAGGATGTTCTCGAGTACATCCGCAAGTGCGACAGTTGCCAGAGGACGGGGAGACCGACGCCTACAACACGCTGGCCCCTGACTCCCATCATGCCTCTAGCACCTTTCGAAAAGTGGGGCATTGACTTTGTAGGGCCGATACAACCAGTGACTAGAAGTACACGAAGGCGCTACATTCTGGTAGCAACGGACTACGCCACCAAAATGGTAGAGGCCAGGGCCACCAGAAGGGATGATGCTGCCACAGTGGCAGCCTTCTTGTTTGAGTCGATCATCACACGCTACGGATGTCCCTTAGAGCTAGTCAGCGACCGGGGCACGCATTTTCTGAATCAGATCATCGAAGATCTGACACGGTATTTCCACATCGAGCACCGGAAGACTACTCCATACAATCCCAAGGCAAATGGACTGACGGAGAAGTCCAATGGTCTGCTGTGTAAAATACTACTCAAGGTCACGGTGAATCACGCTCACGACTGGGATACGAAGCTAGCAGCCGCTCTATGGGCGTACCGGACAGCTGAGAAGATCACGACCAAACAGACACCATACTTTCTGGTGTATGGGCAACACCCGATCCTCCCGATCGAATTTGAAGTACCCACCCAACGAACGTTGGATTTGCAGAGGATGGGCGCAGAGGAGAGTCAGCTCTACAGGTTACAGGAGGTCACGCTGCTGGATGAGAGGAGACGAGACGCCGAAGATCGCACCAGGAAAATCCAGCTCCGCCGAAAGGAGAGATACGATAAAAAGATCAAACCGGTACTCCTGCAGGCGGGTGATTTGGCATTGCTCTACGACAGCAGGCATGCCAGATTCCCAGGCAAACTGCACCTAAGATGGATGGGACCTTACAGGGTTGTCGAAGTCTTCCCGAATGGATCCATCCAACTTGCGGACCTGGCCGGCGATTTGTTAGGCACCCGAGTGAACGGGTGGCGGTTGAAGAAATACCACATGTGAGTGTTCGCGTGGGCGCTCACAATTGAGGAGGGGAGCATGTGGTACCCCACTTTTGGCAATTTTGAGGAAATTAAAACATTTTTGGAAAACTGTACCCTGGCAGCATTGTAAATAGCCTTCGGTATATCAAAACGGAGTGAATCCAGAAGATCGTGGGGATTCTCGAGGGATCTTGTAGAATCTGGGATTCGGGGTGCAGCAGTAAGGACAGGCACCACCCTCCCTACGAGCTCTGCAGTGAGGACCCCTACGACGCAAGGCGCAAAACCCGCCTTCGGAGGTTGCGTCCGCGGCTGTAGGGAAACCCTCCATAATTAGGTCAACCCTCGGGCGCCTTGACCAAGTTAGGGTTCCGTTGGAAAGAGCTCGACGCACTGATTCCAACGAGTCCAAGAACGCTTGGAACGGATGAGGACTTAGGGAGTTATCACTATTGGAAGAAACGGAGGCGGTCGCCTACGGCGGAAGGAGTTCGCCACCGGCGCGAATTCCGCCTACGCGGAAGGGGGAATCAAGTTTTGTCCTATGCGCGGACGAAGGCGTTCGCCTGTGCACAGGCGAAGTAGGGTTAGGGGAGGCGCGAAGTCCGCCTACGCACAGGCGCTCGCCTGTGCACAGGCACTTCGGCGTCGGCGGAAAATCCGCCTTGGGCCCTAGAAATGCGCCTTGTGAGGTAGAAAGTGTACGGCGCCTTCCGCGCCAACCGCCTGTCGTGCCTCGACTGTAACTTCTTCGCCGCCGGTGTCTACCGCCGAAGGCGATCGTGCGGAATGTACCTGCGCGGGGTGTAATTATGCATCGCGCGCACGAGTTTCATCCTGCGGACAGACAATCCGCTCCTCCGTTATGTCCCGCTCCACCGATCGGTCCTGCTCCATCCTTAGGTCCTGCGCCAGGGATGCGTCCGGCCTACGCGTAGGAGCAAATCTCGGTGCTTCCTCCGCCGAAGGCGGCCCGCTCGATGTCCCTTGGCCCGAAGGCCCTTCCGCCGAAGGCGCATCTTTTGGCGGATTTCCCGCCGAAGGCGCGGCTCCCGCCGGCTCTCTAGTTGTAACTCGCTGGCTCGAAGGCCCTGACGCCGAAGGCGCAAATCCCGGCGCTCTTTCCGCCGGAGGGCCTTGTCTCGAAGGCCCTTGAGCCGAAGGCGATTCTTCCGCCGGCTCCTTCCCTTTTCTGCGTTGCACCGGGGGTGAGTCCTGCCTATGCGTAGGCACAAATCCACGTCTGCAAGGGGTCGCCTATCCACAGGGAGTAGCCTATGCGTAGGCGGCACACTCATCGCGCCGCACGTGGTAACTCCTGACCCGAAGGTCGTCTCTCTTCCGCCGAAGGCGTAGTGTGGTCTACTGCCCCTTCGGCCGTCCGCGTAGTCCCATCCTTCTCCGGGGACGGACTTCCCTTCTCTGTGGCGATCGTTGCCGTTTCCGCGCTGCTGGCCGGTAACAAAAGCCTGCCCGCCTTCTACTTCGTCCGGCTGCAGACTTCGTGTAGTGGCCACTTCCGGGTGAGAGTAGCTGATTCTCGATGTTGCTCTTTCTCCGGTTCCTCTCTCCATCTTTGCTTCCGCGGCACTCGCGCTGCGGGTGTGTCTCTCCCCGCATCCTGTTGAGTCGGTGGAGTGGAAGTTGGCGAATCCTCCGCATCGGTGTCTACCTCGTTATTCCGCACATACCTCCCGGGATGATTGACTGACAATGGCGGAAATCAAGCACGCTCGGCCGCGGTTAAACAATTCATCTCCCGATAAAAATTTATCAAGAAGGGGGAGAGGTGATTGAGAGATCTTCCCCGCTCCTCAAACGCATGCTGTCGCATCACTCTATGCAGGATATGCGACCAGTGAACTGGAGCTCCGGCCAATGTGAGCTCTACGAAGGACACCTGCCACAACGTGATGTACGTCGTGCGGTGCGGCTGTAACAATTGCAGCAGCGCCATCGCTACGGTCCTGCGGAAACGATCTTTGTAGTCGCGGGTCTTGTACCCGTTCTTGGAAGACCTCTCCCGTTTGAACAATTTCACGAAGGAGGTTTCGTCATGCTTCGTTACCTTGACGCTTTCACTGTCGAACAGGAGGTACCCGTCCTCACCTCAGCCCATTGAGCCAAAACTGCGACGAGGCGCAAAACAGTCAAGACCTTTAGGCAAGTGTTTCGGGCGAAAGACAGCGTGAGACACTAAGAGTCTCAATTGCATAGAGGCCCACTTGCTGCCCAAGGAAAAAATAGTCAAGACCTTTTTGGGGGGCACTCAGCCAAAACTGCGATAGGGCGCGAAACAGTCAAGACCTTTTCGGGGCAATGAGCCGAAATTGCGACAAGGCGCAAAACAATCAAGACCTTTGAGGGAGTGTTTCAGGCGAGAGACAGCGTGAGACACTAAGAGTCGCAGTCACATAGAGGCCCACTTGCGGCCCAAGGCAAAAACAATCAAGACCTTTGAGGGAGTGTTTCGGGCGAGAGACAGCGTGAGACGCTAAGAGTCTCAGTCGCATAGAGGCCCACTTGCGGCCCAAGTAAAAAACAGTCAAGACCTTTTCCGGGCGAGACAGCCGGTTCCCAAGTGTTTAGAAGCAGCAACGAGGCAAGGCAAGGCACCGAAGCTCGCCTAGAGCGGCAGCCCAGCAAGAAGGCAAAAAGAAGGAAGAGGAGGGGGGTGCTAAGGGTCACCCCACCTTGGCCCAGCCTACCTTCGTGGGCAGGTAGGTACACACACTTGGGCCTGAAGCTCGGACGGACTTCGAAGAGATTCTTCTGAGTGCGCTGTCGGGACCAGGTAGCCGAGCACTTGGGGAGAGGGAGTGTGTTGGCCGAACACTTGGGCATCCCGCTGTGAGCGAGCATCTTTGAGACAAGCATATGGCGACTGGCAGGGTAGCCGAGCACTTGGTGAAGATTGAAAAGAATTCCAAGTGGTGGAAGAAGAAAAGCCCAAGGCCTAACACTTGCGCATTGTACAGAGAGAGTTGCCCCCTTCCACCCTCTGCAGCTAAACCCTATCCCTAAACCCTGGGGGCCTGAACTTCTATTTACCTTCGACTACTGCCAGGACAAACCAGGTAGCCGAGCACTTGGAAAATATTCCAAGTGTGAAACGACGAAGGACGAAGAACCGCCAAAAGCTCGCGGTCAGTCCATCTATCTATGTGCGGACGTAATCCGCGCGTAGGTGGTCGTTCCTCGTCCAGCCATTCGCGCACCATGTCTGCGCACACGTAATTCCATCCCCACAGCAAGAAATTTGAGTTTCCTTGTAATTAGCCGGTCCTCAAAGGCACGCAACCCATTCTGCGGGAGCTTGAGTGGCACCATCCGCAGCCTCATTAATTTTGACATTGCGTTCTTGAAATTGGTTTGCGCAACTCTCTCTCTGCTCTGCCCGAGCCTCTTGCTCGCGATTCTATTTCCTCTGCAAACTCTAATCTTTCTCAATTCCAAATGTCGCGCACTCAATTCTCTCTTAGCCACCGAGTAACTCTCCGCGCGGTGATGTCCAGAACGTCTCTCAGCTAGAAGGTGGACGCGCGCAGCTCGCACCAGAAATTGAAATCGCAAATTCAAGAATGGGCGTCCTCTGTCCGCTCGTAGGAGGTCATGGTCGGCTCTCGGTCGTGAAAGTCGAATCACTTGATGGCCGCGCCGGGTCCGCGGTATAACGGCCTTCTCTCTCATGCGCGGCTTCACGCTCCGCCGACGCCGACTTCACTCACACGCTCGAATTGGTAATTTGAGCTCTGCCAGCGTACCACGCCGCGGCCATGGTCGCGCAGCGCCGAAGGCGGATTTCTTGGCGTTGCACTTGGATTTCTTGGCGTTGCGTTGGATTTCAGCCGATGCGCTGCACTCATTCGTACTTCACTTGGCTAGTCCCGCTTCGCCGAAGGCGTTCGTCCGCGCATAGGACAAAAGTCGAACTCCCTTCTGCGTAGGAGGAATCCCCGCGCGGAGTTTCCGCCGGCGCAGAACTTCATCTGCCTGTGCGTAGGCGCTCGCCTATGCGTAGGCGAATTCCGTCCGCACACAGGACGTTCATCCGCGCTGGTCCCTCGCCGCAGGCGCAGCGCTGAAAGCGGCTGTGTCGAAGACGTTGACCGCGGTCAACGGACTCCGTCTAGTCTGTCCATCTCTCTCGCCGCTTCGTCGAGGCTCTTGTCTCCGTAACCCCGCCCGGCCGAAGGCGCACTCGTCCGTACAGTCCGTACAGTCCGTACGGATTTTACTAATTCGTTGGGTCCTCGCCCAACCGTGATGCGCTGGCGCCGAAGGCGCCGTACAAGTTCCAACCCCGAAGGCGGATTTCTAGGGCCGAAGGCGGATTTCCCGCTGACGCCGAAGCGCCTATGCGTAGGCGATTTCCGTCCGCTTATGCAAAGGTGCAAGTCCTCCCCGCCTATGCGTAGGCGGCCTCGGCAGAGTTTCCGCCGACGTCAAACCCTATTTCGCCTGTGCGTAGGCGAACTTCCCTCGCCTATGCGTAGGCGTAGGTCTTTGTATCTTTCGACCGTCGCAACTCCTTAAGTCCTGATCCGTTCCGGGCGTTCTTGGGCTCGTTAGAACCAGCGCGTCAAGCTCTTTCCAACGAAACCCTAATCAAGTCAAGGCGTTTGGGAATTGATTAGATTCTGAGGGATTCCTCTAGCGCCAAAGGCGTAGCGCCGAAGGCGGATTATGCGCCTTGCGCTGAAGGAGAACTCCTTTAGAGTCGATTGTTTAGGGCGGGCGCCTGTTCCGGGCATTGCGCCCAACTCGATGATTCTCGATGATTCTAGATGATTCTCCGAGATCATCTAGTTTCACTCCATTTAAATGCACTGATCGCTATTTACACTGTTGCTGAGGTATAGTTTTCCAAAAATGTTTTAAATTCCGCAAAAATACCAAAAGTGGGGTACCACAGTGTTCCTCTGTCCCTGTGGGTTCGACCTTTCTACCACTATATTGCAGTTTTAGCCTTTAGTGGGTTATTACAGAGGTCCTAACCGATCTCTAGGTTGTGTTTCTGTAGTTTCAGGTGTGTGTGTTGAGTGAACTACGCTGCACTATGCGACCTCCGAGTGAACACTTGCAGTATTTCTGGGAGTGACAGTTGCCTGAGAATTCAAACTCCTCAATAGTCTGTTAAATGTGACACTTTGTACCCTGTGTATTACCTCTGTCTCTGTGGGTTTGACCTTTTTACCACTATATTGCAGTTTTAGCCTTTAGTGGGTTATTACAATGGTCAATACTTGTATCATGAAAAACCTTGTATTCAGATTTTGCTTTCGTAAGTCCGGGTTCTATGATTTCCTTCCATTTTTTCACACTGATTGACATTCTACAAGGGTGAAAATGGGCAGATCCTGATCTCTGAGAACCTTAGTGTGTAATTCAATAGGTCCCATAGATCTTGAGGTTGATCCCCTTTCCTTTGGAGAGCCATGTGTGAGCACAAGACTGTGCTCACATGTCTTTTTACCCTTATGAGAGTTAGAAGTTTGGATTTAAGCTCTTGCAAAATTATGCTTGGGGTTTTCTGGAAGTTTTTGCAAGATTAGGAGTTGGTGTGATGGTTAGGGGGGCAAGAGGTGCGGAAGGAGGCCTTCGGGGCAAGGTCTTCGGCGAAGTGCCTTTAGTGAAGTCCCTTCAGGGAAAGGCCTTCGGCGAAGGAGTGAAACTCTCATAACGTTTTCAATGTGTGACGCCTTGACTCAGTTAGGGTCTTGTTGGAAAGAACTCGCGGCGTTCGTTCCAACGAGACCAAGAACTCTTGAAACGGATAAGGCATCACCGAGTTAGGAGCGGCGGAAGTTTCTGATATGGAGGGCCTTCGGCAGCCTGCGCGTTATCTGTGAGTGGGAGCTGAAATCCGAGTGGAAGACCTGAGAATGGGAGCTGAGAGTGAAGCGAAATCTGAGACTGAAATCTGACAGTCGGGATCTGAAATTGAAACTGAAAACGGAGAGTTGAATCTGAGAGAGGAATCTGGTGGGGTCTGAAGGTGGAAGTTGAGAAATCGACACTGAAATCCGAGTAGGAATTGGGAGTGGAACTCGGAGCTAGGATAGACCACAGCGGCTGTGGTATTGAGAAGTCACCCAGAGTTGGGTTAGATCTTTATGTAATAAAGAGCTTGTCTGCTGCTCTTGTGGAGATAGTAGACAGCAAGTTATTATTTTCAGTTCTGGATAATTGTCTGTGAGAGAGCAAGTGTTTATGATCTCATTGTCTTGAATACACTTTGACCACATGGTTGAGATCAGAGAAGTTAGATTATGGGAGCTCGAACCCCCACCTGGACTACAAACGCTGAAGGGTGGGGAGTTTAGGCTCACACCATGGCAACGAACGAGCTTTAAAGGATGATCTACAAGAAGGTCGTCTCTGATACGAATCTGTAACATTTTAGAAGGAAAGAGTAATCAGTCAGTTGCAATTAAATTTTGACATAAATATCATGCTGGTTGAAAAAGATAGGCTCAGATGAGAACGAATGTGTGATGCAATTTCTTCATTTGTGCAATGTGTGTACTAGAGAAGAGTGGTAACTATTACGAACAGTCGATGGTCAGACAACGGGAGAGAATTTCGTCGTGTACTCTAAAATCTGATGTACCGGACCGAAATAGTACTGACTAGCAGCGTATCTGAGAGTTCTGCTTGTCATATTAGATTTGGTGTACGGTTATCTTTCAATTAAACTTTTTTCTATTCCCCAAGACTTAACTGTAATATATTTCTAGATTGATACATACAGATACGATAAATTATCTTTTGATTTTCTAGACTTGATGATGGAAAATCGCTTGCTATACCTCTAAATACAGATATTTTGAGTTCTATACACACCTTGTATTGATGAATTTTTACATGACTCAATGTGAAAAGAAGTCTTCTCTCTTTCTGTATCTGATAATATTGAATCTTCTTTAAACAAGTTGGTTTGTGTTTCACTCTGCGTTTGGACCGGTAAAGTGAGAAAGAGTTCTTCCATACGCGTATACTTTGATCACTAAATAAACTCTCTTAAACACGTAAGTATATTAAATAACGTTGATTGTGCATTCACCATAAATTACATCATCATACATATCCATGTTCGAAGCCAATCAGATTTGTGGTACTAATGTGCATGAACATTATCTAGGGCTTTTGGTGGCGCCTTGGAGTTACAACAAAGTCTTTGAGGTACAACAAAGATCAAAGTTCATGCCTTATTCCGCTACATGTGCATCCATAATGTCCCAGGTGAGAACATTTCATGAACTTTCACAGAACTCCGCTTTAATATCAATGAGCAATCTCCGCTATTGTGGAATAATTAGGACACAAAAACACCTATAATTAACCATCATCACAAGCACTAACCTTTGATTACAAGTTCGCAAGTGATGTTTATTAAAGGAAAAGAGATTATATGTTTGCATATCGAGTTTCACATTCTTCACTACTCATTATGATTGACATTCATATCAATAACGCATCAACGTAAATAACCTGCTCACAAATAGGGACTGAAGATGAGAGTATCAAAAAAGAAATACAAAAAACCCAAAATTTTTAATTTTTAATTTTTAATTTTTTTTAACAACCAGCCCATCCAGACTAACTTGAACTTAAAATGGCATTCCAGTTGCTAATACGATGTAGTCCAAGCGACATATATTTCGGTGAGCTGATCTGTCATGGGACTCCTATAACTTCTCTTCGGACTTCCACTACGTCCTCTTCTATGAGAGAATCCCCCACCTCCTATTACAGATGTCTCCGCTGCTGTGTTATCCATTCCTGCTCTGCATATACTCCCGGCAGTCGAATTATTGCACACCAAGCGCCACGGAATAATTTCGTCTCGATTACCCATACAAGACTTTGAAGGACTTCCTGAAAAGGAAGTTGGGTAAAAAATTCGATCACGTTTATCTCAGACCAGTATTTCCCCACCTCAAGGTTTTCACCTTCTTCTTCGACGTCGTCGAATGTGTCGAAGACGAAGAACACATCACTGCCTCCTGCAACATAAAGTTTGAAAGATATGTAATCCTACGTATTCTATATATACGTATATATCCTACGTATATATATGTATATGTATATATACGTATTCTATATATCCTACGTATATATCTAGGTCTCCTGCTCAGAGATCCATCCATTCTACGGACCATTCGATGACGGAGGAAGTTGCCATCATAGCTCCTACAATGAAACTCAAAATCAGTCATATCCATGGCGAGTAAACACACACGACCTTCATACACAACTATCTGAAGGACATCTGACGTGTCTTCCATAACTTCCTTCGTTTAAACTGGCTGGTCCATAAACTCCTGCTGTCTTATCCATCCCTGCCCTGCACTTCCTCTGGGACTTGGAATTATCGCACACCAAGGGTCGTCGGGGATCATAATGTATCCTGAGTATTGAAACCGATTGCTAGAGTGAAAAGGAGGTTGGGGTAGAAAAGATATCCAGTCGAATTCAGCCCAATATTTCAACACCTCAAGATCTCTACCTTCTTGATCGAAGACGAAAAATGCATCACTGCCTCCTGAGGCGTAGAAGTTGAAAACTGTGTGATAAGCTAGAGCCCTTTGATCTATAAATCTCCTGAAAACAGCTTCATCCACTGCTTCGTCCATGTTCCATAGAAATCTCCGTCTCCTGTTCAAAGCTCGATAGTATAGATTTCTAACTCTCCTGATCAAAGCTCCATCCATTCTCCGGACCATGGGATTCCGGAGGAAGTTGGCGACATCGCTCCTACGTTCAAACTCCCCTTCCAGAGGAGACCATTTACTGGCAAGAAGGCACACATGTCCTTCATACGTAGCCATTTGAAGGTCCATTGGCGTGGCCTCCATGGATTCCTCTACCAAGGCGGTCCACTTTCCCTCTTCCAGATCAAATATCAAGAGAGCCTTCATCATGTGTGTATAGGGATCCCATAGGAGCCAATAAAGACATCTATTACATACTAGACTTCTCCTACAGTCACAAACGACTTCCATCCATTCAGGAAACGGATGAATTCCCCACGACCATGTACCGGTCGTCGAGTCGTAAATCAAAGCTCTGCGTCTACCTGTTGCTACTTGAACTCCTCCCAAAACCAGCTTGAAGCTTTTCGTAGATTGGGCCACGACTAAACCCACCACCTTACACTTCAGCATACCATCAATGACTGTTTGTTCTCCATTGATTTCACGAGGTACGTTCAAAAGCAGGATTTTGTCCGGAACTGGGTTATATATAACATATTCTGTTGAAAATCGTTCACCAAAACACAGTAGGCCTCCATCAGCAGCGACTAGCTTCTTGGGCACAAATGTAAGATTTTTTGTAATCCATCGATCTCTACAGCAGAAGTGGGCCGCAATTTCACGACGTTCATGAAACACAATAACAGAATTTTTCCATATTTTGTTCTGTAACTCAGGACCATCTATGACTTCCCTCCATTTCTTACAAACTGAACGACATTCCAGAAGAGTGGAAATTGGCAGATCATGATCTCTGAGAATCTTCATGAGGAAATCGATAGGTAGACTTTCCCATGCATCTTCAGGTTGATGCTGATCTCTTTCGGGTTCCATCTTAACTTACGAACTTTTAAAAGATCATACATATGAGTTCATCTCTGCATCTTCAATCTGCAATTTCTCAGAAGGAAACAGTACTCAATCAGCTGGGACTTAACATCGACAAGAATTCTCACGCGGATTGAAACAGATCGGCACGAATGAAAGCAATTCTGTGTTGCAATATTTGCATACGTGTGAAGCAGCTGTCAAACTTGAGAACGCTGGCTGCAGAAGTGTGGACAAGAGAAGAGTGATAACACTGAGGAAGCAGTCGAATGTCAGATAAGAGACAGTGAGTGCGAGAGAAGTTCCCGTTACTGAAGTTCCGCACTATGAAGTCATCGACCGAAACACCGACTAGTATCGGTTGACAGTCACTTATGCATCGGTAATCTCAGCAAGTCATTTTGGATTAGGTGTTCGTTTAACTGTCAATTTGACTGCTTGAAGTATAGACATACTATTTACAACTTCAAAAACATTCTCTTGAGAACGCTGGCTGCAGAAGTGTGGACAAGAGAAGAGTGATAACACTGAGGAAGCAGTCGAATGTCAGATAAGAGACAGTGAGTGCGAGAGAAGTTCCCGTTACTGAAGTTCCGCACTATGAAGTCATCGACCGAAACACCGACTAGTATCGGTTGACAGTCACTTATGCATCGGTAATCTCAGCAAGTCATTTTGGATTAGGTGTTCGTTTAACTGTCAATTTGACTGCTTGAAGTATAGACATACTTTTTACAACTTCAAAAACATTCTCTTGAGAACGCTGGCTGCAGAAGTGTGGACAAGAGAAGAGTGATAACACTGAGGAAGCAGTCGAATGTCAGATAAGAGACAGTGAGTGCGAGAGAAGTTCCCGTTACTGAAGTTCCGCACTATGAAGTCATCGACCGAAACACCGACTAGTATCGGTTGACAGTCACTTATGCATCGGTAATCTCAGCAAGTCATTTTGGATTAGGTGTTCGTTTAACTGTCAATTTGACTGCTTGAAGTATAGACATACTTTTACAACTTCAAAAACATTCTCTTGAGAACGCTGGCTGCAGAAGTGTGGACAAGAGAAGAGTGATAACACTGAGGAAGCAGTCGAATGTCAGATAAGAGACAGTGAGTGCGAGAGAAGTTCCCGTTACTGAAGTTCCGCACTATGAAGTCATCGACCGAAACACCGACTAGTATCGGTTGACAGTCACTTATGCATCGGTAATCTCAGCAAGTCATTTTGGATTAGGTGTTCGTTTAACTGTCAATTTGACTGCTTGAAGTATAGACATACTATTTACAACTTCAAAAAAATTCTCTTGAGAACGCTGGCTGCAGAAGTGTGGACAAGAGAAGAGTGCTAACACTGAGGAAGCAGTCGAATGTCAGATAAGAGACAGTGAGTGCGAGAGAAGTTCCGCACTATGAAGTCATCGACCGAAACACCGACTAGTATCGGTTGACAGTCACTTCTGCATCGGTAATCTCAGCAAGTCATTTTGGATTAGGTGTTCGTTTAACTGTCAATTTGACTGCTTGAAGTATAGACATACTATTTACAACTTCAAAAACATTCTCTTGAGAACGCTGGCTGCAGAAGTGTGGACAAGAGAAGAGTGATAATACTGCGGAAGCAGTCGAATGTCAGATAAGAGACAGTGAGTGCGAGAGAAGTTCCCGTTACTGAAGTTCCGCACTATGAAGTCATCGACCGAAACACCGACTAGTATCGGTTGACAGTCACTTATGCATCGGTAATCTCAGCAAGTCATTTTGGATTAGGTGTTCGTTTAACTGTCAATTTGACTGCTTGAAGTATAGACATACTATTTACAACTTCAAAAACATTCTCTTGAGAACGCTGGCTGCAGAAGTGTGGACAAGAGAAGAGTGCTAACACTGAGGAAGCAGTCGAATGTCAGATAAGAGACAGTGAGTGCGAGAGAAGTTCCGCACTATGAAGTCATCGACCGAAACACCGACTAGTATCGGTTGACAGTCACTTATGCATCGGTAATCTCAGCAAGTCATTTTGGATTAGGTGTTCGTTTAACTGTCAATTTGACTGCTTGAAGTATAGACATACTTTTTACAACTTCAAAAACATTCTCTTGAGAACGCTGGCTGCAGAAGTGTGGACAAGAGAAGAGTGATAACACTGAGGAAGCAGTCGAATGTCAGATAAGAGACAGTGAGTGCGAGAGAAGTTCCCGTTACTGAAGTTCCGCACTATGAAGTCATCGACCGAACCACCGACTAGTATCGGTTGACAGTCACTTATGCATCGGTAATCTCAGCAAGTCATTTTGGATTAGGTGTTCGTTTAACTGTCAATTTGACTGCTTGAAGTATAGACATACTTTTTACAACTTCAAAAACATTCTCTTGAGAACGCTGGCTGCAGAAGTGTGGACAAGAGAAGAGTGATAACACTGAGGAAGCAGTCGAATGTCAGATAAGAGACAGTGAGTGCGAGAGAAGTTCCCGTTACTGAAGTTCCGCACTATGAAGTCATCGACCGAAACACCGACTAGTATCGGTTGACAGTCACTTATGCATCGGTAATCTCAGCAAGTCATTTTGGATTAGGTGTTCGTTTAACTGTCAATTTGACTGCTTGAAGTATAGACATACTATTTACAACTTCAAAAACATTCTCTTGAGAACGCTGGCTTCAGAAGTGTGGACAAGAGAAGAGTGCTAACACTGAGGAAGCAGTCGAATGTCAGATAAGAGACAGTGAGTGCGAGAGAAGTTCCCGTTACTGAAGTTCCGCACTATGAAGTCATCGACCGAAACACCGACTAGTATCGGTTGACAGTCACTTATGCATCGGTAATCTCAGCAAGTCATTTTGGATTAGGTGTTCGTTTAACTGTCAATTTGACTGCTTGAAGTATAGACATACTATTTACAACCTCAAAAACATTATCTCAACAGCACCCCGTTAAGCTATCCTTCGAACTTTATTGATACTATAAAATACAATTTGAATCTAATAGTATTACTGAATTTAAGCATTCTGTCAAGAGTAAATACGTTCGAACTTCAAAAAATGACTTATAACTCTTCACCTCCATCTGGGGCATCAACATATTCAAAGAGAAAATGTTCTTCTATCAGTGGATTTGCAGAAGGCATTTGTTTTACAATTTTAAACTTTAATTCTTCAACTCGCCTACCTTTCTTGCATTGTCAATCTCCACCCTCAAATATATTGCGTTCATTTTGCTATAATTATTTCAAATCACGGTTCAGTACACATCCAATCTACAAGGACATATCTTATCCCCACAGATTAGTATTACTATTTATTAACACTGTCAATAAATTAGCCGTTAGCTTTAGTTCTGACGTTTTTCTTCGCTGTTACTCCACGATGTAGGTTGTTGTATAATTGATCTTTATGATCGTAAATCTTGTAATGAAATGTTTTTTGAATTCATTTTACCAGTATTTTTTGAAGCTTTTACCTCGATGTTTTTAAATGCATGAAATCTGGAGATCGTATTTCCGCTAGGATGAGTTTGTTCGATATTGATTGGAATAGCAATGTTGACGGCAGTCATCTTTGTTGCAGAATATCTCTTATCATGGCTTTCGAAGCTTAGTGTCACAACTTATGAAGAAAGGACTTCACGTCATTTATTAAGAAAATATGCCTTGTGTTATGAGTATCATAATGATTTTGAGATGGTCATTTTGAGAAAACATCGTATGGATGGTTTTTCTCAGGCCATTTGATGAAGCATGCTGCATAGCAAAATATTCACAATAGAGATCAATTAAATAACCTGGTATGATCACCACAATATCACTGATCTCGGAACTTGATGAAAGAAGTTTTCTAGTAATTACATGTTTCATTGATTTTGAGCTGATGCCTAAAAATTGATGCCGCTAAAGACTTATAAACTTCTAGTAAAAACCTCAACATGAATTTTCATACACGAATCATATTCTCAAAAGTTGGTTCGCGACATTTCGAAACAGCTGAGTAACAAGTTGAATCGGTTCACCGTATGCATTAATCACATGTACAAACAAGATTTGAGTTTCAAACTATACGATTTTATTAATTTTTTTATCCAAAGGATATTGAGGTTGATTATTTCTCGAATACAGTAAACGAAAGTTATGTGGTAACCCACTTTTTGTTTTTGTACGGAATTTAAACATTTTTGAAAAACAGTACCGCAGCGGCAACTGTATATAGTAATCAGTACACTAAAATAGAGTGAAAATGGATGATCGCGGGTCTCGTAGAATCATTAAGAATCATCGAGTTGGGCGCAATGTCCGGGACAAGCGCCCTGGCCCGAACGGACCGTTCCTACTGAGGGGAAGCGCCTTCGGCGCGAGCCGGACAATACGCCTTTGGCGCTAGAGAAATCCCTCATGACTGTCCTAATTCATAACGCCTTGATCTTGTTAGGGTCTTGTTGGAAAGAGCTCGACGCGCTCGTTCTAACAAGCCCAAGAAATCTTGAAACGGATAAGGGACTCCTGAATTATGAATGTCGGAAGTTATTGATAGGGAGCGCCTTCGGCAGAATGCCTTTGGCGACGGACGATACGCCTTCGGCTGAAGCGCCTTCGGATCAACGCCTTCGGCGGTGTACTCCTTCGCCTGAGCGCCTTTGGCGCCGGCACATCAATATTAGATCAACGCCTTCGGGGGAAGCGACTCCATACGGTACGCCTTCGGCGGTACGTCCTAAGCGGACACGTGCGCCTTCGGCGGAATAGAACTCCTGCGGCGAGAGCGCCTTCGGCGGGACAAAACAGATCAACGGAAAGGACAAGACACATTGACTTTGGTCAACGCCTTCAGCAGAAGCGCCTTCGGCGATGCACCTACGTCGACAGACATCTTCAAGGGTACGCCTTTGGCGCTGCGGGTCAACGCCTTCGGCAATGCGGAAAGGGAAAAATCGAGAATTGGCCAGAGGCGAAGGCCGCCGCCTTCGGCACAGCGCGAGCAGGGCTAAGTCGACCGACGACTGCGGAAATCGAATTCAATTTTTGAGCGTGTGAGCCCGCACAACGGTGGAGCGTGAAGCCAAGCGTGCGAGGGGGGGCCGTTACGCCTCCAAGCCGGCAATCAAGTGGGTCGATCCCCACGCCCAAGTATCGAATGATGAAATCTTGTGTGCCGAAGGCGGACGTCTCATTCTTGGAATTGCAATTTCGATTTCTCGCGAGCGACGAGTGCGCAACAAGAAATTGGCGGAGAGAAATCGGAGAGAGCTGCGACACGCGGGGAATTGCAGGATATAGCGCAGCAGCTGAGTGCACGGCCGAGGGACTTACCAGAGAGTGAGAGCTCGCGGAGAGATTGCGTCCGCTTGCAAGAAGCTTGTAGATAGCAGAGGAAAGTTGCGGACTTTTGAAGTGTGCGAGCGAATTCAAGAACGCGATGTCGAAGGTGACACAGCTACGGATGATTCCGCTGAAGCTACCGCAGATTGGGTTGCTCAATTCCAGCCAAAGCTAACTGCAGTGAAACTCAATTTCCTCCTGTGGGGATGGAAATGGGTGTGCCTGTGGTAACCCACTTTTGGTATTTATGCGGAATTTAAAACATTTTTGGAAAACTGTACCGCAGTAGCAGTGTAAATAGCGATCGGTACATTTAAATAGAGTGAAACTGGTAGGTCTCGTAGAATCTCGTAGAATCTCGTGGAATCTCGTAGAATCCAGGAGTTGGGCGCAATGTCCGGAACAGGCGCACGCCGTGAACGATCGACTCTAAAGGAGTTCTCCTTCGGCGCAAGGCGCATAATCCGCCTTCGGCGGTACGCCTTTGGCGCTAGAGGAATCCCTCAGAATCTATGCAATTCCCAAACGCCTTGACTTGGTTAAGATCTCGTTGGAAAGAACTTGACGCGCTGTTTCTAACGAGCCCAAGAACGCCCGAAACGAATCAAGACTCAGGGAGTTGTGACGGTCGAAAGATACGAAGACTTTTGCCTACGCATAGGCGAGGGAAGTTCGCCTACGCATAGGCCAAATGAGTTTGACGTCGGCGGGAAGTCCGCCAAGAATTTTGCCTACGCGGAAGGAATGCCGCCTACGCATAGGCGGGAGGACTTGCACCTACGCATATGCGGACGGAGTTCGCCTACGCATAGACTCTTCGCCCTCGGCGGGAAATCCGCCTTCGACCCTAGGAATCCGCCTTCGGGGTTGGAACTTGTACGGCGCCTTCGGCGCCAGCGCATCACGGTTAGGTGAGGACCCAACGGAGTAGCGAATCCATACGGACCGTGTGGTAACCCACTTTTTGTTTTTTGTCGGAACTAAAACATTTTTGAATAGTAAGTACCGCGGCAGCAGCTGTAAATAGTAATCGGTACGCGAAACCAGAGTAAAAAGAGGATCGAGGACAGTCAAGGGGTTTTGGGCTTAGGCCACAGTGGGACGCTTGGGACGGAACGCGCGGTTCATGCTGCAGGATCTGCTTCGAGCACCTTCGGCGGTAGATCACTCATAACTTTCTCAATTCGTAACGCTTTGAGTTGCTTAGGGTCTCGTTGGAAAGAGCTCGACGCGCTGGTTCTAACGAGCTCAAGAACTTGTGAAACGGATGAGAGATCACTGAATTATGAGTGTCGGAAGTTACTGATGGGGGGCCTTCGGCGGTAGAGCGACTTTGGCGGTACTCCTCCTGCGCACAGGCGTTCGCCTGTGCACAGGCGCTTCGGCGTCGGCGGGAAATCCGCCTTGGGCCCTAGAAATGCGCCTTGTGAGGTAGAAAGTGTACGGCGCCTTCTGCGCCAGCGCAGCGCCGCGGACGGCCAGGACAACGCCGCGGACGGACAGCTCAGCGCCGCGGACGGCCAGGTCATCGCCGCGGACGGACTGTGGATAGGCGAACGCCTTCGGCGGAAGAGTAAAACCGACATAACTTTCTCAATTCTTAGCGGTTTGACTCGATTCGGGTCTCGTTGGAAAGAACTCGACGAGCTGGTTCCAACGAGACCAAGATCTCTTGAAACGGATAAGGCTTCAATGAGTTATGAGCGTCGAAAGCGGCTGTCATGGTTAGGCGTGAGGCCTTCGACGTTAACAGTTAGAGGGGCCTTCGGCCCAAGGCGGCCTGCGAGTAGGCGGCTTGCGTGTAGGACGCGTGGGACCCACAGTCCTCGGATTTTGGAGAAGGAATTTTGGCCTAGGTTCAGAGATCTTGCGGGGCCCATATCTTTGCGATGGACGGTCGGATGGATCTGAAATTTTGTGGGGCCGTTGATCTCGGCCGGCCACGCATGCCTACAAATTTTCAGCCTCAGATCTTGGATGGTAAGGCGCTGGCGGCTCTGTACAGTAGGCTTAGGATTCAGATTTAGGGTTAGGGTTAGATTTAGGTTGTAAGTTAGAGGGGAAGGCAGCCGCCGACTCCTCAGGTGTAGGATCTGTTGCGGCTCGCACCATGGTAGTGCAGTGTAGTGCTAGTTAGGACTTAGAAGGTATAAAGTAGTTCAAGGCGTTCTGCCTTGGGTTCTTTCCCAATTTCAGAAGTACAGATCAGGAACTCATTTTCCCTGCGTGTTTGTGTCCTTAGTTCTGTCACCTTGCAAGAGGAGCTACCACTTGGCGTTCCGCATTTTGTAGCTGAAGGCCTTCGGCCGAATGTTCAGAGCTGGTACATTGGTTAGAGACTTGAGTAGTTCGGATCTACACCTGCGGGTGATTGCCGATGCTCAGAGCAAGTGACTAGTTAGATACTTGAATAGTTTCGCCCCTACACCTTCGAGTGTTTGTTTCTGATTGTACTCCTTCGGGATTTTTCCCCTGAATGCCAAAGTGAAGTTTTGCTATTTCGTGTAAGCCTTGGTTGTAAATTCAGGTTACGCTGCAGCAGGTGCCTTCAGGGTAACCCCTGTAGTATTTCTGGGAATGACAAGTGCCTGAGAATTCAAACTCTTCAATAGACTGTTGTTGTGTTACTGGAATGTTTCACAGTGAGTCCTTCAGTGCGGACCTGTGTTCTCTGCGCGTTTTGTGAGTTGAGAGTGTTGTTCACCGCGTATGAGTGACTTCGATCCGAAGTAGGCAGTCCAAACCGGGTTTCCTACACTAGCAGCAAGCTAGTGGAAGTGTTGTAAAAGCCGGAGTTGGAAGTCACTGCCCGCAGCTTTGCCGAGTGTACTCTTGAGAGACTTTCCCCCTGAAATCTTGAAGTAGAGGTCCTAACGGATCTCTAGGTTGTGTTTCTGTAGTTTCAGGTGTGTGTGTGTGTGTGTGTGTGTTACGCTGCACTGTGCGACCTCCGAGTGCGCTCCGAGTGGACACTTGCAGTATTTCTGGGAGTGACAGTCGCCTGAGAATTCAAACTCATCAATAGTCTGTTAAACGTGACACTTTGTACCCTGTGTGTTCCTCTGTCCCTGTGGGTTCGACCTTTCTACCACTATATTGCAGTTTTAGCCTTTAGTGGGTTATTACAGACCGTAAGGACGGAACGGACGAGTGCGCCCTCGGCTGGTCGGGACTTCAGAGACAAGAACGCCGACGGAGCGGCGAGGGAGATGGACAGACTGGACGGAGTCTGTTGACCGCGGTCAACGCCTTCGGCGCTGCGCCTACGGCGAGAGACCTGCACGGAAGAACGTCTTGCGTGCGGCAGGTCAGCGCCTACGCACAGGCGGATGGAGTTCGACGCCGGCGGGAAGTCCGCCGGGAATTCCGCCTACGGAGAAGGGAGTTCGGCTTCGGACTTGCGTGCGGGCGAACGCCTTCGGCGGAGCAAGACCAGCCCGAATCGAAGTACGGATGAGTGTAGCGCGTCGGCGAGAAATCCGCCTTCAGCGCTGCGCGACCATGGCCGCGGCGTAGTACGCTGGCGGAGTTCAAATTGCCAATTCGAGCGTGTGAGTGAAGGCGCGTCGGCGGAGCGTGAAGCCGCGCGTGAGAGAGAAGGCCGTTATACCTCCGAGCCGGCGCAGCCATCAAGTGATTCGACGTTCACGACCGAGAGCTGACCATGACACCCTGCGAGCGGACAGAGGACACTCCATTCTTGAATTTGTGATTTCAATTCCTTGTGCGAGCTGCGCACGTCCATCTTCTAGCCGAGAGACGTTCTAGACACCACCGCGCAGAGATTTACCCGGTGGCAGAGAGAGAATTGAGTGCGCTACATTTGAAATTGAGAGAGATTAGAGTTTGCAGAGGATATAGAACCGCGGGCAAGAGGCTCGGGCATAGCAAAGAGAGGTGTGCGCGATCCAATTTCAAGAACGCGATGTCGACATCGTTTAAGCTGCGGATGGTTCCACTCAAGCTCCCGCTGAAGGGGTTGCGTGCTTTTCAGGACCGGCTGATTGCGAGGAAACTCGATTTCTTGCTGTGGGGATGGAATTACGTGTGCGGAGACATGGTGCGCGAATGGTTGAGCGAGAGACAGCAACCTACGCCCGGATTCCGTCCGCACATAGATCGTTGGACTGTCCACGATTGGGGACAAGCATTGGGAAGGTGTGCAGGCGAGGACGGGTTCCTCCTATTCGACAGTGAGAGCGTCAAGGTGTCGAAGGCGGAAGAAGCCTCCTTTGTGGAATTGTTCAAGCGGAAGAGGTCCAACAAGAACGGGTACAGGACCCGGGACTACAAAGATCGTTTCCGCAGAACCATAGCGATGGCACTGCTGCAACTCTTGCAGCCGCACCGCACTACTTACATCACTTTGTGGCAAGTGTCCTTCGTGGAGCTCACATTGGCCGGAGCTCCAGTTCACTGGTCGCGTATCTTGCATAGGGTAATGCGACAGCATGCGTATGAGGAGCGGGGAGGAACGCTCAACCACCTTCCCCCCTTCTTGATAAACTTTTATCAGTCGATGGGTTGCTTAACCGCGGCCGAGCGTATTTGATTTCCGCCATTGACAGTCAACAATCCCGGGAGGTATGTGCGGGATAACAAAGTCGACACCGACGCGGAGGACTCTCCGACTTCCACTCCACCGGGTCAACAGGATGTGGGGAGGATAGCAGCACGAGTGCCGCGGAAGCGGAAATGGAGAGAGGAACCGGAGAAGGAGCAACATCAAGAATCAGCTGCTCTCACCCGGAAGCGGCCACTGCACGAGATCTGCAGTCGGCCGAAGTAGAAGGCTCGCAGGCTCTTGTTACCTGCCAGCAGCGCGGAAACGGCGACGATCGCCGGAGAGAAGGAAAGTCCATCCTCGGAGAAGAATGGAACTGCGCGGACGGCAGAGGGGTCAGCGGACCACCCTACGCCCTCGGCGGAGATGAGACGACCTTTGGGTCAAGAGCAACAACGTGCGGCACGGATGAGTGTGCCGCCTACGCATAGGCGACTCCCTGTGGATAGGCGACTCCTTGCGGACGAAGACTTTCGCCTACGCATAGGCGAAGGAAGTTTGCCTACGCATAGGCAGGACTCACCCCCGGTGCAAGGCAGGAAAGGAAAGGAGCCGGCGGAAGATCCGCCTTCGGCTCAAGGGCCTTCGGGGCAAGGCCCTTCGGCGGTGAGGTCGCCGGGATATGCGCCTTCGGTGCCACGGCCTTCGGGCCACCGAGTTACGAGTAGAGAGCCGGCACGAGCCGCGCCCTCGGCGAGAAATCCGCCGGAAGGTGCGCCTTTAGCGGAAGGGCCTTCGGGCCAAGGGACATCGGGCGGGCCGTCTTCGGCGGTAGACGCCTTTGGCGCTGCGCCCTCGGCGGATGTAATAACCCACTAAAGGCTAAAACTGCAATATAGTGGTAGAAAGGTCAAACCCACAGGGACAGAGGAACACACAGGGTACAAAGTGTCACGTTTAACAGACTATTGAGGAGTTTGAATTCACAGGCGACTGTCACTCCCAAAAATACTGCAAGTGTCCACTCGGAGCGCACTCGGAGGTCGCACAGTGCAGCATAACACACACACACACACACCTGAAACTACAGAAACACAACCCAGAGATCCGTTAGGACCTCTACTCAAGATTTCAAGGGGAAGGTCTCTCAAGAGTACACTCAGCGAAGCTGCGGGTAGTGACTCCCAACTCCGGCTTTTACAACACTTCCACTAGCTTGCTGCTAGCGTAGGAAACCCGGTTTGGACTGCCTACTTCGAAGTCACTCATACGCGGTGAACAACACTCTCAACTCACTAAACACGCAGAGAACACAGGTCCGCATAGAAGGACTCACTAAGAAACATTCCAGTAACACACCACAACAGTCTATTGAAGAGTTTGAATTCTTAGGCACTTGTCATTCCGAGAAATACTACAAGGGTTACCCTGAAGGCACCTGCTGCAGCGTAACCTGAATTTACAACCAAGGCTTACACGAAGTAACAAAACTTCACTTTGGCATTCAGGGGAAAAATCCCGAAGGAGTACAATCAGGAACAATCACTCGAAGGTGTAGGGGCGAAACTATTCAAGTATCTAACTAGTCACTGGCTCTGAGCATCGGCAATCACCCGCAGGTGTAGATCCGAACTATTCAAGTCTCTAACCAATGTACTAGCTCTGAACATTCGGCCGAAGGCCTCCAGCTACAAAATGCGGAACGCCAAGTTGTAGCTCCTCTTGCGTGGTGACAGAACTAAGGACACAAACACGCAAAGAAAATGAGTTCCTGATCTGCACTTCTGATGTTGGGAAAGATCCCAAGGCAAGACGCCTTGAACTACTTTATACCTTCTAAGTTCTAACTAGCACTACACTGCACTATGCTACACGCCGGCACGGAACCACGCTACACTACACTCCGCAGAACCTGTGCTTCGCCTCCTGCGCGACGGACTGCCGCGCACTAACTCCCTACCCTGCCAGTCTTCAGCTCGACTGCGCAGTCCCAAACGCTGCAACGCCGCGGACACCTCCGCCTCGAGGGTGGACATGGTATCTCGCGCCTTCGACAGAAAGGAATCTAACTTCTTCCCTGACAACAATCCGGCTGCACGAAGCTCCAACTCACGCAATGTGAGTTTCTCCTGCGCCGCCACTTCCCAGTGGGCGTAGCCCTTGAGGCAGTGGCCGACGCGCCTCGCCATCTGCTCCTTCGTGCGATCTGCCTCTCGCCTGCGATCATCTTCAATTACTACCAACTGCGATTCGGCCTCCGCACGCTGAGCTCTCAATTCCCCGCACTCCGACTGTAGCCTGCGGATCAATTCCTCATCCGCCTGTCGTGCGAGCTGACACTCTGCCAACAACCGCGTCTGTCGCACGAGCTCCTCTTACAGAACCTGATTCTGAGTCTTCTCAGAATTCAGTTCTTCTGTGGTCTTCACCACATCCCTGGTGAGCTCTTCCAGTCTCGCCTTCTTCAATGCGTCGTAGTGGGTGTGCGAGTTCCGCACAAGATTATACTGTCCCCACAAGCATGCATGCTTCTCCCGCAAATCCTTAAGTTCCCGGTCCACCCTAGCTAGAAGCTTGCTGGTGTGGACTTTAGTGCGAGTCCGTCAATGCACTAACTCAATGTAGGACCCAGGCTGGAGAGGATCAACGTATTTATCAAATTTGCAATCCAAGTACCTCAGCAGAGGTACTACCTGCTCACAGAGCGCCGCCGCCGGCGTGTAATAACCCACTAACGGCTACAACTGCAATATAGTGGTAGGAAGGTCGAACCCACAGGGACAGAGGAACACACAGGGTACAAAGTGTCACGTTTAACAGACTATTGAGGAGTTTGAATTCACAGGCGACTGTCACTCCCAAAAATACTGCAAGTGTCCACTCGGAGCGCACTCGGAGGTCGCACAGTGCAGCATAACACACACACACACAACCCTGAAACTACAGAAACACAACCCAGAGATCCGTTAGGACCTCTACTCAAGATTTCAAGGGGAAGGTCTCTCAAGAGTACACTCAGCGAAGCTGCGGGTAGTGACTCCCAACTCCGGCTTTTACAACACTTCCGCTAGCTTGCTGCTAGCGTAGGAAACCCAGGTTGGACTGCCTACTTCGGATCGAAGTCACTCATACGCGGTGAACAACACTCTCAACTCACAAAACGCGCAGAGAACATAGGTCCGCACTAAAGGACTCACTGAGGAACATTCCAGTAACACAACAACAGTCTATTGAAGAGTTTGAATTCTTAGGCACTTGTCATTCCCAGAAATACTACAGGGGTTACCCTGAAGGCACCTGCTGCAGCGTAACTTGAATTTACAACCAAGGCTTACACGAAGTAGCAAAACTTCACTTTGGCATTCAGGGGAAAAATCCCGAAGGAGTACAATCAGAAACAAACACTCGAAGGTGTAGGGGCAAAACTATTCAAGTATCTAACCCGTCATTGGCTCTGAGCATCGGCAGTCACCCGCAGGTGCAGATCCGAACTACTCAAGTCTCTAACCAATGTACTAGCTCTGAACATTCGGCCGAAGGCCTTCAGCTACAAAATGCGGAGAGCCAAGTGGTAGCTCCTCTTGCGTGGTGACAGAACTAAGGACACAAACACGCAGAGAAAATGAGTTCCTGATCTGCACTTCCGAAATTGGGAAAGAACCCAAGGCAAAACGCCTTGAACTATTTTATACCTTCTAAGTCCTAACTAACACTACACTGCACTACGCTACACGCCTGCACGGAACCACGCTACACTACACTCCGCGGAACCTGTGCTACGTCTCCTGCGCGACGGACTGCCGCGCACTAACTCCCTACCCTACCAGTCTTCTGCTCGACTGCGCAGTCCTAACCGCTGCAACGCCGCGGACACCTCCACCTCGAGGGTGGACATGGTATCCCGCGCCTTCGACAGAAAAGCGTCTAGCTTCTTTGCCACCTTCCGCCGACTCCTGCTGTCGCCTGCCAACAACCCTGCTGCGCGAAGTTCAAACTCACGCAGTGTGAGTTTCTCCTGCGCCGCCACTTCCCCGTGGGCGTAGCCCTTGAGACAGTGGGCGACACGCCCCGCCATCTCCTCCTTCGTGCGATCTGCCTCTCGCCTGCGATCCTCTTCAATTACCACTAACTGCAATTCGGCCTCCGCACGCTGCGCTCTCAATTCACCACACTTTGACTGTAGCCTGCGGATTAAATCCTCATCCGCCTGCCGTGCGAGCTGACACTACGCCAACAAACGCGTCTGTCGCACGAGCTCCTCTGACAGAATCTGATTCTGAGTTTTCTCAGACATCAAATCCGTCGTGGTCTTCACCACATCCCTGGTGAGCTCTTCCAATCTCTCCTTCCTCATCCTGTCGAGGGCGTGCGATTTCCTCTCAAGGTTGTACTGCCCCCACAAACAGGCATGCCTCTCCCTCAATTCCTTCAACTCCTGGTCCACCCTAGCTAGTAACTTGCTAGTGTGGACTTTAGTGCGAGTCCGCCTACGCACTAATTCGATGTAAGATCCCGGCTGGAGTGGATCGGCGTATTTATCGAATTTGCGATCCAAGTACTTCAACAACGGTATCACTTGCTCAGAGAGCGCCGGCGCCGGCGCTCCAACAATTTCCTCCTCCTCCTCCTCGGTATCCCCGGCTCCCGACATTGCTTCGGTGGAGCCTCCGTCGTCATCATCCGAGTTGAGGATTTCAGTCGCCATTGATTGCGTTGGCGACTGACCCGAATGGGGCTGCACGTCGTCGACGTGTGCTGCCTGCGAAGGCACCGCTGCAGCCTCGCTGCTCTTCGCCAAAATGTCCAAGGCGGTGGGCGAATGCGGCCGTGCTGCATCCCAGTCGCCCGCTTGTCGGTCCTCGACCGTATCCTCTCTGCCGCCGACGTCCGCCGCCAAAGGCGATCGAGCGGAGGGTGTCTGCGCGGGGTTTGATTGCGCATCGCGCACCGAAATTTTGTCCCGCGAACAGTCAATCCGCTCCTCCGTCAGGTGCTGCTCCCTCGATCGGTCCTGCGCGAGGGCTTTGCCTGGCTTGTGCGCAGGCGCAAATGCCGGCGCCTTGTCCGCCGTAGGCGCAGCGCCGAAGGCGTCTATCACCGAAGGCGACATAGCCGAAAGCCGCTCGCCCGATGTCCCTTGGCCCGTAGGCCCTACCGCCGAAGGCGCATCTACCGGCGAACTACGCGGCGATGGTGCAGCCTCCGCACGCTCCCTGTTCGCATTTCTTTGGCCCGAAGGCGCAAATCGCGGCGCGTTGGGCGCCGGAGGGTCTGGTCCCGAAGGCCCGTGACCCGTAGGCGGATCTTCCGCCGGCTCCTTTCCCTTCCTACGTTGGAACGGGGGTGAATCCTGCATGTGCGCAGGCGGCATGTGTGGAGGCGACCTGTGCACAGGCGACCTGTGCACTGGCGAACGCCTGTGCACAGGCGGACTGCTTCTTCCTACACGTAGGCGTAGGTCCACGTCCGCTTGTGGTCGCCTTTCCGTCGAGGCTCGCCTGTGCGCAGGCGGAACACCCGTCCGCAACGCACGTGGTAACTCCGGAGGCCCTTGGCCCGTAGGCGGCCTCTCGTCCGTCGAAGGTGCAGCGTGGTCCGTTGCTCCTGCAGACGTCCGCGCTCCCTCGTTCTTCTCTGGCGACGCACTTCCTTTCTCCGTGGCAATCGTCGCCGTGTCCGCGCTGCTGGCTGGTAACACAAGCCTACGCGCCTTCTGCTTTGGCCGGCTGTACGCTTCGTAGAACGGCCGCTGTCGAATGGGAGCAGTGGGTTCTTGATGCTGCTCCTCTTCAGACTCCTCTCTCCATCGCCGCTTCCGCGGCACTCTTGCTGCAGGAGTATTTCTCCCTTCTTCCCTCCGCCTTGACGGAGTAGAAGTCGGCGACTCCTCTGCATCAGTGTCGACCTCGTTCTCCCGCACATACCTCCCGGGATGGTCGACGGACAACGGCGGAAAACGAGCAAGCTCCGCCGCGTTCAAACAATTTCGCTGTCGATAAAAATTGATGAGGAAAGGAGAGAGATGATTTAGAGTTCCCCCCTTCTCCTCAAAAGCGTGCTGTCGCATCACTCTGTGCAGGATGCTCGCCCAGTGAATTGGAGCTCCCTCGATGATGCACTCCACAAAAGAGACCTGCCACAATGTGATGTAGCAGGCGCGGTGTGGCTGCAGTAATTGCAGCAGCGCCGTAGCCACAGTTCGGCGGAAACGATCCTTGTAATCGCGGGTCTTGTACCCATCCTTGGTAGACTTCTCCCGCTTGAACAACTCCACAAATTGCGCCTCGTCTTGCTTAGACACCTTGACGCTCTCACTATCAAAGAGGAGGTGCCCTGGGATGCCGGCACATTTCCCCAATGCCTGCGCCCAATCTTGGACCGTCCATCGATCAACATGCAGCCGCAATCCGCGCGTAGGTGCTCCCTGTGGCTCTAGCCACTCGCGCACCATATCCACACAGATGTAGTTCCATCCCCATAGCAAGAAATCAAGCTTTCTTGCTATCAGGCGCTCCTCAAAAGCGCGAAGCCCGTTCTGTGGTAGTCGGAGCGGCAGCATCCGCAATCGGCCCAGTCTTGTCATTGCGTTCTTGGAGTTCGCCTGCTCGCTAATTCTCCTTCTGCTCCGCTCGAGCTCCTTGCTTCCTCGGCAAACTCTAATCTCCCTCAATTCCAAATCACGCGCACTCACTTCTCTCTCAATCACCAAGTAATCCTCTGCGCGGCGATGTCGGGAATGCTTAGCAGCTAGCAGATGGACGCGCGCAGCTCGCACTAGAAAATGGAATCGCGAATTCAAGAATGGGACGCTCTCCGCCTCCCTGTCGAAGGTCATGGTCAGCTCTTGCTCGTGAAGGACGACTCAATTGATGGCCGCGCCGGCTCTACGCTAAAACGGTCTCCGCTCTCACGCGCGGCTTCACGCTCCGCCGACGCCGATTTAACTCTCACGCTCGAATTGGCGAATTTGAACTCCGCGAGCGTACTACGCCGCGGACATGGGTGCGCAGCGCCGAAGGCGGATTTTCCGCCTTGCGCGGTACACTCGTTCGTACCGCTCCTCAGCCAATCCTCCTCTGCCTCGGCGCTTGTCCGCACGTCAGACAAAAGTTCAACTCCCGCCTGTGCGCAGGCGGACTCCTCGGCGGATTCTCCGCCGGCGCGGAACTTCACCCGCCTGTGCACAGGCGCTCGCCTGTGCGCAGGCGAAGTCCGTCCGCGTCGATGCGCTGGCGCGGAAGGCGTTGACCACGGTCAACCGACTCCGTCCAGACTGTCCGTTCCTTGGTCTCTCCGTTGGCGCTCTCGCTGCCGCAACCCGTCCGACCAAGAGCGCATCCATCCGTCCCGTCCGTACAGTCCGTACGGTCCATACGGATTTTACTATTCTGGCGGCTCCTTGCTCGTCCGTGCCGTTGCGCTGGCGCAGAAGGCGCCGTATAATTTCTACCTCCGAAGGCGCATTTCTAGGGCCGAAGGCGGATTTCCCGCCGACGCCAAAGCGCCTGTGCACAGGCGGACGCCTGTGCGTAGGCGAACTTCGCCCCTACATCAAAACCCTATTTCGCCTGTGCGCAGGCGAACTTCCTCCGTCCGCGCATAGGACAAAACTTTCTTCGCCTGTGCGAAGGCGGAAAGCTGAGTATCTTACAACCTTCACAACTCCCGGAGTTCTCATCCGTTGTTGGCGTTCTTAGGCTCGTTGGAATCAGCGCGTTGAGCTCTTTCCAACGAGACCCTAACTAGTTCGAGGCGTTTGGGGGTTGACCTAAATATGAAGGATTTCCCTACCGCCGAGGGCGCAGCGCCCAAGGCGGATTTTGCGCCTTGCGCCGTAGGGATCATACCTTCAGAGCTCGCAAGGAGGGTGGTGCCCTTCCTTGACGCTGCACCAAACTCCTAGATTCTATGAGGTCCCTCGAGAATCTCTGCGATCTTCCGAATTCACTCTATTTTGATGCACCGAAGGCTATTTACACTGCTGCCGTGGTAAAGTTTTCCAAAAATGTTTTAATTTCCTCAAAATTACCAAAAGTGGGGTACCACACGGCGCTCCAACGATTTCCTCCTCCTCCTCCTCGGTGTCTCCTGATCCCGACATTGCTTCCGTGGATCCGCCTTCGTCATCATCCGAGGGAAGGATTTCGGTCTCCATTGATTGCGTTGGCGACTGGCCTGAGTGGGGCTGCGAGTGGTCTGCGGGTGCTGCCGCCGATGGCACACCTACAGCTTCGCTGCTCCCCGCTAAAATGTCCAAGGCGGTGGGTGAATGTGGCCGTGCTACATCCTCATCATCCGCCTGCCGATCGTCGATCGTCTCCTCTTCGCCGCCGACGTCTGCCGCCGAAGGCGACCGAGCGGAATGTGTCTGCGCGGGGTGTAATTGCGCATCGCGCACTCGAATTTCGTCCCGCGGACAGACAATCCGCTCCTCTGTTAGGTCCTGCGCGAGGGCTGCGTCTGGCCTGCGCGTAGGCGCAATTACCGGCGCTTGGTCCACCGCAGGCGCAGCGCCGAAGGCGTCTATCGCCGAAGGCGACAGAGCCGAAGGCCGCTCGCCCTTTGTACCTGGCCCCGAAGGCCCTACCGCCGAAGGCGCATCTGCCGGCGGATTTGTAATAACCCACCAAAGGCTAAAACTGTACTATGGTGGTAAAAAGATCGAACCCAAAGGGACAAAGGCAACACATAGAGTAAAAAGTGTCACGTTTAACAGACTTTTGTAGAGTTTGAATTCTCAGGCGACTGTCACTCCCATAAATACTGCAGTGCTCGACTCGGAGGCTCGACTTGGAGGAGGATGCTCGACTCGGAGGATGCTCGGAGGATGCACAGTACAGCGTAGTCACTCAACACACACACACACACACACACACCTCAAACTGGCAAAAGCACAACTCGGAGGTCGGTCAGGACCTCCGCTTCGGATTTCAGGGGGAAAGTGTCTCAAAAGTTCACTCAGAGGTTCTGCAGGTAGTGACTCCCACTCCTGCTTTTACTGCCCTTCCGCCAGGAACTAGCGTAGGGAACTCGGACTGGACTTCCCACTTCGGAACGAAGCCCCTTCATACGCCGTGGACGTCACCCTCGACTCACACCAAACGCAGGGGGTACAGGCCCGACTGAGAACTTAACTGAGACACAATCAAGTAACACACACACACAACCTGAATTGCAAACCAAGGCTTACACGAAGTAATAAAACTTCACTTTGGCATTCAGGGGAAACTTCCCGTAGGAGTACAATCAGGATATGTCACTCGAAGGAGTAAGGGGGAACTGTTCAAGTCTCTAACTCGCAGCCGGCTCTGAGCATCAGAAATCACCCGCAGGTGCAGATCCGCACTACTCAAGTCTCTAACCGGGTACTAGCTCTGAACATTCAGCCGAAGGCCTTCAACTACAACATACGGTAACTTCGCTATGCTGCAGCTTCTCTACGTGGTGCCAGGTGCAAAATGCACAAACACGCCAAGAAAGTGAGTTCCTGATCTGCACTTCCGAAACTAGAAGAGTCCCAAGGCAAAACGCCTTGAACTACTTTATACATTCTAAGGTCCTAACTAACACTACGCTACCCGCTAGGGTGCGAGCCGCAACAGATCCTACACCTGAGGAGTCGGCGGCTGCCTTCCCCTCTAACTTACAACCTAAATCTAACCCTAACCCTAAATCTGAATCCTAAGCCTACTGTACAGAGCCGCCAGCGTCTTTACATCCGAGATCTGAGGCTGAATATTTGCAAGCATGCGTGGCCAACTTAGATCAACGGCCCCACCAAATTTCAGATCCATCCGACCGTCCATCGCAAAGATATGGACTCCGCAAGATCTCTGAACCGCATCCGCTTCGCCGACCCCGAGTTTGCCGACTTGAAGTTCGCCGACCTCAAGTTCGCCGACTCCGAGTTCTCCGACCTCGAGTTCGCCGAAGGCGTTGACTGCCGAAGACGCACTTCCGTACCTTTGCCTATTTGTAACAGTCACTCCCGACATCCATAACTCACAGATCCTTGATCCGTTTCAAGAGTTCTTGGGCTCGTTGGAACGAGCGCGTCGAGCTCTTTCTAAAGAAACCCTAACTGAGTCAAACCGTTACGAGTTGAAAGAGTTATGCTGGTTTTATCCTTTGCCAAAGGCACACTGTCGAAGGCTTGTTATTTGTTATCGCCGAAGGCGCCCGCACGATGTTTTGCCGACTTCGAGTTCTCCGACCTCGAGTTTGCCGACTCTGAGTTTGCTGACTTGAAGTTCGCCGACCTCGAGTTCGCCGACCTCAAGTTTGCCGACTCCGAGTTTGCTGACTTGAAGTTCTTTGACCTCGAGTTTGCCGACCTCAAGTTTGCCGACTCCGAGTTTGCTGACTTGAAGTTCGCCAACCTCGAGTTCACCGACCTCAAGTTTGCCGACTCTGAGTTTGCTAACTTGAAGTTCTTTGACCTCGAGTTCGCCGACCTCAAGTTTGCCGACTCCGAGTTTGCCGACTTGAAGTTCTTTGACCTCGAGTTCGCCGACCTCAAGTTTGCCAACTCCGAGTTCTCCGACCTCGAGTTCGCCGACCCCGAGTTTTCCGACTCCGAGTTTGCCGACTTGAAATTGACCCGAAGACGTCCGTCGCGGAAGGCGAACATCCAGGGCCGAAGGTGGATATTCTGCCGACGACGAACTCCTTCCGCCTATCCGAAGGCGTTCTCCTTCGCATCTTCCGACAGTCACAACTCCCTGAGTCCTCATTCGTTCCAGGCGTTCTTGGGCTCGTTAGAACGAGCGCGTCGAGTTCTTTCCAACGAGACCCTAAAAAACTCAAGGCGTTAAGAATTGAGGAAGTTATGAGTGATCTACCGCCGAAGGTGCTCGAAGCGAGTCCTGCAGCGTGAACCGCCCGTTCCATTCCAAGCGTTCCACTGTGGCCTAAGCCCAAAACCCCTTGACTGTAATCGATCCTCTTTTTACTCTGGCTTTGCGTACTGATTACTATTTACAACTGCTACCACGGTACTTACTAATCAAAAATGTTTTAGTTCCGGCGAAAAACAAAAAGTGGGTTACCACAGGATTACCCGCCGAAGGTGCGGTCTCCGCACGCTCCCTACTAAAAACTCGTTGGCCCGAAGGCCCTGGCGCCAGAGGCGCGAATCGCGGCGGGTTATACGCCGGAGTGTAATAACCCACTAAAGGCTAAAACTGCAATATAGTGGTAGAAAGGTCGAACCCACATGGACAGAGGAACACACAAGGTACAAAGTGTCACGTTTAACAGACTATTGAGGAGTTTGAATTCTCAGGCGACTGTCACTCCCAAAAATACTACAAGTGTCCACTCGGAGCGCACTCGGAGGTTGCACAGTGCAGCGTAACACACACACACACACCTGAAACTACAGAAACACAACCCAGAGATCCGTTAGGACCTCTACTCAAGATTTCAGGGGGAAGGTCTCTCAAGAGTACACTCAGCGAAGCTGCGGGTAGTGACTTCCAACTCCGGCTTTTACAACACTTCCACTAGCTTGCTGCTAGCGTAGGAAACCCGGTTTGGACTGCCTACTTCGGATCGAAGTCACTCATACGCGGTGAACAACACTCTCAACTCACAAAACGCGCAGAGAACACAGGTCTGCACTGAAGGACTCACTGTGAAACATTCCAGTAACACACCATAACAGTCTATTGAAGAGTTTGAATTCTCAGGCACTTGTCATTCCCAGAAATACTACAGGGGTTACCCTGAAGGCACCTGCTGCAGCGTAACCTGAATTTACAACCAAGGCTTACACGAAATAGCAAAACTTCACTTTTGCATTCAGGGGAAAAATCCCGAAGGAGTACAATCAGAAACAAACACTCGAAGGTGTAGGGGCGAAACTATTCAAGTATCTAACTAGTCACTTGCTCTGAGCATCGGCAATCACCCGCAGGTGTAGATCCGAACTACTCAAGTCTCTAACCAATGTACCAGCTCTGAACATTCGGCCGAAGGCCTTCAGCTACAAAATGCGGAACGCCAAGTGGTAGCTCCTCTTGCAAGGTGACAGAACTAAGGACACAAACACGCAGGGAAAATGAGTTCCTGATCTGTACTTCTGAAATTGGGAAAGAACCCAAGGCAGAACGCCTTGAACTACTTTATACCTTCTAAGTCCTAACTAGCGCTACACTGCACTACCATGGTGCGAGCCGCAACAGATCCTACACCTGAGGAGTCGGCGGCTGCCTTCCCCTCTTGTTTACAACCTAAATCTAACCCTAACCCTAAATCTAAATCCCAAGCCTACTGTACAGAGCCGCCAGCGCCTTTCTATCCAAGATCTGAGGCTGAAAATCTGCAAGCATGCGTGGCCGGCCAAGATCAACGGCCCCACAAAATTTCAGATCCATCCGACCGTCCATCGCAAAGATATGGGCCCCGCAAGATCTCTAAACCTAGGCCAAAATTCCTTCTCCAAAATCCGAGGACTGTGGGTCCCACGCGTCCTACACGCAAGCCGCCTACTCGCAGGCCGCCTTGGGCAGAAGGCCCCTCTAACTGTTAACGCCGAAGGCCTCACGCCTAACCATGACAGCCGCTTTCGACGCTCATAACTCATTGATGACTGATCCGTTTCAAAAGATCTTGGTCTCGTTGGAGCCAGCTCGTCGAGTTCTTTCCAACGAGACCCAGATCAAGTCAAACCGCTAAGAATTGAAAGAGATATGCCGGTTTTACTGCTTCGCCGAAGGCCTGCAATCACCGAAGGCGTCCGTCCGCGCATCGGACAAAAGTTGCTCTCCCTTCCGCGTAGGCGGAATTCCCGCCGGAGGCGAACTCCTTCCGCCGAAGGCGAACGTCTACGTATCTTCCGATAATCATAACTCCCTAAGTCCTCATCCGTTCCAAGCGTTTTTGGGTTCGTTGGAACGAGCGTGTCGAGCTCTTTACAACGAGACCCTATCTAACGCAAACCGTTAAGAATTGAAAACGTTATCACGGTTTTTCCCTTCCGCCGAAGGCGTTTGCCTATGCACAGGCCACCTGTGCACAGGCCGCCTACTCGCAGGCGACCGCGTCCGTCCGCGTCCGTACAAGTTCCAACCCCGAAGGCGCATTTCTAGGTCCGAAGGCGGATTTCTCGCCGACGCCAAAGCGCATGTGCATAGGCGAACGCCTGTGCGTAGGCGAACTTCGCGCCTACGTCAAAACCCTTTTTCGTCTGTGCGCAGGCGAACTTCCTTCGTCCGCGCATAGGACAAAACTTTCTTCGCCTTTGCGCAGGCGGAAAGCTGAGTATCTTGCAACCTTCATAACTCCCGGAGCCCTCCTCCGTTTGTGGCGTTCTTGAACTCGTTAGAATCACCGCGACGAGCTCTTTCCAACGAGACCCTAACAAAGTTGAGGCGTTGCGAATTGAGAAAGTTATGAGGGATTCACTTTTCCGCCGAATGCACTCTCCCGCATCGCCGAAGGCGTTGACCCGAAGGCGCATCTTCCGGCGGTTCTTCCGCCGAAGGCGTACCGCCAAAGTCGCTCTACCGCCGAAGGCCCCCCATCAGTAACTTCCGACACTCATAACTCAGTGACCTCTCATCCGTTGGGCTCGTTAGAACCAGCGCGTCGAGTTCTTTCCAACAAGACCCGAAGCAACTCAAAGCGTTACGAAATGAGAAAGTTATGAGTGATCTACCGCCAAAGGTGCTCGAAGCGGATCCTGCAGCATGAACCGCCCGTTCCGTCCCAAGCGTCCCACTGTGGCCTAAGCCCAGAACCCCTTAACTGTCCTCGATCCTCTTTTTACTCTGGTTTCGCGTACCGATTACTATTTACAGCTGCTGCCGCGGTACTTACTATTCAAAAATGTTTTAGTTCCGACAAAAAACAAAAAGTGGGTTACCACGCGGAGGGTCTGGTCCCGAAGGCCCTTAACCCGAAGGCGGATCTTTCGCCGGCTCCTTCCCCTTCCTACGTTGTATCGGGGGTGAATCCTGCCTACTCGTATGCGGCCGCCTGTGCGTAGGCGAACTTTCTCTGCCTACGCGTAGGCAGAGGTCCACGTCTGCTTGAGGTCCCCTATCCGCTAGAAATCGCCTCTGCGTAGGCGGAACACTCGTCCGCATCGCACGTGGTAACTCCGGAGGCCCTTGGCCCGAAGGCCGCCTCTCATCCGCCGGAGGTGTAGCGTGATCCGTCGCTCCTGCGGACGTCCGCGCTCTCTCGATCCTCTCCGGTGACGCACTTCCCTTCTCCGTGGCGATCGTCGCCGTGTTCGCGCTGCTGGCTGGTTACACAAGCCTGCGCGCCTTCTGCTTCGGCCGGCTGCACACTTCGTGCAGTGGCCGCTGTCGTATGGGAGCAGTGGGTTCTCGATGCTGCTCCTCCTCTGATTCCTCTCTCCATCTCCGCTTCCGCGGCACTCTTGCTGCGGGTGTGCTTCTTCCATCGTCCCGCCGGGTCGGCGGAGTAGAAGCTGGTGAATCCTCTGCATCAGTGTCGACCTCGTTATCCCGCACATACTTCCCGGGATGGTCGACGGACAATGGCGGAAAGCGAGCGAGCTCCGCCGCAGTCAAACAGTTCCTCTGCCGATAGAAGTTTATCAAGAAAGGGGAGAGGTGATTGAGAGTTCCCTCCTTCTCCTCGAAGGCGTGCTGTCGCATCACTCTGTGCAGGATGCTCGCTCAGTGAACTGGAGCTCCGGCCAAGATGAGCTCCACAAAAGAAACCTGCCACAAGGTGATGTATGAGGTGCGGTGTGGCTGCAGCAATTGCAACAACGCTGCCGCTACAGTTCGGCGAAAACGATCTTTGTAGTCGCGGGTCTTGTACCCATTCTTGGTAGACCTCTCCTGTTTAAAAAATTCCACAAATTGCGCCTCGTCCTGCTTCGTCACCTTGACGCTCTCACTATCAAAGAGGAGGTACCCGTCGGTGCCGGCACACCTCCCCAATGCCTGCGCCCAATCGTGGACGGTCCACCGATCTACGTGTGGACGCAATCCGCGCGTAGGTTGTCGCTCCGCATCCAGCCATTCGCGCACCATGTCTACACAAATGTAATTCCATCCCCACAGCAAGAAATCAAGCTTTCTTGCAATGAGCCGCTCCTCGAAGGCACGCAACCCGTTCTGTGGAAGCCGGAGCGGCAGCATCCGCAACCTGTTCAGTCTTGACATCGCGTTCTTGAAATTAGCTTGCTCACCAACTCTCTCTCTGCTCCGCTCGAGCTTCTTGCTCCCTCTGCAAATTCTAATCTCCCTCAATTCCAAATCGCTCGCACTCAATTCTCTCTCAATCCCCAAGTAGTCCTCCGCGCGGCGATGTCTAGAGTGTTTAACAGCTAGCAGGTGGACGCGCGCAGCTCGCACTAGAAAATGAAATCGTGAATTCAAGAATGGGGCGTCCTCCGTCTCCTGTTGAAGGTCATGGTCGGCTCTCGGTCGTGAGGGTCGAATCTCTTGATGGCCGCGCCGGCTCCGCGCTATAACGGCCTCCTCTCTCACGCGCGGCTTCACGCTCCGCCGACGCCGACTTAACTCACACGCTCGAATTGGCAATTTGAACTCCGCTAGCGTACTACGCCGCGGACAGGGATGCGCAGCGCCGAAGGCGGATTCCTCGCCTTGCGCGCTACACTCGTTCGTACCACTCTTCGGCCAACTCCGCTCCGCCGAAGGCGATCGTCCGCGCATCAGACAAAAGTTGAACTCCCTTCTGCGTAGGCGGAATCCCCGGAGGAATCTCTGCCGGCGCGGAACTTCATCCGCCTGTGCGTAGGCGCTCGCCTACGCGTAGGCTAATTCCGTCCGCTTACCAAATGTTTGTCCGCGCTGCTGCGCTGGCGCCGAAGGCGTTGACCACGGTCAACAGGCTCCGTCCAGTCCATCCATTCTCCGTCGGCGCTCTTGTCGCCGTAACCCCGACCGGCCGAAGGCGCACTCATCCGTACAGTCCGTACGGTCCGTATGGATTTTACTACTCCGTTGGGTCCTCGCCCGTCCGCGCTGCTGCGCTGGCGCCGAAGGCGCCGTACAATTTCCAACCCCGAAGGCGCATTTCTAGGGCCGAAGGTGGATTTCCCGCCGACGTCGAAGCGCGTGTGCGTAGGCGAACTTCGCTCGTCCGCCTGGGCAGAGGTTTTCTCCCCGCCTACGAGTAGGCGACATTCGCGGCGGACATCCCGCCGACGTCAAACCGTAGTTCGCCTACGCGTAGACGGACTGCCTTCGTCCGCGCATAGGACAAAACTTCCCTCGCCTACTCGTAGGCGAGAAGCTGTATATCATGCGACCTTCATAACTCCCGGAGTCCTCATCCGTTTGTGGCGTTCTTGGGCTTGTTAGAATCAGCGCGTCAAGCTCTTTCCAACAAAACCCTAACCGAGTCAAGGCGTTTGGGAATTGACCAGGTTCTGAAGGATTCCTCTAGCGCCGAAGGCGCAGCGCCAAAGGCGGATTTCTCGCCTTGCGCCGAAGGGGTTATTCCTTCAGAGCCCGCATGCAGGGTGGTGTCCGTCCCCGACGTTGCACCCAACTCCTAGATTCTACGAGTTTTCTCGAGATTCTCTGCGATCTTCCAATTTCACTCTATTTTGATGCACCGAAGGCTATTTACACTGCTGCCGTAGTACAGTTTTCCAAAAATGTTTTAATTTCCTCAAAAATACCAAAAGTGGGGTACCACAGCGGAAGCGCCGCCGGGAATTGTGCCTACGCATAGGCCGGACGCATCCCTGGCGCAGGACCTAATGGTGGAGCGGGATCTAACAGAGGAGCGGATTGATTGTCCGCAAGGTGAAATTCGTGCGCGCGATGCACAATTGCACTCCGCGCAAGTACATTCCGCCCGACCGCCTTCGGCGGTAGACGCCGGCGGCGAGGGGGTTACAATCGCAGCAAGGCAGGCGGACGATGTGAATTCGGCACGACTACATTCACCCACCGCCTTGGATATTTTAGCAGGGAGCAGCGAGGCTGCAGGAGCGCCAGCGGCGGCAGAGCACACAGACATCTCGCAGCCCCGCACAGGTCAATCGCCGACGAATTCAATGGCGACCAAAATCCTCAATTCGGAGGATGACGAAGGAGGAGGATCAACGGAATCAGTGTCAGGATCGGAATCCACCGAGGAGGAGGAGCAGAAAATGGTAGGCGCGCTGACGGCGGCGCTTTGTGAGCAGGTAGTACCTCTGTTGAGGTACCTGGATCGCAAGGTGGAGAAGTACGCGGACCCTCGCCAGCCTAGGTCCTACGTCGAGCTAGTGAAAAAGCGAACCCGCACTAAAGTCCACACTAGCAAGTTGTTGAGCCGAGTGGATCAGGAACTTAAGGACCTGCGGGAGAAGAATGAGTGCCTGTGGGGTCAGTACAACCTCACTAGGAAGTTGTACAAAGCCTTCGACAAGACGAAGAACGAGAAGCTGGAAGAGTTCGCCAAGGAGAAGGCGAAGCTCGTAGAGGAGCTGGATTCTGAGCAGGCTTAGAATCAAATTTTGTCAGAGGAGCTCGTGCGACAGACACGGTTGTTAGAGAAGTGTTAGCTCGCACGGCAGGCGGATGAGAAATTAATCCGCAGACTGCAATCCGAGTGCGGGAAATTGAGAGCGCAGCGTACGGAGGCCGAATTGCAGTTGGTTGTAGTTGAAGACGATCGCCGGCGGGAGGCAGATCGCACGAAGGAAGAGATGGCAAGGCGAGTCACCCACTGTCTCAAAAGCTACGCCCACTGGGAAGTGGCGGCGCAGGAGAAACTCACACTGCGCGAGTTAGAGCTTCATGCAGCGGGGTTGTTGACAGGTGACAGTCGGAGTCGGCGGCGAGTGGCGAAGAAGCTGGACTCTTTTCTGTCAAGATCGCGGGACACCATGGCCACCCTCGAGTCGGAGGTTTCCGCGGTGTTGCGGCGATTGGGACTGCGCAGTCGAGCGGAAGATTGGCAGGGTAGGGAGTTAGTGCGCGGCAGTCCGTCGCGCAGGAGGCGAAGCACAGGTTCTGCGGAGTGTAGTGTAGCGTGGTTCCGTGCAGGCGCGTAGCGTAGTGCAGTGTAGTGTTAGTTAGGACTTAGGAGGTATAAAGTAGTTCAAGGTGTCTTGCCTTGGGATTTTTCCAGTTTCGGAAGTGTAGATCAGGAACTCATTTTCTCTGCGTGTTTGTGTCCTTAGTTCTGTCACCACGCAAGAGGAGCTAAAACTTGGCAATCCGCATTTTGTAGCAGAGGAGCTTCGGCCGAATGTTTAGAGCTAGTACATTGGTTAGAGACTTGAGTAGTTCGAATCTACACCTGCGGGTGATTGCCGATGCTCAGAGCTAGTGACGAGTTAGATACTTGAACGATTTCCCCCTTACACCTCCGAGTGATTGTTTCTGATTGTACTCCTTCGGGATTTTTCCCCTGAATGCCAAAGTGAAGTTTTGCTACTTCGTGTAAGCCTTGGTTGTAAATTCAAGTTACGCTGCAGCAGGTGCCTTCAGGGCAACCCCTGTAGTATTTCTGGGAATGACAAGTGCCTAAGAATTCAAACTCTTCAATAGACTGTTATGGTGTGTTACTGGAACGTTTCTCAGTGAGTCCTTCCATGCGGACCTATGTTCTCTACGCGTTTTGTGAGTTAAGAGTGTTGTTCACCGCGTGTGAGTGACTTCAATCCGAAGTAGGAAGTCTAATCCGGGTTCCCTACGCTAGCAGAAAACTAGTGCAAGGGTTGTAAAAGCCGGAGTTGGGAGTCACTACCCGCAGATTCGCTAAGTGTACTCGCGAGAGACGTTCCCCACCCTGAAATCTTAAGTAGAGGTCCTAACCGATCTCTGGGTTGTGTTTCTGTAGTTTCAGGTGTGTGTGTGTGTGTGTGTGTGTGTGTGTGCGTGCGTGTTGTACGCTGCACTGTGCGACCTCCGAGTGAGCTCCGAGTGAACACTTGCAGTATTTCTGGGAGTGACAGTCGCCTGAGAATTCAAACTCTTCAATAGTCTGTTAAACTTGACACTTTGTACGCTGTGTGTTCCTCTGTCCCTGTGGGTTCGACCTTTCTACCACTATATTGCAGTTTTAGCCTTTAGTGGGTTATTACAGTGCCAAGATATGGTTCGCGAGTGGCAGAAGGGCAGGGATCAACCTACGCGCATATTTCGACCGCACCCGGAGCGATGGGAAGTCAGCGACCGGTAGCAGGTGCTGGGAAGATGCGCGGGAGAAGAAGGCCATCTTCTGTTTGAGAGCGAGAGTATCAAGGTCACGAAGGAGGAAGAGATTTCCTTTGGGATCCTATTCAAGAGCAGCAAGTCCAGCAAGAAGGGGTACAAGACCCGGAATTACAAGGATCGCTACCGCAGGAATGTCGCGCTAGCACTTATTCAACTCTTGCAGCCGCACACGACCACCTACATGACTTCTTGGCACATGGCGTTCGTGGAGCTGGCGTTGGCCGGAGCTACGATTCATTGGGCTCGCATTCTGTGGAAGGCAACGAGGCAACATGCGTTCGAGGAGAAGGGAGGATCGATCAATCATCTCTCCCTCTTCTTGATCAATTTCTATCTGTCGATGGGATGTCTGACCGCGACAGAGCAAGTGCAATTCCCATTGCTATCACGTACAAAGACTAACAAAGACTCGTCAACAGGGTCTACATGCAGAAATATCTCAAGTTTAATTTCTTCCTCGATCTCTTTATTCTCAAGTTTCTTCCTCCTGCGAACGGTTTTCTCCAGTCTTGGCTCCAGGTTTGGTTTGTGCAATCTAGTCCTGTTCTCCATTTACAAGATTAGGCTCCTGGCAGTTGCACCATTTTATGTGAGCCGAAACTCTCCACGCTTCAGCGTTTGTAATCCAGGTGGGGGTTTGAGCTCCCATAATCTAACTTCTCAGTTCTCAAATCATGTACTATGAGTGTACTCAAGACAACAAAATCATAAACACTTGCTCTTCCACGGACAAATTGTCCAGAACTGAAATTAACAACTTGTTGTTTGCTATGTTCACAAGAGCAGCAGACAAGCTCTTTGTAACATAAAGATCTATCCCAACTCTGGGTGACTTTCTCAATACTACAGCCGCTGTGGGCATATCCTAGAATGAGTGCCACATTTTGGACACATTGCCTTGGACTAAGTCAAGTGACACAACTGCAGCACAAGATGACATCCTTCCTAACAGCAATTTTCACACCCAGGTAACACGATTCTACTCTCAACACTTCGCTCGATTCTTCCTCTTAGTGATCAACTCACTCTCAGCCCAGCAACCCTCTTGGCCTTCACACACACTCTTCCGCTCAGCCCTCCGGCGGCACTCTCAACGACTCCACGCTTTCAACACCCTCGCTCTCAGGGTCTTCCCCCTTCTATCATATTCCACCCATAATGTCGATTATCAGATTTTAGCCTCAAACCCTCAATTTTCACCTTCGATTTCAGTTCCACTCCCAATTCCTACTCAGATTTCGGTGTCAATTTCTCAGCTTCCACCCTCAAACCCCACCAGATTTCTCTCTCAGATTTAACTCTCACTTTTCAGTTTCAAATTCCGATCCCGACTATCAGATTTAGTCTCAGATTTCACTTCGATTTCAACTCCCACAGTCCCGGGAAGTCCGCCGGGAAATCCGCCTTCGGCGGAAAGAATTCGCTTGCGCGTAGGCACTTCGCCATCGGCGGAATATCCGCCTTCGGCCCTAGATGTTCGCCTTCGGGTCAACGCCTTCGGGTCAACGCCTTCGGCGATGCGGGAGAGTGCATTCGGCGGAAGAGTGAATCCCTTATAACTTTCTCAATTCGTAACGCCTTGACTCAGTTAGGGTTTTGTTGGAAATAGCTCGCGACGCTCGTTCCAACGAGACCAAGAACTCTTGAAACGAATAAGGCGTCACTGAGTTATGAGCGTCGGAAGCGGCTGTCATGGTTAGGAGAGAGGCCTTCGGCGTTAACATATAGAGGGGTCTTCGGCCCAAGGCGGCCTGCGAGTAGGCGGCTTACGACGCGGACGCCTACGAGTAGGCGGCCTGCGTGTAGGACACCTGTGCATAGGCAAACGCCTTCGGCAGAAGAGTAAAACCGTCATTACTTTCTCAATTCTTAACGGTTTGACTTAGTTAGGGTCTTTTTGTAAAGAACACAACACGCTTGTTCCAACGAGCCCAATAACGTTTCGAACAAAGCAGGGATCTGTGAGTTATGAGCGACGGGAGTGACTGTTATAGATAGGCAACTCCATGCGGACGGGAGACTGCCTGCGCATAGGGGAGCGCCTACGCATAGGTGAGACTCACCTCCGGTGCAGCGCAGGAAAGGAAAGGAGCCGGCGGAAGATCCGCCTTTGGCTCAAGGGACTTCGGTGCCATGTGGCAGAAGATTCCCGATGGCGGAAGTTGGCGGGATTGTGTCAAGTGTGGGACGCAGAACGGCGGGGCCCATATCTTTGCAATAGACGGTTGAATGGATCTGAAATTTTGTGGGGCCGTTGATCTTGGCCGGCCACGCATGCTTGCAAATTTTCAGCCTCAGATCTTTGATACAAAGGCGCTGGCGGCTCTGTACAGTAGGCTTAGGATTTAGATTTAGGGTTAGGGTTAGATTTAGGTTGTAAGTTAGAGGGGAAGGCAGCCGCCGACTCCTCAGGTGTAGGTTCTGTTGCGGCTCGCAATATGGCATTGCAGTGTAGTGTTAGTTAGGACTGAGAAGGTATAAAGTAGTTCAAGGCGTCTTGCTTTGTGATCTTTCCCAACATCGGAATTGTAGATCAGGAACTCATTTTCTCTGCGTGTTTGTGTCCTTAGTTCTGTCACCACGCATGAGGAGCTACATCTTAGCGGTCCGCATTGTGTAGCTGAAGGCCTTCGGCCGAATGTTCAGAGCTAGTACATTGGTTAGAGACTTGAGTAGTTCGGATCTACACCTACGGGTGATTGCCGATGCTCAGAGCCAGTGACTAGTTAGATACTTGAATAGTTTCGCCCCTACACCTTCGAGTGTTTGTTCCTGATTGTACTCCTTCGGGATTTTTCCCCTGAATGCCAAAGTGAAGTTTTGTTACTTCGTGTAAGCCTGGGTTGTAAATTCAGGTTACGCTGCAGCAGGTGCCTTCAGGGTAGCCCCTGTAGTATTTCTGGGAATGACAAGTGCCTGAGAATTCAAACTCTTCAATAGACTGTTATGGTGTGTTACTGGAATGTTTCTAAGTGAGTCCTCCAATGCGGACCTGTGTTCTCTGCGCGTTTTGTGAGTTGAGAGTGTTGTTCACCGCGTATGAGTGACTTCGATCCGAAGTAGGCAGTCCAAACCGGGTTTCCTACGCTAGTAGCAAGCTAGTGGAAGTGTTGTAAAAGCCGGAGTTGGGAGTCACTACCCGCAGCTTCGCTGAGTACTCGCGAGAGACTTTTCCCCCCCTGAAATCTTGGGTAGAGGTCCTAACAGATCTCTGGGTTGTGTTTATGTAGTTTCAGGTGTGTGTGTGTGTGTGTGTGTGTTACGCTGCACTGTGCGACCTCCGAGTGCGCTCCGAGTGGACACTTGCAGTATTTCTGGGAATGACAGTCGCCTGAGAATTCAAACTCCTCAATAGTCTGTTAAACGTGACACTTTGTACCTTGTGTGTTCCTCTGTCCCTGTGAGTTCGACCTTTCTACCACTATATTGCAGTTTTAGCCTTTAGTGGGTTATTACATGTTTTCTCACCTGCAAGGAGAAGAAACCAAAAGTAGGCTGCGATGTTTCATGAAAATTCACTGTGATCTTAGAAAATTGAAAGGAACACTGGGCATCTTGTGAACGTCTTTTGCCTTAAAAAATATGTAACTTTGCGAACCAACACTTGTATCTTTCTGTGTGAGCAGGTTGTTTTTGAGAAAGGAAAAGAGAAATATGTATTTTACATATTCTAAAATAATAGCTAGATTGACATAGATTAGGTTTGTAGTACTAGCTAGTCTTGGATATATTCTGTGAATGCAAAAGAACATTCGACTACAAATTAAATTCAACTCTAGGTGATAAATGAGAGAGAGTCATTTCAGGAAGCAGAGATGTACTTGAATTTTGGTGATGCAGATTTTGCTTTGTCTGAGACTAGCACGTACGAAGATCAAGAGATATATGCAAAGTTGTAGACGATCAATGATCCATGTCTACTATGTTTCTTCGATGCACTAGAGACAATAACGCGAAACTGCGTTGTGGACTACTCTGGGATAAATTTTATTGACGAATATTAATGGATACGGATTAGAGAATCTCAATGCCAACGGAAAGATCTTGGATTATTGGACCTTGGGCAGCGATTACCATCTTCCACAAGGAATTTTGTTATTGGTTGACTGTCCTCACAGATTAAATGTCAAAAACTTGTCTTGGAATTTAACACCAATAACACTCTACTTGGTGTTTATTATCTTGTCATGTAACCGATTTTAAGAAAATGATGCTCTTTGAGATAAAAAACAGTTCATCTATGCAATAACACTTTAAAATTTCATAACTTACAGCCAATATATTTGATTCATAGTAGAAAAGGCAAATCTTGCTTAGAAATGCCATCACTCCCTTTGCATTTCACTTCAAGTGAGAAAACACCTTTTTGTCACCAAGATATCTTTCCGGCGTTTCACCTTCCACCTAGATTAATCAAACTTCAAACAAAAAGTTACTCTCACTACATTCTAGTCTACCTCTTACGAGTACACCATATGAAAAGTTGGAAAAAAAATGAAAAATTCAATGAGGGTAGTCTTTTGCTGCATTGCTAACAAAATTGCTGTCTGTAATAACCCACTAAAGGCTAAAACTGCAATATAGTGGTAGAAAGGTCAAACCCACAAGGACAGAGGAACACACAGGGTACAAAGTGTCACGTTTAACAGACTATTGAGGAGTTTGAATTCTCAGGCGACTGTCACTCCCAGAAATACTGCAAGTGTCCACTCGGAGCGCACTCGGAGGTCGCATAGTGCAGCGTAACACACACACACACACACACACACACACACACCTGAAACTACAGAAACACAACCCAGAGATTCGTTAGGACCTCTACTCAAGATTTCAGGGGGGAGGTCTCTCGCGAGCACACTCAGCGAAGCTGCGGGTAGTGAATCCCAACTCCGGCTTTTACAACCCTTTCACTAACTTTCTGCTAGCGTAGGGAACCCGGTTTGGACTGCCTACTTCGGATCGAAGTCACTCATACGCGGTGAACAACACTCTCAACTCACTAAACACGCAGAGAACACAGGTCCGCACAGAAGGACTCACTGAGAAACATTCCAGTAACACACCACAACAGTCTATTGAAGAGTTTGAATTCTTAGGCACTTGTCATTCCCAGAAATACTACAGGGGTTACCCCAACTGCTGCAGCGTAACCTGAATTTACAACCAAGGCTACACCATATGAAAAGCCTTTAGTGGGTTATTACAGACAGCAATTTTGTTAGCAATGCAGCAAAAGACCACCCTCATTGAATTTTTCATTTTTTTTCCAACTTTTCATATGGTGTACTCGCGAAGTAGCAAAACTTCACTTTGGCATTCAAGGGAAAAATCCCGAAGGAGTACAATCAGGAACAAACACTCAAAGGTGTAGGGGCGAAACTATTCAAGTAGCTAACTCGTCACTGGCTCTGAGCATCGGACATCGCCCGCGGACGTAGATTCGAACTACTCAAGTCTCTAACCAATGTACCAGCTCTGAATATTCGGCCGAAGGCCTTCAGCTACACAATGAGGACCGCCAAGGTGTAGCTCCTCTTGTGTGGTGACAGAACTAAGGACACAAACACGCAGAGAAAATGAGTTCCTGATCTGCACTTCTGATGTTGGGAAAGATCCCAAGGCAAGACGCCTTGAACTACTTTATACCTTCTAAGCCCTAACTAGCACTACACTTCAATGCCATGGTGCGAGCCGCAACAGATCCTTGTGGTACCCTGTAATAACCCACCAAAGGCTAAAACTGCAGTATGGTGGTAAAAAGATCGAACCCACAGGGACAGAGGCAACACACAGAGTAAAAGTGTCACGTTTAACAGACTTTTGTAGAGTTTGAATTCTAGGCGACTATCACTCCCAGAAATACTGCAGTGCTTGACTCGGAGGCTCGACTCGGAGGAGGATCTCAACTCGGAGGATGCTCGGAGGATGCACGGTACAGCGTGGTCGCTCAACACACACACACACCTGAAACTGGCAAAAAGCACAACTCGGAGGTCGGTCAGGACCTCCGCTTCGGATTTCAGGAGGAAGGTGTCTCACAAGTTCACTCAGAGGTTCTGCAGGTAGTGCCTCCCACTCCGGCTTTTACTGCCCTTCCGCCAGGAACTAGCGGGGGTACCCGGACTGGACTTCCCACTTCGGAACGAAGCCTCTACATACGCCGTGGACGTCACCCTCGACTATCACACCAAACGCAGGGAGTGCAGACCCGACTGAGAACTTACTGAAAACACGATCCAGTAACACACACACAACCTGAATTACAAACCAAGGTTTACACGAAGTAATGAAACTTCACATTGGCATTCAGGGGAAACTTCCCATAGGAGTACAATCAGGATATGTCACTCGAAGGAGTAAGGGGGAACTGTTCAAGTATCTAACTCGCAGCCAGCTCTGAGCATCAGAAATCACCCGCAGGTGCAGATCCGCACTACTCAAGTCTCTAACCGGGTACTAGCTCTGAACATTCAGCCGAAGGCCTTCAACTACAACATACGGTAACTTCGCTATGCTGCAGCTTCTCTACGTGGTGCCAGTACCAAAATGCACAAACACGCCAAGAAAGTGAGTTCCTGATCTGCACTTCCGAAACTGGAAGAGTCCCAAGGCAAAACGCCTTGATCTACTTTATACCCTCAAAAGATCCTAACTAGCACTACGCTATCCTATCTACTACTCGCAGCATCTGCGCGAAACCAAACTACTCTACTGCACTCGGCAGATCCGGTGCTGCGCCTCCTGCGCGCCGGACTGCTCCGCTTACTGTCTCTACCTTGCCAGTCTTCCGACCGGCTGCGTAACCCCAGGCGTCGGAGCGCTGTGGTGACTTCCGACTGCAAGTGCGCCATAGTGTCGCGCGCACCCGACAAGAAGGTTTCTAATTTTCTCGCCACTCGCCGCCGACTCCGACTGTCACCCTCCGTCAATGCCGCCGCCCGAAGCTCGAACTCCCTGAGTGTGATCCTCTCTTGAGCTGCCACCTCCCAATGGGCGTATCCTTTTAGACAACGAGTCACCTGTGTCGCCAACTCTCCTCGCGCCCTGCAGCTGCTCTCCACCTCTGCCAGCTGCATTTCTAATTCCGCACGTTGTGCCCTCAAATCCGAGCACTCGGATTGCAAGTTGCGCAACAACTCCTCATCCTCCTTGCGGGCTCTTTGACTTTCTTCTAAGGCGCGCGTCTGGCGCGTAAGCTCGGCTGCTAGGACTTGGTTTTGTCTCCGCTCCTCCTGCAATTCCGACTCGATCTTTGCCCGTATTAGCTCGGCATCCGCCTGACTTTTCGTCGCCGCATCCTCCCTCTGCTGCTGCAAGGCTTGGTATAGCTTCTGTGTGACCGCCAGGTGTTGTCGGAGGGCGGTGTTCCTATCCACATGTACTCCGCACCTAGAGGCCCACTTTGCCACCTTGCTCCTCGTCCTTCGCCTGATAGTCTCCACATAAGACTGCGGTTTTAAAGCACTTGCGTATTTGGATGTCTTGCGATCCAGATTTCGCAGGAGTGGAACTATCTGTTCGCACAGCACCCCTGTTGGCGTTTTCTGTACCGAATCCGCTTCCAGTTCTTCCGAGCTCGTCTCATCCTCAGTCTCGAGGATTTCAGTCGCCACCGAATCCCTTGGCGACTCCCTGGAACTGTGGCGCGCAGCAGCTTCCGCTGCGACTGCTGCTCCACTGCCAGCTAAAATATCCAGGGCAGTGGGAGATCCCACTGCTTGAGCCCATGTTCCGGCTCAATCTTCGGTTTCTGAAGGGGTCGACGCCGCAGTGACTTTTGTCACTCTTGCACCGCCCGCTTCTGCTGCCTGTCCTTCCGGCGCAATCTGCGCGGAAGGTGTCCTCGCTGAAGGTGCGTCCGCCGAAGGCGTCCGCACACTGGTCGTTGGCCCCATCCGTCTCGCAGTCGGCGAATCCGGCCGACTCTCTGTTGTCCGACTCGCAGTCGGCCGACCAGCAGTTGTCCGACTGGGAGTCGGATACACCCTGCGCGTCTTGACTCCACTTGGCCTGCTTGCTAGTGGCGTTTTCCCAGAAGTGCCTTCCGCCGAAGACGACCCTCTGAGGATTGTTGGCTCGTCAGCCAAACTCTCTTCTGCTTCCGGCCTGCTGTCCGGTTCAACGCGCCGTTAAGTTGGACTTCCTTCCGCTTGTCGGCCTTCAGTCATCCGACTCGCAGTCGGCCGACTGTCAGTCCGTCCATCTCCTCCCGAAGGCCGTGGTGCCTTCTGTGCAGAGGTATCTGCCGCCTTCCCTAGAATCTGAGCGATTATCTCCTCCTGTGTGAGATTCCGCCGGGTCGGAGTTCGCCCGGTCTCCTCAGTACCAGTTGGCATTTTGCGTGCCCTCTGTTTTGGTCGACTGTGAGGCTCGGGGGTGGGCCGACCACGAGTCGGCGCAGCTGGCACTTCCAGCTGCCTGTCCTCAGGTCTCTCATCCCACTTCCGCTTTCGCGGAATGCGCTCACTTCGACGTTCTTCTGCTGCTCTTGCTGGAGCCGGAGCCGGAGGCGTACTAGCAGGTTCCTCGTCCGGATCCGTGTCTACTTCGGCCTCCCTCGAATATCTACCTGGATAGTTTCGGGTCAGCTGCGGAAACCGTGTTTTCTCAGCATTTGTCAAACATCCCATCGCCCGATAAAACACGATTAAGTAAGGCGATAGATGATTGAGGGTTCCTCCCTTCTCTTCTTGCGCATGTTGGCGCGTCACCTTCCACAGGAGCCGTGCCCAATGCACTGGAGCTCCTGACAACACTAGTGTAATAACCCACTAAAGGCTAAAACTGCAATATAGTGGTAGAAAGGTCGAGCCCACAGGGACAGAGGAACACACAGGGTACAAAGTGTCACGTTTTAACAGACTATTGAGGAGTTTGAATTCTCAGGCAACTGTCACTCCCAGAAATACTGCAAGTGTCCACTCGGAGCGCACTCGGAGGTCGCACAGTGCAGCGTAACACACACACACACACACCTGAAACTACAGAAACACAACCCAGAGATCCGTTAGGACCTCTACTTCAGGATTTCAGGGGGAAAGTCTCTCGCGAGCACACTCGGCGAAGCTGCGGGTAGTGACTTCCAACTCCGGCTTTTACAACGCTTCCACTAGCTTGCTGCTAGCGTAGGAAACCCGGTTTGGACTACCTACTTCGGATCGAAGTCACTCAGACGCGGTGAACAACACTCTCAACTCACAAAACGCGCAGAGAACACAGGTCCGCACTGAAGGACTCACTGTGAAACATTCCAGTAACACAACAACAGTCTATTGAAGAGTTTGAATTCTCAGGCACTTGTCATTCCCAGAAATACTACAGGGGTTACCCTCAAGGCACCTGCTGCAGCGTAACCTGAATTTACAACCAAGGCTTACACGAAGTAGCAAAACTTCACTTTGGCATTCAGGGGAAAAATCCCAAGGGAGTACAATCAGAAAGAAACACTCGAAGGTGTAGGGGCGAAACTGTTCAAGTATCTAACTAGTCACTGGCTCTGAGCATCGGCAGTCACCCGCAGGTACAGATCCGAACTACTCAAGTCTCTAACCAATGTACTAGCTCTGAACATTCGGCCGAAGGCCTTCAGCTACAAAATGCGGAACGCTAAGTTGTAACTCCTCGTGCGTGGTGACAGAACTCAAGGACACAAACACGCAAAGGAAATGGGTTCCTGATCTGCACTTCTGATGGGAAAGAACCCCAGGCAAAACGCCTGGAACTATTTTATACCTTCTAAGTCCTACCTAACACTACACTGCACTACGCTACACGCCTGCACGGAACCACGCTACACTACACTCCGCGGAACCTGTACTACGTCTCCTGCGCGGCCGACTGCCGCGCACTAACTCTCTACCCTGCCACTCTTCCGCTCGACTGCGCAGCCCCAACCGCTGCAACGCCGCGGACACCTCCCCCTCGAGGGCGGACATGGTATCCTGTGCCTTCGACAGAAAGGCCTCGAGCTTCTTCGCTACCTTCCGCCGACTCCTACTGTCGCCTGACAACAACCCGGCTGCGCGCAATTCAAACTCACGCAGTGTGAGTTTCTCCTGCGCCTTCACTTCCCAGTGGGCGTAGCCCTTGAGACAGTGGGCGACTCGCCTCGCCGTCTCCACCTTCGTGCGATCCGCCTCCTTCCTGCGATCCTCTTCAATGGTCACTAATTGCGATTCGGCTTCAGCACGTTGCGCCCTCAATTCGCCACACTCTGACTGTAACCTGCGGATTAACTCTTCATCCGCCTGCCGTGCGAGCTGACATTGTTCCAACAACCGCGTCTGTCGCACGAGCTCCTCTGACAAAATCCGATTCTGGGCCTGCTCAGAGTTGAGTGCTTCCTTGACCTTCACCTGCTCCTTGGTGAGCTCGCCCAGTTTCTCATCCTTCATCTTCTCGGAGTGCTTGTAGAATTTCTGATTAAGCTTGTACTGTCCCCACAAGCACTCATGCTTCTCCTTCAAGTCCCTCAACTCCTGGTCCACTCTAGCTAATAGCTTGCTGGTGTGGACTTTAGTGCGAGTCCGCCTGCGCACTAACTCGATGTAAGATCCCGGCTGAAGTGGGTCGGCGTATTTATCGACCTTGCGATCCAAGTACCGCAGCAACGGAATCACCTGCTCAGAGAGCGCCGCCGCCGGCGCTCCAACAATTTCCTCCTCCTCCTCCTCGGTGTCTTCTGCTCCTGACATTTCTTCCGTGGAGCCTCCGTCGTCATCATCCGAGTGGAGAATTTCAGTCGCCATTGATTGCGTCGGCGACTGCCCCGAGTGGGGCTGCACGTCCTCGACGTGTGCTGCCTGCGAAGGCACGGCTGCGGCCTCGCTGCTTGTCGCCAAAATGTCTAAGGCGGAAGGCGAATGTATCCGTGCGGCATCCCCGTCTCTCGCTTGTTGATGGTCTACCGCATCCGCTCTGCCTCTGTCGTCCGTCGCCGGAGGTGATTGAGCGGAGGGTGGCTGCGCGGGGTTGGATTGCGCATCGCGCATCGAGATTTCATCCCGCGGACAGTCACTCCGCTCCTCCGTCTGCTGCTCCCGTGATCGGTCCGTGGGGGCTGTGCTCGGCCCGTGCGCAGGCGCATTTGCCGGCGCCTTGTCCGCCGCAGGCGTAGCGCCGCGGACATCTATCGCCGAAGGCGACATGGCCGGGGGCCGCACGCCCGATGTTCCTTGGCCTATAGGCCCTACCACCGAAGGCGCATCTATCGGCGGACTTCCCGCCGATGGTGCGGCCTCCGCACGCTCTCTGCTCGTATCCCCTCGGCTCGAAGGCCCTGGCGCCGAAGGCGCAAATTGCGGCGCGTGGTGCGCCGGAGGGTCTGGCCCCGTGGGACGGTGTCTCGTAGGCGGTTCTTCCGCCGGCTCCTTCCCCTTCCTACGCTGGAACGGGGGTGATTCTTGCCTGTGCACAGGCGGCACGTGTGGAGGTGTCCTGTTCACAGGCGACCTGTGCACAGGTGAGCGCCTGTGCACAGGCGGACTGCTCCTTCCCACGCGTAAGCGTAGATCCACGTCCACTTGTGTTCGCCGGTCCGCGGAGGCTCGTCCGTCCGCGGAGGTTTGCCTGTGCGCAAACGGAACGTCTGTCCGCATCGCACGCGGTAACTCCGGAGGCCCTTGGCCCGTAGGCGGCCTTTCTCCCGACGAGGTTGCAGCGTGGCCCGTCGCTCCTGCGGTCGTCCGCGCTTCTTCTCGCCTCTCTGGCGACGCACTTCCTATCTCCGTTGCAATTGTCGCCGTGTCTGCACTGTCAGCTGGTAACACCAGTCTGCGTGCCTTCTGCTTCGGCCGGCTGTATGGCTCGCACAGCGGCCGCGGTCGAATAGGAGCAGAGGGTTCTTGATGCTGCTCCTCTTCGGACTCTTCCCTCCATCGCCGCTTCCGCGGCACTCGCGCTGCAGGAGTGTGTCTCCCTTCATCCCTCCGTCTTGATGGGGTAGAAGTCGGGGACTCCTCTGCGTCAGTATCGACCTCGTTCTCCCGCACATACTTCCCGGGATGGTCGATGGACAATGGCGGAAAATGTTCAAGCTCTGCCGCTGTCAAACAATTCCGCTGTCGATAAAAATTGATGAGGAAAGGAGAAAGATGGTTTAGAGTTCCCCCCTTCTCCTCAAACGCGTGCTGTCGCATCACCCTGTGCAGGATGCTCGCCCAGTGAATTGGAGTTCCCTCGATGACGCACTCCACAAAAGAGACCTGCCACAATGTGATGTAGCAGGCGCGGTGCGGCTGCAGTAATTGCATCAGCGCCGCGGACAAAGTCCGGCGAAATCGATCCTTGTAATCACGGGTCCTGTACCCATTCTTGGTTGACCTCCCGGTCTTGAACAGCTCCACAAATTGCGCCTCTTCTTGTTTGGTCACCTTGATGCTCTCACTGTCGAAAAGGAGATGCCCTGGCATGCCAGCACATCTTCCCAACGCCTGCGCCCAATCTTGGACTGTCCACCGGTCAACATGCGGACGCAATCCGCGCGAGGGTGGTCCCTGTGGCTCTAGCCACTCGCGCACCATATTCGCGCAGATGTAATTCCATCCCCATAGCAAGAAATCGAGCTTTCTTGCTATTAAGCGCTCCTCGAAAGCGCGCAGCCCGTTCTGCGGTAGGCGAAGTGGCACCATCCGCAATCTGCTCGGTCTCGTCATGGCGTTCCTGGGGTTTGCTCGCCCGCTCATTCTACTTCCGCACTGTCCGCGTTTCTTTCTCTCTCGGCAAACTCTAATCGCTCTCAATTCCAAATCACGCGCACTCACTTCTCCCTCAATCAACAAGAAATCTCCTGTGCGACGATGTCGAAAATGGTCCGCAGCCAGCAGATGGATGCGCGCAGCGCGCACAAGAGATTGGAATCGCGAATTCAAGAATGGGACGTTCTCCGCCGCCCGGTCGAAGGTCATGGTCGTCTCTTGGTCGTGAAGAACGTCTCACTTGATGGCCGCGCCGGCTGTACGCTGGAACGGTCTTCGCTCTCACGCGCGGCTTCACGCTCCGCCGTCGTCGATTAAACTCTCACGCTCGAATTGACGGATTTGAACTCCGCGAGCGTGTCACCCTGCGGACATGGGGGCGTAGCGCCGAAGGCGAGTTTTCCGCCTTGCGCGGTACACTTGTTCGTACCGCCCTTCGGCCAATCTCCTTCTGCCTTGACGCGTGCGTCCGCATGTCGGACAAAAATTCAACTCCTGCCTGTGCGCAGGCGGAAGCCTCGGTGGATCCTCCGCCGGTGCGGAACTCCATCCTCCTGTGCACAGGCGTTCGCCTGTGCGCAGGCGAATTTTGTCCGCGGCGCTGCGCTGGCGCGGAAGGCGTTGACCGTGGTCAGCCGTCTCCGTCCAGTCTGTCCGTTCCTTGTCTCTCCGTTGGCGCTTCCGCCGCCGCAACTCCGTCCGTCCAAGAGCGCATCCACCCGTGCCGTCCGCACGGTCCGTACCTGTTGGATTACTCTGGCGGCTCTTCCGACGTACGCGGCGCTGCGCTGGCGCGGAAGGCGCCGTACACTTTCTACCTCACAAGGCGCATTTCTAGGGCCCAAGGCGGATTTTCCGCCGACGCCGAAGTGCCTGTGCGCAGGCGAACGCCTGTGCGTAGGCGGACTTCGCGCCTTCCCTAACCCTACCTCGCCTGTGCACAGGCGAACGCCTTCGTCCGCGCATAGGACAAAACTTGATTCCGCCTTCCGCGTAGGCGGAATTCGCGCCGGTGGCGAACTCCTTCCGCCGTAGGCGACCGCCTCCGTTTCTTCCAGTAGCGATAACTCCCTAAGTCCTCGTCCGTTCCAAGCGTTCTTGGGCTCGTTAGAATCAGCGCGTTGAGCTCTTTCCAACGGGACCCTAACTTGGTCAAGGCGCCCGAGGGTTTACCTAATTACGGGGGGTTTCCCTCCAGCCGCGGACGCAACCTCCGAAGGCGGATTTTGCGCCTTGCGCTGTAGAGATCCTAACTGCGGAGCTCGCAGGGAGGGTGGTGCCTGTCCTTACTGCGGCACCCCAAATCCCAGATTCTACAAGCTCCCTCGAGAATCCCCGCGATCTTCCGGATTCACTCTGTTTTGATGTACCGAAGGCTATTTACAATGCTGCCAGGGTACAGTTTTCCAAAAATGTTTTAATTTCCTCAAAATTGCCAAAAGTGGGGTACCACAACTAGCTCCACAAACTCTACCTGCCAACCATGCATGTAAGCGGTCTTGGTCGGCTGCAATATCTGCAGCAATGCAGTCGCGACATTGCTGCAGATAGAGTCCTTTTTAATCCCGTGTCCGGAAACCGTTCTTGGGATGCCTGGCAACTTTGAAGAGCTCATTGTAAGAGACTTCTTCCTCCTGGGACACCTTCACGCTATCGGCCTCGAAGAGGAGATCCCCTTCCTCGCCGGCACACCTGCCCAACACCTGCGCCCAGTTGCAAATGTCCCATCTCTCTGGGTGTGGGCGGAATCCGCGAGAGGGCTTGTGTCTCTCCTGCAGATACTCGCGCACCATCTCCGGACATGTCCAGTTCCACCCCCATAGGAGAAAATCGAGCTTCAGCCTCAGCAGCACATCTTGAAATGCGCGTAGACCGATCTGCGGCACCCTGAGTGGAGACACTCGCAGCTGGGGAACCTTCGACATTGCGTTGCCTGCACACACAATCGTTCTCCCTTTCGCTCGCTCTCTCACAATCGCCACTGCGCGTCGGCCGCTCAAGCACTGACTGCTCACTCTCTCTGCGCTCAAGTTCAAGATCGCCACTTGCAATTCTCTCCAAGGTCCGCCAAGATCCTTGCGCAACTCGTCTCCGCACTCTCTACCCTCACTGCAGGTCGCTCCGCCCTTGCGCGTAATCTTGGAAACTGGAAATCGCAAAGTCAAGAATGAGAGAATGAGACTGGAGCGCAGTCTTTTCTTCTCCGATTTCAAGAACGCAGCCGGCTATACGGCTTAACGGTTCGCCCTTTGCATGCGCAAATTCACGTCTCCGCACTGCGCGCATTCGCATGCGTAAACGTTGAATTCTCCCGCCGCCGCCACCTTCCGGACTCGAGTCCGCTGCAGGGTATACGTCGGCCCTGTTGTCTTTTCCTAACCCGTCCCTCACCGGAGGCGTGTCGCCGCTAGTGCGTTCATTATCCGTCGGCGCCTTGCTGGAGGCGCACATCTAGTCGGAGCGAATTACGCCGGCGCGCAGTTGTACCGCTTATTTTGTTCTTTATGCCTCGTCCGTTGCCGCCGGCGCATATCCGCCAGCGCAACTCATGCCAGCGCATCCGGCCGTCAGCGCCACGTCGGAGGCGTACATCCGACCGGCGCTTTCCTTCCATGAACAGCCGCCAAATGCGCTTCCGACTCTGAGTTGGTTTCCTCCTATGAGCGCGTGATTCCGCCGAAGGCGCATCGCCGAGGGCGTACGGGAATCCTTTCCGGCTGTGAACCCTAGCGCGAACGGCGCATGTCCGGCTACGAGTTTTTTGACGCTCATAACTTCTCCGTCCCTGATCCATCTCCAACGCTCTTGGGCTCGTTAGAGCGAGCGTCCCGAGCTCTTTCTAATGCGACTTCAACCAACTGGATCTACCGTGTATCCCGATTGTTATGAAGGTTTTCCCTTTCCGCGCTAGCGGCGCTTCGCCGAAGGCGCACTCATGGTCGGACGCCTTTAGAGGTCCGGGCCCTTCTCCTGACGTCTTTAGCAAAACCTCCTCCTGAGGTGTCTGCGCCGGAAGCGTAGCTTCCTTATACGCTGGAGGCGCGTGAGTAGAGACACCTCAGAAAAGGAGCTTTTGCCGAAGGCGCCGAAGGCGCCGAAGACATTGGCGTTGGTACATCCGACTACGTGATTCTTTGTGTCCTCGTGACGATCTCATCAATCCACTCTATTTAACGTACCCTTTTCTAACTACAAACACTGCTTCGGTACTAGTTTTCTAAAATTGTTTAAATTCTGCAAAAAAAACAAAAAGTATGTTACCACATACCCCACTTTTGGTAATTTTGAGGAAATTAAAACATTTTTGGAAAAATTGTACCACGGCAGCAATGTAAATAGCCTTCGGTGCATTAAAACAGAGTGAATTCGGAAGATCGCAGAGATTCTCGAGGGACCTCGTAGAATCTAGGAGTTGGGTGCAGCGGTAAGGAAGAGCACCATCCTCCCTGCGAGCTCTACAGTTAGGATCCCTACGGCGCAAGGCGCAAAATCCGCCTTCGGCGCTGCGTCCGCGGCGGTAGGGAAATCCTTCATATTTAGGTCAACCCCCGGACGTCTTGACTTAGTTAGGGTTTCGTTGGAAAGAACTCAACGCGCTGATTCCAACGAGCCCAAGAACGCCAACAACGGATGAGGACTCCGGGAGTAATGAAGGTTGTAAGATACTCAGCTCTTCGCCTGCGCACAGGCGGAGAAGTTTTGTCCTATGCGCGGATGAAGGAAGTTCGCCTATGCACAAGCGAAATAGGGTTTTGATGTAGGCGCGAAGTTCGCCTACGCACAGGCGAGCGCCTGTGCACAGGCGCTTCGGCGTCGGCGGAAAATGCGCCTTGGGCCCTAGAAATGCGCCTTGGGAGGTAGAAATTGTACGGCGCCTTCTGCGCCAGCGCAACGCCGCGGACGAGCAAGGAGCCGCCAGAATAGTAAAATCCGTACGGACCGTACGGACTGTACGGACGGGACGGATGGATGCGCTCTTGGACGGACGGAGTTGCGGCGGCGAGAGCGCCGACAGAGAGACAAGGAACGGACAGTCTGGACGGAGTCCATTGACCGCGGTCAACGCCTTCCGCGCCAGCGCATCGACGCGGACGGACTTCGCCTGCGCATAGGCGAGCGCCTGTGCACAGGAGGGTGAAGTTCCGCGCCGGCGGAGAATCCGCCGAGGAGTCCGCCTGCGCGCAGGCGGGAGTTGAACTTTTGTCCGACATGCGGACACACGCGCCGAGGTAGAGGAGGATTGGCTGAGGAGCGGTACGAACGAGTGTACCGCGCAAGGCGGAAAATCCGCCTTCGGCGCTGCGCACCCATGTCCGCGGCGTAGTACGCTCGCGGAGTTCAAATTCGCCAATTCGAGCGTGAGAGTTAAATCGGCGTCGGCAGAGCGTGAAGCCGCGCGTGAGAGCGGAGACCGTTTTAGCGTAGAGCCGGCGCGGCCATCAATTGAGTCGTCCTTCACGAGCAATAGCCGACCACGACCTTCGACCGGGAGGCGGAGAGCGTCCCATTCTTGAATTCGCGATTCCATTCTCTAGTGCGAGCTGCGCGCGTCCATCTGCTGGCTGCTAAGCATTCTCGACATCGCCGCGCAGAGGATTTCTTGGTAATTGAGGGAGAAGTGAGTGCGCGTGATTTGGAATTGAGGGAGATTAGAGTTTGCCGAGGAAGAAAGGAGCTTGAGCGGAGCGGAAGGAGAATTAGCAAGTAGGCGAACTCCAAGAACGCAATGACGAGACAGGGCCGATTGCGGATGCTGCCGCTCCGACTACCACAGAACGGGCTGCGCGCTTTCGAGGAGCGCCTGATAGCAAGAAAGCTCGATTTCTTGCTATGGGGATGGAACTACATCTGTGTGGATATGGTGCGCGAGTGGCTAGAGCCACAGGGACCACCTACGCGCGGATTGCGGCCGCATGTTGATCGATGGACGGTCCAAGATTGGGCGCAGGCATTGGGGAGATGTGCCGGCATCCCAGGGCACCTCCTCTTCGATAGTGAGAGCGTCAAGGTGTCCAAGCAGGAAAAGGCGCAATTTGTGGAGCTGTTCAAGCGGGGGAAGTCTACCAAGAATGGGTACAAGACCCGCGATTACAAGGATCGATTCCGCCAAACTTTGGCTACGGCGCTGCTGCAATTACTGCAGCCACACCACGCCTGCTACATCACATTGTGGCAGGTCTCTTTTGTGGAGTGCATCATCGAGGGATCTCCAATTCACTGGGCGAGCATCCTGCACAGGGTGATGCGACAGCACGCTTTTGAGGAGAAGGGGGGAACTCTAAATCATCTCTCTCCTTTCCTCATCAATTTTTATCGACAGCGAAATTGTTTGACCGCGGCGGAGCTTGCTCGTTTTCCGCCGTTGTCCGTCGACCATCCCGGGAGGTATGTGCGGGAGAATGAGGTCGACACTGATGCAGAGGAGTCGCCGACTTCTACTCCGTCAAGGCGGAGGAACGAAGGGAGAAATACTCCAGCAGCAAGAGTGCCGCGGAAGCGGCGATGGAGAGAAGAGTCCGAAGAGAAGCAGCATCAAGAACCCACTGCTCCCATTCGACCGCGGCCGTTGTACGAATCATACAGCCGGCCGAAGCAGAAGGCGCGCAGGCTGGTGTTACCAGCCAGCAGCGCGGACACGGCGACGATTGCCACAGAGAAAGGAAGTGCGTCGCCGGAGAAGAACGAGGGAGCGCGGACGTCTGCAAGAGCAACGGACCCCGCTGCACCTTCGACGGACGAGAGGCCGCCTACGGGCCAAGGGCCTCTAGAGCTACCACGTGCGTTGCGGACAGGTGTTCCGCCTGCGCACAGGCGAGCCTCCGCGGACGGACGAGACTCCGCGGACGGACGAGCCTCCGCGGACGTGGACCTGCGCCTACGCGTGGGAAGAAGCAGTCCGCCTGTGCACAAGTCACCCTCACACGTGCCGCCTGTGCACAAGCAGGAATCACCCCGGTTCCAATGCAGGAAGGGGAAGGAGCCGGCGGAAGATCCGCCTACGAGACACCGGCCTTCGGGGCCAGACCCTCCGGCGCACAACGCGCCGCGATTTGCGCCTTCGGCGCCAGGGCCTTTGAGCCGAGGAGATGCGAGCAGAGAGCGTGCGGAGGCCGCACCATCGGCGGGTAATCCGCCGGTAGATGCGCCTTCGGCCGTAGGGCCTCAGGGCCAAGGGACATCGGGCGAGCGGCCCCCGGCCATGTCGCCTTTGGCGATGGACGTCCGCGGCGTTGCGCTTGTGGCGGACAAGGCGCCGGCATTTGCGCCTACGCACAGGCCAGGCACAGCCCCTGCGGACCGATGGAGGAAGAAGCAACGGACGGAGGAGCGGAGTGACAGTCCGCGGGATGAAATTTTGGTGCGCGATGCGCAATCAAACCCCGCGCAGCCACCCTCCGCTCGATCGCCTTCGGCGGCGGACGTCGGCGGCAGAAAGGATGCGGTAGAAGACCAACAAGCGGGTGATGGGGATGTAGCACGGGCACATTCGCCTACCGCCTTAGACATTTTGGCGAAGAGCAGCGAGGCGGCAGCGGTGCCTTCGCAGGCAGCACACGTCGACGACGTGCAGCCCCACTCGGGTCAGTCGCCGACGCAATCAATGGCGACAGAAATTCTCCACTCGGATGATGACGACGGAGGCTCCACCGAAGAAATGTCGGGAGCGGGGGATACCGAGGAGGAGGAGGAGGAAATTGTTGGAGCGCCGGCGGCGGCGCTCTCTGAGCAGGTGATTCCGTTGCTGAGGTACTTGAATCGCAAAATCGATAAATACGCCAATCCACTTCAGCCGGGATCTTACATCGAATTAGTGCGCAGGCGGACTCGCACTAAAGTCCACACCAGCAAGCTACTAGCTAGGGTGGACCAGGAGTTGAGGGAATTGAAGGAGAAGCATGAATGCTTGTAAGGTCAGTATAACCTCAATCAGAAATTCTACAAGTACTCCGAAAAGGTGAGGGATGGGAAACTGGAAGAGCTCACCAAGGAGCAGGTGAAGGTCACGGAAGCACTGATTTCTAAGCAGACCCAGAATCGGATTTTGTCAGAGGAGCTCGTGCGACAGACGCGGTTGTTAGAGCAGTGTCAGCTCGCACGGCAGGCGGATGAGGATTTAATCCGCAGGCTACAGTCAGAGTGTGGCGAATTGAGAGCGCAGCGTGCTGAGGCCGAATCGCAATTAGTGGTAATTGAAGAGGATCGCAGGCGAGAGGCAAGTCGCACGAAGGAGGAGACGGCGAGGCGTGTCGCCCACTGTCTCAAGGGCTACGCCCACTGGGAAGTGGCGGCGCAGGAGAAACTCACACTACGTGAGTTTGAACTTCGCGCAGCCACGTTGTTGACAGGCGACAACAGGAGTCGGCGGAAGGTAGCGAAGAAGCTCGAAGCTTTCCTGTCGAAGGCGCGGGATACCATGTCCACCCTCGAGGTGGAGGTGTCCGCGGCGTTGCAGCGGTTGGGACTGTGCAGTCGAGCGGAAGACTAGCAAGGTAGGGAGTTAGTGCGCGGCAGTCCGTCGCGCAGGAGACGTAGTACAGGTTCCGCGGAGTGTAGTGTAGCGTGGTTCCGTGCAAGCGTGTAGCGTAGTACAGTGTAGTGCTAGTTAGGACTTAGAAGGTATAAAATAGTTCCAGGCGTTTTGCCTGGTGTTCTTTCCCAATTTCGGAAGTGCAGATCAGGAACCCATTTTCTCTTCGTGTTTATGTCCTTAAGTTCTGTCACCACGCAAGAGGAGTTACAACTTAGCGTTCCGCATTTTGTAGTTGAAGGCCTTCGGCCGAATGTTCAGAGCTAGTACATTGGTTAGAGACTTGAGTAGTTCGGATCTGCACCTGCGGGTGACTGTCGATGCTTAGAGCCAGTGACTAGTTAGATACTTGAACAGTTTCGCCCCTACACCTTCGAGTGTTTCTTTCTGATTGTACTCCTTCGGGATTTTTCCCCTGAATGCCAAAGTGAAGTTTTGCTACTTCGTGTAAGCCTTGGCTGTAAATTCAGGTTACGCTGCAGCAGGTGCCTTGAGGGTAATCCCTGTAGTATTTCTGGGAATGACAAGTGCCTGAGGATTCAAACTCTTCAATAGACTGTTGTTGTGTTATTGGAATTTTTCACAGTGAGTCCTTAAGTGCGGACCTGTGTTCTCTGCGCGTTTTGTGAGTTGAGAGTGTTGTTCACCGCGTAGGAGTGACTTCGATCCGAAGTAGGCAGTCCAAACCGGGTTTCCTACACTAGCAGCAAGCTAGTGGAAGTGTTGTAAAAGCCGGAGTTGGGAGTCACTGCCCGCAGCTTTGCCGAGTGTACCCTCGAGAGACTTTCCCCCCTGAAATCTTGAGTAGAGGTCCTAACGGATCTCTGGGTTGTGTTTCTGTAGTTTCAGGTGTGTGTGTGTGTGTGTTACGCTGCACTGTGCGACCTCCGAGTGCGCTCCGAGTGGACACTTGCAGTATTTCTGGGAGTGACAGTCGCCTAAGAATTCAAACTCCTCAATAGTCTGTTAAACGTGACACTTTGTACCCTTTGTGTTCCTCTGTCCCTGTGGATTCGACCTTTCTACCACTATATTGCAGTTTTAGCCTTGAGTGGGTTATTACACCGCCGCAACTCCGTCCGTCCAAGAGCGCATCTATCCGTCCCGTCCGTACAGTCCGTACGGTCCGTACGGATTTTACTGTTCTGGCGGCTCCTTGCTCGTCCGCGGCATTGCGCTGGCGCAGAAGGCGCCGTACAATTTCTACCTCACAAGGCGCATTTCTAGGGCCCAAGGCGGATTTCCCGCCGACGCCAAAGCGCCTGTGCACAGGCGCACGCCTGTGCGTAGGCGAACTTTGCGCCTATATCAAAACCCTATTTCGCCTGTGCGCAGGCGAAGTCCGTCCGCGCATAGGACAAAACTTCTCCGCCTGTGCACAGGCGAAGAGCTGAGTATCTTACAACCTTCATAACTCCCGCAGTCCTCATCCGTTGTTGGCGTTCTTGGGCTCGTTGGAATCAGCGCGTCAAGCTCTTTCCAACGAAACCCTAACTAAGTCAAGACGTTTGGGGGTTGACCTAAATATGAAAGATTTCCCTACCGCCGCGGACGCAGCGCCGAAGGCGGATTTTGCGCCTTGCGCCGTAGGGATCATACCTTCAGAGGTCGCAGGGAGGTTGATGCCCTTCCTCAACACTGCACCCAACTCCTAGATTCTACGAGATCCCTCAAGAATCTCTGCGATATTCCAAATTCACTCTGTTTTGATGCACCGAAGGCTATTTACATTGCTGCCGTGGTACAGTTTTCCAAAAATGTTTTAATTTCCTCAAAATTACCAAAAGTGGGGTACCACACCATGCTTGAATTCGCGATTCCATTTTGTAGTGCGAGCTGCGCGCGTCCATCTGCTAGCTGCTAAGCATTCCCGACATCGCCGCGCAGAGGATTACTTGTTGATTGAGAGAGAAGTGAGTGCGCGTGATTTGGAATTGAGTCAGATTAGAGTTTGCTGAGGAAGCAAGGAGCTCGAGCGGAGTAGAGGGAGAATTAGCGAACAGGCGAATTCCAAGAACGCAATGTCGAGGCTGAACCGATTGCGGATGCAGCCGCTCCGGCTTCCACAGAACGGGCTGCGCGCCTACGAGGAACGGCTGATAGCAAGAAAGCTCAATTTCTTGCTATGGGGATGGAACTACATTTGTGTGGATATGGTGCGCGAGTGGCTAGAGCCACAGGGACCACCTTCGCGCGGATTGCGTCCTCATGTCGATCGGTGGACGGTCCAAGATTGGGCGCAGGCATTGGGGAGGTGTGCCGGCATCCCAGGGCACCTCCTCTTTGATAGTGAGAGCGTCAAGGTGTCTAAGCAGGACGAGGCGCAATTTGTGGAGTTGTTCAAGCGGGAGAGGTCTACCAAGAATGGGTACAAGACCCGCGATTACAAGGATTGCTTACGCCGAACTGTGGCTACGGCGCTGCTGCAATTACTGCAGCCACACCGCGCCTGCTACATCACATTGTGGCAGGTTTCTTTTGTGGAGTGCATCATCGAGGGAGCTCCAATTCACTTGGCGAGCATCCTGCACAGGGTGATGCGACAGCACGCTTTTGAGGAGAAGGGGGGAACTCTAAATCACCTCTCTCCTACCTGATCAATTTTTATCGGCAGCGAAATTTTTTGACCGCGGCGGAGCTTGCTCGTTTTCCGCCATTGTCCGTCGACCATCCCGGGAAGTATGTGTGGGATAACGAGGTCGACACTGACGCAGAGGAGTCGCCAACTTCTACTCCGCCAAGGCGGAGGGACGAAGGAAGAAACACTCCCGCAGCAAGAGTGCCGCGGAAGCGGCGATGGAGAGAGGAGTCCGAAGAGGAGCAGCATCAAGAATCCACTGCTCGCATTCGACAGCGGCCGTTGCACGAAGTGTGCAGCCGGCCGAAGCAGAAGGCGCGCAGGCTTGTGTTACTAGCCAGCAGCGCGGACACGGCGACGGTTGCCACGGAGAAAGGAAGTGCGTCGCCGGAGAAGAACGAGGGAGCGCGGACGTCTGCAGGAGCAACGGACCACGCTGCACCTTCGACGGACGAGAGGCAGCCTACAGGCCAAGGGCCTCCGGAGTTACCACGTGCGATGCGGAAGGGTGTTCCGCCTGCGCACAGGCGTGCTTCAACGGAAAGGCGACCCCAAGTGGACGTGGACCTACGATTACGTGTAGGCAGAGGTAGTCCGCCTGTGCACATGCCGCCTGTGCAAAGGCAGGATTCACCCCCGTTCCAACGTAGGAAGGGGAAGGAGCCGGCGGAAGATCCGCCTACGGGTCAAGGGCCTTCGGGACCAGACCCTCCGGCGCCCAACGCGCCGCGATTTGCGCCTTCGGCGCCACGGCCTTCGGGCCAACGAGATGTGAGCAGGGAGCGTGCGGAGGCCGCACCTTCGGCGGGTAATCCGCCGGTAGATGCGCCTTCGGCGGTAGGGCCTTCGGGCCAAGGGACATCGGGCCAAGGGACATCGGGCGAGCGGCCTCCGGCTATGTCGCCTTCGGCGATAGATGCCTTCGGCGCTGCGCCTGAGGCGGACAAGGCGCCGGCATTTGCGCCTGCGCACAGGCCAGACACAGCCCTCGCGCATGACCGATCGAGGGAGCAGGACCTGACGGAGGAGCGGACTGTCTGTTCGCGGGAGGAAATTTCGGTGCGCGATGCGCACTCACACCCCGCGCAGACACACTCCGCTCGATCGCCTTCGGCGGCGGACGTCGGCGGCAAAGAGGATACGGTCGAAGACCGACAAGCGGGCGACGGGGATGTAGCACGGCCACATTCGCCCACCGCCTTGGACATTTTAGCGAAGAGCAGCGAAGCTGCAGCTTTGCCTTCGCAGGCAGCACCCGTAGACGACGTGCAGCCCCACTCGGGTCAGTCGCCAACGCAATCAATGGCGACTGAAATCCTTAACTCGGATGATGACGACGGAGGCTCCACAGAAGCAATGTCGGGGCCAGGGGATACCGAGGAGGAGGAGGAGGAAATTGTTGGAGCGCCGGCGGCGGCGCTCTCTGAGCAGGTGATACCGTTGCTGAAGTACTTGGATCGCAAATTTGATAAATACGCCAATCCACTCCAGCCGGGATCCTACATCGAATTAGTGCGCTGGCGGACTCGCACTAAAGTCCACACTAGCAAGCTACTAGCTAGGGCGGACCGGGAGTTGAAGGACTTGAGGGAGAAGCATGCATGTTTGTGGGGTCAGTACAACCTTGTGAGGAAATCGCACGCCCTCGACAAGATGAAGAAGGAGAGACTAGAAGAGCTCACCAGGGATGTGGTGAAGACAACGACAGAATTGATGTCTGAGAAAACTCAGAATCAGATTCTGTCAGAGGAGCTCGTGCGACAGACGCGTTTGTTGGCGGAGTGTCAGCTTGCACGACAGGCGGATGAGGATTTAATCCGCAGGCTACAGTCGGAGTGCGGGGAATTGAGAGCGCAGCGTCCGGAAGCCAAATCGCAGTTGGTGGTAATTGAAGATGATCGCAGGCGAGAGGCAGATCGCACGAAGGAGGACATGGCGAGGCGTGTCGCCCACTGTCTCAAGGGCTACGCTCACTGGGAAGTGGCGGCGCAGGAGAAACTCACACTGCGTGAGTTGGAGCTTCGTGCAGCCGGGTTGTTGTCAGGTGACAGTAGGAGTCGGCGGAAGGTGGCGAAGAAGTTAGACTCTTTTCTGTCGAAGGCGCGGGATACCATGTCCACCCTCGAGGTGGAGGTGTCTGCGGCGTTGCAGCGGTTGGGACTGCGCAGTCGAGCGGAAGACTGGCAGGGTAGGGAGTTAGTGCGCGGCAGTCCGTCGCGCAGGAGACGTAGCACAGGTTCCGCGGAGTGTAGTGTAGCGTGGTTCCGTGCAGGCGTGTAGTGTAGTGCAGTGTAGTGCTAGTTAGGACTTAGAAGGTATAAAGTGATTCAAGGCGTCTTGCCTTGTGTTCTTTCCCACTTTTGGAAGTGCAGATCAGGAACTCATTTTCTCTGCGTGTTTGTGTCCTTAGTTCTGTCACCACGCAAGAGGAGTTACAACTTGGCGTTCCGCATTTTGTAACTAAGGGCCTTCGGCCGAATGTTCAGAGCCAATACATTGGTTAGAGACTTGAGTAGTTCGGGTCTACACCTGCGGGTGACTGCCGATGCTCAGAGCCAGTGACTAGTTAGATACTTGAATAGTTTCGCCCTACATCTTCAAGTGTTTGTTCCTGATTGTACTCCTTCGGGATTTTTCCCCTGAATGCCAAAGTGAAGTTTTGCTACTTCGTGTAAGCCTTGGCTGTAAATTCAGGTTACGCTGCAGCAGGTGCCTTCAGGGTAACCCCTGTAGTATTTCTGGGAATGACAAGTGCCTGAGAATTCAAACTCTTCAATAGACTGTTGTTGTGTTATTGGAATGATCCTCAGTGAGTCCTTCAGTGCGGACCTGTGTTCTCTGCGCGTTTTGTGAGTTGAGAGTGTTGTTCACCGCGTATGAGTGACTTTGATCCAAAGTAGGTAGTCCAAACCGGGTTTCCTACGCTAGCAGCAAGCTAGTGGAAGTGTTGTAAAAGCCGGAGTTGGAAGTCACTACCCGCAGCTTCGCTGAGTGTACTGTTGAGAGACTTTCCCCCTGAAATCTTGAGTAGAGGCCCTAACGGATCTCTGGGTTGTGTTTCTGTAGTTTCAGGTGTGTGTGTGTGTGTGTGTGTGTGTTACGCTGCACTGTGCGACCTCCGAGTGCGCTCCGAGTGGACACTTGCAGTATTTCTGGGAGTGACAGTCGCCTGAGAATTCAAACTCCTCAATAGTCTGTTAAACGTGACACTTTGTACCCTGTGTGTTCCTCTGTCCCTGTGGGATCGACCTTTCTACCACTATATTGCAGTTTTAGCCTTTAGTGGGTTATTACAAGAAACTGGCGATTGGATCGTGAGGAGAAGTTGGACTTATTGGTCTCAAGATTCCACCCCAAGCCCAATTGAGTTACAAGTAATGAATTATATTAATTTGCAGCACGTCAGCAGCCTCGAGTTCATTCACAATGCATTTCTACCACTTCCATCTCTTCGATCATAGCTCATCGCTCACTTCATTGCAATCGTGGCCTTGGGGTTTGCTGCAGCCTTTGCCGCAGCAAACACCTAATACCTGGTCTCCAGCTATTTGTTATTTATTTATATTTGTCGCCACCTACACAAGTAGAATTTATTGGCGACTTTGTTACCTCTGCATATATGTACTACGTTTTTTTAGCTACGGTTTAACTCTAGTGAGGTTAAGTTTAAAGTTGGATTTATTTCAAGAACTTAGTGCAAAGTGATTATATGGTTTATTATTGTTAGTATTATCCAATCTGAACTAGGCCTCCTCAATAGCAATTGGCCTAATGCCTCTAATTTCCTTCTCCACTGCGAGAAGTATAACCCCTAGCGATTCACTAAAAAATCCATTGTTTAGCATAACAGTAGGATTTTTTTCTCTCACTAGCCATGAAACTACTTGACACAACTCTTTGAAATCAATAGAAAAAACATTTCAAAACAAAAATCATGAAAGCGCTCAAATATCATGTTGGGCATGTTGATGTCACATTGGGCCCTAGAGACTGCGCCGGCTCTAGCCTTCGCTCATCATCGGATCTGAAAACAGGTCTGTTCTCCACAAATAAGTATGGCGTAATTTGCCTTTCGCGGTCCTAATGCGGAAAAGATGGTCTACATCATTCAATCCTATTATAGGTCTACCTTGGTCTACCACAATAGCCGCAGAAGCGAAGAGCACAATCGCCCGGTGCCGCAAAGCGTCGGGCAAATTCGAACTTTTGGCAGCGAGGGCAAATTCGTCCTGGGCTGGCTGGGACTAGCGACGGGTAAAAGTTTAGGACTTCGATATGTTGTGAGGTGGTGAGATCAACTTTGTAAACAAAGAAGATGAGTACGATGAAGTTCTGTAGAGTGTACAGAACTTCACTCATTATCTCCGCTCCTTGTTTCAGATCGTCTGTACATATATGGAAGACTTCGCACATAAACAGCACTACGCTGCATGTCTCCCACAAATCACAACCCCTCAATTCCGCACAGTTGTCCAGGATTCAGTAGCGATGAATTCCTGCATCCTCTATGACAGTGGTATCCCAAGTTTGTATTTTTGAAATTGTCGTAGCGGAAGATTCTTTTCCAATTTTGAACTTGGTCCTGTAGAGCGAGCATACTATATGTGCCTAATACTGATCTAGCTTGACTAGCAATGGATTGCTTTTAGACATGAACAGTGAAAAAATACAGTACGTTAATGTTCATTTTCATCCGTTAGAAAGCTCATTTGAACTTGAACGATGATGGATTGTAGTATAATGAAGCAGAGAGATGCCAAGTAAATAGTAAAAAGAATCGAACCTGCGCAAGCAAAAACTTTATCAGTAGCGATAGGCTTGAAGCAAGCTACAAATAACATCATTATATGGTGGTAAAGTTTCTTGTGTATCTAACATCTACATGACCCTCATATCTTCATTGTTGTCTATTGTACATCATTAGCTGACGCTCTTTTTAATCAAAAAATAAAAATTTCTAGTTGTCTACATACTAAGTCCAAAGTTAGCGATAAACATGGCAACAAGGTTTGTTATACACATAGTCAGTAATTTATATCTATATATGTATAGTCTCACTAGCATGTCGAAATCTTAGGTTGTCATAGACTAACAGATTAATTTACTATTAAACTGATTCACAAAAGACATTTGCTCAATACTATAATATACAATACCAACCCATTTCATCTGCCACAAGTTACTCCTTACCAAACCTATGCCACATGCTGGAATCAAATGTTTTTTCAATTTATTGAAAATATTCAAGTTATCTAGTTCCAAAAGTTTACACATAGACTTCTGAAAAAGCAACACATCTTGATTCTTGTATTATATATGTTACTTGCTAAAATTATTTGTGAAGTACTTTGTGTGAATGTAGATTTTCATAGATCAAAACTGACAAATTTATGAAATACATCTACTTTCTATTTTCCCAATTTTTCATTACATGCAATAGATTCAAGATATTAGATTTGAAGTAACTAATATTGCAATTAACAAGTCTCTAGCAGTCTTGCACAAGCCACTATCTAAAAAATTCTCTAACCTAACAGCATTTACAATACTTATTGTATTTCTAATGCAGATTTTGTAGTTGTGTAGATTGATCTAATGAATTCAGTTATTTAAGTGATTAGTGGAGATATTGTGTGATCTTGAAATGGCGATGATACATTGGATTGAGTGATTGGCGGAGTGGAGATATTGCGTGAGATGGTGTTTGGGACGGAGCATGTAAATGAATCTTTATATTCTAGAATCACGATGAATAAAAACTAAGTGAGAATTAATACGGAATTCATCCAAAAGCCATGTGAGTGAGAGTTGACACGAAGATTAGAATTCACAGTGCAATGAGTTCATCGTGCATAAAGAGTTCATACTAGGTCACAGTGCATAGCGAGTTCATACCGGGTGTATCCACCTAAGCAAGAGTTAATACGGAATTCATCCAAAATGTCGTATGAGTGAAAGTTAACACGAACGTTAGAATTCATAGTGCATAAAGAGTTCATAGTAGGTCATAGTGCATAGTGAGTTGATACCGGGGGTATCCATCTTTCCCATCTTTCCAGGAACTTATGACCAAATATGCAGCAGAGGGTTTAAACCCAAAACAAACTGACAATTCTGTTGGTTATCTTCGTCTTATTCTATTTTCTGGATTGTTCTTTACTTAGTACCAGTTGTTTCTAATACTAAGGAACCTGTATTTATCTTACTAAAATAGAAATATATCGCCATTGTGAAAGATGTACATAGTGACAAGTGAACACCTGTAAGGAACTACAGTCTTAATACACTCAGGAATGTATTAAGAGAGTCCGTCATGACGAGTTTCTAAAATTGACGAGGACAAGAGATAAATGAAAAGGGTTACAAGCTCAAATCTTCATGTATGAATAGTTTCACGCTAGTTTCATCGACTGATTGATACACTTGCACCATAAATCAAGTTTCTAGAAAATTGCATTGAAAGACCATCAGAGTTGATTTAGAAAAGTATTTAGTGGTGTACTTGTAAAGATGCTTCTCCATTTACTTAGTTGATAGAGAACAACAAGATAGATATGAAAATACAACAATAAAAAAATTTTAACTCAGAAATTTCTTTTATCCATAAATTAATTATAGTTAAACAAGTCACAGCACCTGAAGGAATATATGAGTAGATTTTTAACATTACAAAGATCTTCATCATAGTTTTCAGCATATTTTCTCACTAGAATATTACCCACCAAGCCAATTCTCACCGGCTTTTTTGATCAAGTTTACCAATATGGAATATAGATAATCTAGGGTAATCCCTAAATTGATATGTATGTCCCTTCAAAGAAACATAATGTATTTTTATTGAAGGATTCGCTTAACATTACAGTGATCATGTCAATGTACCGTCAGTGACAAATACTGTACTAGAAACATTTGGAGAATATGTATACTGCAGTTGTCAAGTGTTTATCGTATAACAATATAGTACATGAACAGTAAAGTATGCATGGCCCTGCAGTCGAAAGTCGAAGTTGAGGGCTTGTCGGTGGTATGGGTGGTGGCGGAGTTGTTGGAGCGGTTCTTTCAGACGAAGAAGAATTGGAAGTCGGCGAGCGGGAGGATCTGGAGTTGTCTTCCGCCTCGCTTCTGAAGAGAGAGGACTCTCTTTGGGCGAGAGTAGTTTCGTTGAATTTTTTGGCTTTGCGTGCCGAAGGAAGAGGAGTGGGACGGGACGCATCTGTACATTGTACATTGTCTCCATCATCCCGTGGTATTTTTTGGCCATCTCAGAACCTCTGGATCTAAATATACCGTTCTCACTGGATCATAGACGAAGACAAAAAGAAGACGAAGATGAGTACGCACCAGGATGAAGCGTCTGACAGACCGACCTTTTAACGGCTGATACTACTAAAAGTTGACAGAGCGGAGCCTGAGAGCACATGCGTTTTCACCGATTGATTGATTGATTGAGTTAGTGGATACTCACTATGATCTATTAGGCCAAATTGGCACAACGAGCCTGCTCCTGTGGACAGATTCAAAAGCATTTGGTGGTCAGGGCTCGTGGAAGTCGCCGACTTGCTCAAGCTGTCTGTATCCATCAGCAGACCTTGACAGCTGTACATGCCAAACAAATCCAGTCCGTCAGATTACTGCTGCTACTTGTGTGCTATTTGGACTCTTTCATCCGTACATATCTATGCAGTAGCGCTCTGCTCAAGTCCTGTCATCTTTATCGCCAGTCCTTCATTCTTGTCAGAATAGCTCAGACCGCATATCTAGGACTGTTCTCTCCCGAGAATGGAATAAATGACATCAACCAAATATTCAGGTCGAAATTTACCTGGCTCGATAAATATGCCCTACCAAAGAGGCTCGGCTTCTCATACGATAGTCTTCGCCAGATCAGTGCAACATGATCCGACCTGACATAACACATTCAGAAAAAGCACGTCGTTAAGTTATGCATTGCTCTTCCTCTGTTGTCTTCTGAGGAGGAGCAATGCATTCAACTTTTATTAATAATATCAATACAACTCACCTCATCCAGGTCCATCCTATTTGAATTTAATCTCCTCCAAAGACGATGTGAAGTCAACATCTGGTTCTTTGTCCAAATTTTTGAAGTCGGTGTCTAGTGGAGTAACTTCCACCTCTAGAGGTGGAAGTTCCTCGCTTTTATTCACACCTTTGACTTCTAAAGGTATGAAAGAATCTTGAGTTTTATTCGAGTTCGAATCTTTGCACAATGCTTCAGCTTTCAGCGGTTCCTGCTGTAACACAATAACAGATTTTTTCACGAAAAAATCAACAAAATATACAAGAATATATACCCGGATGACATAAGAGTAGTAAGAATAGAATCATGAGACCATTCGGTCTACAAATAAATTTAAACACAAACACAAAATCTCTGACCAAAATGATAAAATATGAGCCTAGGTGATAACTCACAGAAATCTCAAAAACTTGAGGTTGAGAATATGAATCTGTATTTGAGAATAAAGTTTGCACAGGTACGGAGAACAATGGTGTAATGACGGTGTTCTGATTGGATTGAAATGCTTGAGGTTGAGAATATGAATCTGTATTTGAGAATAAAGTTTGCACAGGTACGGAGAACAATGGTGTAATGACGGTGTTCTGATTGGATTGAAATGCTTGAGGTTGAGAATATGAATCTTTTTTTGAGAATAAAGTTTGCACAGGTACGGAGAACAATGGTGTAATGACGGTGTTCTGATTGGATTGAAATGCTTGAGGTTGAGAATATGAATCTGTTTTTGAGAATAAAGTTTGCACAGGTACGGAGAACAATGGTGTAACGACGGTGTTCTGATTGGATTGAAGTGCTGCACGAGAACTCTCCAAATTGAGGTGAGTATTAGGACCAAAAATTTCTAAAGCTTTCAGGTCATAAGCCGTTGCAGCTTCCTCCTTAGTGTTGAAAGTCCCCAACCACAATTTTTTTTTTTTCTTTGGATCCCTTGGATCCTGAATCTCTGCTACCCATTTGCCCCAAGTCCGCTGACGCACTCCCTTGTACTGGCAGGAAAAGTTTTCCGGGCCTCCGGGGCCTCTCGAAGCTTTGCCCCACTTTCTGCTCCACTTTTTGGGAAGAACTTTCTCACCTTTGGTCATTCTGCACATATCAACGATCGAGAACAGAAGTCACCTGAAGGACACCAATCCAAGAACTCAAAATACAACAATCACTTTATATAGGTACGAAGTATGATAGCCAATTACTGGTTACTCCTCCGATATCTCTGTCGGGAAGACGCTCTAAACCGCGAGAGCATCGCGCAACTGCTAAAATACCGAGTAAATAGACGAATGCTATGATAATGTCACCAAGGAGAGAATCATGTGTACATAAGTTCTCCTTGCTCTCACCCAGTCGATAAACCACCCACAGATTTCTTTGCAAATGGAGTGGGCACATGTCTCGCCCCCTTAGGACGACACGTTCAGTCCCAAGTAGGAAGTAATAAGAAGCCAAATAGTACCAACTCCCAAGACGCAGACCATGCAATAAGCCTAAACTTTCGGGTCACGGATGAAGGAGTTGATGTCCGCTATACCGGACGCGATGGTATTCGTTGACACTCTTCATAGAAGAAGGGCTCCGGCAAACTCGAATAGAGACGCAATCTGCAAGTCAATTTTCAGTCGGTCTGATCAGACAGTCCACGTTTCAGCAGCTTAAAAGTCTCATCTATAATATCCTGGAGTGCGGTATTGTGTACGTTCTATAGAATCTAGGAGGCACAATGCTCTGCTTGGATTTGTTACTCGCATTCGTAGCTTAGAGCGACTCCAGCCAATCGCGACTTTCATCAGCTCGGAATCGCTCAGCTGGATGGTGAGGGGCAGCATGCTCTACTTACAATGACGGCCTGCCTCAGCGTGAGGGTTTTGCTCCCGACGTACGTTCCGAGAGCACTAGCCACATCGTTGGCACCTGGTTTAGCACAAAAAAGTCCACAACGGGATCATCAACTACCAACTGTCTAACAAGCTTGCCTGGTGCAGCTCGGGACCTCCTGGAGTCAGGGAGCTGCATGCCCCCAGTTTAAAATCAGACTGTTCCCCATGCCGCAGATTCCGTCCTGACTGAATTCATAGAAAATGTTCACCGGTCTGTTTTTTGGTCTGTCGAGGCATGGTGTTGGTGATCCCGTCGTTGGGAATTTCAAAATTTCGGCTCGGCTGGGTTTCATCGGTGCTCCTCTCAGCGTTTTGACTCTGTCTGTCGTCTATGCTGCCCTCCTTTGCAGCGAGGGCAATCCTATCCAGGGAAGGTCCACAGCCTTCTCTCCACAAACCGCTTCCGAGATGAGAACTCCCAGCCGGCTCCAACCAAGTGTCTCCCGTCGATGCCGAGCCCGCTCAATTGACAAGATGGCAGGGATTCAGCAAGGCAGCGACTCACGGCACGGACGTGGATATCCATAAAATCGTCAAGATTGACGACAAGATTCACGATTCCGCGAGCTCTTCGAGCCTCGTGTGGAGTACGTTTTCAGCTACTTGCAGGTCCAGTACATCAGATCTCAGAATACACCAAGAATTTCTTTCCCGTTGTCTGACCATGTAAAGGAGAATGAGGATGAATAGTTGTGTCTTATGCACAATCCTTGAAAAGCAAAGATTCACCTTCGCTATATGTGCATTCACACGGCCATCATTTTAATTTCGGCTCCAAACTAAACATCTCTGTCCATTTTAGTGTAGCATCAGCGAAGCAACCAGTCTTACTTTCAACTTTGTCCATGTATTCCAAGCGTATGGAATATTTGCTAATATGTGTTCCTTTAAGCACACATCTAGCAGTTTTAGGATTTCTATGACTTTGTTTTCCTACAACAGAACATATTATATATTGTTGTTGGAGTGTAGTTATGTGGAGGTCCATGAGAATTACTTACTTCGAATAAAACTGGAAGCCCATCTAGCGGAATGAAGTTGAACTACAACTTATGATTTATGCAGCTTCCAATAGCCCTAGACAATATTTATGCACAATAGCACCGTTCAAGTCAGTGGCTTGATACATAAATTTTCATTCCAATTTAATTCATAGCGAATTCCCAACTCAACATTACTTAGTCCACTCAGGTGTTGGGAAAAATATATTTCAGCATTTGGAGTATCCGCCTATGGATGAACACTTTATCCACTTCTTCACGCTATACTACATGTAATGCTGATTCTAATATTGAGCCACTTAAGAACTCATATGTTCCTCTTTAATTAGACCTGACCTAGGAATTTTCTGTAAGGTGTGAAGTATTGGATTGAAACTAAATTTTATTGAATATATGGAAAGTAGATTTCATTTATCAATATCACAATAAAAATCAGAAGATAATAAATCCTGTTAGAAAAAATAAACAGTGAAGTCTTTGATTTTAGAAAAGAATGGTTCATATTCAAAACGTTGACCAAGTTTTAAACTGAAAGATAACGTTCACCACAGAATCCAGATTGACATGCTGAGATGATTGATGTTGAATAAGTTTTAAAATAGTGACTTGTAAAACGCATCGAGGATGGATCCACTGCAACTGTTGCAAACAACAACAAAACCCAGCGTCAGAAAATACAGTCACAGGTCACGTACTGAAGATCGAAGCACACCTAGCATCACGCCCGAGAACCGAAACGCTATCAACATCGAGCTGGATTCCTGCTGGATTCCTGCTCATAGAACTAATTACCTGGTCTATCAAGTTCTTGGCGGCCTTCGCATTGACGGCTACCGTGGCGTTCAGCTCATTTCAGGTGGTGTTGGGGAGGTTGACGAGAAGGCCTTGGGCAGCAACAGGTCGGTAGCTCTGGAGGCTGGAGTTGAAGTCCTTGTACACTTTAGTTGTCAAATTCGTCACGCGATCCTTGCACATGGTCACCTCCTTTCCTTGGATTTTGCTGGGAATGTAGATTCCTTGGGCAAACACGGCGGCCACAGCCAGACCGATGACGAACAATGTGGTCACCCATGAGGCGAACTGCTTCAAGAATTGGGTCCAGTTGACTTTCTTCGATCCCTCGAGGATACCCACTCCGATTATGGCTCCCGTGATGCACTGGCTGGACGAGGTGGGCAAGCCGAACTGAGAAGCGATCATAATCACGAAGGTTGTGGCAAGCTCGGCAGCGAATCCCCTGGTGGGTGTCAGCTTCGCGAGCTTCACTCCCATGGGTCTGGTGACATTGTATCCGTAAGTGGCCAGACCTATAACAAGACCGATGGCTTATCAGACCGAGGCTGGACATTCTTCGAGAGCTGACCCTTCTTGTACACGTCCCAGATCGTGTCCATGTATCCGAACTTACCGGCCCCGTGAGCGAAGATGACACAAATGGCCGAGAAGACCCCTAAAGAATACGGACTTGCAGGCGTAACTGGGAGTTATGCATAGCTCGATTTCAGCATGTCACATTGGATTCGGTGTACGTTTATCATTCGATTTAAAACTTGGCCATAATTTCAATTTAAACACATTCTTTTTATTCTAAAAACTAAACTGTAATATTGTTTTAGAATGAAAGATGAAAAACTACGATGTCTCATCTTTTGATTTTCTATGAAGGACTTGATAATTGATAATTACTTGCTATATATCTATGTACATCTAGTCTAAGTTCCAAACTCACCTCTCATACGTAACTAAGGAGCTATAGATGAGTTTATACGTGACTCAATGATTGAAGAAGTCTTCAGCCTTCTCTCTTTCTATATCTGATCATATTGAATCTTCTTTGAACTAGGAAGTCTGTCTTGCACTCCGGGTTTGGACGGGTGAAGTGAAGAAATGTTCTTCCATAGCCGCATACTCCAATTACTGAGATAATTCTTTTCAACACATAAGTGTACTAAATAACGTTCATTGGGCATTCACTATAAATTACATCATCATTCAAACTCATGTTCAAAGACAATCAGATTGGTGGTACTATCACGCATAAATTTTATCTAGGGCTCCCGCATAAATTACAACAAAGTCTTTGAGGTACATCAAAGATCAAATTTCATGCCTTATTCCACTACACGTGCATTTCCAGGTTAGAATTTTTCACGAACCTTCACAGAAGTCCAATCTGATACCAATAAATAATCTCCGCTATCGTGGTATAGTTAGGACACAGAAACACCTATAACTAATCATCATCACAAGCACTAACCTTTGAGTACAAGTTCGCAAGTAATGTCTATGAAAGGGGAAGATCTAAAATATTTGCATATCGAGTTTCACTTTCTTCGACACTCATAATGATTGACAGTCTTATTAATAACGCATCAACATAGATAACCTGCTTCACAAATAGATAGTGAAGATGAGAGTTTCAAAAAAGAAACACAAAAATCAAAATTTTATTGAAAAAGAACCAGCCCATTCCAGACTAACATGAACTTAAAATGGCATCCTAGTTGTAGAAAACGGTTTAGTCCAAGCGACATATATTTCGGTGAACTGATCTATTTTGAAACTCCTATAACTTCTCTTCGGACTTTCACTAAGTCTTCTTCTCTGATAGAATACCCCACCTCCTACTACAGATGTCTCTGCTGCTCTTTATTTTTTAGGGGAGTATGCTAATATGATCTTAATGAGTAGTCTATGTACATTGCTGCGGGCGCTGGAATTACTACAAAGCAAGGTTCGATGAAGACGTTCGGCTCGGATACCAAACATGATTTTCATAGTTTTTTGGATAAGGATGTGCGGGTAAAGAATCGATCACGTCTATTTCCGACCAGTATCTCGCCACCTCAAGGTATCGTATTGACCTTCATTGTCGAAAGCTTCCAATATGTCGAAGACGAAGAACACATCACTGCCTCCTGCACCGTACATTTGAAAGCTCTGCCATCCTCCCAATCCCATAGATCTCTAGTTCTCCTGATAAGAGTTTCATCTATTCTCCGGACCATTGGATGACGGAGGAAGCTTCCGTCATAGCTCCTAAATAATGCGAGTAAGCACACACGACCTTCATACGCAGTATGTGAAGGCCATCTGACTTGTCCTCCATGACCTTCCATCTTTCTTCGCTCAGATCAAATATCATAAGAAGACCGTAGAGCCAATACTTGCATCATAAAAAATTACTTGTGTACCGGATTTTGTGCCACAATTCCGGACCATCTATGAGATCCCTCCATTTCTTACAAACTGAACGACATTCCGCAAGAGTGAAAACTGGCAGATCGTGATCTCTGAGAACCTTAATCATTAATTCAACAGGTAAGGAGTCCCATATATCTTGAGGTCGATCCTCTTGTCTTTCGAGTTCCATTGCAACGAACGAGCTCTAAAGGATGAAAAAGCATGAATATCATCTATAAATCATATTTGGACATCTCAGAAGGGACAGTAATCAGTCGATTGCGATTATATCCGTAATCAAATCTCACCCTCATTGCAAATAGGCTCAGATGAGAAAGATCTTATGCTACAATAACCTCATATGTGCGATGTGTGAACGAGAGAAGAGTGGTAACACAGGAGAACAGATGATGGTCGGACAACGAGAGAAGTTCCTGTCATGTTCGGAACTCTTACGTTCTGGAATGGAATGTAAGAAACCACCACTGGTGATAATCAGCTTCTGTGTTAAACAAATTGAATGTGCTCATATATATGTAGGAGCAACGGTCTCAAACCCTAACCCTAAATCTTACACCTGAACCTAAGAGTACCAGTAGTGTTATTCTAACAGTGAACAAGGACTAGTGAGCGGGACTGTGAGTTATACGAGTGTTCATCCATAGGCGAATACTCCAGATGCTGAAAATTCTGAGAATTAAAAATTAGTGATTGTGATAAAGGTCGGAGAAGCTGAGGAAGTAGGTCTTAGAAGGTCCAACAGGTTAAATCTCAAGGCTTATATTCTAAGGTTTTTTCAATAGTAGCTCAGGTCTTAGACGCATATATATATATATATATATATATAGAGAGAGAGAGAGAGAGAGAAATTATTCGCACATTCCAGTAGCACTATAGAGAAAGTCATGAGATATACAATTAGTTTTGATAATAAATGACTACAACCGAAAGTGGCTCGAGTGTTCGTGTAAGAATGTCTGTGCTACTCGATCAAATGTACTTCCTACCATCAAAACTAGAGACTCTCTATCTCCTATTGAAATTTTAAACATCAAATTTTGGGTTTCTATCACTTTATTTTAATTAACTTGCATCTAATTTAGATTCACGGTCCAAGTATAAACAAAAGTATTAACCAACTTGGTCAATTCTTAGCTGTGGATGGGAACTGAATATTTTGATTCTTAATTTCAACACTAGAACCTACTGATAAGCTCAATCTCCCATGATTACACCACAAAGAATTTAAGACACTACTAGCAGTACGGATGGACAGAAAAACTTGAGAAAACTCATCCCATAACCCTCTGTATCTATTTCCTTCTCAGGAAAGAAATTGGTAGAATGAAGGATATCTTACAGTCAAGTTACTTCCTATTACAAGCACTAGCAAAGTTATTCTTTGTTAGTGCTTCATGATTTTCTCCGCCTCGAAATTTGCTACAAGCGGGGGTGATACCACTGACACGATTGCGACTAAAAAGTGGATAAGACTGCATTTTGGTTGTCACGTCATGCAGTCCTCTAGAAATAAAATGTAATCTGCATATTTCTAATGATGGTTGTAGACTGAGACATATGATGGAAGTTAGACCCACTGCTGTAATTGAACGACCACACTCTAAACAAATTAACTGTTTGTTTGAAATTTGTAGTCGAACTAGCTTATGAAGTTATTCTTCACCATTGCTTCACGGTGGAGGTAGCTGAAAAATAAAACCTAGGACTACAATGTTATTGAGCCAGTAGATTCTACCTTTATTTCCTTAATACTAGCTCAAGGGAAGCTGAGAAAAAATTTTTGTTCGTAACAGAGATTTGATAAGGTTACATAGTCTGAAATTATTTCTCATGTGTTTGAGCAGATATTCAAAGATTAATGCTGAGTAAAGACCATTTTTTTTATGGAATTCATCAACAACAATGACCATACACAAACAACGAATAAGAATGATATATTGAAATTGAATAGATAAAAATTACCTGAGAGCAGAGAAAGAGGTGAAATTCAGAAAGAGAATCCTCAACCAACGTGCTGGAAAAATTATGCTTTGATTTGTTTAAAAAACTTCACTTAATTGTCATATTAAAAAAAAATCTAATCATATAGTTTGCGCATAATTTAAATAAGGGAGGTCATGGTTGGCCCTATATCATAGGTTTAGCTTTTAAAGGGGGTTTACACAGAGCAGAAACTATTGATCACATTTTTTAAAACAAAAATCACGATTTATAAAATCTAAACCTCGATTTATCCGTGATTTGGAAAAACAAAACAAAAAAGGGAATCGGTAAAAAGATTCTGTATTTATCGATTTTCTAATAATACTTATCCAACGGTATCACATTATGCATCTTTTACACATATTACGATTTTGGAATATTCTATTTAGACTAACTTGGTCTTTGTACAGCACGAGGAACGGGTTCAAGTATGGCACGATTGCCAAACTTAAAACTTCGCACCACAAGTTTTACTTTAATCAGAGACCAGCCAAAAAAATCACATAGTATTGCAATAGTTTGGTAATTACACATATGTATCAATAACATTGTGACAAGCAGGAACATGCTTTTATCTTATTGTTCTTGAAGACGTTCATAGTCCTCTACCCGACGGAAGTTGAAGTGCGTAATTTCTGGCCGATGTATAAACTCATAACTAGAGCAATGAAGATCTAAGCTTCCAGCGTCCTCGACGGTTTGAACAAACTTGGCTCTTGAGAATATGTCAGCCAGTGCCATAGTTGTTGTCAATGAATCTGACACTGACTTGGTGAGTTTGGATCAGCACCCCCGTCGCGGTCCCTGAAGAGAACAGTTTAAATAGTTCAATCTACAGAGATCGCTATTCTCAATTGCTATCATCGTAAATGACATTGATCGCCCTATCAGTTCAGCCTACAGTATACTGGAGAGTTATGAATACTCCAGAAATGCAATTCAATTCATATCCTTGAACATCCTAGATTAATCAGGACTTCATGTACTTGAAGGATATTTTTATGCATGGTTAGGAACCGAAGGGAGAAAAACACGTTTGGCTCATCGGAAGGGGATCTGATTTTTTTTATTCCATCCTTCTAAACTACTTCGACATCATCATGCCTGCACACATCTAGTTGTTAAAATCCGTGCAGTCCAAAGACCTATATTTCGGTGAACTGATCTGTTTTGAAACTCCTATAAGTTCTCTTCGGACTTCCACTACGACCTCTTCTCTGGGAGAGTTCCCCACCTCCTATTACAGATCTCTCTGGTGCTGTGTTTTCCACTCCTGCTCTGCATTTACTCCGGGCGCTGGAATTATTGCACACCAAGGGTCATGGATGACATGCGGCAGAAATCCCCATAAAGAAAACTCATGTGCTCCGCGAAATGGAGGGTCGGGTAAAAATAACATCATGTCTATTTCAGCCCAGTATTTCGCCACCTCAAGGTCTTCACCTTCTTCCTCGAAAACGAAGAACACATCACTGCCTCCCGAAGCATAAATTTTGAAAGCTCTGCCATCCTTCATAACCCATAGATCTCTTGTTCTCCTGATCAGAGATCCATCCATTCTCCGGACCATTGGATGGCGGAGGAAGTTGCCGTCATAGCTCCTATGATCAAACTCCACATCAGTCCAGTCCATGGCGAGTAAGCACACACATCCTTCATACGCAACAATCTGAAGGGCACCTGGCTTGTCCTCCATGACTTCCTCTGACAAAACATTCCATGTTTCTTCTCTCAGATCATATATCAAAAGAGCCTTCATCGTGACCCTGTTATCCCATACGAGCCAATACAGACATCCATTACATACTACACATCTCCCACTATGCCACTCTACTTCCATCGAGTTCAGCAATGTAGGAAAGGGATGAATAAGCCACGACCATGTACTGGTAGTCGTATCGTAGATCAAAGATCTGTGTCTATCTGGTATTAGAACTCCTCCCAAAACCAGCTTGAAGTGTTTTGTTGATTGGTCCACAACTAAACCCACCACGATGCACTCAAGCATACCATCGAAGACTGTAGACACTCCATCGATTTCATGAGGTACGTTCAAATTCAGGAATTTGTCCTCAACTGGGTTATACATGACATATTCGGTGGACAACAGGTCATTGAAACACAGTAGGCCTCCATGAGCAGCCACCACCTGCTTGGGCCCAAATGTAATATTTCTTTTGATCCATCCATCACGGAAGCAGAAGTACGCCGTATTGTCAATACATGCATCATAATACAAAATAACAGATTTATTCCAGATTTTGTTCTGTAACTCCGGACCATCTATGATTGCCTTCCATTTCTTACAAACTACACGACATTCCGCAAGAGTGAAAATTGGCAGATCCTGATCTCTGAGAACCTTAATCAGTAATTCAACAGGTAAGGAGTCCAATAGATCTTGAAGTCGATCCTTTTCTCTTTCGAGTTCCATTGCAACAAACGAGCTCTAGAGGATGATACATATGATTGTCATCTCTGAATCAAATCTGGAACTTCTGAGAAGGGACAGTAGTCAGTTAATTGCGAGTAAATCTTAGGACAAAAATCTCAAACTCACACAGACAGGCTCAGATGAGAAAGATCATATGCTACGATAACTTCATATGTGCGATGTGGGGACGAGAGAAGAGTGGTATCACTAACGAAGAGTCGATGGTCAGACTACGGGAGAGAAGTTCCTGTTACGTTCGGAGATCTGATGTCCTGGACCGCAACACGGACTAGTAGGCGTGACTGTGAGTGAGTTACGCAACGGTCATCACAGCATTTCATTTTGAATTTGGTGTACGTTTAACTGCCATTTTCACGATTTGAAGTATAATTATAGTCGTTTGGAAATCCAAAGACTAACTGTCATTTTTTTTCAAATGCCTACTCTACTGAACTATCTTTTGATTTTCATTAATAATTTGGATTAAAATCTGAATGAAACAATAGCTCACTTTTTTATATAATGATAATGATTGCTTAGAGTAGATTTATTCGAAGTTGAAAAAATGACCCATTACTCTCTTAACTCCACTAAGGTATAAATATAGTCTAACTAATGTTATTAATAAAACTAGAGAGAGCTTTCATGGTATAAAGTTAATCAACGCGCTAATTACCAATATGAACCTTGTTGAGATACTTGTGGAAATTTGTGTTCTGATTGACCTCTTTTCTCCTGTACTCGGGCTAAAGCAGTCTGGATTGTGGTTTTATGATTGCACAAATGACTACCAAAAGTTTTTGATTCAACGGCTCCCGACTCATATCTTTCAAAGCCATGTGATTTTATTGTTCCAAAACAACAATGAAAATTGAAAATAATCCACGTGCAAATGTCTCTAATGTCATATGTATACACTCCCATTTGAATGCCAATTACAAATCATAAATTTTGCTTCATTTCTCCCTATTTAAATCTAATTTACACTCAAAATGTACACAATGGCATTCTACTCATAATTATACCACACTTAAAGTCTATTTGACTGGATTCAAACTCAGTACTATAAAAATTGCTTATAGGTTTTAAAAAAGGCTATCTTCAATCATAGTCGCAATCTCAAACCCTCAAATTCAGAAAGTAATATTTTATTCTTCATATCCACTCTATACTTTAAAGTTCATGGCATTTTAGCTCAATAAGTTCACAAAAGTATTGCAATCATATACATCAAATAAAAAATAAACATAAAATCTTTAAACTGCTACCTTGGGTTAAAAAAATGTGATATCTCCGCTAGCTGTTTTTTAAATTGATCTTGTTATAATTAAATTTTAATTCTATCCTTGTATATAAATTTGCTTATCGGCCATAAAAAAATTCTTAGTTTCAATAGTAACTCATATTCTTATTGCAACAATCATCTCTCAAAAAAAGTTGCTGCTATATAAGTCAACACAAAAGGCATGCACATGCAAATCTTATGACAAACTACATTATTGTGATATCAAACGTAACCAGGAGAGATAATTTACAATCTTATTTTATACTAGATCTCAGCCTCCTCTAGTATTAATCATCTAAATTAAGTCATATCTATACTAAAAGTTTTCAATACGTAATGTTTCAAGAAAAAAATCAATATGAGAATCATTACATATACCGATTAACCAAACTTACATCTTCAACAATACATCTTGCATGTTCTTAGCCAAAGATACAGACATGATATTGATGTAACTAAAAAGAGGTTAAAATGAATAGTTATGTTTTTATTATATGACTAAATAGGATTAAAACTCCTCACATTTCTGAAGCTGAAAATCTATTTGCCATCTTCACGCTATTGAATCAGCTGATCACAATTGAAGCCACATCCGCATCTCCTCCTGTAGACGTCTCTGCTGCTATGCTATATGCTCCTGCTACTTATCCACCCCTGCCCTGCACTTCCTCTGGGACTTGGAATTTTTGCACGCCAATGGTCGTGGGGGCTCGGAGTGTATAGAAAGTGTTGAAATCGATTGCTACTTGTAATAACCCACCAAAGGCTAAAACTGCAGTATGGTGGTAAAAAGATCGAACCCACAGGGACAGAGGCAACACACAGAGTAAAAGTGTCACGTTTAACAGACTTTTGTAGAGTTTGAATTCTCAGGCGACTGTCACTCCCAGAAATACTGCGGTGCTCGACTCGGAGGCTCGACTCGGAAGAGGATCTCGACTCGGAGGATACTCGGAGGATGCACAGTACAGCGTAGTCACTCAACACACACACACACACACACCTGAAACTGGCAAAAGCACAACTCGGAGGTCGGTCAGGACCTCCGCTTCGGATTTCAGGGTGAAAGTGTCTCAAAAGTTCACTTAGAGGTTCTGCAGGTAGTGACTCCCACTCCGGCTTTTACTGCCCTTCCGCCAGGAACTAGCGTAGGGAACCCGGACTGGACTTCCCACTTCGGAACGAAGCCCCTTCATACGCCGTGGACGTCACCCTCGACTCACACCAAACGCAGGGGGTACAGGCCCGACTGAGAACTTAACTGAGACACAATCCAGTAACACACACACACAACCTGAATTGCAAACCAAGGCTTTACACGAAGTAATAAAACTTCACTTTGGCATTCAGGGGAAACTTCCCGTAGGAGTACAATCAGGATATGTCACTCGAAGGAGTAAGGGGGAACTGTTCAAGTCTCTAACTCGCAACCGGCTCTGAGCATCAGAAATCACCCGCAGGTGCAGATCCGCACTACTCAAGTCTCTAACCGGGTACTAGCTCTGAACATTCAGCCGAAGGCCTTCAACTACAACATACGGTAACTTCGCTATGCTGCAGCTTCTCTACGTGGTGCCAGGACCAAAATGCACAAACACGCCAAGAAAGTGAGTTCCTGATCTGCACTTCCGAAACTGGAAGAGTCCCAAGGCAAAACGCCTTGATCTACTTTATACCCTCAAAGGTCCTAACTAACACTACGCTATCCTATCTACCACTCGCAACACTTGCACGAAACCAAACTACACTACTGCACTCTGCAGATCCGGTGCTGCGCCTCCTGCGCGCCGGACTGCCTCGCTCTCTATCTCTACCTTGCCAATCTTCCGACCGGCTGCGCAACCCCAGACGCCGGAGGGCTGCAGTCACTTCCGACTCCAAGTGCGCCATAGTGTCGCGCGCACCCGACAAGAAGGATTCTAATTTCCTCGCTACTCGCCGCCGACTGCGACTGTCACCCTCCGTCAATGCCGCCGCCCGAAGCTCGAACTCCCTGAGTGTGATCTTCTCTTGAACTGCCAAATCCCAATGGGCGTATCCTTTTAGACAGTGGGTCACCCGCGTCGCCAACTCTTCTCGCGCCCGGCAGCTGCCTTCCACCTCTGCTAGCTGCAAATCCGCATCTGCGCGCTGCGCCCTCAAATCCGCGCACTCGGATTGCAAGTTGCGCAACAACTCCTCATCCTCCTTGCGTGTACTTTGACTTTCTTCTAAGGCGCGCTTCTGGCGCGCAAGCTCTTCTGCTAAGATGCAGATGTTTTGTCTCCGCTCTTCCTGCAATTCCGACTCGATCTTTGCCCGCATTAGCTCGGCATCCGCCTGGTTTTTCGTCGCCGCATCCTCCCTCTGCTGTTGCAAGGTTTGGTATAGCTTCTGTGTGACCGCCAGGTGTTGTCGGAGGGTAGTGTTCCTATCCTGCAATATTTGGCACCTAGAGGCTCAAGTGGCCACCTTGCTCCTCGTCCTGCGCTTGACAGTCTCCACGTAAGACTGCGGTTTTCCGGTACCCGAGTACTTGGATGTCTTGCGATCCAGATATCGCAGGAGTGGAATTATCTGCTCGCACAACACCCCTGTTGGCGTTTTCTGCACAGAGTCCGCTTCCTGCTCTTCCGAGCTTGTCTCATCCTCCGTTTCGAGGATTTCAGTCGCCACCGAATCCCTTGGCGACTCCCTGGAACTGTGGCACGCAGCAGCTTCCGCCGCGACTGCCGCTCCACTCCCTGCTAAAATATCCAAGGCAGTGGGGGATCCCTGTAATAACCCACTAAAGGCTAAAACTGCAATATAGTGGTAGAAAGGTCGAACCCACAGGGACAGAGGAACACACAGGGTACAAAGTGTCACGTTTAACAGACTATTGAGGAGTTTGAATTCTCAGGCGACTGTCACTCCCAGAAATACTGCAAGTGTCCACTCGGAGCGCACTCGGAGGTCGCACAGTGCAGCGTAACACACACACACACCTGAAACTACAGAAACACAACCCAGAGATCCGTTAGGACCTCTACTCAAGATTTCAGGGGGAAAGTCTCTCAAGAGTACACTCAGCGAAGCTGCGGGTAGTGACTTCCAACTCCGGCTTTTACAACACTTCCGCTAGCTTGCTGCTAGCGTAGGAAACCCGGTTTGGACTGCCTACTTCGGATCGAAGTCACTCATACGCGGTGAACAACACTTTCAACTCACAAAACGCGCAGAGAACACAGGTCCGCACTGAAGGACTCACTGAGAAACATTCCAGTAACACAACAACAGTCTATTGAAGAGTTTGAATTCTCAGGCACTTGTCATTGCCAGAAATACTACAGGGGTTACCCTCAAGGCACCTGCTGCAACGTAACCTGAATTTGCAACCAAGGCTTACACGAAGTAACAAAACTTCACTTTGGCATTCAGGGGAAAAATCCCCAAAGGAGTACAATCAGAAAGAAACACTCGAAGGTGTAGGGGCAAAACTGTTCAAGTATCTAACTAGTCACTGGCTCTGAGCATCGGCAGTCACCCGCAGGTGCAGATCCGAACTACTCAAGTCTCTAACCAATGTACTAGCTCTGAACATTCGGCCGAAGGCCTTCAGCTACAAAATGCGGAACGCTAAGTTGTAACTCCTCGTGCGTGGTGACAGAACTCAAGGACACAAACACGCAAAGGAAATGGGTTCCTGATCTGCACTTCTGATGGGAAAGAACCCCAGGCAAAACGCCTGGAACTATTTTATACCTTCTAAGTCCTAACTAACACTACACTGCACTACGCTACACTACGCTACACGCCTGCATGGAACCACGCTACACTACACTCCGCGGAACCTGTGCTACGTCTCCTGCGCGACGGACTGCCGCGCACTAACTCCCTACCCTGCCAGTCTTCTGCTCGACTGCGCAGTCCCAATCGCTGCAACGCCGCGGATACCTCCACTTCGAGGGCGGACATGGTATCCCGCGCCTTCGACAGAAAAGCATCGAGCTTCTTTGCTACCTTCCGCCGACTCCTGCTGTCGCCTGACAACAACCCGGCAGCGCGAAGTTCAAACTCACGCAGTGTGAGTTTCTCCTGCGCCGCCACTTCCCAGTGGGCGTAGCCCTTGAGACAGTGGGCGACACGCCTCGCCGTCTCCACCTTTGTGCGATCTGCCTCCTTCCTGCGATCCTCTTCAATTACCACTAATTGCGATTCGGCCTCAGCACGTTGCGCTCTCAATTCGCCACACTCTGACTATAGCCTGCGGATTACCTCCTCATCCGCCTGTCGTGCGAGCTGACACTGTTCTAACAACCGCGTCTGTCGCACGAGCTCCTCTGACAAAATCCGATTCTGGGCCTGCTTAGAAATTAGTGCTTCTGTGACCTTCACCTGCTCCTTGGTGAGCTCTTCCAGTTTCCCATTTCTCACCTTCTCGGAGTTCTTGTAGAATTTCTGATTGAGTTTATACTGACCCCACAAGCATTCATGCTTCTCCTTCAATTCCCTCAACTCCTGGTCCACTCTAGCTAGTAGCTTGCTGGTGTGGACTTTAGTGCGAGTCCGCCTGCGCACTAACTCGATGTAAGATCCCGGCTGAAGTGGGTCGGCGTATTTATCGACTTTGCGATCCAAGTACCTCAGCAACGGAATCACCTGCTCAGAGAGCGCCGCCGCCGGCGCTCCAACAATTTCCTCCTCCTCCTCCTCGGTGTCCCCTGCTCCTGACATTTCTTCGGTGGAGCCTCCGTCGTCATCATCCGAGTGGAGAATTTCAGTCGCCATTGATTGCGTCGGCGACTGACCCGAGTGGGGCTGCACGTCGTCGACGTGTGCTGCCTGCGAAGGCACGGCTGCAGCCTCGCTGCTCTTCGCCAAAATGTCTAAGACGGTAGGCGAATGTGCCCGTGCTGCATCCCCGCCGCCCGCTTGTTGATCGTCTACCGTATCCTCTCTACCGCCGACGTCCGCCGCCGAAGGCGATCGAGCGGAGGGTGGCTGCGCGGGGTTTGATTGCACATCGCGCACCGAAAATTCATCCCGCGGACAGTCACTCCGCTTCTCCGCCAGTTGCTGCTCCCTTGATCGGCCCGCGGGGGCTGTGCTTGGCCTGTGCGCAGGCGCAAATGCCGGCGCCTTGTCCGCCGCAGGCGTAGCGCCGCGGACGTCCATCGCCAAAGGCGACATGGCCGGGGGCCGCTCGCCCGATGTCCCTTGGCCCTGAGGCCCTACCGCCGAAGGCGCATCTACCGGCGTATTACCCGCCGATGGTGCGGCCTCCGCACACTCCTTGCTCGTATCTCCTCGGCTCGAAGGCCCTGGCGCCGAAGGCGCAAATCGCGGCGCGTTGTGCGCCGGAGGGTCTGGCCCCGAAGGCCGGTGTCTCGTAGGCGGCTCTTCCGCCGGCTCCTTCCCCTTCCTACGTTGGAACGGGGGTGATTCCTGCCTGTGCACAGGCGGCACGTGTGGAGGTGACTGTGCACAGGCGAGCGCCTGTGCACAGGCGGACTGCTTCTTCCCACGCGTAGGCGTAGATCTACGTCCGCTTGTGATCGTCCGTCCGCGGAGTCTCGTCTGTCCGCGGAGGCTCGCCTGTGCGCAAACGGAACACCTGTCCGCAACGCACGTGGTAACTCCGGAGGCCCTTGGCCCGTAGGCGGCCTCTCGCCCGTCGAGGCTGCAGCGTGGTCCGTTGCTCCTGCGGACGTCCGCGCTTCCTCATTCTTCTCTGGCGACGCACTTCCTTTCTCCGTCGCAATCGTCGCCGTGTCCGCACTGTTGGCTGGTAACACCAGTCTGCGTGCCTTCTGCTTCGGCCGGCTGTATGACTCGTACAACGGCCGCGGTCGAATGGGAGCAGAGGGTTCTTGATGCTGCTCCTCTTCGGACTCCTCTCTCCATCGCCGCTTCCGCGGCACTCGTGCTGCAGGAGTGTTCCTCCCTTCGTCCCTCCGCCTTGACGGAGTAGAAGTTGGTGACTCCTCTGCATCAGTGTCGACCTCATTCTCCCGCACATACTTCCCGGGATGGTCGACGGACAACGGCGGAAAACGCTCAAGCTCCGCCGCTGTCAAACAATTCCGCTGTCGATAAAAATTGATGAGGAAAGGAGAGAGATGGTTTAGAGTTCCCCCCTTCTCCTCAAAAGCGTGCTGTCGCATCACCCTGTGCAGGATGCTCGCCAAGTGAATTGGAGTTCCCTCGATGACGCACTCCACAAAAGAGACCTGCCACAATGTGACGTAGCAGGCGCGGTGTGGCTGCAGTAATTGCATCAGCGCCGCGGACAAAGTCCGGCGGAATCGATCCTTGTAATCGCGGGTCCTGTACCCATTCTTGGTAGACCTCCCGGTCTTGAACAGCTCCACAAATTGCGCCTCTTCCTGCTTGGTCACCTTGATGCTCTCACTGTCGAAGAGGAGATGCCCTGGCATGCCGGCACATCTTCCCAATGCCTGCGCCCAATCTTGGACTGTCCACCGATCAACATGCGGACGCAATCCGCGCGAGGGTGGTCCCTGTGGCTCTAGCCACTCGCGCACCATATCCGCACAGATGTAGTTCCATCCCCATAGCAAGAAATCGAGCTTTCTTGCTATCAAGCGCTCCTCGAAAGCGCGCAGCCCGTTCTGTGTTCGAAGGCGCACTCATCCGTACAGTCCGTACGGTCCGTACGGATTTTACTACTCCGTTGGGTCCTCGCCCGTCCGCGCTGCTGCGCTGGCGCCGAAGGCGCCGTACAATTTCCAACCCCGAAGGCGCATTTCTAGGGCCGAAGGTGGATTTCCCGCCGACGTCGAAGCGCGTGTGCGTAGGCGAACTTCGCTCCTCCGCCTGGGCAGAGGTTTCCTCCCCGCCTACGAGTAGGCGACATTAAAGATGTCGCGGCGGACATCCCGCCGACGTCAAACCCTAGTTCGCCTACGCGTAGGCGGACTGCCTTCGTCCGCGCATAGGACAAAACTTCCCTCGCCTACTCGTAGGCGAGAAGCTGTATATCATGCGACCTTCATAACTCCCGGAGTCCTCATCCGTTTGTGGCGTTCTTGGGCTTGTTAGAATCAGCGCGTCAAGCTCTTTCCAACAAGACCCTAACCAAGTCAAGGCGTTTGGGAATTGACCAGGTTCTGAAGGATTCCTCTAGCGCCGAAGGCGCAGCGCCAAAGGCGGATTTCTCGCCTTGCGCCGAAGGGGTTATTCCTTCAGAGCCCGCATGCAGGGTGGTGTCCGTCCCCGACGTTGCATCCAACTCCTGGATTCTACGAGTTTTTTTGAGATTCTCTGCGATCTTCCAATTTCACTCTATTTTGATGCACCGAAGGCTATTTACACTGCTGCCGTAGTACAGTTTTCCAAAAATGTTTTAATTTCCTCAAAAATACCAAAAGTGGGGTACCATAGCGGAAGCGCCGCCGGGAATTGTGCCTACGCATAGGCCGGACGCATCCCTGGCGCAGGACCTAATGGTGGAGCGGGATCGATCGGTGGAGCGGGATCTAACAGAGGAGCGGATTGATTGTCCGCAAGGTGAAATTCGTGCGCGCAATGCACAATTGCACTCCGCGCAAGTACATTCCGCCCGACCGCCTTCGGCGGTAGACGCCGGCGGCGAGGGGTTACAATCGCAGCAAGGCAGGCGGACGATGTGAATTCGGCACGACTACATTCACCCACCGCCTTGGATATTTTAGCAGGGAGCAGCGAGGCTGCAGGAGCGCCAGCGGCGGCAGAGCACACAGACATCTCGCAGCCCCGCACATGTCAGTCGCCGACGAATTCAATGGCGACCAAAATCCTCAATTCGGAGGATGACGAAGGAGGAGGATCAACGGAATCAGTGTTAGGTTCGGAATCCACCGAGGAGGAGGAGCAGAAAATGGTAGGCGCGCTGACGGCGGCGCTCTGTGAGCAGGTAGTACCTCTGTTGAGGTACCTGGATCGCAAGGTGGAGAAGTACGCGGACCCTCGCCAGCCTAGGTCCTACGTCGAGCTAGTGAAAAAGCGAACCCGCACTAAAGTCCACACTAGCAAGTTGTTGAGCCGAGTGGATCAGGAACTTAAGGACCTGCGGGAGAAGAATGAGTGCTTGCGGGGTCAGTACAACCTCACTAGGAAGTTGTACAAAGCCTTCGACAAAACTAAGAACGAGAAGCTGGAAGAGTTCGCCAAGGAGAAGGCGAAGCTCGCAGAGGAGCTGGATTCTGAGCAGGCTTAGAATCAAATTTTGTCAGAGGAGCTCGTGCGACAGACACGGTTGTTAGAGAAGTGTTAGCTCGCACGGCAGGCGGATGAGGAATTCATCCGCAGACTGCAATCCGAGTGCGGGAAATTGAGAGCGCAGCGTGCGGAGGCCGAATTGCAGTTGGTTGTAGTTGAAGACGATCGCCGGCGGGAGGCAGATCGCACGAAGGAAGAGATGGCGAGGCGAGTCACCCACTGTCTCAAAAGCTACGCCCACTGGGAAGTGGCGGCGCAGGAGAAACTCACACTGCGCGAGTTAGAGCTTCATGCTGCGGGGTTGTTGACAGGTGACAGTCGGAGTCGGCGGCGAGTGGCGAAGAAGCTGGACTCTTTTCTGTCGAGATCGCGGGACACCATGGCCACCCTCGAGTCGGAGGTTTCCGCGGTGTTGCGGCGATTGGGACTGCGCAGTCGAGCGGAAGATTGGCAGGGTAGGGAGTTAGTGCGCGGCAGTCCGTCGCGCAGGAGGCGAAGCACAGGTTCTGCGGAGTGTAGTGTAGCGTGGTTCCGTGCAGGCGCGTAGCGTAGTGCAGTGTAGTGTTAGTTAGGACTTAGGAGGTATAAAGTAGTTCAAAGTGTCTTGCCTTGGGATTTTTCCAGTTTCGGAAGTGTAGATCAGGAACTCATTTTCTCTGCGTGTTTGTGTCCTTAGTTCTGTCACCACGCAAGAGGAGCTACAACTTGGCAATTCGCATTTTGTAGCAGAAGAGCTTCGGCCGAATGTTTAGAGCTAGTACATTGGTTAGAGACTTGAGTAGTTCGAATCTACACCTGCGGGTGATTGCCGATGCTCAGAGCTAGTGACGAGTTAGATACTTGAACGATTTCCCCCTTACACCTCCGAGTGATTGTTTCTGATTGTACTCCTTCGGGATTTTTCCCCTAAATGCCAAAGTGAAGTTTTGCTACTTCGTGTAAGCCTTGGTTGTAAATTCAAGTTACGCTGCAGCAGGTGCCTTCAGGGCAACGCCTGTAGTATTTCTGGGAATGACAAGTGCCTAAGAATTCAAACTCTTCAATAGACTGTTATGGTGTGTTACTGGAACGTTTCTCAGTGAGTACTTCCATGCGGACCTATGTTCTCTGCGCGTTTTGTGAGTTGAGAGTGTTGTTCACCGCGTGTGAGTGACTTCAATCCGAAGTAGGAAGTCCAATCCGGGTTCCCTACGCTAGCAGAAAACTAGTGCAAGGGTTGTAAAAGCCGGAGTTGGGAGTCACTACCCGCAGATTCGCTAAGTGTACTCGCGAGAGACGTTCCCCACCCTGAAATCTTAAGTAGAGGTCCTAACCGATCTCTGGGTTGTGTTTCTGTAGTTTCAGGTGTGTGTGTGTGTGTGTGTGCGCGCGTGTTGTACGCTGCACTGTGCGACCTCCGAGTGAGCTCCGAGTGAACACTTGCAGTATTTCTGGGAGTGACAGTCGCCTGAGAATTCAAACTCTTCAATAGTCTGTTAAACTTGACACTTTGTACGCTGTGTGTTCCTTTGTCCCTGCGGGTTCAACCTTTCTACCACTATATTGCAGTTTTAGCCTTTAGTGGTTTATTACAGTGCCAAGATATGGTTCGCGAGTGGCAGAAGGGCAGGGATCAACCTACGCGCGGATTTCGACCGCACCCGGAGCGATGGGAAGTCGGCGACCGGTAGCAGGTGCTGGGAAGATGCGCGGGAGAAGAAGGCCATCTTCTGTTTGAGAGCGAGAGTATCAAGGTCACGAAGGAGGAAGAGATTTCCTTTGGGATCCTATTCAAGAGCAGCAAGTCTAGCAAGAAGGGGTACAAGACCCGGAATTACAAGGATCGCTACCGCAGGAATGTCGCGCTAGCACTTATTCAACTCTTGCAGCCGCACACGACCACCTACATGACTTCTTGGCAGATGGCGTTCGTGGAGCTGGCGTTGGCCGGAGCTACGATTCATTGGGCTCGCATTCTGTGGAAGGCAACGAGGCAACATGCGTTCGAGGAGAAGGGAGGATCGATCAATCATCTCTCCCTCTTCTTGATCAATTTCTATCTGTCGATGGGATGTCTGACCGCGATAGAGCGAGTGCAATTCCCATTGCTATCACGTACAAAGACTAACAAAGACTCGTCAACAGGGTCTACATGCAGAAATATCTCAAGTTTAATTTCTTCCTCGATCTCTTTATTCTCAAGTTTCTTCCTCCTGCGAACGGTTTTCTCCAATCCTGGCTCCAGGTTTGGTTTGTGCGATCTAGTCCTATTCTTCATTTACAAGATTAGGCTCCTGGCAGTTGCACCATTTTATGTGAGCCGAAACTCTCCACGCTTCAGCGTTTGTAATCCAGGTGGGGGTTTGAGCTCCCATAATCTAACTTCTCAGTTCTCAAATCATGTACTATGAGTGTACTCAAGACAACAAAATCATAAACACTTGCTCTTCCACGGACAAATTGTCCAGAACTGAAATTAACAACTTGTTGTTTGCTATGTTCACAAGAGCAGCAGACAAGCTCTTTGTAACATAAAGATCTATCCCAACTCTGGGTGACTTTCTCAATACTACAGCCGCTGTGGGCATATCCTAGAATGAGTGCCACATTTTGGACACATTGCCTTGGACTAAGTCAAGTGACACAACTGCAGCACAAGATGACACCCTTCCTAACAGCAATTTTCACACCCAGGGAACACGATTCTACTCTCAACACTTCGCTCGATTCTTCCTCTTAGTGATCAACTCACTCTCAGCCCAGCAACCCTCTTGGCCTTCACACACACTCTTCCGCTCAGCCCTCCGGCGGCACTCTCAACGACTCCACGCTTTCAACACCCTCGCTCTCAGGGTCTTCCCCCTTCTATCATATTCCACCCATAATGTCGATTATCAGATTTTAGCCTCAAACCCTCAATTTTCACCTTCGATTTCATTTCCACTCCCAATTTCTACTCAGATTTCAGTGTCAATTTCTCAGCTTCCACCCTCAAACCCCACTAGATTTCTCTCTCAGATTTAACTCTCACTTTTCAGTTTCAAATTCCGATCCCGACTATCAGATTTAGTCTCAGATTTCACTTCGATTTCAACTCCCACACTTAGAACCTACACTTTGATTTCAGCTCCCACTAACAGATTCGACAGCTCGATCTCAGATCCCGATTAAATTTCACTCTCAGATACGACTCTCCACCTCAAGAATTTGCTATCTCCTCCTTCGAATTCTCAACACTCCCCTCCTAATTCTCACCACTTCCCTACGAGAATCACTCACATCCACACTCTATTCCTACGACTGAACCCACCTTTGTCCACACACACAGGCACACCAGATCTCTGTCCCAAGGCCAAATTTTCTTTCTAAAAGTACAGGGCTGAGACACCCACAAGCCGCGTGAATGCCGTTCCCGCAATGATGGGTAACGGTCTGCTTCCCATGCGCGACTTCATGCCCCGCAGTCCTACTTCCCACGCTTGACTTCACGCCGCCGCCGCTGCCACACTTGTACATTCCACATTCATGACCACGCCAACTTCCACCGTCCGAAATCTTCTTCCGCGCACCGCCGAAGGCATCCCACCGCCGAAGACACTCTTCCGCACCTTTGCCTATCTATAACAGTCAGTTCTGACACTCATAACTCACTGATCCCTGATCCGTTTGAAACGTTCTTCGGCTCGTTGGAACAAGCGTGTCGAGCTCTTTCCAACGAGCCCCTAACTAAGTCAAATCGTTAACAATTGAAAAAGGTATCACGGTTTTACCCTTCCGCCGAAGTCCCTTGCCCCGAAGGCCTTTCCACCGAAGACCTGCTACCGCCGAAGGCCTGCTACCTAACCCTATCAGCAACTTTAGACATTCAAAACTCATTGACCCCTAATCCGTTTTAAGAGTTCTTGGTCTCGTTAGAACGAGCTTCGCAAGTTCTTTCCAACGAGACCCAATTAAGTCAAACCGTTACGAATTGAAAAAGTTATGTCGGTTTTACTGTTTCGCCAAAGGCCCTTCCCCCGAAGGCCTGTTATCGCCGAAGGCGTCTATCTCTGAAGGCCCCCATATTAGTAACTTCTGACACTTCTAACTCAGTGATGCCTTATTCGTTTTGAGAGTTCTTGGTCTCGTTAGAACGAGCGTCACGAGCTCTTTTCAACAAAATCCTAACTGAGTCCAGGCGTTACACATTGAAAACGTTATGAGGGTTTCACTGTTTCGCCGAAGGCCTTTCCCCGAAGGAACTTCACCGAAGGCACTTCACCGAAGACCTTGCCCCGAAGGCCCCCTTCCGCACCTTTGCCTACTAGCCATTACACCAACTCCTAATCTTGCCAAAACTTTCATAAAACCCCAAGCATAATTTTGCAAGAGCTTACATCCAAAAATTTAACTCTCATAAGGTTACAAAGACATGTGGGCGCATTTTTGTGCTCACAGAAATTATTTTGTCCATTAAGAATTGACAACAGGATAGAAGTTTACAAAGAGGTTGATAACAAACTTTTACACTAGTGTACAAGTTACATACAGCCATGCGTTTATCTCCAATTTTCCCTCCTCCTTTCTTGCGACATCCCTCTCATAAACAACGCGTTTTGTGGCACAGTGAAGGTTCTCAAAAATTCAAAAAACATATGAGTCGGACACTTTCTCCAACAGATTTGATAAGGAAAAATGTACATGATACCGCAATGTATCAAGGAGAACTTACAAAGCACTTTTTTGAATATCAGGGCGGTGATCAAAGGATAACTAGGACAAACCCAACACACTTCGAGCAACCTAGCGGTGAGGACTAAAGGCACTGGCACTAAAGTATCAAATATGTGTTTTGTGGTAACCCACTTTTTGTTTTTTGTCGGAACTAAAACATTTTTGAATAGTAAGTACCGCGGCAGCAGCTGTAAATAGTAATCGGTACGCAAAACCAGAGTAAAAAGAGGATCGAGGACAGTTGTGGTAACACACTTTTTGTTTTTTTTGCAGAATTTAAACAATTTTAGAAAACTAGTACCAAAGCAGTGTTTGTAGCTAGAGAAGGGTACGCTAAATAGAGTGGATTGATGAGATCGTCACGAGGGCACAAAGAATCACGTAGTCGGATGTACCAACGCCAACGTCTTCGGCGCCTTCGGCAAAAGCTCCTTTTTGAGGTGTCTCTACTCACGCGCCTCTAGCGTATAAGGAAGCTACGCTTCCGGCGCAGACACCTCAGGAGGAGGTTTTGCTAAAGACGTCAGGAGAAGGGCCCGGACCTCTAAAGGCATCCGACCATGAGTGCGCCTTCGGCGAAGCGCCGCTAGCGCGGAAAGGGAAAACCTTCATAACAATCGGGATACACGGTAGATCCAGTTGGTTGAAGTTGCATTAGAAAGAGCTCGGGACGCTCGTTCTAACGAGTCCAAGAGCGCCGGAGATGGATCAGGAATGGAGAAGTTATGAGCGTCGGAAAACTCGTAGCCGGACATGCACCGTTCGCGCTAGGGTTCACAGCCGGAAAGGATTCCCGTACGCCCTCGGCGATGCGCCTTCGGCGGAATCACGCGCTCACAGGAGGAAACCAACTCAGAGTCGGAAGCGCCCTTGGCGGCTGTTCATGGAAGGAAAGCGCCGGTCGGATGTACGCCTCCGACGTGGCGCTGACGGCCGGATGCGCTGGCATGAGTTGCGCTGACGGATATGCGCTGGCAGCAACGGACGAGGCATAAAGGACAAAATAGGCGGTACGACTGCGCGCCGGCGTAATTCGCTCCGGCTGGATGTGCGCCTCCAGCAAGGCGCCGACGGATAATGAACGCACCAGCGGCGACACGCCTCCGGAGAAGGGCGGGTTAGGAAAAGACAACAGGGCCGATGTATACCCTGCAGCGGACTCGAGTCCGGAAGGTGGCGGCGGCGGGAGAATTCAACGTTTAAGCATGCGAATGCGCGCAATGCGGAGACGTGAATTCGCGCATGCAAAGGGCGAACCGTTAAGCCGTATAGCCGGCTGCGTACGTTGCAACCAGTAAGAACGTTGGACGTTCTTGAAATCGGAGAAGAAAAGACTGCGCTCCAGTCTCATTCTCTCATTCTTGACTTTGCGATTTCCAGTTCCAAGATTACGCGCAAGGGCGGAGCGACCTGCAGTGAGAGTAGAGAGTGCGGAGACGAGTTGCGCAAGGATCTTGGCGGACCTTGAAAGAATTGTGAGTAGCGATCCTGAACGAGCGCAGAGAGAGTGAGCAGTCAGTGCTTGAGTGGCCGACGCACAGTGGCGATTGTGAGAGAGCGAGCGAAAGGGAGAACGTTTGTGTGTGTGCAGGCAACGCAATGTCGAAGGTTCCCCAGCTGCGAGTGTCTCCACTCAGGGTGCCGCAGATCGGTCTACGCGCATTTCAAGATGTGCTGTTGAGGTTGAAGCTCGATTTTCTCCTATGGGGGTGGAATTGGACATGTCCGGAGATGGTGCGCGAGTATCTGCAGGAGAGACACAAGCCTTCTCGCGGATTTCGCCCACACCCAGAGAGATGGGACATTTGCAATTGGGCGCAGGTGTTGGGCAGGTGTGCCGGCGAGGAAGGGGATCTCCTCTTCGAGGCCGATAGCGTGAAGGTGTCCCAGGAGGAAGAAGTCTCTTACAATGAGCTCTTCAAAGTGGCCAGACATCCCAAGAACGGTTTCCGGACACGGGATTACAAGGATCGATTGCGGAGAAATGTCGCGACGGCATTGCTGCAGATATTGCAGCCGACCAAGACCGCTTACATGCATGGTTGGCAGGTAGAGTTCGTGGAGCTAGTGCTGTCAGGAGCTCCGGTGCATTGGGCACGGCTCCTGTGGAAGGTGACGCGCCAACATGCGCAAGAAGAGAAGGGAGGAACCCTCAATCATCTATCGCCTTACTTAATCGTGTTTTACCGGGCGATGGGATGTTTGACAAATGCTGAGAAAACTCGATTTCCGCAGCTGACCCGGACTTATCCAGGAAGATATTCGAGGGAGGCCGAAGTAGACACAGATCCGGACGAGGAACCTGCCAGTACGCCTCCGGCTCCGGCCCCAGCAAGAGCAGTAGAAGAACGTCGAAGCGAGCTCATTCCGCGAAAGCGAAAGTGGGATGAGAGACCTGAGGACAGGCAGCCGGAAGTGCCAGCTGCGCCGACTCGTGGTCGGCCCACCCCCGAGCCTCACAGTCGACCAAAACAGAGGGCACGCAAAATGCCAACTGTTACTGAGGAGACCAGGCGAACTCCGACCCGGCGGAATCTCACACAGGAAGAGATAATCGCTCAGATTCTAGGGAAGACGGCAGATACCTCTGCACAGAAGGCACCACGGCCTTCGGGAGGAGATGGACGGACTGACAGCCGGCCGACTGCGAGTCGGATGACTGAAGGTCGACAAGCGGAAGGAAGGCCAACTGAACGGCGCGTTGAACCGGACAGCAGGCCGGAAGCAGAAGAGAGTTTGGCTGACGAGCCAACAATCCTCAAAGGGTCGTCTTCGGCGGAAGGCACTTCTGGAAGAACGCCCCCAACAAGCAGGCCAAGTGGAGTCAAGACGCGCAGGGTGTATCCGACTCCCAGTCGGACAACTGCTGGTCGGCCGACTGCGAGTCGGACAACAGAGAGTCAGCCGGATTCGCCGACTGCGAGACGGATGGGGCCAACGACCAGTGTGCGGACGCCTTCGGCGGACGCACCTTCAGCAAGGACACCTTCCGCGCAGATTGCGCCGGAAGGACAGGCAGCAGAAGCGGGCGGTGCAAGAGTGACAAAAGTCACTGCGGCGTCGACCCCTTCACAAACCGAAGATCGAGCCGGAACAGGGGCTCAAGCAGTGGGATCTCCCACTGCCCTGGATATTTTAGCAGGCAGTGGAGCAGCAGTCGCAGCAGAAGCTGCTGCGCGCCACAGTTCCAGGGAGTCGCCAAGGGATTCGGTGGCGACTGAAATCCTCGAGACTGAGGATGATACGAGCTCGGAAGAGCAGGAAGCGGATTCGGTGCAGAAAACGCCAACAGGGGTGCTGTGCGAACAGATAGTTCCACTCCTGCGATATCTGGATCGCAAGACATCCAAATACGGAAGTGCCTTAAAACCGCAGTCTTATGTGGAGACTATCAGGCGAAGGACGAGGATCAAGGTGGCAAAGTGGGCCTCTAGTTGCCAAGTATATGTGGAAAGGAACACCGCCCTCCAACAACACCTGGCGGTCACCCAGAAGCTATACCAAGCCTTGCAGCAGCAGAAGGAGGATGCGGCGACGAAAAGTCAGGCGGATGCCGAACTAATACGGGCAAAGATCGAGTTGGAACTGCAGGAGGAGCGGAGACAGAACAAAGTCCTAGCAGCCGAGCTTGCGCGCCAGACGCGCGCCTTAGAAGAAAGTCAAAGAGCCCGCAAGGAGGATGAGGAGTTGTTGTACAACTTGCAATCCGAGTGCTCGGATTTGAGGGCACAACGTGCGGGATTAGAAATGCAGCTGGCCGAGGTGGAGAGCAGCTGCAGGGCGCGAGGAGAGTTGGCGGCACAGGTGACTCGTTGTCTAAAAGGATACACCCATTGGGAGGTGGCAGCCCAAGAGAGGATCACACTCAGGGAGTTCGAGCTTCGGGCGGCGGCATTGACGGAAGGTGACAGTCGGAGTCGGCGGCGAGTGGCGAGAAAATTAGAAACCTTCTTGTCGGGTGCGCGCGACACTATGGCGCACTTGCAGTCGGAAGTCACCACAGCGCTCCGACGCCTGGGGTTACGCAGCCGGTCGGAAGACTGGCAAGGTAGAGATAGTACGCGGAGCATTCCGGCGCGCAGGAGGCGCAGCACCGGATCTGCTGAGTGCAGTAGAGTAGTTTGGTTTCGCGCAGATACTGCGAGTGGTAGATAGGATAGCGTAGTGCTAGTTAGGATCTTTTGAGGGTATAAAGTAGATCAAGGCGTTTTGCCTTGGGACTCTTCCAGTTTCGGAAGTGCAGATCAGGAACTCACTTTCTTACGTGTTTGTGCATTTTGGTCCTGGCACCACGTAGAGAAGCTGCAGCATAGCGAAGTTACCGTATGATGTAGTTGAAGGCCTTCGGCTGAATGTTCAGAGCTAGTACCCGGTTAGAGACTTGAGTAGTGCGGATCTGCACCTGCGGGTGATTTCTGATGCTCAGAGCCGGCTACGAGTTAGATACTTGAACAGTTCCCCCTTACTCCTTCGAGTGACATATCCTGATTGTACTCCTACGGGAAGTTTCCCCTGAATGCCAATGTGAAGTTTCATTACTTCGTGTAAACCTTGGTTTGTAATTCAGGTTGTGTGTGTGTTACTGGATCGTGTTTTCAGTAAGTTCTCAGTCGGGTCTGCACTCCCTGCGTTTTGTGTGATAGTCGAGGGTGACGTCCACGGCGTACGTAGAGGCTTCGTTCCGAAGTGGGAAGTCCAGTCCGGGTACCCCCGCTAGTTCCTGGCGGAAGGGCAGTAAGAGCCGGAGTGGGAGGCACTACCTGCAGAACCTCTGAGTGAACTTGTGAGACACTTTCCTCCTGAAATCCGAAGCGGAGGTCCTGACCGACCTCCGAGTTGTGCTTTTTGCCAGTTTCAGGTGTGTGTGTGTGTGTGTGTTGAGTGACCACGCTGTACCGTGCATCCTCCGAGCATCCTCCGAGTTGAGATCCTCCTCCGAGTCGAGCCTCCGAGTCGAGCACTGCAGTATTTCTGGGAGTGACAGTCGCCTAGAATTCAAACTCTACAAAAGTCTGTTAAATGTGACACTTTTACTCTGTGTGTTGCCTCTGTCCCTGTGGGTTCGATCTTTTTACCACCATACTGCAGTTTTAGCCTTTGGTGGGTTATTACATAAGGAGCCGACAACTTCTTTTTGGCGCCGCTGCCGGGGACAGTGCGTCAACACCAGAAACCTTGAGCAGCAATGCTCGGTGAATGTCGACGAGCGATAGTGTGGGAAACCTGAGTGCGAGAGCCACACGGAAACTCCGTCGAGATTCAGAAAAAGCCGTGGAAACAAAACGGCGAACTAAAAAGAAGACTCCCGGTGAGGACTCTGCAGAAAGATCGCCATCACCGACTACTGGAAGACAAAGGCGTTCCAGTTCACCTACCGAGAGCATTGAGCTAACAGTTCTATTGGACATCCCTCCGACAGGAACTCTTCCTGAGTTTGGCCAACCTAGGATCAGTCCGTCGACAGGATCACCGATGGCAGAACATCAAGCCAATCTCCGCCAGGCGTTTTCCCAACCTACCACCAAACATTCGTATCCAAGATACACGGGAACGGGCGACGACGATGATGCAGATTCATACATAAAGCTCTTCGAGTCTGTCTCCATCGCCAATCGTGAGACCAGTGATGAAGACAGATTACGAATCTTTCCTAGCCTGCTACGCAGACGAGCGCGTAGCTGGTACAACCATGAGAGCACCGACCCCACTGGCATCCGGACCTGGGCTCAGCTCAAGGAAAAGTTTCTGAGGCGGTTCCGCGAACTCGGATATGACAGTCGAGTTCTGACCCGGCTTCGAAATCTTCGACGCGAGCGGAAGGAGAATCTTTGAGACTACACTGAGAGGTTCCAAGACCTCCTAGATCGAATTCCGAAGACAGGCCCGGGAGAACCGTATTCGGTACAACAGGCAGTGGATTGGTATGTGACAGGGCTCTCAAGAGAAATGGAGACCTTCTGTAGGAGAGGCAAGACTGACACAATCCAAGATGTGATAGCTTCCGCGGAGACCTTTGAGACGTCAACCCTTGACACTCGAAGACGCGACCGACGGTCGACGAAGAAGAAGTCGCAAGGCGGACGTCGGAAGAGAAGGAACTCGCCTTCCTCGACAGAAGAATCAAGCTCCTCCGAATCAAGTTCTTCCTCGGAAGAGGAAGAGGACTCGTCATCTTCAGAAGAAGAAAGACGGAAGAAGAAACGCAGTGCGATCAAGAAGAAGGATCGAGGTAAGGGAATCCCAGTGAAGACTCAAGGGGACATCGCAGCCAAGGTAGACAACCTGGTGAAGAATTTTGCGGACCTGAAAGTTCATGTAGTGGGAGGCCAAGACCGACGTAAATCACCTGCGAGACAACGAGCGAATCTCTGGTGTACTACGTGCGGACAGGTGGGACATGCCAACACGGAGTGCATGTCCGCGAGGCCATCTTACCCAGTGAATGCGGTCGAATGGGCACCACAGTGGGAGAACCCCATGTATTATGCTGAGCCGCCTATGTATTATGCTGAGCAGGTTGAGGACACCGCCTACTCGGTACAGACAGCTCCAGCTACAACTCCGAACCCACCGGTGCATATACCGCGCTTTGTTCCGAGGGAAATGGCGGGTACACTCCCACCAAGACGCATGGCACCTCCAGGCAATCACAACCGACCTCGACCACAATTCGATGGTTGCTACAACTGCGGAGACATGGGGCATTACGCGCCAAGCTGTCCCCACCCGAGGAAGCCAATGGGGTATGCACCGTTGTGCAGCAATTGCAAGAAGTCTGGACATACAGTAGCCGAATGTGACCAGCCACAACTCCCTAGGCCAGCCGTGCGTTTCGTATCGACACCTGGCAAGGAAGAGGTGCAGGTCAACCAGGTAGAACTGAGTCTGGACCCAGCTGAAGAAAACGAAGTATGGCCAGAGGAAGAAGTAATGTGCGGCCGGGTAGAAACCCGAAGTTCGAAGAGGAGAGGAGAAGGCCATGAGGACACTCGCCGCCTCGAGCGTAGGGAAGAGAGGAGGAAGTCTAAAGAAGTTAGAGAAGGCCAAAGGAGAACGCCAAGTACACCTCCGGCTATGAGAAACACCCAGCCGGAGCAGAACTCAGAAAAGGCGAACAGGTATTCGGAAGAGTTCCGGACTCGAGATTACCTTCCGGACATCAAAGATGAGGTGAGTCACCTCATCAAGGAAGCACTGGGCGCCGGAATGACATCCGACGTCCGGAAGGCGGTTAGGCCCCCTACACCACTTCCGACCGCGAGTACAGGAAAACTTCCGGCTGTGACTTCCAACACTCCCTACGACATAGTGGAAGACATAGGGAGCCAGAGGGCAAATATTTCCTTCCACCAGTTGTTGGAAGACAATAAGACGTACAGAAGGATGCTGATGCTTTCGTTGCGCCGACCACGCAAACCCCGAAAAGAGAAACTTCCGGCTGTGTACAGAGTGGAAGGAGGAGACCTGGGACCTCCAGAGATCGAAGTAGAGATCGGAGGCTGCGTCATACAGAAGGTACCAGTGGACTCCGGCTCGGGCGTGAATATCATGACCGAGGAGACAGCGAACTCCTTGGGGTTCCAAACCTTCGAGCCTACATCCCGAGTATTGCGACTGGCCGATCAAACACGCAGAATGCCACTAGGAATGTTGAGCAATGTGAGAACCAACATTGGAGGAGTGGACTTTCAACTGTCCTACATAATACTGCAACCTCTGATGAAGAAAGGTTATGATGTGCTGCTTGGCAGACCGTGGCTATACGATGCCAAAGCAAGGTGTGACTGGAGTAGGAAGAGATTACAGTTCCGTAGCCCTGCGGACCCTCCGACTGTCATTACCGTACCGTGGACCAAGGTACCCCATGAGGGCGAAACACCTTCCACCACCTCCGGTTAAACAACTGGAAGGGAGACCAGCTCATCATGCACTTCAGAGACCGAAACGTCGGAGGACTTTGTGGGCTACGTCACTTGCTGCTCCATTGAGGAGGAAGGAGACGAGGTGTATCCGGATGAGGAATAGCAACTAGCAGCCGGACTGGGCAGAAGCGAGATCAGTCACACAGAGGGGATTGTTGACCCGAGTGATTGCTGCGAACTGCAGCTCAGTCCAGGTAAAGGCTTGAAGGTGTCAAGCCAGGTACAAGGAGAAGAGTTGAACAGGGTACAGGCGTTTCTTCGCCAGTATGAGGATGTCTTCGCATGGAAGATTGAAGACATGAAAGGCATACCTGCAAGGTATGGAGAGCACAGGATCGACTTGTTGGACGAGGCAGTTCCGGTTCGCCAACGCCAATACAGGCTCAACCCAAAATATTCATTATTGGTGAAGGACGAAATCGATAAGTACCTGAGCGCAGGAATCATCTACCCGGTACTCAGTAGCGAGTGGGTGTCGCCTATCGTGATCGTGCCCAAGAAACTGACGGGTAAGATCCGGGTGTGCCAGGACTTCCGAAAGCTGAACGCAGCAACGAGGAAGGACCATCACCCTCTTCCTTTCACGGACTCTATTTTAGACCATGTAGCAGGGCATGAATGCTACAGTTTCCTAGACGGATTCTCCGGCTACAACCAGGTGTCCATCAGGGAACAGGACAAGGACAAAACAACCTTCACGACCGACTGGGGAACCTATGCTTATCACAAGATGCCGTTCGGTCTGTGCAACGCGCCAGCGACGTTCCAGCGGATGATGACAAACATTTTCCAAGAGCACCTGAGGAAGTTCCTAGAAATTTTCATCGACGACTTTTGTGTCTTCGGTAAGAGGTCGGAGCACCTTAACCATCTTCGGCAAACGTTCGACAGATGTAGGGAGAGCAGCTTGTCCTTACACCCTGAGAAATGTTTCTTCTTCATGACCAGCGGAATCCTGCTAGGGCACCGAGTTTCGTCCGATGGCATTGCAGTGGATGTAGAGAAGGTGAAGATTATTCTCGAACTGCAGCCGCCAACGAATCTGCGTGAGTTGAGGGCCTTCCTTGGCCATGTAGGTTATTACAGAAGGTTCATAAATATGTACGCCATCTTGGCAGCCAACCTGACGAAGCTGCTTAAGAAGGAGGAACCCTATGTGTGGGGCAAAGAGCAACAGCTGGCGTTTGAAACGCTCAAAGCCAAACTGACGACTGCTCCGGTTCTGAGAAGTCCGGATTGGAACAGACCTTTCCATGTCTATGTAGACACGTCGGCGTTTGCAATCGGAGTGGTTCTCAGTCAGAAGGACGACAACAAGAAAGACTACCCGATTTACTTCGCGAGTCGTCAGTTGTCAGCAGCAGAGAAGAAATACACGACAACTGAGAGGGAGGCGTTGGGAATGGTGTACTCCTGTAAGAAGTTCCGACATTATTTGATCTGCTATGAGTTCGTGTTTCATGTAGATCATTACGCCTTACAGCACCTGGTGAAGAAGGCGGATCTGTCCGGACGAATTGCCAGGTGGGTACTACTGCTGCAGGAATTCACCTACACTGTACAGACACGGAAAGGCGTTCACCATGAGAACGCGGACTACCTCTCCCGACTATGGACCGAATCCATAGAGGAGGAAGTAGTGGATGATTTTCCCGACGAACAACTTTTTCAGTTGTCCGCCAGCCATGAGTCCAGGTACGCGGACTTATACAGGTTTCTGCTCACACTCCAATGTCCGGAAGGATTGGATGCGGAGCAGCGCACAGTCTTCGTTCATAAAGCGGGACCTTACCAGCTTCAACAGGGGGTCTTGTTCAAGAAAATGGCAGACGACAGGCTGTGCAGATGTCTAGAGGAGTCTGAAGTCCCGCGAGTTGTAAAAGCCATGCACACAGAAGACGCTGGTGGTCACTACGCCACCAGAAATACAGTGACCAAAATTGTGAATGCAGGATACTGGTGGCCGACGATGTTCAAAGATGTACACGACTACGTTCGCAAATGCGACAGCTGCCAGAGGACGGGAAGGCCGACTCCGACCACGAGATGGCCTCTTACACCAATCATGCCATTGGCACCATTTGAAAAATGGGGGATCGACTTCGTGGGACCAATACAACCTGTCACTAAAGGCACGCGCAGGCGCTACATATTGGTAGCAACAGACTATGCGACCAAGATGGTGGAGGCAGAAGCCACAAGGCACGACGACGCAGCCGCAGTAGCACGGTTCCTATTCGAATCCATCATCACACGCTACGGGTGCCCCCTAGAAATAGTCAGTGACAGAGGAACGCACTTTCTGAATCAGGTGATAGAAAGTTTGACGCGGCACTTCCAGATTAAGCATCGGAAGACTACTCCATACAACCCCAAGGCAAATGGTCTGACAGAGAAGTCCAATGGATTACTCTGTAAGATACTCCTCAAAGTGACTGTAAACCATGCTCATGACTGGGACACCAAGCTACCGGCCGCCTTATGGGCATATAGAACGGCAGAAAAAGTCACCACCAGGCAAACACCTTACTTCCTAGTTTATGGGCAGCATCCGATCTTACCCATCGAATTCGAGATACCTACCAAGAGGACCTTAGATCAGAGAAGGCTGGACGCGGAAGAAAGTCAGGCATATCGACTGCAAGAGGTAATGGCACTGGAGGAAAGACGTCAAGAGGCCGAAGATCGGACAAAGCAATTACAACTCAGGCGGAAGGAGAAGTACGATCGAAGGCTCAAACCAGTACTGCTGGAGAAGGGCGACTTGGCTCTGCTATACGATAGCAGACATGCTAGATTTCCAGGCAAGCTCCACTTGAGGTGGATGGGACCTTACAAGGTGATAGAAGTTTTCCCAAATGGATCCATCCAACTCGCAGAACTGACGGGAGAATGGTTAGGCACCCGCGTGAACGGATGGCGTCTGAAGAAATACCACGTGTAAATGTTCGCGTGGGCGCTCACAATTGAGGAGGGGGGCATGTGGTAACACACTTTTTGTTTTTTTTGCAGAATTTAAACAATTTTAGAAAACTAGTACCAAAGCAGTGTTTGTAGCTAGAGAAGGGTACGCTAAATAGAGTGGATTGATGAGATCGTCACGAGGGCACAAAGAATCACGTAGTCGGATGTACCAACGCCAACGTCTTCGGCGCCTTCGGCAAAAGCTCCTTTTTGAGGTGTCTCTACTCACGCGCCTCTAGCGTATAAGGAAGCTACGCTTCCGGCGCAGACACCTCAGGAGGAGGTTTTGCTAAAGACGTCAGGAGAAGGGCCCGGACCTCTAAAGGCATCCGACCATGAGTGCGCCTTCGGCGAAGCGCCGCTAGCGCGGAAAGGGAAAACCTTCATAACAATCGGGATACACGGTAGATCCAGTTGGTTGAAGTTGCATTAGAAAGAGCTCGGGACGCTCGTTCTAACGAGTCCAAGAGCGCCGGAGATGGATCAGGAATGGAGAAGTTATGAGCGTCGGAAAACTCGTAGCCGGACATGCGCCGTTCGCGCTAGGGTTCACAGCCGGAAAGGATTCCCGTACGCCCTCGGCGATGCGCCTTCGGCGGAATCACGCGCTCACAGGAGGAAACCAACTCAGAGTCGGAAGCGCCCTTGGCGGCTGTTCATGGAAGGAAAGCGCCGGTCGGATGTACGCCTCCGACGTGGCGCTGACGGCCGGATGCGCTGGCATGAGTTGCGCTGACGGATATGCGCTGGCAGCAACGGACGAGGCATAAAGGACAAAATAGGCGGTACGACTGCGCGCCGGCGTAATTCGCTCCGGCTGGATGTGCGCCTCCAGCAAGGCGCCGACGGATAATGAACGCACCAGCGGCGACACGCCTCCGGAGAAGGGCGGGTTAGGAAAAGACAACAGGGCCGACGTATACCCTGCAGCGGACTCGAGTCCGGAAGGTGGCGGCGGCGGGAGAATTCAACGTTTAAGCATGCGAATGCGCGCAATGCGGAGACGTGAATTCGCGCATGCAAAGGGCGAACCGTTAAGCCGTATAGCCGGCTGCGTACGTTGCAACCAGTAAGAACGTTGGACGTTCTTGAAATCGGAGAAGAAAAGACTGCGCTCCAGTCTCATTCTCTCATTCTTGACTTTGCGATTTCCAGTTCCAAGATTACGCGCAAGGGCGGAGCGACCTGCAGTGAGAGTAGAGAGTGCGGAGACGAGTTGCGCAAGGATCTTGGCGGACCTTGAAAGAATTGTGAGTAGCGATCCTGAACGAGCGCAGAGAGAGTGAGCAGTCAGTGCTTGAGTGGCCGACGCACAGTGGCGATTGTGAGAGAGCGAGCGAAAGGGAGAACGTTTGTGTGTGTGCAGGCAACGCAATGTCGAAGGTTCCCCAGCTGCGAGTGTCTCCACTCAGGGTGCCGCAGATCGGTCTACGCGCATTTCAAGATGTGCTGTTGAGGTTGAAGCTCGATTTTCTCCTATGGGGGTGGAATTGGACATGTCCGGAGATGGTGCGCGAGTATCTGCAGGAGAGACACAAGCCTTCTCGCGGATTTCGCCCACACCCAGAGAGATGGGACATTTGCAATTGGGCGCAGGTGTTGGGCAGGTGTGCCGGCGAGGAAGGGGATCTCCTCTTCGAGGCCGATAGCGTGAAGGTGTCCCAGGAGGAAGAAGTCTCTTACAATGAGCTCTTCAAAGTGGCCAGACATCCCAAGAACGGTTTCCGGACACGGGATTACAAGGATCGATTGCGGAGAAATGTCGCGACGGCATTGCTGCAGATATTGCAGCCGACCAAGACCGCTTACATGCATGGTTGGCAGGTAGAGTTCGTGGAGCTAGTGCTGTCAGGAGCTCCGGTGCATTGGGCACGGCTCCTGTGGAAGGTGACGCGCCAACATGCGCAAGAAGAGAAGGGAGGAACCCTCAATCATCTATCGCCTTACTTAATCGTGTTTTACCGGGCGATGGGATGTTTGACAAATGCTGAGAAAACTCGATTTCCGCAGCTGACCCGGACTTATCCAGGAAGATATTCGAGGGAGGCCGAAGTAGACACAGATCCGGACGAGGAACCTGCCAGTACGCCTCCGGCTCCGGCCCCAGCAAGAGCAGCAGAAGAACGTCGAAGCGAGCTCATTCCGCGAAAGCGAAAGTGGGATGAGAGACCTGAGGACAGGCAGCCGGAAGTGCCAGCTGCGCCGACTCGTGGTCGGCCCACCCCCGAGCCTCACAGTCGACCAAAACAGAGGGCACGCAAAATGCCAACTGTTACTGAGGAGACCAGGCGAACTCCGACCCGGCGGAATCTCACACAGGAAGAGATAATCGCTCAGATTCTAGGGAAGACGGCAGATACCTCTGCACAGAAGGCACCACGGCCTTCGGGAGGAGATGGACGGACTGACAGCCGGCCGACTGCGAGTCGGATGACTGAAGGTCGACAAGCGGAAGGAAGGCCAACTGAACGGCGCGTTGAACCGGACAGCAGGCCGGAAGCAGAAGAGAGTTTGGCTGACGAGCCAACAATCCTCAAAGGGTCGTCTTCGGCGGAAGGCACTTCTGGAAGAACGCCCCCAACAAGCAGGCCAAGTGGAGTCAAGACGCGCAGGGTGTATCCGACTCCCAGTCGGACAACTGCTGGTCGGCCGACTGCGAGTCGGACAACAGAGAGTCAGCCGGATTCGCCGACTGCGAGACGGATGGGGCCAACGACCAGTGTGCGGACGCCTTCGGCGGACGCACCTTCAGCAAGGACACCTTCCGCGCAGATTGCGCCGGAAGGACAGGCAGCAGAAGCGGGCGGTGCAAGAGTGACAAAAGTCACTACGGCGTCGACCCCTTCACAAACCGAAGATCGAGCCGGAACAGGGGCTCAAGCAGTGGGATCTCCCACTGCCCTGGATATTTTAGCAGGCAGTGGAGCAGCAGTCGCAGCAGAAGCTGCTGCGCGCCACAGTTCCAGGGAGTCGCCAAGGGATTCGGTGGCGACTGAAATCCTCGAGACTGAGGATGATACGAGCTCGGAAGAGCAAGAAGCGGATTCGGTGCAGAAAACGCCAACAGGGGTGCTGTGCGAACAGATAGTTCCACTCCTGCGATATCTGGATCGCAAGACATCCAAATACGGAAGTGCCTTAAAACCGCAGTCTTATGTGGAGACTATCAGGCGAAGGACGAGGATCAAGGTGGCAAAGTGGGCCTCTAGTTGCCAAGTATATGTGGAAAGGAACACCGCCCTCCAACAACACCTGGCGGTCACCCAGAAGCTATACCAAGCCTTGCAGCAGCAGAAGGAGGATGCGGCGACGAAAAGTCAGGCGGATGCCGAACTAATACGGGCAAAGATCGAGTTGGAACTGCAGGAGGAGCGGAGACAGAACAAAGTCCTAGCAGCCGAGCTTGCGCGCCAGACGCGCGCCTTAGAAGAAAGTCAAAGAGCCCGCAAGGAGGATGAGGAGTTGTTGTACAACTTGCAATCCGAGTGCTCGGATTTGAGGGCACAACGTGCGGGATTAGAAATGCAGCTGGCCGAGGTGGAGAGCAGCTGCAGGGCGCGAGGAGAGTTGGCGGCACAGGTGACTCGTTGTCTAAAAGGATACACCCATTGGGAGGTGGCAGCCCAAGAGAGGATCACACTCAGGGAGTTCGAGCTTCGGGCGGCGGCATTGACGGAAGGTGACAGTCGGAGTCGGCGGCGAGTGGCGAGAAAATTAGAAACCTTCTTGTCGGGTGCGCGCGACACTATGGCGCACTTGCAGTCGGAAGTCACCACAGCGCTCCGACGCCTGGGGTTACGCAGCCGGTCGGAAGACTGGCAAGGTAGAGATAGTACGCGGAGCAGTCCGGCGCGCAGGAGGCGCAGCACCGGATCTGCTGAGTGCAGTAGAGTAGTTTGGTTTCGCGCAGATACTGCGAGTGGTAGATAGGATAGCGTAGTGCTAGTTAGGATCTTTTGAGGGTATAAAGTAGATCAAGGCGTTTTGCCTTGGGACTCTTCCAGTTTCGGAAGTGCAGATCAGGAACTCACTTTCTTACGTGTTTGTGCATTTTGGTCCTGGCACCACGTAGAGAAGCTGCAGCATAGCGAAGTTACCGTATGATGTAGTTGAAGGCCTTCGGCTGAATGTTCAGAGCTAGTACCCGGTTAGAGACTTGAGTAGTGCGGATCTGCACCTGCGGGTGATTTCTGATGCTCAGAGCCGGCTACGAGTTAGATACTTGAACAGTTCCCCCTTACTCCTTCGAGTGACATATCCTGATTGTACTCCTACGGGAAGTTTCCCCTGAATGCCAATGTGAAGTTTCATTACTTCGTGTAAACCTTGGTTTGTAATTCAGGTTGTGTGTGTGTTACTGGATCGTGTTTTCAGTAAGTTCTCAGTCGGGTCTGCACTCCCTGCGTTTTGTGTGATAGTCGAGGGTGACGTCCACGGCGTACGTAGAGGCTTCGTTCCGAAGTGGGAAGTCCAGTCCGGGTACCCCCGCTAGTTCCTGGCGGAAGGGCAGTAAGAGCCGGAGTGGGAGGCACTACCTGCAGAACCTCTGAGTGAACTTGTGAGACACTTTCCTCCTGAAATCCGAAGCGGAGGTCCTGACCGACCTCCGAGTTGTGCTTTTTGCCAGTTTCAGGTGTGTGTGTGTGTGTGTGTTGAGTGACCACGCTGTACCGTGCATCCTCCGAGCATCCTCCGAGTTGAGATCCTCCTCCGAGTCGAGCCTCCGAGTCGAGCACTGCAGTATTTCTGGGAGTGACAGTCGCCTAGAATTCAAACTCTACAAAAGTCTGTTAAATGTGACACTTTTACTCTGTGTGTTGCCTCTGTCCCTGTGGGTTCGATCTTTTTACCACCATACTGCAGTTTTAGCCTTTGGTGGGTTATTACATAAGGAGCCGACAACTTCTTTTTGGCGCCGCTGCCGGGGACAGTGCGTCAACACCAGAAACCTTGAGCAGCAATGCTCGGTGAATGTCGACGAGCGATAGTGTGGGAAACCTGAGTGCGAGAGCCACACGGAAACTCCGTCGAGATTCAGAAAAAGCCGTGGAAACAAAACGGCGAACTAAAAAGAAGACTCCCGGTGAGGACTCTGCAGAAAGATCGCCATCACCGACTACTGGAAGACAAAGGCGTTCCAGTTCACCTACCGAGAGCATTGAGCTAACAGTTCTATTGGACATCCCTCCGACAGGAACTCTTCCTGAGTTTGGCCAACCTAGGATCAGTCCGTCGACAGGATCACCGATGGCAGAACATCAAGCCAATCTCCGCCAGGCGTTTTCCCAACCTACCACCAAACATTCGTATCCAAGATACACGGGAACGGGCGACGACGATGATGCAGATTCATACATAAAGCTCTTCGAGTCTGTCTCCATCGCCAATCGTGAGACCAGTGATGAAGACAGATTACGAATCTTTCCTAGCCTGCTACGCAGACGAGCGCGTAGCTGGTACAACCATGAGAGCACCGACCCCACTGGCATCCGGACCTGGGCTCAGCTCAAGGAAAAGTTTCTGAGGCGGTTCCGCGAACTCGGATATGACAGTCGAGTTCTGACCCGGCTTCGAAATCTTCGACGCGAGCGGAAGGAGAATCTTTGAGACTACACTGAGAGGTTCCAAGACCTCCTAGATCGAATTCCGAAGACAGGCCCGGGAGAACCGTATTCGGTACAACAGGCAGTGGATTGGTATGTGACAGGGCTCTCAAGAGAAATGGAGACCTTCTGTAGGAGAGGCAAGACTGACACAATCCAAGATGTGATAGCTTCCGCGGAGACCTTTGAGACGTCAACCCTTGACACTCGAAGACGCGACCGACGGTCGACGAAGAAGAAGTCGCAAGGCGGACGTCGGAAGAGAAGGAACTCGCCTTCCTCGACAGAAGAATCAAGCTCCTCCGAATCAAGTTCTTCCTCGGAAGAGGAAGAGGACTCGTCATCTTCAGAAGAAGAAAGACGGAAGAAGAAACGCAGTGCGATCAAGAAGAAGGATCGAGGTAAGGGAATCCCAGTGAAGACTCAAGGGGACATCGCAGCCAAGGTAGACAACCTGGTGAAGAATTTTGCGGACCTGAAAGTTCATGTAGTGGGAGGCCAAGACCGACGTAAATCACCTGCGAGACAACGAGCGAATCTCTGGTGTACTACGTGCGGACAGGTGGGACATGCCAACACGGAGTGCATGTCCGCGAGGCCATCTTACCCAGTGAATGCGGTCGAATGGGCACCACAGTGGGAGAACCCCATGTATTATGCTGAGCCGCCTATGTATTATGCTGAGCAGGTTGAGGACACCGCCTACTCGGTACAGACAGCTCCAGCTACAACTCCGAACCCACCGGTGCATATACCGCGCTTTGTTCCGAGGGAAATGGCGGGTACACTCCCACCAAGACGCATGGCACCTCCAGGCAATCACAACCGACCTCGACCACAATTCGATGGTTGCTACAACTGCGGAGACATGGGGCATTACGCGCCAAGCTGTCCCCACCCGAGGAAGCCAATGGGGTATGCACCGTTGTGCAGCAATTGCAAGAAGTCTGGACATACAGTAGCCGAATGTGACCAGCCACAACTCCCTAGGCCAGCCGTGCGTTTCGTATCGACACCTGGCAAGGAAGAGGTGCAGGTCAACCAGGTAGAACTGAGTCTGGACCCAGCTGAAGAAAACGAAGTATGGCCAGAGGAAGAAGTAATGTGCGGCCGGGTAGAAACCCGAAGTTCGAAGAGGAGAGGAGAAGGCCATGAGGACACTCGCCGCCTCGAGCGTAGGGAAGAGAGGAGGAAGTCTAAAGAAGTTAGAGAAGGCCAAAGGAGAACGCCAAGTACACCTCCGGCTATGAGAAACACCCAGCCGGAGCAGAACTCAGAAAAGGCGAACAGGTATTCGGAAGAGTTCCGGACTCGAGATTACCTTCCGGACATCAAAGATGAGGTGAGTCACCTCATCAAGGAAGCACTGGGCGCCGGAATGACATCCGACGTCCGGAAGGCGGTTAGGCCCCCTACACCACTTCCGACCGCGAGTACAGGAAAACTTCCGGCTGTGACTTCCAACACTCCCTACGACATAGTGGAAGACATAGGGAGCCAGAGGGCAAATATTTCCTTCCACCAGTTGTTGGAAGACAATAAGACGTACAGAAGGATGCTGATGCTTTCGTTGCGCCGACCACGCAAACCCCGAAAAGAGAAACTTCCGGCTGTGTACAGAGTGGAAGGAGGAGACCTGGGACCTCCAGAGATCGAAGTAGAGATCGGAGGCTGCGTCATACAGAAGGTACCAGTGGACTCCGGCTCGGGCGTGAATATCATGACCGAGGAGACAGCGAACTCCTTGGGGTTCCAAACCTTCGAGCCTACATCCCGAGTATTGCGACTGGCCGATCAAACACGCAGAATGCCACTAGGAATGTTGAGCAATGTGAGAACCAACATTGGAGGAGTGGACTTTCAACTGTCCTACATAATACTGCAACCTCTGATGAAGAAAGGTTATGATGTGCTGCTTGGCAGACCGTGGCTATACGATGCCAAAGCAAGGTGTGACTGGAGTAGGAAGAGATTACAGTTCCGTAGCCCTGCGGACCCTCCGACTGTCATTACCGTACCGTGGACCAAGGTACCCCATGAGGGCGAAACACCTTCCACCACCTCCGGTTAAACAACTGGAAGGGAGACCAGCTCATCATGCACTTCAGAGACCGAAACGTCGGAGGACTTTGTGGGCTACGTCACTTGCTGCTCCATTGAGGAGGAAGGAGACGAGGTGTATCCGGATGAGGAATAGCAACTAGCAGCCGGACTGGGCAGAAGCGAGATCAGTCACACAGAGGGGATTGTTGACCCGAGTGATTGCTGCGAACTGCAGCTCAGTCCAGGTAAAGGCTTGAAGGTGTCAAGCCAGGTACAAGGAGAAGAGTTGAACAGGGTACAGGCGTTTCTTCGCCAGTATGAGGATGTCTTCGCATGGAAGATTGAAGACATGAAAGGCATACCTGCAAGGTATGGAGAGCACAGGATCGACTTGTTGGACGAGGCAGTTCCGGTTCGCCAACGCCAATACAGGCTCAACCCAAAATATTCATTATTGGTGAAGGACGAAATCGATAAGTACCTGAGCGCAGGAATCATCTACCCGGTACTCAGTAGCGAGTGGGTGTCGCCTATCGTGATCGTGCCCAAGAAACTGACGGGTAAGATCCGGGTGTGCCAGGACTTCCGAAAGCTGAACGCAGCAACGAGGAAGGACCATCACCCTCTTCCTTTCACGGACTCTATTTTAGACCATGTAGCAGGGCATGAATGCTACAGTTTCCTAGACGGATTCTCCGGCTACAACCAGGTGTCCATCAGGGAACAGGACAAGGACAAAACAACCTTCACGACCGACTGGGGAACCTATGCTTATCACAAGATGCCGTTCGGTCTGTGCAACGCGCCAGCGACGTTCCAGCGGATGATGACAAACATTTTCCAAGAGCACCTGAGGAAGTTCCTAGAAATTTTCATCGACGACTTTTGTGTCTTCGGTAAGAGGTCGGAGCACCTTAACCATCTTCGGCAAACGTTCGACAGATGTAGGGAGAGCAGCTTGTCCTTACACCCTGAGAAATGTTTCTTCTTCATGACCAGCGGAATCCTGCTAGGGCACCGAGTTTCGTCCGATGGCATTGCAGTGGATGTAGAGAAGGTGAAGATTATTCTCGAACTGCAGCCGCCAACGAATCTGCGTGAGTTGAGGGCCTTCCTTGGCCATGTAGGTTATTACAGAAGGTTCATAAATATGTACGCCATCTTGGCAGCCAACCTGACGAAGCTGCTTAAGAAGGAGGAACCCTATGTGTGGGGCAAAGAGCAACAGCTGGCGTTTGAAACGCTCAAAGCCAAACTGACGACTGCTCCGGTTCTGAGAAGTCCGGATTGGAACAGACCTTTCCATGTCTATGTAGACACGTCGGCGTTTGCAATCGGAGTGGTTCTCAGTCAGAAGGACGACAACAAGAAAGACTACCCGATTTACTTCGCGAGTCGTCAGTTGTCAGCAGCAGAGAAGAAATACACGACAACTGAGAGGGAGGCGTTGGGAATGGTGTACTCCTGTAAGAAGTTCCGACATTATTTGATCTGCTATGAGTTCGTGTTTCATGTAGATCATTACGCCTTACAGCACCTGGTGAAGAAGGCGGATCTGTCCGGACGAATTGCCAGGTGGGTACTACTGCTGCAGGAATTCACCTACACTGTACAGACACGGAAAGGCGTTCACCATGAGAACGCGGACTACCTCTCCCGACTATGGACCGAATCCATAGAGGAGGAAGTAGTGGATGATTTTCCCGACGAACAACTTTTTCAGTTGTCCGCCAGCCATGAGTCCAGGTACGCGGACTTATACAGGTTTCTGCTCACACTCCAATGTCCGGAAGGATTGGATGCGGAGCAGCGCACAGTCTTCGTTCATAAAGCGGGACCTTACCAGCTTCAACAGGGGGTCTTGTTCAAGAAAATGGCAGACGACAGGCTGTGCAGATGTCTAGAGGAGTCTGAAGTCCCGCGAGTTGTAAAAGCCATGCACACAGAAGACGCTGGTGGTCACTACGCCACCAGAAATACAGTGACCAAAATTGTGAATGCAGGATACTGGTGGCCGACGATGTTCAAAGATGTACACGACTACGTTCGCAAATGCGACAGCTGCCAGAGGACGGGAAGGCCGACTCCGACCACGAGATGGCCTCTTACACCAATCATGCCATTGGCACCATTTGAAAAATGGGGGATCGACTTCGTGGGACCAATACAACCTGTCACTAAAGGCACGCGCAGGCGCTACATATTGGTAGCAACAGACTATGCGACCAAGATGGTGGAGGCAGAAGCCACAAGGCACGACGACGCAGCCGCAGTAGCACGGTTCCTATTCGAATCCATCATCACACGCTACGGGTGCCCCCTAGAAATAGTCAGTGACAGAGGAACGCACTTTCTGAATCAGGTGATAGAAAGTTTGACGCGGCACTTCCAGATTAAGCATCGGAAGACTACTCCATACAACCCCAAGGCAAATGGTCTGACAGAGAAGTCCAATGGATTACTCTGTAAGATACTCCTCAAAGTGACTGTAAACCATGCTCATGACTGGGACACCAAGCTACCGGCCGCCTTATGGGCATATAGAACGGCAGAAAAAGTCACCACCAGGCAAACACCTTACTTCCTAGTTTATGGGCAGCATCCGATCTTACCCATCGAATTCGAGATACCTACCAAGAGGACCTTAGATCAGAGAAGGCTGGACGCGGAAGAAAGTCAGGCATATCGACTGCAAGAGGTAATGGCACTGGAGGAAAGACGTCAAGAGGCCGAAGATCGGACAAAGCAATTACAACTCAGGCGGAAGGAGAAGTACGATCGAAGGCTCAAACCAGTACTGCTGGAGAAGGGCGACTTGGCTCTGCTATACGATAGCAGACATGCTAGATTTCCAGGCAAGCTCCACTTGAGGTGGATGGGACCTTACAAGGTGATAGAAGTTTTCCCAAATGGATCCATCCAACTCGCAGAACTGACGGGAGAATGGTTAGGCACCCGCGTGAACGGATGGCGTCTGAAGAAATACCACGTGTAAATGTTCGCGTGGGCGCTCACAATTGAGGAGGGGGGCATGTGGTAACACACTTTTTGTTTTTTTTGCAGAATTTAAACAATTTTAGAAAACTAGTACCAAAGCAGTGTTTGTAGCTAGAGAAGGGTACGCTAAATAGAGTGGATTGATGAGATCGTCACGAGGGCACAAAGAATCACGTAGTCGGATGTACCAACGCCAACGTCTTCGGCGCCTTCGGCAAAAGCTCCTTTTTGAGGTGTCTCTACTCACGCGCCTCTAGCGTATAAGGAAGCTACGCTTCCGGCGCAGACACCTCAGGAGGAGGTTTTGCTAAAGACGTCAGGAGAAGGGCCCGGACCTCTAAAGGCATCCGACCATGAGTGCGCCTTCGGCGAAGCGCCGCTAGCGCGGAAAGGGAAAACCTTCATAACAATCGGGATACACGGTAGATCCAGTTGGTTGAAGTTGCATTAGAAAGAGCTCGGGACGCTCGTTCTAACGAGTCCAAGAGCGCCGGAGATGGATCAGGAATGGAGAAGTTATGAGCGTCGGAAAACTCGTAGCCGGACATGCGCCGTTCGCGCTAGGGTTCACAGCCGGAAAGGATTCCCGTACGCCCTCGGCGATGCGCCTTCGGCGGAATCACGCGCTCACAGGAGGAAACCAACTCAGAGTCGGAAGCGCCCTTGGCGGCTGTTCATGGAAGGAAAGCGCCGGTCGGATGTACGCCTCCGACGTGGCGCTGACGGCCGGATGCGCTGGCATGAGTTGCGCTGACGGATATGCGCTGGCAGCAACGGACGAGGCATAAAGGACAAAATAGGCGGTACGACTGCGCGCCGGCGTAATTCGCTCCGGCTGGATGTGCGCCTCCAGCAAGGCGCCGACGGATAATGAACGCACCAGCGGCGACACGCCTCCGGAGAAGGGCGGGTTAGGAAAAGACAACAGGGCCGACGTATACCCTGCAGCGGACTCGAGTCCGGAAGGTGGCGGCGGCGGGAGAATTCAACGTTTAAGCATGCGAATGCGCGCAATGCGGAGACGTGAATTCGCGCATGCAAAGGGCGAACCGTTAAGCCGTATAGCCGGCTGCGTACGTTGCAACCAGTAAGAACGTTGGACGTTCTTGAAATCGGAGAAGAAAAGACTGCGCTCCAGTCTCATTCTCTCATTCTTGACTTTGCGATTTCCAGTTCCAAGATTACGCGCAAGGGCGGAGCGACCTGCAGTGAGAGTAGAGAGTGCGGAGACGAGTTGCGCAAGGATCTTGGCGGACCTTGAAAGAATTGTGAGTAGCGATCCTGAACGAGCGCAGAGAGAGTGAGCAGTCAGTGCTTGAGTGGCCGACGCACAGTGGCGATTGTGAGAGAGCGAGCGAAAGGGAGAACGTTTGTGTGTGTGCAGGCAACGCAATGTCGAAGGTTCCCCAGCTGCGAGTGTCTCCACTCAGGGTGCCGCAGATCGGTCTACGCGCATTTCAAGATGTGCTGTTGAGGTTGAAGCTCGATTTTCTCCTATGGGGGTGGAATTGGACATGTCCGGAGATGGTGCGCGAGTATCTGCAGGAGAGACACAAGCCTTCTCGCGGATTTCGCCCACACCCAGAGAGATGGGACATTTGCAATTGGGCGCAGGTGTTGGGCAGGTGTGCCGGCGAGGAAGGGGATCTCCTCTTCGAGGCCGATAGCGTGAAGGTGTCCCAGGAGGAAGAAGTCTCTTACAATGAGCTCTTCAAAGTGGCCAGACATCCCAAGAACGGTTTCCGGACACGGGATTACAAGGATCGATTGCGGAGAAATGTCGCGACGGCATTGCTGCAGATATTGCAGCCGACCAAGACCGCTTACATGCATGGTTGGCAGGTAGAGTTCGTGGAGCTAGTGCTGTCAGGAGCTCCGGTGCATTGGGCACGGCTCCTGTGGAAGGTGACGCGCCAACATGCGCAAGAAGAGAAGGGAGGAACCCTCAATCATCTATCGCCTTACTTAATCGTGTTTTACCGGGCGATGGGATGTTTGACAAATGCTGAGAAAACTCGATTTCCGCAGCTGACCCGGACTTATCCAGGAAGATATTCGAGGGAGGCCGAAGTAGACACAGATCCGGACGAGGAACCTGCCAGTACGCCTCCGGCTCCGGCCCCAGCAAGAGCAGCAGAAGAACGTCGAAGCGAGCTCATTCCGCGAAAGCGAAAGTGGGATGAGAGACCTGAGGACAGGCAGCCGGAAGTGCCAGCTGCGCCGACTCGTGGTCGGCCCACCCCCGAGCCTCACAGTCGACCAAAACAGAGGGCACGCAAAATGCCAACTGTTACTGAGGAGACCAGGCGAACTCCGACCCGGCGGAATCTCACACAGGAAGAGATAATCGCTCAGATTCTAGGGAAGACGGCAGATACCTCTGCACAGAAGGCACCACGGCCTTCGGGAGGAGATGGACGGACTGACAGCCGGCCGACTGCGAGTCGGATGACTGAAGGTCGACAAGCGGAAGGAAGGCCAACTGAACGGCGCGTTGAACCGGACAGCAGGCCGGAAGCAGAAGAGAGTTTGGCTGACGAGCCAACAATCCTCAAAGGGTCGTCTTCGGCGGAAGGCACTTCTGGAAGAACGCCCCCAACAAGCAGGCCAAGTGGAGTCAAGACGCGCAGGGTGTATCCGACTCCCAGTCGGACAACTGCTGGTCGGCCGACTGCGAGTCGGACAACAGAGAGTCAGCCGGATTCGCCGACTGCGAGACGGATGGGGCCAACGACCAGTGTGCGGACGCCTTCGGCGGACGCACCTTCAGCAAGGACACCTTCCGCGCAGATTGCGCCGGAAGGACAGGCAGCAGAAGCGGGCGGTGCAAGAGTGACAAAAGTCACTACGGCGTCGACCCCTTCACAAACCGAAGATCGAGCCGGAACAGGGGCTCAAGCAGTGGGATCTCCCACTGCCCTGGATATTTTAGCAGGCAGTGGAGCAGCAGTCGCAGCAGAAGCTGCTGCGCGCCACAGTTCCAGGGAGTCGCCAAGGGATTCGGTGGCGACTGAAATCCTCGAGACTGAGGATGATACGAGCTCGGAAGAGCAAGAAGCGGATTCGGTGCAGAAAACGCCAACAGGGGTGCTGTGCGAACAGATAGTTCCACTCCTGCGATATCTGGATCGCAAGACATCCAAATACGGAAGTGCCTTAAAACCGCAGTCTTATGTGGAGACTATCAGGCGAAGGACGAGGATCAAGGTGGCAAAGTGGGCCTCTAGTTGCCAAGTATATGTGGAAAGGAACACCGCCCTCCAACAACACCTGGCGGTCACCCAGAAGCTATACCAAGCCTTGCAGCAGCAGAAGGAGGATGCGGCGACGAAAAGTCAGGCGGATGCCGAACTAATACGGGCAAAGATCGAGTTGGAACTGCAGGAGGAGCGGAGACAGAACAAAGTCCTAGCAGCCGAGCTTGCGCGCCAGACGCGCGCCTTAGAAGAAAGTCAAAGAGCCCGCAAGGAGGATGAGGAGTTGTTGTACAACTTGCAATCCGAGTGCTCGGATTTGAGGGCACAACGTGCGGGATTAGAAATGCAGCTGGCCGAGGTGGAGAGCAGCTGCAGGGCGCGAGGAGAGTTGGCGGCACAGGTGACTCGTTGTCTAAAAGGATACACCCATTGGGAGGTGGCAGCCCAAGAGAGGATCACACTCAGGGAGTTCGAGCTTCGGGCGGCGGCATTGACGGAAGGTGACAGTCGGAGTCGGCGGCGAGTGGCGAGAAAATTAGAAACCTTCTTGTCGGGTGCGCGCGACACTATGGCGCACTTGCAGTCGGAAGTCACCACAGCGCTCCGACGCCTGGGGTTACGCAGCCGGTCGGAAGACTGGCAAGGTAGAGATAGTACGCGGAGCAGTCCGGCGCGCAGGAGGCGCAGCACCGGATCTGCTGAGTGCAGTAGAGTAGTTTGGTTTCGCGCAGATACTGCGAGTGGTAGATAGGATAGCGTAGTGCTAGTTAGGATCTTTTGAGGGTATAAAGTAGATCAAGGCGTTTTGCCTTGGGACTCTTCCAGTTTCGGAAGTGCAGATCAGGAACTCACTTTCTTACGTGTTTGTGCATTTTGGTCCTGGCACCACGTAGAGAAGCTGCAGCATAGCGAAGTTACCGTATGATGTAGTTGAAGGCCTTCGGCTGAATGTTCAGAGCTAGTACCCGGTTAGAGACTTGAGTAGTGCGGATCTGCACCTGCGGGTGATTTCTGATGCTCAGAGCCGGCTACGAGTTAGATACTTGAACAGTTCCCCCTTACTCCTTCGAGTGACATATCCTGATTGTACTCCTACGGGAAGTTTCCCCTGAATGCCAATGTGAAGTTTCATTACTTCGTGTAAACCTTGGTTTGTAATTCAGGTTGTGTGTGTGTTACTGGATCGTGTTTTCAGTAAGTTCTCAGTCGGGTCTGCACTCCCTGCGTTTTGTGTGATAGTCGAGGGTGACGTCCACGGCGTACGTAGAGGCTTCGTTCCGAAGTGGGAAGTCCAGTCCGGGTACCCCCGCTAGTTCTTGGCGGAAGGGCAGTAAAAGCCGGAGTGGGAGGCACTACCTGCAGAACCTCTAAGTGAACTTGTGAGACACTTTCCTCCTGAAATCCGAAGCGGAGGTCCTGACCGACCTCCGAGTTGTGCTTTTTGCCAGTTTCAGGTGTGTGTGTGTGTGTGTGTTGAGTGACCACGCTGTACCGTGCATCCTCCGAGCATCCTCCGAGTTGAGATCCTCCTCCGAGTCGAGCCTCCGAGTCGAGCACTGCAGTATTTCTGGGAGTGACAGTCGCCTAGAATTCAAACTCTACAAAAGTCTGTTAAATGTGACACTTTTACTCTGTGTGTTGCCTCTGTCCCTGTGGGTTCGATCTTTTTACCACCATACTGCAGTTTTAGCCTTTGGTGGGTTATTACAACAGTCAAGGGGTTTTGGCTTTAGGCCACAGTGGGACGCTTGGGACGGAACGGGCGGTTCATGCTGCAGGATCCGCTTCGAGCACCTTCGGCGGTGAATCCCTCATAACTTTCTCAATTCGCAACGCCTTGACTTGGTTAGGGTCTTGTTGGAAAGACCTCAACACGCTCGTTCTAACGAGCCCAAGAACGCCTAGAACGGATGAGGACGCAGAGAGTTGTGACTGTCAAAAGATGCAAAGGAGAGCACTTACGGATAGGCGGAAGGAGTTCGAGGTCGGCGGGAAGTCCGCCGGGAAATCCGCCTTCGGCGGAAAGAATTCGCTTGCGCGTAGGCACTTCGCCATCGGCGGAATATCCGCCTTCGGCCCTAGATGTTCGCCTTCGGGTCAACGCCTTCGGCGATGCGGGAGAGTGCATTCGGCGGAAGAGTGAATCCCTTATAACTTTCTCAATTCGTAACGGCTTGACTCAGTTAGGGTTTTTTTGGAAATAGCTCGCGACGCTCGTTCCAACGAGACCAAGAACTCTTGAAACGGATAAGGCGTCACTGAGTTATGAGCGTCGGAAGCGGCTGTCATGGTAAGGAGAGAGGCCTTCGGCGTTAACATATAGAGGGGTCTTCGGCCCAAGGCGGCCTGCGAGTAGGCGGCTTACGACGCGGACGCCTACGAGTAGGCGGCCTGCGTGTAGGACGCCTGTGCATAGGCAAACGCCTTCGGCGGAAGAGTAAAACCGTCATAACTTTCTCAATTCTTAACGGTTTGACTTAGTTAGGGTCTTTTTGGAAAGAACACAACACGCTTGTTCCAACGAGCCCAATAACGTTTCGAACAAAGCAGGGATCTGTGAGTTATGAGCGACGGGAGTGACTGTTATAGATAGGCAACTCCATGCGGACGGGAGACTGCCTGCGCATAGGCGAGCGCCTACGCATAGGCGAGACTCACCTCCGGTGCAGCGCAGGAAAGGAAAGGAGCCGGCGGAAGATCCGCCTTTGGCTCAAGGGACTTCGGTGCCATGTGGCAGAAGATTCCCGATGGCGGAAGTTGGCGGGATTGTGTCAAGTGTGGGACGCAGAACGGCGGGGCCCATATCTTTGCGATGGACGGTTGGATGGATCTGAAATTTTGTGGGGCCGTTGATCTTGGCCGGCCACGCATGCTTGCAAATTTTCAGCCTCAGATCTTTGATACAAAAGCGCTAGCGGCTCTGTACAGTAGGCTTAGGATTCAGATTTAGGGTTAGGGTTAGATTTAGGTTGTAAGTTAGAGGGGAAGGCAGCCGCCGACTCCTCAGGTGTAGGTTCTGTTGCGGCTCGCACTATGGCATTGCAGTGTAGTGTTAGTTAGGACTTAGAAGGTATAAAGTAGTTCAAGGCGTCTTGCTTTGTGATCTTTCCCAACATCGGAAGTGTAGATCAGGAACTCATTTTCTCTGCGTGTTTGTGTCCTTAGTTCTGTCACCACGCACGAGGAGCTACACCTTAGCGGTCCGCATTGTGTAGCTGAAGGCCTTCGGCCGAATGTTCAGAGCTAGTACATTGGTTAGAGACTTGAGTAGTTCGGATCTACACCTGCGGGTGATTGCCGATGCTCAGAGCCAGTGACTAGTTAGATACTTGAATAGTTTCGCCCCTACACCTTCGAGTGTTTGTTCCTGATTGTACTCCTTCGGGATTTTTCCCCTGAATGCCAAAGTGAAGTTTTGTTACTTCGTGTAAGCCTGGGTTGTAAATTCAGGTTACGCTGCAGCAGGTGCTTTCAGGGTAGCCCCTGTAGTATTTCTGGGAATGACAAGTGCCTGAGAATTCAAACTCTTCAATAGACTGTTATGGTGTGTTACTGGAATGTTTCTAAGTGAGTCCTCCAATGCGAACCTGTGTTCTCTGCGCGTTTTGTGAGTTGAGAGTGTTGTTCACCGCGTATGAGTGACTTCGATCCGAAGTAGGCAGTCCAAACCGGGTTTCCTACGCTAGTAGCAAGCTAGTGGAAGTGTTGTAAAAGCCGGAGTTGGGAGTCACTACCCGCAGCTTTGCTGAGTACTCGCGAGAGACTTTTCTTGGGTAGAGGTCCTAACAGATCTCTGGGTTGTGTTTATGTAGTTTCAGGTGTGTGTGTGTGTGTGTGTTACGCTGCACTGTGCGACCTCCGAGTGCGCTCCGAGTGGACACTTGCAGTATTTCTAGGAATGACAGTCGCCTGAGAATTCAAACTCCTCAATAGTCTGTTAAACGTGACACTTTGTACCTTGTGTGTTCCTCTGTCCCTGTGAGTTTGACCTTTCTACCACTATATTGCAGTTTTAGCCTTTAGTGGGTTATTACATGTTTTCTCACCTGCAAGGAAAAGAAACCAAAAGTAGGCTGCGATGTTTCATGAAAATTCACTGTGATCTTAGAAAATTGAAAGGAACAATGGGCATCTTGTGAACGTCTTTTGCCTTAAAAAAATATGTAACTTTGCGAACCAACACTTGTATCTTTCTGTGTGAGCAGGTTGTTTTTTAGAAAGGAAAAGAGAAATATGTATTTTACATATTCTAAAATAATAGCTAGATTGACATAGATTAGGTTTGTAGTACTAGCTAGTCTTGGATATATTCTGTGAATGCAAAAGAACATTCGACTACAAATTAAATTCAACTCTAGGTGATAAATGAGAGAGAGTCATTTCAGGAAGCAGAGATGCACTTGAATTTTGGTGATGCAGATTTTGCTTTGTCTGAGACTAGCACGTACGAAGATCAAGAGATATATGCAAAGTTGTAGACGATCAATGATCCATGTCTACTATGTTTCTTCGATGCACTAGAGACAATAACGCGAAACTGCGTTGTGGACTACTCTGGGATAAATTTTATTGACGAATATTAATGGATACGGATTAGAGAATCTCAATGCCAACGGGGAGATCTTGGATTATTGGACCTTGGGCAGCGATTACCATCTTCCACAAGGAATTTTGTTATTGGTTGACTGTCCTCACAGATTAAATGTCAAAAACTTGTCTTGGAATTTAACACTCTACTTGGTGTTTATTATCTTGTCATGTAACCGATTTTAAGAAAATGATGCTCTTTGAGATAAAAAACAGTTCATCTATGCAATAACACTTTAAAATTTCATAACTTACAGCCAATATATTTGATTCATAGTAGAAAAGGCAAATCATGCTTAGAAATGCCATCACTCCCTCTGCATTTCACTTCAAGTGAGAAAACACCTTTTTGTCACCAAGATATCTTTCCGGCGTTTCACCTTCCACCTAGATTAATCAAACTTCAAACAAAAAGTTACTCTCACTACATTCTAGTCTACCTCTTACGAGTACACCATATGAAAAGTTGGAAAAAAAATGAAAAATTCAATGAGGGTGGTCTTTTGCTGCATTGCTAACAAAATTGCTGTCTGTAATAACCCACTAAAGGCTAAAACTGCAATATAGTGGTAGAAAGGTCAAACCCACAGGGACAGAGGAACACACAGGGTACAAAGTGTCACGTTTAACAGACTATTGAGGAGTTTGAATTCTCAGGCGACTGTCACTCCCAGAAATACTGCAAGTGTCCACTCGGAGCGCACTCGGAGGTCGCATAGTGCAGCGTAACACACACACACACACACACACACACACACCTCTGAAACTACAGAAACACAACCCACAGATTCGTTAGGACCTCTACTCAAGATTTCAGGGGGAAGGTCTCTCGCGAGCACACTCAGCGAAGCTGCGGGTAGTGACTCCCAACTCCGGCTTTTACAACCCTTTCACTAACTTTCTGCTAGCGTAGGGAACCCGGTTTGGACTGCCTACTTCGGATCGAAGTCACTCATACGCGGTGAACAACACTCTCAACTCACTAAACACGCAGAGAACACAGGTCCGCACAGAAGGACTCACTGAGAAACTGTAATAACCCACCAAAGGCTAAAACTGCAGTATGGTGGTAAAAAGATCGAACCCACAGGGACAGAGGCAACACACAGAGTAAAAGTGTCACGTTTAACAGACTTTTGGTAGAGTTTGAATTCTAGGCGACTGTCACTCCCAGAAATACTGTAGTGCTCGACTCGGAGGCTCGACTCGGAGGAGGAACTCAACTCGGAGGATGCTCGGAGGATGCACGGTACAGCTTGGTCACTCAACACACACACACACACACCTGAAACTGGCAAAAAGCACAACTCGGAGGTCGGTCAGGACCTCCGCTTCGGATTTCAGGAGGAAAGTGTCTCGCAAGTTCACTCAGAGGTTCTGCAGGAAGTGCCTCCCACTCCGGCTTTTACTGCCCTTCCGCCAGGAACTAGCGGGGGTACCCGGACTGGACTTCTCACTTCGGAACGAAGCCTCTACGTACGCCGTGGACGTCACCCTCGACTATCACACAAAACGCAGGGAGTGCAGACCCGACTGAGAACTTACTGAAAACACGATCCAGTAACACACACACAACCTGAATTACAAACCAAGGTTTACACGAAGTAATGAAACTTCACATTGGCATTCAGGGGAAACTTCCCGTAGGAGTACAATCAGGATATGTCACTCGAAGGAGTAAGGGGGAACTGTTCAAGTCTCTAACTCGCAGCCGGCTCTGAGCATCAGAAATCACCCGCAGGTGCAGATCCGCACTACTCAAGTCTCTAACCGGGTGCGAGCTCTGAACATTCAGCCGAAGGCCTTCAACTACAACATACGGTAACTTCGCTATGCTGCAGCTTCTCTACGTGGTGCCAGGACCAAAATGCACAAACACGCCAAGAAAGTGAGTTCCTGATCTGCACTTCCGAAACTGGAAGAGTCAAAAGGCAAAACGCCTTGAACTACTTTATACCTTCTAAGGTCCTAACTAACACTACACTACCCGCTAGGGTGCGAGCCGCAACAGATCCTAAACCTGAGAAGTCGGCGGCTACCTTCCCCTCTAACTTACAACCTAAATCTAACCCTAACCCTAAATCTAAATCCTAAGCCTACTGTACAGAGCCGCCAGCGTCTTTACATCCGAGATCTGAGGCTGAATATGTGCAGGCATGCGTGGCCGACCGAGATCAACGGTCCCACCAAATTTCAGATCCATCCGACCGTCCATCGCAAAGATATGGACTCCGCAAGATCTCTGAACCGCATCCGGTTTGCCGACCTTGAGTTCGCCGACTCCGAGTTTGCCGACTTGAAGTTCGCCGACCTCGAGTTCGCCGACTCCGAGTTCTCCGAAGGCGTTGACCGCCGAAGACGCACTTCCGCATCTTTGCCTATTTGTAACAGTCACTCCCGACACCCATAACTCACAGATCCTTGATCCGTTTCAAGAGTTCTTGGGCTCGTTGGAACGAGCGCGTCGAGCTCTTTCTAACGAGACCCTAATTGAGTCAAACCGTTACGAGTTGAAAGAGTTATGCCGGTTTTATCCTTGGCCGAAGGCACACTGTCAAAGGCTTGTTATCTGTTATCGCCGAAGGCGCCCGCACGATGTTTCGCCGACTCCGAGTTCTCTGACCTCAAGTTTGCCGACCTCGAGTTCGCTGACTTGAAGTTCGCCGACCTCGAGTTCGCCGACCTCAAGTTTGCCGACTCCGAGTTTGCTGACTTGAAGTTCTTTGACCTCGAGTTTGCCAACCTCAAGTTTGCCGACTCCGAGTTTGCTGACTTGAAGTTCGCCGACCTCGAGTTTGCCGACCTCAAGTTCTCCGACCTCGAGTTTTCCGACCTCGAGTTCTTCGACCTCGAGTTCGCCGACCTCAAGTTTGCCGACTCCGAGTTTGCTGACTTGAAGTTCTTTGACCTCGAGTTCGCCGACCTCAAGTTTTCCGACCTCGAGTTTTCCGACCTCGAGTTCTCCGACCTCGAGTTCGCCGACCTCAAGTTTGCCGACTCCGAGTTTGCCGACTTGAAGTTGACACGAAGACGTCCGTCGCCGAAGGCGAACATCTAGGGCCGAAGGTGGATATTCTGCTAACGACGAACTCCTTCCGCCTATCCGTAGGCGTTCTCCTTCGCATCTTCCGACAGTCACAACTCCCTGAGTCCTCATCCGTTCCAGGCGTTCTTGGTCTCGTTAGAACGAGCGCGTTGAGCTCTTTCCAACGAGACCCTAAGTAACTCAAGGCGTTAAGAATTTAGGAAGTTATGAGTGATCTACCGCCGAAGGTGCTCGAAGCGAGTCCTGCAGCGTGAACCGCCCGTTCCATTCCAAGCGTTCCACTGTGGCCTAAGCCCAAAACCCCTCGACTGTCCTCGATCCTCTTTTTACTCTGGCTTTGCGTACCGATTACTATTTACAGCTGCTACCACGGTACTTACTAATCAAAAATGTTCTAATTCCGACGAAAAACAAAAAGTGGGTTACCACATGCCCCCCTCCTCAATTGTGAGCGCCCACGCGAACATTTGGCTTGAGGGTCTGCCATTGGTGATCCTGTCAACGGACTGCTCCTAGGTTGGCCTGACCCAGGAAGAGTTCCTGTCGGAGGGATTTCCAATAGAACCGTTAGCTCAATGCTCGCAGTAGGTGAACTAGAACGCCCTTGGCTCCCAGCAATCGGCGATGGCGATCTTTCTGCAGAGTTCTCACTTTGAGTCTTCTTTGTAGTTCGCTGTTTTTCTTCTACAGCTTCTTTTTTTTTTTTTTTTTTTTTTTCCGAATCTCGACGGAGCTTACGTGTGGCTCTCGCACTCAGGTCCCCCACACCATCGCTCGTCGACATTCACCGAGCATTCATCTCAAAAGTTCACTCAGAGGCTCTGCAGGTAGTGACTCCCACTCCGGCTTTTACTGCCCTTCCGCCAGGAACTAGCGTAGGGTACCCGGACTGGACTTCCCACTTCGGAACGAAGCCTCTTCATACGCCGTGGACGTCACCCTCGACTCACACCAAACGCAGGGAGTGCAGGCCCGACTGAGGACTTAACTGAGATTGCTGCTCAAGTACTCTGGTGTTGACACACTGTCCCCGGCAGCGGCGCCAAAAAGAAGTTGTCGGCTCCTTATGTAATAACCCACCAAAGGCTAAAACTGCAGTATGGTGGTAAAAAGATCGAACCCACAGGGACAGAGGCAACACACAGAGTAAAAGTGTCACGTTTAACAGACTTTTGGTAGAGTTTGAATTCTAGGCGACTGTCACTCCCAGAAATACTGTAGTGCTCGACTCGGAGGCTCGACTCGGAGGAGGAACTCAACTCGGAGGATGCTCGGAGGATGCACGGTACAGCTTGGTCACTCAACACACACACACACACACCTGAAACTGGCAAAAAGCACAACTCGGAGGTCGGTCAGGACCTCCGCTTCGGATTTCAGGAGGAAAGTGTCTCGCAAGTTCACTCAGAGGTTCTGCAGGAAGTGCCTCCCACTCCGGCTTTTACTGCCCTTCCGCCAGGAACTAGCGGGGGTACCCGGACTGGACTTCTCACTTCGGAACGAAGCCTCTACGTACGCCGTGGACGTCACCCTCGACTATCACACAAAACGCAGGGAGTGCAGACCCGACTGAGAACTTACTGAAAACACGATCCAGTAACACACACACAACCTGAATTACAAACCAAGGTTTACACGAAGTAATGAAACTTCACATTGGCATTCAGGGGAAACTTCCCGTAGGAGTACAATCAGGATATGTCACTCGAAGGAGTAAGGGGGAACTGTTCAAGTCTCTAACTCGCAGCCGGCTCTGAGCATCAGAAATCACCCGCAGGTGCAGATCCGCACTACTCAAGTCTCTAACCGGGTGCGAGCTCTGAACATTCAGCCGAAGGCCTTCAACTACAACATACGGTAACTTCGCTATGCTGCAGCTTCTCTACGTGGTGCCAGGACCAAAATGCACAAACACGCCAAGAAAGTGAGTTCCTGATCTGCACTTCCGAAACTGGAAGAGTCAAAAGGCAAAACGCCTTGAACTACTTTATACCTTCTAAGGTCCTAACTAACACTACACTACCCGCTAGGGTGCGAGCCGCAACAGATCCTAAACCTGAGAAGTCGGCGGCTACCTTCCCCTCTAACTTACAACCTAAATCTAACCCTAACCCTAAATCTAAATCCTAAGCCTACTGTACAGAGCCGCCAGCGTCTTTACATCCGAGATCTGAGGCTGAATATGTGCAGGCATGCGTGGCCGACCGAGATCAACGGTCCCACCAAATTTCAGATCCATCCGACCGTCCATCGCAAAGATATGGACTCCGCAAGATCTCTGAACCGCATCCGGTTTGCCGACCTTGAGTTCGCCGACTCCGAGTTTGCCGACTTGAAGTTCGCCGACCTCGAGTTCGCCGACTCCGAGTTCTCCGAAGGCGTTGACCGCCGAAGACGCACTTCCGCATCTTTGCCTATTTGTAACAGTCACTCCCGACACCCATAACTCACAGATCCTTGATCCGTTTCAAGAGTTCTTGGGCTCGTTGGAACGAGCGCGTCGAGCTCTTTCTAACGAGACCCTAATTGAGTCAAACCGTTACGAGTTGAAAGAGTTATGCCGGTTTTATCCTTGGCCGAAGGCACACTGTCAAAGGCTTGTTATCTGTTATCGCCGAAGGCGCCCGCACGATGTTTCGCCGACTCCGAGTTCTCTGACCTCAAGTTTGCCGACCTCGAGTTCGCTGACTTGAAGTTCGCCGACCTCGAGTTCGCCGACCTCAAGTTTGCCGACTCCGAGTTTGCTGACTTGAAGTTCTTTGACCTCGAGTTTGCCAACCTCAAGTTTGCCGACTCCGAGTTTGCTGACTTGAAGTTCGCCGACCTCGAGTTTGCCGACCTCAAGTTCTCCGACCTCGAGTTTTCCGACCTCGAGTTCTTCGACCTCGAGTTCGCCGACCTCAAGTTTGCCGACTCCGAGTTTGCTGACTTGAAGTTCTTTGACCTCGAGTTCGCCGACCTCAAGTTTTCCGACCTCGAGTTTTCCGACCTCGAGTTCTCCGACCTCGAGTTCGCCGACCTCAAGTTTGCCGACTCCGAGTTTGCCGACTTGAAGTTGACACGAAGACGTCCGTCGCCGAAGGCGAACATCTAGGGCCGAAGGTGGATATTCTGCTAACGACGAACTCCTTCCGCCTATCCGTAGGCGTTCTCCTTCGCATCTTCCGACAGTCACAACTCCCTGAGTCCTCATCCGTTCCAGGCGTTCTTGGTCTCGTTAGAACGAGCGCGTTGAGCTCTTTCCAACGAGACCCTAAGTAACTCAAGGCGTTAAGAATTTAGGAAGTTATGAGTGATCTACCGCCGAAGGTGCTCGAAGCGAGTCCTGCAGCGTGAACCGCCCGTTCCATTCCAAGCGTTCCACTGTGGCCTAAGCCCAAAACCCCTCGACTGTCCTCGATCCTCTTTTTACTCTGGCTTTGCGTACCGATTACTATTTACAGCTGCTACCACGGTACTTACTAATCAAAAATGTTCTAATTCCGACGAAAAACAAAAAGTGGGTTACCACAGAAACATTCCAGTAACACACCACAACAGTCTATTGAAGAGTTTGAATTCTTAGGCACTTGTCATTGCCAGAAATACTACAGGGGTTACCCCAACTGCTGCAGCGTAACCTGAATTTACAACCAAGGCTACACCATATGAAAAGCCTTTAGTGGGTTATTACAGACAGCAATTTTGTTAGCAATGCAGCAAAAGACCACCCTCATTGAATTTTTCATTTTTTTTCCAACTTTTCATATGGTGTACTCGCGAAGTAGCAAAACTTCACTTTGGCATTCAAGGGAAAAATCCCGAAGGAGTACAATCAGGAACAAACACTCGAAGGTGTAGGGGCGAAACTATTCAAGTAGCTAACTCGTCACTGGCTCTAAGCATCGGACATCGCCCGCGGACGTAGATTCGAACTACTCAAGTCTCTAACCAATGTACCAGCTCTGAATATTCGGCCGAAGGCCTTCAGCTACACAATGAGGACCGCCAAGGTGTAGCTCCTCTTGTGTGGTGACAGAACTAAGGACACAAACACGCAGAGAAAATGAGTTCCTGATCTGCACTTCTGATGTTGGAAAAGATCCCAAGGCAAGACGCCTTGAACTACTTTATACCTTCTAAGCTCTAACTAGCACTACACTTCAATGCCATGGTGCGAGCCGCAACAGATCCTTGTGGTACCCCACTTTTGGTAATTTTGAGGAAATTAAAACATTTTTGGAAAAATTGTACCACGGCAGCAATGTAAATAGCCTTCGGTGCATTAAAACAGAGTGAATTCGGAAGATCGAAGAGATTCTCGAGGGACCTTGTAGAATCTAGGAGTTGGATGCAGCGGTAAGGAAGAGCACCACCCTCCCTGCGAGCTCTGCAGTTAGGATCCCTACGGCGCAAGGCGCAAAATCCGCCTTCGGCGTTGCGTCCGTGGCGGTAGGGAAATCCTTCATATTTAGGTCAACCCCCGGACGTCTTGACTTAGTTAGGGTTTCGTTGGAAAGAACTCGACGCGCTGATTCCAACGAGCCCAAGAACGCCAACAACGGATGAGGACTCCGGGAGTAATGAAGGTTGTAAGATACTCAGCTCTTCGCCTGTGCACAGGCGGAGAAGTTTTGTCCTATGCGCGGATGAAGGAAGTTCGCCTGTGCACAGGCGAAATAGGGTTTTGATGTAGGCGCGAAGTTCGCCTACGCACAGGCGAGCGCCTGTGCATAGGCGCTTCGGCGTCGGCGGGAAATGCGCCTTGGGCCCTAGAAATGCGCCTTGGGAGGTAGAAATTGTACGGCGCCTTCTGCGCCAGCGCAACGCCGCGGACAAGCAAGGAGCCGCCAGAATAGTAAAATCCGTACGGACCGTACGGACTGTACGGACGGGACGGATGGATGCGCTCTTGGACGGACGGAGTTGCGGCGGCGAGAGCGCCGACGGAGAGACAAGGAACGGACAGTCTGGACGGAGTCCGTTGACCGCGGTCAACGCCTTCCGCGCCAGCGCATCAACGCGGACGGACTTCGCCTGCGCACAGGCGAGCGCCTGTGCACAGGAGGGTGAAGTTCCGCGCCGGCGGAGAATCCGCCGAGGAGTCCGCCTGCGCGCAGGCGGGAGTTGAACTTTTGTCCGACATGCGGACACACGCGCCGAGGCAGAGGAGGATTGGCTGAGGAGCGGTACGAACGAGTGTACCGCGCAAGGCGGAAAATCCGCCTTCGGCACTGCGCACCCATGTCCGCGGCGTAGTACGCTCGCGGAGTTCAAATTCGCCAATTCGAGCGTGAGAGTTAAATCGGCGTCGGCGGAGCGTGAAGCCGCGCGTGAGAGCGGAGACCGTTTTAGCGTAGAGTCGGCGCGGCCATCAATTGAGTCGTCCTTCACGAGCAATAGCCGACCACGACCTTCGACCGGGAGGCGGAGAGCGTCCCATTCTTGAATTCGCTATTCCATTCTCTAGTGCGAGCTGCGCGCGTCCATCTGCTGGCTGCTAAGCATTCTCGACATCGCCGCGCAGAGGATTTCTTGGTAATTGAGGGAGAAGTGAGTGCGCGTGATTTGGAATTGAGGGAGATTAAAGTTTGCCGAGGAAGAAAGGAGCTCGAGCGGAGCGGAAGGAGAATTAGCAAGTAGGCGAACTCCAAGAACGCAATGACGAGACTGGGCCGATTGCGGATGCTGCCGCTCCGACTACCACAGAACGGGCTGCGCGCTTTCGAGGAGCGCCTGATAGCAAGAAAGCTCTATTTCTTGCTATGGGGATGGAACAACATCTGTGTGGATATGGTGCGCGAGTGGCTAGAGCCACAGGGACCACCTACGCGCGGATTGCGGCCGCATGTTGATCGATGGACGGTCCAAGATTGGGCGCAGGCATTGGGGAGATGTGCCGGCATCCCAGGGCACCTCCTCTTCGATAGTGAGAGCGTCAAGGTGTCCAAGCAGGAAGAGTCGCAATTTGTGGAGCTGTTCAAGCGGGGGAAGTCTACCAAGAATGGGTACAAGACCCGCGATTACAAGGATCGATTCCGCCGAACTTTGGCTACGGCGCTGCTGCAATTACTGCAGCCACACCGCGCCTGCTACATCACATTGTGGCAGGTCTCTTTTGTGGAGTGCATCATCGAGGGAACTCCAATTCACTGGGCGAGCATCCTGCACAGGGTGATGCGACAGCACGCTTTTGAGGAGAAGGGGGGAACTCTAAATCATCTCTCTCCTTTCCTCATCAATTTTTATCGACAGCGAAATTGTTTGACCGCGGCGGAGCTTGCTCGTTTTCCGCCGTTGTCCGTCGACCATCCCGGGAGGTATGTGCGGGAGAATGAGGTCGACACTGATGCAGAGGAGTCGCCGACTTCTACTCCGTCAAGGCGGAGGAACGAAGGGAGAAATACTCCTGCAGCAAGAGTGCCGCGGAAGCGGCGATGGAGAGAAGAGTCCGAAGAGAAGCAGCATCAAGAACCCACTGCTCCCATTTGACCGCGGCCGTTGTACGAATCATACAGCCGGCCGAAGCAGAAGGCGCGCAGGCTGGTGTTACCATCCAGCAGCGCGGACACGGCGACGATTGCCACAGAGAAAGGAAGTGCGTCGCCGGAGAAGAACGAGGGAGCGCGGACGTCTGCAAGAGCAACGGACCCCGCTGCACCTTCGACGGACGAGAGGCCGCCTACGGGCCAAGGGCATTCGGAGCTACCACGTGCGTTGCGGACAGGTGTTCCGCCTGCGCACAGGCGAGCCTCCGCGGACGGACGAGCCTCCGCGGACGTGGACCTGCGCCTACGCGTGGGAAGAAGCAGTCCGCCTGTGCACAGGTCACCCTCACACGTGCCGCCTGTGCACAAGCAGGAATCACCCCGGTTCCAACGCAGGAAGGGGAAGGAGCCGGCGGAAGATCCGCCTACGAGACACCGGCCTTCGGGGCCAGACCCTCCGGCGCACAACGCGCCGCGATTTGCGCCTTCGGCGCCAGGGCCTTTGAGCCGAGGAGATGCGAGCAGAGAGCGTGCGGAGGCCGCACCATCGGCGGGTAATCCGCCGGTAGATGCGCCTTCGGCCGTAGGGCCTCAGGGCCAAGGGACATCGGGCGAGCGGCCCCCAGCCATGTCGCCTTTGGCGATGGACGTCCGCGGCGCTGCGCCTGTGGCGAACAAGGCGCCGGCATTTGCGCCTACGCACAGGCCAGGCACAACCCCCGCGGACCGATGGAGGAAGAAGCAACGGACGGAGGAGCGGAGTGATAGTCCGCGGGATGAAATTTCGGTGCACGATGCGCAATCAAACCCCGCGCAGCCACCCTCCGCTCGATCGCCTTCGGCGGCGGACGTCGGCGGCAGAAAGGATGCGGTAGAAGACCAACAAGCGGGTGACGGGGATGTAGCACGGGCACATTTGCCTACCGCCTTAGACATTTTGGCGAAGAGCAGCGAGGCGGCAGCGGTGCCTTTGCAGGCAGCACACGTCGACGACGTGCAGCCCCACTCGGGTCAGTCGCCGACGCAATCAATGGCGACAGAAATTCTCCACTCGGATGATGACGACGGAGGCTCCACCGAAGAAATGTCGGGAGCGGGGGATACCGAGGAGGAGGAGGAGGAAATTGTTGGAGCGCCGGCGGTGGCGCTCTCTGAGCAGGTGATTCCGTTGCTGAGGTACTTGAATCGCAAAATCGATAAATACGCCGATCCACTTCAGCCGGGATCTTACATCGAATTAGTGCGCAGGCGGACTCGCACTAAAGTCCACACCAGCAAGCTACTAGCTAGGGCGGACCAGGAGTTGAGGGAATTGAAGGAGAAGCATGAATGCTTGTAAGGTCAGTATAACCTCAATCAGAAATTCTACAAGTACTCCGAAAAGGTGAGGGATGGGAAACTGGAAGAGCTCACCAAGGAGCAGGTGAAGGTCACGGAAGCACTGATTTCTAAGCAGACCTAGAATCGGATTTTGTCAGAGGAACTCGTGCGACAGACGCGGTTGTTAGAGCAGTGTCAGCTCGCACGGCAGGCGGATGAGGATTTAATCCGCAGGCTACAGTCAGAGTGTGGCGAATTGAGAGCGCAGCGTGCTGAGGCCGAATCGCAATTAGTGGTAATTGAAGAGGATCGCAGGCGAGAGGCAAGTCGCACGAAGGAGGAGACGGCGAGGCGTGTCGCCCACTGTCTCAAGGGCTACGCCCACTGGGAAGTGGCGGCGCAGGAGAAACTCACACTACGTGAGTTTGAACTTCGCGCAGCCAGGTTGTTGACAGGCGACAACAGGAGTCGGCGGAAGGTAGCGAAGAAGCTCGAAGCTTTCCTGTCGAAGGCGCGGGATACCATGTCCACCCTCGAGGTGGAGGTGTCCGCGGCGTTGCAGCGGTTGGGACTGTGCAGTCGAGTGGAAGACTAGCAAGGTAGGGAGTTAGTGCGCGGCAGTCCGTCGCGCAGGAGACGTAGCACAGGTTCCGCGGAGTGTAGTGTAGCGTGGTTCCGTGCAAGCGTGTAGCGTAGTGCAGTGTAGTGCTAGTTAGGACTAAGAAGGTATAAAATAGTTCCAGGCGTTTTGCCTGGGGTTCTTTCCCAATTTCGGAAGTGCAGATCAGGAACCCATTTTCTTTGCGTGTTTATGTCCTTAAGTTCTGTCACCACGCAAGAGGAGTTACAACTTAGCGTTCCGCATTTTGTAGTTGAAGGCCTTCGGCCGAATGTTCAGAGCTAGTACATTGGTTAGAGACTTGAGTAGTTCGGATCTGCACCTGCGGGTGACTGCCGATGCTCAGAGCCAGTGACTAGTTAGATACTTGAACAGTTTCGCCCCTACACCTTCGAGTGTTTCTTTCTGATTGTACTCCTTCGGGATTTTTCCCCTGAATGCCAAAGTGAAGTTTTGCTACTTCGTGTAAGCCTTGGCTGTAAATTCAGGTATTGCGTCCCGGGCCCCCTCGCGGGGTAGTTAATTCTTCTATTTTATGGGGGTTAACCGGAATGTCGGCGTCGTTACAGGCTTTGGTACGCTGCAGCAGGTGCCTTGAGAGTAACCCCTGTAGTATTTCTGGGAATGACAAGTGCCTGAGAATTCAAACTCTTCAATAGACTGTTGTTGTGTTACTGGAATGTTTCACAGTGAGTCCTTCAGTGCGGACCTGTGTTCTCTGCGCGTTTTGTGAGTTGAGAGTGTTGTTCACCGCGTAGGAGTGACTTCGATCCGAAGTAGGCAGTCCAAACCGGGTTTCCTACACTAGCAGCAAGCTAGTGGAAGTGTTGTAAAAGCCGGAGTTGGGAGTCACTGCCCGCAGCTTTGCTGAGTGTACCCTCGAGAGACTTTCCCCCCTGAAATCTTGAGTAGAGGTCCTAACGGATCTCTGGGTTGTGTTTCTGTAGTTTCAGGTGTGTGTGTGTGTGTGTTACGCTGCACTGTGCGACCTCCGAGTGCGCTCCGAGTGGACACTTGCAGTATTTCTGGGAGTGACAGTCGCCTAAGAATTCAAACTCCTCAATAGTCTGTTAAACGTGACACTTTGTACCCTTTGTGTTCCTCTGTCCCTGTGGGTTCGACCTTTCTACCACTATATTGCAGTTTTAGCCTTTAGTGGGTTATTACACCGCCGCAACTCCGTCCGTCCAAGAGCGCATCCATCCGTCCCGTCCGTACAGTCCGTACAGTCCGTACGGTCTGTACGGATTTTACTGTTCTGGCGGCTCCTTGCTCGTCCGCGGCGTTGCGCTGGCGCAGAAGGCGCCGTACAATTTCTACCTCACAAGGCGCATTTCTAGGGCCCAAGGCGGATTTTCCGCCGACGCCGAAGCGCCTGTGCACAGGCGCACGCCTGTGCGTAGGCAAACTTCGCGCTTACATCAAAACCCTATTTCGCCTATGCGCAGGCGAAGTCCGTCCGCGCATAGGACAAAACTTCTCCGCCTGTGCACAGGCGAAGAGCTGAGTATCTTACAACCTTCATAACTCCCGCAGTCCTCATCCGTTGTTGGCGTTCTTGGGCTCGTTGGAATCAACGCGTCAAGCTCTTTCCAACGAAACCCTAACTAAGTCAAGACGTTTGGGGGTTGACCTAAATATGAAGGATTTCCCTACCGCCGTGGACGCAGCGCCGAAGGCGGATTTTGCGCCTTGCGCCGTAGGGATCATACCTTCAGAGGTCGCAGGGAGGGTGATGCCCTTCCTCAACACTGCACCGAACTCCTAGATTCTACGAGATCCCTCAAAAATCTCTGCGATATTCCGAATTCACTCTGTTTTGATGCACCGAAGGCTATTTACATTGCTGCCGTGGTACAGTTTTCCAAAAATGTTTTAATTTCCTCAAAATTACCAAAAGTGGGGTACCACACCATGCTTGAATTCGCGATTTCATTTTCTAGTGCGAGCTGCGCGCGTCCATCTGTTAGCTGCTAAGCATTCCCGACATCGCCGCGCAGAGGATTACTTGTTGATTGAGAGAGAAGTGAGTGCGCGTGATTTGGAATTGAGTCAGATTAGAGTTTGCCGAGGAAGCAAGGAGCTCGAGCGGAGCAGAGGGAGAATTAGCGAACAAGCGAATTCCAAGAACGCAATGTCGAGGCTGAACCGATTGCGGATGCAGCCGCTCCGGCTTCCACAGAACGGGCTGCGCGCCTACGAGGAACGGCTGATAGCAAGAAAGCTCAATTTCTTGCTATGGGGATGGAACTACATTTGTGTGGATATGGTGCGCGAGTGGCTAGAGCCACAGGGACCACCTTCGCGCGGATTGCGTCCGCATGTCGATCGGTGGACGGTCCAAGATTGGGCGCAGGCATTGGGGAGGTGGTTGTTCAAGCGGGAGACGTCTACCAAGAATGGGTACAAGACCCGCGATTACAAGGATTGCTTACGCCGAACTGTGGCTACGGCGCTGCTGCAATTACTGCAGCCACACCGCGCCTGCTACATCACATTGTGGCAGGTCTCTTTTGTGGAGTGCATCATCGAGGGAGCTCCAATTCACTTGGCGAGCATCCTGCACAGGGTGATGCGACAGCACGCTTTTGAGGAGAAGGGGGGAACTCTAAATCATCTCTCTCCTTTCCTCATCAATTTTTATCGACAGCGAAATTGTTTGACCGCGGCGGAGCTTGCTCGTTTTCCGCCGTTGTCCGTCGACCATCCCGGGAGGTATGTGCGGGAGAATGAGGTCCACACTGATGCAGAGGAGTCGCCGACTTCTACTCCGTCAAGTCAAGGCGGAGGAACGAAGGGAGAAATACTCCAGCAGCAAGAGTGCCGCGGAAGCGGCGATGGAGAGAGGAGTCCGAAGAGGAGCAGCATCAAGAATCCACTGCTCGCATTCGACAGCGGCCGTTGCACGAAGTGTGCAGCCGGCCGAAGCAGAAGGCGCGCAGGCTTGTGTTACCAGCCAGCAGCGCGGACACGGCGACGGTTGCCACGGAGAAAGGAAGTGCGTCGCCGGAGAAGAACGAGGGAGCGCGGACCGTGAGTTGATACCGGGGGTATCCATCTTTCCCATCTTTCCAGGAACTTATGACCAAATATGCAGCAGAGGGTTTAAACCCAAAACAAACAGACAATTCTGTTGGTTATCTTCGTCTTATTCTATTTTCTGGATTGTTCTTTACTTAGTACCAGTTGTTTCTAATACTAAGGAACCTGTATTTATCTTACTAAAATAGAAATATATCGCCATTGTGAAAGATGTACATAGTGACAAGTGAACAGCTGTAAGGAACTACAGTCTTAATACACTCAGGAATGTATTAAGAGAGTCCGTCATGACGAGTTTCTAAAATTGACGAGGACAAGAGATAAATGAAAAGGGTTACAAGCTCAAATCTTCATGTATGAATAGTTTCACGCTAGTTTCATCGACTGATTGATACACTTGCACCATAAATCAAGTTTCTAGAAAATTGCATTGAAAGACCATCAGAGTTGATTTAGAAAAGTATTTAGTGGTGTACTTGTAAAGATGCTTCTCCATTTACTTAGTTGATAGAGAACAACAAGATAGATATGAAAATACAACAATAAAAAAATTTTAACTCAGAAATTTCTTTTATCCATAAATTAATTATAGTTAAACAAGTCACAGCACCTGAAGGAATATATGAGTAGATTTTTAACATTACAAAGATCTTCATCATAGTTTTCAGCATATTTTCTCACTAGAATATTACCCACCAAGCCAATTCTCACCGGCTTTTTTGATCAAGTTTACTGTGGTACCCCACTTTTGGCAATTTTGAGGAAATTAAAACATTTTTGGAAAACTGTACCCTGGCAGCATTGTAAATAGCCTTCGGTACATCAAAACAGAGTGAATCCGGAAGATCGCGGGGATTCTCGAGGGATCTTGTAGAATCTAGGATTTGGGGTGCCGCAGCACGCACAGGCACCACCCTCCCTGCGAGCTCCGCAGTTAGGATCTCTACGGCGCAAGGCGCAAAACCCGCCTTCGGAGGTTGCGTCCGCGGCTGTAGGGAAACCCCCGTAATTAGGTCAACCCTCGGGCGCCTTGACCAAGTTAGGGTCCCGTTGAAAAGAGCTCGACGCGCTGATTCTAACGAGCCCAAGAACGCTTGGAACGGACGAGGACTTAGGGAGTTATCGCTACTGGAAGAAACGGAGGCGGTCGCCTACGGCGGAAGGAGTTCGCCACCGGCGCGAATTCCGCCTACGCGGAAGGGGGATTCAAGTTTTGTCCTATGCGCAGACGAAGGCGTTCGCCTGTGCACAGGCGAAGTAGGGTTAGGGAAGGCGCGAAGTCCGCCTACGCACAGGCGTTCGCCTGTGCACAGGCACTTCGGCGTCGGCGGAAAATCCGCCTTGGGCCCTAGAAATGCGCCTTGTGAGGTAGAAAGTGTACGGCGCCTTCCGCGCCAGCGCAGCGCAGCGTACGTCGGAGGAGCCGCCAGAGTAATCCAATAGGTACGGACCGTGCGGACGGCACGGGTGGATGCGCTCTTGGACGGACGGAGTTGCGGCGGCGGAAGCGCCGACGGAGAGACAAGGAACGGACAGACTGGACGGAGACGGCTGACCACGGTCAACGCCTTCCGCGCCAGCGCAGCGCCGCGGACGGAATTCGCCTGCGCACAGGCGAACGCCTGTGCACAGGAGGATGTTCAAGTTCCGCACCGGCGGAGGATCCGCCGAAGCCCCTGCCTGCGCACAGGCAGGAGTTGAATTTTTGTCCGACATGCGGACGCACGCGTCAAGGCAGAAGGAGATTGGCCGAAGGGCGGTACAAACAAGTGTACCGCGCAAGGCGGAAAACTCGCCTTCGGCGCTACGCCCCCATGTCCGCAGGGTGACACGCTCGCGGAGTTCAAATCCGCCAATTCGAGCGTGAGAGTTTAATCGACGACGGCGGAGCGTGAAGCCGCGCGTGAGAGCGAAGACCGTTCCAGCGTACAGCCGGCGCGGCCATCAAGTGAGACGTTCTTCACGACCAAGAGACGACCATGACCTTCGACCGGGCGGCGGAGAGCGTCCCATTCTTGAATTCGCGATTCCAATCTCTTGTGCGCGCTGCGCGCATCCATCTGCTGGCTGCGGACCATTCCCGACGTCGTCACACAGGAGATTTCTTGTTGATTGAGGGAGAAGTGAGTGCGCGTGATTTGGAATTGAGAGCGATTAGAGTTTGCCGAGAGAGAAAGAAGCGCGGGCAGTGCGGAAGTAGAATGAGTGGGCGAGCGAACCCCAGGAACGCAATGACGAGACCGAGCAGATTGCGGATGGTGCCACTTCGCCTGCCGCAGAACGGGCTGCGCGCTTTCGAAGAGCGCTTAATAGCAAGAAAGCTCGATTTCTTGCTATGGGGATGGAATTACATCTGTGAGAATATGGTGCGCGAGTGGCTAGAGCCACAGGGACCACCCTCGCGCGGATTGCGTCCGCATGTTGACCGGTGGACAGTCCAAGATTGGGCGCAGGCGTTGGGAAGATGTGCTGGCATGCCAGGGCATCTCCTTTTCGACAGCGAGAGCATCAAGGTGACCAAGCAAGAAGAGGCGCAATTTGTGGAGCTGTTCAAGACCGGGAGGTCTACCAAGAATGGGTACAGGACCCGTGATTATAAAGATCGATTTCGCCGGACTTTGTCCGCGGCGCTGATGCAATTACTGCAGCCGCACCGTGCCTGCTACATCACATTGTGGCAGGTCTCTTTTGTGGAGTGCGTCATCGAGGGAACTCCAATTCACTGGGCGAGCATCCTGCACAGGGTGATGAGACAGCACGCGTTTGAGGAGAAGGGGGGAACTCTAAACCATCTTTCTCCTTTCCTCATCAATTTTTATCGACAGCGGAATTGTTTGACAGCGGCAGAGCTTGAACATTTTCCGCCATTGTCCATCGACCATCCCGGGAAGTATGTGCGGGAGAACGAGGTCGATACTGACGCAGAGGAGTCACCGACTTCTACCCCATCAAGACGGAGGGACGAAGGGAGACACACCCCTGCAGCGCGAGTGCCGCGGAAGCGGCGATGGAGAGAAGAGTCCGAAGAGGAGCAGCATCAAGAACCCTCTGCTCCCATTCGACCGCGGCCGCTGTGCGAGCCATACAGCCGGCCGAAGCAGAAGGCACGCAGACTGGTGTTACCAGCTGACAGTGCAGACACGGCGACAATTGCAACGGAGATAGGAAGTGCGTCGCCAGAGAGGCGAGAAGAAGCGCGGACGACCGCAGGAGCGACGGGCCACGCTGCAACCTCGTCGGGAGAAAGGCCGCCTACGGGCCAAGGGCCTCCGGAGTTACCACGTGCGATGCGGACAGACGTTCCGTTGGCGCACAGGCGAACCTCCGCGGACGGACGAGCCTCCGCGGACCGGCGAACACAAGTGGACGTGGATCTACGCTTACGCGTGGGAAGGAGCAGTCCGCCTGTGCACAGGCGCTCACCTGTGCACAGGTCGCCTGTGCACAGGTCGCCTGTGAACAGGACACCTCCACACGTGCCGCCTGTGCACAGGCAAGAATCACCACCGTTCCAGCGTAGGAAGGGGAAGGAGCCGGCGGAAGAACCGCCTACGAGACACCGGCCCACAGGGCCAGACCCTCCGGCGCACCACGCGCCGCAATTTGCGCCTTCGGCGCCAGGGCCTTCGAGCCGAGGGGATACGAGCAGAGAGCGTGCGGAGGCCGCACCATCGGCGGGAAGTCCGCCGATAGATGCGCCTTCGGCGGTAGGGCCTATAGGCCAAGGAACATCGGGCGTGCGGCCCCCGGCCATGTCGCCTTCGGCGATAGATGTCCGCGGCGCTACGCCTGCGGCGGACAAGGCGCCGGCAAATGCGCCTGCGCACGGGCCGAGCACAGCCCCCACGGACCGATCACGGGAGCAGCAGACGGAGGAGCGGAGTGACTGTCCGCGGGATGAAATCTCGATGCGCGATGCGCAATCCAGCCCCGCGCAGCCACCCTCCGCTCAATCACCTCCGGCGACGGACGACAGAGGCAGAGAGGATGCGGTAGACCATCAACAAGCGAGAGACGGGGATGCCGCACGAATACATTCGCCTTCCGCCTTAGACATTTTGGCGACGAGCAGCGAGGCTGCAGCCGTGCCTTCGCAGGCAGCACACGTCGAGGACGTGCAGCCCCACTCGGGGCAGTCGCCGACGCAATCAATGGCGACTGAAATTCTCCACTCGGATGATGACGACGGAGGCTCCACGGAAGAAATGTCAGGAGCAGAAGACACCGAGGAGGAGGAGGAGGAAATTGTTGGAGCGCCGGCGGCGGCGCTCTCTGAGCAGGTGATTCCGTTGCTGCGGTACTTGGATCGCAAGGTCGATAAATACGCCGACCCACTCCAACCGGGATCTTACATCGAGTTAGTGCGCAGGCGGACTCGCACTAAAGTCCACACCAGCAAGCTATTAGCTAGAGTGGACCAGGAGTTGAGGGACTTGAAGGAGAAGCATGAGTGCTTGTGGGGACAGTACAAGCTTAATCAGAAATTCTACAAGCACTCCGAGAAGATGAAGGATGAGAAACTGGGCGAGCTCACCAAGGAGCAGGTGAAGGTCAAGGAAGCACTCAACTCCGAGCAGGCCCAGAATCGGATTTTGTCAGAGGAGCTCGTGCGACAGACGCGGTTGTTGGAACAATGTCAGCTCGCACGGCAGGCGGATGAAGAGTTAATCCGCAGGTTACAGTCAGAGTGTGGCGAATTGAGGGCGCAACGTGCTGAAGCCGAATCGCAATTAGTGACCATTGAAGAGGATCGCAGGAAGGAGGCGGATCGCACGAAGGTGGAGACGGCGAGGCGAGTCGCCCACTGTCTCAAGGGCTACGCCCACTGGGAAGTGAAGGCGCAGGAGAAACTCACACTGCGTGAGTTTGAATTGCGTGCAGCCGGGTTGTTGTCAGGCGACAGTAGGAGTCGGCGGAAGGTAGCGAAGAAGCTCGAGGCCTTTCTGTCGAAGGCACAGGATACCATGTCCGCCCTCGAGGAGGAGGTGTCCGCGGCGTTGCAGCGGTTGGGACTGCGTAGTCGAGCGGATGAGTGGCAGGGTAGGGAGTTAGTGCGCGGCAGTCGGCCGCGCAGGAGACGTAGTACAGGTTCCGCGGAGTGTAGTGTAGCGTGGTTCCGTGCGGGCGTGTAATAACCCACCAAAGGCTAAAACTGCAGTATGGTGGTAAAAAGATCGAACCCACAGGGACAGAGGCAACACACAGAGTAAAAGTGTCACATTTAACAGACTTTTGGTAGAGTTTGAATTCTAGGCGACTGTCACTCCCAGAAATACTGCAGTGCTCGACTCGGAGGCTCGACTCGGAGGAGGATCTCAACTCGGAGGATGCTCGGAGGATGCACGGTACAGCTTGGTCACTCAACACACACACACACACACACCTGAAACTGGCAAAAAGCACAACTCGGAGGTCGGTCAGGACCTCCGCTTCGGATTTCAGGAGGAAAGTGTCTCGTAAGTTCACTCAGAGATTCTGCAGGAAGTGCCTCCCACTCCGGCTTTTACTGCCCTTCCGCCAGGAACTAGCGGGGGTACCCGGACTGGACTTCTCACTTCGGAACGAAGCCTCTACGTACGCCGTGGACGTCACCCTCGACTATCACACAAAACGCAGGGAGTGCAGACCCGACTGAGAACTTACTGAAAACACGATCCAGTAACACACACACAACCTGAATTACAAACCAAGGTTTACACGAAGTAATGAAACTTCACATTGGCATTCAGGGGAAACTTCCCGTAGGAGTACAATCAGGATATGTCACTCGAAGGAGTAAGGGGGAACTGTTCAAGTATCTAACTCGCAGCCGGCTCTGAGTATCAGAAATCACCCGCAGGTGCAGATCCGCACTACTCAAGTCTCTAACCGGGTACTAGCTCTGAACATTCAGCCGAAGGCCTTCAACTACAACATACGGTAACTTCGCTATGCTGCAGCTTCTCTACGTGGTGCCAGGACCAAAATGCACAAACACGCCAAGAAAGTGAGTTCCTGATCTGCACTTCCGAAACTGGAAGAGTCCCAAGGCAAAACGCCTTGATCTACTTTATACCCTCAAAAGATCCTAACTAGCACTACGCTATCCTATCTACCACTCGCAGCATCTGCGCGAAACCAAACTACTCTACTGCACTCAGCAGATCCGGTGCTGCGCCTCCTGCGCGCCGGACTGCTCCGCTTACTGTCTCTACCTTGCCAGTCTTCCGACCGGCTGCGTAACCCCAGGCGTCGGAGCGCTGTGGTGACTTCCGACTGCAAGTGCGCCATAGTGTCGCACGCACCCGACAAGAAAGTTTCTAATTTTCTCGCCACTCGCCGCCGACTCCGACTGTCACCTTCCGTCAATGCCGCCGCCCGAAGCTCGAACTCCCTGAGTGTGATCCTCTCTTGGGCTGCCACCTCCCAATGGGTGTATCCTTTTAGACAACGAGTCACCTGTGCCGCCAACTCTCCTCGCGCCCTGCAGCTGCTCTCCACCTTTGCCAGCTGCATTTCTAAATCCGCACGTTGTGCCCTCAAATCCGAGCACTCGGTTTGCAAGTTGCACAACAACTCCTCATCCTCCTTGCGGGCTCTTTGACTTTCCTCTAAGGCGCGCGTCTGGCGCGCAAGCTCGGCTGCTAGGACTTTGTTCTGTCTCCGCTCCTCCTGCAGTTCCGACTCGATCTTTGGTTTGTGAAGGGGTCGACGCCGCAGTGACTTTTGTCACTCTTGCACCGCCCGCTTCTGCTGCCTGTCCTTCCGGCATAATCTGCGCGGAAGGTGTCCTTGCTGAGGGTGCGTCCGCCGAAGGCGTCCGCACACTGGTCGTTGGCCCCATCCGTCTCGCAGTCGGCGAATCCGGCTGACTCTCTGTTGTCCGACTCGCAGTCGGCCGACCAGCAGTTGTCCGACTGGGAGTCGGATACACCCTGCGCGTCTTGACTCCACTTGGCCTGCTTGTTGGGGGCGTTCTTCCAGAAGTGCCTTCCGCCGAAGACGACCCTTTGAGGATTGTTGGCTCGTCAGCCAAACTCTCTTCTGCTTCCGGCCTGCTGTCCGGTTCAACGCGCCGTTCAGTTGGCCTTCCTTCCGCTTGTCGACCTTCAGTCATCCGACTCGCAGTCGGCCGGCTGTCAGTCCGTCCATCTCCTCCCGAAGGCCGTGGTGCCTTCTATGCAGAGATTTCTGCCGTCTTCCCTAGGACCTGAGCAATTATCTCTTCCTGTGTGAGATTCCGCCGGGTCGGAGTTCGCCTGGTCTCCTCAGTAACAGTTGGCATTCTGCGTGCCCTCTGTTTTGGTCGACTATGAGGCTCGGGGGTGGGCCGACCACGAGTCGGCGCAGCTGGTACTTCCGGCTGCCTGTCCTCAGGTCTCTCATCCCACTTCCGCTTGCGCGGAACGCGCTCACTTCGACGTTCTTCTGCTGCTCTGGCTGGAGCCGGAGCCGGAGGCGTACTGGCAGGTTCCTCGTCCGGATCCGTGTCTACTTCGGCCTCCCTCGAATATCTACCTGGATAAGACCGGCTCAGCTGCGGAAACCGAGTTTTCTCAGCATTCGTCAAACATCCCATCGCCCGGTAAAACACGATTAAGTAAGGCGATAGATGATTGAGCGTTCCTCCCCTCTCTTCTTGCGCATGTTGGCGCGTCACCTTCCACAGGAGCCGTGCCCAATGCACCGGAGCTCCTGACAACACTAGCTCCACGAACTCTACCTGCCAACCATGCATGTAAGCGGTCTTGGTCGGCTGCAATATCTGCAGCAATGCTGTCGCGACATTTCTCCGCAATCGATCCTTGTAATCCCGAGTCCGGAATCCGTTCTTGGGATGTCTAGCCACCTTGAAGAGCTCATTGTAAGAGACTTCTTCCTCCTGGGACACTTTCACGCTGTCGGCCTCGAAGAGGAGATCCCCTTCCTCGCCGGCACACCTGCCCAACACCTGCGCCCAATTGCAAATTTCCCATCTCTCTGGGTGTGGGCGAAATCCGCGAGAAGGCTTGTGTCTCTCTTGCAGATACTCGCGCACCATCTCCGGACACGTCCAATTCCACCCCCAGAGGAGAAAATCGAGCTTCAGCCTCGTCAGCACATCTTGAAATGCGCGTAGACCGATCTGCGGCACCCTGAGTGGAGACACTCGCAGTTGGGGAACCTTCGACATTGCGTTGCCTGCACACACAAACGTTCTCCCTTTCGCTCACTCTCTCACAATCGCCACTGCGCGTCGGCCACTCAAGCACTGACTGCTCACTCTCTCTGCGCTCGTTCAAGATCGCTACTCCCAATTCTTTCAAGGTCCGCCAAGATCCTTGTGCAACTCGTCTCCGCACTCTCTACTCTCACTGCAGGTCGCTCCGCCCTTGCGCGTAATCTTGGAACTGGAAATTGCAAAGTCAAGAATGAGAGAATGAGACTGGAGCGCAGTCTTTTCTTCTCCGATTTCAAGAACGTCCAACGTTCTTACTGGTTGCAACGTACGCAGCCGGCTGTACGGCTTAACGGTTCGCCCTTTGCATGCGCGAATTCACGTCTCCGCATTGCGCGCATTCGCATGCTTAAACGTTGAATTCTCCCGCCGCCGCCACCTTCCGGACTCGAGTCCGCTGCAGGGTATACGTCGGCCCTGTTGTCTTTTCCTAACCCGCCCTTCTCCGCAGGCGTGTCGCCGCTGGTGCGTTCATTATCCGTCGGCGCCTTGCTGGAGGCGCACATCCAGCCGGAGCGAATTACGCCGGCGCGCAGTCGTACCGCCTATTTTGTCCTTTATGCCTCGTCCGTTGCTGCCAGCGCATATCCGTCAGCGCAACTCATGCCAGCGCATCCGGCCGTCAGCGCCACGTCGGAGGCGTACATCCGACCGGCGCTTTCCTTCCATGAACAGCCGCCAAGGGCGCTTCCGACTCTGAGTTGGTTTCCTCCTGTGAGCGCGTGATTCCGCCGAAGGCGCATCGCCGAGGGCGTACGGGAATCCTTTCCGGCTGTGAACCCTAGCGCGAACGGCGCATGTCCGGCTACGAGTTTGCCGACGCTCATAACTTCTCCATTCCTGATCCATCTCCGGCGCTCTTGGACTCGTTAGAACGAGCGTCCCGAGCTCTTTCTAATGCAACTTCAACCAACTGGATCTACCGTGTATCCCGATTGTTATGAAGGTTTTCCCTTTCCGCGCTAGCGGCGCTTCGCCGAAGGCGCACTCATGGTCGGATGCCTTTAGAGGTCCGGGCCCTTCTCCTGACGTCGTTAGCAAAACCTCCTCCTGAGGTGTCTGCGCCGGAAGCGTAGCTTCCTTATACACTAGAGGCGCGTGAGTAGAGACACCTCAAAAAGGAGCTTTTGCCGAAGGCGCCGAAGACGTTGGCGTTGGTACATCCGACTACGTGATTCTTTGTGCCCTCGTGACGATCTCATCAATCCACTCTATTTAGCGTACCCTTCTCTAGCTACAAACACTGCTTTGGTACTAGTTTTCTAAAATTGTTTAAATTCTGCAAAAAAACAAAAAGTGTGTTACCACAGGGCGTGTAGCGTAGTGCAGTGTAGCGCTAGGTAGGATTTAGAAGGTATAAAATAGTTCCAGGCGTTTTGCCTGGGGTTCTTTCCCATCAGAAGTGCAGATCAGGAACCCATTTCCTTTGCGTGTTTGTGTCCTTGAGTTCTGTCACCACGCACGAGGAGTTACAACTTAGCGTTCCGCATTTTGTAGCTGAAGGCCTTCGGCCGAATGTTCAGAGCTAGTACATTGGTTAGAGACTTGAGTAGTTCGGAACTGCACCTGCGGGTGACTGCCGATGCTCAGAGCCAGTGACTAGTTAGATACTTGAACAGTTTCGCCCCTACACCTTCGAGTGTTTCTTTCTGATTGTACTCCCTTGGGATTTTTCCCCTGAATGCCAAAGTGAAGTTTTGTTACTTCGTGTAAGCCTTGGTTGTGAATTCAGGTTACGCTGCAGCAGGTGCCTTGAGGGTAACCCCTGTAGTATTTCTGGGAATGACAAGTGCCTGAGAATTCAAACTCTTCAATAGACTGTTGTTGTGTTACTGGAATGTTTCACAGTGAGTCCTTCAGTGCGGACCTGTGTTCTCTGCGCGTTTTGTGAGTTGAGAGTGTTGTTCACCGCGTATGAGTGACTTCGATCCGAAGTAGGCAGTCCAAACCGGGTTTCCTACACTAGCAGCAAGCTAGTGGAAGTGTTGTAAAAGCCGGAGTTGGAAGTCACTGCCCGCAGCTTTGCCGAGTGTGCTCGCGAGAGACTTCCCCCCTGAAATCTTGAAGTAGAGGTCCTAACGGATCTCTGGGTTGTGTTTCTGTAATTTCAGGTGTGTGTGTGTGTGTGTTACGCTGCACTGTGCGACCTCCGAGTGCGCTCCGAGTGGACACTTGCAGTATTTCTGGGAGTGACAGTTGCCTGAGAATTCAAACTCCTCAATAGTCTGTTAAAACGTGACACTTTGTACCCTGTGTGTTCCTCTGTCCCTGTGGGTTCGACCTTTCTACCACTATATTGCAGTTTTAGCCTTTAGTGGGTTATTACATTTACCAATATGGAATATAGATAATTTAGGGTAATCCCTAAATTGATATGTATGTCCCTTCAAAGAAACATAATGTATTTTTATTGAAGGATTCGCTTAACATTACAGTGATCATGTCAATGTACCGTCAGTGACAAATACTGTTCTAGAAACATTTGGAGAATATGTATACTGCAGTTGTCAAGTGTTTATCGTATAACAATATAGTACATGAACAGTAAAGTATGCATGGCCCTGCAGTCGAAAGTCGAAGTTGAGGGCTTGTCGGTGGTATGGGTGGTGGCGGAGTTGTTGGAGCGGTTCTTTCAGACGAAGAAGAATTGGAAGTCGGCGAGCGGGAGGATCTGGAGTTGTCTTCCGCCTCGCTTCTGAAGAGAGAGGACTCTCTTTGGGCGAGAGTAGTTTCGTTGAATTTTTTGGCTTTGCGTGCCGAAGGAAGAGGAGTGGGACGGGACGCATCTGTACATTGTACATTGTCTCCATCATCCCGTGGTATTTTTTGGCCATCTCAGAACCTCTGGATCTAAATATACCGTTCTCACTGGATCATAGACGAAGACAAAAAGAAGACGAAGATGAGTACGCACCAGGATGAAGCGTCTGACAGACCGACCTTTTAACGGCTGATACTACTAAAAGTTGACAGAGCGGAGCCTGAGAGCACATGCGTTTTCACCGATTGATTGATTGATTGAGTTAGTGGATACTCACTATGATCTATTAGGCCAAATTGGCACAACGAGCCTGCTCCTGTGGACAGATTCAAAAGCATTTGGTGGTCAGGGCTCGTGGAAGTCGCCGACTTGCTCAAGCTGTCTGTATCCATCAGCAGACCTTGACAGCTGTACATGCCAAACAAATCCAGTCCGTCAGATTACTGCTGCTACTTGTGTGCTATTTGGACTCTTTCATCCGTACATATCTATGCAGTAGCGCTCTGCTCAAGTCCTGTCATCTTTATCGCCAGTCCTTCATTCTTGTCAGAATAGCTCAGACCGCATATCTAGGACTGTTCTCTCCCGAGAATGGAATAAATGACATCAACCAAATATTCAGGTCGAAATTTACCTGGCTCGATAAATATGCCCTACCAAAGAGGCTCGGCTTCTCATACGATAGTCTTCGCCAGATCAGTGCAACATGATCCGACCTGACATAACACATTCAGAAAAAGCACGTCGTTAAGTTATGCATTGCTCTTCCTCTGTTGTCTTCTGAGGAGGAGCAATGCATTCAACTTTTATTAATAATATCAATACAACTCACCTCATCCAGGTCCATCCTATTTGAATTTAATCTCCTCCAAAGACGATGTGAAGTCAACATCTGGTTCTTTGTCCAAATTTTTGAAGTCGGTGTCTAGTGGAGTAACTTCCACCTCTAGAGGTGGAAGTTCCTCGCTTTTATTCACACCTTTGACTTCTAAAGGTATGAAAGAATCTTGAGTTTTATTCGAGTTCGAATCTTTGCACAATGCTTCAGCTTTCAGCGGTTCCTGCTGTAACACAATAACAGATTTTTTCACGAAAAAATCAACAAAATATACAAGAATATATACCCGGATGACATAAGAGTAGTAAGAATAGAATCATGAGACCATTCGGTCTACAAATAAATTTAAACACAAACACAAAATCTCTGACCAAAATGATAAAATATGAGCCTAGGTGATAACTCACAGAAATCTCAAAAACTTGAGGTTGAGAATATGAATCTGTATTTGAGAATAAAGTTTGCACAGGTACGGAGAACAATGGTGTAATGACGGTGTTCTGATTGGATTGAAATGCTTGAGGTTGAGAATATGAATCTTTTTTTGAGAATAAAGTTTGCACAGGTACGGAGAACAATGGTGTAATGACGGTGTTCTGATTGGATTGAAATGCTTGAGGTTGAGAATATGAATCTTTTTTTGAGAATAAAGTTTGCACAGGTACGGAGAACAATGGTGTAATGACGGTGTTCTGATTGGATTGAAATGCTTGAGGTTGAGAATATGAATCTGTTTTTGAGAATAAAGTTTGCACAGGTACGGAGAACAATGGTGTAACGACGGTGTTCTGATTGGATTGAAGTGCTGCACGAGAACTCTCCAAATTGAGGTGAGTATTAGGACCAAAAATTTCTAAAGCTTTCAGGTCATAAGCCGTTGCAGCTTCCTCCTTAGTGTTGAAAGTCCCCAACCACAATTTTTTTTTTTTCTTTGGATCCCTTGGATCCTGAATCTCTGCTACCCATTTGCCCCAAGTCCGCTGACGCACTCCCTTGTACTGGCAGGAAAAGTTTTCCGGGCCTCCGGGGCCTCTCGAAGCTTTGCCCCACTTTCTGCTCCACTTTTTGGGAAGAACTTTCTCACCTTTGGTCATTCTGCACATATCAACGATCGAGAACAGAAGTCACCTGAAGGACACCAATCCAAGAACTCAAAATACAACAATCACTTTATATAGGTACGAAGTATGATAGCCAATTACTGGTTACTCCTCCGATATCTCTGTCGGGAAGACGCTCTAAACCGCGAGAGCATCGCGCAACTGCTAAAATACCGAGTAAATAGACGAATGCTATGATAATGTCACCAAGGAGAGAATCATGTGTACATAAGTTCTCCTTGCTCTCACCCAGTCGATAAACCACCCACAGATTTCTTTGCAAATGGAGTGGGCACATGTCTCGCCCCCTTAGGACGACACGTTCAGTCCCAAGTAGGAAGTAATAAGAAGCCAAATAGTACCAACTCCCAAGACGCAGACCATGCAATAAGCCTAAACTTTCGGGTCACGGATGAAGGAGTTGATGTCCGCTATACCGGACGCGATGGTATTCGTTGACACTCTTCATAGAAGAAGGGCTCCGGCAAACTCGAATAGAGACGCAATCTGCAAGTCAATTTTCAGTCGGTCTGATCAGACAGTCCACGTTTCAGCAGCTTAAAAGTCTCATCTATAATATCCTGGAGTGCGGTATTGTGTACGTTCTATAGAATCTAGGAGGCACAATGCTCTGCTTGGATTTGTTACTCGCATTCGTAGCTTAGAGCGACTCCAGCCAATCGCGACTTTCATCAGCTCGGAATCGCTCAGCTGGATGGTGAGGGGCAGCATGCTCTACTTACAATGACGGCCTGCCTCAGCGTGAGGGTTTTGCTCCCGACGTACGTTCCGAGAGCACTAGCCACATCGTTGGCACCTGGTTTAGCACAAAAAAGTCCACAACGGGATCATCAACTACCAACTGTCTAACAAGCTTGCCTGGTGCAGCTCGGGACCTCCTGGAGTCAGGGAGCTGCATGCCCCCAGTTTAAAATCAGACTGTTCCCCATGCCGCAGATTCCGTCCTGACTGAATTCATAGAAAATGTTCACCGGTCTGTTTTTTGGTCTGTCGAGGCATGGTGTTGGTGATCCCGTCGTTGGGAATTTCAAAATTTCGGCTCGGCTGGGTTTCATCGGTGCTCCTCTCAGCGTTTTGACTCTGTCTGTCGTCTATGCTGCCCTCCTTTGCAGCGAGGGCAATCCTATCCAGGGAAGGTCCACAGCCTTCTCTCCACAAACCGCTTCCGAGATGAGAACTCCCAGCCGGCTCCAACCAAGTGTCTCCCGTCGATGCCGAGCCCGCTCAATTGACAAGATGGCAGGGATTCAGCAAGGCAGCGACTCACGGCACGGACGTGGATATCCATAAAATCGTCAAGATTGACGACAAGATTCACGATTCCGCGAGCTCTTCGAGCCTCGTGTGGAGTACGTTTTCAGCTACTTGCAGGTCCAGTACATCAGATCTCAGAATACACCAAGAATTTCTTTCCCGTTGTCTGACCATGTAAAGGAGAATGAGGATGAATAGTTGTGTCTTATGCACAATCCTTGAAAAGCAAAGATTCACCTTCGCTATATGTGCATTCACACGGCCATCATTTTAATTTCGGCTCCAAACTAAACATCTCTGTCCATTTTAGTGTAGCATCAGCGAAGCAACCAGTCTTACTTTCAACTTTGTCCATGTATTCCAAGCGTATGGAATATTTGCTAATATGTGTTCCTTTAAGCACACATCTAGCAGTTTTAGGATTTCTATGACTTTGTTTTCCTACAACAGAACATATTATATATTGTTGTTGGAGTGTAGTTATGTGGAGGTCCATGAGAATTACTTACTTCGAATAAAACTGGAAGCCCATCTAGCGGAATGAAGTTGAACTACAATTTATGATTTATGCAGCTTCCAATAGCCCTAGACAATATTTATGCACAATAGCACCGTTCAAGTCAGTGGCTTGATACATAAATTTTCATTCCAATTTAATTCATAGCGAATTCCCAACTCAACATTACTTAGTCCACTCAGGTGTTGGGAAAAATATATTTCAGCATTTGGAGTATCCGCCTATGGATGAACACTTTATCCACTTCTTCACGCTATACTACATGTAATGCTGATTCTAATATTGAGCCACTTAAGAACTCATATGTTCCTCTTTAATTAGACCTGACCTAGGAATTTTCTGTAAGGTGTGAAGTATTGGATTGAAACTAAATTTTATTGAATATATGGAAAGTAGATTTCATTTATCAATATCACAATAAAAATCAGAAGATAATAAATCCTGTTAGAAAAAATTAACAGTGAAGTCTTTGATTTTAGAAAAGAATGGTTCATATTCAAAACGTTGACCAAGATTTAAACTGAAAGATAACGTTCACCACAGAATCCAGATTGACATGCTGAGATGATTGATGTTGAATAAGTTTTAAAATAGTGACTTGTAAAACGCATCGAGGATGGATCCACTGCAACTGTTGCAAACAACAACAAAACCCAGCGTCAGAAAATACAGTCACAGGTCACGTACTGAAGATCGAAGCACACCTAGCATCACGCCCGAGAACCGAAACGCTATCAACATCGAGCTGGATTCCTGCTGGATTCCTGCTCATAGAACTAATTACCTGGTCTATCAAGTTCTTGGTGGCCTTCGCATTGACGGCTACCGTGGCGTTCAGCTCATTTCAGGTGGTGTTGGGGAGGTTGACGAGAAGGCCTTGGGCAGCAACAGGTCGGTAGCTCTGGAGGCTGGAGTTGAAGTCCTTGTACACTTTAGTTGTCAAATTCGTCACGCGATCCTTGCACATGGTCACCTCCTTTCCTTGGATTTTGCTGGGAATGTAGATTCCTTGGGCAAACACGGCGGCCACAGCCAGACCGATGACGAACAATGTGGTCACCCATGAGGCGAACTGCTTCAAGAATTGGGTCCAGTTGACTTTCTTCGATCCCTCGAGGATACCCACTCCGATTATGGCTCCCGTGATGCACTGGCTGGACGAGGTGGGCAAGCCGAACTGAGAAGCGATCATAATCACGAAGGTTGTGGCAAGCTCGGCAGCGAATCCCCTGGTGGGTGTCAGCTTCGCGAGCTTCACTCCCATGGGTCTGGTGACATTGTATCCGTAAGTGGCCAGACCTATAACAAGACCGATGGCTTATCAGACCGAGGCTGGACATTCTTCGAGAGCTGACCCTTCTTGTACACGTCCCAGATCGTGTCCATGTATCCGAACTTACCGGCCCCGTGAGCGAAGATGACACAAATGGCCGAGAAGACCCCTAAAGAATACGGACTTGCAGGCGTAACTGGGAGTTATGCATAGCTCGATTTCAGCATGTCACATTGGATTCGGTGTACGTTTATCATTCGATTTAAAACTTGGCCATAATTTCAATTTAAACACATTCTTTTTATTCTAAAAACTAAACTGTAATATTGTTTTAGAATGAAAGATGAAAAACTACGATGTCTCATCTTTTGATTTTCTATGAAGGACTTGATAATTGATAATTACTTGCTATATATCTATGTACATCTAGTCTAAGTTCCAAACTCACCTCTCATACGTAACTAAGGAGCTATAGATGAGTTTATACGTGACTCAATGATTGAAGAAGTCTTCAGCCTTCTCTCTTTCTATATCTGATCATATTGAATCTTCTTTGAACTAGGAAGTCTGTCTTGCACTCCGGGTTTGGACGGGTGAAGTGAAGAAATGTTCTTCCATAGCCGCATACTCCAATTACTGAGATAATTCTTTTCAACACATAAGTGTACTAAATAACGTTCATTGGGCATTCACTATAAATTACATCATCATTCAAACTCATGTTCAAAGACAATCAGATTGGTGGTACTATCACGCATAAATTTTATCTAGGGCTCCCGCATAAATTACAACAAAGTCTTTGAGGTACATCAAAGATCAAATTTCATGCCTTATTCCACTACACGTGCATTTCCAGGTTAGAATTTTTCACGAACCTTCACAGAAGTCCAATCTGATACCAATAAATAATCTCCGCTATCGTGGTATAGTTAGGACACAGAAACACCTATAACTAATCATCATCACAAGCACTAACCTTTGAGTACAAGTTCGCAAGTAATGTCTATGAAAGGGGAAGATCTAAAATATTTGCATATCGAGTTTCACTTTCTTCGACACTCATAATGATTGACAGTCTTATTAATAACGCATCAACATAGATAACCTGCTTCACAAATAGATAGTGAAGATGAGAGTTTCAAAAAAGAAACACAAAAATCAAAATTTTATTGAAAAAGAACCAGCCCATTCCAGACTAACATGAACTTAAAATGGCATCCTAGTTGTAGAAAACGGTTTAGTCCAAGCGACATATATTTCGGTGAACTGATCTATTTTGAAACTCCTATAACTTCTCTTCGGACTTTCACTAAGTCTTCTTCTCTGATAGAATACCCCACCTCCTACTACAGATGTCTCTGCTGCTCTTTATTTTTTAGGGGAGTATGCTAGTATGATCTTAATGAGTAGTCTATGTACATTGCTGCGGGCGCTGGAATTACTACAAAGCAAGGTTCGATGAAGACGTTCGGCTCGGATACCAAACATGATTTTCATAGTTTTTTGGATAAGGATGTGCGGGTAAAGAATCGATCACGTCTATTTCCGACCAGTATCTCGCCACCTCAAGGTATCGTATTGACCTTCATTGTCGAAAGCTTCCAATATGTCGAAGACGAAGAACACATCACTGCCTCCTGCACCGTACATTTGAAAGCTCTGCCATCCTCCCAATCCCATAGATCTCTAGTTCTCCTGATAAGAGTTTCATCTATTCTCCGGACCATTGGATGACGGAGGAAGCTTCCGTCATAGCTCCTAAATAATGCGAGTAAGCACACACGACATTCATACGCAGTATGTGAAGGCCATCTGACTTGTCCTCCATGACCTTCCATCTTTCTTCGCTCAGATCAAATATCATAAGAAGACCGTAGAGCCAATACTTGCATCATAAAAAATTACTTGTGTACCGGATTTTGTGCCACAATTCCGGACCATCTATGAGATCCCTCCATTTCTTACAAACTGAACGACATTCCGCAAGAGTGAAAACTGGCAGATCGTGATCTCTGAGAACCTTAATCATTAATTCAACAGGTAAGGAGTCCCATATATCTTGAGGTCGATCCTCTTGTCTTTCGAGTTCCATTGCAACGAACGAGCTCTAAAGGATGAAAAAGCATGAATATCATCTATAAATCATATTTGGACATCTCAGAAGGGACAGTAATCAGTCGATTGCGATTATATCCGTAATAAAATCTCACCCTCATTGCAAATAGGCTCAGATGAGAAAGATCTTATGCTACAATAACCTCATATGTGCGATGTGTGAACGAGAGAAGAGTGGTAACACAGGAGAACAGATGATGGTCGGACAACGAGAGAAGTTCCTGTCATGTTCGGAACTCTTACGTTCTGGAATGGAATGTAAGAAACCACCACTGGTGATAATCAGCTTCTGTGTTAAACAAATTGAATGTGCTCATATATATGTAGGAGCAACGGTCTCAAACCCTAACCCTAAATCTTACACCTGAACCTAAGAGTACCAGTAGTGTTATTCTAACAGTGAACAAGGACTAGTGAGCGGGACTGTGAGTTATACGAGTGTTCATCCATAGGCGAATACTCCAGATGCTGAAAATTCTGAGAATTAAAAATTAGTGATTGTGATAAAGGTCGGAGAAGCTGAGGAAGTAGGTCTTAGAAGGTCCAACAGGTTAAATCTCAAGGCTTATATTCTAAGGTTTTTTCAATAGTAGCTCAGGTCGTAGACGCATATATGTATATATATATATATATATATATATAGAGAGAGAGAGAGAGAGAGAAATTATTCGCACATTCCAGTAGCACTATAGAGAAAGTCATGAGATATACAATTAGTTTTGATAATAAATGACTACAACCGAAAGTGGCTCGAGTGTTCGTGTAAGAATGTCTGTGCTACTCGATCAAATGTACTTCCTACCATCAAAACTAGAGACTCTCTATCTCCTATTGAAATTTTAAACATCAAATTTTGGGTTTCTATCACTTTATTTTAATTAACTTGCATCTAATTTAGATTCACGGTCCAAGTATAAAATAAAGTATTAACCAACTTGGTCAATTCTTAGCTGTGGATGGGCACTGAATATTTTGATTCTTAATTTCAACACTAGAACCTACTGATAAGCTCAATCTCCCATGATTACACCACAAAGAATTTAAGACACTACTAGCAGTACGGATGGACAGAAAAACTTGAGAAAACTCATCCCATAACCCTCTGTATCTATTTCCTTCTCAGGAAAGAAATTGGTAGAATGAAGGATATCTTACAGTCAAGTTACTTCCTATTACAAGCACTAGCAAAGTTATTCTTTGTTAGTGCTTCATGATTTTCTCCGCCTCGAAATTTGCTACAAGCGGGGGTGATACCACTGACACGATTGCGACTAAAAAGTGGATAAGACTGCATTTTAGTTGTCACGTCATGCAGTCCTCTAGAAATAAAATGTAATCTGCATATTTCTAATGATGGTTGTAGACTGAGACATATGATGGAAGTTAGACCCACTGCTGTAATTGAACGACCACACTCTAAACAAATTAACTGTTTGTTTGAAATTTGTAGTCGAACTAGCTTATGAAGTTATTCTTCACCATTGCTTCACGGTGGAGGTAGCTGAAAAATAAAACCTAGGACTACAATGTTATTGAGCCAGTAGATTCTACCTTTATTTCCTTAATACTAGCTCAAGGGAAGCTGAGAAAAAAATTTTGTTCGTAACAGAGATTTGATAAGGTTACATAGTCTGAAATTATTTCTCATGTGTTTGAGCAGATATTCAAAGATTAATGCTGAGTAAATACCATTTTTTTTATGGAATTCATCAACAACAATGACCATACACAAACAACGAATAAGAATGATATATTGAAATTGAATAGATAAAAATTACCTGAGAGCAGAGAAAGAGGTGAAATTCAGAAAGAGAATCCTCAACCAACGTGCTGGAAAAATTATGCTTTGATTTGTTTAAAAAACTTCACTTAATTGTCATATTAAAAAAAAAATCTAATCATATAGTTTGCGCATAATTTAAATAAGGGAGGTCATGGTTGGCCCTATATCATAGGTTTAGCTTTTAAAGGGGGTTTACACAGAGCAGAAACTATTGATCACATTTTTTAAAACAAAAATCACGATTTATAAAATCTAAACCTCGATTTATCCGTGATTTGGAAAAACAAAACAAAAAAGGGAATCGGTAAAAAGATTCTGTATTTATCGATTTTCTAATAATACTTATCCAACTGTATCACACTATGCATCTTTTACACATATTACGATTTTGGAATATTCTATTTAGACTAACTTGGTCTTCGTACAGCACGAGGAACGGGTTCAAGTATGGCACGATTGCCAAACTTAAAACTTCGCACCACAAGTTTTACTTTAATCAGAGACCAGCCAAAAAAATCACATAGTATTGCAATAGTTTGGTAATTACACATATGTATCAATAACATTGTGACAAGCAGGAACATGCTTTTATCTTATTGTTCTTGAAGACGTTCATAGTCCTCTACCCGACGGAAGTTGAAGTGCGTAATTTCTGGCCGATGTATAAACTCATAACTAGAGCAATGAAGATCTAAGCTTCCAGCGTCCTCGACGGTTTGAACAAACTTGGCTCTTGAGAATATGTCAGCCAGTGCCATAGTTGTTGTCAATGAATATGACACTGACTTGGTGAGTTTGGATCAGCACCCCCGTCGCGGTCCCTGAAGAGAACAGTTTAAATAGTTCAATCTACAGAGATCGCTATTCTCAATTGCTATCATCGTAAATGACATTGATCGCCCTATCAGTTCAGCCTACAGTATACTGGAGAGTTATGAATACTCCAGAAATGCAATTCAATTCATATCCTTGAACATCCTAGATTAATCAGGACTTCATGTACTTGAAGGATATTTTTATGCATGGTTAGGAACCGAAGGGAGAAAAACACGTTTGGCTCATCGGAAGGGGATCTGATTTTTTTTATTCCATCCTTCTAAACTACTTCGACATCATCATGCCTGCACACATCTAGTTGTTAAAATCCGTGCAGTCCAAAGACCTATATTTCGGTGAACTGATCTGTTTTGAAACTCCTATAAGTTCTCTTCGGACTTCCACTACGACCTCTTCTCTGGGAGAGTTCCCCACCTCCTATTACAGATCTCTCTGGTGCTGTGTTTTCCACTCCTGCTGTGCATTTACTCCGGGCGCTGGAATTATTGCACACCAAGGGTCATGGATGACATGCGGCAGAAATCCCCATAAAGAAAACTCATGTGCTCCGCGAAATGGAGGGTCGGGTAAAAATAACATCATGTCTATTTCAGCCCAGTATTTCGCCACCTCAAGGTCTTCACCTTCTTCCTCGAAAACGAAGAACACATCACTGCCTCCCGAAGCATAAATTTTGAAAGCTCTGCCATCCTTCATGTGGTAACACACTTTTTGTTTTTTTGCAGAATTTAAACAATTTTAGAAAACTAGTACCGAAGCAGTGTTTGTAGTTAGAAAAGGCTACGTTAAATAGAGTGGATTGATGAGATCGTCACGAGGACACAAAGAATCACGTAGTCGGAGGTACCAACGCCAATGTCTTCGGCGCCTTCGGCAAAAGCTCCTTTTCTGAGGTGTCCCTACTCACGCGCCTCCAGCGTATAAGGAAGCTACGCTTCCGGCGCAGACACCTCAGGAGGAGGTTTTGCTAAAGACGTCAGGAGAAGGGCCCGGACCTCTAAAGGCGTCCGACCATGAGTGCGCCTTCGGCGAAGCGCCGCTAGCGCGGAAAGGGAAAACCTTCATAACGATTGGGATACACGGTAGATCCAGTTGGTTGAAGTCGCATTAGAAAGAGCTCGAGACGCTTGCTCTAACGAGCCCAAGAGCGTCGGAGATGGATCAGGGACGGAGAAGTTATGAGCGTCGGAAAACTCGTAGCCGGACATGCGCCGTTCGCGCTAGGGTTCACAGCCGGAAAGGATTCCCGTACGCCCTCGGCGATGCGCCTTCGGCGGAATCACGCACTCATAGGAGGAAACCAACTCAGAGTCGGAAGCGCCTTTGGCGGCTGTTCATGGAAGGAAAGCGCCGGTCGGATGTACGCCTCCGACGTGGCGCTGACGGCCGGATGCGCTGGCATGAGTTGCGCTGGCGGATATGCGCCGGCAGCAACGGACGAGGCATAAAGGACAAAATAAGCGGCACGACTGCGCGCCGGCGTAATTCGCTCCGACTAGATGTGCGCCTCCAGCAAGGCGCCGACGGATAATGAACGCACCAGCGGCGACACGCCTCCGGTGAGGGACGGGTTAGGAAAAGACAACAGGGCCGACGTATACCCTGCAGCGGACTCGAGTCCGGAAGGTGGCGGCGGCGGGAGAATTCAACATTTACGCATGCGAATGCGCGCAGTGCGGAGACGTGAATTCGCGCATGCAAAGGGCGAACCGTTAAGCCGTATAGCCGGCTGCGTACGTTGTAACCAGTAAGAACGTTGGACGTTCTTGAAATCGGAGAAGAAAAGACTGCGCTCCAGTCTCATTCTCTCATTCTTGACTTTGCGATTTCCAGTTTCCAAGATTACGCGCAAGGGCGGAGCGACCTGCAGTGAGAGTAGAGAGTGCGGAGACGAGTTGCGCAAGGATCTTGGCAGACCTTGGAGAGAATTGCGAGTAGCGATCTTGAGCTTGAGCGCAGAGAGAGTGAGCAGTCAGTGCTTGAGCGGCCGACGCGCAGTGGCGATTGTGAGAGAGCGAGCGAAAGGGAGAACGTTTGTGTGTGCAGGCAACGCAATGTCGAAGGTTCCCCAGCTGCGAGTGTCTCCACTCAGGGTGCCGCAGATCGGTCTACGCGCATTTCAAGATGTGCTGCTGAGGCTGAAGCTTGATTTTCTCCTATGGGGGTGGAACTGGACATGTCCGGAGATGATGCGCGAGTATCTGCAGGAGAGACACAAGCCCTCTCGCGGATTCCGCCCACACCCAGAGAGATGGGACATTTGCAACTGGGCGCAGGTGTTGGGCAGGTGTGCCGGCGAGGAAGGGGACCTCCTCTTCGAGGCCGATAGCGTGAAGGTGTCCCAGGAGGAAGAAGTCTCCTACAATGAGCTCTTCAAAGTTGCCAGGCATCCCAAGAACGGTTTCCGGACACGGGATTACAAAGATCGATTGCGGAGAAATGTCGCGACTGCATTGCTGCAGATATTGCAGCCGACCAAGACCGCTTACATGCATGGTTGGCAGGTAGAATTTGTGGAGCTAGTGTTGTCAGGAGCTCCAGTGCATTGGGCACGGCTCCTGTGGAAGGTGACGCGCCAACATGCGCAAGAAGAGAAAGGAGGAACCCTCAATCATCTCTCGCCTTACTTGATCGTGTTTTATCGGGCGATGGGATGTTTGACAAATGCTGAGAAAACACGGTTTCCGCAGCTGACCCGGAACTATCCAGGTAGATATTCGAGGGAGGCCGAAGTAGACACGGATCCGGACGAGGAACCTGCCAGTACGCCTCCGGCTCCGGCTCCAGCAAGAGCAGCAGAAGAACGTCGAAGTGAGCGCATTCCGCGAAAGCGGAAGTGGGATGAGAGACCTGAGGACATGCAGCCGGAAGTGCCAGCTGCGCCGACTCGTGGTCGGCCCACCCCCGAGCCTCACAGTCGACCAAAACAGAGGGCACGCAAAATGCCAACTGGTACTGAGGAGACCGGGCGAACTCCGACCCGGCGGAATCTCACACAGGAAGAGATAATCGCTCAGATTCTAGGGAAGACGGCAGATACCTCTGCACAGAAGGCACCACGGCCTTCGGGAGGAGATGGACGGACTGACAGTCGGCCGACTGCGAGTCGGATGACTGAAGGCCGACAAGCGGAAGGAAGGCCAACTGAACGGCGCGTTGAACCGGACAGCAGGCCGGAAGCAGAAGAAAGTTTGGCTGACGAGCCAACAACCCTCAGAGGGTCGCCTTCGGCGGAAGGCACTTCTGGGAAAACGCCACCAGCAAGCAGGCCAAGTGGAGTCAAGACGCGCAGGGTGTATCCGACTCCCAGTCGGACAACTGCTGGTCGGCCGACTGCGAGTCGGACAACAGAGAGTCGGCCGGATTCGCCGACTGCGAGACGGATGGGGCCAACGACCAGTGTGCGGACGCCTTCGGCGCACGCACCTTCAGCAAGGACACCTTCCGCGCAGATTGCGCCAGAAGGACAGGCAGCAGAAGCGGGCGGTGCAAGAGTGACAAGAGTCACTACGGCGTCGACCCCTTCGGAAACCGAAGATCGAGCCGGAACAGGGGCTCAAGCAGTGGGATCTCCCACTGCCCTGGATATTTTAGCAGGCAGTGGAGCAGCAGTCGCAGCGGAAGCTGCTGCGCGCCACAGTTCCAGGGAGTCGCCAAGGGATTCGGTGGCGACTGAAATCCTCGAGACTGAGAATGAGACGAGCTCGGAAGAGCAGGAAGCGGATTCGGTACAGAAAACGCCAACAGGGATGCTGTGCGAACAGATAGTTCCACTCCTGCGATATCTGGATCGCAAGACATCCAAATACGCAAGTGCTTTAAAACCGCAGTCTTATGTGGAGACTATCAGGCGAAGGACGAGGAGCAAGGTGGCAAAGTGGGCCTCTAGGTGCGGAGTATATGTGGATAGGAACACCGCCCTCCGACAACACCTGGCGGTCACACAGAAGCTATACCAAGCCTTGCAGCAGCAGAGGGAGGATGCGGCGACGAAAAGTCAGGCGGATGCCGAGCTAATACGGGCAAAGATCGAGTCGGAATTGCAAGAGGAGCGGAGACAGAACCAAGTCCTAGCAGCCGAGCTTACGCGCCAGACGCGCGCCTTAGAAGAAAGTCAAAGAGCCCGCAAGGAGGATGAGGAGTTGTTGCGCAACTTGCAATCCGAGTGCTCGGATTTGAGGGCACAACGTGCGGAAGTAGAAATGCAGCTGGCAGAGGTGGAGAGCAGCTGCAGGGCGCGAGGAGAGTTGGCGACACAGGTGACTCGTTGTCTAAAAGGATACGCCCATTGGGAGGTGGCAGCTCAAGAGAGGATCACACTCAGGGAGTTCGGGCTTCGGGCGGCGGCATTGACGGAGGGTGACAGTCGGAGTCGGCGGCGAGTGGCGAGAAAATTAGAAACCTTCTTGTCGGGTGCGCGCGACACTATGGCGCACTTGCAGTCGGAAGTCACCACAGCGCTCCGACGCCTGGGGTTACACAGCCGGTCGGAAGACTGGCAAGGTAGAGACAGTAAGCGGAGCAGTCCGGCGCGCAGGAGGCGCAGCACCGGATCAGCCGAGTGCAGTAGAGTAGTTTGGTTTCGCGCAGATGCTGCGAGTAGTAGATAGGATAGCGTAGTGCTAGTTAGGATCTTTTGAGGGTATAAAGTAGATCAAGGCGTTTTGCCTTGGGACTCTTCCAGTTTCGGAAGTGCAGATCAGGAACTCACTTTCTTAGCGTGTTTGTGCATTTTGGACCTGGCGCCACGTAGAGAAGCTGCAGCATAGCGAAGTTACCGTATGTTGTAGTTGAAGGCCTTCGGCTGAATGTTCAGAGCTAGCACCCGGTTAGAGACTTGAGTAGTGCGGATCTGCACCTGCGGGTGATTTCTGATGCTCAGAGCCGGCTGCGAGTTAGATACTTGAACAGTTCCCCCTTACTCCTTCGAGTGACATATCCTGATTGTACTCCTACGGGAAGTTTCCCCTGAATGCCAATGTGAAGTTTCATTACTTCGTGTAAACCTTGGTTTGTAATTCAGGTTGTGTGTGTGTTACTGGATCGTGTTTTCAGTAAGTTCTCAGTCGGGTCTGCACTCCCTGCGTTTGGTGTGATAGTCGAGGGTGACGTCCACGGCGTATGTAGAGGCTTCGTTCCGAAGTGGGAAGTCCAGTCCGAGTACCCCCGCTAGTTCCTGGCGGAAGGGCAGTAAAAGCCGGAGTGGGAGGCACTACCTGCAGAACCTCTAAGTGAACTTGTGAGACACTTTCCTCCTGAAATCCGAAGCGGAGGTCCTGACCGACCTCCGAGTTGTGCTTTTTGCCAGTTTCAGGTGTGTGTGTGTGTGTGTGTGTGTGTGTTGAGTGACCACGCTGTACCGTGCATCCTCCGAGCATCCTCCGAGTTGAGATCCTCCTCCGAGTCGAGCCTCCGAGTCGAGCACTGCAGTATTTCTGGGAGTGACAGTCGCCTAGAATTCAAACTCTACAAAAGTCTGTTAAACGTGACACTTTTACTCTGTGTGTTGCCTCTGTCCCTGTGGGTTCGATCTTTTTACCACCATACTGCAGTTTTGGCCTTTGGTGGGTTATTACACTTCATAACCCATAGATCTCTTGTTCTCCTGATCAGAGATCCATCCATTCTCCGGACCATTGGATGGCGGAGGAAGTTGCCGTCATAGCTCCTATGATCAAACTCCACATCAGTCCAGTCCATGGCGAGTAAGCACACACATCCTTCATACGCAACAATCTGAAGGGCACCTGGCTTGTCCTCCATGACTTCCTCTGACAAAACATTCCATGTTTCTTCTCTCAGATCATATATCAAAAGAGCCTTCATCGTGACCCTGTTATCCCATACGAGCCAATACAGACATCCATTACATACTACACATCTCCCACTATGCCACTCTACTTCCATCGAGTTCAACAATGTAGGAAAGGGATGAATAAGCCACGACCATGTACTGGTAGTCGTATCGTAGATCAAAGATCTGTGTCTATCTGGTATTAGAACTCCTCCCAAAACCAGCTTGAAGTGTTTTGTTGATTGGTCCACAACTAAACCCACCACAATGCACTCAAGCATACCATCGAAGACTGTAGACACTCCATCGATTTCATGAGGTACGTTCAAATTCAGGAATTTGTCCTCAACTGGGTTATACATGACATATTCGGTGGACAACAGGTCATTGAAACACAGTAGGCCTCCATGAGCAGCCACCACCTGCTTGGGCCCAAATGTAATATTTCTTTTGATCCATCCATCACGGAAGCAGAAGTACGCCGTATTGTCAATACATGCATCATAATACAAAATAACAGATTTATTCCAGATTTTGTTCTGTAACTCCGGACCATCTATGATTGCCTTCCATTTCTTACAAACTACACGACATTCCGCAAGAGTGAAAATTGGCAGATCCTGATCTCTGAGAACCTTAATCAGTAATTCAACAGGTAAGGAGTCCAATAGATCTTGAAGTCGATCCTTTTCTCTTTCGAGTTCCATTGCAACAAACGAGCTCTAGAGGATGATACATATGATTGTCATCTCTGAATCAAATCTGGAACTTCTGAGAAGGGACAGTAGTCAGTTAATTGCGAGTAAATCTTAGGACAAAAATCTCAAACTCACACAGACAGGCTCATATGAGAAAGATCATATGCTACGATAACTTCATATGTGCGATGTGGGGACAAGAGAAGAGTGGTATCACTAACGAAGAGTCGATGGTCAGACTACGGGAGAGAAGTTCCTGTTACGTTCGGAGATCTGATGTCCTGGACCGCAACACGGACTAGTAGGCGTGACTGTGAGTGAGTTACGCAACGGTCATCACAGCATTTCATTTTGAATTTGGTGTACGTTTAACTGCCATTTTCACGATTTGAAGTATAATTATAGTCGTTTGGAAATCCAAAGACTAACTGTCATTTTTTTTCAAATGCCTACTCTACTGAACTATCTTTTGATTTTCATTAATAATTTGGATTAAAATCTGAATGAAACAATAGCTCACTTTTTTATATAATGATAATGATTGCTTAGAGTAGATTTATTCGAAGTTGAAAAAATGACCCATTACTCTCTTAACTCCAATAAGGTATAAATATAGTCTAACTAATGTTATTAATAAAACTAGAGAGAGCTTTCATGGTATAAAGTTAATCAACGCGCTAATTACCAATATGAACCTTGTTGAGATACTTGTGGAAATTTGTGTTCTGATTGACCTCTTTTCTCCTGTACTCGGGCTAAAGCAGTCTGGATTGTGGTTTTATGATTGCACAAATGACTACCAAAAGTTTTTGATTCAACGGCTCCCGACTCATATCTTTCAAAGCCATGTGATTTTATTGTTCCAAAACAACAATGAAAATTGAAAATAATCCACGTGCAAATGTCTCTAATGTCATATGTATACACTCCCATTTGAATGCCAATTACAAATCATAAATTTTGCTTCATTTCTCCCTATTTAAATCTAATTTACACTCAAAATGTACACAATGGCATTCTACTCATAATTATACCACACTTAAAGTCTATTTGACTGGATTCAAACTCAGTACTATAAAAATTGCTTATAGGTTTTAAAAAAGGCTATCTTCAATCATAGTCGCAATCTCAAACCCTCAAATTCAGAAAGTAATATTTTATTCTTCATATCCACTCTAAACTTTAAAGTTCATGGCATTTTAGCTCAATAAGTTCACAAAAGTATTGCAATCATATACATCAAATAAAAAATAAACATAAAATCTTTAAACTGCTACCTTGGGTTAAAAAAATGTGATATCTCCGCTAGCTGTTTTTTAAATTGATCTTGTTATAATTAAATTTTAATTCTATCCTTGTATATAAATTTGCTTATCGGCCATAAAAAAATTCTTAGTTTCAATAGTAACTCATATTCTTATTGCAACAATCATCTCTCAAAAAAAGTTGCTGCTATATAAGTCAACACAAAAGGCATGCACATGCAAATCTTATGACAAACTACATTATTGTGATATCAAACGTAACCAGGAGAGATAATTTACAATCTTATTTTATACTAGATCTCAGCCTCCTCTAGTATTAATCATCTAAATTAAGTCATATCTATACTAAAAGTTTTCAATACGTAATGTTTCAAGAAAAAAATCAATATGAGAATCATTACATATACCGATTAACCAAACTTACATCTTCAACAATACATCTTGCATGTTCTTAGCCAAAGATACAGACATGATATTGATGTAACTAAAAAGAGGTTAAAATGAATAGTTATGTTTTTATTATATGACTAAATAGGATTAAAACTCCTCACATTTCTGAAGCTGAAAATCTATTTGCCATCTTCACGCTATTGAATCAGCTGATCACAATTGAAGCCACATCCGCATCTCCTCCTGTAGACGTCTCTGCTGCTATGCTATATGCTCCTGCTACTTATCATCCCTGCCCTGCACTTCCTCTGGGACTTGGAATTTTTGCACGCCAATGGTCGTGGGGGCTCGGAGTGTATAGAAAGTGTTGAAATCGATTGCTACTTGTAATAACCCACCAAAGGCTAAAACTGCAGTATGGTGGTAAAAAGATCGAACCCACAGGGACAGAGGCAACACACAGAGTAAAAGTGTCACGTTTAACAGACTTTTGTAGAGTTTGAATTCTCAGGCGACTGTCACTCCCAGAAATACTGCGGTGCTCGACTCGGAGGCTCGACTCGGAGGAGGATCTCGACTCGGAGGATGCTCGGAGGATGCACAGTACAGCGTAGTCACTCAACACACACACACACACACACACACCTGAAACTGGCAAAAGCACAACTCGGAGGTCGGTCAGGAGCTCCGCTTCGGATTTCAGGGGGAAAGTGTCTCAAAAGATCACTCAGAGGTTCTGCAGGTAGTGACTCCCACTCCGGCTTTTACTGCCCTTCCGCCAGGAACTAGCGTAGGGAACCCGGACTGGACTTCCCACTTCGGAACGAAGCCCCTTCATACGCCGTGGACGTCACCCTCGACTCACACCAAACGCACGGGGTACAGGCCCGACTGAGAACTTAACTGAGACACAATCCAGTAACACACACACACAACCTGAATTGCAAACCAAGGGTTTACACGAAGTAATAAAACTTCACTTTGGCATTCAGGGGAAACTTCCCGTAGGAGTACAATCAGGATATGTCACTCGAAGGAGTAAGGGAGAACTGTTCAAGTCTCTAACTCGCAACCGGCTCTGAGCATCAGAAATCACCCGCAGGTGCAGATCCGCACTACTCAAGTCTCTAACCGGGTACTAGCTCTGAACATTCAGCCGAAGGCCTTCAACTACAACATACGGTAACTTCGCTATGCTGCAGCTTCTCTACGTGGTGCCAGGACCAAAATGCACAAACACGCCAAGAAAGTGAGTTCCTGATCTGCACTTCCGAAACTGGAAGAGTCCCAAGGCAAAACGCCTTGATCTACTTTATACCCTCAAAGGTCCTAACTAACACTACGCTATCCTATCTACCACTCGCAACACTTGCACGAAACCAAACTACACTACTGCACTCTGCAGATCCGGTGCTGCGCCTCCTGCGCGCCGGACTGCCTCGCTCTCTATCTCTACCTTGCCAATCTTCCGACCGGCTGCGCAACCCCAGACGCCGGAGGGCTGTAGTCACTTCCGACTCCAAGTGCGCCATAGTGTCGCGCGCACCCGACAAGAAGGATTCTAATTTCCTCGCTACTCGCCGCCGACTCCGACTGTCACCCTCCGTCAATGCCGCCGCCCGAAGCTCGAACTCCCTGAGTGTGATCTTCTCTTGAGCTGCCACCTCCCAATGGGCGTATCCTTTTAGACAGTGAGTCACCCGCGTCGCCAACTCTTCTCGCGCCCGGCAGCTGCCTTCCACCTCTGCTAGCTGCAAATCCGCATCTGCGCGCTGCGCCCTCAAATCCGCGCACTCGGATTGCAAGTTGCGCAACAACTCCTCATCCTCCTTGCATGTACTTTGACTTTCTTCTAAGGCGCGCTTCTCCACGTAAGACTGCGGTTTTCCGGTACCCGAGTACTTGGATGTCTTGCGATCCAGATATCGCAGGAGTGGAACTATCTGCTCGCACAACACCCCTGTTGGCGTTTTCTGCACAGAGTCCGCTTCCTGCTCTTCCGAGCTTGTCTCATCCTCCGTTTCGAGGATTTCAGTCGCCACCGAATCCCTTGGCGACTCCTTGGAACTGTGGCGCGCAGCAGCTTCCGCCGCGACTGCCGCTCCACTCCCTGCTAAAATATCCAAGGCAGTGGGGGATCCCTGTAATAACCCACTAAAGGCTAAAACTGCAATATAGTGGTAGAAAGGTCGAACCCACAGGGACAAAGGAACACACAGGGTACAAAGTGTCACGTTTAACAGACTATTGAGGAGTTTGAATTCTCAGGCGACTGTCACTCCCAGAAATACTGCAAGTGTCCACTCGGAGCGCACTCGGAGGTCGCACAGTGCAGCGTAACACACACACACACCTGAAACTACAGAAACACAACCCAGAGATCCGTTAGGACCTCTACTCAAGATTTCAGGGGAAAAAGTCTCTCAAGAGTACACTCAGCGAAGCTGCGGGTAGTGACTTCCAACTCCGGCTTTTACAACACTTCCGCTAGCTTGCTGCTAGCGTAGGAAACCCGGTTTGGACTGCCTACTTCGGATCGAAGTCACTCATACGCGGTGAACAACACTCTCAACTCACAAAACGCGCAGAGAACACACGTCCGCACTGAAGGACTCACTAAGAAACATTCCAGTAACACAACAACAGTCTATTGAAGAGTTTGAATTCTCAGGCACTTGTCATTCCCAGAAATACTACAGGGGTTACCCTCAAGGCACCTGCTGCAACGTAACCTGAATTTGCAACCAAGGCTTACACGAAGTAACAAAACTTCACTTTGGCATTCAGGGGAAAAATCCCCAAAGGAGTACAATCAGAAAGAAACACTCGAAGGTGTAGGGGCAAAACTGTTCAAGTATCTAACTAGTCACTGGCTCTGAGCATCGGCAGTCACCCGCAGGTGCAGATCCGAACTACTCAAGTCTCTAACCAATGTACTAGCTCTGAACATTCGGCCGAAGGCCTTCAGCTACAAAATGCGGAACGCTAAGTTGTAACTCCTCGTGCGTGGTGACAGAACTCAAGGACACAAACACGCAAAGGAAATGGGTTCCTGATCTGCACTTCTGATGGGAAAGAACCCCAGGCAAAACGCCTGGAACTATTTTATACCTTCTAAGTCCTAACTAACACTACACTGCACTACGCTACACTACGCTACACGCCTGCATGGAACCACGCTACACTACACTCCGCGGAACCTGTGCTACGTCTCCTGCGCGACGGACTGCCGCGCACTAACTCCCTACCCTGCCAGTCTTCTGCTCGACTGCGCAGTCCCAATCGCTGCAACGCCGCGGATACCTCCACTTCGAGGGCGGACATGGTATCCCGCGCCTTCGACAGAAAAGCATCGAGCTTCTTTGCTACCTTCCGCCGACTCCTGCTGTCGCCTGACAACAACCCGGCAGCGCGAAGTTCAAACTCACGCAGTGTGAGTTTCTCCTGCGCCGCCACTTCCCAGTGGGCGTAGCCCTTGAGACAGTGGGCGACACGCCTCGCCGTCTCCACCTTTGTGCGATCTGCCTCCTTCCTGCGATCCTCTTCAATTACCACTAATTGCGATTCGGCCTCAGCACGTTGCGCTCTCAATTCGCCACACTCTGACTATAGCCTGCGGATTACCTCCTCATCCGCCTGTCGTGCGAGCTGACACTGTTCTAACAACCGCGTCTGTCGCACGAGCTCCTCTGACAAAATCCAATTCTGGGCCTGCTTAGAAATTAGTGCTTCTGTGACCTTCACCTGCTCCTTGGTGAGCTCTTCCAGTTTCCCATCCCTCACCTTCTCGGAGTACTTGTAGAATTTCTAATTGAGTTTATACTGACCCCACAAGCATTCATGCTTCTCCTTCAATTCCCTCAACTCCTGGTCCACTCTAGCTAGTAGCTTGCTGGTGTGGACTTTAGTGCGAGTCCGCCTGCGCACTAACTCGATGTAAGATCCCGGCTGAAGTGGGTCGGCGTATTTATCGACTTTGCGATCCAAGTACCTCAGCAACGGAATCACCTGCTCAGAGAGCGCCGCCGCCGGCGCTCCAACAATTTCCTCCTCCTCCTCCTCGGTGTCCCCTGCTCCTGACATTTCTTCGGTGGAGCCTCCGTCGTCATCATCCGAGTGGAGAATTTCAGTCGCCATTGATTGCGTCGGCGACTGACCCGAGTGGGGCTGCACGTCGTCGACGTGTGCTGCCTGCGAAGGCACGGTTGCAGCCTCGCTGCTCTTCGCCAAAATGTCTAAGGCGGTAGGCGAATGTGCCCGTGCTGCATCCCCGCCGCCCGCTTGTTGATCGTCTACCGTATCCTCTCTACCGCCGACGTCCGCCGCCGAAGGCGATCGAGCGGAGGGTGGCTGCGCGGGGTTTGATTGCGCATCGCGCACCGAAAATTCATCCCGCGGACAGTCACTCCGCTCCTCCGCCAGTTGCTGCTCCCTTGATCGGCCCGCGGGGGGTGTGCTTGGCCTGTGCGCAGGCGCAAATGCCGGCGCCTTGTCCGCCGCACGCGTAATGCCGCGGACGTCCATCGCCAAAGGCGACATGGCCGGGGGCCGCTCGCCCGATGTCCCTTGGCCCTGAGGCCCTACCGCCGAAGGCGCATCTACCGGCGGATTACCCGCCGATGGTGCGGCCTCCGCACACTCCTTGCTCGTATCTCCTCGGCTCGAAGGCCCTGGCGCCGAAGGCGCAAATCGCGGCGCGTTGTGCGCCGGAGGGTCTGGACCCGAAGGCCGGTGTCTCGTAGGCGGCTCTTCCGCCGGCTCCTTCCCCTTCCTACGTTGGAACGGGGGTGATTCCTGCCTGTGCACAGGCAGCACGTGTGGAGGTGACCTGTGCACAGGCGAGCGCCTGTGCACAGGCGGACTACTTCTTCCCACGCGTAGGCGTAGATCTACGTCCGCTTGTGATCGTCCGTCCGCGGAGTCTCGTCTGTCCGCGGAGGCTCGCCTGTGCGCAAACGGAACACCTGTCCGCAACGCACGTGGTAACTCCGGAGGCCCTTGGCCCGTAGGCGGCCTCTCGCCCGTCGAGGCTGCAGCGTGGTCCGTTGCTCCTGCGGACGTCCGCGCTTCCTCATTCTTCTCTGGCGACGCACTTCCTTTCTCCGTCGCAATCGTCGCCGTGTCCGCACTGTTGGCTGGTAACACCAGTCTGCGTGCCTTCTGCTTCGGCCGGCTGTATGACTCGTACAACGGCCGCGGTCGAATGGGAGCAGAGGGTTCTTGATGCTGCTCCTCTTCGGACTCCTCTCTCCATCGCCGCTTCCGCGGCACTCGTGCTGCAGGAGTGTTCCTCCCTTCGTCCCTCCGCCTTGACGGAGTAGAAGTCGGTGACTCCTCTGCATCAGTGTCGACCTCATTCTCCCGCACATACTTCCCGGGATGGTCGACGGACAACGGCGGAAAACGCTCAAGCTCCGCCGCTGTCAAACAATTCCGCTGTCGATAAAAATTGATGAGGAAAGGAGAGAGATGGTTTAGAGTTCCCCCCTTCTCCTCAAAAGCGTGCTGTCGCATCACCCTGTGCAGGATGCTCGCCAAGTGAATTGGAGTTCCCTCGATGACGCACTCCACAAAAGAGACCTGCCACAATGTGACGTAGCAGGCGCGGTGTGGCTGCAGTAATTGCATCAGCGCCGCGGACAATGTCCGGCGGAATCGATCCTTGTAATCGCGGGTCCTGTACCCATTCTTGGTAGACCTCCCGGTCTTGAACAGCTCCACAAATTGCGCCTCTTCCTGCTTGGTCACCTTGATGCTCTCACTGTCGAAGAGGAGATGCCCTAGCATGCCGGCACATCTTCCCAATGCCTGCGCCCAATCTTGGACTGTCCACCGATCAACATGCGGACGCAATCCGCGCGAGGGTGGTCCCTGTGGCTCTAGCCACTCGCGCACCATATCCGCACAGATGTAGTTCCATCCCCATAGCAAGAAATCGAGCTTTCTTGCTATCAAGCGCTCCTCGAAAGCGCGCAGCCCGTTCTGTGGTAGACGAAGCGGCAGCATCCGCAATCGGCCCGGTCTCGTCATTGCGTTCCTGGAGTTCGCTCGCCCGCTCATTCTACTTCCGCACCGCTCGAGCTCCTTTCTTTCTCGGCAAACTCTAATCGCCCTCAATTCCAAATCACGCGCACTCACTTCTCCCTCAATCACCAAGAAATCCTCTATGCGGCGATGTCGAGAATGCTTAGCAGCCAGCAGATGGACGCGCGCAGCTCGCACAAGAGAATGGAATCGCGAATTCAAGAATGGGACGCTCTCCGCCGCCCGGTCGAAGGTCATGGTCGGCTCTTGCTCGTGGAGGACGTCTCAATTGATGGCCGCGCCGGCTCTACGCTGAAACGGTCTCCGCTCTCACGCGCGGCTTCACGCTCCGCCGTCGCCGATTAAACTCTCACGCTCGAATTGGCGGATTTGAACTCCGCGAGCGTACTACCCCGCGGACATGGGTGCGCAGCGCCAAAGGCGAGTTTTTTGCCTTGCGCGGTACACTCGTTCGTACCGCTCCTCAGCCAATCCCCTTCTGCCTCGACGCGTGAGTCCGCATGTCGGACAAAAGTTCAACTCCTGCCTGTGCGCAGGCAGACTCCTCGGCGGATTCTCCGCCGGCGCGGAACTTCATCCTCCTGTGCACAGGCGCTCGCCTGTGCGCAGGCAAATTCCGTCCGCGGCGACGCGCTGGCGCGGAAGGCGTTGACCGCGGTCAGCCGTCTCCGTCCAGACTGTCCGTTCCTTGTCTCTTCGTCGGCGCTTCCGCCGCCGCAACTCCGTCCGTCCAAGAGCGCATCCACCCGTCCCGTCCGTACGGTCCGTACGGATTTGACTATTCTAGCGGCTCCTTGCTCGTCCGCGGCGCTGCGCTGGCGTAGAAGGCGCCGTACACTTTCTACCTCACAATGCGCATTTCTAGGGCCCAAGGCGGATTTCCCGCCGACGCCGAAGCGCCTGTGCGTAGGCGAACTTTGCGCCTCCTCAAACCCTATTTCGCCTGTGCACAGGCGAACTTGCTTCGTCCGCGCATAGGACAAAACTTGATCTCCCTTCCGCGTAGGCGGAATTCCCGCCGGTGGCGAACTCCTTCCGCCGAAGGCGAACGTCTAGGTATCTTCCGATAGTGATAACTCCCTAAGTCCTCATCCGTTCCAAGCGTTCTTGGGCTCGTTGGAATCAGTGCGTCGAGCTCTTTCCAACGAGACCTTAACTGGGTCAAGGCGCTTGGGGGTTGACCTAAATATGAAGGATTTCCCTACCTCCGCGGACGCAGCTCCGAAGGCGGGTTTTGCACCTTGCGCCGTAGGGATCCTAACTGCAGAGCTCGCAGAGAGGGTGGTGCCCGTCCTTACTGCTGCACCCAACTCCTAGATTCTACGAGATACCTTGAGAATCCCCGCGATCTTCCGAATTCACTCTGTTTTGATGCACCGAAGGCTATTTACATTGCTGCCAGGGTACAGTTTTTTCCAAAAATATTTTAATTTCTTCAAAATTACCAAAAGTGGGGTACCACAATCCCACTGCTTGAGCCCCTGTTCCGGCTCGATCTTCGGTCTCCGAAGGGGTCGACGCCGTAGTGACTTTTGTCACCTTTGCACCGCCCGCTTCCGCTACCTGCCCTTCCGGTGCGATCTGCGCGGAAGGTGTCTTCGCTGGAGGTGCGTCTGCCGAAGGCGTCCGCACACTGGTCGCCGGCCATGTCCGTCTCGCAGTCGGCAAATCTGGCCGACTCTCTGTTGACCGACTCGCAGTCGGCCGACTAGCAGTTGTCCGACTGGCAGTCGGATACACCCTGCGCGTCTTCACTCCACTTGGCCTGCTTGCTGGCGGCGTTTTCTCAGAAGTGCCTTCCGCCGAAGACGACCCTCTGAGGGTTGTTGGCTCTTCAGCCAAACTCTCTTCTGCTTCCGGCCTGCTGTCCGGTCCAATGCGCCGCTCAGTCGGCCTTCCTTCCGTTTGTCGACCTTCAGTCGCCCGACTCGTAGTCGGCCGACTGTCAGTCCGTCCGTCTTCTTCCGAAGGCATTGGTGCCTTCTGCGCAGAGGTATTTGCCGACTTCCCCAGAATCTGCGCGATTATATCCTCCTGCGTGGGCAGGTTACCCCGCCGGACCGGAGTACGCCCGGTCTCCTCAGTACCAGTTGGCATTTTGCGTGCCCTCTGTTTTGATCGATTGTGAGGCTCGTTGGTTGGCCGACTACGAGTCGGCGTAGCTGGCGCTTCCGGCTGCCTGTCCTCAGGTCTCTCATCCCACTTCCGCTTTCGCGGAAAGCGCTCACTTCGACGTTCTTCTGCTGCTCTTGCTGGGGGCGGAGCCGGAGGCGGACTGGCAGGTGCCTCGTCCGGATCCGTGTCTACTTCGGCCTCCCGCGAGTATCTACCTGGATAGCTCCGTGTCAGCAGCGGAAACCGTGTCCGCTCTGAATTTGTCAAACATCCCATCGCCCGATAAAACACAATCAGGTAAGGCGAAAGATGATTGAGGGTTCCTCCTCTCTCTTCTTGCGCATGTTGGCGCGTCACCTTCCACAGGAGCCGTGCCCAATGCACTGGAGCTCCTGACAACACTAGCTCCACAAATCCTACTTGCCAACCATGCATGTAAGCGGTCTTGGTCGGCTGCAATATCTGCAACAATGCAGTCGCGACATTTCTCCGCAATCGATCTTTGTAATCCCGTGTCCGGAAACCGTTCTTGGGATGCCTGGCAACTTTGAAAAGCTCATTGTAGGAGATTTCTTCCTTCTGGGACACCTTCACGCTATCGGCCTCGAAGAGGAGATACCCTTCCTCGCCGGCACACCTGCCCAACACCTGCGCCCAGTCACAAATGTCCCACCTCTCTGGATGTGGACGGAATCCGCGTGAGGGCTTGTGCCTCTCCTGCAGATACTCGCGCACGATCTCCGGACATGTCCAATTCCATCCCCACAGGAGGAAATCGAGCTTCAGCCCTATCAGCACATCTTGGAATGCGCGTAGACCGATCTGCGGCACCCTGAGTGGAGACACTCGCAGCTGGGGGACCTTCGACATTGTGTTTCCTGCACACACAAACGCTCTTCCTTCCGCTCGCTCTCTCACAATCGCCACTGCGCGTCGGCCGCTCAAGCACTGACTGCTGTCACTCTCTCTTCTCTCACGCTCAAGGTCGCTACTCGCAAATTCTCTCCAAGGTCTGTCAGGATCCTTGCGCAACTCGCCTCCGCACTCTCTCCTCTCTCTGCAGGTCTCTCCGCCCTTGCGCGAATTCTTGGAAGCTAGAAATCGCAAAATCAAGAATGAGAGAATGAGACAGGAGAGCAGTCTTTTCTTCTCCGAATTCAAGATCGTCCAACGTTCTTACTGGTTACAATTTACGCAGCCAGCTATACGGCCTAACGGTTCGCCCTTGCATGCTCGAATTCACGTCTCCGCACTGCGCGCATTCGCATGCGTGAATGTCGAATTCTCCCGCCGCCACCGTCTTCCGGACTCGAGTTCGCCGTAGTGTATACGTCGGCTATGTTGTCGTTTCCTAACCCGTCCATCACCGGAGGCGTGTCGCCGTTGGCGTGTTCCTTATCCGTCGGCGCCTTGCTGGAGGCGCACATCCAGTCGGCGCGAATTACGCCGGCTCGTATTCGTACCGCTTGTTTTGTCCTTTCTGCCTCGTCCATTGCTGACGGCGCATATCCCGCCGGCGCAAATCATGCCAGCGCATCCGCCTATCAGCGCCACGTCGGAGGCGTACATCCGGCCGGCGCTTTCCTTCCGTTGCGCAGCCGCCAAAGGCGCTTCCGACTCTGAGTTGATTTCCTCCCATGAGCGCGAGATTCCGCCGAAGGCGCATCGCCGAAGGCGTACGGGAGTCCTTTCCGACTGTGAACCCTAGCGCGAACGGCGCATGTCGGGCTACGAGTTTTCCGATGCTCATAACTTCTTCGTCCCTGATCCATCTCCGACACTCTTGGGCTCGTTAGGACGAGCGTCTCGAGCTCTTTCCAATGCAACTTCAATCAATTGGAAATACCGTGTATTCCGATCGTTATGAAGGTTTCCCTTTCCGCGCTAGCGGCGCATCGCCGAAGGCGCACTCATGGTCGGAAGCCTTCAGAGGTCCGTGCCATTCTTCTGACGTCTTTAGCAAAATCTCCTCCGGAGGTGTCTGCGCCGGCAGCGTAGCTTCCTTAAACGCTGGGAGCGCGTGAGTAGAGACACCTCAGAAAAGGAGCTTTTCCGAAGGCGCCGAAGACATTGGCGCTGGTACATCCGACTTCGCGATTCTTCGTGACCTCGTGACGATCTCCTCAATCCACTCTATTTAACGTACCCTTTTCTAACTACAGACACTGCTTTGGGACTAGTTTTCTAAAATTGTTTCAATTCTGCAAAAAAAACAAATAGTGTGTTACCACACTACTGCAGCCAAATATTTCACCAACTCAAGTTCTATACCTTTTTCATCGAACACAAAAAATACATCACTGCCTCCTGTGGCGTAGAAGCTGAAATCTGTGGGATAATCTAGAACCCAATTGATCTTCAAATCTCATGAGAACAGCTTCATATATTGTTTCATCCAATGCTTTGTCCATATTCCAAGGAAATCCCCGTCTACTAATCAAAGCTCGGTGATATAGATGTCTAGCTCTCCTGATCAAAGCTTCATCCATTCTCCGGACCATGGGATTCCGGAGGAAGTTTGTGTCATCGCTCCTACGTTAAATATTCCCTTCCAGAGTAGACCAATTACTGGCAACTAGGCACACATGTCTTTCATACGCAGCCATTTGAAGGTCAATTGGCGTGCCCTCTATGGATTCCTCTACCAAGGCCTTACATGTCCTCTTCGAGATCAAATATCAAGAGAACCTTCATATTGCGCCTATGGGATCCCATACGAGCCAATAGAGACATCTATAACATACTACACTTCTCCATCTATCGCACACGTGTTTCATCCATTCAGGAATCGGATGAATTCCCCACAACCATGTACCGGTCGTCGAGTCGTAAATCAAAGTTCTATTTTAGCAAGCAATTTGCGTCAATATAGCCTTGGATAGGTGGTTCTCTTCTTTTGCAAAGCAAACCAAAGTTAACAGTGCCATTGAGGTACCGTAAGAGGTGTTGAACCATATTCCAATGGAACATCCACGGTCTATGCAGAAACCGAAAAAGAAAGCCACCAGCGTACAAGATATCAATACGAGTGTGATAGAGAAAAATGACCTTATATGACAAGATAACAATATTTTGAATTATCAACATATGGCGTATTTGTATTGGCTTCAAGAACAAGTTCAACCGGAAGCAGAATTGATTCGGTCAGTGAAGCGCCAAGTTGCACTCGCTAAGTAAGTCCGTAGTGTAGCCGGTTTGATGCACAAAAATTTCACTCTCATTGGTATGCACGATGTCCACCCCAAGATACTGAGATTCTCCACCTAAATCCTTCATCTTATACCGTAAGCTAAAATGGGTCTTCAATTCTACGACAAGAGAGGAATTGCTGTAAAAATTAGAAGATCATCAATGTAAATAAAAGTATAGTGATAGTTTTACCTTCGAGGAAGAAATATAACTTGGGATCTAGCTGACTTCTGGTACACTTGTTGGTGTGAAGGTAAGTGTCAATGTACTCATATCATTGACGAGGAGATTGTTTAAGCTCGTATATAGACCCTTTCAGCAGACACACCAAATGCTATCTACTTGGTTCTTCAAAGCATGGGGGCTGCTGCATGTAGATCAGCTCTTGTAGTTTTCCATTAAAGAAACTAGTAATATTGTCTATAAGATGCAAATCCCAACCAAGAGCCCACAGACAGCGCTATTATTGCTCAAAGAGTAGACCAGCGGGAGCAAAGGTCTCGTTGTAGTTCACTCCATCCGTTTGCTCCAACGGGTGTACTCCCTGTATTTACGTTTGCTCAAAAATACATCGCCATCTCAGAACCTGCGACTCCTCCCTACCTCCTTGCAACATCCAAACTTCTTCCAAGGACGGGTGCCATTGCAGAGGAATTAAAGCCGCCTCCACCCAGCCTTTGTTGGCAGTCGTAACAAATCTGGGATTGGAGGGCATTTTCTTCTAAAGATCCTCTCGCAATAGTCCTTTTTCAACAGAAGATTCTGACTGCTGGACTATCAACTCGTGAACATTTGGTAAGACTGGTCGCATCAAATTGTAAATAGTTTGGATGTTCCGAGAACTATTGAAAAGACTACCGTAAGCGAGCTTCAAATTCAAGTATGAGACTCATGATCACACGAATTGTTCACACCAAACTCCAGTTTTTAGATGATCTCAATTCATATTGTTTCATTCCCGTCACCGATATTACGGATTCGCATGTAGATCTGTGGATGTCTAACGCGTGTTACACAAACTGCTTAAACATATATTTTCTTATCATCAAGGTCTGGATGTCAGTCGGGATCATCCGATGTAATGTCAAGAACAGCATAATGAAATCACAAGATGAAAGTATTCGCTTATAAGTCATACGTATCTGGGATCTTATACACCGGACTACAAACGCTAAGATGACTTCGTTATTCACTCTGTCATACTTGCAAGATTTACAACAATCATTGTTCGCTTGACTGGTGGTTACGTTTGCTCAAGTTGATGAGGGTCAATTTCTGTCGCAGTGTAATACTGAGCTTTTTCAATTGTATAAATCCATGATCATTATCACGTCTGGCTGCTTTAGAGCTCGGATCACTCTGTAGAGCGTTTTTGACATCGATGCATGAATCCACAAGCTGAATCACTCTAAATTACAGTGTTTTTATCAAGTGGAAGAAAGTAAAAAGCGTATCTATTGGGTCCACTAATGTGGTACCCCACTTTTGGTATTTTTGCGGAATTTAAAACATTTTTGGAAAACTATACCGCGGCAGCAGTGTAAATAGCCATCGGTGCATCAAAATAGAGTGAAACTGGATGATCTCGGAGAATCTCGTAGAATCCAGGAGTTGGGCGCAACGTCTGGGACAGACGCCGCCCTAAACGACGGGCTCTGAAGGAGTACCCCTTCGCCGCAAGGCGCATAACCCGCCTTTGGCGCTAGAGGAATCCCTTAGAATCTAAGCAATCCCCAAACGCCTTGACTTGGTTAGGGTTTCGTTGGGAAGAGCTTGACGCGCTGGTTCTAACGAGCCCAAGAACGCCCGGAACGGATCAGGACTCAGGGAGTTGTGACGGTCGAAAGATACAAAGACCTTCGCCTACGCATAGGCGAGGGAAGTTCGCCTACGCATAGGCAAAATAGGGTTTGACGTCGGCGGAGAGTCCGCCGAGAATGCCGCCTACGCATAGGCGGGGAGGACTTGCACCTACGCATAGGCGAACGGAAAGCGCCTACGCATAGGCGCTTCGGCGTCGGCGAAAAGTCCGCCTTCGGCCCTAGAAATCCGCCTTCGGGGTTGGAACTTGTACGACACCTTCGGCGCCAGCGCATCCGGTTGGGTGAGGACCCAACGGAGTAGTAAAATCCGTACGGACCGTACGGACTGTACGGACGGAACGGATGAGTGCGCCTTCGGCCGGTCGGGGTTACAGAGACAAGAGCGCCGACGGAGAGGTGAGAGAGAAGGACAGACTGGACGGAGTCCGTTGACCGCGGTCAACGCCTTCGGCACAGCCGCCTTCGGTGCTGCGCCTGCGGCGAGGGACCTGCGCGGACAAACGTCCTATGTGCGGACGGAATTTGCCTACGCATAGGCGAGCGCCTACGCACAGGCAGATGAACTTCTGCGCCGGCGGAAACTCCGCCGGGGTTTCCGCCTACGCAGAAGGGAGTTCGACTTTTGTCCTCTGCGCGGACGAACGCCTTCGGCGGAGCGGGACTAGCCAAGTGGAAGTACGAATGAGTGTAGCGCGTCGGCGAGAAATCCGCCTTCGGCGCTGCGCGACCATGGCCGCGGCGTGGTACGCTGGCGGAGTTCAAATTACCAATTCGAGCGTGTGAGTGAAGTCGGCGTCGGCAGAGCGTGAAGCCGCGCGTGAGAGAGAAGGCCGTTATACCGCGGAGCCGGCGCGACCATCAAGTGATTCGACTTTCACGACCGAGAGCCGACCATGACCTCCTGCGAGCGGACAGAGGACGTCCCATTCTTGAATTGGCGATTTCAAGTTCTGGTGCGAGCTGCGCGCGTCCACCTTCTAGTTGAGAGACGTTCTAGACATCACCGCGCGGAGAGTTACTCGGTGGCTGAGAGAGAATTGAGTGCGCGACATTTGGAATTGAGAGCGATTAGAGTTTGTAGAGGAAACAGAATCGCGAGCAAGAGGCTCGGGCAGAGCAGAGAGAGAGTTGCGCAAACCAATTTCAAGAACGCAATGTCGAAATCGATAAGGCTGCGGATGGTGCCACTCAAGCTCCCGCAGAATGGGTGTGGTACCCCACTTTTGGTATTTTTGAGGAAATTAAAACATTTTTGAAAAACTGTACCGCGGAAGCAGTGTAAATAGCCATCGGTGCATCAAAATAGAGTGAAACTGGAGGATCTCAGAGAATCTCGAAAGATCTCGTAGAATCCAGGAGTTGGGCGCAACGTCTGGGACAGGCATCGCCCTAGATACGGGCTCTGAAGGAAGAACCCCTTCGGCGCAAGGCGCGAAATCCGCCTTCGGCGCTAGAGGAATCCTTCAGAACCTGGTCAATTCCCAAACGCCTTGACTTGGTTAGGGTCTCGTTGGAAAGAGCTTGACGCGGTGATTCTAACGAGCCCAAGAACGCCACGAGCGGATGAGGACTCCGGGAGTTATGAAGGTCGCAAGACACTCAGCTTCTCGCCTACGAGTAGGCGAGGAAAGTTTGTCCTATGCGCGGACGAGGGAAGTCTGCCTATTGTGAGCACAAAACTGTGCTCACATGTCTTTTTACCCTTATGAGAGTTAAAATTTTGGATTTAAGCTCTTGCAAAATTATGTTTGGGGTTTTCTGAAAGTTTCTGCAAGATTAGGAGTTGGTGTGATGGTTAGGGGGCAAGAGGTGCGGAAGGAGGCCTTTGGGGCAAGATCTTCGGCAAAGTGCCTTCGGTGAAGTCCCTTCGGGGAAAGGCCTTCGGCGAAGGAGTGAAACTCTCATAACGTTTTCAATGTGTGACGACTTGACTCAATTAGGGTCTTGTTGGAAAGAGCTCGCGACGCTCGTTCCAACGAGACCAAGAACTCTTGAAGCGGATAAGGCAGCACCGAGTTAAGAGCGGCGGAAGTTTCTGATATGTAAGGCCTTCGGCGGCCTACGCGTAGGCGGGTTGCGCGTAAGCGGCCTACGCGTAGGCGGACGCCTGTGCGTAGGCGGCGTGCGCATAGGCAAACGCCTTTGGCGGAAGGGTAAAATCAACATAACGTTTTCAATTCTTAACGGTTTGTGTTGGTTAGGGTCTTGTTGGAAAGAACTCGACACGCTCGTTCTAACGAGCTCAAGAACGCTTGGAACGGATGAGGACTTAGGGAGTTATGACTATCGGAAGATACGTAGACGTTCGCCTTCGGCGGAAAGAGTTCGCCTCCGGCGGGAATTCCGCCTACGCGGAAGGGAGATCAACTTTTGTCCGATGCGCGGATGGACGCCTTCGGCGGTTGCAGGCCTTCGTCGAAGCAGTAAAACCGGCATATCTTTTTCAATTCTTTGCGGTTTGACTTGCTTTGGGTGTCATTGGAAAGAACTCAACGAGCTGGTTCCAACGAGACCAAGATCTCTTGAAACGGATCAGTCATCAATGAGTTATGAGCGTCGAAAGCGGCTGTCATGGTTAGGCTTGAGGCCTTCGGCGTTAACAGTTAAAGGGCCTTCGGCTTTAACATATAGAGGGGCCTTTGGCCCAAGGACAGCCTGTGGATAGGCGGCCTGCGGGTAGGACGCGGACGCCTGCGGATAGGCGAACGCCTTCGGCGGAAGAGTAAAAACCGTCATAACTTTCTCGTCCGTCCGCGGAGGCTCGAGGACCTCCGCTTAGGATTTCAGGGGGAAAAGTCTCTCAAGAGTACATTCGGAGGCTTTGCAGGTAGTGACTCCCACTCCGGCTTTTAAAACCCTTCCGCTAGTTTCTGCTAGCGCAGGGAACCCGGATTGGACTTCCCACTTCGGAACGAAGTCACTCATACTCGGTGGACGTCACTCTCAACTCACAGTTGACGCGCTGGTTCCAACGAGACCAAGATCTCTTGAAACGGATTAGTCATCACTGAGTTATGAGCGTCGAAGGCGGCAGTCATGGTTAGGCGAGGGGCCTTTGGCGTTAACATATAGAGGGGCCTTCGGCGTTAACAGTTAGAGGGGCCTTCGGCCCAAGGACGCCTGCGGGTAGGACACGAACGCCTGCGGATAGGCGGCCAACGGGTAGGACGCGGACGCCTGCGGGTAGGCGGCCTGCGGGTAGGACGCGGACGCCTACTGATAGGCAAACGCCTTTGGCGGAAGAGTAAAAACCGTCATAACTTTCTCAATTCTTATTGGTTTGACTTAGTTAGGGGCTCGTTGAAAAGAACACCACACGTTTGTTCCATCGAGCCAAAGAACGTTTCAAACGAAGCAGGGATCTGTGAGTTATGGGCGTCGGGGTAACTATTATAGATAGGCAAAGGTGTAGAAGAGTGTCTTCGGAGGGGGGATGCCTTCGGCGGTGCGCGGAAGACAATTTCGGACGGCGGATGTTGACGTGATCATAAATAAAGACTGTACAGGTGTGGCAGCGGCGGGGCATGAAGTTGCACATGGGAGCCAGGCCGTTGCACATCATCGCGGGAACGGCATTCACGCGGGCTGTGGGTGACTCGGCCCTTGAAAGTTGGAGAGGAATTTTCGGCCTGGGGATAGAGATCGTGTGGTGTGCCATTGTGTGGTGACGCTGGTGGGATTGGTCGCTGGAATAGAGTGTGGATGTGAGTGATTTTCGCAGGGGAGTGGTGAGGATTAGGAGGGGAGTGTGGAGTGTTCGAAGTAGAAGGAAGCAACCTCTCGTGGGTGGAGAGTTGTATCGTGAAGTGAAATCTGTGAGTGGGATCCGTGTAATAACCCACTAAAGGCTAAAACTGCAATATAGTGGTAGAAAGGTCGAACCCACAGGGACAGGGACGCTACACGCCTGCACGGAACCACGCTACACTACACTCCGCGGAACCTGTGCTACGTCTCCTGCGCGACGGACTGCCGCGCACTAACTCCCTACCCTGCCAGTCTTCCGCTCGACTGCGCAGTCCCAACCGCTGCAACGCCGCGGACACCTCCACTTCGAGGGTGGACATGGTATCCCGCGCCTTCGACAGAAAAGCTTCGAGCTTCTTCGCTACCTTCCGCCGACTCCTGCTGTCGCCTGTCAACAACCCGGCTGCGCGAAGTTCAAACTCACGTAGTGTGAGTTTCTTTTGCGCCGCCACTTCCCAGTGGGCGTAGCCCTTGAGACTGTGGGCGACACGCCTCGCCGTCTCCTCCTTCGTGCGATCTGCCTCTCGCCTGCGATGCTCTTCAATTACCACTAATTGCGATTCGGCCTCAGCACGCTGCGCTCTCAATTCGCCACATTCTGACTGTAGCCTACGGATTAAATCCTCATCTGCCTGCCGTGCAAGCTGACACTCCGCCAACAACCGCGTCTGTCGCACGAGCTCTTCTGACAGAATCTGATTCTGAGTTTTCTCAAACATCAATGCTTCCGTGACCTTCACCTGCTCCTTGGTGAGCTCTTCCAGTTTCCCATCCCTCACCTTTTCGGAGTACTTGTAGAATTTTTGATTGAGGTTATACTGACCCCACAAGCATTCATGCTTCTCCTTCAATTCCCTCAACTCCTAGTCCACCCTAGCTAGTAGCTTGCTGGTGTGGACTTTAGTGCGAGTCCGCCTGCGCACTAATTCGATGTAAGATCCCGGCTAAAGTGGATCGGCGTATTTATCGATTTTGCCATCCAAGTACCTCAGCAACGGAATAACCTGCTCAGAGAGCGCCGCCGCCGGCGCTCCAACAATTTCCTCCTCCTCCTCCTCGGTATCCCCCGCTCCCGACATTTCTTCGGTGGAGCCTCCGTCGTCATCATCCGAGTGGAGAATTTCAGTCGCCATTGATTGCGTCAGCGACTGACTGGAGTGGGGCTGCACGTCGTCGACGTGTGCTGCCTGCGAAGGCACCGTTGCAGCCTCGCTGCTCTTCGCCAAAATGTCTAAGGCGGTAGGCGAATGTGGCCGCGCTACATCCCCGTCGCCCGCTTGTTGGTCTTTGACCGTATCCTCTCTGCCGCCGACGTCCGCCGCCGAAGGCGATCGAGCGGAGGGTGGCTGCACGGGGTTTGATTGCGCATCGCGCACCAAAATCTCGTCCCGCGGACAGTCAGTCCGCTCCTCCGCCAGTTGCTGCTCCCTTGATCGGCCCGCGGGGGGTGTGCTTGGCCTGTGCGCAGGCGCAAATGCCGGCGCCTTGTCCGCCGCAGGCGCAGCGCCGCGGACGTCCATCGCCAAAGGCGACATGGCCGGGGGCCGCTCGCCCGATGTCCCTTGGCCTTGAGGCCCTACCGCCGAAGGCGCATCTACCGGCGGATAACCCGCCGATGGTGCGGCCTCCGCACGCTCTCTGCTCGCATCTCCTCGGCTTGAAGGCCCTGGCGCCGAAGGCGCAAATCGCGGCGCGTTGTGCGCCGGAGGGTCTGGCCCCGAAGGCCGGTGTCTCGTAGGCGGATCTTCTGCCGGCTCCTTCCCCTTCCTACGTTGGAACAAGGTGATTCCTGCCTGTGCACAGGCGGCACGTGTGGAGGTGACCTGTGCACAAGCGGACTGCTTCTTCCCATGCGTAGGCGTAGGTCCACGTCCGCTTGTGGTCGCCTGTCCACGGAGGCTCGTCCGTCCGTGGAGCCTCGTCTGTCCGCGGAGTCTCGTCTGTGCGCAAACGGAACACCTGTCCGCAACGCACGTGGTAACTCCGGAGGCCCTTGGCCCGTAGGCGGCCTCCCGTCCGTCGAGGCTGCAGCGTGGTCCGTTGTTCCTGCGGACGTCCGCGCTCCCTCGTTCTTCTCTGGCGACGCACTTCCTTTCTCCGTCGCAATCGTCGCCGTGTCCGCGCTGTTGGCTGGTAACACCAGCCTGCGCGCCTTCTGCTTCGGCCGGCTGTATGACTCGTACAACGGCCGCGGTCGAATGGGAGCAGAGGGTTCTTGATGCTGCTCTTCTTCGGACTCCTCTCTCCATCGCCGCTTCCGCGGCGCTCGTGCTGTAGGAGTGTTCCTCCCTTCGTCCCTCCGCCTTGACGGAGTAGAAGTCGGTGACTCCTCCGCATCAGTGTCGACCTCATTCTCCCGCACATACCTCCCGGGATGGTCGACGGACAACGGCAGAAAACGCGCAAGCTCCGCCGCTGTCAAACAATTCCGCTGTCGATAAAAATTGATGAGGAAAGGAGAGAGATGGTTTAGAGTTCCCCCCTTCTCCTCAAAAGCGTGATGTCGCATCACCCTGTGCAGGATGCTCGCCCAGTGAATTGGAGTTCCCTCGATGATGCACTCCACAAAAGAGACCTGCCACAATGTGATGTAGCAGGCGCGGTGTGGCTGTAGTAATTGCAGCAGCGTCGCGGACAAAGTCCGGCGGAATCGATCCTTGTAATCGCGGGTCTTGTACCCATTCTTGGTAGACCTCCCGTTCTTGAACAGCTCCACGAATTGTGCCTCTTCCTGCTTGGTCACCTTGACGCTCTCACTATCGAAGAGGAGGTGCCCTGGCATGCCGGCACATCTCTCGAACATGCCTAAACATGCCTGCGCCCAATCTTGGACCGTCCACCGATCAACATGCAGACGCAATCCGCGCGAAGGTGGTCCCCGTGGCTCTAGCCACTCGCGCACCATATCCGCACAGATGTAGTTCCATCCCCATAGCAAGAAATCAAGCTTTCTTGCTATCAGGCGCTCCTCGAAAGCGCGCAGCCCGTTCTGTGGTAGACGGAGCGGCAGCATCCGCAATCGGCCCGGTCTCGTCATTGCGTTCTTGGAGTTCGCCCGCCCGCTCATTCTACTTCCGCTCCGCTCAAGCTCCTTTCTTCCTCGGCAAACTCTAATCGCCCTCAATTCCAAATCACGCGCACTCACTTCTCCCTCAATCACCAAGAAATCCTCTGCGCGGCGATGTCGAGAATGCTTAGCAGCCAGCAGATGGACGCGCGCAGCTCGCACTAGAGAATGGAATCGCGAATTCAAGAATGGGACGCTCTCCGCCTCCCGGTCGCAGGTCATGGTCGGCTCTTGCTCGTGAAGGACGACTCAATTGATGGCCGCGCCGGCTCTACGCTGAAACGGTGTCCGCTCTCACGCGCGGCTTCACGCTCCGCCGTCGCCGATTAAACTCTCACGCAAGAATTGGCGAATTTGAACTCCGCGAGCGTACTACGCCGCGGACATGGGTGCGCAGCGCCGAAGGCGGATTTTCCACCTTGCGCGGTACACTCATTCGTACCGCTTCTCAGCCAATCCTCTTCTGCCTCAGCACGTGTGTCCGCATGTCGGACATGCGCGTGTGTCCGCATGTCGGTCTTGTTGGAAAGAGCTCGACACGCTCGTTCTAACGAGCCCAAGAACGCCTGGAACGGATGAGGAGTCAGGGAGTTGTGACTATCAGAAGATGCGAAGACAAGCGCCTACGCATAGGCGGAAGGAGTTCGTCGTCGGCGGTAGGTCCGCCGGGAATTCCTCCTACGCATAGGCGGAAGGAATTCACCTACGCGTAGGCACTTTGCCATCGGCGGAATATCCGCCTTCAGCGGTACGCCTTCGGCGGAAGAGTGAATCCCTCATTACTTTCTCAATTCACAACGCCTTGACTTGATTAGGGTCTCGTTGGAAAGAACTCAACACGCTTGTTCCAACGAGCCCAAGAACGTGTGGAACGGATGAGGACTCAGGGAGTTGTGACTGTCGAAAGATGCGAAGGAGAACGCATACGGATAGGCGGAAGGAGTTCGTGGTCGGCGGGAAGTCCTGCTGGGAAATCCGCCTTCGGCGGAAGGAATTCGCCATTGGCGGAATATCCGCCTTCGGCCCTAGATGTTCGCCTTCGCCGACAGACGTCTTCGGGTCAACGCCTTCGGCGATGCGGGAGAGTGCATTCGGCGGAAGAGTGAATCCCTTATAACTTTCTCAATTCGTAACGCCTTGACTCAGTTAGGGTCTTGTTGGAAAGAGCTCGCAACGCTCGTTCCAACGAAACCAAGAACTCTTGAAACAGATAAAGCATCACTGAGTTATGAGCGTCAAAAACGGCTGTCATGGTTAGGAGAGAGGCCTTTGGCGTTAACATATAGAGAGGCCTTTGGCCCAAGGAGTTGCGCATTGGCGGCCTGCGCATATGCGAGTTGCGAGTAGAAGCCTGTGCCTAGGCAAACACCTTCGGCGGAAGAGTAAAACCGTCATAACTTTCTCAATTCTTAATGGTTTGACTTAGTTAGGAGCTCGTTGGAAAGAGCACAACACGCTTGTTCTAACGAAACCAAGAACGTTTCAAACGAAGCAGGGATCTGTGAGTTATGAGCGTCGGGGGTGACTGTTATAGATAGGCAAAGGTGCGGAAGGGTGTCTTCGGCGGGAGGATGCCTTCGGCGCCACGTGGCAGAAGATTCCCGATGGCGGAAGTTGGCGGGATTATGTCAAGTGTGGGACGCAGAACGGCGGGGCGTGAATTTGCACGTGAGGAGCAAGCCGTTACCCATAATCGCGAGAACGGCATTCAAGCGGCATGTGGGTCCCCCGGACCTCGGATTTTGGAGAAGGAATTTTGGCCTAGGTTTAGAGATCTTGCGGGACCCATATCTTTGCGATGGACGGTCGGATGGATCTGAAATTTAGTGGGGCCGTTGATCTTAGTCGGCCACGCATGCCTGCAAATATTTAGCCTTAGATCTTGCATGGAAAGGCGCTGGCGGCTCTGTACAGTAGGCTTAGGATTAAGATTTAGGGTTAGGGTTAGATTTAGGTTGTAAGTTAGAGGGAAAGGCAGCCGTCGACTCCTCAGGTGTAGGATCTGTTGCGGCTCGCACCATGGCATAGTGCAGTGTAGTGCTAGTTAGGACTTAGAAGGTATAAAGTAGTTCAAGGCGTCTTGCCTTGGGATTTTTCCAGTTTCGGAAGTACAGATTAGGAACTCATTTTCTCTGCGTGTTTGTGTCCTTAGTTATGTCACCACGCTAGAGGAGCTACACCTTAGCGATCCGCATTGTGTAACTGAAGGCCTTCAGCCGAATGTTCAGAGCTAGTACATTGGTTAAAGACTTGAGTAGTTTGGATCTACACCTGCGGGTGATTGCCGATGCTCAGAGCCAGTGACTAGTTAGATACTTGAATAGTTTCGCCCCTACACCTTCGAGTGGGTGTTTCTGATTGTACTCCTTCGGGATTTTTCCCCTGAATGCCAAAGTGAAGTTTTGCTACTTCGTTTAGTTTTGGTCTACTCTAGTGGGTTATTACACTTATGTAGAGATTAGAATAGTATTGTAATAAGCCACTAAAGGCTAAAACTGCAATATAGTGGTAGAAAGGTCGAACCCACAGGGACAGAGGAACACACAGGGTATAAAGTGTCACGTTTTAACAGACTATTGAGGAGTTTGAATTCTCAGGCGACTGTCACTCCCAGAAATACTGCAAGTGTCCACTCGGAGCGCACTCGGAGGTCGCACAGTGCAGCGTAACACACACACACACACACCTGAAACTACAGAAACACAACCCAGAGATCCGTTAGGACCTCTATTCAAGATTTCAGGGGGAAGGTCTCTCAAGAGTACACTCAGCGAAGCTGCGGGTAGTGACTCCCAACTCTGGCTTTTACAACACTTCCACTAGCTTGCTGCTAGCGTAGGAAACCCGGTTTGGACTGCCTACTTCGGATCGAAGTCAGTCATATGCGGTGAACAACACTCTCAACTCACAAAACGCGCAGAGAACACAGGTCCACACAGAAGGACTGACTGAGAAACATTCCAATACCACACCATGACAGTCTATTGAAGAGTTTGAATTCTTAGGCACTTGTCATTCCCAGAAATACTACAGGGGTTACCCCAAAGGCACCTACTGCAGCGTAACCTGAATTTACGACCAAGGTTTACACGAAGTAGCAAAACTTCACTTTGGCATTTAGGGGAAAAATCCCGCAGGAGTACAATCAGGAACAAACACTCGAAGGTGTAGGGAGGAAACTATTCAAGTATCTAACTAGTCACTGGCTCTGAGCATCGGCAATCACCCGCAGGTGTAGATCCAAACTACTCATGTCTCTAACCAATGTACTAGCTCTGAACATTCGGCCGAAGGCCTTCACCTACACATTGGATCGCTAAGGTGTAGCTCCTCATGCGTGGTGACAGAACTAAGGACACAAACACGCAGAGAAAATGAGTTCCTGATCTGCAATTCTGATGTTAGGAAAGATCACAAGATTCTGCCTTGAACTACTTTATACCTTCTAAATCCTAACTAGCACTACACTGCACTACGCTATGCGCCTGCACGGAACCACGCTACGCTACACTCCGCGGAACCTGTGCTTCGCCTCTTGCGCGACGGACTGCCGCGCACTAACTCCCTACCCTGCCAGTCTTCAGCTCGACTGCGCAGTCCCAAACGCTGCAACGCCGCGGACACCTCCACCTCGAGGGTGGACATGGTATCCCGCGCCTTCGACAGAAAGGAATCTAACTTCTTCGCTACCCGCCGCCGATTCCTACTGTCACCTGGCTACACGAAGCTCCAACTCACGCAGTGTGAGTTTCTCCTGCGCCGCCACTTTCCAGTGGGCGTAGCCCTTGAGACTGTGGGCGACGCGCCTCGCCATCTCCTCCTTCGTGCGATCTGCCTCTCGCCTGCGCTCATCTTCAATTACTACCAACTGCGATTCGGCCTCCGCATGTTGAGCTCTCAATTCCCCGCACTTCGACTGCAGCCTGCGGATTAAATCCTCATCCGCCTGTCGTGCGAGCTGACACTCCGCCAACAACCGCGTTTGTCGCACGAGCTCCTCTGACAGAACCCGATTCTCAGTCTTCTCAGAAATCAGTTCTTTTGTGGTCTTCACCACATCCCTGGTGAGCTCTTCCAGTCTCTCCTTCTTCAATGTGTTGTAGTGGGTGTGCGACTTCCGCACGAGATTATACTGTCCCCACAAGCATTCATGCTTCTCCCGCAACTCCTTAAGTTCCCGGTCCACCCGAGCTAACAGCTTGCTGGTGTGGACTTTAGTGCGAGTCCGCCTGCGCACTAACTCGACGTAGGACCCAGGCTGGCGAGGATCCGCGTATTTATCAAATTTGCGATCCAAGTACCTCAGCAGAGGTACTACCTGCTCACAGAGCGCCGCCGCCGGCGCACCAACGATTTTCTCCTCCTCCTCGGTGTCTCCCGATCCTTACATTGCTTCCGTGGATCCTCCTTCGTCATCATCCGAGGGAAGGATTTCGGTCGCCATTGATTGCGTTGGCGACTGGCCCGAGTGGGACTGCAAGCGGTCTGCGGGTGCTACCGCCGATGGCACTCTTGCAGCTTCGCTGCTCCCCGCTAAAATGTCCAAGGCGGTGGGTGAATGTGGCCGTGCTACATCCCTATCATTCGCCTGCCGATCGTCAATCGTCTCCCCTTCGCCGCCGACGTCCACCGCCGAAGGCGATCGAATGTGTCTGCGCGGGGTGTAATTGCGCATTGCGCGCTCAAATTTCGTCTCGCGGACATACAATCTGCTCCTCCGTTAGGTCCTGCGCGAGGGCTGCGTCTGGCCCGCGCGTAGGCGCAATTTTCGGCGCCTGGTCCGCCACAGGCACAGCGCCGAAGGCGTCTATCGCCGAAGGCGACAGAGCCGAAGGCCGCTCGCCCGATGTACCTGGGCCCGAAGGCCCTACCGCCGAAGGCGCATCTGCTGGCGGATTACCCGCCGAAGGTGCGGTCTCCGCACGCTCCCTGCTAAAAACTCGATGGCCCGAAGGCCCTGGCGCCGAAGGCGCAAATCGCGGCGCGTTATACGTCGGAGGGTCTGGTTCCGAAGGTCCTTGACTCGAAGGCGGATCTTCTGCCGGCTCCTTTCCCTTCCTACGTTGTACCGGGGGTGAATCCTGCCTACTCGTAGGCGGCCGCCTGTGCGTAGGCGAACTTTCTCTGCCTACGCGTAGGCAGAGGTCCACGTCTGCTTGAGGTCGCCTATCTGCTAGAAATCGCCTGTGCGTAGGCGGAACACTCGTCCGCATCGCACGTGGTAACTCCGGAGGACCTTGTCCCGCAGGCCTCTGGCCCGAAGGCCGCCTCTCGTCCGCCGGAGGTGTAGCGTGGTCCGCCGCTCCTGCGGACGTCCGCCGATCATCTCCGGTGACGCACTTCCCTTCACCGTGGCAATCGTCGCCGTGTCCGCGCTGCTGGCTGGTAACACAAGCCTGCGCGCCTTCTGTTTCGGCCGGCTGCACACTTCGTGCAGTGGCCGCTGTCGTATGGGAACAGTGGGTTCTCGATGCTGCTCCTCCTCTGGTTCCTCTCTCCATCTCCGCTTCTTCGGCACTCTTGCTGCGGGTGTGCTTCTTCCCTCGTCCCGCCGGGTCGGCGGAGTAGAAGCTGGTGAATCCTCTGCATCGGTGTCGACCTCGTTATCCCGCACATACTTCCCGGGATGGTCGACGGACAATGGCGGAAAGCGAGCGAGCTCCGCCGCGGTCAAACAGTTCCTCTGCCGATAGAAGTTTATCAAGAAAGGGGAGAGGTGATTGAGAGTTCCCCCCTTCTCCTCGAAGGCGTGCTATCGCATCACTCTATGCAGGATGCTCGCCCAGTGAACTGGAGCTCCGGCCAAGATGAGCTCCACAAAAGAAACCTACCACAAGGTGATGTATGAGGTGCGGTGTGGCTGCAGCAATTGCAGCAGCGCCGCCGCTACAGTTTGGCGGAAGCGATCTTTGTAGTCGCGGGTCTTGTACCCGTTCTTGGTAGACCTCTCCCGCTTGAACAATTCCACAAATTGCGCCTCGTCCTGCTTCGTCACCTTGACGCTCTCACTATCAAAGAGGAGGTACCCGTCGGTGCCGGCACACCTCCCCAATGCATGCGCCCAATCGTGGACGGTCCACCGATCTACGTGCGAACGCAATCCGCGCGTAGGTTGTCGCTCCACATCCAGCCATTCGCGCACCATGTCTACACATATGTAATTCCACCCCCACAGCAAGAAATCAAGCTTCCTTGCAATCAGTCGCTCCTCGAAAGCACGCAACCCGTTCTGTGGAAGCTGGAGCGTCAGCATCCGCAACCTGTTCAATCTTGACATTGTGTTCTTGAACTTTGCTTGCGCAACAACTCTCTCTCTGCTCTGCTCGAGCTTCTTGCTCCCTCTGCAAATTCTAATCTCCTTCAATTCCAAATCGCGCAACTTCAACTCAAATTTCTCTCAGTCACCAAGTAATCCTCCGCGCGGCGATGTCTAGAATGTTTAACAGCTAGCAGGTGGACGCGCGCAGCTCGCACTAGGAAGTGAAATCGCGAATTCAAGAATGGGCGTCCTCCGTCTCCTGGTCGAAGGTCATGGTCGGCTCTCGGACGTGAAGGTCGAATCACTTGATGGCCGCGCCGGCTCCGCGCTATAACGGCCTCCTCTCTCACGCGCGGCTTCACGCTCCGCCGACGCCGACTTAACTCACACGCTCGAATTGGCAATTTGAACTCCGCTAGCGTACTACGCCGCGGACATGGGTGCGCAGCGCCGAAGGCGGATTTCTCGCCTTGCGCGCTGCACTCGTTCGTACTAACCTTTGGCCAATCCCGCTCCTCCGAAGGCGATCGTCCGCGCATCGGACAAAAGTCGAACTCCCTTCTACGTAGGCGGAATCCCCGGCGGAATCTCCGCCGGCGCGGAACTTCATCTGCCTGTGCGTAGGCGCTCGCCTACGCGTAGGCAAATTCCGTCCGCCTATCAAATGTTCGTCCGCGCTGCTGCGCTGGCGCCGAAGGCGTTGACCGCGGTCAACAGACTCCGTCCAGTTTGTCCATTTCTCTCGCCTCTCCGTCGGCGCTCTTGTCGCCGTAACCCCGACCGGCCGAAGGCGCACTCATCCGTTCCGTCCGTACAGTCCGTACGGTCCGTACGGATCTTACTACTCCGTTGGGTCCTCGCCCGTCCGCGCTGCTGCGCTGGCGCTGAAGGCGCCGTACAATTTCCAACCCCGAAGGCGCATTTCTAGGGCCGAAGGCGGATTTCCCGCCGACGCCGAAGCGCCTGTGCGTAGGCGAGCTTCGCTCGTCCGCCTGCGCAGAGGTGCTTATCCTCCCCGCCTACGAGTAGGCGACATTTGCGGCGAACATCACGCCGACGTCAAACCCTATTTCGCCTACGCGTAGGCGGACTGCCCTCGTCCGCGCATAGGACAAACTTTCCTCGCCTACTCGTAGGCGAGAAGCTACGTGTCTTGCGACCTTCATAACTCCTGGAATCCTCCTCCGTTCGTGGCGTTCTTGGGCTCGTTAGAATCAGCGCGTCGAGATCTTTCCAACGAGACCCTAACCAAGTCAAGGCGTTTGGGAATTGACCAGGTTCTGGAGGATTCCTCTAGTGCCGAAGGCGGATTTCGCGCCTTGCGTCGAAGGGGTTATTCCTTCAGAGCCTGCATGTAGGGTGGTGTCTGTCCCCGACGTTGCACCCAACTCCTAGATTCTACAAGTTCTCTCGAGAATCTCTGCGATCTTCCAATTTCACTCTATTTTGATGCACCGAAGGCTATTTACACTGCTGCCGCGGTATAATTTTCCAAAAAATGTTTTAATTTCCTCAAAAATACCAAAAGTGGGGTTCACAAGTATATAGACAGAAGAGGATATGGAGAGATTTTCTTGTGAGGAATTATGGAGAGGAGTACTATAAAGCTGTGATAGAGTCACCTGCACCTTTTGTGACTCCTTTGTTGAGAGGTCACATTGTGATTATACTCACTTTGTACTAGAGGGAGTGTGAGAAAGCATGGGAACATCAATTGATATGGGTGAGGTTCTCAATGCAATCATGGCAGAGATGAAAGAGTTAAGAAAAGCGATAGTAGATGTGCATACCAAGCAGCAAGCCATGGAAGATAAAATCTTCGCATTGGAGAATGAGAAAGTAGAGAGAGAGAGAGTTGGAGAGATGGAAGTTGAACCCCAAGTTCAAGCTTCTCAAGTTTAGCCAGAACCAACTCCTATTGATGCAGAAGAGACAAATACGAGACGTCTTCAAGAGATTGAAGATCAAGCAAATTTTTTGCTTCAAATGGGAAAATCCTGTAAGGTGGAAGCTTACAAAGAGAGTAGAGCAATGGGAGTGTTAGAGGGATGGATTATGAGGATGAATATTCATTTATTCCATTTTCATGTTTCTGATTATATTGCAGGAATGTTCATGAGATCTTATCTTACGGATAAGGCTCTCACATGGTACACAACATGGGAGAGAATGCTTTCAGAACAAGATGCTACCATTTCGTGGAGTGGAATGCAGGAAGAACTTCTGCAAAATTTTCAAGCGATTGATTCTCTTCAAACTGCAAGAATGAAGTTGTGGGATCTGAAGCAAAAAGGAGGTATTCATGAGTACATTGAAGAATTTTGTGATCTTCAAGTATCTATCATGGATATGAGTGGAGCTGAAGACTTGGACGTGTTCAAACGAGGCTTGAAGGATCGAATTCGAAAGGAGGTGATGATAAGCAATCCATCTACTGTGAATGAAGCAATCGCAATTGCTCAACAAATTTCGGGTGCTTTTGGTGTCACACACGGTGAACCAGTGAGCAATTTTCGAGATCCATCTAATCCAACACCGATGGAGTTGGAAAACCTTCAACGTAGAGAAGGTTTTGCACCAACAAGAGGACCACCACCAAGATTTGAAGGTGAGATTAGGCGACCAAGAGTTCCAAATTTGCAAGAAGGTTATGCAAATAATGGATTGGTTCGAGGAGGAGCTGGAGTTCGTGACAATCGCCAATGCTATGCATGTGGACGAATGGGTCACATAGCCAAGTTTTGTCAAATTCGGCCGACACAACAAGGAGGACGGCCCATGCAGCGACGCCCGTTCAACAATATGGAGGGGATAGTGTATGAAGAGGTGGAGGAAGCAATTTCGGGAAACGAAGATCACCAGTAATCTTGCCTCGCGGCCTTACTGGTTCTACAAAGCGAAGAAAAGGCGAGGTTAGAAGAAGGCAATGGTTGGGAGCTCATGGAAGGGGTAAGAAGCAAGCTCAACTCATTGTCACTGATGGTTTCATGGAAGGACACAAGGTGAGAGTTTTAATTGATCTTGGAGCAACTGAGAATTTTCTATCAAGGAGTGTTGTTATGAAGTTAGGTTTGATGTTGATGAAGGACGTGAGTGAAGAAGTTGAATTGCCAAACGGGCAAACTGAAGTGATAGAAACACTACCACGGAGTGTAGAATTATCTATAGGTAGATACAAGGAGAGCATTGAATGGAGAGTAATTCGTTTAGCTCGATATGATGTCATCCTTGGAATGCCATGGATGGAACAATATAATCCGAAGTTAGATTGGAGAAGAAAAGTGATTACAAGTAGTGCATGGAAAATCTATGGAGATAGAATTAGATCTCAGAATAGGAATTTACCCCTCTTTGTGATGGGTACAGCATCCATTTTTAGAGATGATGTATGTATCCTTGGACTTATAAGAGATATTGGGTCCACGGACAAACCTTACATCCCGGAGTCCTTGAACGACATTTTTATGGAGTATAAAGATGTTTTTCCAGATGATCTACCTGCAGGATTACCACCAAAGAGGCGAGTAGATCACAAGATTGAGGTCATACCTGGAAGTACACCAACTTGCAAAGCTCCATATCGTTTGGCTCCAAACGAATTGGAAGAATGCAAAGCTCAAGTGGAGGAAATGTTGAGCAAGGGATTCATTCAACCAAGTGTTTCACCTTATGGAGCTCCAGTACTCTTTGTGAAGAAGAAGTATGGATCCATGAGACTATGTATCGATTATCGCGGGTTGAATCAACAAACAGTGAAAAACAAATATCCATTACCTCGTATGGATGATTTGTTTGATCAACTTCAAGGAGCGAAGTACTTCACCAAGCTAGATTTGAGAAGCGGCTACAATCAAATTCGAATTGCAGATGAAGATGTTCACAAGACAGCTTTTCGTACTAGGTATGGACACTTTGAGTATCTGGTGATGCCTTTTGGTCTCACTAATGCACCAGCTACATTCATGGGATTGATGAACGATATCTTTCGCCCTTATCTAGATAAATCTGTCTTTATTTTTCTAGATGATATTCTGATGTATAGCAAAACTTTGAGTGATCATAGAAGTCATTTACGAGAGGTACTTCAAGTTTTAAGAGACAATCAATTGCATGCCAAAGCTTCAAAATGTGAATTTGGCAAGTCAGAAGTAGATTACTTGGGTCATAGAGTTACAGCTATAGGAATCCAAGTGATGAGTGAGAAGATAGATGCCATTCAGAAATGGACAGCACCTGAGTATCAAACTCAATTGAAGAGTTTTCTAGGGCTCACTGGATTCTATCGTAGATTTGTGAAAGGTTTTGCTCGACTAGCTCAGGCCTTGACTTCCATGTTAGGGAAATGTCAAAAGTGGAGATGGGGAACAGCTCAAGAGTTAGCTTTTCAAGCATTGAAAGATGCTTTGTTACACGCATCTATTCTCAAGTGGTATGATCCTAACCGTTCTATCAAGTTGGCCATTGACGCATCAGGTACAACAGTAGGTGGCATACTTCAACAAGAATGGGAGGATGGATGGCATCCAGTTGCTTTCTATTCTCGAAAGTTGGTGGCGCCGGAACAAAATTATCACACGACAGAACGGGAGGAGTAAGCCATCGTGTTGGCAACCAAACATTGGAAGCATTACTTGGATGATAAGGAGTTTGTGGTGGAGACTGATCATAAACCTTTGGTTTATTTGGAAACTCAGAAGGATCTGTCCAAACGACAAATTCAATGGGCAGAGTGGCGTCAACGCTTCAACATGAAGATTGTGTACGTGGAGGGAAAGAAGCAACTTGCAGATGCTCTCACACGCATGCCTTGTTTGAATCATGTTGCAGAAGTGAAAATTCAGGCGGATTGGTGGAGCAAGATGTCAAAAGCCACAAAGGAGGATGAAGAGATCACTCGGGCACTACAAACTAGAAAGGCAGAGAAATCTCGAGATTTGACGTTTTACAATCAGCGTATATGGATTCCACAAGATCACGATTTGCGCACAATGATTTTGGCAGAAAGTCATGATACAGCCATTGCAGGTCATGTGGGAGTGGAGAAAACCGTGGAAAGTATACAACGAGTGTACTATTGGCCCAAAATAGGTGAGGATGTGGAGTCTTATGTTCGAAGTTGTGTTGCTTATCAACAAAACAAGGCAAGTAATCAAAAACCAGCGGGTTTATTACAGCCTCTTCCTATTCCCGAACAGCGGTGGGAACATGTCACCATGGATCTTGTATGTTAGTTACCAAGGACTTCGTTATGACATGATTCAGTGGTGGTTTTTGTGGACAAATTGAGCAAGATGATTCGCATTAGGCCAACCACACAAACAGTAACAGCTCCACAACTAGCTCAATTGTATCTAGATGTAGTTTTTGTGAATCATGGCTTAAGCAAAGTGTTACTCACGGATAGAGGTACTCACTTCACTAGTTTATTTTGGAAAACTTTGTTTAGTTTTTTCAAAACAAAACTAGCAATGTCAACGGCCTATCACCCTCAAACTGATGGACAAACTGAGAGGGCAAATAGAACCATAGAAAAAATGCTACGAGCATTCACATTAGAAGAGCAAGAAGAGTGGGACAACCTTTTGCCACTTGTGGAATCTGCATATAACAATTCTGTTAATGCATCTACAAAAGTGTCTCCATTTTTTCTTATGTATGGAGCTCATCCTATAACTCCTTCAAGTTTGATGAGACTTCCTAAAGGAGAGGAGTTTTCGACCAAAGTTGCAGCAGTCAACGAATTCGTGGAGCATATTCACCGAGGACTACATCAGGCCAAGGAGAAGTTGATGATAGCTCAAAATCGGCAAAAGCAGCATGCCGATGCTCATCGTATAGAAGTGATTTTTGAGGTTGGAGATCATGTTTGGTTATCTACAACAAACTTGTCTCTTGTAGGAACACCAAAGTTAAACTCTAGGTTCATTGGTCCATTTTTGGTTTTGAAGCGTGTTGGTGAAGTGTCATACAAGTTGGAACTTCCGTCACATATGAAAATACATCCATTATTTCATGTGTCATGATTGCGAAAACATGTACCACTGCCAAAACAATTCACCAACCAACCAGCACCACCTCCTCTTCCAACCTTGATAGCAGATCATGAGGAGTTTGAGGTAGAAAAGACACTCAAGAAACGTATTCGAGGTCATAAATATCCCAAAGTAGAGTATTTGATTCAATGGAAAGGCTATCCATCGTATGAATCAACTTGAGAACCAGCTAAAAATTTAGCAAATGCACCTTTGATAGTTCAGGAATTTGAACGTATGTGCAACAAGGACGTTGCATCTTAAAAGGAGGGAGGTTTTTAACCATCTTTAGTTAGTTAAAACTAAAGTAGAGGTTACTCTAAATATTGATGTAGATACTTTAGTGTGCACTAGTCATAGCTGCCACGTCAGCGATCCGCGCACTTGGTAGGTACAGAGTGGATGTGTTAGTTGACAGTGCCACGTCAGCAATCCGTGTGCTTGTAGGTAAGGATTGAGTGTGTTAGTTCGGTGCGCCACGTCAACGATCCGTGTGCTTGTTAGGGTTATCCGTCACGTCATCCATCCACTAGGAGTGGGATGGATGGTGGGGATTAGATCTTATCACCTTGTACTTGTTGGTGAGAGCTATATAAGGGAGAGGAGAACCATTGTTGGTATCTCTCATCTTCAGAGTTTACGTTTCTATCTTCAAGTGAGCTTCTCTCTAAACCTTAGTGTTACAATGCATTTTCAGCTTTTGAAAAGTGTCAAGGTGCATTAGTCGCGTCAGGAGCTTTCCAACAATACCCAATTTGCCTATATTCGGACAGAGAATGTTTTGAACAAAATATGCACAAATGAAATGTTCCCTTGAAAGACAAAATCCTTCGAGAAACAAAATCTTATGGACAAAATCGGTCCACCTTGAACTGCCTGCCTGTGTGCGAATTTTGCCCGCGATCACCGTCGCCTATAATGCAACATCTGTTGCCCGTGATCACCGCTGCCTAGGACAACCGTCGCCTGTGACCACCGTTACCAGTGACCACCGTCACTCGCAAATGCACCGTCCGGCAACCGTGACTCCTGTTGCTCGTGATCACCGTCGTCCGCGACAACAATATCCGTCACATGTGACTAACATCGTCTTTGACCACTGTCACCCGCAACTGCACCGTCCATCACCTGCAAGTCCCGTCGTCCATGACCACCGTCGCCCGCGACTACAATATCTGTCACTCGCGATCACTGTCGCACGTGATCACAGTCGGCCACAATTTTTGTTGCTCATGACCACAATCACCTGCAACTGCACTGTCGTCACCCACGACAAGGGAACCGTAACCGCATGGCAATTGCGAGAGGTGGGAGGGGGGGGGGTATTTAGTTCCCGCTGTTTGGGGGCGCGTCGTCATGCCTTGGGTGTGAATCCTTGCCGCTCGAGGGCCCTTCGGTCTTGCCTTTGGGTGGTCTCCGCTGCTCGGAGTCACCGCTACCCAAACTCCGCGTGAGGGCCGCGCGGAGGGGGGTAGAGGCACCACCGCTCCTGCCTTGGAGGATGGGGAGGGGGGGACTGTTGAGAGTATCAACTTTCGAGCAAAGCAAGTTTTTGCAAAACACTTCAAGGACGAGGTTTTCAACTTCCAAAAAAAACGATTTTCTACAAAAACACTTTAAGGACGAGGTCTTCACCATTGTCTCGCAAGCAACAGGATGAGAAGCTTTCCTCTACTCACGTATAACAATAATTGGATAACTTTAACAATCTACACAGATTTTACCATCACTTCCAACCAAACCACTTCATTGTCATAAATTTTTGTCACTAAATTTTGAGGAGTCCGACATCTCTTCACCTCAATTTGTTTCACAAATTGTAAGTGACAAACACCAAACCAAAAGTTGGCTCAAGTTCCAAATGAACAAACTGAAAAAACACTTAGACTTCAAACCGAAAAACCTGAAACCACTATCAAAAGCTTTGAACTGAAATCATGTTAAACAAAGTCACATCCCTTTCACAAGCTCCACCTAAAGAACATCACTCTGTCATAAATCTGTCCGCATCAAAAAACTGTCATTGTCAACTCAAAATTCTAGTGACAAAATTTTACCAAAAAAAAAACCTTCAAGAAATCCCGTCTCAGTTTCAAACTGAAACAATTCAACGACTACAGATCCGCAACTGAAAACTTGCTCTGATACCGATTATGAATGTGAAATCAAGAAACCATCCAAGCCAAGCGTGAACACAAGAGACACTCGTATAACGTGGTTTATCCTCAAGGGCAACGTCCACGGATGAAACAAGCGTGAGAGTTTACTAACAACTGAATACTACGCACATCAAGTAAAAGTCTTGGGGGTATATATATACCCAACGCGAGCGACGCACCTAGCTATATATAGCTATAACCTGAGGTTAATGCTTAATCAGAGTTAGTCTCAACAATAGCCTTTTAGTATCCATGTTATTGATCTATTATAGATGTACAAGAATATCAAATTTATATGCAGAAATTTATCTATACTTCATTTCATGTTAAACATTATTTTTCTTTTTCAAATAGATTTTGATAAAATTTTGATAAAATATATAAAACAAAAACATGATTTATAGCAAAGAAATCAATACAATTGTAAATTCAAACAACACAAATGTTTTATTTATTCTTTCAAATCCAGTATTATATTTTTCAAACAAAGAGTTAAGTTTAAATTTTGTAATGATGAATATAATTTTTTTCAAATTATAACAATTTCAAGTCTTTGATATGATTGATTTCAAGTTTTATAGAATCTGCTTCTTAATTTTTTGATGATGTAGTATGTATTATTATGTAAAAAAAATAACCATTTCACATAGCTTTGATTCATTTTTTCTTATATGAATAAAAACTTCTGTGATAAATCAATCAATTCTGTGAGATATGTGGTTATCCACCAGTAAACTTAAAATTTAAATTTGAGTAAGATGATCAAACTTAACATATCAAAGATGCATGAAAGAATATGATTGGTTGAAAAGATCATAATAATATAAGGGAATAATATAAAAAGTCTGTAATAAAAAAGATACATTAAAATACTGTAATTTAGTAGATAAAGATGGAATTATTGTAATATAGATCCATATAAAATTTTGAAAATAAGTTTTTTCTGTTTCAACACATAAAAATGTCATCAATGTTGTAATTGTAATATTTTTACAAGGAAAAAATATTACAATTCAATTTACTGCTTTAATAATAACAATGGTGTTTGTAAAATTTATTCCTGAATAAATATATATGTATATATATATGTCAATTATATATTCAAAAAATTTAAAATCGATTTTCAATGTAAATATTTGAAATTTATTAGAAAAAAAATTCATTTTTTGAATACCACCCTTAACATTTGCATAAAAATAAATTATCGAAAAATAAAGTTTAGAATGATATAAGTTTTTTCATAGTTATTCTACACACAATTTTTTAATAAATAATATTTCTTCAAAGTAGATATTTAGAAACTAAGAAATACCTAGCCAAAAATCCTTTATTCCACACCAAGATCAAGCACATTAAAGTCAAAGTTCATTCCTTCGGAAAATATTTACCTCAAATACATTCACAGTGAGAAGAACCAAGCGGATTTGCTCATTGCAAATGTACTTGAAGTCAATAGTCCCCCTAAAACATCCTTTCGGTGATGAAATGATGTTTGTCTTCAATGTGCTTGGTTTTGGCATGGAAGTTAAGGGCTTGAGTAGCACAAAAGGTTGAGCACAAAGTTTGCAGCTGTGTAACACTCACTTCATTTTCGGACTTAATGCGTTCACAGATGTACCGGAACCGTTTAGAATTAAACACACATCTAGCGGCTTCAATCAAAGTAAGGTTTTTGCACTAAGAAAATCCATTTTGAGGCGGAATTTGAGTGGTGAGCTGGAGGTGTATGCCTTTATTAAGACAATATGGTTGAAGAACTTAGACAAATATTCACCACCAAAATCTGAGCACAGGTTTGACACTTTAAAGTTCCAATCATTTGTGCAAGTAGTGATGGCAACTATCTTATGTGAAAACTCGTTTTCAACTAAAATGACAAACGGTCTAAAACAGTCAGTAATGGCATTCTTAATTTAAAAGAAGTAGGTCTATATATACCGTGAGTATTCATCAATAAAAGTAAGCATGTTCCAAATTTAGCCTTTGCTATAATTTAACCGCAGATGTCCGATATTTATAAGCTCAAGAAGACAGAGTGTTTTGCTTGGCATGCTTGTTACTCTTGCATTGTTGCTTGGACAAGACACAAGTGACTCACTTTGATCGCGGCTTGAGGGTTAGTAAAACAGACCATGCATAAAATATTTGGACGACATATGATGAGCCCACTTGAAATTTACGTGACATAGTCGATGATGCCAAAGGGTCTTTGTGTCAAGGGAAGCTACAGTTGCGAGAGCCGGGTGTCTTCAGCAATTAGACAAAATCAGAATAGTCGAAGGGTCTCAAGTGTCGTAGAACTGCATGAATTTTTGTTAGTAGTCCCTTGGATCACTCATAATTGAGGGTGAAAAGATTAAATCTTATACAATTTACTCTTGGAATCCCTATTTGCATAAAGAATACACTAGTGAGATTAGTCTTATCTAGCAAAAAACATGAAGTAGGCGTAAAGAGTGCATAATGCCCGAATGAATAAGACAACTTACGAACAAGAGATTTTTGTTAACCTAGGAACATACAAAACGTGTTTGATGAAACTATTAGAGTCAAGAAGCAAAGTGGATTTCCCGCTACAGAGAGTTAAGCCCCATTGACAATGGACACTCCTACCGAAGAAGACCCTACTTGAAATAACGACAAGATAGAACGAATTCTGTGACATTACTGTCGGCTTTCCCGTCAAAATTTCCTGTGACATGACCGCTGGCTCCCCGAGTCAAGATAAAAATCAAGGCATCATTTCATTCAGTTTTTAACAAATTTCAAATAACCTTTGAAATTTGTATCGAGGTCTAGATGTTCTTTAGAAACTTTTGGAAATTCAATATCAATCACAATGGACAGCATGCAGCAGGTCCTTGCGGATGTCTTGCTGACGAGCACCATCGAGATTGTGAAGCAGAATGGGTTGGTGGATGATCTCATCCGAGCAATTTTTGGTGCGAAAGAATATTTTTGAGGCAATTAAGATAATAATCAGCACCAGGCAGCTTCAAAGACATGGAAAATTTTGAAATGTTGTCGACCGTAAATATAACAGCCTAACAGCGAAGAAGATAAAGGAGATCCAACAGATTATCCTAAATTTCTTAGTACACTACATTCGGTAACCTATACACGAACAACACTTTCGAAGATTCTCATTGCCCGATTCAAAAAGAAAGTTTCATTTGACAAGATCTTATTCCATGAAATATGTGCAAAAATATTGTTTTGCGATTGTTTTGAGGCTTGAAGAGGTGGGACTTCAAAATTCTGAGGTCACACTTGTGATGTGTAACTTCAGAATTCACACTTCAATCCACTCTTCAAATTTCTGAAGTGATTGTGATTCTGGATTCTGATGGGACTTCAGGCCACCATGGTTTGAAGAGAACGAAGCTGAAGTTAGAGGTCACAAGACTTCACAACGATGCCAAATTTAAGATTCGGTTGCGTGTTCTTGGCAAATTAACCCTGAGTTCGAGAACAGAGCCAGCTAATAGAATCGCCGTTACTCAGGTGTTCACATCGGGCAGAAATCCACAGGATATCTGCCACCATTGCGCAAAGTGCATTTTAGGTTAGTGGCGTACTAGACTCGATGTCTCCGTCGGTTTTTGTCTAAGCCACACGAGACTGTAAACTCGAGACTGTTCCACTCCAGTTGAACAGATTTACCAGATTTAGTGCTTTCTTACATAGAAATTCTACCACCGCTTTCATTCTCAAAGTTCTCATTCTCGCCTTCGACTTTGCAAGGAATGTTAGTCTCAACACCTCCATATTAAGGGGATGATCGATAATATCAGCATACGCAAACGGTTAGCTCTTTCAGAAATGCAAAGTAAGTTTTTTCAGGTCATCTTGCACAAATCATTTCTCTTCAGATGTAGGTAATCGACCTCCTATCACGGAAGCCCAACGTAAACCCGTGATTCTCTAGTAAGACCATCGTAAGGGTTATTAGAATGTTTGTACTTCTTTGGCAAAACAACTTTTCCGAGTTTCCTCCTGTCAATTGGAGTGCTTGTCAATGCTTCTTGTCATGATGCGGAGTCAAGACAGATAAACGAAGAGATTCATAGGATTCAAAAGTATGAACCCGAAGTCGAATGAAACATTGAGTGCCTCTGAATACATAGAGCTATATCGACATGGAAATGATAGATTCAACTCACTCGAAAGATGAAACTCCTGTTCGGTACCACAATTCGACTGGTAAGGACCACTAGTAGGCTGGTATAATTCTAGAGTACTAACATGTTCAATTCCAGTTTACCGAAAGAAAAAAATTCGGACGTACCAATGTAAGAAAATACATTCAGAGTGCAAGGATATTTCATTACAGAAAGAATATGGCTCTTGCAGTTAGACATGACTTTATTTGGATAAAAGCGTCAAAGTAACATCAAGAATCATTCCGCACCCACTCGGAAAGTATACGGTGCACTCAACATCGCAAGCAACTATTCGCTACCTGCTTGAGGTTATCCCAGCGAGGGCAGGAACATGTAGGATGTTGTGCAAAAGTGATTTTTTACAGAGAGTACAAAATCTTTTAGACTGCTCCGAAAATTCCTGCCGAAACAGACGCGTTAAGGATAATGCGCGAAAAAGAAGTGAATACTTGAGGCAAAATTTTGGTTTTTCTCGTGATAATGATCTTCCTGAAGTTCTAGTCCTCACTATAAATTATTGAAAAAGTGCTCTCCTCAGTCGCTAAATAGTGAACCAGAAGAAGAAAGGACAACATCAACCCCATTCAGAACATGTACACTTTACCTTAAGATCCTTCGCCCTTACTATCTTGTATTTACGTCCAACCTTCTTATCTCAGAAGCAGTATATCACTTTTGATCTGCGCGGGGATGGATCCTCATTTCAGCGGTGTTAGGAAAGGTAACTTCGGGATTTTTCTGTTTCTTCTTGACTTTCTCTTCCTCGTCTTGAATCATTTGCTTCTTGAACTGAGCCTCGAGTTCATCCAGCTTCTCACATAGGCTTACGCAGATCACCTTATCAACCTCTGCCATAACTGCATCTTGCTTTGGAACGGCCATGTGTAGTGCGGAGATATCTGTATTCATTGGATTTGCTAACACCTCTGGTATCACAATAGGGTGACTTTTCTCGTAGGTGCTTACATACTGTGATTTTTCTACAGTGATATCAAACTCATCCGACGGAGCTTCTGTTGGAGCCTCTATTGCTTTGCTGGTCAACATATCCTTCAGGACCATTTTTTTCTCCGCCACAGGGCCCTTATCATAAGGAGGAGCGAGCCATACTCTCAAAGTGGTATCCCATGATGCAGAAATGAACTGATGGCGAACTTTTAGATAGACTATCGAATGAATCTGATCCGTGTGCCCTGTATATACACAAACCTCCTCCCCTTGCAAAAGTAGAGGATAGACTCGTATACTATAGTCGTACAGGTAACTTATAAGGATATAGTCATTCTCCTCATCGACCAACATCGCTGTGACCGGTTGTTTGTGACTGCACATGGTACTCAATGCAGCTTGAGTAAGAGAATCCCAAGTGGTGATGCACCCACGCTCTGTTGCTGTCACCCAGATTCCGTTGTGAGTTGTGCACCACCTTACCTAACATACACAGCAAGAATTGGAATTACGAACGGGCCTTCACATGCCTGGTTGGGCTCTTCGTTTTCATCAGTCAGGCATCAAGGTTTCTTACAAGCATAGCGTTTCGACTCGGTGCTGAAGCTGATGGCAAAGAGAGAACCTCCACTGAGTCTTCGCATTGCGTTTATAGACTCTTAAGGATACGAGACTCCACTTTTTTAATGAAGACGATGAAGGTGTCTTACTATCTCCACGTCTCCATCGAGGACTGGAGCGTTGAGATGATGTTTAACTTTCTTGCGCCGTTCACCAAACCATATCTTCACTGTAGAATCTCCTCCACAAGTTGCCAGCTGATCTCTTGTTGGGCTGTACGTCATATCCTGAAAGAAAGCTATGGGACAAGAGATTACCATCATAATTATCTGTTCTAAGTTTATTGCAAACATGTATAGTACGCATGATGTGGTAGAAGAACAAATTCGCTGAGAACTGCTACTATTAAGATCGCTAAATGGAAATCCGCACCTGGAATGGGTGATCTTGGGCCATCTCATAAACATCCGTTGGTAGCCTGGTAGACAAATCCCAAAATCGCAGGCTCTTGTCTGCAGATGCTGAAACTAGTATCTGTCAAATAAGTGAGTAGGCGCATGAGCGGCTAAGAAAATCTAACTAGTTTTACTTAGACTTGGGGACTTTTTGTAACGTTCTGTGTCTAACTCAGAAAATCTGATCACTATGAGATATGTCCTACATGTAAGGAGATCAATTTGCATGTTTGGCTTATAAGATAGTTCATCAAATCTCCATAGTATATATTTAATAAGCTGATTACAACACACGTCGATGCCTCTCAACCTCAATTCCATGTCTGAAACTTGTTATGAGGACCACACAGAAGATTAGGTTCTCGTTGTAGCCCAGAGTGGTATCCCCGAGATAGTACATAAACTCTACATATTTACATGCATGTGGTCCAGAATGCGGACCTCAACTGTGAGAAATATGTCTCTCTGATAAAGCTCACATTTTCACAGCAACATTAACACAACTAGCAATCCTTGTCCTGTAATATTCACTTAGATAGCAGATTTCGCATTCAGAAGCTATACCAGATCTGGCAGAGCACATAAAGCGACAATTTTTCCTGTGTGCCCTCTGAGTATATCTGGGCCGTGTGCTTTACGAGTTGCTGATCTCCACAAAGGGACGCTTCTATAGCCATCCATGTTCCAGATGCTGATGTCGGAATCTCCAGAACCTGCATAAGCGATTACATACAAACTTACTACTTGCTTCTTTACACAAGTTCAACCATCGCCAAAGGAATTAAATGGTTTATTCAAAGAGAAGCAAACCTGTGATTAATAGATCTAGCTCAACATGGTGCAACATGCAGTTGATAGAACGGTTGCATCTCGGTGCTATTTTGGAGTACACCCAGATGTCCTTGTTCGGATCTGGGTTTGGTATCCACTTGATAATCTGCCCGTCAGAACTCCCACTGAATATCTCAGGCTCATAGGAGATCATCCTTATTTCCGATGCTCCAGAACTCGAGGTTGTCGCAGCTGTTGAAGCTCGCACGCTAGAACCGCTAGTGTCTGTATTAGATGCTCCTGAGAGTGATGAACCTGACATCGAGCTATGTGGTGTTCCGGCATTCCTAATGCTCTACAGGTTGAACCATATCCAACAAAATGAGGCTTAGTTTGATAAATATAATAGATTTATTTTAGATCCTCATAAGTAGATAAACAATGGGTGACAGGTCGACGGACAATCACACCATAGAGATGACGGTTCACGACTTCAGCCTATCCAGCTCCACAAATTGACGTGAGAAGTTACAGCGGGCAGGCTGATTTCATTGCTTACCTTCCGTTTTCTGAGTTTCTTTCGCTCGGGCATAATATCAGTGGTGTCTTTAATCAGAAGTCTCTCCTTGTAAGCTCTTCTTATAGCTATGAGCAAAACATCAACCCAAGTGGAGTGACCATGTAACACGCGGTGAGGAACACATCGATCATACCTCCAGCAGACAAGTCTCCGATCTACAGTGCAACCGACCACTATGTCCTTCGTATGGTCATGTAAAACCTGGTGCAGTAGAAACTCAATTACATACCCTGAAGTCCAACCTCGACTTTGTTTGAATATAAATTCCCAAGATCTTAAGATTAGTAGGCCTGGAGGAAGATCCATATAAATATCGTACGTAGGTGGCTGATCGAGCGAACAACTCACTTGGACTATTGCGTAATCATGGAAAGAGGACGTGTCTTGAATCCACTCTGTCATGTCAGCAGGTGCCGCAGGATCGATTACCACCACCGAACTATAGGAGATATCAAGAAAGTCAAGCAGAGTTGCACTCCTCTAAAAATTCAAACTTTGAACCATAATACACACAGTGATTACAAGACTCAGCTTCTGTTCCTGCCTCAATGGTGTGAGCGTATCTCTTTATAGGTTTGTTGGCCAGGTTACTAAACAACTCAGCGTTGCGTGTCCGAGCTGAATTTAGCTAGAGGCTAGAATGTGACCTACAAACAGGAACCTGGGTTTAAGGGCAGTAACTTGTTCTTTCCAGTAATCCAGTAACATCTTGTGGAAAAAACGTAGGCAATGGAGGTTACGCAGTCAGTGATGTTATCAAAACAATCGAGACAGTGCCCTTCTTGGCTCCATATCTTCACGCAACCATCATAACCTCCAGTAACGAGCCATTTACTATCCTTGTCGTAAGTAACAGTCGTAATGCCTCCCTGCATGTTCGGGTTGTGTTTGTGTAAACATCAGGGAAAACTTACCTCCACATAAAGATCAGCTCTTCTAGTCAAACATCACATAGCCAGATCTATAGTGCAAATGTTCCACATAATTCTCGGTTGTCGCACACCATATAAACACTTTACTTTCTAAAACATACAGACACAGATAATCTTGGAACGATTTTATCTTCACTGAGATTGCGCTCCTGATTAACAGGATGAAATTTTCAATTCTTGAAAGCTACAAATAGTTTTCTATATTCTTCATTACTGTGACAAACTTGCAAGTGCCTTGGATACTGTTCGTGGACAAAGTTCTGGTAACACAAGGTGAAGGAAATGGGATGGGTAGAAGAAAACCGGCCCGCTTCTGAACACGCACCTCATGGCAGTTTGGAATCTTTCGAAGAGTGTCATCCGGCCTGTCACCATCGAAGAAGCAGAGGGCCCGATCCAACCTGCCAACATTCCTCCAAACTGTAAAGGCATAAGTTCGATCTCTGGACGTTCAAACGTGAGTGCGCAGTGCATGTCTCTCATGCCACTATACTTGTGATGGTGATCTTGCGGATACTCACAACTACAACTTTACCCTGATAGGTAGGCCAGAAGTGGCGACCATCTGTGCACTACCTGCATAGACTTGACTCAGAATTCTCCCTCATACTTCTGCAAATGTAAACATGTGAAGATAAACGTATTACATCTGACGTTAGTTTCTTACTTTGATATGGCCAACAATGCGGTGGTCATGAAGGAAAATAAGTCGGGAAGACACAAAAAACAATGATATCACCAGTAATGACTATATCAGGTAACCCTTGTGATATGGAAATTTGAAGGCAAGACAGAAATCTCACCCTACAGTGAATATTTTTCCTTTTTCTGTGGAACAAACACTGGTAACAACGTCGTCGTGATTGCAAAGGCAGAAGGAAAGCTCCAGAAACTTGAGCTGCACAGTAATTATCCAATGTGCCGTAAACAAAGGAAACACAAGGAACATGATACAAAGCTCAACAGGAGCATTTGCAGCTTTGCATGGTCAGGAGTCAATGCAAGATAGTGCGAAGTCGAGCAATCCCAGTCGGCAGCTGCTTACATATGCAACAGCTTTCCTTTCAGAATCAGTTTGTAGGTAGGTAGTTGAGGATCGAAGGACTTGATACAGTTGAACGGCACCCCGTCCTCCCACCACCAGCTGTCTTCTCTTCGGATTCCATCCCAAACAGAACACTGGTCCTCCGAATTCTATAACCTGTCAGGCAAAACAGATGTAAATGAGCTCAATCAGTACGTTTGCCCTCACTTTTGAATCCACTTTTGACTCGTGCTAAACCTTTGTTGGTTGCACCAGAAAGTAAAACAACTCCAAACTCAAACGCAGCGTAGACATGTTTCAATCTACCGAGCCATATTATGTATGCAAACCTGAAGCAGTCGACCCCTATCTGACCACACCAGAATATTTCCATCAAGAGAGCTGGAAAAGAGCATCTTCACAGGGGCTGGCACGAAAAGAAGAGTCGTAATCCAGTTCGAATGCTGCTGTTGTTTCCGAAGTAGCTTGCCGGACTCGATATCCCAAACCTACACAAGAAAAGTATTAGAATAATCTCTCAAGTCCTTCATACCTATATCTGTCACGCCAGATATTTACGACGGATTAGATAAGATCAAATCTATCAATTCATCTTACGCTAAACACTCCAATCGCAGAACCGTCTCACCTTGATAAGACAATCTCTACCTCCACTGTAGATTTCACTCCTCGCACTATTGACTGCTACACACAATACCAACATCGAGTGCGCATCATTTATGCAGCAGCAAACTTTCATTGCCATCGCTGCGGCGATTGGTAGGTAGGTACGGACTCCTCGATAAATCCGCTGTGAATCACAGGTTTAGATCCAAAGCCTTCATTCTTGACATGTTACTGTCTCTCCAAATTCAGTAGTCCATAAGGCCTATAAAAATTTCTCGAACCACCCTTTCAATTTGTGCAAGAAACCACAGCAGTATCTTACGGCGACGATATATCTGTCCCATTTTGCCAGTCTCGAAGTGACTTCAGAGTTGGGCTCGATACTTGACGCAGGTAACCGAGTCTGACGTTCCACAAGAGTTAGCCTGTACACTTCTTGTCAGCTGAACGTTTTAAGATCGTTGTGGCTTTGATGTACTGGGCTTTGCCCTTCCACTTTTGTATTCCAATATTTCCAAGAAAGCACTGACCGCTTTGTTCTATGCATCATCCGCGTAACTCATCACAATCTCATTTGCAAATTACGCTTCTCACAATTCGTGTCCCTATAAAGCATGTAAGATGCTAAATTACTGGGATCCTTCATGTCTCATACCATCTACAATCTCAGATCCAAAAGACTGGCTACGATTCGGGATTTCAAGATTACAACAATACATCCTTGTCATGAAAACCTGTGCCACATATTTCTGATCCAGGCGAACACCTTTGAAGTCCAATTCTTTCCGAAAGACTGAATGCAAGGTCTTTCTCGCTCGCAGACCCGGATCGCTAGATGAAGGTTTCTACTACAGATTCTTGAGTAATTCAAATCCATTCACTCAGTGGGCAGCTCACACTCTGTATACCATTGCCGAGACTTAATCTTGTCAAAGGTACTGCCCGTTGTACCAATAAATCAGAGATAGTGCGACTGAAAACAAGGCACGCATCCGTTCACAATCAATAACCTGCCCCGCCATTCAATTTTTCCTTCCTGGTCTGTGCAATTAAGATTTTCATCAAAGACACTCGCAGGATAAAGAACACTTCATCGAAGCGGGCTCATTCAGAAGAACTTTCCAGCTTAGCTTCTCCCACTTCACGAGCACATATTACTCCGTCCAACTGTTGCGGGGGGGTGTCAGGAGCTCTATTTTCTTGAGCTAATAAACCTGCAGTGAGCTGCTTTCCACTGTGATCCAAAACAAGGACAAGATCTAATCTGCTTGCTTCGAGACAATCGCAATCCAAAATAGATGCAATTTGAAACAAGAAGAATCCCAATGAGTCCCTGTGCCACCGAAAAGAACTCAAATGAGTGTGTCTCTTACGATCTCTCCTTCTTTCCAGTATCTCTCCTGCCGCTGCTCTCCAACAGGACAAGAAGTCGCAGTGTCTACCATGCTCTCCGACCGGATGACCTGCAACTGGCAGTTCGACGCTGGCACTTCTTCTCACAAAAAGAAACGCGGCACGGCAGCTCATACAAAGGGCACATGAAGGTGTGACCTCTATAGAGCAGTTTGCCCGGGTTCAGAGTTATAGATGTTTGCCTCAGAGCAGCCAGGGTGACTTCTGGCAACGGGCTACCTACTAAGATCGCTTTCCTTATCCCGCCTTGGCATTTGAAAGAATAAGAAACGTCTGGCGCTCGTGTTACATAGACCTGCTATTCGCCAGCTTGATGCCCTCCTGTTGGAAGAAATGACAGCTAGTGAGAGGAGATGACACATACTGGAGAAACGAAAATAGCGACAGGGCAATTTCATCGCTTCTTGAAAAGTTGATTCCATGCACGATGGTGCGAATTCACTCTTCATGATAAATACTCATGCTCAGAAAGTATGGAGGCAGAGGAAAACCTCACATTCTGTATGACGAAGCGATCCACAAAATTAGAGGGAGGTATATCCCACTTCGCTGTGAAATAAACGTCGTTGCTTCCTACAATGTCATCCAACCCATCGAAATGTGACCAAAGCGGAATATTACACCTCAGCATAACATTCATGGGAAATTCAGGTTCAGTAGAATGTAACAATGCAACAGCTTTCCACTTAGCGGAGGTGGTAACAATGCAGCGCTAGTAGCAATTACCTGAACGATACGGCCCCTGGAGCAGCAAGCGATGAGTAACAAACCCCTGCCAGGATGATCTGAAAGTGAGAGCTCGGAACAATTCCATATTTCCAAGAGATTTTACTCGTCATCTTCATCCGATAAATGCATTCTTGTGCTTGCAACAGCTTCACCGCAAAACTTGTATTGAACTACTCACAATTAATATGAAGGCAATGTGAGTCAGATCAAGTAAAACTTTGTTAAGCTTAGAAAGAATCTGCTAAAAAAACATATTCGAGATAGCTACTTCAGCCTCAAGTTTGCAACGAGCATAGCAATCAAAATTACTCTTCTGCCAATTTCTTGGATTAATTAAGGGTCCGAATCTCCCACCTGCCATGCTGCAGGCATGTATTCTCGATGAAAATTTCCTTGTTTCCTATGGAAATTAACCGCGCTTCCTGTACCCGAGAAGTTTCCCTCAGCTTGATTCCTATGACTCCACCGAAGGACACACATAAAACCAATTCAAAACCAAAAACTGATATTGTAAGCACAACAAAACCATGATTCCAATGGCTGTCTCCAAAGCTGAACGAAATAAAATTGATCCGTTTCTTTATCTACCATAATATCAGGAAGCTTTAGTGACGAGCATAAGCAGTAGAGCACATAAGGTCAATCGTTTAAATGGAGGTGTTAAGTGGAAGTGTAAGAAGAGTCGTGCTTCAGGTAGTTTCGATTGCTTCTAAGAGAATTACAGTTTGGCGGCTGGATATCTGATAAAGTCTTACGTCTATAAAACATTAGCTAGATAATCGCTGCAAATCTTCGAAGGCATTGAGAAACCTTCTTACCTATCAATATTCTGATTACTACTTCCCATCTGAGCCGAGTATTCTTTTCCTGGCTCATGATGAATAATGGTCTTGGTAGCCATTATCAGCAAACTCGGATACGTTCGAACTAGTTGGCCGAGTTCACGAACAACTGCTTCCGAAACAGTGTGAAGACTAAGAGCTTTCCTGTTTATACACGAACAAATGGCCAGACATGATTCATCAATAAACAACTTGCAAATACAATTTCATGCTCACATTTGACTAACAACATCGGTAGAATAGACGGTTAAGATGCTTATCGCGTGAACCACAAAACCACAAAACCAGGATCTAGCCTTGCACAAAGCCATAGTAACTTAACAAGGTAATTGTATGTTACCTGCCAGCGTCGGTGGGTACTGAACGAACTGCCCGATCGAGCCAATAGAAGGCACCGATGCTGAGATCCACACCTTGTCAGATTCTAATTTACTTATATGTTGCACAAAAGAAGTATACAGAATTCAGGTAACCACCATGTCAAGTTCCCAGAAAGATTGTTATGAACCGTCTTCCAGTGAATTCAGTGTATTCCAGGAAACTGCCTGTAGAAAATGCACGAAATGCACGGAATGACGACAACAAAAATAGAAGTTCAGCGCTACCTGTCAATCAATAGGAGCTGTGCACTGCTGCCATGTTCCATCTCCAATTGCTTTAACAGTGGTCGTATTGTCTGCCAGGCAAAAAACTTTTTAAGATCTATGAAAGGAAAGTAATTTCAACCACTTTTCACCCTAACAAGAGCGTCATCCAGCCTTTGTACTACCAAGGACAACCGACTTAGAATTTCAATAATTCCCTGAAGGCTCATGCATCAAGCTCAGACTTTACAACTCAAAGCACGCAAAGATTATTTTCTTTCATACAACCATGAGATAACGGTACTCAGTCTTGCTTCATCTCCGTTCATAAGAAGCAAACACAGATGCAGAGAAAGCTGAATGCGGCAAACCTTCAATGCAACCAAGAACTCGAAGCTGTTGAAGCAACGTTTCAAATAAAAACGCTTCAATGATGTAGATAGTAGCTCATCTACAGAATCAACTCCCATGGCAAGACTCCAGGCAGGAGCTGCCTTTTCAGACAGGTCCTTATAAGCTGTAATATCAACATCGGAAGAAAAACTATTTTGCTGAAGGAATATTGAGTTTGAAATACTTCACTCAATGAGTGAGAATCAAATTGATTATATAATTTCTCTGGTGTCCAGTGAGCATTGCCTTATCATGAACTATCATGATTTCAGTGACTACATTCGACTTTGAAGGAAAACTACCTACAATTGATCACTAGTCTTACTGTCATGACATGTGGTGATGGTTTGACTCACTTTGTACCAGAGCATGTGCTTACCTTGAGCTTCTCGGACACGGTGATGCAGCAACTTCACTAGCCGCGGCATGTCAAAGTGACAATCAAGATCTATGAAGACTGCCGGCTTCTCGGATCCACCCAATTTAAGGCCTTGCCATTCTTTTGGTAATATACATGACACCACAGCCTACAATCACATAGGACCTCCAGTAAATTAAAATTTCAAACTCGGTCATCTCACATTGGACACTGGTAAATTTTATTGTAACTATACTCTCATTGCACACACATAGCACAGAGCACATACATTGGTGTGTGCTTTACCTCGTTCCTTCTATCTTCATTTTTAGTGATCCAGTAAGAGTACTACGAAACTGATCTTTCAATAATTCTATCATGAACTTAATATTGAACCAGATACTTGACCGTTTTACAGCACCACCAAGAAGTTAAACATGCTGAAATGCCTCCGGAAATGTGCTCTGTATCCTAGTGAACAGCTAAGGATTACAATTGTGTTGGGCACTAAGTTGGCTCTTGACCTGAAAATTAACAAATCGCATGCTGTGACTTCATACAACGTAAGTGATATTATGAAGATCTGATAAGACAAATACCTGTAACATAATTTCTGATTTTCCAGACCCAGACTGTCCTGCCATCTCCAAGACATGCCCTCCGTGCAGATTGACACGATGCAGAGGTGGCAAGGGTGCAAGAGAAGGTTTTTGTCGCTCCAACACTCGCTTCAGCATTGTCTTCGCAGACTCATTGATCGTCAGCCACTGCAACATTTCCTCCTCTGGGACGGCCATGATACTACAGTAGGCCGCAAGCGCAATTCATTCTTCACTGCTTCTTCATTCTTATTGCAATTCAGGTCAGCGGCAGTGTCCGCAACGCCAATCACCAGATAGACACAAGCCTGACGTATGAAGAATATTAAAATTTCTGAACATGTGAAGGAAACGATTCCAGACTGTTCTTCATAATTCAACAATTCCGTGTGGTATCAGTAGCAGTAAATGTGGATTTTGCTTGAACTCTCTTTACCAATCCCGTCTGCGAAAGGGCATCAAATTCGACACGGTATGCTGTCCCGCGGCTTGAAGGTGCTGATTGAATTCGAGCACATCTTCCCATAATACATGACAGAGAGCCTGCCGTCGAAGGGAAGAACTCTAATTCTTGCCCAAATTCTTCCATGTCCAACAACAGCTGGGTGCTTTGCAGTAAGAAATGAAACTTTTGTTGATTACAATACAAAATGACAAAATTAGAATAAAGAGTAAAATATGAGCAACCTACCTATTTGAGGACCATTTTCCACTTGAATTTCACTATTTGTGGAGTCTCTCCTCGTTCCAAGCATCTCTTTTCAATTTTGCAATGACCATCTACTGGTCATCTGCCATCAGGCTTCAGGACTCATTGTTGCAATTATCATTGTCAGCCTTAACACGAATCATTGTAAATATTTAAATGCTAAGTTAAGTCCATTCCCATGTTAGAACATTATTAGAAATTCACGCTATAGAGTACGCTATTGATCAACTCCAAACCAACTCCAAGGAACTGGACGAAGGCAAAATCTTCAGAACATCACCTCAATATCGTACATTCACCATGTCAGGCTTTAACACGAAAGGTGTCAAGCACGTGATTTTAAAGATTCATTGTAAATATTTTAATGCAAACCAAGTATGAAAACTACGGGATGGGAACAATCCTTACCGAGAAATGAGATGTCGACGAAAAAGAGGTGGAGAAGCTAATCGGAACAGTTTTGTACTTGAATTGAATCACAGTCGGTCCAAATTTATGCACAATGCCGCCACATAGAAAGTCCTGTATCCCTACTTCAAGCAAATTGTATCGAATCTTCTTCATGACACTTTGACCAGTTGAGAAGATTCTTCCTTTTGCAACGAAAAGAATCAAGTCAACATATAAATACGATTTCTTGAAACTGGTAAGTCAGCAAAGTGGGTCGAGTCCTTACTCGGAACTTTTATAACTAACTTGAACAGGTTATTTCAATCACCGGTTGGTCCCATTTTATTGACCTAGACATGGGAATTTTCGTTCTGCGGTAGGGTTTAATGGGGAGACAAGTTAGCTTGAGAATGTCAAGATATAGTGCCCACACAGACTCCACACTTACCCTCCCAATCTGCCCCTCTTAGAAAACATTGTTATCGAGGCCATCACAGCATCGACAACAATCTTCATCAGAAATATACAATACACGCGAACGCCTAACATTAGAGGTAAAAAACTCACATGATAATAACCTGCCCGATGGCTCCTCGCATGCACTGGTCTTACCAGTGAGTTCCTGATATTACAATGTTCCATACCTTGAATCCTTAAATCATCCAACCCGCCCACAATCAAATCAACATCTTTGAATTTACACGCTGTAATACAATTCGCATGTAAACCATCACATCAAAAACAAGTAAACGATATTTTAATACTTCACCCAAATGCAGTCATAAAAGTAGGGCGAACCTCAATCAGTGACATTTCTCGTATGAAGAGTATTCTTGTATGTAGCATTTTCTTATGTCAAATATTGATCTCTCCTCTTGTGTTCGGTGACAAGCTCCGGTCCTAATCCCCTCAGCCGTATGCACTCCAGTAGCTTCGTCCGAAACACGTATCTCATTCCCGTGTCGACTAAGTTCTTTGTCATGTGACCCAAATTATCGACACTTTTATGACGTGTTACCCTCGGCATTTGTCTCGCCCTACCACCTCCTTTCATCGTTCTAAAAGAGCTTTTCGATATTAAAGTTTGCCTTTGGTGCTACCAAGAGTAAGTTGGTCGTCGTATAGTTTGCGCGGTCGTGATTTGTTGTAGGACTAGGTTGAGTATGTTGGTACATGACTTCGGCCAAATGCCAAGATAGAGCGAAGAAGCAAATCTTCCATGAAGGAATCTAGTGTTCATCACTGGAGCACGACAGTTCCAGGTTGCATCCTGCCACCTGAGCTTGTTCGCCACATGTGCTTGGGGAATGTGGAGAGCAATTTATCGAAGACATCTCGTAGGCATTCAGTATTCTTTGGCCATCACTGCCTTAACATCGGGAATGTGCATTAGACCCACAAAGCGATTGCTCTGAAGCTGATAGAAATAAATCCCTCAGAAGCATATGCTGGCTCATGTCAAGTAGTGATCCTATCTTAGTCCCAACATATTTAGATTTTAATTGTATATTTCCTATAGCAGGACCCGGATCATGACAATAATCAATATAGTGAAAACCTTTTATATGTCCGCACATCATTGTCCTCGCGTTTATGCCAAATCTTATTCTTCATGATTTTTTGATGTGTTCATGTTATGAATAGTAATCCAAAAAGTACAATAACCTATGTCACAAGTGTACAGAAAATAAATTAAAACCACATCATAATAAATATTTTCATATAATAATCGCATGATTATCTGATTAATGTTGAGGTTAATTTCAAGTTAAGGAGTAATCTTGGTACTAGCTAAATTTAGCTAGAAACATTGTCCGGACAGGGTATTGTGGTACTTTTCACTACTGGCTGTTTACTCTCTTTTGTGTTCTTGTAATGAATGTAGCACTGCACATGGGTGAACCACGTAATATTTTTTTCTGTCTTTTCTATATCTGGTTTACTCTCATTTGCTCTTGCTATTTTACTGATTCATATTAACAATTAATATTAGTGTATGTCTATTTTTATTTTCAAAATTGTATATTTAAGAAATACTTACTTGTTTGCATGAGATGTGATTGAAATTAAAGATAGAATAAAATTTTAAGGCCCCGGGCCACACTCGTTTTTGCTACGACCACACCCGCCCGCTAATTACCATACCCATGCTACTACCCAAGCACACTGCTTAAGCTCTAGTAACGCGGGAGACAGCGAAGGCCGCAGCGGCCCGCGTCCCTCGAAGACTCTCTCGACTACGCTCTCCTCTGACTCGCGGACGAGCTCGGGTTAGCAACTGGGTTTGAGGGGAGGCGTGCTTTGACACGCAATCAGTTGTTTGTATGTAACGGTTGTAGCCGTAGCAAAAACGGGTGTAACCCTAGTCTGGGTCAAATTTTAATACAACAATTTATCTTCATTGATGATATTTATGATACATTTTTTTTGATAGTACAATTTATTTAGGTTATTTCTCAGTTTGGACTAATGATCACTCACCCTAGGCTAATGCTCCCGTACTACTTCTCCACTTTTCCCTGTGTACACAAAGACTATATAATAGAGCTCTAAGTAAACATAAGGATAGTTTTGAGCAATCATAAGGCTCTCATGTCTATAGTATAGTAGGATGATGGATAAATAGCCCAAACTAAGGGATAATTAACACTTCATTTTATTTATATATACGTTCATTTGTATATGATCCATCATGTAACCTCTTAGCAATTGGGTTTATATCACATAGTAAATAAATTATAATTTACACTTTCAAGATTCTCTGACAATTCTGATGTTATACTGTTTCCATTTTACACTTAATGATTCACATGTTAACTTAGTGAATATTAACTTAACCTGCAAACCTCATTTTATGAGATTCGCGGGACGGTCGAAATTCAGCTGTATGGACGCATTCAAAGTGATCATCTAGTGAACGCTTCTTGGCTAGATTTAGGGGAAAATAGATTGGAAGCGAGCGGGTTGTCAACTCACCGAAGAATCACTTCCTCTGCAGCTGAAAAGTCCTCGTCAGTCCCGACCACGGTCGCAGTTTAGGATAGGCAGAACTCAACTGTCCCTCAAGGTCTGCGAGACGTGGATGCGGCGCCCACCCTTTACAAAAGTACGTCGGTTGCGTCCGGAATTCCACCGGGCCGGTCGCGACAGGCAGCCGAGCTTGGCAAACTGCCGAAACGCCATGGTCGTGACCGTCAAGACGCTAGCCGGTAAGCGACGTGGAAGGGGAAGAATCCACGTGGCCATGATGAAGCAACGTGTCGCCCAGATAAGGACGCCACCCACGATCGGTGAGTCAGCATGGAGGACCAGGCATGGCCCGCGCTCGGCGAGACAGTTGCCTACACAATTCGCTCATTCGCTCGACGATTCGACGAGCGAACGAACCAACGAACGAACGACCGACCGACCGACCGAAAGAAGGAAGGCTGGATGAGATAGACCGCGTCGGGGCCAGTGCGCTTTATTGGTCTGATCTGACCTGACCGACCGACTGACGGGACGACGAATTCGATAGCCCGCTCATGCGAGCTTTATATACCTCGATTGGCCACGAGTGCGCTTTTTCCTTTCCCTGTGCTCTGCCTGCTCGATCGTGCTCGAGGAGAATCGTCGATAGAGCTAGCTAGCTCGCACGACAGCCCTCTGGTTGTAGCTGAGCTGAGCTGAGCTGAGCCCGGCCGAGCCCGGCGCAGCGCTGGACATCGCGGGTAGGAGGGGGTGGGCTTCGAGAGGCATAGATAGAGTGACTGACACATGAGGTTCGAGGCAGATACCGACTTCATAAAAATAGGTGGAAAGAGGTACATGGAGGCGCTGCATCAGATGCAAGCGCATGTGCGGGGGGAGAAGCGGGCGCAATGGGAGAGCGTGGACGAGGCGCAGTGGAAATGCGGCAGCGGCGAGAGCAAGCAGCTGCAGCCGCAGGCGCTCTACGGCTACGCGCTGCTGAGCAACAGCCGCGGCCACGAGATGGAGGACTTTCATGTGGCGGAATTCCGCACCATGGACGACGCTTACGAGGTGGGACTGTTCGGGATTTTTGACTCGCACCGAGGCCCGCAGGTCGGCCGCGAGGTGCAGCGACGCCTCTTCGACAACATCCTGCAGGAGGGAGGCGTTTGGGCCGACCCGGCCGGAGCCACTCGAGATGGGTACCTGCTCACCGATCGCCAGGTTCTCGAGTGCCTCGACAAGGAGGCCGAATTCGGCGGCAGCACTGCTGTCACCGCCATGCTCTTCGAGCACGGCAGCCGCCTCGTGGTCGCCAACGTCGGCGACTCCCGAGCTGTCCTCTGCCGAAACGGCGAGGCTGTCCAGCTCTCGGTGGATCACGACCCCGGCCGCCCCGTGGAGAGAGCCCAAGTGGAGATGCGCGGCGGCATGGTCGTCACCCTCCCAGGTTCGTTCCTTTGTGCCCATCTGCTCCTTAGAGTAGCGCTGCGTCGTCGTCGTCGTCCCTCGTCCCGTCGATCTGATGCGCCTGTTCGCCGCTCAGTCTCTCCGTTCGAGTGAGAAGGTCCGATGCAGATCCGATCGTGCTCGTCGCGCAGCCGTCGCAGAAGACTGAGCCCTGAGAGAAGAGGAGAGGAGCCCTCGATGGCGACGGGCGAGAGATGGTAGTCCGCTGCCCTTGCAACCAGAGCATTCTAGTTCTTAAAATTCGTGGAGAACTAGCTGCCCTTAACAATGCACTTCGTAGAGAGCGCTCCAGAGCGACCATCTCGAGCAAACAAGGTGGGTGCTGGTTACCAGCCGGTCCGAGTCAGAGGCACATGGGAGGCCGCTCTCGAGCTTCCTGCCCACGAATTTGATTTCAGTTTGTGATAGCTCCCTCGATTCCATCCGTCGGGTTTCCGACTGAATCTGCGCAAGAGGTCGCACTTTGGTGCACTGAGGAAGTTATCCAGTTACAGTTTACAATTCAGATCAGCTAATGATTGGAAAGATGTTTTGTCAACTTCTGCGGGAGGACTAGTCCTCATCCGTGGACGCTTGTGATTACTGCAGGAGATGTGCCCAGAGTGGACGGCCAGCTGGCCCTGGCCAGGGCTTTTGGAGACAAGTCACTGAAGAACCATATGAGTGCAAAACCCGATATGGAGGATATTCTGGTGGATTTGTCGTGCGAGTTTCTGATCCTAGGAAGCAACGGGCTCTGGAAGGTCATTGCGAACGAAGAAGCCGTGGAGCTCGTAAAGAACACAGTGGATCCTGCCGAGGCCGCTCAGGCATTGGTTCGCAAGGCCAGGGAACGGCTCACGGACGACGATATCTCTTGTATAGTCATACTCTTCAGGGAGTTGTAGGTGTCATATTACAGTAGTTTTTTTAGTGGCGGTAGTAAGACAGCGCAGACTGCTGGCTGTTTTGTACATTCTCTCTCTCTCTTTCTCTCTCTCTCTCTCTGTGCTTCTGGTACTTCAAGTTTGGTCTTCGGTCCTCTACCTGGACGCCCGCGCTTAGTGGAGTATAGTATTCTCGCGTGAACTATGTTGATTCCAACTTGTAGTATAATATTCTGGAAAAATACGAAGGCGGATGCAGCTTCTCGAGTGTATCCATTCACGTGATATCATTTCAAGTTAAGCTCACTCCACCTGAACTTTTCAACTTTTCGATTCAATCATTCAAGAATCTAGACCGTCCGGATAGAGCATCTGGCACCGCATGCCGACCTGTACATGGTTGTGACATCTGAGTGTTGAGCTTTAGTTGGGGTTGATAGTGCACCTGGGACAAAATTTATAGAATTGGAATCTGTATAAATACAGGAAATTTTTTCTTTACACCTCCATGCAAGCGATCTTGCATTGTAGGGCCATGGTGGATGAAAATTTGGAAACTTTACGTGGCAGAAGTTGACTCGGCGAGTATGTGAGTTAATTTAGAAACAGTCAACGTTACGATGTTAAGTTTATCTGCAAACTCCTAAAAAGATTGGAAGACTGGGCGTTCTTAAGTATAGAGTCTCTACATAATCCGGATTTACTCTGCATTCACGGTAATCACTCCAAAAACATTAAAAATTGTAAATTTCTCATTTTTAAAAACCTGAAATATCTTTTAAAATTTTAAATTCCTCACTTTTTTGGTAATTATCAAAAATATCTCCCAATGATCTGGATTAAGTATAAAACCATTCCATTCTGATTGAATATATTACATATTATATTACATTTCATCTTACACGGTAAACGTTATAAGATACGCTGATAAATCTTTAATTTTATAAGTATCACATTCCATCTTACACGGAAAAATATATAGGATACGCTGATATATATTAAATATTAAATCTTATAAATATTACATTCCGTCTTACACGGAAAAATATATAGGATACGTTGATAATTCTTAAATCTTATAAGTTCTACGTTCCGCTAGATACGGAAAAGTAGATAGGATACGCTATTAAATATTAAATCTTTGGATGCAACGTTGTATTTAAGATGCGCCTTTGCAAAATACAGTGTTTTAAAAGTTACATATGAGTTGCCCTTAAATTTTACGTGGCATGAAAATTTGTAAAATTTTACGGGGCAGATGTTGACTCGGCGAGTATGTGAGTTAATTGCTAAATACTCTCAATGTTCTCAAGTTTATCTGCAAACTACTATAAACTATAATCGCTAAAAAGATAGGAAAGAGTCTCTACATAATCTGGATTTACTCCCAATTGAAGGACATCACTCCAAAAACATTAGAACAAAGACTTATGGGAAAGTTGTATAACGTAAATTCCTCACTTTTCTATATCTCTCAACTATCTGGCTTTGAAAGTAAGTAAAAAACTATTACATTCCGTAATATACAAAAGGGATACGCTGTGTAAATATTAAATCTTTGGATGCAAGTTGCATTTAAGATGCGACTTTGCAGGGTTTAGGGTTGCAGTTCTGAAAGTTACATGTGAGTTGGACTTATACAAGTTGGCATTTACCAACTCGTATAAGGCTGAGTGTGGTGGATGTTACACGCAGGAAGTCGGCGTCCAAGACAAGTCGGCGCAGACTGCCTGTTTTTACATTTTGTTCTTGTAGCGCATCACATCTGATACACGTCGTGTGTCTCTTGAAGACTTTCGTAGACAAACAAAGAGGAAATGTGAGTTCTGTCCGTGAAGAAGTCAGGTCTGATTATTATTATCAAGGATTACTATCTTCGCTGGTGTTTCTCACTATCTCAATTATGCTGCGCTAAATCTCCTCCCTAACTCTTTTCTCAGCAGCAGAAAAGAAAAGAGCATCCAGTTTTCTAATCTATGCATATCTTATCTTCACTCTTCCTTCCTCGAAGTGGTACTTGTTTGGCATGAACCGGAATGGAAAGACGACTTGGTTCTCAAACTTCAGGAAGAGAATTAATTCGTTGTTGATTACATTAGTCTAGCTACTTCATGGGGTTGGCCGTGTTGCACCTTCGAATTTGACGCGAAGGTTTAAAAGCTTTGGATCACTAATAGGTTTAAGTAGGACAAATGAGAGTTTGCGGAGTCCAGGTAGCTGGTCACTGAATATCACAAAAATCTTATCATTTTATACGCGTTTTTCTCATGATATGCTTCGGAAATGTAATATCAATTATATTATATCATGCTTGACTTCTGAACCTACGTCACTACACTCTTAGACTCGAGCTCATATACGTCGTCTTTACATTGTTTGGTGGAAAGAGTTTAATGTTTTTATTCGAGAAGATGGAAAGTATACTATTATACCGAAACAATATACTATTATACTGAAACAATATACTATTATCTGAAACATGGACAAAGATGTAGAAGAAGCTGGTGGTCCACAGTGATGCATCTTGGATCTAGATGCGGCACCGAGGACTCTTTGTGGCATTATGCACACTGGCCCATTGACACTATGTCCCTGCAATAAGTCATAATGAAATATAACAGTAGCAACTAGCTTTATCCTGTCCAGTTGCATGGCATTGATCGGATTCGCATCACACTTTCATTTTCAATTGAAAAAGATTTTAAAGATCGCAAGTATTTGAGGTTGAAAACTTGAAATTCACCTACCTCTGATGAAGAAGTCCATGTGTGCACAGAAAGATGATAATTAAGATTACTTTCACATATTTCAAACTGCATCTGCAATCATAGAGGCAAATATCTTCAATATTCAAACTTGGTAAAACTCCAGTATTACATCTTACGACATAATAGGCTGTTTCAAACACAAGAACCTGGGAATGTGGTCATGGGATACCATTTGGACCCTACTTGAGTCGCGTGTACCGTACCAAAATTAGACTGACTTGTGTACTTCACACTCCCTCAGATATTTCAGTCATCTTGAACACACCAATTAGAAATTATCGTTTATTCTGTAGAACATGAACGGATAGAGCTGGACAGACAAATCATAAGCTTGTCATGAGGCAGCACCTGTGACCCACTGATTTCACAGGATACTTTGGACGTCGATTTGGTCACATGCATGCACATGGTATCTCGGTTCAGAACGTAATGTAGGAGGATGACTCGATGACATACATTATTTTCGACAGAGGTAGCGAAGTGCCCGACAGGTCGGTCTCTTGGACAAGGGAACTTGCTGTTTTTCATGAACTTAAACATCTTGTGAGACTATATAACAGCCGCCATGAGCATCTGAAACGAGATGAAACAGGATGCCTCGTAAGAATCAGCATTTATTCTCCTTCGCCGAGGAAAAAAACATCCATGTATTTTAACTTACCACCTGTCACCTGGACTGTGCATCACAGTCCAGTCATAATAAAGTTTTTCTCAAAAGTGCAGTTTTCTGTAGATTGCAGATTCATGGCGCGCCTGATGTCAAGCATGAGAAGTCTAAGAGTGTTACTCTTACGGCAGGCCGTAGAATGCTAGAGAAATCGTTGCATCACTTCCGTATCTTTCCTATTGAATCCTAGTCAAAGTCTGGAATCTTTCTGTGCTCGTCTTGATTAAATAACTCAGCGAAAAGGCTCAGCCAAAAAAGGAAATTTGTTCCAAGAAGAGAAGAGTGACGATTGGAAGTTGGAAACTGAAGAAGGATCTGATACCTCCTTCAGATGCTGCGCATGTTACAGTAATGCTTCCTACGTCACGATAACCTTTCCGGCCATGAATAATATCACTTTTTCAGCCTGGATCAAGAGCAGTTATCCTCTTTTCATGTGTCTCTTCATCGAGGTATATTGTCCATGTCTACAACGTAATCTGGATGATGATTCCTTGTTCTTTCATCGACAAGGTTTTCCTGCAGGATGATCTTCCAATCTGAGCTCGAGGGACGCATCATGTGTTGGCTTACAAATCACTTGAGAAACGACGGTGACGTCACCGAGAATTGAAAACCTCCTCTGCTACCGCTAGTGAAGACAAATGGCAAACGCCCAGATATGATGCAGATATTTCGAAGGAGCGCTTTTAGAATCAAATTTTATTACACAATTTTGAATGCAAATTCTCAAAGCCGAGAACTCGAGATAACACATACTTGGTAGAAGTAATAACATTGTACAAATGTACACATCAGGTCACTATAAAGTTGAGCCTCTAAGTTTTTCGATCCCCGGTCTTAAGCGGTCATAAAACGTGGTGGCTGGTTGGCGGCTTTTCCAAAATCTCGACGAATTGCGACGGTCACTGGCCTCCGTCGAGACCTCATCTCGACGTACCGTCATGTGCAGTGCTTTATCTGCTGATCCGGCTACCCTCTCGTGCTCTACTGCTAGTTAACATTGAATCACCGTCTCTACTTTGATAATGTCAAAGTTTCACGTGCCTTGCCCATCACTGTCAGCACAGTGGCTGCTATGTGATACCCTGTAAGTCCAGCTTCTTCCATTTGGTCCTTGGGTGATCCATGGTCGATGTACCTGTCCGGCAGCACCATGGGTCTCCACTGCAATTTGAAAAAAGTAAATGCTTAGACCGTGTTCATGTGTGTACAGCAAATTGCGAGTTCAAGGAGATTTTTGCAGGTAGCCAAAATGTCTGGTTTCTTTCCTAATTTTGAAGCAGGCTGAATTTGATATGAGCATCGATACCCAGAATTATCTGGAGCGATATATGCCTGAGATGCAAGGTCAGAGACAGAATGCAGAGCTCTGTTACAAGAGCTGATGCTGAGCATCACGCATTCACAATATGGTGAAGATTGATGATACGCTAGCCTGGGAAAGAGAAAAGCATACCTTGAGCCCGGAGTCAAGCAGGCCTTCAAGAGCCAGGAAGTTGGCAACATGGGCGCTGAACCCTCCGATGGCACCCTCTTCGACAGTGATGAGAATCTCGTGCTCCTTGACCAGTCTTCTGATAAGTTCTGCGTCCAGAGGCTTACAGAATCGGGCGTCGGCCACAGTTGCGGAGATGCCCCGCTCCGAGAGCAATTTCTGGGCTTCGAGGCAATTTTGGACGATGGTCCCAAACCCGAGGATGGCGACGTCTTTGCCTTCTCGCAGAATCCTACCTTTGCCGATCTCCAACACCGTTCCCTTGTTCCTGGCTGGCAACGGGACGCCAACTCCGTTTCCACGAGGAAACCGGAAGCAGCTCGGACGGTCATCGATGGCGATGGATGTGGCTACCATGTGCATGAGCTCAGCCTCGTCACTGGGTGCCATGACCACCATGTTCGGAAGGCAAGCCATGTAGGTCACGTCAAAAGCTCCGCAATGTGTGGGCCCGTCTGCTCCCACAAGTCCGGCCCTATCCATGGCAAATCTCACAGGCAGCTTCTGTAGATCCACATCATGCACAACCTGCAGCACAACACAATTTTGGATCACGATTCCGGTCCAGAACCTCCCGGTGATTCTTCCAAACTCTGTGAAATAAAAGTAATCAGCATCTTAAGATTTAGATTAAATTATTATCATCATTAAAAATCATTTAAGACTCTTAGTAAAACCCCGTGCTGTCATACCTGATCGTACCCCCTCTGTAAGAATGTGGAGTAAATGGCGCAGACGGGCTTCAGTCCCTCGGTGGCTAACCCTGCAGCGAACGTCACGGCATGCTGCTCGGCGATCCCCACATCGAAAGTTCGCTCCGGGAAGCGCTTCTGGAAGAAATTGAGTCCAGTGCCACCTCCCATGGCCGCATGAATTGCAACGATCTTAGAGTCTTCCTCTGCCTCAGCAATCAGAGACTCTGCAAAGTACTGCGTGTAGGACAAGGTCGATGCCGGCACTTTGTGTTGCTTGCCCGTCGGCGGGTCGAACTTAACAACACCTGCAGTCAAAGTGAAGACGGAAATCATCACGAATCCATCGTCACTTGCTTTAACCCTCGTACAAATGTTACGACAAATGTACTGCATGCTACAGGCAGGCTGATTTTTCACGTCAGTGTCCAAAATAACTTCCACACGGGATTTGTGCTTGTGCCGGTGCTAATCAAAATAAACTTAAGGTCATAATTTTGCCCAAGGTTATGCAAATCGAGAGCACATTGCATGCAGGGGCGGAGCCACAGGGGGGGGGCAGGGGGGGGGGGGGGCATGCCCCCCCCAAGCCCAGGAAGGGTCTACACAGATTGTGAGTTACAGAATGTGAAAACGAGGTCGAGAAAAAATTTTAATTGGAAATTGGCGGGTAGCCCCCCACTCGCCCCCCCTTGCCCTCCCCCCCCCCCCCCCCCCTGAAAAATCCTGGCTCCGCCCCTGATTGCATGTGGCATGTTTGCATGCACTGCGCTTCATGCAGATGCTAAAATCAAGGTAAGTAGCAGAAGAGGCAGACTGTCAAAAAAATCAATGGAAGTTATGTATCACCGTGGTATTTATCAGCAGCGCGTTCTGCATACGGATAGCCCCGGCCCTTTTCCGTTACTACGTGAATCAGAACAGGGCCAGCAGCGGGGGCTGCTTTGACATTTTTCAGAATGGTGACCAGGTCCGAGATGTTGTGTCCATCGACTGGACCGATGTAATACATCCCGAGTTCTTCAAAGAGAGTGGATCCGTTTGCCCCGGTCATGCCTCTTGCAAACTCGTCAACTTTGGCTGCAATTTCGTAGGCTTGGCCTCCAATCTGCTTGGTGACTCCCTGCTCAAAAAGCAGCAGGATTTTGTCAATGAAGATCGAACAAAAAACTCTAAACTTCAAAACCTTGGGAATGTTAGAGATGGGTCAACTCGAGAAATAGGCACACTTACTTTGGCCACTTCCCTCAACTGGCGGAACTTTTTGCTGGACTGCATCTTGGAGAGAGCGGAGCTCAAGGCGCCAACGGGAGGTGCGGGGCCATCAAGAGTAGCCGTGGGCAGCGATACTTGCTTGTTGTCATTAAGGATGACGATGAGGTTGGAGTCCAGGTAGCCCGCATTGTTCATAGCCTCGTAGGCTTGGCCGGCTGTCATCGCACCATCTCCAATTACAGCAACGACACTGTTGTTTCTTCCCAGGAAATCTCTTCCGACGGCCATCCCTGCATACCACGAGCCGCGGTCGTTTAGCCAGATCTGAAACACTAGAAATCAAACTACATAATTCATTTCAAGCTCGGACGTGAAAGGCTGCAGAACGGATCCTTCACACATGGATTTGAAACCTTGGGACCAATTTTTACTCCTCTGCTCAACTGCTCTCTGTTTCTTCGTTCACAGTGATGAATCTGACATGTTTTCGCACAAGAAGCGTTGCACATTGCTACTCCCGATGGCATTGAGTAATTACTGATGATGGACGTACCGAGGCCAGCAGAGATGGTTGTGGAGCTGTGACCTGCACCGAAGGGATCGTACTCACTCTCGCTTCTTTTAGTGAAACCAGCAAGTCCAGAAGTTTGTCTTAGAGTGTTCATTCTCGCTCGACGTCCGGTTAGAATCTTGTGAGGGTAAGTCTGTGCGACACAATCCATGCAATTAATCTATGAGTCAAAAAACTTCATATATGATACAGAGATCACATCATGGAGTATTAAATTATTGACGATTACAATTAAGGGCGTAAATAAGATACAGAGGTCAACTTCGTGAAAAGTCAAAATATTGACGAGTACCGTCGAGGGCGTAAATAAGATCCAGAGGTCAAGTTCATGAAATGTTAAAGTATTGACGATTACAGTCAAGGGCGTAAATGATCTGACTTGCCTGATGACCAACATCCCAAAGAATTCTGTCCTCAGGAGCATTGAAGACGTGGTGCATAGCCACCGTCAGCTCGACGACACCGAGTCCGGAACCCAAATGGCCTCCGGTGTTTGCAACAGAAAAGATCATCTCTGCGCGCAGCTCATCCGCCAGCTGATTCAGCTCCGGCAGAGTCAAGTTCGTCATATGAATCGGGTAGTTTACAGTGTCGAGAATCGGGGTCGCTGGTTTTTCTGCCAAGTACTCTGCTTTCGCAGCGGCAGGTTGAACGGCGATCTTGTCATTTGATGAATTCGTGCTGCTGGCTGTTGTCTCTCCGATCTGCACATGTTCATCATAAGATCCTGTCAGAAGATCGCACATGAACGTGATTTAACTCCACAATCGAGTGACAGTCGTAATTATACTTACAGACACTCACTTACAGACATGAAGTGCCATAATCGTACTCGTCATCGACCACAGAACAAGAAAACAAGCCTTTCAGACAAATCCAGCGGACCTCAGAGTCTTGCATTAGAAGAGGAAAAGTTGCTCTGATGTTTTACAGTGAGCACAGCTGCGCACATAAATGTGCGCAGTACGTGAAAAAGTGGGATGTAGGACCAACACGGACTGTAATGAGCTCGGACCCTTAACAAGCAAACACAGCTGGTAAAATATATAGACAAACACTGCTATGGTTGTCCACGAGAGCGCTAGTGCTATGGACAGAATTTTATAATTCTTTCACCTTATGAGGAGGATGGCATGCAATACTCTTGGCAGATACGCGGCTGCCACCCGCAAGGTCAAGGACTTTGTGTACAAGACCATTGTAACTCTGAGCTCCTCCGCCTGATCGACCGAGAGTCACAGACTCCAGCTGAGAGCTGGAAAGACGTGAGACAGGCCTTGCATGCGCGGACGGGCACGGACCCGCACTTTTCACACACGCTCCAGCTGCTGTAGCGATGCTGGCCGCCATCTCTGTGGATCAGAAAATTCTCAAACTCTGATTCCTGTGACGTTCTGCACCTGTATAGACAGGCTCTGCTCACTTCTCCCTTACATTCACGAGCAATCTCGTCCGTGCCGGTCTGTCCCCCCGGAGCATAGGTCCCAGAGTAGAGCAGTGGAAAACCAGTGGAAGCACACGCTCTTGTACTCACCTCGGGCGAGACTGTCCGTGATATTTGAGTGGAATGGGGATGAGGCAGCTGAATACCAACCAAGGCAACCAAGGCAAGTCAACATTCAAGCGAGCAATCAATGAATCAATCACCGGGGACGAGGATTGTCAGCCTGCGATGGACTCAGAACGGGGTTGAACGGTCAGCTGAATGGTTGGCTGCGGGTGGAAGCGGTGGAGGGGCTGCTACATGCTCCGCTATATTACAAGGGCGAGACTTCGAGCCGGTCTCTGCAATGTCCTCTGTGTTCTGCCCTCGGCCGGAATCCGCCCTGTGGGGCCCGCCCTCCGGTCGACCTATCCCGGACTCCGTAACGGAGTCGTGTTCTGCCGTCCAACAGCCTCCTGTATTTCCGTAACTTTGCCACATGCCATAGATCGCCGCACATGCCTCCGACGCTTCAGCTCCCGGACGTTATTGCGGAGTTTCCAGGACTCACGTGAAGGCCTCGCGACCTCTCTCACCAAATTGCCATGACATTCATGGTGCCCAATCTGCCGTTGGGATCTCGAATTTACTTTATCCAGATGGTGCTCACATCAGTTCGGGTTCGATCCTACTCATTTTGATGGCTCTTTGGGTACGTGGTAGATTCATGTTTACGATTAGACGAAAAGAAGACATATTTCTTAATTTCATCGCAAGACGAAAGATGATATTTCATTATTGTCATACAAAACATGTTCGAAAGTAGAAATAAAAATAGAGATTATTTCTCAGCTAATGATTGCATGATGTATAGCTCAAATCTTTGTATTGATATTCACAACTAGAAAAGGATCCAATTATGTGATCATCATTAGATATGATTATGATTCTATCTTGATATTATGGAAAATATTGTAGAGATAATAATATTTAATTTTTTCATCGCAATTATTTTGGAACTTTTTTTTATCATTATTGTCATATATAGCAGAAATATAAATCAATTTACTTAAAAATTAAATTCACAGTTTGTGGTTCAAATTTTGTATCGATTTCCACAACGAGAAAAGATTCAATCATATCGTCATCATGTAATATGCTTTGAAGCAATTCTATACTGATGTTATGAAATATATTGTAGAGATGATTATATTCCGAATTAGTTGAGTGTCTTCAAGTACTTTCACATCTTACTTATAAAATTCTGTGGATTTATTATTTCCCAACTAAAGGGGAAAAGACACACCGTTGTGAGACTCATAAGTAAACTGTCATGAATCGTACATAAGAAACGTAACTAGTTTGACAGTTGCTTCCTCACGCAATTAGCCGGCACACAACGATTGGCGCAATACCACACTAGCGATGCACAGATTCCAACAAGACATATGGATGAATTGGACTAAATCTGCTCATTGACATGTCGTAGAAAATTCAAGCTAGAATTGATTTGGTGTTTCCAAATGATTGAAGTAAATGGATCACACTTTGTTGGAGAGTAATAATATGAAGGCGAATGATGAGGTTTTCAGAGAGGCTCAGTCTGAAAGGGAGGGAGGGAGGGTGGGATGGAGCTTGGGTCTGAAGTATGGAGGGCACATGGAAGCGTTGAAGGTTGTTCATTATGGGGGGTAAAGGTTAACTTTCTCCAGGGCTCTTTTGACACATCCACCAACTTGTATCTTCCTTTGCCCGTCAGTCTTTTCTTCTGTGCCTTACGCAGTCCACAAGGTGCACGTTCTGTCGGGCCTATGTTGTGACCATGTAGGCTCCATATCTTCTCAGTTCCCTAAAAATATGCATCGGGCGGAAACCTCCCTTTTGAGAGATTTCGTAAACTGGCACACACGAAACTTTTGCATGTCCTCCAGACGTTGCATGATGATTTGTAAGGACCACACATTTCAATGTGTACCCTTTGAAGGGCATGTGGAGAACTTGGCATGTGAAACATCAATGGAGCCACATCCACTAACATTAGCCCGCATCCACTGTTGTGCATCGATCGATGCCTGCTCTGCTGCTATCATGCTTGAAAACTCTGCAAAAATCTGGACGTCCATTCCTCCTACGAGGGTATTGGATGCGCTCTGGGTGTTGTACTCAGACGAGGGTTCATGATTTGATGGGGAGAGGTTTCTCGTGAATCTCTCAATCTATCCGGAAGTTAGATATGAAAATAGAAATTTGACTGAGAAAAGTCTCAACAGCTTTTGGAAAAATGTGGAAGTCATAGCCAAACTCCTCAGCATTTGCTCAAGTGGGGAGAACTTCTCTGCTTGTCAAGCTTTCTCGAAGCATATAAATCTGGGTCTTTGTCTCTATGCAGATAAATGGTTCTGAACGATCTTAAAATATCAAGAATGTCAAAGACCATCCTTCAGTCGTCCAAACAGCCTCTCTCAGGCTGCGGACTACAATGGGTCGATGCCAGATTAGCATATAGCTTGATTCTCTATTTTCATCGGGAATGATTATATTTCTCTGGCTTCGCATCGAGCCTGGGCAGCAGGCAAACCTCGATGCCACCAGTAGTCTTCCAGCTCAGTCATTCATTTGCTGTTATTTGCTCGGCTCACAGACCAGAAGCCATGCGCCAGCATCAATTCCTCTTACTGAGACTTTGAGAATCTTTAGAATAGATTCGATGTGTTCTTGTCATTCGCTTATAATACTCCTCACTGGTGAATACGCCCATATTTATTAGCATATTATCAAGGGCACATGCATTAGCAATATACATATAGCACAAGTCAGGGCATATGCATTTGCAATATTTATAAGCATGCTCCCCTCGGATGTAGGGTATCAGGTGATATTGTTGTTGATTCTGTTTGAAATGATTATGGCGATGATGTTGTATCAAGAGAAATAGTGATGCGAGGCATCCATCTTCCCTAACCGTGCAAGTTTGTGCCATCATCGCATATGATATTTAATGAACCTTGCCGATTCTCCTTGAAGATCTTCATACACGCGCATGAGCTTTCTCTTTCACTAAAGGAACAGAATCGGGAAAAATTAAACAACCTATTATTTAAAAATTTCGACTTACTGTTTTTTTGTCTGGAGAAAAGAGTCAATATTTTGGCATATCCAATAACGTCTTCGAACTCACTCAGACGGCTAACATGCAATCGAAGCACAGAATTATTTAACAATGAAGGAAAAACACCTCCATCACATCTGTCATTGATCTGGAATTATCAGGAATAATATAGAATATATAACGCTTTTAATAATATATAACGCGTTTAGCGTTGTCAAAGTAAACGATGATAGTCAATATTTTGCTGGTAACGATGCTTCGACGTCTATATATCGATATTTAACAGGGGTCTCCGAATAGTTTATAGAACGTGATTCAGTAGTCAAGATCACTGATTATTGAACAAGATTGATGATTTCAGATAGTGACATGGCATTCTTGATTCAATAAAGTAAGCGCTTATTTCAGAACTGTAGACCACAACTACACAATCACTCAATTGTTCAGGTTATGATTTCTTTTTAACATTTTCTGATTTCGAACCACTAACACAAAGTGGTTTCTTAGGCTGAGAGCGAAGGGTAAAAAAAGCCCTTTAACTGCACTTCAATTGAGATGATGAAGGTCAATTTTCGGCTTGATTTAGACATGCAGTACGTGTCCTTCACATTGTACAAGCCATCAGTGCCTTCACAACTTTACTGGTAGAGACCAAAGGATATACTAATCACTCACTATTCGGTTGATTCACAAATTTATAAACGCTTGTTCCACTCAGCCTAATTATGGCATTGGCAACTGGAGAATACTGCCAGAGGAAAATGATGTTCATTCAAGATAAAACAAGGTTTCAGTTACGTTTTGAGGAACGGTCGCAAGGATTAGCATTATTGAATGACATGCAATATGATTGACAATCAAACAATCAAGTTAAAGTGACAGCAAGAAGATAGAAATCTCACAGGTGTCAAACCCAATAAACCAGAAGGGAAGATCCAGAGATCCCGTCTATCTTTCTTGCTTCTCGAAGACGGGCAGCTTATAGTTCCGATGCTGGCCTAAATTTATGGACCTTCGACTCTCATTTCATTCATCTCAGTTCGACAACAAAAACAAACATTCATTCCGGTTACTGAGGATTCATCAACGACACGTATATTCACGGATGGTTGCAAAACTAATTTTTGTTGATATCCTGACTCCTTCCCTTTGAATGATATCGGAAGCAACAATTGAGTCAACATTCATGCAAAACGTTTGTGTTTGTGAATGGGCGCGACCATGAGTCGAGTACAGGAGGATCTAGTACAAGTTAAATCTGATGACATACGAAGGTATTGAATGGACTGGGAGAGTTTGTTGATTACACTAATAGAGTACTGGGACAAGATAGGGACATCTCTCATCACATTTGCGATGACAGATCACCAGAATGGAGAAATCCGTTATCCACTTAAGAATTTCAGGCCGCGTTGCTCGTAGGAGTTCTCACCAATGAGGAAGTTCCGTCAGGTCGATGCCAAGCCTTGCACGTTTATAAGAGGCGAAGCGTGAGAAAACTGTTGCACCCATAAGGTAGTGCTTTCATATGACTCACGAGCAATTGTTCCCAAACCTCGTTATATTGCGTGAAGGTCGAAGGCTGAGGCCACAAGATGAGGCCGTTCTAATCTTTTCGGATTTTCTGAAAAATCTGATACGTGTCAAACGCCAAGCACTAGTGACGAGGTGTAGGCAGAAGCACGGTCAATTTCGGCTGATGCATTGGGGACATGCTCATTGCACACCGTATCGGGTAAATTCCACCAGTTGATACTTCCCACAGCCGGGCATCTCTATCGGGTAAATTCCACCAATTGATACTTCCCACAGCCGGGCATCTCTATTTTGGCCAGCCTAGAATTGAAATCACAGTCTCGGTTGCAGTGCATGGTTGAAGCTTCGCCGCTCATGAGAAAGTTGTCCTAAAGGTGAGATTTTTGGTGGCCGGTCCAGACTCTGGTACGCCTTTAAGCACAGATGTGTGCGAGTCCAAGGGGTACTGATCCGGGAGGATTTACTGCCAACGATTTGGATTTCAATCGAATGAGCCAGTAGGCTGCACGAGATTCCATTTGGTTTCAATTTCCATACTCTTGCCATAAAAAGGTTGTCTTCGCTCTCAATTCAATTACTAGCTTACAGCCAAGAACACTTGCTCATGTTTGCGAAGATTCCGACAGATGGCGAGGTAGGACATCCCTTTCTAGCTCCGTTCTCGCCGAAAGAATCAGGCGATGAAAAAGATGGCCTCATGGGAAGTCTAGACTTCCAGTCAGCGAAAACGGAGCTGAAGCTTCCTTACAAACGAACTCGACTCGAACAGCAGAGCAGATGAAATCGCCAATGAGAAGAACTCCTGATGCAACAAGATTTGCGGCAGCTCATCTTCACAAAATACAACAGACGTGAAGACGAGTTTCTTGCGCAGTAAAGCCCGAAACACCCAGCGTATTCGAGAAAGGCCATCTCTCATCCAGGTCGTTTAAGAACGAGATTGGGCATTCCCACTCGAAGCTCCTACTCTCATCCCAAGACTTCAGGAATGGCGCCGATTCGAATTGCGCATACGTTTCCTTCCGTGACCTCAGTATGCCACTGACTCCAAGTCTCAAAACTACCCCTAGTCTCGTGAGATATGAGAACGACCCACAGAGGTGAAGAACCGCATTTTGATCGGGATCGTACACAGTCGGGGTCTGAAACCCAAAACAGCAGATTGCAGTGAGAGTAAAGGGAACGCACCGGGACTGCACCTCAGGACTTGATTGCACAAGTCACTCTCCAGAAACTGGGGTACAATCTCATCCGTGACTTTGTACACGAAACACTTTCCAGCACAAGATCTGAAAGGAGAAAATGAATCAGAGCAATGTTGGAAATGAACGAACTTCCATAACCTCAGCCTGTGATTGTCTGCAAAATTCTTACCAGAGCAATCGAACGGAGAGTGGGGAGACGCGGGAATCAAGATGCAAAGATCCGAGAACCGAGAGACCGAGAGACTTTCCTCACCGAGCTCATCGGTCTGCAGAACTTGCTCGGACTGAACTTGTCTTCTCACGAGGTATGAGGGCTTTGATCCACAGGACTCAACCTCATCGATCGTCTGCACACTGCTCGATCCGCAGTTCCCAGCAACACATTCTTCTGCAGTGGACCGCACGTAACACAAACTGCACGAGCGCCGGGGCGAAGCAGAGTCAGGCCCGGGAGTCGAACGCTGCCAGCGGGGCAGAGCACCACCTGCCACGCTGGACTGAATACACTGGTCCCCTGTTTTGCCCCCACAGAGTCCGAACATCGTCCCGTCTGTTTCTGAGGCAGAGCATCGCGCAAAATGTTCACGGGGGAGAGCTTCCCGGCAGTCCGGACGAGGACGGGGAGTTCCCGCCCGCATATGACAGGGATAGGTTGCCGGCGAGCGGGCCACCGGTGTCAGCCCTACCGAGGGCCGAGCCTTTCCGGCGGTGGAAGAAGCGGAGTTCGAAAGCGGACGGTGTTTGGCGGGCCCGCTAGTTTCGCGGTCCGTGGACATGCTGGCGGGGATGGTGACCGAGAGAAGAGAGAGGAGGCGGAGGGGCCGAGGCTGAATTGGGCTTCCGAGGTGGACGTCGCGAGAGCTGAGTTGCTGGCTTTCGTCTGCAATTGTGGCCGGATTGGGAATCGATCGATGTTGGCTTCGTGAGTGGAAGTGGTGCCTGCGATGAGCGCGAGTCTGAGAACCGCATGGTCGCGCACTGGAATCGTCGTTCGAGTACAGAAGCAGTCATGGCAGCAGGTCAGTGGAAACGGGGCTCGGGAATTTGCGGGTGTTTGTGTCTGGAGTTTTGGGAATTTAGGGTTTTTGGGGAGTGTTGTCTAGGTTTTGGATTTAGAGCCGATCGAGGATCGGTGGTGGCGGATTTCGCATCCTGTGGCGAATGGCACGGAGATTGATTCTCCCGACTCGACATTTGAGTTTTTGAGACGGGAATTTGTTCTGAGCAGTTTTCCGTGTCTGAAGAAAATGGGAGTGTTGGATTGTCGGCGAGTGAAAGTTGGTAGTGGATGGATCGAGTGTAAATTGTTCCAAATTTGTGTCGCAGGGTAATGGAAGGTTAAGGATTCGTAGATTTGCAACTGCTCAAGAGGAGCACAAAGCCAGCGGTGCCTCCACATCGTACAGTGAGGAAGTGAGGCAAGGATCCTCCGAGGAACAAAGCACACACTCTCAGAAGCCTGAGGGTGGGAGCCAGGATAAAGCAAGAGATGATCCGTCATCGAACACATCTGCCTCTGCCGGGCCGCGATCGTTTTTTGCTGATAAGTTTGTGAAAGGTTTTACCTTTGCATCTTCTTCAGCTACAGCAGGCTTCACAAAGTTGAAAAGCACCAAGGTTGTAGACGCTGTCAAGGACACCTACACTTTTCTGAAAGAGGAGCTCAATACTCCCGCTTCTCGCCGGAAAGCCAAAGCCAGTACCCCTACTACTCCGCCGTCGGAAACCAGTAGTGAGACAGCTATTGTTCCAGTAATCAAAAAAAGGTCCGCATGGCAAAAGAAATTGGACGAGTTTGTGAACAAGGTGCGTAAATTTAAGGAAGCGTATTGCCCTTGCAAATTTTACTGGAAGAAATCAGAGTTGCTTACTTGAAGGGTTGTCTCCAAACCAAAGGCTAAAACTACAAGAACTAGCACCATTTAGATGCAATTCAGCACTTGCTGTAGTATGAGTAGGGTTTAAGGCAAATGTATTGCTCACTCATACTTTGATCCCCAGTATCTCCTGAACTGGAGTGGCAGTTTAATGTGGTTTGACTGAGGTCATTGTGAAGATTTATGGTCTTTTATGGGTGTCTCGTTTTACGTTCATCTGCAGGCGCGCCAGCATCCAGCTTTCAAAAGGTTGAGCAGTGTTAAGCAACACCCAGTTGTCGCCAAGAGTCAAGAAGTAAGATATCACTAGTTTGATGCAACGCAGTAATCTTCTCTTTCTGAGTGGCTGATTCTGTACAAACGAAAGCATCCGCGAAAGCTGTGAATGAAGCGCAGATGTCGTAGAAATTGTTTCAAAATCCCAGGCACTCAGTTCATTATTCATTTCATTTCCAGATGTTCGTATCTTTCCGGTTGGTTACGTAGTTACCATGTCAGAGGCTGCGGATACAGGAAACTTTTAGAATGTGTATTTATGTTCAGGAGACTGTATTTTCAGCTGGCAGAGGACATACGAGAGAGGTGGGAAACAAGTGACAGTCCTGTGGTGCATAAAATCCAGGAGTGAGTTATTTCCTAATCTGCTCATGACGTTGAATTTTATACAAACTATATTTTGCCGATGAATGCGCGTTGTCTGCTTATTTGGGGTTCTGTATCTATATTGTTTTGTCACTGGCACTGAATTGAGATCTCATGTGTCTTCTTGCACCCAATTTCTCTCTCTCTGAATTTTTGGAAGACATATAGTTAGTCAGGTAGTACTTTTTGTATCTGTGTTCAGAAATGTGCTGTTTTGTGTCTTTACGTGGAGCTGAACAACGGCCTTGGCATGGTTTTTACGCAGTATAAATGACTCATTGTTTGGGGAAACAGCTACCGCTGTGGCCATGAAGGAAATCCGGCAAAGAGATCCGTGAGCTTCTCACTCCCACCTGGTTAAGTTTCTTAGTTGTAACCTGAATGTCCTCATTGTCTTGGTTAGTAAGAAACCTGAGCAGAGACGTTGGGAGGCTTTGTTGGACATGAGTTAGTAGTGTCTCAGCCCTTTCAGGAATATGCTGGTTGAAGTAGTGAAACTATAAGATGAGGTTCTGTAAGTCTTTCCTGTTAGCTTTTTTCCCTGGTCTCATGGTGCCATTATTATTCGAATTGCAGGTCTTTTTCTATACCTGATTTTATTGTTGAGCTTCAGGAAGACATCCGGCCGATCCTCATTGCCTATCTTAAGGTACAAATTTAAGAGTTTAACGAACAGAGGTGAACTCGATTTGTTCCTTTCGTGTGTGTGTGTTCATATTCTTGTCAATAGACGTCACTCTGTGTCTCTAATACGAATACCTCGACATTCTCTCTTTCCAGGGTGATTACAAGGTTTTGAGACAAAAGTGCAGTCGGGAGGTAGTGGACCGTTGTCGGGCAGAAAGGACTGCTCTGGAGAGCCAAGGAATCTTCCTGGATCATAAGGTACCATTTGAACTAACCAGTACTTCTCTGGTATTTGTTTCTAATCAGTCCTGGTTGTTGGCTCTACTCAGCCATGTGTAAAGACTAGAAGTTAATTGGCTACGGGGAGAGACACAACTATGAGACATTTATTTACCTGCTGTCCAATCAAATTTGGTGCTTGCTTTCTACCAGGCGTGGCAAGTTGTGAGCAGTTTTTAAGTTCACGTCCCAATGGTGTAGAAAATATTGCTAATCCATTCTTAATAGACTACATAGATCGGTAATGTTCATCGATTTTAATAGTTGTTCCAGGGCTTGCTAGGTTTCTTTATCCTTCTCTAACGAGTTTCCACGTTTTTTGTGCTGTGTTCTTCAGATATTACATGTGTCTGACATAGAGGTAAAAGAAACCAAGCTTATGGGAAATTCTCCAATTATAATAGTGGCTGTAAGTTTCTTTCCTCTACACACTACTACTCCGAACTTCCGTTCTGTGTACACCATAAGGAATTCGCCTTTGACGGAACTTAGTAAATCTTTGGAGAATGTCACTCTACTAAAGTGTTTCCTGCTGTTGGATTGCAGTTTCAAACACAACAGATTTATTGCGCTAGAGATAAACTTGGAAACATCACCCAAGGAGCTCAGGTGAGTCTTTCAGAGAGTATTAATAAGATGGTTCAACTATTTTCGTAGGTTTGCTGCCAATTAATCTTGTAAACCTGATTTTAATCAATCAGGCCTTTAGTCATAAGATCCGCTCTACGTAGCAAATATTGTTTAAGATTTGACATGATCCTCATCGTGTGATCCGATTTTTAGAAGTCTACGACTGTAGTACTGATAAGATATCTGTTTGTGATGTTCTACCAGGATGAAATACATACGGTTTTCTATGCATGGGCTATGCAGCAAATTTCACCCGAAGATATGGAGGAAGGAGAAATACATCCTCGGTGGCAGCTTCGGGAGATGCAACAACTAGGTATTCAGGCTATCATTTAAACATCCCGATGTTTGCAGAAATTACATTATGGAAAATTAATCCATTATTTCTGATAGGAAAATTTTGACCATGGTACCTGTCAGCATTCATTGATTGGGTATCACAACTGAGCTTACAAAAAAATTTCAGAAGCTGCGTTTGCACACCAAATGAGCTATTGTCTTGCGAAGCTGGGCCTAGCTGCCTTTGCCAATTATTGATTGGCTTTGGCCACGTCACTTGATCCTTCCATGTGCACTGACTGTCGTTGTTGACATTTACGATGAGTTGTCATGTACAATTTTCATTATGGATCATTCTACTTTGATCTGCACTTGCCCTGTCAAGTCTTTAGGATCCACGAAGAAGAATGAGATTTGAGTAACATTTTGTGCACCCAGAAATGTACCAAATTGAATCCAGATGCGTGTGCCCTGGACCTTGATATGATTAAATTTTGTATAAACCAAGTCCACAAGATACAAGTGTACGCCACGTCTCAGTTCCAGTTTCTGCGGTTGAAGGGCCACAGGTGTCCCCGTAGTTGTCTCGCATATGTTAATACAGAGGGCAGCTTACATGTGAAGGTCAAGTTTACGGGATCTTTGAGCAAGACGGATAGACAGAAGAAATGTTGACGTCTTTGTAGTAGCTTCTACATTGCTCGTCTCGACAAAACTAAGTACACGCTTAGATGGCAAAGTCACGATTCTCGAGGAAAGATTATGGAACACAGCTGGGATACATCTACAGTCAATGTCATGCCTCTCTCTAGGGCTTGATATTGACTTATTCGAGCAGATACCCACCTCCAGCATCATAATAACAATACCATCATCTGAAATTGAGACGTGACTTCGTAAATATGAACACTTGTTTACACAGTATCAAGATCCATGATGACACATGTCTGTTCAAGCAGTTTCTTCTATGGTCCCGGTGTACTAGTCTTCATAGTAAAAATCTCTATGGGCATCTACTACACCATCATTATACTCCTCTTGCATGGGCTGGTACGGCCTAGCTAGAATCTGGTTTTGGATCGCGGGGGAAGAAGTACTGACCAACATAGTCGGAAAATAGGCAGGAGAATTCGGCCGTGAGGTTTGATCGAGCTGTCCAAATGTAGTCTGACATTTATTAGTTTTAGAGCAGTACTATCAAAACAAGTTCAACCAATACAGAGATGTGGACTAAGAGATATACATTAAAGATGCGTCAAATTTGTGTGGATCCATGCTTTTAGTTTGTGCTGTTTATCGATCAATCGACCGTGGGTAATTTCTTGGTCAACACTATCCCTACAACCATATGTGCTAGGGCTCAGACGGCTTGTAATACATAATCTTAATATCTTATGTTAATCTTAAAATCATTTCTCTGAGTTCAAATATCATACTCCATAACCTTTTTCATATATCTACATAAAGTAATATTGAATGAAATTTAATATTTTGAAAATATTCATTCATAAATGTCGTTTATAAATACAAAACAAAGATAATTTTTTAAACACATCTGTTGTATAAGTCTGAAAGAACTGATTTGTTCAAAAATAAACTCCATAAAATATTTCTCAACTTAAACTTTATATTCTTTAATTCCAAAAATGTGGCATTTAACATACTAACGGGCTGAACAACACAATACATTGTAATTGCTAACTCTTACTAATTAAGGATTCATGCTATTGTTCGTGATTATAGTGTTCACAACTCTATTGTCACCTCAAGTTTTAAATTTTTTTAACAAATTAAGATAATCTAATAATATGGATAAAATAATTTCTGGGAAACAACGACTTTTCAAATTCAAGTACTTCAAGCCAAGAATAAATCAGCTGAAATTGATGTGAATTCCCCCAAAACTATAAACAACAAACCACTTCATTAAGATTCAACATCGCATAATCACTAAAGTACATTCATGGTGGAATTTCAACACAAACATAAATTACAAAAGTTTGAAATCAAGTTTATTTTGGTTGTGCTAAGAAAAGTTTCACTCACATAGCTTTGCATTTTACAGTAAAAAAATTTTTCGTATTTTTTGTATCATATTTGACATTGAAAGGAATATTTTTTATATTTTAATCATATTTATTCAACTATAAAAGTAAAATTGAATTTTGATGCATATTTTTTTCTACTTTTTAAAACATTTACAAATATTTCTACTCATGACCATTGCATAAAAGAAAAATTACAATCAAACCAATCTTAATTAATGCTTCATATACTCTAGATGATTTCAAAATATACATTAAATCATAATTGTTGAATTTAATTTAATTTCTAATTCTCAATGTGTGCTAAATTATGTAATTTTATGTTTTTACGTTATTTCATCTAATCATCATTAATTGATGTTGCATAATAAGTAGCATAATTTAGCTAGTTAGTATAACTCTTGTATGACACATATATATTTGCTATTGTCATATATAATTTGCCATCATGTATTATTGCATATGATCACATATACACATCAAAGATATTTCTTACTTAAGAGTAAGAATATCTTTATACTTGGTATGTGCTATATCTAAGAGTGGCGGATTAAATCCTACACACTTAATATAGGATCAAATCCTACACACGATATTTTTCTTCTTGCATCAACCCATGACCACATTTGTATGTGTTGGTAATACATATGCATGTAATCATTCAACAAGTAAATCTTTCCCAAAATAAATGAAATTGTTGTTATGTGAATGTACATATTGAAACTAGAAATATAATTTAAAATGATGTATTCAAATGATTGATGTATATCATGATGATTAATAACTTACTAGTGTCTGTTATAAGTCTATTCAAAATAATTAAAAACCATATATATGATATTTTTTTGAAAAATATTTTTTATCCCTAACACCAAAATATTTGATTCCAAGATGATTCTAAAATGATAATACAACAATTCTAACATGTAACATAATTCAATATGTTTCCAATTTTGTGTTGGTAATACATATGCATGTAATCATTCAACAAGTAGATCTTTTTCAAAATAAATGAAGTTGTTGTTATATGAATGTACATATTGAGACTAAAAATATAGTTTAAAGTGATGTGTTCAAATGATTCATGTATATCATGATGATCAATAATTTGCTTGTGTCTTTTATATGGCTATTCTATATTATAAATAACCATAATATGATATTATATCAGAAAATATTTTTTATTACTAACACCAAAATATTTGATTGCAGGATGATTCCAAAATGATAATACAACAATCTAACATGTAACATTATTCAATGTGTTTGCAATTTTGTCTATTTTCACATGCAATTATGAAATGTACTAATATTTTAGAGACACAAATAACCTTGTAATTAACCTACTTACATTAATTACCTAGTAATACAATATTGTATTAGTAACATCAAATTTCAAAATCATTAATGTGTAAAGTTGTCCAATAATAACATCATATCACTAATGGCAATAGTGACATGATACTATTCGATAATGACAATTTCAAGTGTAATTTTGAGATTAAGAAATGTGAAAGATGTTAATTTAACAATTTTTCTTAACAATTTACTCTTTCTTGCTTGGTCAAGATACTCAATCACGAAAGTTTTACCAACGCTAGGTTCATCAATAAATAGAGCATTCTTTTTTGTTTGACAAAAATGTGCACTTCACAAATATGAATAATTCTGTACTAATTTACTCGCACTTGGTGATGAAAAAATTTAGATTGCATGATTGTTCAACAAGATCTTTACCGGAATTCTTTGAAGCTTGAAAAATGATGTCTTGGATCTCATTTTTAAGCTCCTTGCCCTCATCACCTCGAACATTTTTCAACTTCTCCTTGATCTTGGCAGCATGAACTCCGGCTTTATACAGACAATCTTATATTTGCCAATCATCGACAACGGCGATAATGATTTCATTGATGGACAAATGCAAGTCTCCCCTCTTCTTGTGCAAAGAATGAAACTTCCGAATGCACTTTACGAGAGCAATTTTTGTCCGAACTTCTTTAAGATTGAAGAATTTTCCAGAATTTCATTGGCTGTCAGTTTCTAAGAGGAGTTCATCTTCAGCGATTGATTCAACGTACTTTCGACCGAAATCACAGATTCATCGCCCCTCGTTGCTTCTCGCCCTTCTTACGGCTTGACTGATATTGTAACAAAGCATCTCTGAAATGAAATGATGTGAATAGTGCATGGTCTGTATTGATCCGCAGCTATGTCATTGATCTTATGGATAAAGCGCTTTGGATACATCACTTGATTTCTTTTTTATCTACAATAAAATTGTGGACGTTTTCAAAAAATGCTTGAACAACATCGCTTCACTCTTCTCTTTATTTGCTTACAAAAATTTTCTCCTCCTTGTCTAAATCACCACAAGCAAAAGTTGTCAAATCGTTTGATTGTTAATTTTCTGGACTGCAGTAACATATTTTGCTACTGATCATATACTTGATTGTTTCAAAATGCAACTTTGTAAAATTTTGTTGATGGATTATCGGATGACAAGTTTTTTGAAGGTCAAATAGAAGCTTACGTTGAACTTCTATTCATAAAATGACTGGAGAAAAAAAGTTGATCAAATAAGTGATTGTCCGATTTGTTTGCTAGATGGTCACTAGAGATACAATCTTGACAACATCATCATCATTTGAATTGCTAGTACTCTGCATAAGGTTTTGTTATTTCAATATAGATTTGATAATGCTAACATCATCAACATTATTGTCATTAGTTGTATCAAGAGCATACATTTTAATTAGATCTTCAAAAACTTGTTCAATCATTGCGTCATCTTCAACTAGGTATACTGAGAAAAAATCATCAAGTCAAATTTTTTGAAATTTTTTTTATAAATCATTCACAATTTGATTTGATTTGGGACTAGATGGATTGATAACTTGATTGGATATGAGTATGAAAATGACAAATAAACAATTTGCTTTGACAAAGCATCATCACGTATTATACTCCTTTATGACATTTGATGCTAACTTAAGCTTGTCAAGCATGTTGCGTAGGTGTCTATGATCATTTATCGGAAACTAAGAATCATATACTTGTTCACTTGATTGCCAATTTTCATACTCTAACATTAGATGATTGAGTTGAATATGACAAAAACGTGGTTTGAAAGACGGAATGATTTTTTGATCAAGTGATTGACATTCGTGAATAGCATTTGATGAAAAAAAGATCATGCACATATTTGAATATTATAAAAAATTTTATAGTGATCCAAATGGATCTAAGATTTTGGACTCATAAACATGAGTTAAATAATTGTCTTGAAGTATATAAAAGATGGGATTACAGTTCTTGACAATTATGTTGTACTTATGCCGGAGTTGCATGTAAAATTATGTATGTCGTCAAACTTTAGTTTAATGGTCATGTATAATTTCAAACATCTTACTGATATCAATAATATTCTTCACACGTGAGCAAAAACTCTTTGCTATAATCTGTATAATAAGTATCTCACCTAAAATGCTAACTTTCAGTATCAAAGTGTAAAATTATTTGCTTTGCTTGACATCAATACCATCCAAATTGATTGTGCAATATTATCTTGATGATTTTTTCTTTACTTTGCTTGACATCACGATCATATGAACTAACTATGCGGTATCAACTTGACTATGTTGTAAAGCTGACTCGTCAATATTGATAATGCATTCGAGTGTTACATCAATCAGCGTTTTGAAGAATTCATGCAAATATTTTTCCACCTACATGAGATTATGGCTGTTATTTTCTCTAGACTTCTTCTTGCTATATGTCAAGATGTGCTTCAGATATTTCTCGAACCTTCAATTTGATGCAACAAATTTTTGAAGAGAAATTGAATGTGATGGTTTCAAACATTCCGCAAAGTCATGCAAGATCTTGTCTCAAAAAAATATAATCTTGTTTTTTAGCACATCGTCACTCATTTTAACCGTTTTAACTCATCTATCTCAACATTCACATGCGATTAATAAAATATGTTTGTCAGAATTTGAACTCAAGTTGATATATGAATCTTTTTAAATCCATATTGATTTGATTTCAATGCCATTTACTTGATATCTTCTATCTACTTCCATATGTCTTAACTAGTTGGACATTTTCACTCTTTCAAGATCTTTGAACCAGTTGGACGCGCAATTTGAAGTTGGTTCCAGGTTGATTGAGAAAATTGAGAACTGCTAACTTTATCTTGACGTCCAAATGTTTAAGCTTTTTTTCATTTATAGACATGTGTGTGAGTATCTGTATGTGCAACGTTGATCGCTGTGAACAGTATGGAATAGCAAATGAATGCGATCTTGCAACCAAACAACGCATGATGGAATTTGCTTGGACTAGTAGAACCTAAACCTAAAATTATGCTCACTTTACTTGTGTGAGTGACACCAAACCCTAAACCATTGTGTCACTATTGGGAGGTTATGCTCTGTATTGGGATATTTGATAAATATATTTTTAGCAACCTTTGGGAATGAATCCAACCTTAATTAAATACAGTTGTAGTAGTGCTCACGACCCCAATCTCAAGAAATGATTGCGTAAGATTTCTCGATCTATTGATGAATGACTTTTCTAGGATTCTCGAAGTTGAAGTCATGGAACTGCTAAGTATCATATTCACGGCACATAGCAAGTATACAAGTCCATCATTTCGATACCTCAGCTAACCTGAGGGTCAAAAGGTTTCGGCCTGAATTGTCGTGTGGTATTTAATTATGTATGGTGGGATTCCCATCTCATATTCATTGTATTTTCTCCAAGTCCAAATCGAATATTGATCGATTTTTAATAATAATTAAAAGTCGGAAATATTTTTACCGTTCTCTTAAGAAGCGTCTAGAGAGTGACGTGCATGCATGGATGCTCCTGCAGTTTACGTCAGTGCATTCATAGAAGCTGCGTTGATTCCGTCATCACCCGTAACGTCCTCTCTCTCCCTTTTACTCATCGGCTATATGGTACCAGCTTGCGTCATGACTCGTAATGTCACGCATCATGCCTCGTACAATTCGAAACGATGGCCGTCAGAAGCTCTGCCGTATTCTGCGTCGGGAGCAGAATGAAGAATATAATGAGAACTTGGCATGTGTCAGGATGGGCTTGGACAGATCAGCCGCTCACACAAGTCAGCCCGACCGAAATGATTCGAGAGAGTTCCCAAGTCTGAGAAGATGCTTGTTTAGCCTTACTTGCGTGAATTCGCATTTTCAGCGTCTATCTATGACGGGGCTTTGTCAATCAAGATGCTGATTCGTCGAGCGACATTCATCAGATGAATTCCTTACGTTTCTCTATTAAAGTCGGGCTGACTTGTTCTGCTTGAATGAATACTCTGCTTTAGTCAAAAGCATGGAATAAGCAGACTATGCAGGAATCGCCTTGATCGAACCTTTCTTCTAGTCGCAGGGATTTCTACCTGAATTTGGGGATTCAATTCCTCAATTCAAGACCTCACTCTCATGCTGCTCGAAAGGATTTCACTCAAGGTCATCTGCGTTCAATCAACACTCATCATGATCTTCACTGGCGGTCTTCCACGACCGGGCATCCTCAAAATCATTTCCATCGGTACGGATCAAAGTATTTGAATTGATGAAATTGATCCTGATTGTTTAATACTGCCCTGTTCCCTCGGTGCGACAAAGACTCACTTTTTTCTGACCAAAAAGTTACTCAGACCTTTGAGGTCCTAGGCATGATGCATGTGAGGAAATGGTCCAGTCCGACGGTCTCATCACTATTAAGACCCGAGCATTGCTTCTCATTCAACACCGATATGACGTTATGGACTTTACAGATACTCTGTACTGTAAACCGCAAACACTGACCAAGCATCAACAGAACAAAGCTCGGGAACGGAGAGGCTAACTACACTATGCAAGGTGGATTGTACTAAAAGAAGAGAGATGGCATTGCAGCTGGGGACAAGATGACGCTTTTTGTTCCATGTGCTGTAACAGTCGTGGACAGAATACAAATATGATTTCAAAAAAAGGCTTGACACATTCTCGTTACTTTCGACGTTGCACAAGAATGAATGAATGATATTCAATGACGCCACGAAAAGGCAAGTGGGGAAATCAGACATCATGAGTAACGCTCCTCTGGGAACATCCTTGATTCAGCGTTGGGAGAATTTGACCTGATGGATAGGCTATTCTTAGGTTATGTGTTTTGGTGGGGTTCCTTTCTGAAACGGTTCTGGTTTGGTCTTTCCCACTGCTTTTCTGGGCTTGGGAGCTCTTTCATGGACTCTTGAGTACAGCCCTTTCATGTTTTATGGTGCAGCGTGGACTTGTCTTCTACTTTTTTTTTTCCCCAATTTTCTCGCAAGGGTTTGAGTTCTGTCATTGATCTGATGTCTACTGCAAGAGACAGCAATCATTGCCAGCCAAATGGGAAAAGGGCGGTGTAGGTTTTCTCCTTGCTGCTGATGAGAATGATGGAAAATATCACAGATACTAGAAAACATTTGGTGTCTGAAGATATGGATCACGAAAAACTTCGCGTTCCGAGCAATAGCGAAGTACAACACATAATTCCAAACCTTTCATGAACCGCCAAAAGTTTAGTCTTTTGGAGTACGGCCCTGCACGATCTTGGGAGAAATTTGAGGACCGAACGCTATGAGGCTGTTAAAACGGCTGCGGAAGACTGCGCTGGAGAGCAAAGAATCACTGTCGGTCAATCTACCGCTGAGATGATGGCCTAAGCTTGAACCTGGACTCGTGACCTAAGCTTGAGCTCTGGCAGTCCAGAACCTGTACAACTATGTACAATATCCATGAAATAAATGCACGTTCCCAGCATGCATGCGATGTTTCTTTCAAGCAGCGAGACTTCCTCTTCTTCAGGAATAAATTATCGTTGCTCAGAGCAGAAATGAGTCCACAAAGAGGCTCTCAATAAAGTTCGTCAGCACAGTTTGAGAAGACATGAAGTGCACCTGGAGTTTCTGGTGACCAGGCAATATATTGATGGTTTTGGTCAAGCTTCTATGAAATAGAATTGCTATCACTCACTAGTTTCAATGTCATGGTTTCTCGTAACTTGCGCATTATCCGCAAATATATAACAAGGAGAAAAAAAACAGTTGGAAGCTTTGAGACCAAGTAGAGAAGACTCGTTGCTAACGTTCCGTCGGTCCTATAAATTTTGTCCTTCATCTTTCAGGCGCAGAACTATATGTTCGAACCAACCTTGCAGTTAAAGTTGTTTTGCCTGTCAGCTCCTCAGGACTTGGTTGGATGTAGGAGCACAAGGAGGACGAGTAAAAGGCTTCAGTCCTCTCAATCTGCAGTCCTCTTCTCCTTTTGTGTGATTATCGTGATCTCCTGCCCTCGCTTAACCAACAATGAGCATAGGTTTCTCCAGCGTTCTCGTCTAAGAGCTCATTTGAAAACAGGCAGAGTGAATACTCACACTCTCTATGAGCAACTCCACTCCGGTCGAGCTGGGAAAGAAAAGGACGGACTTAAGGAATAATTAGCTAAAAGTAAGAAAAAACCACATTTTAGGCTTTGTAAAGAAAAGCCTAAGCACGTTCCTGAACCGTTTACACAAACGAGATAAAAGAATAATAGTACCTATTGTTGTGGATCAATTCGTCACTTGCTGTTTGAATTGAAGGAAGAGGTAATGAGAAAAATTGCTGGTTAATATATACACATTCCTGTTTTATGTTACTGAATTTGGTGATTTTTTATGCCACTTGCTATGAAGAACATTGGTTAAATACAGAAAACTATTTATAATTGACTGGTTTTTCTTTTACTTTGTATTTTTGTTCGAATATTTCCCACATTGGTGCTTTTTATACGAATAAAGTACAAATTCAACTTATGTGCTCGTAAGAAAGTTAGAACCTGAGGGTTTTTTCTATATTGTGCGAACTGTTCGTATTTTACTTATTTCATCAGCATGCTTTCAAGTACTACTAATTTACCACTATCAAATTTGGAAGACTACGATTGGCTTCAGCAAGTTTACGATGAGCATCCCTTCTTTTCTAGCGCAATCCCCATCTTTTGGGAGGCCTCTCGTATCTCAGACATAACATTTATGTAGGCTTGAGCTCTGCTGGCCTATAAATAATTTGACTCCTGATAGAGTAGGCTTTCGCAGATTACTAGCTTTTGTAAGGCAATGGTTATTTCACGCAATGACGAAGGCAACAACGCATTTCGGAAAATTCTCCGAACATTTCTACGATGATATTATTGGAAACGAGATTCTCGCTCTCTCTCTCTATCTCTCTCTCTCTCTCTGCAGTGTCACCCGGTGTTCTCGTCATTGACAAAACATTGTATTTATCCCAGTCACCTGCGGCGATACGTGCGCAGGACCTGGGGAACAGCAGGACCTGGGCTGCTGGCTCGGTCGCGAACATCCGCAACGTACCAGAGTTTGTCGATTATTATGTCAGTAGAATCTGAATGTATTGCAAAGGACCTCGGCTGCTAGGCCGGACGAATGCTGTAAGAGGCTCAGAGGAACGGTCGTTGCTTTTGTCAGTAAAGAGAGATCTTGTGCTTCACCAAGAACTCACTTACCAATCAGTCAACCCATATGCTCGGTTGCCGGGAGAAACAGCCGAGACATACCAACATGGTCGGTCCAGTACGGTGCGACAATGGCGGCGCTAAGGTTGCACTAACACAAGCTTCCCGGTGAGCTATGGTTTCTTACCTGTGGGTTTTCGAGCGGCGAAGTGCTGTTAATGAACGTGTCCATTTAAAAAGTAGGCGGATCACAAATATCGGTGGCAAGGCGCAATGCTAACAGTAACGACATAGCTCGCACCTCGAGAGACATACGACGGGTTGTGAGAGTTTGTTCTCCATGGACGCTCCTCATTCTATCGTCTTTGCATCCATTTTTTCGCTGCAGAAATCGCATGGGCATTGACTTGGGACGATTCTCGTTCAGAAGACGTCGCTTTCAATGTTTGAATGCCTGCTAATTCCAAAGCCACCAACTGCAGGCACGAAGGCATAATGCACCAAGACGCTACGAATTTTTCAGTCATACAAATTTTACCAGGATATCCTGCTCTGTACCGACCATATCCAGATGCTGCGAGAGTAGTGTCAGCTACTGCTAACAGTCCCGTCAGCCTCGTTATTTCTTAAACAATCTTCTACTTTTATCAATCTGCTGGGATGTGACTAGAAAGCGTGTAGAGACAAAGCTGTGGACCAATGGAAAGGGCTGAAACGAGGATTGCGTTCACATGCATTCCCCCGGTCGATGGCATTGTTGAGATCAGGGATGTGCAGCGAAACACCCTATAAAACACCCATCCCGAAAAGCCCCAAGGGGCGGCAATCACCCTTGGATCGTACTGGGACGGCGACGAGCCCCAGGGCATCCCAGGGGAGGTATACAAAGTAGGATTCGAATTGCAATGACTCGGCCCATTTTGAGGTAAAGGAGGTCGACTGCACACCTTCCATGTTTTGTCATCGCCTCTGCTGGTAGGGCAGAGCAAGTGAATTTGTCCCTGCTCGCGGATCAAGCACGTGCACCACTGCTTTTGCTCGCTCATTTATTTATCTACACTCCACTTGGCAGTAGACTGCGTGTTTGCAGAGCTCACTGTATGTGTACGTCAAGCTGTGGGTTCTACAGGGCAAATCTATTTAGTGACGGCTACATCAGGATTCCGATGCCAGCAGCTTCGAACATTGCTTCATACTATCTACCACGAGCTGGCAGCCCCGTCTGTAAGTCCTCTAGGCGACGGTTGTCGCTCGGAGCCTAAGTGACATTAACATTCCCCTTGAATTATTCCAGATTCAGAATGGGTCCAGTTTTCAGCCATAAGTCTGGAAGAAAACGACATAAATTATTTTTTCTGATGGATAAGTACAATATATAAGAAGGTGTGTCGTTATTTCCGTATCAGGCACAGGAAGAGCCCACTTCGTTGTCTCACGTTTCTACTCGGGCAGTGGTCCCATGAATAGAACATGCTCTTCTTTAGAAAGAACTTCTGAAGGTGGACAGCATTACTAGCTGAAAAGCACCTCTTACGAACTCCTGGAGTCTCTGCCATCCCGAGATATTAATTATCTACAATGAGCTCTGCTCTTTCTATACCCACAGTTTCCTTAGTCTCTCCATTATTTTGGAAGAACACTGCTGGAAAGTCCAAAACCCCACAAGCGTAGTGCCTTCACACTGACTTCTGCTCGTAGTTCTCTAAGATTTACGTGGTTCATGACGTCTATCAATCAGTACGGAAATTCAGAGTTCAAAATAAACAATTCAGCTGCTGCAACTTGCGAGAGGATGGTGCGGTATATCCAGCCCACAGGATCGTTCGCAACCAGCATCAAGCGATGGCATGCCAACCGCAGGGCCATATATTGACACGTAGATAACAAACCGAAAGCAAAAACTGGGTGAAGCCTTGGCAAGATGTCAACGCTGGCATGGTCGCCCACTTTTCGTCCTCACAATAATGTCGCAAAAAATCTAGCAGTTCGTCGGAAAAGGGATTCAATCCGTCATCGTTCCACGAGTCTTTGCGTAAACGTGTGCTCGAATGTGCTTAAAGGTAGTAGGATCGATCTCTAACATTGTGCGTCCAAAGCCATTGACCTTTGTTTGGAAATCCATCCCCAGGGATACAGCGAGTTGGGGTAGGACTGGAGAGGATCTAGGATGGGACTGTGCTCTGGACTCACAATGTCCACAGCAGCATTCTCCCGCTGCCTACTGAATGTTCTTATCTCCCGTGGACTCGAGTAGACGACATCGGTCTTCCACGCTTCCGACCGTCGATTTCTTCCAGGCCCACCACCAGCTGCTTGTGACGATGTGTCTCTTGTTATAACCCACAGCCCAGGTTCTGTTGGACGTTATGCAACCAAAAACAATCTTCCAGATACTGGGACGATTTCCCTTCGGTATGGTTGATATTTATCTTGCCCTCCAGAAAAATGGACAGATGCATGAATTCAAAGAGTTGTATCGATGAATACAAATCTAGCCATCGAGGACTTGCAAGACAATAAAGCTGGCATTTTGATGGATTCTGAGTGTGTGCCAAGTCTCCTTTCCGGGTCTTCCATATTCTAACTTTATTTTTGTTACAGACGTAGCATGTAGGTGATGGAGATTGGTTGGACCTCTTGTAATCACCAACCGTGTGATCGTTGACGACGACTATAAGTCAAATTGGGAGTCCACGTAGGGATAGCGATCTTCATAGAAAGGATCTAGCCCGGTGTTAGGAATTGGTTCTCCGTCACCTACAATTTCTACAGCTCCAATGCATGAAATGGGAATGTAAATCGCTTGAAGTTTTACTCCTACCGGGTTCTAACTCTGTTATTTTTCTACTAAGAAAAACAACTTTTGTATTAGGGTGGAAAAGAGTGCCACATCACACTATCAAATTTGATACCTGGTAATAGAAACTACTTTATATTTATATTTATATATAAATATATATATTTCTCTCTCTGGAATGTTAGAACGACCTCATAGATTATTAAAATTACCACATTGAGACCAGTGGTCTCAGTGTCACACGATCTATAGAAACAAATATATTTTTTCACACAAGCCCAAGTATCAAATGCGCACGTGTTTTTGGATTCCCACTCCTTCCTGTTTTAAAAAACATCGTCATAGATAATACTTCCATGGACCCAGCCATTGCCCTGCAACAAAGAATTGATCAAGTCAGATTGCTGAAAACCACATGAAGAATATCCAATTTCAAGCGACTGCACTTCTAGCTCTTCAAGATGTGGTAGTTTTGACATTCCCGTATATATATTCTAATAGAAATTAGATTCTAAAAAAATAATTAATTAATTTTGAAAAAAAATATCAATTTGTTCTGATGATAAACTTGAGGTATATAAAAATATCTATATGAAGATATTGTACTTAAACCCTCTCAATCAATATGAACCAAAACCAACATATGTTCATCAAATTTATAAAAAAATATATTAATAATTTTCAAATGAAGTCTAATATTTACCAATGTTATGAATCATGAATCATGAAAGAATCAAATTTATGGAATATCCTCATGTTGTCATAAAAACATAGATTTATGCACATAAATTGCTTGTATGATTATGAATTTTAATTGATAACTTTAAAGTGTATCATACAGAAAATTAAATCTTAAGTTGAGCAACATGTTTAATATACAAAGGTACAAATCAAGAAACAGAAAATTGAATCAATTATTGACAACAAGTTAAATTGCTTGAGTTTATGAGTTTATTAAATCATGTTTTGATTGAAATCTTTATCAAGATATGAGCACTTTAATGATTAAACTACAAAATGTTGACTTGTATTCAAACAAGTAATTTTGAATGCCAAATAAATAAAATATTAATTCTAACATTGTAATCAATGATCAGTGGAAAATTTGTAAAGGAGCCTAAAAATTTAATTTTTAATAATAATAATATCGTTTAAAAATATTTATAATTTATTTCGGATAAATTTAAAATTTGATTTATTTCACAATTTATTTTAATATTTCTAAAAATTAGAAAAAGAATGTCCTTTGATACAAAATATTTAGTATTTTCTAGTAAGTTGAATTTATACAACTCAATATTAATTATTGATCAAATATCTTATTATTCCTAAATAGGATGAATTCATAGAATCTTTGTTTTAAAAATAAATTATACTAGATAAAAATTGAATTATTTTGGTTTTTTATAATTTTAATTTATTGATCTGATATCTGAAAAAGTGAAAAAAATGTAACAACGTTTACTTTTGGAAAGTTATTTTAGAAAACGTTATATCTAGAAATTACGAAAAATTGAGTTTAGAATGATAAAAATAAATTATTTGATGCAATTTTATCTAAAAAATTAAAATCTATTATTAATTTTTTTAGCCAAATGTGAAAAAATAACTCAAATTTAATTTTATACAGAATTATTAGAATACATAAACCATGCATAAACTTAGTCCAAATATTTGATAATTAAGTTATTTATAGACATTTTTCTTTAATAAAAAAATTCTTATTACAATATGGCTATGTCATCAATTAACATTTTATTGAGTATTTACTCAATTGAAATGATGATGAAATTTACTCAATGTTTTTCATCTTTTATGTTTGTACATGTATTAAGACAAGTAGCTGAGAAAAATTTTTTAAAAATCATAATTTTTAAAATATTGAAGTAAAATAATTGGCCAGTTTGATGATATAGTTTTGCTGTAATTAGCCCTGAGTTATACAAAATAGATGATCGTTTGAACTTTTATATAGCTGAATTTTAACTTTTTTGATATAGTACTAGTTTTATATTAGAGCTAATATGCTAGGATTTTTTTTAAGTGAAGTTGCAAGCTTTTAGATGTCGGCTTGTTAATAGTTGATAGTTGTAATCTACTTTCGTCTATTTAATCTTTATCATATATAAATTTAAGTCTTGGAGCATTTTATACAATCAAATCTAACTTCTTCAAATATGACTGTGATATCACTATGATTTGGAAAAGTGTTAATATGATTGAAAGTACATTCAAAGAATAAAAAATTGATACTCATAATGTCATATAAATGTGATGTTTCAAACATGATTACTATCAATTCACTTGACACGTTATTAAAATAATTGTTGATTCAATTTTTTGTAGGACAAAAAATTTAGAAACAATTATACTGTTCTTGAATCTCAAATTCACTATAGAATATAGAATTTGATCTTATTTAGATTCAATATTGTAAAAAAACTATTCTTCATAATTTGAAAATGTTGAAAAATTTAAAGTTCATGTTGAAGAAATTTATAACATTATTCACTATTCTTGCTCTCAAGTTATTAAAGGGTTTTCACACAAGGATTTGACGAGTCACTTAGCGGGTCATCAGCCTTTCGTCCATGCAGCGTCGGATTTGCTCCTCACGCCTAATTCGAAGTCTAGAGTATGTTGTAGACCACTTCCACGAGTAGTACTGGGGATGTCATTCTGACTTCGTTGTAGTACGTCTCGTGCACACCATGATTGTGATTGCTCATCACTCCCTTTTGTCCCTTTGATAGGAACCAGGCCTAGACTGGTCAGTTTCTATCAATTTCTCTTCTCCGAATTAAGTTTACTGTAGAGTACATCTACAGAGTAAAGTACTAGGCTGACTAGCAGGCATGCTTCCAATGCGAGTACTATGCTGTCCACTTTCCTACCATGAACTTTGTGTGGTTTACATCATGTGTGTGCAAGTGACTTGAGGTCATGTCAAGTCATTTAATATAATATCCAAACATTACGTGACCCAAATGGTTGTTTAATACCATTTGGATCACGTCATGTTCTCGGATACAATTTAATGATGCGATCATCATTATCCGGAGTGATATGAGACACATCCAACATTCACATTCCATGTACAACAATTACGAAGCTTCGTATTACACGACGTCCGGGATTCATGAGCAGGCCCGTTCGAGATCATCACGTAAAACTGTTTCATGCTTTCCTCCGTTGATGTTTTACTTTTCCACTGCATGGATCAACAGAAACTTAGCCTAAAGGCGATAGAAAATCAACACCCTTTTCGTCTAATTCGGACGCACAATATGAAAAAAAGAAGATTATATTCATTGATGATATTTATGAGATGTATTGTATTTTAAAATAAAAATTTGAACTAAAAGTATTAATAGCGATGAAACTTGTCTCGATACATGTCTCAATACTCGTAGAATGTATAAGAAATAACCACAAGGCATGATATAAAGAAAATGCTGATAAATCAGCACGAGGGAATCAAACAATTAAGGCAAACTAAAGTTAGTATTACTCTTGCCATCATTCTCAAGGGATTTTATTGATAAATTTTCATGCATGAGGGAGTCTTTTCAAGAATTAAGGTCCTGGCTCACCCGTCAAAATGAAGACAAGGACTATAGTTGTCTTTGGTCACCGTGGTGATTGGTAGACTATGTAAGCTGAAAATTTGATTTTTGAATATGATCAGTGTTTTGTATGTAGTCCATAGAAAAAAATATCTCCTAGACAAGAGATAAGAGTTCAAAGGTGATGATGTGATAGTGATGACTCATGACTATCACATCAGAATTTCTACGTGTAAATTACCATCTTTGGTCAACCTTCCGGACTACAATCATACTACTGTGTGCTACAACTTCTCATTTTGGTTTGTGTTTACTCAAAAGTAACGCAGCCAAGAATATGAAAAAAGCACTAGAATTGATTTGGTATATACTACTGGGATGACTTTAGAGTCGTAATGACATGAACGTTTGACAAATACACAAGTTTGTATATTTTGTCTGCTCATGGGCTCATAGGTCTAAAAACAAGTACAGACTATTTGACATCCAGTCGCCACTATTCCTGATAAAATCTTAAATAACTGCATCTCTGATGACCTATGATATTGGCCTTTTCATATATCTTCATAAAGACATGGTTCCGTAAAGTTTGTCTGACTCCTTTGCTTTTGACAGTCCCGATGTTAACTGGTCTTTTCTTATAGAAAAAAGTATTTCTGTTCTCATATTCAAAAGATATAATATATCTAACCGATCATATGAAGTTAAAAACAAAATGACTGTGATCAAGGTGATGCGCGCTAGCCTTCCTTCGCTGTTTGTTACCAGATTAATGTGACACGACCCTACAAAACTGGTAGATTCGACACATTACAAGAGTAATGATTTTAAACTTATTTAGCGCTTTGAAAATCACAAGATTCCAGGCTCAAAGAATGCCCTAAAGGAAGAAAGCTTATCAAGGTCCTATAAATCTTGTTCGAGTCTTCGTTACTCGGATCATGTCTTCTATATTTGGCACATGCATTGAAAATCACATTCCTTTCTCAGCAATCAAGGAGCTCCTTGTCTTGCGCGTTGTGTAAGTATTATCATATGAATCTTCGACAATTGAATTGGTTATTTATTTACAATGTCAATCGTGGTTTGAGTCAGCTGTCTGGTTGAGGCTGCAAAAGTTGTACATTTTTTGAGGTGACAAGGGTTCTCAGAATGAACAGTAAAAATTTGTAGCATACGCATCTTATACTTATATTTTTCTCTAATTGAGACCAGATTCCTCAAAAATTTCGGTCAAACTTTCATGTATAAGTGGAACTAAGAATAGATATTTTTAGGCTCTGATTGCAACAATCATCTGACTATAGTACCATGTGTATAATATATGACCTATAAACCTGAAACCTCGATCAAAGAATAAGATTGGATACAAAAAAACTATGGAAAATTAGATAACGAGTAAAATTATAAAGTGGTAACAAAATTTATCTTCACAAATTTCTACAATTAATATTCTGGATACTATATACAACTTTGTGGGAGTTATACTCAAGATTCGTGACAAGCATAAACTTATTTCATGAGCAACAGAAATGAACAGAAATTAGATGGTTAAAATATTATAAAACAACATCCTTTCACGATTCTGATCCATTTCTGCCACTAAAAGATATAAATATATCCCCCTACTCAACGTAGTTAAACAGTATTGCGACTTGCATGATTCACTACTGCGAATTCCTTGCATTATTAACTCCTCATATTGCCTTGGTCAAGTTAGACATCGGGTTTCTAAGGTATCATTGCACGCCTTCCAACAGAATTTGGAAGCAACAGCTACTTCCAAAAAATAAATTCATTATTTGCCTCTAAACTATCAGGATGCAACTATCTATGTCCTTTAAATTAAGAATCTCCAATTTATGAGCCTCCACACGGAATTGTTTAGTAACGCATGCTTGCTTAACAAGAGGGTGAGCAAAGATACTGAAGGGTTTTTTCCTCGTGTTACGCGCCTAAGTTTAGAGTACTGCACCTGGCCGGGGGTTTTGGAATTACAAACAAATTTTATCATATAACTCAAGTCCATTCATTGAATGAATACTACGTCGCCTATACCTAGTTTGATTCTAGGTCAAAACCTTTATTAAATTCATGTGTGATGCTATCTCAGTTATTTTACTATGCTAGGTTGGTTATTGTTATCGATCCATTGCAATATACACCTAAAAACATTTTGCTCCAATTTTTGTGTTTCATAACGTGAATAAGAATTCATGACATTAGAACTTGCCCTGAACTCACGATATATGTTGGACAGGAGTACGGTTTTCGGTACGGATGTCAGTCATGCGTCACTACATTTTGTGAGAGTATGCTATTCAGAAAATGTTATATATATATATATATATATAGAGGAGTTTGTCACAAGGTTATAAACCGGCCATTGTCCTCACGTGCAAACATCGTTGATGAAAAAAACAGCTTGTAGCCTTCTCTCGTTGTATCTTGGAAAATCTTACTCTCACGACCAACAAAGAAGCCACTCTGCATTGGTGTGCACCTTCACCCTCATAGTTCACAGTACATCATATTATTAATTGTAAATTAAATTCACCTCGAACGTGCTACTGAATACTCGACTCAGCATACTCATGTCTCGGGCCATTGGACTCTACACCTTATACTTGTCCGCTTTGTACAACTTACATCTTAGTTGCGTGAATAAGAGTTTGATCGTCTTCATTGTTTTTATCTTGATTCGCTACTATCGTCTTCAGGTTTGTCCCGTCTTCACCTTTCATCTTCCATTTAGTGTTTTCCATCCTGTGACATTCAAATCTCATTGCTAGAAATAATAATAATCCCTTGTATCTACCTAAGTCGACGCATGCACTGCTAGAACTGCCTGGACCCGGAAGGCTTTTACATGGCGAAAAAACGGTAATGGCTTGCTGCATGTGGGTGTGACTGCAGTCGTTACTGCAATTGCGAGACGCAAGGAATCCTCACAATTCTTTCTAAGATATTATTAGTACCTTCAAACCAGTCCAAATCAGTTTGTGAGTATCATACACTGTCCGGATGTAGCATCCTCAGAAGAATTCTAAATAGATTCAAAGGGTGTTCGCTAAATCAATCGACTATGAAGGTGAGCCCATAATTTCAGAGGAAACAGGCAGCCTGGTGTTTATGTTAGGTAAGATGCCAGTTTTTGTTTTGTTCAGCACTTTTGAGCTACAATTTTCGTTCTTGGTGGGGTTTTAACTTATTGCGGACCTTGCCAAAGACACGAGGTGGGTGAAGGAGGCATAGGAAATAGGCAGCTGTTGATGCTGAGCAGTTTTTCCGACAAGAGCTATTGGTCCGCTATGAAAATTTTCCAGTTCCAGCCGAAAAATAAAGATCTTAAAGTGGTTACATCTGGAGCCAGCCTTCTCTAAAGAGCAGGTGCCGTGATGCACAGATTAACGCGTGATCACCAGGAAGACTTCTCTCTGTCGCTTCTCTGAGGCTGAGATCTGCAAAGGTGGCAAGGAAAGAACGAATATCGCTTTTTCGGTTGCAACTTCCAATTTTCCTAGAGGTAGTTTCACTTCCTCGTCGACATCAAATCTCCGTAAGCTACAAGAATTTGCTGACCTTTTGATCCCGATATGTCCCCAAGCATGCCGAACATGGAATCTCAAGATCTACGCTCTGCTCTCGGCGTCGTCTCGACTCACCAGCAATGAATGTTGGTCTTTAGAGATATTCATAGAGCGGTGGCTAGATAGCCAGCAGTGCTTACGCTTCCATGAAAGGCAATCACCGGACCGAAACCAGGTCAACGCCTAGAGAACCCGTGCCTATAATGGTCAGCTGTCCCAATCTCCCTCGTATGTAGGTCCGAATCTCGCTATCAGTCTCTCCACTGTCTTCACCCGTTGATTGTGAAAACAACACAAACTCCCAACCATCGTCAGGGTAGACGATGTCACCACATGAGTGACGAGTCCACAGCGTTCAGTCATCTATATTTCGTCTTAAGAGCGCGGAGACAAAACTCACATGTTGTGTCGAATGAAAATACAGTACCGATTTTGTTACTTGTGTGCCCTCGCGTGGTAAACTTCTTGCATCGTGATTCATAATAGATATGACTGATCCGATTTCTTGTAATGTTGGAAATCCGGATGATGGGATTGAGAAAGTGCGGAAATGTTGAGAGAGTCCAGTGTTCGGATTCTCATTCTTACACGTAACAACAGAGGTGAATTGCTGTGTGCGAAGCTGCAAAAACTAACCAGAAGCTCACGGAGTGATAATGTGAATATACTTTTGTACCTGGACCTCCTTCATAAGTTGGGTACAATTGATTCTGTTCTAGTCTATTTTTGGTTCTCTTTTTTTAATGTACAAAATTGAAGGTTAGATATTATAAACAAATCACGTATATGATGTTCTCAGAGACTTCAAATTGATAGAATCTTCGCGGATATATCATGCCCAAGACATTGCACCTTCTGTAAAGTTTCCCTTGGATTTACTTATTCAAATTGGAAATACAATGCTTACGATGCTTATGACAAACGTAAGCATAATGTAATCTTCGTCTCCAACGACAAAGTTTACGGCTGAAAGAGCAACTAGCTGCTAATGATGATGCACATACCTTCAATAAGAATTTCTGGAAAATCAAGGAGTAAACAAATGCAGTCGAAAAGGTCCTGCATAACTGTTTTCATAAAGAGATCTTACACAGTTCAAAAATTAAATCCTTAACTATGTATGCTCTACAGGATCTCCCCAGAAAATTGTGAAGAGTTGAGTGCTGTGGGAGGCACTTCAGTTGTTCAATGAAACCCATCCCACATTCCAAGTGTGTCACCGCATGGTGCAGTTTTGATTTCATGGATCAAATTTCAAGCCAGTACTCCCATAGCCGGAATCATCGAGTTGCATCGAGAACAGCACCGTGGAATCACGAATCGAAATCTCGCCGGCCTCCACGGCTGCTGGATGTTGCTGCAGATGCTGCTGGCGGACTCCGGAGGTCTGATCAGTACCAGCATGAGGACTCGTGCTTTGAACATAACAATCAATCGGTTGGAAGACAAACTGAACAAAAAAAAATCCATACAAAAAGAAGTGACCGGTTTGACCTCGAGATTATCACTTTCCAGCGACGCTGCCCTCGACGAGCATATTTGGAGCTGGTGGCAGTCAAGAGACAAAGCACTTTCTCTGTCAGCTGAGGACAAACCCTCCCTCGAGTTTCGACAGAATCACAACGCCGGTCGGGAGCAGGAGACCCTAAACGCCGTATTCTCTACTGGGCGTCAAATTTCCTAGCAGCTCCGCCATACTTTCCGCTAGTTTATGACATGTGATGCATACGAAAGACAAAGAATTGGGACCATGCCACGTAAATAATTATGAGACAAATTGACAGACAATTTTCTCTGGCTTACTTGCAGCCTGAAATGTTCACTACAAGGTACACTGAAAGTGTTGACAGGTACGTACATCGCGGAACAATGTGACACAATGGTCGCATCACGAGCGCTTACAGCCCAGGCATTGCCTCCGTCAGATGAGTCTATTGGAATGTCTACATGGGACATAACTAGTAGACCGTAGCTCAGAGTGAAGCTTTTGGCGCTGCTTTTTGTTGTCGTCCTCTTATGGCGTTCATAAGTTTATGGTGGAGTCATTAAATAAACACACTGCGTTCATATAGACTAAAAATTTTCAACTTTGAGTACAATTGACTCCAACTTATATAAGATTTATCATATTCCCCTGGGCGTCACCCACAATAGATATTTCGTTCTGGAATCGGTACTATAATTTTAATTTTAATTGCAGAATCCAAATCTTGGGGATTACGCCGTAATCCCGATTGTTGCAGCAGTCAAACGATACCTGCTAAATATATATCTGTATTTTCCACCCACCGGTCTTGGACCCAGACCAGGGTGTATCAGATACCCCTGGGGAAACAGCAGTAGACATATTTATGAGCCTTGACTGACCACTGTATTCCATAGCTCGGTAATCCTTCCAGTGTCAAGGACACCTAGTAATATCCAGCCGCCGGCGGAAAGAACGGTATCGGAACGCGAGATATACCAAGATAGATTTACAGTCGATTCCCTTTAGTTGCAACCTTTATTGATGCGATATGCTCTTTACATTTTATAGAAGCAAGTTTGGTTATGAGATACATCGTCTAATTTAAATTGTCTCGCAACTGCAACTCACCCTTACTCATTACTTAACTAAAGATCACTGGACATTTGCATTTCTTTTGCGTACGTGTGGATCAATTATCAGTTTGTGAATCTAGGTGTAGTTAACCCTAGTTCATGACATCCTTCTCTATGATTGGGTGTTATGAAAAGGTTGCTGATTTTAGGCCAATGGCACTATAACGAAATCATCATACCTACAACCAGGATGGCTACTGTTTCACTTTGTACGTATATGCAGATGTATTCATGAAAAAGAAGAAGTCACAACACGCGAAATGAAATTCGAGGTAAAGCGTTCGGAGTATTTCCAAGCATCTAATATTCTTCTCGCCATTGGATTGCCGCTTCTTCGCCACCACGACCCACTCGTATGTAGTGAAGGAGCATCACGAGGCCTGTGATCATCAGAAGAAGGTGCCGTGGCTCGCCATGGTTTCGATTTGGACGAAAAGAGAGGAACGTTGTTGTAGGCACGCTCAGACTACAGGTGGAACCAACCAACTCCAGAGTCTCGTCCGCGGCCGGACTTCTTTGGTATCGGAACTTGATGAACAAAATCTGTAGACTCTAGATTTCCATTGCCTTTCGCTTACTGACGAAAATAAAGCGAGGTGTGAAAGTCCTCGTATAAATAAATACATACGTTGTGCTGTTTGAACTGCAGAATTGATTTGTCAAGTACGACTTTTGGACAAAATAAAAAGCTACTGTGCCACAAAAAAATCATGGCGAACAGAAAAGCCTAAATATGCAATGCAAGATTCTGCATCGTACAACTATACACCAACTTCAAAAAGCTTTCAAACTTTCCAAGCTGTATGTATACTAGCTTTCCAGTTGTAACCAACACAGAGCAATTTGAATTTTCCAATCTGAAACTGCTACTCGTGGAAAAGAAGTAATGATGGCCAAAGTCAACTCCACAAACAATGCAGAGGCCATCAAAGTCCAAGGAACTCAGCCCTAAAGCAAATGTAAAGAAAGAGATCTAATCATTCTTTTGATAATCCAATATCTTCTCAAATATATAGGTGATGCAAAGCACGAGAACAAGATATAGAGTAAAGTCCACGATATAAGAAATGAATATATCAGTACTATTATATATTTTCTAACTAAGTGCAAATAGAGCCAAAACTCATGTGAATCATATTTGAGTTCTCAAGCCAATTGTTCACTAACGTCAAAATCATAATATTACCTCTAGGACTGCTTGCAGGTATTTTTATTACTCACTTGTCTCCAATTCAGAAGGAAGGTGGAATTAAAAGTCACTCATTCAGACGTCCAAGACTCGAGATCTGATCTTTGAATGGCTCATGAGATCCCGTTGCCCTACCCTCTTCTCGCCCTTTGGTTTCGGTAGCCCTCTTAGATACTAAACCGTAGTTCCCCTGGTTGCCCTACTCTAGGCTTCGGGCAGCCCCGTCGAGGGCCAGATTTTGCTAGTTATTGTCATGACTTGTTGTCTGTTGGCTTCTTCATCCCCTCTGTTCGGAAAGCCTCGTCACTGACAGATCTTGTGATTTATGATAGTCCGTTGGCTGCGCTTCCCTTGATTTTGAGTACACTTCTCAGCAGTTAGTTTCAATGCATTTTTGTTTTGGAGCAGGTTTGATTTAGTTGCTTAACCATACGGCTGAAATTGGGAATCTGCAGGAAGTACATATGTATGTATATATACAATTAATTGATTCATTTTATACCATTTGAGAAAAAAAAATTTGCTAGCAAAGAATACCTAATCGAAGATGTGATTTTGATCATCCTTCCGGTTTGCATGACATCCATAAAGATGGATAAGCCATAGTTCAAGCCAAAGGGCTAACATGTAGAATTTAGAGGCAATATCTTCATGGCAAAGTGAAAAGGTGTTTGGTATATATATATATATATAACTAATTACCAAAGAAATATTTGGATTTCAAGATCCCAGAATAAACGGAAAGAAAAATCATGAAAATTTTACGTTCATAATTTTTGTAGTATGTCAAGATATGATTTTAATTTGACATATCTTGATTTTTTTCCACACTATGTGGAGAAATTTTGGGACTCTAAAATCATATCGGAGTGTGAGTCATGACTTTGATATATAATCTTAACATTAACGACCTAAGATAATTTAATCAAAACTCATTCTTCCAAATTTTCATAATGATAAGTCCTTAATTGTAAATGGATAAATTGAATGCTTGAAATTGATGCTATCAACACATTTTTCACTAACTTGTAGATATATAATTTTTTTTAAAAACTAATCCATGATTTCTGGTCGTGATTACAGTTTGAATCAAGTGGATGCAATGAAAAGACATTTTATGTTCGAAGGTTGTAACAATGAAAATTTTTGCAAGCCCAAAAAACACAAGAAAATTTACTCATTTTTTTACTGAGTCTAAAATACATTAGAAGCAATGCTTGCAGTGCAAAAGATGCGTAAGATGCGTAATTATTAGAATAAAATAGTTTTGCATGAATTTTCTAAATAAATCTACAATTAGAAGTTTTGATCAATCTTTCAGAAATTTAATATTTAAATGAAAAGTATTGTTGAGGTTGAGAAGTGAAAAAACTGTAATTCACATGGCATGACACACATTACAATCTAATTCATGAATTTGATATGCTGAAAAATATATACCTCACAACACTTCTCTATCATGTCCGGACTCTAGTGAGATGGAATTGTTTTCAAAATAGCGTAGTCATTTCCAAATTATAAGTTTTTTTTCACTTTAATGATTCAAATTAAAGTTTTAATCTAAAGAGGACGTCCAATTTTTCTCATGATTTTTTGGAGATTCTGTATCACATCTAAAGTGATAGATAAAGAAAAATCGAAGGAGCGAACATTTTACAACATAAATGTAGCTAAAGAACGAGAATAAAAAATGTGCATGCAAATTCAATGTCAACATAAAATTGCTAGAAAAATCATTTACATACAAGCGAAAACCACAAACAAGGAAAAAGACCCCAAAGTCCAATCCCTAACTAGTGCCACGAGCACTATAACTCTAACTTTTCAGCCTTTTGACCCTTTGGGTCTGCCGGGCTTGGTCTTTTACCATAAAACGGAGAATTTAGGGTTAGGTAAAATTTATGAGGATAAAACCTTGGCTGAAGAGTTAAAGTATACTCACAAATCAACTGCGTAGGAAATCATGAAGTTTTCAGATAGTGTTATAATTAAGAACAGCTGTGACATTTCGAAAAAAGAACTGAACTCGGAATGCTTATCATTTTACACAAATAAAAAGGTCAGATTTTGATTTCAAATACAAACCTTTTGTGAATGATAAAAAATCACAAGACTTTACTTTTCAGGGAACACAGAGGTGCATGTTTATGAAAATACCACGTCAGATTTTGTGCATGAAATACAAGTACAATTAGCTCCGTCATGCGATGAGCTCATCAAAGGTTACGGCAGTCTAGATATCCTTGAAGACGAGGAAGAAATATGTAAAGGATGTTATTCAATAGATAATTTAACCTCTGGAAAACGTCAAGTTGAAGAAATTGAGTAACTCCATGGCCTTTAGAAGGAGATGGATGATGCTAATCTCTTGGACCGCTGCATTGCAAAAGAAGAGTTCTAGGAAAAATTCTCAAATCACATTATGCAAATCCAAAATCTGTACAAGGTTCAGATTTTCATATTTTTGTTAACTCAAATAAGGCCTAAAGATTTATAGAATTTGTGTGTGCATGTTGCCAAAAAAACTGCAGATATTCCATATAAAATTACGTAGGGGACCTGGTTTATTACTTCTATAAATCTTTGACATGGATATAATTGTTATTTGAGTTTTTTTGGGGGTACCCTTTATACTTGATTGGTTTGTTAGAAGTGAGATTCTAATTTAGGCCTACATCATTGTTTAAACCTTTGTCTCAAAATATTCATGGGGTGAGTGGGTTTCCCAGAGTTATGCCATCCACCCCACCCCACCTAAGGGTCTGCACAGTAAAACTATTACACATGTAATATTTATTGTAATAGATTCTTAAGCATAGTGTAAGATGAAAATTATTTGAAAGACTTCCATTACAACAATTCATGTTGATTATTCATGTGTAATTATTTCTTACCTTTTACTAGGAATTTTGGAAAATTTAGGCGTTTCTTATTCTATGTTGAATATTATTCAAAGTAAGAAAATCTTGTGGGTACTATTTTCTTTGATTTTTTTCTAAAATAAAGACGAAAACAACATCTAACGAACTTAAAAAAAAAATCATTACAACCTCAGAAGGTCGTTTGTATGTGTGAGGAACGATCTTCTACTATAGTAATCTGGTTGCTCTCATACATTGTCGAGAACCCGAAGGGCACTTGTCAAATTTCTTTCAATGCTTGTGGAAGGTTCAATCTGTAACTCATCCCAACGGAGTCGGCTGACTTTTTACTTCTGTCCTTTTGGTGACGGTTCTAAGTCTTCCTTGCAAAGTCTCAAAGTAAAAAAGCAAGACGTGTAGGAAGACCCCAAACCAGTAACATGGGGCCTTGCTGCAAAAGCGTTCAAGGATTCTGTCAGAAGGAGATAGAGGAATGTAAAAGAATGTAAGGTGCAAATTCTTGTACTGTACCTGCAAGTTCTTTTTACTCTACTTGATTTTACTTTTTGCCCGTTTCAAATCCTCGTTAGCGTGGTGTGGAAAATCGTCAAGCGATTAAGTCCGTACGTGATGCGCCGCGTGTCTCCTGCACCAGATTCCAAGATGAAGGTACCTAACTTGTGCAAGTGGAGCTAGAGAGACGAGAGACGCCTTAAGGGGCGTGCGTCCACTAGATCCCCGACTCAAATACTTCGGGTTTATAAATACGGTCAAGAACTTTGTCCCTATTTATAAGCTGAAACACCTCTCAAGTGCCATACTACTTTGACATTGATTCGAATCAAAATGGTGGCCACTGAAGTTTCTGATGCACTACCTTTGAATTTATGATTTTTGCATTTTGTACTTGAATTCGATTCGACTTCACAGAAATGTTGATAATCATGTTGTTCTCTTCTGTGCCTTAACATACGTCTTATGTACACGTGTACTTCGTATTATCCACTGTATAATACCTCTGCACATACTTCCACGTATTCGTCACAGCTGGGACCAAATATATGATATATAACTTTATAAAGCACAAAATAATGATGTTTGGAACATGATGGGTACAGAACGCACAACAGTTATGGGTATCACGTTCACGTGGATCGTGGGGTTATATTTTTACTAAATACATAGAATTAGAGATAATCCAGTGTTTTTTTTTCGATTTTGACACCGACATACAATCAAATGCAATAATATATACACTTCTAATTATCTTTATGATTCTAAATTTTCTAGAAATCCTCAATCCGTATTTTCTATTTATTTGAATCTCTTCACTTTCATGTGCTGGTCCATAGGTCGGTCGACTGTAAATGATCTATGTCGGTGTTGGTCGAGTGTAAGTGATCTAAGTCGGTAAAAGCTCTGAAAATGGAACATAAATTTGTAATGTTTACAATGTTTTTCCTCCGTGCCTTCATTAGAAGCATATGCCCCTTCCCTGTTAAGTGATCCTATCCTCACAGTGAGCCAGCTGGCTACTATCCGAAGACTGTTTGACTAAGACCTGTGGCATGTGACTTTTGGACCTTGATCAGACCGTTGTATATGTCAACAATTGGTGTAATCGCAACCCCATGTCACAATAACACGAAGATTCCACATTTTGAAAATACGGTCCTGCAATATTTAAAAGGAAACCTTCATTTACCATTTACCATTATCAGATGAGAGTTGTACCTCATATGAAGACTCTTGGTTAGAGTTAGAGAATGATCTCTTTCATAATAATTTAATAGGTCTCCAAGCGCATCTTTGTTTTCTCCTAGATGCTGATCAAACACACTTGATGACTAGTAAGAACAATCCAGCATCAAAACAATATCAATAACATAGGCCCCACACTGCTAATCATACAGATATATGTCCATGAAAAATAAAGTAAAATAACATCTAAATTGCATTAAAGACATAAATAAATAAAATACAAGATGAATTTGAGTTGAATACAATCATTTTTCTCAGTTGAATTAAAAAATTAAAAATTTCAATACGCAATAGATGTTTTGAAAGACTTCTTAAAAATTTTAGAGTCGTATCTTTTAGGATGAAAATATTTTCATAGACAAAAATGTGTATAATTTTTAAGTATTTACATACTAAAATCATATTTTGTTTGTACTTTTACCTATATCTAATACTTGTGTCTAGATTAAATTTGCAGTAAAATAAATTTTAAAATAAAAAATACAATACTAATATCCGTACATAAGGCTCTTGCAATTCAAATATTCTATTAATAAATATCTGCAAAATCTATTGATATAGAACTTATGCATTTAAAATCAATTGAGTTTTTCAAGAGCTTTATATCAAGAGCTTTATATGTGATTAAGATGCTTATTGATTTCATGATTACTTTATTATACCCAAAATGTATCAACAAAAAGTGATCTCCAAAATGAAAGTTTTTATATATCTTCCCAAGTGTTTAATCATATATATTCCAATTTTTCAATTGAAAATATCTATACAATCACATTCTAATCTCTATTTATAGTAAATTTGACATAAAATAACAAGTTTGATATGATGTATTATATATATATACACACACACCCGATCATATGCAAGGGAAAAAAATTTAACCCACACACTTGAATAATATAAAAAAACTGTCATTTTATCTTTTAACTCCTCTCATTAACATCAATCATAACTACCGCACATAAGAAGCTATCTATCAGACATCCAAAATTGAAGAAATACCACTACCATTTTATTCTGGTGACAGGATTCACCAATTAGATCCTATGGAACAGCACATGGAATTGAAGAGATTGACCTAAATTTTGAATACGGATAGACTTACTTTAGAAATTTTGAACAATGAAAATAACCAAAAGTGTTTATAATTTTTCATATTATTACATGTCGGTGTCAAAATTGAAACAAAAAATTTAACTAAAGTGTTGTTCTACATTATTAGTGAAAATATAACCCCACGTTGCAAAAGTGATAACCAATAATATTGCACTTTCTGCACCCATCATGTGCCAAACGTCTTAATCTTGTGGTGAATAAAGTTATATATTTCGATAGGGCTGAAGAGCATGGATGATTTCAGCGACCTTGTACCTACCCTATCCGGGTGGATAATTTCAGGTTGCAGTGAAGAAAGAAGTGACCTGTGGGATTGTAGAGCACGGGTTTAGATGGCGATCTCGTGATGGATGCACGTGTAAACTTTTAGTTACAACAGAGGAATGTGTGGTTTATTCCAACATACTCTTAAATAGCATATAAAAGAAGGCGCCGTCTTCTCGCAAATGCTCAACATAATTTCAGAGTCTCAATCATACATTTTGCAAAGAAAGGCCGGGTCTTCAAGCACATAAAATCATTGAGAGTAATTTTAAGTCAAGAGCTGGCCTCCAGCTGCCGTATGACGTTCTAACATGGGGCAGCAAGTTCAAGAAGACAATATGTACCAACGTTGGATGATATTGCGATATGTGAATCATTGGGAGCATGCATGTTCGTAATGATCTCTAGCAAAATTTCAAAGGCCTCGGAGTATTTTTGTGGAATTGCCTTCATTATTACAGTGATACTCGAACACGTGCATTCATTCCATATCCACAAACGTACTATAGACTGAAGCAGTTGCATGGCTTACCCTTTATAAGGACGAGTTATCGCCGACAAGAAGACATTTACATGCAACTAAAGCATTTAAAAGCCGAAGTTATATTGCCTTTCAATATGTGAGAAATTTTGCGCTAGCCTTGAACACATCAGGCGACCTTGGTGTCCTTCGACAACTTGACCCAATATATACACACCGGCCTGTTTTCTACTACGAGGAAACATTCTATGATTAAGGGGCGTGACAACCAGTTGGATGCAGACATTCAACTCTGGAAAGAACAATATAAAGGATTGACTTCATCCTAGAAAGTTTTATCGAAATATAAAATATGATGACCATTATAAACTCTATCGAGTGGTTTCTGCAAGAAACCACAAACTCTCCATGTCCTTGTCAATATTGTAAATCATGGGACTTAGCTGTCATCATAAGGTCCTCTAGTTAGCGATCCAGTTTCATTGCCAACTACTTTGAAGTCTAGATCTACCTGTTATGGAGCTTTGCACCCCCATACACTTTTGTAGGTGTTGGGCTTGGTGGTTTCCATACTTCGTTTCTCATTTTGATATGTCATTAGTTATTCATTTGGCCATAATGTGCAAGTGTAGAAAGCAATCTTCGTCTTTTGAGGTCTTTTTGTAAGGACTGCATGATGCATTGCCATCATAGTGCATCTATATAACAATATAACAATATAACTATACACCATGTTTGCATGCATGAAAGTGTAAATTTTAATTTGAGTTTGAAAGAGTTTATACTTAGCAAGACTTTTTTCCATGGGAATTAAAGGATCATAACATAAAGCATACTCCTATTATGGGAGTATCAACGGACCTAGATAGTCAACACTGATAATTGGTTCTTTCAAATATACAAGGAAGCATCACAAAATATAACACCTTATTATTGGGTTTCCATCTCATAATGCAATCTTGAAACAAGCAACCTAAATGTAATTTAACAAAATTTGGAGTTATACTATTAAGTCAAGACATAGATTAACTGCAACATGTAATATGAGGCTAGGATACTTAGCGACATAATGAGCGAAATTTTTTTGTAGCGAAGAATTCCAAATATCAAGGTCATGTTACTTACAAGTGACGTAGACATAAAATAAATTATCATCAATTTGAATTATTAGCTGATGTGATTTTTCTCATATTTATTGTGTTAACTAGTAGTTTTCATAAAACAACGAAGACACATTACTAAATTATACTAAAGAATAAATTCAAAATGTACTATTTCATATAAATTAACATAATAAACTATAAGATTTTCTCATAGGAATTGCTGATTTCTTATACCTTCAAATATATATAAAATACAAAATAACATAAATTTAAAAAATTTGGATACTAGTATACTTGGAGACCATTCGCCTTGCTGCACGTATAGAAGTATGTGTAGTCATCGAACCATGATATGTCACATGTACGGTCTGGAATGACAACCTTTTTGTACGTTCCAACACAAGTCAACAACAAGGCATATAGCCAAAACGTCTGTAAAGGTCTATTTATTGTTTAAGATCACTTTTTACTTATGACATCTGATTTAACCTAACTACAATGCCACCTTTGCAAAAGCAAAAGAACAGACCAAGAGATGTTGACAACTGAATGACTGAATCCACTTAGAATGAATGAAAATTATAAGATATTTAGGTTATGGCTTGAGACTTGCATGAGATTAACTGCATGTGAGTATTTTTGTTAAAAATTGACTTTTTGTCTCCCATAGGTGTAAATCTGACGCCATGTCTCAAAGGCCCAGATCTCAGCTTAAACTCAGGCAAATGTGTGGTTGCAAGTCAAGTCTGCTATCCTGCACTAGAAGTAACTTAGTACAGCCACACAAGAGAGTCATAGCATAAGTGGGGGCTATATCGTGGAAAGGAAACAACCAAATCAAAACTAACTAATTGGAGTCCTTTTTCTTGTCCTTCTTGCAATATTGCTTGGTTTCACTCACTGCAGTCCTTCAGAAAGCATAATCCAAAACACCGCATTAAATCCGTTGAGCACGATCGGACATGTGTGTCTACAAGAAACACAAACCACCATTTCCACTTTATTTATTCCACTTTTCCCATCTTCTTCTGTACACACCTGAACTTGCATATTATCGACAGTTCTAACAGTGTGCGTATTGTGGAGGGCATTTGGTTCTAGCTAAATAAAACTGTGCCACCATTGGCCAGCCTAAAGCCCTGTATTATCGAGGCTACAGCAATGCGACAACGGCTGGACATAGATGGAGGACGGTTGGAAATGCCCCCAACATATCCTAAATGTGCCACCTCCCCTGCACTCCCTTTGCCGGTTTGTATCTTCCTGGCGTGTGCCGCGCAAGGTGCCACGACCTTATTTATGTTCCAGTGGATGTTCGATTCACAGGGAATAGCCGCGCTGACAGATTCTGGATTGGTAATTCGTATGGAGATCATGCAACTTTATCAGTTACCATATCACATTTACTTTTCACAGGGCTCAGGTTTTCAATCAACTGAGATCGCAGAGTGCTCCGCGAAATGGAGAAAGGGAAATGGAGAAATTACGAGTTAATGTTGAGATTATTATTCGTGATGCTTTCTTTGATATAGTCTGGCTCGGGAGTGGCTGGATACATTCTGAGGACAAAGACCTGCTTAATCTGGCCAACCTTTTCCGGTCCTTATTCCTCGAGAATCGTCAACATGTACGAGGAGACTTCAACCGACGCGTGATCGAAGCGTTTCTGATTGTGGGCAAGTTAGGTCTAGCTCGCGATTGCCGGGAAGAATTTAGCAGAAGACCTCGGGCTGATGCCGTCGTGACTGTAAAGAGTGGCTGGTCGGTCTGATAGTCCTGATAGATTTGGCTGCCGAGACAGGAATCGAAATGGGGTGAGCATTTTACGTCGGGGAACAGATGCCTTTTTAGCACCTGGTTCTTCGCCAAGCGCAGAGCAAGACCTCAAATCTGCAGCTGGTGTGAAATGAAGGCTGGAGATGGACGTGTACTAGCGACCTCAAGGACGAACAGTTGGAGTGTGAGCTTTATACTGTCACCCTAATACGTGACTCTCACCTCATGCTCATGTGCTGCTAGGACAAGCTTTTGGTCCCTCGCGTCTGGGACTCGTTGTCGGAGTGGCCCTCCAGCTCGAGTAAGCCAAGTCTGAGTGAAAGGAGCTGTTTCGTGGAGAAGGAGGAGTTCTCTCCACCTCAGGCTCTGCGGCTAGAGATGTCTCAGGCAGACTTACAGCTTGTGCGTGAGACAATTCACTGGTTCACGTGAATCCCGCCTACCTTCAGTTTTGGTGCCTTTTGATCTCAGCCAGAATTCCACCACGTATAAAGCTGGAGAATGCGCTGTAGTTATTGTCAATCTCACCTGAGCTCTTTCATCTCGTACCAATCGGCAGATCACACGTAACTTGGCTCAAGAGGTCTGCAGTTTGACGATTCAGTGCATCGTCACTCACTGCACATTATTGTCGCAGGTGGAGCTGCAAATGTGGAAATTTTAAAAACCATTGTAGACCTCATATCGGGCTGTGTTGTACTGAAATCACTGAGAAAGATACAGCAATGGCGGAATCCATCGGTACTTCAAACAAGGAGACCTCGGGCTTGAAGAATTTCGGCTCGAAATTTGTGCTGCCGGTTCTGCTAATGGTCCTGGGCTGGAAGCTTGCTGTGATTCCGTTCTCGAGCTCTTCGGGTCCTTCCATAGTGGAGGCCGGTAGATACTCTAGAGAATTTGCGTCGTTCAGGAGGATAGACACGCACGCCCACTTCGTCCCTCCATTCTACTTCGACACTCTGAAGTCCATGAACCTCAATGCTGGAGGTAGGGAGGTTCCGAGATGGAATGTGTCGGACCACCTGCAGCTGATGAATCGTCTGAAAATCGAAACTTCCATTCTATCCGTGTCCACACCTGGAGCTCGCTTGCCTGGGTTCGACGTCCTACAGGCCAGGAAGCTAGCTCGGGAGCTGAATGAGTACGCGCACATGCTGACCGTCACTTATCCAGGCCGATTCCAGTTCTTCGCCACGCTCACTCTACCAGACCTCGAGGGCTCCATCGACGAGGCCATATACGCTCTAGACACATTGAAGGCTGCGGGGGTGGTGCTTCTGGCGAATTCCGAGGGCGAGTATCTGGGACACAAGAAATTTGATCCGCTCATGGAGGTGCTCAATTCCAGAGAGACCACCGTGTTCATCCATCCCAACACTGTGCCGGGGGCTGCCACAGAAGGAGTCCCGCAATTCGTGATAGACTTCCTGCTCGACACCACCAGGGCTGCGGCATCTTTGGTTCTGAATAATGTGACGGGACGGTATCCCAACCTCCACTGGATCCTGGCTCATTCTGGTGGGTTCATGCCTTTCGCTGGTTATCGGATGGGAGGGGCTTTGAATGTGGTGACCAAGGAGTCCACCGAGAGTCTCCTCAAAGAGCTGCGAACTTTCTATGCCGACACGGCCTTATCGTCCAGCCCTTCGGCTCTGCCCAGCACGATCGCCTTCCTCACCTACGACCACATGACCTTCGGATCCGACTTCCCGTTCGCTCCCAACTTCGTCATCGAGCAGGAAACAGCCCAGCTCGACGATTTCCCTCTCAGCCTCGACAAGAGACATTTGATCAACTACGAGAACGCCGATAGACTCTTCAGCAAGCCTCTGAGCCACTGGAGAAATGTATGGAGCTCTCCCAACGCCGCCCATTCATCGTAATCAGCACAATTATGGCAGGTTTGCACGTACAGCTGGTCGAGGATTCTCTCACAATTTGCGTGGAGGGTGTTCTGGGGCCGACGAATTTCGTACCATCTCATACCTCCTGAGATCTGCACGAAGAGTTTTAGAAGTGAAATTTGATTGGCCCTTTAGTTAAGTTCTACTTTTTTAATCCCGATACGCACGTTTCTGATCACCATCACTTGATCGTCACTCGAATGGCCTTCGATCATACGGAATGATGAGTTGGTGAATATCCTCCACAGCACGTACACCATCGAAAGCTGTGCGGTGACCGGCGGGCGCCTGGCAACACTAGGTGATTCAGACTCACAAGTATAGGCAGGAACTCCACACATCTCGAAGTTAGCATCGAATTGGGTGCCGGCTTCGATCAGTACGATGGACAAAGTTACACGGAGCAGATGGAGCTTGAGGCTCGGAGAATAGAATATATCGCTTTAGAAGTCATTTGCTTCAGTTGATTGTATACAGCTTTGCGGAAAGGGAGTGCGAATTCGAGTGGTCACTAGAGATAATTCGCAGAGACCAACAGCAGCTCTGAAGGAAATTTCCAGTCTTCGTACTTAGCTCACCCAAGTTTACAGAACCTCTTCTTGTACATTTTAAATAAAACTCCTTGTATATTTAATAGAAGTTTGCAGTTAGTGCAAAGCATGTATGTATGGCCATATCACTTTCGAATTGTCAAACAATAGGCCAGCAAGGCATATCGATAAAACGATTCTGGCAGATCCTTAGGCCATGTACATGGAATATTGCTGCTCTGCACTTTCACGACAGTGACGTCGAACACTGGGCGATGACACAATCACAATCGCATTTTACCTGTTCCCACTAGATGGCACACGTCGTTAGCACTTGGCTGACGTGAATGTGAGTGATACACGTCCACTATGCTGTCTGGTGGTGACACTCATTGTTGTCCACGGTCTGCTGCGAGCTGGAAATCTCCAGCCAGCGGTCCAGTACTGATAATCATAATAATGGTAAATCGATTGGACGCTCGCTCGCTCGAATTCTCCAACACTCTCATGGGAAATGTCGTTGCTCGTCGTAGACTTCAGTCAAGACCGCAAATGATTGAAGTAAGTGTCTGCAGAATTTAAGGATATTGTTGGCGAATAAAGAATGCTCTGCAAAATCACTAGAGTGCGCTAGTATCAAAAAGATGTCAGAAAGCGAAGAAAATCGAGTTGCACAGTGAGGTGGGGACAGATCAGGCCCCCGCCCAGCAGCAGTGAAAACTTCTGCATACATTGTAGAGGGAGGATGGAGTGGATTGAGAGAGAGAGAGATGAGGCTAACTGCAGTCCAGCGACCGAGGGGCTCACACTGCAATTCTCAATAGGCTGTGGTGATGTGACCATCCGACCTTGTGCGAATATCTCCTTTGTGGGAAACTGGCCGTAAATTTTTGCCTCTTGGTAAAAAGTTAGCGCTTTGTGTTGGTTGCCTCCTCTCGCTCAGTCAGTCAGTCAGAGCTCGAGAAACAAGTCCAGTTCAACCCCTTCTGGTTGCCCGTGGGTTGAGACCACGGTACTCCTTCATAATTTGCTGGCAGTCGCCGCAAGAAGTCACAAACAGAGTCACATTTCGAGATAAAAGCTGACGCGTGTTAGGAGAGCTAACCTCTACGATCAGGAGCAATATTATTTCTCAATCTGGTGATCTGAGACTTCTGCGAGGCCATGTCTTACAACTTCTTCAGATGGTCATGTCCTTGGTTATCTCCCTGATGCTCACAACGTGAAGACTCGACTACTTCCCCATTATATACTTTCACATGGGATGCGGGACGAGGAACGAGAGAGAGACCATGAATGAGTTTAGGCCCGGGATTACTTTTCTTTCATTTTGAGGGTTAAACGGAAGTTTGGAAAATTGTATAGAGAATAATGTTTCAGAAAAACATATGTTTGTTTAAGTAATTTTCTTCGAGTCTTTCGTATGAAATTTGTTATTGCTTCTTCACACCTTGTTAAAAAAAAGTTCGTGACCTACTTGGAAAATTTTGAAGATTATTACCACTCTAGATAAATGTGGGGGATCAAATAGACTAGACTAGCTAGTATATAATGTGTTTCTCTTTATTCCAATATGGTTTGAGCTTTACGGTAGGACGTTATAAACATATGACGGTTTCATACTGCAGGAGCAATAGGTGTGAGCTATAATGTTACAGGTCGAGATTAGCCTAGGGTTATGTATAATACTCAGCTTCAAAATTTGATGAATTTAATACTATATTATATACAATGAATATGTATAGTGATCTATCGGATTAGATGCTAAATTGTCCTCTGATCTCGATACGTCTCTAACTTCACAAGCACCAAAGGAACAAACTCAAAGGTACAGATTTTACATAAAGCACTATGAAAGGTGACGCGTGTGAAATCCACACAATGTGGGTTAATTTGAATTAGTCAATTTCCCCCCTTAATTAACCATGAAAATGGGAGATTGCAAACTCTAGCGATTTTGTGGGGTTAGAAGTTGCAAATTCTACAGAGGGCACTGTAGAGGTCGAAGGTGGAGATTCTAGAGAGAGCATTGTGAAAGGTAATGCGAGCGAAATCCCCACGGATCTGAAGTAGTTGACTTTTGCCTATAATTGTATCAGTGAGATTGTGAACTGTGAGGATTGCGATTTTGTGTATTTTTGCAGTAGCCTCAAAAGCATGACTATAATGACATATAGTGATAGCCTAGCATCGTAAATTACTCTCGATCATTTTGAAAATTTTCATAAAATTCATTCACAATCTTCTTAAAATTCATGAAACCCCTATAACCCCTAAACTCAATTTAATATAGTAAAATATAGATGGGTTTTTGAAGCCATATGTTATACTGTATTATACTCTATGTATAATTCTCTGGTTAAATATGTACACATCACTAGATTAGCCACATAATAATTTTTCTTTCAGTTTCATTGAGAACGGTGTGGGATTAATATAGAATCCAGAATATAGCAATGTTACACGAGCACTCTTATATTTTTTATGGGCAGTAATACTCTAGAAAATAATTTATTTATAGGGTCTATGTCCATCCATAATAAGTAGACCACATTTTAACCAAGCAAGTACCAGCTTGGGGGATTTTCTTCTGATAGAAAGTATTTTCTAGATGCCTAAATCCACATCCATCCTTAAACTTATGGTCTAGAATAAAAAAATGAACGAATTTAATATTGCTTTGAAGTGATTTCCCTAGTGATTTTCAAAAGTTGTTTTCGTTGATGTGATTAACTTTGAGGGGTGAAACATTATAGTTAGTTAGTCAGGTGGTGGTTGCATCTTGTAATGGAAAAATAAAGTAAGCATAGAAGACAAGTTGATATCAAGTATAGTAAATTACAATCTGTAAGTTTTGGCTGTTCATGCAAAAAATTGCACACTTTTCACATCATCTATTTTCACATCAATCTGGACTTGTTAAGTTAGAAGGTTATAAATCAATATTGTTGAGCATTGGACTTCATTGAGGGAGGTTTTAACCTAGATTGTATCACTTATATGAAAAATGAAAATAATATGGATTTTGAATTTATATTTGAGAATGTTGAGTATCTCTAGTAAGCTATTTGGAATTTCAGATTGTTTTACGAATCTCATTTGCTTCCAAAAAAATTAACTTGGCTTTTAACAAGGATGAGCCAGGATTCTGCAAAACTTAGTTAGTCTTGGTTGACAATATCATATTTTGGAGGCAGGCATGTTCTTCATGGCACATAATAAACTTTGTTTTCCATTCTTTTGATGTGATAATCTGTGTGTCTCTCTTCACAGGATGATGTAAACAATATGTTGAATTTTTTACATTGTTTATCACATTATACAATCTTTTGATCAGTAGACTCTTGAGTTTTATATTTTGCTCTTGAGTATTGAAATTTTGAACTTTAAGGGGTGATATGATAAAGAAAATAGTTCTTAGTTTTTGCTTCCAAAATGATGTACGACAAAAATAATTAAATTATGTGATTTGGGTTGAAGTATCTTGTCTTCTATTATTCTGATGAAATTCAAATTCCTACGATGAGTGCTTTTTCTCTGCATTCATGAAAATTGTATTTTCAAGTATATTGCATATGGATGATTTTAATCTATTGAGAGATGAGGTTTAATACACTTCTATATGTCATTGCTCGTCAAAACATCTATCTTCAATCCAAGATCCTTCATCTTTTTCCACCGAAAAGCTTTCACAAGCATATTACATGAGTTTTGAATCACATCTAGTACCGAGGGCATTTGAATGTGTGACAGACATTTTTGGCGATATTATGTGAAAGTGGTATTGTTATGAACAGAGAAAACAAACAAATTCTGATCCAAAAAATTACATACTTCTGGAGGTGGTGATTATATAACATTTGATAGTACAACAAGTAAGGTAATAAGACTCAAGGTGTGGCAAATATAAATGTAACTAGAGCCAAATAACTTGGGGGCTAACACAGTATTAGTTTCTTTAGCCTATTATGTAGCTGATTTCAGGTAAGAAGTTTCCATCATACATCAGCTAGTGATATGAATAAGTGATCAATCAAGTTGGTCGATGTATCCTCAGATGCTACTAGATTTAGGAGATTTCATTTCATGTTTGAGATACCCATGATTTTCCATTGTAGAACCAGAGAAGCCTAGCCACTTGTTATCCTTGTTGGATGGCATGGGGTATTCCCATGCTTTTGGCTATTAAATCGGGTTTACTGTGATTGGGGATGGTCGAGGGCAGTGGATGCTGCGGTGACTGCATGGCCATACTTTTCGCATCTTTGAATAGTTTATTAACGTGCAACACATGCGTCACGTGGCATCAAGCATAAGTTCGATCGATTCTGGCTCTGTTGCGCTGTCTTATCACGTGCTGCAGAATCACGTTGCAATTATACCTCCCAGGTTAGATTGCTGCAATGCAGGGATCGTTGGGACGAGAAATGTAGTTCGTTCCATGTACTTCGACAGAGTTTACCTTCTCGTGGCTTGTTTTCATGCGTGGCCGGATCATCATCCGATCTGAAGGCTTTGCATGTTGAAAGCTTCAAGTCCAAGACTGATATGAGAAAAAAGGTGTCACCCGTTTTCGTTTCTTACAAGTTTCGATTTCGTTTTTAACTCCGGGTTGATTGAGCTCCACAGCGATCCTCGCTTTTACCTTTGTGCTTCTGATGTGACGAAAGAACAACTGTCGGCGTTTGAGAAGCTTATACCTGAAGATAATTCCCAAATTGCAGCACGTTCATCTGTTTTCCTTCAACTTTCTTAGCTAAACTCGCATGTGATCTCACCTGCATGGCTCCGTGAATGTCAGAGCACATCGATCTTTCCGAGGTGTTTAATGTCATCCTTGACTGAAGAATTAAAGAACTGCGTCAGGGGAACTTTGGTCGGTGTTGCATCGGGAAGAGCTTTGTCCGCTTGCATATCCTTAAAATGGCATGGCCGAATTCTCAGTTAATAATGATCTTCTTGACGATGTTCTGGGGCCGTATTTGAGCGATTTCAGAACAAGAAGTTCTGTACAAGATCACGGTGTTAAAAATATTTAACATCGCTCATCCGCATGCTCTTTTCGGGTTGATTTGTAGGGCCCTCTGTACGATTCCAGAGTCCATCTCGACAACCTTCTTTCTCGTGGACAGTCATCGGGTACGGTCAATTCTCCGTCCTGATTGTTGGAGTCAGGTCAGAGACGACTACTGGTACTGGAACTGGCTTCTGGCGTCTTGGCCAGGGGCCCAGACCGCAAATCTCGATAGCGATTCTAGCCTGGAAGTGTGTTCCTTGACTTTTGGATGATCCCGGTCGTTGTACTTTTCACCTATGGTGTCGTCTGCCTAATAAACATTTACAACGGGAGATTGTAACCCTCCTGAGGAACGGAGGTGAGCGTGTCCTGTCGAGCACCAGTACAAATTGATGTCCAAATGTCCATGCGAAGACATAATATGACATGACAGACATAGAGTCAGAACAGTTCACCGTTCAGTATAGTATTCTGTTGAGGATTTCAGAGCAGGCTCATGCCTCTTTGCGACTTTAGACTCTTCTTCATTGATTTTCGACGTCTTAAATTAGTGCATTGGGAATGTAGAAAGTTATTGCACCTGAAAAATGATATTCAAAACATTTCAAAAAATATTCTTATGCATAGACAAAAAAGCAAAGAGTGACAAATGCCATGTGCTTTCAGGCTTTGTACTACATATTAGCAGTTTCGTTATAGGATAACATGTTGATCATGCGGAATGGAAAACTTTGAAGACTCGAGCAGTTTAGAGTGTATAAAATCAATAGTTTCCTGCTTTTTCCTCCTTAAGGTACTCTTCGATGGTGAAAAGCAATTTCTGAACTTGATAAATTCAAATTTGTATAGTTCGGAAACTGCCAAAGAGAATTATGGATACCTTGACAAGTTTCTGCCATGTCAGTTCAGTTGCAGGAAATGAGCCTAATATGCGACTTCGTGTTTCTAGCTCTAGTATAAGTTTGTAAGAGATTAAGGTAAGGCACTATCCTGGCACATTGATTTGGCATTGTAGTTTTTTAAAATTAGAATATAGTTTGTCACACGGCCTATTTCACAGTAGTACATGCATGTGTCGAGACCTGTGTCTAGATTGCTCTCTAGATCCGTAATCCTCTTCTTCGCGGTAAAAGTAACTTGAGAGACGATTCCTTTTCAATGATGTTCGGAGATCGGATGAAGGTATTGGGCTGTGAATCCGATAGATTGTTACTCCCCAGATCTCTTGTCAGTTGAATCTCGTCTGAAAACCATCACATTTTGAAAACGTGCCTTTCAGGATATCCATGGTTCAGTGACGGTCGTCTACGATAAATATGATGAAGGAAAAGGATGGCAAGAAGATGCGTTCTGAAGAAGAAGGCTCAAGAGGAAGCATATCACGTGCGGTGATAAGAACGTGCGTTTGTGAATCATTAAGCATTAGATTCGCGAGGACTCTGGTAATTACTATGCAGCATGAGATGGCGATACACCATACCTGCGTAGACATATTCTGCCCTCCGGCCGAGGCACTGCTTTAACTGCAAGTTGATATACCTTCACGCGTAATCACTTTGAGAATGTGATCAGTTCTAGTTACTTGAGCCATGCCTGGGTGAACACGTATTTCTGGGCCTCGTTTGTTTTTTGTATGCAGGAAGTAGACCTGATTTGATTTGCTTTGTTTCTATTCACACATCTGAGATTGGGGAATAGAAACAGATGAGAGAGATGTGACATCTCTCTCAATCATGTTAAAGTACCTCCCACGAATGGTGCATCCTCCAAGTGCGTTTTGGCTTTTATACAGAGCTCGACCGACAATCGTCATGCAATGATAAGACCAATCAGATTGCTCACCTTTCACGTCCCCATCTGCCTCTGTCTTTTCTTTTCTCTTGACTCTTTCACTTTTCTAATCACCTCAATACAGCAAGAAATCCGATGATTGTAGAGGAATCCTAATGTGTAGCATGTGCTAGGAAACAATTCGTTCGATCTGCTTTGGAACTGAAGCAGTGTCACGCGGAAGATACGAGCGGATCAGATTATTCCATAGCTGTGTCGATAATGTGTACTCAAAAGTTTCGCTTACCCTTTCCAACTGCGACCGCCTGGTTGGATTAAGGATTACTTGCAACTCGTTGCTCTTAAATTACTTTGTCAGGTCTAGTTTTGCTTATAAGAGTCAGGTTTTCTGACACTTTTGTCAGGGCCAATCATTTGATCATTGAGTGGCAGCTCTATTCCATAATGGGACTAGAGAGGCTACTAGACGCTTATGTATTTATAGCTCATTCTCAAGTCAGCTGACAGAAAACGTATTGAATTCAGCTGACAGGTCAAGGATTGAAAAGTACTTCGATTGGTAATGAATTGAGAGATCGAGGAGAGTGAAAATAGTATATCTGAGGCTGAAAACAGAGATAACGATCTTGAGAAGTGTTGGGGTTGTCCCGTCCGCTCCTTTCAACTGAGGAGGAAAGTGGCGACTTCTGGCGCCATTGGAAAATCAGTTACATTTGAAACTTGGTAAAGAACGTCATAATTGTTACTTGGCAGATACATCATTTTACACTCTTCATTATCAATGGTTCCTATATCACCTACGGAGTTAAACCTCCGGATAATGACACTTATCGGTTCCAGGGTTTCATGTCACTATTAGGAGACTGCACTGTTTATAGCAATCCACCTCACCCTAACAGTTTGTTGTTTCGTGCGTTCTTTGGCAAGATGTTTTCCTTTGTTTTTCTCTCTCTCAACCCTATCGTAAGAGGTTGGAAGTGAAGACGAGATTGCCGGTTTGAATTTTCTGAATTATACTGGAGCCATCCATGGACAAGCAGTATCAACAATTTTTTTGACACTTCCAATTGTTTCAAAAACATGGAAGTACATAGAGGTTATCAAACACATGGCGTTATAATCAAATCGAGACGAGTTTAAAAAGATTTCTACACATGGTGCATCAAAGACATATAGCGCCCACTGGCGAGTTGATCAAGAAGAAGTCTTTATTGTTTCGAGATAAGATTTTGCTTGACTTTGTGGAATATTCAACTTTGTCAGATATGGTTTTACTTCAGATATTTGTCGCGTCGAATGGATGGTTGGAGAAGTACCTCAAACGCATCTCAACATCTAGTAAATGGAGGTGCTGGAAACAAAATAGCTTTAGTTTCATGTAGATGAAGACACATTTGCATCAGATTCGCAAAATGCTGATCGATATATCACTCGAATGCATTATCGACATTCATGAGTCGGTTTTACAGGATCGCACAACATCATCAAGATCATATTCCACAATCAATTCGGATGATCGTGGAGTCAAGTGAAGCAAAGAAAAAATCACAGTGATGCTTGGAATTAGCACTTCAAGTGAAAAATTTATCACGTAGGTTATCACGAAGAGTGCTCATCCACATGCTTTGAGAAATATTCCAGATATCAGTAAGATGTAAGAATTATCTATGATCATCAAGTTGACATTGAGGAGAATGAAATTCAACTAAATCATTCTTTTTTGCCGTCCCTTGTGTCTTAATGACACAAATATTGAAGAAGTTGTTGAGAATCTTATTGAAATTAATAATATTGATGCTACTAACAACGATCATGTTGATGATGTTAGCATTGTCAAATCAATACTTGAACACCATAATCTAGTCTAGAGTGCCAGCAATTCAAATGATGATGATGTCAATGACATCCGGCCTTTGATGACTTTCAAAAGGTGAATCAAGCAATAACTCATTTGATCAACTTTTTTCTATTGAATCATCTTTATCGACAAAACTTCCCTATAGCTTGTCTTTTTACCTCCAAAGAGCTCGTCGTCCATTGATGCATCAAGAGAAAATTAAAGAAGTTAGATTCTTAAAACAATCGACAATTCAATACGATAGGATATAAAATCTTTTTGCAAGATTTGATCATTTTTGAATTTAATTTGTCTAAACAGTGAGTTTCAAATTTTTGAAATAGACATTTTGTTAATGTTCTTCTAAATTTTGAAAATTGCAAATGTGAAATTGAATGAAACTATGTTTACCATGTTGATATTGGCTGGTTTGCATGCACGTCACGTCTCATCTTGCTAACCCTAGTCACCGTAGTAGCAATAAGTTTAATTTTTCCGATTTGATGCAAAATATTCTATTTCTTCTATCAGATCTTGAACTTAGACGTTCGTCAACAATAAGCACTGAAATTCTAATTGTTTGATGTTCATGATTTCTATTACACAAGATTTATGTACTCGACTGTATATCAACCATTTTTATTATAGAAGAAGTCTAAGAATTTTTTACTTGACTATATATCTATTACACAAGATTTCCAAGAGTTCTGTACTCGACGATTTTTACTTGTAATTAATTCTGCTTGAAAATATGTGATACTGCAAGTAAAATTTGCAAAAATTGAATGTTCTCTATCTTATAGTGGTGGTTATAACCAACATGAATATCAATTGATACGAAGAACGTCATAAGCAAAGAACGAGGTCATTCATAGCCATGTTTTTCTTCGTTGAGCCACATGGTTTTTGATGATCACATGAGAGTAGCCGATTGAATTTCTGAATGAATTTTCAAGTGGCCGACTTTGTACTTCAAATTTCTTTGAAGATCTACTTCGCAATGAATGAAGATTTGCATTCCGGCTCTTCCAACTAATTCATGGTCTTGAAAACACATGAGATATCAATTCAGAACTACAAGTTCAAACTCAAAATTGATTGAGCTAGTCGAATAGCCCAAGGTTTCAATCAGAATTGAAATTTTTTCATTTTTTCCTCAGATGACTCGAATGATTTCCACACTAAGTGTTTGGATCACACCAAGCACTAAAGCCTGCCCGACACAATCTTTGTATGATGTGCAAAATGATATAAACTCTTGTACGATATGCTTCATCCCATAATTTAGAGCATACTTCCTAAACTTATGCTCTGAGCATAAATCAAAACATCCACATGTTTTTGGGATCTGTTTTGCTGGACATAGATTTGATGTTCTTCAAGGAAAAGTAGGAAATTATAAAAAGATCAGTTCACAATTGACGCATTTAACCTTACTAAAAGCATAGGAAAAGCATGATTTTAAACCCGCAAGTTGTGAACAGATACTTTTCGTAATTATGATAGGCATTAAAGCTCCACACTATCAATAATGAACCGTCTCATGTCACTATTGCCAATAGTGATGTACGATTCTTATTGAGCAGATTTACACGTTAGAAACTAATGTTTTTTCACTTTCATGTCACTAATGGGAGGATGTCATTTGTAGAAGATGACACTATTGAGAGGTTTAACTCTGTACATAGTAATTAGTTAGTTTTACTATCAATATTTACCATTTTATTATGCTATCATCTATCCACAATCATGAATGATAAATATAAAAAGTGTATATTCTTTATGCTTACATTACAATAACAAATGAAATGATTTTAGTAAGAAAAGTAACTTTTTACATCTAGTTAATTCTGGTGAAAATTGCAAAGATCTATAGTGAATCAAATCTAGTTCTTTTTTTTTATTCTTGTGGTCACCTCCTATGTATGAGAGTCATCACGTTCCTGAGCCAACCCAAACAGCTTGCTGCTTCTTGAAGATACTACTTATGTAAGCTAATGTTCAATCCATTTCGATAGAACTGGCAAGGAGGTGATCAATTTTACTCATACACAGCTTAAAAGTGTCGGCTCATGCATCATTCGCGAGCTCATCTTTCCTTGACCATTCATGAGAATTGGACAAAATTGCTACAATATACCTTCATCTCAAATTGGAAGTATATGTGGAGAGGTTTGCGTCTTGTAAAACTTGTTGTTGTGTGTGTAAAATAGCCAAAGAATTACTCATGGTTAGCTCAAGTTCATTAAATCTAGTTGGTTATGATTAAGTTTAATTATAGTGTACATACTTGTTGGATTAATTAAGAGAGTTCCAGAAGGTTTGAAGCAACATAAATATTTTGTTTTCTATGAAAATCTAGATTTTAAGGATGGAATACTTTGATTATATGATTAATTTTGATTGATTTGACTAAGTAGCAAAACCTAACATTTTGTGCTCATATCCATGCCAAAAATCCTTCTATGCCCATGGATTTTGGGTAAATTTTTTTCTATGAGGGAACATGGCTGATCACAAGTAATGCTAAGTGTAGTGTTTGTCAAGATCCAATCAAAAATTGGTGTAATTTGAATAATATGGATGGGCACAATTAATGTTATGGATTAGATAGTACTTACCATTTGTTACTATGGTAACTTTTCAAGTAGTATATATAGAAAAGTGGAGAGATATTCTCAAACAATTTTGCTTTGGAGAAATCATATATATAAATTCTCCAAAAGTAGACTTGTTTCATTAATGAAAGAGTGAGATTTTCAATATCTTGTAATGTTGATGTGTATGTGAATTTGAGTAATGAATGGAGAGAATGTGTGAGATTGTCTTTGAAACATGAGCATGAAGAGTAATCATAGTCTTTTAGAACCATGATGAGCTACCATAAAGCCCTCTGAGTTAAACTTGAGTAAGAATAAACTTGGAGGTTACAGTCCATGTAAGGAAACGGCATTTTTATGGAGCATATATCATTGTGCAGTTGAGGTGAATAAGTGACGTCACCGTGCATTTGCACAGATTTCTGAATTATGCTCTTGTTGCAACTTGGGCGAACACAAATCAATTCTTCATTGTTTCTTCACCTGCAAGATGGCCATGCATGCCTTAAACTATGCGATGACAGTGCTACATATTGTGGCATTGTTGCCAGTTTACCTCATGTTGCTGCCCACTCTTTCATGGGAGTAGTGCCACTCCCTCTTCCCTTACATGCATTCTCACAATCTTAAACACTCATGAGGGACGTGGTCATGTGGTTGATTTGGATTCATCGGAATCAACTTATCTTTCACAATCACAAGTGGCCGGCAGCAACTCTGGAACGACGCATATGGATGAGATACTCAACTTGGTTCGGACGGCATCCGTCAAGATTGCATGGTGCAAGAATCATCAACCATAGGGTGTGACCAAGGCAATTAGACAGTTTCATCACATGTGGATCATGTCCGAATGTTTGCCGGCGAGACACAAGGATAGTCATGAACTACCAACGGCCATCTATTACTACATTTGTCTCTAGATAATCAGGTTGTCATCAAGTGTTTATTAGATAGTTTATAACAAATTTGGTATTGCCAGCTTGCTTGGTTTTGCAATGGTGTTTTTGATGGACTTTGTAGTGAAATAAAATCATCATTTGCTTCAAAAAAAATAAAAAAATTTGTGTGGACACAAGAACACGGATTTAAGAGGTCATGGTCATGCACTAGTTTCTTGATGAGACTTGAGAAGTTTTACCTCAATTGACAATTTCAACGTATGAAAATTTTCTTCTCATTAATAAAATGAAGAATTTTATTCATTCCATGAATAAAATTTCTCATGATAAATATCCATAAATGAGTTGTCTTATTGCATGTCTCATTGTGTCTCTAATAGTTATGTTATATTACCGTAATATTCACGAGTTGTAATATCAATCATGTAAAGTGATGTTGAATTTCATTCTCTACAATATTGAAACATTAGGCATCAAGATATGTTCAATCATTGTCATGCTATTAGATCTAGTCTTATATTTTTTTTGTCTCTGTACACTTTGTGAGAAGTACATCTATTTCGGATCTTGAGCCGGCACAAGATTGTTTTTGGGTTTAGTCTCCCGCTGTGAAGTCGAGGTTTCTTGTTCGGAGGAATGGAGATCGGACCGTCGGAGTGCGACGATCCGAGCCCACGTCTCGCAACTCTGACAGCACGAATGAAACCAGAGACAACACAGTTGAGAATGCAGACATGCTATTCGTCAAGGGATCCGCACCAGCATTCAGAAACTTGAGTTGCATTATATTGCATGTAACATTGTATTCAGCTAGTTTTTCTTCATATTTTGCAGTGTCTTCCTTCCAAATTTCTACTTTGCTCACGCTTTTCGCAGCTGTGTGTTTGCAAGAGTCTGGCTTACTCAGTCTCGGGTGTCCACATGATGACTGGTCTTTGATTGAAGACTGTTTTGCCAGCTCATGTAAGCAAGAGACGCTACAGCTGTTCGTAACAACCCAGAATGTCTCGATCTTAGGAGAATGTACAGATAATAAATACAATGACGGTAAAACCAGTAAGAGGTAAACAAAGCGAAGGCAAAACCAGGCCAAAAGGCTGATGAAACAAATCGTCATGATACTACCAAGATTTTTGATTGATAATAAGAGTGAGGGGAAGCTATCAAAAATAAGAAGAGGCATAGCCCATCAGTTAAAAGCGAGGACAAGTACGATAGTTCTCTTCGGTCACTGTCGTCATTGGTGGACTTCCACAACTGCTGATCACCACCTGTTCGAAGAACAAGGGGTTGAAGTGCGGCAGTCGTATTTTCAGAGCATTGGAGAAGTGGATCTCAATCCATCAAGAGACTTACAAGGATCCAAGTGAGCACATAGCCCCTCCAGACCAAATCCCATCTGAGCTGGCATTCTTATGGACAGATGGAGTAACATGCTGATAGCGTATGACACAGAATATGCAATGATGCACTTTCGTGAGAAGTCTTGACGGATTTGTTGGAATTGGGAAATAGCTTTCTCACTTACCGGAACACATTACACGAAGTGCTCAGTTGGAGGCTAGCCTAGAAATTTGCTGCAAGACAAAGAGAGTCGCTGAACTTGTTATGCAGATCCACGACTGAACATCTGTAAGTACGAAAAGTCCAATTGACCTGCAGCGATGCGCACGGTTCCAAGCATCTTGCTGTAGTTTACTCCTCGTCGAGAGACTACCTAAGTTCGATGTCTTACCTGATCCTCCTTAACATTTGAAGCTCCAGACACATGTTACGCCAAGCAAGGCCCGCATTGTTCAGTGTTTGGGCCAGAACCGATTGATGAACGACTCTTGCAACCTTATCACTGAGTGGACTTGCAGTAGTAGCGCTTGCAACTTTTTCCACCAAAGGCTCGACAGCTGCTCGTGATCAGAAGATGTGGTGGATGAACAGATTACGAGATGCTATATAGTGCAAGTCAGCTGACATGATGATCATATGTACAGCGAATCGCTTCAATGAGCGCATAGCAGATAGATATGTACAGATTATGCACAATTGACTTGTGTTCTTGTGAATTGACTTCGGTCGTTGTTTTATGTCGAGTCTGAACATAAGCTAAAAAATCTTTTCCGCAGTACTTTTTACGAGGATAAGACTCCGAGTGCCCCTGAGTCAGTCTGTGTGATAACTCGAGAGTCAGCTCAAACTCTCGAAAGAAAAAAATGGTAACAGTTAGCCAGGAGTTTCACTAAAACTCTTCATCTATTCCTGATTCAGACACAATGTTCTTAAGAATTGACTTCGGTCGTTGTTTTATGTCGAGTCTGAACATAAGCTAAAAAATCTTTTCCGCAGTACTTTTTACGAGAATAAGACTCCGAGTGCCCCTGAGTCAGTCTGTGTGATAGCTCGAGAGTCAGCTCAAACTCTCGAATAAAAAAAAATGTAACAGATTACAAATGTAAATGATTTCTGGGTGCTTCAAACCCTGACAATGTTTTGACAATCTACAGCCTGGACTACTGACACGGGCGAATCTATAGCCAATGGTCACGCTCGGTAGAGAAGAACAGAAAGTGCATCGTCGGGCTATACACGCTAACGAATTTTGCCGGACCGAATCGTTTATAACGTTTTCCAGACAATATTTTTATTGCAGGCACTGGAAGAACATGATCCATGTCGGTTTCAAAACCTTGTTATTGGCTCTGGTGACACTTGAGACAGTTATTCTCAGTGGGTTAGACCCAATGTTTAAAATGATTTCACTGGTTGTTTGCACTTTAGCGCACAGCGCGTAACCATACATGATTCTCCAGTTATGTATGGGTGTTCGTGTGACATGGTTGACCCACTCGTTCAGTTTGGTGTCTTTTCCTCTTATCTTCGAATTCACAGAACCTGTTTATTGAATCTATCATATAAGCCCCAGTACTTTCACTCATCATCGTGTGTATGTTATCTAAAACCCTTGGAAAATTCCGCAAAGCTGGCACAAATACCGATGCACTGAACTGAGAGCTACTTGGGAGAGCAACATCTTCTAGTTATCAGTCCCATTTGACAATACGAAAGTGGGTGCCATATGTTGAGCAGAATTCAATCCCAGCCTCTACTCAGTGAATCTGGGACGCATCTGATGACTGCTGATTGCTGTTGCGTTCTGGACTTCCAGACAGTCGAGGGGATTAACGAGAGGGCCTTCTGCAGTGGACTTATGTCCTCTAGATATGATAGCTACAGAATGTCACAGAACACACAAAAGATTGAGCTACTGGAAAGTTGACAGATCCCTGATCGTGTCCGTCTTGAATTCGCTCGATGGTCTTATACTGATGGGAGATGCTTGTACAGCTCTATCCCTCCTCAGCTGCAGCAGTTCTGACAAGCAAGAGAAAATGACTTCGTGTACTGCGGCCGCAAAGTCACGGAGTGCCGCATTCTCTGACGCATTCTGGAACGTCAGGGCCGATCAGCAAACATTCTCACTTTTCCGCACTTCACACACAAAATCCAAACCTGGCATTTCTTTTGGCTCTCCTGTTTCGGTCTAGTACGGCATATTTTAGACCGTTAGTCATTGCCATGTTCTGCCATGCTTGGAAGCGCGTGCGACGAGGTATCTGTGGTTCTATCTGACTAGAATCGCACAGCTCTTGTTAATTTCAAATATAACGGGTGCCAAGGAATATGGCAAAAAGTGTCGTAGTACTCATGAAGCATGACAAGAATAAATAAAACAATTGACATCGGGTGGACTCAAATAATAATAGCATTTCAAAAATCATCATCTAACTTAATTAGCCTTCTATCTTTTTACAGTTTGATCCTAACCCATCGAGAAATTATCACACATTCTATCCTAGGTTTGATATCGATAATTATTTATATCATATTTAATAATGATATTTATCATCTCTAAGCTACTATATATTTTTTCCATAGTCCAAGGAATAATAATACAGATCTTCACTATTCATGTCAAACATTAGCAATCTATTAAAATTATGTGTACAAATAATTATTACTAAAAAATGAACAATGAGTTTTATGAGTTGGTGCATTTACATGAGTTACCCATTTTTTCAGAAATTATTAACTGAAAATCAAACCAAATCAAAACGTACAGAATTCACAATCATAATTGATGTGATTTGCAAAACTCTAATGTATTATTGGACCAAAATTTATAAATATGTGACAGTTTTTTTAAAAAAAAAATTATTAATAGAAAATATATGAAATGAATTAAAGAATATATTATTTATAGTTGTATCAGGTAGATACCAAAAATACTATAAGACAGAATAAAATTGGAAAACAAAGGAAAGTAATTTTTTCTAAATTAATATAAATTAAATAATACTATTGGAATATCTCATAGTTTGAAGTTGATGTGAGCAATCAATACAGTGGGATTGTTCGAATGTATTGAATGGCAGATGAGAAATCTCAAATTTTATAAATCAGTCAATTCCATCAACCAAGTATGCATTCCAATGTGTGCAGATTTTTCAACAGCGCCAATAAACATTATGTCAGGAAATCACATGTTACCAAAAAAATAAAATCTTGAAGTTGACTGATATAAATTTAATCTAATAATTAAAAGAAACTTACATCAAGATTATCGACTAAAAGAATTTTCTTTAAGCATATCTTGAAATTGCCTGGCTATGACTGTAAATCATTTTAACTGTTTTATGTATATCATTAGATTCATTACGAAATATTTCTCACTTGGTTGTCTTGTATGCTACCTTTTTCAATTTAGAAATTTTATTTACAAATCAAAACATTTGCATGTTGACTATAGTTTAAAGTATCGATAAACTTTGATATATGGATGTCTCAGCGTAATGCTCCGGGTCGATGCAAACCGAAAATTGTTTCGGTACGGGTCGCAGTACCTAACAGAGGATGGCTAATGGGATTCGGACCTCGAGCTGGTCCGTTCACTTGAGGACGGGCTCTTATCCACCCGCTCCAAAACTCACGGGCACCCTTTATCAAGAACGGGTGCCGGTTGCTCTGCTGAATCCCGGCGCGTCGACTGTCAAGCTCCCCGGGCGGAGAGCTATGGTGAGGGACGAGCGCAGGGCACGGATTTAATGAAGAGAATTCTCCGCGAGAGGATTTGAAAATGCTGTGCACTGAATATATTCTGTCGACCGACCGCCATTGAAGGCCAAATGAATTCGTCGATTGCTTTTCCAAGCAATGCTTGGACGCCGTGTAGAGGACGATGGTCTGGGAACGAGTCGAGGATCAGAAGGACAAGGCAACTAACATGGCTGACTGGTGGCTGGACTCGACGCAGAATTGCTCTTAAGCACAATGTGCATCTTCGGAAATTTGAGCTCCGGGCGAGCGCATCAGCCGAAAATGACCCCGGCGTGCTCAAGGTTGACATTGAACTCTGATCATGATACATTGCTGCATAGCGAATGTATCAAACTGCGCTGGATTTGTATTCTGTATTCTCGCCGATCGAAATTCCCAGCTCCTTCGACAGGAAGAGCCAGGAGCTAGCGATTCTTGGTGTATCTCGCTTGAAACGGCTCAGCTGTACTTACTTTGGCCACCAAAAAATTGTCCACTTCAAATTAAGCTCACCGGTATCTGAGAGACCAGCTCGAGTGCCGCACAATGTGTGGACTTTTTTAAAATTCCAGATTTTTTGCTTGTTAGCAAATGAATTCTTCGTCATTTGACATCTAACTGAAGGCTTCAGCTGATCGTCCAATCTAGAGAGTGAAGGGCTTATATGTGTATCTTGTGTATGCGTCAATCTTTGAGCTCTTTTCCAGGCATGTGTCTTGCAGTTTGTCTAAAGCATTTTGTTCGGTTTTTTTTAAGTTGTTGTGCGGAAGAACGGATCAGTTGTCTTTTCGGGTTCTGAAGGAAAAATTATGCTGGCTGTATGGATAATGGTTATGTATGCAGTTGTTGTAATTTCAGGACGCAATTCAGCAAGTGGAGAAGATGCGAGCTGGTGCAATCAAGGAAGAGCTCACAAGACTAAGTGAGTTCATTTCTTATAGTAGTGTTTTGGTGCAGAATTCCGCCCCCAACACAGAAAAGATTGAGTAAGAAAATAAAAGACTGAGTAGAATATCATCGTGAATTCATTACAAAGTGTGAAGCTGAGTCTTCTGATAAGGATGTTTAATTAATGTGGACGTGATTGAGAGTGCAGGTATTTCCTACGCTGACTGTTTTGAGAAGCAAGAACTTGTCATGCGTCTTGCAAATGCACGGGTTAAAAACTACTCATCGCAGAAGAAGACAATGTCGACTAGCAGCAGGGAATTCAAAACTTTGGCTCGAATGCCTCTCACAAAACTCAAAAGCACGGCTACATCGCCAAAAAATTACATTCTTGTGCCTCTAAAGATCAATGATGAGGGGCCATTCAATTTCATACTCGATACCGGGAGTACAGTCACGCTTATCAGGCCTTCTATTGTTACGGACATCCTAAAGCTTACCCCCAAAGCAGCTAGAGTGTCAATGGCTCTCATGGGAGGAGGGATTTCAAACCAGAACAATATGACCATCAACTTGAAGGACGTTAAGATTGGGGATCATGCGCTGTGCAATGTTTCAGTAAGTGCAATTCCTCCTACTCCAGGCACCCGAATCCCTATACTCAATGTGCATAGCCTTAGTACGGTTTTCTACTCTTCTATTCGCAGCAGATGAGAAAGTCATTGTTTTCGTCTAAGTAATTTTGTTTGCGCAGGCTCTACTGATGGACGAACAAATGTTACGAGGTTGGGAGGCATCTGCAGATGGCTTGCTGGGACTAAATATTCTCTCTCAGTTCGATGTGGAGTTTGACTTTTCCAATGGTGTCTTAGTCTTTTATCCACCAGGTGCTGCTAGTCGAGGGGAGTGTGATATGCAGGACATGGAAAAATTGTCCACCTCCGAAGTGACTCTAGGAATCCTGGGAGTGAAGGTATTTTCTTCTGATTTTTCAGCGATCAAACCCAAATTACTTGTGCATGTCGTTTATTTCAGTTTCAGTTCTCCTTTAATTTGTAAAGCGCTGCTCTGAAACAGGTGGCACTTGGAGGAGCTCCTCCCGAGTTGGCTCTCTTAGATCTTGGATCGTCTCTTTGTGTTGCAAGCCCGGACATAGCCAAATTGGCTGGAGTTTCAGAAAGCGTTCTCGTAAGTCTTCATCTTTTCAAGCATATGCTTTGTCTTCTTCACTTGACTTTTGTTCACATTCTGTTCGTTTTCAACCATTGCAGCAGCAGCAGATGTGGTAATTTCTTGTGTGTCAATTCTGTACGAGAAGATAGGTACCTCCCTGAGACATTTATGTGTGTAAGAGAACGTGTGTGATTTGACATTTATGAGATTCACTTAGTTCTACATCGTGGAATTATTTCTGAGTCATGAAACCTGTTTCTGAGTCATGAAACCTGTTTCTGAGTCATGAACCTGTGACCATATTTCAGCAAGGCAGAGCCCCAGCACTTGGGGGTGGAGGCATGGGACAACCTGGAGCCATGAGATTTGTCAGCGGGTTGATTGACGTTGGTATGGTTTCAGCAACGAGTGATGATGAAGCTGCAAGTAGTCCAGCTTTCACTATCAAAGGAGCTCAGTTTGCCATTGGTGACGTACCTGCTCTGAGAGCGGTTGGTTGCAGAATCCTTCTGGGACTTAATGTCTTCCAAGGTTCGAAACTGATGTTTTGTCAGTCTACGAAGAGTGTTTACCAACAAAGGTCCAACAAATAGTTCATTCAACGCATACACGTATTGCAATACTTGCCCTTGCATGTCATGCAAGGGAAAGATATCATCATTGTTATCCCCAGTCAGACGGAAGGGATTGACCATAGAAAAAAATTCCTGAAGAGGCAACAATAACTCGGGTAGACTAGACCAATTGATAGCAAAGACAGGAAAGCGTTAAATAGGACAGTCTCAAAGTAACAGAAGTGTTCGACAACTACGTTCAATGTCGAAGGAAATGTAAACACTCTGTCTACACGTTGAAATGAGGGCTCCAGGTTGCCGAAGGTTGCTCTGTCACTTCTTTGATGTCTACTCTGTTTTAAACGAATAAGAAACTCTCTCGAGCCGCTGCAAATTTGGAATCACCTTTGAGCTATGTGAAGCACACCTTAGCGCTCAAAACTTGAGGCACAACCTTATCACGCAGCTTGTGGACTCACAGTTAGGAGAGGTGCAGAGATGAGTGACGTTTAAGTTCCTGAATCTGGTCAAGCTCTCATAGACTAACCCCCAATAGATGCTTCTCATTTCAGTCTCTATACGGCCCAGACTGGGCAATCTTCTCACCATTCAGGGGACAAACGTCTCTAGAACAAAGCCTTGCATCAATCACGTCGATTTCAAATGGGTCCGACAAATCTGTCTTGAAGATGGCTCCGGCTCCTTTCACTGCACGAGTCGCTATGACTCTGAATATACTCAAAAAGTTTACGTGGGAGCAATGCAACGCAGGCTAAAGAAACAGGTGGATCTTCCTCATCATAGACCTGTTAATGTTGGCCTCAGGCACAAGGCATCTTGTGGAAACTGGCATGGACGCCGTACCAAGGAGACGACGAAAAGATATTTCGCAGATGTAGAAAACTCACCCAACTAGGGATCTTGTTCTCTTCTCACGTGCTAAGTGTTGCACCAACGTCAAATTTCACTTGTCGACCTTCAATCTTCAGATTCTTTTGCAAAACTGTATCCACCGGGATTCAAGAACTGGTCCCTGGGGAAGAGAATAGCTCAAGAAGTAAAATTCTATACAGATTAGAGAGGGCGAGAGATGAAGGAACGAACGTGGGGTCTTCTACCTTTGACATCGGAGATAGAATCGAATAAATAACTACTTGTGACTATCTCTAGGTCCTTCCTCCGGATGATAAGCCTCAAGGTCGTGGATGAGATACTTCCTTCCAACTGACAATGATATATAATCACAAGACCAGATTTTTCAAATCTTGATCAAATGTTGTAAGTTTATACTCTGATGGAAACCACAAATACGCTAATACATCTGCTGGAATCGCTTCAATCCATCATCAAAAGGGCGGAAGGGAGAAAACAACAACCGCTCTACGCGCGATGGGCGGCAAAAGCGACCATGCTGGGGATCGAACCCAGAATCTCTAGCTCCGTAGGCTAGCGCCTTATCCATTGGGCCACACGGTCTCAGATCGCTAGAAGGAGGGGTCGAACCTCCGACCTTGTGGTTAACAGCCACACGCTCTAACCAACTGAGCTATTCCAGCTGATGAATTCGAAGTCCCACAAATATAATATAATATCTAAGTTCTAATGTCTATTGAGTTAAAGATAATGAAAAACGATGTTTCTATTCTTTTCACGGCGTTTGTATGGACGATGAGATTGCAGAACGTAACCACATGCAGCCGCGTTAAGAGTGCACATTGTATAACAAAGAGGAATCACCCAGCAGGTTGAAGCATTGACTATAAAAGCATTGTACTCAAGGAGATCCAGATTTGCGGACACATCAGAGCGGCCCCTTTTGGCTGGAAGGACGGATAGTACATAGCATTTGAGCCACTTTCCAGGACGTTGAACGCTTTTTGTTCCATCGATATCGCAGTCTGAGAGGCAAATCGGCCTTAAGAGTACACGATGACATTTCAATTTCAGGATTATACAGCCGCACATACTGAACACACAACTGCAACAAACATCACTTTTCACAGCGTTGCCTTGATCCAATATGATGAGAACGTATGCACCTCCAAGGTTGGTCCTGTTCAATCGATGGATGAAACGTGATTTTCCAAAAAAACGAATGTATTTATTGCTGTATTTCAGCGCATCTTTCTGAAATTTGTACATCCAAGTTATTACGCTGGGATTGCACCCTGCTCAAGAACTGCAGAACGACATGTACGCAGAGGATGAATATGTTTGATATCGCCATTTGACATTTTTGTTTGCAATCGAAGGTGGATTGCAATTTTCGGATCTTACAAGTGAAGGCTGTAACGAGACGGGTGATGCTTTTCAAGTGCCAGTAGTGGATCCCTGAATTGAATTGTCCGTTTTATGGACAAGAATAGATGAAGTATCCTTATTTTCTTTAATCAATCTCCTGGAATCTTTTCTTCAGCTGACAAATGTTTGTTATTGAAAAGCCGGAAGTGGAGACCCTGCTAGAAAGTGTTTAAAGAGAGCGAGTGCCCTGCCTGGTTGGCTTGATGGCACGAAGTGGCCAGCATTCCTGACAGTTGTATATGTAAGCCCCTTATAAACCTCCGTATAGCCTCCAACCTGCAAGCCGCACCATTAGACAACATTTAAATTGGAACATTACAACATTCTGATCACCAAGGGTAATACTCTGTTTTCACGATTTTCCATCTCTTCGATTCGTTCGCAGAAACCTAAGGCGCGTCTAGGATCGAAATTTCGTGTGATCCTGAGCTTCAGGAAGCATGGTCTAAACACACAGGGCACAACCTTGACTACTTCGATCTGATTCAGATCGAAGCCCAACACTGAATCAGAGACTTGGACGGTTGTGAGGGCTATGTACGTACCTGCGTTGAATGGTTCCAGGGATACCAGGGAATCTCAACTGTGAGATTCATCGCTTTGATTGAATACTCAGCTGTGGTTGTCGGACATACGGAATCTGTGTCCCCACTGTTCAGTCACATCCACGGTCAGTCTCCAGTGAGGAATTGATTGGGAAACATACACAAAATTGAACGATCCGTCCTATCAGATTTTGCCTCACAAAGAACATGTCACAAAGCACCTCGAGATTGCGGGGTTCGAGTTGAATGATATGATCACAGAGGAGCATGTAGAGGTGACGTTATTTAATCACTCAGAGAATACCTGTAGATCCACATTTTCACATTCTTCTTCATCAATTCAACGTATATAGGCACCATAGATTCCAGAATATCTGCAGTACTGTAGTTTACAAACACCACGTCACTGCAACCCACAGATGAAACGACGTGAGTGAGTTCTTTTCTGGTTCACAGTGTCAGACATGAACTGCTCGTCCTAAACCTTTCAAACCTGAAAGAATTGTACAGCTTTCGGGCAGATATGTGAAAACTTATTCGAGTGCAGTCAAGCCTGGTCACGATCGGCGTACCTGCATGAAGTCCAGTAGATGTCGCTTCTTACATGCAAGGCGTTCTTGACCTCCTCAGAGTTCAAGAATGGTCTCACTGGATCAGGTGTACAGGGATCAGCCGCCGAGCCAGCTCGCAAGACACCCACCTCTTTCTGCAAATGCACAAAACCTTACACCTTTAGAAATCTGTTCATGCTTATCACCTTAGATAATGTGGACTTTTATTGTCTAGGTTAAGAAAGTCTGCAGTCTTTGGCAGATCCGGAGCAAATTCCTCCGGTACATAAGATTTTTATTGCTGCCCGTGAATTCTCCTAGCCAACAGGCTGACCTTGGCTGACTTGAACTTGTAAGGTTTGGGATCATGCTTTGTACCTGCTTTAACTTTTTAGATGTTGAACCATTGAAATCGCGAGGAGTGTTGCAGGTGGGTGTATAGATACTGTAAGCGTCGATGTATGCCAGAGCAGTGTCCGAAGCTTGTACTGCTGCGTTGCACAAAGGATTTTCATCACCATAGTCTACTGGGCGATCACTGGTAAAATCACAGTTGGTGATGATACCTTCGTAAGTGTGAGGAGATATTAATGAATGAGAGTACCACCACTCTGTAGCTCCTAAATTGTTTGCGTAAGCATCGGTCCATGGATTTCCAATCTGAACAGACAAATTCAAGAGGTCATTTAGTCAACTGCCAGGTTGTTCCAGACAGTGATAGCTAGCACAAGCGCTGAAAAGTAGACATTATCTTGTCTGATATAAAAAAATAGGTAAGCAGACAAGTACCGCAAAACCCTTGAAGTTGATGTGTAAGTCGCTGGGTTTCTTATTTTCGTTGTAGTGCACTATCTCCTTTGCTAAGGTCGGGACGTAGTGTCCTGCACGAGTATGCATCAACAATATTCATCAACTCAAATGAACCCTCCTGCCCTCGAAAACCAAGGCCTCAGTCCATAGTCTAGATCTGGGAGAACGTTGTTTCTTCACACCCTGTTTTAGTTACAGCAGATTCGACAAACGTGATGAGTTCCAGAACCAACTTGCCTGCATAGCTTTCCCCTAAAAGGTAGAAGTCGTTCTTCTTGTACTCGGGGTACTTTTCCAACCAGACGAGCAAAAATTGAAGATTGTCCTCAGCTGCATAACCACCCAGGATTGTGAGCTCAACGTACTGCCATGCACTTACTTCCGCTCAAAACACAACCTAAGCGTTTGCATAATGTTAGTTCTAGTGCCTCAACATACGCAAGAGTTTATGCGACAAGGAGTGAAATTTACTTTCAATACATTACAGGATCTGCCAACTGATCACACTATCGAGAATGAAATTTCCACTCCAAGATGCAAACTGCCTGTGATCAGAAGCTAAACCCAATGCTTTGGTTATTCTATCCCCTTGGACGCATTACAGAGTTCCCTCTGTTGTCTTGCTGTAAATAAATCCTAGCCTTCATTCTTCATCACGATGCTTTCTCATATGCCACTGCTCTTGACAGGACCTTTAGCCCGTAACAACACCTTTCGTAAGTACACCCAAACTCGGGGTCCGGAAGAGTAGGTTCGAAAACGATGAGCCAGGTTCAGAGACACGACCAAACCAATAATTATGCATCAAAGTTCAAACCATGAACATTGGTGTCGTCAACATCTCATCAGTAGGGCGTTTCAGGATATGCAGGTATGAATTTATGTTGGGCTTGGAAACTGGAGACCGCTTGTAGATTTACAGTTAATACTCTTGTCCTTTATGACAACTTTCACTACGGCTCTGTCGCAAAATACTGAAATTTAATGGTTCTACTATTTTGCGACTCATAGACAGTAGGAGATTAATAGGTATGATTTCTGGTGCATTACATCAATTCCTGGTGAATCTCAAGTTATGGACAATGATGCCAACTTTAGCGGTGTTTTTTAGATGTGGGACAGCTTCGTGAATAAAGGATTAAATGCATGTATGGTCATAGACAACTAATGCAAATTACTGCTTTTGACGAACTCAATAATTGATTCAAATATAACGACCTAATATGTTAGAATGCAGGGCAGTACCTGTTCTCTTATCGGTGAAAAGCGTGTAGTCGGAGGGAGAGTCTGAGTATGAAAAGCCCACTCCGACTGGAGCTTCCAGAAAAATTATGTTCGCCGCTGTCATCCACAACATGCAGCAGTGAGTAGCGTGCAAACTGCAGTGGCAAAGAGAGAAATACTGACATCTGAGAAATTATCTCGCAGGAGACCTCTTCTTCCAAACTAATTACAATTTCTTCACACACAGAGCGCGGACCTGATGGAATAACGTACCATCAGTCGTACGTCACTTGCAGGATACAAAAACCACTGTGTAGATACGATGTCCGGATTCATCCATACGGCGAGAACCAGTGAGTGTTCAATCACTCGATGACCCTCTCCAGGTTAGGGCGGGTGTGGATCCAGCAAAAAAAAAAAACCAAAAAATATATGCTCACCTTTTATCCAGCTGTAATTGTTGAGCTCCAGTACCGTGCTTCCGTTGCCATCCGAGGTGACGTAGAATGGACCTAACTCTAGCAGCAACCCGTCTCCAACAGATGAACATCCAGGTCCTGAGAGCATCCATCCCGCTTAGACTGATCAGCATTTCTACAAAACGAGCCTTCAAATCGCCCAACAAGAACAAAACCTGACCCACAAAACCATAGCCCTCATGTATGCCGCCGTGTTAAAAAGGAGGACGCATTCTGCAGCTTTGTCGGAAAGGATAAAGAAATTATTGTATTGGTGTAAGTCCAGCGCGAAATGTCAGCTGTACGATTTCAGACTTTCTGTGACAGTGGCGTGTACTTTGCTTGCCAGAAGCCGTGTGAGGCCACAGCACCGAATGTTGTGCATTACGGCAGCTATTCAGCAGTTAGATTGATCATGAGAATCTCTCTTCTTCAAATACAACCAGCTCAGATGCCATGACGGTAGGAAATGCCCGTTACTGGCAGTTTACATCGTTCGTTCGAGTGAGTGACGTGCACATGTCGAACTCTCGTGCTGGAATTGGCACTCAGACGAAAGAGGCCATAGTGATTGCAAATTCCACATAGCCGTCGACCCCCGAGCAACGCACTTCTTCCGAGTAGCTTCTATTCGCGTATCTGATTGTCCCAACTATCAAAATTGCTGATTCGGTTTGTTGGCGAATGATATTTTCAGCTACTTTAGGAATCATGGCGAGACGTGTTGACAGGCGAATTCGGTGGGCATGCAGTCATTGTGAGAGGACATCTTTTCTGTATACAACAGTCGGTGGTCCAAGGCTCCAGTACAGAGTTTATGAAACTTCTCTCAACCGCATTTCTCGTGAGATTGACCAATTCGAGACTTGTTTGCTTGCATGCATGCACAACGCGCTTGGAAATATACTTCAGACCGAGCAAAAGTTTGGTGACAAAGTTGCGCTGGTGTCTTCAGTGTTTGTCAAAGAAAAAAACCTCTGTCGCGCATTTGACATTTCCTTCGGATTCGCCCATAATAACACTACGTGTTGGAGAAATTAATTGCTGTGGGGAGAATGAGAAGAGATGGCTCTTACCTCCATTGAACCAAATGGCCAGTGGTAGCGAGCTGGGGTTTTCATGGTCTGCAGTGAAAAACCAGTAAAATAGATTGCGCCCGGTGGTCTCATTCGCCGTCAAGTAGCCTGCGTACTGCTGGAAATTCACAGGCGGCAGACCAGGCAAATCCTTCACCAAGTGCTCAGGGATCGCTCCGTCGACCACGGATGATAGCAGCTGCAGCACGACAATCACAGCACCAGCTGCCCATCTCTGAACCATCTCCCCTGGTTCTCAAAAATCAGTCAAGAACGCCGAGGAATGGTATCCTCGGTCTCACTGAGGGAACTGCACCTTCGATTACAAATACTCTGTGCTCAGTACAAGTTCCTTTTATATTCTTCCTGCTTAGCAGAGCTGCGCTGCAGCGCAGAACAAAAGAATATCCGTTACCGCTCTGTCTTCTCCTTCTTCTTCAACAGCCTGGATTCTAAAATCCTCTAATCGTATATTACCAGCATTCGAAAATACATCAGCTCTGCACAGCTGCCAGCAGCCTCCCTCCTTTTCTGCCACCTGAAGGTTGTCCTGTTTACAATGTCTCGGTTCGAGAACTGCACAAAAATCCAAACCTCATCCGTTCTCTTGCTTCTGTCTGAGAATCACAGTCTGAGGTCGAATCAGTGAAGGGGTCGGTTAGGAGAACCAAACCAAGAGGAGTCTCTCCCTACCTTGTCATCATCATCTCGCGTACAAGTCCACAGACTCCACACTCAGAGTTGAAAAAGGCAAGTCTGCAGACACCAGACAACTTCGATGAGCAGCTTGCGATCTTCTCTGACATTGTCCGAGATGATGAAGCCCATGGAGTCCAAGATATGTCGATCGGTCAAGACCGGGAATTGCAGCTGAGCTCTGTCAAAATTTTACCTCCTAAAGCTCAGGGCTAGAGGTCGCTCACTCTGATCCCAGACACTGCTGCTACTGCTTCTAGATTCTGTCATCCCCACATACATGTCCCAACCTGTCAAGGACAATAGACCACAGCTTTTCAAAAAGCGAGCCTGTACTTTATATACTAATAAACTCGCTCTGTCTTTGTGCTGTCAACCACCGGTCTCATTTCTGCTTTTTCTTTATGCTATAAACTTTAATTATACTTCAACCTCTACTTCCACTTAAGGCGGGTCTGTTTCTCTTCTACTCCATTCTCTTTCTTGATGATTGTTCACACTGTTGATATGTGTAGTACCGTCCTTGAAACGCTGGCATCCTGTACATAAACTTGCATGGACTGGACTATGACTCGGGATCAGGCTATGTCAGTAATGTAATTCTCAGGCTTATTCTGATCCATAGATCGACTTTTCTATCATCATCTCGTCTTAATATTGATGATTTGCCTCTTGGAAAGTGATGAAGAACATTCGTCAGACAAGTCTGCTGGGAATTCCCACTTGGAAGATAAGTAAGAGAAGGGTCTTAGACTCAGATTGCTAGAACAAGCTGGGGCTGCTCAGCACTGGAGTATCTTTCAGCATGGAACTTGTAGACGAAGACACCTCTATGTATTATGGGTTCTGGTCTAACGTGAGAATCGACGACAGATTTGGAGTCAGAACCTTCAACATTGCCTTGGAGGAACCTCCGTGAACACTAGTAGGTACGTCTAAGGGCCTCAAAACGCATGAATATTGTTGACTAAAAATGCCGATCTCAAATTCATTTTATTCTTAATGAGCATAAACATTCAAGTCTTTCACTACGTGAGAAGGATAGCGTTCTTTAAATTTGCAAACAAATTTCATCATACAGAATGAATGCAGGCAGTGGAATTTCTGATAGTTTCGCGATCATTCTGAGTAGACCCATGGGCTCACCGCGAACTGCGGGGGGAACAAAAACTCTTGACTACTTTCAGTGCAACTCGATGAAGACAAGGAAAAGGAACATTGATGTAGGTACAACCAAAATTCAAAGATGGTCATGATGGTCATCGGAGGAACATACAAAGTGGCGAGAGGCGAACAAGCAATGAAAACTTGAAAAGTCTCATCAACTCCCTGCTACTCCTTTCTAAAGCTGTACTCCCGTATAAGGAGAATATACAAGCCCACAACATCCACAAGAATTTCAACCAGCCCACGATACATAGTAGCTAACAAACAATAATCGCCATCGCAAATTATGTTACCAAATTAGCAGTTACTCACTCAAATACTATCTATTGTTGGATGAAAAATCGCCCATTAATTAAATGGCTAGAGGAACTCCGGTACACATCAACTCCTAGGAGAAGATGGATAAGAAGGTTTGGTCTTCCTAAAGCAAACAGAACAAGGCGGCACGTGTGTTTGGAATTTGACCAGGTATCAATGTACGCGACAATCGTCAGTCTCGATGCCTTGACTCGTCCCATGCTGTAAACGCTGAAATGGAGAGAAAATTAAATCATCTACAGTTTAGGCTAGTTTAGAGAGAGAAAGTGTCGCAGAATGGCAATTGAACAAGTCCCTTGTTTGCCTCTGCCCATGAATCATCAGCTGAGTACCCTACTACCTTTCGTGTATGAAGTAAAGTCTGTCCCGTACCCGTAGTTATTGCGTTACAGAGGGAACAATCGACGAGAACTGGAAATTAAGTTTAATTGTCTACCGACTTAGCTTCACGCTGCGAAGTTGCTTGGAGGTCAATTTGTGATGATGACGCTGCCATCAAATCACGATTAAGAAACCCTGTTACCCTGCGCATTTTGCTATTCTAGTGTGTCAGGAATAAACTTACCACAGTACTTACAGCTGTACAACCCTTTTCAGACGATGATTTGCGCTCTTTATTTTAATATAACATTTCCAATATAGCTCCAATAGCATTGTGATGCTATTGGAGCTATCATCATGTAGAAATTAAAGGGTTTTCTGATCCTTCTTAGATTTGTTTAAAAAAAATTAAGGAACCAAATGATTCAAAATCGATAAGGGGTACCCAAGTCTCATAAAACTTTAAAGTGTTCCACTCATTTCGTGGTATAGCGGCTTCCTTGCTTCCTTATCCACTCTAATCTGTTGAGTAGATTGTAATTTTATTTTGTGATTGGACAATAAGATTCCGGTCATTTATATATTATAAAACTGCAAGAAGGAAGCTCAAACCACTCTAGACACTCTCATCTATTCAAAACCATGATAACGTCACCGTTATCATGTGGTTTTTCAGACGCGTAATTGCACGTCTCGATGCAATTACTCAAAGTTTGAAATATATGTCTGATTTAAATATGTCTATTTTCTAGCCCAAGGCAAAATTGTCAACTTCTAGAAGATTAGCTTCTGACTTGGTTCTAATGATTATTAAATATACAATATTGATTATTAAGTGATTAATTAAAACGTCGGATACACATCTAATCATCCATTGGTATATTGATGACGTCGTTTTCATATCATATGCGATTTGTTCAAATCTGATTGGTGTTGTAACAAACACTACTTTCTGGAAGCGAATCAGATGTTGTGTGATTTTTTAAAACATACTCTATGGAATTTAGCCCTTGCGTTTATTAGCTTATCGATTCTGTACTTGGAATGGTGATAAATTTTCTTGCAAAAACTTGCAACATTTGACAGTTTTGAGGTCACCATCCACGAGAGAATGGTCCTTTTCCTCCGGCAAATTGGAGTTACTTCTCTTCTTTCCAGTTCCTGCACATGTGCTAACATGATGTCAAGACTTGCAGGGAGAGATAATTAATTGGTGGGAATTTGGAAACTCAAATTATTTAATGGAACAGGATTTTCATTTTACGGGATGGCATCCCACTCTAAAGCAAGGAACTCACCGTTTGCAATGTTCCAATAAAAATTCTTATAATCTGAAATTTACGGTATAATGTAGAGAATGTCTTACACTGTAAGACCAAAATGCTTTGGAGACTCGTTTAATGAAAGTAATTTCGCAGCGTGACTCAGGGTAGGGTCTTGCCATAACTGCATCCAAAAAACTGCTGAGAGATTCTACCGGACATATTTTAGTAACATCGCAGACTGGGGCTGAAGGGTCGTCGAGGGAGTCCCATCAAGTTTGTTACGTTTCCTTAGGGTCCCATCAAGTTATTTCCTTGGGCATGGAGGAATTCCAATCGCGAATCGGAAGGAAGACCTGTAGGGAGTCATTGCCCGTGCCAGACACGGAAAAGTAATTCAGGGCCATCCTTCATGTGTCTATTCAACGTGTCGGTCTCCTGCTGAAAGCATTGCCGGTGAGGACTCCATATTACATGCATGAGTTGAACGTCCACATGGTAGCTACTCGCCTTTGAAGGCTCTCAGTTTGTCTCTGTCCTCCGTTTCTAGTCCGACTTCAGCATGCGGAAGAAAATCCACGAGCAAGCTTATGAATGCATGACTAAATTAAGTCGTCGTCCCCGGCCCCAGTCCTGGTGAATCTAAATAATCGTAATAAGTAAGTTTCCAGAGCATTCAAAGGGACACAACCTCGAGCAGCTGACGACAGCGGTCCAAATTCTGAGCGAGCTGCAATTGGATCTCCCACGTTTGGCAACCAGGAAATGTTACACTATATTGACGCATGGAATCGGCACGTAACAGGTTCTCTGCAAGCTCCATGCAGTCAGTCATTGATGTCCAGGCGCGAGAGAAAATCGAATTCCGTGCACTGACGACTCGTCTTATGCTCGATCTGCTTCTTTACCTGCTTTCCGGACAGATCTTTATCCTGTAGTCGTAGGCTGCTCTTGCTCTGCATGCCTTAAACCCTCGAGCATTTGACCGTAAGAATTCATCTCCACCGGCTAACACCTGTATCCACCTCTCACGAGACCCGGTTTTTACCGGGAGAATGCACATGATCATTATTCGGAATGTTAAAGTTTAAAGTCCCCTCCTTTCGTTTCAAAGTTTACTTAGACAAACACACAACCTGTGAGAACAGAACTGGACTCGTAGTGACGGTAACTGCTGAGCTGTCGGTGAGCTTAACCGGCAATCACTCTCGTGACCGGGAATCCATTTCGAGAGTAATGTCAGAGTGGCGAGGAAATTGGCGGTGCAAGTTCACCGGCGGTCGCAATGTTCTTAAGAATGCTCTTCTAGTCAAAGATTTCTTTCCGTGCAATGAAGCATGGCCGGTTCGTGGAGGTTCTAGCCAGAACAAGGGTGTGACTGGGTGTCAAGTAAACGTTGAAAAGAAAACGGGGATCGGGAGTCAAGTAGATCTTTCATTCTAAAGGGATGATGAAGTAACTCGCAAGGATTTATCTTCCGGGAACAGCGGAGGGTCTTGATCGGGAGTCTGGACTCCGCACTGCTGGTCAAGATGGTGACCATCCCTGCGCTTTGACCTGACCTGACTTGACCATGCTGGTCTCGCGCCTTGAGAACCTTGGACCCTCATGTAGCACGTCTCGAGGCTTTCGTAATAGAATGTACCGCATACATTTAGTTAGCACCTCGGGAGAGGAGTCACTCTTATGTTTTTTACTCTTATAGAGTCACTTCATAAGTAGATGCATGTAATGTTCAATAGGAATTAAAAAAATTGGGGTTGCTTTCTTAATGTTTGGGGTTGATTTCCATGTTTCGAACACTGATTGTACATGGTATAGTAGAAGGTAACTTAACCTTTTAAAGTTATTAGTAAAAAATTAGAAATTTGGTTATAGTGTAGGATAAAGGTAGAGTAATTATAAAAAAACAAAAATATGTACACTCTCAAAATTATTTAGAACGTGTAGAATTATAAGTACACATTCTACTTAAAGATCAGATAAATTATATTAAATAGATAAATTATCTTTATCTTTTACACGTAGAGATTATAGGATAACCCGGATCTTTAGAGTAGAGGTAATAGAGCAATTACCGGGTAACACTGATGTAAAAGTAACTTGTAAGAATCCGATCATGTAACCCGGTAATTACCTTGAGATAGACATCTGTATAAGTAGACAATCGTGACACGAGTAAGGTAGAAGCCCATGGCTTACCCCCTTTACCTTGCCAAGGCCTAGTATAGTGACTAAGAGTCTTGTAAGATCAAAGAGAACTAAACTGATCATTGATGAGTTTTCAAGATATACTCTAGCTTTTGGGTAATTTACACATGGAAGTAATAAGATTTACATAGTGAATCCTCTCCATATTATTCTCTCTGCCTTGGTTTATATTTTCAAGCTAATGATCATATTCCCCGATGAAAAATGTGAAATAACATGATCATGTATATAGTATTTTCGTATTTCTAAACATATAAAAATAATCAAAAAAAGAAATTAAAAACCTAGCCACTTCTCCAATCTCATTTATTATATATAAATAAATATAGAAAAAACGTGATAAACTTTTTTCATTTGGCCGATATAATGAAAAAAATATTATATAGCTATTGATGAAATTTCCAAAGGAGAAAAAATGCTATTCGCTTTTGTTCTAGTTGATGTTGAACTCATTCCAAAGCTATTTCAAGAGGTCCTTGTAAATTTCGGCCACAGGTAAAAAGTATGGATGATTTTCATGTAGTTGTGATTCTAGCATTCGTGTACAGATACTCAGTTGATATTAACCATTTAACGTAAACCAATTGATTTGCACCTGGCAAATACAATTATACAGAAATTTTCACTAGACTGGTAACTCTAGAGGTTTTAAGCAATAATTAATCCTCGCAAAATTTTTCAGTACAATGATCAAAATATGTGTTGAGACTTATTTTAGTTTAGAGTATCTTAAACAAGTTCCTCCAAACATGAAGTATCAAATCCACACGCTTCTTCAAGATGTCCATGTGAACGCCGCAAGTTTAAGTAATATACTCTCATTAAACGGATAGTGCTTCATTCGTAGAAGCAAAGTATCAAACTACAGTAGTAACTATTTTAATCATGATTTTGATTTATTTTATCATATATATTACATATCATATTAATATCAATGTATCATATACTATTACATACTTTAAGAAAATCAATATTTTGCATGTTTTTTCAGAAGCACATCTTAACCATTGAGCTCATGTCTTGTCGGTGAGTGGGCACGGCACAAGGAAGGTAAAGAACTATTATCTTTCTGTTTGTCATGACAACCGATGACACTCTTGGATGAGCTTACTTCTATGCTCGTTTGAGTTACATTTGCTCCACTTTGCTTGAACATGAGAATACATGCATCATGCTTATATGAAATAGGTTGTCTCCCTTTCTTACTCCAATTAAACACTTCCGTGTTTATTTCACAAAGTTTTGTGAAATATACATGAAATAACAAATCAGCTATTTTATCATACATTGCTTTCTACATTTGTGAGGAGGATATCACCATATTTATTTGTACTAGTACGGTAGACCTTCTTATCCTTGTTTATGAAAGAGTTTCACATTCATTGGCCTCAAAAAATAATGTCATCTTAGTTGCCCTGAAATTACTCTATCATGTGTCTCAACATACTTCAAGGAAATATTTTTTCTGTGCTCCTTGTTTTGATGCGGATCCAAATAATGTGTCTTTTGGCCCAAACGTCTTCCTTTCATGAGTCAACTAAAAACGATCAGTTGACTCATGAAGTATAGACTTGACTTTTGTGGAACACGTAAGTTGACCTGCATCATTTTCATAACAAATTCATTCTTGTGTTATATTGCTACACAATTCTGTTACTGGTTCAATCACAGGATCCGAATGAAAGGAGATTTTGTCCCTAGCTGTTTGTCTTAAGATAGATGATGAGTCTACTTCATCATTTGACTTTGTCCTTTGTAACTTGCTCTTAGTCTTCAATCCAAAGCTTATTTGACTCTTTGAAGAAACAAATTCTATATTTTGTATTAGTAAAGCATTATCAACAATAACACTTCATTAACAATTGCTAATATCGTTGTTGACATTTCTTATAACTTTTTTTATCGTATAAGGGATAAGTGTAACTTTTTAGTGATATCCTTAAATAGATTGATATAGGTCTAACCGGTCTTCACTAAATCTAATAAGTCCATTGGTAAAATCTACCTCAGAATGTAGATATAGCTTCCTTTCCATAAATCCATATCAATAATAAAAATTTACATATTAATTGTTTTAAAACCTTGAACTTCAGATGATACTTTGATACGTTACTTTCTCTAATGACTTACGAGCTCTCTTGAAGGGCTTAAACTCATTTTAAATATTTTCAATTTCAAAGCCAATCTTCTTGCTATATTTTAAGACCTGATGAAAGCATGTTTTATTTCTTTCTTTGAGAATTCCTAAATTTTAACTTAAAACACCCAAATAATCAACTTAATTCTTACATCCATTTTGACATACCATTGCTCATTCTTTATTTATCATTGAAACCTCTAAATTCAATTTTGAACACTAACATTTAAAATCCATTTGCCGTGATCTAAACTATTTGACACGTGTGAGATAAGTTTTATCTCTGATTAAATTTATTTTGGAACTTATGTATTCTTAAGCTCACTATGTATGCTTATTACCAAATTTTTTTATAAATGTTTAACCGGTATCAACGTTATTTGTGCCTCAATTTTAAAGTGTAGTAACCATCCAGCTCATTTTTATAGTTTATTTTGAACTTTAGTGTTAAAATTCTCTCTTGAGGTTTTTTTTGTCATTTTTGAAACTCAAGTTACTACTTCCATTTATGATCTGTCTTGGGGTCTCTGAATTTTTTATGCAAGCTCATTAGTCGTGGAAAAATCCACTTCAATGCATTTAAAATTATATGCTTCACTCTAATTACCACTGTAAATTTTCAACTAAACTTCAAATTTCACCATTTTACTCACATGTTTCAAACAATTCGAATATCATAAAACATGGTGAATCTGTGTTGAAAATCTCTAAATTCACATTTTGAAAAACTTAATCCTTCAACCTACTTCTTATAATTCATTCTAAACTTCAAACTCTTTATTTCCAATCGTAATGATGTTATTAATCTTGGTTTTAAAGCGTTTGTATTCTTGAATCACTCCTTTAGGCAATTTCAAACTTCAGAAACATATTTTTCACCAGTGATCTAAATAATCAAATAAAATTATATTACATCTTATAAACTTCAATCACAATCGTAATCCTACTTTTTAAAAGTCCATCAATCTTGAAAGTAAATTCAATTGCTAACTACAAAAAGCCACATCCATATAGGGTGTACTCCTCAAGCCAAACTAGCAATAAGACGAATAGGTTATATAACATTATTGCAATTTTGATTTAACTCATTGTGACCTTTTGATTATAATGAAGCAATATTAAAAAACTTGCTCAACATATATTATGATCAATTCAAGTATCTATATAAGTTTCAATCTTTTGAAGTAGAATGAAAGAAATTGAAACTATCAACAAGAATTATTATATTTACATGCCAAAATGGAGTGAAATATAGCAATGTATTATCCTATTTGATAGATTATAACAAAGCATAAATTTGATTGTTAGATAGAAGGACTAAAAAATTAATGGTATAATTTTAAATATAAATTCTTCTTAAATATAACGTATTTCATATTGACATCCATATGTGATTGAAGAGTCAGATATCTGTGAGTTTAATTGAAAAAAATAACTCATTTTTTCTTCATATTAATCAATTTTTATTGTTTTTAGGTGGGTTGTTCATTGATGGAAAAATGGGAAAAAATATATTCAAGAGTAACTGGAAAGGCAAATTGAGAGTGGTTGTATACAATCTCCAAAGGTATTGGAAGAATTTATGAACTGTATGTATTCTTATCAGCCATATCTGAAAATAGGATATTCGATATTTAAAAAAAATGTTGAATGTAAAATATGACAACAATGTAGATGAAGAAATAAATGAAATAAAATCTCTACAGACATCCAATTTGAAAGATGATGCACACGATCAAAGGACTTCGATCGTGTGCTTGAAAAGATATTCATGTATTCTATTCAGGAATATGAATGCAACAAATTATACCATGTCGACTTGTTATTGATTGTAAATTGCATAACATAGTGACGTCTCCACCACTACCTTCAAGTAGTGTACACTATGTATGTCCAATAAAACGCGCAATGTTGTAAAGGGTTTCAACCCTTAAATTCGACATCATTTACACGCTTTAACTAATGCTGTTGAAACTCACGATGACGTGAATTACTTGAGTTACTTCATACCATCATAAAAGAGTGAATCTTAAATAAACCCCGAATGATTAATCTCGGTACAGGCCATGATCTGCTCACCTTATAATGAGAACCTTCGTAGCCATAATTTGATATCTGATCGCTGGTCGCATCAAAAGTACGATAAGCATGATCTACTGATCTACTGTACGCAGTAGGAGTAAAGTACTGTGGTCAGGAGTTCTGCAGGCATGGCAGTGCGCGTTAAGTTAGGGCTAATGTGGGCCCGTTATACTGAAGATCGCAGACGTGAGCTCAACTGCTTCTGTTTGCCACTTCGCGCAAGTGACACTTTTCGAGAGAATATGAATCTTGGATCGATTTGGATCTTTCTGGACGAGAAGTGCGAATTTCCTCCTGTCACTCAGTCTCCAGACTTCCCAGTTTACGAATCTGGGTGCCGCTAAAATTACGGCATGCTGACAGCTTCCGTTCAGTGGCCATTATGCCGTGGAGTCGACTGTTTGTGTCTCTGTCTACTTCCTGCGAAACCAATGCTAGGGAGTTGCGGAACTCTCGGCCCGGAGGCAGCCTCGATCGAGTCATTACGAGTATGATCATCTCCTGTGATGTCTCTGCGGGGTATCATCACGCATGATAGATCTCTGAAGTGGCTGGGTTTGTCTGGTTTTCTGTAGGGAGGAAATTGAAACGGAGGAAGGCTTCGATTCCAAGCTTTGTTTAAAAGCGATCGGTGTAGTTTGACCTAAGTAGACTTGCAGAGACGAGTATGATTCAGCCATTCTGCCTCTCCAATGTCACCAACTCTGCCTCTTCTACAATAGCCCACAAACAATCGTTAAGAATTGACACCAACAAGCAGGTTCAATGCATGGAAATCGTTGTCAGGCAAATTCTGTTAAGTGGAGATTTTTTTTGCTGGGAGAAGTGATATACGTACGCGAATTTCGTTTTTTTTCGTAGTTAGAATCTAAAGCTCAACTGCTACAACGGCAGGTGCAAATTTCACAAAGCAGTCCCCAATTTTTTCCCGTGATAGAGCTGAGACACTGAACTGCCCGGCAGGCCTTTTGCAGCCTGCGATGTGGTGAGTGATTTATACGCCGAACCGTGCTTGAGATCGCACGATGGCCACGGAAGACAAGCAGTCCACTGCGAGACGCAATGTGTACTTCGAGGCAGGTCTCAAAGAGGAGGGCCAGAAATCTTCGTGGGCCGAATCACGTCCGAAAACTCCTTTGAAGGTGTACGCAAGCGATTTAGATAACGAGAGCTTATGGCTGTCGAATTCCGTCATGAGGACCCGCAGTTTAGAGAGCTCGAGAGCAGTCACTCCCCGGAGCCAGATATCCAGCCAGGGCCAGGTCCAGGTCCAGGGCCAGAGCAATTGCAGCCCTCTTCCTCTGGCATTTCTTTTTCGGCATCTCTCGGGCATGAAAAGTTCTATTGGAGAGGCTATGGCATTAGCCAAAACGACTGCCTCCACAACATCGTCATCCTCCGAATTCTCGACCCCCACTGTGAAACTCCATTCATACACCAAAGTAAAACATAGAAGGACCAAAAATTCGGCCCTGAGAGCCATGAATTATCCGGCCATTGTGGCGTCTTTCCTCTTACAGCACGAAAATCTCACAGAGCTGACGATTCCAGAGGATGAAGAAATGGATGTTTCCCTTCCACCTCTGAAAAAAAACCCTGCTCCAACTCTTTTTGGGTCCAGACTTCGGGACCCGAGCAGACGCTACCACGTAAAGAAAGGAAGGCCTGGCCACTTAAGCCGGGCACTGAAACCACGAGACTGGAAGCATGGTAAAAGGAGCATGAAGAGTGGGGGTGCACGAAACAGCGCTTTCGATCACAGAAGGCAAAAGCAGCTGCTCAAAAGTCGTTCTGCTCGAATTCTGAAGAAATGGGACGTGCAAACTGCTCTAGGACCTCTTCTTCAGCAGGGTGATCAGTCTAGACTCAGTGACCTTAAGGCTCCCATCGTAGCCGAGTCTTTGAGTTATTGTTGGGACGGAACATGGAGGTGGAAAAGCTGTCTTGTCGTGGGATATGACAGCAACTGTGGGATGTACCGTGCGTTATGTGATGAAAATATCGAAGATAGATGGTGTGCGTTGAGAAGCTCTTCCCAACAGGGAGCTTCCTCAGGTGCTGACTCTGCCGCTGGAATCTCCGGAGACAAGGGCAAGAATTCTTGGGAGTTCAATGCAGTTTCAGGTTGCTGGGAGAGAATGATCAACGGGGACCAGCACCTCCCGACTCGATTGGTTGCTCGCCTGAATCTCCGTATTCCACCGGTAGGGCGATGTTGTTATGCATCCTGTGATTCACATTAAGGTGTCTCTTCTTAAATTTCATTAATCAGAAGAAGCGTAAGAAAATATGAACCTCTCTGTAATGTAGTCAAAGAACCATCTTATACGCCTTCTTGAGAAGGTCAATGTCGATTGAGATCATTATATCTACTTGATTTGAGAAGAATATGGAATATCAGCCTGCCTAATGTTGGTAGTCCTGGTTCTTAGTCTCTCAAGTATGAAAGTAGGGATCAATCGGATATTTCGACAAACTGGACTTCGAACTAAACAAGAGGCTTTTCTCTGCAATCTCCATTCCATCATAGACACATGACCTTTCCATCTCATGACTCGAATCTCTATGAAAGAGACGTTTCAAAACGTAGCAGCAATGCCCATCAGTTCATGTGCTATGTTTCAATCTCGGGGTGAATTAAAGAAACATTGTACGATGTGGGAACAGGAGCTAGAAACACAACTCTGCACGCCAGATATAAACTGTACATTCGGTTACTTGTTGGTAAGGATCATCTGAGTTTGACTGGAGAACTAGGATCTAGATACTGAGAAGTAATGTGATGGCTGCCTAAATTCATGTGCAGGAACCTAGAGCTCAATCGAGCAATAAAGCTGAGCGTGATAGCACGTGTCAAGCAACCGTTGCTATACCTACACCGAGTGTTGGGCCGCTCAGTGCTGAGTCGCCTTCTACAAACCCTTCATTTAGCTGGAAGGTCAATTCGAAACTCAAAAGTGAAGGTTTACTTTCTTCAGGAGGCACCCAAGGGATAGCGAGACTTGGACAAGAATTGGAATACAACCCACCTTCTTCTTCGGAAGGAAGCTTGAGGCAAGGACATGAAGTGTCTGAAGCTAGTGCCTTCAATCTGAGAAATGCGTGGAAGCCTTTGTATGGCGTAGAATCTAGACTTGGAGTTGGACTGAGCAGTGGAGCAAGTGAAAAAAGCTTCTCCTTCAAAAGGTTGTCGGTCTCAGGGAAAAGCAATGCCTTCACGCAGCCTGGAGAATTTCACTCAGGTTTCAGTGAGGAATCTGAAGGATTACTGAGCTGGAGAAAGAAAGAACGTCCTGAAAGTGCAAGGTGCATAATATATGATGTCTTTCCATTATTATCAGAACTTGCAAGGGAGTTTGAGCATGAAGCAAACATTATGGAGAGCAATGACATAACTAGCTTGAGGAAAGCTGGTATGCTCTTTCTAGACAGGTTAATATCTGACTTCTGTCATTTAGTTGGCAATATATGTTTGCAAGCAGTTGTTCCTCTGTGTGTAATATCTCGATAATAAATAGGCGCTTTCTAAATCCGTATTCAGCTAGAATCTGAACTAGCAGGTTCTATTTTCATTTCATTTGTTTATCCTGCTACTTCTCTGAATTGTCATCTCGAAGTTTGTTGATTCTACTACCGCTCACTTTAAGCCTTTGGTGAGGCCGATCACTACCGTTATCGTTTTCTATACAGTTGACTCAAAGACCTGTTTCTTGCTGCCAGGTATGAATTATATACTTAAAGGTCCCAGGCCGGTTAGAGTTGACGGAGACTCCTTCGCACTCCACTCTTCTAGTTTAGCTGCTTCTTCAGCACTTCTGCGACCTGGTCTTCAGGCGGCTATGTTGTTGGTTGTCGACTCAGTCAAGCTTGTTGAAAGTACACGGTTCCTCGCTATCTCAGTACCCTGTGTATCTATTGCTAAGGCAGTAATTTTGCAGGTACGTTAAGAGGGCCTGTGATGGGGTGCTTAAATGAGTTAACTTTATTTGCTGTTTTTCGTTAATTTGACACTATCATGTCATTATTTAACACGGCTGTACTGTCGATCCTGATGAAATGTATGTTTGTCCACAGATAAACAACATTGAGGAAAGTACCGATTACATCCGAAAAGTTGTACTCGCGGATGCCAGGGATGCTCTGAACACTGCTTTGGTTCGAGATGAGGTGTTTAGCAGTTCACACATTCATGTAGTCTATTTCTTTGTCGGTTTTACAGCTAGTGACCAGCTGCGTTATGTCCATGCATGCTTCAGTGCTTGCAAGTATTGAGTAAAACAGGAAAATATGGTGATTCCATGAAAAATGACTTCATACTTTGTTCATGTTGGCATGCTCTTACCCGCTTTCTCATCGTTCTGATAGGAGCTGACAACTATGAAGAACGGATCGAAATTTTATATTCGAATAGCAAGGTAAGGGAGTCTGTTGGAAAATATCGTAGAGGTTCACTGATGGAACTACTGGTTTTGTGCGGGTGTTTTGTTGAAAACTTTGCACATTTCTATGTGAAGTTTAAAGCGATCAAGGACTGTAGATAACCGCAATGAAAGCTCTTACCTGCTATTTTACAGATGGGCAAACCTTCTCACTGAAGCTGCACTAGCAAAGGCTCTCGAAGGAACTCTCGACGCCTATGCGTCAAGGTTTGATGGAAAACAATCACCATTGTACAAGGCCGAGGGTTACCAGCAAATCACATGTCCTTTATTCACGGTGAAGCTTACTGTAGTCGGCGATAACAGCCTTGACTACCGAACACCCTTGTCGAAGCTGAGTGTGTTTTCCGGCAAATTGGTTGGTACTCAATCTTTCTTTCACGTTTGTCTTTTTCTTGAGATCAAAATTCTGGATTTTCATATACTTTTCGAGTGGAACCTTTTCCCGTTGCTTGCCATGTAATTTGCCCATCAGAATCTATGAATTTTGATGTTGACGGCATACTAGGTTAGATATCTTGATGAATCTGCAACAAATCCATTGGTATGTCTGGTACCTTCTCATCCTTATCGTTCAATTTGCATACACAGTTGGATGACGTTTTGGGAGCACTTCTGTCTTTGCCTTTCATGGATACGAAGGACTCTGTTCAGAGTAAGGTAACGTACCCACAAATTTTGACTTCAGGTCTTCTTTCTCATCACCATCAATCAAGCTGTGGTCTACCCCGGAATCAGGTCGTAATCTTTTTTGTGAAATATGTGACAACGAGAAGAACTCTTTTCTTGAACAATACGTGGTTGGGTTGAGAGTAATAAAAGCTATGCAGGTTGAACGCGATGTTTTGCGCAGGGCAGCAGATGATGCTTTGCCTCTTTGCCGTTTACGAGTAGCTCAAGCAGTTGCCGATGCTACCGAAGCTATGCAAATTTTGCAAGCTAAACTTTCGGATATATGGACTGATCTCACATTTTTTAAAAGAAGTGCTGATGCGAAAGCTGAAGATCTGATCCCCACGTATCAAAAGTACTTGAACTCTGTAGCAATGAGCTGCCACATAGCCGAGATTGCATGTCGTGAAGAGTCAGCCGACAATCCGAAGGACAAAACGGAGAATGTAGGGAAAAGAAGCAGCTTCTCTGATCATGTTGAAGATTATGTGTCCGTGGTACGTATCACATTGCGAAAACAGAGGGAACTGCAGACCATCTTTGCCGAGAATCATGGCAAGGTTGTAGGAACTCTTCTCAGACTCGATTGTGATGAGATGTTGATGCATACATCTTCCCTCGGAACAGATTGTAAGCAAATGGCTGCAGATACGCTTCAAGAGATTCTTCGTCCGACAATGAAGCAACTGAATCAGAAACTTGCTGCAGATGAGACCATTCTTGCAACATCTTTATCTGCATTGAGCCCTGAGAAGTTTGCTGCCATAGAATCCGTCGTCAAAAGCTACCAGTTGGACCCTGATCCTATTTACAGATACTTAGAGGTTCTGAAAGCGTGTCATTCTGCTCTTGAAACTCTGTCCTTGGAACTGGACGACGAGGATGTTAAAGCGTACTGGTCGTTGTACGGAAGAACACATTCTATGTTAGTCTCGGTCAGGTCCAAGGAAAAGTTTTTGAGAGACGGAAAATCAATCGTCATCGCAAGCATTCGTACGGAACAGGTGATTTCCTGTGCGGCTAGAGTCTATCTTCTAAGATTGATGCGAAGCCTATATTCTTATGAGAGCATAGTTTAATGATCTTTCTAGATATAATTCTGACACTTGAATCAAGCACGGGGTGGAAAAGCTCATCTGCGGTGAACAAACTCGCCTGCATTTCATCTGTTGGTGAGCGCTACAGAAATATGTAGTTACAGAAGATGATTAAATCCAAGGTAATTTTAACACGTAATGAATCTATGTACTAGATTATGAAGACCATTTTGCTTGGACTTTAATAGACTTTGATAGAATTGGACTATCATGTCTTCTTCGCTTGGTAGCCGACGACAATTTGCCATCAGGTTTGTGCTCCATTCGTTCCCTCCGTCCACTGAAACATGCAAGGTTTGCCTTTACTCCAGTCCACTAGAGTAAAGTTCGACGTTGCCCACTTTTCTAAATGAAGTCATATACGTGTGCAGGCAACAAACTTCATCACAGCAACAGAAGTTATTGGATCTATAGTCTATTTAGAATCCTTGAAAGATATCAAGGAAGCATTCGACAACGAGTTTTTGGTGCAAAGAAAGCTAGATTCTTTGAATCAGTTGCGGGCTGAGATTGAGAGGCTGAAGAAGAAAGAGAGGTTGTTGAATATCAGTGAGAATGAAGAGTGCATTCTCATGATTACTCCTGCGGCGATTAGAGTAGAACACTTGATGTTCTTGTGGTCAACAGTTGCCGACTGGATAAGGAATAAAGACCAGTGGATGCAGCAACGCTTTCAAAGACTCAACGTGGAACATATGTTTGTAATGGTAAATTTCTGTCAAGAAAGATCCCAAGGCATACAAACGTTCCTATTTCTAAGACACTTGGGGAAAATGGGATTAGTTGATGCAAACAAGCCCCCGGGTTCATGTTCCATTTTGATGATAAATGGGGACAGTAATCTGTAAAAACTACCTTCATCAGGTACAAACGTTTGGAGAGAAATTGACGAAGCTGGTTGCTGACACCAAGTCAAGCTCGAGTCAGAACGTCATCCTTTCTGTGGCTGATGAGGTTTGTCTAAACTCTGCAGTTCATTATCTAGTTTTGACAGCTATAGAACCACAATCAGATATCAGTTGGTCGGTCAAAGATTACTTTTACTTTTTATTTTTCGTGTTTGCTCGTATTCCATTGGTTCCATTGAGTAAGTTTACTACATTCAGATTCCTCTTTGTATAATGTAACGTCGGGTTGAATTGAGATTTCCATTGGCACATGCAAGACACTAACTTGGGGCCTTATTTCACTTGGCAAGAAAGCAAAAGAAGATGTTTTAAGGCCTGTCATATAATTCTAAAGCTATATCCGGCCATAGCTTTAGATGCATATAGCTCAAGCGTTTAGAAAGACTCATCAGTAGCAACAATTAAAAGTTACAGGACTCCTCTTAGATGGAAAACGATACAACGGAGTAAGTTTCTGGAGGTAATCACTAAAGTTCAGAGCTTGAAGAAACAGGTTGATACGCAGATGATTTACCTCCTTCATTGACACAGGATGAGCAGTAACATTGAGATCAGAACTTTCTATATAGAACTCCCCACACTTGAACCGAGACCAAATGTGAAGTCAGCTAAACTACACCTCCACTTCTTGACAATCTATTATATACAGATGAGGTCACTAATTGAGGAAGTGATATGTACTAAGATTTTGGTTGGTTCACTGACAGAACAGCAATACATGTAGTTTTCAGCTTCAGTTTTGAGCCTGTACACACAAATCCGAAACTCTAAAACTGAGGAATTAAATACTTTGCTTTTCATAACTGACCTGAATTCAAATTTACATTTTACTGTTTCGGAGTTATTGCTGTGATCTGACTCTGAGATTCAGAAACATTCATTCCTTGGTCGTCGTGCCTTGACCCTTTGACCACAACATTTGGCGCTGAAGTTTCGTTTGGTGCACATGAATCAGTCTTACACTTGGCAGTTCCATGTTCTTTAGTCAGAACCGCCTTGAGCAATATGTTATCTGAGATAGACATGAGTGGAAAATGTAAGAATTTGCAAGAGCTCAGACTTTTCATTGGTCCTGGATATGATAGATCAAACATATTCCCAACCCTTCAGTTAAGAAGAGGCACCATGCTTTACCTGTAACACCTTGCATCTACGTTCTTATGAAAGCAGGTAAATGATATGCTCACAAAATTACCACTTTTGGTGAGACTTCGTCACCCTGGCGTCCGTAGAGTACATTGGATTGAGCTGGCATCAAAGACTGGGTGCATGGCGTTCTTAGATGCTGGTGAGGTGTTGAATCTCAAATCCGTGCTGGAACTGCCTCTATTCTCCTCACATCAAGAGATAATTTGGACAGTTCTGGAACGAGCTGCAGAAGAATACAACCAGGAGGTAAGCCTCAGAGTCCTCTATGGCCAACATGGAGTTCGTAAGAGCTGGTAAAGTTTCTTCTTCTTATTTATATGGTCGAGAGGTGGTTATAGCTTTAGATATACAACTTAAGGTTTTTGTTTTGCCCACCATTTTCTGTGCCCGACTTGAATCCAGGTTTGCTTGGAGAAGATGGAGGAGGAAATGAGAGGAATAGTGCTTGAACTCAGTCCAAGAAACGAAAGAGGTGACAGACAGATGCTCCAGGGAAGTGAGAAGATACTGGAGCTCCTCGATGACCAACTTGTTGCAGCTGGCTGTATGCTTCGCAGTCCTTTTGCTAAAGCTTTGGAAGGATCTGTTCGAGCATGGCGGGACAAATTGAACATGCTCCTTCATTTGCTTGAAGGATTGCTCAGTTTCCAAAAGTGGTTTGAGGTGAGCTTCGTACCTACAAATGTAACGTCTTCAGACCTGTTTAAATTTATTGTGCTTTCATTCACATTCCTGTCACATAGACTTCCGTTTGGATGTTGAAAGATTGCTTTGTTATAGATTGCCTTCATTGTCAACTGTTAGTCTTGACAAGTTAGAGAACTATTCTGGTCAGATTCTCAGACCAATCTTCAGTTCAAGCAATATTCGACAGCAATTAGCTGATGAATCAGGGAGATTTGCACAACTTGATCACCTATGGCAACAAGTTCTTGATACTGTTGTTCAAAGAAGGCTTTTTTTGCACGTTTGCGAGTCAAATCTCATCTTCGAAGACGTGCCTAAGAGGATCAAGACAATGGAGGGGATAATGTGCAGCCTGATCACCCTTCTTGAGAGGAAAAGGTCCAAGTTTCCTAGGTTCTACTTTTTGTCGAATGACGAGCTTTTACAGGTACTCGTCTCGCATGATTGATTTGTCGGTTAGTGATGATTTTGTTTTCGTATTTGACTTCTTTCAGCAAGCTCTCAAAATCTATCAAGAGTAGCGACATTGATCACAAGTAGTGCTCATTATTTCTCTGTTTCCAGGTTTTGTCTCATGAACAGAATCCAAATGAGCTCCAGTATTACCTTTGCAAATGCTTTTGCGGTATCCACGCTATAGAATTTTCTAAAGAGGGTATAGTGACAGGCTTATGGGTTGAGAAATCAGAGTACCTGCCATTCTTCGACCCTGTGCACACATTCAATAGGCCGGTGGAAGAGTGGATGGTCGCTGTAGAGCATGAAATGAGAGAGACGGTGATGCAGGCCATTCTCGAAAGAATACGAGAGTTGCACCTCACGCCGAACTCCGACGAGGTAGACAAAGGGTTGCATGTGATGACGCTGATTCCATCACCCAGATCTGCGATACGGAGATTTAATTTTGCACCAAGGTCATTAGAAGTTAAACCAAGAGGCAATACAGATCGAACCAGTCGTGAGGAGCATTTTGTTCTCTTTAGCTCTATTGGTCAGGTACTTGTAGTCGCAGCTTACGTTACCTTTTGTTCTCAAGTTGAAAAGATTATATCTGTTGAAGGGGAAGATCCGGTGAAAGGGCTTCTCCTTTTATCCACCAATCTCTCGGAGGAGGTTGAAGAATGCATTTTTGCAATCAAGTCATCAGAACTAGCACACAGACAAGGGATGTACAAAAGCCTCATTCTTTTGTTCGTGTATTTCCGTGAAATTATAAACCGTTTAATATGTGGTACCGTAGCAGGAGTCGAGTCGTTCGAGTGGCAGCGTAGCTTGCGTTACTATTGTCATCCGAATGGTGACTGCCAAGTGGGTATTATGAACCAGGAACACGTTTATGGTTGTGATTTAATCGACTCTCACAACCGGCTGGTGATGACATCTTTAACAGAGAAGTGTTTTCTTGGGATGTTGTATTCTTTCTCTCTCGGTCTTGGATGCAATGTCACTGGGAGTTCTGGTGTCGGTAAAACAGAAACTATTAAAGATTGTGCAAAGGCTCTGGGAAAGCATTGTACTGTTATTAGTTGCTCAGAGGAGTTCGACCATCATGCTATCGGAAATGTACTCAAGGTGCTTCAGACATCTTACGACCTTCTACTTGAACGTTTTCGTTATCTAATCTAAATTTTAAGCCAGAGAGCATTTGTAGTTCAAATATATCTGTGTTGAACATGTATCTTAGATTTTGGCCAGTTAAAGAAGAGGACATGTTTTACCTTCGAACGTTGATATACAATTTTGGTGAGTTCTGTGAGGATTTGTAAACTTGCATTTGTTTTGTTACTTCAAAATTAAAAATACTTACTTTACAGTTACTGTATAGTAAGTAACAGTATTACCTTTTGCTTTGGCCAAGACAATTATTTGAATGTGCAGGGTATGGCTAGCGGTGGATTATGGCTTTGCCTAACCAAGTTTGAGCGCTTGAAGCCAGAGGTCGTGTCTATCTTAACTCAGCAGCTGCTCACGATACAACAGGCGGTTGCTTCTAAAGCGCAAAGATACAACTATGAGGGTTGTGGGTTTCAACTGAATCCTAGATTCGCAATATGCACAACAACAGAGCTCAAAAGCAGTGGTGGTTATTACGGATATCTCCACAAGACAAGATCGTCATTCCGCACAGTTTCTATGATATTGCCTGACTGCAACACGATTGTACATTGTCTTATGACTGCAGAGGGAATACCTAATGCAGCAGGTGTAGCGCAGAAACTGACATTGTGTTTTAGAATGGCTGCTGAACAGCTGAGCTTTGAAGAGAATCACTGTGACTTTGGACTGAGAGCCATGAAGGCTGTTGTAAAGTGGATGAGTGTTCTTAATTCGACCCCTGGGGAGCAATCTGCATCTTTAACTCCAGCCGTCCAAGGTGACATTATTCTCTGCAAGACCTTGCAGCAGTACTGCTTACCTCGTTTGGTAGGCGATGGGTATACTGTCTTTTCCGGACTTCTCTCGGATCTCTTTCCCAACTTACAAGCCCCTACGCTGCGAGAAAAACTCTTGGAAGCATCGATAATTTCAAGTCTGGTTGAGCGTGGCTTGAGTCCCCATCAGCCGCTGATTCAGAAGTGTATGCAACTACACGGTGCAATGAAAGTTCATCGAGGGGTTCTGATAGTAGGGGCTTCTGGTACGGGGAAAACTCAATGTTATTCTACTCTCTCAGACGCTTTGAACTTGATGGCTAGTAAAGACATCCTTATTCAGAATCAGAAGAGCAGATATCATACACAAGGTCAATCTGTTAATTTAGCCATTGTGAACCCGAGTGCCGTTTCTACAAGTCATTTGTTTGGCTGCGCAAATTTGAAAACTAGGAGCTGGCAAGAGGGTATTGTTCCGAGTATCTTACGAGAAGCTGAGGAAAGGGTTAAGAACAGAGGCTCAACATGGATGATTCTGGATGGCGATATGGATTCCATTTGGCTGGAGCATATAAGCACAATGCTCGACGACAATGGAATACTTTGTTTAAGTAACAGTAAGCGTATACTGCTGCCCCGTATTGAACATTTTAGCGTGTTGTTTGAAGTGGAGAGCCTGAAGAGTGTATCCCCGGGAACTGTCTCTCGGTGTGGTATCATATTGATGGATCCAGAAGACGAGGGCTGGAAGCCTTTGCTGCTATCTTGGGTTCAACGATTTTCGTCTTCAGAGATGAAGTCCTGTCTGGAGAAACTCTTTGACGTATTTTTGGCACCATGCCTCAAAGCTGCTCTGAGATATCCTGATGCACCAGTGGTTGCAGCAGGCCTGGTAACCAATCTCCTCAGCTTCCTAGAAGCTGCCTTTAAGCAGGCAGGGCCTAGCTATACAATGGAATCAAGAGAAAAACAGTGTGCGTCAGACTTGCAGGAAGAAAGGTTAAAGCCCAAATGCGAAGTGAAGAGCAATAAAATTCCTGCAAAGTCATCGATAGAAAAGTTGGGGCGGGTGAAGCAGATTATAAACGAAAGGCAGAAGCAAGTTCGTGATGCAGTGAACTGGAGGCGATTACACCATCGAAAATTTACAAGCTCTTACGAAGTATTTCAGAAAGACAGTATTGTCGACGAGGCCACCAAAGGTGGGTACTCCTTCGAAGCGATGGGTACTTCCCACGAAGCTTCAGACTATTCTGGAGAGAACACCGGAAAAATGCACACTTCAGAGATCCCCATCGTAGAAGGAAGTTTAGGATGTCTCTTTGTCTTCGGACTCTTGTGGTCAATCGGTGGCCATCTCCATGGCTCAAATGCTGCGGAGCAGTTCGAAAAGGTGTTGAGGGATGTCAGTGGTCTTTACAAGGGGGAAATGGCACCATTACCTAAGGGATCTCTGTATGATTATTACTACGACATGACTTTCAACACTTGGAAAACCTGGGAACATTTACTGGACCAGGTCCATTCTGTTTCAGGGTCCAGCATCAATGTGCTTCCTTACTCTCATCAGAGTTTGAAAAGTGGTTTGCAGCTGAGCTATGGCTTGAAGCATGGATTATTGTACGTTCCGACCGTGGAGACGGTAAGAACTCAGTTTTTGGCACAAACTTTATTCCAACAAAGAAGACCTGTTCTGTTGTCTGGTGGAATGGGTACTGGGAAGTCCGTAGTTTCTTCCCAGATCTTGCATGCGTTTTCTGCAAGTGCGAAATGTCAAGTCGTTGGTGTGACACTTAACAGCACCAGTTGTGGATCAACACTCTATGATGTCCTTAGACCGAAGTTGGCCATCTGGAGGAGGAGGTGCCTCATGCCTGCAGTTCATGGCAAGATGGTGTTATTTGTGGATGATTTGAATATTTCACAGCTTCACGTCAAACCCGAGGCTCCTGCAATTCAGTTTCTGAGGTTTCTGATCGAGCAGAAAGGATGGTATGGGCTACCAATGGATGCTACCTTCACTGCCGTAGAGGGTCTTGTCCATTTAGCCGCGATGAGTAAGCTGGGTTCTAGTGTTATACCACCCTTGGCCAGACTTTTGAGACATTTTTTTGTAATCCATAGTTCTGATTACTGTTCTAGATCTCTGTGCTCGGTCTTTTCGGCAGCTCTTATGAATCACTGTCATAAACACTCTCAAAGCTTAGAAGTTACCCATAATGTGAAACTTATTTGTGAGGCATCTATAGATTTGTTTCTCCGATTAAGATCGAAACTATCATCTCTGGCCGATCAACTACCAGCACTTGTAGGTCTACATGACCTATTTCGCGTGCAAAGAAAACTGTTGCTGGGCTGTTCGCAAAGTATCACATCTGTTCAAGGCTTCTTTCGCATCTGGGCATACGAGTTTACCAGAGTGTTCTGTGATCGACTCAGAAACGAAGCTCACAGAAAACTTGTGATATCTGAAATTTATGCCACAACTGAAGAAATTTTGAAGTTGGGTGGTGATGAAACTAGACAATTTTTGGCATCTCTTATTGACGAAGAAAAACAACCACTTTTTGGTGTATTTTACCGGGAAGAGAAGCAAGGGACAGTGCAGTCCTGGTCGAGATATGAGGAAGTTTCGTGTAGAGTGGAATGGGAGCAGTCAATGTCAGCATTTTTGGCCTCCTATTCAATGGAAGAGGGTTCTCAGACTCCCATCGTGCTCTTCCCCGGAGCCGTAAGTCATCTGTCAAGACTGCTGAACATATTAAGAATGTCAGAAGATCATGCTGTACTTCTGGGGTATTGTGGAAGTGGAAGGAGCTCTCTTGCGAGACTAGCTACTTACATTTTGGGATACACTTTGTTTGAGGTACGGAAATGAGTACCATGTCCTGTAGCTATAGACTGGAGCATGGATCGATGGATATTACCATTACTAGTTCAAAAATTTATCATAATTTGTAGTCCTGTTGATTTGTTCTAGGGAGCCAATCGTCCACCACCAACTCTTTGCTCGTGGAGTTTGATCTATCTATACGATCACTATCGTAGGCTGGTGGGTTGAGAAAATATTGGAGACCAATGCTTTGTTCTGGAACCGTTGAGGGCGTTGCAGGTGCAAGTGAATGGCAGCTACAACCTTGAAATGTGGACAGCAGATCTCAGATATTTGCTAAAAACTTGCAGTTTGAAAGCTACACCAACCGTCTTCCTCATAATATTGGAGCCCGACGCTAACGTACAGATTCAAATCATGGAAGATCTTAACTTGATCGTTCACTGCGGAGAGGTCCAACCTGAAACCTCCAACCACCAAATTTAACCTCACAATATTCCATACAGTAAATATCTTCAAAATATTGATCACTTTAATTTTCATTTTGATTACAATAATTGCATGGTGAGTCTGAAAATTATTATCGAAATCCTTGTTTAAATTGAAATTGCCGGGATTAGCAAGATATGAAACTGTATTATTTGTAAAATAAAGATAAATTTTATGAAAATCAATCAAATTAGTAATTATTTGAAAAAAATCTGAAGATTACTTTGTTAGTACCAACTATGATATAACATGCAATTTTTGAACAAATACGTTACATATTTTGTATAAATAAATAAAAATCAATAAAAAAAGAATTTTTCCTAAAGCATGTAGATATAGATCTTATCCAAAAATTAAAACTTCCAAGATTTGATTAACGATTTGGATTACTTTACTGTTGGATTGGATGTATTATTGGAAGGAAAAAAAATCTGCTATTGATGAATGTTTACTAATTTTAAGAACATGTGTATTGTTCATTCTTGGCTTTGCTATCATCTAAGTAGATGATATGTTGATTCTAATGTTCACTTGTAATATTTAATAGCGGACTTTGACACTGTATATTATTGCTAATTCCAAAGAGCTTCTCATACTAAGTTTTATCTTCTTGACTTTTGAAGTATCATGATGATTTGATTTGATTTGATTTGACGATGCATGGTGAGCTAGAATTTCAAATTTCATAGTTAGTAATACTATGTGTTCCAATTGCAATTGCTCAATTAGATTTGAGCTTGAATATTTATTGCAACAAAAAAGTATGTAGATTTGTAATAGTTTTTTGAGAAAATGACATATGTCATATTTGACATGTTTCAATACCATGTTTGATGATGGAAATGTTTTTGATGCAATTTATTTTTCTTCTTATCATCTCAATGTGGCGTCAACATGATACTCGCCGATAGCGATAGCTTTATTTTTCACCGGAAGTAACTATGTCGTACTACTTTTTTGCAGCAACTTTCGTGAACTCTTGCATGATAATGTAATCATGATAAGCTCTCCTGTTTGCTTGACCTAAACCATCCCACTTCCTCCTCTTCTTCTTTTATCTTGCCGTCCCGACAATCTAATCATGATTAGCTCCCCCGTTCGCTTGACCTAAAGCATCTCACTTCCTACTCTTCTTTTTTCGTGCCGTCCTCACAAACTAGGTTGACATGATATTTGCCGATATTCTTGTTCTCTTCACCAAGAGTAACTACCTTGTCTTCCTCTTTTGCAGCAACTTCCACGACCTTCTGCATATCATCTTATCATCGTCAGCTTCCTCCTTTTCTTCTTTCCTTTTGCCATCTCAATGATTGCGACGTCAACACGATATTTGCCGTCAAACTTTTTCTCTTCATCAAAAAGAACTACGTTCTTTTACTCTTTTGCAACAACTTTCACAACCTAATGCATGAAACCCTGATCACCATCAGTTTCTTTGTGTGCTCCACCACAACCATCTTGCTTTGTTTACTTTTTTTTTCTTCTCGTCATACTCACATGAACTCATGCATGATATTCTGATCATCATCAACCTCCTTGTTTGCTCCACTAGAATCATCTTGCTTCGTTAACTTTTTTTTTTCTTCTCGCAATACTCACATGAACTCATGCATGATATTCTGATCACCATCAACCTTCTTGTTTGCTCCACTAGATTCATCTTGCTTCGTTTCCTTCTTTTTTCTTCTCGCCAATATTCAGTTACTGCGCTGTCAACATGGTTCTTGTCATTAGTCTTTTTTCACTTCATCGAGAGTAATTAGGTTCTCCTCATCATTTGCACCAACTTCAAGGACCTCTTGCATGACATCCTGATCACGATGAACTTCTAGTTTGCTTGACAAGATTAATCTCAATTCCTCTTCTTCTTCTTTCTTCTTGTGATCTTCATTGACTGCGACGTTAGCATGATACTTGCTATGATCTTTTTTCTCTTCAACGTGAATAATTACTTCCTTGTTCTCTTTTGTTGCAACCTTCAAGAGTTTTTGCATAAGATACCTATCATCATTATAACTTATGATTTACTAGTTTGCTTGAAGAGATTAATTTTGAGTACTACTTTTCTTCTTTTTTCTTGCCATCCTCATTGACTATGACGTCAACATGATACTCGCTGGAAGATTTTTTCACTTCATTGGGATTAACTACTTTCTTGTACTCTTTTGCTGCAGCTTCCACGACTTCTTGAATGACATCCTTATCATATCAACTTCCAAATTTGCTTGACTTGAATTATCTTGTTTCTGACTTTTTGTTGTTTTTTTCACCACTTTTAGTGATGAGAGCGTCAAATTAATTCTCGCCATTAGTATTTTTTTTCTTCATCAAGAAGAATTTCTTTTGTAGCAACTTCCACGACCTTTTGAATGACATCTTGATCTTCATCAGCTCTCATCACTTTTAATGATGAAATCAAAGCAATTATTGCCGTTAGTATATTTTTTCTCACGAGGAAGAACTACGTTTTTCTTCTCTTTTGCAGCAACTTCCACGAACTCTTGAATGACAGTCATAATCCATCAGCTTACTTGTTTGCTCAATGATAATCATCTTTATTCCCTCTCCTTTTTTTCTTGCCATCCTCACTTATGACGACGTCAACATGATACTTGTTGTCAACCGTTATCTCGTACCAAAAATAACTACATTTTCTTTTTCTTTTGTAGCAACTTTCACAATCTCTTGCATGAAATACTGATCATCATCAGCTACTTAGTTTGCTCAATCAAAACCATCTTGCTATCTTCTTTTATTCTTAACATAATCACAAATTGCAACGTTAATATAGTAGTTTACCATCATACTTTTTTACTTCACCTGATTACATATATTCTCCATAACTTTTGCACCGACTTCCACGAACTCTTGCATGACATCATGATCATCATCAACTCCCAAGTTTGCTTGAACATAATCATCTCACTTCTTTTTCTTCTTGTCATACTCATTGACTTGATGTAACACTATGGTTTAGAGAGAAGTTCACTCGAAGATAGAAATGTAAACTCTGAAGATGAGAGATATCAACAATGGTTCTACTCTCCCTTATATAGCTCTCACCAACAAGTATAAGGAGATAAGATGTTATACCTACTATACATTCTACTCTTAGTGGATGGATGACGTGGCAGATAACCCTAACAAGCACACGGATCGTTGACGTGGTGCCGTCAACTAGCACACATACTCTCTACCTACCAAGCGCGTAGATCGTTGACGCGGCAGCTACGACTAATGTACTCCAAAGTATCTATATCAACATTTAGAGTAACCTCTACTTTAGTTCTTACTAACTAAAGACGGTTACACTTGAACATCAACATGGAACTTGTCGTGAGACTTATTCTTTTCACCCGCATGAACTACTTTTTACTCTTTTGCAACAATCTCCACTCCCTCTTGCATTACATCTTGATCATCATTAGCTTCTTAGTTTGCTCGACTTGAACCATCTCACTTTCTTCACTTTTTTCTTCTTCTTGCCATCCTCAGTGATCTCGGCGTCAACATGGTTCTCGTCATCATACTTTTTTTCTTCAGTGGGATTAACTACTTTCTACTTCTCTTGTGGAACAACTTTCACAAGCTCTTGCATGATAATCTATCTGCATCAGATTTCATGTTATTTTGAACATAATCATACCGCTTTCTCTTTTTTCTTCTTGCCATCTCACAAACTAAGATGTCAACATGGTATTTGCCGTAAGACTTTTTTTCTTCATTGGGAGTAACGGAGTTCTCCTCATCTTTTGTAATAACTTCTACAATCTATTGCATTGATCACCATGGGCTTCCAAGTTTCTTTCATTAGAATCATCTCACCTGATACTCTTCTTTTTTCTTCTTGCCATTTGCATTGACTATGACTTCAACATGGTACTCTATGTTAGTCTTCTTCTCTTCACCAGAATTAATTACTTTATGCTCTTTTGCAACAACTTCCACAACCATTAACATGACACCTTGATCATCATCAGCTTCCTAGTTTGCTTCATTAGTAACATCTTGCTATCTACTCTTTCACTTTTTTTCTTGCCATCTGTAATGACTACGATGTCAACATGCTTTTTGCCATCAACCTTTTTCTATTTACCGAAAGAAAGTAGATTCTTCTTTGCTTTCGCAACAACTTTCATGAGCTCTTGTATGACATCATGATCACCATTAGCTCTCCACTTTCACAAGAACTTTCATGAGCTCTTGTATGACATCCTGATCATCATTAGCTCCTTGGTTTGCTCAACCGGAAACATCTCACTTTCTTGGCTTATTTTTTCTTCTTTCCATCCTCAATGACAGCGACGTCAACATGGTTCTCGCAGTTAGATTTGTTCACTTCACCAAAAGTATTAGGTTATTCTCATCTTTGCACCAACTTCTAGTACCTCTTGCATGACATCTTGATCACAATCAACTTCTTAGTTTGCTTGAAAATTATCTCGCGTCCTCTTATTCTTGTTTCTTCCCACCATTCTAATTGACTGCGACGTCAGCATGGTACTCGCCGTCAACTTTTTTCACTTCATTGGGAGTAAGTACGTTCTCCTCATCTTTTACATTAACTTCTACGACTTTTTGCATGAGACCTTGATCACGATCAACTTTCTAGTTTGCTTGACAAGAATCATCTTGCTTACTTTTTTTTTTATAACTTTTCATTGACATCTCACTAGTAATTGCCGTTAGCCTTTTTCTCTTTTTCAAAAATTATTCTTCTTCCTTCTCATTTGTTGCAACTTCCACAACTTCTGGCATGACATCCATATCACATTAGTTTTAAAGTTTGCTTGATCAAAACTTTCTTGCTTTATGCTATTTCTTTTTCTTCTTGTCTTTTCAGTGACTGCGGCGTGAACATGTTTCTTGCCGTAAGACTTGTTCTCTTTATTATGACGAACTACGTATATCTCCTCTTTTCAGAAACTTCCACTATCTCTTGAATGATATCTCGATCACCATTAGATTTCTTATTTAATCGATCAATACTATCTCACTTCCTTCCTTTTTTCCTTCTTCTTGCCATCTCATTGATTGTGGAGTCAACATGATATTTGGCATCAATTTTTTTCTATTCATCGTGGTAACTACTATTTACTTCTCTCTTGTTATAATTTCCATGACTTTTTTCATGGCATTTTTATCACATCAACTTCCAAGTTTTTTTAAACAGAACCATCTTGCTTTTTTCTCTTTTTTTGTGTGCTTCTTGCCATTCTTTGTGATTGCAACGTCAACATGAATTTTGGCATCAGCTTTTTCTTCTTCACTGAAAATAATTACTTTCTTATACTCTTTTGCTACAAATTTCACAATTTTTTGCATGTCACCCTTATCTCATTAGCTTCTAAGTTAGCTCAATCCATATCATTATGCATTTTACTTCTTTTTTTTTGCTTCTTGCCATTTTCCGTGATTGCGACGTCAACATGATTTTTGGTGCCAGTTTTTTTTTCTTCACTGAAAGTATTTACTTTCTTATCCTCTTTTGCTACAATTTACATAATTTTTTGCATGACACCCTTATCACATTAGCTTCTAAATTTGCTCAACCAATATCATTATGCTTCCTCCTATTTTTTTTCTTCTTGTCTTGTTGTGATTGAGGGATCAACATGGTTCTTGCCAAGAGACTTTTTTTCTTATCCAAGAAGAACCATGTTCTCTTCCTGTTTTGCAACAACTTCCACGACCCGTTGAATGAAACCTTGATCACCATTAGTCTTTTATTTGTTCAACATGAACCAATCTTGCTTGCTCTTCTTCTTCTTTCTTCACGCCATCTTGAATGACTATGATGTCAAAATGATTCTTGCCGAGATCAATTACGATCTTTTTTTCTTTTGCATCAATTTTTTCTTCTTCTTACTTTAGGCTATCTTGCTTGACCGTGTGTTAAGATGATTCTTGCCGTAAGCTTTTTTCTTTTCATCGGAAGAAACTACAATCTCTTACTCTTTTGCAACAACTTTTGCAATCTCTTGAATGACATCCTCATCATCTTGATGTCTCCTCTTCTTTATTTTTCTTATCATACTCACAAACTATTACGTCAACATGATATTCACCATCAGACTTCTTCTCTTCACTAGAAGAAATTACATTCTACTCATCTTTTGCAGCAAATTTCACGACATCTTGATCACCATTAGCTCTATAGTCTACTTGACTAGAATCATCTTGTTTTTCTACTTTTCTTCTTTCTTCTTGTCATTCTCACAAACTACAACATCAACATGCTAATCTTCGTTAGGCTATTTCACCAAAAGTAACTACATTATTCTCATCTTTTGCAGCAACTTTCACGATCTCTTGCATAACATCCTGATCACCATCAGCTCTATAGTTTGCTCGATTAGAATCATTTTACTTGCTCCCTTTTTTTTCTTCTTCTTGTCATTCTCATTGACTACAAAGTAAACATGGAATCAATGGTAGTATTTTACTCTTCATCATGATTGACTACTTTAAACTCTTTCGCATCAACTTCCACAAACTCTTGTATGACATATTGATCATCACCTTCCATGTTTTCTAGACTAGAAAACATCACACTTTCTACTCTTCTTTTTTCTTCTCGCCATTTTTAGCGACGTTAACATGGTTTTTACCGTCGGTCTTTATCTCTTCATCAGAAATAACTATGTCTCCTACTCTTTCGCAACAATTTCCACGATCTCTATCTCTTGAATGACACTTTGATCACCATATGCTCCCTCGTTTGCTCGACCAAAACAATCTCACTTTTTGCTCTTTTTCTTTCTTCTTGTTATGTTCACTGTGTCGTCAACATTATACTTGATGCGAGCCTAATTTTCTTCACCGGAAATGACTGTTCCCTCCTACTCTCTTGCAACAACTTTCACCACCTCTTGCATGTAGGGTTGGAGGCACAGCAAAATATTTTGAGGCATGTCTATGCCCCATTTCACGGTCAAAAGGCATGCACGTATTGAAATATATACATTTGACGTATTTGAAAATGTACATATATGAGAATAAAGCATTTTTAGAAGTAGAATTGTTGAAAAGTTCTAAGAAATACGTATTAATTTCTTTGTACATACAGCATGCCTGTATGAAAGAACCCAAAAAGGCATGCCCCCGCGCACTCGCCCCGGGTCATGCCCCTTGAGGCTGTGCCTCCAACCCTCCTTGCATGACACCTGCTCACTATCAGCTCTACACCTGCACGATCTTAAGCATCTCACTTTCTCTTTTCTTCTTTCTTCTTGTCATCCTCAATGATTACAACTTTACCATGGTGCTTGCCATCAGCCTTTTTCTCTTCACCGGAAGTAACTACGTTTTTCTACTCTTTCTAAGCAACTTTCACGAACTCTTGCATTACACTCTGATCACCATCAACTCCCAAGTCGGCTTGACAAGAATCATCTTGCTATATCTCATTGTCATGGCATGATCCATTGTGACAATAGTGCTCACGATGTAGTCAACAACATTCATTGTCTCCTCTATAGCCATAGTCACAACCTGCATTCCCGCCACTTTTTTTTAGAATCTAAAAATCTTGAAATTTGAAGAAGATTTTTGGACTTAAATAATAATAATTTGACATTGTAGCATCCTGCTCCTGATATTAGAACTTCTAGTTAAGGTGACATTGTGTTGCATTTTTTTTATGTTTAATTATCTAAGTTGTGTGATTTTCAGCATGACAATCTTGCATGCTAGTATGCTACATCTATCTACATGACATACTTATGCTATGTAGTTTTTTATGCTTGGAGTGGTGGTATGATAACATGGAGTAGCAAATCGCAAAGCTTTGTAGCTTTGTCCTCAATAGAATCAGAATACAGATTCTACGTGGAGAAGTATGTGACCTTGCTTGGATAAGAAGTCTTCTTCTTTCCTCTTCTTTATAGCTTGTAAAATAAAATAGTTTAAATCAGTGATATAATTAGGTTAATTTAATTTTGAATTTGTTTCAGGATTCCTTCACAAGGCTCTGAGCTATTTATATATTTATTCATTCTCGTCATTGAATATTCTTTTGAGTTCTAATGTCTGCTTGTGACCGGAGAGTACATATATAGCTCCATCTTGCTCATGGTTGATGGTTTCCACATGATAATAGGCCCTTGAGCTTCTTGGAGAAGAAGAGAAGTATTATATTCAGCAAGAGCTCCATCGTATGGAGGAGGCATCTCAAATGTCGACGTTTGATTCTACTTTAGGAAGTGATAGGGAACAATATCTGAACCAATGTTTTGCAAATCGACTGAAGGAGAATCTTCGTTTGGTAAGCACACATCATCTTCCTATGAAATAATTTGAGATTGTGAATCTAGTTTAAGCCAGGAAAGTGAAGAAAACAATTCGAGACCTTACAGTAAAGCATTTGTGTACCACATGGAATCTTATATTTTGTTACAGTAAGCCCAACAAGGAAGATGGTGGTGTCTTCAATTTGAATCCCTAAGAAGCCGTTTGCTCTGCTTTCTGTTAGCCCAAATCTTGCTCCTGGAGAGAATCCAAGATCCCAGCCCATGTTGCACATCTTAAGGTCGTCAATGATGTTTTGCTTTGATTTACTCTCGATATTGATTTTTGAAGGTTCGTTAGAAAGTCGTAAACGAGGTTCCAAGCGAAGTTCGAATCCATTTTGTAGAACTGGAAAGAATGTCATGAGCATCTATGTCGAAGTTTTCATTGGCTCTAAATAGTTTTTGATTTGTCACTGTAGGTGATCTGTACTGAAACTCCATCGAACAGAGACACGAGCAATAGCAGTACCTTTGCCTCAGCGTTAATAACCCGGCATTTTTCAGTAGATTACTACGACAAGTGGACACCTGTAGCACTTCAGGCAGTTGCCAGAGTCACACTCGTTAAGCTTGAGCATGTGAAGAAACTTCCAAGCTTGCAGTTGGAGCTCTTAACCAAAACATGCTCGATGATCCATACCACCAGCAACGTTATAGCTTCATCGTCACCTTTGGTAAGTAGCCTCTGATTTCTACGAAGATTCACATCCCTCTCTTCTTTTGCAAACGCATCTACTTTCTCATTACTAGGATCCTTTTATATCCCTTGCAAGGTCACTCTCCCTTTGTCCGGATCCATGAGATTGGAAGATAATGTTGTTAGGCAAGACATTGCACATACGAATTATCTCAAGAAAGTAATCTTACCAACAGTATGTAAATATGTACATTCGTGTAAAGCAACTAGCCAACCTTATTGCGTATAAGACAGTACTTAGCATATACTGATACTATAAGACAAAGACTAGTTGAGACAGTGTTTTACACCAAGACTCTCCTCATATATAACACTTGCTTCCAAGCTCGAGATATGTTTTAAAAAACTTGGCTATCTCAGGATATCGCACGCAAATTCTCTGGCTATGTTGTAAAATTAGTTAGAGGATACCCGCCCTCATCTTGACATCAATCAATCTGACCGTAAACACATGTAAATAGAGAGCATTAGCATTGCACCGAAATCCTAATTGGGACAAAAGTTGTTGTAAAAGTATGAAATTAAGGAAAAATTACGAAAGTGAATGACACTTAAGGATCTAATAGAGCTGAGTGTTATCCCCAGCTCCAAAGCAAAATTTTGAAGCTTATCATGTGAAGAAGTCTTGACGAAAACTTTTGCAGCTCCTCTCAGGAAAATAGAAGATGAAGAAAATTTAATGATGGTTTCTAATTTTTTTCCAGTTTGATACCAATCTTAAAGTCTCCGGTTTTTGTTTTGAAGCACGCAATTCTTGTTATCACACGTCAGAGGGATGACCTGTTGACGAGATCCAAGCTCATGATGAAATTGTGTTCGTTATGTGCCTTAGCATGCTGCTAAAATTGATGTCATGACCTTCAGTGGTGTGGTTGACATAAACACAAGTTTCTGTTTCTTCGAATAGTCAGTGTCATTCCAAATCAATTCTTTTCCACTCAATACATAAATACATCCACTGGAACTCTTACGGTTACCAGCATATTCTCCCTGTCTCGGATTAGATCATATTGGTAAACTCTTTCAGCCTTTTATGCTCCATTTCAACACCCTATGATGAACTCATGTCCTCTCATGTCCAACCTCTTCTTCTTCTGTACTTAACCAAAGGTAACCTTCCGATATTTTTGGTCTATTCGAAGCGTCCCTCGCACGCAATCTCCAAATGATACAGATGTATAGTAATGAAGCTCTATAATGACTTGATTTTTCCAGCTGTAATCGTATGACCAGCGTCCACTTTGTAAACCATGGGCACAAACGCAGACATTAGGATAGAAAAACTCAAGGACTCTGTCAGTCCATAATCTCATATTCATCTTGAACCGAGATGGAGCAACTCTAAACGAGTAAAGTCATGAATCATTATTTCATTGTTCAGACATTCTTACGTACATAGTGCATTCAAAGTATGCAAATCTCGGAACGAAATACAGTTTCAATCATATGTAACATCCTTGAAATCTTGCAGAAGGGATCTTGGAGACTTGTTGGAATGCCCAGCTACCACGAGATGCTACATGTTTTTGGAAGATTATTGGCAAGAAAAGGACAGGAGGTGGATAGTCTTCTCAAAAGATTAGAGACGGGCCTTCAGAAGCTTCAGTCTACACGAGTCCTTGTGGAGGATATGCAGTATGATCTGCAGGAACTACTCAGACGCAAAGAGCACACTAATTCTGACATGGACCAGCTTCTTCTGTCCATATCTGACGAACAAGTCCAGATGGACAAGTCGTTGGAAGAAGTTGCTCATGATGAAAGAATAGCTGCTGGTGAGGCAGAGACTTGCAAGAAGCTGGCTCAAGACGCCCAAAATCAAGTTCAAGAGGTTGCTCCAGAGGTAACAAGGAGAACATATTATCCTCACAGCTGTAATCAAACTATGATACAGCACCAGCTTTTAGTTGAATTAATCACCGGATAATCATAATTCTAACTAGCTTCTCTATCACAAATATTTCAACAATAGGCGCGCGCGCGATAACAACAACAATACGTGAATTCCTAGATTTTCAAACTGAAGAAACAACCGTTATTAAGGTTGCTCTAATCCGCTAAAATTATGATAGAAAAGCTTGTGTAGAAGAAGAATATTTTGGAGTTAAAAAATTACTGCTTGGGAGGAAAAAAACACCGAGAATAATCGAACAGGATCCTCGACTTGTCAACATTACAGCTATGTCGAGTAAGTTATGTAACGTGGTTTTTGGTGCACACATTCTCCTTTCAGGTGCTAACGGCCATCAAGCAGCTGAGTCAACTGAATAAGAAAGACATATCAGAACTGAAGTCTTTTACTCAACCTCCTCCTCGTCTACTCACAGTCTTGGAGGCTCTGTGTGTCATTCTGAAAAAAGAACCCAAGCATATGAAGCATCCTCCCAGCAGTAACAGCATGGAATCCGTGAACAGCTATTGGCCTGTTGCCCGTGAGCTTCTATCACAGGTTTGATATCTTTCAATGAAAAGTACCGAGCTCAGTATATCTAGTGGTATAATTTATTTCAGAATCTGCATAGCGCTTCTAAAAAGGTACAAGAGATGAAGTTTACAATCTGACTGTCGTGTTAACAACTCTGTTGATTGCTTTATTACCTCATTGTCAATTTATCAGAGGCAAAAGTTTGTAGGTATGGAGATATATGAGGTTGGTTGTATCATACATCCCAATACATATTCAGGTAGATAGTTCACCTGATTGCAAGTGCACTTGTTTCCAGGTTGATTTCGTTAAAATGCTTTTAAGCTTCAACAAGGACGCTATGGAGAACTGCACAATGGAGAAATTAAAACCTTACATGGAGAATCCCCTGTTCAAGCCGGAGAAAGTTCGTAGAATATCCGTAGCCTGCAGGTCGATATGTATTTGGATTCGAGCGATGTATAACTATCACTACGCAAAGACTGTGAAGATGGAACCAAGAATCGAAAAGTTGAAGGTAAGAATTCCTGTGTCTGTCTCTTCCTCACTCAGTAGGGTCATGACTCAGTTGGGTCATGACGAGATTCCTTGGGTTTCGTTTTGAGTGAAGACAAAATCCCAAGGGGTCTCGTTCGAATTGTATAAATTCAGAAAGATGCGAAACAGAGAAATGTGCAGTTTCGTGGATGCTACAATCCCACCAGACTGGAACCATGCGAACCTGGAAGCATTCCTTGACTTTCTATTGTGAAGAATAGACTCGAGTATGAACTCCATATTTTACTCCCCTTGCCATCTGGATTGCTCAGGAAAGGCAAAAACTTACCCCACTTTCATGTAGATTGCCAATCATAATCTGGAAACCTGCAAAGAGACATTGGAGGAAGCTAGACGCCGGCTTGCAATAGCAGAAGATAATCTGAAAAATCTTAAAGCCAGGTCTGCTTTTACACATCATAGGGGTTGAAAGATAGAGCTTGTCACAATCATATAGAGCTTCAGTTGTCTCATTCTACTCGGGAAAGCTCTCTTTGTTTAGAGAATATATGCACCAAGAATACAAATTGTTGTTTTCAAAGCATTCTTTTTAATGTGAATGCATGAAAGAAGCTCTTTTTATTTTCGCCTTAAGAGTCTACACCGGCTGTCGGTCATGTCCATATTTGTTCGTATTAGTTCGATCGTTGAATCCAGTAATGGAGAGGAAGTGTATCATAGGTATGAAGATGCAAGTCGGACGAAGGATGGCCTTGCGAAAAAAGCTGAGGATTCGGAACTCAAGCTTCGAAGGGCTAGACGACTTATAGGGCGTCTGGATGGCGAGTGTCAGCGGTGGAGGGCTCGAGTTGATGACCTGAAAACCAAGCGAAAAAACGTCGTTGGAGATGCAATCCTCGCTGCTGGCCTCGTTGCATATTTGGGATCTTTCCCTGCTAGTTTTCGGTCGAGGTTTATATCTGAATGGCAAACAAGAATGCAAAATATTGGTTTGGCCTACTCTTCCGATTTTTCTCTAGTGACATTTTACTCAAGCCCTCAAGACATCAAAGCATGGGCAGCGGCAGGTCTGCCTACTGATGATCATTCTCTAGAGAATGGCATCATTGTCTGCAATACTTCTCGACCTATGCTCATACTTGACCCGCAGAAGCAAGTGAGCAGATGGATTTGCAGCATCGAAGATCCTGCCAATATTGTTCTGCTGGACATAAATTCTCCACGGATTCTAGGAGAAGCCCAGTCTTGTACTTTGTCAAATAATCTACTCATGGTCGAAAACATTGGGAATCAGGTTCCTCCTGGTCTCATAAAGAAAGTCACTGCTTTGCTCAAAGTGAATCCGTTGACTCACACGAACGTTCAACCAGACCCAGCGAAAAAGAGATTTCTTCATTGTGGATGCATTCTTCTTACTTACGAGCAAGTATTCAACTACTCTGATGAGGTCAGTATATTGGAAACACGGGTATTCATTTCACCGTTTTTGTAACATTCCGTCCACTTCCATTCCACATTCCGTTCACCGTAAGGATTAATATTTCACCTATTCTTTACGAGTAAACATCACTTGCAGGTCTGCAAGATATTGACTTTCGTCTTTGACTTCATTACAGGTGAATGTATGTGTGAGCTTGAACGTGGTGGACTTCTCGATAACCTTCCATGGTCTTTGCAGTCAACTGCTGTCAATCGGTATGTACGAAATGTTAGCCTTGCCTATAGTGAAATAGTATGCTACATTCATTACCAGCAAAATCAAAGTTTCTTCTGTTTTGTTGATATCTTTCTACTTTCATATCGAAATGGCCATACTTGTCTTGTACGCTTGTCCCTCACTTACTATACTGTCATTATGGTTAAACTCTGAAATTAGCAATCATTTGCTAGGCCCTTTCATCAGAGGTGGCAGGATTGATATTGACCATCTGCCTACATCAAGATCAAATTAAAACCACGGAAATATTTCTGGAAGTTGTTAGAGATTCATTTCTTCAAATAAACAAAATCGAAAATATGTATTTTGTCTTCCAAATGCTGAATGGATCTGAGAGCTGATCAGATTCTCTTCAGAACTACAATAAAACTAAAAGCATCAGAAAAAAATCTTATGCTTCTTCATCTCAGCCGCCGAGAAAGAAAGATTGGACCTTGAGGAGGAGCGGAACCATTTGCTTCACCAGAGACTTCTCTTGAATTGTCGGTTGCAAGAGATAGAAGACCACATATTAACTCTTCTTCAAGGTGTAATGGTGAGTAGATCAGTTCGATTTAAATTCTAAACCTGCACTAGATTCGATTTCGGTGAGAGCACAACGTAGCTGACGTTTCCTCGTGATCCAGTTGTAACCATGTCTCACATATCCTATCCTGTCCTTGCAAAGGTCACCATTCTTGATGATGAACTTCTGGAAGAGGCTCTCTCGAAAGCAACTACTTTATACGCTGACATCCAGGTAACCGACTTGATCCCTTACGTGGAAAAGATGATTATCTTTTGATAGAAACTTGGGACAATACATATCTCGCACCCTATATACTCTGCTCAAGTTCTTTTCAAGTGACCTTTTTAGCATGGAATGAGGCATATCATACGTACTGCAGTCAATTAATAAAGTTGAGATTGATCTCTACTGTAAGATTATGTTTGGACCTCAAGTAGTATCTACCTGACGTGACAGATGTCCAAGAAAACCTTGGTACTTTCCAGGTCAATCCTGTGTTCAAATATATTCCCTTGCTTGTACATCGTCTTGAATTTTCACATGGATCTGTTCAAGGGGTTGAAGCTTTCAATCTGTCGTGGTACAGGCCAAACTGGAAAGAGCTGTTATCACGGAGGCAGCCGTGGAGCTCACCAGGAAGCGCCACCTGCCAGTGGCGGAGAGAGCAGCCATATTGTATTCTTGTATTGCTGATGTCTCGAAGGTTAGCTATGTTTCTTCCACTTTACCATTATGAGCAAAAGTGAATCCCTTCACGTCAATGTTTTAAGGAACTTATCATGATCAGCAGACAACTTATTGAATATATTGCTTGTAAAAATTGTTTCATGTTTAGTGAACATTGACGCTATTGAATGTCAATGTTCATGACACCTTGAATAGCTCTACATATTGTTTCCCCCTCATCATAATCTGTAATTCTGTTTAAAATCTCAAGCGATTGTTATTTTGCAGCTAGAGTCTGTATATCAGTGGACTCTGCCCTGGTTCAAAAATGTGTACAGTACAAGCATGCAGCGAACAACAGCCTTGAATCCTGTTGATTTCGACACAAGGCTTGATTATTTGATCAGCAAGATCACTATCGCTGTCTACAGGAAGATATGTTGTGGACTTCTCACAAAGCACCAATTCTTGTTCGGCTTGCTTGTTGTTTTCAGGTATCAGGTCCCCAGTATGAACTTTGTCCAGAAAACACTTGTATTGCTTAAATTTGATAACTATAAGACAGACACAGCAAAAACTCTAAGTCTCTGTACGTTCGCTGCTAAGATTCTGTCTGCAAGCCATCTATTTCTGTTGCTTTCCGCAGACAATGTTGGTATTATACAAAGTAAATTTAGAGAAAGGAGTTGCTTGCCAGGTTTTAAATATGTTGAATGGATGTCAATTTTTTACTTGGATATACGATCGTCGATATATCGCAGATTAGCACAGACCAGGCACGACGTGGAGCAGGAAGAGTGGTTGTTCTTACTGCAAGGAGACACAGGAACGCAGTCTGGATGTTCAGACAACCCGTGTCCGTCCTGGCTGGAACCCACTTCGAAGGAGTGGAGACAGCTCTCAATTCTCTCTACTTTTCCCCGGTAACTAGAAACAAAGAAGACACGAAAACCTTTAGAAGAAAGGCATGAGATCTCCTAGTAACAGTTCAATTCACAAAATATAAGAAATATTTCTGACCTATTTTAATTTTTGTTGAATGATAATGTCATAAACTTCAAGCAGACTAACTAGTATACTCTTGATAAAGCTTGGCTCCTAATGTTGATCTGTCCCATTAACGCCCCTTTCCACATGGAATTTCACAACTTTCTTTCTGTATGCGAAAGTGAATTTATGAGTAAAATGTATGGGAACCTCGAAAATCATATACTAAAACTCAATCATTTGATAGTTCTTAAGGCCTTTCGTTCAGCTGTAGAAATTTCTTAAGACTGGAATTGGTGAGGAAACCAATCCTTTGTGTCTGGTGATCGTTATCAGATTCGAGGGTTTGATTGAGGATCTGGAGAGAAAATGTTGGCAAGAGTTTTTCCAAAGCAGTCAGACCTGCATTCTTCCGGCACCTTGGCCTCAAAGACTTGGTCCTTTCAGGTCCTTACTTGTTCTGCGCTGTCTTCGACTGGATATGGTATGATACTTTTCCTTCATGGACATCACTCTATTCGGTATGCTAGCTTTATGCCTCTCTGCTCGGTCTTCACCATGCTGATACGCAATGCAAGCAATGCATGGATGTAATGTCCCTCACAGCTTGCGTAGTGTATTTCGCTGAGACAGCTCATTATGTCGTTCTCTCTCTACATATAAGAGAAGTCAGAAGAGAGTGCACTTCCATGTGCTCTAAAACAAGAACTCCACAATCACCTTCTTCTTTGCATTAATGGACTAGGTGATGGATGCTGTCAATCAGCTAGTCAAAAGTCAGTTGAGATTGAGAAAGGAGGATCTTGCGGAGTTATCAGTGGAAGATGCCTGTGACGAGTCTAATCCAGAAACTCCAGTTACGTGCATCTTTCAAGGTGTTGCAACACCCCTAGACGAGGTAAGCCTCCTCATTAAACTTCTGACCATGTGCATTCACCTAGGTACAGCTCAGGCCTTACAGGATATGATACTAACAGCTGGGACAGCAGATGAGTTTTTATCAGGTGACGAACAAATAGAGCATAAGATAAGTAAGATTGAGAATATTTTCACACTCGTCCTCCAGATTATGACTTGCGCAAAGCGTAAGAACATGCTGAAGCGACTTCGAGTGTTTTCTCTTGACCAGTGCCAGGTATGTACATCTAGTATGTACATCATCATGCCAAGTGCTTCAATTTGAGCCTGCAGCAAAATTCATTGAACTTGTTGTCTTAACATGCTTTCGGCTTCTACTGATCTCCACTAATTGTCACAGGGACCCAAACTTCTGGATGCGGTAAAGGAAGCTGCAACTTGGGGAAAGTGCGTGATTCCCATAGCTTTGTCTCACTTTTCCTCCTTCATACGACCGGCGTTCAAGATTCAGTGCACAGGATATTTTTTGTTTTTCAGTGACTCCAAGATTAAAGTTTTTGTAATAGATCAAGCTGATAAAAAATTTTGAACTGCTTGATCTGCTTGGGAAGATGGGTAGTGCTCCAGAATTGCCATGCAAATATTCCCTGGATAAATAACTCCCTGCGAGTTGTTCTCGAAGAAGTGAAGCTAAAGCCTATACATGAGAGCTTTCGACTCTGGCTTACAATGGTGCCTACCAATGGGCGACCACCGTATCTGCTTTCAGAAAGGCAAATGTCCTCTTAACCTTAATAAGATTTACGTCAGTTGGTGCCAGGCAGGTGCAGAAAGTCAATCATACATTCAATTCTAGCGAGGCTCTTCAAGGATTCAAGTATGAACCACCAGAGTTGTACACCCTGACCCTGCAATGCGTTCTATACGTCATTAAATATGATCTGATTCAAATTCTCTCCTGATGAAACAGCGTGAAGATAGTGGTGGAACCTCCAAAAGGAGTCAAATGCAAAATTTTAAAGATTCTGAGAACCCAACAAGCTGACGAGATATATTTTGTGAGTGCCAACTTAGATAACCCAAATCCAACAAGCAGGTCGAGTTTGATTCTGCTATAGAGAGAAGGGACAAGCCTAAAAGTAGAAAAGCAATTCACAGTTTGAAAATTTATTGATACCATGACATCGATTACAATATCTTCCTATCAGAAGATTCATTACTCCTGGTAATGATATATTGCAGCTCTTGATGGATCTGAAATGCTTCTGTTCACAAACCGTAGCACTTATGATGCTGACTTGTACTCTTGTAGGGGAAAAGAACGATGAGGATAGATGGTCATGTTGTAAAACATCCCCGAGCATTTTTTCAGCTTGCGCTGTTTCACTCTCTAGTGCAAGAACGCGCCTCTTTTGGAGCTATTGGGTAATTCGAATTTATACCTCTTACATTGACCCCAAGAGATGTCGTCAAAGTTTGCCAGTCCGATGATTAATTGCAGACCTGATCATTAAAGACTGCCGCTTTAGAAGACTTACGGCCGCAGTGATTTTTATTTGCCATCAAGCGTAGTGACCCTAAGCACGAAGTGAAATGGTTCTTCTTATATTCAGGTGGAACATAGCCATGCAGCTGGATCATACGGTTTTCAATCTTGCCAAGGCAGAACTAGAGAAACTCACTGAAGGTCCTGATGGCGACATCGGTGCTGCGTCGAAGAAAGGATTGAGAGCGAGCGAGAAAGAACTTGCGTGGGAGAGAAACAAAATGGATTGTTTGCAGCACATAATTACGAAGGTTATCTATGGAGGATATGTCATCGATACTTGGGACGAGCATTCTTTGAACCAGCTCTTCAAACACTGTTTCAGCTCAAGTAAGTTTGTATCGGGTTCCTTTTGGAAATCAGAAGGCTTTGGTCCTAATGAGGAGACTAATTACTTTTGCTCAATTCTCTCTTCGAGACACTGCTTAACTGTGTGAATCTTCTCCGAAAATAATGATGTTTGGTTACAGATTTCAATACGGATTTTAGAAGTTCTATGAGACTTTACCTACCGAAGAACAGGGGAACAATCGATGACTTTTTGAAGCATGCAAATGACTTGCCAGAACCGGATGATCCTGAGGTTCTTCTCGTCTCTAGCATGGCCTTCTATACTAATGAAGGCCATCTCTTGGCTTGCTGGCAGTTCGGAAATCAACAGAATTGCAATCTAGATTTCTTGGGCTAGGGAACTTGGCTCCCTTGGCTCTTCTCCAAATAATATTCTCTGTCGCTAGCCGCTGGAGTATGCATGCGATCTCACAAATGCTGATTGGTGAATCCAGGTCATGGGCTTACAAAAAGATGCCATTCTCAGCTGTGCTGAGAGAGACACTCAACAACTCTTCACCGAAGCCCTGACTTTGGAAACGGGCAAGGAGTCTTTTCTGGCCCCTCTGAACTGTATATTCGAAACTAAGGTTCGACCCTCCACCTGTTCTTGTTTGGATTGATGCCAGTACAAGCACAAATATTCCTCCTTTCATTCTGATGAAAAGGCAACAAAAGGAGTCATGGAATTCTGAGTAGGTATTTCCCTCGTGTCAGTTCTTTCAATTGGAAAACATGATCCGACCACGGGCGTCAGACTATACTCAGAGGAGACTGCAGTACACTGATAATGGTGAATGTGAACGCAGAAAGTCGTCGTTGTTCAGTGCCTGTCTGAGCTACGAGTTGTTGTGTCGGCAACATTGGATGAATCTCAGTTGCGAGCTGAAACTCAACAAACAGCCGAACCCGTTTCTCTTCTTCTGCTTCAGGTTGGTTGCTTGCTTGAAGTTGATGCTCCCATTGCTCTGAGGTACTTGGTCATGACTGTACAGTAATTAGTGGTCCGCGGTAATAGTCAATGAATGTACATGGTTGGCTGCTGCAGGAGGTGAAGCGCTACAACCGGCTTATTCTCGTCATGAGAACGTCCATTGTAGAAGCTTTGAAGGTTCACTCTCAAAACTCATGAATCCACTCATGTTATCACATGAACTCACGTTCGAGGTTTCTCACTAGTCTGAACTTTTAACGAATATTCCATGGAAGTTTAGGCTCATCTGAGCTAACTGGAACCAAAATGTTGTCTAACGGATCTACATTGTGGCCTGCTTAATTTCTCAGGATAAGAAGCGGTTGTAAGAATATGAGCTCATATGAACATGAGCTGAGCGAATGTATCATTCCATGTCCATGTAATCTTTGACTCCTATCTGTCACGTAACGCAGGAGATTGAGACACCTGGAGATATGACACCAGAAATTGAAAGTTTATGTAGTAGCATTATTGCTGGACAGGTATGAATTATCTGTTAAACACAGAACACATCAAAAGTTCAAGTGTATTTTATTTTTCACGTCAAAGTCCAAGTGTATCTTCTCAGAAGGGTTATTATGCGATCCAACAGTGATATCTGAATTCTGGTATGCATTTTGGCAAAATAGTGGGAAGATAATATCAATGACGCATGGGATCATTGTTGTTATTAAACGGTTTCAACATAACATTTTTTCGCCAATAGTTGTAATTTGCATGATCCTTAAACAGGTGCCTGACCTATGGTTGAGAAATGCGTATGCAAGCCTCAAGTCACTGCCGAGTTGGATTAAGGACTTTCACAAGCGTATGGAATACATTAAGACATGGATCAAAAACAGTCATCCACGAGCAATTTGGATCTCCAGTTTGTTTTTTCCACAGGTGACTGCAATTCGAGAATTCAAATCCGGCCTTTAGCGAGAAACAAACTTACCCAACCCAACCAGAAAGAAGGGCAAGCTAAAACTCCTTAAAGTTGGTCACACTGTCTAAAGTGGATGGACTGTGACAAGAAAAGGAGGACAAGTAGGAGATCCTCATATAGTACACATGCTGGTTTTCCAACATCACATAATTGATTCAACTACTAAAAGGATCCTCCTTGTTGCATTACATCTCCAGGCACTTTTTGCTGCAACGCTTCAGAAGTACGCAAGGGCTAAAAACATCCCCCTGAGCACCGTTCACTTAGATGTGATTATGATCGACAAAAAGGAAGACGCAGTAAGCCCTAAATCTGCATTTCAACGTGTTTAAAACATCTGTCCTAAAGGTCTCATTAGTTCTACAACGAGCATGGATCTGCTTACCGCCGATCAACGAATAAAAACAATTGAGATTCTTAAACAGCTTAGAACCAACGAAGAGATGGTTTCATGTCTCAAATGTATCTGGATGACTCCGATAGACTTACAACCTGCTTAAAAGTACAAGGAAGGCTGCAAAAGAACCTTAGACCTTTACACCTATACAAAGTGGGAGCTGACCGATGTCTGCACTGCAGATTCTTGAGGAACCAGAAGAGGGTTGCTACATCACGGGCCTCCATCTGGAGGGTGCGAGATGGGACGCTGAGACCAGAGCGCTAGCAGAAGCTGAACCCAAGCATTTTCTGGGCAGTATGAGCAGTATGTGCAGTCTGTTCTTACGGCCTCGTACAACTGATCTTGTGGACGGAGCAGGAAAGTGCGACGACACCTCCAAACACTACTGCTGCCCAATATACACAACTCCAGCTAGAAACGGTATCTCAATACCTCTCTCCCTGCCTCCCTCCCTGCCTATCCTGTAGAATCCTCAGTATCACACGACCCCATAAACTCGTGTTCACTATAGATGAAATTCCATCCTCGTGAGGGTCGAGGGCAGGGTTAACAGTTTCTCAAGTTTGCCAAGTGATGAAGGAATTAACCTCCAAACACTGCTGCGCATGGGGAACTGCTCTCGGAGCATGTAGCCACGATCATGGGTCGTGGCTACATGGGCCCTCAAGAAGAACCCACGATGCCACGACCCTGCGGCATGGCTGAGACTGTGCAGTTTGTGATTTCCATTGGTGGGGGGTTTCATTCGGCGAATGTACCGTACGTTCTCCATGTTGATTCCTACACTTGCTGTCAGAAGGGTGCAAGGAATTAGGGCGAAGTCGGTTGAAGTGGACTCCGGTATTTTGGCTAAGGGTGCTAACTTCGAGTTTCCGCGGGATGTGTATCTGATCTCAACAGGACTCCGACCATGCAGAGGTTGTAACTACGTGGGGACAATAAACCTACCGGTGGGTGCAAGGTCGTCCATGCATTGGGCTCTTCAAGGGGTGGCCCTTCTGTGCAGTTCCAGAGATTGATCTGATTTCTTAACAAGTCCTGCTGAAATTCCCTCGAGTGAATGAGTCAACAGGGAAACTTCAGTCGCTACCTACTGCCCGCTTGCAGATAGCCAACATGTGCAGTGGGAATCGTTGAGTTAGTAGATCACGTTGCGCAGTAGATGCATTTGCAGTTGGAGCTATCTCTTTACCCACTTACAAATATGTATCGTGTTGTCCAATGGAAGTTGTAATAAATGCAAAGTAACAAATCTGTAGTAAACAGGATGGAAAACTCATTCATTAATCACATGGATAAAACCAACGAAGTAAGACTGGGCTATGAACTACTAGCTTTACATCCAAAACATGTTCCTCCCCTACTACCGAGGTCAAAAGGGTCTGATGGGTCGAACCACCTCGTTGACATCCCAAGAATTTTTGTGAAGAATCAATATTGATGAAGAACCTTCACATAGTGGTTGAGAGATTCAACAGATATGCGTTGTTCTATGCGGTAGATCATTAGGGAACCAGTTGGCCACCTGCACGTCCATCAATTCCGTTTACATCAACATCGGTTGCAATGTTATACGCTGCACTTCGTCTTTCTAAACCCAGTTGTGCAGGACCGTGCACACTACATATCTCCTAGAAAATTCTAAACGTCCTGGCAAGTTAAAGGATCCATATGCCCTTGCAACTGTTCACGCAATTCGTGGGAGGAAATCGGTTTTCGACATAAAGTAACGGGGAAGGGATCTAAGCATTTTCTATAGAAATATAACTCCAGAGTCCAGCTCACTGTGTGGCCTCCAATTCTTCTGGATAGAGACTTATGGACATAGAAGTGAAACAAAAACCCTGCTGTGTCATCCACGTGCCAGCCCACATATATAGTAGACGTGCATATATAATACTGTTTTAGAATATGAAATACGAGGTAAGAAGAAACAGTGCCGCTTTCCCCTTAGTAGGCTTTTTTCAATTTTTAAAAGTACTCAGCATTTTACGAAGTCAGCCCACAGACATGGTAGACGCGCACAAATAATATGAGGATGAAATAAGGGTTACGGAAAAGACTCAGAATTGAGTGCTTTGATTTCAAATAGTTGGCGCGACCAAAGTATAAGTGTCGCAGATTCATGGAAGGCAATTGTGAGAGCAATCATTCAACATTTGATTTGACAAACATTGCCTTGAAAAAAGATTTTGCCCACATCATGACATTCTAACTTAAAAGTTGTGAATCATGACCCGACGTGCTGCAATTTGAAACGTATGGTCGTGGAGAGACAAAGTTGGCGTGGACTTCCTCTGCATACGTTGATAGTTACAGTGGAGTATTGTACATATTTCCTAAATATCTTCTGGAAAATCCTTCAGAAGGAGATAATTACACTTAGACAAAACTCCGACCGCTTTGCCCTTTTAATCCTGTAAAGAATGCTGAGTCAGACAGAATCTGCAGACCCATGAACGCTGCATTGCGTTGACTACGTTCTGATGTCGGGAATTCCTGCCCGCAGGCTTGATTCAAAGGATTCGACATTCTGTGTCTTGAACTTCGCAGCTTCTCCTAGTTCTTGGACGGATGTGACAACATACTTCATCTTCGCAACTATTTCAATCAGCAAAGACGCAAACTTTACCAGGGATAAGGCAGATATTCTTTCTTCAGCCCCATCGTAATCGGTGCCTAAATTTGACCTTCTGCTCTTGAAAGTATGCTTCCAACTTGTTTGTTGGAGCTTTTCCGAACCACGCATCTTCGTCTTAACTTTGGTTTGGGGTTTCGGAGCCTCTCCGACTCCTGAACCATCATCTACCTGTATATTTTCTGGTAAACTTTGTGAGTGTTGTCTTCTCTCATCGGACAACCCTCTTGACAATCCTCCTCGAGGAAATACGTCCACTGTTTCTCCGGAGCCATTCCGACTAAGCTGTGTCGAGTTACACCTCGACAAGTGCGGACTATCTTGCCACGATGACAAAACTGCGTGCTCTGTCTCGTACCGATTGTCGAGGGAGATGTAGTCTTCTCCCAATCTCGTATCATGGCCATTTTGTGTAGGAACTACTAACGGTGCTGATTCTTCATCACCATTCTCTATTTCCTTGCTCCTTGTCCTTGCAGATGCAAAATTCTCCCTATCTTCATAGGACTGAAATTGTTCTGCCTCGCTAGTAGCCCATGGATCGTTGGGATCATAGACCCTCTGAACAACGTCAGAAGCGTCCCGTTGTTCGGCGTCCGGATTCCCATAGCATGACGCAAGATATAACCCATACCTCGGTGACTCTGCAGCTCCTTTTCCCAACAAAAGATGCGTGTGGATGTAGATCTTGTTTTGTAATTCGATGGCTGCTTCCTCAGCTCTACACAGGAGATCCTCCGAACCTACTTTCGTCATATTTCTCATGCTCTCACCTAAAAGGCCTAACACCTTCGAACACTCCTCTGCAATCTCCTTCATTTCCTGTGACAGGAAAGCAGTAATATTTTAAGTGTTTTCCATAGAAAGACGACGATTTGAAGTCGTGCAGCAATAGAAATCTGTCACTGCGCACGGTATAAGTGACGAAACTGAAATGATCCGGTGAGGACTTACTGCTCTCATGCGACAAACATACTTATGGTTGTCTCAATGCAATAAGCTTCAACGGACAGCTAAAAGTGAGCTTCACAATGCACCCACAAAAAACAACGAGCCACGTCACCACACCTGGGTGAAAAGATCCCGCAAATTTTTCGGAGCTTGGATGCTTGCCCTTAAACACGAATCCAGAGCTATGACATCATACAAGGTGTATCGTAGATAATCCGTTATATCGTCGTATAGATGCCAAGGATAACCATTAAAGAATGCACCGTGACAAGGTTCCCAGAGAACTGCACCCAGCTGCAACACAAAATGTTCAAAGCATCAGATTCAAAAGTCTTCACTCCTCTCGACTTTTGCTGGATCTGTGACGCACAACTAAATTGACATCCGTGTTGTTAGCAACGTGTTGTCACCCCTTCAGTCAGTCAGTACAAAGTCATTGAGTATAGAGGCTAGCACGTGTGCAAGCCACTAAACGTGCGATAATCGTTAAAGCGGTATACCCTCTAAAAATCGACTGAAGTTACAGTCAGCATCGTATTTAAAGATTTCCCAGGGGCTACAGAAAGTGCTACCACCTTATAACCTTATAACCGTGAATAAGAAAGGATATGCTGTATAAATTATGGGAAATGATACGATCGAGATGAGTTAGGTGTAATAGCAAAGACTCACCAACTTGTCTATATCTGAATCTGACATGACAATCTCGTGATAGCTCTGATGAATTTTGTCATCTTCTGAGCAACCACTCAAAATATCGGGAACGTGATCCAGCATTGTATAGTTGCTGTACTCTGTCACACACCTGCAAGATTTAAAAAACTGGACAAATGAATCCAGATCGGCGAGTGCGTTCTTCTTAAAATATGCCACGTCACGTCATCTCCGCGACATGCTTCAGAACACGATACACAACAGGAGTAATAAATTATGTGTAATCAGTCGACAGGATAGTTGGAAAACTAACCTTAGTAGTATAGCACCGGCTGCATCAAAGTTCTTCGCCACCAATGAGTGAAGTGTATCTCCAGCATAAACTGGCATAAAGGACAGATTGATGATCGATGCTAAGAAGAATCCTAACAGAATCATGGAGAACCTCAAAATAGGCAGCGTGACCTTCTCTGGCTGCAAATACGAACTAAGCAGAAGGATGTGAAACGCAATGGTTGCCACGGTAAAAGCATAGCCCCACTGGTCTTTGAGAGGAGGAATCCCTTTCAGATAACGGAATACGAATCCTCCTAAGAAAACCCAAAATACCTGTACATCGGCATTACAGCAAAGTGAAGTTTATTAGCATGCACCGCAGGCCACGCAAATCTGGAAAAATTAATCCGCAGATTTCTCTTGACAGATTTGGTTGGTCCATTACTGGAGGCATACATAAAAACCCTTGCAGAGTAGGCATTCGGTATGGTGGGGGTAATTCCTACCGCAGTTAACATAGTCACTCAATACTACTCTTGTACATAGAGCACATTCATTTCTGATCGGTTTACTGATTATCCGTCAACCCTCAATACCCTACAAACAAGATAAACTCATGAGTATAGCAACAGAGTTACTCTACTCGGAGTAGAATTAAAGGGATGTTCACATAAACGAGGTCAAATAACATCACTCCACTGACTTACGATACAACATGCAACGAAAAATGGGCTGACATATCTCACAACGCGACGTGGTCTTATGATGGTGTCTTACCGTGTAGTATGGGTACAGATGCTCCGGAACATCTGGCCCCAGCTGGGTCAAACAAACAGCAGCAGTACCAGCACATAGAGTTCCTGCTACTCTGTTCACACCCTTCATAAGAGAAAGTCCAATATTTCCCTCGTACAGAATGTCAATTGTGACTACAGCCCATATGGCTATAGAAGACAACTCATCATACGGAGGCGGAAAGTGCACGACACATATAATGGATACTAAACCGGCGGCAATGCCTGCACAAAAGAAAAGAGGCAACTTCAGGAACTTGAAATCGGCCATGCTGCATATAAAGACGTAGAGGGATCTCCTGTCTTTGGGAACAATGGGACCTAGTTCTAAACTCTAGAGATGTTTGCCTGCTGCCTGAAGAATGTACTCGCAGTTCTTAATAGGACACGCAAAATTTATGACATAGCTATCATGCAGAATCGATTATGCTTGTGACGCAGCCTTAAATTCCGCAATTCCCGCTAGGGAAACGTAAATTTAATGCACGATGGATGACAGTAGGATCCTGAATCTCGAGGACTATAGACCTCTATCTATTCAAATCTAAAGCACAGATAACCAAGGAAACTGAAAAATGAAAACGAACCATGATCTTTCGGAGACTTCGAGATTTCTACACATAGATTCAAAACAGAGACGATTTCGAAGCTGTTCTCAAAGTAGAATGATTGGTTACAGGCAAGCAAACTTATGAAGATCATGAAAAAGCTTCAGTAGCCATAAACTAAAGACGGGGCAAGAGATTCCCGTGAATATATGTGGAGTTGTTGAACCAACCTGATTTCAAAGATATTACGGTCAGATTCTTTTGTGACGCCATTGAATTCCATGCCCACTTTGGCCACAGCAGTATACCCCGTATCACATTTTTCAAAAAATAAATGGGATCATTTGAAGCTGAATGAGCTGCTTGCTTCATGAGCGATTTGGGATTCCGAAGACTTCTTCTTCTTTTCGACCGTAGCGCCTTCTGTTTCGGGTCCACGCGCTTTTTGACATGCTCACCTTCGATACCATCGCTAGAATCATCACCGATAGTATCTCTGGAAACTCCGGCCGATGAGGATCTGAAGTGCCCAGGAGTAGTACAAGGGGCGTACGGGCCATTGTTCAAAGACTCTCCTTGAAAGGTCTTGCTATCAAAGACAGATCCTGTGTATTCTCCGACATCCACAGTCACGGATTGACTATTCGGCAGCGAAGAAGGAAACGTGAAGCTCTCGTCCCTTTCAACCAGCAAAGGCTGTTTCATTTGAATGCTCCGATCTTCTCTCCCAGCTGCCATTGCTCATACACATGACAGCTTACAAACCAGGCCTCTCCCCGTATGCACAACTGAACACTGAAAGGGAGACACAAGCATCACAAGACACACAGAATCGGACAGACCCCTCGGCCCTTCACTTCTGTCAATTGCTCACTCCCTTTCCTTTCCTTCGCTTCTCTTCACTTCACTTCACTTCACGCACTCGCCCCCAATTTCTCCACCACGACACTCCGAACAGCAAACGATCCAGTCTTCCTCCTCGGAAACACCACTCAATTCCGCTGCCAACGAGTACAATCCTCCTCGTACGGTCTCTTCAACGACGATGCAACACGTCGGAAGACGAGTCGTCCATTCTCCAACTTCCACAGCAGCAGCGCAACACTTCATCCATCTATCTACTCCGCCCCTCCGGCACAGCGGAAATTCGCCACAGTCCAAATTTCCGCAAGCGATAACGACCACAGGCGCGACCCCACAAAGACGACGACGACGATGCGCCTGCGACCCTCGATTGAAAGCCTCTCAAATCGAGCCAGATGTAATCATGTATCGGGTCCGCGCTCGAGCAGGCAGTCGAGAGCAACGACAGACAGAGCAAGAAGCTGTGGCCCCGGCTCCGAATAGAATGGCCCGAGCTCGAATTTAGACTCCGGCCCGCCCCGAAGCTGACGGTGACCGCTACTCTGTGCCTCCTCCCTTCTTGCCAGATATTCGAACGTCAGGCGCGGGCCTCGGTTGGTGTTGCATGGCCGCGCCCGCCAACGGTTCCGGCACGCTCCCGCCTTACCCACCTGCGACGAGGACGACCACGGTGGATGCGACGACCGTGATGACGACGACGGCCACGACGCGGACGACGACGGACGGATCCGTCGGCCAATCGCTTTCGGAGATACGCATGTCGCCGCCCGGGCCCGGCCACCTCGGCTCCGCATTTTTCGACACGTGGCGTTGGCGGAACGTACCACCTGCTTTCACCGCAGTCAGAAACTCAACGCACGGACATCTAATTTTGTTCCTGCGGAATTGCCGTGGTCGCTGTCCGTGGCGGTAACCCGTTAACGTCGTCAGTCAGCGAGGACTGCGTACCGCGTCTCCTTTATTACGTGGTTGCATTGAAGCTTCTGGCCTACTGCTGGCCCGAGGAGCTTGTAGGGGTTCTCGCGTTCGGTCGCTTTCGGGCCTCGAGGCTTGAGGCTCGAGCACGATCACGAAGCTCTGGTCGCCGTCGTCAAAAGCTTTAATGGCGAGTGATGGGCGGGGCTCTGCAAGGAGCTCGGGTACAGACTGGCCTCGTACTGCCTCGGACAAGCGTCCAGACCAGGGCTCTGCCCAGTGTTGTAGCCTTGCATCTTCTGGCGACGAATTTGCACGAGAAATCGTAGTGATCTAGAGCTTGCAGGCATCTTGCCAGGTCTGGTGTATCTGGACGTCGTGTCCTTGACTTCTGTCCGTGATTGCTGTTGCGATACGAGGGAGGGACCCAGATAAAAGGAGGTCAAAAGGACTTCGTACCAGACATGGACTACCTCTCGCTATCTCCCCGAGTCTCGGTCTTGGCTTGTAGTGCTGCAGTCCTACTGGAGGAAAGGATGGTGGACGATAGGATTCATCCTTCAAGTAAAGAATCTATGATGATGCTGTGTCTCGTGTTCGTTGAAGATTTCGAACCTTATTCTCCAAAGCTTCGACTCCGTGTGGTCGATTGTGGCCATCGAACCATTAACTCATTGTTGACATATTGTACAAATGTCTATCGCTTGACCTCGCTGACAGCCATGGCTTCGTTTTCGTACCACGTCTCCCTTTGCCATTCATGACCAGGTCTGCATGTTTGCCGAATTTTGCCGTACTTTGAATCGTAGTTCACACCAACTGTGTCTTGAAGAACATGAATTCTTGAAGATACAAGATATCCTCTTTGGGCTTGTGTGCCTGGAAACAGGTACTGTGCACGGTAAAGCTCTCCCATATATTCTTTTCTTGCAGGATAAATCTTATCTTATGAACGATTTAAGTAACATCTCTTGTGGGGTCCTCTTGCTAGCTTCTTCTTTATTACCATTCCCGCCTCCTCCTCTTCCATGTTGACAAGTCATCAATGATGACTCATCATTAAACCGATTGTGCGGACAATGTGCAGGTTTGGATTTAGACCACTTGAAGGAGGAGAAGAAGTCCCGAATTGAAGAAATGACCAGCAAAACAAGTGTTCCACGATTCGCACGTTACTAGTCCTGAATGAGAGGAAAATGCTCGCGTTTTTTCTCCTCTATCCTTAACCTTTCGCTTCTTTCCATGCCCATAATCAACAAATTCCTTGCCTTGCAGACAAACTTCAGATTGCAACCGTTTCAGGATGATAGAAACAACGCTTCTCTGATTATTGTTATACTGAATCTAAGCTCCAATTTCAAATTGCCTACTTCTTAGAACGAGCGTGGATTAGAATAGAGGAGAAAGAAGCGAAAGGTCAAGTTATAGAGAAAACCAGCAATGATTTGCAAGACGATAAGCACAACGACAAACAAGGTGAAGTGGGCATGGATTAATCGATATATGTTTATATACAGGCTAAAAAATTGACCGACTTGTATGAATCAAAAGTGCCATAGTGGACATAGCCGGACTTTTTCACGCTGTCCAATTAATGATTTTCGTAGGTCGTAACTTTTCTAGAAAACTATAGTAAAGTTCCTTGCCAGCGAGGGATGTAGGAAAATTACTTTTGAGGAGATCACAAATCTTTATCCTGAGATTATGCATTTTTTTTTCTAAAGAATATAATCTTAGAAAATAAAGTGCGTCTTATCTATTGTGCTTTCAGAAGTCTCTTAGTTATGGTAAGTAGATCAAGCCCATGGGACCCAAAGGGTCAAAAGGCTAAAAAAGTTTTGAACGAAGACTTTTTGAGATGAAAAGAGATGATGAAAAGAGATGACATCAGATGAAAAACCTTGTTTCTCTAGAAGTACGTGCAAACGATATCTAAGTTGAATTTTTGTAAATTAGTTCAAAACTTTAATATGGTTTATCTTGGAATCTGATTCTAGAAAAGCATATGGAATAATTTAGAGCCAGATTCCTGAAGCTTCAGGCTCAATATTCGAGACCGGAAAGTTGATTTTTTCCGCACTCTATGTCTTTTCGTTCTGTTTTGGTACTTTCACCGTCCTTTTCTCGAATTCGACAGATGCCATATTCCTACGAAGACAAAAGGTCGGACCGTTAGAGAACGTGGCGTCCCCACGAGATTCGAGAGAGGCAATCTTTTATAAAGTGACAAACTAAAGTTTGTCACAACCTGAAGTGAAGATAGTAATCTTCTACAAAGAGATTTTTGTCAATATGCTAACTCATTTCTTATGACACTAAAGTAACGCAGTAGTGATCTATAATCCATGTCGACATGAATTTATTCAGATCCACCGTCACCACAAGTGTTTTAGTACATGTCATTGTTAAAGGACGAAGCATCTCCGCATCTTCTACTTTGGACTCACACTCGGGGCCAAAGTTTCGAGATTTGACTTTACAACACTCTAGTGATGCATCCTTTTCATCATTGACACCTTTGTATCAAATGCATGGTAATGGTAATAGATCAAGCCGGGAACGAGGTGTCAAAACGCTAAAAAGAACACAACACAATCAACCTGTCGTTACCCAGGGGAGAAACCTTGTAAACAATCCTATGAGAATTTCTATATCAATATATCTAAAACAAGTAAGAAACACATGCTCTTCGTCCTCTATAATCCTGCTCTCACATACACCGCAGAAACATTCACTTTTGTCAATGTGATGTCATAGTACTTTCTCAATATGTAAACGGTGAGATCCACTTCTATGTCGTGCAATAATATGACGTAAAAAAATAGAAGTCCCAACAAGAAGATATTCTTGTTGACCGTGAACAAGCATAGGGTTTTCATGAAGTCTGTAGAACTCCATTTTTGTGCCAAGTCTACTCCAAAGAATGTTGAGAGCTTTTTCTTGTAGACGATGGCAAAGTGTCAATGCTTGCATGCGCCAGTGTTGTTCCTCCACATTACATCTTGAGTACCAAGCCATCACATATGAAAGCCATTCTTCGGAACGTGTGTCTTGTAAAGCTTGATGAGTAAATCGAGAAGAAATAAGAATTTATCCGTGCAATGTAATTGATGGTCAAATATAGAGCTTCAACTTCAAAAGTAGGATACATGTTTCTGCCATTATGATGGCATAGTAGGTTTGGTTTTTCATCTTGAATTCTTCCGAATCTTCTCCCATATTGTCTTCTTACTACCAGTACCCCATACTTGGATCCCGTATAAAATCATTGGCAACACTAGAATCTTGAATAAAAACTTCCGAAGTTAGCAAGATACAAGATAGGCTCTTCTACATCTATTTAAGAATGAATAGAGAGCTTTGTAACCACCTTTTACTTTCTTTTGCACACAATGTGCCCAACTGTAATCATGAGAAAAATCAATACCTAAATATTTGTAAACCTTCACTTGTTCTAACTATATGTTATTTAACTAAAGAAAAATTGGATCTAGTGCCGACTATGATGGTTTTTGATTTTTCCAAGTTGACCTTTATTTCATTATCATTACAGAAGTTTGCTATCGTGTCAAGATGTTTTTGTAAACTAATAGTATCATGTGCTAATAAGACGATATCATCTGCATACAATAGAGCTTTGATAATAAAGTCTTCAAGCTTGACATCTTCATTCTCACTTTCGTCTAATCACCTTTCTATATCATCTATGAAAATCTCAAATAAAGTTGGAGAGAGAGTACAACCTTGAATGACTACAATGGTACTCAGGTTTTTTGTTGGTTGCGAAGCGTTGATCTTGGCCCGAACTTAGTTACATAACATGATCACTGGTCCCAAGAGATTAAGCGGTACTCCTATATCTTGTAACCTTTCTCATGAAAGCTTGCGAGACACCGTGTCAAAAACTTTCTTGAAATCTATGAAGGCACAAAATAGAGCTTTTCCGTTGCCCTTAGATTTTTCCCATAATACACGTAGAATCAAGATAGTTTGACAACATTGAGCAAAAACCGGCTTGAACTCTTGGTCTCTTCTACAAACACTCAGTTCATGTATTCAACTTTGATTCCAACAACCTTCCAAATAACCTCGCAAAAACGATTTCCACCATGATAGTTCAATAGAGTGTCGCCTCGTCTTTACTACCTGATTTGTGGATAGGAACAATCTTTCGAAATGACCAAGTTCGAGGAAACCTATTGACAGAGTCATCTTCAAAAGCTTTGGTGAAGAATGGTACCATAGAGTATACTCTCCACTTGAGAAATTCAACGGACAAACCATCCAAATCTTCACTTTTGCCATTTGCTAAACTTCTAACTAGAGTCTTCAACTCTTATCCAAAGAATAAATAAACCAGAATCTGCTTTGCATTTCGGCATAGAGCTAGCTTCCGAAAAGAAGTAAAGCTTTTTGGCAAAAGCTAACAAGGATTCGGGATCCAGTGAGGCTTTTGCAGATGGTAGAGCTAATTTTCTCCAAAAAAAACTTAGGATCTTGCATTAGCTATATGGTTAGAAATTCCTGCTTTCGTCTCAAGAAAGCTCGTTTCTTGGACTTCACCAGCTGTTCGTATATCCTTGTCAAAAAAAACCGACTTTAGAGATTCAAAAACATATCAACTGCTCTCGCCCTTACTAGCTTGCAGTCAAAATCAAAACCACCCGTTACAAGTCAATACCCTAGTCTTTTTGTTGCTATGTCATAGAAAGAACTTAGACACAAAGTTTTAGAGAAGTTTTTATGAATTGCAAACTAGCTATATATGAGTCTTGGCTCCAATTAGTGTGTTTCAGGAACTATTGTAAATGTGTAGCATAAAAATATTTTTTACAAGGTAATAAACGGAAACTGGTACAGATAGAAGAGGTTTGTTGATTGAGGGAGTAATCGTTTTTGATATTGATAAACAAGTGAACAAAAAAGGTGCATGATCGAACTCGGGTTGAGGGTTAAGAACTTTGAAAGTATAGATAAGAGAACTACTAATTGAGAAAGATAGAAGAAAATCTATCGTGCTAGCACATGAAGAAAAGAAATATGTATTGGATTGATAGTTGAGAAAGCGGGAGATTCCATTAAGTACTTTCAAGTTACAAGTGGCTCCAAGAATCAGAATATGTTCTGTCAAAGAGTTTGTAGAAGGATCGAAAGAAAGTCTAGACTATTGACTATAGTCAATTTCTTTCAAAGCAGAAGAGTTAAAAAAGTTACATAATTGAGTAAGTTAAGTACATCGTATGCGAGAGCATTGAAGTCCTCAGCTAGGAAAACATCTCCTTTGCTCTGATATTTGAGTACATCTCTAATGAGCCGATGAAATGGTTGGCTCCAGTTGGAAAAACGTGTGGAGTGGATAGACATGGATAATGGCGCAAAGTAACAGATTGCCAAATAGCAATGAAATATTCCAAGCACAAGACGAAACCAATGATATTGAACTCCGATATCTTGAGTATCTAAATGAATGATAGATAAAAATTTAGATCTGATGAAAGTGGCAATACCTTCATGTCCCCTTCCTGTGTGTTTTCTTGTTTGGTTCAATGTTAATTCCACCAAAGTGAATCCTTGCAGCTCAACAATAGTGTTATTTTTGTGTTCCCAAGTTTCCACGATGTTGATGACGTCTCCCTTCTCCCATATTGAATATGCATTCACGTACTTTGATGATGAGAATACTTGAATATTTCACACCAACACACTCAACTTCTTGGATTGTTTTGTAGATGACTTTCTTCTCTTCTGTGTTACAATCGCTCTATCATCGCGCAAATAAACAACAAAACCTGACATTTGAACCTCCTTAAACTTTTCAAGTTACTTCCTTCTAGCTTCTCCTTGCAATGAAGTAAGGTCGGTATCCAATCTTATTCTCTGTACTTTTTGAGACTAGATCTGTTGACCATGGCTGTATCACGTTGAGACTGGTTGACAAACTTAACAAGAATGGTCTGAGGTTGTGTGCCAATTTTTCCAATCCGAGAAGCCTAGGCCAAATCTGGATTGTGAACATGTAGTGTGTCAACTAATAATTTAGTGACAACACTCTTCACATCTTCATTTTCTGATTTTGGTAAACCAAGTTACCTAACATTCTTTCTACGGTAATATTGATTTGCATTTTTTATCTTTTGTTCTTGACAGAAAGAAATATGTGCAACTTTAGTAGCCTCGGCATACGACTTGAGTTTCAATTTTAAGAAGTCTACCACTTTGTGTAATCCTGGGCTATTGGAAACATGTGCTAATGATGTGATCTTAGTCTGGACAACCGTGAGGGTTTAGGAAATATGAAGCATCACACTTGAATTCTCTTGCAATTCTATCCTCATGGCTTCTTGTGAAGGTTTCAACTCACGTATCATGGAGTCAAGCAAGCACTCTGGCTGAAAGTTTTTAGTTTCTTCTGGTTCAAGGCGGTAAAATTTTAAAAAAAGAATTTGTGATGCCAAGCATCTACCTAGATCAAATTGTATCTTTGCATCCAAAATTCGATCTGAATATTTGACTAAGGATTGTAACTTGAGGATTTTTATTGAGATATCGGGTAAATGCAAAACCTTCGTGATTGCAACAAGGGAGTCTATTCATTAGAGAGAGCCTATGCACTGATCTTTTATTCTTGGGCTTGATATGGCAACCTCATGGATCTATCTGGTCCACGTTCTCGAAAGAACTGTAATTCTATCGCTGCTCTTTGGAGAGCTGTAAGGTTACTAGAGCTTATTATGAATAGATACCTCTCGCCTTGTACCCTGATAGAAGCAAAAGAATTCCTATACCCAAAATAAAATAAAATTTGTTCTACCCCTTCTGGAGAAGTTGAAGCGAGTGAGATTTCTTTGAAGTTTACACTTGAAGAGGATGAGCTGCACTGTAGAGCCCAATTTTGGGTGCCCATGCCCATGGGTTTTGGGTGACATTATTTCTCCTGGGTGGGCACAAGTAATGCAATGGGTAGTGTTTGTCAGATCCAACCAAGAATTGGTATAATCGGGTAATACACATAACACACTTGAAGTAAAATGTTGGCCTCTGCTGCACCGGAAACGTACTATATTTTGCTTACGGGGTGCTGAAACTTTTTAAACGAATACATGTGCCGTGATAAATGGGTACTGCAATTATCCGCTGATTGCAGTTAGAAAGTCCAGAGTGCTAGGCAGGCATTGCTCAGTGATTTTTTCTGTCAATGGCGGGAAGTCAGCATCTGCGCTACTACTGCACCATTGGTAAACTTGTCGAAAAAGAAATTCACTGCAAATATTTCATCACGAAATATCCTCCTTTACACTAGTCTAATTATACATTTTCCGTGTATTTTTGGGTAAAATCTTCGAGGTCGAACTCAATCTTACACAGTGTTGATTTGATGGTATGCAGATGATATAAAAATAGTGCTTGCATCAGAATGTGACCAGTGTCTCAAGTGCCAGGCTTTTGGTCGGAGGCATAACGGAATAGTGCAGTAAATGTTCCGTGTTTAACCTGAAAAGCACCAAAATGTCATACTCAAGCCAACCAACACAAATATCGAAGGCTCATCTAGAGTAGATGTGCTGGAGATGCCTCAAAGGATACCAAGGTTGATGATGAGCAGCAGAACCATTGGTACCTTCGGTGGGGTCTGCTGAGATAGCACCAGATGCAAATAAACACTTCTATACACTTCAGGTGCTAAGATATTTTGAGAAAATCACATCCATACTTCGTTATTTATCCAGAAAATTTCACATTATTTTTCTCTCTTGTACTGGAAGCATAGAGATGTGGAAAAAAATTTCGTCTTTCGAGATAAACAATAAACTCGATACTTACGACTATGTTGTAATTACATATAAGCCAGAAATGCCACAATAAGTTTGATAATTTATTTTGAAGAACGTGTAGCTTTTTATGGTGTATCAATATCATCACATCCGTTGCTACAAAACATTCTCAAGAATATTCATGTCGTTTACATTGATTTGAGCAGTTTACTGACTCTGCTGTAGCTCTTGGCAGGGTTAGTACGAGTCTTCAACCCCAAGAAATCTAATGTAGGAGCAAGGTTCTCAACTATGTACAGTCTGTAGCTCAGGTCTTATGGTTTACCTTCCGGTTTTCGTGGTCTCTGCCATTCAAATCCTGTCGGGCTTGTGATCATCCCCTTGCTTTTCATGAGCACCACAATTCAGACCTCACACCACCACAAGCATCAAAAACTTACCCAGATAAAACAAAAAGGAGAAACCTACTTTCCCATCTATCGTCGAATAAACTTCACGTAGGAGGTCAAATTACTGTGCTTACATATTGTCTTGTCACACAATTAGCTCAATGCTTCAACTTTTGTTTTCCAAAATAACTACCCCGGCCGTGGCGTTTAGCAGGTCACCTCCAGACATTCTGTAAGCTACAGCATTCTTTAAGAAATGAATATGGACAAGAGTCGGATTAATTTCTTAAACAAACAGTGATCCTGATTTGACACCTCTGTTATTTTGATGCCAGCTTCATTAGACTCAGTTTCATGTTTTGTCTCGGTGACATGGCTGCAATCATTCATCTGTTCGTTTCCTGTTATACGGGCAAGAGAGAACATGACAGTTGAAAGTGTGTCCTCGGAACCTTTTCAGGACTAATTTGTAGTGGAGTGGACCCTTCGGACAGATGTTCTTTTCCCTGAAAGGACGAGCTAGATCCCCGATTGAGCTGAATCTTCCACGTTACCGAATTGACACTGTGTGCATCTCCTGCATGTGCATGAGTCGTAAACTCTGCATGTGGTCTCCCTCTTCATCCTAGTCCTCGAACACGGTTAGAGATCAATCCCATGAACGTATTGGGTGGATGTCCACTTCGTTCATGGAGACGAGTGCAGTGCTGGAGGAAAGGGAAGGAGACGATTGTCGAGAATATAAGCTACTCGGAAGTGTTGAGGACAAGATTCTTCTCCTGAGCAACTTCGAGGAATGACGGACTGACTCGCAGGGCAGCCTACGGCAGAAAAAGAACGGTGGCACATTATTATAACTTTCCTTACATGGATCGCTGTCAAATTCAGCTCGCATAGTAGCTTCCTCTTGTAGCTTTCACATGAGTGTACGTTAACCCTTCAGTTTCTACACGTAAAAACTACCGTAACTACAAGAAAGGCGTACTTCTACCACTTGCAAAGCAAGCGATGCAAGAGAAGAGAAGAACACCTATCCCAATAGACTTGGTTCACACTCTGTACGTTCAGCTTTCAATGACACTCCAACCCGCATGGATGTTGAATCGGTCTAACCTTTGCAGAAGGTGCTGTGCAGAAGGATCTCTCACCGTTTCTGCTACGGATCCTAATGCTCGAAGTTAAGTTTTTCTCTTCTCGTTGTGGTTTGGGTGGAACAACTTGCCTCATATACTTCGGAACCTGAATCCAGACCACCACATCGCCCAAGTTTGCCGGATTGGTTTTCCTCTGTTTCCCGACCAAAGTGCAAGGTTCGTTGTTTCAATGTTCACTGCTCAATCATCAGTTTTTGTCCTTAGTACATTCTTTCCTACGGGGAGGAGCCTTCTGAGTCTCCTAATTTCCAAATTTAAGAAAGAGTCTGTTTTACAGCTAAGTTTATCTTGTCCCAGCTGCTCGAATGGACCTCGTTCAAGGTTTTGACCATCATACTTCGTGAAGCAACTAAGCTCCTACAAGCATTCCATCCTCTGAACTGCCGTGCTCGGCAGCAACCGTATCTCATCTGCTCGAATGAACATTGTCCAGATCAAAGTGCTTCACGCGGTCCTTTCATTCTAATGTCAAAGGGCACTCGTCACCAGGTTTATATTACTAAGATCGACCCAATCGACAGAAGAGATCACAATCTACACGGGATTATAGTGACATGAGAATTATGGAAAATACCGAGCTTCAGGTTCATTGACGTCGGCAGAAGCCACTTACTGCAAAATCTGTGTTCTGTCAGTAAGCCCATTTATCTGGGTCTGAAACCTTGTTATTCCAGTATCGTCGGTCACACTGTATGCTTCCATTGCCTCACCTGTTTCTGCTGCTGCCAATGGCATCTTAACCTGAAAATCGGATTGCTTCGCTACTGTTGGGGCCTTTCGCTGATCATGTTGCCAGAGTGTGTGTTCCTAATCTCCTAAACTGCTCAGCTACGAATAGTGCCCCGCATCTTTGTTCCTTCCAACGATCGTATCCGTGGTCGTGACGTCATATGAAAGGATTTGCAATGTTTTGATGCAAGAGGAATCTTCGATTGATGATATAGCTAACCGGGCTAAAGAAAGATCAAAAATATGGACAAGCTGTCAGGATTCGGGTGTCCATAATGGCAGAAGTGCAACTGGAACTGGCACATGGAGGGACCTCGAAGGACTCAAAGATTCTCAGCAGGAGACAGATCCACCTCCGAGAGCTTCAAAGAGGTGAGGCCGAGACCTTTACCAGTTCATCGGACAAACGATCCTCCCAGGACATCGGTCCATCTCTTCAAGACTCCGGGGAGCTTCACCGGATCCTTAAATCGACGCTCTCCCTCTCTCTGCAGCTCGATGACTCTTATCAAACACCCCACGAGTTAGAAATCAGAGGATAGAATAAAGTCAATCGTCGGATTAAAAATTCAACAGGATCGTCGCAGGCTAGGTGTGCAGAAATGGGCGAAGAGCGAGAAAGAGCATTGCTAATGAAGATGGCAGCAATGTTGTCGTTGCTGCTGTCAGTCGTCGTTGCCGATGCCTACTATTCGGAGAGTGACGAGGCCGAGACGCTGACATACTTCGTCCACTGCACGGACGAGGTGGCGATTGTGGCAGGCCCGGGGAAGGACACGCGCGACATGAACAAACTGGCATTCGGGAGCACTCTCATCTACGACAACGATGTCACCGAAGGACCAGAACTGACCTCCAGGCACATCGGCAGGCGGCAAGGCATGGCGGTCATGGACAACTTCGCAGGCCAGAACTACTACCTCCTCTTCACGGTCATCTTCGAGCAGCACGACAAGTACCAGGGCACTCTGCAGGTCCAGGGGACGGAGATCGGCCATGGACCCCGCGAGATTTCCATCGTCGGGGGCACGGGTGATTTCCGAGGCGCCAGAGGCTACTCCACATTCTACCTGCACACCGCCATTCCCTACCCCATTATCAAGCAGAGCTTCCACATCTACAAGAGCTCCTTCAACTACAAGCCCTCGATGATGCAGGCATCTGAATGAGCCGACTGGCTACAAACGCACACGGTGGAACTCTTCGGATCGGTGGATCTGAGAACACTGTAATCGACACGAGGTCGCTCTTGATCGTAGATAGTAAATGCGCCCGCTTCTTCGGTCTTGCAAGTTCTGTATCGGTGTTCGAAGATAGAGCGGGAGGAGATCCTAGTCAGGGCAGCACATTTTTACGCTTCTCTACGAGATTGCTTCTTTATTCTTCAAAAAAGAAATAAATTTGGCACATGCTCTTCTTCGGGCGTCTGTTGATGGGAGTCAATGATGAGTTTTCGTATTTCAAATGCCACCATGCACCTTGCATACCTCTAGCGATGTGCTTGATTTTGTGGTTTTCTATGGTACCATAACAAGATAAAGAATACGAGTTATTTTCAAGAATGTGGAAATGGAGGAAGTGTTTTATGTGAGTACACTCTTTATTTTTGTTGCAATGCAGTTAACGGTTGGAATAATATTAACATGGCTCCAGAAAAATTACAAAGGAGCTTATACAGTATAAATATGTTCATGAGGGAAATTGGTAAATGGTAATGGTAAATGGTAGAAAGTTCAAGAATATTGTCGGCTATCTAAGTAACTTATATGATCAAAGCAAAGTTTAAACAGAGCTTATATTCAAGATGACGTGATATATTAGAGTGGCATGCAAATGCTTCAATTGTGAGTAGCATCTGGTATCTTCGTTGAGTTCAATTTTTAGCATAATATGAATGCCACTTTGAAAGATGTTTTCAAATTATAAATGATGAGTTGTCCACTTCAGAATATTGAAATTGATATTATAATTCAATTTAGAAATTGACTATATAGATTGACTTTATTTGATTTAGACAGTATCAACAAAAATTTGTCAATTAACTTAACTCAGATAAACAGCTAAAAAAAAAAAATTCAACTAACGGAATTCAATGAGTAATATTGTGAAACTGACTTTAGATTTTAATATTATACATTTCACTAACACACTTTCCACATTTCAAAATTGAATCATACAAAATAGTCTGAGAAAATAATAATATGATCTTTTGGGTCCTAAGATTGTTATGGTACATAAACACATGCAATTTATCTTGTGATACAATGTATGATTAAAAAATTTCTCACAGAGATTTGGAGAATAAAAACATGATATCTTTCAAATCACAACAAGATCGTAGAAGACTGAATCGTGAAACTCTGAAAAATGTGTAGGATCTGTTACTTGAATATTATAACTTTCAATTGTTGGAGTTCTATCACAGGGACGAGAGATAGGAAAGAATAGTATGTCACCGGAAAGTTTTAAATAACAAATTGTCAGTCATTCTAATAGAAAAGCAATGTCCATGAGACATATAAATAATTAACGTGAAATCTAAAACAGTCCTCATGTAATTATGCGAGGCATTGCATCTAAACAATACAATAGATCACAGAAGGTTTTGGGGCAATGCCTCGCAGCTAAACCTTTGTTGATTTATTCTAGTCTAGGAAAGAGGTAACTACCAGAAGTGGTTGTTTTCTTCTTCTCTGCCCAATTGTAACCACAAGGGCGAATGACAAACCGATTCGTGATTATCTCATTCGATTTTTTCTGAAGATCGTGGGTTCCTGAGGTCTGGACAGAGTGTGTTTTCTGGTGCCTATCGTAGTAGGCTGCACAGAAGCATATGAGACTCTAACACTCGCAAACTAATCGTGGACGAATGTAATCTATACACAGTGGCTCAGAGCTAAAAAGTCTCAAGATAGATATATCATGGCAATCATTTTGAGTTTCTTAGAGGACAGAAGGAGCTCTTTCTATCCTTGTAGCCAGTGAAGGACTCAAAACAACGCCAACCAAAACAAACAAACAAACAAAACATTGGGACTTGCGTTGAATGAAACTCGTAGCTGGAGCGATATAACCAAGCACTGTATGTAATCCGCGAGCTACGAGATCGGAGCTACCCTTGAAACCCAATCAGATATGTGAGAAGTACTGTACATCATTTGCTCCATGCGGTATGAACACAGAGACAAGCGCTCGTTCAATTCTCTCCACCACATCCATCGACGTCACAGTCACAGTTGTTCGACAAACAGTCGACTTGGCAGGTGCATGGGTTTTGCCACTATCGGTTGGGCTTGCATCTCCTTCTACTTACGCCATGAGGTGATGATTCCTACAAGAATCATTGTACAAATGATGCAGCGGGTCCCTAACCGATGGAACTGATCTTCGATTCTAAAGCCGTGCAAGAGAACTTGCCCCTGAAAACGTCGACCCTCCCCGCAAAGTGCCACACGTTCACCTCGGACGCCCGAAATTGGAACGAGTATGTCCTCGATAATTTGCATTGCCCGTCCAATCTCCAACGGAGAGTGGCAAGAACCGATGACAACTACTGGAGTGGTGGGTATTAAGAGACAAGTAATCATCAAGTGCCGAGTTTACACGAAGGGACCAATCTCAAATCAAGAGTCAGTTTGACCATCATGTCTACACTCCAACAGGGCCCAAACATGTGTGATCGGTTCATAAAGGGCAATGAACAGCATAGAAACAATGGCCGACTTCTAAACCTCGTTCCAAACCGTCTCATGGAAAATCACAAACCGAGAAAATATGAATAATTGTAATGTTTTAATGTTGATGAAGCAAGATACATTTGTATTTAGTGAACTAAAAATTGATGATAACAGTAAGGCCTGTCCATGCTCTTGGTTTAAAGAATGCATCCTTCAGGATCTGGATTCATAAGGACTTTTTAATTCACATTAGCTACTATTTCTACGTTAATGAGCTTACATCTTGGCTCAACTTACCCACATTCAGCTTCATTATTCAACTCTTAATGAAATAATCATTTAGTAGTAACATCCTCCAAATGACTTATTGTTTGGTTAGAGAAAAAAAATAAAATTCCTAATGTTCTTAGGGATGATATATTTTGGAAATCTAAATTAAACTTGCATTGAATATGATCATTTGCAGGCCTCTCTAAATACGGCATATACGGAACTTGAGGGCCAAAGTGCCGTATTTCGTTTTCAGAAAGTTACTTATTTCCAACCAAAAGTATTTGTTGTCTAGGTGTAGAACCTACCAGAGTCACGTAACTAAAATTTGGGGTGGTAATTTTTGACAAATCTTTGTTGATGTAGGTAGTTTTACTAGAGAAACTTACGCAAATATTCAGCTAAATCTTTGCCGTGATCGTTTCTGGCAATTTCTTTGTTCATTACCGTTACTTTACTAGAGAAACTAACTGAGTACTTGACTAAAACTTTGCGGTGACACCTGATGAGCTCAACCAAGTTCTCATATTTTGTTTCCTTGGTTATCTCATTCACTTGTAATTTTGAAAACACAAAAATTTATTCAATTATTCTAAAATATCAAATAAGTCTCAAAATTTCTCGAAAACAAAAATACAAAGATAAAATAGTGAACCCAGAACATCACGAAGTCGATGTTCTAGCTATTGACTGAAAAGTTTGATTCCAGGTTTTAAAAATAGATTCCTTCAACATGGAGTTTTTCGTAGTATTAGTTTCACCATATCCAAACACTTCAACGGTGTGAAGAGTGATTTCTCCTTGCTAAAATGGGAAAAGTATATTTAGAGATGAAAGATAACACCCATTTCTCTCGAGGTTGTATTACATTGCCGAAAAATTCGGTCGAAAATTTGGAATTTTAGGTCAAAATTCGGCCGAAAACTATAGAGTTCCTTATTTCGATTTGAAAATTATCCTTATTTTGTTGAGATACGGAACATAAGGAATCCGCCCTATATAGAGAGTCCTGATCATTTGTATTGATCCTATCGGGGTAAGACTTATCTTAACAGCTTGTTTCACCCTTCAGCAAATTATAAGGGATAATCCCGCCAATTTCCGTTATCAGTGGGTTTTCGCAAATAGAAACCTCGAGAGATAAAGCCGCGCATCGAAATTGGGTTCGATTTACGTGGAAAGGCATGGGGAAGGGAACGAGTTCGAGTTAGTTGTTGAAGGGCACGGAATTTTAGGGAAGGACCATCGACATAGGACGAGATCGGAACGGAGATATCGTCGCAACTCCGCTTGGATTCGTGCGCGAGGTCCGTGCCACCGAACGGAATGGCTGGCGGTGCTCATTCTTCGACCCTCGCCTCTCCCGGACATAATGACACATTTACGGCCACAATTCACTGCGCACGAAACTTGGAAGTTGGAGCCATGATCACCCTTTCTCAGAAACACAGTCCAATCGATCGTTCTGAGATCAGCAGACGGTCTTCGCGGGCGCTTTTCCTTCCTTCCTTCCTTCCTTCATAAAAGCTCCTACTCCGTCTCGGAGTTGTCCACGAGAGCTGCTTCCCGTCCGCTCCCAGAGGCTCCGCTCTACTCGGAGCCAACATCGACGCTTCCCGATCACTGCAAATCTCCTGAACCAAAAGCGAGCAATGATTCGAGCTGTGAAGCCCATGCTCACTTGTCTTTTCTCGAACACCCTTCTGCGCTTCCGAACAGCATAATCCCAATGGGACCTAAGATGCTGCCCCAAAATAACCCCATTACTCAGTAAACTAACTCCGTAGTAAATTATGAGGACTCTACCCTTCAACATAGTATCAAAAGGTTTTCGGAAATTATTTTACTTTCTAAATAATGCTAAGAAGAAATTTAAAACTATAATAATCATAGCTGTGATATTATAATTACAGTTTGATATTATCTGCTGTAGGCAAATATTACAGTTCAATAAACGTGATGTCAATGATGATCACGTCATAATTAACTTGCTTGAGAACATACCACATCATGCACATGGTCAAAGAAGGTGATTGGCCATTTACGGTCCACCTTTGCAATAAATATATTATTTTTCCAGAAGTCAAGGCTACAGCAAAAGTCTACAGCACATGGTGTAGGGGAGTGGATACTCGGCTACCCGTGGAGGACGTATAGTATAAGATAAAGGGGACTCGGGAGGTGAGGATATTAGACCCCCTCAACTGATAAAACGGCCAGCGGAAAGAAGGTTCATCGCCGTACGACTTGAAGCTCGTCCCGTCCTTTCTGCCACATTTCACAATTTCCTTTTTCGTGCACTCATTGCTTCCACCGAGTGAAATTTTCCACGAGATGGCGGAGAGAGACTCGGCCTCCTGATTTCTGTGGACCCTTCCCAGATGGGAGGGGGAGAGAGAGAAAGTCAGGAACAGATTCGGCGAGAGGTGGAAATTCTGCTGGTCAGAAGGATTCATCGAAGATGAACTCAGTTGCGTGCTAAGCGGGGTTCTATGTGGGGTCCAACACGCGCTTTGGGTGATCGATGGCTTGAAAATGGATAGACCGTTTGAGTGTAATCGTGATCGATGATCTTGCGGAGCCAGTTGTGTCACATGTCGGGCAGAAATGTGTATCGAGAACTGGTCTGGGAAAAACTCGACCGAGGATCCAAGGAACTGCTGTAATGAAGGACAGCGAAGAATCAGGACCTAACCACGCGCTCATACAAAAAGCTCTGCCGACAGGAAAGGACACAATTGTTTATACAACATGCACACAACGTAGCCGAGTCTAATTTTTAACTACAGTTGGTAAGTACTTTCACGTCGTATGTTGAAGCCTTTACAAACGACCCAGATTCGAAATCTAAGGGGACGCCATATCGGAGACCGGGAAATTTTCCTGATGCGCAAGGTTAAAGTGCCGCCATTTTATGTTCACTCGAGTCGTTTCAGGTTTTGATCTTCAGGCAGAGACTATTGCATTTGTGAAAATTTGACTCCAAGTCTTATAAACCGAAAGAATCTGAGAAAAAGGGATAGTAGTTACAGTTCAACATTTCCGAGTGTACTGAAATGTCCAAAAAGTTCATTCAGCAACATTTTGAAATTTAATGGAACTTTGATTACCGTCAACCAAAAGTCTAACATGTTCCTCTTTCGGAGCATTTCTTTTTCATCTTTCATTTTCATATGCTATTATATGGAGACATAACTAAGCTACTGTCCAAAATGACCGGAATAAATCGACAATATCTCCGTAACGAAAGTGCCATAATCTCAAGCTCCTGAAGCTCTGCCAAAATTAATGATTCCCGGATACCAGCTAGACCATCGACGAATGCAGATTTGAGAAAGCAACAACTCATAACTTGTTTACGTAAAAGCTTTGTTCAAGAGGTGGTGCAAGTTCTGGTTACAGCTTTTATTCTTTTGGTTTGCAATGAACCTCTAGGGCGAAAACTGCCCAAACTGCCCAATCTCCTTCACTAGTTCGGCTCGTGCCGTGGCGCCTGGCATCCTCCTTCACCTGCTCCTGTCATGAACTCGTAGTCTTCAAAGTTTGTACAGTGGCATGCGATCCTGAGGTGGCGCTCTGAAAGAGACATCAGCAGCTAACAGCATACCATGGCTTCAACAAATATCGTGGCACAGCAAGATGACTTGTTTTGTGCAAATTTTATCGCCAGTATGCTGTTGAAGAGATAGCATAAAGTTTGTTTGTTAGACAGACTATGATTTTCTAAATCTGAGTTTTGCTAGCATCATTTTGTACAAGTAAGAACACATTTTCCAAGATTTAATGTTGAAATTAAAATGGGCGTGGGCAGTGTATAGAAGCTTCCAAGGACGGATTCTGAAAGAGATATTTCTAACCTTAATTACCAGTACACTAATGCAGCATCCATACCTGTGTGCTCTTTCACATCAATAAATAGATAAAATTGCGGAGTGACCATGACCTGGCATTTGGGTTGTCTTTGCTTTTTGTGACCTTGAGTATTCTCTTAGTCGATGGTTCACTTCTTTAATTGCATGCTTAACCATTGCCATACTCTTGAGCTTCCAAACATAATCAAATGCAAAGATGATTTTTGCTGTTCTAAGTAAAGTGTGAATAATATAGCACAAAATTTAGGCAGACCCTTTCAAGTAGTAAAAGGAAAAAAATCAAGTAGGTATGGTGGGGCTAGGCTCAAATGATATCGAAATGAAAAATTGCACAATTATCCAACCTATCTATATCAAAAAATGTATATAAAACTAGTCATTTCAAAAAAATACAAGTCAGCGTTCTTAATAGAGAAATCGATGAAAGCTTAAAATAGTCGCTACACAATGTGATAAAGCTGGTGGTTCTAGTGCATAATCTTCCATATCAAAACTCAACTTCCGTACAAATAAATATATACTAACTTTGCATAAATTTATTCTTCCCATTCCAAATTCCGCTATCCAAATAATGGTAATTACCAGTTTTCAAAAATACATCGTATAATATGTACCAATTATCAATCAAAACCTGTGTTTTAAACAAGTAGAGTTCCATCTTAATGTAAATCAACTATCTTCTAGTGAGATGTGTTTACTCATTTGCAATGTCAAATGTATAAATCATCTCATCATCTCTGTAATGAGGATAAAATGGCTAAGTCAATGTATAGCATTTATATTTGATATGTAAGAAAATGTTCTATATTTTTCATCACCATAGGAGACCCTAGGAAGAAACTTCAAATTTAGAGCTAACTAGAAAATTAATAAATATCAATATAACATTCTTGTATTACAAGATTAAGATTGAATATCAATTGTAATCAATTTAAGTATAAATATAAAATATGAGACTCCGGTTCAACCTACCGAAAGATATTAAAACTTCCATTCTGAGAAAAACCTGAATTATATTGTGACTGAACCTCAGTAATACCTCTTTTTGCTGTTGTAGACTATATTGCAATGTAACCAAATTTTAGTCTAGAATTCTCATTTGATCTTGAACAACCCCCACACCCTGCAACACGTAAACACATAAATTTGTCTAGGTGGACTGTGTACATCATATATGCACTCGCTATATGGAATGTTCCCTTGTCAACCAAAATAAAAAATTCAAAAAATTGCACATTCCCTCTTAATCTTAGGGAAAATACACTTCACAATGACCGGGAAAGTCCTCGACTTTTCAATTCTATCCCCTTGTCTCTCCACAACCCACAGTCTCAGCGCTGACCTCCGGAAAAGTTGGGCAGTGTAGCTTGAAATTTTCGTAATGAAAGCGCTACACATATTTAACGGTGGGGCGGGGGCAAGTTCAAAGGTTCTTTTCTGAGCTGCGGTTTCTTTCTTCCCGCCTCGAGCTCTATAGTCTCTTTGCTAGACTAGTATGCTCATGGCTTCGTACGTGGTCGACAAATCGAAGATCTCATGGATGAAACAAGATCCAGGAGTCTTGTCCCTTCCGGACTGTGAGTGCAACCGGACACGAAATCATTTGATGTTCGCACCTCGCACTCTTGGGAAGCTTCTTCGCCCTCGGAGATATCCGCAGTGGATGCAGGCTCTTCTATAAAATGTACTATTAATTGGGACAGGAAACCCAGGGACAGGAATCCTAGCATGCGAAATCAAATCGAGCTCGAAACCTCAGAACTTGTTTAACAACTTTGATGATGACATAACGACCTAACTGACTAGCCTAGATTTCGACATACACATCGAGTAAACAAATTTGTATCAAGACGAGCTCGTTCATCCGGCGAAAATTATCCCAACTTAACAATATCAAGATGGACCGACATCTCCGAGCACACTCCAGTCCAGAGCTGCAAATCAGACCAGTACAAAGTCTCTTCAACCACCAGCGAACCAAAATTCGCCTGCAGAAAATGAACAGAGTGTACACCACATCAAGATCCATGGAAGACAGTTCCAGCGGCCGGAGTATGGTAACCCTGAAGCGACCAATACCATCACAAATCTCCGGTGCAGAACCTTACAGTACAGTCTTTCGGCCGAAGTACTACTGCGTCTGAAACCACCGTACTGATCCCATGCCAGAGCCCAAAGGAGGTGGACACATGTGTACTTGGTACGAGTTACTACGTAATTACAGTGTTGACCATCACTAGCGAGCCTCTCGTGGCGTGTGCAAGCCTCGACTTAACACGCAATCTGACAGGATCTCATCATACTGTCTCGCCAGGGTCTGTTCTCTCCCGGCAGTCCCTAAGATTGAATGCATTCAAATCTTCGATCAATTTCGATCAATGCTCCTGCGATGTGCAGCGCAGCTTGATGCAGGCAGAGGCTGCTGTGGTCTGTTGCTGGGATGAACTGGAGCTACGGGAGAGTAAGAGAGGCAGTAGGTGTGCTAAGCTGTATGCCGGAGGTGTTAGGTGTTGGTAGAATATATGACCTGGCTGGCAATATGCTGCAGGAGGGAGGAGGTGACTTTGACTTGCTGTAACAAGACTGTAAGTATTCTGCTTGCTCGGTGCTGCACCGAGGAAGCAGGCGGAATCTTTTAGGATGACAAAGTATGATCTCCAACATAGTGACGAAGAGAATTTCAAAAGGTCACCTCCCGGACTCATTGGACTACCCAAAGTAGACTGCAGTAGACTGCTGCTACACTCACATACGGCTCCCTGGACCTAGTCCTCTTGTGACAGCTACGCGGCCTTCAGTTGTAATTCTATCAGCTATCATTACATTCAGATTCAACAGGGTCAATCATGGACGATCCCGAAGAGAGAGGGGATGATCTCGTTTGGTGCCCCGAGGAATTGTCGTCGATCAGCCCTACTGAAGCAAAAGGTGGATGGTTCCTTTAGCACTTCGCATTTCAGCGTCGATGTATTACATAACCAACACATCAATTCAACAAGAAAGATGGAATAAAGTATAACACCCAAAGTGATGGTCGATTTGACACTCGAAACTCAAGCACGACGATGTGTGATTCTGGCAAGGTGAACCAGCTGACGCAATACAAGGAAAGAAATTTCTATACATTGTCTCTCTACAACTGACAAAAAGTTCGAGTTCCGAACGAGACGTTCTCACTAAAGAATGCCTCGGGAGTCTTGCGGATCTGAAGAGCCCTAAGCCTAGAGTAATGTAAACCATGCGCCCGTCCAGTTATGGGGCACGGTGAGTATTTGTGGAAGTTCCGACGGCTTCTGCAAGCCCTGTCTGTTTGTCTGTCTACGGCCGAGGCTCGGTGCGCAGAGCTCTCTGGTCGACCAGCCGCACCGCAGAAAAATGCGCGTGCAATTCGAAGGATGGATGTTGTTCGATGTTGTTCGATAAGTGCCCCTAATTAAGCAGAAAGCTTGAACTGTACAGATCGTCAGGTGCGCTGGAAAATGGGAGCTCTGCGCCTCGCTCGCAATCCCCGGATCATCTAAAATTCGAGAGTCGATGACATGCCCGACTTGGCTAGAAGTTGGCCGTCGGAGTTGCTGTCACTGCCGCCGACGTCCTTATAGTACATGGGATTCACGTACATTTCCATGTATTTCGAAGAGACCCGCTGCATGAACTTGGCTTGGGCCGGAGGGACGGGGCCGGAGATCAGGGATAGCAGCACCTGGACGACATCGTTCATGGTCGGGCGATTGCTGGAGCATCTGTCGGTGCACAGCTTGGCCAGCTGCAGGACTTTCTCGATGGGCTTGATGTTGGTGCAAGAGCGACGGATCTCCGCGGAGATGGTGCTGAGCGCGGTGTTGTTGGCGAGGTGCATGTTCATCCAGGTGAGGAGATTGCCGTCGCTGTTGACGGCCTTCTTGTCGGTGAGCAGCTCGAGCAGCACGATGCCGTAGCTGTAGACGTCGGACTTCTCGTTGGACTTGGAGGTCCGGGCGTACTCGGGATCGATGTACCCGATGGTGCCGACGACGTACGTCGACACATGATTGTTGGCCAGCTGCACATTGCGGGCGATGCCGAAATCGGCGATGTGCGCGTCCAAGTTGGCGTCGAGCAGGATGTTGCAGGTCTTGATGTCGCGGTGCACGATGCGGGGCTCGCAGTCGTGGTGCAGGTAGGCCAGGCCCTGGGCGGCGCCGAGCGCGATGTTGAGCCGCGTGCTCCAGTCGAGCTTGATCTTCTTCACCGGCCCGTGCAGCACGTCGTAGAGGCTGCCGTTCTCCATGTAATCGTACAGCAGGAAGTGGCCGAGCGACGAGAGCGAGTAGCCGCGCAGCGTGACGAGGTTGCGGTGCTTGACGCGCTCCAGCATCTGCAGCTCGTTCTCGAACTCCGTCAGGTTCTGCGGGTGGTGGTTGTAGAGCTTCTTGATGGCGATGGCGTGCCCGCTCTTGAGCACACACTTGTACACCTTGCTGGACGCGCCCTGCCCGACCACCGCGTCCTCGTTCAGATTGTCCGTGATGCGCAGCAGCTCGTCGTACGACTGGATGACGAGCCCCATGTGGTACACGATCACGCGCGGCGGCCCTTCGGGGCTCACGTTGCGCGCCTTGCCCGGGCGCTTGGGCTGCGCCGCGCGGAACACGGCGAAGATGAGCAGCGCCACCAGGCAGATGGCCACGGCGGTGACGGACCAGATGCTGGAGGCGCCCAGCGAGCTCGAGGCCTTGGCCTGGTCCCAGCTACAGACTCGCTTGATCTTCGCGCCGCACAGATTCGGGTTGCCCAGGAATGCCGAGGCCGGGAATTTGGCGAAATTCTCGCCCTGCGGGATGCTGCCGTGCAGCGCATTGTAGGACACATTGAGCACCTGCAGGCTGAAGCACTTGGCCAGATCCGGGGCCAGAATTCCCGACAGATTGTTGTGGTCCAGCAGCAGCGCGTTCAGCTGCTGCAGCTGTCCGAGCTCGACCGGGATGCTGCCGCTCAGATCGTTGCGCGACAGGTCCAAATTCAGCAGGCTCGAGAGGTTGCCCAGGCTGCGCGGGATGGCGCCGCTCAGCATGTTGCCCTGCAGCGAAAGCACCAGCAGATGCTCGAGCCGGCCGACCGAGTGCGGGATGTCGCCGTTCAGGTTATTGTAGGACAGGTCCAGCGTGTCGAGGTTCACGACCCTGCCGAGCTCTTCCGGGATGCTCCCGGACAGGAAATTGGACGAGAGATTCAGGTGCGTCAGATTGTCGAGCATGTCGTACTCCGGGGGAATGGACCCCGTGAACAGATTACCATGGAGGTCGAGCTTGTTGAGCGAAGTGCACGCGCTGAGATTGGTCGGTAGCGCGCCGTCCAATCTGTTCCCCGACAGCCGCAGGTCGAACAGCTGCAGCCTCCCGAACTCGGAGGGCACGGGGCCCGTGAGCTGGTTGTCGTGCATGAACAGATACTGCAGGCTCGTCATATTCCCGAAGCTCGCGGGGATGGGCCCCGACAGTCGGTTCCCATGCAGATAAAGCTTGTTGAGGTACGTGAGATTGCCCAGCCTCGGGGGAATGGGCCCGTCAAACAGGTTGTTGCTCAGGTCCAGAATCAGCAGCGCTCTCATGAGCCCGATCACCTCCGGAATGCTGCCGGACAAGAAGTTGTTCTCCAGCGACAGCGTGCTCACTTGCATGAACCCGATGTTGTAGGGGATCTCGCCGCGCAGCTGGTTGTAGCCCAGGTCCATGATTTCAAAGCTGGTGCAATTGCCGATGTTGCTCGGGATGCCGCCCGACAGATTGTTCTCGCGCACATTGAAGTACCAGACGCTGGTCAGCTCGCAGATGTCCGGGGAAATTGTGCCCGTCAGCTGGTTGCCCCGCACCATGAAGATCTCCATCACCTGGCTCCAGTACAGCAGTGACGGGATCTCGCCCGTCAGGTGATTGTAGGCCAGGTTCAAGGTCTTGAGTCGGGGCAGCTCCGAGAGCGTGGCGGGAATGGGGCCCCCGATCCCATTGTTCTGCAGCGAGAGCTCCTCCAGGTGCTCGAGGAAGCCGATGGTGTAGGGAATTTCGCCGCCCAGCACATTGCCCGACAGGCGGAGGATTCGCAAGCTCTTGCACTGGCCGATTTCCGCCGGGATGAAGCCCGAGATGTTGTTCTCGCTCATGTCCAGGTACTGGAGGCTGGTCAGAGTGCCGATGGCCGGCGAGATCTCGCCCGAGAGGCCCAGGCGCGAGAGGTTCAATCCGATCACTTCGAAAGTGTTGTTGTCGCAGGTGATCCGGTCCCAGAGGCACAGAGACGGCGGGTTGTCGACCCCGCGCAAGTCCCAGCCGCTGAGCGCAGTCTCCGCTCCGCCCAGCGCGTCCTTCACCATCAGCAGCGCGTTCTTCACCACCTCCTCCGACGACCAGCAGCTTCCATGGTCGCACGCGGCCAGCAGCAACACCACCAGAATTAACACGCCTCGCTTTGATCGCGTCCCCTCCTTCATCTCCACTACTCTACTCTACTCCACCGCACTCTGCTCCTCCGAACTCTAATCTGATTGCGCCGCGCCCCCTCCCGAAACAATGCACGTCGAACGAGCTAGCGCACGCACCCCCGCGCCTCCGGAACAACCTCCCCAGACCTCCACTACCCCCGAGCTCCCACAATGCAAGGAACTCTTCTTGTCCGCCCGCCCCACCCCACCACCATCACCAGCAGCTCCGGGTTTCCTCCCCGCTCTCCTCCCTCGTCACCGCACTTGCTCCCTCTCGCCATGCGCCCGAGCACCAGTTCGGATAAAGCACAAAAGACAAGGCGTCGACAGAAAAGAGGAGGCAGGGGCAGGGGTGGGGATGGGGGGCAGAAGAACCTGTAGTACCAGTCGGGGCAAAGCAGCAGCAGCAGCAGGGTGTGAAGAACGGGAGCGAGGTCGAGGGGGAGGGGGAGAAAGTTACCGAGCTTTCGCCAGGAGCTTGACCAAAGCTTGACCACATTTGACGCATGACCGGACCTACGGGTTCAGCTGACTACGGCTAGCTGAACCCTACCGCGGTTACGTTAAACCCTAATTACGGGTTCTGAGAAGCACAGTCTTTGCATCCCGGCAGCGCGATTAGCGTCGTCGACTCCATGCCCGGAGGAGGGGATATCCCCTCGTAGGACCCACCAGAATACTCGTGGCCCTCGCCCGTCTACGGACGATTTGCGGGGAGACATATATATACATATATTTGAAACCCGGAGCCGGGGGCGCAAAACCGTACTCTAGCACGGGGGAGATACTCGGCTGGGGGGAGAGGGAGTACTCGAGGGTACTCGGTGACGTCAACAATCAATCGGGGCCAGGGGGAGCGGGGGGGAGGGGCTTAGGCTTAGAGCCAGGGGAGGGGGAGGCGTACAGGAGTGTCAGAGGAGTTGCTGCAATGGAAACGAGTTTTGCGATTTCTATAGGTAGGTCGCAAGACTTCATGAGTACGTACCTACTGAAGGGCGTGGTTGCTTTTTCACGACTGTGGGGGATTTAACGACTTCAAGAGTTGCTCACGGCTATTTCATGTCAGCTCGGCAGGCTCGGCTGGAAGGTGTCGCTTTTCGCTCGAGGGCCGCCGTACCGGTGTCATTCATGCCCCCCTGATGAGAGTAACAACCTGATTAACGACTACTCGATGTCGATCAAAGTGCCCCCCCCCCCTCACCCCCTCAGCACCTGGCCAGCCCAGGGGGGGGATATCATCGATCCACCACTGCTCGCGACCCTCCCTTCGATGCGACGAGACTTTCGAAGGGCGAGGCGGGGGCGGGGCGGGGGTGTTCCGAGGGGGGTGGCTCAAGTGCCGTACTTTCGCCCGTCCCGGGTGGGGCAATGCGGCAATGATTTCTGTAGATTATGGAAGATCAAGAAAGATAGATGCTCTAGAGAAGAACTTGTCGTGTCATTTCCAGCGCCTGTCTGTCGGTCCTGCCACGAACAAGACGGCTCCTGCCGAAAATGTTTTGCGGCTCCATGTCGCTCCCCCGTCGGTTCCCGAGAAGGCGAGGCGCACTAGTTTATTATTCATTTCTCGCTTCACTCTCCCGCGAGACATCTCTCGATGCGCTCGGGCAACAAACCTGCGACCCAGCCCCCCGTCCTGGGACTATTGCAACCGTCCCTCTTTTCGCCTCGACCGGCCGGACCGGTCGAGGCGAACGCGAGGGTGGTGCTTGTCAACGTCACATTAAAGGGCGAGCGCCATTCCTTTCGGGCGTTGATCGAAATTCCAAAGGGCAACCGAAGAGCTCCTGAATGAGGAAAGATGCCACCTGATTACTGTTCAGATCCCGTGGCACCACGGAGAATAATCTCCCCCTCCCCCCCGCAGTACGTGAACAGGCCCGATGCTTATCCGCGCTCTGTCTGAGCGAGCGGGCGAGAGCTGGCAGCGGATCCATTCTTTCGTGCTTCTTAGAGCGTTACGCAGGCGGTAAGGCTAAGGGTAAGTGCAGGGCAGGGCCCCGATTCACGTGTAGAAAGGGGCCGAGCGGCGAGCGGGCGGATATCATGAGGCGGAGCCTCTGCCCGACCGGCCGGAACGAGCCTCAGGATGACGGCGACGGCGACCGGCGCGGTCCTGACAAAAGTCGAGCCCCCTCGTCGATGATGACCGAGCGCTCTCGCATAGGAATTGTTGTGCCTGACATGGACTGCGGTCCCTGATCCCACTTGGCACTGCCGCTGGCCCTGCCCAGCTGTTGCTACCACAAAAGTTGCTCGGCACCGCAGTAAGCCGCAAGTACGTCGGCCGCAATGCCGACCGAGTGGGGGCCCAGCGGAGTGGCGCCATTAACCGTTTGCATGGCGCCACTCTCTCGCTCGCTCGCTCCGTCTCCGGGCGCCGATCTTGCGCCGGGATAGCGAACGATGTGGCGAATGCGCTGCGATTAGCAATCGTGATCATCATTAGCACCCGCTGGAGGGGGCCTCGGGGAGGTCCATGCGCGAATCGGGAATTTCTTGCAAAGAGATCTGACATCGACAATCAAGAAGAGCGCTTATCTCTCTCTTTCTCTCTCTCTCCTCGTATACACCAAGCAATCTTTGCGATGGCTCTCTTGCGCCGGATCCTGACATCAAGCGCTTCATATTCCCGCCTCACTGTATAGTAGAGACGCAAAGCTCCTCACCTGCTCCGGCCCAGACAGTACATGTACATTGCAGCCCCAAGAGCACCGGCGGAGATCGCATAGCCCCACCCCTCCCCCTCCCTCTCCCCCTCTCCCCGCGGGGCCAACATCGTGATTTTACGCCGCTGCGCAATGAACCGCGAGCGAATGACAACCGTTACTCCACCCACCTAACAGCGTCGACTGCGGCCATGAATCACGAAAATATATTGATGGCGATCGGGGGCCGACCCTCGGGGCTCGCAGCAGCGCCTCGCGTCCGCGATGTAATAATCTCTCACCGCCCGGGCGATGAGAGAATTCTGGCGGGTCTAGAAATTGTCGCCCCGCCTGCAGCCGTCGGATGGACGGCTGCGTCGACACGGTGAGAATTCGCGGGCGGGGCGACATCCGAGCGCCAGGGGGCCGGGCCACTCGAGTCGCCCCTGCGGCACTCGATTGGGCGATTGATTGAGCCGGAGAGCGAATCTGATGAATGGATGGTCGGATAACTCGCGGCCCATGATCAGATCCACCACCACTGTTGCGTATGAATCATTTCAGGTACTGTGTACATACTGTGCCTCCGTGAACCTGTGTACATACAATGTGTACATACGCACCGAGGAGGATCGCCCCTGCCTCGCGGCGTCAGGTGCCTGAGATCTGCAGGCCCCCAGAGAAAGTGCGGTGAACGAGGCGTTAACTGTCTGGCGAGGCTGCCACAGGACAAAGACGATTGAAAGTCAATTGAGTTCACGGCATCGCGCATTGATGCGCTAAGCGAGCCGCCAGTGAGGCCTGAGTGCTATCGGATTAAGCGTGGGACGACTCGCGACGCCCATTATGACAAATCACCAGTCATCACTCCACTGATGACTGATTAGTGTAAGAGGCCGTTTACATTAAATTCCTCGCTCCCAGATGCCATCATTCGCATTTAATCTCGAGGTTTATCTCTCATAAGTGAACTGCCCTCCCTCCGACGTGGTTACCCTCCTCTCCCCCCCCGACGTACGCAGTTCGTCTCTCCCCCTACGCCATAAATTCCACTACAGTCCGCTCTCACTGATTGTCCGTCCCGAGAGCTACAGACCTCCGTGAAACAATCTCCCACGTGTCGGGCCCTCGCGCTCCCGCATTTGCTCTCCACCGAAGCCTTGATGGAAGGATGGATGGACAGATGGATGGACGCCTTAAAGGTACGGTGGATGAACTCGGCGACGAGGCTGGGGGCGACTACCCCACCGCGTTAAACTGCTGCCATTCATTCGTTAGTTCACGTACCTCGAGCCCCAGAGCGAACGCTTTGTGTCGTCGCTTGAAGTCCAGTTTGCTTGTGCAGGTGATAATAATAATATTAGTATTAATAACCCCCCTCGTCTCCATGAGATTGGGCGCGACTGGGTGCCAGCTTTTTGAGACCAGAAGTTAAAGAGGAAAGACAAGGGGGAACGCCAGGGACCAGAGACGAGGCAACCGGGTTCTGCCAGAGCCCTCCCTCTCCAGAGGCTCTTCCACTCTCCTGAGGTGAATGTCCATCAATAATAGCACGGCGGTCCATGTACATGGGGACTGTGAGTCGGGGGCTGCTCTGCTTGCAAACACGACCAAGATCAGTGTAACGGGGGGATCTGCTGGTGAGATTTCTCGCGACATGCGAATTAAACACTCCATTCCAAACTAGTACTGCACAGGTTAGCGTAGTTCCTTTCACGACCTTACGGCTACTTTCCGACATTACCCACGGCCGGTATCCGGATTAGGTTCCAGTCGTCTCCCGGTTGTGCTCCTGCCGCAGCCGGTGGATAAAAAGCGAGTGCCTTTGTGATTCTACGCTATTTATTCTCCGATTTATTCCTTCTCTAAATGTCCGAGGAAACAGTGGTTCCGATCTCAGGTTGGCATTTGTCTGTTGTCGGTGAGCGATTACCGGCAACCTTCTGGAGGTTTCTTTCTTGAGTACCTTTTGAAGTATCTGAAACTTCACATGGGAAATCTTGCAGACAGTATACCCCAGTATGTAATCAAGAACATGAAGACCAAAAAGTTTCGTATTAAATGGGGAAAACCCGTACTCGAGACATGAATGATAAAAAGAGAAATTAAACCCACAAATGAATCCGGGTTAGGAACAGATCGATGGAATACCTCCTATTGCTCAATGAACATCAACATGAACGTTTGAAGATCACACTATCTACCCACAACTTCCATAACTTCTTGCAAATCCCTTTTCCTCTCTCTCTCTATCTATAAACTGATGTTTGTCTCGACGAAGTCGTTAGAAACTTGTAGTGAAAAACACGCATTCAATGAGAAAGCTCCTCTTAAATATTGTAATAAAGCTTGAGCTTTTAACAATAAATCATTCAAACTCTTTTCTGCATCTTTTGGAAATCTCAATGAATGCATGAATGTATAGTGACCTTTTTTTCTTTCATGAATATTTTCCTTGGAGTATGCGCCACAATATGAGGACATATCAGTGTTTGCATATTATGTGTCTTCACTTGTTGGATTGAGACCACACCTTCAACACATAGTATCCCAACAATTCTCTAAGCGCGTTACTTGCGCAACGATATATAAGCTCATGAAAGCGGTCCTATATGACATATGACCATAAAACATATGCATAAATGATCTCCCAAGCAGACATAACGACCAATCACGAAATAAATTCGAAGAAAAATTTAAATTTAAATTTAATTTTCCTCCTCGTTCCAATGATCATGATTGAGGGTTATATGCAGTTCAGTATGAACCTATGGGACATGCAAAACACTGTCTGAATACCTATATTAATAGGAACAGATATTGAGTATCTTCAATGTGTCTTGATTTCTTTCGCTTTAAACACGAATCGATCAGGTATAGTAATAAGTGACATTCAGGAGAAGCTGAGACTAAAATCTCTTAGGAAATCTAAACAGTGAGATATCATCTACATTTTTGGAATGGAAACTTCAACGTTTCAAAAATACACATTTAAAATCAGTTAGAGATAAGGTTGAAAGTCTTTTTTCTACAAACGGTCAACACGTTTTCCATGCAATAAATGTTGAATTGTATGATAATAATCAATTATCACTCTAACATATAAAATGATCTTTACAAAAATATTTTAGTAAAAGTGTGCATCAAATAAATAATATATGGCAAAATTAGCTTTATAAAAATATTTTCTTGAGTAGATAGAAGTACAATATAAAGCATAATTTTTTCAAACTATTTGCAATCCAAATATAGGATTGTGAATTTCAAATAAAAATAAAAGAGAAAAATTTCAAAATAATTTTTGAAAATTATACATCAAAATATATCAACCTATCCAAATAAAAAAAAATATTATTCTATTTTGATATTTTTATAACTGATATAAAAGAAAAAATCAAAAATCATGTTCTATGACAATTGATATATTAATTGTCATGAAAAACTATTTTATTTTTTTTAAAGTCATGATATCAATTAAAAAAATATATATATCAATTATTTTATTTTATATACAATCACTTTCAATATTTTTAAATTGCAAAGAAAATTAATCAAATGTAATCCTAAAAAAAATTAATTACTTGGAAGAATTTTTATTAAAAACTTAATATATATTATTGCAATATACTTTCAAAAAAGCAAACATAAACTAATAAATTTTTTCTTGTCCATTACAATAGATGCACAAAATCAAAAAACACAATTTGGCGAAAGAGTAACACACAAGACAAAACCTAATGTAACATAATTTGTCTTCACCACTAACCTTCAATCACAAATATTTCATGTTATACCATAAAAGTTGTGAACTTCTGCACACGAACTAATACAATTTGAACATACTTGTACGTACGAGTCACTCATTGTATGAGTAAGGATTCGATCGAATCGAGACTGGAAACGAAATGGTTGCAGCAGTGCAAGCGTGGACCTCGAGCAACTTCTTTCGTCCGCAATCGGCCGAAGTCGTGACGGTGTCCACGGAGTCCGACGTCGCGTACCGATTGTAGGGACTGAATTCGACTTCGAGACCCTTGCTGAACGCGCAAAACCACAATCACATCCTCCTTGCAGCCAAGACGATCGTCTAGGGCGGCATCATCGCTGCGTGTAGCTGGCCGTACGTACTAGTCACTCACATGAGATGACCAACTTGTAATAGAGAGCTTCTTTAATACCACCTAGGAAGCTTACGGTTTAGAATGTTTCACAAGAAATCTTGCAACTCACTAATTCACACACATCTATTATATATATATATATATATATATCTATCTACCCAGGTTTCGTATGGAAGCTTGACCGTCAAAAAGCTGCTTCACTCCCTAATTTACAAAATTTTAACGTCAATTATGAAGGCTCTATTATTTGACCTTCACGTAATCTTCAGAGTTCATATTTGTGAAAGTCTCATATGGCTTCGACATCGGCGCATCCTGCATATCGTCGCATCCTTCGTTCGTGTTCTCACACATCATCATCAATGTGCTCAACTTCAGTCAATCAATCTACAAGCAATCACATCATCATTCATCTTTTTAACCTTTCTCATCGTCGTTTGCCCTTCCTCATCGATGCTTAATGATGTATGAAGTATAAAACCTATACTACTAAGATACATCATCTTCCACTATTCAAATGTAAGTTGAGTTTTCAAAACTTGAAACTTCACTTATCTCTAAAATCTACAAGTTAACAGCTTACTAGGGGATTATTTTATACACATGCTAGAAAAAGTTTCAATCCATATTTGAGAAGTGGATGTCAATGCCAAGTGGCGAAAGTGTCACGTTGTCACAGGCGGACTGCTAGAGTAGATCTGGAGTACACACAGTTATAAGAAGCATGAAGAAGAAGACATATAGATTTCCACGGAGAGTATCGGGCCCCATGGGAGCCCTGGCAATTAACAACTTACTAAAATAACACAATGCTATGTGCATAAATTTTAAAATTTTATCTCAAGAATTAAATTTTACATTTTAATTATTGAAATTTCAAAAACCCTTGAAATTAACCATTTTTTTTCTTCAAAAAAATACAAATTTTGTTATAAATTTCGAATTTTTGAATTTCAAAATTTTGACTTTCTATTTTGTTTTTCAAATTTTTTCTTCAATTTAAGATATCAAATTTGAACATTTACTTTTAAAAAAATCTTGCAATGAAAATTTTATACAATCTAAAATATATTTAAATTATCAGATAGTGAATCATATTGGTTTTTTTCATGTAAAAAAAATCTGAAGAACAAATTAAAAAATGTTTTTTGAAAAAAAAACCTTATAAATTGGAGAAAAATATGTAAACAGTTTTTTGAATGATTTCTTTTATTAAAATTATGGATAACAAATAATCTTAAAAAAAAGTTTGGCTTCTGGATTTTTTTAAAAGAATTAAAAAATTTGGTTGAAAATTGGAAAAAAAAATTTAAGAAAAAATTAAAAATTTTATTCATTATTTTTTATTCTCAAGATATATAAACGTAATGAATAATTTTTTTAAGATTCAAAAAATTAGGTTCTTTTTTAAACACGCAATTTTGATTTAAAAATATTTCCGAACCAATTAATCTTACCAAAAAAATTAGATTCTTGATTTGGTTTTTTAAAATTTTTTAACTAATTGAAAATCGGAAAAAATGTTTGGAATTCAAACATTGATTTTTAAAATTTAGAACTTTTCTTTCTTGAATTTTATTTCAAAGATTCTAATTGTTTTAATTTTAATTGATTTAAACCCTCATTGATTAAATTTTTCAAAAATATGTTTGAAAAAATTATTTATTATTTTTAAATTAATAAAATATTTAAAATATTTTAAATCATAATTTTTATTTTTAAAATTTTGAAAACTTAGAGACCTCAAGAAAAATTTGATTTCTTAATTTGAGTTTTTTCAATTTTTAAGAATTCATTAAAAAATTTATATTGACATTATCATCTAAAATTTGAAATTTATTTTAAAAATTGAATATATTTTTTACATAAATTTTTATTCAAAAAATAATAATTTTGAATTAACCTTATTACAAATAAATTCAACATTAAATATAATAATTTTTAATATTTTTAATCATTATTTTATTTTTGAAAATATATTTAAATTTTTTATATATATATTTTTAATTGCTCACAACTTAGAAATCTCAATTTAAAATCTTGGTAATTAATTTAGGTTTTTTTGTTAAATCAGACCTTATGACGAGCGAACTCTAGAGTCATAGATTTTGATGTGTGAGTGTAGTGACGGTCTTGATTGCGCTTTACAATAGTTCATAGTTGAGCTCAGAATGCTGTGCAACTGTGAACGCCGACGGATTTAGACCTTCGAGTTGTCGTGATCACAGTAGTTGATTTTTAACTCTTGTAGCTCTTTTATTTTGCGCTTTTCTTTTTGAAACCATCCTGGCGACGATTTGAAGGTCTACTACGACTCCAAAACTAGATGATTACATACTCTACAGATTTACATTTTGGAGAGTACTAGAGTTCAAAAGTTGCAAGTTTGTAGAGTACTTTTGTTAGAGAACAAATGGGGAAAGAAATTCTGGTTTTTCTATTTTACATGTGATTGAGTATTGTTACTCTGGTTCTCCTTCTTACAGCTCCAATTTGCGCGGTGTTTGCTCTGGTGATGGAAAGTCATGTGAACTTCACGATGACAATTGTGATCCTTATCAAGAACTTGACAAGGAAAAGGTTTATATCAAAAAATTTCTAGAAGAACTGCAGGAGAGACAAAAAATTTAAAGAGATAACAAGGCAATCATATGTTTCATGAAGAGTATTTAGCGTGTACCAGATCCGAGATTTGGTTGATGGTGAGCTTGTACTGAATAAAAAAACTCTCAATACAAGATGTTTTTGGCATGTTCAAAATCCATAAACTACAAATTACCCTAGTCAATCTAGAAAAAGACATCTTACACACTAATGTATTATAAGAGTGCATGTTAATTACATTGGTGTGTATTCATGGAAGTTAAGGTTAGATTTTACTATTGTATCACATGAAAAAAAACTGAAATACATTTTAATTTAGTGACAAATGAATATTTTATCTGAACTTACTATGATTGATAAATAGAGTTCATCAATCTCCTCATATTATACACAATTTAGAAGTAGATAAGGATTTGCAAAATTTATTGAAGCTTCTCAAATAGCAAAGATGATTTAATAATTCAGTTTGTGATCAAATTAAATTTTAAGATATATAAACAACCTAATGAAAATTTTCTTTAAATGTTTAAAAAATATTTACTTTTTTAAACACGCAATTTTTACTTGAAAATATTTCCAAACTTTTAAATCTTACAGAAAAAATTGAGTTCTTGATTTGGTTTGTTTCAATTATTTAACTAATTGAAATTTGAAAAAAAGGTTTGGAATTCAAACATTGAATTTTACAATTTAAAATTTAATTTATTAAATTTTATTTCAAAGATTCTAACAAATCATTTAAAAATTTTCAAATTTTTATTTAATTAATTCTAAAATAAATTTGAATTTTTTTTAATTCTTAATTTTTTTATTTTAAAATATAATTATTATTTTTAAAATTTTGAAAACTTAGACATCTCAAGAAAAATTTGATTTCTTCATTTAAGTTTTTTCAATTTTTAAAAATTCATAAAAAAAAATTATATTGAAATTGTCATCTAAAATTTAAAATTGAATTTATTTAAAAAAAATTTTTACAAAAGAATAATTTTGAATTAACCTTATTACAAATAAATTAAAGATATTATACAATTATTTTATAGATTTTGAATCATAATTTTATTTTTGACAATATGTTTAATTTTTTTATTTTTATTATATATTTCTTAATTGCTGACAACTTAGAAATCTCAATTTAAAATTTTGTAATTTGTTTAGGTTTTCCATATTTGAAGATTTTTTACTTTTTATTTTGATTTTTACTTGTTTTTTTTTTTTTTTACAATTTTAGCACTAAATTAAAAAGTTCTAATTTAATTTTTGATTTTTGATTTTTTTGAAATTTAATTAAAAATTTTAATTAGTAACTAATGTTGATTAATTTGTTATTTCTACATTTAATAAAAAAATAAGGGCATGCTTGTAGAACATACTTGTACATCGAGTACTTGAATGTTTTTCATCCATTCACGTTTAAAGCAATAGAGGCTTCTAGAGTAAGATCTTTGACTATCATGATGAAGTGCTCGTCCACGCCGCATTTTATCATTTTGTGCAAGAGTTCAGCATGTTCTAATGTGTTTATCATTAGGCCTCAACAAGGTAATGTAAAAGGTAACCAAGTAAGGCAATGGTCTTTACCTTACCTTTTACCTTAATTGCGCCACTATTGTCTACCTTTAGCTTTTATCTCTACCTCAAGATAATTATCTGGTTACCTAGTACAGATTCTTAAAGATTTAAAAGTTACCCTTACCTCAGGGTTACATGGTAAATCTACCTTATAGGGTAAAAGGTAGAGGTAATAGGGTAGTTTACTTGTTTAGTAAACAGGTAAATTGTCAAACTGACATCTTGTAACTGTGTGTTGTCTAATGTGTAAAAACTTCCTTAACATAATGATTAGGCGTAATGAACGGAAGATTCGTGAAGTTTATCTCCCTTGCTCTCGATGCCGTAATTTGGCCCCCAATTAAAAAACTAATGATATCAATGTTTTTTGTTAGAACAGCGATTGCGCTCGAAATTACCAATTTGGCTTGAACATTGCTGTTTTCGGTATTACATTCTGAGTAATTCTGAGAGGGTCCACGTTTTCATTTTTTGCGGATATGGGAGTTACCTGGTAATTACCGAATAATCCATTTGGCTCTACCTTTACCTTAACCTATAGCCAAACTTCTAACTTTTATCCTTATCTTTTACCTTTTTATCGGGCAACCCTAAAATTTTACCTTATCTTGCCGATGCCTATTTGTCATAAATTTTTTCAAAGTCAAGCTTTACAAACATACCTTTGTTGTTGTTTACTTTTAATGCATCATGTGTTATTCACAAGGTAATTACATTGTCTAACATGTTTTGACCTTTGATGAAACCTATCTGTTGCAACAGTATAAGTGTTTGAATTAGGAGTTGCATGCGGATTGTTAATGATTTTGCAATAAGTGTATAGCAGGCATGGTTATAATAATCACTAGCGTAAATTACCTAAATATGCTTAATTTTGTCTACTCAAAAATGTTAATTTATGTTAATTTGGTCTTCTAACAAACTTAAATTAGGCTGTTTTCAATACAAAACTTCTACTAAGCATTTATCGATGCTTAAAGTGTTTAATGAACCAAAATTGTTTTGATTTCAAGACTACTTTTAATCCAAGGTTTTCAATACAAAATTTTCTACTAAGTATTTGTCAATGCTTGAAGTGTTATATGAACAATACAAAGTTTGATAATATTTTGAAAATTTTTTTATCTCCAACGTAAAATTAAAAATTAGATTCTACCGTAAATTGTTCGACACGTTTAGTAAAAGGATGAGCCACAAATAGTAGACTCCTTGTGCTCCCGCATTACTCAAAGTAAGAGAAATTACTCTATGAAGTTGGAGAAGATTTTGTATCGTATGAAGTTTGACCAGAATGAGTAAATTGTTCGTGTGAAAAATGTTAAACTACAGAGTGCTTGAGCGGCTTAAAACCAAATATGGCTGGTTCAAACGTAGTAAACTTTATGATATAATCAAACACAAAGAATCAATCAAGAAGTTGTGTTTGGAGTTGTGTTTATGTTCAGCTAAACAGAATTCTACATGACAATAAAAAGTCTAGAACATGCCGATCACCAAGGGACAAAACTTGATTTTTTAGTAAAGGTCAGTCTACGCATCATGCTCACTAAAATTTCATTATCCAACCACGGCAAACAGAATCATTGCTGAACAGAGATGTCAAATGCAGCAAACATCAAGTCAGACTTATAGAGCTCAATTCATGTGCTCTGTATCTATGATTTGACAAGTAATGGAGTCTCTTTCCAAACAATACCTTTTTTTATCAAGCCTTATACCAAGCAAGAAACTTGAAACGGAACAATGCTAAAAATAAAACGCAAGAGTACAAACTTCATGACTTGGAGAAAAGGAAAGTGACATAAGTTAGCTAATTGCTGAACTGCAAAATGATTGAATGCAGGTTAAGCCTGAAGTGGATGATCAAGAACCTAACAAAGAATTGAACTCACTCCAGTCTGTAACGAGAACAAGATTTGCATAGACCCGGTTTTACTCTACTCTGAAAGATATCAATGAGAATCGATGAATAAGATCGGTGAGATATGGTGTATATATGAGTAAAAAGTAAGTGACTTTGAGTTTGATTTGTTACAATTTACAACAAGATCCTTTACATTTCTGACAAGTTCGACCGGACGTTCCATCCTTATTGAAAGCCGCATCTACATTAATTAAGTCGCTGAAATTCCATCCACATTAATTAAGGTGCCCAAACCTACCCCACTTTAGTTTCTTTAGGCGCCATCATATGCAGTCGCTTAATACAATCATGCGTGGTGTTTAGCATCATCAAAGTACGCCAGTACTTGAAATATGCTTTGTTCAGCGACTTGAGTATGAGTAGGACTCGACAAGATAAAGTAAAAGGTTACCAGATAATGCATGGGCTTTTAACTTTAACAACCCATTACTTTACTCGCATCACTACTATCTACTTTTAGCTTTCTATTTACCTAACAGTAATTTACCTTTTTAGTCGGTACACATTCTCTATGTGTATCACGAGTCATGATATAGGTATATATATATTAATGTAATAGAATTAAGAGAAAGTTTTAAAGCACAACTTTTGACCGCCATAAGGCTTTACGAAATGAAATCCAAAGAACTAACTAGATATTAGATGAGAAGCAACATGATGGACTAGTATTCAAAACTTGCTTTCAAAACGAGTGTGATATATGTTAAGTAAAGTCACATCTTTAATTTCAAAGATCCATCAGATAGATTAGGTAGACTCGAAAAATGACAATGTGTTAAAACTTCACTATTTTACAACATTCCAGTAATAGCATAACAAGGATATCCCCGAAAGAGGCGACAGAGTGATCATAGAGTGGAACGAGGAGGAAGTAAGGTGGAACAAAAGAGGGAGTTAGAAGAGGGGAGACTATTTAAACCCAAATCCTAAAATAATTACCACTTGGAACTTAGTTAGAACTTGGAAGTTTGCCATGGACTAGGCAACCACGCCATGAACTCCATTGCGAACTTTTGCAATGATCAAGGATTTTCCGGTAATTACCAAGTAATTCATTTAGCTTTACCTTTACTCTATCCGTTATCTTACCTATAGCTTAGCCTTTATCTTTTGCCTCTACCTTTTACCGATTTACCGGTTAACATCAAAAGATTACCTTACCTTTTCAAGGCCTAGGGATGAGCCTGATCATCTCTTTTTACCATTTCCGGAAAAACTCCATCTTTCCATAACTTCTACATCATGGCAACATAGAAATACTTCATCATGGACCAGGTTTTCTTTAGTGCTTTGGCTAAGATCCCATCTACTTATGATGCATTCTTTGTTGTAAGGGAAACAAAACCTACTCTATTTCAATCTATGAAGAAGTGGTTGCCAACATCACTCTCTCTCCATTAGTTTTTTGTACTCCATCAAAAATTTGTCCACCATCTTTCTTGAGGGATTTTTTGACTCATTTTAGTTTTTTTCTAGTTTTAAAAATTGATAAGACCATTTATTTTTTATTTAATAATTGAATTTTAAATTTACCTATTTTAAGAAATAAATAACTTTCAATAAAATAAAAATAAATTCAAAATTTGAAAAATAATTAATAATGGCTAATTTCTAATTTTTGACACAATATTAACATAATTTTGTACATATTTTCTTTTTTTAACTTCAAAAAATTCGGAAATCTTAACTATAAAATATGATTATTAATTGAGGTTTTTCAATATTTTCAATTAAAAAATTTTATGCTTTATTTTCATAGAAAATAATTATAAATAATTAAAAATAAATTTTATTTCTGCTTTTTACACATTAAGCACTTAATTAAAAGATTTTGCTTTTTGATTTTTGTATTTTTGAAATTTTCTTTAAAATTCTAATGACCAATTTAGTTCTGTGAATTTATAATTTTAACATTTAATTAAGAATTTTTTTAATTTTTTTAATGTTTAAAAATTTAAAAAATATAATGAATTAATTATTATTTATTTTGATTTTGATTTTGATTTCTTAATTTCTATTAAATAAATTAAAAATTTTCAAAATCAGTGTTTTAGAAATTTAGAAAATCTCCTAAAAATCAATTTTTTTCTTTTTGTTTTAATATTGAACATTCAATTAAAATTTTTGATTTTAACAAACTTTTTCTAGTTTAAAATTCAAAAAATTGAATTGAAAAGTTGTATTTTAAATTTTGATTGGAAATTTTGAATATTAAATTTTTTTTTATTTAGTTAAATTTTTTAGGAATGAATTGTAAATGTAGTTCAAAATTTTTAAATAAAGTTATTAATGTGAATACTGTATTAATTTTTATACTGGAATCAATTAAATTTGATTACAAATTTTAATATAGACTAAAGACACAACATAGAAATTGAATAACATTAAAAATTGAATTATAATAATTTGACATGTAAGTCGCAAACAAAGGTGTTTGTAGCAAAAAGTGGAGATAGGAGTTACAAGCTGTTTAAGGTGAAAACATCACGTATGGTTCTGACGGCAGCTGTGTTAAAATCCTTGACTGACCCTACTGTTAATAACAGCTCAAGCTTTTTTAATGATCTTCTTTATTGTTATATTGGCGATGATAGGTGATTTTGATAATTGGTTTTTTACTATTATTCTAGTAATTTTGGATATGACATTTCCTAGATAAAATAATATTTCATGTTGGCTTTTGCCACCATCATTGTTGCAATAGTTCTGATTATGATTAAATTTAATGATTTAGTTTTAATCTATAAGGAATTTAGCTTTATATTTAATCTAATTAAATTTTTTATTGAAAAGTTTTTAATAAAATTTGAGTTATAATAATTTATCAATATTTGTAAAAATCTTTAAAACTATTTTACACGTATAGATACATTTGACAAGTATCTTTGAATGTCAAATTTTATTATTTGAATAAAAAAAGAAAAATATTTTATAAGAAGTTAAATGTTTGAATGGTTTAAAAATTATATTTGAAGATAAAAAAATAAATTTGAATAAAGATAAAAAAAATTTTATTTGAAAAAAAAACCTTATTTAATCTAAAAAGTATTTGATTTAAATCAATTTATTTGTTTAAAAAATTTTTAATGGCATGTATAAAAAAATAATATTTATTTAACTTTGAAAAAAATTGAGAGAATAATTTGGACTATTTATTGTTTTAATGGATAATTATTGAATTTTTTGATGTTAAGTATTAATTTTTTATTATCAATAAAATTGATGATGTAAGATACACTTTATTTAAAAAATCTGAATTTCTATATTTAGGAATATAATATATATATATATATATATATATATATTCAATTATATTCATACGGAAAGTTATGTATAATCAGTTTAGATGAAATATGTTCATACCAAGTTTAGATTTTCATAGTCCAATTAATTTATAATTATAATGAAAATATTTTATTGCATTGACATGCATATATATTTTTTCTCATGAAAATTATGCATTAAACTCTTGATTCGTAAAATCAAAGGTGATTATCATCCAATTATACATATGATAACATTTTATAAACTCATAAATAATATAAATAATACTTCATTTTTTGATTGTAGTTCTATAATAATCTAATACATTGAGACTCAACATACTAACCTAAACAGTCTCAACATAATTTTCAAATATTACTCATGGTTGAATCATGAATCACTGATACATGACAATTTAATATCATGCATGGTGATCACTCCAAACAATTTATGAAAGAAGAGGGCAATACAATGTGTTTGCATAGGTGCTTTAGTGAATAATTTGGCTGTCTATGGGAGCGATTGATTTTTTAGAAAAAAATGTCAATTTCAAATGAAAATGCAGACACATCCTTGAATTCTGAATATTTCACCATCCAAGAGTACAATTACTTTTGAAGCTTTACATTTATGGGCATAATTTCATATCTAGGGCATATATAAATTGTGAAGAATCTTTGAGTACATTTTTAAGCTGTTTGTAGTTAGTTCGAAAAAAATGCTAATGACTCTCACGACCCAAAACTGTATGAAGCGGGAGAAATATTGTCCTTTCGACGAGGTCTGAATAGACAGACATGTTATTGGCGTTGTCTTCAGTTAGCTCAAGAGATGGCTAGTTCAAATGTACATACTTTCGTGAGCAGTCCACACTTGTGCTTGACAAAACTGACTATCTTGTCCTCAAACGGTTCTTGAATCCAGGAAGTCGAAGCCCTGTACTTCCAAACAATATAACACCCTCATACCGAGCACACGCCAAACCGTACAGTATACTTTCCAAGCTTCTTGCACATGCTAAAATCGATAGTATTGGAACATTGTGTATCCACACCAATAATATGGACCATTTCTTGATTTGTGCGTGGCCATGTTAATCTTCTCCCTTTCATTAAAATTTTATCTCATGTCTGCGAAGATACAAATATGTTGACATGAATTTTTGTTTCACACGTGTGAATGGAGCATGAATAGGTGAGCATTGGACAGTGATGACTAAATGTGCCAAAAAAACTAATAATTATGTTTTCACTTGTGGTTAGAAAAATAAGAGTTCTCGAAAGTTCCAAGATGTCGAAAAGATTGAAACTATACAAAGTTGTACTCAAAAAGATGTCAATTGTAAATATGGAGAACAATATTGACATTGTTATGAAAAACATATGCCATTGTTATGAAAAACATAGCCACCCTAAAATTGAGCGCACGTCAGTCTAGGTGTGTACCCGACCGTAAGGCATATTTAGAAGAGGCTAACCAGACTAAAAACATTGGGTTGGATACTGGTAGTATAGTGAGCGCAATCACAGCAATCAATGAGTAAGAATGACCAAAGTTTGCTATGTCAGCTGGACATCATACTGAAGATTAGATCTACAACACATCAAGTACCCTGACAACGCAGTCGGGTAAGTTATTATTTTGGTTCATCTTGTTTATCTAAGGAACTATAAGGACATTAACTCAGTCAAAAAATTGAAGAAAATATAGCAAAAAGTACGGGAATACTCCATCAGCCTTGTTCATTGCCAAAAACATATTTCAACTACCATTGAATTACTGTACTTTCAACAATTTCAATTACTATTGAATAATCAAACAAATTCAGACATACGAAGATGAAATTGAAGGGCCATTTAATATGAACTACTAGAAATTGTATCAGTGATTCTGTGAAGATACGAATTAATGACCCTCGTTAGGAATTTGTTGGCCTAAAAAGTTTGCTCGTCTTCGTCTCTGTCCACGTGTAACTACCCCATTAGACATGGGTTAGGATATGTGCAAGTCAGCGCCACATAATAAAGTACACGACACGTCGACCTGGACAGCAAGAACCCCGCCGAGAGTTTACGCTGGGTCTCTCGGTCCCACACCCAATTAAACATGGGCGAGAACACAAATGGGCATGTCAGCGCCACGTAAGAAAGCTTAAATCCGCCAAGAGTTTACGCTGTGGTCTTTCAGTCCAAAACCCAAGGGCGAGAATTTAAATGGACATGTCATCGCCACGTCAGGAAGTATACGACACGTAGACCTAAACAGAGAGAACCCGCCGGGGGTTTATGCTGGTTCTCTTTCGGACCCACGACTTTCTCGAAATCCAGAGGGGGACTAAAATCTTCGCACATCCGAACGCAAGCGAGGCTGTGGTCCACTCGTGTCACTACCATGGCCGCAGACCATGTTTCGGATTCTGGTTCTGAGGTTTAAGCCGGTGCAGTCTCGGATGCTCGAATCTCAGAGTGTGTCTCCGAGGAATTGTGATTCCAGCAGTCTGTAATTTCGAGCACAGGAGCAACGACATTTCAGCTCGTTCGTTCCAAGGATGAATCTCGCCGCCGGAGCATCGCCGCTGCTGCATTCGGGGATTCGCCTCCCCAGATTGCGTGTCGACGCGAGCGACGGGTTTCTCCTCGGCGCGAGGTCGCGTCGGGGTTTATCCGAAGCAGAGAATGACATTATGGAGCTGGAGGACGAGCTGGTGGTAGATCCTGACATGTTCGAGGAGGTTTTTCCGACCGTGCGGAGGGAGACGCCGAAGACTGCCAAGCCAGGACGTTCAGCAAACAGAATCCTCGAGGAATCGTCGACCAAAAGCATTCTAATTCCCGAAGAGTGGGTGCCGGTGCAAAAGTACCACCAGAGAACGAAGAAGGAGAAGAAACAAGAGAGCTTGGCCCTCACGATCCAGAGGGCTCGGGAGAAGGAGGCGGAAGATAGGGCAATTCGAGAGGAAGCTGCGCGGGAGGTTCGCGCCAGACTCTTCGGCAGTGTCTATCTGAACGAGGAGGTGAGCAGCCGTTTTGTGGGTAGGGAGCAAGAGGGCAATGAATCAGCCGACGATGACGGTGTTGGCAGAAATGCCGAAGCCAAGGATTCATCGGAAGAATCCGAAAGCGAAGCGGAGGCTATTATTGCTGATTTTCGAGCAGAAGAGGCGCAGAGGGTGTCAGGGAGAGCTCGTCCTAGGGATTATCGCAGTGGGTTAGAATTCAGCTCTTTGGAGGAGGTCGCTGAGAGGTTGAGAGAAGTCCCGGAGACTTCCGCCAGCAGTAGCAGCAGCAGTGAGGAAGGGAGCAATGGAAGTGTTGTCGATGATGAGCCCCTCATTGTTCGGCTGAGTGCGGAGGAGAAAGCATTGCTGAAAAACAGGAACTTGAATTTTGCAACGATCAGCTCGAAGTCTTGGAGTCCTCTGCACACTCTGGCAGCAGCAGGGCAGGTTTATTTGGCTGCTGAGATCATAAAGAGGGGCGTGCAGGTGGATGCCGTGGATAAGGAGGGGTTCACCCCGCTTCACAGGGCAATTCAGAGTGGCCGGAAGATGATTGTGAGACTGCTCTTGAAGGCAGGAGCGAATCCGCACGTTCGAGACAAAGATGGAGCCACATTGCTGCATTACGCCGCGCAAACAGGCAGTCATGAAATTGCGAAGCTTCTGCTGCGAGACGATATTGATGTGAATGCAGCTGACAACGATGGATGGACACCCCTTCACGTGGCAGTGCAAAGCGGGAGGACCGAGTTGATTAGATGCTTGGTAAATCGAGGGGCCGACATGAATCAGGCGAATAACGACGGAAATAGTCCGTTAGATTTGTCTTTGTCATTTGGAAATTGTTTCAGGTTTTATGACACCATTAAGTTTATGAAGCGTAAAGAAGCTCAAAGCCAGTTGAGAAGAAAGGTTCGTGACAATGAAGGTTTTGACAATTAATTAGGCTAGTTCTGTGATTTCTCTTATATCTGTTGGTTAGATTCTCAACTTGTTAGATATAGTTCGAATCTTGGACTTTGAACATTCATACGGAAATCTTTGTAGAGTTCACTACGTTATAAACTTCGTGAGTTCACGGAAGTTTTATAGCGACGTAAATATAGATGAAATCGATCCTCTTTGGACCATGACCATCATATGATTAGCAGTGGGTTTGTTTGTGAGAGTCATCTTACTCTTCACTGTGATGCTGCAATCGTTTTGTTGAGCTAATTTCAGACCTTGCGAGATTTTTTTGTTGCTTTTTTGAGTTGGATACCCAATTCGGTCACCAAAAGTTAAATACTGAAGTTGGCTGTTTCTTCCAGCACTTTCGAGCTTGCTGTCATGTAGCATAATGTCTGTTGAGATTTGTACAGAGTTGATCACCTTGAGCCACTTCATTCGAGCTGGAAGATCAACGTAAATCGTTGTGATTATACTACAGGGAGCTAAACCTCTGAGTGAGGAGAGTGCATCTGAGCTCATGCTCCGGATCTAAATCGGAAGTGAGGTACCTGGTTCTCTTTTCCTGTTTTCGATGACTTCCGGTGGTAAATAGGGAAGGATGCGTAACGTCGAAGAAGTGGTGAAATTGCGTTCTTTCTTCTTCTTCTTCCAAAGACAATGTTTCGAGGTGGATGTGTGTTATGCCCCTCACCTGTAAAATCTTGTGGCCAGTCAGGTTCTGGCCTTAGTTTAGGGCATGAAAGAGCTTTGAACACAGCTACTGAAGTACTGAATGATTAGCGGAAAAAGGAATGGGAGAAGCCGGATGCAACGGGTGAGTCTCAAGCAGGATAGTACATCATCTATAATTTTCTTCAATCTGAAGGAAGTCTATTTAAGATAAGTTGAAATGTGAATCCAACTTGCGCAGAAGGAATTGACAGAACGAAGTATAATAGGATGGTAGAAGATACACTGCATTTTATGGAACTTAGATAACAACCAAGAAGAGTCTGCACCTAGACAGAAGAAAGCGGAATAGCTTATTTGAAATTGACCTCAAAGTTAGGAATGTCATACACTAAAAAACGGTGTAGACAGCTGCTTTTTTTATGTCCGCAAGTCATCAACATAATACCTTTAGGTAAGGGATCATTGGAAGGGTAGGGAACGCCAACTCTAAGTAAGTGTTCAACAAATAGATAGGTTTGTGAGGTTTCATCTTGGTTACAAATAAGCTATTATACTTTCTTGCAAACTTTGACTTACTTGCAGTACCTTTCGAATACCCCTGGATGTAGTTGCAGAGCGGCTTGGTGAAATAAACACATATCATACGTTGTGTTGACTCGAGGTCCAGGAGAGATGCTGTGCATGATGGATGCATCACCAATTTCAAGCATGTAGAAGGTAAAATAGTAGGGATCGAAGTGTGTCGAATATGCATGAAATCTCAAGGGGAAATGGAATATGCTAATTAGGACTCTTAGTTAACCTTGTATGACGAATACAGGTTTAAGGAACCATCCATTCATAGAACATCCATCGAGCACCAACCTTACGTATGTCAATACGCACACCATTTGCAGAAGGTTATTCAATTTCAAGGATAATCGATGTGGAATGGAGTGAAGGGTATCACGCCACCGTCTCAACCATCACCTGGACTTGTTTCGGTCGGAATTCGAAGGCTAGGCTTCTGAAATGATAGTGATTGCAGGGATTGTGGTCTCCATCCTGAGAAGGTGTAACACTAGAAGACACATCAGAGCCACTTTTTGGGTACACCATCTTTCAGCCGTTAGAAAATCTTTGGCTGCTAATGGTTGACTTCGACATTTCACAAGATGCGTTGCCACGGCTTCGAGTATTTTCCAGTTTGTTTCTTGTATAATTAGCCGTCGACTCGAGCTGCGCAAGATGCGTTAGAAGTGCATTGTCTTAACTTCCATATTAGTTCTCTTCAAGCGTGTCACATTGATCCATCAATTACATCGTGAAAGTCTTTGGAAATCGTGAAACTCACTCTTCTTCGTAAACGATGCCAAGCACGGCCTGGACTCTTAACAGATTCCCTCTCAAAATATGACGAAGTGTTCAAGAGGTGTTGGATCACGCGCAGGAAGTGAGATCCATGCCTCATTCGTGATTCTACCGTTTTCCACGTATTCCGAGAGGTTTATCGTTCTAGATCGATTGTCCACAGCAATCGGTCAAGGACGATAAGGAAATGTATTGCCCACGATTCCAATTGCAATACATTTCTTTCTCCAAATTTTGCATTTTGCACACAGCAAACACTTCTAGCTCGCAGTGTGCGGCATATGGCTTTGGATTTTATTGGATGAAGAAATACAGGGGTGCGAATTCTATCTTTGAATTTGTGCAATTTGCATATAAATTTCGGCCCAGCAATGCCACCGAGACGAGCTGAGCGGATGCAGTGACCTCCTTGGGTTTCTGGAAGAGGCAAATGCAAAGGATGCCGTTTTACATATGCTGGACGGAAAATTGTGGAGCTCCAAGACGAGGGTTCAGAGCTGGTGCGGAGAAGAGTATTTTGAGGATCACGAGGGCATTCAGTCACTTCAGTCATCACTTCAGTCGAGTGAGACGGTTACCACACAATCCCTCCGAAAAGACCAATTATGAGACTGTAGTCCTCGAGCCTTGAATATGACCCAAAATTTCGTCCTATTGCTCAACATTAATGTGGACATTTGATCAAAAAACATTGTACAACTTAAAAACAATTAATTAACTTGTTTTTGTAACCTTTCTGTGCATAATAACAAGCATCGGTGGTCTAGGGGTAGAATAGTTCCCTGCCACGGAACAGACCCGGGTTCGATTCCCGGCCGATGCACGTTATTATTTTTAGCTCTTGGTTCCTTTGATAGATCTGCTGTTTCTGGCTTTAGCTGTTACCAGATCTAGCTACAACTGCATACATACTTGTGATATCAACTCCTAATCGATGTCGGAGTCAGTGAAGACTTTTCTTGCTAGTTGTGGTTCCCGGGTTTAGGGTTTTAGTATACCATTCAAGTAATATCTTTTGTACAACCATGTTCTTTCTGAATGAATCCAACCGATGGCAGCCGATGAGTTAAATGTCAAAGTCTTAAAAAAATAATATAGCTATAGTGAAATTTTTTCAAAAAGCTACTTCAGTAAAAATTGAGTACAATCATATAAAATATATCATATACTTTTAGAATAATACTTTGATGAATTGTTGAATAAAAAAATGGATGGATATAATATCAATAATATTGTGATGTATTCATTGTCAAAATGATGTAAAGTTTTAAATCGCAGTTGAAGATTTCAAATGTATATGGGGAAGTATAATGATCTTCATCTTGCAAATGGTAAGATGCTTTGGAAATTTTCCTCATAGAATGTATCAATAGTACTTTAGATTTTGTTAATGGTTGAGACACTCACAAGAATATCAACAAGTATTATATTTCTATTACAAATTAGACACTGAAAATATGTCAAGTAAGAATAAAAAACACATTCAATCAACATAATGTATTGATTTCATACTAAAAAGTAGATTTCGTGTCAATAAATATTGTCATACAATCTACATCGTTGAAATGCTATACACACACAAACACACATAGAGAACAAGAGCGTACACACACAAAGGTATTACAATTTGCTTCCCTAGCTGGCGATCAGGTACTCTAACTTCTAGGTAATCCTATCTACAACTACATGCTATACATCTTCATGGGTGCGCGAACCAGTCGGTCAGATGCTATGTCGTTTCATCGTTAGTCGCATATCTGCAATTCATAACATGTGAAGATCAATTCATCTATCCCTCCAAAGTTCATTGAGGACAAATCCATCGTCCAATCGAAACAACGTAAATAGTGAGCCAAACATACCATAGAACATCTATCAAACACCAACATACGGACCGCATAACCAGATGAGCCACATAACATGCACCTCAAGCCAACACAAACTATTGCCAATCTTGGGTTCATGATACCATGCACATTTGGAAGGTGGCATGACACATAATTGCACAGATGATACTTCTGAACAACATCGTCAAGACTATCCAATTTCAGAACTTCAGAAGATAACACCTTCCACATTCGCAAGATAGTGCATCATGCCGTCACATCCAATGTAGTTGGTGCCAAATCTAATAAATACATCTTCTTTAGTTGACTTTTTGTCGACCATTTGCATGATCTCAAAAGCATTGTCAGCTTCTACTTTCCTTTCTTTTGCTTTGCTTGCGGCAAAAGCTTTGCGTTTCTCCTCAAGAATCTTGTCATGTTCGTTCAAAGTTATCTCATTGTTTTCCTTCTTTTTTTCTTTTTTCTCGCCGTACTCAATGACTACGACGTCAACATGGTTCTCGCCTTCAAACTTCTTCTCTTCAACGGGAGTGATAACTTTCTTCTCATCTTTTGTAGCAACATCCACAGATTCTTGCATGACACCCTCATCACCATTAGCTCCTCAGTTTGCTCGACCATAACCATCTCGCTTATCTCATTGCACGGCCAAATCCACTATGACGATCGTGCTCGAGCCGTTCTTGACGACCCTCATCGTCTCCTTCATAACCACATTCACAATCTTCACGGCCACAGCCGCCTCCGCCTCCGATCAATTTTTGACGTTCTCTCCACGAGGTAGCCTTTCATTGACACCACCAAAGCATCCAACTCCTCCACTAGCAACATAACAAACGCGATTTACTTCCTAATGGCCATCGCTGTTCTCTCGGTTGTTCCGCGGTCGTTGTAGTTTCCGCGATCCTGGAAGAAGCAAGCGCGATTCACGTGCTAAAACCCTTCATCGCGATCACCAGCTATATATCGTCTTAATTCTCACTAAAACTCACACCACACACCAATGAACACAACTATTAGATAATATGCAATGCTTTTTCTTTGAGCTTGAATTGAAAGTCAACTACTTGATTTATCCCGAGTTGACAAACATTCTTTAATCTCCACATTCTCAAATGCTTTCTGAACTTCAAGGTAATATCCGAAGTTTTTTTTGTAAGCAAGACCACAATTCTGAAAGAAGTGTGGGGACTGTAAGTGCTATCATTGCACCCCAAACTATAGACCTTACTCTCAAGACATGTGCTGGTGTATGAAGACGCCCAGAGTGCTATTTTTTTTTAAAACTTGAACTCGTGAAAAGCACCTAAGAATCGCCAGTGTATTCAATACTCTACATTTTTGTCAGTAAGTCTTACTATATCTAACTTCACCACAAAATCATCTTCTTGTCTATGACAGACGTACAAATAACAGGTGCGTGTGATTTAAGCACTGCAAAAGGTACTCTTTCCTTATTTTTGATGGTCACGGAGGTCTTGCCGGGTTTGGTTCTGTCCAGACGTTGTGCACTACAATATGATTAGTGTTTACTCTTCATTATTTCATTGCGTTCACTGTTGTAAATTTTGCATAGTTCTCTCGGTAACACTAGAATATTTGTTGTTTCCGCCTTCGAGCTGTGATTTGGTTGAACATTATCCATCCATCTGAGTTTCATATTGTCGTACGCCTTTCCTGAACCCAATAGGTTTTCATATTTTAGTCACAACCTAGACTCAACAATCAAAACAGCCACTTCTGAACTCCTACTTTGATTCCTCGATGGTGTGTTTACATATTCTACTGATCTAATTTAGCGACGGACTTTGAGCTCAAATTCTACTCTAACTCTGTACTTGATGGTAAACTAGAGCCACAAAAAACTAGTCTTAGCTCTATCAAACCCAATTCGTAGTTTTATTTCTTGTGTTTTCAAAATCCTCAAGGGTGGCTTTTTGAACACTCTCAAAACGTGTTCGTTTGAACCAAGTCAAATCGGGAGAAGATCAAAATCTACTCTCCCTCCTCACGCAGTTTTTTAGTTCCCAAATCTGTCGAACCTAAGTACTAAAACCGACTCTAAAATCGATGACTCCTTAGAAATACACTCCTGATTATTTTCTTCTATCACATTTGGAAGCTGTCTATCAAATCCAAAATACAAAATATCAACTCTCAACACAACAACAACTTCTACTTCACACACCAAAAAACTGTTAGATTCACAAACTTGCATTTAGATTTGGATCTGTCACCAACGTCAATTTTGTTCTTCTTCGGTTCGGCCTACTGCATCTCCGAGCTCAAAACCAACCAACCTTGAATAAAAATCTAACAGTAAACACCGATGGATTCGGTGCACCGAGTTTTTTAAGTGAATAGTACTATGCAAATCTCAGTTATTTCAAAACACAAAGATTCACATCAAATCGAGCCAAAAACACTTTGCACCTCAAAGATTACATGTCGAAGCTAGTGGAGACACCATAGACAATCTACTACAAGCTAATCCAATGCGCAAAGGTTCAACTCAAAGATCTGACAGTCCTTTGAGTACACACGCCTATATCCTCCGATGGGAGTGGATTAACCTAGGCTCTACCTAGGGTAAGTCAACTAGAGTAAATCCTAATTTGATGCTAAATATTGAGAATGAAAGCTCAAATTATTACTACAAAGAAACCAAGACAAAGAATGAATTTAAATCAAATAATAAACATTAAGTTTAGATAAGTTATGAATGTTTAATATTCTGTAACACTAAGATTTAGAAAAAAGTACAATTGAAAATAAAACATTAGTCATGAAGATTAGGTTCCTAGAATAGTTTTACTCTTTCTTCTTTAGATATTTTAAAATACATGCACAAAATAAGATTCTTTTTCCATCATCCAATCAGCTCCTAACGGATTGATGATATGACGAATATAACTAATGAATGTATGTATTGATCATGTGTTGCTTCCAACTAACACACTGAATGCTTACCTAATTGTAACATTAGGGTTTAGATAGACGTTTATTCAAAGATGAAACATAAACTTTAAAGATGAAATGACTTGAATGTTCTACTTTATTTTATATCAATACTTCAAACACATACACAAAGATAAGGTATTTTTCCTTCCATCCAATCCACTCTTGGTGGATTGATGACGTGACATACAATAAACACATGGATTGTCCACATGGTCATGTAAATATTCCATCATTATCATCTATTCTACTGAATATTGTGTGATGTTTACTTTAATTCTAATTAGCTAAAGATAGTCACAAACCTCCTTTTTCTTTTAGATGCAACATACTTGTTGCACATACATTCAAACTTCTGAACTATCAAATGTGTGTTTGCTAACTTTTTAATTAGTTCGCAAGCTGATTCATATGATGAATAGTTTTTTCATTGATTCAAATATTCTATTTTGGAATATTTATGACCTCAGATACATTTCTTGAATTACTTCTCCACCTCAAACTTCTAATGATCAGTTATCAAGGTTGGAAAAATAGGTGATGTTGGATGGTTGGTGAATTGTTTTGATCGTGATACATGATTTTGCAATTGCTACATGTGAAATATAGGATGAATTTTCATATGTGATGAAAGTTTCAACTTGTATGACACTTCATCAACAAGCTTCAGAATAAAAAATGGATCAATGAACATAGGGTTCAACTTGAGTGTTTTTGATTGAGACAAATTTGTTGTAGATAACCAAACATGATATTCTAGCTCAAAAATCAACTCTTTATGATGAACTATTAGCAACTTCTCATTGGCTTGATGTAGTCATGTGTGAATATGCTCCACAAATTTGTTAATTGTTGCAACTTTGATCAAATTTTTTTTTTTTGGAAATCAAATCAAACTGAAAGGAATTATAGGCGGAACATCATACATAATATAAAATGAACACACTTTGATGGATGCATTAACAAAATTGTTATAAACAAATATCAAGCAAATTGGTGTATCATTCTTCTTGCTTTTCTAATGTAAATGCTTGTAGCATATATTCTATGATTCTGCTCGCACTCTTTCTTTGATCATCGGTCTGGAGATGAGAGACTGTTGACATTGTTAGTTTTGTTTTGAAAAAAAGTAATCAACGTAGCAAAAATAAATTAATGATGTTACTAACTCTATCAGTGATTAACACTTTGCTTAAACTATGATTCATAAAATCTACATGTAGATACAATTGAGCTAGGTGTAGAGCTGATATTGTTTGTGTGGTTAGTGTGATGTGAATCATCTTGCTTAATTTGTCTTTAAAAACCACCACTGAATCATGTTGTAACAAAATCTTTAGTAATTCACATACAAGATTCATGATGATATGTTGACATAGTTGTTCAAGAATATGAAGAGTTTATAATAAATCAATTGATTTTTTTATTACTTGTTTTGTTTTGTTGACAAGCAACAGAACTTCAAATGTAAGACTCTATATACTCTTGTATTTTGGGCCAAAAGTACAATATCTGTATGCTCTTCATGGATTTTTTCACTCCCACATGATCTTTTATGGTTGTGTCATGACTTTCAATCAAAATCATCATGCGTAATTCTAGATCTTGTGCAATCTATAGGAACGTCAAACCTTGGGACTTCTCCGACTTGCCAATTTGTAATGTTCGAGTTATCTCTTCATACTTCTTTGTTGCTTGTGTTATCTTGCTTCACCAATTAACCTAAATGTTCACTTCAGTCATATGATTCAGACAAGACATGCACATACACAATCTTCATATTGAAAATTTGACGCCACTCTGCTTTATTGTTTGTACACATTCTTTTGAGTTTCCAAATAAAACAATGTTTTATCATTGATCTCCATCACAAACTTCTTATCATCCAAGTAATACCTCTTGTGTTTTGTTGCCAACACAATGATTAATTACTCTCGTTTTTTTGTGGGGGGTAATTTTGTTCTGCTACCATCAACCTTTGAGAAATTTAAAACAACTAGATGTCATTTATCCTCCCATTCTTATTGAACCTGATGCATCCGTAGCTAACTTGATAGCGCGGTTAGTATTATATCACTTGAAGATAAGTGCGTGTAACAAAGCATATGTCAATGCTTGAAAAACTGACTCTTGAATTGTGACACATCTCAATTTTTGATCTTTGTTCAACATGGAAGTCAAGTTCAAAGCTAAACAAACAAAATCTTTCACAAATCTGCGATAGAATCTAGTAAGACCTAAAAACTCTTCAATCGAGTTTGATATTCAGGTGCTGTTTATTTCTAAATGATTTTTAATTTCTCACTTATTAATTAGATTCTTGCAGTCGTAATCTTATGACCAAAGTAGTCTACTTTTGACTGGCTAAATCCACATTTTGAAGTTTTGGCATACAAATCATTTTTTCTCAAAACTTGAAAGTGAAATAAATGATCAATATTAACATATCATCTAGAAAAAAAATAATTTATTCAGATAAAGAAAAAATATATTATTAATGAAATTCATGAATGTAATTGATGCAATTGTGAGACCAAAAGACAAAATTAGATGCTCAAAGTGACCATACATATCACAAAAAGCAATCTTATGTATATTTTCATTTGCAATTTTAAATTAATTATATCAATAATATTTGAATCTAGTTTAATGAAGTACTTTATTACTTGAAGTTGATCAAACAAATCATCCATACAAGATAATTAATATTTTTTTTTCACCGATTGCTAGTTCAACTCACGGTATTTGATACATAGTTTAATGGATCCATACTTTTTTCTCACAAATAGCATAAGTTGAAATATTTGGTTGAATAAATATATTGTTCAACATTTTTTCCAGTTGAACTTTGTATTTATTTCTATTCATTCATGGAAATTTACAAGTTGATGTACTTCAAGATATCATGTTAATTTTGTGATCTACTCACCACTTTGATAATAATTCTGCAGCTATATCATATCCTAAACATCTTTATATTTCACAAAAATGTTGTTCAACAACTCCGATATGTAAATTTTTTTCCGTGAACCCAATATTCTCTATTAGTCCAAGTAAACATACATCATCTCTAGAAAAATATGCTCTACCATCATAAAGAGAGTTAAATTGTTGTTCTGAGATCCAATTCTATCTCTATATATCTTGTAATCACTACTTGGTATCATTTTTGTTCTTCAGAGTGATATATACATGTGGATTACATTGTTTCATCCATGACATTTGAGCTAGGTAAATTATTTTTCATTCAGTGCTCTAATTGTATCTACATATGATTAATTTTACACTTTGTGATAGTGTTTTCATCACTTCATTTTGCTCGTTTGACAATTCAACTTTCTCACTTACGTCGTTCATCAACATCAAAACAAATTTCATGATAACATTCCGTGACAAAAATTCTCTATTGCTTCTAGTTCAATTATAACTAGAGTGACAACGAGTTGAGCTTGTTTCTAGCTCTTTCCATGAGTTCCCAACTATTGTTTTCTTTCAAACTCGCATTTTCTTTGCTTTGTGGAACCAACTAAGCCGCAAGTCAAGTTTTTTGATGATTTTTGTTTTCCAAAATTTCTTACTCAACTTTTAAATACTCTATCCTCCATGTTGTTGAACAGTCATAGTTGTATGAAACGTTCTCATTGTGGTGCCTGTCAAGTTTAAAAAAATTTATCAATGTGACACATTTGTCTGCATGCATAACATTGACGATTATCATAAATTCCCGCTACTCTTTGAATCGTTCTATTATTTGCATAAACCTCTAGCAAATTTAGAATTTTTTTAAGCTCACCTTCAAATTTCTGAGTCGTTCTTCGTGTTGATGCAAAATCTTCTCTACATGGAAGATTTGCCAAATCCATTGTCATAGGTTTAGATGTATCTTGAAAAATGTTTAATGATTCAACATGTTTGACACTCTAACCACCCGAAATTTGTTCAGTAATTATGATTATTTTGTTCATTATGGATGAGTTGCTTATCCTTATTTATTTTTGAATGCAATCATTTAATTCTCATTTGAACACATTCAAATCTTTTATTACACTCATATCCATAATTTGTATTTTAAGATCATAAAATGTTTCAATGTTGATTTTTTCTTTTTGCTTCAAATCATACAATCTCATTCTATCATTTGAAAACATATATAGAAGTTTTTTCTTGGAGTCATTCCATGAAATAATATAATGTAATAAGTATAAGTATGCATGACGTGTTATTTTTAACTAACAAACGGATTATTGACATGACATAATAAATATTCCATTATCATATATCTATTAATTTTAAATATTTTTGATTTAATTTTAAATAATTAAATATAGTTACAAAGAAAAATTTTCCAAAGTCAAAAAACGAAAACAAGAGTCTTGAAAGATAAAATCAACATATGCACTGCAATCAAAGCAAAAATTATGCGTCAAAATCATTGATCACTTGCAAATCTATCTTCAAATTGAAATTTTGTGTTGAAGATATATTTTATTTCAAAATTTAAACTAAAGAATTTTTTTTTAAGTTTTATAAAATTACATCATTAAATAATGCAATTTTAATTTTAAAGTAAAATTTATCATTAAATTTGAGTTGTATAATAATATTATTTCAGTTTGAAGATGAAATCTTTGAAACTATATAAGTTTATGTTCATATTTATAAATTATGTGGATTTATTTCATTTATTGTACTTTATACCAAAGAATATACATATAATTAAATATTGATCATGTAAATTGTGGTTATAAAAAACAAATATTTTTTTATTTCTATTTTAATACTTATAAATAACATGATTTTGAAACTAATAGCATTATTTGAAATGAAAAAATAGTAATGCATAATATCAATAGAGATATATTTCTTCATCACCCAGTGCTATGTGACGTACCTCAGACATGTGCTTGTTTGGAGTGGTAACACCACGAGGCAGGAACAAGAGAAAGTGTGTACGTCAATACAACATGACTCGGAAGCTTTGCCTGTGTCACCTGAAGCTTTAGCATTCCCTGCGGGTCTTCCAGACGAAGAATGAGACTCAGAGCACACTGCAGAATTCACGTGAACTATCTGTCTCGTGGATTTGACAGCTCCTTGGTGATATACGCAGGCAAGATCAGTAGCAGCGTATGCATATTAACCAAGCCCGTTCGTGGTAGTTTGTATTTGGGAGACGATCATCTCGAAATAGTATCGTGATGAATGTGAGAAGGTGATGGACCCTGCAATCTCTGTCGCAAGGAAAGAGCTGAAAGAAAAAGAAAGAGGCATGGAAGAAGACTCTGTGCAGTGATATCTGGATTGGTTACTTCCGGCTTAGTTTTTCTCGGTCAGATATTGTTTTACAGTATGCATTCAATTCATGACATTTTGTCCATGATGAGGATGTTCAGTTGACTAACATAGTAAATCATCTGCGTGGGCAAAGAACATAAAATCCAAAAATTTCGATCATTGAAATACCACCGCGTCATCCAGCTTCACCGTGATTTATTCTAGTTAGCAGGATGCATCGGTATGGTGGATCTCCTGAATGACAAGACGACTGAATGATAAGCATTTTTAAGTTCCACTTTCGACCTTCTGATACTTCGGTTAGCTGACACACTACCGCTTGGAACTGTAGGAAAGTCTCACTTGTAGATATCGACATTGTCTGCATTTCTTTGCTCTAAATCTCTAAACATTCGACAATTGATTGAACGGAAGAATTGGTATGTCAAATGTCCATTAAGGTGTACGTGGCAGTGAAAGTTTCTAGTATCGCAACCTCACATCACAAGAGCGCATAATAATCTAGATAGCAGGAAAGTGCAAATTAAGAGCATACGTGCGGTTAGATCCCGAAAGACAACTTATTTGGATCTGATGTGGTCAATGTGAGCCGACTCACTTGACCACATTAGGAGTTCAGTAAGTAAGTCTTCTTGGAATTTGAGTCCTCATGGAAGTCCACTTGTTATGGAAGTCGGCTCCGGACATATACATGTGGTGGGCTTCTTGACTGTCATAGTTGGTCGATCGATGACATCTTTCATGCAGCTTGGCTTTATCTTTCAAGCTCTGACGAGCAGAATAATTTACATCATGTACGTCAATTCTACAATATCATCTCAAAGGTGGCACATGTCAGCCTTACTTTCACACTTTACGTCTCAGCGTTTTGACAGATAATAAGTGCTGAGTCTCCTCGTGAATTGTCCCTCTGGCAAGCTTGACGTTTCCTTGGTGTTATCTTCAACGGAATCATGTGAAAACATTCGACTTTAAAGTGATTGTGCCTCAAGTGTCGAGGAGAATTACTCCTGTGGCAAGTATGATTTAAATAAGTTCTACAAGTTTTTGCAAAAGTCGAGAGCTGAACCTCTCAGTTTCCGAACTGTAACCTATGCAAAATTTCACGTTTCTTATCTCTGTTGCACCATCAGTTTGTAAACTTACCATGGTAGATATCGCAACAATCTTTATATTAGAAACATTTTTTAATCTTTAATTTATATCAATAATAAAGGTAATGATTAGGTAATGTTAATTATCCCTTGTGAGTACATCTCAGTTCACACATTTACTCAGCGTCTCGCTGAGGGTTATCCGGATGGGTCCGCAGGTACGTTCCGCAAAATTATTAATCCACCTGCGACAGTACACGGACATACTCTCCAGAGACTACGGGCCTCTTTCATTGCGTGTCTCAAATGTATCCATGTGCTCAAAATTGCTCCTATTAGATTATTTTTGAATGTGTAGGGTGAGGTATAATTAGCATAATTAATTATCTATTTCATAATTCTACCTGAACCTTTGTTTGATAACTACGAAATCAAAAGAATATAGGGTGTCATTATTCTCCGATTCCTCAACTGCATCCACGGTTTCTATCAGTCAAGTCAGATTCATAACGGAAATTGGTAAAATTATCTATAAAAAAACACCTCTCAATGAGTTAGTCCACTTTTGAAAAATTCCAACGTTGTTGCGATGACTTAACTGCAGTAGATGACGCTCATAGCCATTCCACTTCTTGTAGCACATAACATTTTTTGGACGGAAATCGGGTCAAAACTGACGGCAACCCCCGTACAAGATTGTGGAGAGCTATATTGTATAGCCATAACAAACATGTGTTAATCGACTAACTGATTAGGTTTTTTCAATTCATGAAAAAATGAAACAAGAAATTTTCAAACTTAGAATGTGGAAAGAAATTTATTAAGATGGAAAATTGGCAGAAAATGTAAATTTGGCTCATTATACAACCGGGTTTGCCATATTTCTCGCAGTATTCAGAAACTATTTTTAAGTATAGCAATAAACTACTCGGGGGCTCTTTTGAGATCGTAAATGAACATTACTGTCACTGGCTTTGTTAATAAGGATCCGAGTCGATAGTTTCTAGGAGTCGGGTCTTTCACGACATCTCACTTGCAATCAGAACTTGTTGAAAGACTTCGTGTCAGAACTCACATGGTATTCTAAACACATTTCAGCATAATATTTCTGATTCGAAAGTGCACTTTCCCACATAATCGATTGGAAATAGTAGTCTGCAAATTATGATGAACATGTGATAACTGATCGGTATTGAGATGACTAGAAATGAAGAATTCGTTTTGTTCAGAAGGTTGCTACTGCAGGTGTTGAGACCAAGCCTCTAGAATTTTAGTATCTAAGATTGCAATCGAAATGAGTCTCTTGTAAGTTTCGTGAAAGAGATTGATATAAGCTCATTTTTCTACTAAATTACGAACATATTAATTCAAGTCTGACTAACACTTGAGATCATAATATTGTTGCACACCCAAGCCAGCTCGGAGTATAAATTGTATGCGCGAAGGTTTCCTTGCTATCCTCAGAAGGAGAACCACAACTGCTTTCATCGGGACGGCATACATTGAACTGAGGTCTATGTTGTTTCACGGAGAATACCTTTCAGATCGTTCAGCAAGCTCGTGAGGGTCTCGGCGGAACAGCTTGAACGTACCATCAACATACGGTCTCTAATTTTTCTGCTCATTTTGTTCTCGTTACAATGTACTCTTTTCCTTCGAGTTCTATTTTATATTTGCCTTCACTCTCGATCTTGCGTTGCTGTGTATAACCTCGCAAAGTGATATCAGCTACAGAAGAAAATTCGATCATGTTTCTAGAGCAATTTGATGTTTTCAGACTAGAATGAGAGAATACTTACGAGTGTGGCTTGTTCATGTAGGGTGACTTTGATAAGCAGCTCGAGGACACATTCAACACCTCATTAGCAAAATTTGGAATGGGTCCTCCACAGCATAGTAGTGCTCAAACTAAACTTTTCCCGCAACGCATAGAAATGTGTTGTTTTTAATAATAGTTTCACGTATTGGTGACTATCTCAAATGCGATTTGAGTTTAAATTTGGAAACTTGCATGTTAGTCAAATTCTTTACTTAAGAGCTATATAGTAGTATGTAGATGGGATCAATTGATAGATATCATAAAGTTTTGAACGAGCCAAGCTGAAGTTGGGCACGGATGAATGACAGGGCGAGGTGACAAAAGAAAGAAAAGCATTGCCCGAAAACGTGCACGACATAGTGAGAATGAAACTGAGGAGGTCCAAAGGTGGGGGGAATTGCATGATTCCGTCGTGGAGAAGATTCTCAGCTACATCCCGGTTCCCAAGCTGCTCCAATTCAGAAGCGTTTGCAAGCACTGGAAACGGATGATCGATTCTCCGCAGTTTCGATGCCTCCGACACCAAGTTCCTAGCACGACGCAGACCAGTTTCCTGGTGCTACAGCTCTGCTTCAGCCATGCCTACATGGGCTGCGACTGGATTTCACTGCACAACAACTACTTCGCCTTCAACAGCCTCAACATTCGCGTCTTGCGCATTTTCAATCCTCTCCTGAACTCATGGTACACGTTTCCTCCCTCGGTCCTCACACGGGGAGAGATCTTCTCCAGGTCGTACCACCGTGGACTGTGGTGCATTCAACTTCTGAGTAACGGGGGAGACGGAGACATGACGCAGATCATGATCCACAATCCCACCTCGGGATGGATCAAAGAGGTACCAAGCTCAATAAATCCCAAACTGAAGGTGCTTATTTCGTTGGTGGTGGAAAAGGAGTCGAGCAACTTCAAACTTATTTCCAGTGGTTGCACCATCGCCGGATGCACATTCAGGCAAGAAGTGAGTCTTCATACACAAGTGTATGATTCTGTTACCAACAGGTGGAAATCGGCAGGGAATCTTCCCAATCCATTCTTGCAGTTCAAGACCGATGGGTACCTGCACGTGATGTACGCCGTGGCTGATCACTATGTTTACTACATAGTGGGCCGATCCAGAAGAACACAGGCAGAGTTGGACAGCTCCGACATAGAAGTGGGCACTTCTGAGTTCCATTGGAACTGGTTCACGAACCTCTTGGCATTCGACCTGAATGATTACGTGTGGAAGCTCGTCCCCGGTGACTTGCCATTCGAGGTCACGAGGAGATCGAAGATTAAGCTGTTCGAGAGAAATGGTGCGCTCGTCCTCGTCGAGCTCGCTCAGACCGAAGAACGTGAATGGAAAATGTCCATTGGCTGGAAACCAAGGATCTACTCCTGGGACCGCCAGAGCTCCCCGGATATGTTAATATGGACAGAGATTGCAGTCACCCCTCCGCCCACGGAGCGGCAGTTTCAGAAGCTCTTCTACCATCAACGTGGTCATGAGTATGCAGGACTGTGGGCCGGCCAAGGAGATTGTATTGTCTTCTTCTCCGGTACTTTCTGGGGCCATCGTGCGCTGCTCTACAACATTTCCTCGAGAATTTGGACTGTGTCGGAGTTTGGTCCTAAGAGGCCAAAGAGATCCAAGTGGTTCATGCCGTTGCCTTTCGACCTGAGCCTCAACCGTTAGCCCCTACTTTACGTATATCAGCTGTGCCAGTATAGATTAATACTTTTGTGAGCTATCCATACGGATGCAGTTTACAATGAAGCTCAAGGCTAGCTGAATTATTTCCTTCGATTTGTTTTACTGCTATTTCGATTTTTCTGTAGTTATAATAGTTATGATTTGGTTTGCCCTTATCAACTATAAGTAGTATCATTTGTGTTAATTGTACTATAGATTAAGGCGCGTGGCTTTGGGATCAATAAATAAAGTAACTGATCCCTATGAATAAAGGTATTGAACTCAGGTTCAATTATTGTATTGATTGCTCTTGATCTTAGCCATACCCGTTGTTCAGGTGATGAGATGATAAACTGAGTTATTTTACTGGTGGGGATGTTCGCCTCTTGTTTAATCTTATGGAAGCTCACAGAAATATCCCGCCTGTTAAGGGGAACGCATTTACGGGTTGGTCATTATGGGTTCCAGCCATTAACTAATACAGTGCCAACGATAACCAAATAATTTAACTTTGTATTTCCAGCACGTGAATTCTGTTGAATTAGGAGTACATCATACTGTACTACAACAAAACGCTTCAGAATTTTAGACCTTGTAAATGCAGGCAGGAAAAAATGAATTGATACTAGATTTATATTTATAGGTGATAAACTATATCAGTATAATCAATTCTTAATGAGAATAATAAAACATACAGCTCATTTGTTGTCCATTTCTTTATCGTACTGATTCAGAAACAGTCATATGATACATACGAAATACCTTGACACATAAGTCTTTATATTCCAATCAAAACAGCTATTTATATTTAGATAACTTCCATACGATACCAAAATCGTGACTAAAAGATGGGAGACTGTCGGCTGAACCAAAGTGGTTGAATCTTCAAATCTGTACGAGAAATTTATTTGATGCGACCCCTCCTGAACACAAATAGCTTACTCGTACCTAGCACACAATACTTTACCCGATGGATACCACCAACGGCACACCGTAAACCATGTTTAAATATTGAAACATACATTTTATTTCTAACGTAAAGAGCATCCCCAGATACGACTCTCGAAAGAGTAAAGAGAGAAAACAATGTACACTTAGTAGAGCAGCTACTGTGCTCTTGGGCACACTCTCAACGGATAAGATGGACACAAAGACTAAACCTCATGTTTAGTTTTAATTGGCAATACAATACATGGCATACAATACGTTTCATTTCAATTTACAATCAACATATTGAGATGCACATACGATGTTTTGCGCAATATTTTCTTGCAAGTTTTCTATTGCAATTGCATCGCCAACTTCATTGCAGTTGTGTGTGTTGTTAACTTGCAACCCATGGCTTGACATTTGCACCATGCATGAATATGATTCAATTATATGGACTCGGCAACGCATCAAAATATCTTGTATCTTGATTGCTTTTGAGTCTTTTTGCAGGACTTCCATACCATTATTAATCTGCATGTAGAGGCGCTCCAAATGTTTGATCGCCATACCAAGAATGTCATATATTGGATGGTTATATCTTTTTTGAATATTTTTTGCTTCGAAAAAAATTTGTCTATTTGACTTGACTTCAAATGGAGCCTGCAACATGAATGGATGCATTGCTGGTGTTGTCAAATGTCTCAACAATGAGATGCACATTGAGTGTATACTAGTTTGTGTTTGTTGTGGAGCACATCATTTAGAACTCATAGTGAAACACAACGTAGACAATATTGAAAAGCATCAATTTTTGCAATCATGAAAGGATTCATGATGCGCTTGATGTGACAACAAAATTAAACTGCGGATTTTCAAACAACATACCTTGGAGTTGTCAATCGTTAGCTATCTACAAAGAAGATCATTAAATGATTCAAGATTCATTGACCTTAGTTGTTTGTCCATATCAAATATTAAGAAGCAACTTTAGTTCAATCTCGTCCATGGTAGAAATCTCTGTTTGCAATGCATCACTCCACCTAAAAAAATTACTTTTTGTTTGATTCGGAGATTGACAATGCTATTGGATCATACACAAGCTCTTTTGGATGAGCTCGTCGTATCTTTGATAGGTGACCGCATAAGCTAGTCAAACTATCGACTACCGAGTTTATTCACAGGGCCCGTCAGTATAGCTATCGACTAGAGCACCATTATTTGACAAGGTATATTGATGCTATTGCCGAGAAGCATAAGCTCCTACTCCATGCTTACCGATCTTAAACTGTTCTCAAGCAACATTGCGTTGTCTAGTCAATCAGATTTCAAATATGATTGAAGTTTAATCACATCTAGATAGCCAAACCTGATGGAGTTTTGTGGTGTCTTAACCATCTTCTTTCTTGGAATGAGCAACGTGGAGTCGTAATTTTTGTTCCGCAATGAGAAAAGTACAACTTCCACAAGAGCATGTTTGATTTTTAATTGAAGGATGTGCTGAAATCAAAACAATGAATGTTCATTGAGAAATTTGAGCAGTGATTTGCACTCCAAATGCTTAATAAAAGCTCACATTTAAACATAGCCTTAACTAAAACTAAACAAAGATTTTATAGAGCAACTAAATTTAAACGTCCGATTAGGCTAATTAGGATTGTTATTGCTTGATTACATGTCAAACTAAATTGATTGCATTGTAGATTCTTGATAGATAATATTTGAATAATCAAGACAAATAAAATAAGATAGTGCACAAGAAGTACCACAATTATGAGTAGGAAATTTGGACAAGATCATTTTTCATCGAGTCTAAGTTAATAACTTAAGAAATTACAAGTCAAAACTACAGCGATGCAACGTCTACTTTGCTTGCAATTGACAAGCTAATGGCAGTGAAATGGAGCCAAAAAACTATGTAATTCACCTGTTTAATGTTATTGAAGCAGACAAAGAATTTACCAATTGTATTTAGCCATCCCACATTATCGTGTGTGGGTGATTGGATGCACACTAAGCTTATAACTAATTGACCCGCGTTGGTGTTGTAGAGCACTCATACTCATCATTAGAGTTCTTAGAGCACAGAGTGAGGTTTTGTTGATGGAAATCTGCTGCACTTACAATCGTCGGAATAACCAAGAACGCAAGTCACCAGATTGATGCTCCCATCGCAACAACGAGGAGTCTCACTCCCTTACACAATATCCTGCAACATAAAGTTACAAGAAATTTTTTAGAATATGCGTGACGGTGTTCTTGACATGTCCAAGCCATTTGTGTTCCACTGGCATGCAATCAAGTAATTTTCTGAATCTGAACAGAAGATAACTAAGTTGATTGAACTATAGATTCCTTTATGACCACACACTTCAATGCTAGATTATGGAGTTAAAATATTTAACTTACTCCTAGTGCAAACATAACTAATTGCAAAATTTATTCAAGTGATAACACAACAAACTAAAAGTTGATGCACCTACATTAAATCACAACATTTGCATTTTCTGTTGCGCATACTCATATAAGTTTTTCATTGAAAAATCATCTATTAGTGTTAGAAGTGAACTATGTGAAAAATATATTTTGTACTCATCAAAATACAAACATGATAACATTATAATATAGCTCAAGCAATACAATTAAGTATATGAAGTAATAGATATTTTCTTTCTAATCTCAACACATGTGATATATGATTGAAAATCATTTACTGAAATAAATAGATTCATCCAAAATCTTAAATTAAAAAACATGAGCAAAATGGTTTTTATTGCATATGATTTCAATTCAAATAGACATAAAAAAATATATATTAAAAAAAAATATTATGAAATACAATGTAGAGTTTGTCTTACTATTTGAAGATAATTGATACACCAAATCATTATAAAGGTAAAAGTACCTTTCACATTCATCTAGGATTGATGTAGATTACCTTTTAAACGTTTGCCATACAAGCTCCACAACAAAAGTCTAAAAAGTTCTTCACTACTTTGATTTTTGGTCAATACGCTACCAAGTTTATCAACTCCACAACGGAAAACTAAAAATTTCTTCACTCCTTTGATTTTTGGTCAATATGATACAATGGTTACAAGTGACATTCTTAAAGAATGGCCTTATTGCATGCCATCAAATTTGCCATCTCTTGTGTAACACTAGGGTTTAGAGAAGTTCACTCGAAGATGTAAACATAAACTCTAAAGATGAGAGATACCAAAAATAATTTTCCTCTCATTTATATAGCTCTCACCAACAAATGCAAGGAGATAAGATTTTATCCTCGCCATCTATCCCACTCCTAGTGAATAAATGACGTGGCAGTAAACTCTAATAAGCACACGGATCGCTGATGTGGCGTTGTCAATTAACACATTTATTCTCTACCTACTAAGCGCGAGGATAGTTGACGAGACAACTATGACTAGTGCACGCTAAAGTATCTATATCCACATTGAGAGTAACATCTACTTTAGTTTTAACTAACTAAAAATAGTTACATCGTGTTTCACCATAGTTTTCTCTAAATCTGAGATACAACTTTTAATGAGATTGATGTTAGATATCAAATTGAAACCACGATAATGTCTACTTTTATAAAGGTATGATTTATTTTGGCCTCTACTTATATGCAATATCATTGGAGTTTTAAGATGACATATAAAACAATTGACCAAAATTTATTTACTTGGAAAAATCTAATAGATTTTTTTAAAAAAATTTTTCATATTGAAATTTAGACATACTAACGTAAGAACATATTTACCCTGCAGTCATATACATAAATGTATTTGATCACAAATAAAAAAAATAAAATATCATGGTTTGAAAGTATTAAGACAATATTTGACATAATTTTTGAAGTCACTCAATATGCCAATTTTTTGGGCTAAAAACTATGATTATTCTCTGGTTTAATTCTTGCATAATATAGTTCAATAATTGTCATGAACGAATCATCTCAACATGTATAGCTGTATCAAGTAAGAATATTCTTATGAACTCAAATTATATTAGTGTAGACTATCACCGCTTCAAGTGAGCAAAATGACCAAATGTAATACAGATGCCGATGTGGTAAATGTTTTCATATATTGTGCCCTTATATTGCTAGACTGATAGAATTTTTTTCTTACTTCTTTTATACAGTCTTTGATAAAAAAAAGTCCCATACTCTTGCATTTAAACATCTATTATTGTAATTGTGTTTATCTAGTTTATGATTGTTTGAACTGGTGTTTCTTGTTCCACGAATGATTTTTGAATCTTTGAAATGAAACATATTTAAACCATGCGAGAAAAAATTTCTGGTATTTTTAACTTTCGGATATCATAAGTGAAAGAATATGATTCTGTGCACTAAAGTCTATCATGGTTTAACAAACAAATGGCCCAAAGGAGACTCCCGTACTTTCCAGTATGTTAGACCAGTTAATATAATATAGAATATAGCCAAAGCTCAAAGAAAAAAATGAACTTGGACTTAAAGTTTTTTGACAATTTTATTAGATGCTAACTGCTATGGAACTAATTTCATATAACTTTCCGTTTAAGACATGGAAGTGCAAATATCATTAGCGCACCGCAAGTACTGTACAGCGCAGCTGCTGATGATAGATGGGATCTTACTTTTCAAAAGACTCAGTAAGCTGAAGTGCTACTCAATTCTAAAAGGTACGAAAATTGGGAATCCAGGGGATTGGAAGACCACATACAAGGCTGAAAGCCAACGGGTATAATGAATGACCTATGCAAACACCGATCACGTTCATACATTTCACAATTGTTCGGTATCAGCCGGTCAAAGGCCGTTTTCCTGCCCAATCGTTTTCCTGCCACTGTCTCTGCGGCATAAGTCGTCCGCTGGCAAGCAATGGTCTTGCCACGTCAACCTCTATCCAGCGAATGAACACGCAAGCTTGTAAAACTCACCGGCAGTGAGCTGGACTTGAGACGAGTGATCGGGATACATAAACATCTGTTTCACACTGACCAGTCAATGTTTCCATTTCAGTCTCGGCATAGCAGTCGCCGAGACTGAAACATTCATACAGAGAGAAAACAGAAAGAAATTGCTCGAAAGATTGGAGACGGAATAAACAGCAACACATTAAAGGAAAGAGCCATTCATGATCAGCTTAAGCACGCATGGATCGAGACGAGAGACAAGAGGTTCTTTTCGAAAGCAATTAGCTTCAGATCTCTAGAGGTAGAGTCCGGTATTATTTCTTAGCTCCCGTACGGGACACTTCGCACAATGGGAACCATGGAGTGGGGTTAACTTTTAAGGGAGCTGCGAAATTCGGAGCAGCTCCGTGAGCACGAGCTAGCGATTCTAGTCGGTGCGTGAGCGTGTCTGATTGATTAAGGGTGCTGTGATCCTGAAATTAGGCGGATCCCGAGCGGTTGATTAATCTGGCTGAGCTGCCGCTGCTTTCACGACCTCGTAATGAACGGATCCGATCATCAAGCAGCGCAAAGAATGTCCGGACCATAAACTGGGTCCGGATGGCGACTGTGTACAATTCTATGGAGCCGGCGGCATGCGCTGAGACCCATGAAGGCTTGGGCCTTGGGGCGGCCGATCGCTCTCGGAGCGCGAGAGGCTCGAGAAGCTCGAGGCCGTGCTGAATTCAGCTCTCGCCCATGCCGTGAGAGTAACTTGAAATCGTGTGAGGTTTCTGGCCTGTGAAGTAATGAAGGGATGGACTGTCGATCGATTGCTCGCAACCGGAAGCGCTGATCCATGTCCTCTGAAGTTGTAGGTGTCCTTGAGCTAACCGCTTTCGAATGCATTGGATTTGATTTGGTTGGAGCTCCAGTCAACTCGATCTAGATCCGACACCGTGCACGTCGATGATAAATCTAATCTACCGAACCTAGCTACTAGTTCACGACGTTGCACTTTCTCCGGATCTGGCCCTTGCTGCCCGTGAGCACGTCCAGATTGCCCAGTTTCACCATGGCAGCTGCGAAATCCGAGCTGAACGGAGAGCCTTTCTTGTTGTAGTTTTGCACGATCTTGAGACCCTGCGAGTTCCGCTTCGTGGCGTCGTCGGACTGGAACAGAACCTTGCCCTTGAGCACGTTCGAGTAGAAGTTCTGGTCCCAAGTGTCCTTGGTGCTTGATTGGTCCATTTTGATGGTAGTTTTCGTGTCCCCGAACTTGCACTGCTTCTTGAGGGACGCAGCGAACGCCGGATCGATGGACGGGTCTGTCGGGGCTGTCTTCGAGAAATTGTACAGACGGCTTTGTATATTAGAGCAGTGAGCGACTCCGATGGTATGAGAACCTGCAGATCCGATCATACAGCTCGGTTAAGTCTGAACGAGGCGAGACACCTTCGATCTTCACGAAGTTGGCAGAACTTGGAGCCTGACCATGTGATTGCATTGATTATTTCTCGTGCAGCTCTTTTAGAGAGGGTAGGCAATTCATGAATACGACTGGGTCACGGGGATGAGAGGCTTACCAGACAGAGTGACCATCTCCTTCATGGAAAATCCTTTCCTGTTGAAGAGGCTCACTAAAGAATCGAAATTGAAAGAAGGTGGGGGCAAGTCCTCGTTGGCTAGTTTGACGGAACTGGATAATCCATCTCTTCGACCCAGCGAGACAGTATAATTCAATCCTCCAAACTGCGTGCCGACAGAACGAGAGGGATAGGTTAGGACGATCAAGTCAAGTCCAGTCCCGTCCAGACCAAGGCATGGCATGGCTCTCAGGCAAATTCATGAAAGCATTTTGTCAAATTTCATCGTGGAACTCACCGCTTGCATGGCATCTCGGGCAGCGAGAGTCAGGATATCAGAGCAGGAGACAACCCCAGGGCACAGAGCTTCGACTTGCGTTTTGACGCTGTCAATCACTTCGAACCCTCTGAGAGAATTTTTATTTCCGAAAGCGTCTTTCTCTCCCGACACTCCCGCTTTGGAGTCTAAAAGCACAGAAGCATCGCAACCCTGCAGCATTCAGCCATTTTACAAATTGCAGATCAGAGTACAGCACTATAATGGAAGATATGCATCTCTGGGCTCGAGGAACCCTGAAGGCTGCTGTATAAACCCCAATGTCGCCCTTGGATCTGGTGATATCTCGCATCTGAAAGATCAAATCGTCTTAATGACAGTTACTCAAGGGAGTCTTGGGATGATGTCAAGCAACTCATTGTATTTAGCGTACACTGGACATATGGTTATCAAGCCTAGGAATGGAATTGAACGAACTGCACGAAACTTAGGCCATCCTGCCCCTCCCTAAGGTTCAGACAGCGGAATTCTCAAACTGTAAAGCAGCTCCCGGCCAATTCTATCTTTTCTGTTGAGGTTGGTGAAGTCGATCTGACTGGCACCTCGAATTGTAGTCTCGAGCAACGAAGGGTAATACGGAGACGCTACCAATTGCAACATAGTATGAGTTAAGGGGAGCTGCTTACCTGCACAAAGCAATCATGGAAGTGGAGTCGTAGAAGAGCAGGTGCAAGAGTCCTGTCCTTTGCGACGGCGGCTTTGACAACTTCAGCGACTTTAGCCACTCCCTTGGGGCATTTGGAGTTGTAGAAGGTCGGTGACAATTGAGCCTCGGCGGTAGAAGAAGCAAGGACCACCACTCCAATGATGCACAGGAGCCACCTCGAGGCCATGTTCCAGCTACCGCAGGGACATGCACAGCGTGTGCGCGAGTCTTGGTCCGCTGTTTTTTCTGGTATTTTTTGTTCCTGCCACGTCAAATTGTTGCAGTTGCAGAAAGCATCAGTACAGCCAGCAAACACTCAATCTGCAGCTGTATCTATTCAGCGGTTAGCCGAGAATTGGGAACTTCGGCAGCCACTTGCAAGAGTGACCTCTGCTCACGTGCTCTACTCCCGTCCCACCGTTAACAGGCTGTCCAATGCTTCAAGTTGTAAGCTTCGGAAGCTGTTGACGATGGTCTGAACCACACGAAGGCGCCTATGAGAATTCCTTACACTAAACCTGAAGAGAAATCAACAGACTGCTTCCAACTGCAACTCGAAAGCCTTCCATGGTACGTGATCACTTATGCGGTTGCATGAAATCGCTGTGATTACATGCATTTCTGAGCTGTGCTGTCTGAGAAAATTAACACTTTGTGACAAGAAATAAGTGCCCTACAGAAAATTCAGTTGTGTGATTCAGAAAAGCTGTGGCTCAATGTCATGAGAACAGAAGCCTTCATTCTACATTCTGGCTCAACGAGTAGTCGGAAGAAAATTTAGATGACATTCACCAAACAGCTACAATTTTTCGTGTGCTGCGGAGTCTTTCATCAAGCATTGCATCAAACTTGGAGAATGCACGTGAATGAGTAGTTTAACAGCAGTGGGCATGGAGTTTCCCTATTGCTGTTAAACTTTGTGCAGGCAAGCACAAAATTCTTCAGATGGACTCGTCGATTATCGACGAGTCCATAGACATTCTAGACTGCGGGCAGGAAATTTCCTCCCTTCAAAACTCAAGCAGCCATTGATTGCATCAAAGAAACATACAGTCTAACAACAATAACAATTGTAGTTCTGATTTCACACCTGACGTCTAAATTTTTCAGGTGAAAGAGAGAGGAGTTGACCTGTCAGTAGAAGCCCGACACCTTTTGAATGATTCGAGGTTTTTTTATAAAGTTTTCAGAAAAGACAACTCAGAAAGCTACACTCAGATGACGATGAAGCAAAATCGGAATCCAAACTTTGAATAAATTTTTGATTGAGGTGAGGGGGAACGATCTAGAGTGTAGGAAACTATCTAAATTCTGGAGGTAAAAGGTGGAAGAACAAGGAAGAAAATAAAGTTTCTACGTTTCTATCTCAAGCCTGCGCTCGAGATAGACCTGGGGAGGCCTGTCTCTGAGGGAGTGGGGAGGGGAAGGGCGATGGTTGATGGATCTCCGGCCCTCACCTCATTTATACACGGCCTCGGGTCATGGACACGGACTCAGAAAGCTACGGATGGTCAAGAGTGCGAGGGGACGCTGTTTCAGTCCATCAGCATCGCCGGCACCTTTGGGTGCTAGTCCCGCGCCTGATTGCCAGCGCCATGGGCTTGCGAGAGAGGCAGGCGGGCTCAGCCGACTTTCGTCAGCTCGCAGAAATACAAGCGACCGATCATGATGTGTGCACGTCGAGCGGCTGTCCTTGGGGGCGACGCGCAAGGGGGAGCAGAGAGTCCTGAAGGCTAGGCCGAATTTCGCCGCACGAAAATGCGCTATCCAGATCGAGAGCCATCGTGTCGAGAATCATCCCAGTTCTCTTGCTCTTCCGGAGTGTATTCTGTTGCCGTGGTGGGGCCGCCGGTCCTCCCTCGAGCGTGTGCATTCTTCCTCCCCTTCGCCTTGCAAGCTCTCGCTCTCTCTCTCAACCTCCTCACCACCACGAATCTCGGATCTCCCTTCTCAACGCTCTGCTCCCCAGACACGCTCTTCTGCAAGCTGTCCTCTCCCCGTCCCCCACTCAGTCCCGACGTCGTCATCCCCCGCCCACCCAGCTTCCCGTGGCTCGAGCCTCCCCCATTTCGCTCGGGGCTCCACCTGCCTGCGTCCATGACCCATCGCCCCGGCAGACGATGCATGTGATTGTGGGACTCTCGTATTATCGTCCGCTTAACTAAATCCCTTAAGGCTTATTCCTCGCTCTCTCTCGACTAATCGAGGCCCCCTCTACCATTCATCACAATGATCCGACGTGCTCCTTTCACTGAGGGCGAGTCATGTGACTACGGGGACTGGTATAATATCTCTTTCTTCCCACACGTTTCACAATTTTAATTCAGCTGGGCTCAATCCGAACAGTGATTATCTAATCCAGGAGCTTGTTCTTGCAGTGGATTATCGTAATCGGAAGGTCAATGCTTCTTAAGAGATTCCAATGCCATTTACTCTCCGGGCAAGTCGAGGGAACTGAAGTGGACATTTACTGATTTCACCAGCCTGGCGTTACGACCTGGCTCTTACGCTGGGAGGAGAGGCCTGGAGCTCGGAGTACACGCTGTGGGGCAATGTGAGGTTAGGAATGCAGGTCAATGGACCGAAGTCCCTAAGCTCCGTAACATCTGGCTTTACGACGATCCAGGTTGCACTTGACCGGGATGAACGTGTTGGGCAGTAGGTGCTCGTGTGCGACTGATGGACTGACTGCACTTTGCCGGGGACTCGTTGCCGGGATGTGGCTCGGAATGTTGAAATGCGATCTGCCTCTCGTCGCTCGATTGATGCGCGTCACGTAGGGGAGAATGGAGAATGGAGAATGTGCTGCTATCTTTGGAGCATCCACGTGCTTTAGCTCGGGGGCTCTTTCTCCCCATCTAGGGCAGGAAAGGCTTCACTACCCCCGGCTGCGAAGGGTCTAAGGACACCCTGAGATTTTCTCGGCTTGACTTCAGGCATGAAGTCCAGAGATTTGCCGAATGACTCGCCGGTGCCCAACACACGCTTCGTGCCTCTGCATCGAGCAGCTCGGATTTCACTTTGGCCTGCTAAATCTGGGCCGGCGTGACTACAGGAGTCGTCCTCACACGCATCTCTAACCTTCGGTCGCTTGACTTGTAGGCAGCCAGCCTCCTTCGAAGTGGACGTTCTCTAATTGGTTAAGATATTCTTCGATATTCATGCCCATGAACACAATTTCATGATTCCAGATTCAACTCCTGATTTCGGAGTTGAATCTGGAATACATTTTTCAGACCTTACGAAATCATTCGACAGGCCACAGAACCACTTTCTGAACGTCCGAACACGCTCGGAGAACTGATTACACCGACTAAAATCATATAACCGGGATCGGGAATATTTCACGGGCGGGCTGTCGACGGAGCCCATGGGCACCTTGCAGACCGATCCAAAACCCTTTGTGATTGATTGCTTCGGGATAAATGAATGGTTGCAACGCTTTCTGGGAGCACATAGGAAGCAAATATTCCCCAGCTCGGTACAATCATCAGAGGAAATTGTCCTATCTGCCAGCCAACACACTCCCTATAAATAAATAATGCGCTCAAAGTCCACTTTGCTCCTCCTTTCCCTCTCCATGTTTGGCGCTGACTTTGCAGCAGCAGCAGTTTCTTCTCTTTCCTTTCCTTCCTTCGCTCAAGAGGACATAGACCAGCTCCCGGCGGTTGCTTATCTGTGTACATGTATGTATTGTACGCACATGTTTATCTACCAAATAGTCTGCAGCAGCTGAAGTATCTCCCGTCTGCGTCTGCCCTCTGACCATTAGGCCGCCACGGACGCAAAATTTCACCTGGAAGCGGAGCAGATGGCTGTACAGGGATCGAGAGCCCGGTCATTTCTGCAGGTCGATGGGGAGGAGACGTAGTCGCTCGATGGGTGACAGTTGGGCGGTGAGTCTGGCTGGCATGCGGAAAACTTCGCTGCTCTCTGTTGACTGGGTTGCCAGGAACCAAGTAACCGCGCTGTGACCGCGCTGTAAGCGAGCTGGAATGTTGAGAAGCGTGCACCGAAGGGCAATGATTCTGAGCCGACGACTCTGCACTCTAGATCCCCGCTCTCACGAAGTCAATGCCCGTCCCGTTCGTGGAAACCTCTCCACGAGACCTACGCGCTCAAGCCCCTGCGAGGAAAGTAGGGAGGGGAGCTATGAGAGAGAGAGAGAGAGAGAGAGAGAGAGTCTTTTGTCGATCCGTCCCCAGCCTTCCGGCACTCGCAGCTCCCTCTCCCTCCCCGACCTCGTCTCTCACTTCACGACCCCATCGCTCCGTCGATGACGACAAGCTCATGATCGGGTTCGGACAAACTATTTTTGTTCGAGGCCGGGTTTAGGCGAGTCTGTCAAGATGCTGATTTGTTTGTGCACTTCGAACTCGGGCCGATCCCGTTGGTAAGTTTGTAGACTTTGCGCTTCTGGTTAGAGGGAGCCTCGAGCAGTAAGTGGTCAGGAGACATTGACGTTCGGGCTCGGTGCGCTACATCTACGAGCTCGACGGGTCCTCCGTTCACCGATGAACCAGTAGCATGATCGGGGTTGCGTTTGGCCGTCGTCAAATTCAATTTGGTTGGAGCCGTGATCATTCTGTAAGTGTTTCTAGTCGATCGTGTGCCTGTTTACAGGTGCTGCACGTCCCCCCTCCGTGCCCTGGAGCGCTGCTCTGCGAGCAATTAAGCTCGTGTTAAAAGAATATACTCGACGCCGCACCGGTGATCAGATTGGTATCCACTCCCAGGATTGGATATCAATCTGATCTCGTGATGAACGCCTTGATCAATGAGCCTGATCATGGGGTTTGATTACTTTGAAGCCAACCTGATAGAAATTGTAATCTTCTTAAAACCATGGAGGCGTGCACCGTGTTGTCGAGCTCTAACTCACCTGAAGACGAAGCTGCGCGTAAGCTAAAAGTGCCCACCTGCAAATGTCGAGTGGTGGTACACAGAGGAGACAACCCATCGGATCTCCGAACCGCCTCGCAAGCGGATTTGTGGATCTCGTTTTCGTGAGCTCCTCTGGCTGCTACTCTAGGGCCATGCATTTGAGATCAAGGAGAACGAGCAATGCTCGAGATCTCTGACGCATTCGCATGAGCTGCTTCCTGTGGGTCGTCGCGGTGTTTCTTGAGATTGAAGTCTTTCATGATAACTTCCGACATAAGAGAGAATGACAGCGAAAAATCTGAGCCGGAATCTTCTGGGACATGGCATTCGGATCTGCTCGGTCCGTCGTGCTTTGTCTCGGATCTCTCAAACGAGGGGCAAAAAAAGACATCGTGAAACTTTCTGCTTCTGTGTCAAGTAGCTCGCCTTCATCTCGAACCGGACAGCTCTTTCTGAGCGACTTTCTGGCCCTCGATTCGATTCGTGTCCGTAATGGGATCATTAGGAAACAATTAGCATTACAGAAGAGCTCAATTTGACCAAATGGAGTCGCTCGCTTGCCTTATACAATTTCCCTCGCCGGGGGAATACGCACCTACCTCTGGAGGGCACTAGGTGGAAATCCACTCACAACTGGTCGGTCGTCAGTCACACGATAAGACTAAAATCCTAGCAACAACACTTGCTGTCAGCGCCTGTGGTGTCAGATTTCCTGCATGCATTTCCATGTCAATCTAGTCAAACGCCTTCCGTACCCGACTCACGGGCTGGAGAAAAATTGCAGAGCATTCAGGAACAATGGGATTGGAAATTACAGTGAGAGAGGGGAATCAGGGCTGTGTTCCAAAAGGAATTGCATTTCACGAGGCCGATCGTATGTCGACCGAGATTGAAAACCGGTCGGTCTCCTGATCGACCGTAAAATTGAAGTCCAATGGACGAACAAAAACCGAAGGAGGTTCACAGAAGGGAATCAGATGTACAGGCGGGGGATAATCGAATTGGACAGCAGACCTAAAAAATACATGACATCGTCATAGACTAAGTACAAAACGTACGATTTAGAGTCATCCTCTTTGGCGCTAGGCTTTCCTTTCTTGGAGGACTTGGGCTTGGATTTGTCAGCCCCCTCCGGCCGACTCGAAGGTGCGTAGATCGGATACTCATCGAGCTCGCGCGTCTTGCGGGGCGGCTCTGGGATGAGAGTGGAAGGGTTCCAGGGTGGTCTTCCCGACAGCGTGTCCCCGAGTTGCTGCAGCATGCTGCGCTTCCGTTTGGGATCGTCTGCCGACTCGGACCCGGTCTTGGATCGCGAAGCATCGGATTGTGCTTTTGCGCCTGGGGAGTTGGAGCACGTGTTGCCCATTTTGTAAGTCTAGTGTCGAGCTCGGGAGGTGGTGGTGATGGTGGTTGGTGAGACGGTTAAGGAATTTTTACAATTCAAGTTCCATACGAGCATTCTGAACTCGTGATCGTAGTCGCTACATCGAGTTATGGATCGATCCGGCGGCGGATTGGTTCCTCTTCACTTCTTCTCCTCGTCGTCATTCTTGTCGTCCTTCTTGTCGTCCTTCTTCTTCTTGCCCTTGGGTTTCATCTTCTTCACCTTCCCCGCGATTTTCTGCACGATGCTCTTCTTCCTGGGAAGTGCGGGATCCTTGGGCGCTGTTCCATCGGCCGAGCAGTTGTTGCCCATCTCTTCGCTTCTCTCGTAACTCTCTCTCTCCGACCTCAACTCTGCACAGCCCACCCGATTTCAATCAACACATGCCTCCCCCCGACCATCGAGCGACCGAAGGCTCCAAATCAATCCGACCAGGCGAACACCACCGCGACAAGCTTAGAATTGAGGCTCTAGGATCCTTCTGAACTCCGTGCAGACAGACAGACAGACAGATCGACCGACGAGCATGAATGGATGTCCATCGACAAATTCGGCTGGAGAAGGTTGGCGCCGGTGACCATTGTAGAGAGCCACGACGACGACCACCCAACCGAGGAAGTTAAAAGCTTTGCCCATCCCGGTCTGCGAAATGAACATTAAGCCGGCCTAATCATTCGAGAGACAGGAGATTGGGCCCCAGCGGGGAGGAGATGAGCTTATTGGAAGGGAATGCAGATTGAGTTAGCATAATGGGTCGATCCCTTAGCGAGGACCGATTAAATCGGTCGAGAAGTCCGCACCACAATGGAAGCATTTCACGGGAAAGGATCGAGCAGATTGGTGGAACGAAGGAGGGATTGTCTGATTATCGAAGGGAGCACCTGTTTCGATGGTTCGAGTCGAGACTTGGAATGTGCAGTTTCGCTGCGTCCTAGCGTCCACGCATTCCTGCGGCCGGGCTCACCCACGCCCCAAGGCCTAACTCGAAAGAGTGTGTCCACTGAAAGCACCGTCGTCGTTTGTTTCAGAGCGTTTGGAACCAGAGCTGATGATCAGCGCCGAGCAGGTGCGTCGTTTCGCCTCGATTCCAGCGTCCCCGGGGGCTTTTCCTCCGCACGATGCGCCTCCCCTGCTCTGGCCATGGCGGAGCCTCGCTGCCGCCTGGCTCCGGCTCCGGCTCTGGCTCTGGCTCGTGCTCGAAACCTCTGCCTGTGGCGCACTTCGACCGATCGAACGAGCCCCGCGGATGGCATATTTCCCCCGAGGTTGAATTCCAGGGGACCATATTTCAAGTCGTATCCAAGCAAGTAGACACATTAGCTCCATCAATGGCTCGGATTCATGAGAGATCTAGATTTCCACAGCATTCAATTTGGACATCGTTCAAAAGGCCTGTACTGTAAACTTCCCAGTTCTTTCAATTGAATATTCGGCTTCATATCCGAATCGAGGAATGTGTGGTTTTCCAATCGATTCGCTATAAAGACTGCTAAAGCGAAACATCGTGATCGTTACAAATGAACTCCATCTGGAGTAAACGGGATAAATTGGGATCATTGCAGCCATGGCTAAGAGCATGAAACTATAGAGCAAGTCGTGACGCAATTTTCAGTACTTTGATCGCGACCAGCGAGCGGGTGCTACAGACATATTCCGGTTGTCCTATACAGTATTTGTACAGAGACGTGAATAATACTAATAAGCAGCAAACTGATTCAGAAAACGCGGATCCCCACTGGCCTCCTAGCTCTACAAAGCTTGGACGATATGAAGGCCACCGGGACTCCATGGCACGCAACGATTGCCATTCTCGAGAGGCTGGATCGATCCGACGGGACGGGTACAAGAAACCCTTCTCGTGCTCGTGAGTCGGATGGACCGGATCTCCACTGGACCGAATCTGCTCGGGCCTGCGGAGCTGAGAAATTCCGGGACTGAGTGAGTGATTATGTTAGGATCGGTCCGTCAGGAGATCGACGGGGCAGCGGCAGCTCTCGCTTGTCTAATTGAATGAGAAGTCGAACTCGAAGTCCTGTTCTTCGCACTCGGGCTCAGACTCCGAGGTCCAGCCACTATGTTCCTCCTCCTGCTCTCCCTCCTCTCCCTCCTCTCCCTCCTCCTCCCCGTCCTCCTTGTCGTCGTCCTCCTCCTCGTCCTGCTTCTCCGCGTGTACCTTTATATGTGGGAGAGGTCCAACTACGGGCTGCTCCGCAGCGACTGACTTCCTTGGCTTGTGATAGCGACGCTGGCCAATATGTTGGATCTTGTGCATCAAGTGGTCGAAGGTCGACTCGTCCTCCTTCTCAGATTTGACGCTTGTCAGCTCGGGCTTCACGACGGGGAGCACATTCGCCGGCTTGAAGGAGAATCCGACGATCAGAGAACCCCTCTGGTCTCCATGGAACATGACCGGGTACTCCTTGTCGGGGACCTCGTCCTCGTGCTCGTCGAGCAGGTTCTTGACGTCGATTTTGCAAGTGCCGCGGCGGCTGTCGTAGACGTAGTCCTGGTCGTAGATGAAGATTTTCAGGTACTGGTAGAGGCTGAGGTTGACGTAGGCCGCGATCTTGAAGCTGAACTCCTCGTCCCACACTGAGTCCGAGCCTCCGTCCGTCACCACCTTGCTCGACCTCCTCTCGCCCCCCAGCGACATATTGGCGAACACATCCGCCTTGCCGAATCCGAGAGCCTCATCTCCTTTGATTCCTTTCGACTGCTTCAGCCTGACGATCAGCTCTCCCGCCCTCGGCATTTTTGAAGTCGACGGATTCTCCTCTCCTTTCTTTGCTCCGATCGATCCGAGTTCTTCTGATTGATCTCGGATCGCTGTCACTGGCCTCCTAGCTCCCCAGCTCGTGAGCTTCCTGCGCCTGAATTGTCCAGAAGGGAGTGCGAGCTCTATGTAGACGCTTTGAGACCCGAGCTCTTCAGGTAGCGAGCCATTGGGGTTCTGGCCAGTTTGGAGTCACTCGTCGAACTGGGCCTGCAGAGTTGTCGAGTGTGAGAGCATCTTGGCCATGTTCAGAAGGACCAGGACGAGTAGGACCCTGAGTCGCCGCCTCCGCTGCCGATATCAAGAGTAGCCAGCCATCTTGTGCTCGAGCTCTGCTTATTATCTAATTCATGGAGAGCTGTAGGCGAGTTTGAAGGGGAGGAATATGCTCGGGGGCACTAGAATACCCACAGGGACGTGGGTGTGAGTTCATATGGCGACAAGCTGAAAGCAGTCGCTCCAGTGGATCGCTGCCAGACCAGTGGACTGCTGAACATTCTGATTTCTTGTCGAGATCGTCCGATCGGAGGGTTGTGGCACACTTTTCATGGCTCTTGTTCGGCAGAAGCTCTGTCCTCGGTTCCCCCGTCAGTTCGTTCTGCCACTTTCTTTCGTCTAGTCCTCAGGCGGAACGTTTTCACTCCATCCTGAACTCGTTTGAAAAGGTTCGACATTCCCAGTCGGAGAAATAGACCGCCTTGGTGTGCAAACAAAGCCCGGGTCCCATACATTTCCACAGTAGATTGGCATTTAGCTGATCTTAACAAATTGACTTGAGAGAGAATCCGTACAAAATTGGTCAAAAGGAATACAATCGACGACGACGGATCCGAAAGACCCGCTGACTCCAACTTCAGTCTTCGGATGCGGAATCTGCACAGCTGCTCGATGCATTATTTTCTGAGATGCTCAGTGCACCATCTTCATCAAGCAGTACTTATACTCCTTGTTAACCAGTTCTGTTGCATCGCAAGACCCCGTCATGAGCTCAGATGTATGCTTAAGCCGATCCTGATGAGCGAACCACTCGCCCCTTCGTTCTTAGTTATAAGCTCTCTCGAGCATAAATAGAGTTTTTCTTGACGGTTTTAAACAGCTGGACGTCGTGATTTAGAGAAATGTTTACGATGGAATCGTGGGTGGTATCGCAAAAAAGCGACAACCTTTGCAAGATTTCTCCTCGTCTCTCACTGCGAGCTAAGTGTCTCACTTCCACTCAATGAACTGTGGTGTGGGTGCTGCTTCTGGTCGTTTTGTAGGCAAGAAAGATCTACTTATGCCGGCCTTGCTGATTGTTATACTTCCACTCTTTAGCTATCAGTGGATCAATTTTGACGAAACAAGAAATTTGAGCGTTTTCCTCCTATTGCTAAATTGATATGAACGATCGAATTTTTCAATATGGAAAATGGAGATTAACGAAAGATGCAGGGTGATGATAGTCTGAAAGTTTTGATTTTATGGTATTTCTTTCATTTCTTTCGTATTCAAAAACAGTATCTTTGAATGCAAATCTCCAGTGTTGAGCACTTTCACGAAAGATGATACATTCAAAAAACTGCTCTGCTGAACAGCAGAATGAATTCAATGACGATTCTCGATCATATTAAGAGAACTTCGACATCGGTTGTGCGCGTCCGTCTACTTCATTCCACAGCCCTTGGTCCTGTAAGCGCACTGTTAGACTGCAGTAAGGGCCTCATGCTAGTTCTGGAAAGTCCTAACACCACACTGATGCTCCAGTGATTCAACTCACTGAAGAAACGAACTAATCAAAGTAATTCAAGATCGAAGTGAACAATGTGACCCAGAATCAAACTCTCCGACCTCTATTTGACATTCACTGAAGAACTCCATACCAATCTTCAAATTCTTGCCTATTCGATTGTTGATTCGTTTCTTCGTATACCCCTAAATTGTAAAAAGCAGATGAAGATTAGCATGGAGTACAGAAACGTAGATCACATAGAACGCAATTCTGGGCCGCAGTGCTGACTCCAATCTTCACCTTCTCTTACTGATAGATTCATTTTCTTTCTTCCCGTAGACATCTTTGCTTTTATTTTAGTGTAATCTACGAGAAGGGTATGAGTAGGGGAAGGCATCAACAAACAAATCACGAGACTTTAAAGTCTCAGGAACTGATGATGAGGGATCGATATAAAACCCCAACGCCCTATAAAAATTTCATCTAAGGGATTACTGAACTTACGGAGAGCTTCTGTTTGTCATGCTAAAACCAGGTCTGCTCTTCTTCAGGTTCGGTTGGAACTGTAGAAAAAGCACCGTCCCATGTCCAGGAGCCACCGTTGAAAGTTGGCTTTAGAAATAAGTGAAGCCAAGGTGGTAAAAGCACAAGATATGCATTTTCTTTTGAGAACTGTAAAATGTGCAAGAGGTATACGAGCAGTATGCAAGTAGGGAGAACGTAAACCCTGTGCTTCTAAAAGTAAAGGAGGTCAGCATCAGATCGCAAACTTACGTATATACCGCTAGTTCGGAAGGAGAACGCTGAAACGAAGAACAGAGAACTTCCTACCCTTGTGATTTCTTTCCTGATTCGAAATAACTTTGGAAGATCTTCATCTCAGAAACAAAACCTTCCACTGCGAAGATGCATCACATGCGCGTAAAATGAAGTCGATAATGTGTGGATCGGCAGCATCATTCTGCCAGATGTCGAAAATAACCGATCAGTTGCATGTAATTCATGGTATGACCGCACTTTCTCTGCAGGTAGCTCTCTATATAAAATAATCACATCTCATGTCTTCTTGTGGTATAAAAACAAACCCTGTTTTTCCATGTAAATGTCGAATAATTCGGTTCGCAGTCAACATCCTAGTGCTCTTCTTCCTCAGTGACCGCGACATCTCTGTGACAAGCGAACTTGTGTTGTATCAGAGCTAAGTGTTATGACTTTATTCTGAATTAACTTCATAGAAAATATCAGTTTCTACATCAGATTTACCAACGGGTGTCCTGGAATGGAGGAAGAAGACAATCCAGTATAACACAGTTCTGTGAAAGATACATCACACAAGATCAATCACGTCCGATCATAAGTGCAAGAGTTTTCTGATTTCAGTAGAATGAGTTCACTCCAACATGGGACTGTACAGGATGGGCATCAAGGGTCCATGAGTGCTAGCTTTTTCTGTACCGGTTACGTCAGGTTAAATCAGCAGCTTCAGTCAATGCATAGATAGCAGATCTCCGAGTTAGAAGATATGAAGTACATATTTTCAGGACAGTTAAATCAACACAATTCAAGAGCTCTTCTCCATTATATGATTTCAATTACAGAGTAGAGACAGAATTGGGAATTGAGAACTGAAAGTCACTCGCTGATAGTATCCAAGGTTCTAATAAAAATCAGAAGTCCGCGGTCATAATTCTGATCATAGTAAAGTATGAATAACCTGGAAGAGGTGAAGAGATTGATCTTGTTAATAAGAGACGTAGATGGCTCTCGGGATACCGGACAAGAACCCCCGGCCAACTCCCGATTCGCAAAAGAAGGAAAATTTCCATCCGAGATCCGACCTGGAAAAGGTACCTCAAGGTCAACTGTCGACGTCAACAATAGTGAGAAAAATCTTGGCGTCCAGTCCAAGCAGAGGTGAACTTAAACTACTCTGCATCCAGGAAGTCAACAAGGTCCTAAAGCGAATTGTTGAGTCTGCTGAATCAACGAAGTCATTCACTTCTCTACAAGTCATGCCCTCAGACCGCTTTAAGATTCAGGAAGTTAGATTGATACACTTTAGGCATGATTCAGAATTGGTTTAGGATTCAGGAAGTTAGATCGGATACACTTTAGGCATCATTCAAAACCGCTTTTAGATTCAGGAAGTTAGATCGGATACACTTGAAGCATCCATCTATTTCAATGTTCAAGCTAACTAAGAATATGTGTCACCGAGTGAGGTTGATAAAAGGAAAGCAATGCAGCAAAGGAGACCAAAGAAGTGAATACTAGCTTCCTGACTCCAGGACAGCTACCGCTACAGCTGTTGCCTTTGAACCGTGTGAGCTGATGCATTGTAGTGATTCTTAACGAACAACCTATGAGTGTGAACATCGTAGGACATGATCATACCAGACTCCGCTCTGGGATTCTTATTTACTTGTCTCTTCTTCTCGTTCGTCTTGACCTTGAACGGCTCCAAGCCTGCAACTCCAGCTGTCGACATGTGAGGCCACCAAGTTTTCCTCCTGGTTGACACATCTTGAAGTGTACTGCAGGTGTGGAGGAGTTCGCCTTGCTATGACTTCCCAGCAATGAAGGTACGACATCTCAAGAGGAATTTCCTTCTTGAACTTCTCTACGTCTGAAAGCATGCCTCGGACGATGGTTCCTTTCACAAACGTACACAGGTTGGTGATTGTACACATCTACACATTGTACGTGGATAAAGTGCCTTCCATCTTTTCGTACACGCCCTCATAAAGAATATCCGAAGAAAGTCGTCATGGACTTTTATCAAGATGCTGTAGATGCCATATCTACAATGGACCAACCCCTAGAGGTAAAGTAACCCGATGTAGAGAACCTTGTCAAGCACATCGTCTTTCAACTAGAAACATCTCCATCTGTAATCAGAATTTTAAAAACAAGGAGTCTAAAAGCAGGAGCGAGTTACTCTCTACTTCGCTATGATAAATTCATCCCTCTTGAAATGCCAGCTATATGCTACTCATGAGTACGGGTGGTAGCCTGCTGTCCCCAACAGCGCCGTAACGATTGCAGATGCGATGTCTAAACTACTGATTGCAAATGACAGCCGTATAAGTGATACTTGATGCCTGTCATGATAAAAGCTGGACACAATCTCAAACAAATGTTTTTATCTCTAGGGATTACTTCCATGTCCAGAGCAAACGGAATGCAGATGTGTCGCTCTTGTAAGCGTCTGTATTTGAGGGTGTTAGATTTGAGAGAAAGTCGGTCGTTCATGGTATTACTCGCTGTCTCATCCAAAAAGCACGGTCTCCTCATGACTCTGGTCAGAAATGGACCCAGGCAGATGATGTGCGATACTTGCTGCGAGGACGAAGAATGAGTGTTTTAGCAACATCAATCTCTTGGTACAAGTGGTGTGCTGACTACTGAACTTGTTCGCAACTCCTTTATAGACATTTAGGAATTTCCATGTGAAATTTTATATCCATGAACTTCATTCAGATCATTGTGTATTGCATTGATTTTGTGTATTTCGCAAGCTTCAAAGAAGTTCAACGAGGATTCCAGCCATGCAGGGTGCGTGTGGGACACAAGTTCACTTCCTCCCGCTAAAAAACAAACAAATTAGAGTGCAGGTCCTCGTTGTTCACAACGTGCATAATCGCTTGGTTAGCATGTGGGAAAGTGTTTCTTCTAAGTGCTTAAAGCACGTCTTCAGAGATGATTCCCAAGGCAAATAAAGTAGAACGGAGGCCATGATGTAGAACACCATTTTCGTATGATTGAAACTTTCACTAAGATTTTCAGAATGATAAATAGCGTGAAGTTTTGGAAATCGATTTTCATGTTATAGAAGTCAAGAATAATATTCTTTCTCACTATTTATATATTTATTTATTTATTTAGTTAGTTAGTTAGTTAATTAGTTAGTTAGTTCCGGAGCAGGTATCCTGTTCACCCTAGTCAAAGTTCAACATGAAACCTTGTCCATGAATACCTTTGAGGAAAGCATGTCCCAACTTACTAGAAAAGAATACATTCGCATTACCTTATCATCTACTTATACATGCTTTGTTCTTACCAATGTCTAGATTTTAGAAAGCTTTTGTGACTGAAAATGACGAGTGCATTATCTAGCACTTTAAACAGTCCTCCCTGGTGAAACTCTTAAATCTCCTTACTTGGGAACTGCATTGTTTTATCTACTATTCAAGTGAGGGAGCGTGACGTACATTTCCGTACTTGTGAGGAAGATAATGGGAACAGATCAAGAGAAACACGGATCGGATGTATTTAGAGAGGAAAATAAGATTCCATTTCTGTCTAGGCTACAAAGGCATTGAGATAAATGTCCCAAAAAGATAATCTGTCTCCCCTGTCATATTTACCAGAAGCAAGCCTAAAACAGAAAGCAAGATGTACGTGTTCTAGAATGGTCCATGAGACCATCTCCGTCAATCTTTCAAATAACCGGTGATAGTTACAATTCAATATAGTTGTATATTCAAGCTATATCGTACGCTGTGCAACAATATAATAACGACGAAACGTGGGAAACCGTTGGAGGAGGTCGAATCCAATACCTTATATGAAGTGTGCAAACTTAATGATCGATTCAAGGCGACAACCATGTCACGATTGCACATATTGCATTAAGAGAAACGATGACTTGCGCTGAATACTTATGAAGGTAAATCCACACATGTTAACCGACACTGCATAACATAGTAAGTTCTTACTCGGTAGTTAGAAACGTTCAAGTGATTTACATCTACATCTTTGGACTGTGCCCAACTTATGCCTAAGGTTTAGTCCATCACCATGTTATTTACATCGAGCGCGGTGAGCTATCTTTGCATACATGACAATTTTGTCAATGTGTCCTTTCCCGGCAAGATGTTCGAGTGTCTACCTAATTATTGGTTAAGGTTTAAAAAAGGCAAGGTTGGAAAAAAATATTGGATGGTCATCCATCTAGTTAACAGTACGGACATTATCGGGTGTGTTTAACATGCCTCAAGTAGGTTACATATTTGGACGTAAAAACTATCATGGATGATGACTTTGATAGTCTTACGACCTAAAAGCTCTTGAGTTTTACGATGAAAGTGCTAGCCATTAAATCCATGTGTAGAGTTATATGTTTTCAGAGGTTAATTTGACTAACATTCAAACCTTTAACTCTCCTTTGGGTTCTCACAATATTTTTACGCGTAGTTAGGACGGTGCGCTGTAAATTTGAAGATTTTTCATGTGGTTCAAGTTTTATGAAATTTTATACATATGAAGAGTTCATTTCTTACATTCGATTTGCATCTTTTCCCCTTTTCATGCCTAGATGATCACATAAAATTCAATATGAATACAAATTCGTCTTTTGGAATAATGAAAGATAGACGAAATGGGGAGTCTTCCCAAGATTCTTTGACAAGTTGTCAAACTTAATTTTTTGATTATTTTGACAAGCATATATGTACTTGACATGAACTAATCTACTTTTGTAACTTTCTTAGCTCTTACACTGAGTTACTTTTTTCCTCTCACTCCACAGCAAAAACAATTTTTGAATTCTCACATACTTTCCATCCTCATAAAAGGCAATCTATAATTACAAAAATTCTCTAAAATAGATATGTTAGAATAGGAGTCATGGATTCAATCGAAAACCCTTCATGCTAAAATGTTCTAGTTGAATCTTCATGTGGTTCGTAAAGTATACACTTGCACCTTGATATGTGAACTGCGAAGGTTGCTGCGGACTTATATGAGATGCGGAATTTAGCACTATTTGGGGCATTAGCAGCTTTGAAACTCAAACGGTGCGCTGCTGGGATTGCTTGCGTCCACATTTGCTTGATGCTCCAAACTTTGCAAATGCTGCTTAAAATAACATTTATGCTGATAGTTTGAATAATTGCTTTTAAAAAGCAGATACTATTTTTGGATTCGGCAACGCTGATAATACCAATTGTGACGATGATGGCACTATTGTTGAAATTTGCTAGACTGTTGAGCAGCTATAATCTTCTTAATGGTTTGAATGGAACCTATTAAAAAACAAAATTGAAAAGTGTTTGAATGATGATAACGAGGTTTTGCAGATGTATCAAAAACAATTGTTTGAGAAAATAAAAAATGCTATGAGTGATGTTGTTTTGGATCCAATTGTCACATCCAAGAAGGATAAACCTGAACCTGAACATGTGATTTGTCATTGAATGATGAGTGTTATCAAGCTTGAGATTGAAATAAACAAGTTAACATGTTTTGCTTATTTGTTATCAAAGCAATTCAATCAGTCTAATGATTCTCTCTTTATCTTTCTTTGTGTTCTACAGCATGATCAGTCCGCCACCGCTCGCAAATGAGTTAAAAACAGCCACCAATTGATCATGTTTGACTTTTGTTGATAATAAACCTCAGAACTTTGATACTTGAAATTTTGTTTGAATAATGCGGAGTTGGACGGTATGAGTACTTATAATTTTGTGGACTTAAGCAAATGTATATTGTATGTGGTGCTGCTTTCATTTATATATCATGGTTGTAGACTTTGGTTCTAGATGTGTCAATATATCATGTGGTTTCGATATATCTCAAACAATTTTTTTTGGTGTCGTAAAGTTTAAGGGAAACTTTTGTTGGTAAGCATAATGAAAAATGAAGTTTTATGTAACTCTTCACTTCTATAATCAACATATTACTGGAAACTTATATTTTTCATGAGTTGAGCAAGATGATTATGTTTTCAAATAGCTAAATTGAGCTAATACCGCATAAACACTCCTGTTTTGGTTATTCGGTTGTTTTCACCAATTCGTATTCAAGTTATTTCATCTCATTCAATCCTCAATAGAAGCAAATTTTAGATTATTACACTTAAATCGTTTACTGATGTGATTATTTCACAGAATATAGTTTAAAAAATTTTTTTTGCAAAAAAATCTTTAAATTTTTTTGCATTTTGAATAATTTTTCTAATCAAAAGATTATGTAATATACAGTTATTCAATTTTTACAAGTTTGAATCTTTCATAATACTATATATGAATGTCAACTGTAATAATACGATAACTTTATAATAAATGATTGTACATGTGTATTTACTATATTATGAAAGTAAATGCAATTTTGAGATTTCAGGAATATTTTGAGTTCATTTTTCAAATCTTTTGAATTAGTCTAATTTCTGATTTAACACAAATTCAATGTATGTTTCATATGAATTGATTGTAAATTTCGGATAACTTTACTTCTTTTATAATTTTAAAAAACATATAGGTATTACAAAGTCTATTTTCAATTTCAAATTTGAACAGAAATATAAAAAATTCTAATTAAATACACTCTAAATTTCATTTTATAAATTTTTTGATCTTTCAATCAATCATCCTAATTTTATAAAATTGAAATTTTTTGAATGGCCTTCAAATTTTTCATGATCTTCATTAATCTGATTTCCCATCATAAATTTCTAAATTTTATGATAAAAATATATGTACGGAATTCTTTGAATTTTTGTTGTCATGAAATGATGTTTATACAAGTCTGAAGCCTTACAAATGAGATAAATAAATACTTATTCAATGTATATATACAACGAATTACAATTGATAAAGATTATATATTCTAACTCAATCTAACTTATTATGAACACATTAAGTAATTATCTGGGAAATTTCATATATTTATAGTAAAATTACCCAGCAGAATTTTTTATTCCATATGATCTGCTTTAAGTAATAAAAACTGATTGATTCTCAGATTTTTTGGAAACATTACAAATGTGGTGTTGAATCTATACCAAATTCGGTCTTCTTTTATCTACAATTTTTCTATAGAAAATTGCATTAATAATAAAACTAAATATTAATCTCTTGTTGTACAACCATGCTTGAAATCATAACGGTGAGGAGACTTGTTTTTAGATAATAAAGAAATTAGAAATCAATATTTGTGAAAAATAATGTTGTATTTTATCCCTCTACCATGTCTCTGACATGTTGGTAAAATAATCTTCAGTCTTCAATTTAATTTAAAAATTTCAAGATTCAAGATAATATTTTTTGAAGTTGAATCCAGATATTCAAGTCAAACAAATTGGATGTCTCCTTCATTATTTGGGAATGAATTTTGAAGACTGCATACGTTTACCATACGTTGCATAAACCTTCTCTATTTGCTTCTCCAAAACCTTCCGTATCAAGGAAGCTAATTAATTTTCAAGTCTCCTATCACCAGTCGGACAGGATTCACCGAACATGGCAAAATGCACGGTATGCATACGACCTGATTCGAGTAGACTTACGGGACGAGCTCTAAAATGATTGTCCAGCTGACACTGGACCCATGTGCAGGATTTAAAACATTAGTATATATCATTTACTTATAGTCTATGCGAGAGCCACCAGAAGAAAGCTTTCGGCTCTCCCTCGCCGATCGCCTTATTTGGTCTCTTGTTTTCTCTGTTGCGCCGCATCCAAAGGCAGAGAAACTATCCATGATATCTTGCCAGGCAATTCTGCCATGAACACAAAAAGGTCAACACCTAGTATACTTTACGAAAAGCTGATAACCAACGCACAAGTGTGAGTACCATACTAAACTAAACTGTACAGACATTCCAGCAGGATTTCTTGCCAGTATTTGTCCTTGAAATGGAATGCTCAGAGGCCGAGTTTGTCCGGGGTCGAATATCAACAATAGACTATTATAATGTGGAGAAAGCAAGAATACAAGTACACTTGGGTATATGAGCTAAAGATGAAGACATGAGATACTCATCGTCTTCGTGCCAAGCAGAAACAGTGATCAGATAGTAACCATAGTAACAGTTACAGTTACGTCTACCATTGTAGCTACAGAGATTGTGAGGGTTCTTGTTAGTCTTGTTCGAATGGAAATGAACGGACCAATAACAGAACAGGAGGAATCCATTTTCCTACATAGAAGTTGATAAAGATTTCTTGAATATATTTTCAAAAGTGACAAATAAGTTTTTTTCCTATAAAGAAAGAGGCTATTTAGAAATAAATAAACAATCAAACTTTTTTCGGTGCGAACTATGTAGAACAATCTCTACATAGTTCGTAGTTGGTATACTCACGTAGTACTGATTATACCATGTCCATAACAACACTGTATTTATTGTGCTGAAACGTCTCACAAGTTTGTCCTGTCTTAAACGGTTCGGTTTTTGTCCTTAAGATATTCTGCACTACGTAGTAAGACTTCGAAGTTTCGTCTTTGATCATTCTTTGTTGATTCCTATGTGAGTTTGTCTCTTTGTGTAAGAGTGACTTTTTTTCATGTCAACTTTGACTTGGGTTGCATGGTGATATCAACCTTTTGATAGTGAGTAGCATCCTAGTTTTGAGATTCATGATCTTCTCGTATATACATGGGTTTTAACGAGTTCGAATAAATCCTTCTAGAGCACAATCAATGAACATGTAATGAGCATAATAGAGATTTCTAGGTGGTGTGTAAATTGGTACACAACTTTAGGAAATAAAGAACAAAAACGCTAAATGCATAAGCTCAAAATATAACCGTCTGATCCATTCCTTACAAAATTATTATACTTATCCACGATATATCCCGTATATTAGGATGCTACCCCATCAAAGCGAAAACGTATGACTCTCATGCTAGACTATCATTAGTTCTCATTCAAGTGATGATAGTGGTGTAGTTTGCATAACATACAAGTTTAAATACCGTGTTGGAGATGACGCATCTCAATAGAGAAGGAACTTCTTCTTCCATTGTACCCAAACTTAGGGGGTCTTTACAAAAGCGAGGGTCAAGTACTCTTATCAAAATTGCGCGTGTGCAGGAAGTAGAACCGTCCGATCTTCAGTTTTGGTATTCTCTCGCTTTACAAAACACCGGAGTACCAAGTACTAAAACGAAGTCTTGTTTTGAATGCTCCATGACGTCGCGTTGAGTTGGCGCCTACGTGGAGTGTAATAAATGCAATCCAAGGGCCATATTCCAAGAGCACCTCTCGAGATGTTCTAGCGATTTGGGCCGGAGTACCATTTGACTCTCATTAAATTCTTGTTGTTTTTGTCTGCGTCGTGGAGAGAGCATCATAATATAGTATGCTATTTTGCTCGAGCATATGGACGGAATACTTTTGGAATAGTGAGAAGAAGAGAAATTTCTATATGAGAAAATTGATGCAGGTGGAAAAAATTGTCGTAAAGATTTGAACAATTTTGAGAAATGTACAAGTACTTCTCTGCGGATGGATCTTGGTACTTGACCCAACCGGTCCACTCGGAGTACTATCCTTTCTAAATATGGCACTAACTTGGCACGGATATCTCGACAGTATTTGACCCCCGATTTTGAACCCGTTACTAACCCTTTTTGTCTGCTGCAATTTTCATGTGAACTTGCACTACTCTCCCTCTTTTCATTTGTCTGGAAAGGATGCATATGGATGTATAAACCAAACTCCAAAAAGTGTGTATCACTGGTAGTGAGCACATTCCAGTTAGGCCGGTCATTTCGGAAAGAGTTCATCTAAATGTACGGAGGGTTTCTTCCTCACTACGGTGATATCTGGGCGGTTCGGTGGTAATTTCTGGGCGTACTGATTGGTCTTCCAATCAGAAGGAAAAGCTGAGTTCAGTGTTACACTTGAGCTTAAAGAGAAGACTAGAGCCAATGAGTAGAATGATGGGTCCAGAGCAGACCGGGTCAAAAATGGACTTCTAACCAATAAATAGTGTAGACTTGGAGAATAAGGTTTCGAACCTTCTGAATCTACTGAGATAATAATCGGATATGAGCGGTGATGACAAGGCATGCACACAAAGGAAGAAGAGCCGAAGGGCTGAATCACTGGTGCAAATTACTGAGACGAAAGATGACATGATAAAGCTTCACCAGTTCAAAGTCTGCAACGAAGGGAGCCCTTGAGAGGTTACTTTTCTCCTTAGGCTACTCCTGCCTTCCTGGAATACGAGATGGATATTGTTCGAGGATGAATTTGCCAGAGCAAGTACAAGCGGTAGTCGGTGTAAAAGGTTGTCCGGGCATAATCGACGAGTAGGTACCGCTAATGCAACATTTTCTTCATGCATGCTTTCACCACTCTACCATTTGAGTAGAGCAGGAGTCATGAAATTTTATGTTGTTCGCAAAAAACTCCCCAAAGTAGGTTGTTATGGAGGTTCCTCGATGAATGAACAGCGATGGAGTGACAAGAACGATAAATAAAACACACTTGCTGGTCAGCGGCTCTCACAACAAACAAAACGTGAAACCTAGACTTGAGAGAATGTCAAGGATTGTTCCTCAAGTTGTGGACAAAAGCAAGAGGAAGCATATTGTATATGAAAGTTTTATACCTTACTTAGAAGGCATCATAATCTCTAAAGCATAGAGCAAGTTAAATATCATCATGCTGGCGTAGCCTGTTCATTGTAGCTAATCGGAATCTTAAAAAGCAAGTGAATGTGTGTCTACTAGTGCCACCAGATTAATTGCAGGGACAAAAGTCACGCCGAAGGTCAATGTCATGCTCGCACAAAGCGGACTCCGTGGAGGATATTGCGTCTAATGTCACGACTCCTAAACCCCATGTACTATCAGATTATCACATTCAAAACCCTACTTCTCATAGTTGATTGCACCAGTTTTTAAGCCGAGGAATGTCAGCACGGGATGCACCCCATGGAGAATAATGCTCATCCAAGTCCAATGAAATATCCAGCTCTGTAAGGGAAACGTGTCGACACTTCTCTACTTAAGAAATTCCGTCAATTTTGTCGTAAAATAGTCCTACGGAGCGACATTCATGGAGAAGAATGCTCAGCCAAGTCCAGTGAAATATCCAGCTCTGTAAGGGAAACGTGTCGACAGATCTCTACTTAATATATCCCATCAATTTTGTCGTAAAAGAGTTCTACGGAGCGAAATTCGAGGAGACCGCAATCGAGTGGAAATCGAAGATGGGGGAATAGAGGAAAAGAACTCTGTAGTCAAGAATAGGAAAGAATCGTGAGTCTCAATGTTCCGGAAATCCTCGAGGACACTTGAGAAACAGATAGAGGAGAGAAGAGCTCGATGTGGAGGGCTGCGCGTGACGAGGAGTTAGAGAGTAGGTAGAGGAACCCTAACTTAGAGTGTAGGACGACAGACAGGAAGAAGAAGAGGGAGGAGGAGGAGGAGGAGGAGAGGGAAGCTCCGGAAGCCCTGCCTGCCAATCATGAGAATATTAAGATCCGTCTTAATTTAAAGAGACCTTGTCGGGCACTGCTGTGCTGCGAGGGAAAGGTCCGCATGCGGCCGTAAGTCGGTCAGCCAGTCACGATCACAGTGACCACTGCTGCAGTCCTGCAGGCCAGTGCAGATTTTCACGAACAAGTCCGAGCTGTTGCGCCTTGTGGGGACCTCCACTACTCCTGCCCCTCACTGGACTTCTGACGATCGGACGTGCGAGATTAGCAGCAGCTCCCGAGGATTTGGCGAGAGGAGGAGGAGACCGTGGGGAAAAGAAGAATGAGAAGCGGTTGAATCCGGTCGGGATTGGAGCGTCGATCGGGGGCAGCTGTTGCTGGTTCTCGATCGGAGAGGAGAGGAAGAAGAAGGACAAGGCGGAGGGGCAGAGCGCAGAGGGGGCTGCTACCACTGCCAGGCGAGAGTCGTCTTGTCGTGGGTGGTATTGTTCATGCGATGGGGATGGTGGACTTTGTCTCCAAGTTTCTCGGTTTCTGCGATTAGTTTAATGATCGCAAGCACGAATGTAATTGGTGAGCGCTCAGATGGAAGGATGATGCGAGCGAGTAGCTTGAATGTAGTTGCTCTCTGTGCCGGTTGCGTGCTTGGGCTCTCGAGCATGCCATGGCGCCTGCGTTTTCTTTCACGAGGGAGTGATTTTTGAATCTGGAAGCGGAAAACTCCGCGGACTGCGGACTCCGGGTCTGAGGAAACAAAGCAAATCAGTACTTTAGGAGCATTCGCTTCTCATTCGCCGCATCTTTTACTTTCTCACGCGGTGCTCCTCCGTCCACCTAGCTTCTGCTTTCTCAGAAACTCGCCTGGGAGAGAAGGCTTCCCCGGGCACAGTGGAAGCGACTGTGTATGTCTTCACAGGGTTGCAAGGCTTCGAAGTTTGGATCCGCCCTCAGACTTGGAGCTGATCAGTCGGTCACTTTTGTTTGAATGCGGGTGACAGGTGTTATGCGGATTGAGTTAGTGTGGGCAGTATCCTGTGAAGGTGCGATCAGGGGAGATTCCTTCTCTGAGCTGAGATTTTGGAAGGGGTGAGGTTGCAAGCAGTTGGGTTGGGCCCGGTGCTAGTTTCCCAGCTGAGCGTCGATGGTCGAGGAGAGAGCCGTCCATTAGCGGGCCTACGAAAGAGTGTAATCTCCCATAGAGCACAATTTTCAGCTGAATCTTCTTTGGGTCAATCAGTTTTATGAGTGAATTTTCCGCAGACTTCTTCGGCAGTGCTGCCTCTGCCTCTGCCTTCTCTCGTCGTTAGATACCCCAATTCCAAGGCTGGGAGAGGAGGAGGAGTTTGTCTGACTACGAGTGTGGCTTTGATGTACATAGATCGTTCATAATGTTCATAGTCTACGAATCTGCACCTACGGAATTCAAAACCCAGTAGGTTTCGCTAGGTCGATCATCGACCGAGAGGGCCATATCCAAGTCAACGGAGGGCGGTTCGGTGGTGGGAAAGGGTTTTGATTGTGAATCTGGATTTCCCTACAGGGAGAGTGAGGATTTGTCGAGGAGGTTGTCGGCAGCTCAGACAAGGGATTTGCTGAAGGCGCTCGTAGGACGAGCAGAGTCGGGGAAAGTGATCGAGGGGGATTGAAACGCCCTGAGCGTGCAATAGAACCCCTTTGGACATGTAGTTTTGGAGGCTTTTTATGCCCCGAGGATCGCACGTATAAGGTGGCCTCAGGAGCGACAGCAATCTTGGAGCTTGCCAAGTGGCAGAGTAGGTCAACATGAACAATCGTACATCATCTTCGAGCATGTTGATCGCAGAGGAGAGTGGGCTTTCGAGGATTCCCTCTCAGTCCAAGGAGCCGGGTCGGAAGCGAGAATGGGTGCCCAAGCTGACGAGCGTGTTATTCTTCTTCATCCTCTTGGGTTCGGGCGTTCTTCTCGGGGTGATGGCCAGCCTTCACATGTTGGGCTACTTTGAAGGGAATGTGTTCACGAACCACTGTCGGAATGGATTCAGCAATTGGATGCCGAGCAACCCCACGCAGGAGTGGCTCCTCCCCAAAAGCTTACATCACGAAATGGGTGATGAAGAATTGCTTTGGAGAGCGTCAGTAACTCCCCAAAGGGCTGGCCTACCCATCACTCGAACTCCCAAAATCGCTTTTATGTTTCTGACGAAAGGGCCTTTACCTCTGTACAAATTGTGGGAAAGATACTTCAAAGGTCATCGAGATCTGTTTTCCGTCTATGTACATGCCACTCCGGGATTCCGCCTGGACGTTCCCTACTCGTCGGTCTTCTATGGCCGGCAAATTCCAAGCCAGGTTTGCCATCGCATAATTACTTCCTTTTTTGCTCTCGCAACTGACTTTACATGACCTGTAAACGGACTTCTTGGAGCAGATTGTACTTTCGTTAGATCATATGTTCTGAGCACCGTACGGTCGAGTAGATTGAAAGAAAACGGGATGATTGTTTTTGCTCTTCGATGGTCTTAATAGTGTTGGATGGATCCTAAACATCATTCCCTTTTACAAAAAGATGCATCCCTGTTTAGACAGAGGACTGGTTATAAATTTGCTGGAAGCATAGTTTCCGTTCTGTGTGGAATTGCGACTTGTTTTCTATTCATGTTAGTGCTTGCTGGTTTCAGTGGGGTAGCTTTTGGATGGAGCGAATGGTTGCAGTTATTTGATGCTGTGTGGAAATTCTCTGCAGGAAGCACGATGGGGTGAAATGTCGATGTGCGATGCGGAGAGGAGGCTGCTGGCAAACGCGCTGCTGGACTTTTCAAACGAGCGATTTGTACTTCTCTCAGAAAGTTGCATACCAGTATTCAACTTCACAATGTTCTACGACCATGTGATCAACTCCAGGGCCAGTTTTGTCGGTGCGTTTGACGATCCCGGGCCCTTTGGTAGAGGGAGATACAACCCCAACATGGAGCCGGAAGTTGCAGTCGAGCAGTGGCGGAAAGGTGCCCAGTGGTTCGAAGTCAGTCGAAAACACGCCGTCTTCATCGTGTCAGACACGAAGTACTATCCCAAGTTTCGCGATTTTTGCAAGCCGAATTGCTATGTGGACGAGCACTACATCACCACCATGATGTTCATTGAATTTCCGAATGAGATCGCCAATCGCAGCGTAACATCAGTAGACTGGTCTCGTGGTGGCTCTCATCCGGCTATGTTCAACAAGCACGATATTAGACCAGAACTTATACAAAGAATACAAGATGATCGGAACTGTGTCCTGTACGGTATACCGCATCAGATCTGCTACTTTTTCGCTCGCAAGTTTTCTCCCAATACTTTGGACCCATTGCTGGAGCTTGCTCCCAAAATGCTGGAATTGGAATAGGAGTTGCGAAGAGAAGCACTGCCTTACCATCAAAGCACGGAGAGGAGTCCCCTTGAACATTGATTAGTTCCACTCCTTTGTTCAAATTGTATAGTCCGGGAACGTTGTAGATGAAAGTAGAATGCTCGAAGTTATTCAGTCACCACATAGATGACAACTGTACTGTAAAATTCACATTGCAATTTTGATTTCCTTCTATCTTACAGACTCATGTTTGATCGTCTAAACTGGCACACCAGTTCATTGGCAGTGCTTTCCAGTACATTTCCTTGACGGTCACCACTGGAAGCTTTGATGCTTTCGTGAAGGCTACAAGACTGCAAAGCTCTGAGACATGAATTTTGATGGCGTTGATGATTCCCAATGTCACCTTTGTAGTCAAGGTTAAGATCATCATTGTGGTTCCAGACTTTTTGGAATGTTTTGTGTGTTTTCAAGGCTATACTAAATAGTTACGAAGCTGTTTGACCTTAAGAATCGTGCTCAGCTCCTCTCCGTCACGAGCTCGTCGAACAGGATGAGACAGCTCAGCTGTCATGACATTAGTAACCAGAACTGTGGAGTCCATCATAGGAGTCTGATCCTTCACAACAGTAGATGATGGCTGGCTTCTGAAGCAGCATACTTTCATCCTTCAGGTTACCGGTTCTCGGGAGTGGGCAGATTCTTTGGTTCGAGGTCACGATGGGCTTCACTTGAAGGAAGTATGATTTTGATCAAAAGCATGCACTTTACAGGTTGAGGGTGATAAGGGCCCAATGTATTGTTATTTGCTGGCAAGGTAAAGACGGAGGGGCCAAACTCTACCAAGCAAGAGCTACGCTGGCTTCCCCATAGATTGTGAAGTACAGTCGTCGAGATGCAAAGCCTGAAGCTCCAGCTTCAGTGATAAAATATCTTTCTGGCGTCATTTTTAAGGGCAGCACAGCGGTGTTTTAAGACACCCTGGAACCTGTCATTTTCTTACTGTCAGAGTACTGAGTAAGAAAAGGAGCTTCGTTTTCCGCCTCTTAATTTGGTCCTGTCCTCGTACACTGTTGTGCACATCTGGCACCAGGCTTAACTTTTTGCTCATAACTTGCAACAACCGTGAGATTTTCACCTTCGTTTTACTTAGTGATTATGTTCTGAGGAAGAAGCTGTCAGCTGGGATACCTTGTGCGATGGTGCAGACCTGCGAAAGTGTCCTTTCTTAGACGGCTTCCAATCTTCGTACAACTGATAGAATCAAAATACAGATTATCCAATGTTAATGAAGGTGGAATGCCCTGCGTTCTTTGCCTTGTGCATGCTCTTGTCAGTGGTGCTCGTCATCTATGAATTCAGTCAGTTATGAGATTGGAGACAAGTAAGCCACCCGAGATTTTGAGTAGAACAAAGGTTACAGTCAACACAGGGTATCTGGTCTTTAGAAGCTATATCCCCTACGCGGAAATCTCCGTAACGCTTTTCAAAAACGTTGGAAAAAGTCATTCTCCATCAGCACGTTTTCCTTTGGTACCATTTGAAAAGCATGCCACAAGAGTCGACTACATTATCGGGAAGACTGGCAGGAATAGAAAGATTAAAAGTAGTAGTGTTTCATACTGATTGAGTAATTAAAGAGTGTCAGTAAATCATTATGTTGATGTGAAAAGGTGGAATATCTTGACCAAATCTTTCGTACATCTGCTGCCTAAATTTGTGGGAATTTATCGCAAAGTCTGCGTGATGTTCAGATAATTCAGGATTCAGAGTTATTTCACTGGCACTCACTGCAGGAACCAAACTCTTGTTCGACTTCTCGTTCCTTGGCTTCGTTGTCTGTCTCATCCGTTGTGACCTATTTTCTAGCCCCCTTTTTCTGTACCTTAACACATTCTCTCTCAAGTTCATTCTTCGCAATGAAGCTTCATCAACTCTGCTTCAAGATTTCTGTCTCATCCGTTGTGACCTATTTTCTAGCCCCCTTTTTCTGCACCTTAACACATTCTCTCTCAAGTTCATTCTTCTCAATGAAGTTTCATCAACTCTGCTTCAAGATTTGTCTGTCTGTCTGCTTCACTGTCTAAGGTAATGCACGTCCACTTATTTTACTCTTTTATATATATATATATATATATATAAAAAATTAATGGGTATTATAAGTATTTTCAAACTGATACTCCACTATGTCACCTTTAACACTTACTAACAGTAAGCACATGGAGTTAACTCGTGCAGCATCAAACTTCTGTTGCAGGGAATACACTTGCTCCAAATATGCTCATATCTAGTACAAAGATTTAGTTTCTCAAATTTGAGAACTTATAGAATTTAATAAAAATTTACAGATATTATATACGAAATCCTGAGAACTTTCGTCCCGTCACCAAATAATGGGGAGTTTATGTACACAAGGCATGTGATTTTTGGGGAGCGTTCTATTTACAAACTGGGCCTATCTATTAGAGACAGCCAATGACATGCCTGACAGATTCAGATGCATGACGGACTTGAGGTAGAATGTTTCTCTTCGGGCATTCTTTCCCACGCTCTGAATAAGAGACGGTACAAGACATGTTCAAGCAAATTAATGATGAATGTCAGCTTCCTAAGAGAATCAACCACCTGCTGACAAACATGGCATTGACGGACTGTACAAGTGACTGCCGTACATCACTTTTGTCGAGATTGTACATCACTTTTGTCGAGATTTCAGTTCAGATTGCAAAGACGACATGAAATCGAAGAAGAAGTCCTTGAAAGCGCAAACCCGCCTCTCGCTGCCTGTCCCAAAGGTGAAGAAGAGGCTGTTAGTTTGTTCAGCTGCTTCAGAGATTTGCATAAGGATGATAGTGGAAGAAGGTCTCCCGGGATACGACAGCAAACCATTCAAGGTGGTGTCCTTCATGACGACCCTGGGCACTTGGGGAGTGGGACAGTTGCCCTTTCTCGTAAACAGATGCTCGATCGGAGTGTCCACATTCGCCTTCAGCGTCATGATTGCAGAAACTACGATATTCGCAGTGTTTCCAACGTTGTGGGCCGCGTCCATGACATTGGTACCGGGCCGGACGTTCTTCGAGCAGAAGTCATAGGTAGCCTCTTGAGCTTTCACTCCAGCTTGCTGATGGCCCGGGACCAGAGCATCGAGGATGCTCGTTTGCAATAGATTTCGAGCCTCCTGCACGTGCGCTAATTGAATCGAGTCTTTCCCTGGCCCCATGAACCGTCCATTCACAATCTGGGTGATGGTAACAGCAATGGCTTCTTCAGAGGCGTTGCTCGAAATCTGATCAGCGATTGCTTTCACATCAGCGTCTACAAAGCCTGTGCTCAATCCATCCACGATGAGCTTCCTCCTCTCGCTGTACTCCACAGTCTCACTCTGAGGCTCAAAGGCCAGAAACCATTTGTCGTGGCTCTTGTTGTGAAACCGAGTGCCCGAGAAGTACCATCGAGTCCAGAAGGGGAGCTTCTCCGTGGGCTGAGCATGCAATCGATCCACGTCTGGATTTCCTGTTATGGACACGATCTGAGTCGAGTCAGAAACCAAAACCACGTCAATGGGAATGAATGGAAGTGGCAGATCGATGCGAAGTGGTTTGTTCTGCCCCAAAACGTACTTCTGCACAACTCCCACCAGTGTGCGACTGACTCCTATCGGTAGCGAAATCACCACTCCCATTTTTCTGCAATCCTCTCCGGACTCCTCTGTTTTGCACCCGTCCTCGCTTTTGCAGCTGGAGCTTTACGAGAATTTGAATTTTAGCTGAGAAGTGCTTATCCGAACGACCGTCGATCTGTTTTCGTGTTCCGAAAAGTGCTACTGCGAGAATCCGAGGCCAGAAACTTTATATCCGCAAGTCTGAATGCAGCATCACGAGGAGTGGACCAACTCATCAAAGGATTGGACTATGTCCGCAGTTAGCTGCGACAATATGTCAGCTATGGAACGCAGAAAATGTGAAACGGGTCACGAGGCTGAGCATTCGAAAGGAAGGGAGAGCAATCTAATGCACTCGAATCTAAGATTCGACAGAACTGTGTTACATACAATGTGCTCCAAACTTTAGGTCCTCTGCGTACATGTGCCGCGGAGGCCGGGGCAGGATTGAAATCAGCGACTCTCTGTCCATGCAGTCACCTGCGACTCTTCCTCCTGTGGTGCAACAGGAACCGAATCATGCCAATAAATAAGCGACATGGCGCTGTACAAAAGATTTGACAAACCTCTCTCAATGACTCCAGTCGTGCTACGTGCTGCACTGCTAGCCCGGTTTACTTTCCCTGTGCCCAACTGGACAGCGTGGAAGAGCCCTGGAAGCTCTCAGCTCCGAAGCGTGTGAACTTGAACTCACTAACCCACAAATGCATCAACATTGATTATTGGCCATGAGGAAACTTGAGAGGGAAGGGATGCAAAACCATATTAGACCTAAAATTGCGCTTATTGGAAATTGATTTGGATGAGGTAGAGAGAACAAACAAGGCAAACATTCTTCCTTTCTACCGGTCTCCTAATCGTTGTTTCGATTACAGTCTGACGGATCAACTACCGACCGAGGAAAGTAATCCTCGGGGTAAACGCAATGTCCTGCAGGTTTGTCTTTTCGGTTTGAGAACATAAACTTTCGAGCACCTGCTAATGGATTTTTAATTGTTGGTTGGGGTTGCTTCTCAAGTACTCTGCCTCGGATTTGCTTTTGGTTTGTTTTGTTCAGCGTTGTGGCTTAGGTTCGGGTCCCACTAATTCATTTGTTTCGGTGGACTTCACAAACTGCGTGGAAGTCGTTTTTTCTGGTTTAGTATTTGCGTTTGATGCCGTGGATCGCAAGTGGAGGATTTTCTAGTTGTTAGGCGGGTGATCCGTACCCTAAAAAGAAGACCTAATGCGTGATGCTGAAGAGTATGGGTTGGTGTGATTATTGGATGTATAGATGTATATTAGTTCATATAAACGTAGCTTCACAACATTCATAGTCGTAATATCACATTACATGTACTCTTCGAAAAGAGCACAATTACAATCCCTTGCTAGTCATAGAACAAAGTAGCCAAACTCACTTTCAGCTTGAAATATATCAGTTCATGCACTAGCTAAGATTCACTATGACACCAATTTTTTATAGACTTCAAATATTGTAATCTAATACGGGCAATTTGAACTGTACGTACCACTGCACTATCATCTCCAACTTTAGTAAATATTCCTTCATGCTAACTGTCGCCTAAGTAGAGATGCCTTGTCATAAGTATCGAGAACTCTCGTGTTGTGAGCATACACAAAAGTGTGATCCCCATGAGCAGTTGATGTGACCTCAATGTTAATGGATGCACCTTCTAGCGTGCATCCAGTGAAATGAATTTAATGCTGTAAATACTATTTTGAATGATAACTTGTCAATTTTATTTATAATTTGCTTTGGTTAGTTTTTTAGTTTATTTTCAATATAAGACATCATATGAAAAGTGTTCCATATTTTAAATATCTTATTCTATAAATTACATCACTATTCATATCCCTATAGATCAACATCATAAACTTTACAATATCATCCTTGAGCAGTATATCTTTATACTTGATTAGTTTACGTGTTCTATATTCACATGTAAACGTGTTTTAAGATGAAAAATATGTTTAGGACTAATATGTTGCATTTACTTTTGTTGAAAAAGCTTGTAACAGAAAATTGCATACTTCGAGTATTTTTGTTGAGTTTTTTGGCTAATTTTTACTAACCACTAAATTGACTATGAATATACGAACAATAGGAGCATCTTTGGCTTCAAGAATTTAGATTCAGATTTAAGCACAAAAATGAGAAATGGAAACCAAATTTAATACGTAACATATTATTCCAAGAAGTAATTGCACACTTCATAAAAAGCACAATAAAACTAAGTTAAAAACTTGTCACGAACACTACAAGAACTCACAAGTTGCACATATTCTAGTTCGTGCAACTTTGTATTATCAAAAGTTCCCAATTGTATAGTGCTTACAACTATATCCGAACACTACAAATCACTTCGACTAATTTGAAATCATCCAATCGACTTTGTTTGCCCAAAAGTAGAATTTTTCAATCAAAATCTTATACATATCTCTTATACCATTATCTTAAATATCAACATTGCAAAATGATCACATGTAACCATCAAATACTTCACGGAGCTCTAATCAAAGAAATTTACTTTCAATATCAGTTGTAGAACTCAACTTGTTGTTTCTCAATGTTTTTGGTGAGTATTCACTTGGTCTTTGTCACAATACTGAATTTCCTTGATATGTTGTTTCCACTGTTGCTGGGGGCATGTTCTAGAGATATTTGCTTGATGGGACACCATCAAAACATAAATTGCTTGATGGTACACATCAAGTTTCAATTTACCCGATGATACCCTTTCGAATAGTCCACGTCGTCACCAATCGGCTCCTTCACAACACATCATTGTTTCAAGGATAAATTCATCCGCAGCAATTCATGTGGGTAGAAATCTTCATTGTGGCAATTTGGTGCTGTAGATCCATTAGAGCAGAAATTTGATGGTTTGACGAAACAACTCACGATTACTGGAGGTGGAAGGTGTACTACTAGTGACATTGCCCTGCATCTCAGATTACTGTTTCCAGATCCAAAAGGGATTTATCCGATTCACTGTGTTTGTGCAGATTGTTTTTGGAACGCGAATGCAACCCTTAATGTCCAAAAGCTTCAATAAATTCAGAAATCTTACGGGTAAGAGCATATCCAATTTTGTTAAAACTCCAATAGCACGAAGTCGAAGACATTGCAAAAACACGAATTATAAAATATTCGTAAAACTCATTTATACAAGAATATATCCGTACTAGAACGCGTATTAGAACTCATCGACGGTACACTGTTCACGAGTCCATCAGATAAATTGAAACTTGATGGGTACCATTAAACAATTTACGTTTTGATGAAGTATCGTCAAACAAATACCTCGCATATTCTACCTGCTACACTCTACTTCGAAAAATGAAAAGAATACTATTGACTGAAATAGATGAATTCAAAATAGGGTTTTTTGCATTCATTCACATTGATATAATATTAGGGTTATTCGTTACTTTCCATAGACCTTTAGCCAATGCATTAAATTGGTTCATGGTTAATAGGAGCTATTGTTATTGGGTCCTGAAAACTCACATTGTATCCCAACTCCGTAATAATGTTGGCCACTATTTCAAGAAGACAGAGTTCTCAACATAATTTCTCATTTTACAGGAAATGCTTCAATTCCGGACATTGTATTAGTGATATATCTTTCGACCTGGGTGCCAAACTATTAAACAAGAAGCAGTATTGACAACCAATTTTTGAAACAGAAAAGTGCAGTTGTATGCTTGTAATCTGTACCTCGCCAGGATCGACCTGCATTCTGTTTGAACTGGTCACCGTTCAATGGATCTCGTGACTTCGAATGCAGATATTGAAATCGTCGATTCGGTACATTCCACATATTCGATGTGTCGGCTGAGATGGCGCGCACATGCGCTGGCGCGTAAAGCTTGTACGGGGATGCAAGCTGAAGCCACTTTCGTGTCTCTTGACAGTCAAGTGCACGTTTCTCCCTTCAAGATCCCTTTGACGAAGATCTTGGGAATAGAGTGCACTGCACGATCGGTCGAACAGCCAAGCTCGATCGGGTATACGTCTTCACAGACATTGATGTAGAGCTGTAGCTCTCGATGCCATTTCGAAGGCCCGGTGATTGCTCTTACAATTGTGAGTAGTAATCTCTTCCCATCAAGGTTAACGAATTGACCACTCTGCGCAAGTTATGTGACAGCGAACGTCAGAAAAAACAGAAAAGACCAATTTTCGATGTCTATTTGACTAGTCTAGAATTGAAGCAGGCAGGGAAGCATGAGTTTATTCAAATCTTCCATTGTTGAGAAATGAATTCTTGTTACACCGATTCAAAACTCAGTCGTCTGTCTGAGGTTCGGATGTTGCAGCCCCTTAGACCCGAGGAAATAATTATTTCCTAGTCCGCATTTGAGGTCGAGAAGATCAATGGGTCTCCGTCGTGTAGGAAACAGCCTTTTTTTCCCATGTAGCATGTAAGGTCGATTTAGGAACAATATATCACTATCACCAGAAATCTCTGCAATTAGCTAGGAAGAGAGTTGGCTAATAAGGAGCGATCGTGGACTTCGGAAGACAGGCTGGAGTATCAGTCTGCGTATCAGCTTGCGCATGCATGCAGCTACTTCCCCTGCCTTGCCACGGTAGCCCAGCATGCCTTTGATCGCGTCTGCGTATCAGCTTGCGCATGCATGCAGCTTCTTCCCCGTGCTTATTGATTGAATTTTGGATGCTTACATGCTGTCCGGCGTTTATTTCGTTGTGACATAATATCTTCTGAATTGTTTCCACAAAACAAGAAATCAACTGCAAGCACTTTATGCTCAAACCTTCTTCACCCCCACCGTTCACATCCAGGAGCCTCGAGCTAACCGGGAAATCGTTATTGTAACAACCATTCGCACTTTGTTTAAAAACAGAAGCTGGACCAGGAAGCATTGGAGGACAGACTTACAGCTAAAAGCAATAATCTCTTTGTATGTTTCAGCAGGAAACGTTTGATATGTCAAGCTCTTGCACATATATGCAACATTCTGTCGGGACTATAGGAACTGGAGAGTCATATGTTTAAATCATGAAAATTGTTCGGTTTATATTCACTTGCTTGATGCACGCCTGAAAATCGAGGCGTACATCCGGTATTTACTCTTGATATAATCAGACTGTACTTTTCTGAAGACAGATGTACTTTGGAGCTCGCTTCAATTAAGAGTCGAAAGAGTATCGAGAGACAATTGCTCAATACAACCCTTCACTCCTGAATCTGAACAATCTTCCATCTGTAGACACCAAGAATAAAAAAAAAAGTTAAAGAATCAGTGCACATTCATTCGATGGTTCATTCTCATCTATTTGCACCTATAGTGGAATGCACACAGGTCATCTTAAGCCATGTAATATTTTTCGCTTATAGGATTCTGGATAATCTTCTCAGTGAAGCGAATTTCAGTTGTGGCAGCTAGGCAATATTAAAAAGTGTGTGCGTAGGTCTCAAGGATTCCCCTGCGACGAGAGATGGGAGGTGAACATCTGAGAACATTGTCATCGGAAAATTTTGACAGTTTTTCAAAAGCCCATTCTACCGAGTTGATATTATTTAGGTAAACAAATTCTTGTAGTTTTGTACTTTCTGTAATACGAAAAATCTGTTTGGATGTTGTGAGCTAAGCAATACTGAGAGAGCTAGTTGGACTAGAAACGACGCTTCAGGTCTTTTTTTATTAATTTAAAAACTTCAATTACAAGAACAGCTTGAAAGAGATCTGTCCCTCAACTAGACAGTAGTTCAAGTCAAAGCTCTAAACTATTGTGACAGTTCCGACACTCGGGTCAAACCTATCACTATCACTAATTGTCACTCCCAAAACTTTCACTAAGTGTCATTCCCGAAATTGTCACTCGCTTTGTGACTGTCACTAAGTTTCACTCCCGAAACTGTCACTCGCGTTGTGACAGTTCTGACTTGCTGTCTGCTGAAACTAAACTGTCTCTCGTTATCTATATCTCGTACTCTTCTGAGCTAACTCAACATCAGAGAGAGGATAATACATCCGACTAACTAAACCACCAGCCAGCCACTAGATAAAACCGCCAGCAACGAAATTAACACCTACTGAAGTTTCAGGGAGCCAAGTTTCAAGTGCCGGTAGAGTGAGCTGCACCCCACGAATTATGCCAAGTAACCAGCACCTTGTCCCACCGCATCTGCCCTGATAATACTAAGCTTGTATATTTGAAAGAAAAAACACAGAAAACAAACCGCAACGTGGGAGGAGTGGATACAATTTACAGATTACCTAGATATGTGGTACACATCAAACTTCATGCTTACAAAGTAGTGAGTGTAAGAAAACTTAGGAAAAACCAAATTAACTGCCTGCCACAGGGTTCACCTAACAGAATCTTACATGAGTAAACTGAAGGCTCTTCGGTATTATATCTCATGAAAATTAACCGCTGAAAAAGCGGTGGCGATTTGTATGGCGATATATATGGACGATGTGACGTTGGACTTGCTTCCTGTGCTATCAGTGTGATCGTTATCGTTAGATGTCAGACGATCAACTGCTAAAGAGAAATCTGAGGTTATAAAAATGGAAATAGGAACCTGCCTCATGAACTTTTATTTGTAGGGGTGAAATTTCACGCATCGTGTAAGAATCAGATTTCGCCTAATTTGACTAGAGCATATCTGCTATGATCACAATAAACTGGAAATCAGATGAACAGTAAGGAGTTTTTGCATCCTAAATCATGAGATATTTACAATTATAGCTACAGTTCTGATAAGTGATTACTTAGATCTGGAAGTTGATCAATCTTTCCTGGCAGCATCCTTAAAGAGTATGCCATCAAGTTTAAAGTATTCTTCTAACACTAAGAAAGAAAGGAAGTGTTGCATTGCTGGGTATGTTAATTATTAAAGCTACAAACTGCTGAAAAGTTCTGTACACTCAACATGCATACATACTGAAACCTACAAAGCTTAAAAGAACCTGAAACTGTATCATTTATGTAGATAAGAAGCTTTTGTACTTGGGATTACGTCAGAAAATTGAGGATGAATCCTGTATAATTCACCTCAGAACTGTACGTATCCAGGTCAAATGCAGTTGCATTCACTGTGTACTTGCAACGGCATAAAGGGTACGGAGGAGGATTGATATTTTCTCATAGTGTGCTGCTGTTTCGCCTTCAGTCTGAGCACGTGAACCTGTATAGGATATCTCCACACTGCACCTATCAACTTAAGTGAATTCACATGATGTCGTTCTCGACCATCTCCAACAACACACTTTAATGAGGTCTTTGCACATTGCTTGACTTTTGAGGTGTGCCCATCCCCATCGTAATGCTACCTTGCAGACCGTTCCAAAGAGTAGGTCACGCAACCGTTGTCACGCAAACTGCGGCATGAGCTTTCTATGATATATACGCACTCATTGGTCAGCTCATGACGACTACGGAGACTGCATCAACTGGTAGTGATATCACTGTGTGATCAGTTTCTGGGAAGGGACATCCATTCAAAGTTAAAGAATATCATTTCTGTTTGTTTACAATTGAAGCTTACTCATAGGCAGCTCTCTGTGCAACCCTTAAACCCTCTCCATAAAATGCAACATAATTGCGATATTCATGCTTAGAAACACCTGCTCACAACTGTGCAAAACGTCTTTGCGCCCATCTGTATCTTATACACAACGTTTAGAATTAAAAAATGAAAATCGATCATGGATAGTGACAATGTAGAGCTTGATGGGTTTTGATTGTTTTGTAAGATGAAGAGATTATCTTTCCCAAACTCACATTTCTATATCTTCAATGTGCAAAGATTATTCAATCTAAAGTATATTTTGTTTATATTTCTTTACTTTGACCTATATTTATTTAGTTGGAAAAAAATATGCATTGAATGAAAAATTTCAAATTAGATCCTATTACTTTGATGAATTGAAACGGAAGCTTGCAACATCCTACAAATATATTTTAGTTCGATTTCTTGATTTAGATTACGATAATTTTCTAATTAATAAAAAATTTCCAAAAAACTAATCAATATTAACTTCAGAAGAATCAATCAACTTATTTTTTCTTTGAAAAATAAAAAATAATAAATTGCAGAGATAAATGATGAACATCATATGATAAATATCTATATTAACATTTATGTCAATTCAAAAAGAAAAAATAAGAATGAAATTCAACAAATTGTTTGTAAATTTTGATGATTTTATCAAATATTTGAAACTACAGCACAAAATGTTAGAGAAACCGACTTAATGTTGCATTTTAATGATACGTGATTAAATTATTTCAAATAAGAAAATATGGATTTTTTTTTTACTAAATTCAAAATTATTAGAAAAAATATTTTTTGTCAATAGATTTCTTCTAGAATTTTGAAAATAAATTTATGATAATAATTTAAAGGTGATTCGAAAAAATTTGCCAAGCCATCAAGTTTCAAACAACAGTCAATATATCATCACAGCTTTAAGGTGATTATTATTTTTCAGACTACTTAGTTGAATTCTCATTTTGAGTTAAACTAATTGTCAAATTCAAACCTTTAAGAAGTAAAAATATTTTGCGATGTAATATATTTTATGTATAAAAATGAGATTGAAAACTCTTGCTCTAATTAAAAGTTAAAACCTATTCATTAAAATATTTATTTGATTCTAGTGAATAGGTTTGTTTTAGAAATTAAGATAAAGTTACGATAAAGTAGATTAAGGGGATTAGAATTTTTTTCAAAGTCATGAAGCTTCCAAAAACAATAAATATATCATCACAGCATTACAATGATTCAAAATTTGAGATGAATTATTTCAACTCATTTGGATTTTGAGAAGTAAAAATACAACTTGTTAAAAATACAACTCATCTTTGTTATATTTAATAATACAACTTGATCTCTTTAATCTTTTTGAAACTTTTGATCTTTTTAGATGTGAGTTTACTCAACAAACATGTAGTTTAATATAATCAACATCATCAATATAATTTGACTAATCTGGAAATAACTTTTATGCTTTTCGTATATTTTTAACACTTGTCACATGTAGAGAAATCATTTTTTCAAATTTACACACTTATATTTATTTTTATGTATATATATATACTTCTAACATGTTAACAATGAAGTAGTGAGTATTTGTGAAATTAACTTATTCCATTAGAGTGCTTTTTCTTGATTACTTGGAATATTTTTTCATGAATGTAAACAGCTTTTTTGCAAGCAACATGTAATCTAAAAAACTGAAAAATATGATGAAGATTGATTTTGCAAATAAAAATTCGTCTGCTATTTTTATTTACATAATGATATTGGGTACACTTTTTATGTAGGATATACATAATCTCTTCTTTGATTCTTAATCAGTAGAAAATTCTTCATTCTTCATCTTTAGATTGGCATCTAACTAACTGACCCATGTGTCGATTGCAGCACCATTCCGAAACTATTTCACAATGGAGTGACAGACCGCATGCGTTTTAGTCACAGAGGAAGTGACAGGATATGTCTGAATGCACGCCATTTTGTCCACTAACTGTGGTTCTTGATGAGTTCTATTGGCTGTAAGATTGTGAGCAGCTAGAAAGCCTTCGGTTAATGTTCATCTCACCTCGACGATACATGGTCATTTTTATTTCTTAACTTTTGGTTCTGACTGTGCCCAATGTTGGAATAATTCCAATCTTCTTGGTTAATCACTTACCAAGATACATTCGTATATACTCATCACTTTGATCGAGGGCGATATACAAACAATATCAAAGTTTCAATGGATGTTCCGAGATGAGCTTTAATAGACTTGCCTGCCTTATGATTATAATTCTCTTTCGCGCTCCCTTCCCTTCATCAGTAACATACATAGTATCTGCGCTTTTGAGGTTGAAATTCTAAAGTACTCTAGAATTCGGTGCTTCTTTTGATACTTCATCAACCTCAGTTGTTGAGAGGAATCTGACGCGGCACTATGGAAGCTCTGGCAATTCAAAGACGAATTTAGCTTCTGTAACAAGCTTGAGGCACAGTTTCATTCCATAATGAGCTATGCATGTCCGTAGGCAGAGCATCGAATGCTATCTTGTACAGTAGCTTCTATAATCTAATTTCTTCACAGCTCTTTTCTATATACACAGTAGGCTCTGGGGGAATGCCTTTCGATACTGGGAAACTTGGGATCAAGAATGCTCATACGTTAAAGCAAATGTCAAATTGAATAAAATTCCTCTTGAGTTCTCCATTTTATTCATCTACGCGAATGCAATTCCAGTTTTCCACACTATGGCGTATATGGCTCTAGCAGAACGGCAAACACGGCAGACTCAAAATCTGCCAAGGTCCAAATTTACCATAAGTATGATCATATTGATACATAATGCAGTCAAAAACTTTCATTTTAATTGTCAAGGGCATGGACTGTCCACCGCCGTTTCTGTGTTGGCCAATATCGATAAAAAAATGAAATTCGTACGGAAGAACATCATAGCATTCATCTCAGTCCTATAAAATAGAACCTAAGTTTTATTCTGGAAAACTTCCACCAAAATTTTTAATTTTGAATGTCCTTTCATATTGTGTCGGCCTTCCGCATTCAGGAGGAAGGTGACCCTTGTACACAACAACTGTGAATTTACCCAATTCGTGAGACAATATGATGGTTATGTGAATAGTGATGGTTATGAGCCAACGCTCATAAACAATCACAATTCTTTGACTAGAGATAGCATTTTGCTTAGAGAAAGCTACGAGTAGGTTACCCACATGTTCATCTGATTAGTATAGATTCCCAATATTACACATGCAGCGAAATTTATGTGAAATTAGACTAACATTGCCGCATATGGTCCACGTGGCATGGTAAGGCACCCAACCTGCTAGGACCTTCTCTACTCTTTCTAACTACAGATATTCACTTACACAATCTTACCGCAGTTATTGCCTAATTTTTTATGAAGAAACTTACATGAACTATGTGAATCTGGATACATTACCTATTCACCAGACAGGTAGAAAAATGTTGGGAGTCTATATAAAGTAAACTGATAAGTAGGGGCTCCCAGAGAGAGCGGGCAATTGGCGTGCAGTTTGAACCGTTGATTTTGAACGCGATTAGCCGTATTGCAAAACAGGAACTGGAATCGTCTTATTACCAAACAACACTATTACGATGTCATGACTGCAGGTCGAATCCTCACCTTCTATGTCATCATGATTCCTGGTTTCCAAGAATATCACGAATTCCTAGGTAGATTTGAATCTGCCTTTTCAAATAATCAAAATTTTTGATTTGAAAAGGCAGAAATATTCGAAATTAGTTCATAGTCTGTGGGAAATTAACCGCAGGTTTAAAAGAAAGGCAGAAGGTTAGCAGTTCACTTGATCTTACTATGATTCTCGGACGAAATTTGAATCTGAGTTCATGAAGCTCTGAAACTTCCCACTCGGAGTCTTCCAGAATTTGATTGACGATCAATTATCAGTTGCCTAAACAGTTGAAGATCGGACCTCGAGGCTAGCAATACAAAAGTGTACTATCAGGCTCATGATGTGCCCAGTTCTTCCGAACCTGGAGCAAAGATTTGCTGGTTGAAACTCATGCACGACTTCCTGCAACCAGCCATCCGTATATTTTACAGTCTTGAGAAGCTGTGCAGGAGTAGCGGTCATGAATCACGTATCCAAGAGCAATTCTCCATCCATGCAAACATGCGTGGATAGTTCTTTGAATTCTTACTTGGCGGTCGAGGTTTCGAACGTGGCGGGGGAGGAGCTGAAAGAGTTTGTGGGTGACATCGAGAGTGTGGGAAAAGGAAAGCAAGAGGGATTACTTTTGCAACCAGAATTCCTCTCACAAGTGCCACAGGATAATGCATGTGAGCATGTTTTGTTCGAGGAAGAGAAGCATGCAAGAAAGCTCCAGGTGGAAGAGTTATACTTCGATAACACTCGAGATGATTTGAGGCAACGATGGCAGGTTTTATCCCAGAATCAAGATCTTCTTTGGCATAAAAAGAGGGTCTTTCAACTATTCGGTCGTGTGATGATGCTGCTCGAAGAGAAGCTGTCATGTGCCAAAGAAGTGGAGAAACTGAGTAAAACATTGAGTGAAGAGAAGTGTTTAGATCAGTCCAGTTTAACGTCGGAGACAGCGGCATTCAGACATGATTCATCTCCTTCTTTACGTGCTTTAAACTTTGACATCATGCACAAGCGAAGAAGTCCTTCTCCTACGCATGGTTTTTCCCAAGAGATCAGGAAAGGGACTTTCAATCTTCAGTTATCGGACTCTAGTCCTGGCTATATCAGTCTCACAACTTCAACGTCTTCAGGCTCACCTTTCTTGCAATCAGATCGTGGAGGAGTTGCAAGGGGACCTGCATTTAATTCAGTCGGTGAGCCTTATTTCCCTTGTGAGTGGGGCATGCCTTCGAAGCAGATATCATCTAAAGTTGCCACCATGTCATTACCTCTATCAGTGCAAGAATCTCGAATAAAAGATCCTCCGTATCCAATATTCTTTGAAAGAGAAGCCAGTCACTCATTTCGCAAGTTTACTTCATCGGAAGGAAGTCAAGTGCCCTTCGACGAGTTTAAAGGTTCATCAAATTCTTCTTCAACCCAACATTCATCTCCTGATTATGGATTTCCGATTCGTCCTCCATCATTTTATTCTGAAGATTACGAGGTTCGTGTCATCTATCGAACTAACATGGAATCTTGCACTTTGTACTTACCCTTGGGTATCAATTGGTACCTTTGGCAGCAGGTTTCTCTTCGTACACCTGACCTGTTAATGAATTAAGATTCTTCGTCATCCCGATGTGATGATGCGATTGAAAATTAGAGTTGAATGAAAGAGAGCCTGACACTGATATCAATCTGATCTTTTCTGGCCAAAATGAAACATTGGTACTTCTTGAATGTACATGTTGATCAAATTCTTTTCGATTGTATTCAAAACATGACTTCAAGCTTTATGTCGTGAATATGACAGAACATTAAGTTGAGGAGAGCATCAAGGAAGACTATAAGTCAACAAGGTCAGTTCAAGACTGAGCTATGCAAGAATTGGGAGGAAAGGGGTGGTTGTCCATATACTGCAAACTGCCGGTTTGCGCATGGTATTGAAGAGCTTCGTCCGGTCGTTCGACACCCTTTGTATAGGACTCAGATTTGTAGAATGCTTGTTGAAGGTAGGGATTGTATTTATGGTCATCGTTGTCATTTCCGACATTTTTAAGCAAATGAGGAAAGGTTAACTGTTAACAGAATTCAGAAGAAGCCATACTGATTTAGCAATGTAATATTATCGACACATGTCATGTTACGATCACACAGTAGTTGCATGATAAGAAATTGTGATTAGGAGTCTAGTACTCACTCGGTTCATGTAGTAGCATCTTTCCATCGAGCTATCCAGATGGCGTCTATTCTTATTAGTGTATTATTTGATAGAACGATACCTTAACCTCCGTCAGACTAGTTTAGCATCAACAAAGTCATAAGCAGCAACAAAATGCAACTCTATACATAAACACTATCTCTTGGATACATATTTCAATTTTTATTCCGGTAAACATTTCATTAATGTAATTGGATGTGTTATGTAATCTAAATTCAAAAAAGCGTAATTTCAAAATTGTTCAAGTTATAGTCAAATTTCTGCTTAACAATGCACTTGCTCATCTAGTCAACTACATGATGTGAAAAAAAACTACTGTATTCGCAGGGCCGGAATAGGTATACAGATAGTCACACCAGTTATTTCAAATATACAGTATTTACTTTAAGATTAACCTATATATCTGGAAAGTTGTTGTCTGTCCCCAAAAAATATGACTGATTTTCCTGCCTCTTATACGATAGTTTATGATAGGTCCATTAAAAATTATCAATACATTTACTGATTAAAAACGAGATATCAAGATAACCTGTGCATAACAAGAGTAGACATTCAAGTTGATGATTCACGCCATATTCATTGAAACACATCTGCTTTGGAGGATGAATTACGTTAATCAGAGTACACGATATTTAGCTCTAACAATCCTCCAGCAAATTTGAACCCAACATCATGTCATTTAATCATTCCTCAGCTTCGCTAACCCCATGTATGATACACAGCAGAAATCTCTGACACAAAGACATAATCAGGATGGGCTTTCGTGGCACCGTTCTAGAATTACCACCATTTTCTTGGTATATGTGCTGTTTCAAAGAATCATGATTCGATGGTTTTAATTGAATAAACTGATAAATTCACTTCTATTACGAATATTTCAAAGATTTAGAAAAACAATGGTTGTATAACGTATTGAAAGCTTATGAGGCAGTATGAAATTTGCAAAGGCATATAGGTATAGTCGAATAAAATCAATTCCACGGAATCACCATCCACAGTACATATTTCGTTGTATATAATATATTTTATTGATATGTCTTGCAGCTCGCTAATGACGGCCATCTACTTATTCTGAGAGAATAATACTACTCCATTATCAATGACACATTCATATAAGAATTAGCAAGATAACCACAACTTCAAAGATATACATATCATATATAATATTCTGAATTCAAGTAGTTCATCACTTATGTAGATTTATAATATAAATCTCTTCGTAAAGGATGATAATTTCTACCGTAGGATCACATTTTTGTTTTTTCTGTAATCGATCTTATATACAATAGAAGATAAGAAACTAAACAAAAGCTGATAAAGAATTTTGGAATCATCCAATGTAGACCTCCCACATCCTAAACTATTAAATTGAGATATTGTTTCAAATAAAAGATGCACCCCATTAGCGGCGATGTCTCACTAATCAATCAAATCCTTTGAATCAATCCAATACATCAAGTCAATATCAACTAACTTACCATTATATCATTAATCTAACACTGTAAGAGGCTGTAAGCCAATTTAAAATGCTCTTCTAAATTCTACTAGGAAAGAAAAAATATGTTGTTATTTTGAATTTCATGAGCAATTCTTGATGATAATAGATGAATATGAACCAGAATCATACTAGAATTCATTCTCTACATAGATATTGCATCATAACATAGGTTGTTATCACATTTACACTCAAATTGAGTAGTGAATCATATGCCAACGCAATTCTAGCACGTCTTCTTAAATTTCAAAACTTTCAATAATGAAGTCATAATTACAGCATATAAAATCAGATGAAAATGATATCAAGCTCATTTTATGATTAAAGATCTAAATCATGTAAAATTGTGTTCTCTAAGTTTCATTTTAAACATTAAGATCTCATATTGCATTAATTCAACATTTTCAATCATTTTAACAAAATTGGTAACCATAATTTATATTACTGGCACTAACTATATACTGTGCTCCAACTGTTATATTTGATCATATTATACGGATGATTTGACATATATTGTCAAAGTTAAAGTAAAAACTCGTAAGAACAAAATTTGTATCTTAAGTTATGATTTCATATTCAAAGATCAGTCTGGTCTCTAAAATGTATTTTTTTCAAGAATTTTGCCCCATATTTATGATAAACATCTATTGTCACATCATCCAAATGTTTAAATAATATTTCCGAAGTCATAAACTGGTAAAAAATCATAATACATCAGTAAGAGCAGATTTATTAATGTTAATTCGATGAAAGCCAAAAGTAGGTCGTGAGCTATGAGGGCTGTGCCAATTAAACACAACGGTTTATATCCAAGGCATCCGGCCCACCGATTGATGTGCAGATCTTCGGAAATGTTTTCCGAATTTCTAGTAGGTCATGAGTCATGACGTATATATAGGGGTCTGAAATTTGGATTCTTATTGATCGCATATTATAATACAGTATAATACTAAATGTATTATATAACATTCAGAGGTCCACCTCAGAGGTTATCATTGTAGATGTTAATTTCGTTTATCATCTCCTCAGTCTCGAAAATATACTTTTCATGCTCAAGTTATAACGCGATTAAATTCATCACGGATATCAACACCAGAGTATTCTTTAAATCCAACTTCATATTTATTATCAAGTTTTGAACTTGTCCCAAATAACATTTTTGGTTTCTCCATTTCGGGTGGAGATAATTGTAAATCTGAAATCTTATACTTATGCCGATTATTAGGGATTACATTATGGACTTTTTATTACATAATAATACAAGGTATGGTTTGAGAGTGCTGTATAATACCACAATTATACATCATATTTATCTTGAACGATATCGAACACTCGAAATACACGTTGACAGGATTTTGAAATTTAAACACCCCACCTCATAGAAGGACGGTAGGATCCAAACTTCCCAGAGGACGCCGCCGCCTTCACCGTTCGAATAACGGGAGGCGCTGCGTGGCATTCCATAAGATGCCTAGGTAGCGCTCGAGGACGCCTACAGAACATCTCGTGTCCATCGTACGGGGTTGAGAGAGAGCGAGTGATTGCGCTGGGGCACACTTGAACCTTTAAAGATGAAGGGTTCCCGAAAGAACTCCCGAGCGCTCGTCTGATCTTCGACACAAAGATTCAGAGTACAATTCTTTCTTCGTATGTGTTTCGATTTTCATCTTTCGAAACGGTTTCTTTCGTGTATCACGGAGATGGAATATTGTTGTATCGATCATGTCTCGATGTGATTGTCATGAGCACGAATTAGTCAGGATGTTCAACTGGTCAACGAGAAGAGCAATGATCACATACGACTTACAATCTGTGATTTTCCGGCTGTACGTAACACCCGGCATAACGAATTTTTTTCTTGCAGATATATTCATTTAGATGTTGCTGTCTAAAGCTTTATAGTGTAGGCATCGTTTGGATTAGCTTCCTTCTGTTATCTTTTTCTTTGACTCAGATTTCCATCTGCTCTGGATGGGCCATCGCAGTCAATTGCAGTCGTTTCTTCTTGCCTTAAATATCCCAATTATACACAGGTTTTTACATCATTAGGATTCCACATCTGGATACTGCGTTGTAATGATGATAATTGTGACGAGAGATTGACCATGTATAATCTTGCAATCGTTTTGTCTGGTACACAATAACATGCGTCCGGAAGTGGCAACACAACACAGGTAGGCAAAGTGTGGGAAGACATCACGTAGAAGTGCACTTATATATATTTAGTGCTTTTACTTGCTATCAGGATTTTGTTAAGGTACAGCCTTAACCTATCCTCACTTATCATGATGAGCGGCTAGAATATTTTTCGAATCAATTATTTTAGTAGGATATTAAGTTGAATCACACCTCAACATTGTTGTAAGACGTCATGGTAATACCGTATCGATGAGGAAAATAAGAAGAAGGCGGGCAAGAAGATAACTCATGAGAGTTTGCTGCATACCAGGTTCCAACACTTGGTATGCATGGGAATCCTAATGAGAGGGGACTAATTTCTAGAAAAATATTTGATGGGAACTATCACCTTATCATTTTACTCTATGGTACTCTATCGAATATACACCATAACCAAGTTATAAACAAAATTTTATTGTTTATAACTTGGTTATAAACGAAATTTTATTATTTATAATTTGGTTATAAACAAAATTCTTGTAACTATATATTGAGGACTATAGTCTATAGTCCACAGCATAAAATGCTATCTTGCGGGGGAGTGATTACCAACATCGAGATATAATTTGCGGCTATAGCGTGGAGGAAGTAACTCTTGGAAGGTCCAAGTTGGTTGCAATTTTTGTAAACGCAATACCACTGTCATCCTCTAGAGGCAGTGCAACTGATAACGTTCTTCTGAACACTAATTGTTTTAGAAACTTGCTTGAAGTTTCTTGAGATTTTTTTCAAAGAAACTATCAGTGAAACTCACTTACGCATAGAACGTCTCAGAATTCAGCGACTCTCCAATCTTTTTTTGGGGGTATGAGGGGAAGCCGTCGGTGTTTGAAACACCGACGGCTTCCCCTCATACCCGCTCCGCTGCTGCTCGGTCCTCCTCCTGCCTCGCTGCACGTCCTCTAAACATCTTTTTCTATGTTACAAATCATTCTATGTCAATATTAGAAGAAAGCTGACGTGTTCCATAGATAAAATCGGATAACACGGATCATTTTATCCGTGTTGGATCCCAGTAAGTTATTTTTATTACTTAGTATACCATAGTTATTTGTGTTACACAATATATCATAAAGTAAAGTTCTCCTAAATTTCAAAGAGAGTAAATCTAGATGCTAACAGTACTAAAAAATTTGTTAAATTAGAGAACTTGGCTTTGGTGATATGCATTAGGTCTACATTTATATGCTTATATATCTAGATGGAATGATATCTGGTTCAAATCCAATTTGTCCATCGCTCACAATTTTTATCGATTTTAGAGCTGCATCATCAACTTAAATAAAAAGTTTTCTATCATGATATATATATGTCTTAAAGCAGGACAAATAGTCTATCAGTGAATTCTGATCCAGGAGTTGTATTACTGATTACTAAAATCAAATTTGAATATTGAAGAAATATATTGAAATTTGAAGAAAAATATTCTTCAAAATTGTTGCCGAGTATGTACATGGGTATCTTTCAAATGTTTCAATATGTTTCTTAAATCGAAAGGTAACTGTTATTGATCAAAGGAGCAAGTTTAGACAGCATATTCATTCGCCATGGCTCTCACCTGACAATGAACAGGAACTTTCCAATTACCAAGATAAATGTTCCAGTCCTAGACCGCGCTCAATAATCTAAGTACAATCTTTTTTTTGCTTTAGAACCTCAGAGTTCGTCGCATGTAAAGGATTTGAATTGGTCTGCAATAAATACAGAACCATGAAGCAAAACTAATCTAATCCTTCTTATCAAAACAGACATTTCGAATCTAATTTTTGTACAGTAACATATAATTGATTAATTAAAATATTTCGTTCTGTGATACTAAAACTGTAGGTTTTCAGTAATATGTTTATTTTTTGAGGTGAAATGGTCATAAAAACGTTGTAAATATTAATTTTGAAGTCAACATGTATATGAGAAAATTTCTAGAAGGTTAATACACAAATGTAGTGAAAACAGATATACAGATTATTTGGCATACTTTGATAAATACTATAGAGAAACCCCTACAATAATTAGTTCTTGGTTTTTTTGGGTCAAAAAAGTCTCTTTAATTTTACTTAATATAATCTCCGTATTTTGTATCAACTGCGAGTCAATATTTACATTAATTTTGATGAAATTGTTTTTTTTCCAAATAAACTCAAACATGACTAAGTTCATCCAAGATGAGAATAGATAGAATTCACATTAAGTTCATCCAAGACAAGAGTAAATAAAATTCACACTAAGTCTAATCGTAGAAGATATAGTGTAAATTTTACTATTCCCTTCCTTGGATTCACTTAGTTATGTTGGCGTTTAACAATGTGACAAATTTATTCGAAATTGATGTAAATATTTACTTACATCATCTTTCTATCTTGTATCAACTGTGAGTCAATATTTACATCAATCACAATCAAATTATTCTATTTTTTTAATAAATTCTTACATGACTAAGTTTATCCAAGATGAGAGTAGATAGAATTCACACTTAGTTCATCCAAGATGACAGCAAATAGAATTAACACTTAGTCTAATCGTACAAGATAAAGTGTAAATTCTACTATTTTCTTTATTAGATTAACTTAGTTATGTTCGAGTTTAAGAATGAGAAGAATTTCATCCTGATTGACCTAAATGTTTACCTACATCATCTTTGTATATTGTATTACCTGTGATTGAATATTTACATCAATCGCGATGAAATTTCTCTTTTTTTTCAAATAAACTCTTACATGACTAAATTCATCGAAGATGAGAGTAGAAAGGATTGACACTTAGTCCATTCAAACATATCAGATAGAATTCACACTTAGTCTAGAAGTACAAGATAAGGTGTAAATTTTACTATTCTCTTACTTGGACTCACTTAGTTATGTTCGCGTTTAAGAAAGAGAGGACTTTCATCCAGATTGATGTAAATGCTTACCTACATCATCTTAGTCTCTTGTGTCAACTGTGAGTTAATATTTACATCAATTAAGATGAACTTCCTCTTATTTTTTCATATAAACTCTTACATGACTAAGTTCACCCAAGATAAAAGTAGATAGAATTGACATTTAGTCCATCCAAAATGATATCAGATAGAATTTACATTTAGTCCAACCAAAATGATATCAGATAGAATTGACATTTAGTCCAACCAAAATGATATCAGATAGAATTGACATTTAGTCCATCCAAAATGATATCAGATAGAATTCACATTTAGTCTAGTCGTACAAGATAAAGTGTAAAGTTTACGATTCTCTTACTTGGACTCACTTAGTTATGTTCGCGTTTAAGAAAGAGAGGAATTTCATCCATATTGATACAAATATTTACCTACATCCAACTTCATTTCACCTTAATAATTATTGTTTCCAAACTCACAATTGCAGCAAGTATTAATTAAATCGTATGTGAAGAATAGAAGGATAGTCTAAAATTCGTTAGCATATGTATCATCGATGTTGTCGGCCTTTATAATACTACGGAAAATCAAATTACCGAAATGAAGCCCATTAAACTCAGTCAAAGAGTAGTAAACATTTTACGCACTGGCATTGCGGTATTATGTATTGAATTTCATAATTTTTTGTGTTTATATATTTATTTTCAAGCATTATCACCATTAGAAACTGCCAGTTTTACATTGAAGTGTCTTTCGATACATGATGAACCTTACATACTTTATTACAAGTACTTCAGGGTCGTACGTTCAGATTAGTTTGTACATGAGTGATCAAAATCGTTGGTGCCACATCATCCTGAATACTACTGCAAAATCTTCTTGCAGATCCATCTACGACAGATCAGTGACGTTCAGAGTCTGACTGCCATGATTATCCTCAGCAGGGACGTCAGCAGCAGCAGTACATTCTCTGCTGCAACTACCAGACAACTTCTACTGCAGTGAACATCTATTACCCACTACTGAAGGTTAGAGTTAGAAAGTAACTGGGAAGAAAAGGGATCTGATTCAAAGTAGATGTCCTTGGATGTGTTTAAAGGAGTATGCTTCTGTGAATAAAGGATGTTCTAATAGTCTTCTTTTTTTAGCCCAGCTTAGATACGATTTTGTGATCAGTAATTATGCATGAAGTTGATCCGGTATACGCGTTAATGTTAGTCGCCATTCTACAGCAGTGTTCGGGTTTTCAGTTTGGGTATCCATTACGGATGGAGTTATGGAAGTAGTATAACTTAGACGTTCTTTTGAGCATGCTGGATGATCTTTCACATCGTTGGTGCAACCGCGGAAAGAAAGGTTTCTCTTTTTTTCTGAAAGGAGGGCATAGCTGTGGTACCAAACTCATTTCATATGCTGTGAAGCAATGTGCCCTTCTACGAACAGTGTTTAATTGAGCTTGAACTACATTCTTTCTGAAACATATTTTGGTGGTCATCATTGTATGCAGTTGGCTGTACATGTAGAGAGTACGGAGTTCTCTTTCCAGGCGTCTAGATTTGTAACATTTGTAAGCGACGGTAGCCAAAAGAACAGACATTTGCAATCCCATGGAAAGTATCGGGCTTCTGTAGGGCAGGCCGCCGTCTGCTTCACTCACCTCACTACATATGTGGATCAATGGGAGCATCTCAACTCATTACTTGAGCTCAGTAATCTGACCATTCTTTTCAACGATGATCTTTTATTCTGCGTTTTAATGTCTATGATGGCAGCTTGAAAGTATGATTATTCTAACAAAATTGTTCTTGTTTTTCGATTCTCCGACCGAGACTATTAGTGATAGGAAGCTCTTCAAATGTGTGCAAAATCAAGTCGTCTGACCTTGAATCTGTTACTCGATCTGCAAGAGTTGGAGCATTTTATGCATTTGCCTTTTAATCAACTAACAGCCATCGCAACTGTCAACATGGCGGATACTTTGAGTGACTTCATTGCTGCGTTTTTCAATCAAAAGCAACATGATCCGATGGAAGTTGTGCTGGGTTGTAACAAAAGGTATGAATCAAACTCTTAATGCTTATCAGCTCGAATTTAAAATTCGTCAGTCTTACATGCCACTTGTTAACCGGAATAATTCTTCACGATCGCGCAGATTTGAAAAGATAGAGCAAGAAGATGAAGAAGCGTTGACATTTGAAAGTCATTCCAGTGAAAGATATTCAGATGTATGTATCGCTGCTACCTCTTCACATTTTTCATTTATACTCCAATGTGTGTTCATAGATTCCGCCTTCATATTTTTCTCTTCTAGCCGGTCTCTAAACACTTAGACTGCCGTTGCTGGACTTTAAATCTCCTCGTCCATAGCATCTCGGACTAACTCCCGAACGCCTTCTTCATCTTTGTGTACTTTTGAAGGATGGAGCTATTGTAGAAATGCCTATCCGAAATCTGCAGCAATCTTTCACCGAAAGCAGAGGTGAGACCAAAAGGTTCAACCGGTCCGAAATGCGTAAAATGAGCGAAATGCAGCTAGTGGAGCATCTTCGAGAATGGAAGCGGATTCCAAATAAGAAAAGGGCTTTGATAGGTGAAGCCGATGTATATGAGACTCATCCAGAAGTTTTAATGAAAGGTAAGTCTGTGCAGAATCCACCTCAGCTACATCAAGAAGAGTTATCGCAATTTAACGAATGGCAGGTTTTAGACGATAGTAAATCTAAAATCATAGACTGAAAACTTTGAATTTGTATCAGTCTCCTGATCAACATACTCTTGTGTGTGTATGTTTGGATCTCGTGACCCTCTTGATCCGAACTTGGCATTTTTTCCTGCCGTTGACATATGAAAATTTCAATTCAGATCGGAACAGAAACTAGCCAACAGACTCAAATTTGACTTCAAGATGCAGATTATTATACTCTTCATAAATATTGACCGAATCTACTAACAGTAATGACAGATGAATGCTGTAGGTTCTTATCAATAAACAGATTAAAAAACCGGAATCTGGAGGCCAAGCCCCAACTTTACATCAGCTGTTTCTTGTAGCAGTAGTGCCGTTAATTATCTTAGCGTGGGTTTGCTGTCAAAGTCGGGATTGTGAGCTCGAAGTAAACGGAAATAGGTACTTACATGATTACTACTAACCTGAGGGCGGTCCATTTATTTAATCCGTTTCATGTACGTCACAAATTTTTAGCCTTTTTGTAGGATTTCGGTAATGGTCGAGAGTCACAAAGATCTCCCATTGATGAGCACATTTACGATTGGGTGTCCAGCTGCAAATATCGAGTTGGACTTCTGCTGTAAGGATCTGAAGTCATCTTAACTATGGGTGTCGTCTCAATCAGTGCACGAAGGTTCAAGAAAAAGCATGGCATCTGTTATATAGAGAAACTTCCTCATTATAGTTATCTTGATCTACCTTGCATCTTGTATGATATAATATGATGAAAAGATCGATCAAATAGATCGATCATGTAACATCAGTTCTTTGCTGAAGAATTGAGAGCTAAATTTCTAATGCCAGATACTAAGCTGCTTCAGACGTAATTAGTAGCGTCTATTCAGCTTATCAGTATTCTCAAGTTAGCTATTGTAATACGCGAGGATCCGTTATGGTAACCCCTCCATGGGATTATTGGCTTCTTTACATTCCTTCTTGTACTTGCTGTTTCTTGGATGATAAATTCCATTCTTGTTTTCAGTCAAGGAGCACAAACTCCACATCAGACCCAGTGGCATTAAGTTCCTGTCATTTCCGAAGACTACATGGAGCAGTTGTAGAAGAGGAAGGTCATATTATTACGACTGTAGAAACATTTCTTATTTTCGGATGACCAAGTCAACTAAACGATTTTATTTTTTTAGGATCTTCTTCAAGTTATTTTATCACCAGCACCAGATATACCCTCTCGCAGCGGCCAAGAAGACTCAGAAAAACGGAGAACGGCTGTCGCTGGAGACAACAGGGTAGATCTTACCCAATCAATGATAATGGAATACCCGTAGCATATAAGACATATTTGAGCTATGTGCCCCTCAAGGATACACTCAATCGGCAAACTTTGAGTACATTAGGATATGAGGCTCCAGACATCAACTTCTTCGTGACGAAGGATGAGTCCAATGATGATTCACTACTCAGGGCGCATAAAAAGAAAGAGGTTCGCAAGTGGGCGATTTGGACCATGGAGGAGATCGTCCTTGCGGAAGACCTCGATTTGGAAAAGGTTCTGCTACAAAACAATCAGAAGCCAGATCCTGTTCCTATGATTTGTCGAATATTATGCAAAAGGGATTCTCGCAGCTCAAGGCGATCATCAGTTGATCATGAAAGCGTGAACTCCAATTCCAGTTCCAGCTTGAAGGTGAAAACTGAAGAAGAATATAGTGTCTATTTTCAAGCGTGAGAGAGAAATTTTGGTCATTCGGAATCATTATCAGCAAACGGGAGCTGTAAACATGTTGCAGAGTTCATTCACCCAATATAGGCATCAGTAATTATCGCATATTTATCAATCCAGAATCCAATTGATGTGGAGGTATTTTATGTTTGTGGCTAAAATTCATGTCCGATAAAAGCCCAAGTTCACTTTATTTTAGCAATGAAGTTTTCTTGAAGCCCTGAGATAATACAATTAAAATAAATCTCAGGGATAAGGACCTCTTTCATCAGGACAGCAGCTTTGGTTGATATGGAGCTATCTCATTTCGTTGCTATAGACACAGATTGGTTCAACACAGGACTTTCAAAATGACTGTCAGTGGAATATCTCGAAGTCATGTCCCAGTTCCAAAATTAGATTCTCCATGCTCCTGAACATTCACAAACGAAGGTATTCATGCAATTTACGTAATGAAAGTCATGTCTCTCTCATGTTGTACATCACAATGAGCATATCACTCTTCTGTGATGTAATCCATAATGGTGATAATCCACAATGATCGAAGTTGGAGTCAAACTCATGAATCTCTGTAGGGTATTAAAACGTTAACATAATCAACGTTACCTAGTTTCTCTCGTTTGCATGTGTTATGTATGTTTTGATCTCCTGATTCAACATACGAGAGAGATATGTATGTGTTGAAGTAGATGTGGTACTGCTCCCAACAGTTGGCTTATTGGCTGCTGTCCTTCTCTTGCCTGGTAGACAGTACAAGGGTGTAAGTAAATCACACGTACGTACATGGTATTTTTCTTTCTTTCAACGCCACAGTCTATAGATATCGTGGATTTTGAATGAGTTCTACTGCTCTTCAGGCATCTAAAGCTATGTGGAGGAAAGCTGACAAACGACCGCATTATCCACTGAGTAACAAAGACCCGATCTGATAAAATGTTTCCGGTACACGACCAGCAGGAACCCGATCTGATATATTGTTGCATACATTTATATGGAATTTAAGGGTCCTTACCTGAGGTCTGGATTCCACTTCTTAGAAATGAACGCATGTTCACCTCAAAATTCGGAAGGATCTTGTGTACATCAGTAATTGTGAGTTGATAAAGACGTCAGTCAGAGTAGGATATGGTCTGACTGTCTTGTTCGGTACGTTTTCTTCCACTCAATCGATCGGTTACAATGGGTATGAGCGATCAAGTGGAGGCTGTGACCTTCATATACCGTGCCGTCCGTCATATAGAACATGCTTTAGCTTCAGGACCCTCGAAAGAGAACGCGGATACTATTTGATAAAAGGTTACAAACTCCCTTCGGAAAAATGATCGTGAACCAGTACGATTTGATCAAACATGTCAAGGCTCGCTACACTCTCAAAGGCGCAAATAGTAGACATCCAATTCTGGTTCCTTACGAGGTTTTAAAGATGGACGAAGATCCAAATGAAGATGGAATCGATGACATGTACAAAGAAATAAGAGAAGTGAAAAATAAACGATGACGCAGAAAAGGACATGCTTATAAGTTTGAGAGGCCAATTGACAAAAAACTTGTTGCTATAACTCCAAAAAGTATCGATCATGAAAGGTATGAATGCTTGTTCAAATATTACTGGGTCAACTTCCTCCAGCAGAGCTCGACAAAGATAAAAAGCAAGTGGAAGTGGCATTGTTTATTTGGAAACCTGTGAATCAGACGTCGAGGATTACAACACCGGTTCAGATAGTGGGGCATCAGGTGAAGGGAACGACAAATTGGACACTTCTGATAAAACCAAGCAGAGGAAGAGAGGCAAAGCATAAAAGTATACACACTAGCATCATATAAAACATAATATCCGGTAGACGCCAATTGCAGGGTGCAGGATTTCCAGAGAAGTAGAAAAATGTATGAAAAGTTGGGCTTTAGCTTCTATCTGGGGGCTCAGCTTGGAAGACAATCATGAAATTGAAGTACCATCTGAGAAAGGGTAGGTGCTGAAGGAAGCTAGGAACCTCATGCACGGGCTCAAGAGAGAAGAGTTAGAACAGAGTCCATGGTAGTGGCAGAAAAGAGGAATGGTACAATGGATGTGAGACTTCGTGACAAAAATATCATGATCCAGGCATGCAGATCGACCATAGTTGAGGCTCGTGACTGAGTCCAGCGTGTCTCTGACGATCTATCAGATGACACGAGGAGCAGAAAGTAGCGCATCGAAACGTTGCTGGAGCAATGATGTAAGGAATCCAAGAGTGCAAGCATGCTTTCAAGCTGCATTCTCGATTTTTCAAAAAGGGCATGATTTAGCTGCATGGGCTCAAAAAAAAAAGCGGATTCCGTAGAGGAGACAGAGATTGAACAGGCCATCTATCAGGGATGACGTTCAGTGCAAGAACTTTCCCTCCTCTGGCCTCGTGAAGGACAAGTACAACCAACATCACGTCTCCTTCACCTGCCCTCGACCTTGTCTTATTGGAAGTTGGAAAACAAGCAGAGAGTGCCTTTCATTCAGCAAATGCTTGAGACAAAATTCACTCCTAATTACCAGCTTGCATGAGACACCTGATGCTTAAAATTAACAAATTATTGCAGGGAATATATATAGACACATAAACGACGACAAATTTCAATTCTGCCCGGATCACGGATCAGGTATGTAAGAGTCAACGTTAGATTATTGGTTATCTTCAATTCATTCACTCCTATACAACCAGGCACTGGTACACCTGATGACCTAACAATGTAGTGACAGACTCTATTACATGATTGTTGGAAGATGATGCATGCAAAATTTATGGAAGTCTCTTCTTTTCCTTGTTTGATCTCAGACGGATTACTCTTTTGCCAACACGTGGATCTTGGATTCTATCATTACCTTTTACATCAGACATATACATTTTGGTGACTGTGCATTCTAAATCTGACAGATAACCAGAATTGAAGTGTTCAGACTTGGTCGAGATAGTGAGAAATCGCGACATTGTCATGGTTTCGGATAGAATTTTCGGGTACAACTAGGAAACAGGACCTTCAATCCCCGTTAGCCTTGTTGACTTGATATAGCATGAGCTGACTTGGAGGTCAACCACATAATGTATCAGATCACATGACTTTCAAATATATGCTCAAGTTATGTAAGCTCATTGTGGCCAATACTCACTCCCACATGTTTAACTTGATGATAGATCACACTTACACTCAAGTGAGGTTGAAAATTGTAATGGATATTTTAAAACCATCACTTGGGATTGAATCTTGAATAGTGCAATCTGAAATTGGCATGTATTACGTTACGTAACACAAGTAAAGTAGTTTGATTATGTGTCTATTCCTAACCTATTGCTCTATATGTGTTTACATATAGAGTATAAGTTTAGAAAACCCAACTAATGGATGAGATATTAGATCTCAAAAAACATTTTTTGCATGTTATCCACGTGTATTTTAAATTATATGAATTTATTCTATAATATTTTCACTTGATTTTGATCCAATAGTCTAAACCTTTGATTTTGAAGTCCATCTTTAGTGTGGATATGTTTCATCACCAACACATCATCTTAAAAACTTTTATATTTGGAACGTAGACATTCATATAGATGCAGCACTTTCTGTCTCGGTGTTCAAATACTTACTTACTTTTCACAAGTTCATCATAACAACTTCAAGTTTCTATTTTAGTGTGGTATAGTAAATGAGTTGATGAAATATATGAGTTCTTGCAAAATCCAACAATCATGACTCTCATCTCCAACATGCTAAGCTCATCTTCCTAGTAAAACAAATCATAAGAGAATATATGAACTATGAATCTCCAATTCTTATTCAAAATCTCATGTATGAAAAACATAATCTGTCAATTTTATTGATTTCTTATGTGTTTGTAAGCTATATTTTTTTCTTATCAATCACATTACAATATACGATACTTTTTTACCAAAAAAAATGAAAAAATTGCAAGTTGCTAGATTAAAATTTTACGACAAATCGAAATATCTTTCTAGCTAAAAGAAAAATGTTGATGGATGTTGGTTTTCAGTTTGAGTGTTTAATGTTTTTTAATCCTATTGAAAAATTCAAATAAATATACCATGACATGAATGTATATCTTCATTACAACATGTACTCATTTGAAGAAAACATTGGCTTAAAAGTTACATATGCATCACAACACAAAGTTCATAAAAATATCTCATCATTAATTATTCACATATTCCAAATGTCATAAATGAATATACACATCTATTCTTGGACAAATGACATCCAAACAAAAATTTAGCACATGCATCAAAACTTAGATAGATCAAAATGCGGACACTGAAGTATGTGTTTCGCAATCACTTTGCTGCTTCTTCTGGCACTACACATAAAGCTTTCATTGTGTACTGAGCTACAAGAAACTTCAAAATAGACCTCCCATAAATGCATTTTATACCAAGTGTAAAAGCATAACTAGTTGTAGATCTCTTCTTGTTCAAATCTTGTCAATAGTGAGCATCAACATAGCCTAGCAAGGATTTGGCATTGTCTAATGAATCAACAAACAAATTGTCACAATATTTAGTTATCTTCATATACTTGTGATTTCATATGAATGCTTGCTTATTCATCTTTCCTGGAGTTAACACATAACTCTTCATGTTGTCCATAGCTAAAACAATATCAAAATTTAAGCATACCATCAAATACATGAAGCTACACATAACTTTATTATTGAAAATTGATTTCATCAATTACTTTTCAATGGCAATGATTGTACATTAAATTGTAGAAAGTTGGAAATATGCTTTTAGAAGAGTGAATACTTCTTTAGATTCTACAATGTTATACTTGTCAAACAAACGTTAAATGTACTTGCCTTGATTTAATTATATTTTTTTCACCAGATTTTTTTAAACATTCATTTTTTTACACTTTTGGACTTATCAAAATCTTTCATTGTAAATGTTAACTTCAGTTGATTTTTCTATTTGTAAACATTCGATTGATTCTTTCCAACATATGCATATTATCCACATAAAACATTAGAATAATGAGTCCAAATCTTTCATTGTTCACAGTTATACACATGAATCATATACACTTTGTGAAAACTTTTGTACTTTCATGGACTCATCAAATCTTCAATTTCATCGCTAAGAAGCTTGCTTCAATACATATAATGATCTAGCAATCTACAAATGAACATCTTCCAACTTCTTTTTTTAAAGCCATCTGGTTGTCTCTTGTACATCTTTTATTTCAAATATTTATGAAAAAATGTTATAATGTTGTACATACTTTTAATTTAGAATTAATAAAATATTACCAATCAATTGTAATGTATTTTGCTTTAAGTGAAAAAACTCCGTTGTAATTTCACAACATATTTTTGTATGAAATATATTTTTGTATGACTTTGAAGTTTTTCTTCTCGTCATGTTTTCAATTATATTTTTGCTTTTATATCCACTTGCTATCAATCAAATTTTCAAATTTTAGAAGCTTCACTAGCTCTTGTGTCTGATAGATTGCATCTCACACTCTACAGTTGTATTTCACTCAAGATAATCGACAAATTTTTAAGCTTCTCTATGAGAGACAGTTTATTATTCTTCCAAGATCAACCAAATGTCAACAACATACTCAAATTCAATATGATAATTTTCTAGATTGAATGAATCAACCTACTATCTATGATTTATAAAAGTTATTTAAATTCAATCTGATAATTATTTTTTAGATTAGAACTTCGATAGGGTTGGGGTAAAACTCAAAAACCCAAGTTCGGGTCAGATCGACACCGGATGGAGGGCTAAAACCCAAAAAATAATAAAGCAACTATGTATAAGAGCAAGCCCAACTGTTTCGTCGTAGTCTGCATGGGCTTCCACTCCGTCTCGCAAAACTCTACTCCTGCTTTCGTGTCTGGCACTCCTACTCCTCATGCGCACCTCGCTCGATGCGATGCAGGCACCTACTCCATTGCTCGCTTCTGCGTCTAGTTGGGCCGCGCTGCGCTACCTATTCTGCTTGTACTGCCTACTCAAAAAATTATTGCATCACCTATTAGTCAAGAAAATACTCGCACGTTAAATTTCCCGATTCTCCCTCGTTGTTCCTCCACTCGCCGTACCCTCACAATCATGGATCCCCGGGGGTTGATTCGAGTTCTACCCTAATCGATTGACAATCTGATACGGTTTTTCGGGTCGGTTTCGGATTCAAGGTAAAATCCGACCCGATCGGAGACCTAATTTTATATTATTGCATTAATCTCTATTATGTGTGATTATTTCAATACTATAATCTATGACTTGTTTCTCCAATTTATGTTGTTACAATGTCCAACAAATATTAATCAAAACACTTAAAAAAACACCTATTATATATCTAAAAACCAAAAATATATTTTAATAAACAAATGAATTTGATAAATCAAATTCCATCAAAAAATAAGTATTGAAAAGTATCTTAAGTAAATAATGTTCAACATACAGACAAGTTTTTTTATTTTCAATAAAAATTAAGATGATGAAATTAATTTAATTTCTATCTATTTCTTGTATTAATATCTCATTCAATAAAATTATGAGATACTTTAAAGAATAATTTTTTATAAATTTTAAAATTTCATAAGATTTCAAAAACTAGCTGATTATGCTTGAATATGAAAAAAATATTAAAAAACCTATTATAAGTTTTTTTTCAAAAAATATTCTTAATGATATATTCTATAATCTTGTAGTTTGTTCATTAAATTTGTATTGAAAATTTGAAAAATAAAATTTTGGAAATTTGAAAAAAATATAGTGGAAAAAAATAGTGGTTTTATTTGGTTTTCTTGTTTACTATATTTATATACTCAGCCAGATTTTAAAACTTTTTGATCTTGCATATATCTATAAAGTATCTCAACTCTAATTCAAAAACTTCAACAAAACATTAATATCTATTGCAATTATTAATCAAATTTTTCAAAAAGAAATTCATCTTAGCTGTACATAAGAATATACTAATCATTAATTTATTTCATTTTTGAAATTAAATATCTTAAATTTTCATTATATAGTTTAATTCAAGTTTTTGAATAAAAATATTCATAAATCATTCATAAATACATTACTATTATAATTATATTATACGTAACATTATTTTGATTTTCTAAAATTTATTGGCAATTGTACTAGCAAAGTATACAATAGTAATAATTTTAATATTTTGCTTCAAGATTTTTATGTCATGAATTATCAATTGAAACTCGATTACTAGTATATATTCTAATCTCAATTTTTAAAATAATCTTTTTAAAATCAATCACATATACATGTTTTTCAAATAATAGCACTGAAAAATTAATATAATCTTTGTGCTCTAACATTTTTTGGCCATCTTAATAGCAAATACACACAATTGCCACAACTCTAAGATTTAACTTGATCATGAAAAGTCAATTTAAATTCTTGTCTTATGAATATTAAAGATTGCAGTTTTGTACTTGAAAAAATTTTCAAAAATTCAAAAAATCATAATAAATATAAATTTTTGTACCTGCACACGTTTTTTAGTAAATATGCCATTATTTTTTAACAAAATATTGATAATGGTCATAGAACACATATATAAATAATCTAGTTTGAATCATGATCTTTATCAAAGTAACATTTGACCTTTAATAAAAATTTTGTGTGCTTGTTATTTCAATGAGAAGGATATCATACGGTACGTTTGATAACTCTGGTTTCTGTAATCTAAGACGTTGATGATGGCCTACCGGAATTGTCATTGACAAATTGAAAAGTGAAAATATGATATTTTGTTCATAAAACATTAGGCTCTTTCATTGTAGATTTGCATATAGCAATCAGTTGTATACATTAATCAGACTTGTAATGATGTAAGTCAGAATACAAAACTAGATCAATGAAATTACTCTTTTTTTTTTGGTTTGATATTATCAGATCATCAATTCATGAGATATTTCATTACTCGTGGAGGCTCTTATTTTATATCCTGTACTTTTAGAAACTCCTTTGGATCACATAATATTCTGTAGTTCTTCACATGTAATGACGTCTTATTCCATGCTTCTTTAACCACGCAACAAACTACAATCGCATTATAACGAGCTCGAGGTTTGTCTATTAAGGAACTTTGGGTTTCATGATGCAGATGAAAAGGTCCGAGAGTGTTGCACTCTGAATTCGGGTGATTTGGAATATTGTGGGCCGGTGCGATGTAGTACCTTTAAAGCCCGTACCGTTGCTCCCTCAAATTGCCTCTAACCTAAATTATTCTGATCGTTACACATATAAAGCAAAGAAGGTTAGAACCTGAATAAAACTTGTTGGAGAACACACAATTAGAAGCTGTCTTAATGAAAAGCACAGCATATGAGTGAAGAAAACAATCATACTGAAGCAGGCAAAGTGACAAATCTTTTGCCTGGAAGGCCGTGGGCATTTTCTTCGAACTTATATACTAAACTAGACTAAACTAACAGCATATTCTGCACGGCCTCATACGATATTACAGATCATTACATACCAATATGGTATTACACACATTCGTAAGGCAGGGTTCTCAAAGGAAAATACAAACGAACCTGCGTATCATTGAGGTAAAAAGACTGAAAAGTCAGTGAATTGAAAAAAGTCCGTTGTAACCCTGTAACCATGCAAGATAGTTTCAGTGACAAGTCGACCATATGACGAGTGATATGGGTCTACAACCTCTGTCTGGACCTGTCATTGGAATAAATCTTAGACCTCAGGCACAATGTGTGCAGCGAATCAACAAAGTTATTTTCCGCATTTCCTATTGACCATTTAAAAAAAAGTCGAAACGTAGAGAGACCTCTGTATATACAATCCCTCTCACATCCAACTCCACGTACTGTATGTGGAGTAACACTTTATTATCTAACACTCCACATAAACTTGACGTAAATCAGAAAACTTCTCTTCGAAGAAACAAGCCAGATTCGATACTTTCCAAAAAAACATGAGAGTTTTCGGAACTGAAGCAGATATAATTCCAACATATTTATTAAACAAATAGAGAAGCTACGCTTCTCCATAAAAGACGCCAAACTGCGTCACACTACCTTTTGCAACGTATGTATATAGACTACTCCATCTTCGATGTCTCCTTTATTGAACAAATTTGCTCACCGTACTACAGTGAGCGCCAAACTGATCTAAAACACGGTGCACGAATACATGTACAGCTAAACACTAGCTGCCCTACATTTTGGAAAGGGCACTAGCAGGTATATGGCTCTAAAAGTTTCTAACCTGATTGGTACAGTAAACCGGCTACCTCACAGATCCCTGTCACGGTTCGCACCTAGGAGTGAATGTGGTCCATGTATACTGCCAGGGGATCCATGAATTTGGTCTAGAACAACCTACAGTGAATAGTATCGACAGATAGTATCGACAGACAGTATCGACCTTTAACTGATGGATCTTCGGTTTCCGTAACATTGAAAGATCCACCACAGGAACCAGGCAAAGGAGGTTGCAAGCTCAGCTGATTCAAAGAATAAAAATTTCGGCAAATAAAAAAAGTAAGGCGTCCCCAGAGTGATGGCCCGTAAGGTCGTGGGGGAGTAAGCTGTAAACTGAACTAAAAATGGGTATAAACGAAGGGGCAAAGCTAAAGTCAGAGGCTCTTTGTGTACAGATCCGAAACCAGGATTAACTTCCATGGCAAAAGGTGTTTGCCCCGATCACGTGACATTACTCCAGAGATGGGTCCCCTTTTTCAGTCAAGGGTAAAAGATAACAAACCAATACTTTCACAATACACAACCGTAAAACTAAACACAACCAGGTGAGGGATGTTTTTCAGGTATCCATGAGGTACGGGTTGGGTGCAACATAGGTGTATCCCTGAAAATGGTCGATATCTGCTGCTCCTTTCGGAGTAGAGGCAGGAGAATCCGCAAGTGGCAAACCCGTCCACATCTCGTCAAAATTCGCAGTACATAACTTGCCATTAACCGTCGGCTTGAACTCTGGCTTCAACTGACGATTGTAACACTTCCTCCAACAGATGGTCTTGAACCACTTGTGCTGCTTTATCTCGTCTGCTCCTTTAATACCACTTCCAAGGCGCTTGCTAGGATCCTTTTGTAACAACTGTAAAACAAGATGTAAACCTCAAATTAGGCACACATACCATCATAGAACAATGGCAAAGACAAAACACTCACATAAAATAAGAGATAATTATTGCACAGTTCAAAAAATTCAACACAGGTAAGAGAATGCGACAAGATAGCGATCAAAGAGAAGCCTGTTACCCCTTTCAATAGATTGTTTGCTTCGCTTGTCAAATAAGTCGGCAGCTTGACCTTATCTTTGATTATCTTCTGCTGTAGTTTGTACCTGTTTCCTCCTTTTTCGTGAAGGAAGGGAGGCTGCAGCAAGGTGAATTTATGTTAGCCTACGTCCAATTGTGAGTCATAAACAATTCATCAAGTTCAAGTAGTTTCAGGTCAAACTTACCCGTCCAGTAAGCATCTCGTAAAGTAAGACTCCTACACTCCACCAATCAGCTGCTTTCCCGTGACCTTTCCCCTCTATAATTTCAGGTGACATGTATTCCACGGTGCCGCAAAGCGAATTGGACTTCTTCGAATCATCTATTTCTTTCGCCAACCCAAAATCCGTAAGTTTCACCTGAAGTAAGAAACACCCGCTTCGTAAGATTGGTACCTCACCTCTTTACGTGTCGGAGTCTCATATTAGAAAAAAGGAGTAAACAAAGAGTAAACAAAGATAGACAAGAAGGTGTGGAGAGTACTCACATGTCCTTCCAAGTCAATAAGAATATTCTCGGGTTTGAGATCCCGGTGAATGATCCCTTTCTCGTGTAGATGGGAAACGGCACAGACGATTTCGGCAGCCAAGATCCTCGCAAGTTGCTCACTGAAAGACACCAAACGATAAGTTCATGCTTTGTGATTCAGAGAAGCTTGAGGGCATCACGATGACATTTAACTTGAATGACCAATAAAATATTAAAGCATAATGAGTTGTAAGAGAAGTACATACTTGAAAGTTCCGTGTCTGTAAAGCTGGAAGAACAAATGACCGCCATTGATGAAGTCCAAGAGCAAATAGAGCTTGGACTTGGTCTGCCCATGCACAAACGTTGGGATCACAAGATCAGCTTTGATGATTGAGTATTCTAAAATGAAGACAGAATAATAATACAGGTAACAGATGAGCATACCCAGTACGAGAGTAAGTGAGATCTAGTGAATTGCACACTACAAGTAACTCAATAAAGTGCATTCAAATAGAAAATGAAAGCCACAAAAGTGAGAAGTTTCTGTGGCGACAAATAGATGAATGCGTTGGCAGACGGTATCGGCTATACTCTTATGATGGGGAAAAAGGAAGCGGAAAAGAAGTGGCAAGAATAAGTGAATTAACTGCGATAATGAGTTTCATCTCTATCTTACCAAAAGTAAGAGCGGCATCAATCTAAACGCAAAATTCACCTCACAATTCTTGTAAAAGAACAATTTGATGCATCCTCTATCTGGCTGAATTGTTTCTAAAGTAGGAAACTAGTTCCGCTAACTCCATTTGCTTCACTGCATACGAATCCATGTAGCCTTCGTATAAAAAGGTAAAGAGTTTGGCGCTAATTTACAGTAGTTTATATTGTGTTCTTGACGCTATAATATTTTGAACTACGGGCATAACATCAATACTCAAAACTACATGAATTCGCAGGAGGAAAGTTGAGTCCTAAAACTCATCGAGATATGATATCCTTTAGGTGAACCGACATGCCCTCTGGCTAAAGCTATCAGTTGATTTTAGAACGAGAGAAGAAGAGTAAGTGAGGCTTACCTGGAACGAGTACTGCAGCTGCACGATAAAAGGATGGATAACTTTCACTAGGATGTCCCTTTCCGCTTTCATGTAGTCACAATGGTTTTTCTCCACAATAACATGCTTCTTCATAACCTTCATGGCGTATATTTCTTCCGTTCCTTTCTTCCGTACCTGGTAAACTTTCCCAAAAGCCCCTTTACCCACGACCCTCAGCAATTCAAAATCCTGAGGTCCCAATCTTGGCGCCTGAATCTGTCCCTGTCCCTTACCATCATCTTCCTGCTCCTCTGCACCTCTCTCACTACCGCTATCGCCGGAATCGCTAAGACTCAGTTCTCCCGCTTTGCTGGCAAGCTGGTCAAGATCTTTCGCGGACAGACCATCTTTCTTTGGCCAATAAGAGGAAATGTCCGCCACTTTGTTGGAAGTAACACAATCCACATCGTCGGATGACTGTAAAGAAAACTGAAGGGAGAAGGCAGGAGAGACCAGCGGGCCGACCATAGAGTGGGAGCGATTGGTGATCATCAGCATATTATCCACGGTCTGCACGACTGGACTAGGCCACTTCCCGTCGTCCTCCTCTCCCTCGACTACGGGTACAAGATTTGTTTGTGAAGGAACGGCTCCAAACACATCCGAAAAATCGTACTCCTCCGGATCAATGTAACCATGGCCTGCAGCCTTAAGAGGCTCCAGATAGGGCTTCATCTGGTGAACCATCGCCTTCCCCTTCCTCGGCACCGGGATGTCCATCCCACCTGTAGTCTCTCTCATATCCCCGATTCCTAGACTTCGAGACTTGGCAATTACGCCGCACCCTTGAGGGAGAAACAAGATCCTTTCTCGCAGACGAGAGCAGAGAAGCGTGATCGGAACGAGACAGCTTCGGGAGGTGGCAGATTAGATTGGATATTTGAGCGCTACTCACTAGATTCACAAAGAGCAGGAGGGTGCTGTGAAGGATTGATTCCCCGAGCAAGGAAAGAAAAACACCCAATCTGGTCTACACGACACCGCGGGCTTAAGTAATCGTAAAGAAAGGAGAGAAGCTCGCACGGAGGCGGCGAGCGAAAGCACAAACGTTACATCGCGCTAGATCGATGAAGATCTCTCGAATTCGAGTGCCCCTCCCCGACACTCCTGCTCTGATCGCAGCTCAAATGAAGGTTTTTCTGCCACCTCTCGAGGTCTCCTTCGCCTCGCCGCCCGCCCTCGCCCACCGCTCTCGTGTCCGCACTCCGCTCTCGTATTGCCAATTGCGTAATGAACGAGAGCCAGGCCGCCTCCTCTGAGGAGTCCCCGCCCCTCCTCCTCCCCACGGCCCCGCTCCCCGCCCAGCCGGACGAATGAACGAGGGACGCGCGGGCGCGGAGCGCTCGGCCGGGCGGTCGGCCGGGCGGAGCGGAGAGGAGCGGACCGCAGCGTAAAGATGGACTTTCCCCTGCCCTCGCCTCACCCTCGCGCCGCGTCTCCACACACACACACATACGGTATACGACACACCATCGGATCATCATCCTCCTCTCCCTCGTCGCCGCTGCGGGGGTGGTGGGCCCCAGCCTGCTGCGCCACTCTTCGGCAGTCGCATAGGGTAGACGGTCCAGACGGTCCAGACGATCCCTGAGGGTTCTTGGCTTTGACGTGTGGCAGGACGCGATTGAGTGCGACTCAACACAACTGGGACTAGCATCCATTGACCGCCATCCTGAAGGACTGTTGCCTGGCTGCAATGCATGCATCTCATAATGGGACGTTCTCGGCACAATCGTCCCCTCCATGGATGCATGTTGAGTAAGCATCTAACCATGGTACACAGGGTAATTGTCCTTTTACTTCTGATTAGCCAAAATTTCGCTGGTTATTTACTAATCCAAAGGTTACCCCTTGAAAGGATTCCTAATTGTGTGCGCGGCTCATGATGCTTACCGCCCGATCTTCACGGGCGGCTAATTTTCTTACAATTCATTGTGAATTAGAACAAGTTAACTTTTAGAATATCCGTCAAACAAACCGCACTCAAAACCATATGTGGACTGTAAACCAATTGTGGACTTCGCCAGGTGTAAGTAATGTAATGCCTGGCTTAATTAAGTCTGATGATGGGGTCTTCCCACCCTTTTTGATCTAGTGCTCGGTGGCCCCCACTATGGAGAGGGATCACAAAAGCGTCTGCATCACACGCATCCGTAAGTTCAGGAGGATCTGAAAATTTGGACCTCAAAAGGTCTCGAAATGCAGGGGCCATGCCCTCTCGATGATCGTCTGTGTCCAGTAGTTCAAGACCTGAGGCATCCAGCTGCCACATCAGCCTGGCACCAGTGCTTCTCACGTCTCGTAGACTCAAACCAGAATATGCTTCCCTACGAGCATACGTGGTGTTCCAGATGTCTGGTCGTTTGGAGCCTCTGTCTACATGACGTGCTGACCACGCACATACATCAAGCCTTTATGGTCGTTACTGATATCGAAGTTTAACCGGCTGCTGATTTCATCTCACGCCACGAAACCCTCAAATTATGTATTATAATATTTTCAGCTATATCATTTTCAAACTTGGGCGGCCATATACGGATGGTGATTTGCCAATTATCTTATCTTTCTCTTTAGAATACAGCGTGTAGCGCATTGGTACAGCTCGCGATCCCAAAGAATATTCTACTTCGGCTCCTTTTTCATATGCCTTCCTGGAAAGTCAGGCGGTTGGGACGTCGCCACATGTCATTCTTCCTATATTCGGCGAGTGCAAGTGACCTACAGCAGCGTCCCCCAAATTTAAAGTTCATGGGCGGCTGGTAGGGAACATCCCCGCACATCTACCGACCACGTTACTCCACCGTAGTCTGGTCACTCTAGTGCGACATAGATCAATAGAATGACAACGTAAGTGCCAATGCGGATAATTTAGAATACAACTGTACAGCATCGAAGTCCGTGTTTCCAACTGTTTGCAAATCTGGATCACCTGGTCAATCAAGAATGTATGAGAATGCAAACGGACCAATGACTAAGCACTCAGATACGCGTCAATTTACATGACTCTTTGCTGTACTTCTTGTTGCTCGAGGTATGGTTTGTACGGGTCAACAAAGGCAACGGCAAATGAAAAATAATGTATTGTTCAAGGATCTGAGATCTCTAAAAGCATGAGGCATATATGCGGAATAGCACCCGATGTTACAAGGTAGTCCTTGGCAGAAGAGTTAGAAGATGTCTACCTCAAGTCTGTTCATAAAGAAACACGTGAATAACCTTGATCACACCTCACTAGAATTATTTTCTTCATCTTACTTTAATGTGATTCTTACTCTTTATTAGGTCTTTGAAGGCCTGCCATGTGTCCACGGCTTGTGTTGATAGGAATGGCTCCTGTTCTTATTGAATCGAGTTCCTTGAGGTTTCAGACAGAGTGCATGCATCGCAAATTAGCAACTGAACTCAGTAGGTTCGTCACTAAAAATGGAGGGGAGAGGGAAGCATGCAGACGTGGCTTCAGCTGAAGTATGCAATGTACGTGTCGAGTGACAACATGTCCCATATGTCAAACTTTTGTGACAGATGTGAGAAACTCAGGTCTGTTGCTTTGAATGAATCGGTGGTGGAATAAAAATATACTGAAACCATGAACTCGATGGTTTGTAAATTGAGGAGGGGAAAACAAATAGATTGTTTTCGAATGAAGGCCATAGATTATATTATCCGTTTGAATTTTGACCAAAAAGTTATCATACCCATGACTATTACCTAAACATTGTACTATATCATCAGAACTGATACATCGCGATTTTGATGATGAAACCTTCAAACTTTCAAGTTGAATGAGAGTGCACACCATTGACATCTTTGTGCTGAAAATTACTGGAAGCAACAATGGTGTCGACGAGCTGCTTGAATATGGCCAAGTTGTCATCAAATTTAACAGTAGCAGCAGAGAAGCCTTTGGAGTGCATGGCAAACTTCGTGGTAGAAGGCAACGCAAGGAGCTCATCAGAAATGTGTAAAATGTCTATCTTTGTCCTTGGAGATTCCGGATTGGATCTACTCGCAAGTAGTGCAGAGATCACGTATTTGGAAGTAAAATGAGCCGATATCATGAAAGCTGTTATTTAAGGATCGCCGGGAGAACATTAAAACAACGAAAATTCAAGACAACCGCCAATATAAGTTCATACTTGCAGACATGGTCAACTAAGGACAGTTCGAGTTACAAAGTTACAATCGAATGCAGTTTGTTGATTCAAGCACCTAAACTTTCTTTCGACAAAGTGCCTTAGAGGTGTAATATAATGAGTTCATATTTGAAATCGAAAATGGATGTCATTTATTATCAATTGAATGCCTCGCAGAATTTTGGATGCAAGTAAGATTTAAACGCAACAAATGAACCAGAAACCCCCCACAAAAGATCCAAGGAAAAATATCTTCAATTCCATCGTTTTTCAGACATCCTTCACTCGATATGTGCTGATTTTATGGAAGTCATATGAACATAAATAATGTACGAAATTAATATTTTGTTACTAATCATGAAGCTGTCTTAAAGTGTCTCAACTTGTTGAACTTAGAATGTTGAGTAACAAGAAGTCCAATCATCTATCATTGAACAATCTTGTCATCGTCACTATAATATAGTATCGTCATAAAAAAATGATGCTACGGAAACAAATGCATTAGTTTGTGCAAGTAGAAAAATAGAGTTATCACAATAGTTCCTTATCCTCCAAATAACGAAATTGTATTTTATGCTCGGTGCATTGAAACCAACATAGTTTTTGGAGTCCAAATGTTCTAGTTCCCGAAACGCAATCCAACTTGTAATCTATTACAAAAGGTGAAGAAAATATGTTATTAAACAGTGAGATAACAGGACTACACTCTCACATCTTGTTACAGAAGTCATGAGGACTGAGGAGTTGTCTCATGAAACCTCCTCTTCTTCCGTCTTCAATCATGAATCCTGCCACCGCAATGTTGTGCAATGAGTAGGAAATGGAGAGTCCTGCATCTCGAGATGTTTTTTCCACACGAAAATGCCAAAAATGTGTAGAATATAGCTTTTAAAGCTCTGAACAGAGAAGGTGATTTTTTTGTCGTGTACACCGATAAGAAAGGGAGTTTTCTAGTGTCCCTTCGAGGAACATCCGGTTTTATGGTGTAGTTGGTTATCACGTCAGTCTAACACACTGAAGGTCTCCAGTTCGAGCCTGGATAAAGCCATATAATTTCTGACGTGACGACTTTCGACGACTTTTGACCGTCACTTCCGTTGTCTATCAACCTCTCGTCTATCAAAACTCATACGAGCATAATACTTATCAATGGTAGTGGAGAACTCTTGACCATATTTAGTTTGACTCTATGCGATTCCCGTTCTATGCAATTTTAGCGTGAGATTTTCATTTACTCCCTCTTGATCATTGAGAGGAACTAGAACCTTTTTGCACCATTCTCCTCTTCGCGTTTTTGTTGATTGATACACAGGTATCAATCAACAAAAAAATCTTAGTATCAAATCACTTAAATAATACATGAATTATCAAGAAAAACTTCTTTGATTTTGAACATAAGGTAAACAAGTATCTAATGACAAGAATTGTCACTTTGAGGAGATAATTTCTGCCCATAATTCCATCTTTTTATCAGGAAAGCAGTTTTTTAAAATATGAAAAGTAGATTTCATGGTTTTTTCTTTAGTTTGTTTGATTTCGTTTTGGTGAACACAATGAAAAACTTGAAAATATTTATAACATTCATTTCCTTTTTGTGTATTTCATGTGTTAAGCTTGATGCACTTATCTTTCAAGATGTTTTGTGTCATTATTTAACATTTATTTCTGATGTAAAATCTTCAACATAAAGGCATTATGCATTTAGTATATTTCGACTAAGAATAATTAGAAAAAATCCAAGTTATATAATAAATTCAAAAACTATTATTTTTGTGATTTTTTTACGTTTAAAATTAAAAAATATGAAATGTCATGCCTATTTTATACCACATAAGAAATATTGAATTATTTTTTTCACACCGAAAACATCATTAAAAATTTGTAACCCATTTTATTTTCACAATCTCTTATATTTTGTTTAGATTGTAAATTATAAAAGCAGCAATGTTTTTAGTTATGAAGACTACTTCAACAAAAACAATTAGAGTCACAATCAAGAAGCAAATTCTACTTACTAAGAAATTCTAAAAATTATAATTCACAAAACTAACTGTCAAAGGTTTTCAAAAAAACTGTGGAAGCTAATTCTATTATTATTATTGAATAATAAAAAAAAAATTTTGATTAAAAATACATTGAAAATAATAAAAATATTGATTTTAAAATATTTGAAGTTGACCATGTATGATTTTTTCCAAGTAAAAATATGGATGGTCTAATTATGACCATACAGGTAAAAATTCAATAATATCAAGAAGTAGTATATGTATCACTTTCTTAAATCAGTAATTAAAGTTGACATATATATATACGACGTAAAATATGTTTGAATAACTCAAAATAAGTAGTTTCCTTGAAAATTTGGAATCTAAAGTGTTCATTATTGGTTATATTTATTTCATCAAACTTATTTTGATTATTTTAGAATGGATCATATATAATATATATATATATATATATATATATATATATATATAATTTTATAAATATAATTAAAGAATATAGACTATAACTCCTATTATTAAAAAATGCATAACACGTGACGAATTTTATACCAAACAATAATCATTATATATAATTATTTTTCAACAATACATGAATTTATTGAGACAGAAAAATATAATTCTATCAAAACGACTAAATTATGACTTGAGCATATTTTTTATAATTTGACATGATGACCGGTTGGAATTTCTCAAAAAAAAACTTATGGATTTTATCTTGTTATGACTAGTGTTTTGCTAAATTTTTTATACTCTTCATGGGCTAAAACTTAATTTCATGTTTCTATACTTGTCAAATTTGCATTGTGTGTTAATATCAACTATTTTACAGATTTCTTTAGGGACTTCAAATTTTTTTATTGTTTCTTTTGATAAAATATTGATTTTATTTGAAGTGATGTTTTAATATTTTATTAAATCTCAGTATCATCAATTTTTGGATTTATTCCATAAATTATTTGTTGTTTTATAGGATAATTACTTTTTGTATGTTCATATTTTCAAGTAAAATACAAAGTTTTCAATCAAAGACTCACAAAAATTATGATTTTATTTTTTGATTTCCAATTGAACTGTTTTTAAAATTTTTGTACAAAAGAAATTTAATATAATTGTTGTGAGTCTTTGTAAGTTAATTTAAAAAAATATATTTCATATACTTGATTTTTTACATAGTTCTTTTAAGTAACAAATGAAAAGTGAAAAATTATACAATGAAAAGTATATTACACATCAAACAAGTATAAAACATTGGATTAAATATAATTTTTTTAGTAATTATATAAAATGTTTAAAAATTATTTTATATGACAAAATTTTATAAAATTTACATTTTTTAGAGAAAATCATTAATAAAGTTAAGCACTATTAAAAAAATTATTATCAAAAATCTTAAAAAGGAGATATCATTCACAATATCACAAACAAATATGTGTTTTATTTTGGTTACATGTGAAATAAAAATAAGAAGGTATAAATCTTTTTCTCTTTTTTAACATATTTTTTCCATAATATATACATGCATAATCCCATTGCAAGTAGTTACATGATGGTTGAACCAAAAAGCTGCTGACACTTTGAATCTTGTCAAAATTATTTTTGTGATTCTTTTAACATAACTTCAAACAAGTTGAGAGGGGCCTTTCCTCTAATACTCACTTTGGGTTCCAATCTTCTAATTAATAACCAGTAGGTTTTTATAATGAGAATTGAATAATATCTACGTACAATATTTACTACTTTCTCCATAGATCTACATGAAGGGAAGTAAACACCGAATATCTTCGTGTGTTAGAAAGTGTGCACTCTTGTTCATACCTTTTGGGTTCAAAGGTAGAAAGAAGGTTAAATTTTACTAGGGAATTTTTGTAAAGTTAAGCACCAATCCTAGATATTAACTACTTGTTTTCGTTTTATTACAAATGAAAGAAGATTTAGACTCATGTAAAAGGATGAATTTCGAGTTTCGAGAATTAATATTCAAACATCTTCCAGAAATGTAACAAGAATACTCTGACAATTGGAATGAGAGATTTAACCAGACGATTGTAGGGAGGAGCACTTTGATTGGGTCCAAATTGTACGTTGGTGGGTGTATTTATTATAGTACGCGAAGAGGAGAATGGTGCAAAAAGGTTCTAGTTCCTCTCAATGATCAAGAGGGAGTAAATGAAAATCTCACGCTAAAATTGCATAGAACGGGAATCGCATAGAGTCAAACTAAATATGGTCAAGAGTTCTCCACTACCATTGATAAGTATTATGCTCGTATGAGTTTTGATAGACGAGAGGTTGATAGACAACGGAAGTGACGGTCAAAAGTCGTCGAAAGTCGTCACGTCAGAAATTATATGGCTTTATCCAGGCTCGAACTGGAGACCTTCAGTGTGTTAGACTGACGTGATAACCAACTACACCATAAAACCGGATGTTCCTCGAAGGGACACTAGAAAACTCCCTTTCTTATCGGTGTACACGACAAAAAAATCACCTTCTCTGTTCAGAGCTTTAAAAGCTATATTCTACACATTTTTGGCATTTTCGTGTGGAAAAAACATCTCGAGATGCAGGACTCTCCATTTCCTACTCATTGCACAACATTGCGGTGGCAGGATTCATGATTGAAGACGGAAGAAGAGGAGGTTTCATGAGACAACTCCTCAGTCCTCATGACTTCTGTAACAAGATGAGAGAGTGTAGTCCTGTTATCTCACTGTTTAATAACATATTTTCTTCACCTTTTGTAATAGATTACAAGTTGGATTGCGTTTCGGGAACTAGAACATTTGGACTCCAAAAACTATGTTGCAAGTACTCTAAGCTGATGTTTCATGTAGTATATTATTATACATCACCCCAAGTTGAAAAGTTGGAATAGAATGCAAACACTTTCAAGGTCAAGAAAGTCAATTACAATGCTAGGACTTGTGATTGAACTGCTAAAACATATTAAATAACTTCAAAGATCTCGTTATAATGTATACTGGGTAAAGATACCCGTATACATTGAGATGATATAATTTTTCAACAAAAATCCTCAGGACTGTGAGAAATGATTCCTATTTTTATTTGTTTGATATGATGTTTCTGTTAATGTCTACAATAATATATGTTGCTATAGATCGACACACTAAGATCAACACTCTATCAAACGATTTTGATATTCAAAGTTTGAACATAAGAAAGAAAAAAAACCAAAATCAACATTAAAAAAAAAACACCAAAACTAACGAAATGAGAGGATAAAAGTGGAAGGTTTTGCACTTTTTAAAATAAAGAGCTTATAGAAGAATAATATCATCTTGAAAACATTTATGAGTAGTATGAAAGAACCTAATTATCATGATATTCAAATAAGAAAATTTTGAGATTGGTATTATGGTGTTAGCAAAGTCACAATTTTATCGTCATATATTTACTTTTTTTTACTTCCTCAAACTATTCCATCATTTTCTCGCTTAAGATGAAGTTTAATGACAGTACTTGCTTATAGTAATAAGCAAGTATTGTAATCACAAGTTGACTTGCTTTCATAAAATTTTTTTCATGTCAGCATCATATATAAACTTGAAAGCTCTTGTAAATATACATCTCGACTAATTCGATGACTGTTGTTGAGATTGAACAAAATTCCAAACGATCCATAACTGATTGTGACATTTTACTAATAGTACACAATGATATTTCATCATTTTGGGTATTTACATATTTATTTTTAAATTTAAAATGATGTTCATTAACTAAAAAATGTATCAAAGTATGTTGAAAAAAAAAGTTCTCAAGTCCAACATTTTGAAAGAAATAAGTAATCTTGATGACTTTATATGTTGGATCTGATACAACATCTGATTGCTAATGAAACTCTTTATTTCGTGTTGACAACGTTTTTGAGTTTGCTACATGCTTCCAACAAAATCTACACTTTTAACATGGCAATTTGAAGTGAAGAAGAATCAAAGGCTCCGATATATTTATAGATGTCTTGCATATTTCATCACAATTGCACTATATAACAAGTTTTTCTTTCAAAGTAAGCTCGGCTGAAATAAAATCTAGCAAAACTACAGTGCATCGTTTTGAACAGAAAATCAATATAATTTCCTCTATATAAAACCCAAACAGTAGTAAGTTTCTAATAATGCACACAATCCTGGAGAGATTTGCTTGATGGACCCCTGCGGAAAGTAATTTGCTTGATGGGACCCCTCAGGTTTAGTTTTACCCGATGGGACCCCAACGACAGTGTGCCGTCGGACATAGTTCTTGTAACTACGATTACTACTAGTTACAATGCGGGAATTACAAACAGAGATTAATTCTTGATTATAATTTCTGGTGGATTATCACGGGGACAAAGATCGATTTTGCTCGAAGTGCAATTTGTTGTGCTTCAATTCTTCCCACCGCAAAGATTCGCGGATTTCTCTGTTGCCTCCCACCTGCACACTCCTTCCTTCCGTAACCCTGCTCAAGTCTCACGATCACCCATTTGTGACAAACAAATAAACTCCGGATGAACTCTGTCCCCATAGGGTAAAATGAAACCTTAAGGGTCCCATCAAGCAAATTACTTTCTGCAAGTGTCCCATCAAGCAAATCTCTCCACAATCCTGTCATGTGAATCAATTACCTGAAAGTCAGATTGATGTTATAGTCACCTCGAATTTGCAACTATTGACATTTTACCCATAATCTTCAAGTACTTCTCATTTTGCATCTACAATCACATCATAAATGTCTCCCTAATCAAATTTGTTTGTTTATGTATAGATTGGTTATGATCTCATATGAATTCATGTGTGTGATTGCCATGTTTGATTTGGTAGATCTAGAAGGCAATTTAGCATCGACTGTATTGAATCAAATTTTATGGAAAATTCGATAGATTTGTTACATTGATCCAGAACGACAGAGAGACTGGTGCATCAGTCGTGTACCATGCCCTTTGTGCCTATTCCATTCATTTTGTGCACAGCAATTTCTAGATATTATCTACAACCTCCATATTTTGTATGAAGCCAATGTTGCCCAAGTAATGATCATATGCCGATGAAATCAAGTACTTACACAAAACAATTGGAAGACCTTCTAGAACTTACACTAAATTTTACGTCAACTTATTCTCATACAATTGCCTACCCTGTCAATTATTTGACGGGGTAGGATGTTGTGTTACGTTACAGTCATAGGATCAATTCTAAATGCGTGATTGTCAAGAGGATTAGTGCGCGTCGGCAAAGAAGGAGGTAAAGCACAACGTCTACTTGCACTGCTCATACATATATCATGACCATAATAAGTATGAGAGAGCAGCACAACAGAGCTAGAACAAGAGCATCAGATTATGGCAATATAGGCACGCATCCAGTTTCATGGCTTACTTAAAAAAAGCGAGAGTATGAACACGAGGCATATGAAAACACCTAGTGTAATCAGGAAAGTATACTTGCATCCTCTTAAAAACTTATACATGTGGTCGAGCCAGAAGTACAGATATTCGAGGTACTGAAGTTCGTTCACAGGTGAAAGATGGAGGTGAAGAGTGGTTGTCTCAATCTCAACTTGCCAGGGACTAGAACCTTGGACAGGGTTTGCATGCAGCAGTAACCAACCCATATGTCATGAGCGTGGGGCGAAAAGTCAAGAACCGGGGAGTAATCATTTGTTATGTTTAGAATTATCGACGAATAATTACAAAAGGTTGAAGTGAAACATCCCAAATATCTGGAAGACTTTGGCACCCATGTGTAGAGTCGCACGAAAGCTTTCTATCGTACTGGTACAATCTGTGGCATGATACAATGATATCTTCACAATTTTTTTGAAGGAGTCGCTGCTCTTTGCCTCCGAAATCAACTCGCTTTGGAGATATTGGTACAGCTCAGTGTTACATATCCATAGACTATTCCAAAAGTGGGCTCCCTTCCTTCAACAGGACAAAGATACTTCCACCATCTCCTCGAGAAATTCGCAAATCACCGTCCAAGTAAGTAGTCAAGAGCCAGGATTGAGTTTTATCAGATTGAAATGGAAACTTGAAAGGGGGCTGACCAGAGATAGTCCTCGCAAGAGACGATGCGGCGTCTTGAAGGGGACGCAGCACACTTTGGAAAGCTACCAAATCGACCTTTTGACCCAGAACCTCCACATTGTCGGGGATTTCGATGGAGTCGGTCAGTTGCGGTGTCCCGATGATACCCTCTTCGAACTTTACCTGAGAATGAAGGAAAAACGGTCAGCTCAAGGGTCCCTAAAGAACCACAACCATAAAGGATAAAACACCAGTAAAATGAGAATCCCCACTCTCCGATATATGGTGATAGAGTCCATTCCTCTCTCAGGGCTGTAATTTTGACTACAGAATCACAGCCCTGATAGAGCAATCATGGAATACGTGACATTCAGAAAAATGATGAAAATCCCTTCTACTAAACTCATTCCCTACGAGGACTCGTGAACATAAGAAACGTGTGTCCTTTTAAAATGATAGAAATGAGTGATTGACAAACTTTCGTGAAACACTAACCTGAACTCGCTTCGGGCTGCGAACTTCGAACGTCGCAGATGTGCTGAATGAAGTAGTGGCCAAGGGTCCAGAAAAACTAACAGAATTTTGGACTGTGAACGCCGACGCGTCAAACGTTTGAGAGATCTCCCCCACTTTTATAAGGGGCAAGTTGGCGGCAGCCAGCAACGGGAAAAGTTCAGAAAACGAGGTGTAACTGCAAGTATAAGACAGGGCCCAGTGAGCTAAACTCTCTCCTCTCGTCAGAAAATCACTGGAAGATTTGTAACCCGCCACACAGCGGCACAAACACACCCAAATAAACAAAAATTACATGGGTCAAATCTAGAAATCTATTCATCACTAGCATAATAAAGTACAATTTCTACTAGTCCTCTATGTGTGACATAAAGCCATCTTATAATTGGAAAATGGCGCTAGAACTGGACGGAATTTGATAACTTAAAAAACCTTCTGCAACAATTTTTTGCACTAATTTACCACAACAAGAAGAAAACAGGCCGGTAACTTAAACAATTGCAAAAAGTGAAGACACGTACGCAAGGACCCATTTTCCGTTCAAGAGGGTGAGAGCTTCGGTTGGGGCGGCAGTGGGATTTTTGGCTTCCAGCTGCGTAATCAGCTCGACAATCTCTCCACGAGTTTCGCTGCTGGCCCTGAGTCCACGATCAGTTCCATACAAGGAGTCAACCAAAGCCTGCTTCAAATCCTCAACAGTGCTCTCATCCTCCTTCACGAGAGTGGTCGTTTCGTCACTAGGTCCCTCAAAACTAGTCGCAGAGGCAGCAGCAACAAACGCAGAGCTCCCCGCCCTCCCGACAACCACCTTCTGCTCCTTCAGATTCCCCCACGACACGACACCAGATTGCACCAACTTACTCCTGACACAAACCACGCAAGGGGCCTGCCGCCCGCTCTCCGCACTCACTCCTCCTACACTCGGCACTCCCAAAGCGACACTCGTGCCGCAACAGGCTGCCATCGCCATCGCCATGCTCTCGGACGGCTCCTTCACACTCCAAAGCCCCCTCGATCAAACGACCCAACAAGCCGTGGCAATCTTGACAGCAAAAATCTCCAAAAACCCGATCAAATGAAACAAGAAACCAATCGATCGACCTCCGAGAAGGCACGAGAAAAGATTCAGGGGAGAAGAAGAAGCAAGTGGAAGAAGCGAGTCCGCACGCACTTTCTGCAAGATCGTCTGAAATCTCGAAGACCGCGCTCTGCTCGCCCTCCGCCCTCGCCTTTCTCTTGGCTCCCCGACGCCTCTCCCTCCCTCTGAGCTCCAGGCGCTGGGGCCCGCGGCCCGCGCCTCGGACAGCCTTGCTCGCCCGCTCGCTTGCTTGCTTGCGTGGCACGGGACGAACCGCGATTGGCGAGCTACCACAACGACCGAATGTTGCATCCGCGCTCTTGAGCACGGTTCTCGTTCGGTGAGTACGGTGGGGCCTCCCTCTCCACGGGACTGCAGTACAGTCCTTTACGCCGTAGTTACGCCACCAGTCGCGATTAGCGACGAATCGCTTTCTTCGAGTGTTTGCTTTCCGCATTATGGTCTTTCCTCCTTCGGACCTTCTCCCGTGGACGTCACTTCCGTAGTGCAAGCGAGCTTCCATTCGTCCCCGCTTCGTGATTCGCTCGCTCGTGCTGTAAGATCTCAATGATTTTCGCTTCCTGGAGTGTTTGGATTTGGTGAATATTCGTGATTCAGGAGTATGCAGATCTACGTGGTAGTGGTGGTGACGTACAAGGCACTTGAAAGGCACCCCCGTAATAGACACCGAGTCGTGATCCCCGCTGATCGACTCTCGGCTCCTCTGGTTGTTGGAGGAAGCATCCTCTGGGACTGGGCTACGGAGTAGAGCTTCAAATATTTTGGGAAAACAAAATCCCTTCAAACATTTTTTCTGTATCTCACAATTAGAACACAACTAGAGAAAATGTATTCCCTTGAATATATATATATACATGTGACTCTTTCAGAACTAAAGAAATATAATTTCACGTAGACAACAAAAATTGCACAGAAAAACGTATGCACCGTGATATCTACATGAAATAAGACGATGCATACTGTTCTGTGTATTTTTTGACTGCACTGAGTCCCCTATACGTGATAACGCTGTGACTTATTTCCAGGAGAGAACATGATTTCATTTTTTCTGGCTTGCTCAAGGGCGATAATGCCAACAAGAACTTTTAAAGTGAACCTTACTGTGCCCGCCTTCCTTGCAGCTCCAGTGATCAATAAAATTATCAAACCTGACGTTAAGAACTGTCTTCAAGGAGCTTTTATCGCCTTAACGTAAGTTAAAGAAAATGTTCGATTTGAAGCTCTGTTCAGAAACCTTCCCCAGAACGTAAGCGCTAGCTTTCCAGATTCGGTCTCGTAAATAATGCTTTTCACAGTAGTCTGTCCAAACTGGATCATCGGGTGAATGTTTCTGACCATGGATAAAAACCTGCAATCTGTTGATGCTAACATGAAATTAAAACTTTAATATTTTTCCCATGTTGCTATCAAATTTCGAATTACTTGCCCATAATACTTAACATCAATTTGAAGATGAAGATCAATCATGACACTCTCGGAGGACAGGGACATTGTATCTTTCTGAGGGTGAAGGTAAAACGTGATGTAAAGTATGATTCTGAGACCGAAGCGTAAAGAGGGTCGGATAAATGGGGTGGATAAGAACTACGATACTACAGTAGCCACAGCAACTGGTCACGCACGCCATCCACACCTCGACGACGGATTTGAAACTACAGAAGTCAAACACGTGGCGACTTGGGAACCTTCAGTGAGATCCTGGAGTTTGAAAGAGTAACCTTCGGGTCAGAAAAATATCTGCCTTTGTCCGCCTTCCCAACTGTCAGAGCAGAATCTGTCATGCTGTGAACCGTCGGGTAAAGATATGGTGACTTGTGTGCGGCAACGGGAAGCCAAGACCCTTTTCCGTATGCAATTTGAAGTGATTGACTATTCTCGCAGTTCGCGAACCAAATTTAGTTCTTGCTCCAGAATGTTCTTCTTCGTCAATTCCCGTGTACGAGGCATCCTCTGTTCTTTGATTGACTTTCGATCTTGATCAAACCCCAAGGTGCTCCTGCTGCTGTGACGTGAGTTGGTGGAAGAAAGAAAAAAATTTGTTTCTTTCTAGGCAGATGAGTAAACAATGCGGGGCGGAATATATTGGAAGGAGGGTGGTAGTGATGGAGACTTTTGAACTCGGCTATTCGACAATTTGGAGAGGAAGGGAGCACACCATAAATGTTGGCCGAGTGATGGGAGAGGGAGGATCATGTGGAGAGTGCTGGTCTTTGCAGCCATCCAGTTCTGATTTTGCAGCCCCACCGTCATGCTGAGAAAAATTGTTGACTGGAGGAGAGAATGTGTGGGGATTTTAATATCTGTTGCAGGTTACACGCCATGCCCATCTCTGAGGAGTTATGTGTAACATTGGAGATTATCTTATCTTCAGTCTTGTGGATTTGACCCTTCATCCAGAGTGTGCTCTGTGTGAAGGACCACGAGAAAATTACATTCGAATCGAGGAGTGGTATTCTGGGAATGGCTAATGATGCCTTTTTGATTGAAGAATGCTCCAATAGCTTTCGAAGAGTCATAGTCCATGTTCTGAAGTACATGGACCATGAATCTTCGAGCTGCAAGTTTCTTGAAGTGCTGTATGGATAACGCGCTGTTCCATATCCAGGGTTTGAGCAACATTTGAGTAATCTTGAAGAGTTTCAGAGAGCCTCTGCATGAGGATCTAACGTTAAATTCCAATGTGAGTAATAATTTCGCTCTTACGTCAGTAGTTTACCTCGGGAATCACATTCTTTCTAACGGTATTAGGGATCGTTGGGACAAAGTGAGATGGCCAACCTAGTAATGTGAGTAAATGGAGAAGCTTCGCAGGGGTGTAACTACTGTCAGATTTACGCCAGGAATTTCCGTTTTTTTTACATCCTCCCTAGACCCTATGAAGAACGATGTTTCTTCGACATACATAGAGCTAAGAGGTTCAATTTGAAAGGCAAATTGAACGCCGGTTAGATGTGCACTTTTCGATGGATGTAACTAATTCAGTAGCTCATATGTAGGTAGAATGCCTAAATAGTATTTTGCAAGAATTTATTCCTTCTAAAACTAGGTCTATTTAAGATGATATTCCTAAAGGATATTTGTATAACCAGAGAGCTGGGCTTAGGCAAATTGTTTGGGAGCATTTGCGAGATGTGGAAGGTATTTTACAAAGGTTCATTGAAGTAGGGCTTAATATATCCGGTGAGAAGTCATCGTTTGGTTTGGACTTGCTTGCTTGGACAACTTGCTCGGCCTTCTCCCATTAGCTCCACCAAATGGGAGAAGGCCGAGCAAGTTGAAGGTAGGTGCTATCAACTAGATGCAACATTGTGGCATAACATTAGAGGTTAGAATATTTCTTGGTGCATGCATCTTGTTCAAGATTTGGATAGCCCATTTTGACCATGTTGCATATCCACTCTATGATCTTTTGAGGGAATGTGAAGTTTGTGTGGACTCATGTTCATGCAAAAGCAATGAAGTTATTGAAGTACACACTAGTCAGTACACCAATTCTACTACCTCAAAAGTACGGTAATTCTTGGCCTATAATTGTTATTTTTGACTAAGTACTCATGAATCTAGTATGGACAGTAGGGCAAGATGATGAAGATGGCAATAGATTTGCTACTCGTTTTGGGGCCAAGATATTTATCGAGAGACAGAGGCGTTATCCTCAAGTAAAGCTACAGTTGTAGGGTGCAAAAAGTAACACTTAAGGAAGAAAAAAATTACTTGATAGGAGCTCATGTAATCCTAGAGATAAATTGTTTGCCTTTATTAAGCATGATTGCAAATTGCGTTACTCCGGATATTGCTATGCTCAAGTGGATAGCATTTATAAGAATGTTTAATCTAGAGCTTAAGCATATTGCTAGGAAAGATAATCGAGTTGCCGTTATGCTTTTTATAGTTAGATTTTCTAGTCAAGAGCATTTGGAGTATGCCATAAGTATGGCTTTGACTAGTGAGGATGATTATCAGCAATTAGAATTTCGTGAAGATTTGTATTCAAGGAAGTTGATGCACATAAGATGCTATCTTAATACGTTGGAGAAGGATCCACAATGAAGTGCAAAACACTTTCAATAGGATAAGAAAGAAATTTTACCAATCCATGCTAAGAGATGGAATTCTTTAGAAGCATCCAAAAAAGAGTATCATATACATCTACGAGTTTGTACAAACAAAAAAATACCAAGATTTTGCAAAATCTACACAATTTTGACACAGCAGGCCACAAGGGCAGAGATGTTACCTACAAGAGAGTGAAGACACTCTATTGGTGTTTAGACATGTATGTGTATGTAAGTGAATATGTGAAAACTTGCAATGTTTGTCAATTTTATTCCAAGGTTAAACATATAGATGGATTAGTGACTACTTATCCACTTTCTTTGCATTACCAATGAACAATAGACATAGTGCATATGTGTAACCATCTTTAGTTAGTTAAAAATAAAGTAGATGTTATTCTAAATGTTGATATAAATACTTTAGCGTGCACTAGTCATAGCTGTCACATCAGCGATTCGCGCGATTGGTAGATAGAGAGTAGGTGTGTTAGTTGATAGTGCCATGTCAACGATCCGTGTGCTTGTTAGGGTTATTCGCCACGTCATCCATCCACTAGGAGTGAAATAGATGGTGGGAATCAAATCTTACCTCCTTGTACTTGTTGGTGAAAGCTATATAAGGGAGAGTAGAATCATTGTTGGTATCTCTCATTTTCAGAGTTTATATTCCCATACTCGAGTGAACTTTTCTCTAAAACCTAGTGTTACAATATGCCTAAAGGAATTAGAAGTGCTCAATATCTTGTTTTGGCTATTGAAGATCTTTTGTCATATAGTGAAGGAAGAGTATCAACTTCAAACAAGACTAAGGCAGTATGTAGGTATATTTCAGAGAAGAAGTTACAAGAAGTTATGGCGGATGGATTACTTATCATCTACTCCTTTCAAATGTGATACTTCAAACCTAGTTTGAACACGTTCAAGTCTTTTTGCTCCACTAAAATCCATGATATATATTTGAAGATCATAAAAATTTTCAATGTACTTATGATTAATTTCTTTTTATTTTATATTTCACAATCTCATTCTTATAGTTTGAAGAGTGTACGACACTTGAAAATTTTGTAGAGTTTTTTCTTGCAATTCACTCCACAAAATGATAGCACCTCATACTGAAAACATTTTCTTCTATGTTGTGTACCATGTGAACGACTTATTCGTAAGATAAGAATTCATGAATTCTCATGCAATATAATCAGAAACATGAAAATGATATAAATAAATATTTGTCCTCATTATATATCCCTCTAAAATCTATATTGCTCTATTTTTTTGTAAGGTAACTTACAAGGATAGATGGATGAATAAAATCTTCTAATCACATTGGACAGTGTGTAAGCAGAGGATGAAAGGAGTCAGACAACTCTCAGTTGAGGATAGATGGACCGGAGTCAAACAACTCCAAATTGAGAACATGTACACTGGAGTTAGATAGCTCTATATTTAGTGCATTGGAGTCAAACCACTCCAAGATTGAGAACATGTGCACTGGAGTTAGACAGCGCTATAATTAGTACATTGGAGTCAGACCATTCCAAGATTGATAACATGTGCACTGGAGTTAGACAGCTCTATATTTAGTGCATTGGAGAGTAGTGAATTATCTTTACTCTATATATAGGAGTAAAGACCTAGAAAAGTCTCTAATTTAAAGTGATAGAAGGATCTAGAATGATCTATGGATTATCTTTACTCCAGATATAGGAGTAAAGAAGATGAAAACATCTAGAAGAGTCTCTGAGTTGAAGAGATAGAAGAACCTAGAAGGATTTGTGGATTATCTTTACTCCAGATATAGGAGTAAAGGAGATAGAATGATCTATGAATATGCTAGACTCTGGGACATAGTCTGAGATAGACTCTAGTTCCTTTTGGGAAGGAACTAGTAAAGGCTCGGGGGTGAGAAGGTGAGACACTTTTTTTGGTGATCTCTTCTCAACGGTTGGGTGGTGAGCCTCAGTTAATATATTTTGAGCTTTATAGTTTATTGGGTTTTATCTTTCCTTTGTCTTTATTTGAAAGTTGGTGGCAAACCTGTTGGAAGGTTTGTTACACTTTTGTAATCTTTCATCTCACAAAATTTTCCACTTTGAAGCAAAAGATTTGTTTGATTTTTAATTTCTTGAAAACGTCCTCCATTTGTCTATAGTGCATCAATAGAAATTGGTTCCGATTCAACTTTCATCTCTAACTCTTTCTTTCTCTACTTTCTCATTCTCTAATGCAAAGATTTTATCTTCGATTACTTGTTACTTGATATATCCATCTATTATAATTTTTCTCAACTCTTTCATCTGCGTCATGATTGCACTAAAAATCTCACCAATATCAATTGATGTCTCTATGCTTTCTCACACTTACTCTAATACAAAGTAAATATAATAACGACATGATCTCTCAACAAAGAAATCATAAAGTGTATAGGTGATTCTATCAACTACAGTACTATCTCCATAATTGCTCACAAGAAAATTTCTTCCCAATCTCTTCTATTGATATACTATCTAATCTTTACATAGGTGTTCGACCAAATCGGGGTGGATGGTATGTGGTTCAAATCCATAAAACATTCACTATAAAATGTATATGATACAATTTCAAGTCTCTCCATAACTAACTATTGGAAGAATTCGCGACATTTTTGCCCATCACTCTAGTCATAAAATTTACATCCCAACAAGCCACAATGTACAACCCAAAATTATGTTTCTTCATGCAATGAAGCAATCAGCATTTACGGTACTAGATTCCTATCAAGTCCATCAACATATGCAAAACCACTATTTCTCCCTTTACTTTTTTCTCTACAAGTAGATCAATGACCTATACCAACATCTATATCCTCTCAAAACTACACCCTATCATTACTCATTTGCTATTCTATGAAAGATAATCCACAGTGAAAGAAAAAACGAGATTGCTCTAATATCATTATGACACTAGAGTTTTGAGAGAAGATGATTCAAAGATGAAAACATAAACTCTGAAGATGAAAGATACTAACAATGGTTTTACTCTCTCTTATATAGCTCTAACCATTAAGTACAAGGAGCTAAGATCTCATCTCCATCATCCAATCCACTTCTAATAGATGGAAGACATGGCGGATATATCTAATGAACACACGGATTGTTGACGTGTCATTCCCAACTAACGCATGAACTAGCACACGGATTGATGATGTGACATTATGTATATTCCACTATTCTACTCTACTCAATCTTAAGTAACCTCTACTTTAGTTCTAACTAACTAAAGATAGTTACAATTCATTTCAAAAGATGTGATAAATTTGATTCCAAAATATAAAACTAGGGTATAGACAAAAATTCACTCAAAGATAAATTTTTCAATTATGAAGATGATAGATTTCAACAATAGTTATATTCTTTCTTATATAAATCTTATGAGCAAGTACAATGAAACAATATTTCATTTTCATCATCAATTCCACCCTAGTGGAAAGATTACATGGAAGATAATTCTAAAAAATACATGAATTGTTGATGTGACGCTCACGAGTAACACACTAACTAACATATTAAATCTTTACCTAACAAACACACGGATTATTGACATCACCCTGTCAACTAACACAATTACCTCTTTCTATCAAGTATACAAATCATTAACGTGACAAGTATGACTAATGCACTATAAAGTAGCTATAACTTCATCTTGGATGATCCGTATTCTAACCAACTAAGCATAGTTATCAACCTCTTTCCTTTTACAACGTAACACACTCGTTTCACATCTATTCAAATTTTTGAATTATCTACAATGCATTAGTTAGATTTTTAGCTGGTTTTCAAGTTGATTTGTAGAATGATATTCTTTTCATTAAACTTAATATTATATCTTGGATAATTAAGTTTAATGAAAAGATAATTATGATTTGACTTGGGATAATTATGTCTCCAAAGTTTAATCATAAATTCATTGATCTTTTTGTGATATTGAAATGTGTTGATGAAGTGTCATACAAGTTTAAATTTCCGTCACATATGAAAATAAACCATGTATTTCATGTCTTATGATTGCAAAAACAAGTATCACGATCACAACAATTCACAAACCAATCAAATCTCTTTCATCAATCTTGATAGTTGATCATAATAAATTTCATATTAAAAAAAATACTCAAGAAACAGATTGAAAGTCATAATTATCCCAAGATATAATATTTAGTATAATGAAAAGAACATCATTTTACAAATCAACTTAAAAACCAACTAGAAATCTAGTTAATGATTTCAAAATTGTTTCTTGTTTCCAAAGAGACAATTTTGTTATGGACATCAAACTTGATACCTATAACTTTAGGGTTTAGAGAGAAATTCACTCAAAGATGGAAACATGAACTTTGAAGATGAAAGATAGCAACAATGATTCTCGCCTCCCTTATATAACTCTCACTAACAAATACAAGGAGATGAGATCTTATCTCCACCATACATCCCACTCCAAGTGAATGAATGACGTGACGCATAACCATAACAAACATTCAGATCGTTGACGTGACACTTCCAACTAACACAACTACTCTCTACCTACCAAGCGCGTGGATCGTTGACGTGACAACTATGAGTAATGTATGCTAAAGTATCTATATTAAATTTTAGAGTAACATAAAATTTAGTTTTAACTTGCTAAAATGATTATAATATTCAGTCCAAAAAATCAAATTCCAACGATGAGCATCGACATGTTGTTTTTGTCAAATCTAAGCAATCAACAATTTTTATTGCTTGATGTAGTACATTGTGGATATGTTACACAAATTTGTTGACCGCGACTACTTTGGTTGAGAACTAATCTTTTTTCGAAAACTTCATCTAGCTTGATGAAGTGATGCAATGAGCAATGTACATGAGATAAAATAAAGACATATTTGCGATTACATTTACAAAATTATTGTATGCAAATTTTACAAGAATCAGAAGAGTTGTTCATTCTTCTTGCTCCTCTAAAATGAATGCCCGTAACATATCTTCTAAACTTCTATTGGCTGTTTTTGTTTGACCATGAGTTTAAGGATGATAGTTGATGATATTGATAATTTTGTTTTGAAAAAAATTACAAATTTTTCCTAAAATAAAATAGTGAAATGAGTAACTCTATGAGTGACTAAGACTTTGTTTAATATATGATTCACAAAACGACATCTAAGTACAATTGAGCGAGTTGTGGAGTCATTATTGTTTTTGTGGTCGATTTAATATGAATCATCTTGCTCAATTTGTCCACAAAAATTATCATTCAAATCATTTTGTAACAATGTGGTTGGTAACTCACATACAAATTCATGATGACATGTTTTCATTGTTGACATACAATACAACTTTGAAGATAAACTCCACATCTTCTCGTAGTTTGAAGAAAAAATGAACTGGTTAGATGCTTTTGAAGGTTTTTTTCCTCCCACATGTTCCACAATAACTGTATCTTGACTTTTAAATAAACTCATTATGTGTAATTCTTGATCTTGCAAAATCCATATTAGTTGTTTGTAGAACGTTAAACCTCTAACTTTCTCAGCCCTTCCACTTTGTAGTGCCATCATGATCTCTTCATCCTTGTAACATTAGAGTTTAGAGAGAAGCTCATTTGAAGATGAATGATATATTTTGAAGATGAATAGCTTGAATGATTCTACTTTCTCTTATATAGATCTTTCAAACATATACACAAAGATAAAATATTTTTTCCACCATCCAATAAAATACTCATTTTTGCTTCAATTCTTACAACATCATTTTTGCAATTTGAAGAATATTCACTGTTTGAAAATTCTGCAGAAGTATTTTTTGCATTCCATTCCACAAAATGGTAGCACTTTCTTCTGAAAACATTTGTTTTCATGTCATGTATCATATGAGACACTTATATGTAAGATAAGATCTTATGAACATTCTTACAATATAATCAAAAACATGAAAATCTGATAAATGAATATTCATACTCATAATCCATTACTCTGAAATCCTTATCGCTCTATTCCCTTTGTAAACTTCCACCTTACATGACTTTCTCATTCAAAACAAAAGATTTGTTTGATCTTCAATCTCTTGAAGACGGCACCTATTTGACTCTACTACATCAATATGAATTGGTTACATTGAATTTGAAAAGCTTGAGTGCACATTGCGTGCACATTCCACTTGGTGTGTTGTTAACTTAAACGAAGATCCAAGATCAATCATCCCAATAACAAGCTTAAAAAGTTTGATGTTTTTGATATGAACACAATAACATACAATCACATTGTCAAATTTGATCGGCTCAAAGAGTCTAAACGTTGATCAATGGAAATATATTCATCTTCAATATCAAATAAAAAACATGCATAAAATTGTGTAAATGGTATTTATGTTGATATCAAAATAGCTGATCGCTAGATTCAATAAAAGAAGCATCGATAATATTCACAAAAGTAGTAACATCAAAAAAATTTGCTGGGTGTCTATTGATATGGTAAATAGATCAAGCCCGTGATCTATCCGTGGCAAAGGGTCAAAAGGTTGAAAAACACAATATAAACAAACCAACTCCAACCTAGGAGAGAACCAAAAGAATCCCCTAGCTAGTGCCAAAAGCACTAGAACGGTAAGTAATAATATTCCTAATGTAACAACCTAAATCATAAGTCTCAAGCTGAAGCAAAGAATAAAAATTCTCAACAACTTTATGAGCCACTCTAATCTCTATATATCTAATACAAGTAAGAAACACATGCTCTTCATACTCAACATTTCTTCCATCACATAGTCTACAAATCCGTTCACTCCTATCAATATTCAACCAATGTAATTCATCAATTCCAAGTCTATGAGATCCTGATCTATGACTCGCAATAATAGGACGTATAGATGTAGAGATCTCAGCAACAAGATATACTTGCTCACAAAAAATAAGCATGGGATTCACATGAAGTTGATAAAATTGCATTTTGATGACTCCTCTACTCCAAATAATGTTGAGAAATTCCTCCTTAATACGTTCGTGAAGGGCCATAGGTTGCAAATTCCAATATAGTTCCGTCACATTCCACCTCAAACCAAGTCATCACATCAAACCATCTTTTGGATAGTGTGGCACGCAAAGCATGAAGAGGAAGTCAAGAAGCATCAAGAGATCTCACCCTTCTAAAATAAGTGATGATCAAGTAGAGAGCTTCAGCCTCAAGAGGTAGACAACCTGTTTCTGCAAGAAGAATAGAATAAGGAGTTTGGTTACTTACACCTAATTCTTCTTGTAAGAATATCTTTTGCACCCTCTCCACGAGCTCTCAACTTGTCTACTTACTGCTATGATCCCACACTTGTGTCGCATATAAAACCACCGGCAACACTAAGCTCATAAATAAAAATTTCCTAAGACTTCAAGACACTAGATGAGCTCTTCTACATTCATTTAACAATGAATATAGAGCTTTGTAACTAGCGTCTACTCTCTTTTGCACACAAAGTGCCCAATTATAATTTTGAGAAAAATGAATGCCTAAATATTTGTAATTGTTCACTTGTTCCAAATCTAGTCCTTTATAAAAGAAAGAACTTGGATCTAGTGCCCACAAGAATGACCTTTGATTTTTTCATATTGACCTTCATCTAATTTTGAGTACAAAAGCTAGCCAAAGTATCAAGGTGTTTCTGTAAATTAATTGCATCACGTGCTAGTAATATGATATCATCTGCATACAAAAAAGCTTTGATCACAAAGTCTCTAAGTTTGATTACTTCACTCTCACAATCATCCAACCACCTTTCTATATCATCTATGAAAATTCCGAATAGAGTAGGAGATAGAGGACGATACTCACTCCACTTCGCCAAGTCTTGGCTTTTGAGATGTTGAGAGCATAGCTCTAATAGATTTGAAACTTTGAAGTACTTGGTGATACTAGCCGTCTTGTGCTTTTGTTCTACTTTTTCTTCACGACTTCATACTTAGCAAAAACGACACAAAATTGATATAACGACACTAGAAAACCGATCCACATCAAGATCTTTAGTCCAAACTCAAGTTTGTGAGTGGCATTAAATAACGTTTTTTGTTTCTTTGATGGCTTTTCATCAACAACAACTCTTCTACAAAGGACAAAAGCGAACGCCAACTCAGGATTCATATCTATGGCATAACACAAAATTCATTTATGACAAATGTGGCGCGAACTCTGCCCAATGTCATATTTGAAGAGTCATGTAGATCATCTAACAAAACTAATTTTTATCAAATAGCCTTTTCCACCATTATTTGTCAAAAATATACACCCCACCTAAAACAATCTGCACAATGGCACAGACAAAGTGAAATAATTTGTCATCACAATTCAAATGCTATGAACACATATAATACCGAATTTGTAGTTAACAGCATATGATGAGAGTTAGATGATAACCAGATTCCATTTTACCAATTGTGTGTATATATATATATATATATATATAACCCTTGTACCAGGCAGCATATTTCATGCTAAAGTTTAGCATAGAGTTAACGAGAGGTCACCGCAGACGAAGGAAACTTTGGTAACAAAATCTAGAACATCTCGGAACTGGGCCACGTGGCTGTGAGTTCATGGGTATTCGTTGAACTCTTTGAACACTTGTTTTGTTCGAGCTCTTATGTGCTTCCTCTCTTCAATTAAACAATGTTTTGACTTTGGACATCGAATTTGATGATCAGAGTGCATGCTATGAATATTAGAATCTCGGAACTGGCTAGGGGGCTGTGAGTTCATGGGTATTCGTTGAACTCTTTGAACACTTGTTTTGTTCGAGCTCTCATGTGCTTTCTCTCTTCAATTAAACAATGTTTTGACTTTGGACATCGAATCTGATGATCAGAGTGCATGCTATGAAGATTAATGGGGAAGAACCCAAGGAACTTAACGGGGAAGTATGAATCTCATTTCCTGAACTAATTTGAGAACTTGGAATCGCGTGGGGTCGAATCTGATAGGTTAAATTTAACTTTGCCCATATTTGAGTTGTTTGTATTTTCAACGTACACATCAGCCCGATTCACACATTTAATATTTATTGGTTTAGCAACGCTGAATAAGAGCTCTGTTTCGGAATCACGAGCAGTAAAACACTTTCATGACCTTAATCGCGAAACTAGAAGGAGAAAAGTGATCGAAGCGAATGTTTGTTTTGTTCAATTTTGCGTTCTTGCTAGAGGAGAGCGCATTCATTTCACTCCGAGTGTGAGGTTCATCGAGCTTGAAAGTGGGTTGGGAGTCCTGATAAGAACCAAGATGTGAACCCATGCGAGTATCTGATACTCGCATTGGTTAACATGGGGCAGCGTTTTGGATCATCGAACGCCAGTTCCATGCCTCCGGGTTATTGAAGCACGGAGTGAGTTCAGTTTCAAAAGAGCAGAAAGAAGTAAATTTCTGTCTAATGGAAACATCACTTACCTCTTGGAACCTGAACACTGGAAAGTCTCAGAACACAACGTGTCGGCGCAGGGGATAAGCGACTTATGGCATGCACGTGTAAAATCGGTCTAAAGTAGCCCGATATGATCGATTGGCATTCTTCCATATGGTTGGGACGTGACCAATTAGACATGCTCATCATCGTCTGCTTCATGGGCGGACACGGGTGTGGACAGGTTCAGGGCGGGGCGGGCTTCAGAACGAAGGCGAGACGCTTACAAATGAATGGTTGTATTACACCAGAAAACTTGTGAAGAAGTATATGTCAGTCTAAGGGGATTTACGACGTCCTTATCAAAATTGTCACACTCTTTGATACCTTACTTGCTGGTTTACTTGCTCATGATGATGCACTCTCACCATAGAGGAGAAGACGTACTCCCTGTAGACTTCAACAGCCTCATGTCCCACGCTCGAGCCTAGCTTCACCAACCTGTTAATCAAGCACCTCTCTCCCTCTCTCTCTCACTCTTTCTTTTCTGAAGGTGGAGGCGGGGCTGGGCTGGGGCAGAGGAGGATGCCATGAGAAGGTCCATCTGCAAGGAGCGGAGCAGAAGCTCCACCGAGGGCGACAACGACAGAGATCTCCATCCACCCGATGCTTGCAGGGGCGGATGGAGGTAGGTGGAGCCTACCTGCAATCGGCGATCTTCTGGGAGGAAGTCTACTCGTCTCTGCACTTATTCAACCAAATTAGATTCTCTTCCAACGTTCTAAATGCGAATGTCGAGGAGTTCGGTCTGCAGGAGCGAGCCCAAATCAGGATGAAGGTTCTTACACTACCTCCGACAACCCAAGCGGCCATGACGACGAGAATGCTGGAAGCTACGAACGACCCACCAAACGATACCAAAACCGAGCAGCAAAGCTTCTGTTCAAACTCTGAGGCCCAATCTTCGTCCAGCTCCGTCGCTTTCCGCTTCGCCGCATGCTCTGGGGCCTAACGTCGTCGTACCTCCAACCTCGCGAACTGGAAGACTGCGAGCTCTTGAAGCGCCTCGGACTCGTGTCCGTCTCCATGGGAGGGGTCCCGTAGCGGGGGCTGACCTTGAGAGAGGTGATATTAGCCGCTTCGGGAGGCGGTGTGGGCGGTGGGGGGGTGAGAGGCGCGGGCGGGGGAGGCGGGGGCGGGGGCGAGAGCGTGATGTTGTTCCCCTTGACCTTGATCAAAATGATGCGCGACTGCGCCCGGACGAAGTCGAACTTGGCCATGTTGGGCATGGCCAGGACGTTCTTCAGGCCCCCCGTGTAGTTGGCGTCGGGCGGGACCATCATGGGCAGGTACGAGTCCTTCTTGCCCACCTTGCTGAGCTTCTGCCAGCTGCCGCGGATGGTGGTCATTCCCCAGTCGCCGTCCGTGTGACCCGTGAACGAGACGTCGCAGACGGAGACGAGCGACTTGAAGGCCACCGTGCGCTTCACCTCGTCCAGAAAGTCCGGCAGCAGCGGGCTCTTGGCGAAGCAGCTCATGGCCACGCCGATCGGGACGCCGCCGGGCTTGACGGACGTGATGTCGAACCGCAAGTCCAGCAGCGTGCCGGACGCATTGTTGGGCCCGTCGTAGACGTCGGCGCTCATGGCGAACTTGATGGCGGCGGCCTTGAAGAACTTGCGCTTGATGACGCGCGGGCCCACGAAGCCGGCCTCGCTGACCATGAGCCGAGCCACGAGGTTCGGGATGGTCGAGGCCTTGTTCAGCGTCTCGATCTGGTGGAACGAGAACTTGACCTCCTTGTAGCACCGCTGGTTCACCGCCTGCACGAAGGCGTTGCCCGCGTCGATGTAGCACGGGTCGTACGGGCGCCCGTTCTGCATGCCCACGTTCACCCCGAACTCCGCCACCAGGCGCAGGTCGCGCAGGTACAGGTCCAGCAGCGCGCGCACCGTCGTGAAGTTGTTGGCATTGCCGGCGCGCCCCAGCAGCTTCGCGAACACGCAGGCCTGCTTGAGCGAGAAGCTGGCGCCTGGGCCCTCGCTCTGTCCGCCGGTCGAAGTCGCCGCCGGGACCTGCGGTCCATTCTGCACGACTGTGTTCAGCATCTTGGTTACCAGGTTGCGATTGCTGCCCATGCACGTGCTGCTCTGGCTGTTCATGCTCTGCGTGCCGAGCAGCTCCATGGCCGTCAGGGCGTTGAAGTACTTGCCCTCGTTGGCGATTAGCCAGTAGGAGTCCGAGAACGACTGCGACAGCAGCGAGCGCCGGCCCTTGCCCGAGACCTTGAAGGTGGGCAGCGAGAATTTAGCGCCGGGCGGCGCGTCGCTGCTGTGGACGCGCGGCACGCCGGCGTCGCAGACGTAGACGTGGATGGTGACCTTGCCGCCGAGCAGCACGAAGTCCTTGACGGCGTTGGCCGTGGACAGAGGCTGCAGGATGTACTCCTTGAGCTTCTTGCTCTTGAGGTACGAATAGCGGAACTCGTACTGCAGTAGGCCGCCGCCGACGCCGGCCATCCAGCCGTGCGCGACGACGCTGTACACCGTCTTGCCCGCGGAGTTCTTCTTCGAGTTCGTGCTCAACGTCGCGGTGCCGCCGCTGGGCACCATCATGGTCGTGAAGGTGACGGTCGCGGTGCCGAACTTGCCCAGGCTGTTGCGCCCGCGGCAGGTGATGCTGTAGGTGCGCGCGTCGAGCAGCTGGTACGGCGGGATCTTGATGGTGCCCTCGAGCACGACCACCGGGTCCAGCTCCCACAGCAACCGCTGGTCGCCCATCGACGTCATGGTCCAGTTGTAGGACTCGAAGCCCGGCGTGCAGGCGATGGTCACCTGCGACGACGCGTACACGCCCAAGTGCAAGTCGGCCCCGTAGGCGATCTCGCAGGTCATGGTCACCGTGTCGTCGAGCGGCGTGATGGAGGCCGTGGCCGTGGCGGGCTCCGCGCCGCCCTCCTTGCTCACCACGACGGTGTAGTTGTACACCGTGCCGTTCAGCAGGGTGTTGGCCGGTATCTTGATAATGCTCCCGAAGTTCTGGTCCGTGTACACGTACAGTAGCGACTCCGGCGTGGTGATGGGCGTGTCGCAGGTCCACACGTAGTTGTATTGGAACGAGTTGCCGAACTCGTCCACCAGGTTGTCGGGGTCGTAGGCTACGACTTCCAGGATCAGGTCCTGCGAAGCGTTGATGGCCCGATCGCCGCCCTTGATGAAGGCCACGATGGGCGAGCTCTTCACTTGCACGGCCGCCTGCGCCGTCGAATACTGCGTCGGGTACCCGAACATGGACACGGTCACCAGGAACTCGTAAACCTGGCCCACCGCGAGCTGGTTGCCGGCGATGTTCAGCTGCTGGCCCGTGTTGCCCAGCTGGAACATGTTCACGAACGGGCCGGCGACCTGCGTCCAGACGAAGACCATCTGCGTCGCCGTGGTGTTCACCTTAGTGTCGGTGTCGTAGCAGGTGCCGGACTCCAGGTCGTAGAGCTGCGTCCCGGGGATCGCGACGTCGGCCTCCAGCGTGACGACTTGGCCTCGTGAGAAGGTCTGGACCTCCGCGGAGCCGGGGATGTGGAGGATGGGCACGGGCGTGGGCGACACCGAGATGGTCACGCTGGCCGTGGCCCTCTTGCCCAAGTAGTTCACGACCACGACCACGAACGTATAGATGTAGTTGGCCTCGAGGGAGCCCGGCGGGATGTTCACGACCATGGTGTTGTTGGGCAGCGACTCCAGAATGGACCCCAGCACCGACAGCTTGTACAAGTCGCCGGTGCCCTTGGCGTGGTACGAGAAGGTCATGGGCCGGCCCCCTGCTCCGTAGCTGGACGAAGCGTCCAGAACGAAGTCGTCGCAAGCTCCGACTGTGGTCGGCCCGGAGAGGATGGCCACCAGAGGCGGATGCTTGTTGGGCGGCCGGAGCAGGACGCTCCCGGCTGATGGAAGCGACGTCTCGCGCTCGGCGAAGACGCCCTCCCTGGACAGCGTGATGTAGTCCGGCGTCGGCGCGCCGGCGGGCATGATGCTGGCGTTGTAACCCAGTTGGATGTACATGGTTTGGGCGTCCTTGAAACCGCAGGCCGGGTTGGAGCCGAGCTTGAGGTACGTGGTATTGTCCAGCAGCATCTCGCACCGCTCGGGGCCGTCCCTCATTCCTCGCATGCTTCTCAAGCCCGCGTCGCTCACGCCGTCGAAGGTCACGAGAATGGATCCGGCCGTGTCGTCCATCAGGGCCGTGATGACCGTCGGAGCTCCTCTGGAGGTCACGTCGACTTTGTGCTCGATGGCGTCCAGCCCGTCCCAAGTTATGGTGATGTTGATGTCGCCGTAGCCGTGCGGCGTGAAGAGCGCATCGCACGTGTAGCTCGGCGGGCACGGAGTCGTCGAGTTCCCGGAAGCCAATTCCCAAAGCTCCTCCTCCTCTGCTGAGCACACTGCCGCCGTCACCTCCACATTGTAATACGGCTCGGTGGACACGTCGGGAAGAGCTGGAACCAGGTTGTTGTACGAGTCCAGACCTGCAAAACTCGGACAGTTCGTACAGGAATTATTATTACCGTGCCAATCCATTTTACCCCACTCGGAAAGATAAACACTCTGAATTGCGACTAATTCTAGTCGGCCATGCATGATTATATGTGTGTTATTATACTCCTACAAGTAATGTACTCAGAAAGGTTGGCTCTCCTACGAGAGCTCTGGGCTGATCAAAGTAACGGGAGCACGAGAGCTAGAACGATGAAGGTGGGAAGAGGAGGTACCTGTGATGCGGAAGGCGATGGTTGCTCCACCGGGGTAAGAGCGTTCGAGTGTGGCGAAGGATCTGGTGATGTCCACATCGCCAGGGAGGATGTCCACGGTTGCGAGTTCTATGATCCCATCCGTCATATCGCCACCGATGCGACCGGGGCTGTTGGCGGCTACCACAATGTAGCTCCCCACCTTCTTCGGCATCACGACTGCATGCAGTCCTTGTGATAGCATGCCCGGTTGCAACTGAGCTACCTCGATGAAGTTGTATGAGTCTGGACTCGTTTCGAAGGTTACGGGATCCACAGTCCCCGGGATTTTCTGTGATATTTAAAACCCGAGTTACAACAAGCGCAGACCCGTTTACCATTCTCGGTGCTCTACGATTGGAAGGACTGACTTACGTCATGCAAATCTCAGCTGTTGACCAAACTTTCAATCACGGTGTCGAAAATCTGATGTTTCTGCATCGGATGTCTCGTGAGGAAGCCTAAACTATTACAGCTTTCGTTATTAAAGATACTGGCTTAGAGAAACCAAAGTAGAGAATCTCACGTACCATTCCTTCACTATCTGCAACTCGGGGGTACAGGAGTTGCAGATAGTGAAGGAAGAAATGACGCTCGATTTATAGTATAATAGTGTAAGTATGGCTTTTATAAAGAAGAAGGGAAGGCAGTTAGGTACCACAGCCAGAGCGGCGAATATCTGCTGGGTGGCGTTCACAGAGTTTATGACGTTCTGATAAGCATCAACGGGGATGATGTCGAAGTAGGCCTCCTGGCCGGAAATCATGGGGTCCAAGTACCAGGGTGTGATCTCTGTGCCTCGCAAGTACAGAGTGCTGGCGATCACGAGAATGCCATAGGACGCAACCTGAGCTCCGTTCAAGTTCACAATCAAGGAGCCTGCTCCAGCAACGACGGGAACCTGTAAGGTAATTCTGTAGGTGGACTGGAAGTTGATGGAAACTCCCACTGCTTGGGTGGTGGTTCCCGCCGTCAGGGTCGCTACGTAGATGTCCGCATTCTGCAAGCTGTAGATTTGGACGTTATCGTAAGCGTCCTTCGATTGAGCTATGAGCTCCAGCTGATGACCGGCCACCAAGGGCTTCGAAGGATCGAATTGCTCCCCATCCGGTCTGGTGATTATGCAGTTGACCGGCGAGGACGGTCCCGGCAGGAACTTCACCGTGAATCCACTGTTGGGAAGCTCGTGGGTGCTGTCCGAGCTGCGCACCACGACCAAGTAATCCCTGGCTTCATCGCTCGATACCTCGAAGGTCGCTTCATAGTTCGTCGGATCGCTGGTTATGACTTGAGTGGGAGTGGCCGTGATTCGCACCACGTAGACCGGCACCTTGGGTGAGTTGGCCGGCGGCGTGCTGATGGGGAAGCCTGACGTGTCCCGGGGCTGGATCAGGAAAGAGATCGACTCCCCGGCGTACGAATACACCACGACCTGATTATCGATCTCCATGCCGTCTTCGGTGGTGATAACGGACCTCGCGGCCGAGTAGTTGCCGGTGGTGCCATTGGTCATGAGAAGTCCACTGGTCAGCGCGATGATACTGTCGTAGCCCACGCTGATGGTGAACTCAGGAGCGGCCGTAGTAGGAACGTAAGTGATCATCATCAGCCCCATGGCCATGTACGTCTGGGCGAAATCCGTCGCGACCGCCGGAGTGAACGTGACCGTCAGAGGTGCCGGCGGCTCGGTCTCGATCAGATTGTCCATCGAGTCGCGGAGCCGGAGGAAGAAGGTGCTGGTTCCGCCGATCACGCCCCCCGCAGTCCATCCCCCGCCCCAGGCGTACATCCGCGTCGCCAACGGAGGACCGGCGATGACCTGCGTGGTGTACGGCTCGCCGTTCTGTAGAACCTGCCCGCCGTTGATCTTCAGATGCACCTTCATGGCGCCGGCGTAGAGTGGGATGAAAGTCACGGTGTACCGGTTGTCGTCGAAGGTGATGGTTTTGGCCATGAACGTCGCGCGGCGGACTTCCGCGTCGACGGACAGAGACGTGAAGCTGAGGTCCGTCGGGACGAGCACGTCGGCCGTGATGTTGTTCTGGTAGGCGTCGAAGAACTGGATCCACAGAGTTCCCTCCACTCCCGCGACGTAGCCCGTGGTCCCGTCGAACGTCACGCTGGTGGACTGCGCGTCGGGCGGCCCCGGGAACACCCAGATCGCCTCCGTGTAGAAGGTGGACGAGTTGAACTCCGCGACGATGGTGTACTGCTGGCTCTTGGTCATCATCCACGTGAAGGTGTACGTGCCGTTGTACCAGTCCTCGCCCGAGGCCGAGGTGTTGGCTTCTTTGGACATCAGGTAGACGGTGATTGACAATCCTCCGTCCCAGAGGACGTTCCCGGCCGAGTCCGCCGCGACGACGGTGGTCATCCCAACCTCCCCGGCCGAGACGAGGCAGAACGCCCCGACCATGAACTGCTTCGCGTCCGGAGGCCCGGGCGCGACCGGAATCATTCCGCTCCACACTTGCGCCCTGTAGGAGTAGATGGAGATCAGGGTGCTCTCCGGCTGGTCCTTCGTCCCGGCCGTCTTGCAGGTGAAGTTCCACGTGTACACCCCCGCCCCGAGAGGCTTCATCGTGTCCATCTCGGACTCGTTGCCGTAGCGTACCGACTTGATGATGGTCAGCGCGTCCTCCATGTGAGTCCGGATGTTGCCCTCTTTGTCGCGCGCCGTTACCGTCACGGCGTGCGACTGGCCGGACTTGCACAGCGACAGCGTCTCGGCGTCCACGGTGCTCATGGAGCTGATTTCGCCGGGGTACACTGTGACGTAGTACGGGGAGCCCATGATGTGAGCGCCGGCTCTTCTGACGTTGACGACGTAGGGGCCCGATTTGTACACCATGTATCGGACCAGAACGCGGTTCGTGCCTTTCAGGCGCAGCGGGTAGCCCGGGCTCGGGCGGATCACGCCGGTGGACACGAGATTGTACCCGGCGACGTCGAAAGTGGTGGTCACGTTGGATAAGCTGCTGGCGACGAGGGGATTGTTGAGACTGTCGTAAGCCTCGATCATGAACTCCGCCTCTATTCCCACCACCACGGGGTTGTCCGTGGTGCCGACGCCGTCTCCAAAGGCTCTGGAGTTCGGGGCGTATATGGACGGCTCCTGAGCAGTCACACTCTGCTGCAACAGGAGCCTATTGTCGGCCCAGATGTCGAAGGCGTACGTTCCTGCCTGATAAATGGTGTAGGTGCACAGGCCTCCTGGAGGGGCTGCATTCACAGTGCAGCTCGTGGTGCTGACGATTTCCTCCGATAGGTCGTTCACCACCATCGTTATGTTGTACTGCTGAATGTCGTCCAACTTGGTCACTTGATTGTCGAGTTTATCGTATAAAGTAACCACAAAACTCGAGAGCGTTCCGATGATAGCCTTGGATGCCCCTTGTCCCACAACCTGAACATGACGCCAAAATTCACTGGAAGTCAAGAGGTCTGCACCGAGTTTCTTCGTGTCACTGAAAATCGGACTTCTTTCCTGACATTCTCACAATCTTACCCTTCATAAACTCAAACGTATATCATTGAGGACATTGGGCTACTATCCAGTAGGTTATCATATTTATTTACGCGGATGGGGTTTATGAATTTATATTGGTATTTATATGTCAGTACTTTTTACACGCCGATGAAACAATCTGATCGAGGACCACACGCGCCAGAGTCAACTCAATACGGTCGTGGACGTCAGCTAAGGTATTTCAACCCCATAATCGCCCTTCAGTTTAAAAGTTTACTTGACAACACCCATCACAAGCGTGTACTCGCTAGAAGCTACACGAACCGGCTATTCGTCAATAATCGAAGGGAAACTTTTCACGAGAAGAGTGTATTGAAGAACTTGACGACCGTAGGTGAATTGCAGCGCTAATAGCTGTACTTATTCCTTCGCCAGTATGACACTGCTCTCGCTGTGAACCCGCTCCCAAATCCTTGCCCAATCTCGAAACACTGCCGTTTGTCTCGGAACGTAATTAGAGTTACTTCGAAAAGCACTGGAATATCACCGACAGCTCGGGAGCTACCGTCTCTACACGTCCAGTTCTTTGCCCCGGGGTGTGTCAAGTAAACTTCGAAACTAAAGGGGATGCCAAGTAGATATTACAGATTCAACGAACGATAAGCAAATTCCCCTATTCTGTCTGAATAGGGGAGTTCAACTTACAACTCAACAAGCGAAAGGTTGAGGAGATTAAACTTGAGGATCATTCTGCACAGCGAAAATCATCCGACGGGAGTAGCTGGTACTAACCTTTACAAAGGAAGGTTCAGGCGGACCAGGCATTGCATAAATCTTTATAGGTACTTGGGGAACCAACTCCTCCACGGTCCCATTGCTCCACACTATTTCAATGATGTACAAAGCGGTGCTCCTCCGAGGTGCCTGCTCCGGGTAGTATTTCAGCAGCCATTTGTGATATGGGACTCCGTATTGACTTTCGGTCTCGATACGATCCAGAACCTGGTAGGCGATGGTGCCGTCAGGTTGTTGAATTTTAGCCCGAAAGATGTCTGGAGAAGCAAAGTAGTAGTCTTGCAGGTTGGAGAATTGATCTATAGGTTGCACTTCAACTAGCAGTGCATCATAACCTGCACGATACACAGTTACATTGGTGCTTATGACGGAGACTGAGGTCGTTGCCACGACAGTCTCCGATGCCACCACCTGCAAAAGTGCAAAGGCAACATGCGGTCAATGTTCAGACTCTCTCGTTCTGGCCAATTCACACACTGGTTTGTATTGACTACATATCACGAGCACATCCAGCATCAGCATCTATTCTTTGAGCAACACATTGGAGCTACAAAAAATTTTTGAAGAAGCAGTAGATTGCAAACACCAGTCCAAGCCAATTTTCAACCTTAGATCGTCCAATTTAGATACCCAAACACGCTACTTTGGTGCTAAACCTACGGCAAGTACGGCAAGGAGAAGGAAGATCTGCTGCGTACCCTGATGACAATTACGGGTCCAAAAGGTCTCAAATTGTATCCAATGACTGGTTGATAACCAAAGGTTCCTGTGGAAGCAGTTGTATACGTGAGAAGGAAGGTCCCATCGCCGTTGTCAAAAGAAGCCAGCTGAGGTGCAATTACGCCCTCAGTTTGATTGTAAGCTATCAACTGCACATATTCGTTTCCTTCCATCGGACTGATGCAGAGCCAAATACCGTCTTTATCTGACAGCTGCGCATAAATTTTTCCCACTTTCCCTGCTTCTATGACACCACCTAAATCTCCCCAAAGAAAGCTTTTTGCTAGGCTCACATCTCCGGCAGCAACCCTCACGCCCACAGTCCACGGAGACCCAGTGAGTAACTTGCCAGCGTAGGATATGTTAAATGACACCTGCGGTCAAAGGTGATGCACACACTTTGGGGGTGAGAACTGCCCCGTAAATCAGCTGCTAGGCCTCAGCGAAATTCAAATTCAAGTTTTCTTGCCAGCCTGAAGAATGTCACTAGAATTTAGATATGCATCTTATCCTGATATGGCTTCTATTACACGGGACTTTATCTCGTCGAGCTAGATCAGAAGTACACACCTTTTGATTCGGTAGCGTGGTATAATTGACAGTGTATTTAATAAGGCAAGTCGCCATGTCTGGGGCAATTACTGCACCACCAGGCATGATCAACAACGGGTCCGTGAAATTGTACTCGACGTAGACTTCATAGCAAGCGTTTTCCAGCTCGGTATAAGTCAGAACGTTTTTGTTCGCATCAAACACCTCGATGTGAATGGTGTTGTTGCGATAATCACACCACATATACGCATCGCATGTAGTTGTTAATCCAGCGATAAGGCCCCCGCCATAAGCGCGAACCGTGGTTGGATCCGCCGGGCCCGAGAGGATTGTGCCTGAAACTGGAGTCATGGCACTCAGGTATTTGATGCCAGTCACAGTGTCCCCATACCACATGTAAAACGCCACATCGCCCGATGAAGTGGGAGTATACTTCGAGGTGATGCTGCCGTCGGTGGCCCCAACTACCCATGCATCCAAGGTGACGTTACTATCCTTGTCTTCGAAAATCATGAAAGCATTGATTTGACGTTTTCGAAGCTGCAGGGATGTCCAAAGGCAGTGATTGTTTAGTTGTGAGATATGATCAATAGTGCTGATATTTTCATGAATTAATGCTTTGTTAGCTGTGAACTTCGCCCACGTCATTTCTAGTGTATTTACGAGTGGAGGACCTCGTCTGGTACGGCGGCGATGAAGCTAAGGCATGCAAATCTGAACCACGGGGTCACAACTGTGACGGAGACTGACGTGTCGACTTGACCAGATCTCTCATTAAGTGCATAGAAATCTCAAATGTTCCTTGTTTAGAGCGATGTGTCATTCAACTGTGAAGCGTACACGGAGCTTTCTTATTGATCTGAGACATGCTGAGTTCTCGTTCTACTCGCGGTGCTTGGCACATGGGCTATATATTCTTTGGTTACGTAGAGCGGCGCTCTGACAAGTGGCACCGTTAAGAACAACAAAGACATGACTAGGAAATCAATCTGAGCGGAATTGCGAGCAGAAGTTGTAGATCGCAAACCTGGATGTTGGCGGTAATGTTGGCGATATACTTCTCAGCTTGAGCAGCTGGGAGGACAACGGGATTGCCAAACATATCGGCGACGGCGATAGTGATGTTGCCAGGAGTGGTACAATTCAAGGCGGTCGAATTTTTCCCCAGGGTCTCGCTCACAGGTTGCAGACGGGAAAAGTCAGGATTGCCAGCCTCCACCATGAAGTTCTCAATAGTCGAGGAGCCTGAACCGACGAGCTCAGAGTCCACGAAAACGCTGATGTTGTAAGCTCCGGCCTGAGTGACGGAGAATGTGAAACTGTACGTGCCATCGAAGTTATTGACGACGACCGGGGTTATCGTATAACCGCCCGAGTCCTGGGGAAATATAGTCTGAGCTGGGATCACCTGCAGTAGTCGCCGTCCGAATGCTTTTGGTGGAGGGGGTGCTGGAGGCGGCGGCGGGGTCACGGTAGAGGGCTCGGGGCTTTCATTCGGATTTTCTTCTTCCACCAGTGGTTCCCACTTGCTAACGACTACGGTAACATTGAGTGTCTGATTGTAAGCTGCGACGTTTCCGAAAGCATCCTGTGTGACGACTCTGAATGTGCTCGTCAGTCCAGTAGTCTCTGGATTGCTCTTAACAAGCTGGACCGATGTGCTGTACACGCTGATCGGACCAGGCAGGACAGTAAAAGTGAAAGGAGCTCCTCCGATTCCTTGATCCACCAAAGAAGGCTCATCTGCAGTAGTGCAGTTCACCTTCAGTATGTAGTTAATAGGTGTGAGCACACTGTCCGCGTACGTACCCACCTTGGAAGCAGACACTTTGAAGCTGTGCGTGGCATCCATGTTGTCTACCACTTCTGATAGATACACTCCGGTATTCTGCAACAGTGGGTCTTCAGGTTCAAACGTCACCTTCAAAGTGTCCCCTACGACTGAAGCCTGTTGGCGGTTGCCATTTGCATCCAGGATCATCACCCCCAGCTGAAAACGTCACACCGTCCCTACCAGGACCGTCGATCAGCAAGACTTCTCAATACATAGGTAACATAGTTCATAGGTAACATCAAGTTTGATGTTACCTATGAACTTTGAGTCTTCCAGCTTATCGGACAACGACCAGACAGAATGTAAAGTGTACATTCTGGATTCTATCAGTTTTAAATATTATTATGGTTATTAATGATCTTATTTTTACTAGTGAGAGTAGGAAGAGAGAGCACTTCAAGTAGATTCCTGTGACCAGTTTCGTGTCAAACGTATAACAAACAGCAAATTCGTTCATCTGCGTGCACGAATACGAGTAACCTAGAGAGGTTTGAGCGAATGGGAGATGGGGTTGGTCGTTCACCTCGACGACTGATCCGGCGACCATTGAAACTTTCCCAAGGTTATCGAGTTTCCGAGGCGGATCGACCACATAAGCGAATGATATTCTTGGGGTCGAGACAGCATGAGTGCAAAGAACTGAAAAGGGACTGCCGGTTATGTTTCTGCCATCCTGAAGGGTCACATTCAATGTCCAGTTGCCCACTTCTTTGACAATGTAGGAAGCAAATGTGCCGAACTCATTCCCCCATACGTCGGCCACCACTGGAAGTACGGTGCTGTTCACGATCGTTGTTCCTGCTCCTGGCAGTAGGGTGAGAACTGCCTTGAAAGCTGTTTCCGGATGGCTGCAGTTGTTTTGCATCGCATCGATGCAATTTATTGTCAACACGGATAAGTGACCCACGGTGCAGTTTGTGGTCGCACTGCCTTCCACAGTCGACAGATCTGAAGCAGCACCAGGCAGCACCTGGATGGCTGTGTAAGCAACGAGGCCACTAGCGCCATAACTGACGTTGTATGTGCCCGTCTTGTTCAAGCTGTAGGTGCATGTTGCCAAAGCATAGGTTGTGTTCGTCAGGGAGCACAAGAAGGGGATGAGCGTTGCAGCACTGTCTGCAATGTCCGTTGCATTGGCTGTAAACGACAGATCCTTGACGATACGATTTCCAAATTTGTCAGCGAGGCCCGGCACCTCGAAAAAGCCGGTCTCCATGGACCTCACGGGCGGGAGCCAAGGCTGAAGAAGTACACTGTTTTCAATGGTCGGGGTCGAGGGATTTACAGTGATGGTTGCACTAGCTCCGGTTGTGCCCAGAAGTACATCGTTTAACTCGACTGCGACGAAATAGATTCCAGACCACGTGAGGCGCATATAAGCATCCCACACAAGAGTTGTCTCATTCCAGGTGACAGTCCCATGCAGTCGCTCACCGGTCTCCCGGATTGCAGTGAAGGTGAATCTGTCGTTCGAAGTAGGGTACGAGAGACCGTAAGCTTGCAGGTTTCCATAAGGATCCTTGGGAGTGATGGCGGTGAAAAGGTTACCCCCAGCTACGATGAGGGCAGTAAACATCGGATCGATGGTGGATTTCTCGGATGAGGTCCACGCTGGGGTGATGTTCACACTGGCCTTGGTGATTTCAGCGGTACCAAGGCTCACCGACAATTCCACTGGGGCAGGTGGTTCGGGAATCTTGGTGATGGTGTACACGATAGTGTAGTAACCGTCATTGCTGTCGATGATCTCTGTCACAGCTGTGGGATCGGGGGGTGCAAGAGCGACGGAAAGCGCAGTTCCGGAGCTGGCCACAAAGTTTTGATCGGCGTCTGCTAAAGCCACTGAGAACCTGGCCTTCACACCTGCCACGGTTCCGAAATACCCTGGACACCAGGCTTTGAATATCAAGCCATTGCACACCAGGGCTTCGGCCGCCACAGGAGGGCCTCTCTCAGCTAGAGTGACCACGGTAAGAGGTGTGACGGGTGATCCTGTGACATTCTCGTTCCCACTCGTCAAGCTTATGCTGTATTTACCGACGCTCGGTGCGCTCCACGTGACAGCGTACATGCCACCGTAGATGTGTCTGTCCCGGACGGCGATTCGACCAGCCGCACTGCAATCGTCGGTGCACGTTTCATTCACGCAAATCGCCTCAGTCTTGCACAATCTGGCCACGAATTCGACCGGAGCCGAACCCAGGTCGTCCATCGCGTTTCCGAAACCGTCCTTGGCGTTGATGAAGAAGATGGCTGGCTGGTTCACAACGCTGCCCTTCAGACCCATGCCCGAGAGCACAGTCTTCGCTCCGCTCAGGCTCGCAGCACGGATGTTGAACTCGGCGAGTCCAACTGTTTTGGTCGCCGTTTGAGTCACTTGGAACTTGCAAGTCCCGGACACAGTGGCATTGAACTGGCTGACGTACCAGCCATTCGTCGAGTCTATTGATAGAGCTTCGGTCGTGACGGGGGTTGGCGGGTTGTTCTCACGGTCAGTGACAGTCACCACAACCTCCAGGAGGGCCAGGTCCGCCGCATTGGGACTCAGCAAATTACCGTAAGCGTCGCGGGGGATGATGTAGACTGTGAAATTGGTTCCAGCAACGCCGCCGCCCATGGCCGGACCGGTGATACTGCTCCGAGCTCCATCGATGGGACCGGGGTAGACAATGACATCAGTCACGATGTCGGTCGAGCCTTCGGTGATCATGTTATAAGGGATTTTGATCTGATAAGGTCCTGCAACATCTACCCTCATGCTTAATTCTAAGAGGCTCGTGTCGTTCCCAGATACCGTCACCCACGCTGCGGCCGAGCCGTTCGTGTGCACGGCCCCCGCGCTCGTTCTCATCAGCGGGCCTCGACTCTTTCCGATCGGATTGGCATAGCCATCAACCAGAGCCAAGGTGAAGTTGTTCAGGACTCCGGCCGTGAAGTTGGCAGCCAATGTGAAGTTGGAATTTGTAGCGTCCAAACTGCCCGCAGTGCAATTGATCTGTGAAGTCAAAAGGGACGTACCGCCCACCAGAACGGCGAGATCGTAGAGCCCTGCGACGGTGACGCCTCCGCCGATGACAGCTTGGAAGTGGTCATCGTTCAAGAAGGCAGTGTAGTTCGTGCTTATGGTCTTGTCAGTGTTTTCCAGGGTGATGGAAACGTCAGCTGACAGCACGGGATTGCCCCATTGGTCTGCAACGAAGGTCGCAATGCCCACGGTTCCTCCCGCTGTGAACATCGTTTCGTTCGCCCATACGACCGAGGCCGCCGCGACCTCTGGCCCGGCCACCACGCTCAAGTCGAGGCCTGAGCCTTCGATGATGTTGTTGGTGTAGCCAAACCACGCTCGCACGGTGTAGTTCCCGGCACAAGTCAGATTCGAGAAAGTTGCGGTGAAGATGCCGACCGGGGTCCCAGCTGCGTTTATGGCCACGTTGTGCAGGTAACAGGAGGGCATTTTGGTTGCAATGAGGTCAACCACGAGCATGCTGTTCAGATCACCGGACGAGTAGTTTTCTGTTCACAGCACGGACGCACTCTTAGTGATGCCGGGTGCACGCACCTACTTGACTATTATAACCTCGCGATGGAATGTCTTGCTTAGTGTGGACATCCATCGAGCTATGTCCTTGTCCAAACAATTTCACCAACATCTGAGATACTGGTGCTAGAGGCTGGACAAAGGGCGCCCAACGGACTGCTCGTCGGCACGGAGAATTAGGCCCCAGTGTACTGACTGGCAGGCAGAGGAGACAAGTGCGTATATTTCCCCTAGAGCATTGAGATCTTGACATCTCTAAGTCAGTGGAATAAGCTAATACAAACATTCCGTAAGGAATATAATAAATGTGCAGACGTAGAAAATAATAAAAGGCTTTTGTTAGGCAAAGGGGACCCGTTGAGCAATATGTGGGATTCTGTGAGAGAGGTTTAGTGGACCAGGCCAGACAATTACAACAAGCCTGTATTGTGGAGCAGTCTAAATCTTGGGAGAGATGGGTAGTTTGGAGTACCTGCAGGATTGGCCCAGTCATCTGCTAGAGAAATATCGAATGGAGGTGAATTCGATCCCGATACTATGTTCGTCACATTGCCGGTGACGCTCATCCTGCAATTTTCACCGACTACAAACGCAGCCGAGAATTGTGCTCCTGTGATCGAAGACGCAAGCTTGGTAGTATTGTCGAGCAGGACACTTATATCGAAAAGAAACGGCCTGGTCACGTTCATGAGAAACGAGCAATCCGGAGAAGATCGAATGTCCAAGCAACTGCGTACGAATGACATATTCGGGCTCTCGACGTTGATTGTGAAGCCATGGATGGCCTTATACGCCGGATCTTTGGACCTAACGTTGAAGAGAACGGACCCCACTGCATATGTCCCGTCTGCTAGTTTATCTGGAGACTCAACTAGGAAGTTGGCTTCGGCGGTAGCAGAGGGCGCCGCTGTGAAATTGAATAGCCCACTCGTTACCAGAGTCATGCCACCGATGGTGACTTTGGCAGTGTAAACTCTGCTCCGCAACGGAATGAAAGTTATGTTGCAAATTCCATCTCCTTTCACAGGCCCCGTGATAGAATTCGGACTGTAATATTCCCCTTTGTCGTCCCAGATTAAAATCTTGAAAGGACATAATTTGCCCACAGAACCCCGGACAACATCAGCGGCATCCTTGGCTGTGACTGTGATCATGCACGGTGAGCCTGTATCTACTGGAGTCGCGCAAGGCGCCACTACACTTGTAAATGGAGAAGGGGGACCAGCAACATGAACTATGTACTCCGGATCTCCAAGAGCGGCCCCGCCTTCGGTTAGAACGACTTTATATTCACCGGGTATGCCTGCAGAAAGATAAGCTGAGTAGCCACCATTTCCTACGGCCGTCAGCTTCTCCGTCTTGTTGGCTCCGGGCCCAGTCAATGTAGCTGAAATGTCAGCATCCAACTTGGCGGGTATGCCCATGTACACAACCTGCACTGCTGCTCCCAACCCTGTGTCCGACACATCTACAGACCAATTTGACGTCCCACCAGCGGCAAGTTGTCTCCACGCAGATGCGCTAATATATTCAGTCTCCATCGGCTTGTTATCAGAGCTATCCTCGTACATCTTCCAGTTGTCTTGCATCCACCTTCGACGGTCATAACGGTCGACATATTCTGAAAACACGGACACTCTTTTTTCAAAAAACATTTCTTTCAAAACTACGACTGAAAATTAGAATTTAGAATCACGTTCGCAGAAAGTTGTCAATCATGCGATCCTGCGTGGACACAGGATCGCATTCTTCCCAAATTATCCACTGGAACTTCTCTATTTTCTTAATGGAAAGTGGGCATGCACTGAGAGTTCAAACAATTCCAGACTTCCGGACACGGTTCAAGCGTGACGGAATCGTCTAGCACTTGAGGAGTGACGAGAATCACAGCGGTACTCTTGAGTCTATAGATGATGCATTCATACTCCGACATCCAGTTTGTCAGTTCGACAAACAATCTTCAGATTTGAAGTTGAATGAGCAGGTGATCCTTGAACAGACATGTAGTGAGTAAATTGAAATTGCGCATTTGTTTGTACTGATCAGAATTATTAGCTACTTTCAATTGGTCTCAAACTTACCATCGTAGGTGCTGGCGGTCGATACTTGTAACAACTGAAGTACCAAGGACGTGACAAGCAAAGACATTGCAAGCTCCACGGCTTGTGCTCCTTGGATTCGGTTATTCTTGCGAGTGATTCCCTGAAATTTCACAAACCAAGCTGTTAGTATCAACCTTATACTTCTTGATTCAGGGCTGAGAGAAGACCTTTACAACCTTATCGTCCAGAGCAGTGTAATCAATCGAAAGCAGCTGAACTATCGCTGAAGGAGCACCGGACAAGATCAGATCCAGAAGTGTAGATTCAGTGTGATGAATTTGCGATTGTATTGCAGAATATAAGCGCCGCTTGTTCAAATAAATGCTTACCATTTTGACCATCTTTTAACAAATGATTTGCAGAACCCGAACAAAGCGCCCCACTGAGGCACCCGGACTCCGTCGAACAGCACCGACAGTAAATCCAGCTTGATGATTTTAAATCCTTCCAGTCTCTACAACAATCATTACGCTAAGTATGCCAAGTGCCAACAGGGTCGGAACCCTCTGAACTGGAGACTAACTTCATCTGCTGATTAGAAATATATGGAGACAACAGAGACAGTTCCCGGTGTCGGGACCTGATATCGTCACGATAACCTTCCGTGCAAGAGTTCTAACTTTATTCCAGCACTTCCACCGGGGACTCCTACACTTACTTCTCTATCTTAAGTTTAACGGGAGACTTCGCTTGTAACCTATGACAGCAATCACAGAAACATCTCCGATTGACATCACCATCGAACGGGGGTTCCATCAGCTCAACCGGGTGCCAAATAGCGCCAAAAAAAGTCTTTACACTCTTCTATTATTCTGCTTACAGCATGACTTCTTTCTATTTACAGCCTGCACTAGTCCAAGGTCAACTTCAAGACACGTCCACCTGTTCGTAAACGCCACTAGTGCTATTCACGCCCACATTCCAACAACTGATCCATCCTCCTCCGCTGAATCTTGAACATGTCCATCTCACCGAGACGTCAAGTGCCAGGATCAAAGATTACTGCTCAAGTTTGCCGCAACCTAGAGGCTGTGTGGCATCCCATAATCTGCACTGACCTTGGCATAGATTCTGTCTTCTACATATCTGATTCTGAGTCAGATTCCAACGCTAATATGAATACAATGCCTCCGCCTACTTACCCTTACAGTTCACAGGAAAGTGATTCCCAGTCACCTCTTGGAACCTCATGAAGTCATTCCGGTATGGTAACAACTCCGAAAACCGCATATTGCAAAAATGCCCCAATGAACGCTGTGCCAACGAACGTCCTCTTACGATGTCGAGGACGAGCAGCTTCCTCTTCTCTAGAGCCTATAATCCAAAATCGCCAGCTTTATTTGTCTCGAAGAACATCTATTTACAGTTGCCGTCGAAGTGAAAAATTGATCGCCAATCGCATCACAGGAATCTACGTCTGGAACTACCTCCTCAGGCCTGCGTAGAATCGTAAGATAACGAAACAGTTCCCATGCTTCCTACCAGTACACCTCCTCGTCCTCCAAGCCTGCAGCGACTCCTCATGACTAACGCCGAGCTCCCCGAGCCCACTACTATCTAGACCTCCACAGAAATCGAGCTGTGCACACAACTCAATGTGTAACCGCAATGACAACTCTGATGAACATCACAAAACTCTCCTCGGCCGCTACAACTCATCACTCATCGCGAGAATCATTGTCTCGCTAAAATACCAGTCTATCCTCGCCGTCTGCGGCTACCGCATGCATTCAGTTCTAGATGCCTCGAGCCATGAGCCTCGTTGCCGAAAATGTTGAGCAGCAGCCATGATCAAAACTGCCGCTGCGGGCACCGAGAACTATCAACCGATGACCTCTTGCTGCCAAAGTAGGGAAATTTTTCTCAGTCGACACCCAGAAAATCCCCCAAGATGCCGCTATCCCTCGCTGCGCCGAGAACAATTCTTGTTTCTCCGATCAAACGATCGTCTTCCTTAGAATTGAACAAGCACCTAATCCTCTCACATAATCCAAAATTGCAGAAGGGGATGCCGAGACGGAGGTTTGAGAGAGAAGGGGAGAGAGAGAGAGAGAGAGAGAGGGAGAGAGAGCGCGCGCTAGAGATGGAGATTGAGGTGGCGCTTTATCGTCACGAGAAATTCGAATGTGAGAGCAACGGGAGCGTCGACGAAGCGTGGATGAGACGTTCATGCGAACGAGAGCGGTGCATTACCGGTAATTACCTTGTGATTAGAGTAGCGGAGATTAATGACGGCGATGAGAGTCTGTTAACTTTCAAAAACGTGGATTAAGCCTGCTAGTCCTGGTTATTATGTTAACCGCGACGGGAGCACCGGCTGAACCGGCAGGCAGTTACTTGACGGTTAACGAACTAACTGACAGCGCCGAGTTCTCGAAAACATGTTGATACGATCCGTCGGATGAGATCCATCGAAGGTCGTATTGCTCTCGCGGAGGACATGCCACCTCACGTGCTCTCATGAATCTGACGGCTTCATTCACGGCGCTGCCCATCCATACTTCCGTTTAGTTCCCCCGACCTTGATTACGTTGACCCGAGAGCAGGGTTCGAACCCCAGCCCTTCGAGTCTCTTTTGAAATGCAATAGACAGTATGTTTCGGTCACTTTCATTTTTAGAATCGTCAGTTCGTCCTTCGTTCGCATTGATACCCAGAAAAGGGAATCGCACTAGTATGGGAAGGAACACATTTGATTTCTCACCATCGCACACATTAGTATGCGATGACAAGAAAAGAAAAGGAGAATGATAGTATCCGAAAATCAATTAAGGGATGAAAATTGAATGTTGGTGCCATGTACAAAGAGAATTATAGGGGATGATGCAAAGCTCTCCAAATATCGATGAAATCCGATGCCTCAATGCAATGAACCGAACTTGTGCTGACAAAAAGCGTACTAAAAATAATTATGATGTCAAATCAGTATTCAAAGTTTGTTCTTTGGGAGTAGGGCGGGGAAGCTTGAAAGAGCCTACCTATCTCAATTTCATGTCATTATAGGTACTATTTTCTTAATAATATGTGGGATTCGTCAATATCTGGGTCATTTTACCCCAAAGCATCACTTTGGCTTTGAAGCAGCTGCTTTTTATTGGCATTTTGTTGATGTTGTATGGCTTTTTCTCTTTGTTTCTATATATTGGTGGGGCGGAAATTAGGGCGAAGCGTGAGGAGCTAGACGATGAAACGTTTTATAAACAATAGCACGAGATCTCGTTTTTTTCCCATCAATCATGCAAATGTGAACCAATTTTTTTATTAATTGTTTTTGTTTACCATTCGTCACCCAAGATTCAAGTCAGCACCAAAGACAAAATGTAGATTGTTCCAGACCTGTAGAACCAGCCCTCCGGGCCTCCTTCTTTGGGGTGGCGCCCGCTCCCTACGGGGCCGACCCGCCGGGAGCCGAAATGGGTGAGAAAGGAGGGACTGGGGCATAAGGGCAGGCTGGCGCTCGGACCACGAAAGAAATTTTTTTTATTTCGGCTTTTTGCTACCACTTCCGAAAAGAGCCATTTGCAGAGCTCAGGTGCCAATGGTTAGTTGCTGGTTGACAAGGACCGAAAGAGTCTCCGATTCGCCAGTACAGAACCTCATCTTAAATACAAGAAAACCGGCTTGCTCCGTGAATATAACCCTCATTGTACAAAATTCTACAAAAATCCCAACAAAGACGCGAAACGAAAACTATAGTACACGTAGAAATCACATTACGTTTGACAAAAATTGCATTTCGGATGGTCACAAGAGATTTAATTTACAATAAAATGGAAATTGTGGATTTAATTTAACAACTTTTACTTATTTTAGACATGTATCACATAATACAGGCAGAAGTAATTTTACATATTTGAAACTTTCTAAGCAAAACTTTTTAAAAAATTATTTCCTTGATATTTTCTTCAATTAATAATATTTCTTGACTTTTTCAGATTACATAAGGAAAATCATAAATATTTTATGTTCTAAAAAATGAATTCAATGTATGAAAAATTCTATTCCAGATTTGTGGAAATAAAACCAGTACTTCATATCAATTTGCAAAAAAATTATAAAACACTCAAGAAACTAAAACCATCATCAGTTGAAACAAATATCAAGGTTCAAAGAATAGAAATAACCTCTGAAATGAAAAAAATATGTTGAATTTGATCTAAGTGTTTGCTCTATATAAAAGCTTCTAAACAGCATAGACATTGAAATATACTTTATTCTTGCAAATGAAAAAATTCTTATATCATTTTTTAAAAAGATAATGAAAGGTGATAACAATTGATTATATTTTTTCATATATAAATATGTAAAATATTTTTGTTTTAGATAAAAAATTATTATCTCATTTTTTTTTGAATATTTTGAATAAATCAAGAATTTAATCTCAAATTAAAAATTATTCATATACCCAAAATTTAATTTCTCGAAATGATATCAATTTTAAAAATATAATGAATTATATACATGTGTTGGACAAGTATTTTTTTCAGACATGATGTAATATATCTAAGCATCAAAAAAATTTCATAATTATGCATTTATTAAGATCTTTGTATACAAGTCTAAAGAAAGAAATTATCATTAGCTATTTACATTGATTTATTGATTTCACCAAAACTCCTATTTGTCAAGCTAATTATATTTGATATCCTTTTATCTATACTGAGTACATATGACCCCAAAACTAAATTTTATTTACTTATTTTGAATTCGAGATGGAATTTATCCACACAAAAATGATTAAAGAAGTTGATACTTAATCTTGAAATGTAATGTTGAAAAAAAAAATGTCTCTTGTTACATAATCTAATGACCAAAAAAATCATAACGACATACTTTCAAAAATTAAAGTTTATGAACATTGTACAAAATCAAAACATATTCATATGTGGTTATAAATTTAAGTATTATAATTCAATATAATTATCACGTTTTAGGATAAAATTTTATTCGAATGTATTATTATAAAATTTAAATATAAATAATTTTTATTTTGATATAAAAAATTAATAAGATAATAATACTTAAATATTGAAATCTTAATTTGAATTGAAATAATTACTTTACATAAATTATACTGATATAATATAAAATACCTTACTGGAATTTTCAAAATTTATGTAAAATGGGAATACTAGAGATACTCTGAAAACTTTCAAGAATTTTTAAATTATTACTTTTAATTATACGATATTTTATGAGTTGAGTTAAAGTCATGTGATTTAGTATTAAGCATTTCAAAAATTAGAATAAGATTCTTCACTAGATTAGATATAGAATCTAAAACTGAAAATAAAAAATTATCATGATTTTTATACAAATACAGTATTTCATCACAATCCAGCCAATCAAAAAATAGGGAATCAATAAAAAAATATTAAAAATAAATATCAATATTAAATTTTCAACACATTTGAATGTGAGGGGATGTAGCTCAGATGGTAGAGCGCTCGCTTAGCATGAGAGAGGCACGGGGATCGATACCCCGCATCTCCACGATTTATGTTGCATTTTAGTTTTTTCCCATCAATTTGTTAAAATCCACAAATAGTGAAGATTAAGTTTCATGATGTACTTAAATATCACAACCAGTTAAAAGAGTGTGAAATGTGACTTAATATTGCAAAAGTGACTGTTTTATGTTGGTATTTGATTTAAAATCATATTTCTATAGTAAAAATTAAGGTTATACATGTGAGACATTGACTGCATTAATCCACCTAAGCTTGAATAGCTATAGAATAGAATCATTTGCATTAGATTCCCAATATTTATAGTTTGACGTGAAATGTATTAAAAAAAATTTATATATGAAGAAAGATATACACAATCATGATGAATCACCGAGGATGGTTAATATTCTTGAATTTTCAAATCAGAATAGATAAGAAGATACTAGGTAATGTCGTCCATTATAAATCATAGGCTTTGTTACACCTAGCTTAGAATTTGTTGAAAATTGTATGTTTTAGGAGTGAAGAAAGAAACATGAGTAGAATAGGGGCATCATCTGCGTTCTCCAATATAGCATGGACAACTTTTGTTGACAAAGGTAGTATATTTCGGAAAGTTGGATTGGTGAGATAATTCTAACTTTTATTCAAACTCGCAATATGAAAATTTCGAATCACAAACTTGACATGATTTGGAATCATGTGATGATATTCTCATGCAAGTGATAAACGAATCTTTCCCATTGGTATCAATGCTATAAACTCGTGTTTGAAGTACGTTGTAGTTTCAATATTTGATTTGATGCGACAAATATTTTTGTAATCTTTGTCTAATGTCACAACTAACACCAATTGTTTGGTATAAGAGAAACACACACACTCTGGCAGTTTAACTGCTAAACTCTGTGAGTAGCCACGTGTCTGTATGACGTGGACAATGAAGTATCCACGTACCTTCTTTTGTGGAAAATTTTTTTTTATTTCCAGAGTACAGTATCTGGTGATATTATTTTCCTGTGTACAGTGTCTTCGGACTTTGTATCGAAAACGTTTGTCCAAGGATGTCCGTTGTTGGTTAGGAAGTTGGCTCATTCGACATTGAAAATTAGTACCGTGAGCATGTCTATTGGCAGCTTCAATGAGAAAGATTGAGCTACAGATTTGTCCTTCCAGTTCTGCTGCCAATTCAATAGCGAAGTAGTTATCGATCAGAGTTTCCCCATCGTCAACTCAGTGAAAGGCCAGCAGTTTACGACTTAGATCAAAAAATATCAGGTCCTGCTAGTCTTCCTTACGGCATCACTGATGGTTGTAACATGAGAAACAAGAAGCCGTTCGTTTATAGCAATAGCGCTGGTTGTAAATGAAAAACAATAATCTCGAGTTTATTTGGTCTCGTTAGTGTATTTTCCGTGCTCTGAGTTGGAAAGTGTAACTGACTACAAGTCTTATAACTCTACTGAGAGAAGTTGTCAGACTGCTGAAAAGAGTTGTGACAAATTGGTTGCACAATCGTAGCGAGAGGAGCTGGGGGTAAGGCGTGTACAACATCATCTGAGTTTTACAAATGTGAGACAAAGTTGAATCATGCACGTATTTGGCGTCCCAGGTAGTGATCATCTTCAATCAATCATCCACATACTATCACAATACACCCACATATTCCTCACTGCTGGGCAAGGATCTGTATGACCTTGCCAGGACTCAACATCAATGTGAAATATAACCTACAAAAAGATGACACTTCTCTTCCCGTAAGAGCACACTATCAAAATTTGAGCAACTCCTACTTGAGTACTAGACTATTCCTATCTAAGTGCACCTACTTCAGCAGCACCTCTAATTGGATCTACCGCAAGGCCTGCTGAAGTTGAAGTACTTGTTGCCGTTGTTCGGGAGGGAGGGACATAATCTGCTCCGTGGTGAGATTCATGACCTGTTGCAATAAAGCCTTCTGTTGCTCCAGCTCAAGAGGGACCTGTATCTGTAACAGGCAGAGAACTTGAGCAACCGCTTCAACCAGAGTTGGGTACAGAAAGCAGTTAGTAATCAAATTAGGAGAAAGGCATGGCTAAATTACCTGCGGTTGCTGTGGGGCAGGAGGCGCTTGCAGTTGAACCTGCGAGTATGACTGAGGCTGCATTGCGGTTGACGTCACAGCAGTTCCATCCGTGGTCCCCACGAATCCTCCACTTTGTGAAAGATTTAAACCGCTGTTCATACCTTGGTTCAAACTAGAACCCATCCCGGGATTCAGCGCACTCAACCCCGAGTTCATGTTCGCATTCATACCTGGATTAATGAGGGCATTCATCCCTTGATTCACACCTGTGCTCAAACTCTGTGACATGCCTGTGTTCATAGGGGGATTCATCCCTGAATTCAAGTTCGTATTCATGGTTGTATTCATGGTTGTATTCATACCGGGATTCATACTGGAATTCATGGATGGTGTCATGCCCGAGTTGACTGCTGTGTTCAGGCCGGCATTCATTCCAGTATTCATGGCTCCCATTCCTGAGTAGCCTCGGGCATTTGGATCTCCCATCATTTGTGGCGGAGCTAAGTTACTAGGTAATGATCCGCCCATCCCAACGACTCCTCCGGAATTCCCACTCGGCATGGGATGCCCGCTGGCCATGGGTCCGGCTTGAGCCACGGGCATCGGAGCTTGAGCGAGGACTCCACTCACTCCAGAAGATGTTACTGATGTTGGTGGAACCTGATTGAGTTGTACATTACGGTTGTCCATTGCACCCAATCCAGGGCCTCGGTTCATCTGCCCCGTACCAGATGGACCCATAGTGCCTGTACCACCAGCAATTCCGCCGTTACCTTGACCAACTGGAACTCCGCCACTACTGGAGCTCATTCGCTGCATCGTTGTCCCCATCATATTTGAACCCATCTGCACAATTCCATCAACAATGCTTGACTGAAGCTCTCGAATCGAATGAAAATACTTCTCTCATGAGCACAGCATATGGTGAAAGAAGTCGCAGGGAACCCTACCTGGTAGAGTTGCTGGGGTGGAGGCTGGCTAGGTGGTGGCGGTTGTCCAGGCTGGAATGTCATTCCCATACTAGTTTGAACCATTCCTCCCTGTTGCTGTAAGCGCATAACAAAGTCATGGACACCGTCAAAAACGCCTCACTCTGTTTCCTGCCTAAGCAAATATGCACAGGAGTCTTGCTCTGCTTCGTGATAAGATCGCGTATGAGAACCTTTAAGAGCAGAATTCTAACATCTATATACGTTGGTTGCCAACTCATCGAGGTAATCGACTGACATGTTTCTCCGATGGTGATTGTGATATGTGACAGTACAAATACCTGAAATCCTTGAGGCAAATGAGATTGAGGCTGCGCCTGTGGTTGCTGTACTTGTGTCTGAGTTTGCTGGAGTTGCGGCTGCTGGGGTAGAGGTGGCTGAAAAGTAGATTTGTTTGGAGCCTGAGGTTGTATTTGAGCAGGAGGGGGAATATGAGGTTGGGGAGGTCTCGGTTGTTGTTGCTGCATCAAACTCGCAGGTTGTTGAGGTGGTGCAGGTTGTGTCTGCGGTTGCTGAGTTGCTACCTGTAGAGAACAAAACAAGTAAGCTACCAGTCATTCACTTTCGAGCCCTTAAACAATATACGTCTACTCACCTGAACGACATTGAGTTATTGACCGCGTGTCAAATACATCACTAACGTAAAGCATTTCTTGAACCAAAACTCTAACCCTTAAATCTTGTGTATGTCAGCAATGTTGAGATGGCTATTAAATCCAGCGAAAATGTATATGCACTCAATTGCACGAGCCATAGTCAGTTCGATACCACTTGTTGAGGTCGCACCATCCCCAACATAATTTGAGCCTGCATTTCGAACACTTGAACATTAGAGGAGAAAAACTTTGTGATCACGTAAAAGAGGATGTACGATCCATTGCGTCAGCAGTTTAATTGCTCACAAAACGAACTGACCTGAAATAGAGCTTTGGTCAACTGAGGGTTCGCCACGAGAATCTGGCGTGCTTGCTGCTGGTTTTGCTGGATCATTATCTGTGAGTTCACAAAGCAAGCTTGTAAGTAGGTTCGGTATGATGATCGATCGCTTGAAAATGAATCAGAATGCCTGATGAGAAAGAAAGATGTACTTTCACCCCAAAAACAGCTAAGACTGGTGTATGATCAAGGGCCAGTTTGTAACAACGAACCTTCATCTGAGACATTATTTCATAGAGTTGGTGCTTGGACATGCCAGCCAGATGATTGGTAAGTGCATCTGTTCCTGCGACTGTTCCTCCATTTCCAGGGACAAGGGCGGGAGGTGCGCTCATTGTTTGTAGCGGCCCTTGAGCCGGAACCATCATGTTGGGAAGTTGTTGTGCACCACCCAGAGCCCCTGCCATCATTAATGCAGCTTGCGATGCTGCTGCCCGGCCGATGGGCTGCTCTGAAGTACCAGGCGCTCCGGCACTGACGAAAGGCTGAGGAGCTCCAACACTCCCGTGCTTGAGCACATCTGCCACGAGACGAATGACCAATTCAGCCAGATTCACAGAGGCGCCTTATTTCTCTTACTATAGCTGCCTCAACTCCAAAACCGCAAAACGTGACACCAGATCAGCGTGAAACCCTACATTCACATGGTTGTTGCTCCCTACGACCGTAAGGTTTAAAAGTAACGGTACTGACCAACGTTAGAAGCAGCTTGCTGAAATCCTGGTCCACCACGTCCCTGCTGCAAGATCATGATCCGAATTGTGGACTAATGAGTACGGAACATAATTGTTCCCATTCACCTCCTGGACAAATTGATACTCAGGAGCTTCCCTACTTTCTCAAAATCACTCCTCGACAATTAATTACAGAAGATAGACTCTGGAGAATGCAACAACCATGTAATTCGAAGTAAATACCTGATCCCGACTTCGATCTACACCCCCTCCCCCTTTCTCATTCTCGGCAAAGTCAACCCGGAGCTGCCGGCCATTTATCTCATAACCCTGTAAATTACGTCGAGCACTTAAAGCGGTCTCCTCATCTCTGAACTCGCAAAACCCATAGCCCTTAGGCTTTCCAGTATCTCTGTCCACTACCAGTCTGGAAAAAACAGTGCCCTTCCATCAGACAGTGACTCAAATTGGAGCTCCATATTTTGACTCAGGGAGGAGTGATACTTTCAGAGCAATGTACACTTGAATCATAAGTTCATTTTTCATAGCGTTATGATAGATGTACCAATCACATCAGTTTAGGACGACCATGTATTGTACGACATCAGTGGACGACAAAGTACTCCATGCAATTTGGATAGGCTTCTGAAAAGTGGCAGCGCAAGGTGACCAGTGGTATACATCATGCAACGAAGAAATCACTAAGAGATAGACAATCTGCGAAATATTGATTCATTGTCTCATACAAACAACGAAGCTTGTGCGCATTGTGTACCACTTCAGTAAAATTTGGTCCGGCCCAGATACTAAAGTCTCACACGATAGAAAATGGCACCAGTGCAAGTGGTACATTGCATGGACTTGAGCTCTCAAGAACATCCACTTGATCACAACAATAGAAGAATCGGGCCTACACATTTGGAAGATTTCCGCCAAAGAAGAGAGCTAACAGAAAGGTCTCTTCCATCATTCCCAATATGCCAGATTAACACCAGCCAAGTGAAGTGACAGGCGGTATAGACACACAGAGATACGAGACAGGAGATAACCACACAGTTAATTATCTAGGTAACGCAAAGACAGGCAAGTTGAAAGGACAAAGAGATTGTGAATCAGGCTTGGCACGTGAACGCCAACTATGATGAACAAGACTATAACCCCAACTTTGAGCCTTGTATACCTACAGGGCAATTCAAACAAATGAGCAAATAACATCAACGATGTAAAAGAGAGACAAGCAGTTGTGTTAATCGACATTGTGTGTATCAAAAGTGAATCCCACAGAGTAGACACCTTCGAGTTAACATAAGGATTGTCATTGTTTGGGGAGATAGCATGGGCCTACCAGCAGTACACGTTCGAGATTGAGATGGACACGGTAGTCAAAGTGGATACAAGAAAACGAAAAGATTATTTGTATGTCTGCTTCGTTGCGCAGAGGCATTCACCACTTGAGCATGTATCCACAGTGCTTGCTAAGAGCATGTGTAGGACAGATTTTGCCAACCAAGAAATAAACACAAGTACCACTGAAGTCTGCTCACTCCGTACCCCATTTCATGCGACAAGAGAAGATTCCATTCGACAGAAAACGCGTGTGTGTACATTTGGAGTTGGAGTTCAAAAGATCAACCATAATGAAAAATCTACGACAATGGCTGTTTAAGCTCAAGCTACTACACCCTGTTTACTCAGTTTTTGTTGCTAAAAATGAGTATACCGGAAGGACACCACAGGGCCAACTTCTTCACAGATTTGCACAAGCTGCTCCTCTGTTGCATCATACGGTATATTTCCCACTGTAACAAACGAGCACAACGTATCAATAAAGCTTTCGCATCACAAGGGAATCCACCACTGCTTCACACTCCTTCTATTGCTTCCTCCCCCATCGTTTGCTCTCTCAACTGCTCTCCGAGGAGATTATGATGTAACTGATTTCAGTTCTCTCTCGTTATCTTCGTCTGTTCATCATTGTGGCTAGATTTACAAGTTGGACAGACACCCGGCTCTGGGCATTCTTTTGCATAAAATGAGGAGGCTTTCCCCGCACAATCCCCGCATAGGTTGACAACACTCACTAGACTAGTAGCAAGAGATAGCTAGCACGAGCTTGTGTGACCTAAAATCTAGCCCAGAGGTCCTAAAAGCGGGAGGCGCAGAAAAAACGAGGGCGACACTTCACTTTTCGAGCAAAATCATGCAGTCGGACGACAGACCGACGGTATGCACACGCTGAACTAATACTCGAACAATTCAAATAACACATCAGAAGCATCCGAACGACTAAACACGACGATGCACAATGCAGGCGTCGAACGACGACATGAGATTACGCACCAAAGACGCAGCGCGAAGCGCGATGCTGCTGGCCGCTCATGACCTCGCGCCTCTCTCTGTCTCTACCGATCTTCAAATCTCCAGCAAGGCCTCGCTAGAAAAAAAAACGATGCCGCGTCGGCATCCACTTCAATTCCACACACCAGAATGACTAGAACCCGTGATCCTCCATCAGTCCATTCCTAGCCTCCCTCACCTCCTCCAGGTGGCCACGACTCAACGCTAAATGACTCCCAATCGCCCCGCATACAAATTCCAACACTCGCGCCGAGAGCTAGCAGTATATCCCAGCCTTCGAGCCTCCGCTCCCCTCCCGTCCCCTCCACTCTCCACTTCGACTCGAGCTCCACTCCGCTTCGCCCGGAAGTGCGCGTCTCAAGAATGGAGAGGGCCCAACGGACGAACATAAGCACCACAACGTCTCTCGTCGGTCCTTGGCTTCTTCTTGGTCTCGTTACCAGCCCCTCCGCTCCCGCCGTATCCCCTTCCATCTTTCGCCAGGACCGGCCTGACTCCTGTGCTTTCCTCAGTGTCATTAGCGCTAATTGGTGATTAGTGCACCTCAAAGCAGGTCCATCCGTTCTCTCTGTGTTGACTTCCCTCTTTGCAAAAATTCCGATTAGCCACGTACTGTACTTAAGGAGTTAGGACCTTGATCTGCTCGTGTCCCCGAAGAATATGTCGTGAGTTCACCATTCATCATTGAAGACTTCGTCATCTGATGGAGGCTGATGCGTCTTCACCCGTCAACTCTACTTCCAGATGCATTTATTAAAAATCTAATCTAACTGTAAGTCACAAGTAATTAGGGTTTATGAACACATTTTGATTTATGTGGGTAGAGTCACCTCTACCGGATTATTGATTTATATTGATCCACTTATGTTTTTTGCGAATCAAAAGAATGCGTTGATTTTGAGCTTGGATGGTTCTTCACGCAAGCGCGGAGAGGGGAAGGTGAATAGTTAGTTACTCGGACAGCAACCGTTGTGTAACAATCTGAATTTTGACTTCAGGTTTCTCATTAAAAGAGAGGATACCTCGGATATTGCACTTGCTGCAATCCTCTGGAGCTCAGAGAGATTTGAACATATGATATTTCTCGTGTTTAAGGTTTCCACATTCTTATATGTCAATCAGAACCTCTACCATGATTATTATAAAAGACAAAAGACGGAAATTGAAATATTCCTAAATAATATCAATGGCTACTTGTAACACTAGGGTTTAGAGAGAAGTTCACTCGAAGATAGAAACGTAAACTCTGAAGATGAGAGATACCAACAATGGTTCTCCTCTCCCTTATATAGCTCTCACCAACAAGTACAAGGTGATAAGATCTAATCCCCACCATCCATACCACTCCTAGTGGATGGATGACGTGGCGGATAACCCTAACAAGCACACGGATCGCTGACGTGGCGCACCCAACTAACACACTAACTAACACACTCAATCCTTACCTACAAGCACACGGATTGCTGACGTGGCACTGTCAACTAACACATCCACTCTGTACCTACCAAGTGCGCGGATCGCTGACGTGGCAGCTATGACTAGTGCACACTAAAGTATCTACATCAATATTCAGAGTAACCTCTACTTTAGTTCTAACTAACTAAAGATGGTTACAAACCTCCCTCCTTTTAAGATGCAACGTCCTCGTTGCACATACGTTCAAACTCCTGAACTATCAAAGGTGCATTTGCTAAATTTTTAGCTGGTTCCCAAGTTGATTCATACAATGGATAGCCTTTCCATTGAATCAAATACTCTACTTTGGGATATTTATGACCTCGAATACGTTTCTTCAGTATCTTTTCTACCTCAAACTCCTCATGATCTGCTATCAAGGTTGGAAGAGTAGGTGGTGCTGGTTGATTGGTGAATTGTTTTGGTCGTGGTACATGTTTTCGCAATCGTGACACATGAAATACTGGATGTATTTTCATATGTGACGGAAGTTCCAACTTGTATGACACTTCACCAACACGCTTCAAAACCAAAAATGGACCAATGTACCTAGGGTTTAACTTTGGTGTTCCTACAAGAGACAAATTCGTTGTAGATAACCAAACATGATCTCCAACCTCAAAAATCACTTCTCTACGATGAGCATCGGCATGCTGCTTTTGCCGATTTTGAGCTATCACCAACTTCTCCTTGGCCTGATGTAGTCCTCGGTGAATATGCTCCACGAATTCGTTGACTGCTGCAACTTTGGTCGAAAACTCCTCTCCTTTCGGAAGTCTCATCAAACTTGAAGGAGTTATCGGATGAGCTCCATACATAAGAAAAAATGGAGACACTTTTGTGGATGCATTAACAGAATTGTTATATGCAAATTCCACAAGTGGCAAAAGGTTGTCCCACTCTTCTTGCTCTTCTAATGTGAATGCTCGTAGCATATCCTCTATGGTTCTATTTGCCCTCTCAGTTTGTCCATCAGTTTGAGGGTGATAGGCCGTTGACATTGCTAGTTTTGTTTTGAAAAAACTAAACAAAGTTTTCCAAAATAAACTAGTGAAGTGAGTACCTCTATCCGTGATTAACACTTTGCTTAAGCCATGATTCACAAAAACTGCATCTAGATACAATTGAGCTAGTTGTGGAGCTGTTACTGTTTTTGTGGTTGGCCTGATGTGAATCATCTTGCTCAATTTGTCCACAAAAACCACCACTGAATCATGTCCTAACGAAGTCCTTGGTAACTCACATACAAGATCCATGGTGACATGTTCCCACCGCTGTTCGGGAATAGGAAGAGGTTGTAATAAACCCGCTGGTTTTTGATTACTTGCCTTGTTTTGTTGACAAGCAACACAACTTCGAACGTAAGACTCCACATCCTCACGTATTTTGGGCCAATAGTACACTCGTTGTATACTCTCCACGGTTTTCTCCACTCCCACATGACCTGCAATGGCTGTATCATGACTTTCTGCCAAAATCATTGTGCGCAAATCGTGATCTTGTGGAATCCATATACGCTGATTGTAAAACGCCAAACCTCGAGATTTCTCTGCCTTTCCAGTTTGTAGTGCTCGAGTGATCTCTTCATCCTCCTTTGTGGCTTGTGACATCTTGCTCCACCAATCCGCCTGAATTTTCACTTCTGCAACATGATTCAAACAAGGCATGCGTGTGAGAGCATCTGCAAGTTGCTTCTTTCCCTCCACGTACACAATCTTCATGTTGAAGCGTTGACGCCACTCTGCCCATCGAATTTGTCGTTTGGACAGATCCTTCTGAGTTTCCAAATAAACCAAGGGTTTATGATCAGTCTCCACCACAAACTCCTTATCACCCAGATAATGCTTCCAATGTTTGGTTGCCAACACGATAGCTAACTCCTCCCGTTCTGTCGTGTGATAATTTTGTTCCGCCGCCACCAACTTTCGAGAATAGAAAGCAACTGGATGCCACCCATCCTCCCATTCTTGTTGAAGTATGCCACCTACTGTTGTACCTGATGCGTCAGTGGCCAACTTGATAGAACGGTTAGGATCATACCACTTGAGAATAGGTGCGTGTAACAAAGCATCTTTCAATGCTTGAAAAGCTAACTCTTGAGCTGTTCCCCATCTCCACTTCTGACCTTTCCCTAACATGGAAGTCAAGGCCTGAGCTAGTCGAGCAAAACCTTTCACAAATCTACGATAGAATCCAGTGAGCCCTAGAAAACTCTTCAATTGAGTTTGATCCTCAGGTGCTATCCATTTCTGAATGGCATCTATCTTCTCACTCATCACTTGGATTCCTGTAGCTGTAACTCTATGACCCAAGTAATCTACTTCTGACTTGCCAAATTCACATTTTGAAGCTTTGGCATACAATTGATTGTCTCTTAAAACTTGAAGTACCTCTCGTAAATGACTTCTATGATCACTCAAAGTTTTGCTATACACCAATATATCATCTAGAAAAACAATGACAGATTTATCTAGATAAGGGCGAAAGATATCGTTCATCAATCCCATGAATGTAGCTGGTGCATTAGTGAGACCAAAAGGCATCACCAGATACTCAAAGTGTCCATACCTAGTACGAAAAGCTGTCTTGTGAACATCTTCATCTGCAATTCGAATTTGATTGTAGCCGCTTCTCAAATCTAGCTTGGTGAAGTACTTCGCTCCTTGAAGTTGATCAAACAAATCATCCATACGAGGTAATGGATATTTGTTTTTCACCGTTTGCTGATTCAACCCGCGATAATCGATACATAGTCTCATGGATCCATCCTTCTTCTTCACAAAGAGTACTGGAGCTCCATAAGGTGAAACACTTGGTTGAATGAATCCCTTGCTCAACATCTCCTCCACTTGAGCTTTGCATTCTTCCAATTCGTTTGGAGCCAAACGATATGGAGCTTTGCAAGTTGGTGTACTTCCAGGTATCACCTCAATCTTGTGATCAACTCGCCTCTTTGGTGGTAATCCTGCAGGTAGATCATCTGGAAAAACATCTTTATACTCCATAAAAATGTCGTTCAAGGACTCCGGGATGTAAGGTTTGTCCGTGGACCCAATATCTCTTATAAGTCCAAGGAAACATACATCATCTCTAGAAATGGATGCTGTACCCATCACAAAGAGGGGTAAATTCCTATTCTGAGATCTAATTCTATCTCCATAGATCTTCCATCCGCTACTTGTAATCACTTTTCTTCTCCAATCTACCTTCGGATTATATTGTTCCATCCATGGCATTCCAAGGATGACATCATACCGAGCTAAACGAATTACTCTCCATTCAATGCTCTCCTTGTATCTACCTATGGATAATTCTACACTCCGTGGTAGTGTTTCTATCACTTCAGTTTGCCCGTTTGGCAATTCAACTTCTTCACTCACGTCCTTCATCAACATCAAACCTAACTTCATAGCAACACTCCTTGATAGAAAATTCTCAGTTGCTCCAGGATCAATTAAAACTCTCACCTTGTGTCCTTCCATGAAACCATCAGTGACAATGAGTTGAGCTTGCTTCTTACTCCTTCCATGAGCTCCCAACCATTGCTTTCTTCCAACCTCGCCTTTTCTTCGCTTTGTAGAACCAGTAAGGCCGCGAGGCAAGATTACTGGTGATCTTCGTTTCCCGAAACTGCTTCCTCCACCTCTTCATACTTTATCCCCTCCATATTGTTGAACGGTCGTCGCTGCATGGGCCGTCCTCCTTGTTGTGTCGGCCGAACTCGACAAAACTTGGCTATGTGACCCATTCGTCCACATGCATAGCATTGGCGATTGTCACGAACTCCAGCTCCTCCTTGAACCATTCCATTATTTGCATAACCTTCTTGCAAATTTGGAACTCCTGGTCGCCTAATCTCACCTCCAAATCTTGGTGGTGGTCCTCTTGTTGGTGCAAAACCTTCTCTACGTCGAAGGTTTCCCAACTCCATCGGTGTTGGACCAGATGGATCTCTAAAATTGCTCACTGGCTCACCGTGTGTGACACCAAAAGCACCTGAAATTCGTTGAGCAATTGCGATTGCTTCATTCACAGTAGATGGATTGCTTACCATCACCTCCTTTCGAATTCGATCTTTCAAGCCTCGTTTGAACACGTCCAAGGCTTCAGCTCCACTCATATCCATGATAGATACTTGAAGATCACGAAATTCTTCAATGTACTCATGAATACCTCCTTTCTGCTTCAAATCCCACAACTTCATTCTTGCAGTTTGAAGAGAATCCACCGCTTGAAAATTTTGAAGAAGTCCTTCCTGCATTCCACTCCACGAAATGGTAGCACCTCGTTCTGAAAGCATTCTCTCCCATGTTGTGTACCATGTGAGAGCCTTATCCGTAAGATAAGATCTCATGAACATTCCTGCAATATAATCAGATAAAATGGGATAAATGAATATTCATCCTCATAATCCATCCCTCTAACACTCCCATTGCTCTACTCCCTTTGTAAGCTTCCACCTTACAGGATTTTCCCATTCGAAGCAAAAGATTTGCTTGATCTTCAATCTCTTGAAGACGTCTCCTATTTGCCTCTGCTGCATCAATAGGAGTTGGTTCTGGCTGAACTTGGGAAGCTTGAACTTGAGGTTCAACTTCCATCTCTCCAACTCTCTCTCTCTCTACTTTCTCACTCTCTAATGCAAAGATTTTATCTTCCATGGCTTGCTGCTTGGTATGCCCATCTACTATCGCTTTTCTCAACTCCTTCATCTCCGCCATGATTGCATTGAGAACCTCACCCATATCAATTGATGTTCCCATGCTTTTTCACACTCCCTCTAATACAAAGTGAGTATAATCACTATGTGACCTCTCAACAAAGGAGTCACAAAAGGTGCAGGTGACTCTATCACAGCTCTATAGTACTCCTCTCCATAATTCCTCACAAGAAAATCTCTCCATATCCTCTTCTGTCTATATACTGTTCTAATCTCTACATAAGTGCTGAATCGAACCGGGACAGGTGGTTCGCGGTTCAAATCCATGAAACAATCAGTATAGAATGTATATAGTACAATCCCAAGTCTCTGCATAAGTAACTATTGGAAGAATCAGTGGCACTCTTGACTCCATCACTCTAGTCATAAAATCTGCACCCCAACAAGCCACAAGGTACATCCGAAAATGATGTTTCTCCATGCAACGAAGGTGAATATCGAATAGGTTAGGAATTGGCCAGTGCGGTACTGGATTCCTGTCAATCCCGTCCATATCTGCAAAAACACAATGTCCCCCTTCCACCTCTCTCTACATGCAGATGAATGACCTCTGCCAGCCTCTATACACTCTCAAGACTACACTCCATCATCACTCACTTGCTATTCCATGAGGGGTAATCCACACTCAAGGAAAGAGCAAGGTCGCTCTGATACCATTGTAACACTAGGGTTTAGAGAGAAGTTCACTCGAAGATAGAAACGTAAACTCTGAAGATGAGAGATACCAACAATGGTTCTCCTCTCCCTTATATAGCTCTCACCAACAAGTACAAGGTGATAAGATCTAATCCCCACCATCCATACCACTCCTAGTGGATGGATGACGTGGCGGATAACCCTAACAAGCACACGGATCGCTGACGTGGCGCACCCAACTAACACACTAACTAACACACTCAATCCTTACCTACAAGCACACGGATTGCTGACGTGGCACTGTCAACTAACACATCCACTCTGTACCTACCAAGTGCGCGGATCGCTGACGTGGCAGCTATGACTAGTGCACACTAAAGTATCTACATCAATATTCAGAGTAACCTCTACTTTAGTTCTAACTAACTAAAGATGGTTACACTACTATGTTCTATAAAACCTATGATATTAGAAGACAAACAAACATTAGCTAAATGAGAATGATATTCTAGAGTATGATAGACTCTCACATAATTTCTAGTTGTTATATCAAATATTTAAATTTATATCTAAATTAGACTAAAAATATGTTTATCACTCTCCGTGTGTATTTATTCATTTATTTGAAAACCTTGGCAGTTTATATGCTACATACCAAGAAAGTTTGATTTTGTTATCTACAAATTTGTGTAAATAACCATAACTCTAGTCGATCTCAGTATACATTAGGGTAACTTTGAGAGAAAGTGTATATTTCCCAATGCAAAGGTTTTTCCTTCCATTGATCTTCTTATTTGAAAGAAGGGTATCATTGGGACTGATCACTGCCTGTACTTCAATACTCTTTATACTTCGTGTTTCGGGAACTTTCATGTAGAGTACATTTTGCCCATCCAGGTAAGACTTCGGAACAGCAGTAAACCTTATGTAAAATTCAAATTCCTCAGCTGAAAGTGAAAACTATTCTCTTCCAAACACACGGAGAACCTTTAGGATATCTCATTGCTCGACAACAGAGCTCTCCGTGATCTTTGCCCGTACGTTCATACTCTTCGCGGAAGGTTCAAAGCTACAATCGCATTCGTGGACTATTGCCCGTTGACTTTTCAATCGTGAATGTGTTTGAAACTGGCCAAAACACACCAAGCCCGAAGGTGGACATAAACATCCAAAATCATGGACGTACAAGCCCGGATAGAAATCATACACTTGCATCTACCGGAGCTTATGCCTCTAGGTCACACCACCTGCCCAAAAGCGAAGACATTTCCATTCACGAAAACCGAAACTGGCACTGCATTGCTGATCTAGTCCATTCCACTGGCGCTCTTTGCCCTCGGGGCGAGTCTCCTCTTGCCTTTGAATTGTCGTCGATAGTTTCCCACCGCTCTTGTACCAATGGAAACTGACCGCGTGCAGGCATGTCAGAGTGGATCCGAATTTTGCTGGCCGTGGCCGCCGTGCCGGGAATTGCGAAGAAATCTTGATGCGGCCCGAGTGGCGACCAAGAAAGCGCATCCCGAATGTGTGTCGCATGTCCAATTTGAGTTGCAAGAGTGAAAGTCTGCCGGATGCATGGGATCTAAAGCTTCCCTCCACGACTGGCTGCCGCGGATCTAAGCAAATTTTGACCGATACATCTCGATCCACTGGGTAATGCTAGTTCCCACGAAACCCTCTCCAGACATGCTGTGGGTATCAATTGAAACATAGAGTAGAGTACAGTAGAGTCTTCGTGAGAGAATCGCTGGAATGTGAGAAGATTATGGTGTTTGGAATGTTCTGCATGTGAATGTGAATATTTCTTAGGAAACCGCGGAAGATGTAAAAGGATGGAAAGTCAAGTGGATGAATAGACTCAAATAACATCAAATTGGTAATATTTGATACCTAGGTTTAATGCTAGATAAAAAAACAGCTTAGATGTTGCTTCTTAAATGTTGGAACATTTAAGAACTATCATTTAGATATTGCATTCCACTAATATACGCTTCAAATTGCTTCCGGTGATAATTTTTACATGGAAACACGCCTTTATCAAATAAGGAATCAACATCATAGATCTTAGAAGGTTTCATTGAGGATACATCTTTGTACATATATTGTGTCAAATGTGCAATGGATATCAAAGTTCACTTTTTGACCTAAACGGAGTATAGCTTGTTTCGAGTCTAAGGAGAGCATGTTAGACCTTGTCAATAATGTGTGTACTTGAAATGCAATGTCTATTATATAGTTATATATGATAATTACTCAGTGAACATTTACTTTTCCTAAAAGATTGTAAAAACATGAGCTTTGTGTTCACAATTGCTGATTAGTCTATTTTGATAGCAATAGAATCACATAATAATAAAATACAGTAAGTCACTTTTATCGGTGTGGTCTAAAGGTTGTGAATTTATTACATGTATAATAGATTAAATTAATTTAAAAATATAATTCCTGATTTTGTGATAGATGATGTTGGATTTGAATTTGCATTAGAATAAATTCGAAAAAATAAATTCGAAAATACTAAGAATAAATTCGGAAAAACTTATCATTATTTGAAAATTAAAAATAATGTTCCTTTTGTTTCTAAACATAAACACAATATTTTTTATCATTAATCAGTCTATACTTTTATGTATTCATAAATCAGGAACTATTTGAAATTTACTTTTAGAGTAATTTGTTTTGAATCAATGAAGGAATAAATTTACAATGAAATATTGAATACTCACAAAGTAATAAAAATTGAAGTTTACATATGTACTTTTGTGGAGACAAAAACTTATCATATATGTAAAACACATGATATTGATTTAAACTTTTTGTAATATATTTTTCATGGAAAAAAAATTCAATTAAATTCATTGAGATGATAAAAAACTAGACGTAGATTGTTAGAACAGTCTGCTAAAGTAATGTTTGCAAAGATATGACTTCAAATCAAAACTTTGAAACAAATATTCACGAATTATGAGTCTTTTGAATTTACTTTTTAGCATAAATTTTGTACAATATCTATAGTTACATCATATTTTTTTATATATTAAAAAATGTATGAGATAAATTTAAAAATAATAATAAAATAGTATCCTTGCTAAGAATGTAGATGTCTTTCTTAAAATGATTTTTTGTTTGCAAAGCGGTTTGATTTTTTTTTGGATTATTAAATTTATTCTAAAGAATATTATATTTTTGATTAAATATTTTTCAATAGATTGAAATATGAATAAATAAATACATAAATATTTCGGATATTTTTTAATAAGGATAGTATTGATTATACTTAGATTACTTAAAAAATAAATCTTTTGAAAAATATATTTATTTTATTATAAAAAATAAAAAACGGAATTTAATTATTTTTACTGAGCTTATATTTTAGTTTCTGGATTTGTTCTATCTAAATATTTATTATAAATTAAATTATTATAACGAAATGACTTCTTAAAGATGTGTTTATTATACTTTTCAAACAGACTTGTTGAAGTTAATTTAGCAATTTTCATGGATTTATGTCTTATGGAGTATATTTGCAGTGAATGTATAGATGGTGCCAATTGCAAAGTATCTCTTAACAATTGGGAACTTAAAGATATGAAACCAAGCTGATGAAAACTTCTGTTTTGACTAAAAGGTTACAAATATTTTGACACGTTTGAGCTCATCAAAAGTATCAAAATGATTATAATCCTCATGCATTTGAGAATATCCAGTATCTATTCCTATTTCATATATTCTAACGTAAATTCAACGCACAAACATGGTATGAAACTACCCGCATGTGTGGCATGTAATGCGTTCCAAGCATCCACAGAAGTCCGAAGTAGCTAAAATATTTGTACGTTTGAATTTGTGGTGGGACATTTTGTTGCCAAATATTGGCCACTCTGTCCATCATTTCTTCTGTCTCCGGTTTATGAACTTACACCCAGGGAGCACACAAATGACACGAGGGCATCAACCGGCGATCTCCGTTAGTGTTCAGCTGAGTGTGAGGAGCTATAATCCTTGTGATCATTCGAATAATATAAAACTTCTTAAAATAAAGTCCAGAAAGTCATTTTGAAATATGTCTACAATGTTTCAGATCTTATAGATAGCATATATTTTACTTTTATATACTGGAGCGTGAAAAACTTTGAAAATAAATATATTTAATATACTTTCCAGATGGTGTATATCGGGGGTGTAGCTCACATGGTAGAGCGATCGCTTTGCATGCGATAGGCACGGGGATCGATACCCCGCACCTCCATAAGTGACGCTGGTATGATGAATTTTGGAGAATTCTCTTTTGTGAGATTTCAAGAGTGCTGAAAAATCTTGTGTGGACACATGGAAATGCTGCCCTTCGATGTCATGTATCATCTCGTCTTGACCGGTATCGATGAAACCTCTGGAATCCACTTCGGACTTGGTATGTATGTATGTCGTGATCTGCCCTCTTTTCTTGCATGGACAGGAGTGAGGGTGACATTTCTCGATGATGACGAATAAACTGTATCCCTGACTTGCTTCGAGTATTTCGGTGTAATGGGGATGTATGACTAGAAACTGTGAAAAGTGGATGCGGATGAACACTAGTTTCGAGTCATTTTGAAATAATCGAACCACTCCTTACTTCAATCACGTCGGAATCACCTCGTCCCGCCTCATGGAAGTTTCAAAAGTCGGACTCGGGTAGCCCATTTCAACTCATTCTCCAGAAAGAAAGCTTCTCCTGCGGCAAGTAGGGGTCTTTAGGCTGACGAAAGGAGTGGTGGCAAACTCGAAGCTTGGTGGCAAATTCAGTGTTAAATATCTCCGTTACCGATTGTCCATACTACCGGGACAAGCATTTCAACCTCGCCACGTGAAGCATGTAATTTTTGAAAAAGACACGCGACCTCGTGTGTGCATTCGCGCCTTGTTTTCCTTCTCATACGACTTTGAAGTTTTTCAATAGACACAGCACTGTCACCAAAACATAGCAAGAATTGCAGGAGGCGAGTAGAGCGGAGGCCACGCCGGGGATGTACAACCTTGATGGAACTTGCTGGGCATCATCTTCAATGGAATCCATCATATGGTGTTTCAGCGGTACAATTAATCAGAAGCCCATGACCTCGGGGTCCATCGTCGTCAAGAAATTTGATGATTCATTGTGTAGGGTAAATTAAGATGGAAGTTGGGATGACGTTAATAGACACCAACTTGCTATTTGTTTTTGATGTGGAGGGCCGCGCGAACGCGAGCCCTCCTCTGCCACAAATTATGACGCGCACTTTCCCCTTGGGGAAGTGCTAGGAATTGCCGGGCCGAAGTGCAATGGGCCAGCTCATCCTAGGTCATCGCCCTTCCGGATCAACGATAGGCCCCGCCCAGGTAAGTATGCATGAACAAATTTGAACAAGGAATATGTTAGGAGGTTGTGATTGCTTTGCTTCCTACATTTATTGTTTTATCATGAGGTTTCATTGTTTCAGGATTTTTTATCCTCTTGATAGCGGAAAACTATTTGTTGGGTGACAGGTGAGATGGAGGAGAAGGAGGTTCGAGGCATATCTATGATATCTTGTGCAGTAATTCAGATGGTAAGAGAACATGAAGAACAGCGGTTCGTCCAAACCGGCCAGAAATGTTTGTCTCGACTGCCATCAACATCCATGGAAGCTACACCCCCTATAAAGATTCAATATTCACAAAAACCGCTTCGCGGTGTTATTGAATTTGGTGGTTTCTGGACATCGCGGTTTTGATGCTGTATGGTGTTCTCGCTCACAATGACCAGACCTCAGAAAGTTGGAGTCTATATGAGCGAACTTGTTGTAGTACAATTGTTGCCAAATCCTTTTCTGAGTTTTCTCGTGGTCATATTCTGCATGTCTCCAAGTCCTCAAATCATCATGAATGATAATATAAATTATATTGTTGTACAAAATCCACAACTTGTACAAAATCCAGTCGTTTGGTCACCACGATTATGACCAAATGAGCATCGAAGTTGGCAAAATACTTGCTCCACACAAAATATATCCCAAAATTATGAAATTTAAATGGTTGAAATATAACTGGAAGGTTGGTTTAAAACTTTTAAATCAAATTGTAAACTGTTGATCATTGAATTAAACTTGAATTTATGTCCCCGATCGTCGCAGTTGAAAGCGTCCTTGGGGTTGTTTACCGTTTCCGCCAGCTGGCAGCTGGGTCAGAAAGTAAATGATCTTTCCATCTAACAATTTTTAATTCCGAAAAGAATTCATTTAAAAATCTATTAAAAGCCATATTTAAAAAAACATAGATAAAAAATTGACAATAAATTTTATCAAGATTAAGTTAGTCAAGAATTCAAAGTATTGATTTTAGAAAGACAATATTACCTCACTACATTCCCATAAGTTTGATCATCATTGCAATCATCTTCATTCACTTTTGTATAATATATATATATATATATATATATAACTAAATTATACATACATATAACAATGAATCATTCTTCCGTAGAAAAGTAACTTTATGTAGCTATATTATCACATTGAAGTTTACTGTTAAATGACTTGCAATTTTTAAGAGTTTCTTGTATGCCATACATCCATAATTATAATCACAGAAATAGTAAAGTTCTAGAGTTTATCAAAGTAGTTAGAGTTTTTTTATCATTCAGTAAATCGATTTTCAACTTTTCACTGAACAGATAAACACTAAACAAATCTCTTTCCTACACATTTATGAGGAAAAAATCTTTGTTTTAATCATTGCATATAGAATATGTACAGTTATTCATTGTAGTATTTTGAATTTTTGAATAGGAATAAATTTTTTGTATCTATTTCAGAAGAATGTCTATCAGAAGATATTGTCTAAATACTTTTATATCATATTGTGACTCTTTATTAGATATTCTTCTGAAAACGTTTCATTTATTTAATTTTAAACACTTCTTTTTAACATCATTGAAGATACAAACGAGTTCTTTTTTCGTAAATTTCAAAATATGAACTTTGAAATTCTCGTTTTGTATCAAAGATAATAAAATAGATTTGATATTTTTTGCATGTGTAATCTTGATTGTCACAAGCTTCAAATACAAACACTATGCACACTATCACAATTTGATATATTATTTATCTTAAATATTTTAATTATATCTAAATATTAGGTGTAAGATTTTTTCAATTCTTTTAATGAACTTAAAATATTTATGAGATGAATATATTTTTTAGAATATATAATATACTATATATATTATTTCCACAGGTAATAAAATAAAAATAATAAAAAAAGGTGCATCTGCGCAAAGCTTTCTGTTTCCAGAAGAGATTTATTTGCATTTAATGCTACTCTTGAGTCACGTATGGAAGAAAATTAGCTATCTTAAGTAGAACCTATGAAGCAGCTCGACGAAGGAGGTCATTATTTCAAGAATCATGCAAAATATTTTTCCTATGTTCGCAACTGGCAGTTCTGTATCATTCTTTGAGAATTTCATTTTGGGCCGTGAATTTACCTTCCTCTTGCCATGGCGACTGCATCCATGCTTCAGAAAAATGTAGTACTCCTCCGAGTTGATGAATTTGTCGATGACCCTCGATCGAATTTGCTGACGTTTATAGATGCTCCTCGCTTGCCGGGATGCAGATTTCACTAAAGTGGATACCGCCATTGAAAGGTCTACTTCGAGTCTCTCAACCGTCCTCTGATCTATCGTTCTCCTTTCAGAGAGAAACTTCAGTTATCGTCTGTGGAGTACATCGATTCATACTCCAGAGAAATCTAATGAATTTGACGACTTTTCTTGTCATATCTTCCTCACCGTATCGCTTTTGGCCTGAGGTAACGTTCACGAGAGAAAAAACAAAGCGGTCAAAAGTCAGTTGCCCTCTCCCTCGGCCTAATAGTGGATTGAGTGCACCCGGCACTTTCTTGGAGTCCAAAGTTATGCCAAACGAACTGCTACTCGCCGGTTCGGCCAATAGCCATCTCCAGAATCCGCTCGAAAACGTGACAAGGGTAAACCAGTGCTATATGATTTAAACAAACACTTCACATACGAACGAAAGAATAAACAAAAAAAAAACACATGGCTTTGAGTGCATGCCATGTGTCAAACGATGAGGGTGAAGTATGGTCGGATATCCTCGCAGTACATTGTTTCCGACCACCTTTCAACCTCAATGTTTCACGGCAGAGACCAAGATGTGACAAGCACTACCTACTTTGACCATTCAATACATCTGTTATGACTCAAGAGTACTCACATTTGCAATTTGAGTTGTCCACACTAAGTCTCTATAACTCAAGTTGCAATCTGGTCGTGTAGAAGCTATGGCGATTGGAATTGGGTAACGTTCAACCACTCCGAAAGAGAACTCTTATCTCGTCTTGGATCCGCAGAATAATCTTATGCTTTAAAGAGATCTCGACGGGATATGCGGTACATACGTCCTTGATACTTGAGTGCGGCCACGCGAAGAGATGTGAAGAAGCTCAGTGGGTGTCATTTTTCGAGCAAAGCAAAACGCTTCGTGATGACGGAAAGCTCCACCTGGAATGTTCAAAATTCAGTTCAAGACATGTACAAAATTCAATAAGTCAAGTAGCTCAGGTAATGATCGTGGCAAGGAATTTTCTTAAACATTCAGCGACTTAAGAGAAGGGGCTCTGTTGAAAAAATAGCGAGCAGTTTTTCCTCTCGCTATCTCTTCAACAGAGCCTTTTCTCCCAGCAGCAGCCCTGACCTGAAACATGTTCAACGATGAATCACGCAACATTTACGAAGCACCGATAACTGAAAATGGTCGCAAATTCTTTCGCCACGGATTAAGTAGTAGACAATGCACGTCTGACTGAACAAGTTACGCTCCAATCGACGGTTGGCGATCCAAGAACCAGATTGGAAACTTCTTGGAGCCGCAGGGATGCAGAAGATCGATGGCGGGCATTAGTAGGCGAATATATTTTCTTTTATTTCGATTTTCAGATTACAAACATCTCATTCCTTTGACCTTAACGTGAGTCATACTTCGATAGCACGATTATGATGAGATTCAAATCTTCCAATATTTTGCTGGAGTAATATACTCAATGAATTGATAATAATCCGAATATTGAATTAAAGAAAACATCTAAATTTCTTCCAACCTCATTGTAGGAAAAAAAATAAATGATAATTATAATCTGTTTCAGGTTTTGTTGCGTACATAATCAACTTCAACATTGGAATTAGTATTGGAATCTTAAATAGTAAATAAGCGAGAGAGTGAGTGACCATGTCTCAAAAATATTTTGAAATAATCCAAAGAGGTTATTGTAAAATCCTAAAATTGGACAGTATAACTAAGCTTCATTAGAGTGAGGTACAATTCTCCAGTTTTTTTCTATACTCCAGATGTTACTTGGAAAACTCTAAAATTAGAATGTTTGCACCGCCTTTAAAATTAAAAAAGATTTACATCCTTTTTTGAAGTTGGAAAACTTCTTATGTCATATAATTGACATCACCACCTTCAAGCAATTAGTTTTTGCGCACGTATTTATTTATCTTAAAAAACTAAAAATATATTACAAGAAGTTCATTTAATAATTACATGGTTACAGTCTGATTTAGTGATGGTGTTGGTCAAACAATGTTGGATGTAAATATCTTTGGCACAAGATTTTGTAGTATTGATAAGATATATGATGTGGATATTGACTATGAAATTTTTGATCATTTTTGGAGTGTTAGCAAGAATAGCAACAATTTTCTAAGTTGTCTTGCTTATTTCATAGCCTTGCCAATGTATAAGATATTCTAATCTTCTTGGATTGATGAGAAAGTTGATGATGTTAGAAACTTGAAATCCTTCTTCTTTGCTTATCTTGATTGAGATGAAGTTGTTAACAAAATAGTTGATTCTCTACACAATTCAAGCAAAAAAATATGAAAAACTTGATGATTCTTTATAGTTGATGGCATGTCCAACCTTTACGCTGCCTTGATAACTTGCTTTTTCATGCAAAAATATTCAAAATGATGATAGTCAAGTTTGTCGCTTGGTCGTCGAATCTTCAAATTGCAATGCAAAAGCCAAATTTTATTTCCAAATGAGATATTCAAATATTGCTTCATCATTTGTCTGCAATTCTTGTGCAATTGGAAGTAGATATGACCAATTTTTTTGATGGTAGTTGATGAAGCACCTTAAATACTACTTCAATACTTGATTTACTTGTTTGATATGTGTTCCATATGAGTTTGATATGATGATGATAGATTAATCTTCACATATAAAATCTTGAAGTGTATCCAAGAAATTGGACGTGAATTTCATACCACAATCAATGATTATTTCTTTGTAAAATTTATGATATACGTACACATTTTTTAGTAAAAATTGTGTTGTTTTTTTACCTATAATAATCTTGTTGCAAATCAAAAAGTGTCTTTGTCAAGCAATTCATCACAACAAAAATTGAATCAAAAGCTTTAAAATTTGAAAGTTTCACCATATAATCCATAGAGTTTTTAGATTTTGAAGCGGTTGAAGTATTCTATGGCCGATGACAAAGTATCTAATATCTAGAGTAGTTGTCACATGTTGTAACATGATTAATTTTTTTTTTCACATTTTTGGTCATTAAATTTTTAATGTTCACAAATGTGAAGTTACATAATCTTGTTGTAATCAAAATGTCTTGTCGATGAAAAATTATTTTGAGATTGGAACGCTTGTAATCGGCATGGATCTTTAGTGACTTAAAATAATACATGGTAATATACCAATACGTCTCAATCTGAATTTTGGAGTAGCATCATGTGATCTAAAAAACCGTGAATTATTTGTATGTCAATTTTAGAATTTTGAATCTATAACCTATGAGCTCAGACTTGAAAATGCTTCAATATTGTAGATGTCAACATTGTTCTTCAATTTCAAAATCAAAAGATGTGATTTCAAATTTATTCAAAATTTTTGGAGAAAGATGCATCCACCAAAATTTTGGTACGCATGAGCTTCAATTGAAGTTGCTATGTCTAAATTAGAATAATTCTTTGTTGGTCTTAAGTTGCATGTACTCCTCTAGATGCAAGTTACGTTCATCGAAAAAAAGTGTTAGATCAAATTGAAAACAAATATGGTATGTGATGACAAAATTGAAGTGCAAAAGAAATATATATCAACAAGCTTGTCGTTGATTCAATATCTTGGCAAACATGAGATACTCAAGATTTTTGTGAATGATGTAGATTATAATCGTATGCTTAGCTTTTTTGACACAACTCTTGAAACGAATTGACATTGATTACATACTTCTAATTTTGAATCTTATAATTCATCTTGATAGCAATAAATTTTTGCTAGTGAAACGTGACAACATGAAGTTATACGTCCTCGTCGGGTTGTGAAAGTATCACTCCAAGAGCAAAGTCAAAAGCATCCGAATCTTAAAAAAACGGTTTTTTGAAGCTACAATGTTAGAGAATATGCATTGTTGGAAAAGTATTCTTAAGAGTTTCAAATGCTTGGTCTACTTTTGCATTACATTTAACCTTGTTTTTGCAAGTCAATTGGATCAATGGAGTTGCAATATTGTAATAGCTTTGAATGAAATTTGCAAAATCCACGTGGCATTATACGTCTCAAACGATAGTCAATTTCTTTCATTCGTTGATTGTTTGAATTTTTTTTAGGTTCATAGAAAGATTCTTTTCAATAATGATGTGATCCAAGAATTTGATCTAGGATTGTTAAAAATCATATTTTTTGAGCTTGATATATAATACACCACCGTACAACTTCTTCAAAACTAGTTGTACTTGATTCATGAAATCTTCTTCATTATTCAAAAAAACCAATATGTTGTTGAGATATTAGACAATAAAATCCTTTGAAACTTTTCAAAATATGTTATTTATCAAGTGTTGAAAGATAACAGTGTGATGGTAAAAACAAAGGGCATGATAGTTTATTCAATGTGTTCACATCTAGTTCGAAACGTCGTCTTTTATTCGTCACCTTACTCGATATGTAGTAGGTTGTACGCTCTGAAACAATTACTTTTGTTGTGACTATTTGCTCGATTGAGTTAGTAAAAAAGTCTTGAAATAATTGGTAATGTATACCGGTTATTGATAGTGATCTTGTTTAGTCCACACATATTCAAAGTATATAATATTTTCTCTTGACAAATATGAAAGGATTTCAAGCATGTGATTAGAATATTGAATTAAATTCTTTGCAAAAATTTTATCAAGATAATTTTGCAATGCAACAGGCTCGTCCTTGAAAAGATTATTGATTGCACCAAAGGAAGGTTGCGCAACTTCTTTGATATCACAATCATGAAATTGATGATGAAGAAATCTATCAGCGTTTTTCTTCTCAAACACTTCTTGATACTCGTCATATATTGTTGATAATTTAATTGGTTTTTTAAGAAACTATGATGTCGGAGTTGCAAATATTGCAAACATATTTCCATTCTTGACATCTTCATAAAAGCATGGACATTGAACATTAAGGAAATTTTAACCTCGTATGCTTTGATAATAACACGAGTTGGAATATTTCTAGATATTCACACATGATATGACAAACTATGGTTTGATATGTCAGCTTTTGCTTTTTTTAATCTATATCCAAATTGATCTTAATAAAAATTGGGAAAATTCAGCAACAAAATTTTGATATTGTCAACGAGTACTCATCACAACATGGTGATGAAAGCTGTATCATTCTAATCGAGGTCACATGCAAGTTGTTAAAGTTATGTAATGTATGCTGAAGCTTCGCGGGATTGTTGTTGCAATATTCAAAGTTTTGTTGTTGCTATAAGGGCTTTATCTTTCTCCCCAAACGTCATGCTGAATTGATCAAAAATTGATCAAGGTCTGTTAGAAGTGGAGATTTTTTTTTCAATAATGACAAAAATCAAGATAACGTGGGCAAAATGATTGAATGATTACAATTTGTGTTTTTTAGTTGAGATCTATGCGATTGGAGGCGGAAGAATAGTCAAACTTAATTGAAAAATGCTTGAAGTTTAGTACGATCTTCGTCAAATTTCTGCTGCAAGTTTTTTCAAGGTTATTTTGGTGCTTGTGGAATCGGATTTGCTGCGGTAGCTGAAATATGGATCAGAGCGCAAGCAATTTGGAGCTATTCCATGAAATATTTCAGGCTAGCAATCTCTTGTTGTATGTGTTGTAGCATGGTTATCACTTCATGCATTTGGATGTTGAAAGCGTTATACATCTTGAATTCTATACACTATAAGTAAATGAAGTAGAAAGTCTTCGTGTTTCAATCATGTGTTGTGACAATGAAGTAGAAAGAAGTAGAAATTCTTCATGACAATGAAGTAGAAAGTCTTCATGACAATCATGTGTTGTGAACACTTTTAAGTTTTGTAGACAAAACAGGTAATGGTTTCTCGTCAAATTGCTGTAAATGATCTATAAGAGTTTTCATGATAAAATATAGAAGTAAGCTATGTTTTTTTGGAGCATTTGTTCAAACTAAGTTTATATAGATAATCTTAAAGCTAAGAATTTTTAATTTTCTTAGTTTGAAAAGTTTTTTTAACGATTTGTTAATGTTTTGGAATTCTATCTTTCATCTTCAATTTAGCCGGAGTCTTTTATCATTTCAATTTTTTTTGAACCATTTCTTGGTTCACAATTTGGAAAAAATGAATGTGAAGCAATTTCAATTAAATCATGTTAGATTACTTTATTCAAAATTTTCATATGAAATTACGTATAAGTCTAAAGAATGTAGAAAAGAATTTATTTTTTGAAAATGAATGACCTAAGTTAAATGTGATTCTAACCTGATCATTAAAACTGACACGACTTTATACCAATTGCACTTGACACTTTTCGATTTTTCAGCTGAGTGTAAACACCTGTATCTGTATTCAAGTGGGTATAAATACCTTTAAGCATTTCAGAAGAATTGAATTATTTTAGATTTCTCGCAAGGAACTTCAAAATGTATTGAAGATGTGTAAATTCTTACAAAGCTTATATAATTATACTTGTATTCATTCTCTGAGAAAATCATTCCAATTTTTAAAAAATTATAATGAAAGTAGTTGAAAGAACTTCAAGAAAGGGGGTGTAGCTCACATGGTAGAGCGATCGCTTTGCATGCGATAGGCACGGGGATCGATACCCCGCACCTCCACACGGTTTTCAGAGGTGGACATGATATAGCAACTCCTCTTTTTTTGCCCGCTTGGATCCCACGAGTTCAAGAAACGATATGATTAAGTGACTCCTTTTTTTGGCCCGCTTGGATCCCACAAGTTCAAGAACTACTGCACTCCGACGTCATGCTCGAAAGCGGACAAGAAGTCGAAGATGTGGTAGATTGCCCATCAGAATGGGATAGTATGAGGAGGAGTCATCCGCTTTTGCAAAAACATTTTAGAGAAGGGGATCGACCAGCAGAGCGTATCCTGAACTGATGTTAGGCCAATTTCGCTTAGGCCAATAGGTTCGATAGGAGAACACGAAGGCTGGAGTGGAAACAAAATCATTAGAAAGTTACCGTTCATATAAATACTCAAGTGGTCCCTGAAACTGCTTCTCAAGAAATAATTCCACCAAATATTAGTAGATACATCTGCAAATCCTCCAATATGCACCCATGCGGATTTCAAGATGAAGTATGTATTGTAAAAAGCGTATTCTGACTTCAAGCGACTCGAGAATCTTCCATTACGGCCTGTGTCACCCTACATTTAAGCATATTGAGTTGCCATCAACCTCAGCTGTTGGAGTTTCCTGAGCCCATGGACTGTAAGCTTTACTCAACCTTCAAATTGATAGTTCTTCACGATGTTTCGAAATATCTACAGGCTACCCAGCTGTTTAAATTTCGCAGAGCACGACTCGGACATTATGTGAGTGCAGATCATGTAGACGGTGTTAGATGTGTTTGTGAATTCTCTCAGTTTGATGAGCTTGAGTGCTGAAATTGTCAATCACTTGTGTCATGTACAGTGTGAAGTTTTCTTCATCTTTATATTGAAATTTTATCGATTCTTATCGACCGCCCATGTCAAGATTGAAGATTGTGGTTCTTAAGCAGGGTGTAGCTATATATGTGGACGCAAGCGATAACTGAAGTTAGACCTTTCTGCACTTCTGATGTGGCCCTTAGGATTCTTTGGTTGATGTGACGTTGAATCTCAGCATACTAGTGACAAACTGGAGGATTGACGTTGGAGTCTTCAGGGTTGTCATCAAATCTCCGAACATTTCATGTAAAAATTTGTTTGTAAAAATGCATGTGAGCCAGAGTGATACGAATTCCTTCACTCTCAATTATACGACGTGAACGAATATTAACAACAGCGTAAGTACAAGATAGTCGACCATTATAGAAATGCCATCCAACGAGTTCTTTCTCGCGCACCCTCGTGACTGGCGAGCTTGCAGGGCCGTGAAATTTTGCAGTCTTGGCCGGTATGATGGTAGATGCGCAACTTTCCGCTTACTATTACTACTACTACTCGAGGCGCTTCATAATGCGCATCAGGTACAGGTGCTCTACATCCGATTTATCCATGATTTTTAATTCTTGAAATATCAAACTTCGGCTTTACAGAGGCCCTTTTCTTTTGGGACGAATGGGCGCCGCAATTCTATGCGCATATATTGTTTCTTCCAGCACAAGCCAATTTGATTCGAGTGTGGGCACACGCCTGCGCATCCGAGAACGTCAAAGTCTACACAAGATCTGTTCGTGCAGTTTCAGTGATCATGCTTGCGCCGAGCGATGAATCTGCAAAAGTGCTCTTCAGATTTCGCGCAGACTTTGTAGGGGATTGACACTAGAATAGCATTTAAAACCATTTTTTCTTTTGTTCTCCTCGCAAGCTGTGAAGAAGTATATCTGCGAGTGGCTGGATAGACGAGCCTTTCGCAGCCATTCGTAGCTTTTAAGAAGAAACAATATCTTATCAAAGCCGGTTATCAGCACACGTCTTGATTCTGTGATCGGCCGCGGGGCTACCATTGCTCTCAAGATCAAGAGCATGGATTTAACAAGTGCGCAGAATGGATTCCTCTGAAGTTGGCATTTTCTTCTGGTCTTAGCATCAGCTGAGGCCTTTCGGTGACCTCATTGAACTATTGAGTTAAATGTTCCAAGTGAGTTTTAAATGACTCACACTCCATGCTTTTTTGAAGTCAATTCTATGCAACTACGGAGATTCGTTTGAGGTACCTACTGCTGTAAACTGAGTGTTATTCTCATTTTCCGTGGAAAGCGTGCTGAATGTAGCAAGCTTCAGGTGTCCGAACAATATATTTCTTGATATCTTTCGTACGAGCTTTTTTGACAATGAAACAACGCTAAACAAAATAAAAATTGGTTTTACACTTCCTTTCCAACCATGCATCCCACATGTTATGAGATTTGACCGCTAGAATCATAACAAAGCTCTTTAAGGTTTCACAATATAAAATCCAATCTCCACCAGAAGACAAGTTATCAACATTTCTCAAGATAAACCAAAAGGCAATGTCCTCACACAATTGCGTGTAGGTTTGTCTTGATAGGATTTTGTTTATCTCAAACTCAGTCCAGCATTGATCGTCATTTAAGCATAGAAGCAAGCGACAAAATAAGTAGATTACAACTTAGTCAAAATAATAGTGCTTCTCAAGCTTTTAAGTACTACAATAGTTGAGAACTTCAAATATCTTAACTCGGGCTTACAAGAACTGATAATTATAAAAAGTATCTAGTGCAAGGAGATGAAAGCGTTTATTTTCTATATGCAATTGAGCTAAAATCATTTGAATTTTTTCAGCCAAAAATTTAAATTTACAATTCAAATTGCAGTTGCTTTTACTCAAATCTTTGGGATCATCAATTATGAAGAAGTGATTGATGGTTGCTAGTAGAATTTATTTAACTTTTTTATCATTACATTTGGGAGTTCGTCTTTTGAGTTTAAGAGCTTCAGTTGTAATAATTAACTAATTAAGATGATGAGTAGGAAAGTTCTCGGTTTTGAGACTTTATACTCTTCCTGACCATTGTCTTGGATCAACCTTTTAATCTTTTTTGGATCGTCTGGAAGTAATTTCAGTGAGAAAGAGTCACATGAATCACACCAATGAACGATTGGAACATAGCTGAGAAACTGGATACACATATTACAGAATGGTGAAGGAAGCTGAAAAGATGCCCCAAGGATAAATCTTTGATGATTTCTTCATTTGTAGTACGTGCATATAACTCCGATTACACTGCATACCAGACATCAAACAATGGAAAAACAACATGAGCAAAGGGAGGCAGCCGTTCTTCAAATCTCAACATTATTATTGATTCGCCGATGTCTTTGTGCCCAGAACCCTAGAAATGAGTTCAATGACCTCGTTTGCTCCAGTTGTGGGTCTTTTAAGACAATCACGAAATTCGTCTGATATCTTACAATAAATCCTTTGTTTGTTCTTAAGGCACTAAAGCCGTTTCTTCGGTTCTCAGTTCCATCACCCTGTTGAACTTTAAATCTTATCCGTTGAATTCTGCATGGATGATAGTAAAACACGCCGGATTTCTCTGCAGTAAACATGTAACGATCAATTCAGATATGGACACGAATGTATGAAATGTTCTGAACTGATCGCAGCATTCTCTCTATAGAGGGCGTTACGCATTGACATCGGTAAATTCAATAAAGAGTGTGATACCAATTGATGCGTTGAACGTCATCGAGAATGCTCAATTGCATCATGAAAAGGAGCAACTAGAACAAGGTATCTGATATCGTCCTCCTTGAACTCCTCTTGTCAACTCGGCAAGGACTGCAGGATACAGAAGGATCCGAGAGAGCCTGCCATAGGGAAACCTGAAAAGCACATGTAGGCGGTGGCCCATGCTGCTGGGGATCATGCGACAGTTGCGTTATTTAATGCAAGCAGATTCACCTCCGAATAATGCACGCTCTCTTTTGTTGCCAAAAATTCACGCTTCCAGGCCTTTCATGGTGCGAAAAAAAGTCACCTTCTGCGGACGACATCTATCTGCCCACAGCATAAACGTTCGACTGAAGTCTCCGTATCATTTGCTGCTTCTATAACCCGAAGCTCCATCATTGATTGCGTCATCATGAGAGTTTCCGCTGAGCTGATAACATATCTTACGGGAATCTGGACACACCAAGAACTCCAACATCTTTCTGAGAAATTGTCAGATAGAATGCCTCAAGAGAGAGAAAGGCCTTCTGAAACGGGCCTCAGATCAGAGTGAATGAAGAATTATGGAGCTTTACTTTGTATGTTTGTACAGTCAATCTAATCTAAGATTCACGTCTCGATCAGCTCCTCCTTTCGAGACAACGAATTATTCTAGGATTTTGAGAGAACCGTCGATATCTTGGGCCGTGATCTAACACTAGCTTAGGCCTTGGCACCGCTACTTTCTCAGAAGACGGCAAGACTCTCGTGTGCGACCACCGACGATAACGCTGAGGACTTCATGATGCTACTCCTCTAGACTCTTCGAGCTCTCACGGAGCTCTCACGAGTCCGCGTACTGGATCCGTGCAAAGTCAAGGCGGTTTCGTAACTGCGGACGGATGAATTATTTGCCGAATGGAAAATTTCTCGCGTAGGGAACGAAGGAGGGGTTTTCTAGTTAGCGGTGGCGATGGCTTTGAGAACGGAGACCTCGACCGTCAGTCCCGGCCCGAACCCGACCACGAGGCCCCAGTCGCACCCTTCGCCGGTGGTGGTGCAGTTCTTGTCGGCCGACCGCCTCCGCATCTGGTCCAAGACGAAGAGCACGCTGGCGCCGGACATGTTCCCGTAGTTGTAGAGGATGTCTCTCGTGGCCTCGAGCTTCTCCGGCTTCAAGCTCAGGGTTTTGGCAACCTCGTCCAGAATGGCACGGCCTCCGGGGTGCACGCACCAGAACAGATCATTCCAGCTCGGGGATCCTGCCACTTCAATTGCTTTGTTGAAAATGGGAAGGGTATTTCTGGAAATGAGGCCGGGAACGTCCTTCAACAGATGGAAAATGAGTCCAGCTTCTGTCAGCCGCCCCTCGATAGCACCATCGCTCTCTGGCAAAATAGTCTCCCCTGACCAGTGAATCTCGAACTGGGGTTTCTCCACTTCAGGTATAGGATCAGATCCGATGACTAGAACTGAAGCTCCGTCGCCGAAGATGGCTGAACCCACCAGATTGTCCAGATGCTCCTCGTTCGGCGCCCGGAAGGTGACACATGTGAGCTCGCTCACGACGGTGAGAACTCGGGCGCCCTTGTTGTTCTCCGCCAGGTCCTTGGCCACGCGCAGAACCGTGGCGCCTCCGAAGCAGCCTTGTTGGTAGAGCATGGTACGGTTCACGTTCGGGTTCAAACCCAAGAGCCTGGTTAGAGTGAGGTCAGCTCCGGGCATGTTCACGCCGCTCGTGGTTGCGAACACGACGTGCGTGATCTGGTCTCTGGGTTGGCCCCATTCCGCCAGGGCCTCGATGGCCGCCTTCTCCGCCAATCTGGGCACCTCCCTGATCGCAATGTCCTGTCGGATGTCGAGCGACGGCTCCAGGTACGTGCACATCGACGGATTGGCCTTCAGGATGTCTTCTGTGCAATGGAAGTACCTCGTGTTGATTCCGGAATTCTTGCCTGAAATCAGATCATGTCATGAACAGCCGGATCAGACAAAGAAGAGTATTTTTGATTCACTGACCGAAATGAGTTTGTAATGCACGACATCGAACGACTTCCATAGCCAGAAAAAAATACGAAGCAATTACACGCCGGAAGATGGACTCGATAGATCATCGATAATCATGGTTCTTACAGATGCGAGCAAATTTGGCCTTGAGCTCAGTCTTGTGATTGGTGTTGGTGACGTTGAAGAAGAAGTCCGGGTATTCACTTTGCGGGTACGCTGTGGGGGGAGTAGCCTTGCCAATGGCTAGGACTGTCGCGGGTCCATTAGCCCTCTGATGTCTGTAACCAGTAGCAGCATTGGCATTGGCATTGTTGGCCATCTCTACGCTCTCAGCTTCTGCTACAAAACCTTCGATGCAATTCAATACACCCCGAAGACTGAGATCCCAATTTTCGGAATTCGCAGTTGTATTCTAAGAGCAGACTGTACTAGACACCGAAACTTCTGAGTACCAGAGTAGATGGATGGTTTTGCTCTAATGGCTGAGCTCGTCAGTATAAGTACTACCGATTAAAAGTTGCAAGGCGCATGTTCCCTCCGGCCGGAGGTCGAAGATGCGGAGTGAGTCAGTCCACTAGGGAGTCAAACCCCGGGACCCGGCGAGTCAAAGCACAGTATCTGCATCAGACTTCAGCTTCTGTCTTCTCGTGGCGGGATACGAGCTCATGGACGACCTTCGAGATACGGTCAGACAATTCCCATACAAAACTGTGTGGCACGCTTTCCACGTGGCAGATCCTTTTCCCCCGTCGTTCGCTTGGCGAGCAACGCCAGGGATCTTCAACGTTTCCCAGGCCCCAAAAATGCATGTGGGCCCTCGGATGGCAGTGCATGCGTACCTCTGCTTTCTCTCGGGCCTGGGGTTTCTCGACCAACCATTGTGCCGGTCTGCACTTGGTCTCGGGCAGTCCGGGAATATTTTTCCTGCGTCAGATGGTGCAAATATGCTTTTGTGTTACCCGTTCAAGATTCCTCGTTTCAGCATGCAGGGGGAAGGATGAGGTTTCTCGAGCCATATTGCGCGCCGGAGGGGCCAAATGAAAGGATCTATAATACCTTAAATACAGCAGTGATTTCACTCTCATGAATCACACATGTTCCACGTTTGGCCCTTCTATGTGTTCCTGCTAGCTATATGAACCAAATAAGATCTTGCAGGGCTTCAACCAGTGGTAAATTATCTGAATTGAATATTTCCCTTTCTTCTCTTCCTTTCTCCTTTCAGAGACTCTCGATTAAGGAGTCCGAGTCGTGTTTTCAGTTTCATAACTATTCTCTTCAGCACCTGTCGGACCAGAAGGCTCCTGTCGGAATTTTGACTCGACAACAATAGAGCATTTCATTTTCAAAATATGTGAGGAACAGAACATAGATAGTGTAAGAAAGAAGTAAATTATATGAACGTCTACGGATTAAAACCTTGACCCAAAATGAACTTCTTACCAAATTATTCTACATATCCAGAAGGATTTGATATTAGACTTCTGTCGAGAAAGTTGTAAACTTTTTTGAAGATTGAATTACTAGTCAATGTAGAATTGTGTACAACTTTGAGCAGGACCGAACTCTTTGAGTCTTACAACCAACCGAGATGAGGTAATGTGTTCTTGTGAGTCTCTTGATTGACTCGAGGACCAAGTAGAGCGCACGAGTCTAATGAAATCATAGACACGTGTGAGGTGACTGAAACTAGAAAAAAATGTCCTTCTGTTTTGCTAATTCACAATATCCAGGGAGTCAAATGACTCTCATGTCCCCAAACTTGCGTATGTGCCACCATAAGGACGGCTGTTTGACCACATAGGTCTTGCTTTTTCATGATGAGAGGGTTTTTGAAAGGCTGTGTTCAATCATGGGATGCCTAACTTATAACCCTCTCTGCATTTCATGCTGACGAGATAGGACTGAATGGGGTCCAGAGACTTGACTGTATATGTGAAATAGAGAGTCTGTGGTGAGTTGAGCCGTGACGTTCTTATGTGCCTAGACAAACGTATCTTCGGAATTTGTCAAGTTTGATAGGGCTCCCTGAGCACGTTTAGGTTTGATGCCACCCTTCAGTCAAACACGTTGGGCTTTGTGGCACCAGTAAATTTGTCAACGGAAGATCCGCATGGTAGGACTGTCTGGTGGTGCATGGGGACTTGAGGCGGTACACAAGCATATTCAAGTCTTCATGGTCGCAGCATCCAAAGGCAACGTGAATCAGCTGTGAGATATCTCTCTTTGCATATCTCTTCCCTGCAATTCAGATTTTAAAAGATATATAATGGTATACACAGACGTTATTTTTATCCAATCAGAACTACATGAATCCAGTAAAAATTTAACAATATCAAAAAAATTGAATAACATTATTTTAACCGGTTTCAATATCTCAGTCTAATTGGGCACCTCTTTGATCATTCTAAACTTTTTTATAAATATATTATATTTTTTATTTCTCATCTTGATTGCCAGCCGGCGAGATATGATGAACTCTTGAACAATTCTCACTCGTGTTTCACAGTTTTTTACTTCATCACTCCATATCTCAACCACTACATTCTCCGGCTTCAATCTCATCTCCACTGCCGATATAAAGGATTTTCACCTGGAAGTGGGTAAATGATTACTAAAAGGCAACAGATGTGAGAACCATAGGCGAGTTTATGCATTCCGATTTTCAGCATGTTAAGATGTAATTGAAGGAAAGTAATAAGAGGTTGCAAAAAATTCTCATGATCAACTCCTCCATGTTCAAGCATCTATGGCGCGGATATCGAACACTTCAGATACAATCCCAACATCTCGCAACGGTCCAAGTGAGATAGCAAAAAGGCTAGAAAGACTCCATCAACATTCATTTAGATATATATTCCGCATAATCTATCAAGTAGGAGTGATTGTGTAAGCTTTGATGTTGAGACAGATAAGACTCACGATTTAAGAAGTACATTTATTCAGGCTAGAAGTGGGATGAATTAATGAGATTTCTTTATAATCGTATCGAGTCGATATTATGCAAATCAAATTTTACAATTCAAGGTTAACACATCATGAAAAAATATCTTCCATTGTATCATAAATTCCTAAAACGAGCACCTCAGGGCTCGAACGTTTCGTACGTTTGAGCCCTTCCCTCGCCGCACACGCATTAAAAAGCTTCACTTTATGATAAAATGTAAAATTTGACAAGGTTGTTAGAATAGGAGAAAAAGTTTGACTTAATATGAGTGTCATATTTTAAAACAACAGAAAGAGGTTAACAAAACCCCAAGAAAAAGATCAATGATTTGATTTTTATAGCTCTGTTTTATCACAAGAATTATTATCAAATTTAACGAATTGATGAAGAAATTTGAATAAGTGTATCTCCTACAAACTAGCAAGAATGTGTTCATTTAGTAGTTAGATGCGGATTATTTTCAAGTAGAAAAAATCTGGAAATGCCTCAAAATTTGCATATACAATTTATCTTCTATTTTAAACTAAACAAGTCTATCTCTCAATCATAAAATGTCAAATTGATGACAAAGTATCATGGTCGGGTATAGATTGCGTTTTATAACAAATATGCTATCACCTCACAATTGTGAAGAATCACATGACATATTTTTTTACATTTCTAGGAAGAATTCTAGAATTACAAGTTTATTTGAGATCTTTGAATTATTTTTTACAAAAATAAAAATATTTATTTATTTTTATTACAATTTATCAATTTTTGATTTTTGATTTTTGTGAGAATCCACTCTACGAAAACACTTATCAGAAAAAGCTTTTTCATTGATCACTTTATTCTTGGATAAGCTAATGCATCTGATATAAAATAAAAATAAATCAAATTAAATATTTCATCATCAATTTTATTTTTTCTTTAAAAAAAGCATAGAATTTGACTGTTTAAAAATTTTTAAATTTTAGAAAAAAATGATAATTGGTATACTAATTTTTACATTAAGAAAAATTAAATTAAAATTCTCATTTTGATTTTCAAAAAAATTATTGCTCGGTTTAAAAAAATATATTTCTGATTTGATTGAGTACAATATATAAGTTAGAAAATCCTGTTGATTAACACATAATTTCAAATCTCTAATCATAGTAAAAGACTTATATGTATCATTAAATATTTTTTTAATGAATTTCAATTTTTTTTAAGATTTTTGAAACATATGTTCTAAATTTTGATAGCTCCAAAAGTATTACATTATAATATTTTTTATGAACAAGAATTCAAATTTTTTTACATTTCATATTATATTTAAAAAAATTTAAATCTTCAAAATAAAACTTAATATTTGTTAAAGTTAAAATGCCCAGAATTGTTATAAAATTATTTCAAAAAATTATTTGAAATAAAATTCTATCATTTATAAGTTTTTATCTGATAAATACTTTATAGGTAAATGTTAATCAAATTCTTAACATTTTCAAGACATTAAAATTATTTTTTATGTACACATTTGTACTGAAAGAAATGAAAATCTTGATGATTGGTCACAAAGTTATCAATAGGGATTGAAGCATTGAGTTTGTTAACTTATCAAGTTTATTCAATGCATTGTAGATGTTGAAATCTCCTTATTAAAATTTTTTGATGGTTTTCTTTGTGATCAAAAAGTAATTATAAAGTTTGTATGTAGATTATCAAACAAACATGAAGTGAATGATACACTTCATCATAAAAATTCAAAATAAAAATATTCAATCAATTTTTTATATCAAGTGTATAAATTTCTACAAATTTTGTTAAATTTTGTATGTGTTTTTTACTTATAATAAAAAAAAAACTTGTAATTTATGTAATCAAATAAATCTCAAATATATATATTTTTAAGTGTGTTTGTTATGATTAGAAAAAATTTAACTCATTAAAAAATTATTTTATAAAAAATTTATTCATATAAAATATCTAAATATTAATTTTTTAATTATTATGAAAATTTAGAATTTAGAATAAATTTCGTCATAATTTTCAAATATATATAAAGTTATAAATCGATGATATAAAATTCATGCAAAAAAAATTTCAAATGATTTTTATTTGTAATTTTAACTGAATTATGATAAAATAATCTAACAAATTTTAAAGCCCTCCGGCATTTCATGCTTTTGAAGAACTTCCAGCTATCAAAGAAAGCATTTAGACATCTTAGCAATTTGTGCAACTTAAGCATTGACCTGCTCCGCCTGATACAAACCTAGTCCTTATAGGGCGGAGCCCGCCCTGAAAGTTGTAGTTAGGGACTTGACCAAGCCATGTCCTCTTTTTCGGGGTAGGCGCCAGCCTGCTCCGCCTACCCCTACTCAAGTAAAATCAAATAATGTTCAAAAGTTTATAAAAATCTAGTCATAAATCTAAACATTATGTTTTACTTAGAAATTCAAACTATTGATCAATGAATCAACAATTTTTATTTTTTTATTGTAAATTCAAAACTTTTGATGAACTATGTTCTAATTATTATTTTAAATATTATAAAGCTTACATTTTTTAATTCTAAAAAAAATTATAAAAATTATAAATAAAAAAAATTAATTTTAATTTCTTATATATAATGTGCAGTTTTATTTTTTTAAAGAATTGACGATGTCCGATCCCACTTGCTTTTTGGATCTGGAGAGAGGGTGACATGCCAGTTCTTCCATCTTGCTTCTATGCAAAGGTGGCCCTGGGCTGGACTGGGCCGGACCAAGGTCCGACAGCCACTGACCTCGGATCGAGCTGCGACCTTAGACAAGAGTCCAAAGGCTACGATGTACGTTCGGTGGCCATGAGCTGGACTGATGTATGGAGTCATAACGAGCTCGGCCAATGCCTGTCCAAGCTTGCTTTTTGGCAGAATGAAAGGTTTTATGATGCATGATACATGCAAAAATTGAATTACAAAATAATCATAATTCTAAAATAATATGAATCATAGTTTAAAATTTTGAAAAATTCATATCGATAGTTATAATGATAGGTTCTCCATCGCGTTACACTTCATCTTATAGATTGAAGATCATTTAGCATAAATTATACTTCACTATAAAAAACTTGATTGTGAATTTAAACGGTGTAACAATTTTTTTGAAACAAGATTAAACATTCTTGGTACATTAAAGAAGTATTTTATTCTTAAACAAAGATTGATATTTGTTCCATGCATTTTAATGTTGTAATTAATGATGGTTTCAATATGATTCAATGCGGAATGTAACCACACCATGACATTTTTATACGTTGTTCTTCAATAGTAATTTTTGTCGCTTTTTGTCATGGTGAACACAAAAATACATAATACTAATTCAACGTTCTAACTCGTATCAACTTAAGTGAATTGTAACACAAATTTCAAATCATGTTTGGATTGAAATGAAATTGATTTATTTAAGTTGATTTTTTAATCTTCGTATCAGCAATCACCGAATTGCAGGTGCATGTAGGCAACGACATGTCAACTCATATCAAAAATTGTTGAAGTCTATTGTTTGAGCTTGACTATAAGCTCTAATGTTAGAGCACGCGATAATTAACTGAAAACAGTTTCATTTATAGGCGGCATACATAAATGAAAAACGCCGACGGGATCCTCTTGTGTTGCTTTTTTGCTTATCGTTGACTCGTCTGTCATTCGAAGCTCAATCCAGACCAGTAGCTCAAGCCCGGACAGAACTCTACTCCCTTGCTTTCACCTTCACTTTCTTTTATTTTAGTTCATGTATAGAGAAAAGTATGCAATAAGGTAATGATTACAACAACCGCAGACATAGTGAAAAATAGACACTTTGTGCATGAGCTGCTGCTTGCTTTGTTGCTTGTTTGGGGTTGTATTTTCTTCTTCTATACGTCCTTAATTTATGAATGACGTGAATTTTATTATATTTCCATTTTAGAACTACCAAAATTTATGAGTCATACATTAATGATAATTATTTTTTCTATATAAAATAGAAAAATTAAAAAATATTTTTATTTAAAATTTATATATATATATTTCTCATATTGATTAATTTTTGATAATTATTATATTATTATATTTTATTATATTTATAAAATAAATATTATTTTTACAAAATGTTTGCACAAATGTATAGTTAAAATCTTATTCTTCTATAAAATTTGTCAAATGTATATAAGTTTATCTAATCATATCTTTACAATTATCAAATCATAAAGAATTTCTGAATTTTTTTGAATACTTGCTATTATTATTGCAATACGTAATCTTTGTAATATGATCCATCATGAATAAGATGAAAATTGCAATAATTTTATAATAATTTAAATTCATCTTATCTAAAACACACAATTCTAGTTAATATTGATCAAAATTCATGATGAGAAATATTTCTTACAGAAATTAACAAAAAAGATTTGATTATTTCAGTGAATTTACTTTTTAACACAGATAAATTTCATTAAAATTGTAATCTATACTATAATAAAAATTTTGTTAGCTATCTATAGTAATTCAAGCTAATAAATTAACTCATTTTTGATAAATCAATTTCAAAAAATTCATTGAGTCTATATCTAAATTAAATTTAGAAATAGCAGCAAAATAAATCAATGATAATATTACAAAAATTTCATAAATGAAAAAAATATTAAATAATAATATAAAAACATAATTTGATAAAGATTATTTATTTTATTTCTATAAATTTAATTTATTAAAACAAATGGAAGTTGAAGTAAGTAAGTAAGTATGTATATATATATATATATATATACATATTTCAACATGATAATAATGAGTTATCATGTTGTTGATGTTCATGGCAGATTGCTCGAAGGTGAAGCAAACAAAACAAAGTCAAATTTGACCGACGAAATTCATTGTCAGGCGGGGGTTTGGTGAATGACGAACACACATCACACTTGCATAGCGAGTGAGAGAAATCAAGAACTCCTCACATGGGCGGAGAACTGAACTATCAGTGAAACTAAGGGCCATCTAGACCCCTCTTGCGCAAGCGGTAGGTAGGTATATATATATATATATATATATATATATACATACATACATACATACATACATACATACACACACATTGGTAGTGTAAATTTACATTATTGTATTCAATCAAATTACTGATTTCACATTTGCGTCATTTTGAATTTTTTTAATCTTTTCTATTTTTTTCTTTATGTTTAAAAAAATTATTCAATTCCATTGTGTAAATTTTTTTGAAGGAAGTTTTTTTTGGTTTTTAAATGATGAAATAACTAAAAAATCTTTGATACTTAATGAAAATATCATATATGAATAAAATTATTATTTTGAAATTTTAAATTTCACATCATTTATCACACGAATATTTTAACATACTCTAAACTTGTGATAACAATGTAGATTCAAATATCAACTCATCACACAATTTTTTTAACACAAAAATATATTCTTTGATTACAAATTAACTTTGATTATCAACATGCATAAAAAGTTTGTTAAGATATAGAATATGATGATTGTCGACAACAAAAACTTGATAGCAATAATATAACATTGAAGTTGTTTGCATAAATAAAAGTTAATTAATGTTTAACAAAAACAGATATAATAAATAATATCATGATTCTGATTATTTACATTATTTTAATATATAGCATATGATGATTATCTGAAGTTACACATGTGTATCCAATTATTATTTTTTGGGTATCTCTGTCATTGTAAATTTCATCTAGTGTTTGGTTTTCTGTTCGATTTTATCAAAAGATTCTATATTAACTAAAGAGCTAATACTTATCAATTACTTCGTAACATTATAAATTTAATTATCATGAATATCAATTAAATGAACAATGTATACTTTAATTATTGGAAAAAAATGATAGACACTTTGCTCCCGAAAACGATAATAATAATTGTCCTAGTTCCGATCTCAGCACAAAAATATTAGATACAAGAATAAATGCTTTTATAACTTATTCGACTTTGATGATGCGGGTAGAGACTTTGATTTCCATTTAATCAGCAGAAATAGACAATCTTACTAAGTATAAATATTTATATATATCGAAAGTAGATGTTATTCCTCTCTACTAGCTCGTCATCCATCCACGCTTGACACGAAGGTCCGGGTGAAATTTAGTAAATAATTGATTTTGGCCCACTGGGATCACAAATCATGAAGTCGTTTGATTTCATGGTTTACTTCTAGAACCTGAAACCTATAACTCAACCTCCTATCGGTAGAATGTGAGATCCCCTGCATTCTTAGTCTCCGAACCTTGATCTTCGGTGACCACAGCTACTGCAGATACAGACGAGTGATTTCAAGGGCCGCTTTCAAAGTGAAAGCAGAAGAAAGCCCAATCGGGAATCATTATCTGGACGTGAAAGTGAAGTTCTTCTTTATTCGGACAGGCGTAGGGTCAATCTCGGCTATACACTCAACAGATTTGCATGGTATCAGAAGTTGAAGAACCTGTACCACGTTCAGGCTGACGTACGGCATCTTCCGCGTGGCGTGGGCGAATTGTAGTGACTAGGAACTTTGGATGTGCCCAGGCAGTCACGAGAGTGTACAACGGAATTCTGAACGGGTTTCATATTCAGATTTGCCCCAGAGGAGGATAATATGTACCCGGTAATGCAAACCTGGCCTAAGTAAGCAAGGCCCTCAGTGGTTTCGTTCTATCAGATCATTTGGGCGCTCGAATGAAGACCTCACAGACAAGGGGTCCGAAAGCTAGCTTCGGACAAACTTCTCGATCTTCGACAGTGACAGTGATTAATCTAAGGTAACCGTATTTTACAGCCTGTACATAAGGTTATTTACAGTCAGTTGTGAGGGCGGGCTATGACAAATATATTGACAAAAGCGAGTCCTTGGAGGAGCAAAGTACTTCTAGCTCTGCCTTCACTTCCTTAGCAATGTTAGTGATGCGATGCTTGGCATACCCTTCAGCTGTGATTGCTATCCACTCGTCGCATTGTTGTTCCATTTCTTCTCTTTTCAGAAGAAAATGCTCACGAACAACGTCCGCGAAGAGTGGGTCAGGTTTCCGTAAAGCACCCAAAACTGCTAGACTCAACGTATGCTCACGATGGCGAGAATTCTCTTTCTCCGCTTCCGGACTCTTCGTTTGTTCAAATCCGGGCTCATTATAGTAGGGATCCTTCACAAATATGAGACTCTGAATTGACACAAGGACCTGCAATAGGGTAGACTTGCCAGGTACCCAACCAGGTCCACTCCAAGTGCCAAGCAGACTCAGGCAAATCTTTCCTGAATCGTATAGGTTTGGATTAAAGCGAACTTTGCCACCTCCTGTCGTGAGGAAGTGCACATGTGGAGGCACTTGGGGATAATCTGCAAATCCCGAAAGAAGATTCAATCATGAAGTCTTAGATCTCAAAACTTGAAACTACAAAAGCAATCGAATTAAGATTCAAATAAACGTCGTGGAAATGCTCAGAAGAAGCCTCCTTACCTGGAGGAAGGAAGATATCAAACATAAACAGGCCATTCTGATACGGGGTTCCCTGAGGACCAACAATCATTGCCCGCAGTACATCCACTCTTGACTCATCTACACACAAATGAATACTGGACTCCCATTCCAGAGGCAAAGTAGTGGCCAAGGATGCGATTTCCTTCGAAAGATGTAACATTCTCTTGTGATTATGGGAGCCCCTTTTATCGATGCACGTAGAATTTGCCACCTTTCCAGTTATATGGTCCTTAAAATGATGCCTATACTCTCCATTTGCATCGGCCATGGGTAGCTGCTTGAACTGTAAACTTCTGAGTTTCTCTTTATAAAGAGAAACAGCCATCTTGGTCTTCGCTTCCTCTTCCTCTGATTCCAACTTCCTCTCCCTTGATCGCGTAGAAACTCCAACCTCTACACTCTGCCGTCTATCGTCAATAGCCGAGTCCTCTTTCATTGCACTCTCTAACAAAACCTCATAACAGTGGCAGAGCTCCCGTGCAAGACTCATGTCAACATCTGCTGCAGCAGTTCCTTCTAAGGAACCACTCTGCATGCGCTGTAGCATCACCTTCGCTTGTTTGTAGATATTGGCCAACTTCCTCATCACGGTATTATCTCTGTCATCAGATATATCTTCTCCTCCCTCTTGTTGAGCGACATTGCTAACAACTTTCAATCCCATCGACTTCGCAACATCACATTCCTTGTCACTCACCTCAGCTGATGTGGAACATCCTAAAAGTACTGGAAGCAACTCATCGTGCATTCTAATTGCCTTAAGTAACTCAACCATCTTCAGATACAGACTGCTTCGTTCAGAAATGTCCAACATTGAGTCGTTTGTAGCAAGTTGGCGCAACAATTGACTCAGTATATTATCCCACTTGAAAAGGGCACAAGTTGCGACTGACAAACGCGAACTCGTTCCGTCTTCTCCTTCTCCTTCAACCTTTAAAACTCTGGTAAGTAGGCTCAGTTGTTTCTCAACCCGATTGTCCAGTTCTAACTCCGCTTTCCTAGCGGCAGCCTGCATCGCCTCGGAATGATGCTTACTTTCTATATAATCTCCACCAAAACCAGTTCCATCAGCCCAAATGGTTTTGCCCGAACCTCCTGATTTTGATTTCCTAAAGTTGTGTGTCTGCAGTCCCAGCGTATAAATCGAACAAGCCTCATTCAGTTCCACGAGGGACTTGTAAACCTCGTATCTCTGTACTCCTTCACAGTGGGAATGACCCTTACTTTTGTCATTTTTGCTGGTGGGAGGAATTTGAACCCCACACGCAACACACCACGCCGCTTCGCACGTTGTACATATCCATACAGCTCTGTTTGCCTCTTTCTCATCCAGTCCCACCGTGTTCAACAGCAGCCGCACACACTGTTGCTTCATACACTTCCGCTGAATGCCCCGAACCTGAAGGGCGTGGCGAACTGCCCATACAGGACAAGCACAAAACCTGAGTACAATGAACAAGATAAAAACTACCAACGATTCCTACGCAACTTCCTCTCGAGGACTAACAGCTGGTGGACTTCAACTTAGACTTGGATTTACTGAGGGATATCGCTTGTTTCCCAACAGGACACTAGTTTTCATGACTCAAACGATCAAAAATCATGGGACTGAATCAGGTGGTTTATGTACAATTCAGTGTGGATCCCTTTGGGCTCCATACTGTCTGCATCAACCTGCAAGCTCTCGTATGGAAATTGAGTAAGGATATCCTGATCTATCAACAGATTTCTCTTCGGGAGTTTTTGAGCCTAAGGTGTACAAGGAATACACCTCTATACACCGTAGTTGAGATGTCATATGAAAGAAACAGATCAACAAAATCAGCACCTAGAAAATAAATTACCTTTAGTAGTGCCAATGTCTGAAACTTTGCTGGATAGAACCACGGTTGGTGCACCTTTTGTGCACTTGATGTTAGTGCACTCCAGTCGTGCATCCTTTATCAGGGATGGACGGTAAAACTTGTCTAATATAGTAGCTAGCCATTTCCCATAAACTCTGGATGCTTTTGCTCCCAGAAGAACCGTTAGCTCGCGTTGGCTCAGCTCCTCCTTGCAGCTGTACGAAGCGTTACAACAATGCGAGGTCACAACAATGTTGATTCCGAAAGGTAGGCTTATCCAAAAACTCTTTCGCGTACAGAACATATATATCAAACAACTGAAAAGAACCCGGTTAGAAAGCCCTCCAAAACGAGCCGAGATTGAATAATTAGTTGCGGAAGTTAATCGTAACTTAGGCTCAAAAGAAGTTTATCTTGAGGTACGAATCCCAACAGGACGCAATCGCAGGCTATCGACTAGAAAAAGGTCGCACTTTCGATTGTAGCGATTACAAATACTTCGCACCATGTTCTCACTTTGGAACACGCCTAACCCACCAAATACACAATGACTAGATGACAATTCTGTCAGAGACAGATTGAAAAATCTAATCGCAATCGTCAATTCGGGCATGCTGAAGTTTTCTTTTCGATTACTGAACACATCAACTGACTTTCTCCAGTAGCTTGGTTGTAGAGTGGGCAAACTATTGAACTTTCCCAGTGATATTGTATGCACTATTCAAAATTGAAGGAGAGATAACTGGAGGTATTGTGCTTTGAAATAAATAAAGAGCTTCTGAAATGTCCTTAGCTCTTGTACCTATTAAGAGAATATTAAATTGATCATAAGACGATTTTCTTTCAAGATAGGTTATGACATATGTAAGCATGGTCCTCGAATTATTGCTCAAAACCAGACATTTCATCGAACCCTTTCAGCGCGGTTTGGGATTCCATTATATGTGACCAGAACCTGATCAGTGCGACTTCACTACAAGTTAATGAGCTCCAAAATAAAATTGATGCCTACATATGCTGGGCTAGCTGGAAATAAGATGAATCTTAAACCAATACAGAAAAATTAAACCCATGAGAAATTTCCCTGCTACAGTATAGCAAATCTCAATTTCGCATAGACGCACGATATAACTGATAGTATAACTGGTTCATAACATGAATTGAACCAAGAAATTTTCATTACAAAGTCATTGCGGTTCAGAAATTGCAACCCATCACGACTAGAGAGAAAGTAGATTAAACATGTAAAGCACCTGGAATTGGGACACATAAGTTGTGCCATAAGGTCAGGATACGTCGGGTTTAAAACAGCCATTTGGGACTTCACAACCTTCCTTACATACTCCACGATACAAGTGCGACAGTAGGTGTGTCCACATCCGGTGGTGAAAGGATCCTTTGCATGTAAGTCCTTGCATATCCAACAATCTCCACCAGGGGAGCTTCCTACAAGCCCGACATTCACGGTCAGAGTCCTCTAGGCCATCCTAGCACAAGAATCTCATCACAAAGTTCGCAAAAAGAATGATGTAACAAGGAGATTAACAAGCAAATCGTTTACTCCTGTGCAACTCGCGTCGCTCCTCTACCTGCAAACTGTAAAATGCAGATCGCACTCGATTCCTATTAAAATGAATTAGAATTCCTATTCTAATTCAGCAGGACAGCTCGATGGCAATTGACATGAGACCACTGATCGAGAGCTAGTTTGAAAATTATGCGGAGATTTTCTCGCGCCAGTTGGATCAGCTACCATAATGCCCAAACTTCTGATCAGAGAAAGCGGCCCACATCTACCCAATTTGGCCGATAGGCTCTGCAACAGCCTCATGGCAACAAACCTCGCAAACCGTTGCTAATTAGTTGAATTAAAACAACCGAATTTTCAAACAACTCCAGAAGAACCTCATGCGCAGACGTTGGACATCCTCACCTCGAGCACCCTGTTTCTTGCTATCATCAACAGCAAGCTCATCCTTGCGCAACCGCTTACTCGCTCTCGTGACTGGCTTCGGGGGATTCGGAGGAAGACCACCGAGGCCTTTCTTCTCGATTTCTCGCGCGTCCGAATCCAACTCCGCCCTATCGATGCTAGCCCTCGATCTCGATCTGGTGCAAGGAGCCATAACATCACAAGGACAAAGACACAGGCGAGTACTCCGACCCCCAGATATGTCACTGGTAGAGAAGGAGCGGAGCAACGAGCGCAGCCACCCCATTAAAGCTGATCGCTCGAATTTCTTCACCCTCTCATCAACTCCTCCCCCTTAAATTTCCTGCCCATATCCTCGCACCTCCAATTTCGCTCTACGGTCACTCGTCGCCTCTCCCGTCACTCTCCAATCTCAAGCCCATCAGCAATTCCCCTCCTCCCCTGTCCACTCCCCTCCCCTCCCCTCCCCCACCTCACCTCCGGCCTGTGGTTCCAGCAGAGTCGAGTCGAGTCGAGTCTCGCGCAATTACGCGCACGTACAAATGCCGGCGAATTTCATCGACGGGCATTCTCAATTGCACGAGCGGGTCAGCAATCGGGATCAGATCGCCTCTCGGCACGATGTCACCTTCCTCGCTCTAAGCTCTAAGCTCTAAGCTTTCTGCATGGCCGGTCGCCCTCCGGTCGCGTCTTCACAGCCCCACCGCAACAAGAGCCAGCCAGTCGCCCAGGGACACAGCGAACATTAGAAGAGCACGACGAACACTTCCTTTCCTTTCTTTTCTCGAGCAGCAGAACATCTTCTCCATCTGCTCGCTCCTTCCTCCTTCTCTTGAACTCCCCCCGTCCGCCTTCCTTCTTTCCTTCCTTCCTTCCACTTTCGCTGCCCCGCATTTTCGCCTTCTTTTCGGCCGCATTCTCCTTTCGCCTTTTCGCTTCCGTTTGGGGGACTCCGTACGGCGCGGCAGTGAAGAAGCAGCTTTTTTCTGTCTTTCTCGGTCCGTGCATTCTGAGTCCTTATCTTTATTGCGCCCCCACTCTCCCCCGTCGCTGCCGATTGCGTGGGATCTCTCACGCCGTCGGCCTTCGAATAGAAGCGAGGTGTTTCTGCTCCCCTTCCACCTGGTCCATCAAAGTCCTAACACCTCCTCGGCACTTATGACCGAGCTCCTAATTTGACCTCCCGACCTTGTCTCGCTCTACGTTATCCGAGATTTATTCGCTCGGTGTTGGTTCACGAAGTACTGTAATTGGAGTCTGCCGCGGCCGCATTGGGCCCAAATGCTATTCCAGGATGCCACCTCCCGGAGCAAAGGATGACTTGTCGTAGTAAATTTGGTACACCTCTATCTGCTTCAATTTCGTAGAATTTGTAAGGAGACATGAGTTATAATCTAGCTCCTCTTGAATACAATAGCGGTGTATACTTTTATTAAGCACTTCGTAGTTTGGTTAAAACGCTATAGTGAATTATGTGAATTGGACCCCAATAAACATTGTGTGGAAAAGCCGTATTCCTCGTTTGGTTTTATCTTTGGCTTGATGGGTCTTCCCATCCTTTTTGCTAGATTACTTGCCTCCCTATCAAATCTATGAGCGAACCACAGAACCAGATTTTCATCCAGTATGTGACGTGTTGCTGGAGTTATCCAGCGTAGTAAAACCTGCATGCTCCACGTAGATGAAATGGTCGATGAAATGGAGGATTGTAGCGATTTCTAAATATAGAAGAAGATCAGGGTGTCGGAAGTGTTTCATTCCGTACCATTCAGCGATGAAATCCGTTCGGAACCATTGCAGTGTTTCTGAACGGATTTCATCGCTGTAGTGTTTGATGTGATTCCCCGAACTCATAGATATATAGGAAGAGTGATGTAGAGACCCATGGGGCTGTAAAAGGATAAAACAATCGATTAATACGGAGATATCTACTTGATGGGACCCCATTAGATACTAAAATGATTGATATGACTCACCAAATTTAGTTTTTATACTATGGGATCCACCAACCGCGCACCCTCGCCAACTTATGAAAGGTGCTTCCGTACACTAAAGCTCACATCATATACGAGCTTTAGTGATTTGGTGTAGCAAATCCAGAACGATGAACTGTGACAGGACTTGTAATAGCTCATCGTTCATCTCTGTGACAAGTTCTGTCACATAGTTGCACCCAGGTTTTTGGTTTTGAGTTCTAGTAAATTAGACTCGGTGAGCAATATCGGACGTGTGGAATCGATAAGCAACAGTGGACGAGTGGAATTTGTGTAGGAAATTCACATGGATGGAAGTGGAGGACTGGTGAAATCCCGTGTCAAATAATTTTACAAATTTTGGTGCAATGGACTAAGAAGTGTCCAGGTCTGATTGCAGTGAGTGGAGATTTGAACGATTCAATGAGGAAGATGAGTCAGTCTCGCTGTCATAGTTCCACTACCTGCAACGTCTGTTCATACTAGAACATGTGTAACTTGTACCTTCGGAGAGTCCCATCGGTTAAAACAAACTTGAAGTGTCTTAGTAAGCACTTTAGGTTCAGATGGGGTCCCATAACGTAAATACCTCAATAATATATGGGTATAGATTCCAATAGCATCACATACAATTGATGTAATACAATGTTATAACAACTTGGGCTTAATTTTTATTCTCAGATCTATCCAAATTTGTATTTCTCGTTTTCTTCGACATCCATTTATCTTCAAATGTATTGTAGAACTAAAAAATCATCATAAAAAATTGCAAATTTTTAAAAAAATTCTTTCACTTGTCTTAGGACTCTATGTTTAATCATTGCAGCATCAATCTGCTTCCAGCAATATTTTCCAACTCTATTTTCATACAATTTGAAAAAATCATCATTTATTGATATTCATGAAAACTTTTCATATTGTAATAATATGAAATTCTATCTTTTCATTATTATTATTTTCATTTTATGATGAAAGGTTTTTTTTGAAAATTTTGAAGCATTATAACAACCCATAATGATAAAATATTCCATAAAATCTATATTTATGTACACATCATATACACCTTGTTGTCAATCAATGCATTTCTAGATTGTTGAATATATTAATAAAAATTAATTTAAAAATTATATATCAATATCATTAAATCAACCTTTATTATAATTTTATAAAACAATTAGTTATATGCTTTTGAATAAAATTGAAAAAAATCCCAAAGGAAGTAAAAATGTATGCACACATTCAATTTTGAATTTTATCAATAATTTAATGATTATATGGAATTAAATCTATCTCATTGCTTCAATATTTGAATTCATCAAAGTTTCAATGTCAGCATTTTGAAATATTTCTCTATCAATCATAAAAAAAAAATTAAATCCCAAAATTCGTAATCAAAATATTTCTCAAAATTATTTTATATGCTAATATCACTCCATAGATTATATCAACATAACTAGATTAATCCTGTATTTTTCACCATTTGTTTTTAATAATCAACATTCATACTAAGAAAATTGTACACTTCAATATTTTTTACAATATTATATTTATTATTATATTTTAATATATATAAATGTGATTATTAGCTTTCAAAGTTTGCATAAAACTCAATATATTATTAAAAAATAATGAACAAAATTATAATCTAATATTGACTCTATATGAATTCATTTTCAAATATGATTTTTCAAAATAGTCACAAAAATCTCACATCATTCAAAAAACATTTTACTGAGCAATAATTGCTAAGTAAAAAAAGTAAAAGATGTAAATGAAGTGATAGATTTCATTTACTTCTTTTACTTTTTTTACTTAACAATTTTTTGGAATAATATTATATCAAAATACTAAATCAGTCGAATCTAAAAGTGATTGCAATAAACACATTTCAAAAAAAAAAATGTCGTAATTTGTCAATGTGACATACTGAAGTGTGAGTGTTCAAAGATCATACATCAATCACAGATCAATTTTATTTCAATCAAATAATCTCTTTACATGATCACAAATGTTTTGACTGTTTCAATGCATTTGTAAATTGATAACAATTTATGTTTGATAATATATATATTTTGATACTTAAAATTTTATGATCATTTTGTTCATTCAATTTGAATCCAGTAAAAATATTTAATTCTTCATCTTTTCAGCATTTCATAAGAGCAATGATAACATACAATATATTTTTTAAATTTTGAAGATTATCTGATAAGTGTCAGAAATCAAAATGTAAAATTAGCATAATTTAATCCTTTTTTTAATTAAACATTCCTTGTATTTTTTCTTAAGATCATCAAAGTTATATTAATACTATACGATATTGACAAATAATATGTATTTGGTACAAATTGTTTGAACAATTTGAAACAATATGTATTTAGTTATATATCATAGACTTTTTGTTTAATTCATTTACAATATCATGAAGTATAATTATCACATATAATCCAAACTGTGCTTTTAGTAGCTATATTTAGACTAATTTTATGTTTAAAAATTTTAATTATTATTATATTACTATATATAATAGATTGATCAAATTATAATATCTTTTAAAGGCTTAAATTCATGAGGCATTTTATTGATCATCATGAATTTGTTTATCTCAACTCTTATTGTGAAATGTATATTTGCAAAAAAAAATTTACCTTTATATTTTTAACACTAAGCCAACATGTCTTACATGTGAAAATGTATACTTTAAATTGTCAAGATCGCCTTTTGATCTTGCTTTAAATTTTTAATCATAAAACTGGTCTCAAAGCTACAAGTTACATGATATAACTATATCTATGATGCAAATGTTAATCGTCAAAAATGTATATCAATCATTACTTCAAAGAAATTAATTAATTAATTCATATATATATATATTATTTAAAATTATATAATATATGTTTTTGAATTATTTCTTAGTAGTTGAAATAGATGAAAATAATTTTCTCTATATTTATAGAAGAATTCTTGTGATTTTTTAGCATTATATCAACCTCAATAAACATTAATGTTTTCAACACTGATAGCTTTGATCAAAAAATGTTTAAAAAATATCATTATTATTATTCTACTTTGTACTTTCATCTAATTTGTCAGTCTTTTTTTCCAACGTCAATTACGTTCATTATTCTATTCTCGTTAGCATGATCATAAAATATACATCAAAATAGCATAATCATGACTTTAACAACCCATATATGAAAGCTAGCTAGTGAAAATATAAGATATAATTTAACATAATTTCAAACTAAAAAGTTCACAAGTTTTCATTAACTTCGTCACATTTTTCTAAATGTAATCTAACAGTGGTTTTTTTTCAACTTCATAAAAGTTACACTTTTTAAACAACACTCGTTATAGGATAGTTCTTTTTTAAGTATGTGGATTTACATAAACTATTTCGGTATAATTTCACATGGATGGAAACTACAAGATCTTGCTATAATATGGTTTGCGTATGGATACTTATTCCAAGAATCTCAAAAAGGCATAAAGTGATGAATAAATCATTTTAATTCTTTAGCTTCAAAAATCATGTCACCTTGAGAAGTGATATTCTGAGTGCATATTAAAATGATATGGGTTGTGATGAAAGACACACAAAAATTATTGGAAAATTAAGAATATTTACGTATTCAACAACATGCACCGGTACTTAGTTTACAACCGACAGGAATGTGAGTCTAGTCATTGACAAAGTGAAGTCAATTGAAGACGAATGGGTGAAAAATGTGCTAAGATGACATGCTTTACATAAGTTTGATAACATTGCATATCTCTTAGCACACTTGAAAAATCTTCGACAACATTCTCATTTTCTTAGAGTGGATCTCCTTTCTTACGTGGTTAACCTTCCCCTGGCTATGTGAAAACAATCAATATTTATGAATAATCGCCAGTGAGGTCTTGTTCCTCAAATGGCACCTGCCCGTTCACGGCTGTTCAAAACATCATGATAGCGAAAATAAATTTCTTTATCAGAAGGAGGTTGAAATCGTGCGGTCAACAATCTGAAAACCCAATACTCTGTATTTCCAACTTCACACCGAGTCCAAGGTACTGGCTCTGCTTCTTTTCCATTTAATTTTACATGAATTTACTCTAGAGCATGCACTGAACCTCATAATGGTCAATCAATAACATTCTACACGATTTTACTCTAGAGCATGCACTGATTTCTCATTATGAGCAATCAATAAAATTCTACACGCAGTCTGTGTCTCCAAACATGATGCGGCTTGGCGGACGATTTTAACGATTTGGCGGATTGATTTTCTGGACACCTGGGGTCAGCCATCAAATATGCTAGTTTTTAGGAGGGTACTTACAAGTTTGTACAATGTTGTAATATTATACCAGTCGTCAATACCCACACAAAGTACTGCGAAAGAAATTAATGAACTACGTGCAGTTTCTGCACGTAGGTGTAATTGCAGTGGCGCATGCCACTAGAAATCTCCCATCTGCCATCTTGAAGACAGTAACATGAAATTGGCTTTCGCAAAGAGGAGCGAAATTACCAAAGAGTAGGAGATTCCAACTCCCAGTGTATCTAATGCGATGCTGAGAATGGAAGATGATGTACAGTAAGTATATCTCAAACCAATCTGTGAGTTGGGGAATAGCAGTTCAATGACACTGAACGCTTCATTGAACGCTCCCTGATTGGTGTATCTGCTATATAATGAATGAAGATTCAATGTATGTTCCTACAGTGTAATATATGGCAAATTCCAAAGTTAGTGAGAATCGTAGTCATTGTCTAATTAGTAGTATTCTCTGGACACGCAAAGCGTGAGACTGTCCTCCAGGGGGCATGAGTTGGAAGTACCGTTCCAAAAGATTTCCAAAGTTTGGGCTATAATGTACATCACTGATGTGTCACGCGTCTGATCTTACTAGTCCTCAAAAGGAAATGCTTAGTACTCCTCAAAAGACCTCTTAGTTATATTCTGCTTGAAAGACTGAATTACTCTGAGTTTTTTCATAGTGTGGTTGTAGATCCTCGGCTTACTTCCTGTCTTCAGGGACGTGGAAAATGAATTTTCTGGAAGGACATTGTTTGCTTCATCAACCAACAGTAAAGCTTCCCCGACATTCAATTATCAAGGTCCAAAGTAGTATGGCAGCGGGCAGGACTCAAAGAATCTAAACGAGTATTTGAGAGCACTTACATCGAAGCAAATGTTTTTATTTTGATCTGTTATACTATTACCTTACTGTCTTCCTACCGCCTGCAACTTCAATCTTATTCCACACCCAAAGATTTATCAACCAACTTTAACCGCCGTCTCTTCTTGAATGATTTATCATTCTACACAACAAATACATCCGATTGTCTCTGAATAATTGCTTATGCTAATTTTTTATCCGTACAAGTTCTCTGCTTACGGGATGACCTGGGAAACTTCTCCAAATGCACAAGACGAATGTTTGTAATGTAAGGAATCCAATTGTTATAGTAAACCATGACAATAAACCTTCCATTAACTGTAGGGACGTTTTTCTCATTGACTTCCACTTTCACCTCGGAAGCTTCGTTTTTCTAACAAAGACTACCAAATGCTGCCAAAAGAGAAGATCTACATGTTTTTCTTCTGACCTATATCTTTTTGCTGGATAAGCAATTGGGATCTCCAAGACTATTTGCTTTACCACCTTGAAGTATGGTATGGTAGAAGAGGTACGGGAATGAATGTCAGCATGTCAAAGTTGTCGAAGTTCCTACCCCTAGTCGAAAAGTATTACGTCTATGGGGCAAATGGCTAAAGGAAAGCTTTGGGCTTTTAAGCTCAAAACCAGATGACTCTCGAGCGTTTGGAGTATATCAATATGGCGATATCCGATTTGGCAAAAAAGCCGCCTTCCAGTGACCTTCATACACCACAGAAAACATTCAAGTCAAGCAAGTTGACGGATCAAAGAATATAGGGAAGGGCAAACGTTTTTTTTCCTTTTGAAAGGAGGGTAGTTGGAAGTTGTCCGTTGGAGATTTTTTCAGGTCGGGATATTTGTAAAAGCTGTCAATTGGTACGTGGAAAAGAAATTAGTAGAAGTGCTTTGTTGCTGTTCCTCTGTCGGCTGCTGGGCTTACCCGGTAAGCCCAGCAGCCAAAGCCGGTAAGCCTTACCGGCTTTGGTATGTCCGAGGGTTGAAGTAATGGGCTGGAAATTCTTGGAAGGTACTGTGGGAGCAAAAGATCAAATTGATTGTTTGGATATTAATTTATGAAGTTGTCGCTTCTAGAGCTACGTAATAACTGCAAAGGCACATGACATTTTGCAAGTAACTGTTCGAATGCATTTATCTGCAACAATTCTTGTGTTTCAGGTGGTAGGGGAAGGGAGCCTCGTCTTATAGAGCGTGAGTAATTACTAATCACTCACGCTCTATAAGACGAGGCTAATCACTGATTAAGATCCAAGTCAACTTTGATGTTAGTGATTTTCAACGACAAGTTTTATGTCAATGTTTATTTTGTAGACTTCCGCGTGACCTTAAAAAATGACTAGACATGATTGTGGCCTACTATTGAATAGACTAGCATATTGTCATAGGGATAAGATAACACGAACTATATATTTGGACTTTCACGATGGTGTCTACCTCTACAGAGAAAACATGTTGGACATAGGGCGCTGGTGGACAAAATTTCGAGATTTTGCTTTGAGAATTAATTCTTTCAAGAGGAAGAGTGTATTAGAACGACACAAAGGTAAACTTCCTTTCAACCCATGATACACCTGATATAATTTTACTACAACGGCGTATGATCTTGATAAATGCTAGAGAGTTTAGTTATGTGCACTTGGGCTTCACCTTTAGATAAAAATATGTTCCACAGAAGATTCTGTTATCATTTTAAGTTTGCTATATCTATTAAAAAAAAGGACATCTCACCAGACTATTTGCAATGTCAGCTAGAGTAGCCTTGATGTCTTCATAGATTTTTTTTAAACCAATTTCTCCGCATCACATTTGCAGCTTGCCAACAAATTTTATTTTTTTTGCAAATGATCCTTCCAGTTATTTCACATAGTTGTTACAAGTTACTGCATCAATTGCAAAAGGAGATTTTTTTGTTAATCTGTCAAATGCTAGATCCTAGTTGATATACTCAACAAGAAACAATACTACATGCATTAGATAAATTGCTCTTGAGGAGGTTTCATTGAAAATGGATAATCACAATATGATCGTGCAGCTGCATTAGATTTTTTGGAAACATATTTTTTCATAGTAGTTTGAAATCCTCACATTTGGAGGTTATAAAAAAAATATCTTAATACTTTTTATATTTTTTGAATATACATATTGATTGACTGACTTTGCAGGTAAATATTGAAAAGAAAATTAAACATGATTATTCTTTATATACATTTATGTTTTAAGAGGTAATTGAAATGATGTATCATCTACTTTCATTTCTTGTATTATTCTATATTTTTTTTTACTGAAACATGAGTTTAAAAAAAAATCAATCATCGCTATACTTTTAGTTAGTTTTGATCAAAACTAATTTAAATTAGATGTTACTCATGATGAACTTTTTGAGACTAATTTTATTTTTAGCCAAAAGTACCTCATGTAAAATTTATTGACCACATTAATAATAACTTTGATTACTTGAGTATCAAGTTTCATCTTATTTGCCTAAAAATTAAGATAATAAAGTATAAGATTTGGTTCATAGTTTTCATTTTGAAGCTTTTAGAAATTTATTTATAATAAAGCTATCAAATAAAAAATAATTAAAAATTTGTATGATACATTTAATCTCATATCATTGATACGTTACATCAGTTGAGGATTTTTTTTAAGAGTGCTTATACTCCCACCCTGCTGATTTGTGTTTTCCATACTCCACTCCTTTCCTTACATCTTTTGACGTTTTCCCCTTCACCCATTTCCCCTTTGTTAGACCATGGCAATCATCTCTTGTACCAAACTTGACGCAATGCAACAATATGACGCCCATCTTGTAAACGGATCGCTTGGTGATGAAGCTATAAAGATGAACGGCAACATGCTATAACCACGCAGCCTTCAAGGTATCAACATCGTAGTAAGTGGCCTTGTAAGGGAGGTTCATGGGTGGCGGTACAAGGAATGGGGGAATCAGAATGGCGGAGACGGATTGGTGAGAATCAGAGGGAGGGGGTGAAATTAAGGAGTGAGTGTGGAAACAGCATATCTGCAGGGTGGGAATATCAATCCCTTATTTAAACCCTAATGATTTTTACTAACTTGGTCATCCACATGGATTCACTTTAGTTAGCCTACTACTCTCATTAGACACTAATCAGGATTAGTTGTACTTACTACATAAGATGACTTGTTGAAGATATATATTATATCTTAGGATAATTTTTTAAATAACTAATAGTATATTTTAATGCTTCTAGCATTTGTAAATGTGATGAAATTTCTGTTGCATATTATCTCTTTTGTGATATGCATTTTAAAAAAAATATATATATAAATGATATGATAAGGTTTCAGCTTTACTAAGAGGGCTTCTGTTTGTAGCGTTTAAATTATCTGTTTGTGTGGAGCAACAGTATACATAAGAAGATGCAAATTTGACTATAATTGCATTTGAAGCTAATGAAAGAATCAGGTGTAGTGACAGATCGAAGAAGAAATAAAGGCAACTAACTGCAAGATCTTGGATCTTTGGTAGTGACCTCAAGCTTTAAGACTCATAGCCTTTACAAGTTGCCCTTCTTTATCTCTTTGTTCACTTCTGAACAAAATTAGTTCGACTAGAAGACAAAGATGAAAAGACAACTCATGATAGTCACTTAGTGATTGTATCTCAAATGAAAGGTGGTAGGAAAGGACAAGAAAATGACTGAAAGGGTCACTCTCTTAACGATGTTTGATATAAGACAATCCTCGATAGTTGTACTTCTCAATTTTTTAAAAAGAATGAGGACTAAAACAACAGATTATTGCCATTGAGTAGAAGGCAAATTGCAGGACTTTGGTTTGTATGGCAACTCAAAAACTCAGAGCACCAGATTTCACTTTCAAGATTTTCTTTGCGATTTCACTTAGAAACATTGTGAAATCAACGTTGTACTCTGTAAATTAACTATGTAAAATTATTTGAGAGTATACTTATGATATATGTATGGAGCATGTTGCTACTTATGAAGTTTTTTGCTCGTTTGTTGAATGTATTGTGTCGATGTATTTGAATGGATTTTTATTATTAAACTAAGCTTTACAGTGGTTTGCAGGAGAATGTATGAATTTTGCTTTTGAAGTAAGATTTCTATGTATAATTACGTTAGAGTACTTCTTTTGTATACATGAAAAGTTACAAATTGTGATACACACTCAACTCGGTAATTTTATCTTCAAATACATACTGTCTTTATGAGTTAAGCGCATCAAACCAAAGAAAGACTTTCAGCTTTACATATATTTTGAAAATAAATTCTAATTTCAATTAGAACTTACTTTCTGAGTTACAGATTAAAAAGTATGATATACTAGAATATTTTATATATATATATATATATATATATATATATATATATGAATGATATATGATATACATTAAATCAGATGACTTGCTGCCACAAGAAGAAAGTAACTCCAGTTGGAGATATACAAAAATGTGAGTATATCACACATGACAATACATGAAATTAAATGGAACCTTGAACCAGAAAAGTATCTTTACAATATATTTGTGCTCCTAAACGATTTGGAACATAGATAGATTCAACTAAGTAAAGAGATGAGTCATCTTCTCTTGGTGAGCATGAATTTCTGATCTTGAAACTAATGAAATCTTCTCTACACAATAAAGCTCAAGCTTTTTTGTTGACAAGCTTGGGATGCATATTTGCATAGGAGGCGATAATTGATTCGCACCAAAGATTGTAAATAACCAAATTCCTTAAAAATTAGTAGCACATTGAAAATCAACACTTGCAGAATGAATTAGATGTACAAGTCACTGAAAGAAGTAAAAGTATCGTTTTAGACCTGTAGAGCATTCCAGAAGTACATCTGGACTTGAGGTCGAATTGATCGATTTGTATTCTTTTTCAACGATCTAGTACAGTTGTTTCAGAATACGTGAGAAAGGGTAAATTTGGATCTCAAAAGCTAATGGTAAAAAAATATGATTAACTATAAAGAGATCACCTGTGCTTGAAAACTACGTCTTTGTGAAACAACAATGACAGATGGTTGATAGCATCAACACACAAAACACTTTAGTAAACATTCTAGGGATTTTATTTCAACTGCTTGTACTCGACGCCGGAGCCACCCAAATATAAGTGTAAATGCAGGAAGACTTCTGAAAACATACACATGTACACTGAGTACACATAAACCTAAACCCTTGGGGCATATTTCGATCATTGGAAGATAATAATGCTCGCAGTCAACTGGAGAACCGTCTTCTCAATGTTTGATATCGTAGCCATGTAAGTGACGAATGCTCCTTGACAACAGAAGCAGGATGACCGCAAACCAAAAGCTATTCCGTTCTTCCTAGGATCTTCTACAAATGGGGTCAACTGTACAATTCAAGGTTTCCAAAATTTTTACAATTAGAAGTATAAAACAGTGCTGACTTAATGTTATCACAAGCAAGTCATCATCCGCGACTACATCGATACCCATTTCTGCTCACTAAGTTGCCGGACAACTGACATGTACTTGTAATTCCAGAAATGCACAAAACGCGCCCTATTGAAGTTTCCCATTGCACACATCCAGGTTGAATCGTGCCTGCAGTATTCAACCGATAAAAGGAAGAAATGATATCCGCCAAGTAGACAACCCAGCAGGTTCAAGCATCTAAACATGAGCTCCACCTAGACAACTTGGCCCACGCAGACTGGTGGTAACTTACATAACCGCTCAAGAAAATTTCAAGATAAACCACTTATAGAGTATTTTCATTGCACATCCTTGGAGAGATGTTATGCAAGTCCCATCTGCTTCCAAGTCTAATCGAACAACAATGCTGCTGCAGCCAAATCGGAGGGTAGATAGCTGTACAAAAAAACATGCCCTGCATTTCTGTGAGGCAATTGTGAACGACAGCTATCCCCCAGATTCACCGTCAAATTGTCTGAGAAGGGTCAGAAGAATAAAAGTCAATCCTACACCACAATTTCCATCAAAGTTCATGAAAAGTCACGTATGAGCTGATTAACTAAAAAATGCCATTCCAACCTGGCTCTTGCTTCACTAAAACCTTCCTGCTAATTACAAGAAGTGAATGTGTTGCAAGAACCATTCCACTTCCCAAAGGACCATCCTCTCCATCTTTGGCATGCAACATCAGCTGACGTAGAGGTTATCCATAAATGGAGATAGAGGATCAGGATCCGCTATCATTCCATGAATAATGCACAATCTTTTCTCCTACGGCCTCCTAATGCACGACACGGCTAGCACCCATTTACATGCATGAGTAGAAGTTCCTCATTAAAGAATAAATATACAAGGTATAATGTAGAGGCTCGTCAAGGCCCAACTCTTGGACCTCTGTATTCACCCCTTTGTACAACGAAATCATCAGGAGGTAGATATTCCTCTAACATGGTTTCAACTTGTGATTCCTCTCTATGTTCACCATTTGCAATAATCCCTCCTGAAGACAACAATAACAACAACGTGTGAAACTTTTTATCTGCAGAAAATAACTGCGTTCACTTGCTAGAATTCCCCCTGACGACATGAAGTAAAAAAGACAACGAACGGAAGCATGCACTTTCTCTTGAATGGATTCTTGATATCGCTAATCTAACGCGACCATTATTCCACACATCAATCTGGGTTGGTTGCCGTCCTGCCCTTTCATACCTGGGTTGGATCCAACTGAGTGTGCTTCTCGATAATAAGTGCAGTGTCTGCCAGTCACAGCAGAATATGGAGGTGCCAGTACGTCCAGAACGGCACAGGGAGTGACTGCAGTGAAGGCATGTATGTTACCCCCGCTAGTAGGATGCAGAGTTGCTGTTTCACAAGGGGCAGTTAGCACCCGATTGACCACCAATTTCGCAGACCTGGCTGCACAAGATAATGCGCGAGAACTTGTCACTCCTCCTGAACATCCACAAGAAAGAAGTACCTTGTTTCAAAATGTGAACAGCCTTAACAAGTCAGTGTGTCCGAAAAGGTTCCTCTTTTTTACAGGAAGTCCGAAACTTCCTGATTCGCCTGACCAGTAGATTCAGTGGAGCCAGGTACATTGAACCAGACGCCTCTAGTAAGAAGACCATGCGGTCCCTTTGTTCAAAAACAATTGCGTAGAGAAAATTACGGACAAGTTCCTCTCTTACCGTCTGGAATTCACGGCGATTCTTCACACATCTGATCCTAAGAGGTAGCTAATAAGCTGACAAAGCTTTACACACATAGGGGACCATTGCTCCCACAAAGATCGGACAGTTCAATCAACATTCCTCCCCGTATATCTTTGAGATACTTACGTACGGATGGGTCCGAATTCAATTTTTCATCGCAGGGGTTGACCCAGTCATACGCTTTCACGTGCATGGAGCCGTACAACAATTTACTAAGAACGGTCATCCCAGGATGGTTATGAAGAGGTATTTGTGCCGAGGTTGGCAGACAAAATATTCCCATCTGTTTACACATGTTACAATAAGACATACATCAGCTCAGAAACTGAAAGTTAAAATCTCCACTATCTACCAAGAATCTGTCTGCTTTTATTGATGCGTACAAACATGGTGTATATCTCGTGCAGTCCGGAAGAATTCAATCATCCACTGTCCATGATAAGATGTGACAACTAGAAAGTTCGTTGGTGTTCAGGAGCTTACAGAGAAATCTTCACACTCATACAGATGTAGATAAGATATAGGGGGTGCCCATCTGGCAACCATTGGTGTGTGTCGGCCCCTCCGTCCATTTGTACCGAAGAATCCGAAACCCCTCTCTTGCGACATGGCATCAACCTCGTCAAGTCCAACATCCGATGCTTGGATGCTATCTGTAAGAGGCGTAACGAGCATTCTTCTTGATCAATAGTTATTTACAAGAGAAATTGTCGGTCGACCTATTCTACTTGTGAAAGAATTTCCAATCCAATCGGCTACTTGTCCATCCGATTCAAATCCTCACAAGACAACGTGGAAACGCGAATCCTAAGCGTAAGACAACGAGAAAAAGCAATTCATAAAGAAGGCAACATTGAAGGTAGTTGGAGCCAAGACGATAGATCTGCACCTAGGATAGTGCGCACTCGCTGGAGTGCTTGTGCAGAAGGAGGTGCAGACATGGTGAATGTCGCCTTGCACACATCGTGCAACCTCTGTACGGCCGTCATCATTAGTGGCCCCTCTGGACCTCCTCTTTTGTGGACCTTCCAAGCTACTGATAAGGTGGACTGGAAGTAGGATACTTCAACATCGTAATCTCATTTGCGATCTTAATTACGGTACCATTTCGTCCACAAATCCATTTTTCTACGTCACTTGCAACAGGATAACTAGGAAAGACCTTCCAATACTCCATTGCTCAACATTGAAGCTCTTGCAGACATACACCAATGTCACTAGGCACCTGTCCGGTATCTCACTTATGAGGTCTTCGAGTCAAACCCTGGAGAAATGACAATGCTGATTCTCGTTATCAAATCTCCACACATTCACATACTATCTTCATTAGTCCGAACAGGGGTGTGCGAGTCACCAACAAATCAATTTGGACGACAGGAAGGCTAACCTCACGATGTGGTAGGACTGGCTCCGACGGTACTCAAGGTAACAAGCTATTTGTTCGTACTTCGATTTTCAAAAGCATGAATATGAATACTGGAATTGGAGTGCGAGTTTAGAATGAAAGCAAAAGATGGACACTGACTGTCCTAGAGGACAAGCAGCAAGAACTCTACAGAGAACGCCGCCACAAAGGAAGAGCTAACGTGCACCTATTGACAGAATTATACGTCTGAAAGGGCTGCAGCCGCAGTAAAAACTACGAAAGAAGAGAACGGAAGTTGAATACTGTTGTATATGAACCAGGAACGTCTACTGACAGCATGTACAGCATGTTCCACACCCTAATCAGAAAGTAAGCATGATCAGATTGGCTGCAGACTTAAGAGTTCACTTTCGGGCAATATCCAAAAATTTCTACTCTGCTCGACTTTTGATCCTCTACACAAGTGGACTGTAAGTGCTTCACCATGATCAGGCAAAACGACCGACAGTATGCACACGTAGGCGTCCAGGGGCTGAGAAGTACGAATCCAGGTTGCAGCCGAGAAGAAGTTCTGCAGCAGCAAACTAGGCTGTTTGAGCGGATAATGCTGGTCCGAGTTGCCACAAGTAGTCTTCTGGTGACAAAAATTGCCCGCCTGCTGCAGAACGAAAGGCTCACGCAGAGAAGCAAGAATGGATTCCTGACGGGCGGTGAATGTTCTATTTAAAGGTGGACTGCAGGCAGTGGAAAAGTGCCGAGAAGTGCCGAGGGACCTGTCGAAGTGTGTGAATTTTAACCAGACAGTGCTGCCAGGAGAGCAGACCGGGCGTTCTTTGCACCTGCGGATTTCCCTAAGCTAGGGCCAGCCGAGACGATATAAGCTAGAAAGTGATCCGGAGCAGCACACACGGGGTCCTAACCAGGAGCAACAGAACAGCTGGAGTACCAGAATCACAAGCCCCTAGCGCCCAGTATCCAGCCATGGCAACACTTCTCTCGGCGTCGTTCTCACAGGTGACGGACACGACGGACGATTCGGCCATAAGAACATACCTGTCACAAGTACAAGGCACCCGAAGTGTCGTCGGGGGAGAGGGAAGAGATCGTACACCCGGTGCTATTTTCCGTGTCGAGACCAGATCGCATATCCTCGCTCTAACAAGAAAAATTCCCACGCCAGCCCCCGCCACAGTGAGTGCAGTTCAGATCAACCGGGCTCCGGAAGTTGCAGCGCCAGCCCAGGATTGTTGGGAACACTCCGGGCCACACCGCAGCACCACCGAATTGCCCACCAGCAAAATCGTCCCGGCGAGCAAATTGGACCTCCTCAACCCTAACGCTGTGCACGCACCAACAGCGATTGATGCGGCAAACAATAAAATCTTTGTCCGGAGGAAGTGTAAGGGCCGCGGACGCAGTTGCGGTGGAAGCTAATGAGCCTGGTCTTAGCTCCGAGCAACCATCGCCCTCCTGAAGCCTAAGGCCGCAGGGTCCGAGACGCACTCGCTGCAGCAGGAGCGGGTGAGCGAGGCGAGGCGAGGCGAGCCAGCCCAAGCCAGCCAAAGGAAGCAAAGCCGAAGCGCAAAAGCGAAAAGAAGGCCGCAGTATTTTTCCGAGAATTACTCTCCAAAAGCGCACAAAAGGCAGGCCCCGGATTGGTGGCAGGCCGGCCTAGCCCCGCGGTAATTATCTCATCTCATTCCTCGCCCTTGCCTCCCCAACCGCCGTACGTACGCCTTTCGCCGATGGAGGGCGCGGGCGCCCGATATCGGCCAGCCCCCGCGGCAGGCCCTCTCTGGAAGGACCCGATTGGATATAGTGTGGGCCACCGGGTATTTCCCTCGGGCGCCCAGATAGATCCAGCCAATGGCTACCGACGACGCTCCCTCTGCTGACAAGGCTAAGCGCTGCCGCTCGCCTAGGCCACGAATGCAGATCCCAACTGCACTCGCAACTCTTGGCTTGGCACTCTATTACGCCCCCGACGCGTACATCTACGCTCCCGACCTGCCCCAGCGCCTGCCCCGCGCTGCCCGCTGCCCGCTGCCGCGCGCGACAACATTGCCGAACCTGGCTCTGGGGCTGCGGCACGACGTGGCGCTGGGGCGCGGCCGCACGGGATCCATCGGATGGCCCTCGCATGGCACGCGCATCGCTCTTCGCTCGAGCGGCGAGCGCGGGGCTCTTCTTCGCCGAAGGCCCGCGCATGGCAGCCGGACGATGGGTCGATCGATCAATTCCCCGCCCCAAGGCTGAAGAGGATTAGTTCTACGACGTGCGCTCCCATTACAGCCCCCCGGTTCGGCGCAGCCTCGAGGTCTAGTCGGGACCTCGAGGATCCGTTCCTCCCTTCCGCCTTGCTGACGAGACGAGTTCCGCGCGATCTGCATTGTTTATGGCATGGCATGACTGGGTTTCGTTTCCTCCACCATCCCTTGAACCTGTCTTCTCCAAATCCCGACGCCGACCAACCGACCGCCCGGCGCCACCCTTTTTTTTTTATTTGATTGCTCCACGTAAGCGCCTCCGCTGCGTTTCCGCCCCGTCCTCGCGTTTGCTTTCTGATCGGCGTTCGATCGCCCTCCGAGGCCCGAATTCGACCGATCCTTGACATCATGATAGTCGAAGATGCTTTCGCACTTTGAAGTAATGACGCCTTGTGGAATAATGATTGGAATTGGCGTCTCGGTCCCTTTGGATTGATATAGAGCGTAAACTTACCACATTATGTCTGCGGATAAAATGTCACCAGACATTTATCGATTGGCTTCAGATTATCTGCAGGACCCGAAAAGTCGACTCCCTCTAACTAACAATGTGTTCAGGCATACCAAGAGAAGAAAGATGAAATCTTTCTTTATACTCATCTTTCTATGTGCGTAGATAATCCACACTTTCCAAAGGTGTTGCTCGGTATCGCATTGATTCACTGAAGTGGAAGGTATCACGTTCCATATGTCAGGGCTTCATTAAGGATGGGTGATATGGATGGTTTGTTCCACACTACCCGCAATCGAAGGCCGGTGCATTTTGGCATGGAAATAGTTCATCTTTATTGATCTCCTGCAAATCATTAAAATTGCCCAAGGGTTTGCAATGAGTATTAATCAAGCTAGCAACATATCCTTACCACGAGTTATCACTACATTTGCCCGAAATCCTGAGCTTGGTTTTGATCTTTATCTTGGTTTTGAGTTTCAGCAAAGACAGCCATAAAATCTTTCAGGGAAGCCAAAATAGTGGGCGTTCCAGGATAACAAGGATACAACTACCAAACTTTCTAAGAAGACAACGCATAATATTAGTGCTATTACTCTACTTGTCACACTCCATTGGTGACAAGGCAAAATACTTTACGTTCTATGGACCATCTATTTAGCCCTCAATAGACGGGAGGGCTTTCTGGTAGATGGCTGTATTTTCTAGTGAAAACCCAAGTTCTGGAGAGACAAAACCAGTTTGGAAATTATATGTATTATGGTACAATGTCGTGTCCAAAAAATTTCAATAAAGGGAGCGGTTATTTATCCGTCACTTAGGGCTAATTAGCCCTCATTTTACTACATGCAGTTATCTTATTGGTCCATCCAGGGTAATAGGGTTCGTGGATGAGTAACATCTACTTCCAAAATAGGGTGTTCGACCAATTAGATAGGAACATATAGTAGGGTGAGGGCTAATTAGCCCTAGCGAGGGATAACTAGCCACTCCCTTCATAAACCGAATGTGTATATTGTAAAATTATATGCCGCCCCTGAAAAATCTACGCTCTATCCAGAAACGTCCAAACGCCCATAGTAACTCTGATTGAAGGTAAGTTTGACAATGTGACCTATGAATAAGCAGAATCACTTACGGTAGTAATGCACCTGGACTCTTCATGAACGTTGGGGGGCTGTGGACGCTAAGTCATCCCTGTTGACTTAGCGATGCGATTGGAAGGCCATAGCTCTGACTGAGACGGCTGTTTTCTTTCTTATTCTCCTTGCATAGACATATAATCCGTTGCCGCCTGCAGGCAACTCTGGGAGTTTGTGCGCGGACAAAATCTATCACTACTCCGAGCCTCCTTTAGCCTTCCTTGACTTAGTCTGGATTGCTTATGGTGTACACTTATGGTGATTCAGGTTCTTCTCTAGTCTGGAGTCCAGGGCTATGGCGGTGGTGCCTATCAAACCGAATTTAATATGGTAACAACGAAGAGAGAAATGCTAAGAGAACTAATGGTGATCATGGAACTAAGAGACAAATGATCGTACAATATAACTTCAGAAAATAAACTGTTTTGCACAAGCTCAACGATGTCACATCATAATTCTATTTGCCCAAGATTCCAAAATTCACGGTCCCAGTCGTCTTCCCTAATCTATTGATGATCCTGTTGATGGTAAAAACTTTCCCCAAAGATTCAAGTACAGTATTTGTACTGTAGAAAAATCCATTACCCCTAACACTTCTCAGCCCCAAACAAACAAACATTCCTGGCACGACTTCGATGCATCACCGTTTGGCACTTGTAAAGCACCCACAGCACTATGGGGACACGAACTAAATTTCACCACATCAGTTCATGTTCCACCTGCGCAATGTATGAGCATCTTTCCGCCCTCTTTCAATTAGACAATGATCGGCGTTAGATATATAATTGGCATTTTGGTGAGAAGCTCTCCTCCATCCTGACGGTGCTCCTCCCTCCATACCTTCCCTTGTACGATTCCTCGCTGGTAACACATGTGTTATGGGAGATACAGCCAACAGTATGCGGACTCCAAACCACTGTTTCAGCTCAATCGAGCTGCTAACAAGCTCTTCTGACGACCCGTGCTCTGAATGTTTTTCTTAACCCGCACATAATTACAAGTGGGAACCGCACTGTACGTCAATGTGAAGTTTTGCAGAGATTTGCTGACTGGGCGATAGTCAATGGCAGTGACGGCTGTAGAGAGAAGGGGCCTGGTGGGACGGGCAACGACCTCTATATAAACTTGCATGTGACCTGTTGACACTTGACCTCTCTCTCCTCTGAGGGCTTTCTCAGGCGGGCATCAACCCACCTGTGACAAAATCGGCGAGAATGGGCCATCTGACAAACACTTAGCCAACCCACTGTACCCGAGAACGTCGGAACCTTCATATTGTAATGAAACACGATATCCCACCACTATCATCGCGGGGAATAATTCTTCCTTTTTGCAAACCTCGGATTATTTCCTCCGCGAACACAGTTCGACATGACCTGCTAGCAACATGACTTAATTGTTATGTGTTCTCAGATAGGCGAGCTATTCGAATGTTCTTGGAAACATTTGATAGTCGAGCTGCTGGCTGGAGGTTATGTAAATGCATAACGTATGTTACATATTTATGCATAATTTAACTCTCCCTTTCCCTGTCCTACCCAAACTGCACTAGATCAGTTAGCTATTGTACTTTTTTGTCTGTCTGTCCTCCTTCTGACGCACTTTCCTCCGTAAATACAGACGCAGAGCAGATCAGGTCCTGCGGCAAACTTGATTGAACCTGTGTAGCGTACTGTCAATGTTCTCCATTTATGTAACCAGTTGATTCTCTCGGTTTCATGTAATCGGACTGGATCTAGCACTATATCTGCCACAGTTAGTGGTTCCGATCGAAAGTCCTACCCCTCGGTAGGAAGACACAGACACTCTGCATCAGTCTCACACACAGATATGTGGGACTAATCACCTCAACGACAAAGATGTCCTTGGGCGTATCACACGAGTGTGAGCAATCATTTTGGGGTCGTTGATTTGTTGCATTCGAGGCTTCTCGAGAGTAGGAATAACTCGAGGTAGTGTGAAATCTTTGAGAAGCCATCGTTCTTAGCATATACGTATTTATCACAAGGCCAGATTTATTACGGTCATCAACATTGCTCTGAATTAACAGGTGCGCTAATCTTCGTCGTCTCGGTATGCTTTGATCGGCGCTCTTATATACGATGAATCCAGCCGTAGTGTGAAAGACGTTACGATGTCTGATTCCGTATTTTCGTCGTGTACACTTCCTTCTTCTTTTCCTTGTTCCAGAGAGATAAAGATGTCTATTGCACGGTAAACAGTTGCACCCATGTTTCCATTCGGAATACATTCCAACCACCAGACCATAGCTGAAGAAAGTTTTCACCTAGAATCTCGTGTAGCCACTGCTAAGCTTTCTTGGATTCGAAGGCTTCTCCTCAATGATCTCCTTGTATACTTTACCCATTCTCCTGATTATATCACATTCTTTAATGGGAGAGCAGTGATTGAACGGACTTGGAAGAAGAAAAAGTATGGGGTTTAAAGCCAGAAATAAACAAAGCCTTGTGACTGAAAAGTGAAGGTGAGGGAAGCTAATTGTACACATCATACGAAAAGGAAGGGGATGACATGGAAAAAAAAATTAAGTTTTTAATAATGGGAAGACCCCATCAATTCTAACAAAGATGAAACCATAGGGTTGACATGGGGCTTGGCTCCAGTAGCATCACACTCAGAAAAATATACTAGCTAGAATTTTCCTATCGAGGTCAATACTTCAACAAGCAACATGAGCATATAAGAATCGTCATGTAAAGTGACAGCTCTTTAAGAGATTGCACCGAATGGAAACACGACAATATCTGAAACCATATATGATTATATTTGTACGAGAAGAACTTATATCAAACAGGTTGAAAAACCTTATGAAGGTGTGGGAAGTCGATGTACACCATATTTTATACATTATACTTTATACCGAATGAAATTCCTAGACAAACGTGTGTCCCATTACGCTCCACACTCTTCTTGGCCCGCGAGTGGATGGCTAGACTCGATCATTATCACAAATCTTATCGAAATGCCTCATGGGCTGCGTATCGTATCAAGTACCATCAAGTCATTGATCTATCTAATCGGTCCGTGACGACTCCTGTTACGTTGCAAGCTGTTAATGTAGTCCCTACAGCTTTCTGGTGACTAACAGCTCACTTTCTGTACGAGCTCCTAAGAAGCTGGAGCCTGACGAGCACAGACTTGCCAATGTTTCCACTCCCATACTATATCAATCTTAATCCTTTAGGCATCTGTCTACTCAGCTTAGTAAGATTGACCTTGCACCAACAAATCAAAGAAAATACGTTAGCAACTTAGCATAAATTAGTAAAATAAAGTAGACCACTAAAGAAAGGATCCACTACTTTGGGGTTTTAACTTAAGACTCCGGTCCACGTAACTTCCTCAGGAGACCGAGACCTTCGGGAGTCAAGAATTTAGGTACATCTTAAAAGCGACTGAATAATGCTCCTCTTCGTACAACCAACGGACATAGGAAGCTGAAGGAGAATGGGAATCATGTTGGCGAAGCCTCAAAGTCATCGTACCAATACAGTATAGAGAAAGCTCCGAGGCAACACTCCGTCATCCAACTCCTGAAGCAGTGTCAATGTTGAACCTGCAGGTCTTCGGTTATGGGCTCTACCGGAGAGTGGACTAATGAGAAGTCAAAACTCTAATCAGAAATTAGTTGATGCCAGGTCTGCTCTCAACACATCTGTCCCTGCATCTCCGAGGCTAGCCGAATGCGGTCAAATCATGTTTATTCTGTTCATATCCCTGCATGTAAAATAATGCAGATCAACATGCAAACCGCCTGTGTATGGAACGGTGAGGTCTGATAACTTGGAGGGATGTACAGTTTCCCACGAGATGACATGCACGAAAAGACATGCGAAGCGGGGAAAGATGAGTATTTTGTTTCTAAAGATATTATTTTAGAGTAAAAAGTGTGGATAGGACTCCAAGAAACGGAGTGAGTGAGTGGGCTAGGATGAGTACGGCAGATGTTCTGCAAAAGGACCACAATTTCACATGTGTCCAATTCTTGCACACTCGTGGCTCACGTGGGGACATGAGAATTGGACAAGAAAGATCGGGCGAACTTCTCTCTCTGCCTTTTTCCTACACAACCAATCCATTCGAATATCGTGCTCCTGCGTTGTGGTTCATAGTCGACTTGGGGCTCCGAATTTATCTTCTGGCTGCTCTTGCTACAGATTTCTCCATATTTTATAGCTCTCGTTGGGTGCTTGTGTTACGTAAGAATCCTACCCCATTTGACTATGCGACCTCACGATGCTATCTATATGTTCAGCGAACTGTTGGAGCTTCGAGCTCTTGTTGCAAGGAATCTTTCGCAGAAACACTTTCCTGCCAGTTCTGCATCTTTTCTTGGCTCCAAGTCCCTTGAACACAGACGTTTTTGAGATAACAGATTAGCAGAACCAGCCACGTTTTCGAACTAGTCGAGTAGATAGGAAGTTTGCATCATCGTTCAAGACTTGGACTCATATGCTCTGTCATCTACCACAAATCCTTCACACTGTGATGTTCGCCATGCTTGGAAATATCCTCATCTGACGTAAGTGGAATTTTCCGTTATGTTATCCGTAACCCATCATTTCCATTCAGGTACATCTACTTTCTGAAGACCAATTCGTATATGGATAGAAGTATGTTTGAACTGCATCTGTGATAATATGTGGATTACAAATCCACATCAATCTAAAGATTTCAACCCATTGTCCTTCCTACTTTTGCAGAAGTTTTTTGAGCTTCTTTGTGAAGCTAATCAACATACTTCGATCCCCAAAAAAATGCATAAAATGTATTCTCACATGAATGCCATTGTGATTAATATAATTTATTTTTCTATCCCACCGTTTCACATTTTGCTACGCATTTTCATACTAGCTTTATTTATGGGAGTTCAAGCAGTGACGAGTTACAAAAGCTTTCTTGTTCACTCCCATCATTCTATGAGCATGGTAAATAAGTAATATTTTTAATTTAATGTTTTGAATTCTGTAGATTAATGTGTTCATTTCATCTTATTTGATTTTGATTCCTTTTAAATCCTTATTGCAACCTTTTTTTACACATGCAGTATAAACTTTCATGGCGAAGAATTCAACATAAACTCTTGAATGTTATATGTTAAACTTTTTTCATTCTTCTATATTTCAAAAAATTTCATCGTAAAAATTTCAAATAACAATTAACGCTTGGATGTTTCATGCTATGATTTTTTATGGTTCTATATATCAAAAACTCACTATTTTGTTCCTTCAAACTCATTTCGTTTCTGTTTACTATTTACTTACCTTCATCATGTAGGGAATATTTGTTTACTGTGAAGCATAATAATGATAATATATATGTATATTATTTCATCTTTTATAATCCAAAACATATACTTTGTGATTACAATATTTAAATACTTCAATAAAGCATAATCATAAAAATCTTAAAATCAAAAAAGTAAGATTTTTTCTGAGTAATAAATATATTTCAAATAATTCCAATTTTATAAAATATATGTTTGTTAAGCATTCGCATTGAACTTTGCAAGTTTTATGAAATGCTACATAAATAAAATAACAATAAGTTAATAGGAAGATTTTTTCAATAGACAAAAGTGAAAACTGTGGACAAATATCAAGATTGACTATGAAATTTTTTCAATGAACAGAGAAAACAAAAAAAATTCAATTCAAATTTAAAATTCTAGATTTTGAGATTTCAAAATTTATTTAAAAAAAAATTATTCACAAAAGATTTTTAGATGGATCAATAAATTATAAAAAAAAATTTATTCCAAAGTATAAGATGTATTCATTATTTTTATAACTTATGATTAAAACCTTGAATTGTTGAAAGATATTACTAGCATCATCATTAATATAACAATTCTAATTTTCAACATGTAGTCTATAAACTTTTATCCCATAAATTTATTTTTTGAGTTCTTAATAAATAATATTTACTTTTATGTTGATATAGATTTCAATGCTAGATAAATAAACAAATATCAATATTATGTATAGAACATCCAACTTTTTCATGACAAATCAATTGTTTAAACAAATTCTTGCATGATTTGAAATTTCAATCACAACTACAAATTTTTCAATTAATTTTTGCAATGAAAACATATAGAATTTCTATTGATATTTTTTATTATAATATTCAAAAAATATTCTATTAGAATAATTCTTTAAAATTTAAACTTATGTACAATCCATAGTATACATGAGTTAGCTTTACGTTAAAACTTACATTTATTGTACCTTTGAATCCACACGCTATGGGAAATATTATTCCAGATTTTTCAGAGGCCATAATCACGTTTAAAAGAGAGGTAATGGTCTTGTCTAACCATGTGTCAGGTTATGGTTATTGCACCTAACTTGAGATCAAATTGGACTTCATCTTGACTAATAAGTTAGCATTCGGGCACGTGCTAATTCTCATGTATAATTCACGTACCAGCTTCATTAAAGTTTAGAAGTCATGTTTTTGTCTGCTATTTGATTGTCCATTACTTGGGCATAACAATGCAATCTTACTTAAACCCTATATTTCAACTCAAACTTGTAATTTTAACTTCTGGTTCAAACTTTCATTCACTAGTTTGAGATTAATTTGGACTGTTTTCTTTATAATGATGCAAGTTTTAAATCTCATTTCTACCTATCTGATTGTCTTGTAAAAACAACACTCATCATAAAAAATAAAATTTAACAAGTAAAGATATATATAAATTAATATAATTTATATAAAAAAACATATTGTATAAATTGTAGAAAAAATATTATAAAAAATATTATAAAATATAATACTGAGCATAAATAATTCAAGAATTATAAAAAGTGAAATTTAAATATTATTTGTAAGATAAATAAAAATAAATAAAAAAACTTATAATAAAATTTTGAGTGTATAAATGATATCCATAATTTGTATAGACATTTATAATCACAATTGAAATAAAAATATATAATCGAAATTAAAATTTTTTTTTTAAAAAAGTGAATGTTTCAATGGTTCAATATCTTAACAGAAAAATTGTGCAATATTTAATCATTTTATTTTAAAAAATTAAAGTTATTAAATATATTATCTTATTAGTATATATTTACAAATTATTTTTATAATTTTTGAAATCAGATGTTTGGTATATCAAAATCAAAGAAAAAATTATAAGACATACATTATTTAATTATCTTTGAATTGAAATGTTATATTTAAAATGTACTTAATTCTTTTAATAACTTGAAAATTATATTTTAAAAATAAAATATCAAATTTATAAAATAATTTTATTTTTTATTTTTTATTTTTGAAATATGATAATTTTTTATATAATTTTTTATTTTTAGTGATTTTAGTTTTATTTATTAAAAATATTAAAATAAAATTTATTTATTTTTTGATAAATACTATGATAAATATTTTTGAACCAATTAATAGTCAAATGCTTGTAAGTAGTAGAAAGATAATTTCATTTATTAGATGTATAATGAACAGGACTCTGTACATTAGGCATTCTAAAAATAGATGCCTAATATCTCTAATGTCACAGGTGTCGAAACCTTAATCTTCAGAAGAATTTCGCGAACATTCAAGGGAGGAAAGAAAATTCTCTCGAACATTGAACGCAAGAAAGGAGAGGAGTCGCGTCGCTCGCGTGCTCCGTTTGAAGTGCGCGTTAACTTAGGTGTAGAAAACTTTGTGTACAGACTATACACGCGCAGATTTCTCAATTTCTGATAAATCGTCGTGACGCTCTTCTTGATGTCAAAATACAATGTCTTCCTTCTTCACTGTACTGATGTACAGTAATTTTTTTGACGTTTCAGAAAGAGCAGAGTTCTATACAGCGGGAGTCCAACAGTAGAGGAGGCTTGGCAGATCCAACAGGCGGGGAGTTAGCACATGTATCTAGTGGAAATCATCACTACCTAGTGGGAACTTTCCGCATGAGGTACAATCCTACACCTTATTTTAAATTACATTCGTACTCTGACTTCACTTGTCATCGTAAGGTTATCGACTTTATTTCTTTATGAGTTTGGATTTGATCTCGCAACACTGAAGTCATTTCAGCATTGTATCACACTCTAGTCGGAGATTTCCTCCTCTCCTTGTTCTTAACACTACACTCTGTACGAATCTCGTTACTAAAACTCTGTTCTCGCTAAAACTGTATCATTCTTATCATTCATTTGTAAACTGAGTTTCAATGTGATAGAATGAATAAGAAGAATATCACTGAAATATTATGTTTTTTAGAGATCAAGTTCATGCTTCAGAACTTGCTGAAACTGTATCATTCATTTGTAAACTTAGTTTCAATTTGACAGAATGAGTAAGAAGAATATCACTGAAATATTATGTTTTTCAGAGATCAAGTTCATGCTTCAGAACTTGCTGAAACTGTATCATTTATTTGTAAACTTAGTTTGAATTTGATAGAATCAATAAGAAGGTTTTTCTGACTCTCATATTGTATGTAAACAATGATGCCTAATCGTGCCTAATTTTATTTCGTTTGTGTGTCTAATATACTTATGTTATGCACGAATAGACATATGCCTAATGTACAAAGGCGTGATAATGAGTCAATCATTATATCATCCTGCATCGTATATTTTAGTTTGTATAATACTAATGCTTAAATTTTACAGTTTTTTTTTTAATTTTTTTTGAAACACTAAACTTTTTTATATCTACTTTCACTTCTTTGTTTTTTTTTAAATATATATATATCTCTTTTAGGCATGTTCAATTGTTGGGTGGAGGTTGCAATTGCAGCCCACTTTTTTTTATAAAAAGTTGGGCTATTGATGTTGTTGTGGAATCTCACACTGTGCACACTCAAGCACAGGCATTTGACGATCTTCTAGAACCTTGTGTAGAAGTGAGTTGCAGTCGATTCTAAAGGGAAAGCACGTAGTTATGTGAGCACGAATCATCATAGATTGTCTGAATTATGTGATGTCAAACCCGACGCCTCCCTCATCATGTTATGGAATACTTCACATGTTGAGATATATATATAAATATAAAGTAGATGATCATACCCGGACTCACTCCATTCACCCAAGTCTAATTGCCAGCACGCATACGAAGAAGAAGCAGGAGAGTAGCATTTCTATGAGATTCGTATCCCGCTTAGGATTGCGAGATACAACCAGCTTGGGATCCGTATCTCCATCGCCGTTCATCGATACCATACCGATATTGGTATACATGTTCAGTTGTCATATACTCTGATGACTTTTCTTCTATATGGGATAACAAGATATCCCATATAAATGTTCTGCATCTAGATGATTAAGCATATAGAGAAAAATCTTACCAAGTATGTAGAACTTTCTATTAACCCATTCTAATTTAAATAGTAATTAGCTGAACTCTATATCTTCAATGGAAATATAATCGTTTTTATATTCTCATCGCCACTCAATTACTCTCTCCTGCTCGTAGGTCTGTTCATCAGCAATTTTTGAAGAATAACAAAAAAGAGAGTTAATAATAGCCTTCCAAACTCTCGATTTTATCGAGGGTTTGGGTGTCTGCCTCTACTTTGTCATCTTTTCTTGTAGTCTGCAGTCTTGTCTAGCAATCGATCATAAGCAGCAATCAGAAAAAAATTGGTAAAATCGCTTACTTATTCACACATCGTAAGTTTTTTGATTATTACATTTGATTACAATAACAATCAATTGCAATATATGTTACTATCAAATCTTTGTAATTTTTACCATTCATAATGAAAAGAAATCATTGATGATATTTCTTTGGTTTAATATAATCTGTAGATTAAAATGAATAATTCCAATGACATATTGTATTCGTAAAAAGAAACTTTCATTTAAAAAATTTCATATTATATGATTTAAAATACTAAATAATATTTTACATTATGTTAATGATTTTAATTATTTAATTATGCATAATAAAAATAGAAATGATTAAGGGTTAATTTATGTAAATGCAACATTTTGAAAATATGTTTGAAAAAACCTCTTTGTAAATTTTTGTAATATATTATTACACTAATTTTATTTTATTAGTGTTGATTTAATAATTGATAAATTAATTTATTTTTTTATGAAAATATGAGTAAAAGTTGAAATATGCAAAGTTGGTTAAAAAATTATGAAATCCAATGTTAAATAAAATATTCAAATGTTTTGATAATGGATCATGTTTTAGTTTAAATCAATGTTACAAAAAAATCGTACATTATGAATTTTAAATTTTATTAAATTTTTCTTAAGTTTACCACATAATCTCAAACTTTGCTAAAGTCATATAAACTACAATTTAAAATTTAAGTTTAATCATCTACCTTCTAGTAATTTAAAATTTTTATATTTATACAATTGGATAAATCTTTGTCATATATTGTAATTCTATTATCAAATTTTTGATTTTATTATTGTGAGATAGAATTTTGAAGTAATTTATTTTTTTAAATAATTATAAAAAATCAAACTAATTTTATTCATGATCCAAACTTCTCAGATGATGAACTAAATTGAAATTATTTTCTAATCTAATTGCAAAAATTGCTCAAATTGTTCACTTTTATTATTATTTTCTGCTTTCTAGATAGTGTTGAATTCAAAATCGTCTTTTCATCAATGTACAGACGTCATCGGTTCAGAAGTTTCACATGACATTGATGAAACGTACTTGATACGATATAGCCATACTTCTTTTTGGTTAGTTATAAAAAACTAAATTTTAATCATTTGAGTACTTAAAAGCCAATTTGTGAAAATTATTTATCTACTTCAATTGATATCAGAATTTTAAATTTTGCAATTTCACTTTAATTTTGCAACTTCAATCTTTGTATTATGCATATTTTTTTTGGTTTAAACCCAGTTGAAATCTAAAAATAATTTTCATGTTAATCAAAGATTTTTTTAAAAAAAATATGTTAAACATTTATTTTATAAATGCATTTTAAATTTTTTCATAAATTTTTTTGATAAAAAAATCATTATCTTAAAAAAATTTATTAGTTTTTAAGTATAATCATTTATTATCATGTTGATTATAAACTTACAATCAAGTAAAAGTCAAATTTATAATCAATTTTGTAAAAATAATTGTACATAATATTTGAAATAATTGTAAAAATTTTAATTGAATTAAGGTGAATTAGATCTTTATTTAAAGTTTCATATTAAAATACAATATATTTAAAAAGATAAATTTGCACGTCAAATCCAATCATATAATTCAAATCAAACGATAATTTATGATATAACATGGTATCATGATATATTATTACAATGACAATTAAATCTAACAAGTTCATCATTCATCTCAATTGTTATTAATTATTAGATGTTTAAAGTTTAAAATATGAGTTTTTATCTAAAAATTCATCATGAAAAAACTAAAAAAAAAATTTAAGTTAGGAAAATTAATTACTTGATTGTGATAAAGTTTAACTAATCAAAATGATATGCTCATCATCTCAAATTGATCATAATGAACACATTTGATTGTGATTATATTTAATATAGGTAACAACGTCCATTGAGTAGTATGTTGTAGTCTCTTCATGTCTCATTCTCATTATACATCTTGTCAATTCTGGTTCATGAGATTAGTTTTCTTAATCAGGAATTAAACATTTCAATGATTCTTTTTATTCACAAAAATCTCATGCTTTGTAATCAATAAAGTCAAATTTGACACATGTATGAGTCTAATCAAAATCATGAGATCTCAAGAATTTATACAAGCATGAAAGTTTTTTCTCTTTAATATTATGATAATAGTCATCTAGATCTAAAACATTATTATAATATCAATAACATTGAAAATGACTATTGATACTAGTTCTTGTGACAATTTCACAAGAATCATGATCATCATACGTTTAAGAATAATGATTTCAAAATAGATTTTAATCTTGTATCAATAAGCTAATGTCATTGTTTGTTAGTATTTATTTTTTGAATTTTGTATAAAATCTATAATGGATATAAAACAAGTAATGGAAAAACCAGAGAGTTGAGTTTACTCAAATGACATCAAAATGTGAAATAAGTCATACAATATTAGAATATCTAAACAATCTAGATCAACTAGTGTCCTAATACAAGATTATTGAAAGCAAAACCATATTTGGGTAACACTCATCATGATATATTTAAAATATAGGATATTATTTAGAGGAAAAAGAATATACAATGAAAAAAATTAAAAGACATAAATTTCATAACATACGGTAGTCCTTGTGAAATCTCTCACAATCATGGCAAAGAATAGCACACATTGTGACATAGAACTCTATAAAGCTGTTCCTATACATGGATTCTTTTGGTCCATTACGGTGCACCAGCCTCCCCACGAAAGTATGAAATATCAACTTTCCGGAAACTCTATGTTAGTGACATGTAAACATAACATCTGCAATATTCTCCTGGTAATATATAGTCTTGCGGAGACGTTTATAGATTGTATAACATTCCAACTCTTCCTCTTGATGGAGATAACTATAGTCAAATGCTATTGCAAACACATCATGTCTAGTTCCTTTCTACGCTATGAAATGGAAATGGAACTAAAATGGAACTAAACATCATATGTCTAGTTACATTTTATGCTATGAGTGAACTATCCACATGCATAATTAGTCACATGAACCACGTTGCATGTTATGTAGTATCTTCGTTACCACGAAGATGTATATGGGGTGCACCAAGTCAACTAGTAAAGGAAAGTGGAGCGAAAATTGTGAGCTAAAATTACCTCTTCTTCACCTAAACCTACACGGCGTTTTGAATCGAGGAGTATCCGGAACATGTAATAACGAAACGAAGGGTAGAGGGGGAACAAATTCTGTTAACATTGGTCGGAGCCGGTGAAAGTCAACGCTTGCTGTCAATGCTGGCGTTGACAGGACCACGGCAGAATGTCTCCAGCTGCAGACATGAGCCATTCAGCAACAAGACTCTGAGTCGAAGTCCGCTGCTTCCACTACGAAGAAGATCGGCAGAAAGTACAGCTGAAATCGGGTAAGCGATGAGTATTACGGTGCTCTGTGACGACTGTAGACAGAAGCTGCATCTATCGAACCGTGCCGCCCTTCTCGACCTGTCAGGGCTCGATCGCAATCGGGAGTTGGGCTCGGCTCAAGACGACCGAGGAGAGCATCGCGGTGCATGCAAAGCATGGCAGCAGAGGACGTGACAGGGTCGGGGTTCGGGGTTCGGGAAGGGGTGGGCAGTTTTCCCTTGTCCTGACAATGAGTCAAAGGGATCTTGGACCTCGGCTGTTCGGCCGTGAAGATAGCTATTTTGTCAATCGAGTTAGTCCCGTGTGGGCACCTTGACCGAGCACGAGACAGCGAGATGGAGGGGGAATTTGGGTGGACATTTTGGAAGAATTTGCCACCGTTGGATGGGACGGGGTGTGATTGCCCAGGAGATGATGGGATTCGGAGAGAGCTGGTTTACTACTTCGGACCAAAATTCAGACAGATCAGGGCTACCGGACAAAGAATTCGATCACAGCTTGAGAATCTGCCGAAGATCGCATCGATTCGAGGAGATGGTGATTACAAAGCGCATCAGTTATTCTCAGGCTTGTGACAAGTGGGAGGTGATAAGCGCCAGCTCACCGGGCGGTCCGATGTTCTTCGTCATTGCTATTACATTCGGCGTAGTCCCTAGGAATACGAGGAAGTATGAAGGGCGCCAGTTTTTTACAGCGATGGGCATTCTCGAAGATGTTCTTGAGCTGACTGGAGTGGCGCCGTTGACATAATTGGACAACGATGCCTTTCTTCTTCGTTCGCGAGGCAATGTGCTGTCCACCAAGGAGCGGTGAGAGAGACGAAGAAAGAGCCGGCACAGAGAGTTGGGGATCGGTGGTGACGGGCTGCCAAACAAATTGTGCTAGATCGAGGTGGTTTGCTCTGCGTAGGAAGTGGAGAGTTCGGAGAAGTCGCTCGTCATTGCATCAACTCCCTTTTCCGTGCATCAGTTTTACTCACCCAGATCAAGCGATGATATTCGTCGTTGCTTCCTCTTCTTCTGTGTTCACCCCGGTCTCTGCCTTGGCCTCAGAGGTGTCGGCCTCATCACCTCCCGAGATTGTGTCCGTCAAGGCCCTTTCGCAGGCAAGCCGAGTCCCTCTCTTGCTCGCAGGTATGAAGAAAGAAAGCTGCATTGATCTCTTTAAGTCAACTGAAGTTTACTTGGGGGGCTCTCTCGCTTGTTCGCTGTACGAGTTAGATTGGGCCGTGATTATTTATTTGAAACTTGGTCTATCTTTTTGAGACGCTGTCGAACCTGCCCCTCTTGAACCAGGATTCCCTCCGCAAGCAGATTTGACTATATGACATGGCTAGTCACTTATGCATCCTCGGTTTGGTTCAATTTCCTGAAGTTGCAGTTGAAAGGTGCCAGATTGGGGAGTGTGTTCGAAAGTGCCTAAACTAAAGGACATCCCGTGATCCACTTTGAGCAAGGAGTAGTCACCAGGGAGAACAACAACATGCCAGGTTACTGCCAAGATGGGCATTACTGGACCATGGGGAAGCTGCCCATGTTCGGATGCAAAGACTCTGGCACAGTCTTAAGCGAGATTGAAGCTTGCAAGGCGGTTTACAGTAGACATTGTTTCCTTCGGTTCTTAGGATTGGACAGCATCAAGCAGATTCAGTGCTCTGCGTTCATCGTCCACAAGCGCACAGGGCCATAAGCAGGCGATTTGTCGACTCTCCTCCACTTTTGAGAAAGCAGCGATCACCATTGGGAAAGCTTGAAAGGTGCACCTTGAATGTGATTGTCGAAAACGCTGCGCTTCTCGTGAGTGTAAGTTTCCGTATCGATCCATCAGCGATAAGAACTACATTTGTTGTCAATGCCGAGAGATGTTGTTTTAAAGTTGACACCACAGTGCAGCGTCCATGTTACAGAAGTTGTAGAGTCCATGTGTCCCTTCCGTCTTCAGCAAGCAGGTGGTCACATTTGGGCGATTCACTAATGAACAATGTCGCTGTGTGAGAGCAACACACGACTGTCACGCACAATGTTGTCTTTGAATGTCTACTTGTATCCGAACATTGCCCATCATTATCTACCACCACCAATCGTTGGCGTTGTTGTTTAATAATACAATTCTGATCGAGATTGCCGACATGGACAGTATGTACGGTCGGGCAAGTCGGACACACACGGGAACAAGAGTGGATGAAGTACGAGGTGCAAGTTGAAACAGACATCGTCCGTTTGCAGTTGAGTTCAATTTGTCCACACACCTTCTCGAGTAGATGTGTTCAGTTTCTAGCCAACATATCTCGCCCGCACTCAACTTGCCATCGTGGTCTGAATATTTGTACCAAAGGACGGTAGTACATTGACAAAACTTTCTCTGTAGTTGACTTCCAGCATGGAAAATCTCCAAAGACGATCGGTTCTTCGCCTGACGTACTCCAGAAATCTGATCAAGCCACACGTATGGAATCGGACACTTGGGTGCTGCATTGCAATGCATGGTCGCTGGAGCGTGTCTCAAAGGACACAGCATCCCTTGAAAGTTGGCAGATTAATCGGCTGGACTGAGACGGGTATACGGGTACCGGTGTTACCTCATTTGTGGGAGCATGGCTGAGGGCACGTTAGCACGCGGGGATGATTGCTCACGCTTAAGACGAACGTGATGACAGTGAAGCCTAGCAATCGTGACTCAGGAGAGAGTGGGCTAGTAGGCGGCAAGTGCTTTTGTTTCTGGTTTCTTATTTTGTATTGTGTGCTTTTGTCTGGTGCCTTGCAAAGGACATGGTGAAGGCCTAGGTGTTCATCTTTGTCACTGGAGAGTTCGGGCAATCTGATCCTTTCCATGAGAAACCGTGTGGGAAGGTGTGAACGATTTCTGCTCACTACGAACCATGGTTGTGACTGTATCCGTAGCACTGACACTCATAAGCAGATCAGTCGGACTCGATGGCACATGCAGATAGCATGTGGGACCAAGCCTCGAATGACCTTGGACTAACAAGGATTGAAGCAAAATGAACGCCACTGAACGGTATTTGATACACAATGGCTCGTTGAGAATAATTTTAGAGTCTTGAACTGAAGACTTAAACACCTTGGTAGAAATGCAGAGTGTGTTTTCGTGGTAAGGGGTTTAGAGTACAGGAACAGAATTAACTACAGAGCACAACACATAGAAGATTGCATGTCATCGAAATGATTGCACTTCTTGGGTGGATGACGTCCAGCTCGATTACTTTCACGTGCACTTTCCTTTTGAGGAGTTTGCGAATTGCCTTCTCTACTCCTGAAGGTATCCTGAAGTCAAACCAGTTGGGAAACGGTCTTCTTTCAGCCGAATTTTTTTCTTTAACAATTGCCCGTACGACACCGTTGCATGCAAGAATAAGGATACGATGATGATGTGGTCAGGCCCTCGGGCAGTAGAGCATAGGTCGCTTAATCTTTGTAACACTACCACCGTCGTGGGACGACGTGAACGAATCAGGAAAAGAACTTGCGAGTGTACGTCTTGATGAAGGCATGGTGTGGGCTTCGACAGGACTTGTACTGTCACAGTCAGATTAAAAATTATTAAAAATCACTTCTGTCTTGCTTAAACGGGTTCGAACCTCCACAGCTGCAGGATCACACAGCACCGTCTCGACCCAGTCCCACCCGTCCCCACACCTCGCAACTGAGCTGGAAGCTTGTCTTTATGGCTCAAGGAGATCTTTGGCCAACGATCAGCCCAAGACGAAAAGCAACTCGAGTCAAGCCATTGAATGGGCGGGAATCTGAGTCGACACCACTTCGCAAGATATTCTGTTGATCGATTCGAAAGTTGTGCGTTGTGGTATCTCAGGCTTCCTCGCAGTATATATATGTAAGGAAGATGTCGATTCTGTTTAAGGATCCTTCCTTGGAATCCCACGGTGGGGCTGGAGAATCCACTCCGTTGGGTCATGTCGCCCTGCCAAATAGGAGAATGGAGAGACAGGGGAGTGCAGACATCTAGACCAATCGATACGGGAAAGAAGTCAAACGGAGAGGTGCGTATTGCGTAAGCGTTTTCTGTAAGAATCACTTCATAAGTAAGTACAGTGATTAAAAATCCCGATTAAATACTCATAATTGTTACCAAAAAATGAGTATCAAGATTAGTTCAAAATGTCATAGATTGTCAATCCACGCAAGTTTTGAAGATTGTTGAGTTTGGAAATTTTGATTGATGTTTCATCATTTAGTATTAGGAGGCTTCATTTCGGTAGTAGTAAACAAAATAAACTGGTATGGGCCATATTGCATTCGTTTTCAGATCATATTGGGCAATAAACACTTAGAAACGTCTAAAGATTTCAGTAATCCACTGTAGGATTTGTTGAGAAGCAGCACCTAAACCCTCGTCACCTTGTGATTGACTTGGTCAAAATTTATAAACCTAATTCAATATTATTATTTTTGCGATAGCGGAATGAACTAAATGACACTGCATAATCTGATATTCTAAATGTAAAGCATTTCTTCAAATTCAATAAATCATTAAGAATTATTGAAAAACAATCTGTTTAGGTTCATAAGATATTAAAGCATATCTTGTTAGGTTTTGCGCTGGCTTGTCTCAGATATTTTTTTATAGTTGTTTCATTGACATCATCTTTGGGAACTAGAGCCCTTTTACTAGAAACACCTATGCTTCCCCTAAAATGCATAGGTGTTGTTCGACTTATATCACATCATTAAGACTCATAGAGTACTTTAGTTTTGGGTTCTTTGACATTACAATGGAATCAAAATATTAAGAATTGATTCGTATCTTTAAATATTATAGCTTAATAATTTTTAAGATCTGCTAGATAATTTCTCTATAATTGTTATATCGGTTTTAAATTCAAACGATCTTTTAAATTTATATATGAATCTCTCATAAATTTACTAATTATTGTAAGTTTTTCCTCATGCCTCGTCTGAAAATACTATCAGTTCGCCGGAAGGAATATGGGATTTTATATGTGAGGGTTGGTAAAGTTAATTTAAATACAGATTTTACTCTTGGTTGTTGGCAATTTTGACACATTCTAGTTTCTATTAAGAATGATTCGACTAAGTACGCACCTCACGATCAAGTAAGCAAATACTCCTAGGATAAATTTGCGAGAGATTACCGTAGAGTAACCAGATCTTCGCATGTAGATTTACGACCGCTCACCGTCCAAGAAGTCACTGAATTAAAACCAAGTGTACACAACAACCCAGAGACCACAAGAGAGAATTGGCCGGATTAGATAGACGCTTCGGAAAGAAGAAAAAGAGAAGAAAGAGAAGAAGAAATAGCGGATGAATGAGGTGCGGATCTAATGACGAGCTGCAGCATGGCATCCGACGACGGCAGGCGGTAGAAAATCCAAGCAAGAGAGAACGCTGCGTCCCAAATATGCGACTTAATGTGCTAGCGCAGCAGCAGCGGTCGAAGAGGATTTCAACAGGCAGGAAGGGAGGGTGAAAAAGCGATCCTAGGTTGCCGCCCCTAAACATCTTCAACAATCTCAGACGAATGACTCGAGCATCGCTTAGTAGAGCGCATTTCCTCGGGTTCGGTGATCTGGGTAAGAATATCGTCCGCCTTCGCCGAGATAACAGAATGAAATAATGCACTTCGTGAGCTGTAAAACTTAGATCTCCAAGGCTGCGAGGTCTAATTTTTGAATAAAACGTAGCGAAGTACAGATGCGTGCCTGTCCTTACTACAGCCAAGCTGATGTACATCTTTGGCACATACAAGTACAAGCTCGAGCCTACATCTTAAAAAAACCATTGAATTAATCCCATGTAAGATTCCTGAGGGCCAGGCCTGACCTGGCCTCCAAAGTCCGCATGTTGATATTCTCTCCTGATCTATCAGAGATTATTGTCGCACAGTCTCCCTCTGGTCTTATTTCGCATGAGATAAACATGCTCAATATATAACATAGATTTATGCTCCGCTGGTTCAAGGCCCGCATGGCCTGACGCGCAGGTATATCCACATTTATTCCCCACCTGAACATGAGTGCCTTGCTATTGCTGGAAGCGGCCGGGGCAGAGGACACGCAGGTTCGAGCTGAGAAGGCCAGAAAGCGAGCGAGCGAATGTTATGGTCAGGCCAGCAGAGGCATGTGGAGCCTGGCCGACTTTACGCCACAGGGCGAGCACAAAAACATCGTTGTGATGATGGGCAGGGCGGGGCTCCAGTGAGTCCAGTTCCAGTTCCAGCTGATGAGTGGGTTGTAAACAGCGAGCATTGAGCGAGCCAGCGAGCCCAGCGAGCGACGAGCGGTAGCAGTAGAAGCACCAATACCGTATGCCACATGCATGACCCTCTTCACTCGAGGACATGTTCCCCCTTCGTGCCGTGCCCCTGCATCGCTTTACAATCCCCTCTAGATTACGAGCCCGCTGCCCGCGGCTGGCCGGATGGATGGACTCGACACACCGTCTGCCATCTCTCCATGTTTTCTACTGCAGTCGAGCGGTTCCTGTCCAATCTTCCACCGCAATTTCGGTCGCGAATGCCTATGCCAACGACGAATCTTTCCTCAGCTCAGACCCTCAGCATGGAAATGATTTTAATGTCCGGCGACTGCTCGACCTTTTTATGAGCATAACGAACATTGGAATCGGTGGACTCGAAGTCTGGTTCGATTGACTTGGCTTTCCCCGTGAGGTCGAAGTCCCATCTCCATCTTCGATTACAAATGCCAGCTCAGGAGATAATTGACACGCTTAAGGAAGCAACGGTCAAGGACGAATCATCTTTCTTACTGCACTAAATAATCTCCAAGAGAATTAGGAATCAGAGATTCTAAATCTTTGACATACAAGGGAATTTGGAAACCGCGCGGAAAATGTTTTCCACCAAATCGACTGTGCCGTCGTCTGACTTTGCATCACTTACAAAAACTTAGTCAAAACCGTGAATACTGCATCAATAACTACATTTCCGTCCGAAGAAGCCAAGTAAGCCATTTGACTGTGCCGTCGTCTGACTTTGCATCACTTACAAAAATTTAGTCAAAACCGTGAATACTGCATCAATAACTACATTTCCTTCCCAAGAAGCCATGGTACCTGCCGAGAAGCTGTCATGCATAGCAACAAGTTTTGCGTTAGTCACACTTGAATTAGTGCGTCATAGTTTAACGTACTTGTCATGTGCACCGTAGTCATAGTTTCAAAATATATATTTTTTTATGCGTCCTCCCGCGCCCTCATCGAGAAATCATCAAGCTCATAAACATAGGCAAAGTGCCAATTGTCATAGTTTATGCTAATTATCTGAAGGATCATTAACATAAACTGGGGATAACTAGCCGCTCCCTTTAATTTTCACAATTCTCGTTAACAATCCTCCAGACTTTCAAACGGCGGAGAAGGTAGAAGGCGCAGATTCGCATGATTAACGACAAGGGGCCGTAGCCCCTTGTCTTTAATCATGCGAATAACCCTATACTTGGGAAAAAAGGATGGGAATATGGGATCCAACAGCTTTATGATGCACCTAAATATGTCATATCCTAGTTAAATGATAATTATCGATGACTGTGCTTTGTTTGATTTGCCTCATCCTCGAAGGTTCACACTCTTCTGAGTCACACTTCCTAACCACGGTAAGAACTCAGACGGACCGAAGCACCGGGTAAAGGGAAGGGGAGGGAAGGCAACATTCAAATCCGGCATCCAAGATCTGAAGGTCGCGGGCGATGGACGAAGGGAAGGAGTCACGGGACGGGCCGGGCCGGGCCGGGACGGAAGGGGTGGGGGCCGGAGGGTCGCGGGGGCGGGCGGCGAAGTGGGTGGAATTCGGGGACGGGGCGAGAGCTGTCGGTCGCGTCAGTCACAGGTGGGCGTCGACAAAGCGCGACGCGAGATGTGTGTCGTGACTCGTGATCCGCCCGGAATGGAAAGGAAATGGGGCGGGGCGAGGGAACAGGGGGAGATGACATGAAGAGGGGCCGAATTCGGCGAGGAGTTCAAAAGGAGCAGACTGCAGGAGAGACAATCGACACACAGCGCGCGACGCAATTGCAACTTGAAGAATCCCATTCTTCTTCGAGTTGCAATTGAGTACGAACACACACGCACACGCACACTCACAGGCATTTTGAAGTACGTGAGATTGAACGAACGAACCAACTGATCGACGGTCGCTGCATTGATTCGCAGATCTTTCTCTCGCTGTGCGCAATCCAGGTCCAGCATTCGAGCTTCTTGTCCTCGCTCGATCTGATATCTGCCCGGCTTCGACTTTCGACTTGAATTATGGCCGAGATGAAGAAGAAGGTCGTGGTCGTCGGAGGTGGTATCGCCGGTAGCGCTATCGCTAAGGGCCTCGAGGACCACGCCGATGTCACTCTCATTGATCCGTATGCCCACTCAACTTCTGTCTCCTCCTCCTCCTCCTCCTCGTTGCTCCTGCTCCGTGCACCTTGGCAGCCTCCCTGCTTTCCTTGCTTTCGCGTTGCCTCCTCTCTACTCAGTGTAGCGTCGCATCAGATCGTGCATGTCGTGTCGATTAGTTTCATCCGATCCTGCCTTCCTGCCTTTGTCATTGCTGCTTTTACACTTTCTGACGCGTCCTTCATGTTTTCCGTTCCTTCAATCTCAATTGCTAGTCAACGAAGACAGAGAATTCAGAGTTTAAAATTTCACAATTTGGCGAAGTGCTATGGTTTTATAGCTGGCCTCTGCCGCCGCTGCGCTGTAGATCTGGCTCACATTTCCGAAATCTTGATGTCTCTTCTCAAACCTGTTCCGTCTTCGGATGTCTAGCCCGAGAGTGTTGAAAGAACTTGGGCTTTATTTGATCCCTAGTTCCGCACTTAACTAGCTCTTGCTCGTCGTGAAATGTGGGAATTGGTAGAATCTTCTGTCGAGGAAGTGCAAGCAATTCCTTGCAAAAGTAGCAGAGTTGGAGTTGGGGAGGACGTAAATTGATCCAAGGAATTTTTGCGGCGCCTGATGGTTTGTCTCATCGTATTACAGGAAGAACTACCTCGACATTCCATACGCTCGCATGCGAGCAATTGTGGAGCCAGCAATGGCAGAGCGATCGATCATTTTACATTCGGATTACTTAAAGAAGGCTAAAATTCTGGAGAGTACCGTCGAGTCGGCAACAGATTCAGAGGTCACGACGGCGAGTGGCGAGCGACTCCCTTACGACTTCCTCGTCGTGTGCACGGGCACCGTCTTCTCTTCCCCCCCTGAAAAGACCACCAAAGCGGAGAGACTTGAGGAGTTTAACGGACGTAAGTAACTTCCAGACATTCCCACTTCAGCGTCAGTTTGCGATTAATGGAAGTCGGGCGAGATCTCAAGTGATCCAGAGTCTCCCGCGTGAACCACTCGTGATAAAACACTGACAGCACTCGGATGCTCTGGAACGATTCTGTGCGGCTCCGCATGGTGACAATCTAGCAGAAATGGAAATTTTTTTCTGAATGCCACAATCATTTGTCGATGCTTGTCTTTCGCGGTATGATTCTGAGCACTGACGTTTGCTCGCTCGTTTGGTTCATACCAGTTAACAGGAAGTTGCAAGAAGCAGAATCTGTGTTGATTATCGGCGGAGGCCCCGTGGGAGTGGAGCTCGCAGGGGAAATTGTAACGGACTTCCCGGCGAAGAAGGTCACCATTATCAGCGGTGCCGATCGCCTAATTGAATTTTTGGGGCCCAAGGCGTCGAAGAAAACCGAGAAGTGGCTGACCAAGAAGGGAGTGACGGTGATTCTGAAAGACAAGATCGACGTCAACGACAGCCTCGCTCCCCCAACTTTCGAAACCAAAAAGCACGTCGAATTGAAGGCCGACGCGCACTTCGTCGCCACCGGTAAGAAGGTGGCCACCAAGTGGCTCGAGGCTTCCGAGGTGTTGAAGGAACACGTGACCGTGGATGGGCGCCTCAAGATGGAATCGACCGGAACATGTCAAGTCGAGGGACTGAAGAATGTTTTTGCTGCAGGAGATATCACCGACTTTAAGGTAAGCTGCAAACTTCTGTAACTCTGTAAACTTCAATCGAGCTGCTCCTCTTGCACCTGCTGGCAGCGATCAGAGGATCGAAGCACGTGCATCATGGACTTGGACTCGAATTGATTTGGAATTGCGGCATGAATGATTGCAGGAAATCAAGCAAGGATTCTTGGCAGGCAAGCACGCCGCCGTCGTGGTGGAGAACATCAAGAAGTTGTCGGCTTCTCCTGACGCCAAGCTTGCGGCGTACAAGCCTCTGGCCACGCCCATGGGCATCGTGTCGTTGGGGCGTGTTCTGGCCGTGGCGCAGATGCCATTCGGGACCATCCTCGGGCGATTGGCAGGTTTGTTGAAGAGCAAGGATCTGTTCGTGGGCAAGACCAGAGAGTCACTGGGACTCAAGGCCAAGTAAACCATCATTCAACTGTATTATTGTACTACTACTACCGGGTGAGGAAGGACATCATCCTTCCCTTCGAATTTGGATTGAACTGAAACATACGCAATAAGTTGGAGAAGAGGCAAGACCTTTAGTTTTGTATTTCTAAATACTGTAAGCGCTTTTCTACACATGAGTGAAGAGTTGAAAGATTGTTCAGGTCTTTGGTCTTTGCTGCTGCTACCGGGTGACCAGCTCACCCCTTTAAGTTATCAAAAATAGGTTTCTTCACATTTCACATTATAGATAGGAAGCCAATTTTGCACAATGTTCACTATATTCTTCTTATAAAGTGCTAGAAGTCCAGATTTAAGCGGACATTCGAAAATTTCGGTTGAAACTTTTTTCTGAACATGGGGCAATTGGACTTGAAGAATGTCTGAGTTCTATTTGTCCTTATCACATATCTGATTGATGACATATTATCACATATCCTTATCATATCCACACGTATATCTTTCATGGCCACATACTCCCCCGAATTGGATGCAAAATCGTTAAGGCCTGCAGAACATGGAAGAAGAATTGAAAGGAACGGCACTCTGATAGTAATAACATGTCGTCCATTCTCGTTACAGATTGCTTTTTAACACAAGCAGATAGATGCATTACCACGTATTGATGTGTACCTGTGTACTGAAATTTGATGACTTGTCTCAAGCCGGGCTTTGAGTAAATAGTTTTTTCTTCAACATATATAACAATTTGTGCCCATATAACTTGGGTATTCCCATCGGTTATGGATGAAACCAAAATGATATGATAGTAAGTAGGTCCAATAATGTAAAATAAGGAATGCTTCACTTAAAAAGATCTATACTAAACAAGTAAAACAATGTAAATACTATAGTAATGTTTAGCAAAAAATAGTAAATGTGATGAGTGTAAATATCCAACAGATTATATGACTTAATTTTCGTTAGCCTGACATATGGCGAGCTAACGAAAACATGTAACTAAAACGGTAATGTGGTAAAAAATATAACAACATTAAGGGATAGTCATGATAAAAGTAAGCAGTTAGTAGGGGCTAAAAGCACATTGTATAACAATGATTATAGGCGTTGAAAGTTATAATTTTTTTGTAATTTATGAAGATGAATATTATTGGATCTGTATTTTATAAAAGTTTATATAGAAATTCAAATATAATCTTGTTGTCATTCTATCAACATCAACAGTAGAAATGTGTGATCATATTTGCAAAAGCACCAAGTGTGAATTCCATAAACGGTAGTAAAATGATATTATTTCCAAGAAGATATTTTTTGTGAATTGCAGAGGTAATGGTAAATAGATCAAGCCCGTGGGACTCAAAGGGTCAAAAGCACAAAAAACTTCTTATATGTAAACTATATAATTTCTTGCAAAAAGAAAACATGTACGTAATGATATGATGTGAATAAATGCATTATATTTGAAATAACAACGAAATCAAAGAAAAGTATGTAGCTTATGAGTTTCAATCACATAGAAAAATATAAATGTGAAAAATTTGAATAATAATTAAGAAATTGAAATTGTATTAATATAAAAAAATCAACTAATATGAATAAAAATGAATTTGATGCATGATGAAGTAAAAAAAAGTTTTGTCCTGCATACGGTTTTTGCAAATGCAAAGAAATGATATAATTTTAGCTCAATTTTAAGATATGCAAACATAAAAAATCATATATCTATCTATTAAAGTAAAATATAGTATATTTTAATTATTTATATATTAAAAGATAGTCCTCTACTAAAAGGAAAAAAACAATTAGCATAGCAATGACCGCTTAGGGCAGAGAAGTATTCAACAAGTGAATCAGATGAGAGCGTTGCTTGTTAAAGAGCTATAACATAAGCAACATGACTTCCATTTACTTCTTTCTATTCTAGGTTCTTTTCCACAATTGTTAAAAGATCAGGTGGATTTCGAATTTTTTCATATGAACTGCAAAAGTTGATATATTTTATTTTTAATTAAATATATCATCTTATAGAAAAAAATAATTTCAAAAAAACATATACAAATTTTACATAAAATAATAATGATACAATCAATTAGATCAAACAACCTACTAATGTTTTTTTTGTTAAGAAGCATTTTGTTTTGATGATAAGCATATTTTATTCTTTTTTTATAATAATCTAGTGTAATTGTATCATAAAACATGCATGATTATTTCAAACCAGATAATATTAGAGCAAAGTAGATAGGCTGATGTAAAAATTATTATTTGCGATTTATTCCATGTAAAAGATCAAAATAATTTCATGATTAAATCCTTATGATGAATTTGATAACACTATATCAAAAAAAAATCTTTGGAAACAATCAAACATTCAAATCAATGTTTATTCAATAAATTTATTGAAAAATAAAAAAGGATTAAAAATCCTATGTTAAAAACCATAGATTTGATTTGATATAATAAAATAATGCTAATAGCTCCATAAACAAAAAATTAATTATATGAAATTTACGTAGATACAAAAAATAAGCTAGAATCTTTTAAAAATTTATTTTTGTTCATGATTGTGAGAAAGCAAGAGCAAATTGTTTACCAGATTGTAGCAAAATTTATTTTTTATAACTAAAAGGTCAAAACTCTATGCATTCAAAATAAATATTTTCATTAATTTGTACAACTATTATAATATATTAGACTCAAAAAGAGATCATTTATTTTATTATTTAATTTCTTAATTTCTTTATTTCATATTAACAATACATATGAATATTAGATGCTTCAAATATATTGATTTGTTAATTTTCAATGACACATGAAGAATCCATTAGTTTATAATCATGTATTTCATGTCATACATGCAAAAAATTGTATATATAATGATGATGAAATTTCTTTTTGATTTTTTATACAGATGATAATAAAAATCTATGTTCAAAATATCAACAAAGATAATTTATCTTCAATATTATAGAATTAGAAAATTTTATATTATCATTTTTTCAATTACTATAATGATATTAAACCTCTTTTTTTTAGTGTGATTTATTCTACAATAATAAAAACTACATTGATGATGATTTAAGTATTGCACATTGTATGAAGTTTGAGGTAGATTATTATTTCAAATGAAGAATAAATGATAAAGAAAAAAGTGATGATTGTGTGGGTCTGTTTGGTAATGCAAAAAAAACGTACTTTGTGAAGCTCATGCAATACGTGTTAAAACTTCAGATCCCAACACAACTATCCAACCCTACTACAAGATCTGGCCTTCTTGACGCCTTCAGCGCACTCTCGATTAGTGCATATGAAGAGTGAATTAGAGTTGTAAACTCTCACGAGTGAGCTTGTTAAATACCCTCACTACCTAGTACAAGTAAGTTTCTTGCAAAACCTTCCAATACTACTATCTTCGATGTAAAACTACTGAATAACTAATCTCCACTATCAAACAAATTGAGGCAGTCCAAAAGCTTCACTGCAACCTAACATTCACTCCACACTTATAATGAAATCGGCCCGCGGATTTTTACTAATATAACAAATTTACATGATTAATGTGGATTTTTACTAGTATAACAAATCTACTTAAGCTTTCTTTAGTTTATCATGATTAACTCTATCTGGATAGTTTGTGCCATCTAAATTTAATAGTAAATAGGAACTGTTTAACGCAAAGACTTTGTCAACCTCAGACTGTCCAAACCACTTGGGTAACAGTTTCTTATGTATACTTCAAAAATGCTGTGAATCGTTTGACATCACCAAGTATTACATCTTGAACATCCGCTTCTTTACCTTCGCATCCCACGCCTTTTTCATCTTTGCTTGAGCCATCTCAATTGCTTGTCTCGCTGTAACACTAGGGTTTAGAGAGAAGTTCACTCGAAGATAGAAACGTAAACTCTGAAGATGAGAAATACCAACAATGGTAATCTTCTCCCTTATATAGTTCTCACTAACAAGTACAAAGAGATAAGATCTTATTCCCACCATCCTACCCACTCATAGTTGATGAATGACGTGGCGGATAATCCTAACAAGCACACGGATCGCTGACGTGACGTTGTCAACTAACACACATACTCTCTATCTACCAAGCGCGCTGATCGCAGACGTGGCAGCTACAACTAGTGTACTCTAAAGTATCTATATCAACATTTAGAGTAGCCTCTACTTTAGTTCTAACGAACTAAAGATGGTTACACTCGCCCGCAATCGGATCTTGTTCAATTCATTAAGTTGCATCAGCCGTATTCTTGCACCAGTCGTTGCGACTCGTCAAGTCCGGACGCGCTTTCAAAGCGGTGCGGAGTGTCATCAATTTGTATAATGTCGGAAGTAGAGATTCAATGTCATAGGCTAAACAAAATAGAAATAATACTCTAACCGTTTATATATCCACATTGCATGATGGATCTTGAGATCTCAATCGCTAGCATTTGTACTTGGTTTTGCTTCTTTTGCAATCATAGAACATAAAATCTTGTTTGTTCGTTCTACGAGTCCGTTTGTACTTCGTTTATACATAGTCATAAAACTATGTTTAATTGCTAAGCGTTTCATCATGTCTATCTACACATCACTCATGAATTGAGATCCGTTATCAGATACTATCTCTAACGGAATGTCAAAACGGATAACAATGTGTTAATACACAAATTGTGCTACTTCTGTTTTGATCCATGTCTTCAAAGTCTCAACGTCCGCAAACTTTGTAAGATAATCCGCAGATATTACAATAAAACGGTATTCATTTCTTGTACAAGGCAAAAGTTCCATCAAATCGATACCCCATTTCTCAAAGGATCCTAATGTAGGAATAAGGTGCAAGTTGCCGCTAACCGGAGACTTATTGGCGAATGCTTGACATATCTCACAATGTTTACACTATCAAAACTATCCATGAACATAATTGACCAATAGTATCAAGCCGCCAAGATTTTTTCCACTGTAATGCGTTCCACAAAATGTCACCCACGAAATCCTTCATGAAACTCTCGTAACAATTATGGTATCTATGCAGTCTTCATTGCACATCGGAGTAAACCGTCTCTTCCGCCAAAATATAATAGTTGATCAATCAAATTTTAAAATCTATTCTTATGAGCAATTCGTGTACTAGCTTGTTTGGTTGCATCCTCCGGAAAATTCATATCTTTGAGATATCGGATGATATTTCTATACGCTTCCGATTGGTTGTCATCATTGATTGAAATTAACATTGCGTCAAGAAAATCATCGTACTCCATCTGTGAAAAAAAATTAACATTGCCATGTATTGTGCCTGCGTGATGTACAATCTTCAAGTCAAATTCTTAAAATGATCCATTGTGCAATTCTTTCCATGGTGTTACGTTTGTTGAGAAGATAAATCAAGGCTTGAAGATATGTCACCATCGTCATCCTCGTTTTGAGCAAGTAGTGGCAAAATTTTTCAGCGCAAAAATAATGTATAGACCTTTTTCTTCTATGATTGTGTAGTTCATTTCTATAGACGTGAGTTGCCTACTAGCATAATATATGGAATGATCATATACTTCTGTATACAACTATGCCAAGCTTGCGCCCACTACTTTTTCGGATGCATACGTAAAAACAAACAATGGTTTCTTTCAATCTAGAGTTCCTAAAATTGAGTTAGACAGCAATGATTGCTTTAGCGTCCCAAAAGCCTCTAATGCTTTTGGTGTGACTTGAGGAGTCAGACTGTCATCCTTTACGAACCTAGTTAAAGGTTTGACAATCATTGCGTATTGCTAAATGAATAAACGATGATAGCAAGTAAATTCCAAAAAGTCTCTAACTGCATGTTTGGTGGTAGAAAATGACGCTACTAAAATAACCTATATTTTCTCCAAATTAATACCAATCCCCTCCTTGGAAACAATGTGACCCACCAATCTACAAAACAAAAATCCAATCTTTGATTTTTTGAGCTTAGTGTGATTCTTGACTCATCCAAGCATTCAGAAAACTTCTCTAACTTCTCCAAGTGTTTGATCCGATCGGCATAAATTCCAAAATTATCCATAAATACTCGTACAAAATGTTTTAAGAATGGTTTCATAACTTTATTCATAAGTTCTTGAAAAGTAGTTGGAGCATTGCACAATCCGAATGAAATTACTTCGTAACAAAAGGTACCACATGGTGATGTGAAGACAAAGTCTGAAAAGTTCAAGAGCAAGAAGTCGAGCGACAATGGTAGTGATTGCAAGAGGGAAAAAAATCCAAAGAGTAGGGGTAGGAAACAGAAATTGAAGCCGTTGAAGAAACACCAAACAAATGATAGTTCTTCTTCTAAGTCTGATTCTGAAGATTGGAGCTCTGAAGAGGATATCATTGGGGAAGATCAAATAGGTGAAGACGGAGCTATGATGACTACTCTAGTTCAGACATAGACGGAAGAGAGCGGATTCAAAGTAGAAAACAGTCGCGCAACCGAGTAGCTTTGAGGATACTGAAAGTAAGCAAAATTTTGTTGTATCAAGATTTAAATTTTAGAGATTATTTTGGTTCAATACGTCCACCTACGGGAAACACGTTTGGCTTTCGTCTCGGTAGGTGTATTATTCATCATTTTCCTAAAAGGACATTCATTCATGGCTACAGCCTGTAGGCGATACCGGCGAGGTCCAGCCAGATGAGCGCCGGCCGAGGCGGGTTGGAAATCAGAAGGCCCGTTTTGTCAACATTTTTATGATACAGAAGTTCGTTCTAGAATGAACAATTCAGAAACTTTTGAAAATTAAGAAGAGAAAACGACCTCGAAGAAAATGACTTAACTCATAAAAAATTAGTGTCGCCAGTAGTAAAGTAGCAAATGAAAGCGGGAGCACATAGAAGGAATTGAATGAAAATCGAGAGAGTGTGCAGCAGCGGCAACTTTAATCTAGAAGACTCTAGGTTTGAAGAACGAAAAGGAGCAGAAAGCAATGTGACAGTGAGTGGCGGTGAAACGGTGACTCCAAACAAGACGAGCATCTGAACTAAGAGAAAGTGACCCCAAATCCTAAAGAGACGAACACGTTGCACGACGGCGAATGTGAAACACTAGCCGCCGCTAGAACCCTAACGCCATCATAACGAGAACAAAAACCTATTTTTTCTTTTCCCCACTAGGGAGGTAACAGAACACCAACCGCCGCTGGCAATCCTAGCGCCGACTTTCTCAAGAACAAGAACTCTAGACAACAACTGAACGGTCCTGGATACGGAAACAAATGTGGATCCATTTGCAATGCAATGCAAAGAAATGTACGCTGTGAAGAGCATGCAATACATGTTAAAAATTTGGTACTAACACGACTATTCAACCAACTACAATTTCAGTCCTTACTGATGACTTCAGCGCACTTTTGATTAGTGCATACCAAGAGTGAATTGGAGGTGTAGATTCTCACGAGCGAGCCCGTTAAATACCCTCATTACATGGTACAAGGAAGTTTCTTGCAAAGCCTACTCATGCTACTATCTTTGACCATAAACTAATAACTAGCTAATCTCCACTATCAAACAAATGGAGGAAGTCCGCAAGCTTCATTGTAGCTTAACAATTGCATATGAAAACCTCAAATGAAAAAAAACACAATTTTGATTTGAAAGTGTTCAACATATAACTTTGATAAAAGAACAAACATAATTTTCTCATGTATCTTGTGTCATAAATTCTGCCATAAGATGAACAAATCATGATTTGAATTGATCATATTGTTAATTATATTGATTTTATTCTTTTCTTTATTGCATAAATTTCAAATAAATTTGATATATTTATTTAACATTTGCATTACTCAGATTGAAATTTAATATTACTATGGATTTTTGATAAAAATATAAGATTCTTTTTAATAACAAAAAAAATAATGAAAATATTGTTATGATTTTCTATTTCAAAAAAATTTATGTGGGAAACCTTAACAATCATCTTCATACGCTGTATCAGACCAATGAATATAAAATATAATAACACAGATTTATATAAACAATCTAACATAAACGCAATAATAGTTGAGATTTAAAAAACCAACATACAAAACAACAAATCAAGAACACTTTAAATTATAGTGAAAATAATGATAAAAAAATATCAGAAGTAAAAAAGAAAAATTTGAAGTAAATGAATTTTTTTTTCAGTTCATATTAATCAATTCAGTATTGTTGAGTTAAATAAAAAACTAATTTCATATATAAATATTAAATCTTTTTTTTTTTGCTTCTACTGAGATTATGTTGTAAAATGAAGATTCCAAAAAAAAAAATAGGGCTACTAAGGTATAAAAAATGTATAGTTAAGATATATAATTTTTGTCTTGCAAAAATATTCATACAATCTAATTTTACGCTAGATATACATTTTACTCTATATTTAAAAACATTTCATCATACACCAATACTTCTAGTATCAAAATTTTGATTTTGAAAGTATAATTCAAATTTACATCAAGTATTCAAAATTGGATATTTAAGACTAGAGCAAAGTAAATTTCCTAAAAATGGATCATTAACATAAATACTTTTTTATTTCTGTGAAAAAAAATTCATTAATTTTAATTTTTATAATATATATTTTAACTTTTAAACCTATCCATGATAAGATCATTAATTTTTTATATGATGACAGTTAGATCATAATCAATTAATTCAAATTTTCATGTTATATCATTATGATTAAATGAGTTAATTAATGATAATCGAACTCATAAGTATGTGAAGTTCAAACCCTACACTCTTAATTACAAGAAATTTACATTATCATTATTATTATCAGAATAATTCCTACATCAAGACGTGGATTGTTCAATTGACAGATTGATGAGGATGTGTATGAAGAGCATGTTTTGATACTTGCAAAATTTGTTCTGTAACATGAATTCATCATTATATTCAAGTCTATATAATAAATTTTAGAATATAAACAAAAATTCCATGCACCTTTTTCAAATAGATAATAAAATATAAAAATATTTAAAATTAAAATTTGACTTTCATAAATAATTGAGATTTCAAACTAATAAGTATTCATTGATATTTTTTTCTTTTGAATTTATCCTTCTGTTTTTTTCTTATTAATTCTCTACTTTTTATCAAAATAAATTATTATGATTCAAATATCATTTTCACTGTTTGTAATTATATTCATATGATTCTTCTCACCTTGCTACGTAATATTTTCTAAAATCTATATTTTTTAACATGAATGATGAAAAAAATGGCTTCAAGTAAAAATGCATGTTGTAAACATATTTTTGAATTTACTCTACTAAATTTTTATGAAATCAAACAACTTGGTTTGAATATTTTATTAAGATTTGCTAGCATTTTTCATAACTGATTTGTTGTGTGTGATTGCACATAAGTTTCTTCTTATTGATCATAAAATGTATAAAATTTTGAAATTTTTAACACACAGGGTGATGAACAAAAAATGAAATTCACATGATTTATAAATTAAAAAATACGTTATAATCATTCTTGATTATACAAAATAACACACATATATTTTTAAAAAACTTAGTTCAAAACAAATATAAATGATTTATTTAAAAAACATAAATTTTATTATTAAAAGTTCAAAGTCTCATAATTTGAGGTATGTATCAACTACTTATTTGCAAGTAAAGCTTGAACGATAATAAATGAATGATCTTAATCAAAAATTTTAATTTCTTCTTTAAAAATGTGGAGATCAAAACATTTATACATATTGAATTACTTTGAAATGAAAGTATAAAGAAGTGATACAAAATCTTATGGGATCCATTTATGCACTCTTTCTATTTGGATATTACCAAATAGTTTCAATACACATGTGTTACATCATACAAATGACTTCTTTCAAGCTTATATCCCAAAATAATATCTGGAGCAAGTCGTGTTAGTATCTTTGTGAATAAGATACTAACAACGATCACACTTTTGCCTTTCACATGTATCTATGGTACTGTACATGTAAAAAACGAACAAAAAAAGTAGAGAAAGTAACATCGCAATTGTGTGCAAATGACGTCGGGAATGTATAGATTAATATAGATCCATGTTTCTGATCAAGTTGTTGCTCCCTCGGCATCTACTCTCGATTTATCAGTACTTGTGGAGAATGTAGAGTATAGATCCATCTTTCCGATCAAGTTGTTGCTCCATCTGCATCTACTCCCGATTTATCAGTACTTGTGATAACTTATGTCCTGTTGAATTTTTTTCACAGATGTCACAAACTTTAGCCTATTGAGGTTTCGAAACCCCATTATCGAGGATGAGTTTCCCAAACATAAGAAGTTCATATTCCAACATCGAGAATTACAACTTCTTTGCCACGGTGTGCATCACCTTAAAAGTAAAAGTATCAGCATCCTAATCCTGTGACTCAAATCTTAGAGCTTTCATATGCCGACCTATCATTGTTACCTTCTATGGATTCAAAAGAATTTTTCTCTCTTACATGACTATTCTAACTGTCTGTAAAATTAATTGTTTAAAAACTATTCGTGTTTGTGTGTATTACCATTGATAGAATAAGCTCTTTTTTCATTCATCCTTGAAAATTATGCATAGACTTTGAAATTTAGGGTTTAACAACATTAAATTTTTTCCAAAAATGAGTCGCATCATGAAGTGATTTTATCATCCATCATGAAGTGATTTTATTGTTGCCATGCTTGGTCGCAAGTCCAGTTCTCTACTCTGGAGACTTTGTTAGATCTCGATGGTCAACGAATCTGGAATAAGTGTTTCCTGACTACCCTAGGTTGGAAAGGGAACCGAGGAGGCAAACATATCATTTTTCGCCGCGCGGCAGGAAAGAAAACGACATGTAAGGGACTGCAGGGGCCACGTGTGGAAATCCAAGTAAGCAAGCATGTATGACGTGACGGGGCATGTACGACGGAGTGAGTCATGGCCATCACCAATATCGTGCAGACATCTCAAGCTTCAGACACACACCGAACAAACGTACGATAGGAGCTCCTCCCCTGTCGCCCCTTGTTCTCCTATTTTCCCCTCTTTCGCCTCTGTCGTCTCATTCTTGCCCACAAGCTCCGCTCCAGTCAAGTCGTTCTCTAAGATATCAGATCCAATTTCAAGAGGATCGAAGGGAGGTGGGTTGGGAAGTGAAAATTGGCGAGTGCGTGATGCCATGAGATCGATTCTGTGTTCAAATCTAGTTGTCAGTGAGTCCGGCCTTGTAGGGGAGATGAAGAGTTTGCCTGGAATTGATTCTGTGTGATTTTATGTGATGCGAGCGAGACACTGTGCGAGGTTTTCTTAGATTGAGTTGACGGGTTACGCTGATGCGTCTCGTCTGTGGAAAATCGGAAGTAGGTGGAATTTTGCAGTGAGTTTTGACAACCTTTTGCCGACAAAGATAGTGTGCTGGTATTTTAGTTACAGGTAGTCGGGAAGATGAGAGGATAGGCGGTCGTTAGTTTGTTCGTACCATTTTGGAAGAAGTTCCCGCGAATTTTCAGGAGTTTTGTGGAGTTTCTCTTGCCTATTGGCACATGGAATTTATACAGGCTCACTTCATTGTTTACAGTCTTGTGGCACTGGTTAAGCTGAGAATCTCCTCTCTGAAATCGTAGGCTTGGCAGTCGGCTTGCTAGTTTGTAGACCGAGAGGAACGTGTTGATTTCGTTCATCAGCATGGTTCTGTGGTTTGGGCGTGGCTCATGCGATTAGTCTATTTTCGACATTGACGATCAAACCTGGGGTTCCAGCGAATTTTTTGGGCTTAAGGTGTACATAGCTCTATCTGTAGAGGGTTGGGTGGTACTGGTTGTAGCAAGATGACTACTATCATTGCATCGTCATCAGGAACACCACTGGTGGCTTCGGTCTCGGATCGAAACAGAGGGAAGGTAGAGGATGCTGATTTGAAACTGAGAGAGGAGGAGAAGGAAGAGCAACTCAAGGTTAGGAAAGAAGTGGAAAGCTTGGAAGATTTCCCTGTCGGGGTTTTGGAAAATGTTCTTGGAAGGCTGTCTATTCGCAGCATTCTCAGGTTGCGTGCCACATCAAGGGTTTGGAAGGCTATAGTTGAGGATGTGCAACTTCCAACTTTTGCACCGTGGTGCATTGTTTCATTCCCTGGGCCAATTGAAAGAACTCCGCTCATGTACGACTTGGCCGAGAAGATGTGGCACTATTGGTCTCTGCCTTTATTTCGCACCCATGAGATTGTTTCATGTGCGGAGAGCTTTTTGCTGTTGGAGGACTACGAGCTAGAACGAGCCATCATCACCAATCCATTCAGTGATGGTCCACTGCAGGAGATACCTAAGATTGTTTCCGAGGAGCCGAGTTGTGAGGGATCAGAGCCCGTGGTTGCACTTGGCATCTACCATAACGCTGGGAGAGTATCGGCACTGCTCGTGGATAAGCGGATGAGCCCTCCAAGCTTCAAGATCATCAAGCACGATCCTGTATGGACAGAAGGTTATAATGGCACTCTGGAAGTAACTGAGGCAGACAAATTTGTGGTTTACGATTCTAAGACCAACGAGTGGGAGTCCGGCTATGAGTTCAATCCTCGACTGTTCCTACTTTGTGGGCACCCAGTAATGCACAATGGTCGCTTATACTACTTAAAGGGAGGTGATAACTTACGTGGGGAGGACACAATATACCAACTAGTTGTGTATGATCTAGCTCTAAAGAAGAGTAATGTTGTGCAATCTAGCATGCCAGGGCGTTTTAGATTCGTCTTCTTGTTCGAAAACCGCGGTCGGTTGATGCTGTTTGGGGCCTTGTGGGCTTCACGGAACCTGGATGGAGCATACCCCGTTCAAGGAGAGTACCCCAGCGTTTGTGTGTGGCTGCTTGAAGAAGAGACCATGAACTGGATCGAGGTGCAGAGAATGCCAGAAGATTTGTTATGGGAATTTGTGGTCACTATCTTTCCTTATGAAGCCTGCTGCGCTGCAAGTGGGGATTATCTATGTCTTCTTGACAAAAAGCAAAGGTCTCATCTACTCATGTGCAATTTGAAGGAGAAGACCTGGTCGATCATACCTCTTGGTGACTCGGTAGGAAAGCATGGGCTGGTTGATCTCGTCATGTTTCAGCCAAGGATCAATGCCTTAGATGGGGGTAAACGTAGATATAATCAATGGAGCTCATCTCAAAAGGGTTCAAATTCCAGGAGTATTGAGGAGCACCAAAGCTTCGGATGTGAAGATTATAAGCTACAACTGTGAATAAGGTTTGGAGGAATTAATTTGAAATGTTTAATTTTGAGGCTGGACGTGGAATGATGGATGAGCTGAGTAGAAATTTGTATTAAGTATCCGCTTCACGCAATTATTTCAAGAGAGGGGAGCCTTACTGTAAATTGTAGATCGTGCATTCATTTCAAGTATGAAACAGCAAATTCCTGACTTACAAGGGCTATTATACTGGTTTACATCTGCGTCATGAGAATGCTGCTGGATGGTGCTCATGGCATTAATATGGAGTCTTCTTTGGGTGCATGCGTAATTTATCTCCAAAGCATGCGAAATAGCAGCTGAATAACACCAGATTGTACATCATAAATTTGATGTTAGTTTAAACGCCAATAACTGTGAACTGCGATTATTAATCTTGGAGATTACGAGAGATTATTGACGTGAAAGCAAGATTCAAAGTTTCTTCTTAGAGATGTAGCGAAGGCTTTGTGTGATTCAAGTATAGAAATCTTGTAATTGTTATTCTGTTATGGTATGATCTCACGAAAGATATGGGGAATTTACCATCTGAGTCATTCCTAGAGGCGAATGTTGGTCATAAGAAAGATGTTTCTAGCTTTCAAATTGCAGCATTTTCTGATTCTTTCTGCGCTTGAAGACTGCTCGTAAATGGTTTTAGTCAAGCTCATTTGATGGATGTAAGAATGTAAGAAAGAGTTGTACGAGCTTTTCATATTTCTTACATGACGTACATATGGGCAACTTTTACTATGTCTCAGTAGTGTATATTATGTGTTCTGTATGTGGTATTCCAAAATCCCATTTTCTGTTTGTCTCAAGCCTTTTCATTACAGACCCTTGTTGTCGTACTTGTAATTTCAGGTTGTTATCTGAGCACGTGTGGTATCTCGACAAAGCACAGCATACCAACTTTGAAGAACTGGCCGTCCCCCACAATCAAAACGTCTAGTTCTCCAATTTTCTGTACCTACATCTTTCCATCGGTGCCATTGTGATTATTGAAAATGGGTGAGATTGTGATGGTTTGAGTAGTGCTAGACACACAACTGAATATAATGTGTGTGGTTTTTGTTTGCTGACATGAAGGCTAATTGCATGATTTCTGAAAGTCGGACCTCCATACAACTTTGGTTTGCAGGTGAGCAATTTCACATGAAGTGACTGTACCTTATCCTTTCTGATTTCAGCTGCAAGTCAGAAGCGTTTTAGATGGAAGCATCTAGTTGTCTTTGGGAACTCCAAGAAACAACAAACTCAGTCTGCACTTCTCCGATGTTCCCGGCTAACTTGAGCTTACTTCTGAATGTTAAGGCTTCACAATTCATCAGACGAGAAGGTACGACAGATGGTGTAGTGTAAAGCGTTTGCCAAACCACAGGACGAAGACTATTTTAACACCGAACACAAGTACTCGAGTGCTTCATGAACTCCTTTGCGTGCTTTTCATCTATGTTCACACCTGTGAGATGGAAAGTAGATAACATATCTCATGGAGTTTACATGAGGTTAGTACATAACAGATCTGTATGACCTTGCATTTTCTATCTCGGACACACCTGTAATCTCGATCAACATTGTACTTAATCCTTATGGACCCTCGATTTGATTCCCACCGATACCTCGAATCAACAGCAGCACCTGACATATTGTTGGACGAAGTATAGTATGTGAGTGTGTACAGATAGTACTCAACTCAAGTACAAGGAAGGGTGGCCGACTGCGGCCCGCAGTCACGCTAATCCCTACTTCTACCGTCGTCATTAAACCAGACAACTTGACGGGCTGTTGTAGAACAGTAAAAGTGCAGAGGCAGATTCAAAATAGGTTCGGGGAACTTATGTCTTCTTCGCAATCTCAGTTTACTTTCCGAAGAAGGATCACCGCCTCGTCATCTCAATCCTCTCGTCGACATTCAACACTCAGATGAACTGTGACGTCTCTCCTGTAACGAAATTCTTTATTGTGATCGTTAAAACATTTTTTTAACTCTTATTGCAACTGAGCTTGGATCGTCTCTGAATCCCTTGTGCGAAGATGAGGAATGCGACCCTAGATGATTCTAATTCTTTTCACAAATCTCCAGAAAACATAGCTGAGAAGGAAATACTCGGTGTCATGTTTTCTTTCCCTCAAATTACGAGGCAAGAGGATCACCTAACGACGTATACTGTATCCATGTTCGGAAACATTTGATTCAATACATCTATGAACCATCACTTTTTAAGTAATGTTCTTTTCTTTGAGGCAAGAATTTCATATCGGACCCTCGCAACCAATTCCACATCTTTCTCTCCGTTCTTTCTAAAATGAGTAACGTCAGTAAAATACAGTAATAACTTGGCATCTGCAATGGCTTTGAGAATGCATTATGTTAGATAGACATATTGCATGCCACGTATCCATCAACAAGGAAACTGCTTGTGTGGAAGATTTGGTGTGTACGTAATTGAAGGTGGTTTAAAAAAAATAAAGTATTAATCGAAAAATGTGAGGTGCACTAATTTGCATAGATCACCGCATATGCAAAGCTAACTGAAGTACATGGGAGAAAGTCACCGAACACGGTTCAGTCTTGATGAGATCTTTTTCACTTCAGCGAGAGCATTGAAATATTCCTTACAGATCCAAGTGGTTGCAATATGTTAGATCCTCAACTTTACTTCCAAAGGGAAAATAATTCAAGCTACAAGACTTTTCGCTTGAGCATGCACCTGAAGAAGACAGGCTCTTAAGAGAGCTCTCATGATGAAAGAACTGCAAGTGAATCAATGTATCCAAGAACAATAATCCATTCCATGAACCATCTATGTAAAGTCCATTCTAGTATAATCTTAGGCCAGATGCAGGTACAACCGACATAGTCATTATGAAAAATTTAGTATAGGGTTGTGAGATAGTATTGCTATATGTGGAATTGATGAAAACATATGTAAACAGCACAGGACAGTGGAAATCTTGGAAGAACCGAGGGTATGAGTTAGACTATGCATTAAAATAAAATCTATCTCCGTAAATTTTTTAAGGAGTAAAGCACTACTTCGAAAAGAGACCACCTTTTGCGATTGTATGCCAGAAATATCAGAGACGTCCATAAACAGGACTTGAATCTTCAAAGGTGGAACAAAAGAGTGCCTTCTCAAGAAAGAGAGGGAGGGAGGCTGACATGAAGTAAAATGTGAAAACCTTAAAGAATTCACCAAAACATTTTCCTCCGTGGACACCGACCCAAGCCTCGCCTAGACCGGATGTTCTTAGCACGAAGCACCGACTGCCCGATCTGAACCCCCACCAACTGCCCGAGCTCACGAGCCCCAGGGCCGTCAATCGGGCCAGGCTGACCGTCATGGCACTGACTGTTTGCCGTCGGGGGATGAAAGTCCTGTGAAATCGCGATGGATCGTGCACGACGCCGCTCCTCGAGTCGTCTCGTCCTCGACTAACAACAGGGGAATAAACACCCAGCGAAGGCAAGGGAAAGGAAGGAAAGCGCAGGGAAAGGAAAGCAAAGGAATCGAATAAGTCCCAAGTTCGAAGTGGTTCTCGTTGTAATGTGACAGCGAGTTGCGCCTTATGCTCCTCCATTCGCTCGTCCCGCGGAGGCAAAATATTCATCTTTTGTGCTCTCGATCTCTCACTAGCTCCGCTGAGCTAGCCGCTGCTGCTGCCACAGGCCGCTCCTCTTCGTCCCTCTGATCTGGGTGGCTTGCTGGCTCGGTTGGTCAAATTTTCGATGTGCTTGGCTGGCTGGCTCGCTTGCTATCGGGGAGGAATGAGTGAGTGAGTGACTGGGTGGGGCAGGATTCTTAGAGTTTTGAGAATTGCAGAGTTGTGGCGTTGTGAATATTTCTGCTGCGGCTGATTCTGAAGTCTGAATCCATGACCGGGTTTGTGGGTTGGCCTGTTCTGGTCATCGCTCTGGTTCTCCTTAGCTGGGCTTCTTTGAGTGTTGCGCATAATGATGGAGCTCCGGCCGCGCCCTGTAAAACTGATGCCGGATTGACTGTCCAGTCGGGCTTCAGGCCTGGTACCATCACGGTCGATGCGGACTCTAAGGATTGGGCTGGTATCCCGTATTACCAATTTGTTCTCACTCAGGCGATAACTGCTGATCCTAAAGCTCCTTATCCCCAGGACTCGGGCCGGATGCAAATCAAGGTTGGTTTATTTCGTACTTTATTTTTCAATCTCGGCGCACGAAGCTGCATATTTGGTTCGATCGTAAGTGAAAAGTTCGCTGGACCCGTTTTGGAAGTTTTCAAATTTCCACTTTCTTCGATTTCTTAGCCGGAGTTGCATGGATCACCGACCGCTAGTGCTTCTGACACCGTATCAGGCGTTGGGCTGTACTTGTTTCTTCAGACAGTGCACGATGGTCGTGATATTTTTTTCCTACTTGAGGTTCCTGGAGACTACGTTTACGAAGATGGGTACGAAATATCAGCCTCTTTGCTTCTAGATCTAATCTACGAGTAGTTTAATATGTCCCTTTTTTCAAGATATCGGGAGATTCGATAAAGTAACACTACGATGAAAGAACATCAACTTGTCAAATACCAGCGGTCCCATATACCCGCCTATGTTCCATCTATGAGAACACGAGCTGGAGCTTGCTAACATGAGGTCGCCTGTGCATATCTTATCGCTTATATGGTTTTTCTCGAATCTAGAAATTTCAACCTTGAAGATGAGATATGACATGTCCCGAATGCAGATCCACAATTATATTTGGACCGAGGAAGAGTTTCCTCGCCGTGAACACTTACTGGTTGTGCTTGTTTGTTTGCAGGCTAAATACTGGTTGTCCTTCTGTAGCTTTGATGTTCGGTGTAGGAGATGATGCAACCTATCATAATGTAAGCGATTCGAATTTATCCCGCCTCAGGCCACTATAAGCCATCAGAGCAAGTTACTGCTCTTGGTGTCAGTTCAAAGAGTATGTAAAAAAAAAAAAAAACCTATAAAGGATAGAATCTAATCCCTAAACTCGGATTCGGTTGTCTTCCCTGCCTAGCGTAAACGTTTCAGGCTAGCAGTAAACGTTGGACTGTTTATAACTTGACTTATATGTGTTTTGTGGTCAATCAGATGGGTGGCTGCTCTGAGAAGCCCGATACATGCACGTCTTCTACGTGTGCGGGACACGAGGTTGATATAATGCATTTTTCTATTGGCTCTGCTATCCCTGGTCGTCTTTACGGAGCCAATCTTCTTGACAACTTAAACGGCACAGGCGCTGACAGGTGTGGTGAAGCTTGCTACATCGTAATCGTGCCCTTCCTGCGTCCAGAATGAATTATGCTAGCATAACCATTTACGAAGTACCTCGGATACTGCTTCTCACTGTTCTACTTGAATTTCTTGATGAACTTCTACAGTAACACTTGCACTTTCTTTCAGTTCTTCTCTGGAGTGCTATCATATGCTGATCATGGAGTACCGGCACGGGCACCTCATTGTATTCTCCACTTTTTTTTTGCAGTTTTGGGCATCTGAACGATATGTACTCATGGAACCCCCATTGTCGTCATGTTGATGGACTCGGCCCAAATGATCGTAAGTTCAACCTTGAATTATCAGTATATCTGTAGCCAAGAGCTCCACAGTACTTAGCCTGGGCAATATCTTTGGTCGAACGTTAACGACGTCTCAGAAGCTTATTTAAAGGTTGTAAATAACCACAATGAGTTGGAGTGCATATCTTAGTCTCATACTTGCCGGGCTGGATATTGCAGAGAAGGAAGGTGCCGGTGCGCAAAATGACTGGCGTGGTGCATGGACTCACACTAGTATTCAAAACGATTACGGTTAGTCTTTAAGCTTCATGGAACTTATCCACTCATAGCGTGCTGTATCGTGGGATTTATATAGCTTAGATCTTTACCTAACATAATAATATCTTAGATGTAAGCTGACAGTACCTTAAAGGTATGAATTACATGGATAAACGAAAAGAACTACGTTGGAAATCAATCTAACACTGGAATATTATTAAATCCATCCAGGTTTGGTTCAAGGAGATTCTCCCTATGGGAAAGCGGGAACGAAAGGATTTTACATTTTTGAGCTTGCCAGACCGCTGAGAACCGCCGATCGTGTTCAACAGGTAGGTCTTCCAGACCTATGAGATTCTAAATAAAAGAGTCTGCTTTATTGTTCTCTTCTTCTATGTCATCTTTATTGTTCACTAGCTGCCTGCTAGTTTCAGATCAAATGAGCGTGGAACAATGACATGGGTGTTGAATACTTTGGCCAAGCAAAACAAGTGATTTATGATTGTGGCGAGGACTAGTGAAGAGAAACCAGAAATTACTGGACCAAACCATCAATGCCTACTGATGTCTATTTCTTTCAGGATAAGCAATTCACAATTGGAGGTACACACCCGATGGCAGCTGCCCTATGGTATCCTGTCGGTGACGTTCCTTGGAGTGCACATGAGCACTACTCAGCAAACTGCGATTGGATACCGCTGAAGATTTTGTCAGCTGCAGGAACCGGTAGTCAAACCATATCAAGGGTCGTGGATACTCTGTCAATACTAGCCCTGTTCCTTGCTTTAGCTGCTTTGGGCACTTCGTTTGTGGTAGGATGGTGGGTGAAAACGAACCCTCACGCTACGTTCAGCAGCATCAACCCCTTATAGCAGGTGCAAGGAAAGCACATGGGAAACAACCAGCAGCATTCTAAACCTCATATATGAGCATATGAGGTGACAATTCTGGGTTCAACTCTCGTTTTGTGGAGTAGACATCCCTCTTGTCTGTAGAACACATTCATATTGGAGTAGTGGCAGATCTTCAGCTTGCTTTAAGGAGAACAAGCTTGGCTCGACACTCAGTGGATTCCATCCTTAAAGCAGTGGAACTGTCTCATTTCTGATTTCTTGTGTACAGAACGGTGTAGCGATTACTTGCTCGTCTTGGAAGCTCATTTCAAGAGAACAGCTTTGATATATGTTCATATATGTAGAGTTAAGGGTTTGAGCATACCAGTGTCTGAAACATTTTGTCTGTTCCAAAGTGTGACACGAAGGAATCCTCTTAATGTTTGTGTACAGACAAAATGACCCTGTAGTATCTTTCCCTGGCTTCAACCTCGAATGATCCCATTTTGCCCTGGTCCTATTTGTGAAAAGTGACTCTTTTGTTGGGTGTGATTTCTTACAGATGTTCAGTCATCGCAAACAGACCACGAAAGCTTGAAATTGGTCTAGCCACCTTCAGTTGTTTGATTTTAGCTCCTCTTTTCAACCGAACCTTTTGTCTAGATTGTTTGGACAACAGATAGTTTCGATGGTTATAATTCAGATAGTGTAATCTACATCTTGCCGATGTCTTAGTACGTCGTCCTGCTTGCCCTAACTTATACTAACTCTGACAAGACTCCCCTGCAGCCCCTTCAGGGGAGGCCGGTCACTTAGTTCGGTAAACTAGTACAATTTTTGTTTATGTGTTCATCACCCTTTGGTGGGCTCGGAAACATGCTTTGTTTCTACCCATCTCAAAGAATTAAAATTTCAGGATGAGCTCATATTTTAGTCTGTTTTCTTGGGCGTACAGCAAAACGAATGACATGGAACCGACAGCAGTCTACAAACTAACGAAAGCAGATAGCTATTCCACGAGATCCCTTGTACACTGTGTCAGAATACACCTGGAAGGTCAAAGAGAAAACTGTGGGTAACTGTATATTGCCAAAACTGTGGTTTATGCAATACGCATCCATGTTATATGTCAATGTGATATGCTTACTTGGAGTATGTAAGACCTTGATAGAAAGTTTGGATATGGGAGAAGCAATAGTGTATGTTTACTTTCAGATGATATTGGGGCCTAGCCCCATCTTCCCCATTTGGTTTCATACAATGAACTAGACAAAGTCTTCCCCTACCTTCTGCCAACTTACTTGGTACCACACTATTATTGAAAACTATAAATATATTCTCTTCTGATCATATGACATCAAACAACTTCTAAAATGTTTCCACATTAATGGTCCTTGGGGAAAGACTACGTTCATCTCGAAAGCCTTCGGAGACGAACGTAGTCTGATGACTATCACTGTGACTGCCCCTTTAAAATCATTCTGTTATTGGAGTGTCTGTGCCAGGCGTGATCAGGCGTGATCATCCGGCCATGGAGTGCTGGCTGGCTGCCGTTATTGTTGAGCCGCTGCTAGATAGATAGGGTTAATGGGTGCGCAGTTTAAATGGGTGCGAGAGCGCGCCCAAGGACGCTCCCTTTTGCTCCATCGCCTGTGGCCAGGAGCCACATTTGCACGGGCTGCAAAGTATAGTGGATGGTACTGCGGTAGCATTTTTGCACCTTGCCGCGCGTCGCTGCTGGGCGGGCGGTGTCGTCGTATGGTGGGGATAAAAGGCGAGGCGAGAGAAGGCCAAAGGCAGACGCAAATTCGTACTATTAACAAGGAAGTCTTTGTAGGGCCCGAATAGGGCTCGCTCGCACACCTCCACGCGAATAATCATTCATTCGAGGCAGTACGGCCCAGTGCAGTGCTGTCTCTTCGTTTAGAGAGGTCGGGGAAGCAACCTTCAACTTCTAACTAAGTTTCGACAAGGTATGGTAAAGGGGTAAGGCATAGGTCTTGAACTTTATTTTACACTTAGCATTATGTTCTATCTTTACCTGTGTCTCAGGATAATTATCTGGTACGAATTTAAAAGGTTTAAAAGTTACCCTTACTGTTAACCTATTAGGATTACATGGTAAATTTACTTTTACCAGTCTGGTAATCGCAACTTAATAGGGGATGTGACTGTGGAAAAAATGGCAGAATTTTTTGAACTTGCAAGAACTGAGACACTCATTGTACACAAGATTGAGTTGGGGTTGGACTGTAGTCTCAGAAGGTTACATCTTCGAGAAGATCATGGCAATGCGAATCTTTGACTGGAGGTATGTGATGAGCTATGCAAGGCAAGTCGATACTTGGCTTCACAACTACTTAGAACCACCTTGATATATGGATGACCACTTAAAAATCTGCACAATTCTGGTTTGGAGAGTCTGGCAGAGTTTGCTGCACGTTGAGCCGAATGAATTCCGCTTTGCAGCGATCTTTTTCAAACAAGCTCTGGGAGCACTATTGCAGTGAATGAGGACAAAGGTCCAGGCTGTGTGTGTGCCCATGAGTTATGACGTGCAAAACTCTTGTTGTCTGTGGCGAAAGAATACCTTTGTCTTTGTCTTTCAAGGCTATCTGAGAGAGTGCATGCATCCAGGGCAGACACTCTCGCTCTACCAGCTTCAAAAGTGCGAGTTATGTTTGGTGCGTGGATCAAAGAACCAGAGCTTCTGAAGTAAGAGTTTTTGTTATTCTTCCAAATTTAATCACCGCTGCGTCATTTTTTCATCTTGTCAATTGCTTTGCCTGCAACTCTTCACAAGTGCCATCCCTGAGAAGAGAAGTGAGTGGTCTCCCAGGCTTACAAAAATATTAGTATACTTCACATTCTAACTGTCTTGGTAAAATTGTCAATTATATATATCGAACGCATACCTCACCGATGATCTGTGTGCAGATGGAAAGAGGCTGCAAGAGCAAAAGCAATCAATAGCCAGCAGCCTAAAAACTGTCGAGGAAAATCAATTGATCTATAGTTGATAAGAGAGCTTCTATCTAGAGTCAAAAAGGAATTATGTTTCCGTGAGAAGTTAACTCAATACATACTTCCAAAACCCGCAGATCGACCGTAGCATCATTGCGGCATAGAACATAAAAACTAAGCTTTGAATCTCGAAAAGCCACCATGAAAGAAGATTTTGGAATCTGTGTACGGACTGAGTGAAGAATATGTTGGTGCTGCATGTGCTACTTGGCACAAACAAACAACCTGCGGTGTACAGTAGGTTGGATGGAGCTCTTTCTTGTCGCTCAAATCTAGCCTTGATGGAGAATGGAGTATTTAGGTTCAATCCAATTCATTCGTGCTCGTCCTTCTCATCATGCTCTTTCAGTTTCAAACCCACAATAAGTTTAACAATCCTCCTCTGCTTGTGTCTTCGCTTCTAAAGAAAGCATTTTGATAGATAACCTTTTCAAGCAATCTTGTTGCGAAATCAAGGAAAGGTTGTTCCTCTAGTCTCTCCAGGAGCAACCTAAAGTAGCATAAATCGTATTTGGTACATCAACTGCTGCTGTTGAACCGAGGGCTGAAATAAAAAAGAATGTAAACACTAGTGTTAAGGTTCGGATTTGCACGATTAGTTCCTTCTGCAGGTCACCTACGCAGAGTATTACATATTAAATCTAGGCACAGAAAAGCATCTACACGTTCGTACACGGATCAACTACGCAGCGATGGTCGTGTCAAGGCAAGGATGTTGTCGGATAAAAATGCATATGCTTCAACAGGGTGGTACAAATCTAGCAACATCGACATTTCATACACCATATCAGAATTCATACTTTCTACAATTCTGAGTACGTAAATGCAAGTATAAAAGTAAAAGAGTTGAACACAATTCACAAGATAATACAAATCTTAAAGGAGTAATTTGTCACTAAACTATGTTACATTATGACCTGTTATCTCCTTCAACGATAGATCCTATTTTAAATGGTGCTGCAACTACCTGTAATTTCCTGACGTGGTATACCCTTCAGCGATAAACCCTGTAAAAGAGAGACTGCAAGATTACTGCAACTAATTGAAAGAAAAGTGAACAATTAGCAAGTTTAACGAGATCATGCAGAAGATCTATTGAGGACGGAATTACCAATTCAAGATAAACGTGCATTGCTATTTTCTAGATCTTGATCTGAGTATTATGTCAGTGTTCACATTTTTGCTTTTCGCGGGTACAAGTTTCATCAGGGAGAATGTGCAGAAGAATGTTCACGTTTCTTTTTAACGCGGATTAATCGGCAATTATCGGGTAACCCGCGAGGCTCTACCTTTACTCTACCTATATATTACCCTATAGCCAAACGTATAACCCGACCCTTACCTTTTACACTTTTACCCGGTAACCCTAAAGAGTTACCTTACCTTGCCGAGGCTTACTTCTAACCTTATCACCTTGAACCGTGCAGAGAGTTTGAACATTTTGCCCGCACATCGGTTGCGGCTCTTAGTGCCGCAACCAATGTTGTTTCTCCAGCAATTGAACACGCAACCATATCATTCTAGCCAGGTACACCGTCGCATCTCACGTTCCAGTTGCGCAATGTGGAAAATGATCCCTTGGATGTTCTTGAAGATGCATGTGGTCTGTCTCAACCAAATAATCCACATGATGGAGCCTCTCATGAGCAACCAAGTATTGATACCTTGTTAGGCAACTCTACCCCAAGAAGTCATTTATGCCATGTCAAAGGGAGTCCAAGGCATTATGTACACGGATATATCAAGAAGACTATATAAAATTGTGGTAGCAAAAGCCCACGGGTCCCGGGCAGCGGGTCAAAGAAATAATAGATCAAGGATACAAGAACACCTTGGTTGTAGCAGCTACAGTTTGCAGATATCGTTGAATGAGCCACCTGTCGCCATTGGTTGACGGCAATCCCACGATGGTATAAACTTCACAAGAAAGACGATTCCTTGTGGGGGCGATCAGGGATCCACACTTCAGTCCAATTGGGTATGAAGTTCATGAGCATTAGGCTTCTTCACTTCATACTAATAGGCAAGCCAAGTGTTTGTCACGGATGACCATACTGGTGGCCACTACCAGCTGTATAGGCGTAAAGTGACACATCAGTTTTCCAAGTCCAACGAACAAGGTAAGAAGCAAGACAAGTAGTTGTTGTCAAATAATTTATCATGTATTTACCTTGTTCAGAGGCCAACGGATCCATTGCAATGATACGAGTGCGAGCAAGTCAATCACGGTACAAACTAGGATCCTGTGAAGGTAGTAGGAGAGATATCAGAGACCGAGACTGAGTATCCATCATGAAGATAGTGTGAGCTTTTGAGATGAAGATACTTCTGTGTTTCTGAGACAATGGGGGTCATAACTCTAAAGAAGTCTGAAACAAGATCAAAGTATCACCCACAACCTCGTTAGCATAGATCCCTGTCCATTTTCCTTGGACTTGTGTGCGGTGGTCAATAATCTTTCACTCCTCGGGATCTTGGACTGAAACAAGTTTATCGGACGTCTTTTTGATTCTTGAATTCCGTATCGTAGTTGTAACTATTGCCAAGAAATAATTGCATGATATCTAAAGATCAAAGATCCCGGGGACACCGTAATCCTTTACCTATCAATAGTTGAGCTTGAAGTAGCATAAAACCAAAATTAGTGCCAAAGAAATGCGTGTTCCACCAAATCTGCGTGTTCTGAATTTCCTCAAATGTACTCAAAAGTTTAACGTCCACCAATGGGCTAAGTAAACGTGAGGCTTGTATAAGTTGATTTCACAAAGGAGAGCATTGGGATGTTGAAAATTTAGCCAAGAAGATCCAAATGCAAACTACGTGGACAAGAGTTTCGTCTTGCAAGCATGATACTGGTCAAACGATGATGCATAAAGATGTGAAGTGAAGGCGTTTCGGAAAATAAAGAGCCTTGATCACTCATTTTCTAATCAATGTTGTTATTGACTCCTCTGTATCGATGAAACTCAATCCTCCGATGCGTTTGGCCGCACAACAATCATCCCAACGAACATGAATCCTTGCATTTTTTTTCGTATCAACCCACAAGTAGTTTCAAAGTGATGCACAAATGTTGCTTATAATTGTTGTTGATCTGCTCCAAATGCTAAGAAAGTACCAGAACGTCGAAAGAAATACAGAGATGACCACCACGGAACGGATTGCTAGTGAGAAGTGGAACGAAGATCAAACTGAAGTTTGACTTTCATCTTCTCGTCAAGAAATGTGTACACATTTGCCGTGCTCAAGGAGACACCAAATGGTGTATTGAGCAATTTCAATAGACTCCATGGAGGGGCAACCATGCATCCAAAAGAGGATAATCAAGTGGGAAGAATACTTGTGTTAAACTAGAATATGTTACCATTTTTCCTATTGATGATCAATCTGTTTGCAAGACCAAACTTGGTGAGGAGAGTGAGAACTGAAGTGATAAAACACTCTGCATTAAATAACAAAAAGGTTGCATCCTCAGTAAACTAAATCAAAAGTTGTTGTGAGGAATTGTCAGGTAGATTAGTGCCTTGTAGTAGTCCAATCTTCATTTCATGTTGAGAGGTTATCTGAATAGCTTCTGCCACCAGGAGAAATACATGTGGAGCTAATGGTCAATCTTGACACACCCTAAGACGCATTGAAAAGTTGCCGATTTTGAGACTGTTGAGTGAAATTGCGAAGACGACTCTCAGAGCAACATCTGAACCATGGCAATAAAAGTGGAAGGAAGTATCATTTTTGCCAGCACCCAAAAAAGGAAGTGCCAACAGATAATGTCGTAAGCCTTGCAAACGTCTACTTTGAGCATAAGCAAGGGCTGATTGCTTTCACGGCCCAAAAAAATATCTCGTTTTGGATCATGATACAATCCAAAATGTGTCTTGCCTGTAGAAAAGCTAATTGTCCAGGATGAATAATGTCAGGAGAAGAATCTGCAACCAAATCTACAAATGTTTTGCAAAGATTTTATATGAAGTGTGAAGTAAAGTGATCGTACAATAATTTTGCAAAGTTTTCAATCATCATCCTTCGGAAGCAAGATGAGTAGCCCGTGATTCATCCTATTCGGTAAATATCTTATTGATATGGCTTAACGAAGCATGTTTGTGAAGTCAAAACGAATCAAATCCCAAAATTTGATATAAAATTCGGTTACCATCTCGTCTGGGCCTATACTTTTGCCATTTGTCATCTGTTTGAGGGCTGAAAGAATTTTTGCTGCGTCTGGTGGCTTATCAAGTTGTTGGAGCATGGCAAAAGAAAAATGATAGGAGAATGAAGTCGGGATCAGAGCAAGAGTATCCAGTTTGGATTTAAGTTTCCAACGGATTCTAGATAGTATACTCAATCTTGCGATCTTAATATTCTTCCATACACATTCGACTTTCACCTCCTCATTACTTGGATCTTCTTGTGCTTTCTGGATGTTTGTCTCAACAATGGCAATTAAATACTCCTCATCAGCACAAAGATACTGAGATTTGGATTTGCAAAGATACCTATAAAACCAACTTTTTGAAAGAACAAATCAACTTGATGGAAATTCCATAGTCTAGTGATTGTTGGTGTGGCCTCATCAAACCACAAGTTGTTCATATTTCAATGTTATTTTTGATTCGATGGTACGGCGAGCCGGAGTGATGTAGTGACTGAATGATTGTCTGATCTCGTCGAATTACCACGGATACTGCAATGTAGCAAAATTCTATCGAAATAACCAGGGTTGGATTGAATGAGATAAAAATGATCCAATCTAGCTAATAAACATGCTGCTATAGGCCTATTATTGTTCCAAAAAACCTAAGGTTGTATGCAGATTTGGGATTATCTCCAATATGTAAGGTTTATTTCATTGCGTCAAATAACAACCATTGTCGACTTGGTATCATAGAGCCACATTGTCTGGTGTTGTTGGCTCGATGTTCAACCATGTTGAACATCAAAATCCCCATCAAAATCCATCGGCACTTATGAGGTAGATCTCGTGCCAATGATTCCTAAAAAAGACGGCATTTAAGGAAATCATTGGATGTGTAAATGTTCACAAAGCCAACAAGTTTCCTCGGAAATCCATGCAAAATAAACCAATGAGCACGAGTGGCAAGCAGAAGTGAGCATGAGGCACCAATTTTGCTTTGCCAACGAGGATGGACAAACGTGATGATACCACCGCATCCTGCGCTTTGGTTAGTCGGACTGTGGCCTTAGCCCACCGAAGCCTCCAAACCTAAAGGAGGTGACGTGTTTCCATAGTCGCTCTACTAACTGGCTTTAGCCCACCGAAGCCTGCAAACTTAAGGAGGTGACTTGTTTCCATAGACGCTCTACTAACTGGCTTGCTGCTAACCCACATACCTTATGCTAGATCTGGGTACGACTCGACTAACGACTAGTCGACTTGCTCCAGACGCCTAGTCGACTAGTCGGGTTTTTAGTCGACTAGGCGTCGACTAGTGGACTATTTTCTGACTAAATTTGGGAGTCTCAAAACTCAAAATTGCTGTCATACTCATTTATTCAAAACTTTCAAAAGTCGATTCCACGATCAAAGCTTCATCATCTTGGAAATATTCTCATCGGACAGACTTGAGCGCCGAGGAGTGACGAACGAGCCGCTGTCAGAGAAGGCGGACTCTAAAGGGACTGAGGAGCCCATCACCATAAATGTATCACGAGCAAGTCGCGATAACAAAGGGAAGCGTTTGCTGGAAGCGGACCACCATTCTAGTACATTATCACAAGAAGTATCAGTTCTCTTCGTCAACTCAAAGAAGTCATGCACCTCGTCGATCTGACCACGTTCAGCACAAGATCTTGCACGCGCCAACTTGGCAGCGGCAAGAAGACCCAATCGCTGAGGAATCTCAACATTTTGCTGCTGCTGATATCCATACCTGACGATAAGAATTTGGCAATTACGGAACTTGAGCTCCTGAATGTCTTCATCGGGAACAGACACAGATGGATCGAGACCTGAAGCGAGCAAGCACATAGGGCTGTTCATGTTCTCCTTGTACTTTTCCAGCTTTGAAAGCATCGCTTCGCAGCTGGTACAGTGAATCCAGATTCCAGTGTGCCGGATATCGTCGATAGGCAATGCGTCTTGAGAGACTCGTAAATAAGAGGCTGAATAGACAAGGTGACATAGCTACTACCGCTGGCAGTAGTTGTCAATGCGCTGGCCGGACGAAGGAAGTCCACGACTGCTTTGATTTCTCGCCAATCCGTTTGACTCAACTGCAAATCGCCCAACGCTGAAGTAAACTCTTCTTTGTTGCACATTGACTCAAAGACATCTTTGACAAGAAAGCAGTTATCAACCATTTCAAACATAGAGTTCCACCAGGTCTCAACGTCAAGGCCCGGTACATCGACAATGTTCCGCCTGCCCAGCAGCACCTGGATCTCTCGGAACGCCACACACAAAACCGCCGAGACGCGAATCATCTTCAAAAGAGATTGAATCTTCTCAACAACAGGCTTCACGATTGTTTCATAATCCTTTACAGCTCTGTTGATGATGTGACAAACACATCGAATGTGCCAATCCGACTCTAGCTTGGCATCAAACTCTTCATTCAACTTCGCAGCAACATGGCGCATCGCCGGCGGCATCTCGCCACCACTATCTGTTGTGACGGCTCTGAAGCGAGTAGCGAGGTTTTGATCTTTCAGGATAGAAAGCAACAGCTCCGACGTTGTCCATTGATTATGCGGTGGTGGAAAGTAAATGAACTCGATGACAGTAGAACGTAAATTCCAGTTTTCGTCGACCTAGTGCAGCGTCACAACAAAGTAGCCTCTCATGATTCGAGAAGACCAACCATCGCAAGTGAGTGCGACATCTTCTGGAATTGACTCCGACACCAACGCAATCTTCGCTTTCGCTTCTTCGTATGCATCGTCCACGCCTCGCCCGATAGTCCTACGGCTCGATACATTAAACAAAGGGTTCAACTCATGCATGAATTCTTTGAAAAAGTTGTTCTCGACGACTGCGATTGGCTGCTTGTTGTCCACGATCCAATTGACCAGCTTCGAGAACAGCCATGCCCGTTTGTCGTCGTCGAGCCGGTTGTGCGCAATGAGACGCCCGCCATTCTTACTGAATGTGAGCTGATCCACTTGCCCTGGAACAACACCTCCTTTCGTCAACCTATGCTTGCTCGTTAGGTGCGAAGCGAGCGTAGTCGTCGATGTTCCCTTCGAGAACGACCGCCCACAGCCTTCGACTGCACACGTTACGCGCCCAGTGATGTCATCGTCTTCATAGAAGTGATCGAACACTCAGGAGGTTTTCTTTTGCTTCTTATAGTGCCTCCCTGTTGCAGACGTAGATCCGGATGCGCGGCCGGACGGCCTGAAGAATCGTTCAGAGGTAGGCTCATCGTGGGATTCATCGCCGATTTCGATGATTTCATCTTCCGTGTCGCTACGACTGGAGTAAGACTCGGACATGACATATGACAGATTGGAGAAACTTCTAATCTTCTAGACCTTCCCAGGAGTCCATGGCGCACTTGTAGTAACCGACTAAGTCGTCGACTAGTCGACCAGGGCCGAGGGCTAGTCGACTAGTCGGAACTTATGCTCCTGAATAGCCACCACGTAAAGTGAGTGAATGCAATCTTTAATATAAGATTGCAAGGGCGCAATTGCTGCAATTCAATTGAGGGGAAGTGTAGCTTCATTCTTTGGCTTTGGCGTCCGCACTTGGAGACTGGGTAAAGGCAAGGAAGTGAGGAATCAGGGAGTGAGGGAGGAAGCTGCGGCGTATTCTATCACTCGCAGCTTGTTGTTGGTATGGGTGCTTTGTTTGGGATCTGCGCCTAGGGTTATCTTGAATTTTTGCCTGGTCAAAAGATATGTGAAAGGGAGGGGACCTGGGCGGAGAGCGAAGTAGGTACTTTTTTGTTCGGGATAAACGCGCCGACCAGTGAAGCACCGTAGTTCCGCTATATCTGTCATCTTATTTCGTTCGCGGACGCGAGGAGGGGGGCTTATGTCCTCACAGTGTTAATCGTTGTTTGCCACCGCGGCCTAGGGTAATCTGGAATTTGTGTTTTAGAGATATGCGAATGTTGTTGGTGTTGTATCTGAGATAGGGTTATTTAGTCTGAAATAAACATTTGGATGAGTGAGTGAGGTCCTCTCTCGCGCACCGTAGCTCTCCGTTTCTGTTACCCTATCGGGGAGAGTTTCGGGTGTGTGGAAATAGAAGAGCAATTTCTTTTCGCAAATTGACTTCAAGTGAAGGAATAGGCATCGCGTATCTCTTGTGGAAAAGGGAGGGAGGTGCTTTTTGAACGCACATCGTTTTCATTTTCGACACACTTGTTCCAGTGGCTTCTGGAAGAAAACGGGACATCTGCGACGTTTGCAGCCGAGGGACATATAGTGGCTTCGCGCTGTTTATGTGAGCTAAAAGATAAACTTTGCGCTCGGGGGATTGCCGAGGGTATTACTCGTCCCGAGGGATTAGTTGGTTAGTGTACGGTTTACGGAGGGATTTTTTCTGGAATTCGAAGTGGACACGGGCGACCGAGGGCGAACAGATCAGAACACACGTGAATCTGCTCCACAGATTCAGTGCTGACTGCGTGAATGTACATTAGATACCTGGACTTGGGCGGAGCACAGGGGAGCTAAGGATGGGCGCGATGAATTTTCAAGTCGTCGTGCTTGCCGGGGGCGGAGGGCTTTCGAAGAAGCTTATCCCTTTGGTGAGCAAAGATCTGCCAAAGGCGCTGTTGCCGGTGGGAAATCGCCCGCTGATTAGTTATGTGTTGGAGCTCTTGGAGGCGAGTAACATCAAGGATCTTATCGTCGTGGTGGCTGGCGATGAAGCTGCAACTCAGGTTTGGGAATCTCTACTGTGAGCCGTAATGTCTTTCTGGGTAAATAGAGCTGACGGTTAGGGAATGAAATTCTAATTGTTATATCGAATGAAATCGCTAAGTTGCCATGCTGTTCACGGCCGGTTGAAGATTTCAGTTTTTCTTTGAGCACTCGTTGTGCGTGTTGTGTTATATCCTCTACTTCAGGTAGGCGAGCATCAGCTGATATTGTGTTCTGAAGAATCTTGATTTCTTAATCAATAATTTAGGGATTGCTCAATCGAGTATCATGCGAAGAGAGAGGGTGCCTTGGAAGAAACGACAAGGCCCAATACAATGTCTTCAATACATCTACCAAACGTCGTGGAATTTTGCTTGGATGAAGAAGAATTTTGAGCTGAACGCTCGCAATGTTTTACTTACTGTGAAAAAGCACCAGAGCTGACTCTGCCTTGGTTCGCTTTCAGGTCGAGAACTGGATTTCAAATGCTTTTGATGATCGCTTAAACGTAGAGGTAGTTTCAGTTCCCGAGGACCACGAAACTGCCGATGCGCTCAGGAAAATATCTCATCGGCTAACTGCAGATGATTTTCTTGTTGTTAGTGGGGATCTTGTCAGTGATGTGCCACTCGGGGCAGTCGCAGCAGCACATCGGCGGCAGGATGCTGTTGTTACGGCTCTCTTGTGCGGGCGTCCTAAACTGAACTCTTCCGAAGGCAGCACTGGGGGTTCCAGCAAGGATAAAACGAAGCTGCCAGTTTCTGATGTGATTGGTCTGGATTCTACGCATCAGCACCTTTTGTTCCTTGCATCTAGTGGACAAGTTGAGAAGGAGCTGAGGATGAGGCGATCGCTACTCCGTGTAGCTGGGAACATGGAGATCCGGACCGATTTAGTGGATGCACATCTTTACGCCTTCAAGAGAGTTGTTGTCCAAGAGGTCTTAGATTCCAGACCTGGAATCAAATGTATAAAGCGCGATTTGGTTCCTTTTTTAATTCGATCTCAACTCCGCCTCGGTTCTAGTCCAGTCACAGCATCTGTTTCAGAAGAGGGTTCTGACCAGCCCCGAGGAGGGTCATTGGAGAACGGGGTCGCTGCGGTCAGTTCCTTGACGGATGAAGTTTCTACTCTGTTGCAGCGTGTGTGCTCGATCAAGCCTTCCCCTTTGAAATGCTGTGCATATGTGGCAAGCCCTGGCAAGTTTTGCGCACGAGTGAATTCTTTGCAAGCTTATGGAGAGGTGAATCGAGCTGTTGCCGATGAAGTTATTCATCTGACAGGCTATAAAGTATCTACCCACAACAACGTGGTTCACGAAACAGCTGCGACTGGTTCTAAGACCACTGTCGGACCTTATTGTTTGGTTGGAGAGGGCTCAGAGATGGGGGACAAATGTAGGATCAAACGTTCAGTCGTTGGAAGGCACTGTAGAATAGGCTCCAATGTCACGATTGTGAACTCGGTGATAATGGATTATGTGACCATTCAGGATTTCTGTTCCATTCAAAGCTCTGTAGTTTGCAGCAATGCCTTATTGCAAGAACGGTCGTCTCTGAAGGACTGCCAAGTTGAAGCAAGTTACCAAGTAGAGGCGAACCAGGAGTATCGTGAGGAAGCCCTGGTAAAGAAGGAAAAAGCCTGAGTAAGCATCTGTCTCCCACTTGAAATCGTTCAATCCTTTTTGAAGAAGAGATCCTAGTGTATAGCTGTACATTCCCAATTTTGATCAGAAGAGCTGCGAGCACCTGCCAAATATGTTTGGCTCACTACTTTCCGATAATTTAGTCACCTGTTATGCAGTGGTTTGGGATGATCGATTTGATACAGATTCATACCTGGTTGTAACAGTACGAAATGTATGGCTATTGATCTTAACGAGGTAAGTTGTTAAAACAGTATTTTTTCCAGGAAGAAAACAATGTTCCTGATCGCTTACTTCTCTTGCAGTGGAAGTTTTGTATTTTTTCTAGTTTGTTGAGCTGAGTCAGTGGAACTCGACTTTTTTCCAGTAGTGTAAACATGCCGAGGTGAATTAGACGAGTTACAAAAAGATTTTGGGTAGATCTTGGAGATGTGTGGCAAACAGTACAATCACGGATGTTCTTTCACCTGTCGTAGCCTGAAACCAGCTGTAGACCGTATCTGATTTTCCATAGTAAGCTACAGCGAGAATGTATCAAAGGTCTGATAGAGGGCCGGCGAAATGAAGTACTCAATGAAACATCTGGAATTGTGGACCTTCTTCTTATAAATGAGATTCTTTAGGAGCAACAATAACCCAACCAAGAATGTTGTTATAGGCTCCTCCACCTCCAGAGTGTCGGAGCCTGATGTAATACTTCCCAGAAGAGCAGCAATTTAGGTTGTATGAAGTACGTTGAGAACGTTCCTGGTATCACAGGCAGATGGAGTCTGCGAATACTCGTCTAATGACGTGTTGGAAATGACCCCATCAGGTGATCAATTGTGAGACCTTATTACGCATGGACATTCTTCCATTCGATCAATATTTGTAACAAAAGTCAGAAATGCCCCTCCATTCATTGCGTTGGCTTTAATGAGAATTTGTTGACAGAAGCAGAATATGCCCACAGTGAGTAAGTGAACATCAATTCAAAGTCGCTATTAGGGTGATTCATCTAGATGTACTGAGTTTGCAATTGCCCTTCACTAGGAAACAAGTTAGAGCTTATTGATGTCATTGAATTTCCTGGTCATTTCGGGACTTTCGCTGTATTGAACGGAACGTAATCATCTCCTGTTTGTTTGGTTGGATGAAACGCCAATTGGGGATGCATTGCAATCCGTTCAAAATGGTATTTCAAAACTAGGTCAGCGAAGGAAAATATCAACTTTGTACTAGTCGAATGCGAGGGAGTGTACCGGTTAAAAGCTAGAAACAACCCGAGAATTAAAAGCGTGCAGGCCAAGACGATCAACTACAGCAATTTCACAACCGAACTCAAGGAATGATAAAGAAATGCTGATTAGCACTTCAGCTAGTGCTAATCAAGCGTAAGATGGTGCGTAAGATGGTGTCCTTCACCAAGTAACCTTTCGAATATTCGTCGTGGAATTTTAGTGGAAACGAGTGTCTGGTCGAATAAAACCTCTCAAGCCACTTACTCTGAAGCAAACGAGGAAATCTTTTGATTTAGCACAGTGGATAGGCAAACGATCAAGTGATGAGTGTGAAGGATACGGGAGAGCATTGGATAACATCTACCATTGCATCCATAATAACCTAACAATCAAGCCAAAAATCCCTTACATTGTATTACTATCACATGCCATGCATGTCTTTTAACAAGTATGTACGTTTTACAGAAAGCAATAAATATACGCTGTATATATCAAGTACACATTGTGTTAAGCAAAGTGAAATCCCATTTCTTCTGGCATAGAAAGCCCTCCTGCAGCAGTCAAAACTGATTTTAATGTCTCTATGGACGTGATGTTAATCGCTCTAAATAATCTTACAAGAAAAATTGTAAAAGGAGTATACATATCAACATACGGAATATTTGGAAATGAGTTCATCCTCCCTTGCTTGCTGCCTTAAGTACAGTAATTAAGGCATCAGTTGAAAGAGTATCTTACTGCATGTATCGTGATTCAACATCTATAATGAGTATCGAAGATGTTTATAGGTTGACCACCAATCAAGACAAGTGTCAACGATGCAAACGAAATAGTTGTGAGTTGGAAAGCATTGACATACTGTACCAAGACCCGTTGACATGTATTCAAATTATAGGAGTGAATATGAGTCATAATTTGACGAGTGACATCATGATACACAAAAAGAAAGTTAATAACTTCAAACATCCACAAGCTCATAGATAGATTTCAGGCTTGAAGTTCAATCTATGGTCAAAGAGTACTGTTGTGAGAGGCATGTGGTGTATGACATGCATTCAAACTATAGGAGTATATATAAGTTCTAATTTGACGAGTAACATCATGATCCACTAAAAGAAAGTTTATAACTTCCAACATCCACAAGCTCATAGATAGATTTCAGTCCAAAGATTGGACTACAAAGTCCAAATATGGTCAAAGAGTAATGTTGTGAGAGGCATGTGGTGTATGACATGTATCTCTTTCACGGACATCCTTGTTATAGACATGGAATTCTTTCAAATACATACTTGCAGTCATTTATCAAGAGGTTAGAAGTATATGAATGTCTAACTCGACATAATGTCTAACTCGACTGAGAAGTATGTGTGGAAAAATAACCATTTTCAATAAATATTGAAAATGGTTATTTTTCCACACATACTTCTCAACAAATGCTATCTCCATGTCACATTACACATCACACTATCAATGATGTTTTTAAAGACTTAATAATTTTGCAAAGTAGATCCTTGAATCAATGAACAAGACTAGAAAATATTACAATAACCCACGATTGCAAAGTATATGCTATTCTTTGTACTTATTTTGAAAAAGTATCATGTCTAGCTTGAGTGCACAAAATCCTCAAACTCATAATTCCTCTACTGATATCTTACATCCTTATCAAAGTTGGAGAAAAAATAATAATTAAAAAACATAATTCTTTACGCTTTGAAATAATAGCATTCAATTCTACAAGATGAAGATCACTATACAAGAAGAAGTCAGTGATTTGTATTGTATAGCATAGATGTCTTACAATATGTATCATGTGATGAGGATACATTCAAATCATCACAAATAAATCAATAGACAAAAGATTTTTATATTAAGTCATCAAATCTATGTATACTCGCTAATATTATATTCTATTATGTGAGTTCCAAAATTAAAAGTACAACAATCAATAAATCATGTGAAAACCCTTACTGATTTAAGATTTTTAGTCTTTTTGAATACACTTCCAAGTGTATGTTAGTCTGGCTCGGATTTTTTTGGGGCTTGTGAAAGAGCTACTTGTGTAGGTTGGCGTTCGATAGGTGAGATAAAAATTCCTGGTTGTGTTGATGTTTAATATTTGGAAATGTTGGTGTTGTTAATGAGGTTGTGTATCTAGGCCATGACTACTGCTATTCTTTTCTCAATAATAAAACTTGTAGGGGGGAAATACATGAATCGTAGACATGTAGGAAGGTTGAATGTATATGATGACAGCAGATATTATGTTATCCTGGTCTTACCACCTTGTGATGACTCAAGTAGCTAAGGTTGTGGTATGTAGCTACGTTTGTAGCCCTTTTTCTCCTTATGGTCAATACATCAAACCCTAGATGGAAGTTTAATACTAATGGCTTTCCACAAGAAAAATGACCCCAATGGTCGAGCTCATTTGCAGATAGGGTTAGGTGTAAAATCTAAACCCCACCTGTGCAGTGGAGAAACAGCAGTGGATCTCATGTTCGAGAACTTAGCGGCGAATGTCCTGCAGAGCTTGCATTTCATCATCTGCTTGCTGATGAACGGATTCTATGTCACTAGTCGGGCAGCGAAGGATGATGATGATGAGGGTTGGGGCCCAGGGGTGGTCGATCTCTTCACGAATCATGACAAGGCCTGCTACTTGTGCTACTCCATGTCAAGAATATGTAACCTAAAAAAATAAAATGTAAGAATGTCTTTTATCTAAGAAAATGTATGAATGTCTGTCTCTTTAGCGATGGAACTATCCAACAAACACGTTTCAAAAAGCCAGTGCTTTTGTAAGCTTCCAAAAAAAAATGCAGGCACGAGCTTCGTGATCTGCTTTAGCAACAAAATAGTCTCTTTGCACAATTTAATATATTTGAGAAGTGATAGTTTGTTCACTTTTCACAGAGAAACAATAATCTTCTTCCACGCGTATACTCATCCAAGGGCCACATCCTTGCAATAATTCCGATCGTCGATGACAATCAATGATGTCACTAATGCTTTTTGTTATGCTCTTCGTAGTCTTGCTTTTCTCCACATAAACATAATGTTTCAAATAAATAATGGGTTCAAATTTGCACATTTCAAAGACTGTGCCAAGAGCAAACTTCTACATATAAGAATGACAATTACAAGTGTAACGTGCTCTTCAGCTTAAAAAAACATCTTTGTAGAAGATCAAATCTTCTTTATTTGCAGACAAAACTTCTATTTACAATTGTTTGACTAATCGATGCCTTCACTGGTACTACATCCTTGTTCTTTTCGGTGATGGGTTGACAATCATTGCCGACCACTTTTGTCAAAGTCTGCGTGGCTAAAGAATCCTGTCTCTTTCCCACTTTCCTCTCCGCCTCTTAACTTTATATTTACAACGTTCGTTATCTCGCTGTGCTTTTCTGTCTTCGCCTCCTCACGCAACGACTTCTTCTTAAGTTCCTTCTCCTCTTGCTATTGATGCAGTTTTCTCGAGTGATCATGGCAAAATGATCAATGCAAAATCTTTTTTTTTTGTGCACTTTTCCATTAATTTTATCGGGGAAAACTGGATACAATTTGCAATGAGACAATATCTTGTTATAGATACAATGACTATAAAATTGAGTGCATCTTCTTAATCTGAGGTTTTTTTCAAACATCGCTAAGGCTGCGCTCATGCTAATCAGTTTTCTTACTTCTACCTGTACTATGTTTTTTCTTGTGTATTATTCTATGTATAAGAATGAACTGGCGTGCTTACAATGTTTGAGGAACGGGTGTCACATCAGACTGATGACCAATCCTTGTCTTTGGCAATTTTGGACTCCGTTTTTTCCTTATTTATGTATTTTTCCTCATAAAATAATCCATCGTTCATATTGTTCTCCCTCGTCACTGGTCTCTCACTTTTGCCATAACGTGCAGCTCTACAGTGAATCTTCTGAATTATTGAAGTTTACGTGAACGAATTTAATATTGTTAATCGAAACTGAGTCGAAAACGAAGCGGCAAGGAACGCAATGATTCAAACTCCAACAACAGATCGAAGGAGCACGGACCAACATCACTCTTGTGAATGTGATTTCACGATCCTCTGTGAATTTGCTATGACTGAGTGGCTGATTGAAAATTACAATCTCCTACGACCCTTCCCACGAAATGCTTGCTATGTTCAGCATATTTTCATGGGAGAAATCTCAACTTCAACATTCACTGGACCTCATCCGAACAGTGTGGAAACTGAAGGGTTCGTAACCTCGAGAGTCTTCATTTTTTCAACTCAATTAAGTCGCTGATTCTTGGTAGAGTAAGCAAATGTCTGAATGCAGTGGCCGAAAGGCCAAAAAAAATTCTTCACTGCAACTGAGATTTTATATATTTGCCAATGTTATAGTACAGCCGATTTGGGTAGCCACATGCAGGTCAACCGGCAACGAGATCCTCTACTAGACTATCTAACTTCTGTCAGAGCGGGAATGTTTCGAAACTGCGCGAACGGTGTCTAAAAGAACTTGCTCATTTGAAGATCAATGTCGACGGTCAAGCAGATGAAGATGATCAACGCTTCTAAGCTTTAGCGCTCTCGTTTCATATATGATCTGCTCCCCTCAACTCACTTTCTTGAATATCGTCATTGATTTTCAGCTAATGACACTCCGATCGAAGATTCGATTAGAAGACGAAGGTAGTATTATCAGGAATCCTGAAGCCCACATGCGCACAGTCCGATCTGCTAGGTCGTAGTACCAGCCATAATAGCTGTACTACGATAGTTGTCAAAATCATCGAGACCTCATTGCACAGAAGCTTGGTGAGACTCCTGCAGTCGCAAGTTGGCATGGACGAGTTATAGCCCATTTTTTTGTTGTAATGAACACCCTGGCCTGCAATGAAGGTCCACACTTTAATCAGAAATTCTATAACAAACAGGACGAAACTAAGGGAAGATTTAGCTTCTGATTTTGCCACAAGTCTACTAAAGTCACCGCAGAGTACATAAAAACCTTTAATTGATGCTGGCAAGTTCCAGAACATCTGTCTCTGTCTAGCAAACCTAGAAATCTACATAGAATGAGTAATGAGAGTTGAAGTCCCAGCATGCTAATTCAGTGAAATTCAATTCGACCAATTTCACTGTACTCGAAGGAACATTTCGACACAACATTACAAATAACTGCTTTGGAGTTCTCCGTCAGCTACTGACAGTCCTAACCTGAAATTTTTAGGCAGTTCCCAATTACCGATTTCACAGACAAGATCTGAGTGTCTTAAATATACCAAATCAATATACGCTACGTTGCATCTGTAATCGAAAACCTGACATCCCAACTCGATCAGACCTGGGCGGAGGAACCCGCAGACACACCTGAAAGTCAAGGCGACTCCAATTCCACCTGGATAACCCTTTGACAACAACCTGATTCCAGGATCAACAGGGTCTGTAGCTTGTTACTTTGGTATCAGCCAATGTTGGAAAGTCGTCGTCTCTGAAGTTGACATGAGCTCAAACAGCATATGACAGTTGACACGGGTAAAGATACCAAATTTAGAGAAGAAAACGAGTAATAGACACACAGTTACACAGTGCCAGCATAGATCCACTTGTCATGTGCTCGAAAATTTCCACGTAAACATAACGGCGTCCGGAATTGCATAGAAACTACCCAGACCCCTTATACCTGAAGTAAGTAACACCTTAGTAGTCGCACCATCAGATGGGTTCATCGACGTGTTCACGGCTTGACAGGAATGTCAACCCGTAACAAGGAATAAGCGCGACAAGAATGTCATGCTTATCGTCTCAGTAGTTCCATTATTGAGTTCACGGATTCACGCCAGTGCCCCTGCCACTTGTTAACCCCACGACAATCAGTTCGTTCAGCTGCAAAACTACCCCGTGTTATTTTTCATGGAGTAGACGTTAAAGCTCTTGTAAAACGAGAATTCGATCGAACGAGATTAAAGTTGGCGGCTCTTGCTCGAAACTCGCCATTAGTATATCAAAATGGGAAGTGATTTTCGAAAAGGCTGGCTTTGTCTAGCTTTTTCACATTCTAGAGCCTAACATTTCATTTTTTAGACTTCAGTACCACAACCGAAAATATATTTTTATGTAGTCTGGGATCGCATGTCACGCCTATGGCAACACAATCAAAAGTGTTTGTGTCCCATTCACATCCACGTGGCCCAGACTGACCCACATCTACAAAATAAGGTCGCAGTGAGTCCAAGAGAGTCCAAGAGGAGTGTACTCTTAGTCCATATATAACACAGGAGAGCAATGTTCCTAATCAGTTAATCTCCATGATCGAATATAATTAGACATTCTCAGAACTGTGACATCATAAAAATAGGACAAACAGGAGATTGGAGATACTCATCACATAGGCGCAATAATCGTATTGAATGATCTTGCACCCTCACTCTGTTTTGGTGTGGTATTCACGTCTGAAACTCAACAGGACTAATACTGATCGAGTAAAGACCATATGCGGCTGCAGGAACCTCTCAGATCAAATAAGGTCAAGGTGACCCTTTTGTATCGAGGAAAAAGGTTTACATTTACGGCACTTGAGTAAATACATCGGAACCATGAGAAATTGTCAGCATTCATGTATTGTTTCGCTTCAATTGCAACCCACTATAGAGAACGTCAGTGATATTGACAGCACATCTATCCTCCCATAGGAACACATGTCTTCACTCCTGGTGTCTCACTAACATGCTCGCGGTCAGTTTAATTCTTTCACAATTGATTCCCATTTGCTATAAGTGTAACTTCATGTAACTACGTCAGATCCTCGCTCTACCCTTACCAACCGTTATACTGGCAGGAGTGAAACAGCAGTAGCTAATTGTTGGATGGATTATAGAAGTAGTGCATTGCTTTCACCCCAATATGTGAAATGACTGATTAGTTGGTTTTAGGTACTAGAAGAGTTGACACACAGATTCTTCCGCCTCCAAATGGCATTAATTCCTTTGAGAAGCTATTGCAATTTACATCTTTGCTCGTTGCTTTTGTGCAATCGTAATCCCATGATTGAGTGAGGGATACTGCTTTGAAGCAAGTCGAAACTATATTCAAATTTGAAAGTGAATATCATAATTTTGTAGACAACAATAGATTATCAAGCTTATGAGTTTGGGTTAAATAAATCATATTGGCACCTCCAAATGGCATTAATTCCTTTGAGGAGCTATTGCAAATACATCTTTGCTCGTTGCTTTCGTGCAGTCGTAATCCCATGATTGAGTGAGGGATACTGCTTTGAAGCAAGTCGAAACTAGATTCAAATTTGAAAGTGAATATCATAATTTTGTAGACAACAATAGATTATCAAGCTTATGAGTTTGGGTTAAATGAATCATATTGGCACCGCATCTCAAAACACCATGAAATGAGTATCAAGTAGAGCAGACAACCACAAGAACCCTGAGTTACATCACACAACTAAGAAGTTTTTCAAGTTGGAATTACATACGTCCCATGATTTTTCTAACATTCGTATAAGGTTAATTGCCAAGAATAAAAATTTTGACATTGAAACTCATGGACAATTCCCCTACAACTGAAAGACAAAGTATTTACTTGATGGAACCCCATCGGGAACTAAATTGCTTGATAGGATCCATCAAGTTTAGTTTTATTCGATATGACGCTAGCAACAGCACATTCTTCGCAAAGTTCTAAAATGTGTTCCTGTCACATATTATGCGAGCTTGAATGGACCTATGCAATCGCAAATTGCTACTACTCTGTCTTATCCTTGTTATCTATATCTTGGAAACTTTATTTGAATTTGATATGCTAGATGTTTGTAGAATCATACATACTCCCAACCTTTAACATCTAACAAATGATCTTGACCAATGTCAACCAAAAACTCCATACATACAAGCTTCTCTCTTCAAGCATCTTGCACTCCTGAGCAATAGCTAGTTTTACATATATTTATAATCGTCCAATGCCATTAAATGCATTTTTTACTCTTCAGGTGGTCTCTATGGCCAAAATTTTTCTTCTCAAATTCTTGCATGAAATCAGCTGCTTCTGTAGTCCTTGTAGCTCGGTAATTTTGTCATCCAATCTCCATTTTTTTGTCTCATCAGCATCAAGAGAAGGTTGATAGGCAACGTTGACAAGGCCAAAAGGAAAGTTGGAATTGCGACTTTGGCCTGGGCTCTGGACTCAAACCGTGACCATAATTAAGCCATCTGTTTTTGTTATTTTTGCCCTTGCACGAAATTGAACAACGTTGTGAAAAATTCATATTCAATTTTTGATTTCTTTTACCCCGTTGCAACAAAATATTCAATTTATTATGGTCAATAAAATGCTTGGAACTGCTCAAGATGAGCCATGTTGTGCAACTTCCAAACTTGTACTCTATAAGATCACCATTCCAACTTGACGTTGAAGAATGCACAAGAACAAGATAGGATCCAAGCTGGCATGCGTCAATTTTCCCATACTTGCGATGTGGAGCACACTTGGTAGAGCATTGTGTGTAACCATTCATTCAATATGTAGCCATTCATTCTATCACTCTCCTTCGCGATCAACTTTTGTTCTTGTCCAAATGCATTATACGCTTCTTGGCAAAGTTCCACTCTAGCGATCTACAGATACTAGAGTATCTACACATGCTCTAGTATCTGTAGAGCATGTGTGACGTGTGTAATAGGTGGATCTCATAGGGTTACACAAAACTTAGAAGTCACAATAAGCAATTTGAGTTTCGATGGAATCTATCAAGGGAGGATGTTCTCATAATTGAATACAGTGACAAGGTTGGTTGTACAAGCCAATAACTAAAAGCTTTCGCTTGTTAGCTAGCAACAAAAACTCTTGATTAGATTATAATATATTGTAAGGAATAAACGTTTTAAGATTATAAGATAATTTATTAGAATTTTGTAGTATAGTCAAAAAAAGCACAACATCATTCATCAAGCTAAAGAACATGAAAAGAATCAGATATAAACACCAGAAAGATGACAATGCACACTATTTTTTTCAAAAAACAGATGAAAAATCTCATTCTTAAAGAAAATCCCATTCCAATGTTGCATCATTGAAGAAACATCAAATGCCCAAGGGCACAAATATTTGAACTATCAAATACAGTAGTCTTCCACTTAATTACGCACCTTGAACCCTAAACTTCTGTGCATACTTAACCGGGAGATGCGTACTTAACATTTTCATTTCCAAATCATTTGCATAGAGCTCCAATATCCAAGAAATTGAATATCAAATGACAGAACCAATCACAACGATGTGAGATCATTTGAAAACGGAGAAAGTAAAATTTTCCAAGCAAACACACTTTAGTGCGTGAGTATGAAATTAATGATACATCTAGCAATTAGTGGACAATTTTCTCAGCCCCTTCAATTGCGAGTGTCAAAGATCTTTCGGATTTTTGGCATTGCGCAATTATTTTGTGGTTTTTTGCCTATTTTCAAGCGCTTACTTTCCCCCTCCCACCCCCATTTAATAATATGGGTCTCATGCACCATATGATACTACCATTCTTTTCGGTGTGATCATTTTTGCGCTAGATGTGTCATGATATGAAGAAGCAAAAAACTAGATTATTGGAACGAGATATTTGCATCTCGGCCTTTTACCAACCCCGCCCTTGATGGTTAGATTTCTCTTGCTTACTTTCACTTGCCCTGGGCATTGAATAATGTAGTAGTCTCGACTGTGAAATTTACAATAAAATTTTTGAAAATGTTGAAATCTTTGAAATTTACAATGAATTAGCTGAAAATGTTGATACTTGAAAATTTTCTGATAAATTGTGTGCTTAAGTGCGAGGCTACTGTACATTGTCATTTTATAATCAATGCGGTAAAAGACAATTATTTATCTAACTTCAAACGACTCGACCTTCTGCCCTCTATGAGTCACTAACCATCACTCAGACATATCGCTAAACTTTCAATATCTATAGAATCAAAGTTATCAGAAAACCAAAACAAAATAAACGAGTTAGCAGATAAGCAATGTTTAAATACTCTCGGACTTGAATCACCATCTTAACTTACGGATTCACTTATAAGTCATAAACTCATGATAACATAAGTTTTTCAGGGTGAGTCAGAGTACTGCTTCCCAAGCGGTGAAACTAGATGTGAAATGTACTATTAAAACTAGCAATGTCACCGCCACCTACCAACCCACATAACACACTACTGCATTTCAATTACAAACTTAGTTGACTTCACCTATAGATGTCTTAGATTCCCCGGACCAGCCAACTAGACTGAAAAAGTAAAACCTATTGTTCACCATCTCAGCCAACTATACTAGACCTATGACAGCCACATAGGCATCATCTCTCCAGTAATTGCTATCAATTATTCATTGCCTCGATAATCTCACTTAGCAATAAAAATCTGATTTCAGTCTTGAGAACCTGGAAAACCAGGCCCTCCTCTGTAGAAGCAACTCGATCGAGAACCAAACGGCACCTAGAAACACTCCCAACCGATCCCACCCTAAGCTCCTACTGACTAAGGTGGGAAACTGTGAGGAACTTCATTCAGGAGGATGATTATGAGAAAAGGAATCCTTTACCATATCTAGTTTCTCTTTTTGTACAGTTGAACAAGAACATGTACAGGGCAGCCAGACTCAGAGTAGATGAGTTTAAAAGGGTGGTGTTTCACAATGTAACCGAGACGACACTAAAGTTTATAGTCATGAAAGCTGACAGATATTTCACGACTTGTTACTCATTTGGAACAGAGGACAAGATGAAATTCATGTGATTTTCCTCGCATGTTATTCCAAACAGAATACACGTAGCCCTGTTTGAAGTCTTCTCTGTAGTGTTATGATTGTATTACTACTATTAAGGTCCAGTGTGCATTCTGTGAAGGACAGGTCATATTTTGTAGAGAATCTCCGAAGTGCCTTCTTAGAAATCAAGAGGGCCATGAGACTTCAATTTTTGGGTACTAAAGAAAGTATTGTGTAACGATGTCGCACGAGATCGAGATGTATTAGTATAAGATTGAGTCTATATATCTCAGGGAAGACACAGACTTCGAACGAATCAGATGTTCCGAGGACTGCGAAGGAGTTTTTATCGGCCCAATCTGCCCAGTCTTCATTCCTTTTCATTCAAAAGCATTGTGCTGTTTATTGGATCGTGAGTCTTCATTGAAGTCATCAAGGTTTGCAGAAACTCCAAATCAAACTGTTTAAGAAAAGATGGAGGAATTTCTATAAGTAGTTGGATTTCACTGGCAATCAGAACGTCAATCTGCAATCAGAGACCCCAGGACAAGTAAATCTATCCCACGAACCAACAAAAGCCCTGTTAAGAGACTTACTTTACAGATGTCTAATTGAACGCTTAACAAATTAAGGGTACGAGGTTCACAGAAACCTCTGAAACCGTGTCTGGGGAATAGGAACTGGGGTCCTTGGAATGCAAAACAGATCTGTTTCTCCGTCACATTTTCCTCTATATTGCGGAGAAGAATAACACGGCATGATCGGTGTTGATCTCTTAGGAACTAAATTTCCAGGTAAATTTTTCTTGATAAATTCAGTTCGTAAGAATTTGGGCTTCAGTCTCATCACATGAGTGTTTGTTTGTGGAGATTATGTCAATTTTGGTGAGAGTGCAGAGCAACCAGGCTATAATGCAATGTCCTCTATGAGAGGAGAATCCTACGGCTCTAAATGAAGAGAGAGAAGGAAAATTATGAAGTTGTTTCTGGTAACAACCATCCTGTGAAACATTCGTTTTAGCTATCATACATATGACAAAGATTGTCCAAATGTGATGTCTAAAGGTAAGATTTATGGTTTTTCCACGAAAGTAACTTAGGATAATGATGATAAATGTATAGCCCCCGTTATCATTCAGTTCTGGCTTGAGATCAACAAATATCATTCATCTTCATAAAGGTCAGACATTTCACAAGTCCCTTGAATCACATAGTGGTACAAACATTATTACTTGTGAGACAAAGATAAACATATTTCAGAATTTATCATTAGGAATAAACAAACAATTGATCAATCATTAACAATCAATCATCCTTGAAAGACTAGGTCAAGCCCTTATCTTGTCCTTTTACAGTCAAAAAAACTGCAAAAGCAACTCCAAAGTTATTTTTGTGGTCATTTTGTGCAAAATTAATAGTGAAGTAGTTATAGACATATGGTCAAGATGGTAGGATATACTATTCAAAACTGATCCGGAAACTGACATTTTTTTCTTATTATCTCTGGAAATTATGGAAAATTGTTTCCAACTCTAGTTTTCATATACTACTCTACAGCTCCGAACAAAATCAATGATATTTTTTCCTCAATCTTTTCAAAATTGAGCATTGAAACTTTTATATGAACGTGGTAAAAGGATTCAAGATGCAATTTGGAAACTATTGCAACTTTTTGTTATTTTACAATGTATTTCATATCATTTAAAATAATGATATGAAATACATTAGTTTCAATACATTTACATGTTTCGACTGTAAATTCGTTACAAAAAACTATTACTACTTTTTATTTAGACATATTACATTTTTTAGAATAATGATTCTTCTAAAGAGGATGATAGTTACATGAAAACATCTAAAATATTTTCGATATTTAGTTACCCATTAAAGTGTGATACATATCTCATGAGAAATCCCGTACCTATTATCGATATTCTTATTAAATATGTTCATTACTACTGGACGATGAATCATTTGTAGCATCACCTTTTTCCGCTTTTGTTAGATCTACAACCGAATGAATGTGATGGTTATAAAAAAATGCTTGCCCTTTGCAAGATGGAAAAAGAAAAGCCATACTGTAGTTCAAGAGCAATGATGATGAAAGAAATGTACTGATAAATGCATGCACATGAAATAAGAAGCTTGTTTGGAAACAACAAACTTGCGAATTGGCAAGTTTAGTGTAAACTCACATAACCTCTACTAAATGTGTATATGTTGACTTGGTGTCTTACGCTTTGGTACATGCACAATATATTGACGTTGACTCTTTGTTAAGAATCAAAGAGTAACATAGAAGCGAAAAGAGAACTATTAATAGCAGAATGTGCATAAGGAAATGGACCGTTTCACCAAAGTGGAGCATAAAGTCTAGTCAAAAAGTGTAAGGAAACAAATTTCATGTCGCAATATAATATTGTATAGAAAAAGTCACGGCCAGTCTCAATACGGTAAAATTCCGTCCTGGTGCTTGGCAGACGGTTCAGGTACTGTGCAAAAGACAACAGCTCAAGTATCACCAGCTATGTATAGCTTCCCCCTAGACTCTTACAGGTGTAAGAAATTTTTTAGCTCGGCTTAAAGGAAAGTTCACTCTCTTCGCACGACCTTGTCCGAGCGTTAATGTTTGTTAACAGAAATTCCATCACAGGAGATATCTTCCCTGTGACGTCTGTGTACGCTAATTCCCCGGTCACCGCAGCCTCGGCGTCATGGATACATGACGCCTTGGTTGTTAAATAGTATGAGTTCGATGTGTCCCATGTGAAAGTCCACTACTCCAATTAAATAGTCTCTCTCCAGTGCAAGGTTCGACTACATCCTACACCAGTTCCGAAATGATGCACAAAGCCATATCAATATTTAAAGGCAAAATTTGGCAGATAATGCCAGTACAGAATAGATAAGTCGTGGCATCCGGCACTGAAATACTTTCTCGTTCAGCGGTTGCCCATTTTCTACAGACTCGGAAACAGCCTGGGAAATTTTTCCGCAAGTCATCTTTTATCCGTAGAACGTTATTAAGTTCACTTCGGGGCTAAAATCCTCGTCAAAATGTATCACTCGCTTTTGCCCGGGCATCTGATAACCAAAAAGGGTTGCACAAGGCCTGCTGACGACTCAAATTGCGTCCTACACCCTTAAATATGAACCAGATTGACATCTACGAGAATCAACTCGCTGTCGACCCCTGGTGTGTTTCAAGGACAGTATAATACACGAGTGCCCGCCACGCAATCAAGCAAGGCCAATTCTGTAGTATAATTGTTAACATGTGTGCCCTAGTCGCAACAGCACATTTGGGGCCCAGAACCGCAACTAAAAACGAGACATGTTCGAGGCAACACGACGAGTTCTGGATATGTGGCCAGGTTCGAAAAGTCTTACCAGTCGACCTCTACTTTAGTAGTTTCTTTTGGCTTTAGGTGCAAACTGTACAATTTTTCCTTGAATAGCAGGAAAACTTCAGTCGTATGAAACGGGGCCAAATCAAAAATCTTCCCCTACACCTCAACTCGTGCCTGACTTCTGACTTTTAAGTTTTCCTTCTCTTCTTCCTCTTCTCATCACAATTACATAAATGTACAAATCGAAACCCTGACTCCTATAATGAGGAGTTCAGCATTTGACACGTGACAGCAAGAAATCAAGTAAACCCCTTTGCAATTAGGATTAAGGGTACTGAGCAACCAAATCAACATCGCACGGTCATGAACGGTTGCCACCAAGACCATCATCCTTGCTGTAGGTTGGGGTGTACTGAGCTGCTGAGGGCGAATAACCTGGAGCTGATGGAGAGTAACCACCACTGGGACTGCAGCAAGAAACGAAGAGTCAGTTGGGTTCGAGACACGATTAGATACCCACAACTTATCGTAACAAGTAGAGATCTACATGGTTGGCGAATGCTCGTAAAAAACACGCATAGGAGGGTAGAACTGTTTTATTTAACCGTATAAGCGAAATTTGTTTACGTTCCATACCTGTACTGCGGCGAGGTAGGGCTGTAACCAGGACTGCAAGGCAAACGGCATTAAAGTCATGTTAGTATCTTTGTGTCCCAAAAGTTACTAACGGATCATTGTATGGACATCATGTCATGGCACACCAAGCTTTCAACTTAGCCACTACGACGATACAGTAGATATAATCAGAAAAGAAAGGTAAGTACCTCGTAGGCGAATAGGTAGGTGACGTTGGTGAGTACGATGGAGACGTTGGTGAGTACGAAGGAGACGTCGGACTGCAAATCAAATATATCAGAGAACGTTCGGGATACTTGTTTCAAGCCAAACCGATTTTACATTAAAATCGAACGTTGGATGCCTTCCATTATTCAAGATAAAGAGAAGAAGCTCGAAATACAATTGCTCATTCATCACCCACCTGTAACTTGGTGAGGTAGGACTGTATGATGGACTCGAAGGTGAATATCTCGGACTACTGGGAGAATACGCAGGGGAGGTCGGACTGTAACTAGGGGATGTCGGACTGTAACTAGGGGATGTTGGGCTGTAACTAGGACTTGTAGGACTGTAACCAGGGGACGTAGGACTGTAGCTTGGAGAAGTAGGAGAATAGCTCGGAGAAGTGGGAGAGTAGGCAGGAGAAGAGGGAGTGTAAGACGGGGAAGTAGGACTGTAGGCTGGAGAACTCGGACTATAGCTCGGAGATGTAGGACTGTAAGCAGGTGAAGTTGGGCTATAACTTGGGGACGTAGGGCTGTAACTTGGTGAGGTAGGACTATAACTCGGCGATGTCGGAGAGTAGGATGGGCTGGTTGGGGAATACGCAGGTGAAGTCGGACTATAACCGGGAGAGGTGGGGCTGTAACCGGGTGAAGTTGGGCTGTAGGCAGGGGATGATGGACTGTATCCTGGAGAAGTTGGACTGTACCCAGGAGATGTTGGACTATATCCGGGTGACTGAGGACTATACCCAGGAGATGTAGGACTGTAACCGGGAGAAGATGGTGAAAAAACCATCCCCCCAACATATGGAGAAAACTGAGCAGAGTCAGAAATGGGAGATGATCTCATGCTCGGACTCAGTAAGTAGCTGGGGGACATCATGCCTTCATGATGCGGGGTTCCGATCATAGGAGATCCTCTTGCGGGGGTCACCCCAAAGTCACCCGGTCCCTCCATGAAGCTGGGCAATTGCAACTCAATGGCATGTTGTAACATCTGCTCATTCAGGTGAAGGCCAAAGTCACCCGTGCCAATTGGAGCAAGTTGTCCCAGCATAATGTTCTCCGTGACCCCTCTCAGATGGTCTGCTTCCGCATACACAGCAGCATCCAACAAAATGTCCACTGTCTCCTCAAAAGAACACCTCATCATAGGTCCAGTATCATTACGGTTGATACCGTGACGAGTGATCGCCATGAGATGGCCCCTGTATGTCATGATGTCACACAGAATAGCCAAGTGACGGTAATTCACATAAGAACCATCAAACTCAATAACACTTCGGAGTTCTTTCAGAAGGGCATTCCGCACAGCTTCGATTCCCAGTACTTCTATGACTTCTATCAAGTGATTACTGTTCGTCCTTGTAGCATCCACTTCCTCGTGACACATGACTGCCAGCATGTTCACTCCTTCGGTATCCAACATCCATTCCTTTTCAGGCTTAAAACCATCAATCTCATGAAACTTTTGTGTCTTCGCTTCTCGGATGAAAACCTTTCGAATATCAGGTATCCCCCTTAAGGCCATCTCTGTAAGCATGTTGCTTTCAATCTTCTTCAAAAACACGTCATCCTCTGACTGCTCAGGTACTTCTCCCTTCGGTGCCTCATCATTCATAATGCGCACTCGCAAGATGAGTTTCTCCGCATTGTCATCATTGAATATACAAGTCAGGTCATCATCAAATTCCAAATTGATCTTCTCAGCAATGTCTGCCATCGTAAGTTTCTTGTCGACCATCATTTCACGATTTAGTTCTATACGTAGAAGCCATGGTGAAATCTTCTCAGGTGCGACATCTTCATCAGGCATTTCGTAGTAGCTCCGAACAAACTCCACATCCTCTTCAATGATTGTACTCATTGGATCTGGATCGTACCAGATTTCTGTAGCCTGGGTCACACTTCGCAAAGTAGTGTACTCCAGTGCACACTGCACATTCTTTGCTTTGTCCTTTTCACCGTTCACTCCAGCCTTTAAGTACACAGACAAGGATGGAGTTTTGGTCTTCTTCGCAAGATTGATAATTTCCCTCAGCCGGGGCACACCGAGAGTCACATTCTTAGCAGACACTCCCGCAAAATGGAAAGTATTAAGAGTCATCTGTGTTGCAGGCTCTCCGATCGACTGGGCGGCTACGCACCCAATCATCTCACCTGGGGCAACCAAGGACTGCAAAAACCGAGTCTCAATTTCACCGATTACCCATTCAAAAGCTTCCTTTGGAAGCCGCCACTCTTTTAGAACCCTCTTGCTAGCCAGCGTGCTGCGCAAGAGGCAGTTAAAAAAGAGCGTAGCATTCTTTTGGGCCTCCATGCTGATAGGATCATCCCCGGCAACGACCTTTAAACGCTCTTGAAGCTTATCAACAGCCTCCACAATCTCCATCGGATGCATGTCAGAGGGCTTCTTGGTATCAACCTTGAAAATCTTTTGGGCATTCCAGATCAGCCTTTTCAGATTCACAGGCAGGTAGCAGTTTGGATCTCCACTAGGAGCGATTTCAGTTCCCATCTGTCTACGATCGGCCTCCAGCTTTTGCACCTCAGCATCAAAGACATTGCGGAACTCCTGGATGGTCTTGATGTCCTCTGCTGCCTCTGGTTGCATGTAGTCAGGGTTCCAGTCATCTCTGTCTATTTCGAACTTGTAAGTGTTGTTGAACTCTTTCTTCTTCATTTTCAAAGAGTCAAGTTTCTGACTTTCGATCCAGACAGAGTCCATACCGTCCTCCCCATACAGAAACTGGATCACATCTCCAAGTGAGTTCCTTACTGTACCATCATACTTGACCATGACATCCTCCATAGCCTTCACAAGTCGCCTCTGGATGTATCCTGTCTCTGATGTCTTCACAGCAGTATCGATGAGACCTTCCCTTCCTCCCATAGCGTGGAAGAAGAACTCTTGCGGTGTAAGCCCTCTAAGGTATGAATTTTCCACAAAACCACGACTCTCGGGCCCATAGTCATCCTTCGTGAAATGAGGTAGCGTACGATCGATGAACCCATAAGGTATACGCTTTCCTTCGACATTTTGCTGACCCACACAAGCAATCATCTGAGATATATTGATGAAGGAGCCCTTGGAACCAGCCGTAACCATAGCCTTCAAGTTGTTGCTCTCGGACAAACTTTTCTGGGCACTGGAACCGGCTTCATCACGAGCATTATTTAGCACCTGAAATTTGACGCACAATCGCATGGAACATTGTCAAAATAAAATGCGGAAAACAAAAAGTCAGTAAAACTGTAGGAAGGTTCGTAATACTGATTGACATGAATTCGACACGTAGAAAGTGATTTATTTTATTTGCTTGTTAGCAAATAAAATAGCAAAAGGTAGCAAAAGGACCTCTCGGAGTCATTACATCCCCCAACTCATCGGAACTCTTACACAGAACTCAGAGACTGAGTTTAAAGCATTAAAAGTGTTAAATAATCCTCTGAGGGAAATAGACGCAACTCACCCTGTTGACATTATTCTCGAAAGACTCCATCATCGTACGACCAGGCTGGGCCTCAAGCTGTTTCTCCTGCGCCTGCTTGATCAACTCTTTCACATCACTTTTGGCCTTGGCAATGGTGTCATTGATCTTCTCCATAGTTGCTGAATCAGCAATAGTATCTCCGATACCTATACTGAAACCTTGTTGCAACAACCAGTAGTTGACCAGCCACTGCGTGTGCCCAAGAAATTTGCGGGCGGCATCTGGACCAACCTCCTCCCTGTATACCAAACAGTGTAACAGACACAAATAGCGTAAGCCAAGGATACAAAATACGCTTTAAACCAACATAGTAAGCTCATTCAGCAGAGAAACAATATCGAGATATATTCTCGCCACATGGCACTGAAAGGACACTGTGCAACATAGATTACAAAGATTTCTGAAGGGTGGGGTAGCTGTTTTTTAAAAACAGAACAGCGAACCAGCTCACCAGATAACGTGAATGAGACTACCACCGGATGTACCAAGTGACTTCTTACACAAAATGCCGCACACAAGCTCTCCTTTCTCAATACGCACAACAGTGTCACCAGGAGACATGTCTCCAGTTTCTCCATCTGGATGTCCAAAGGACTGGCGCATGAGGTTGATCTGCTTTGGTATGATAAGATTGAAAACCTGTTTGCCTGTCCAGACTGGCCTCGGCTTTAGGATAGTCGGAATTGGAATCTTCCCATCAAAGTCTTCCCACCACATCAGAATATTCATGAAAACATCCTGCAGACGTCCCGACAGTTGTTCAGAGGATGTCAGGAAAGAAGATATGAGTTTCGGAAAGTAGATATATCAAGAGTGATATTGACGAAAATAAAGGCTGGAAAGATACTCAAGGCCTCTCCAACTACATCTCAGTTTGACGAGCCCATTCGCTATCATTGAATTGAGACATATACTGCAACTTAGGTTTGCACTATTCAGCATTACATTGTAGATTGAACTCAAGTTTGCGAAAAGGAAACACAACGCGGACTTCACTAGTTTGCCTTCGCGGTTCTCATTGGTCCAGCCTGAGATCCTTACCTTCTCAATAAAGGCATCCCTCTTTGTAACTTTACGACAGCCCAAAAGAGTATCTTGCACAATTCCGATAACTGGCTTATTGGATTGTGGCGAGACAATACACTTCGGAACCATCATCAGTTCCAAGACCTCAGCCCTTGTCTCAAAAGATTGGGGCACATGCATGTTCATCTCATCACCATCGAAATCAGCATTGTACGGGGAGGTCACAGATAGATTAAGTCGAAAAGTTGAGTAGGGCATAATCCTGATTCGATGACCCATAATGGACATTTTATGCAGACTAGGCTGCCGGTTAAAAAGCACAAAATCTCCATCGTTTAAATGCCTCTCAACCTGCAACAGACAAGCTCCCGTTAGCATATGGAAAAAAACAGCGGATGTTTGCTCAGAAAAATACGCGTTTCGACCATTATCCAAGAAAGAGCCATACCTTGTAACCAAGTTCCAAATGGCGGTCGCTACTCTTCTTTAAAAATCTAAGATCAAGCCTTTGGCCATCTTCTCGAATAATATATTTCGCTCCAGTCTTCCCTGGAGGTGGATGAGGCCCGTACTCTACAAGCTCCTTCAACCTGAACGACATAAGAAATATTTTTAATCGGCGCCATCCCTCTACTTTGTGGGACTAGCCGCTATTTCTCAAGAGACAGTAACCACAATCAGGGATGCTTTGAGAATTAAATAATTGTCATATGTTCATGAACATATCTGACACAGATTCATCTGGAACGATGAAGTTAAGAATTAGGACATACGGAAGTCAAATATGGACGCTGATACATTCAATGGCCAAACCTAACATACCTAATGTAGTGATAAAATCCAGACGCACCTTTCCATGTTGTACGGGGTGACAGTTTCTGGGTACGTCAAGTTCAAAGCTATACTCCAAGGTACTCCAAGTTCATCAATATTGATATTTGGATCAGGCGTGATGACTGTACGTGCAGAAAAATCCACACGCTTGCCCATCAAATTTCCTCGGATACGCCCTTCTTTGGCCTTCAACCGCTGACATATTGACTTAATGGGTCTTCCAGATCTCTGGGTAGCCTGTCCACGTGACCATGGCCAATCTATCAGCAGCAGTGAGTCCATGAAATGCTCTGAAATGTTTGACTAGTACAACTGACAACGCTCAAGCAAAAATCTTCAAGATCTCCTGCAAAGCCAGATAGATTACCCTTGGTTGCCCTGGTAAATCATTGTCAAAGTAGGTTGCAATGTGGAACTGAAGAAGCTGTGCAAACTCGTTTATAATGTGAGTTGGAGCTCCGTTTTGCTCCTGGCGCTTAAGATTGTTATTGTGGCGAATGATCATAACAAGCTGATGGGTCAAATCGTCCTGAGAACAAGTTAGAATCAAATTAGTACCACAGATAGGTACTCTGTGAGATACAGAAAGTAGCCCTGTGATGATCCTAGACCCTGTCTATTAGGTCTTTAACCACTTAATACCTTAAATTTCAGATCAAGACGAAGCTGAGAGACGTACTTCACTTCGTGCTGAACTATCCATCATTACAGATGGCCTCACAGGTGGAGGAGGGATCGGAAGCACTTGCAATATCAACCATTCAGGTCGAGCAAACTTCGGATTCAAACCCAGCAAGGTTATTTCTTCGTCTGAGATTCGCTTCAATATACTCAGAATCTGAGATGATCAGAACAAGAGTGAGCTTCCCCGAAAACATATACACAGCAAATGATCATAAGGCAAAGGATCAAAGAATCTGCCTCTAGCAGCGGTTCAATCCTCATTGCCGTGCCTTTACAATTTTAAGAACCTACGGAAGACCAAAAAAGACTTTCAAAAACTCAAAAAATGAAGTTGATCTACGAGTTCCAAGTTCAAGACTGAACCTTTTCGGCACTAAGCTGTTGCTTCCTTTCAACAGGCTCAGGCATGTACTGGTCCTGTTCATCTGCTCTCTTTCGAGGTTGCTTAAATTCGGCAATAATCTTCATGCCATCTATGCTAATTTTTGGTTGTTGTGCTCCACAACCACCGTGCTTCTTCTTCTTTTCAATCTCCTCCTTAGTATCATCTTCGATTTCGTCACCTCCCTCGCACTTCGTCTTGCTCTTGCAGCACTCTAAAACCTTTTTTAACCTATGCTTCGGATTGCGCACTTTCTTCGCTTGCTTGAAACGATGATCGTCCTGTTGACTAACAGATACTCATCACAACCATGCGTTTCTAGCCACCTTTTGCAGTGATATTTCTAGAAACGAATCGGGCATTCCAATTACAACCCGCGACCCCCACTGTCATGCTAGTGAGATATATTAACCCTGCTGCGGTGACCAATGTGTTGCTTTTAAATCCTCGAGACAAGAAAAGAGCTGAACTAGATAAGTAGAATAAGGCGAGTAAAATCACAAGACACTGTCCATTTTAAAGATTCATGTATATGCTGTAGTATTGGGAAATTTCAGAACTGCGAGAAAACTGAGGCGTCATCAACATCGTTCACTGGAAAAGGTAAAGAGCTCACACCACTGAACAAGGGATCGCACTCACCTCATCAGCAAGTACTCGTGAGCAATTGTAGCACACACAACGCAGAAGTGCCAAGACAGTCTTCAGAAAACCTATATGAAACATAGGCTTTGCCAGCTCGAGATGCCCAAAATGTCCAGGACATTCAGCCATACTGCCCGAACACGTCTCGCACTTGACATGTCTGTCAATTGTACCTAATCGAGGATCACTGAGACCTCCCATTCTGGGCTTTCCTCTGTCATAGGTCTCGCTGCTCTCGATCTTCACCACGGACATTTGCCGCTATTGACCAAAAACCAAACCAAAGACAAAGACAGATGAGCCGAAGAAACGGAAGAGAAATAAGCACTGCAAAAGTTTTCTTTATCAGCACAGTGGACAATCGGATGACTTCGCGAGGACACTCCACTAACCTTACTGTCATCTAGAAATTTAGCTACTTTTGCGATGCGTTGCGAGCTGGGAGAATTCTGTACAACCCTAACAAGCTCAGGACACGAGAAAAAACGAGAACGTACAATTTCATCGGGCCCGAGGATGCCGAATTGCACTGTCTTCACCCGAGCCAAGTCGGCCGGGGAGTATGCAAAACGCTGATCCATACTTCCTCCCAGTCAGAGCAAAAAACTATTCACAATCTTAGTGAATTTTCCCACCGTTTTATCCCTTAAATCCCTTCTCTTAGTTTCCGGGCCGAGCTGCGTCAACTTCTTCAATCTTCTTCTTATCCTATTAAATTAGTTATTCGCGCTCGGACTCGGTGTGTCTCGGCAGTACTTTTACAAATTACAAGTTTTGGGAGGGAGGTGTACAACATCATGTTCTACTCTCCGCGTCTAGAGCTGCACATCGGAGCTCGTCGGCGGGGCCGAGCTCCAAAGAAGCAAATGATTCCCATCTGTTGCCTTCGGCGAATTTATAGAGCTCGTCTAGGGCTTTGGACCTTTCCCTCTTCTCTGCCTTCGACCTCTCCGTGTCGTTCGAGGAGTGAAAGTGTCGCGTTCCATGGCCTCCCCGCGACCCGCCCCGGCATTCGTCGCGAGACCTATACCGACGGTGAGTCCGCCTGAGCCCCTGCACAGTACCTTTACCGACGGTGGAGGAAAGTGTCTCGACCTCCACCGCCACACATCTCGAGTACCCTCGCGACGGCGAGTCAAAGGAGAGAGACCGGGCGACCGATGAGTCACCGTGACCGGTGGTCCTTTCTAATCCCCGACTTCTTTAGCCCTTGATGACCGATAAACGTCGCGTCAACGGGTTCATGACCAGACTCGACTCCTCTAGCTTGCGTCAGAGTCACAGAGAAGACCAATCTGTTCCCGCACGCATGGATGAGGTTCGCCGCGTTTCCTCTTCGACACCAGTTTGCGTATTACTTGGAGAACAATGTTTTAATGGTATAATTAAGTCAAGACGTCCACTACATCATGTTTATCATGGGTTTCTGAATATTGCACTCTATGCAGTGGGGTTTTATCTCCGTATGTTCCACATATATGTATATATATATCATTTTTATTTAGTCATCTCAATGTATATGATGTCACTTTAACATCCTTATATTAAGATAGTCATACATCTACACAAGAATATTACCACAATACACTCTCTCAAAATCATAGCACAAAATTTACTTCACTTTAGACAAATCCAGCATTACCTAATAGAGTTATTTATTCCATGGATCAATCGGAACCTAAATTGCTTATTGGTATACTTTAAGTTTTGTTCTACCCAATGAGATACACTACCGTTACACGTCATACATGTTATAGTATCAACAGGTCGTGCATGGAGTGGAACCTAATGATCGTGACTTTGTGCGTATATTGGAGCTCTGGAGCATCAATCTTGCATATGGACATAGATCTTCAAAATTAGATGTATTGCTTAGAATGTGGGCAATGATTTGATACTTGCTTTAGCTCAAGATTACTTCACTCGAACAAAGAAACTCATGTGCTTTTCTTCCAAAGATAGCTTCTTGTGGGCAAGATTTTTTGTGTTTAGTCACATTTGAATGCTAAAACGAAGACAAGAATAAATGATGTGCATGTTGGTAATAGAAAATTGAGATTGATCATATTCGGTTGCATCATGATTTCTTAGCTGAAATTTTGGATTTGCGACTTGTACTTGGAAATTTTCTCATAGCTTGACTGGTGAAAGCCACAGATGATTGGACACCATTTCTTTCAATGATTAAATTGGTGCTTGGATGCACGATGTCCGACAGACATCGTTACAATCATTCAAACCACAAGTCATCTTGCTCTTGCATGATAAGGCTTGGCCACAGTCCAGTTAAAAGTTAATCGATAGTTTAACCGGTCCAAGCTTGGTCACAGTCCTCTTGATTGATTTAGAAAAACAGTGAGTTATGCAGTCCAAATTTTATCAATCTTGATGAATTCGCTCCCAAAATAAGCGATTCTAGTATTTCAATGTCATCATCATCTCAATGTTTTTGTACACAAATTTAAATCTATCCAAATGAACATCCCACCACTTTCCAAAAACGCGGATTCAGATAACACAAAGAACATTGAATCATAAACGTGTGTCTAACCATTATGGACAAGGTCGAGAAACAATTGTAGTGTTTTCCCCACATAGCAGTGCGTCGGACACGTGACGATCTGCTTTCGCTGTGAGCATTAAGAAGTCTTTTTAATAAGAGTGTTTTTCTCTCGAGCAAATTGATCAAATACACCAAAAGTTGAAGGTGGTAGTTCCTCCGAACACAAGCCGTAATCCATCGTCAAAATAAATCGAATTAGATCTTGGAGTTTCATCGTTTCAGAGTACACATTATTGGATCTAGGATCAGGAAGCAAAACAATTTTGGAGGCTTGACAAGTCAAATTGGCACTATATTTAAACAACTTAAGCTCCATGGCAGCATCAGCTTGTTTGACTATCGAAGTGATAAATACAATGTCTAATTGTCTAGAACAGGTTTTTTCATACAAGATAAGTAGATGCTTGTAGATCTGGAGCTAGGGAAAAAGGAAGATGTAGCCACGTCCCTTGGCAGCGACAATGCAATGATACAGGATTGCAAAAAGTCTTTGCATGAATTGAGAACATTTCAATCCATGTGGTACAAAGTCATATTGGCCAATCAATCACAAAAAAAATTTAAGTTACTAAGCGCTTTAAATACATCACAATTTTGAAACAACTGGTCGATCATAGTGAACATAGAATATCAACAAATTTTTACATCCAGACTTGGAACTTCAACACGGCCCTTGGGAACGTCCAACACCAAAGCCAATTTTGAAAACTTGACGCGAATAGCAACCGATCTACAAACAACTTTGAGTACCTGACGGAGCATTTGCACTTCTTTTTTGATGAATTGTGTAGCATCACATACATCATAATTAATGACGTGAGAAATGCATTGGATATGAAAATCATACTCCGAACAAAGAGAATATTGATCATTTAGATTCCGTCTCACAATGATCATGACCGGTGGCATCTCTCCGCCGCTATTAGATGTAACGGCTTTGATTTTGGTTCATATATTGAAATTTTCACCACTAAAAGAATCAAGTCCGCCATAGCATGTTGATTGTGTGAACTTGAAAAATAGCAAAATTTCAACACAATCTACTAAAGTTTTCACTCTTGCTCAATCCAATGTATTGCAATCATCATATAGTCACGCATCACGTGAGACAATGAACAATGTAGAGTGAGGACAATCGTTATCTTGATACAATCTATAATTGAACAAAATTTCAATAGTGGTTGTTCAAAATTATTACATAATGAGCGTGTTAGAGTTCGTCTCTTGCGATGTCAGTGATTAATGAAAATTGAGACGTCGATAGAATGATCAAAACGTTTCATTCTCGACCAGATTGAACATTTGCAGGTGATCCACGGCAAATACAACCAAGGCATTTAAATTGGCTTTTTTGGACTTGTCTACCGGCTCTTAGAGATTCTAAAGTTCATAGTTTATTTCAAAAAACGTCTTTATATAATCGTCTATTTTTTTATTTTTTGACATATTGTGTTTTACGAGGAGATGACGACACAACGTGCTTGTTATAGTTTTGGCCAAAAATGATGTAATGCACATCATGTTATGAAAACCTATGGACTCTAGGCATATGATTTGAGATTAATTGGAATTTTTCACTGATTTGAACTGATTCCAAACTCAACTTGTAGAGGATTTTGTCTTTCGCTTTAGCGTAGTGGATGTTGTAATTGTTTGGCTGGAGAAAATGATAAACTCTTCATGTGTAATGGGGAACAAGTATGATTTATAATTCGTAACAAAATGTGTTCATCCATGTTGCTGTTCAACCTACAATAATGATGAATGAATTGTAAAATATGATGTTTTGGCAAGTCTGGTCTTGGAGAAGCAAAATATAAGCACCAATCTCTAAGCGATAATGTTACGTGACTAATTAATAAATCAGAGCATAAATTGAATAATATACAGAATGGTAGTTGACAATACTAGTAGAAAGAATATGAACAAATTAGCAAGCAATACCACATGAGATACTATAAGCTTTCAAATCCAAATAATAATAATAATAAATTGACTTGTTAGATGATGACAATAGCAATTCATCAATTTCTAATGGATTTACATAGTGAGAAATATAAAAAAAAATCTAAAAATATCATGCCCAATTCAGGCGTTGCAGATTCAACATTAAAATAAAATATTGCAAAAAATCTCTTTAGATCTACAAATTGACGATGCCACAAAAAAAGCATAAGAACATCAAAATGTGATGGAAGAATCCATCCTCATGGCTTGAATTCAATATTAAAAAATGTTATGACACTATCAACAAGGCATTATTAATGTCAATACTAAGCAAAATCATTCATGATAATATACTCAAGAATACGTCCGATGTGGAATTATGCTTCCACACCGGACGATGAAAGCAAAGAGAAACAATTGATACCAACAACCTGCACACAGCTCTATCATAATTTTCTTCTCTATGCAACAGCCATAATAAGATCGGTTTGACAGCGAATGAATGGACGCAACGACCTGACCGATGATAAACTTTATTTTTCTCGTCACGCATACTCAAAAGTTGAATGAGTGGACAAGGCAGGCTATCCTATACTCTCGGAGGTATGTAACTAATCACAATCATAGACAATATTCGATACATATGCGGTAAGATGGATCAAAGATTCAGCAGCTGAAGGAAACTACAATCACAAGTAGCAACAATAGCAATTAGAAAGAAGGTGATTGTGGTAATGATTACAATGTAAAGTTGAACATTCAATGGCAGCCGGACTCCTCTCTACAACACCAAACAGATCCTACTCCTTAGTATTATCATTTGAAATCTTCCGCCAAAATTCTATCACACTTTAGCCTACAATCGCAACAACGCATATGCAATAACTCTTCCTTATTATCCATCTCAATCTCAAAAAATAGAAAGATGAGACTATCAATTGATTGATCTATCAAAGCATTCAAGAGAAGAACTCATAAAACACCACTCACCGCACATCACTCAATGCATTTGAAAAGTAGACAGTGTGCTATCCGGTCCAATATATAGCTTAATGATTTTACTTCTTCGTACCTAATCCCCCAACTCCATCTATGACCATTGTCAATTTTTCTCTGAAAGAGATATGGCGCTGAGCTCTCTCCGTGAGCTTTCTCTCGGCGTTAGTTGTAACGTAACTTCAATGAGTAGCCTTAACGCTGAACTACTACAATATAATTAGTAACCATATTAAGTTAGTTCAAGATTAAAGAGAAGAAAAGCTCGATTGCCGTAATGAAGCTATTCTTCAATCGGAATCGATTGCAATTAGAGTAAACCGTCCAAATTCATCATGAAATTTGAAGAATTTCAAGACAATCAGTCTAATCTATACCAATTACGATTATCGATTACTACAATCGGATCAAATGAAATGATCTCATTTTGAATCTTAAGCAAATGAAGATAATCAGAGCTTGATTAAAACTTTTAAGTTCTATAATTGAAGCAAACAAATTAATTTCAATACAAATTCTTTGAACTACATAAATGTGACAATTTTTTCTTAGACCAGTTAAAATTGAGACCGTTTAAACGTGAACGACAGCTAATATGTTAACCATCAGTCCAGACCGGACCGTGGCCAAGCCTATGAATAACCTGCAAAAATTGATAATAATCTATCACTCCCTTTGAATCAAATGGATGATAAGGTTTCTAATATATAGTCAAATCGAACATCAAAATCTTCAAGCGATGAAAATCTCGCTATGTATAGGAACTTGTTTTAGAACTTCGCGACGGTGTGCCGTCGGTGAGTACCATCGGGTACAACGAAACTTGATGGGTCCCATCAAGCAATTTAGTTTTCAATGAGTAACATCAAGTAAATACCTCATAGCTACTATCATAGCCAACCTTTCAAAATCTGAAGTATTAAAAATATCATCCTGCCCCATAGTTTTGAACTCTAGTCTTGTGAACAGTAGATGTACTTAAATTATTGTTGATTATGATGGGAGCTACAACATTAGTTGTAGATAAGCTAATCATGCTAATAGTTACTATATATTGTACATGCAACTAATGTAGTAATTACAAAAATTACGATTGTGCAAATATAAATCAAATTACATTATCCATTTTTTTCATATTAAACATCACAACATATAAATATAAATATATATATATATAATTACGTTTTTCAAGTAACATGCAGTAAACTAATATTTAAACATAATAACTAATATAGCATTTGTGGAACAAAAGACATTAGATAGTATGCTACAATATATTCTTAAAATTTGTCTATTGGTTTCATCATAGCACATAATTTCATCATCCACTTATAAACACATTCAAAACAAATCATATTAGATTACTAACATATTGCAGATATATGTCAAAGAAGTTAATACCATTCATGAAGTATCAATATCTACTTGAAAATCATATCAATGATATTTTTCTTCCTAGCTAGGCAGCTTGATAAAATAATTGAACATACCTAGATCATGCAAGAAAAAACCACAACATCAAACAACAAGAAAAAATTCAACAGATGTTTTTATTGTAAACAAATACAACTTTCCACAATATCATTTTTGTTACATAGATCTTTGACATAATTGCATAGCTATTAAATGTAAATTTATATCACTACTAATGTCTAAATCTAGCGTAATGTGTAATTTAGCATTGATGATTTTAAAACACTCAAGCATCAATATTAATATTCAAATGATGAAATTATATTTTTAATGAATTTTACATCAAAATATCAATCAATTTATATAATTACAATAATTTCAAAATGAATTTAATTGCACATTTTATTCAATAAAATTTTATCGATGCAATATAATTATTTAAAATGTTAGTATCAAAAATTGATATTCTTCTCTTCATAGTCAAAGACAACACAACATTTATTTACGGTGAATAGTAATCAAAATTTCAAATATCATGAACAAATATATAAAATATTTATATTTATATGTTTTTTATATCCCTACTTAATCACAATTTTATAATGAGCATCTACAAACAAAATTATTTATATGATCAAAATATGATAAGAACATAGATTTTGATATTATTGTGTTCATTTTTAATTAAAATAATCATCATATAAAAATTATGATTATTCTAGATTTAGTTTGTTTGGACAAAAATATAGACATCTACATGCTTGATCACATTACAAAGATAGTACAATCTATCCAATATCAAAATCATATTTTCACATATTTCATAATACAATTATTTTCATATTATTTTTTAATATGAAGTATCAGATCAAACCATATATAGTGTATAAAAATTGGAATTCATTCAAATTTTACTCCATAATTATCATTTGTGTGCATAAATTTCATTAATCATTACATGTGTATTAAATGAATAATAAAAATAAATAAGTATATATGTTTATTTATTTATTTATCTAAATTCAAACTGCCTTAAATTAAAATAAAGTAACTGATCATTGAATAAACTCATCTTCACAATGATTATTAGATTTTTATGTTTTTTAATAAGAAATGATAAAAATCTTGCAAAATTCAGCTTCAAGAATTTTCAATTTCCATAATTTTATGAAATACAACTATGGCTTAAAGTCTTTCAATGATGACATACACTGTATAATATCTACAAACACAAATATATTATCTTTTACATTTTTTTATCACATATACATCTAAAGTAAAATTAAGATGAGTTTTCATTTCATTCTAGTATAGCTTCATTCAACAAACTATTAATATTATATAAAATTTTGATTTCTAAATTACTAGTTAAATAAATGTATATAAATATTTTAATATACATATATTTCTTTAATATATATACTTTATTGTTAGTATATATACATTTTTAAAAATAGTTATATTGTATGTAGATTCAATTTATTTACATTGTTATAAATTACAATACAATAATATTGTAACAAAGTGTATGTAAATTATCCGCGGATAAATGACATAAACGCGCATGGATGGGCGGGATTTGGAGCGTAACTTAATCAAGAATTCAGCATCCAATAAGAAAATGACGCGGACTACTCCCTGTAGCGGAGTTTTGCCTGTAAGACGATGTTTATAAAACAATTTTAGCGGTTCAATGCACCTTATTCTCCCAAGTTTCTCCTACTAAGTGCGCCTCATTCTCCCATTGAAGTTGCTGTGATTGAAGGGCAGAGTTTGTCAATTCGACATCCTGTTCGCGAGCCCGGGACTGCGGAGGTAATTCTCGTGAGCTTTCTTTCATTCATTCGCTCTATCTTCGATGCCAATTATGAGTTCAGTAGTTTCACTTCTCCTTTTTCACGGACAAAAAGATCTTTCTTGAACATAATTGAGTTCAATTTATCTTGTAGGGTCACGAGTGTCAGATCGAGTCTTTTACTGTTTCTGATGAGTTACGATTTCAGCGGACGTTCATTGACTTCAAAAGTGGCACGCCTTCATTACCTCGCGAGCATCATTCCTTTTTCATTTATGCTCGTCTCGGCCTCGACCCCATTTGAAAAATTAGAATCCAAAATGCCACCTTCAGATCAACATCAATAGATATTTGTTTGTTTCTAAAGCCTAATGTTCGAATTTGGGGTACCAGGTTTTCAAATTTGACATTGGATCTGTTATTCGGGGATTCTGTTGGGAATGTTTCGCCGTAACTCGCATGTTGAGTCCGTGGTTGATTGTGATTTTGGATATGAAGGCCGGTCCGCACCTTCTGAACATGAAATGTACGTCTGTTGAGATTAACTTCGAGTAAAGCCCTTAATTTGTATTGTTGCAACAGGGATGGACAATGTGAGCTCTTTGTTGAGGTTCAAGAGATAGAGCATTGGCAGCCTGAAGCTTTCTTGCTGCAACAGCAAGCACAAGCTGAGCTGGAGCTTTGGCCAGAACGTGGTCGGCAATGCCCGAATTGTCGACAACTCAATGTGAAGGTCAAATACAAAATTCTTTGGGATGACCTTAACGGTTTTATTCATTTGTAGATCCTTGTGCCTGTTGGACCCAGTTTTGTCTTCTTGAGTTAACTCAGTTGTTTCATACTTTGGCATAATAGATGTACATTTAGTGACACTAATTTTTTGTGTTCTTTCTGAGACGTTTTTCTTTTCCGGCATGCGTTGCACGTTTTGTCTACAAGTGAATCAAACTACTAGTGTCGAGGCTTTTGCAGGTTGCTAATCTATCTTGTGTTCTTACTGCATTCAAACTCGCTTGTAGAAGTTCCTATTGTTGTCTTTGTTACAAAGTTGTACCAAGTACGTCCGAGCACCATGAATCTGGGTCCTCTAAATGTGCCAACACACGGCCGATTGAGTTTCTTAGCCAAGATTCTCCCATCTCAAATTGTTGTTTGATCTAAATCCGAAATGCCACCTTCAGATCAATAGCAGTAGATGTTTCTAAAGCCTACTATTCGAATTTGGGGTACCAGGTTTTCAATTTTGACATTGATTCTGTTATTCGGAGATTCTGTTGGGACTGTCTCGCCGTAACTCGCATGTTGACTCCGTGGTTGATTGTGATTTTGAATATGAAGGTCGGTCCGGAGGCTGAAGTGTGTATTATCGTGGTCGTAGTTCCCGCTTGTCTGTGCTGTGCCACTCCAACTTCCTGGTGTTCGTCGATGCTTCCTCGTATGTCGTGCCAAGGTTAGACAACCCCGCCGTTCCTGCTTGATCGTGATATGTTTTCTGCACGCCTGTAACTCTAGTGCCTGTTGGCTTCTGAATTCTGGTAGTTTTACGTTACGTGTCAAGAAATTGTCAAGCTGATAATTTCCAGTTGACGGAATTCGGAAATTTTACATGATCACTATCACTCGAATTTTAACAGATGCTAGTGTTGAGGAGATAGAGCTTGTAGACGAAGCCCTTTACTAATGACTGAACGGCTTACTCATCTCCTATCCGTCAGTATGTGATGTTTCTTTCCAGCGCGCTTCACTGCCGAGTTGCAGTGTTCAAAGGCAGAGGCGGGCAGAGCTCGATTAGTTGTCACTGACTGTTCACACACTTTGCTGAGACGACGATTGCAGCTGTATAGAATTGTGACAGAGGACGTAATTGAAGCGAGTAAGTTTTCTGTGAAAAGCTTATATATAAATCTGGATTAAATCTTCAGTTCTATAGGCAATGCACAATCAGGAAGACACTTATAAAAAAATAAAATGTAAATGAATGAAACAAATATTTTGACTTTACAGACAGGTGAAGAATCCTCAGAGACTACACGCAGCGATAGATTGTTACCACATTTCGTCTTTGGGTATCGCAAGTACTTGATTATCATGAGTTCTTCCAAACCCCTGATAATCACGTACGCGACTGCAAAAAGCGCGTAGGATGTATCTGTATACTCCAGCATAATAACTGATGATGATGCGGTTCGAATTGCCCTTCGGGACACAGTAGATTTCGTACCGAAGGGCAATTCGAAGTGATGGAGTTGCCATTCTCCTCCTGGTTCACGTTCATATACATGATTGAGCCGGAGACAGGCTTGGGCTGATCGAGCTCCCCAGCTGTCGAATGCCATGCTCGGAGCAGATCCCGGAGCGGAGACGGAAATTCCAGTAAACGTTCTCTGTGTGAGAGATGCCTGCGCAGCTCCCTCGTCTTCGTCGCTGCTCATTAAATTTGCTACAGGGAAGTTTCTCGACTGATGGTCCAGGTAGTAATCTGAACTCTCGAAGTACGCTTGGAACTCCTGATGAGCTAACATTCTTGCCTCTTGAGCTTGTACTCCCAATTCTTATGCGAATTGCTCCTTAGAACTAGGCCCTTTATTCGTGACGAACCTCTTCGCAGAATCGAGAGTATTGTAAAACGCAGTTGCTCCTTAGAACTAGGCCCTTTTTTCGTGACGAACCTCTTCGCAGAATCGAGAGTATTGTAAATCGCAGTTCTCCTCCCTCCGCGAATCCGATAATTGCACTTCCACAGCTCCCGCCCCTTCGGAGCTGCAAACGTAGAGGACTCGCATCCATCATCCCCACTCGCGTACTCGACATTCACGACCTCCAAATTCGGTAAATCAGTGAACTTCGGGCTGAACGTCTACGCCTGAAAATCTTCATCATCATTTTGGAAATCAATGACCATGAGTTCAGGTAGTGACATGAATGTGATGAATTAGCCAATGACAGAAAGTATAAAAGGCAGTGAGTTGCGGTGCTTTGTTATGTCAGTTGCGGTGCTTCGTTATGTCACTGTTATTTTTCCATGTACCGGAAATTATGCTCGCTGTTCACTACCACGGAGCTGCTAACCATGAGCTCAGGTAGTGACATGAATGTGAGGAATTAGCCAATGACAGAAAGTATAAAAGGCAGTGAGTTGCGGTGCGTCGTTATGTCAGTTGCGGTGCGTCGTTATGTCACTGTTATTTTTCCATGTACCGGAAATTATGCTCGCTGTTCACTACCACGGAGCTGCTAATGTTAAGTATTCTATAGAAAATTTCGATAAATTTTGTTAATTATAAGTTCTAATTATCTTGTTTTCTGGAATGATGCAGGGTAAAAGGAAGATATTGCTCTTACATGAAAAGAATATTAATTTTTGTCATATTTAGAATGACAGATATTAAGCACCATCTTTGTATCCACCATATTAAACAATGTGATTTGTATCAAACTTTAGAAACTTTTTCAAATTACAATTCATTTTTTAACAATAAGCCAATTGCATTTAAAACTCTTTTAAAAATTCTTTTACATATTCTTTGGAAGATGAATTAGATATTGTATATAAAATTGAACGAGATTTTGTCAATATCATTGTTGTCAATATGATATTTAATCTTGAAGAACAAGAAAAAGTGATGGTGAAGATGATACTTCATTTTCTACATGAAAATGAACACTTGTTTGGAAACATGGGTGAAAATAATACCCAACGTCGACAAGCATCAACCAAGTCCAAAAAACTAGAATTATCATTGTTTCATCGCGTTGAATTGAAGTACATTGCTCAAGATTACTTTTATTTAGTGATGATTTCCAAGATGAAAACAATATTGTTTCGTCTTGCTATGCAATACGTATCTTGTGGTATATCATTTTGTATGACATCCAAACTTGTAGGTTGTACATATGATGTTTTAGGCAATCTTGTTTTACATGTCTGTTCTCATTATGATATTTGTAACTTTGTTCGGGTAATCCGCGCTGCCAATACGCAAAAGATTGCAAAATTTCTTTGACATTCGTGGGCATTTTCATTAGCACTCGACTCGACAACACATAAGAGCACTTCATTTTTTGACATACGTTTTCGAGTTTTCATTCGCGACTCTCATCAATTGTTAACTTGCATGGTTGTGTACTTTCAATGTTTGATCGCCACACAAGTGACGTTATGTTCTCAATGTTAAGCAAGTTTTTGGCAGTGCTTTGTCTTGATTGTACAAATCGTCTTCTTGGTTTGACAACTTACGGGGCTTGCAATAGGACTAGACGGATTATTGGAGTTATTACTTGCATTGCTGACATGAGTAACAAGGATTGTACTTTAATTCAGACTTGTTGCAGAGCGCATCAACTAAATTTGGTTATGGAAAATGTAATGAACAATGTCATCAAAGAACAATTTTATTTACAGTGATGACTAGATTCATTATTCACTTGATACGACAGCAGAATTTGATAGCGCAAATGCAAACAACATGCCTTCGTGTTGTCAATCGAGTAAAAAAATCATCACTTGGTTCAAAATCCATCAAACTCAATTACTTGTTCATATCAACTCAAAGCGACCAACTTCCCTCCATCTTGACTTTGGTGGGTTGCACTTATTTCTATGAATCATTTCACTACACAAACAACTATTGCTTTTCGAACAATTCAAGGTTTAACTACTCTTGTACTTCAACAGCAAAATGCCTTGGATAACCTTGTGTCAACTTTCATTTCCGACGTTGGAGTAGTTGGATCGCTCAGCGCAAAAACAATTGAGAATGTTGATATATCAACTCATGTCATAGTAGGTCATTTTGCGGTTGCTTTATCCAGTGTTCAAGAACTTCTCGTTGGTATGGCTTCTTGGATTGAACCTTTACTTAACAAAGCCACTGAAAGCGATCTAAACGATCTTCAACGAGACATCGCTCTTGTTTATGTCACAACTTGCCATCAGATCTTGAAATTTGTGTTTATCGAGATCAAAACAACAACGCAATGATTGATTTTGAGTCTATTTCTCCCGTGCTTCCACATGAGCTCATCAAACTCTCTGCAACAGATTTTATCCGAAAGATTCGGCAACATGCTTTTCGATTGAAGCATTCTTATTCATCAGATCAGGTTGATATTATGGCTGATGAGCACAAAACTCTAATCCATTCTCATAGATGTGAGCCAGTGATTAAGATCGTCATTGATTCGTTTTCCAGTAATTCAAGTTTCAAGTACGGCTGGTCTTCATTAGTGCTCGATGTCCAAATTTGATGGAATATTGTGGTGTAATTGCAACGCTTTTTCCTGGATTAGTACAGTAGAGTCTGATTTCTCAATTTTGCGTTGGAAAAAGATTTGTTACGAAAAATATTATCACACTTTGGATTAAGATGGGTTTGATCACTGACAAATGTTTGATAGAAATAACAAAATAAAATTTTGTTTTAAAAGTTTTGAATTAAAGTTAATCTTAAAGTCACTATGTTTTGTTCTATGAACAATTTTTGTTTATAAGTTATTGATAGAAAATTTGTATTCAAAATAATCAAATTTTATTTTTTTACTAAATTACATTTTTCTAAATAAATATTGCAAGAGGTTAAAATAGACTGAATTATTTTTTTAAGAGACTAGATTAGTCTAAATTAATTTTTTAAAAATCCTAAATTAACATTTTAAAAAGACTAAATTAGTCTAAATTAATTTTTTAAGGAGACTAAATTAGACGTATTTAGATAATTTAGGCGGGTGACTATTATAACCATGCCTGGACATGATACATTCATGGTTACATGATCAATGAATTATATCAATTTGATGTATATGATATTTATAGTGTTTAAGTCTATCTAATCAATAATTTATATCAATTTAATATCTATAGTGTTTAAGTGATAGCTATTTCATTCATAGAAGGAAAGTTATGTCATATCACAACTTTTGACATTAGATTTATTTAACTTAAAAATCTTGATCAAATATAATAATCATAGATTTACTATATAAAATATTTGAATATTATTTCATGAAAATATTTTGAATTTATTTTAAGTTTTTTAATTTTAAATGATATTACAAAGAAATATTGGTTACATCAGTTGATAAAATTTAGACACTGATGCAACAAAATTTAAATATCATATGAAATACTATATATATTAAAGGAAACGGCTAGTTTTTTCTCAGTTTATGCTTATGTTAACTCATACTACAAAAAATTGTATAAGTTGCTTAAGAATGTAAGTTTGTGATAAGTCAACAAAAATGTAAAAGTTAAACAAAAATGTTTTGATATCCATCGTTGACTTATTTTTTTTTTATATTTGTGGCAAAGTCGGTAGTTTACGACTTAAAGTGATTGCCAATATGAAATCAAAGTGATTGACAATTCATCCACTACTATTAGATTGAGTTATTTGTCTTTTTCAAATTACATGTCTTGATCTCATATCAATAGTGCAAATGATGTTGACAATAATTTAAAGTGTAATTTAATTTCGCATCAGACATGGAAAAATATCTTAATGCATTTCACTATCATGCGATTGCAAATTTTTGTTATAATTAGCTGCAAAACAGTCATTCCACTGCTTCAAATGAAACTTACTTTTTTGCATATGCAAAAAAAGTTTTTGCCTTGACAATAGATTACCAAAAGTTCATTGAGGAGTTTTTGTTTGGACTGCTTATGAAGACTTTATTTTAGATTAGTGATATCCATGTCAAGTACAGAACACGCAAGGCGTTGCCAAATGTCACGGTGATATGGCAGGTTATATCACATAGATACGAAAAGTCCTTAACGTGCCGACATGTGGCTGTTACGTGGTGGGCTCAAGACGAGCTGTGAATCAAAGTTGAATCAAAGATCGCCACACAAGACATACCATGTAGGCGTGAACGACAGACATAGTTGACACATTGATAGAATATTCATTTGATAGAATCTTTGACAAAATATAGGCAAATTGGATATCATCGCAAATATATCAACGAGACTAGTACATGTGGAAGTTTTTTGACAACTAACAGATAACCTAAAAGGATAAAATTGCCAAGAACGACATCGTCGTGTTGTGATAAAATATGAACAACGGAGTATGTGTCGATCGTATAGGCAATCCCAACCGAGAGAATTCAATTCCTACAGGACCATCGTCGCATTGTCCGTGTTTGTTCTCCGGTTAAGGTCCTCCTCTATGTCAAGATTTTTTCCTGTTGTGTTCTCCTTTGCACGTTCTTTACGTCATTGCTCTTCCTCATGAAACACTGTATTTCAAGATCGGAGTGTGACACAATGATTGACGAGGATAGAAGCGGGCAAAGATTATGTGACTCTCGGATCTCAATGATCATAAAGGGCTTAGACAACAAGTTAGAGTTTACGTCATGTTACAAATTCTGATCTCTTGAACCTTAACATCGACCAGTACGGAGTGGAAATCATTGGCAATCTGCAATAGCTTAGAAGAGAGTAGCAGTCAGTCACTTGTGGGATTATCTGGACAAAGACTTTCACGCAGGTTGAATCAAAAACTCTGTGTCTACATAGACACTACCTCTGATATCCGTCGACATTAAGCTTTGTATCTTACAACTTTCCGTCCTGCACCTCGACATGCGGAAGTGATGACCGACCTCTAAATTTTGTTGTAGAGCAGCAACCCAAGTACTGCAATGCCTCCATCGCCAAGGAGAATCTCTATTGAACGTTCCCTGAGAAGCTCTACAATAAGCAATTGACTCGTCCCGGGATGAATCCCAGGGCGAGTCAATCACTTGGAGATCCATGGAAAACCTAACCTATTGAATTTGTGATCAAAGTTCTCAGATTCGTGATTAGTGTTTCCATTCTTCTCTCGTCCATAGTTTTTGTCGAGACCAACTTGTAATTGACTGATTGCTACTCCGATTTGAGCTGTTGCAGAGATTATGGTCACATACATCATACTGTACATCATACTACATCACAATGAAGTTCAAATTTTAATTTGAATTTGGACTTAAATTTTGAAAAATTTGAACGAGAGATACGCGCACCGTCTCTCTTGTTCAAGTTTGACTCGCGATCGAGCGATGTGAGACATGTCGGCAATCCGTTGTCACCCGTTGTCATCGATTACGAAGTTTCAAGATATGAATTGATGTGAATTGGCCATGAGGAAGGAGTGCTTAACACAAGATAAGCACGATAACCATGTTTACTTTCGGTACAATATTGACTATGATCCATGAAAACTCACGTTTGAGGGTTAACAACGACTAGAAGAATGCTTCATTCTAAGACAATGAGATCTAGATCTATGAGAACAATTCATGCAAGGATAGTGATAGTCATTTGGTTCTTTGTACTAACAAGAAAAAATTTTCCATTCACGTATATGATTGTGATGAAACTTGATCATTATGTGGTTAATGATCAAGTTTCATCCCAATCATATACGTGATGATTGAGCTAATTAAGATTAACGATAGACTCTTATGATTGAATTAGTCAATATTGAAGATATACTTTGGTGATTGAGTTAGTCAAGATTGATAATAAACACTGATGATTGAGTTAGTCAATATTGACAATAAAATCAATCTAGCCGATACGTTGGCCAAAGTTATTTTTTGGGAGAAAGTTTTAGGTTAAACTTAATTCAGCTGATGTGTTGGCCAAAGTTATTTTGTTTAAGAAAATTTCAAAGTAAACTTAGTTTAGCTAATGCGGTGGCCAAAGATATTTTCTTTTTGGAAAATTTCAAGGTAAACTTAATTGAGCTAATGCGTTGGCCAAAGTTATTTATTATGAAGAATTTCAGGATTTGCTTAATTCAGCTGATGTGTTGGCCAAAGTTATTTTTGTGGAAGATTTCCTGCAACACTATGTTATCATGCAGGTTGTGCTTGAGAAAAATAATTAGAGTTTGCTAACATGTTATCTTTAATTATCTCTTAATATATTAATTTTATTATGTGATGGCTAAAATTTATTTCTAATTAACTTTTGTGTAAAGAATTACCTTATATTAGGTTTTTTGTCTAGAACTTCATATGGAATAATTACATAGGTTACAAGGTTTCTGTTCTCTTTATACTAACAAGTTTTAAGTTAACTCTTTATGTTACTTCTATATAGTGTTATAGCTATAGCTTAGTTCTATTTAACTCTTGTCAAAACAGTAATCTTGTGCCAGATTTTCATCTAGAATTATCCGCGAAATAATAATATAGGTTACAATGTTATTGTTTCATTATCACAAGTTAAGGGGGAAGATTGTTGAGGTTAAGGGTAATATCAAGTCTTAGCTAAAAATAGCTAAAATGGTCATCGGTGCTTGAGTCTTTATACTCCATGGTTTGTGTATTACTCATAACACTCAGTATATTATCACGCGTGAGCTTTATGGTGAATCACGTTACATCTTGATGTCTTTTGTTTCCTGTCATTTGATCTTGCGTGTTTTGCACTAACACTCTATACAAATTGGATCAACAATTAGTAAATTGTTGATCCAATCTTCAATATTTGAAAAGTGTGTATTCAAATCACTATATTATTTAAACAATATTATATGAATTTTGAATAAAGATTTTTATTTCATTCCAAAATTAAATAACAAAAGAATATAAAAATTTAACATTAATATTTCATTTTTATGTTATCAAATATATAGATTCTATACATTATCATATTGTAAAATTGTGAAGCATATCATAAAACAGTTGAATTTCCATCATGATTGATATATAGTCATTATAGTTGTTCATAATAATAATGTGATGTTTTTTTTAACTTGAGATTTTTGATGGATCTATATTGAGATTCTTATTTTTGTACAGGTTTTTATTGATCATATTATTAATATTTATTAACAAGAGTAGGAATGAATGTATCTGTTAAAAAAATTTATTTTATATATTTCATTACATATATCTTATTTAAGTATTTTGTCCATAGTGTTGAGGTTAACTCCGGTTAAGGAGTAACCTCAGGCTCTAATTATTTATAACTATGTGTCTCGCTGGCTTTGGATATAAATATACTCCCAAAGCCAAGGCTTTTAAGAGGAGCTGAGGTATTGTGTATTCACTTGTCAGTAAATCTGCTCGCGTGTTTCAGCTGTGGACGTAGCCCTTGAGGGTGAACCACGTTATATGAGTAGATCGTGAGATTCGTACTTGGTTTTATGTTAAGAAATGGTATCAGAGCCTTGTTTCAATTCGGATGCGTGTTATAAGATTGTGTCACTAGAGTCGTGATCACTGACGGATTTTTTGTCTAAGACAGTTTTCTGTCAATGACGGTTTTTTTAATAGGCGGGTTAAGGGTTTGTAGTTAAGTTGAAGATTTAAGTTTTTTCTGAAAGATTTCTTTTGGCGATGGTTTTCCGGCAAAAGTGACAAAGCTTGTAACAGAAATCACAGTTTTTGGCATTTATTTTGTTTCAAACAATTGTGCCTTTATTCTCAATTCATGACAGAAGTTTGAAAGTTTTGCTAACCAACTGATAGTTTCTTCAATTTTTCTTTCTCTTTGAAGTTCGAGACTGTAGAAGTTAGAGATATTTTTGAGTTCAAATTTCAGAAGTAGTTTGAGGTTCGGAGGATTTTTGAGTTCAAGAAGGTTGAGGTTCGAAGTTTTGGAATGCACAAGTCGGAGTTTCGAAGGTCCGAGATCGAGTAGATTCAGGTTCAAAATTCAAGCTGGAAAATTCGGGAGAAGTTCAGAGTTGGAGGTTCGAATCCGGACTGCAGAATTTTGAAACTCGTTGAGAACCTTTTGTGATTAGCACCGCGCGATTAGGGTACCCTTAAAGGGCAACGAGCGGCCGCCACTCCTATGACTAGGGTTTCGTCAGATAGGGCAGCGAGAAGCCGCCCCCACCTCCTACTTCGCGGGTAAACTCCTGCGCAAACACTTCGCGAGCGGCGTTGGCACCGCCCTACGCGGAAACATCAAGGCCGAGCCGTGCGGGCAAATCCCTGCGCGAACGGCTTCGTGGATGGGAGCCGAGCGGCCCGGGGACTGACCTGCGCGGTCACACCAGGCCAAGCAGCGCATGTAAACCCATGCGCGAACGAGGCACTTCACAAGCGGCGCGGGTAGCTCCTTAGCGAGTACACTTCGCGGGTGGGAGGCGAGCGGCGGCTTCGTGGATGGGAGCCGAGCGGCGCGGACACCGCCTTGCGCGATCACACCAGCCCGAGCAGCGCGTGTAAACCCCTGCGCAAACGTGACACTTCGCGAGCGGCGCTCGTAGCCTCTGCGCGAGTACACTTCGCGGGTGGGAGGCGCGCGGCGCGGGCACCGCTCTGCGCGGTGCCCGCGCCTCCTACTTCGCGGGTAAACTCTTGCGCAAACACTTCGCGAGCGGCGTTGGCACCGCCCTACGCGGAAACATCAAGGCCGAGCCGCGCGGGCAAATCCCTGCGCGAACGGCTTCGTGGGTGGGAGCCGAGCGGCCCGGGGACTGACATACGCGGTCACACCAGGCCAAGCAGCGCATGTAAACCCATGCGCGAACGAGGCACTTCACGAGCGGCGCGAGTAGCTCCTTAGCGAGGACATTTCGCGGGTGGGAGGCGAGCGGCGGCTTCGTGGATGGGAGCCGAGTGGCGCGGACACCGCCTTGCGCGATCACACCAGCCCGAGCAGCGCGTGTAAACCCCTGCGCAAACGGGGCACTTCGCGAGCGGCGCTCGTAGCCTCTGCGCGAGTACACTTCGCGGGTAAACTCTTGCGCAAACACTTCGCGAGCGGCGTTGGCACCGCCCTACGCGGTAACAGCAAGGCAGAGCCGCGCGGGCAAATCCCTGCGCGAACGGCTTCGTGGGTGGGAGCCGAGCGGCCCGGGGACTGACATGCACGGTCACACCAAGCCAAGCAGCGCATGTAAACCCATGCGCGAACGAGGCACTTCACGAGCGGCGCGGGTAGCTCCTTAGCTAAGACACTTCGCGGGTGGGAGGCGAGCGGCGGCTTTGTGGATGGGAGCCGAGCGGCGCGGACACCGCCTTGCGCGATCACACCAGCCCGAGCAGCGCGTGTAAATCCCTGCGCAAACGGAGCACTTCGCGAGCGGCGCTCGTAGCCTCTGCGCGAGTACACTTCGCGGGTGGGAGGCGCGCGGCGCGGGCACCGCTCTGCGCGGTCACACGAGGCCGAGCTGTAAGACCAGATATTGCATGTGTGAAATAAAACTAGAATTAGCCAAGGAGTTAATCATGGTTATGGTAGTTATGACTAAATCTAGCTAGTTATGACTAAGTCTAGCTAGTTATGACTAAGTCTAGCTAGTTTAGCTATAATGTCTATACTTGGCGGAATAACTAGAGAAGTTCTAGAAGATTTGAGTGAGCACTTCTATTTTGTCTTGTACAAAAGTCTAGATTCCAAGAGAAAAGACTTTTGGACTTCATGTTTAGTTTTGATTGGTTTGACTAAAGTAAGAGATATTCCATTGGTTAGACTAAGTCTAATGTTGACTTAGTGGAAAGTGGAAGTTCTAGAAGTTGGAAAGGCACAAATGGCATGTCGCCACCTCAATCTAGGGATTAGTAAACATCTAGAAGGTTTAGGGGGCCAATGGCATGTTGCCACATATTGATAACTAGTCAACCTTACCATGGTTTATCTTCGTAAAAGTAAGTTAGATAGAAATTACCATTTGTTACTATGGTAAATTCTCAAGTAGTATATATAGAGAGGTAGGGAAGAGCCTCTCAAGCAAGTTTGGAGAGTTCATATGTAAAGACTTGTTTCATATATGAAAGAGTGACGAATCTTCAGTACCTTGGAGTGTCGATGAGTGTATGAGTTGGAGTGATACCTTGAGAGATTGTGTGAGAGGGTGTTTAGCTTATGAGTATGATGCGGAATCCTAGTCTTCTATTATCATGATGAGCTACCGAAAAACCATCTGAGGTAAACCTGAGTGAGAGTCAGCCCGGAGGTTGCAGAGCGGCGCGGGTAAACCCTTGCGCGAACGGGGCACTTCGCTAGCGGCGCGCGAGTACACTTCATGGGTGGGAGGCGAGCGGCGCAGGCACCGCTTTGCGCGGTCACACGAGGCTGAGCGGCGCGGGTAAACCCTTGCGCAAACGGGGCACTTGGCGAGCGGAGCGGGTAGCTTTTGCCGGAGTACACTTTGCGGGTGAGAGGCGAGCGGCGCGGGCACCGCTCTGCGCGGTCACACGAGGCCGAGTGGCGCGGGTAAACCCTTGCGCGAACGGGGCACTTCGCAAGCGACGCGCGAGTACACTTCACTGGTGGGAGGCGAGCGGCGCGGGTCACCACCTGCGCGAGGACACGTTCCGGAAGGAACTTGAACTCACGACCTCTAGCTTGCGAGCGCGAAGCTCTATTCACTAAGCTACTGCTTTGAATATGGTTAAAAGTATTTACTAACCTATAAGAGTCGCGAGGCAGAAGGAATAGACTGTGCAGAGTTTCCTACGTAGTTGTAGTTGGACGTGGTCAGCATCCTGTTGAACGTGGTAGACGGCCACACGGTTAGGGTTTTGCACCTTTGTAGTTGGACGTGGTCAGGGTCAATTTGAGGTTGGACGTGGTTGAAATCGAAGGAGTTCACTGTGAACGTCGTCAGTTGTGGACGTAGTTAGCGGAAAAAAAAAACAGGTGACGGATCCTTTCAGTCGCGGACGACGGTGGTCACGGGAGACAAAAGTCGTGAGTGACGGATATAGTTGCGGGCAACGGTGGTCACGGACGACGGCAGTCGCGGGTGACGGATCTTTTCAGTCGCGGGCGACTGTGGTCACGGGCCACGGCAGTCGCGGATGACAAATATAGTCGTAGGTGACGAACGTAAAGTGCATCTTGACCATTTTCAACAGCTGAAAATGCACCTAAAGGAAGAAATTGCCGTGACAACATCCGGTATCTCTAGTTTTCGTCGAACTTAGATGGCCTCAAAACAAGTTGCAGGAACAGGGTACAACATTCTTTCTCTTGATGGCCGATCTGATTACTCTCAAGCTTTCCCCCCCCCTAAGAACCGTACGTGCGAGTTTTCCCGCATACGGCTCAAGCCTTGCATTGGGAAAAGCAGGTGAAAGGCAAGTTGAGATATATGGGTCTCGCAAATGTGCTTAAAGACAAACCAATGCACATTCCCGACATTGATTGGAAGGATTCACAAGAGCAAGCAGTCTACATTGTGATGGGTTATCTAGATCCTTTGGTTATGAAGCAAGTTGAGGAGTATCCTGAAGTTACACAACTTTTTGATGCCTTACAGAGACGGTTTCATCAGAAGTAAATCTCCCATGTGATGAATACCTACATGAGGCTATTGAATTTCATGATGAGGCCGGGCTCGAGAATTCAGGATCACATTCACGCATACGGAGATTTGTTGGTAGATCTTCAGAGTATGGAAGATGAGCTTTTTGACATTAAGAAATCTATGCATCTACTTCACTCATTGCCTCCCTCCTACAAGACACTATCAAAGATTCTATTTCATCGTGATAACAAGGCTGTAACTTACAACGAGGTGGAACAGGAGATGTTGTCATTCTCTCGCCCATTCACTTCAAGTACTGCACTTACTGTGATCCGGGGTCAGTCGCAACCATTAGGTCAGGACAATCTGCAGCGTACAAGGTTCAAGCGGCAGAGATCGAGATCCCTTGAGCATAGGAGAGTTGAGTTTCAGGTTCCGTCTCCTAACAAGAGGAACTTGAAGAACTTGGTGTGTTGGAGATGTGGCAAGAATGACCATATCAAGGACAGTTGGATGCAAATAAGAGATGTGAATCTTCCTCAAGTGGCGAGCATCTTCACTCTTAAGAGGAAGACGAGTTTACAGACGGTCTACGATGCCAGAGGTATGCCCTTTGTAATTCACCAACAGTTGTTGGTGATGTATGGATTTTGGATAGTGCTTGTTCTTATCACATTTGCTACATTAGAGAGTTCTTCTATACTTTCTCAAGATCAAACGGGTCTGTTCTTATGAGAAATGACCAACCTTGTAAGATTGAGGGTGTTAGATCTGTTAAAATCAGCATGTTTGATGGTGTCAATCGAACACTGACACACGTTAGATTTATACCTAATATGAGAAAGAATTTGATCTCTCTTGGAGTGTTAGACTCACACGGCTTGGAGTGAAGCTCTAGGCATGGAGTGTTAGATGTCAAATCTAGTGATGAAAAGGTTATACTTAAGGATATAAGCACAATAATCTGTACTTATTAGAGGGCATCACAATTTGTGGAGAAGTCAAATTTACCAGATCTCGCATAGAGATGTCTCATTTATTGCATTCCAGACTACGTCATATGAGTGATAGGTACTTGTATCTTCTTGATGAAAAAAAAATGTTACCGGGTTTGGGTACACTTGACTTTGCATTTTGTGAACACTGCATCATGGGAAAACAACATAGGCGAGCTTTTAGTGTTGGAACTCATAATTTCAAGGAGATACTGGAGTATGTACATAGTGACGTGTGGGGTACATCTCTTACTGCCTCACTCTCAGGAAAGCTCTACTATGTTTTTTTTTTATAGATGATTACTCTAGGTATGTGTAGGTATATTTTCTTACCCACAAGTCTAAGTTCTTTTCAACCTTCAAAACTTGGCGCATTCAAGTTGAGAATCAGACTAGCAATAGGGTAAAATATTTATGATCAGATAATGGCGGCGAATATACTTCAGAGGAGTTTCAGAGGTATTGTACAGAGGAGGGGATTACTCGTCACTTCACAACAATTTACACTCTCCCACAAAATGTTATTTTTGAGAGACTCAATAGAACAGTGTTGGAGAAGGTGCGAAGTATGCTAGATGAATCTGGTTTACCAGGAGAGTTCTAGGCCGAAGTCGTCAACACCGCAGTTTATCTCGTAAACCTCTCTTCTTCTAGTGCAATTCAATTTTCCACACCGTTTGAACTCAAGCATAAACGGATGGTGGATTACAGCCGTTTGAAGGTTTTGGTTGTACTGCTTATCCTCTAACACCAAAGGAGCACACAATTAAGTTAGACCCTACGTCCAAGAAATGTCGTTTTCTTGGATATGCTAGTGGAGTGAAAGGTTATAGGCTATGAGATCCACTAGCACGTAAGGTGATTGTCAGTCGAGATGTTTCTTTCAATGAGCTTGGCTTATTGAAAGAGGAGGAGAATTCTAAGACTCATCGTACTGACAAGGGAAAATTTCCAGTCACGGATATCGCTGTGGGAGAGTTTGATCATCATATCACTAATGATCTGTCACAAGAAGAAGCACCGGATCATCAAGAACATGAGGAACTTGAACGAATTATTATTGATGAGCCTATTGCAATAGTTTCAGACAACAGAGATCAACCGGAAACGTCTACTAGTAGATTGCATCGTGCTAGTAGGGCTATTGAAAGGTTTGGTGTGTGGGCAAATTCATACATTCTAGAAGATTGTGACTTTGATATCGAGGATAGGGATGATATAGCGTTGATTTTGGAAGAAGGTGAAACTTCTTCATACAGGGAAGCTCAAGCTTAGGTGGAATGCTGCTATGGAGCGGGAGATGAAATCCTTGATTGACAATAAGACTTGGGAGATGGTTGAGACTCCTACCAATCAAATGCTGATTAACTCCAAGTGGGTGTACAAGCTGAAAGACAATCCAAGAGGAGACGAGGCAAAAATCTTCAAAGTTAGGTTGGTGGCTAGAGGTTTCACCCAAGAGAAGGGCGTGGACTACAACGAAGTTTTCTCACTGGTAGCTAAGTATGCTACAATTTGTCTTGTATGTGCAATGGCTGCGATATTTGATCTTGTTATGGATCAGATGGATGTGGTTACAGCTTTTCTCTATGGATATTTAGAGTAATAGATCTACATGAGACAACCTGTTGGTTTTGAGGTCAAAGGCAAAGAGAGGTTGGTTTGTAGATGATTGAAATCATGGTATGGTTTGAAGCAAGCTTATAGGCAATAGAACACGCGATTTGATCAGTTCATGAAGGCACAAGAATTTTTACGGAGCGTGTATGATCCTTGTGTCTACATGAAGAAGGTAAATGATGAGACGCTCAATCTCATCATTTTGATACTCTACATTGACGATATGCTCATATTGGCGGAAAACCAATCCGATGTTGATAAATGCAAGAGTAAGTTAAAGTCTGCATTTAAGATGAAGGATATGGGGGAGTCGAAGAGAATATTAGGCATGGAGATACATATGGATCAGGAGCAGAAGAAACTATGGTTGAGTCAAGCCAAGTACGCTCAACATGATGGACTCCAAAGGAGTATGGACTCCTTTGGCACCACATTTCAAACTCTTTGCAGCTCAATGTCCTACAGATGCAGTGGAGAAAGGAAATATGTCATGTGTTCCCTATGAACAAGCTGTAGGCAGCCTCATGTATTTGATGGTGTGCACTAGGCCGAACATTGCTTTTGCGATCAAATCAAGGGAAAGTTCACTAGGAAGTAGTGAAATGGATTTTGAGATATTTGAAGAGTACTCTGGATTATGCCTTATTGTTTGATGGTCTAGGACAGGATCTAGATAAAAGGAGATCTACAACTGGATATGTATTTACACTTGGCGGTGGAAACATTAGTTGGAGGTCTACATTGCAGAAATGCTTAGCCCAATCAACAACAAAAGCTGAATATGTGGCAACAGTAGAAGCGGTAAAGGAAACTATTTGGTTGGATATGCTTATCATGGAAATGAGATTGAAGTAGGGCGTGGTTAATCTTCATTGTGATAGCAAGAGTGCTTAACATTTGGCCGCGAATCAGGTCATGGGTAGCAGAATGAAGCACATTGACATCAGGTATCATTTTATCAAACAAGCAGTGTTTGATAAAACAATTGAGCTAGTCAAGATCGACGGTAAACTCAATCCAGCTGATGCTTTGACCAAAGTTATTCCATTGGAGAGTGTCAAGCGACAATGTGCTACCATGCAAGTTGTGCATGGGGAGCACATGTAAACTTTGCTAGCATAATAACTCTATTTAACTCTTTATGTTATTACTCTATCCTATTATGGCTACGGTCTAGTTCTAGTTAGCTCTGGTGTAAAGAGTGGCATTGTGTTAGGTTTCTGTCTAGAACTTCCCGCTGAGTAATAATATAGATTTCAGAGGTTACTGTTTCCTTAACAAGAGTTAAGAGGGAGATTGTTGAGGTTAACTCCGGTTAATGAGTAACCTCAGGCTCTAGCTATTTATAGCTATGTGTGTCGCTGGCTTTGGGTATAAATATACCTTCAAAGCCAAAGCTTCAAAGAGGAGCTGAAGTATTGTGTATTCACTTGTCAGTAAGTCTGCTCGCGTGTTTCAGCCGTGGACGTAGCCCTTGAAGGTGAACCACGTTATATAAGTGTATCGTGTGATTCGTACTTGGTTTTAGGTTTTACGTTAAGACATGGGTTGTATTGTCAGTAGTTTTTTACAAACAATACAACACGTCTCGTCTTATTACACACATTTAGAGAGTTTCTGTAATAATTTTTAGTTTATAAGTAAAAATTTAAGAAGCAAATGTATCAATTTGAATATTCAAATATCATGATACTATTTGTAGCTTTTAATTATACTAATTAATGATTTCTGTCTTTATTGGAAATTAATTATGAAAATAAATTCCATATACATTTTTTATCTATCTACTAATGTATTATAATTATATGATTGATTGATTTCAATATATTCTACTTGTGTAGTGTTGATCTATGTGTTTTTGCAAATTGATTGTTTCATATTAATTTCTTCGATTTTAGTATACTCTTCTTAAGACTTGATTGTTAATTCATGTACATGTTATGCAAAGTTACAACTTCATTTTGTTTTGTTATCAATATTATGAAATTTCTGACCTGAAGATCATGGACATTCTAAATAACACCATCAAAGAAATGATAAGCTTATTAGATGTATGATATGCTAGAGATATGTTTTTCAATTTTTTGTGCAGAAATACCAATACAATTAGCATTTTTTGTCAGTTAACACTTTTGATATGTGTTATCTTTAATTTTAAACTGACATTAAAATTTTGGTTAAATATATCAAAGTACGTAATTACATGACAATATTTATGTCATGTAATTTGAATCATATTTTACACTTTTACTACAACATGAATTTTCAGTTTTCTTTGAGTCTAAATTGGAGGTGTACAACTTTACATTGATAAAACTACAGTTTTAGGTTATTTAAATATAAATTTAATGAAGTTAAAAACATCTGTCTTAAATTATGTTTATTACTTTATAGCTTTGGAGAAAAAGCAAATTCTTTTTTTAACTTTCAACTTTTGATATTCAAACTTGGACAGGTTTTTTTAACAAAATTCAGCTCATGTGTTTAGCTTTATCGAGCATTGTTTTTATCTTCATTGTTTACATGTCCGTGTGTTATAAAGTTTCGATTCAGAAAAGATTTACGTGAAGCAATGTTCGTTTGGACCAAAAAGAATGTACATTTATTTTGACCCATTTTTTTCTTTAACATCGCATCTATCTACAATGATATTATGAATGTCGATAAATAACTCACATAAGGCTAAAGCCTTGGTGTGCGTTGGAAACCGACAAAGATTAGCATGAATATGTATTTTGCTCAAAAGGACTAAGTTAAATTTGTACATTTGATGGTTACCAATCCTATGCATTATAGACTTCTTCAACTCATAAACCAATACCTTATCTACGATCAAAACCTGCATCATGACAAAGCGCTGGTCAGCATAACATAATCAACTTATTGAATTTGAGCCAAATCCACCATGTGCTTCATATGCTCAAACTTTTTGCACTAGCTACTTCTAGCCATAGTCACACTCTTTAAAGGTCAACTTCAGAAACTAAAGCACAAGGAGACTTAATGAACTTTATCCCTTAAATCCTAGATCTCCAAGCACTATCGGCATTAATATGATGCTAATTACATGATAGGTTCTGACTGTTGTATTTACCAATGCACATGAATTTCTATCTACTAAGGTTACTACAACGTATATTGCGACAAAGTTATACAAGTACAGTAGTATGGAAAGACTTCACTCTTTTGTAACCCTAATAATGGAGTTATATGAAGTTTTGGATGCCTATCTTGATATGATGAGGGAATGTCCAAGAAAATATTATAAAGGCAACATGATGGATTAATATTTTCTCTAATCGTATTGTGTAATTTATTATAGGCATCCATTTGTTTTTCTCTACAGAGAATACTTACCAACGATACAGATAGTAGTGAAATCACGTTATGATGATGTTACATGTATATACCATCATACGATGCTGTGGTTTCTTGTAGATAGTTTCATTTAGATTGCTGGGAAACAGTAGGTGAAGTAGAAAAGATTTTTCATCGGGAAACTACTAGGGTAGATCTTGTATTATCATGACGTGTTTTCCTGTTTGTTTGGTATTTTTTTAGGTTGGATAGGGTATTCAGTTCTGGATATCAATTTGGCCCCAAGAGTAGTTTGTGAGTTTAAATGGAGAAAAAGTTCATCGTGTCCAAATACATTATCTCCCCCATAGATGCAAAGAGACGTAGAAATGGCCGCATGAACATTCATACCTCCTGATTAAATCCTTCGTCTCAAATTATGCACATAAGTGCTGCAATAAGAATAATCTCTCCTCGAGCCGACTTGTAAGAGTACCGAATCACAATCTATGGTCATGTTATGCACCCAAGAAACTAACATCGCAAAATGCAAGTCATCGGAGAAAGCAGCGAATGGAACATGGAATGCATTGAAAGAAGGAAAGAAGGAAAGAGGGCTCAGCGAATGCTCGAAGGGCAGACGAAGAAGGAACGAACGGAAGGAGAAGGGAGAGACGAGAGTGCATGCCGATGCCCGCCCGCCCGAGCGTTATCGTGACGCTGTGCAGTTTGTTCTGTGAGTAGGATCATACCCGCGACATGCGAAGCTCCGTGCCTGGGGATAGAACTTCGTTCTGGCCTTGCATCGTGCCTCCTCGTTGGACAGTGCGAACTTCGTTCTTCGACGCGACGATTTTCGTTGCAGCCTCGACGAGACGACTCTGAGAAATTGCGGTGCGCTGGGACGAAGAGTTGCGGGTTGCAGGGTTTAGCTGTTCGGGAGTAAGGAGGGGCAACGGATCGACTGATTAGGTGCCATGTCTTGGTGCACGATTGAGTCGGATCCTGGTACTTTTTCTGACTCTTCTCTTTGAAATCTGCAGGTTTGAGTGTGTCTCGTGAGCTTTTCTTACTGTTTGCAATGACTTGAGCCGACGATTAGTAGGGTTTGTCCAGGCGATCGTTCTAGATTGAACTGAAGTCCCGCGATTTGGCTCGCGGGACCGATACCAAATATTGTTGCTGTTGTTTGAATATGTGCACAACTGCAGAGTTGGCTGTTTTTCTCATAGATTTCTTTACATCTTGTTGTTTCAGCATTGAGGTTCTTCTGGTCCTTATTGGCCTCTTCTTGTTTTCTGAGCGATGGTTATGCCATCGTTCTTTTTACCCCTATTGGTGCCTGTTTCCTTCCCACTTTATCTTTGTTTTTTATTTACCAATTATTCCGTAGTAGGATTCACTTCGAATTCTTACATTCTACACATCAGCAGAAACCCTGGGCAGGTCAAGAACGAGTTATCTGCCTACTTTTGGGCAAGCTTGGAAAAGAACCTCATGCACAAGGAAATACGAAGCATTAGTAGAGTTTATTACACAGCTTCTTCATGCTGCATCCTTCTACTTTCAGAAGTATTCGACCTATCTGGGTTTGGAAACCAATGTAGGAAATGTAGAAATGGCACGGCCTGAAGAAACTCCAATTTGAGTACTAAGTTGTGTGGTGTATACAGCATACAACCTAGTAATCAAAACAGTGTAATCAAATGAGGCCTAAGGTATTGTACAACATACCTTACACCACCCTATAACTAAAACTTTTTATGCGAAACATCGCTTGTACCCATCACCAATTCAAATCGATGGAGTCTCTAAACTTAAGCACAGAGGAACATGGTATTTGTTCACCATCTACTGCGGTCCCAAGGAACTGGCGCTTCTCCAAACCATACACAAAGAACATTGAATATAGACGCTACATGATAAATTTTCTTACAGAATAGGGCAGTTATCAAGTAGTCACCTGAGTATAAAGTCTTGCTAGTTGCCTTACGTTCATGCGTTGGGCAACTTGGGAGACGTACATCTCACACATGGCTTGATGGTATTAAGCAGAATACAATATCAATAAGGAAAATGATATGAGATGTCAACAAGAGTGTTGAAAAAAGGACCGTTCTGTCGGTCTTTCACGAATCTCGTTGATGCTTCTTCGTTGATCTTCGTTTCTATTATGTAATCAAGACTAGATGAGTCTAACATTCCGTGTTTTTGATTTCTGAACAATAGGGGTTTTTACGGAGCTCATACAACAAATGCAGGTGAAAGGGGTCCAGGTACGTGAAGGTGGGAGCTTTGAAGTTTCCTTACTGTCGACAGTACTGTCTTGATCATTGCTGAAATGCAGAAAGTATTCGATAGTACGTGCGAGAACGCTTTTCATGTTATTATCGACAGTCATTGGTCGTGAAACGTTTGGCAAACCAACTATAGAGAAGATACATAGAATATCGGTTAGAGGATGTGGAAGACATTCAAGATATCGCAGTCGAAGAGATTTGGAATGGTTTCTATTATAGCTTTCGTTTTGAATTAAGCGTTTGGCATTGTGTCGTACATAATCTTTTGAATTGACTGAGCTTTGCACCTTTAAGAGTCTAGATACCAGTATAACGCGTGTTATAACATTGCAGGTGGAAGAGTTGTACAGTCTGGACCAGGACTCATTAGAACGGCTGAGGTATGCTTCAAAGCGATGAATGGTCTTGCTCTGTGATCAATCAAATTGAACGCTGCCTAGCTCTTTGCCTGATTAAAGTGCAATTTTCCGATGCAATTGATGGTTAACGGATGCAATGTTTGTTTGTACAGGCCTGTGTATGGTTTGATATTCCTTTTCAAATGGAGACCAGGAGAGAAGGATACTCGGCCTGTGCAAAAGGAATTTAACAACAACCTATTCTTTGCAAGCCAGGTATAATGCTTTTTAATTATAATGGATATATAAAGTGCTGGAAAATATGATGACATTCCCTCCTGGAAATGAATGCGGATCTAATCCTTAGACTCTAAACCCCAGTCAGATAACAAGCATTACGAATACTGAAATGAACGTGTGATAAGATCAAGAACTTGCATTTGTTTAAATAAACAACATCTTCTCTGACGTAGTTTGGATTGGCTATTTCTATTTAAGTTTATTCACACGAGCAAGGACGGTCATTTTGAGTTAAGAGGAAAAGTTCCTATGTGCTCGCAGGTGATATATTGGTTATTTATGTTCAAAGTTTACTGACATGAGCAAAGGACGGTCATTTTTAGCTAAAAGGAAGAGTTTTTACTTGGTCGCAGGTTATAAACAACGCGTGTGCAACACAAGCCATTTTGTCGATTTTGATGAACCGACCAGAAATTGACATCGGACCGGAGCTTTCTATTTTGAAGGAATTCACGAAAGAGTTTCCATCAGAATTGAAGGGTTTGGCTATCAATAATAGCGAAGCTATCCGCACTGCACATAACAGCTTTGCCAGGCCTGAACCTTTCGTTGCCGATGAACAAAAAGTAGCAGATAAGGATGACGATGTGTATCACTTCATTAGCTATCTGCCAGTTGATGGAGTCTTATACGAGCTCGATGGGTTGAAGGAAGGTCCTATTAGTCTGGGTTCTTGTGGTAAAGGAGGTCCGGATAGCATGGAATGGTTAAAGATGGTGCAGCCAGTTATACAAGAGAGAATAGAGAAATACTCAAAGAGCGAGATAAGGTTCAACTTGATGGCAGTTATCAAAAATAGGAAGGACATCTACAACCAGGAGCTTGCTGAGCTCGAGGCGAAGAGAGCAGAGCTTTATGGACAGCTAGAGGCAGCGCAAGGGAAAGGCGACGATGTCATGGATGTGGATTCGGACGATAAACAAAATTCTCCTCTGGAGCAAGTCCGGCTCGCCCTTATGGAGATAGAGTCTGAGATTGCCGGAGTGAGTGATCGGATTGCCATGGAAGAGGAGAAGTTTAAAAAATGGAAAACCGAGAATACTCGACGAAAGCATAATTATATACCCTTTTTGTTCAATTTTCTGAAAATTCTTGCAGAGAAGAAGCAGTTGAAGCCTTTGATTGAGAAGGCGAGGCAGAAAACTTGAACAGCCCAGGGACTTGGAACTTATTTCACTCTGAAAGGCGAAATACTGGCTGACGCCTGCGGCTTATCCTTGTGGCTTCACAAGACGGTGTATAGGTGAGAGCGAATATCTAGGTTAGAAGGTCAAGGAGAAAGCTACGGTTCTCTTAGCAGAAAATTTTGTGCAGTGTTGAAATTCATAAAAATAAAATACACGACGTGCTCAGTACAGTCTGGACCATCAGAATCATAGGTGGCGGTGAGATGCTCCGTGCAGCATCGATCTCATCGATCTCAACTCCGACAATTGATGCTGATCAAGTTGTCCGGTTTTATGTGTGAATGCTTGAACTGTGCGATGCTGTTCGTGGAAGGCTCCTAGTCATGACGCACTATCTCCTTCATGTGTACACTCTCATAGTTCTGTTTGAGACAGATACTTAGGTTTGGGAGCGGGTTGTTCCAGTTGGTTTTGTCATAACATTTTCCTCTGTACGGATTCTGGGCACCAAATTGTCCTGTATGGAAAGTTGTTCGTGTTTGTCGGTTCGTTATGTTCAATCTTGATGTCAATGTCCAAGGGTTTACAGTTGGGCTCACCACTTTTTCTATCTTTCGAGGAAAGATGCCTAAAATTGGTGGATAAATACGTAGACCACAACAATCTCTCCCAAGAGGTTTTTTAACTGGAGGTAGGCTTCATCCAGGTTCAAAGCTTCAACAGCAAAGTGGCTTTTTTCATGTCACAGGATACGTGTGTGCTCGTCATCGATGAACGATGTTTTCCTTCCCATTCTGGGGTCTGGGGTCCTGATCTCAACCTTGGGGAGAGGTCCCGGATTTCACTGTAGCCTTCTACAGGTTAGCTATAACCGCGCAGCATTTTATCTAAATTGAAAGCTCTAGATACGGCATCAGACCTACACCTTTTGGGAGGCCAGCTCGGCCAAGACGGTGACATTAGATATTTATTTCTCATGATGTGATTTAAATTCCCTCTATGTACTGGTATTGAAGGACGTCAAAGATTACATCTGTAACAATGATTTGTACTTCGTATCACACTTCGGGTTAGTTTATATTGCAGATATTTAGGTCTGTTTTGTAGGTATCGAGAACTTCATGTTTTTGTTTTGTGTGAGTTCTAGACTGTTGTCTCGACTCAGTTGATTTATTCAATTCACTTGAAGATTCTTTTTCCCATTGAAGTATTTTCTTCAGAAATGAAAGAGAAAAAATCGTTGAACTATCTGGACAAGACCTTGACATGTGTTTGCTCTGTCACCATTGTAAGAAAACCAAGTGATTTGGTTGGAAGGGTACGTGACCACAAAGACAGAAACCAAATAAGGTATGACCACCGGTTCAAAAAGATCCCTACTTGTTATTGGTAATGTTGAAAACATTACTCTAAGGGCGAAAACTATCACTGGATATCTTTCACAGTCAATGGTGTGTGATATGATTTTTGAAGCTATATATACATCTACTGTCTGTACGCATATACTTCCGTTTCTGAAACTTCAGATACGAACAAAACGCTGTACCTCGAATTAGACCACAACTTCTGTAACATTCTGCACTCTTGATTCTTCCTGGCAGATTAATCCTCATGAACCAAAGTTTTGTGTCTGTTTATTGTGCCTGTGGAGGACATGGGATCTGGATGGCTTCTGAACTGGCCTGCGGTGTTCTGCACGTATCGTCCAGGGACGTCTGAAATCGAAAATAGTCGTTCAAAGTCTAGAGATGTTGTGAAAAAGTTATTCGATGCTCATAAAGCCACAACAATCCATCACCAAAGATCCTGATTACCGGTCACTTCCTCGTGAAGTCCAATCATCAAAATTAACGTAGTAGTAACGGATCATATATATGGTACTGGTCACCTCTCAAACTGCTCCAATTGTGGTGTCTGTTTCCGCTATGTACTGGCGGAAGGTGTCAAGTTTTGGTTTTTCCCAAAGACACATTATGTTTCCCACAGATATGGTCCACTTTTGATTGCAAGTGGTGTGAGGTCTTTAGCGGAATAAGAATCCAATGCAGGTAAGGTGAAAAGTTTTGGAGGCTCTTCTGGGTCTTTGTTTACTCGAGTCAGGACCCAACATGAAAGTATTGTCAGGCCATACTTCAGACGTCGTTTTCTTCCTCGCCCATTTAGGATAAGCACCTGTTCCCTTCGCATCCTTATCATCCTGAAATTGTTGGAAAGCCTGTCTTTTCTCTCTTCCACTCATGAGTCAGATTGATTTGACTATCAGTCCTTTTGGATCTGCTTTACCTTTTTGTTTTTCATTTGGTTTGCGTATGTGGGCCTGTACTGTCAATCTGTCTCCTTCGCCGTTCGCTTTTCCTTGGATGCCAGCAAACGAGGTTTCTAGATTATCCATGGCAATCTAAATTTAGTATTTTCACCACCTAGTTCCCCACCACCACAACAAGCACGAGAATTTGGTTTCTATTGGAAAAGATGATTATTACAAGTCACGTTTGTTCTGTTACTGATGTAATATCAGAATACTCCTCGAAAAGCCCGAGAGGATCTTAGCAGTAAGGAACTTTTCACGCATCTCCCGTCTACTGTAAGTAGAGATTTTACAAAAGCAAAAATCACTCGAGTCATCTTCAGAGATTTCATTCATTGCACGAAGGAAGTATGGAAAGCAAGTGTATAGCCTAAACGTGTACTATCTTAGTTATATTTCGCTCCTTGAGATCGAATACTGGTCAGCAGAGTTAGAGATGAAAATTTCCAGGTCCCCTTGTTTTCGAGTCGAAGGACAGCAAGTATGCAGATGTTTTTTCTCTGCAAAGTCAGGCAGGGAGAGAAATATGGAAAGAAACTGTTTAGCTGAAACATGTCTCTGCTGTCATGTTTGCTGATCTATCTTTTCTTCAGCGCTTGGATCTCGACCACTGGTCAGCAGTGTTCGAGATGACGACTCCCAGGTCTCATGGTTTTCAATATCGAAGACAGTAAGTTCCAGTTTGCTTTACACTCAAACTCATGCTGTGAAAGTACAAATGGCGGCGTTCTCTGCTCTCAAGGAGTTGGTAACCTATCGGAACAGCGAGATGAATATGAGGATGTACAGAGAGGGCATGCATGCGCGTACGACGAACGCGTTGAGAAAGAACGTCATGCGGCCAATTGAGTCCTCATTAAAGACTTGTGTCACGGAGAACTCGTTGTCTTGTCCAAGATCTAATTGACAAAGGGAGCAGACCCATAGGGCCCTTACTACTTTCTGTAAATTCGAGGCAGAGTCTTGTGATTTAGCGGGGAATATCATGTGCTCCAATGTGCACATAATTGCGGCTTTTGACTCAGTCATTCTGATCCTTGTAGCCCCGGATTGAGGAGATGAGGCACATGAGGCACTTGGGACACGTTTGATCGGAACCCAGGACTGCTCCTCCTTCTCCTTCTCAATTGCATCGAGTCTAGATTCTGTCCGGCAGCACTTCTTAGCACGACGAAGTCGCTTGTCGATCTCCCAATGGTCACCAGCCCTCGGCGAGTCACAGATTTGGTACACTTTCCTTCTGTGGACCACAGTGTTGCAAAGCGAAGGTCATCGCACTGCACTGCACTGCGCTGCCCTTCCCTGTCCGATCGACAAATCCAGTCTCGGTCTGATCCCCGAGGCACGAAATACCTTTCACGTTTTTGTCGTCTGGCTGACCGAGAGCATCAACGGGAGAAGTGGCGCAGCATTTTACTTTTCTGTGGGTCCGAAGATTGACTTGCATCCTAGATTCCATGTGGTTCTCTTTTCCGTTCACTCGAACTTTCTGTCCAGCCTTTCTTGTTGTATTCATAGCCAAGATATTCGACGCATTGTCAAACAAACGCTTGATCTGACTTTTGTCGTCCTCCGTCCCGAGGTTGATCTCGTGCCTGTGACCCTGCGAGAGACTCTGCAGGAGTCTCGGAGACGAGACGAGACGACATTCGAGAGATGTACGTACCGGCTCATCCACCTGCGTCGGCGCACGAGCACAGCTGGGTACGAATTCCATAAGGACATAACATTCCCGAGAAAAGCGAGTTGCTGTTGTCTGAGTAGCAACGCAACTCTCCCACGTGTTCCTTCCTTGTCTGCTCATTCTGAATCTGCTCTGATCAGATCTGTGCCTAGCTCTGCGCGTCTCGAGAGCTACCAATGTCACGCCAAATTCCAAGCGATGCAGGTAGACAAGCTAGCCATCGAGCGCGCAGTTCGACGAGGTGTACTAGAGTCAAATCTTCGACCTCGAAGACTGAGAATTCAGCAGAAGGTAGCAATTTCGAGGGCGAGATCAGAACGGAAGAGGACGAGGCAACGAGGAGAGAATTGTGCAACCAGCTACATCGCCGACTCTGCAAGCTAGTAACCGAGTGCGCCAGAGAGCAGAGAATTTCTTTCCGATACGCTAATATGTTCTTTGGTTATTATTTTTTTTCTTTATTCATCTTTTTCTAAGATACTAAACTAAACTTCTAAGGTTGATGAACATACAAAAGGTAATATGTCGCACATGACATAGAATTTTTATTGATGTAAGTTTATGGAAAGAAGATATTTTTTGTGTGAATAGAATATATGTATATTAATGGGAATTTTCATAATCTATATATATGTCTAAATATTGTATAATTTATATAATTTAGGTTTAAAAATATATTTTCCTAGTATTATATTAAGATATAATGATTGGATTCTAGAAGTTGACAATATTGTTCATCTCTGCACTTTTTTAAAATTCATTTCAAATCTAAGATTATATTTACTGTATAACTTATTTTATTCTAATTACCTATTCTTGACAATACTAAATTTCAAACTTACTTCAGAAATAATACAAACTAAATATTTTATAAAATAAAATATCAAAAATAATCTACAATTTTATTAACATACAAACGTATAAAATGTAATATACTAATAAGAAAAACTTATTTTATTTTATTTGTGCACAAAATAAATATTTGAGAGTTAATTTCTATATGTACAATAAAATTTAATAATGTCTAATTATACCATAGTTTATGCTAACTATACTTCACCCTACAAAATTTGTTGATCTTTGGTATGTTGCGTTGGCAAGGATCTTCATGTACAATTGGTTTCTTCTAGTGAGAACACACAAGATCAAGTCTCTTCATATCTCCACTTCTTTTATTACTAACCTTGCGTTTACGTTTAATCACGACAGCATAGCACTCACTCAACACTTAACCTTGCAATGTTGATAGCGCAACGGTCAATGTTGAGTTGGAGACCTTTGGCGGTGGTACGAGCCTATTGATTTTGAAATGAGATCCTTCTGATCAATCACAGATCTACTTTTTGAAGCAATTTATATAATTTTTGTATAGAAAAAGATAAGTAGCATAAAATGAGTTATAACTAACTGCTATTTAAATTTTTTTGGAACTTTGTTAAAGAGATATGCAAGAATAGTATATAGTTTGTGAAATATCACTTTCTTTTATAATTTGATGTAAACATGACAAATTTACCTGTTTTTGTGATCAATGTATGAAGATAAAGAAAAATAAACATAAAATTCAATATAATTCTTGAGATCAATCATGTTAAAGAAATTGATCAATCAACTCAAGTAAATTATTCAACAAACGCTTAGACAAAAAGAGAAGAAAGAAATTCAAGTCACATTACAATAAATGAGATTAATGTTTCATTTCAAATATGCATATGAATGATATTATAAATATCATTGCTTTTAAATGTATTTTGAAATTTATTAAATTATACGATTTGTTAATATTTACACTTGAAATTATATGGAATGTATATAATATAGGATTTATTTTAAAATTCGAGAATATGACTTTAAATATTGCTGATTTTTAATTTGTAATTTTTCATAACCGAAGATTTTATTGCAATGAATTAATATATAAGCAGTTCTGATATATGTATTCAAATAATATTCAAATCATGCAATGTTTTAAAATTTTAAAAGAGAATTGTATAAAACATTTTGTATTAAAAAATATAAGATTAATGCTAATTTAGATTTTAAGTAATCTAAACAATTGTCATATCAACATTGAACCGATTTAATTATTTAAAAAAATTTATATATCTTTTAATTCTATGACATAAATTTTATATGATGGAAAAATAATTATAAGTATATATATTTCAGTTTTATTTACATGTTTATTTTTTGCTCTATTTCCAATTTTTATCTAATTATAACTTGCTAAAAATTATTTGTTTTTGAAAATTATCAAATATGACTTGTTGAGTTGAATCAAATATTTTTTAGTGATTTTGAAACAATCTTAATAATTCATAAATATTGCATAATCAATATTTTTTTTTCATGAGTTTTATAATGAACCTAATTATTTTTCAAACTGGATGCTTAATCAAATACATTTGTAGCAAACATGATATTTGAGCTAAAAACTATGTTGAATGCCATTATATAGATTACATTTTCAACTTTAAAATTAAAAAAAAGTAATATTTATTTGTTTGAAATCTTTTTGAAGTTGATTTAATTCAATTTTGCAAATTTTAAACAAAAAATTCAATAAAAAAATTAAAAACATTCCATTTAAAATAATTTTTTTAAGTTGTTAGTTTTTCTCTAATATTTTTAGAAATAACACAAATTTTAAATACTCATGATTACGAAAATTCTGAAGTTTATTTTACAAAAATATTTCATTTTATATGAGTAAAAGTATATATAATATATTTTAAATATATATTTTCTATTTTTTAATTTTTTTTGAAATTAAATTCAACTTTTTTATGAGCGTAATTTTTTCAAACAAATATTAGTATATATAATAGCTTATTGAATTAATAATATTTTTTTTTCAAGTTACTATTTTTTAAATGTTATTAATTTACTTAAGTGTGATAAAATTGAACTTTTAATTTATAGTTTAATGTTATTCTAGTATGTAAGGTTAGTTTGACATTAACAATATAAAAATAGTTGTGATTTTTTACTACAAAAATATATCTTCAAAAAGTAATTCTTGATGTGTTTTTGTGTACTCAATCAATAGTGATGAATTATATAATTTTTTCTATAGATTTTTTAATTTGATGTTTATTTGCTTGTTTTCTTTCGAAGAAATTGTACAGAGTGAACAACTTTTACATAGTGTGCAGTGCATTGAGTAATACACAATCTCATCAATGATTGAATGAATTATTGCCGAGATGTTTAATAGATGCAACATCGACCTTAAGTACTTGGAGTGAATACACTTGACAATTTTAGGTAGATTCACTCAAATGTATGTACACCATATGCATTATAAGATGCTAAATATAAGTACTTTGTTTCATAGCCAATTCAAGTTAGAAGATAAAGACATTTTGTTGGAAAACTTGATGTTGTTATCCGTGAGATCCCAATTGTGACGGATTTTAATTCAAATGTTATTGACTATACTCTAATCAATTCATTGAATTCACATCCAAATTATGTTATACTTAGCTTGAATTCAAATTATTCAAGTAATGAAGATGAAGCTATTTATTTTTTGTTAAATCATTTTTTTATATTAAGTTGAACAAACAAAAACTATTGTATATGTATGTGAGTTGAAAAATTAAGGTTTTGTTAAAAGATTTGTCAGCATAAAATGAATAGGTGAACAATATTGAAAGAACAACTCATATAAGGTGCTCAAATAATGTAGATGTTAATCAATTAAGAAAATTTTTGTTTAATTTTATAGATGAATTTATGAGTTAAAAAATGTTGTTAATTTGAATTCAATGTACAAAACTTATTTCAGATGATGCTACTAAACATGTTTACATTGTGCTATATTCGATACCATGATGTTAACATTAATCCTTGTTTAGGATATAGACTTCGGCTCCTAAGGTGATGAATTCTAACGTCAGCCATCGGTGAAAGTAAGTACACTATTTAACGTGACAAGGAGACTCGTTGCGTGATTGTTTTTTCAGTTATGTCCCTATTGATTTTTGTGTGTTTGTGGCGTGAAAATTCTAACCATTGGTATCAAACAAGCTTTACCTAAGTGTGTTTGTCCGCATGTTGTTAAAATATTTGACATTTGATTTGATGCTTGCAGTTTGTACGTTGACGAGCACAATTCCGACCTCGATCATGAGCACTTACAGGCTTGTGTAGGAGCAGAAGCCTTTGTCGTTTGAGGAGATGCTCATGATCAAGGTCAAAATTGTGCTCGTTAATCTACAAACTGCAAGCATCAAATCAAATGTCACGCTTAGAGATTTCACACAACTTTCTTTTGTGTGAAATCTCTAACCACCAACTTGGCTTTGAAGACACTCTCCTTATCACCCGCTGAACTATAATTCAGTTTGTACACCCACTTGCAATCAATCAAAGCTTGATTCCTAGGAAGTTTAACTAGCTTCCAAGTCTTATTTTCAATTAGCAAATTCATCTCACGTTCCATAAGAGCACTTTATTTTTCAAGCCTATAAATAAAAGCTTGAGATTCTATATAAGAATAATTTTTTTTCCAAGATCAATGCAATATCCTTATCATCATTTGTATCAATGTCACAATTGTTAGAATCAATAATAATCTGATTTGATGATCTCTTAGTAAAAGATTCTTGTTGATTTCTATTTTATGATGCAGACATTTGAGTCTAACCAAAGAAAACTTGCTCCATTCGTATCTAATGATATGTTGTTGTATGTGTGAAGTTGTTGTTAGAAGTATTAAAGGAATTGATCATGGTGAGCTTAGTTATAATGAATTCTAGCTGTATATGACTAAGTTTAGCTATTATATGTATACTTGGCAGAATAAGTAAGTTAGCTCTAGATGTTTTGAGTGAAAATTTATATGTTATCGCTTATAAAGTCTAGATTTGAAGAAAAAAAAATTTTGACTACATAATTAGTTTTGATTGATTTGATTAAATAATGGAAATTTCATTGTTTATACCAAATTTAAAAATAACTTAGAGTCTAATGGAAGTTCTAGAAGATTGAAAATCTCAAATAACATGTTACCGTCTCAACAAAACTTCTAGAAGATTTAGATTAGCCAATCAAATGTTGTCGTGTATTGAAAATTTGTCAAACCTGTCATAGTTTATCTTTGTAAAACTAAGATGGATAAAAATTATCAATTGTCACTATGATAATTTCTCAATTAGTATAAGTAGAGAGTTAAAGAAAAGTATCTCAAGCAAGTTTTAACATTTTGTTGTGTGAGTTATTATTTCATCAATATAATTTTGAGTTACTCTATCTTTTTGAGTAGTGATGAGTGAAGAGTTTATGTTAGAGTGTGTTTGATATGGACTTGTTGATGATTTCTTTGCTTCTAAAACCATGATAGGCTATCTTCATGACATGTGAGGTAAATCCAAGCCTCGTAAGGAGATTTCCATAATTACCAAAATTAATTTAAATTATGGATTATATTTTCCTTAATTTTTTTGATTCTGGAATTTATTCAAAAACACACTTTATCACTCGATGATGATCTAAATTTGACTTTGATAAATTGTCTCTGAGATATATGTTGAGTGTTAGAAGCTGAATATGTATAAATTAAGAGCTCTCATTACCATGAAACAATTATGATTTCTTCAAATGAAATTATATCATCGAGCCAATGTGAAATCACACCTTCAAGAATGCGCAAAATCAATACAGCAAGAAAGTAACAAACTTCTAGACGCAAGTAGGATATGCTACACCCTTTTGAGTACATATGGATTACAACAACAATGGTTTGTGATTGATGAGAAATCTTCAGCGGGCAAAAAATGTAAAAGATAATAACTAGTAGAATATAATTTTAGATGCAAGATGTATGGACAAGGATATTGGGTAAGAAGTTCATGGAGATTATATCATAAAGCTTCACGCACCATCAAGCACAGTAAGCAATATTTGCAAAAGAAAAATCACCCTCTGATTTTTCTTCGTAAAATCTCAACTTTTCCTTCCATACGTCGTATAAAGCACATTCCCTGTGTCTCAGCACCGTGATTAACTGTGAATTATGATACTGACGGCGTTTTAATTTATGAACACCGCAAGTTTTATTTTTGGTTAATTCTGGGATTCTGTAGATGAATCCCAAAACTTAGTAGGCTTGGGTAAATTTGAATGAGAGTCAACTTTTGGGTCACAATACCAACATTTTTCTTGTGTCATATTTATTATCACATAATAATCAATCTTTCCTTCAACAACATCTGTGAGTGAAGATTATTTCCTGTTAGTATGAAGAGCCTAAGATATTTCTCTCTCTTTTAATGATCTAGGCTCATTGAAAAAAAATCCATATTGAAAAAAAATCCATAAAAAATCCATATATACATGCTATTTTATTCTAGAGTTTATAACATGATTGCTAAATTTTTTGAATTTGTTTGCAAAATTTCAAAATTAACAAAAAATAAATCTTGCAATATCCATAAATTAAATATTCCGTCATGATCATAGATAAAACCGTTTTTTAATATGAAAAAAAATTTCCTTTGCCGTCAGTAGGTATAAGCCATGTACTTTTTATCTCCGTCGGGCTTGTCACTTATGCATTTGTTATTACTACACCATATCGTTCTTTCACAAGTTATTTTTATTGCTATTCATGACATTTTTTCCATCAAGACATAGATTTTGTGATTTAAAACTTGTGGTTACGCATGCAATAAATCCAATACTGTAAGAAGTAAACACAAGTAGAATAATGTAAGTTGAAAAATTATGATGTTAATCATCTTTTGAGATTTGCTTATCAAAGTCGTAGAGAGCAGAAACGACAATGACAACAAGAAAAAGAAAAAACATAACATAACATAGAATAAATTTCATGAACAACAAATTTGAAATACACCAAGAAAAAGAATAAAAAGAACATAACATAGAATATTTTTCATGAACAACAAATTTGAAGTACAACAGAAAAAAAGAATAAAAATAACATAGCATAGAATAAATTACATGAGCAACAAATTTGAAGTACATCAAATTGCACAATTATGCTACTGAATGAATAATATGTGGTTGAAACATATCCTTCATTAAGATTTTTTATGATCGTTTTGGAAAAGAATCAATTATATATTTAAGTCCAGTAAGAATCCATCTCCAAAATAGAATGCATTCTCTCTTAGATATCCGAGACTCCGACATGTGAGGAAGGCAATTTATGGAATGCAGATCTAGATCAGATCCAAAATGTAGTTGAATAATAGTAGCATATATACTCTGTTTTTCAATAAATTACAAAACTATCAAAATTAAAAAGAGTGGGTTCTATAATTTAAGTTAATTTTTTTAATTATGGAAAATTTCCAGGCCTTATGAAATCTGACCTATAACCCTTCACATCATTGTCATATGTAAAAAAACAGAAATTTTTGGATGTAGGACCTAAGTTGGTGTTATTCTACTTGGATATGAGAGTTTAAGTAGTAAAACCCAAAATGTAATCAACCATATGTTTTTTATTCATTTCAAAGAGTGCAAGAAATGTGCAAAGATTGCATTAGAAGAAGAAAAGTTTATCAAATATTATGCGGTATTGAAAAATTCAATTTAAAATTCATATTGTAAACTAGATTGGTTCAACATACTACACACATTTTTAACGTTGTTCAATTGAAATTTTAAGTAATAACATTTTGAGCTTGAATAAACTTCAAAACTAGAGCTAAAGTATGACATAGAGCTAGAATCACTGTACTCTAATCTAGACTCATTTGAACTTTCTTGATACTTCTTCTTCTTTCTACAATTTTTGGAACTAGAAACATCGGCACTTTTGTAGGGTATGACTGCTTCCATAGTCTCCTCCAAGATGCATGAGCTTGTCGAACAAAAATACCCATCTTTTGAGGCAAGAAAGAAATAAACCATGACATGAGCATGAAATTTACTAGTGAAGTATCAATCTTCTTTGCCACACGTTGAAACTTCTGCAAATATTAACGGACACTTTATACTCTTTTCATCTCCATTTGGCCAATATTAATAAATGTGTGAGTTTCCTCTCCCACCTTCCTAAATTTGAGCAAGAAAGTAACTTTAAACGAGTCCTAATCAACCTTAATATCGGCTGCCAACGCATTGTATCAAGGCCTTGCTTCTCCTCTTAGCACTCCAACCAATGTACTAAGCTTGATAGCATCTTCTTCATTGGCCTGAGCAATACTAATAAAATCTTCTATCCACTCATCGGAGTCTTGCTTTCTCTTATTCAAGAAAAATTGATATTGAAATCTAGCTCTTTGCATGATCATCATGTCTTGTCTTGGCTGCAATGACTCCGAGTCACTCAAGTTTTCTTCCTGTCCAAGTGATTCTTCTCTCGAGCCTTGTGAAGAACTATCTTCAATAAACACGTACCTAAACTCTTAAATCACCTTCATAGGTTGTTGTAGCTATCTTTCCATAGTAAGTTACACTATTAAATGTACTTGATTCCTAGTTCTAGACATGCCCCTACAATAACATGAAGTATTATCTTATTTTCAGGTTAGAAACTTCCATGAAACTAAATATCTAACTTGCTTATCTTTGGTAAGATTGTTCCTCAAAAAACAATATCACATTATGTCCAGACCTTGTCTTTGAGTATCAACATCAATAACTCTTTACTAGGTGTTAATTACCTCATTATGTAGCCAGTTCTAATAAAAGTATGCTCATGGAGAAAAAAAAAGTTGAATCATGTTATATCATAACTTACATTTGATAGATTTGAATCCATAGCCGAAAGGTCAAGTCTATCTTAAAAGTGTTGTCGCTCCCTCTACATTCAATCCATTTAACTCTAAATGATGTATCATCTTGATGTCACCAAAATGTCTTCCGAGTATGTCATTTCCCACCTAGATTAGTCAAATTTCAAACACCAAGTACTTCTCACTATATTCAAACCTAACTCTTGCGGATAAATTATAAGTAAAGTCCGAGATAATGACAAAATCAATGGAAGTTGGCCTATTTTAAATGAACCATGTCACCTAAACATGAAAAAAATATCAAAACAACCTCTTCTCATCAACACATGAGTAAAGATTTAAAGAATTACTTTTCGGTTCCAAGTGTAAAATTCTCCAATGCAAATTTCCTTCTACAATCCAAAGTGCTAATATTTATAGCAACCATAGTGATTTGGCGTTCACACAAAGCAATCACTTGCAGCCCAAAAGGCCAATACATACCTAACCAAAAAAAAAACCCCTAGCTCCTCTCCAAGGATCAAAGATCATTTTCCTCCAATAAAACATTTAATATACTATATAATCTATCCTAATATTGTCACTTAATTCTCTCGTGATTTGATGTCCACATGCAAGTGGCAACTTGGCTCTTCACTTCAATCTGTAGCTTAAGTCTTCAAGATGTCGGACAACTCCAATCCTTAGCTTGCTGATGTTTTTGGATAGCAGCGGCCAAAGCTTTGTGCAGGGTTTGATATCACAGCCAATGGTGGGATTCCTCATCAGATGGACCAAAAAAAAATACAATAGCCATTAAGCATTGTCGTCCATGCTTGATAATTTTGTGTTTGTTGTTCATGTATCCCTTTCCATGTTGATGAATCCATCATTTCACGATCGCTCATATGTAAGGTTAAGAACAACTCTACTTGAACGTACTTGCGAGTTGCTCTCGACAATCTAGATGAGCGACAGATTATACTATCAGAATATTCCATTACTAGCATGATATGAAAGTGTTCTATCCGTCTGAACCACATCCTTCTCTACAAGATGCTTCCGCTCTTGATACTTTGCAAGATGTTTAGCTTGCTCAGGCAACACTGTCTGCCACCGAGCTTTCAAAATTTAATATTTTTTCATTCTTTATGTGATCAAGAATTCTTGCTCCACATACATGAAAACGAATTGATGGCTACTCAACAAGAACTTTCATATCACATGCCGGACTTGTGGCATAACTCTTTTGAAATATACTTTTCCTTAAGGCTTTTGGATCCACCAAAATTCCTTCAGTGTCCAAAAAGCTTCTCCACTCTTCGCTTCAAATAAGATATATTGACAAAAATCTGTGATGGGTGGAACCAAAGGAACCTAAACTAAACTAAAAGGACAAAAAAAACTAGCTCATGTTGGCACTTCTTTCTGGGTCATCTTTGTCCCAGTCGTGGAAAAAGTAGTTGATCAAGGAATTTTTCAGCCAAATTTTCACATGTTGCCCGCTTGCTGAAGGAAACTTGTATTGTCTGTACTTCAATTTCAAACTGAACTTGGAGGTCTACCCCAATACAGTCAATGCCGAGAAGCGATACTTGTTCAACTTCAAGACCTTTGCATCTGAGTACCAATGTCTTATGTATCGTTTCTACCTTGCTTCCACCAGAATTTGGTTTCTCCATAATGATTGTAGAAATATGTGCCATGACCTCTAGTTCGACAAAGACGAAATTCCAAACTTTGATGTTTGAGTGCCCACTAGTACACCGGTCCAGCCGAATGCTGAGAATTTCTTGCTTGTAGAAGGTTGTTTCTCCGCTTGGTACTTTATGACCACTCCTCCGCAATGGCATCACATTCAATGGTAGAGCCAGATGGCAAAACAATTTCTGTGAAATATTCTTAGTTCTTGTAATGAGTTATACGATAGTTGGCTCTTAGTGCGGAGCAACTGGGATTTTGGTAGATGTGTGTGAACTTCTAAGGTCTCCTTTGAATTTTTGGATCATCTGATCCATACCCTTCAAAAAATCTTCTCGAGAAACTTTACTAGTCTTTTTGACGTCAAATATTTTAATTGCGTCTATTATCACATGTTTTGCAGAAATTTCATCTTCGCAATCGAGTCCCATCTCCATGATCAATCCCCGCAACTTACTATATAGCAGAGATATAGCCTGTCCCATCCAAATCAGTTTTTCTATGAACAGTTTTTCTACTACAATCCAGTTAGAGGTTTCACTTGCCAAGATCCACGAGAGCTCACTTTAAAAACGCTGATCGGCAAAATGATAGGATCAATGAAACACATGTTGGTCTTTGTGATCAATCGTGCTTGAATCTACAGACAGACTGTGCGTGCCAAGTGTGATCATGGCAAGACGCCCGCCTGGCAACACAAGATTGTAGTATCAAGTGGCAAACAATTTTTATGGAATATTTTATTTCCACATTTTTATCCATTTTTCTACATCTATTTGAAAAATCTTCAGATTTCTCAAATAGTGAACCTAATTGATTGTTTTTATCCTTATTTGCAGGTGGTACCACAAAATTATAGCTCACTCTTGGCTCTAGTATGCAAGACTTCACTAATATAATGTGAATAAACAATACCAAGAGAAATCTACCATTAATCTAATCTATGTTAATCTAATAGGTATTTTTTGCAAGCAAACTAAAAAAATATACTACTATTTTTTCCATCTAAAAAACAACCACCTCACATAGCCCCCTTCTAGATTGTGAAACATTTTTGCAAACACTACACAAGATTATAGACTTCTTGAGACTATCAAGATGCACGCTCGTTGGGAAAAAGTTTCCCTCTACACATACAACTTGAATCGAACCATTTGGAAATAACAACTTAGACTACATACAATCCTAGCCAACAAGTGTGGAGATTTTGAAAGAAGCAAAAAAACCTGGAATCATAAAGTAAAACTATGTCATCTACCGTCAATGGATTGGTTTGAGCTTTTTTTTATGAAACTTCTTAGTGATTGCTTGTTTTTGCTCCAAACGTACAGCTGATTGTATTCTTGTTTCTTACAAATTTTGAAGAGCATATATTCTCTCCCTTAAACTCTGATCAGCAACTTGAATCGAATCATTTGGAAAAAACAACTTGCACTATATATGATTCTAGCCAACAAGTGTGGAACTTTTAAGTGAAGTGAACAAACTTGGAATCATAAAGTAAAACTATCTCATTTACCGCCAATGGAATTGGCTTGAGCTCTTGTCATGAAACCTTTTTGTGATTGCTTGTTGTAGCTCCAAACGGACAGCTGATTGCAGCCTCATTTCTTTCAACTTCTCAAGACCGTATATTCTCTACTTTAAACTCTGATCCGCAAACATTCTTTCTTTCACACTAATCCTTAACGAAAAAACCTCAAATCCAAAAACCAAGTAATAAGGGGTGTGATCTGTGTTGCCTTTGTAAGCCAAATTATAGTCATACACAACATCAAATAACTTCACATTCCAATCTGTCTTATGCACTACAATTGTTTTGTTAAGTATCTTTTCAATGATATCATATCTTGTTGAGTGAGACTATTTGCCTTGAGATGATACAAAGTAGTCTTGCAATGCTTAACTTGGTACAAGGCGGTCATGTCTTCCACAATTTGATTTAAAAATTGCTTATCCATATCACTCACAAGTTACAAAGGAGTGCCAAACCTGCAAAAAAAGGGAGGTGAACAAACCTGGAATCATAAAATAAAACTAGGCCATCTACCCCTTATGAAATTGATTTGAGCTTTCTGTCACGAAACATTTTAGTGATTGCTTGTTGTCGTTCCAAACGGACAGTTGATTGCACTCTTGTTTCTTCCAACTTCTGAAGAGCAAATACTCTCCTTTTCAAACTTTGATCAATTATGCTCTTGAGAAGTTGGAAAAATGAAGGTGTAATTTACTATTTGTTTGAGACAACAATAATCAATCACTAACAAAGTTTATGACAAAAAGCTCAAGCCAGTTTCCACTAGCGATAGATGAACTGATTTTATTTTATGATTCTAGGTTTGTTCACTTCCCTCAAATTGATGTTTGAAACTTTATATGAAAATAATATATATATATATCTAGCCCTCTTGACGGGTGCTTGAGACATACACTTTTTATTCTTGCATGTCAACGGCAAAAAAAACAAGTTACATACGACATCAGTTTCAAAGTACAAAAAAAACCTACCACTTTGTCCTTAGAGAACAAAAAATTGTTTAAAAAAGCTAATGGTTTGTGTTCTACTCTAAACTTTTCACGTCTAATACAAATGTTTTGTATTCATTATGTTCTACTCTTAACTTTTCACGTCTAATACAAATGTTTTGTATTCATTATTAACATAATGTTCAAATCATTTCAAGATGTAATAAAAACGTTGAAACTAAAGTTTGAAGTATATATTGCAGTTGAAGTCATATGTAAATAATATATATTTCATTTATATATCACAATAGAGATAGATATTCGTACCTTGAAATCTACATCACATCATTACGCTCGGAGGGTTATCCACTATATTCGAAGTAGAAAAGCTTATGCTTGACTGCTCTCCAAATACCAGTTTTTGCGCAAACAATTGATTCGTTGCGTAAAGCAACCAAGAGGTATTGTGACACGGTGACGACTGATTAGCTTATATATATATATATATATATATATATATTCTCTCTGGGTGTCGAAATCTACTCTTCTGATTTCTACAAGAATTAAGAACGTCCAAATGCCAGAATGGCATCCAGAACAACCAGCTGTGTTTATATATTTCACAGATGTAAGCTTTGCGTTGTGTTTTTGCAAATGTTACATACGATTCTTCAAATTTCCTTGTTTATTCGTGAACCTATTTTTATAAGTAGCTATACCGAAAGTACACAATTTTCGAATGCAGTATGCTAAAAGCTTGTGAGCAGATTCGATGCTAAGAAAAAGACAGAACACTTTTAACCCTCACTGATGGTTTTATGATTTTAGCGTCTTGTGACACTTCATGAAAATACAAATCAGGAAATAATGTCGAAGAAGACAAGAAGAAAAATAATGAAAGATAGCTTCTAAGCAACATTCCTTTGTTCCACATGCTCGGGAGAATCAGTCCGCAACGACTTTGAACTTTATAATCGTTCAGAAGGACCTGTGTTTGTTCGCAAGAATCTCTACGAGTGAGAAATGATGAAGTTAGACGGAAACACATTGGACAACTCCAAGATACCCGGCCATAAAATCATCGACATTTATTACACTCCGATTCAGAGCAAACATGCACAAAAATCAAAAGGTGATCGACTGGGAATGAAAACGTCAAGCACGAATGAGATTGTGACAAACACACAGAATTTTTGTTTCAAATGGTATTAGAGCGAGTCGCTTGAATTCCTAACATATCGATAAGGAGAAAAGAATAGTATTTCAATGGCGCAACTTAACGGGTAAGGAAGGCAGACAAACACCTCGACAGGAGTTTCCTGGAATGCAGCATATGCCAAGTCAAGCTGGAAGCAAAATATCAGTCAGCTAGACTCAAAGGAATAAGCCAGAGCTTCATTCTCACAGCAAAAAGCTTCTCACATCATCATGCAAAGGTATGCAAAAAGGAGTGCAACACATTCGCAGACCTCACTCCTTGCGTGGGAGGTGATCTGGATAGTCAATCAACCCTGCTTTCGCTCAAACATGCACATGTTCTAGGGTAGCCCACCTCTAGACTAGCCAAGCCACGACGATGAAGAAAAGGGCTCCGAGATATACTGCAACCTTGAGATAGTTTCTACTTTTGAAGACCAGCCTGTCCGACGGAACGACTGACACCGCGGGCCAATGGAAGAAAAGAGAGAGGGTAAGGGAAGTGGCACGGCAGCTCAGTGAGAGGGACCTACATGACAAGGTAAAAAAGGGGAGGAGAAGAAGAAAAGGGAGATACTTACATATTAACATCGATAGAATTCCTGAAGCGCATAACTTTCCGGAGTTGGCATCATTTGAACGATCATTTCATATGATAATAGGACGAGTTGACAGACTTCATGGAAGCAGGATATCAAGCTGATGGGGGAAAAATAGAAAGTCGATGTGCTGAATTTTTGCTCCTCACTCCTACCTACATCATTGCAATGTAATATTGTTGACAAGTACTTCAGTTCCTTTTTTTCTACCTAGTTGTATGGGCCTTGACCTGTAGAAAATCACAAAGCAGAATTGTTTTGCGAAACTAGAAGTAAAAATAGTCCAAGTCGATTTGGTTTATACCCTGCGTGCTTCAACTCAGTATACTGGTGTCAAAGAGTGATGTTTACGATCTACAAATATTTTCAAACATACACGATCTTACAATGCCATGGTCATACATTTGAAAACTTGCCCCTGGTTTCTGTTTCGTTTCTTTTTTATAGGGTTTAATGAAGTGGATCTTCCCATAGTTTTTGTTGACTTTTCTGGCACTATTTTTTCCTTCAAATACATTTTCCTAATTTTCCGTCATATGTTGTGTCACTAAAACTGTCTAGATAGAGGGCCTGGTTCCCATCATTCTACACATAAAACCCAATCGTAAATAGACATCACGTGTATGTTGCTTGCGCACGACCATGATCTCAGGAAATTTACTCTTGACTAAAGAAGAGTAGGAGGAGAAAAAAATATTTTTTTTTTACTCAAACGAGCATAGACTTTACATAAGAGAATGAAGAAAAAATTTGATAGTGCAACCTCTAGAGGAATATTAAAAAGTATAAAACCACGAGTATAGAAAAAAACAAGGAAATGAAGATCAAAACAAGTAATCTATAATGAAGGCAAGTGGATAGGATGAGGGTACCCTCCAACATCCTCATAATGGAAAATGTGTATTCTGATATGATATGAATATTTTAGAATAATTTATTTTGAAGGGAATCTATAAAAAAATTGATAAATATAAACTTATTTTAGTATATACATAAAAACCTGCCAATGTGTTATTGATTTCTACGGATCATATTAGCACAATCTTAAATATAGTCTCATATCATATTAGATACATTCTAAAAATGAATAGAAAACATGATTTTAAAAACGTTAGTCTTGTTTCCTAGTACAACATGCTCTTGAAAGCTATCTCACAGCAACATTTATGTGTATAGCTCTATCTCAATCTAAATTAAAATCACGGTGAGCTTACCTCTCTGCAGGACTCTATAGTTGAAGATATTGTTTAAATAGATTAATAATGGCCTAGTCTCTAATTGTATAACTGTAGGATTCAAAATCACAAGATCAAATCTGTAATAATTATTTATATATATATGTATATATCACAAACCTACTTATGACTTGACTAAAGTGCAATACAAGGCAAAGGGATCTCACATAGAAGTTGGTGCGTCTATGTGAGATATCTTAGATCTTGAGACATAGCAAAAACATCAGTAATGGTCATAACTAAGTGTCATTTATGTTTCTAGTTTACTTTCTATGAAAACATGATACATCTAAAGTGATATACCACTCATAGGTATTCGATTTAGACTGCCATGGATAAACCAAATGAAGGTGAAACCAAGAGAAGATAATTGGTGCCAAAAATCAAAAGAATATATCTGATTTTTCTAGAACAATCACTTCACCTATCCCAAGTTCAGAACTAAGAGCCATGGAGTGGACTCATGTGCATGAACACACTAAGCAAGCAACAAGTATCTTCTATAATTCTATGGTAGTTTCAATTAAGTATGAGCTCAAGGTTTATGTGATTTAGCTTGCACAAAGTATAGAAAAAAGATAGTGTCGAACATTGTGATTCGGTTACCTTAAACCCTAATGGGAGATGGTTTTGGTGATTTAAGCTGAACACATCGTTTAATCAGAAGTTAATGAGTAAAATGTTAAAGTCATCAATTCCAGTTTAGCATACAAGATGTATGTGTTGCCGTCAAGTTCGCCGAAAGATTACTTACTACTTTTGCTTAAATTCGTCAAAGATTCAATAAAGGACATGGAGAACTAGGGATGGAGAGAAGTGATATGTTCAACTCGTTATATTCTTGTGAAATTTTTGTTTTAGCCATGTGATTTTTAATAGCAAAATATTTATCAATTCATTGCAAGTGCGGTGCTACAAGTCAAAATCTGTCATCCTATCTTTTCAGAAGTGAATAAAACAATTCAGATGAGTAAAAAAAAAATCCATTTCTATTGTACCTGCTGGTTGTTGAAATGACCATGATGAATGTCGTGAATCGTGATGGTCCTCATGCTCAAGGTAGGCATAGGCTATTATGAGCATTCACCGGCTCCATCTTTCATTCATCAGCCCAAAATGAATTTGTACTTGAACAGAAATGTATTGACAACAGATTATCCTACCTGACACACAATAATCATGTTATGATAGTCCCCCTCGATATATATATTATATATATGTATGATGCAGATATTTTCTTCTAACCTTCGCTGACTTGGGCAATAATTCAAATATGAATTCCAAGACAAGTATCTTCGCTGCGGAAAATAGATATCATCATGCCTTTGCCATAAGCCGGATATGGGCATCACTCATTCAGTCCAACGTAGGAGATTACTTGAAGGTTCATTCAGAGGAAATATTCAGTGGCGGGTAGAGGAGATAATCGTTATTCTTCTATCAATGGAAGAAGCATCGGTGCAAAAAACTTGTCAGAACATTGAACATATGAACAATAAAGGTAAAGATTGTGCCAGATATATGAAGACGCATGTCATGAGTTATTCTAGTGACGATCAGACTAATCTTACGAATGCATCGTCTCCTCGGAATATCTCCTTCTGAAGCCCTGCATTTGTACAGAGGTGTTGTCATGAGAAGCTGAAGAGGTGACTACTGAAGGTTGGCGTCAACCTTGCTCTCCATCACTATACTTACTTGTGTGAGCAACCTACTTATAATTTAAGAATTCAAAGACCTTGTGTCCAAACAAAAAGGTCGTTCGTCATGACGTAATCCTCAACAAGTCTTGTATTACGGCCTGCCCACATTTCTGGAGAATGCAAGTCGGGACTATCTAGAGCCAACAAAATTCCTGATATTTTTTACCGTAATTGCAAACCACAAATTTTTTAACTACGAAATTCCTGTCATAAGAGACCTGGAGATGCCTAGTCACTATTATAAGAGATCATCAACATCCTACCCAAGAAGGGCATGTGCCTATGCCTCTAGAGTTCGACTCAACATGTAATTCAACCGGCAAGAAAACCTCTATGACACCTTATAGATATTGCTCAATATACGGTCCAAGTAGACAATGTCTAGACACACGGGATTCTTCAAAAGGATCTGATCACAAACCGGCATGTGAGCAAATACACATCCTATCGTGGGGGGAGCGCGAGCTCTGACCGGGAGGTCTTTCTGCGAGCCCGATGCCTGACCTACCATTTCGACCAGGGAGGGCCGCCCTGCTCCCGCTCGACCATTGGGTTCCTCTCTCGCGGCCTCTCTTCCCCGCAGGGACACGCGCTCGCGGCCTCCTTCGGCAGCGGTCCATTCCCGTCCCGCCCCAATAACGGAGTGTAGATATTGAGATGATGTACTCTGTATTTTTTTTACTATTCCCTTCACAAAAATATATTTTTGTATGTTCGGAAACTCCGCTTTTCTTACCCCATAAGAAAACTAAGTACTTTTTTTTAAAATACTATTTCTTCTTATTTCTCTTCAATTTCTACACTTAAGTAAGTCTATTCATGTATCATCATGATGGAGAATCATAAAGGAATTCATAATGAAAAATTACACAAATGCAAAATTACAAAGTGATAACAAAATCAATGAAAAAACTCAAATCATAAATTTTATTTCACAAAAATCTCATGGTCACAATTTTTGCAAAAAATGAAATTTGCTCCTCCCTCTATCAATGTTTTTGTACCTTAAATGTCACAAGTGATTTTTGGAAGTTTACAAAAAATCATACTTTTTTCTTGGATTGTGAAAGAAGCACATGTGAAAAGTGCTTCAAAGAGGGAGTGTAGCACTTGTTTCACCAACTTCCGAAATCTTACGTTTTCTCCCATGTCCTATTTTCGTTTGCTTCACTTTCTCTTGGATGGAAGCAATAGAACCATGCAGTGGAAGACTAATTGTATTGGGACTTTTAAATTTTGAAGTTTTCAATAATGTGTAAAAACAAGTTTGAATGGCTTGAAATTTTCGCTTCACCTCTTCTTCATTGTCACTATAAAGAGTTGCTTGACACAATGATTTGATTTCACATACCATGTTGAGCACCTTCTCAAGCATGACATCAATCGAAAGAGTCTCCTCCCTTGGTACATCCGGTTGGGTTGGAGTACTTAGTTCCATGTCTTCTATGTTGATTTGTGAAGGCAATGGTTCCTGAACCACTAAATTTTCTTTGAGTACTTCAAAAAATAACTTCACAATCGATGTCACACCAAGTATATAATTGCAAGTGAAAACCATATAGGAACAATCACAATAATGTGATTTTAATAAAACTATTAGAATAGATCTACCCAAGAAGGGCATGTGCCTATGCCTCTAGAGTTTGATCCAACATGTAATTCAACCGGCAAGAAAACCTCTATGACACCTCATAGATATTGCTCAATATACGGTCAAGTAGACAATGTCTAGACACACTCGATTCTTCAAAAGGATCTTATCACAAACTGGCATGTGAGCAAATACACATCCTATGGTCATAAAAACACACGAAGAAGTGCTCTGCGTTCAACATGCAAAAAATTTAACTCACCACTATCAAATGAACTTGAATTAGTGGCTGAGTCACCATTTGTTCGGCCCTCTTCCTCGAGTTCAACATGCGCCGACGTCCAGGAACATTTTCGTTTCTCAAGCACCTTCTTCTTTTGTTTCCCTTGGCATAAAAGGCGGCGATGGAGTACACAAATCCAGAAGACGAGAAAATCAGCTGAAACAAGCGTACGGAGGCTAACCCTAACCCTAAATACTTTGAACTTACTGTACATCCACCGAAATTCCTTCAGTACTGCAACATCACCCACGAACAAGGCTGAGGACGGACCGCCAGGCCCAGTGACTGCGAAATGTGCTCTACTGTGGTGTGGCCCGTAATAAGGTATACTGCGGTAGCCGTTATGAAAGCGGTTGTGAACAGTGGGATCTCACCATGTAACTGCGCAGTGGGAGCTCAATTCTAGGTTTTGTACTTCCAAAAGAAGGGGAAACACTTATTTACAATGCCCTTGTGAAATTCCAACATGTGACTTGCTTTGTTGATAATAGGAAATTAGAAATAGCCCATTGTTGCTTCCCATTTAACGACAGTTCGTGGTCAACATGATATTTGGTAGTTTTTTATGAATAACTACATTAGGGGGACCAAGTGGAAATACAAAGAAGGATGGGGATTGACGTTTATAGAAATGCTAAGTTTCTGTGGAATAATAATTTTTGTCTTTCATTTTTCTCCAATTCAATAGTGTGATTGATTTCACTTTGCACATTTACAGTCTCCTTCCACGTTCAAAATCAATACTTCTCGCGATTTATTAAAGACCTTCCTTCATTTCCATCTTGGAGTACGTAATAACGAAAGAGGTTGAGGCTTTAATAAATTTTGACCGCAAAACCTATTCGTTTGTCTTTTTCCGGCGGTGATACTTTTGGCTCCTCAAGCCTCAACTTGTTACTCTGCAGAGTAAGAATCGAAGAAGTAAGAGATCAGCGCTTGATGACTCGAATGCGAATACCTTCTTCCCATCTAATGATGCTGGGTAAGAAATGTTGGAGTTGACTATCTATGTAGTAGCACTCAATATCTCCATAAATGACTGAATGCCCGCAATCAAATCTTTGAGGTGGAAATTATATTGACACCGTATAGTTACCGCAGTTGCACGCAGTAATAATGAGACAAAGCAATTTAATGTACTCCTAAAACTGCGGAATTTGGCAGAGGGAAAAAACACAGGCTCTGAACATCCACTGTAGGCTCTTACACAGTAAGCAGAAGTGGAAGTCGTCACGGGGACGTGATTCGTGAACTTTCCTCTTTAACAGTGGGGATGGCATGGGAGTTACTTCCGCAGCTTCGAATGAGAGATTTGAATATGCGAGATCAGACAGAAGTTACAGGACAATAAGAGCAGCCGGCGAGTTCAGCCAGAGAAATGAATTCGATCCAGGTACCTGCGGTGGACTCCATGTGGTTCCTGAGGTGCGCTGGACAAGCTGACAGTTCCTTATTACAAAGGTGCCGCAACAAAGTTGTATCTGCTTTACTTTGCATAGCGAGGTTGGTGGGTGCTGTAGTTGGGATTTGTTTGTGTTTTATTCTTTACCGTATATTCACTCGGATGAAGACCATCTGCCAGCTCTTACAGTGTGGAGGATGTGACGAATGAGTGCTGAAACTTTAGCTTCCCATGGTCACTCACTGGTCACGGGAATGATAACTGGAATCGGGTAGACAAATCGGAAAGGATCAGAAGATCGACATTGATCTTCCAAATGCTGTCTCACTTCCCTGTTCAAATTGAAATATCTCTTCACTTTTACTTACAGCAACGAATCCTGGAGCTCAGAGTCTGTATATCTATTGTTTCTGTTCGTGACAACCTCAACGTCATAGGAAGCATTTATCGTAGAAGCTCTGTCACAACGACAGCATGTTCAGAGACTGTTTGTCAAATGTTGCCATGTGTGCGCAAAATTGACTACGAAAAGCATTCGGGGAGTTTTCACCTATTTTTCTCATAACCCCATGTCGATACATGTCAGTATCACTTGTCTACGGTACTTGTAAGGAAGGTAGGTGATTATTTTAACATTATGCCATAATGTCGGCAAGCTTGTGTGCCAACAGAGTTTACATATTTTTTCAGAGGTATTTTGTGGGAAGGGAAGGGGGTGGGGGTGTTTCCAGTTCTTCTGAAATTCACGCCAACGACCTTGCCACTTAAGATTCTTATTAGAGGTGCGGTATTTCATTGATAACTTAATATTTAGCTTTTCCCTTTGCTTTCCCGTGTATTATCTTCATTTCTCTCTCATTCTTCTGACCCCTTCTTCTCACTTGTCTGTCAACTAAGTTGTTTGCATCCTTCGTTATTTGACTATTTTGTTGCAGCTTTGATTGTCTTACGCTTATGATGCCGACAATAAAATGTCAAACGGCTGCACTTTTACCCGGTGCCTTTGATTGGACTTAAATCTGAGTACCCAGGTCAACAAACGTTTGTTTCAATACATATGTTTTCTCGTACGATTAAAATCACTGAGTATGTTCTAGTGATACAAACGGACAAGGAATACCAGTTCAATACTTGACTTGGATGAAAATGATCGTGAATGCAAGATACATAAATGAAAGGTTCAGTTTGTAAACTTTGAAGGTAATAGTCCATATAAAGGAAATTCCTTTTCTCCCAACTTAGCAAGCCTCAAAGGGTATTTGTATATCCAAAACTGGTTTGTGCTTACTTCGAAGCCAAATGCAATAATATGTAATTTGTTCATACGCTAGTTAAGAAAGTTTGGATGTTGTGCTTGTGGTCTGTTTTCTCAACCTGGGGAGTTATTGTAACGAGGTAGGCAGGAATGTCTGTCCTCCCTTCAGGTTTCAAGTGTTGAAAATCTCCCTCTTTCAAATGGAATCTGGATGAGTTTCTCAGGTTGATATATGACCCTTGCTTCGCACAGGAACTCTACCACCTTTTTTTGATGATGGGCAAAATCGGCCGATGTATGAATTTACATTTCCGAATCTGTACAGTCCAAAGCCAGTCCATAAATCAGGAATAGGAGTGACATGAAATGTAATTATCGTAGTACGAAGAAAATGAGCTGGGCACTTTAGCGGTTGATGTCACTGCCATGATCTTCCGGTGCAAGGCTGAACGTTTTTGTGTCGTGTGTCGGAGATGTGAGAAGTGTGTCCGCCGTAGGCGTTCGTCTGTCGGATTGAGAGCCGCACGCAAACGAGCCCCTCACGCAGCGTGGCTCCAGTTATGGAGTGTGAAAATTTGACGTCGATAGATCCAAGATGGTTCCTCGAGTGTACGATGGTCGAATTGACACGAGGTTGACGAGAGGATGGGGTACTGTAATGATGGGGGTCTGTGTAGAAGAAGAGCGAGGAATGTGGAATGAATGAAGGTCCCATGAACGATCGATAGATTGCCGGCAAGGGCTTCTGCCATCAGAGTTCTGATCGACAGCAACACAACGCCCACGAACTTGTGAAGTTGGAGGGATCATGAATGTATAAAGGGAGTATGTACGTGAGGAACTAAAAGTCGACGGCCAATTTATGACGGCTTAGCAAACGAGGGACTCAGGGACATGAGAAGTAATGCATTCCCTAAGGGCACCGGGGCATGGGAATTCCGAGAACCCCCTACGCGCGTGTCTTCTTCAAAATACGCAAGGAAAACTTTGCCAAAAGATCTGTATGCGGAGGGACGGTCAGACAGTTAGATGACGGTATCCATGGATGTCATGTCACCTACGTCTTCAGATGTTTCAACTGTATGGATATCGGCGATCTGATCGCATGGGAAGGGTGTCATAATGAATCCGCTGCCTGTCTTTCGGAGAACTCATAAGTGGTCCTCAGCTTTCATTCGTCGACCAGTTGACTACTTATGACGCACGAGCGACCTCTTGCTACTCGTCACGTAGGCCCGGTACGACATAATCGAGTGCGCAGAGTACCAGAGGAGCTCCCGCTGCCTCCCACCTTCACATGACTCTTCTGGTCTCGCCATGTCCTTGTTCCGGTGGTTGCGGTATTGTCAACCGAGGTCAACGCGCTGGATCGGTGTGTTCCTCGATCCTCAGAGTTTCGGTGATCGGAAAGTGACACTCGCTGGAGACGGGACGGCTCTCGAACTCATGAGCAGACCATGGCAACGGTGAGCACCGAGTAGTGTTCGTTGTCAAGTACTACAATCACCGGTCGCCCGATCGATCGATCTATCGAGTGATGGCTCCAGCGACGTGACGGTAGATTCGTTGACTGTTAAAGAGGTGCAGGCTTTTGTCAGATGAACCCCGGTACTAACTGCAACCTTGCGAATTCAGACTTTGGGAGGCTCAGAGAGATGAGAAGGATTGTGAGGCTACTACTCGAGAGAGTGCACATTGCAGCTGGATGTGATCACGGGAGTGATGGTGAAAGGGTATTCTTCACGACGTCCGAGGGGACGCAATACGCAATTATATACTGGAACTTCCAGGGAAGCAGCACCAGCAATTGATACCTCCATGACTGGCTGGCTCCGCTCCTCTGGGCTTTTTCGGGTCACTCCTTCTTTTTCTTTTCTCCTCGGAATCGGAAACCGTCGGGGTAGGTTTTTTAAATCGTTTGGACGACAGGGAAGTAAAGGAAGGTCGAATGGGACGGGTGGAAAGGGGCGGAAGAGCAAAGCTGCGCAGAGGACTAGTGAAGGGAGACAGAATCATCAGATCATAGACATTGCGCTGTTGTTGGAGTCTACTAATCGGTGGGAAAGAGCACAGCTCTTTCGCTACGTTGTGGCTCAAAAGAAGCCAGCCATGATCCATCGCCCCCTGAGAGCGGAGATAAAGATACACGATGTACGTACCAGAGTTTCCTACTGGCGCTCGAGACATCTGTGCTGGGTGGGAGATGGCCCGTTCACGCCATTCTTGTCAGCGTTGGCACAGAGACACGAGCTTAGGCGCAGACAATGAAGGAGCCTGAGAGGCACAAGGACGACAAGAGTCGAGGTGGTAGGTGCAGCACTGATTGCTCAGATCGGGATTTTGTTGGCATGCACGGAGAGCTTATCGACGTATTTATGACCCTACAGTATGGTTTTATCACTCCCGAGCTGCGACGTTACTTCTAATCCTCCACCTTCTGATCCTTTCATTGCGAAATCATCATTCTCCACTACGAAACGTGGACATTCGCTCTGTGCTTCCTTCTCTTCCATTCTTTTGATGCCTACCGCTACCTCCTGGTCTTACAACAAAGAGTGCCCAGAACCTCTCACACTCTGCAGTGCGCTCTGGAAGGGTACGACCTCATCTCCTTGTTCCTCGAGGCTCCTTCTCTCCAAAACGTCTGCTTCCTACCTACGGTTGCTCTAGTATGTTCAGATCCCCCAAATCACACTGCACTGCCTCCACCATTCTCAACCCACTGTTTGTCTCTCCCTAAAGTAAGAAATGTATGGAAGCTGAGAAAGCAGCGCTTGCGACCTTTAATTTACCTACGTCGTAGCTCCTCCTGTCAAATCGTGATTCTCTAACATGGCGCGATTCTGCTTTACACCTTCTAAGCTACCATATCTTCATACGTAGACTTCCTCTTCTGTCTGAGATTTGGGCGGTCTACTTAATGCAGCGGTTTCGCCCTACCTACGGGCTGCTTCATTTAAGAATGAACTACTTCAGAAGCCTGCACAGCTGCAGTGGCCACCCTTTGTTGTGGCCCATTTGTCCAGCTAGTTTGAGACCAGAATAAAGCGCATCTGGGGCAGACGTCACGACTCTCCTTTGGGAGTTCTCGTCGTGTGAGTATAGAGAGAGAGAGGGAAGATATATAACTCGCTACTGACCATAGTTATACCACATACACGGATTCGGGCAACTGTACGTCCAGCTATTCGACAGTCATTAGGATTATGAGAGGGAGAAGGAAATTGCTTCGAACCATGAGTTGCCCACAAGGGGGAATCTGATTGTCCTACGCGGAAGTTTTCTGCCAGACTCAGGTCATGGATCGCCGCTCCTCTAAAAGATTACTACCATCTCAAAGGTTCCTATGGAATAGTTCTCTTATCTCGATTCAGCAACTGGCTCTCTGCTGTCCAAGGACAACCTATTAGAGTGATTTATCAACTTCGCAGTAAACAGTTAGCTCGAGTTGTTTAAGTCAGCTAGGGAAGAGCGTTAGCAACATGGATTATGCGTCGGATGTTTGCCACAAGCATGGTTAGACAGACATTAAAGGTGAAGATCACACGTACATTTCATGGATACTGTTAGCCGGAATGATGATGACTACCAAGGTTCTTAGCACTTGGCACCCTTTCACGAGTTTCCTTCTTCCTCTAGCATTGTTCATCATTCAGCGGAGTATCTGAACACATGACGTTCGCTATTATACATGCACACTTCACCTTTCAAGCTCCGAATATTCATTCACGTTATTCGTTTTCAGGCTTTTCTCGCGCCTTCTGCGCGAGAAAAGCAACTGGCAGAAGGCCAGTGTTAGCAGCTTGTGAGAATAAATGTGCGGGCACAGTTTTTTGCCTCTAGGATTTGGGCCCACACGTTCCTTCCTACTTAGAAATTTCCCTGTCGAAATTAATTTTTAAGATTGTTAGGAACGTTGCTTGCTGATGATGTTTTGTCACTGATTATTGGGAGATGAAACTGTTTCGCTACTTTGTTTTACTTTTCACTATCAATTATTTTGATTGTCCATTGTTCTTTCCATATTCCTCATAGATTCGTCGTTGTTTATTCTTACCAATGTCGATATATGTGGGAAGGATAAGTAACGAAGAATATATGTATATAATGGAATGGGCACAAATATTGTGAAAGAGGAAGTAGAGATGGTTTATTTCACAATTTTCTACAATGGCAACTGATGAAATTTACATTTCATTTTTTCTCAAATGTGGAAATTGTAAAAATTATGAAATTGAGGTAATTTGAGTAGAAGATGTTGGTTCCATCCATTTTTTTTTTCAAATGCGATTTGCAAAAGTAACCAAATTGGGGTAATTTTGTTATGATACGCTCGTCCCACCCATATTTAACTTTTCTAATAGATGCGGTAGTAGAGTTTCAATATTCAACTTCACTACGTTCAATCCGAGGAATCGTTAATATGTAACCTGAATTCCCGATTCTCTATTTCCAGTACCAGATAAAAGCTCCAACTCACAGGGCATTTGGTAACTCGCAAGTACTTCGCAAGAAGTACACTTTAACATCACCACAAAAAGTTTCAAAAGCGAAAGCATCTCTTCCATTAGAAATCAGTACATTTATTACTGGTCCTGAGAAGGACACTTCTTGAGTGAATAAATTGGGGCATCATCTAATAGGTCACAATTGTCGTAAAAAATGACTTTGTCCTAGTAGTACAGAACAGTACTGGACAACCTATCTCGGTCTACGGAAGGAGAATCTCGGAGGATTTCAGTAAGAGTAAAGGAAGCTTGTCTCTTCGCTAAGCTTGTGTACAATAGCAGCACTATTCACAGTGAGATAACGCAAATGGAGATGAGAGACGTTCATAAGCTAATATCACATAATTGAGTATACCAGGTTTGAAACAAGCCTCCGGATTCTTAACCTTTCTTCAAAACTCTTCCACATCCCTTTCTTCCAAGGGAGTGAAACCTCCAGGCGGGACCCAATATCTCGTCATCTGGAGCCAACGTATCGTTTGTGGAGTAATCATGTCCTCATGTGTCAAACAACCTTCCCGGCCTTCCGGCTCCAGCTGGCCTCGGCAAGCTGAAATTCGCTGAAATGTGGAAGGACTTGCTGACACGATGAGATTCGTAATGCTTTCGAGGAGCGATATGTACCATGATGTAGAAGGCACGAACAGTGTCCAGGGGGGTGCCTCAAAGCACTGGTGCAGGTATTCATCTACTGGGAGTGCAGCTTTGCGTATTGTGCAGGCAGAGTTCCGAAAACCCAGTCCCAGAACTCAGACGTTATGCCAAAACTGTCCGACTGTACCTTGAAGTGGTGATTCAAATGGTATCTCTGCACACAACGACGGAAAACTAATCAGTTTCTCGGACCACTTTGTGCGACTTCTAAATTGACACCAAGACCGTCAAAGCTCTTGACTCCATCGTGTCAGCTGCTGAATGTTTCAACATCAATTACTAAAGCTTAATTCGCCGAGAACCGCGGGCGATTTCGGTCTGAGCTGTGATAGGGTCTTAGCCGTTTACCTTCATGCTTCTCAGCCTCTCGCTGAAAGCGTTCCCGTAGTGGAGGAAGTAGTGGGTTAGGTCGTACACGATGTATGCCAATAGGCCACCTCCAGAAACAGACTGCGACACGCCGTTCGGGAATATGGCCTTCATGAGCCACCATAGCTGTCAAACAACACGTCAAACACGGGTTGGGATTAATTGCGGAAGAGTCATGCGGGGCAAAGCACCCAGAGTGGGCAGCATCTCTGACAGACTAGCCGTTTGAAGAACGCGCGATGCCACGAGATGCCCTCATGCAGAAACGTGTCCGAAAGCTATTGCCAGATTAGCATCATGCATAGTTCGGAACTGGAGAAGGCCACTCACAGCGTAGCTGAAGAAGAATGTAAATGCGGGAGGGAAGACCAGCCGCATAGAATCCATAGGATGCTTGTGGTGGAAACCGTGAAGGACGTAATGAGCCTTGGCAGTCCTGTGGAGTGACGGACTTCGGTATCAGTCAAAGATTGACGCTCTAAGTGAAAAGCAATGTGACGGACGACAATTTTCGCGAGGAATCCTGAAAAGAAGTTGATGCGCAGGTGCGACATTTAACAAGCAAACAAAACTCGACGGCGTTCATAGTCTGTACCAGTAGGTGGTAGCTTTCATATGGAAGAGGAATCTGTGAATGAGGTATTCGGCTATGGTCCACAGACCACATCCCACAAGCATGTACGGAATCACCATCTCCATCGGCAACCCGAACTTTACTGCTCGCATTTCGCTCCACAGAACGACAGGCATCCACACCAGCGGAATAACCCACCACTTGGTACGAGTCAAGAACTGGACGCACAGAAAAAAATGTCAGATGAAGAGATAGAACGGTCAGGTAAAGAGATAAACGCGGAGGGCACAGAGACTCAGTCCAATTGAAGAAGCAGAGACAGAATGTGGCACCTCAATCCAGTCGCTTTCAAAGAATCGCGGGCTTTCTTTGCAAATGATAGGTGTATGAACCCACTCGTCGTAATCTTTCCCGAGGTATCCGACCTGCGCAATAACACCGCTGTTTAGCCCCACGCACATGCCAAAACACGATCAGAACCGTTCTTCCACATTAAGCTCAGACTGTGAGAGATCACATGACATACCTGGGCGACGAGAGGTTTAGTGAGGTCAATCTCAAATTTCTTCTCAATAACAGGGGTAGTTTCTTCCGCCCTGCAAGTGACCCGCAACATTTCAGTGGATCTGCAGAGAACCATAATGCTACTCGAGTGCGTACAGCGTGATTGATGTGAGGTATGCATCGAGCCCTGACCGATAGAAAACCGAACTGTATGAACTGATTTGAGTAACCAGTATCGACAGATCATATACCGATGGACTGCTCGACATTCGAGATCATCTCACCTCTTTTCAACACTCTTCTGAACTACGAACTGCTCCAGCATTTTCATGGCAGCCTTACTGTGGATGTGCGCCCCTGGCTCATCCAGGCCTTTCATCAGTCGACCCACGTCCTTGCCGTTGAGGTGTTCCGTAATCAGCTGTCAAGCACATGATACAGGTCAGTTTTGTCTGTGTGTTTGCAGAATTGTACACAGTTCCATTCCACGTCGCAGTTGTCACCTCCTCGTGACGGGTACGAATGCGACTTTGGCTACGAAAGAGACTTTGCCAACATCCAACATGTGAAACGACTGTCCTGCGTGTCCAATGCAGACTCCCAAACCAGGCCCTGGCAGGACCTTGTATAGATTGGTTGGCATCTGGGGGTAACTTACATCGGCACCCCCGGGATGAAGATCAAGAAATGAGGCAACGTCATAGACTTTCCCATTGACTGTCAGCAGCGCAGGTGTAAGGTCCTCGTGATCGTGCTCTTCTTTCATCGTCAGCTCTTTGGCTTGGACCTGAAGTTTCTCCAAATTCTCGTCATCGACTGACTCCGCGACATTGGTATCAAGAACACCCTGAAGGTTCTTCAAAAACATAAGTTGTTTTGCATTTGCTCTAGCGTTGGCGTCGCCGTCGAAGTGCCCTGGCATTGGGGAAGGAGCGAGCGCAACTTGCTGCAGTGGTAAAGTCATCCTGTACATCCTAGCAACTACGCCCAATGATTTTCCAACTCGTCCGGCCACCGAGTCTCGCTACAGCATCCGCTTTTCGACCGGAGGGATAGTCCGAATCCACTCGAGCTAACAATGGGCGATCACAGGAGGCACAGCGCGACTGTGCCTTAGCACCTCGCCCTGTTCCTCCGGTCGCACTCCCACTCGCCCTTCGTCTCTCCTTGCGATCCAATTGATTCAGCTCGAAAGAGAGGCGTACTAATAATCGACAGCGCTGGCTTGCTCGGCACAGATTACCGGGATTTCAACAACGAGCACGCTCCCTCGTCCACCTGCCGATTCAGTGCCGTCTGCACTGCTCTCGACTGGCCAGCCAGCCAGCGTCCCCACAGCGGGATCTTCTGCCTCCTGCTGTCCTCCGCAATGCGACGAGCAGCTGTAGCCGCAGTCTCAGGCCTCCGCAGACACGTTCCTCTCACGCCCTTTCGAGGCAAGTGGAAACGCGCTCTGCCCGAGTCCCCGACGCACTGCTTCCTCTTTGAGACTGCCTCGCTCCTCTCTCGCACTCTCACTCCTTCCCTCTGTCACAGCCCAACTCAGAGCTCAGCAGCACAACTGCAATCCGACTCTCCCGGCTCGCTCTCTCTACTCTTCAACTGTGCTATGGGGTGGAGGGGCCGACCGACGAGCGAGCGAGCGGGCGGGCGGGCGGGCGGGATGGCGGTCTCGGCTGGCAGATGGATAAGCAGGCAGGCAGGCCCAAGCCAAGTCCGGAACTCACAGCAACACACGAGGAGCAGAAGCAGAACGAGTCGAGCCCGACGACGAGAGGCCGAGGGAGCGACCACGACGAGTACTGAGTGAGCGCGAGCGAGTAGTCTAGAGCTGGGGAAGGGGGGCTCGAGTGGACGTGGAGTGGTAGCAGGACCGGAGGCAGGGGCTTGGCCGTCGTACAACTGGTGTTTGGGCTGACTTGGCAATTCGCCTGCTTTATAGGGGCCGGCCTTCGAGTGCCCGGAACAGAACTCGAGCATGCATGTCTTCCGATGGACGATCGCCCAAAAGCGGAGCCCATCGACGTCGGCCATGCGCCGTTCAGTTCATGGATGTGATGAAGAAAAGCCAAGGCTTCTCGTCCTCGCCTTTAATTCGTCTGTCAGGCGCAGTCAGACTCCCCGTCCGTCTGCCCCTCCGTCCGTCGGGCAGTCGACTGTTCAGTCGGCCCCGGCTTCTGCTCTGCTTGTCCGGCTCCTTCACTTCCGGCCCGGTGTCTCACCGCGGACAGAGAAGCCCAGACCAGACGGCTCCTGACGTTGCCAACTCGGGAACCGTCGGTCTGTCGCTGGATGACCGACGGACGAAGTCAGTCCTGTGTCCGGAGGTATTGGGAGAACCAGAGTAACCAGAGGACGAAGGTGGACGACCCTTTCTGCCATCTATTCCCGTCGATCGCATTACCGGCATGCATCTCCCTCTGCCGGTAATTCCAGTTAACTCCCCCAGGCTGGGGTGCTGGAGATTTCTGTCAACTACCGCTTCGTGTCTTGCGTTTCGGCCACTCCAATGGAACACAATGTGATTCCACGGTCTTTTCAATAAGCTCAATGAGTTATGTAAGACACTTTTGACGTCAAGATTTATCACAAACACGGACACCGCGCTCGACCTGTCTTTTGTGGCTTGCGCAATAGTGGAGAGCCAAGGCGGAATATCCACAGTGAACGGCCACTGTGTTACGTTTTTGAAGAGTTGGAGTGAAATATTTCCTTAAGATCGTGGCTTAAGAGAATTTTGTGGAGGCCAGGATTTGGAACCGAAAGAAGCGCAGAAAAGATATATCTGCTTTCCCCTTGATTACCGTGGTCAGGCCTTACTTCACAATCTCTCATGGCGATAATATAATGCATGAGGAAAGAAAAGCAGAATAGAGAAAAGAGAAGCAGAGTGGAAGCTTAAACGAGACCTAGTATTATGAATAATGATACGATCCCCTAAGTTTAAAGAATAGATTTTGGAAAAATGTGCATAGAAAAAGGATGAAATTAATGTGCAGCTCTGCTATAGTTTGTAGTACGCAATGTGATACAAGGTTGCAATGGAGCCAAATTTCAAACGGTACAATGCTTATTATTAATACTATGTTTTTAAAATAATTCATACAATTCTATGTTGAATTCTCACAAGTAACTACGAATTGTACCATTGCATGAAATGATGATATTTCACCAAAATATTAAACCACCAAAAAAAATATGATGATATTTTTGTTGAATATTATCATCTTGAACCTTACTCGGTATCCCATCTTACCCATCAAACCACACATTATCATTCTTCGTGATGTCCCCTAGTTTTGAACACACAAAAAATCGCGTCCAAATCCATAAAAGATCTTTGCAAAGGCAAGGACCAGTTCGCAAAAACCCTTAGGAGTCCATAACCAGATAATTGTTTTTTCCCTTGCCTATAAGTCAAGCCCCTCTCGGAGGTGGGTTTTGAAACCTTGCTCTTCTAAACTAGTCTCGCGGATCCTCTACAAATGGCAATTCCCAATCCCCACAATGGTCGCGTCAACGGGCTGACGGTGTTGTCGGACTTCGGATCTCTACCTAAGGATCTGACGTCTGACGATGAAGCTGAACGAAAATCCCGTTTCTCCGTTAATAGACGTAATTTCGTCGACATGTCGTGCACTACATGTACCGCCGAGGCTCGAGCGAGCGATGGCAAAACGAGGAGAAAGTCCGCGAGATCCGAGATGGCGAAAAAGGAGAGGAGAGTGGCCGTCGGCAGATCACGATACAAACGCTCATACTATTCAGGACAGCAACCCGTGCGCGACGTGCGGTAAAGACGAGGGCCCGAGCATCGCCACTGCGACCGCCGCAGGGCGGGCGAACCGTGCCCTCTGCGCACCGGCTCCAAGCTGTGGACGAGTCCGATAACCCGATCGGCGACTTGGACCGGGACGCCGAAATTCCAGATTCCAACCGTGGCAGATCGATTCACTGTACGCTGACTGATGTTCATTATTTCGGACAGCCTGTAGTTGTCGGTGTGAAAGACGTCGCGTTCGCCGTCGACTGGTTCTCGCCTCGCCTTCCCGTGCGCTTCCCCGAAACCGCATTTGTATCCAGAATTCAACTTATCGGTTGCGTGGAGCATTTCCTCTTGCCAGGGATCTCGAAAATGAAATATAAAAACATCAGAACGAAGTATATTATTTCTGAACGAGTTACTAGTGGATACCCATGGAGAGACTCGATCGTCGGACTGCCGTGCGGTGGACCGCACGGCAGTCCGACGGGATTCTCACATGAACTCCAGTTTATGTGAGAATCCCGGCTTTGTCTTCAGATTTCGGCCAGAATAAATCTTCGCAGAACTGCAGCTGGGAGCTGTGAGAACCAAAAAAAAAAAGAGCTGGGCGACATTATTTTCATAAAATCCAGCTCCTTCGAAACTGAAATTTTGTATCTCTGGGAGTTTTTAATTGCACCGGAGTCGTATGAAAAGTATGCAGAAAAAATTGAAAAAATATATGTGGTTGACTTATGAGAAATTTTGAGCTCTGGATTCCTTGAAGTATAGATATTGTCAAATATTCCATAAAGCTTTTCAATTTTTCAAGCTTTTGGTATTGAATCGTTTATCCCGCGGAGAAGACCACCATTTTCCTGCTAAATCGTTGGGCACTGCTCATTCTCTCCGTGCTTCTGAAGACTGAAAGCTCGTTAACAAATATCACAAGCTCTTAACCCCAAAGGATATAAAGTTCGACGAAACGCGAAAGCTGATGGAACCGAGTGAATGTCACGAACATCAGAAAATTTTCTATGTATGTAAGGTACCTTTCCATTTCATCACCGAGGCCCTACTTTGTGTGTGCGTATACTCGGGAAAGGGGAACTTATCTTTAACTGTCTCGATCACCTGAAGAATTTGTCTTCTTTTCGCCTTTAGGGTATATTGAAAGAGAGTAGGCATACATTCTCACAATTATGACAATCTTTTCAGTTTGTGTGCAGTCCAAGCTACCGGAGTCGAGAAGGTGCAGACCTTTTTGACAGGCTCGCTTTCTTTTCCTCCTTTTTTGGGATACGAAACTCGTTTTCACACTTCATTCCTGCGATGGCGATCGAAGGGGGGTTGTAGGGGTATTCAACCCTTTGTGATGCTATTTTGGGCCTCGTGTTTGGTTTTATCCTTGCATAACTCGATGGGACCTTCCCATCCTTTCTGCTATTTTACTGTGGTGTAGTTCTCCATCGAGGGGGAATCGCAGTGACATGTTTGGTTAATCTGTCTTTGTTGACAAGATAGTGGTCGTCATCTCTAATGAGGGCTTGTTGAGAGGCACGTGAAATGGATTGGACGTGAAACGCATCATCGCTCAATATCACATCCCGACCTCTCCGACCGATGCTGATTTACACATGAAGGTCATGGCATGAGTTATTGGCAGTTCAGACCATTAGCTGGCGGGAGCATTTTGCGAGAGAATCTTCGAGATGTTGCTCCAGCCTCATCAGATAGGGGAGTTATAATATTCCCTGTGATGTCACGTATAAACTTCGATTCGCAGAACCAAAAAGTTGCGGTATCCATGGAGACAAAATCCAACAAACGAACAGAGTTACTATTCCAACGCATATGTGGCACGCAGTCATGTGTCTATGTCCCCAAGATATGTCTACCCTTCGAATGGACGCAGTTTCTTCTGTAGATCTCGACTTAGGCTGCGTCAAGTGGAACGGGTGAATATGCCGGAGTGGTTTCATTGACAAACGATGTAGTCCTCACCTTCCTTGAGAATCCGCTGAAGGGGCCTACTCTAATGTACGCAAACCATGCAGTGAAGAATTTAGAAGAGCATCCAGCTCGAGAACAGTCGATTATCTCACATCTGTCGGATCAAAAGCTTCTAAACTTTGTCATATTCTGCACTAGCCTTCCACTTTACAGTGGTGCACCGTACCGCGAGCCATGCCGGCCCGACTCCCCATCACAAAAGCATGCAGCAAAGATCAACTTCGCGACGTGAGGCATTAGCTTTCACAAAATTCAGAGGGTGTCAAACCACTTTCCGCAAAGCATGCAGTTTTACATGGTGGAGACTCCATTGTGAATCTCTACCCAAGCAGAGGGGCCACATTACCGCGTCCCCAAGCAATCGATCAATCAATCAATCAACCACTCCGAGCGGTAGCGAGAAAAAGAGCCAAATGGATGTGAACAACCCTCAAATATCACAAAGATGAAACCATGATGTGTCCCAAGTATATTGCTTCTCTTTGAAAATGCCTAAAACTCTAGTTGTGGAACAACATTCTCGAATCTGGAAGGAGCGTCTAATACTTCTTTCTCCTCTTCACAAAATTCACATTTGAGTTTATTCTAGCAGGCTTGTTGCTTGCATAAGAAGTCATGGTATTTGAGAAAAATAGACTATGAATCACTGCCTAAATTCCACATGAAAACTCCACACTTCTTCGTGCTCTTCAAGAATTTATATTTCTGCTTCCAAATCTAGAGTTTATGTTTAAAAATAATTTGATCTTTAATCTAGCGATAAATATTATCTTATGATAATGAGATATAAAATTTCGTTATATATTCTTTTAGTCATTAGTAAGATAAACATACACTTCAATGTCATACAATTAAATCGTTATTTGATGATTCACATGAAATAACCAGAAAAAATTTCAAAGGGTAAACATACTACCAAAAAAGATAAAAATATGAATACATTTTCCTCAACTTCAAAACTTCCTTCAAATTTTTTATCGTATAATATGCCGTGTGTCCCACAGAATTAAATTCTTGATTCCGTCCCTTAAAAGTAAAGAAAAATCTAGATACTTTTATTTATATACCTCTATATCTAGGAATCTTGGTTGGTCTACTTGAATCGGTCAAAAAAATGACCTAATTATATCTTCAAAATTATGTCAAGTGAAGGATTTGTAGCATCAATTTATTTAAAAATAATATTGTTTCTCCAAACCAACTACACGTACATTCCAATACGAGTCAAATGAAACAAATTCTAACACGATATATTACAAATTTCATCCCCTTTTTATCTTTGTATAATTATCATATGAATTTCTTCGCAATCTTCCATTTTTTCTATCCAAGAGCAGCATTATCCCATCCATCTTTTAGTGCCATAGCAAATACCACCGTACTGATGGTACAGTAACGCTCTCCCTTCCATATTTACCCATTGTTGCATTTGAAGAAGTGCCACACTCAATAATAGAAAGCACTCTTATAATATTAAGTAAATTTTTCAAAAAAAAAGGAGAGTATATATTAATAACCATTTCTCATTTTTTTATCGTTTCATATTCTAGTGACATCTAAAGTGTGCACGTATCAAGAGGAGACGAGGCTTGAAACTCGATGGATGGGGATGATTCTTTCCGATTGAATTGGGCCTTCGAGGATAGACAGGTGGAATTCTACTGGGAGACATTCAACTTTTCATGCAGACCACGTGTAAGCGGAGGATGAATAATCTTCTCAGTATTGGTGACTCTCCATGCGGTTCTAATGCAAAAGAATTGCAAATATTAAAGTTGTGCCAGAATGAAAACAGGACTACTGATCCGTACCGCTTTCCGTCATAAGCATTACTATGGCACCAGTGGACCATAACCAGTTAGACCCAATAGATATTTCCATGAAATTGTGAAAACGACATAGTAAAGTAAAACTCTAAAAATCTCTCAGGTTTATAAAATGCAGGAGGGTATAACCATATCAGTCTTTTTCAGTAGAGTCAAGAGAGAGGGACCTTAAGGGACTCGAGCATTGACCTTAGACGCACACTTGCTTTCCAAAAAAAGTTTTATGTTCCACTGAAGAATTCTACCTGCATATCCTGAAATGCCCGAGCATTTGGCTCTCGATAAGCTGAAAGCTGTACGGCTGTAGTTTTTTGTGCGGACCCAAGGTTTGGTGGCTTTAGTCTTCAAAAGTATGAGAAGAATCTATAGGGCTCCACTGCAAGGAAGAGTCACTGATTATGATCAACCCCCACAAGTTGAATGCTCAGAAGCAAAGAATATTCAGAAATTTTTTTGTCAAAAGCCCGAACCATGGGTCCGCGGACTGGATTAGAGGTCGCAAAGATATAGATAGCAAGCTGAGAACACAAAATTATTCTTCTTGGAATCCATATGTCGAATCACTGAAGGGCTCAAGTGGGAAGATTTCTGTACTGGAAAGTCGTTGCTGAGAGTTGCTTTCCTTCCTACGTTTCGTCAAGTTCCCTCAGGATCAAGATATGTGAATATCTTGATATTTCGGTCGAACTGGACATATTTAATTCCAGATAAAGTTTCTGTCATTCCTCATTACTTGTAAAACACGGTTGAGCGTTCCGAAAAATGCTATCTCTGAAGGAAAGGCCACGCATGAAATTGGGCGAGTTGTAAATTTGGTTTTATCCTTTGGAACTTCGAAGAAGATATGTGAATAGGAGATGACAGAGTAATTTAACAATGTGGTGAAGTTTGACTTGCTGTCAAAGGGCATGAGCTTCGCATCCACAGTAGTAGTAGGTCAAAGTTCCAATTGTTTTGTGGTCCTCTTCAAATCTCGAATCGGTCCTAAATGTCAAAATAATGAAGCAATGGGTTATTTACTGTCGATTCAGGCCCTCCCTATATGCTTCATTGACCACAAGAATGTCAGGCACTGGGTTCATCTCATAAAGTCCAGGATTGTAAACAATTAATCCTAATAAATAGTAAGTATGTGTATATTAATAAACAGTAGGTATGTTTAGGCTCGTGTATCGATTGATTGACCTCCGCTCACATCTGGAACTACATAATCTTTATACATGTAAAATTAAAAATATATTATTATATGGCGTTTCTCGATTTACATTACATGGAAATCGAATTTATTGACTTTAAGAGCAACCGCTAGAAGACAAACACTAAACCACCTCCCAGAGAACAGGTGGGGGGTTGGGCCAGTTCACTTCCAAACAGGGGGGAAAACAGCCCGCGGAAATAAAAAGGATGATCGCCTGTTGAAGGCGAGGGCAATGGCGCGGGGTCGTAACATCGGGCGTAAGATCCGTCAGTGTCTAAAAGCCTAAGCCGTAGTCTATTTAAGTAGCCCATGATCTAAAGTGCATGTGACAGACGAAATATTAGTGTCCTCTTGGTGCTGAGGTTGCACTTTGTGACATTGAAAAGCAAGAAGAAACTACAGACCCCGGGCGGACAAATGTTTCGATGGTGATTCTAGTGAATGGAATCTCCGATCTGGATGGTGCTTTCGAAGGGGACTTCTTTCTACTTGCGTCCCACTGATTTGGCAATTTGGTGCACGTTTTTATTCGCTTTGATTCACATGGCAGATAAACCCAAAGACAAGATCCTGTTCTTGTTTGGAACGTGCTGACATCGGAGTGTATTTTTTTTGGAGGATAATCGTATTGAATGCAAGATAGCACTGCATGATTTTGCACCATTGTTCTGAAGTAGTTCATCGAGGAGAGAGTTTGACACCAAGAAATGCATTTTGGATCTTTCCACAACAGTTTCTCATCCATGGCAAGGCGATTGCATAGGTTCTATATCAACCATGCCCAGATCTTTGGCGCCTGTACAACTTATAAAAATGTGAATGACATGTGTTTGATTCTGATGAGTAAGGAATGACATGATTTTACATTTTATAAAGGGGGAGAGAAACACATAAATGGGGACTGACGATATTTGCTCACTAACAGACCCTCTTCTAAGAGCCACAACCACACCCCCCACCAAAAACTCGAATTTAAAATATGGAGGCTTTGGTTTTCTTTCTTTTACGAAAGTGTCTGTAACCCGTAAATAGCTTAAAAAAACCTCTATAACAAAATATTGGCCAATATAACCTTGTAAACAATGAATTGTATATTGAAGATGCAATGCTCCACTTGTGCAGAACTCAAGTTTATTCGCATGAAAAATGGGAAAAAAAAACTCGAGAGCATCATTGACCAGAACAGGCCAATCTGATGTATGCAAATATGGAAGGAGACATGTGTCAATCCTTCGGAAGTCCCAATCTATTTTGCACGGAAAAATTCTGGAGGCAAGCAGCTTTTTTCGATTGAGCTGGTGCTCCACATGCCGGTCCCTGTCATCCACTTTATATCATAAACTCAACTAAGAATCTCGATGTGTAAAAGACTTGGCCAACTTTAATTTGCTCGAGATCATCGTCACTTTTTCAGGTCTAACTGCATCCGATAATGACGTTGATGGTATAATTGCGTCCATGTAGCTTGGTTTCTTCGAGATACTGAGTTTCCGATCTCCGGATTGGTGTGTGTGAGAATTTGGGCTCATTTTACACATGACAATCCAGGACTGAGAGTACCAGACTATTGCGTTGTAACAGGGTCGCATGATTGTCAAGGTACATAATTCCTGTCAAATTCATGCCCAAGCTAATGCGCCTGCTGATAATCTCTCGACACTGCACATTCTTTTCCATTTGCGAATAAGCAGCCTTACAGCCTTGCTGGCTGGCTGCGTGGCGACCTACGAACAGATTGTAAACCTGAGGTGGTTTATAGTGACACAACCCATCCGCACAGATTTTTTGGGGCTTGTGCGGTGACTTTCACTTCTCATTCTGTACGTCCTTCGCACTTGAATTCATGTCAATGGTCAACTACCCCGGCTTTGATGCCTGGAGACTCACCGGAAGCTGGCTTGCCATGAGAACGCATATGTATGTGATCGGGTGGATTCTGCAGGAGAATATTCTTCTGCCTGTATCTGCACTCTGCCAGCGACATGAATACATCATGCCCTGAAAGCGCCAGTCAGACGTAAGTCCACTATGAGTGGACTTCACGAGTCTTCGTATTCAAGTCCAGCTCGACCCAATCTTAATACGTGACACCACCAGAAACTGTAAAAACTTGCTTCCATGAGGATGCGGTGGTCTTTGAGGAGGTACTGTCGAAGTGGAGTAAAGTTGCTTCGGTGTCTAACGAATGTTTCATACGAATTGGAGATCGAACGTGAGCCACAGATGAGAGTCCGAGTCCTGACACAAATGAATGATGACCAGTGCGCGAAGACCTCTCTCCAATGGACTGCCGTGTGATTACACAGACAAAAGTTTGCAGAAGCGAACCACTTTCCGGTCATCGAGAGGAATCGCCGCGATCTGTGTTGGTAGAAACGAATGGTTTCGATGCTCAAACCCAGTGATGCTCAACGCCGTTCAGCGAGATAAGTTTTGGGAAATTCTCGTGCGGTGATTGATTTCTGCCGACAAGGATATCTGTACTGTACACGGTTTATCACCCACCAAAAGGGAAACGCGCAAGGAATTTAAGATGCAATAAGGCATCCTCAACAAAGGGTCTTGCCATCCTTTCTGCTATATTGCTCTGAGCTCCATTCACATCGTCGACTGTTGTACTGTACAACTGTGATCTCCTGTACATTCATCTTGTTTATGACAAACAGTCGGGCGCACACTATTCTCAAGCTTTCCCATTTATCGTCACATACGCAAATGGCTCTCTCTCCCTAAAAGAATCCGTCCACCGAGCATTGAGTGTCACACGTATGACACATTTCGTATATTGCACAAAGTTGCCTAACTCCAGCTTCTTCACTGGTGTGAAGCAAACTCTTCAATTGAGAGTTCATAAAAGTTATCTCATTACATGTGGACACTTATGGGAGTCTGAAGAAATTGTACAACTCCAAAAAAAGCCTTGAATAGTTCCTCATTTTTCCATAGCGGCATAAAGTCTTCTACTGAGGTCCTCTTTCCAGACTGAAATGTCGAGTCCTCGCATTACAACAGCACCTCTCGGTCTACGTCATGCGTTTTTGTGATACACGACGACTGACTTCTTCGTTGAGTCTGGCCACGACCCAGACACAGAAGCCCGAGCGCTTGGCGTTATGACTGAGCTTTCTCAATGCCGGACTGCAGATCGGTGCCGCTGACAGTGTGCTGGTCACTTGTCCCCTAAGGGCACCCACCACATGATGCCTGCAGAACTGCGTCTGCGCCAAAAATTTGTCTACCAAGTAAAATTTTTGTCCACGGCTAAGGCTAGTAGGCCTAGCTCGCTGACTTGCAGCCTAGTCTCGTTAAGTTTCGTGACAGGGGCAGCCCCACTGACAGTGGCACAGGATTCTGATAAAAAGAACGTTATGAAGTTATGTACTCCGTTACGAAAGAAACCAATGCAGGGGGCGGCAGTAGCAGTCCTTGACAGGACAGGCAGGAAGCAGGCCTGTGGGAGGGAAAGGATGTGGAGCACAGAGAGAGAGAAAGAAATTCATATGGATTAGAAATCATGGATTCATAATCAAGATGTAAGCAGGCCGCAGACGAGGACGCATCCAGAGTTGACTTTCTCGAGGTTGGAAGCTCTTCTGAAAATCCTTGAAAGCGCGGTGAGCTGAGCGATTGAATATTGCCTTCCTGACCAGTGGCAGCGTGTTCCGCAATACACGTGTTGACTTTTTTTCTGTGTAGGGGCTCTTACAGAGTATCAAAGTAGGCAGATCCTACGCGAGCTCGAGAGTTATTGTCAGGCAATAGATATTGCTGGACTACGTGGTAGGTCCTGATGCCTACGATGGTCCTAGCCGCGATGACCTGGTCAGCGTTAGTCATTATTCAGGACATGTTCATGAACATGGATGTTCCATTCATTCAGCTCGATTGAATTCACTGATTTTTACGAATTGTGTACCGGAGCGCTCGCTTGTTAGTAGAGTAGCTCTAGCACAGATCATCGACCCACCGCGATGTCAGATCCATCGAGTTTTGCCCGTGAAGTCACTGATGTGGTTGCAGTCTAGGCATTCTACGATCGTCCACCCGGTTGCTGACGCTCAGAGTATGTGCCATTTCAGCCAGTCAAAAGCTGCCCGTCGACGTTTCTTTTTTTGTTGCCGATCATGGCCATGGAAACTTTCCAAAGTTCGAATGATGTTTGTATACAGCAGGCAGCTGGTGCTGCCCGTATTGGTCTGTACATGCTCTGCAGATCATGATTGTAAAGATGTGACTTTACATTTTATTGTAAATTTTATCATTGTTTCATGAAAACTCAGCGCAGTCTTCAGTTGACAAATTTAGATATGGCGAGGGAGGTAAACGACGAGATATGGGAATTTCATGTGCAAAAGAATCATCATCACACTCTTAGAAAGGTGGAAGAACAGTGTAGATACAAAACACAGTATTGGACTTATTCCGATACATTGCTTTCGAAGTCATTGAGGAGGTTGGGGAAAAAGCACGACTGTGTATCATACCCAGTCTTGACCATCAAACGTACGAGCCACACAAAAGTGAAGTGTAAAGGAAAATTACAAAGAACTCCACCGATGTACTGTTCGAATGATCTAACATAAGTCACGTTTTATGGTGCCTGCAATTTATTTTCTGTTCGATTCGTCTCGACGTCAAATACATGTTTCCAGATCATCCGTGACATATTTAATGTCAAAAACTTTGAAGTATGCCAACCTCCAGTTTTCTCGCTGGAACTCTTTAAGATAAAGTCACTGGGTGCGAACAGAGATCAAAGGCTTTGGTTACTTGGTTTTTATGATCTTACTTAATAATTGGGAAATGACTACTGAAATATCTGAGATGTCCTGCCATGTATTGTACTGATGGATATCACTCTCCTGGCCTTATTGTTTATTTTTATTTTTTCAAGGAAACTACGTATAATATATGCTGGTGAAGTCCGTAGGACAGAAATTTCAGAAGGTGACGATTCGCTGAATGCTTCTGTTTTATGCAGACAGTTTCATATAGATAGTATAGATATAATATAGGTTACTTCTCGAAGTGATGCTAGCCAGGTTCGTTTTAATCACTTGAAGGATCTTCGCATCCTTTTTGCTAAAATACTCGGTGACCCCACGTTTTACATTATAAGACGATTCCTGACTTGATGTGGTCATATAATCCAAGGACGTGCGGTCTTATATTGCGGGATGCCACAATATTGTGAAGCAAAGTTGCTCACGTCTTGGAGAAGAAATCCCATCTCAAAACTAAGTCAGTCAAGATTCAAATCACAACCCATACACCGAGAATAGACATTTTTGACACAACCGTGTTTGTCCATTATAAGACACAAGTTGTTCACTCTAAAACTGGACAGTCCCATAACCGATGCCTTGCTAGCTTAAGTGACGTAATTCTACTCACAAGGACACGACCATGATATCAACTGATGCGCTTGGTGCAAATTGTCGGGACAACTGACTAGACATTCCTCAACAGGACTGTTGTTTCAATCCGATCGCGGAGGCACAGAGGTGACATCACTTTGCCTAAAGATGGAGATCAAGAACAGCTGATTTCATGTTACAGAAAATCCGACCGAGCTTGGTGGGACTCTGGGATCGGTATAAAAAGGGCCGCATCGCAGTGGCACGGTCGAGCAATCAACGAGCTGAAAGATGCGCGACGGACCCACATAATTTGCAGCATGACTCCACTGTGAATCCGAAGTGGAAACCATGGCTGGAAACTCGGCGAACCACATCCTCTGTTTCAGGAGACACTCCATTCACAGAGAGGAGACGTGGAACGCCGAGACGACGGGCCTTCCCAACATTTCAGAAAGATGGAGGAGGTCATTCGCATGTCATGTCGTCGAGATCCGGAACTCCGGGCCGGACACAAACACGAAGCGTCGACGAGACACTGCGGAGCATCGCGTGACTCTCTTCCGAGCGCTTCACGCCGTTTACCGACCCTGCGGGTGAGGTGCGCGGGCCGGACACAAGTACAGAAGATCAGCCCGTTTTAGCCATTCGCGCGTACCTCGTCCAAGTCGCCCGCTCCCAAAATAGCAAAGCGAAGCTTCCAAACACTTCTCCTGACCGGCGCGTGACGGTCGAACCCGGGAGATGTAAGCGTTGTTAGCCAGTCCAGACGGATAGCAGTCAGTACGTGCATGCTCGGCCTTTTGGACCGGGGTGCATTCCGCCACAGGTCCAGCATCCGTTGGACACAAATCTTCACAAATGGGACGAACGCGCGGGAGCCAAAGGTCGCGGATGAGCCGCAGAGGCTGGACAAGGAGACAGCGAACGACTAGCGATGCAGTAAAGGAGGAGCCTAAACTTACGGAGCAGGGAGTTCTACCGCCATGGAAGTGTGGGGGACAAACGGACAGACGGACGGAGGGAGTGGAAACTGAGAGAGGAGGATAGCCATGATCTTAGCTACCTTTTGAAACAGCACTTTGATCGGTTTCCGTTATACCTTCTGACGCCGGGAGTGTGAACCACATAATACATGGGGCGTTCAATCATCACAGAGAGGAAGTAGAGGTGGTCTGCCGATAGCTGTATGATTCGCTCCGCCACTCCACCTGGATTTTTGGTCTTGACTAGCGCCGGACAAGATCGTCCCCGACATCGTAGTGAGAGTGATGATCTTCTGCAGCCGGCAGTTTGACTCGTCATCAATTTTCTTATTTAGACCGACGCAGTGCGCAGTAAAGGAAGCACCTAAACATCCGGGATGGGGTTAAATGTGAGTTCTCCAGCTCGGGGAGGACGGGACGAACGGACAGAGGGCTCGCGGTAGGCGAGGGTCTGAAGATAGCCATGATGTTAGCTGACTTTCGTAACTCGACATCAATAAATTTAGTTAGAGCGCCACAGAGTACAGAACACGCCAAATACATTAGGGGCAGTGGACGGGAGTGCACTTTATCTTGTTCGGTGGGCGGTTTTTTTATGAACCGCCATTATAAAGTGAACCATAATACTAGTTCTAACTATAGTAAGATGGAGCGCCAACATCAACGGTTCTATCCGGATGATCTGCTAGATTTGGGCTCTTTCAGTCGCCATGATCGGCAGTGCTGGAGTCGACGGTAGTCTGCACAGCTGGATGTTAGACCTGCGCGTTTAACTCCGTCTATACCTTTCGGCTGTGTTGGCCTCAGAGATGAGGCGGGCCGAGACCCTGCGCCTTCGTTGCTACCCTCGGGTTTTCAGGATATTGGGTGTTGACTTTACGGTATTGATGGCACCCTCGACGAGCTCTGAAAAGTTCAGCGGGGAGATTTCATCCTACGCGCTCCGCCACCTTGTGTACTGGATGTAGACAGCACCTTTCACCTCTGTTGATCGGCGCTTATTCACATTTATGATGGACCTGTAAGTAAGCACTTTGGTCAAATACGCAATAATCAGCTGAGGATGACGCTGATTACTTACTGTTAAGATTTGATTACTTATACTTTACTTTATACTTGAGATACACAACTCTAGAGTAAAACAAAGATTGATAGTATCTTACATTCAGACTCAAATTATAACCAAATTCTTTTACCGTAATAACATGGATACAAAGAGACTTAATGTTGCTGTTAGGCTGAAGCACTGTATATTAGTGGTTGGGATATTAAATTTCCTCCATATCTAGTCATAGAGGATGCAGATATTTCTCTTTTGAAAGTATCGGAGTTAATGAAATATCGGAGAGTAAAGATATGAAATAAAAGTAAAGTGAGATTATATCAAATTTATTTGTGATGTCATTGTTAGTGGTATTTTTGGCCATTGGTGAGCTCTAACTACATTCATTTATGATTAGTTGAAAATGTATGAGTGTCATCATATCATAGGATTGATTGATACTCTAAATAATACAGTTTAAATTTCATGTTTCTTTGTTTCATATGGATTGTTACTTGGTAACAATCCATATTTCTTATGGACATTCTTGGAAAATGCATATAAATCAGAGCATCAATATTATACAAGATTGTTTGCTATCATTTGCTTTAAAAGAAATTTTGAATTATCCATACAGATATTTCACATCTAAGACTGATGAAAGAAATCTGAAAAAAAAATATTATAATAAATTGATGTTATTTTGGACCAGCGGACTAATTGTGAAAACAATTTTTGTCATCATTGTTACTTTGCAAAAGTTGTTTTGATTATTTTAATTGACGTCACATATCGACAAGGTATGAATGAAGAAATTTCACTACTCATCATTACACATAGTTACAAGTAATGTTTTGAATTTTAAAAAAATCACTAAAAGAATTGTTGAAATTTCATAATTTGATATTTGAAACTAATGAATTTCAAAATAAAAAACGATAATATATGAGCCAATTATTTCTTAAATATTTACGTGGATTAAATATAAACGCTTAGAAAATGCAACTAAGATATCAATGATTTCATGAAATATGCTTGATATTTTTTACAAAAAATATGTCCTTTTAGAAAATTTTATTGATATGTGTATTGCAGCTAAGAGTATATGTTTGATCTTGATAATTAAATAAAAAGCTTTTGAAATTGGATTAAAAATAAAATAATTAATTCACAAGAATTTTTTTGAGTATAAAATCTTCACAAAAATTAGGTTAAAAAAACAAAGGATGTACAAGGCAGAAAACCTAAAGTTCTATCTGCACGATTCAACATGAAGAATTGCATGGCTGTGAAAATATTTAACTTTCTTATATTGGGGATTGATACCTATGATTAGTAAAATGATGTGGAATAAGGTTAGATGTTCAAAAAATTTACAATAAAGTAGTAAACATATTGATGTACTTAACGATTTGCACTACACATGAAATTGCTCTTGTTATGTATAAGTATGCCAAATCCAAGAGTCATACATTGAAAAGCTATGAATTGAATTCTAAAATTTTGCAATTGTACTTGTATGTCAATTGATTTTGTGTTTGACTTGTATGTCAATTGATTCTGTGTTTGATGCAAATTGTAAAATATTAAGTAATCTATCTACAAGATACTATAGATCAAGTTTGAATGACATAAATTATACAAATTGAAATATATGGACATATTTCTAAGTTGAAATTTTACATTGCAAAAATGCATATCTTAATTCACAACAATAGTTGGATATGTAACAGAAACAAGCGTAGGAGTTTTTTCTTTAATAACTGTATAAAATTTTTAAGATTGACGCATAATATCATAAATATTCACTATTAAAGTCACAATTTTTTGTATTTAGGTGTATAAAATGATAAAAAAATAAAATAACTTACATTTACATCAGAAATTATTTATCTCAAATAGATGGAGGTTTTTTATATGATTGAATTAGTCAAAATTTATATTACGTTCAAGTTTTTTTATGTTTATATCAAAGCAGATTCATTAGACAATACTTCAAGACATTGCTTAACTTTTTCGTTTTGCATAAGAGTGTAAAAGAATTAAATTAAATTTTATAAAAAATAATGTATTTTGATGAAGTCTATCTAATAGTTAATTTATTTACATAGTAACATATGTTTTTTATTTTTCTAGATTTTCCTGTGGAGAAATCACATACATTATGGAAATTATATTTCCTAGGATTCATAAAGATTACTTTATATCTTGATTGAATTAAGGTGAGTTAACCATGACTAGTTGAATAATCTAGATTGACTATATATATAAAACCTTGTATGACCTTTTGATAGTCCACAATAGTTCTTCAATTCATGGTTATTGTGCTTCATGAATCAATCTTGTCTATGTCAACTCAGATTCTTCTTGTGTGGACTCCTTAAAAATGCATGTAATGATGAATGTTGATTTTGACTTACATTTTTAAGGTAAAATTCTGAAGATATTACATCAATATCCAAAAAATTATAATCTAATTTGATTGCTCATCGATATATTGCATTGATATTAGCTATTTGTAGAATAATATATACATCTTGTCAAATACAAATAGAATAATTTACAACATACTAAAAATAGAATACCTTTGTTGATTAACATGATAGCTTTTGATCAAAGCACCGTCAAGTATGTCTGTTACAAATTAATTCTTTTACCTATTGAGCAGTTGTAAATCCCATCATTGTATCGGAATGAGTAAGTTTATGTTAATGCATAACACAAACTGTTTATGCTTGATGGAGTTTTCCCCCTCTTTTTGTTTTTTCTATGTCTTTCCTCCATTTTAAGTACAACAAGCATTGAACCAGACAAAGACTGAAAATATAAAAACATGTCACGAAGGGCTTGTCGTTTCTGGCTATCCTCGAGTCCAGCGTTAACTCAAATGCAATCAAGAATGACAAAATTTAATATCACAAAAGATAACTCCAATAAGCAAGATTGAACACTTAATTCACCTTTAAGCTGCTCGTGTTACATAGCAGGATAAAATGCTTAGCAATGGCATCTTCCTGTGTTTGAGTAATCTTGCTGCTATGTTCATAGACTGTCCGGAATTTGATAGCCACATGCAGATAACATCGTCTTTGTAGATGGAGTCGTCGGGGTTGCACCTTGGCAAGTGACCCTTGGGGCGTTTTCTGTCTTTTCCGAGTTGTAATTCGGTTAATAATTGTTTCTGATTCACCGTAAGAAAAACTCATTACCGACATTCTTAAATTTTATCTCTTTGTGCGCAATATGAGAACAAAACGGAGTTGATGTTCCCCACTTCATTTCTTTTGCAGAAGATGTAATCTTGGTCTCTTGTAACAAAAAACTAGATATAGGCCAAGGCATGAAGTCAATGATTTTCAATAATTTAACGAAGAATAACGAAGAATTTTGGCTTCAGTTATTCGAATTTGACATGCTGTAACTGGATTCTCATTTAGTTATCATCGTTAACGAGAGTTTTTGAATCACGATCATTGCGCGGCGGCGACTGTAACTGCGGCAAAAACAAAGTGAGCAATGATGTGCAAACTGGGTCGCAGCTGTCCACATCCCTGTCAGTCGATGTAGGAGAAATTACGTACGCAGTCTTTGACTTCCGAAATTTGTGTTGGTGATGAGATGATTTTGTGTCGAGGTCAGAATCCGTGTGGTGATCGATGACGGACCTTGTGACAAAGTTACAAGCTCCTCGACGTCGTGCTCCTCGGTTGACGTCAAATCGCACAGCGGTCGCGCGCTCCCTTTATGGGGATCGTCACTTTCGCTGAAATTGGCTGCTTTTTGTGCGCTCTGCAGCAATTGCTGCATGCACCGAGACGATACAATGCCTCGGCGCTATCGGTAGTGACGAAACTTCGATTCTGCTCTATGCAAACGGCAGAATGAATATGAACGACATCGCCATGCACGGTGCACTCTCTCAAGGGCCTGCGGATCTGGGCCGCTGCTGGACGTCCCGCCTGCCTTTACGGTTAGAGAAGGACCCGCTGGAGCGACGATGTACTGCCATGCGGACGGAAGCGATACAGGCCTCGAAGCGCCCTCCCATTTACTGCAACAGATCGAGCTGTTAGCCTTTCGCAGTCTCAGTAGGATTTTGCTCTTTGTGGTCAGGATCTGATTGTGTGGAAAGTGTACATGTTGACCCCTTGGGAAGACTTCCAGAGCGGAACGAATCTAACCAGACTGGTCGCGTCTTGCATGCAAGAACAAAGGCATGGGCGACTGCTGTCCTTGACCATTCTGCTCGCGTGTTCCGGGCTAAAACGGTGGCCGATTGCTGAATAGGATACTCCGAAGCTGGAAGCCGAAATGTTTGAGCAGCTGGTTCTGGTTTAGATGTGCTCCGCAGACACGTCCAATGATTCAGTGGCCCTGATTACGTAGAATGGCGCCAGGTAGCCCGTGTCTGTCATTGGCACAAGCATGCAGAACCTGTAAATACAACAGAATCTTTCAAACCTGACGACGGAATCTAATCTCGGGTCTCAAAAGCGTTCTATCCACCATCGTGTTCACGGTGGATAGAACACGATGCTCGTCGCCATGGATTAAAATTAGAATATTGTCGCTTTCATTCCACCCAATTAGGTCGGCTCCTCTCCGATCTAAGGAGCGAGGTGGATTCTTCTTGGACCCGGCAGTGTTTATCCTGTTGATTAACTTAATCCGTGATCATTTGTCTCTCAGCGAAGGATCGCAGACCGCTTGTACCGCGCGCTTGAAGTGACAAGGTCTAGAAACTACTAAACTTGACCCTCAATGCACGCGAAAGGGGGTGGAACCTGTCCTGGACACGCTCGGGACTCCGCACTGAAGGTTTTGATTAAACATGGGCTGCTAGCTTAGAACACTCATTCAATTTACGACAGAGAGGTGAGTTCGAGGGCGGATGACGTGAAAGGTAATTGGTCTTTCAAGACTTCGCGGTGGTGGGAAGATCCAACCTTACTGGGACAGGTCCATAATCAGAAGTCTTTAGTTTTCCGTTCCTCATCAGCACTCAACAATTTCTCTCTATGTCAGACGAATTCTTTCCCCGTCTTCCTCTCTACAGACGAAGGCCTAATTTGAGCACTGATATTATTGCGCTCATGGTGTGCTTTCGAGAAGTTCATGAGTTGTCAAATACATACATGGAGAAATCCTGACTTGTCGTGGAGTTATTGATGCAAAAGGTGTCTAAAAAGGGGGTAGGTGCAAATTGCTTAATTTCGCTTCATCTTCGGCCAGAACTCCGATTGTTACTACAGATAAGAATGAGATGGAAAAGTTGGTGCACAGAGATTGAACGTATTGACCGCTTAGCGCCTCGAACATTGATGGCGTTTCAGCGAGGTAAATTGCATACGCTGTATTTGAAGCTCGCAGGACTTCCTCTGCAAGCATCGGTAGAGAGAACCGTGGAGAGTGAATGTGGGTCTGTTTTCGGATAGCACCGAGGAGAAGCAATTAAGCTCGAAAGGTTCCAGCTATTTGAAAAGAACATCCACCGTCAGAGCCCCTGGTCTTCTACTAGAGCTTTATCTCCCGACGCGGCTGTACCTCTGCCATTCCCACCTTCGTATATCAAGATCTTTCATCTGCCGGCCACATGGGAAGGTTGCTGTTGCGGGTTTGCAACTCAAGCTGTAATTCAAGTCATTGTAACTTATCATCCGTGCATCGGGCTCCAGTACTTACTATTGCAACTCTTTTGTAGTTGTAAGAACCTGGTCCAGTTCAACAATCACATCCAGGAGTGAATACTGCACAGAATGAACGGATCGGAATAGAACTTTGCCACAAACCGCTAGAAAGGCGTTGCTTGCGAACGCCTTGGGAATTGGAAGAGATGAGTGCAACCGTGTTCGGTACACAATCAATGAGGGGATCGAGCAGCAACTCCAGGGGGAAGAAAGCCGTGACAAAGACTCATCTCACATGAACTCATCAAAGCTGGTTCACTGATTTTGAGCTTCACTCTTTACGCACTCTTTTTGGTAGAAGTTTTGTGTGATACGTTGTCTCTGGACTTCAGAAGGAGGCTGAATTTCTAGCGCGGCGAAAGTGAATATGCAGAACCCTCACTGTAAAGCGAGATCTTGCAAGCTAAGCTCGACGAACACACAGTTGTTGTTGCTCCTCCATTCTGGTCAACTTGGAGAAGGGGTGGTGCATATCCGCGTAATAATTGTGAGCATGACAGATGATAACAAAGCACAAACTATTTGGCTTTTTGCTCCAAAACTTGATCACTGTCACTTGATCATTGCGCTCGCACCGTCTCTCGCATCCACCCAACAATCAGCCCAGGTTGTAAGCTCAAACTTGGACTGTTGTGGCGGCGACTTCTTCCGCCGAAGCACAGTTCTAGTAAACTTATCGCATGAGCCAAGACAAATGGCAAACTCGAGCATGTTCCTGTCCAGACACTCTTCCTCTCTGTGAAGCACCTGCCGCGCTAGCCAACAAATCGGCTCAGTCCCCACACATCGTACAGTTGGACAGATATGTTCTGGTTCCGAACAGAATCTACAAAGTATTTCTACCTGATCCCAACCGTAGAACCAACTACTGATCGCGAAGAAGAGCTGCAGTGGTTTACCGCGTGCAAATCCCGCGAGTATATGAGCAACTGAATCTTGTGGTCCAGTGTAGTTCCAGCAGTGGACGTGTTAGGACAGATTTACCTCAGATGAGGCTAAAATGTACCTTATGGCTGTTACATCCTACTGCGCAGGGCCACACAAATACCATGTGCTCACGACTTCTAACTTGGATTCTCTACGACTCCAACGAAGACATTTTCTCCTAACAATTTTGCGATGTGCACTGTTAGGGTCTGCAGGTCTAAATTCATTATCTGAATATAAATCTCGTACGAACATTGATTGCATCCTGAAATCCTTGTTGGATACTGTAGTCAGGAAATCCTCATCGTGGTCAGTATACATATCAGAAGTCATGTCCTGATTGTGAACTGTCAGTATTACGTTTATGATCGGATTACATATTAGGTAGAAACTCATTGCGATCCTTGATTATTGACGGTACTGTGACATAACAATTTAAGATTTTTCCTTAAGAATCATGGCAATATTTTAGAATTTAAATTAGTCTGTTACACACTGATTCTTAGTTCCTCCCAGCATGTAGTATTTTTTGGCTGAAGGCACTTACGGATATATTGTTCATAGATGTAATTGGGAAAGTCTAGTTCTTCTCAAGGACATGATCAGTGTGCACCAAAAGTGTTAATGCTAGATATTTATATAATGCGTAAAGTCTTTCTGAAGTTAACATCAATTTCTATGTTTTTTTGGGCTAGAGTTTCGGTTTTCACCTTGAAAGTATTGAACTTAGCGGTTGCGAGGTAGTATCTGTTTGTCAAATCATTACTTGCTTAAACAACAACAACCACATAGTTTAAGATTAGCACTAACTAAGATAAAAAACATTAAGTTATAGATGAGGCTTTACAATATATACATGTATATTCCATGTCATTTGTAGTTACCCGTTCATACATACTCATATTTCTTTATTCAACCTTAGTTTCGTGATGAACGAGCTAAGATTGTAAATCGTGAAAACCCCATCAAACGTGCAGCCCTGAACTGGTGGTATCTTGGACTGCAACTGTTTACACGTTATCCGCATAGTATTTTAGCAACTTCATTTGCGAAGAAAGTGCCCTAACTTTGGAAACAAACTTTGGTCGGTAGATTTGTCTTTCCACTTCTTTGGGGATCCCCGCACTCAATCCAAGTCTTCGACACACTTGCAAAGCATCTTTACTACACGTGGGGTGTTGAGTAGAAAATGTTTTGCACCCATGGGATCCCCGTGAAGGCGGCTATAACGGGGGATTTTATACCTCTCATATTCATTCTCTAGAATGATTTGAGTAGTATTCAAAATAAAAAATAAAATACTATTTAAGATAAACTTGAAACACTGTGAGGATATACACTTATGAAAATAATTAAAACTTGCTTTATATAATTTTGCGTTAGCCAATCTATAAATTGAAATTTAATCTGAATTAAACTTGGCCATAAACATGGCATACAAATTTTAACTCTATTTAACCCAAAACTTACTGTATATACTTTGGCTTGACGAACCGCATCTAAATAGTGATAGTTGAAACGTTCCTCGCATAAAAAGGTATACAACAATTTCACCCTACTTACCAAAGTGGTTCATCAGTACAAGGTATACATGTATTGGAATCCGGAAATTATATAAGGGTTTAGGAGTGTCAACAAAACAATGATGAGATTCCACGGACAAAAATCTAATTTCAGATAATACAAGAGTAGATTTGAATATAAAATGACATAATTTTATATGCGAATATTTTTGTTGAGATGATGAAATGAATACAATTACTTATCAAGCTTGTTGAACATATTATCAAGTTTGGTAACATGATTCCATATTGAAATAAATTATTGTTTTCACGTGATTGCCGGAGCCAAACATTGAGTATGCATGGGTTTTGGATGATCATGGTTTCAACACTATTGTTCATGGATGGTTATTGTTTCCAGGTGGGTATGGATGGGCATAGATTTCAAATGGGTATGTAATCCATGTCTATTAATGCTACTTGAAACCATCATGTCAATACAATTTATTAACATGACACATGTCACTCGTGTTGGACTCGTGTAGTTCATTAAATGCCCAAGTGTTCGAGAAAGAATTAAAAAAAACATTGACGAATTACGTTAATTAGATATTACACAATTTTTGAATACATGAATACAATTTCAATAGCATCGGTGAGCATAGATAATATATGGATGGGCATATGGTTATGATTGGATATGGATTCAAATATGTAATAAAATGTTAATTTTTATTAACTATTCAAAAGTATTTTTTTTTACATTCTAAATTTATTGAATATATGATGATATTGCATGAATGATTAGTCAATATTTTCAAATAAATGTGAATATATTTATTAATTTACTTTCTATAAAACTAGTATAAAATAAATATACAAAAAAATAAAAAATTAGCAAATTTCTATTTTTTTATGTATCAAAATTTCATTTAAGAATTATGCATAGAGATGAGACACATACTTTTTTTGTTACAAAGTAGACTTAGAAAAACACAAATCTTGATTGGCAAGTTGCACACACTGACGAGGTCGACGACTTCTTCATGCTCACGACGAAAGCAATTTGTCATGTGTTTGACGTATTTTTTGTGGTGAAAACAACACCGCAATTGCTTTCCGATCTTATTCAGGATGTTTAGAAACATGTTGATAATTCAAGATTTTACTATGACATTTGAATTGGCGTTTTTTGAGAATGATGGGTTTGTTCGTCTAGATAGATCAAAATTATCGGACAAAAACATCGAGATGATGATGAAATTGAACCGCTTGAACCATTTATTCAGAAAGTAAGCTACTCAAAACTGATAAAACTTGGCATGCGTCACTATAAACTGGTTAACCGGTTCAACTTTTTTCCTTAATTAGTTAACAGTTAACTAAATTGTGGCCAATCCTAATCATGATCAACTCCTTTGTTACTTCAAACAAATACTTCACACATACAACAATCGGTCTTATAACATAGACATCAACAACTTCTGTTGCATTTTGGTGTGTCAATAAGGAAATAACAACTTATTGTAAGTGATGGTTTCCTTGTCACGATGAAACCACATCCATGACAAGAAATGATGTGAGTTCAGCAAAACTTTATGCAACTAAATCACTTTTCAATCATAATTCAATTCTTCTACAAGGTTGTGAAGATCCACAACCAAATCATTGAAGTCATCTACATGATCTTTAACTTAGTATATTTAGCCATCTTGAAGCGGGTGAGCTTCAAAGCCGTGTACAATCAGTTTGAGAGCTCATTTTTGTGATATATCTCACGCAATGTCGCAAACAAATCTACTATCGTTGTCGTCTTTTTCATTTGCTTAAAGACATAGGAATTGAGATGAAACATCACAATACTCACCGTTTGATCATAAATGTCATTTTAATCATCATAATCTACATTATCGGATTGTGGCTTAAGACTCTTGTACAAGCTCATGTCATAGAGTCCACTGGTGACATGTAGTTTCCACAATACATAGTCAATACATCCATCAAATTTTTTCATCTCAAACCGTGGATGTCTAAGCGTAAGCACCATCTTCGGTTTTGTTTTCAAAATATAAGCTGAAGTTGATTAGTTGTGTCTTCATCTCTCTCTAATGCACTTGAGTTGCTTTTGAAATTGCTCAAACAACACATTCTTCAATGAATTGACAAAAATCCTCTCAAAAGCAAATTTCAAGCTCTCCAAGTTGCCATTGCTATGAAATCCAGAATTGTCTTGAATGTCAGCACGATTAGCTTGATAATGCAATTTTTGATACAAGTCCGCTACAAATCTTCTTCATTGTCAGCAATGATGATATGTCACAATGATGAAAATCAGCAATTGAATCAAAACCGTTAGCTACAAACCACAATGTGAAATCCAGCTATGATATCAATTGTATGTTCTCAACCTTGTTCTTCAATCATATTCATACATAAAATATGCAACAAGAATCAAACACTAATGTTTGTGATTCACCTTCACATGATGCTCCATCACGGCCCAGATAGATATTTTACAAAAACAAGAATGATACATCTAACCTCCATAGCACACTAATGTATGTGGTTCATCTTCACATGAGACTAAGTTCATATAGAAATTTTTACAAAAACTAAAATGATACATCAGGACTTCATAGCCCAACTTTTCATTATTTATCTCTCTCATATGTACAAGTGAGACTAAACTAAATGCGTTTTTTTACTACTAAGTATACCTAATCCTAACTAGAAGCTAAGTTTAACTAAGGTTAATAAATACCTAACATTCATTGGCATCAGAATTTCAATAATCAATGACACTGTCTCCATTTTCAGCAAATAGATTGAATACAACAAAAGTTGAAGGTGGCAGCTTTTCCGAACACAAGCCATAATTCATTGTCAAAATGAATCAAATCTGGTATTTGAACTCCATCATTTCATAGTTGCATTGCTGGATTGAGTATCAAGAAGCAGAGCAATTTTGACGGCTTGACAATTCAGATTGACACTATATTTCAGCAACTTGAGCTTCATGGCAACATCAGCTCTTTTGACGATCAAAGTGGAAAATCCAGCGTCTTATTGTCAAAAACTGATTTTTTTGCACAAAATAAGAAGATGCTTGTAGATTAGGTCTTGGAGAGAGAGTGAAGTGATAAAATTGATACATTAGTCTTAGGTGACAAAATAAGTACAAGTTAATTGCTCCCAAGTAAAATTGAAATGGGTTAAATCAGATCGACAGATAATGGCTAGTTCAGATTGCACAATGGCAAAGCCTAACAATGATTAACGTTGTTCCAACTAAGTTTAACTATTAGATCTATACTTGGTGGAATAAATAAGATAGCTCTAGAAATATTGAGTGGATATAATTATTTTGTCCTTTATAAAACTCTAAATTGCAAGAAAAAAAACCTTTGATTACCTGATGAGTTTTGATTGGTTTGATTAAAAAATGAAAATTTCATTGGTTAGACTAAGTCTAAAGTTGACTTAATGATAAGTGTAGGTTCTAGAAGTTTGTAAATCTTAAATAGTATGCTACCACTTTCATCTAGGTATTACTAAACTTCTAACATGTTAGGTAGACTAATGACATGTTGCCATATACTGGGAACTAGTAATAAACTATCATGGTTATTTTTGTAAAAGAAGTTAGATAATAATTATTATCTATTACTATGGTAATTTTTAAAATAGTATAAGTAAAAGAAGTAGAGAATAGACTTCTAAATAATTTTTGTGAGTTCATTGAGTGGGCACTTGTTCAATAGAAGTCTACATTACATTATCATTTTGAATATCAATGTGTGATTGTTTTGATTGATGAGTGGAGAGTTTGTGTGAGAGGATGTTTTGAACGTGAACACATTGAAGAATCCTTAACTTCTAGCCATGATGAGCTACCAAAAAGACATCTGAGATAAATCTGACTGAGCGATAGCCCGGAAGTCATAGTGCATACCTCTTTCAATATATCCACTTCATTCTATAGTGATTTGAATGTCTCTCGTGATAGTAGATATGGCATGAAGGAAGTAAAAAAAAAATACAAAGATCAAGTCTAGGTCTAGTATAATGGGTACAATAACTTTGATAAAATTGAAGTTTGCAATTTCAATGGCCAATTTAACAATAAAAAATTGTAAGTGTTGGAGTATTAGTAATTTAATTAGTACTCAAATGGTTAAAAAACTGATACAAATATGCTTTTATTAAAGAAAAAAATTCTTATAGAGAAATTATTATAAAAATATTTTTTAATGTGAAAATAACTATTACAAAGACTTTTTACTAGTGAGAAAACTATCAAAAAATTATTTTTTCTTGTGGAAAATAATTTGTGCAATAATGTTGCTTCTAGTGAAAAACATTTATTACAAAGTTGATCTTACCAATGGAATAAATCTATTACAAAAATGATTTTCATAATGAGAAAAAATTCCTAGAAAATTGCTATTGTTAATGAAAAATAACTAGTATGAAGTATTGAGTTTAACTCTGGTTAAGTAGTCACATCTAGTTCTAGCTATTTATAGCTAAGTTGGCTACCTATGTTGGCTATACATATCCAGGGTTTGTGTATTACTAGGCAGAATGTGTTGAATACAATATTGATGCTCTTTTCTAGTCCTTGAGTAGAAACCAAGTTATACGTTGATGTCTCTTATGTTGTTGGCTGGCGTGAGTTTGTCATTGATGACTCTTAGGTGTGGCCCTTGAGGTTGAACCATGTTATACGCTGATGTCTCTTATGTTGTTGGTTGGCGTGAGTTTGTCACTGATGACTCTCACGCGTAACTCTTGAGGATGAACCACGTTATACGCTGATGTCTCTTATGTTATTGGCTGGCTTGAGTTTGTCACTGATGACTCTCAGGTGTTACGTTTACATGAAGATGCTTTTGATATTATCAAAAAGCTGGTATAAAGATTTTGATCTTGATGATAAGATGCTTGTAGAATAAACTTAGAATGGTGAAAAAGATTGTAATAAAGAGTCTCAAAAAGTTGATAATGTGATGGTACGATATGACCTAAAGATTATAATACAAAGTGCCGAATCATGAAGTCAAATGATAAAGAAAATAGATCGTTGATTTCAAACTTGATGAAGACTTAAAAAGATGACGTAAAAAAGAGTGGAAATAATATTAGTTGGAGACTTCTAAAAGCATGACATGAAGAGATTACACAAAGTTCATGACTTCTATAAGCATGATGTGACAACTTTTAGAAGCATGAGGTCATGGAGACAATTAACAATGAACGAATAGTACAATTCATCCGTAAGTGGAGAAAAGTTGACTAAGCAAAGGTACATGAAGACGAAAATGGATGCGTTGAAAAAAATTGAGAACAATTCATAAAACATGGATTTTTGACGGACAAAAGTATTATTCCCAAGAATTTAAAGAGATTTTATGAGATTAGGTTAAAGGATATTTTACATGAAAGGAAGACAAAAATTTCATCAACAAATAGTGACAGATAGAGAGAAATTAATTGAAAAAACATTAGGATTCTGACCCATAATTTGAAATGAAACCTACTTTGAACAGCAAGTCTATAACTATGAATTGAATGCTACAAGATTTATGTTTGATCTGTTTTGTCCAAAAAAAGCTTATAACATGCACTTTGTGCTAAACTTAAGTTTTCAGTAAATTGTATCGGTTTTGATAAAAATTTTGTAATGAAAAGTTGATACAAAAATACAATTTTTATTTACTGTAAGTGAGTATGTATAGAAGCAAATTTTGCTCATTTATTTCAATAATAATTTTCAAATAGAAAGTTTTCTAGTGATGTTATAATTGTTTAAAACTTGAATGTGAACAAAGCAATAAGTAAGTATATAAATTGATTTTTGTAGAAGGAAATTTTTATGTCACTCATGATACAAGTGAATAATCAAAGATTAAATTTGTGCAAAAAAATTTTAGTAATCAACGAATTAGAGGCTTAAAGGGAAAAGCAGAATAGACTACTCACATAAAGATTATAGTAGAGTACTATACAGTTGGACGTCCGGGCAATTTCATAGCAGTTTTAAAAGCATGTGACACCATTGACAAGAACATGAATGCATACATCTAATGTTTCACAAATAAAAATGCATGAATTTTGAATTTTGAAAGGTATAATGAAAATTAATATTATGAAAATAAAAATTAAACGAAATAGTGGAGAAATAATCCAGTTAATTTTGATTAGATATGCATTTTGAAACATTGGTTTCCTTGTTCGTCAGAAAAAGTAAATGCAAAACATTACCCATTCACAGAATCAGATAAACCGATGATTTCAGAGTAATGTGAAAGTGGAAATTGCTGAAATTAATCCAAATACTATGTTCATTTGAATGATTGATGTGATAGTTTTGTTTGTTCCAAAGACTGCGTATATCTCAAATTGTATTCCTTATGCTAATTGAGAATTTAGATATTGGTCAAGGACACATCATGTTCACGTTTTCTGTGGTATTTATCATCTCTTTCATTAATTTCAATCGGCGGATCTTTTCACGAGGTATATGTTTGTATTTCTCTCATTCAGATTTAAACTCATCGCTTGATATGCCATAGTTGAAGAATGATTGAGTGATTTTGCACTCGGCATTAATCGAGATGATTGGAGTATTTACTTGAGCTTAGTGCAAACCAGCGATCATTGCAATATACATGAAACTATGATTTGGATCTCCCCCTAGAAAGTATAAATTAAATATTTTTTATAAAAAACCACACATTTAACAGTTAACTTTCAAATGAGAAATTCTGATATGTCACAATTTACTAAACATTTGAATAAAGAACCACACATGTAAGCTATAATTTGCAAGTAAGAAGAGCTGAAATGTCACAATTTACGTATGTGATACGATGTTGCTAAAAACATGGAATCAAAAGCCTCCAAGTCTTTGCAAGTTTCATGTCCATCAACTATCTCATACAAATGTATCATCATCTATTGCATCAACACAAATGTATTGATTGCAATTTTCTCTAGGGACTCTCCCATACCCAACATTTGATACATATCAAACATTTAAATTTAGAATGGAATATATAGAAAATCACATTTTGAATAATTGCTGAAGCAGTCTCCAAAAACTTTGGAAAAATCGGAGATAGTGTTGTCGTTAGTGTCTACGTGTGGCTTTGACCTTCCTATTATTCTATCTAGGCCACTTGTGCTTCTTTGCACTTTCAGATGATTGTCGCTCGGTTATATTACACTTATTGTGTAATTTGGCTGCATGCATTTCATACCTGAATCCGTCACCATCTACAGGTGGTTAAACACTTATCACACTCTTCACGAGGAAACCTTGATGCTACACGAACAATTTTGTTGTCGGAGAGTGAGGGAATCGGTCGAAAGCTGGAAGAGTCAGCACATGTCGAAGGTCCAGGGCTCGGAATTCCACCACTGCGTACATGCCTTGACCGGTAAGAGAAACATTTCAGTATCAGTATTGGGCCAAGTGGTCCCACCGCGTGACGTCAAGCACAACCTCCAGATCCTGTATACATATTGTCAATCACCAGATTATGCTTGTTGTTTTGACGTACGTCAAATTAGTACTTCATAATTATTACGTGAGTAACTACATGGCATGCATAACGTAATAGTGAGCACGGTAGACAATTCTTGCCCTGTTACGGCCAATTCCATGAGCTTACTCAGTCAAGAGAGAAGATTCTACTGCCCACAAGGAGACACCCATCGGAAATGAGACACTCGAAAGAAACAAAATTGTGATGAGACCGAACCAGCGAATGGAAATGGACGCAAGTAAGTAATGGGCACACCCGAACACGATTCAGTACAACTTCGGCATGCAAGCAGGCCCGCAAACTCTTGCATCGGCTTGACTGGGAGCATGATATTTTTCGACAACAATATCGCCTTAATGATTATGGCTACGTGCATGGAGTGCAGTATGCCATCCTGGTCCATAAAGCTTCAAACCCGCAGAACCAAGTAGTTTAATTCCACATTGCGAGAAGTCGTCATGCCTGCCTAGAGAAGAGAGGTGACCTTTGATATTTATGACCTTATCAGGCTCTAGCGAGGGGCAAGTAAAACTAAAGAGAGATACTGTAACCTCAGCTTTTCACCGAATCCCATATATTCTCCGGCCCTACTTACCTCCACACGATGGAGCCCTCACTAATGCTACATTAACGGTTAACTGCCTTCCATAGAAGCTGATGATGTTGTTCGGTACAGCACACAGAAGCAATTCGGGCATGATGAGTTCTCGCCACAAGCAAACTCACCGAGACATTGTCCTTGTTCATGTGAAAGTGAAGACGGACGGTAGTGGAAACTTAGTTTGTTGTGCAGTACAGATGATGCTCAGAATATTTTACTAGCTTGGTGCGCAGTGATAATTAGTGTAGATTAAAAACCCTGAGGCCGGCCAGGGTCGTCTTCCTGAAGGAGTCAAAAATCTACCTGGTTGAAGAGAAGAAGGAAAGCAATAATATTATAACCAATATAATATACATCCTTCCTGGTTACATATTATTTTATTGCGGCATGTTTCTACCTGGAGCTTGGTGCTTTCACGCTCTTACATGCACTGATGCCTCTGCAAGGCACCGTGTCCGGGTCCGTCATCCACGGGGATATTCCTACAGGACTTCTCCAAACAGCTGTGCTACCGAGCGAGCTAGGATCGCTTGGTGATCGCTCTATCTCTCTGACGATGTGAAGAGGCATATGAGTGGAATGAAATCATCTGTCACTCTTCATATGAGTCTCCAATGTCGCAGAGCAGACTACCAACATTTAGCCCTTGTGCACCAAACTCAACCACCAAAACCTGCATATACATACTCATATTGTGCTGGCATCCAGCTGAAGGATCACATAGTGCTGGATTTCCTCCGACATAAATCCTCTTTATCTTACCCTCCGACTTAAATGACGAAAAAGTTTCACTGGATAAGACATCCATATCGCCCAGTTGTGCATGAGACCAAAAATGAACAAAATGGCACTTCAAGTCCTGATGGGTGTCACAAATCCATGGAGATTCTGTTGTTCCTCTACTCCGTTCCCTTGATTCCAGATTCCAGACGTCATACTTAACTTTCACAACGCTGCAATCTACAAAGTTTAAGTTGAGTCTGGCTAGTGCTGTCCCGTGGAACTTATCTGGCCGAAGGGACCACCGTGCACTTAAGACAAAGAAATAAATGGAAAGAGCACTAGGGCCTTATATTTAGGTCTTTCAACCATCCTTTGGGCTGGATTATGTTTCAAACGGGCTGCTTAATCCGGAATTGGATTGTTGAGTTTGAAGTCTTCGGAGGAGGTCTTAAGAATGTTGACCCTCGAGAGACCGACCCTCTCTATTGACTGGTTACCGTGGCATGCCACCCCTCCATCGGGCTCCATCATTCTTCTTGACCCAGCTTCAGGTATCCCAGAATAATTTCCTATTCGTTTTGCAAAAAGCCTTGGTTTCCGTTTAGTTTTTCCCTTTGTATGGTTTGATGGATGTTCCCATCAAATTTTCCTCATCTACTTGGATCCTATTGGCTTTCATACCACTTGGTACCCTCCGAACATCCTTCCAGTTCCTCCGTACAATTTTATTTACCTTGCCAACACGCCATTTAAACCATTCAATTTATAATTTATCTATGAATCGAAGAATAGTCATTTTTTTAATTTTAAAAGTAATTGGCAGTAAATCCAAGGAAGAAAATTCTAACACATCAGTTTTTCATCTCAAGGTTTAAATTTGTTCCATGTAAGAACAAACGTACTATATTAAATGATTGCTACACTCATAAAGTTCTCTATAAAACTACTCTCTAACATTAGCATAAAGGAGAGTAACATCAATTTTGACTTATTACAAGCACTATACTGCAATTTTAGGTATATATCTTTAGTATTTTTATGATTTAAAAAATTGAGATATTTGTACATAGGATGCGTTTTACACTTGAAAGCGGAGGCATGTCAAATCTATATCTTATGAAGTTAAATAAACCCACGTTGTGATAAAAAAACACCAGATTTTCCACTAGCTTCTAAACACAATAGTTGCGACCTCAAAGACTCAACTCGAAAGTCGAATTTTTCGAGAGGCGTAATTTGAACTTTACTCGTGAAAATTAGATATCATAGAAGAATTTCGTGGTCACCTTATGGTCAATCTCAATGGAACTGACATCATGTGCGAATGCTACAGTGTAAGGAAAAGCGTAGAATAAGCTTTAACTTCACCGTGTGGAATCACCTTCAATTGTTATATAGGCTTTTTCATATTAAGCGGAATGCTGTTACATAAATCGACAAAATCTTGGATAAATAAAGAATTGCTTGTATCCATCGCACATTGTAATACAATTTGTAAGTAAGTCTAAACACCATTTAAAGACTCAACTTCAAAAGTCGAATTTTTGGAGAGGCGTAATTTGAACTTTACTCGTGAAAATTAGATATCATAGAAGAATTTCGTGGTCACCTTATGGTCAATCTCAATGGAACTGACATCATGTGCGAATGCTACAGTGTAAGGAAAAGCGTAGAATAAGCTTTAACTTCACCGTGTGGAATCAACTTCAATTGTTATATAGGCTTTTTCATATTAAGCGGAATGCTGTTACATAAATCGACAAAATCTTGGATAAATAAAGAATTGCTTGTATCCATCGCACATTGTAACACACAATTTGTAAGTAAGTCTAAACACCATTTAAAGATCACTATTTGTGTGTAGAAAATTATATCATTTCTTCATTAAACAAGATGTTTCCTGATTGATGCAAAAAAATCCTCTATCTGATGTTTAACTAGATGTATATGTGTAGTTCAAACAAGGTGAGGATCGAAATACAAAAAGTCCATAAAAAGTATTATCGGCTGCATCGAAATTTGCTAAGCAAGTAGTTTATGGTTCAAACCCATTAATGATACATTTTTGTCTGCATCCTGTTTGCTTAAAATATTTGTTAATGGCAGTAAAACAAACACCCCGTGGGAGCAACTTGACTGGAAGTTGCATTCTGCTTTCGGGAAGGATGAATAGCTCCGTGCACTGCGAGTTGGTAAAGTACCTCAACGTTTGTATGCTTTACACGTGAAGTTGAATAGGTAACCCAGGTAAGTAAGAAGGAAAATAGGCCTCTTTTCATTTCTCCCACCTGGGTACATGACAGATACTGCAACATGAGCATAGGTGATGTGAGCAGGGCCATACACCTGCGTAGTAAGCCAAAACAAGTTCCTATTGAATCCTATTTCTCATACAAAAAAGTGGACATAGTGCTAAGTTCCCATTGGAGATATCGATTTCCAAGTCAATCATTGCTATGTGACTGGCTCACAGCAATTTTCAGTGTAGTCATCAGCGTGGGTTGACGGTTCAGGAACTTGGTTCTGTGTTCACCACCAGCTTTCTTCAGGAACATGTTCATTACAACAAGTCCATTCCGCCTTTAACACGCCCATTTTCTTCAAATACTCATTCAAATCTCTTCTTTGGTTGCTACCGGTCATCCTTATTAAAAGCCACGAATTTCAATACGCACAACGCACAGTGGTTAGAAAAACATATTACTTGATGTGCTGACATACATTCGCAATACATAGAGCTCTCACCAGGAGTTGTATGTGTAGATTTCCATCGCATAGATTTGACTAGTGCACATATCAAGTTTTGAGCTGTTTGAGTTCATGAGAGATACTCTACTACAGCAAGAGTGTACTCATTAGCATGTGATTATCATAGACTGAAGACTCTTGGGGTTATGGTCTATAATAAGCACGTAAACCATTTCAGTAGCTACTCCAAGAAAATAGATTAGAGAATAAAATAGTCCTGAAAATTAGAGACAAAAAAAAGGAAATATACTGACATGACTACGATAGTGCAGAGTAGACCATGAATTCACTCGACAGATGGAAAGGGAAATCAGAAAATCATAGCGAGCACAATGAAAAGCCCAGCACAATGGAAGAAGTTACAAAGAAATTTGAATATTCCTCCACAACTTTTATTCTGGGCAAATTGAGTTCAATTGGTGTCAAGGTGCAATTTGTCGGTTGCTCCTCACCAATGTTAATCTATGCAACTTGTTTTGACTTCGGGAAATCCCGAAGTCAAAACAAGTGCAAAATGTAAAAACTGTCTGAGTTCATATCTTTCCTGCGTCATGCGTGCGGTCAAGGCTTCCAGTGAAGGAAAGGATACTTCTCCAAAATATCTCAAGATCGTTGGCATGTTCACGAGCAACTTGTATTTGGAAGACGTCCGCGTGTCTGGCGAATCGGGTTGTTTGAAAGACTCACGTCACATTCTGCATCAAGAGAAGACCACATAAGTGAGAAAAAACTAAATGATGTACAAAAAAATATATTGGCAATCACTTCAAGTTCATATATTTCAAATCACCAGCAGGTTTTGAAGTAAAACTCGAATCCTATTGAAAAGTAAAGTATATTCTTGTCTACTCTCAGACAAGCCATACTTTAGAGGTCAAGTGCTGAGACGAGTCAAGACGATCGATTATCACCATACATGGACGGAAGATACCAGAAGTCGCTTTACCTTCTTCCCGTGTAGCCGCTCCTACAGCCAGCCGTGATGTTCTACGTGGATTTATGATAACTGCAAGTCTTCACTTTGGGAAGACTAGATGTCAACCCCCAAAGAGGTCCTGGATACATTTCGAGGATGCCTGTTGCGCACAAGCGAGTTACTTTGACTGCAAGGCTGCATCCGAGAAAGAAATACCTACTTTGGAAATAGTTGCAAGCCCACTTCTAATTGATCTGGAATATGATCAAAGTAAAACGAATTGTACAATGTTCCATCTGAGTACGACAGAATTTCACAAACGGGTCGTTTTTGAAATTCTGTCGTAAGAAATGAAAAGGCTGAACTTTAAAAACTTCCCGATACATAAGAGGTCCAATTCACAAACGCTAGGCAAGAGGAGAACAATCTAGATAAATCGATTTTCCTCCTTACATATGGCTTCAAACGTAAATCCGCTCAAGATCTTACCGGTTTAGCAGAAATGAAAACATCCCGAAACTGGCCAATGTCTGGACATTTTGCTTCAGAGGTTCACTTTGAGGCAATCCCTTAACCACCAAGGTCATCAGCGGATCTTCTAAGTCCACTAAAGGACTCACGGAAAGAAAAAAGTCTTCCCTTGGTTAAGCTGCTTCTGAATCCAGTCCCAGTCCCAGGCTTTGGGTTGAGTTGAGGAAGGTGGGTTGAGGGTGGGAGTGGCCATTCTATCTATGGATGTTCCTAAAAGCATATTCAGCAAAACTATTACTACTTAAAGATTCGCCTTGGTGTAATTCGTGGGTAGGAAGAAACTTGTCACAGAGCTCGTCAGTCTCACATCTATCTCCACCGTTCAGCTGCTTGTTGACTAGCTTTGGAACCTGAGGTGCCTTGGGCCGTTTTGTAGTCCTTGAAAGACTAGGGCTCCTTAGAATAAAGTCATCATCAGGGTTTCCCGGTTTCACAACTTTTCGCCAGCCTTGATCAACAGTCGCTTCTCTAATTCTTTTGGGCGGCACCGCGGCCGGGGTCTTGCCATTGTTTCCTTTCTTTTCAACCCCATCTGGACCAGACTCTCGCTGAGATTCCTCTATTACTTCAGCGACTATTTGCAGAATGCGAGCCCCGTACTTGTTGCTCTTCAACCTAACATGGAAAAGAAAAAAGTTAGATCTCGAAAACTTCTAACTCTTTATATGCATTATTCGATTTTTTCTCCGCGCCAAGCCAAGACATTTTGCAGTAGTTAATTGGATGTCATGATGAACTTACTTCCCTATACCATTGACCTCAAGCAACTCCTCTGTTGTTCTCGGTAATTTTTTGCTAATTCCTTCCAGCTCTGCGTTTCTGCAGACAAGAATGGACATCGTCGTTGGTTGGTAAGTCATTGTGCGCAAACCCAACAAATTCATAATTTAAGCTGAATAGACAGAAGGCACAACGAGCAAATACACCATACAAAGCGAGACAAAATTGACATCTCGCTAAACTGTCCTCTACGCACCCCATAATATGATATGGCATCAGGTTTCCACCGGCTTCGTTGACCAAAGTTTTTCGAAGAGATAGTAGGGCACCATAGATCCTGCTTGAAAGAACCTGAAACATTCACCATCAAAACATCAATCAAATCAAATCGAACATAATTGGCATCTCAAATGTACTGAAATATAAAACCGATTCGTGTGAACGGAAAAAAAGTTAATAAGAAGCCCAGAAATCGCAACACTATTGATCGGTCCTTACAGGGTCCACTTGAGCCTCATCAGGTGAAGATGTAGAACTTCTGCTGACAGATAGAGGCATCTTCTTCGATGAGGAATCAGCCTTTTCAGGCTTCTCAGCCTTCTTTGCGGTAGGAAACCTAAGATATCATTTATCACGTCAATTACTCAGCATGTAGATTCGTGCGTCTTGAACTATCCTGAACTTAAAATTCCAGGAGCAGACTGCAAGAGATTGTGCTTCATAGTACCTCATCACGACTTTCATCCGCCCAGAGATCAGAGCTCCTGCATTGACGTCATTGACCTAGAAAAGCCCAGTGCAAGATCTTGAGATAGAGTTATGGAGACAACGTTCGAGAGCAGCTTCGAGTTCGCTTACTTCTTAGAAAACTCAATCCACAACTCCACTCACAACGGTCCAGAACAGAGTTAGCCGACATCAAAGCAGGAAGAATTGTTGACGAAGGCACTCACCTTCAAAACCGATGACACAGAACCGTAGAGGTCGCTCTTGCTGACATCTTCCCTCAAAATATTATCGAAAACCAGACGATGGAGGATCCGTTCCGCCTCTCCTTTGCTAAACTTCTTCCCCGCTCCATGGAGCTCCAATTTCTCATGCTGGAACTTCTTGATCTGTTACATCCGAAAGATCTTAGGAACTCCAATGTGCTTCTTGTAGAATTCCCACGTCTAGCAAGTGTCAGAGAGCAAGCCTTCCGAGCAAAATGAAGCCACGCGATGACTTCAATGAGCCGTCTTTCCAGCCCGCTTGTACGCTTAGCTATGAGCAGGTTACACGAAAACCAAATTATTAATTCAACAAAAAAAGTCTTGATTTCAATAATTATTTAGCTAAAAGCAGATGCGCCAACATCTGTTCCCTTGGAATCAAGCTCCTTAGGATCTTACTTGTGCATTAAGTGATCCTCTAAAGACATCCAGAATATGGCTTAGAGAAAAGCGTTGTCCCATTTGCTTCACCAGTTCTACCTGGAAGACAATAGAGCAATAACTTCAGAACAACACAATAGAGAAAGAAGCAAACAAAAACCACTCACCAAAACACCAAGGATAGCATTGGCTGTCTTCAGCATCTATATAGGATAGTCGAGAGGGACGTTTTCAAGTATACTCAACTTCATCAAGGTTCAACCACGATGAATGCTGTTACTGGCTTCAGTGCATTGGTTTTGACTTATGGTATGCTTTGATCATAACAACTGTGCGTAATCAATTTCAGCGTTGGTGGTATTTTAAAAGGTATATTTATGCAGCAGTTAGGAAGAAATTACGTACTATCTGCTTGGCTACTTCGCTGACATCCTCTTCCACAACGCTAACTGATCGAGCACAGTTGTCACATGTACCCTTGCAGCTTGATGCATTGAAGTTTAATTCACCAAAATGAGCTAGCTGCAAGGACCTTCGGCAATCAACTTCATTCTCGCAGTAACCAACCTGCACACAGCAGAACACATCTATCACTTGTGTATGTTGTGGATTGTTCAAGACTAATTAGCGTATGAAAGAACTATCGAGATTTGGAAATGCAGCATGAGAAAGAGGATGTACGAACCATCCGCAGAAGATTTTCCAGGTTAGTGGTGAGTTGAATTGAAGCATTAGAAGTTGGATTGAAAGATTGTCGATTGTTATTATATCCAGCCGTGTTCTGCTCTGCTGCTCCTTGGGTCAGCATGTGCTTGACCCGTATCTTTGAACAAACGATGACATGCAGGTCAAGATTAGTCTCTTATACTGATCTTTAAGGTATTACAGCATTCACTGAAAAATGTCACGTGGTTCCCATTTTCATCATCAAGAATGGACGGTTCTAGTATTATTCATTTTTAAAAGTTAGGAACAATAGACTTGCGACTTCTCAGAGAAAACAGCACTAAAATATAAGAACGTGCTTACATAATCTCCATAATTGTAGTAGAGAATACACGAAGCAGGAAGATTATCCCTCCCTGCACGGCCAGATTCCTGTGACCAAAAGTAATCATATTATGATTGAGCGACTTTCCATCAGCGAGGTGAGCACGATTCAGGTCATTAAGAATGCATTTACCGCTCGTTGACTATTCAAGCAAACAGCTATTGACCAATCAAGCAAGTAGCCATTGTCCATGGAATCTCATTACCTGATGATAGCCTTCGATTGACTTGGGAACCGAATGGTGGATCACAAACCGAACGTCTGGTTTATTTATGCCTGTCATTCAAGTGGCTAATGTCAAATATTGACTTGATAGTGGACAGAATCTGCTGAGTACGTCATGGACTCGTATGTTTCAGGACAGGATTTGTGAGCCATGAATCCGTAAATCGACGTATCAATGGTACAAAGCAGTAATGTGGTGAAATCAGATACTCGTACGCACCCATTCCAAACGCAACAGTAGCACAAATTATGTGCACTTCGTCCTTGCTCCATTGCCTCTGAACGAGGTTTCTCTCGTCAGGTTCCATCTGACCATGGTAAAAGGCAACCCTATGTCCCAATTCCTGTCGATGAAGGCACAATGACAAGACTCTGTTATATAATGACTTTCAGCCTTTGTTAACCAGGACCTGTTCAAAGAAAACAGCAACAAATTTCCAATCCAAAGGTCTGAGATGGCAACACAGAAAGAAAAGAAAGCATACCTTTAACTTTTCAGCCACCCTTTCACAATCCATCCTCGAAAGGCAATAAATAATTCCTGATTCATTTCTGTGGTTCTCCCGGATGAACTTATCTATATCTTCCATTACCTTTTTTGATTTAGGAACAACTGAATATCTGAGAAACAAGAGTCAATCAACTGTCTTAGTCGGACCTCTATTGAAAATTTTATGCGGAAGGTCAGAACAATAAGTGTTGCATGAGAAATTTACCTAAGGTTGGGTCTATTGAACGTCTGTCTGAAGATGACACAATCTTTAAGTCCGAGAGCTTGCACAACATCTTCCTTCACGCTCATGGTAGCAGTTGCAGTTAGTGCCATAAGGGGCACACTTGGAAACCGCTGTTTTAAGACGCCAAGATTCTGGTGCGACACACAACGTATCGACGAAATTTAATGCATTTTACACATGGAGTTTAAGGAACCTTTGTCCGCGACAAGAAATAGAGAAATATGTAGAAGTAGTAGTAACGAAATTTTTTTCAAGAACTGAGTTTTGAGAAACCAATAAGAGCTTAGATCACGAGCCTTACCTGATAGTCAGGACGGAAGTCATGGCCCCACTGACTTACACAATGGGCCTCGTCTACAACAATACGATTCAAGAGATCCCGTTTGTATAGGTTCTCCAGATTTCTACAAAGACTGTCGCTCCTATAGATCAAATAACCAACAGTAATAAGTCTTAAAATGTTAAACAGGTTCATAATGAGATTTTCTCGAGTGTTTGGAGAAACTTAAGCTCTCTAAGGAATATATAAAACTTCCTGGTAGTACTTGGCCTATGGGCAGGGGATTCAAACTCACTTTGCAATTTTTTCCGGTGTCACATATAGAAGCTTAAATTCACATTGCCCTTTATTCAATTCCCGCATTATCCTCTGTTGCTCTGTCCAATCTTGACTGCTGCTCAGATACGCAGCCGGTATGTTGGCCTGTTTATGCCATCAGCAATCGTAAGAATGCTCAGAAAAGGTAACGATAAACGTAAGATCATAAGTGACTCATAAATTGGAAAGGCGAATATAAACAGTAGAAAGAACTTATTGAGATTACTAACCTCAGATAAATGCATGATTTGATCCATGATAAGGGATACCAGTGGAGATATAACGAGCGTAACACCAGGCTGACAGATAGCAGGTAGCTGCAGTGAATTCCGAGGTGATTAAGCCAAGGTCTCATCAGCCCTTCTTGTGATTTCAGCTTAGATATTTCAAAGAAGGGATGGAATCGATAAGTAAAAGTTTAACTGTTCTGGAAAGCCCAAACTTCATATATTCCGGTTTCAGTACAATTCTAGTGCCGTGAAACCGTTGTGTGATGATTGAGGTGAACAAAGACGCGTATAAATTACCTGGTAGGTCAAACTTTTCCCTCCACCTGTTGGCATCAGCACAAAGACATCTCGTCCACTCATTGTTGCATTTATGATCTCTCGTTGATTAGGCCTAAACGATCGGTTACCAAAATACCTACGGTTGTTGACCTGTTGAGCGACAGAAATTGAAAGCATCAGTCGCGTAACTGTGACCTCAATCAAGGGACACTATGATAGACTTGAATCAAAGGATCTTCGATCATCCACAGCATTTCGATCATCTCACCTCAAGCTCCCTCGTCCATGGAAAATCCCTCCGACTCCATTGCTTGTCTGTAGATCCTTCCGTGTAGTTAACCTCTGCGAATGGAGTAGGCGTCTTACAGAATCCTGACAAATTATTTGTCTGGTTTTCAAAGCTAGAAAAGGTCACCGACTGATTTTGAAAGGGTCCTATGTTCTCCTTGTGCGTCATCAAGAAGGCACTCTGTTCATAGTCCACCCTAACCCCAACAGGCCCGTAAGTTCCTGCGACAGTCGAATACTGCCCATTTCCAGAAATGGAAGTGGGGACTGAATCCACGTGATTTCTTTGGCCCATGGGTCCATTTTGAAAAGCAGATGTTTGTCCATTCGTGCCATGAAGACCAGGAGTAGTAGCTGCAGGAAAAGTAGAGTGAGACCTTCCAACTTCTGGGGTAGAGCATTGGAGCTGCTTTTCCAAACTTTGTATTTCCTTGTTCAAGGTAGCTCTGTCAGAATTACACCCACAAATGTAAGATGTAATGCCAGTCCAGCATGTTTGACAACACCTATGATACTGAACCGTGGGCTGACGATTAAGACTTCATATCAGAGAAATTTTTCCGACATCTTGAATTCTAAAAACAGAACAAGTAGGACTAGAAAAATTGAAAAGCAAACCTGTGCATACGAAGCGTCTCAGATCTACTTGGACTCAAGTCGGCTGCATTATCCAGAAGTTCGTTAGAGACTTGAATGAGTTCGTCTTTCATCTCCTGTAAATGTAATGTGGCCTCCCTGCATTGATGAACCTACGCCGAGAAACGATTTCAGGTAAGGAGGAGCTATCAATGAGACATGAGATGATGCAAATCGTGAGCTTGCTGTTATTTGTGAAGAGTATCTGAAATCAGTAGATCATTTTGTGCAATTATCGACTTCGTCTGTTTGGCTGGGACAGGTTGTCACTCTCTTATCAAAACTCATCTGAAGGGCATAAATAGACGAAATATATTTGCTAGGAAAACTATATGAAAACTTTAAGATTTCTGAGAGTGACATACAAGCATTTTAAGAACTACGGAATGAATACTAGCCAAAAATAAATTATGTTCTTCGATTGAGTACTATTCTCTTTTCCTTCGCAACAATAAAGATATATACTGGAGTCTAAAAATCCCTTGGCCAGATTTGCTGGTTAGTAACCTGATTTTCCGATAATTCACTCTTGCTGACCCATTTCAAGTACGAATTGAGGTAATAGAAATAAGATTGAGGTCTAGGACCATGTACGAAAACAGCATCAAACGCTGTACCTGAAAGCCGTGTCTGCATGGCTGTCCTTGGACAGCTTGATCTTCGGTAGACGCCCTCGCTCCTGGTGTACTCTGTTGGAGATGCTCGTGAACATGCGGAGTTCCGACCAAGTTTCCATCTTGACGAGAGATAGGTGTCTGTTGCGAACATCCTTTGTCGTAATGTTTAGAGACAATCTGGTCGAGATCGATCGTCTGCGCAGGACAGTTCACATTTTTAGTCGATGACACAAACATGGTATTGGTATATCATAGAGGGGGAGATCCTTATACTTCCAAAATCACCTCACCTCTAGTATGTCGTCATCGTCTTCCAAAAGATACGGTTTCAATGCTGAAGCTCCTTCGTGCAACTGCGAAGTTGCTGCTCTTAGTCCCGTGGGAGCGACTGTATTGTTGTTCCTCGTATCATCTTTTGTTCTGGCAACATTTACTGCTTGATCATTCTGCCAGGTTTTTCCAGTTGGTGTTTCGGAGACGCCAAAAGGCGCTAGACCTCCACCGGCACTTGAATGGCTGCGTGTTTGACCCGCCTCCGAATGGTTGACGTTAGTTGTGTACGTCGGACCGGTGCGGGTACCAGGAGCCGAAAACGGACTATCTGCCTGAGGCCGCTGACCTGGCTGAGCTGTAAATTTTGGCACTGCTTGTACTTCATTAAAAGTTGCTGTGAGGTTGCTTCGAGGTGCACCGTCATACTTCTTGGAGGTTTGCTGGAAAGGCGTGGGTTGAGAAATGAATCCTGATTTAAGTTTACCCTTTTCAACTGGAGCACTAATTCCTGGCCTCCGATAGTTGTGACAGCCTTTTGGTGCGACAGACAGCCCTTCCCATGCCTGTTGATGTGGAAATAAGTTAAAAACAGAGTTCGTCCGTTGATTACAAATGCAGATAATATCATACCATTGCAGAGAGAAACTCTTGGTACAAGACCAGCATTTTTTATGCAATGAGAGTCTAACCTGGAGTATAGACCGCTTGATATGCATATCCAAACCTTTGATAACACAAGGTTCAGTCCTGAAGGGAAAGCAAATAGTTGAATAAGTAAAATGATCAGACCAGTTAAAGATAACGCTGATAAAGGACGAAGTGCGGTCAAGAATACAATATATTTTTCCTCAATGTAGGTACCATGCAGCTAGCATAATAATCCGCAATAATCATCAACAGATGTTGTAGCATCACAGTAGGGGCAGCAAGCATCCACATTCTCGAAGCCTGCCAAGACCATCTTCAGAGTTCACATCAGATGAAACTGACCTTGTCGCAGTTCCTGGATCACCAGCTGCATTTCGATTTTGGTTTGGGAGAGAATATACGAAAGCTGAAGACAGCCCAATTTTTAGCTTGGAGGAGTCTTTGAGCCATGAAATACTTTTATCAGCATTATGTCTCACCGACTTATTTCCACCATTTGATTGTTCAGCCCTGAGCTCCCTGCATATTGAGACAGAGACAGGTCATCCCGAGATTTATGGTTCTGTTCTCCATTCATTGTCTTTGATATTGACAGAAGATTATCACGCTGTTTGCATTTCAGTTGTAGAAACGAATAGACGGGAAGCAGGAGCCAACGATCCATAAAGCAAGCGAAGCTTCTGGGACGAAATGACATGGCGAAGAAATCTCTCGGTGTTCACCTGTTCAGGTTGCTCTTCTTCATCAGTCAGCATATTCTGTACGAGCTGCAGTCCGAGTCCACGGTCAGTGTTATAGGTGAAACAGATATATTTTACACACATAAATGCTTCCGTAATTTCAGCCAAGTGCAGCGACAAGTCCTTTAACAAAGATGCGGAGGATCTTTGAAAAAAAACAAATTACGCCAGCTTCCACTTTGAGCTCCTGTTCGTCAACTTCTACATTCCGAACATCATAAACAATTTTCTTAAGAATTACTCCTGTGATGCTGGAAATCCTCAGCAAAGACATACTTGCCTTGCGAAGCTTACTACAATTAGCAGCGCTTAGTCTGTACCTTTTATAAAAAATCACCCGTCCTGCAGGCTCTCAGTGAAGACTCAAATCCATACAAACCGTCGTGCATCTCACAACAGAGCTTCTTCCTGTGGCAGAAATGATCGAAAGAAGCAATGCCTTAAAACCCTACTAAGTCGGACCTGGACAATTCACAGCAGCCCGTTCCAATCGATCAAAAGAGAAGTATGCAACAATTTCGAATTGGCTGCTGCCTCGAATTCCAGCTCTTTGGATCCCCATATTCCTGCCACAGCTAGGGCACATCTGAAGCTGAAAATCGCAGTCGTTGATGAACTGCAGCTACCGGATAATCATGTCAGCTTCAATTCCAACGCCAAATTGCGCCTACGATCATCTGGGAAGGACCAAGATTGTTGCCAGACTAATTCAACAGGAAGTGCAAAAAACCTTCATGTCGTAGCCCGCGTGGTTTAAGAGCTGGGATCACGATTCTGATCAAGCTCTGGCATTCGACGCGAGATGGCCACACTCAAAATGGAAAAACCGGAATTGAACCAGATCTGAATAATGGAAACCAGCTAACCAGCTCAGATCACCTCTACATCCGTCCGACAAGCCTCAAAGTGAAGGTAAGAGCAAGTTCCTTCGAGTCAACAGATCAGATCCCTCCATAGCTGCTCTGTTCGAAGAGCACACAATTCGGACGAAGGGCATGGAGAGTTTCGATTGAGCATCGAGAATGCAAAAGCTCTGTACATTGCAGTTTGGAAAGCCACTGCTGGCTATTGCCGGTCAAAACCCACTGGTGCCACTGGTTGAGCAGGTCGAAATTTGAACACCCTCAACAATGGCGGGAAGCCAGGTCCCGCCGATGAAGAAGAACAGATCGTATTTCTCCATTGGCGTTTGTTCTCGTACATGAGCAGCCGGTGACTTTGTCATACGGATACGTTTTCCTCCGTCAAATATTTCCTCGGTGTTGCATAGGCAAAACAATCTCACGTTTATTAATGTGATTTGAAATCGATTAAGATTTTACATGTCACAATCAAAAATATTCATTTTGTATTTCAACTATATTTGAACTATACGATATTGTGGGTCAAATGAAAAGCACAAGAGCTTCACACAATTTATGACCACATACCCTTCAAGTGCACAAGAGCTTTCCAAAACGTGTCATGTAATGTGAGTGTTATGTTGTGTACCTCTAATAATTCCAAATCATTAGTATCTTGAACTCTTTCCTTTGAATTCACGAGTATCTTTTACCTTTGATTTTTCCCTCCCCTGTGACTTCTCTGAATAGTTGTACTTTTGTTAGTTAATTCATGCTTTACTTCTTGTTAAAGTGTTGACGCATCTTATACATATTGTATGGAGGGAGAATCGAGCCCATATTCGTGTGAAGCGTAGAACCCGCTACAAAGTTAAACCTCCCAATAGTGATGTACATTGGTGCTCAAGTTTTACGTCATTATTGGAACTTGTAGTTCACAAGAGTAAAGTGATCAACCTTGAGTATAACCCAGGCCTCCTAAATTCTGGGATTCATCTACAGAATTAGCCAAAATTAAAACTTGCGGCGTCCATAGATTAAGTATGCCTTCAGTGTCATAGTCCATAGTTAATCACGGTGCAGAGACAGTGGAATGGGCCTTGTATGACGTCTAGAATGAAAAGTTGAGCTTTTACGAAGAAGAATCAAAGAGTGATTTCTCTTTTGCAAATATTGGTTAGTGTGCTTGATGGTGCGTGAAGCTTTATAATATAATCTCCATGAACTTCTTACCCGATATCCCTGTCCATACATCTAAGACTATATTCCACTGGTTATTATCTTTTAAGTTTTTTACCCGCTGAAGATTTCTCATCAATTACAAACTATTGTTGCTGTAATCCATATGTCCACAAAAGGGTGTAGCATATACCACTTGAGTCTAGAAGTTTGCTCCTTTCTTGCAGAATTGATTTTGCACACTCTTAAAGGTGTGCTGTCACATGGGCTTGATGTTACAATCTCATTTGAAGAAATCCAAGTGGCTCTTAGTTTATACATATTCAGTTTCTAACACTCAAGAAAATTTATCGGAGTCAAATTTAGACCATCATCGAGTGATAAAGTGAGTTTCTGAGTAAATCCCATAATTAACAAAATTAAGAAAAATAGAATTTATAATTTAAGTTAATTTCGGTAATTATGGTAATTCCTAGGCCTTACGAGATCTAGTATAACCTCATAATAGTAACATACATTGGTGTTAGGGGTAGATGTCATCATTTGGAGGTTTTTATTTTATTTATATATGTATATACATATATATAAAACTCATAGACATCTTAAACTACATTAGGTCAGTCATAGCACATTCTATAAATGTGATTTTTGGTTTCAAAATCAATTTCATTTGCACATCTGTATTGTTCACTGTGATTAATGTAAGAGTTATAATTGCGTTTGAATCCACAAAAAATTGAGTGAAACAATTGATGATAATATATGTAACAAAGTATTTTACTGAAACCTAGAAAGGATAATTTGTTGAGAGATACCTTCAAATAAACTTATGTCACATTCTTATTTCTCATAGCCATGTATTGAGATCATGGTAGAACACTAAAACAGTCACTATAGGATAGAATCATATCACTATTGACAATAATGATGTACTGTTATTATTGAACATATTTACACGGTAAAAACTAATGGTTTTGGAATTCTAAGTCACTAATGAGAGTATGCAGTTCACTAGAGTTGACACTAATGGGATGTTGAACTCTGTACTAATATATGCGAGTCCATTAGATATAGAGATAGACCTGATCATATTCACCATCATTAGAGGAGTTCAGATTGATTCCAGGCACGAAGCTCAGAAGCCGCAAACGCGTAAGAATCAGTACCGATCATGCTTCAGTGAACATCTTGCAGCTGGCCTGAACTGGGTTGAATGTCCTGTTCGTTCCACAGTTCGTTCCACAGGAAGTCGAGTGCAGTCCATCGAGTTTCATGAGGTTTCAAAGATCTAATATGTCCATCATTCTCTTCGAAGAACACCGATGTCATAACAAAAATTGTCACAGGAGTCAGTGCTTCAGTCGCGGCTGATCATAGGTCCCTCTTCCATCCCACTGACAGTAGTGATCCAGATTGTGTCCTGGAGTTTGGTTCATCTTGATTTTGCGGTTCACTGATGACCACTTGAGCTAGCGTATTTGGACGTCATGGCGAGACAAAAACTCTTGGCAGTGATGATCGTTGCGTTGGTAGCGGGGCTATCGAATGTGGATTTAAGCGAGTCTCAAGTACTTGGTAAAGTGAGATTCACGAACAAATCGAATAATCGAGATTTTCAGTTCCTGACATCTGTTTTGATGGCTTTATAAAGCTCAATTTTGGAGTATCGATTCGAACCACAAGCTTGAAGGTTCTCTGGTTGAGCATTACGTGGTCTCGTCAGGTCCAAGATGCGTGAGTACGACTAATATCTACATTAGGTTGTAGAAAGAGGTGCACCTACAGGCAAGTGATGTCTTCAGCCAAGAGATGTGATATAATCTCTTAACCCTGAGTATAAAAAACACAAAATAGGATCAGCTTGACTATGATCTCTCTTTGATGCTACGTTATTACCGTAATGTCTTTGTCTCTTATATTGGCAGTATATGTGCCTTCAACCCTGTATTTTACGTTTGTGGTTTCAAATTTTTTTTGTAACTCAACCCTGGAAAGCTGTTTACAGATTAAAATAAAATTATTGTGATGGTAAAGTATTGTATTTTATGATACAATTCATGTGTACTATAACACTACATATTATATTATAAAATATATTATATATATACACTCACTTGCATCATGAATCGGCTTCATGGTCAAGTTATTCACGTTATAACCACTCTCAGGGCTAATAAGGCTGGAAGAAGTTGGCAGTTAAGCGTGCAACTAAGAGACCTAGAATCTCTTGGTCTTATGTGGAGTCCACTGCGTTGATGGTTCTTGATACTAAACAAGACCCATTAGCGAAATATTTCTACAAAAGATGCAGCTCGTCAAAGCCTTGAACTGTTTAATGTCCAAGGGCATAAGATTGAGTTCCACTATTTCGTATACCTTTCGAGTGACATCACCTTCCGTAATATTCTGGAATAAAGTTTCGCACAGACTTCATAGCCAAACTTTTAGAACAGTTAGCTAGAACTTATAATAGTGTCAACCTTACCATTAAAAAAGTACCTCCCAATCATTAGAGCAGATTCACAACTCTTGATAGATCTGGTTACTGATGTAACCAGACGAACCAAGTGGATTTGCTCCTTTCACCTTTTGAGCTCATAGGTGTTGTAGAGTGGATTACGTGAGGATCTCATATGAGGTGTAAAATAGAGAATGTCGGTTATGAGAAGTCCGCGGCTATATCTAAGTCGAATAGTGTATAAGAATATACAGGGTGGCATGCGTGGACGTGCACAGAATATCAACCGGATGAACGACGAAAGCGGTGTGTTCCACCGACGTTATGATGTGATCTGTTGAGCTACTAATGATCACATCGTGACAGTTGCTTCTGCTTTATTCATGATCCCAGTGTAGCCACTGAAGTCCTTGGTTCTTCAAACAGATTGATCCAAATGCGAATTGGTTTGCAGGTCAGGTAAATCAAAAGTACTCAATCTACTGGTGACACGAGCACGAAGGATGTACTGCACTAAGTTCCCAAGCGTTCAGATCCAGCGAGAATCACGACTAAACCACCTAAAGGATCATCAGACAAGCTGAAAGTGTTTCCATCATCGTCTTCATGAGGAGATTGCCTCATAGCTGTGAGTTTCCATATCCACCTCTGTCCAAAGCCAGGTCATCCCAGTCTGATCATCAAGGTTCCGAATATATTCATCAAGCAGGACCTTAGAGCCGACGTGCACATAATCAACTAATGAATCCGAGTTGTAACTGTTCGACTGAAAAGGGAAGCTGTCATTTTCAGGTGGTGACAAGGAATTTCATAGCGGCACAACTTGTACAGCTGTTTTCAACAATCACCAAGCAACATCTCGTGAATGATAGCACATATATTGCACGCCCACAACATTCAAGCGTGGGGATTCGTGAGACAGGATTGACCCAGTATGGAACTGTTGGCACATACTCCTCTGAAAATTAAACGAAGCGTAGTCAACATTGTCACCACGCGTCGTTTCAAAGCTTGGGTCTCGCACTCTGTCGGTACTGGAAAGATGTCTGACTGAAAATAAGCTTCAAGTAGAGAATTCGTAATCAGTGCTTCTATAGAAGAGGATCCTTGCCGACCAGCAATACTCTGAGATGAGGTACAGAAGCTATGTCGGAGAAATTCAACGAACTGAATCTTGAACTGTTGTTGATAAGGACAAGTTTTCAAACTCACACTGCTACCATTTTCCGCTGATTCCTGGTTATGATGAGTGACAAAGAGTGGCTAAATCTCTAACCTGTCTTCGTCACCAAATATCAACTTGAAGTATTGCAACTCGTCTCGAATCTTCCGATTATATTGCTCATGAAATTTGCTTTTCAGGATCTAGCAGTCTAAGTCCATCCTCGAAGATGGAACCTCGAAGGAGGAAATCTGGACATTTTATGAGTAATACGACGACATTCAAAAGATGCAGCCAACAACGTGATACTGGACAACCCGAAGCTTTTCTGGTTACATCGCAGATCGGTTCTGCAATTCAACCTTTCCCGGGCCAAGGAAGCACAAGACTTTCATAGGAAATATCATCCACCTAATAATGAGTAACAGGATGGATATTTATTGAGGTCGTTTTCCAGAAGTGATGATTGAAAGATACCTCAGTATGGCCCTTATGACTTCGCTCTAGACTCTCTGTCTAGTCTTACAGTTATCAGCCTCCAGATTTTGATTCGATCGCAGATATGGTAATCTGGTTTACAAGGATGGCAGGCTGCTAAATTTATAATGCATAGCAATTAACTTCAATGTCCTACGCGTAGAATCTGTGGATACAGGTTTCCCATTGTCTACTCTTTTGGAGTGAAGAGCATTGCATCTAAGACAATTACTGGAATAGCGGAAACCGTCTAATTCAGAAAAAGTTGAGAAGATCACAACACTAGTTGATCAATGAAACATTTGACAGAAGATCGTCATGACCGAGCTCCGAATGATGGATAATTTTATCTTCCCATTTAGAATCTAAAATCTAATTTGAACAAGAAGCGAATGGTTACATCAACTAAAATATAATTTGTGAGGTTAAAAGTGCCCACTCTCCGGCTGCAAATTTTACAGGCAGAGACTCGAGCTGAGGAGAAACGAGGCCACCAGCGTTGTCAGAGTGAACGTGAGACTGGCAGCCAAAGCCCGGATGTCTTCCGGTGCTCCTCCTGGAATTGCAGGAGGAGGAGGTTCTGTGGATTGGCTGCTATGGGGGCCTCGAGCAATGGACTTAGGAGGAGGAGGAGGCGGAGGAGGAATTACAAGAGACGAAGGAGCTGGACCCGGGGTCGAAACCGAGAGATTCATCTCGATGGGCATCGAGTCCCCGAAGAGCTCATAAGGCAGAAGCACGGTGTCGATGGCCAACATGATGAACGGCGTCGCTTGGAACAACGTGGCCGTAATGGTGGCATTTGATCTGCCCGCCGCGACATTCACCACGCCAGCTGTGGAGTTTATGTGCAGAAGGAACGATCCCGGTTTGTCGAGAGTGGTCGCCACCGTGTTCACAGGTAAGTGCTTGAATTCCCATAGATCGCCGAGATCGTAGAACCTGTCCAGAGCGTGGTACTCCATAAACAGCCTCTGCTCGTCGTCCGAGAAGTTCTGAAACCACTGGCCCGGCAGAAGGTTGAATGCGTCGTCAGTCGGGGCAAAAACCGTGATCCCTTCTGCAGTGGACTGCCTTCCCTCGAATATGGTGTCCACTCCAGTTTGCTTGAGGAATGATGAAAAGAGGCTGAAGTCCCCGAACGAGTCCAGAGTTGCTGTAATATCGGTCGGTGGTTCCGTGGTGCTGCTCACAGGAGTGAGCGAAGGGAACGTAGCGGGCCGGAGGACTTGATCGACTTGGATGATGCTGATTTCGCTGACGACCTGCGTGATGTTAATGACGACTCTCGTCTCCACCGAGTTGTCCAGGAGGACGCTGGGCGGCATGTTGGCGATGAGGACCACATCATCCTTGGCTCTCCCGCCGGGGGCTGATTGCAGGAGCGAGGCAACGGACAGGTTCGTTTGCAAGGCTTGCAGGCCCGGCATGTCGAAGAACTGCATAGCTACGTGGTGGCGGAGGAGGTCTCCCATGAAATCATCGTTCGCGTTTGGAACGTCGGCCTGGAATGCCGAGAGCACGTGATTGGAGGGTGCGAAGAGAGTGATGCCTGTTTGGGCGTTGATCTCGGCCGCCACTTTGGTCTTGGTCAGCAGCTGGTTTAGCAGACTGAAGTCGGGGAAATCACTCAGTATCTCAGAGATGTCGAATTCTGCAGCTGCAGACATTTCAACAGCGCCGCAGGCCAATAGCACCGTGACCACCCATAATTTCACGTTCTGAAACCTTTCCCGCACCATCTCTAGCCTGACTGTCCTGATTACTTTCTCCGCCTGCAAGCCTAGCAATTCAAGCCTCTGGACCGACCGTCCTCCCACCAGGCACTTATCTTCGTCGTGCTAGAGCTTCTCGTCGAGACTTGTTCCCTGACCGAAACAAGTCTGGACCAAAGACGGACCTCCTCACGCCTGCTGTCTGCCAACATCCAAGCTCCTGAACTGAATGTGCCCTTCAGCACTGCGGGTTGTTTGATCTCCTACCCGGAAGGATGAGACAAACCTTCATCTTTCTGTAATATTCCGACCGTTTTTTCAGCCAGGAAGTGTTTTTTAGTGGTGACATGAATTTGACAACCCTCGGTGCTTTTAAGTGTGGTTCGACCGCATCAATAGTGGGGTAACTAAGTAGAACCAGTGCGCTATGCAAACAGGGTCCTGTCGAAGTGAATGAACAAACGGTTTGTCAAGCTTCATGCGTAGCACCTATAGATCATGAAAGAGAAATTTGGAGAGTGGGTAAGATTCACATTGTGAGCTGTTTCGCATGTCGCATGTTGACGATAAGGTCATATGGCTTGATTTTAGGAGCATGAAACACGCACGATGGGCTGCAAATGAGGCAGGCGTAGGAATATGTGGAAAGGTTGAGCCCACGTTGACTGTGATGTAGAACAAAATGGTATATGGAAAGTCTGCTCTTCCACTCGTGCACTCCAGAAAGACATCGATCCATAGTTCAGTTTATCAGATCCAGTGAGGTAGAGAAGAACCCACTCGTGTGCATATGAGCGAGCAGGCTCAATCCTTTATTCTCACTCTGCAGTCTATTACTGTAGTTTAATTCTGTCGCCACAATACAACAAACAAGAATTTGGTATTGGATTACTCTTTCACCTGCTAGAATATTAATTCAGGAGACATGAGTTCCACACTCCCAACTTCTACTGAGTATAAATTCTGGGATGTACTCTACCTCTTTCCAGTACTACAAAGAAGTCATGCTCCAGATGCAGCAACTTCAGCGGAGGTCAGAGAACTTTATTGAAGTTTTTATCACATCTGGTTAATCCTTCGGGTTGAATGCAGCAATTGTTCTCCAGGTTCAGGTGAGCAAGTTTGAGTTCAACTGTTTCTAAGTCAGAACAACCTGAGTGGAAAGCTGCATATTCATTACATTGCACTAACAATAGCTTCTACAACATGCACGGAACTGGATGCTATTCGATACCTGGTTGCAATATTTTTGTCGAGGTTACAAAAATTGCACGATTCAAGATCTAGAGTGAACCACTGTATGATTGTTAAAAAGTTAATGATTTCGGAGAGCATTATTCTACGTAGTATGTCCTAATGGACAAGGTTGCGTCATAGGGACAGTGACAGATAAAGCAGGGCATCTAAGTGTAGTGCCCAAAAGCCAGTTGATGTCCAAAAGCTCCCTTCCCCAAGGCAACTGTATCACAAAAGATGTGCAACTTCCCAACGCCAGCAGTAAAAGATGGACAAACATTCTACAACTCTACGTGTGCAATTGGTCCTCATTTCTTCAGAGCCACGAACAAAGCTGTTCACGTTGCACATGTGCGAACAAAAGATGGACTGGAGACACTGCTTTTCCTTGAAACCAATCTGGAGAATTACTAACTGAGGCGCATTGCAGTTATCTGTTAAACTATTGAGTACCTATTGCATTGCTGCCGCTGCCTGCACTCACTTCGTTAGCCAGGTAGCTTGTCCTATGTAAGCACACCAGGGTGATGGTTTTGCACGTCCCCGTGTGAGTCACAGATGGTCGAACACTGTTGACTTTCCTGAAGTCGGAATTTCAGAAACACATATTCAGATCTAGAATCCCCTGTGCAAGTCAAACAACTGAGATTTGTATTACAGTATTGTAAGAGAGTTATGGATGATACGACTGTTCAGATCCATACTCCCTCTTCCCCATCCCTCAATTTCGCAGCTAATGTCTCGAGCCTGCAAGTTGTGTTTACTTAACATGATACATCGGATGCCTACTCCTGATTGTAAGTGTGGAATCTGAGACCTTGGCCGTGCAAAGTACACAGTTCTTTTGACCAGTCAAGTGGAGATTCAAGAGGACAAAAGCTCTAAAATAAGTTAATCGCTCGGAGGTACGAGCCCAAGTACGTAGCTCAAATAGAATGCATAGTGCAGATGAATGACCCTTGGAGATCCAGAAAGCCTTCTTTGCGGACAAAGCACTCGTGCACTATATCCCTTCACAGAGCTCGACACATGGCAGAGACGCTTGCACGTCCACAGCTGAACCGCACGGGTGAAGGACGCACGGGGTCCGCGAATTTCTACAGCAACAATAACTATTTCTCAAATATATGCCAACAACATGAGAGTACTTACAACTAAAACTACGTCGGTCAGAAATTATGCATGGACAAATCGACAGGTCAATTGTCTTCGCTGTTTTCGAGTCCAACATTCAGGAGATCGAGTGGCTCATCTAAAAAACCGTTAATAGTTTCTTACTGTCCATGAGCTTACTCTTGTCATCGATCATCATCGGTGGCATGATATAATTATGCGAATGACTCTAATTCTCGAGGGAAGTTCGAGGAACTCAGGTTGACGGGTTTATCTTCAACTCGAACATCCTTCACTTCAACTCCTACGTTCCCGACAGCCTCCACTTGCCATTCCCTCTGTCAAAGCACTGTAGGGCTCGATTGATGAGGCTCGGTGCCTTGAGGACGGCGAGGTAGCATGTCGATATTCTGCTTGCTTAAAGTGAATTCTGACTGATGGTCGAGGATTCAGAACATCAATCTCCTCTCAGTTTCCTTTTCTGCTTCAAGTCTGACCCACGACAGAATAAGAGGTTATAACATCCCTTTGATAGTGATGTAATCATAAAGTCTTGTCTGTTTAAAGCGCATGAATTGATCCTCACTAGAGGAGGAAATGTAACAATGTAATTCAAACATTTGACTTGTGAAACTCTTGCAATTTTCGAGCTTTGTTATCACCTAAGACTTTGACATCCACTTACAAAGGACATTAATCTTCTTTGTTTCTCACGTTACTTGACCTCTTTACGGATGGCATCGTATTAAGCCATAAGCCAGGACATTTAAGTTTTTGAGCATATTATACCTCAACAACCTCAGTGGTAACTGATCATTGAATATTGAATCAACGTGTATTATCCTCACTTGATAAATCTATCCCACATTGATTGAAAAAATAAAAGTAAAAAATACGGATACCATGCTAGACCGGATGATATCATGATGAAATATGTGTATGATAACATATGTTAGTCTAATTATCAACATAAAACGAATTCTAAACTACAGGAAAATAGAAAAATGCGTCAGCTAAGTTAATTCAATCCTACATTCAACGTTGGCAACTTTAGAAGAATGAAAATACTACATCTAAAACAATCTACAAAAGGGCGATGGAAGTGACATGCTTTGTTGTATAAGATAATAGTGTTTCGTGCATTAACTCGCAAACATGTCAGAACCTCCATCCATTTAGCTTTCTTTCTAAGACAACAAAGATGTGAACTCTCTAGATACTTGACAATCATGACTTTTGCCACCACATTACCTTCATCCAAGGAGATAGTTGATTAGCCCCCTAGAGATTAGAGATGTCTAAGATCGGTTAGCAACACATCATCATGAAAGGAATACTCATGAATTATACCTGGTCCAATCCCAAGTGTTTGATTTCTAAAACCCAGTGTTGCCTGACGCAACCCCACTGTCCCTGCCTGGACCGGACGATAGATATCAAATAGTTTATTACACTCTAATAAAGGAAAAACTTCATATGAGAGTATATAAAAATATGATCATGAATAAAAATTTGCTGTTTAGTGAAGATACAATTCAGAACATATAGGTTAAGCTTTCATATGATACATTTGAAACGTCTTGTTACTTGAAATAGCCACAACTTTTGTAAATATCTTGCAACTATCAACCTCATAATTTATCAATGTTTGATCACAAACAACATTTTAAAAAAAGGTATTTTGAAATTCAAATACACATCGAAGTTGATGTTTTTGCCACAATAAATATTCATTGTATGCATGTATAAGATGCATGTTGTTGAAAAAGTTGTTGTAAAACTTTTAATGCTCAAGTAGAGCACATTTTTTTCCTAAAGTACAAATATTGATATAAACTTGTACACAAAAAGGATAGATTTAATTTTAACTTTTCTTAATATATAACTCAAAATAATGTAGTTGAATTAAATAGGAAAATTTGAGTGTATAGACCTGAGACTAGATTCAAAGTATATAGTCAATATAAAATTATTCGAAATGTTTTAAAAAATATTAGTTTAAACTCTAAACAAGAGAATTTAATGTGTCCAAAACATTTATTTATGAAGAGCATATACGTATCGGAAAACAGCATACATTGCTATCAAACATCGTACTACATTATATACAAAGTGTATGATAATCTATTTGTTCTAAGATTATTATCTCAAATTTAAACAATGACTCTATATTGAGAACTTTTTTTAAGGAATAATAGTGAATTTAAAATTAATAATTAATTCATGAAGTAATTATATGTCTAAATCCTACATATTTATTAATATTTTAAATTAAGAATTTTGAATACAGCACCTTTAAATAAAATCCTGAAAAGAGCATATACAATAGTAGTGTGTGATTATCATAATTTAAAGAATAATAAAAATAAAAGAAGTTTTTGCATTAATCATACTTATTTATTTTTTTAAATTAGAAGGATTTTTAGAATCTAACTCAACCAAACCTGATGAAGTCTACTTTGAATCAAAATCAAATCGAACCATTGAAAAATATCATGATCGATAAAAAAATATCTATAACTAATATAAATATATTTGGCTGTATAGCAGATTACTACACAATGGTTTTCTTAAGCCACTTTTTTGTTTCCAAATGTTTGTTAGTTGCATCAAATTATTAGATATATTGAAAATCTGTTACATGATGTCAATACTTTAGATGATGAAAATTGACTATCATAAATTTAAATTCATGATCAAAATTTAGGTATAAAATGTTTATATGATAAAATATAATCATTTAAAAGATAATTTATACTAAAATATAATAATTTAAAAGATAATTTATTCTAAAATATAATAATTTAAAAGATAATTTATTCTAAAATATAATAATTTAAAAGATAATTAATAAAAAAATATAATAAGAATTTTAAGTTTAGTTTTAAAAATTAAAAATTAAATTTTATTAAAAAATAAAACTAAAAATATTTCTTGTTAACAAATATATTCTAAAAAAAATGGAAAAATTTTGGTGAATTTTCTGGTTTTATTTTTGAATATTTTTATACACTAATTTATAAATAAATAAATTCATAAAAATTTAAAATTGAAAATTCTATATAGTTTTTTCATTTCAAGATTAAAATTTAACCGTGTATGAACTAATATAGTTTGAACAGTAGATAAATTTGCTTTCGGTGTAGAGTTTCAAAATTCACACAGAAAAGTTATCAACTATGTAATCAACTGTATTACTTTATGAAAATTTCAACAGTAAATATTATTTTTTAGTTGACAACTTCTGAAATTAAATTACAGATTCTGTTCAAACAGAACAGAAACTTACATTCAACATTATTGAAATTGAATCTGTAACTTCTGAAATTAAATTACAGATTCTGTTCAAACAGAACAGAATCTGTGTGTCGGTAAGATACAAAATGATCTTCTATCCAAAGATACAAAATCTATAAGTTATTTTTTGAAATTGAATTGTTGAATTGTTGAAAATTTGAAAAAATTTCAAATTAAATTACAGATTGTTCAATTGAAATTGAATTGAACTTTCGAGATTTAGGTTGTAGGATAAAAGATTTGATCCCAAAACCTTAACCCTCTAAACTCTAATTTCAATGAATTTTTGAAAGTTTATTCTTATTTTATTCTTACTAAATAGAAAGTTTGAATCATTTGAAGCTATTTGTTAAAATTTTTAAGTGTGAGGAAAATTTGGAAAATAAATTCAATTTTTACTTCAAAATCAGGAAAAAAGCTTTAAATATGAATTAAAAGAACTAGAAAACTATTTATATATTTTGACAATTGAATAAATTCTCAATCTTTTCTTCTGATGTTTCAAAGCTAAGAAGTGAATCTATGTGTATGGTTATCTTTATGTTATCATTTGTTATATTAGCACTAGGTTCTTAAGTCTCGCTTTTGCAAGTTCAATTATTTGCCCACATTTGAAATTAAACTTAAAAATGACAAAATCTTTGAATTAGCAATTGGATGAGTAGTTTAAAAGATGAAAAATGTCAGACAAAAAAACTCCATATGTTAGATGCAATAATATTAACTTTTTTTAGTCTACATCAAAAGTTGATTGTTTGAATTAGGATGATCTCTAAAAGAAGCAAGATAAGGGTAGATTTTGGGACTTGCAATGATTTTGTGAAAAGATATTTTTGGCTCCTCACAAGGAATTAGAATTGATCAGACAATAGTTAAGTTTGTTTCAAGGAGTTCGAAGTTTGTGGCTTGGGATTATTCAAAGGATATTCAACTCGGTAGAAACACAAAGTGGGAATGGTGGAAAAGTTTCTGAATTGTTTGAAGTATATTCCAGTTTGGTAGCAAAACTAAGCGGAGGAGTGGTGTACTAGGAGGTGTGGATGGAGGTAGGGGATAGTGATAAGGGAAACAAGGATGTAATGCACAAGGCGTGGAGTTTGATGAGACTGATAAGCAATAATGGCCATGCTCCCGAGCCTTGCCTGCTACACTCGTTGGAGGTAATTTTGGAGCAGGAAGAATTGAGATTCGAGCAGGCAACGGAAAACCCATTCAGGAGCAATTCCTCTTACTTTCATAGGCTTGGCCGTCTTATGAATATGATCCGATAAGATGATGATTTTTTTGAGCTTGTATATTCAAAATTTATTGTCAAACGCGGACATTCAATCCGTGTCCATGCTGCTACTGCCAATTACTTCCAGCTTGTTTATGTTGTTGGATGTATATGCATGTGCATTATACTCACATTTTTTGAAGACCAAGTACCTTATAGTATGAAGTATTGGCTCCTAGAAGACACACCTAATGCTCATGATGAGCATATTCAGATTTTCATAGGGAGGAGTTTCGCAACCTTCAGCAAGAAATAGGGCTTTGATCCAGTTCGGGTAAAACCTGAAAACCCGAGTTCGGGTCAGATAGGGTCTAGGTAGAGGACTGTACCCAACCCAAAACCCAAAAATTAAGCTGGACAGGCGGAACCGTTGGAATTAGATGATGTTTAGTTATCCGAGAACTCTAGGATAGACTTTCTTCTAAAAAAAATCCAAGGAGATTAGACGCTACAATTGGATGATTCACCGAAGCAAAGAGTCCGTGAAATTATCCTTGCGAAGCTTTTTCAAGTGTCGCGGAGCGTTCTGTAGATCGTACAAGGTTGATGATGACAACAACTGGAGATATCCGAAGCAATTATTACATGAGTAAGGTAACGACCCATAAGAGCTCAATTGCAAGCCCAGCTGGTACGTCGCCTACATCGGATGCCACTTCGTTTTGCGAAACTCTGCTCCTCTTCCCGTATCTTGCACACCTGAGTTTGCACGTCCGCTCACTTGCTCACTCGCTTCTGCGTCTAGCTGGCCGCACTGCGCTACCTATGCTGCTCCTCCTATCTCCACAAAAATTTATCTTATCTCCTCCTGGTCAAGAAAATAATCGAAGCTCCAATTTTCCGATTCTCCCTCGCCGTTCCTCCACTCGCGGTCCCCTAACAATCATCCCCTCACGACCATGGATCCCCCATAGTATCGATTTGGGCTCTACCCAGATCGGATCCGACCCAGTTTTTCGGTTCCGATTGAGAATTGTTGAGAACTTATGCAACAGATATTCTAGCATTCACGTTACAAGTGGGTTACGTGGTTGAAGATGTGTTAACAATTGGTATGATGGTCAAGCTTATGCATTATTTGAGAATTTGCACTCTTGGTGAAATTAATATGAAAACCTTTCCAGCTATAAAAAACGTATCTTTCACGAGTGATAGAGAGAGGGAAGAAGTGCACGGTAGAGCAACAATGCATCTAGTTTCATCTTCTATTGAGAAAAACGAAGGCTCTGAGAGATTTGTAATCGAGAAGGATCATCCTGAACAATTGGCAGTTATAAGATTAGTGAGTGTGGAGCTGACCTCATACACAAACGGAAAGATGAAGAAAGAGTCGCGGAGTAGAAAAATTACTTCTGTTGTAGCTTCCAATCAAGTTTGACAGATTTAGTACGAGTACATACAGTTATGTGAAGATAGGAGATGACGGATAGATAAAGAGGACTTAAAGTGAAGAGTAATAGTTAATGGATAGTAGCTTGGACACATAAGTCTATCGAGAGAATAAGATGTAGGCGAGAAGAGCCTTCGAAGTGAAGGAGTGACATTCGTGATCAAGAAGGCGACACAGGGAGAGGGAAGGGAAGAAGTGATGATGAAGATGTTGAAACACCACATCAGGTGCTAAAGCCAGAAGGCTTATCATGACGGAAGTTAAAGCTTGAAGAACGTACGGAAAACATAGAGTTCACGACAGCGCACTCTGGAAGCTGGAAGAGGAAGTCAATTACACTCGTTCAAGATGTAAAGGTCACTTGAATATTTTCCCTGTCAATGAAATTCACCATCAAAGTGCATGATCAATTATTGAGTTTGACCAGGTCTTCTCTATCAATACGTCGAAAGGTAATTAAGTATGGCTACCGTCTTTTGACAACATTAGGTGCATCCAGCAACTCCCTCAAACTACGAGAATTTGAGTTTGATTATCACGTCTTAGAGAGTTCAACAGTTGGCAATTCAGTCTACGAGATTTTTTCAGTCTTACGTTTGTTGGAACGAAATCGCAGTCCTTTACATGCTCAAAAGGTTCCAATGCACGGATCTAGCCTACACGTACATCTGGAATTTCTGATCTGATTTTGCCTGCATGTAGAAGTACCTACAACTTATGAGAGATTCATTCATATAATGCTAAGTTAGTGTAGGAGGTGCTCGTGCAGCAGACTCGCTTGCATTTGTTGTGAGATATCAGCTTCAGTTATTTGTCTTTTTCTTTTTAGATTATCTTTCGTTTAGTATTAGCTCGCTGATGGATCAATATCCTATGGGCTGTGTAAATGGTAAATGGTAAATAGATCAAGCTCGTGGGACCCAAAAGATCAAAAGGCTGAAAAACACAATACAAATAGTCCAACCTCAACCTAGGAGAGAACCAAAAGAACCCCCTAGCTAGTGCCCAAAGCACTGTAACGGTAACTGATAATATCTCTAATGTAACAACCTAAATCATAAGGCTCAAGCTGAAGCAAAGAATAAAAATTCTCAACAACAACTTTATGAGCCACTCTAATCTCTACATATCTAGAACAAGTAAGAAATACATGCTCTTCATCCTTGACTTTCTTCCATCACATAGCCTACAAATCCGTTCACTCTTATCAATGTTCAACCAACGTCCTTCCTCAATTCCAATACTATGAGATCCTGTTCTATGCCTAGCAATAATATGACGTAAAGAAGTAGATATCTCCGCAATTAGATATACTTGCTCACAATAAACAAGCATAGGATTCACATGAAGTTGATAAAACTGCATCTTGGTGCCGCGCTTGCTCCAAATAATGTTCAAAAACTCCTCCTTCAGACGTTCACGTAGTGCTATAGGTTGCAAGTTCCAGTCGAGTTCCGTCACATTCCACCTCAAATACCAAGTTATCACATCCGCTAACCATCCTTTGGCACGTGTGGCACTCAAAGCTTGAGGAGTAAGGCGAGAAGCATCAAGAGATCTCACCCTTCAGATATAAGTGATGATCAAGTATAGAGCTTTAGCCTCTAGAGGTAAACAACCTGTTTCAGCAAGAAGAATAGCGTATGAAGTTTGGTTTCTCACACCCAATTCTTTTTGTAGAAATATCTTCTACACCCTCTCCACACGCTCCCAACCTGTCTTTTTGCAACCAGAACCCCACACTTGGATTCCATACAATACTATAGGCAACACTAAGCTTCTGAATAAAAATTTCCTAAGACTCCAAGACACTAGATGAGCTCCTCTACATCTATTTAGCAATGAATATAGAGCTTTGAAACCAACTTCTACCCTCTTTTGCACACAAAGTGCCCAACTATAATCAGATGAGAAATCAATGCTCAAATATTTGTAACTTTTCACTTGTTCCAACTTCAATCCTTTGTAACAAAAAGAAAGCTTGGATATACTGCCCACAAGAATGACTTTGGACTTCTCAAAATCGACGTCCATCTTATTTTGAGTACAAAAGCTAGCCAAAGTGTCAAGGTGTTTCTGTAAACTAATAGCATCACGTGCTAGTAATATGACATCATCTGCATACAAAATAGCTTTGATGACAAAGCCTCCAAGTTTGACATCTTCGCTGTCACAATCCTCCAACCATCTTTCTATATCATCTATGAAAACTCCAAAGAGATAGGAGAAAGAGAACAACCTTGAATGACTCCAATGGTGCTGATAATCTCTTCGGTTTGAGAAGTGTTGATCTTGGCTCGAACTGAGTGGTATAATGTAGCCACCGCTGCTAAGGAATCTGATGGTACTCCAATGGTTTGCAATCTTTGCCATAAAAGCTCACGAGGTAATGGGTCAAAATCTTTCTTGAAATCAATGAAGGCACAAAACAAAGCTTTTCCATTAGCCTTGGATTTCTCCCATAGAACACGTAAAACCAAGATATGGTCTATAGTGTTGAATGTAGGACAAAAACCAGCTTGGAACCGCGCTCTCTTCTGACAAGATTCAGCCCATGTGCTCAATTTTGACTCCATCAATTTGCCAAATAACTTGGCAAAAATACTACCCACCATGATAGTGCGATAGTTTGTCATCAAGGCCTTGCTCCCAAATTTGTGAATAGGAACAATCTTCCATAGAGACCAAGTTGAAGGAAAGCCATGAATAGTAGCATTCTCTAACACTTTCGTCAGTATAGGCCCAATAGCATCTCCTCCCCACTTAAGAAGTTCAATGGAAAGCCCATCCAAATCCTCACATTTACCATTGAAGCTGAAGCATCACTTCAACTTCTGAAAATAAGCCTGAATTTACTTCACAATGTGGCATTGATGCAACATTGGGAAAAAAATAAAGCTTTTCAGCAAAAGAAATCAAAGACTTGGGATCAAGAGTAGGTTTAGAAGATAGTACTGCCAACCGCCTCCAAAAAGATTTGGGATTCTCCAAGAGCTTCTTTGTCAAGCACTCTTGCTTCTACCTCAAAAAAGCTCGTTTCTTAGATTTCACCAAGTCTTTGTAAAATCTTGTCATAATCAACCGATTGTGAAGATCCAAGGATTTATCAAGTGATCTCGCCCTCGCTTGCTTGCAATCAAAGTAAAACCATCAATTGCAAGGAAGACATCTAGCTCTCCTGGTCTTATGTCTCAAAAAGAACTTAGAAGCAAAGTTTTTGAGCAACTTGATTAGTTGGAAACTAGACGCATGTGGATCAAAGCTCCAAGTAGTACAAGTCAAGAGGTTTTGGAAATGTTCACTATGAAGTTGCCTCTTACTAGCATCTAAACAAAACTTGGGGAAGTAGAAACATAATGGCATGTAGAGAGAGGAATTGACGTTGACAACAAAAGAGTAAATAAAAGAGGTGTATGATCTGATTCTGGTTGAGGCTCTAGAATATCAAACGTTGAGATAAATGAACTATTAGTGGAAGAGTACAAAAGATAATCTATAGTGCTAACACCAATAGAGGAAAAACATGTATTGGAGTGAGAGTTGGGAAAGAAAGAAACACAGAGAACTTTGAAATTACAAGTGGCTCCAAAAGTCAAGAAATGCTCAGTCAAATCATTTGTACAAGGATCACAAGAGACTTTAGACCACAAACTATCTCTACTTTGTTCAAAAGAGGAAGAAGACAAGTAACTATCAAAATGTGTAAATTGAGCAGAACGTATTAGGGCATTGAAGTCTCCAACAAGAAAAACTTCAACTTTGTCTTGATATTTGAGAACATCTCCTATGAGTCGATGGAATGGTTGACTTCGATTGCAAGTGCTTGTGGAGTAAATCTGCATAGATAATGGTGCAAAGTAACAAATTGCCAAATAACTGTAAGATTCTCCAATCAATCCAAGACGAAGCCAATGATATTGTTTCCCAATATCTTGGTTTTTCAAATGTATCATAGGAATAAATTCATATATGATGAAAGTAGCAATGTCTCCAAAGCCCCTTACTGCTCGTCGATTTCTATGGTTCCAAGTAGATCCCACCAAAGTAAACCCTTGTATCTCTCCAATAGCATTACTCTCATGCTCCCAACTGTCAACAATGTTGAGGATGTCCGCCATCTTCCAAATTGGATGTGCATTCACATACTTTGTTGTAGATAGGCCTCTTATGTTCCACATTAACACGCTCAACCTCTTGGATTGCTAGGTTGATGATTGTCTCCTCCTCTTAGTGATAATAGCTTTACTATCACAAAGATAAGCTACAAAACCTACATCTTGAGCTTCTTTGACTTTTGCAAGCTACTTCCTCCTTGTTTCAACTTGAAGAGGTGTTAGATCTGGATCTAACCAAATCCTCCGTCCCTTGAGAATGAACTTGTTAGCTAAAGCCATATCACGTTGAGCTTGATTCACAAACTTAACAATAATGGCATGAGGTTTTGCGCCTTTGTTGCCAATACGATAAGTTTGAGTCAAATTCGGATTAGGAATATCAAGTGTTTCAGTCAAGAACTTGGTGACCACACTCTTCACCTCTTCCTTCTCAGATTCAGGTAGATCAAAAATCCTCACATTCTTTATACGAGCAAATTGATTAGCTTTTTCAATCTCTTGATCTTGACAGAAAGAGATATGAGCAGACCTGGTAACTTCAGCACATGACTTCATTTTCACCTCTAGAGTTTCAACCACTTCATGCAAAGCAGGAGTAGTAACAGTAGAAGCTTGAGAATCAACATTGTCTTGGATGTCCTCAACAGATCCAGAAATTTGGAGCATAATATTCTCAAAACTTTTGTGAGAAATCTTCAACTCCCGGATTTCATTCTTTGTAGTAGCCAAGTCAACATTTTGTGCCTTGAATTCTTGGCGAATCACTTTCAATTCCTCCAAAACCGTTTGCACAAGATTGAGTAGTTTATTTTCAGAATTCATCATGAACTCAACTTTGCCAAATTTTACACAAACTCACGAAAATTTTACACAAACACGAAATGACCACTTCTTGACAGCAGCTCCGTTGAGTCACAAAATTTGCAGGTATGTGCGGCCAGCCGTTTTCAACATGCCCACCAAATTTCAGCTTCAGTTGACACTCCAGCAAGAAGATATGGCCCCTGCAAGATTCTTGCTCCAACCCCTAAACTCAAAGTTTCGAATGACCACTTCTTGACAGCAACTCTGTTGAGTCTCAAAATTTGCAGGTATGTGCGCCAGGCCATCGTCAACATGCCCACCAAATTTCAGCTCCAGTTGACACTGCAGCAAGAAGATATGGCCCCCGCAAGATTCTTGCTCCAACCCCTAAACTCAAAGTTTCGAAATGACCACTTCTTGACAACAGCTCTGTTGAGGCTCAAAATTTGCAGTTATGTGCGCCCGGCCGTTGTGAACAAATCTACCAAATTTCAGCTCCAGTTGACACTGCAGCAAGAAGATATGGCCCCCGCAAGATTCTTGCTCCAACCCTTAAACTCAAAGTTTCGAAAGTTTAGCAGAGTTTTTGAATAACTCAGTTAGTTGCAAAGTAGATGTATGTGGATCAAGTCTCCAAGTAATACGAGTCAAGAGGTCTTGGAAATGTTCACTATAAAGTTGATTCTTACTAGCCCAGTAGAGGTTGACGGTTTTGATTCATTCTAATCTTTAGCATTTAAGGTACAGTTAGAAGTCGGGATGGTATAAGGCCAGTCAATGAACCAAGGCGGTGTGCATTACAATGATACGGTTTTCAATAATAGTCGAGAGTGAGAACAGGGGACACCTACAAGAGTGATTCACTTGTGAGCAAGTGTTATTAGTGATTTCTCGTGTGTAGTTCTCAGTAAACTGAAACCTTGTATTGGCAGGTAAGAAATTCAAGTCTGAAGAAACTAATCTTGGATATATATACTCGAACTGACTTCATTGAGGAGTTCGCGGGTAGTAGGCTTTCAACCTGAAACTACTCAACAAATGCTTGTGTCTCTATTGTGTGTGGACTCTGATTTTCTGTAGGTTATGGGGATTGTAATCACTACATTTGTGAGCAAGAGCCGAGAGGAGAACGGTAGGATTTCTGAGTTCATGTTTTGACACTCTTGCTTCGGTTTGGAAGTTAATTTTGCCCGAAACTCAAAACGTTCATACTCATGCAAGAAACTGCGAAAGCAATCTGCACACTCACTGACGCGAATCGAACACCCAAAACTCGTCATTCCAACACTCATCGCAAGGTTCGAAGATCTCTTAGATTTTACAATCGGATGATTGTCGAATCTAGATTCAACCTGGTGCTATTCTATGGGAATATCACGAGGTTGCATCCTGTGTACTTTCCGATCAGAAGACTCGACGAAAATCTCTCGAAATGATCAAATGGTTTGGAGCGAAGGAGCGTCTGTTATCCACGCCCAAGGTGATATCTGAGATGCTGTAAGACTTCTAGGATTATATATGTTGGCTGCTGTGAGAACCTCGAGCTGAATCTCAGTAAGCTGATACAGCTGGATGAGAGCGGTTCTCCAGGTCCATGAAACTGAACCCTGTGGCCGCTAGATCATGGGCGAGAGATACCCAACATATTCTAAATTAATCTGTCTTCCTGTGGCACAGCTCTAACAATTGCAGACTTCTGGGACGTTCACGCAGATTTTGCTCCTCGAGTTCCACATGTTTTCCACCATGCGTCTACTTGATGAAGCGTGGATGTCCACGACTATCCCGTTTCACCATAACTGGCACTTGTTCTCTGAGTTGCGTGCGCGGAAGCCCTTGAGGCGTTTGATGGTAAAATGCATGCTCCCTTATTCCAAAGCTCTTTGACGCATCTGTACGCAATGGACGCCCGTACAATCCCAGACATCTTAACGAGACCTCCTTGTAATATTCCGATGAGGATTTTCTTGAGCATTTGTGGTTCTTCTTTCACTAAAATCCACATTTGTAACGCCCGTGGATCTCCATCGCATTTCAGAATTGCTTTCGTCAATCAATCGCACAGTATCATTTGCTGTAGCTCTCGAGCTTCAAATTTATCTTCATCTTCGATCATCACTCCTTTGTCATCAGCCATTTAGTTAAATGGCTGAAGGGGCCAATGAAACATTTTACGACAGTCACAGAGAACGCTAGGTCGAGTGATACAGCACGCTGGATCACTCGAACTGGATCATTCCTTGGATCCTTAGAAGCCATATGTCCAGCATGTTTGATGATTGTCTATGAGACACTCGCCTCGTTAGACATGTTCTGCTTGACTCTCGAGGTCTGAGTTCACTGAGCCGTTTCGTAGCCCATTCGCTCTCCATATCCAATAGTTTTCGGGTGAAAGGGGGCGCACTAGTCACCTTTATATCGCTTCAACTTTATGTTTAATTTTACCTCGTTGCTTGAGTAATGTTCACTCAAGCGGAGTATACTGCCTCTATGGTCCTGATACCATGGTGAACAAGTGATATCTGGACAAAATTGCTGGAGATGTTTGTGGATGTCAATCGCTAATTGTTTTTCCATCCTCTGAGTAATTCTAAGAAGAAATTTTTCAAATAAAAATCAACTTGTAGAATTCTATCATATAATCAGCACAAACTTCTAGTGAGAACTATCACTACCCTGACATTTTATTACACTTCATAAGGAGAGTAAGAAGCTGATATAACAAAAAGCTCTCCTTTTTATTTAACTGGTGTCGCTTAGCTTGAAGAAAGATGTACTCTGGTCAATTTGCATAACATTGAGCCATTCTGCACGAGCCTTACCCAGTCACGTGAATCGTAGTAGCCTGAATTTCCGCATCTTTCAGAACGAGCATGTCTGGACGTGAGTAGTATAGAGCATGTAGATTGATCAAGGTGACGTCAGGAACAGGTTGCTCAGTTTTCACTCCCCATTGAAAATGTGACACTAAACATACTACCTTAATGGCTAAAAATCTTCTGAGACCTCACTATATAAGTGAATTCATTCGTCTCTTTCTTCATCCCAACCTTTTTGTTGAGGACAGGTCTCTTTTCAGGATCTGATCAGGACTGCTGAAGTTTCTCACTTCCGCAGAACTGATCGGTGAAAAAGTTGCCTGATTGACAGTATCTGCATGAATCTGGAGTACATCTTTATATATTCATTACAACAACAGGGCAATTTGAAGGCTTAGAATCTGCCTCAGTTTAGAGTGCTTGTGCATCATCCATTATTTCTTACTGAAAACTTAGAGTACCTGTACATCTATTCTTTCGTGTAAAAATTTTTGATTGCTTCCACATTCATTAGATACTGATCAACTGAAAAAATACACAGGCAGAAAGGGAAGATGGCATCTACCAGGAATCTAGTTCTGTTCTTCACAGTGACTCTGTTCCTGCGTATCTCAGTCGATGCTGAATTCATGAAGCCTCATGATCTCTTAAAAGATAACTTCTACAAAGATTCCTGTCCGAATGCTGAAGCAGTGATTCGAAGAGCAGTTTTCACTGCCGCTGAAAAGAATCTGAAGCTAGCTGCGGGTCTCATCCGATTGCAATTCCACGACTGCTTTGTTGAGGTACGTTCCAACGTTGACTCTTTTGCCTTGAATGTTGACTGTATTTTACAATTTCGTCAGAGTATTTCATCGCATGGTCTGATCTAAACTGAAAAATATTCATCTCAGGATGTTTAGGAGGAAATGCATATTTATAAGATCAATGATTGCAAAAGATCTTCAAATCATCCCGCATTTATTTGGCGTAATGACAAATGCCTGCCATTACGTTCATGCTTCTGGAAACAGGGTTGCGATGGTTCCGTACTGCTAGACGGTAATGATACAGAAAAAACTGCACCTGTAAACGAACATCTCAAGGGCTTCAGAGTCGTCGATGCTGCCAAGGCGGCGGTGGAGGAAGTCTGCCCCGGTGTTGTGTCTTGCGCAGACGTTCTGGCCTATGCAGCTCGTGACAGCACCGTCATGGTAAACTCTCACCACAAGGTTTCTGAAATCTTATGCAATCGGATAGACATTCTTGTGTTCCATTTGATGTCACGTATAGATCAGATGTAGGCGGCAGTGTTGATATTTACTTCAGTAGGCATGCAGTGCCATACATGAACCATTTGATGAAGTGATAGTTTTTGGGGGTTTTCGCACGCCCATCAAAGAAGAAACAATCAGAAGGGCTGAGAAGTAAGGTTCTCATCAAGTGTTCGTTGAACAGCTAAATGGTACGAGGTTTGAGGTTCAAGGAGGAAGAAAGGATGGCCTCTTCTCGTGCGCCGAAGCTGCAGAAAGGGACCTTCCGCCGCCGACATTCAACGCTTCACAGTTGATTGATTCCTTTGCCAAAAGAGGGTTGTCGGCAGAGCAAATGGTGGTGCTCTCAGGTATATACTGAGCATGAAAAAGCTTGCTCTCCTCATTTCTGTTCTCCCTTGGTCTCAGAAACATCTGAAACAAGTTCTGAACCTCAAAAATATCGACCCTATTCGTTCTGCAAGCTGAAGTTCGCTCGTCGATAAGCATCTTGCTGATGAGTTACGATTGTTTGCATGCAGGATCCCACACAGTAGGAGTCGGACATTGCGACAAATTCATAGAGCGCCTCTACAACTTCAGTGAGGCTCATGCAACCGATCCCTCCTTGAACTCCACCTACGCCAAGCAGCTGAAAAGGGACTGCCCAAAACGAAACTTCAACTCGACACTCGAGATCTTCATGGACACCATGACGCCCGGCGAGATCGACTCAAACTACTACGTGGGGCTCACACAGAGGAAGGGTCTGTTCACCTCGGATCAAACTCTATTCGAAGATCGTCGAACAAGAAAGTTTGTGAGAAGACTCATGAATGAAGGTCGCTTTGATCGCCGATTCGGTGAAGCAATGCGCGCGATGGGGGCGGTGGGTGTACAATTCGAAGGCCAAATCCGCAAGAATTGCCGCAAGGTCAATGAGGAGTGAGACGGCAGATCAGATAGAAGTAGTTTCCTTAGGCGTGTGAATAATGTCTCGCAGCTTGACCGACCGCCTTGCTCTTGACAGAGCGACGAGTCTAATATTTAGCTGTGCATTCTGTGTAATCAATCAATTCGATTCTTCGGAAATAAAGACCCGCCTGGTGCAATTGTGATACTCTAACTCACTGCAAGAAGTGTAGTTCATTGAAAGTTCTTAAATTTTCACATAATGTCTAAAATAAAACTTTTCAACGATAGATAGATAACAGTGATGAGATTTTGAATACATCTTGTTCCACTTTGCCAATATTTGGTGAAATTTATCAGAGATAAATTGAAATTTTTTATATTCATTACTTGATACATATGATATTTAATGAAACATATATTTCTCGTACTTATTTATGATTATTAACATTTCCCTATTCCAATATATTTGAATGAGTGCATATATTGATATACTATCATATCTCATGAAATTTCTTAATGGAACCATCAAATTTCGTGTTACCCGATGATACGCTACCAACTATATACGTCTGTCTTTTCCGATGGCCTCTGGAGATGCAGGATTCTCTTCTCGTCCCATGTCGCGAGATCGTGCGCCTCCTCAACTCCTCCCGTTGTTTCATCCCAGTCAAATTCTGTTTGTCAGCGAACACCAAAGGCACTACGACTCGAAGCTCCGCGAACTATAGTGTGAGGGTATATAGACTCTGCACAACCATTCCAAGCCTTCTCTCCCATGACACAGTAGACGCCCTCTGGAGATGCAAGGGTCTCTTCTCGCGCAAGGCCGCGAGATCGAGAGCCTCCTCAACTCCTCCGGTTCTTTCTGCAGATCTGTTTGTTGGCGAACTCCAGCAGCGCTGCGCCTTGAAGCTTCCCCTATTGCAACATGTTGTGATAGGTCTCTGCCCGAGGTAACCTGTCCACGAGGTAGATCAAGCGGAATTGACTCCACCGTCGGTTGAAACTAGATAATGGCTTACGTGTACCGTAGGTTTGATACACTTTATAAAACGAAACTTGATGTATCATATTAAACAATTTGTGCTAACATAGAAGACCATCAAATAATTCCTTCTTTATATCTTTTCATTCAAAGATTATCTTGATATGTTTTAGTAAAGTTGTATGAAGTATAGTATACAGATAATAAAAATCATCATCAATATTTTCTCAAAGAGGTCAATTGTCATTTTAAAATCTATAACAAATTTTTACTTTTATTTATATAAATTGAGCTTTATTTTATTTTGAATTTATTCACTTACTTTGAAAATTTACAAAGAAAAAATCCAGTGTATTTACATCACTAATTTCTTTTAAAAATTTTCGGAATTAATCTAAAAAATTCCAAAAATATTTATTTGCTTATATCACATTATAGTTAAATTTGTAAATAATTATAACTTGCAAGGTTCATGGTTATACACAGTACTCTCTATTCCAGGACAATGTACTATTTGTCCAATTGTTGCTAAAATAGTACAGAAGATGATACTTACAATGGGACACTCTCATTAACCCGGCCTAGAGGCAGAGAAAAGAAGTGCTTTCTTTATGGGATCGCTAGAAACGGTCATACAAATGTTTCGCCACATTCCGAAGTGCACTGTACTACTTGGCGTACATTATGTTTTCCAGAGCAAAGTATGTCATAGAGGAACAATATGAGTTGCGACGGTAGCACATCAGCGAGAAGTCACCCTTGACTCGACTCGTCGTTGGCATCATTGTCTTGAGATCCGTCATGAACTGCTGCAACTCTACGAAGCAAGAACCACACGGAGACTAGGACTTGGATAACACGCTGCGCATCTTGGATTGCAACTATGACATCAGTGGCGATTCTTGGTTGGTAATATGAATCAGGTCCTTGTGCTCCTGGCAAATACTCTGCAAAACTCGGGCCCGAAAGCCAACCGCAACTACGCCTTGTGGTTCGCAATCAATGAAACGAAGTCCACCATCAATGTCTTGATCAGCTCCAATGGCAGACAAGGTGGAAGAGGAGCCGATTTGTGATCAGAATACTGCCTGCCCCCCATCACCTTGATCACGCTTATCATGCCTTCGAGATAAAGAATTGCACAACCACATAGCACTTGACTCTTGCAACGTGCGTCCAGCTCTGCATCAAACTCGACAGCATAGACGTCGATGCCTTGGAGTAGTAGCTCCAAACAAGCAACAGTCACCAAGAATTGTACCTTGGAGACAGTGCTACAGCCAAATGACGCCGGCACGTCCAGATTGCGAGACTCGTCTCGCTTGGTGAAACATCGCTCCCGGAGCTCCGTGAGAAGCACGCATAGGTTGTTGTACTGCTTGGAGACAACACTAGAAGGACGTCAAAGGTGATGTTCATTGTCTGTAGAAATTCACGAACAACGATGGAAACCAGCCACCATTACGTCAGTGGGGCCGATACGTATCGCTTCTCCTTGAAGAAGCCGCACACCGTGGATCGGTTGGTGAGTAGCCACTTCAACACCTACAGAAAGAAACATATTATATGTTACATATAATTGATTACTTAGCCAACCAGACAACAAAACACACAAGCAATAACAAACAAACCTTCGAAACTGATGTACACTTGAGGTTGATCTAGTAAGTACACTTGCTCCCCATTCGGCGAGCCAAAATCTCTTGTCGCCCCAGCCAACTAATGATTGTGGTCAAAATGCTCATAAACGGGAAATCACATATGTAAGTGATCGCATGCAACGCGGCGATCACTGATCAGCATTGTTTATATAATCCAGCTGATGGACCAGGCACCATACTCAATAGAATGCCGGCCTGCTGACAGCAATGGCGAGCTGCAATGTGAATCCAACATTATAGCCCATCATGTTTGGCGCTCCATCGGTGGACGAACCAATGAGCTTATACTTCCACATTGGATAGAGAGCATCAAACACCTTGACAAAGAAGTTGAACAAAGACTCTCCAGTGTGCGACTCTTCGAACAAGGGTATCGCCATCAGGTGGAACGATAGAAGATTGTCGCCAACCTCATGATCCAAAAACCGAATCCGCATGTTCAGGTGAGAGTTCCCGAAGTCATCAGTCGATACATCACTCGCCACCGCGAATGCCCACGACTATGACATCACATCCACAATAATTTGTAGGCCAACGGCACATACAATTCGAGAAAAGCATGAAGCATTTCCATCTGAAAGTCAAACAGTCTTCGACTCATAGCCAAGCCAGTCGCGGTTCTCAAGTATTACTCGCAATATGTGCCGGATCAATAACACGGCGGCGAGCAGGAACACGACATAGTCAAACTGCAGCGGATTGGCGATCGTGACCTTGTAGCAAGACACGACCTTGGACCCATCGTCTACGATCACATACTAAGTTTCGAAAACATCCATGCCACAATCGTCACGAAGTTCCTCGCCGTCGTCGTCGTTCCACAATGCAGCCGGCATCAATAGCTCCAAGATGATGACCTCGACGATGCTCTTATATATTGTGAAGATGCTCTTGCGGCCAACAACCGTGCTGCGCTTCTTGAAGAAAGCATCAACCGTCAATTGCTCGAGTAAACCCTTGAGAAACTCCGGCGTGGAACTTGCCACCTTTCTCAGCGCTTCGTACTCTTCGAACTTCTTAGGATGCTGCTCCTGCATGTGCTTGTGGATGTTGTCACTGCGAAACATGTCCTTCCAATGCTTGTTATTGGTAGTACTCTTCCGCTTGCGTCCATCGGGGACTTCGTCTTCTGTGACCTCACGGCGCCAACACTCGCAAAAGAGACAAACAACGGCTTGAACAACGCCCTTGTTCTCTTCACGGGCGGTCATTTCGCAATCCAAACTCAAGTTTGAACTTATCTTGGTAAGGAAAAGACCGTGCAGTATGTTTTCTTCGAGGCGGCATGGTGCTCATCACGAATCAACGATAAGTTTGAGGTGAACAAAGGCTCTGTTGGGCTTCCAATGTCGTACAAGAAAGTGCATATCAGATCACATCTATGATCGTCGGCCCGCCCGAGGGATTCTTCGAGGGTCTTCGATGTGTTGCAGTAGTCGATAGGACTGTCGTTCCCTTATGATTTGACGAAGAACCGTCGAGCCGAGGCGGGCGGGCTGCTGAGCGTCATAGAGCGAGGCGAGGTGCAGGATCGCAGTGCTACGGGGTGCAGCGAGGAGCGGAGCGGGGCGGGACGTCGAATTGTGCCATGGCGGACCATCTACTTCAGGAAGTAGAGATGCACGGCCAAAAGCCTGTGAATGGAGGGGCTCCCTTGCCCCAAGTGCTAGCCCCTGCGGACGGGAGAGAGGTGACGGTCGACGAGCTGGTCGACTGGATTAAGCGCGACAAGAGCTGGATCGAGGAGCACCTGCTTCACAGCGGCGCGGTGCTCATCCGCGGGTGCGATGTCAAAGATGCCAAGGACTTCAACACCGTCGTCGAGGCTTTCGGGTACGAAGAGCGGCTGAGGCCTGGCGGAGGAGGCCTGGCGCCACGCACGCAAGTAATCGGCAGAATCTACACTGCCAACGAAGCTCCTCCCCATGTCTACATACCTTTCCACCACGAGATGGCACAGCCACCCACAGCTCCCTCGAAGTTGTTCTTCTTCTGTGAGCTGGCACCGACGAAAGGTGGCGAGACTCCTCTGTTATGGAGCAATTCCGTCGTGAGACGCTTGCAGCAGGAGTGCCCTGATTTCCTGCAGCAGCTGGACGAGAAGGGTTTAATATACCAATTGTACTTCGGGGACGAAGATTTATCTGAGTCTTACATCCAACGCAGCTGGAAAACTCTGTACAAAGTGAACGACCGAAAAGAACTCGAGGACAAGCTTGCAAAGATGGGCGGAGACTCGAGAGTTGAATGGATTGAAGGACATGGAGTCAAGACGATCTACGGTCCACTCCCTGCCTTGAAGTGGGACGAGCAGCGGCAACAGAATGTTTTTTTCAACTACATGGTAATGAAGTACTTCACCGAGTACCCTGTTCTCGAGTGTGACAAGGAGGTAGCGGCTTTCGACAACGTAATGTTCGGAGATGGCTCACCACTCCCGCGAGAGCAGGTTTTGGACTGTCAGAGAATCATGGCCGAGGAAATGGTCGAGTTCAAGTGGGAACGAGGAGACGTGATACTCATTGACAATGTGGCTGTGCAACATTCTAAAAATCCCTGCTTCTCTCCTCGTCGGATCCTGGCTTCTCTTGTAGTGTAAATATCGAGTACCGAGTCTATAACTAAGATCTGCCCTCCAGTACTCAGTATCTGCGTCTCTCGACTCTTTCTTGTATTGCCTCAATTCTGTTATGGTATCATAACAGCGCCACGCACTTGTTAAAATAGGACACAGCGCCAGCCTTAGAATAGGACATCGTAGTATTATAAGGGGATTGTCCTATTTTAAAGAGGGGGATTGTCCTATTTTAAAGAGGCCGGTTATACAGCGCAATCCTAGATGCTGTAAGTCAGTTTGCAAATGGCACTTGATACTCCTCACTTCTCGAAGTGTCTAGGGTGGTGTGATCAACACCACCCTAGATCAATATGACAACACTTCCCATACATATTGCAATCCACCTCCGGGCTATATGACATTGCAATATGTCATATAGCCCGGAGGTGGATTGAGTGCTTGCTTTACCTGACACCAATGCTCTGCGCTGCTTGTTTTGAAAGCAATCTATTTACAATTATCGTTTCTGGTAAAGATTCTATATCTAATCTTGATTTAGACGCTGACGTGCACGTAGAGAGAGAGTTTCAGGTGTAGATGTGAAATTTAATATCAACTGTTCAAGGTTGAGGGTCAATCACAATACCAATTTTGATACGATTACCTAAAACCAAGTCTACATTGTCAAAGTAGAATACTTTTTTTGTTGTGCCACTCACCATGTGAATCCTCCTGTCAGTATGCGACCTACTCATGTGTAGCTTCGTTATAAAATAGTGATCTATCATTTTCACAGATGTAGACCCAGGTAATATAGTGTGTAAAATCGTAGGTGGATGTATATATCTCATGCTGCTCACGACTTAGGCATAAAACTTGGCCTTCCGATGTGTGGCCCCGACTTATAAACGTAATAAAAGTAGGTCTCCACAGCCAACGGACTCGCCATATCCAAAAATACACAAAAGGTCACAAACCGCAACTCATCATTATGTCTCCAAGGATCAAAAACTTGGTAACATCATGGCCTGTACTGAGACCACATCTGTATCTTTGTTCACATGAATACAACCCAACGTGTTGAGCTGGCAATAGGAATGGGTGAATCAACCCAATAACTTTCTCGCATGTAGGCAGGTCAACTATAGAAGTACATCACAGACAACATCCGGGCAAGGACCCAGACGACTGTTCCTTAACTTATCAACTACCGGCCTAGAAACACCTAGAAATCTCTACCGTGAGGTTTCACGATCATAAGAGCCATTTCGCCACTGCTCCCACAAGTTTGATACAGGATCGGTTTGAACAGATCACAGACAAGAGCTTGATTATGCGACTGGTTTAAACTTTAGTGACACCTATACTAAACGTAGGATTTCTCAAAGGTCGCACTGGTAGCTTCACATCGAAGCTATTATGCATACCCTGTTTACCAATCACGGCCATAGAGCCTCCTAAAAAGGTAGCTAAAATCGTATTCAAATCATGGGATTTTTCTCACTTGGATGGACTGGAGATTCTCATTCAAGTTGCTCGACGTAATGTCTGAAACCGCTACCACCAAATCCCCAGATTTCATCATACCCCTTGCCTTCAAAAGAGCAAACGTGCGACGCAAGTTGTTCTCCATATCGTCACTGAAGTCCACTCGGAAGGGTATCAAACCCCATGATAGATTCAATCGACGCCTCACATTCTTAGAGTCCGTGAAAGCAAATATTGGGCAGTCAGGCCGACATCTTGAAAGAAGCTGCGCCATGTATCCTCTCCTTGTGTACACAAAGATCGCGTCGACTTCCAATTTGTTGGCTGAATACACCAAAGAATTACATTACTCAGCACCAGGTAGTGACAGCATCCACGTCAGCTTTAGGCTAATCGACACAAACTTCTAGTTCCCTGGACATAATCTTTCATTCTATAAAGTTACTGCACGGATAAACATCAATACACTGCCAACGACTTAAGTGAAAAGTCATGAGAGGTGAACAAAACGGGCAACTTTCAAAATTTTAAGAAGAAGCTGTACGTACCCATTTGCGCAGCTGCATTACAGATTTGCTCTGAGATTCTATCAGGTAGAGCAGCGGAGAGCTCTTGTAAGCGTGTGTTTTCGTGATTTTTCTCTTCACGGCACCATTTCTCAATGCGTAAGCTCACTTGTCTAAGAACACTCAATGCTTTGTCGGGATAAGCTCCCATCGCGGACTCCCCGGAAAGCATCAGAGCATCAGCCCGTTGTCTGACGGCTTCAGAAATATCCGCCACCTGCAATCCAAACACTCCTTATTAAGTAACTACGACATATACGTTGAAGCATCTGTTTCCGTGGCTACCTGAAGTCCTTCTACCATAAGGCTCTAACCTTTTCAACTAGGACAGCGGAAACAGTACATGAGGTAAGAGCGCCACGCTCTTTTCTTTTCAACCATCCTGGTGCCTAGAGTGTAGCAACCTGATCGGCCTCAAAACATGAGAGCAACGCTGTAAGACAACGACAGAGATCTACTAACACTTGCTCAATGCCTGTGATCGTATCGAAACTAAGTCGGTAACAAATACAGAGCTTTAAGCAAAAGTCAAGGCACAGGGGATAAGCTAATCTGAACGCTCATGTGAGACTAGTTACACAAAAACGCAAAATGATGACTTAAAACTGTAAAGTATTATACTACCACTGAACACTATATACAACTGATAAGGTCTGCAAAAATGATTGTCCATGTTAGGACTATCGCTGTCTACAAGAGCTCTGCTGTACTACAGACTTCCGTTGGACACCCAAAACGGGCTCGCTTCTTAGGGTTTAGGTGTTCATTAGTAAGTCTGAAAAAGTAACCACACACACATGGACACCACCCCGAATGACAACATCACGGTGCAGTTTAAATGCTATACGTGATTCACATTCACATCTTACCTCTGCACGAGTTGGAGTGGGGTACTCAATCATAGACTCTAGAAGTTGCGATGCTACAATGACAGGCTTGTTCAACTGTCGGCAGAGTTGCACTATCTCTTGTTGCACGGATGGGACCTGCTCCAAAGGGATCTGTGCCCCCAAATCACCTCTGGCAACCATAGCTCCATCCGAAACCTGAATAATATCCTCTAAGTTTCTCAAGGAATCACTGCTTTCGATCTTCGCAAAAACACCAATCGGCCTGTAGAAAAGGAGAACATGGTGTTAGCCTCTTAGATCTCGACTGAATAAGTCGGATAGGTGAACGGAATAGATGGTGTAACTACGAAGGAGAACGGCATGACATCTATCACGTATGATCTCTATTCAAAGTAGGATACACATAATACAATTTAAGAACTGTGCGCAGCTCAATTCCAAGAGACCATTATAGAGAAACAAAAGAAGCATTTGTCATATCTCGCCTGTACGTTTCGAAAGTAGACCCTAGTAAAAGCTTCTAGGGAGTTGGGGCAGTAGAAGACTTTACGTCGCACAGCAAGATGTACAACAGCAGTAGGCAAAAGCAAGTAGAATTGTACAGTGACACAATCATTTGGCCTAAACAACCAAAGCTTGCGACAGCAAAGGGAGCACTTACTCTTGAGGGCACCTTGCGGTGATGTAACTTTTTAGATGCTTAATAACATCGGCGGTCTTCACGAAAGAAACAGCAATAAAATCGACTCCTTCACTGATACCGAAATCAATATCCAGCCAATCCTGAAATATTCCGAAAAATGTTATACTTCATATTTCAAATAAGAAGACTCATTGCGTATTCGCTTTACCTCGTTACAGTAATATTCACGGAAGTATTTAAGCCATATTATTTCCTTGCAAAATTAAGCAATACAATGAGTGGAACACAACACTTCAATTTTAGTACAACATAACATTTCGAAAGTCGACAGTTACTCTTGACTAGTCAAAACAAAATTAAAACGTTTCGTGAGGCAGCAAAAAGGATTCAGGCTAAGGATGACCAAACGTAAGATTCGATCTCGCTTTACGAAGCGGTGGGAATTACGGGAGGAAACATGGCTACCTTGGACGAAATGGTAGGGAGCATGGCGTTGCGTTCCCGGACCAGGCGACCGTCTCTCCAGAACGTCAGATTGGCTCGAGGAAGGAGAAGACCCGGATCAATGCACCGGCATATGACATCGGGCCCAAGTTTCTTGACCACATCAAAACGAACCATTCCTCCATCGACCACAAGTTCGTCTCCTGCCTGGACATCTGCCGGCAGAAAGAATCGCATTGAGAAAACCAGATCCGAAGCTAAAATGCTGTCCTCAGCGATGTAGGAACAACAGAACCATCCTTTACAGACTTTCGGGAAGGAAAGACAGAACCTTCAAGAAAGCTACATACCCTCGGCGAACCCTTCATAGTTGACCTGGACGGTGCGTTCAGGCAAGTCTGCGGCTTCAAATTTGCGTACAGTAAAAGTCCACTCTTCCCCATCCTGTGCACGACAAAAATTCAAACTCAGATATGCCTTAGTTTCCAAATCAAAACTTGCTAGTAGAAGTATAGAATATTCATCGTCGAACTGCCAACGTGTAAGCTCCCAACCAACCAAAATAACAGTAGTCAATAATTGTATGATGCATCTACGAGATATACAAGCTTGCAATTATCTCACTGTCCAACACCAGGCTGTTGATCAGCTATTCCTTTCTTACGTTGCTCACTGCGAGACTAATGTACTGAGACCCCAAAGAAGCAGTGACTCTTGACATTGTCATCGATATTGATGACAATCAAAATAATGTGTTTGCTCCACAAGCCAGAATTGTCACATGATGGGAAATAGACAGGCCTCTGAGCTAGTAGCTTAACCAAGACTTAAACAAGACGTTCCGGGATCAATTCTACAACAGGTGACCATTCATTGACAAAAACAAGATACGGTGTTAAAAAGACGTTACAGGCTTGTGACACTGTCTTGTTGTAGTGAGGGAGTTATACATACTATTCAAAAATGCATGTTACAGTTAAGAAGTCCTACACGAATACAATATAATTTTCAAACACCTTCTTCACGACTCGTACTCGGATCGAAGTTGAAGGAATCATTAAAGTCTTGATGGCGGGAACACTGCCGATAGTGCACCTGAAGTCTACCTTATTGAAACTGGACTTTCATGAGAACCAGCACTTCCATCAGCTACGACGTACTGACTAATGAATACTTTGGAAATGGGATGAGGGCAAGCAAAAGGTGGTGCGATACCTCAGCTTTGGCCGAATTTTCTCCAAGATCTCCCATGTGAATTTCACTGCCTTCAGTATCCATCATTATAGCTACAGAGTATCCTTTCTCTGCATTCAGCATGCGGACATTGCGAATGACCGCACGATGCCATTCACGAGTTCCGTGGCACATGTTAAGTCTCGCCACATTCATACCTCCATTTGCTAGAGCTTCCAGTTGTTCAAATGAGCACGTTGCAGGCCCAATTGTGCACACTAGTTTCGTCCTCCTAGTACTTCGGAAACCGTTCTCCTTCAAATCTGCTTCGCTTACAGAGTCTACTTCAATTCCAGACGAACCAGGGGTAAACTTTGCTCCATTCTCGATGGGCAGCAGTCCATTCTTGGGAGGAACCACCTGCTCCTCGTCTGAGTTGAGGTCTTCATGCTCTAATAAACCTGTCCCGGAATCTAATTTATCTCCTGCTGCAACCGCCTCGGAACGGACAGAAGTCCTAACCTGCTTCCTGCCAGCAGACCTCCCTCGTTCGGAGCCTACGATAGAAATGGATGATCGGCGCAGGGGACACTTCAAAGAAACAAAGGCCCCCGATGCTTGACCTCTCAATTTCCTCCTTTCCCCTGTTAAATCCAGACCACCCAGCTCTCCGTGCAGACAAGTAGGCCAACAGAATGCCTGCGACATCACTGCCATTGCTGAACTGCAGACGTCAACAACACAGCTCTCAGTCAAGAGCAAATACAAAAATTTGTGTGACTAGCCACGCGTGAATTTCGCATGTTCCCGGGCAGTCCTAAATAATAAAGAAGATGTCCAGACTGCTCACTCGCACTCGTCAATCCTCATAGTCCACCAAACAAACAAACAAAAACCCACAGAGCACGCACTAGCGGAACTCGCTCAACGCCAAATTATGAACATTGTAGAGAGAAAAACTCTACGGCCAAAAAACAGCTGCAAATGAGCTTACAACCCGCGAACGAAAATATGCCTAGAACTCACATGAGACAGGATACAAGAAGTCGGCTTCTAAAAACCCGCTCCTGTTCTCTGAAACATGAATCAGACTACAAATGAAGCTAAAGTACACAACACTTCGTAACAGACAACCTAGACGCATGAACCAGCAAGCCAATCCTCGCTTCCTCCCGCCCGTGGATCTCTCCGCTGTCAATGCGTGACCCGATAGAACTGTAGCGCTCTCAGATCCGCCTCGCGAGCGGGCGGGCAGAAATTCTCTCCACCTCGAAGTTCGCTCGACATACCTTCTTGGATGGCAACTCCACGCTCACCCACGCCTCCTGCGGATTGATCTCGTCAACTGCGCTTCGGCTTCTTCTACTCTCTTCCTCGTCGTCGTCCTCCTCCTACCGCGCGCTTCGCTTCCGCCCGCGCCTCAGAGCAGGTGCACCTGCGCTCCGATGCTCTAGAAGGGCGACGGGCGCGCTCACGAGACCTCGTTGCTCGAGTGTCCTCTCCGAGCGCCGGGATCGTTCCCAGATACGCTGCCCGGCTTGGCCCCTGCCTGCTCGCCTCGGGCTGCCTACGAGTGGGGGCGCGTGCAGGTTCGGAGATTGCACCTCGGATCGGCACTCAATTTCTATTATCCCAGCGCATACACCGTGGCACCTGACTGTGCCACCGCATCCACGTGTACACCTCGCTGCTGCTCGTACTTTACTTTCTCCGGCGAAGGACTTTTACCGCTCGTGGTAGGTTGTTGAATATCCTCGTTGAGATTCGGCCCTGCGAATCGTCTGATTTGTTCGCCGTGACGTGGTTACCCATGCTGGTACCAGGGTCTGACATACTCGATTGCCAGCCAGCCGCGGTAGAAAGCTCACTGTCGTCATCCACGTCTGACGGATGCATTTCTTAGGGGAACGACTGGCTAGCGGGAAATGGGAGAACCCGACCGCGTCAAGCCCTAAACAGACGAGAAACAGACGGGGAATCAGGGGCTAGCCCTGGTTTCCCCACTTCTAATATAGCGGTGAGAAATCGACAGAGTTAACCGTGGTTATTGTGTTTGACAACTTGACTGATTTCAACCCACTGCTGAGTCATCCGCGGTCAATGTTGCTGAGTGTACACGGGAGCCTTTCACCTTCGATAGTAACGAGAAGATGAGGGACGAATGCACACCGACAGCCAATCATAGACGGAAATAGACCATAGGAATCCTCGGGGATCGAGCCGAGGACTAGGGATCACCAGTGTTTTACTGATGTAACCATGGGTTGTATGCGCGGTTAGCACAAACCCTAAAGAAGAGTGGTAGCAAATAAAGAGGTGACAAGTTACTGATTATCTCATCCCATTCATAAACAAAACACTCCAAAAAAATACGTTTCCTCATCTTAGCTAAAACCTGCTCTCCGCATACATTTTCCTTTAGAAATTCCAATGTTTATCACAGATCACCACAATCTCCTCGTCTGTCACACTATTTCATCCTTCGCACTTGTTGAACCTTAGCCATCACATGTTTACAATCATCGACTCTGTGGTGTTCTAACATGTTTGATAAAAGAATGGATTTAATAATCAGGTGGACGTTCGGGAAATAGGATCTCCTTACAATGGACGTAGTTTCATGGAAGAAAATTAAGTAGCAGGTTATCATAGCTTTAACATATATTTAAAAATATTGCTCTTTAAGGCTTTTTTGTACACACGCAACCGAGCTCCAAGAAATTGAGGAGGCTTCTGCTGAGGCAAAAGTCAGTAGTGGTGGCACACTCTTTGCGTACTATGCGTCGAAGAGAAGACCAAACATTTGAGGCACAATGGGCAAGATGTAAGTACGAAGCTTGAGTTTCTCCTGGATGTGATGAAGTGATCATTGGGCCGCTTCATTTAATGGGGTGATGTAGGCAGTAAGACTTCAAAAGCTACATGCGGGCACTTGATGCCCCATTGGAGCTTGGAGTAAAGAATCGTCTATCGAAAGTTGATCAGTCCGGACACTGGGTGTAGTATAATGCTGGTAAGTACAAGTTTGTAAGCTTCTTGCAGCTAGAAACATCGATGTTCGGATCGTTAGGCTAAGAGTGTCTGAGTTGGAGATCCTTGGGATGGTGAAATTGTTTTGCACATAAGCAGAAGCCAGAGGGAAGCACAATCTTTTGATGAAGTTTCCTTAAGGAACTGTTGGACGTGCTAATCACTTCGTTCAGTTTCAAGCCATGGTGAAAATCAAGGATGCAAAACAAGAAACCAAGCTTGGATTGAGTGCTAATGATGTTCATCTATGCGAACATTTTTGATGACGAGGTTTTGGAAATCATTTTGTAAGCACGTTCAAGACAATTCGGCTAATACGGTTTATTTATGAAGTCAAAGGAGGATATAATATATTTGGCCACACGCTGATAGCCATTATAGTAAAAATGGTAAATGGTAAATTTTAAGAGGTCTCAGTCGACAGATGGATCATAATCTAGAGATGGCTAGGTATTACAAGTAACATCTACATGACATCACTCACAACAAAGTTGAAAATTTCTGGTCTTGAGATTTTTTGCAAGTCCTTGGTTTAGTGGAAGGTGGGGGCGGAGGGGTTGTAAATTAAATTGACGATTGTGGCAAAGATTATTCTATTTACTTTTTAGAACTTACAATTGGAACGGAGAAGGATATATACAGGGTCTCATACGGCGGGGGCAAGAAACAGGGGAGGTATAAAAGGGGACTCACTTTAAAAGGGGACTCACTCACGAGATAATCTTTGATTTTCATGAAGTAGAGAATCGATATCAACTCGTGTGGATATCGACGTCGACTAAAGGTAAGGAAGCTTGTTGTGAAGCCCAACCAACCGACTACTCACAATGTAGTTGCATGATCCGAACAAGTTTTAGAACAAGGGCCATGACTAGAGGTACTTCTTGCTGTGGCGTTTTAGTTTGCTTGAGCGGTAAATTCTTCAAAATTTCCCTGTTCTGAATGTAAGGTTTGTGGGAAATGGAGAAACAAATTGCTTCTTCAGAATTGAGTGTGATATCGAAGTTTTGTACTTTGTCAAGTTTGCAAGATTGTATCTATTGTACATTTACTTCTGCGACCATGGTTGTGTTACTCAAGATCGTTCTCGATAAAGTTCTTGGAGGTGATGCTTAGATGATGAAAACATTTTCTTAGATTTGATAGCAGATGAAAAAATATGAGAATCGCGCTGTGATATAGTGAGAGTTTAAACTATCATTTCGAGGATTAAAGCACAAAGGTGAATTTAGTTACTTATTGGCTGGTGATGTAGAGAGGGTTAAGTAATTTTGTTGGGCTTTTTGAGGCTTCTTCAACATTCATTCACTCAAGTGTACTTGTCATGCCACAAATGACTTTCCTACCAACAAACCACTCCTAGAAGACACATGCCCACAGGCTCGGCATAAGTGAACCATTTGCAGGTTCGTCACAATCTTCTACCAGCCGGGTAGCTTAACGAGTAATATTATCGATCAGACACGGATAATTATCAACATGGTCCAATGCATCCCATCTTAGTGTTCTTACCTCATAGTGTTAGATCCTGATGTTCCCGGTTGTCTCTTCCTCTACTATTTAATCACGCGTCGCTTCTGTATTTTTATTCTTGCTATAGGTGCCTCTATTTATGCAGAACCATAAACCCTTTTTTCTGCTATGGGAAGGGGAAAAGTTGACGACGTGGGCCCATAAATGGATATCCGAATTTGCAAAAGGGTTTTCGACAGGTGGGCTCATGACTGACAACCCTTGACGCCGCTGTTATGGACGACGTACGGGAGGGACACAACGGTCAGACATCTACCACGCCAACGCGATAGCTGCAGTAGGGTGTGATTCAGAATGAAGACAAAAGGTGTCAAATGCTGGTAGCTCGCATGGTGGCCGTCGGATGTGGATTCCTAGCTACCTCCATTTTTGTACTTTTGCAAGATCCTCGCTCTCTTATTCTCGCTGTCGTCGTATTTGATAGTCTTGTCGCGTCGCCTTTTGTTTGTGTACTGCATTCTAACTTGTTTGGAACTCCGATGTAGCCTTTAGTGGACTACAAGGGCCCTGTTGTGATTCTTCGGAAAAATAAACAGTAATATTTGGAAGAATAGATCTTACTTCTGAAATCAAGACAAATGTTGCACGGTGAGATAAAAGCGATAACCAACGCATGTAGGGTGTTACTTCAACTCAGCATATGGAAATAATGAGGGGCGAATTTATAAAAGATTGAGAAAAAGTTGTAGTAAAGAGGGCAGGAATGGAAAGACTGAAGGAGGGCAGAACTATGAATGAAAAGTATAAGAAAGAAGAAAGAATATAAAGAGATTATATTCAAGAGAAAGATTAAACATGGAACCAAAAAGAACATAAAGCACATGAAATGTACTTCAAAGAAGTACATTTCATGTGCTTCTTTAATCATGTGCAAATTTTAATCCTTATTATTATAGGATAATAATAAGGACAAAATTCGCGTGAAATTCACAAATAATTGATCGACGCATAAGGATCAAAGCTGATCATATGGTCAAGGCTGATGACGATGGTGATCTTCGTGCGGCCAGATTGTAAGCTAGATTGTAACCTTACTATCATTACAGGATGATCAGAATGCTCAATCGTCTCGATGGCGAGAGGCAGATGCATAGATAGAACATTCAAAATATATATCCTTGCTGCGGTCTTAACATATGTTTGTGTTACGAATTCTAGAAAAAAGAAAACAAGCAACTTTATTCTTGTATAGACTGAATAATAAGAATTCAAGTGTAAGAAGATGTCCCATCTTCTATATTTTAGTGCTTAAATTTGCATCGTAAATAAGGAATCCAAGTACTAAACCGATCTTGGATCTTTTCAATTTCATTCACTCTAGGTGTGCATTGAGGTAATAGTTTAGTGTACATGATAGCAAAGGCTATAATCAAATCATATTTACTCGATAAGAAAATGTCTACGAAAAGTCAGGTAATATATATGAAGACTTGAAAATGATTGCGGTTGTTTTACACATCAATATTTGATGTAATGGAAATGGAATCGTAGATGAGATATTTGTGATGGTATTAATCTTAATTTATATTGACTTCTCTATCAGATTAATTTGAATTAAAATATATTAAATAATCATGAGAATAAAGGAGTTATGAACTCAAAGTACATAATGAACTAAGATGCAAGACTGAACTTTTAATCTTATAATTTTATTTTTCATTTCTAAGATTGAACCTTTTTGTTATTCACTAATTACATATCCGTCATACATGCATGCCAGTGTGATAACTTCACTTGAGATCATAATTCGATAGTATGATATAGATGTCATGTAGGAAGTCAAATGACATTATGAAATTTAATTTGTTGAGTACATCACTTTAACCTTTGGCACTCCAATTTAAACCCTTAATCACACTTGAGTAATAACTGATTGAATAACAAGACTTTGCATCAAGATGCAAGGTTGAGAAGTCCTTACCTTAAATCGAAGTAACCTAAAATCCTGTAATGCGCTAATTTGTACGCTTTTCCCCCGAGTTACCCACTATCAGCTGACATTCAAAATCAGAATCAAATGTGATTATAACTTGCAGATTTCACGTGGAGAGCAGTGCCCAGGTACATAGAATAGCACATACAATGTATCCAGCAACATCAGGTTTATGTACAAGTTGCCACTGACGTGATCTAGACTTTCCGGTGACGCGGCGAAGACGCAGGACAGTCATAGATTTTGCCTTTACAGGGCAAGTAGCAAACTGACGTAGAGTAGAAGGTCAGCTGAAATCACGACGATCTGGACATCCGGAAACCTGGCGGAAAGCCCTAAACCATGGCTCGAGGTTTTTGTTGAGTGCACACTAGAAGTGCAAAATCGTTCCCCCGTATAATGATTGACCTCCAGCGGGATGATTTGATCGAGATCGGGTCGGGAGATCGAGGCGTCGAATCGGGATCACCACCTCCTTGTCTGGGAAGCCATCGACGCCTGGCAAGGCTCCAGTTGGGCAAGAGCAATTTTGGTGCGTTGGAATTTTAGAATGTCGGGTCGGTATGGAATTGTTGCGACCAGGATTTGCAGCTCGATAAGACGAGGACTAGCGAATAGGAATTCGAGTGTAGCTGATTATGATTCTTTTAGGAATTTGACACCGATCAGGCCCAGGCGCAGCCAAGGATCGTTGGAAAATCAGATTCTGGGTTTTAGAGGCATCGGTACAGTAGCTAGTGGATCTCCGACGGTGCCATCGGCTTCTTATAACGGATGTCTCGATCAGTTTCGGAAAGCGGAGCTGCTGAGGTGTAGATTCAGGTCCGAAGGTTTCAATCCCTTCAGTGTTTCGAACCGCATCATTTTGTGTGGAGTTGGTGGTCCAGCTTCTTCCTTTTCATCTGAATCTCAGACAGGCAGAGCCCCAGCTGGTAGTGATGGATTGCGGGGTCGTTATTCATCGGCAGAATTGTTGGAAAGGAAAGTTAGAAAAGCGGGCTCTGATAGGTCGCAAAATATGCTGATGTATCTGTTGGCGATGGTCGTGGGCGTCGTTGGTGTGACTTATGCATCCGTTCCCTTGTACCGAAGATTCTGCCAAGCTACAGGGTATGGAGGAACTACACAGCGGCGCGAGGTAATCAGCTCGTATTTGGAATTTTTGTGTCTGAGTGACGCAATTGTGTGGATCGTGGCGTAGATGAAATTTGAATGGAGCGGACATATGATTGCTGAATCTCTTGCTCGTGACGAGCCCGTAATTGTCCAGTGATATTTGTGAGCCTGATTTGTTGTTGTGGTAAATGACAAGATGGCCTTTTACAGACAGTGGAGGAGAAGGTAGCAAGACATGGAAGTGAAGATACTGCAGCTGCAAGGTTTTTGATCTTTAAAGACGAGTTTCTCTTTATGACTTCATCGTTTTCTCAAAATACGTGCAGTTCCTCCTGCTTTTCTGTCTAGTAGGAACGTAGGCTTGTTTTCCATTTTCAAATTTTGAATGTTGAAGGCTAGGTCATCCTCCCTGATTACATCATTCTTCTCTCGCTTACATTTCTCTTTTGCTGTCACAATTTTTCGCAATGCAATGTTGATGCCGATGAAAAGAATGTTTGTCACTTTGCTTTTATGCAGTGATAGCATATCACCGTAGATAGTGGAAATTTCTAATACCAATTTGATATTTGTAACATACCCCCAGTTATTATTTTTATTAATGTAGTGCAATTGCGTTACATCCATACAGAGAGCTGGTCGTATCTTTTAATGCGGATGTGGCGGATAGCATGCCATGGAAGTTTACACCTTGTCAGCGTCAGGTATATTCGTGTCACACATTTAATTGATACGGGTCGCTGTGTGCATAGGATGTTATATATAGGAGTTGAATGTGGTTACATATCCATGCCATCATTTCCTGCAAATATTAAGCAGTATAAATATAACAGGTGAAAGTGAGACCAGGCCAGAGCACTTTGGTGTTCTACACGGCTGAGAATACGAGCTCCGAGGCGATTACCGGAGTTTCCACCTACAATGTAGCACCCATGCAGGCAAGTAGAAGTTCATATAGCAGTTCTCACTGTCTTTTGCCATCTCTTAATTCTCTTTCTGATATGCAAGGATGTGAAACTTGGTGTTTATATATCCATTTTCTCTATTTGAGCAGGCCGGTGTTTATTTCAACAAAATTCAGTGCTTCTGCTTTGAAGAGCAGCGTCTTCGTGCAGGCGAGAAGATCGACATGCCTGTATGTGTTTGCTGCCTATTTCTTTGCTTTCAAATACGCCATGAAGTGATTCAAATGTTTCATGAGAAACTTATTGGTTCTGACTCTCTCTGATTCTTGTGAAGGTGCTGTTCTACATCGATCCTGAGTTTGCAGAAGATCCAAAGATGGATAACATCAATTCGCTTATACTGTCATATACGTTTTTCAAAGTCGAAGAAGAGGAGGACGAAGAGTAGAACAGCAGTTATTGATTCTCAATGTTCGTTATCTTCGTCTTGACAGCATGTATTCGGTGCCTTCATAGCAGACCTTAAACATTTATATCAACATGATCCTTTGCCAATATGATAGGAAGTATACAAACAAACACAAATTAGAGTCGTTAGTTACCCCTAATAATCAATCCAAAGAAACTTTATATCCGCTCCACTCATCTCTCTTTAATCTGTTGCTGCGTTGAATTTTTCCAGTTGATTTGAGCAAATTAGTTTTGTGATTGAGTAGGGCCGTAGACTTGAGTAGTGCTAAACCCAGACTGTATGTCATTTAACAAGATAGATAGGACACATTTTGAGGCAGCTTTGTCTAGTGTCTCGTGGTGGAGGACGTTGTGAGGTGATATTTCTGCAACTAGATCATGTGTTGATGAACTTCTTTGTGTTCAGATCCGCATTTCCAGACGATTGTATGATAGAAACATCAAAGTTTCGAAAAAATCGCGAATATGGTAAGAATTTTACTTGAAAAAATTGTGTACAAACATAAAGTTCAACTGGCATATCTCGTGCATGTCACCATACCTTTGACGATACAAGGAACGCGTGGAGACGCTTACAGAATATGCAAAAATGAATTCCGCCCATTTATCAGTGGTAGACAGGTCAGCCGCTTTTTCCAGAGTTAGTAGCTTCTCAGCGTCTTGGCGTGCATTTCGACGCTGTTGCTGCTTCTTGTGCTTCAAGTTTCAGTAGATAAGTAGTTGATCTTAGTATTTCGATTGTACTAATGAATCTGATATAGTACATATATCAGATTTACACTGATATAACCGTTACATATACTAAGTGTAAAAGGAACATATAATCCGTCAGTACTTCTTTTCCGGTGTATGAATTTTTATATAATTTGAAACCTTGGGGTTTCTATATCCAATTGCCATGTTAAACCCACGCACGGAGTGGTTACGCCCTGTTGGGAAATACCAAATTCGTTGTACAGATATGGAATGACAGATTGCCAAAGTAGCTAGTGTACGGACGTAGCCAAGGGGACATTTAAGGGAATTGAGGTTTGCAGCGTGTTTGATATTATGAATGTGGTGAGTGAATAACTGAGTGCTCTGATTTTAGAATGCCAGCGCTATCTAGGGATGCCTGCTGTTTTAGGGACACAAAATCTGCCGAAATACAGTATTGCGCAGAACCTATCATGAGAAAACCACTTGACGACGCACTTGGAAACGATTATTTGAGTGAACCACCCGTTCCAAAAAGTCACAGGAAACCCTAAAGCCAGTGAACTGAGACATTTACACGGGAGGATTTTGGATTTATAGATGAACAGTACTTGTTGGTTGTTGTATACCAGATCCGATTTCCAGCAGCGATTGTGTCTCATATTTATCTTAGATTTTGTGCTGGTGCGAAACTAACTGACCTTTTCAAATGTATTTGCCGGTTGTGAAACTCTTAGGACCCTCAAACACTTGAGTTGTTCTCAAAATGAGAAAACTAGAAGAAAACATTATGAACCTTCGACACAGTAGTTGGAGAACCTGAGAGAGGTATGAGATATGCATTAATATATCCAGTAAGTACCGGATTGTTGTTAATAAGGCGTACAGCGGATGTGCTGTATAGATTCTAGCTAATCCGGAAGTGCCAGAAAGATCCACTCCCTAAAACAAATGACACTCACTTTTTTAACATGTTATTTTCTTGGTCAGTATAGCAGCAAAATAAGAGACTTTTTCACTACACCTTCAGAATGTTCTAATAGCACAGAATGTTCTCTTAAAATTTTCACGTATGAAATGAAATTTTGTGTGAACGTGCATTTGTAAAACTGTTAAAACGTGTCCACGTTTTGATAATCTTAGTTATGGCCAGTGTGTGTAACAGTACAGAGGACTACTGTTCTCGACTAAGACCCGAGATACCTTTATTTTCTGCATGTTTCTTTGATACCCAGTACGAAAGAGCACTATATGAGATAAATGATACTGAAATACTTATTCTACGACAGTGAACTTATACTCCAATATCAGTCCATGATCTCCGAAGCCAACTGCACCATTATGAATCATGCATCCAATCACTTAAGGATTCGATAGTGTAAAGATCAGATATTTTTCATGCACTTGAATGTTAATCAGTCAAAGTTCCGACTTTTCTCGCCCTGACACTTACATGTCATATAGTGTCCTGTGTACTAGAAAGAATGCAGATTTATAAAGTTGATCTAAAAAGAAGATTGCCCCGGGTATTTTTAATGGTGGGGATACATCAATTACATGCACTCGTCCATCATAAAGTACACATGGCAAAGAACTGAGAACTCTGAATTTGACTAAGCTTTCGTTAGAGAGCTAAACAGTAGGACTTTAAGGCTGATACCGCAGAATTGCATCTTTCAGCGTGAAAAATTATTCCTGAATCTTGAACAGATGAATACACCTCTTGCTACTGGACGGTTGTTGACTCAGCACATGGTGGTGCTCTTAGGTTATTGTGAAAATTGTGTGCATCTCTCGTCTTGCTTTAACTTAAAAGTACTCCAGAGTGTACAATTTGATACCGTGTGAGCTTTTCAGGTAAGTCCACATGTTGCAAATAAAATATAACAAAAGTGCAAACAGATATAGTGAACGTGTGTTATTCCAATCGATCATCTTAAAAGTACTTCAGACTATACAACTCGATACTGTGGGAGCATTTCAGGAAAATGTACATGTTGAAAATAAGATAAGATAAAATAAGAGATTATAAAATATATGTGCAAACAAAGATATTTAGCATATAGTATTCCAATATCTCATCCTGCATCATATAAAGTTGTGAAAATAAAACTCAATATTGAAATAGGCTGTTGCCTATTTCAGTGATCCAGTCTATATAAAATCGAATTCATAACGACCAGATGTGATTGTCATGTATGTATCCACTGAACATAATGTCTGCATTTGTTAATACTTTAATGTGCATCACTCACACGGAGTCCAGATTCTAACCTATCAAACCCGGTAATCTAGAGAATTGTTTCAACTCAATGTGAAATTCTTCAAAAGCATGTTCAAGGATTTTGTACATATAAAGATCATGTATTGTAGTGAAAGATACTTGAAGCAAATTTTACGTTAGGTTTGACAGCAACAACTTGGGTTAGCCTCCAGAGGGAATCATCCATGCTAATAATGTAACATAAACCAGGAGGGTTGTCAGGAGAAAAGCCAACTATGAGGGGCAACATGCTGTTGAAGGATCCAAATCCCACATTGGCCCATTATACTTAGATAAAAGTAGTGAGAATTTATATGGTTGAGCCTGCAGTTTATACAAGAAATTTTCACAAACTGGATTTATTAATGATTGCTGAAAGATGGAAAATTCTTCTTCTTCTTTATGTAGTTGCTCAATCTATTAATCTACATACATTGAGCAGAGATGAAAGATACATTTCTTGCCTATATATCGGTAATAATCTTTTTTTGGTACCTTAAATTAAACCCTACGAAAAATGTAAGAAGATACATAGATTCCTAATCACATGATTTTATAAAATCATTTATTATATAATAAAATTTTAAATATTTTGAAATTTTAGAAAAAGAAACAACTTTTTAATGATTAGAATGTTTCTAGAAACTACATAAAAAATTTTCATTTACATTACAGATTCACCAATGTTATGGAAGTAAATTATATTTGAATTTTTGATATTTCTCAACATGATTTATTTTGAGTTACTGATAAACAAGTAAGTAAATAATTATGAGTTAGATATACAAAATTAAACAACGATGTAATAAATGTCCACATTCCAACACTTTTATTTATATAGGCAGTGTAATATACATGTCTTCGTTGGGCTGCTGCCTTCGGAGAAAAGAATGATCCTAGGATTATAAATTTTCATCTCTTTCTTTTACCGGCTGATCTATATGTACATTACTTGATTGCTTTACACCAATGCTGTAGCAGTTGCCAAGTTTCTGACAACTCGAATTCTTCACTTCCACGACGTGGCAAGAATATTGTTGTGTTCTACATTTCCTATCCTCCTCTAAATGCAGCTCCATTCGGGCTGAAATTTGTGAGAACTTATTGCCGATCGTTTTAGTCCTCTCTTTCCAAATTTTTCTCTCCAGTCTACTTCAAAGAAACTAACAAACTCCTCCTGATGCACGTGATTTTCTTTTTGTCAATGTTGTAAACCCTGGGGTTCAATGACCAGTGGCAATTGCTTTCAAAACAGACACTTCAATCGTCAAACCAGGTCCGAATCCAACCACCAGTCCCCACTCACAACCTTCTCCAGTCGTGCTGCTATTCTTCTCAGCTGACCGCCTCCTCATTTGATCCAGGACAAATAGCACGCTAGCACCAGACATGTTTCCGTAATTGTATAGCACATCTCTCGTCGCCTCCATCTTCTCTGGCTTCAAGTTCAATGTTTTGGCCACTTCGTCAAGAATGGCACGACCTCCCGGGTGCACACACCAGAACAGATCGTTCCAGCCGGGGGATCCTGCCACCTCGATTGCCTTGTTGAAGATGGGAAGAGTGTTTCTTGAGATCAGGCCGGGAACATCCTTGAGCAGATGGAAAATCAGGCCTGCCTCAGTCAGGCGTCCCTCGATGGCGCCATCACTCTCTGGCAAAATCGTCTCACCTGACCAGTGAATCTCAAACTGGGGTTTCTCAACCTCAGGGACCGGGTCAGAACCAATGACGAGGACTGCAGCTCCATCGCCGAAGATGGCTGAACCCACCAGATTGTCCAGATGTTCCTCGTTGGGTGCTCGGAAGGTCACGCATGTAAGCTCGCTCACCACCGTCAATACTCGGGCGCCCTTGTTGTTCTCGGCCAGGTCCTTGGCCACTCGCAGAACCGTGGCTCCTCCGAAGCACCCTTGCTGGTACAGCATGGTGCGTTTCACATTGGGATTCAGCCCCAAAAGTCTGGTGAGAGTGAGATCAGCTCCGGGCATGTTCACTCCGCTCGTGGTTGCGAAGACGACGTGAGTGATCTGGGATCTGGGTTGGCCCCATTCCGCCAAGGCCTCGACGGCTGCCTTCTCCGCCAGTCTGGGCACCTCTCTGATGGCAATGTCCTGTCGAACATCAAGAGATGGCTCCAGATAAGTGCACATGGAAGGGTTGGCTCTCAGAATGTCCTCTGTGCAGTGGAAGTACCTCTTGTTGATGCCCGAATTCTTGCCTGAACAAGAGAAGGACACGGAAAAGATGATCAGTCTAAAGAATTGACAATTCTTCCATCCAAACCAGGTAGACAATAATACAACTTTAGGCAAAAAAATATAATAGTACGGTCTATGTATCGGACAATCGAGAGAACTAACATCAAACTTACATATACGAGCGAATTTGGCCTTGAGCTCAGTCTTGTGACTGGTGTTGGTGATGTCGAAAAAGAAGTCCGGGTATTCACTTTGAGGGAAAGCTGTGGGAGGAGTAGCTTTTCCAATGGCTAGAACTGTTGCCGGTCCAACAGCCCTTGGGTGTCTGTAGGCAGCACCATTGCCGTTGTTTGCCATTTCTTCAGCTGAAATCTATACTTTCGGAGCAAGTCCAAATGTTTGAGATGAACACTCGGCAAATTTTTGAGATTCAGAAGGCGAAAGAGCAACTCGTCTTCTCGCAGAGAACAGATTTGGAAAATAGCACACAGTTTTTGAACAAGTTGGAATGTGGACCAAGCTGGTGGTGGTGATCTGAAGTCTGAGCTGCTCTGTATATGTACTCTTTCAGAGAGCGGAGTACATTTCAGTGTTAGCTTCCACGCTTGACTGAGGTCAACAGACTGACTGGCTCAAGTCTCGACATTAGAGTCCCGGAAGGACAGGTTGACTCAGTACACGAGGTCACATTGTCACACAGTCTACTCAGAGTTCTTATCTGGCGGGACCGAGAATCTGACCAACGCAGAAGCGCAGCGAGGGCCTGAGTCTAGCCCACCCTTCTGCCGCTTAAAATAGCATACAACTAAGTCCACGCAGTGAAGACCAAATTACTCATCTAAATATAGAGCGGGAGGACCATCCCTTAATTGAAGAGAGTAGATTAATAAAATTAGAGCACTTCGGCTGGCTTCGGTTATGAAGTTACATTTTTTGTGCGCCACAGCAAATAATTTACAGGCACAGTTTGTGTTTACAGAAAAGACCCATGATATGGTGAGAGTTTTGGTTGGATCTTTGCAAAGTGCGAGTGTACGAGGACGGTGTCTTCATATTTATTATTCAGTGAAAATGTGATTCATGCGACGTCAGCAGATTATTATGATACTTCATTGCATTAAGAACCGAATACCTTCACACATTCGACACATCAATTATGCGCTATTGTTGGAGAAGATGTGCCAGGCAGGGTGTAGCATCTTCACCTTGGCACGCGCAGGTGGAGGGACAAGAATTCCTGCAAGAGGGAAGTTGTTAAGCACATTGACCTCTTCTGAGGAAATCCTCCTCGTATGACTCAGAGTTCCGCTTTCTCTGTTGAATGTCCGCCTCTTTTTTCGTACGCAGAGCATATAAAAGCCTCCTGTCGTAATGTCCGTGACCTTACCCCACTGTGCAAAATAACGCCTGTGAGCAATGGACGAAATCGATGTGTCTTATACCACATGCATTGTCATGTAGACAAATCCTGACGTCATTCGGCTCAGGAGGCTTGACTTCGATTACGAAACAGGGAGTCCTGGGATCAGCAGTGAGAACTTTGAGCATCCTTGCGACTGACTACCGGACCACCAGACGGTGCATCGATAAATGGCAGTGTAGTGTTGGATGCGTCGGGGAGCGAAAGTGTCAACCTGATTTTGGCTTTATTTAGCACGTGGTGTTTTCCAAAATCACGGTATCTTTCAATTTCACACGTTGAGGAATGTGGCTCCAGTAAATTTGTCCATACAGATTTGACAGGGTCCTCATTGGTTTGACTATGGGGTGCATCCACCCATCGGCCTTGGGCAAGGTCCATACGCCACCTTCCAGTCTTCATGGAGGCAGTGAAGCGAAGTGAGGGCAAACCTTTATAATCTGCCGAAAGCTAGTATACACTACGTCAGGGTCCAGATCAAGACACCTTCTCCGGCAGTCAGTTCTGCGTCCCGACCCAGCTAATCCAGATTTTCCCAGTCAGTGAAATTCTTTCAATTATCTTCTCATCATTTCCTCTTCAATCCTCTTATTCTCGACACCAAATCTGACTTGTGACGACCGTGCTGTAATTCTATCGTGTAACCGTGTCTCGCTTCACCTATTCTTCCTCTGCCAAAGAGAATTCCGAGTGTTCCGAGTATTTTTAATCGCCAAGCAGCAGCCCTGACGGAGTTATACATTGTCGCACTTGCTACATTGTCAAACTCGAATTTGCAGAGAGCCATCAGCGATTCTATCGACTTCTCATCAAGATGAACGAATTCTTCTCGTCCAACTTTGAGCAGATCAAAATGCCCACTGGGAAAACCGGTGATTCTATGCAGTATTGCCTCAGTCCTTCGGCGATGACGAAGCCAGCTTCACACACTGAGGACCCTCTGCAGTGGGCGAAAGCAGCCCGTGCGATGCATTGCAGTCACTGGGAGGAAGTCGCCGACATGGTTCATGAGTTTCAGGATGCCAAAGAAATACTCATTCAAGGTGCCAATCTCAAAGTGGCCCATGTCACAGCTGTTGCCAGGCGTTCTGATGTCACCGTGGTGCTCGATGCAGCCGTTGCCAAGGAACGAGTTGACGAGAGCTCCGAATGGGTGCTGCACAATATGAGGAAAGGCACTGACACTTACGGTGTCACTACAGGCTTCGGTGCCACATCCCACCGCCGCACTGACCAGGGAGTTGAGTTACAGAAAGAGTTGATTCGTTTCCTCAATGCTGGAGTTCTGGGTAAGGACGCTGCCAACATCCTTCCCGTGTCCACAACCAGAGCAGCAATGCTGGTAAGAACCAACACTCTGCTGCAAGGCTACTCCGGCATTCGGTGGGCAATCCTCCAAACTCTGCAGAAACTGCTCAACAAGCAGATCACTCCTCAACTTCCTCTTCGAGGCACCATCACAGCTTCAGGAGATCTCGTGCCACTTTCATACATTGCAGGTCTACTCACCGGACGTCCTAACTCCAAAGCTGTCACCGAATGTGGAGACATTGTCAGCGCACAACAAGCTCTGAAGCTCGTAGGTCTGCTGAAGCCCTTTGAGCTGCAACCCAAAGAAGGACTGGCCCTCGTGAACGGCACAGCAGTCGGCTCAGCTTTGGCTTCCACATGTTGCTACGATGCCAACGTGCTCGCCCTCTTCGCCGAAGTGTCGTCGGCTCTGTTCTGTGAAGTGATGCAGGGCAAGCCTGAATTCACCGACCACCTCACCCACAAGCTCAAGCATCACCCCGGTCAGATTGAAGCGGCTGCCATCATGGAGCATGTGCTGGAAGGCAGCTCCTACATGAAGGCCGCAGCCAAGCTCCACGAAACGGACCCGCTGCAGAAGCCCAAGCAGGACAGGTACGCTCTGAGGACGTCTCCCCAGTGGCTGGGCCCCCAAATCGAGGTGATCCGCGCTGCCACACACTCCATCCAGAGGGAGATCAACTCTGTGAACGACAACCCGCTCATCGATGTGTCCCGAGATATGGCAGTGCACGGTGGAAACTTCCAGGGCACTCCCATCGGAGTGTCCATGGACAACATGCGACTGGCAATTGCAGCCATGGGCAAGCTCATGTTCGCTCAGATGTCGGAGCTCGTCAACGACTTCTATAACGGCGGGCTTCCATCGAATCTGACGGGAGGTCCTAATCCGAGCTTGGATTATGGATTCAAAGGCGCGGAGATAGCCATGGCGTCTTACACTTCAGAGCTCTTGTATTTGGCCGGTCCAGTGACCACCCATGTGCAGAGTGCGGAGCAACACAACCAGGACGTGAACTCTCTTGGTCTCATCTCAGCTCGCAAAACAGAGGAAGCTATCGAAATCTTCAAGCTCATGTGCTCCACATATTTGGTGGCGTTGTGCCAGGCTGTGGATCTGCGACACTTGGAGGAGAACATGCTAGCAAGCGTCAAGCAAGTGGTCTCTCAAGCGGCCAAAAGAACTTTGTTCACCGATAACGAAGGCTGCCTACTGCCATCGCGCTTCTGTGAGAAGGACCTTCTGAAAGTGGTGGATAATTTGCCTCCTTTCTCGTACATAGACGATGCTACCAGCGCATCCTACCCTCTGATGCAGAAACTGAGGCAATGTCTGGTGAATAGTGCGCTCAGTCCCGCCAATGATGATGAGGGCTGTAGTACATTCAGAAGAATCTCGGTCTTCGAGGAGCAGCTAAAGATCGGGCTGGAGTCTACCATCCCCTCCATTCGAGGGCAATTCGACAATGGCGTCACAGCAGTACCAAACAGAATCACTGACTGCAGGAGTTATCCTCTGTACAATTTTGTAAGATCATTAGGCACCAAGTTACTAGTAGGCACGGAGACGAGGTCACCAGGGCAGGATATCGAGCTCGTTTTTGAAGCCATTTCGGAAGGCAAGATGGCCACTCCCTTACTTGAATGTTTATCAGTGTGGGACGGATGTCCGAGATCCATCAAGCCTTCCAAAACAATAGCGTAAGATGCTACATAAACATCTGTACATAGCATAAGAGAAGTAGTTCTTTATTTGTAAGTTATCAACAATTTGATACGACCCAGTGGAAATATATTTTTTCAAGCACCAACGAATTTCAGCGCCCATGAATTTCAGCGCCCATGCGATGCATGAATCTTGACTTATCACATTTGAGCTGTAATAATAAGAATCGCAGTAATTAGAACTATATCTTCGCAACTGCCTGCAATGTATGCTGATGTTGCGACGCATTTCAAGACAGGTCTCCAGAGAGTATTCTGAGCTGTACATGAAGAATGGACTTTGTGTACTGGACACAATCTCGAGCGCTCATTGCATATAAAGTTTCATCGAGGATTTGCACTTCTTGTAATCTGTATTCTCTCGTACACTGGCCGAGTTGGATGGACAATCGACCAATTTGTATTGGCTGCTCTTGTCATCCAATTGGTTGATTTCAGCTGAGAGAGAGAGAGAGAGAGAGAGAGAGAGAGATTTTCACTGTACTAACATTCTTTCTAGAAACTAAATGTAATTTCTTCGGTGGGATCATGGAACGCAGTCAGACACAGTGCAGTTGTGTCATACTCTGACTACAGCTAGCAATCCTATCACCGACATTCACAACTAGCGCGCTGGGAGCATCCGAAATTGTGAACGACGTTTCCCCTCAAAATTTCAATGGCCGATAGAGATTTGGAAATGCCGGAAAGTTCCTGGATAATTGTTCCACAGAAAAGTTGAGCTTGTACAATGAACTTCCGGACTAAATTCAGAAGTTATTCCTGCAATTACCGAATGCCATTGACCGGGCCGTTTCTCCACTGGACAAAAATTCCCTTCGAACACTGCTCAAATCACGACAAAAAACTTATCGAATTTATCTGGGATTTATCGGATCCCGAGTCCTACGAAGATGAAAGAATAATCGTCAGAAATTTTTCTTAGGATTATTCTAGCAGCCTGATCACCGCAATGAATGCTGAAGATCTTCCTTCTAAGATTACTCCAATGATTATCTCAACGCCTATGTGGCAAGGGACACAAAGTCAGCTCTCTAGTAATGTCTACAGATGACCTACGAACTCCTCAATCTTCGCTAATAAAGTTAGTTTCGCATTTATTGCTGAACAGCTGAAAAGAAAAGTACTGTTCATCAAAACCTCTGATCAAGTTTTCTGATATCGGATCATGTTACTCAGAAGATTGATTGCTCGATCCGCTTATTTTCTTACGAGTTCCTTACACTGAAACTATCGAGTCAAAGCTCTCGGAGGCCAAGCAAGAAGAACGTGTGTGCATGCTTTCCTTATATTACAGCAAAAGAAAATATATGCATCATACGTCTGATTGACTTTTAAAGTTGGTGCAGCTCGAGAGAACTGCCTCATTCGAGTTATGTTTTTCTATCCTCCACCAGAATAATTTGTTTATCTTGTCAGAGCGATATAATAGTGGGATCGGCAGGCAAGCTCGGAATATTCACTGGACTTAGATCGTTCGAGATTTTGAAGCCTTTCATTATGTTGTTCATCTCACCGCAAAATATCAGTGCGGTTCCTCAAGCAGGTCTAGAAACTGGATGACGTTGTCCCTTAAGTTCTTCACTTAACCTCCTATATCCATCTCTGCGCATGAACCACTGGCTTCAAAGTGTACGGATGGAGATCCTCTCGGGGTGAGGTTAAGCTGCGAACAGAAACCGAATGTGCTGATCGTGGAAATGTGACTGTTAATCGGCTGTAGACATGGGGACCCGTCTGCCATGTTCTGCATGATGCTTATAGCGGGACTAGATGACTGGTTTGAGAGAAGGCAGTAGGAGGTGGGCCATGCATGGATGGTCGAGGCGTTCTGCATGTGGCTTCAGACGCGAAAAGCATTGTGTAGAAGAAACTTTAAGCGATTCCCTTTTATATACAGGTATTGCCGATGTAAGGTACACGCTTTCACAAGCTCGTACGTCTCGACACAAAGAATCATCCTAGGTTTGTGGCATAAGCGGCTACAGTCTTAGGCTGCAATTGAGCCGTACCTCTTATCAACAGATCTCCCTCCCCTCTACCGTAGTATATGGTACTGTAACGAGTGATATAATTCCGTGCTAGACTGTTCTGCATGTTGCGGCAGTCCTCGGGGAAACATTACCTAGCGTACAGGATTCGCAGAATCCAAGGACTTCCCTTTCGTTATCTAAATTTAAAAACTTCTATGGAGGTAGGAGATATATTATCAAAAATCACTTCCGAGTGATCGGCCTTAGTCTAGGAGTTTAGTGACCAGTGGCAATGGCTTTCAGTACCGAAACTTCGACTGTCAAACCGGGTCCGAATCCAACTACCAGCCCCCACTCGCATCCTTCTCCTGTGGTTAAGCTGTTCTTCTCAGCCGACCGCCTCCTCATCTGATCCAGCACGAACAGCACGCTAGCACCGGACATGTTTCCGTAATTGTACAGAATATCTCTCGTCGCCTCCAATTTCTCCGGCTTCAAGCTCAGAGTCTTGGCCACTTCGTCCAGAATGGCACGGCCTCCCGGGTGTACACACCAGAACAGATCGTTCCAGCTCGGAGATCCTGCCACTTCAATTGCTTTGTTGAAAATGGGAAGGGTGTTTCTGGAGATGAGGCCGGGGACGTCCTTCAGCAGATGGAAAATGAGTCCAGCTTCTGTCAGCCGGCCCTCAATAGCACCATCGCTCTCTGGCAAAATAGTCTCCCCTGACCAGTGAATCTCGAACTGGGGTTTCTCCACCTCAGGTATAGGATCAGATCCGATGACTAGTACTGAAGCTCCGTCGCCGAAGATGGCTGAACCCACCAGATTGTCCAGATGTTCTTCGTTGGGTGCACGGAAGGTCACACACGTGAGCTCGCTCACCACTGTCAGCACACGGGCGCCCTTGTTGTTCTCAGCCAGATCTTTGGCGACGCGCAGGACTGTTGCGCCTCCGAAGCAGCCTTGTTGGTAGAGCATGGTGCGGTTCACGTTCGGGTTCAAACCCAAGAGCCTGGTTAGAGTGAGGTCCGCTCCGGGCATGTTCACTCCGCTCGTGGTTGCAAACACGACATGAGTGATTTGCTCTCTTGGTTGGCCCCATTCTGCCAAGGCCTCAATCGCTGCCTTTTCTGCCAATCTGGGCACCTCTCTGATGGCAATATCTTGTCGGATATCCAGAGAAGGTTCCAGGTACGTGCACATCGAAGGATTCGCCTTCAGGATGTCCTCTGTGCAATGGAAGTACCTTTTGTTGATCCCTGAGTTCTTGCCTGAACAGAAAGATTTAATGACGTTGGTCAGATTATAAGATCGAGACACTGAAAGTATGAATTTGAAGTAAAATATCTACTGATCATACTCTTAAATGTGTCTTCTCAAGCGAGCACTATCAGCAAGGACCAGGAGAACAATCTGCACCATAAGGCAGTGTAGACGGAGATGATACTTACAAATTCGAGCGAATTTGGCTTTGAGCTCAGTCTTGTGATTGCAGTTAGTTATGTTGAAGAAGAAATCCGGGTACTCGCTCTGAGGATACGCTGTGGGGGGAGTCGCCTTGCCAATAGCGAGAACTGTCGCTGGCCCAACAGCCCTCCGGTGTTTGTAAGCAGCGGCATTGACGTTGTTGGCCATTTCTTCAGCTGGAAAGCACTGCAAGACTGTCTCACAATCTCAGTACTAAACTCTATCGAGCTTTGAGGAAGTAAGTGACTGGAGCCTGTAGCTCGTTCCCAGAATCAGATAGAAGAAGCACAAGACGAATGCTCACAATCTCCCACAATCTGGCTGAGAGAGGCCTGACTGTGCTGCTTGGCGATGCGTTCACTTCTCAGCATATATACTCCTGCAATATGTGAGCTTCGGCTTCAACACGCCACCAGTCCGGAGGTCGGTGCGCAAGGTCTACTGGATTATGGCCACGAGACCGCTGAAGTCGGAAAACCTGAGCACCTGACCTGTAGATCCGTGGGACGATATCATTGACCGAATGGACACGGTCGGACAGTTTCGAGGAAGAATTGCTTGGTGGGACCCCCTCTCTCGTCCACGGGCATTCCCTGTCTTCTTCGAAGAGAAGACCCCCAAATTCCATTTAAGTCAACTTCCTGACCTTTAAATTCAGACCCTTAACTACAGAGAATAAACTCTGCGTAACGTGACAGCGCAAGACCGAGTCCACATCTAAAGAAAGGATTCGCCACATCTAAACAGGAAAGTTCCACAGGAGACGGTAATATTTTTTAGCAGCAGTTTGTAACCGGTTTCTAGCAAAGGACTTTTGAAAAAATTAATAATTTTGGTTTTAAGGTCGTTTTATAATAAATATATAATAATTTCATTTTTTAAATTTTTATTTATATCTGGGTTATCCAGATCCTTTTTTTCGTAAAATTAAATTAAATATCATTTTTTCACAATAATAGATTTCATGATGAAGTTAAGAATATTTAACGAAAATATATCTGTTTAAAATTATTAAGAAATTGAACATAAATTACATATGAATTGAAATAATAGAAAATTGAAAAATATGAATTGACACTAGAAATAACATGTGAAAGCTTTAAATGTATATTTATTTAGCTCAGGTTTGTTTTTATCACCTAGTATTGTCAATTGTTTCCCAGGTGAAACACGAGAGCCTTACATGATTTCATTGTGTAACATGTCAGATTACAATGTCATGGTATTTTTCCTTTAGTCGACTTTTGACACTAGCGTCCCAGTTAAAGCGGACAAGCCTACTGGACTCATAGGAGAGCAAAGATTCGGCTACTCTTACCACCTGCTTCTCACAAGAGCATAGAGGCTCGGTCTAGGACTGTTTGTGCAAATCTACACTGCACGTCGTACAACTGTATGACGTAACTTGCCCCTTTCATTGCGCGCTAAAGTTGAAGACTGAATCATTAGCCAGGGCAATCTATGATATAAAAAGTCTCGCGCCCACGGTCGTGAGAATTGCCGTACCCACTGGGATCATTTGGTCATGAGATCAGAACCTACTCTCTGTGCCATGGTTGTTGTGCGGCTGGGTTGTGGCAGTGAATGCTGTGGTCGTTTGTGCATGGAGAAGTGAGGATCTCCTGTTGCATAATGTAAGTTGGGAATTGTGAGGGCTGTGAGTCTTGATTCCAATTCATGCTATGCTATTCGTTGGGAGCTGAAAAAAAGGCGACATAGTTTCCAAAATATCTCCTCGTTTTAAAAGAGGACCAGTGGTTCAGCCCTGTAGATTCCACAGGTCTTCACTTCTAGGACTGCATGACTCATAGAGTCCAAACACCAACTACCAGTCTTCATGGTCACAGTCACAGCACCGACAGGAAAATCCTCTGAACGAATATTTCGTGAATATTTTGTGAGGACCTTAGTCTCTAGCACATATTTCTCGTTTGAGCTTCGGTCTTGGGGAGTGTTTGTCGGCATGTCGAAATAAGCAATGAATGGACTTGGCACCAGCCCAAGTCCATACACGGCTCGCCGTTTGCAAATGAAAAGCCCATATTCAAAACAAAAATCCCAACTCTTTTGTGTCTCTCATAATGAAAATAATGATTTAACAGCCGACCGTCGAAGCCGATCGTGAACTTGTGGGAGGACAATTTGACTGTCGGAGAAAGGATGGCGGGTCGGATTCTACTCAATTGTAGTGTATGTTGTCAATTGTCCTTAAGAGGGATCCTTGTTTCCATGAATCTGACCATGAACGACCTCGTGACTGAATGTAAATCAGGGGCATCCTGGCAACGCACCTTTTTGCTTTTCTTTTTCAATACTGGGAGAAAGTTTCGCTCCACTTTCTAAACCTGGCTTCATTGAGTCTGTTCAGGCAACTACAGTCCGAAATTTGAAGTTATAGTTTTCTAGTGTTATTCGTGTACTTATAATCTTTAATTTTAGTGAATCTAGTTTTAATTCCATATATATATATATACTTATATTTTTATGTGTGTGTTGGTATATATGTTTCTAAAGATCTGTTCGAATAATCTTATTTGAATAAAAGAAATATATATGATATCATCAAGAGTATGATGATATTATAAATATAAATGAAATATAGAAACATAATTCATTATCGTAAAATTATTATAATAAAAATATCTGCATAAATCATAAGAATATATATAAAACAATTTGTACATCTCCTTGTATACATTTGTGAATGAGATTTAGATAATGATAAGTAATGTACATTTTAAACTTATTGTATAGATGATTTATAAGATGAGACCTGTTTCAAAAGTGCTTAGTGCTACGTATTGTACTTGTCTTATAGGCTCGTGGAGCTGCGCTTTTCCTCGACTATTGTGCTAGAGTCATTGGCCTGCATAAAACACACGCGCCTATCGCCTAGTTGTTACTTTACAAGGGCACAGGTACCTAGAATAGGTGAACCTTGAGTTCCTCATATGGAGTTCATTTGCCTCTAGATAAGTGGAATATTGCAGTTGAAAAATCTACTGACGTTGCTACTATGACCACTAGTGTCATGCTTGCTTTTATTTGTTGCATGTAAAAAAGTTTCTTATTTTATAGTTCACTTGCTTTCGACACAGTCGAGTCTCGATAAGTTCAAGGCCTCGGGAGGCAGTGGACTGCATCGAGTGGTGCAAGACAATGAACAACTCGATCATGCATTGTCTTGTGCGCGTAAAACATTTCAACGAGTTCAAAGCGCTCTGCACAGAGTACTTCCACGAACTGTTCATGCACAATCCCTTAACTGTAGTTAGATGGGAAGTTGCCAGTTCGTACTTGAAGTTCGTATGTAGTTAGACTCTATGTAGTCTTGTAGTGGATGAAGAGACTTGTTTTTCATACGTTCAAGGCGCTTCATCTCCGAACCCCATTAGAAGACAAGTGCATTACAAGAATACTTCTTTCTTAAAGACTCACCCGATGGCTTGAACTCAACTATGCATCGATGAAAGTTCATCGACCCTGAACTTAAAGAAAACTGGCATCATAGTGTATAATTGGCTTGGTCTCACTAAATCGTCATAAGCAATCTTTTCTCCTATAATGTTAATTCGCTTGTCTTACTCTTACAACAATTCAACCCAATTGGAAAATCATAAGAGCCGAGAGAACAATACAACAGAACAGATTAAACAAGGCTCAGCGTAACCAAAAAATTGAATGATGAAATTTAACAGGAAACAGGAAAACTTAGCATAATGAGAAGTCTTTCCTACAGTCCTCCTACGACCTTTAGCAATTTCTATCTCATAGAGTGTAGCTGTTTGAAGTTGATTCGAAGCTCGTAACGGCAAGCAGGTTTTAGTTTGCAAAGACAACAAATTTCGACTTCTATTAGTACAAAACCCCGAATAAAATACAGAGTTCTCCTCAATATGTGAGGGACAGCTACCATCTATATAAATAGAAATGGTGCATAGTCTATTGAATAGGCTTTCTCTGTCATTCCATCTGTGGTATTCCGGAAACAATGTCTGTGTGAAATTAATGAATCATTTGGGACTTGAATTTGGCGAATTGCACCTGTTAGATCATAATCTCCCAACTACTATAGTTTCATCTATCACTTTAGATGCAGTTCACTAACTATGTGGGTGCATGGAAATGATCTGATTTTACATTGGAGCTCCATACAGCATTGTATGGCTATAAATATATTAAGATACGACTATTTTTTAAGTAATCTTTGAGTTTTAGCTCAATGCCAAACTTAACTTGAACAAATGTTCGTCCTTCTTGAAGTACTTTTCCTGGCTAAGAGTAGCTAAAGAGTGACTAGTTTTCCTGCTTGAACTACCCTGGCAAGGCAAGGTCCCACTTGCCAGTTGAAGTGGAGCCAAAGAAGTGTCCGAATTCTTTTCATCACATTGGTTTAGGCCTGATTTTTATTTTCTGTGTGTGCATGCAAAAGGCATATATGAGGAACCGTGTGCATCCAGTGCAGACCGATAAGTTTCTTCACTATTTTGGAAGTCAAGCTATGATATCGTGGCTCCCTTCTTGACCACCTATATGACTACTTGCCCTCATCGTACAGTGTGAAACGTTCTTTGCGTGTGTGATCAAGTGAGCTGAATTGCCATGAAATGGATGGACAGTTTCCGGGTTATGTCATATTCAGCGCTGCAAGTATGATTGATCTCGAATATCTGCTTTTAATCATCTCACCAGCTATGCAAAGTGGTAACAAGAATCTGTCTCCAAAGTAGAGAAAAACAAAAATGAGTTCAAGCCATGGCTGGAAAATGCATATGCATATGCATGTGAGAACGGCTTCAAGTAGGAAAGTATATCTTAAATTATTTCGAGCATTTTGTGTTGATTATTTACAATCCTCGTAAAGCACATATCTTGATCAGCTCATGCCTTCCGAGATGGTCGTCAGCTTTAAGACAATCATTGACGTCTCAGATTCGGATCTACCCGTCTATGTTACACTTGATCCCAAGAGTGTAAACTCACTTCTTAATTAAACGTATCTTACTCTGCACCCGCCTCTCAGACTCCTGGAAATTAATCTTATCTAGCATCGTGCTTCCTGAGTGTTCAAAGTGTTATCTTCAATGATCTAGTTACTGAACAAATATTGATTGTGGAAAGTGGGATTGTCTTTGAAGATCTAAATCGAAGAAATTTAGTGACCAGTAGCAATTGCTTTCAAAACCGAAACTTCAATCGTCAAACCAGGTCCAAAACCCACTACGAGTCCCCATTCACACCCTTCTCCAGTTGTGATGCTATGCTTCTCAGCTGACCGCCTCCTCATCTGATCCAGGACAAATAGCACACTAGCACCAGACATGTTGCCGTAGTTGTAAAGCACATCTCTCGTCGCCTCCATCTTCTCTGGCTTCAAGTTCAATGTTTTGGCCACTTCGTCAAGAATGGCACGACCTCCCGGGTGCACACACCAAAACAGATCGTTCCAGCCTGGGGATCCTGCCACCTCAATTGCCTTGTTGAAGATGGGAAGAGTGTTTCTTGAGATCAGGCCGGGAACATCCTTCAGCAGATGGAAAATCAGGCCTGCTTCAGTCAGGCGTCCCTCGATGGCGCCATCACTCTCTGGCAGAATGGTCTCACCTGACCAGTGAATCTCGAACTGGGGTTTCTCCACCTCAGGGACCGGGTCAGAACCGATGACGAGGACTGCAGCTCCATCGCCGAAGATGGCTGAACCCACCAGATTGTCCAAATGTTCCTCGTTGGGTGCGCGGAACGTTACACAGGTGAGCTCGCTCACCACCGTCAATACTCGGGCGCCCTTGTTGTTCTCAGCCAGATCTTTGGCGACTCGCAGAACCGTAGCTCCTCCAAAGCACCCTTGCTGGTAGAGCATGGTACGCTTCACATTCGGGTTCAATCCGAGAAGCCTGGTGAGAGTGAGATCAGCTCCGGGCATGTTCACCCCGCTCGTTGTTGCAAACACGACGTGGGTGATTTGATCTCTGGGTTGGCCCCATTCTGCCAAGGCTTCAATCGCTGCCTTCTCTGCCAATCTGGGAACTTCTCTGATGGCGATGTCTTGTCGAATATCCAAAGAAGGTTCAAGATAAGTGCACATCGAAGGATTGGCCTTCAGGATGTCTTCTGTGCAGTGAAAGTACCTTGTGTTGATTCCTGAATTTTTGCCTGAATAACCAAAATGACACGAGTAACATGATTAGGTAGAGAATTTCGAAATTCAACCAGCCTATCTATTTGATCAGCGTTGCATTTACAGAAATCTAATTCCAAGCGTACTGAGCAGAATATCAGAAGACAACATAGAGGTGGAATAAAACAAATCATGATACTTGTGAGTACTTACATATGCGAGCAAATTTGGCTTTGAGTTGTGTTTTGTGATTGGTATTGGTGATGTCGAAGAAGAAGTCTGGATATTCACTCTGAGGAAAGGCTGTAGGAGGAGTGGCTTTGCCAATGGCAAGAACTGTCGCTGGTCCTTCAGCCTTCTGGTGTTTGTAAGCAGTAGCATTGGCATTGTTGGCCATTTCTACAGATGTTCTACAAAATCAAACAATCACAAACTCTAATGTTCGAAAGAGAGAGAGAGAGATCTGATAAATGTATCTCTCAGTCTCTGGTTGTAGGAGGAGAACAAAACTCTCCAATGTGGATGAGAGCAAGAGTAATGCTGGTGTTTATAAGCTCCGACGTACATAGTCTATGTAGTTTTGCAAACTTACACTGACATCATAAAGTCACTAGTAATGTTTGGAAAGGTGAATGGATGGATGGTGTGAGTGAGTCTCAGCAGCATATTTGCAAATATTTGCATGGGACTGTTAAGAGTCAACCATTGACTGGCTATACAAAGTCAGACACCTGTCATGAAGATTTGTTCGGTGAAACTTTCCTTCCTCGGGATAAAAGTCACTTCACCAACATGGAAGAAAAGTCAGTCTTCAAAGAACGCCAACCGTACAATCCTTCAGTAAAACATGTTTTTAAATTAACTTCTTTACACTGCGCATGTAATCAAAATAGCAGTTACTGTATAAAAACTATAGTTGATGTGTTCCACTGTGCATTATGGATTACTGTCCTTTGACGCAATGTCAATCAGAATTGCTGACAGACAATGTATCATTTCAAGTATGCATACATATTTAATTGATATATTCCATATAATTTTTGGTAGTATGATCCTTGAACGTTATTTCACTTATAACTGGTGAAGGACCATGGATTATTCCATACTAGATGTACGTTCTTTCTTTATAACCATCTTTCCAACATATGTTTAGATACCTTACTTCAATACCTCTCCAAGCTATTTACAGAAACTCCAACTACCATCAGGTTGGTATTGGAAACTTGTCAATAAACCAATTCAAGACACACGTTTGTTGATCAACTTTACAATGGGCCAGACTGATACAAAAAGACTTGAAGAAAAGTCAAAAGATAATGTGAAATACTAGGACCGGTACTTAACAAACAATCTGTAGAGCAGTACCAGGACTATCCGGAGGCGACCGAGGTCAAACAAAGATGGTGATATCCAATCGATGTTTTTATCCAATGGTCTGAGTCGTCTCATGCGTTCACGTTCACAGGGGGCCGCAGAGATGAAGAGCAGCACGAGCGGAGAGCGGAGAGCGGTGTGACTGCGGACTTGTGGTTGGATTCGGGTCTAGCTTTACAATTAAGGTCTCTGTCTCAGAAGGTTGTATATACAGGTCAGTGGGGAAGAGCGGGAAGAAGAAGGGGGAGAGGGCCAGATGGACCGAAAGGGGAAGGAAGAAGCTTAAACTACAAATAAAGGGAGCGGCGGAAAAGGGCAGGTCGGGATTGGAAAACGTTGGCGTAATTGAAGGGAAGATAGATGGAGATCAGGAGGAAGGTTGACAGGGTCCTAGACACAACTCACTGGATGACGGTGGGAGAGTAGAGGTGGACAACCGTTTGAGAGGCTAAGTCGGTCTATGAAGCTAGAACAAGGTAGGTTCCACACAAGTTGATTGTAGAAAGTGCAAGATTCTCACGAAATGCCCATATTCGAATAAACTTTTAATACCTGCTTGAACTTTACAAGTTTGTAGAGCTGAAATTTACTAACTATTTTTGATAATTGTAACAAAGCCCAGTAATTGTTCAAGTGTAATTCAGTTTTATACATAAAGTGGAACATACTCGTATTAGCTGCACGACACCTTGAACCATGTTCCAATACAAGTTCTTGTAACATTGTGGACATTTTCTCAAGTCATTTTTTAGTACATTGTTTTTTATTTCGTGTAAATTTGTTACAAGACTTCGTATTGCAACGTGGATTGCACGGCGTCGGAGTAATTTCATTAGGTAAAATGAATCATGTTAGATCTCAAGTGTTATCATGTCAAAAAATGTTTTGCGTGTCATAAGGATTCCATCTAGTAATTATTTCGCGGATCATAAATTGCAACCTCTTACTACAAATGTAACTTTTGCACACGGATCCTTTGTTGCAAGAACTATGATTGTTATCATATTAGTTACTCACGGATTGGTAATGTTTATCATAATGTGATAGATTAATCAACATATTGGCAAATCGTAGAAGATACAAGCTTACTCATTCGAAGTTAACATGCTATGCAAGATTTATCAGATGATAAAGAAAAGAAACAAAAATTCCAAATTGTGTATGAATAAACATAAAAATCTTAGCAATACAAAGAGACATCTTGAAGATTTTAATTACATAAGTTAGCAATTAGATAGACTGATTGATATATATATGTAATACTAACTGATTGTACTTATGTTATTATGAGGTCACACGTCATCTTCTTGTCAATTGAAATGAAGAATATAATTTAAATCCAACAATAACTAAATAGTAGTGGTGATGACAAATTGATTCAATCTTGATATATCTTTGTATGCCTTCGAAGTATAAAGGTGATAATAAGATTCTGAGTAATTGAACATGATGGCGCGTAGATCGTAGTTCAAGGATGGAGATTTATGTAATTGAAATAAATGTAAACATGAAGATTTGGCTAGTCATAATATAAGACTTCATATAACTTTTACTTTAAATCTTGTGATCAATATTGAGTGCCCATCAAAATCATTTTTGGATTTTTTTAATATATCATTTTTGATGATAAAAGTTGAAAACTGTTATTTTTTGACATTATTGAATATATTATTCTGCTGATTTTTTGCACAATATTGATTGAATTTATATTATTTATATTTTGCTTGAATTTTGACATTACTGATTTGAACTGGCCAATTGTTGCACCTTTTGATATTTGGATTCATATTCAAATTCAATGCTAATATTAAATTTCTTAAAAAAATTTTATAACCAGATTTTTTGGAAATAAATATTAATTTTAAATGATATACTTTTAAATTTAAATTTAGCTTTTACTAAAATTTAATAATACTGTTATGCTCAAAATAACTAGCTATATATTCTGATTTATAAATTTTATTTATACTAGATATAAAAATATAGATTTGAAAAATAATGTAGCTTAAAAAAATTTGCATAAAATTGAAATAATTTGAAACCAAATTTTTTTTTTCAATTTATACGCAACATTATACTTCAAAGTATGCATAATATTTCAATATTGGCCTTAAAGTATTTCATATTTTAAACCTAATCATGATATAATATGTGATGTTTTCATTATAATTTTCAAATGCCAGTATATTATATATTTTTTATTTCAATAGAAAATTATTATTTGATTTCAAGTTGATCACTAAATAACTAAGAAAAGAAGATTAAATATTTAAAATCTAATAATATCACAATGAAATTTGAAATTTTTAATACAAAATCTTAAGCATTAGAATGTAAGTCTAAAGCATTAAAGAGAAATCACGTTATTATAATAGATAAAATTTATGTGTATGTAACCTTACTAAGTGAACTCAAAAGATGTAGACTTAAAATAAATTGATTAAATGTTTAAGAATGTCATATTGTTTTTCATCATTTTAATTTTTATAAAAAAAATTCATAAGAAATTTTGATATTAAAATATTCATATGTATAACAAGAAAGTTTTGGAATTAGTTTATTAATTTTGATGATCATCAAAGAATTATGTATAATACAGTGAATTAAATTATTTTTTAAATAACTCTAAAAATTAAGGTTCAATATAATAAAAATTTCTAAGTAGGCATCTCAAAAAAAAAATTAAAAAAAATTTTGATTTATAAAATTTGAATTATAATTTTGTTAACGCATATTTGGATATATTTTTTTTGAAAAAAATTTAATCATTATAAGATTATTAATTTAGAAAATTTAATTAAAAATTTAAATCATATATCTCATTCTTATTTTTCTAAAAAATTAAAATAAAATTAGTATATATATATATGAAAAGAAATCAGTTTCCATACAAATCTAATTAGTTGTACATATTGTCATTAAATTCTGCTGATTAAATTTTTATGAATGATATCACACACTCAATATGTTGAAATGAATCATGACGTTTTCTATGAACGTTTTGGAATTACATTGCAATCTCGCAACTTGAGGAGCTTGTTAATCTCTAAAACTCTTAGTATATTGAGTTTTTTTCAATAATGCTGACTTTTTCTAATAAATTATTATCAAATTTTGTACCATTTTAACATATCATTTTAGGATGAATCTTTTGGTAGGGTTGGTCAAACATTGAGAAAAAAAAATCATTAAGTTTGAGCTTGGAAATACATCATATAACAAACAGGAAGTTTCAAATAATCTTGTCCTCTGAAGACTATCGTTGAAATTCACATAAATATTTTTTCCATATTTTATTAGAATCTAATTCAACATATTACAACCTACCCAGTCATAAATATCATAGCAACTACAACCAAGTCAATATATTATGTTGAATCTAACTTGAGATTTTTCAAAGACTTTGCAAATGAAAGCTTTTTAATCACCATCTTAGAAGTTGGAGTGTTCCATGAAAGATGGAGAAATAACTGAACAAAAAGCCATGCATATGTGCACTAAGAAAACGATCATGTTACTCTCTAACTTATTTCTCCAAATTTCTTCCAAGATGTGTCTTGGAAACAAGCTCTTTTGTTTCAATCTTACATTGCCACCGAAAGACAGTTAGTATCAAACTTTAATGCCAGCTCAGAACTCAGCTTCCTTACTTGCCTGCGAAGGCTGAGTTCCGAGATAGCAATCAATTGTTGCTGTTAACGGTATTTTTGTCTTCTAGCTTAGGGTCTGATCCCTGTTATATAACCAATAACAGCATACACACACTGTCTGGCTTTTAGACTTCATATCGCAAAAGCAATAATCTGTTTGAAAGGTCTCGTCCTTCCAGACGCTATAGTACAGAATATCTCGTCCTCGTTTGGTTTGAACTAAGTCGTATCGAGGCTTATCCAGTGATATCAGGAAATAAAAGCTGTAGATTCGTTAGTTCCGTGCAATTTCATAATATGATTGAGCATGTTTTGTGATAATATCGTTGATAATAATACGCTGCACCTGCAGGAGAAGTGTAATGCTTTCCTATCAGTCAGGTTCAAAAGTCCAAAACCTCAGAAGCTGCAAGTGATGTGACTATCCCTTGCTCTCCTGTAATCTGCATACGCTTGTCCTTTTTGAAGCACATAAACATCTTGTTTAAAAAAAGGAGGATTTCTGAAAATGTGTGAGACGATGTTAAAGACGATTTCAATGACGATAGATAGCAGTTGTAGTAAATGTTGTAGTAAATGTAAGATACATGTCTTCGTTGGCCTCCGCCTTTGGAGAAAAGAATCATCCTAAATGTTCATCTCCTTCTTTCCTGGATGATCTATAGGTACATTCCTCCAGGAATATTAATTTACAACAGTGCTAGTTCAATTGCCAGGATCCTGACAACTCGAATTCTTTACTTCCACGATGTGGAAAAAAAGAAAACTTATATTTTTCTATAAGTATTCACTAACTAATCCTCTCTGCATTCAGCTCCGTTTGGGCTGAAATTTTTGAAAACCTATTGCCAATCTAATCTATTCCCGTGTTTCCAAGTTTCCTCCTCAAAGAAACTAACAAGCTCATCCTCATGCACGTGACTATCTTTTATTAATGTTGTAAACCCTCGGGTTCAATGACCAGTGGCAATCGCTTTCAAAACAGATACTTCGATCGTCAAACCAGGTCCGAATCCAACCACCAGTCCCCAGTCACAACCTTCTCCAGTTGTGGTACTCTTCTTCTCAGCTGACCGCCTCCTCATATGATCCAATACGAACAGTACGCTAGCACCAGACATATTTCCGTAGTTGTAGAGAACATCTCTAGTTGCCTCCATCTTCTCTGGCTTCAAGCTCAGGGTTTTGGCTACTTCGTCAAGAATGGCACGACCTCCCGGGTGCACACACCAGAACAGATCGTTCCAGCCGGGGGATCCTGCCACCTCGATAGCCTTGTTGAAGATGGGAAGAGTGTTTCTTGAGATCAGGCCGGGAACGTCCTTCAGCAGATGGAAAATCAGGCCTGCCTCAGTCAGGCGCCCCTCGATGGCGCCATCACTCTCGGGCAGAATCGTCTCACCTGACCAGTGAATCTCAAACTGGGCTTTCTCCACCTCAGGGACCGGGTCAGAACCAATAACGAGAACTGCAGCTCCATCACCGAAGATGGCTGAGCCCACCAGATTGTCCAGATGTTCCTCGTTAGGTGCTCGGAATGTCACGCATGTAAGCTCGCTCACCACCGTCAATACTCGGGCGCCCTTGTTGTTCTCGGCCAGGTCCTTGGCCACACGCAGAACCGTGGCTCCTCCGAAGCACCCTTGCTGGTACAGCATGGTGCGTTTCACATTGGGATTTAGCCCCAAAAGTCTGGTGAGAGTGAGATCGGCTCCGGGCATGTTCACTCCGCTCGTGGTTGCGAAGACGACGTGAGTGATCTGGGATCTGGGTTGGCCCCATTCCGCCAAGGCCTCGACGGCTGCCTTCTCCGCCAGTCTGGGCACCTCTCTGATGGCAATGTCCTGTCGAACATCAAGAGAAGGCTCCAGATATGTGCACATCGAAGGGTTGGCTCTCAGAATGTCCTCTGTGCAATGGAAGTACCTCTTGTTGATGCCCGAATTCTTGCCTGAACATAGAGAAGGACACGTAAAAGATGATCAGCAGTGACGAAAGAATTGAGAATGGTTCGATCCAAAACAGGTAGACAATAAATCAAGTCTAGGTGAGGAAATTTTAGAGTACATTCTATGAATCGAACGATCGAGAGAACAATGACCACACTTACATATACGAGCGAATTTGGCTTTGAGCTCAGTCTTGTGACTGGAGTTGGTGATGTCGAAAAAGAAGTCCGGGTATTCACTTTGAGGAAAAGCTGTGGGAGGAGTAGCTTTGCCAATCGCTAGAACTGTTGCCGGTCCAACAGCCCTTGGGTGTCTGTACGCAGCACCATTGCCGATGTTTGCCATTTCTTCAGCTGAATCTACACTCTCGGAGCAAGTATTAACGTCTGAGATCTACACTCGGCAAATTTCGATATCTAGAGGGCGGATGTCCGACCTGTTCTCGGTGAATTGAAATTAATACAACACAGAGTTTGCAAACAATCGAATGTGGACGAACCTAGTGGTGGTGATCTAGAATGTGAGCTGCTGAGATTAAGTACTGGTGCCGAGTTCGTAGTGTAGTTCAGGACAAGTCCCTCGGCCAGCCAGAGTTCGGTGGATGGAATCTAGTGACTCCGGTCAGCAGGATGGGTGAAGTCCTAACAATGGCGGCGCGGAAGGAGAGGGTTGACCCAGTACTCGCGGTCACATTTCTCATACGGTCTACGCAGAGTTCTGATCCGGCGGGCCCGAGTCTGGCCCGACCTCCTGCCACCTAACATTGCACACTGTACATCGAGGTCCTTGCGGTCAAGACCGCAGTGTTCATCTTAATTTAGAACCGAGTGTGAGCGGTTAGCACGCAACTTCATACAGTCAAAGTTCTTCACGAGTTCAAGACAGTAATCTTGAGTTTCCTCCTTGGTTCTCAAGGGACAACTTTTGGTAGAGCGACCATTATCACGTGAGAACAAGGAAGTTAAATTTTTAAGAAAATAAGGATGATTTTAACATTATAAGTAGTATATAAATAAATAAATAAAGAAAGAAATAAAGAAATAAATATATATATACAAATGTGCTACAAATTTTTATTAATATTTAGTTCTTAATTTAGAATTGATTATAATTCTTAAAAAAATTATCATTTTGAATCCCTGTATTTTGAATTAAGTATCATTTGAGTGTTCATTGATGTTATGTATGATTATGAATTTTAATATCATTGATTAGATTTTTTTGAAAAAAAATCAAATGCAAATTTCAAGGAGTTTCTCGTTTGTGCACTCACATGTACTAGGGTTTAGGGTTTGAAACATCGTATTAAAATTACCTTGTCTATTTAAAATGAAATTTAGTAATTATCATTTCAATTCATTCAATACATTTTCTTACTTGATTGCAAAACTGAAGTACAAACAAGAAAACTAATGACTTGTCAACACTATTCAATAATCGTTTATTATAAACTTTTTGTTTAAAAATTGGTTTCCTGAGTGCTATGGTATATACTCTAAATACCACAGCATTAACGAAGTCAAATTTTTGTAATCTTTCATGGGCTAGAAATAATGCTTTTTTGAAGTTATTTAAAAACATGGAATGTTGAAATTTCACCTGTTAATTATATACGAAATTGGGTAAAAAATGAATATAAATTTTCATATTGTGAGATATTTATAAAAATAAAGGTTAATAAGTTGAGAATATTATCAAAAGTAAATTTACTTTTATTTTTTACATTGCAAGATATGTTTGAATGTTCTTTTATTTACAATAAATAACATTGCATTTTTGGTGCCATAATGGGAATTTATTTTTCAAGAACGAAATATTATAAATGAAAAATTTAATTTACATACAAAAAATAATGTCCATGATCACAAGTAAATGTTTTGTAAATGAAGATCACATTAGGTAGGCGATGAGTCAAGATGTTATTCGATCCAAGGAATATTCATAACGAGTATAGCTAGATTATGTATTTACGTGAATCCCGTGATGACATAACGCAGTAAAACTTTTATGTACTTTAGGAGGGATCGGTCAGGGCAACTTGTTCTCGGGACCCGTGTATGGGAATGAATCCCCACCATACGCTCCGTTTGTCAAGCTAGACCCGTCCACGCTAGGCAGCACGTGGATTTCCTCAACCTCATGGCAATCTTCTGTGAGGCTGGTTGAGTCTGATGGAGTCTGATAGCTCCAGGATCTTTGTTAATGTACCCTTCGCATGGTCCTCCATCGTTGGACCGTCCCTTGCATGGGGACTTGCGCGAGCATAATTTCCAAGGCGGAGACCTGACGGTCCTGCGGTCCCCATCACAACGGAGGGGCCTCCACAGTTCCGCAAGGCTATATACTCAGCAGCCTTGCTGAGTATATAGCACGAGGGCCGTCATTTATCTCTCATCAGCAGTTCGGCTTCCCGATCTGTCTGCTCCTTGACACTTCGCTGTGCATTTTCCGTTAAGAATTGTTAGCTTCTTGCAAACAGTTCCTCCTCTCACTTGTACACTGCGGAGTTTCGTTCTTCAAAACTCTACTAAGAGTCCGAGATTTCAATCTGAGCGAGACTCCGAAGGAATCATTGAGCACGTCTGCCGATCTTCAAAAGAAGTTTGTGCTTGTGATCGACCGACCTTTCGAGATGATGAACGAATTCTTCTCGTCGAATTTTCAGCAGATGAAAATGTCTGATGAGAAGACTGGAGATTCCATGCAGTATTGTTTGGACCCTACTGCCCAGATCGCTCCACGAACAGAAGATCCCCTGAATTGGGCAAAGGCCGCCCGGGCCATGGATTGCAGTCACTGGGAGGAGGTCTTCGACCTGGTGCAGGAATTTCAGAACGAGAAGGAGGTGGTCATTCAGGGCGTGACGCTCACAGTGGCCCAGGTTGCAGCTGTTGCCAGGCGTCCTGACGTCACTGTGGTCCTCGACGCAGCTGCAGTCAAGGACCGCGTTGACGAGAGCTCGGAATGGGTGCTCCACCACATGAGGAAGGGCACTGACACTTACGGTGTCACTACAGGCTTCGGTGCCACCTCCCACCGCCGCACTGATCAGGGGGTCGACTTACAGAGAGAGTTGATTCGTTTTCTCAACGCTGGAGTTCTCGGCAAAGATGCTTCCAACATCCTTCCGGCCTCCACGACCCGAGCAGCAATGCTGGTGAGAACCAACACTCTGCTGCAAGGGTATTCCGGAATTCGGTGGTCCATCCTCCAAACTCTGCAGAAATTTCTCAACAAGCAGATCACCCCTCAACTTCCTCTTCGGGGCACCATCACAGCTTCAGGAGATCTCGTTCCACTTTCCTACATTGCAGGTCTGCTTACCGGCCGCCCCAACTCCAAAGCCGTCACAGAATGCGGAGATGTTGTGACTGCGCACGAAGCTTTGAAGCTCGTCGGATTGCTGAAGCCATTCGAGCTGCAGCCCAAAGAGGGACTCGCACTTGTGAATGGTACAGCAGTCGGCTCAGCCTTGGCTTCCATATGTTGCTACGATGCCAACGTGCTCGCGCTCTTCGCCGAAGTGTCGTCGGCTCTGTTCTGTGAGGTGATGCAGGGCAAGCCCGAGTTCACCGACCACCTCACCCACAAGCTCAAGCATCACCCCGGACAGATTGAAGCCGCTGCCATCATGGAGCATGTGCTAGAGGGCAGCTCCTACATGAAGGCCGCAGCCAAGCTCCACGAAACGGACCCGCTCCAGAAACCCAAGCAGGACAGGTACGCTCTGAGGACGTCTCCCCAGTGGCTGGGCCCCCAAATCGAGGTGATCCGTGCAGCCACACACTCCATCGAGAGGGAGATCAACTCTGTCAACGACAACCCGCTCATCGATGTGTCCCGAGACATGGCAGTGCACGGTGGAAACTTCCAGGGCACTCCCATCGGAGTGTCCATGGACAACATGCGACTGGCCATTGCAGCCATGGGCAAGCTCATGTTCGCTCAGATGTCGGAGCTCGTCAACGACTTCTATAACGGCGGGCTTCCATCGAATCTGACGGGAGGTCCCAACCCGAGCTTGGACTATGGATTCAAAGGAGCGGAGATAGCCATGGCATCGTACACCTCGGAGCTCTTGTACTTGGCCAACCCAGTGACCACCCACGTGCAGAGTGCAGAGCAACACAACCAGGACGTGAACTCTTTGGGTCTCATCTCAGCTCGTAAAACAGAGGAAGCTATCGAGATCTTCAAGCTCATGTGCTCCACCTATTTGGTGGCGTTGTGCCAGGCTGTGGATCTGCGGCACCTGGAGGAGAACATGCAAGTGAGTGTCCAGAATGTTGTCTCTCAAGCGGCGAAGAAGACTCTCTTCACCGATGCCCAAGGCTGCCTACTGCCATCGCGGTTCTGTGAGAAGGATCTCCTCAAAGTGGTTGACAACCAGCCTCCATTCTCCTACATCGACGATGCAACCAGCGCATCCTACCCTCTGATGCAGAAGCTGAGGCAGTGCCTCGTGAGCCATGCTCTCAGTTCCGAGAATGAAGAGGAGAGATGCAGTGTTTTCAGAAGAATCTCAGTCTTCGAGGAGCAGGTCAAGACTGATCTCGAAGCCACGGTGGCCAAAGTCAGAGAGCAGTTCGACAATGGCGTCGCTGCCGTACCTAACAGAATCAGCGACTGCAGAAGCTATCCGCTCTACGACTTTGTAAGATCTCTGGGTACCAAATTACTCGTGGGCACGGAGACGAGGTCGCCAGGACAGGATATCGAGCTTGTGTATGAAGCCATCTCGCAAGGCAAGATGGCTTCGCCCCTGATTCAATGTTTGGCAGGCTGGAATGGATGTCCCAAATCAATCAAGCCTTGCAAAATTGTAGTTTAATAAGAATCCGTTGTGCCCTGCGATGATTTAGGCGAAAGAAGCGGATGTAGCTCCAGTGTACATATAGCCCGTAGAGATCTGAAATGTGAGCAACTTCAGCTCATTGTTGTAACATTATAACAATTTGATGATGAATTTGAATAATGAAAGGATTGGTTTCGAGTCATCTTCCTCAATACATGCCGTCCGGATCTATATTTCTCATACCCCTGATCACGGATCAGAGTAAGGACCTGCTTGAATTGTTGACAAATTCAACGATGATCTTTGTGCACAAGAACTAATCTGAAACAAGAGTTGCAAATTTAGGTGAACTTCGATTTAGAATGAGAGCAATGCATTCGGAGACCAGGTCATCAATAGAAGACATGGAAATATACCTCAGTACATTCAGGAATTCAGGACTGGCATGCTCCTGGCACGAATGCAGTTCTGAGAGGGCAAAGTTTTCTTGTTTCAGTCCAGCAGTAAAGATATCTGGCCTCTAGACTGCAAGCTTGAAAGTATAGAGCAGGTAGTTCTGACCTCCAAAACCTGGCAAAATTCACTGTTCAGTTTCCGCCTCCACAGCCGCCCAACCAGGGACTTGGAGCTCTCATGACTATATAATACGGCGCTTTACTCACGTGAGGTCATTGAATATCAAGTCATTGACGTTCATTCAGATTCAGCTGAGCTGTTGGACGTGGACTCCGGCACTATGAGCTTTAGCTCAGCAATTTCGGGTGATGTCTGCATCGACACGTACGTATGTCATTCAGGACAGAGAGAAAATCCATTCCGAAGAGACTCTTTCCTTCATGCATGAATGATTCTAAATAACCGTGAAGACAATTTATACACGCGGCTGCCTTTGCGTATCGTAGATACGAGAGAACAGTTGCTTCATGTCTTCAGCCTTTACTTTTCACCTTTCATCAAGCATTTGGAGGGACTCGAATTACAAAATAGAAAATCGAAGCTTAATAAGGTGGCGATTAACTTTGTTAATGGACAAGTTCATCACGAACGATGATCGTGATTCGACGTCACCATATGGAAAGAAATTCAGAAATAAATGCGGTCTATCCAGAAAAGTCCAAAGATGAGCGCATTTTATTGACAGTGACATACAGTGATGAAGTGATTTCTGAAGTGAAGTGATTTCTAACTTCAGGGTACTTTCATAGAAACTAAAGCTTTTCAAGAACTCCAGCGCCTTCTCTCCCTTCATATAAAATTGCATTATTATTACGTCGTTTTGGGATATGCAGTAAACCTTCTGATATTTGGGACTTGCAGTGGTCGCGAATAATTCATTAAAGTACACTTGGAATACATTTTCCTAAGTTGAAAGTAAGGCCTTTTTGAGACTGTTCAGCATTCTTCGTCTGGAGATTAATTAACTGCTAGATCATCCGGCACTTCACTTTTTGATCATGCTACCACGTAAATACATCTCATCTAGTCCTGTGAATGGAGTACACTGTGAATCAAATTTCTATTCCCAAAAGAAACTCCTCCTCTCCATGCCCTACTCAAATCGTACGAACTGGTCTCTCAAAGCCTTCCCTAGCTGAGGGTTAGAAGTAGAAAACGTTTCCAAAACCATAAAAGGAGAGAAGTCGATGGACGGAAGCCACTTGAGTACTTTGGATTGGAACTGGAGAGTATTTGATTATATCGGAGCTTCGTGATGTACAAATTGAAGTGTAAGATACACGTCTTTCTGATCTCCAGCCTTCCGAGAAATGAATCATCGTATGTTCTCTAAACAGTCATTGCTGCCTAAGCCTTGCAAACGTCATCTATCTACACTTGGTATCCTGATCTTTTGGCTCCTCAAATTTACTCCGATACTTCCCTGAACTTAAAATTATACAACTGTTTTGATGAATCATTCTATTCTAACATAGAGGCAAAGCCTTAACCCCTCACCTCTGCCTGGACCTGCATTACCATAGCAATCAATCCAGACCTGTAAAAATGGTTCGACGGTGTGTCAACCATCTAATTTGAAAAGAATTATTCTTGGACCCGAACAATCCACCTGAACCTAAAATTCTAGTTTCCAGTGGCGATTGCTTTCAAGACCGACACCTCAATTGTCAATCCAGGTCCGAATCCAACTACCAGTCCCCAGTCACAACCTTCTCCAGTTGTGCTGCTTTTCTTCTCAGCTGACCGCCTCCTCATCTGATCCAGTACGAACAGTACGCTAGCACCAGACATGTTTCCGTAGTTGTAGAGAACATCTCTAGTTGCCTCCATCTTCTCTGGCTTCAAGTTCAATGTTTTGGCCACTTCGTCAAGAATGGCACGACCTCCCGGGTGCACACACCAGAACAGATCATTCCAGCCGGGGGATCCTGCCACCTCGATAGCCTTGTTGAAGATGGGAAGAGTGTTTCTTGAGATCAGGCCGGGAACATCCTTCAGCAGATGGAAAATCAGGCCTGCCTCAGTCAGGCGTCCCTCAATGGCGCCATCACTCTCGGGCAGAATCGTCTCACCTGACCAGTGAATCTCAAACTGGGCTTTCTCCACCTCAGGGACCGGGTCAGAACCAATGACGAGGACTGCAGCTCCATCGCCGAAGATGGCTGAGCCCACAAGATTGTCCAGATGTTCTTCGTTGGGTGCTCGGAAGGTCACGCATGTAAGCTCGCTCACCACCGTCAATACTCGGGCGCCCTTGTTGTTCTCGGCCAGGTCCTTGGCCACACGCAGAACCGTGGCTCCTCCGAAGCACCCTTGCTGGTACAGCATGGTGCGTTTCACATTGGGATTCAGCCCCAAAAGTCTGGTGAGAGTGAGATCAGCTCCGGGCATGTTCACTCCGCTCGTGGTTGCGAAGACGACGTGAGTGATCTGGGATCTGGGTTGGCCCCATTCCGCCAAGGCCTCGACGGCTGCCTTCTCCGCCAGTCTGGGCACCTCTCTGATGGCAATGTCCTGTCGAACATCAAGAGATGGCTCCAGATAAGTGCACATCGAAGGGTTGGCTCTCAGAATGTCCTCTGTGCAGTGGAAGTACCTCTTGTTGATGCCCGAATTCTTGCCTGAACATAGAGAAGGACACGGAGAAGATGATCAGGCAGTGACTAAGGAATTGAGAATAGTTCGATACAAAACAGGTAGACAATAAATCAACTCTAGGTGAGGAAATTTTAGAGTAAATTGCATGAATCGAACGATCGAGAGTACAATGAGCACACTTACATATTCGAGCGAATTTGGCTTTGAGCTCAGTCTTGTGACTGGTGTTGGTGATGTCGAAAAAGAAGTCCGGGTATTCGCTTTGAGGAAAAGCTGTGGGAGGAGTAGCTTTGCCAATGGCTAGAACTGTTGCCGGTCCAACAGCCCTTGGGTGTCTGTAGGCAGCACCATTGCCGTTGCTTGCCATTTCTTCAGCTGAATCTACACTCTCGGAGCAAGTCGAAACGTCTGAGATCTACACTGTCAAATTTCGAGATATAGGAGGCGGATGTCCACCCTATTCACAGTGAATTGAAATTAAATGTAGCACAGATTTTGGAAACAATCGAACGTGGACCAAGCGAGTGGTGGTGATCTAGAATGTGACCTGGTGAGGTTAAGTACTGGTGACAAGTGCGGAGTTCAGTTCCCTCGGCCAGCCAGAGTTGAGTGGATGTAGTCTACAGACTCTGGTCAGCGGGATGGGTGAAGTCCTAACAACGGCGGCGCGGAAAGAGCGGGTTGACCCAGTATTCGCGGTCGCATTTCTCATACGGTCTACGTAGAGTTCTGATCCGGCGGGCCCGACCTCCTGCCACCGAATATTGCACACTGTACAACGAAGTCCTTGCGGTCAACACCGCAGCGTTCATCTTAATTTAGAACCGAGTGTGAGCGCTTAGCACGCAACTTCATACTATCAAAGTTCTTCACGACTTCAAGGGAGTGACCTTGAGTTTCCTCCTGGGTTCTCAAGGTACAACTTTTGGTAGAGCGACCATTTTCCCTTGAGAACCAAGAAGTTAAATTTTTAAGAAAACCATTCTATGATTTTAACAATATAATAAGTATTCTGTACAATTTATTAATTTAATTTAATATTAATTTAAATGATTTTTTAAATAGATTTTTAGAATAATCTTTTTAGTTAAATTCTGAAAAATATGTATTAAATTTATTTGAATGTTCATTGATATTATGTATAATCATGTATTTAATAGAAAAATATTTAAAATTTAGAAAAAATCTAAATTCAAATCATTTTGCATGCACACATGTACTACATCAAATAAATTTAAAATAGAATTTCAATTGAAATTTTATTCTTTCAATACTTAACTTCTAAACAATACGTAGCATAATTTTTGAAAAAAGTAACTCTATTATCATGTTTAATCAAAATGAAATATTAATTATCATTTCAAATCATTTAATACATTGTTTCACTTGATTACAAAAATAGAATTACAAAAAATAAAACTCATGATTTATTTGTAGAGTATAAAGAAGAGAATAATCAACGCAAAAACAAGGAAATACTGATACACACAGGACACAACATGTATGTGGTTCATCCCCTAACTAAGAATTATTAAGTTTCAAAGAACAAAAAACACTTGACTTCACATGCATATAGTGGAAGTTAACTCTTGACTAAGGTTCATATATGTAAACTAGCTAACTCGAGTTAAACACAAAATTAGAGTTCAATCCAACAATTTCCCCCTTAACTCATGTTGAAGAAACATTATACTCCGAAGTTCTAAAAGTAAATGTAACAAAAGATATTTCCTTAAACCAGAGTTAGCTAGGATTAAATTGTAACAAAAACTTGATAGAGTAATAATATAAATAGCTAATTGAAATATTAGTAAATTCTACCTACGATTCTCATCCTCATATACCTTCTCGCCTTGCCCATCATTAGAACAATATTAGACCTTATGCACACCATCAAATAAATGAGGTTGTCCACAGCTTTGTCATATGAAACATATGACATTTTTACTTGTGGTGCTTACTTTTTTTCTTTTTTCCGAAACAAGAAGTTTGAGAGATAGAAGACTAGTAATTTCACACTTTTAGAATAAGAATGCTACAAAGTAGAGTTAATAGTGGATTCTGTGGCAGAGGTTCAGTTAGTAGTGCTGGAATACATTAAGCTTCCTCTCTTTCAAGTTAGTGTTTTTACTTGTAGGCAGTAAAGTTGAATTAGATGAGTTATGATCTGATAGAGTAAATACCTAATAACCCTTTGAATTGGTAACGATTTGACTTAGGTAAGGTCTTTAGAAATAAAGCTAGGCACGCTGGTTCTAACGAGTCCAAGAATTACTGAAACGGATAAGTAAGCACTGAGTTATGAGTGTCGGAAGTGGCTGGTATGGATAGGCGAAGACATAGAGGGAACTTTGGTTGAAGGATCTTCAGACTTTGGCCGAAGAGACTTCGGACTTCGGCATTCGGCCTTGGAGCTGGATCTTACAGAAGCCATATATTCGCGCTGGAGTGTCAACTGGAGCTAAAATTTTGTAGGGTTGTTGGTCTCTGCTGGCCGCACATGTTTGCAAAATTTCAGCCTCAACGGAGTCTCTTTGAAGAAGTTATTAATTCGGAGCCTTGAGTTTGAGTTTGTGTGAACCTTTAAACTTCGGAAAAGAGACTTCGGACTTCGCACTTGAAGAGATTTGAGAAAAAATTCAAGCGCGTGGTGGAGCCGGAGCGTTCAGTGAAAGAATTGACAGCCAACGGGGTAGCAGGGCATCGACAGTTGGATATGAAGCTCAATTTGTTCATCTTTGATTTGGAGTAGACGAAGGAGATTGTGAATTGGAACTGTCAGCCGTTTTGAGTAGCATAGGAGTAGATAGGAGCTCAACGGGCGTTGTTACTACCGGGTGGGCTGGTGTGGCGTTTGTTGGGAGCTTGCATCACAATAAGTGACATTTCAATGTGTTAGTTAGGAATAAAGAGGCCCAAGGCTCTGCCTTTGAGGAGGATTTTCCATTAGTTAGGTTCTCAGCTTTCAGTTTGCATTTCTCTGCACGTATGTGAAATTGAGTGGTTTGTCACCGTGTGCGAGTTGTTTCAGTTTGTCAAAGATACCGCATCTGAAATAGAGAGTCCAATTCAGATGTTCTAAGTAGCATTGGGCTAGTTCAGGATTTAAGCAAATTTGTAAATTGGAAGCTCAGTGCATCCGGCTGAATGAATAATCTTGGGAAATTTCTCCCCCTGAATACAGAGTGCAAGGTCAGGTGCGATTCATGCAGGCTTTGGTTGGACAATTTTCAGGTTGTGTGTGTGATTATACTCTGCTATTCGAACCTTCGGCCGTAATTGAGTAGTGTCTTCTAGGAGTGACATGTGCCTGAGAAGTATAACTCTTCAATAAAATGTCAATTCGTGACACTATTTGGTTCTCTAGTGTTGTTTCTAACCTCGTGTGATCAAATCTTTACCATTATGCTCAATTTTGGTAATTATCTGCTATTACATTACTTTTTCAATAGTATCGGTTGAACACTAAGCTACAAAAAATTTGAAATGTGATGCCAAAGAAGTCCATACTCCTTTAGAATCTGCCATGTTGCACCTCTCAAGTATGAGTCACATGTACTTGCCTTGATTCAACCGTAATCTATTATTCTTCAAATTCCTATGAATGTACATACTTATTATTTTCTTTGATTCATCCAATGATCATGTTGAATGTAGATTTCAACTAATATTTGCATCTATCAACGTTGAATTGGTTTTTCGTCAAGATGAGCATGTCATTCATGTACGATAATAAAATAATAAGATTGAAAATCTCATGATTCAACTTTTTCATGTTTACAAAAGTATCATACACATTTTTTAAAAAACCTTGTGATTTAATGAACTCGTCAAATCTCGTATTCAATTGCATAAGAGCTTGCTTTAATCCATAATGTGATTTCAACAATCTACAAACCAGTCTGTTTTGAACTTTCTTCTCAAAGCCAATTAATTGTTTCATGTAAATATTATACTCTAGATATTCATTAAAAAATGTTGTTACTACGTTAATCTTATTTAGAACAAGACCAAATATTACAACTAGTGTACATATCAAATAAATTGTAGCATACTTTGCTAGACCTTTTTCTTGAAATTTTTTTTTTATAGTCTACATCTTTCTCTTGTATGAAATCTCTAGTGAAGAGCTTGGCTTTAAAAATCCTCTTCACTTCTCCTGATGAACTGTCTTTTAGCTTGTACACCCATTTGCAATCAATTAGCACTTGATTGATATAAAGCTCAACTAGCTCCCAAATTTTGTTATCAATCAACAAGTACATCTCACATTCTATAGGAGCATATCATTGAAGCTTATTGACTGAAGCTTAAGCTTTGCTTTAAAAAAAAGGTTCACTTTTTTCAAGATCAACACAATGTCATCATCATACTTTATATAAATGTCAAATATTTAAAAATAGATAAATAAGTCCATAAATCATGCCTCACAAGAGCTTTATTAACCCAATTTGATGTTCTTCTAGATCTCTATCAACTAGTGCAAATACTTGAGTCTCACCAATGATAAACTGCTCCTCTAGTTCTTGTTGCTCAAAAACTTGCTCCATCTATATCACAGCTTCTCCTTGTATTCACACCATTTACCATATAATGATCAAACTACTCCTCAGCAACATCCATAAGTGGAGATTTATCTTTGTTAGTATGGTAAGTTTAAAGACTATTTCTCTATTTCAATGATCTAGATTATTGAAAAATACATCCCCATGAACAATCACCTTATAAGCTAGTGGATCCTAGAGCCTTTAACACTTTACACCACTAGCATATCCAAGAAAACAATACTTTTGGATATGATGTAATTTATTCCTTTTTTCCTTGGATATTAAAGTACAAACGCTGCAATCACATATTCATAAACCATCATATTCCGTCCTCTGTTTGTGCCTTAATTTAAACGGTGTCAAAAAAGTTATAGCAATGGAAGAAAAAAAATTAATCAAATATATTATGCTATTAGCAACTTTAACTCAAATTCACATGATACATCAGATTGCTTCAACATTCATCTTTTCCAACAACATTTTTTCCAACACTGTTCAATTGAAAATCTAAATAACAGCATTTTGTTGTGGAATATAAACCTTGATGAGATCACAAGTAATATTCTCTTCTTTTTAGTAATTCTAAAACTGTTCAAAATTATACATTCTGCCATTATTTATTTGTAAATATCTCATCTTGTGTCTAGTTTGAATCTCAATTTGGACTTTTTTATTTTTGAAAATTGTAAATATCTCATACTTGTGTGTGAGAAAATAAACCAATCTACAAAAAATCTGAATAATCATTAATAAATGATTGTAATAACCCACCAAAGGCTAAAACTGCAGTATAGCAGCAAAAAGGTCGAACCCACAGGGACAGAGGCAACACACATTGTACAAAGTGTCATGTTTAGCAGACTATTGAAGAGTTTGAATTCTCAGGCAACTGTCATTCCCAGAAATACTGCAGAGGCTAGCCCCGAGGGCGTCTTCTATAGCGTAACCTGAATTTACAACCAAGGCTTACTCGAAGTAACAAAACTTCACTTTGGCATTGAGGGGAAACATCCCGAAGGAGTACAAACAGGAACAATTACCCGAAGGTGTAAGGACGAACTGCTCAAGTATCTAACCAGTTACTAGCTCTGAGCATTTAGCAATCACCCGCAGGTGTAGATCCAAACTGCTCAAGTATCTAACCAGTACACTAGCTCTGAACATTCGGCCGAAGGCCAAATGTTCAGAGCTTGCGCTACAAAGCTACATGCTTGAGCTACAAAATGCGATATCTTTGTCAAGCTGTAGCTCCTCTTGCGCGGTGACAGAATTAAGGACACAAACACGCAGAGAAAATGAGTTCCTGGTCTGCACTTCCGAAACTCGAAGAATCCCAAGGCAAGACGCCTTGAACTACTTTATACCTTCTAAGTTCTAACTGACTAACACTCTACACTACATGTCATCTGCTATGTCTCCTGCGCGACGGACTACCGCGCACTAACTCCCTACCCGACTAGTCCTCGGCTCTACTGCGCAATCCCAGCTGCCTCAACACCGCAGTCAACTCTGCCTCGAGGTTCGCAATGGCATCTCGCGACCTCGTCAGAAAAGCGTCTAACCTCTTCGCGACCCGCCGCCGACTCCGACTGTCACCCGACATCAATTCCGCCGCACGAATTTCTAATCTGCGCAGTGTGATTCTCTCCTACGCATCCACTTCCCAGTAAGTGTAACCTCTTAGACAGTGGTTCACTCCAACTCTTCCCGCGTGCGATCTGCCGCACGCCGGCGATCAACTTCAACCTCTACCAGCTACAGCTCTGCCTCCGCACGCTGCGCTCTCAATTCGCCGCACTGCGATTGCAGGTGACAAATTAACTCTTCATCAGCTTGACGTGCACTCTGACACTGCTCTAGTAACCGTGTCTGTCGCACGAGCTCTTTTGACAATATGCGATTCTGAGCTTGCTCAGAATCGAGATCCTCCGAGAGCTTCTCTCGTTGCTTCACCAATTCCTTCTTCGCGTCCTCGAACTTCTCTTTCTGCATCTTGTGGACCGCCTTCTGCACCTTCCGCAAAATGACCAGTTGTTTACGCAGGGCGTCATTCTTCAACCGCAGATCCTTGATGGTCTCGTCCAAGGAAGCCAACAAGCTAATGGTCCTGACCTTGATGCGCGTTCGCCTGCGCACCAATTCGACGTAGGACCCAGGATGGCGGGGATCAGCATACTTCGCCACCTTGCAATCGAGGTACCTCAGCAGAGGTACCACCTATTCGCACAACGCTGTTGTCGGCGTGCCTTGCACCGACTTCTCCTCTTGCTCCTCCGAGCTCGATTCATCTTCTTCATCCTCCGAATTGAGTATTTCAGTTGCCACGGAATTCCCCGGCGATTTCCGGGAGTTGGGTTGTGTGCTTCTGCTACTGCTGCCGCCGCACTACTCCCTGCCAAGGTGTTGGAAGATCCTGCTTCCGACAAGTTCGCTCCTTCCGTCTGATCTGCTACCGCCGAAGGCGCTTGTGCCGAAGGCACACGTGTCTCCTCCTTCCGTACTTCGTCCGTCCCCTCACATTGGGTTTGTCTCGAAGTCGCTTGACCCGAAGTCCGTTGACCCGAAGTCTGTTGAGCCAAAGGCGCTTGGGCCGAAGGCTCCTCCTCACTCCTCTGCTGCGCCGAAGGCTCTTGATCCAAAGTCGAGTCATCGAATGGTACTTGCTCGGAAGCGAAGCACCTGTCTGTCGTCGGCGCATTCGTCGGTGCCGCATGTTGTCTCCCTTGACCCGAAGGCCTTCTCGCTTCCGCCGAAGGCGTCCGTGCCTTCGGCGCAGGGAGGTTCTCTGACCTCTATGCAGTTCGTGCACTCACATCCTCCTTCGAGGATGGCGAGTTTCTTTTCTTTGCAGCACGCCCCGTCTCTACGCTGCTTGCCGGCAAGACGAGCCTCCGTGCCTTCTGCTTGGGCCGACTGCAGAGCTCTGTCAGTGGCCGCTTTTGATTGGAAGCAGCAGCATCGCGTTGCTGGCCCTGCTCTGCTTTTCCTTCCCACCTTCGCTTCCGTGGCACTGTGGTACCCCACTTTTGGTATTTTTGAGGAATTTAAAACATTTTTGGAAAACTGTACCGCGGCAGCAGTGTAAATAACCATCGGTGCATCAAAATAGAGTGAAACTGGAGTATCTCGGAGAATCTCGAAAGATCTCATAGAATCCAGGAGTTAGGCGCAACGTCTGAGACAGGCGCCGCCCTAAACACGGGCTCTGAAGGAGTCCCCCTTCGGCGCAAGGCGCGTAATCCGCCTTCGGCGCTACGCGTTTGACGCTAGAGAAATCCTTCAGAATCTAATCAATTTCCAAACGCCTCGACTTGCTTAGGGTCTCGTTGGAAAGAGCTCGACGCGTTGATTCTAACAAGCTAAATAACGCCGCGAACGGATGAGGACTCCGGGAGTTATGAAGGTCGCAAGATACGCAGATTCTCGCCTACACGTTGGCGAGGAAAGTTTGTCCTATGCGCGGACGAGGGAAGTCCGCCTACGCATAGGCGGAATAGGGTTTGACGTCGGCGGGATGTCCGCCACGAATGTCGCCTACTCTTAGGCGGGGAGTACTGACACCTATGCACAGGCGGACGCGAAGGCCGCCTACGCACATGCGCTTCGGCGTCGGCAGGAAGCCCACCTTCGGCCCTAGAAATGCGCCTTCGGGGTTGGAAATTGTACGGCGTCTTTGGTGCCAGCGCATCGCGGACGGGCGAGGATCCAACGGAGTAGTAAAATCCGTACGGACCGTACGGACGGAACGGACGAGTGCGCCTTCGGCCAGTCGGGGTTACGGGGACAAGAGCGCCGACGGAGAGGCGAGAGAAATGGACACACTATACGGAGTCCGTTGACCGCGGTCAACGCCTTCGGCATAGCCGCCTTCGGCGCTGCGCCTACGGCGAGGGACTTGCGCGGACGAACGTCTGATACGCGGACGGAATTCGCCTACGCGTAGGCGAGCGCCTACGCACAGGCATATGAAGTTTTGCGCCGGCGGAGATTCCGCCGAGGATTCCGCCTACGCAGAAGGGAGTTCAATTTTTGTCCTATGCGCGGACGATCGCCTTCGGCGGAGCGGGACTGGCCAAAGTTAAGTACGAACAAATGTAGCGCGCCAGCGAGAAATCCGCCTTCGGCGCTGCGCACCCATGTCCGCGGCGTAGTACGCTAGCGGAGTTCAAATTGCCAATTCGAGCGTGTGAGTTAAGTCGGCGTCGGCGGAGCGTGAAGCCGCGCGTGAGAGAGGAGGCCGTTATAGCGCGGAGCCGGCGCGGCCATCAAGTGATCCGACCTTCACGACCGAGAGCCGACCATGACCTTCAACAAGGAGACGGAGGACGCCCCATTCTTGAATTCGCGATTTCACTTTCTAGTGCGAGCTGCGCACGTCCACCTGCTAGCTGTTAGACACTCTAGACATCGCCGCGCGGAGAATTACTCGGTGGCTGAGAGAGAATTGAGTGCGCGCGAGTTGGAATTGAGAGAAATTAGAGTTTGTAGAGGAGGCAGAAGCGCGAGCAAGAAGCTCGAGCGGAGCAGAGAGAGAGTTGGTGCGCAAGCTAATTTCAAGAACGCGATGTCGAAGTTGAACAGGCTGCGGATGATGCCACTCCGGCTTCCACAGAACGGGTTGCGGGCTTTTGAGGAACGGCTGATTGCAAGGAAACTTGAGTTCTTGCTGTGGGGATGGAATTACGTGTGTGTAGACATGGTGCGCGAATGGTTGGACGCGGAGCGACAACCTACGCGCGGATTGCGTCCGCACGTAGATAGGTGGACCGTCCACGATTGGGCACAGGCATTGGGGAGGTGTGCCGGCAACGACGGGTACCTCCTATTTGATAGTGAGAGCGTCAAGGTGTCGAAGCAGGACGAAGCGCAATTCGTGGAATTGTTCAAGCGAGGGAGGTCTTCCAAGAACGGGTACAAGATCCGCGACTACAAAGATCGTTTCCGCAGGACTGTAGCGGCGGCGCTTCTGCAATTGTTGCAGCCGCACCGCACTTCGTACATCACGTTGTGGCAGGTGTCTTTTGTGGAGCTCACATTAGCCGGAGCTCCAGTTCACTGGGCGCGCATCCTACATAGGGTGATGCGACAGCACGCATATGAGGAGAAGGGAGGAACTCTCAATCACCTCTCCCCTTTCTTGATAAACTTTTATCGACAGAGGAATTGTTTGACCACGGCGGAGCTTGCTCGTTTTCCGCCATTGTCAGTCGATCATCCCGGGAAGTATGTGCGTGATAACGAAGTCGACACCGACGCAGAGGATTCACCAACTTCCACTCCACCGACTCAGCGGGACGAGGGAAGAAACACACCCGCAGCAAGAGTGCCGCGGAAACGAAGATGGAGAGAGGAACCGGAGGAGGAGCAACATCCAGAACCCACTCCTCCCATACGGCAGCGGCCACTGCACGAAGTGTGCAGCCGGCCGAAGCAGAAGGCGCGCAGGCTTGTGTTATCAGCCAACAGCGCGGAAACGGCGACGATCGCCACGGAGAAGGGAAGTGCGTCCCTGGAGAAGGATGGAAATGCGCGGACGTCCGCAGGAGCGGTGGACCACGCTACGCCTCCGACGGACGAGAGACGGCCTTCAGGTCAGGAGTTACCACGTGCGATGCGGACGAGTGTGCCGCCTACGCACAGGCGACTCCCTGTGGATAGGCGACCTCTTGCAGACGTGGACCTCTGCCTACGCGTAGGTAGAGAAAGTTCGCCTACGCACAGGCGGCCGCCTACGAGTAGGCAGGATTCATCCCCAGTACAACGTAGGAAGGGGAAGGAGCCGGCGGAAGATCCGCCTTCGGGTCAAGGGCCTTCGGGGCAAGGCCCTCCGGCGTACAACGCGCCGAGATTTGCGCCTTCGACGCCAGGGCCTTCGGGCCAATGAGGTACAAGCAGGCAGCGTGCGAAGGCCGCACCTTCGGCGGGGAATCCGTCGGAAGATGCGCCTTCGGCGGAAGGGCCTTCGGACCAAGGTACATCGGGCGGGCGGCCTGCGGCTCTATCACCTTCGGCGGTAGACGCCTTAGGCGCTGCGCCTGCGGCGGATAATGTGCCGGGAATTGCGCCTACGCGTAGGCCGGACGCATCCCTCGCGCAGGACCGATTGAGGGAGCAGGACCTAACGGAGGAGCGGATTGTCTGTCCGCGGGATGAAATTCACGTGCGCGATGCACAATTGCACCCCGCGCAGACACATTGCGCGCGATCACCTTCGGCGGCGGACGCCGGCGGCGAAGGAGTGACGATCGACGCACGACAGGCGGATGATGGGGATGTGGCACGGCCGCATTCACCCACCGCCTTGGACATTTTAGCAGGGAGCAGCGAAGCTGCAGGAGCGGCATCGGCGGCAAAACCCGCAGACCACTCGCAGCCCCACTCAGGCCAGTCGCCAACGCAATCAATGGCAACCGAAATCCTCCCTTCGGATGATGACGAAGGGGGATCCACGGAATCAATGTCGGGATCGGGAGACACCGAGGAGGAGGAGGAAGAAATCGTTGGTGCGCCGACGGCGGCGCTCTGTGAGCAGGTAGTACTTCTGCTGAGGTACTTAGATCGCAAGATCGATAAGTACGCGGACCCTCGCTAGCCTGGGTCCTACGTCGAGTTAGTGCGCAGGCGAACTCGCACTAAAGTCCACACCAGCAAGCTGCTAGCTCGGGTGGACCAGGAACTTAAGGAGCTGCGGGAGCAGTATGAATGCTTGTGGGATCAGTACAATCTCGTTTGGAAGACGCACACCCACTACGACAAGGTGAAGAAGGAGAGACTGGAAGAGCTCACCAAGGATCTGGTGAAGACCACGGAAGCACTGATTTCTGAGAAGACTTAGAATCAGGTTCTTTCAGAGGAGCTCGTGCGACAGACGCGGTTGTTGGAGCAGTGTCAGCTCGCACGACAGGCGGATGATGACTTAATCCGCAGGCTGCAGTCGGAGTGCGGAGAATTGAGAGCTCAGCGTGCGGAGGCCGAATCGCAGTTGGTAGTAATTGAAGACGATCGCAGGCGAGAGGCAGATCGCACGAAGGAAGAGATGGCGAGGCGAGTCGCCCACTGTCTCAAGGGCTACGCCCATTGGAAAATGGCGGCGCAGGAGAGACTCACACTGCGTGAGTTAGAGCTTCGTGCAGCCGGGTTGTTGGCAGGTGACAGTCGGAGTCGGCGGCGGGTAGCGAAGAAGCTGGATTCTTTTCTATCGAAGGCGCGGGATACCATGTCCACCCTTGAGACGGAGGTTTCCGCGGTGCTGCAGCGTTTGGGATTGCGCAGTCGAGCTGAAGACTAGCAGGGTAGGGAGTTAGTGCGCGGCAGTCCGTCGCGTAGGAGGCGAAGCACAGGTTCCGCGGAGTGTAGTGTAGCGTGGTTCCGTGCCGGCGTGTAGCATAGTGCAGTGTAGTGCTAGTTAAGACTTAGAAGGTATAAAGTAGTTCAAGGCGTCTTGCCTTGGGATCTTTCCCAATTTCGGAAGTGCAGATCAAGAACTCATTTTCTCTGCGTGTTTGTGTCCTTAGTTCTGTCACCACGCAAGAGGAGCTACACCTTAGCGATCCGCATCGTGTAGCTGAAGGCCTTCGGCCGAATGTTCAGAGCTAGTACTTTGGTCAGAGACTTGAGTAGTTCGGATCTACACCTGCCGGTGATTGCCGATGCTCAGAGCCAGTGACTAGTTAGATACTTGAATAGTTTCGCCCCTACACTTTCGAGTGGTTGTTCCTTATTAACTCCTTCGGGATTTTTCCCCTGAATGCCAAAGTGAAGTTTTGCTACTTCGTGTAAGCCTTGGTTGTAAATTAAGGTTACGCTGCAGCAGGTGCCTTCAGGGTAACCCCTGTAGTATTTCTAGGAATGACAAGTGCCTGAGAATTCAAACTCTTCAATAGACTGTTATGGTGTGTTACTGGAATGTTTCTCAGTGAGTCCTTCTGTGCGGACCTGTGTTGAGAGTGTTGTTCACCGCGTATGAGTGACTTCGATCCGAAGTAGGCAGTCCAAACCTGGTTCCCTACGCTAGCAGAAAGCTAGTGAAAGGGTTGTAAAAGCCGGAGTTGGGAGTCACTACCCGCAGCTTCGCTGAGTGTACTCTTGAGAGACCTTCCCCCTGAAATCTTGAGTAGAGGTCCTAACCGATCTCTGGGTTGTGTTTCTGTAGTTTCAGGTGTGTGTGTGTGTTACGCTGCACTGTGCGACCTCCGAGTGAGCTCCGAGTGAGCACTTGCAGTATTTCTGGGAGTGACAGTCGCCTGAGAATTCAAACTCCTCAATAGTCTGTTAAATGTGACACTTTGTACCCTGTGTGTTCCTCTGTCCCTGTGGGTTTAACCTTTCTGCCACTATATTGCAGTTTTAGCCTTTAGTGGGTTATTACAGGCACTCATGCTCTGAGCGATTCTCCCTCTGCTCTCGGTTGAGCTGATGGCGTGCCGGCGGGTGTCTCGTCTTCGTCGGAATCGACTTCGACGTCCTTCACATATCGGCCCGGATTGCTGCGTGACAGCAATGGGAATTGCACTCGCTCTGTCTCGGTCAGACATCCCATCGACCGATAGAAATTGATCAAGAAAGGGGAGAGGTGATTGATCGATCCTCCCTTCTCCTCGAATGCATGTTGTCTCGTCGCCTTCCACAGAATGGGAGCCCAATGAATCAGAGCTCCGGCCAACACTAGCTCCACGAACGCCACCTGCCAAGAAGTCATGTAGGTGGTCCTCTGTGGCTTCAAAAGTTGAATGAGTGCTACCGCGACATTCCTCCGGAAGCGATCCTTGTAGTCCCGGGTCTTGTACCCGTTCTTGCTGGACTTGCTGTTCTTAAATACGGCCCCGAAGGAAATCTCTTCCTCCTTCGTGACCTTAATACTCTCGCACTCGAACAGAAGATGGCCTTCTTCTCCCGCGCATCTTCCTAGAACCTGCTCCCAGTCGCAAACTTCCCATCGCTCCGGATGCGGTCGAAATCCGCGCGTAGGTTGATCCTTGCCCTTCAGCCACTCGCGAACCATGTCCTGGCACACCCAATTCCATCCCCACAGGAGGAAATCGAGTTTCACTGCAGTCAGCTGATGCCGGAATGCGCGCAACCCAATCGGCGGTAGCTTCAGCGGAATCATCTGCAGCTGTGTAACCTTTGACATCGCGTTCTTGAATTCGATCGCGCACATCAGAAGTCCGCAAACTCTCCTTCGCGGTCTCGAAGCTTCTTGCACGCGGACTCAATCACTCCTCGAGCTTTTGCTCTCACTAACAAGTCCCTCGGCCGCGCACTCAGCTGCTACACGGTATCCTGCAATTCCCCGCAAGTCGCGACTCTCTCTCTCATTTCTCTCCGCCGATTTCTTGCTCCGCAATCGTCGCTCGAGCGAAATCGAAATTGCAATTCCAAGAATGAGACGTCTGCCTTTGGCGAACAAGATTTCACCGCGCGACACCTGGGCGTGGGTATCGACCCACTTGATTGCCGCGCCGACTTGGAGGCGTAACGGCCCCCTTCGCACGCTCGGCTTCACGCTCCGCTGTTGTGCGGGCTCACACGCACGAGAATTGAATTTGATTTCCGCCGTCGTCCGTCGACTTAGCCCTGCTCGTGCAGCGCCGAAGACGTATCGCCGAAGGCGTGGCGGCGAAGGACTTCGCCTCTGGCCGATTCCCAAATTTTTTCTCTCCGCATCGCCGAAGGCGCACAACCGAAGGCGTACGTCTTCCGCCAAAGTCACTCTCCCGCAGCGCCGAAGGCGTTCCGCCGAAGGCGCACGGCCGAAAGCGTACGTCTTCCGCCGAAGTCACTCTCCCGCAGCGCCGAAGGCGTTGACCGAAGTCAATGCATCTTGTCCTTTCCGTGGTTCTGTCTTGTCCCGCCGAAGGCACTCTCGCCGCAGGTGTTCCGTTCCGCCGAAGGCGCACGTGTCCGCCGAGGACGTACAGCCAAAGTCGCTTCTCCCGAAGGCGTTGACCTAATATCGATGCAATGGCGCCGAAGGCGCTCAGGCGAAGGAGTACACCCCCGAAGGCGTTGCCCCAAAGGTGCTTGAGCTGAAGGCGTCCGTCCGTCGCCCAAGGCGTTTCGCTGAAGACCCTCCCTATCAGTAACTTCCGACACTCATGACTAAGTGATTCCTTATCCGTTTTAGTAGTTCTTGGGCTCATTAGAACAAGCGCGTCGAGCTCTTTCCAACAAAATCCTAACCAGATCAAAGGGTTACGAATTGGTACAGTCATGAGGGATTCACTCTAGCGCCGAAGGCGTTTTCTCCTGCTCGCGCCGAAGGCGCTTCCCCTCCGTAGGAACTGTCCGTTCGGGCCAGGGCGCCTGTCCCGGACATTGCGCCCAACTCCTGGATTCTCCTGGACCCACGATCATCCATTTTCACTCTATTTTAGTGTACCAATTACTATTTACAGTTACTGCTACGGTACTATTTTCCAAAAAATGTTTAAATTCCGCACAAAAACAAAAAGCGGGTTACCACAATGATACATAGTATAACTTTCCAAAGAATGAAGATTTAGAAAATTGTTCACACACTTCACTATGTACATACTCAAATAACTCTGTGGAATTATTAAATCCAACATCAAAGATCTGTGCTGCTTGTCCATGATATATTGTTGGCAAAGATTCAAATGAATTTTATCCAAATCATATAACAATTTCAATTACTCTTTACTGTGAGGAACATGAATCTATTACACATATATGCTAGTCTAAAATTTTGCACATGAGACATATCAATTTAAAATATAATAACATTAACATTTTCATAGATGATATTGCACTCTAAGAAATATAAATTGCTGTGTTTATATCAATTAAGGATAATATTATCACTAACTCTTATATAAAAAACACATTTTTTAGTTCTCCCCGCAATGTCTTTTAGATAGTATAACAAAAGAGATACTAAATTTTCAATTTAGTCAATTTTCCGTCAAAATTTTCAAGTTAGATATAAATCTAACTTGGATCAATATAAATTTGATATCATCAAACATGCTAATCTTGACAAATTCAACGTTCTCAATATTACAAGGTTAATCATTTTTCATAAAAAATGATCCGTTTGATATTGAAAAAGTACAAAATAACTCTCTAACGTAATATATGTGATAAGAATAAGCACTATCAAGAATCTATACCTCATCAACAAGCTCTGATGAATTGCATAGGACATACATTTGACATCATATGTCATCATCTAGCAAATCATACTCCTATGGGTCGAAATATTCATTAACATTTGACAATGGACAATCATCACCCTTGATTTTCACATGGCACTCTTTCTTGACGTGGCCACTCTTATCACATCTCCAGCACATCAACGTCTTCCTCTCAGCTATCTTCTCTTTGGACTTGGATCTACCCAAGGATCCGAAATGTTTCTCATTCTTGTCATTCTTTGAATATGACCGATCTCAAATCACATTTAGTGTTGTATTGAAAAATGAGAATGGAGTAGATAAAATCATCATCTTTTGATACACGTTCTCTGTCAACAGAGCATTTACAACCTCGTTATAAGTGATAGTTTGCCTATCACAATGAAGCAAAACCTGTGATAATGATTGATGGAATGCATGCAGTAAGCTAAGGACGTGGTGAGCTTTTTGTTCATCAGATATTTCCTCTCCAAGATTCTCAAGATCACTGAATGCATCAATGTGATCTTGGATCTTAGCACCAAAATCTTTCATCTTGAAGCTTATCAACTTCAAGAAAACATAGAATTTGTTATTTAGTTCATTGAGATGAAATTGAAGCTCAAGATCCTCAAAGAGTTGAGTGAACTCGTCATTCTCTCTCACATGCTTCAAGACTAAAGGTTGTAGATGTGACATGACAATAATCAATGCTTATTCTTGAAGTTACTTCCATATGCCATCATTAAAGTTTGACAGTTTTGATCTCAATAATATGATAAAACTCATTGCCTTCAATTTTTACTTCACTTGCGCCTCCTAGAGTAGATAGTCACAACGTCCGTCATACTTTACAATGTTGTAATCTCCTCCTCCGTATTTATTGATTGCCAAATTGGCAATCAATAAATACGAAGGAGGAGATACATTCAACATTTGTCAATCTGACAAATGTTGAAAGTTGTGTTATGACGTGTTTCAATGACCCACTTCTTTTTTTCACTCATCTCTTATTTTTCTTAGGAATCTCAAACGGTTCTTAGATACTAGGAAGTAATTATTGCAAGAATTTTTTTAACAATCAAGGGTTAAAGTCAATAATCAATGACGATCAACTTTCGTCCGTCAGTCCGTATCCGTCTGATTTTAAGTTTGGCAAGGTTCATTAGTATTAGAGTATATTCAGGAAGGTTTGGCAAGAGCTATGGATTCCAAACAAGTTTAGACACATGTTTGGTAGTTGCTAGAAGCTAGTGTCAGAGCAAAAGTTAGTACTCCTGTCGTCTGACGCATCTCTGCCACGTGGCCGTCTGCTTGCACGTGCCAGCGCCAAAACGCATGTCTGCGCATTTTTCTCCTTTTGCCTGCTCGCAAGTTTGCAGCCTCGTTTGTTTGTTCCCCCTCAATGATGATCTCCTCAAATCTATAAATTTTTGGATCACTTGTCAAAAAATTGACAAATTTCTTGCATGCTCTCTATCTGCACTTGTTTGTGCTCGATGTTCGATCTTCCGAGTTTTCATCCGCCCTAGCACGTCTCTGCTGCGATTAATCCTTGCTCTTGTCTAGACTCATGTTGTCTCCATCGTCTCTCTTTGCAACAAATGTCAATTGTGAACCTCTAACTGGATATGACAGTCCATTGCGTTCTTGAAAAGTTCAAATTCAAAACATGTAAAGGATGGAAAAGACGGAATCACGTCGAATTCATCAATTGCTTCCAAAGATAGTTATATTTTCCGCACACAAGACAAAAGAAACATTCTACGAGCAGAAGAAATCAAACTTCACAATGTATTATCTGAGTAGATGTTGTTCATTCAACTAGTGCCCCAAAACTTCAAACTCAGAAAAGTCACATGGCTTAGAATTGGAGGGAGGAGTGACTTGTGGATCTTGATAGAAGATGCAGCGTGACACAAAATGTGTACTTTGAACAATGATTTGTGAAAGATAAAAAATTTGTTTGACGAACTCTAGAGCAACAGCACATGAAATCCTTCAACTAAAACACAGATTCAATTGTACATAACAACCTTTGATTTCGGCTTTCATACCATTTGTAGAATCAAAACACCATATTATTCAAATCAAGAGCACGAAAATACTAGTTTACACAAGACACAACAGGTATGTGATTCAATCGCAACTGAGGAATACGTCCATGGAAAACTTCATCAAGTTTCAAAGGCAAAAAGACACTTGTTTTCACATACATATAGATCGTTACTTAATGTATAGAAGCTCTTGACCAACATCTATATACAAAATTTCTAACAAACTTGAGTTAAAATCAAAAATAGAATTAAACCCAACATTATGCGCACATTTCACAAAAGATATCTAATAAAAGGTTTGTTTTATATTTGGTTTTGTTAATGCTATGGTGTAAACTATACAATAATTTGCCACCTAAGTAAACAACTTGAAACCTAAAGTTGTGTGCGTACTTAACATTTTTGATACGCACAGTTGTGTGCGTATCTCTTCAATATAAAAAAATTGACCACCAAGCATTTGAATGTACCAAGGTTACAAGATTATTTCAAGACCAAGAAAGAAGAAATCTCCAAACTAGCAAACACGCTTTAGCGCGTGAGTATGAAATTAGCAAAGGCGTTATATAGAAGGCATGGGAAAAACAAAATTTCTATCTCGAACGATTTGCTTTACTCTCCAAAGAAGCTAAGTAGAATTCTTCAGAGTTTCAATTGTATAATTTTTTGAACTTGATTATATGTTGTAGATCTAGATTGGCATAATACTTCATGCAAAACTTCCAGTTTCTTTGCTTCTATGTTATTTATTTTTGATTCAGATTTTAAAGCTTCATAACACTGTCTTGATCATTTCAATACATGCCGATATCTAAAAAAATGCTTCTTCATGAAGAAGATGCTAAGAATGACAAGCATGATCTAGGATTATTACAAGACTCAGAAGAATTATAACTCATCATTGCTCAATACAACCCTTAATAAGTCTAAAACATGGACAAAAGTAGATTATTTTTTGTTTGCTTCTCAAATATTCTATTCTTATGCTGCAGGAGGATGTTTGAAGCATCAAAGTCAAAAAGAAATTGAAAGATTATGTATCTCTGATAGCTTGCGCCAACACATCTATAACACATAAAATTCCTCGCGTAATGATTAGAAATCTAAAACATACAACGTGTATCAAGAGCTGACACTGATCAATTAGTTATTTCAATCAAGCAAAAGCCTAAATGGATGTGAATACCTACTGGAGATGATTCAACAAAGTCTTTGGTCCAAATATCAAAAGACAAATAGGACGTTCCGTTCTTTTATTGATGAATAATGCACTAGTAAACTTCAATGCATTTGAGCACAACAACAGCAGATTAGTATTTTTTCCTTTGAACTGTACGAGTTAGAAACAACCTTGTGATAAAGGAATCATTGATTCTCTCAAGAATCGATATAAATATTTAGAGTTCAAGGATATCCTCGATTTCTACGAGCTTGATGAGAAGTCGAAGCAGCAGACAAGAGAATTGGGAAAACGACTACAACGAGGTTCAACAAGAATCTTTTATGGAAATTCAGCGCACCTGCAAGATGTTGCAAGCTATGGAAAAAAGACTTACATCTATTTGTAATAACCCACTAAAGGCTAAAACTGCAATATAGTGGTAGAAAGGTCGAACCCACAGGGACAAAGGAACACACAAGGTACAAAGTGTCACGTTTAACAGACTATTGAGGAGTTTGAATTCTCAGGCGACTGTCACTCTCAGAAATACTGCAAGTGTCCACTCGGAGAGCACTCGAAGGTCGCACAGCGCAGCGTATCACACACACACACACACCTGAAACTACAGAAACACAACCCAAAGATCCGTTAGGACCTCTACTCAAGATTTCAGGGGGGAAAAGTCTCTCGCGAGTACTCAGCGAAGCTGCGGGTAGTGACTCCCAACTCCGGCTTTTACAACACTTCCACTAGCTTGCTGCTAGCGTAGGAAACCCGGTTTGGACTGCCTACTTCGGATTGAAGTCACTCAGACGCGGTGAACAACACTCTCAACTCACAAAACGCGCAGAGAACACAGGTCCGCACTGAAGGACTCACTTAAAAACATTCCAGTAACGCACCATAACAGTCTATTGAAGAGTTTGAATTCTTAGGCACTTGTCATTCCCAGAAATACTATAGGGGCTACCCTGAAGGCACCTGCTGAATTTACAACCAAGGCATACACGAAATAACAAAACTTCACTTTGGCATTCAGGGGAAAAATCCCGAAGGAGTACAATCAGGAACAAACACTCGAAGGTGTAGGGGCGAAACTGTTCAAGTATCTAACTAGTCACTGGCTCTGAGCATCGGCAATCACCCGCAGGTGTAGATCCGAACTACTCAAGTCTCTAACCAATGTATTAGCTCTGAACATTCGGCCGAAGACCTTTAGCTACAAAATGCGGAACGCCAAGTTGTATCTCCTCTTGCGTGGTGACAGAACTAAGGACACAAACACGCAGAGAAAATGAGTTCCTGATCTGCACTTCTGATGTTGGGAAAGATCGCAAGGCAAGACGCCTTGAACTACTTTATACTTTCTAAGTCCTTACTAACACTACACTGCACTATGCTACACGCCAAGATGCAAGCCGCAACAGATCCTACACCTGAGGAGTCGGCGGCTGCCTTCCGCTCTAACTCACAACCTAAATCTAACCCTAACCCTAAATCTTAATCCTAAGCCTATTGTACACAGCCGCCAGCGCCTTTCCATCCAAGATCTGAGCCTGAAAATTTGCAAGCATGCGTGGCCGGCCGAGATCAACGGCCTCACAAAATTTTAGATCCATCCAACTGTCCATCGCAAAGATATGAGCCCCGCCGTTTTGCGTCCCACACTTGACATAATCCCGCCAACTTCCGCCATTGGGAATCTTCTGCCACGTGGCACCGAAGGCCCTTGAGCCGAAGGCGGATCTTCCGCCGGCTCCTTTCTTTTCCTGCGTTGTACCGGGGGTGAGACCTGCCTACGCGTAGGCGGCCGCCTATGCGCAGGCAGTCTCCCGTCCGCATGGAGTCGCCTATCTATAACAGTCACCCCCGTCGCTCATAACTCACAGATCCCTGCTTCGTTTGGAACGTTCTTGGGCTCCTTGGAACGGGCGCGTCGAGTTCTTTCCAACGAGCCCCTAACCAAGTCAAACCGTTAAGAATTGAGAAAGTTATGACGGTTTTACTCTTCCGCCAAAGGCATTTGCCTATATACTCGCAGACGTCCGCGTCGCAAGCCGCCTACTTGCAGCTATCCGCCTACTCGCAGGCGTCCGCGTCCGCGTCGATAGCCGCCTACTCGCAGGCCGCCCCTCTAACTGTTAACGCCGAAGGCCCCTCTATATGTTAACGCCGAAGGCCTCTCTCCTAACCATGACAGCCGCTTTCGATGCTCATAACTCAGTAACTTGGTCTCGTTGGAACGAGCGTCGCGAGCTCTTTCCAACAAGACCCTAACTCAGTCAAGAAGTTACGAATTGAGAAAGTTATAAGGGATTCACTCTTCCGCCGAATGCACTCTCCCGCATCGCCGAAGGCGTTGACCCGAAGGCGTACGTCTAGGGCCGAAGGCGGATTTCCCGCCGATGCCGAAGCGCCTGTGCGTAGGCGGCCTTCGCGGTGGACGTCCCGCTGACTTCAAACCCTATTTCGCCTACGCGTAGGCAAACTTCCCTCGTCCGCGCATAGGACAAACTTTCCTCGCCTACTCGGAGGCGAGAAGCTAAGTGTCTTGCGACCTTTATAACTCCCGGATTCCTCCTCCGTTTGTGGCGTTCTTGGGCTCGTTAGAATCAGCGCGTCGAGCTCTTTTCAACGAGACCCTAACCAAGTCAAGACGTTGTGAATTGAGAAAGTTATAAGGGATTCACTCTTCCGCCGAATGCACTATCCCGCATCGCCGAAGGCGTTGACCCGAAGGCGTCTACCGCCGAAGGCGCATCTTCCGGCGGTTCCTCCGCCGAAGGCGTACCGCCAAAGTCGCTCTACCGCCGAAGGCCCCCATCAGTAACTTCCGACACTCATAACTTAGTGACCTCTCATTCGTTTCACAAGTTCTTGGGCTCGTTAGAACCACCGCGTCGAGCTCTTTCCAACAAGACCCAAAACAACTCAAGGCGTTACGAATTGAGAAAGTTATGAGTGATCTACCGCCGAAAGTGCTCGAAGCAGATCCTGCAGCATGAACCGCCCGTTCCGTCCCAAGCGTCCCACTGTGGCCTAAGCCCAAAACCCCTTGACTGTCCTCGATCCTCTTTTTACTCTAGTTTTGCGTACCGATTACTATTTACAGTTGCGGCCGCGGTACTTACTATTCAAAAATGTTTTAGTTCCAACAAAAAACAAAAAGTGGGTTACCACACTATTTTATCAAGTTCTATACAAAATGCATTTTGTACCGTAGAGCTCATGAATTTGGAACCTAAACCAAGGGCGAAAAGCAAAATTGATGTGATTGTCGCTGAATTAGTCCAAATCATCAGAAACTTAAATTTATCAATCGACTGATCAGATTTGGAAGAATTTGTTCACATTGACAACAAAAGCAACAAAAATGACACTGCTACAATATGTTGCAACAGTGTTGAAAGACGTCAAAGAATTGTTGGATTAGATGAAGATAAGTGAAGCAGGTCTTGACAAAAACAATGATGTCAATTTATCATAGGAGATTGTAGAATCAATGTGATAATCAACAAATACCAAAGTGGAGCATAATGATAAAGATTAGTTCCCACAAAGACAGATGCAACACCAAGAGTCATGATTTGTCACTAATTAACCTTCTATTGAAGAGTTTTACTTCTTAGACACATGTCACTCCCAGAAGACACTACTCGATTACGGCCGAAGGTCCGAAGAGCAGAGTATAGTCGTCCGTACAACCTGAAACTTATCCAATCGACACTTGCGGGAATCGCCTTGGACCTCACACTTAGATTTTAAGGAAAAAATTTCCCAGAATTGCACATTCTCAGCTTACTGACCAGAATGCCCAGACTCAAATTTGCTTAAATCTCGAATAGCTCCAAGCTTACTCAAAACACCCGAATTGGACATTCGCGGCTCCAGATGCGGTAACTTTGACACACCAAAGCGCACCATGCACAGTGACAGAACACACAAGCTCACAGTAGATACAGATTGACAACCAAGACAAGTCAATTGACAGTAAAGTCCTCTAAGGAAAAGAGCCTTGGGTCTTTTTATTCATTCTAAACTTCTAGACCTCTCAACCGCTCGAGGCGAACAACTCTCCAGTGCGGTGCCATCCGACGCAGCAGTTACAACGTACTCTAAGCTTCCGTCGGCTCCTAATCTACGCAACACGCTTAGAATCTCTAGCTCTAAATTCTCTCGTGCCTCTTCTAATCCGGAAGAGAAAGATTTGATTAATCTAACTAACTGCTTGTGCCCTGCAGCTCCGCTGATCTTCATGCCCATCAATTGCCGCCCATCAGCGAATCTAACTTCAACCACTTCAGCGTTTGAACTTCCCACATCACAAACCCGCGCATGCATTTTTCTACACACAAACGCAAACTGTCGGTTGTCTCTTCCTTCAGCTGATGATACGCCGCCTCTGCCTTTTCCGCTCTCATCCACGACCCCTCTAGCTGCTCCGTTATTGCCTTTAACCGCCCCTGCAGCCGATCGCAATCCGCTTCGAACCGTACTCTACATTCGATCTCCGAAGACTTGATCGATCTACACTCCGTCTAATCGACTAATTTGACTTCGTGCTTCCTAAGCTGCTCCGCCAAATTTGCCATAAGCTCATTCGCACGTTGCAACTCCTTGCTATGGGTCTCAGTGCGTGCCCCAATCCTTCCCCTTAGCTCCCTCCGCTTAGTCTTCAGCGCAGCAATCCGTCGCCGAACACCTACGGCCTTCCGTTCCTCTTCGGCTCTACACTCTTTTTTCTTCGCCACCAACTCGGCTGCATGCAAATGATCACGCTTCTTCAGATCCGCAGTCAGCTCATCCACGCGACGCGATTCCTCGTTGAAGGCGATTCTAGATGCCTCCAATCTATCCCGAAGATCTATTGTCGCCTTCCGCGCCTTCTCAATGTCAACCCGAAGGCTCGTGCAATTACGCTCCGACGACGCACAAAGATCCTTCTTCTCTATCAAACTCTTCCAAAGTTCAGCACATTTTGAGTCCATTTGTTAAAGTCGGTTCTCCTGCTCCTGCAAGATCACCTTCATGGTCGCGCACTCGGACAACAAGCTTGCAACTCTTTTGTTTGCCATTGTAGTGGCTGCCTCCAACTCTCTCTTCACTACTACGGCTCTCTTAATTTTAATTCTATTCCTCACTAACTGTACATAGAACCCTGACTCCTTCGAAACACCATACTTCTCTTTCTTTCCATCCAGATACTTCAACAAGGGAACCACACTATCCTACAAAAAGTCGGAGAAGGAAAGTACTAACTCCTTTGGTTCTTACTCCGAAGCCTTCTTCTCCTCTTCGAGTCTTACCTCTTTCTCGGGTGGTGGGGGCGATGAAACCTCAGGGGAATCTACCACCGTCCCACCAACCTGCGGGACTACTTGCTCAAGTATCTCTTCACTCAATGTGAGCTCCTTCGCCAGTTCTTTACTCGTCTTCAGTTGAGGTACTTCTTCCCTCTCCATAGGTTGCATTCGCTCCGAAGGTGAAAGACTTAGACTTACAGTCGCCATACTCTCTTCCGAAGGTTTCACTTCTATCTCCATCGGCGCCTCGTTGTGTACTCCCAAAGGTCTTGCCTTTTCTGCCCGAAGATTTGACTCCTCTCACATATCTTTGTCCGTCATAGAGACAGCTACCTCTGACATCGCAAGACTACTCTTCGAAGACTCAAACACAACTCTCTTGTGATTTGCTTTCTTCTTCGGCCTTTGACATCTTGATCTGCGTTACCTATGTCTCAGCCTTCCGCGACTCAGGTCTTCGGCCTTCACCACTGTTGTCAACTACCTTCCGTTTCTTCGCCGGTCTCCTATCTACGGGTTCCCTAGTCGCGACGATGTCCACTTAAACTGGCACTCGGGCTCTCCAGGCTCTTCGGCTTGGACATTGTGTTCCTCCTCCGTGTCTCCTCCCGACTCGACCGTCAACACCTCCCGCTCCTTGAAAAATTGTTCTCCTCGCTCTTCGTCAATAGCCCCATTCCTCGATAGAAATTTATTAAGTAGGGCGTTAGATGATTACTAAGTCCTCCCTTCCATCTGGTGCCGACGTTGGTCCAAATTAGGTAGTGGAAGATCTTCGCCAAATGAATTGGTTCTCCTCTCAATGCGTGTTCGAAGAAGCCTACCTGCCATGCGGTGACATAGGTCGTGCGTTGCGGTCGCAGAATGTGCATCATCCCTAACGCAACCGCACACATCTTCGGGTCCTTGTACTCCGCTGTCCTTCACCCATTCGTACTCGTTTGCGCGCTCTTGAAGAGTGGCGCGAATGTGAATTCTTCGGCGCGCGTGATTTTAACACTCTCCTTCTCGAACATGAAGTCTTCATCCTACCTGCGCATGGTACTAAAATCCTTGTCCAGTGGTCGAGCGTCCACACCATCGGATTGCCACGAAGATTGTCACCCTTGTTCCGATTGTTATTCATCATCTCCTTGCATATGATCATCGATACACAATTTCAGTCCCATAGCAAAAATTCCAGATGCAGTGCGACAAGCTCTCGTCGATAGGTTCGTAACTCCGCATATGGCACCTTAAGTGGGACCAATTTCCGCATAGTAGCTTTTGCGGGTGGCGTCATGTCTCCAGTCGTATCTTTGCTTCTATCAAAACCGATCAATTGCAACTCTCACTCTCTCTCTCAATGTTGAAATGTCGGCGCGAATGTGTCCGCTTTGTGCCCTTACCTTCGACGCCCTAACGGTTCTCACACGCGCGCGAATTGGCACTCCCAACGCGTGCGGTTCTTGATTGGCCCTTGGCGAATTCAAATTGTGATCGGTTGTCTTTGCCGAAGGCCCGGTTATTGCATCGCCAAAAATGTTTGCGCTGATGATCCGCTGGTACAAAGGTCTTTCGCCGAAGGCAGAATTCCATTTTCTTCTCCTAACTAACTAATTTTCATTAAATCTACTAACTCCTATGACTAAGTACTTAAGTGTATACATTTTACCACGAATATGTTTAAGTTTTTGTTATTTATGCAAAAATTAAAAAAGCTAAGCATCACAATCACATGATAGATTTGGATTTCATGGATTTGAACCTTTGTATAAGCATATTTTTGATATTGAATTTATGTCAGTTGTTGTGCTATAACATTCAAACAAAAGCCAAAGATTCATTTGACAATCTCAAAAAATTTAAGTCAAGATCCAAGCAGTAGTACTCAAAGCCAGATGCAAAAAATAATCAAAAAATGAATTAGTTGACGAATCACGATATGGTTAATTGAAATTCCTCATGTGTTTCCGTGAAATTTCTAAAAATGTTGATACTAAATGCTAAACTTTTCTATTAAAATGCGTATTTAATTGGAAGTCTTCTATACGTTCCATAACATTGATGAAGCCAAATTTATGAAATCTTTCATTGGCTATAAAAAATTAATTTTCTTGAAACAATTTAAAAACATTGGATCTTGAAATTTTCTTAAAATACGTCACAATACACAATGTGATATATTTTAAGAAAATTTGAAAATATTATTCAAATGTAGATTTATTTGTATCTTAGAAATTTCAAGATATGTATGAATGCTCTTACATATACAATAAACAATATTGCATGTTTAATGCCATGATAAATATAATTTAAAAAAATATAATATTTGATGAATGTGAAATTATTTTTGAATAGTTTTAAATAAATACAAAATTTATACATGTCTATAACCACAACGAGTATCACATTAGGTCATCAAGTTGTTATTTATTCCAAGAAAACAATCATAACGAGTATATGATAGACTACATATCTTGTGTATATCTTATACTCTCTACATATACTGTATATGTAATGTACCCATTGTGATTAAATAAATATATGTTAGATAAGGGAGTGACTAGTTATCCCTCACTCTGGGCTAATCATCACTCACCATAATATACCATAAATCAAGATTGGTCTAAGGTTATAGGTGACAGTGGATTCAATTTATGGCTCTTCTAACATGGCTGTAATCCTCAAACTAAGGTGGCCACTGTACTCCGTTTTGGATTGCCCGCAACCCGCACGCACCTTGGGTACTCTTAGATGTACTCGGCTCGTCCTATTGCTGGTCTGATCTGACCAAATGCCTGCTGCTGCCACTTGCCTCAATGTCGATTGCGTCAATGTGATGGGCCGACCTGACGGAAATTTGGAGCAGGGCGGGGGATGGATGTGTGAGCCAACGGAGTTGAGGAGATAGGAAGATTGAGGGGCAAAGTAGGAAGTAAGGAACAAGAGCGAGGCCTTCGGTTCCTATCGGGACTAGGCCTCTATTTGGAAGATAGATATTGACCAAAGATCCAGCGAGAGTCGAACCTTCGACCGGGGAGCTTGTCTATTGATTCACTCACTCATTTATTCAGCTGCAACAGCCAGCAAGAATGACAAAAATTTTCTTTTGAGGTTACATATTCCAGAAGTTATCATGAGGCGCACATTGGGAGCTTTCTGAAGACGTCATTGAGTCTGCAACAAACGACCTTTGTACCTCCTGGATGATCTGACCTGAATATCATATGAAACCGAATTGTGCACATCAATTCAGTCAGTCAGCACCTTATTCCTCCTTCGTACTTCGCCCCTTTCACTCCCTCCCTCCTCAACTCCGTTGGCTCACACATCCATTTCCCATCCCGCCCCAAAGCCGTTAGGCCAGCCCACCACATTGCCAGCAGCACCCGCTACAGGCATTTGGTCAGATCAGACCAGCAGGAGGACGAGCCGAGTCCAGCTGAGAGGATACAAGGTGCGTGCATGTTGTGGGCAATCCACAACGGGGTACAGTGGTCACCATAGTTTGTTTGCAAGGAGTACACCCATGTTAGAGAGCAATAAACTGAATCCATTGGACCCTATAACCTTAGACTAATCCTGGTATATCTTATACTAGGGTGAGTGATGATTAGCCCAAAGTAACTTATAACTAGCACTCCAATCACATGTCAATCCCGTATTTATTTATGTCAAAAATATATCATTTCCTTTTGTCAATCCTGTTTTTATTCCAGGGAGCAAAACCTTTTTGTTTGTTAGGAGGGAAGGCTCAGGGCAACTTGTTCTAGTCTCCCATGTATGGGAATGAATTCCCACCATACGCTCCGTTTGTAAAGCTAGACCCGTCCACGCTAGGCAGCACGTGGATTTCCTCAACCTCATGGCAATCTTCTGTGAGGCTGGTTGAGTCTGATGGAGTCTGATAGCTCTAGGATCTTTGTCAATGTACGCTTTGCAGGGTCCTCCATCGTTGGACCGTCCCTTGGACCGTCCCTTGCATGGGGACTTGCGCGACAATAATTTCCACCGCAGAGACTTGATGGTAGTGCGGTCCCGATCACAACGGAAAGGACTCCACAGTTCCGCAAGGCTGCTGAGTATATAGCACGAGGGCCGTCATTTATCTCTCATCAGCAGTTCGGCTTCCCGATCTGTCTGCTCCTTGACACTTCGCTGTGCACTTTCCGTTAGAAACTGTTCGCTTCTTGCAAACAGTTCTTCCTCTCAATTCTAAACAGCGGAGTTTCGTTCTTCCAGAATCTACTAAGAGTCCGAGATTACGATGTGAGCAAGACTCCGAAGGAATCATTGACTACGTCTGCCGATCTTCAGGAGAAGTTTGGGCTTTCGATCGACCGAGCTTTCGAGATGATGAACGAATTCTTCTCATCGAATTTTCAGCAGATGAAAATGTCTGATGAGAAGACTGCAGATTCGATGCAGTACTGTTCACACCCTACGGCCCAGGTCGCTCCACGAACAGAAGATCCCCTGAATTGGGCAAAGGCAGCCCGTGCCATGGATTGCAGTCACTGGGAGGAGGTCTTCGACCTGGTGCAGGAATTTCAGAACGAGAAGGAGGTGGTCATTCAGGGCGTGACGCTCACAGTGGCCCAGGTTGCAGCGGTTGCCAGGCGTCCTGACGTCACTGTGGTCCTCGACGCAGCTGTAGCTAAGGACCGCGTTGACGAGAGCTCGGAATGGGTGCTCCACCACATGAGGAAGGGCACTGACACTTACGGTGTCACTACAGGCTTCGGTGCCACCTCCCACCGCCGCACTGATCAGGGGGTCGACTTACAGAGAGAGTTGATTCGTTTTCTCAACGCTGGAGTTCTCGGCAAAGATGCTTCCAACATCCTTCCGGCCTCCACGACCCGAGCAGCAATGCTGGTGAGAACCAACACTCTGCTGCAAGGGTATTCCGGAATTCGGTGGTCCATCCTCCAAACTCTGCAGAAATTTCTCAACAAGCAGATCACTCCTCAACTTCCTCTTCGGGGCACCATCACAGCTTCAGGAGATCTCGTTCCCCTTTCCTACATTGCAGGTCTGCTTACCGGCCGTCCCAACTCCAAAGCCGTCACAGAATGCGGAGATGTTGTGACTGCGCACGAAGCTTTGAAGCTCGTCGGATTGCTGAAGCCATTCGAGCTGCAGCCCAAAGAGGGACTCGCACTTGTGAATGGTACAGCAGTCGGCTCAGCCTTGGCTTCCATATGTTGCTACGATGCCAACGTGCTCGCGCTCTTCGCCGAAGTGTCGTCGGCTCTGTTCTGTGAGGTGATGCAGGGCAAGCCCGAGTTCACCGACCACCTCACCCACAAGCTCAAGCATCACCCCGGACAGATTGAAGCCGCTGCCATCATGGAGCATGTGCTAGAGGGTAGCTCCTACATGAAGGCCGCAGCCAAGCTCCACGAAACGGACCCGCTCCAGAAACCCAAGCAGGACAGGTACGCTCTGAGGACGTCTCCCCAGTGGCTGGGCCCCCAAATCGAGGTGATCCGTGCAGCCACACACTCCATCGAGAGGGAGATCAACTCTGTCAACGACAACCCGCTCATCGATGTGTCCCGAGACATGGCAGTGCACGGTGGAAACTTCCAGGGCACTCCCATCGGAGTGTCCATGGACAACATGCGACTGGCAATTGCAGCCATGGGCAAGCTCATGTTCGCTCAGATGTCGGAGCTCGTCAACGACTTCTATAACGGCGGGCTTCCATCGAATCTGACGGGAGGTCCCAACCCGAGCTTGGACTATGGATTCAAAGGAGCGGAGATAGCCATGGCATCGTACACCTCGGAGCTCTTGTACTTGGCCAACCCAGTGACCACCCACGTGCAGAGTGCAGAGCAACACAACCAGGACGTGAACTCTCTGGGTCTCATCTCAGCTCGTAAAACAGAGGAAGCTATCGAGATCTTCAAGCTCATGTGCTCCACCTATTTGGTGGCGTTGTGCCAGGCAGTGGATCTGCGGCACCTGGAGGAGAACATGCAAGTGAGTGTCAAGAATGTGGTCTCTCAAGCCGCGAAGAAGACTCTCTTCACCGATGCCCAAGGCTGCTTACTGCCATCGCGCTTCTGTGAGAAGGATCTCTTGAAAGTGGTGGACAACCAGCCTCCATTCTCCTACGTCGACGATGCAACCAGCGCATCCTACCCTCTGATGCAGAAGCTGAGGCAATGCCTCGTGAGCCATGCTCTCAGTTCCGAGAACGAAGAGGAGAGATGTAGTGTTTTCAGAAGAATCTCAGTCTTCGAGGAGCAGGTCAAGACGGATCTCGAAGCCACGGTGCCCAAAGTCAGAGAGCAATTCGACAATGGCGTCGCTGCCATACCTAACAGAATCAGCGACTGCAGAAGCTATCCCCTCTACGATTTTGTTAGATCTTTGGGTACCAAATTACTCGTGGGCACGGAGACGAGGTCGCCAGGACAGGATATCGAGCTTGTCTATGAAGCCATCTCGCAAGGCAAGATGGCTTCGCCCCTGATTCAATGTTTGGCAGGCTGGAATGGGTGTCCCAAATCAATCAAGCCTTGCAAAATTGTAGTTTAATAAGAATCCGTTGTGCCCTGGGATGATTTAGGCGAAGAAGCGGATGTAGCTCCAGTGTACATATAGCCCGTAGAGATCTGAAATGTGAGCAGCCTCAGCTCATACTTTTGACGTTATTACAATTTGAAGATGAATTTGAATAATGAAAGGATTGCTTTCGAGTCATCTTCCTCAATACATGCCGTCCGAATCTATATTTCTCATAGCCCTGATCACGGATCAGAGTAAGGACTTGCTTGTGTCGTTGACGAATTCAATGGTGATCTTTGCCCACAAGAACTAAACTGAAACAAGAGTTGCTAATTTAGTTGAACTTCAACATAGAATGAGAGCAATGCATTTGGAGACCAGGTCATCCATAGAAGACATGGAACTACACCTCAGTACATTCAGGAATTCAGGACTGGCATGCTCCTGGCACGAATGCAGTTCTCAGAGGGCACTATGAGCACTAGCTCAGCAATTTCGGGCAATGTCTGCATCGACACGTGCGTATGTCATTCAGGACAGAGAGAAAATCCATTCCGAAGAGCCTCTTTCCTTCATGCATGAATGATTCTAAATATCCGTGAAGACAATTTATACACGCCGCTGCCTTTGCGTATCATAGATACACGAGAACAGTTGCCTCATGTATTCAGCATTCATTTTTCACCTAAGGAGGACGAATCATTGGCATCATCAATCTCTTGGGACAGTTGATGAAAGCTTGAGTTGTTTCGTTCAAGCATTTGGACGTACTAGAAAATAGAATTCGAAGCTTCAGAAGGTGGCGATTAACTTTGTAAATAGACAAATTCATCAAGAACCATGATCGTGATTCGACAAGACCATATGTAAAGATATTCAGAAATAAATGTGGTAGGACGATCAGGTCTATCCAGAAAAGTCCGAAGATGAGCAAATTTTATTCAGTGACACACACATAGTGATTTCTAACTTCAGGGTCCTTTCATAGAAACTAAAGCTTTTCGAGAACTCCAGCGCCTTCTCTCCCTTCATATAAAATTGCATTATTGTTTAAGTCGTTTTGGGATAGGCAATAAACTTCTAATAAATGGGACTTGGAGTGCTCGCAAATATTACATTAAGGTACAAAATCCATGCTTGGAATATATTTTTCTAAGTTGAAAGAAAAGCCTTTTTGAGACTGTTCAACATTCTTCGTCTGGAGAATAAACTAACTGCTACATCATCCGGCACTTCACTTTTTGATCATGCTACCACGTAGACACAGCTCATCTAGTCGTGTGAATGGAGTACACTGTGAATCGAATCTCTAAACCCAAAAGAAACTTCTCCTCTCAATGCCCTCCTCAAATCGTCCAAACTGGTCTCTCAAAGCCTTCCCTAGCTGACGGTGAGAGGTACAAAACGTTTCCAGAACCATGAAAGGAGAGAAGTTGTTGGACGAAACCCACTTGAGTACTTTGGGCTGAAACCGGAGAGTATTTGATTATATCGGAGCTTCGTGATGTACAAATGTAAGTGTAAGATACACGTCTTTCTGATCTCCAGCCTTCCGAGGAATGAATCATCGTATGTTCTCTAAACAGGCATTGCTGCCTAAGCCTTGCAAACTTCATCTATCTACACTTGGTATCCTGATCTATTGGCTCCTCAGATTTACTCCGATACTTCCCTGAACATAAAAATATACAATTGTTTTGATGAATCATTCTATGCTAACATGGAGGCAAGCCTAAAACCCTCACTTCTGCCGGGACCTGCATTACCATAGCAATCAATCCAGACCTGTAAAAATGGTTCGACGGTGTGTCAACCCTCTAATTTAATAAGAATTATTCTTGGACGCGAGCACTCCACCTAAAACTAAACTATTAGTTTCCAGTGGCAATTGCTTTCAAGACCGACACCTCAATTGTCAAACCAGGTCCGAATCCAACCACCAGTCCCCATTCACAACCTTCTCCAGTTGTGCTGCTTTTCTTCTCAGCTGACCGCCTCCTCATCTGATCCAGTACGAACAGTACGCTAGCACCAGACATGTTTCCGTAGTTGTAGAGAACATCTCTAGTTGCCTCCATCTTCTCTGGCTTCAAGCTCAGGGTTTTGGCCACTTCGTCAAGAATGGCACGACCTCCCGGGTGCACACACCAGAACAGATCGTTCCAGCCGGGGGATCCTGCCACCTCAATTGCCTTGTTGAAGATGGGAAGAGTGTTTCTTGAGATCAGGCCGGGAACATCCTTCAGCAGATGGAAAATCAGGCCTGCCTCAGTCAGGCGTCCCTCGATGGCGCCATCACTCTCTGGCAGAATGGTCTCACCTGACCAGTGAATCTCAAACTGGGGTTTCTCAACCTCAGGGACCGGGTCAGAACCAATGACGAGGACTGCAGCTCCATCACCGAAGATGGCTGAACCCACCAGATTGTCCAGATGTTCCTCGTTGGGTGCTCGGAAGGTCACGCATGTCAGCTCGCTCACCACTGTCAATACTCGGGCGCCCTTGTTGTTCTCGGCCAGGTCCTTGGCCACACGCAGAACCGTGGCTCCTCCGAAGCACCCTTGCTGGTACAGCATGGTGCGGTTCACATTGGGATTCAGCCCCAAAAGTCTGGTGAGAGTGAGATCAGCTCCGGGCATGTTCACTCCGCTCGTGGTTGCGAAGACGACGTGAGTGATCTGGGATCTGGGTTGGCCCCATTCCGCCAAGGCCTCGACGGCTGCCTTCTCCGCCAGTCTGGGCACCTCTCTGATGGCAATGTCCTGTCGAACATCAAGTGAAGGCTCCAGATAAGTGCACATCGAAGGGTTGGCCTTCAGAATGTCCTCTGTGCAGTGGAAGTACCTCTTGTTGATGCCCGAATTCTTGCCTGAACATAGAGAAGGACACAGAAAAGATGATCAGGCAGTGACGAAAGAATTGAGAATGGTTCGATCCAAAACAGGTAGACAATAAATCAACTCTAGGTGAGGAAATCTTACAGTACATTCTATGAATCGAACGATCGAGAGAACAATGAGCACACTTACATATACGAGCGAATTTGGCTTTGAGCTCAGTCTTGTGACTGGTGTTGGTGATGTCGAAAAAGAAGTCCGGGTATTCACTTTGAGGAAAAGCTGTGGGAGGAGTAGCTTTGCCAATTGCTAGAACTGTTGCCGGTCCAACAGCCCTTGGGTGTCTGTACGCAGCACCATGGCCGATGTTTGCCATTTCTTCAGCTGAAATCTACACTTTCGAGCAAGTCGAAACGTATGGGATCTTCACTCAGCAAATTTTGAGATCTAGGAGGGATGTCCCAGCTATTCCTAGTGAATTATAATTAAATGTAGCACAGATTTTGCAAACAATCGAATGTGGACCAAGCTAGTGGTGGTGATCTAGAATGTGAGTTCTGAGGTTAAGTACTGGTGCCAAGTGCGGAAGTCAAGGAGAGGTCCCTCGGGGGCCAGAGTTGAGTGGATGGAGTCTATAGACTCGGGTCAGCAGGATGGGTGAAGTCCTAACAATGGCGGCGCGGAAGGAGAGGGTTGACCCAGTACTCGCGGTCACATTTCTCATACGGTCTACGCAGAGTTCTGATCCGGCGGGCCCGAGTCCGGCCCGACCTCCTGCCACCTAACATTGTATACAACTAAGTCCTTGCTATCAAGACCAAAGTGCTCATCTTAGAATAGAGTGTGAGCGCATACCACGCAACTCCATTAATCAAGGGACCACTTTTGGTAGGGCGACCATTGTCCCTTGAGAACTAAGGAGTTGAATATTTAAGAGAACAATTCTATGATATTAACATTATTAAAAGTAGTCTATAAGATTTATATTTATTTATATTCAGATTTAGTAGATAGGATTTTATATAAAATTTTAGAATCGTCTCTTTTCTTAAATTCTGGAATCTCTTTGTTAAATATATTTGAATGTTCATAGAAAACATGTATAATCATATATTAAATATATAACTAATTAGGAAATTAGTAAAACAAGAATTAAGTAAAAAAAACCATGATAGAATAATAATATAAAGAGTTGATTGAATTATTAGTAAACAAAGCCTGTGTTCCTCATGCAAAACTTGGATAGTAGCGTAATGTATATTAAAATTTGCCAAAAGAATAACTCGGGTCAACGCATCAGCTAGATTGCAGCGCAATTTCAATTCTAGAGCAGAAAATCAAGGCGTGATGTGATTACCTCTCAACGATACTTCCGCAATTCCATATCGGGCACCTTGAGCAGTATCAACTTTGATACTGCGGCTTTTACTAGGTCGCGCCATGTCTCCTTCCGTGTACTCTTCGATGCTCCCGATTGCAAGTCTCCCTCTCAATATCGGCGTGGAGTGCCCGCTTCGTGCCTTTACCCTCAACGTCCTAACGCTACTCACACGCGCGCGAATTGGCACTTGCATTGCAATTAGTTCTTGTCCGACCTCTGGCAAATTTGAATTGTGACAAGTCGTCTTCGCCGAAGACCACCTACTACATCGCCGAAGATGACTGCGCCAAAGTCCGAAGATGTTCGGCCAAAGACGGATTGCATCCTACTTACTATCATTTACTCAATTTTCACTATATCTCCTAACTCCCATGGCTATGAACCTATATGTACATGTTCCATAGCCAATATACTTCAAATTTACTTCTTTATGCAAAAATCAAAAAAGCTGTGCACCACATAAACCTAGGTTGTGATACCATTTGTAGAATCAAAACACAATAATATACAAAGCAAAAGCACGTAAATACCAATACATATAAGAAACAACAGGTTTGTGGTTCAATCCCAATTCATAGCTTTGTACAAGGAAAAACTAATAGTTTATCAAGTTTCAAAGTCAAAAAGACACTCGACTTCACATACTTCATATTATTTGTTAGTTAATATATATAAATCTTGACTCACATTATATACGATAACTAACAAACTTGAGTTAAACCCAACACTAAATTTATACCTAATATAATTAGCACTTTTCACAAAAGATATATAATAAAAGTTTTGTTGTTTATTTGCTTTGTTAATGTTATGGTATATACTATACAGTAGTCTCCCACTTAAGTTGCCACCTTGAATCCTAAAATTGTGTGACTACTTACCCGGTAGATGCATCCTTAACATCGCCATTTCTAGATCACTTGCATATCGCTTCATTGTCAAAAGAATTGATCATCAAACGTTTGAATGAGTCGTCAAGTTAAAATAACATTTAAAAACTAAGAAAGTAGGAAGGTCCAAACAAATGCGCTCTAGCGCATAAGTATGAAATAAGCAAAGACACTGTACGGAAGATCTAGTGAAAATGAGATTTATACTCGAATGATCGGCTTTTCTCTTTAAAGAAGCGAAGTAGAATATCTTGAAAGCTTCACTTGGATAATTTTGTGAACTTAAAGATATGTTGTACATTTGGATTGACACAATGCGTTGTGTCAAACTCCATGTCCCGCCATTTTTTGCCACTGCAAAAGCGGAAGGTATTGCTTTAACGTTATCTATTTCGGATTCAGATTTTAAGGCTTCATAATAATGGCTTCATCGTTTCAAAACACATCAAGGTCTACAAAAACTGTTTTTTTATGAAGCAAGTGGGAGAATTGACAAAAATGACGAGGATACCTATCAGTCTTAAAAGAATTATCGCTCATCATCACTCAATATAACCCTAAGGAAGATCACAACATGGACAAGACTAGATTGTTTTTTATCCTGCTTTCCAAATATTCTATTGTTATGCCGAACGAGTTCATTTAAAGCACTGGAGGCAAAAAGAAAATGAAAGATTGTGTATCTCTGATAGTTTGCACCAACGCATCTACAACACATAAAATTCCTTGCGTATGATTAGAAAGCCAAAAGACCCAACGTGTATCAAGGACCGACACTGGCTAAATCCTTGTTTTCATCAAGAGAAGGCTTGTATGGACGTGAAAACTTGATGGAGGTAGTTCAACGAAGTATTTGTTTAAAATATCAAAAGACAAACATGACTGCTTTTTTTCTTATTGATGAATAATGCGCTAATACACTTCAATGCTTTCAAACGTGACAACATTTGTGTAATTTTTTTACCTCCTAACTGTACCAGCTAGAAACAAGCTTGTGTACATAAATCATGGTCTCTGTTAAAAAACAATACAAATATCTAGATCTCAAGGATACCCTCAACATTTACGAGCTTGATGAGAAGTTGAAGTAGCAAAAAAGAGAATTGAAAAAAAAACTGCAACGAGATGCAGCATGAATATTCTATGGAATTTCAACGCACATGTTGAATGCTACAAGCTATGTAAAAGAAGCCTGGAATTTTGTCTCGTCAAGCTCTATAAAAAATGCATTCTGGAGTGAAGAGCTCATGAATTCGGAATCGGAATAAGGGGTGGAGAGCAAAATTAATGTGATTGTCTTCAAGTTAGCCTAAATCATCAAAAACTTAAATTTATCTATCAACCGATAAGATTTGGAAGAATTTGTTCACAATGACGACAAAAGCAATAAAGAATTTGCCAGAGTAGTGTTGGAAGATGTCAAAAGATTGTTCAATTTGATGAAGATTAATGAAGGTCTTGATGAAAACAACGATGTTAATTTACAAGAATAGATTGTGGAATCATAGGATTTGAGCCTTTCTATAAGCAGATTCTTGATATTGAGTATCAATTGCGTGCTCTAACTTTCAATGAGAAACAGAAGATTCATTTGACGATTTCAAAAAATCATTTCAAGAATTTCAAGGCAAGTTCCAAGCAATTTTACTTAAATCCAAACCAAAAAAAACCAGAACATGACTCAAATGATGATTCACTATATGTTACATTGAAATTCACCTAAAATGTTACCGCGAAATCTCTAAAAATGTTGATACCTACAACTTTTCTATCAAAATGCGTACTTAATTGGGATGGGTACTTAAACGGATGCAAACTTAAATGGGAATCTATTGTTTGTTTCATAGCACTAACAAAGCCAAATTTATGAAATCTTTCATTGGTTAGAAAAATTAATTCTCTTGAAGCTATTTTTAAAAATTGTATCTTGAAATTTCACTTTAGAAGTTTTTACGAAATTGGATTATACAATATAAGATTCACATTCTACAATTTTATATAAATCGTATATTGTAAAATATTTTAGAAAAAATTAATAATATTATTCAAATGTAAATTTTCTTTTATCTTACATATTGCAAGATATGTTTGAATGCTCTTGTATATATAATAAACAATATTGCATGTTTTACTATAATAAAATTTAATTTTTTAATTAAGAATGATATTTTTCAAATGTGAAATCAATTTTTAGTAATTTCAAATAAATAATAAAATTGTACATGTCTATAATCACAAGGTTAAATTTTGTAAATGAGGATCACATTAGGTCGTCAAGTTGTTATTCTTTCCAAGGAAACATTCATAGCACGTATATGACATACTGCATATCCTGTATATATCTTATATTCTCTAGATAAACTCTATATGTAAAGTACTCGTTCTGATTAGATAAATATATGTCAGATAATGTACTTCCGTCAATCCCTCAATTATTTCAAGCAGTGAAACTTTTTTTGTTTGTTAGGAGGGAACGCTCAGGGCAACTTGTTCTAGGGTACCAAGCATGGGACTGAATTCCCACCGCACGCCCCGTTTGTCAAGCTAGACCCATCCACGCTAGGAAGCACGTGGATTTACTCAACCTCATGGCAATCTTCTGTGAGGCTGGTTGAGTCTGATGAAGTCTGATAGCTCTAGAATCTTTGTCAATGTACGCTTCGCATGGTCCTCCATCGTTGGACCGTCCCTTGCATGGGGACTTGCGCGAGCATAATTTCCAACGCGGAGACCTGACGGTCGTGCGGTCCCGATCACAACGGAAAGGACTCCACAGTTCCGCAAGGCTGCTGAGTATATAGCACGAGGGCCGTCATTTATCTCTCATCAGCAGTTCGGCTTCCCGATCTGTCTGCTCCTTGACACTTCGCTGTGCATTTTCCGTTAGGAATTGTTCGCTTCTTGCAAACAGTTCCTCCTCTCACTTCTACACTGCGGAGTTTCATCCGTCAAGACTCTACTGAGAGTCCGAGATTTCAATCTGAGCAAGACTGAAGGAATCATTGAGCAAGTCTGCCGATCTTCAGAAGAAGTTTGCGCTTTCGATCGACCGAGCTTTAGAGATGATGAACGAATTCTTCTCGTCGAATTTTCAGCAGATGAAAATGTCTGATGAGAAGACTGGAGATTCGATGCAGTACTGTTTACACGCTACGGCCCAAGTCGCTCCACGAACAGAAGATTCCCTGAATTGGGCAAAGGCCGCCCGTGCCATGGATTGCAGTCACTGGGAGGAGGTCATGGACCTGGTACAAGAATTTCAGAACGAGAAGGAAGTGGTTATTCAGGGCGTGACGCTCACAGTGGCCCAGGTTGCAGCTGTTGCCAGGCGTCCTGACGTCACTGTGGTCCTCGACGCAGCTGCAGCCAAGAACCGCGTTGACGAGAGCTCGGAATGGGTGCTCCACCACATGAGGAAGGGCACTGACACTTACGGTGTCACTACAGGCTTCGGTGCCACCTCCCACCGCCGCACTGATCAGGGGGTCGACTTACAGAGAGAGTTGATTCGTTTTCTCAACGCTGGAGTTCTCGGCAAAGATGCTTCCAACATCCTTCCGGCCTCCACGACCCGAGCAGCAATGCTGGTGAGAACCAACACTCTGCTGCAAGGGTATTCCGGAATTCGGTGGTCCATCATCCAAACTCTGCAGAAATTTCTCAACAAGCAGATCACTCCTCAACTTCCTCTTCGGGGCACCATCACAGCTTCAGGAGATCTCGTTCCCCTTTCCTACATTGCAGGTCTGCTTACCGGCCGCCCCAACTCCAAAGCCGTCACAGAATGCGGAGATGTTGTGACTGCGCACGAAGCTTTGAAGCTCGTCGGATTGCTGAAGCCATTCGAGCTGCAGCCCAAAGAGGGACTCGCACTTGTGAATGGTACAGCAGTCGGCTCAGCCTTGGCTTCCATATGTTGCTACGATGCCAACGTGCTCGCGCTCTTCGCCGAAGTGTCGTCGGCTCTGTTCTGTGAGGTGATGCAGGGCAAGCCCGAGTTCACCGACCACCTCACCCACAAGCTCAAGCATCACCCCGGACAGATTGAAGCCGCTGCCATCATGGAGCATGTGCTAGAGGGCAGCTCCTACATGAAGGCCGCAGCCAAGCTCCACGAAACGGACCCGCTCCAGAAACCCAAGCAGGACAGGTACGCTCTGAGGACGTCTCCCCAGTGGCTGGGACCCCAAATCGAGGTGATCCGTGCAGCCACACACTCCATCGAGAGGGAGATCAACTCTGTCAACGACAACCCGCTCATCGATGTGTCCCGAGACATGGCAGTGCACGGTGGAAACTTCCAGGGCACTCCCATCGGAGTGTCCATGGACAACATGCGACTGGCAATTGCAGCCATGGGCAAGCTCATGTTCGCTCAGATGTCGGAGCTCGTCAACGACTTCTATAACGGCGGGCTTCCATCGAATCTGACGGGAGGTCCCAACCCGAGCTTGGACTATGGATTCAAAGGAGCGGAGATAGCCATGGCATCGTACACCTCGGAGCTCTTGTACTTGGCCAACCCAGTGACCACCCACGTGCAGAGTGCAGAGCAACACAACCAGGACGTGAACTCTCTGGGTCTCATCTCAGCTCGTAAAACAGAGGAAGCTATCGAGATCTTCAAGCTCATGTGCTCCACCTATTTGGTGGCGTTGTGCCAGGCAGTGGATCTGCGGCACCTGGAGGAGAACATGCAAGTGAGTGTCAAGAATGTGGTCTCTCAAGCCGCGAAGAAGACTCTCTTCACCGATGCCCAAGGCTGCTTACTGCCATCGCGCTTCTGTGAGAAGGATCTCTTGAAAGTGGTGGACAACCAGCCTCCATTCTCCTACGTCGACGATGCAACCAGCGCATCCTACCCTCTGATGCAGAAGCTGAGGCAATGCCTCGTGAGCCATGCTCTCAGTTCCGAGAACGAAGAGGAGAGATGTAGTGTTTTCAGAAGAATCTCAGTCTTCGAGGAGCAGGTCAAGACGGATCTCGAAGCCACGGTGCCCAAAGTCAGAGAGCAATTCGACAATGGCGTCGCTGCCATACCTAACAGAATCAGCGACTGCAGAAGCTATCCCCTCTACGATTTTGTTAGATCTTTGGGTACCAAATTACTCGTGGGCACGGAGACGAGGTCGCCAGGACAGGATATCGAGCTTGTGTATGAAGCCATCTCGCAAGGCAAGATGGCCTCGCCCCTGCTTCAATGTTTGGCAGGCTGGAATGGATGTCCCAAATCAATCAAGCCTTGCAAAATTGTAGTTTAATCAGAATCCGTTGTGCCATGCGATGATTTAGGCGAAAGAAGCGGATGTAGCTCCAGTGTACATATAGCCAGTAGAGATCTGAAATGTGAGCAACTTCAGCTCACAGATGTAACATTATAACAATTTGATGCTGTATTTGAATAATGAAAGGATTGCTTTCAAGTCATCTTCCTCAATACATGCCGTCCCAATATTTATATTTCTCATACCCCTGATTACGTAACAAAGCAAGAACCTTCGCAATGCTTCAGTCGTGGACCAATTCAATGGTGGTCTTTGCCCACAAATACTAAACTCAAACAAGAGTTTAGCTAATTTAGGTGAAATTCAATATAGAATGATACCAATGCATTCGAATAGAAGACATGGAACCATACCTCAGTACATTCAGGAATGCAGCACTGTCATGCTCCTGGCACGAATGCATTTCTCAGAGGGCAAAGTTTTCTTGTTTTGGTCCAGCAGTAAAGATTTCTGTCCTTTCGACTGCAAGCTTGAAAATGTGGAGCTGGTAGTTCTGACCTCAATATTTTGACAAAAGTGACTGGTCATTTTCCGCCTCCACAGCCGGCCGACCAGGGACATGGAGCTCTCATGACAATATAATACGGTGGTTACACACATGAGGTCCATTGAATAATATCAAGTCATTGACGTGCATTCAGATTCAGCATATGCTAAGCTGTTGGACGTGGACTCTGGCACTATGAGCTCTAGCTCAGCAATTTCGGGCGATGTCTGCATCGTCACGTACGTAAGTCATTCAGGACAGAGAGAAAATCCATTCAGGAGAGCCTTTCTCCTTCATGCATGAATGATTCTAAATATCCGTGAAGACAATTTATACACGCCGCTGCCTTTGCGTATCGTATATACGAGAAAACAGTTGCTTCATGCATTCAGCCTTCACTTTTCACCTAAGGAGGAGGAATCATTGGCATGCATCATCAATCTCTTGGGACAGTCGAGCATAGTTGATGAAAGCTTGAGTTTTTTCGTTCAAGCATATGAAGGGACTCGAATTACAAAATAGATATTCGAAGCTTAATAACGTGGCGATTAACTTACTAAATGGGCAACTTCATCAAAAACCATGTTCGTGATTAGAAGTCACCATCTGGAAAGAAATTCAGAACTAAATGGTAAAGGATGATAAGATCTATCCAGAAAAGTGCTATACAAGTAGTAATTTCTAACTTCAGGGTACTTTAATAGAAACTAAAGCTTTTTCGTGAACTCCAGCGCCTTCTCACCCTTCCTTCATAAATAAATGCATTATCATTACGTCGTTTTGGGATAGGTAATAAAATTTCTAATATTTGGGACTTGCAGTGTTCGGAATAATACATGAAGGTACAAAATGCATGCTTAAAAAAAACATTTAAGTTGCAAGTAACGCCTTTTGGAGACTGTTCAGTATTCTTCGTCTGCAGATTAAACTAAAATGCTAGATCATCCGGCACTTCACCAAACGCTCTTTTTGATCATGCTACCACGTAGATACAACTCATCCAGACCTGTGAATGGAGTACACTGTGAATCGAATTTCTAAACCCAAAAGAAACTCCTCCTCTCCATGCTCTCCTCGACTAGTACAAACTAGTCTCTCAAAGCCTTCCCTGGCTGAGGGTGAGAGGTACAAAACGTTTCCAAAACCAGGAAAGGAGAGAAGTCGTTGGACTAAACCCACTTGAGTACTTTGGATTGAAACTGGAGAGTATTTCATTATATCGGAGCTTCGTGATGTACAAATTTAAGTGTAAGATACACGTCTTTCTGATCTCCAGCCTTCTGAGAAATGAATCATCGTATGTTCTCTAAACGGGCGTTGCTGCCTAAGCCTTGCAAACGTCATCTATCTACACTTGGTATCATGATCTAGTGGCTCCTCAAATTTACTCCGATACTTCCTTAAACTTAAAAATATACAATTGTTTTGATGAATCATTCTATGCTAACATAGAGGCAAGCCTAAACCCCTCACCTCTGCCTGGACCTGCATTACGATAGCAATCAATCCAGACCTGTAAAAATGGTTCGACGGTGTGTCAACCATATAATTTGAAAAGAATTATTCTTGGACGGGAGCAATCCACCTGGACCTAAAATTCTAATTTCCAGTGGCAATTGCTTTCAAGACCGACACCTCAATTGTCAAACCAGGTCCGAATCCAACCACCAGTCCCCAGTCACAACCTTCTCCAGTTGTGCTGCTTTTCTTCTCAGCTGACCGCCTCCTCATCTGATCCAGTACGAACAGTACGCTAGCACCAGACATATTGCCATAGTTGTAGAGAACATCTCTAGTTGCCTCCATCTTCTCTGGCTTCAAGCTCAGGGTTTTGGCCACTTCGTCAAGAATGGCACGACCTCCCGGGTGCACACACCAGAACAGATCGTTCCAGCCGGGGGATCCTGCCACCTCGATAGCCTTGTTGAAGATGGGAAGAGTGTTTCTTGAGATCAGGCCGGGAACATCCTTTAGCAAATGGAAAATCAGGCCTGCCTCAGTCAGGCGTCCCTCAATGGCGCCATCACTCTCGGGCAAAATCGTCTCACCTGACCAGTGAATCTCGAACTGGGGTTTCTCCACCTCAGGGACGGGGTCAGAACCAATGACCAGGACTGCAGCTCCATCACCGAAGATGGCTGAACCCACCAGATTGTCCAGATGTTCTTCGTTGGGTGCACGGAAGGTCACGCATGTAAGTTCGCTCACTACTGTCAATACTCGGGCGCCCTTGTTGTTCTCGGCCAGGTCCTTGGCCACACGCAGAACCGTGGCTCCTCCGAAGCACCCTTGCTGGTACAGCATGGTGCGGTTCACATTGGGATTCAGCCCCAAAAGTCTGGTGAGAGTGAGATCGGCTCCGGGCATGTTCACTCCGCTTGTGGTTGCGAAGACGACGTGAGTGATCTGGGATCTGGGTTGGCCCCATTCTGCCAAGGCTTCAATCGCTGCTTTCTCTGCCAATCTGGGAACCTCTCTGATGGCAATGTCTTGTCGAATATCCAGAGAAGGTTCGAGATAAGTGCACATTGAAGGATTAGCCTTCAGGATGTCTTCTGTGCAATGGAAGTACCTTTTGTTGATCCCTGAATTTTTGCCTGAAAGCAGAATGACACGGATAGCCTGATCAGACACAAAACTCCCGATCTCAACAATTTATCGGTGATGATACATTGCAAACAAACAAATTCAGCAGAAGATAAGACCACATTCAATGGGCGAGGAACGTTAAAAGGGAAACATGTAAGACTTACAAATGCGAGCGAATTTGGCCTTGAGCTCAGTTTTGTGACTGGTATTGGTGATGTCGAAGAAGAAGTCTGGGTATTCACTCTGAGGGAAGGCCGTGGGAGGAGTAGCTTTGCCAATGGCAAGAACCGTGGCTGGTCCTTCAGCCTTCTGGTGACTGTAAGCAGTAGCATTGGTATTGGCCATTTCTGCGAATTGCCTAGACGACTGGAATGTCGCCAACTCTGCGATTCAACTCTGAGGAGAGAGTGAGGTCTAACACTGAAGCTCTCAAGTATCTCCTTCCTGTGTCACCAATTCTACGATTCAACTCTGAGGAAGAAGTGAGATCTAACACTGGGTTCTCTGTTTTCTTCCTGTGTGAGTTTGTACGAGGGGACCAATGCTCGCAGATATGGATGATTACAAGACCTGTTAGTGGTGTTTCTGAACTCCCACCTCCACGGGTTTATATAGTTCGCAAACATGCACTTACGGGGACAAGTCAGTACTGTATCAGAAGAGGTGGATGGATTCATCACCAATGAAGTATGAAAGCCTGAATAGTACAGTAGAGACGCCGACAGTCTGGTCAAATACCACATGGACCAGGTCATCCTTTTTAGTGAAACATTCTCTCCTTAGGTAAATAATAGAGAAGAATCATTCTTAGAGGGAAGCCACCGGCCTGCCCCGCTTCAACATCTTGAATAAAACATGAATGTAACATTGTATGCAATTATGAGAGATCCATCCTCGCATTACGCTTCAAGTAGCTACTTGACGCGTAATGCACTGTGTAAACCTTGAAGCTGAAGACTCATCCACTCAGTGCATGAATCATATCCATGGGTAAGTAGTGTAAAATAGAATGAAAGGATCTTCATGCTAAAATTCTATTTTACTGTATAAAAGTACCATAGATTCTAAACATGTTCAAAATGAGTATATTAAATCTCTTTACTTGGTGAAACTTTTAAATGCAGTGACTAATAGTTTTTTGGCTTCGCTTTCGGGTCTAGTATGTGAAGGTAAGCACGGAATGCCCAAACTTTCGATCACCTCACTGACATGCTGAATTATCTACCCGGACAAAATGAAGCAGCTGCCATCATGAAGCATATGCTGAAAGGCAGCTCCTACATGAAGGCCGCAGCGAAGCTGCCTGAACCGGCCCTTGACCGAAGTCGAAGTAAGCAGGACGGGTATGCATTCAGTACCTATCGCCCCATTGCTGGGGCCCAAAAGGAGGAATTCCGTGAAGCCACTCATGCAATGGGGACGAAGATCAAAAATAGTCCGCTCATCAATATGTCACGAGACTTGGCAGAGCACGAAGGAAAAGTCCAGGACACGGCGATCGGAGTGTCCATGGTTTACATGAGACTGGCAATGGTAGGCAATGAGTTACTGAAAGTGGTAGTTATCGCGCAGGTCAAACTTTGTCTTTCCATCGCTGTTGTTGTGTATTCTTATAATCTTCTCTTAAAATTGAATGTCCGACACCAAGGTTTGTCATTCCTGCTTGTTTCCAAAACGCAAGCAACCAGCTATTTACACACTCGTAGGCTGGGTTTGCATGCAAATAGTAAATATGCTGATGTTTGGAGTCATTCGTCGCATTAGGACCAGTATTTATTCTCGTTTCTTCACCACAAATCCTGTGGTTTGTGAGATTGCTGACCTCTCTAATACGTTGATGACATAGCCATTGTATGTTATTTTCGACGCAGATGCATTTGGATCATATAATCGTATGCTGGACGGAGACGCCTTCCGTGAGACATCTTTTAATATTCTAGAGATTTTTTTCCCTTCTTTCCTACTTTACCTGTTTTGACGGATATGGATGTAATTGTTGACTTCTATCCGTCCCACCATAAAAGCGTGAGATCTTCTATTAGTAGTGGTGAAAGCTAACATTGAGGGATTTGTTTATGTGCTAACAATGCAAACTGCACTTTTCGTACTTTAGGGACTTAGTTTACCTAAGACACTAAATTCGAAGAGATGCTCGACTGAATATCGGAGGTGAAACTACTGGCATGATCCTTGATGTGCAATATTTCAGCTCATCATTGGGAAAAAATTTCGACGCTGGAGGTTCAGTGAAATAATGAAGACTTTAAAGGCAACTTCCTCGATGCATCCAGTCCGGATCTCTATCTCGTTAAGGTAAACTTAACCGATTCGTGGACCCATTCAAACTCAATGATTGCCCATATGCTGAAAACAACACCATCGAACGCAGGAGTGCTTTTTTTATACTGTTGTACCTCAGAACAGACAGAGATAGAATTAGACTCAATACCAAGTCTTCAGGACAGGATATCAAACTACAGGACAATTGAATACATTCAGGAATGTAAGATTGGCGTATTCCTGGATCTGGTGGGACTAAGTCTCACATCTGTTGTAGTTTAGTGGGCCACAAAAGTTCTCGAGCAGTGATGAAAGGTTGAGTTTATGCAGATACAGGATGAAATAACATACATTTCGCAATTACTGTGACCGCAAGACATGAGAGCTCCGGGTCCTTATTCAGACTGAACAGTTCACTGTTCAGTCTGAATATGGACCCGGAGCTTTCATGACAAGTTTAGGAACTTTACCTGAGATTGTTGACCGCTCTCTTTGTCATACAATCAACATACATAGAAAAGTGAACTGAATGTAAAAACTCAGGGAGTGAGAGATCCAATTCCTTTTGACCATGTCATCGTCTAAAGTACAGAATGGTTCTCGAAAATGTGCTGTCAAAAGCGAGAAAGAAAAATTGTTCTGGAGCCTTGAGAGGAGATAACAGAAACCATGCATGGGGCTATATGGGCCATCTGCGCAGAACGAACTGAAATTTGGGATTGAAGAAAGAGGACTGAAGCTTCTCGTACTATGCAGTTAAGTGTGAGATGCACTTCTTTCTCCGCTCCTGCCTTGCGAGAGAATGAATCATCGTATGTTTTCAAACATATGATTACGCCTCGGCCTTACTTCCGTGATATAGATGCACTTCTTATCATGGTGTTGGTTCCTCATCTTCCCACGATTTGTACACAAAAACAATGATATTACAATTCTGTGACCCTAAATCATTCCGTGCTTACAGAAACAGAGACAATCCTAGGCCCTAACTTTTGGGACAACTGTACTACCTCCGTAACTTCTCCGAAATGGAACCGAAGCTTACCACGGGACTTATTAAAACCTAAAAATATTGTCATGTTCCGTTTTTCTATATAAGTAAAAAAGAATTTTTTTAGATGAAGAAAAATGTGGACTCGAATGATGTACCAAACGACAAGAGTTCAGTGGCCGGTGGAAGTGGCTTCAAACACAGATACTTCTACCGTCATTCCAGGTCCGACTCCGACCACGAGCCCCACTCGCATATTTCTCCGGTAGTGCTGCTCCTCTTCTCAGAAGACCGCCTCTTCATCTTTTCCAGGACAAACAGCAAGTTGCCGTTATCACGTCTCGAGCTTCTCTGGTTTCAAGCCCAATAACTTGACTAGTTAGGTAACACCTAGGACCTGAGAATTTACCTTTTAAGACCTTGGAAAAGTCACCAAGGTCAATCGAACATGAGACCACCTTCCAGTCACTGGAGAAATTCACACGAATCCTTTCATTGATTCAGAATCCCACGGAGACCGTATGACGTGATTGCAGACTCAATAGTACGTGTTAGAGGATCCACATCTGATGACTCTCTTTCTAACTTTCTTCTCACAGAATATTGGTCTGGGTCTACTAACACTACTGTCTGGGTCTAGTCACTACTGTACAAATATAAAAGGTTGAAGGCCCCATTGGTCACCGTTATCACAGGAGTTAAAATTATATGACAAAGAGTGAGTATTGTGGACACTAGCGAACCGATGGTGGACATTCTTCCGTAGGCTGCTTTTGTTTGTCAGGATGAATTTGTCAACCTTTATCTTCGCTTTATTTAGCACGGTGGGTTCTCTAACGTCATGGCAGCTTTTTAGCACCCACGTTTATGTTGCTAGTTATAATATTCTGTCAATCCTGGACTCATAGATTCACAGGGACTCGGACAGAGTCCAGTGGCCCCTCACCAAGTGCTGGTCTTACATGTAGCAGTCACAGCACCAGAAGGTCAAAGTTGCTGCTAGAACAGTTCTACATAATAAGTGGAAGAGTCAGTTGTCTTCCATCAGGACTCAGAACTCTCCTGCAGCCGCAGAGGTTCTGAGTTCCTATCAAGCTACTTTTTTTCACTTCCTCTGAGAACTATCAGAGTAACACTCAATCTCTTTGCCCTGGGTCTCCAGATGACATCCTCAGGACGACACTTCCAACTTTCAAAGCCCCGGAGTTTGACACCTCCTTCCCATAACAGCTACACTCAACCTCTCCTCACACCTGGCGTCTCTCTAGACCTTCAGATCTCCTTTCTTTTGATTTCTCTTTGCAGAGTATCCCTTTATAAATCAGTTCATCCCTAACTCGCCGGACGGAAAGGCTGCAAGATGGACTCAACACCTTAATTGGGCAGAAAATCTAGAGCAGTTCAATCAACTCCAATCCAAAGCGGCTCGCGAAATAAATTGCACTCCGCAGTTAAGATAACGAAATCTTCTCATCCAAGTTTCAGCTTCTCGAGAATCCCGCAGGTAAAGCCTGAGATTCAGTGCAGCACTGCCTGAGCCCCAAGGCGAAGTCTGCTCCACAAACAGAGGATCCCTTGCAGTGAGAAAAAGCAGCCAGAGCAATCGATGGCAGTCACGGGAGGATGTCTCCAACTTGGTGCATGATATTCAGGAAGCCAAGGAAGTACTCTACGGCATCGTACTCCCTGCTGCACAAACTACGCCAATGTCATGTGACTCATGCTCTCGATTCCGCGGACGAGATGAGCACAGAGTAATCTCAATCTTCAAAAATCTCGAAGCCACAATGCCCAAACTTGCATATCACGGAATCAGTAAATGCATGAGCTACAATATCGGACGACCTTCGAGCTCCAGATTGCTCGTGGGCACGGAGAGAGGCGAAGAGCATCGCAGAGCAGACGCAGCCGTCTCAGAGGGCAGACGGCTTTCCCCCCGCATGCCAGGCTGGAACGGATTCCCAAATTAGTCCAGCTCATTGTTAGCAAGAATATTCTAGAATTGTCCGGCAGTGTCCGAAGGATCTCAGCCTGCCCGGCCCAGAGGCTTCTACCGCGGGCCTGTACTCCTGAAAGTAGTTTGGTGTCTTTCCAGCATTTTGTCTTCCGGAATAAACTTTAATATCTTCCCATCTTTATAATTCGGGATATCGGGCCAATATCCCGAATTATAAAGATGCGCTGACACTGTTTCTTGTGACAGTATTTATTTGCCTCTCCAAAGCTTGAAAGTTGATCGCGTTCAGAGAATCCTACTGGTATTCTGTAAATGAGTACCACGGGTCTACCGCCCCATATGAAAGCAGATAGTTGAATTCCTACATCGTAGATATTCACTCAAAATATTCTGACAAACTTTTATGTTCCGCATTACTCCTATATCCTGAAAGGTATCAAGAAGATAGCAAAATACTATGGAAAGGAAAACAAGATAACAGAAATCTTTAACACAAGAGGTAGGTCACAAGATTATCATGATGTTAATTATGTATCAAAGTGATTAAAATATTCATACAATATGCATCAAGTAATTTACTCGGGTATATTATTTGATAGCCTAGACACTGCTTTGCTCTGAGGGCGTCCGAGCGCTGTAAATTTAATAAATAAGTCTCCATATTAATTATTTCCCACAATGCTGAATATTTTATGCAGAATTCAAAGAAATTTAAATGGCTTCTTAAAGTAGTTTTTCAAATCTTAAAAGTCTATAGCAAATCTGAGAGACTCGTCGCCTATTGCAAAAAACTTTTAAAATAAAACTATTGCCAGTAGTGAAACCTGGAAAACTTGTCGCCTACTGCCATACCTAAAAACTTGCCACATGTTGCAAAACCTCAAAGTATATTGCCACTTGCAAAAGTTGAGAAATAATTGGATTATTTCGATAAAATCTACTCAATCCTTGCTCCCCATTCAAAAAAATCGTCATCCCTCGCCTTGCAACTTACATGTCTGCCTATAAGATTTTTTACTGACACCTTTGACTCGCTTTGCCCGTCCATTAAAAAGAAACAGTTTCTCTTCTATCATCAACAAAGTGACCCTCCCTTTTGTCCTTCAATTTTTCAACCCCTCCTCATTTCAGAATCAAATTAAAATACAAGAGTTCCTACACAAATTGACTCTCCCACCGACCAAACCTTTGCTCTCGCATTTATTATTTATCACCACAGCGGATGTCTCAGCCGCATAGAACTATCTACGTTACCTTTCGTGCACCATTCTTCTGACACATCCTTTCAGTCATTGCAACATCAAGCAATATTGCTGACTAAACAAATCTATGTCTCAACAAGGCCACGAGACAGAGCCTTCAACTCCAATTGCCCTCTCCAAGCTGCAATAGATTCAACCTCATCGATAAATCATCCAAATTTTGTTTGCATGGTGTCATGGAGGTTGTTATTTTCTGAAGTTCCTGCTATTGTAATTCATAGTCTGCATTGTTATGAAAATAATACAATCTTGTGCATGATACGTCATGTAGTTTGCAACTGGTAGCCTGAGTTCTTGATGAGAGTACAAGACGAGTATATGGCGCAGTCTTATCTGATTCTTCGTTTCTCTCTCTTGATCTCCACGGGTATTCTCAAATAACCAAGTTCCAAGTTTTTTAATTTTTAATGTCAAGCCATGCAACGTTGTACTGTGTGATTTCCACTTCATTTCATTCTCAGAGTATACATTACGTCACATGGATTGTGATGCATTTCAGGTAATATCAAACTCATGTGTCAATTATGATGGTGCATGAGATATAGATTTATCACAAGTAATATAAATGTTTTTTTCGATATTGTACATAGATCGATATGAACCGTGATGCATCTGCAATTATATCAGATTTATAAAAATATATAATCATTTATTAATTATTTAAACAAATCATTTAATCTTTCTTTACGAAAAGAACACTAAATGTACATTTAATTATTTTGTAAAGGAAATTACTTCTCCTACCTTGATCCTAACGATACGAAACCACCGAAAATTCCTTCTTACTGACACTTCCGTGAAATGTGAGCCATAAATTTGAAACGAGCATTCGAAAACTTCTTTGAAGAAAGTTTTAGGGTTTTAGAAAGTTTTAGGGTCGTCTAGAGGCAATCTAAGTGACGTTGGAACCTTCACTTATTGAAAGCCCAAAACGAGATGGAGGTTCTCCGAGCTCTGATATGTTTAATCGACTAAACAGTTCTATTACCTGCAAACATTGAGAGTGAGAGAGGAAATGACGTCAAGGAGATTGAATATGCCCTCACGCTAATGGTCTTTTTAGTTCATCACAAGTAAAAGTTAAATATGATGGACCTAAATAACGCAGGGGATCTGGGATCTGCGATCTGAATAATGTTCTAACATACAATTAAAAGACTTCTGTTGAGGAATTCAGCACTTTACTTCGACGGTCCAAAATTCCTTAGCATCCATGCCATGTGCTAAAGACGCCTCAAACGCCTTCTGCTCGTGGTCGAATCATACTTTAAGGAATAGGACAAAGTCCATTGTCACGATGCTCCTTGAAGGCTGCTCACTTCGTCCCAAGCACAAGATGGAAACGTAGCAACTTTTGGGAAAGTCTCTTCCAAAGGTTGTGGAAGACAATTGTGTCAAATCAAAGCATGTTGGGAGTGCCCCAACTCGGAGCAATGTTGTGTGATTCCAGCTGTGGATGCATAAGCGCATTCCTTCTCTGGAAGAAGATTGCGAGGCACTTTGCAGATCCCTCCAGGCCAGCACCATCTCTAGTCCGAGCGTGCCCCAAGAAATTACACCGGCAACCTCATCACTTTCAACATGGAGAATGTGGGACCGAACTCGCTAAACTAGTGGAAGCATCGACGTGGAGCTCGATCTGATGATGGAATTAGACGATTAGTTTAGTCCGATTTTGAAGGTCGTCCGCGTTCCTTGCGGTTCGAGACCTTCCAAGTCTGTCGGAAGGGATTGTGGCCACGGAATCGACTCTACAAGAAATCCTACGAAGTCTCTCTTCAACAAAAGATTGAGCAATATCTTGAGCATATTGAAGGTTCGCACAAACGAGGCTGTAATCAAAGTCTTGAAAGACCAGGAGATCCTCAGATGATTAAAAATCATACCTGTCTCTGGAATAAGAGAGATCACTCCTCAAACTTTCCCCTGATTTGTGCAGTCTTTGCGATATAGAATCTGCCGAGTCTGGAGTGACAAGACATTCCTACTCTTGCAGTTGATTCGAGGTTCTTAAACATATGCAATTTCTAATAAACTCTTGTTGCTTTACAAGATATTGTGCATGCTCTGAGCTTCGTTGGACACAACGAAGAGCCTATCGCTGAGCCAGCCAGAAGAAATTGAGCCATTCTTACTGCTCCTGGACTTGTTAATCAGCCTTTAAAGTGCTGGCGGGAATGTTTTGCATGGTCGACCATGCCTGAGTCCGATGCTCAAGTGAAGGGTTTCAGGCCCTTCATTTAAAATAGTACACAGGTCGTCAAGCTAGAAGTATAAGTACGAGCAGATCTTATGTTGTAAATATATTAATATTATAGATGTAACATACTATTCGAATGTTACAGCTATTTGATTACCGTAGATCCTTTATCAACTTCATGTTATTATTTAAGAATTTCGTGCAGAATGTAACACTTGTGGACAATATTCGTCAACATTCAATGAACGTTTCGTGCGGGTGCAAGTGGATGTTGTTAGAATAACAAGAATAAATTGCTATACACGGGGTGGCCAGGCGCTTAAATAAGCGACTTGCATAAGTACATCAATGGTCCTAATTAGTAACGGTCCCTATTATCACCTAAGAAACTACGCTCAATACAAACATGTCCACTAATGTAAAGTTGGCTAGCCCTAGTTCCCTCGGACTCATAACGTGTTCCAACACCCCCTCCCAAGGCAACGCTGCTATTGTCAACTAGTGCCGGTCTTATAGTCTTTGCATAGATCGAACCCCTATAGCATTTGTGTGCTGTTCAAACTGCTGAACGAGGCAGCGACTCAGTGAGTAAATTGGCAGGAGAATTGTGTGAATATAATCAAGTGCTATCCCCCTCTAAAACATCTTCTCTAATAAAATGATGTTTTGCCTAAATGTGCTTGGATTTTGAGCAAGTTTGACTACACCCTGATTATCCTAGGATACATGGATGTCAACCTCGATCAGAGTAGCAGCAGTCTTGAGATCTTGATGAACTTGGCTGTCACCATCCAAATGGAACTTGAGCAAGAGACAGAACCTTGAGCTCCTGAAGCAAACGTTGGATGTAGACAATCTCCTTGGCACCCTTGGAAATAGCCTTATATTTTGCTTCGGTTGTTCTGTCAGAGCCAGTGTGCTGTTGCTTGCTTGCCTAGGCAACAGGTGCTGAACCGAGTTGGAATAGGTAGGCACAAATTGATCATCGAGTGTTTTTGCAACTGCGATAATCTGCATATGTGAAACCTCGGAGCTGTGAAGGAGTGCCCGCTGGTACAAAATGCCATAGTACTTTGTAAAATAAGATATTTAAGAATGTGAATCAGAGATACCCAATGCAATTTGTGAGGCGAATGCATGAATAGACTAACAAGACTGACAGCATATGAGAGATCAGGTCGAGTATGGGATAAGTAGATAAGCTTATCAACCAGATGATAGTACTGGGATGCATCAACTGAGGATGCAGAGTTTTCAGCCTCGAGAACAGTATTCACTGGTGATGGAATGATCTCGGTCATACAATCTAAGATGTGTGCATCAGACAGCAAATCGACTGTGTAATTTTATTGATGCAGAAATAGATCACCATTGGCTGAGCGGATAAAGTCAATTCTAAGGCGGATAAAGTCAATTCTAAGGTCACAATTGATCAAACCCAAGTCTTTCATCTTATACTTAGCACCCAATTGAAGTTTGAATTATGCAACTCTGTAGTTAATACTGCCGTAGATGAAAAGATCATCAACATATATCATGAGGGCAGTGATTGTAAAACCTTCTAAAAGAAAATACAAATTTGAATTAAGATGGCTACGGTCCCATCCAGAGTTACAAAGTTAAGTACCTATCTCAGCATACAATTCTCTTGGGGATTGTTTCAAGCCAGATATGGATATGAGAAGACAACATACCTTGTTTTTGTGACCCTCAACTTCAAAACCGAGAGGTTGTTACATGTATACAATCTCCTTAAGCTTCCCATTAAGAAATGCAATTCTAACATCCATGTGGTGGATGTCACACCCTAGAAATACTACAAGGGCGATCATAGCTTGCAAGGTAGAGCAACGAATGACAGTAACAAAATTTTTGTTGAAGTTGACACCAAAGTGTTCCTCCAAATCTCAAACAACCAAATTGGCTTTTAGGTGGATGCGCTCAGGGTTGGTGCCTTGCTTGGTTTAATAAATCTAGCGAGAGGATAGAGCCTTGCAGCCATGAGGAGGTGAACTAAATACTAGTTTAGATTTTCAACCAAGGAATCAAACTCCTCACACATAACGCATTGCTAGCCTTTGTGAAGTTGAGCCACATTGAACAACATTTTATCATTCATCATCTCACCTTATTCGACTAAGTTAAAAAATTTCTTGCCTGTCACGTGAAATTGGTCGTAGTTACTAGGTAGCATGCGATTTTGGAAGGGTTGCAATTTGGTAGTGTGTTTTGAAAAGTTGGTATCAAGTCTATTGGTGACTGAGGCAAGCTTGTAGAAAGATCAAGAACCTTTTATGGAAGCGGCTCAGGCCGTGATGATGATGTAGGACTGTAATAACCCACTAAAGGCTAAAACTGCAATATAGTGGTAGAAAGGTCGATCCCACAGGGACAGAGGAACACACAGGGTACAAAGTGTCACGTTTAACAGACTATTGAGGAGTTTGAATTCTCAGGCGACTGTCACTCCCAGAAATACTGCAAGTGTCCACTCGGAGCGCACTCGGAGGTCGCACAGTGCAGCGTTACACACACACACACACACACCTGAAACTACAAAAACACAACCCAGAGATCCGTTAGGACCTCTACTCAAGATTTCAGGGGAAAGGTCTCTCAAGAGTACACTCAGCGAAGCTGCGGGTAGTGACTTCCAATTCCGGCTTTTACAACACTTCCACTAGCTTGCTGCTAGCGTAGGAAACCCGGTTTGGACTGCCTACTTCGGATCGAAGTCACTCATACGCGGTGAACAACACTCTCAACTCACAAAACACGCAGAGAAGATGAGTTCTTGATCTGCACTTGTGAATTTGGGAAAGAACCCAAGGCAAAACGCCTTGAACTACTTTATACCTTCTAAGTCCTATCTAACACTACACTGCAATGCCATGGTGCGAGCCGCAACAGATCCTACACCTGAGGAGTCGGCGGCTGCCTTCCCCTCTAACTTACAACCTAAATCTAACCCTAACCCTAAATCTGAATCCTAAGCCTACTGTACAGAGCCGCCAGCGCCTTTCCATCCAAGATCTGAGGCTGAAAATTTGCAGGCATGCGTGGCCAGCTGAGATCAACGGCGCCACCAAATTTCAGATCCATCCGACCGTCCATCGCAAAGATATTGGCACCGCAAGATCTCTGAACCTAGGCCAATATTCCTTCTCCAAAATCCGAGGACTGTGGGTCCCACGCGTCCTACACGCAAGCCGCCTACTCGCAGGCCGTCTTGGGCCGAAGGCCCCTCTAACTGTTCACGCCGAAGGCTCCTCTATATGTTAACGCCGAAGGCCTCTCTCCTAACTTGACAGCCGCTTTCGACGCTCATAACTCAGTGACACCTTATCCGTTCCAAGAGTTCTTGGTCTCGTTAGAACGAGCGTCGCGAGCTCTATCCAACAAGACCCTAACTAAGTCAAACCGTTAAGAATTGAAAAAGTTATGACGGTTTTTACTCTTCCGCCGAAGGCGTTCGCCTATCCGCAGGCGTCCGCGTCCTACCCGCAGGCCGTCTGCCTGTGCACAGGCCGTCCGCCTACTTGCAGGCGTCCGCGTCCTTCCGCGTTGTTGCGCTGCCGCTGTACAAGTTCCAACCCCGAAGGCGCATTTCTAGGGCCGAAGGAGGATTTCCCCCCGACGCCGAAGCGCCTGTGCACAGGCGAACGCCTGTGCGTAGGCGAACTTCGCGCCTACGTCAAAACCCTATTTTGCCTGTGCGCAGGCGACATTAGTTCGTCCGCGCATAGGACAAAACTTTCTTCGCCTGTGCGTAGGCGGAAAGCTGAGTATCTTGCAACCTTCATAACTCCCAGAGACCTCATCCGTTCGTGGCGTTCTTGGGCGCGTTGAAATCAGCGCGTTGAGCTCTTTCCAACAAGACCCTAACCAAGTCGAGGCGTTGCGAATTGAGAAAGTTATCAGGGATTCACTCTTCCGCCAAATGCACTCTCCCGCATCGCCGAAGGCGTTGACCCGAAGGCGTCTACCGCCGAACGCGCATCTTCCGGCGGTTCTTCCGCCGAAGGCGTACCGCCAAAGTCGCTCTACCGCCGAAGGCCCCCCATCAGTAACTTCCGACACTCATAACTCAATGACCTCTCATCCGTTTCACAAGTTCTTGGGCTCGTTAGAATCAACGCGTGGAGCTTTTTCCAACGAGACCTAAAGCAACTCAAAGCGTTACGAATTGAGAAAGATATGAGTGATCTACCGCCGAAGGTGCTCGAAGCGGATCCTGCAGCATGAACCGCCCGTTCCGTCCGAAGCGTCCCACTGTGGCCTAAGCCCAAAACCCCTTGACTGTCCTCGATCCTCTTTTTACTCTGGTTTCGCGTACCGATTACTATTTACAACTGCTGCCGCGGTACTTACTATTCAAAAATGTTTTAGTTCCGACAAAAAACAAAAAGTGGGTTACCACAAGGACTGGTGGTGGCGGCTCGGTCACTGGTTCGTCTTCGTAGTTCTCCATACCAATGGAGACACCGAAAAATTCCTGTGGGCCTTAAAAATGCCTGGTTTGTCTTCAAAAAAAACCACATCGTTAAAAATTACTACCAATGTGGCAGTCGTGTACCAAGAACGATAGGCATGGTAGTTTTCATCATAACCAAGAAGCACTCCGCGAAATGATTTGAACTCCAGTTTAGTTTTGTTCACCAGAAGTATATAGTGCATCCAATTGTTCAAAGATGTGAAACATTGGATGCTGAGCCAAACATTTTTTTGAAGAGAGTAGACAAATTGAGTGCTCGGGTAGCACGTCTATTACGTACATAGTTGATTGCTCATACTGTTTCTGTTTAGAGGTGGGCAAACAACACATAGGAGTTGAAGATACATCGAGCAAATTCAATAAATGTATGATTCTATCGCTTAGACACTCCCTTCTGATGCAAAGTGTAGGATGTAGCCAGCTGGCGATGGATGTCTTTACTAGTGCAATAATCCTTGAAGGCAGTTGAGGTGTATTTTCTTTCTTGATCTGAGTGGATGTTGGAAACTTTATGAGACCAGTCATGGTCATGACAAGTAAGATTAGCTACCTTATGCGGAACTGAAATTTCCACAAGGGCAACAAAATATTGGAACGAGATGAGAGTTTTGCTCTTTTGCTTCGGAAAATACAGCCAGGCAAATCGTGAGTGTCATGAGTGAAAGTTAGAACATAATGACAATCAATTGACTATAGCAAATCATACAAATCGCTATGAATTAGCTCGAGAGTTCTCATAGCTCGTTTCGCCGGTATCTTCACCTTGGCAGAGCAATGGTGTTTGTTGAGGACGCAAAACTCACATTGTCGCTCTTTTCTGACTTGAAGATAAGGCACTCCCATCCACAAGATTTTTTGCAGTCATGTAATGGGCGATCTGATAACTCAGGTGACATAATTTCCAATGCCACAGATCGGTAGAGTTCACCGGCGTCGAAGGGGTTAATGAGAGCTCTTAAAAAACGCCAACCAATTTGAGAAGGTTTGGAGGCCTTAGATTTCTATGAGCATGTTGAAGCTAGAACAATAACAATATGTGAGAAGAAGCACAACTTACGTATAACTCATTTTTAAGATCGCGGTTAGCTTGAAACATTTATTGCAGTATGTAGAATTTCATTATACAAACGATCTATTACTACATAGAGCTTATTGTTGAACCATATGTGATGTACTAAGTTCATAAGTTTTCCAACGAAAAGCAAATTACGAGTCAAGCCAAACACATACTTACAACCTCTAACATCTTTGTTGTTATCAAGAAGTACATTGTAAGTGCCTACAATAGGTAGACAAGCACCACTGGCAGTGATGATGCCTAATGAAGAAGGCTACTTGTGATAATCTACTAGAATATTTCTGTTGCTTGTGACATGAGAGCTAGCTCCCGAATCCATTACAAACTCACGGTAATCATTAGAGACTAGGTTAACCTCCTCATCAGAATTACTAGCTAGATAAGCGTCAATGCAATCATCTACCCTCTCTGCAAGGTAAGCTTGAATCTTTGCACGATGCAGTCAGCGTGATTAACAATGTGGTCAATATTGGCTAGTTGACTGACCAAGGTGTCAACGACGGGGGAGATATTACTTGACAAAGTAGCTTTCAAACATCCACAGGTTGTTCAGCTTGGATATCAAGGTTAGGCGACGTTGATTGTTGCTCGACGCATAACAAGAGCGCAAATAAGTCTAAAGCTCCGCAGGGTTGTCTTCGTAAGCAGTAATGGAGGAGAGGATTTTGTTGCTAACTAAAGCTTGGAGAATAGCAATAGCTCGGAAGCGTCGGCGGCGCTGATTGCAAGCGGGCTTGGTTAGAAGACCAAGAAGCTGTGTGGGATTGAAGTTGACTCTGTCCCAAGCATCTTTGGTGCGTTGTGTTGTATTAAGGCGCGTGGACCAGTTGAGGTAGGTATCGCGCCGGTTAGCTTCTCGTCATCTGAAAAGTGGGGAATTCGCTCCATTGCAGAGGCAATGATTAGCTTGTGAAAAAGTCAGAGTGGGGACACCACAATATGAAACAGAGCTCTCTCTGGGAATGGTACCAAGAGACAATAGAAGGGCATTGACAACTTCTAATGCCAAACGAGTGTGAGAATCGAAGTATTTACAGCGTAAACACAAATATGATACCATGCTGTTAGAATAACAAGAATGAATTGCTATAAATAGGGTGGCGAGGCGGTTAAGTAAGCTCCTTGCATAAGTAAATCAATGGTACTAATAACTAACCTAAGATGAACCGTCCCGATTACCACCTAAAAAACTGCGCTTTAGACACACATGTGCACGGATCTAAAGTTGGCTAGTTCTAGTTCCCTCGGACTCATAAGTATATAATAAAGTCGAACATAAAATCATCATAAAATATGAAATAAATATAATAAGATAAAAATGCAGATAAAATTTTCAAAGTCTCAAGCAAGTGTAACTTCGGTGAGCGAAGGATTGAGCAAACTACAGCATTCTATAGGTATATTGGATTGCCTACTTATATCAGCTTTCGAACGTGCTCACCCGACCATACAATTCGACAGTGTAACCATATGGAAGATCTGATAAGACACCATGCTTTCGTCACATTGTAACCAAATCGTTTGTCATTCGACATCTCCACAGTTGAAGGCTGAAAGTAGGCTAAGCTGGAAGAATTTCATCTCATCTCGGAGATGGTTCAAACTCCATGAGTCGGTCTCCATGCCATAAGTTATCTTCCCCGATGGCATGGATTTCGAAGAACTGGGTTTGATAACTCACCTTGCAAGATGAACATAAGCATTTTCTGCAGAAATCGGGCATTGCTTGTCTTCCACCTGAGCCACGTACAGCTGCATTGAGGGAGACGAAGGAATGCAAGGCAAGACAAAGAACATTTCTGGTCAAGCTGAGGACAGAATACTGACACATGTCGTTGAGAGCATTCTTGAGAAACGACTACTGTAGATACGAAAGCCGACGATATTACCTCTTTTGTTTCATGTCTGAAAAAATATAGATTATGGATTCTGCTGCATTGCTAGTGCGCTCACCAATAACTAATTGTGCTTATGAATCGCTTTGGCTGCAGCTAATAGCATCATCCGTATCTGCGCTATTAGAACAGACTCATGTTTTTACAAGAATGAACCCTCGGTTTTGTATAGACAAAACCGAGGGTTCGAACGACTTTCATAGTGAGATCAGACTATGTGCACAACTTACGGATCAGGTCGTATCGAGAAAGAAATTGAAGGAGTAACTTGCAAATCTAGGAGAGGATTAAGACGACAGAATGTTTGGAGCTGCTTTCCGAGTGAATACGAGTGGAGGTTTGAAGATACGATAAATGGAATACACTTAAATATATAATATTTGCCATCGGGAGACAAAGATAAAGATGAGATAATCATGTGAAACTCAATTGGCAGAACTTGATGCATAGTGAAGATAATAACAATAGCATTAGTTTTAATTTATTAGTCAGTTCTCTTTATCCGTATTTTCCTGTAGATTTAGAATAGCTCAACTTATTAACAATGCTCGATCTCTTCAGGAAGTTTCGAGTCAAGCACTCGTCTAAGTGGACAAACGAGAAAAGCTATAAAAGAAAATTGTTGGTCATGGCTCCTCTTTGTGTAAGGCTCGATCGCTCCTTGTGAGCTTCTGCTATCAACTCTAGATCTGGCCGTTCGGGTTCTAACTCGTAGATCTTATCATTTCGGTGCTTGGAGCCTGGGCTCGTGCCGTTCAGCTCAGGCATCGCCAAGAATCACGGAGTTTATGTCATAACTTACTGGCTACACTAACCACTGATGCAAAAAAAGTTTACATCAATCTGTTTGATACTCCTGTAACTTTTGTTTCTAAGCCGTCTCAATGTCAAGATTTTAAGCATCTGTATGATCATTTGAATGCGGTCCCTGCATCTGCAAGCTTCGGAGCGACACACGCCACGCGTGTCCCATTTCTGATGTCTGCTATGATATTGTTGTTGCAGGTCAGTGAACCATTGAATACGTCGTTCTGCCCGATCGTCAAGATGCTGTTCTCTTGGTACAGCGCGAAGAGTGTATTCAGCGAATTGATGTATGCCGATGGTTTCTCTGCACGTCCAGCACATAGAAAATCCAAATGTCAGACTCAATCTGAAGAGCTGGTCTGCTAAGCTTCCTTTTCAGTCTCATCCATCAAAACTATCACCACACCTGTGTTCCTGTACTTACTTGCAGCGTAAGTCTTGAAGTCACCAAGATTCTTGGCAACCTTGGCATTTTTGTGAAGAGTGGCGTTGAGCTCGACCCAGGTGGCATTTGGCAAGCGATCCAGGACACCTGCAGCGCTAGCTTCCCGATAGCTCTGAAGAGTGGTGTTGAACTCCTTGTACCAGGCGGTATTAATGCCCGCAATTTCCACCTTGTACTCGTTGATTGCCTTGGAATCTATTGCAGAAGGTGCATACAGACCCTGTAGAATGGAAAGTTATCTCCGTCAATGAGATTGTGATCCGCCCCAGCTTTATACACGCAAACAATCCGCAAACAATAGCTTCAGATTGTTTGGAACTAATGACCAAAGCAAATGCAAATAGTTGTCACCATGCCTGTCAAGACAGCTAGTCACCTGTGCGAAGAGTGCAGCTACTGTAAGTCCCACTACGAGCGTGCTCAAAGCCCATCCAACAACCTGCAGACCAAACTGCTTCCAGTTGACACCTTGTACCCCTTCGACCACTCCCACTCCCACGATAGCACCGACGATCACCAGACTGCCCGATTGAGGAAGACCATACCTGTTCACGAATTTCGACGTCAGTTTCCCAACACCAGCAGCAGCATGATTGCTACTCTGATAAGAATGAGTTTTGATAGACTGTTTTCGATCAGACTCACATGAAATGTAACTTTCACACAATGAAAGAAGCCCATCGAAATCAAGTATATAACTTGACCATGCATTCCATAACTTTGATAAGATTCCTCGAATTTTATACTAGAGCTGCTACTACATAGGAAATAGCTGCTTGTCGTCCTCGGAATCTGAGTGGGATGCTTACTGCGAAGCAACCATGACGACCATAGCTGTGGCGAGCTCTGCGCAGAATCCACGAGTGGGGGTGATCTTCACAAGCTTCACACCCATGGTACGCATGGTGTGGTAGCCGTAAGTAGCCAGGCCGGAAATCAAAGCGAGTCCTCCAAACACAACCACCCACATTTTGGGCTGAATACTCTTGGTCAGCATCCCTTCTTCGTAGACTTGTAGGATGATAGACATGGGTCCAGCTGCATAGCCGACCTCTCCGGCTCCATGTGAGAAGATGACGCAAATGGCGGAGAAGACCTGAGGATCAGCGAATTCAGATTATAGGAGAAAAAATTGAATCCAACAAAAACATGTAATACAGAGAGGACAGCCTTGAGCGTGTATATTATATTTGAGAGCACCTTAGACGAACTTACCTGAAGGTACATGAAGGCATATTCCACTCTTGGCTCGAAAACTTCTGCATGCTTGTGAATATCACCCACGGTCTGGTTTGTGTTAACGACGTCGTGAATATCTTGGGTCCATCCGTGGGAAATGACTCCCCAGATCTTGGATCCAACACTTCGAGGAGTTTTTTCATCAGATTCCAATGTTTTGGCAAGTTTCTCGTTAGCCACTGAAACGCCAGGAACACCTTCGATGTTGTCGATGCGATTACCCGCACTGTGAGTCATGGAATAGAATAGAATCAGAGTTTTGTATGCTTCAGTAGGTTCGGTAGAATCTAGATAAATCACAGGAGAACTACTCGTAAGAAGGCAAATCCTCTAAGCGTTCATGACGTATTCTCAATAGAGGACAGTCAGATACAAAGTGACAAGTTGTTGCATCACCTGTCGAACAAAGCGTTCATTTTCTTGTATAAGAAGGGAACCACAGTGACAGCAGATAAGATAGCTGCACCTGCTCCAATGACAGCAGAAATCCAGGCAGTCTTTGAATATGACCAGTGAATGCCGTCTTTGTCCATTTGCTTCTTGGCTCCCTGCGCATACATTATCGAATTCCGTTGAATATCACATAGATGTGTTCGTGTAATCAGATAGATCAAAACAAGGCTTGATTTTTAGATTTTTAGATTAGACAACTGAGAAGCGTGTATACCAGTGGAAATTCAACAAGGTTCTGAGGCAATAGATGGCAGCTTGCTAGATGAATGATCACTGAAACATCAGCAACTCAGTTTTTCGTGAAATTTATGTATTGACCTTCGTGAAGATGAAGTACATGTTGACGAATACTGTGAAGAAGACGACGGGTGGCAAAGTCCAGAATGCAACTCGATGAGCATTTTTGCGTCGCAACACTAGTGTTCGGAGAGCCAAGAAAAGCAGTCCTGAACCTGCAGCCGCCAAGATTGGCGACAGGACCCAAGATGTGGCAATCGAGACCACCCCTTTGTATGGGAAAGCGTCGATGGAGTTATCTCTCTCTGCCCAGATGACAGCATCCTTGCCATCCCATATCAAAGAAAAGGCGACAATTCCTCCAACTGCAGTCCATAGAAAAAAATAACTTATTGGAAGAACTCTGACCTGATGAAACGCAGCCTTCACCTTTCAAGCTATTTGCGAGTTCAAATAAGTACTAGTATTAGCTTCAATTTTGTGTGGTTTCAAGAAGCAGTGCACAACTAAGTAATATGTAGGAATTGTCAAGATCTCATCATGGAGCATTCTGTCAATTTTAATAGCATATGTGCGGAACGTACCAATAAAGTGAGTACCAGACACGTTGATACCCACCCTTGATGCCACTGCTAGCCAAAATGAACCAGCAGTGCAAGCACAGATCATACCGTACGCATAGACTTCTGGATTTCCTAAGAAGCTGTTTAAATCAGCTACTCCGCTGGCGATTGTGGATGTCACAACTCGTCCCAGCAGAATCGCTCCCAGAAAGTCAAATACTACAGCGATCTGCAAATATTCGTACACATTGAGAGTTGAAGTCAGAACCATATCAATACAACAACTTGCATAACAATCATAATTATGTGAAATAATGAATAGGAAGGCCCATGGTGACCTCTTGACACAGCTAAAGAAATCTGCACTATAACGTATTTAAAGTGGCAAATCTGTACTGCACAAAGTACTTACAAGCACTGCCTGCCCCATCGTAAGGGTCTTGCTCCCCACAGAAGTGGCGAATCCATTGGCTAGATCGTTGGCACCTGAACTCACAATTTCAAAATTTCGTAAGTATTGGCAAATTGCACACCAATCAGCAGCAGACTTTCAGTCATTGTCATTTTAGTGGACATTTGCAAGCAAGCAGCATGTGGACATTGTTTGGCTGTAACCCATGACAGGGTGAAGAAACTCCAGATTTGTACTTACCATTACCCCACCCGAAGGCGAATGCTACGAAAGCACCAACAATTACAAACCACAGGTACTCCGACATGACCGCCATTGTGTCGAACCTCAGTACCAGCCGCTGCTAGTTGTGCAATCGAACTGAATTGCTCTAACAGTCTTCGTAGATTATATTATATGTACTACGGCTCGGTACTCAGCTGCATGTCTGATCTTCAGCTGAGTAGTAGAGCAAAAGTCCGAAGTATTTATAAAGCCTCAGTTCTGCGTGGATATTCATGCCCCGATCATCTTCTCCATGTGCGTGCTCGAGGCATTCAGCCCACCATTTCCGTGCTACTATTAACTTTTGTGCCTTCCAGTACGGTAGGTACGTTTTGTACAGTACGGAAGCCCTCCGATCATTCTGCTCTGTAGCATTCTGGAATTCCGTACAATGTCATATGTTCAACAGTTAACTATCAACTTGTCAAGAGTTGACCTTTTGTTCCCACGGTGAGGAGGAATTCATATGCTTACTCAGCTGCTGACTTATAAGTCATCTGGGCCTCTTCCAGTTCAAAAAAAGTGATTGTTTAGTATGATATGAGATGCCTAGTATGATGAAATTAGAGATGGATTTTCTAAACAAAAGTTGGCAAACTCTGTGAATCATCCCGAAGAAGGCGCTATGGAATACGGTGGAGATAAATTCAATCCAGTTCTTGGAAATTAGAATTCGTCTTGTGGACCTCATGATTAGATAAATTGATGGATAGGCGGTAAAACTGTGAAGGACGAGTTTGAGGTGACAACCTCAGACCGATGGTCATGGTTTGGTAATCCTCCAATTGTTCAATGTAAACAGCTATGGAGTCTGATGGAGAATGTAATGTAGAGTCAGAGGTACAACTTCAGCCTCCTTGGCAGGGCAGAGTGTTTACAGTGCAGTGTGGGACTAGACATCCAGCTGACTGAAAACACGGGAATCTAACCATGTCCAAGGGGAGTATGTCGGACACACGCCGGCGCGTGGATAGGCATCACTAAACTCGTGCCAACACACTTCAGGTTTTGTCAGTTCGTTATACCCAATGGATTTTACTATAGAGATCGTTACAAACATCCTTCTGCCTATTGTTTTTGTTCCTCGCTCAGATGAGCTGTACTTGCAGTAGATTTGTCCGCACTGGCTCGCCATTTCTGGAATCAGAAATCTTTCAAAGGGTTCATATCCGAACTCAAAAATCAGAAGCCAAATTCAGAATGAAGAACGGTTTCTGAGAAATGCGTGTCAGTTGCTGATGCAGTGAAATTTCAACACAAATCTCAGATTCTGATTGAAGGGCAACGTTTTTGTTCAGGGTGATATCAGAGTACGAGGGGCACAGGAAACATTCCCCAGCTTCCATAAGCGTCTGGTCCTCGTCAATGGCAAAATTTCTCCAGTATAAATGGTAAGACTACAACGGAAAGACCCCTTCACGGGATCAAAGGTTTCTGGATCCTTGACACGACAAGTGAGAGTTGACGTGCACATCACAGCAGATCTGATCATACGAGCTCGCCCTGCTTCGTCCGGTCCTGCTGGTGGTGGACTCCATTGTGCAGCTACAGGTTCTTGAATCCCCACCAGCTCGACATAGTTGGAATTTGGTTCATCAGCGTCGCGGACGAGAGTCGCTATATTGAGCTCGTCATGTTCTGACGAACAAGGCTGGACTGGCCTATGCTCCTATGCGCCACAAGCCCTGGCGCACCTGCACGATGTCCACGGTCTATAGTGATGTGAGGCATCTCTAAGAAATGCACAGAATTTTATTTATCACTGTGGAGTGCCCTTGAAAGAAATATTTTCTAATCACATGGAAAAATGTGTAAGGTTGTGTAAGAGGTGCTTGAGATTTTATTTTCCAACGATTATTATTCGCAAAAAATGCAAAATGTTAATTGCTTCTAAAGTTCTCATACAAGTCAAGAACATAACGTTGTTGTTAAAGAAAAGCATCAAAGTCAAGTCGGAACCTTGTATAAATATTATAGATATGAATCATTAATACTTGAATCAATTGGATCTTCTACATAATTTGGGGAAAAATCGAAAGAAAAATATTGTTTAACAGGAAAAATTTAATAGAATCTAAATGAAACTATAATTAGATCAATAGACAAAGTTTGTAAGATAGTAAATATATCTATAGGCTTGTTAATCTTGTCATTTTTTTAAACTCAATGAAGATAACATGTTTTTTCATTTCATACTCTTAAAATTCATTAATGCAAAATATTACACTTTCCAAATTACATTACTTGATTTTAGGCCAAAATATTATTATGTAATCAATCATTATTATTCATTTCATGCTCAACACATGTTTTTTAAGAATACATTATAGCTACATTTATGATACATTTGATTACACAAAGAGTAGCATAGTTTTTTTAATGATACCTACTTGACATCTTTACCATCAAAAACATTTTCTTGAAAAAATAATTGATGATCATATATTTATCATGATTTGCAACTTCCAGAGTTGAATCTCATTCAAATTTATCTCAAATGATTTTGCGGTAGTTCATTATAGTTCTAGAAAACTAAAAATACTCCTCATGTTCATATTCCAAACAACATTCCAAATATTCTATTCATCCATCACTCAAGTTTACACACACATCGACACTCCAAAATATTAAAAATCTCACTCTTTCATTGATCAAACAAGTATCTATACATGAACTCTCTAAACTTGCTTGACAAATTATTTTATACTACTCTACATATACTATTTGATAAATTACCATAGCATCTCATGTTATTTATCTCTTAATTTATTTTACAAAGAAAAACCATGATAGTTTTAATTAATGTCCAATATGTGACAACATGACATTGGGCTCATAAATATTGTAGATGTTTTTTAATTCCTAAATTGAGGTGGCGATATGACATTTGAGATTTTTCAATTTCTAGAACCTCACTTTATCACTAAGTCAATATTAGATTTAATCTAACCGATCAAATTTTCAATACTTAATCAAATCAATGAAAAGTAATTATGTATTCAAAATCTTATGTACTTAGAATCTAGACTTTGATAGCAAACAACATAATTATGTTCACTCAAACTTTCTAGAAATCCTTTAATTATTTTGCCAATATAAACACTATAGCTAAATTTAATCATAATTAGATAAATTTAGTTAGAACTAAACTAACCATGATTAATTCCTTGGTTATTTTTAATATTAGTTCACACATACAACAATCAATCTTACATAGCTCTCAATGAACCGACGGTGATATTAAGTAATTCTCAAAAAATATTTAATTTCACGTTTGATGGTAGAAAATGATGCTACTAATGTAATCTCTATTTTCTCCAAATCAATATCAATTCATTCCTTTGAAACGATGTGATGGTGCTTTCTATCTTTTGTGCTGCACTTACGGTACATTCTGGTTCCAACTTGACTTCTACCAATGTACCAGAAAAAAATCCAATTATTTTTTTTTTGCTCTTAGTGTGATTTACGTTTCATCTAAATGTACAAAAACCTTTTCTAATTTCTCCAAGTGCGAGGTGTGATCTTCGTAAATCTCAAAATCATACATGTTTACTCTTACAAAGTGTTGTAAGTAAGATTCCAAGATTTTATTCATTAGTTTTTGAAGATAATCGAACCATTGCAAAGTTTAAATGGCATTACCTTGTAACAAAAAGTGCTCTATGTTGATGTGAAAGTAGTCTTCAATTAATCTTCTTTTGCAGTACTTACTTGATGATCTTCGTTGTATCCGTACGCAATATAGTATAATTCGTGAGTCCCCATCTTCTCAAGAACTTTGTTCCAATATGGAATGGAATAGCGATACTTTTTTGTGACGTCATTGAGTTTCTTGTAGTTCATGTAAACCCCCAACTTCCTGTTTTTCTTAAGAGCCATCGTGATTAGAAATACCCACTTTGTATTCTTCACTAGTCAGATGAATCCGGCTTCTAGTTATTTTTCTAATTCTACTTTCATCAGTTTAGCATATTTGAGATTCATATCACTTTGACCTGATTGTCTATGCGCTATGTACAAGCTCAATTCTATGTGCTTCTAAGACGACTTCCCACAAATCTTTGTAATTGTAATCAAAAAAATGAATAAATTTACGCAACATGTAGCAAAAACATTTTTGCTCTTTAGGCAATAATTTTCAACGCAATCAAACTTGATTCATGCTATTTCTTCATCTATCAAAATTTGCTTCTTCTAAGTTAGTGTGGCAAGTAGTTTTTTCTGTATTGGAATTTCTCCTTGAAACTGCTTCAATTGTGTAAAGTTTCACCTCATCATTAGATGAATCATTCGTGTAAGTTTTTTTTGAAATTTTGAATAATAAATTTCTTGTGAATCAAAGTCAGATTTGTTTAATCCCGGTGTGTCTCATAGTGGAACAAAAGGAATATGTTGTCAATGCGGTCATTTCCAATTGTCATGTACTCTTTGTTCCAATAATTTTGTACGCGTGACTTTGTAAGTCATGGCTAGTCCAAGATCATGGAGTTTGATACATCTTCTTCTAACACCACATGGAACGCGATTATTGTGACAATGCCTAAAAGAGTGATACCTACATTGAAAATCATACCTTGCAATTTGCATATTCTTTCATTGATTATTTTCAAGGTAATGAATAAAGGTCTCTCAATTTCAATGCCTATATAACTCATTGTTGGAATAATTATCACATTGGCATCTACTCCTCCATCTACTAGAAGAATTCTTAACATAGAAGCCATTACATCGTGAAATAGATGGAACCTTGTATGCCAAGAAACTCTTTCTCAGTTCTCTACAAACTAACGGCACGATTGACACAAGCTATCCGATGATGATATCCGTGTTCTAACCTTCCATTTTGTCCAAGATTAAATACAAATAATGATTTTTTGATATTGAAAAATCTTGAAAATCAAACTGCCTTTTTTGAGATTTTTGTAATCCCTTATACCTCGCCATCTTCTTCATCTGTTTCACGATCTACGATTGAGAATATTTTTTCTCATCATTTTGTCGCCATTACGTCGACTTCATTATGTAAAGATTGTTCAAAGTTAATAATCAGTTTATACTAGTGTCATCTTGAAAATCGATTAAATTCATTCAATCCTTTACTTTATCATCCGCAAAAGAAAATTAACAATCAACTTTTTCCTAGAGTCATCTTGAATCTTGACTAAATTCATTCAATACTTTCCTTTATCATCCGCAAAAGATACTCGTTTTTGTAAAAATCCTTCATCTACATCACAATTCAAAATTCAATTCACAATTTTTCAAAATGAGGCTCATTTTCTTGCAAGCAAAACATTGTACCTTATTTGAATCTTGTTATGTACCGTGAAAGCTGCAAGACTGAAGGAGATGGACGCAAAGTTGTGTCATTTGCGACACAAGTTGCTCTATAGCAACTTTCATTCTTCAAAGAGTGTTGGATGAATGAGGTAGTAAACTTGACGATGAAAAAACCTCAAATGACTTACGATAAACCTCTCCCAAATTTTCATGTGGCATATTTGATATCGATTCTAAGCTGGCCTCCTTCTTTTTGGCAATAAGGATAACTTGCTCTAAAGTGTCTACAATCTCGCAAATTACTTGTTGAAGTATTGGGCGCAACAATCTAATCATGAATTTTTTTACCACTAGTGACTTTATTTACTCAAAAATAGTATCATTGACAAAATTTCCTTCAACATGCAAGCTTTGAGTTATCCGATCAGACAAACTTTGCACTCAATCAATATAATCCTTCACAAAATTTTCCACTCTTGTTTCGCTTGACTCATCTCACAAATGAATGTCTCATACGAGTTTTTTTTCAAAATCAGTAATCAATCCTACACTCAATTGTTCTGAAAATAACTCAGTAATATTGGATTGTCTCTCATACTATTGAGACTCTCTTACTTCAAAAAACTCCAGCAAAAATGAAATCCATTTTTCAGAAGAACAACTCTTTGTACTTATACATGAGCTTTTGTAATTTCTTCATAACAATTCTAGGTCTTCATTCTTCATCATAGTGAACATTGAAATTATCAATTCTCTTTTCTTTACTCAAACGCATTTGTAAACTTGCTTAACTTCAAGCTTATTTTTCCGGTTCTGCACTCGCTCCTTCCTTTGACTTCACTTTGATCCAACCGTGCCTCAAATTCACAATTACAATATTCATTCATGAAGCAAAATTTATTTTAAATCTTGTCGCGCACCACACCTTTATGGTCAATTTGTAAAACAGGATGTTGTATGTGTGATATAGAACTAGAAGTGTCTAAGGAGTTAATCATGGTTGACTTAGTTATGACTAAGTCTAGCTAGTTATAACTAAGTTTAGCTACTACGGTAATACTAATGTTGAAGTCTACTTGTTTGAGATCAATGATCATGATCAGTCAACTTCCTCAGTGAGTAGCTAAAATCTTGCGATTGAACTCAACATACTTGAAGAGGCATCGCCCACCATCTCCCATTGGCACTTTGATTATAGTGCAACTCATCACATTACTGATAATCGATACATGTTTTTCACAATACAACATCAATATTGCACTAGAGTTACATTGGCTAGTAAACACGGTCACGACGTTCTTGGTGTTGGAACATTTCATCTTCAACTTTTCAACGATAAAGTTCAAACTGTGCCCCAAGTTTTGCATTCTCCAACTATACGCAAGAATCTCCTTTCGGTTGGACTCATTGCAGATGGCAATCATAGCCTTGAATTACTGAGTGAAAATTGCTTCATCAGCAACACATTTACTAGTGAGTTCATAGCTTATGCACCTCGGAAGAATCGCTAGGGCTTATATATATTGCAAGGAGACACCATCAAGAATGTGGAAGTCAACAAAGTTAGAGTGGAGAAGCTGAGCATTACCAAACTTTGGCATAAAAGACTTGGTCATTTCAATAATGACGGTGTCCGTCAAATGGTTGTCTTGCACGCTATTCATGAACTTCCCAACCTTCCTACTTCCGACATACCATGTACAAGTTGTTTTCAAGAAAAGCAAGCAAGAACACGAATTCCAAAACAAGCTATCAATTGTGCGTTTGCACCACTAAAACTAATACATTCATACCTTTGTGGTCTGTTTTGCATCCCATACTTAGGAGTTGCACGATACGTTATTACCTTCATTGATGATTACTCATGACTTATTTGTATTTCATTCATGTATCGCAAGGACAAGGCCTTTGGCAAGTTCATGCAGTTTCATTGTGAAGTCAAAGCTCAATACAAGCAGCCTATTCTTATGTTGCGCAACGACAATGGCGACGAATTTACATTAGGTGTTTGAAGCATACTTTTTTGAGCATGGCATCAAAAGTCAATTGATAATTCCTTATAATCCTCAGTAAAATGGCGTTGTTGAATGACACAATTGCTTCTTGCTGGAATTACGCGTTGTCTTTTGTTTGACAAGAAACTATCAAATTGTCTTTGGACTTTAGCGATACATGCAGCTTGTGAAATTCTCAACGTTTGTAGCTTCAAACAAATGTATGATGTCACACTCACCGAGTTGATCTCGAGCATAAAACCGAATATCTCTCATCTTTGAGTTTTTTGAAGTAAGCTTTTGGTTCACCAACATCATCCCTGCCAAGGAGAGCTCGACTCACACTCCATTGAGTATATTTTATTAAGCTTTGACAGTTGTGCAAAAGATTATCAATGTTATGAACCTGGAACTCGTACAGTCATTATTTCTTGTGACGTATAGATCTTGAAATCTTCACAACTTCAGTTGCCTGTCACTCTTGATTCAAATGGTGACAACTCAAATTTCTTGCTTATATCGTCAGCTACAATACCAACTAGCCACAATGCAGCTCCAAATGTTCAGCCACCTACAACAACAACATTGCCATTTCCAAATTCTCTCGAACTTGCACCATCACAACATCAACAAATCAAGCAAGACATCACTAGTCTTCCTGAAAATTCAGTTAGTGATACCGTTGATTTTACATCGCCGTCAGTGATAACAAACCAACGTTGAGGCACTTCGAATTCTCACCAACATACAGATCTGTAAAACCGAATATTGCATGTGTGAAATAAAACTGGAATTAGCCAAGGAGTTAATCATGGTTATGATAGTTATGACTAAATCTAGCTAGTTTAGCTATAATGTCTACACTTGGCGGAATAACTAGAGAACTTCTATAAGATTTGAGTGAGCACTTCTATTTTTTCTTGTACAAAAGTTTAGATTCTAAGAGAAAATACTCTTTGACTTCAGTTTAGTTTTGATTGGTTTGAATAAGTAAGGAGTACTCCGTTGGTTAAACTAAGTCTTATGTTGACTTAGTGAAAAGTAGAAGTCCTAGAAGTGAGAAAGTCACAAATAGCATGTCGCCACCTCAATCTAGGGATTAGCAAACATCCAGAAGGTTTAGTAGGCCAATGGCATGTTGCCACATATTGATAACTAGTCAACCTTACTATGATTTATCTTTGTAAAAGTAAGTTAGATAGGAATTACTATTTGTTACTATGGTAAATTCTCAAGTAGTATATATAGAGATGTAGGGAAGAGCCTCTCAAGCAAGTTTGAAGAGACCATATGTATGGACTTGTTTCATATATGAAAGAGTGACGAATTTTCAGTACCTTGGAGTGTCGATGTGTGTGTGAGTTGGAGTGATACCTTGAGAGATTGTGTGAGAGTGTGTTTGGGCTATGAGTATGAGGAGGAATCCTAGTCTTCTAGAACCATGATGAGCTACCGAAAAGTCATCTGAGGTAAACCTGAGTGAGAGTCAGCCCGGAGGTTGCAAATCTTGGCACAACTTCGTCACCAATGTCATCTTTGAAATCTTTATTACATCTTCACACACTTGACATTGAATTTCCGAACAAGATGCTCAGCAACAGTTCGCTAGATGTGTCATGTATCTCTCCTCAAGCAAGCGATGATCCACCGCTTCTTCTTACTCCGCCTGATGATCTAGATTTGTCAAAACTCCATCATCTCAACGCTTCATTATTACTGTCGAAGCCAAAGTCAATATTGATCTGCTACCATAAGATGGTAAAAACTTACAATTTTATGATGTTTGTAATGATGCAAACTGGATTGTAGCCATGAAAGTAAAATATTCATCGATTCTTTGCAATGACACTTGGAATCTCATGCCTCTTCCACCTGGCAAGCGTGCAATCACTGCTCGTTGGATCTACAAGCTCAATATCGGTTCATCTAGTCAACCACCTTAACACAAGACAAGACTAATTGCTCGTGGATTTCAACAACAACATGACATTGATAACGGTGATACTTTTGACTATGTTGTACTATGGAAAACTATCCGCATTATCATTGCATTTGCTGCCCATTGAAATTGATCAATATGTCATCTTGATGTTCAAACTACTTTTCTCAATGGTGTACTCCAAGAAGAAGTTTACATGCAGCAACCACTTGGTGTTATCTCTCCAGGACGCGAGCATGACGTTTGCAGGTTGAAACGAGCTCTTTATGATTTCCGTCTGAGACCACGAGCATAGTACAATTGCATTGATGTTGCATTCCGCAATACAAGTACTCACTTGTACAAAGTCAAGGTGATCCAAACCTCTATCTTTTACAAAACCAATGTGACATTCTTTTACTGATCTTGTTCATGGACGAACTCTATCTCACATGAAGTCATCGACAACTCATTCATGATCTTGCTACTGCGTTGATGGTGGAATTCGCCATGATCGATCTAGGTTCAATCTCCAAATACATAGATGCTCATTTTGTACACAATTTTGAAGGACTATTGTTGTATCAAGTTCCGTATGCGCTGTCTATATTAGCTAAGTTCTCCTATGAGGACTGTCGCCCAACTTTCATCCCACTTCATGAAAGCATTCAGCTTCGTCGAGACACCGGAAGATCTTCTATTGATGCCACCTTATACAAACGACTTGTATGCAAACTGTTGTATCTCACATGCACAAGACCCGACATTGTTTACGCCACAAACCTAGCTAGTCGATACATGCACGAGTCTCAAGAGCTTCATCTGATCGACGTCAAGGGTATACTCCGCTACATAAAGCGTTATGCTTCTTTTGTCATTTTTTATGCCAATGGAGAGGAAACAAGCTACATGGATATTCTGACGTTAACTATGCACCGGATTTAGACAACCGCATTTCCACAAGTTCTTATTATATCTTCATGTTTGGTTCATCACTAGTATCTTGGAATTCCAAGAAACTGAGTTCAATAGCTGGATCCAGCTGCGAATTTGAATACCAAGCTCTTAGTGTCTGTGCGATGAAAGCTACTTGGATTCAAAGACCAATAAACAAAATTGAATGCTCTTCTAAAACTCTTATTTCAATTGACGTGGACAATCAAAGCGCCATAAAACTTGCGAACAACCTCGTGTTCCACAATCGAACGAAGCATTTTGAAGACGATTGGCACTTCCGTCGCTAAAAGGTTGAAATTCAAGATATTTTTGTTGAGTTTATCTCTACCACAGAGCAACCTGCTGACATGCTTACAAAGGCATTAGGAAGAAGCAAGTTCAAGACTTAGAGAGATTGATTAAGCTTCAAAATTCCATCAGAGTTATCTAATTTCACAGTTCTTCGTAGTTCTTGATGTATAAACTTAGCATTCGAGTAAGAGAGTATATTGGACGATATACTCTCTGCTACGGAAGCTTCTTAATGTCAGAAGCTTTTCAATGTTGGTTCAATATTATAGGTAGTATCCATTAAAAGCTTCTTAGTATGCTTTGTATCAGTTTGGTATTTAGGGTTATGTTTTGAGGACCTAGTGGTTCTCACTATGTATGTCTCGTCTTTCAGTTAGCAACTCGAATGTTATTACTTCCTCATAGTGAGTTCTGTGAATATTGAGCTTGTTCAACATGTTTCTTTGCTCTGGTCAACCGTACTGCCAACAAAAGATTTCACAGATACTCAAGCGTATGCCTTTACACTATCTGATGAATAACGTAGACTTGCTTAACCAGGATGAAGACCCAAACTCCAACCAAGACAACAACGACAAAGAACGACAACAAAATAATCCAATGCAAACAGATAATGGCTAGCGCTCAACCCCCAGTTGTGCACTTTGACGGCCTCACTGAACTAAAACACGAGAGCACGAGTTTGTCCCCTTTGTATTTGCCGTTGCAATTACAATTGATCTCAAGATTTCTTTTGTTTTCTTTCTTTGCTTTTGCTCGCTCGTTGGCGCTCGTCTCACAAACATTCACGTCACCAACATTTACGCTCGTTTGCAATGCACATTTATGTTGCTTCTTGCAATTGTCTCTTGAATCTTGATTCTTGTTAGCTCGTAGCTCCTCTTGCTGATGGTGCTGCAAAGACAAATATTCTAAGGATCCTCCACTTCAATTCACTTAATCACTCACGTCCGTCAAAACCAAAAAGAGTAGACTGCCATTCAAGAAAGTCACAACTTCCAAAATTTTACAACTTCGGAACCGATTTGGCTTTCGGACTGCTACTACTAGTTTGATCTATCAAGAGTTAAGGCCAAAGAAACAAAAGCTTGCAGGTAGTATTGTGTGTGCACGGACGAATACAAGAAGAAAGAGTACGAGAAGATTATGAATCACATTCAAATCGGGTGAGTCGGATTTCACTAGAATTGCCGAGTGAGAAGTACAACAACCTTAATACCTAAAATCCAAGATCAAGAATGTAGTTCCTCAAATCTCTTTCCAACGGTACCAGTTACAAAATCAAAATGTGGATTTGCTTGAGAGAACAAGAAAACACTAACTTTCGCTCACAAAGTATTTTGTGAAGATCCAGGCTTACTACACAAGAACCAACACATGGAATAGACCGTCCTTGTACATACTAAGCACTCTCGAGGGTTCCAAATCTCTACTAGAATGCCCCTTAAATACCCTAGTAATTAGATTAAGTAGGTTTTGCGATAAACGTCCTCAACTTGCTTAATTCCACATTGAACACACAAAAATCTGAATAAAACTATCCTTCCACTATTCGACAAATGAAAGAAAAGTTTTTAGAAGTTAACTACTCCCGAACAGATACATAATTTTAAACATTTTTTCAACAAAATTTTGTCAATAAATAAATTTATAATTTCTTAATTTTTCTTAGAATATATTCTATTACATTTGACCCAAAGATATGATATGAAATTATAATTATTTAACTTTGTGTTCTTTTTTTATATACACAAATGCTAAGTTTTGTCAATCTCTCATCTTTTGTATATAATATATTTAAACTAAATATATTAAATAATATATGAACAAACTCATATAATTAATATATATATATATATATATATATCTGATTGTTTCAATGCATTAAATGTAATTTGCCGTAAAATGCTCTTTTCAATTTTTTAACATTGATTATCATACAAATATATTTAAATTTTATACAAATTTAGACTAAAAAATTCAAAATGTTAATTACTTCATAACTTTTAAATAAACTGTAAGTAATCTACTATGATGATATTTCACGTCTTCAAATAAATTTCTAAGCTTCCTTTGCAAATTAAGTATTCTAATACTTGTCTAAATGTATGTTTTCTATAATAAGTAAGCACACCTTCTGATAAACATCATAATATATATCAATTCATTGTTTTATCTGAAACTTATAAAAAAAATAATCATTTGAACATATTCGTTTATGTGATCCTGGCAGGTTTTCAATTTATTTAAACTTATGAACTTTACTTAATTGATATTGAGTCTTTTATTATTTCCATCATTTCATTTTGTCAAAATGAATTTTATCTGTCTAAATCTTTGCTAGAGAATCATCAATCTTATCAGTTGAATCTCATGTTTTTTGTTAAACACTATTTGCATATCTTGTATGAATTAGTTTTGAATTCTTCATTTGATTCTTTTTCTTCAATTCATGTTTTTTGTTTTTTATTTAAATGTATACCCCAAATATGTTAAAAAATTTACATACATGATTATCAACACATGAAAGTTTAATTATTGATCATATAATTTAATTAAATTTTTTTTAAATCTCATCTTGATCGAAATTCTCAAAATATGCTCCTTGACATTCATTTAATGTAAGCATTCATGAATGAGTTGTTTTATGAATATAAACTTAATTTTAACGTGTACATACTAATAAACACGTCAAATAAACAAAAAATTTTAAAAAAAAATTGGACCACAATTTATGAAACTTTATGTAAGTCATAGTCTTTTACGTTTTATATCAAATTACTTGAACTGATCTTAATTGAATCAGATATGAGTTCTTAGTTGATATTGATAAAAACATATTTATATACAATCAATACTTGTAACAAATTTTAAAATTTCAGGATTTAATATTCTTTTTAAAATCTTCAACTATGAGAAAATATGTCTTTTCTTATAAATCTTACTCTCAGACTTTTTAACACGTGGAAAAAACCTCATTGTGCAAAAAGTCGTATATTTCAACGAATCTTGACAACATATTTTGGCACAAGTTGCACATACATACCATTCCAAAATTCTTGATTGAAAGATAGCCAAAAACATAAAATTAACTCCAAATCAAATTGTAATCATTTCTTTCAACCCTATCATTTTATTTTTATTTTTTCAAATACTGTTGACGAGTAGTACGTGTGGATAGTTATATTTATTATAACTTTCTTATCATTAATTTCGAATAATATTTTTTTATTTCTTACCAAAAAATGTATTTCAATAATTTTTAAAGCATTTAATATTAAATTATATTTCTTTTCATATACATATATATATATATATATACACCTAATCTTAAATCAAATATAATGATATTATTTGAGTATCACATATAAAATATATGTTAATTCAAAATTTGCAACTTTAGTGTATAGAGGTTTTTTTATGTAATGTAATTAGTTTTCTATCATATGAAAAAGATTGTACTAACTTACCATGTCATGAATATCAATTTTTTGATTTCAAAATCTTTAATTTTTTTTAAATATAAGCACAAATTTGAACAACATCATTATTTTTATTAAATGTTAATAAATGGCATAAAAATTATGAAATATATATTGTCATTTCATGAAAATATATGTTATATTTGAATAAAATTAATTCACTTTTGGAATCAATGATCAACAAGATTAATTATTTGTTGTGCAATATTTTAATTTATTAAAATTTTTGAAGTAAATTTATTAATAATAATATGACGAATTTTACTTCGAATATTTATTTTTAATAAAATTAATTCTTATGAAAATTTTATGAATTAATTTTTTTAAATATAAAATTTGAAACTTTCTCAAATATTATTTCTAGAAATATAGCAAGATTGACTTGAATCTTGTTTTTAAATTTTGAGTATAAATATAGTGAAAAATTAATCAATTTCATGATACCTTTTAATATTTTATTTAGTGTTTAAGCCTTATATATCATATGTTATACGTATATAGCATTTTGACCTTAATTTTATATTTTAAATATTGCAGTTTTTTCAAAAATATAGACATATTAAACAATTCATATAATATCTTTAAGTGAAAATAAATAAATAAATAAAATTTTGAAACATAATATTTAGAATAAACTTTAACATATGACAAGGTTATATTGGTGAATATAAAAAAAATCAAAAATTGATCATATCAGTTTTTTATTACTTTTTTCAAAAATGAAAATGATAATAATAATTTTAAAATTGTTAAACTTGAAAAAAAGTATTAATGTATATACCACTCTGATTGCTAAAAAAATTTCATAATATTTTGATTGTAAAAATATATGTGAAGGCTTTCAAATGAAAAAAAACTAATTAAAAATATTGATCAAATCAATAAAAAATATTTAAGGGGCACTAAATTTGAACATCATGTTAGTGGTAACTCAAGTTGGAAGGTTTTTAGCATCATTTGAGTTTAGGTGTTGAGCTACGAAGTATATAGCAGCACAAAACATAGCTAGTCCCAAACATTGTTTAAGATTTTATAAGTAATACCTATTATCAGTTTACCTAGGAGGTATCATTTTTATATTTTTATGTATGTCCCTAGAAGCAATTGATATATTCTCGGCATCAAATCTATGTGCATGTTTGTTAGAAATAACTCTCGTAGATTGTTGGTTGTGTTTCTGGAAGATCAGCATTAAGTTCAATTCGGCTCTTACTACCAAGGGCATGAAGATCTAGCTCATTCCTTGAGGATTGTATCAGTATCATTAAATTGGTGTATCCTTGTGCCTAGTAGTCAGGTGGAAGCCTATTACTTACATTCACTTGTTTAGTTTTATTTAGCTCGTGGAACTTAGTATCCAATGCTCCCATGATATAAATGTCACACACACAATTTTACTCAAATGACATAGTTTACAAACATTACAAAATGTTCTTCATTCTAATCAGCTAACTACACACAAACAAATCGCCTGCATCAGCACACCTAATAACCTTCAATCAATGCTAGGTTCCACACACACAACTTTACTAAAAATGACATAGTTTACAAACATTACAAAATGTTCTTCATTCTAATCAGCTAACTACACACAAACAAATCGCCTGCATCAGCACAACTAATAACCTTCAATCAATGCTAGGTTCCCTCTAAACTATCCTACGGCAAAAACTAAATCAACGTTTTTGATGATGTATTATTGGCCAAATCAGACTCGTCAAATATTCTTCAAAAAATTCCAAAACCACACATCCCAAACTCCATGTATCAATATTAAATTATTGTTAAATCAATTTTTTTCTTCAGGTATCAAATATGCCTTACCACTCCAAAATCGCTGCACGTCTCAAAATCTACCTCTGCTTCTCCCGCACTAGAGACCTACCTAATTCAAACAAATACTTCAGGTTAAACTAAGAGCACTAAATGTTATTTGATCTAAACTTTAGAACCTTTTTTACTTTCTTTGTCCTTCTAACTACTCGGTCAATGCTAATGTAAAGATTTTGTCATTCCTAATCTAAATATCAAATGTAGACATATAATTTTACCCACCTTGTGAAATAATTAGGAGCAAATCATTATATGCGTTGTGTCAAATTTGCATGTTCTGGTGAGTGTAATTTATGTGTTTCATGTTCTTTCATGATTTTTAGTAGAATTATATTTGACAATATTTGGATGTGAGTATTTTTTTGGTAATTTTTATTGATGTTGTTGTAACAGATAAAACACTAATCTTGTTTGACAATACTTGAAATACATTGATAATATTTTGTTGATAAGCTTGATATAAATGTTAGTGCAAAATCGAAAATCATAAACACAACCAAGTGACTCTAAACAGAAACAAGCGACAGTAAGATGTAACCAAGTGACACTAAACAGAAACAGGCGACAGTAAGATTTAACGTGCTTCACACCTTTGAAGGGGCTACGATAGAAAGCTCACACACTAGAGTAAATTGAAAATTTTTTACTAAAACAAAAACTCTAAAATATAAAAACTCCACCGACGACCCTACTAGCTATGTTTACTAGAACCTGAGTTTACTCTTTAACCGAAGTTAAACTCAACAATAAAAATTCTCTTGTATATATGATTATTTATAATATTCATTAAATTTTTATATTTTGGTCTAAAATTTTGAAATTTGATATATAAATGTATTAACATAGTATATCATTGTCATAATTGATCATGTTATTAATCATCATACTATAATTTACAAGATTAAATCACAGAAAATTTTAATTTTATGTGAATAAAATTATTATTATTATTATTATTTAACAATGAAAACAGAGTTTTAAATCATTAATATGATTTTATGTATTCTTTTTTATTAAAATTGTATCATAATTTTTTTCAAAGGTGTTATAATTTATATATGATGAATATTCAATCAATTCAACAAAAAATTAAAAATACACACTATTGAAAATATTGTTTAAAGTAAAAACATGATATGCAATATTTGTTTAATGCTCTTGGCATTAGATAGGGATTGATCTTTGGAGTCTTTTCCCTTTTTTGTTGTTGTTTGCTTGTTTTTCAACCTTTTGATCGTTTGAATCCCCGGTCTTGGCGTACTACCATAACCTATTTACCATTTAATGTAATTCAAAAAATATGAATTTATATTTGTGGATATATGTTTATATGTATCACCATAATTAAAATTGAATTTTAATATATACATTTTTTTAAATATAAAAAAAGATTTCATTTTTCTAATATTGTAATTTTTTTCATTCAACATTTGATTTATGAAATAAGTTAGATATTGAAAATAAATGATCTGTAAATAATGGAGTAAATGATAAAATATCTAAGATAAAGTATACATTCAATATATCAGTATGAATAAATAAAATATTGATTATACTTAGTTTGAGACAAGAATAATAAGTCCATAAAAGAATTTTGAATTAAAATTTCTTTAAATAATAGAAGTATTTTAATAATTTTTATTAAATAAAATAAAATTCTAACAAATATTTTCAGCTTTAATCTTGAAATCATATAAAATTAAGAGTATTGAAACTATTCTCTTTTGTTCACAACTGAATAAAGCTATAAATATAAATTTAGATAGCTTGAATTCAAGAATGTAGATAACTTTTTTTTTAAACATAAAACATTTTTCATAAAAAATTAATTTAATGAATTCAGCTTTTTAAACATCTTGATATCTGAATATATATTATTATTTTTCCTTCATTCAGAAATACAACGAAAATTAAACAAGACTTATAGTCAAAGATTAACATTTTAAAATCATGAATCTATTTAAATAATTAAAAAATTTCCAAAAAATTATTTTATTTTTAATACAGATATGGAATATAATTTTTTTTATATCAAAATTATACATATTTTGATGAAAATCACAATATGAAATTCAAATTCATTGAAATTTTGTCCGATACAAGAAGTCAATCAGCTTTTTGTACTCGAAACATTATGTTCATTGATCGTTATTTTCAACATCATACTAAAGTTTGGTGATTCCAACAAAATGATGAATAGAAATCATGGATTATTGTTCACCTTTCTAGCATCATATTCTTTCATGACACTTTGCATTCAAAACATCACAAAGTTGTGAGTTTTAGTTATCTATCATATGTATATTCCGATTGGATCTTATTGCTTGTGAGGATAACTTTTGTTAATAATTCATGTAAATACATTTTTCCAAGTTAAAAAAATTCCATAAATATTAATTGATTAATTCTTCTCTCACAATATTTTAATGATAGTTTTATTAAGATTCCTATTTTATTGCAAAATTTCACACTAATACAGTTCAATACTGATGTAAAATTTTTGATGTAGATTTTTTTATCATAGGTTTTATAATAATTGTTTAATTTATGTTTCTTTCTTAGAGTTAAATCACATTTTGTAAATCTTGTTGACAATTGACATATGCTTTAATATTTTATCGCAAAGTTCCATCTTGTAGATTTGAAGATCAGGATGTCAGTTTGTAAGTTTCTTTTATAAAAAACACTATGTATGTAGAGTTATTTGACTAATGTATGACATCCATATATAAATGATTTTTTTTAGATGAGTTATTTTGTATTGCGTTGTTGAGAAGCTAGATTAGTTGAGAATCTATTGCACATAAATAATGATAATGTAATTTGACTCCTTAGATAATGTTCTGTGTATTTTTGGTAATAAATATCTGTTGATCGAATCAACGATGCTAGGTTTCTATTGAGATTTTCAGTCACAGTGCAAAGATAGACATGTCAAGCTTGTGGATTGAGCAAAGTGGCTTGCAGAGAGAGATATGTGACGTTGAGTAAGAGAGATAGAAGAAAGAATTGCAGTAGACACACTTCAAAAACTTACAGGAAGAGTCAATCCATGGTACATAGCGATGCTGTGTGTAGCCAAGTGTATAATTGTCAATCTGGAAAGGTAGAAATTGTGTGCCCCTTGTCTGTAGCCAAAGCACAAGGTGATAGTTTATGGATGTTTTTCATGACGTTGTCAAACTATAAAGTTTCGAATGTTTGATTTGAATCTTTTAACAAAGACACATATTTTAATCAATTTTTTATTGAGGAGTGATCTACTATTGAAGAAAGAGATGTCACATTAGATATTATTGAGTTCTTTTAGCATACTTGTCATAAATCCCCTTTGGGATGTAGATAATTCTGTCCTTTGATGTATGCAAAAATTGATATAACTAGATCATAATTTTTACATATACTCTTACGTCATACAAGATATATGTAAACCCTCAGATTTGGGCTTCTACTTTTGGCTTGCTCCCAAATTGAACTAGAGTGGTACAGTCTAATTTGAAAGACTGAATGTTGAAGCAGTATTTATATTGTTTTCCTTCTTATTATATCCTGTATTGCCTTAAACTAAATAAGTTTGGTTGTAGTCTTACTATGAAAAAATTGCTTAATCTTGAAACTTGGCATTATTAAGCATTAGGAATTTCAGACTCGCATTACTTACTCTATCCATACACTAGATCCATCCAGCCACGTCTTCATGCTTATGTGTGAGTGTGATTTTACTGTACGTGTAACAAAAACTCACATATCTTGGTAATCATTTGGAGAATAGAGTGAAGGTACACTTGAAGTAATCTTGATAATGCGTGAGACTGAATACCTTATAAGGAGAAAGTGTTGGTTTATGCCGTGGATTGGAAATATATACTTAATTCAAAGTAATCAAGCTACTATCGCAAATGTGATGATTACTGATACTACAAGTAAATAATTATTATTTTCTTCCTGGATGACTAACAAGTCCGGATGCAACATTCGTTTTTTTCAATAAAAGGGAAAAAACTAATTTAAATTATTTGATTCTCTAGCATGTGAGTTACATAAAACAAAAAAGTAGATATTCATATGATTGCGAGAAATATAGCATAACGTGACAAGTTGTATCATTCTATATACTATATTTTACAGCATCATGTTTACGTTATTCTTCACTAGCCAACGAGAAACAAATTATTGCAGTCAAAATCACATCAAAGTACGTGAATATAGTAAACGTTCTAGTTTATAAAACTGTGAAAGTCTCAGTCACATTATACATCGAGATTAGAATGTCTCCTCTTTGTTTTATTACCTGATCGGGCATACGTCGCTTTTATATCCATTTGGCCCCCCAAAGTAGAAAGCATGGAGGAACAAAGGGCAAGGACACAAGTGTACGCCATACAAATGTTCGACAACGTCGAACTAATTTAGCCCACATGATTCGTGTGCTCGAGCGTGAGGTGGCATAACCTGCGTTAGCCAGTTATCGGACAAAGCTTCCCTACCACAACATCGGCGTTGGCGGCTCGCAACCACGACATCGCATCCTGCCCTCTTCCTGGCTCACCGGTCCGTCCAGTCTCTGACACAAAATCTCCAGTCTGCTCGGAGAAGCTTCGCAAGTCCTTCGCCAAAAAGGCGGAAGGGCCAATTCCACGCGCACAAGAGAAAGCGGAGTCAGCCCGACAAGCGGCACCGGCCCGGTTCGCACAGGTTCCATAGCCGTTAGCGGGGGAGCTGGGGGATCGCGAGCGTCGATCTCGGAAGCGACGAGGAAGATGATCGTGGCGGCGGCTGCCCGCGCGGCAATGATCGCCTGTCTTGATGGCCCGCCCACTGACGGGACGGCTCTGTCGTCGTCGTCGTCGTCGGACTGCCTGCGCTCCCCTGCCGTGCCTGCCAAGCACTCCAGAACATTCCATCTCTCTCCCGCCGGGACTCATCATCACCGTCCCGACGTGAGAAAGCATTCAGGCCTGATGAGTGCATGCCCTGCGGCAGCCATCGATCCCCAGCCTCCGCCTGACTCCCGACCCCCATCCACGACCGGGACCGGGACCGCCCGACGACGACATGTGTCAGCGGGGATCATGTGGCGAAGAATATCACCGTCGGTCAGACGACGACTCCTCCTCTTTCTCTTTCTTTTCCTCTTCCACTTTTTCGGTCGGACGCGAGCAGCATTCGTACGCGTACCACTCGCTCGCTCGCAGGAAATGGAAGGAAAGGAAAGAAAAGAAAAGGGTCGGAAAGAAGGAGCGGATCTGGAAAGTGTGGCGAGGGACGAAGGCGCGGTGGATCCGAGGCCAGGCGAGGCGCGGCTCGTCCAATCCAGCGCCCGCGGGCCCGCGCGTTCATTATTAAAGAATGTGGCCCGGCGCCCTCTCTCCGAGCGCAGCATTGCCACGCCCGACCGAGAGCGCAGAGCGAGGGAGGGAGGTCGGAGCGACGACGTACGAGGGCAGCAGGCGATGAGATTAGTTCGTTCGTTGTCAGCCGCGAGGGTTTTCTTCGAGATTGTGTAGGTTTTCTATCGAAGAGGAGGAGCTGGTGGTGTGGAGGAGGCGAGAGAGGGCGGAGTGCGGAGCGATTTGATGCAAGCGGCGTTCGTGGAGGCCAGGAGAGGTTGATTGGTGGTTGGTCGGTGGCGGGGAAGTGAGGAAGGAAGGAGCGCGGAGTTCGATGGTGTCGGAGGAGTTTGGTGGCGGTGGTTGGTTGTGTTCGGCGAATGTGGAAGTCTGTGAGGAGACGGGGGAGAAGCAGGATCAGAATAGACAGTGGCGCGTTTGAGAATTTGGTCCGGTGTGGTAGGAGGGATATTTGTGTAGTTTATTGGAGCGGGTGTGCGAAGGAGGGAAGATTTCGCTCGAGAAGTGGACGCTTAGGGAATTTGTTGCGCGCGAAGCGAGGGGGGCAGGAAGGTTAAGGTGGGGGAAACAGAAAAGGGAGGAGTTGAAAGGAATAGCGAGGTTTTTTGGCGGCCGGTTGGACAAATTGTGAACGCACGAGTGTTCGCTCCAGGTTTAGTGAACGTCGTGGTATATTGAAGACTTCTATTAATTATGAGGTGAGTTGTGAGTCTCGTTCGACCGAACTCTCTTCTGTCAAATAGTGTGCGTCAATGTGATCGCTAGCTCAGGCGACTCCCTTTGCCCTCTGTTAGGGTGAAGTAAATGAACGTATATTGAACTTTCGCTAGTGTGCTCATAAGTGAGGCCTCTAGCTTGGAGGATTGTAACCGTTGAGTGTGTCTAGACATGGCCTACTTTCAAGTGATCTAGCGGAAACCTTTTCCCGCATTTTCCACTCGAATTTGCATGCATGGGAGTCGGTTGCGCTGAAACGAACGGTCTGTTCCGGCTTGCCTACTTTGATGGAAGACAAATCTTTTCATCTCACACGGGATGGATACTTTCACCCAGCGTACGATATTAGAATATCCACCGCTGAAAACTGTTGCTCTTGTTACATTTCACCCTGAAGATAAACGACAAGATAATTCGTATCTTGCTATGATACATGTTTTACGCATTTTCCTGTTTCTTTGGTTCGTAGCGGACTGCTGTTTTGTCGGAACACCAAGTCACAGCTTTCTTACCCCAGTTTCACATCGTCCTCTTTTCTAGTAGATCAATGCCCCGCACAGGGGTTCCCTTCTAGTGTTAATTACCGTATTTTTTAAGGTAGCTATGTTCGTAATCTCATCCGGGACCTTGTGAGTTAGACTCCGCAGTATGTGATATTGCTTTCCTTGCACCATTCAGCACTCTTGCGGTATGTTAGAAACATATGAGTTTTTTCTTCGGTCAGGCAGCTCTAATCAGACCGCACTCATTTTTGTGGTGTTTTCAGCACAATGTTGGATTATTCAGTCACTACTTCCACGCACGATGCTGTCGTTAACGTCACCTCGCGAGCGTCGTCTGCATTTGGGGGAGGATGTATGGTGGAAGTTTCAGAGGCATCGAGTAGGATTGAGACTACGGGATGCAGGGACTTGGCTGACTGCTTAAGTATTAGCACACCAATGACGATGGTTGCCGGTCTCACTGAGGCCGCGGCTGCAATGATGATGCGGTCTCCCAAAGGTTGCTCACTGGCGTTCGAAGAGTCTCCGATTAGTGTTCTCCAAGGTACATACGTGACTCCAGAGTCATTCCTCGCGAGAAGACCTTGTGATGACAGATTTTTTATTATCTCGCTTCACTTTCATGTTTGGATTGCGTGTGTTATGCCGTTTTCAAGTGCGGTACATCAGTGGTTACAGTGTTGTGCGTATCCATTGGTATAATAAATAGACTTACTGGTGAGAAATTTGACTTGTACGATTTCAGGTTTTGGAGATGACTCACCCTCTCCTTCACCGCCAGTTCCATCTGGAAGCAGCAATAAGTTTGAAGGTGGTGACGCGGTAGCAAATCTGGACTTGCTCTTAAACGATGCTTCCTCACGTAACAGTGAAGCCGGTGTTTGCAAGCCAGCTCATTCCGACATATCTGATGGTGCGGAGTCCTTCAGGCTACCAGTGCTTCATCTGAGAAATTTACGAAGGCCTCCGTTGTCGAAAGAGTCTGGAGTGGATGATTGGAATTGTCGACGGTCGAAACAGGTATCACGAGTTCGCGATTTGGTATCTTTGAACTAATGTTATTTGGCATGCCTGGCAATCTTCAAGTGGCGGGTTAATGTTCTTTAGAAGTCCTCTTGCTTTGTCTTCACACAGACCCAGTTCTTCAAGGGATCTATAACTTTTGATTTGTCTTTTTTGAAGATTACAATACATTTAGTTGTGGACTTTTAAAGGTGTTGTGTGTGGCACTTCACATTGTTATGGATAGTTTTCTTATTCTTGAATTTGATTCGCTTGTTCCAGCAAAAGCGGAAGAGCAGCTGTGAGAGTATCAACCGGGAGGAGGTACTGGGTGAAGCAGAAGTGCAGAAAAGCCCGGAAATCATAATCTTGGAAGATGATGAGGAGCCCGAGTCTCCAACAACCCCGTGTTCTACCATCAAACCACTTGTGTTGGAGTGTCCTGATGCTCCTTGTACCAGGTATTGAATCCGTTCTTCAGTTGCTACTTCATCTTTTTACTTCCTGGCTAGGATTTACCTCAGTGATTACTCTCGGGGGATGCCCATGATTTCACCAATGTCTTGGAATAAAGCTAATATACAGGATGATCCATTCCTGCATGCTGAAGTTTGTGATGACTTTGTTTATACTTTCAAGTAATACTCATTCAATTAAGGATCTCAACTCGCGTTGGTGTTCTAAGATAATCGAGTTCTGCCATTTCGTAGTCTGGATTTAAGTGGAGATTCTGTGTCGTGCTGTAGTTCACGCTGGAGCAAGGAGCTAAACAGGCAAAGCAGCTTGAATGATACGAAGCTCTTGATGACCACTCAACTTAAAAGAAGTGCAAGCATATTCATGTTCGACAAGCATTTTGAGTTTCTCCGAGAAATTGGTCGAGGTTCTCTCAGCACGGTAAGCGCTGAAGACGGCTTTTCTGTATCCTGGTCTGTTACATTGAGGCCAACATTTTACTTCAATTCTGTACCCAGACCAGACCATAACCATCAGCAGCTACCCATGCCCACCCATGCTATTCAAGTAACGCCAATTGTGTTGTCTTTATCACCCAATTCAGGTTACACCAATTATCGGTTGGATCTGACAAACATTGCCCATAGCATTACTTGTGCCCACCCATGCCCACCCATGGAAAAATAATGTCACCCAAAACCCATGGGCGTGGGTGGGTTTGGGCATGGGTATGGGCACCCTTTGTTGGGCTCTGTTATAGCTGCAGCATATAGCCGTCGGTCTCTTAGGACTGACACTTTGCAAGGATAGCAATTTTCAAAGTGTTTAAACGTTTGCAGTTTTCTTAGCTGTTTTGGTCATGGTCTGTTGCAGGTTTATGAGGCTCGAGACAGACGCAGTGGCTCCCTGTGTGCCGTGAAGATGAGTAAGAGACAGTTCCGTGGTCGTGATGATCGGGAGCATTATTTACGTGAGATTCAGAGTGTGGCTTGTCTGTCGGAGCATGTCAACGTGGTGAAATATTACCGAAGTTGGCAACAAGATTCACATTTCTATATCCAAATGGAGCTTTGTGAAGGGGGAAACTTGCGGAGTTTAATTGACTCATACGAAGATCTGATGCCCGAGAGCAAGGTGAGAATTGGCAGGTGTTTGGTGACATGCGTTTTAGAGTTGTGTTTTGAAAAGCTCGTTCCGTTTTGATATCTAATTAACATCGTTACGATCATTTTCTTCCCTTTTATGCAGATATGGAATTTCATCAAGCAAGTTGCGTCTGGATTGGAACATATACATGCACAAGGAGTTTTACACCTGGATATCAAACCTGAGAATATATTTGTTGACAGCGAAGGTCAGTGACAATAATGATTAGCGAAATCTCAGTAGGAATTTCCCTTTGCACAACTACTTACCCTTCTTTTCGTTACTGAGAATTTCATCTTATCGCCCGCAGGTGTATTGAAAATAGGAGATTTCGGCTTAGCTGTTCCCCGCCGCCTCTGGGACTGGGAGGAAGGTGATGGCGGGTATGTAGCCCCTGAATTATTAAGAGATGAGGAACCAGGACCAGAAGCAGATATGTACAGTTTTGGCGTGATGGTATATGAGTGGGCAACTGGAACTAAACTTCCACGATCTGGTCCACTTCGTGATGGGATTATAGATTTGCCCAAATCAAGATCTCAAGACTTAGAAAATCTAGTAAGATCTCTGCTGAGCCCAAGTCCATCTAAAAGACCAACTGCGAGTGAAGTTATTAACTGGAGACGGGAAATCTCACAACCGGAAAACCTACAAAATTAGAGATTATATTGAAAACCTGTATAGATCTTGTGTTCACTGTTTATTTTGAGAAATATATGTGAAAAGTGCATTTGTCTGAAATTTCTCTGCTTCCTACAGGAGGGAAACATGTGAAATTTATCTTATTGTGTGAGCGGTGACTACGGATGGCGCTAATGAAGAGAAAAAATGAACTTTGTGAACTTTGTGAATTGTGTAAATTTACAGTCGTTCTTCCTCCAGTCAATTGAAAAATGCATGTACTCTGCATGTTGGCATTGAAAAAAATGTGACAGTATTGACAATTATATCAAGTCGGAATACACGATAGACTTTTACCTCACTCATAGTACGAATGGCACATACAACTTACTCTGGACATTACTAAACTTTTATACTATTCTGACGTCCATTGTCTCGGTGATTTCAGTACACCCAGCAGTTTAGACTCAGCTGTATCTGGGTCCACGCGGGCATCATACTTCCACGCGATAAGTGGAGGTGCTGCATCAGACAAATCCCCCATCGTGAGAAATAATGACTATGCCCGTGAAAATGAAAACACGTACATGAAGGAACAAACATGTGTATATCATTACCTGACACCATGATTGACTCGAATCTGCCACCATCCAGCCCAAACTTAACACCCCTATCGTACAGCAGATTGAATTCCAAATATCGTCCTCTCCTCAGCAACTGCCATTGCCGCTGTTCTTCACCATAAGACAGATGCCTCCGCTTCTGAGCGATGGGTAAATAGCTAGGCATAAATCCCTCCGCAACATCTTTCACAAAGCTGAACACCGCAGAGCGACTGGCCAGGAGACCGCTATCTTCGTACTGTTGAAAATTTTCCAGATCATCGAAGAAAATGCCCCCAATCCCGCGATGCTCTTTCCGGGCTGGAATGTAGAAATACGCATCACACGCCGCCTTGCTCTGCTGGTATAACGTCGGATCGTACCGATCACACACAGCTTTATAGTACTCATGAAAAAACTCTGCATCCTCCTCAAAGAGATCTGGGGCAAAATTCGAGCTAGTCAGTACGCGTGTCCAAAGAGTGGAAACAGTTGCCAAGAAAGCTTCTCAATCTGCGCATGCCATGAAAGACTGAATTCAATGTTACTCACACGAGGGCGTCAAGTCGGCACCTCCACCAAACCAACCTCCCCCACCCTCAACCTGACAAGCCCATAACAAGCCACCGTAAGGACGTATAAACATGAGAATTAGAACCCCGTCCAACAGGGCACCGGGGGCTGAGGCACAAGTCTGTTAACTTACATAAGAGAAATTTCTTTTCATACCTCGAAATATCGGATATCGGAGCGAAATGTAGGAACGAACGGATGCCGAGAATGAAACACCAAAGACAAGGCACCAGCAAAATACTGAGCTCCACTCTCAACACCTCGGCCCCTGCCACTCATTGCCTGCAGTGCAACGAGAAACATCATCATCGAGACAGATTAATAGACTGGTCCTACTGATGCTTTTGCTGCGACGCTTCTGTGAATATTCTTAAGGAAGCGAAATTCTGGGAGCATGCATACCTGCCTTGGCCCTCGCTTCTGAAAGTTGTCCTCTCACTATCGAGACATTTGCTGCAGCCTTTTCCAACAAATCACCACCTTCCAGCACTCTTGTGATCCCATACCTGTCGACCAACATTCCACGTTTATTTTATGGATTCAATTTCCATACTAGACACTGCTGGATCTCGAGAGGAAAATGTCGGATTCATGAGCCAGATGGCTGGATGTGGTAAATCCTTTAAATCCATTCTATTGTACCAATCACAGTTCAAAGAGAATGTAGAGTGACAGAAAACATGACCAAGCTTTACCTTCTATGAGCCTACAAACGAAGTCCGACACAAGTGCACACATGGATGCTCGAATTTTATGTAACAGACAACTGGCATGTTCTCGACCGATATGTGCGTTAAGTGCAGATGATACAAACGAAGGTAAGGGAATTTGACTACCATAGCCTCTTGTTCATAGATTAGAGTGATGAACAACTCACCCACTTTTTGGATCTTCTGATCTTTGCCACCGGTCTTCGCAGAAAGTTTTTCCACTGCCGTCTGCTTCCGCTGCCTTTATCGAAGAGGGAAAGGCATTAAAATTACACATATCAATCTTTGCCAATCGAAACACAATGCACACGTGGATCATACAACCAAAATTCCAGCGATCGACTGCTCACCGTCACGCAAATCGATTCTTGCATGCTGAGCAGAAACTCCTCGAATCCTTCTCTGCTAAATGCCGGCTGCAGCTGCTGCGCTTCGACTTCAGAGTGACTTCGGCAGCACTTTCCTGGCCTGCTCTTCGAGCCCTCACTTCCTGGAATCCAACTGCGGAAACCAAGACCCCTAATGGCCCCAAGCTTCGCTCCACAGCTTGCCTTGCTCTGCAATGCGGGTCTCGAATCGAAGTCATAGCGCTCGGGCGACGGAGCCACTCCGAAATGGACGGTGCCAACGCAGAATCTCAACATCGCGCTGCGGCCGACTCCGCACTGGGCAGCAAAGCAGCAGCAGCAGATTTCCACGGCACTTTCCGGAGCGACAATCGGAGCCGAATTGCGCTATTCCATCGATGGCAAGGCGATGGCGACAGGAGGCCTGCAATCCGATCTCGGGCTGCATCGACGGCCTCCTCTTGGGGAGTTCGGATGAGCTTCTGTTGATTAGGCCGCGGGAGGGCGTCGCTCGATTTGGCGCGGGGTGTCCCTGAGATTCGGTTTTGAAATTCTCCAATCTGTCACATTTGAGAAGATGCTAATAATCATTAACTTCTGATTTCATATCTCATATGCATATGTTCTATGATTTCCCATCAGCATTACATGTCAAAGAAACCTGTTTGGAACAAGTGAAATGGTTTCACAATAACATTTCATTAGCTGATTGAAAATGTGTTCATATCATCGTACAACCATGAATTCTCATGCAAATTTTATTATGCATTTGAAAAGTATTTAAGTTATGAAAGGAAAGCTTATAGCTCGTGGAGATATTGTGAACATCATAATATTCATCCATCCATGAATGTTATTTCGTTGTGATAAGAAGATAATCGTGATCTGTTGACGGAAATCTTCAGCAAGTACTGATACTATTTTGTCAGCCGTCAAATTCTTATACAAAAGCGTGAAATGTAGAAGGACTGAGGAGCAAACACACGGAGAGAAGAAGAAACGTAACACTATAACTAGAGAACAAATTTTTGAGGAGCTTACTTTGTTGTTAGTTCTCGTGCCAAATAGTATTCTTTCTTATGATAAAAATAAGAAAGAAGACTATTGGCATATATAGAGAAAACACTTCCTGGTACCCAAAACTATCAATTTTACACGATGGGAACCTCCCGTCACTCATGTTCCAAAGGAAGATCTGGTAGCTATATAATTGGAGACTATTGTGTGGGGGTAGCTATAGTTTGTAGCTATAGTATGGGCGAGAGGGGATGCCCTATCGGGCCAAAGTACTCTCACGGGAGGACTTCGGCCATAATCTTATCATGATAGAAAAATGTGCCCAAGCTTAACATTATTTTTTATAGATTTCGTTTTGAGTTTCGGAGAGTAGGTTATGGAATTCTATAATACTCCACAAATGGGTGTTTTGCCACCAGAAAATTTATATGGTCCGGTGACAAAATCATGGACTCGTTGTTGTGTATAAATACTCAAACTCCGATTTCTTGTGGTTGCCGTGACAACGAAAAATAACAGACAAAATCAGCTCCCCGCAAGTCTCATCATGAACAGCCAGACATGATAGAATGTGATGGGCATCCCAATGGCGCCCGTCAGTCATATCTTAGAAATCAGATACATGAGATGCACTCTGGAAAAAGACTCATAACATCCTCGAGCACTCTGTCTGAGCAGATTTATGTGCTTCAAGAAATCATGAAGGCCTTTGACTTGGTCCAAATGTTTGTCCAAATTTAAGTAACGTATGACGTCCAAGATCATTAAGTCTCTATTGGAACATGGATGAAGGTGTGCAGTGTGATTTCATCCGATAAAATGATACGTGTTGGATCTCAATATGTGTTTTGTATTACGCAACGCATCAATCAAGTAAAGTACTAGAATACTTATGATAGATATTTTAAATAAATTTTATAAGTGACTTTTGAATTAAAATCTAATGTACAAGAATCTAATGGATTATTTTTTTTATTTTTTTTTTATAAGTATTATAAGATAGAATTCTTCATTTTCTGTTTGATATCAATAAATTTCAAACTAAAATACAAATTATCATCCATATTGCTTTGGATACATGTGAAAATTGGAAATTTGATGTATTTGATTGCACATTATGCTTCAAATATACTTATTTGCAACAATTATGTTTTCTCTACTTCATCATGTTTAGCATGTTACTTACTTTCAGATAAGTTTGATTGATAAATTAGCTTAGGTTAGAATGTTAAAAGTAATAAAAATTTTTATAATTTAATAAATATAAGAGCTAATGAATATTAAATCAAAATTTCAATTATTTACATTCATATGTTTAGACTAGAACATCTATTGCAATAGAAATAATCCAATAGAAGATTTATTGTAACATCAATTATCATTTTGAATATATTTTCTTTTGTATATTAAAAAATAATATTCTTGAAAGGATTCAAATAACAATTTTGTGTACGCATGAAAAATACATATATTCCGCTATGAATTCATTTTGTACAATAATTAGAAGCTGAGTTATTAAAATCTCAAGAATGCATTGAGATATTGCATCATGATCATTTTCATATATAATCATAAAAAATTCATCTGAAAATGATGAACTTAGTTCACATGAAATATTATCACACAGGCTAGCAACAACCAAAGTAACTAATGATGGAGACAATCCAGTTAATTCCATTGAAAGATATTTCAATAACCAAAATCTAGAAGATAAAGCTTATCTAATTATATTTAAATTTTATCTAATTATTATGCAACAAAAAATAAAAAATACATGTCTCCATGATCTCCATATATATATATATATATATGTGTGTGAAAATCATAATTTTCAGTATGAAATAATTACACATAGTAATAACAGCGAAGAGTATCATCTCTTAAATTTTATTACACAAAGGCTTTAGATCATTATTATGAAGAAACTTAAGTGATGGTATTCATACATTGTGAACTATGTATGAATCCCATCACTGATCGTTTTAGTCTATTCGACTCCACCGACGGCACACAGTCATTAATTCTAAATAAAGTTTATGTACCTATGTTTGCGATCTACAATGAGGAAGTACGAGTTAGAAATTCCAACTTGGTTGCAAGTTTTGTTGCAGTTTTATTGCGCATTTTTGAAATTTCTTGTATTTGTGACTTTGTGGATGTGCAGAAGCGTTTATTGAGTACATGCAAACTTTTCACGTTATGTTTTTGCAACATAGTATCAGTGAGAAGGGTTGGATCAAGTTTTTATTTGTCCATGATGCTGAAAACACTGATTTATGATAAGTCAAACTGTTTTAATCAATAAGAATGATTGTACATATAGTGTATTGTAGTCTACGACTCCTATAACCATAGTGTAATGGATAACTGATAAGTTGCGTCCACTCCTTTGGACGATGATACAATTGTCAAGTCTTCCATAATATTAGCACTCTAAGAGTATCTTTAAGATCTAACTTATTGAAACACCTCTAGAATGCATAAGGTAGGATCTAAAAACTACTTTTCTATGTCTAATTCTTCATTATCCACCAGTCAAAAGATATTCTTCAAATGACGCTGCCAAACATCGTAGACCGAGATAATGCATGTGCTGATTGAACTTTAGCCTAGTAAAAGCCTTGTTCAGCATATCTGATAACTGTAATTTTTTGGAAAGAAAATTGAACATCAATCTCCTTCAAAGCTACTTGCTCTTTGATGAAATGATGTTGAATACCAGTATGCTTACTTCTTGCATGAAAGATTAGATTTTTGGCAAGTTTTATAGCACTTTTGTTGTCACAGTGAACTATTGTGGAGTCCGTCAATGAATTGGAAATGGGAAGAGCAGAAGTGGCCTTTATGTCCTTGTAGGAGAGAGGCGTTGTCATTGTAATTGTAATTGGGTTGATTTCATGCAACAGTTGTCGTAACCAAATAGCTTATTGTGCACCAAAGTACAAGTCTTTATATTCACTCTCTGTAAAGGAGAGTGAGATGAGATTGTGCTTCTTAGAACATCATGATACTATACCTCCAGCGAGTGTAAAAATGTAAGCAATGATAAATTTCAATGTGTCTTGGCAAGAGCATCACATAGTATTTGTGTTGTATTGTAGTGTATTGTATATACTCGTTTGAACAATATTTTGTGATCTAAAGTATTCTTGAGGTATTGCACAATTTAGAAGTCAATATTCAGATGAGAATCTTGAGGTGTTGTGATAACTGTGAGAGTTGTTCCATAACAAAACAAATATCAAATGTAGAGATAGTAGCAAACATCAATTGACCAACTAGTTTTTCATAAAATGTAGGATCTAGCAAAAGAGTGCTGATATTTTCAGTCAAGTATTTCTTAGCATTGACTGGTAATGTAGATGAACTTCAGTCAAGCATATTAAACTCTTTAAAACTTTGATATAGGGTTTTTGTAAGAGATATAATCCTTGTGGTGATCGAGAGAACTCAACTCCTAAATACTTCAGATTTTCATCTAAATCACTCATTTCATACTTACAAATTAGATTTGACTTAATCTCAAAGATATTCAATTGATTGTTTTCTATTATGTACATGTCGTCTACATAGAGCATCATGTTTACTATGAGACAATACTCCCTTAAAAACTAAAGATCAAGATCTGAGTGACGACGTGTCCAACATGCTCGTCTTAAATATAAGCCAATACATTTGTATCAAGCCTTTGGGATTTGTCTTAAACCGTAAAGTGATTTATGTAATTTACATACAAAATCTTCAAAATCTTTCCTAATAAAGCCAGATGGTTGATTTACATAGACGTTATTTGAAATAACATCATTTAAACCAGCAATTTTGACATCTAGATGATAAATTGATTATCCGCATGGACTGGCAATGACGGAAACATATCTTACCGTAGATCACTTCACAATAAGAGTAAAGTTATCGGTGTAGTTCTTAACTTACTTTTGTTAGAAGCTTCTCGCTACAAGACAAGACTTAAGACGGGATGAAGGACCATTCTGGACTTCTATAACCCAAACATCCACTTGCATGTTATTGACTTTGCTTCTCGTGATAATTTAACCAAGGTTCAGGTATTGTTTGTATGGATGGAGTTCAACTCATCAACCATCCAAGTGTGTCATTTAATAATCTTTATAGCTTTGTCGAAGATGTGATGTTTTCCCATGTAATTGATAAGCTCAACTTCATAACAGTTGAGTGTATCTCGTTTGTCAAATCTCGTTCTAAGTAGGACAAAAGCTGCACATTCAAAGACTCTACAGTGTTTGACATTCGATTTGAGACTTGTCAACACTCAAAGGACGTTGACATCTGCACTGCACATTCAATCTCAATCACTTGAGAGTGTTTGGATGCTCTGCCTATGTTCATCAAAGTGAAGGCAAATTGGAGCCAAGAGCCATAAATTGCGTGTTCCTTGGCTATTCACAAGGTACTAAGGGGTATCAGCTGTGGATAAGGGAAGGTAATGATTTCAAAATTATCAATAGTAGAGAGGTGATATTTAATGAGACTATATTCCCTTGTCAATCATGAATTGATCTAAATTCTAGTGCTGTGAGTGTCCATAATCCTGCAGAACCCTTATAGAATATTATTCAAGTGGAGCCAGCTGTTCATGTTACTCCTCCACAAGCTCAAGGCCAAAGCACCTCGAGTGACCATGAAGATCAGGACGTGCAAGCTCCAGATGAGGTCACTGAACCAAGCATCATACTGATCAGGAGCAAGGCAACTGCGAACAAGAGATGACAAGCCACAGCCACTCACAGCAATCTCTACAACAACGTGACTACTTTCTTTCTAGGGACAGAAAAAATAGAGTGTCAAGACCTCCACAAAGATATGGCTTCTCCGCATACTATGAAATCTTTGCCTACGCGTTCACATTAGCCTTGGAGATTCAGATGAAGGAGCCTCTATACTATCAAGATGCTGTTGTTTGATCAGATTCAGAACAATGGAAAGAAGCAATGAGAGAGGAAATGAAGTCGCTGTATAGGAACAAAACTTGGAACATAGTTCCAAGTCCCAAGAATCAAAAGCTAGTGACGTGTCGCTGGCTTTACAAGATCAAAGAAGTTGTGGTCAATTCTGACAAGCCTCGGTTCAATGCTAGGGTAGTGGCATAAGGCTTCACACAAGTTAAAGGAGTAGACTATATTGAAACTTTCTCACCTGTGGTAAAAGACAAGACCATAAGGATTATGCTTGCACTTGTGGTTCAATATAATTTCGAATTACAGCAAATGTACGTGAAAAACAGCATTTCTCCATGGCGACTTGGAAGAAGTGATTTACATGGAGCAGCCACCGGGATATGAAGTGCAGAAAGGCAAAGACATGGTGTGTCTACTGAAAAAATCGCTGTATGGCAGTCACCACGTCAATGGTACAAGCGTTTTGATACATTTATGCTTGAGCAAGCATACAACATGAGTTACTATGGCTCATGCTTGTATTTCAAAGGTAATGAAGTACTGAAAAGCATCTATCTACTCCTGTATGTAGATGATATGTTATTGATCAATAGCTCAATTCAAAGATATCAGAACTCAAGAAGATTTTGAGCAAAGAGTTTGATATGAAATACTCAGGTGATTCTAAGAGAGTCCTTGGATTTAGCATCATCAGAGACAGGAAAAATGATTCATTGGCATTGTCACAACGTGGCTATTTGGAGAAGCTAGTTGACAAATTTGCCATGAAAAATGCAAAGTTAGTGACTCAACCTTTGGCAAATCATTTCAGCCTTTCTGCAAGTCAACTAGTTGTCAGCATCATCAAAGCAATCCATGGAAGATGTTCCATATTCAAGTGCTGTTGGGTTAATCATGTACACAATGATGTCTTTAAGAACTGATATTGTCCATGCCATTAGTGTTCTTAGTAGATACATGTCAAATCCTGGCAAGGAATACTGGCTGGCAATGAAACATCTACTAAGGTACTTGAGGGTTTGATGTATTGGAGGTAATTCACTTCTGGTGGAGGGTTATGTAGACTCTAACTACATAGGGGATAAAGATAGCAGAAAATATACTACAGCTTATCAATTCTTCATCAAAGGCAATTGTGTGAGCTAGAAGTCCCAGTTACAACCTGTTGTGACTTTATCCACAGCAGAGTCAGAGTATATTGCTGCCACTGAGGCAGTGAAAGAAGGCATATGGATTCAAGGTCTGCTGAAGGAGTTACATCTGTTCCAAGGTACAGCAACACTTTCTCTAATAGTCAAAGTGCAATCCATTTGTGCAAAATTCCATTGTATTACGACAATGAAAGCACGATGACATCAAGTACCACTTCATCAGAGACAAGATCACTGATGACAATATCAACATTGCAAAAATCAGCATTGATGACAACCCGACAAATTGCGGCACTAAAGTGGTAACTTTGGGAAAGTTTTGATTATGTTTGAACCTTATGGGAGTTGATGCTACGTGACTGAGAAAAAAAAACCAAACGAAGAATCAATGAAGTAAGAGTACCAAGTTCAAGTATACGTGACCAAGATCGAAACTGAAAACTGAGGTGGAGATTGTGAGATATTAGCTTCAGTTGCATATCATTTTCTCTTTTAGAGTATTTGTGGTTTAGTAATAGCTCGCTGATGGGTCAATATCCTATGGGCGATGTAAGAATTGATAGCTTTGATTCATTCTGATTTTTACCGTTATAAGGTACCGTCATAAGTGAGGATAATATAAAATCAATCAAGGCAGTGCATTTAGAGTGATAAGGATTTCAAGAATGGTCTAGAGGGAGAATGGGGAGACACATAGAGAGTGGGAATCATCTGTGAGGAAGTGGTAGTCTTGCTCTGGAACAGGAGTGATTTTTACTATGTGTAGTTCTCACTTGACTGAAACCTTGTAATGACGGTAGGAATGTCAAGTCACACGAAACTGATCTTCGATATATATTTACTCGAACTGCCTTCATTGAGGAGTTCGCGAGGACTAGGCTTTCAAGCCTAGTCCTCGCGAAACCTCGTCCACAAATGCTTGTGTTTGTATGGTGTGTGGACTGTGATTTTCTGTAGGTTATGGGGATTCAGATCCCTACAGTTGTCTTCCAATTATTCCAGAGCTTCTGATCAAACGGAGTATTGCTTGCCTGTACGGCAACTCACCATCAAGCTAGGAAGATTACATGCAGTCGTAGGCCTCTGCTGAAAAGTGACCATAGACCGATTCAAGCAGTAACTTTTGAAGTACAGGTTGCTTAGACCACTAAGAAGTGCTTTAGAATATACTTGGAAATTATAGACATGTTGGAAACCTCATCAAGAAGGGAGAGTCAGACCACAACTTATACGCAAAATCTTGTATTAACTTTGAACTCCAACCGGAACCAACAAACTTTCGTCATATGACACAGAACTTTCTAAAGGCGTCTTCGTGAAGTCGTAGGATCTCCTCAGATGAACAACTCCATCCCGTCTCAACGATTTCGGATGAACACCAGCTTTGTGTGCTGCCATCACTCCCAGAGCTTCCCAGTAATTTGCCACCCTCACCTGCCAGAAAAAGAATCAGAGCGGATAGGATATTAGAGTGCAACTCGAAAAAGTAACACGCATGAACAACCACGCTACGGCACTTTGACCCAAGTTTGAATCGATATATTGTTCAGCGACAGCAATCGGAATCGAGGAAACATCCTGCTGATGACCAAGCATGACCAGACAATGACAGAGACAATCTCATTGTCTGCTCATGCAGATTGGAATTCAATATTGCAAGAGACGGAAGGAAAAAAAGACGGAAGACAGAAAACAGAAGAAATACAGCCTTCGCGGGAGTTATCGAGGGGCAGCCAGGCAGGCTAAGGAGCCACGTACCGCTTCTATTCCAAGAGATTCAGGGGTATCATTCAAGACGGTTTCATTCTCCTCAACTGCAATAATCAATGGCTGCATCACATTCTTAAAAGTTAGTAGGTAACCATGCCCACAGGACAAACTCGATGGATACATATGTTGGAAACACGAACGAAGCAACATGAATCCGTTTCCTGAGCTTTAGTGAAGATAGGACAAGAAGGCATGAAAGACTTGCAAAAGTTCAACACTAAAGATAGCATTTGAACATAAGTAGGTCAGCACCTTTCGTCCTACTTTTCGTGCAAATGCAAGAGTGCCATCACCACCGCAGGCGTTCACAGGAACGACGACACTGTCAACATCTGCTGTCCATAACGTGCCATTCCTTGATTGTGTAAGGTGTTCCACTTTCGTTACATACTGAGGTGCACGACTCAAACCGGCCAGTACACAGGGCAAGAAAGTGAAACCAATCTGCAAGCATGAAACACAAAAAGCGCCTTCTCTTTAGGCCGTATAAAGCAAACAGCAACCGCCACCTGCTCCTTCTACGGTAGTTGATACTTGGAAATCTGATAGCATTTCCTCTCAAAACCGATACTTGCTATTTGTAAACGTAAAGCTGCACACCTCTTCAGCAGCAGATCGGGGAGATATCGTGTGATCGAAGGGCAAAGGAGCCAACGCAGGTGCATGAGCACACGGAATTCTAAATTCTTTGACGACCATATGACTTATGATCGCTTCGACTCCGGCTAACACATCAACTCCCTGAAATCAAAAAAAAATTTGGACCTCGAGATGTAAGTAAATCAGCTCATGCAGTATGCAGAACAACAACTGTTTGAAAACTTTCAGTATACTTTTGTGAAGAAAAGGTTATGACTGCAAAAATTTCCACAACGAGAATACTCAATCTAACTAGTAATTACGACACTATCCAAATGCCAATCACAACCACGACGAGGAAGACGCTAAAACGAACGCAAACATGAATGCTGACCTGTCCTTGGCGATAGTCCACCAATTCTTCGCAGCTATCGTCCGGGAAACGGGCGACCACTGCCACGGCATCGACCCCACAATTTTCCACCAGATGTCGAACGGCTCTCATCAAAGAATCTGGCCGACCGAGCCGACCTGTAGAAGCGCCCGACTCTTCGTCCAACCATTTCTCAACCTTATGAACAATCAGACACCACGCACTGTAGTTTAACTCAACTATGCTCAAATATAATCAAGACTGCAAGTATGTAATGTCTACTCAGCAGGTGCCATCTCTTAACCAAACTGAACGGTTTATCACAGCAGAGGTACCTGAAGAGGCGTATCTGTGATGGTGTACTCTAGAATGGGTAGACCCAAAGTTGCGCATGTGGCGTCAGCAACTTGCAGGTGTCGCAACCTCAATTCCTCTTCAATCCCAACGTCGAGAACCAGACCTATCTGGAAAATCCGGACAAAACTTCGTCAACAGAACTCATGGCGTTAAAAAATGAGAAGTTCGGCCTCGATACATATTGCTGTTATTGGTAAAGCTTCATGGCTGACCAATCTAATAACAGTAAGGAACAAATGACCGAGCCGTAAGGAGAAGTTGCAGAACACACATAAGAGCACTCGGGTTTCTTCCATGTTTGCATCTTCTGAGTTCACAGTAATAAAAATATATCTTGGCATTTATCAGTACAGCACAATCAACGACAAGGGAACATTCATGTGTGTAGCATACTCGATTTTGGTGCACAGGTTGGAGACCCCAAGCTCCTTCTGCAAATTGGTCAAGAGCATAGCCTTCCACATATAGTGCGTTGGGTATAGGCCAGTAGAGCATAGCGCCATTAAGCACCTGCACTAAACGTTTCCATCAGGCAGCTGCTTCCTTCTATAGGCTAGGATCATGCTAACGAGGATGAGTCCCTTGAAATCCGAACTATGACGAAGTTTTTCAACTGAAACAACTGGAACTAGGCGATTAGCGGAAAAGGACTGCCCGGTGAAATTCTAGTGAAGAACGAAGTGGTAAAAAAGTTACATTCGGATGCGTGATAACACAATCGGCCACAGAAGCCATGGCACGCGCAACTGGTAGAGCATCGCCTGCAAATCCTCCAATGCTGGCTCCAGTTCCTGTGGGAACGATCATCAGAGCAGTGTATGGTCTCTGCGCAACTCCAGAACCCTGCCCCACACAAAATCCGAAATCTTCCTTACAACCGAGCAGCTACGTCGCTGCAACGGGGTACACCCAGTATGACTGAAACCAGCCACTATTGCCCACTCCCTCTTTCTTCACAAACACCCAAGTGCATACATTTATAGCTGGCATCCAATTCCGAACGCCAAGAGCCATAGTTTTCTCCCGATTGAGCCCAATTGAGCTCGAGACAGGAGGCAAGTGAATCAAGAGCGACAACAATTCACTTACCATCGACGCCCTCGATTGAAAAGCAAACGGTCCATTCTTTCTGCTACGCGCTCTTCTTCGCCCACTCGTTCCGGCGAACAGCTGTGAAGAAGATGCAAGAATGTAAATCAAACTTGGCTCTGTGTCGAGAGTGCTCTCGAGATTTCGACCGAACCCGACCGAACAGGAAATTCATCGCACAAAACTATCGATCAACACTCTGTACTGACTTCATTCCACGGAACTCAGCTGCACTACAGTGCAAAACTCACGTACCTGCCAACAAAACCTGCGGGGGAGGAAGGCGGACGACGAGGAGAGATCAGAACTGCACGACGCACTCGTCAAATCCGCCCGCATTCCTGCTGCGGCAGCGCTAGCTGTTCCAGCTCGAACATCAGAAACTAAAGCGGGGCACAATGCCCCAGCACAAACCGCCATGCCCGCTTGCAGCCAACACCCTCGCTATAACCCAAGCTTTCGTTCGATCTTCGACGAATCAAAGTAATCCTGTGCTGAACCAGACTCCAAATGTGCACACTTCTCGACTGAAGTCCTCTCCACTCCGCCTCGGCTACGACGAACGACCCGAGGACAAGAAGAGGACAGAACTAGAGTGGATAACAAGCTCTCGCGCATCCCGAAGACATGGCACGAGGCGAGCTCCCATCCGACGTCCGTCCGTGATGAAAGATCAGACAGAATTCGGAGCAACGAGCTGGTGGGTGCACGGACCATACACGACGCAGGCCTTGGCCTGGGACGAGGACGACGAAAGGCGATAAGATGAGAAGAGCGGCATTTGTGTTCCATGAATCGGCCACATGTCCTGCTCGGCCTCCCTATTAAAGGCAACAGAATCCCACAACAACGAAAGAAACATTGCTCGCCTAGCTCCTCAGGCCGCCATGATCATCATTAGCCCAGCTCCATATCCAAATCCGGTTGTCCCCTTCAGACCATTGATTTGACCCTAAAGTCCAAATCCCCAAACAATTTCACCTCTCGCCTCCTTTAAGCTCGCTCCTGCCGTAACCTACCTCCTAATAATGCCCTAATTCCTTCCGCACTCCCCTGAAATTGGACTGCATCGAAATCGACATATTCAAGCGGTAGCAAATTTCATGGTTATAAAAGCAAATGGATTTGTAGAGTGTATCTTTCATGATGACCGTGAAGAGACCGCCGGACGATGAATGGAATTCCAATGGAATGATTGTATACGTTCACATTTATGGGGATGTGATTTTTTATGCACACAAGTTATGGTAATAGATCAAGTTCAGGGACCCAAAGGGTCAAAAGGCTAAAAAACACAATACAAGCGACAACCACAAACAGGAGAAAAGACCCCAAATGCCAAACCCTAGGTAGTGCCAAGAACACTAGAACGATAACTAATAATGTCCCTAATATAACAACCTAAATCAAAAGGAACTAACTGTAACAAAGAATAAAAATTCTCTACCTCAATATTATGGGTCACTCTAATCTCTGCATATCTAGTACAAGTAAGAAATACATGCTCTTCATCCTCAACTTCTCTTCCATCACATAGCCTACAAATACGTTGACTCCTATCAATATTAAGCCAACGTCCTTCCTCAATTCCTAGCCTATGAGATCCAGTTCTATGCCTAGCAATAAGATGACGTAAGGACGTAGAGATTCCTGCAAGTAGGTAATACTGTTCACAATAAACAAGCATAGGATTCACATGAAGTTGATAAAACTGCATCTTGGTGCCGCGCTTGCTCCAAATAATGTTCAGAAACTCCTCCTTTAGACGTTCACGTAGTGCTATAGGTTGTAGGTCCCAATCGCGTTCCGTCACATTCCACCTCAAAGACCAAGTTATCACATCCGCTAACCATCCTTTGGCACGTGTGGCACTCAAAGCCTGAGGAGGAAGGCGAGAAGCATCAAGAGATATCACCCTTGTGATGTAAGTGATGGTCAAGTATAGAGCTTAAGCCTCTAGAGGTAAACAACCTGTTTCCGCAAGAAGAATAGCATATGAGGTTTGGTTTCTCACACCCAATTCTTCTTGTAGAAATATCTTCTGCACCCTCTCCACACGCTCCCATCCTGTCTTCTTACAACCAGGACCCCACACTTGGGTTCCATACAATACTACCGGCAACACTAAGCTTCTGAATAAAAATTTCCTAAGACTCCAAGACACAAGATGAGCCCTTCTACACCGATTTAGCAATGAATATAGAGCTTTGTAACCACCTTCTACTCTCTTTTGCACACAAAGTGCCCAACTATAATCATTAGAAAAATCAATGCTTAGATATTTATAACTCTTCAACTCTTCTAATTGTAGATCCTGGTAATAGAAGGAAAACTTGGATCTAGTGCCCACTATCATGACTTTGGACTTCTCTATATTTACCTCCATGTGATTCTGGGTACAAAAGCTAGCCAAAGTGTATAGGTGTTTCTGTAAACTAATTGCATCACGTGCTAGTAATATGATATCATCTGCATACAAGAGAGCTTTGATAACAAAGTTTCCAAGCTTGACACCTTCACTATCACATGCCTCCAACCACTCTTTGATATCATCTATAAAAACTCTAAATAGAGTAGGAGAGAGAGTACAACCTTGAATCACTCCAATGGTACTCAAAACCTCTTCAGTTTGAGAAGTGTTGATCTTGGCTCGTACAGATTGGTAAAGCGTGGCCACAACTGCTAGAAGATCTGATGGTACTCCAATGACTTGCAGCCTTTCCCATAATAGCTCACGAGGTACGGTGTCAAAAGCTTTCTTAAAATCAATGAAGGCGCAAAACAAAGCTTTGCCATTGCACTTCGATTTCTCCCATAAAACACGCAAAGCCAAGATATGGTCAATGGTGTTGTATGTGGGGCGAAAGCCTGCTTGAAACCGCGCTCTCTTTCGATGAGATTCAGTCCATGTGCTCAACTTTGACTCCACCAATTTGCCAAACAACTTGGCAAAAACACTACCCATCATGATAGTGCGATAGTTTGTCACCAAGTCCTTCCTTCCTGACTTGTGAATAGGCACAATCTTCCGTAATGACCAAGCTGAAGGAAAACCATACATAGCTGCATTCTCTAACGCTTTGGTGAGTCTCGGTCCAATAAGATCTCCTCCCCACTTCAAAAGTTCAATAGAGAGACCATCCAAATCCTCCGATTTACCATTTGCTAATTTTCTAACTTGAGTCATCACCTCTGATTCAGAAAATAAGCCTGATGTTCCTTCACAACAAGGCATTGATGCAGCGTTGGGAAAGAAATAAAGCTTTTCAGCAAAGTCAATCAAACTCTTGGGATCAAGAGTAGGTTTTGAAGACCTTACAGCTAACCGTCTCCAAAAGGATTTGCGATTCTCCATCAACTCCTTTGTCAAGGATTCCTGCTTCGTCCTCAAAAAAGCTCTTTTTTTAGACTTCACCAAGTCTTTGTAAAGCCTTGTCAAGGTAAGCCGACTTTGGAAATCCAAAGACTTGTCAACTGATCTCATCCTCGCTTGCTTACAATCCAAGTCAAACCATCCATTGCAAGGAAGACCCCTAGCTCTTCGATCCTTGTGCCGCAAAAAGAACTTAGAAGCAGTGTCTTTGAGCAACTCTATTAATTGCCCACTCGCTGTATGTGGATCAAGGCTCCATGAAGTGTGAGTCAAAAGGTTTTGAAAATGTAACATGTACAACTCTTTCTTACTAGGATCTAAACGAAACTTGGGAGAAGCTAAAACAGAATGGCATGGAGAGAGAGGGATTGTTTTTGATAACAAGAGAGTAAATAAGAGAGGTGCATGATCTGACTCTGGCTGAGGTTCTAGAATATCAAATTTCGAAATAAAAGAGCTATGAGTGGCTGAAGATAGAAGATAATCAATGGTGCTAACACCTGTAGGAGAAAAGCACGTATTGGAAAGGGAGTTGGGAAAGAGAGAGATACCGTTGAGAACTTTCAAATTACATGTGGCTCCAAAGGTTAGAAAGTGTTCTGTCAAAGGATTTGTACAAATATCAGAAGACTTTCTACACCACATACTATCTTCAAGTTCTTCAAAGGAGTGAGAACTCAAGAGATCACCAACTTGAGTAAATTGTGCACAACCTATTCGAGCATTGAAATCTCCAACCAGAAAAACTTCACCTTTGCTCTGATAATTGAGAACATCTCCTATAAGTCGATGGAATGGTTGACTCGGATTGCAAGTGCGTGTGGAGTAGATAGGCATGGACAATGGTGCAAAGTAACAAACAGCCAAATAACTATAAGATCCTCCAACCAAACCTCTTATGGAGGCCTCTCGTCCTTGTGGACTCCCTTTATCAAGAGCCGAATGCACTTGCATTGCAGAGTCAATGGACGAGGAAGAGGCTTTTGATTTGGTTAAATGCACTTGTTATCGTGGTCAAACAAGTTATTGGATCATGCGCATCTTCTGCTCGTGTGCCGAACGAGCGAATGATTTTCTTGGCCGTGGGCGACATTATTTTTTACCCGATTCGGAGAATTGTGGTTCACATGTGTTGCTGCTATTTGCTTCAGCTTGCTTGCAAGAGGCAAATGGGAACCATCGATAGTTCATCGGTTGTGTGCTCTTTATTCATGATGCATACCACTTACACAGAGAACAAGACTGTCATAGTCGCTTGTTTATTATTTCATAAGGTACTACTGTAAGTATTGAAAACCAACAACCAAAAAAACTCCTTTTGTTGATTCATCATGCCAAGGACACCAATTAATGAATGAGTTAATGCAATAAAAAATCATCTCAATCTATAGTATAATCTTGATATCACATTATTATTTGTAGGAACTTTCTGAATGAAACCTTCATACTTTTGTATATCAATGGATTCCCCTGATTGGAAATGTTCCAAAATGCATTACATATAGCGATTTAGGTACCTTATATAGTCTGTACTACTCTAGTACGAATTTACAGATAGTTGCTTGGGTAGCAAATGAAGATCCACCTGTACTCATGTACAAGCGTTAATGGCTAATCAATCCATTTCCGGAGTGTAGGTCCAGAAGGAGTACATAGCGAATCGCGACATCAATGATTGATTGAAAATCGTTCAAATTAAATATTTAGTAAACTAAATTAGTCTAAATTATTTTTTAAAGATATTATGTTGACTGAAATTGATGTTTTGGACGTGACTAAATTAAACTAAATTAGGCATAATGTACAACTGACTGGAAAAATAAGAGAGGCTTCGGAGAACATGAAGTTCCCTTGGCCCCGTAGGCAGCGATTCGAACAAATGTTCACATCTTTGCCTCGCAAGCTTGCCTTCAACACACGATGGATGCACTAAAGCTGGCCACGGGAAACTCGCTAATTATTAGCTCGGTGTGAAACTTGCACCCAGCTGTACTATATTCGCTAATTATCAGTGCCTGATGGAAGACCTTCGACGGAATAAAACAAAAGTGAACTCTCCGACTGCTCATTCAGTCAAAGCGCTTCCATTATGGACTGCTAATTAGTGCATTCCGTACATTAACTTTTTTTGGGGATTGAAGTACAACTTGTAAGTTTTGAAAATATAGTTACAGATTAGGAGTTTTGGGAAATATTACATTTTTTTTTCAATGCATACGATAGGGCTCTGGTTTCTTCTTTCTACAGCCAGCCTGAACAAATATTCTCATTTTCTTCTAAGTACTTGGCTTTTTCTTTCGGTTTGGAAATAGTTCAGTAGACTTGAAGTTAAGGTTGTTAACGTATGGGAATGATCAGCAACCAGTTGTTCTTTATCTGTTTTGAGGAATACCAGGTGCTAAAAAAAAGAAATGTAGTTTCAGATGTGTGCTCGCAGAGTAATATCCTAACTATGGCCATATCTATTCACATGAAGAAAGTGTTCAAATATACAGATATATAATATAGGAAATTTGCATTCGTATGTCTTGACTCGCATCAAGACATACGAATTTTATCAACGTCAAAAGAAACACTCTTGCTCATTTATAATCTAAGCAAAGAACGCCTGATATGTAAACACATGAATATCATTTTAAAGACATGGGGATGAGGGTCTCCAAGTAGAGACATATGTAGATATTTCAAATTTTTTGCATAAAATTAATGAAACATAAAATTATCTCAAGTTTTATATAGATTTTGACATGTTAGTGAGTAAAATTTAATCATCTTAGAGAAATCCATTAGATCTAAGTATTTATTTAGAAGAGTACTTTATAGTATTCTATAACATAAGTTAACATATTCTTAAAAATTTTTATATCTATATCACGATACCATATATTTTCAGTACTTATGTTCAATATTTGAATTTTCTAAGAAAGTGTGTCATGTTTTTCTCTCTCTTGGTGCTTTCTCAAATATGAATGAACATATCTTCGTAAATTGTGTCTAGTAGCGTAATCGTATGTGCTAAGACGCAATAATGTGCTCAAGTGTACAAGGTTCGCCCTCGGAACAAGGAAGAGCTCGCAGGGATGGTCCCACGGTGGGGCACGCGCGGGGGGCGGGACCAGGTTTACGGACCCCAGACGCAAGAATACAAGGCGCGGCGAATTCCCCAGAAGGCTTCCCTAGACGACAAAAAAGGTGAATGGCAACCGAGAGGCGAAGGTTCAGGTTCATTGGGTCCGGGATCTACGGGTAAGACTCTGGCCCAGCCGCCGAAAAGTGCGTTCCGCAAAATGGGAGTTACCGGTGAAGGCGGAAACGTCCGAATCTGGGACGCGAACAAGTCAGTCCAGTCGGTAAGTCCGCGACCGCTCTCCTCCCGTCAACCCCGAACTCCAGAGTCCCAAGCCCCAACCAGCCAGCCGCCCGTAAGGACCGGTCTCCGGTGAGCCCTCGCATTGTCGGGACCGGCCAGTCGGTACCCGGACAACCGGCCGACGGAAAGAAAAGCCGAGACAACGAGAGGCCGCTGGCGGAATAAGGTACGGTGCGTCGGGTCTTCGGTTGTCGGGCGTCCGTCGGGGTCGTCGCTCGTCCTTCCTTCGTCGGGCCGCACGTTTTCGTCCTTTCGTCTTTTCGCCCTGTCGCCTTTTTCGGCCTGTGCCTTCGGTGCCCTTCTCTTTTCTTCTCGTCCCTAACCGGTCGGTCTCTCATTCGGAGTGCTGCCGCTGCTGGCCCTCCTTCCCCCTCCCCCTCTCCCTCCCTTTCTGCTGCTGCTGGCCCTCCTTACCCCTCGGCCTCCCCATTCCTTCCTTCCTTTCTGCTGCTGCTGCTGGCCCTCCTTCCCCCTCGGCCTTCCCCTCCCTTGCTTCCTTTCTGCTGCTGCTGCTGGATCCTGGCTTGGCTTCTTCTCGGATCGTCGTCCTCGTCGTCTCCTCCTCCTTCTGACTAGGCAGGCAGCCACTGGCTTACCTGAGTCCAGTAGCCAGGACCAGTAGCACCATCTCCGTTATCAAACACTGACCTGCCTGCTGCTGCTGGTGCTGCTGCTTCTTCTCCCTCCTCTTCTGCAGCTTCTGCTTCTATGCCATTGCCACGACCTCTTTTCTCCCTTTCTCACTCTCTCCCTCTCTCTTTCTCCCCCTCTTCTCTCCTCCTCCTCCCCCTTCTCCTCTCCTCTCCTCTCCCATCCCCTCCCTCCCTCCCCCTCTCGGCCCCCTTTCTTTCTCCCTCCCTCTTCGGCCTGCCTTTCCCTGTCTGTCTGTCAGTCAGTCCCCTGTCTCCGTTCTAGCCTTGGACGCCACTGCAGCACTGGCTCGCTCGCTAGTTTCATGAGTGATGAAATCTGAGGTCGGTCGGTCGATCGATGCACGCCATGGTTTTACGTCTCATCGGTGGTAGTCGTCAAAGTTTATTACTCCTGTCTTCGTCACCCCCATTGTCCATAGCGTCGTCCGTCCATGCGACGCTGTGCGTTTGTTGCCGTCGTCGAGGAAAAAAGTTCATTTGTAGAGGAAAAGAGCTCGGCCGAGTGCGTGTGTGAGAGGTAGAGTTAGAGAAGACGTAGAGAGAGAGAGAGAGAGAGAGAGAGAGAGAGAGAGAGAGAGAGAGAGAGAGAGAGAGAGAGAGAATCTGAGAGGAAACTGCTTTTGTAGATACCATTTTTTCCCCCACGGCGCAGGATTTAGTAAAGGATGGAGCCGCTGCAAGCTAGCAAGCGTGATGCAACTGCGGAAACCCGACTTTTCCAAGGACGCGCAAGCCACCATCTTGACAATCTGCCGGAGCCGGTCCCTCCTTGTAAGTGCCGATTGGTGGATTCATGTATCTAGGTTTGTGCGTCGTCGCTCAGTGATCATCACTGCTCCAGCCGCGTGGATTGTTTTTGCTCCAGATTCCGTCTTTTCTGTGATGAATTCCAACCCTATTTCGATCAATGCCCGTGGTCGAAAAATGGATCGGGATCTACGCAGCCTGCATCCGGCGGGAACGAGCGTCGCCGCGAGGGTTGAGTGTAAGATGGGCCTCGCTTCTGCGTGTTCTATGCCCGAAGGGAAAATTGTGACAGTTTCAGTAGTTGTTGCCCCCGGACATGTCTCGTTTCGAGGTTTTATGACCGCCTTCTTGTTCACACAGCATGGCAGTCAAAGTTCGCCATGGCTCGCGAGAAGAGCTGTCAGTCTGCGCTGCAGACAACGCCATCGTTCTGGCCTTCGCCTACTTCCGTCTCATCTTGTGACCTTTTCATGAAGCCCCTCGTACTCGACGCATGCTCCACTCACTGGACCTCATGCTTTGCTCATGATGGCATCCTTGGGCTTTTATAACGTTGTGTGTGAGTTGCGCCTGCACATCGCAGTAGTGGGATTTTCCAGCTTCCCTGACTGATCTTCCTTCATGTCGGCCCTCATTGGGGCCCTGTTAAATTTCGTTTATCTATTTAATGATATATACACCGAGGCCCAATCGAAGCTGGGACAAGGAGGATGCATCTCCACATGGGATTGGGTCTTTCTGGCACCAGATTCTCAGAAGCCGTGTAGTGTTAGAGGTCTATCACGGCAGTTTAGTACAAATTCATCCAAGCCATTTCTGCCACCCCAGATCTCAAATCCTAGAGCTGTCTCTAGTCTTCAAGCTTCAACTCTGTTAGGCAGAACCAATCTGCTGCTATTCCGATTTTATCCTCTGAGATGGGTTTGTATGAGACTACAGGATTCAAATCCTCTCGATCTCGGCGTTGTCTGAATTAGGGATAGTTCGGAGTCGGAATGATCTCTTTAGATTTCTGAACAGATCAGACATCTCTGGGAAGAAAGCCCGTCTCATCATGCAGTCGTGTTTATTGTCCACATCTTCCTCCAGCCTTCATGCAGCATCAGTGTTGGACTCCGTTATGACGTAATGCGAACTACCTGCGTTCCAGTTGGACGCGGGTAGTCTTCTGAGCCGATGCCTTCGGAGACTGTGTGTGTAGCAGTTTGATTCCTTCCCGTGTTAACCTGGTTCTGATTTTCCGCGCATCTACCAGCTACTTCGGGGTTCTCCAGGGCGGCCCTCAAGACTTATTTTACAGTGAACTGTAGTTGTGTCTTTGGAGGGATCCGCCGAAGGAGCTCGTCTAGAGCCTGTCTATGAAATTATAATCTCTCGGAGATCCTACGGCTGGCGACCTGGGCGTAGCGCACACACGGCTCAGAAGATAAACAGATTATGTTCCATTTAAGGAATATAATGGGAAGTATGAAGGGGTTTTGGCTCCAAAATTATCCGAAATAAGATCTTATTTACTTTAATGCTCCGCTGGATAGCTCCATGCGTGTTGATCGTATGTATCAACCAGGTCATAGATGGTTTGTCCTCTACCTACTTGTAATTATTTAATGACAGTAATGCTGTCTTGGTGCTTGAGCGCCGCTTTACGATTCAATGGCGCAGCTCTCTACGACGACCCGGCAGATTGATGCTCGGTTACAGGTTGCCTGGAGATGTGAAGGTCGAGATAAGATTTACCAACTTTGCTGCTAATGCCCTTCCTCGTCTTACCTTCTCATTGTTTTCCGTTTGCTTGCAGCCGATGAGCGGTTTGATGCATCTCAATATGCTTTCTTTGGGAGGGATGTAACGCAAGAGGTCGAGATAGGTGGCTTGGATGAGGAGGACGATTCTGAACAGGCAGAAGTGCCAGAGGATGACATTGTGGAGGAGACTTTTTCTTTGGTTGATGGAAGGGAGGAAGTGAGTAATTTTGCGGCCTATGTCTTCAGTCACTTGTTTATGCACTAAAGCTTTTGACAAGCCATGCATGCCTTATCAGATTTTCATGACATTACGTCACCCGCTGTTTTTCATTTCTTCATATTTGAGTCTTCTTCGCCAAAGCCCTTTCTTCCTGAAGGTGTTCATCTGAACTTGAACCGCGAAGTCGTATTCTCTGCAGTGACCTTATTACGATTATCTGCTGTTGCAGATTGAGACTTTCGGATCTACTTCAGACGTGGACGATGTGTCTGAGCTTGCAACTTCATTTCTGAAGGTAGCTGAAGCTAACATCCTACATATCTAGGAGAGCATTGGAGAATCTCATCGTATGTTTCACATTTCAAGTAAAGATTAGTGGTAAACGATCTGAGGTGACGAAATTTGTGCTCAGCTCTTTTACTGAGATCAGTGGAGGTTGTTGTGTTTCTTTCCAGCAAAATAGGATTGCACCACGGTCAGATGGCGAAGCTGGATCTTTAGGTAGTTTGGAGGCCGGATCCAATGCCAATGGCGGGGAAGGTCAGTTTCATTACGCAATTTAGATGTATCATGTGGACGATTTGCAAAACGGATTGTCTAGCCTGCTCATTAAAAGCTCTGTCAAGGTTATTCATTAGTCACGTTGTAGAGTGTTAGCTCCCATGCACACCGTACCGTGGCACTCGCGCTCTTTATCTCTGCAGAAGATGATCAACTCTTCCATGTTTCTGAAGGTATTTTTGTCCATGGCAGCTGCAGCAGCCCCTACCCAGCCGTTTGAGATTAGTCCTCCCTCCAATTGGTTGGATCATACAAATCAAGATACTGAAGCAGAGCGAGGAGCAAGAAAATGGTGGCCAAACAATCAACAACAACCAACAGGATCAGAAGTTGACGGTGCGTCGGGCTCTTCAACACATCAAGCACAACCTCAGGCGCAACAGCAGCAGGAACCACAACATCCACCACAGCAGCAGCAGACGCAGACACAGCAGCCACAGCAGCAACAGCAATGGTGGGGAATGGATCCCAGTTCACAAGCCTCACCGCCCGCTGGGGCTATGTACTCACCTCAACGACCGCAGCAGGCTTTGCAAGGGGCTTCCTCGGGTCAGGGACAGATGATGCGATCACCGACGCAGGCACAAGCTCCGGCTGGACCGCTACCCGGTCAATACAGACAGCAATATTCAGGAATTCAACCTCCCATGGGAGTCATGCCGTCCATGACTCCTTACGGTGCAGGTATCCCACCTCAATTCAGCTCGTCCATGACCCCGTTAGCACCTCCTGCCCAGTGGTTAGCTCAAGCGAATGTCCAAATGGGATCTGGCCCTGGTTCTGGTCCTCAGCAAATACCCCAGCACTCCACTCTAATGCCTCCTCAGGTCGTGCTTCAGTATCAGCGTCCGCACGTACCCCAACTGCACGCTGTACCACCTCCCCCATATCCTCCCCATCTGAAGCCCCAACACATGTACAATGTCACACCCCCAGCTCCACAAATGTTACCAAAAATGGGAGAGAGTTTAATTACTGGGGATTTTAGGGACCATGCCCAGTTTAGAGGTAGACAGTCTCAACAGCGGCATCATCAGCATGGTCTGCAAGATGGAAATTTTCCAGGTAGAAACACACAGAGTAATGGATGGCAGCCGCTACGATCCAAATACATGACTGTGGAGGAAATCGAAAATATTGTAAGGATCCAGTGGGCGGCCACCCACAGCAGTGATCCTTACGTGGATGACTACTATCACCAGGCGGTGCAAGCGAAAATGTCGTCGAACTCTCCCCATGGAAGGCGTCACTTTGCTCCATCTCATCTACGAGATCTGCCCTCGCACACTCGAGCAGCAGTAGAACCGCACGCGTACCTCCAAGTCGACGCTCTCGGCAGAGTTCCATTCTCATCCATTCGTAGGCCCCGTCCCTTGTTAGAAATGGATTCTGCGGCAGGAATTGGAGGCCTCTCAGGTATGGGACAAGGTGATGGTTTGGTAGAGGGAGTCCCACAGCACAGGCCTCTGGAGCAAGAACCGATGTTGGCGGCTAGGATAGCCATCGAGGACGGTTTGTGTCTGTTGCTGGACGTAGATGATATTGATAGACTGCTGACCATATCCCAACCCCTTGACGGTGGAGCCCAACTGAGACGACGTCGACAACTGCTGTTGGAAGGATTGGCAGCCTCCTTGCAGCTGGCCGATGTCAATGGCATGGACGCAGGTGGCCGGAATGGAAATGGGCGATTCGTGGGCCTGAGTGCCAAAGACGATCTGGTGTTCCTCCGCCTGGTGTCCCTGCCCAAGGGGCGCAAGCTGCTCACGCGGTACCTGCAACTTCTGTGTCCAGGGAGCGAGCTGGTGCGCGTCGTGGCCATGGCCCTCTTCCGACACCTGCGGTTCCTGTTCGGAGGAGTGCAGTCGGATCCGAGCACTTCGGCAACCAGTGTGGGCCTGGCGAACGCAGCTGCGATGTCGGTGTTGAACATGGACTTGCCATCGCTGAGCGCTTGCTTGGCGGCCGTGGTGCTAGCGCCCGAGCAGCCTCCGCTGAGACCCATGGGCAGCCCTGCGGGAGACGGGGCCACCGTGGTGCTGAGGGCGGTGCTGGAGCGAGCGACGAGCCTGCTGACGGATCGCACTGCGGCGTACCCGATGCAGAATCGAGCTGTGTGGCAAGCGTCGTTCGATGCATTTTTCGCGCTGCTTGCCAAGTACTGTACAAATAAGTATGATAGTATCTTCCATTCATTGATGATGGCGTCGCCAGGGAACTCGGCAGCCATCAACCAAGCCGCGGCCGTGGCAATGAGTAAGGAGATGCCGGTCGAGCTGCTGAGGGCGAGCCTGCCTCACACGAACGACCACCAGCGCAAACTGCTGCTGGAATTCACCCAACGATCCATGGCCATGGGCGCCTTCCCCAGTCCTGGCAGTGACGGGCATGCGAACACCGCTGCTGTCCGAGGGTGATAGTAGATTTAACTTTACGTAGGACCGTACTCTGGCCTGTTAGTCTCTTTGTATTTCATTCACAGTCCCATTCCTCAATGGTGTACATGTTGCCCTCGCGAAACGAAGTTTCAGCTTGTCTTAGATTGCTCGAGAACCGGTTTTGAACTTAGAAATCACCCTTTACACTTGGCCCCATTTGATCACTAGGCATCTACTTAACTGTGGCTGCCTCTGAAGTTGGGCTTTCTTGGAGGGTCCAAATCTGTACAGCAATCTTAGAGGATATTGGCCGCAGTTGCAGATGAGTAACCAAACTCTACCGAGCTCTTTTGAGTCCATGTTTGCGCTTTCCTGTCTTTTCTTGCAAACCTATAGATTACATAATTGCAGTGAACGATGTCTACTTAGATATGATTACTTGCCCTTTTGGTTTTGAAACTTTTGAGCCACAGATGGTCTCCATCGACCTCTGGCTTTGTACCATGTGAAGCCATTACTTCTTGTATGAAAGTAGCACCTGTGCTTTTGTCAGGCACTCTGATATTAGGGACGTAACCATTCTGCTACCCTACCTTAATCGAACCATGTTAGAGGGTTTCTTGACCAGGTGTGTAGTGTTCTAAGTGTTCTTAAGAGTAGAGACGAGACAGTCAGTATCCTGTAGTCATTTAAAGAGGAGAGGTAGATGTATGATATATGACTGTCACAGTGCTAGCCTGTTGGCAAACCAAGGTGTTCTTGGATTTGACAATTTTGAGCATTGCAAGTATACACCTGTACCCTGGTGTTTTAATAACTGCGCTTTGCAAGGTACGAGAGGTTGGTTATACCAGCAATCTATTTTTTGGGGAGATGAAAGGGCTAGAGCCTACTCCTCTCCCGAGTCTGTAGGGTAATAAAACATTGTCTTGGTTTTTAGAGAGATGTTGCCTCCCGGTGATGACAGCATCCGAGGCACGTTCCACAGAAATGATTGACTATGCTTCTGATTGTCAGCTAGCTTGCAAATATACCACATTGTACCCATCAGTTGGCAAAAGAACTTCATAGCTATTCATGAAACAGAAGAACTAGCACTACATGTTCTTCCCTGAAGCTTATCGTTGGTGTAATACAAATAGCTTTTCATATCTTTGTGCTCTTCCAGCCTACTCCCGTTCGTCCCCATCTGGTGCGATTGCTTGCCTTCTGAAGCTTTGTGGCTTTTCATGTTGCCACCACATTCTTGAAGAATCTGCAATTCTTTTCAACCCCTAATTAAGTGTCCGTTTAGAGAACGGCAAGTCTAGACTTAAGTCTACGGTTTCAAAGATCGGCCAAACATGCGACCTCGGAGATTAGCTCACCACTTCATCGTTGACAGTGTAAGACATGCCAGCTCCAAACACTAACCGTGATCAGGGACCGCCGCCGCGGCCTTTCGGCAGCTTGTGCATGCGTCGAATAAACTCGACGTGATCAGCAAGAACACGCGGGGAATCACACTCTGGTATCACAATCCAGCGATGAGAGAGTACTTCTATCGCCGGAATGATGCCAAAACGTGTGGGGATTGGAGTAACGGTTCAAGGTCGTGATGTAAGGGTTCTCACCTTTCTAACTGTGGACAGCAGTTGACTAAAAGAAATCTGAGGGTACAGTGATGATCGTCTCCAGTGGTTTTGGGTGGATAGCCTGACTACCTACCATCGCAGCCGTGCCATCACTACCTACGTGCTCAGCTTCCAAAGCTTCGACGATCATCGCTGGGTTACTCCCCTTGCTACTCGTCAACTCAAAAGCACGTAGATAAATCCGGGTCTAACATCATCCAAAGGAAGCGGAAGATCTTGCGACTTTGCAGAGCGCTTCTATTCAAAGAGCTGCTGTCGATGAAGCATGAAGAAGTTCTGATCCCATGAGCATGCCTTTTGCCGTGGATTCCGCGCTCATAGAGTTACAGATTTCGTCGCATTTGTACCAGTCTGGCACGAGAATTTGAATGATCCTGAGACTTTGTCTCAAACAAGACCAAAACAGTATCCTGGCCATGGCGGAGTCGCTATGACTACCCACCTTTGCCTTCCCAAGGGTGTAGATAGGATGCCTGCAGTCGCAAGTATGGCTTTGAGCTTGAGATTCTTACTGCCGAGAGTCTTGCCTACGAAAACTCCTGCAAATGCCCCCGGTAGTCAATTCTTACGCGGGCGAGCGGTGTCGCTGAGTTCTAACATTGCTTCCGGTTCTTCTCGAGAATTGTTCTCTTTAACTTGTCGATGTCAGAAGGGGCTGGAGAAAGTGTTCGGAGATCGAGGACCCGTGTATGTTTGCACTGATCCCTCGAATATCGATGCGGAGCAGCTGAGCTCTTTCCTCGCCGCGAGCAATCAAAATTGCGAGCTATTTCCCAGATTGCGAGACGATGGATCCGTGGTGCCTGTGAACCCTACGAAGCTTCGCCGTGCCTTGCGACACAGCACCGTCGTTGTAGCTTTGTACGTGGAGCAGGACGACGAAGAGGAGTGCGAAGCAGAAGCAGACAGAATTGATCAAATTCCAGGGCAGCCTGGCCGAGGGTGGCTTGACTACTGGAAGCCTAGGCCTGAGAGGAGGAGGACTCTGGTCGCGTTCGGTAGAGCCACTTCTGACTTCTCGCTCACTGCATCTATCTATGATCTTGCGGTGAGGACCCGAGCCCTTTCCTCCCAACTCTCTTCTGAATTCCTCACAGTTCGTCGTGACATCTCTCGTCCTCACGAGCTCGACAAAGATTCCTGAGTTCTTGCGTACGCCTCTCGCTGACACTGCCACCAGTTCGCCAGCCCCTTTCCATCCCTGAGTCGTAGGTTTCTCTTGTGATTCTTCCTCGAAGTGGCCATCTTTAAAATCCCCATCGCCCTCCATTTGACACCCACTATGCTCATGCCTCCAGGTCGCACCATCGTACCAAAGGGCGGGCTACGGAAGCCGAGTACTGCTTCGAATTGTCAGGTTCGTGCTGCGGTTGACTGATATTTGAGACTTGATCAGGGCCTTGGGCGAACATTTGCATCCCAATTCCTGAGCAGCGCTGGCAGAATTTCTCGATCAATTTCAATTTCTCGATCCCTTACGAAGCTGATAAATTTGTGGCTGCAGAGAATTGAGACGGAAAGGCATCTGCGACATCGCCGTGACGCCCGCACCAGAGCTCAGGTGACAAAGGCGGCCTTGCCGTTGAATTTTGAATTTGAATCGGGTGTCAATTTGGCGGGCTACTCGCTCATGGGATCGATGCTCTTAAGCCCCTTCTCGATCGATGATGCTGTAGAATGTCTGCTTCGATTGTTTCTCTCTCAGAGTGCAGATCTCGGTTGAGCTCGCAGGAAGGTCCATGGGTTCCAGTTCTCGTGGCTTTCAAGGTTGAGTTGATCGAGTTGACGAGCAAGCTTGGCTTGGCAGCCTCGACGTTTGGAGTCCTTGCCACGTTTTGCAGCTGGAAGAATTCGGAGATGAACTGGTGAACGCCGTCTGGTCGTTTCATGGGCTTGATGTCGTTGCTCTGGCATGCAGGAAATTTTTTGAGAAATGCGGGTTCGCCCCAGACCAGCTGAACTCCACCACGATGATGTACACGCTCAGCGCGACGGATGCGGGTCAAAGTGCCAGCGAGATCAAAGAGTACGGCAGAAAAATGTTTCTCATCCCACCACCTCTCACTCCTCGCGCTTCGACGCGGATCCTGGAAAGAAGCCGGCTCTAACAGCACATTTCTGACCTTGCTTCTCCTGCCGCCGAGTAGAATTTCTCGTAGGCCTCAAACGCTGAATGCTGACCATGCTGGACCTCTGATTAGATTCTGTGACTCGGCCGGCCTACTTTTGTACAACATCCCCTCCCCTGTACAGATAGATGCTCGATGGATTTTGCTCTGCGTCTCAGTTCTCTTGCAGCAAATAAAGGTGATTACTGCCTCATCAAACGAGGTTGCTACCTCATCTTCTGACCTGTTCTACGTCTTGCATTCCATAGCGTGAACCGTGGGGTACCTGTCTCGAGGTTCCTTTGCCTGAACCAAGTAATTTCTCTCATTTATATTAGAAAAAGTCGCCGCTGATGGTAGATGAACTACCGCAGCCAGCTACTAGTGTACAGTACATCTGGATTATTCTCTTCTATCGATAGAGATGGAGTTGTTGTGTGAGTTCCAAGTCTTTGTCTTTGATGGACGGAGGGTATACCTTGACGTCGTTTGTGGAACCTGAAGCTGCAGAATGAGATCTGCACTTGCGTGATAGAGACGCGAGCATTGTGACAGCGATGGAAAGCATGTCAAAGATGAGAGGGAAACTGTTTTAGATATCGTAAATCATGCCAACTTCAATTAGCCGAGTTGTTGGAATGTTGAGCATAATAACACTTGATCTAGAATTCTTGCGCAGCACACAGTACAAAATGTCAATAATGAATCGCTTACTCCAGCTCGATCCCGGCTTGGCCTGCACTTCGGTGCATCCTATCACGTAAACAACTCCACTCTCTTTCGCATTATACAAGTACTTCAGTTCTTCGTTGATCACCTCTGCTTGCGTCTTGACGGTGATGGAATGTGGACTGGAGGGCGAAAGCTGGATGTATGTCCTCGGGGGCCGTGTCGATGGAGGCCCTGCAGCAAATTTGGCCAGGTGCACTATCTCCGAGGTAGAAGACGTAATTTTGGCTTCTACTGGAGGAGACATCGTTCCTCTCGATGAGGAATTGGAGACGCCTGCCGTCTGCCAGTACTTGTCCTGCTTAATGAGTTCGGCTATCTTGCCGACCAGAAGGTCATCGAAGGCCTCTCCCGCACACGGAGTTTCATTATATCCGTAGCGCACCACACACTGGTAGAAGTTTTTCACGGCCAAGGGTTTCATGTAGAACCTCTCACCCGGAAGAACGCTGGTCACAGGCACGTACTTAATGCAGATGAAGACCAGGACCTGGTGGATGGCAGGAATGTTGCTAATGAAGTGGGAGAATGTCGGGGGAATGCCCGAGTCGGTTTCGCTGTAGAAAAGCCCTATACCTGGAACTCTAGTGATTCTAGAATCTCCGAGGAGTTCGTCTAACTGGTCTATATGAACCATGTGTTGCAAATCAAACTTGTGCTTTTGCAGAGTTCCAAATTGCCAGATCAACATTATGGACAGGATGAATGTCGCTATGACAAGAGGCACCCAGCCTCCCGAAGCCACCTTGTACAGAACGGAACTCAGGTACACCGCCTCAATGCTCCCAAAAAACACCAGAAACAAGATCCCCAGCAGAAAGTGCTGATGCCAGACTACCACAATCACGAGCGCCACAAGGCAGGTTGTGATGGACATCACAGAAACCACAGCGATTCCTGTAAACAAAGGCGTTAAAGAGATGGTTAGCCACTGGATCCATGCAATGACTCCAAGTCATCGGCCTCTGCTGTGTCTGTTCAGCCGCCAAGTGGAAAATGGGGATTGTAATTGCCAACACAGTAATTACTGCGACGGAGTATTGAGACAGACCAGGTGGGGACAATGGTCATCTAAGATATACAAGGGAGCAGATTCATCAGTGCGCAGGGTCAGTGGGATGAGATTATTATGGGATTTACTGACTAGTGTACTATCTCCGCATCTCAGAGTCTTACCGTATGCATTTCCTATCGCTGTCGTCTTTCGGAATCCTACTACCACGGCGATGCATAGTATCATGAGCGTATAATTCACTTCCGGAATATAAATCTGCCCCTGGACTGTCGTAGACGTGTAGATAACTTTCACTCTAGGGAAGCAGCCGAGATTGCAGGATTGGTTAATGACGGAGAAGGCTCCGGATATCATGGCCTGGCTGGCAACAATGGTAGCTAGTGTAGCGATCACCAACATGGGCCAGAAGATAGGTTTTGGGACCGACTTGAAAAACGTGTCAGCCACATTTTCAGGATTCTTGGTCAAATACGCGGCTTGTCCAAAGTATGCTAATACAAGAGAGGGATAAACGACGCCTGCAAATGCAATCTGCGAGGCACAACAGTGGTTAAGTAAGTAGTCGAACCTGGTGTGAGAATTTCAGACCTCGAGGTCTGAAAATCGCCTCAAAGTGAGAAAACAGGGTTTAGACCTTGGAAGATGACAGGTTCTTCAAGTTCTGCTTCCTGCAAGTCGTGCTAGGATTGATTTCTGTATCGGAAAAGACCAAATTCAGCTCTGACCTGAATGGACCGCTGAGAGAAGTGCCCCAAGTCTGCAAACATAGCTTCTGTGCCTGCAGCTTGTACAAAAATTTTAAAGTTGTCAACGGAAACTGGTAGTGGCAACGCCAATCAAGCTGAGCAGATTACATCTCGGGACCAAGCTATCGTCAACAGAATATGGTAGTCGGGGGATGTGGGATAGTTGGACCTAGGAAAGTCTGAAAAATGCGAGCATTATGTCGAGATGCAAATGTGGACCTGTAATGCTCAGTACCACTCCCCCTAGCATGATCCACCCGTTCTTCTTGTTGCGAATCAGGAAGGTGATGGCATAATGTGGTGAAAATGCCCGAAATATGCTGGGCTGGTGAACGACTATGTTGTAGATTCCGATCCCCGAGATAAGGCCCAACCATAGAAGCACAACAGGGGCAAATAGAAAACCAACTTTTGCGGTTCCAAATCGTTGAAGAACGAACAGTCCGATCAATATCAAACAGGTAATGAGCACCACGACATCTGCGTCCATGAGTTGAAATCAACTTATCAATTACACGACGGGACTCCAAGTGAAGCACATACAGGATTACCAAAGGTCAAAGACAACGGAAATCAATCAAGTCGAGTCATGTTCCTTACTCTGGTGCAACGATGTTGCCACAACCTGAATGCCTTCAACTGCTGATAACACTGCATGCAGAGCAGAGATCAGATCCCTCTGGATCCCGCAAGTTAAGTTATGAACTATGGATTTGACACGTGCCTGAGCTTTAGCTTAGATTGCATAACTGATTTTCTGAAATGTCAGTTGCAAAGGTTTACACCTCAGATCAGTTCATGCACAGGAACCATGCTTCAGGATTTGCCCTCGGGGTGATTTCTAGATTGGAATCAGATCTTAGGAAATGATGAACGAGTCCACTCCAACTGTAGCACTTCTTCTACAGAGTTATATTCCAAAAAGAAGCTCGATCTAAGGATCCTGGTGAGAATGAATTTCACGTGGGATGATATTATGCCGAGGGACCGCGACCATGACATCCATCATGCTCACGGAGTTCTACGGCAAAAGACTACCTGAAATGGCAGGTGTCAAGATGCCATCTCCAATCACCATGCAGCTCCCGGCCATGACGACTACCAGTAAAAGCTTGTGTAGCATTGGGCTCCTCTCCATACACGTTTCGAGTCTCGAATGACTTGCATGCTTCTTCGTTTTATAGTTTGCCAGTTTCTTATCTGACTTGTGCTGGGATATGAGCAAACTTATATTTACATGGCGACAGAGAAGCGTGTAAAGGGCGGCTGTTCCACCTGCAATGGGGTTTCGTACTCTTCATCAGAGTATGAATCATCAGTACTTTCCCATTTCATTGTCAATGTTAGTTATGTACGTGATTGTTCAGCGCCCTTACCGAAGCTTTCTCTTGTACTGCACTCACGGACCTTATTCAATCTGGCCTTAAATTCTCTTATCTCGTTCGAGTTTTGATGTCAGTGTTCTACTTTGCAGTGGTTACAAGTTCAGCGCAGAAACGAAGGGGATCGCTAAAGGCCAGTACTTTTCATGCGAGGATTTCCCACTTTAAGGCGACGAGGAAAGATTTCACAGCATCCTTGTGCACAAGTGAGAAGATGAGATTTCCTGTTCGACCACACACTTATTTGGACCCGTATGAAAGCACCAGTACTGCCTGTTTTGTTTTCTGACCTTCTGACGATCAACAAGGTTTTTCTTACATAGATCCTCCAGAAGATTTACAGTTGAAGAGTAACCCGACCTTCTCCATTGTCGTCGGCACTGAGGACGATCATCACATACTTAATCAAACCTATGACCGTGAGGGTCCAGAAAATCAGAGACACCGCTCCAACAATGTCGTTCGTGCTGTGAGGAGGAATTTCAAACGTGTTCGAAAACACGTAGAGAGGCGAAGTTCCCATGTCACCGTATATAACCCCGAGACTCTGATACGCAAGTTTTAGCACGTCTCTACCAGAAGGTCCAGCCTGCAATGTCACACAAGCCCGCCACCCCGAATGTCAATCTTGATTAAAGACAGGTCATACATTCATATCGACTAAACGCACGCAATTCTTGCCCTCCACTAGACCGTCAAATTCACGTGTCCTCAAAATCATTCTGATCCCAACCAACGTCGAAACCTCATAAGCCTGATTGATAGTACACCCAAGACTCGAGAACACGCCAAGAGTATGCTCCACGTTCGGTGCTGACCTTTTGGAACTGACTCGACACAGCGTCGGCAGTGCCCTCCCCTTCAGGCTGATCATCCTCCGAAGCGGAAGTAGTGCCTCTCGGCGGGGAAGAACTCTCCATGGCTGAGCAGAAATTCTTTTCAATGAGCCCGTCTCCGCTGCCAGGATCATCCCGTGCGCCAAATCCAAATCCACATGCTGTGAAAATTCACCAAAGTCACCGGCACCAAAGATTCGACGCCCTCGACAGCGACCAAAACCATCTCACAAAGTGCGTCGAAATTACCTCAACTGTCACCACAAAGCCATGAATTGTCAGTTAAAATCTGACCATATCTCACTCAAATTCTCGCAAGGGGTGCAGCATTCGTGGTGGCCAAACCGAGGCTCCAACCAACTTCGGATCCGGCACGAGCGCGATTCATGCTCGCCGCTGTCAAATCCGCAGCCCTAAGCACTTTATATAGCGCGCCATGAGACAAAACGCAGAGATGTTGGCGCTTTCTTGTCCGAGCGCAGGCACGTTCTCTGCAGCGTTGAAGCTCTGCAAGGAACAAGGTTCAGAACGCCGTTCAGTTGCTTCGCCTTAATTGCGCTCTGGGTTAATGAGTGTTTTAGCTCTCTTTAATCAAATTTTGTGGGGTTCCCCTGGGTTATCTTATGAGGAGATTTACGAGTCAATCTTAGATTGGAGACGGCTTACAACATACCTATTCTGTTCTACGAGTTGTTTAACAATGAGAACATCCTCTGCCTTTGGATAGAGTTATGAGCCATATATTCCAGATCACTTATTTTCTTTTCTGGCTTTCTAAACCCCTACGATGGAAAAACTTCCCGAAAATATTTTGTTCAGGCTGTTGAGATGCCTCTATCTTCATGTTTAGAACCCATTTGAAACTATTGTATCGATATGCAAGAGATATGTAATGAGACACAACCTAAAGACCGATCACGTAGAGAATAAAGAATTATGATGTCGTAATATACTCCAGCAATCAAGTAATTTATGATATTGTTTCATACGAATAAACTAGTAATGTTTATTGCTGAACATATTTTATACAGTGTTCGCTAGGTTGGAAGTTGCCGTTCATGAATAACAACAAAGTACCAAAGTTTATGAAGTGTCGAAGAACGAACTTGCTGGCAAATAATATCAACGGAATTTGCTCATTTGGATTACTATCGGATGTTAGCACCGAGCTTATTGAAAATTGAACCGAATTCATTTCTAACATATGCAATGTTTAAGCAAGTCCTACAATGAATCAACTAGTATCTTCAACTATATACATGTATCTCTGTTCATTTTTATATCTACTCGGTTATTTTTCATTTCAAACCAATTTTTTGAAATCCATATTTGATAAAACTAAAGTATTTATCCTACAATGAAGATGTTGTACATTTTCATACATGATGCAATACACGATGATCAAGACTCCTTAATGTAGGCGGTCAAAGATCGCGTACCCTAAATTACTTGAACTATGCTACTCTTGACTTATGAGTTGGAGTTATGTTATTATTGAAAGTTTATTGGAGTTATTATTGAAAGTAATGGGAGATGTTCTATGGCTTCTAACCATGCAAGTGATTCCGTCAAGTCCAATAATGTGCGGCTTGGTTTGACACTATGATCTCGGTTTGGTCAATGGTCTACAATTCCAATTTTGCATTGTCTTTGGCCACAAGAAACGGAGTAAAACACAAACCTTTGATTGATATACATGGATGATGTCATCCTTTTCATTACGAAAATATCAAAAATCACGGTCAGCATTCTCCGAACTGGGCTATGTCCAACCAATTTCATTCAGCTCATAATCAATATTCTTTCTATGACGATGTATCAATTGTGTTTAAAAATCTTATTCAGTCGCACTTCTTGTTTTCATCTCTTGGCGCTAAATATGCGTAATGTGGGTTGGCTTGGTTTACTTAGTGTTCTAATAACCATCCTATTGGTTGTCGTTGGCTCACCTCTAGCTGTTGCCAATTTAGTACATAATAATTTAATAATAGACAATTTTACATAGCCATTTGTGTAACTTAGGCATTGATCCGCTCTGTCCTAGAAGGCCCTAGTCCTTAGGCGGGGAGCCCGCCCTGAAAGTTGTAGTTATGGATTTCACCGAGCCAGGCTCGGGAGTCGAGTAGGCCACGCCTCAAATTGTGTTGGGCATGAAGAAATATATATATATATATATATATATATACTTACTTTTGGATGAGATGGTTGACGACATGATGTTTGACATGATTTATGTATTCGGCAGCAATCCAAATCATGATGCGAAAAAGCCCGCATTTGACAATAAATTTTAACGCAATGTTGTAATTTGCCGACGTGATCAAAAGATAACATTGCCAGAAGAAAGAGCACTATCATTATTTCAGTGCATGAAGGAGCAAGAGTATGATGAGAACTACGTCGATTATGCTTATTTGATTACTATCTTGAAGTTAAAAACCATTGTGTCATAGTTGGCGATACGATACGTGACACTTCATTTTGGTTGGTAATCAAAATACTGTGTTTCATATGGAAAGTTCTGCACAATACTCTATTGCAATTTTGCTATTGCAATGACATTGCTAAGTTCATCAGTGTTGTGTGTGCTATCAACCTGAAACGCATGGCTTGTTATATGTGTCATGCATGGGGTTTTCCTATTACTATTGCAATGCATCAAAACTCCTCATATTTCAATTTGCGCTTTCGTGTCTTTTTGTCGAGCTTTCATAAAACTATTAATTTGCATGCTCTTAATGTTTGAGTGGCTACCATCAATGTCATGTACTAGATGATTGTATCTTTCTTGGGTTTTCTTTACTATTTTTTTTAATCTTTCGATCTATTTTTTTTAAAGAGCCTGCAATATGAATGGCCACTTTGCTGGTGTAGTCACTTGACCCATCAATGCGATGCTCAAAAAATGTACTCTAGTTTGGGTTTGATGTGAGTCGCATCAATTAAACCTCATCATTAAACACATCATGAACAATATCGTGAAAGAATGATTCTTTGTTGTTATGATCAGATTCATAATCCACTTGATGTAACAACAGAATGTAATTGCGGATATGCAAACAATGTGACATCAAGTAGTATATTGCTAGCTATCTATTAAAAAGATCATTAAGTGATTCAAGATTCATCGGCCTAAGTTGTTTGCTCATATTGAGTCTTAAAAATGAATCTTGATTTCATCTTGTTTATGATGGATTTTTTTCTTGCTAAGCATCACTTCAACTTGGCAAAGTGTCCGCCTTTTGCAATGCAAAAAACAATGCGCTTGTGAATCAATCTACTTTTTCACATGTGATAGCGCATGAGTTTGTCAAACTGTCGGCTGCCAAATTTATTTGCAAGATCTATTATGAGCATTCAAGGATGATTAGAGTTTAATTGAACAAAAAATTCTAAACCTAATGAAGTTCTCTAGGGTCTTGGCCATTCTTTTCTTGGAGTTAAATTTTGTTGATTTGCAATGAGAAAAGTACAACTTTCGCAAGAGTATGTCAAATTTTTTAGTTTGAAGTGTGAGTTGCAGTTGAAACAGTTGCAGTTTATTGTAGAATTCAAACACTAATTTGAATAAAATTCCCACTTACACACCGTCTAAACTAAATCTTTCTAGTTTCACTGAATTAAACTAATTTAGACGGCCAACTAAACTAAGTAGTCCTGATGATATTATATCACAATCATGTAAGATTCTTGTTACTACATATCATACAAAGATTGCAACACAAATCATTGAGTTTAATAAAAATTCAATGACTTTAGATTTGCACATAGTTCAAGTGTGGTGTAAATGATGTATGTATGATGTCTTACAAAAATATTTTCATTTTGTGATTTCGAATGCAACACATATAACTATGTCCAAAAAATTGTGATTTTATTTAAATTTACAAAGATTAAACTATATGTAAAGTTAACTCGCATCTTGTTAATCGTAGTTAAACTAATCGTAATTAGTATTGGCTCTAGTTAGGATCTGAGATACTTGAATCTAGACGGAGCATGTTTGAGTTAAGTCTCAGATGTACACTTACATAGATGATGGAGAGTTGATCTATATATGTCTTATGTAACATTCTCGCTTTAGTGAAGCTTTTATTTTGGTTGCGGACGTAGACTCATGTGAAAGTGAATCACATGTGATTTTTCTTTGGTAATTTTCGGTGTGAAATTCTCATACACAATTCTTCCCAAGACCAATTTTTTGGATATTTTAGATCAAATTTTTTTATAGTTTTTTCATTGCTTATGCATTGAATATTAATTTTATGTGATATTGAAAGAATCAACTTTAAAAACCAAGAATTATAGATCTGTATTTCTAAATTACTTTCTAAATTATTTTATAAAAAAAAATCTTGATATCATAAAACATATGATTATTTCACTTTCACTTGGTTTAAACATGTATTATTTTCTTTGAATATTTAATAATTATATCCGTAATTAAGTAATTAAATTAATAAAAATTTAATATTTTTTTATGGACTTTCATGGTTTAGACACATATTTTTACAAAATTCTGAGTAAAAAAGAGAAGTTAAAAAAGATTAAATTGAAGTATATAACATTCCTTTATCTTGAAATTCTAACATTAATATATGCTAACAGATATATGTTTTACATTTTTTTGTTAGCATATGATTTATAAGACATGAAAAAAAAATTATTATTTTAAAAATTTTAATATCAAAATTTGACATTTTATAATATTGTATGAAATATTGTTGTTGTAAAATTTATATACTTGTAAGTGTAATCATATTTTTGGAACAAAAGTTTCAATGGTGAAATTAAGACAAGAGTTTGATATAACCTTTTAAATATTAGTTAAATACAAATCTGATACATTAAAAATTAAATGAACTATGGGGCTTGCGGAAGCTCTTTGTGTTTCATATTAGTATTTTAAGTATAAAGATTTTCTGTTATGTGTACATAAGAAGATGAACTATGTAATATTGATGATTATGCTAAACGATAATTCCGATTCATCAACCAAAGAATATGCAATGTTTACATATGCACATCAAACATTTTCAAATCTCTTTGATCATTCATAATAAATTGGACATTATAAAAAGAAAGATTGAATTGTAAATCATGTTATTATATGTGATTTGAAAATAGAAATGTAAATGATGTTCACTCAAAAAGTTGTTGAGATTGCAGACTGGAAATTGTATGTTTATTATGATACATTGAACGGATTTAAAAATAAAAGTCTCACATTTTAAATAATATAAACCTTGAAGTTTCTAAAGTTCAAATTCTTTTGCAAAAGAAAAAATATTTTCTGGGGGGTAGGAGGTCTTATAGCTCAACACTAAGAGCATATCCATGTAGTAGGTAAAGGCAGTTGAGAAAAATAAAAATGATTCACATTTATTTACATGTCATTGAGGTTTTATCGAGTTTTAAAATAACAGATCGAGCAGAGATTTGACCATTTCTCGTTTAGTCCCACTAGTCGATCCTTATCTCAGGCTCGGCGCCTCAACAAATGGTCCGCATGCTCCACACGAGCGGAAATAACTTAACTTCGTAACTTGTATTTTCTTCACCGTAGACTTACGAGCGAACGAATTGACGGCTGGACACGCAAGGACTTAAACCTCCCGAAAGTAAAGTGCCCTTTCCACGAGACTGGTATCTTCGCGTACCAGAAACAGAAGAATTGGGAGAGAAGCAAGGAACCAAGCAAGGAACCCAGCAGCTCTTCACGAACACGACGTCGGAGACATCGACGGTTTCATCCGCCGTCCGGAAACCAGGTCACGGCAACACCTGGACACGAATCACGGCCCCCGACGCCAACGTGGTCGCCCGCTCGTCCGTCTCACTCCGTCGCCCGCAGCCGAAATTAAGTCGAAGTTACCCTTGACTTTTTCATCCGGTTCTAACACGTACGCAGGCGGACAAAGACCAGTCGCGGCCGCGACACGACGACGCTCAGGCCCGACCCAGCCCTCCGTCGCGATGACTGGGTATGACAGATGGACGGCCGTGGGAACATACCAATTAAATTATATTACATTAGATTACAGAAGGGCGCTGGACCTCGTAATAATGTAGAGTTGTGCCCTTATTGTAAATTTTGCTAGAAACAAACAAACCCTAACAGAAGGAAGGAAGGAAGGGGAGGAAGAGTTGATTGGGTTCGACGTTTCGGAGGTGTTTCGGGGTCGAGGTGGATCGATTGATTCATTGATTGATTGATGTATATCTATCGAGAGATCGGTGGGTCGTCGGTCGGTAGGTGTTTTGTCCACTGTAAGCACGTCTGTCGCTTTCTCCCTCCCCACTCTCTCGGTGGCCCTCCCTCTCGTCCTCCTGCCTTCCGGTTCATTCATTGATTCTTCTTTGTTTCTTTGTTTGGTTCTTTTCTTCCTTTCTTCTGCCTGGTCGGACTTGGCTTCCCTTTCACTTCAGTCCGTCTATTTTCACAGGCTCGCTCGCCCTGCGATTCGCACGCTCGCTCGCTCGCTCTCTCTAAATCTCTCTCACGCGCACTTTCTCACTCGCTTACTCACTCACGCGGTGCAGGATTACGGGCAGAACGGAAAGATAAATAAGGAAGAAGTGGAATTGGGTGTGAATTGGAAGGAGAGCGCGGGGAGAATTGGGGAAGAGGTCGTCGAGGGCGAGGGCGAGGAGCAGGAGGTGGTGGTGGACGAGGATTGATTGATTGATTGGGCGGGCGGGTGGTGGATTGAGTATTCGATTCGGGGAAGGAGGAGGGGAGGAAACGAGGGGAAGAGGGGGGAATTGAGTCTTCGATTGGAGCGAGAGGAGGGTGGAGCGAATTGACGGGCTGATTGATCGCTTGAGAGATCGAGGGGGGTCCTCGTGGAGTCCTCCAGGGGGAAGGGTGGTGGAGTGGCGAGGAGGGGGCAGTAATGGATGGAGTCGCGATGAGGGGAGGGCCGCAGCAGCAGGCAGAATCGGCAACTCCTTTTATTCCCACTCACTCTTGGTATCCCCCTTCCGTGTTGGGGCCGTCCGCGAGCGCCTCTCGTGTTTCCTCTCCCTCGACGACGAGTTCAGGCGGAACCCCGAATCCTCTCTCCAGGACCAGTGCAGCCAGCAGTGACTCGCAAAGGCCGCGCTCCCCCGGTTCTCAGTCGCAACGCTTGTCCTCCTCTGTCAGCAATGCACTTCCGGTCCTCAAAGATAAGAGGTACACTTCGAGTGGGGCCTGTGCATCCGAGATCCGAAGAATGTGCTTTGCCGTGTAGATTTGCCACAAATGAGGCTCCTCATCGACTCTCTCCAAGTTCAATTTGGGTATCTTGAAGGATTTCTGGGTGCTGTTCGTAGTTAACACCGACCCCAATTGGGTGTATAGACCTTTTAGGGTTCTTGTTGTGGAGCTCACAATCCCGGGGAAACAGGAAGGAGATGAATCAGTTCATTTGCTAAATCCGACGGTACTTTTTGTGCCCAGCGGGTACTTCTTGTCATCGTTTCCAACTAATTATGAACACGATCTTGATTTCGTTTTTGGGTACAGTGCCGAAGAACTCCGTGGATTACTTATGGACAAGGACTTGTACAATGCATTACTACATTCACTTGATCAAGTTCGACATTTAGACACGGTAGGTGTGCAGATAAATTGTTGGTCCCTCTTCAAATTATTTCGAAGTATGCACTGTGAACTTGCCGTAGTTTGGCATGGAATGCTCTTGATACACATCCAATACTGACCGATCTGTCTAGTCCAAGAAACCTCTTTGTTTGAGGATTTTTCGAACCTGTTGCTCATGATGTTGTGTTTACCAAGTCTTAATTAGAACATTATTGTTTGATGATCTTGTGCAGCTCCGCGATGACTTGAGAAAAGGCAACATTGACCTTGCACGTAAGTTGTTAGCACTGGACGGCCATAAATATCTCCTTTACGCAGTTGTTTGCACAACAGATATACAACAACGGAGTAGGCCGTCGTTGAAGTTGTCTTTTTTATCTTTGTATGGGGAACGTACTGTCTACATCCATTGAAAGGTTACGTTGACTCGCCGGATAGCAAAGTTATTTAGTTTAGTTCCATCAGTGGAGGATCAGACACAATCGTTGACTCCAACCGGAAAGGGAATCAACTTGGTTCCAACCGTAAGCGTTGTCGGATTGGAATGATGGATTTGTACGATCGCAGATGGATGTGCTGTGAAGCTGAATCATAGCCTTCTTACCTGAAGTCTTCTAGCATCAAAGCTTGAGATGTGATGCTAGAGGAGTTGAAGGTGAACATTGTGAATCGGTATATAACTCTATGATTCACATCGGTGACATTCTGGAATGCAAGCTCTTGCTACAAAAATTCTGAAAGTTGTAGTTGTTGCTTGCAGGACATAATTTGGGAAAGGAGGCAGAGATCGCAGAGCTCAGAAATCAGGTAATTTTTTATGTTTTGAGCCGTCGTTATATTCAGCTTGTAAGACAGACAGTGAGGCAGACAGACAGTGTTTGCCCTCAGGAAGGCAACAGTCTGGAGGGAGGATGACGTAGGAAACTTACGTAAGAATTGTGGATTAGCTGCCGTCTAATGCTTCTCGATGACGTGCTGCAGTGCATGATAATCAGAAATACCCAGCTCGCTGCTGCCAGGGAAAAGTTTGAGGAAGTGGAGAAACGTGAGAAAGAGGTTAACGCACGTTGTTCTCCTGCATCCCTCTTGGACCGGCTTGCGGGTGAGTTACTTCTGATTTTCTCTTTGTCCAAGTATATCGGTACGATAAATAATATCTGATAAGTTTTTTGAAAAATTTATCAGGAATTATTTATCAGGAGTGCCTTTTCTGTGTGTCTCTTCCATTACAAACGGTGTTCACGTTCTCTGCTTCGATCGAATTCTCTTTGACAAGGATTCTGAACTGGCCTTTAGATGACCTCTGCCCGCACTATGATGTGTAAATAAATGGTTAGGAAAAGCAAAGTGGATATGATAGCAGCTGGAGCCTAGGGAGACGACCCGAACTTGTGGGTCTGATCATTGTACTAATTAGCGCATGTTAATAACTGTCGCTTTTGGCTTTACAGATGCTGCTAATGAGGCTGATGAAGAATCTGAGACGATCCATCAGCAGCTTCTTTCAGGGGAGATAGAATTGGGAGAATTCATTTCGAAATATAGAAAAGAGCGAATTCTTTATCACAAGCGAACGCTTACACGGATGGCAGCTATGACATCGTTGACCACTCCTGGGTAGTATGTGCAACTGCGGTTTGCAAAAAATTGTACATTGATGATAAATGAACCAAAGTTTGTCTTTTGACCTCTCAGAAATTGTGCGTCTCGTAGAAGAAGACAAAACCTGTCACCAGACCTATGTACCCTCTCGTCAGTGTGGCTATGACTTAGGATTGGAAAGCACCATGATACCGTTGTAGAATGCTTTGTGTGATTTTAGTTGGGCCTTCAATTTTTTTGGTTCTGGACATTTTTGTTTGCAAGAGAAATTTAATGCATATATTTTCAAGTGAGAAAGTCATCATGACTCCTCACCTCAGCTTATCTTCCGTTGTGTGTACTGGTGTTGTACCAATGATCTCCACAATGGCTGGAGCAGTAATTGCGTCAACAACATCGTAATGAACAAGAAGGTATACAAAGTCGACCAAGACGTTTTTGTTTCATCGGCCTGATGTATTTGCTCGTCCTTGCTTCATGGATTTACCATGATTACCATGATCTCTTGCATTTAGTCCAAATGATTCCCTGTCTTGATTTGTGTTGTTCTCGACGGTCGTTGTAAATAGCTTAACGTTAATCGGGTCAAAGTAGTTAAGTTTTTAACATCGTCGTTCAATAGTTTCCGCACTCATAGAACCTCCTCAACGTCTTATTTAATGAGTTTGTCTGCGCTGTCTCGAAGTATAATGGAGTAATACTCAAATTTGCTCGTTTCCCGTGGTTATGAAGATTGACCATGAATCAAAAAATCGTCTATCATAAAACTACTTTTAGGGCGATTCATACTGACGCTTAAAAACCTGGTTAGATGCATTTACAAATTCAAGCTTCCAATGACTTGATAGTGTTATTGATTGGGCTGAAGATGGGATAGTTTCATAATACTTGCATTCATAGCTGTAAGTACCAGTATCACAAACAGTCTACTAGATGGGAAGTAGATTTGATAACCCTGGATCTCACTACCTTCGCGTCGTGATAGATTGTTCAGAATAAACCTACTGGACTAGACTGAAACTGTTGTTTGAAATACACACGTTTCATGATCATTGACGTCTCCTAACGTCTAATTGATCTCCTTCTGTGGCGATTCACGTTTCTTCTTTCTGCGCAATCTGACAAGTTCAAGGAAAATTTCATTAGTTATGAGCTCACGTCTTTTATTGATAGATTTTGCAGCTTGTTATGAGTTACTCAAATTGGATTTCGTAGTCTTACATGATTTGCTCGATTCGATGTCACGGAGGTTCGATGGAACGGTGAAATGTGGTTCTGGATCATCCTCGGTTTGATATCAAAAGTGACTTGTAGTTCTTCATCTCTATTAGGTTCGGGATGACTGTAGAGTGTGTTTTTTGATTGATATATGTCGTCTCTTTCCATAGATTGCTTTCTTAACCTTGGTCTAATTGTATGTTCGTCATTTTGTAATTTCCACTGTCACTTTGTACTCTGCTGTCATGGGTTAGCTTCCAAGGTTTCTGCGCTAGGGCGTATATTTCTGTTTTTTTTCCGTTGGTTTGTGCCATCCATCGCTCAGTCACCAAGATCGTTATGTCCCGCCTTTATGTGACTTCTTCGTCCTTTATTCCTAGCACGCTCCAGGGCTGAACGCAATACCAATAACAGTTACTATACTTGAATGTTTAGTCAGTGTGTTTCCATCACTTCGCTACGTGTTAATTATAGAACTCACCGTGCACAATATCATTGGGAAGAGTGAGAGTAATAGTCTTCGTTGATACCTCACCTTTGATGAATACCGGGGAGTCTTTGACGACCCTCTTAGATGAGTCGTCTCTCATTAAGAAATTTGGAAAGTCGAACTAGAAATCAACCGACCTCACAGTTTATGAAGTAAAAAGAAGTTGTAGCTATCGCCTTTCAGTACGCTGTTTCTGTCTAGAGAAGAGAAAAGTTTGAGATGAGGTGAGGTATTAAATTGTGCTTTTGTCGCGGTTAATAGTATAAGCTGCATTGTGAGGATGCTTCAAGACTTGACCTAACCGGGGACGGATGCTAGTGTTTCGCCAGATTACAAACCCTAAGATTCTGACTTCTCGTTTTTAACTGATAGTTCTTCATGCTCACACTATCTTGTGAGTTTTGAAGATAATCAATTTTATAGATTTGACGGTCAACAATGGCTTTTGTTTTAATAGGGAGTGGCTTTGTTCTGGGAGGGATCTTAGTTCTTTGGAAATGGACCCCTGAATTTGCAGGATATGTCTTTGTCATCTAAGTAACTGCATAGATGGTCAAATTCATACATCGTTTAAGGAGTTGGTCTGTTTCATGCATCTGTCATAGTAGTGGTTGGAATTCTCAAGTTGAAAGTTCCTCCCACCGCGACCACACTCGTTCTAGAAAGTACATCATCCTTTGAGATTTGATCAAAGGAAATCTTAATGTTGATGGGGATGAGTTCATCTGGAACCATTACCGCCAGTTGAGACCTGGTGGTCAGAACATGCAATGAAGCATTCGTGATAGGCAAGTGTACGCATGTCCAGAAAGCAGCAGACTTCTCGGGGTATCAGCCAACACTTCTGACAGTATCAGGTCAACATATGACCATGTGGCCCCACTCGAGTCGTGCGCGACCTCAGGAGTCAATTTCTTCTTAGAAGTTGGCACGTGACTGTCTGTTACATTCTGATATGTTCTAATCACTGTCCAGAGACTGGGCAAGCCAGCTACACTCACTTCCATCTGATTCTAGCATCTGCTATCGTAGCGATATTCCAGAGAAAAGAGATCTGACATTTCTATAATGCTCTGAAACTCTACAGGCGTCAGTGTCTTCCTCGCCATGGCCAGGATGACATCAGTCTGATCCAACTTGGGACGGTGTAATAAAAAACTAGAGACCAACTTGCATCGCTCGAGGCGGCTGGAAAAGACGTATCCAGACGGGCAAAATTTTTGAAAATCAGGTGCTCAGCATCTGAGACCTGACTAAAAAATGCTCCCTTGCCACAGCTCAATGTAGGAAGTTCGAACTCTTTGATCCGGAAATGGAAATAGTTTTCAACCAGCAATTGACGCGTCTCGGTTTCACCTCACTAACTGCGTCATTGCCCCAAGCGCAAAGAAGAAGGGAGATATCGGGAGCTACGTCTCTGTAGACCTCAGATCTCAAGTTGTGGGGCTGACGGAGCTGCCAAGTAACTTTTGGGGCGCGATGAGGTCCCACAAATTCGCCATCTAAGCACGTGGAGACTCGTCGATACGACTTTTGGTGACAACCCGGAAATGCGTCCACGTTCTTGCCCCAACAGAAACGCAGACCTTTCTGGACTTCTGACTGGGAAGGACAAGATGTATGCATGCCTCTACGGATGAGGTCCCACACTTCGGGACGCATCCAGAGGTTAGGCAAGACACGAATTCTATGTTTAATCCCTCAACCTGACGCTTTTAAATCTGACGGCTGATTATCATACGCTACTATTACCTTTCGTACACTGTGTATTCCTTACTCTCTTTACTCTCAAGCTGTCATTTCAAAGTGTGAACTTCTGTTGACTTTCTATACTGATTAGCAATAGTTTGACTACACTGTAAGAAGGAAATGTCCTTAAAAACTATTTCTTGAGAAGCAAATGATCTCTCACGCTCTGCTCAATCGGAAAAGATTCTTAGTGAACATTTCAGTAGAGAAGGCCAAGTAGATCAAATATGTATGTCTTCCTACTGGAGGCGTAGTAAGAAACTAAATAGAATTCAGGAAAATTCGGAAAATTGAATTATATTCAGTCATTTCACGGTTCTTCATTATATCATCGAATGTCTTCATTAATAGTTACTGTGTATATTTAAATTTCTCAGAAATAACGATCCATACAAGATCCACATCCGCTTTGTAGTAGCACATTGTTTTACAAAAGGGTGGGATCCTGATGATGGAATCTCTATGTGGTGGACATTTTTCCCTCAAAAACGATTGATATTTTATTGCATTCTACAATCTTCCAAACACTATGTTGATAGGTGAAGATTTTCTTATTCACGTTTATGGAAAAGAACCAACTCGAAAAGAATCTATTGAAACCAACAACATAGTGGCCATTATCTTGTTACAAAGCTCAATTTGTTACAATGTGAGACTGAAGCTTGGTGATTCATGACTTTCTGATGAAGAGTGAGGATGCGATTGTGATTCTCCTTGCATAGGGTTAACACAGAGTCGATGATGTCTAATGCAAAGATCAATTTGAATCACATTATTGATGAGCAAGTGTTGAGCTACATCGGAACAGATACTTATGCTACCTCTACTGCTTCTACTCGCTTTGTCATGTGTTAGAATAAATTAGATCCTAAAGTCTGAGAGTGCTAATATTACAGATGACTTGACAATTTTATCCGTGTCCAAAGGAGTGGACTCAACTTATCAATTATCCATTACATTACCGTTATAGCTTACAGTTGTAGATTACACTGCACTATATGTGCAAGTAATCTTACTAATTAAAACAGTTTTACTGACCACAAATCAACGATTTGAACATGGTATGGAAGTGTAAGTGTTTTCTTTGATCCTCAAATTAAGATTGCAAATTTCTTAACTTGATGACCTCAATATTTGATGTTTTTTCTCTCTCCCGTTCAAAACCATGGAATTCTCGAGGGAAGCGAAGGACATCGATCTAACACAAAAGCTGGTTGACATCGATCTAACACAAAAGCTGGTTGACATCGACAAATACACTACTAGGGTTGCGCGAATGCAAATCATCTTACGCGAGAAAAAATGTTATGCGGCAGTCAAACAAAGCATTGTTTTCCCAAAGTTACTATTTGCGCTTGAGGTTTATAATGGATTGACTGAGCACGCACTTAAAAATAGAATTATGATCAAGCAAGAACGAGAGTCTGCTAACAAAGAAGTTCAGGAGAAGATCGACATTGAACAACGTGATGACGCTGTTTACCACATTATGATGAACGTGTGTGAGCACATTGTTCATCATATCTCTGGCATGTTTAATCCTTCCTTGATGTGGTGTCATGTATTTTTGTATATATTAAATATAGCCATTGAGCTAGGGTTACTTTTCACGTAGGGTATAGAGTCGACAACGACTCGAAGAACGTCGGTTCTTCGAGTCAAGCTTGTAGCATTGGACGAGCGAGTGTATTCAAGCATCGACCTAGATTTTTGAGAGTGAGTTGGGTTCGACTTATGTACGTGTGACGGTTTTGTTGCCAATGGGGTAATCAAGACTGGCGTGTTTGTCAATGGTAAAAAACACGTTATTTCAGTTGTGATACATTTGAGTGTGTTCGCTCTCATGTCCTATGCGTGTGTATGTGAGTAACATGTCACTGATGTAAAATGTATGGCAATATATATTCGCACTACAGAAGCAAGATGGACGCTGCTCGCCGGATTCGAACTGAGAAGTTGCAGCAAACCACATTAGATAGGTTTTTTGCTAAGAAATAGACCACATGTGATAGATGTTTGCTGTCATATTTACTAAGAAAACAATCAAAACTGTCCCAATTTTATTCACTATTAGAGATTGGAGGTTATTTTCTAAGCTGCATATACCCAAGGTCGGGATCAAAAGATTTTCATTTGATAATAGAGGTTAATTGCTACTGAAGTATTCAATAGCGGAGGTTATACTATAGCACTTTTTAACTCCAAAAATTGTTATGTATTTGATAGAAAAAATCCACGTAGCATACTAATGCAAGGAAAATGTGATCCACATATAATTTATACAAGCTTTATAAGCCTCGAGTTCTCTTACCAACCATCACGGCACCGTCTTTCCCAACACAACTTCTTCGTTCCATTGAAGCTTGAAACATAGAAGAGCTTAAGTCGGAGTTTCAAACTTGTTCAGTCTCTCAGGCAAAACTTTGGCATCGTCGGGCGGGTCATGCAAACTATTAGAAACTCCATTTGATGGCCTCTAAAAAGTTGGTTGTCGGAATTCCTTAAATTTGTCATATTACATCTTTATGTGCTAGCTATCTGAAAGCAAAGCAAAGCCAATATCGTGATCCCAAACAATCTGGTAATCAAACAATCCGTCCATTATATTTATTGCACTCCGATCTATGCGGGTCTCTCCCTTCTGAAAGCATTTTATTAACCATTTAACCAAGTATAAGTGGATTTATTTTATGAGTACCAAAGACAAGGCACTACAGCAATTTTAGGATTTCAAAGTTATGATGGAAAATAATTACAGTCGCAAGATCGTGGCACTGTGAACAGACAAAGTGGAAAAATATTTCTCCAAGATTGTTACTCCAAGACTCCAAGACTTATCATGTTTTTTGCGTAAAATCAAATATTTATCATGCTTTGACTTGTGTGTATACTCCATATCAAATTGACATTTCTGAGAAAAAAATATGATAGTAATTAAGATGGCCAAAAGCTTACTCCTTCATGCTTAATTATTTTAGGTTCTCTAAAAGGAGGTCGCAAGGACAGCGGTTTATATCTTAAAGCCGCATCGTGCCGCAGAGATTGGATGGCCTTGATTTCCATTTTTCTTCTGGTGTTTTGAACTCAATGGCACTTGAAGGGCATCTGTTCACAAGATATGCCGCTGTGACCATTGCCTCCCTCCAAAAAGCCTTAGCCAATCCGAATTTGAATAGCAAGCTTCTTGCCTTGTTCAGTAATGACATGTTCATTCCCTCAGCAACTCCGTTTAGCTGAGGGGTTAGTCTCATAGTTTTATGTCTTTGAATACCCTCATTGGCACAAAATTGATCAAACTCAGCATTACAACACTAAAGATCATTATCCGTTCTTAAGGTCTTAACCTTTTTTTCAATTAGATTCTCAACCAAAATTTTTCATTCTTTAAATTTCTCAAAAGCATGATTTTTGTGTTTTGACAAAGATATCCAACCTTTTCTAGAGAAATCATCAATGATAGATAAGAAATAGAGGTTACTGCCATGTGTTGTTGTCCTTGAGGTTCCCCACAAATCTGAGTGAATGTACTCAAGTACTTGTGTAGACGTGTGCTTTCCGGTTGGGAATATCTGCTTGTGTTGCTTTGCCAAAATGCAATGCTCGCACAAATCAAGTTTGCTAACTTTGTCTTTTCCTAGCAAATTTTGGTTGCTCATCAATTGTAGACCCTTCTCTGTGATATGGCAGAGACTTCAATGCCAAAGTGTAGCTTTGCTGACATTTTGAGTAGTGACAATTGAAGCAACTCCATGGAGAGTCTCTCCAATGAGATAATAGAAACCGCCTATCTTGATACCCTTCAAAACAGTAGCACCTTTTGCAATATACATAAAGCCTTGCTCTATTTTGTTAGTATAACTCAAGTCATCAAAAATGCCAATAGAGATCAGATTTCTAGACAATTCAAGTACACATCTAACATTTTCAAGAGTTCTCACAACACCATCAGCCATCTTAATGCTAACAGATACTATACCAACAACTATACAAGAATGGTTATTACCCATTATTACCTTTCCTTCATTAAGTTCTTAGTAGTCTAACGGCGAATGCTTGTTCTGTGTCATATGATAGGTGCAATAGAGTCAAGTATCCACTCCGAGGCCTTGAGCTTTCCGATGCCATGAGAACTTTGCCATCGTTGTAGCCATCATCAAATTTTGCTAAATCTTGATGACCTTGTGATGTGCTAGCTTGATTCTCCTTGCTTTTCTTGTTTCATGATTAACTATCTTTCTTGATTTGATCCATCTTGTTACAAAAAAGCACTTCTTGTCAACGTCGGAGTTGATACTTCGATTGTTGATCTTTGTAGATGCTTTGCCATGGTTCTTGGGCTTGAAGTTGCTACCATCTGTGTTGTTGCGTTGCTGTTTGCAACGAATGATGTGATTTTTGCCATCATCAAAAGACTTATTGTCTGCTCTGATTTCTAAATCTTTCCATTTCAACGCGTATATCACTTCATATAGGGTGAATCATTGATGACCTCCCATACTTGATTGCCAATTTCACCTTCCTGTATGCCTCTAGAAGAGAATTGAGAATAATAATTGCCTTATTTTTGTCGCTGAGCTCTTTCCTTGTCGCCAAAATTTGCAAGTTCAATGATCATCTTCAAGAACTCGTCTAGATTAGCTTCATCTGGTCCATACTAAACCCAATAAGACTCTCCTTCAGCTAGATCTTGTTGGAGAGAGAGCGAGGTTGAAACATCTTTTCAAGCTTCTTCCACACCTTCGTTGGTGTGTATTTTTTGTCAATAAAACGAATAATTGAATTAGAAAGGTGAAAAATTATTATACCCATAGCCGTTTCAGACATATCTTCTCTTTGATCTTGGAGAATATCTTCAGGCCATAGCACTGGGCAGGACATGACACTCAGCAATCTCTATTGGGCAAGGAGAGCTGAAATTATTTGGCGCCAGATGCAAAAATCTTCCGTGCCATCAAACTTTTCAATGTCTATTCTCATTGTTGTCGAATGATTCCAAGAACTGAGATTTGATATGCTTCGTTGAGACAAATTTGTGTTGGTGCTTTGCTGTGGAAGGTCGTCGTTCTTTTCTGGCTCGTTGATATGCCCAACGAGGCGACTCGATGCTTCCAAGTCCGCCAGGTTGAACTCAACGTAGGAGACAGATGCGACGAAGCTGTGAATTTGAGATCAATGCTACGATGCTCTAATACCACTATAGGGATCTGAATCCCCATAACCTACAGAAAATCACAGTCCACCCACCATACAAACACAAGCATTTGTTGACGAGGTTTAGCTTCAAAGCCTAGTACTCGCGAAGTCCTCAATGAAGGCAGTTCGAGAGTATATATATATATATATATATATATATGCAAGATCAGTTTTGTTAGACTTGACATTCCTACCGTCATTACAAGGTTTCAGTCAAGTGAGAACTACACACAGGAAAAATCACTCGTGTTCCAGAACAAGACTACCACTTCCTCACAGATGATTCCCACTCTCTATGTGTCTCCCCGTTCTCTCTCTAGACCATTCTTGAAATCCTTATCACTCTAATGCATTGCCTTGATTCGCTTATTGACTTTATATTATCCTGACTTATGACGGTACCTTATAACGGTAAAAATCAGAATGAATCAAAGCTGTCAATTCTTACATCGCCCATAAGATATTGACCCATCAGCGAGCTATAACTAAACGATAAATACTCTAAAAGAGAAAATGATATGCAACTGAAGTTGATATCTCACAAGAACCACACCCATATGCTAGTTGAAGTTGAAAAATCAAAATAGTTATAACTATAACGGCTTAGTTGAATTTCAATGATATTTGAACAAATTATACGTTCACTTTCATTCGTTAGTGGAGATTCATCTCACTTATAAAGCACCATTTGCCTAGCGTTAGTCTTGAAAAACTATTACTTCAACTAGCTACATCCGCTCATAGTCAGGAAGTTTCCAATATTGGCTGTCTAGGTGGTTCTTCACATTGAAGAGAAGGTTCTAGCTTTATTCTTGTGACTCAGGAAGTTTTCAATACTGGCTGTGTAGTTGGCTCTTCAGACTGAAGAGAAGGTTCTCACTTTATTCTTGTGACTGTGCTTGAAAGTATATTCAGTTAAAAAACTGAAGGCGTACTTAGCAGGCACGGTGAGAAGTCAAGACCCGATCAGGTAAGCAGATTCAAGACATGAGTCGAGCTAAAATGACAATGGCTAGACATAATGGTTTGCTCTATCATGGCAGTCGGATCTAATTACTGAAGACACTCGGGAGTCTGTACTGTGCGCGGGTAGAACATCAATGAACAAGAAAAGAGAGCACTCGAATCATGAAATTAGCTATTTTAGACAAAAGTCAAAATGATATGAGGAAGATGCAAGTGAAGGTGGTGTAAAGGTTGCAGGTGAGCATGATGCAGGGAAAGTTTCACTTTGTCAAGGTTGGAGGATCTAAACAAAAGATGGTATGAAATTTTGTTACCCCGTTAAAGATGAAGAGATCAATGCATGGTAAGGAGTCACTGCAGGAAGCCCATGCATGGGATGTCAAGATTTTAACTCCATATCAGATGGGTTGGAAATGATCAATTTAGAATACGTGGACGGGGTTTACTGGAGTAACATGTGATGTTTAGAAAAGACGAGCTAATGAGAAGATGATGAAGTGTATAACAAGCTATGGGTTGACCTCAACAGTGCAGCTGGGAACAAGAGGAGACACGAATAAGTGAGTGTAATATGATTAGGAAGCTCGAGTCAAGATGCGCGAGGGAGTGACATTTATCAACAGGGAAAGTGTGATGCCGAGGGTAAGATTTTCTACTCATAAGACACTTGAAAAGTAAAACTGCTTCGTTAAGAAAGTTTTCGAAGTCATTTCAGGATTTTTCATACTTTTTTGGATACTCATTAATTTCTGAGGTTATTTCAATTTATAGTGAAGTAGGAAAAAGTAGTAAAAATCCTGAATTTTCGAATATTTCTCAAATATCATTGAACTTTAACTAAGTTATAGTTATATCTATTTTGATTTTTTAACTTCAACGAGCATATGGGTGTGGTTCTCTTCCAATTATTGCAAAGCTTCTGCTCAAACGGAGTACTGCTTGCCTATACAGCAACTCACCATCAAGTGAATTTACCATTCTTCAAGCGAGGAAGATTACATACAGTCATAGGCCTGTGCTGAAAAGGTTTCATAGATTGATTCAAACACTAACTTTTGGACCGGTTCCTTAGACCACTATGAAGGGTTTTAGAATATACTTGAAAATTATAGACATGTTGGAAACGTAATTAAGAAGGGAGAGTCAGACCACAACTTGGTACACTTAATCTTGTGTTAACGTGAACCAACAAACTTATGTCATATGACACAGAAATTTTATTTCTATTTTCTAACGGCATCTTGGTGAAGTCGGAGTATCTCCTCATTTGAGAATTCTCCTGAAATTCCATTTTAAACACAAAAAATCGTCACAATGCCAAGGTTCTTTCTTTCGATGTAAAGTTGATTTCTTTTAATTGAGAGTGTGTTTTGATCATACTGTAATGTATCTTCCATATTTTATTTTACAAAATGTACAGAGAACATTGAAATCCATTTCTAGCAAAATGATACATTTATCACACTGATTGAATGAATGCTATGGAACATTTACTAATATGACAAAATCTATCATGATAGTACTTTATGTATAGTAATCACTAAAATCGAATTTTTGAAGTTAAATTCTCTTGACGCAGCAATAGTTCAATTTTCGATAGACATTTATCTTAATACTGTTGATATTACATTTCCTCAATTCCAAGTGTCCTCCTTAATAGTGTCCACAATCGATGTATTTAGTTCAGAACAGCTGAGTATTTAGAGATGCATGTAACACATGTCTACCTCTTAACCCACTTCGAGCTAAATGCATCTCTGTGGCAGAGCACGTATCAGCATTTATATTAAAAGTCCTATTGATTGAGAGTGGGAAGATACGAAATGTTTAAGGCGGAATAGTAAAAAAGCCTCAAGAGGAAACTAATGTCAGAAGAGGCAGATGGAAAGGTATCAGATTCTCAAATCCAACAAAGGGCCCAGCATGTTTAACGTGACTTGATGATCGTAGTTTGTGAACGTACCTGCTCATCCTCAATTTTCCTCCATATGCTTGTAATTCAACATGCAAGCACCATTATTCTGGCTTCGCAGACACCAACGGAGAAGGTTTCACTAGGCAGGGGGGTCGCGTTTTCCTACGTTCGATTGAAGGTAAAATCAAAAACGAAGAAAGATGAAAGACTCATTCATTAGATATTATATTCAAACTGTCCCGAAGTCAATTGCTTGTGAGGTAAGTATCGGCAGGATATACTGCACCATCCTGTCACTCAGAAACACCAGTACCAGTTATCAATGCCTACAGCGAACGTACTCAGACAAGACTATCGCAGTTTTACACGTTTATCCGAGCAAAGACTATGTCAGTAGGAGACATTGGAACTCTGACTCGGCCCTGACTGTGGCCTGAAACAGTATTCGCAGCACTATTCAAATCGACTTTGCCCTAAACAGTCGGAGGAAACATGTGATTAACGTTTGAAAAAACGCTCAATGTGAATCACTGAATCATTTGCACGATTTGGTGTCAGATTTTATGAACTTCTCTCTCCACAGCTCACAGCATATATAACACCAGAGAACAACTATTAAGGCACAGGACAGCCCCATATTTATCTCAAGTAGCTCGTTTCGGCCCTTTTGTGCGAGTAACGAGCACAGCCACTTCAGATGAATGCCCGAGTCCGTTAGCAGCCTACACATCACACCTATGAATATGACTTATTTGTACATTCAACCCGAGATATCCAGATTACGCCTTCAACATCCATTAAAAAAATATGCACATAAAGGACCAAGCGTTTTTATTGAATTCCAGTAAAATATAAAGTACACAATATGCACGACCTGTCAGTGCCAGGCATAAAATCGTCTCATCCGTACTTACGTGATCAGAACGCGATATGCACACGAAAGGCATCCACATACCTGTCATGACCGCAGGGTAATGAAACGCCTGTGTCAGAATCTCAGCCCGAACACATAGCCAGAAAAGGCTTGGATATGATCACACAAGTAACCATGATACACTCTCGGGTACTCTACCACATGCATTTGCCATCACCCAGAAAAAAATACGACATCATGCGCTGGACTGGCACAACGGGAGCTTTACTCGGCGTGATCAACAATTATAATCATGTACTCCACTAAAGACAACAATTAGAGATCTGCGTAAAATTTGCAGGTATAAACCAATGATGCGTCTGTAATTTCTAACACCTATGAAAACCCTTTCCTGTTCTACTCATAATTCCTGCAGGCCATAGATTATACCAAGACCTTTAACACCAGCTATGAAGCCTAGCCTGGCAACCTTTCAAGCAACCGTGGGACTCTGCCCTTACAATACACACATACATCCTCCTACATCGGACTTAATGATGGAAGACATTTAAATACACATTGCCTTTCCATATCCAGACAAAGAAACCATATAATGAATCATTCCACCTGATTCTCGATGACAGAAGTGTAGGTAGATCATCGGAGGGAAGTAATGGGCAAGTGAAGGTTAGATTGTTGGTCAAACCTCCTTAAATGTGGACGCCATCCCACTGCAGGCACGTTAGTGCCGAAAAACCCGGGAGGGGCTCTTTAGAACGGGGCCTCCTCACAAGTGTCCACATAAATGACCCCTAAAAGGTCCAGACAATCACCCTCTCAGCAACTTTTTGGCATTTGAACTCTGCTCTGAGCCGATTGCTTGCACCCCAAGATCTGCCTGTTAAATCCATTGCAGTTCTAGTTCCTCTTTTACCAAGAATGAATTGCTCTCTAGAAGATTTAAAACAAATAAACTAACAGACCCACCCAGCCCTTGAAGGAATGCTGGGTAACATCTTCCACTTGAAGCCCTGCTTAACAAGGATGGCATCAATGATGTTTGCTGTTGCTGATAGACAAGCCTTTTATCACTTCCATCCATTTTGTGATGGTGACGGTTGCAGAATTACAGAGCTAGAGAATAGTGCATGCACATTTGTTACTCTTCGGTGAGTCCGATGGCTGCTTTTCTGCTTCACAACACAGACATCGAAAGCAAGGGGCAGTAGCGAATCATCAGGCACAAGTATACCGAGCCATCTATGAGCAGACATTCACAAAGCCAATCAAACCCGACATTCAGTAACACGTCCCGTATTCTGTCTGCATCAAAATCACTTGACCAACCAAAATTTTAATTCCCATCCACCAGCCCACTATCCTGCATAGGTGATAAGATAATAATCACGTCCAACAAGATCCGCGCAGTTATCATCGCTACTGTCACAGCTCGACCCTCCACTGGGAACTAGTGTTAACGCATACATCAACCCTCCACAATGGGGTTCAGTAAGAATCTATCACTCCAACTAAACCACTTAAGATGTAACCTATATAGATGTCACACTTAGCCAGACTATACAACTAAAACGCACAGAACATCTTCGTGTTCCTAACTTAGCAGGCTTACCACTAGCTTTATCCGAAGAAGGGGGTCGCACAACCACATGCATCGTTATAACCCCACCCGGCAGCTCGCCAACCGGTACTCTTGATTCGGCAAGAGTCTTGTTATTCTCCAGCACTTTCCCAGCATTAATTAACTTCATATCGTTTATTGTTTTTGGACCATTTTCTTTCTCTGCGCAAAGATAATGAAAACCATTAGCTATCAATTACCAATATGAATTTGATTTCAAAGTTCCAAGATATACTGCATAAGGAGAAAAGGCAGCGGTTTCTCGCGCAAAAACAACTAGACCTTTTCTCCTACTTCAACTCCTCGACAGACAGCGATTGTTCAAAAAGACTGTAGGAGAATAGAGATCAAAGGTGATCTCTATTCTGAAAAGGTGATCCCTAACAAGATTTACATAACCAGTAACTGGTGGATGTGATGGATGAAAAGATATGGTAACTGAGGAAGGAGGCGAGGAGAAATATGCTATCCCAGAAGGGAAGAAAACCTCGAGATTGAATCATGTGGTAAGCCCACCAAATAAACCAATATATTGAGGAACCGTCCCACAAGAAAATGGGTAGAGAATGAAATTGCTGTAAGCAGGAAATCTACTGGCTGAGGGATTCACATAAGGTTCTGGAAAAGAAAAATATAGCACCGCACACGGACGTTGGATGGAAGAAAATCCCAGAAATTTGTGATAGATAACACTAGTTAAAGTGTTGTAAGCTAAAAGCATTCATTATATTTGCATGGACATGGACAAACTTTGTTCTGTCTGATACGAAGAGGGACGCTTTTGTTTATTCTTGTTTCAACGATTATAAACCATGAAAACAACACGCATCACACGCTTGGAGACCGAAAAGCACAAACCCCGGAGGTAAAACCACGGGCTCTCAAATTTCCCGTTATCGCATTGGAACAGTCTAGCAATCAAGAATTCAGAACGTAAAAATGCAGTGCTAAAGAAGGCAGTAATAAGAATCAATTAACTAACCGCCCGAAGAACCGATTACTCGGTGACGAAGATTTCGAATAAAATAGCACCAAGAAGTTTACTTTTAGAAAAAAGCAAATAGTTGTCCCGTGACCGCGAGATAATATAACGCAAAGAAATGCACACGTAAATCAAACAGACTAAACAACTAAAATTTATATATGTTACAACTCTGAGGCTCAAAGAAGAACCAAGAGTACCCAAAATTCCTACATGAATATCGATGACATCAAACTGACAGTTAACACCAACTAATGTCACAACCAGCCACGCACTTCAACCATGTGCAGCTCCAGCTAGATTAACAATGCAATACAATGACAATACAATATCGAAGAAAGGTTTCGTCGTGTTCCTGAATCTCTAGCCCCGATGTGAAGACTTCAAATTTGAAGTTCATTAACAATAATGTCTTGCAAGTTTGATTGCAGACAGAATATAAGTGTTCTACTCTTTGCCATTGGATCATTCAAGCGTGACTATGAGATCATCAAGCTAGGCACTGGAATCGCTAATCGAACAATCAATTCAGATTGACCAAGAATGACTTACAGACAGTCTCAAACTCAGCCTCTCGACTAAAACTTCATACCAAGTAGTATTTATATTGCTCATCTGATACATTGTAGGCGAATAACTCCAGTAAGAGAACCAATGTGCTTCATCATACAACTTCAGTTGAGAAGTCCAAGTACCTTTCTTAACCTATTCCCTTGTAGTCTATAAATTACAGCAAAACTGACGGTATTGTTAAGGTAAATCTTGCGACCAATCGTTAGATCGAAGATTACCGGGTGAGCAAGAAGGGAAGGGATGAAGACAGAAGAAGAGCACAAGCCTATTATTCTAAGCAATTGTTACACCATAGTTTATACGGTAAGCACGAACGGAAGGGAGGAAGCCTATTGGAGTGAGATGTTATTTCGGGGATAAAAGGTAAGCACAAAAAAAGGTTAAAAAAACACGGAGGGAAAAACCCTCTTGGTGTGAGCGTTTGTTATTTCACAGAATACAGAGTAAGCACGAAAGAAGGCAAGAAATACACCATGGGAAGACCCTCTAAATCTGAGCACTTGTTAGTTTATAACACGGTAAGCACGAAGGAAGGAGCCTAGTGTGACGCAATGTGTCATTAAATTTTGAATTGAATGAAAGTTAAAGCATAATGTTATAACGGGTAAGAACGTAAGGGAAATGGTTCCCATTGATCTTTGACTTCTTTATCACTATATCGCCATTTAAAATGAACCAAATCATTTTACCATATCACCTCCAATATTTCCGACCATAAACTTTCTACTTCAACAATGCAATTATTCCTCGTTACAATTCCATGACAGACACATTCAGTAATCCATCAAACACGACATGATTCCTATGAGGCCTGTCTATGAACGCATCAAAAGACCGCGTGCAAGTACTTGTGACAATAGAAGCATAAGGTTAAAACGGGTAATAACGTGAAGAGAAAAATTAGCTTTCAATATTCAAATTCTTAATCACTGTCTCTCTCATTATTATTCAGAATAATTCTTACAGATGACCTTCCAATATCTCTGAAATTGAACTTTTAATTCACAAGAGCAATCATTTCTCCTTAAAATGCCTTCACTGACCCGCTAAATAATATATACAAACATGACATGGTATGTACTTAGAAGCGCTTGCCACGGTAGAAGGTCTCGCAGTACACTGAAGTAGTATTGTAAGCTTCAACTCCTAAACTGAGTGAAACGAGTGCCAAAGTGAAACCAACGACGCCAATGATCGGACGGTCGTGAATCAAGCTTGAAGCAGGACAATCCATCACATTTTTAGTTTTATCCGCATCATCAAAAATCGTACACGTTGAAAGTAAGAAACTCAGCAGTTAGCTCCTTTGCCGCGCCAGAAGAGTCAAAGCGCTACCCGGGTAGATCCTATCGATCCTTGATAGGAACTTGCATATAATTGATCTAGAAACACCACATGATGAGGCGATTCATCTCAATACAAAGCGGTTTCATTGCGCACATCAGACAGGTGGTTTTCTAAAATACTACACATCAAAAGCTGGATCGATCAATTTACTGAGCAGCAAAAGCCTCGAACTAACTTTGTGAGAAAAATTAAGAAAGACGGTGCCATCATTCTCAGACTGTATCCATCCCTTCTTTCGATATCCTCACAACCCTAGTCCCGATACAGTGTAGGAGTTCTTTGGAAAACTTATCGCTTGGAAGAGATACAAGATGATGAAATGAAGATTTCTTGGGCTAACATAGGCCGCTTGTCAACAATAAAAACCTCAAATCTTAGGTGTCTGCAGAGAACACCTAAAAATTACAGAACTGATTTGAACTTTGTACTCATTGTTGAAGTACAAAGCTAGCAGCGAGAGAAATCAGTACTACCTCGCTCGGGCTTGAACAATAACAAGATTTTATTTTGCTTGAGGCGCTTTGTATAAATAATTCACCACACATAGTTAGACTTTGAGAGAATGAAAGACACATTCCAGTAACACAAGTTTAAGTGGCCGATGTACTCTAGTCCTGTCCAATCTTAGCGAGAACATGCTAGAATTGATCATATCTGAAATTCAAATCAACATATTATTTCGTGCAAACTTTGCCATGAAGTTATTTCAATTCACCATCGGATTACATCTCGTTCAAACATGAAGACGGGAAGTCACAGGAGCTTTAAATCTCACTTAAGTTGTAAGTCGAGGCAATAATGTCAATCGGCAGGTAGGGACATTCTCAGCTCCTACAAAGGGTGGGTTACATCCAAAATCGGCGTACATGAAGATGTAGCCATCATCAAATACGAATGATCAACATCAAAATAGAAGTAGCTGGATTTGAAGAAAAAAACTAAAGACAGAGAGGTGAACTGAAATGGAAGGAATCACTAGACGTAACCTCACAATATGAGTGATATTCAAAGCATACATAGCAACTAACAAATACAATAAATATTTTATGTGCCTGCACGTAATCACTCCTCGGCAAGACCAAATAAAGAACTGTTGATTGGAGGATTTCTTCCGTTGAAACACACCTTATCATCAGGAGCCTTGAGATAAGTTGAGATTCCACGGAAGAAAACCTCCAATAACCGTATTGCTCTTGAATCAAGATAATGCAAGTATTGGCTTGGAATGGACCACTACTACCCAAGGATTGACAGCTGTACTTCGAAGGATCCAGCCGTATCAGTCCTTGCATAATCGTTTCGATCTTTCATCGCAATTGAAACACGAAGGTATGAAACACCTACGTTGCGTTAACTAACAAGCCGCGCCTGTGGTTGTTTCACTATATTTTTTTCTGTTCACTATGTCTTTCTTCGGTATTTTGTTTTGCTACATTTCTTCTAATTCTCACGGAGAGAGTGAGGCCATATGTATAGTGAGACAAGGATGGGGCGTCAGTGAACTCCACCAATTCTACCTATCTTCACCATCCATATCAAAATCACGAAGCAACAGATAGCACAACAGAACAGAGCGTCAACTCCACATGATCCACCATGAACGGAGGTACTCAACACCTGCAAGATACATATCTATGGAAGTATACATGAGTCGCTGGCTTGATACTTTCAGGCTTGACGGGAACGTGCATAATCCACGTTTTCTTGTGATGCACTGGTCTGTATAATTTATCTTGGCAAAACATTAATGATGGAGAAAGATTGGTTGTATTACCTGAAGGCCATTGAGCGAGAATGCTCTCTTTCAGAGTGGAGACGGTGGTGGCGGGGGCATATTTGTTGGGACCTATGTCTGTGCCATCATAAAGACGAAACTTAAGCTCCACTAAATCCTCCCCCGCCATGTTCCTCAGTTCCACTTATTACTATGAGTGGGTAAGCACCAACTGCTTGAGATTCACGGTAGCGTGATCTGTACACAAGATTTACTCCTGTTTGCCCTATACAAGGTGAATTCGGCTCCTGATGCAAATCGCCAGCCAGAGGAAGAGGGAACAAAGTGCAAGACACTTGTTCACCTCAGGTCCACCGTACAAATTCCCATTATCAAAGAATCCACTAAAGCAACCATCCTCTGTTCCTAGTGTGCATATCTAGCTCTGAACGGCTTCCAACAGTCTAAACTGCTTCAGCTGTTACTTTCCTTTCGCTCCAAAAGCTCCAACTGGGAATGGCTGTGGAACCCCGATATTTAGAGTCAAAGTTCCACTCCTGCGAGCACAGCAACAAAATGTCCAGGAAGGTTAGCAACCGAAATGCGTAATTACTCGCTCTATGTCCACACTATGTCTACAAGCGCTCTCGCAACCTTCGCTTAGTACATGCACCTGTCCGGGAAGATTTCAGTGAAGTATCTGAACAGCCTTGTCTCACTAAACGGTTAGCAATAGCCACGATGACCAGAGGTGACCGCTCGGCGGTAGGGACAGTAGAGACAGTATTGATCAGTGGAGTTGACTGGTTTGAGTGTAAGGCGAGCTCCCAGACGTCGTACAAACTAATCCGCTTGCGGCAAAGCCCGACTCACCGAATCTCTTGGCGAGAATCTTTGGTCCTGGCGAGAATCTTTGGTCCCTCGGCAGGAACCTATCTCCTACTGCTGTAAGTGTCGACACTTTCAGCCTTGAAAGACATTCAAGTTTATCCCCAGAGAAGGACATTGCTCACGAATACATCGTGCCCTTTTGCAGACTCTAGTCTTCGAGAAACCGTGAAGAACCCAGGATGATCAGGCGGCTATACTCCGTCACAGATCCCGAATCCTCGCAGGAATCAGCGGTTGTGCAGCCAAGAACAATGACGGAACGAAGATCTGGTGCCAGGTTGGTCCAATTCCTCTTCAAGAGTGGGAGGCTGCGGTAGGTCTTTCACAACTAACCGAGGCGGTGCACTCAGATATGAGAACCACACCCAGCTTGAAACCGAATCCTGCCAGCGACCGATAGGACGAGAGGCCTCGAAATTCTAAGCGCAAGCTCTACTATTCCAAGAGCTGACCGCAAATCACACAGAAAGAATCTAAACAAATTCACAAAACCGTAACCGCCCCTGGATCTGAAATTCTCGCAGACCCGGACGCTGCCTCCCAAATGAGGTGAGCGGTCACACCTCACGTGCCTACCCAGCCGGTTTCGCCCGTCTTTCCCCAAACAGGATACACAGAAACTCAAGTATTTTCAAGCTCCGTCTGCGGTCTGCAACGTATCCAACCACAAGTAAATAATACCTTGCCTTTCCTCTCGAGCCCTGGCCTAGCGTCGCTCTCGCCGATCAATCGATCGTTGGTTATCGTTCCAGTCCGGGAAACATCTCAACCAACCACCACCCAACCCTCTCGCCGGCGACTCTAGCGCTACCCCAGCGCGGATTGCCTACCCTAAAGAGGCTCGAGGCGCACCGAACACATGAAAAAAACCCATCGCCGGAGAGCTAATCAATCACCTGTTCTACACGCCTGTCATCTCAATCCCCGACCTCCGGCGCTGCGAGGCCATGAATAAGCACCGTAATCCCCAGGGGGGTTCGATTCGGCCTCGCCTCGACTTCTCCAGCCAGGCAGCGCACTGCCCTCCCTCCCTCCTGCACCACCTCCTCCGCCTCTCGCCCAGCCAGCACAAGAAGAAGAAGAAGAAGAAGAAGAAGCTTCCACTTCGTCCTTCCCGGGGCAGCAGCAGCAGCACTAACGCAACGGAGCAGCGGCAAAGAAAAGCTCTTCCTGGCGCTGCGCTTCCCTTCAGCTTCCCCTGCGCTCCTCCTCCTCCTCCTTTTCTTCGCTCATGTCTGCCTGCCTGCCTGTCTGTCTGCCTCTCTGCTTGCCTGCCTCCCTCCCTTCCTCCCTCCCTCTCTCCTCCCCTCGCTCGCTTGCTCGCCAGTAGAGGAACAAACAGCAAACCTTCATCTCTCGGCCTCTGCCTCTGCCATGGCAAGACCAGCCAGCTCGCCCCCGCCCGCAGCCGGTGACCGGGTCCGGCCGGCAGCCGGTCGGCCCGCGCCCATTTAGCAACTGCCACCTCCGAGGGGACTGGGCTGTTGCACTCCTCCTCCGCGCTCGGTAACTTACTCATCTCTCCCTCCCCCTCCCCCTCCCCCTTTCCCCGCCCGCCTCGCGCCTCTCGGCTCTCCTCTCCTCCTCGAGTCCACTGTCCCTCGGGGCTCGCTCTCCCGCGCTCCAGGCGCTGCCCCGTGCCCGCCTGTCTGCCCGCCCGCACGGACGACGAGCGTCTCCGGGTCAAACTTCCTTCGGTGTCCGCGCTGCCGGAGCGGCCGTCCGTTGATCGACGCTCCTCCCAGACGCGCGCTCCCGTCGGGCGAGCGGGCCGTGTGAGAAGCTTGGCCCGGCGGAGCCTTTCGGTTCTTGGCCCGAAGCTCGTTACGATTTCCGCTCTCGTTCGTTCCTTCCTTCCTTCCTGCCTTCCGTCCGTTCGTCGCTGGCATGCGTGATGCGGAAAGGCGGTGGTGCATCGATCGTCGTAGAGAAGACACCTGCCGAGCTGCCACGCCGTCTCTCGAAGTTCCAGCTGTGCGATCGTCGCGTCTTCAATCTGCGTTTGAGCATTTGCGGCCCGAGGCCGGAAGGAGAGTTCCGAGGCAAACGATCCGAGGCGCAGGTGAGGCCGGGTTTCCGTCCACCTGGTGATTACGAGAGACGTGGAATTCGAGACTGCGACCAACCACGTCACGCTTATCGCCGAGGTAAACGACGAGGCCCTCTTTGACTGCATTTCGGCGCAGTGTGTGACTCGACCTCTGCGCGAGGCTCGTGGTACCTCGTCATATATACCGGAGGAGAATCTTCGTCTGCCTCCCTCTCGAGCCCCATACACGCAGACAACTTTAGTACAAACCCAAGTAAATCGCAACGCAGCTTCCAGGCAGCAGCTTCATCTTTGTCGGGCTTACGTCTCTGGCATGACCGATTGCCCCGATTGACGATCAACATTAACCTTGTCAAGAAAGGCTCGTCGACGCTCACGCTGGACTTCCTCGCGCTTTTCATCCCTCTCGTAGTCATGAGAAGGAAGATAGACCGGAGCACGGAGGATTTGATTGGTCCTAACTTTCTAACGCTTGATTTGTTGTCTGATGAGATGAAGAGCATGATGAGCCAAGGGCAACAAAGCGACTGGAGGCTCTTCTTCTCGCGACGAAGTCCTGTGAGAAGGGTTCTTGAGGAAGCCTCGTCGGCGAAGGTGAGGCCCTTTAAGAAGGGAGAGTTTAAAATTGAATATTGTAATGGTGATTTTAAGGCTCGAAAGTGGCAGCCGATGTCATGATTAACTCGACCTGGAAGGAATTACAGCCTAGGATTTGGACCCACTTATGTCGATGTCAGGGGGAAGATTCCCTCACGAATCCCGCCAAAGCTCGAAATCGGCGCAAATCCACTTGCAGAACCAACATCTGCAAGGCCCGAAACACCCACCTGGCTGGCCAAATCCAAGAAAGCTGGAAGGCATCGAGCATAGCATGTTGTTGACTTATGAAGTTGGCGTGTGAAGGTGACCTTCGCTTCAGCGCAGCTACGACGAGACATTATTCAGACATTATTCAGACCGCCTAGCAGTACGCTGCACACCGCCCAAGAGGTTGGTACACATCACCGAGAAGCTAGTCATACTACTACGCCTGGGTTCGAGATAGACATGGAAAGGTTGCTCCGAAGCTTAATTACCACGTACACCCCCAAGAGGTGGTCAACACAAGTTTTATTGTGAAGCAAAGTAACTGCCGAACCGAGGCTTGTATTCCTAGACAAATTAAGATCGTGTCTATGGGGACCTTGTCAACAGTCTGCAAAATGCATTCAAGCGGGAGGACAAGAATGTTTGTCATTTGACGGAAACAGTGCTCGGTTAGGCAGCGAAAATGACTTGGAACGAAGGAATTTGTCAATCGCGGTAAACCGAAGTAAAATATCCGAGCTCCCCGAATTCTCGAGATCTCCGTGCAGATTTCGTGCGGCTTTGAATATTTCCCGTCCACTAATTGTTTCTAAAACCGATACGCGCCCGGATCACAGAACGGGCCAAAACATGGACACTCCAGAGCGGAGTTGTCAGGCCACGCCGTTGGATCTCGGCAGAGACACCTCCCCAGTCACGGGCAAATTTCGGCTGTCCCTCAGCCACCACATCCACAAATCAACAACACATTCACTCTCACACCGATGTCGATTGGCCGCGCTCGGGATGCGCTGGTCGAAATGCCACCATCGTGTTCCGTTTGTCGCCTTTCCTCGATCGGCCCCTCGGGTTCCATCCACTTGGAAGCTCGGAAGCGAGAGGAAATCCTAATTTTGGAAGGATTGGCGATCACGCTCTTCGGCAAAATTAGACCACATTGATAGTCCTGTTTTTCTCGCGTCGACGGGCCGAGCTCCATACGAGCGTCATCTGTGCGGAACTTACCAGAGGCGGCAAATTCGCGAGCGTAGTTCAGAATAAGCCCCGAGCTCCGCAGAGTCCACCCACGGTCGCTTAACTTGAGTAAGTCCTTGGCACGGGTTTAGATACATGCGATAAGACAGCTCTCCCCAACACTATGCTTACCGGAATGAGTTGGATAAAGCTCGGCGATCCATATATAGCACAAATTCAATTACTATCTTGCCTCCAGCTTCCCCGTTTTCGACCCGGGAAGCTGAGGTGGGGAATATGAGGACCCTGAGGCCTAAAAGTTCGGACTATTCTGGGAACCACATGTTCGCTTTCATTCAATTTAATAAGATGTCCTCCAAAGCTTCTTACTGGTATGGTGGATTTTTCGGCCACCGATTTCTGACTTTCTTCCTCGTCGAAGATGCAGAACGTGTGCTTAGCTTCATGGAAACTTCATGCCGGAAGAATTTCAACCACGCCTCTTTTGTACAGTGCCGGCAATGTCGACAAGTATTGCATCGAGCGTGTATTGTGGCTTCTCTCGTCAATTCTGCCTTGATTCGAGTGAAGACCGAATTTCGCAATTTTCTTTGTTTTTAATTGTACGTCAGTTGATTTCTCCTCCCGATATTTTCGGTTATGGGTATAATATTCATGAGATTATGTATTAACTTCAGAATATATATTATACTTGTATAGACCATTACAACTATAATTGAAAGTTCCAAACTTACTCAGTGACGACAACTATACTTGCATATTATCTATAAATAAAGTGTCAATGTCTTTAGCCAACCATGTGATATCGATGATTTCCTCAAATAATTAAATTAGACACGATTACTTGCAAAAGAGAATATGCTTGAGCTAAATATGCGTTTGAGGGTTCATTTTCATTTTTGCAGTCGGTTGTTAAATTTTCAATATATTCAAAAGAAGCATATATATTTTCTAAGTAACTATTATTTTTTCAAAAAATATTTTGAAAGATGAAGTCTGCAAATTCTATGCATATTATATGAATTTTGACCAAAGACTATATCTTGAAATAAGTATTAAACTTTCGTAAAAAAATAAAATATTTAATTCACTTTAGTAACCTCATAATTTTTATTTTCTTTTAATTTTATGTAGTTGTTTTCAAGACCAAAAAATTTTCATAAAATTCTTGTAAATGCGGCGAATATATTCTAATTTTATGATAAGTTACACACTATGATATCTCTTCGAATGTACAACTACGTTTACATATTTTACAATCCATGAAAAAATGAAGGGGCTAGTTATCTATCACTTTGGGCTAATCATCACTCATCCTAGTATACGATATACCAGGATTGATCCATGGTTACAGATGCCCTTGAATTCAGTTTATGGATCTTCTAACATGGCTGGACTCCTCACAAACAAACTACAGTGGACACTGTAACCCGCTGTTGTGGACGGCCCGCAACCCGCTTGCACTTCGGGGCTGCAAGGGCTTGAGGTGACCTCGCAGCAACTCAACTGTGCTCGACTCGTTCTCCTGCTGGTCTGATCTGACTGAATGCTTGCTGATGCGGCTGGCCTGAATGTGGATTGCAACAATGTGGTGGGCTGGCCTGACAGCAGTGGGGCGGAGTAGGGGATGGATGTGTGAGCCAAAGGAGTTGACTGGGGTAGAGGGGCGAAGTAGGAAGGAGGAATAAGGTGCTGACTAACTAAATTGATGTGCACAATTCGGCTTCACATGATATTCAGCTCAGATCATCGAGCAGGCGCAAAGGTCGCTAGTTGCAATCGCAGTGGGGCCTTCTGACAGCTCCCGATGTGCACCGTGATAAGTTCTGAAATATGTAACCGCGAAGTAAATGTTTGCCCTTCCTGCTGGCTGCTGCAGCTGATTGAATGAGTGAGTGAATCGATCCACAAGCTCTCCGGTCGGAGGTTCGGCTTTCGCTCTATCCTTGGTCAACCTTTATCTTCCAAGTAGATGTTTCGTCCTGATAAGTACCGAAGGCCTCGCTCCTGTTCCTTCCTTCCTACTTTGGCCTTCTCTCTCCCTCCCTCCTCAACTCCGTTGGCTCACACATCCATCCCTGCCTCGCCCTGGTGCCGTCAGGCTAGCCCACCACATTGCCGTGATCCACATTCAGGCCAGCTGCAAACATTCGGACAGATCAGACCAGCAATACGACGAATCGAGTCCAGGTGAGAGAATTCAAGGTGCGTGCGGGTTGCGGGTCGTCCACGACGGGGATAGTGACCATCGTAGTTTGAGTAGTACAGCCATGTTAGAGGAGCCATAAACTAAATCCACTGTCATCTATGACCTTGGACAAAATATGGTCGGGCCGTAAACTAGGATGAGGTATAACTAGCCCCTCCCATGAAAAGATCAAACATATCATTTGAGAATTATAACTTAAATACAAATACCCTCATCAAGAGATGAAAATAATCATTTCAAATCTTACTTTAGCAAAGAATCCTGCTCTTCATGTAAAAAGAAATAAACTTTCAACTATATATATTATTAGTTTATTACTTAAAAGGATTAATACTTATTTTAAATGATTTTTTAATCTAATTTTATATATCCTGAAATTTGAAATATTTGAATTTTTTTCTCAAAATTCACTTTCATTAAAAAATAAATAAATACTTTCTTCTAGAAGTATACAAAATTAAAATTTAATAATGGAATATCAAAATTCATGTGTAAGATTTAACAACTATGTTTTAGATAAGGAGTAGAAGAAATTCATCTAACTAGTAAAGAGTTCATGATATTCTTAAAAGTTAATTCATTTATAGCTATATACTATTTGATATGAAAATCTATCCACAAAATGATTCCATATATTTGAAAATATCATTTTCAAAACCAAAATCAATCCATAACTTACAAACTGAAAGATAATTGGAGACTAGATTTTGTGACCAATACTCTTACTTTACACCTAATATTATGTAATAGTCACAAAATATACGTTGAATCATTTAATTGTTATACATAATGACACACCAAATAAATGAATATCACTTCAAAAAAATATGGTTATCATCAAGTTACACTTTTATTAATAACATTACTCATAAAAAATGATTAAAATTACAGATTACTACTTTTCCTTGAAGTTATAACTGAAAATAATTCATGTCATATATGTTTTTTACAATTGGTTTTATACTAATCATGAAAAAACAATTAAAAAATTGTTTGATATTTGATTTTTATCTCCTTTCTTAGCGCCTGCCCTCGTGTCCCGGCTCTCCTTAGAATGCCTATAACCTAAAGGTACCTAATTCTTTCTAAAATTAATATATTTCCATTGAAAATGAGAAAAGTAAATTAAATTGTAGATCCAAATTTTTATCTTAATTAATTTGGTTGTAAGAACTATCATTATATTTTATCATTTGGGTAATAATTTTAAATGAGGTGTTTTAGCTAAACCCACATTATGGTGAAGATATTATTTGATGCAGTAAAATTTTCAACTTTATTTTAGTATGGAAACAAAACACTTGTAAAACATACTTTAAGTCTAATTTAGTTATTATTAAAACTTTATTGTATAACGATTTTGAACATTTGAAATTTAAATTCAGTTTATTTCTTTATTGCATATGAGTATCATGATATATTGATGATCATATACCATAGTATATACCATACCATATATGCATAGTGATACATATTTAGATTATTGAAAATACTTAAAGTTTCAATTTTTTTGAAATAAATCTGTGTTCTAAATTCATTTTCTCAAATGATTAAACAGATTAGAAATCATCTAGGAAAAATTTCAGACTTTTATTTGGAGAGGCAAGAAAAAATTTGCCGAACATATAGTTTTTTTAGGATCTTTAATATTTGTTCAAACCTATTTTTCTAAACATGAAATGTGTGTTCAATCTTCTTTTTATTTATATTCGTTTTTTCTGAAAGATTATTTTTTGGTAATTTCAAAATAAAGGTTACTATTGGAAATAAGAATAAAGAGGTGCATCATTTTTGTTACACAATTTTTTTTTCATACTTCACATTAAGTATATTTTTTTGGGAATAAGTATGAACTTTATTTTAGATATTGTATTCACATCATTACATTTCACAATTTTTAATAATAATGATGTGAGGTGATTCTATATTTATATTGAAATTTATTAAGTAGAATTGGATTCTATATGCATAAGCCATATATGATTAGGCTTCATTTCCAATCTTGTATTTCCAGGTGACAATAATAAATCGGTTCAATGTTCATTGTCGAATGAAACTACAAAGTAGCAACCATTCTTTTCCAAATATTTGCAAAAGACTAGTTGGTTCATCTTAATGAGATTGCATCCATAGAGCACATAGAGTACTCTACTTTGTGTTGTAGAGAGCTAGTGCCAATTTTCTTCTATAGCACTAGCTCTCATTGTCAAACAACTAGAGCTAATTAAGACTTGCATTAACTCCTAAGAATTTAAACAATGTATGATATTTGCCTATATGTTATTCTCATATATTTTGGCTCAAATATGAATGACAGCTATGCTACTAGTCACATATAATTAAATAATGGGTGTGAGCTATTTCTTTGCATCATTTCAATCTTTCTACATCTTAATTTTTGATGTGCAAAAAATAATAAAAGTGAAGTTTATCATGTAGATTGTAATCAACAACAATTTTATATCTATGCAAACATCACTAGATAGTACTATGAATATGATTGCATGTTCTTTTAGTACTTTGTAGAAAACTTAACCTAGATTCATTTAATTATTTCATCTTAACAAATGTATTTCTCATTGTGGTTCTATTGAAAACTAGCCGCTTGTTAGAAGTTGGACTTTGTGTAATGTTACCATCCTTTTCCTATATTACGCCCACCATCTCTTGTGGACCAGTGATGAGAGTCCATCCAAGAGCATATGCGTTGTAACCGTATTGTTCCAGCTAGAATATGAATGGATCTTGGAGGGAAAATGTCAAATGAGTCGTGGTAAACATATACTATTATGGCAGAGCCGTCTACTGATTAGTGGGCTCCACCAAAAGTGACGGCGATCCTATCTCCGCTGCTAGTTGTATACATGTGCTCAACTCATCCGGTTTTTTTTTATTTAGAAAGAAGTAGTAAGATAGCGAAAGGGAAGGGAAGCCCCATCAAGTCGTACAGGATGAAACCAACAGGGTAGATGGGGCTAGGCTCAACTAAACACTGCAGTGACATTCAATAGCGAGAAATAGAAAAGCTGAAGCCACTTTTCTCCGTGAATAGCTGGCCCATATATCTATCAACACCTTAGTCAGTCGGTCATCAGTCGGTGAACTAGAAGAACCTCTGGCTAGGAGATCCAGGTGTGCCTACGGTCCTGACAATGACAGTAGTTTAAAATGCGTACATTTCTTATCACATTTTCCGCAGTAAATTATGGAAATTTCTAGATCAACGTAGCAGGCCACTGGCAGAATATCTATGACGAGTAGATCTTCTTTCAGGTATGACTCTCATATTTTTTTTAAAAGAAACGTTGTGATTGTCTGCTGTAAACTCGTGTAGACTCTTGACCTGCTGACGAATAGTTTCAACATGTGCGAATTAGCAGCGACAGTTCGACACAGCAGGTCTCCTTGGCCTTCTCAAGTGCATTGTTGTTGCTTGTTCTGGCCTGACTTTGTAGATCGTACGTTCTCCGTAATCATGTACCTCCGTTACCGAAGGTGGCAGATATTACTTCAGCAGATACGCTTGCCAAATATACGATGAAGAATGTTGTTTGAATAGAGAGAGACATGCTTCGTTTGGTGTTTAGATGATGACTTATCTATTTCATAGTGTGCTGGCACTTACGATGGAGCTGACAAAACGAGGCTGGGCAAAATGTCCTCAGTGTGAGGATATAGAGTCGTGGGCGAAGCTTAGTTCGAGTCAGTCATCGAGTCAGTAGGAGGAGGTCGATCTGCAAGAATTAAACAGAGTTCTGCACGATAATGCGAGTCGTGAAGCGCTGTAGCATAGACTTTGTTTTAGCATGCATTTCCTCGCGTTTATTTTCCTTATTTTGAATGTATACAGAGCACGAAGAAGGTTTACACTGAGAACAAGTAGCCCAGGACGGCAAATACTTTCCAGCTCGAGATCTCGGTGGCGTCACACACCAGGGGTAAAGCCACAATGCCACTGTGCGTTCATGAAACCGTCGTTTCAAAAAACAAACATAGTGTACGTGGACGTTGGTGGTTAACTGTACTGCAACGTGTGTACAGTGAATCGAAGTATTTCAATGATTATTTTTTTTGTGACATACTAACAAGGCCATTTCCTCTGCTCACTCATCAGCCTAGGCTGACCCTCTTGACTCGTATCACCTAGACCACACGCCACATTGTCAACATGGATGTTGACCAAAGTTGCACACACAAAACTTCCGGTGCCTGCCCATTCCTTTCGTCTAGCTTCCGCTGATCCCAAGGACTGCTCAGTTGCTCCCAGCTACTGACATCAGCAGCATCTCCGAAAGCACATGCCCGGGTTGCCATACTTCACACCGAGCCACCGTATGGCCTTAGTTGTTGAAAATGTACTGCCGAGCTTCACATACACTAGACACTGACATGCAATATAAACTTGACCTTTCTACCTGGACACGTAGCTTCCTGATACTAACATCAGAAAATTTGAGTCCTTTTCGCCAAAATTTTGCTCAGACACATGTGCGTCAGCACAAGATGGAGAAGGTAACTGACACACTAGCTTTCAAAGTGCTCATATTTATTTGGTAGAAGGACCACTGAGCGCCACTGGGGGCTCGGGGGTCTATAAAATTCGGACTTAGATTAGAATAGACAAATAAGTACAGAAATATAGATTACATCTCAAGTGTGGCAAATGCACATTACAAACTTCTTCTAAAGGGACTGCATATCAGAATATTCGATGGGGTTCTTTCCTCTATCTAGCCTACTTGCGTGAATTCAAGAGCATTACCATCAGGATCACGCGCAAAAATAGCGGGTCTGCCAGACTTGCTCAGTGTGAAAGATATTCCTGCACCAAAAGATACCCAGGGACCCTCTGGTCAATTACGAAGGAAACTTCAGATCGAACCTAAAACCATGAAAGACACTTGACCATATATCATCCTTGATGAAATCCACAGATACTTGCGAGGCTGGTTAAATTGAGAATGACTCCTCCACAGACAGGATCAACGACTCTTTACAAGCACATCTAAAGAACAAGCAAAGAAAGTGAAATACATTTGTCTGTCGCGAAGATAAAGACGTAATTGGAAAGAAAAATGGCCGGTTCAAGAGACATCCCAAAAAAAAAGGATCAAGCTTGAGACCGAAAATAAAGTTTTTCTACTTGCCGGAGGTTTAAGTCTATGATGCAGACATTTCTCTCAGAAGAAAGAATGGAACGCGAAAGTCAAATTGTCCATACTTCCGGGACATGTACAATCTACCATGTAGGTCATCTCCTGAAACTGGTTTGTGACTCTAGGTTAAAGAATCCGTTTTTCTCACGACGATTTTTCCTTGTACCCCATAAAGCTTGCCTCACAGGATTTCTAGGTATCTGCTTCATGAATCAACTATAGACCTATAAAGTAGACAAAACACAAAAGTTGGAAGTTATCTTCGCTTCATAATTGCATAAAAGTATCAGGCATGTATCAGAGCCTTATCAACTAGATCTGTGTAGCTCATGCTGTGCTAAATTCCGTCATGGGGTTTCCCTTCTGAACCTCTCTGGATTCGTAGGAGAAAACTGTGGCTGAGGGCTAATGGAAAGGGGGACGAATGTGGGATGTGTTTCTTGTTCCATACCAATGGATCGAACTAGCATTGAAAGCACATCCACGTTTCATGCCTTGAAGTACTCCGGTGTCCAGAATGACGACAGTTTGCACACCGCCTCTTATCACCAATATAGTAAGGTAAGAACTCCATGGACATCTAAGCTTTCAAACTGACTTAAGGCTCCGAGGCAAAATGTTATAACGATCTCAATGTCCTGTCCGCTATCATATTGTTAACATGATTGAACTCATAGACAAGGTCGATTACGTGATGGTGCTCTAGATTCAGAAGCAGCAAATAAAACTAATGCATAAACTGAGGACAAAATCAAGACAGACGCAGCGATCTCCAAAGAAGAAATCTGATATGAGAACACGTCGAAGCACTTTAGGGATTTCAAACTTATATCTTTCAAAGTTTCTTTCTCCAGGATAATCTGTACTGCACAGTAATCACCTGCTTTCTCGAATGCCCGTTTCAGTGGCTCCACGCTCTTGATGGCCACACAAGCATGCCTATCCCTTCCACCATGTTCTGGACGACCAGTAATCGGATCTGGATTTGGCAGCTCCATGAGGTGAATCATCTCTGCTCCAACCCAGAACCATGCACCTCTATATGGTAGCTTGTCCGCCGGTCGGTCGGGATTGAGCTCAAGACCTAAGCACAAGGCACCAACAGAATGATGAGTGTCAGATCACCGATGATGCGACAAACTCAGAACAACCGGGGACAGCAATTCATTTGGAAAAACTTCATCACCGAACAAAGTTCGGTGATTAAGTTCAAGCATACCGAACATCACACTATACTTATGTCCTTGTCATAGACGATATCGGCAGAGCCCAGCTGAGCTATAAAACCGAAACTTGAGTTTTTAAAACATACCCAGAATTCCTTGGTAGAATTCGAGAGACCGCTCCAGGTTCTCGCATAATAGCCCCACATGATGCATACCAGCGAAATCCAGTTCTGAGGTTGAAACGAGAGATTTTGTTAGATATGTATGGAGAGAATAAGTATACATTGAAAGCAAAAAAAGCAAGTAAAAGACGGGCGACTGGGTATGTTTCAGTTCTAATTTGAAGAGTAAGGGCACATAAGGCCCATTTCTGCCCATACTTTGGGACTTATTACCAAAATCTACACAATAACTGCATACTACCCAAAAGTGCTTACTCGACTCAGTAAACGCAATACCCAGTAATTAAGAGAGAAACCAAATAGGACATAAAAACCCCGAGCAAACAGACTCGTATCGACGAAATGTTGGGGTAAAAAACATGACACTTGTCTCATCATCCAGTGTTTTCGGTCGTTTTGTCATTGAATGTGTAGATATTAAGAAGGATTAAGAGATACTATACATACTTTCATCACAAGAAGTTGCAGTCTGAGCAGCAGTAGTTTCCTTTCCAAGCTGGGGAGAAGATGTTGCTGTACATTGGAGTCTCGTTTGCTGACGTTTCACTGAGCTTAAGGTGATCGAACTCCGAGAAAATTTATTTGTGCAAGCTAGCTTTGTGAATGGCGAATTCTGCAGGTACATAGTCTCCAATTTCGGTAATATTGAACTCTCTACAGAAGTCACAAAGACTATCAAACATAGCTACTCGGTTCAAGACTAGTGCTCTCAATTTCGTACCGCCCGTATTCACTCATATCAATCAACACGGAAGTCCAGTTGATCAATGTATTGTCTATCTTCTCCATTCGCATTGGCATGATCCCATCTTATTTTTAACCAAGACTTCGATTCTCCTGAAACTAGAACCTTAACCTTCGACAGCGTTTTCTTTCTCTTCGGTCCACAGCAATCGAAGTAAAATACAGTCGTGGCTACCTCGTGTCCTCTTTCTCAAAGAATTATTCCCTGGAGTTTAATTGCAGAAACAAGGTAGCCGCAACCATCTCCTGAACCTCGAGCTAAATTGACCGAGCACATTCATACGAATTTCGCGCACAGCCAAAATCAACATGTGGTAACGACAAGAATGCGGAGGTGATTGAATCTGCTGATAAATTAGGAACACGTACCGAATAGGGAGATGAAGACAGTACAGTACTCGCGATTGTCACGAGGGCCATGGTTGGATCAGCGTGTCACAGTCGATTGCTCGAGTTCTGTAAAAGCCGACCGATACTGAAAGGAAGGACAAGCCGAGGACCCGAAGAAATGGCTGCCTATGCTTTCGGCAGCCAAGTGTTTTTCTGTGTAACACACGTCCGGATAGTGCTATGTCGGAAATATCTGAACACGACGCTGTTGCAGAACATCAAATGGCTGGAAAGAAGTACGTCCCCAATGTTCCATGTGAAGTATAGCCCACTAGGCTTGGATGCATTTCGACCATTCGCAAAGCAATACTTTTATCACTCTAGTCATTATTCGAAAATGGCAAGATTGACTTCGTTCAGTGAATTTAAGTTGTTTCTTTTTTGACGTTTCTCCCTGAGGTTCGTCCCGTAGGTACCCAGTCGAACATGGCTGTGTGAAAACTCTCGGGGGTATATACCAGCTTTCATATATAGAGTTTTACATTATCCCACAACTGAAATATTTTGATCATCTAATAGCAGAGGATTTTACCTGCGGTATAATGCTCTGCTATTAGAGTTAAAATGCTAAAATAAAAGAACTAAAGTGGTAACTGATTTCATTTACCATTTTAGCTTAGGTTTCCTTTTCATTATTGTAATGATCATGCTTGCTTGTCTAACTTGTATTGTAATTGAATTCTCCCCGTATATTGAAAATTCTCTCTTAATAATTTGTCTGTATAGCTAGTATGGCTGGAGAAGGATTTCACTTAACAAAAATGTGATAATATACATGGTCAAAAAATTTCTACACTCGGTTTTGAAATAAACATCAACAATCCACTAACCTGAAGATTAAATTCGTGTGGCTCTTATATGTGATGCATGCTTGTAGAGTCAAATTTGGTTCATAATGCAAGGTTTGATGTTTAAGATATTCCAAACACATCGTAGCATTATTTGTTTCTCTGTTCATCTGATATGTACTAAGCACTTAAATCATTAAGCGTCGAGGTTCAATAGTTTTTCAATTGGTATCATAGATTATTGGAGAGATTTGCTTGATGGTACACATGCGGAAAGTAATTTGCTTGATGGTATACTTCAGGTTTCATTTTACCCGATGGGACCCCATGAATGATGCACCTTCACCCATGTTCTAATAACAACTAGAGAGAGTGCAACGAGTCCACCGCACCCGCAGACAGAGTGGACTTTGCACTCCATTACACTCACTTGTTTTTATGTTATCATTCTGTATCCGGCCACTCTCCAAGGAGACGAGCAAAGAAATGTTCATCCGGAGTTTATTTGTTCGCCACAAATGGGTGATCGCGAGACTTGAGCTCGAACCACGCAGGGTTACGGAAGGAGTGTGCAGGTGGGAGGCAACAGAGAAATCCACGAATTTTTACGATAGGAACAATTGAATCACAACAAATTGCACTTCGAGCAAAATCGATCTTTGTCCCTGTGATAATCCACCAGAAATTATAATCAATGATTGATCTCTGATTGTAATTCCCGCATTGTAACTAATAGTAATCGTAGTTACAAGAACTATGTCCGACGTCACACCGTCGTTGGGGTTCCATCGGGTAAAACTAAACCTAAAGGGTACCATCAAGCAAATTACTTTCCGCATGGGTCCCATCAAGCAAATCTCTCTAGATTATTGGGAACACAAATATGATGATCATGATGTTTAAAAACTAAAGATCAAGTAAAGGTTCTGGGAGTAGGGAAATCATTAAAAGTTTTATTCTCATGAAGTTATTTTCAATTAGATTATCCGTAAATGCACCAACCTATTTAAATCATTGATTGATTTAAAGTAGTGCAGTATACTCTATTTTGCCTAAGATTGTGCTTTTTAAGTGATGCATAGGAGAAAAATCTTTTGTCATCTATTGCTGTACATCTCTGGCAAATGTATCGTATCTTTGTGCATATCCATGTGTATATGTTTTTCAATCATGAAGAAAAGAAATTTATGGCATTAGATTAAACTCTCCAAGGAGCACCATCAGTCAAAATGAAGTAAAAAGAAACACAAAGATACCAATAGTGACAAATAATACTCTAATATCATGTGCAAAACCCAAGTGCATAATACCCTACATCATAGGTATGAATGCCAATACATAGATTTCATACTATACAGCTGTAAATGTTTTATTTTCCTCCGTATCATTTCAAGAAATAATCCAGTTAAATATATTAGTGGAATTATTCAGGACATTAGGTTTGAGAATAATCTGTTAATATGTAAAAAAATTAAAAAATCATCCCCAGCAATAAATTTATTGTAACTCAAAATTGAAAGGAGATTATTATTATCTATTCACGCTAGACTATATGAAAACGCTCGTCACATTGTTTGTGAAACTTAGTCACGTCACCCGCTCTGACCGTCCCTCCTCTAACCCTCAGACCTCTAATTGAACATCTCTCCTCGTATCTCTTATTCCCACCGTGGTGAGTAATATGGTGAGTATCGTGGTTCGTTTTCACCCTTTCTTCCTTCGTTCGGTAGGTCGAGGTAAAGTGAAGGTAACTGAAGATACAAGAATTGATGCGACCCCCGGGTTTACAGGGTTCTGAAGTTCCAGAAGAAGCCCGAAACATCGACGTGACAAAACTTTCCTTGTCAATTACATTTTCTTCGTTCGATCCTGATCGACACAGGCTTGAGATGCCGTGTCACCTATAAATCAAATTTCTCCTCGTAGTTTCGCATTTTGAAACAGCTGGTGGCTGTGGCTCCATCTTGATGCGTTCTGACATTTAATTTGTTCGCTCGTTCGGTGAAATTAGCAACAGCTTCAACGTTCTGAACCGAATCTAGCATTTTTTAAAGGTTCAGTTTTACAAATCGTAGAACGGGAGTTCGTATTACACAGTTACAAATCTTATACGGGAGTTCTTCAAGAGATTCAATGGCAGGAAACGAGCCTGATTGGCAGGGTCTGCTGAAGTGGAGTCTTGCTCATGCGGATGGTACTGGTGTCCCTCGGCAAATCAGGTATGACGATCTTGGAAGTTCTTTTTTTAACATTCGCTAGAGGAGAGGATTTCGTTGCTGTTTCCATCGTCCAAGCTGTCAGGGAGTTAATCGATTGTTGTTTACAGTGAGGAGGAGAAGAAATGGTTTCATGAAGCAATGCAGAATCAAACAATCGATGTCATTCGAAGGATGAAGGAGATAACGACGGTTATGAACATGCCGCAGCAAGTGTTAGATGATCAGGGTGTTACTGCTGAAGAGCTTGAAAGTAAGAGTTTTTTGAGCTGCTTCTCTTCTTTTTAAGTCCGTGCAGACTGTCTTTCAAAATATAAGATAGAGCTTTTGCTCATGTTTGTGTCTCGTGTGCAGAAATGCTGGAAGAATTGCAAGAGCATGTGGAGTCCATCGACATGGCCAACGGTATGATTTTATGTGATATATAATTTTAATCCAGCATCTGCGATTTCTTTCTAGTTGTTTGTAATTTACTCTGCTATTTGATGATTCAAATTTTGTCGCTTGAGCAATGAATTGATCTGTTTCTTTTCTAATTCCGTTTTTTCTTGACTCAGATTTGCATGCCATTGGAGGCTTGATTCCGCTGCTGAATTACCTGAAGCACTCAGATGCGGGCATTAGGGCACGAGCTGCAGAAGTGGTGACCACGGTTGTGCAAAATAATGAGAGAAGCCAGAAACAAGTAATGGACGTAAAGGGAATGGAGATGCTGCTTGAGAACTTCACATCGGATTCTGACATGAACGTTCGTGCCAAAGCATTGGGCGCCATTTCTTGTATATTACCGGAACTTTGTCTTCTGATTGAACAAAATTCTGATTAGATCTTCAAATCGTCGCATCTCGAGATATTACAACAAGTTTTGCTTTGGTTTTGACGAGATATAAAACATTGAGCTATTATTGATTGGAGAGTAGTTTCTTCTGAATTCACGAGTGTAATTTTCTCTGCATATTCTCACAGCTAGCCGAAGTACTGAAACCTGCCATGACTAAGACGAGGGTTTTTGTTGTTTGCAGCTCTAATTTCAAATAACAAGGCTGGAGTCACTTCTTTTAGGTTGTCGAACTGCTATGCTGGTCTGCGAGATGCCCTTGCATCAGGACACGTCCGCTTACAAAGGTAAGCTAATTATACACTTGATTGAGTTCAAGGCATGGAGTCGTGTTAGTTCTCGCGGGGAGTAGAGTATGTAAATTTCGCTAGATCGTATGGCTCAACGAAATGCATCTGTGAATTGATCATCCCACGATCCTGTCATCGCGAGGTGTCTGCTAGGTGTAGGGAGTCCCCTATTTCCCACCTAGGCTCTGACTTCCCTCTCACCTTTGAAAGTCACATTTAGGGGGAGGCTAATTCTAGAGTGTGGTCGTTGGTTCCAGGAAAGCTCTGCAAGTCATAATGAATCTCCTACTTCAGTATCCAAGCGACGGCAAGGTGATTGGTGGCTTAGGGTTGCCTCGTGTAATTACTACTTTGATAAACACTGAAGATGGAGGCATCAGACAGGCGGCCTTGCAGACACTAGTGGAAATAAGTAAGACTGGTGGGCAAGCCGAAGTCACTGACTGTAACAATCAGCTGAAGCAGATTCTTGCAAAAAGGATAGAAGAGATTAAGAAGTATGATGCTGAAGATCTTGCAGCAGCAAAGGAGGAACGGCGTTCTGTAGACGAATTGTGGCAGCTGTGCTTTAACGAGCCTTCTCCTCTGAGAGAAAGTGGGCTATTGGTCTCGGAGGCTGACGAGTCTGATGCCGCGGAAGTCTCAAATGCTCCTCCCGGTGTATCAGAATCACAAGAGGAGAAAAAAGCTCCGATGTTGCTTTTAGGACCCTGAAAACTGGATGTTATGCAATTTTGAGTACCCTGAGGTCGGCTTAAATCAATTACATGCAAGTTATCGAGCTTTACACGAAGAGAGAGAGATCAAGAGAATTTGGGGTCTTGTAGGAGCCCATAATTTTGTATCATACACACCATTTTCTTCTGAAATTTCCGCACTCGGTGAAGTTATTTCTGTTGTTATGTGTAAGGAACATAATGTCTTCCCAGGAAGCTGTGAGGAAATGATATTTCCAAGCAGTTTTTAAGGAACAGTTCTTCCGTGTAAACGATGTATATCAGTCAGATGGAGTGCTACTAGAAGTTCAAACGAACAGGAATACGAAGAGGGACTTTACATTAACGGGAACTCCAATAGCAACGATGCCACGAGACATTACTGCGCACACTTGGCCAGTTAGTCACCACGATCCGAACACCGTAGAAGTCCATGCATCCCGATATTACCGCCCTACAGAAAACAGAAGTTAGTCAATTCGAAGATTCAGATTCCGCGACCGTACTCAAAATACCACACAAGACCAGAAGACAAAAAATCTTGCGCTTGCGTCAACAAACGAAGTCAAAGAAGTGAACTCCAAGGTACGTCACGTGGTTTGCATTCACTCGTCTTGTATGACATTGGGTCTCAACGGAGTCATTATGAACTTGATCAGAACCCAAGGAGCAGTTGAGTACGAACATCACTTTCTCCGCGGTGGGACAAACTTCGTTTTCATCATGCTCTTTGTCACACACGAAGGTTGGATGTCGGGGGCGCTTTACCTCTACCCGACGCGCTCATCAGCATTCCAAACTCAACTGCCGAACTGTGAACCAGATGTAATCCGATATTGTGAAAAACCCCAAGGACAAGTATAATTCTTGTGACATCGAAAATGCTATCTTCCTTCCCTGACTTTCTAGTTTTCATGCAAGTGATTATGTTTCTAAGCAAGTGTCATGATGATAGAGTGACGATATGTGTTAGCCCCTAACAGGATTAATTTAATTTTTAATTTTATACCCGTGGTATGATTGAATGCTCAATATTTTGGGTAATTTATCGAGTGAGAAGAGTTTTAAAAGACTAAAACTCTTAGAGCCATACCCACGAGCCAAGGCGATTTTACATCCGGAGAGTTCTTAAAATTGAGAAGATAGATTGGCGAATTTGTTGGAACTCCACGAAGTACGAAAGGAAATCGTACATACTGCTCTAAGGTGCAGCATTTAAGAATCAGCCGTTTCGTTTCCAGGGCTCTCCCTCCCAACGTGGGAGTACGGTGCATTAAAACGAGTCCTTTCTGAAAAATGCAAAGAGTTGGTGTACAAGGTACAACATGGTTCACACGAGAAGAATCAGCAGACATCGAATGACGTGGAAAAATCCAGACTCAAAAACTCCTCTCCTCGGACACGAGATGTGACACTGCAACCGCAGCACGCACTCCGTGCAGTGCGTGCACAACAACAGCGACAACAAATTCTGAAAAAGCTTCCGAAGTACGAGCTCACTGTATGCCTCCCAACAGAGACCGACTGACAGACTACTGTATCTCACTCCGCCTCGTCTCTCTCTCTGGGCGACGCTTGTGCGTTCCAGTCGTACGTACGTCCCCCTGCCATGCGCAATCTGGTGCGGAGTCCGCGCGCTCACCCGTTAGCGGGCGATCTCGATCCCAGAGGACCAGCAGAAACGGCACTAAAAGGGCGCCCGGGCGGCATTAAATAACCCACCTCCGCGGCCGCAGCCTGCAGACGACGGAGGCTCAAAACGACAAGAACGACGGGGGAATCATCGACGCGCACCAGCACTACAGTTAGGCTTGGCCACGGTCCGGTTAACGGTTAACCGGTCCGGAAAATTTGTGGACCGGCTAACCGGTCCAGGATTGGTCCATATCGGTTACGGTTAACCGATATTTTTAACCGGTCCCGACGGTTAATCGATTAACCATCGGTCCGGACCCCTACGTGGCCGATGGGGAGGGGCTTAATACCCAAAAGTTCTCGATGGCGGAGGGAAAGAGGTGGGCCGCGACTCAAAGGAGCCCACGGTTGGACGTTCAGAGACTCGAGCTGAATTGTACCAATTTGTGGAAAAAATTTCTCGCTAATTTTCTCACACTGAATCACGAAATGGGTACCTCGCTGGTCTGATTCTGCTGCGAGAGGAAATTTTTTTAGTCAAGAAGAAATCCGAAATGCCGTTCGCTCTGCACTCACTCTCATGTCCCGATTCACGCCCGATGCACACGACGAGAGCAGCTCCGCCAGTCACGGACGTCAGTCGACGAGCGCTCGCTCAGTCCACCACAAGGCCCCGGCGGAGGCCCAAAGAGTTAACTCCGGACCACTCCGGACCGGTTAACCGATTGGTTAACCGGTCCGGAGAAATCTGGGACCGGTTAACCGGTCCCGACGGTTAACCGGTTAACCGGCGGTCCGGACCGGACCGTGGCCAAGCCTAACTACAGTACACGACCCGGACGGACCGACGGACCGAAGGACGGACGCACAGACGGAGACACGCCGGACATCTGCATACAGCTTCGCGTGGGCTGGCGACAGGTGGCGCCCGTTCACGAATGGACGACGGAGGTGGCCGACCCCGTCGACGGATGGGGGCGGCCGGAGATCTTCTTTAAAAGGGGGAAATTAATGATTAATAATATATGGAATTTCGGAGATTTAGGAAAGGGAGTCGCGCTCTCGTACAGGGGACCAGGAGACGAGTTCGTTGGATTGCCCAGCACGGAGAGGACAAAGAAGCCAAAGAAGGACGATGGCAAAAGCAAACGGGGCTCGAGCAAATCGATGCCTCGGCTCCTTCTTTTCTCGACCTTTTCGCTTTGCTTCCTTAGGAGTTGCGCGTTGCGTGGAAGGCCGGAGAGAGGCCAGGTCTGGAACTCGCGCTGTCTGTCTGGCTGGCTGTCACTCGCCTCGCGGGCTGAGCTGCAGGCGAACCCCGAGATCAGCTTGTAGGTTTGACCTGGGTTCTTGTTTCGTCGAGGATCCCCGGCCCCGGTATCGAATCGACTGTCTGGAACCGGTGCCTTGGTCGTAGGTCCTGTTCGCTTCCGCTATGCGGGTCCAATGCCCGGCGCCAATGTGACCGACTGTGATTTTACACTCTGCTGCTGCTGCTGCTGCTACTCGGTTTAGTAGTACCGTCACCTTGCCTGTGGAGTCTCTTTGTCGAATGCGATTCGATGGTGAGTGTGTGTCTGCCGTACGCACGGCCCTCGGATGAGCTTCGAGTTTGAGTGTCTGGTTTGACGTCATGCGCTCTGAAGCTCAGGGGATTCTGAATGTCTCAATTCAGTGTCGACAGCTCTCTTTACGTGTTTATCGGAGGATTCTATTCTTGGTTGTTCGCGACACTCCGATCAGCATTTGATTCGTGGATTTGATCGAACCAGAGCATGTCTCGTAATTGTTGTTGTCCTGCTGCTTAAATTTCGCAGGAGAGGGACCGGGACGTAGTGAGCAAAGGTGTGAAGAATGTTAAGGGGCCGTCATCCAAGGATTCATCCGGAAGTTCACTCCCTCTCCTTTTAGATGTCGAGGATTTTAAGGTGAGTACCGAAGCCAATTCGAAACAGCTAGGGATGGGGAATTCTTCGCGTGTGAGGATGTGTTTTGGCTCAAGCTGAATGCAACTACTGATCGATTGTGAAGCACACAGTTCTCTACATTAATATGTGGCTTCCTTGTACTCAACACTGTCTTTCTTTATTTCACTAAAAAGCCAATCTGAAAATTGATTTGAGCAGAAATAATTAAATAGCAAAGGTCTCTAGATGCACAGTGAATTATGAATTAGCTACCGACTGCACAAAAAAATAATCCAGTGACACGCAAAGATAAATTACTGTCCTGACTCTTCGTTGCTGCACTTGACAGGGAACTTTTTCGTTTGATGACTTTTATAAGAATCTTGTGTGTGAGGTTTTACCACCTTTACATGAAGAAGATGTCTCTTCTCCAAATTCAAATGAGCAGCCTCCCATTTCAAATGGAAACTATCGTCGTAGCGACTCGGACGCGGGAGGGAGACTCACCCTCTTAACAGGCCCTCCATTTGTCGAGGCTGAATTATTGCAGCCGCTTTTCAAAGATGCCCGCAAGGAACTCGTGGATCTTTGCAATCAGGTGCATTTTTGAACTACACAATCTATCTCTTTCATGTTCATAAAATTTATTTCAAAAGTACACTGTCTGCAACCTTGACTTGACGGGTCTTCTTCAGTTTCATGATGAGATTACTGACATCTCACATAAGCTTTTTTCGATTCTAACAAGGCTAGAATTTTGACAGGTTGATACAAGACTGGAAAAATTGAAAAAGGAGGTTGCTGCTTATGATGTGAAGCATGGCAAGCGAATTAGCGAGGTGAGCAATTTTTGGTAGGTTGTCTTGCACTAATTTTATCAGCTTGTGCCCCGGTTATGGTAAGCTTGGGTCTTTAGGATCACCAAAGGCCCATGACTTGAGTGTCCTGCTGTTTTGAAGCTACAGTTTAATCACTGAAAATGTCTGAAAGGGAGTATTTCAGAGTCGATAACTTAACTTATAAATCGTTGCGCTATGCAGTTGGAAAAAGGAGTAGCGATCTTGAATGAAAGTTTTGGCCGCTTGGATTCTCGAATATCTGGTGTGGGTCAAACCGCCGCAAGGATAGGTGACCATCTTCAGGTAACGCATCATGTGGTTCTCCGGGTGGTATGAAGAAGTATGAGTCTATGGCTTAACAACGCCTACAACGAAGCGGGATCCTTTTACTTCGATTTGTCACTTACTACGCTGTTTGAACCGAGATGTGGTTATCCACTTGTTTGTTTTGCAGGCTGCAGATGCTCACAGGGATGTCGCAAGTCAGACAATCGAGCTCATTAAGGTGTGCAAAAGAGTCCGCAATTGTGCGTTTGTTTTTTTCTTATCTTTAATGTTTTTATTATCTATCAGATCAAGCGTATTCTGACAATAGCTTTTTGACGTGAACAGCATTGTCTCAGACGGTCTGAGATTGCTTATGACTTTTTTTATGTGGATGTGTTTAGTATCTGATGGAGTTCAACAGCAGTCCAGGCGACCTCATGGAGCTTTCTCCTTTGTTCACAGATGACAGCCGAGTTGCTGAAGCTGCAGCTGTTGCTCAAAAACTTCGTGAGTGGCCTTCATAGGTGTCAGCTTACACTTGATGAGTAATTTTCCGGCTTCTGTTGCTAAGTGAATCCATGCTGCTCCCCATGGTTTCCTAGATTAGCAGTGGTATCTATACCTTGCGCTGACTTATGAAGGTAATTTGTTAACCTGATATTACTTACTGTTATCAGGTTCTTATGCTGAGGACGATCTTGGATTGCCCGGACCAGTATCCTCTTCAGCGATGAAGAATACTCCCAATGCGAGCATGGGTCTGGAGGTTGCTGTTGCGAATTTGCAAGATTATTGTAATGGTTAGTTAATGTCTACACGCATCATACATTTCAGTACGTGACGCAATTTTAACGCATCATACATAGTTGAACTTCACAATAAGGTTGTATGTTGTTATAGTTGCTTTGAACTCACTAATGTTGATCATGAAGTACGAAATTTGAACCCATCTCAAACGTGGTCAAAAAAGAAAAATCGATGCTCAAGACCGATTCACTCATACAAATACATATGTAGTAGGTTTTTAAGACAATGCATTGGACTTTTCATTTTGGAGTCGTAAGATAATTTGTACCTATTATTTTCTTTAGTAGTCTGTAGTCAATGATAGTTCTAGTTCGGACATCAATGCAGTTGGTGTCTTTTAAAACGTATTTCGTATAGCTATTCTTGTGCTTTGTCTTACCCACCAGTGTGAAGTCCTGTTGATTTCTGATCTTCCCTTATTGGATGGCTTGTTGGCGCGCTGTTGTCCTCTCTTGTTGAGATTTTATAATATAGTTTTATCGTTGATTCACGAATACACACGCTCTAGATGCTTAAGGTCAGGAGCAGGTGCTTCGACACACTTCTTTCTGCTGCTCTCGTTGTCATTATGTATGTACAGGTGAGTGAAGTATGCAAAATGTGTCATGATACCATTATATTAGTAATTTTCTTGAAAGTAATCACATTTGGTGATAACATTTCTGTCTGGCTTCTACGATTTGTGTTCAGAGCTTGAAAACAGGCTACTAGCTAAATTTGACGCTGCATCTCAAAGGCGAGAATTATCGACTATGGCTGAGTGTGCAAAAATTCTGAGCCAGGTACCGAAGCTGGAATTTTTTCTGGAGATTTTGTTTTTGCAAGTCTGCAGTTTTAGATAGATTAAAAAAACTGCATGATTCCTTAGTCTTAGTTGAAAGGTAGCTGCAGTAAGTTTTGTTCGGAAGTAATTTTCGTTATCTGTTGAATATTACCCTCCAGACTTAATCAAGTTCTCGCACCTGTCTTATGCTGTGAAATCAGTTCAATAGAGGAGTAAGTGCCATGCAGCGATACGTTGCCTCGCGCCCCATGTTCATGGATGTGGAAGTAATGGAATTAGATGCGAAAACTGTTGGGGAGCCATCTAACATTGCGAGGGGTCTGAATGCCCTTTACAAAGAGATTCTAGGTTTGTACATGCTATTACCATATAGTAAATGTTTGTACTTCTATGAGCTTTACTGTTGTCATATGTACGTTGGGTACTTTTTCTTGCGTATGGGCTTCATAATTTTTAAGGATATTCTTATGCGGTTTGCTGATCAAGGAGCATCGAATCATTGCGATGTGTTTTTTCAGACACTGTACAGAAGGAGGCAGCTATGGTTACGAGTGTCTTCCCTTCTCCAGATGCTGTGATGTCCATTCTCGTCCAGGTGAGCTATAAAGTAGCTCTGTTCCAGGGGATTTAAACCTTGTTATATTCATTCTATACCTAAAAAGATACGAAAATGATATGATGAAAGCAAAGCCTTTGAAAATGAAGAATCAGGTTGCTTCGAAGCATCTGTTACAAGCCAGCTATTCTACGGATTGAAACTCTAGGGCTACTTAATTGTACTATATAGGAAATTTGAGGAACTCTTTATCTGCGAGTCATTCTCCCTGACTGTGTTCTTTCTAGGCAACTACTTTGCCTACTGTAGACTTTATTACAAATAGTTACCTCAACATTGTGGCTAACAGGTGCTCAACAGGCTGTGAGTCCCTCATTGGATAACAGGTTCTTCTCTGAGTCATATCACTTGGATATTACTTAACTACACTTCTAATGAGGCTGTTGGTTCTCTCGTCGTTTTGATGTTTGCAGAGAATTCTTGAGCAGCGGGTGTTTGCAGTTCTTGACAGAATTTTGGAGAAACCAACACTGGCCAACCCTATACCAATCGAGGAAGGAGGCTACTTGCAGGTATGTGTAACTGCAATGTGAATCTTTAGAAGTGGCTGGTGGTCGTTCCTTCATACCTTGTTCTGAAATTCTTCCGGGAGATATCTAATGATAACTCCTTGACGCGTATTTATTCCTGTTTATCAGTATCTTCGGACGTTAGCTACTGCTGTCGAGAAGACCCAGGACCTTGCGAAAGAGCTACAAACTCTTGGATGTGGTGATCTGGATGCCGAAGGTGGATACAAATGCCCTGAAGAGCGCCCCCCGTCCAACGGTTTCCTTCCATAGATTATGACAAGTTTGTGAAGTTTTCAAATTTATATCTAGACACGAATGATGGATGTGATGAATGTAGTTTTGTGAAGCAGAAACATGTTTAATGTAAGGGAGTTTGTGCAGGATAATTTGACCAAGTTTAAATATCTTCTAACAAAGATTTACTTGGTCTCGTGATGAATGCAGAGCTTGCTGAGGCTTTATTTTCCTCACACAGGGATGAGTATCCGGAATTGGAACAGGCGTCTCTCTGTCAGCTTTATCAAGATAAGGTACGTGTTTTTAGTTACGTGTTGTTTACTTGTAGAGAGACGGGTTTGAGTTTTAACCCGTGAGTTCTTCTGTGGAACTTTAGTCGGAAGCAAGTGAAAGCTGAGGGTAACCTCTACTGGATCCTTGATCTTAATTTTGTTTTTCTGACTTTAATCCTCTTCTGACTACCTTGTGTAAATTAGATTGCAGAATTGAGAGTTATGGGTGCACAATCAGGTGATCCAAGTTCTGGGGCACCTGGTACTCCCCGTGGACCTGGTGCTAGAGCACCTGCCACATCTTTTGGGGGTCAGATGGTTATGTCTGTCAGTGTGGTTACGGAGTTTGTGCGGTGGAATGAGGAGGCAGTACAGCGTTGCACCCTACTGACTCCACAGGTCAGTTAAAAAATAGAAGCCAGAAACCACTCTGGTGGTACACATGGTTACCAGATGACTATATATATAATAATTGTACACCGTTAATAACCGATCAGGACGCTATCATATTATTTGTCTGGTTTTGGCTCAGCACTTTATCGGCCTAACTTCAGTTCGTTATCTGCAGCCATTGCGCCTTGCAACGAATGTGAGGGCTATTTTCACGTGTCTGCTCGACCAGGTGATATACTGGATACTGTCGGACCATCTGGCTTTTCCTCTACTTAGTTTCGGCATGAAACTTTGTCTTGATATTTCAGTCTCTCTAGGCATCTTTCCTTGTTCGTACTGGATACTCGCAGGTCAGTCAGGACGGTAGAAGAAGCCCTGAATGAAGTGCTTCGGTAAAGCACCATGGCATGTCCTGTTTATAGCTAAGAGTATTGAGGGCTGGTGTTGCTTGAAGTTCTTTTGATTCATGCCTCAATAACTTCTTGTCTAAATGGATGTATGCAGGTCAGTCAGTACACAACAGAAGGACTAGAGCGAGCACAAGAAGCACTGAATGAAGCAGCTGCATTGCGAGAACGCTTCATGCTTGGTACTAGTGTTAGTCGACGAGTGATGGCCGCTGCCGCTGCCGCTGTAAGTTGTTTTCACAGGCTACTGCATAAATTTTCAACTTGCAATTGCCGCAAGAGTGACGATCATTGTTTGTTTCAAATCAAAGTTCAAAGTTTAAAATTGCAGTTTAGGACACACTAACATTACAGCTGATGGACTATCCGCATTCCGGGCCTGTTACATTTCTGACATATTTGAGGTTGAACGATACATATCCAGGCAGAAGCTGCTGCACATGCAGGAGAAAGCAGTGTTCGTAGTTTTATGGTTGCTGTTCAGCGAGCTACCGCTAATGTGGCTCTTGTTCAACAAGTACGTGTCCGTTTGTTCTGCTCAATAGCCTTGTTGTTTCCGATTTTGACGACTCACAGAGTCATCGTAAGGGCCACTTGATTTATAAGATTAAGATAAACAAGTATAACTGCTCATAACAAGGAAATGAAATTCATAAGCTCTGAAGAAAATATCAAAAGAGTACTGATTTGTGTCGTTCTCATTGCTCAATGTAAGGACACTCCAATGGAAGTTGTTGTCTTTCGCGCACTTGTCTCTAGAACGAGACGAATGTAACCCTTTCTTATGTTTGATTTGTGCAGCACTTTGTAAACTCAATCTCTCGACTGCTTCTACCGGTGGATGGAGCCCATGCTGCGTGTTGTGAAGAGATGGCAAACGCGATGGCAAACTCCGAAGCAGCTGCCTTGAAAGGGCTTCAAACTTGTATTGACACCATACTTGCAGAGGTGTGTATTCTCTGTGACTTTCCATCCATACTGGGTGTAGAAATACCTTCCGAATTGGATTATAGTTACCCACATTTAGCTGTTCGACAAGACTCCATACATCTCGGTAAATCTTGTTCGTAGTTGACTGAAACTGAACCCTTACATGAAAGCAGTTAGGTGAATGAACTATTGGCTCAAAGGAACTATTGAGCTGGTTTCGTGCTTCTTAAGGCTGCTTCTTTCTGAGCTTTGGCATGACTGCTTTCCGAAATATCCACAAATCCTGTTTTTTTCCTGTATTCTTCTGATCACATCAAAATGAGAATATTCTGAACCTCTTATTGTTAAATTTTCCAGGCAGACAGACTGTTGACGGCAGAACAGAAACCTCCAGATTATCGTCCTGTCGATGATGGCAATCCTCCGGATCATCGGCCGACTACAGCATGTATTAGGTAGATATATGGGTCTTTCTCCATGCTGTTTTCCAGCTTACGATATAATGCGGCGCGCATCAGATGCCATCGTTTTGTGTAAATACCGATAGTTTTCTCTCAGTCCACCCGTTCAAGTCTTGTATGCTGATTATGTTCGAGACGGAGCTTGTTCCCATGTGTAGGCGTTCTGATTATGCATGAAGTTTCTGCACTATCAGCAGAGACAGCTTCAAAGGGGTTCAAGTTGCCTATCAAACGTACACTACGCATGCCTGATCCTCTCTTTAACACCTTTGAACGATTTTCAACCAGGGTGGTGCAATATCTGGCACGAATGTTGGAGGCAGCACAGGGTGCGCTAGAAGGACTGAACAAACAGGCTTTCATGACAGAGCTGGTATGTCTTTGGAAGGAAATCTTGTCTTCACGTTTAGTTTCTTTGTCAGAAGATGGACTTAGTTTGAGCATTCAGAGGATGCTGCACATGTTCTATGCAGGTGTATTGCGCCACTCTCATTGGAACTAATACGTTGCTCTATCTTTTACAACAGGGAAATCGTTTGCATAAAAGCCTAGTCGCGCACTGGCTAAAATACGTATTCAGTGCCAGGTTTTGAATACTTTCCATCCTTCTGCTTATCAGCGCTTGCGGTTGTATGATATTGTTATTACGTTACGAACAGAAATTGTATTTGAACTCACGTCTTGACTCTGTTGTGGATGAAAGAGTAGTCTACATGTCAATTCATTCCTGACCTTTTGACCTTGTCTTGCTTGTGTGTTTAGTGGTGGTCTGAGATTGAAGCGTGACGTTTCGGAGTACGCAGAATTTGTACGCAGTTTCAAAGCGCCTGTTGTAGATGAAAAGTTCGAGCAGTTGGGAACGTGAGTTATATGCGGAAACACCATTTTCCTTGGGTTCTAAGTTCACACTTTGGTTGATGATGAAAGTGACTGTCATGTGTATTCATGAGTATTGGAGCTAATTTGGATTATCTTTGTGTTGTACAACAGGTTGGTGAATGTTTTCATCGTGGCACCAGAGAGTTTGCCGACTTTACTCGATAGCAGTCTCAAGCTCGCCCGAAAGGATGCTCTTCGGTAAGTGAATGACGTGAATTCCAATTACATGGTTCAGAAATTCCACACTCACCAGGATCATCTAGAGAACATGTGAATCGCAACACTCAGGGTGTGTATATTTCTTTAGCTTCTGCCTCTAATAAGGTGGAAAGTCAAGCCTCCAGTATGTAGTCCCCATCAGTCTTGTCACGAAGTGAATTTCTTTTGATCGCAGGTTCATTCAACTCAGAGAGGACTACAAAAGCGCGAAGATTGCTACACGTTTCACAACCTTCGTAGTGGACTGAAGCCGTCCGAGAAAAGATTATCTTTTGTACATTTGGCTTTTAACATAATTTTTTCAGCTCTGGGCCCTCCTCTTTCTGGTCTCCTCGAATTTTGGCAGAGTACTCACAAACCAAGTGCCCAGTTACAATCTATCTTTCACCGCTGATTTTTTCAGATGGCGTAATCAACCATTCACTGCAGAAGCATTACCTGGACAGGATTGACTGAGACTGCTGAGTTCCTTAGGTGGCAGCATATTCTTTCTCCTCTCTCGCGAGAGGTTTCTATGTGTTTTATCAATGCGGCCTCTTACTATAGTGTCACCACTTAGTTTAGCCTTTGTGACTATAGCAGGGCATCAAAAATTTATTTACACAGCTGGTCACTGCCAGCTACTATAATGATGTGGAGAGGTCATGGAAGTATAAGATCAACCTCTTTCTTAATGTAAGCACCTTGTGCGCCAAGTTGTATCAATCCAAATGTGCTACTTGTTTGGAAGCTGTCCCCTACATATGAAGCACGAAAGAGCCACCCTTTGGACGAGTGGTCCTCTTACTTATTTCCATTACTTGCACATTCTCACCAAACAGAACTCACTCTTTCACAATCTCTCCAATAAACCTCGTCCAAAGTCTCAAATTCTGTGCCTAAGTGTATCTACCATCGGAGTCTAACGCAAGCTTTAACGCCTGAGGAGGAAAGGTAGAAGACGGATACCATTGATCTCGTTGGAGAGTGGCTTGCGGAGGAGGTTCCCTCAACACAAATATTAATGAGCAAGCCGAGCTTACTTTTACAACTTTCGTGAACATTTCTCAGCTATTGCACTGTTGAGTAGTAATATGGACTCGGATGCAAATATAGCACTCTCGAGCTGGCGGTGTGGGGGAAATGTAAATGAGAACTGCGATATCGTAACATGGGCACGGCTTTGGGACTCACAGGCCCAATTACGAGCAGAAACCGGAAAACACTTTTCACGCGTGTCCTATCTTGGCATATCTGCACAACACCACAGAGCTACAGAGCTGGAGCTGGAGCTCGGGGTCGCGTCCCAGAGCCCATGTCCAGCAGAGTGGATTGAGCGGGTTCCTGCAGCGGAGGTGAGACCGTACTTCGCAGTTTTCTCGTTTGCGAGGAGCTCTAACAGCAAGCAGTTGAGCCACGGCCAGAAGCGCGCACGCGAGAGAAAGCGAAATGGCGTTGATGGAGGCCATTTCTCTCGGAAATGTGGCGAAACGGTCGATTGGAGGATGCCTTCCCGTGCTCTCGTCCGTGCCGTCGTGTCGGTGCGCAACTGTGAATTGCGGCGTGCGAGCTTTCAATTCCTCGAGAACCGAATGGACCTCACTCACATTGGATCACGGAAGGGCAGTCGGAATTGACGGCAGGAAAGCGCTGGTGGCCAGGAGAGGACCGTCGCGGCCCCATGGCTTAGAATCCAAACGCTCTGTGCAGCAAGAGGAAAGGAAAGAAGATTCGGAGGGAAGTCCTGCAATAAGTTCTGGAAGCGATGGGGATTCGGCCGGCGAGGTCGTGGACGCAGAGTTTCAAGCGGAGACGGCGACCGCAGCAGCTAAGACTGACGAGAAGACGACCACCGCAAGTTCTCCTGATGAAATAGGCAAGGCCTTGAGCGAGCTTAGAAAGGAAAGGGTCGCTTCGGATGTGCAGGGACCCGCGAGCACCAATGATTTCTGGCAAGGGGTGGTCGATGAAACCAAGCTCATCGAGTGGCCCCCTCTACCCAAGGTTTTGGGAACCACAGGAGTAGTAGTAGCCATGATTCTGGGCTCTTCTGTAGTTCTTCTCACTGTGAATGCAATTTTGGCAGAAGGATCTGATTTTCTTTTCACGAATCCCGCCTTCAAGGAATTCGCAAGGGGAACCTTGAATCTCTACTGGTAGGAGATAGGCAACGGATATCCAATTTGTACACTTCAATTGCTGTAAATTTGTAGCGAATTCTCGAGCTGATCATGTCAGTGCAGCAGAATGGCCCTTGTAAGGTATGCTTTCCAGTCACTGTTCTTCCTAGAGCTGCACCATCATCATTTGATGAATCTACCTATCGTTCACTATTACTTAATTATGGTCCTGCATCCTGGAACCTGACGGTTCAAAACTATCTGTCATGACATGCCACCGACTTTGTTTGACATGGACCCATCAAAAGAAATACTTGGCCTCGACTTGAGTGCAGTGAATGAGCTGAGAAATCATTGTTTGAAAAACTAGATCGTGCGGACCACACTCTGTCGAGTATGTCTACTCGAGAGCACCGAGTCCTCAGAAAGCACGAGTCCCTGTATCTATTAAAAATTATTTTTCCAAGTGCATCGGTCCCTTAGAAGAAGTTAGGTTCCACGGGTTTATGTTTTGAACTTGGTCGTCCATGGATTTGCATGTGTTGTCCACACATCGAGTGTAAGTAATACATCTCATACGGTTTGCCCGTCTCGTTGACCTGTCTCGTTGACGAGACGATGCACGGGTGACATGTCACGAAGAATACAGTATCAGGCCTGTCCAGACATTGTGCTGCAGCTCCCACTATTGCCACATGTGTTAAGTTCTTCTGATTTTGATGTCCACTTTCCGAAGCATTTGAGTTTATATTCCGACACCATGTAAAGATAATCTAAAATTATGTGTAAATTGTCGTCGTAGTAGTTATAGTGCTGTGAGAGGGTTTCAGTGAAAACTAGCAACAAATTACAAACGAGGAACAAGGCCTTCTACAGACATCCACTTAGGCACCGAGCTGGAAGTGCACATATGATTTGAGAAAACTTCATGGAAACGTTGTCAGTAACAATTGGACGAAGAGGTTTCTGTTGATTCGATTTTATTGCGAAAACCCGAATTCAATTTAATCAGCAAGCTTGGTTGGTTTGAGTGGTAATTCGCCAGTTCTCGAAAGGTTGATTCCGAGTCCGCAGTTCGTTGGATGCCTGTCAAGCCTTACGGCAACAGTTGTGCTGAAATGGCGTTTGAGACAAGAGGAGCTCTGTTGCAGTGAATAGGACTGCGCTATTTTATCCAAACAGAAGACGATGAGAAAAGTGGGACCTGGTGCGACTTTTAATGCTGTTGCTACATACGGTCCAGAGAAGAGTGAATGCAGCCAATTTCAGAAGTGTGAACTCGTGGACAAGAGACATGCGATCGAATGGTGATCATATGGACTTTTACACCGATCACACACTTTCATCTCAGTGTATTCTTTCCCTGCTTTAACAGAAATAAACTCAAAAGTACATCATTCAGGCTAAGAATTCCCGATGCGTCCATGTGGTGCTTATGGAACAGCACATAACTTTGAGTTGTTAACTAAGTTAGAGATGGTTGTTCTTAATAAGAAAAATTATTTTGTGCTCTGACTGTGATGATTCACGGTGTTGAAAATGGGTGTTACGTTTATTTCTTTTCATATTCAGAGGATGTGGTTCATCATCGCAGCAAGCAGTGACAATTGCCCTAAGAAGACTCGCTTTCGCTACGTCGCAAGTCACTAGACCTTATATGAGAATTTTTTATTCCTCTCGTGTGCTTTGATGGGGATTGATTGTCAACTTGTCGCAAATTAAAAGCTTGACAGATGATGTTTCTGATTCCTATCAAATGATATGACATCTTATCAAGGCAATTCATTGTAAACGGTCAAATGATTGGTTAGGGAATTACGTATCCAAGGGATAACTACCTGGTGTGTAGGAATCATGATATAATCCAAGAATGGTGATTTACAGCCTTAAAGTTTAGGGATATATTTAAATAATGAAAGGTTGCTCAATATTTTATCTTCTACGTGATATTCTACTCATATTATAATTTTGAAAAGATTTTTATATTTTCATTCATTACTTATCTAATAGTTATCTTAGTAAATAGAAATTCATGTGCGGAAAAAGCTATGGTTGTAAGAATTGATTGTAAAAATAGATCCGTTTTACGGACAAGGACTTTACTAAAGATAGACATTGTCATTAATACACATAGCGTTTACGAGTACAGATTCAATGGTTGACATTGAACTTTAGAGAGCAATTAGTTCACATTTAAAAGGTGAAGAGTAATTATATAGAGAAACTAATTTATTTTATGACAAGTTGCATCTGGAGAGAATATGATATGATGATGAGTGATTGTATTTAGAGGAAAAATATTTAATTAAAGTCATAAAATATGTGAAAGAATTTGTTCGAAGGAAGGAGATCTTTTGTCTAGCTTTAGTTAGACGGTAACTTTGGTCAAATGAATGCATTAGGTTCAAGGTGTATATAAAGTGACTGGTGTGGTGGAGATTTTTAGCTTAATCAAATCAATATGCTTTTCTATCAATTTCACATTCTGTATTTGAATAAAAATTTGAAGTCAATTTTTTCAAGTGAGCAAGCGTTGTGAAATTTTGGTGAAATGTATACATTCCCACTCATAGCTACCATCTGTCCAACATTCTCCAAAACAATTCTAAACATCTAAGAAACCAATATTATCTTTTTCAAATCCACTTTGAACTTCCAAATTTGTATCTATATTCTCCAAACTTACATGAAGGTAGGAGGTTATTATCATAACATTAAATCATATTGAACATAACCAAATACAACAAGAGTCTTGGAACCACATATTATAGCTGTGAACTATATTGAACAAAACTATTTTAAAGAAAACATATTGTGGACCGTTCCTTCCAAACTAAAACGCTTAGCTTCACAAACTGAATCCTCACAAAGCCCAATTCGAAGTATACCGAGAGACAGTGTCATGACAAGGCTCAGAACCTCGATGGTGACTCTAGTGCCAATGGCTCTATCTGATGTTCCTTCACTACGGAAGCACCATGATTCGAGAAAATATCGATGGATTCCGCAACTTTGTAATATTAGAGCATTCTTGCCCGAATGATGGGAAAGAAAGAAACGCCCTTCCCTTTGTGAACAGACGAAGACGACGATGCCACTTGTATAAATGTTTGTACACTTGGGAGATCGAGCATCGCGCCTGGTTTCCGAGGACAGCTAAATTCGTCAGATGCTGATTGGATTCGCTTTGAAGCCTTTATCACATGCTACCTAACGCACCGAACGTGCTCGAGGTCACAGATTGCTCGTGCTCCGATGGAGCGGATATCGGGTGCTCAATGTTCGAGAACTCTTTTCTATTGCCTCCATCCACCCAAATTCTCACGTACAATGAGCAATAATTCGTTGTGGCCGTAGCACAACACAGAACCACTTCGACCCTGTAAGAGTCTGGCGTGCCAAAGAAGCATGATCGTTAGAGAGAGGTTGTCTTCTTTCGTATGGGGCATTAATGTTCGAATCCTTGTTTTACCTTGAGCAGATGCAGGGAAGTTCTTGATAATGCAAGAATGAAACTTCATTGACAACACTACCTCACGGCACCACAAGCATTTGCAGCATCGATCAGGTCATCCATGGGCGCATGAACGTCGGCTGTGGCATGATAAGTGCCCGCGTTGTAAATATAGATCATTCTTTCAACATTTTTTTTCAACTTTTTTAAACAGGTGTTGCTGTTTTGGTTCATTTCCGCCGCTTCTTGATTTTAACCATTCATCGTGTAACTTGTACTCTTTGTACAAGTTTCGTGATGGGTGAAGTCCTCACGAAATAACTAAGTGCAAATAGTGGATTATTTGCGGCATAATCAATTGTTTTGAATTGATTCACATTCTATTCCAATTTGGTTCGTACCATAAATATTTTCAATGCAAAGGTGTTAGCTAGGTGCAAATCCTGGGCGATTTGGGAAAGTTTGGCAGTACTGGGTTGGTGTCATCTTCTCCCCCGCTTGTCGGCCGGCGAAGAAAAAAAACAGAAAAGAAAAGAAGAGGAAGTTCAATTATAAAGTTTGATCGAATCATCCGAACACTCAGTGCGATGCATTGAGTTGTTATCCGCGTCAAAATAGTCCTTTCTGACTGACGAGGCACGAGTTCCCGGCAACAGGAAACCATATCCGATGTAAAGTAATGTTGTGCAGTGAATCAGATAGACAGATAAAACGGCGTCCTTGGAGTTTCCTTTTCTGAAACAAGATCCTCCGGCTTCCTTCTGTCCTTCGCAAGGCTGCTGCAGAAGGAGCGTTTTGTCCTGCGCCTTCCGTCGGTGGGGCCCAAGACGGTCAATACAGATAGAGATGGAGGGTTTTAGGTGACGAGGCAGCGATTGGCACGAGGTTTCCGTATAATATAAGCATGCATGCAACGCTCGCCTGCAGTTTCAGGTTCCATGCTCCGAATGTGGCGAGGCGAGGACGAGAAGGAAAAGAGGGTGGTGGGCAATTGAAACGAGAGATGGCGAGTGTTCGAGTGAGGGACTGAGGGGTTTGACTCAGGGGAGAGATCAGGGGAGAGAGCGAAAAGGAAAGAATTTGAGACTCGTTGCTGTCGCGATGGGAGCACCGATCTGGTGGGTCGTGGTTCTTTTGGTTCTTGGTTTGTCTGCGACTGTAAGTGTAGCAGAATCTCATCGACAAAAGCTCGGCCTGTGCTCTAAGAAGTCTAATGATGATGATGACGACGATGAGTCCCCCTACAACACCGACGCGGGCCCAGTTCCCGATAAGCTCAATGTGCACCTAGTCCCCCACACACACGACGATGTCGGGTGGCTGAAGACGGTTGATCAGTACTTTGTCGGCTCCAATAACACTATCCAGGTCAATTGAGAAAGCCTCAGCTCTTTGGGTCTATTCCACTCCTATCAGCTTGTCAACTGCAAGCAGAAGAGACGCTGCATCGTTGTAGCTCTGTGTAGTAATTTCTCAAGTTATTAGTTTAGACTTGATGACTCATATGGTCCCGTCCAATTGCCCAGCTGGTAATTGCGGTACTTCTTCTGCAATATCTGATTTCATTTGTCTTAATTAGTCAAGTATGATTGATCGACAATCGACACTGCGATCAGTTTCCTTCGACATGGGATCAAGCATTACTAATAATTCTCTTGTTGAGAAGATCTGTTGTGCAAGTGTGGTCACTTATCAGTTCAGAGTTTCATCTTAAAGTTTCCAGTGGAGACAGTAGCTCCTCTCCTCAGGGCGCTTTCATCCTGCAGTAGCTGGGAGCGACAATGCTACTTTGAACCAAAGCCTAAAACCTTTTTTTCGTCGTCTGATTTCTCTCTCTGGCGGACAAAAACGTGAAAAGTTTCAGTTTTTTCTGCAGGTTGCAGCTGTTCAGTACATCATCGGCTCGGTCATTGATTCTCTGCTAAAGAATCCCGATCGCAAGTTCATTTACGTCGAGCAGGTACCCGATTGACAAATAACGTCATCCTGTCTCCTAAAAATCATATGAAATTGATGCTAAGTCATGACTCTGTCGTTTAGCCGATGAACTGAAGCCACTTCTTTATCCTTCTTGAAATGCCCAGGCATTCTTCCAGCGCTGGTGGAGATTGCAAAACAAGCAGATGCAAAAGAAAGTGAAGAAGCTAGTGGAGAAGGGACAGCTCGAGTTCATGTAAGCTCACTTGTAATTTCGAAGCTGAAAGACTATCATCTGGCAATGCCGACAATTTGTCATTTTACTTGTTAGATGTCCGCGAGCTGCTGACTGTAGACGTGTGAATGTATGCAGCAATGGTGGATGGTGCATGCATGATGAGGCGACCACACATTACTTAGATATGATCGATCAAACTACCCTTGGGCACCGGTATATCAAAGATCAGTTTGATGTCGCTCCTCGGATCGGCTGGCAGATTGATCCATTTGGACATTCTGCTGTTCAAGGCTACCTTCTTGGAGCCGAGGTTCGTAAGCTCGAATGAATATTCACGCTTCTTTGCAACGTCCTTATTAGTATTGAGACAATCTGTGGGTGTTTCCAGAACTTTTTAATCGTAAGTAGATATGATGCAACTTCGAATATATGAACTCATATTCTTTTTGGAAGGTGTTTATCATCGTCGCTTCATAACTCCATTATATTCAAGTAGAGTTAGATAGAACGCTTCACAATATCTTAAAAAGTGAGCTTTTCCAATGCAGGTCGGTTTTGATGCATTATTTTTTGCTCGAGCTGATTATCAAGACAAAGCCAAGCGCCAGGCGGATCGCACTATGGAATTTATTTGGCGTGGATCTAAAACCCTGGGGGCGTCTGCCCAGGTAAGCTCTAGAGCATTTCTTTCTCGAGTCAATATGGCTTTAATTGATCGAGGGGAAGCCGCTTGTCATCTGATTTGTATCTAAATCACAAGGTTAAACAGTGAGTGTCTATCGGAGAATCTGGTTATTGTTGGCAAATAATCGCACGCTTTGTGGAACCTCTTGTCTTGGATTCTCTTTTCTTCAAGAGAACCAGCATATATTGCTTACGCTCCAGATCTCGATCCCTCTTGCAGCTCTTCGGTGGACTTCTAGGACATCACTACGATCCGCCACCAGAATTTAGATATGATATTCACTCGGAAGCACCACTATTCCAGGTAAACATCATTGTACAAAGTCTTGAAATTGCCTCAAGAGGAATCTGTTAGAAAGGTGCGACTCTAGTCGCCATATATCAAATTTGAGCTGAGCCGGAGTATGCGCCTAAGCTCAATATTGACTGTTTACAGGACGATCCACTCTTATATGACTACAACGTGGAAGAGCGCGTTGAGCTCTTTGTAAAACTTGTTCAAGAACAGGTCGGTTCAGCATCACTTGTAGAAGCACAGCAAGATATATTCTGGGCTTACACTGTGGACTATCTGTTTTTTATTTTTTCTGCAATTTGTGTTCAATGACATCAATATCTTTCACAGGCTGCTCAATTCCGTACAAACCATACAATGTGGACCATGGGAGAGGACTTCGCGTACGAATATGCGGAAACCTGGTTCAAGCAGTTGGACAAGCTCATTCACTATGTAAACTTGGTAAGATATCGTTGAGTCGAACCTTACGCCTTGCCTTTCCCTTGCATTTTGTTACCTTATTCTTAGATACGCCGAGCTACTTCTTACAGCAGAGGATGAGTGTATCATATAACGAAGCTGGTTCACCACTTGGCGTTCAGAACATTACCTGTCAAAGCCCTTACTGTTGTCTGAACCCCCTAAATTGCCTGCTGTAGCCACTGACAAAGAGACTCATTCTTGGATAGAAAGGCTCCACTTCTACGAGAGCATGTGTGGTTATATAGTCAGTCTTTGGAGAAGAGAAATGTTTGCAATACCCAGTCTTAGGAACAAAAGCAAGAATATTGACTATCAGAGATGCTTACGAATGTCCATTGACAGTACTTCATATTCTTCAATTTCAGGATGGGCGCGTGAACGTGTTTTATTCCAGTCCCTCAATGTACTTGGACTCCAAGCACGCCGCAAATGAAACGTGGCCCGTGAAAGAGGACGACTTCTTTCCGTGAGTGTTGTTACATCCATGTAGGGAATTAGAGACTAAAGTCGCCGTTTCCTCGTTCGTGGTGTTGCCTCGCTCTGTACGAATGGCCTAATACAGACAGATGTAGCGAACTGTACATTAGTCTTGCTGGGAACCTTAGATCTACAACTTAGGATGTTTTCTTTGCTCAGGCATCACATTCCACTTTAGTTTAAGTTTATGAATGTTCTCCGTCTTATCATGCACTGTTCAATTTATTATTGCTATAATCGGATATAGGTCTAAACTGTACTTAAGTCAATCAATACCGTGAAGTTCAAAAGTATGTCGGTCTGGGTGCCAGCTTGAGGCTCAACACATTTGTATGAATGATTTATTATGTGGAGTATATATTGCAGCTATGCAGACTGTCCACACTGTTACTGGACGGGATATTTCACTAGTCGACCGGCTTTGAAGCGTTACGTGCGGAGACTAAGCGGATTCTTGCAGGTAAGGTACATGTGTTAGCTTTAACCATCATGTGCAAACCTACGGAGACATTTAGAGCGTATGGAGATGTTACGCTTTGAGCTGTGTATTCAGTGTATCTCTACTTACAACTTTTTACTGTTCATTTGGAAATCAGGCAGCGAGACAACTTGAGTTTCTAGTTGGTAAAAATGAGACGGGCCCGAACACAGATTCCCTGGAGGAGGCAATGGCTATAGTACAGCATCATGATGGAGTTAGTGGTACAGAGAGGCAGCATGTCGCCAACGATTATGCCAAAAGGTTATCCATAGGTGCCGCCGAGGTACGAGCTTTACTGTGCCCTTCTCTAGATTGTTCTCGCTTTTTGAGTAGGATTGCATCTCACAATAATAGTACGGAATAATAGTAACAGAAGTGAGGCAATACAAGAAAGAGTCGAGAGACACAGATACTGAGTACTGGAGAGCAGATCTTAGTTAATGGGGAGAGAACCCGGATGGGGAATATATACCCAACCGTGACAGTCCGAGAGATACAGAAACCCTAGTGGACAGCGGCTGGTCGTGACAATCTGTCACGACCCCGACTATAGTACAAAGTACATACAGCAAAGAACGTGAGTGTACGGAGGTCCAAGAAGTGGGTAGTAATTCGACTTCTAACACTCCCACTTACTACCTACTTACTTCGCTCATCCACATTTCCAACTAATAAACCTAAATTCTGATTATGATACCACTGCTTTTCTCTAGCTAATGGTTTTGTCATAATATCAGCAATCATCTCTTCTGTTGGAACATAAACTAATTTCACCAAGTTATTGGTAACCAGATCTCTGACAAAATGGTATCTAATGTCAATATGCTTAGATCTGTCGTGACTTTTGTTGTTCTCTATCTGTGACATGGCACTTTGGTTGTCACAGAAAATAGTGGTCGACTCCAGCTCAAAACCTAGATCGGTTAGTAATTCTCTTAACCACATAGCTTCAGCTCCAGCCTTGGACAAAGCCATGTACTCGGCTTCTGTAGAAGAAAGCGCTACTGACTTTTGCTTCTTGGATGTCCAACTAATGGTTCCGCCATTAAGTTGGAAACAGTATCCAGACGTCGATCGTCTCGTGTCAAGGCAACCACCCCAGTCTGCATCAGAATATCCAGTCAAACCGGATGGTTTGTCAACCCTCGTGAACACAAGGCCAAAGTCGAGAGTTCCTCTCAGGTATCTGAAAATTCTCTTGACTGCCTTCCAATGTGTCAGTCCAGGATTTGACATGAACTGAGCCACAGAACTGACAGCAAAGGATATATCTGGTCTAGTGCAGACCATAGCCCACATCAAGCTCCCAACTGCAGCTTGATATGGAATATTCTTCACCTCTTCACTTTCTCCCACTGAAATGGGAGAGTCAAGCGTACTTAACTTCAAACCGGGTTCCATGGGTGTATCAATTGGCTTACAGTCAGCCATGTTGAACCTCGCAAGCTTTTCAACCAAATATCGTGGCTGGGAGATCCGAATCCACCCTTCTTCACGATTTCTGTCAACTTGCATACCAAGACAATGATGGATCTCTTCTAAGTCCACCATTTCGAACTCCGCTTTAAGTTTCTCCTTGATCTTCGTGAGGAGACGCAATGAATTGCTTGCCAGTATACAGTCGTCCACGTACAGTGCTAAATACACAAATGCATTCTCCTGAAAGTGAACGTAAACATTCTGATCTGCATTAGCCCTGGTAAAGGCAATCTGTAGTAAGAACGAGTCAATCCTCTGGTACCACTGTCGTGATGATTGTTTCAGTCCATAAATGGACTTATTTAGTTTACACACCATGTTATTCTCAGAAGAGATCTTCAACCCTTCAGGAATGGCCATGTAGACTTCTTCGTCCAACCGCCCGTTCAGGAATGCAGTTTTCACGTCCATCTGGTGCAGCTCTAAATTGTACTGAGCTGCTAGAGCCATTAACACCCTAATGGATGTCATCTTCACCACCGGGGAAAAAGTTTCTGAAAAGTCAACACCATAAACCTGTGAATAGCCTTTGGCTACTAACCTGGCCTTGTATTGATCAACAGAACCGTCAGGCTTGTATTTGATTTTGTAAATCCATTTGCAGCCAACTACGTTCTTACCCGCAGGTAACTCTGTCAATGTCCAGGTGTGATTTTTCTTCAAGGAAGAAAATTCGTCCTCCATAGCTTGTTTCCATTTGATGGAATTAGCATTTTGTAAGGCCTCTTCATAAGAAGTAGGTTCTTGGTGAGTCTCTCCGTATGAAAATAGACCTCGATGCTTCTTCCTCTTCTCCAAAAGTTGATCATATCTTTCGACACGTTTCCTTACTCTTTCCCCCTTCGAAAGAGAGGATCGATGGAGTGGGAAGACGATGAAGCATCCCCCGTAGCTGCAGGCGGGACTTCAGATGCAGTGTTGTGAATTCGGAGTTCTCCCAGTAAGTCTTCAAGGTTGCACACTGTATCATCAAGAGGAGCCGAAGAGAGAGAATTCTCCCGTAGCTTCCACATGCGTCTCTGATAAGTCTGGCCAAAACGGGCTGGATAAGTTGCAGGTACTTCAGCAGTGGGAGAATGACTTACGGATGAAGTGGAAGTTGCCTGTGGAACTCCCACTGCATGTGATGGTGTCCCTGGACTGAATTCTCCTACCGCTGGTGGTCGTCCTGCTGGTGGCTGTTCTGCTGGTAACCTCCTGCGAACTGGATCAGTAGATGGAGCTAGTGGAACAGGGCGAAAGGGAGTAAAACCTTCTTGCTCAGCAGGTGGAATAACTGATGCTTGCTGATGGTGAGAGGTAGCTTCCCGAACTGCAAGAGGCATAAATCTGACGGATCTGCTTTCAAGAATCTTGTGAGAGTCCTTTCTCTGTACGCGATATCCTTTGGCTGTAGTAGAGTAGCCAAGGAAAACACATTCTACACTCTTGGGGTCTATCTTACCCCGATGGCCTTTCTCAATATGAGCAAAGGCAGTACATCCGAAAACTTGTAGATTCCGCAGATCCGGCTTCTGCCCATGCCAAAGTTCGTAAGGGGTTTTGGTGGTGGGTAGAGCCTTCGATGGAGATCTGTTCTGCAAGTAAACGGCTGTATGGATGGCTTCTCCCCAATAGCCATGAGAGAGACCAGAATGTGTCAACAGGGCAACAACAGAATCGATCAAAGTTCGATTCTTCCGTTCTGCTACTCCGTTTTGTTCAGGAGTATCAGGAATGGAAAACTGTCGTTGTATGCCGTGAAGTGTACAAAAATCAGTAAAAGCTCGAGATTTGTATTCAAGAGCATTATCTGATCGCAGAACCTTGATGCGCTTGTTCAGGTAATTTTCAGCCATTGCTTTGAATTCCTGAAACTTGGCAAAGGCTTCAGACTTCTGTTTTATCAAATATACATGCGTATATCGTGAAACATCATCGATGAATGTGATGAAGTACTTACAGTTCGAGAATGTTTGAGTTCTCAGAGGGCCACAAATATCCGTGTGTACTAGACCAAGAAGGTCTTTAGCACGAGGGGCTCCTTTTCTTGGGAACTTTGCTCTTGTGGACTTCCCTAGAGCACATGATGTGCAGAAAGGGAGAGTCCGAAAGGAACATTTCTCCAACCCTTCTACCATGTGATGCTGCTTCATTTGCTGAATTCGCGGAAGACTCATATGGCCGAACTTGAGATGCCATTGGTAGGTGTCCAGCTCTTCGGTGTTGGAAGCCGAATAACAAACCTCTGCAGGAACTGCAGGTGTCTTGAAAGAAGTAGTTTCAAGCCTAAACAGGTTGTTGTCATTGATGCATTCAGCAATGACGTTACCTTTCTTCCCCTTCAAGATGCATCGATCTGGTTCAATGAGTAGACTCCCTCCTTGCTGAACAAGCTGATGAATGGAAAAGAGATTCTTGTGGAGACCAGGAACGTGTAACACTTCAGGTATTAGCCGTTCTTGTCCATCATTCAAAGAAATGAGGACATTACCTTTTCCCTGAATGAGTTGGCGACTATCATCGCCCAGATATACAAACTCCTTCGATGGAAGTTCAGTATATGTCACAAAAGCATTTCTGTTGTATGCCATGTGTTGAGTTGCACCAGAATCTACATACCAGGCTGGATCCATCCCAATGGATGTTAGAGCAGTGACATACAGCCGTTGGTGTTCGTTTGGTGTAGAATGTGAAGAAGCATTGTCGTGTTTCTTCTTCCTGCACTCGCTGGCAAGATGACCTTTCTTCTTGCAGTAGAAACATTTCATCTTTTGCCTGGGAAAAGATGTCTTGGCAGGAGGTTCTGGTCGCGATGAAGGACCTGACTCAGTGAAGTGTCTTGGATGCATCATCTTTGGCGCCCCTCCTCGTTTCTTTGCTGTGTAGAGTGCTGCCATACCTTCTGTCAACTCTTCCTCTTCTTGAAGGTGTGATTCCTCAAGAAGAAAACCAGCAATAACAGATTGGGTGGTCAAATTTTGCTGTGTCCTCATGGAGCGCACAAAGGATCTATACTCAATGGGTAGACTTCGAAGGAGACAGGTGTAAGCTTCTGCCTCTGGAACGTTCTGCCCTATAGATGACAACTGGTGAAGAAGTAGACGAAACTTTGAGATATGTTTCGCTACAGACTCGCCTGACTTCATCTTGAGAGAATGCAATGAATCTCTCAAGTGCATCTGCATTGGTACATCATGGGATTCAAAAAATGCATTCAGTTCTGCCCAGGCCTCTGCAGCTGTAGAATGACGTGCGATCAATGGATGTTGATGGTCTTCCAACGAGTTACTTAACACCGCCAAGGCCATGAGATTTTTGACATCCCATTCTTGTTTACTGCCAGCGCCTGACTCTGGAGTTCTTGTTGTAGACCCCGGTGGAGTGCTTGGCCTGACTTCGACCCCTTCCATGATGTCCATCAGTCCTTCCAGTTGAAGGATTAAACTAATTTTCCCCTTCCATGCATGGAAATGTTCCCCACTGAATTTGGGGAGGGGGAGCTCTTTCCATGCGAACTTGTTGAAACCCCAGGAGAAGTCATCTCCCTGAACTCGAACTATACTCTGTGCTGAGCTTCACGTTCTGCCGAAGTGAATCTTCAAAGAACAAATCTTCGAACTCTGAACTCTAAACCCTAACGCTCTGATACCATAACAGAAGTGAGGCAATACAAGAAAGAGTCGAGAGACACAGATACTGAGTACTGGAGAGCAGATCTTAGTTAATGGGGAGAGAACCCGGATGGGGAATATATACCCAACCGTGACAGTCCGAGAGATACAGAAACCCTAGTGGACAGCGGCTGGTCGTGACAATCTGTCACGACCCCGACTATAGTACAAAGTACATACAGCAAAGAACGTGAGTGTACGGAGGTCCAAGAAGTGGGTAGTAATTCGACTTCTAACATTTGCGTTTGTCCGTTCCTATCAATCCAGCATCCTTCGTCTGAATCTGCTCTAATGATACACTTGTAGCAACCTCGCATATCGGTGACGACTGCAATGGAAGCCTGCTTTGTTCATAAGAAACGTACATGTCGACTGTTGAGCTGCTGTGATCAAATACATATCATAGTAAACATTTCTGGTGTGTGATGACAGGCAGCAGAAGTTATCAGCACAGCTCTCAACCGCTTAATTAGTGGGAACGTGCCCAAACCCGATACGAAGAAGAAGGAAAAAGTCACTGCAAAGAAATTGCTTAAAGATCCAAAATACGTAATTCAGATGCCTTCGAGTGAGGAAGTTTCAAATGAAAGCCTGAAATTCGAACTGGTAAGATACTGAACCAAGTTTGTTATGATAGATTCTAGTGACCTTGACGAGAGTCAATTTCTGCCTTCAGAGATGTCTGTTCTTATCTTTCTCCTTACTAGTTTCACCAGCGTTTTAGGGTCCATATTTAATTGTATTATGTTTAATCTTCATGCAGTGCTTCCTTCTCAACGTCAGCTACTGCCCACCTACTGAAGTTGATCTTTCAGGTGGAAAAACCTTGGTAAGTATCAACGCACTGCGTCTTTCCGACCATTTCCTGCTGAAGAAAAAATCCAGTGTAAATCTCAGTATAAATCTTCTAATATTTTCATCCAGGATGTGCTCATTTGATAAATTGTTCTTTGATGACTTCAATCAGGTAGTGGTTGCGTATAATCCTCTTGGTTGGCCACGAGATGAGATGATAAGGATCCCGGTAAGAAACTTGTCCATTTCAGCGTATCCTAGCAGGTTCAGTCTTGGCACTATCCTCCAACTTTAGTTGACTTGGTTCTCTTAACTCAGAACTGTTAAGAAAATCAAGTCAACTAACGTTCCACGCTACTAAATTTAGGCAACGTTTTCGTTCTTTTTCCAATCATTGATCTGTTGTGAGATTTCCTGTGCACTTAAAAGTGTCTCCCTGTATCTATCATAACCGCACCTGTTGATGCTTAATACTGGTTTCTGCCCTACAAAGGGTATTTCGTGTTTTGGAAAGGTCTCATCAAATAGAGAAAAATGTCAACCAAATCGCCCTCATAGTAGAAGCTTATGTCTGCCATGAATTTCAATGGTCGCTGACGGGGCGGTCGTCGATATGTGTCTCATGCAGGTAACAAATTCGGCACTTACAGTAACAGACTCTGACGGTCAAGCCATACCCTCTCAACTGGTTCCCTTGAGCAAAATTGCGAAAGGTCTTCGCGAGAAGTACGTCATGGCACATGAAGGTGTCCATGCAGGAAAAGGAGATCTTTCCTATCTAGTGTTTCAAGCTTCTGTTCCTCCTGTTGGGTATCGAACTTTTCATATTAGAGCATCCGTACCAGGCTCTCCACGTAAGTTTCTTTCTTCTAAGCTCAGTGAATGGATTGAGCTCAGTTATCACGTAATCGCTTCTGTGTTCTGCGTAATATATCTATTGAATGTGGATGTAACGGAACGTCACACCAAATGCATAAATGAATCACCGGTTCCACTGAATCGTGCAGAATCTGCAGAGCACGCTTCTGTAGAACAAAACAATGAGAGAGCCGGTCATGTTAAGCTTAAGTCAAGCGGTGCACATATTCAGATTTCTCTTCAAACAGGGAGAATTGAAAAGATGAAGGACGTGAAGACGGGTGTAAGTCTATCGTACAATGAACTAGTTTGTGGAGATGTTGAAGTGGTCATTAGTCACATCATCTCGTATGATTTTTTGCGTTAGTTGTTTGAGTTGTCAATTTTATGATCTCCTTTCGAGTTGATCTTAAAAGTTCATCTCTGCAATAATCACTTTTACTAGACAATGAAGTATGCCAGCTGTCAACCTTGCAGGTTATAGCTGACGTTGAGCAGTCATACTGCTGGTACAACGCCAGCGTTGGTAATGCATTTGAGAGCCAGGGTCAGGTGAGTGTCTTCGTGAAGTATTTGTATCATAACTTTATTTGCATTGAGTTCAAGGGATTTGTCCTACGGGGCGCCGCGCAGATGTTGTTGGCTGTACTGAAATGAGTTGCGCTGTTTTGCAGGCATCTGGAGCTTATATTTTCCGACCAAACAGTTCAGAATGTTTTCCTCTTGGAACTCCTGATGACACAGTAATGTTCACGTTGTAAAACTATTTGAATTCAGGCTTGCAATCCTTCTCTTTGGTCTTGCCATGTCTTATCTTTTTCATTATCAGTGTGAATTTCTTTTGCAATGTGTTAAAGACCAGAATTTGTATTTCTGATCACAGGTCCAGTTAACAGTAATACGAGGACCGTTAGTAGAAGAAGTCCACCAAACCTTTTCTCCCTGGATAAGTCAGGTTGGTGCACGATGAACCAGGATTTTGAATTTTATATGTGTATTATTGTATGATATGTGTACTTATTGTATGATTTGAATGTATGTCCTCCGACTAAAGCAAGTTTATTTTCTTTAGCATATAAAATTTTATTTATTTTCTTTTATAAAATTAGCCTAAAGTTTAGGCTAATTTTATCTGTTGATGTGCATGTTCAGTCCGGAGTCATTTTTCACATTTACCACCTTTGTATGTGCGTGCAGGTGGTCAGGCTTTACAGCAATGCAGACCACGCTGAGATCGAATTCACGGTACGGTAGAAATGAAAAGCGCTACAAGTTTAGATCGTCAGTATGGAACTTTAATTGAAGTTTCAGATGAGACGAAACTTCTGTCTTTATAGCCCTGAACAAATTCTGTAATTATGTGTGATGCAGGTTGGACCGATCCCTGTCGAAGATGGCCTCGGAAAGGAGGTTGTTACCAAAGTTTCAACAAATCTTGAAAGTAATGGAGAGTTTTATACAGATTCCAATGGACGTGATTTTCTTAAGCGAGTAAGTTTTTTGAGATGTCTTTTTTGTTGAAACCTTTGAATATCCAATGAGATAACAACTTTGTCCTTTGTTTTGGATCTCGTCTCCTAAGTTTGTACGATTATGTCTAACTACCTGAACCAATCGATAATGTAACCAGAGAAAATATTTGATAGAGTCCTGAATTCTAGAAAGGTCTAAGTAAGTGCTGATGCATGCAGGTTCGTAACTATAGATCAGACTGGACGTTGAATGTCACTGAGGAAGTGGCAGGTAACTACTATCCGGTAAGTTACAGGCCTAGTACCGGTAATCAGTCCCCAGGCTTCAGAACTCAAAGTTCTCTTTTCTTGTCATCTGCACCGTTGCTCATGGTATATATCATTTGTTTATCTAAACATCCATATCTGAGCGTTGATCCTGGACCTGCATGATATCTCTGCTGGACAGGGATAATCTTCACGAAAAGTGGTACTTGTTTTATCTTCCAAATTCATTTTTTTGTTGTTGTTGGTGTAAATACTTGTTACTGTTTACAGCTAAATCTGGGCATCTATCTCGCGGACAATGAAACTGAATTCTCCGTTCTGGTGGATCGAGCCCTCGGAGGCGGAAGTATACGAGATGGAGAGTTGGAGATCATGCTGCACAGGTATGTATCAGAAGTCCCCCATTTTATTCAAAACGACTGCACCTCACGTATATTATAAATGTCTAGCGCATTTTTTTCTTTCTTTTGGTTGCATTCATTTTCGTCTGGAAGTTTTGCATTCCTTATGAGATGTATGATAAGACCACCCGTAATTTCCAACGGTTTGACTCGAACAATCTACTTTCAGTATTTTTAGCTGACTGTAGGCAATTGAAGCACTCATATCAAGTGAGGCGTGATGCAGGCGGATGCTACGTGATGATGGCAGAGGAGTAGGCGATGTTCTCAACGAGGTTGTATGCACAGGTGATCCTGAAACATGTGAAGGTTTGACGGTATGTTAGCTCACTCTTCATAAGTTTCCCATATGTTATAAACTTTCATTTACATCCAGTTTGCAGGTCAACAGTGCTAGATCTATACATCTGTGCGCTGAAAGGACTATTTAAGATCATTTTGAAACTTTCATCTGCCCGTAGATGCAAAAGCACTGGTATTATCTACAAAAGTCGATCTTGTATCACTCTCTCATAACTTCCAATTTTCCAAACCACTAAAAACAAATTTTTGTCTTCGAAGCTCTCAACATTCTGCAGAAAGACGTCTGTACTGAACTTACCTTTTCATTCAAAGTGTTGTATTCTCTCAGTACTTTTTTTAGAGAGTTCCACTATTCTCCTAAGGGCTGACAGTCATTTCAACACGTCAGTACGTAGCTAAACTCGTATTCGCTGTTCAACCTGAGACTGGAACAGGTGCAAGGAACCTACTACTTACATGCAAGTTCAAAGACCGAAGCACCAAAATGGCGGAGATCATATGGACAAGAATTACTCTTCCCCGTACAACTTGCTTTCACGGTTCTCGAGGTAAATTGCTGGGTTAATTTTTTCCGCCAACAAAGACCCTGACTTTGTGGTGAGTCCCAAATACAGTAACTGGTTGTACGCCTTCTAGGAAACTGATCGTTGTGTGTTGTTGTTAAACAGAGCAGCGAAGCAAATGTAGGGCCTGCTCTCAACTTCTCTCTCCTGGCTAGTGACTACTCCCTCCCACCGAACGTAGCCCTTCTGACTCTACAGGTATGTAACTGGTTGTACAGACATCACCAGGCATACGAGTTTGTTTTTTTTGCTTCGTAAGCTTCTTTAATCTAAATGGGGTCTCTTTGATGATCCATCTAACAGGAGTTAGAAGAAGGGGATGTGTTATTCCGCCTTGCCCATCTTTACGAGGTATATCACTCAACATTTGTAATTGTGCCTCATATCTTTTTTGAACAGTAACCTCTTTCTTGTCATCTTGAGATCTGTGCATATGGTACAATGGTGTGGTATGAGGCGTGGTTTACATTTAATCAGGATCTCATCACTACTAGAAATATGTGAATCGGGTTCATCGTTTATCGAACGACGAACTCGATGCGCATAAAATTTAATGTACCTTCCCAATCTGAGATCTTCAGGCTCCTTATGCATGACCCCCTTAGGTTTGTTCACGGGTTATTTTATTTGTTAGAAACCTGTTTCCATGAACAGAACTAATAAATTTTCATCTTCTCTTCTTCAGATTGGGGAAGATGATATCCTTTCTGCAGTTGCAAATGTGGACACTCAGGCATTGTTTGGAAAAAAACGGGTAAGTGAACTACATTTCGTATCGATCCAAAAATTCTTCATGTCACTCAAGTCAAACTCTTTTCAATTGATCACAAACTGAGAACATCGTTGTCATGGAAACAGATTGACAAGATCGAAGAAGTGACTCTTACAGCAAACCAGAAGAAATCCGATGTGAATCCATTGCAATGGAACGTCGAAGGGAATATAAGCTCAACTGTTCCACTACGTGGACATCACCATAAGAAGCACGAAGTTTTGGTGGAACTTGGTCCTATGGAAATCAGAACCTTCATAGTCTCCTTCGAGTGAGGAGTTTTGAGATAACGAAGTGTACAGCTAGACATGGTGTCAGACTTTTTGAAAAGTCTGATGTTTGTAAAGTTCTCCTTATATATAACTAAAACATTCTCATCGAAGTGCATTTAATGTGTTGTTTTGGACAAAACATTATGTTGTATCTGCGGAATGCTGGTAATGTAGAGTTGAACAATGTACATCGGACTACGTAGGTTACTTATTTTAAGGTTTTACCACAGTATATACGTCTTGTGTAATATTAGAAAGGTTGAAGAAAAAAACGTGCTAAACTGAGAACAGGCGACTTTACGGTTTACAAAAAACGGATCTGATTGGACGAGATTGAGGAGAAGTAGAACAGAGATGGAGAAGAAAAATGTGTGAACGTATGAGTCGAGAACCTGCGACTCCAGTATCAAGAAAATACTGGTCTGCTTCGACGAGATCAACGAGGTGTATAACAAAGATGTGAGAGACACAGGCGTGAGGATTTCACATCTTACGTAGGAACGATTTTCGGTAACGACCAAAACGCTCCTAACTTATCTTTCTTGGTGTAGAATCCTCATTTACGTGACCCAAGAATGATGGGTTTGGATCAAAACAAGTGGATTCGGCAGAAACTTAAAATCCACCAACACACCATCCATCACAAGAAGATTCTCATTACGATGAAACAGTATTAGGATGAGTGATTTCTACAAATAGAAGCAATGCTTTACACATATCGTCCCCTATGTCGTATAGGAACCGTGACGTTGGCCTACATATGCACATGAACACAAGCCTGCAGATTATTAGTGCTGGATGAATGCTGGTCAAGGTCCAGCATGGCAAGGGAGAGGTCTGATTCGTGATCTCCCTCCCTGTATATGTTCTTTCATAAAGCTGTAATTGCATCGACTCACAACTCCTAAAATCCTTTCAATACTGCTCCAGCCTGCATGATGTTGTACTTCTAACTTTTGAGAACAGCAACGATTTCTGAGAACGGTTCGCCTTTACCTGAATATTGAAAGCACAGAAGATACACATGTATGAATCGAGGCAAACCATGGTTCAGCAGTAAGTTGATCTAATTGATAAAACGGGAAGATGAACTCCCTTGGACCCACATGTTACATTCGTATGCACTGTAAAATTGCATCATTAGAGATGTAAGGGTAGGTACTAAAACTGGTCATCTTCCAAAGCAGCACAGTTCTATACTAAGCGGACTGTAATTCACTCTATGCTGTTTCATCTGGGTAGCGTACTGCAAGGGAAATGGTCTTCAGCTCCAGGACATATGCGCAGGTCCTTGAAAATCTTCAATCTTAAGCATATAAGCTGAAATGATCGACTATGTACAGACAGGATAGATTTGTTGACATGCTAGTTGAGGAAACTTCTGCTATGGATACCAATATTCACATCAGAAGGGTACTCAGCGCCCTTTTAACAAAATCTACAAGTATAAACGGCGGAATGAAGAACTGATGTGGATGTCCGAGAATACTACGGGCTTCTAAAAAAAGGTGAGGACATGGATCAAACCGAAATCTGAACGCTGAATGAAGTATGTGAAAGGGAATTATGGATCTTATGCCTAAGTTGGTCGTGAAGGAAACAACTTGATCAGCCAAAGTTTTTACTCTGAATGATGGTCTTATTATGTATCTATCGACAAAACTGTTGATGCCTCAATATCGGTCTATTCTCGGCGGCATCTCACCGAAGTATCCTCACCTCCTGAACGACAACAGCTGCACCAAAACCCACACGATGAAAGAATGAGATCTTTGTAATAAGCTACGTCTGGAAATTGTAACAAAATGACTCAGAAGAATAGTCTCACGGTATATGTTCGGACAAGGGTAAATGCATACCCAACAAAGGGGTTATGAGTATAGTTCAAAAGAAAACTGAACGATGCACAAGAAATATCATAAGCTTGGTAACATAAGCAGAATCTGCATATATATTATGGTGATATACACCGATATTTGGAGCTGAGGATAGAGGTGCTCAACGACAATGCTTCTACGGCCAAAGTGGCATGAATAAATTCGAGATCAAGTTAAGACCGAACAAAGGCGAGAAAGACAATGATCAGAAAGAAGGCACGTATGGAAGAATTATTGAAATTGGCAATCGTTTTATAAAGTCTTCATACATCATTACTTTGAGATCTAATTGTTGGTATAATCTGGAGGTGATTAGAACAGACCTGACGAGCCACCTGCACGACGCGTCTCTGATCGCGTGAGGAGTACGTGTCGAATCCTGACGCTACCAGGGACCCTTGGATGAGGGACTTGTGATCATGTACATTACTGTTAGCAGCTGCTGCACCAGGCTGAAGTAGATCAGGTGTTCTTTGAATTCCATGATCCATTCCACTCGAACTTCCTGAAGGATCACACTTTGAACGACAACTGGACTTCTTTTTCTTCTTAGCCTCTTGCTGATGAGAGTTATCCTGTGGGAAATTGCTGCCGGTATGATTCGTAGGTGACATGATAGGAGCATCCTTGCGTGGACAACAGTCATCAGACTCCTTCACCGGCTCCGAATCAACCACTGTGGTTATCAACTTACACAAAGACAACGCTGCTGTTGTGTCTGCCTTGTCAGCTTCATCAGAAAATACGGACTGGACATGATCACCTTCTTCAGTGCCCTGTTTTGAAGTTGAAAAGGAACTGTCGAGCCCATCTGACGTAGTTTTCCTCAATCTTTTGGGAGGGTCCTGCTCATGCGAGGGCTTTTCGGAGACAGGAGAAGTCTGGATGTCCCCATCGTGCGCATCGTTGGCACCCGAATGACTGTCTTCAACGAGATGTGAGCCCGCTAGGAGCAAACTCTGCTCTCCAATATGATGAGGACCGGACGTCAAGGATGACTTTTCCTCATCTGAACTTTTAGCCTTTTCGTTCTCGCCCGTCAAAGATGACTTCTCACCTGAAGAGCTTTTCGTCTTCTCATTTTCCCCTTGCTCAGAAGGGTCTGGAATAACACTTGATTCCAGCTGCTCGACATTGTTCGATCCACCAACGACATCTTCCACCTTGTTCGCTAAACCAGCCCGACTTGAATGAGCCCCTTTGACTGCCTCATTAGCAGATTCCTCCTCAAGCGTCTTTCCCTCATCAACAGACGGTAAACTAGTCTCTGCATCCTGTTCGTTTACATCGGCATCTTTCATGTCAACATCAGTAATTCCCACGTGGGTGAAATTCAGATGTTCAGCTGCACATGGCAGCTTCAGAAACTGGAAATCTGGAATCGAAATAGGAATCCCTGTATTTTTTAGATTTAATTTCTGTCGTTGGTGCTTCACGGTCCCGCAGGACTTGGATGGAACAACTTTTCTTGACGTCTGCCTCTGAGGGAGCTCATACAACTGATCTCCCTTCCTCTTCGAAGAGCCTCTTTTAAGGGGTTCTGGTGAAGAGAGCAATCGCCTCCTTGCCATCTCCAGATCTTCTTCCAGACTCTTCTTCTCAAATTCTAATGTCCTTATCTGCGGATCATTCACAATTCGTACGTGTCAATATCATGAACAGGGTTTTCATACCGAGAATGATTGATATGAAAGCTGAGCTAAACTCCATGTAATACAACGAAGCAAGAGAAGAAAGAGATACGCATGACGACAAAACACCTTCAAGAAAACATATACCCATGGCAGTCACTCCTCAAAACATCTGCCTGTCAAGAGATGAAAGCTCCTTCGTACCAGCTGAGTAGTGATGAGTACAAAAGACATGGAAGAAGAAGCAGTGACTAGGGATAGAGAGACGAAATGCATAAATCTTCGTTGAAAATGACAAGATCTTGTTCAAAATATGAGTTTTTTTAGACAATGCAAATGGGATCCAACAAAATAAAACAATGGTTCATTACAGAAAATGTTGCTCAAAAAAGGTAGTAGCTTTGAAATTTGACTTTGAGCTGAAAAGAAATGGAGGACACCGCTGGTCGTCTGTGCTCCAATTCGAAGTCATGGTAAGATGTCGCTATGAATGTCGCTCTAAAAATGTAGAGCAGTTGATCAGTATATGAACAAGGCATGATGCGAGAATTCCCCAACTCCTTTCGAATTTTGAGGTAATGGAGAACTTGACTATCAGTCATGCTTCCGAGCAAAGAAACCCCCTAAGTTATTCCTCGAAAACCGATACCTTGAGGTGTATCGTACATAAGGCGACAGTCAATTTCTCGCAAACCAAATTCTGCTGGGACCAGTACTGTCCTGCGTTGAGCCCGTCTCAAACAGGGCTTGCCTAGGCAGAGGCCAAATACTCAGGCCTACTGGAGAGACAGCACATCCTGAATCTGCCATCTCCACTTGAGTATAGCAATGTCAAGCGGAGCTTTAAGAAGACTCACTCCGAATTCTGACATTATTCCTTCGCAAATAGATTGTGAAGGTGCTAAGACCGACGTGCAATAGACATTTCGTTCAAGACGACACAATCCATGCAGGCATTCTGATTCATAATTTCGTCGATATGGTTAAACTATTCTCGTTCGGCACCTCTCCGTTACCCTCTTGTATAAAGCGGTAGGAAAGTCTGACATACCTGGCCGCTCAGGTTCATCATGAGTTGCATCGAGGAATCCTTCGCAAGGCACTTCGCCTCCTCGAGCTGTCTGCACCTGTACTGTAGATACTCGACACACTGACGTGCATAGCCTCCGAACTTATGGATCTCCTCAGCTGTCACCTGCTGTACACACGAATGCACGAACTGCCCCATGTCTGAATGCAGTTGCTTAATTTTGGCTTCCAAGAACGACATGGTCCACCGACGCCCGGCCTCGTTCATACAATTGATCACTCCTGCAGTCTGAAATGACAATCAAGGCGCGGCGACCCACCACCCACAACAATCAGGCCACAAAATTGCAAATTTGTGCAGCTCTCTAACGCAGAAACCTCGAGAAAGAAGTTGCGGAGCGAGAGCGTGCGAACTGACCTGCTCGGGCGACAGTCCCAATGGAGCGAGCGAAGTGACCATCTGCTCGACGGGAAACAGAGATGCAAGGTGGGCCGCACCCGGCACATCCACAGGAGGAGGAGCACGAATTCCTCCGTAGACAGGCACCTGCGGTCCTTTCACCTGATCGTCCATGCCGTCTGCTGATGCTGATGATGGAGGTGCAGGTAGCGATGAGAATGACGACGATCGAAAGCGGCGGTGCAAGCACAAGCGGCTACAACAAAGATGTGGGCAGCAACGCAGGAACAACGACACATCGCACAAAGCAGCAGCCCGTCTCCCTCTCCCTCTCCCTCCCTCCCACAGCACCCAACTCCGACTGCCTAATTGCCCCGCGCTCTCGTGCTGCGGCCTCTATCTAGCTCAGCTCCCGGCGATCACTGCAAACGAGTCTACGATCACACTCCCAGGAATGAGAAGCCGAAGTGTGCCTCCTCGACGACGACGACAGCAGCAGCAGCAGCAGTGGACCCTGACTGCACGCACACCAGCACAAACAAACGCACGCAGAGACGCTGCGGCAGCGGCAGAGGCAGCAACGGGTGACAACGGGTGACAAGACGGAGGGCGGGCGAGGGAGGTGGAGGCGGACGAGGAGAGGAGAGGAGAGGAGAGGAGGCAGCCGACCGCGCCAGAGCGAGCGAGGGTGTACGTACGTACAGCGATGGCGACCGAGTATATTAAGTAAAATCAGACCGCTGGCTTTCCTTTCCTAGGACCTCCCCGTCGCCTGGCGGTCGGTCGGGCAGCCCCGGTTCCGGGCACACTCTCCGGCCTGCGAAGGCACCCGGGTTCCGGGGCCGGGACACCTGCTCCCCCTTCCCGTCGGGGAGTCGGCCTCCTCTTGACCCGACCAGTTTTGCCCCTGTTTCGGGGAAACTCGGATCACGATACCTTGAGCCTATTTCAAGCGAATGCCGCGCCTCGTATTTTCCCATACCCCGTTTGATTTAACAGTCACGTTGAAATAAGAATGTAGAATGCAGGTGCCATATATATAGCGTATGGTGATGGCTAAAAATGAAAATGCGGAAGCACAATGTGTTACGAAGGTTTATGGTGTGAAATAAAACGAGAGAAAATCTCTTTTGTTAGTTGTGAAAGATACAATAAATCACGAAACTGATGTTCACTTAAGTTGTGTGCTGATGAATAATGTGCAAATTAAAATTACAAATAATGTGGCCACCCTATGAAATTTATTTATATAAAATCATGTTATTTTTTGAAAAAATGACTTTATTTATTCAAGTTTTCAAAGATTATTTAGGCTGATTATGTAATTGTAAATTTTGCAATATACCTATCTACTTTTAAAAGGAGTAGCTGAAAGATTTGTGAAGAACTTTGAAGTAAGTTTCCAAATCGATATCATTTCAATAGAAAATTCAGTATAATCCATTTTCTAAGAAAAAAATTAATTTTGCGGATTCTTCATGCTTAATAATTTTAATATACTACAAAAATTTTGGATTTAAGTTTTGGATCATGTACATATATCTAATCATCTACGATTGGATCATTCATTGAATATATATTTGTAATGCAAAAACATTTGATACATGATATGCTTTCGAGTATTTTTTTATGATTAAGGTTATACTTTGCGTGCTTGATTCGTTATACGTAAGTTTACATGACTAAACATGAAGAGAAATAAAACTACAAGACGAATGTTCTATAATCATAGAAACTTTTGTCAAAAACCTATAAATTATTGTGTTCATCAATTTGTTGAGGTTTAACTCTCAATAAATAGTAACATACTGCTCTAGCTATTTATAGCTAGGTTGCTATATGATATATATATATATATATATATATATGATCTGTGTATTACCAAAGAGAAACGTTCAGTATATTATCATGATGCTCTTACCTCGTGGACGTAATCTTTGAGGATAAACTAGGCTATACGCTAGTGTATCTCGTGTTGTTGGCTTGATTGAGTGTGAAAATGTTAATTATCAGGTTTTAAGTTTACAATTGATATTAGAACTGGCTTTAGATTCGGATTTTGAACTAGATTTTGATATGGTGTTTCTCATTTACACTTCAGCTGCGGAGAGCAGCTTCTCTATATTGACAAGGGAAAAATATCCACTCACGTATATGATCAAGAAGTATAACTAGTGCTCATTCTTGAAAATCTTAAACACGTGATTGAGCTAGTCAAGATTAACAGTAAACTTTGGTGATTAAGCTAATGTAGATTGTCGATAAATTCAATCTAGTTGATATGTTGACCAAAAATTTTACTTTGGAAAGTTTCCGATCACATTGTGTTACTATGCAAGTTGTGCATGTGATGCTTACCGTTTAGTTTTAATTAACTCTTGTTTAAAGAGTTACCATATATTAGGTATCTTTCTAGAACTTTCCGCATAGTAATTATATAAGTTTTGAAGTTTCTGTTATCTCTATTCTAGCAGATTTTTAGTTAGTACTCTATCTTGTTATAAGTACGTCTTTGTTCTAGTTAATTCTCGTGTAAAGAGGAATCTTGTGTTAAGTTTCCGTCAGGAACTTCCCGCGGAGTAATAATATAGGTATAAAGGATATTGTTTCCTTAACAGAAGTTAAAGAGGAGATTGTTGAAATTAATTCTTATTAAATAGTAACATCATAGTCTAGCTATTTATAGCTAGATGGATCATCAGTGTAAGGTATATATATCCAGGATTTGTGTATTATCAGACAAAATGTTCAATATACTATCACTATGTGGACGTAGCTCTTGTGAATGAACCACCTTATACGCTAATGACTCTTGTGTTGTTGGCTTGACTGAAGTTGTCACTAACGATTATCAGGTTATACGTTTACACTATTTTATTATCAATGATATGTGATGTTTTATACACATCTATACTTAAAGGGAGCGGCTGTTATTACTCAATTTATGTTAATTATCCCTCGTCTTAATTGTAGAATTAGGACAACCAGTTTGTTCTAATGGTAATACACAAGGTTGATAATTCTATCTTTCTTGTTATCAATCATGCGTCTACGCTTAATCATGACGACGTAGCACTGATTCAACACATAATCTTGCATTGCCAATAGCGCATCGACGGCGTAGCCCTGATTCAACGCATAAGCTTGCAGTGCCAATAGTGCATTGTTCAATGTTGCGTGATACTCTAGCGGTGGAACGAGCTTGTTTATATAAAAATGAGATCCCTTGATCAATCATATACATTCCTTCTTTAGCAATTCATATAATTTTTAGAGGGAGGGAGATAGCATAAACTAGCCGTTACCTTTTTTCAAATGTGATATTGATAAAAATATGCATGTATAAATGAACCCAAATATACTCATAGTTGCATGAAAATATGATAAGCTTATATGAATCTAAACGTATCTATATTGAGATTTCACAGAAATAGAATTGTAAACATTTTCCATAAGTACTTTGTAAATTGAAAGATTTTAAAAATTATATTTTATGGTAATTTATTGCGATCATTCTTAAAGATATGAAATTTCTACTCAATTTTATACTGAGATTTTGAACTCATGAAATGCATCCTCGTGACATATAACGAGATTCTAGATTGTTTGAAAACATCATTTAGTACACTTGAAACCTTCAAAATAAACGGGACAAAATCTGACATTAGATAGTATTAATTCATCCTTGATGTTGACTAATAGGCAAAACGTTTTGTGATGTATTACAAAATTGTCCACTCTATGAATCATTGAAACTCTCCAACGTGGATTTCGTCGTTTTGTATTTATGTCCACTAACAAGTCAAATAGTTATTGTTTTCTTTCCTCTAAGTTGAAAGTTGAGATAGACAAGAAATTTTAAGCGTTTTGTTTACTTATCGAGATTCGTATATATACATTCAAATGAGAAGCATAATCTGGATAAAGAATCCAATGCAGAGTTCAAAGGTTTGTTTAGTTCCCATGGCCGGAAAACTTGTTACTATAAGTTAGCTTACCTTATGATAAAAGTTAGTAAATCTCAATCTTCGAAAACTTGAAATTTTTTTAAAATTAATTTAACACTAGCTTCAATAGGTTAATCAAACTCAATTCTTATTCACAATATATTCTTATTCCATGATAATGTCCTTTATAATCTTCAAAATTGTGTTTAAGCAAGAGCCCAATTACTCATGTAGTAGTTAAACATTTGACAATTCGTTCAATCTTCAATGGCAATTACAATTGGTTTACAGTAAAACTAGATATAAAGATACGATCGCTACCGTGAGATTGTAAGGATATGTCCAAGTATCTTTTAATTAAAGACGGCCTAATTAGACGTGAAAAGCTATCTAGAATAGTCTGAATAGCTATAGAAGTCTTATAACAATCCATCTCGACCTCGTTCCCCTTATGTAACTTTCAAAGCTTGACCTTCTCTATACACCTTAATGTATCCACTGTAATTATACATCCTCCTCTTCGTCACAGGAAATCTCATCATGGACCTTGTCACCCAAACTTAAATGTTCAACCACGGCAGCAAAAATGTTTGTCCAAAACTTGACCTTCTCTAAATACCTTAATGTTTCCATGGTGATTATATATACTCCTCTTCCTCTTCGTCACACAGGAAATCTCATCATGGACCTTGTCATCCAAACTGAAATGTTCAACCACGTCAGCAAAAATGTCTGTAACTTCTAATGCTTGACCTATTCTATATACAGAGTTAAACCTCACAATAGTGACATACATCGGTTCTTTAGTTTTATGTCACAATTGGGAGGTGTCACTCACACGAGGTTGGATAACATTTAGTGTATCATGTGGAGACATTCTTATTGCATGTTTAGCGGATCCGTTAAATATTTAGCGGATCATTTGACGGTTCGAATTTGAACTTACATCAACAATGATAAGTGAAACTACAGTTATTTGATGTTCACGATGAGAAGATTTTCAAAACATAAGATTTCTGTACTTGCATGTATATCAGCAATTTCTACTATATAAGATTTTTAAGATTTCTGTACTCTACTGTATATAGAAAATTTTTACTACTCAAAGAATTACATGGTTCAATCGAGAAGCAATTTTTCTCGTTTAAGAAATATTAGGAACCAATTCTGCTTGGTAAATTTTGCAAAAGTTTGCAAAACTCTCTAGATTACAATGGTGGTTATAATCAACATGAATATCAATTGTCAAAATTGAAATTTTCCATTTTTCCCTTGACTCAGAAATTTGAGCTGGTTGAAGAGCCCAAGATTCTAGTCGAAATTGAATTTTTCAATTTGTCCCTTATATGACTCGGAATATCTCAATGCAAAGTATCGATCACATTGAGCACTAACGCCACCCTGGAACAACCTTTGTACAAATGATATGCAAAATGATATCAATTTCGATAAGATATGTTTCATAGCAAAATTCAAAGCACACTTCCTCAACTTATGCTCCGAGAATAAAATCAGAACATCAATATATTTTTGGGACCTGTCTTGTTAGACATATATTTGACGTCTGTGAAAGAAAAGAAGCAGATGATAACAAGAGCAGTTAATATTTGACGCATTCAATATTCTCATAATATAGTTACAATCATGATTCAACCTCACTGGAAGCATAGAAAAAAAATAGAATTCTAAATCTGGAAGATATGAATGGATACTTTCGATAATTATGATAGTCATTAAAGCTCCATCATGTCATTGTTGAATCTTCTCATGTCACTATTGTCAATAGTGACGTACGGTTCTTATTGAACAAATTTATACGTTAGAAACTAATGGTTCCACACTTTCATGTCACTCATGGGAGTATGTCACTCAAAAGAATTGACACTATTGGGAGGTTTAACTCTATACCTTAATGCTACCACCGTGATTATACATCCTCGTCTTTCTGTTCGTCATACAGGAAATCTCATCATGGACCTTGTCATCCAAGCTGAAATGTTCCACCACCCCAGCAAAGATGTCATCGCCCCGACTACTTCGTAATCTGAATTTAGAAACTCATCAAGCGTGAGAGTTTCAACAATAGGAAGTCCCGCAATTTGTGCTTGTAGTTGTGCCCTTTTTGTTTCTTTTATAGTGTCAAGTTCTTTCTCTTCTACGACGTGCTCTTCTTGCCTCTTGATGCATGTAGACTTGAACCAGCAATTAGCGATGCCTTCTTGTCGTCCATTTTGGTGGTTGTGTTGTTGTGGATTTAGACCTATTTAGACGAGGTCAAAGATAAGTGAGACCGATAAATTGGAACCGTGAATCACTAAACAAGTGAAAGGTATCCTTATTTTGGTGAAACACCTTACGGCCAAGGTATCCTTATTTTGCCGCATAAACTATAGAGGACCGCAAAAAATATCCTAATCCTTATATCGAGTTTTGACTGTATATCCTACATCGTAGATACCAATCAAAATGACTACTCCCCTTCACAAGCTACGAAGCAAGAGGTTTTAAAAGAGCTGACTGATACACATCTACTCATTCCTTCATTTTCTGTAGAATAAAACTCTATTTCATTCGCAAATTACGTGTGTTCTCTGCGTGTTCGATCTTACAGGTCGCCATGATCACTTTCCGAAAATAACGTGCCAAGACTAACTCTTGAGCAGTTTGTAAAAGACTATGCGCCAAACTGATAGTGAAGTGGAGAGTCATGAGGTGTAAATATGCATTTGTATGAAGTAATTTGGACCTAAAATGTTCCCCCAAATTATCATGGGTCCAGAGCTTTTAACCAGTGGTGAGTACGAAGACTTAGTTCGTATGTATATAACCTTGTAGTTGTGAAAACAAACATACATGGAATCCGTCCTATAGACTAAAAAGTGGCATATAAGAGAAGGGACTGAACCTTGCACAAGGTGTAAGGTACTCCATGTTAAAGTACAATATGTTACGGACGAACTCTTTACAAACACTACCTCACGAGGGCATCCTATGCCATTGCAAGTACTATTTCTGGACATAATAAACCTATACATATGCACAACAGTTTGTATGAGAACCACAACACTCACCAGGAGAGTGCATGATGCCATATTACATCTTTTGGATCGAAAACAAGTTGTTTTCATCACATGAAATACCTCTACGCTCCGCTGAAGTCAACGGGCCGTGTCAACCCGAACAGATATTGACTTCCTTAGACCACTGTCGGAAACAATGGTGACTCCAGTGGAGACCCAGGAGGTAATTTGGCGTCCACACCAGCTTTTTCTTTCCACATAAATTCCATAGTTCCTGAGATAACACGGCGAAATACAAGGGTTCAGTATTTGGATCTGAATATAACTCAGGCACATCATCAACGGACTACCCATCGTCCTTCATACGTCTACAGCATTTCCTTCGAAAGCCCCTTTACCATCTAAACGTAGCAACTACTTGACATATTGTAGATAAATATATGTACATATCTAGACCGAGAACAAGTACTCTGTATGAGCTGTAGGTACAACGATGGAATTTTTAAAGGCATGCTCACACAATGATAGTTTATCTGCTAAAGATAATCGTGATTAGTACTATATTTTCACAAATCAGAGATAACACATGCATGCAAGAGGCAGCTAAAGCAATCTGGTTTGTCGTTAAATAACTAATCGGAAGAATGAACTGTTAGGGTTTCTGAAAACGCATGGGATGTGCTATCACTAAATTTTTAATATCTAGCTTAGACTTTGTCTATGCTTGATAGAAGAACAAAGGCTGAATTCGGCTTAGATTATGAGCTTGAATCGACTTGCCCCGCTACCGCTGAAGGTAACCCTTGAGCAAGAAAAACTGTCAAGTTCTAATTGAGTGTCTTCGCGCTAGGTCTGATTGCGTTTGACAACTACAAAGTAATTTTACTAGCTTGCAAACCGGATAATGGAAGAAGAAATCATAAATTCAAATTAGCCCAAATCAACACATAAAAATAACAGAAAGAGTTCAATGAAGATAATAACTCTCCAGATACGATATTCCTCAACCTAGATGACGTGTTTACGTGGTGGACTTAATTGGCCATTTTGAGCTGTGAAGTAGAAACTTCGTGACACTAAACCTAAAGTTTAAGTGTTGCAGTAGATTTCACAGCTATAAATTTAGGTTTAATGTCACTGAGTTTCGCTCGAGTTCATCGAGTTCACCGTTTATATTGACCAATTAAATTGACTTCTTAAACATGCCATCTTTCTACTGTAGGTTGAGTACTGTATCTGGACATTCTTTCTCTCAAAAACAGGCTTGCTGTTATTGTTATGTGCTGATCTGGGCTAATTCCAATCCAAGGAAGACTTATATTGCAGTAGCCGTCTTGGAGATTACTCACCGTTCACGTCCACTACATCCGACGACAACTGCCATGTGAGTAGTACATCATAATATACATCTCAAGATAGGAACTCTTTACCTGGACGTGGGTCATATCGTACATCGTCTCCAGCCCAGCGTGTTGCATATGCTCGGCGGCGATTACCCGATGATGATATGCCTGGTGCACCATGTACGGCGAAACTGTGATGCACGAGACAATCTCCAGGTTCGAGATCCCAAGATAATAGTTCCACCTGGCATCAACACGCAGATAGATTATTCCAGCCTCATCAAACACAAAGCTCATGAGCAACTCAATTGATGTAAAAGGAATCCGTAATGATTCCATAAAACAGCTCTGTATAAAAACTAGGGTTTGGAAATGAATGCTGGATAGAAATACACCTTCATCACTTCTAGTGGAAGAAAATCATATCTATTGATACCTGATCACGCATGCTGTCAATATCTGGAATTTCCGCCACAGAAGTCACATTCGCAGCCTTGTATCTATCCTGGTCACCGGAGAATGATGTCAACCTGTACACGTTCATTAGTTTGCGAACATCGCTCTAAAAGCAAGACCAGAGCAAACACTAAGTCAAGACGTAACGAATGAAGTACATTTGAGATGTCTCCCAGGAATGACATTGTCTACTTCGGACCTCGACACACTAAACATCGAAGTACTCACTTGTGCAAAAGCTCCCACTTATGGGAGCCCTTCACGTACTCGATACAGCAAGACTTTGGAACGTGATCCAAGGCAAGCCACAAGGAGATGACCTGGTTTCCCTTCAATGGCCAGTATGAATGATCATTGTGCCATGGAGTCGCTGTCTCAGTACCTGGCTCTTTGACAAACAGCTGGTCATAAAATAGACGCACCTGTTTTGCTCTGTTTAGTTTAGTTTTGGTTCACAAAACAAAAAATTCCAGTTTTGAATCAGAATGAATAATAGATGAATCGCGTTGATATGCTTGACATGCTTTCGTAACGCGCTTATAAATTGTCTGTGTTGACAAGAGTGATTTACTAGACTAGAACACGCGCTAGGTAGAGAAACACGAATGATAAGAGTGACAACAGACTCCTCATGGACATAGTACTGACAAGTCATTCCATGTACTATTGCATGGGTATACGGGTGTTGTGCTCGCTACTTCTGTAGGATCTTTACTAGATCCAGTCAAGTTTCTAACCATGTACATATTTGAAATGCAGGAGAAACCGCCCAGATGTGGGCATAGAGATCAGTGGCTTACAAGATTCCAACATCAACTTTGGAGGGATTTAATGTGCTTTGAAATCTAACAAAAGGTCGAGTAAAGATCAAGACCTACTCAGCTGCTTAGCAAGCTCTCCTGCAGGCGACTCGAATATAAATCTTTTCATAGCCTCTGATCTTATCCACAGAAACTGATCGTCATGAAATCGGCCTGGCTGCATTGAGACATTGAAACAAGGAAGTAACACTTAGTTTTGACGTGTCTTTTTCTTCAGTTTGTCGTCAGTAACTTAAAGTTAGAATCTATCTGACAGAAACCATGATGCAAAAAATTGTTGAGTCTAAGTGGTCAAGTTCTCGGACTTGAAAGAAGCATTTATTAGAAGTAAAATGTCAAGACTGAGTAGTTCCAAATTTAAGTGACATCCATAACAGGTCAAAGATTAAGCTCTGAACCTGGGGCAAAGGGTATGAAAACTCGTGTTTAAAAGAACTTAAGAATATCAACTTTGGACGAAGTCAAATATACAAGCCCTCACGCAGAACAATACATTATAAGTGAGGTCTAAAGTTTGGCATATCCCATACTAAAACGGGAAATTCTTGAAAGATAGTGACTCTGAGAATGTATGAAAAAGCACAAACAAAAATCACAGTTTGCAAACTGTTCATTGGAGTTAAATCAGTAGAGCATACAGATCACAAGAGCAATGCATGACAAGGGCCTCCAGCACCACAATGGTTATCTGGGGTTGATTCTTCGATAGACATAAACTCAACCTTAGGCAAATAAGCGCCTCTCGGATCCTCAAATAAGTCTATCATCCAGTAAGTTCGATGTTTGCCTTAACACACTGCTATAAAGCTATTATACAGCGGAGATGTGGAGGGGGTTATGAAAGCGTAGAGAGGTTTCCAGATAAGAGGAAGTTATCAACTTAGAAGAGAATAAAGCCTTTGCATACGCGCACGTTGCTTTTGAGCAGCCTATTGAAACTATAGAATCTTTGCTCGTTGAAAAGTTCTCTTTCAAGAAGAACCTACACAATACCGGATAAATTGCAACATAAAATACGCTAGGCCCTGCATACTCTGATGAATTAACCAGTCATATGAGTCAATCCCGAACAGCAGACAAATTGCAGACTTCTTTAACATCTAAACGAGATATAATGATTTTCCTGTGATGTTCGAATGTTACTCCAGCTCATATTCCAGGGAGTTGTCAGAGAAGCACAGGAGACAGCCGAAGTATTTCAATCTAGCTTTATGAATATCTTCAACTCTATACTGATAAAAATCTGCATTCTATATATTGACTTCTGCATGAAAATAATACCTGCCCGGGTTTCACATGTTCATCACATAGTGGGCCTGTTGAAATGCAAACAGACGGTCAAAACATATGAGATCGAGGTTAACCGTTGTCATAAAAGCCAACCTTGACCCCAACTACAAGCTCCTATCTCGAAGACAAAGCTCACTGAGGAGGAAATGCTAAACTGGACATAGTGTTTGCGCATAATGAATCTGCAAAGTATCATGCGAAAAACTTGCATATACACGGATCAAGATCACAACGAACTGAACCTGGATTTTTCATATTCAGTTCTGCTGCTTCTCTAAGATGCTCAACCCATTCAGGGGAGAAAAACTGACGTACTACAGTGGCACCATCCTCCTCGAACTGCTTTACAGCTTCTTCAGATAACCTGAACATTTATCAGTAAACTATCAGTTAACTGCTTTTTACGAGATCAAAACATCAGCAATAAAGTAACTGAGATATACAGTTAACGCAACAGATGGACTAGAACTTAAATGAGGAAAACTTGATTAAATCACAAAAATGACATCAAGACACTCCTCCCAATGATATCTAGTCTTACGAGCAATGTGTGATGCATAAAAGATGCACCGAGAGAAAGCCTCAAGGTAAATGACAACGTTATTTCACTAAGTTTTGTTTAAAGACAAAAGGAGTATGAGGAAAAAGAGGAAAATACCGTGGAACTACAGCAGTCGACGACGCAAAGCATCGAGATTTGATAGCAAGAGGGCGCAACGAGGGAATCAGAATACTGCTTGCCATTCTTTCTTCCCTGGAACGGATCAGAAGGGCCCTGCAGTAAACAGCAGATCTTAAAACTAAACAAGAAGTCTGTCACATCCACAAACCGTAAGACATGAGATAAAAAAAAACTTCTGGACGGTTTGGACATGAACACAATATTCAAACTTTCCGTAAATTTCCGGGCTTTGAAATATCACGTTGGAAGAAAATTTAAAGCAAATTTAAAGCAAAAGTGGCCTCTGGAACACTAGGATGAAGACATCAGTCACTCTGGAACCTTGGAAACGTGATCACCAGACCAAACTCCAAGGAATTGGTGCAGCCTCATAACTACAGGGCTGAATTGGGATGAAGTTCTGGTCACTCTGCACAATGAGTTTCGATCACAGAGCTAAAACAACTCGTTCATGCAGGTTATGATCATTGTCTCTTACTTGGATCCTCTCACGTCAAATTCGGAGCCCTTGTGGACATTGTTCAACAGACAGCGAGTTCCGCACTTTTCATGCACTTTTGACAAGAGCAACTCTTGCAGGATTCTCTTTGGATTTGACAGACGATGAAGGGACCAAAAAAAAGATACGGCAGAGGAGAAAAATCGACCACAAAACCAGTCCAGGCCAAGAGCCAATCCCAAAAATTGAAAGGGAAAAGGCAGAGTACGGCAGAATTGTCAATAAACTCATCTGATCACTCAGCAGAGCCACTCACGAGACGCATACAATGGCAAGTCACACTTGACACAGGAAAAAACAGGACTGCAATGAGCAACAAAGGAGAATTCAAGAAGCCGTGGGAAAATGTTCAAACCTTGCCCCGTTCAAGTTTTCGCGCGTGCAAAGAGCCCGGAGAAAAAATGAGGAGGGATCAGCTCCCGTCGCTATTTGAAATGGCAGACTTGCAAATATTCGTCAAAAGTGAGACACAAGCTGAAAAGTGTCACCGCCTCAAATTGCGTCATCCACGTCATCCATGTCCTGGAACGAAGATGTGCCCCACGGCACCGCGGAGTTCGGAAGTGGTGACAGTGTTGGACACGGACCGACCGACCGACTGTCCAGAGTCGAGGTTCACGGGGATCTGTCGAAGAAATCCTTCCACTTTTACTACAACACTCTGCAGAGCATTGATCACCGCACATTGCAAATTTTTTTTTTTAATTTCCGTTTTTTCCAGAGCATTAATCGCCACACATTGAATTTTATTTCCATTTCTTCCTCGTGCGGCTTGCGGTTTTCGATTTTTTATTATTTTTTCTTTCTCTCTGTGGAGTTCTGATATTTTCATATTTTCTGATATTTTCGAATGAAACCTCACTTAAAAGTACACTCGATCATCTTATCGCATAAGAGAACATTCAAAGCATGCAAGGTACTGTTTTTCTACAAAGATACAGCAGAGATCTTACCGTATCGGTCGGACTCCTTGACCCCTCGGTAAAGGGTCAAGGAGTCCGACAAGGAACGAATTCGAGGCGCGCCGTAACCCTCAGTCAAATAAATTCGGGAAATTTCTTCAGCAAGAGATACATCTGGTTGTAATTCAAGCATACGCTGTGTTTGATTATGATTATCAGGTTTTTCAACAATTCGAGGCATTGGTATACACATTTTTTCCAAGTTTCTTGCAAAAGTAGTTGATTCTGCAGCTTGATATCTTTTATCCATATAATTCCAATTTCATAAACAATCGAACCATATATGACTAAAATTCTTGCTAAAGAACTTTCTAAAGGATTATCTCCCAGAGAAAAAACAGATTTTCCACGTACTAAATTAAGATAATTTTATAACTTTCCCATTCTTGCTGTTCTCTTTCTTCTAAACCTTTTGTTTCAATATTAAAAACTGAGCAATTTTTTTCGATCCATGCACGAGTTCCATCAGGACAAATTGGAAAAGGAGCTCCAATTAATATACATATTCGACGTCTTATTAAAGTCGACGCTGTTCAATTAAATAAGGAATTTACACCACAAACGTAAACTTTATCTCCCCATGTGGGAAGATCTGTATATCTTTGATCAGGTAACCAACCTGAAACATGAATAGGTTGACGTTTCAATTCTAAACTAACCTGCGAAGCTATTGTTATCGGTAAACAACCAAAGAGAACTAAAAAAATGATTTTTTAAAGTAGAAATTTGATTCGACTTTTCTTTTCTTTTTAAGAGAAGAAAAGAAGATAATTCTTTAGCAAAATACATCACATAATTACAGGGGTAGAGGTTTAATACCTTGTCAAAGGAGATTCTTACTTCATAGTATTTTAAATATTTCGGCCTTTATCCAAAAAAGGAAATTCAGATGTAAGATCTAGCAGGCTATGTGTTATTTCATTGATAATTTAGATCTAACTTGATAGTAGTACACCTAGAATTATAGCGCTGGTTGTCTCATAAGAGGTCAATATTTATTTCTTCAGTTAAATTTGACACTTTGTTGCATATGTGAAGATGAATATGATTTTAAAACAATTGCACTCAATGTTAGTTTCTAGTCGAAGCAAATACTACCTTTTTAACCAGAAAATCACATGTGTGCATCAATTATAATTGCACATGACTTTAAATGATGTTCATTACAGTATGGGAGCAATCCATTTCTCCCAGTACTCAAAATTTAATTTGTGTTGATGAGGTTTCTCCTCCGACAAATTCACTTGCAAGTGATGAACATACCTCGATACATCTATGCACATATGCCATGACACGCTTGAGAAGTTCAAAATGTTCTTACATATCAATATATGTAACAAGTTTGTCAACCAAAATATGTACACTTATAAAGTGACTATTTTGTCTACAAGCATATAGAGGCACATAACTCGTAATGAAAATGTGCAAGCAAACCTGATAGATTTGTGATTTTGTCATGAGAAAATTGAAATCACTTGTCCAAAGTTTCAGAAAAATCAAGTTCCAAATATAAAATAAAAAACATAATCGAATCATATTAGAGTTATTATTCATGCAAAAACAGTAATTCCTTCATCAAGCTATAATACTTGTTTTTATCCCCATGAAACGTGTTGATTTTAATCAAATATCAATCAAAGTCAAGCGCAAAATTTTTATGAAAGAGTCATCATCATCAGGATGGTAATCTCACGAGAAGCCAAGTATCAATTTTAGTCAAATCTAGAAGTTGATCGATGCTCACAACTAGTAGTTGATTAAATTAAGTAGGAACTGTAAGACTGGGTGTTGCACATATGTACTAAGTCTTAGAAGTGGTCAAGTGATTAAGGATGATTAGCCAAGGCATAGCTAAGACTAGCTAGTTATGACTAAACTAGTTATTTAAAACTAAGTTTATCTAGTCATGACTAAGTTTAGCTACAATGTCAATAGTTGGCGGAATAATTAGCGGAGTTCTAGAAGAATGGAGTGAGCATTTCTATTTTGTCTTTTACAAGGAGTGAGCACTTCTATTTTGTATTATACAAAAGTTCTAGATTCCAAGTGATTAGATATTTGACTAGAAGCTTAGATTTGATTGGTTTGACTAAATGTATGAAAGATGATTGGCTAGACTAAGTCTAATGTTGACTTAGTGGCTAGGAAGCTTGTAGAAGTTTAAAAGCTTCCAATGGCATGTCGCCACCTCAACCTTGGATTCCGTAAGCTTCTAGAAGGTTTAGCTAGGCCAATGACATGTTGCCACGTAGAAAGGGTTAGTCAAACTTACCTAGGTAAAAGTAAGTTAGGAGAAATTACCACATGTTACTATGGTAACTTCTCAAGTAGTATAAATAGAGAAGTAGAGTAGCACCTCTCAAGCAAGTTTTGGAGAGTCATGTCTGAGGACTTGTTTCAGTAATGAAGGAGTGAAGTTTTTGAGTATCTTGGAGTATCGACGTGTGTTTGCGTTTGTATGAAGAGAGTGATGAGAGGAGAGTTTATGTGTGAGTTGGAGTGATACATGGAGAGTTTGTGAGAGAAGCTGTTTGGGACATGAGTGAGAGGATGAATCCTAGTCTTCTAGAACCATGATGCGCTACCGCAAAGTCATCAGAGGTAAACCTGAGTGAGAGTCAGCCCGAAGGTTGTAGAACACGATCTGTAAAGCAATACACCTTAAAAACACATCTCATTTTGCATGCTAATGATAAAGAGATGTTGGCACCTAGTAACAATATTAAAACATCCACAAAAAAAATTTCATATATCCAGGAAAATACTTCTTGCAATGCTAAAACTCAGGAACATAGTATGCAAGGTTCGTCGAAGAATTTAAAAAGCGTATTGTGGAAACTTCAGTTGGGCTTAACCTAAGAGCTTCCGTAAAACGCGGAGCTAAGGTCCGGCGGTGGGAAGGCATTTTGACTACTGGCACCGGGTTGCATCGAGGACTTCAAGCGATTTGAGTGTTAGGAATTCGATTTTAGGGATTGCAACTGCGATATCGAGAGTCTGAGTGAGTGGCGGAGCACGAGCGGAGCGAATAGGAGGCTTTACTGACGAAAGCGTCCCTCGATTTGTCAGGAAACACTACTTGAGAATTGTCGGACTTGAAACTTGAGCCGTGTGGTATAGGAGTCAACATCTTTGGCGTGCGGAATGAACAGCGGGATTCGACGGAAGAGATGACTTGGGTAAACACACAACGATACGAAGCTCCTCGATCAAACTCCACAAAGATTATAGATTTAGGAAACTAGGGTTACTAAGGTTTAGACGGGGACTACATTGGCGTCTAGATGACAACAACAAGACTTACATCCAGCGACGTCACACACGAGATTTCAGCAGCACCAGACTCGTGAGATTACGAAGCATTAGAAGTAAGCAGTTCAAAATTTTAGTATTACAAGGGCTAGGCGAAGGAGCAGTAGCGGAGCAGGCGAAACGTGAACATTCCACATGATATGATGACGACACATATGATGCAACACCGACAAGCAGAGATTTGGCAAGGCAAAGTGCGAAGAACACCGAATTTCAACATTTAGGGTTTTGAAGTCTCGACGTAGTTGCTGTTGAAGTTGAAGAATACACGACCATCCACGAAAAACCACCAGCAATTCAATCTTGAAGACTAGCCAAGACTCAATCCAGGAGCAACAACAAATTACAAGAACTATAACCAAATAGCCAGAGCTACTGGAAACACGGCAAGAGAGGCGTACAACGCATGAACGCACAAAAACTGCGTGGGAGGATGGACACGGCTAAACACCTCAACACCTCTCCCGCCGTCCTAGCAATGGACTCCACACAGGAAGATACTCATCAGACTACAAGAAGGCCGCCAGATGACAAGGGAGGGACGAGTGCGAGAAGCTTCCTCAAAGATAGTAATACTCCAACGGCATCCCACTCTCAAGTCTCATGCTCAGCAGAACAACGTAATAGTGTAACAATGGCGAGCAAACCACAGAGAACCATAGAGGTAGCACCAGAATCCACAAGTGAAGGCAGCAACAAGATAAAACATAGCGAGGGGGACAACGATGCCGACTTGGCAGAGGCTAGTGTGCCGATAAAGCAATCGAGTGAAAACATAGACATAGACCTCAACGCAGCTATGGAGAAGTTAAGCCATGTTAGCCTGGAAATCACCAAAGACGATAGAAAGAGGAAAAAAGGTGAGAAGGACACGAGTACAGCAGTGATGTACGTGTTCAACCGAGGTTTGAGCATGGAGTAGGTTAAAGACTGGATGGAGGGAGCGCTCGCAAGGAATAGAAACATAAAAGTCAATTCCATCATCAATTTTGGAAACCGCATCTACCATCTACATTGCCAAACAGAGAAGGAGAGGAACAACATTCTTTCCAATACGCGCATCACGTACCTTCGGCAAGACTTCGTGCTCGTAAAATGGACAATGTCGGCTGAGGATCCCAACTTCATCACTGACCGCTACCCTCTTTGGGCCAGGTTTGTGGGCTTGACCTCACTACAGAATTTCTGGATCACTGAAATCGCTAACACCCTGGGAACAGTACTACTCCAAGTACCAAGAGAGCAAGAGAGTGTACTCGAGAGAGCAAGCAGACAGATAGTACGCGTGTGCATAGAATGGCTCCATGGAAGGGTAGCCCCCAAACACATCGACATCAAGATGGAAGGTGAAAGGATCAGACTCCCCGTTGATGTCATCCATCTTCCAAATTCTTGTTTTCATTGCAGGAGACAAGGCCATATCGCTATCAAATGTCCAGGCAATCTTTTTCTCATGGCGGGCAAATGAGCTTCCGATCTAGGCAGGATCTACTCCTGCCTAGATCGCAATATCGAAGATCCAAATGCTCTCACGCGAAGTAAGGTCACCGACGGAGAAGCATAAACAGCCTTTTCACAGCTGCAACTTGAAAGGCAAAGCATCAGATGAAAAAACGCAAGATCAGACGCCGATATCACTATCTCAGGCTACGAGAAACGACACACACAACACGCTGGAGCAACAAAGGCCGATACGTGAAACAAGAACGAAGAAGACAACAAGCAGAGAAGTGACCGCTGAAGCTGAAGATGGAAAACAGTCTCCATCGGAAGATCAACCGCGCCCCACGAGGTTGCAGAATAAAGCATCCCAACCAGACAAAAGTGCACTCTCCAACCAGAAGTCCTCGACAATACAGGATACGAGAATGCAATATACCACCCTGCAAGATACACTATCGATGAGGAAGCTTGGAATCACGGAGACGGGCAAGGGGGAAGGATGCGCAGAACGAAGCAGGCGAACGATGACAGATGAAATCACTATAACGATTTCATCTGCTCCAACACTAAGGCGTATGAAAAACGCCTCTCAGAGAAAGAAGTCATCGGCTTCAGAGGTAGCCATTAGAGCAAGAGGAACCAAGAGAAAGTTACCTGCTACGAGCGAGCAGATCGGCAGCAAGACAAAAGTGGACAAGAGTGCTTAGCTAGTGGAAGAGAGAACGGAGCAAATGCCAAACTGCCAGCACGCCTTCATCCTCAGATTTGGCGCTAATCCCAAAACAGCTACTTAGCCTACTAGCGCCACAGGAGATGCTGTCTCTAGAGAAATTTGGGTAGGTGACTCAAGAACAAATTTGGGAACTCCAGCTTGATTTGATGTACCAGGAAGAACCGAAGGGAACGACTAGCAACACTCTAGCTTCGGGTGAGGAAATCTCAACCACAACCAGAATCAGGGCAAAACTAAGGAACAAGGTATAGGGAGAGAAAGGCTTCACATTGGCACTCGAGCCACAAAAATTGTGCATGAAGACCTCCTCTGTCACAAAACGAGAGACTCAAGCGGCCAAAGCAGCAGAAAAGTCGGCGAACATAATGATGAGCAGCAGAGCACTGAAACCTAGTAGCTCCACGGATACTAAGGCGCAGGAAGACCCTGCGGTGGAAGAAGTAAAAACATGAAGGAGCGCGGTCGTGCGACCTCCAGTGAAGAATGATGAACACCCCCAACAACCTACCTCTCACGATGAACATCGTGTCATGGAACGTGGAAGTACTCAACGGACACACTAGAAAATACAAAATCAAGGACTTCTATCACTCGAGTCCTCAGAAACCCGACTGTCTAGACATTCAGGAGCACAAAGTTGACAAATTCATGACGGCTTCAATTGGAAATTTCCTCAGTAGAGACTTTCGTACGGTCTGCGCCTCGGGACTACGAGGGGTAGGGGGAGGGTACAGGAGGAACAATCCTCCTCATCCACAAGAGCTGGAAGATACTGAAATATGGAAAGACTCGGACGGCCACATAGTCTGGGCCCATATTGAGAAGGATGGACACGACCTGCATATTGCATCAGTATACGGGCATCACTCCTCGGGGACTAGAGCAGCATAGTGGATAGAATTGAGAAAAATGTTCCCCCACACGAACATCATCCTTTGTGGGGACTGGAACATGGTTGAACATTCAGTAGATTTGTCAAGACAAGGACAAGCTCTCAATGGCAGAAAACGTCAAGCATTTCAAGAATTCTGCACCAAACACAATCTGCAGGACATACGAAATATAGTTGCCGAAAACCTGGGATCCACACACACCAGGTGGAGTGCATATGGGGGCAACCCCATATGGGCTATACTAGATCGCATGTACATTTCACATGTAGGACGATGGTTGACAATTGCCACGCGAATGAACACCACGCTAGCAACACGCTATCCGACCACCTCCTAGTTTCCGTGGAACTGGAAATGGGAACCCTGGATGGCGCTGAAGGGAGGCGGTTCCTTAGCGGACCCATCACATTTAAGTGGAACCCCTCGATTTTGGGAAAGTAAACAGTGAATGCGGCCATTCAAAAAATCTTGAGAGAACTCCACAACAAGAAGGAGTACCCCTGAAAAATCTATCACAAGGTATGACGAAAACCCGTAAGATGTTACGCGCAAAGTAGAAGGAGCTGCAACCTCCGGGTTGACTCTCACTTAGGTTTACCTCAGATGGCTTTTTGGTAGCTCATCATGGTTCTAGAAGACTAGGATTCCGCATCATACTCATAGCCACAACACCCTCTCACACAATCTCTCAAGGTATCACTCTAATTCACACACTCATGTACACTCCAAGGTACTAAAAATTTGTCACTCTTTCATATATGAAACAAGTCTCTACATATGAACTCTCCAAACTTGCTTGAGAGTCTCTTTCCTAACTCTCTATATATACTACTTGAAAATTTACCATAGTAACAAATGTTAATCCTATCTAGCTTAATTTTACAAAGATAAACCATAGTAAGGTTGACTAGTTATCAATATGTGACAACATGCCATTGGCCTCCTAAACCTTCTAGATGATTACTAATCCCTAGATTGGGGTGGCAACATGCCATTTGTGCCTTCTAGAACTTCCACTTTCCACTAAGTCAACATTAAACTTAGTCTACCCAATAGAGTACTCCTTACTTTAGTCAAACCAATCAAAACTAATCATGAAGTCCAAAAGTATTTTCTCTTGGAATCTAGACTTTTGTACAAGACAAAATAGAAGTGCTCACTCATATCTTCTAGAACTTCTCTAGTTATTCCACCAAGTATAGACATTATAACTAAACTAGCTAGACTTACTCATAACTATCCGCCATGATTAACTCCTTGGCTAATTCTACTTCTAGTTCACACATACAACATCAGGTCTTATAGAGCAAAGGGCAAAGATCTTAGAGATACAACGACGTCAGCAGGAGATTGCAGAACTGCACAAAGTTGGATCGAACAACCTTTCTAACAGTCAGCTGGTGCGACTGGATTGGCTAGAAACAAAGAAGAGGTTGAGGGAGCATGAAAGAGACATGGAAATACGTCTCTGATCTCGAGTGAAACACCTCGGGCTGGGAGACGCCCCGTCCAAATACTTTTTTAACATACACCGACAGAACACCGTCCGAGCGCAAATTTTGCAGCTCAAACTACCTTTGAGAGAGGAAACTAGAGACCAGGCAAAAATCCTATGTGCGATAGAGAGGTACTAATCAGACCTGCACATTGCTAAGACGGAAAGCGCGGAGGTGCAAACAACAAGAACGACATTCATGGGACAGGTAATCGACAAACTTACTGATGCGGACCGACACATGTTAGCCGCACAATTTTCGGAGTCGGAAATAGAAGAAGTTCTTTTCTCGATCCCGGCTAAAAAAGCTCCAGGTGTAGACGGAGTTTTGGCTGAAGCGTTGCGCAAAACCTGGTCAATGGTGAAGCCGTTTTACGCAGCCATGGTTCAAGCATATTGGAAGGATGGCATCCTTGCAAAATTTGTGCTAGAAGGCATGATCAAGCTCATTTCTAAATCAATGAACAGAGCTGAACTTAAAGATTGACGGCCGCTGACAATGCTGAACACAGATTACAAAATCATTGCAAAATTCCTGGCATACAGGTTGGAGCTACTTCTCCCCCGTGTTATTCTTCCGCAACAAATAGGCTTCGTCAAAGGCAGGAACATGCTCGACAACGTACTGACTCTGTGCATGGTTCAAGACGCAGCTAAAGTAAGTAAAAGTTACGACATGTTTGTCAAGTTGGACTTTGAGAAGGCCTACGACCGGGTCAAACATGCTTACCTGTGGAAAACCATGTGAGCCTGGGAGAAAACTTCATCACTCTAGTCCAAGGACTGACGCAAGGGGCATCGACGGCAATACACATCAACGGGGCTAAAACCTACAGGTTTTTGGTGGGAAGGGAAATTCGGCAAGGATGCCCCCTGGCACCTCTCCTCTTTGTTTTAGCAACGCAGCCACTTATGACAGAGTTGAAGATCAACTTTGAACTAGGAAAACTAAGAGGGTTCAAAATTGGTGAGATGTTAATTCTTGACTACTCCCTTTTTGCTGACAATATGGTTGTGATCCTTGATAACTCTTATACTTCGTTTCAAGAACTACGGGGGAGTCTAGCGAAATACGAAGTGAGTAGTGGAGCACGCTTGAACCTCATTAAGTCATCCATCTTGCTGCTGGGGATGGACAAACCGCCACATTGGCTCACGCATGTAGGATGCCCCTGATGGAGCCGGGCCAAATCAACAAATACCTAGGGGCCTCGTTAGGGAACAATATCACAAAGCAGCAACAAGATGACTTTTGCACTCACAAAATATCAAAAAGGCTAGGAGTTTGGGAGACCAATCTCCTATCATTTGAGACAAGTACCATTCTCATACAGTTTGTTCTCCAAGCGCAACCAACCTTCTATTCGTCCCTTATCAAGCTATCAGCAAAAACCTGCAGGAAGGTAGAACAGTTGTACCGTCAATTCTTATTGGGGTACAACAAGGAAGGAAAGGCAAAAAAATCTCTGATTCAGTGAGACATACTGTGGAGGCTAAAAAGAGAAGGAGGCCTAGGCATCAGAAGTGTTTTGGATACAAATGCTTCCATGATGGGGAAGTGGGTAGGTTCCATTTTGGATGAGAAAGCAGGAAACTGGGGGTCTGCACTTCAGGAAATAATAGCCACCTGTAGAGCAAAATATAGCAAAAATGTAGTGAGAGGGCACTTCATGTTACCGGAGCTGATTCTAACGAATCAGCCCCTCAGGTTGTTTGGAACCGACATGGAAACTGCGCTATTGAACTGTTGGAGTTCAATCCAGAAGGATATCACATGGGACCAGGAAGACGCTCAGATCCCTAAACGCATTACGCTTATGGACATGGTAAGGCTAACACTGGGACACTCCCCAAAGTTGCTAAGCGAGACAAAAGTAGTCATGGCAGAATTCAGAAATCTGAAGATTACACAAACTGAAGTACTTTGGGGCAGACGTTATCTCCTGTAGTAGCAGTATGTCCCGGGCACCGAAAATGAGAGGAAGAGAGCGGAAAAATACCCGGTGCATGTGTTCTTTGCGAAAATACTTCGAGCCAACGGGATTGATGAAGCCCCCCTGTAAGACATTGTAGGGTGGAAAATCAGGAATAAACGGATGAACGGAAACTTCACGGAGGCAGCCCGTAGCTAGTACAGAAGGCGTCAAAAACACACAAACCTAGGGTCACACTTAAATCGCAAATGAAACAACATCAAAACTTCAGTGGAATGGGAAAATACCTTTGAAAATTTATGGGAAAGCAGAAACGTCAACAGAGACAAAATGTTCATGTGGCAAGTTTTGCAACACGCCTTCTACACCAACGAACGTGTGCTGAAACTCGGGCAGGGCGACGGCAAGTGTCCTCGAGGGTGCAACAACAAGCATTCGATCCAACACCTACTATTTGACCGTCAGTTTGCAAGAAACGTTTGAAAGGCAACGGCTGGATTGAAGTGGAGGACAGATCAGCAGGTCAACATTTTTGACCAAGCATCGTTGCTTTTGCACCTGATCGACATGGGAATAAGCAAGACAAAGGCCTCCTCTGTTTCTGCTCAATGGATGCTAACCAGCGCATTGTGCAAACATATTTGGCTGAACCGAAACCAGAAGGTGTTCTCAAACGTTGTAAGACAAAGAAAATATTCACGGAAGAGTGCATAACACCATTGACAAGGCGATTTCCTAGTGGCAAGAAACTACTATCTCTCCTCCACCAAAACACTGGCTAAAATGGAGACGACGCTGCAGACAACAATTGCGACAACAATGACGACAAGAATCGAACGCTGGCTAAGGAGAACATTAGATAAAACACACTATTCAGAAGGGTCGTCAGAAGCTCTCCATACTACGGGAGCAGCGATCGACCCCGATCTGTCACCCTCCCCTTTCCAAGGGTTGGGTGGCTCATATTAGTGGCAAATTTGTGGATGACAGACAATGGAAACGCGGGCGGGTGGTGCTTTTGAGTGACGCCCTTTCGCTTCTGTCCATGGTCTGTTTGCTGGCCTGTGCTGGGCCGTTCCAGCACCCTGCCCCTTCCCATCTATTCCGTGCTTCTTTCTTTCTGTGGCACTAGGTTTGTGCGCTTTGGGCCTGAAATATGATCTCCCATTGTCACTGTGGTTGTCACCAGAGTTTAAACCTTAACAAAACTATTTATACTAATCCAAGTATATGTAACTTCACTCTACACAACCCAAAAGACAACGAAATCTGCATCTGAGTAGCACAATACAAATATTAGATCTAAAGAGGAACAATCACAATGTATAGACTTCAACTGATTGAGATGATATATTTTGAATAAAGTTAATGATAACTCTTATGTCTGTTTGTGACCTATAAATTCAATACTTTCCCACTTTTGAATTTACATGTGATTATTGGTAATACATATTTTCTCCATATTTGCCTCAGCATTTAAGTAATTTTTTTTGCTCGTTTGGGTCTCAAACCCCAAATATTATCGACGATGTATCGTGCTTGAGCATGCGGAGGTTTGCCAGAATCTGGTTATTTCCGATATTCACTCGGTATATGACTAATTTTAAAATATTGAATATATCTAATTTGCTCATGTATAGTCTGCACAATACTTTGACTTTTGATATGACCAGACGTTTAACTAATACAAAGCTCATGTGTACAGTATCATGAGATATGTAGAAATTATAATTTGTGTGTATGCATATCTTATTTTGGAAATCTTAGACATTTAAATGTAAAAAGAATCTTCATCTATCTTCCAAATTTTTTCCATACAGATAAAACGAAGTTCTACAATAAGTCAAAAATACAATCAAAGATAAGTATATCTTGTTATTTTGCATATCTTTATCTTTTAGAATTTGGAAAATTAGCATAAATCTTCTTAAGGTGGTGATTGACAGTTCCAGATTTTCTCTACGTATTTTTTGAATAATAAAAAAATATGACTTGTTATTTAGAAAAAAAAAACTTAGCCTCAATACATGAAATATATATATAAACTACATGCATCTATTATTTAAAATTTATACCTATATCAGCTTTCTTTGGATATATGTTATATCTGACTCTGAGAAAGATGAAGAGTTTATCAATCACTTTTTGGATAATTGTATCCTTTAAAACGTGGATATATATTACCTTTTAATACACTAATATCACTGTAATTTATTTAATTCAGATGTTGCGTCCTTTTTTGGTTATCAGAGATTTCCAACTGTTGTGAACAAATGTTTTTTAATCAAACATTCGAATCTCACGGAGACTCAGACACCCTATAGTTTTAAGATTGGATTTGAAAATATGATTTTCAAGTGGATAAACATCATACCCACCATGAAAAGCTACTCCTTCAAAACTTGACCCGTGCAAGTTACAGCAGAAACTTTATACTTTTTGTAATTCAATGAATCTGCCGTTTTTTTTTGTTTCACGGCAGCTGTGACATGAACACTGTAATTCATCTCCATGGCAGACAAGATATGATATTTAATATCATATGGTTCAATATCAAACCAACAATAGTAAATTATAGAACAAATCTATCTCAAACTACAATGCAGGCTCGTGTTTTTTCTTATTTTATTTTTCCTCGTAATGATGACCACCTACGAGGACAACGCTGAATGCTGAAAAACAAATTAAGTACTAGCCTATGACGTGAAGATAACCCACTGATCCGAGCCCAACTGTAGCGTTAGGTGGGGAGGAGTTTATTGGGCTGGCAATGAATTCTTCTCTTACAAGTCCAAGCCGGCCATGGATGCTAGCCTCGCTAGAGGCTAAACGATAGTTACTTTCAAATTGTGCAAAGTTCTCCACAATTTCCAGTTTTGTTTTCAACAACTACACCAATCTATTCAAGCATGGGGGTTTCTTATTTGAACTCTCAGATATCTAAATTATTGCTGGAGTTATCATGTACTACAGTTTGGACTGATGGTCTCACCTCAATCAAAGAACAAAGCAAAGAAAATTTTATAAAATACCGCAGTCCAGTTTTATTGCATTCACATGAAAACCTGCAGGTCTGGAGTTTTGGATCTTGCAGTGGAATATAATTAAACTCTTGCAGGGATCAGATCCAATGCCGAAACTGACAATGCCACATTCTACTGCCTCTTGTTGATCAATCTCTTCTGAAGTCGGTACGTCTCCATAAGTATCAATGCTTGCACGAACGATCTCCTGGATTATCTACAGAATGTACACAATTCCAACGTCAGTACTAAGGCATGTTCTCTTCGATGATCGGAGGCCAGATACACAGTCATAGAATCTGCGTTATGTAATCACACGAGCTGCGATTTCAAACAGCATTAAGTTCTTGGAGCGGATGAATCATTTGCCCGAGTCGAAATCTGAAACTTTGCCTTCTTGCCTAGTCTGTTCGAATCCGAGTCCAATGAACATACAGACACTTGGGCGCTAATATCCTATTACACCAGTCTCCTGTTCACAGGGATATTCATGCATTTTGTGCTGATCTGTTTTTTCTCTCCATTTACAGATGCAAGAGAAGAATATTGCCAGCTAGGTATGTCGATGTTTTTCTGCGAGTAATATATTGGTCCTAAGACTAGTTTACTCCTCATCTGCTCTTAGTGTCCGTATACATTTAAGGAGCCACCTAGCAAGCAATTCATGTTAAACAAACACGCCAGCGTTCAGTACTAGCTTCGCAAGGAACTCTGGAAATGGATTACAATCTTACCACCACCACATGGACTATACACGGCCGATAGCATTCGAGGTCCCTTTTTCCTCGAGGTTTTGCCCTTGTGCTGTTCTTCCACATCTTTGTAGGGGGTTGGGTGCCTGGTGCTTGCCACTCTTGGAGAGAGGTGCATGAGTTGCTTCTTCACGAATTCTTCTGGACTGAGATCTGCAAACTGGTTCATAGTCATTTTGTAGGTCGACTGTTTCCGGTTATGTTCAGAAGCACGCATAAAATTCTCTTCGAAGTTCTTGAAGCGGGCAGTCTTGTCAGCATCACTGGCATAAGTCTTTGAGTATTTTTTCATCCACTCGTCAAACAAGCTCTGCATTTCAGTTTTTGATGGAAAGTCTGGAGCTTTGGGACTCGGTTCTCCTTTAAGCTCACGAGAGGCAGCTCCGTGTACTGTGAGGCACACTGTCATCAGTGTGATCACAACAACGAACGGTAGGACGCTTCTTCCCATCGTAAATCCTTCAAGGAATAAGCTGGTAGTGGCAGCGCCAGCCAGAGAAGTAGTCAGAATATAACTTTTACTACATATATGCACAAGAAACATAAACAATTTCTTACTGAAAACCACAAATGTACACAATTGTTGTGGACGACCTTTGGTAAAACGGTGAGTTGAACTTCTGTCTCGGATTAGTTGATAACAGCCTCGTACACAAGCGTTTATTTCTAACTACATTTTCGTGATCATGTTGTGCCTAAAAATGTACCTCCAGCAGCTGCAGCCTCATCATGTAAAACAGAATGAAGAATTTTTAGGATGGATTTCACGTGAAAACCTTGCATGTAGTCTTGGCCAATCGCAGTTATCGTTGAGCTAGAGTTATCTAGATGTACATGAATATTAGGCCTACTGCTGCCAGAAATTTCTTCAAAGTGCTTAAGTCGAAATTGGCAAACTGTGGTCTATATCTTTATCTGTGTTGTTGTACATTCTTATACTCGTGTATCCACTTGCAAGTCCATGAGTTGAGAGCATAAGTTGTTTCGATATCAATGCAGCTCATATTCGTAGTCAAACGTACATGCTGTAGCAGGACCAACGTTGTGTACAGTGCTCATCTGTAATTCAAATCAGCGCGATGTTTTGACGAAGGAAAAATGTAGACGCATAATATGCTCCGTAGAGTATGTTGCAATCGTGTGGACTTTCTTCGAACACCTTTTGGATAAGACTTTCGAGAATATAATTAATACGAGTGCGAGTGTGTATAGCACTAAACTTTTCCGAGAAACTTCTTCAGGACTCAATCTGCTGACTCTGGACCCAGAGTCGCAGGATTGAGTAGATTGAGTATATGACTAGAGGTCTTCTTTAGAGGTCTGGCATAGAAGTCAAGCTGGAGACCGACCATATCAGTGTATGCCGAAGTCCGAAGCAGGAGCCGTATTCCGAGCTGAATCGGTTTGATTTCTGACCAATTGTAGAAGGAACGGACTGTTAACAACATGGCCACATATATCCCCAAATTCTGGTCATTCCACTTGAAAGTTCAACGCTTGATCATGGTCTTAAACTCGTGTTTTGAGTCGTTCTATTTGCGATTAATACATCGTGTTACTCATACACTGCTACTCGAACTACATCCACTAACTTTTTTGAGCAACATCCCTTTAGCTTCTAGAATTTGCATATGATGTCACATGGATGCCGGCGAGCTAATCTGACTGATGTGCAATATATTTTTATCAAGCTCTCGAACACTGTTCGGAGATCTCATCTTTTTAACCGATCCATTGAACCGAGTCAGACAGTTATCTGTCAGCTTGTAGGGGATCCATCTACTGTCTCTAACACATTGGTCCTACAGACCTATAGATTCAGAACTGAGGATTATGCGCAGGGCGGTACAGCATACAGCGACTGTCTTAGACATCGAAGACCAGGGCAATAAATAAGACGTCTTTCGGACTCCATCGGCTGACATTCATTGGCTGGTTAGGAGTACAGAGTCTTATACTGGACTGAAGAACCGACTTTACGCTGCGTAAGCTGTCTTCAAAGACATGTTGTGTACGCTGCTGTACGGCCACCTGTTCGTAAACTGCAGTCTTAATTGAAATCTTCACGAGAGTTCAGCTACTAAAGTTACAGAAATCTTTTCGATTGCACCTTAAATATCTATTCTTGCCAACATGTTACGTGATTTTATTTATAAAAAATTAAAAGAATTTCTTCGATTTAAAATTCCTCTCATAGAGTCATGACAAATTGTTCCAAGGAATGGTCTCTGACGTACATCTTAAGAACTTTCGTTATCAAAAGATGTAACTCAAAAGCATACATTCCATATTCAGGTCGTTTAAGCACAGTGAAATCCACAGTGAAATCGTTCTCATCTCCACAACAAGAGAAGTTTTCTCCAAGTCAGACGTATGGGGATGTGAGCGCAGTTGACTGTTGCGTGTGGCGCGGTAAAAGGTACTTTGAATATTGTCAATGATCGCATAATATACTCAATTTTTTAACAGGTTTGTGGTCTAGTGATGGGCTGCCAGTGGGCATTCTCTCGTTATGAGAGATTTATGGTCAAGATGACCAACGAGATTTGAAGGTGAAGTCTGAAGTCAAGAGCTCCTGCATGCTACTACGTGACAGTACATGCTACTCCTGTATATCCTTCGTGCAGGAGTGAATGGGCGAAATTTGTGTGCATCAAATCTTGGCAGACAGTCCACTATGTACCTGTTACATGTGAAAGTAGGTTGCATCTCCCATGAATACTGCATCTAAGTCTCCACATTCCTTTGAAGGTGGAGAAGGGATAATCAAGCTGGTGGAGCTCCTACATGCTACCACTGTATGTATTGCGGCCTAGCGTTAGCAGGTTGAATTCGTCTGCATCACACCTTTCCATTCTTTGGGAAGAAATCTTTCCACTGTTGTGATTCTCCCGAAACGTGTGAAAATCGGCTTCATCTTCCATGAATCCTGCTGAAGATCTCGCACATGCTTTTTCTCAACCTTTGAATGATGTAACATATGCCTTTCAACAACGATACAGTGGGCTGACGGTCAAGCCCTTTGATTGAAGACCACTCCAACGAGTTGTAAGGGATTTGATGTATTTTCTCAAAAAGTGCGTTCCTGTATTCTAATTTTTCCATGGAACAACATGCCATCAGATTTAAGGTGCGCCACGTGCTTGAAAGAGGTAAAATACTGTCCGATATGAAAACTTTGATTGTTTTCCGTGTCTGATGGGCAAATACGAATTCCGCCGCCACGATGACGAAATGTCCAATGCATGTACGACTGGAAGATAATACTTGAGTACTCGGTGTGGATCCCTGATGAGTCCAGTTGGTGCTTTATCACATACAAATAGGACCAGATATCCTCTCAAGATAAATATTTTGAGAGGAATGAATAAATCCAATCATAATGAACTAGGTCGCTTAGGGTCTGAGACTAAACTCACCAGCTCCTCATGAAGTTGTCGTTCCACTTCTATTCTGCATTAATCTTCTTGCTTTCTCTATGTGATCTTCTCTTCACGCTGCACACAGCATTTCAGACAAGCCATAAAATGTGAGGAGGTATTTCTTTGAATTCTGTGTGTACTAGACCGTACTATACTCAATAACAGACTGTAAAATCACTTCAAGGATTTATTTGCTGGGGAGCTCGATGTAGTAGCATCAAGAGTGCTCGTTGTCGCCGAAATCACAGCTCTGTATTCATCTCCGAAGCAAATGTCAATGTAGGTTTCACTTACGTCCACATCAACAAACACTTCCATCCGGATCCATCGCACGTAGAGACGTAGATTCATATTCAAGCAAGTGAAAATAGATCCAAACTCACTGAATTGAGTATGAAGCGAAACAGCACATATACTGAATGTACGAATGTGAATGTGATCGTGTTGTAGTGTTTCTGTAACAATATGAGTACGATTGATGCATTGAACCGTAATTTGAAACGTAATTGACTTTGTGATGAGGTCTAAGTCGTCGACTAGTTCAAATCTTAAGTAAGGTCAGGCAAACGATTTGCATATAGGTATGTAGTGATACCGGGAGTAATAAGTAGATCCCACATGAATAAAGTTCACAAGGAAAATAATCGTAATATGGAAGTCTTCTCTTTCAAGTTTCCTTGAAAGCACATTTAGTCGCCTTTGTATTCATCCAATAATTCTTCTGGCATCGTAAACCATATAAAAACTGGTGCAATCATAAGCGTCTTCGATAGTTACCCCGGATCCAAAATCGGGCATTTGAATGATAACCTCCAACTTTGACTCGCCAGTGCCTTCGATGAAACATAGCAGGTTAAGGTTCTTAGAAATTTCTTCTATCCGCCTGGGTTCTTTTCAATGAAGCAGCAACTAAAGCTGGTTACAGTACCTCCATCACAAAGTATTTTCTGATCAGCTTAGTCCATCAAATTAGGTTTAGATTGAGGCGGTCAGTTAATCTTCAGTACATGATCTTAAGACATGGCTGGTCCTACTACACAGGACCAGCCAAGTTTCCTCTCAGTCGGTCATCTGGATTTGAACTCAGTCGATGATCCGAGTAAGCAATTTAGTACATCGTCCAATTCTTGTGAGTACTAAAGCACGAAAAATTCAAGAATGAGAACCGAACCTGCAGCATTCCAGACCACTTCAGCCCATATGAAGAAATTTGCATTCCATAATAACCACAAAGTCTGGTACTTAAAGTCTTCTCAATCTCCCAAGGTGCGAAGATCAGGGGCGTCAAAAGGTTTCTCTGGGCTCCTTCTATTCATTCTGATGCATTCTCTGAAATCTGTCAATATTGTTTGAATGGAACGAATGTAAGTGTGCATATTATGTTACATTTACTTGAGAACCCCGAAACTATCTCTCTTCTATCTCGGTGTAGACCATTCAAGTATATCACGCTTAGTAGACTCTAATTACGTCCACGAGCATACACTACCTTCGCAAACTGGTCTACGTTTCATTCAAATGTTGCTCAACTTTGGTAATACATGAACTTCGACTAATCTACGAACTAAGCAGGTCGTAGAGAGCCCAAGAAACCTGTAAAAGAAAAAGACCCAAGTGGAGTCAATGAAGTAGCTTCTATTGCAAATATTTGACTAGCACCGCTACAAAGACGCAGAGCACAACTACCAGAGCCCGAGTGAAGTATATTTGTGAGGGGTCACGAGTTCTATTCAATTGCGCAATTAAAGATTTCTCATGTCCTTTGTTAAATTTGTTTTTACGTACATCGAGCTACTATAGCTCACGCTTGGGTGCAAGTTTTCGTTGATATCTAATTACAACTCGTATCTTCTGTATTCAAATTCGGATGAAGCTTTCCGTGCATCGAATGATGGATCAAGTATCTATCTGGTTGAGAAGCTTTAGTGTACAGCTTTAGTGTGCTGCTTTGTTAGAAGGTACCTTGTTTCCTCCCAGTACATTACCAAATCTACATCAGTCTTTTAACTATGAATGATTAGAAGTTCCATAACCATGCTGGATGTTCCTTATGATCATTGCTGTCTCTCATCTGACTTTGTCTCTGGATTTCTGGAAATGTCAGGAAGTTGTGGACTCATACTCTGAGAAGGCTTTGGAAATGACGAATCTCCAACCTGCCATGCTTTTGCTCACTCCGTTCAGACAACGCTCCTCGGTACATGGAACTGAGGGACCCAGATCATATTCTTATTACACGTGGGATCAATTTTCTGAGATGAATTTCGATAAGTGAATAAAAATCCTGTTCAAGACCTACTGCAATGAATATCAAAGCATACTGCCTGTAGCAACTTGAAGAAAAATGCCTAACGAATCGAAGAGCATAAAAGACAAAAATCCTCCTACGAACAAGGATGATATATCTTACTCCCGAAGAATTCCAAAGGACAAGCCTCACAACCAGATCTAAAAGGCGCGATAGAACCCTCGAGACAACCTTCCTCATATCTTCTCTGGGAAATGTATATGATTACACTGTAGACTGGAGGGATATGGGGACTGTTACAACGGTAGAGAATCACGGTTCATGCATAAAGTTTACGCATATCTTGCTTATACATTTGGCAAAAAAGCGCCCGTGAATTTGTACACTGTAACCTTCGAAGAAGATGAGATGCTATCATGCTGGATATGAGCATATTTAGCAGTATTGACTGAAAATAATGCAATTTCCAGATATTCATATGGAAAAGATGGAAATAAGTATGCTCCGAGAAGGTGCGCAGCGAGCTGCTGCGAGTTTGCTGTGGTTGCAGTTACCGAAGGAATAACTTAACACACCAGGGAACTTGGTCGAGCTATCTGAAGAGCAACTGGTGGACTGTAACAATCAAAATAACGATGTGGGGGAGGTTGTATTGACCTGGCATCCGACTTCCTATCTCAGAATCAGAAGCATAGCAACAGAAGAACAGTATCCTTGCGCTGGTTATTCCGGATTTTGCACACAACAACAGATACAGAACTTCAGTGTTTAGAAGGTTCCGCGCCAGCTCCTTCTAACCATATCTTTGCTACCGAGCCTGTGATATATTGGACGAATACAGTGCATTGATATGTTCTGGATACTTTGGATCAGGCTTTTCACATTTCAAACCTGTAATTGTGCAGGGTACTGCTAACTTTGACGGCTATGTCGATGTAACACAAAACCCTGAGATAATTTAAAATAGCGCTGTTGCAATACAGCCTGTGGTTCATGATACTTCAGTGCAATCAATACTTTTGTGGTTTGCACGATATAGGAAAGCTACTTCTCTTTCCAGTGGTATTTTATATTTGAAAGAATTCAATATGAACAAACTTTTGAATTTACTGCTCGATACTGCGCAGACAGTCCAGTCCTAGACACTCGATCATGACGAAGCCTAGGATTGAGAAGATGAAATAGACCGTTCGAGATCTGGGAATGATACGGAGCTGCAAGTTGGATGGAGAATTGGATCTGCATTTCCGTGAATCCAAGATAGGAGCTATGCGATGTGCAGACATGGGTCAGATCATAAAATTGTGCCCACATTCCAATATAACTCCTGAAGTAGGAAAAGTGTCAATGTCAACAGGGCGGTTGGATTCCTGTGGTGATTGTCATCAAGATATTAAACTGGGACGGCTGCTTCTAAAGTACCTCGGTTACAGTCAGTACGCTCTCGATGTGCAAAGCATATTTCACAAATGTATGTGACAGATAACTGGCTGAATAGAACAGGACTGGTGGTAGTGCCAACTTTAGAGCAACTGCTGATCATTTCAAATCAGTTGAAAGATAAAGTAGAACTGTTAAGAATTTACTCATTTTCATAGTTATAACAAAGTATTTGTTGCCCTCGAAGCTAGACCTGATCAGGTATCTAATATGATGTACTCGTCCTACTTAGACTTAGACCAAGAATTCAACACAGTGAACATACATCAGTATTTCGTATGGACGACAGAACCAACACAAAAACGGGGAAAGTTTATGTCGAAGAAATTAGCGGCGCTAAATGCCTGAAGCCCAGGACTGACTGCCTGAAGCCTTGGTATTGCTTCCTGGATAATCACGAATGGCTGTTCAGGAATTCGATAACAATCTATAGCATTGATCGCTGCCGAAGAAGAACAAATCTGAAGACTAGAAACGCGTTCACAACTCATCGTTACTATCTAAAAGCACGGCAGGAATTTTCGGACTCCTCGATGTAGAAAACAAGAGATTGTAATACACTGGACTCATTCATTAAGTCGAAGAAAATTCCTGAACCTTGATTGTGCATGGATGCAAAAGTAAGGACGTAAAGTGAGTACGTGGTCCATTTCGAGTCCGGTGGAGATTGTTATGGCCTTCAAAATTATCTGCACCCACTTGTCCCACTGCTCCCCTAGTCTGTCTAATTATTTATATGAAATGGCGATGCCACCATTCACATGTAAGGATTGAGCGTGCTCAAAGCGAAATTGAACCCTCAGCAGCACCAACTCTTTACACCGCGAATATACGAGAAGTCCATCGCGGATGATGACTCCGATCTCAAAGAGAGAAAAGCAGAGAGCGGGAAATATGTTGCTGAACATCCACATCTTATCCTCGCGGATCCTCTTGTAACTCCGTGAGTTGAGTGCTGCCGATTCTTCTTCTTACTTATACAGCTCATCTCTTATTCTTAGTCAAAATTGATGCAGTAACATGACCAATTATGTGTACAGCGTTCGTGAGTATTCCAACTCAAAGCACTGTACCGAGCAGGAAAGCATTAGACACGCCTTGTGCCATGAAAAAGTATATTGCGAATTCAAAATGCGTGGACTCTCTTCGATTGCCTTTGTGGAAAAGACTTTCGAAATCGAAGAATCAGCATTGCGCAAGCTCAAGAGGAGTACCTTCACTGGTAAAACCTAAGAATTGTGACTCTGGCTACTGAATTGATTGAGAGTGATCTATTACGTGGACTGAACAAGTGAGCAGGAGGTCTTGCTAAGGAACATTGAATATCTGAAGACTGACAGATTGGGTGTAAACTTTTCACGGATCAGAACTTGATGTCTACTTTGATTTCCATGGTAATTTGGACGAGAGGGCAACTTGTGAGGCAGAATGTGTGTTGTAATAGTAATGCAGCCATACCCCATCCAAATCGGTTTCACATACTCTAAGGCACATCGTCATCAGTCGAAGGAACGGACATAAACAAGAAATTCACTTTTAACGCCAAATTCCGGACATGGAGAAAAAATTGTAACATTTTTTCTGTGATTTTCAAAATGCTGTCACAATTGAAAAGATGATGACAGTGTTGCCTCTGCACACAAGGGAATGTGCGAAGAGGCAACATAATGAGTGCTATTGCACGGGTACCAACTTGAGACTGGTGATGTTACACATGTCAAGAGAATGAGAGTCTTCGAGGTTTGATGCACTCAGCATTATCAGAGATGAGCTTTGAATATATATTTCTCATATGAAGCATTAAAAGTAAATGAAAGACTGAATATTAGAGCTGTGGTGCCCTTCTATTTTGATTCCACTTGAAAATCCGTTGCTTGATTATGGGTCTTATCTCTCTTTTTAGTTCGTTCTAGCTAAGATGAAAATTCCTCTTATTCATAGAGTCTGGTCAGACTAACTTACAAGCAGTCGATTGAAAGAGATTGATAGCTTGATACAGATGACATCACACATCAATCGGACTCCAGGGTACAGAGAATGTGGATTCTACAAACTTGAGCTGTTTCTCATATAAGAAGCTGCAGGTACGTCGACCGGCAGTAAGAAGAAAACAGTGTACTCGGACAAATTGAGTGCCAGCCACTTTCTTCGAACAGTTTGGAGGAGAAGACAAGAAACCGCAGGACTGCAGAGTATGGACCGGCTGCCCATCACGCAGCCCCTGTCTTGGAGACTTTGCAACGTCAAAGACAAGAGCAATAAATAAGACGTGCTTTCGACTCAATTCGCTGACGATGGCTGCTTAGATATTAGAAACTCAAACTGGACGTAACAGCTGACTATCCGCTATATGAGGAGTGTTGAACATTTTAAGGTGACCAGATCAGTTTCTAACTTACCGCTTTTAGAAGTTGGACCACACATTCCTAGCGTTCATGCTACTTTGGCAGAGAAGTCCAATTCATGAGGAAGTAGATTGAGTTGAGTTCAAATGTTCTGATACGGAAATGTGATTAGATGATGTACAATTTCGACGTCCGGGCTGTTTGCTGGACCCGATCGAAGGAGTATCGTCGAGAGCGCCTGTTCTGAGAGAGGAGGTGGTTATTCAGTTAACCCTGTTGCATTTTCAGCTCCCACGTAGATGAAAAGACCAACATGTAGTTAAAATTCATCTTTGCAAATCACTTAACGAAAACAAGGTCGTTCAACATCAATATATGACTCATTTGGAGTAATCTGAATAACAAGCTGAATAAACTAATTAACAAACTCAGTATGTCAGTTAAGATGTATTAGTCAACATTTATTAATAATTTTGCCCCCTATCAATACATGTACATCTGCAAAAGATCTCAAAATGAAATAGAAGCTTTCATATATATCATTTCAATATTGTCACCAGAAATTAATCTCTAGGTGATAGAAAAAGCATTTTTCTATACTTATTTTCATTCCTATGAGGAATTGGTTTGGATCTTATGCTTTCTAATTCCAAAAAAATCGGTTGATTTGATATCAATCTAGATAAAATTGCACATATAATGGCATGTCAAACGTTGATAAACAGAAAGTAAGTAGTTCATGTAATATACATTTTCTGTATATTCTCCATTGATAATGAGTTCAGTACAAGCCATATTTCTCCAGTAACAAAACAGCTGTTTTAATAGAGTATGAAGAAAGAGTATATTGTAATGTCCACATTATTGTAGGCACCAATAAATGAATACCACTGCATTGGTGACCATCTGCACTTGAGTTTTCCAAATCGAAAGATCAGATTTGTTGACGCTGTTGAACCCATCATCAGATATGCACTTTCACATGGGGAAATATAGAACTATTCTCTATCCCAAGCTTGCGGACCTTCAGCTGAAGAGAGTCATCTTGATGTGCTCTCACACGGGGAAGATAGAACGATTTTTCTGTCCCAGGTTTGCTCTGACCTTCAGCTGAAGGTCAGAGCAACTGAGGGCTGTTCAGCTGAAGCCAACTGTGGTGCAAGAGAATGGTGCAAGTCAAGCAGGATTCAAAATCTGGGCTCAATTCTTGCTGTGTACTGAGCTCTCACTTGTACATGAAGGTCAGCTATTGCTATGAACTAAACAAATAGTCGCATTTGTAGCCATCAAAAGCCGAAACTAAAGGCAAAAGTACAGGACCTTAGTGCAGTCACTATAGAGCTAGCTACCAGTATAATAAGATGACAATTAGAGAAATCCAGAACACAATCACATTCATTCCTTGTATGAAGCATTTCCACGGGGGTCACGAGGCTTTTCATGAGCGCAGTTGAAGCTTCGCAGATCCTTTGTAAGATATTGTCATATCTACATCGAGCTGCCGTAGCTCACGCTGGGATGTAAGTTTCTATTTCTATTATGTTATATGTTTAACTGTATCATGAGTCATTTGTTCTGTATGACGCTGCTCGAAGTAACAACTGATAATCACGTTTATGGTAGAGAGTTGTTAGGTCCAGATTTGTGGGGCGACTTTCTTTCTTCCTATTATATTAACACGTACATCAGTCTGATGACTATAATTCCAAGTTATATGATTCTGTTGGATGCTGCCTATGTTGAGTATCGTCCCTCTTCTGACTTTGTCATTGGACTGATCTGGATGTCAGACAGTTGTGAGATCCTACTCTGGCAAAGCGTTCAAAATGAAGAATTGCCGACCTCTTTCGCTTTTGCTCACCTTGTTCACGCTTTGCTACACCTCACATGGAAACTTTGAAGCCACTATTTATGAGATGTTCTAACAGTGGAGCCACAACGTGGCCAAAACGTACAAAAACACAACTTTGAAGAGTAAGGCCCCAAGTCGCTTCGAGGAAAATCTCAAAAAGATCGAAGAGCACAACAAAGGCCCTTCCACCTACAAACTTGGATTAACAAAGTTTGTAGATCTTAGCCCAAAAGAATTCCAAGAGAAACGCCTTTCACGTAGATTTCAAAGAGGAGCAAGAGTCTTCGAGAAAACCCTCCTCAGAGGTCCTCTTGGAAACTTGTCCAAGGACCCTGTAGACTGGAGAGCTAAGGGGGCTGTAACGCCAGGGTGCTTGTGGTAAGTTTCAATACAGTTTGGTGCTTTCTTTGACAGGAAGTGCACGTGGATTTGCATAAGGCCACTCAGGAGATCCTTTCTCGCTTTAATTCAGCAACTGGAACTGATGAGATATCGAGATTATCAAAAAGCATCAGCCACAATATGAAGATAAACATGTTTAAATTATGTTTGCAGGTAGCTGCTGTGGAAGGAATAAATCAAATTACGAAAGGGCAGTTGGTCTCGCTGTCTGAGCCGCAACTGGTGGATTGTGACACCACAAATCACTGGGGGTTTCATGGATGTGGCATTCGACTACGTAGTTAAAAATGGCCTAACAACAGAAGACCAGTATCCAAACACTGCTGATAATGGTTCTTGCACACCCAAAACGGTACAATTCTCAGTCTATCAAAGAAGACAAAGCCAACTAGACTACCGGATGAGAATGTCTGACTGATCTAGCAATGCAGGCTTCTCAGATTCCAAGCTTGTAGTTGTGCAGGCTGCTGTTAAAACTGACGGCTACGTAGCCGTACCAGAAAACAATGAGAAACAACTACAACACGCTGTGGCACTACAGCCTGTACTCGTTGGTGTTGATGGAACTAGCATAATGTTATACAAAGAAGTAAGATTCAGTTCTCCATCCAATCTAGTGCTTTCATGCTCATCGTTTGCTTCAAAGCTAGGACACTTCTTCGAATCTAATTTCATTTTCGAACTCCGCTGACCCTTGCATGGCATTCCATATACATCAGGGAATATACGACAATACCACTACCTCAGTGGTTAACCATGCATTGCTCATCGTGGGCTATGGAACTGAGAACGGAGTTGACTACTGGGTAGCGAAGAACTCATGGGGCAGCACCAGTTGGGGTGAACAAGGCTACATTCGTTTGAAGCGCAACGTTGACAAGCCGGAGGGAACCATTATGCTGGCTACGGAGCCCTTGTACCCAACCATGAATAGTCGACATAATCCAGACCCCAGTCCAGTCAGTCCATCGGTTCCACCTCCAGCCCCAGTCAAACCCAGTCCAATCAGTTCAGAGGTTCCACCCCCAGGACTATCCGGTTCATCCAAGAAACCGTGGACATTTAGTCCATAGATTCCTTCGAAATGATGAGAAGGATGCGAGAGTAACTTCTTTTTTTGCTCTAGATCTCTCGAATTGTTCTCAGAATAAACTGGGACCAAACAGTTAGTATTAGTTAAGTTTGTGTTTACTGCATTGCAGATAGGTTATGGGGTTATAGGGGTATATGTACTTCGGTCTCATTTCAATGCTGCAAGATATGAAAATGTCACAATATGTTCTTGTTTCACTACTCTGACGTCAACATGTTAGTGACATTCAGCTAGATTGATCTTTTCATCAACGCTGTTTATTCATCTTTATCTCAATAAATAAAATCAGTGGACGGATTTATCTCATGAGTCTCATTGACATCCAGATCAGATTCTCTGGACTTTCGAAATTAAAGCTGGATGTTATTCACTTCTTAAACAAAGTTTCTCGTGTTCTTACCAAAGAAAGTAAAATCCTACGGCACGTACCTCTAAATGTTACATTTATATTTAATGGAATAGAAGTTATTTGAAAAATGTAAAATTGATGCAAGTATGAAGTCTTTCAAACCTTGAATCAATTTTACCTTGATCAAACGAAAATAATTCACCGATTACTTACGAGTATTTACAACTTACGATATAACCGAGACATTTTTTGAAACTAAATTTTGCAACGAAAAGTTACGAAATCTTTGGCAAGATCTGGTATATATTAGCCTAATGAAGATTTGAACACTCTTTGTAAAACATTAAATAAAGGAGGAAGCCTTACCAAATTCTCAATCCTCTTTTTGAATGTTGTGCGAGAGACCACATTTAGATTACATATACGAAAATCCGAGTTCATAAAGGTAATTACATTTGTCTTGATGCAGAAATGTGACATGGAGGACAGTCGAATAAATCTCAGAATATGAGCATCCACGAGGAGAAGAAGAGTGCAGTACAGACGTAGACATACAGGATTAAGCTCCTCTGTACGATGGAGCCTGCGCACTTCAAAGTCGATCTAAGATTTTGGGAGCTACGTGTGTCTACTTTCCAACACCTTGCTGTATCGCTCTGTCGCCACTAAGGAATTGTATGTATCAATGCTGTATTATACAACACTGTATAGGGTTGAAGTGCAAGTTTATGAATGTCGAATTTGAACACCTCTGGGATGTGTTGAGAATCGCTCGTCAAGAAAACCCCTTTGGCCGAAATTGCAGATTCGCAGTTGTATGAAGACGAAGAAGTCATGGAGGAAGGCATAGTAGATTTGCAGAGCAATTGAATCGTTTTCTCGCTTCTTTGCCCATAAAATTTGATCTTTTACGCCTAAAATTGCAATTATGCATTCTTTGATACAATTATACTATATTATGCTGTATTATACATCATATACAGATGACTGGCTGTATAATACAATTCAATAGTCACCACTCAAAAAAGTCTCCGATACTTATCTCACATAAAAGCAAACCCTCATTTCACCCGAGTATTATCGCTTGCCTTGAACTTCACCCATATCTCAATGCTCCAGTATGAGTTATATAAAGCGAGGCTCACAGTAAATGTGCGATCTCCCAATCCTCTACTCCTCTGGTCTTGCGGGTGATAGACAGCATCGACTCCCGCCAAGTGTGGGCAAGTATCCTTAAGACAAAGAAGTCCTGTCCTGTGAACCTTCCAACTTTCGGATTCCATTGTGATGTGTTTGTCCGGGTGCAGCAGACGAACGAACCTTTGCAGACGGAAACGATGCTGCAATTTGGATCCTCTGCAATGTACACTTCGTGATGTTCAAGGTTGCCAGAATAGAGGCGATTTTGCTGGATCAAGATTTTCATCCAGCAAAACTGATAAACATACATCACTGCACCTCTTTGAAGTCTGAAGTGGGTTCAACTGTGTTCTCAGGGCCTCGGAGCATGCCAGCCAGGAGCTAGCCATGGTTTTCGGCAGGGCTCCTGCGATGTTGAAGTGGGCATACATGCGGGCGATGCTTGCTTGCTTAACGCGGTTACTTGTTGACGAAGAAGCCAACGACAAGCCTTGTTCGCAAGCTAGGCCCCATGCAATTGCTCACACTGAGGACTACAGACAAGGCACTTCTGCGAGCTTCTGCGAACCAATAATGCAACTGATCTGTGTCCCAAACTCCATGCCTAACTCATGCTGGAAAGATTCACAGGCTTGGACCCGGGGCGCATTCTACCTGAAATCGGTCCCGGTGAGCACCTGCACTGCGAGGAAAGTGTCAGCCTCGGTGGACTCATGAGCATGACTCTGAGACTTCTGCTGACTCTGAATCACGATGATTATCAAGTTTTTCACTAACTGGACGCATGCGTTTAGATTTATTTAATTATATTCTGATCCGATCCGATATTCATTGACTTCTGTACCAGATTGAGGGTCCCTGAGGGTCCATGTCTTTGACTTGAGAATAAAGTCTTGTATTCAAAGTCTTGTATTCAAAGACGAAGTTACTGGAGGGGTCATTGCACCGGCAACGTTACCCAGCAGCCTCTGGTGTCAGGTCTTCGAGGACAACGTGTACAACGCAGACTACCTTTCTTCTCGATGTCAGTGCTTCATCCACTGGCACATGAAAACTCAGTTTGGAACAACGCCAGTGAAGCCTGGGAAATAAGAGGTCTTGTTGGCCACTTGTTGTGGATGTTGGCTATGATATATTTTGGTCTCAAAAGACTATGTCTAGAGGTCAGAGGGACTGAGCAGCTAAAGCTCAGTCCAGGTTGCACTGAGCCCTCGAAGTCAATGGAGTCACATTCCATTAAGAGCACGGAATGTTCTCTCCATTTATCAAAAGGCAGAGAGCTCTTTTTCTTGATATAACCAGGTTAGATCAAGACATATATGGTGTAAATTTCTGCCTAGGCTTATAACATGTTTGAAACAGAAAATGTAGCACCACTTAAGCTTGTAAGAAGGTTATAAGACGTTTGTAGGGCTAGCACTAATCCTGATAGGTCAGTTAAAATATTGACCTTCGTTACCTCATGAGAGCTAGGGTCCATGAAGCCCTTTGTCCATGTAAAGGTAAGGGACGTAGGTTCATTGCATAACATATTCTCAGTCGGTTGGGGAAATCCACACACATGCTTGATGAATGGAGGCCCAAGTTGAAAACTTTACATTTTATTTATAAATCTCAAGACCAATGAAACCTTTTGTGTATCGCAACTCCCTAGATCTCTTACGTGTAGGTAGGTGAGATCGATAGTGCGATTCACTCTGGAGATGCCTTTGGTAGTTTTAGTAGGAGCCTTACGCACTTGGCCATACCCTTTGACGTAGAAACTTGAAGATTAGGGTCATGATACACGTAAGCTAGTTCATTCTTTAGAGCACAGAGTGATTTGACCGAACTGAAATCTATCCTTTATAAATTGATAATTACCAGATGTTGCTTTTGTTTTAAACATTTTGAGTTTGAATGTATCTATGTAAAAGTTTCAATTATCATTTCCGGGATTGGGCAAAGATTTTATGAACAGCCAAATGTTTCTAACGGTTTCGATCTATGAAACCGTTATGGTGGTGATTATAATGGTGAGTAGAATTTATCCAAATTATATCTTTTATCTTTTTTTATATTATTATTTTGTTCATGTTTTGTGTTACTTTTTAATTGTAAAAATCTGAAGGCCGCAACATTGGTGAATTTTGACACAAATTAATGATGCTAATAATTGTATCGGTCTTCGAAGTTACTAATCGTGAAAAAAAAAATATACCAAAATAAATTTGCTCTTCAAAAACTGTTCCTCATTCTAAATTTATGTGATAAATAATTTTGAAAGAAATTGAAAAAAAAACAGCGAATTTGTAGTTTTTTGATGAAAAAGTATAGGCCAACACAAAATCAATCTGGCTTGATATAATTTAATTACGTACATCTACATACATACACGAGCAGAATTTAAATGTGGACATCCAGAAAGTGTAAGAAATCAGTGCTAAATTTACATTATCGTATGATATTATTGTTATGCTTCATGGTATAATAAAATATTTACATAGGCGGCACTTCGAAGACACAAAATGCTCTATGCCGGGGAGAGATCACTTCTGACTGTAATTGCCTTGGAACAAAAGAAGGAGAATTGATCTGTTCCAAGAGTAGACCTGCATCTCTTGGCTACTTCAAACATAGTTGGCGTGGCATTCTAAATATTGCCTACTCCACAGTCTAGGTCTTTACACCGATATAGCAACAACGGTAGCTCAGGTACTTTTCACTTCAATGAGAAAGAATGTTTCAGAGTCAAGTCAAGACTTACAGAAATTGCTCGAGTAATCATGAGCTCTCCTGCCAAATGTCGAAGACTATGTCCATCCCTCCCACGTGAACATCGGTCAACCCACTGAGACTTATCTTGCTTTTTGTTTTATGTACAGAAGCAAGTTCATATACATTCTAGAACTGTTGATGCATGCCAATTCCACAAGCTAAACTTCATTTATCCTGTGCACAGGATCTACTTTCCTTCAACCGTAATTAATTTGCTCGTTCCACGAGCGCTGCCAGGACTTAAACCAACTCTTGATCACACTGATGATTGTCTCGAAGAAGTCAACATGCTCGTCTCAATACAGTCTTCTCTGCAGGTCTTTGCCAACACTATCTGTACGTGATTATCTCCTCATTGAGTACATGGCCTACTTCGTGAGTTAGCCTCATGTAATATGGCCAAATTATTTGGCAATCGTGAGTCACCTGTATTTCTGCCGTATTATTCTGCCGTGCTTCTGAAATCTGCTACTTCAGTCACCTTGGCTGATTGCTGCTGATAGCAAACTCTGACGTAGTCACGATCGGTATCCACATAGATTCATCAGATCAGAGGGATCCAGAGCTCCTCGCGAATGACGTCGCTTTCACATCAAAAGCCGCTTTCCCGTTCTATTACTAAACCCTATCCGAATCTCAAACTGAATGTACTCTCACCATGGTGGGCTGAGCTACCTTCTCCCACACAAAAGTGAATCCAGCATCAGCAACTTGCAATTCTTCCTTGATTCTCTGAATTTTGAGATACAGAGTTATATTCTGTGACTGGATTTTGAGCGAAGACATGCCTGGAGGTAGAACTGAATGAACACGAGTCTCTGAGTATTAGCTCCCACGGAAATGATTCGATCACATAACAGAATGAGTACAAACGATTCCGATTCTGAGAACGATGATTGCACAGGAATAATCAATAGACATCATCTCTGCAACGAAAGGATGAATGCAGGTGATTGAGAGCTGACTTTGTTTAAATCGTTTCTCTCCAACACTGACAAAATTCTCCAACATGGACCGGAAAATGATCTTCTGTTAACGGGGACACGAATGATTCATATCAATCGGATGACATAATCCAGCGTAACAAACGCCGCGACGGAGCTGGCAGTGCACACAAACTTTGAGCTCGGATTTAAGGTTAAAGAGCTCCCACTTCGTTCGTTTACGTCTGAGCACCAATGTGCTCCTCTTTCCGTCAGTCGAAACGGATTTGCGAGGTAGATGGGATCACAAAAACAGACTGATCAAGGTGGACACCTAGAGCGGACAAGATCATTGAACCCGGACTTGCAATCTCGGGCTAGCGCTGTTCGATAGAGCTGTAGACCCGGATGCACGCCTCGCGAGAAGCTTGTCTGGTTCAGAGCATGTGCAAGTAGTTCCACAAAATCTCTGGCTAACAGATCCTCGCTTGCCAATTCTTTCTCTCCTTGCGTGAAAAGGAAAACGGGAAAAGGATAAAGTCAATAATTACAAGGCTTCTAAGTTTTATATTATATCGGTACGTTACGGGCCAGCAAGTGGAGACAGGTCTTATGTGCCTAATTACAGAGCTTCTGGTCAGGCACACTCGTAGTAGAGCTATACTGGTCCGCATAGCTTCTAAATGGTCAGTTCGTGACTTATCGTGTCCAGATCAGTCAACAACCCCTGCGAGATCAGCATGCAGAAGGTATTATCACCTCTGCATCATTCCTGACTATATAAGTCCTGCTATGTTCTTAAGCTCTTGGAAATTTTCTCGGTTGTAAACATAGCATCGCTTGCTTCTTAGTTCCTGTGTTTCCACGCAGCAGGTAGAGAACAACTTTGTGCTCCAAAAAAAATTAAAGAAATTGTTAGAGGGTAAGCGTCTGAGGTTTGGCAGCCATGGATATACTCGATGCACTCGATGCATATGAAGATTTTGAAGAAGAGACGAATGTTCGACCTTATGAAGACGATGTCGACTGGGAGTCTATGCTTCCGCCTGATTGGGAGTCGATCGTGCGAAGGGCGTACAGAGGTCCCTTGGAATATGATTCTTTCGAGGATCTCTATAACCAACTTTGCAATCACGTTCTTCTTGGAGACGGCAGAGAAGTGAGTTCCTTCAAACTTCAGGAAATTTTCAGATTCTTTGTAGCATCTATGTCCAATGTCGCCATAATCTCTGATCACGACCATCGAGCTCGGTCGATGGGGCAACCGGATTTGTATTTTTATGAACTAGTTTATCTGTGTAGCTATTTAGGCTTTCCCTTTCGTCAAGGTCCAACTCTACAACATTGACTTCCGTCTGGTGTTTGATTCTATGTATATCGATCAGAACTAGCCGAATGCGTCTCTAAGGAGAGTTTGCGAAGTCCTGGTTCAGGAACTGAACGCAGTGGCTCCGTCAATTGGCCAATATGTCTATGAATTGGTCATACGCGATGAGAGTTTTCCATTAGAGGTACTCATCATGAATTAAGCTCCGCAAATTCTGCGGAGCTTAAATCATGTCACTGCTCCCACCACACCGTGAGAGCACCGTGAGTCGCAGGAACGCCTGTGAGAGGTCTCGATGAGTCTCTGTCCGCAGCAGAGAGCAATTCTGCTTTGAAGGTCAAGAGTTCTGGTCAAGACCTCGAAGCTTCGTGCTTCTGCTTCATGACTGTGGCGTGCAATGATCGGATGTCAGGGATGCTGGATCGAGCGGGAAACGGGAGACTTCATCCGAAGCTACTCGGCAAGATCACTAGATTTCAACGTGGCCAGCATCGGAGGCAACTGGTTGTGGCTCAGAAAAGAAGGCTCAAGGTACAATCCTAGAGAGAAGCGGGTATCTGCACCTCGACATGTTTTAGAAATTAAGGTCGATAACTTGCCCCCTCCTCCCGTCGTGTTCAATTACAGTAATGCGGGACTGTGGAACTGCGCAGGTTTCCGGAAGTTGCGTACTTGGAAAGCAGCCCGTGTTTGGAAGTGACCGGAGAGATTAGGACGAGATTGCCCTGGGGGTCCTATTCTTTCACCTGGGTCCTGCAATTCGATCGAGAAAATACAGCAGGTTTCATGGAAGGGCCCTTAACTCAGCCTGCAATTTTCTTCTTCTCAGATGGTTTCTGGAACCTTCAAACAGACACTGTCTATTTTCCTCTGACTCCAAACACGGCGAGCAGAGTGCGAAGAGGCGGCTGGTTAGAATACGACCATCACATTTTCACTGTAACCGAAGACGAGCATATGCGAGAAAAGGAGCTGAAATTCTCTCTCAGTGAGACGGTTGGTGGATTGATGAAGAGTGGACTGTACCTGGATGGCGTTATCATCCGCCCTGTCCCCTTCGTACCTCGAACGGAAGAAGATCAGCTGTACCGCGGTTTTGAGGGACTCCATGTACGCGAGCCAGGTTACGAATTGGAGCAGGTTGAAGTTGAAGAAGAAGAAGAAAAAGAAGAAGAAGATGATGATGATGATTCGGACCGTGAAGAAACAAATTGGAAAAAACTTTTGCCTCGAGATTACGAAACCATAGTGAGGATAGCAAAAGGAGGCCCATTGCAGTATGATTCACACCGGGAGCTGTACGATCGGCTTTGTGATGGCATCCTCCTCGAAGATGGTAATCGGGTAGGTACCATGGTCGTCGTTCATATATGCACCTCGTCGTACTACTGAAAGCATGACCATCACTTGGATTCTGAACTGTACTGATGCTGACGCTTTGTTCCGACCCAGGGATATTGGCTAGACCGAGGGACTAATGGAGTTTGTCGAAGCTACTCAGCTAGAACGTTGAGCATTACTTGGGGTGATGATCTACAGTACTGGAAATGGGCGGAGGAAAATGGTTCCAGGTACGTAGAATTTTATCCATTTCATTTTTTCAAGAGACACTAGATTCTGTGGGCGGGCACGCAGCTCCTCCCTAACAACCAGCGCTACCAAGGGCGTCTTCAAATTGTTATCACTCTGGTTTAACTTCCTGACGGGGTTGCAGTTGTGGGTTTGTTGACCCAACTTCTTCACGGCAAACGGTGCACACGATTGTTGTGTTTCGTGTCCACATTCCGTGAGAAACAAAGCCGACTGATGTGCCCCTTGACCAATCGTGCAGGTTCGCGGAATCTGCATGTTTACTCCAAGTTGTCTGGTTGGACGTGAAAGGTGAGGTGCGAGTTAGACTTCCCTCTGGACGGTACACGCTGTCATGGGTGCTGAAGTTCGATGAGGAGTTGGAACACAGTTCTTGGAGAAACATTCCTGTCACACTCACGGCGACAGACGGAAAGGTATCGAAAACCCAGTCACTGCACTTTCCCCTGGATGCAGCGACTCGTTCTAGAATGGGGGATGAGAGATGGGAGGAATACGATGCACTGCACTTCAAAGTGGACGATGTGAACGATATGGACGAAGTGACACTCAAATTCTCTTTAGCTGAGACTGCGAGTGGTTCGTGGAAATATGATCTTTTCATTGATGGTGTAGTCATCCGACCAAACTCTGCGCTCGCTTAACGTCAAACTTAGTGACAAGCAGGTTTTCAATCTACAATTTTCAAGGTGAAGACTGGCCCTACCAACCGAAAAATGTTGAACCTAAATAGGCCTCTGTAATCAGGGAAGAAATCTTTACAAACTGGTATTTAAACAGAGACTCAAATAGGTGGCCCACGCTGACACACTTCCAGGCTCCGTGAGGATTTTTGCTTGACGATTTAGTGAAGACAAATTATATACAGAGTGTTATCATATAAAGATGAAATCTTTGGGAAAAAAATCGACATCCTGCGACGCGCAATTTTCCAAGTGTGCTGTTTTTTCGGACTATCTCACTACATGGTTGGTCTTTCTGGCTGGAGTATGCGTGCTAAGATGGATGCTTATGGGACTACCAGTGGCCTTTCCCCCAGTTCGCATTCCTTTGTGAGCAGCACAACGCTTCCTGTCTTTGATAGGCTCATTCAGGCATACGCTGCCGCCGTCTAAGGTCACACCACAAACCAAACCGTCGCTGGGAGCTTCACTGAGCTCCAACCGCTTGCCGTTCGGTGTGGATTTCACCACCAGCACCGGAGGCTCACCTTTGTGGCCACCATAAGACTCGGAGGGAATGCTTGGATTCCTGCCACAATCACCGGTCTTGGATTTCGCAGTTCGTGCGCGTCGTGTCGTCAACTTCGCTCTCAGGCCTTTATGCTCAGAGCACCGTCTGCGCCCTTTCACTGGAGGCTTGGAGCACTTGGACCCATCCGCCATCAGAACACCGCAATGAGAGTCTGCGGAGTTGGGTAAAGCATTGGGCAGTCCATCCTTCGAGCTGGCACGGAAAATGGAAAACCTGGAGCTACCTGCGCTGCCTTCTTCTGATGGCCTTTCCACGGGTACTTTGATGCCAACTTTCCTATGAAAGACCGTCCACTTCTCCCTTCCTGCGCCTAAAAACCTTCCCAAGCACAGACTTTGCTCCAAGTGGTACTGCATGAGCTCCAACCTCGCTAGAATATCGTCGGGTCTCCGAGCCCCATTCAATCCTCGATTCCAGGGATAGTCAAACACGTGGAGAAGCTCCGACTCTACTTTTTCTGCCATCTGCTTGCTCTCTGTTCTCGCCCATCTGAACACGATGGAGTACCCTCTGGAAAACACTTCTGTGAACAAGCGCAGTCCTCGTTCGGTGCTGCCCCCCGTGCTCCCATCGGCTTTGGCTCTCGCCTTTGCCGGAGAAGGAGAAGTCATCCCATCATCGTATTCACAGTGCTCCACGGCTGCACCAGGAACCAGTCGAGCACCTTCCAAGTGAGATCCAGATTGGCCATATTTTTGAAGTCTCTGACGAACATTCTCGGCTTGGCCCAGGTAAACCACGACTACATCTTGCTTTCGGAGTTTGCGAGGCTTTGCTTCTCGAGGAGCTGACAGATTCTGCAATGTCAAACCCAGCTCATACACTCCGGGCCCGAAGTAAGTCGCAGGTAGATTGTGGAGCCGATACCTCTGAGACCCCTCTTCCTCGGCGGCGTGAGTCCTCCAATCCGTCGACCCAACTAGAATTTTCCAATCCGAGAAGAGTTTGTCGTGCTTTACACGGTGGCAATCTTCTCGTTTCAATCTTTCTTTTTCTGCCTTTTGAAATTGTGCTGCTGCCACCTTCCGCGTGGTGAAACCTACGCTGGGAGGTCCCATGCCACTCGTCCGATGTTACCAGGTCAAATCTCTGTGAAAATCCCGGAGGCAGAGCGGAGTGTCAGGAAAGGAGGCCAGCTTCGAGCAAATCCGTGCGCTTCTCTGTGCGTGCTGCGTCTGGGGGCGCGGATGGGGCTAAGCCGAATTCCACCCCGAAATCGACCTGCAGAAATCGCAGTTTCTCTGATCGTCCGAGTCTCCCCGGCCTCAGTTGTCCGATGTCCTAGCGCAGGGTGAAAGAGAACGTGGAGTTCCGACCATCACCCGTGCTCGACTCAGAGAGACAAACCTCGGCCCGAGTGCTTCTCGCGCACTGCCTGAACTTCGAAGTCCCGTGTTCCCTCACCGTCATATACCCCTGCCCTCGACGAGCAATCCTGCGCAGAAGCGGGGTATCCATCGCGCGCACTAGGAAAACCTATGAACCAGAATCCATCGCCCGCACATTACATCACTCGCTTCCATCGCACGCACTACTCCGCACTCTCATCTCCACAGCTCTTCTTGCATTCTTTCCAAGAAAGCGCCGCTCTCCAATTGTGCGTAGGGTAGCATCACGATGCGGGATCGGGATCGAGAGCAAAAGGCAGTCGACGCGGTGCCCCGAGCTCAACTCCTCCTCCTCCTCCTCCATCGCCAGCCAGCTCGCCCTGCAGAAAGCGCCGGACGGGGCACAGAGAGGCCTTCCGAGAACCGACGCTCGCCATTGACTGCAGGTCCGGACGAGACTCGGTCTCTGCATCGTGGCGTGAGTTCGAAGCCTGTTCGAACATAGTGTCGAGGAATATTTGAGCGCGGCGATGCTGAATGGCCGGGAAGTCACGTGAGTACGGTTTTTGGGCCATAGATGGTAAGTACGGAAATCGTTGCCTCTACAAACATCTCTCCGAATTTATTGGAAAATTCAGCTAAACTTTAATTATCCATTTATCTATTTTTTCCCTAAAAATACAGACCAAAAATAAGCTTGGATTTATAATAAAAATAGTTTTTATATCTTATGTATATTCCCATAAACGATGTGTATTAAAACTTTATGCAAATATATGTTTGCATACAATTCAAAATTTCGATTTTAACCATATTATTTTGCGAGGAAAAAATTTTTGATGTATCTTGTGGGACTTGTTTTGAGTTTATTATTGTAGAATTATACACTAATGCAGAGTAGAAATCCATTGAAATTATAAGAAGTGATTTCGAAAAATAAAACAGTATGATAAAGAATCCATGCTCTTTGAGATTATAATAACAATTTGCTAATATTGCATGTTAACACAATGAAGATATGCCTCTATTCTAACTCAGAGGTTCAATATAACGTGAAACATAAATAAAGAAGATGAAAAGGATTATATATATCATCAATGCCGATGCTAGGGATTGTATATTCCTCGATAGTATATTCACCATGAGACCGATCGATTTCTAAATATTGGCAGTACAGTATTCAACATTGACGAAGGCTGAGGGAAGCCGAAAGAAAGAAACGCATTTGGAAGTGCAAATGACAGCTCCAAGATTTATGAGTCATGCGAGTCAAAGCGAGCTTACTGGCAGATGACAATGATTTGCTAAAGGTAAGAGGGAAACCACGTGAGCCGAAACTGATTCATGAAACACACCCGAAAATGCGATGGCCATCAGGTGAGCAAAAAATCTGGGAAGACTACGTGCGAGTTAGATCCCCGATTGCGCGTATACCCTTGGACTTAGTAAATCGCCCGCGCTCAGATGGTGGAGAACAAATTTCTAGCGCTAGCAACAGCCGGCGAGCTGGACTTTCATCATGGACTTCTCATAGAGACCAAAGCATAACCGTCCAAGCAGGAGTGATATTTGGATTCTCGGTCCCTTGCACTGGAATTTTATCCCATGGGATTGGAAAAGGAGTTCTTCGTAAGTAAGTTGTATGATCGACATGACGGTTTGGCAAAATGTAGTGGCATGAGAACACTCAATCTGGACAGGCTGCTGGAGGGAGGTCCTCTCACGGACAATGCTGGACTATGAGGGTACTTCGTTTGATATGAAATCGCTGGATCCTTGCAGGTGAGCAATGTCGACCATCGAGGCAGCAAGCTCTGTCTCTTGTGATAATATCGCTACCTTTATCCTCGCAAATTAAATTTAGTTTAAAAGTTCAATTTTGTGATTTTAAGTAAGCTGTTGGAACCACAACTTCCATGGTTTTTTTACGACGAGTTCTTCCACATGGATCGACGTTGAGGTGTGGCATATCATCTACGTGAATGCGTTATTCTGTGTAATACAAGCTCCGCAAGATAATTGAGATCAAAGTAGTTGGTGTCGGATTGATCCAAAAGACATGCTGGAATTGATGAGAACCAGAGACAAAGCCTATCTCTACTGTGGTCTGTAAGTGAGGGAAAATTAACGACCTACATCAGCAGTGGTGACTAAGTTCGAGATCGAGTTTGTTCGTGACCTGTTTCCAGACAAGGACTCATGTGCAACAAACTCGAATGTGCTTGATGGCAAATGGGTCAGATTTCAGCTGCCCGAATTTCTTAACTACTTTCGTCTTTTATTTCTTAAGGCTACAAACGGAGCAGGTCGAGAGCATCTACTGTGCCACGTTGGGAGCTCAGTTGAATGAATGCTAAGCAATCTACGGACCTACGATGACTTATGCGTGGTCACATTCGTTCCCACACAAAAAGATATTCTAACTACTGGTATGTTTGTTTCTAAGTCTGATCGAGCTTTCCTACACTAATTTGCGAACCGACAATGACGTCGGATTTCGCCTTCTGGAGCTTTGATGACTCCGATGTTGCTCATCTTCTCCATGGCAGCAGAAAATTCACCGAACCAGGGTCTGCGCAGTCCCGAAGCTGCCTGGGTGACAATTTCACGCCCCGTGGCAGAAGTGATGAGCGCTGCATCAGACGTGAAAACTCCCCTATTCTGGAGAACATTGCTGTAGAACTGGCTGTCAAAAGCGTACCCACCCTCAGTTGGGTCCAGTAGAATCTCCCTCATAACCTCCCCGAATGGACATTGCTCCTTCAAGCTCTTTGCATACACGGGATCCAGAGTTGGGTCCACTCCATCAGGTCCGGTGGAGTTGTATAGACGGGCCTCGATAAGCCCGCAGTGCAACTTCCCGATCGTATGGGCACCTGCACACAGAACCCATGATTTATGTTTAAGCCTTCGAGAAAAATGCAGCAGATTTCACTCCAATGTCATTCTGGTAGAAAGCAGTAACTTGAGAAGTGTCTAAGGAGGTGCTGATGTGATACCCACACCACAAATCAAACCGTCGCAACAATGCAGTCAGATTTCAGAAGCTGGGTGGATTCGCACCTGAAAGGATGACCATTTCTTTCTCCGTCATATTCTTCTTGGCGAAAATGCTGACAAGGAAAGGGTAGTCTGCGAAGGGCGGAGGCAAGTTTGAGGGAGTTTCCACTGCGCGCGAGACCAATCCATCTCTGCGACCGGACACGACCCTCCAAGATGGCCCCCCGATCTGTACCCATAGATGATAGAGAGGTCAAGTTTACACCATCACCAGCTGAATGCGCCCTGTCAACTTAATCGTGAATACACATTTGTCCATGGTTTGTTCAAAATCAAGTGTAATTCAGAATCCGACAGCAAACTCTTAACTGTCAGCTGGGCACAAGTGATGAGATTCAAATACAATGACTGTCATTCCAGTCGACGTCATACAAGCAATCAAAGCAAATGATGCATACGCAAGAAAGTCCGCACGCCATTACCGAAAGTGGTGAGTTTATCAAAACTCACACTCATAACAGCTCAATTCTAATGCAAATTGGATAGTAAATTTCTTGCTGGTTAACTGAGTACGTGGACTTTTCTGCTGTCACAGTTAAATACGTACCATGACAATGGAATCTCGAGCAGCAAGAGTGATAATATCAGCGCAAGAGACAACTCCGGGGCAGGCTTTCTCGACAGCTGCCTTAGCAGTGTCAATGATGTCGAAACCTCGTACTGAAAATGCGTTTCCAACTCCATCCTTCTCAGCAAGGTTGGTTTGGTTGGAATCTAGGAGGATAGAAGCATCGCAGCCCTGCAAAAGCAATGTCATTCTTTCGTGTCAATTCTCATCCTGTTGTCACTGCCCTCGAGACCCGTGCGCCATACAGATTATACCGAGAACTTAAGGAAGTATTAGTGCTGGAGCCAATGCTTTGCACATTGAGCTGCCGCTCTCCAACCCTGCTAGGACTTGTTGGCACTCACATCTGCTACCTTGATGTGCTAATTGGAGGAATAAAATCTGCAGAAAGTAGGTAGATGGCAAAGAAATCGATGGTATCGAAAGCCGAGCTAGCTTCTAGCATGTGAGACTTTTGGCATTACTGAAATTGACTGCAACAGGAAATCTTTTGACCCCTTCCAACCGGCAAGGCTCATATGTACTGATTCCAGCAATGGGGTCAGTACGTTATAAGTGTCAAGCCTTCATGTAAAGTTCTTCGATTGCAAAGTCAATGGCGGTACGTACTCTGACAAAACAATCGTGGAACTGCAATCGGAGAAGCGCTGCCGGTGTGGTCTTGTCCTTCCATACTGAGGAAAGAACCGTCAAGCCAACGAGCTCCCTTGCAGATGGGCATTCGTTCTTGTAGAAATCAACCGGATCTCTAATTGCATGCCGAAAGTTCTGGTAGTATCCATTATTCCCATCATCCGTGAGTCGACCGTAACTAGGACTGACAAAAAGAGCAAAATAAATGACCAGGGCTGTAGTTGCACGCTTGAAGAGGGTTGTTGCCATCTCTAACTCTAAAAACTATCACGATAGAAAGCCGAAACTCAAGTCACTGATAGCTCCCTGGTACCTCAGAAGCATTCGACGTCAGTTTTGACGTCGATGATGTTCCAAGGTGCAGAAGCTAAACACACAATATTACTCCTTCCTAGCCTCGGCCTTCATAGATATCATCCCAAGTCCCTGGACAAGACCACCTTGAGAGCTCCATATCATTGGCCTTATCCTTCAGGTCCCACCTGATGCACAATTCAGCCCGTCGCCTCGTTCCCAAATTCTCACTTTCATGTACAGAAGCGCGATCAGAGCCAACGCGCGCGGCGGAGCTTGCTGTCATCATCAGCAGTACTGGACCTGGATGCAAGATGACTCGGTAAAATGGCAGTCAAAGTCGACCTTCACATTCCTCAGTTGACTGTACTCGTATTTCATGCATCGTCAATTCATATCGCTGCTTGATTGTGATCGGTCCTCAGGTAGATTCCATGCATGTGAGTGGGCAACAATCTTTGTACAGAGTCCATATGAACATGAACTGGATTGCAGAACCACGTGCATGAAGTTCCTTCCTTCAGAATCATAACCTCACCTCTGTCTTCCTCTATCTAACCTATAATTAGAGGTCTGACCTGACTCCCTGAGGCGATACACACGTCCCCTGAAATGTCGAAGATGGTGGGTCAGTTAATTCTTGTTCCTTGGAGAACCGAAACATTTTTTCCCAATGCCAGCTATCACTGGAGCTGCTGAGAACTGTTCGTCCTTTCTCATTCTGTACGTTCTTTCCTCTTTCTGGTGCAAGAGGAGTCGCTACAGCAATATCCAGGTGAGCCTGGAGAAACGTCTACGATTTGGACTTCACACTTTCAGTTTGTCTATCAGTTTTAGTTTCAGTTTGGCCTTCTTTCGAGGTTGAATCCACTTTCGTCATGGTATAGGTTTGATTGGTCCCCAAGGCATGGAAAGCTTGATGGACACACCAAAAGGAAACTGCTACAGCTGCGAGATTTTTTATAACAATGCAGATGTTACCCATGGGGGTGCAACTGAGCACTTCAGAACGTGATAGTGCTGAAAATGTTGATCTTGCCATCTTTCCGGAAGTTGAGAGAACAAGCAGACGCCTGCTTGTAGGTAACATGATATGAAAAAGAATATAATCTCTCCATATCAAGCGTTGTATATTTCGGATCCTCGGTCTACGTGGGAGCTCGAACAGATAAGGCTCCACAGCATTCACCTGCTATACTACGTCTGCCTGGTCTAGCTTCACGAGTTTTGTGACGTAGTTTCTACAACAAATCGCGAATAGTGGATGGGGCCTGAATCCTATGCACAACTTCTGGGAATTCGCTGCCCTTTTTAACCGGGCCAGGCACAGCTGTAATCACAATGATTTCTTAATATTCGCATCTCGTTCTAAATCTCGACTCAGATTCCAAGCTGCTTAGAAGACAGTTTTAAAAAAAGCTTGATTCTATACACTATTGCATGCATAGCTAGCACACCACTAGCGAGGAAGGTGCTCTGTGTCCCTTCGAGACTTTCAAGAGGAATTAGTCTTAGAACGAAGAGTTGACTGGAAGTAATGTGCCACTGCAATCCTCCAAGAGCAGCATTCAGACAAGCAACGGCCAACAAATTGGGACTGGATGTGCCCGGATCGTAGAGTCAATGAAGACAGCTCCAGCGATCTATTCTGTCACTGGTTGTATGCTTCATCTGAAGTTAAATTTCATCAAATAGAGAAGTATTGTCAAGCTTCTCTATGTAGCATGTACCATTTTCCTTCGCAACTGAATGGAGCTGAATTGGAAAACTAGAATCGTCATCAACAGCTTCAAGCAGATGTGAGTTACATATTAGTTTTTATCAGAGCATGTAAATTACATCATGTACATCTAGTTTGTAACCGTTTCAAGATGAAGGTCAGGTTAGCATCCTGTTGTGACGTCAATCTGCATGGGCTTTTAGATAGAGAGAAACTTTCTAACTTGAGTTTCACAAATCACCAAATGATATACCACTTGATTCATTAAGGTGAACAATGAAGCTTGTGACATAAATGTTCTCATTGAACTCCAGTTTGAAGATTGCAAGCTTTTGCTCGACGGTCTGATTGTTCCTGAATGGTACAACAATGTCTATACTCTGGACCATATTCCCGGCTCAGAAAATCATGATAGCTAGCCACAATCGTAAGATTAGGTGGGGTTTTTCAAACAAGATCAATTTATGTTTGTGGTTTCAGTCGATCAAATACGCTTTAGAAGTTGGATAAAGAAAATTCTGAGCTTGCTTGAAAACCATGTTTGGCATACAGTTTCTGAAAGACTTAGCAGTTTAGAAAAAGCTCTATACTATCACACATCTTAGAAGCCCCGTCTACATTTGTCATGGTATCACTATCAAAAGAAGAAAATGGTGATTGTTGAGGTCAAAGAAAGTCACCATCTTCATCAACTCACAGATATGAGTAGAATGCAATGCAAATATGGAGTGGACATAGTGAGAAAATGAAGGAATAGACATTTGCCATCCATCTCTGATGTAAAATCTGTTTTGTGAATGATGTATTGTACATATGTTCACAAATCAAGAGATTTTCTTTAATTTTCGTAAGGTGAATTTCGTTGGAATAATTGATAGAGTCATTCTCGTAAAAAGTATCACCTAATCAACAAGAGTAATCTTCCTGGTTTCCGTGAAAGTACAAGAACCTAAAATTGCCATACGTGATAAGAAAGAATTGAAAAATCATGAGGAAAAAGACTTCATCTCAATTTGAAAAAATTGAAGTTGCATTCTCAGATCGATTCATATCATTTCTACCAAACCATGTGAAACTTTAATGTCAGATTATAATTTATGGTATATTAATGTTATGAACAGTTTTAAAAGTTTCAGAGCAAAGATTGTGCAAAGATTCATAGATGATTTGTATATCTATGAAAAAAAGAATTATACATTAAAATTTGTTATGGTTGGATAAAGTAAAGTTCATATCAAATACAAACGATAATAATTTTGAATATAAGTAAAACGATGTGTTTAGTTAACCAAATGAAATCTTGTGATTAAAAAATGTATTAGATTATAGATTAGATTTATAGATTAACTCATTAGTTCATAAATCCATTCTTTAATTTCTTTATGACTTAATCAATAAATTTAAGTGTCTTGAATAAATTATGATGTTATGAAATCGTAAATAAATGCAAAATACAAGTTGACCATGTATCTTACATTTCTAACATAAAACCATTATTTTCTTTTAATCTAGAAAATATAATTGCATTTGAGATTTTCTATGTTATTCATTTCAAAATTCTGTCAGCTGCATAATCACTAGTAGTTATCTCATATTTCACACTGTGCGAATATTAAATTATTGGTCTTGACCCTGCCTTGATGTCCAACTAACCCATGCTCGACTGTTTGATCGAGCATTGATAATTGATCGACAATTATCGGATTCGGTTACTGGAAGCTATGTACAGTGAATGTGCTTCCACTGAGAGATGAACTCAGAACCTACCGCTTACTGAACGGGTGCTCTAGCCAACTGAGCTATAGAAGCTCACATTATTATATAGAAGGAATCATTTTTGGTTAATATTTGCTATAAATGTTGAGTCCATTTGACAGTGATCTAGTTTGAGATTTGGTTTTGACAACTTCAATATGTCAAACGGAACATATCCGATAATTTATTCTCCGTACCAACCTTGGTTTCAAAATGAAGAATTCATAATGAATAAAATATTGTATATGAATATCAATTCATTTTTAAAATATAAATAATGATGACTAACATAAAAATAATATTTAATACATATCAATATATATAATTCCTTGCTTCTTCTCCGTACTAACCTTTGTTTCAATACTAAGAATTCTTAATGAATGAACCATTGTCCAGATATATTTAATTTTGGTCAAAGATTATTCAAAAATTGTAAATGGATGTCACTTCATTTTTAAGATTTTATAAATTTAAAAAAGTGATGACTAAATATAACATTTAATACAGATCAATACATGATGGTTGAAGAAAAATATTTAATTATCATTTTTCAAACCTTAACTTTCATAAACATATCATATGAAAAAAAGATAGAATGACGTTCAACAGATGTTAAATGTGAAAATAATAGATATCAATGATATTTGGATTACAAAATGGAATATCGTTTATCATTGTGCATTTAAATCTTCAACATCTATAAAATCTATAATTTATATCATAAAATTAAAACATTTACAACAATTTTATGTGTTTTGAAATAATTCAAACAAAAATTTAGCATCATCATGATCACAAAACTAATCATAAATACAAATTTTACTTATGTCAAGTTTAAACATAAAACAATTGGATATAATATTTATCCTGCTCAGAAATTTTTGATTTGAAATAAAATCATTGATATTATTTTTGTCCGACAATTTAAAAAATCAATAGATGAAATTTAGTCATTTGATGAAAAATTTAAAAATTAATTATCACATTTCTTGAGCTAAGATTTAATTTAATGAATTTATTGCATGATTACTTTGAAAAATTGGATCCAAAAATATTATTGAAAAATAAACCAAATATTTAAAATCATAAATAATTAGGAATGAATGTATACCATAGGAATTTTTTATAAAATACACATTTGAAAATGTTGTAAATTTGTCACAATTTTTGAAAAAAAATATATATAAGAATAAGATTGTTATATTTATGAGATAGTCAATCAACCTGAAGTTAGTAATAATAGGTAATAATTGTAAGGTAAAATTAAATTAAAACCCTGGATAAAATTAAATCATTAAGATTTAAAATAAAATTTTCAAGTATTGAAGTCGTCATAGGTGTTAATTCATGTCTTAGCAATCGTTGGTCACAATTTGTGATAGTCATTGTAACCCGTCTAATGATAAGTTATACAATTTTATATTTCAAGCATACTCAATTCACTTAGAAGTATTCATAAATTTCAACTTTGTGATTAAATTCATAATCACTCTATAAGTTTGTATTCGTCTATATTTTTTAATTCATCCTTCCTCTTTAAGTGCAGATGTGAAACATCACTTTATGCTCAAAATAATTTTATAATTTTAATAAAATTCAATCCAAAAAACAAATTAAAAAATATGAATATATAATCACTCATTAAATTATTATTTTAAAAGAAATTACATTATTAAATAATATTTTTATATAATTCATAATTGAATTATATCATAATTATAATTATGATTATTCATTTAGGAAACATTCCAACTTTCATCATGGATGCAAAAAATGTTTCAAATTTTGTTAAATTTAAAAAAAAAAAATCATAATCGCAAAAAGATGTTGTTTATAGAATCTATAGTCAAATAATTTACAGATTCTAACAAACAAGCTTCCTTTTATTCAAATTATAAAATAATAATGTATATAATTTTTTGAGATGAAATTAGTAAATATGATTTTAGGGATTTTTTTTAGTGCTTTTTGTTTTATTTTATAAATTTATAAAATTTGGATATTATAAGATATAAAATTTTTAAAAAAAATTGTAGCACAAAACAAAATTCTTGTGTCTGATAAATATAAAGTCCTATGTATATATATTGGATGTATACATGGATTGTTTAAATTTATATTTCAAAAGGTTTTCATTTGATTTGATTTATCATTTGATACTAAACATGCAATATTCATCATTCAACTTATTGTTTATTGAACTAAATTTTATAAAATAAGATTAGATTTTTATTTTGAAAAATATATGCATGATATTATATGAAATAAAATTTTGTATACAATCATCAACTTGTTGCCTATATGTTTATAAAATTTCATATTATATATATACACACATAGACATCCATCCATGCATACATATTCTAAAGTAAATATGAAAATTTCTAGATATGTGTAACATGACTCAATGCAATGATTTAAACAAATGTATAGATAATCTCAATTTTATTTTACAAAATTATATTACATAGCATCTGTTGATTCAAATGTCTTTTATTACACTATTTTCCGTACTTATATCTGATCTAGAAGTAAAGATGAATAGTGTAAGCTAAGCTTATAAGATAGAATTAACAATTTTATAAAAAACGGAAATTTAATGAGTTAATAAGTTCTATGTGTATATAATAAGAGTATATGTTTGCAATGTTGAATAGCATATGTATTATTTCTATGAGATTTTTTGATGAATATCGATCAATCCAAATTAGAAAAGACATGCTACAATCTCCGTATATCAAGTTTCTCATGTTTGAATTTTATTCGCTAATATATAATATTCCTATATCTTCTTTCTGTGTTGCCTTATGCGAAATAACAAAAATCTATCATTAATGTGTTGAGATTATTGCGCTATCTAAACGTTTCAAGAATTTACAATTTAAATTGAACTCGTATCAAAAGATTTGATACAAGTTCAATTTAAATTGTAAATTCTTGAAACAAGTATCTCTATAGGGATTCTTTTTTTCGAGAGAAGAAAAGTCATTTTTTTCCTTTGATATTAGATATTTCTCATTCACACTGGATCATGAGAGTTACATTTCATTGTAAAGCTTAGACTTTAAATATTTTACTTCAAAAATATTCTATTCATATTGTATTTAAATTAAGTAATTATATGTAAATATATATAAATTAAATTTATTTAAATTTAAAATTTTCACATAAAAAACGTGATAATATTTTCAAATAATTGTCATCATTGAAGAATTCCGAAATATTTAATTTATTTTATATATATTTCATCTGTTTTCAGTTCCTAAATAAACTGTGCATGATATATTGTGTAAAAATGGACATTTGTTTCCTTTTGACCTTCAAAGACTTGTGGTGAAAAGGATTACGGACCACAACATTTTAAATGATCAAAATCTCCAAATCCGATGATTACTAAAATTAGTTCCATTCGGATGGTCCAAAAATTTAAGGAGATGAGAAAGATTACTCTCAAAAGTTTGTCCTCAAACTGATACGATCAAGAAAAATCAGGAGGACGCAGTTGTTCTTCCACTGCGCCAAACGAGATTCGACCTCAGAGTTCCCTTTCTTAGATACAAGAGCGGCAGCGGAATCGGAAGCGTGCAGCGCAGGGCAGTCCCGGAGCCGACGGAGAGTCACCCGTCCCGCTGACCCGCCGATGGGCTAGATCGACGACGCTCGTCGAGCGGCCGGCTCCGGAACTAGAGCTGCCGGAGTTGCGGCAGCGGCCGCAGCGGACTGGAACATCCGGAGCCTTCGGTGCTTAAAATAACGGAAATGGCGATGCGGTTGCTCGAGCGCACAGTTACGGTGGCGGATTGCCGAAGGAGCGAGGTTTGGAACGGAGATTTAGGGTTCTAAAGCAATTCCCTCGTGCAAACCCTCGATTCCTTCCGGTGGAGGAAGACACGAAGCAGGGCAAGGTCCGGAGAGGACTCGTACTCCGTCGGAGATGCTAATCGTCGAGGAATTTTGACGTGCACGTCTGGCTGTGCGGAGGGTGCCTAGCAGACGTAACCGTGTTGGATCCGTGACGTTTTTGGATGCTCGAGGCGCCCGGGGTCCTTCGTGTTCGAGTAGTTTCGAGAGCCGGATGTGTATGAGGGCGCGCTCGTGAGCGACTCGGTGGGGAAAAATGGGAAAGAAGAAGAAAAAGTCGTTCAAGGTGTGGTGTTTCTATTGCGAGAGGGAGTTCGAGGACGAGAAAATTTTAATTCAGCATCAGAAGGCCAAGCACTTCAAGTGCCATGTCTGCCACAAGAAGTTGTCGACGGCCGGTGGCATGGTGGTGCACGTTCTCCAAGTCCACAAGGAGTCTATCACGAAGTAAGACCATTTTCTCTGAATTCGTTTTGTACTGTTTGCGCCGCAGAATGATTTGAAAGTTGTGGATTGTAGTGTGCGACGGTCTGTGTATTGCGTACTGGATTTTTTGGTATTTCTGTGTCCACTTCGAAAATCAGTTACAGGCGAGTCAAGATTCTCGAAGTAGGGGACCGCTCTCGTGAAGCATTCGCCACAGAATACGACCGCTGCAGGGTTCGAGTGATAGCCAAAATAAATTGTAAACGTTACTTCGTCCGGAAGATTAATTGTCAGAGATGTGTTCGACTACAGTTCGGGAGCTTCTGTGAGGCTTACATGATAGTATTGCTTGTTAATTTCATTACACATGAAATTTGAGGGGCACGTGAAGATAACGGGCTTGTCCAAGGTGGTGATTGTGATATGCAGTGGAACAGTACAGCTCAATTTTTAAATCTAGGAAGCTTTGTAGCTGTTTTTGAAGCCATGAGACAATTTTGCTTCAGATTTTTGAAAAAAGTCGCGTCTTGGATTGGTTGTTGACAGCAAGCAGTGTCGCATTTCATCAGGCAGAATCACTAAGGTCGCCGTTGACAAGAACTTAGATAAATAGTTTCTTCGTTGTAGGTGACTGACAAGAGTTTGATCCAGGTTAAATCTTACATGTGATTTTTTACGCTTTGGATTGTATTCTCAATTCACTCAGTTCTTGCATCATCCACTAGATTGTCTTACCCACAGCTCAGCATATGACAGTGTCACAGATGAATGCATGACTGAAAAATTGTCAAGGCCTAATTTTCAAGGAGGCCTGAACACACTGACTGATTGCCACTAATTTCATTAGCCGTACTCACTTGAAAATTCACCTAGAATCAGTGTGTTAAAAATGTACTGTGATTGTGCTGAATATCTATACACTGAGCCTTAGAAACCCCAGGTTCACAGGTACGGTCACCAGTAATTCTTAAGGTGTTGATTTGTTTTCGTCCCGTACACCACAGGGATTTTTTCCTCGATAGAATCGAAAGCACGGTCGGTAAGTAGGGTAGTAGCAGCTGCTAATGTGATTGGTTGTTGATGCGCTCCTTGATTTGGGATGACTTTTAAGATCGTAGTGTAGAAGAGCAGGAAAGTAAAATTTCATTAAAGGCATGGTATTGGCGAGAAGTTCCCTATATCCAAGAAGCTTCTTCTGGACGGATGTCTATGCTTATGCTTCTGCTCCTCCTGCTCTGCGTGCATTTTGTTACTCCAGTGAGAAAAATAATTTGACAACTGGAAGTGAATTGCACCTCTTGGAATACTACGGTAGAGAAGTTGAAATTGAGACATTCAGTGGGCTTTCTTCGATCGACCCAGCTGGCCTTTAGTGTGTTTTTGAATTCACGTATGTCAAATAAGTCGTGGATGCTATGAGTTGATGGCCAGCTGGTGTTGGTTCAGATCTTTCTAGACATATAAATGCCTGGGCTTTGATTTCCTAATTTTTAAACCAGTCACAGGACTTTCAGTGTAGTCAATAACTTCAACACAATACTTTCTTTGCTTTAGTGTTCGACTTCGTAAAGTATGTAACCGTCTCCACTGTAGCTGGATACCTGTGTCCGCCACTTCCGAAACTTCGTACTTATTTTTCTGTTTGCGTTACAATTAGGGTTCCAAATGCGAAACCGGAGAGGGAGTCAACGGAACCTGAAATATTTGGCATGGAGGGTATCCCCCCCGAGATTCTAGCTGCGCATGACGGGGACCAAGGTGGGCTGGATGGTATGGAAATCAATGGCCTTTTTTTTTGTCAGTCATTCTGCAATATCATCATCTACTGAGTTCGTGTTCTACAGATATTGTTTGTGCTTTGGCAGCAACACTAGTATGTACTTCACAAATCTCAAGGTTCTACTGAGGTTCTTATCCTGCGCCTGTTCAAATTTTGTCTTTGAGTTGAGAGGTGGTTCCTTCCTCTATCACAGTTGTGAGGAACTATTGGGATTGGAACAGTGTCAAGGGGTCCAGTTTTTAGTACGTTAAGTCAAAACCTTTCGCTCCTTTTGTATCAATTAGTATGATTTTTAATGTCCTCTCGGAGCCTCCGGCTCACGCAGACGATGAAAAGCCTGCAAAGGTTGCGAGGGTGGAGATTCCCCCCTCTTCGCCATTTGGTGGCTTAGTAATGGGACCGATTGCTCTCGGTATGGCCTCCCAACCGATGTATTCTCCAATGCCGCCTGTGTAAGTATCTCTTCTTATATCCCTTACTACCGTTGCCTTTTTGTGTTCGTGGTGTATGTGGCCGACCAGGTGTGGGATGCTTGGTTTCATTCAAGGTATGTAGGACATATCTTCTGAAATGGTATAAGCCATTGTTTCCTGCTGCCCATTTTGTGAGGTCAAGGTCTGGAAAGCAGGACAGGCTGGAAACGTGCATTTTTTGTGAATTTTTTCTCGTAATTGAGCTTTCTCTTGTACATGAGATTCAAGGATGGAAGCTTTTCCTGTGTCCAAAGTGTTCTTCCTTCGGACTTTGGTTCAGGCTAGGATTTCCCCCAGATCCAAATTTTATAGTTTATTCTCGCAGAGATAAGCACATCACACTTGTTTTGATGCTTGTGGACTCTTGCTTCGTCTTTCAAAGTGAAGCAGAGAACGTTGCATCTTTCTGGTGATTCACATGATTTATTAAGGCGGCCTAGCCCATTTGAAGTGTTAGTAGGTCTGATCAGTTTCGTAATGTGCTTTATACCAGTGGGGAGTTTGACTGGATAGCACGCATCTGTTTATTGATTTTCTCCTTCATTGCATTGTGATATTTTGATGTATTAAGTTCAAATAAGTTAGAAAATATGACTCTGTTGTGCATTGCAGATATATGTCCCAACAACCCAGTGGCCCACGACCTCCTTCTTGGCCACCTCAACCGCCGAACTCACATGGGTGGAACCATATGCACCCTGGACAACCCCCAATGCACCCACCACGACCCCCTCCTCCACCACAACCGCTGTTTCCAATACAGGCTCCCAATCCACCTTCTATGTCATCAGCCTCTGCGCTACCACCAGCGCAGCCATTATTTCCTATTCGACCAGCTGCCCCCCCATCTTCGGCTCCTCCTTCGCAGCCTTTATTTCCTGTCAATGGTACGCCATCCACTGGTTCTTCTTCTTCGTCATCATCAGTTGGTACGTCGTCTAGCGGAGTTCCTTTGAGGAGCCCAGGAAATGGGCAGACTGCGGTGGACAGCACTAGTGGAGCTGGGTCCTTACCAGGAGGTCAGAGTTCAGTCACATCAGCAACTATGGTGGGACGCCCTCCTTCCTTACCTTTTGGAGGTAAGAAACACCCATTCTCGGTATCTGTTTTAATATTTCGCATCGTCAATTCACTCCCCATTGTTGTATTTTGCCAAGATGTGAGTAGTAGCGTGTGTCAAGAGTTCCACATTTGGATTCTGCGCCATGCGGTCCGTTTCTCTATGTAATAGTTTGCTTCAAGCTTATTAGCTTTGTCTCGATGTATGACAGGAGTTCCGAATTTACCCCCCTCAGGAAGTCACATGTACGCATCTGCCCCAAGCACAGGAGGTCCGTCCATTGGCCCACCTCCAGTTATATCAAACAAACCTCCCGGTCCTCCAGGCTTGACCAACGAGGTCTACCTTGTCTGGGATGACGAGATTTTGTCCATGGTAAGGTGTCTTTGACAAAACTAAATGGATCCGATTTTTGCTTTTATTTCATTCACCAGCTCCTTCGTATACATCTTTTCTTATCGTAGCAAATGAATATGGCGTGCTTGGCACATCTGGCTTTCTATTCATCAACACTTCAAACACATGAGGAGACACCAAACTGTTCAGGACATTTATATTCCAGTGGACTTTTCAGACTTTCTATTTTAGTCTTTGTGCAGTTGAAGCAGAGTAGATATAATTCACTAGTTTTACAAGCAGCCTTCACCCTCAGGCCATCTTACAGGCTCTCAACTTTCAGCATTTTCTCATGTTGAGAAATGTCTTTTACCGCGTACTGTGTTGAACTCTAATGGTCATACCGACGGCTCACAATATTCTATTTACTATCATTCTACGGTGCCGATGCTTCCTCTTATTGAGAATTGTACGATATCTGTCGTGCAGGAGGAGAGAAGACTGTCTTTACCTCAGTATCAGGTGCTTGATGAAACCTCACAGGTAAGCACCAAACTTGACGTTGATTGATAGGTTGACGACGGCTGGCAAAAGATGGTGTGTACATGAACTCTCTGCAAAATGTTTATGAAAGTGCTAGAGGATTATAGCTCAGAATGACTAAGTACAGGAGACGACATGTACTTGACGAATCCCGACGGCATCAGTAAAAAACTTGATTCGGCCAATGCCGGGAGTGTGTCCTGGTTTAGGGTTAAGCTTTCATTCGGGGGCAAGCATGTCTGTTAGCTCTTCTTGGTCATGGTTTGGTAGTGGTTGCCAGCTTCTGAAGCTTCCCTACTTGGTGGTATTTATCACTTGTATTGGAGCACAAGAGTAGCCTGCAGTCATTGCAGTGAATCTGAAATGATAGTGCGTTAAGTCGCTACATATGGACACTTTAATGCTGTTTCGTTCAAGCTCGTTAGGTGTTTCAAGGATCTGCTGGGCCATGTTTGCATTCCACATTGAAAGAGGCAGCCAAGGTTTGGTACTTATTAGCACTAATTCTGGTCAGAGGTCAGTGGTTCTACCCTTGGCCTTTGGATTCAAAATTTCGTGCTGCTATAAGACGAAAACACTAGGGAGCACTAGTGTGAGAAAGAAGTTGACGATTTGTTTGCTCTCAGATGAATACGATTGAAGCAGCATTTGACAGAAGAATTTTGGAGGGCAGACTTGCCGGGCGGATGGGATTCCGTGTGTAAAAGGTACACTATATTCAGCTTGCACTTCGAGAGTATTGTTGGCTACCTGGGTGGAGTCGGTGACTTGTGGGAGCATTACACAGTTTACAGAGGCATAGAATTGATCGTTCATATATTGCTCGGGTGCTGTAATGCTCTGCTTGAGTTGCCTCAGAACATCAAGAGATGCAGATTTTCTCGCTCGTCATGCATGAGTTTCTGCCTATCTTGTATCGGCAACAACGTACGTTTTATCGCTCTTGAAAGTGAAACAGGGAGAAATCGATTGGCCTCGTTGCGCCGTCACAGGTCATACTTAAAAAAATCCTCGAAGTTTTGATGGTTATGCTTTGGAGGCGACAGACTTATACCACAGGTGATAGCTACAATTGATGACTCTGTCGAGAATTGTGTACAATGGCTAGGTAACAATTGCCCTAAAATGTGGGTGTGGCCTAATTCATGGTAGATTCTACAGCCCCCAGAGCCTGGGGTATACAAGACTTCTAACGTCGAACGGGAACACAGTCACTTCATTAGATGCGGGCAGAGGCGCAAGTAGTGGAAGTCTAGGTTCACAGGGTTGTAGTGATAAGTTGTCATACGGGCTTTGGCCCTTGGGGATCTTTGTAGCTGGCACTTGCGTCACGCCCTTACCGCCTGAATTATTTGAAGGCTAAAGGAAAAAGAATCTTGTTCGGAAGCTGTGAATTGATCCAATGTATGAAAACACGTTCATTATATGGACCTTATACGTCCTCGAGCTAATTGCTCGTGAGAGTGTTGAGCCTTTGTTCATTACAAATTCTGCGGTTCTCAATCCGGTCGCTCTCTCTACTATTTCAGAACTAAGGTTCGAAGCGAAGTTGAATCGTTGGCTCAGTTTGGGATATGGAAGAACGGTGTTGTAAGAAATCATAACTGAGCCTGAAATGGAGATTGGCCTAAATAATCAAGAAAGTGGTGTACAATGTTCGATCTGCATTTACCCTGCCTGTTCTGTTACATGAGGGTAATTTTAGTACCCAATGTTGTTCTGAGTGTAAACCGAGTATGACCAATATAACTCTTGTGAAAAATAATGTAACTGAGGAGTAAGTGCATCATATTGTGAGATCATTGTAGGTCAGCTTCATTTATCTCCAAGTGTTGTGAACTATATTAATTCATTTGCTTGAAGCTTGTGGAATGCACTCTAAAATTGAAATGAAACAACGTTTCAGAGGTAGGAACTGAATTTTCAATCAGCACAATTCCTAAGGCGGTGGGACGCACATCATATTATCACAAGCGATATTGGCGGTTGAAAGCAAGTGTCCCTAGAGGAAACAATGTTTTATTGGTACTAGATTTTGCAACTTGCCATTTCAAAACTGGATAAATGACATGATGCTTTAAGCACAAATGTGTCAAAACTATTAATCCACAAGTTCTGCACTCCACACACTGAAACTTACTTTGTTATTCTCTCTCAAAATAATTTGATGAAATCACTAAAAAACTTGGACACCCCATGTTTGAACAGTGTATTTTGGTGTCTACATAAGTTTATTATGAATCAAATACAAGAAGTAAAGAAATATGTTATTAGTTGATGTGAAAAAATATGATTCGAAATGTTATTCACAACATAATACAACGTAAGACATAATTTTCATAAAAAAATAAAAACTGCCATCAGGAAAACATCATTGAAAAAAGCAGATCAATTTAATAATCAGTAAATTACTGCAACAAAAACTATAAAATCTACTAAAATTTCAATTTATTTAGATAATCGGATTGAAATAATCTAAACTTTTACAAATATATATGAATATAAACTTGCAATTTTATCCAAGCTTGCAAGCTTATTATATCTATTAGATATAATAATCCAAGCTTAATTCATAATCCAAGCTTATTATATCTATTTTTTTGGGGATAGATATAAAAATTGTTAAAAATATGTGTCTGGTTGTATAACATAAACTACTAATTTGAAATAATTTGTGCATGTATATATATGTATCTATGTAAATAAAAAAAATAAAATTCAGTGCTTTGGAATCAGTTTTAGCATTAAGAACTAAAATTTAAATTTCATTCATATGTAAATTCACATAATTTTTACTTCAATGTTTAAAAAATAAGAAATATGAAAAGTTTTTTAATATTCCAGAAATCAATTATTTTCGTAGTTTTTGAAATTTTCTTTGGGTAAATATAAGAGCTTACATAATTATATCAAAAAATTAACTTCTTTATTGTTTAAAATCTGAAATAAAAAATGATGAAAATTTTTTTATTTATTGATGTCTATTATTTTTTTCATTTACTTGTATGTCTTTAATAATATTTATTTCAATAAATATTATAGGATATTAATATTTATATAAATATAAAATCACAATTAAAATTATGATTCTCATAATTTTTTTATATTCTAATTTTAAATGTATTATATGTAACACAATGAATGATTATTCTAAAATCATTGAATTTATTGATGAGAACAATTAGAGACTATAAAAGAGAGCGATTAAAATCATGTGCATGCCAGGTAATTTAACTAACAAAAAGCCAATGAATTGAAAATAAGGTTTAAATTTGATATTTAACGCCGTTTGTAGAAATTTATGAGTAAATTCTATAATGATAATGGTAATAAGTATATATTATTTGAATTTTTACAACCCATTATATAGTTAAATTTTTTTTCAATAGTATAAGCTGTTATTATCCTAAGATGAGCTTAATATCATTTTTAATCAAGCATATACATTTAAGTGTTTGCAATTAGTTCATGACCAAGATATAAAATGCATCAACTTATGATCAAATTAATAAAATTTTCTATGTTGTCATTCTTTGACAAAATTCGTTAATCTTGGAAATTTCATTTTATTTTAAAATGCAATTTAATCTTTTGTGATAATTTAATCTTATCACAAACTTAAAATTGTCATAAGATAATGCCTATCTTATCACAATGAAAAATATAGATTTTTTTGAATTTTTTGTTAAGTATTAAAATAAAAATAAAACATTAATTATAATTCACAATTTTCGAAAATTTCTTTAAAATTTTTTCATTATTAGGAAATATACCATGAATGTATCATATAATTTTAAGATAAATAGTTTTATTTTGTAATTGATATTGTAGTTTTTTTTTTAAAATTTATGTTTTCTTTAGTTGTTAAAAATAATTAGCCTGAATATAAACTCAACTGAATCACATTTTTTATATTTTAATTCTCTCTTTGTAACATTTGATCTATTTACATGATTTCTAACACCCTAAATTTCACATGATTTTCAAATAAATATCAAAGGAACTTCAATATTTTTTCATCACTCTTCAGCTTAGAGCTATTGATTTGGGATTGATGTAAATTTTTGGTAGACTTGTGGCTTTTATAAAATTACTGTCTTATGCATTGCTTCAATTCTCAAATTGTGTATTAGTAATATCTTGAAGATGACTTAAAAAACTTGAAGATGTTTACACACCCTACAAATTTGAGACACCTGAATCAATAAAAAGGCATTACTTCAAATTATTGTCATGAGAATGACAATAGTTTAAACTCATGTATTCTCACCACAGTTTCTATTTGGAGATAATAGGTTATAGATATTTATGAATACCATACTAGTCAATACATTTGATCATATCAACTGTATTTTGGATGAGATCATGTTGTCAAAATAACAATTTGAAAGTGTTTAATATAATTTCGTAATGTACATTTATAACATTTAAAATAAATTTCAAAATAATCTTGACGTAAGATCCATGTATTATCATGTTCTAGTTCACATGCGCATGTTGTGGATGACATTATGCATGTAACCAAAATGGTCCAAGAAGATATATTTTTTAGTAGAATTTTATGAGTAAATTCAAAGTCATCTTGCAGAGATAAAGTTTGATATATTAGAAAGTTAAATCTAGAAAGTTTGTACTGTACACAATGATGGTATTTAAATCCTCCCTGGTTCTGGGTTTTATTTTTTGAAAGTGGATGTCTGAAAAGACTAAGGTGGGAGACAAAAGTATAAAAATGTACTCTATGTGTAGGCCCCACCGAGATTCGAACTCGGGCTCTTGGATTCAAAGGTCCAATGTCGTAACCACTAGACTATGGGGCCACCTGTGAATCTGAGAAATGATTGTCATTATGATTGAATGTCTAATAATCATCATACAAGAGTACGATGATAATTACTCTAGTATTTATTATCAACATTAGGGTCTCCATCGTCTACTTATGTACGGAAAAAAAAGATTTGGGTTACGTTTTCATGAGTTCCGTGTTTATGATTTAGAGTTTTAATGTAATGTTTTGTTTTTTCTCTTCCAAATCTTTCACTAATTTGAGCTTGAGATTCCGCAGGTTTAAGATCTGATAGAACCAATTTCTCTTGTAGGTTCGGTTATAGGTTATTCGAGATTGAACACATGGCAGATTTCTATTTGCTCGACTTCATTCTCTGCGTTTGCGCAAATGAACTTGTGGTCGAAACGAGGGAAGAACAAGCAAGATGGTAAACAGCAGCAACTGCAGACTCACAGACTGATTTCGTACATAAGTGAAGGAATTCTCCAGTGTATACCCAGCCCTCAAGCCTCCCTCAATCCTTGATTGGATTGAGTACTGGGGCAGAAAAGTCCAATTTGCTGTCTTCGCTCCTTTTCTGCTTTACACTACGAGGTTCGTGCCATCCCCTGTTACTAGTCCGAAGATTGGTACTAGAAGAAATATGAAAGGAGTGGAAATTGAAAACAAGATGTGGGGACTAATCAGAGAGATCAATGAAACTCAGTCTGATATTTCGCTTCAGATGTATCTCTATGAACGAGCCATCCATTGAATCTTCCTTTAGGAGGACATGGATGGCCGCCTGTCATTCATCTGGAGATGAACGAACCCTTTTCAACTTCTCTGTGTACAATTTCTGCTTGCTTAGATAATCCTAAAATTGCTTGTTGTAGAAGAGCTTGACATCGATCTAGTTCATTGAGAATACTAATAGGAAAACCCAATAAGAAGAAGAAGAAGAGGCCCAAATAGCATCACAATTGTCAATTGCTGACCGATGTCAAGAATTACGATCAGTACGGCAGATATCGCCAGAATCACCAGGGAATTCGAGGCCCAACCAACGTGTCAAAGAAGTGGAAACTTCACGTATCCTTGTTCAAGTTTTTGGTCACTTATTTGCTTCAGTTCATCAGAGCTGAGCTGTGCAAGGAGTATGCGGAGAAATTTTAAGTAGAGCTTGTGCGGACCTCTGAGTACAGGGCTGCTAATTCCCGAGTCCTTCATTTACAACCTCTACCAGATGTTGATTCAATTGCGGCGATTTTGACGAAGAACAAGACCTACGGATTAAAGATTGTTTGTGAATGGTCGTCTTTCAGTATGATTGAGATCTTCACGACTTGCAACCTCGTCTGTTCTCTTCTCTCTTAACCAAACTCAAGCACGAAGAAAAGCGTAAATTCCGCAAAACGGAGAAGCTGACATTGTAATGGTTGCCGGGAAGAGCACCATCGTAAGGTTAATTTTCGGCCGATGGAGCAGAATCCCCTGTAACCCGCCCTCTACAGCAGACAGAAGGTTGCCAGAAGGTTTCGCAGAAGACGTGTGCGCACAAGATACTCCTCACCAAGATCGCGTACGGATGAACTGTCCTCCATGCAGACCCAATCCCTGAGTCCGAACACTGCCAGCCTTCTCGATACCAGCTAGGCACAGTGTGAACTTTCGATCAGCGATGGAAGGAGCAGAGCACAATTTCCAGTCAGTCGATCGACGAAGAGTCAGAACTGGTGCAGCGTCCACCTCCAAACCCTATCTGCCGTCACGCTGATTGCCCCTGGGCCTCGTGCTATCGATGGCGTAATTAAGACACCTCCACCGCCTGTCTATCTAGTCCTCGTTTTGAAATTCCTGGTCTGGATTCAAGCATTCAGCAGAGTGCTCATCTACGCTCTTGGCGAGGGTGAGTCAGTAGGTCTCTTCGTTGGGTTGGGCGGTGACCGAGGCAATGCCCCTAAAGACCTGCACAGCGGATCACTTTCTTTCTGCTGCGACGACGAGTCATGACGTTCTGGATGCGGTGCATGTTCTTCCAGATTGGGTTCGTGATGAGTGCTCTCGTTGTGAAACATTCGTTCGCGCTGTTGAGTGACGTGAGATTCCTCTGGCATATTCGCCTTCTTGGTGAGGCGCGTTCATGGTGACTGACAGTCTCTTCGGCGAAGAAGTATTTTAATATTTCCGATCGTTTGCGATTTTTTAACTCTATTAAAAGAAGTATTTTGATGTCGTCGGGGGCATTGGGCTCCGTCTTGAGTCTCCGTCGGCCGCGCCGGGTCATGTGATATGCTTTTAGCTTGATAACTGCAGGCAGGGGAGCATGCTTTGCGCTCGAAGATTCAGTAGCAGTGTTGTTTGGTGATGGTCAGGAAACAGTTGTCAAATCAGCTTTTGATTTAGAGCAAGATATTGCAATTCTTTTCGTCATAATGGTGGCTGAAATGCTCGCTCAGCAATTAATCTCATGCAGCGGCCACGAATCATATGTGAAGCCGCTCACTGAGTGCCGGCATCGACTTTGGTCGATCGGCCTTTCAAGACTGATGTGCGTTCTACTCCAAGCTCCTAATCCAGATCGCCGATCTTTTCCTCCTCACCATTGCTCTCAAAAGTGGGCATATCTGGTAGATTTAATGCACAAAGGCCATAAACCTGATCGCTTATCCGGTTGATTTTTACATATCGAGTTCATATTTGAATGAATTTGCTCATCGATAATTAATAGGCGCAACTTTAAATTTTGCCGATATCATAACCTTCGAATCTGTAAATTTGTTGCCTAACGATGAACCGTTTTTGCTTAGAACAAACGCTTTGATATTAAAATGTACTTTTTTTCGCTGTCGGATCTTCGGAAGTAACTCAGTTACTCACTCACATCCTTTGATGGCATAATACCAAAAAGTCTTCCAAGTGTGCCTAAATTCTTGGGATGTTTCTTTGCCACTGTCGTGCTGCGTTCAACATGGATGGATGCGATATCATCTCTTTGTGCTTAGTCCCGTGTTCTTGATTGTATACTAGACGAATCTTCATGTCCATTTTGATACATTGCTCCGTATGATACATTACAATAATACTCTTTTCTATAGAAACCGACGCGCAACGAAGCCTCGTGTAGCCTCCGAAATGCAGTATCAACAGGTCAATTTGTAACCATGGTTTCGACGTGCTCGAAATTTGCGAAGCCGGTTTGCTCGGGGAAAAGGCCACAGGTACAGAGACCGCTCAGCTATCCCATATCCGATCGTTTCCCTGAGGTCTCACCCACTCACTCTACTGGACGCTTCGTCCGGTTCATCTCGGTTAAAGACAAACTCATACCTCGTGCGAACCACAGGATCTCTCCCATGTGCCTCGAATTGAACAAAAAACTGGCAGCACCACTCACGAGCTGGGTAAGGGGCAGAATCAGAGTGGGACGTCGAAGGAGAGGAGAATGTATAGCTAACTGGAAGAAGACATTGACTCTATGGACGATGAGACACTCTTCTTGCATCGAACAGGTGTGCACAAAGTCGTCTCCCGACAATCAATTCTGGACAATTGGTAGAAGGGCATCTGTTCCTCATTCACGACGTAAAGGATTCAGACGATATAATGAAGAAAGAGGCAAAAAGCATAATTATACAAATTGCTGAATTGTGTACAAGACTGGAACCAAGGTCGAGCAGAAAGACGAATGGCCGACAAAATTTCGGAAAATCTAGTAAGGGGAGAGGGCAACATGCATCATTATACAATGTGTTCAGTAAATGTACAAATCTGAAACCAGAGCAACTGGTCATTCGGAATTTTGACGAGTTAAGACTAAATTTTCTAAGCCTGAGCAGAGACGGGATGAGATGGAGATTCTCTCGCGGAATCGTTCACAGGCGCGGCGTGAAGTCGTTGACCGCTTTCGTCGAAAGTGGCAGAGAAGTCTTCGCTGTCGGACTCAAGATTTTGGAAGCTCGGAGTGGGCGGAGAAATCTTCAGAAGAGCTGCTCCGTCGTTCGCATCGCCGACTTTCCTGGCGCCCTTGGTCAGCATGTTGAGGTGTTTCTTCTGGTTCCTTAACCTCATGGCGAGACTCCTGAAGCTCCCTTTCACCAATCGGCCCTCTTGCTCCGATGCGTCCTCCTTCACGTCCGCAGACAATGTGCAACACTGAGATTTTACGAGACTGCTTCTGTATTGAGGAGGGATTGGGTACAGGAGGTAGGCTTGCCCGAGAACAAGCATCTGGTCCGAGCGCATGATCGTGAGCTTGCTGCGTCTTTGCCCCGAGGAACTGAGCTTCTTCTCGCCTTTCTTCTCGCCGGGCGTACAGTGCACCACCAGGTGGTCCGCGTGCTGCTTCATAACCTTCGATGCCAAAATTGGTTGATCGTATTCGACAATTTTTCCATCAGTTCTCATGACACGCACCGTAGGAGCCCCATTGAGCATACACTTCATCGCCGCGTTCCCCATTCTCGAGCGCCAGAGATCAACTCTTCGAAAAAGACTTCCTCCTCCTCCTCCTCCTCCTCCAAAGACGACACTAATCACCAGCAACGAAAACCTGCTGCTGAATCCCGGAAATTGAAATCGAGAACAAATTACTCCCTCACGCTCGGCTCAAGTCGAGCTCGCGGCTCCTGAATCGAGCGTACACTTCGCCACACAGCCGCCGCTGCTGAGGGGAGCGGCCCCTTCCATAAACACAACGGGGAAGTTTAGTTCCCACCAACACCGCCCCTCGAGTTCCCGTACCGCTTACACTGCGAAATCTGAAAGCTCCGTCGCGGGCCTCTGCACCTGAGATTATATGTCTAGGCTTCGGAAGGTACGAGCGATGGCCCACGCGAGATTCACGAGCCGAACGAAGAGCGGGCAATGCTGGCGGGGCCAACCAAGAAGAGAGGGAGGGCGGAAGCCAAACGCCAAACGCCAAATGAATGAGAGAGAGAGGGAGAGGGAGAGGATGCAAGTGGATTCCGAGCGCGAGGTACAACTCTCACCGTGAGAGGAAATCAATGAGAACAGGCCAAATTCTTCGGAAGTCGAAAACTAGAATCACACCGCTCCGAAATCCACCGAATTTCCCTCGCACTCGGTCTCACAGACCGGATTCACTCCTGCCCGAAACGAAAGAAGGTTCACGATTGAAGGGAAGGGAAGAATCACAAAAACGGGTGGGATGCGAAAGGAGAACAAATACGGCCGACGAGAAGACCGAGTCGAAGGAAGGAAGAGGCTCTGACGAGCTCGAAGATATAAAGATGGATTGATAGATAGATAGATAGATGGATGGATATAAAGATGGACAATGATGGAAGAGAGAACGTTTTTCCGCAACTGAAACTGAAACTGCCTACAGTCACACCTAGCTCGCTTCCAGCGATGGAAACGAATCGACAACGAAACTCAATCAATGACAGCAATCACGCAGTACGGGCAGTTTTTGCTCTTTGTCTGTCTGTCTGTCTGTACCGATGTAATCCAAGAAAGATGAAGAAGACGGATGGTCAGGTCCGGTCAGGTCAGGTCAGGTCAGGTCGGTTCAAGTCAGCGGAGGGAGACGTGTGGGCGGAGCGAGCATTTAGAGCTCCAACCTCCACCTTCTAAGATCGGATACCGTATTTGAACCTGTACTAGGGGCTAGATGGGATGGTAGATGTGGGTCGAGTACCGTAGAGAGGAAGGGAGGTATCTCCAAAATCCTCGAGACGCAAGAGCGAGCGAGGGAGCGAGCGAAGGAAGTGGGGAGGAAATTGATTGGCGCCGAAGGGAGGCGCGAACTGCCTCGTCTACGCTTGCAATCGCGACTGCAAGCAGTAAACGGGCAGAGAGCACCGTGGAGGAAAGGGGGGACTTGTGGCTGGCTGCAGATTTAGGGCGGCCGGACAAAGCCCCCTCCGGCTCGATTGGAGCTCGCTGCTGCCCCCGCCGGACGGACCGCCCTGACGGACCGAGGGTCAGACGGACGCCTAGTGGGGCCATATGTTATCCACTGCCTCGTTTTGTTTTGTCCTCCGTGTTCTGACACGGAGGTGACGTACTCCATCCCACGCGGCCCGGTCCAGTCCGCTCCGACGCGACCTGCGCTGCTCGAGAGATTCAGGGGATGCCACCGCCACAAGCCGGTAGCTACTTTGATTATCTACTCTGCCACCGGCATACAGCGACCGGCATAGAGCTCAGCCTGTTACACCAGGTCAAACATAACATCTGAACCTGTTGGAATAAGTTACTAACTATATTAAGAAGTGGAAGACAGTAAAGAGTAGTGTAGCAAAAAGCATAGGAATTCAGCGTCAAATCATACGCGGATTGAAGGGCTAGGATAGTGCTAGACCCCAGTAGCATTATAATGAGATACATCTCATTATTTTGCTCTATACATGTCTCCGCTTATTTATGAGATTTATCAACTAGCCATATCAAGCATAGTACCCATCATCTTTGCTTTCAAATTCATTTCACTAACAGATGTTATTAGAAAAGTTCAATATACCTAATCTTAAAGTAGATTTCACAAATTGGATACATCAAATGAAAAACCGTCCGTCCATTGAAAAGAAATACTTTACACAGTATAATTAATAAAGACTGAAACAGATAAGAATAATGTGGCAATTTATAGTCTCATCTTATGATAATCTCTTGTGATTGACACAATAGCATGAATTCCAACACTTGCAATCGTTACCTATATGCTATTGAAATATACATATAAACTCTAGTAGATTTTAATATATGTCTAGAAAACATTAATGACAGTATCCATAAATTTCCTATGTTTTCCAAATATGCCATGAAATGAACCATATAGCTTCCAAAAGAAAAGATAAACTCAGATATAGCTAACGAATAGGTAAGGTTATTATGTACCTAGTGAAATTAGAATCGTACATCAATAATATCTTGAAGGAAAAATATTTTCTCCATGTCTTCCCATACAAGGATGAGAGGATGTTAATGGTAAAAAATAACCATATCTTACAAAAATTTTGTCTCTACTATTGAAAACTAGCTTATTATTTGAGACAAATTTGAAAAGTAATTGCCTTTTAAGCACATTCGCTCTTTCACAACTTGAAGGTACTTGGTCCGATGTTCTCGGTAAAGAATCGCATTTATTTTCATATCAAAGGTTGTCAATTCTCGTGAAGTAGAAATTTTTTTTCCATATGGGTCCGTGAGCAATACTACAGTAACATATATACAATACCTCACACATAATTTATAAAACCTAGAATAAAGATATTTGGCGGTACTACTTGGACAACACATACGTCTTCATAGAGTTGAGACAAAGTGTTGAACCCATTCACACTCCAAGAATGTGTAAAACTCAAAGAAGAATAATTGAAACCCTCGATAGAACACTCCCTTCCTTTCCGCGATTGCGTGAAAATCAAGGGGGAGAACGACTCCCAGACTGTATCCAGAAGTCTGCCAAGGGCCAAATAATTCGAACAGTTCCACCCATGTGAATCCCCTATGAGGTTGCCTCCCCTACCTTATGAAGGTTCCGGGGTTGTCACTCCCAGTGGATTACCGTATGATGTCCGCTACATCGTATAAGTCGGTGAGTGTACAGAGATCCGTATTCCTGCTTCGATGCCAGATTCGATCGTAGCCGTCAAGGATTACGAGTTTTGTTAGCTAGAGAAGGACGACGAGTGAGAAGCTCGTGTGCGGTTGGTCAGTGATAGTGCGTGCTCTCGGCATGACAAAGTGAAAGTGATATTGTGGGCCAGTATGTGCACAAACATATGTTTGCCCTGTTCAACTCACCGTATCGACATATACATTCATATCCGCGTGTTTGGATATGAATTATATCATATTTATAAATTATATAAAATTATACCCATGAGGAGGAAGTTTTGTCAAGCGGCATAAGTTAAATGTCGCATCTGTGCTTTCATTTTAGAGCTTTACAGGTTGGATCTTGTCAAACCCCGGGTACCACACTGGCCTTTCATCTTCGAATTCGTCCAATTTTCTTTCATCATCATTAAGTTGGTACCAGTCAATGAAATCACCTTCAGTCGGTTTCATAAAGTGAAGGAAATTGAGACAGTGAATGGTGTTGAGGCGAATTATAAGGTTATACAATTCCTTTGCATAAAGATATACAAATCCCATGTGTGTTTTTAAACAAATAGAATATCGACAAGCTTTGTACTTTATTAATTATAATTTTTTGTCCTCTTGTGTGCGGATGTTAGATATAACTATGGTCGATCAACAAGGTTAAAACTTGTGAAGAAATTAGGAGTTGTCTAAGTTTTTCTCCTCAATAATATAGCTAGAATTCAAGTTGCAAGACATACTAAAATCAAAGGGCACAGTCTTATTTTAAAATAATTAGAATATACTCTTCGTTGTTGTAGTCTAGTTACTCTCAATGATACCAATCTTTGCTCATTGAGAAAGAGAGCTTTGACCCCGCTCTTTTCTTATGAAAAAAAATTCTAAGAAGTGGAAACAAATAGAACATGCTGTACACTAAAACAGTCCTTTAGACTTGGACTCGACATATATACTATCTGCTGTAACCTTGATACGGGCAGCTGTTTCATGTAAATACAGACTAGAGAGCGGATGACTGGACAGGCTTAATGAAGAACATTCAGCTTGTCTGCAATCTGTCAGAAGTCTCCCAAGTAGGATCGATGACCGGGCTCGCTTTGACGCGCATTACCATTCCCAGAGGAATGACCAAATACCATCATCAGCTCGCGTCGAAACTGGAGCCATGCCAGACCCGTAAACCGGTTGTTACCGGTTGCCCGCTGCATGTCCTTGCCATGAGACTTTTTCTGTGCTGCATGGATTCTTACAAAGCGCAGGTAGTGACCAATTGACGAAGGATTAAACACTGTGGGACCAGAGTCATACATCAAACCCTATGATAACAGTTTCCGGCTATAAGGTACAGTTCAGATGTCCTGTTCGGAATTTTCTTTCAAGAATGTTTCATCACCCATCCCAAAACTGATCCAGTGCATGACATATTCCACAACGTTTGAATAGTCTTGAATTTTCCAAAAGTGTTTCGGATGCTGTGTATGATAAGTTATTTGGAATTTGACTTTTTTGAAGTGCATCACTTTATGATCATCATTTGTGATTTGTGCATTTAACCATGGTGCATTTGGAAAACACCTAAACATAACACAAATCTCAAGAGAATGAGATTTTATAAAATCATAGATGTTGTGCATCATCACAAGTTTGATGAGTTTTTATTTTAGCCTACATACATTTTTTGTTGCTAACCGTGTCCTGCATATATTATGAATTAAAGATATTTGATTGATAACTTTTTTAATGAGATGTGATGTAATAAAAAGTAAAGATAATTTTCAAATAATATAAGCGAAGAAAAGAAAAATCGTGTAAAATATTTTGTAAGGATCAAAATTGAGAGGATATTATGATAAGTCATCATATATTCAAACTATCTTTATCGTCGATTGTGTGCACCTTTCAAGATATCACTTTGTATTCAATATAATCAAAAGTATACAAAGTCTCATTACTAACCATTTCTTAGTTGAACAAGATTCATGCTTGCAAGATAAAAGCCCCAAAATAGCATTAAAGACTTGAATACCTATAACTAATGAGCGATGAAATTTCGTTGGCTAAAGTCTGCAGTGTAATAAGCTGAGGATACAAGTTACCCTTCTTGTTCAGTAAGACAGACTCTAGCACAATATTATATATACATGTCAAAGTTGATGTCTGCAGTAAACATAAGCTAAAAGTTAAACAGGAAAAACTGAACTCTTTTGCACATCCCCTTAAGTAGAGATTTTGACTGATGACTTTCCACTCAATGAGCATCCAAGAGAATATATATCATCCATAACAAAATTGTGTAATCGTACAACTCAAGCATACATTGGAATGATGTAGTTAAATTCTTTATTGTTGGTTTATGCATAGTCTGCTATTCTGGTCTCTTCTATCCGTAACCTCGGAGATATGTCGAGAGTATCAATGTCTACAAGGCCAAAATGTTGGTAATTATTAAAGAGTGTATTAATGCTGGCCATGGATTTTGCTGAAAAAATTAGTGAACTGAATCTCAAAAGGCGTACCTCCTCCATGGCCTTGGACTTTATCAACTTCTCAACAGTTTTCCTCCATAGAAACTTCTTGTCCACATCGAAAGTTAGATTGAATATGATTCTCGCAGTTACAAAGAGAAAATAATAATAATTATATCCATATTATTCTAATTTATGCATGAGGTCGAGGACTAAAGCAAGGAACTTCGTTTTGTGCATGGGATTGATGTGTAAACTCGTGGTTGACTTGGCTTTTCCTCCAAACAACAATCTTTCTGTTTCCAAGAACTTTTTCTTTTTTTCAGTTGTGTACTCGATCTACAACTGCTGCCAGACGGAGCCTGACGCCTGGTTGATGTTGTACCTCTGAACCTCTTCAGAACTTCTTTGCAACGACTTTCTACACGTAGTCATCGTCAGGATAATTTCTTTGTAGAAGACTTGGTACCTGAAGAACAAAGATTAGTTGATGGTGAAGAATTTGACATGGTCGAAGAGTTGAAACGACGTGCATCACACATAGCAGTGTGAAAACCGAATAGGCATTAAAAATCCACAAAGAAGGGAAGATTAGGGCCTGACAAAGATGAAAAAACAGCATTCGAGGTTGGCAGCAGTTTCCACAGTTCTTTAAAAGATTGCACATTGTGTGGCTTTCTGACTTCAATTGTTTTAAAATGAAAGTCATACATATTTCCCGTTTGATTATATATATATTCAACTCTTCGACTATGTCAAATTTTCACCATTCATAAATTCATAAATTCATATATATATATATATATAGAGCTTAATGATGTGTTTTTAAAATTCAATACTTTTGTACATTATTTGCCGTCATTTCCAAGACACGAGACTGCAATCTGTTGGCTGTTCCGAAGACGACAATGAAACTCATGTTTTGTGTTTTGGTATTCTTTCTTGTATTTTCGCCTCTGGTATCTGTTACATAGAAGGGCGAAAGTACGCCATACGGTACTGGAGGAAGGGGAGTATGATGATACACAGTCATTCTCGACGTCATCATAAAAACGGGGTCTCTCTTTTGGCTCGATGGCACTGATTGCCACCTCCATGGAATTGGTTGTTACTGCAGGGGTAGGTAATGTAAGACGTGCACATGGGGATTGTTGATGACAGAGTTGAGCATTCGTTCCTGCTCCATATCGTCCTAAATTTACATAAGAGATCTCCCGTGTCAAATGGGAACTTCCTTTCTACTCAAAACGTTTGTAGACCTAGCTTTCTTAAAAGACAAACTATTCTCAGAGGGCACTCCAATTTGTGGTTTAGAAAGCTCTTCGCATTTGTGCTACGAAATTAGCATCGCCTGCCAATTTTCCAACAATCAAATGGCTCCAGCTCTAAATATCAATTATAGCGATTTGAACTTTGGTGGGAAATAAAATGGGCTACATGTCAGGTTCATGCCTTTAACCAAGTCAAAAACAATATATATAATAATGCCTTATGTTTGACTGACACCTAAGGAGAAAGGAATACTGTAGTTGAGAACACATTTGCTTAGACCAAAAAAGTTTGTCGGTTTTTCGGAACTTACAGCGTAAAGGACGGGCTCTAGAGAATGGGGACAATGTTCGCCATTGGGTCCATTCACTCGAAATTGTATTTGTGGTTAAATCTGTCGTCGCAGAAAGTCCTCATTGGACTAGTGGCAGTTGTAGGTCACTCCATATTCTATGGGTGTCTGCAAAGTTAGAACATTCTGCAATGAGCCAGCTGAGTTAATGGAATAAGTGGTGGCTAATTTGGAAGTGGAAGTTTAGCACTCTGAGTCGTCGTTTCTTAATCCTCTGTTATATTTTCGTTATCCTATATAACTAGGGTCTTGATTATCGACTTTTTCCACGGTTTACCACAATGGCAAATGAAAAAAGGGTCATGGTTTTTGAGCGCTCAAACTTATCGTTGAGCGGTGCCTGATCACATCGTAAACGAGAACACTTGCCAGAGGACAATCGAAAGAGAAAGTTCCTGCAAGTGGTTGAAGTAACTCTGCCATGGTTAAGGCATGGGAGGGCAAAGTGTTCAGATTGAGGATAGTTTGATGCACATGGTTCGGTACAGATGAGTCATCTGAGATGGTACGTGTTTCTCATCGCGATGCCACTGGGAGCTAGCTTTTCATTCCCATTTGGATTCATGCCACTCGATGGGGCCTTATCGTCTTCTTTGCTGTAATACTTGGTACTCCTACCACTATATGTTTATAAGCTGACGAGAGGTCGAGAGAAGAAGGTGCACTTGTGCCCTTCGTCTCCGTCTTGGCCGATGTGATCAGGGAGATGACACCAATTAATCCATCAACTCCACCTGGCACGTCGCAATTGTGACCAAGTCCAGCGACATATCGTCTGGATCGAGGTGCAGGGAACGAGCCTCGGAAACATGATCGAGCATTACGAGGATCGAGAAGCACGGATCTGCCGATGTCGGTCATCGCGACGGACTTACGACGGGAGTGAGACGTCGGCGTTTAGATCCGTTGGTTGCGTTCAAAGCAGAGCAGAGAGGTCGCTGATATTATTCACCCGATCGATGGAGATCGCCGCCGAATAAACGAGAGCAGTCATCGTTCCCGACAGTCGCGATCGTGTTGGAACATCGTGACACCATTAGTGAGGTCGGAGTAGCCGTTGCGCGCCTTCCGCTGAGAAATCCGTTAGCAGTCCTGGGCGGCGTGGTAGGAGAGTGCACGAACGGCATCCGAAGTTGGATGCGGTGCGTGCACCGAAATCAACCAAATCCAAGCTCACGGTCTGGTTAAAGTTGGGACAGGTATTACGGATTCAAGACCGACATTCAAGACTTAAAAAAAATAAAAAATCATATTTATATAATTTCTTGAAATATTTTTTATCAACACTGATATTTACAACTTATCTTTAAGATATATCTAGTCTTCGTCGTTGAATATAAGGTATTTTCCCTTAACACAACTACTAACTGAAAGACTTTGACTTGCCTTTTCCATCTTACGTGCCATCTTATGATGACACGTTTCATGGAATTTTATAATGTAAAATCCGACTCCTTATATATTAATTATTGTAATCTTGGTTTGATTCATTCGCGAGGAATAGGAGAGAGCAGTTATCAACCAGGTCGGTCCCTGCTCCAGTCCTTCCTCCTCCTCCATCGCCGCGTAGAAGCTGTCTTACAGCGTAGAAGTGTACGCTGTAAGACAGCGTCGCGGTCTGCATGGACGATCGCACCGGGCACCTCCCCGTGTTCTCATATGTAACTGGCCTGAGGTGCAGCGTGGTCGAAGATCGGGGTTAGGGTACCTTTTCCATGGCTTAGGGAGAAAATAAAGGGAAAACGCTTACGACAAATTCAGTCATTCCGAAAATTACGCTTTTGACGAAGATAGCAGAAGCGGCATGATAACCCAGAATCCCCTATTCCCCAAATCTTCGCCCGTTGACGTTGTGAATAGCTCATGACCGACGTTGACGTGGAGAGGAATGATAAGGGAAGTGGATGACTCGCTCCGACCGAGCCTACATGGATCTCAGTGGCTGACTTGACTTCCATCGACAGTTTCGAAACCCAAATTCTTACGAACGTTTCCTGCTCTTGGTCTGGCCTTGTCAAGGGCAGGGATGCCATGTCAAGGGCAGTGCATTGAACGGGTGAATCCCAGGACCCATTCATTAACCGGCAGCTCGTGAATGCGAATCTCCTTTACAGCTCAGGCCTGCCTCCGTTTTTATAGGAAGTGTCAACTTCGCCCATTCCGACTCCCCGACTCACCGCGTCAAAATAACCGCGTCGCGTGCTGTATGCCATGAGCACCAAGCTGCTAAAATTCACGTGACGATATGAACACACATCTATAGGGAATAAAATAAAGTCTAGTCCAATATTTTAGCGGGAGCAATTGGAAGGATCCACGGGGTCGTATACTTATGGAAACATGCGGGTAGGATGGAGCACTGTCCCAATAGCACACCCATTGTATTAAAACCATTTAGATCAAAATGTTTAAATCCTGGTCATCCAATATGAATGGAAATTTAGCCGATACTCTCTGGATAAAAATGCGTACATGCTAACTATGATATGCTACACGATATGGAAAAAAAGGGAATACTAATATCAGTTAATATGGTACTGCCTCCCACATTTTCCAGGGTTTAGGTTGGGAGCAGAAACTGTGAAGCATATGTATTTCACTAGACCAGTATCTAACACCGTTACGTTCGAGGGAAATCATTAGGCTAATGGCCTGAAAAGTATTACAGCAAATGAGCAGTCACTCACAGACTTTATCTATGTTCCAAGGAGATGGAGGTTATCTAATTTTCGGCAATTGCAATGTTCAAGGCCATTTGAGAACATCGAATGTATCGTGGCTATGTTTGAGAAGAAAAGCCACAAGGTACCACTTATCGTACGAGAGCAAAATATAACTTAAAGGAAGTGGCTCTTGCTGGACAAAAGTCGGAGAATGGAGACAGAAATCCAGCAATTACAGCGAGCATGATTCACATAGCAGCAGATGGAAGCGAGAAGTGAAGCCTTTGTTCCAAGATCCCAACTGGAAAGCGAGGGACCCATGAGGTGAAGAGGAAGAGCTTTCGTGGCAGCACAATTCGAGGCAAGCACTCCGGACGGACGGCAATTGGGCAGTGATAAGCGATGATGTAGAACAAGGGGGAAATAACGAAGTAAGAACGGTGGAGCAGATGTGACTATGGAGGGGGCAGACAGCTGACGGGCAGAGAGTGTCGCCTCCTAGGAGTAAAGCCAAAGTAGTAAGATCTACCAGAGCTGCAAGGCGGCTTAGTTCAGATTGGGATAGCTCAAAAGTCATCACCAGGATTGTGCTCCTTTACAGAGGCCCTAATGTTACAAGACGTACGTCTTCGGAAACTCCCCTGAAGAAGCCTAGTCTGCTACAGCGGTGAGTGCGGATCTTGAGGAGTCTGTTTTATTACATGTTAGGTACAGGAAACCGTATGGTACAGGTATTCTCTTACACTATAGGTTCAATTTGAGGAAAATGCTAAAATAACAGAACACAAAAAGGGAAGCTTTAAAGTCGATTAGCCTGACTAATGCCTTCAATTTGCCTCTCGAAAGCACTATTTGGCTTGTAAGAACGGATCGAAATCCGCTATTGTACTTGAAACATGATGACCTTGGAATGATCGCAATAAGGGGAAAACCCTGACAATCAAACAAAGAGTCAATTGTAGCAGAGCTCATATTCAGAAGCCGACAGATGGTCGATGGCTTCTCGGTGGCGATCTACAGCAGTTAGTGATCACGATGAAAAGCTGCGAGGTTTGCGAGCTGGTCAGATCTGAAGTGAAAGACCAGGGTGCAGTATATAGCGGACTGTCAGTTGTTGTAACCCTCCTGGAGTATGGACTGAGGCCTGACACCCACGTATCTAGCTACCCTCATTTTGGCAAATATGAAATCGGTGTACTTTTTGAGTCCTGACCAGCAACCAAGTCCTGTCACTGCATAACAGTTCTGCAGGTGCCCACAGCGTGGAGACACGGTCTGGACAGCGAGGATCAGAGAGCATGTCTGTCACTTTTCCTCCTTTTACACACGCACGAGCTCTTGACCTCCTTTCGGGTGCTGGAAACAACTGAAGAACCTCTGGCCTCTGAGATGGCTTTCCTTTCACTCCAAGTTTGGATTCCCTTCTAACCTTGAACGGCCTGCAATGTCCTAAACTTTCCTCTGGTTCCTGCAAGCTTCCTAAGTATTATAATTTAGGGAGAAGGACACGGCTGTCTAATGTGCCTCAGAGTTTGCTGGCGGGAGCTCAGAGTACACTTTTGTTGCCCAGTTTTGAAGAGCATTTCAAACCCATGTCTCCAGCCCAGTCGGATATGTTTTTCCTCTCTTTCAGTTAGTTCCGTATTTTGTACTAATCTGCACTGACTGATCTCATGGATTTTTTATTTTCCTATGAAACAACAACTGCAGGGCGAAAGTAACTTCTTTCGCCCTGCTGTTTTGAAAAAGTATGTGTATGAATTTTCAGGTGTACTCGAAGTTCTTAGACCCTTGAAGAAAATAGCTTCTTCCATTAAAAATGAGAAACACATGAACAATTTGATGTACAATTTCAATTACATATATGTGAGTGTTTGGGATGGTGTATTTAATCTTCATCATAAAATGAGAGTATGTAGAAATCAGGAGCAAAGTTCTCCAAGTATAAATTCTCTTTTCATTCAGCTTTGAATTTCCTTCAGGAGAAAGCGTAAGAAAGAATATAATACAATCCACATAGTGTATTATAGTGGATCATTGTCATGATGTATATACTATTTAAGTGAACATGTATCCATTGTTACAGAGAATTCCTTGACTTATGCAATCCATAGAAGAAAATCCATGTTAGTTAATGATTCTTACACACACACATATAGATATGTACTTAGATTGCTATTATAGTTTATATGTATCAAACATATTTCTCATTGCGATTCTATCGGGGACTAGCCCCATCCCACCCATTTGGATAGATCCTGTAAGACTAATGGGTTCTTCCCGTCCTTTTTCGATGTTTTACTTTCACCTTCAGATTAGGAAACACTTGCTATGTCCCTTTGACTTCAGTTGTTACAGTTTTCCTTTTCTCTGTTTCTCTGGACCCCACTATGTACAAGAAGAGTTCAAGAATGTCATTGTCCTCTCGTGAGGGCCCTCTTTGCAAGCCTTTCGACAGGCCTTTGACCTGCAGCTCTAAAAGTTCGTTATATGTTTGAATTCAGGCTAGTCCCAAGTCGTCGCTTTTCTGAACGTCCAGACTGGAGTGCAGAGATGAGCGTGAATGAGCGCAATCAACGGAGTCAATCGGTGGGGAAAGGCACATGGTCTGCTATTTCGAGAGAAAGGCCAAGGTCTGCAGACACTCTGATGCACATGAATTTGCGAACCCCGGAGCAGACGGTCGTCTTCGCTGGTGGGCTCCGAATCTCCCGATCACCAGCAGTCAAAGTGGACAATGTAGGATTGCAACCTGGTGTTTCTTCCCGAGCTCCCACTGCGCTCCCTGTTTGCTCACCGGCTGTTCACTTGTTGCTTCTGATTTTCAAATGTCCCCGGGTATTTCGGCATCCAAAAAGCGAAATCTCTGACTATAGGGGATTTATAACGGAGGAAACTCCCTTTAACTGAGAATGAAGTTTAGTTAACTGACGTGGTGCTGCATAACACCGTTTTGTGGAGCACAACGTCATGGTATGTAATCTGGGCTCGTTGCAAAGAGCCTTACTGGCTCTTGAGTAGGCTGAGTCACATTTCGCCTCTTAGCTTTTATCTCAGGGTGGAAATCTCAAGATAACTTTGTTGAAAGATGTACATCCTATAATGGTAATACAGCAACTAATACAGCAAAAAGGACGGGAAGACTTCATTACATCGCACAGTGAAATATACAGAGGGGTAAGATGGTGCTTCTAGAAAACATGTTTGATTGATGTTCACATACTTTCCAGCTGAGTTTTGAAGCAGATACACCAAGTTTGGACATTCGAAGGTCGTCTCAAAATCTTTCAAGGTTTTTTCCAGCTGTTTGGATCAGCTGTTTCGTTCGTACAGTAGTGGGTTCGCCTGTCATTAACTTCTGAAGTTGACTTACTAGCTGGGCGGTGTCTATATCTCGACCACCAGAGTTGGTCGCACTGTTGCACCGAAGGATCTGCTTGATCTTATATTTTTTGGCCATGAACCTGTCATGCTACTTTCGTTGTTATAGCATCTATTGCACCTGGACATGAACATCGGACTTTGATGTGGAAGTCAACACCGTGTTCAAAACTCTGGTGGGAGACACAGTGGGAGCTTTCAACTTTTCATACTGGACTCGAGAAGGATTAACACTATGACCTGTCAACTCGTCTTCTCAAACATTGGACTCGATAAAACTTCCAAAGTACAGTCAGGCCTAACTTCTGGGTGAGCCTATCTACTTAATTTAGATGAACTACTCATGGATTGGCAAGCTCTATAGTCCTGGGCGAAGTGCGAAGGGTCCCTAGTTCATGTTGGTCGAGGTCGAGGAAGCTCCGGTAATTCCCTTATGTCTCGCCACATCGTCGTGTGCTGGTTGTCTCTGATACTAATTAACTGATCACTCTAATCGTTTCTTGCTTGTGATCATGGTTAACAACACTTGAAACATATATCATCTCCCAAATTCCTGGATCATTGCTTGTGAACAACAACAAGTAGTTCCATTGCTGGTGACAATTTAGTTCTTTCGTTGTTATGGTTGTAGCATTCTAACTTCGATCTCCATTTCCCCTTTTGTAAAAATCGTCTATTCGCTTAATTTCTCGTTGGTTCGCTTGCAAAAGGGAAGAAGAAGGAGGAGATTGATCAAGTGCATGAGGAGGGTTCGATTGCGTGTTGTTAATCAGGTCGAGGACAGATGGGGAGATCCATGACGAGAATTATTCGCAACGCTGAGGAAACCGTATAAGATTCCAATACCTGCTGAAGACTTCAACTAACTGAATGATAAGAGAAAACTGGAGTTCTCATCTACCAGAACCTCAGGTTCTTTCTCATTGTCTACGGTGAGGAACAAAATATGTCGCTTTGCTTATACAATTTAAAGAATATACCTATCAGTAGCCTGGTTTCATGCACACTTCCATATTGTTTCCTTAGTGTTCTAAAGGTGAGTATACTTGACTTTGGGACAACAACATGTTCTTATTATTGTGGTTAGCACTGTTTAATGAGAGTGTTCATACATCCTCAAGTTGAGTGTAGAATGGTTCGTTAACTATCTTGACCTTTGTACATAATCCAAACATTGTATTAACTTGGTGACAATCACTTCAATCTTGGATATATGAACATGAAGCTCTCTCACAGTATGCAAAGCTAACCTAATTACATCAGAATATCAATTTACACATAGATGTGAATTGGATATTTTTGGTATAAATTTATTTCTAAAATTTCAATATAATAAACATACCCCAGAGTTCTAGATTTATTATCCATCTTTGAATTATCAGGAATCAATTTTTGGATTGACATTCTGATGTTTTTTTATATAAAAATTCAATTCACAATTCCAAATTTTAGTTATTTATATACAATTTTTATTCTATTTTGATTAAGGCACATTCCTTGGCAAGAAATTATATTTTAGTTCAAATTTTGAACAACTCAAAAAATCGATTTGAATGGTGTAAAATTCTACAACAACAAAGTTTTAAATTAATAATTGAAAAAAAATTAAATCAAATAATATTTTTTCTATCCCAAATTATACAATTAAATCCAATAATTTTTTTTAAAAAAAATTAAACTGAGCTGCAATAATAAATGTTGCAGTTCAAAACTGTCCGAGTAATATTAAAATTTCATTTTCAACAATAAATGTTATATGAGTTTTTAATTTTTTTTGGAATGTAGATCTGAAATTTTATTTGATGTAGATCCATTTCAATGAAATTTAAGAAAATTTTCAAATGATATTCATAAAGATAAATTTAATTGATCGATTATGTGTGAAAAGTAATCACTCAAGCTATCTTAATAGTTATTTTTTCAATATTACGCATTATTTATTAATAAATGAATAATTAGGAATTGGAAACTTTTTATAGAATAATGAATTATCATTAGAGAATATTTTTTTATTATTACTTGGGAATATTATATATATAACGAAAAATATCATATACAAAATTGATATATTATCGTTTTGATAATGATATCATGGAACAAAAATGTGGAAATTAATCCTTATAATCTAGTAGTTTCAGCGTGACATTCTGATAACGTTAGCATGAAAGAATACGAATATATTAGTATGCATGTATATTGCTATGGGGCCTCATCCCATCTACCACTAAGTAAATCTTACATGACTTGATGGAGTTCTCGCATCTGTTTGCTGTACATATGGTATCCGGCTTATTGTCTGCTTTAACGTTGCCAATCGAGGTTGGGTGAATTATTGAGCCATAGAAGTGGACACACGTGGAGCGAGCGGATGCAACCGTGTGGCAGATAAAGGAATTGCCACTTGGTTGACAACTCGATAGGCGAGAGGCAATGCACCGTGGCACACGTCAAGCATTTCTGCGTTCAGCTTGTTCGCGTGCAGCCAGAAATCCTTCGCACATTATCTCGCGAGAACTCGAATTTCATATTCATCGCTAAGAACCGGAGGACGTATCGATCAGCAAGCAGAGCCGCCGGAATTGTTCTACTGGGTCGAGATGGCGCAACAGGGCATTGAGAGTGGAGGAGATCGTCCGGAACCGCGGATGGAAGATCGTGAGTCTGCTTCTGCAAAGCACATGGAGCAACTAGGAGCCGCCAGAGCTCGGAATGAGAATGAAGCAAGCAAGCCCATGATTCAAAAGATACAAGATACTACGAGCAGCATCAAAGACTATGTCGCCGATAAGATGGACAGTGCGAGCGCAGCAATGAAGACATCCTTTTCAACCGGCAACGAAAGTATCGCAGAGCGCTCTCGAGACTCAGTTCAAGGGTGAAGACTTATCTGTCTCGGAGGTTTGGTCGTTCATTGATGTCAAGGCTCTTGATGCTGAAATTGATGTTACAGTAGATCTTCGCTGCTAGATACATGTAGTCGACATATTGCTCGGACGTTTTGATGTAGGGTCTGATCAGGAAGAGATAATCAGAAACTCAGCTGTATGAACTAAGTGAGGATGCATAGAAAGACTTGACACTGAAGACTGGGCATAGTGTAAATAGAACAGTTTGTCACGGTCAAAGCTGCAAGAACTCCCTTGCGGGTATCAGTTGACAATTGAGAATAGTGAATTTTTGACTAGAACAATCGACTACCAAGAGCAGAAAGATGCCATTTATCGTTGAGACATTTCTTTTTGGGTTCATAGTGAATGTTCTGTGCATGTGTCATGCTGGCTGGAAGTAGAGAACGTTCGTTTGGTCATTGGCAAAGCAATGTTTTCTTAGTGAGAGTAATCTGAACAGCTCCTAGAGTTAGTGTCGCATTGCGCAAAGACCGTGTGGACTCTGTCTGATTTCTGACTCTTGACAATCCTGAAATCCCACAAAAGTAAATGTATGACCGTTCTGAGCAGAGTCTGTAATTGATGACTTCTTGCACACTGCAAATTTTGGACATCTCCACGCAAGAATATTTGGGAATATCGACGGTGAATACAGCAGTCAACAAAAGTATTAAATGGTGTGTCTTTACAACCACAGAGCTCTTAGACGTGCATGTACTGTGAAATTTATGATGAAGTGATATAAATCTGTCAGTAGGGTATTGAGTCAGCGCACGTAATGTGGTCTGGCTGTTCTGTTCTGGAGCAGGTGGTAACATGGAACAGCAAAGTGCACCAACTGTTCGGTGAAGTAACGGTATTTTGCCCCTCCAAAGTGGCTAGCCAAAGTACCCAAACCGGGGCCAAAGTGGCCCGTCAGAATAGTTGGCTGCCTATGAGCGTCATCATTTCCCCACAGCTATCACAAACTCCACCACATCCCCGCCACCGTATCCGTTTTCGCACTGTGCAGTACAGATGTACTTTATTGTGGTAGGGATGCTTAATTTGCCGTAGTATGTGTGTACGGTGAGTAGCAAACTCTTTTCCCTCACAGGATGGCTTTCAGTTAGAACGCCGTGTCTTAGTGTACAGACGACATTTATTAAAAGCTCTGCTCTGTACTGTACTTCAGAGGACTTTCGTGAAGTAGTACGTTGTACCGTGTTGTCATTGTAACCGCGCTCCCTTTGCGACTACAGTATCTGCGTCACTGGACTTGGTCGGTCCGGGTCACGACAGGTTACAAGGGAGGTACTTGGTCAATCGCCCATAGTGACCCACTGTCAAAAGGAAACTCGGACGGACAAGTTGAACATTGACTTCCCAACTTCACCAGCGATTCGGCAACCATTCATGACAGATTTGGCTTGCACACCTGGCAAGAGATGTAGGCAGAATGGGCAAACCACTCCCTGCCTATCAGACTGAGACATCATTGCTTTCCATTCGCATTTGTCGTAGTGTTAAGCAAACTTTTTAGCAGAGGGAAATAAGTCTCACGTATATGGTTGTGCATCGGAATTGCACTCGCGTCTGTCAACGTCTGTGCGCTGTAAATGGGTGCGATGTTGATCGGTATGGACGATATGGATAGCGTAAAGCACTGACGATGTGTCGTCTTCGAAATTGCTTTGTAGCTTTCTAAAACTTTAAGAACAGTCCTTGAACTCACATAACTACTTCTAACAAAACTGGCTAGTTTGCCCAGCTTTGAGGGAACTTCTAGGTCAGAGCCTGCCGCTTCAATCTATAGTTTGACATGTATGTATGTAAGCCATGTGTAAATATGGAGTTCAGAGAAATGGTATTGTCCTCTGAGAGGCCATCACCTGGTCTAAACTTAATTTTCCACGTAGAATGTGAGGATGTTTACATTATGTGCCTCAACAAGAATAATCAGAAATTAAAATCTCTATCTAAAATCAAAATTAAAATGTTCAAAATTATGATTGCCTCTGATTATAGCAGAACAGTTTATGCTTTTTTATCTGAAACATCCAAATTTTCGTACACATGAGAAAAGAGAGCCATTGGTAGCTCATAGTAGGCCAGTACGATGTACAATCCTACATATTTTAGAAATCCTGGTGGCGACGTGTGTTCTTTCTACAGATTGTTAATCTGAGATTTTAAGCACCTTGCAGAGCATTGACAGATACCATTCTCATTATTCTCATAACTGGATGATACTCTGTTCCGATAGTTTCCAGAACAGGAAGTGAACTTGATTCACTGTACAATATCATGTTGCCAATTTCATTTGAGAAATTTTGTATTCTTATTTTCCTCACGTCAGATAGCTTACTCGATGTTGATTCTAATGGCTAGTCCCGCAGACCTTCGCTCATAGTTATCAGACTTTCGTCTGGAGCGTAATTGACGTGGATGGTTACATTATTGTACAGAAGAGCCAGCGATGTTGCGCTGGGGCAAAGAAGGTACGACACAATGGTATCCGTAGCAATGTACATTTAGATGGCACAAGGGAAACTTTGTTCTATCGAGAAAAAAAACATCTATTACTATACACTTGTACTTTGCGTACAGATGTATAGTAAGTTTCGAGATAAGTACATCTCTCCCTAGTCCTCTCCGATCGGCTGATATGTCGGGGACGAGAGGTAGCGCGCTGTAGTGATTACTGAGATAGCAACTCAAAGGCAGTTCGTACACTGACTTCAGTTGGAATTACTGACGAAGTTATGGTGTCAAAGTTATCAATGGCCGAATTATCAGCTTCTCCACAGAGCACCTAATGTCAACGGGCTTCAGTGAACCGGAAGCTGTAAAGAATGTCAACTCCTGCATGCTCTCAAGAGGAGTCAAAATTTTGTCTCCTCCATCTATTATTCACGTCTCAACGTACTGGAATGGAATTGTCAGAAGGATCCTCACTGTCGGAAACATGCACGTCCTGAAAAGATGCATAACAAATCAATTGAAGTTTGAAAATCCTTACTCCTTCTACAGCCAATAGCGTGATCAGAATCCGCGAGTTTGCACAGGAACAAGAGAAAAACTGGTGAGAGATCTCAGAAACGAGCTGGGGCTCAACGTGTCTGACAGGGTGTAGATTTCAGTGGTGGATCGATCGATGCAAATCTTTATTGATTCATCGGAAGGTTGCACAATTTTAGTTTATCTTCACCCCTGATAAAGTTCACGAAATTACACTTCACTTTGAGCCTGGAGCCACATCGAGGGACAGAGTTTGATCCCATCTGATACAGGTGGCTGCTCGTAAGAAACATCTTTTCTCGACTTGACTCTCCCAAAATGAGCTTTACAACAAACATGGTTAAAACATTTACAGGTTGAAGGGCCAAAGCTGCCGTACGATGCGAGAGTCCTGCTTTGAGCTATCAGATGCTGCATTGATCGCCCACATTTGCTGGGCCTAATGGCTTTTGACAAACTAATTTCTTCTCAAACTGGAATCTAAAAAAAAAGCCTGACCAATGACTAAGCAAACGAGTGAAGGAATCCAACCTGGCATCAAAATTCACCGTTTATTTTAACCGTGAGGAATCGAGACTTTTTTCACGCAGTAGGACCTCACTGTCAATCAGACACTCAACAAGTTTGAACTATCTGTTTATGTTTAGCATCACGCATTCCTAGCTTGCTTGAGGGTTGACGGTAGTTTGTGCTGGATCGGCGGACAGAGAAACTACGACAAATATGGCGCGAGTTTCTCGGGAGATAAAAATATAAGCACATTTGCTTCCGGTATCCCTCTGGGTCACCAAGGAGCACTGATCATTAGTCAACTCCTCGTCGACAACTACGTTCATCTAAATCGGAAACCAAAAGAGGAATCACAGACAAGCCGATTATCGTGCTTCTCTTAAAAATAGGGCAAGCGAAATACGGTTCCGGTAGGTGGGTGGGTGGATAGGTAGCTGAGTGTATTGATCAATTTCCGCATGCAAAAACCTCCGATGGCAGTGGAGGGACGTCACAAAGCTCAATATAGAAGGATCCAAAAATAAAAACATTTGGGAAATCACTATCCCTTGCCACCAGTGACCTAGGCCTTAGCCACAGCAGTCCGTAAAGATATGGCTTTCACTTTCACTCAGCCTGTCGATTGAGCTGCTTTCGTTCAGTCTGTTCACTCGATCAAGCTCTGCCTGCAGCCCCTGCATGAATCAGAAGCTGCCTGCTGGTGATATGGAGGACATGCATGCCTGAGCTTGATTTCTTCCACTGAGAAGCCAATCGTTCACAATCCTGGAGTCGGTCATCGAGGTTCAACATTCCGTGCGTACGTAAGTAGACTGAGCAAGATAGTCCTAGCACGGGCTCTGTTACTCAGGCTTCCGGCTGCATTCGAGATCTGTTGCTGAGAACAGAATTAGGGCTCAAGGATGGGGAATACGGTGGTGAAATGTTGCGCTGGACAGGGAACGGTGAGAATTATGAAAACGGACGGGAATGTGGAGGAATTGGAGTGGCCCATATCTGCAGAGGAAGTGATGAAGCGGCATCCTGCACACCTGGTAATAGATTCCACTCGCCTAGAGAAGAAACAGAAGTATCAGGTGGTTGGGCAGAGGACGAACAAAATCATACTGATGCGTCCACAAATGGCTCTCCAACCAGGACACTTGTACATCCTGTACCCGGTCCCAGTTAATCCTCAACGAGAACCAGAGCTCTCGAGATCACTCTCTTTTGAAACTGTTCCTGTCCCACCTCAGCAATCACTCAACAGATCCTATTCTTATTCCAGCTCTCTTTCCAAGAAAGTGTCTCTGAACACCAGTCAATCCTTTTCGTCGCCAGACCCATTCGAACACTTCGAACACTTTAACACAACCATGAAGAGGAGGAGGTCGTCAGTGGTTATTGCCAGTGACATCTTACATTCATTCCAAGCTAGGGAAGAAGCGGTAGTGGATGAGCCTGCAGTCCCGGAACCGAAGGAGGAGAAGCAAAGAGGTCACGGATGGAGTCCATCGCTGTCTAGCATTCCGGAATCGCCTGCTGGATCCTTGCGAGTGTTTGAATCATCTTCAGGCCAAGCCTCATCGAAACAGATGACTAAAGTGCCTTTGAGAAATTCGAGCAACATCAACAAGCTTCTGAAACAAGCTCTTCTCAACAAGCATCCGAGAAGTTTCTGGAGATGATCTTCCTGCTCTTCCGCCATCGTTACAACAGCTGGTGTTCGAAGGTGGGGTTGACTTAACCGTGACAGTAGTAGCTCTTGGATACAGGGCAGCTGCTGAACTCAAGGAGTATCGCCCATGATGCGACCATACTTGTACCGGTGTATATTTGTGCCCTTCATGCGGGAGCTGAGACGTGCTCTCTCGTTGAATTGCAGCAGGATAAGCTTTGCTCCTCATCTGTGATGGAGTCAAGGGGCATAATTCAACACAGCAGTATTTCCCATTGCAATGTGGAGATGGGGACGCGCATAATTTGCTGCGAGGGAGCTGCTCTTCATAAATGTTGGAGTATAAGCTGCAGGTGAAACGCATCTGGTGCGATCTAAGGTGATCGACCAGATTGCTTGAAGCTCAGATTAATCACGAAGTCCGAGTAAGATGGAAGTTAGTCTGTATTCAGAACTAGTACTTAGTGGCAAACCATTACTTCCTTGAGCAAAGAATTTGATGATTGATGAAGGTCTGATATGGCCGTAGTTTCCAACTGTCAGAGTCGAGCCGAGAAGAGATACTGCAAAACATGAACACCAGGAGTGTCATGCAACAGTCTACCACCTGATGGCAGAAGTTGCACGTATGTCAGCCATGTTTTGACCTCTTGAGTGCTGGGCGATATTACTTCGCATCTTAAGAGCTCTCTATATGCACTGAAAGGGATTGAATCCGTGGTTAGGAACTACAATCCTATCTTTTTACGGACAGACTGATATTGCTCAAGCATCTCGACTTTACATCACAAGCGCCATGATGATCATAGTGTTTGTGCTGTGCAGTCGAGTAGATTAGATTAGATTAGATTAGATAAGTTCAAAAGACCCTTGTCATATTAGAGGTCTTCTTAGTTTAATTAGTGTTCATCTTACTTTTATCACTGTAAAATTCATGTAGTCATCTCAAGTTCCCATCTCGCATCTATGGAGATTTCTTCTTGTCAAGTTTCGATTCAGTGGAGAGAGTTCATGGTTGTTGTCAGGTCGAACCTGACAGGTAGAAAACTGCAACGAAGCAGTGTTCAGAATTTCAGAACTTTGCAGCAGTCCGTCGATTATACCCTCTTTGGTCTACAAGGTCGATGCCATGAATGACCACCGAACCTAGCAGCAGATTGTGAACAAGCTTCAGTTTATTCAAGTGAGACGTGGCGTTTATAGTATAAAGCGCAGATAATCCAACAAAGTCGGTTAAGTCCACCCTTCTACTTGCAATTATGATGCATGCTTTGTTGCGCCGCATGGCTGCAGTAATGTTCTTCAAAATGCAGCGTTTATGCTGTCCACCATTGTAGAAATCTGACCGATTTTATAAGTTTTGCATGCGACAGTCTGAGCAAAGCTATTTTTTTTAAACAGATCCTCACGAAAACATCTCCATGTTAACAATTCACATTGAACTTCTGGAAGTAATATAATCATTTTGTTAAGTATAGTTTTAATAGTTAAACTTAGTCTTCATTAATTTGACTTAGTCTTAACTAGCTCAATAGTGGTTAATTTTTTGGCTAACTGCAATTCTAGTTTATAGAAACAATTATCGGTCTCCAAAATGAGTCTGCAAAATAAATTATTATCCTCAACGTCACTCTTGAGGATTTAAGTTCATACTATGCCATGAGTTGTGACATCGTTAAGTAATTCAGTTTGGAGCGAAATTTATCAGCTGATGTCCTTCATCAAAGCAACATACAATGGTATGGATGATTCCATGATTCAATCCAGTAGATGTTTTGCTAGTGCTGTTCGACGAGTGTGATGTTGCCAAAACAATTATCGTGAAGATGGTGGAACCAATGCTTTCACGCCCACAAGTGAATAATGATGGGTGGCAAAATCTTGGAATCTACAACCACCACCTCACTCTTAATCAAAAGCTCTTAATTCCGATTTATGATCTCCAAGTTGACTCTCACTTGGGTTTGTCTCAAATAGTTTTTGATTATAATGTATATGTGTTCCAAACGTACTTCCACTTAAACTTTCAACACATCATTCAATTACAAACATTCATAGATACTCAAATCGATAGAGAAACTCAAATTTATATTGATGAAACAAATCTTAACACAATGAACTTTCTATCTATACTATTTGAAAGACTAGCATAGCAACGGATGGTAATTACTATTCAACTTGCTTTTAGAAAAATAAACCAAGGTAGATTTGATTAGTTGTCAATACATGACAACATATCATTAGTCGACCTAAACCTTCTAAAAGTATCATATTCTCTAGATTGAAGTAGCGATATGCCATTTGAGAATTTCAAACTTCTACAATTTTTACTTGACACTAAGTAAACTTTAGACTTAGTATAACAAATGAAGTTTAAATTACTTAGCCATGTAGTCAAAAGCTTTATCTCTTGGAATCAAGAATTTTGTAAGAGACAAAATAGGAATGTTCACTCAAATCTTCTAGAATTAACCTAATTATTATGCCAAGTATAGATCTCTGTAACCATATTTAGTTAGTTAGAACTAATGTTGAAGTTGCTCAAAATTTTTATATAGTTATCTTAGCGTGCACTAGTCATAGCTGCCACATCAGCGATCCACGTGCTTGGTAGGTAGAGAGTAAGTGTGTTAGTTGACAGCGCCACGTAAGCGATCTGTGTGCCTGTTAGGTAGAGAGTAAATGTGTTAATTAGTGTGTTAGTTGAGAGCGTCAGGTCAGCAATCTGTGTGCTTGTTAGGGTTATCCGCCACGTCATCCATCTACTAGGAGTGGGATGGATGTTAGGGATAAAATATTATTTTCTTGTACTTGTTGAAAAGAGCTATATTAGGAAGAGTAGAACCATTGTTGATATCTTTCATATTCAAAATTTATGTTTTCATCTTCAAATGAACTTCTATCTAAACCCTAGTGTTGGCATTAAACTGCACATCGTTGGCGTTCGTGTCAAGGTGGTAATTTAGGCAGACATGATTCATGACTAATGCTTATATTAACACACTCCAGCTACATCATGCCACTCATCAATGCAGACAAACACACTGTAATAACCCACTAAAGGCTAAAACTGCAATATAGTGGTAGAAAGGTCGAACCCACAGGGACAGAGGAACACACAGGGTACAAAGTGTCACGTTTTAACAGACTATTGAGGAGTTTGAATTCTCAGGCGACTGTCACTCCCAGAAATACTGCAAGTGTCCACTCGGAGCGCACTCGGAGGTCGCACAGTGCAGCGTAACACGCACACACACACACACCTGAAACTACAGAAACACAACCTAGAGATCCGTTAGGACCTCTACTTCAAGATTTCAGGGGGAAAGTCTCTCACGAGCACACTCGGCAAAGCTGCGGGCAGTGACTTCCAACTCCGGCTTTTACAACACTTCCACTAGCTTGCTGCTAGTGTAGGAAACCCGGTTTGGACTGCCTACTTCGGATCGAAGTCACTCCTACGCGGTGAACAACACTCTCAACTCACAAAACGCGCAGAGAACACAGGTCCGCACTGAAGGACTCACTGTGAAACATTCCAGTAACACAACAACAGTCTATTGAAGAGTTTGAATTCTCAGGCACTTGTCATTCCCAGAAATACTACAGGGGTTACCCTCAAGGCACCTGCTGCAGCGTAACCTGAATTTACAACCAAGGCTTACACGAAGTAGCAAAACTTCACTTTGGCATTCAGGGGAAAAATCCCAAAGGAGTACAATCAGAAAGAAACACTCGAAGGTGTAGGGGCGAAACTGTTCAAGTATCTAACTAGTCACTGGCTCTGAGCATCGGCAGTCACCCGCAGGTGCAGATCCGAACTACTCAAGTCTCTAACCAATGTACTAGCTCTAAACATTCGGCCGAAGGCCTTCAGCTACAAAATGCGGAACGCTAAGTTGTAACTCCTCGTGCGTGGTGACAGAACTCAAGGACACAAACACGCAAAGGAAATGGGTTCCTGATCTGCACTTCTGATGGGAAAGAACCCCAGGCAAAACGCCTGGAACTATTTTATACCTTCTAAGTCCTACCTAACACTACACTGCACTACGCTACACGCCTGCACGGAACCACGCTACACTACACTCCGCGGAACCTGTACTACGTCTCCTGCGCGGCCGACTGCCGCGCACTAACTCTCTACCCTGCCACTCTTCCGCTCGACTGCGCAGTCCCAACCGCTGCAACGCCGCGGACACCTCCCCCTCGAGGGCGGACATGGTATCCTGTGCCTTCGACAGAAAGGCCTCGAGCTTCTTCGCTACCTTCCGCCGACTCCTACTGTCGCCTGACAACAACCCGGCTGCGCGCAATTCAAACTCACGCAGTGTGAGTTTCTCCTGCGCCTTCACTTCCCAGTGGGCGTAGCCCTTGAGACAGTGGGCGACTCGCCTCGCCGTCTCCACCTTCGTGCGATCCGCCTCCTTCCTGCGATCCTCTTCAATGGTCACTAATTGCGATTCGGCTTCGGCACGTTGCGCCCTCAATTCGCCACACTCTGACTGTAACCTGCGGATTAATTCTTCATCCGCCTGCCGTGCGAGCTGACATTGCTCCAACAACCGCGTCTGTCGCACGAGCTCCTCTGACAAAATCCGATTCTGGGCCTGCTCAGAGTTGAGTGCTTCCTTGACCTTCACCTGCTCCTTGGTGAGCTCGCCCAGTTTCTCATCCTTCATCTTCTCGGAGTGCTTGTAGAATTTCTGATTAAGCTTGTACTGTCCCCACAAGCACTCATGCTTCTCCCTCAAGTCTCTCAACTCCTGGTCCACTCTAGCTAATAGCTTGCTGGTGTGGACTTTAGTGCGAGTCCGCCTGCGCACTAACTCGATGTAAGATCCCGGCTGGAGTGGGTCGGCGTATTTATCGACCTTGCGATCCAAGTACCGCAGCAACGGAATCACCTGCTCAGAGAGCGCCGCCGCCGGCGCTCCAACAATTTCCTCCTCCTCCTCCTCGGTGTCTTCTGCTCCTGACATTTCTTCCGTGGAGCCCCCGTCGTCATCATCCGAGTGGAGAATTTCAGTCGCCATTGATTGCGTTGGCGACTGCCCCGAGTGGGGCTGCACGTCCTCGACGTGTGCTGCCTGCGAAGGCACGGCTGCGGCCTCGCTGCTCGTCGCCAAAATGTCTAAGGCGGAAGGCGAATGTATCCGAGCGGCATCCCCGTCGCTCGCTGGTTGATTGCCCACCTCATTCTCCCTGTCGCCGTCGTCCGTCGCCGAAGGCGATCGAGCGGAGGGTGGCTGCGCGGGGTTGGATTGCGCATCGCGCATCGAGATGTCGTCCCGCGGACAGTCACTCCGCTCCTCCGTCTGCTGCTCCCTCGATCGGTCCGTGGGGGCTGTGCCCGGCCCGTGCGCAGGCGCATTTGCCGGCGCCTTGTCCGTTGCAGGCGTAGCGCCGCGGACATCTATCGCCGAAGGCGACATGGCCGGGGGCCGCACGCCCGATGTTCCTTGGCCTATAGGCCCTACCGCCGAAGGCGCATCTATCGGCGGACTTCCCGCCGATGGTGCAGCCTCCGCACGCTCTCTGCTCGTATCTCCTCGGCTCGAAGGCCCTGGCGCCGAAGGCGCGAATTGCGGCGCGTGGTGCGCCGGAGGGTCTGGCCCCGAGGGCCGGTGTCTCGTAGGCGGTTCTTCCGCCGGCTCCTTCCCCTTCCTGCGTTGGAACGGGGGTGATTCTTGCCTGTGCACAGGCGGCACGTGCGGAGGTGTTCTGTGCACAGGTGACCTGTGCACAGGCGACCTGTGCACAGGCGAGCGCCTGTGCACAGGCGGACTGCTCCTTCCCACGCGTAAGCGTAGATCCACGTCCACTTGTGTTCGCCGGTCCGCGGAGGCTCGTCCGTCCGCGGAGGTTTGCCTGTGCGCAAACGGAACATCTGTCCGCATCGCACGTGGTAACTCCGGAGGCCCTTGGCCCGTAGGCGGCCTCTCTCCCGACGAGGTTGCAGCGTGGCCCGTCGCTCCTGCGGTCGTCCGCGCTTCTTCTCGCCTCTCTGGCGACGCACTTCCTATCTCCGTCGCAATCGTCGCCGTGTCTGCACTGTCAGCTGGCAACACCAGTCTGCGTGCTTTCTGCTTCGGCCGGCTGTATGGCTCGCACAGCGGCCGCGGTCGAATGGGAGCAGAGGGTTCTTGATGCTGCTCCTCTTCGGACTCTTCCCTCCATCGCCGCTTCCGCGGCACTCGCGCTGCAGGAGTGTGTCGCCCTTCGTCCCTCCGTCTTGATGGGGTAGAAGTCGGTGACTCCTCTGCGTCAGTATCGACCTCGTTCTCCCGCACATACTTCCCGGGATGGTCGATGGACAATGGCGGAAAATGTTCAAGCTCTGCCGCTGTCAAACAATTCCGCTGTCGATAAAAATTGATGAGGAAAGGAGAAAGATGGTTTAGAGTTCCCCCCTTCTCCTCAAACGCGTGCTGTCTCATCACCCTGTGCAGGATGCTCGCCCAGTGAATTGGAGTTCCCTCGATGACGCACTCCACAAAAGAGACCTGCCACAATGTGATGTAGCAGGCGCGGTGCGGCTGCAGTAATTGCATCAGCGCCGCGGACAAAGTCCGGCGAAATCGATCTTTATAATCACGGGTCCTGTACCCATTCTTGGTAGACCTCCCGGTCTTGAACAGCTCCACAAATTGCGCCTCTTCTTGCTTGGTCACCTTGATGCTCTCGCTGTCGAAAAGGAGATGCCCTGGCATGCCAGCACATCTTCCCAACGCCTGCGCCCAATCTTGGACTGTCCACCGGTCAACATGCGGACGCAATCCGCGCGAGGGTGGTCCCTGTGGCTCTAGCCACTCGCGCACCATATTCGCGCAGATGTAATTCCATCCCCATAGCAAGAAATCGAGCTTTCTTGCTATTAAGCGCTCTTCGAAAGCGCGCAGCCCGTTCTGCGGCAGGCGAAGTGGCACCATCCGCAATCTGCTCGGTCTCGTCATTGCGTTCCTGGGGTTCGCTCGCCCACTCATTCTACTTCCGCACTGCCCGCGCTTCTTTCTCTCTCGGCAAACTCTAATCGCTCTCAATTCCAACTCACGCGCACTCACTTCTCCCTCAATCAACAAGAAATCTCCTACGTGACGACGTCGGGAATGGTCCGCAGCCAGCAGATGGATGCGCGCAGCGCGCACAAGAGATTGGAATCGCGAATTCAAGAATGGGACGCTCTCCGCCGCCCGGTCGAAGGTCATGGTCGTCTCTTGGTCGTGAAGAACGTCTCACTTGATGGCCGCGCCGGCTGTACGCTGGAACGGTCTTCGCTCTCACGCGCGGCTTCACGCTCCGCCGTCGTCGATTAAACTCTCACGCTCGAATTGGCGGATTTGAACTCCGCGAGCGTGTCACCCTGCGGACATGGGGGCGTAGCGCCGAAGGCGAGTTTTCCGCCTTGCGCGGTACACTTGTTCGTACCGCCCTTCGGCCAATCTCCTTCTGCCTTGACGCGTGCGTCCGCATGTCGGACAAAAATTCAACTCCTGCCTGTGCGCAGGCAGGGGCTTCGGTGGATCCTCCGCCGGTGCGGAACTCCATCCTCCTGTGCACAGGCGTTCACCTGTGCGCAGGCGAATTCCGTCCGCGGCGCTGCGCTGGCGCGGAAGGCGTTGACCGTGGTCAGCCGTCTCCGTCCAGTCTGTCCGTTCCTTGTCTCTCCGTTGGCGCTTCCGCCGTCGCAACTCCGTCCGTCCAAGAGCGCATCCACCCGTGCCGTCCGCACGGTCCGTACCTATTGGATTACTCTGGCGGCTCTTCCGACGTACGCTGCGCTGCGCTGGCGCGGAAGGCGCCGTACACTTTCTACCTCACAAGGCGCATTTCTAGGGCCCAAGGCGGATTTTCCGCCGACGCCGAAGTGCCTGTGCGCAGGCGAACGCCTGTGCGTAGGCGAACTTCGCGCCTTCCCTAACCCTACTACGCCTGTGCACAGGCGAACGCCTTCGCCCGTGCATAGGACAAAACTTGAATCCCCCTTCCGCGTAGGCGGAATTCGCGCCGGTGGCGAACTCCTTCCGCCGTAGGCGACCGCCTCCGTTTCTTCCAGTAGCGATAACTCCCTAAGTCCTCGTCCGTTCCAAGCGTTCTTGGGCTAGTTAGAATCAGCGCGTCGAGCTCTTTCCAACGGGACCCAACTTGGTCAAGGCGCCCGAGGGTTTACCTAATTACGGGGGTTTCCCTACAGCCGCGGACGCAACCTCCGAAGGCGGGTTTTGCGCCTTGCGCCGTAGAGAGCTTAACTGCGGAGCTCGCAGGGAGGGTGGTGCCTGCGCTTGCTGCGGCACCCCAAATCCCAGATTCTACAAGATCCCTCGAGAATCCCCGCGATCTTCCGGACTCACTCTGTTTTGATGTACCGAAGGCTATTTACAATGCTGCTAGGGTACAGTTTTCCAAAAATGTTTTAATTTCCTCAAAATTGCCAAAAGTGGGGTACCACATGCCCCCCTCCTCAATTGTGAGCGCCCACGCGAACACTCACATGTGGTATTTCTTCAACCGCCACCCGTTCACTCGGGTGCCTAACAAATCGCCGGCCAGGTCCGCAAGTTGGATGGATCCATTCGGGAAGACTTCGACAACCCTGTAAGGTCCCATCCACCTTAGGTGCAGTTTGCCTGGGAATCTGGCATGCCTGCTGTCGTAGAGCAATGCCAAATCACCCGCCTGCAGGAGTACCGGTTTGATCTTTTTATCGTATCTCTCCTTTCGGCGGAGCTGGATTTTCCTGGTGCGATCTTCGGCGTCTCTTCTCCGCTCATCCAGCAGCGTGACTTCCTGTAACCTGTAGAGCTGACTCTCCTCTGCGCCCATCCTCTGCAAATCCATCGTTCGATGGGTGGGTACTTCAAATTCGATCGGGAGGATCGGGTGTTGCCCATACACCAGAAAGTATGGTGTCTGTTTGGTCGTGATCTTCTCAGCTGTGCGGTACGCCCATAGAGCGGCTGCTAGCTTCGTATCCCAGTCGTGAGCGTGATTCACCGTGACCTTGAGTAGTATTTTACACAGCAGTCCATTGGACTTCTCCGTCAGTCCATTTGCCTTGGGATTGTATGGAGTAGTCTTCCGGTGCTTGATGTGGAAGTACCGTGTCAGATCTTCGATGATCTGATTCAGAAAATGCGTGCCTCGGTCGCTGACTAGCTCTAAGGGACATCCGTAGCGTGTGATGATCGACTCAAACAAGAATGCTGCCACTGTGGCAGCATCATCCCTTCTGGTGGCTCTGGCCTCTACCATTTTGGTGGCGTAGTCCGTTGCTACCAGAATGTAGCGCCTTCGTGTACTTCTAGTCACTGGTTGTATCGGCCCTACAAAGTCAATACCCCACTTTTCGAAAGGTGCTAGAGGCATGATGGGAGTCAGGGGCCATCGTGTTGTAGGCGTCGGTCTCCCCGTCCTCTGGCAACTGTCGCACTTGCGGATGTAATCGAGAACATCCTTAAACATGGTCGGCCACCAATATCCCGCATTTAGGATCTTTGTGACCGTGTTCCTGGTGGCATAGTGTCCACCCGCCTCCTCTGTATGCATCGCACTCACTATTCTTGGTACCTCTGATTCCTCCAGGCATCTGCATAAGCGCTCATCCGCCATCTTCTTGAACAAAACCCCCTGCTGGAGTTGGTACGGGCCTGCCTTATGAATAAAGACAGTTCGCTGTTCCAAATCCATGCCTTCGGGACACTGGAGGGTTAGCAGATATCGGTACAGGTCGGCATAGCGGGACTCATGTCCTGCAGACAACTGAAATAACTCTTCATCTGGAAAATCGTCCACCAATTCCTCCTCTGCCGGCTGGGTCCATAATCGGGACAAGTAATCCGCATTTTCGTGGTGCACCCCTTTCCTGGTCTGGACTGTGTAGGTGAACTCTTGTAGTAACAACACCCACCTGGCGATCCGACTGGATAGGTCGGCTTTCTTGACTAGGTGTTGCAATGCGTAGTGGTCCACATGGAACACAAACTCGTAGCAGATTAGGTAGTGACGGAACTTTTTACAAGAGTACACCATCCCCAACGCTTCTCTCTCCGTCGTGGTGTACTTCCGCTCTGCTAGAGACAACTGTCGGCTCGCGAAATAGATCGGGTAGTCCTTTTTGTTGTCATCCTTTTGACTCAGTACTACACCGATGGCGAATGCCGAAGTGTCAACGTAAACATGGAATGGTCGATTCCAGTCTGGACTCCTTAGTACGGGAGCAGTCGTGAGTTTCGCTTTCAGAGCTTCAAATGCTGTCTGCTGGTTTGCACCCCAAGCATAAGGCTCGTCCTTCTTCAACAACTTGGTCAGGTCCGCCGCCAGTATTGCATACATGTGTATGAATCTTCGGTAGTAGCCCACATGACCCAGGAATGCTCGCAGCTCTCTTAGATTCGTGGGTGGCTCAAGCTCGAGTATAACCTTGACCTTCTCGACGTCCACCGCAATGCCTTCTGCCGAGACCCGATGACCCAACAAGATCCCACTAGTCATGAAGAAAAAGCACTTCTCGGGATGCAGTGATAAACTGCTCTCTCTACATTTATCGAAGGTCTGCTTCAAGTGACTTAGGTGTTCAGACCGCTTCCCGAAGACACAGAAGTCATCTATGAATATTTCCAGGAACTTCCTCAGTTGTTCCTGAAAGATATTGGTCATCATCCGTTGAAAGGTGGCAGGCGCGTTGCACAGACCGAAGGGCATCTTGTGGTATGCGTAAGTTCCCCAGTCGGTTGTGAACGTAGTTTTATCCTTGTCCTGTTCACGGATAGACACCTGATTGTAACCTGAGAACCCATCCAGGAAGCTATAACATTCATGTCCTGCGACATGGTCTAGAATGGCATCCGTGAATGGTAACGGGTGATGATCCTTGCGTGTCGCTGCATTCAACTTCCGGAAATCCTGACACACTCGTATCTTACCCGTCAACTTCTTGGGTACGATAACAATCGGCGACACCCACTCGCTGCTGAGCACAGGGTAAATAATACCAGCGCTCAAGTACTTATCTATCTCCTCTTTCACTAGCAAGGAGTACTTTGGGTTTAGGCGATACTGGCGCTGTCGTATGGGTACTGAGTCGTCCAGTAAATCGATACGGTGTTCCCCATACCGTGCGGGTATCCCCTTCATGTCCTCGATCTTCCAGGCGAAGACGTCGACATAGTGGCTAAGGAACGCCTGTACTTTCCTTAGCTCGTCTCCTCTCACTGCGCTTGATACCTTCAAGCACTTGCCGGGACTGAGTTGTACTTCGTGACAGTCACTAGGGTCGACAATGCCCTCGGTGTGACTCGTCTCACTCCTTCCCAGTCCGACAGTTAATTGCTATTCGTCTTCTGGCTGAATAGCTTCCGGCTCTTCTTCTTCTTCCACCGAACAGCAGGCAACGAATCCCACGAAGTAATCGGATTCGGTACCACTGGAATCCGATCGCGCGGTCGACTCACTGTCCTCTCCCGATGTGTAACCTGCACTTGTCGATGGGGTCTCTCCTTCGTGCCTGACCCTATTCCAGGGCACCGTAATGGTTTTGGTCGGTTCCGAAGGATGAGGAAACTTAAGGCGATGTCTTCGCCAATCACATCTGACTTGTGCACCATATAGCCATGGTCGCCCGAGCAGAACGTCATAGCCCTGCTTCATCATCGGCTGAAGGATGATATACGTCAACCGAAAGTCCGCACCCCCGATGGTTGTCTTGACATTGCGCAGCATACCTGCAGGCATTCTCCGCGTCTGATCCGCTAATCTCAACACACGCTTCGAGGGTTCGTATTGACTGAACCCCAAGGCTCTCGCTGTGTCCTCCGTCATTATGTTGACTCCTGATCCAGAGTCGATTGGCACTCTGCGTACACAACACCCTGCTATTTCCACATCGATCTCGGGTGGCCCTTGGTCTTCGCTCTCCACTTGATATACTTGAGAGGATGTGGATGCGCGCGGCTTCCGCGGATGCCGTAGCGAAAGCATCAACATTCTCCGATACGTCTTATTGTCCTCCAAGAGCTGCTTGAACGTGATGTTCACTTTTCGACTCCCGAGATCTTCAACCAAATCATAGTGGGCGCGTTGGGTCGCCGGGGTCGGCGACGCTCTGCGAGGTTCCACGGTGGCTGCCAACTTCGCCCCAAGGGAGGATGTCAAGTCTGGTCGCGGTGGGTCCTTTTGCGTGCGGATCGCTTCCTTCAACAGGTTGGTTACCTCGTTGCGGATATCCGGAGCATAGTCCCGTTTCAGTAGGCGCACTGGCTCGTCCTCGACTGCTGTCTGGGGGCGCCCTGCTGGTGCCTCCCGCGTAGCCGAAGACTTCCGAGCAGGTCGCGAGTCGGACTTGCTGGATGTCTTCTCCTTTCCTTTTCCCGTCCGGTCGGCGGTTCTCCGTTCGTGCTTGCGAGTGTCACGCTCTTGCTCCTTCGATTTCTTGGAACTACGAGTTTCGACCCGTGCGCACATGACCTCTTCAGCCGGCCATTCTTCGTCTTCGCCATCCCCGTCTGAACCTACTTCGACCTGGTTAACTTGCACGTCCTCCTTGGCAGGAGTGTTCACAAATCGTACCACTGGCCGAGGGACTGGTGGCTGATCACACTCTGGCGCAGTGTGCCCGACCTTCTTGCAATTACTACATGTCGGAGCATAATCGTTTCGCCTTTTTGGATGGGGACACTGCGGTGAGAAGTGCCCAACTTCCCCGCAATTATAACAAGCTCGCGGTGGCGGTGGGTCAAACGTCCCTGGAGGTGCTCTCCGCCTCACAGGTACCGTAGTGGCCCGATCCACCGGAATATATCGTGGGACTTGCATTGCTGAAACTGCAGGAGGGGTAGGAACCGACTGGACGGCGTAGGCTGTCTCTTCGCTAGCCTCTCCATAGTACTGAGGGTGCTCTCCATAGTACGGTTGCGCCCACTCTACTGCGTTGACTGGATATGACGGCCGGGTGGTAAGGCACTCGGTGTTTGCATGTCCCACCGCCCCGCACGTAGTACACCATAAGTTCGCTCGCACTCTCCCGGGTGATTTTCTGCGATCATGCCCGCCTACCACTTGAACCTTGAGATCGGCGAAGTCCTTCACAAGGGTCTCCATCTTCGAAGCTATATCTCCCGGCGCTCTGTCCGTAGTCACTCGTCGGGTGCCCTTTTTCTTCGCTGACCCATGCTTCTTCCTCTTCTTCTCCTCCTCCGACGATGAGGTTTCCTCTTCTTCGGATGAAGAACGGTTCTCGTCCGAAGACGATTCCTCCGATGACGGAGTTGTACCTCTACGCCGTCTCCGCCCTCCTTTCGGTTTGCGCTCCTTAGACTCCCGTCTCTCTCTCCCTCTTCGGTTGAGAGTGGAAGTTTCGAAGGCTTCTGCCGATGCAATCACATCCTCAATAGTGTCGCACTTGCTGCGTCGGCAAAAGGTCTCCATCTCCCGAGTTAAACCGGTCACGTACCAATCCACAGCTTGTTGTACCGAGAAAGGGGACCCTGGTCCTGTTTTCGGTATTCTGTCGAGGAGGTCCAGAAATCTCTCAGTGTAGTCACGCAGACTCTCCTTCTTCTCTCGCTGCAAATTACGTAACTTCGTCAAAACCCGGCTGTCGTAGCCGAGCTCGCGAAAGCGGCGAAGGAACTTCTCCTTCAGCTGGGCCCATGTTGTCAACCCAGTCGGATCGATGTTCTCGTGATTATACCAACTCCTCGCTTTCTTCCGCAGAAGGCTTGGAAAGATCCTTAGTCGGTCGTCGTCTGCGATCTCGCGATTGGCAATAGACACCGACTCGAACAACTTGATGTATGAATCTGCATCGTCGTCATCCCCACTCCCTTTGTACTTCGGGTAGGAATGTTTAGTAATCGGCTGAGGTAGCCGCACATTGGCTTGTCCGTCCGCCATCGATGTGTCTGTCGACGGTTCTCGGGCGGTCGGTCCTACTGCACTAGGCGGGTCCGTGCAAGGAATATTTAGTAGAACTGTAAGCACCAAGTTTGGTTCCGAGTCGTCGGGGGTAGGTTCCCCAAGGATGTCGGCCGAACTAGGCTTAGGTACTCTTTTTGGTGTTTTCTTGGTTTGACGCCGTGTCTCTTCCACGGCCTTCTCCGAATCTCGTCGGAACTTGCGGACAGCTCTAGCACTTAGGTTGCTCCCGCCAGCCCCAGTCGACATTCACCGAGCATGGCTGCTCGTAAAAACCCCGGTGTTGACGCAACTGTCCCCGGCAGCGGCGCCAAAAAGAAGTTGTCGGCTTCTTATGTAATAACCCACTAAAGGCTAAAACTGCAATATAGTGGTAGAAAGGTCGAACCCACAGGGACAGAGGAACACACAGGGTACAAAGTGTCACGTTTTAACAGACTATTGAGGAGTTTGAATTCTCAGGCGACTGTCACTCCCAGAAATACTGCAAGTGTCCACTCGGAGCGCACTCGGAGGTCGCACAGTGCAGCGTAACACGCACACACACACACACCTGAAACTACAGAAACACAACCTAGAGATCCGTTAGGACCTCTACTTCAAGATTTCAGGGGGAAAGTCTCTCACGAGCACACTCGGCAAAGCTGCGGGCAGTGACTTCCAACTCCGGCTTTTACAACACTTCCACTAGCTTGCTGCTAGTGTAGGAAACCCGGTTTGGACTGCCTACTTCGGATCGAAGTCACTCCTACGCGGTGAACAACACTCTCAACTCACAAAACGCGCAGAGAACACAGGTCCGCACTGAAGGACTCACTGTGAAACATTCCAGTAACACAACAACAGTCTATTGAAGAGTTTGAATTCTCAGGCACTTGTCATTCCCAGAAATACTACAGGGGTTACCCTCAAGGCACCTGCTGCAGCGTAACCTGAATTTACAACCAAGGCTTACACGAAGTAGCAAAACTTCACTTTGGCATTCAGGGGAAAAATCCCAAAGGAGTACAATCAGAAAGAAACACTCGAAGGTGTAGGGGCGAAACTGTTCAAGTATCTAACTAGTCACTGGCTCTGAGCATCGGCAGTCACCCGCAGGTGCAGATCCGAACTACTCAAGTCTCTAACCAATGTACTAGCTCTAAACATTCGGCCGAAGGCCTTCAGCTACAAAATGCGGAACGCTAAGTTGTAACTCCTCGTGCGTGGTGACAGAACTCAAGGACACAAACACGCAAAGGAAATGGGTTCCTGATCTGCACTTCTGATGGGAAAGAACCCCAGGCAAAACGCCTGGAACTATTTTATACCTTCTAAGTCCTACCTAACACTACACTGCACTACGCTACACGCCTGCACGGAACCACGCTACACTACACTCCGCGGAACCTGTACTACGTCTCCTGCGCGGCCGACTGCCGCGCACTAACTCTCTACCCTGCCACTCTTCCGCTCGACTGCGCTGTCCCAACCGCTGCAACGCCGCGGACACCTCCCCCTCGAGGGCGGACATGGTATCCTGTGCCTTCGACAGAAAGGCCTCGAGCTTCTTCGCTACCTTCCGCCGACTCCTACTGTCGCCTGACAACAACCCGGCTGCGCGCAATTCAAACTCACGCAGTGTGAGTTTCTCCTGCGCCTTCACTTCCCAGTGGGCGTAGCCCTTGAGACAGTGGGCGACTCGCCTCGCCGTCTCCACCTTCGTGCGATCCGCCTCCTTCCTGCGATCCTCTTCAATGGTCACTAATTGCGATTCGGCTTCGGCACGTTGCGCCCTCAATTCGCCACACTCTGACTGTAACCTGCGGATTAATTCTTCATCCGCCTGCCGTGCGAGCTGACATTGCTCCAACAACCGCGTCTGTCGCACGAGCTCCTCTGACAAAATCCGATTCTGGGCCTGCTCAGAGTTGAGTGCTTCCTTGACCTTCACCTGCTCCTTGGTGAGCTCGCCCAGTTTCTCATCCTTCATCTTCTCGGAGTGCTTGTAGAATTTCTGATTAAGCTTGTACTGTCCCCACAAGCACTCATGCTTCTCCCTCAAGTCTCTCAACTCCTGGTCCACTCTAGCTAATAGCTTGCTGGTGTGGACTTTAGTGCGAGTCCGCCTGCGCACTAACTCGATGTAAGATCCCGGCTGGAGTGGGTCGGCGTATTTATCGACCTTGCGATCCAAGTACCGCAGCAACGGAATCACCTGCTCAGAGAGCGCCGCCGCCGGCGCTCCAACAATTTCCTCCTCCTCCTCCTCGGTGTCTTCTGCTCCTGACATTTCTTCCGTGGAGCCCCCGTCGTCATCATCCGAGTGGAGAATTTCAGTCGCCATTGATTGCGTTGGCGACTGCCCCGAGTGGGGCTGCACGTCCTCGACGTGTGCTGCCTGCGAAGGCACGGCTGCGGCCTCGCTGCTCGTCGCCAAAATGTCTAAGGCGGAAGGCGAATGTATCCGAGCGGCATCCCCGTCGCTCGCTGGTTGATTGCCCACCTCATTCTCCCTGTCGCCGTCGTCCGTCGCCGAAGGCGATCGAGCGGAGGGTGGCTGCGCGGGGTTGGATTGCGCATCGCGCATCGAGATGTCGTCCCGCGGACAGTCACTCCGCTCCTCCGTCTGCTGCTCCCTCGATCGGTCCGTGGGGGCTGTGCCCGGCCCGTGCGCAGGCGCATTTGCCGGCGCCTTGTCCGTTGCAGGCGTAGCGCCGCGGACATCTATCGCCGAAGGCGACATGGCCGGGGGCCGCACGCCCGATGTTCCTTGGCCTATAGGCCCTACCGCCGAAGGCGCATCTATCGGCGGACTTCCCGCCGATGGTGCAGCCTCCGCACGCTCTCTGCTCGTATCTCCTCGGCTCGAAGGCCCTGGCGCCGAAGGCGCGAATTGCGGCGCGTGGTGCGCCGGAGGGTCTGGCCCCGAGGGCCGGTGTCTCGTAGGCGGTTCTTCCGCCGGCTCCTTCCCCTTCCTGCGTTGGAACGGGGGTGATTCTTGCCTGTGCACAGGCGGCACGTGCGGAGGTGTTCTGTGCACAGGTGACCTGTGCACAGGCGACCTGTGCACAGGCGAGCGCCTGTGCACAGGCGGACTGCTCCTTCCCACGCGTAAGCGTAGATCCACGTCCACTTGTGTTCGCCGGTCCGCGGAGGCTCGTCCGTCCGCGGAGGTTTGCCTGTGCGCAAACGGAACATCTGTCCGCATCGCACGTGGTAACTCCGGAGGCCCTTGGCCCGTAGGCGGCCTCTCTCCCGACGAGGTTGCAGCGTGGCCCGTCGCTCCTGCGGTCGTCCGCGCTTCTTCTCGCCTCTCTGGCGACGCACTTCCTATCTCCGTCGCAATCGTCGCCGTGTCTGCACTGTCAGCTGGCAACACCAGTCTGCGTGCTTTCTGCTTCGGCCGGCTGTATGGCTCGCACAGCGGCCGCGGTCGAATGGGAGCAGAGGGTTCTTGATGCTGCTCCTCTTCGGACTCTTCCCTCCATCGCCGCTTCCGCGGCACTCGCGCTGCAGGAGTGTGTCGCCCTTCGTCCCTCCGTCTTGATGGGGTAGAAGTCGGTGACTCCTCTGCGTCAGTATCGACCTCGTTCTCCCGCACATACTTCCCGGGATGGTCGATGGACAATGGCGGAAAATGTTCAAGCTCTGCCGCTGTCAAACAATTCCGCTGTCGATAAAAATTGATGAGGAAAGGAGAAAGATGGTTTAGAGTTCCCCCCTTCTCCTCAAACGCGTGCTGTCTCATCACCCTGTGCAGGATGCTCGCCCAGTGAATTGGAGTTCCCTCGATGACGCACTCCACAAAAGAGACCTGCCACAATGTGATGTAGCAGGCGCGGTGCGGCTGCAGTAATTGCATCAGCGCCGCGGACAAAGTCCGGCGAAATCGATCTTTATAATCACGGGTCCTGTACCCATTCTTGGTAGACCTCCCGGTCTTGAACAGCTCCACAAATTGCGCCTCTTCTTGCTTGGTCACCTTGATGCTCTCGCTGTCGAAAAGGAGATGCCCTGGCATGCCAGCACATCTTCCCAACGCCTGCGCCCAATCTTGGACTGTCCACCGGTCAACATGCGGACGCAATCCGCGCGAGGGTGGTCCCTGTGGCTCTAGCCACTCGCGCACCATATTCGCGCAGATGTAATTCCATCCCCATAGCAAGAAATCGAGCTTTCTTGCTATTAAGCGCTCTTCGAAAGCGCGCAGCCCGTTCTGCGGCTGGCGAAGTGGCACCATCCGCAATCTGCTCGGTCTCGTCATTGCGTTCCTGGGGTTCGCTCGCCCACTCATTCTACTTCCGCACTGCCCGCGCTTCTTTCTCTCTCGGCAAACTCTAATCGCTCTCAATTCCAACTCACGCGCACTCACTTCTCCCTCAATCAACAAGAAATCTCCTGCGTGACGACGTCGGGAATGGTCCGCAGCCAGCAGATGGATGCGCGCAGCGCGCACAAGAGATTGGAATCGCGAATTCAAGAATGGGACGCTCTCCGCCGCCCGGTCGAAGGTCATGGTCGTCTCTTGGTCGTGAAGAACGTCTCACTTGATGGCCGCGCCGGCTGTACGCTGGAACGGTCTTCGCTCTCACGCGCGGCTTCACGCTCCGCCGTCGTCGATTAAACTCTCACGCTCGAATTGGCGGATTTGAACTCCGCGAGCGTGTCACCCTGCGGACATGGGGGCGTAGCGCCGAAGGCGAGTTTTCCGCCTTGCGCGGTACACTTGTTCGTACCGCCCTTCGGCCAATCTCCTTCTGCCTTGACGCGTGCGTCCGCATGTCGGACAAAAATTCAACTCCTGCCTGTGCGCAGGCAGGGGCTTCGGTGGATCCTCCGCCGGTGCGGAACTCCATCCTCCTGTGCACAGGCGTTCACCTGTGCGCAGGCGAATTCCGTCCGCGGCGCTGCGCTGGCGCGGAAGGCGTTGACCGTGGTCAGCCGTCTCCGTCCAGTCTGTCCGTTCCTTGTCTCTCCGTTGGCGCTTCCGCCGTCGCAACTCCGTCCGTCCAAGAGCGCATCCACCCGTGCCGTCCGCACGGTCCGTACCTATTGGATTACTCTGGCGGCTCTTCCGACGTACGCTGCGCTGCGCTGGCGCGGAAGGCGCCGTACACTTTCTACCTCACAAGGCGCATTTCTAGGGCCCAAGGCGGATTTTCCGCCGACGCCGAAGTGCCTGTGCGCAGGCGAACGCCTGTGCGTAGGCGAACTTCGCGCCTTCCCTAACCCTACTACGCCTGTGCACAGGCGAACGCCTTCGCCCGTGCATAGGACAAAACTTGAATCCCCCTTCCGCGTAGGCGGAATTCGCGCCGGTGGCGAACTCCTTCCGCCGTAGGCGACCGCCTCCGTTTCTTCCAGTAGCGATAACTCCCTAAGTCCTCGTCCGTTCCAAGCGTTCTTGGGCTAGTTAGAATCAGCGCGTCGAGCTCTTTCCAACGGGACCCAACTTGGTCAAGGCGCCCGAGGGTTTACCTAATTACGGGGGTTTCCCTACAGCCGCGGACGCAACCTCCGAAGGCGGGTTTTGCGCCTTGCGCCGTAGAGAGCTTAACTGCGGAGCTCGCAGGGAGGGTGGTGCCTGCGCTTGCTGCGGCACCCCAAATCCCAGATTCTACAAGATCCCTCGAGAATCCCCGCGATCTTCCGGACTCACTCTGTTTTGATGTACCGAAGGCTATTTACAATGCTGCCAGGGTACAGTTTTCCAAAAATGTTTTAATTTCCTCAAAATTGCCAAAAGTGGGGTACCACACACACTAACAACTATTAAGAAAGTTTAACACTCCAAATGAACTTGTAAGACATCTCCCATCGCCATTACCCCTCAACTCTTTAGATCTCTCTTCTCCTCACTCTTCTACTCTCCTCACTCCAAGAGAGGAATCAAAAAATTGAAAAAGATATAACACTATCCGCAACAACCCACTACACACTGCAAGCAGCAGCGGCAACAATGTTCCGCGACCTCCATCCCCACCAGGTCATCCTTATCCTGATCTTCAAAATCTGCAGAATTTGAATGAAAGCCCAGCGTCTAACACCTGTCACACTATCAAATACTTCTAGGCATAACCATATCCTTATCCATAGCCGATGCCACACTTTCCCGTGACTGCAAAGATGCCCTGTACCACGAGTGTAGAGTTATCCGATTTAAGAGCACTACTATCAATTTCAGAAGGCCCCATGTCTAGGGCTACAACAGCTTGTACCAACAAATCTTCCCTTCCAGCTACATCTTTGTAAGTATCATCATATGTGATAATCGTGAGCATATCATCTCCGGAGCTATCACCAAAATAACGATGATCAATCAATCTTCAAACAATATCGACTAGCTTTTCACCAAGCTTGTTAAGTCAGACTTGTGTGGAAGCTGGTGTTTCTTCCACATCAAGTGATTGGATGCTAGCAAAAACTGCGAATACTCTTGAAGGTTTGGCAACAAAGTATCATGCATTGTACTTAAAGCAGAAAGAAGTTGAAGCAGAAGTTGTGAACTCTAAGCTCATGACAAACACGATCTCCAACAACACCCGAACTATTATCTCTTGAATCTGTAAGACCTAAATGATATCACTACATCGTTGATGCATTGTGATAATTCTCTGTAAAAGGAGAGGGACATGAGCGGCCAGCTCATCGGCATAACAAGGCTGTGCATGAAATGCAATGCTAACCAAACGTTTTGTCAGATCTGGATTATTGTGATCATAAATGTCACATATGTCCATCAGCTTCAATATATCCAACAACTTCTTCTACTTTAAGATAGGTGCATGTTCCTTTGTAAAAAGACTCTCATTGGGTGGAGTTCCTGGATCACTATTTGATGACATGAGGAGAAGAACCATAAATGTGCGTTTGCTTAAGTCTTCATCCTAAGCAACTACTTTAATTTTGGATTCATTCGGGCTTCTGAGTGGACTGTCAAACCATCGCCTTCTAAAGTCTAGGAATACAGACAAAGTCTAGTTCGTAACAACTTTTTTCCAAAATTGTCTAGAAGGAAGACAAAGCAAGGGACTAAGCTGCTGATTTAGAATATCGGTCACCTCTTGAGTTTCCGCAACATCCACACCACCTTTCCACTCTCCTAATCCGGCCATTATGGCATCGTCCTACGGCAAATATGGCACAAAACTTTGTTCCACTTCCATTCCACTCTTGCTACTCCTGAGCTACTCCTAATACAATAAGAAATGGTGTTCGCACCCTAGTCGGAATTAGATTTCATGTCCACGCTATGAACTTTGCTCCATGCCCTACTACTTTCATAGTCAACCGAAGGTGTTCCATTTTGGGCAGCAAGATTGCTTCGTGCCATTTTAACAATTGCCTTTCCGATCCCTGAGGTCCTCTACTCTTCACTCCGGCAGTTGATGCACTACTACTATATACTACATATCAACTATCAAGCAAATGACATATCAAGCAACAAGCCATGGAAGATAACATCTTTGCATTGGAGAGTGAGAAAGTAGATAGAGAAAAAGTTGAAGAGATGGAAGTTTAACCTCAAGTTCAGTCGAAACGAACTCCTATTGATATAGCAGAGACAAATAGGAGACACCTTTAAGAGATTGAAGATAAAATAAATCTTTGCTTCGAATGGAAAAATCTTGTAAGGTGAAAGCTTACAAAGGAAGTAGAGCAATGAGAGTGTTAGAGTGATGTATAATAAGTATGAATAATCATTTATCTCATTTTCATGTTTTTGATTATATTGTAGGATTGTTCATGAGATTTTATCTTACGGATAAGATTTTCACATGATACATAACATGGAAAAGAATGCTTTCAGAATGAGGTGTTATCATTTCGTGGAGTGAAATGCAAGAAGTACTTATGTAGATTTTTCAAACAGTAGACTCTCTTAAAACTGCAAGAAAAAAGTTGTAGGATTTGAAGCAGAAAGTAGTAATCTATGAATATATTGAAAAATTTTGTGATCTTCAAGTATTTATCATAAATATAAATGAAATAGAAGCCTTGGACGTGTTCAAACAAGGTTTGAAGTATCAAATTTTAAAGTTGTTGATGGTAAGCAATCCATCCACAGGGAACAAAGCAATTGCAATTGCTCAATGAATTTCAGGTGCTTATGATGTCACACACTGTGAACCAATAAACAATTTTTGAGAATCATCTGGCCCAACAACGATGGAGTTGGAAAATCTTTGACGTAAAGAAGGTTTTGCACTAACAAGAAAACACCCCCAAGATTTGGAGCTAAGATTTGACGACCAATAGTTTCAAATTTGCAAGAAGTTTATGCAAATAATGAAATGTTTTGAGGAGTAGCAAAAGTTTATGACAATTGTCAATGCTATGCATGTGGACGAATGAATCGCATTGCCAAGTTTTGCCAAATTTGACCGGCATCACAAGGAGAACGATCCATACAGCAACAATCGTTCAATGACATGAAAAGGATAGAGTATGAAGAGATTGAGGAAGAATTTTTTGGAAACATAGATCACCTCGCTTGTCTCGCGGCCTTAGTGATTCCACAAAGCAAAAAGAAGACCAAGTTGGAAGAAGTCAATAATTGGAAGATCACGGAAGAAATAAGAAACAAACTCAACTCATTGTCACATAAAGTTTGATGGAAGTACACAAGATGAGGATTTCAATTGATCTTGGAGCAACATAAATTTTTTTATGAAGTAGTGTTGCTATGAAGTTAGGTTTGATGTTGATGAAGGACGTGAGTGATTATGCTGAATTACCAAACTAACAAACTAAAGTGAGAAATACTAACACAAAGTGTAGAATAAAAATATTGTTCAAGGACTCCGGGATGTAAAGTTTGTCTGTGGATCCAATATCTCTTATAAGTCCAAGTAAACTATAATAACCCACCAAAGGCTAAAACTGCAATATAGTGGTAGAAAGGTCGAACCCACAGGGACAGAGGCAACACACAGAGTACAAAGTGTCACATTTAACAGACTATTGAGGAGTTTGAATTCTCACGCGACTGTCACTCCCAGAAATACTGCAAGTGTTCACTCGGAGCTCACTCGGAGGTCGCACAGTGCAGCGTAGTTCACTCCACACACACACACACACACACACCTGAAACTACAAAAACACAACCCAGAGATCGGTTAGGACCTTTACTTAAGATTTCAGGGGGGGGGAAAGTCTCTCGCGAGAACACTCAGCGAATCTGCGGGTAGTGACTTCCAACTCCGGCTTTTACAATCCTTCCACTAGTTTCTGCTAGCATAGGGAACCCGGATTGGACTTCCTGCTTCAGATCGAAGTCACTTACACGCGGTGAACAACACGCTCAACTCACAAAACGCGCAGAGAACACAGGTCCGCACGGAGGGACTCAACTGAGAAACGATCCAGTAGCCATCGCGACATCGAGAGAAATTAGAGTTTGCAAGAGAATCGAAGTAGTGAGCAAGAAGCTTGAGGGTAGCAGAGGAAGGTTCACGAAATCGAATTTCATGAACGCGATGTCGAATTCCACTCAGCTGCGGATGTTCCCACTCAAGCTTCCGCAGGTTGGGTTGCGTGCTTTTCAGGACCGTCTGATTGCAGTAAAACTTGATTTCCTGCTGTGGGACTTTCCCCGGACATGGTGCACGAATGGCAAAGGGAGGGACACCAACCTACGTGCAGATTCCGACCGCACGTAGATCGTTGGACTGTCCAAGATTGGGAACAAGTACTGGGGAGATGTGCAAGCGAGGACGGGTTCCTCCTATTTGATAGTGAGAGCGTTAAGGTGTCGAAGTCGGAAGAAGCCTCCTTCGTGGAATTGTTCAAGAGAGAGAAGTCCACCAAGAACAGGTACAGGACCCGTGACTAGGGATCGCTCCTTCAACATGGTTCTCTCAAGCACCTTAGTATGCTCTACTTGTTCACCTGTGTCGGTTTGGGGTACGGTTTTTTTTCACGAAGTTTTTTCCTGGAAGTCCTCCGCAGAAACGTAGCGATGGCACTTCTGCAACTCTTGCAGCCGCACCGAACAACGTACATCACTTCTTGGCAAGTGTCTTTCGTGGAGCTCACATTGGCCGGAGCTCTAGTTCACTGGTCGCGTATCTTGCATAGGGTAACGCGGCAGCATGCGTTTGAGGAGATGGGAGGAACTATCAATCATCTTTCCCCCTTCTTGATAAACTTTTATCGGTCGATGGGTTGCTTAACCGCGACCGAGCGTATTCAGTATCCGCTGTTGTCACTCGACAATCCCGAGAGGTATGTGCGGGATAACGAGGTCGACTCCGACGCGGAGGACACTCCGACTTCCACTCCACCGGCTCAACAGGATGCGGGGAGAGACGCATCCGCAGCGCGAGTGCCGCGGAAGCGGAGATGGAGAGAGGAACCGGAGAAAGAGCCACATCGAGACTCGACGGCTCTCAAACGGAAGCGGCCACTGGAAGAAATTTGCAGTCGGACGAAGCAGAAAGCGCGCCGGCTTGTATTACCTGCAAGTAGTGCGGAGACGGCGCGGGCCGCCGGAGAGGAGGAGATCCCATCCTCGGAGGAGGACGGAAATGCACGGACAGCAGAGGGGTCAGCGGACCTTCCTACGCCGAAGGCACGGACGCCCTCGGCGGAAGTAAGACAACCTTCGGGTCAGGAGCGACAACACGCGGCAAAGATGAGTGTGCCGCCTACGGATAGGCGACTCCATGCGGATAGGCGAATCCCTGCGGACGGGAGAACGCATGCGCATAGGCGAGCGCCTACACATAGGCGAGACTCGCCTCCGGTGCAGCGCAGGAAAGGAAAGGAGCCGGCGGAAGATCCGCCTTCGGCTCAAGGGCCTTCGGGGCAAGGTACTTCGGCGGTGAGACCGCCGAGAAATGCGCCTTCGGGCCACCGAGTTACAAGTAGGGAGTCGGCGGGGAACGCGCCCTCGGCGGCAAGCTTGCCGGAAGGTGCGCCTTTGGCGGAAGGGCCTTCGGGCCAAGGGACATCAGGCGAGCCGCCTTCGGCTCAACCGCCTTCGGCGGAAGCGCCGCCGATAATAGCGCCTACGCATAGGCATGACGCATCCCTTGCGCATGATCTAATGGAGGAGCGAGACCTAACGGAGGAGCGGATTGACTGTCGGCAGGATGAAATACGTTTGTGCGATGCACAATTGCACTCAGCGCAGACTCCTTCCGCACGATCGCCTTCGGCGGTGGACACCTTCGGCGATGAGAAGTTAGCAGAAGCCAGACGGGCGGGCGATGTGAATTTGGCACAACCACATTCTCCCACCGCCTTGGACATTCTGGCAAGGAGCAGCGAGGCTGCAGCGGCGACAAAGGTGGCAGACGACGCAGACATTTCAAAGCCACGCTCAAGATAGTCACCGGCGAATTTAGTGGCGACCAAAATCCTTAATTCGGAGGATGACGAAGAAGGAGGATGGACGGAATCAGCGTCGGGATCGGAATCAAGTGAGGAGGAGGAACAGTCAGTGGCAGGCACGCCGACGGCAGCGCTCTGCGAGCAGGTAGTACCTCTGTTGAGGTACCTTGATCGCAAAGTGGAGAAGTACGCGGACCCCCGCCAGCCTGGGTCTTACGTCGAATTAGTGAGAAGGCGAACCCGCACTAAAGTCCACACCAGCAAGTTGTTGGCCCGTGTGGATCAGGAACTTAAGGATCTGCGGGAGAGGCATGATTGCCTGTGGGGCCACCTCAATCTCACTAAGAAGATGTACAAAGCTCTCGACAGGACGAAGGACGAGAAGCTGGAAGATTTTGCCAAGGAGAAGGCGAAGCTCGCAGAGGAGCTGGATTCTGAGCAGGCTCAGAATCAAAATTTGTCAGAGGAGCTCGTGCGACAGACACGGTTGTTAGAGCAGTGTCAGCTCGCATGACAGGCGGATGAAGAATTAATCCGCAAACTGCAATTCGAGTGCGGAGAATTGAGAGCGCAGCGTGCGGAGGCCGAATTGCAGTTTGTTGTAGTTGAAGACGATCTGCGGCGGGAGGCAGATCGCACGAAGGAAGAGTTGGCGAGGCGAGTCAACCACTGTCTCAGAGGTTACGTCCACTGGGAAGTGGCGGCGCACGAGAAACTCACACTGCGCGAGTTAGAGCTTTGTGCGGCGGGTTTGTTGTCAGATGACAGTCGGAGCCGGCGGCGAGTGGCGAAGAAGCTGGATTTGTTTCTGTCGAAGTCGCGGGACACCATGGCCACTCTTGAGACGGAGGTTTCTGCGATGTTGCGGCGGTTGGGACTGCGCAGTCGAGCGGAAGACTGGCAGGGTAGGGAGTTAGTGCGCGGCAGTCCGTCGCGCAGAAGGCGAAGCACAGGTTCTGCGGAGTGTAGTGTAGCGTGGTTCCGTGCAGGCGCGTAGCGTAGTGCAGTGTATTGTTAGTTAGGACTTAGAAGGTATAAAGTAGTTCAAGGCATAAACTAGAAGGTTCACAAAGTCCAATTTCAAGAACGCGATGTCGAAGCCCACTCAGCTGCGGATGCTTCCGCTGAAGATCCCGCAGATTGGGTTGCGCACTTTCCAGGACCAGCTATTTGCAGTGAAGCTCGATTTTCTTGTGGGGATGGAATTACGTGTGCCAGGACATGGTGTGCGAATGGCAAAGGGAAGGGCACCAACCTACGCGCGAATTTCAACCGCACGTAGAGCGTTGGACTGTTCAAGATTGGGGACAAGTGCTGGGAAGATGTGTAGGCGAGGACGGGTTCCTCCTATTTGATAGTGAGAGCGTCAAGGTGACGAAGGAGGAAGATATCTCCTTCGCAGCCTTGTTCAAGAGTGAGAAGTCCAGCAAGAACGGGTACATGACCTGTGACTACAAGGATCGCTACCGTAGAAATGTAGCGTTGGCACTTTTGCAACTCTTGCAGCCGCATCGAACAACAAACATCACTTCTTGGCAAGTGTCTTTCGTGGAGCTGGCGTTGGCCAGGGCTCCGATTCACTGGTCGCGTATCTTGCATAAGATAACGCAGCAGCATGCATTTGAGGAGAGGGGGGGATCGATCAATCATCTCTCCCACTTCTTGATAAACTTTTATCGGTCGATGGGTTGCTTAACCGCGACCGAGCGTGTTCAGTATTCGCTGCTGTCACTAAGCAATCCCGGGAGGTATGTGAGGGAGAACGAGGTCGACTCCGACGCCGAAGACACTCCGACCTCCACGCTACCAGCCCAACAGGGTGCGGGGATGGAAACATTCGCAGCACACGTGCCGCGGAAGCGGAGATGGAAGGGAGAACCAGAGAGGGCTCCACATCAAGACTCGACGGCTCTCAAACGGAAGCGGCCACTGGAGGAGATTTGCAGTCGGCCGAAGCAGAAAGCGCGCAGGCTTGTATTGCCTTCAAGTAGCGCGAGACAGCGCGGGCCGCCGAAGAGAAGGAGACCCCATCCTCGGAGGAGGATGGGAATGCGCGGACGGCAGAGGGGTCAGCGGACCTCCCTACGCCGAAGGCACGGACGCCTTTGGCGGAAGCGAGACGACCTTTGGGTCAAGAGAGACAACACGCGGCACGGATGAGTGTGCCGGCTGCGGATACCGTACGCGGACTCGCCTTTGGGGCTGGGGCCTTTTGCTCGTGCGCCTGCGGCGCAGTCGCTTCTGGTGCAGCGAAGGAAGGGAAAGGAGCCAACGGAAGATCCGCCTTCGGCTCAAGGGCCTTCGGGGCAAGGTCCTTCGGCGGTGAGACCGCCGGAAAGTGCACTTTCGGCACAAGGGACTTCGGGCCAAAGAGTTGCAAGTAGGGAGCCGGCGGGGAACGCGCCTTCGGCGGGAAGTCCGCCGGAAGGTGCGCCTTCGACGGAAGGGCCTTCGGGCCAAGGGACATCAGTCGAGCCGCCTTCGGCGGAGGCACCTCCAGCGCAGGAACTATCGAGGGAGCAGGACCTAACGGAGGAGCGGGATGACAGTCGGAAGGAGGAAACACGTGTGCACGATGCACAATTGCAATCCGCGCAGACACCTTCCGCACGAACGCCTTCGGCGGTGGACGCCTTCGGCGATGCGAAGTTTGCAGAAGCCTGACAGGCGGGCGATGCAAATTTGGCACAACCCCACTCTTTCACCGCCTTGGACATTCTGGCAGGAAGCAGCGAGGCTGCAGCGGCGACAGTGGTGGCAGACGACGCAGACATTTTGAAGCCACACTCACGACAGTCGCCGGAGAATTCAGTGGCGACCGAAATCCTCAGTTCGGAGGATGACGAAGGAGGATCGACGGAATCGGCGTCGGGGTCGGGATCGAGTGAGGAGGAGAAGCAATCAGTGGCAGGCACGCCGACGGCGGCGCTCTGCAAGCAGATGGTACCTCTGTTGAGGTACCTTGATCGCAAAGTGGAGAAGTATGCAGACCCCCGCCAGCCTGGGTCTTACATCGAATTAGTGCTTAGGCGGACTCGCACTAAAGTCCACACCAGCAAGTTGTTGGTCCGTCTGGATAGGGAACTTAAAGATGTGCGGGAGAAGTATGAGTGCCTGTGGGGCCACCTTCATCTCACTCGGAAGATGCACAAGGTCCTCGACAAGTCGAAGGACGAGAAGCTTGAAGAGGCGTCAAAGGAGTTCGCCAAGGAGAAGGCGAAGCTCGTAGAGGAGCTGGATTCTGAGTAGGCTCATAGTCAAATTTTGTCAGAGGAGCTCGTGCGACAGACACGGTTGTTAGAGCACTGTCAGCTCGCACGTCAGGCGGATGAAGAATTAATCCGCAAACTGCAATCCGAGTGCGGGGAATTGAGAGCACGGCGTGCGGAGGCCAAATTGTAGTTGGTTGTAGTTGAAGACGATCGCCAGCGGGAGTGTAATAACCCACTAAAGGCTAAAACTGCAATATAGTGGTAGAAAGGTCGAATCCACAGGGACAGAGGAACACATAGGGTACAAAGTGTCACATTTAACATACTATTGAGGAGTTTGAATTCTCAGGCGACTGTCACTCCCAGAAATACTGCAAGTGTCCACTCGGAGCGCACTCGGAGGTCGCACAGTGCAGCGTAACACACACACACACACACACACACACCTGAAACTACAGAAACACAACCCAGAGATTCGTTAGGACCTCTACTCAAGATTTCAGGGGGAAGGTCTCTCAAGAGTACACTCAGCGAAGCTGCGGGTAGTGACTCCCAACTCCGGCTTTTACAACACTTCCACTAGCTTGCTGCTAGCGTAGGAAACCCGGTTTGGACTGCCTACTTCGGATCGAAGTCACTCATACGCGGTGAACAACACTCTCAACTCACAAAACGCGCAGAGAACACAGGTCCGCACTGAAGGACTCACTGAGAAACATTTCAGTAACACACCATAACAGTCTATTGAAGAGTTTGAATTCTTAGGCACTTGTCATTCCCAGAAATACTACAGGGGTTACCCCAAGGCACCTACTGCAGCGTAACCTAAATTTACAACCAAGGCTTACACGAAGTAGCAAAACTTCACTTTGGCATTCAGGGGAAAAATCCCGAAGGAGTACAATCAGGAACAAACACTCGAAGGTGTAGGGGCGAAACTATTCAAGTATCTAACTAGTCACTGGCTCTAAGCATTGGCAATCACCCGCAGGTGTAGATCCGAACTACTCAAGTCTCTAACCAATGTACTAGCTTTGAACATTCGGCCGAAGGCCTTCAGCTACAAAATGCGGAACGCTAAGATGTAGCTCCTCTTGCGTGGTGACAGAACTAAGGACACAAACACGCAGAGAAAATGAGTTCCTGATCTGCACTTCCGAAATTGGGAAAGAACACAAGGCAAGACGCCTTGAACTACTTTATACCTTCTAAGTCCTAACTAACATTACACTGCACTGCCATGGTGCGAGCCGCAACAGATCCTACACCTGAGGAGTCGGCGGCTGGCTTCCCCTCTAACTTACAACCTAAATCTAACCCTAACCCTAAATCTAAATCCTAAGCCTACTGTACAGAGCCGCCTGCGCCTTTACATTCAAGATCTGAGGCTAAAAATTTGCAGGCATGCATGGCCGGCTGAGATCAACGGCCCCACAAAATTTCAGATCCATCCGAACGTCCATTGCAAAGATATGGGCCCCGCCGTTCTGCGTCCCACACTTGACATAATCCCGCCAACTCCCGCCATCGGAAATCTTTTGCCACGTGGCATCGAAGGCCCTTGAGCCGAAGGCGGATCTTCCGCCGGCTCCTTTCCTTTCTTGCGCTGCACCGGAGGTGAGTCTCGCCTATGCGCAGGCAGTCTCCCGTCCGCATGGAGTCGCCTATCTATAACAGTCACCCCGTCGCTCATAACTCACAGATCCCTGCTTCGTTCGAAACGTTCTTGGGCTCGTTGGAACAAGCGTGTGGAGCTCTTTCCAACGAAACCCTAACTAAGTCAAACCGTAAAGAATTGAGAAAGTTATGACGGGTTTACTCTTCCGCCAAAGGCGTTTGCCTATACACAGGTGTCCTACACGCAGGCGTCCGCGTACGTCCGCGCTGTTGCGCTGGCGCCGAAGGCGCCGTACAAGTTCCAACCCTGAAGGCGCATTTCTAGGGCCGAAGGCCGATTTCCCGCCTACGCGTAGGCGGACTTCTCTCGTCCGCGCATAGGACAAACTTTCCTCGCCTACTCGTAGGCGAGAAGCTAAGTATCTTGCGACCTTCATAACTCCCGGAGTCCTCATCCGTTCGTGGCGTTTTTGGGCTCGTTAGAATCAGCGCGTTGAGCTCTTTCCAACAAGAACCTAACCAAGTCAAGGCGTTGCGAATTGAAAAAGTTATGAGGGATTCACTCTTCCGCCGAATGCACTCTCCCGCATCGCCGAAGGCGTTGACCCGAAGGCGTCTACCGCCGAAGGCGCATCTTCCGGCGGTTCTTCCGCCGAAGGCGTCCGCCAAAGTCGCTCTACCGCCGAAGGGCCCCCATCAGTAACTTCCGACACTCATAACTCAGTGACCTCTCATCCGTTTCACAAGTTCTTGGGCTCGTTAGAACCAACACGTCGAGGTCTTTCCAATGAGATCCGAAACAAGTCAAGGCGTTACGAATTGAGAAAGTTATGAGTGATCTCCCGCCGAATTTGCTCGAAGCAGATCCTGCAGCATGAACCGCCCGTTCCGTCCCAAGCGTCCCACTGTGGCCTAAGCCCAAAATCCCTTGACTGTCCTCCATCCTCTTTTTACTCTGGTTTCGCGTACCGATTACTATTTACAACTGCTACCGCAGTACTTACTATTCAAAAATGTTTTAGTTCCGACGAAAAACAAAAAGTGGATTACCACAGGGAGGCAGATCGCACGAAGGAAGAGTTGGCGAGGTGAGTCAACCATTGTCTCAGAGGTTACACCCACTGGGAAGTGGCGGCGCAGGAGAAACTCACACTTTGCGAGTTAGAGCTTCGTGCGGCGGGTTTGGTGTAAGGTGACAGTCGGAGCCGGCGGCTAGTGGCGAAGAAGTTAGATTTGTTTCTGTCAAACTCGCGGGACGCCATGGCCACCCTCGAGACAGAGGTTTCTGCGGTGTTGCGACGGATGGGACTGCGCAGTTGAGCTGAAGACTGGCAGGGTAAGGAGTTAGTGCGCGGCAGTCCGTCGCGCAGAAGGCGAAGCACGGGTTCTGCGGAGTGTAGTGTAGCGTGGTTCCGTGCAGGCGTGTAGTGCAGGTAGTGTAGTGTTAGTTAGGACTTAGAGGATATAAAGTAGTTCAAGGCGTCTTGCCTTGGGATTTTTCCGATTCGGAAGTGCATATCAGGAACTCATTTTCTCTACATATTTGTGTCCTTAGTTCTGTCACCACGCAAGAGGAGCTACAACTTGGCGATCCGCATTTTGCCCCATTTGTCCAATATTGACCTCGGTCAACGCCTTCGGCACAGCCGCCTTCGGCATTGTGCCTACGGCAAGGGACCTGCGCGGACGAACGTCCGGTGTGCGGACGGAATTCTCCTACGCATAGGCGAGCGCCTACGCACAGACAGATGAAGTTCTGCGCCGGCGGAAACTCCTCCGGGGATTCCGTCTACGCAGAAGGGAGTTCGACATTTGTCCTATGCGCGGACGAACGCCTTCGGCGGAGCGGGACTAGCCAAAGTTAAGTACAAAGGAGTGTAGCGCAATGGCGAGAAATCCGCCTTCGGCGCTGCGCGCCCATGTCCGCGGAGTAGTACGCTGGCGGAGTTCAAATTGCCAATTCGAGCGTGTGAGTAAAGTCAAAGTCGGCGGAGCGTGAAGCCGCGCGTGAGAGAGAAGGCCGTTATAGCGCGGAGCCGGCGCGGCCATCAAGTGATTCAACCTTCATGATCGAGAGCCGACCGCGCTTCCACTTGCTAGCTGAGAGACATTCTAGACGTCACCGCGCGGAGAGTTACTCGGTGACTGAGAGAGAATTGAGTGCGCGACAGTTGGAATTGAGAGAAATTATAGAAGTCTTCCAAGAACGGGTACAAGACCCGCGACTACAAAGATCGTTTCCGCAGGACCGTAGCGATGGCGCTGCTGCAATTGTTGCAGCCACACCGCACTTCGTACATCACGTTGTGGCAGGTATCTTTCGTAGAGCTCACATTGGCCAGAGCTCCAGTTCACTGGGCGCGTATTCTACATAGGGTGATGCGACAGCATGCATATGAGGAGAGAGGAGGAACTCTCAATCATCTCTCCCCCTTCTTGATAAACTTTTATCGGCAGATGAATTGTTTGACCGCGGCGGAGCATGCTCGATTTCCGCCATTGTCAGTCAACCATCCCGGGAAGTATGTGCAGGATAACGAGGTAGACACCGACGCGGAGGATTCGCCAACTTCCACTCCATCGACTCAACAGGATGAGGGAAGAGACACACCCGCAGCGAGAGTGCCGCGGAAACGAAGATGGAGAGAGGAACCAGAGAGAGAGCAACATCGAGAACCCACTGCTCTCATACAGAAGCGGCCACTGCACGAAGTTTGCAGCCGGCCGAAGCAGAAGGCGCGCAGGCTTGTGTTACCAGCCAGCAGCGCGGAAACGGCGACGATCGCCACAGAGAAGGAAAGTTCGTCCCCGGAGAAGGATGGGACTACGCGGACGTCCGCAGGAGCGGTGGACCACGCTACGCCTTCGGCGGACGAGAGACGGCCATCGGGTCAGGAGTTACCACGTGCGGTGCGGACGAGTGTGCCGCCTAAGCATAGGCGACTCCCTGTGGATAGGCGATCCCTTGCGGACGTGAACCTCCGCCTACGCGTAGGCTGAGAAAGTTTGCCTACGCATAGGCGGCCGCCTACGCACAGGCAGGACTCACTTCGGTACAACGTAGGAAGGGGAAGGAGCCGGCGGAAGATCCGCCTTCGGCTCAAGGGCCTTCGGGGCAAGGCCCTCAGGCAGAAACAGCGCCGGGATTTGCGCCTTCGGTGCCAGGACCTTCGAGCCAACGAGTTACAAGTAGGAAGCCGGCGGAAGCCACACCTTCGGCGGGGAATCCGCCGGAAGATGCGCCTTCGGCGGAAGGGCCTTCGGGCCAAGGGACATCGGGCGGGCGGCCTTCGGCTCTATCGCCTTCGGCGGTAGACGCCTTCGGCACTGCGCCTTCGGCGGATGAAGCGCCGGGATTTGCGCCTACGCGTAGGCCGGACGCATCCCTCGCGCAGAACCTAAGGGGGGAGCAGGACCGATCGAGGGAGCAGGACCTAACGGAGGAGCGGATTGTCTGTCCGCAGGACGAAATTCGTGCGCGCGATGCACAATTACACCCCGCGCAGACATATTTCGCGCGATCGCCTCCGGCGGTAGACGCCGGCGGCGAAGGAGTTACGATCGACCCACGACAGGCGGACGATGGGGTTGTGGCACGGCCGCATACACCCACCGCCTTGGACATTTTAGCGAGGCGGCAGGAGCGCCATCGGCGGCAGAACACGCAGACCACTCGCAGCCCCACTCAGGCCAGTCGCCAACGCAATCAATGGCGACCGAAATCCTCCCTTCGGATGATGATGAAGAAGGAGGATCCACGGAATCAGTGTCGGGATCGGGATCCACCAAGGAGGAGGAAGAATTAGTTGGTGCGCCGGCGGCGGCGCTCTGTGAGCAGGTAGTACCTCTGCTGAGGTACTTGGATCGCAAGATGGAAAAATCTACGCGGATCCTCGCCAGCCGGGGTCCTACGTCGAGTTAGTGCGCAGGCGAACTCGCACTAAAGTCCACACCAGCAAGTTGCTAGCTCGGGTGGACCGGGAACTTAAGGAACTGCAAGAGAAGCATGAATGCTTGTGGGGTCTGTACAATCTCAATCGGAAATTGTACACACACTACGACAAGGTGAAGGATGGGAGACTAGAAGAACTCACCAAGGAGCAGGTGAAGGTCACAGAAGCACTGATTTTTGAGAAGACTCAGAATCAAGTTTTGTCAGAGGAGCTCGTGCGACAGACGCGGTTGTTAGAGTAGTGTCAGCTCGCGCGACAGGCGGATGAGGAATTAGTCCGCAGGCTGCAGTCGGAGTGCGGAGAATTGAGAGCACAGCGTGCGGAGGCCGAATCGCAGTTGGTAGTAATTGAAGACGATCGCCGACGAGAGGCAGATCGCACGAAGGAAGAGATGGCGAGGCGAGTTGTCCACTGTCTCAAAGGCTACGCCCACTAGGAACTGGCGGCGCAGGAGAGACTCACACTACGTGAGTTAGAGCTTCGTGCAGCTGGGTTGTTGACGGGTGACTGTCGGAGTCGGCGGCGAGTAGCAAAGAGGCTGGATTCTTTTCTATCGAAGGCGCGAGACACCATGGCCACCCTGGAGACGGAGGTTTCCGCGGTGTTGCGGCGATTGGGACTCCGCAGTCGAGCTGAGGACTGGCAGGGTAGGGAGTTAGTGCGCGGCAGTCCGTCGCGCAGGAGGCGAAGCACAGGTTCCGCGGAGTGTAGTGTAGCGTGGTTCCGTGCCGGCGTGTAGCGTAGTGCAGTGTAGTGCTAGTTAGGACTTAGAAGGTATAAAGTAGTTCAAGGCGTCTTGCCTTGGGATCTTTACCAATTTCGGAAGTGCAGATCAGGAACTCATTTTCTCTGCGTGTTTGTGTCCTTAGTTCTGTCACCACGCAAGAGGAGCTACACCTTAGCGATCCGCATCGTGTAGCTGAAGACCTTCGGCCGAATGTTCAGAGCTTGTACATTGGTTAGAGACTTGAGTAGTTCGGATCTACACCTGTGGGTGATTGCCGATGCTCAGAACCAATGATGAGTTAGATACTTGAACAATTTCCCCCTTACACCTTTGAGTGGTTGTTTCTAATTGTACTCCTTCGGGATTTTTCCCCTAAATGTCAAAGTGAAGTTTTGCTACTTCGTGTAAACCTTGGTTGTAAATTCAGGTTATGCTGCAGCAGGTGCCTTCAGGGTAACCCCTGTAGTATTTCTGGGAATGGAAAGTGCCTAAGAATTCAAACTCTTCAATAGACTGTTGTGGTGTGTTACTGGAATGTTTCTCAGTGAGTCCTTCTGTGTGGACCTGTGTTCTCTGCGCGTCTTGTGAGTTGAGAGTGTTGTTCACCGCGTATGAGTGACTTCGATCCGAAGTAGGAAGTCCAAACCGGGTTCCCTACGCTAGCAGACAACTAGTGGAAGGGTTGTAAAAGCCGGAGTTGGTAGTCACTACCCGCAGCTTCGCTGAGTGCACTCGCGAGAGACTTTCCCCCTGAAATCTTGAGTAGAGGTCCTAACGGATCTCTGGGTTGTGTTTCTGTAGTTTCAGGTGTGTGTGTGTGTGTGTGTTACGCTGCACTGTGCAACCTCCGAGTAAGCTCCGAGTGGACACTTGCAGTATTTCTGGAAGTGACAGTCGCCTGAGAATTCAAACTCCTCAATAGTCTGTTAAATGTGACACTTTGTACCCTGTGCGTTCCTCTGTCCCTGTGGGTTCGACCTTTCCTACCACTATATTGCAGTTTTAGCCTTTAGTGGGTTATTACATAAGAAGCCGACAACTTCTTTTTGGCGCCGCTGCCGGGGACAGTGCGTCAACACCGGGGTACACGAGCAGCAATGCTCGGTGAATGTCGACAGGAGCAAGTGGGAGCAAACTAAGTGCGAGATCTGCCCGCAAGTTCCGTCGAGATTTAGAGAAAGTTGTGGAAGAGACACGGCGTTAGAATAAGAAAACACCAAAAAGAGTACCTAAGCCTAGTCCGGCCGACACCATTGGTGAAAATACCCCTAGTGACTCGGAACCGAACTTTGTGGTTACAGTTCTACTAGATATCCCTTGCGCGGATTCCCCTCGTGATTTAGAACAGACCGCCCGAGAGTCGTCGGCAAACGCACCTATGGCGGACGGACAAGCCAATGCGCGGACGACCTCGGCTCAGCCGATTACCAAGCATTCCTATCCGAAGTATAAAGGGAGCGGGGATGACGACGATGCAGATTCTTACATCAAGCTGTTCGAGTTAGTGTCTCTCGCTAACCGCGAGATCGCCGATGAGGACCGACTGCGGATTTTTCCTAGTCTTCTGCGGAAGAAGGCACGTAGTTGGTATAACCACGAGAGCACCGACCCAAATGGATTGCTAACATGGACTCAACTGAAGGAAAAGTTCCTTCGGCGTTTTCGTGAGCTTGGCTACGACAGTCGGGTGTTGACGAAGTTGCGTAACCTGCAGCGGGAGAAGAAGGAGAGTCTGCGTGACTACACCGAGAGGTTCCTAGACCTCCTCGACAGAATACCGAAAACGGGGCTAGGGTCCCCCTTCTCAGTCCAGAGGATGTGATTGCATCGGCGGAAGCTTTCGAGACTTCCACTCTCAACCGAAGAGGGAGAGAGCGACGGGACTCGAAGGAGCGAAAACCGAAAGGAGGACGGAGAAGGCGCAGAGGGGCTACATCGTCGTCGGAAGAACAGTCCTCGGACGGGGACTGTACCTCATCCGAAGAGAAAGAGACCTCCTCGTCGGAGGACGAGAAAAAGAGAAAGATGCGCGGTGCAGCAAAGAAGAAAGGCCCACGACGAGCAACTATGGACAGAGCGTAGGGAGACATTGCATCGAAGGTGGAGACCCTGGTGAAGGACTTCGCCGACTTAAAAGTCCATGTGGTGGGTGGTCAGGATCGACGGAAGTCTCAAGGGAGAGTGCGAGCAAACTTGTGGTGCACTACGTGCGGAGCGGTGGGACATGCAAATACTAAGTGTCTTACCACCCGTTTGTCGTATCCAGTCAACACAGTAGAGTGGCCACCACTGTATTATGGGGAAAACCCCCAGTACTATGGCAAAGCGAGCGAAGAGGCATCCTACGCCATCAAGTCGGTCCCCGCTACTACCCCGATTCCGCCAGTGCATATCCCCCGGTACCATCCGAGAGACAGGGCCACTACGGTGCCTGTGAGGCGCATGGCACCTCCAGGGACGTATGATCCACCGCCGCCGCGAGCTTGCTTTAATTGTGGGGAAGTGGGACACTACTCACCTCAGTGCCCCCATCCCAAGAGACAAAACGGGTATGTTCCGAGCTTCAGCAACTGAAAGAAGTCTGGTCATAGCCTTGCTTCAGCATGGGCTGCAGGATGATATAGTTCAACCGAAACTCCGCACCACCGATGTTTGTTCGGATATTGCGCAGCATACCTACAGGCATCCTCCGCGTCTGATCCGCTAACCTCAACACACGCCTCAAAGGTTCGAAGGCACTGAACCCCAAAGCTCGCGCAGTGTCCTCCGTCATTATGTTGACTCCTGATCCAGAGTCTACTGGTACATTGCATACACAACACCCTTCTATTTCCACATCGATCTCTGGAGGTCCTTGGTCTTCGCTGGCCACTTGATACACCTGGGAGGTTTTGGCTGCGTGCGGCTTCCGAGGGCGTCGTAACGAAAGCATCAACATCTTCCGATACGTCTTGTTGTCCTCTAGAAGCTGGTTGAACTTGATGTTCACTTGCCGGTTCCCGATATCCTGTACTAAGTCATAGTGGACGCGTCGGTTTGGAGTCGACGTCCTGCGTGGTTCCAGAGTTGCTACCATCCTCGCACCAAAGGGTGTTGACAAGTCTTCCCGCTCTGTTCCCTTTTGGTTGCGGGTCGCTTCTTTCAACAAGTTCGCTACCTCCTCTCTGATATCCGAGGCATAGTCCCGCTTCAGCACGCGTACTGGCTCATCCTCGACCGATGTATCGGTCCGCACTACTGGTGCTTCTCGCATAGCCGAAGGCTTTCGTGCAGGTCGCAAGTCGGACTTGCTGGTTGCCTTCTCTTTTCCCTTTCTTGTTCGGTCGTCGGCCTTCCGATCGTGCTTGCGAGTGTCGCGCTCTTCTTCCTTTGATTTCTTTGAACTGCGAGTTTCCACTCGTCCGCACATAACTTCTTCCGCCGGCCATTCTTCTTCTTCGTCATTTCTGTCCGAACTTACTTCGACCTGGTTAACTTGGACGTCCTCCTTGGCAGGGGTTGTCACAAATCGTACCGTTTGCCGGTGAACTGGTGGCTGATCACACTCTGGTGCAGTATGTCCAGACTTCTTGCAGTTACTACAGGTCGGAACATACCCGGTTTGCCTTTTGGGATGGGGGCACTGAGGTGAGTAGTGTCCTACTTCTCCACAATTAAAACAAGCTCGCGGTGGCGGTGGGTCAAACGTTCCTGGAGGTGCCCTGCGCCTCACAGGTACCGTAGTGGCCCTGTCTACCGGATGATACCGGGGGATATGCACTGGCGGAATTGTAGTAGGGGCGGGGACTGACTGGATGGCGTAGGCTGCCTCTTCGCTCGCCTCTCCATAGTATTGGGGGTTTTCCCCATAATACGGTTGTGCCCACTCCACTGCGTTGACTGGATATGACAGACGGGTGGTAAGACACTCAATGTTTGCATGTCCCACCGCCCCACACGTAGTGCACCACAAGTGTGGTACCCCACTTTTGGTAATTTTGAGGAAATTAAAACATTTTTGGAAAAACTGTACCCTGGCAGCAATGTAAATAGCCTTTGGTGCATCAAAACAGAGTGAATTCGGAAGATCGCGGGGATTCTCGAGGGATCTTGTAGAATCTAGGATTTGGGTGCAGCAGTAAGGATGGGCACCACCCTCCCTGCGAGCTCTGCAGTTAGGATCCCTACGGCGCAAGGCGCAAAACCCGCCTTCGGAAGCTGCGTCCGCGGCGGTAGGGAAATCCTTCATATTTAGGTCAACCCTCGGGCGCCTTGACCGAGTTAGGGTCTCGTTGGAAAGAGCTCGACGCACTGATTCCAACGAGCCCAAGAACGCTTGGAACGGATGAGGACTTAGGGAGTTATCACTATCGGAAGATACGTAGACGTTCGCCTTCGGCGGAAGGAGTTCGCCACCGGCGGGAATTCCGCCTACGCGGAAGGGGGATCAAGTTTTGCCCTATGCGCGGACAAAGGAAGTTCGCCTGTGCACAGGCGAAGTAGGGTCTGAGGAGGCGCGAAGTCCGTCTACGCACAGGAGGTCACCTGTGCACAAGCGCTTCGGCGTCGGCGGGAAATCCGCCTTGGACCCTAGAAATGCGCCTTGTGAGGTAGAAAGTGTACGGCGCCTTCTGCGCCAGCACAGCGCCGCGGACGAGCAAGGAGCCGCCAGAATAATCAAATCCGTACGGACCATGCGGACGGGACGGGTGGATGCGCTCTTGGACGGACGGAGTTGCGGCGGCGGAAGCGCCGACGAAGAGACAAGGAACGGACAGTCTGGACGGAGACGGCTGACCACGGTCAACGCCTTCCGCGCCAGCGCGTCGCCGCGGACGGAATTCGCCTGCGCACAGGCGAGCGCCTGTGCACCGGAGGATGAAGTTCCGCGCCGGCGGAGAATCCGCCGAGGAGTCTGCCTGCGCACAGGCAGGAGTTGAACTTTTGTCCGACATGCGGACACACGCGTCGAGGCAGAAGGGGATTGGCTGAGGAGCGGTACGAACAAGTGTACCGCGCAAGGCGGAAAACTCGCCTTCGGCGCTGCGCTCCCATGTCCGCGGGGTAGTACGCTCGCGGAGTTCAAATCCGCCAATTCGAGCGTGAGAGTTTAATCGGCGACGGCGGAGCGTGAAGCCGCGCGTGAGAGGGAGACCGTTCCAGCGTAGAGCCGGCGCGGCCATCAATTGAGACGTCCTCCACGAGCAAGAGCCGACCATGACCTTCGACCGGGCGGCGGAGAGCGTCCCATTCTTGAATTCGCGATTCCACTCTCTTGTGCGAGCTGCGCGTGTCCATCTGCTGGCGGCTAAGCATTCTCGACATCGCCGCACAGAGGATTTCTTGGTGATTGAGGGAGAAGTGAGTGCGCGTGATTTGGAATTGAGGGCGATTAGAGTTTGCCGAGAGAGAAAGGAGCTCGAGCGGTGCGGAAGTAGAATGAGCGGGCGAGCGAACTCCAGGAACGCAATGACGAGACCGGGCAGATTGCGGATGCTGCCGCTTCGTCTACCACAGAACGGGCTGCGCGCTTTCGAGGAGCGCTTGATAGCAAGAAAGCTCGATTTCTTGCTATGGGGATGGAACTACATCTGTGCGGATATGGTGCGCGAGTGGCTAGAGCCACAGGGACCACCCTCGCGCGGATTGCGTCCGCATGTTGATCGGTGGACAGTCCAAGATTGGGCGCAGGCATTGGGAAGATGTGCCGGCATGCCAGGGCATCTCCTCTTCGACAGTGAGAGCATCAAGGTGACCAAGCAGGAAGAGGCGCAATTTGTGGAGCTGTTCAAGACCGGGAGGTCTACCAAGAATGGGTACAGGACCCGCGATTACAAGGATCGATTTCGCCGGACTTTGTCCGCGGCGCTGATGCAATTATTGCAGCCACACCGCGCCTGCTACATCACATTGTGGCAGGTCTCTTTTGTGGAGTGCGTCATCGAGGGAACTCCAATTCACTGGGCGAGCATCCTGCACAGGGTGATGCGACAGCACGCTTTTGAGGAGAAGGGGGGAACTCTAAACCATCTCTCTCCTTTCCTCATCAATTTTTATCGACAGCGGAATTGTTTGACAGCGGCGGAGCTTGAGCGATTTCCGCCGTTGTCCGTCGACCATCCCGGGAAGTATGTGCGGGAGAATGAGGTCGACACTGATGCAGAGGAGTCACCGACTTCTACTCCATCAAGGCAGAGGGATGAAGGGAGAAACACTCCTGCAGCACGAGTGCCGCGGAAGCGGCGATGGAGAGAAGAGTCCGAAGAGGAGCAGCATCAAGAACCCTCTGCTCCCATTCGACCGCGGCCGTTGTACGAGTCATACAGCCGGCCGAAGCAGAAGGCACGCAGACTGGTGTTACCAGCCAACAGTGCGGACACGGCGACCATTGCGACGGAGAAAGGAAGTGCGTCGCCAGAGAAGCATGAGGAAGCGCGGACGTCCGCAGGAGCAACGGACCACGCTGCAGCCTCGACGGGCGAGAGGCCGCCTACGGGCCAAGGGCCTCCGGAGTTACCACGTGCGTTGCGGACAGGTGTTCCGTTTGCGCACAGACGAGACTCTGCGGACGGAAGAGCCTCCGCGGACAGACGATCACAAGCGGACGTAGATCTACGCTTATGCGTGGGAAGGAGCAGTCCGCCTGTGCACAGGTCACCTCCACACGTGCCGCCTGTGCACAGGCAGGAATCACCCCCGTTCCAACGTAGGAAGGGGAAGGAGCCGGCGGAAGAGCCGCCTACGAGACACCGGCCTTCGGGGCCAGACCCTCCGGCGCACCACGCGCCGCGATTTGCGCCTTCGGCGCCAGGGCCTTCGAGCCGAGGAGATACGAGCAGGGAGTGTGCGGAGGCCACACCATCGGCGGGTAATCCGCCGGTAGATGCGCCTTCGGCGGTAGGGCCTCAGGGCCAAGGGACATCGGGCGAGCGGCCCCCGACCATGTCGCCTTTGGCGATGGATGTCCGCGGCGCTACGCCTGCGGCGGACAAGGCGCCGGCATTTGCGCTTGCGCACAGATGTAATAACCCACTAAAGGCTAAAACTGCAATATAGTGGTAGAAAGGTCGAACCCACAGGGACAGAGGAACACACAGGGTACAAAGTGTCACGTTTTAACAGACTATTGAGGAGTTTGAATTCTCAGGCAACTGTCACTCCCAGAAATACTACAGGGGTTACCCTCAAGGCACCTGCTGCAGCGTAACCTGAATTTACAACCAAGGCTTACACGAAGTAGCAAAACTTCACTTTGGCATTCAGGGGAAAAATCCCAAGGAGTACAATCAGAAAGAAACACTCGAAGGTGTAGGGGCGAAACTGTTCAAGTATCTAACTAGTCACTGGCTCTGAGCATCGGCAGTCACCCGCAGGTGCAGATCCGAACTACTCAAGTCTCTAACCAATGGACTAGCTCTGAACATTCGGCCGAAGGCCTTCAGCTACAAAATGCGGAACGCTAAGTTGTAACTCCTCGTGCGTGGTGACAGAACTCAAGGACACAAACACGCAAAGGAAATGGGTTCCTGATCTATACTTCTGATGGGAAAGAACCCCAGGCAAAACGCCTGGAACTATTTTATACCTTCTAAGTCCTACCTAGCACTACACTGCACTACGCTACACGCCTGCACGGAACCACGCTACACTACACTCCGCGGAACCTGTACTACGTCTCCTGCGCGGCCGACTGCCGCGCACTAACTCCCTACCCTGCCACTCTTCCGCTCGACTACGCAGTCCCAACCGCTGCAACGCCGCGGACACCTCCCCCTCGAGGGCGGACATGGTATCCTGTGCCTTCGACAGAAAGGCCTCGAGCTTCTTCGCTACCTTCCGCCGACTCCTACTGTCGCCTGACAACAACCCGGCTGCGCGCAATTCAAACTCACGCAGTGTGAGTTTCTCCTGCGCCTTCACTTCCCAGTGGGCGTAGCCCTTGAGACAGTGGGCGACTCGCCTCGCCGTCTCCACCTTCGTGCGATCCGCCTCCTTCCTGCGATCCTCTTCAATTATCACTAATTGCGATTCGGCTTCAGCACGTTGCGCCCTCAATTCGCCACACTCTGACTGCAAACTGCGGATTAATTCTTCATCTGCCTGCCGTGCGAGCTGACATTGTTCCAACAACCGCGTCTGTCGCACGAGCTCCTCTGACAAAATCCGATTCTGGGCCTGCTCAGAATCGAGTGCTTCCTTGACCTTCACCTGCTCCTTGGTGAGCTCGCCCAGTTTCTCATCCTTCATCTTCTCGGAGTGCTTGTAGAATTTCTGATTAAGCTTGTACTGTCCCCACAAGCACTCATGCTTCTCCTTCAAGTCCCTCAACTCCTGGTCCACTCTAGCTAATAGCTTGCTGGTGTGGACTTTAGTGCGAGTCCGCCTGCGCACTAACTCGATGTAAGATCCCGGCTGGAGTGGGTCGGCGTATTTATCGACCTTGCGATCCAAGTACCGCAGCAACGGAATCACCTGCTCAGAGAGCGCCGCCGCCGGCGCTCCAACAATTTCCTCCTCCTCCTCCTCGGTGTCTTCTGCTCCTGACATTTCTTCCGTGGAGCCTCTGTCGTCATCATCCGAGTGGAGAATTTCAGTCGCCATTGATTGCGTCGGCGACTGCCCTGAGTGGGGCTGCACGTCGTCGACGTGTGCTGCCTGCGAAGGCACGGCTGCAGCCTCGCTGCTCGTCGCCAAAATGTCTAAGGCGGAAGGCGAATGTACCCGAGCAGCATCCCCGTCGCTCGCTTGTTGATGGTCTACCGCATTCTCTCTGTCTCCGTCGTCCGCCACCGAAGGCGGTCGAGCGGAGGGTGGCTGCGCGGGGTTTGATTGCGCATCGCGCATCGAGATTTCATCCCGCGGACAGGCACTCCGCTCCTCCGTCTGCTGTTCCCTTGATCGGTCCGTGGGGGCTGTGCCCGGCCCGTGCGCAGGCGCATTTGCCGGCGCCTTGTCCGTTGCAGGCGTAGCGCCGCGGACATCTATCGCCGAAGGCGACATGGCCGGGGGCCGCACGCCCGATGTTCCTTGGCCTATAGGCCCTACCGCCGAAGGCGCATCTATCGGCGGACTTCCCGCCGATGGTGCGGCCTCCGCACGCTCTCTGCTCGTATCCCCTCGGCTCGAAGGCCCTGGCGCCGAAGGCGCAAATTGCGGCGCGTGGTGCGCCGGAGGGTCTGGCCCCGAGGGCCGGTGTCTCGTAGGCGGTTCTTCCGCCGGCTCCTTCCCCTTCCTACGTTGGAACGGGGGTGATTCTTGCCTGTGCACAGGCGGCACGTGTGGAGGTGTCCTGTGCACAGGCGACCTGTGCACAGGTGAGCGCCTGTGCACAGGCGGACTGCTCCTTCCCACGCGTAAGCGTAGATTCACGTCCACTTGTGTTCGCCGGTCCGCGGAGGCTCGTCCGTCCGCGGAGGTTCGCCTGTGCGCAAACGGAACATCTGTCCGCATCGCACGTGGTAACTCCGGAGGCCCTTGGCCCGTAGGCGGCCTCTCTCCCGACGAGGTTGCAGCGTGGCCCGTTGTTCCTTGGGTCGTCCGCGCTTCCTCTCGCCTTGCTGGCGACGCACTTCCTATCTCCGTCGCAATCGTCGCCGTGTCTACACTGTCAGCTGGTAACACCAGTCTGCGTGCCTTCTGCTTCGGCCGGCTGCATGGCTCGCACAGCGGCCGCGGTCGAATGGGAGCAGAGGGTTCTTGATGCTGCTCCTCTTCGGACTCTTCCCTCCATCGCCGCTTCCGCGGCACTCGCGCTGCAGGAGTGTGTCTCCCTTCGTCCCTCCGTCTTGATGGGGTCGAAGTCGGTGACTCCTCTGCATCAGTATCGACCTCGTTCTCCCGCACATACTTCCCGGGATGGTCGACGGACAATGGCGGAAAATGTTCAAGCTCCGCCGCTGTCAAACAATTCCGCTGTCGATAAAAATTGATGAGGAAAGGAGAAAGATGGTTTAGAGTTCCCCCCTTCTCCTCAAACGCGTGCTGTCGCATCACCCTGTGCAGGATGCTCGCCCAGTGAATTGGAGTTCCCTCGATGACGCACTCCACAAAAGAGACCTGCCACAATGTGATGTAGCAGGCGCGGTGCGGCTGCAGTAATTGCATCAGCGCCGCGGACAAAGTCCGGCGAAATCGATCCTTGTAATCACGGGTCCTGTACCCATTCTTGGTAGACCTCCCGGTCTTGAACAGCTCCACAAATTGCGCCTCTTCTTGTTTGGTCACCTTGATGCTCTCACTGTCGAAAAGGAGATGCCCTGGCATGCCAGCACATCTTCCCAACGCCTGCGCCCAATCTTGGACTGTCCACCGATCAACATGCGGACGCAATCCGCGCGAGGGTGGTCCCTGTGGCTCTAGCCACTCGCGCACCATATTCGCACAGATGTAATTCCATCCCCATAGCAAGAAATCGAGCTTTCTTGCTATTAAGCGCTCCTCGAGAGCGCGCAGCCCGTTCTGCGGCAGGCGAAGTGGCACCATCCGCAATCTGCTCGGTCTCGTCATCGCGTTCCTGGGGTTCGCTCGCCCGCTCATTCTACTTCCGCACTGCCCGCGCGTCTTTCTCTCTCGGCAAACTCTAATCGCTCTCAATTCCAAATCACGCGCACTCACTTCTCCCTCAATCAACAAGAAATCTCCTGTGTGACGACGTCGAGAATGGTCCGCAGCCAGCAGATGGATGCGCGCAGCGCGCACAAGAGATTGGAATCGCGAATTCAAGAATGGGACGTTCTCCGCCGCCCGGTCGAAGGTCATGGTCGACTCTTGGTCGTGAAGAACGTCTCACTTGATGGCCGCGCCGGCTGTACGCTGGAACGGTCTTCGCTCTCACGCGCGGCTTCACGCTCCGCCGTCGTCGATTAAACTCTCACGCTCGAATTGGCGGATTTGAACTCCGCGAGCGTGTCGCCCTGCGGACATGGGGGCGTAGCGCCGAAGGCGAGTTTTCCGCCTTGCGCGGTACCCTTGTTCGTACCGCCCCTCGGCCAATCTCCCGCTGCCTTGACGCGTGTGTCCGCATGTCGGACAAAAATTCAACTCCTGCCTGTGGGCAGGCAGGAGCCTCGGCGGATCCTCCGCCGGTGCGGAACTTGAACATCCTCCTGTGCACAGGCGTTCGCCTGTGCGCAGGCGAATTCCGTCCGCGGCGCTGCGCTGGCGCGGAAGGCGTTGACCGTAGTCAGCCGTCTCCGTCCAGTCTGTCCGTTACTTGTCTCTCCGTCGGCGCTTCCGCCGCCGCAACTCCGTCCGTCCAAGAGCGCATCCACCCGTGCCGTCCGCACGGTCCGTACCTATTGGATTACTCTGGCGACTCTTCCGACGTACGCGGCGCTGCGCTGGCGCGGAAGGCGCCGTACACTTTCTACCTCACAAGGCGCATTTCTAGGGCCCAAGGCGGATTTTCCGCCGACGCCGAAGTGCCTGTGCACAGGCGTTCGCCTGTGCGTAGGCGGGCTTCGCGCCTTCCCTAACCCTACTTTGCCTGTGCACAGGCGAACGCCTTCGTCCGTGCATAGGACAAAACTTGATTCCCCCTTCTGCGTAGGCGGAATTCGCGCCGGTGACGAACTCCTTCCGCCGTAGGCGACCGCCTCCGTTTCTTCCAGTAGCGATAACTCCCTAAGTCCTCGTCCGTTCCAAGCGTTCTTGGGCTCGTTAGAATCAGCGCGTCGAGCTCTTTCCAACGGGACCCTAACTTGGTCAAGGCGCCCGAGGGTTTACCTAATTACGGGGGTTTCCCTACAGCCGCGGACGCAACCTCCGAAGGCGGGTTTTGCGCCTTGCGCCGTAGAGATCCTAACTGCGGAGCTCGCAGGGAGGGTGGTGCCTGTCCTTGCTGCGGCACCCCAAATCCCAGATTCTACAAGATCCCTCGAGAATCCCCGCGATCTTCCGGATTCACTCTGTTTTGATGTACCGAAGGCTATTTACAATGCTGCCAGGGTACAGTTTTTCAAAAATGTTTTAATTTCCTCAAAATTGCCAAAAGTGGGGTACCACAACAGACCAAGCACAGCCCCCGTGGGCCGATCAAGGGAGCAGCAACTGGCGGAGGAGCGGAGTGACTGTCCGCGGGATGAATTTTCGGTGCGCGATGCGCAATCAAACCCCGTGCAGCCACCCTCCGCTCGATCGCCTTCGGCGGCGGACGTCGGCGGTAGGGAGGATACGGTAGACGATCAACAAGCGGGCGGCGGGGATGCAGCACGGGCACATTCGCCTACCTCCTTAGACATTTTGGCGAAGAGCAGCGAGGCTGCAGCCGTGCCTTCGCAGGCAGCACACGTCGACGACGTGCAGCCCCACTCGGGTCAGTCGCCAACGCAATCAATGGCGACTGAAATTCTCCACTCGGATGATGACGACGGAGGCTCCACCGAAGAAATGTCAGGAGCAGGGGACACCGAGGAGGAGGAGGAGGAAATTGTTGGAGCGCCGGCGGCGGCGCTCTCTGAGCAGGTGATTCCGTTGCTGAGGTACTTGGATCGCAAAGTCGATAAATACGCCGACCCACTTTAGCCGGGATCTTACATCGAGTTAGTGCGTAGGCGGACTCGCACTAAAGTCCACACCAGCAAGCTACTAGCTAGAGTGGACCAGGAGTTGAGGGAATTGAAGGAGAAGCATGAATGCTTGTGGGGTCAGTATAAACTCAATCAGAAATTCTACAAGTACTCCGAGAAGGTGAGGGATGGGAAACTAGAAGAGCTCACCAAGGAGCAGGTGAAGGTCACAGAAGCACTAATTTCTGAGCAGGCCCAGAATCGGATTTTGTCAGAGGAGCTCGTGCGACAGACGCGGTTGTTTGAACAGTGTCAGCTCGCACGGCAGGCGGATGAGGAGGTAATCCGCAGGCTACAGTCAGAGTGTGGCGAATTGAGAGCGCAACGTGCTGAGGCCGAATCGCAATTAGTGGTAATTGAAGAGGATCGCAGGAAGGAGGCAGATCGCACAAAGGTGGAGACGGCGAGGCGTGTCGCCCACTGTCTCAAGGGCTACGCCCACTGGGAAGTGGTGGCGCAGGAGAAACTCACACTGCGTGAGTTTGAACTTCGCGCAGCCGGGTTGTTGTCAGGCGACAGTAGGAGTCGGCGGAAGGTAGCAAAGAAGCTCGATGCTTTTCTGTCGAAGGCGCAGGATACCATGTCCGCCCTCGAAGTGGAGGTGTCCGCGGCGTTGCAGCGATTGGGACTGCGCAGTCGAGCAGAAGACTGGCAGGGTAGGGAGTTAGTGCGCGGCAGTCCGTCGCGCAGGAAACGTAGCACAGGTTCCGCGGAGTGTAGTGTAGCGTGGTTCCGTGCAGGCGGGTAGTGTAGTGCTAGTAGGACTTAGAAGGTATAAAATAGTTCCAGGCGTTTTGCCTGGGGTTCTTTCCCATCAGAAGTGCAGATCAGGAACCCATTTCCTTTGCGTGTTTGTGTCCTTGAGTTCTGTCACCACGCACGAGGAGTTACAACTTAGCGTTCCGCATTTTGTAACTGAAGGCCTTCGGCCGAATGTTCAGAGCTAGTCCATTGGTTAGAGACTTGAGTAGTTCGGATCTGCACCTGCGGGTGACTGCCGATGCTCAGAGCCAGTGACTAGTTAGATACTTGAACAGTTTCGCCCCTACACCTTCGAGTGTTCCTTTCTGATTGTACTCCCTTGGGATTTTTCCCCTGAATGCCAAAGTGAAGTTTTGCTACTTCATGTAAGCCTTGGTTGTAAATTCAGGTTACGCTGCAGCAGATGCTTTGAGGGTAACCCCTGTAGTATTTCTGGGAATGACAAGTGCCTGAGAATTCAAACTCTTCAATAGACTGTTGTTGTGTTACTGGAATGTTTCACAGTGAGTCCTTCAGTGCGGACCTGTGTTCTCTGCGCGTTTTGTGAGTTGAGAGTGTTGTTCACCGCGTAGGAGTGACTTCGATCCGAAGTAGGTAGTCCAAACCGGGTTTCCTACACTAGCAGCAAGCTAGTGGAAGCGTTGTAAAAGCCGGAGTTGGAAGCCACTGCCCGCAGCTTCGCTGAGTGTGCTCGCGAGAGACTTTTCCCCCCTGAAATCTTAAGTAGAGGTCCTAACGGATCTCTGGGTTGTGTTTCTGTAGTTTCAGGTGTGTGTGTGTGTGTGTGTGTGTGTTACGCTGCACTGTGCGACCTCCGAGTGCGCTCCGAGTGGACACTTGCAGTATTTCTGGGAGTGACAGTCGCCTGAGAATTCAAACTCCTCAATAGTCTGTTAAACGTGACACTTTGTACCCTGTGTGTTCCTTTGTCCCTGTGGGTTCGACCTTTCTACCACTTTATTGCAGTTTTAGCCTTTAGTGGGTTATTACAACAAGTTCGCTCGCACTCTCCCTGGAGACTTTCATCGATCCTGGCCGCCCACCACGTGGATCTTCAGGTTGGCGAAGTCCTTCACAAGGGTCTCCACCTTCGATGCAATGTCGCCCGGCGCTCTGTCCATAGTTGCTCGTCGTGGGCCTTTCTTCTTTGCTGCCCCATGCGTCTTTCTCTTCTTCTCTTCCTCCGACGAGGAGGTTTCTTCTTCTTCGGATGAGGAACGGTCCCCGTCCGAGGACTGTTCTTCTGACGACGGTGTCGCGCCTCTGCGTCTTCTTCGCCCTCCCTTCGGTTTTCGCTCCTTCGACTCCCGTCGCTCTCTTCCTCTTTGGTTGAGAGTGGAAGTCTCGAAGGCTTCCGCCGATGCAATCACGTCTTCGATAGTATCGCACTTACTACGTCGGCAGAAAGTCTCCATCTCCCGGGTTAAGCCGGTCACATACCAATCCACAGCTTGCTGCACCGAGAAGGGGGACCCTGGTCCCGTTTTCGGTATTCTGTCAAGGAGGTCTCGAAATCTCTCGGTGTAGTCACGCAGACTCTCCTTCTTCTCCCGCTGCAGGTTACGTAACTTTGTCAACACCCGACTATCGTAGCCGAGCTCACGGAAACGTCGAAGGAACTTCTCCTTCAGTTGAGCCCATGTTAGCAATCCATTCGGATCGATGCTCTCGTGGTTGTACCAACTTCGTGCCTTCTTCCGTAGAAGACTTGGAAAAATCCGTAGTTGGTCTTCGTCGTGGATCTCGCGGTTAGCGATAGACACTGATTCGAACAGCTTGATGAAGGAATCTGCGTCGTCGTCATCCCCACTCCCTTTATACTTCGGATTGGAATGCTTAGTAATCGGCTGAGGTAAACGCGCATTGGCTTGTCCGTCCGCCATCGGTGTGTCTGTCGACGATTCTCGGGCTGTCGGTTCTAAATCACGAGGGGGGTCCGTGCAAGGGATATTTAGTAGAACTGTAAGCACAAAGTGCGGTTCCGAGTCACTGGGGGTAGCTTCCCCAGGGATGTCGGCCGGACTAGGCTTAGATACTCTTTTTGGTGTTTTCTTGTTTTGACGCCGTGTCTCTTCCACGGCCTTCTCTGAATCTCGCCGGAACTTGCGGGCAGCTCTTGCACTTAGGTTGCTCCCACTAGCTCCCGTCGACATTCACCGAGCATGGCTGCTCGTAAACCCCGGTGTTGACGCAACTGTCCCCGGCAACGGCGCCAAAAAGAAGTTGTCGGCTTCTTATGTAATAACCCACTAAAAGCTAAAACTGCAATATAGTGGTAGAAAGGTCGAACCCACAGGGACAGAGGAACACATAGGGTACAAAGTGTCACGTTTAACAGACTATTGAGGAGTTTGAATTCTCAGGCGACTGTCACTCCCAGAAATACTGCAAGTGTCCACTCGGAGCGCACTCGGAGGTCGCACAGTGCAGCGTAACACACACACACACACACACACACCTGAAACTACAGAAACACAACCCAGAGATCCGTTAGGACCTCTACTCAAGATTTCAGGGGGGAAGTCTCTCAAGAGTACACTCAGCCAAGCTGCGGGTAGTGACTTCCAACGCCGGCTTTTACAACGCTTCCACTAGCTTGCTGCTAGCGTAGGAAACCCGGTTTGGACTGCCTACTTTGGATTGAAGTCACTCATACGCGGTGAACAACACTCTCAACTCACAAAACGCGCAGAGAACACAGGTCCGCACTGAAGGACTCACTGAGAAACATTCCAGTAACACACCATAACAGTCTATTGAAGAGTTTGAATTCTTAGGCACTTGTCATTCCCAGAAATACTACAGGGGTTACCCCAAAGGCACCTGCTGCAGCGTAACCTGAATTTACAACCAAGGCTTACACGAAGTAGCAAAACTTCACTTTGGCATTCAGGGGAAAAATCCCGAAGGAGTACAATCAGGAACAATCACTCGAAGGTGTAGGGGCGAAACTATTCAAGTATCTAACTAGTCACTGGCTCTAAGCATCGGCAACTAACTAAGTAGTCTTAACTCTTAGTCTAAGTCCTAACTAACACTACACTGCACTACGCTACACGCCAGCACGGAACCACGTTACACTACACTCTGCAGAACCTGTGCTTCGCCTCCTGCGCGACGGACTGCCGCGCACTAACTCCCTACCCTGCCAGTCATCCGTTCGACTGCGCAGTCCCAAACGCTGCAACGCCGCCGACACCTCCGCCTCGAGGGTGGACATTGTATCCTGCGCCTTTGACAGAAAAGAGTTGTGGTACCCCACTTTTGGTAATTTTGAGGAAATTAAAACATTTTTGGAAAACTGTACCACGGCATCAATGTAAATAGCCTTCGGTGCATCAAAACAGAGTGATTCGGAAGATCGCAGAGATTCTCGAGGGACCTCGTAGAATCTAGGAGTTGGGTGCAGTGTCAAGGAAGGGCACCACCCTCCCTGCGAGCTCTGAAGGTATGATCCCTACGGCGCAAGGCGCAAAACCCGCCTTCGGCGTTGCGTCCGCGGCGGTAGGGAAATCCTTCATATTTAGGTCAACCCTCAAGCGCCTTGACTTAGTTAGGGTCTCGTTGGAAAGAGCTCGACGCGCTGATTCCAACGAGCCCAAGAACGCCAATAACGGATGAGGACTCCGGGAGTTATGAAGGTTGTAAGATACTCAGCTTTTCGCCTATGCACAGGCGAAGAAGTTTTGTCCTATGCGTGGACGAAGGAAGTTCGCTTGCGCACAGGCGAAATAGGGTTTTGATGTAAGCGCAAAGTTCGCCTACGCACAGGCGTGCGCCTGTGCACAGGCGCTTCGGCGTCGGCGGAAAATCCACCTTCGGCCCTAGAAATGCGCCTTCGGAGGTAGAAATTGTACGGTGCCTTCTGCGCCAGCGCAACGCCGCGGACGGACTTTGCCTACGCGCAGGCGAGCGCCTGTGCACAGGCGGGTGAAGTTCCGCGCCGGCGGAGAATCCGCCGAGGAGTCCGCCTGCGCACAGGCGGGAGTTGAACTTTTGTCCGACGTGCGGACAAGCGCCGAGGCAGAGGAGGATTGGCTGAGGAGCGGTACGAACGAGTGTACTGCGCAAGGCGGAAAATCCGCCTTCGGCGCTGCGCACCCATGTACGCGGCGTAGTACGCTCGCGGAGTTCAAATTCGCCAATTCGAGCGTGAGAGTTAAATCGGCATCGGCGGAGCGTGAAGCCGCGCGTGAGAGCGGAGACCGTTTTAGCGTAGAGCCGGCGCGGCCATCAATTGAGTCGTCCTTCACAAGCAAGAGCCAACCATGACCTTCGACCGGGAGACGGAGAGCGTCTTTTCTTGAATTCGCGATTCCATTCTCTAGTGCGAGCTGCGCGCGTCCATTTGCTAGCTGCTAAGCATTCTCGACATCGCCGCGCAGAGGATTTCTTGGTGATTGAGGGAGAAGTGAGTGCGCGTGATTTGGAATTGAGGGAGATTAGAGTTTGCCGAGGAAGCAAGGAGCACGAGAGGAGCAGAAGGAGAATTAGCGAGCTGGCGAACTCCAAGAACGCAATGACGAGACTGGGCCGATTGCGGATGCTGCCGCTCCGACTACCACAGAACGGGCTGCGCGCTTTCGAGGAGCGCCTGATAGCAAGAAAGCTCGATTTCTTGCTATGGGGATGGAACTACATCTGTGTGGATATGGTGCGCGAGTGGCTAGAGCCACAGGGACCACCTACGCGCGGATTGCGGCCGCATGTCGATCGATGGACGGTCCAAGATTGGGCGCAGGCATTGGGGAGATGTGCCGGCATCCCAGGGCACCTCCTCTTTGATAGTGAGAGCGTCAAGGTGTCCAAGCAGGACAAGGCGCAATTTGTGGAGCTGTTCAAGCGGGAGAAGTCTACCAAGAATGGGTACAAGACCCGCGATTACAAGGATCGATTCCGCCGAACTGTGGCTACGGCGCTGCTGCAATTACTGCAGCCACACCGCGCCTGCTACATCACATTGTGGCAGGTCTCTTTTGTGGAGTGCATCATCGAGGGAGCTCCAATTCACTGGGCGAGCATCCTGCACAGAGTGATGCGACAGCACGCTTTTGAGGAGAAGGGGGGAACTCTAAATCATCTCTATCCTTTCCTCATCAATTTTTATAGACAGCGAAATTGTTTGACCGCGGCAGAGCTTGCTCGTTTTCCGCCGTTGTCCGTCGACCATCCCGAGAGGTATGTGCGGGAGAACGAGGTCGACACTGATGCAGAGGAGTCGCCGACTTCTACTCCGTCAAGGCGGAGGGACGAAGGGAGAAATACTCCTGCAGCAAGAGTGCCGCGGAAGCGGCGATGGAGAGAGGAGGCCGAAGAGGAGCAGCATCAAGAACCCACTGTTCCGATTCGACCGCGGCCGTTGTACGAATCGTACACCCGGCCGAAGCAGAAGGCGCGCAGGCTGGTGTTACCAGCCAGTAGCGCGGACACGGCGAAGATTGCCACGGAGAAAGGAAGTGCGTCGCCAGAGAAGAACGAGGGAGCGCGGACGTTTGCAGGAGCAACGGACCACGCTGCACCCTCGACGGACGGGAGGCCGCCTACGGGCCAAGGGCCTCCGGAGTTACCACGTGCATTGCGGACAGGTGTTCCGCCTGCGCACAAGCGAGCCTCGACGAAACGACGACCACAAGCGGACGTGGACCTACGCCTACGCGTGGGAAGAAGCAGTCCGCCTATGCACAGGCGTTCGCCTGTGCACAGGTCGCCTCAACACATGCCGCCTGCGCACAGGTAGGATTCACCCCCGTTCCAACGTAGGAAGGGGAAGGAGCCGGCGGAAGATCCGCCTACGGGACACAGGCCTTCGGGGCCAGACCCTCCGGCGCACAACGCGCCGCGATTTGCGCCTTCGGCGCCAGGGCCTTTGGGCCGACGAGATGCGAGCAGGGAGCGTGCGGAGGCCGCACCTTCGGCGGGTAATCCGCCGGTAGATGCGCCTTCGGCGGTAGGGCCTACGGGCCAAGGAACAGCGGGCGAGCGGCCCCCGGCTATGTCGCCTTTGGCGATAGACGCCTTCGGCGCTGCGCCTGCGGCGGACAAGGCGCCGGCATTTGCGCCTGCGCACAGGCCAGGCGCAGCCCTCGCGCACGACCGATCGAGGGAGCAGGACTTGACGGAGGAGCGGATTGACTGTTCGCGGGACAAAATTTCGGTGCGCGATGCGCAATCAAACCCCGCGCAGACACCCTCCGCTCGATCGCCTTCGGCGGCGGACGTCGGCGGCAGAGAGGATACGGGAGAAGACAGACAAGCGGGCGACGGGGATGTAGCACGGCCACATTCATCCACCGCCTTGGACATTTTGGCGAAGAGCAGCGAGGCTACAGCGGTGCCTTCGCAGGCAGCACACGTCGACGACGTGCAGCCCCACTCGGGTCAGTCGCCGACGCAATCAATGGCGACTGAAATCCTCAATTCGGATGATGACGACGGAGGCTCCACCGAAGCAATGTCGGGAGCCGGGGATACCGAGGAGGAGGAGGAGGAAATTGTTGGAGCGCCGGCGGCGGCGCTCTCTAAGCAGGTGATACCGTTGCTGAAGTACTTGGATCGCAAATTCGATAAATACGCCGATCCACTCCAGCCGGGATCTTACATCGAATTAGTGCGCAGGCGGACTCGCACTAAAGTCCACACTAGCAAGCTACTAGCTAGGGTGGACCAGGAGTTGAAGGAATTGAGGGAGAGGCATGCCTGTTTATGGGGGCAGTACAACCTTGAGAGGAAATCGCACGCCCTCGACAGGATGAGGAAGGAGAGATTGGAAGAGCTCACCAGAGATGTGGTGAAGACCACGACGGATTTGATGTGTGAGAAAACTCAGAATCAGATTCTGTCAGAGGAGCTCGTGCGATAGACGCGTTTGTTGGCAGAGTGTCAGCTCGCATGGAAGGCGGATGAGGATTTAATCCGCAGGCTACAGTCAGAGTGTGGTGAATTGAGAGCGCAGCGTGCGGAGGCCGAATCGCAGTTAGTGGTAATTGAAGAGGATCGCAGGCGAGAGGTAGATCGCACGAAGGAGGAGATGGCGAGGCGTGTCGCCCACTGTCTCAAGGGCTACGCCCACTGGGAAGTGGCGGCGCAAGAGAAACTCACACTGCGTGAGTTTGAACTTCGCGCAGCAGGGTTGTTGGCAGGCGACAGCAGGAGTCGGCGGAAGGTGGCAAAGAAGCTAGACACATTTTTGTCGAAGGCGCGGGATACCATGTCTACCCTCGAGGTGGAGGTGTCCGCGGCGTTGCAGCGGTTAGGACTGCGCAGTCGAGCGGAAGACTGGCAGGGTAGGGAGTTAGTGCGCGGCAGTCCGTCGCGCAGGAGACGTAGCACAGGTTCCGCGGAGTGTAGTGTAGCGTGGTTCCGTGCCGGCGTGTAGTGTAGTGCAGTGTAGTGCTAGTTAGGATTTAGGAGGTATAAAATAGTTCAAGGCGTTTTGCCTTGGGTTCTTTCCCAATTTCGGAAGTGCAGATCAGGAACTCATTTTCTCTGCTTGTTTGTGTCCTTAGTTCTGTCACCACGCAAGAGGCGCTACCACTTGGCGTTCCGCATTTTGTAGCTGAAGGCCTTCGGCCGAATGGTCAGAGCTAGTACATTGGTTAGAGACTTGAGTAGTTTGGATCTGCACCTGCGGGTGACTGCCGATGCTCAGAGCCAGTGACTGGTTAGATACTTGAATAGTTTCGCCCCTACACCTTCGAGTGTTTGTTTCTGATTGTACTCCTTCGGGATTTTTCCCCTGAATGCCAAAGTGAAGTTTTGCTACTTCGTGTAAGCCTTGGTTGTAAATTCAGGTTACGTTGCAGCAGGTGCCTTCAAGGTAACCCTTGTAGTATTTCTGGGAATGACAAGTGTCTAAGAATTCAAACTCTTCAATAGACTGTTGTGGTGTGTTACTGGAATGTTTCTTAGTGAGTCCTTCTGTGTGGACCTGTGTTCTCTGCGCGTTTTGTGAGTTGAGAGTGTTGTTCACCGCATATGAGTGACTTCGATCCGAAGTAGGAAGTCCAAACCGGGTTCCCTACGCTAGCAGACAACTAGTGGAAGGGTTGTAAAAGCCGGAGTTGGGAGTCACTACCCGCAGCTTCGCTGAGTGCACTCGCGAGAGACTTTTCCCCTGAAATCTTGAGTAGAGGTCCTAACGGATCTCTGGGTTGTGTTTCTGTAGTTTCAGGTGTGTGTGTGTGTGTGTGTGTGTGTTACGCTGCACTGTGCGATCTCCGAGTGCGCTCCGAGTGGACACTTGCAGTATTTCTAGGAGTGACAGTCGCCTGAGAATTCAAACTCCTCAATAGTCTGTTAAACGTGACACTTTGTACCCCGTGTGTTCCTCTGTCCCTGTGGGTTCGACCTTTCTACCACTATATTGCAGTTTTAGCCTTTAGTGGGTTATTACAAGAGTCTAACTTCTTCGCCACTTTCCGCCGACTCCTACTGTCCCCTGACAACAACCCGGCTGCACGAAGCTCCAACTCACGCAGTGTGAGTTTCTCCTGCGCCGCCACTTCCCAGCTGGGCGTAGCCCTTGAGACAGTGGGCGACTCTCCTCGCCATCTCCTCCTTCGTGCGATCTGCCTCTCGCCTGCGATCATCTTCAATTACTACCAACTGCGATTCGGCCTCCGCACGCTGAGCTCTCAATTCCACGCACTCCGACTGCAGCCTGCGGATCAAATCCTCATCCGCCTGTCGTGCGAGCTGACACTCCGCCAACAACCGCGTCTGTCGCACGAGCTCCTTTGACAGAATCTGATTCTGAGTTTTCTCAGAAATCAGTTCCTCCGTGGTCTTCATCACATCCTTGGTGAGCTCTTCCAGTCTCGCCTTCTTCAATGTGTCGTAGTGGGTGTGTGTCTTCCGCACGAGATTATACTGTCCCCACAAGCATTCATGTTTCTCCCGTAAATCCTTCAGCTCCCGGTCCACCCTAGCTAGTAGCTTGCTGGTGTGGACTTTAGTGCGAGTCCGCCTGCGCACTAACTCGATGTAGGAGCCCGGCTGGAGTGGATCGGCGTATTTATCAAATTGCGATCCAAATTTACCAGTAGAGGTATTACCTGCTAAGAGAGCGCCGCCGCCGGCGCTCCAACAATCTCCTCCTCCTCCTCGGTATCTCCCGATCCCGACATTGCTTCTGTGGAGCCTCCTTCGTCATCATCCGAGGGAAGGATTTCGGTCGCCATTGATTGCGTTGGCGACTGACCCGAGTGGGGCTGCGAGTTGTCTACGGGTGCTGCCGCCGAAGGCACTCCTGCAGTTTCGCTGCTCCCCGCTAAAATGTCCAAGGCGGTGGGTGAATGTGGCCGTGCTACATCCCCATCATCCGCCTGTCGTGGGTCGACTGTGTCCTCTTCGCCGCCGACGTCCGCCGCCGAAGGCGATCGAGCGGAATGTGTCTGCGCGGGGTGTAATTGCGCATCGCGCACCCGAATTTCGTCCTGCGGACAGACAATCCGCTCCTCCGTTAGGTCCTGCTCCCTCGATCGGTCCTACGCGAGAGCTGCGTCTGGCTTGTGCGTAGCCGCAATTACCGGCGCCTTGTCCGCCGCAGGCGCAGCGCCAAAGGCGTCTATCGCCGAAGGCGATAGAGCCGAAGGCCGCTCACCCGATGTACCTGGCCCCGAAGGCCCTACCGCTGAAGGCGCATCTGCCGGCGGGTTACCCGCCGAAGGTGCGGTCTCCGCACGCTCCTTGCTCAAAACTCGCTGACCCGAAGAACCTAGCGCCGAAGGCGCAAATCGCGGCGCGTTGTACGCCGGAGGGTCTGGTCCCGAAGGCCCTTGACCCGAAGGCGGATCTTCCGCCGGCTCCTTCCCTGTAATAACCCACTAAAGGCTAAAACTGCAATATAGTGGTAGAAAGGTCGAACCCACAGGGACAGAGGAACACTCAGGGTACAAAGTGTCGCGTTTTAACAGACTATTGAGGAGTTTGAATTCTCAGGCAACTGTCACTCCCAGAAATACTACAAGTGTCCACTCGGAGCGCACTCGGAGGTTGCACAGTGCAGCGTAACACACACACACACACATACACACCTGAAACTACAGAAACACAACCCAGAGATCCGTTAGGACCTCTACTTCAAGATTTCAGGGGGAAAGTCTCTCGCGAGCACACTCGGCAAAGCTGCGGGCAGTGACTTCCAACTCCGGCTTTTACAACGCTTCCACTAGCTTGCTGCTAGCGTAGGAAACCCGGTTTGGACTGCCTCTACTTTGGATCGAAGTCACTCATACGCGGTGAACAACACTCTCAACTCACAAAACGCGCAGAGAACACAGGTCCGCACTGAAGGACTCACTGTGAAACATTCCAGTAACACAACAACAGTCTATTGAAGAGTTTGAATTCTCAGGCACTTGTCATTCCCAGAAATACTACAGGGGTTACCCTCAAAGCACCTGCTGCAGCGTAACCTGAATTTACAACCAAGGCTTACACGAAGTAGCAAAACTTCACTTTGGCATTCAGGGGAAAAATCCCAAGGAGTACAATCAGAAAGAAACACTAGAAGGTGTAGGGGCGAAACTGTTCAAGTATCTAACTAGTCACTGGCTCTGAGCATCGGCAGTCACCCGCAGGTGCAGATCCGAACTACTCAAGTCTCTAACCAATGTACTAGCTCTGAACATTCGGCCGAAGACCTTCAGCTACAAAATGCGGAACGCTAAGTTGTAACTCCTCGTGCGTGGTGACAGAACTCAAGGACACAAACACGCAAAGGAAATGGGTTCCTGATCTGCACTTCGGATGGGAAAGAACCCCAGGCAAAACGCCTGGAACTATTTTATACCTTCTAAATCCTAACTAACACTACACTGCACTGCCATGGTGCGAGCCGCAACAGATCCTACACCTGAGGAGTCGGCGGCTGCCTTCCCCTCTAACTTACAACCTAAATCTAACCCTAACCCTAAATCTGAATCCTAAGCCTACTGTACAGAGCCGCCAGTGCCTTCCCACCCAAGATCTGAGGCGGAAAATTTGCAGGCAGGCGTGGCCGGCCGAGATCAACGGCCCCACAAAATTTCAGATCCATCCGACCGTCCATCGCAAAGATATGGGCCCCGCAAGATCTCTGAACCTAGGCCAAAATTCCTTCTCCAAAATCCGAGGACTGTGGGTTCCACGCGTCCTACACGCAAGCCGCCTACTCGCAGGCCGCCACTGCCACACCTGAACATTCTACATTCATGACCACCCGATCCTCGCCGGAGGAAATCTCCTTCCGCGCACCGCCGAATGCGTCCAACCGCCAAAGACGCACTTCCACACCTTGTCAATCTCTAACAGTCACCCCGACGCCCATAACTCACAGATCCCTGCTTCGTTTGCAACGTTCTTGGGCTCGTTGGAACGAGCGTGTTGTGCTCTTTCCAACGAGCCCCTAACCAAGTCAAACGGATAAGAATTGAGAAAGTTATCACTGTTTTACTCTTCCGCCGAAGGCCTGCAACCGTCGAAGGCGTCCGTTCGCGCATTGGACAAAAGTCGATCTCCCTACCTCCGAAGGCGTAATTCCCGGAAGCGTAACCCCGAAGGCGAACATCTAGGGCCGAAGGAGAACGTCTACGTATCTTCCGATAGTCCTAAATCCCTAAATTCCCATCCGTCCCAGGCGTTCTTGGGCTCGTTGGAACGAGCGTCGCGAGCTCTTTCGAACGAGACCCTAACCACCGCAAACCATTAAGAATTGAAAACACTATGTCAATTTTACCCTTCCGCCGAAGGCCTGCCTGTGCACAGGCCGCCTACTTGCAACCCGCCTGTGCACATGCGTCCGCGTCCGTCCGCGGCGTAAGCCGCCTCTCTAAGTGTTAACGCCGAAGGCCCCTCTAAATGTTAGCACCGAAGGCCCTCCATATCAGAAACTTCCGCCGCTTCTAACTCGGTGATGCCTCATCCGTTTCAAGAGATCTTGGTCTCGTTGGAACCAGCTCGTCGAGTTCTTTCCAACGAGACCCGAACCAAGTCAAACCGCTAAGAATTGAGAAAGTAATGTCGGTTTTACTCTTCCGCCGAAGGCGTTCGCCTATCCACAGTCCGTCCGCGGCGATGACCTGGCTGTCTGCGGCGCTGAGCTGTCCGTCCGCTGCGATGACCTGGCCGTCCGCGGCGCTGAGCTGTCCGTTCGCTACGCTGACCTGTCCGTCCGCGGCGATGACCTGGCTGTCTGCGGCGCTGAGCTGTCCGTCCGCTGCGATGACCTGGCCGTCCGCGGCGCTAAGCTGGCGCAGAAGGCGCCGTACACTTTCTACCTCACAAGGCGCATTTCTAGGGCCCAAGGCGGATTTCCCGCCGACGCCGAAGCGCCTGTGCACAGGCGGCACGTGTGGAGGTGACCTGTGCACAGGCGAACTTCCTTCGTCCGCGCATAGGACAAAACTTTCTTCGCCGGTGCGCAGGCGGAAAGCTGAGTATCTTGCAACCTTCATAACTCCCGGAATTCTCCTCCGTTCGTGGCGTTCTTAGGCTCGTTAGAATCAACGCGTCGAGCTCTTTCCAACGAGACCCTAACCAAGTCGAGACGTTGCGCATTGAGAAAGTTATGAGGGTTTCACTCTTCCGCCGAATGCACTCTCCCGTATCGCCGAAGGCGTTGACCCGAAGGCGTCTACCGCCCAAGGCGCATCTTCCGGCGGTTCTTCCGCCGAAGGCGTACCGCCAAAGTCGCTCTACCGCCAAAGGCCCCCCATCAGTAATTTCCGACACTCATAACTCAGTGACCTCTCATCCGTTTCACAAGTTCTTGGGCTCGTTAGAACGAGCGTCGCGAGCTCTTTCCAACAAGACCCGAAGCATCTCAAGGCGTTACGAATTGAGAAAGTTATGAGTGATCAACCGCCGAAGGTGCTCGAAGCGGATCCTGCAGCATGAACCGCCCGTTCCGTGCCAAGCGTCCCACTGTGGCCTAAGCCCAAAACCCCTTGACTGTCCTCGATCCTCTGGTTTCGCGTACCGATTACTATTTACAGCTACTGCCGCGGTACTTACTATTCAAAAATGTTTTAGTTCCGATAAAAAACAAAAAGTGGGTTACCACATTCCCCTTCCTGCGTTGTAACGGGAGTGAATCCTGCCTGTGCGTAGGCGGCCGCATGTGCGTAGGCGAACTTTCTGCTGAAACTCGCCTGTGCGTAGGCGGAACATTCGTCCGCATCGCACGTGGTAACTCCGGAGGCCCTTGGCCCGAAGGCCGCCTCTCGTCCGTCGGAGGTGTAGCGTGGTCCGCCGCTCCTGCGGACGTCCGCGCTCTCTCGATCCTCTCTGGCGACGCACTTCCCTTCTCCGTGGCGATCGTCGCCGTGTCCGCGCTGCTGGCTGGTAACACAAGCCTGCGCGCCTTTTGCTTCGGCCGGCTGCACACTTCGTGCAGTGGCCGCTGTCGTATGGGAGTAGTGGGCTCTCGATGCTGCTCCTCCTCGGACTCCTCTCTCCATCGACGCTTCCGCGGCACTCTTGCTGCGGGTGTGCTTCTTCCCTCGTCCCTCCGTGTCGGCGGAGTAGAAGCTGGTGAATCCTCTGCATCGGTGTCGACCTCGTTATCCCATACATACTTCCTGGGATGGTCGACGGACAATGGCGGAAAGCGAGCGAGCTCCGCCGCGGTCAAACAATTCCTCTGCCGATAGAAATTGATCAAGAAAGGGGAGAGGTGATTGAGAGTTCCCCCCTTCTCCTCGAATGCGTGCTGTCGCATCACTCTGTGCAGGATGCTCGCTCAGTGAACTGGAGCTCCCTCCAAGATGAGCTCCACAAAAGAAACCTGCCACAAGGTGATGTAGGAGGTGCGGTGTGGCTGCAGCAATTGCAGCAGCGCCGCTGCTAAAGTTCGGCGGAAGCGATCTTTGTAGTCGCGGGTCTTGTACCCATTCTTGGTAGACCTCTCCCGCTTGAACAATTCCACAAATTGCGCCTCGTCTTGCTTCGACACCTTGACGCTCTCACTATCAAAGAGAAGGTACCCGTCGATGCTGGCACACCTCCCCAATGCCTGCGCCCAATCTTGGACGGTCCACCGATCGACATGCGGACGCAATCCGCGCGTAGGTGGTCGCTGTGGCTCCAGCCATTCGCGCACCATGTCTACACAAATGTAATTCCAACCCCACAGCAAGAAATCGAGTTTTCTTGCAATCAGCCGCTTCTCGTAGGCACGCAATCCGTTCTGTGGAAGCCGGAGCGGCAGCATCCGCAATCTGTTTAGCTTCGACATTGCGTTCTTGAAATTAGCTTGTTTGCTAGTTCTCTCTCTGCTCCGCTTGAGCTCCTTGCTCCCTCTGCAAACTCTAATCTCACTCAATTCCAAATCGTGCGCACTCAATTCTCTCTCAATCAACAAGTAATCCTCCGCGCGGCGATGTCTGGAATGTTTAACAGCTAGCAGGTGGACGAGCGCAGCTCACACTAGAAAATGAAATCGCGAATTCAAGAATGGGGCGCCCTCCGTCTCCTGGTCGAAGGTCATGGTCGGCTATCGGTCGTGAGGGTCGAATCACTTGATGGCCGCGCCGGCTCTGCGCTAAAACGGTCTCCACTCTCACGCGCGGCTTCACGCTCTGCCGACGCCGATTTAACTCACACGCTCGAATTGGCAAATTTGAACTCCGCTAGCGTGCTACGCCGCGGACATGGGTGCGCAGCGCCAAAGGTGGATTTCTCGCCTTGCGCGCTACACTCGTTTGTACCGCTCCTCCGGCAATCCCCTCCGCCGAAGGCGATCGTCTGCGCATCAGACAAAAGTTGAACTCACTTCTGCGTAGGCGGAATCCCCGGCGGAATCTCCGCCGGCGCGGAACTTCATCCGCCTGTGCGTAGGCGCTCGCCTACGCGTAGGCGAATGCCGTCCTTGCTGCTGCGCTGGCGCCGAAGGCGTTGACCGCGGTCAACAGGCTCCGTCCAGTCTGTCCATTTCTTGCCTCTTTGTGGTAACACGCTTTTTGTTTTTTTTGCAGAATTTAAACAATTTTAGAAAACTAGTACCAAAGCAGTGTTTGTAGCTAGAGAAGGGTACGCTAAATAGAGTGGATTGATGAGATCGTCACGAGGGCACAAAGAATCACGTAGTCGGATGTACCAACGCCAACGTCTTCGGCGCCTTCGGCAAAAGCTCCTTTTTGAGGTGTCTCTACTCACGCGCCTCTAGCGTATAAGGAAGCTACGCTTCCGGCGCAGACACCTCAGGAGGAGGTTGTGCTAAAGACGTCAGGGGAAGGGCCCGGACCTCTAAAGGCATCCGACCATGAGTGCGCCTTCGGCGAAGCGCCGCTAGCGCGGAAAGGGAAAACCTTCATAACAATCGGGATACACGGTAGATCCAGTTGGTGGAAGTTGCATTAGACAGAGCTCGGGACGCTCGTTCTAACGAGTCCAAGAGCGCCGGAGATGGATCAGGAATGGAGAAGTTATGAGCGTCGGAAAACTCGTAGCCGGACATGCGCCGTTCGCGCTAGGGTTCACAGCCGGAAAGGATTCCCGTACGCCCTCGGCGATGCGCCTTCGGCGGAATCACGCGCTCACAGAAGGAAACCAACTCAGAGTCGGAAGCGCCCTTGGCGGCTGTTCATGGAAGGAAAGCGCCGGTCGGATGTACGCCTCCGACGTGGCGCTGACGGCCGGATGCGCTGGCATGAGTTGCGCTGACGGATATGCGCTGGCAGCAACGGACGAGGCATAAAGAACAAAATAGGCGGTACGACTGCGCGCCGGCGTAATTCGCTCCGGCTGGATGTGCGCCTCCAGCAAGGCGCCGACGGATAACGAACGCACCAGCGGCGACACGCCTCCGGAGAAGGGCGGGTTAGGAAAAGACAACAGGGCCGACGTATACCCTGCAGCGGACTCGAGTCCGGAAGGTGGCGGCGGCGGGAGAATTCAACGTTTAAGCATGCGAATGCGCGCAATGCGGAGACGTGAATTCGCGCATGCAAAGGGCGAACCGTTAAGCCGTATAGCCGGCTGCGTACGTTGCAACCAGTAAGAACGTTGGACGTTCTTGAAATCGGAGAAGAAAAGACTGCGCTCCAGTCTCATTCTCTCATTCTTGACTTTGCGATTTCCAGTTCCAAGATTACGCGCAAGGGCGGAGCGACCTGCAGTGAGAGTAGAGAGTGCGGAGACGAGTTGCGCAAGGATCTTGGCGGACCTTGAAAGAATTGGAGTAGCGATCTCGAACGAGCGTAGAGAGAGTGAGCAGTCAGTGCTTGAGTGGCCGACGCGCAGTGGCGATTGTGAGAGAGCGAGCGAAAGGGAGAACGTTTGTGTGTGTGCAGGCAACGCAATGTCGAAGGTTCCCCAGCTGCGAGTGTCTCCACTCAGGGTGCCGCAGATCGGTCTACGCGCATTTCAAGATGTGCTGTTGAGGTTGAAGCTCGATTTTCTCCTATGGGGGTGGAATTGGACGTGTCCGGAGATGGTGCGCGAGTATCTGCAAGAGAGACACAAGCCTTCTCGCGGATTTCGCCCACACCCAGAGAGATGGGAAATTGGCAATTGGGCGCAGGTGTTGGGCAGGTGTGCCGGCGAGGAAGGGGATCTCCTCTTCGAGGCCGACAGCGTGAAAGTGTCCCAAGAGGAAGAAGTCTCTTACAATGAGCTCTTCAAGGTGGCTAGACATCCCAAGAACGGTTTCCGGACTCGGGATTACAAGGATCGATTGCGGAGAAATGTCGCGACAGCATTGCTGCAGATATTGCAGCCGACCAAGACCGCTTACATGCATGGTTGGCAGGTAGAGTTCGTGGAGCTAGTGTTGTCAGGAGCTCCGGTGCATTGGGCACGACTTCTGTGGAAGGTGACGCGCCAACATGCGCAAGAAGAGAGGGGAGGAACGCTCAATCATCTATCGCCTTACTTAATCGTGTTTTACCGGGCGATGGGATGTTTGACGAATGCTGAGAAAACTCGGTTTCCGCAGCTGAGCCGGTCTTATCCAGGTAGATATTCGAGGGAGGCCGAAGTAGACACGGATCCGGACGAGGAACTTGCCAGTACGCCTCCGGCTCCGGCTCCAGCCAGAGCAGCAGAAGAACGTCGAAGTGAGCGCATTCCGCGCAAGCGGAAGTGGGATGAGAGACCTGAGGACAGGCAGCCGGAAGTACCAGCTGCGCCGACTCGTGGTCGGCCCACCCCCGAGCCTCATAGTCGACCAAAACAGAGGGCACGCAGAATGCCAACTGTTACTGAGGAGACCAGGCGAACTCCGACCCGGCGGAATCTCACACAGGAAGAGATAATCACTCAGGTTCTAGGGAAGACGGCAGAAACCTCTGCACAGAAGGCACCACGGCCTTCGGGAGGAGATGGACGGACTGACAGCCGGCCGACTGCGAGTCGGATGACTGAAGGTCGACAGACGGAAGGAAGGCCAACTGAACGGCGCGTTGAACCGGACAGCAGGCCGGAGGCGGAAGAGAGTTTGGCTGACGAGCCAACAATCCTCAGAGGGTCGTCTTCGGCGGAAGGCACTTCTGGAAGAACGCCACCAACAAGTAGGCCAAGTGGAGTCAAGACGCGCAGGGTGTATCCGACTCCCAGTCGGACAACTGCTGGCCGGCCGACTGCGAGTCGGACAACAGAGAGTCAGCCGGATTCGCCGACTGCGAGACGGATGGAGCCAACGACCAGTGTGCGGACGCCTTCGGCGGACGCACCTTCAGCAAGGACACCTTCCGCGCAGATTGTGCCGGAAGGACAGGCAGCAGAAGCGGGCGGTGCAAGAGCGACAAAAGTCACTGCGGCGTCGACCCCTTCACAAACCGAAGATCGAGCCGGAACAGGGGCTCAAGCAGTGGGATCTCCCACTGCCCTGGATATTTTAGCAGGCAGTGGAGCAGCAGTCGCAGCAGAAGCTGCTGCGCGCCACAGTTCCAGGGAGTCGCCAAGGGATTCGGTGGCGACTGAAATCCTCGCGACTGAGGATGATACGAGCTCGGAAGAGCAAGAAGAGGAGTCAGTGCAGAAAACGCCAACAGGGGTGCTGTGCGAACAGATAGTTCCACTCCTGCGATATCTGGATCGCAAGACATCCAAATACGGAAGTGCCTTAAAACCGCAGTCTTATGTGGAGACAATCAGGCGAAGGACGAGGAGCAAGGTGGCAAGGTGGGCCTCTAGATGCGGAGTATATGTGGATAGGAACACCGCCCTCCGACAACACCTGGCGGTCACCCAGAAGCTGTACCAAGCCTTGCAGCAGCAGAAGGAGGATGCGGCGACGAAGAGTCAGGCGGAGGCCGAACTAATACGGGCAAGGATCGAGTCGGAACTGCAGGAGGAGCGGAGACAGAACGAAGTCCTAGCAGCCGAGCTTGCGCGCCAGACGCGCGCCTTAGAGGAAAGTCAACGAGCCCGCAAGGAGGATGAGGAGTTGTTGTGCAGCTTGCAAACCGAGTGCTCGGATTTGAGGGCACAACGTGCGGATTTAGAAATGCAGCTGGCAGAGGTGGAGAGCAGCTGCAGGGCACGAGAAGAGTTGGCGGCACGGGTGACTCGTTGTCTAAACGGATACACCCATTGGGAGGTGGCAGCTCAAGAGAGGGTTACACTCCGGGAGTTCGAGCTTCGGGCGGCGGCATTGACGGAAGGTGACAGTCGGAGTCGGCGGCGAGTGGCAAGGAAATTAGAAACTTTTCTGTCGGGTGCGCGCGACACTATGGCGCACTTGCAGTCGGAAGTCACTGCAGCGCTCCGACGCCTGGGGTTACGCAGCCGGTCGGAAGACTGGCAGGGTAGAGATAGTACGCGGAGCAGTCCGGCGCGCAGGAGGCGCAGCACCGGATCTGCTGAGTGCAGTAGAGTAGTTTGGTTTCGCGCAGATGCTGCGAGTGGTAGATAGGATAGCGTAGTGCTAGTTAGGATCTTTTGAGGGTATAAAGTAGATCAAGGCGTTTTGCCTTGGGACTCTTCCAGTTTCGGAAGTGCAGATCAGGAACTCACTTTCTTGGCGTGTTTGTGCATTTTGGTCCTGGCACCACGTAGAGAAGCTGCAGCATAGCGAAGTTACCGTATGTTGTAGTTGAAGGCCTTCGGCTGAATGTTCAGAGCTCGCACCCGGTTAGAGACTTGAGTAGTGCGGATCTGCACCTGCGGGTGATTTCTGATACTCAGAGCCGGCTGCGAGTTAGAGACTTGAACAGTTCCCCCTTACTCCTTCGAGTGACATATCCTGATTGTACTCCTACGGGAAGTTTCCCCTGAATGCCAATGTGAAGTTTCATTACTTCGTGTAAACCTTGGTTTGTAATTCAGGTTGTGTGTGTGTTACTGGATCGTGTTTTCAGTAAGTTCTCAGTCGGGTCTGCACTCCCTGCGTTTTGTGTGATAGTCGAGGGTGACGTCCACGGCGTACGTAGAGGCTTCGTTCCGAAGTGAGAAGTCCAGTCCGGGTACCCCCGCTAGTTCCTGGCGGAAGGGCAGTAAAAGCCGGAGTGGGAGGCACTTCCTGCAGAACCTCTGAGTGAACTTGCGAGACACTTTCCTCCTGAAATCCGAAGCGGAGGTCCTGACCGACCTCCGAGTTGTGCTTTTTGCCAGTTTCAGGTGTGTGTGTGTGTGTTGAGTGACCAAGCTGTACCGTGCATCCTCCGAGCATCCTCCGAGTTGAGATCCTCCTCCGAGTCGAGCCTCCGAGTCGAGCACTGCAGTATTTCTGGGAGTGACAGTCGCCTAGAATTCAAACTCTACCAAAAGTCTGTTAAATGTGACACTTTTACTCTGTGTGTTGCCTCTGTCCCTGTGGGTTCGATCTTTTTACCACCATACTGCAGTTTTAGCCTTTGGTGGGTTATTACATAAGGAGCCGACAACTTCTTTTTGGCGCCGCTGCCGGGGACAGTGCGTCAACACCAGAAACCTTGAGCAGCAATGCTCGGTGAATGTCGACGAGCGATAGTGTGGGAAACCTGAGTGCGAGAGCCACACGGAAACTCCGTCGAGATTCAGAAAAAGCCGTGGAAACAAAACGGCGAACTAAAAAAAAGACTCCCAGTGAGGACTCTGCAGAAAGATCGCCATCACCGACTACTGGAAGACAAAGGCGTTCCAGTTCACCTACCGAGAGCATTGAGCTAACAGTTCTATTGGACATCCCTCCGACGGGAACTCTTCCTGAGTTTGGCCAACCTAGGATCAGTCCGTCGACAGGATCACCGATGGCAGAACATCAAGCCAATCTCCGCCAGGTGTTTTCCCAACCTACCACCAAACATTCGTATCCAAGATACACGGGAACGGGCGACGACGATGATGCAGATTCATACATAAAGCTCTTCGAGTCTGTCTCCATCGCCAATCGTGAGACCAGTGATGAAGACAGATTACGAATCTTTCCTAGCCTGCTACGCAGACGAGCGCGTAGCTGGTACAACCATGAGAGCACCGACCCCACTGGCATCCGGACCTGGGCTCAGCTCAAGGAAAAGTTTCTGAAGCGGTTCCGCGAACTCGGATACGACAGTCGAGTTCTGACCCGGCTTCGAAATCTTCGACGCGAGCGGAAGGAGAATCTTCGAGACTACACGGAGAGATTCCAAGACCTCCTAGATCGAATTCCGAAGACAGGCCCGGGAGAACCGTATTCGGTACAACAGGCAGTGGATTGGTATGTGACGGGGCTCTCAAGAGAAATGGAGACCTTCTGTAGGAGAGGCAAGACTGACACAATCCAAGATGTGATAGCTTCCGCGGAGACCTTTGAGACGTCAACCCTTGACACTCGAAGACGCGACCGACGGTCGACGAAGAAGAAGTCGCAAGGCGGACGTCGGAAGAGAAGGAACTCGCCTTCCTCGACAGAAGAATCAAGCTCCTCCGAATCAAGTTCTTCCTCGGAGGAGGAAGAGGACTCGTCATCTTCAGAAGAAGAAAGACGGAAGAAGAAACGCAGTGCGATCAAGAAGAAGGATCGAGGTAAGGGAATCCCAGTGAAGACTCAAGGGGACATCGCAGCCAAGGTAGACAACCTGGTGAAGAATTTTGCGGACCTGAAAGTTCATGTAGTGGGAGGCCAAGACCGACGTAAATCACCTGCGAGACAACGAGCAAATCTCTGGTGTACTACGTGCGGACAGGTGGGACATGCCAACACGGAGTGCATGTCCGCGAGGCCATCTTACCCAGTGAATGCGGTCGAATGGGCACCACAGTGGGAGACCCCCATGTATTATGCTGAGCCGCCTATGTATTATGCTGAGCAGGTTGAGGACACCGCCTACTCGGTACAGACAGCTCCAGCTACAACTCCGAACCCACCGGTGCATATACCGCGCTTTGTTCCAAGGGAAATGGCGGGTACACTCCCACCAAGACGCATGGCACCTCCAGGAAATCACACAGGAAATAACCGACCTCGAGCACAATTCGATGGTTGCTACAACTGCGGAGACATGGGGCATTACGCGCCAAGTTGTCCCCACCCGAGGAGGCCAATGGGGTATGCACCATTGTGCAGCAATTGCAAGAAGTCCGGACATACAGCAGCTGAATGTGACCAGCCACCAATCCCTAGGCCAACCGTGCGTTTCGTAGCAACACCTGGCAAGGAAGAAGTGCAGGTCAACCAGGTAGAACTGAGTCTGGACCCAGCTGAAGAAAACGAAGTATGGCCAGAGGAAGAAGTAATGTGCGGTCGGGTAGAAACCCGAAGTTCGAAGAGGAAAGGAGAAGGCCACGAGGACACTCGCCGCCTCGAGCGTAGGGAAGAGAGGAGGAAGTCTAAAGAAGTTAGAGAAGGCCCGAGGAGAAGGCCGGGTACACCTCCGGCTATGAGAAACACCCAGCCGGAGCAGAACTCAGAAAAGGCGGATAGGTATTCAGAAGAGTTCCGGACTCGAGATTACCTTCCGGACATCAAAGATGAGGTGAGTCACCTCATCAAGGAAGCACTGAACGCCGGAATGACATCCGACGACCGGAAGGCGGTTAGGCCCCCTACACCCCTTCCGACCGCGAGTACAGGGAAACTTCCGGCCGTGACTTCCAACACTCCCTACGACATAGTGAAAGACATGGGGAGCCAGAGGGCAAATATTTCCTTCCACCAGTTGTTGGAAGACAATAAGACGTACAGGAGGATGCTGATGCTTTCGTTGCGCAGACCACGCAAACCCCGAAAAGAGAAACTTCCGGATGTGTACAGAGTGGAAGGGGGAGACCTGGGACCTCCAGAGATCGAAGTAGAGATCGGAGGTTGTGTCATTCAGAAGGTACCAGTGGACTCCGGCTCGGGCGTGAATATCATGACCGAGGAGACAGCGAACTCCTTGGGATTCCAGACCTTCGAGCCTACATCCCGAGTATTGCGACTGGCCGATCAAACACGCAGAATGCCACTAGGAATGTTGAGCAATGTGAGAACCAACATTGGAGGAGTGGACTTTCAACTGTCCTACATAATACTGCAACCTCTGATGAAGAAAGGTTATGATGTGCTGCTTGGCAGACCTTGGCTATACGATGCCAAAGCAAGGTGTGACTGGAGTAGGAAGAGATTACAGTTCCGTAGCCCTGCTGACCCTCCGACTGTCATTACCGTACCGTGGACCAAGGTACCTCATGAAGGCGAAACACCTTCCACCACCTCCGGTTACACAACCGGAGGGGAGACCAGCTCATCATGCACTTCAGAGACCGAAACGTCGGAAGACTTTGTGGGCTACGTCACTTGCTGCTCCATTGAGGAGGAAGGAGACGAGGTGTATCCGGATGACGAATAGCAACTAGCAGCCGGACTGGGCAGAAGCGAGATCAGTCACACAGAGGGGATTGTTGACCCGAGTGATTGCTGCGAACTGCAGCTCAGTCCAGGTAAAGGCTTGAAGGTGTCAAGCCAGGTACAAGGAGAAGAGTTGAACAGGGTACAGGCGTTTCTTCGCCAGTATGAGGATGTCTTCGCATGGAGGATTGAAGACATGAAAGGCATACCTGCAAGGTATGGAGAGCACAGGATCGACTTGTTGGACGAGGCAGTTCCGGTTCGCCAACGCCAATACAGGCTCAACCCAAAATATTCATTATTGGTGAAGGACGAAATCGATAAGTACCTGAGCGCAGGAATCATCTACCCGGTACTTAGTAGCGAGTGGGTGTCGCCTATCGTGATCGTACCCAAGAAACTGACGGGTAAGATCCGGGTGTGTCAGGACTTCAGGAAGCTGAATGCAGCAACGAGGAAGGACCATCACCCTCTCCCTTTCACGGACTCTATTCTGGACCATGTAGCAGGGCATGAATGCTACAGTTTTCTAGACGGATTTTCCGGCTACAACCAGGTGTCCATCAGGGAACAGGACAAGGACAAAACAACCTTCACAACCGACTGGGGAACCTATGCTTATCACAAGATGCCGTTCGGTCTGTGCAACGCGCCAGCGACGTTCCAGCGGATGATGACAAACATCTTCCAAGAGCACCTGAGGAAGTTCCTAGAAATTTTCATCGACGACTTTTGTGTCTTCGGTAAGAGGTCGGAGCACCTTAACCATCTTCGGCAAACGTTCGACAGATGTAGGGAGAGCAGCTTGTCCTTACACCCTGAGAAATGTTTCTTTTTCATGACCAGCGGAATCCTGCTGGGGCACCGAGTTTCGTCCGATGGCATTGCAGTGGATGTAGAGAAGGTGAAGATTATTCTCGAACTGCAGCCGCCAACGAATCTGCGTGAGTTGAGGGCCTTCCTTGGCCATGTAGGTTATTACAGAAGGTTCATAAATATGTATGCCATCTTGGCAGCCGATCTGACAAAGCTGCTTAAGAAGGATGAACCCTATGTGTGGGGCAAGGAGCAACAGCTGGCCTTTGAAACGCTCAAGGCCAAACTGACGACTGCTCCGGTTCTGAGAAGTCCGGATTGGAACAGACCTTTCCATGTCTATGTAGACACGTCGGCGTTTGCAATCGGGGTGGTTCTCAGTCAGAAGGACGACAACAAGAAAGACTACCCGATTTACTTCGCGAGTCGTCAGTTGTCAGCAGCAGAGAAGAAGTACACGACAACTGAGAGGGAGGCGTTGGGAATGGTGTACTCCTGTAAGAAGTTCCGACATTATTTGATCTGCTATGAGTTCGTGTTTCATGTAGATCATTACGCCTTACAGCACCTGGTGAAGAAGGCGGATCTGTCCGGACGAATTGCCAGGTGGGTGCTACTGCTGCAGGAATTCACCTACACTGTACAGACACGGAAAGGCGTTCACCATGAGAACGCGGACTACCTCTCCCGACTATGGACCGAACCCATAGAGGAGGAAGTAGTGGATGATTTTCCCGACGAACAACTTTTTCAGTTGTCCGCCAGCCATGAGTCCAGGTACGCGGACTTATACAGGTTTCTGCTCACACTCCAATGTCCGGAAGGATTGGATGCGGAGCAGCGCACAGTCTTCGTTCATAAAGCGGGACCTTACCAGCTTCAACAGGGGGTCTTGTTCAAGAAAATGGCAGACGAGAGGTTGTGCAGATGTCTAGAGGAGTCTGAAGTACCGCGAGTTGTCAAAGCCATGCACACAGAAGACGCTGGTGGTCACTACGCCACCAGAAACACAGTGACCAAAATTGTGAATGCAGGATACTGGTGGCCGACGATGTTCAAAGATGTACACGACTACGTTCGCAAATGCGACAGCTGCCAGAGGACGGGAAGGCCGACTCCGACCACGAGATGGCCTCTTACACCAATCATGCCATTAGCACCATTTGAAAAATGGGGGATCGACTTCGTGGGACCAATACAACCTGTCACTAAAGGCACGCGCAGGCGCTACATATTGGTAGCAACAGACTATGCGACCAAGATGGTGGAGGCAGAAGCCACAAGGCACGATGACGCAGCCGCAGTGGCACGGTTCATATTCGAATCAATCATCACCCGCTACGGGTGCCCCCTAGAAATAGTCAGTGACAGAGGGACGCACTTTCTGAATCAGGTGATAGAAAGTTTGACGCGGCACTTCCAGATTAAGCATCGGAAGACTACTCCATACAACCCCAAGGCTAATGGTCTGACAGAGAAGTCCAATGGATTACTCTGTAAGATACTCCTCAAGGTGACTGTAAACCATGCTCATGACTGGGACACCAAGCTACCGGCCGCCTTATGGGCATATAGAACGGCAGAAAAAGTCACCACCAGGCAAACACCTTACTTCCTAGTTTATGGGCAGCATCCGATCTTACCCATCGAATTCGAGATACCTACCAAGAGGACCTTAGATCAGAGAAGGCTGGACGCGGAAGAAAGTCAGGCATATAGACTGCAAGAGGTAATGGCACTGGAGGAAAGACGTCAAGAGGCCGAAGATCGGACAAAGCAATTACAACTCAGGCGGAAGGAGAAGTACGATCGAAGGCTCAAACCAGTACTGCTGGAGAAGGGCGATTTGGCTCTGCTATACGATAGCAGACATGCTAGATTTCCAGGCAAGCTCCACTTGAGGTGGATGGGACCTTACAAGGTGATAGAAGTTTTTCCAAATGGATCCATCCAACTCGCAGAACTGACGGGAGAATGGTTAGGCACCCGCGTGAACGGATGGCGTCTGAAGAAATACCACGTGTAAATGTTCGCGTGGGCGCTCACAATTGAGGAGGGGGGCATGTGGTAACACGCTTTTTGTTTTTTTTGCAGAATTTAAACAATTTTAGAAAACTAGTACCAAAGCAGTGTTTGTAGCTAGAGAAGGGTACGCTAAATAGAGTGGATTGATGAGATCGTCACGAGGGCACAAAGAATCACGTAGTCGGATGTACCAACGCCAACGTCTTCGGCGCCTTCGGCAAAAGCTCCTTTTTGAGGTGTCTCTACTCACGCGCCTCTAGCGTATAAGGAAGCTACGCTTCCGGCGCAGACACCTCAGGAGGAGGTTGTGCTAAAGACGTCAGGGGAAGGGCCCGGACCTCTAAAGGCATCCGACCATGAGTGCGCCTTCGGCGAAGCGCCGCTAGCGCGGAAAGGGAAAACCTTCATAACAATCGGGATACACGGTAGATCCAGTTGGTGGAAGTTGCATTAGACAGAGCTCGGGACGCTCGTTCTAACGAGTCCAAGAGCGCCGGAGATGGATCAGGAATGGAGAAGTTATGAGCGTCGGAAAACTCGTAGCCGGACATGCGCCGTTCGCGCTAGGGTTCACAGCCGGAAAGGATTCCCGTACGCCCTCGGCGATGCGCCTTCGGCGGAATCACGCGCTCACAGAAGGAAACCAACTCAGAGTCGGAAGCGCCCTTGGCGGCTGTTCATGGAAGGAAAGCGCCGGTCGGATGTACGCCTCCGACGTGGCGCTGACGGCCGGATGCGCTGGCATGAGTTGCGCTGACGGATATGCGCTGGCAGCAACGGACGAGGCATAAAGAACAAAATAGGCGGTACGACTGCGCGCCGGCGTAATTCGCTCCGGCTGGATGTGCGCCTCCAGCAAGGCGCCGACGGATAACGAACGCACCAGCGGCGACACGCCTCCGGAGAAGGGCGGGTTAGGAAAAGACAACAGGGCCGACGTATACCCTGCAGCGGACTCGAGTCCGGAAGGTGGCGGCGGCGGGAGAATTCAACGTTTAAGCATGCGAATGCGCGCAATGCGGAGACGTGAATTCGCGCATGCAAAGGGCGAACCGTTAAGCCGTATAGCCGGCTGCGTACGTTGCAACCAGTAAGAACGTTGGACGTTCTTGAAATCGGAGAAGAAAAGACTGCGCTCCAGTCTCATTCTCTCATTCTTGACTTTGCGATTTCCAGTTCCAAGATTACGCGCAAGGGCGGAGCGACCTGCAGTGAGAGTAGAGAGTGCGGAGACGAGTTGCGCAAGGATCTTGGCGGACCTTGAAAGAATTGGAGTAGCGATCTCGAACGAGCGTAGAGAGAGTGAGCAGTCAGTGCTTGAGTGGCCGACGCGCAGTGGCGATTGTGAGAGAGCGAGCGAAAGGGAGAACGTTTGTGTGTGTGCAGGCAACGCAATGTCGAAGGTTCCCCAGCTGCGAGTGTCTCCACTCAGGGTGCCGCAGATCGGTCTACGCGCATTTCAAGATGTGCTGTTGAGGTTGAAGCTCGATTTTCTCCTATGGGGGTGGAATTGGACGTGTCCGGAGATGGTGCGCGAGTATCTGCAAGAGAGACACAAGCCTTCTCGCGGATTTCGCCCACACCCAGAGAGATGGGAAATTGGCAATTGGGCGCAGGTGTTGGGCAGGTGTGCCGGCGAGGAAGGGGATCTCCTCTTCGAGGCCGACAGCGTGAAAGTGTCCCAAGAGGAAGAAGTCTCTTACAATGAGCTCTTCAAGGTGGCTAGACATCCCAAGAACGGTTTCCGGACTCGGGATTACAAGGATCGATTGCGGAGAAATGTCGCGACAGCATTGCTGCAGATATTGCAGCCGACCAAGACCGCTTACATGCATGGTTGGCAGGTAGAGTTCGTGGAGCTAGTGTTGTCAGGAGCTCCGGTGCATTGGGCACGACTTCTGTGGAAGGTGACGCGCCAACATGCGCAAGAAGAGAGGGGAGGAACGCTCAATCATCTATCGCCTTACTTAATCGTGTTTTACCGGGCGATGGGATGTTTGACGAATGCTGAGAAAACTCGGTTTCCGCAGCTGAGCCGGTCTTATCCAGGTAGATATTCGAGGGAGGCCGAAGTAGACACGGATCCGGACGAGGAACTTGCCAGTACGCCTCCGGCTCCGGCTCCAGCCAGAGCAGCAGAAGAACGTCGAAGTGAGCGCATTCCGCGCAAGCGGAAGTGGGATGAGAGACCTGAGGACAGGCAGCCGGAAGTACCAGCTGCGCCGACTCGTGGTCGGCCCACCCCCGAGCCTCATAGTCGACCAAAACAGAGGGCACGCAGAATGCCAACTGTTACTGAGGAGACCAGGCGAACTCCGACCCGGCGGAATCTCACACAGGAAGAGATAATCACTCAGGTTCTAGGGAAGACGGCAGAAACCTCTGCACAGAAGGCACCACGGCCTTCGGGAGGAGATGGACGGACTGACAGCCGGCCGACTGCGAGTCGGATGACTGAAGGTCGACAGACGGAAGGAAGGCCAACTGAACGGCGCGTTGAACCGGACAGCAGGCCGGAGGCGGAAGAGAGTTTGGCTGACGAGCCAACAATCCTCAGAGGGTCGTCTTCGGCGGAAGGCACTTCTGGAAGAACGCCACCAACAAGTAGGCCAAGTGGAGTCAAGACGCGCAGGGTGTATCCGACTCCCAGTCGGACAACTGCTGGCCGGCCGACTGCGAGTCGGACAACAGAGAGTCAGCCGGATTCGCCGACTGCGAGACGGATGGAGCCAACGACCAGTGTGCGGACGCCTTCGGCGGACGCACCTTCAGCAAGGACACCTTCCGCGCAGATTGTGCCGGAAGGACAGGCAGCAGAAGCGGGCGGTGCAAGAGCGACAAAAGTCACTGCGGCGTCGACCCCTTCACAAACCGAAGATCGAGCCGGAACAGGGGCTCAAGCAGTGGGATCTCCCACTGCCCTGGATATTTTAGCAGGCAGTGGAGCAGCAGTCGCAGCAGAAGCTGCTGCGCGCCACAGTTCCAGGGAGTCGCCAAGGGATTCGGTGGCGACTGAAATCCTCGCGACTGAGGATGATACGAGCTCGGAAGAGCAAGAAGAGGAGTCAGTGCAGAAAACGCCAACAGGGGTGCTGTGCGAACAGATAGTTCCACTCCTGCGATATCTGGATCGCAAGACATCCAAATACGGAAGTGCCTTAAAACCGCAGTCTTATGTGGAGACAATCAGGCGAAGGACGAGGAGCAAGGTGGCAAGGTGGGCCTCTAGATGCGGAGTATATGTGGATAGGAACACCGCCCTCCGACAACACCTGGCGGTCACCCAGAAGCTGTACCAAGCCTTGCAGCAGCAGAAGGAGGATGCGGCGACGAAGAGTCAGGCGGAGGCCGAACTAATACGGGCAAGGATCGAGTCGGAACTGCAGGAGGAGCGGAGACAGAACGAAGTCCTAGCAGCCGAGCTTGCGCGCCAGACGCGCGCCTTAGAGGAAAGTCAACGAGCCCGCAAGGAGGATGAGGAGTTGTTGTGCAGCTTGCAAACCGAGTGCTCGGATTTGAGGGCACAACGTGCGGATTTAGAAATGCAGCTGGCAGAGGTGGAGAGCAGCTGCAGGGCACGAGAAGAGTTGGCGGCACGGGTGACTCGTTGTCTAAACGGATACACCCATTGGGAGGTGGCAGCTCAAGAGAGGGTTACACTCCGGGAGTTCGAGCTTCGGGCGGCGGCATTGACGGAAGGTGACAGTCGGAGTCGGCGGCGAGTGGCAAGGAAATTAGAAACTTTTCTGTCGGGTGCGCGCGACACTATGGCGCACTTGCAGTCGGAAGTCACTGCAGCGCTCCGACGCCTGGGGTTACGCAGCCGGTCGGAAGACTGGCAGGGTAGAGATAGTACGCGGAGCAGTCCGGCGCGCAGGAGGCGCAGCACCGGATCTGCTGAGTGCAGTAGAGTAGTTTGGTTTCGCGCAGATGCTGCGAGTGGTAGATAGGATAGCGTAGTGCTAGTTAGGATCTTTTGAGGGTATAAAGTAGATCAAGGCGTTTTGCCTTGGGACTCTTCCAGTTTCGGAAGTGCAGATCAGGAACTCACTTTCTTGGCGTGTTTGTGCATTTTGGTCCTGGCACCACGTAGAGAAGCTGCAGCATAGCGAAGTTACCGTATGTTGTAGTTGAAGGCCTTCGGCTGAATGTTCAGAGCTCGCACCCGGTTAGAGACTTGAGTAGTGCGGATCTGCACCTGCGGGTGATTTCTGATACTCAGAGCCGGCTGCGAGTTAGAGACTTGAACAGTTCCCCCTTACTCCTTCGAGTGACATATCCTGATTGTACTCCTACGGGAAGTTTCCCCTGAATGCCAATGTGAAGTTTCATTACTTCGTGTAAACCTTGGTTTGTAATTCAGGTTGTGTGTGTGTTACTGGATCGTGTTTTCAGTAAGTTCTCAGTCGGGTCTGCACTCCCTGCGTTTTGTGTGATAGTCGAGGGTGACGTCCACGGCGTACGTAGAGGCTTCGTTCCGAAGTGAGAAGTCCAGTCCGGGTACCCCCGCTAGTTCCTGGCGGAAGGGCAGTAAAAGCCGGAGTGGGAGGCACTTCCTGCAGAACCTCTGAGTGAACTTGCGAGACACTTTCCTCCTGAAATCCGAAGCGGAGGTCCTGACCGACCTCCGAGTTGTGCTTTTTGCCAGTTTCAGGTGTGTGTGTGTGTGTTGAGTGACCAAGCTGTACCGTGCATCCTCCGAGCATCCTCCGAGTTGAGATCCTCCTCCGAGTCGAGCCTCCGAGTCGAGCACTGCAGTATTTCTGGGAGTGACAGTCGCCTAGAATTCAAACTCTACCAAAAGTCTGTTAAATGTGACACTTTTACTCTGTGTGTTGCCTCTGTCCCTGTGGGTTCGATCTTTTTACCACCATACTGCAGTTTTAGCCTTTGGTGGGTTATTACACTCTTCGTCGGCGCTCCTGCCGCCGTAACTCCGTCCGACCGAAGGCTCATCCATCCGTTCCGTCCGTACAGTCCGTACGGTCCGTACGGATTTTACTACTCCGGTGGTTCCTCGCCCGTCCGCGCTGCTGCGCTGGCACGGAAGGCGCCATACACTTTCTAACCCCGAAGGGGCATTTCTAGGGCCGAAGGCGGATTTCCCGCCGACGCCGAAGCGCCTGTGCGTAGGCGAACTTCGCTCGTCCGCCTGGGCAGAGGTTTCCTCGCCTACGCGTAGGCGACATTCGCGGCGGACATCGCGCCTACGTCAAACCCTATTTCGCCTATGCGTAGGCGAACTGCCTTCGTCCGCGCATAGGACAAACTTTCCTCGCCTACTCGTAGGCGAGAAGCTGAGTATCTTGCGACCTTCATAACTCCCGGAGTCCTCATCCGTTTGTGGAGTTCTTGGGCTCGTTAGAATCAGCGCATCGAGCTCTTTCCAACAAGACCCTAACCAAGTCGAGGCGTTTGGAAATTGACCAAGATCTGAAGGATTCCTCTAGCGCCGAAGGCGGATTTTGCGCCTTGCGCCGAAGGGGTTATACCTTCAGAGCCCGCATGGAGGGTGGTGTCTGTCCCCGACGTTGCACCCCACTCTTGGATTCTACGAGTTCTCTCAAGAATCTCTGCAATCTTTGTTTGATGCACCGAAGGCTATTTACACTGCTGCCGCGGTACTGTTTTCCAAAAATGTTTTAATTCCCCTAAAAATACCAAAAGTGGGGTACCACATGCTCCCCTCCTCAATTGTGAGCGCCCACGCGAACACTCATACGTGATATTTCTTCAACCGCCACCCATTCACTCGGGTGCCTAATAATTCTCCGGTTAAGTCCGCAAGTTGGATGGTTCCATTCGAAAAGACTTCGACGACCTTGTATGGTCCCATCCATCTTAGGTGCAGTTTGCCTGGGAATCTGGCATGCCTGCTGTCGTAGAGCAGCGCCAAATCGCCCTTCTGAAGGAGTACAGGTTTGATCTTCTTATCGTATCTCTCCTTTCGGCGGAGCTGAATTCTCCTGGTGCGCTCCTCGGCTTCTCGTCTCCTTTCTTCCAGTAGCATGACTTCCTGTAATATGTAGAGCTGACTCTCCTCCGCACTCACCCTTTGTAGGTCCAACGTTCGTTGGGTGGGTACTTCGAATTCAATTGGGAGGATCGGATGCTGACCATACACCAGAAAGTAGGGTGTCTGTTTCGTCGTAATTTTCTCAGCTGTCCGGTACGCCCACAGAGCGGCTGCTAACTTTGTATCCTAGTCGTAAGCGTGGTTTACCGTGACCTTGAGCAATATTTTACACAATAGACCATTGGATTTCTCCGTCAATCCATTCGCCTTGGAATTGTATGGGGTAGTCTTCCGGTGCTTGATGTGGAAGTGCCGTGTCAGATCTTCGATTATCTGGTTCAAAAAGTGTGTGCCTCGGTCGCTGACTAGCTCCAAACGACATCCGTAGCGCGTGATGATCGATTCGAACAAAAAGGCTGCTACTATGGCTGCATCATCTCTTCTCGTGGCCTTGGCCTCCACCATCTTGGTGGCGTAGTCCGTAGCTACCACAATGTAGCGCCTTCGTGTGTTCCTAGTCACTGGTTGTATCGGCCCTACAAAGTCGATGCCCCACTTCGCGAAAGGTGCTAGAGGCATGATGGGAGTCAGGGGCCACCGTGTTGTAGGCGTTGGTCTCCCCGTCCTCTGGCAACTATCGCATTTTCGGATGTAATCGAGAACATCCTTAAACATGGTCGGCCACCAATATCCTGCATTTACAATCTTCGTGACTGTATTCCGGGTGGCATAGTGTCCACCTGCATCTTCGGTGTGCATCGCGCTTACTACTCTTGGGACCTCTGATTCCTCCAGGCATCTGCACAAACGTTCGTCTGCCATCTTCTTGAACAAAACTCCTTGTTGGAGTTGGTACGGGCCCGCTTTATGAATAAAGACAGTCCTTTGTTCCAAGTCCATGCCCTCGGGACACTGAAGCGTTAGCAGATATCGGTACAGCTCTGCATAGCGGGACTCCTGCCCCGCAGACAACTGAAACAATTGTTCGTCCGGAAAGTCGTCCACCAGTTCCTCCTCGGTAGGCTGGGTCCATAATCTGGATAGGTAATCTGCATTTTTGTGATGCACCCCTTTCCTGGTTTGGACCGTGTAGGTGAACTCCTGTAGCAACAACTCCTCCTCCAACAACTCCTGTAGCAACAACTCTGTCCCTGTGGGTCGAACCCACAGGGACAGAGGAACACACAGGGTACAAAGTGTCACGTTTAACAGACTATTGAGGAGTTTGAATTCTCAGGCGACTGTCACTCCCAGAAATACTGCAAGTGTCCACTCGGAGCGCACTCGGAGGTCGCACAGTGCAGCGTAACACACACACACACACACACCTGAAACTACAGAAACACAACCCAGAGATCCGTTAGGACCTCTACTCAAGATTTCAGGGGGGAAAAGTCTCTCGCGAGTACTCAGCGAAGCTGCGGCTAGTGACTCCCAACTCCGGATTTTACAACACTTCCACTAGCTTGCTGCTAGCGTAGGAAACCCGGTTTGGACTGCCTACTTCGGATCGAAGTCATTCAGACGCGGTGAACCACACTCTCAACTCACAAAACGCGCAGAGAACACAGGTCCGCACTGAAGGACTCACTGAGGATCATTCTAGTAACACAATAACAGTCTATTGAAGAGTTTGAATTCTTAGGCACTTGTCATTCCCAGAAATACTACAGGGGTTACCCCAAAGGCACCTGCTGCAACGTAACCTGAATTTACAACCAAGGCTTACACGAAGAAACAAAACTCCACTTTGGCATTCAGGGGAAAAATCCCGAAGGAGTACAACCAGGAACAAACACTTGAAGGTGTAGGAGCGAAACTGTTCAAGTATCTAACTAGTCACTGGCTCTAAGCATCGGCAGTCACCCGCAGGTGTAGATCCGAACTACTCAAGTCTCTAACCAATGCACTAGCTCTGAACATTCGGCCGAAGGCCTTAAGCTACAAAATGCGGAACGCCAAGTTGTAGCTCCTCTTGCGTGGTGACCGAACGAAGGACACAGACACGCAGAGAAAATGAGTTCCTGATCTGCACTTGTGATGTTGGGAAAGATCCCAAGGCAAAACGCCTTGAACCACTTTATAACTTCTAAATCCTAACTAGCACTACACTGCACTACGCTACACGCCTGCACGGAACCACGCTACACTACACTCCGCAGAGCCTGTGCTTCGCCTCCTACGCGACGGACTGCCGCGCACTAACTCCCTACCCTGCCAGTCTTCTGCTCAACTGCGCAGTCCCAAACGCTGCAACTCCGCGGACACCTCCACCTCGAGGGTGGACATGGTATCCCGCGCCTTTGAAAGAAAGGAGTCTAACTTCTTCGCCACCTTCCGCCGACTCCTACTGTCACCTGTCAACAACCCGGCTGCACGAAGCTCTAACTCACGCAGTGTGAGTTTCTCCTGCGCCGCCACTTCCCAGTGGGTGTAGCCCTTGAGACAGTGGGCGACACGCCTCGCCATCTCCTCCTTCGTGCGATCTGCCTCTCGCCTGCGATCATCTTCAATTACCACCAACTGCGATTCGGCCTCCGCACGCTGCGCTCTCAATTCCCCGCACTCCGACTGTAGCCTGCGGATTATATCCTCATCCGCCTGTCGTGCGAGCTGACACTCCGCCAACAACCGCGTCTGTCGCACGAGCTCCTCTGACAGAATCTGATTCTGAGTTTACTCAGAAATCAAATCTGTCGTGGTCTTCACCACATCCCTTGTGAGCTCTTCCAGTCTCTCCTTCTTCATCTTGTCGAGGGCGTGCGATTTCCTCACAAGGTTGTACTGTCCCCACAAACAGGCATGCTTCTCCCACAATTCCTTCAGCTCCTGGTCCACCCTAGCTAGTAGCTTGCTGGTGTGGACTTTAGTGCGAGTCCGCCTGCGCACTAATTCGATGCAGGATCCCGGCTGGAGTGGATCGGCGTATTTATCAAATTTGCGATCCAAGTACTTCAGCAACAGTATTACCTGCTAAGAGAGCGCCGCCGCCGGCGCTCCAACAATTTCCTCCTCCTCCTCCTCGGTATCTCCTGACCCCGACATTGCTTCTGTGGAGCCCCCGTCGTCATCATCCGAGGGCAGGATTTCAGTCGCCATTGATTGCGTTGGCGACTGCCCCGAGTGGGGCTGCACGTCGTCTACAGGTGCTGCCTCCGAAGGTACTCTTGCAGCTTCGCTGCACCCCGCCAAAATGTCTAAGGCGGTGGGTGAATGTGGCCGTGCTACATTCCCATCATCCGCCTGTCGATCCTCGACTGTATCCTCTTCGCCGCCGACGTCCGCTGCCGAAGGCGATCGAGCGGAGGGTGTCTGCGCGGGGTGTAATTACGCATCGCGCACCCGAATTTCGTCCCGCGGACAGACAGTCCGCTCCTCCTTTAGGTCCTGCTCCCTCGATCGGTCCTGCGCGAGGGCTGTGTCTGGCCTGTGCGCAGGCGCAAATACCGGCGCCTTGTCTGCCGCAGGTGCAGCGCCGAAGGCGTCTACCGCCGAAGGCGACATAGCCGGAGGCCGCTCGCCCAATGTCCCTGGCCCCGAAGGCCCTACCGCCGAAGGCGCATCTACCGGCGGATTACCCGCCAAAGGGGCGGTCTCCGCACGCTCCCTGCTCACATCTCGTTGACCCGAAGGCCCTGGCGCCGAAGGCGCAAATCGCGGCGCGTTGTACGCCGGAGGGTCTGGTCCCGAAGGCCCTTGACCCGTAGGCGGATCTTCCGCCGGCTCCTCCGCCGGCACAGTCGTCGGTGCCGCGTGTTGTTTCTCCTGACCCGAAGGCCGTTTTGCTTCCGCCGAAGGCGTCCGTGCCTTCGGCGCAGGGAGGTCCGCTGACCTCTTTGCGGTGCGCGCGCTTCGATGCTCCCCCGAGGATGGTGAGTTCTTTCCCTCCGCAGCACGCCCCGTCTCCGCGTTGCTTGACGGCAACACGAGTCTGCGTGCCTTCTGCTTAGGCCGACTGCAGAGCTCTTGCAGTGGCCGCTTCCGTTTGAGAGCAGCAGCCTCGCGTTGCTGGCCCTTCTCTGCTCCTCCTTCCCATCTTCGCTTCCGCGGCACTCATGCTACGAGCGATTCTCGTTCGGCCCTCGGTTGGGCTGGTGGCGTGCAGGCAAGAGTCTCGTCTTCGTCGGTGTCAACCTCGACGTCCTTCACATATCGCCCCGGATTGCTGCGTGACAGCATTGGAAATTGCACCCACTCGGTCGCGGTCAGACAACCCATCGACCGATAGAAATTGATAAAGAAGGGGGAGAGGTGATTGATCGATCCTCCCTTCTCCTCGAACGCATGCTGCCTCGTTATCTTCCACAGAATGCGAGCCCAGTGAATCGGAGCTCCGGCCAACGCCAGCTCCACGAATGCCACCTGCCAAGAAGTTATGTAGGTGGTCTTGTGCGGCTCCAAGAGTTGAATAAGTGCTACCACGACATTTCTGCAGTAGCGATCCTTGTAGTCCCGGGTCTTGTACCCATTCTTGCTAGACTTGCTGCTCTTGAATAGGATCGCGAAGGAAATCTTCTCCTCCTTCGTGACCTTGATGCTCTCACTCTCAAATAGAAGATGGCCTTCCTCTCCCGCGTATCTTCCCAACACCTGCTCCCAGTCAGTGACGTTCCATCGCTCTATGTGCGGTCGAAATCCGCGCGTAGGTTGGTCCCTGCCCTTCTGCCACTCGCGCACCATGTCTTGACACTTCCAATTCCATCCCCACAGAAGTAAATCGAGTTTCACCACAGTCAGCTCGTGCTGGAACGCGCGCAACCCAATCTGCGGTAGCTTCAGCGGAATCATCCGCAGCTGCGTCGCCTTCGACATCGCGTTCTTGAAATTCCCCGCGCACTTCAAAAGTCCGCACTTTCTTCTGCTAGCTCCTCGCCTCTAGCACGCGGACGCGATCTCTCCGCGAACTCTCACTCTCACTCTCACTCCCTAGCAATTCCCTCGGTCGCGCACCAGCTGCTTCGCTCTGTCCTGCAATTCTCCACGTGCCGCAGCCCTCTCCGATTTCTCTCCGCTAGTTCGTGTGCGCACTTAGTTCTCGCGAGAAATCAAAAGTGAAATTCCAAGAATGAGTCGCCCGTCTTCAGCACACAAGATTTCATCGTCGACACTTGGGCGTGGAGATCGACCCACTTGATTGCCGAGCCGGCTTGGAGGCGTAACGGCCCCTCCCCCCCCCTCGCATCCTCGGCTTCACGTTCCGCCGTTGTGCGGGCTCACATGCTCGAAACTTGAATTCAATTTCCGCAGTCGTCCGTTGACGTAGCCTTGCTCGCGCAGTGCCGAAGGTGTGGCGGTGGAGGCCTTTGCCTCTGGCCAATTCTCAATTCTTTCCCTTCCCGCACCGTCAAAGGCGTATCGACGTCCGTCGAATTAGGTGCATCGCCGAAGGCGTTGACCGAAGTCAACTTTTCTTGTCCTTTCCGCTGATCTGTCTTGTCCCTCCAAAGGCGCTTTCGCCGCAGGAGTTCCGTTCCGCCGAAGGCACACGTGTCCGACTATGACGTACCGCCAAAGGCGTTCGGCCGAAGGCGGACCGTACGGAGTCGCTTGCCCCGAAGGAGTACACCGCCGAAGGCGTTCCCTTGGGCCGAAGGCGACTGAGCCGAAGGCGCATCGTCCGTGGCCGAAGACGCTTCCCATCAATAACTTCTCACACTCATAACTCATGAATCTCTTATTCGTTCCAAGAATTCTTGGGCTCGTTAGAAAAAGCGCGTCGGGCTCTTTCCAACAATAACCTAACTAGATCAAGGCGTTACGAATTGGGACAGTCACAAGGGATTTCTCTAGGCGCTTCCCCTCAGTAGGAACCGTTCGTTCGGGCCAGGGCGCTTGTCCCGGACCTTGCGCCCAACTCCTGGATTCTCCTGGATTCTACAAGACCCGCGATCATCCATTTTCACTATATTTTAGTGTACCGCTTACTATTTACAGTCGCTGCTGCGGTATTGTTTTCCAAAAATGTTTTAAATTTTGCACAAAAACAAAAAGTGGGTTACCACAAAATCAATAGAAGCTCTTGTGCATTCTGCTAGCTCCGATGTCAAGGAACCGAGAGTGGTGCTTGTACTCTCAACTCACGAGAACCAAGATGATATCATTAGGCATATTAGGTAGGGTACTGCGTGATGAAATCAATTTTCTAAAATCTTTGAGTATATAGGCGCGTACCTTTATATGTGATGTTGTCCACACTTTCAGTATCCTCATGATGAATGGAAAAATTGGAGAAACTTCAGTCTTGAAGAGGCGGAAAGTATTTGTTCAAAGCAAATATGCTTTGAAGTAGAAAGGAAAGAATCTGCTTAGGTGCATGAGAGGAAACCATCTCACTCACTTGGATTATTCTGACTCCGAACTCGATAAGCAAACGTTCAGGGAACGGATGGGGTACTACAAGTGAGCTTGACTTTTCACAGAAATAGATGTATCAGGATTCTTTCAAATGCTTAAGTCGGGCGTACACAGGCAGTAGATGATTGTTCGACATCATAAAGAATCAAACTACAGACGGATTGAGGTGAAAGAAGATCAAGTAACTATTTAAGGATAGATTAGATACTTTGTCAATGTTTTATTGGAAAAAAGTAAGATTTTTGGAGTCAGTGCACTTTCTTTTGGCTAGAGTTGCCTTTAGGATTGCTATATAGATTGGTAGTTTGAAGATTAGAGAGTAAGTTACCTCGGAGACTCGTACACTCGGAGTCAAAAAGTAGTGCCTTAGATTTTTTTCTCACATGCAAATGGGAAGTATTCTTGTTGTTACTTCATCATATTGTGGTGATGTAGTATTTAGGAAGGTCAAATTTCACTTAATTTCTCATGATCTAAAACTTTCTTTACGAAGATTATTTACAGTATATTCGTTAGAAGTAGGCTAGGAAATTGTGAGGTGTACTTGATGTTTGACTTGGTTAAATCTAGGTGGAAGGTAACATACCCATGAGACATCTTGGTGACAGCAAGGTGTTATTTCACCGAGCAAAAGTAGCAATTGATATTTTTCAAGTAGATTTGCCCTTCCAATGACAGAATTAGATATATTGAAAGTAAATTACAATATAGCATTGTGGTAATCCACTTTTTGTTTTTGTGCGGAATTTAAAACATTTTTGGAAAACAGTACCGTAGCAACAGTGTAAATAGTAATCGGTACATTTAAATAGAGTGAAAATGGATGATCGCGGGTCTTGTAGAATCATCGAGAATCATCGAGTTGGGCGCAATGTCCGGAACAGGCGCCCGGCCCAAACGACCGATTCTGAAGGGAATTCCCTTCGGCGCAAGGCGGAGAATACGCCTTTGGCGCTAGACGCCTTTGGCGCTAGGGAAATCCCTCAGAATTTATTCAATTTATAACGCTTGACTTGGTTAGTATCTTGTTGGAAAGAGCTCGACGCGCTTGTTCTAACGAGATCAAGAACGCTTGAAATGGATGAGGGATCAAGGAGTAACAATTAACGAAAGATACTGAGAGGGAGCGCCTTCGGCGGAAGGGCTAGGTCGACGGACGAGCCGCCTTCGGCCCTAGGTCAACGCCTTCGGGGGTGAACTCCTTCGTACGAGCGCCTTCGGCGCCAGCGCATCAAGATTAGGTCAACGCCTTCGGGGCAAGCAACTCCGTACGGTCCGCCTTCGGCCGAATGCCTTCGGCGGTACGGACATGTGTGCCTTTGGCGGAACGGAACTCCTGCGGCAGAAGCGCTTTCGGGGGGACAAGAGGAATCGACTGAAAGAACAAGACGAGTTGACTGCGGTCAACGCCTTTGGCCCAAGCGCCTTCGGCGCTGCGCCTACGTCGATGGACGTCTTCAAGGATACGCCTTCGGCGCTGCAGGTCAACGCCTTCGCCGGAAGAAGTGCGCCTTTGGCCGAACGCCTATGGCAAAGCGCCTTCGGCGGAGCGGGATAGAACAGAGATGCGAGTCGGCCAGAGGCGAAAGCCTCCGTCGCCGCGCCTTGGGCGATACCCCTTCGGCGCTATGCGAACAGGGCTATGTCGAAGTACGATGGGTGAAATTGAATTCAATTTTCGAGCATGTGAGCCCGCACAACGGCGGAGCGTGAAGCCGAGCGTGCAAGAGGAGGGCCGTTACGCCTCCAAGCCGGCGCAAACATCAAGTGGGTCGATCCCCACTCCAAGTGTCGACGATGAAATCTTGTGAGCCGAAGGCAGGCGACTCATTCTTGAAATTGCATTTTTGATTTCTCGCGAGAGCTGAGCGCGCACGCAAGTTGGCAGAGAGAAATCAAAGGAGAAGGCGACTCGCAGAGACTTGCAAGGCAAAGAGAGAATTGAGTGCACGACCGCGGGAATTGAGTGAGTGTGGAGCTCACAGTGGGATTGCATCCGTGTACACAAAGCTTCGGCATAGCAGAGGAGAGTTTGTGTAGTGCAATTTCAAGAACGCGATGTCGAAAGCGACACAGCTGCGGATGATTCCGCTGAAGCTTCCGCAGATTGGGCTGCGCGCTTTCCAGCACGAGCTGACCGCAGTGAAGCTCGATTTCCTCCTGTGGGGGTGGAATTACGTGTGCCAGGACATGGTGCGCGAGTGGCAGAAGGAGAGAGACCAACCTACGCGCGGATTTTGACCGCACGTAGAGCGATGGGTCATCGCGGATTGGAAACAAGTGTTGGGAAGATGTGCGGGAGACGACGGGCATCTCCTATTCGATAGCGAAAGCATCAAGGTCATGAAGGAGGAGGAGATTTCCTTCGCAGCCCTTTTCAAGAGCAGCAAGTCCAGCAAGAACGGGTACAAGACCCGGGACTACAAGGATCGCTACAGTAGAAATGTCGCGGTAGCGCTTCTCTAGCTCTTGTAGCCGCATAGGACCACCTACATCACTTCTTGGCAGGTGGCATTTGTGGAGCTGGCGTTGATCGGAGCTCCAATTCACTGGGCTTGTATCCTATGGAAGATAACGCGGCAGCATGCGTTTGAGGAGAAGGGGGGATCGATCAATCACCTCTCCCCCTTCTTGATCAATTTCTATCGGTCGATGGGTTGTCTAACCGCGACCGAGCGAGTTCAGTTTCCATTGCTATCACGCAGCAATCCCGGGCGGTATGTGAAGGACGTCGAGGTTGACACCAACGAGGAAGAGACTCCTGCCTCCACGCCACCAGCCCAACCAAGAGCTGAAGGAGAATCACTCGCAGCGCGAGTGCCGCGGAAGCGGAGATAGAAAGGAGAAGCAGAGAAGGGCCAACATTGCGATTCGGCTGCTCTCAAACGGAAGTGGCCACTGCACGAGCTCTGCAGTCGGCCGAAGCAGAAAGCACGCAGGCTCGTGTTGCTTGCAAGTAGCGCGGAGACGGGGCGTGCCGCAGGAGAGAAGGAGTCATCATCCTCGGAGGAGGATGGGAACACACGAACTGCAGAGAGGTCAGCAGACCTCCCTACGCCGAAGGCACGGACGCCTTCGGCGAAGCAAGACGGCCTTCGGGCCAGGAGAGACGACACGCAGCACCAACGAACGTGCCGGCGGCGGATAGGTGTTCCGCGCAAGTACCGTTTGCGGACTCGCCTTCGGGGTTGGAGCCTTCGGCGCAGCGGAGGAAGGGAAAGGAGCCGGCGGAAGATACGCCTGCGGCTCAAGGGCTTTCGGCCCAAGGGACTTCGGGCGAGCCGCCTTCGGCTCAACCGCCTTCGGCGGTAGACGCCTCCGACAATACGCCTTCGGCGGAAGCGCCACCGGCAGATGCGCCTTCGGCGAAGGACTCATCAGAGGAGCAAGACGACAAGGAGAAGGAGAAGGCACGTGTGCCTTCGGCGGTGGACGCATTCGGCGTTGCGGCGTTGGTAGTGACAGATCGGGCGAACGGTGCAAACTTGTCAAAAACAGGATCCCCCACCGCCTTAGACATTTTGGCAGGGAGTAGTGCGGCGGCAGCAGCAGCAGAGGCTGACGCTAAGCAGCCCAACTCCCGGGAATCGCCCAGGAATTCAATGGCGACCAAAATCCTCAATTCGGATTATGACGGAGAAGAAGAATCGGGCTCGGACAAAGAGGAGGAGCAATCGGTGGTAGGCACGCCGACGGCGGCACTATGCGAGTAGGTGGTACCTTTGTTGAGGTATCTCGATCGCAAGGTGACGAAGTACGCAGACCCCCGCCAACCTGGGTCCTACGTCGAATTAGTGCGCAGGCGGACTCGCACTAAAGTCCGAACCAGCAAGTTGTTGACACGCTTGGATGGGGACATCCAGGATCTGCGATTGAAGAACGAGGCCCTGCGTGGCCACATTGCTCTTTCGCGGAAGCTGCAGAAGGTCGTCGACGAGACGCGCGATGAGAAGTTCAAGGAGGCGAAGAAGGAGTTCGCCAAGGAGCAACCAAAGCTCGCGGATGAGCTGGATTCTGAGAAGACTCAGAATCAAATTTTGTCAGAGGAGCTAGTGCGGCAGACACGGTTGCTAGAACATTGTCAGCTCGCCCGCCAGGCGGATGAAGACTTAATCCGCAAACTGCAATCGGAGTGCGGCGAATTGCGAGCGAAGCGTGCGGAGTCAGAGTTGCAGTTGGTGGTAGTTGAAGACGATCGCCGGCGGGAGGCAGATCGCACGAAGGAAGAGTTGGTGAAGCGAGTGAACCACTGTCTTAGAGTTTACACCCTCTGGGAAGTGGCTGCGTAGGAGAAACTTAGATTGCGCGAGTTAGAACTTCATGCGGCGGGTTTGACGTCGGATGACAGTCGGAGCCGGCGGCGAGTGGCTAAGAAGCTAGATGCGTATCTGTCAAGGTCACAGGACGCCATGGCAAACCTCGAGGCGGAGGTGACTGCGGTGTTGCGGCGGTTGGGATTGCGCAGTTGAGCTGAAGACTAGTCGGATAGGGAGTTAGCGCGCGGCAGTCCGTCGCGCTGAAGGCAAAGTAGATGAGCTGCAGTGTGCTGCAGCGTAGCGTAGCGTAGTGTAGTGCAGATGCAGAGTGCTAGTTAGGACTTAGAGAGGGTATAAAGTAGTTCAAGGCGTCTTGCCTTGGGATTCTTCCAATTTCGGAAGTGCAGATCAGGAACTCATTTTCTCTGCGTGTTTGTGTCCTTAGTTCTATCACCGCGCAAGAGGAGCTACAGCATGACCAAGATACCGCATTTTGTAGCTAAAGGCCTTCGGCCGAATGTTCAGAGCCAGTGTATTGGTTAGATACTTGAGGAGTTTGGATCTACACCTGCAGATGATTGCTGAATGCTCAGAGCCAGTAACTGGTTAGATACTTGAGCAGTTCGTCCTTACACCTTCGGGTGATTGTTCCTGTTTGTACTCCTTCAAGATGTTTCCCCTGAATGCCAAAGTGAAGTTTTGTTACTTCGAGTAAGCCTTGGTTGTAATTCAGGTTACGCTGCAGAAGGCGCCCTCGGGGCAAACCTCTGTAGTATTTCTGTGAATGACTAGTGCCTGAGAATTCAAACTCGTCAATAGACTATTATGGTGTGCCACTCGATCTTTTCTCAGTTGAGTTTCTCAGTTCGGACCTGTATTCTCTGCGCGTTTTGTGAGTTGAGTGTGTTGTTCACCGCCGCGTGTGAGTGACTTCGGTTTGACGAAGATACCGCATCCGAAGTAGGAAGTCCAAATCGGATGCCCTGCGCTAGCAAAAACTAGTGGAAGGGTTGTAAAAACCGGAGTTGGGAGTCACTACCTGCAGAGCCTCTGAATGTACTCGTGAGAAACTTTCCCCCTGAAATCTTAAGTAGAGGTCCTAACCGACCTCTGAGTTGTGTTTCTATAGATTCAGGTGTGTGTTGAGTGAACTACGCTGCACTGTGCGTCCTCCAAGTGACCTCCGAGTTGAGCACTTGCAGTATTTCTGGGAGTGACAGTCGCCTCAGAATTCAAACTCTTCAATAGTCTGTTAAACGTAACACTTTGTACTCTGTGTCTTGCCTCTGTCCTTGTGGGTTCGACCTTTTTGCTGCTATACTGCAGTTTTAGCCTTTGGTGGGTTTTTACAAGCATATTTCAAGTGTTTTTTTTTTCTCCAATAGCACCTTTCTAATGGATCTGGCCACATGACAAGGTAATTATCATCAAATAAAGTGTTATTAATGTTAATACTTCAAGACAATTTTTTTTATACGTATCTTTTTTCTTAAAAAGCTGAAACTCCTTAAAATACCTCATAATCGGAATAGTCAGAAATCAAATGCTCAAAAATAAACAGGTCAAATTGAAGGAAACCACGCATAAAACATAGAAGCAGAAAAAACCTAAACAGAAGTTATGATGGGAATATTCACGATATAACATTCAAGGCGGCTTACGAATTCTGATCACACTTTAAGTAGTCAACATCACACACAAGTTAATCCTACTTTGAATCCACCCTCATCACAACCAATATCATATTTCTAAGTTTTTTAAACTTTTTTATGGAAAATTGATATAATTGAAAGTACTTGAGATAAAATGTCATAGTTGCATTTGTTAAAAAATAAAAGTAAAAATACATAATATTTCAAAATATAACAAAACGTGCAAGCATTGGCAGCGTGATTGGATAAGCTTGCAATCAGGAGACTAAGGTCAAACATATGTCCACCTCAACGTATTTCAAGATTTTATGTGTGAATGGAATAGAGCTGTGGCGCAACTAGGGTTTGTTGTCTTGTTCAAGTGAAATGATTTTGTTAATAATGATGGAAATTGTGAATATTTTTGGTGTACGGAGTAGGCAAAACAAGAGCACTTAAGGTTTATGGGAGAGATTGGTCCAATGCTTAAGGAGTATCATGAATGAATTGTTGAAAAATGCCATACTGTGTTGAATACGACCCTAGATATTGAGTGGAATTGAATGAAAGATTTCAAGTCAGATATTCAAGACGTAAGTATCCTACATAAGGAACAAATTGTGGATACCAAATAAAAATGAAGTTTCAATGTGGATTATATTGAGAGCAAAATTCTCTTGTGGCCTAAAAGTTTTGGAATTGTCAAATGTTTTTATGACTTATGATCTACTTAACCTAAGAACAAAGAAGATTTTTAGAAATTTTTGTATGTCAATAATATGTTATCGCCTTATAAAACTTAGTTGTATATTTCAAGATAAATTTACTTATCATAATAAATTGGTTTGCCAATTCATCAAATATTAAAAATAGAGAGTTGAATAATAAACTCTCAAACAAGTTTTGAGAATTTCTTTACATAAAATCTTGTTCCATAAAAAAAAAAGATTTTGAAAATCATATTAGGATGTCAATAAATTAATATTTTGTCTGATAAATGGAGATACTATGTCAAAAATATATGCATGTAGATTGATTTTAACCTTCTATAAACATAATGAGTTTTAAAAATATAGGAGTGATAAATGTGAATGAGAGTAAACTTTAAATCAGAAATTCACAATTTTAGGAAAATTAGTTTTAAACTCAATAACATTATGGAGTTCGACAAAATAACAATACGTTAATTATGCATTAAATAAAAAATAAATTTAAGTTTTCAAGTCTTTTCTCATCAATCTCTTTTGAAAAATCATATTTATTCGATGATTGTGATCTGTTGGACAATTGTCAATTTTTCATTGCTGACGGCAGAATTTATGTGGAGTGCATGCAAAGTTAAAGCACTTGCGTTAGCCGACAGCCTAACCATGTTAGCGCCGCTTAAACCCTTGGTTTAGGAGGCGGAGGTTACCTGAATAACAAGAACAAAGAAGTTTGATATGAGATACTTTAGGCGCAAGTTGGCGAAGACTTCGGGATGTTATTCATTAATAGTCAAGACCTGCAAATTATCCGCAAACAGAAGCCTACACTGGTCCAAACAATCTGGACTAGGGATTCTCGCGTGAAGCTTTGAACGACGCATTACAATTTTAGAAAGAAATGATGTAATATCCATGAGAGGTTGACACCGATTCCAATTTCGGAATTTTGTGAGGTAGAACAGGAATGGCGTACTGTGAACTTCCTGTATACAACCTAATACCATAATATAGAATGCATTAGGTCTAGGAAATTACTTGATGGTACCAGGGAAACTCAAAACACTTATGGGAACCAACAGATTTCATTTTACATGACAGGACCCATCGACGGCCATGCAACCCCACCGTCAACGATGTTCTAATACTATCTTGGGGTAGTTCAAGTAGAACATGAAGTAAGGGCAATACCATATCCGGAGTAATTCAAACTCATGATGTTAGTCATTTTGTTACACACTGCTGCAAACGAGTTGCCAGAATACTTTGGCCCGAAAGTGGTGGACATTCTCCACTCTATAGAGCAAAGTCCATAAAGGGGTCCATCAAGTAATATCCTCCGACAGATCCGATAGAGTAAAAACAGACTTGCACCTAATATCAGCAGCAGCGGCTGTTAGAAGTTTGTAAGATGTACTACCAGTATCTGAAACTGCAAATGAAAAGTATCATGACATTGTTTCATTGAATCTACCGACCGAGTAATGAGATCTGTCCGGCAGAGGGCCCTGCAGTGTAGAGTTACTTAATCACTTATCGTTGGCGTGCACAACCGCTCAGACTGTTTACGAAGCGGAGTCGAGCAACGTGAAAGCTCAGTAGATGAAATCACAACATGATTCTGTTCTGCACACGCGAGAACGGCGATGCGTTTCCCCGTACCATTTACAGTTCTCTAAGCATTTCCAAATAGTCTTAAATCTAGCATGAAAATGACTAATCTGGCAAGCAGGCTTCGAGCATTTCATGTTCTTCAGTCAGTTTTTCCAGTATCGAATACGTGCTATCGTTGGGTAGGTTTTAGGCTGGTCTTGTAACTTAAGCATACAACATTCATATTTTCATCTTCAGGCCGCTGCAGAGCTCCACGGGATGTTGCTAAACATGTCAAGAAGCAAGGTTTGAAATATAATGAGATGAAGCAGAAAAATTGCTTCAAGTACCTTTCTCACCCACCAACCTACTGCTTTGTTCTGGCTTTAAAAGAGAAATCACACGGAATTGTATCAAGTTTCAGCCATCAAGTGCGGCATCCCTGCCAGTTAGAGTACCCTCAGTCAGTTGTGAATCGGCCATGGTGCCGGGGATGGATAGTATGGAAGGATACGCCAGGTTGGAAGGTATCCTTCAAACAGTGCGGATGGAGTCTCTCTAGCTCAGAGTGGCCAGAGTAGGCCGTGAATCACTGAGAATGAAATATCAACAGGTCATAGCATTCTCAGGTCTACCTGACGCATTGTTTTACCAAAATATGTTTTTCAAGGAAATTGTACATATCCTGAAAATTTCTTGTCAAAAGGAAATGCGGTTGTAGCTGGTGGACATGGTATTTGGGCCTAGCGTTATCCTACCCCTTGGTTTCTTTCATCGCGTGGCACCCCAAATTTTATCGATTTCTATCTGGCCGCAATTCTTTAAACAACTTCAAGATCCAATCCAGATGCAGGTCTATGTCAGATCATAGCTTAGAACCTTCGTTCAGATGCACGTCGGGTCACCTTCACTCCAGGTGAATCTGTCTGAACGCGCTCGGATTACCTGCTGTAACTTCCTGTGCATTTAACAGTCCTAGAGTCTGACATTCTAAAATTTCTGAAACATATCACATTAAGCATTGCTCATTCACCGGCACAAATGCCATGCAATATTGCACAGAATATCTGTCACACTTTACTTCGTTAAGTCCGAAGCTTTGATGTGAAAGAAGTCCAAACTATCGGCGAGTTTGAAGAGCCAATCCTATGGTAGTAAATAAAGAACTGAACCGAGAGACACGCTCAATCTGAAGAATTGTCGGAGAATGCCGCCGATTCCAGATCCGTTCCAACGGAATTCCTCATCTTCACGTCCTCGAGAACCATCATCTTCAGATCCAACCGTAACAAAATTAGGAACTACCCTTCTAATCCTTTAATCCCTCCTTAAATCCGAGAACTTCATTCGCTTGGTTGATACTCTGAAATCGGGCGGTGGCCTCTGGACATTGTTGCGGCTAGGCAAGACTTTGCTGAATTTGTCTGGATGCAAATTCAGCCATCCTGTAAGCAGTCCAAATTTCTTCCGCTGTAGAATAGAATTGCATACCAACCTTCCTTCCTCCCTCCATCGTCCATTTTCCCGTGCCTCCCTCCTCTGTAATCCCTCTCAGCATTCTGGAGAATACCTAGCTAATCCTTTCCTAAGTATTTTTCTTGCCTCTGTCATAAAATACTTCTTCGCTGGCTGGGACCTAGCATATTCCTCGAGTAATGATCTGATTGCAAACACTGATGTAGGTTTGCTAGGTTAAACACTAATCAATTTCCCCTATCTCTCCTAACCATTGTTTGAACTCATAATTTTACAAAAATTATCAAAAAATTTCAAGCATAATTTTCCAAAATTTTAAATCTAAAATTTTCATTTTCATAGTGTTAAAATGACATGTAAACGTATTTTTGTACTCACAAATATAATCAAAAGAAGTAACAAACTTCATCAATTCCTAACCGCAGCTGAAACTTCTGACTTTTAACATTAACACTAAAGCTTCCTGAAAAGCTCCATCTTCTATATTTAGAACACCAGGGAGAAATTAATAAGAAACTACTAGCAGTACGGATGGATAGAAAAACTTGCGAGATTTCACAAAGAAATTGGTAGAATGAAGAATATTTTACAGCCAAGTTACATCCTTTACAACCAACGACTTGTGCTTAATGTGCCCAATCTAGAAGCTTTCGAACTCTTCAAAGACAATGACAACTAAACTTGGCAAAAGGTTTAAGAATGTACTTACCACATTCCACGTATTTACTGATACACAGATAATGACCCTAGAAGGCTTGGACCCTCGTACAAAATCCAAAGTATATACTTTGCACATCTTTTACATAAGGAACGTCATGGAAGGCCTTATATCATAGTTTTAGCTTCGATAGGGGATTTCTATAGAGCAGAGACTAGTGATCACATTTCTTAACAAAAAATCAGATTTATAATTTATCCCTGATTTGGAAAAAATGACCAACAAAAGGGAACTGATAAAATATTTTTAATTATCAATATTGTAAAAATTTTTATCCAAGTGTTCAACATTATGCATCTTTTACACATAATACAAGTATGGAAGTATTCTATTTGGACTATCTTGGTCTTTGTAATTTACGAGGAACGGGTTCAAGTATGGCATGATTGCCGTACTTAAACCTTCGCACTAAAAGTTTAACCTTCACCAGAGACCAACCAATAATTTCACTAATTTATTGCAATTTTTTAGTGATTACAAAAATGTATCGATAACATTGAGACAAGCAGGAAGTATTTAATCATGCTTTTATCCCCTTCTTCTTCACGACGTTCATACTCGTATACTCGCCGGAAATTGAAGTGCCTAAAATCCTGGACAACGTATAAACTCATGACCTGAGCAAGTGAAGATCTAAGCATCCAGCATCCTCGACGGTATGAACAAACTTGGCTTTTAAGAATTCATCATCCAGTGCCATAGTTGTTCTCAATGAACATGACACCGACTCGGTGAGTTTGGATCAGCAACCGTCGCGGTCATTGAAGAGAAAAGTGGAGATCTCTATTTTCAACTGCTATCATTGTAGGAGACGTTGATCGCCCTGTCAGTTCAACCTACAGTCTAGTGGATAATTTTTAACAATCCAGTGCTGCAATTTCATTCAGATCATTTAACATCCTAGATTAAGCATGACTTCATGTATTTAAGAAGGATATTTTTATGCATGGTTAGGCACCAAAGTATAGAAAAAACGTGTTTGGCTGTTCGGAAGGGGGATCTGATTTTTTTTTCCACCCTACTAAACTACTTCGACAATATCACGCTTGCACACATCTAGTTGTTAAAATCCATGCAGTTAAAACGACCTATAATTCATGAAATAATCTGCCCTGAAACTCCTATAACTTCTCTTCGGACTTACACTACGTCATCTTCCCCGGGAGAATCCCCCACCTCCTACAACAGATGTCTCTGCTGCTGTGTTATCCACTCCTGCTCTGCATTTACTCCGGGCGCCGGAATTATAACACACCAAGGGTCATGGATAACATGTGGCAGAAATCCAAATAAACGAAATTCAGGGGCTCCGCGAAAAGGAGGTTCGGGTAAAAAAAACATCATGTCTCTTTCAGCCCAGTATTTCGCCACCTCAACGTCTACAGTTACTTCCTCGTAGACGAAGAACACATCGCTGCCGCTCGAAGCATAAATTTTGAAAGCTCTGGCATCCCCCATAACCCATAGATCTCTTGTTCTCCTTATCAGAGATCCATCCATTCTCCGGACCATTGGATGGCGGAGGAAGTTTCCATCATAGCTCCTACGATCAAATTCCACATCAGTCCTATCCATAGCGAGTAAACACACATATCCTTCATACGCAAGAATCTGAAGGGCACCTGGCTTGTCCTCCATTACTTCCTCTGCCAACACATTCCAGGTTTCTTCTCTCAGATCAAATATCAAGAGAGCCTTAATCATGACCGTGGGATCCCATACGAGCCAATACAAACACCCATTACATACTACACATCTCCCACTGTGCCACTCTACTTCCATCCAGTTTAGCAATGTAGGAAACGGATGACTAATCCACGACCATGTTCTGGTAGTCGAATCGTAAATCAAAGATCTGCGTCTATCTGTGACTACAACTCCTCCCAAAATCAGCTTGAAGTGTTTTGTAGATTGGTCCACGACTAAACCCACCATGATGCACTCAAGCTTATCATCCAAGACTGCAGATACTCCATCGATATCATGAGGTACGTTCAAAGTCAGGAATTTGTCCTCAACTGGGTTATACATTACATATTCGGTTGAGAACAGTTCATTGAAACACAGTAGGCCTCCATCAGCAGCGACCACCTGCTTGGGCCCAAATGTAATATTTCTTGTGATCCATCGGTCATGAAAGCAGAAGTAGGCCGTATTGTCAATGCATGCATCATACAAAATAACAGATTTATTCCAGATTTTGTTCCGTAACTCCGGACTATCTATGATTTCCTTCCATTTCTTACAAACTGAACGACATTCCGCAAGAGTAAAAACTGGCAGATCCTGATCTCTGAGAACCTTTATCAGTAATTCAACAGGTAGGGGTTCCAATAGATCTTGAGGTCGATCCACTTCTCTATCGAGTTCCATTGCAGAGAACAAGCCCTGAATGATACATATGAATATGATCTCTGAATTAAATCTGGAACATCTCAGAAGGGACAGTAATCAGTCAATTGCGAGTAAATCTTGGAAAACAAATCTCACGCTCGTTGCCACAGATGGGCTCAGATGAGAAAGATCTGATGCAACGAGAACTTCATATGTGCGATGTGTGGACGAGAGAAGAGTCGTATCACTCACGTCGTCACGGAGTCGATGGTCAGACTACAAGAGAGAAGTTCCTGGCCTATTCGCAGATCTGATGTCGTGGAACGAAACACGGACTAGTAGGCGTGACTGCGATTGAATTACGCATCGGTTAACTCAGGATTTCATTTAGATTTCGGTTTACGTTTAACTGTCATTTTCACAATTTGAAGTAAGAACCTACTCGTTTGGAACGCCGAAGACTCTCTCTCATCCTCTTTTCAAATGCCTACACTGCTGAACTGTCTTCTGATTCTCAATAATAATTTGAATAGAATTACAAATGGAATAAAAGCTCACCTCTATATGAAATCGTATAAATCGCTTATATCCAGCGTTGACTTGTTCGAACTTGGAAATGTGACTAATTACTCCCTTAATTCCACTGAGGCATAGATAAAGTCTAACTTATGTTCATAGGAAAACTAGAGAGCGCTTTCATGGTAGGAAGGTAATCTTCGCGCTAATTACCACCACGTACCTTGTTGAGATACTTGTGGAGATGTGTGTTCTGATTAGCCTCTTTTCTCCTCTAGTCTGGATTGTAGTCTTCTGATTGCACAAATGACTACAAAAAGTCTTTGATTACTAAGGCTCCCAACTCACATCTTTCAAGGCCAAAGGCGATTCATTGTTACAAAAGAATGAGACTGATGAATTGTATATGTGAAAATGTCTCTAATGTTGTCTGTATACACTTCCATTTAACATTGAATTCAAAGTCATATTCTTTGCTTCAATTCTCTGAGTTTAAATGTAATTTACACCCGAAATGTACACAATGTCATTTTGCTCATAATCATACCAGATCTGACTGGAGTCACATTCACTATTTAGTACAGAACTTATAGGTTTCTAGAAAGGCTATTTTCGATCAAAGTCGCAATCTGAAACCCTCAAATTCAGAAAGTAATTTTTCATAAGTCTTAATATCAACTCCATCTCCTAAAACCTTCAAACTCCTACTTTGGGCTAAAAAAACATCTTGATTTCTCCATGAGCTATTTTTTAACTTGAAATTGTTTTTGATTGAATTTATATTCTATCCTTGAGAATTATGTACATTAATTTGCTTATCGGCCATAACAAATATTTTAGTGCCAATAGTAACGTAGATTCTTATTGCAACAATCATCTTTCACAATAGAGTTTTGCTAAATAAGTTGACACAAGAGGCATGCACATGCAAATCTTATCACAAAATACATATTTGTGATATCAAACGTAACCAAGGGAAGTAATCTACAATATTATTTTATACTAGATCTTGGACTACTCTGATATTAATCATCTGACTTTAATCATATATACATTGTTATTCCAAGAAAATATAATTTACAAACATTACTTGTAGCGAATAACGTAACTCACATATTCAAAAATTAATCTTGCATGTTAATAACCAAAGAAACAGACATGAACAAAAATAGAAATGATGATAATAATCTCCAAAAAAAGGTTAAATAAATAGTTATTTTTCTATAATATGACTGAATAGTAATAAAACCCCCCACACGTCTGAAGCTGAAAATCTATTTCCCATCTTCACGCTATTGAATCAGCTTATTAGAATTCGTTTGAAAGGAAAGCCTTCCCCGCACCTCCTACTTCATACGTCTCTGCTCCTGTGCTACATACTCCTGCTGTCTTATCCACACCTGCCCTGCACTTCCTCTGGTAGCTGAAGTTATTGCATACCAATGGTCGTCAGGGCTCGGAGGGTAACAAAGCATTGAGACCGATTGCGTGAGTGAAGAGGTTGGGGTAGAAAGAATTTCAAGTCGAATTCAGCCCAATGTTTCACCACATCAAGTTCTTTACGTTCTTCTCGAACACGAAAAATGCATCATGGCCTCGTGTGGCATAGAATTTGAAAGCTGTGGGATAATCTAGAACCCATTGATCTATAAATCTCCTGATAACAGCTTCATCCATTGCTTCGTCAATATTCTATCCAAACATCCGTCTCGTGATGAAACCTCGATCAAATATATCTCTAGCTCTCCTGGTCAAAGCTCCATCCATTCTCCGGACCATGGAATCTCGGAGGAAATTCGCTCCTACGATCAAACTCCCCTTCGAAAGGAGACCAATTACTGGCAACTAGCCAAACATGTTTCTCATACGCAGCCACTTGAAGGTCAATTGGCGGGGCCCCATGAATTCCTGTACCAGGGCGTTCCACCTTCACTCCAAGAGAGCTTTCATCTTGCGACCAGAGGGATCCCATACGAGCCAATACAGAAATCTACTACATACTACACTTCTACCAATACCCCAGACGTCTTTCATCCATTCAGGATACGGATGAATTCCTCACGACCATGTACCGGTCGTCCAGTCGTATATCAAAGTTCTGCGTCTATCTGTTGCGATCAGAACTCCTCCCAAAACCAGGTTGAAGTTTTTTGTAGATTGGTCCACGACTAAACCCACCACCTTACGCCTTCAGCATTCCATTATTGATTGTATGTTCTCCATCGATTTCACGAGGTACCTTTAAAAGTAGGATTTTGTCCGAAACTGGGTTATAAATGACATATGCTGTTGAAAATCGTTCACCGAAACACAGTAGGCCTCCATAAGCAGCGACAACCTGCTTGGGCCCATATGTAAGACTCCTTGTGACTAATTATAAGATAATCACAAGAGTCTTACAAAGTAAAAGTTGATGTAAAGTAAAAGCTTGGTAATAAAATTATGTAGAAAGAAGTTCTTGATTCAAAACCAAATTTATTTTTGTTACTAAAGTTGAGTTAAAAAATGAAATCCGAAAGATTTACTTTTCTATCCATCACATCAAAATCTTAAATTCTTTTGTTTATTCATAAATATGTTGATATTTTTTGTGATATCATATTGAATTCTTATATCATGAAACTGAGATTTTCAAATTTTTTGGAATCGAATAATTGTTGGAGATTTCATTTAAAAAACTGGAGCTCTCATTCCTATGAAATGTGTAATGAGTTAGGGAAAAAAAGAACTTACAACGGAAGTTTCTTTAAAGAATGTGCAAAAATGGTCAGATTTTAGCGAGAGCAATAGTTTAAGACAAAAAATTGAAATTGAACAAGTTGATGATGCATTTATTGTTATATTTTATCAAAGAGTATTTACGTGGGAAAGAAAATGTCTTCTTCTCTAATTCCACCAAGATTAGAAAGCAAGAAGAACGAAATTGTGACTTAAGAGAAAACCCCTCCGAGTTATTAGGTTGACGATATCTCATAATATTGCTCTCAACATAAAATCTATAATACTATGACAGTTCTCATGGCTGCTCTAGTCTAATATGTATGAGTAAGTCATAATCTCTTACAACGTTTATGTGATGAGGCAAATCCCATGAGAAGCTTAATATCTTAAAGAGATCAATCTGAACTCTTTCACTCAATTGAGTTCATTTGATATTGAGTAGCATAAAAATTGATATATTTGTCTATACTACTAATAGTTGCTATATAATTTTAGTCTCTGTGAGTAGAATGTAGGGAAGCTATAACCTGAAACTTGATGATAACTGTTACCCCGATGGGGATAAACTAACCTAGCTATAGTTCCCTATAGCTAGGGAACTGTCAGACAATGATATTGTTCATCTCAACAAATATGACAACGACTTGGTGCCCTTTGATCAGCTACTGTCGAGAATAGTCGACGTCGCTGTTCTCATATTTTTCAGATCAACGAAAAACATGCAATTGGATGGAAAGTCAGAAGACAATACTGAATGGGTTGAATATATCCATTTTCGGTATATAATGATATCGAAGGTGCATTGTAGATGATATTGATCGCTTTGTTAATTTGACCTATAGTATACTGGATTGTGTAGTTACGTTCAGAAACAATCTAGATATCTCTCTACCTTGAGCCGTAATTGGATCGAGAATCAAATGTAAGGTTATTTACCAAGAAAAGGAATTTTTTCCGCTTTTCGGAAGAGTGATCTGAATCCACTGTTTTACCCTCTTAAACCAATGCCATCTTAACATCCTGCAGAGAAATAAATTTTTGAGGACCCATATTTCGGTGAGCTAATCTGTCCTAAAGGTCATAACACTCCTCTTCTTCTCATAGAAATTCCATTGCCTCGTCAACCAAATTGCCCAAGAGCTTGCGTAGGAGCTTCCCGCATATCTTCCTCCTCCCGTCTCTGCTCCTGTGCTTTAAACTCCTGCTGTCTTATCCACCCGTGCCCTGCACTTCCTCTGGGACTTGGAATTATTGCGCACCAAGGGTCAATGGGGTTCGGAGCGTATACAAAGTTTTGCAAAGGATTTCTTGAGTGAAAAGGAGGTTGGGGTAGGAAAAATATCAAGTTTAATTCAGCCCAATATTTCACCACATCAAGTTCTTTACGTTCTTCATCAAATACGAAAAATGCATCACTGCCTCCTGTGGCATAGAATTTGAAAACTGTGGGATAACCTCGAGCCCATTGATAAATAAATCTCCTGGCAGCAGCTTCATCATTTGGACCGTCCATATTCCATCGAAGTATATGTCTCGTGATCAAACCTCCATCATATACACCTCTTACTCTCCTGATCAAAGCTCCATCCATTTTCCGGACAATTCGATTCCGGAGGAAGTTGGCGACATCGCTCCTTCGATCAAACTCCTCTTCCAGAGGTTTCCAGTTACTGGTGAGTAGGCACACATGTCCTTCATACGCAGCCATTTGAAGGTTGATTGGCGTGCCCTCCATGGATTCCTCTACCAAGGCGTTCCACGTTCCCTTTTCCAGATCAAATATCAAGAGAGCCCTCATCTTGCCCCTAAAGGGATCCCATACGAGCCAATACAGACATCTATCACATACTATACTTCTCCCAATACCCCACACGTTTTTCATCCATTCAGGAAACGGATGAACTCCCCACGACCATCTACCAGTCGTCGAGTCGTAAATCAAAGTTCTGAGTCTATCTGTTGCGACCAGAACTCCTCCCAAAACTAGCTTGAAGTTGTTCGTAGATTGGTCCACGATTAAACCCACCACCTTACACTTTGGCATACCAACAATGACTGTATCTTCTCCATCGATTTCACGAGGTACGTCTAAAAGCAGGAACTTGTCCGGAACTGGGTTGTACATGACATATGCTGTTGAAAATCGGTCACCGAAACACAGTAGGCCTCCATCAGCAGCGACCAGTTCATTGGGCCTAAATGTAAGATTCCTTGTGATCCATCGATCTCTACAGCAGAAGTAGGCCGTATCTTGAAGACTTGCAGTAAACACAATAACAGAATTTTTCCATATTTTATTCCGTAAGTCAGGACCATCTATGATTTCCTTCCATTTCTTACGAACTGAACGACATTCCAGAAGTGTGGAAATTGGCAGATCATGATCTCTGAGAATCTTGATCAGGAAATCGATAGGTAGACTTTCCCATGCATCTTCCGGTTGATGCTGATCTCTTTCGGTTCCCATTTTAACGAACGAGCTTTTGAAAAATCATACATATGAGGCCATCTCTGAATCTGCAATCTGCAACATATCGATAGGAACTATTACTCAGTCTACTGTGAGTTCACTTCGACAACAATTCTCACGCGGATTGAAACAGATAGGCACAATTGTAAACAAGTGTGTGTTGCAATATCTGCATATATACTTGTGAAGCAGCTGTCAAACTTGAGAACGCTCGCTGCAGAAGTCTGGACAAGAGAAGAGTTTTAACATAGGGGAAATTGTCCCATATCGACGAAAATGTCAGATAGGGGACAGAGAACGGGAGAGAAGTTCCCGTTACTGAGGTTCCGAACTCTGAAGTCATCGACCTTAACACCGATTAGTATCGGTTGACAGTTACTTATGCATCGGTCATCTCATCGTATCATTTTGGATTTCGCGTTCGTTGAACTGTCAATTTCACAGTTTGAAGTATAAACGTACTATTTACAATTTAAAAAAGATTCTCTCAACCGTGAGCTATCCGTTGAGCTATCTTTTTGTATTTATCGATAGTATGAAATATAATTTGAATCTAATATTATGTTGATTTAAGCATTCTTGAAGAGTAAATACCCTCGAACTTCAAAAATGACTGATAACTCTTGACCTCTACCTGGGGCGTCAACATATTTTCAAAGAGGAAATATTCTTCTATGAATGGATATGCTGAAGGCAATTGATTTACAGTTTTATCTTTTGTTCATCAACCCATCTACCATTCATTCATTTTTAATCTTCCTCCTCACAAATTTACCGTTAATTTTGCTACAATTATTTAAAATTACGGATAGTATAAATCCAATCTACGAGGAAATATATTATCCCCAAGGATAAGTATCACTTATTTATTAACACTCTGAATAAACTAGCCGTCCTCTTAAGGTTTGACGTTTTTCTTCACTGTTGCTCCATGATGTAGGTAGTTGTAGACTTGATCATTATAATCATAGATCTTGTATTAAAGTGTTTTTCAAATTCAATTTACCAGTATTTTCTGAATTTTTTTTCCTGATATTGTTCAAATGCATGACTACTCTATATCGTATTACATTTTCGGGGTATGAGCTTGTTTGATATTGATTGAAATATTTACGTGGACTGCAGTCAACTTCATGGCAGTATACTCTTATCATTGCTTTTGAAGCTTAGTGAAACAACTTATGTACATAGGACCTCACATCATTCACTAAGGAAATAAGTCTCATTAGATGAGTACAATAATGATTTTGAGATGGTTATGTCCTTTGACGGTTTTCATCAACAAGTACTTTCCAATATTGCACACCTCAGGCCATTTGATGAAATATGCTGAGTAGCACTTTGTTCACAAGAGAGATCAGATAATCTAGCCTGGTATGATCACCACAATATGGACTAACTCGGGAATTTGACAATTGGTGTCTTCCGAACAGCTTCTATTGATTTTGAGCAGATGCTGAGTAATTAAGGCTTATTAATTTCTACGAAAGTCTCAACAAAAAATTCCATACACGAAAAGTATTTTTGAAAGTTGGTTCATGAAATTACGAAACAGCTAAGCAACAGGTTCAACTCGATTCACAGTATTCATTAATCACATCTAGAAACGATACATAAACTCATTTCACTCAATATGTCTATACAAACATATTTATTTTTGTATTCAAAGAATATTGAGGTTGATAATTTTGCGCAAACAGTAGAGAAAAGTAACGCCGTGTAGTGCGAATTTCATAGGTTCACATCTACTAAAGAATTATTTCCACTAAAAATCACTAAAAATCCACTAAAAATCAAGTGGTGTTCGTATATCATTTGGTGAAAAAAATCAATTTAGAAATTACTGATGGGTTTCGTGGTTCCACCCTTACCCATCATTGGCTATTCTTGGGTAAAGCTTGCAAGAGAATCCAAAAAAGCATAGCATATCCTTTTGTTCTTGTGACCTTTGGCCTCACGCCAAGCAGTCATCCTGGATGAAATATCCTCTCAGCATTCATTGATAATAGAGAGCTCTATCTCACAATGCTCTATTTTGTAATAAAAGGAAGTATCTAGTCATAAGTTTCTGGTTTCCAACTTACATGTAATAAGAACTATCAATGGATGGCAAGATTATTGTAACCCAAGCTGGGGAATACGTAAGCATCCAGTTTCCTCTAGGGTACGAGCAAACCTGGTTGGCTTATAAACAAACCAACCAGCCCATTCCAGACTAACATGAACTTAAGTTGGCACTCTAGTTGTCAATAACGATGTAGTCCAAACGACATATACTTGGGTGAACTGATCTGTCCTCGAATTCCTATAACCTCTCTTCAGACTTCCACTACGTCCTCTTCTATGGGAGAATCCCCCACCTCCTACTACAGATGTCTCTGCTGCTGCGTTATCCATTTCTGCTCTGCATTTACTCGGGGTGCTGGAATTATTGCACACCAAGCGTCACGGAAGAATCTCGGCTCGATTTCTGGACGGAATGCCCATACAAACATTTCATGGCCTTCTCGAAAAGGAGGTTCGGGTAAAAATTCGATCACGTCTCTTTCAGACCAGTATTTCGCCACCTCAAGGTATTCATCTTCTTCCTCTTCCTCGGTGACGTCGAATGTGTCGAAGACGAAGAACACATCACTACCTCCTGCAGCGTAAATTTTGAAAGGTCTGCCATCCTCCATATCCCATAAATCTCTAGTTCTCCCGATCAGAGATCGATCCATTCTCCGGACCATTGGATGATGGAGAAACTTTCCGCCATAGATCCTACGATCAAACTCAAAATGAGTCCAATCCATGGCGAGTAAGTACACACGACCTTCATACGCCGTAATCTGAAGGCCATCTGACGTGTCCTCCATGACTTCCTCTGCCATGACGTCCCATCTTTCTTCGCTCAGATCAAATATCAGCAGAGCCATTATCAGGGTCGTGGGATCCCATACGAGCCAATACATACATCCATTACATAAAACACTTTTCCCATCTTTGCACTCTACTTCCATCCAGTTCAACAATGCAGGAAACGGATCAATAATCCATGACCATCTACTGGTAGTCGACTTGTAAATCAAAGATCTGCGTCTATCAGGGAATAGAACTCCTCCCAAAACCAGCTTAAAGTGTTTTGTAGTTTGGTCCACGACTAAACCCACCATGATGAGCTCCAGCTTACCATCAAAAACTGTAGGTAATCCATCGATTTCATGAGGTACGTTTAAAATCAGAAATTTGTCCGAAACTGGGTTATAGATAACAAATTCAGTTGAAAAAATTTCACTGAAACACACTAGGCCCCCATCAGCAGCGACTACCACCTTGGACTTGAATGTAATATTTCTTCTGATCCATCGATCATGAAAGCAAAAGTAGGCCGTACTGTCAAGTCTTGCATCATAAAAAATAACTTCTTTGTTCCAGATTTTGTGCCGCAATTCTGGACCATCTATGATTTCATTCCATTTCTTACAAACTGAACGACATGCAGCAAGAGTGGAAACTGGCAGATCATAATCTCTGAGAACCTTAATCAGTAACTCAATAGGTAATCTTTCCCATAAATCTTGAGCTCGATACTCTTTCCTGTCGAGAGCCATTGCAATGAACGAGATTTGAAGGATGATATAGAAGAAGGTCGTTTCTAAATCAAATCTGGAACATCTCAGAAAGGGACAGTAATCGGTCAATATTGAGTAAATCTTGAAAAAAGGTCTCACGCTCGTTGCCACAGAACCGCTGAGATGAGAAAGATCTTATGCTACAATAACTTCATATGTGCGAGATGTAAGATATGTGGACGAGAGAAGAGTCTTCTCACTAACGAAGAGTGGATGGTCAGACTACGAGGAAGAAGTTCCTGTTATGTTTGGAGATCTGATGCCCTGGACCGAAACACGGACTACTGTAGTTAGGCGTGATGTGAGTGAGTTACACATCGGTCACCGGTCATCTCAGCATTTCATTTTGAATTCGGTGTACGTTTAGCTGTCATTTTCACGATTTGAATCATAAACATACTCGTTTGGAGCGCCAAAGACTAACTCTCATATATTTTCAAATGCCCACTCTACTGAACTATCTTCTGATTTTCAGTAAAAATTTGAATCGAAATAAAAGCTCACTTTTATATGAAATCGTATAAATTGCTCATTTCCAGAGTAGATTTATTCCAACTTAAAAAAAGACTAGTTACTATTTTAACTCCACTTAGGTATAAAAAACCCCCTCTATAAAATTTATGCTGGATAGTACCACCAATCTCATTGGCTTCAAAAACGAGTTTGAATGATTATATCATTTATAGTGAAGGCCCAATCAACGTTATTTAGTACACTTATGTGTTGGGAAGAATTATCTCAGTAATTGGAGTATGCACCTATGGATGAAGATTTCTTCACTTTACCCGTCCAAACCCGGAGTGCAACACAAACTTCCTAGTTTGAAGATGTTTCAATATCATCAGATACAGAAAGAGAGAAGGTTGAAGACTTCTTCAATCATTGAGTCACACATAATCTCATCTAAAGCTCCTGAATAACGTATGAGAAGTGTTGTAATAACCCACTAAAGGCTAAAACTGCAATATAGTGGTAGAAAGGTCGAACCCACAGGGACAGAGGAACACACAGGGTACAAAGTGTCACGTTTAACAGACTATTGAGGAGTTTGAATTCTCAGGCGACTGTCACTCCCAGAAATACTGCAAGTGTCCACTCGGAGCGCACTCGGAGGTCGCACAGTGCAGCGTAACACACACACACACACACACACACCTGAAACTACAGAAACACAACCCAGAGATCCGTTAGGACCTCTACTCAAGATTTCAGGGGGGAAAAGTCTCTCGAGAGTACACTCAGCGAAGCTGCGGGTAGTGACTCCCAACTCCGGCTTTTACAACACTTCCGCTAGCTTGCTGCTAGCGTAGGAAACCCGGTTTGGACTGCCTACTTCGGATCGAAGTCACTCATACGCGGTGAACAACACTCTCAACTCACAAAACGCGCAGAGAACACAGGTCCGCACTGAAGGACTCACTGTGAAACATTTCAGTAACACAACAACAGTCTATTGAAGAGTTTGAATTCTCAGGCACTTGTCATTCCCAGAAATACTACAGGGGTTACCCTCAAGGCACCTGCTGCAGCGTAACCTGAATTCACAACCAAGGCTTACACGAAGTAACAAAACTTCACTTTGGCATTCAGGGGAAAAATCTCAAAGGAGTACAATCAGAAAGAAACACTCGAAGGTGTAGGGGCGAAACTGTTCAAGTATCTAACTAGTCACTGGCTCTGAGCATCGGCAGTCACCCGCAGGTGCAGATCCGAACTACTCAAGTCTCTAACCAATGTACTAGCTCTGAACATTCGGCCGCAGGCCTTCAGCTACAAAATGCGGAACGCTAAGTTGTAACTCCTCGTGCGTGGTGACAGAACTCAAGGACACAAACACGCAAAGGAAATGGGTTCCTGATCTGCACTTCTGATGGGAAAGAACCCCAGGCAAAACGCCTGGAACTATTTTATACCTTCTAAGTCCTACCTAACACTACACTGCACTATGCCACACGCCTGCACGGGACCACGCTACACTACACTCCGCGGAACCTGTGCTACGTCTCCTGCGCGGCGGACTGCCGCGCACTAACTCCCTACCCTGCCAGTCTTCCGCTCGACTGCGCAGTCCCAATCGCTGCAACGCCGCGGACACCTCCACTTCGAGGGCGGACATGGTATCCTGCGCCTTCGACAGAAAAGCATCGAGCTTCTTTGCTACCTTCCGCCGACTCCTACTGTCGCCTGACAACAACCCGGCTGCGCGAAGTTCAAACTCACGCAGTGTGAGTTTCTCCTGCGCCGCCACTTCCCAGTGGGCGTAGCCCTTGAGACAGTGGGCGACACGCCTCGCCGTCTCCATCTTTGTGCGATCTGCCTCCTTCCTGCGATCCTCTTCAACTATCACTAATTGCGATTCGGCCTCAGCACGTTGCGCTCTCAATTCGCCACACTCTGACTGTAGCCTGCGGATTACCTCCTCATCCGCCTGCCGTGCGAGCTGACAATGTTCCAACAACCGCGTCTGTCGCACGAGCTCCTCTGACAAAATCCGATTCTGGGCCTGCTCAGAAATTAGTGCTTCTGTGACCTTCACCTGCTCCCTGGTGAGCTCTTCAAGTTTCCCATTCCTCACCTTCTCGGAGTACTTGTAGAATTTCTGATTAAGTTTATACTGACCCCACAAGCATTCATGCTTCTCCTTCAATTCCCTCAACTCCTGGTCCACTCTAGCTAATAGCTTGCTGGTGTGGACTTTAGTGCGAGTCCGCCTGCGCACTAACTCGATGTAAGATCCCGGCTGAAGTGGGTCGGCGTATTTATCGACTTTGCGATCCAAGTACCTCAGCAACGGAATCACCTGTTCAGAGAGCGCCGCCGCCGGCGCTCCAACAATTTCCTCCTCCTCCTCCTCGGTGTCCCCTGCTCCTGACATTTCTTCGGTGGAGCCTCCGTCGTCATCATCCGAGTGGAGAATTTCAGTCGCCATTGATTGCGTCGGCGACTGACCCGAGTGGGGCTGCACGTCAACGACGTGTGCTGCCTGCGAAGGCACGGCTGCAGCCTCGCTGCTCTTCGCCAAAATGTCTAAGGCGGTAGGCGAATGTGCCCGTGCGGCATCCCCGCCGCTCGCTTGTTGGTCGTCTACCGTGTCCTCTCTGCCGCCGACGCCCGCCGCTGAAGGCGATCGAGCGGAGGGTGGCTGCGCGGGGTTTGATTGCGCATCGCGCATCGAAATTTCATCCCGCGGACAGTCACTCCGCTCCTCCGTCTGTTGCTGCTCCCTTGATCGGTCCGCGGGGGCTGTGCTTGGCCTGTGCGCAGGCGCAAATGCCGGCGCCTTGTCCGCCGCAGGCGTAGCGCCGCGGACGTCCATCGCCAAAGGCGACATGGCCGGGGGCCGCTCGCCCGATGTCCCTTGGCCCTGAGGCCCTACCGCCGAAGGCGCATCTACCGGCGGATTACCCGCCGATAGTGTGGCCTCCGCACACTCCCTGCTCGTATCTCCTCGGCTCGAAGGCCCTGGCGCCGAAGGCGCAAATTGCGGCGCGTGGTGCGCCGGAGGGTCCGGCCCCGAGGGCCGGTGTCTCGTAGGCGGCTCTTCCGCCGGCTCCTTCCCCTTCCTACGTTGGAACGGGGGTGATTCCTGCCTGTGCACAGGCGGCACGTGTGGAGGTGACCTGTGCACAGGCGAGCGCCTGTGCACAGGCGGACTGCTCCTTCCCACGCGTAAGCGTAGATCTACGTCCACTTGTGATCGTCTGTCCGCGGAGGCTCGTCCGTCCGCGGAGTCTCGTCTGTGCGCAAACGGAACACCTGTCCGCAACGCACGTGGTAACTCCGGAGGCCCTTGGCCCGTAGGCGGCCTCTCGCCCGTCGAGGCTGCAGCGTGGTCCGTTGCTCCTGCGGTCGTCCGCGCTTCCTCATGCTTCTCTGGCGACGCACTTCCTTTCTCCGTCGCAATCGTCGCCGTGTCCGCACTGTTGGCTGGTAACACCAGTCTGCGTGCCTTCTGCTTCGGCCGGCTGTATGACTCGTACAACGGCCGCGGTCGAATGGGAGCAGAGGGTTCTTGATGCTGCTCCTCTTCGGACTCTTCTCTCCATCGCCGCTTCCGCGGCACTCGTGCTGCAGGAGTGTTTCTCCCTTCGTCCCTCCGCCTTGATGGGGTAGAAGTCGGTGACTCCTCTGCATCAGTGTCGACCTCATTCTCCCGCACATACTTCCCGGGATGGTCGACGGACAACGGCGGAAAATGCTCAAGCTCCGCCGCTGTCAAACAATTCCGCTGTCGATAAAAATTGATGAGGAAAGGAGAGAGATGGTTTAGAGTCCCCCCCTTCTCCTCAAAAGCGTGCTGTCGCATCACCCTGTGCAGGATGCTCGCCCAGTGAATTGGAGTTCCCTCGATGACGCACTCCACAAAAGAGACCTGCCACAATGTGATGTAGCAGGCGCGGTGTGGCTGCAGTAATTGCATCAGCGCCGCGGACAGAGTCCGGCGAAATCGTAGACCTCCCGGTCTTGAACAGCTCCACAAATTGCGCCTCTTCCTGCTTGGTGACCTTGATGCTCTCACTGTCGAAGAGGAGATGCCCTGGCATGCCGGCACATCTTCCCAATGCCTGCGCCCAATCTTGGACTGTCCACCGATCAACATGCGGACGCAATCCGCGCGAGGGTGGTCCCTGTGGCTCTAGCCACTCGCGCACCATGTTCGCACAGATGTAGTTCCATCCCCATAGCAAGAAATCGAGCTTTCTTGCTATTAAGCGCTCCTCGAAAGCGCGCAGCCCGTTCTGTGGTAGGCGAAGCGGCACCATCCGCAATCTGCCCGGTCTCGTCATTGCGTTCCTGGAGTTCGCTCGCCCGCTCATTCTACTTCCGCACCGCTCGAGCTCCTTTCTCTCTCGGCAAACTCTAATCGCCCTCAGTTCCAAATCACGCGCACTCACTTCTCCCTCAATCACCAAGAAATCCCCTGTGCGGCGACGTCGAGAATGTTTAGCAGCCAGCAGATGGACGCGCGCAGCGCGCACAAGAGATTGGAATCGCGAATTCAAGAATGGGACGCTCTCCGCCGCCCGGTCGAAGGTCATGGTCGGCTCTTGCTCGTGGAGGACGTCTCACTTGATGGCCGCGCCGGCTCTACGCTGGAACGGTCTCCGCTCTCACGCGCGGCTTCACGCTCCGCCGTCGCCGATTAAACTCTCACGCTCGAATTGACGGATTTGAACTCCGCGAGCATATTACCCCGCGGACATGGGAGCGCAGCGCCGAAGGCGAGTTTTCCGCCTTGCGCGGTACACTTGTTCGTACCGCCCCTCGGCCAATCCCCTTCTGCCTCGACGCGTGTGTCCGCATGTCGGACAAAAGTTCAACTCCTGCCTGTGCGCAGGCAGACTCCTCGGCGGATTCTCCGCCGGTGCGGAACTTCATCCTCCTGTGCACAGGCGCTCGCCTGTGCGTAGGCGAATTCCGTCCGCGGCGTCGCGCTGGCGCGGAAGGCGTTGACCGTGGTCAGCCGTCTCCGTCCAGACTATCCGTTCCTTGTCTCTTCGTCGGCGCTTCCGCCGCCGCAACTCCGTCCGTCCAAGAGCGCATCCACCCGTCCCGTCCGCATGGTCCGTACGGATTTGATTACTCTGGCGGCTCCTTGCTCGTCCGCGGCGTCTCGCTGGCGCGGAAGGCGCCGTACACTTTCTACCTCACAAGGCGCATTTCTAGGGCCCAAGGCGGATTTTCCGCCGACGCCGAAGCGCCTGTGCACAGGCGAACGCCTGTGCGTAGGCGGACTTCGCGCCTCGCCAAACCCTACTTCGCCTGTGCACAGGCGAATTCCTTCGTCCGCGCATAGGACAAAACTTGATCCCCCTTCCGCGTAGGCGGAATTCCCGCCGGTGGCGAACTCCTTCCGCCGAAGGCGAACGTCTACGTATCTTCCAATAGTGATAACTCCCTAAGTCCTCATCCGTTCCAAGCGTTCTTGGACTCGTTGGAATCAGTGCGTCGAGCTCTTTCCAACGAGACCCTAACTCGATCAAGGCGCCCGAGGGTTGACCTAATTATGAAGGATTTCCCTACCGCCGCGGACGCAACCTCCGAAGGCGGGTTTTGCGCCTTGCGCCGCAGGGATCCTAACTGCAGAGCTCGCAGGGAGGGTGGTGCCCATCCTTACTGCTGCACCCCAAATCCTAGATTCTACAAGATCCCTCGAGAATCCCCGCGATCTTCCGGATTCACTCTGTTTTGATGTACCGAAGGCTATTTACAATGCTGCCAGGGTACAGTTTTTTCCAAAAATGTTTTAATTTCCTCAAAATTACCAAAAGTGGGGTACCACAAGTGTGTTTGGCACTTAGACTAGATGTATTTAGAGATATAGCAAGTAATTATCCATTATCAAGTCCTGCATAGAAAATCAAAATATAACACATCGTAGTTTTATCTAAAACAATATTACAGATTGGAATAAAAAGAGTGTGTTTTTATTCAAACTATGGCCAAGTTTTGAATCGAAAGATAAACGTACACCGACTCCAAAAGGACATGCTGAAATCTACCTATGCATAACTCCCAGTTACGTCTGCAAGTCCGTATTATTTCCGTATAGTAAATCAGATCTCGGAACACACCAGGGATTTCTTTCCCGTTGTCTGACCATCGACTGTCAATAAGAGTTATCACTCCTCTCTAGTACACACATAGCACAAATGAAATTGTTGTATCCTAAATCTATCTCATCTGAGCCTATCTTTGTCAACAAGGATGATATTTTGGTCAAGATTTAATTGCAATTGACTGATAACTGTTTCCTTCTGAAATGTTACACAGACGAACCTCTTATATTTTATCCCCACATTGACTTAAAAGTTGACTTAAAGTTGGGCTGTGATTTAGAGACCCACTATATGATGAACTCCACGTTTACAAAGTGAAGAATCTTTCTTTTAGATCGATGGACACCCAAAACTTTCGATTTTACATGTAGAGTGGTTTTACATGCTATGGAGATCTGATTGGGTGTGTGGTAACATGTCTCCTACACTATACTGCCTCTCAAAGCTTCCAGCTACTTACATAAGGCGCCATGAGGACCCAGATACCATGAGTCTTGTTTAGAAAAAATTTAATCTCACCGTAACCAACTAAATACCACCACCTATTTCTATATAGAGATCATCTCTATCTGTGTAGGGATCCCTATCCATGTTACAAGCAAATGTATCTACTATCTACATCCCATGGAGTAAATGTGAACTCGGTAGCCACAAGCGACAACACAAAACAAGTTTTAGTTTACTAATGTCTCTACTAAGTCTAACTTATGCGTCGTCCAAGTCTCCCGAGCTCCCCATACCTCAAGTTCTCCTTCCAGCAAAGCAGGAGCAGGAAGAGAAATATCTGTTGGGCTTTTTTTTATCCTTTTTTTTTCAACTTGTCAATAATTGTCAGTTTGTCAATTTTTTCAGGGTGCGTGGAGTGAGCAGCGACTAACACCCGACGATGACAGCCTGACCATTAGCGCCGCCCAAACCCTCGTTGGGAGGCGCTTATATGAAACACGAGATGAAGTGACCGAACATGCTGCAAACGAGTTCAGCGAAATCGGTCACATGAGTGTGGGGAGAGTTCAGTTAAGTAACCCAGTTTGCATTTCGCAGTGTTTAACATTTCGCAGTTCAGGGAAGACCTCGCGCATCGTCATCTACAGAGATGCCAACCAAGTCAAACGTCGAAGTCACCAACACACTGTTTGGTAACGGAGAGCGGAAGATTTTCAACAATAAAATTTCGGCAGATCATGTAAATCCAACAATCCGTTCAGCATGCACCACGTGTTGGTTGACCACATGGCAAAGTTTATAATATCATGGAAACTTTGCAAGTTAAGAATTCCCCGTGCCATTGGTACGACTGATCCAAAGCATTTTATTACTATTCTGCAAGGTGTATATGAGATTTCCCCTTGCCAACATGAACCTATTCAACCGATGCTCTCTATGAGACAAGGCGCAAAGAATAATTTAATATAATGTATTTAATATTTGAGAGGTAGTACAATATATTAGATATTGCAACAACAATAATCTACTAATACTCATTCTTACGCTTATTATATCGGTGAGAACATATATACGCGAAACTTTGACGGTTAATGGGGTAGCCAAATGCTTGGTAACTAACCTCTACAACAAAAGGTCTAATACTTTTATTGCAAATGGGGTTTTCGATCGTTACTTCATGGAACAAAACTGGGATCCGGGGCTGCGCGCTCGTCATGGTAAGCAGTCGCCGAGCTGCCTGTCTACCATGACGAACAAAATTGGTTTTTGTCGTTCCACCTATACGTGTCCCAAGATTCGCTATTTGCTATTTATGACTAAAGCCGAGAAGAGAATCCTGTATTCTTCAATTCTTGTGACCTTTGGGCTCAAGGATCATGCCCAGCAGGCCTGGTCTGAAAGTCGAATTCACAGTACTTTGACATCAGCCACCTCTATCGCACAGCAATTCAGGATGCATCCAGTCATGAGTATATGAGTTGACTTCCTTCCAGTAGGGGACTACTAACACAGTTCAAGTCCATGGTAACCCAAGCAGAGGAAAATCTTTTCAAAGCCTCCAGTTTCCTCAAGATCCGAACAATCCTGGCTATCGATAGTTTTAGACAATGTGATAGTTCTGGTTAAGAAACTGATATTTCTTGGAGCTCCTGAAGCTGCCCTTCTTCTCCCGGGAATTCCACTGCCTCCTCGTTTCCTGAGCCTTCCGACACCTCCTCTCCTCCTGCTTGAGCTTCCGGCGCAGCCTCTCCTCTCGGAGCTTCCAGCACTTCCTCTTGCGGCTCTCTCCGCGGCTGTGTTATCCACTCATGCTCTGCACTAACTCCGGGCGTTGGAATTATTGCACACCATGGGTCCTGGAGGTTTTGCGAAATTCGATGTAAACGAAAGTCATGGACATCGCGAAAAGGAGGGTCGGGAAGAAAAAACAGCGAGCCGAGTCGAGCCGAGTATTTCGCCACCAAGAGTTCATTATATTCTCGATTGAAGATGAAGAAGGCATCACTGCCTCCTGCGGCATAAAGGTGAAAAGGTCTGCCTTTTTCCCCTTCCCATAGTTCTCGAGTTCTCCCGATCAGAGCTCCATCCATTGCCCGGAGCATTGGATCCCGGAGAAATACGCCACCATAGGTCCTGCGATCAAACAACCCGTCTAGAGGAAACCAATCCATGGCGAGTAAGCACACATGTCCTTCATACGCAGCAATCTGAAGGGAGCCTGGCTTGTCCTTCTCGAATTTCTCTAACAAGGCCTTCCACTTCTCCTCTTGCAGATCAAATATCAACAGAGCCTTCATCTGATCCCTAAGATTCCATACGAGCCAATACAGACATCCACCACATGCTACACATTTCCCTCCTTGCCATCCCAGTTCCAAGTTAGCAGGAAACGGATGAGCAAGCCACGACCATGTGCCCATCGTCGAGTCGTAAATCAAAGATCTGCGCCCATCTGGGAATAGAACTCCTCCCAAAAGCAGCTTGAAGTGTTTGGTAGATCGGTCCACAACTAAACCCACCACTGTACCTTTGAACATACCATCAATGATCGCAGGTATTGCATCGATTTCATAAGGTACGTTCAGGGTCAGGAATTTATCCGGAACTGGGTTGTACAGAACATACTCTGTTGAAAAAGGTTTATTAAAACACAGGAGGCCTCCATCAGCAGCGATTAGCCAATTGGATTCAAATGTAATATTCCTTGTGATCCATTGATCACTGCAGCAGAAGAAGGCCGCGACGTCAGTAAAAGGACCACAATAGACAATGACATGTTTATTCCAAATTTTGTTCCGTAAATCAGGACCATCAACGATTTCCATCCACTTCTTACAAACTGAACGACATGCTGCAAGTGTGGAAACTGGCAGACCGTGATCTCTGAGAACTTTGATCAGAAATTCGATAGGTAAGGTTTCCCATGGATCTCCGGGTCGACTCTCTTTCGTTTCGAGTACCATTGCAACAACAAACTTTAATGGATGATGTATATGACAGTCATCCCTGCATCGGCAATCTGCAACAGCTCAGAAGGCAGTAGCACTCAGTCACTTACGAGTTGATCTGGACGAAAACTCTCACTCAGGTTGACTCAGAACGGCCCAAATGAGAAGAATTGTGTGATGTAACTCCTGCTTAGACACTTCTGTAACACCTTTCAAGCTTGAGAACGCTTGCTGCAGAAGTCTGGACGAGAAAAGATTGGAAACACTAACGACCAGTCGATGGTCATTTAGGGGTCAGACAACGAGAGAGAAGTTACCGTCATGTTACGAATTCTGATGTCCCGGACCGTAACATCGACCAGTGTGGGAGTGGGAACGAGTGATGAAGCTGTGGTAACATCGACCAGTGTGGGAGTGGGAACGAGTGATAAAGCTGTGGCTTATCGATCGGTCATCTCACCGTGTCCATTTAGATTCGGTGTCCGTTTATCTTTGGATTCAAACCTTCGGCATAGTTTGAAAATAAAAGTATATTGCTTTGAACTCGAACCATTTCACTCAAACCATCTGTGTTTCTCTTAAATACTTGAACTCAATGCGCTGCCCAGGGCTATGTATTCGACTAGGCAAGCAGTAAAACTGGTTTCATGGTATAGATTGGAGATATGCAGTTAAGTATGGTGCAGTGGATAGTAGATAAACCGATACTCTACAGAGTGTAGTGCTTGATTAAGTAGATAAACCGATACAAGAGTGGATATATCAACTACAACTTATCGTGTTCTAAGCACCAATTGGAATGGAATAGTTGGTACAGACTATAGCGCAATTAAAAAATATAGGGACAACGGTGATCATTCAAATTCAGGCTCATGAGTAGCAATTTATGGAATATAACCTTGCAGAATGCGGCTGTCGAATCGAGTAACTACTTCAAATATGTTTAAAAGTGAAAAATAAATTCTCATTATCATTGAAGATAAAAGAAATAAAAATTTCACCATTGTGCGCATCTGAGAACGATGCGCACAATTTACAACTTTGAAAATGAGTTTGGAAAAAACCGGGAATTTTGCCCCTTTCGAATCGTTCCTTTGTTTCCGTGCCCCACGCGACTCTCGAATTGAGCTGTCACCGTCAATACTACCTACAAAGAATTGTTTCTACTGCTAAATCAGGAGGCCCTTTGCTTGTAGTATCAATCTTACCATCTTCGTTGTCTTTGCTCTCAAACTTTGTAGCAAATGTAACTACCTTGTTGTGCACAATAATGTTAGTTCATCTGCTTTTAAGGAAGAGGATTAAGGAAGAGAAGAGGATGCTGAAACTTCTATCGTTGTGTGACCATCGATTCTTCTCTTGTGTGACCACTATTCTCTCGTCCATTCATCGCACATATGAAGTTTTTGTAGAATGAAATCTTTCTCATCTGTGCTATATGTGACAACGAGCGTTAGACTTTTTGTATAGATTTACTCGTCGTTGACTGATTTTTGTTCCCAACGGATTTGTTCCACATTTGATTGAAATATAAGCTTCATAAAGCTCGTTCATTGCAATGGCATTTAAAGGGGAAGAAGGTAGACCTCAAGATCTGTGGGAAACATTACCAATTGAGTTACAGACTAACGTTCTCAGATATCAGGATCTGCCCCATTTTCGCTCTTGTAGAATGTCGATCAGTTTGTAAGAAATGGACGGAAATCATAGATGGTCCGGACTTAAGGAGCAAAATCTGGATTCAAGATTTTTCATGATACAAGTACTGTCAATTCGGCCTACTTCTGTTATAGTGATCACTGGATCTAGGAGAATATTACACTTCAGCATGGAGGCTTACATATTTCCCAGCTTGGGTTACAATGTTATTGCCATCCATTGGTACTTCGTATTTTATGTACGTTGGAAAGCAGAAACTTATGACTAGATCCTTTCTTTTAATACAAAGAAGAGCCTTGTGAGTTAGAGCTCTTTATTATCAATGAATTCTGAGAGGATCAATCATCCAGGCCTGAGGCCAAAGGTCACAAGAACTAAAGGATACGATATGTATTATTGGATCCTCTCGCCAGCTTTACCCAAGAATACACAATGATGGGTAACGGTGGAACCACGAAACCGATTAGTAATTTCAAAGTAAATCTTTTCCACTATATGATATCTGACCACCACTTGATTTTTAGATAAACCTCTTTCTTTTTTTTGAATCATTAAATTTCGCCCTATACAGCGTTAATATATATTATATAATATATACCGAAATAATCAACCTCAACCTCCTTTGAATAAAAAAAAAGGTCCATATAGATATATTGAGTGAAATGAGTTATTTTACTTTGAAACTTATATCTCGTTTCTAGATGTGATTATTGAAGACTGTGAACCGAGTTGAGCCTGTTGCTTAGCCGTTTTGTAATTTCATGAGCCAACCTTCAAAACTATGCTTCGTGTATGGAAATTTTTGTTGCGACTTTCGTAGAAATAAATAAGCTTAAAGAGGCATCAATCTTTAAGCATCTGCTCAAAATCAGTAATATAATATATATATTATATTATATAACATATACCGAAATAATCAACCTCAACCTCCTTTGAATAAAAAAAAAGGTCCATATAGATATATTGAGTGAAATGAGTTATTTTACTTTGAAACTTATATTTCGTTTCTAGATGTGATTATTGAAGACTGTGAACCGAGTTGAGCCTGTTGCTTAGCCGTTTCGTAATTTCATGAGCCAACCTTCAAAACTATGCTTCGTGTATGGAAATTTTTGTTGCGACTTTCGTAGAAATAAATAAGCTTAAAGAGGCATCAATCTTTAAGCATCTGCTCAAAATCAATAAAGGCTGTTATTATTGGAAGACTTTAATTATCAAGTTCCCGAGTCAGTCCATCTTGTGGTATATGACATAAGAGACATTTGCACATGGAAAATTCAATTTTTCGTCATTGTTTTGGAAGAAAAAAAATACTTTGGCTTTGAAAGATATGATTGGGAAGCCGTTGAATCAAAGGCTTTTTGTAGTCATATGTTCAAACATAAGACCACAGTCCAGACTGCTTTAGCCCCAGAGGACAGGAGAAAAGTCGTTAATCAAAACACACATTTCCACAAGTATCTTAAGAAGGTTCATGTTGGTAATAAGCGCGTTGATTACCTTCGTACCATGAAAGCACTCTGTAGTTTTGCTATGAACGTTTGTGAGACTATAAGTATACCTTAGTGGAGTTATGAGGGTAATGAGTCATTTTTCCAAGTTCGAATAACTCTACTATGGAAATTAGCAATTAATATGATTTCATATAAAAGAAAGCTTTTATTTCATTCAGATTTCAATTCAAATTATGATTGAAAATCATAAGACATTTCAGCAGAGTAGGCATTTAAAAAAATTTGAGAGTTAGTCTTTGGCGTTCCAAACGACCATGATTATACTTCAATTTGTAAAAATGACAGCTAAACGTTCACCGAGTTCAAATGATGTGCTGAGATGACCTATGCGTAACTCACTCACAGTCACGCCTAACCACAGAAGTCCATGTTTCGGTCCAGGACATCAGATCTCGAACATGACAGGAACTTATCTCTTGTAGTCTGACCATCGACTCTTCGTGAGTGATACCACTCTTATCTCGTCCACACAACTCACAAATGAAGTTCTCGTAGCATCATATTTTTATCATCTGAGCCGATATGTGGCAGCAAGCGCGAAATTTTTTTTCCAAGATTTACAATTGACTGATTACTGCCCCTTCCTAGATATTCCAGATTTGATTTAGAGATGACATTCATATGTATCATCCTTTCGAGCTCGTTCGTTGTATGGAACTCGAAAGAGAAGAGGATCGACCTCAAGATCTGTTGGACTCTCTACCTGTTGAGTTACTGATTAAGGTTCTCAGAGATCAGGATCTGCCAGTTTTCACTCTTGCGGAATGTCGTTCAGTTTGCAAGAAATGGAAGGAAATCATCGATGGTCCGGAGTTACGGAACAAAATCTGGAATAAATCTGTTATTTTCTATGATGCATGTATTGACAATACGGCCTACTTCTGCTTTCGTGATCGATGGATCAGAAGGAATATTACATTTGGGCCCAAGCAGGTGGTCGCTGCTGATGGAGGCCTACTGTGTTTCAATGAACTGTTGTCGACCGAATATGTCATGTATAACCCAGTTGAAGACAAATTCCTGACTTTGAATGTACCTCTAGAAATCGATGGAGAACATACCGTCATTCATGGTATGCTGAAGTATATGGTGGTGGGTTTAGTCGTGGACCAATCAGCAAAACACTTCAAGCTGGTTCTGGGAGGAAATCTAGTGCCAGATAGACGCAGATCTTTGATTTACGATTCGACTACCTGTACATGGTCATGGCTGATTAATCCGTTTCCTACATTGTTGAACTCGATGAAAGTAAAGAGGCATAGTGGGAGAGGGAGATGTGTGGTATGTAATGGATGTATGTATTGGCTCGTATGGGATCCCAGGGTCATGATTACGGCTCTATTGATATTTGATCTGAGAGAAGAAACATGGAATGTTTTGGCAGAGGAAGTCATGGAGGACAAGCTAGGTGCCCTTCAGATTGTTGCGTATGAAGGATGTGTGTGCTTACTCGCCATGGATTGGACTGATGTGGAGTTGGATCGTAGGAGCTATGACGGCATCTTCCTCTGCCATCCAATGGTCCGGAGAATGGATGCATCTCTGATCAGGAGAACCAGAAATCTATGGGTTATGGAGGATGGCAGAGCTATCAGAATTTATGCTTCGGGAGGCAGTGATGTGTTTTTCGTTTTCGAGGAAGAAGGTGAAGACCTTGAGGTGGCGAAATACTGGGCTGAAATAGACATGATTATTTTTTTACCTGAACCTCCTTTTCGCGTAGCCCATGAGTTTCGTTCATGGGGACTTCTGCCAGATATCATCCATGACCCTTGGTGTGCAATAATACCAGCGCCCGGAGTAAATGCAGAGCAGGAGTGGATAACACAGCAGCAGAGACATCTGTAGTAGGAGGTGGGGGATTCTCCCTGAGAAGAGGACGTAGTGGAAGTCCGAAGAGAAGTTATATGAGTCTCAGGACAAATCACTTCACCGAAATATAGGTCTTTGAACTGCACGGATTTATACAAAGGCATGATATCTCTACAGGGAAAGCGACGGTTGCTGATCCAAACTCACCAAGTCATTGTCATGATCATTGACAACAGCTATGGCATTGGCTGATGTATTCTCAATAGCCAAGTTTGTTCATACCGTCGAGAATGCTGGAAGCTTAGATCTTCACATGTTCAAGTCATGAGTTAACACATCGGCAAGGATTTTAGGCACTACAACTTCGGTCGAGTAGACGACTATGAACGTCGTCAAGAGGAAGGGGAAAAAATCATGTTTAGATACTTCCTGCTTGTAACAATGTTTATTAGTACATTTTTGTAATTACTAAAAAAATTGCAATAAATTAGTGAAATTATTGGTTAGTTTCTGGCGCGAAGGTTTAAGTACAGCTATCATGCCATACTTGAACCCATTCTTCGTGACGTACAAAGACCAAGTTAGTCCAAATAGAATACTTCCGTACTCGCATTATGTGTAAAAGATGCTTAATGTTAAACAATTGGATAACAATTATTAGAAATTCGATAATTATATATCTTATTATCAATTTAATTTTTTTGGTTAGTTTTTCCAAAACAGGGATATATTATAAATCTGACTTTTTGGTTAAAAAGTGTGATCACTAGTCTCTGCTCTGTAGAAAACCCCTATCAAAGCTAAAACTATGATATAGGGCCTTCCATGACGTCCCTTACCTAAAATATGTGCAAAGTATATACTTTGACTTTGGACTTTGTATGAGGGTCCAAACCTTCTGGAGTCATTATCTGCCTATCAGTGAATACGTGGAATGTGGAAAATACAGTCTTAAACCTTTTGCCAAGTTTAGTCGTCGTTGTTTTGAAATAGTGCGAAAGCTTCTAGGTTGGGCACATTTAGCACAAGTGGTTGGTTGTATAGGATGTAATTTGACTGTAAACTATCCTTCATTCTACCAATTTCTTTGTGAAATCTCGCAAGTTTTTGTGTCCATCCGTACTGCTAGTAGTGTCTTAACTTCTCCGTGGTGTATTAATTATGGAAGATTGAGCTCATCAGGAGGTTATAGTGTTGATGTTAAAAGTCAGAAGTTTCAGCCCCGGGTGAGAATTGACAAAGTTGGTTCATACTTTTGGTTATATTTAATCCAAAAATCTAAATAGGACGCAAGTATATTAAAATAAAGTGATGGAAACCCAAGATTTGATTTTTGAAGATTTCTTGTCAACAGGAGAATGAGAGTCTCTAGTTTGCTACTAAAAAGTATCTTGGAGCAATATTTGATCGAGTACCAAAAAAACTATCACTTGAGCCACTTTCGCTTGCAGTCATTGAACATAAATACTAACTGTGTATCAGATGACTTTCTCTTCAATGCTACTGGAATGTGCAAATAATATGTATATCTGTGTGGTAACCCACTTTTTGTTTTTTGTCGGAACTAAAACATTTTTGAATAGTAAGTACCGCGGCAGCAGCTGTAAATAGTAATCGGTACGCGAAACCAGAGTAAAAAGAGGATTGAGGACAGTCAAGGGGTTTTGGGCTTAGGCCACAGTGGTACGCTTGGGACGGAACGGGCGGTTCATGCTGCAGGATCCGCTTCGAGCACTTTCGGCGGTAGATCACTCATAACTTTCTCAATTCGTAACGCTTTGAGTTGCTTCGGGTCTTGTTGGAAAGAGCTCAACGCGCTGGTTCTAACGAGCCCAAAAACTTGTGAAACGGATGAGAGGTCACTGAGTTATGAGTGTCGGAAGTTACTGATGGGGGGACTTCGGCGGTAGAGCGACTTTGGCGGTACGCCTTCGGCGGAAGAACCGCCGGAAGATGCGCCTTCGGCGATAGACGCCTTCGGGTCAACGCCTTCGGCGATGCCGGAGAGTGCATTCGGCGGAAGAGTGAATCCCTCATAACTTTCTCAATTCGCAACGTCTGGACTTGGTTAGGGTCTCGTTGGAAAGACCTCGACGCGTTGATTCTAACGAGCCCATGAACGCCACGTACGGATGAGGACTCCGGGAGTTATGAAGGTCGCAAGATACTCAGCTTCTCGCCTACGAGTAGGCGAGGAAGATTTGTCCTATGCGCGGACGAGAGAAGTCCGCCTACCCGTAGGCGCTTCGGCGTCGGCGGGAAATCCGGCACTAGAAATGCGCCTTCGGGGTTGGAACTTGTACGGCGCCTTTGGCACCAGCGCAACAGTGCGGACGGACGCGGAGGCCTGCGAGTAGGCGGCTAACGACGCGGACGCCTGCGAGTACATAGGCAAACGCCTTTGGCGGAAAAGTAAAACCGTCATAACTTTCTCAATTCTTAACGGTTTGACTTGGTTAGGGGCTCGTTGGAAAGAGCTCGACGCGCCCGTTCCAACGAGCGCAAGAACATTTCAAACGAAGCAAGGATCTGTGAGTTATGAGCGACGGGGGTGACTGTTATAGATAGGCGACTCCATGCGGACGGGAGACTGCCTGCGCATAGGCGAGCGCCTACACATAGGCGAGACTCACCTCCGGTGCAGCGCAGGAAAGGAAAGGAGCCGGCGGAAGATACGCCTTCGGCTCAAGGGACTTCGTTGCCACGTGGCAGAAGATTCCCGATGGCGGAAGTTGGCGGGATTATGTCAAGTGTGGGACGCAGAACGGCGGGGCCCATATCTTTGCGATGGACGGTTGGATGGATTTGAAATTTGATGATGCCGTTGATCTCAGCCGGCCACGCATGCCTACAAATTTTCAGCCTCAGATCTTGGATGCAAAGGCGCTGGCGGCTCAGTACTGGGCGCTGTACAGTAGGCTTAGGATTCTGATTTAGGGTTAGGGTTAGATTTAGGTTGTAAGTTTGAGGGGAAGGCAGCCGCCTACTCCTCAAGTGTAGGATCTGTTGCGGCTCGCACCATGGCATAGTGCAGTGTAGTGCTAGTTAGGACTTAGAAGGTATAAAGTAGTTCAAGGCGTCTTGCCTTGGGATTTTTCCCAGTTTCGGAAGTGCAGATCAGGAACTCATTTTCTCTACGTGTTTGTGTTCTTAGTTCTGTCACCACGCAAGAGGAGCTACAACTTGGCGTTCCGCATTTTGTAGCTGAAGGCCTTCGGCCGAATGTTCAGAGCTAGTACATTGGGTAGAGACTTGAGTAGTTCGGATCTACACCTGCGGGTGATTGCCGATGCTTAGAGCCAATGACTAGTTAGATACTTGAATAGTTTCGCCCCTACACTTTCGAGTGATTGTTCCTGATTGTACTCCTTCGGGATTTTTCCCCTGAATGCCAAAGTGAAGTTTTGCTACTTCGTGTAAACCTTGGTTGTAAATTCAGGTAACACTGCAGCAGGTGCCTTCAGGGTAACCCTTGTAGTATTTATGGGAATGACAAGTGCCTAAGAATTCAAACTCTTCAATAGACTGTTATGGTGTGATACTGGAATGTTTCTCAGTGAGTACTTCAGTGCGGACCTGTGTTCTCTGCGCGTTTTGTGAGTTGAGAGTGTTGTTCACCGCGTATGAGTGACTTCGATCCGAAGTAGGCAGTCCAAACCGGGTTTCCTACGCTAGTGTGGTAACACACTTTTTGTTTTTTTGCAAAATTTAAACAATTTTAGAAAAGAAGCACCGAAGCAGTGTCTGTAGTTAGGAAATGGTACGTTAAATAGAGTGGATTGAGGAGATCGTCACGAGGTCACGAAGAATCGCGAAGTTGGACGTACCAGCGCCAAACGGCTTCGGCGCCTTCGGCAATATCTCCTTTACTAAGGTGTCTGCACCCACGCGCTTCTAGCGCTTAGGGAAGGTACGCTTCCGGCACAGACACCTCCGGAGGAGATGTCGCTGAAGACGTTAGAAGCCGGCAAGGACCTCTGAAGGCTTCCGACCATGAGTGCGCCTTCGGCGATGCGCCGTTGGCGCGGGAGGGAAACCTTCATAACGATCAGGATTCACGGTAGTTCTAGTTGGTTGAGGTATCATTGGAAAAGGCTCAGGACACTCGTTCTAACGAGCCCAAGAGCGCCGGAGATGGATCAAGGACGAAGAAGTTATGAGCGTCAGAAAACTTGCATCCAGACATGCGCTGTTCGCGCTAGGGTTCACCGTCGGAGAGGACTCCCGTACGCCTTCGGCGATGCGCCTTCGGCGGAACCACGCGCTCATAAGAGGAGATCAACTCAGAGGCGGAAGCGCCTTTGGCGGCTGCGCAACGGAAGAGAAGCGCCGGCCGGATGTACGCCTCCGACGTGACGCGGACAAGCGGATGCGCTGGCATAATTCGCGCCGGCGGGATATGCGCCATCGGCGATATGCGGGGCAGAACGGACAAAACAAGTGGTACGAATACGCGCCGGCGTAATTCGCGCCGACTTGATGTGCGCCTCCAACGAGGCGCCGACGGAGAAGGAATACACCAGCGGCGATACGCCTCCGGCGATGGGCAGGTTGGGAAAAGACAACATAGTCGAAGCATACGCTCCACTGCGGCGAACTCGAGTCCGGAAGACGATGGCGGCGGGAGAATTCAACGTTCACGCATGCGAATGCGCGCAGTGCGGAGTCGTGAATTCGAGCATGCGAGGGAGAACCGTTAGGCCGTATAGCCGGCTGCGTAATCAAGTTTGATTGTACCCAGTGAGAACGTTGGGCGATCTTGAATTCGGAGAAGAAAAGTCTGCTCTCCAGTCTCATTCTCTCATTCTTGATTGTGAGTTTTCCAGCTTTAGAGATTAAGCGCAAGGGCCGAGAGACCGGCAGTGAGAAGAGAGTGTGGAGACGAGTTGCGCGAGGATCTTGACGGACCTTGCAGAGAGTTTGCGAGCAGCGAAATTGAGCGCGCAAGAGAAGAGAGAGCGATTTCAGTCAGTGTCTGAGCGGCCGACGCGCAGCGGCGATTGTGAGAGATCGAGCGGAAGGGAGAACGTCTGTGTGTGTGCAGGAAAAGCAAGAAAGATGTCGAAGGTCCCCCAGCTGCGAGTGTCTCCACTCAGAGTGCCGCAGATCGGTCTGCGCGCATTCCAAGATGTGTTGACAAGGTTGAAGCTTGATTTCCTCCTGTGGGGATGGAATTGGACGTGTCCGGAGATGGTGCGCGAGTATTTGCAGGAGAAACACAAGCGCTCGCGCGGATTCCGCCCACATCCCGAGAGGTGGGACATTAGTGACTGGGCGCAGGTGTTAGGAAGGTGTGCAAGCGAGGAAGGGTATCTCCTCTTCGAGGCCGAGAGTGTGAAGGTGTCCAAGGAGGAAGAAGTCTCCTACAATGATCTTTTCAAAGTTGCCAGGCATCCCAAGAACGGTTTCCGGACGCGGGATTACAAAGATCGATTGCGGAGAAATGTCGCGAGTGCATTGCTTCAGATATTGCAGCCGACCAAGACCGCCTACATGCATGGTTGGCAAGTGGGATTTGTGGAGCTAGTGTTGTCAAGAGCTCCGGTTCATTGGGCACGGCTCCTGTGGAAGGTGACGCGCCAACATGCGCAAGAAGAGAGAGGAGGGACCCTCAATCATCTTTTGCCTTACCTGATCGTGTTTTATCGAGCGATGGGATGTTTGACAGCTTCAGAGCGGACACGGTTTCCGCTGCTGCCCCGGAGTTATCCGGGTAGATACTTGCGGGAGGCCGAAGTGGACACAGATCCGGACGAAGCACCTGCCAGTCCAACTCCAGCTCCAGCTCCGGCTCCAGCAAGAGCAGCAGAAGAGCGTCGAAGTGAGCGCGCACCGCGGAAGCGGAAATGGGATGAGAGACCTGAAGACAGGCAGCCGGAAGCTCCCGCTGCGCCAACCCGGAGTCGGCCAACCCACGAGCTTCACAGCCGGCCGAAACAGAGGGCACGCAAAATGGTGTTGCCAACTAGTAGTGAGGAGACCGGGCGTACTCCAGTCCGGCGGAGTATCCTGCCCACGCAGGAGGAGATAATCGCGCAGATTCTGGGGAGGTCGGTGAACCCCTCTGCGCAGAAGGCACCGATGCCTCCAGAAGGAGACATGCGAACTTACAGTCGGCCGACTGCGAGTCGGGCGACTGAAGGACGGCCAACTGCAGGTCGGCAAGAGCAGCAAGTTGAACCGGACAGCAGGCCGGAAGCAGAAGGGAGTTTGGCTGAAGAGCCAACAACTCTCAGAGGGTCGTCTTCGGCAGAAGGCGCTTCTGAGAAAACGCCTCCAGCAAGCCGGCCAAGTGGAGTAAAGACGCGCAGGGTGGATCCGATTGCCAGTCGGACAACTGCTAGTCGGCCGACTGCGAGTCGGTCAACTTAGAGTCGGCCAGATTTGCCGACTGCGAATCGGACAAGGCCGGCGGCCATTGTGCGGGCGCCTTCGGCGGACACATCTCTGGCGAAGACACCTTCCGCGCAGATCGCGCCGGAAGAGCAGGCAGTAGAAGCGGGCGGTGCAAGGGTGACAAAAGTAACTGCGGCGCCGACCCCTTCGAGAACCGAAGATCGAGCCGGAACAGGGGCTTAGGCAGTGGGATCCCCCACTGCCTTGGATATTTTAGCAGGGAGTGGAGCGGCAGTCGCGGCGGATGCTGCCGCGCGCCACAGTTCTAGGGAGTCGCCAAGAGATTCTGTGGCGACTGAAATCTTCGAAACAGAGGATGAGACGAGTTCGGAAGAGCAGGAAGCAGACTCTGTGCAGAAGACGCCAACAGGGGTACTGTGCGAGCAGATAGTGCCACTCCTGCGATATTTGGATCGCAAGACAGCAAAGTACTCGAGTTCCAGAAAATCGCAGTCTTATGTGGAGATTGTCAAGAGCAGGACGAGGAGCAAGGTGGCCACTTGGGCCACTAGGTGCCAAACATTGCAGGATAGGTATACTGCCCTCCGACAGCACCTGGCGATCACGCAGAGGCTACACCAAACCCTGCAACAACAGCGGGAGGATGTGGCGACGAAAGCCCAGGCGGATGCCGAGCTAATGCGGGCAAAGATCGAGTCGGAATTGCAGGAAGAGCGGAGACAAAACCGCATTCTAACAGAGGAGCTTGCGCGCCAGACGCGCGCATTAGAGGAAAGTCAAAGCACGCGCAAGGAAGATGAGGAGTTGTTGCGCAACTTGCAATCCGAGTGCGCGGAATTGAGGGCGCAGCGCGCAAATGCGGAGATGCAGCTAGCAGAGGTGGAAGGCAGCAGCCGGCCGCGAGAAGAGTTGGTGACGCGGGTGACTCACTGTCTAAGAGGATACGCCCATTGGGAAGTGGCGGCACAAGAGAAGATCACGCTCAGGGAGTTTGAGCTTCGGGCGGCGGCATTGACGGAGGGTGACAGTCGGAGTCGGCGGCGAGTAGCGAGGAAATTAGAAGCCTTCTTGTCGGGTGCGCGCGACACTATGGCGCACTTGGAGTCGGAAGTGACTGCAGTCCTTCGGCGGCTGGGGTTGCGCAGCCGGTCGGAAGATTGGCAGGGTAGAGAGAAAGTGCGAGGCAGTCCGGCGCGCAGGAGGCGCAGCACCGGATCTGCAGAGTGCAGTAGTGTAGTTTGGTTTCGTGCAGGAGTTTAGAGTAGCAGATAGTGCAGCGTAGTGTTAGTTAGGACCTTAGAGGGTATAAAGTAGTTCAAGGCGTTTTGCCTAGGGATTCTTCCAGTTTCGGATGTGCCGATCAGGAACTCACTTTCTCGGCGTGTTTGTGCATTTGGTCCTGGCACCACGTAGAGGAGCTGCAGCATAGTGAAGTTACCGCATGTTGTAGCTGAAGGCCTTCGGCTGAATGTTCAGAGCTAGTACACCGGTTAGAGACTTGAGTAGTGCGGATCTGCACCTGCGGGTGATTTCTGATGCTCAGAGCCGGTTGCGAGTTAGATACTTGAACAGTTCCCCCTTACTCCTTTGAGTGACATATCCTGATTGTACTCCTACGGGAAGTTTCCCCTGAATGCCAAAGTGAAGTTTGTTACTTTGTGTAAACCTTGGTTATCAATTCAGGTTATGTGTGTGTGTTACTGGATTGTGTCTCAGGTGAGTTCTCAGTCGGGCCTGTACTCTCTGCGCTTGGTGTGAGTCGAGGGTGACGTCCACTGCGTATGAGGGACTTCGTTCCGAAGTGGGAAGTCCAATCCGGGTTCCCTACGCTAGCAGAAACTGGCGGAAGGGCTGTAAAAGCCGGAGTGGGAGTCACTACCTGCAGAGCCGCTGAGTGAACTTTTGAGATACTTTCCCCCTAAAATCCTAAGCGGAGGTCCTGACCGACCTCCGAGTTGTGCTTTTCCAGTTTCAGGTGTGTGTGTGTGTGTGTTGAGTGACTTACGCTGCATTGTGCATCCTCCGAGCATCCTCCGAGTCGAGCATCCTCCGAGCGACCTCCGAGTTGAGCATCCTCCAAGTGGCCTCCGAGTCGAGCACTGCAGTATTTCTGGGAGTGACAGTCGCTTGAGAATTCAAACTCTCCAAAAGTCTGTCAAACGTGACACTTTGTACTCTGTGTGTTGCCTCTGTCCCTGTAGATTCAATCTTTTTACCACCATACTGCAGTTTTAGCCTTTGGTGGGTTATTACAGCTAGCAGCAAGCTAGTGGAAGTGTTGTAAAAGCCGGAGTTGGGAGTCACTACCCGCAGCTTCGCTGAGTGTACTCTTGAGAGACTTTCCCCCCTGAAATCTTGAGTAGAGCTCCTAACGGATCTCTGGGTTGTGTTTCTGTAGTTTCAGGTGTGTGTGTGTGTGTGTGTGTTACGCTACACTGTGCGACCTCCGAGTGCGCTCCGAGTGGACACTTGCAGTATTTCTGGGAGTGACAGTCGCCTGAGAATTCAAACTCCTCAATAGTCTGTTAAACGTGACACTTTGTACCCTGTGTGTTCCTCTGTCCTTGTGGGTTCGACCTTTCTATCACTATATTGCAGTTTTAGCCTTTAGTGGGTTATTACATAAGAAGCCGACAACTTCTTTTTGGCGCGCTGCCGGAGACAGTTGCGTCAACACCGGGGTTTACGAGCAGCCATGCTCGGTGAATGTGTAATAACCCACTACAGGCTAAAACTGCAATATAGTGGTAGAAAGGTCGAACCCACAGGGACAAAGGAACACACAGGGTACAAAGTGTCACGTTTAACAGACTATTGAGGAGTTTGAATTCTCAGGCGACTATCACTCCCAGAAATACTGCAAGTGTCCACTCGGAGCGCACTCGGAGGTCACACAGTGCAGCGTAACACACACACACACACACACACACCTGAAACTACAGAAACACAACCCAGAGATCCGTTAGGACCTCTACTCAAGATTTCAGGGGGAAGGTCTCTCAAGAGTACACTCAGCGAAGCTGCGGGTAGTGACTTCCAACTCCGGCTTTTACAACACTTCCACTAGCTTGCTGCTAGCGTAGGAAACCCGGTTTGGACTGCCTACTTCGGATCGAAGTCACTCATACGCGGTGAACAACACTCTCAACTCACAAAACGCGCAGAGAACACAGGTCCGCACTGAAGGACTCACTGAGAAACATTCCAGTAACACACCATAACAGTCTATTGAAGAGTTTGAATTCTCAGGCACTTGTCATTCCCAGAAATACTATAGGGGTTACCCCAAAGGCACCTGCTGCAGCGTAACCTGAATTTACGACCAAGGCTTACACGAAGTAACAAAACTTCACTTTGGCATTCAGGGGAAAAATCCCAAAGGAGTACAATCAGGAACAGACACTCGAAGGTGTAGGGGCGAAACTATTCAAGTATCTAACTAGTCACTGGCTCTGAGCATCGGCAATCACCCGCAGGTGTAGATCCGAACTACTCAAGTCTCTAACCAATGTACTAGCTCTGAACATTCAACCGAAGACCTTCAGCTACAAAATGCGGAACGCCAAGTGGTAGCTCCTCTTGCGTGGTGACAGAACTAAGGACACAAACACGTAGAGAAAATGAGTTCCTGATCTGCACTTCCGAAATTGGGAAAGAACCCCAGGCAAAACGCCTTGAACTATTTTATACCTTCTAAGTCCTAACTAGAACTACTCTGCACTACGCTACACGCCTGCACGGAACCACGCTACACTACACTCCGCGGAACCGGTGCTACGTCTCCTGCGCGACGGACTGCCGCGCACTAACTCCCTACCCTGCCAGTCTTCCGCTCGACTGCGCAGTCCCAACCGCTGCAACGCCGCGGACACCTCCACTTCGAGGGTGGACATGGTATCCCGCGCCTTCGACAGAAAAGCTTCGAGCTTCTTCGCTACCTCCCGCCGACTCCTACTGTCGCCTGTCAACAACCCGGCTGCGCGAAGTTCAAACTCACGTAGTGTGAGTTTCTCCTGCGCCGCCACTTCCCAGTGGGCGTAGCCCTTGAGAAAGTGGGCGACCCGCCTCGCCGTCTCCACCTTCGTGCGATCTGCCTCTCGCCTGCAATCCTCTTCAATTACCACTAATTGCGATTCGGCCTCAGCACGCTGCGCTCTCAATTCGCCACACTCTGACTGTAGCCTGCGGATTAAATCCTCATCTGCCTGCCGTGCAAGCTGACACTCCGCCAACAACCGCGTCTCTCGCACGAGCTCTTCTGACAGAATCTGATTCTGAGTTTTCTCAGACATCAATTCCTGCGTGGTCTGCAGCACATCCCTGCTGAGCTCTTCCACTCTATCCTTCCGCATCTTGTCGAGGGCGTGCGCTTTCCTCTCAAGGTTGTACTGCCCCCATAAACAGGCATGCCTCTCCTTCAATTCCCTCAACTCCTGGTCCACCCTAGCTAGTAGCTTGCTGGTGTGGACTTTAGTGCGAGTCCGCCTGCGCACTAATTCGATGTAAGATCCCGGCTGAAGTGGATCGGCGTATTTATCGATTTTGCGATCCAAGTACCTCAGCAACGGAATCACCTACTCAGAGAGCGCCGCCGCCGGCGCTCCAACAATTTCCTCCTCCTCCTCCTCGGTATCCCCCGCACCCGACATTTCCTCGGTGGAGCCTCCGTCGTCATCATCCGAGTGGAGAATTTTAGTCGCCATTGATTGCGTCGGCGACTGACCCGAGTGGGGCTGCACGTCGTCGACGTGTGCTGCTTGCGAAGGCACCGCTGCAGCCTCGCTGCTCTTTGCCAAAATGTCTAAGGCGGTGGGCGAATGTGCCCGTGCTACATCCCCGTCGCCCGCTTGTCGGTCTTCTACCGTATCCTCTCTGCCGCCGACGTCCGCCGCCGAAGGCGATCGAGCGGGGGGTGGCTTCGCATCGCGCACCGAAATTTCATCCCGCGGATAGTCACTCCGCTCCATCGTCCGTTGCTGCTCTCTCGAGCGGTCCACGGGAGCTGTGCTTGGCCTGTGCGCAGGCGCAATTGCCGGCGCCTTGTCCGCCGCAAGCGCAGCGCCGCGGACGTCCATCGCCAAAGGCGACATGACCGGGGGCCGCTCGCCCGATGTCCCTTGGCCCTGAGGCCCTACCGCCGAAGACGCATCTACCGGCGGATTACCCGCCGATGGTGCGGCCTCCGCACACTCCCTGCTCGCATTTCCTCGGCTCGAAGGCCCTGGCGCCGAAGGCGCAAATCGCGGCGCGTTGTGCGCCGGAGGGTCTGGCCCCGAAGGCCGGTGTCTCGTAGGCCGATCTTCCGCCGGCTCCTTCCCCTTCCTGCGTTGGAACGGGGGTGATTCCTGCCTGTGCACAGGCGGACTGCTTCTTCCCACACGTAGGCGTAGGTCCACGTCCGCTTGTGGTCGTCTGTCCGCGGAGGCTCGTCCGTCCGCGGAGTCTCGTCTATCCGCGGAGGCTCGTCTGTCCGCGGAGTCTCGTTTGTGCGCAGACGGAACACCTGTCCGCAACGCACGTGGTAACTCCGGAGGCCCTTGGCCCGTAGGCGGCCTCCCGTCCGTCGAGGCTGCAGCGCGGTCCGTTGCTCCTGCGGACGTCCGCGCTCCCTCGTTCCTCTCCGGCGACGCACTTCCTTTCTCCGTCGCAATCGTCGCCGTGTCCGCGCTGTTGGCTGGTAACACCAGCCTGCGCGCCTTCTGCTTCGGCCGGCTGTATGACTCGTACAACGGCCGCGGTCGAATGGGAGCAGAGGGTTCTTGATGCTGCTCTTCTTCGGACTCCTCTCTCCATCGCCGCTTCCGCGGCGCTCGTGCTGCAGGAGTATTCCTCCCTTCGTCCCTCCTCCTTGACGGAGTAGAAGTCGGTGACTCCTCTGCATCAGTGTCGACCTCATTCTCCCGCACATACTTCCCGGGATGGTCGACGGACAACGGCGGAAAACGCGCAAGCTCCGCCGCGGTCAAACAATTTTGCTGTCGATAAAAATTGATGAGGAAAGGAGAGAGATGGTTTATAGTTCCCCCCTTCTCCTCAAAAGCGTGCTGTCGCATCACCCTGTGTAGGATGCTCGCCCAGTGAATTGGAGTTCCCTCGATGATGCACTCCACAAAAGAGACCTGCCACAATGTGATGTAGCAGGCGCGGTGTGGCTGCAGTAATTGCAGCAGCGCCGCGGACAAAGTCCGGCGGAATTGATCCTTGTAATCGCGGGTCCTGTACCCATTCTTGGTAGACCTCCCGTTCTTGAACAGCTCCACAAATTGTGCCTCTTCCTGCTTGGTCACCTTGACGCTCTCACTATCGAAGAGGAGGTGCCCTGGCATGCCGGCACATCTCCCCAATGCCTGCGCCCAATCTTGGACTATCCACCGATCAACATGCGGACGCAATCCGCGCGAAGGTGGTCCCTGTGGCTCTAGCCACTCGCGCACCATATCCGCACAGATGTAGTTCCATCCCCATAGCAAGAAATCGAGCTTTCTTGCTATCAGGCGCTCCTCGAAAGCGCGCAGCCCGTTCTGTGGTAGACGGAGCGGCAGCATCCGCAATCGGCCTGGTCTCGTCATTGCGTTCTTGGAGTTCGCCCGCCTGCTCATTCTACTTCCGCTCCGCTCGAGCTCCTTTCTTCCTCGGCAAACTCTAATCGCCCTCAATTCCAAATCATGCGCACTCACTTCTCCCTCAATCACCAAGAAATCCTCTGCGCGGCGATGTCGAGAATGCTTAGCAGCCAGCAGATGGACGCGCGCAGCTCGCACTAGAGAATGGAATCGCGAATTCAAGAATGGGACGCTCTCCGCCTCCCGGTCGAAGGTCATGGTCGGCTCTTGCTCGTGGAGGACGACTCAATTGATGGCCGCGCCGGCTCTACGCTGAAACGGTCTCCGCTCTCACGCGCGGCTTCACGCTCCGCCGTCGCCAATGAAACTCTCACGCTCGAATTGGCGAATTTGAACTCCGCGAGCGTACTACGCCGCGGACATGGGTGCGCAGCGCCGAAGGCGGATTTTCCGCCTTGCGCAGTACACTCGTTCGTACCGCTCCTCAGCCAATCCTCGTCTGCCTCGGCGCGTGTGTCCGCATGTCGGACAAAAGTTCCACTCCCGCCTGCGCGCAGGCGGACTCCTCGGCGGATTCTCCGCCGGCGCGGAACTTCACCCGCATGTGCACAGGCGAACTCCGTCCGCGTTAATGCGCTGGCGCGGAAGGCGTTGACCGCGGTCAACCGACTCAGTCCAGACTGTCCGTTCCTTGTCCCTCCGTCGGCGCTCTCGCCGCCGCAACTCCGTCCGTTCAAGAGCACATCCATCCGTCCCGTCCGTACAGTCCGCACGGTCCGTACGGATTTTACTATTCTGGCGGCTCCTTGCTCGTCCGCGGCGCTGCGCTGGTGCAGAAGGCGCCGTACAATTTCTACCTCACAAGGCGCATTTCTAGGGCCCAAGGCGGATTTCCCGCCGACGCCGAAGCGCCTGTGCACAGGTGCACGCCTATGCGTAGGCGAACTTCGCGCATACCTCAAAACCCTATTTCGCCTGTGCGCAGGCGGACGTCCTTCGTCCGCGCATAGGACAAAACTTCTCCGCCTGCGCGTAGGCGAAGGGCTGAGTATCTTACAACCTTCATAACTCCCGGAGTTCTTATCCGTTGTGGGCGTTCTTGGGCTCGTTGGAATCAATGCGTCGAGCTCTTTCGAACGAGACCCTAACTAAGTCAAGGCGTCCGGGGGTTGACCTAAATATGAAGGATTTCCCTACCGCCGCGGACGAAGTTCCGAAGGCGGGTTTTGCGCCTTGCGCCGTAGGGATCCTAATTGCAGAGCTCGCAGGGAGGGTGGTGCCCTTCCTTACCACTGCACCCAACTCCTAGATTCTACGAGGTCCCTCGAAAATCTCTGCGATCTTCCGAATTCACTCTGTTTTGATGCACCGAAGGCTATTTACATTGCTGCCAGGGTACAGTTTTCCAAAAATGTTTTAATTTCCTCAAAATTACCAAAAGTGGGGTACCATGCTCCCCTCCTCAATTGTGAGCGCCCACGCGAACACTCACATGTGGTATTTCTTCAACCGCCACCCGTTCACTCGGGTGCCTAACAAATCGCCGGCCAGATCCGCAAGTTGGATGGATCCATTCGAGAAGACTTCGACAACCCTGTAAGGTCCCATCCATCTTAGGTGCAGTTTGCCTGGGAATCTGGCATGCCTGCTGTCATAGAGTAGTGCCAAAATCACCCGCCTGCAGGAGTACAGGTTTGATCTTTTTATCGTATCTCTCCTTCCGGCGGAGCTGGATTTTCCTGGTGCGATCCTCGGCTTCTCGTCTCCTCTCATCCAGCAGCATGACCTCCTGTAATCTGTAGAGCTGACTCTCTTCTGCGCTCATCCTCTGTAAATCCAACGTTCGTTGGGTGGGTACTTCGAACTCGATCGGGAGGATCGGATGTTGACCATACACCAGAAAGTATGGTGTCTGTTTGGTCGTAATTTTCTCAGCCGTCCGGTACGCCCATAGAGCGGCTGCTAACTTCGTATCCCAGTCGTGAGCGTGACTCACCGCGACTTTGAGTAGTATTTTACACAGCAGACCATTGGACTTCTCCGTCAATCCATTCGCCGTGGGATTGTATGGAGTAGTCTTCCGATGCTTGATGCTTGGCCCGAAAGCCGCCTCTCGTCCGTCGGAGGTGCAGCGTGGTCCGTCACTCCTGCAGACGTCCGCGCTCCCTCGTTTCTCCCCGGCGACGCACTCCCTTTCTCCGAGGCGATCGTCGCCGTGTCCGCGCTGCTGGCTGGTAACACAAGCCTGCGCGCCTTCTGCTTTGGTCGGCTGCACACTTCGTGCAATGGCCGTTGTCGAATGGGAGCAGTGGGTTCTCGGTGCTGCTCCTCTTCAGACTCCTCTCTCCATCGACGCTTCCGCGGCACTCTTGCTGCGGGTGTGTTTCTTCCCTCGTCCCTCCGCCTCGGTGGAGTAGAAGCTGGTGACTCCTCTGCGTCGGTGTCGACCTCGTTATCCCGCACACACTTCCCGGGATGGTCGACGGACAATGGCGGAAAGGGAGCAAGCTCCGCCGCGGTCAAACAATTTTGCTGTCGATAAAAATTGATCAGGAAAGGGGAGAGGTGATTGAGAGTTCCCCCCTTCTCCTCAACCGCGTGCTGCCGCATCACTCTGTGCAGGATGCTCGCCCAGTGAATTGAAGCTCCCTCGATGATGAGCTCCACAAAAGAAACCTGCCACAATGTGATGTAGCAGGCGCGGTGTGGCTGCAGTAATTGCAGCAGTGCCGTTGCCACAGTTCGACGGAAGCGATCTTTGTAGTCGCGGGTCTTGTACCCATTCTTGGTAGACCTCTTCCGCTTGAACAACTCCACAAATTGCGCCTCGTCCTGCTTCGACACCTTGACGCTCTCACTATCAAAGAGGAGGTGCCCTGGGATGCCGGCACACCTTCCCAATGCCTGCACCCAATCTTGGACGGTCCACCGATCAACATGCGGACGCAATCCGCGCGAAGGTGGTCGCTGTGGCTCCAGCCACTCGCGCACCATATCCACACAAATGTAGTTCCATCCCCATAGCAAGAAATTGAGCTTTCTTGCAATCAGCCGTTCCTCGTAGGCGCACAACCCGTTCTGTGGAAGCCGGAGCGGTAGCATCCGCAATCGATTCAGCTTCGACATTGCGTTCTTGGAATTCGATTGCTCGCTAATTCTCTCTCTGCTCCGCTCGAGCTCCTTGCTCCCTCGGCAAACTCTAATCTCACTCAATTCCAAATCGCGCGCACTCAATTCTCTCTCAATCAACAAGTAATCCTCTGCGCGGCGATGTCTGGAATGCTTAGCAGCTAGCAAATGGACGCGCTCAGCTCGCACTAGAAAATGGAATCGCGAATTCAAGAATGGGGCGCTCTCCGTCTCCCGGTCAAAGATCATGGTCGGCTCTTGATCGTGAGGGTCGAAGCACTTGATGGCCGCGCCGGCTCTACGCTAAAACGGTCTCCGCTCTCACGCGCGGCTTCACGCCCCGCCGACGCCGATTTAACTCACACGCTCAAATTGGCAAATTTGAACTCCGCGAGCGTACTACGCCGCGGACATAGGTGCGCAGCGCCGAAGGCGTCTTTTCGCCTTGCGCGGTACACTCGTTCGTACCGCTCCTCGGCCAATCCTCCTCCGCCTAAGGCGATCGTCCACGCATGGGACAAAAGTTAAACTCCCGCCTGTGCGCAGGCGGAATCCCCGGCGGAATCTCCGCCGACGCGGAACTTCACCCGCCTTTCGTAGGCGCTCGCCTGCGCGTAGGCGAATTCCGTCCGCGCTGCTGCGCTCGCGCGGAAGGCGTTGACCGCGGTCAACAGACTCTGTCCAGACTGTCCGTTTCTTGTTTCTCCGTCGGCGCTCTCGCCGCCGCAACTCCGTCCGACCAAGAGCGCATCCATCCGTCCCGTCCGTACAGTCCGTACGGAGTTTACTACTCCGGCGGTTCCTCGCCCGTCCGCGCTGTTGCGCTGGCGCGGAAGGCGCCGTACAATTTCTATCTCCAAAGGCGCATTTCTAGGGCCGAAGGCGGATTTCCCGCCGACGCCTTAGCGCCTGTGCGCAGGCGACCGCCTGTGCGTAGGCGAACTTCGCTCGTCCGCCTGGGCAGAGGTTTCCTCGCCTGTGCGTAGGCGACATTCGCGCCTACGTCAAAATCCTATTTCGCCTGTGCGCAAGCGATCTGCCTTCGTCCGCGCATAGGACAAAACTTTCTTCGCCTGTGCGCAGGCGGAAAGCTGAGTATCTCGTGACCTTCATAACTCCCGGAGTCCTCATCCGTTTGTGGCGTTCTTGGGCTCGTTGGAATCAGCGCGTTGAGCCTTTTTCAACAAGATCCTAACCAAGTCGAGGCGTTTGGGGATTGACCCAATTCTGAAGGATTCTTCTAGCGCCAAAGGCGGACTTTGCGCCTTGCGCCGAAGGGATCATACCTTCAGAGCTCGCAGGGAGGGCGGTGTTCGTCCCTGAGGTTGCACCCTACTCCTCGATCCTACGAGTTCCCGTGAGAATCTCTGCGATCTTCCGAATTCACTCTGTTTTGATGCACCGAAGGTTATTTACACTGCTGCCGCGGTACAGTTTTCCAAAAATGTTTTAATTTACTCAAAAATACCAAAAGTGGGGTACCACAGAATGTCGACGGGAGCTAGTGGGAGCAACCTAAGTGCGAGATCTGCCCGCAAGTTCCGACAAGATTTAGAGAAGGCCGTGGAAGAGACACGGCGTCAAAACAAGAAAACACCAAAAAGAGTATATAAGCCTAGTCCGGCGGACATCCTTGGAGAAGCTACCCCCAGTGACTCGGACCCGAACTTTGTGCTTACAGTTCTACTGGATATCCCTTGCGCGGATCCCCCTCGTGATTTAGAACCGACCGCCCGAGAACCGTCGACAGACACACCGATGGCGGACGGACAAGCCAATGCGCGGCTACCTCAGCCGATTACTAAGCATTTCTATCCGAAGTATAAAGGGAGTGGGGATGACGACGATGCAGATTCCTACATCAAGCTGTTCGAATCAGTGTCTATCGCTAACCGCGAGATCCACGACGAGGACCGACTACGGATATTTCCAAGTCTTCTGCGGAAGAAGGCACGAAGTTGGTACAACCACGAGAGCATCGATCCGAATGGGTTGCTAACATGGGCTCAACTGAAGGAGAAGTTCCTTCGACGTTTCCGTGAGCTCGGCTACGACAGTCGGGTATTGACAAAGTTACGTAACCTGCAGCGGGAGAAGAAGGAGAGTTTGCGTGACTACACCGAGAGATTTCTGGACCTCCTTGACAGAATACCGAAAACGGGACCAGGGTCCCCCTTCTCGGTGCAGCAAGCTGTGGATTGGTATGTGACCGGCTTGACCCGGGAGATGGAGACTTTTTGCCGATGCAGTAAGTGCGATACTATCGAAGACGTGATTGCATCGGCGGAAGCCTTTGAGACTTCCACTCTCAACCGAAGAGGGAGAGAGCGACGGGAGTCGAAGGAGCGAAAACCGAAAGGAGGGCAAAGAAGACGCAGAGGCGCGACATCGTCATCGAAAGAACAGTCCTCGGACGGGGACCGTTCCTCATCCGAAGAAGAAGAAACCTCCTCGTCAGAGGAAGAGAAGAAGAGAAAGAAGCATGGGGCAGCAAAGAAGAAAGGCCCACGACGAGCAACTATGGACAGAGCGCCGGGCGACATTGCATCAAAGGTGGAGACCCTTGTGAAGGACTTCGCCGACCTGAAAGTTCACGTGGTGGGCGGCCAGGATCGACGAAAGTCTCCAGGGAGAGTGCGAGCGAACTTATGGTGCACTACGTGTGGGGCGGAGGGACATGCGAACACTGAGTGTCTTACCACCCGTCCGTCATATCCAGTCATGGCAGTGGAGTGGGCACAACCGTATTATGGGGAAAACCCCCAGTACTATGGAGAGGCGAGCGAAGAGGCAGCCTACGCCATCCAGTCGGTCCCCGCCCCTACTACTATTTCGCCAGTGCATATCCCCCGGTATCATCCGGTAGATAGGGCCACTACGGTACCTGTGAGGCGCAAGGCACCTCCAGGGACGTTTGACCCACCGCCACCGCGAGCTTGTTTTAATTGTGGGGAAGTAGGACACTACTCACCTCAGTGCCCCCATCCCAAAAGGCAAACCGGGTATGTTCCGACCTGTAGTAACTGCAAGAAGTCTGGACATACTGCACCAGAGTGTGATCAGCCACCAGTTCACCGGCAAACAGTACGATTTGTGACAACCCCTGCCAAGGAGGACGTCCAAGTTAACCAGGTCGAAGTGAGTTCGGACAGAAATGACGAAGAAGAAGAATGGCCGACGGACGAAGTTATGTGCGGACGAGTGGAAACTCGCAGTTGAAAGAAATCAAAGGAAGAAGAGCGCGACACTCGCAAGCACGATCGGAAGGCCGACGACCGAACAGGAAAGGGAAAAGAGAAGGCAACCAGCAAGTCCGACTTGCGACCTGCACGAAAGCCTTCGGCTATGCGAGAAGCACCAGCAGTGCGGACCGATACATCGGTCGAGGATGAGCCAGTACGCGTGCTGAAACGGGACTATGCCCCGCATATCAGAGAGGAGGTAGCAAACTTGTTGAAAGAAGCGACCCGCAACCAAAAGGGAACAGAGCGGGAAGACTTGTCAATACCATTTGGTGCGAAGATGGTAGCAACTCTGGAACCACGCAGGACGTCGACTCCAAACCGACGCGTCCACTATGACTTAGTAGAAGATCTCGGGAATAGGCAAGTGAACATCACGTTCAACCAGCATCTGGAGGACAACAAGACGTATCGGAAGATGTTGATGCTTTCGCTACGACGCCCTCGGAAGCCGCGCGCAGCCAAAACCCCCCAGGTGTACCAAGTGGCCAGCGAAGACCAAGGACCTCCAGAGATCGATGTGGAAATAGAAGGGTGTTGTGTACGCAAGGTACCAGTAGACTCTGGATCAGGAGTCAACATAATGACGGAGGACACTGCGCAAGCTTTGGGGTTCAGTGCCTTCGAACCTTCGAGGCGTGTGTTGAGGTTAGCAGATCAGACGCGTAGGATGCCTGTAGGTATGTTGCGCAATATCCGAACAAACATCGGTGGTGCGGAGTTTTGGTTGAACTATATCATCCTGCAGCCCATGCTGAAGCAAGGCTATGACATCCTGCTCGGGCGACCGTGGCTGTATGGCGCACAAGTACGATGCGACTGGTGTAGGCATCGCCTTAAGTTCCCCCATCCTAAGGAGCCGACCAAGACTATCACTGTGCCCTGGACCAAGGTCAGACATGAAGGGGAGACACCGTCGACTAGTGCGGGATACACATCGGGGGTGGACAGTGATTCGGCCGCCCAATCAGATTCCAGTGCCACTGAATCCGATTATTTTGTGGGATTCGTTGCCTGCTGTTCTGTAGAAGAGGAACCAGACGCTATTCAACCAGAGGACGAATAGCAATTAACGGTAGGACTGGGAAGGAGTGAGACGAGTCACACAGAGGGCATTGTCGACCCTAGTGACTGTCACGAAGTACAACTCAGTCCTGACAAGTGCTTGAAGGTATCAAGTCCGGTGAAAGGAGACGAGCTAAGGGAGGTACAGGCCTTTCTTCGCCATTACGTTGATGTCTTCGCCTCGAAGATAGAAGACATGAAGGGGATACCTGCACTGTATGGAAAACACCGCATTGATTTACTGGATGAAGCATTACCCATACGTCAACGCCAGTATCGCCTCAACCCAAAATACTCCTTACTAGTTAAGGAGGAGATAGATAAGTACCTGAGCGCCGGTATTATTTACCCAGTGCTCAGCAGTGAATATGTATCGCCGATTGTTATCGTACCGAAGAAGTTAACGGGTAAGATACGGGTGTGTCAGAATTTCCGGAAGTTGAATGCAGCAACACGTAAGGATCACCACCCGCTGCCGTTCACGGATGCCATTTTAGACCATGTCGCGAGACATGAGTGCTACAGCTTCCTAGACGGGTTCTTAGGCTACAATCAGGTGTCTATCCGGGAACAGGACAAGGATAAGACGACATTCACAACCGATTGGGGAACTTATGCGTATCACAAGATGCCCTTCGGTCTGTGCAACGCACCTGCCACCTTTCAGCGGATGATGACCAATATTTTTCAGGAGCAGCTGAGGAAGTTCCTAGAAATATTCATAGACGACTTCTGTGTCTTTGGGAAGCGGTCAGAACACCTAAGTCACCTGAAGCAGACCTTTGATAAATGTAGGGAGAGCAGTTTATCGCTGCACCCCGAGAAGTGTTTCTTCTTTATGACTAGTGGAATCTTGTTGGGCCATCGTGTTTTGTCAGACGGCATTGCAGTGGACATCGAGAAGGTCAAGGTTATACTCGAGCTTGAGCCATCAACGAATCTTAGGGAGCTTCGAGCATTCCTGGGTCATGTGGGCTACTACCGAAGATTCATACACATGTATGCGATCTTGGCGGCCGACCTGACCAAGTTGTTAAAGAAGGACGAGCCTTACGCTTGGGGTGCGAAGCAGCAGTCAGCATTCGAGGCTCTTAAAGCGAAACTCACGACTGCTCCAGTACTAAGGTGTCCAGACTGGGATCGATCCTTCCATGTTTACGTCGACACATCTGCATTTGCCGTCGGCGTCGTCTTGAGCCAGAAAGATGACAACAAAAAGGACTACCTGATTTATTTCGCAAGCCGTCAGCTGTCTCTAGCAGAGAGGAAGTACACCACGATAGAGAGAGAGGTGTTGGGGATGGTGTACTCCTGCAAAAAGTTTCGACACTACTTAATCTGCTACGAGTTTGTGTTCCATGTGGATCACTACGCATTGCAACACCTAGTCAAGAAAGCCGACCTGTCCGGTCGGATAGCCAGATGGGTGCTGTTGCTACAGGAGTTCACCTACACGGTCCAGACCCGGAAAGGGGTGCATCACGAAAATGCAGATTACTTATCCAGATTATGGACCCAGCCTACCGAGGAGGAACTGGTGGACGACTTTCCGGACGAACAATTGTTTCAGTTGTCTGCGGGGCAGGAGTCCCGCTATGCAGAGCTGTACCGATATCTGCTAACGCTTCAGTGTCCCAAGGGCATGGACTTGGAACAAAGGACTGTCTTTATTCATAAGGCGGGCCCGTTGTAATAACCCACTAAAGGCTAAAACTGCAATATAGTGGTAGAAAGGTCGAACCCACAGGGACAGAGGAACACACAGGGTACAAAGTGTCACGTTTAACAGACTATTGATGAGTTTGAATTCTCAGGCGACTGTCACTCCCAGAAATACTGCAAGTGTCCACTCGGAGCGCACTCGGAGGTCGCACAGTGCAGCGTAACACACACACCCACACACCTGAAACTACAGAAACACAACCCAGAGATCCGTTAGGACCTCTACTTCAAGATTTCAGGGGGAAAGTCTCTCACGAGCACACTCGGCAAAGCTGCGGGCAGTGACTTCCAACTCCGGCTTTTACAACACTTCCACTAGCTTGCTGCTAGTGTAGGAAACCCGGTTTGGACTGCCTACTTCGGATCGAAGTCACTCCTACGCGGTGAACAACACTCTCAACTCACAAAACGCGCAGAGAACACAGGTCCGCACTGAAGGACTCACTGTGAAACATTCCAGTAACACAACAACAGTCTATTGAAGAGTTTGAATTCTCAGGCGCTTGTCATTCCCAGAAATACTACAGGGGTTACCCTCAAGGCACCTGCTGCAGCGTAACCTGAATTTACAACCAAGGCTTACACGAAGTAGTAAAACTTCACTTTGGCATTCAGGGGAAAAATCCCAAAGGAGTACAATCAGAAAGGAACACTCGAAGGTGTAGGGGCGAAACTGTTCAAGTATCTAACTAGTCACTGGCTCTGAGCATCGGCAGTCACCCGCAGGTGCAGATCCGAACTACTCAAGTCTCTAACCAATGTACTAGCTCTGAACATTCGGCCGCAGGCCTTCAGCTACAAAATGCGGAACGCTAAGTTGTAACTCCTCGTGCGTGGTGACAGAACTCAAGGACACAAACACGCAAAGGAAATGGGTTCCTGATCTGCACTTCTGAGTTTGGGAAAGAACCCCAGGCAAAACGCCTGGAACTATTTTATACCTTCTAAGTCCTACCTAGCACTACACTGCACTACGCTACACGCCTGCACGGAACCACGCTACACTACACTCCGCGGAACCTGTACTACGTCTCCTGCGCGGCCGACTGCCGCGCACTAACTCCCTACCCTGCCAATCTTCCGCTCGACTGCGCAGTCCCAAACGCTGCAACGCCGCGGACACCTCCCCTTCGAGGGCGGACATGGTATCCTGTGCCTTCGACAGAAAGGCTTCGAGCTTCTTTGCTACCTTCCGCCGACTCATACTGTCGCCTGACAACAACCCGGCTGCGCGCAATTCAAACTCACGCAGTGTGAGTTTCTCTTGCGCCTTCACTTCCCAGTGGGCGTAGCCCTTGAGACAGTGGGCGACTCGCCTCGCCGTCTCCACCTTCGTGCGATCCGCCTCCTTCCTGCGATCCTCTTCAATTATCACTAATTGCGATTCGGCTTCAGCACGTTGCGCTCTCAATTCGCCACACTCTGACTGCAACCTGCGGATTAACTCTTCATCCGCCTGCCGTGCGAGCTGACATTGTTCCAACAACCGCGTCTGTCGCACGAGCTCCTCTGACAAAATCCGATTCTGAGCCTGCTCAGAATCGAGTGCTTCCTTGACCTTCACCTGCTCCTTGGTGAGCTCGCCCAGTTTCTCATCCTTCATCTTCTCGGTGTGCTTGTAGAACTTCTGATTAAGCTTGTACTGACCCCACAAGCACGCATGCTTCTCCTTCAAGTCCCTCAACTCCTGGTCCACTCTAGCTAATAGCTTGCTGGTGTGGACTTTAGTGCGAGTCCGCCTGCGCACTAACTCGATGTAAGATCCCGGCTGGAGTGGGTCGGCGTATTTATCGACCTTGCGATCCAAGTACCGCAGCAACGGAATCACCTGCTCAGAGAGCGCCGCCGCCGGCGCTCCAACAATTTCCTCCTCCTCCTCCTCGGTGTCTTCTGCTCCTGACATTTCTTCCGTGGAGCCTCCGTCGTCATCATCCGAGTGGAGAATTTCAGTCGCCATTGATTGCGTCGGCGACTGCCCCGAGTGGGGCTGCACGTCATCGACGTGTGCTGCCTGCGAAGGCACGGCTGCAGCCTCGCTGCTCGTCGCCAAAATGTCTAAGGCGGAAGGCGAATGTACCCGAGCGGCATCCCCGTCGCTCGCTTGTTGATTGCCTACCGCGTTCTCTCTGTCGCCGTCGTCCGCCGCAGAAGGCGATCGAGCGGAGGGTGACTGCGCGGGGTTTGATTGCGCATCGCGCATCGAGATTTCATCCCGCGGACAGTCACTCCGCTCCTCCGTCTGCTGCTGCTCCCTTGATCGGCCCGTGGGGGCTGTGCCCGGCCCGTGCGCAGGCGCATTTGCCGGCGCCTTGTCCGCCGCAGGCGTAGCGCCGCGGACATCTATCGCCGAAGGCGACATGGCCGGGGGCCGCACGCCCGATGTCCCTTGGCCTATAGGCCCTACCGCCGAAGGCGCATCTATCGGCGGACTTCCCGCCGATGGTGCGGCCTCCGCACGCTCTCTGCTCGTATCCCCTCGGCTCGAAGGCCCTGGCGCCGAAGGCGCAAATTGCGGCGCGTGGTGCGCCGGAGGGTCTGGCCCCGAGGGCCAGTGTCTCGTAGGCGGTTCTTCCGCCGGCTCCTTCCCCTTCCTGCGTTGGAACGGGGGTGATTCTTGCCTGTGCACAGGCGGCACGTGTGGAGGTGTCCTGTGCACAGGCGACCTGTGCACAGGCGAGCGCCTGTGCACAGGCGGACTGCTCCTTCCCACGCGTAAGCGTAGATCCACGTCCACTTGTGTTCGCCGGTCCGCGGAGGCTCGTCCGTCCGCGGAGGTTCGCCTGTGCGCAAACGGAACATCTGTCCGCATCGCACGTGGTAACTCCGGAGGCCCTTGGCCCGTAGGCGGCCTCTCTCCCGACGAGGTTGCAGCGTGGCCCGTTGCTCCTGCGGTCGTCCGCGCTTCCTCTCGCCTCTCTGGCGACGCACTTCCTATCTCCGTCGCAATTGTCGCCGTGTCTGCACTGTCAGCTGGCAACACCAGTCTGCGTGCCTTCTGCTTCGGCCGGCTGTATGGCTCGCACAGCGGCCGCGGTCGAATGGGAGCAGAGGGTTCTTGATGCTGCTCCTCTTCAGACTCTTCCCTCCATCGCCGCTTCCGCGGCACTCGCGCTGCAGGGGTGTGTCTCCCTTCGTCCCTCCGTCTTGATGGGGTAGAAGTCGGTGACTCCTCTGCATCAGTATCGACCTCGTTCTCCCGCACATACTTCCCGGGATGGTCGATGGACAATGGCGGAAAATGTTCAAGCTCCGCCGCTGTCAAACAATTCCGCTGTCGATAAAAATTGATGAGGAAAGGAGAAAGATGGTTTAGAGTTCCCCCCTTCTCCTCAAACGCGTGCTGTCGCATCACCCTGTGCAGGATGCTCGCCCAGTGAATTGGAGTTCCCTCGATGACGCACTCCACAAAAGAGACCTGCCACAATGTGATGTAGCAGGCGCGGTGCGGCTGCAGTAATTGCATCAGCGCCGCGGACAAAGTCCGGCCAAATCGATCCTTGTAATCACGGGTCCTGTACCCATTCTTGGTAGACCTCCCGGTCTTGAACAGCTCCACAAATTGCGCCTCTTCTTGCTTGGTCACCTTGATGCTCTCACTGTCGAAAAGGAGATGCCCTGGCATGCCAGCACATCTTCCCAACGCCTGCGCCCAATCTTGGACTGTCCACCGATCAACATGCGGACGCAATCCGCGCGAGGGTGGTCCCTGTGGCTCTAGCCACTCGCGCACCATATTCGCACAGATGTAATTCCATCCCCATAGCAAGAAATCGAGCTTTCTTGCTATTAAGCGCTCCTCAAAAGCGCGCAGCCCGTTCTGCGGCAGGCGAAGTGGCACCATCCGCAATCTGCTCGGTCTCGTCATTGCGTTCCTGGGGTTCGCTCGCCCGCTCATTCTACTTCCGCACCGCCCGGGTTTCTTTCTCTCTCGGCAAACTCTAATCGCCCTCAATTCCAAATCACGCGCACTCACTTCTCCCTCAATCAACAAGAATTCTCCTGTGCGACGACGTCGAGAATGTTCCGCAGCCAGCAGATGGATGCGCGCAGCGCGCACAAGAGATTGGAATCGCGAATTCAAGAATGGGACGTTCTCCGCCGCCCGGTCGAAGGTCATGGTCGGCTCTTGGTCGTGAAGAACGTCTCACTTGATGGCCGCGCCGGCTGTACGCTGGAACGGTCTTCGCTCTCACGCGCGGCTTCACGCTCCGCCGTCGTCGATTAAACTCTCACGCTCGAATTGGCGGATTTGAACTCCGCGAGCGTGTCACCCTGCGGACATGGGGGCGTAGCGCCAAAGGCGAGTTTTCCGCCTTGCGCGGTACACTTGTTCGTACCGCCCCTCGGCCAATCTCCCTCTGCCTTGACGCGTGTGTCCGCATGTCGGACAAAAATTCAACTCCTGCCTGTGCGCAGGCAGGAGCCTCGGCGGATTCTCCGCCGGCGCGGAACTTGCACATCCTCCTGTGCACAGGCGTTCGCCTGTGCGCAGGCGAATTCCGTCCGCGGCGCTGCGCTGGCGCGGAAGGCGTTGACCGTGGTCAGCCGTCTCCGTCTAGACTGTCCGTTCCTTGTCTCTCCGTCGGCGCTTCCGCCGCCGCAACTCCGTCCGTCCAAGAGCGCATCCACCCTTGCCGTCCGCATGGTCCGTACCGATTGGATTACTCTGGCGGCTCTTCCGACGTACGCGGCGCTGCGCTGGCGCGGAAGGCGTCGTACACTTTCTACCTCACAAGGCGCATTTCTAGGGCCCAAGGCGGATTTTCCGCCGACGCCGAAGTGCCTGTGCACAGGCGAACGCCTGTGCGTAGGCGGACTTCGCGCCTTCCCTAACCCTACTTCGCCTGTGCACAGGCGAACGCCTTCGTCCTCGCATAGGACAAAACTTGATTCCCCCTTCCGCGTAGGCGGAATTCGCGCCGGTGGTGAACTCCTTCCGCCGTAGGCGACCGCCTCCGTTTCCTCCAGTAGCGATAACTCTCTAAGTCCTCGTCCGTTCCAAGCGTTCTTGGGCTCGTTGGAATCAGTGCGTCGAGCTCTTTCCAACGGGATCCTAACTTGGTCAAGGCGCCCGAGGGTTGACCTAATTACGGGGGTTTCCCTACAGCCGCGGACGCAACCTCCGAAGGCGGGTTTTGCGCCTTGCGCCGTAGAGATCCTAACTGCAGAGCTCGCAGGGAGGGTGGTGCCTGTCCTTACTGCGGCACCCCAAATCCCAGATTCTACAAGATCCCTCGAGAATCCCCGCGATCTTCCGGATTCACTCTGTTTTGATGTACCGAAGGCTGTTTACAATGCTGCCAGGGTACAGTTTTTCAAAAATGTTTTAATTTCCTCAAAATTGCCAAAAGTGGGGTACCACACCCGTACCAACTCCAGCAGGGAGTTTTGTTCAAGAAGATGGCAGACAAACGTTTGTGCAGATGCCTGGAGGAATCAGAGGTCCCAAGAGTAGTAAGTGCGATGCACACCGAAGATGCGGGTGGATACTATGCCACCTGGAATACAGTCACGAAGATTGTAAATGCAGGGTATTGGTGGCCGACCATGTTTAAGGATGTTCTCGATTACATCCGAAAATGCGATAGTTGCCAGAGGACGGGGAGATCAACGCCTACAACACGGTGGCCCCTTACTCCCATCATGCCTCTAGCACCTTTTGAGAAGTGTGGCATCGACTTTGTAGGGCCGATACAACCAGTGACTAGGAACACACGAAGGCGCTACATTCTGGTAGCTACGGACTACGCCACCAAGATGGTGGAGGCCAAGGCCAAGAGAAGAGATGATGCAGCCACAGTGTCAGCCTTTTTGTTCGAATCGATCATCACGCGCTACGGATGTCCTTTGGAGCTAGTCAACGACCGAGGCACCCACTTCTTGAACCAGATAATCAAAGATCTGACACGGCATTTCCACATCAAGCACCGGAAGACTACCCCATACAATCCCAAGGCAAATGGATTGACGGAGAAATCCAATGGTCTGTTGTGTAAAATACTGCTCAAGGTCACGGTAAACCACGCTTACGACTGGGATACAAAGTTAGCAGCCGCTCTATGGGCGTACTGCAACCTCCGGGCTGACTCTCACTCAGGTTTACCTCAGATGGCTTTTTGGTAGCTCATCATGATTCTAAAAGACTAGGATTCCGCATCATACTCATAAGCTAAACACCCTCTCACACAATCTCTCAAGTTATCACTCCAACTCATACACTCATCGACACTCCAAGGTACTGAAAATTCGTCACTCTTTCATATATGAAACAAGTCTCTACATATGAACTCTCCAAACTTGCTTGAGAGGCTCTTCCCTACCTCTCTATATATACTACTTGAGAATTTACCATAGTAACAAATGGTAATTTCTATCTAACTTACTTTTACGAAGATAAACCATAGTAAGGTTGACTAGTTATCAATATGTGGCAACATGCCATTGGCCCCCTAAACCTTCTAGATGTTTACTAATCCCTAGATTGAGGTGGCGACATGCCATTTGTGCCTTTCCCACTTCTAGAACTTCCACTTTCCACTAAGTCAACTTTAGACTTAGTCTCACCAATGGAATACTCCTTACTTTAGTCAAACCAATCAAAACTAAACATGAAGTTCAAAAGTCTTTTCTCTTGGAATCTAAACTTTTGTACAAGACAAAATAGAAGTGCTCACTCAAATCTTCTAGAACTTCTCTAGTTATTCCGCCAAGTATAGACATTATAGCTAAACTAGCTAGACTTAGTCATAACTAGCTAGATTTAGTCATAACTATCCTAACCATGATTAACTCCTTGGCTAATTCTAGTTTTATTTCACACATGCAATATCCGGTCTTACATTTAACCCCGGACCAAGATTTCACTACGCCCTCGAAGTGAAAGAATCTGACCTCCGATGGAATAATTTCAACTTGTCGTGGTTGACTCGATCGAAGTGACGTCCTCCTAACTCCTTGATATCATAAGTAAAGTTTCCCCACACCTTCTCAACTATGAAAGGTCCAAAATACTTAGAAAGAAACTTTTTTCTAGCTCTCTTGTATCTTATTGCATCAAAGAGCATCACCCAATCACCTTCCTTGAATGGCTTCAAGTTCTGGTTTCCACTTCGTTTGTCGTGATACTTCTTCTGCAATTGTTGAGCCCGCTCCACTTGTACCATGGCTAGTGCTCGAGCTTCCTCCAACTCCATCAATTGTTGTTGGCGAGACTTGATGGCTTCTACTCCATTTGATTTCTTCAACCTTTGCTGGATTGTCATGAAAGTAGTCAAGTCAAATTGTATTGGGAGTTTTGACTCAACTCCATACACCATCCGAAAAGCTGAATATCCGGTAGATGTTTTCCAAGTCGTTCGATACTCCCACAAGATAGCATGCAACCTCTTGTCCCAGTTTTGCTTGCTCCCGTCCATGTCTGCATCCTTGGCCAACATCATACAAAGAGTGTAGTTGGTCCGCTCCGCCAACCCATTAGCATTGGGTTTGTAGGAAGTGGTCACTCGAGACTTGATGGAAAAATGATCTAACATTGCTTGGATCATACTTCCCACAAACTCTCCTCCTCTATCCGACACTAACTCCAAAGGACAACCAAATCTGGTTATGATTCTCTCATACAAAAACCTACCAACCTCCTTCTCATTAGTAGATTTTAGTGGCCTTGCCTTTACCCAGTTGGTTAGATAATCTGTAGCTATCACAATGAACTTATTTCCCCGAGGAGTAAGATTCAAAGGACCTACAAAATCTATCCCCCATTTTTCAAAAGGACCTAACATTGGAACTGAAATCAAAGGAGGGGTTTTCATGGACTTTTTAGCAAAAGCTTGACACACATCACAACTCTTGCAAAATTCCACACAATCTTTGAAAATACCCTTCCAATGATATCCAGCATCAAGGATCTTGAAGGCTGTTACCTTCCCCGCAAAATGTCCTCCACACACAGCACCTTTGTGAAACTTCTTCATGAGTTGCAATGCTTCGACTCTTCCAACAGCTTGTTGTAGCAGACCGTCATCTCCTTGATGAAATAACACCTTCTCAATGATCATATAGGGTTGACATCTTTTTACCAATGCATTCCTTTCTCTTGAATGCATACCTTAAGGAAATTCTCCTTTGAAAATGAACTCCCAAATCTCCTTGTACTCCTCTGGTACCAATGTCACTGTGTCCATGACCAACAAATCTTTGTCCGGGAAAGTGTCATCCACAGATTGATCTCCTCCCTCATCATAAGCTCTTGACAACAAATCCGCATTAGCATGCTTCTTTCCCGGTCGATCCTCAATGGTATAATCAAATTCCGTTAGTAGTAGTTTCCATCTAGCTATCCTCCCCTCAGCATTAGGCTTGTTCAAAATATATTTCAAGGCCTTATGATCAGTCACTATAGTGAATTTTCCACCCAAAAGATAGTGTCGAAACTTCTTAAGTGAAAAGATGACAACTAAAGCCTCCCTTTCGATCACTGAATAATTCTTCTCTGCTTGTACCATCTGTCTACTAGCATAGGCAATTGGATGATCATGCTTTTCATCATCAAATTGACTCAAGGTGCATCCTACAGCAATATTTGATGCATCTGTATACAGAAGAAAAGGTTTACCCCAATCAGGTTTCGCCAAAATTGGAGCCGTCACCAACGCCTTCTTGAGTGCCTCAAACGCCAACTTCGCCTCTTCATCATTGAAGATGAGCTCGTATTCGGTTCCCTTCTTCATGTAACTCGTCAAGGCATGGGCTTTGTTGGAAAAGGACAAGATGAACCTCCGATAGTACCCCACCATACCAAGGAATTGTCTCAACTTGGTCAACGTCACCGGAAAAGGTAATTCCATGATCCTCGTCACCTTCTCTGGATCCACAGCTATACCATTCTTGGAAATGATGTGCCCCAACAATAAGCCTTCCTCACATCCAAAAATGCATTTTCAGGATTGAGTGAAGCTTTGGCTTCCTCCAAACGTTGGAGTATTTTGATCAAATGATCAAAATGATCCTCCTTCTTCCCGTACACACAAAAGTCATCTATGAAATCTCTCACAAACTTTCCAATGAAAGGTTCAAACACCCTATTCATGAACCTTTGGAAAGTGGCTGGAGCATTACATAGACCAAATGGCATTACTCTAAAGGCAAAAGTTCCCCATGGTGTGGTAAAGGTAGTTTTCAATTGATCCTCTGAAGCAATTTGGATTTGATTATAGCCACTATAACCATCTCCAAAACTATACCACTCATGGCCTGCTACCTCCTCTAAAATCTCATCTATAAAAGGTAAAGGATAGTAGTCCTTCTTTGTGACAGCATTCAACTTCTTGTAATCTACACATACACGTAGTTTACCATTCTTTTTCTTCACTATCACAATAGGAGACACCCATTCCGAATTTTTCTACCTCATAGATGAAGCCAGCCTCCCTCAGCTTGTCAATCTCCTCTTTTACCACCACAGCTGTAGGAGGATTGATTCGTCGTTGCTTCTGCCGAATAGGGCGAGCTTTCTCCTCCAACTCAATGTGATGAGTTTCAAGTGTCACATGCTTCAAATCTTTGTAACTAAAGGCAAAGACATGGATATATTTGCGAAATATATCCAAAAATCTTGCCTTCTCCTCCATGGTAAAATTTGGACCAAACTTGAGGGTGGAAAGTCTTCGACACACCTCCTCCTCGGTCATCTATACTTTGTCCGGATCTTTCTTCACCCCCGGTCTAGGAAGCAACTCCATGGCAGCAACCACTTGAACTTGTACATCATCATCTGAAGAGTCGTCTGACGATGTTTCTTGATCAGAAGTTGACATGTCGGTGTCAACTTCTGAAAAACTGCCACTCTCCTCACTCTCAGATTCCCAATATTCGTCGGTTGGTCTATCTAAGTCGGTAAGAGAGCTTCCTCCTCCTGTCAAAGGAACCTTCACCCGATGGTTCTTTGGGCCTATCCTCAGATAGCCCTTGTGCCATCGATCAGTAGTTCTCACCGCCCTCAACCAAGGACGTCCCAACAGCAAATCATAACTAGCTTCCTTGAGTACTTGGAAGGAAAGTAAGGTTTGCACACCTCTCACGCTTACCACAACTTTGTCAACCACACCAAGTGGTTTTACCTTCTGTTTGTTGGCCATACCAACAATTATACTTGAAGGTCTGGAAAGTCGCATCCCCAACTTCATCAACAATCTTTCAGACATTGCATTTACAGCAGAACCACCATCTACTAGCACGTCTGAAACATCATGCCCATCGATCCTCACTTCGATCTTTGAGGCATGTAATAACCCACTAAAGGCTAAAACTGCAATATAGTGGTAGAAAGGTCGAACCCACAGGGACAGAGTAACACACAAGGTACAAAGTGTCACGTTTTAACAGACTATTGAGGAGTTTGAATTCTCAGGCAACTGTCACTCCCAGAAATACTGCAAGTGTCCACTCGGAGCGCACTCGGAGGTCGCACAGTGCAGCGTAACACACACACACACACACCTGAAACTACAGAAACACAACCCAGAGATCCGTTAGGACCTCTACTTCAAGATTTCAGGGGGAAAGCCTCTCACGAGCACACTCGGCAAAGCTGCGGGCAGTGACTTCCAACTCCGGCTTTTACAACACTTCCACTAGCTTGCTGCTAGTGTAGGAAACCCGGTTTGGACTGCCTACTTCGGATCGAAGTCACTCCTACGCGGTGAACAACACTCTCAACTCACAAAACGCGCAGAGAACACAGGTCCGCACTGAAGGACTCACTGAAAAACATTCCAGTAACACAACAACAGTCTATTGAAGAGTTTGAATTCTCAGGCACTTGTCATTCCCAGAAATACTACAGGGGTTACCCTCAAGGCACCTGCTGCAGCGTAACCTGAATTTACAACCAAGGCTTACACGAAGTAGCAAAACTTCACTTTGGCATTCAGGGGAAAAATCCCAAGGGAGTACAATCAGAAAGGAACACTCGAAGGTGTAGGGGCGAAACTGTTCAAGTATCTAACTAGTCACTGGCTCTGAGCATCGGCAGTCACCCGCAGGTGCAGTTCCGAACTACTCAAGTCTCTAACCAATGTACTAGCTCTGAACATTCGGCCGAAGGCCTTCAGCTACAAAATGCGGAACGCTAAGTTGTAACTCCTCGTGCGTGGTGACAGAACTCAAGGACACAAACACGCAAAGGAAATGGGTTCCTGATCTGCACTTCTGATGGGAAAGAACCCCAGGCAAAACGCCTGGAACTATTTTATACCTTCTAAGTCCTACCTAACACTACACTGCACTACGCTACACGCCCGCACGGAACCACGCTACACTACACTCCGCGGAACCTGTACTACGTCTCCTGCGCGGCCGACTGCCGCGCACTAACTCCCTACCCTGCCACTCTTCCGCTCGACTGCGCAGTCCCAACCGCTGCAACGCCGCGGACACTTCCCCCTCGAGGGCGGACATGGTATCCTGTGCCTTCGACAGGAAGGCCTCGAGCTTCTTCGCTACCTTCCGCCGACTCCTACTGTCGCCTGACAACAACCCGGCTGCGCGCAATTCAAACTCACGCAGTGTGAGTTTCTCCTGCGCCTTCACCTCCCAGTGGGCGTAGCCCTTGAGACAGTGGGCGACTCGCCTCGCCGTCTCCACCTTCGTGCGATCCGCCTCCTTCCTGCGATCCTCTTCAATCGTCACTAATTGCGATTCGGCTTCGGCACGTTGCGCTCTCAATTCGCCACACTCTGACTGCAAACTGCGGATTAATTCTTCATCCGCCTGCCGTGCGAGCTGACATTGTTCCAACAACCGCGTCTGTCGCACGAGCTCCTCTGACAAAATCCGATTCTGGGCCTGCTCAGAATCGAGTGCTTCCTTGACCTTCACCTGCTCCTTGGTGAGCTCGCCCAGTTTCTCATCCTTCATCTTCTCGGAGTGCTTGTAGAACTTCTGATTAAGCTTGTACTGTCCCCACAAGCACTCATGCTTCTCCTTCAAGTACCTCAACTCCTGGTCCACTCTAGCTAATAGCTTGCTGGTGTGGACTTTAGTGCGAGTCCGCCTGCGCACTAACTCGATGTAAGATCCCGGCTGAAGTGGGTCGGCGTATTTATCGACCTTGCGATCCAAGTACCGCAGCAACGGAATCACCTGCTCAGAGAGCGCCGCCGCCGGCGCTCCAACAATTTCCTCCTCCTCCTCCTCGGTGTCTTCTGCTCCTGACATTTCTTCCGTGGAGCCTCCGTCGTCATCATCCGAGTGGAGAATTTCAGTCGCCATTGAATGCGTCGGCGACTGCCCCGAGTGGGGCTGCACGTCCTCGACGTGCGCTGCCTGCGAAGGCACGGCTGCAGCCTCGCTGCTCGTCGCCAAAATGTCTAAGGCGGAAGGCGAATGTACCCGCGCGGCATCCCCGTCGCTTACTTGTTGATTGCCTCCCGCATTCTCTCTGTCGCCGTCGTCCGTCGCCGAAGGCGATCGAGCGGAGGGTGGCTGCGCGGGGTTGGATTGCGCATCGCGCATCGAGATGTCGTCCCGCGGACAGTCACTCCGCTCCTCCGTCTGCTGCTCCCTCGATCGGTCCGTGGGGGCTGTGCCCGGCCCGTGCGCAGGCGCGTTTGCCGGCGCCTTGTCCGCCGCAGGCGTAGCGCCGCGGTCATCTATCGCCGAAGGCGACATGGCCGGGGGCCGCACGCCCGATGTTCCTTGGCCTATAGGCCCTACCGCCGAAGGCGCATCTATCGGCGGACTTCCCGCCGACGGTGCGGCCTCCGCACACTCTCTGCTCGTGTCCCCTCGGCTCGAAGGCCCTGGCGCCGAAGGCGCAAATTGCGGCGCGTGGTGCGCCGGAGGGTCTGGCCCCGAGGGCCGGTGTCTCGTAGGCGGTTCTTCCGCCGGCTCCTTCCCCTTCCCACGTTGGAACGGGGGTGATTCTTGCCTGTGCACAGGCGGCACGTGCGGAGGTGTTCTGTGCACAGGTGACCTGTGCACAGGCGACCTGTGCACAGGCGAACTGCTCCTTCCCACGCGTAAGCGTAGATCCACGTCCACTTGTGTTCGCCGGTCCGCGGAGGCTCGTCCGTCCGCGGAGGTTCGCCTGTGCGCAAACGGAACATCTGTCCGCATCGCACGTGGTAACTCCGGAGGCCCTTGGCCCGTAGGCGGCCTCTCCCCCGACGAGGTTGCAGCGTGGCCCGTCGCTCCTGCGGTCGTCCGCGCTTCCTCTCGCCTCTCTGGCGACGCACTTCCTACCTCCGTCGCAATCGTCGCCGTGTCTGCACTGTCAGCTGGCAACACCAGTCTGCGTGCCTTCTGCTTCGGCCGGCTGTATGGCTCGCACAGCGGCCGCGGTCGAATGGGAGCAGAGAGTTCTTGCTGTTGCTCCTCTTCGGACTCTTCCCTCCATCGCCGCTTCCGCGGCACTCGCGCTGCAGGGGTGTGTCTCCCTTCGTCCCTCCGTCTTGATGGGGTAGAAGTCGGTGACTCCTCTGCATCAGTATCGACCTCGTTCTCCCGCACATACTTCCCGGGATGGTCGATGGACAATGGCGGAAAATGTTCAAGCTCCGCCGCTGTCAAACAATTCCGCTGTCGATAAAAATTGATGAGGAAAGGAGAAAGATGGTTTAGCGTTCCCCCCTTCTCCTCAAACGCGTGCTGTCGCATCACCCTGTGCAGGATGCTCGCCCAGTGAATTGGAGTTCCCTCGATGACGCACTCCACAAAAGAGACCTGCCACAATGTGATGTAGCAGGCGCGGTGCGGCTGCAGTAATTGCATCAGCGCCGCGGACAAAGTCCGGCGAAATCGATCCTTGTAATCACGGGTCCTGTACCCATTCTTGGTTGACCTCCCGGTCTTGAACAGCTCCACAAATTGCGCTTCTTCTTGCTTGGTCACCTTGATGCTCTCGCTGTCGAAAAGGAGATGCCGTGGCATGCCAGCACATCTTCCCAACGCCTGCGCCCAATCTTGGACTGTCCACCGATCAACATGCGGACGCAATCCGCGCGAGGGTGGTCCCTGTGGCTCTAGCCACTCGCGCACCATATTCGCGCAGATGTAATTCCATCCCCATAGCAAGAAATCGAGCTTTCTTGCTATTAAGCGCTCTTCGAAAGCGCGCAGCCCGTTCTGCGGTAGGCGAAGTGGCACCATCCGCAATCTGCTCGGTCTCGTCATTGCGTTCCTGGGGTTCGCTCGCCCGCTCATTCTACTTCCGCACTGTCCGCGTTTCTTTCTCTCTCGGCAAACTCTAATCGCTCTCAATTCCAAATCACGCGCACTCACTTCTCCCTCAATCAACAAGAAATCTCCTGTGTGACGACGTCGAGAATGGTCCGCAGCCAGCAGATGGATGCGCGCAGCGCGCACAAGAGATTGGAATCGCGAATTCAAGAATGGGACGCTCTCCGCCGCCCGGTCGAAGGTCATGGTCGGCTCTTGGTCGTGAAGAACGTCTCACTTGATGGCCGCGCCGGCTGTACGCTGGAACGGTCTTCGCTCTCACGCGCGGCTTCATGCTCCGCCGTCGTCGATTAAACTCTCACGCTCGAATTGGCGGATTTGAACTCCGCGAGCGTGTCACCCTGCGGACATGGGGGCGTAGCGCCGAAGGCGAGTTTTCCGCCTTGCGCGGTACACCTGTTCGTACCGCCCTTCGGCCAATCTCCTTCTGCCTTGACGCGTGCGTCCGCATGTCGGACAAAAATTCAACTCCTGCCTGTGCGCAGGCAGGGGCCTCGGCGGATTCTCCGCCGGCGCGGAACTTGAACATCCTCCTGTGCACAGGCGTTCGCCTGTGCGCAGGCGAATTCCGTCCGCGGCGCTGCGCTGGCGCGGAAGGCGTTGACCGTGGTCAGCCGTCTCCGTCCAGTCTGTCCGTTCCTTGTCTCTCCGTCGGCGCTTCCGCCGCCGCAACTCCGTCCGTCCAAGAGCGCATCCACCCGTGCCGTCCGCACGGTCCGTACCTATTGGATTACTCTGGCGGCTCCTCCGACGTACGCTGCGCTGCGCTGGCGCGGGAGGCGCCGTACACTTTCTACCTCACAAGGCGCACTTCTAGGGCCCAAGGCGGATTTTCCGCCGACGCCGAAGTGCCTGTGCACAGGCGTTCGCCTGTGCGTAGGCGGACTTCGCGCCTTCCCTAACCCTACTTCGCCTGTGCACAGGCAAACGCCTTCGTCCGTGCATAGGGCAAAACTTGAATCCCCCTTCCGCGTAGGCGGAATTCGCGCCGGTGGCGAAATCCTTCCGCCGAAGGCGACCGCCTCCGTTTCTTCCAGTAGCGATAACTCCCTAAGTCCTCGTCCGTTCCAAGCGTTCTTGGGCTCGTTGGAATCAGCGCGTCGAGCTCTTTCCAACGGGATCCTAACTTGGTCAAGGCGCCCGAGGGTTTACCTAATTACGGGGATTTCCCTACAGCCGCGGACGCAATCTCCGAAGGCGGGTTTTGCGCCTTGCGCCGTAGAGATCCTAACTGCGGAGCTCGCAGGGAGGGTGGTGCCTGTGCTTGCTGCGGCACCCCAAATCCCAGATTCTACAAGATCCCTCGAGAATCCCCGCGATCTTCCGGATTCACTCTGTTTTGGTGTACCGAAGGCTATTTACAATGCTGCCAGGGTACAGTTTTTCAAAAATGTTTTAATTTCCTCAAAATTGCCAAAAGTGGGGTACCACAAGGCATGTGTACATACCTCCGAGGCAGCAGCATCCACCACGCCAACTCCCACATTAGTCATGTGAGCCTTTCCTTTGGATCTTCGCTTCTTGATCCTTGTGGAGCTAAGGCCTCCTCTCAACTCCTTCCGTATGGCTGGATTTAAAGCAATGAGTTGGCCAACTGTGATATTGGCCTTCTGACTTCCTACATCTTCCACCACGTCATACTTAGCTTGAGAAGATGAAATGGCAAAGTCATTCATGCCCAACTTCTTTCTTGGTACTCTTGGTTGACTTACTCCACTTGATCGTGTACTCCGACTTGGCATGTCCTCTATGGAAATTGACTCATCTGCAAATCGAGCACGTTTCTTCTCATGTGCAAGGATATCCACCTTCGACTTTGAGCTCTCTCCTTTCTCAAAGGTGCATTGATGAGGAAATACATCAATGGATGCTACTCCCTTATCCTTGGCTTGTTGTGTGGCCGGTGCATTGTTGTTGTGCCAAACTCCATCATGTTGTCGAGGGTTAGGACAATTTCGCTGAAAATGAGGACCGCCACAAGTAAAACAAGAAACTGCAAAGTTTCCTGGAGGTGGATTTCCTCTTGGAGGATAATTTCCATACACTCTAGAACTTCCTCCTACATTCTGATTCCTCTTCTCCCACAACTGTACTACATTGATCTTGAGGTCTGCTAGAGTTTCCGTAATAGATTTCAACTCATTTTGCAAATCTACATTAGGATTCACCATTGTGGATGAACTAGCAAGATTTGAACCCATGGATCTTCCTACAATCGGTGGAGCTACTTCTCTAGCCACCAAGCTAGAATCATCATCTTCTAAGCTTTCCTCAATTCTAATAGCAATTCGAATGGCTTCAGCTTTAGAAGAAAGCTTCTCATATCTCACCTTACTTAGAATCTCGGGTCTCAAACCTCCGACGAAGTTCTTCATGAGCATTGCTCGTATCCCCACCATTGTAGCATCCACTTCGTCTCCACCCTTCCTCAACACCACGTGGAACCTCGACTCTAACTTCTCAGTTCTCTCCACATAGGTCCTCACCTTCTCGTTCTCTTCTTGTTTCAAGAAGGTGACCTCACACATCAGCTTTTCATAACTTTCATTGGGAAGAAAGTTTTTGATGAGGCTCTCCGTCAACGTCTCCCAAGTGTCCTTCTCCACATGTTCTCTCTTGTACTCCTGGTACCATTTGAGAGCAGAATCCTCCAAGAAATCCGGCAAAAGCATAGCCCACTCAACCTTCTTCCTTTCATTGTTTCCTATGCAAGCCCTCTTGAAGTCCCTAACAAAGGCTTCTACATCCTCATTTTCCCCCCCATAAAACACTGGAAGCTTCCCCATTTCCAACTAATATTTTTTTTTTTTTTTTTTTATTGGAAATTTATATGGGTCTCCCTAATACAATACAAATAACACTAACTACATCCTTGAGTAATTCATCAAAGGAAACACAAAAGGAATTGGTTGCTCCAAGATAGCCAAAGCTCTCTCCTCCCTTAGGCATACAATGAGTCTTACCCTCATCATCATCTTCTCCATCATCCGAATGATGATCTCCATCTTCAGTCCGAGCTTGAACCCGCTGAGGTCACTTTCTTCGTTTCAGCACTTAGCTTGCCGTCAAAACCTTCCACAAGTGATTCTAGAAGCGCCTTCACTCCGCTGCATTCGTGTCCCGCCGGTAGTCCAATCACTCCGCAATTGTCACAAAAGGTTGCACTTTGGGATTCATGTGGCGATGATGGTCCCAAGTGAAGTTTCAAATCTCCCAAGGTTCTCTTGCTCCTCAATCTTCTATCCTTGTTCCGCAGTGAACAATTGACAACCTTATGTCCCTCCTCTCCACAATAAAAGCAAGTCTCACGTTTCACTCTTGGGGACTGACTAACTACTCTTTCTTCAAGGCAAGGCGGTGGGTGAATGTGGCCGTGCTACATCCCCATCATCCGCCTATCGATCCTCGACTAAATCCTCTTCGCCGCCGACGTCCGCTGCCGAAGGCGATCGAGCGGAGGGTGTAATTGCGCATCGCGCACCCAAATTTTGTTCCGCGGACAGACAGTCCGCTCCTCCGTTAGGTCCTGCTCCCTCGATCGGTCTTGCGCGAGGCCTATGCGCAGGCGCAAATACCGGCGCCTTGTCTGCCGCAGGCGCAGCGCCGAAGGCGTCTATCGCCGAAGGCGACATAGCCGGAGACCGCTCGCCCGATGTCCCTGGCCCCGAAGGCCCTACCGCCGAAGGCGCATCTACCGGCGGATTACCCGCCAAAGGGGCGGTCTCCGCACGCTCCCTGCTCACATCTCGTTGACCCGAAGGCCCTGGCGCCGAAGGCGCAAATCGCGGCGCGTTGTACGCCGAGGGTCTGGTCCCGAAGGCCCTTGACCCGTAGGCGGATCTTCCGCCGGCTCCTTCCCCTTCCTACGTTGGACCGGGGGTGAATCCTGCCTGTGCGCAGGCGAACGCCTGTGCGTAGGCGGACTTTCTCTGCCTACGCTAAGGCGGAGGTCCACGTCCGCTTGGGGTCGCCTTTTCGTTGAAGCTCGCCTGTGCGCAGGCGGAACACTCGTCCGCATCGCACGTGGTAACTCCGGAGGCCCTTGGCCCGAAGGCCGCGTCTCGTCCGTTGGAGGTGCAGCGTGGTCCGTCGCTCCTGCAGATGTCCGCGCTCCTTCAGTTCTCTCCAGCGACGCACTTCCTTTCTCCGTGGCGATCGTCGCCGTGTCCGCGCTGCTTGCTGGTAACAAAAGCCTGCGCGCCTTCTGCTTCCGCCGGCTGCACACTTCATGCAATGGCCGCTGTCGAATGGGAGCAGGGGGTTCTCGGTGCTACTCCTCCTCAGACTCCTCTCTCCATCGACGCTTCCGCGGCACTCTTGCTGTGAGTATGTTTCTTCCCTCGTCCCTCCGCCTTGGTGGAGTAGAAGCTGGTGATTCCTCTGCGTCGGTGTCGACCTCGTTATCCCGCACATACTTCCCGGGATGGTCGACGGACAATGGCGGAAAGCGAGCAAGCTCCGCCGCGGTCAAACAATTTTGCTGTCGATAAAAATTGATCAAGAAAGGGGAAAGGTGATTGAGAGTTCCCACCTTCTCCTCAAACGCATGCTGCCGCATCACTCTGTGCAGGATGCTCGCCCAGTGAATTGGAGCTCCCTCGATGATGAGCTCCACAAAAGAAACCTGCCACAAGGTGATGTAGCAGGCGCGGTATGGCTACAGTAATTGCAGCAGCGCCGTCGCCACAGTCCAGCGGAAGCGATCTTTGTAGTCGCGGGTCTTGTACCCATTCTTGGTAGACCTCTCCCGCTTGAACAACTCCACAAATTGCGCCTCGTCCTGCCTCGACACCTTGACGCTCTCACTATCAAAGAGGAGGTGCCCTTCGATGCAGGCACACCTTCCCAATGCCTGCGCCCAATCTTGGACGGTCCACCGATCGACATGCGGACGTAATCCGCGCGAAGGTGGTCGCTGTGGCTCCAGCCACTCGCGCACCATATCCACACAAATGTAGTTCCATCCCCAAAGCAAGAAATCGAGCTTTCTTGCAATCAGCCGCTCCTCGTAGGCGCGCAACCTGTTCTGTGGAAGCCGGAGCGGCAGCATCCGCAATCGGTTCAGCTTCGACATTGCGTTCTTGGAATTTGCTTGCTCGCTAATTTTCTCTCTGCTCCGCTCGAACCCCTTGCTCCCTCGGCAAACTCTAATCTCACTCAATTCCAAATTGCGCGCACTCAATTCTCTCTCAATCAACAAGTAATCCTCTACGCGGCGATGTCTAGAATGCTTAGCAGCTAGCAGATGGACGCGCGCAGCTCGCACTAGAAAATGGAATAGACGCAGACACTCGGTGTTCGCATGTCCCACCGCTCCGCACGTAGTGCACCACAAGTTTGCCCGCACTCTCCCGGGTGATTTTCGTCGGTCCTGGCCGCCTACGACTTGAACTTTGAGGTCGGCGAAGTCCTTCACAAGGGTCTCCATCTTCGATGCTATGTCTCCCGGCGCTCTGTCCATAGTCATTTGTCGGGGGCCCTTCTTCTTCGCTTCTTTCTCTTCTTCTCTTCCTCCGACGAGGAGGTTTCCTCTTCTTCGGAGGAGGAACGGTTCTCGTCCGAGGACGGTTCTTCCGACGACGGAGTTGCACCTCTGCGTCGTCTTCGCCCTCCCTTCGGTTTTTGCTCCTTTGACTCCCGTCTCTCTCTCCCTCTTCGGTTGAGAGTGGAAGTTTCAAAGGCTTCGGCCGATGTGTGGTAACCCACTTTTTGTTTTTTGTCGTAACTAAAACATTTTTGAATAGTAAGTACCGCGGCAGCAGCTGTAAATAGTAATCGGTACGCGAAAACAGAGTAAAAAGAGGATCGAGGACAGTCAAGGGGTTTTGGCCTTAGGCCACAGTAAGACGCTTGGGACGGAACGGGCGGTTCATGCTGCAGGATCCGCTTCGAGCACCTTCGGCGGTAGATCACTCATAACTTTCTCAATTCGTAACGCTTTGAAATGCTTTGGGTCTTGTTGGAAAGAACTCAACGCGCTGGTTCCAACGAGCCCAAGAACTTGTGAAACGGATGAGAGGTCACTGAGTTATGAGTGGCGGAAGTTTCTCATATAGAGGAGCCTCCACGGACGGGCGAGCCTCCACGGACGCGGACGGCCAGCGCAACGCCGCGGACGGCCTGCGGATAGCCGACAACTTCTTTTTCAAAAAGAAGTTGTCGGCTTCTTATGTAATAACCCACTAAAGGCTAAAACTGCAATATAGTGGTAGAAAGGTCGAACCCACAGGGACAGAGGAACACACAGGGTACAAAGTGTCACTTTTAACAGACTATTGAGGAGTTTGAATTCTCAGGCGACTGTCACTCCCAGAAATACTGCAAGTGTCCACTCGGAGCGCACTCGGAGGTCGCACAGTGCAGCGTAACACACACACACACACACACACACCTGAAACTACAGAAACACAACCCAGAGATCCGTTAGGACCTCTACTCAAGATTTCAGGGGGGAAGTCTCTCGCGAGCACACTCAGCGAAGCTGCGGGTAGTAACTCCCAACTCCGGCTTTTACAACACTTCCACTAGCTTGCTGCTAGTGTAGAAAACCCGGTTTGGAGTGCCTACTTCGGATCGAAGTCACTCCTACGCGGCGAACAACACTCTCAACTCACAAAACGTGCAGAGAACACAGGTCCGCACTGAAGGACTCACTGTGAAACATTCCAGTAACACAACAACAGTCTATTGAAGAGTTTGAATTCTCAGGCACTTGTCATTCCCAGAAATACTACAGGGGTTACCCTGAAGGCACCTGCTGCAGCGTAACCTGAATTTACAACCAAGGCTTGCACGAAGTAGCAAAACTTCACTTTGGCATTCAGAGGAAAAATCCCAAAGGAGTACAATCAGAAAGAAACACTCGAAGGTGTAGGGGCGAAACTGTTCAAGTATCTAACTAGTCACAAGCTCTGAGCATCGGCAGTCACCCGCAGGTGCAGATCCGAACTACTCAAGTCTCTAACCAATGTGCTAGCTCTGAACATTCGGCCGAAGGCCTTCAGCTACAAAATGCGGAACGCCAAGTTGTAACTCCTCGTGCGTGGTGACAGAACTTAAGGACACAAACACGCAGAGGAAATGGGTTCCTGATCTGCACTTCCGAAATTGGGAAAGAACCCAAGGCAAAACGCCTTGAACTATTTTATACCTTCTAAGTCCTAACTAGCACTACACTGCACTACGCTACACGCCTACACGGAACGACGCTACACTGCACTCCGCGGAACTTGTGCTACGTCTCCTGCGCGACGGACTGCCGCGCACTAACTCCCTACCCTGCCAGTCTTCCGCTCGACTGCGCAGTCCCAACCGTTGCAACGCCGCGGACACCTCCACCTCGAGGGTGGACATGGTATCCCGCGCCTGCGACAGAAAAGCGTCGAGCTTCTTCGCTACCTTCCGCCGACTCCTGCTGTCGCCTGTCAACAACCCGGCTGCGCGAAGTTCAAACTCACGTAGTGTGAGTTTCTTCTGCGCCGCCACTTCCCAGTGGGCGTAGCCCTTGAGACAGTGGGCGACACGCCTCGCCGTCTCCACCTTCGTGCGATCTGCCACTCGCCTGCGATCCTCTTCAATTACCACTAATTGCGATTCGGCCTCAGCACGCTGCGCTCTCAATTCGCCACACTCTGACTGTAGCCGGTGGATTAAATCCTCATCTGCCTGCCGTGCGAGCTGACACTCCGCCAACAACCGCGTCTGTCGCACGAGCTCCTCTGACAGAATCTGATTCTGAGTTTTCTCAAATATCAATTCTTGCGTGGTCTGCAGCACATCCTTGCTGAGCTCTTCCACTCTATCCTTCTGCAACCTGTCGAGGGCGTGCGCCTTCCTCTCAAGGTTGTACTGCCCCCATAAACAGGCATGCCTCTCCTTCATTTCCCTCAACTCCTGGTCCACCCTAGCTAGTAGCTTGCTGGTGTGGACTTTAGTGCGAGTCCGCCTGCGCACTAATTCGATGTAAGATCCCGGCTGAAGTGGATCGGCGTATTTATCGATTTTGCGATCCAAGTACCTCAGCAACGGAATCACCTGCTTAGAGAGCGCCGCCGCCGGCGCTCCAACAATTTCCTCCTCCTCCTCCTCGGTATCCCCCGCACCCGACATTTCTTCGGTGGAGCCTCCGTCGTCATCATCCGAGTGGAGAATTTCAGTCGCCATTGATTGCGTCGGCGACTGACCCGAGTGGGGCTGCACGTCGTCGACGTGTGCTGCCTGCGAAGGCACCGCTGCAGCCTCGCTGCTCTTCGCCAAAATGTCTAAGGCGGTAGGCGAATGTGCCCGTGCTACATTCCCGTCGCCCGCTTGTTGGTCTTCTACCGTATCCTCTCTGCCGCCGACGTCCGCCGCCGAAGGCGATCGAGCGGAGGGTGGCTGCGCGGGGTTTGATTGCGCATCGCGCACCGCAATTTCATCCCGCAAACAGTCACTCCTCCTCCTTGTGTTTCTGTAGTTTGGTGTGTGTGTGTGTGTGTGTGTGTTACGCTGCACTGTGCGACCTCCGAGTGCGCTCCGAGTGGACACTTGCAGTATTTCTGGGAGTGACAGTCGCCTGAGAATTCAAACTCCTCAATAGTCTGTTAAACGTGACACTTTGTACCCTGTGTGTTCCTCTGTCCCTGTGGGTTCGACCTTTCTACCACTATATTGCAGTTTTAGCCTTTAGTGGGTTATTACACATACCAATCCACAGCTTGCTGTACCGAGAAGGGGGACCCTGGTCCCGTTTTCGGTATTCTGTCAAGGAGGTCCAGAAATCTCTCAGTGTAGTCACGCAGACTCTCCTTCTTCTCCCGCTGCAGGTTACGCAACTTTGTCAATACCCGACTGTCGTAGCCGAGCTCGCGGAAGCGTCGCAGGAACTTCTCCTTCAGTTGAGCCCATGTTGTCAACCCATTCGGATCGATACTCTCATGATTGTACCAACTAGCTCTGAGCATCGGCAGTCATCCGCAGGTGTAGATCCGAACTACTCAAGTCTCTAACCAATGTACTAGCTCTGAACATTCGGCCGAAGGCCTTCAGCTACAAAATGCGGAACGCCAAGTGGTAGCTCCTCTTGCGTGGTGACAGAACTAAGGACACTAATACGCAGAGAAAATGAGTTCCTGATCTGCACTTCCGAAATTGGGAAAGAACCCAAGGCAAAACGCCTTGAACTACTTTATACCTTCTAAATCCTAACTAGCACTACACTGCACTACGCTACACGCCTGCACGGAACCACGCTACACTACACTCCGCGGAACCTGTGCTACGTCTCCTGCGCGACGGACTGCCGCGCACTAACTCCCTACCCTGCCAGTCTTCCGCTCGACTGCGCAGTCCCAACCGCTGCAACGCCGCGGACACCTCCACCTCAAGGATGGACATGGTATCCCGCGCCTTCTACAGAAAAGCGTCTAGCTTCTTTGCCACCTTCCGCCGACTCCTGCTGTCTCCTGCCAACAACCCTGCTGCGCAAAGTTCAAACTCACGCAATGTGAGTTTCTCCTGCGCCGCCACTTCCGAGTGGGCGTAGCCCTTGAGACAGTGGGCGACACGCCTCGCCATCTCCTCCTTCGTGCGATCTGCCTCTCGCCTGCGATTCTCTTCAATTACCACTAACTGCGATTCGGCCTCCGCACGCTGCGCTCTCAATTCACCACACTCTGACTGTAGCCTGCGGATTAAATCCTCATCCGCCTGCCGTGCGAGCTAACACTCCGCCAATAAACGCGTCTGTCGCACGAGCTCCTCTGACAGAATCTGATTCTGAGTTTTCTCAGACATCAAATCCGTCGTGGTCTTCACCACATCTCTGGTGAGCTCTTCCAATCTCTCCTTCCTCATCCTGTCGAGGGCGTGCAATTTCCTCTCAAGGTTGTACTGCCCCCATAAACAGGCATGCCTCTCCCTCAATTCCTTCAACTCCTGGTCCACCCTAGCTAGTAGCTTGCTAGTGTGGATTTTAGTGCGAGTCCGCCTGCGCACTAATTCGATGTAAGATCCCGGCTGAAGTGGATCGGCGTATTTATCGAATTTGCGATCCAAGTACTTCAGCAACGGTATCACCTGCTCAGAGAGTGCCGCCGCCGGCGCTCCAACAATTTCCTCCTCCTCCTCCTCGGTATCCCCTGCTCCCGACATTGCTTCGGTGGAGCCTCCGTCGTCATCATCCGAGTTGAGGATTTCAGTCGCCATTGATTGCGTCGGCGACTGACCCGAGTGCGGCTGCACGTCGTCTACGGGTGCTGCTTGCGAAGGCACAGCTGCAGCCTCGCTGCTCTTCGCCAAAATGTCTAAGGCGGTGGGCGAATGTGGCCGTGCTACATCCCCGTCGCCCGCGTGGCGGTCTTCTACCGTATCCTCTCTGCCGCCGACGTCCGCCGCCGAAGGCGATCGAGCGGAGGGTGGCTGCGCGGGGTTTGATTGCGCATCGCGCACCGAAATTTCGTCCCGCGAACAGTCAATCCGCTCCTCCGTCAGGTGCTGCTCCCTCGATCGGTCCTGCGCGAGGGCTATGCCTGGCCTGTGCACAGGCGCAAATGCCGGCGCTTTGTCCGCCGCAGGCGCAGCGCCGAAGTCGTCTATCGCTAAAGGCGACATAGCCGGGGGCCGCTCGCCCGATGTCCCTTGGCCCGTAGGCCCTACCGCCGAAGGCGCATCTACCGGCGGATTACCCGCCGAAGGTGCGGCCTCCGCACGCTCCCTGCTCGCATCTCCTCGGCCCGAAGGTCCTGGCACCGAAGGCGCAAATCGCGGCGCGTTGTGCGCCGCAGGGTCTAGCCCCGAAGGCCTGTGTCCCGTAGGCGGATCTTCCGCTGGCTCCTTTCCCTTCCTAAGTTGGAATGGGGGTGATTCCTGCCTGTGCTCAGGCGGCATGTGTGGAGGTGACCTGTGCACAGGCGCACATTCAAGGGAAGTTGGCGAACGCCTCTGCGCAGAACGCACCGATGCCTCCAGAAGCAGACAGGCGGACTGACAGTCGGCCGACTGCGAGTCGGGCGACTGAAGGTCGGCCAACTGAAGTACGGCCAATTGAGCAGCGCGTTGAACCGGATAGCAGGCCGGAAGCAGAAGGGAGTTTGGCTGACGAGCCAACAACCCTCAGAGGGTCGTCTTCGGCAGAAGGCGCTTCTGGGAAAACGCCGCCAGCAAGCAGGCCAAGTGGAGTGAAGACGCGCAGGGTAGATCCGACTGCCAGTCGGACAACTGCTAGTCGGCCGACTGCGAGTCGGTCAACTGAGAGTCGGCCAGATTCGCCGACTGCGAGACGGATAGAGCCGGCGACCATTGTGCGGGCGCCTTCGGCGGACACACCTCCGGCGAAGACACCTTCCGCGCAGATCGCGCCGGAAGAGCAGGCAGCAGAAGCGGGCGGTGCAAAGGTGACAAAAGTCACTGCGGCGCCGACCCCTTCGAGAACCGAAGATCGAGCCGGAATAGGGGCTCAGGCAGTGGGATCCCCCACTGCCTTGGATATTTTAGCAGGGAGTGGAGCGGCAGTCGCCAAGAGATTCGGTGGCGACTGAAATCCTCGAAACAGAGGATGAGACGAGTTCGGAAGAGCAGGAAGCGGACTCTGTGCAGAAGACGCCAACAGGGGTATTGTGCGAGCAGATAGTTCCACTCCTGCGATATTTGGATCGCAAGACATCCAAGTACTCGGGTTGCGGAAAACCGCAATCTTATGTGGAGATTGTCAAGCGCAAGACGAGGAGCAAGGTGGCCACTTGGGCCTCTAGGTGCCAAACATTGCAGGATAGGTATACTGCCCTCCGACAGCACCTGGCGATCACGTAGAGGCTACACCAAACCTGCGAGGTCCCTAGAGAATCTCTGCGATCTTCCGAATTCACTCTGTTTTGATGCACCGAAGGCTATTTACATTGCTGCCGTGGTACAGTTTTCTAAAAATGTTTTAATTTCCTCAAAATTACCAAAAGTGGGGTACCACATGCTCCCCTCCTAAATTGTGAGCGCCCACGCGAACACTCACATGTGGTATTTCTTCAACCGCCACCCATTCACTCGGGTGCCTAACAAATCGCCGGCTAGGTCCGCAAGTTGGATGGATCCATTCGAGAAGACTTCAACAACCTTGTAAGGTCCCATCCATCTTAGGTGCAGTTTGCCTGGGAATCTGGCATGCCTGCTGTCGTAGAGCAGTGCCAAATCACCTTTCTGCAGGAGTACAGGTTTGATCTTCTTATCGTATCTCTCCTTCCGGCGGAGCTGAATTCTCCTGGTGCGCTCCTCGGCTTCTCGTCTCCTCTCATCCAGCAGCATGACCTCCTGTAATCTGTAGAGCTGACTCTCCCCTGCGCTCACCCTCTGTAAATCCAACGTTCGTTGGGTGGGTACTTCGAACTCGATCGGGAGGATCGGGTGTTGACCATACACCAGAAAGTATGGTGTCTGTTTGGTCGTAATTTTCTCAGCTGTCCGGTACGCCCATAGAGCGGCTGCTAACTTCGTATCCAAGTCGTAAGCGTGATTTACCGTGACTTTGAGTAGTATTTTACACAACAGACCATTGGACTTCTCCGTCAATCCATTCGCCTTGGGATTGTATGGGGTAGTCTTCCGGTGCTTGATGTGGAAATACCGTGTCAGATCTTCGATGATCTGGTTCAGAAAATGCGTGCCCCGGTCGCTGACGAGCTCTAAAGGACAACCGTAGCGCGTGATAATTGACTCGAACAAGAAGGCTGCCACTGTGGCTGCATCATCCCTTCTGGTGGCCTTGGCCTCCACCATTTTGGTGGCGTAGTCCGTAGCTACCAGAATGTAGCGCCTTCGTGTGTTTCTAGTCACTGGTTGTATCGGCCCTACAAAGTCAATGCCCCACTTTTCGAAAGGTGCTAGAGGCATGATGGGAGTTAGGGGCCATCGTGTTGTAGGCGTTGGTCTCCCCGTCCTCTGGCAACTATCGCATTTGCGGATGTAATCGAGAACGTCCTTAAACATGGTCTGCCACCAATACCCCGCATTTACAATCTTTGTGACTGTGTTCCGGGTGGCATAGTGTCCACCCGCCTCCTCGGTATGCATCGCACTTACCACTCTTGGGACCTCTGATTCCTCCAAACACCTGCACAGGCGCTCATCTGCCATCTTTTTGAACAAAACACCCTGCTGGAGTTGGTACGGGCCTGCCTTATGAATAAAGACAGTCCTTTGTTCCAAGTCCATGCCTACGGGACACTAAAGTGTTAGCAGATATCGGTACAGGTCGGCATAGCGGGACTCGTGCCCCGCAGACAACTGAAACAATTCTTCATCTGGGAAATCGTCCACCAATTCCTCCTCGGTAGGCTGGGTCCATCCATAGTCTGGACAAGTAATCTGCATTTTCGTGATGCACCCCTTTCCTGGTCTGGACCGTGTAGGTGAACTCTTGTAGCAACAGCACTCATCTAGCTATCCGACCGGACAGGTCGGCTTTCTTGACTAGATGTTGCAGTGCGTAGTGATCCACATGGAACACAAACTCGTAGCAGATTAGGTTGTGTCGAAACTTTTTACAGGAGTACACCATCCCCAACGCTTCTCTCTCCGTCGTGGTGTACTTCCTCTCTGCTAGAGACAGCTGACGGCTCGCGAAATAGATCGGGTAGTCCTTTTTGTTGTCATCCTTTTGGCTCATTACTACACCGATGGCGAATGCAGATGTGTCAACGTAAACATGGAATGGTCGATTCCAGTCTGGACTCCTTAGCACTGGAGCAGTCGTGAGTTTCGCTTTAAGAGCCTCGAATGCTGACTGCTGGTTCGCACCCCAGGCATAAGGCTCGTCCTTCTTCAACAACTTGGTCAGGTCGGCCGCCAGTGTTGCATACAGGTGTATGAATCTTTGGTAGTAGCCCACATGACCCAGGAATGCTCGAAGCTCTCTCAGATTCGTGGGTGGCTCAAGCTCGAGTATAACCTTGACCTTCTCGATGTCCTCTGCAATGCCGTCTGCCGAGACCCGATGGGCTAACAAGATCCCACTAGTCATAAAGAAAAAGCACTTCTCGGGATGCAGCGATAAACTGCTCTCCCTACATTTATCGAAGGTCTGCTTCAGGTGACTTAAGTGTTCAGACCGCTTCCCAAAGACACAGAAGTCATCTATGAATATTTCCAGGAACTTCCTCAGTTGCTCTTGAAAGATATTGGTCATCATCCGCTGAAAGGTGGCAGGTGCGTTGCACAGACCAAAGGGCATCTTGTGGTATGCGTAAGTTCCCCAGTCGGTTGTGAACGTCGTTTTATCCTTGTCCTGTTCCCAGATAGACACCTGATTGTAACCTGAGAACCCGTCCAGGAAGCTATAGCACTCATGTCCTGCGACATGGTCTAAAATGGCATCCGTGAACGGCAACGGGTGATGATCCTTGCGTGTTGCTGCATTCAACTTCCGGAAATCCTGACACACTCGTATCTTACCCGTCAACTTCTTTGGTACGATAACAATCAGCGATACCCATTCACTGCTGAGCACTGGGTAAATAATACCGGCGCTCAGGTACCTATCTATCTCCTCCTTAACTAGCAAGGAGTATTTTGGGTTGAGGCGATACTGGCACTGACGTATGGGTACTGCTTCATCCAGTAAATCAATACGGTGTTCCCCATACCGTGCAGGTATCCCCTTCATGTCTTCGATCTTCCAGGCGAAGACATCGATGCCTACGCCAGTCACATCGTACTTGTGCGCCATATAGCCACGGCCGCCCGAGCAGGACGTCATAGCCTTGCTTCAGCATCGGTTGAAGGATGATATAAGTCAACCGAAAGTCTGCACCACCGATGATTGTTTTGACATTGCGTAGCATACCTACAGGCATTCTCCGCGTCTGATCCGCTAACCTCAACACACACCTCGAGGGTTCGTATTCACTGAACCCCAAGGCTCTTGCAGTGTCCGTCGTCATTATGTTGACTCATGATCCAGAGTCTACTGGTACCTTGCGTACACAACATCCTTCTATTTCTACATCGATCTCTGGTGGCCCTTGGTCTTCGCTGGCCACTTGGTACACCTGAGAGGCTTTGTGCGTGCGCGGCTTCCGCGGGCGTCGTAACGAAAGCATCAACATCCTCCGATACATCTTGTTGTCCTCAAGAAGCTGGTTGAACGTGATGTTCACTTGCCGATTCCCAAGATCTTCGACTAAGTCAAAGTGGACGCGTCAGGTCGGAGACGACGCCCTACGAGATTCCAAAGTTGCTGCCATCTTCACACCAAAGGAGGGTGACAAGTCTGGCCGCGGTAGTTCCTTTTGGTTGCGGATCCCTTCCTTGAACAAGTTCGTTACCTCGTCGCTGATATCCCGTTTCAGCAAGCATATTGGCTCATCTTCGACCGCGGTCTGGGTGCGCACTGCTGGTGCTTCTCGCGTAACCGAAGACTTTCGTGCAGGTCGCAAGTCGGACTTGCTGGATGCCTTCTCTTTCCCCTTTTCCGTCCGGTCGTCGGTTCTCCGTTCGTGCTTGCGAGTGTCGCGCTCTTGTTCCTTCGATTTCTTGGAACTACGAGTTTTGACTCGTGCGCACATAACTTCTTCCGCCGGCCATTCTTCGTCTTCGTCATTTCTGTCCGAACCTACTTCGGCCTGGTTAACTTGGACGTCCTCCTTGGCAGGGGTGGTCACAAATCGTACCGTTGGCTGAGGAACTGGTGGCTGATCACACTCTGGCGCAGTATGCCCGGACTTCTTGCAGTTACTACATGTCGGGACATAACCGGTTTGCCTTTTGAGATGGGGGCACTGAGGTGAGAAGTGTCCAACTTCCCCACAATTATAACAAGCTCGCGGTGGCGGTGGGTCAAACGTCCCTGGAGGTGCCCCTCGCCTCACAGGTACCGTAGTGGCCCGATCTACCGGATGATACCGTTGAACCTGCATTGTTGTAACTGCATTAGGGGCGGGGACTGACTGGACAGCGTAGGCTGTCTCTTCGCTCGCCTCTCCATAGTACTGGGGGTGTTCTCCATAGTACGGTTGTGCCCACTCCACTGCGTTGACTGGATAAGACGGACGGGTGGTAAGACACTAAGTGTTCGCATGTCCCACCGCTCCGCACGTAGTGCACCACAAGTTCGCTCGCACTCTCCCGGGTGATTTTCGGCGATCATGGCCGCCTACCACTTGAACTTTGAGGTCGGCGAAGTCCTTCACAAGGGTCTCCATCTTCGAGGCTATGTCTCCCGGCGCTCTGTCCATAGTCATTCGTCGGGGGCCCTTCTTCTTCGCTGCCCCATGCTTCTTTCTCTTCTTCTCTTCCTCCGACGAGGAGGTTTCCTCTTCTTCGGATGAGGAACGTTTCTCGTCCGAGGACGGTTCTTCCGATGACGGAGTTGCACCTCTGCGTCGTCTTCGCCCTCCCTTCGGTTTTCGCTCCTTTGACTCCCGTCTCTCTCTCCCTCTTCGGTTGAGAGTGGAAGTTTCGAAGGCTTCGGCCGATGCAATCACATCCTCAATAGTATCGCACTTACTGCGTCGGCAAAAAGTCTCCATCTCCCGAGTTAAGCCGGTCACGTACCAATCCACAGCTTGCTGTACCGAGAAAGGGGACCCTGGTCCTGTTTTTGGTATTCTGTCAAGGAGGTCCAGAAATCTCTCAGTGTAGTCACGCAGACTCTCCCTCTTCTCTCGCTGTAGGTTACGCAACTTTGTGAATACCCGACTGTCGTAGCCGAGCTCGCGGAAGCGTCAAAGGAACTTCTCCTTCAGCTGAGCCCATGTTGTCAACCTAGTCGGATCGATGCTCTCGTGATTGTACCAACTTCTTGCCTTCTTCCGTAGAAGACTTGGAAAGATCCGTAGTCGGTCCTCGTCGGTGATCTCGCGATTAGCAATGGACACCGATTCAAACAGCTTGATGTAGGAATCTGCATCGTCGTCATCCCCACTCCCTTTATACTTTGGGTAGGAGTGCTTAGTAATCGGCTGAGGTAGACGCACATTGGCTTGTCCGTCCGCCATCGGGGTGTCTGTTGACGTTTCTTGGGCGGTCAGTTGTAATTCACAAGGGGGGTCCGTGCAAGGAATATCTAGTAGAACTGTAAGCACCAGGTTTGGTTCCGAGTCACTGGGGGTAGTTTCCCCAAGGATGTCGGCCGAACTAGGCTTAGGTACTCTTTTTGGTGTTTTCTTGTTTTGACGCCGTGTCTCTTCCACGGCCTTCTCTGAATCTCGTCGGAACCTGCGGGCAGCTCTCGCACTTCGGTTGCTCCCACTAGCTCCAGTCGACATTTTACAAGCATGGCTGCTCGTAAAAACCCCGGTGTTGACACAACTGTCCCCGGCAGCGGCGCCAAAAAGAAGTTGTCGGCTTCTTATGTAATAACCCACTAAAGGCTAAAACTGCAATATAGTGGTAGAAAGGTCGAACCCACAGGGATAGAGGAACACACAGGGTACAAAGTGTCACGTTTAATAGACTATTGAGGAGTTTGAAATCTCAGGCGACTGTCACTCCCAGAAATACTGCAAGTGTCCACTCGGAGCGCACTCGGAGGTCGCACAGTGCAGCGTAACACACACACACACACAGCTGAAACTACAGAAACACAACCCATAGATCCGTTAGGACCTCTACTCAAGATTTCAGGGGGAAAGTCTCTCAAGAGTGCACCAAGCGGAGCTGGGGGTAGTGACTTCCAACTCCGGCTTTTACAACACTTCCACTAGCTTGCTGCTAGCGTAGGAAACCCGGTTTGGACTGCCTACTTCGGATTGAAGTCACTCATACGCGGTGAACAACACTCTCAACTCACAAAACGCGCAAAGAACACAGGTCCGCACTGAAGGACTCACTGAGAAACATTCCAGTAATACACCATAACAGTCTATTGAAGAGTTTGAATTCTCAGGCACTTGTCATTCCCAGAAATACTACAGGGGTTACCCGGAAGGCACCTGCTGCAGCGTAACCTGAATTACAACCAAGGCTTACACGAAGTAGCAAAACTTCACTTTGGCATTCAGGGGAAAAATCCCGAAGGAGTACAATCAGAAACAAACACTCGAAGGTGTAGGGGCGAAACTGTTCAAGTATCTAACTAGTCACTGGCTCTCAGCATCGGCAGTCACCCGCAGGTGCAAATTCGAACTACTCAAGTCCCTAACCAATGTACTAGCTCTGAACATTCGGCCGAAGGCCTTCAGCTACAAAATGCGGAACGCTAAGTTGTAACTCCTCTTGCGTGGTGACAGAACTTAAGGACACAAACACGCAGAGAAAATGGATTCCTGATCTGCACTTCTGAGTTTGGGAAAGAACCCAAGGCAAAACGCCTTGAACTACTTTATACCTTCTAAATCCTAACTAGCACTACACTGCACTACGCTACACGCCTGCACGGAACCACGCTACACTACACTCCGCGGAACCGGTGCTACGTCGCCTGCGCGACGGATTGCCGCGCACTAACTCCCTACCCTGCCAGTCTTCCGCTCGACTGCGCAGTCCCAACCGCTGCAACGCCGCGGACACCTCCACCTCGAGGGTGGACATGATATCGCGCGCCTTCGACAGAAAAGCGTCGAGCTTCTTCGCTACCTTCCGCCGACTCCTGCTGTCGCCTGCCAACAACCCTGCTGCGCGAAGTTCAAACTCACGCAGTGTGAGTTTCTCCTGTGCCGCCACTTCCCTGTGGGCGTAGCCCTTGAGACAGTGGGCGACACGCCTCGCCGTCTCCTCCTTCGTGCGATCTGCCTCTCGCATGCGATCTTCTTCAATTACCACTTATTGCGATTCGGCCTCCGCACGCTGTGCTCTCAATTCGCCACACTTTGACTGTAGCCTGCGGATTAAATCCTCATCCGCCTGCCGTGCGAGCTGACACTCTGCCAACAAACGCGTCTGTCGCACGAGCTCTTCTGACAGAATCTGATTCTGAGTTTTCTCAGACATCAAATCCTGCGTGGTCTGCACCACATCCCTGGTGAGCTCTTCCAATCTCTCCTTCCGCATCTTGTCGAGGGCGTGCGATTTCCTCTCAAGGTTGTACTGCCCCCATAAACAGGCATGCTTCTCCCTCAATTCCTTCAACTCCTGGTCCACCCTAGCTAGTAGCTTGCTAGTGTGGACTTTAGTGCGAGTCTGCCTGCTGTGGTACCCCACTTTTGGTAATTTTGAGGAAATTAAAACATTTTTGGAAAACTGTACCAAGGCAGCAATGTAAATAGCCTTCGGTGCATCAAAACAGAGTGAATTCGGAAGATGGCAAAGATTCTCGGGGGACCTCGTAGAATCTAGGAGTCGGGTGCAGCGTTGAGGAAGGGCACAACCCTTCCTGCGACCTCATAAGGTATGATCCCTACGGCGCAAGGCGCAAAATCCGCCTTTGGCGCTGCGTCCGCGGCGGTAGGGAAATCCTTCATATTTAGGTCAACCCCCAAACGTCTTGACTAAGTTAGGGTTTCGTTGAAAAGAGCTCAACGCGCTGATTCCAACGAGCCCAAGAACGCCAACAACGGATGAGGACTCCGGGAGTTATGAAGGTTGTAAGATACTCCGCTCTTCGCCTATGCACAGGCGGAGAAGTTTTGTCCTATGCGCGGACGAAGGAAGTTCGCCTGCGCACAGGCGAAATAGGGTTTTGATGTAGGCGCGAAGTTCGCCTACGCACAGGCGTGCGCCTGTGCACAGGCGCTTCGGCGTCGGCGGGAAATCCGCCTTGGGCCCTAGAAATGCGCCTTGTGAGGTAGAAATTGTACGGCGCCTTCTGCGCCAGCGCAACGCCGCGGACGAGCAAGGAGCCGCCAGAATAGTAAAATCCGTACGGACCGTACGGACTGTACGGACGGGACGGATGGATGCGCCCTTGGACGGACGGAGTTGCGGAGGCGGAGCGCGCCGACGGAGAGACAAGGAACGGACAGTCTGGACGGAGGCTGTTGACCGCGGTCAACGCCTTCCGCGCCAGCGCATCGACGCGGACGGACTTCGCCTGCGCACAGGCGAGCGCCTGTGCACAGGCGGGTGAAGTTCCGCGCCGGCGGAGAATCCGCCGAGGAGTCCGCCTGTGCGCAGGCGGGAGTTGAACTTTTGTCCGATATGCGGACACACGCGCCGAGGCAGAGGAGGATTGGCTGAGGAGCGGTACGAACGAGTGTACCGCGCAAGGCGGAAAATCCGCCTTCGGCGCTGCGCACCCATGTCCGCGGCGTAGTACGCTCGCGGAGTTCAAATTCGCCAATTCGAGCGTGAGAGTTTAATCGGCGACGGCGGAGCGTGAAGCCGCGCGTGAGAGCGGAGACCGTTTTAGCGTGGAGCCGGCGCGGCCATCAATTGAGTCGTCCTTCACGAGCAAGAGCCGACCATGACCTTCGACCGGGAGACGGAGAGCGCCCCATTCTTGAATTCGCGATTCCATTCTCTAGTGAGAGCTGCGCGCGTCCATTTGCTAGCTGCTAAGCATTCTCGACAGATTTCTTGATTTCAGACAGAGGATTTCTTGGTAATTGAGGGAGAAGTGAGTGCGCGTGATTTGGAATTGAGGGAGATTAGAGTTTGCCGAGGAAGAAAGGAGCTCGAGCGGAGCGGAAGGAGAATTAGCAAGCAGTCGAACTCCAAGAACGCAATGACGAGATTGGGCCGATTGCGGATGCTGCTGCTCCGACTACCACAGAACGGGCTGCGCGCTTTTGAGGAGCGGCTAATAGCAAGAAAGCTCGATTTCTTGCTATGGGGATGGAACTACATCTGTGTGGATATGGTGCGCGAGTGGCTAGAGCCACAGGGTCCACCTTCGCGCGGATTGCGTCCGCATGTCGATTGGTGGACGGTCCAAGATTGGGCGCAGGCATTGGGGAGATGTGCCGGCATCCCAGGGCACCTCCTCTTCGATAGTGAGAGCGTCTAGGTGACCAAGCAGGAAGAGGCGCAATTTGTGGAGCTGTTCAAGAAGGGGAAGTCCACCAAGAATGGGTACAAGACTCGCGATTACAAGGATCGATTCCGCCGAACTTTGGCTACGGCGCTGCTGCAATTACTGCAGCCACACCGCGCCTGCTACATCACATTGTGGCAGGTCTCTTTTGTGGAGTGCATCATCGAGGGAACTCCAATTCACTGGGCAAGCATCCTGCACAGGGTGATGCGACAGCACGCTTTTGAGGAGAAGGGGGGAACTCTAAATCATCTCTCTCCTTTCCTCATCAATTTTTATCGACAGCGAAATTGTTTGACCGCGGCGGAGCTTGCTCGTTATCCGCCGTTGTCCGTCGACCATCCCGGGAGGTATGTGCGGGAGAATGAGGTCGACACTGATGCAGAGGAGTCGCCGACTTCTACTCCGTCAAGGCGGAGGGACAAAGGGAGAATTACTCCTGCAGCAAGAGTGCCGCGGAAGCGGCAATGGAGAGAGGAGTCCGAAGAGGAGCAGCATCAAGAACCCACTGCTCCCATTCGACCGCGGCCGTTGTACGAATTGTACAGCCGGCCGAAGCAGAAGGCACGCAGGCTTGTGTTACCAGCCAGCAGCGCGGACACGGCGACGATTGCGACGGAGAAAGGAAGTGCGTCGGTAGAGAAGAACGAGGGAGCGCGGACGTCTGTAGGAGCAACGGACCACGCTGCACCCTTGACGGACGAGAGGCCGCCTACAGGCCAAGGGCCTCCGGAGTTACCACGTGCGTTGCGGACAGGTGTTCCGCCTGCGCACAGGCGAGCCTCGAAGGACAGACGACCACAAGCGGACGTGGACCTACGCCTACGCGTGGGAAGAAGCAGTCCGCCTGTGCAAAGGCGCTCGCCTGTGCACAGGTCGCCTCAACACGTGCCGCCTGTGCACAGGCAGGAATCACCCCCGTTCCAACGTAGGAAGGGGAAGGAGCCGGCGGAAGATCCGCCTACGGGACACAGGCCTTCGGGGCCAAACCCTCCGGCGCACAACGCGCCGCGATTTGCGCCTTCGGTGCCAGGGCCTTCGGGCCGAGGAGATGCGAGCAGGGAGCGTGCGGAGGCCGTACCATCGGCAGGTAATCCGCCGGTAGATGCGCCTTCGGCGGTAGGGCCTACGGGCCAAGGGACATCGGGCGAGCGGCCCCCGGCTATGTCGCCTTTGGCGATAGACGCCTTCGGCGCTGCGCCTGCGGCGGACAAGGCGTCGGCATTTGCGCCTGTGCATAGGCCGGACACAACCCTCGCGCAGGACCGATCAAGGGAGCAGCCCCTGACGGAGGAGTGGATTGACTGTCCGCGGGACGAAATTTCGGTGCAATCAAACCCCGCGCAGACACCCTCCGCTCTATCGCCTTCGGCGGCGGACGTCGGCGGCAGAGAGTATACGATTGAAGACCGACCAGCGGGCGACGGGGAAGTAGCACGGCCACATTCGCCCACCGCCTTAAACATTTTGGCGAAGAGCAGCGAGGCTGCAGCGGTGCCTTCGCAGGCAGCACACGTCGACGACGTGCAGCCCCACTCGGGACAGTCGCCAACGCAATCAATGGCGACTGAAATCCTCAACTCGGATGATGACGACGGAGGCTCCACCGAAGCAATGTCGGGAGCAGGGGATACCGAGGAGGAGGAGGAGGAAATTGTTGGAGCGCCGGCGGCGGCGCTCTCTGAGCAGGTGATTCCGTTGCTGAAGTACTTGGATCGCAAATTCGATAAATGCACCGATCCACTTCAGCCGGGATCTTACATCGAATTAGTGCGCAGGCGGACTCGCACTAAAGTCCACACTAGCAAGCTACTAGCCAGGATGGACCAGGAGTTAAAGGAATTGAGGGAGAAGCATGCCTGTTTATGAGGGCAGTACAACCTTGAGAGGAAATCGCACGCCCTCGACAGGATGCGGAAGGAGAGATTGGAAGAGCTCACCAGGGATGTGGTGCAGACCACACAGGATTTGATGTCTGAGAAAACTCAGAATCAGATTCTGTCAGAGGAGCTCGTGCGACAGACGCGTTTGTTGGCGGAGTGTCAGCTCGCACGGCAGGCGGATGAGGATTTAATCCGCAGGCTACAGTCGGAGTGCGGTGAATTGAGAGCGCAGCGTGCGGAGGCCGAATCGCAGTTAGTGGTAATTGAAGAGGATCGCAGGCGAGAGGCAGATCGCACGAAGGAGGAGACGGCGAGGCGTGTCGCCCACTGGGAAGTGGCGGCGCAGGAGAAACTCACACTGCGTGAGTTTGAACTTCGCGCAGCCGGGTTGTTGGCAGGCGACAGCAGGAGTCGGCAGAAGGTAGCGAAGAAGCTCGACGCTTTTCTGTCGACGGCGCGGGATACCATGTCCACCCTCGAGGTGGAGGTGTCCGCGGCGTTGCAGCGGTTGGGACTGCGCAGTCGAGCGGAAGGCGTTGCAGGGTAGGGAGTTAGTGCGCGGCAGTCTGTCGCGCAGGAGACGTAGCACCGGTTCCGCGGAGTGTAGTGTAGCGTGGTTCCGTGCAGGCGTGTAGCGTAGTGCAGTGTAGTGCTAGTTAGGACTTAGAAGGTATAAAATAGTTCAAGGCGTTTTGCCTTGGGTTCTTTCCCAATTTCGGAAGTGCAGATTAGGAACTCATTTTCTCTGCGTGTTTGTGTCCTTAGTTCTGTCACCACGCAAGAGGAGCTACCACTTGGCGTTCCGCATTTTATAGCTGAAGGTCTTCGGTCGAATGTTCAGAGCTAGTACATTGGTTAGAGACTTGAGTAGTTCGGATCTACACCTGCGGGTGATTGCCGATGCTCAGAGCCAGTGACTAGTTAGATACTTGAATAGTTTCGCCCCTACATCTTCGAGTGTCTGTTCCTGATTGTACTCCTTTGGGATTTTTCCCCTTAATGCCAAAGTGAAGTTTTGTTACTTCGTGTAAGCCTTGGTCGTAAATTCAGGTTACGCTGCAGCAGGTGCCTTTGGGGTAACCCCTGTAGTATTTCTGGGAATGACAAGTGCCTGAGAATTCAAACTCTTCAATAGACTGTTATGGTGTGTTACTGGAATGTTTCTCAGTGAGTCCTTCAGTGCGGACCTGTGTTCTCTGCGCGTTTTGTGAGTTGAGAGTGTTGTTCACCGCGTATGAGTGACTTCGATCCGAAGTAGGCAATCCAAACCGGGTTTCCTACGCTAGCAGCAAGCTAGTGGAAGTGTTATAAAAGCCGGAGTTGGGAGTCACTACCCGCAGCTTCGCTGAGTGTACTCTTGAGAGACCTTCCCCCTGAAATCTTGAGTAGAGGTCCTAACGGATTGTGGTACCCCACTTTTGGCAATTTTGAGGAAATTAAAACATTTTTGGAAAACTGTACCCTGGCAGCATTGTAAATAGCCTTCGGTACATCAAAACGGAGTAAATCCGGAAGATCGCGGGGATTCTCGAGGGATCTTGTAGAATCTAGGATTTGGGGTGCAGCAGTAAGGACAGGCACCACCCTCCCTGCGAGCTCTGCAGTTAGGATCCCTGCGACGCAAGGCGCAAAACCCGCCTTCGGAGGTTGCGTCCGCGGCGGTAGGGAAATCCTTCATAATTAGGTCAACCCTCGGGCGCCTTGACCGAGTTAGGGTCTCGTTGGAAAGAGCTCGACGCACTGATTCCAACGAGTCCAAGAACGCTTGGAACGGATGAGGACTTAGGGAGTTATCACTATTGGAAGATACGGAGACGGTCGCCTTCGGCGGAAGGAGTTCGCCCCCGGCGGGGATTCCGCCTACGCGGAAGGGGGAATCAAGTTTTGTCCTATGCGCGGACGAAGGCCTTCGCCTGTGCACAGGCGAAGTAGGGTTTGGGGAGGCGCGAAGTCCGCCTACGCACAGGCGTTCGCCTGTGCACAGGCGCTTCGGCGTCGGCGGAAATTTCCGCCTTGGGCCCTAGAAATGCGCCTTGTGAGGTAGAAAGTGTACGGCGCCTTCTGCGCCAGCGCGGCGCCGCGGACGAGCAAGGAGCCGCCAGGGGAATCAAATCCGTACGGACCATGCGGACGGGACGGGTGGATGCGCTCTTGGACGGACGGAGTTGCGGCGGCGGAAGCGCCGACGAAGAGACAAGGAACGGACAGACTGGACGGAGACGGCTGACCACGGTCAACGCCTTCCGCGCCAGCGCGACGCCGCGCACGGAATTCGCCTGCGCACAGGCGAGCGCCTGTGCACAGGAGAATGAAGTTCCGCGCCGGCAAAGAATCCGCCGAGGAGTCTGCCTACGCACAGGCAGGAGTTGAACTTTTGTCCGACATGCGGACACACGCGTCGAGGCAGAAGGGGATTGGCCGAGGGGCGGTACGAACAAGTGTACCGCGCAAGGCGGAAAACTCGCCTTCGGCACTACGCTCCCATGTCCGCGGGGTAATACGCTCGCGGAGTTCAAATCCGCCAATTCGAGCGTGAGAGTTTAATCGGCGACGGCGGAGCGTGAAGCCGCGCGTGAGAGCGGAGACCGTTCCAGCGTAGAGCCGGCGCGGCCATCAAGTGAGACGTCGTCCACGAGCAAGAGCCAACCATGACCTTCGACCGGGCGGCGGAGAGCGTCCCATTCTTGAATTCGCGATTCCAATCTCTTGTGCGCGCTGCGCGCATCCATCTGCTGGCTGCCAAACATTCTCGACGTCGCCGCACAGGGAATTTCTTGGTGATTGAGGGAGAAGTGAGTGCGCGGGATTTGGAATTGAGGGCGATTAGAGTTTGCCGAGAGAGAAAGGAGCTCGGGCGGTGCGGAAGTAGAATGAGCGGGCGAGCGAACTCCAGGAACGCAATGACGAGACCGGGCAGATTGCGGATGGTGCCACTTCGCCTACCACAGAACGGGCTGCGCGCTTTCGAGGAGCGCTTAATAGCAAGAAAGCTCAATTTCTTGCTATGGGGATGGAACTACATCTGTGCGAATATGGTGCGCGAGTGGCTAGAGCCACAGGGACCACCCTCGCGCGGATTGCGTCCGCATGTTGATCGGTGGACAGTCCAAGATTGGGCGCAGGCATTGGGAAGATGTGCCGGCATGCCAGGGCATCTCCTTTTTGACAGTGAGAGCATCAAGGTGACCTAGCAGGAAGAGGCGCAATTTGTGGAGCTGTTCAAGACCGGGAGGTCTACCAAGAATGGGTACAGGACCCGTGATTACAAGGATCGATTTCGCCGGACTTTGTCCGCGGCGCTGATGCAATTACTGCAGCCGCACCGCGCCTGCTACATCACATTGTGGCAGGTCTCTTTTGTGGAGTGCGTCATCGAGGGAACTCCAATTCACTGGGCGAGCATCCTGCACAGGGTGATGCGACAGCACGCGTTTGAGGAGAAGGGGGGAACTCTAAACCATCTTTCTCCTTTCCTCATCAATTTTTATCGACAGCGGAATTGTTTGACAGCGGCGGAGCTTGAACATTTTCCGCCATTGTCCATCGACCATCCCGGGAAGTATGTGCGGGAGAACGAGGTCGATACTGACGCAGAGGAGTCCCCGACTTCTACCCCATCACGACGGAGAGACGAAGGGAGACACACCCCTGCAGCGCGAGTGCCGCGGAAGCGGCGATGGAGGGAAGAGTCTGAAGAGGAGCAGCATCAAGAACCCTCTGCTCCCGTTCGACCGCGGCCGCTGTGCGAGCCATACAGCCGGCCGAAGCAGAAGGCACGCAGACTGGTGTTACCAGCTGACAGTGCAGACACGGCGACGATTGCGACGGAGATAGGAAGTGCGTCGCCAGAGAGGCGAGAGGAAGCGCGGACGACCGCAGGAGCAACGGGCCACGCTGCAACCTCGTCGGGAGAGAGGCCGCCTACGAGCCAAGGGCCTCCGGAGTTACCACGTGCGATGCGGACAGATGTTCCGTTTGCGCACAGGCGAACCTCCGCGGACGGACGAGCCTCCGCGGATCGGCGAACACAAGTGGACGTGGATCTACGCTTACGCGTGGGAAGGAGCAGTCCGCCTGTGCACAGGCGCTCACCTGTGCACAGGTCGCCTGTGCACAGGACACCTCCACACGTGCCGCCTGTGCACAGGCAAGAATCACCCCCGTTCCAACGTAGGAAGGGGAAGGAGCCGGCGGAAGAACCGCCTACGAGACACCGGCCCTCGGGGCCAGACCCTCCGGCGCACCACGCGCCGCAATTTGCGCCTTCGGCGCCAGGGCCTTTGTGAGCCCAAACCTTCCCACCCTTCAGCGTTTGTAGTCCGGGTGGGGGTTCGAACTCCCATAATCTAACTTCTCTGATTGCAAGCCATGTACTCAAAGTGTATTCGGGACAATGAGATCATAAACACTTGCTCCTTCACAGACAAATTATCCAGAACTGAAAATAATAACCTTGCTGTCTACTATTTTCGCAAGAGCATCAGACAAGCTCTTTGTTACATAAAGATCTAACCCAACTCTGGGTGACTTCCTCAATACTACAGCCGCTGTGGGCTTTCCTAGATACCAGTCCCACTCCCAATTCCTACTCAGAGTTCAATGTCGACTTCTCAGCTCCCACCTTCAGACCCCACCAGATTTCTCTCTCGGATTCAACTCTCACTTTTCAAGTTCAAATTCAGATCCCGACTGTCAGATTTCAGTCTCAGATTTCACTTCACTCACATCTCCCACTCTCAGGTCTTCCACTCAGATCTCAGCTCCCACTCACAGATTACACTTCAATCTCAGATCCCACTCTCAGGTCTTCCACTCTGATCTCAGCTCCCAGGCCGAGCACACCACTTCCGTCTCCACACACGCACACCACCAGCTCTCGCACACTGGTACACTACAAGCTCTCGCACACTAGGCCGAACACACCACCAGGTCTCAGCTCCCACGCCGAACTCTCCACTTCGAAGTCCAAGGCCGAGACACCCACAGCCCGCCTGCATGCCCCACTCGCAATGATGGATAGCAGCCTGCTCCCCCTGCGCGACTACACGCCGCCGCCGCCGCCACACCTGTACATTCTACATCCTGGCCACCCGATATCCGCCGGAGGGGATCTTCTTCCGAGCACCGCCGAAGGCATCCACCCGCAGAAGACGCACGACCACACCTTTGCTTATCCATAACAGTCACTCCCGACACCCATAACTCACAGACCCTAGCTCTGTTTCACAAGTTTGTGGGCTCGTTGGAACGAGCAGGTTGAGCTCTTTCCAACGAGACCCTAACTGAGTCAAACCGTTACGAATTGCGAAAGTTATGCTGGTTTTACCCTTCGCCAAAGGCACACCGCCGAAGGCATGTTACCTGTTATCGCCGAAGGCGCCGGCACGAAGTTCGCGGACGGCGAGTTCTCCGGCCGCGAGTGCGCCGACTGCAAGTGTTCCGGCCGCGAGTGCTCCGGCCGCGAGTTCGCCGACCGCGATGTCTTCCAGTTCGATGTCTTCCGGTTCGATGTTGTTCTACCCTATCCGCCGCTTTCGACGCTCATAACTCAGTGACGCCTTATCCGTTTGAAGAGTTCTTGGTCTCGTTGGAACGAGCGTCGCGAGCTCTTTCCAACAAGACCCTAATCAAATCAAACCGTTAACAAATGAAAAAGATATGCCGAGTTTACTGTTTCGCCGATGGCCCTTGCACGATGTTCACCGGCTCGGAGTTCGCCGACCCCGAGTTCGCCGAAGGCCTGCTCGCAGTTGTCGCGAAGTCGTCCGAAGCCGGAGATGTTCGCAGCCGGAGACGTCCGGAGCCGAAGACGTTCGCAGCCGGAGACGTCCGGAGCCGAAGACGTTCGCAGCCGGACTTGCCTCAACCCTTCCCATCAGTAACTTCCGACACTCACAACTCAGTGATTCCTCATCCGTTTGAAGAGTTCTTGGTCTCATTGGAACGAGCGTTGCGAGCTCTTTCCAAGGAGACACTAACTGAGTCAAGGAGTCACACATTGAAAACGTTATGAGGGTTTCACAGTTTCGCCGAAGGCCTTTCCCCGAAGGAACTTCACCGAAGGCTCTTCGCCGGAGACCCTGCCCTGAAAGCCCCGTTCCGGACCCTTGCCTACTAGCTATTACACCAACTCCTAATCTTACCAAAACTTCCAGAAAACTCCGAGCATAATTTTGCAAGAGCTTAAATCTAAAACTTTAACTCTCACAAGGTTAAAAAGACATGTGAGCACAATTTTGTGCTCACAGCCTTCGAGCCGAGGAGATACGAGCAGAGAGCGTGCGGAGGCCGCACCATCGGCGGGAAGTCCGCCGATAGATGCGCCTTCGGCGGTAGGGCCTATAGGCCAAGGAACATCGGGCGTGCGGCCCCCGGCCATGTCGCCTTCGGCGATAGATGTCCGCGGCGCTACGCCTGCGGCGGACAAGGCGCCGGCAAATGCGCCTGCGCACGGGCCGGGCACGGCCCCCACGGACCGATCAAGGGAGCAGCAGACGGAGGAGCGGAGTGACTGTCCGCGGGATGAAATCTCGATGCGCGATGCGCAATCCAACCCCGCGCAGCCACCCTCCGCTCAATCGCCTTCGGCGACGGACGACGGCGACAGAGAGAATGCGGTAGGCAATCAACCAGCGAGCGACGGGGATGCCGCTCGGATACATTCGCCTTCCGCCTTAGACATTTTGGCGACGAGCAGCGAGGCTGCAGCCGTGCCTTCGCAGGCAGCACACGTCGAGGACGTGCAGCCCCACTCGGGGCAGTCGCCGACGCAATCAATGGCGACTGAAATTCTCCACTCGGATGATGACGACGGAGGCTCCACGGAAGAAATGTCAGGAGCAGAAGACACCGAGGAGGAGGAGGAGGAAATTGTTGGAGCGCCGGCGGCGGCGCTCTCTGAGCAGGTGATTCCGTTGCTGCGGTACTTGGATCGCAAGGTCGATAAATACGCCGACCCACTCCAGCCGGGATCTTACATCGAGTTAGTGCGCAGGCGGACTCGCACTAAAGTCCACACCAGCAAGCTATTAGCTAGAGTGGACCAGGAGTTGAGGGACTTGAAGGAGAAGCATGAGTGCTTGTGGGGACAGTACAAGCTTAATCAGAAGTTCTACAAGCACACCGAGAAGATGAAGGATGAAAAACTGGGCGAGCTCACCAAGGAGCAGGTGAAGGTCAAGGAAGCACTCAACTCTGAGCACGCCCAGAATCGGATTTTGTCAGAGGAGGTCGTGCGACAGACGAGGTTGTTGGAACAATGTCAGCTCGCACGGCAGGCGGATGAAGAGTTAATCCGCAGGTTGCAGTCAGAGTGTGGCGAATTGAGAGCGCAACGTGCTGAAGCCGAATCGCAATTAGTGATAATTGAAGAGGATCGCAGGAAGGAGGCGGATCGCACGAAGGTGGAGACGGCGAGGCGAGTCGCCCACTGTCTCAAGGGCTACGCCCACTGGGAAGTGAAGGCGCAGGAGAAACTCACACTGCGTGAGTTTGAATTGCGCGCAGCTGGGTTGTTGTCAGGCGACAGTAGGAGTCGGCGGAAGGTAGCGAAGAAGCTCGAGGCCTTTCTGTCGAAGGCACAGGATACCATGTCCGCCCTCGAGGGGGAGGTGTCCGCGGCGTTGCAGCGGTTGGGACTGCGCAGTCGAGCGGAAGAGTGGCAGGGTAGGGAGTTAGTGCGCGGCAGTCGGCCGCGCAGGAGACGTAGTACAGGTTCCGCGGAGTGTAGTGTAGCGTGGTTCCGTGCAGGCGCGTAGTGCAGTGTAGTGCTAGGTAGGACTTAGAAGGTATAAAATAGTTCCAGGCGTTTTGCCTGGGGTTCTTTCCCATCAGAAGTGCAGATCAGGAACCCATTTCCTTTGCGTGTTTGTGTCCTTGAGTTCTGTCACCACGCACGAGGAGTTACAACTTAGCGTTCCGCATTTTGTAGCTGAAGGCCTTCGGCCGAATGTTCAGAGCTAGTACATTGGTTAGAGACTTGAGTAGTTCGGAACTGCACCTGCGGGTGACTGCCGATGCTCAGAGCCAGTGACTAGTTAGATACTTGAACAGTTTCGCCCCTACACCTTCGAGTGTTTCTTTCTGATTGTACTCCTTGGGATTTTTCCCCTGAATGCCAAAGTGAAGTTTTGCTACTTCGTGTAAGCCTTGGTTGTAAATTCAGGTTACGCTGCAGCAGGTGCTTTGAGGGTAACCCCTGTAGTAATTCTGGGAATGACAAGTGCCTGAGAATTCAAACTCTTCAATAGACTGTTGTTGTGTTACTGGAATGTTTCTCAGTGAGTCCTTCAGTGCGGACCTGTGTTCTCTGCGCGTTTTGTGAGTTGAGAGTGTTGTTCACCGCGTGGGAGTGACTTCGATCCGAAGTAGGCAGTCCAAACCGGGTTTCCTACACTAGCAGCAAGCTAGTGGAAGTGTTGTAAAAGCCGGAGTTGGAAGTCACTGCCCGCAGCTTTGCCGAGTGTGCTCGCGAGAGACTTTCCCCCTGAAATCTTGAAGTAGAGGTCCTAACGGATCTCTGGGTTGTGTTTCTGTAGTTTCAGGTGTGTGTGTGTGTTACGCTGCACTGTGCGACCTCCGAGTGCGCTCCGAGTGGACACTTGCAGTATTTCTGGGAGTGACAGTCGCCTGAGAATTCAAACTCCTCAATAGTCTGTTAAAACGTGACACTTTGTACCCTGTGTGTTCCTCTGTCCCTGTGGGTTCGACCTTTCTACCACTATATTGCAGTTTTAGCCTTTAGTGGGTTATTACATAAGAAGCCGACAACTTCTTTTTGGCGCCGCTGCCGGGGACAGTTGCGTCAACACCGGGGTTTTTACGAGCAGCCATGCTCGGTGAATGTCGACTGGGGCTGGCGGGAGCAACCTAAGTGCTAGAGCTGTCCGCAAGTTCCGACGAGATTCAGAGAAGGCCGTGGAAGAGACACGGCGTCAAAACAAGAAAACACCAAAAAGAGTACCTAAGCCTAGTTCGGCCGACCTCCTTGGGGAACCTACCCCCGGCGACTCGGAACCAAACTTGGTGCTTACAGTTCTACTAGATATTCCTTGCACGGACCCGCCTAGTGAAGTAGAACCGACCGCCCGAGAACCGTCGACAGACACACCGATGGCGGACGGACAAGCCAATGTGCGGCTACCTCAGCCGATTACTAAACATTCCTACCCGAAGTACAAAGGGAGTGGGGATGACGACGATGCAGATTCATACATCAAGTTGTTCGAGTCGGTGTCTATTGCCAATCGCGAGATCGCAGACGACGACCGACTAAGGATCTTTCCAAGCCTTCTGCGGAAGAAAGCGAGGAGTTGGTACAATCACGAGAGCATCGATCCGACTGGGTTGACAACATGGGCCCAGCTGAAGGAGAAGTTCCTTCGCCGCTTCCGCGAGCTCGGCTACGACAGCCGGGTTTTGACAAAGTTACGTAATTTGCAGCGAGAGAAGAAGGAGAGTCTGCGTGACTACACTGATAGATTTCTGGACCTCCTTGACAGAATACCGAAAACAGGACCAGGGTCCCCTTTCTCGGTACAACAAGCTGTGGATTGGTACGTGACCGGTTTAACTCGGGAGATGGAGACTTTTTGCCGACGCAGCAAGTGCGACACTATTGAGGACGTGATTGCATCGGCAGAAGCCTTCAAAACTTCCACTCTCAACCGAAGAGGGAGAGAGAGACGGGAGTCGAAGGAGCAAAAACCGAAGGGAGGGCGAAGACGGCGTAGAGGTACAACTCCGTCATCGGAGGAATCGTCTTCGGACGAGAACCGTTCCTCATCCGAAGAAGAGGAAACCTCATCGTCGGAGGAGGAGAAGAAGAGGAGGAAGCATGGGTCAGCGAAGAAAAAGGGCACCCGACGAGTGACTACGGACAGAGCGCCGGGAGATATAGCTTCGAAGATGGAGACCCTTGTGAAGGACTTCGCCGATCTCAAGGTTCAAGTGGTAGGCGGGCATGATCGCCGAAAATCACCCGGGAGAGTGCGAGCGAACTTATGGTGTACTACGTGCGGGGCGGTGGGACATGCAAACACCGAGTGCCTTACCACCCGTCCGTCATATCCAGTCAACGCAGTAGAGTGGGCACAACCGTACTATGGAGAACACCCTCAGTACTATGGAGAGGCTAGCGAAGAGACAGCCTACGCCGTCCAGTCGGTGCCTACCCCTCCTGCAGTTTCAGCAATGCAAGTCCCACGATATATTCCGGTGGATCGGGCCACTACGGTACCTGTGAGGCGGAGAGCACCTCCAGGGACGTTTGACCCACCGCCACCGCGAGCTTGTTATAATTGCGGGGAAGTTGGGCACTTCTCACCGCAATGTCCCCATCCAAAAAGGCGAAACGATTATGCTCCGACATGTAGTAATTGCAAAAAGATCGGGCATACCGCGCCAGAGTGTGATCAGCCACCAGTCCCTCGGCCAGCGGTACGATTTGTGAACACTCCTGCCAAGGAGGACGTGCAAGTTAACCAGGTCGAAGTAGGTTCAGACGGGGATGGCGAAGACGAAGAATGGCCGGCTGAAGAGGTTATGTGCGCACGGGTCGAAACTCGTAGTTCCAAGAAATCGAAGGAGCAAGAGCGTGACACTCGCAAGCACGAACGGAGAACCGACGACCGGACGGGAAAAGGAAAGGAGAAGACATCCAGCAAGTCCGACTTGCGACCTGCTCGGAGGTCTTCGGCTACGCGAGAGGCACCAGCAGTGCGCCCCCAGACGGCAGTCGAGGACGAGCCAGTGCGCCTACTGAAACGGGACTATGCTCCGGATATCCGCAACGAGGTAACCAACCTGTTGAAGGAAGCGATCCGCACGCAAAAGGACCCACCGCGGCCCGACTTGACATCCTCCCTTGGGGCGAAGTTGGCAGCCACCGTGGAACCTCGCAGAGCGTCGCCGACCCCGGCGACCCAACGCGCCCACTATGACTTGGTCGAAGATCTCGGGAGTCGAAAAGTGAACATCACGTTCAAGCAGCTCTTGGAGGACAATAAGACGTATCGGAGAATGTTGATGCTTTCGCTACGGCATCCGCGGAAGCCGCGCGCATCCACAACCTCTCAAGTATATCAAGTGGAGAGCGAAGACCAAGGGCCACCAGAGATCGATGTGGAAATAGCAGGGTGTTGTGTACGCAGAGTGCCAATCGACTCTGGATCAGGAGTCAACATAATGACGGAGGATACAGCGAGAGCCTTGGGGTTCAGTCAATACGAACCCTCGAAGCGTGTGTTGAGATTAGCGGATCAGACGCGGAGAATGCCTGCAGGTATGCTGCGCAATGTCAAGACAACCATCGGGGGTGCGGACTTTCGGCTGACGTATATCATCCTTCAACCGATGATGAAGCAGGGCTATGACGTTCTGCTCGGGCGACCATGGCTATATGGTGCACAAGTCAGATGTGATTGGCGAAGACATCGCCTTAAGTTTCCTCATCCTTCGGAACCGACCAAAACCATTACGGTGCCCTGGAATAGGGTCAGGCACGAAGGAGAGACCCCATCGACAAGTGCAGGTTACACATCGGGCGAGGACAGTGAGTCGACCGCGCGATCGGATTCCAGTGGTACCGAATCCGATTACTTCGTGGGATTCGTTGCCTGCTGTTCGGTGGGAGAAGAAGAAGAGCCGGAAGCTATTCAGCCGGAAGACGAATAGCAATTAACTGTGGGACTGGGAAGGAGTGAGACGAGTCACACTGAGGGCATTGTCGACCCTAGTGACTGTCACGAAGTACAACTCAGTCTCGGCAAGTGCTTGAAGGTATCAAGCGCAGTGAGAGGAGACGAGCTAAGGAAAGTACAGGCATTCCTTAGCCATTATGTCGACGTCTTCGCCTGGAAGATCGAAGACATGAAGGGGATACCTGCACGGTATGGGGAACACCGTATCGATTTACTGGACGACTCAGTACCCATACGACAGCGCCAGTATCGCCTCAACCCAAAGTACTCCTTGCTAGTGAAAGAGGAGATAGATAAGTACTTGAGCGCTGGTATTATTTACCCTGTGCTCAGCAGCGAGTGGGTGTCGCCGATTGTTATCGTACCCAAGAAGTTGACGGGTAAGATACGAGTGTGTCAGGATTTCCGGAAGTTGAATGCAGCAACACGCAAGGATCATCACCCGTTACCATTCACGGATGCCATTCTAGACCATGTCGCAGGACATGAATGTTATAGCTTCCTGGATGGGTTCTCAGGTTACAATCAGGTGTCTATCCGTGAACAGGACAAGGATAAAACTACGTTCACAACCGACTGGGGAACTTACGCATACCACAAGATGCCCTTCGGTCTGTGCAACGCGCCTGCCACCTTTCAACGGATGATGACCAATATCTTTCAGGAACAACTGAGGAAGTTCCTGGAAATATTCATAGATGACTTCTGTGTCTTTGGGAAGCGGTCTGAACACCTAAGCCACTTGAAGCAGACCTTCAATAAATGTAGAGAGAGCAGTTTATCACTGCATCCCGAGAAGTGCTTTTTCTTTATGACTAGTGGGATCTTGTTGGGTCATCGGGTCTCGGCAGACGGCATTGCGGTGGACATCGAGAAGGTCAAGGTTATACTCGAGCTTGAGCCACCCACGAATCTAAGAGAGCTGCGAGCATTCCTGGGTCATGTGGGCTACTACCGAAGATTCATACACATGTATGCAATACTGGCGGCGGACCTGACCAAGTTGTTGAAGAAGGACGAGCCTTATGCTTGGGGTGCGAACCAGCAGTCAGCATTTGAGGCTCTGAAAGCAAAACTCACGACTGCTCCCGTACTAAGGAGTCCAGACTGGAATCGACCATTCCATGTTTACGTTGACACATCGGCATTCGCCATCGGTGTAGTACTGAGTCAAAAGGATGACAACAAAAAGGACTACCCGATCTACTTCGCGAGCCGACAGCTGTCTCTAGCAGAGCGGAAGTACACCACGACGGAGAGAGAAGCGTTGGGGATGGTGTACTCCTGTAAAAAGTTCCGTCACTACCTAATCTGCTACGAGTTTGTGTTCCATGTGGACCACTACGCATTGCAACACCTAGTCAAGAAAGCCGACCTATCCGGTCGGATCGCCAGGTGGGTGTTGTTACTACAAGAGTTCACCTACACAGTCCAGACCAGGAAAGGGGTGCACCACGAAAATGCGGATTACTTGTCCCGATTATGGACACAGCCGACAGAGGAGGAATTGGTGGATGATTTTCCAGATGAAGAGTTATTTCAGTTGTCTGCAGGACATGAGTCCCGCTATGCCGACCTGTATCGATATCTGCTATCCCTCCAGTGTCCCGAAGGCATGGATTTGGAACAGCGAACTGTCTTTATTCATAAGGCAGGCCCGTACCAACTCCAGCAGGGGGTGTTGTTCAAGAAGATGGCAGATGAGCGCTTATGCAGATGCCTGGAGGAATCAGAGGTACCAAGAATAGTGAGTGCGATGCATACAGAGGAGGCGGGTGGACACTATGCCACCAGGAACACGGTCACAAAGATCCTAAATGCGGGGTATTGGTGGCCGACCATGTTTAAGGATGTTCTCGATTACATCCGCAAGTGCGACAGTTGCCAGAGGACGGGGAGACCGACGCCTACAACACGCTGGCCCCTGACTCCCATCATGCCTCTAGCACCTTTCAAAAAGTGGGGTATTGACTTTGTAGGGCCGATACAACCGGTGACTAGAAGTACACGAAGGCGCTACATTCTGGTAGCAACGGACTACGCCACCAAAATGGTAGAGGCCCGGGCCACCAGAAGGGATGATGCTGCCACAGTGGCAGCATTCTTGTTTGAGTCGATCATCACACGCTACGGATGTCCCTTAGAGCTAGTCAGCGACCGGGGCATGCATTTTCTGAATCAGATCATCGAAGATCTGACACGGTATTTCCACATCAAGCACCGGAAGACTACTCTATACAATCCCAAGGCAAATGGACTAACGGAGAAGTCCAATGGTCTGCTGTGTAAAATACTACTCAAGGTCACGGTGAATCACGCTCACGACTGGGATACGAAGCTAGCAGCCGCTCTATGGGCGTACCGCACAGCTGAGAAGATCACGACCAAACAGACACCATACTTTCTGGTGTATGGGCAACACCCGATCCTCCCGATCGAATTTGAAGTACCCACCCAACGAACGTTGGATTTGCAGAGGATGGGCGCAGAGGAGAGTCAGCTCTACAGGTTACAGGAGGTCACGCTGCTGGATGAGAGGAGAAGAGACGCCGAAGATCGCACCAGGAAAATCCAGCTCCGCCGAAAGGAGAGATACGATAAAAAGATCAAACCGGTACTCCTGCGGGCGGGTGATTTGGCATTGCTCTACGACAGCAGGCATGCCAGATTCCCAGGCAAACTGCACCTAAGGTGGATGGGTCCTTACAGGGTTGTCGAAGTTTTCCCGAATGGATCCATCCAACTTGCGGACCTGGCCGGCGATTTGTTAGGCACCCGAGTGAACGGGTGGCGGTTGAAGAAATACCACATGTGAGTGTTCGCGTGGGCGCTCACAATTGAGGAGGGGGGCATGTGGTACCCCACTTTTGGCAATTTTGAGGAAATTAAAACATTTTTGGAAAACTGTACCCTGGCAGCATTGTAAATAGCCTTCGGTACATCAAAACAGAGTGAATCCGGAAGATCGCGGGGATTCTCGAGGGATCTTGTAGAATCTGGGATTTGGGGTGCCGCAGTAAGGACAGGCACCACCCTCCCTGTGAGCTCCGCAGTTAGGATCTCTACGGCGCAAGGCGCAAAACCCGCCTTCGGAGGTTGCGTCCGCGGCTGTAGGGAAACCCCCGTAATTAGGTCAACCCTCGGGCGCCTTGACCAAGTTAGGATCCCGTTGGAAAGAGCTCGACGCGCTGATTCCAACGAGCCCAAGAACGCTTGGAACGGACGAGGACTTAGGGAGTTATCGCTACTGGAAGAAACGGAGGCGGTCGCCTACGGCGGAAGGAGTTCGCCACCTGCGCGAATTCCGCCTACGCGGAAGGAGGAAACAAGTTTTGTCCTATGCGCGGACGTAGGCGTTCGCCTGTGCACAGGCGAAGTAGGGTTAGGGAAGGCGCGAAGTCCGCCTACGCACAGGCAAGCGCCTGTGCACAGGCGCTTCGGCGTCGGCGGAAAATCCGCCTTGGGCCCTAGAAATGCGCCTTGTGAGGTAGAAAGTGTACGGCGCCTTCCGCGCCAGCGCAGCGCCGCGTACGTCGGAAGAGCCCCCAGAGTAATCCAATCGGTACGGACCATGCGGACGGCCCGGGTGGATGCGCTCTTGGGCGGACGGAGTTGCGGCGGCGGAAGCGCCGACGGAGAGACAAGGAACGGACAGACTGGACGGAGACGGCTGACCACGGTCAACGCCTTCCGCGCCAGCGCAGCGCCGCGGACGGAATTCGCCTGCGCACAGGCGAACGCCTGTGCACAGGAGGATGTTCAAGTTCCGCGCCGGCGGAGAATCCGCCGAGGCTCCTGCCTGCGCACAGGCAGGAGTTGAACTTTTGTCCGACATGCGGACACACGCGTCCAGGCAGAGGGGGATTGGCCGAGGGGCGGTACGAACAAGTGTACCGCGCAAGGCGGAAAACTCGCCTTCGGCGCTACGCCCCCATGTCCGCAGGGTGACACGCTCGCGGAGTTCAAATCCGCCAATTCGAGCGTGAGAGTTTAATCGACGACGGCGGAGCGTGAAGCCGCGCGTGAGAGCGAAGACCGTTCCAGCGTACAGCCGGCGCGGCCATCAAGTGAGACGTTCTTCACGACCAAGAGTCGATCATGACCTTCGACCGGGCGGCGGAGAACGTCCCATTCTTGAATTTGCGATTCCAATCTCTTGTGCGCGCTGCGCGCATCCATCTGCTGGCTGCGGAACATTCTCGACGTCGTCACACAGGAGATTTCTTGTTGATTGAGGGAGAAGTGAGTGCGCGTGATTTGGAATTGAGAGCAATTAGAGTTTGCCGAGAGAGAAAGAAGCGCGGGCAGTGCGGAAGTAGAATGAGCGGGCGAGCGAACCCCAGGAACGCGATGACGAGACCGAGCAGATTGCGGATGGTGCCACTTCGCCTACCGCAGAACGGGCTGCGCGCTTTTGAGGAGCGCTTAATAGCAAGAAAGCTCGATTTCTTGCTATGGGGATGGAATTACATCTGCGCGAATATGGTGCGCGAGTGGCTAGAGCCACAGGGACCACCCTCGCGCGGATTGCGTCCGCATGTTGACCGGTGGACAGTCCAAGATTGGGCGCAGGCGTTGGGAAGATGTGCTGGCATGCCAGGGCATCTCCTTTTCGACAGTGAGAGCATCAAGGTGACCAAGCAAGAGGAGGCGCAATTTGTGGAGCTGTTCAAGACCGGGAGGTCTACCAAGAATGGGTACAGGACCCGTGATTACAAGGATCGATTTCGCCGGACTTTGTCCGCGGCGCTGATGCAATTACTGCAGCCGCACCGCGCCTGCTACATCACATTGTGGCAGGTCTCTTTTGTGGAGTGCGTCATCGAGGGAACTCCAATTCACTGGGCGAGCATCCTGCACAGGGTGATGCGACAGCACGCGTTTGAGGAGAAGGGGGGAACTCTAAACCATCTTTCTCCTTTCCTCATCAATTTTTATCGACAGCGGAATTGTTTGACAGCGGCGGAGCTTGAACATTTTCCGCCATTGTCCATCGACCATCCCGGGAAGTATGTGCGGGAGAACGAGGTCGATACTGACGCAGAGGAGTCCCCGACTTCTACCCCATCACGACGGAGAGACGAAGGGAGACACACCCCTGCAGCGCGAGTGCCGCGGAAGCGGCGATGGAGGGAAGAGTCTGAAGAGGAGCAGCATCAAGAACCCTCTGCTCCCGTTCGACCGCGGCCGCTGTGCGAGCCATACAGCCGGCCGAAGCAGAAGGCACGCAGACTGGTGTTACCAGCTGACAGTGCAGACACGGCGACGATTGCGACGGAGATAGGAAGTGCGTCGCCAGAGAGGCGAGAGGAAGCGCGGACGACCGCAGGAGCAACGGGCCACGCTGCAACCTCGTCGGGAGAGAGGCCGCCTACGAGCCAAGGGCCTCCGGAGTTACCACGTGCGATGCGGACAGATGTTCCGTTTGCGCACAGGCGAACCTCCGCGGACGGACGAGCCTCCGCGGATCGGCGAACACAAGTGGACGTGGATCTACGCTTACGCGTGGGAAGGAGCAGTCCGCCTGTGCACAGGCGCTCACCTGTGCACAGGTCGCCTGTGCACAGGACACCTCCACACGTGCCGCCTGTGCACAGGCAAGAATCACCCCCGTTCCAACGTAGGAAGGGGAAGGAGCCGGCGGAAGAACCGCCTACGAGACACCGGCCCTCGGGGCCAGACCCTCCGGCGCACCACGCGCCGCAATTTGCGCCTTCGGCGCCAGGGCCTTCGAGCCGAGGAGATACGAGCAGAGAGCGTGCGGAGGCCGCACCATCGGCGGGAAGTCCGCCGATAGATGCGCCTTCGGCGGTAGGGCCTATAGGCCAAGGAACATCGGGCGTGCGGCCCCCGGCCATGTCGCCTTCGGCGATAGATGTCCGCGGCGCTACGCCTGCGGCGGACAAGGCGCCGGCAAATGCGCCTGCGCACGGGCCGGGCACGGCCCCCACGGACCGATCAAGGGAGCAGCAGACGGAGGAGCGGAGTGACTGTCCGCGGGATGAAATCTCGATGCGCGATGCGCAATCCAACCCCGCGCAGCCACCCTCCGCTCAATCGCCTTCGGCGACGGACGACGGCGACAGAGAGAATGCGGTAGGCAATCAACCAGCGAGCGACGGGGATGCCGCTCGGATACATTCGCCTTCCGCCTTAGACATTTTGGCGACGAGCAGCGAGGCTGCAGCCGTGCCTTCGCAGGCAGCACACGTCGAGGACGTGCAGCCCCACTCGGGGCAGTCGCCGACGCAATCAATGGCGACTGAAATTCTCCACTCGGATGATGACGACGGAGGCTCCACGGAAGAAATGTCAGGAGCAGAAGACACCGAGGAGGAGGAGGAGGAAATTGTTGGAGCGCCGGCGGCGGCGCTCTCTGAGCAGGTGATTCCGTTGCTGCGGTACTTGGATCGCAAGGTCGATAAATACGCCGACCCACTCCAGCCGGGATCTTACATCGAGTTAGTGCGCAGGCGGACTCGCACTAAAGTCCACACCAGCAAGCTATTAGCTAGAGTGGACCAGGAGTTGAGGGACTTGAAGGAGAAGCATGAGTGCTTGTGGGGACAGTACAAGCTTAATCAGAAGTTCTACAAGCACACCGAGAAGATGAAGGATGAAAAACTGGGCGAGCTCACCAAGGAGCAGGTGAAGGTCAAGGAAGCACTCAACTCTGAGCAGGCCCAGAATCGGATTTTGTCAGAGGAGCTCGTGCGACAGACGAGGTTGTTGGAACAATGTCAGCTCGCACGGCAGGCGGATGAAGAGTTAATCCGCAGGTTGCAGTCAGAGTGTGGCGAATTGAGAGCGCAACGTGCTGAAACCGAATCGCAATTAGTGATAATTGAAGAGGATCGCAGGAAGGAGGCGGATCGCACGAAGGTGGAGACGGCGAGGCGAGTCGCCCACTGTCTCAAGGGCTACGTCCACTGGGAAGTGAAGGCGCAGGAGAAACTCACACTGCGTGAGTTTGAATTGCGCGCAGCTGGGTTGTTGTCAGGCGACAGTAGGAGTCGGCGGAAGGTAGCGAAGAAGCTCGAGGCCTTTCTGTCGAAGGCACAGGATACCATGTCCGCCCTCGAGGGGGAGGTGTCCGCGGCGTTGCAGCGGTTGGGACTGCGCAGTCGAGCGGAAGAGTGGCAGGGTAGGGAGTTAGTGCGCGGCAGTCGGCCGCGCAGGAGACGTAGTACAGGTTCCGCGGAGTGTAGTGTAGCGTGGTTCCGTGCAGGCGTGTAGTGCAGTGTAGTGCTAGGTAGGACTTAGAAGGTATAAAATAGTTCCAGGCGTTTTGCCTGGGGTTCTTTCCCATCAGAAGTGCAGATCAGGAACCCATTTCCTTTGCGTGTTTGTGTCCTTGAGTTCTGTCACCACGCACGAGGAGTTACAACTTAGCGTTCCGCATTTTGTAGCTGAAGGCCTTCGGCCGAATGTTCAGAGCTAGTACATTGGTTAGAGACTTGAGTAGTTCGGAACTGCACCTGCGGGTGACTGCCGATGCTCAGAGCCAGTGACTAGTTAGATACTTGAACAGTTTCGCCCCTACACCTTCGAGTGTTTCTTTCTGATTGTACTCCTTGGGATTTTTCCCCTGAATGCCAAAGTGAAGTTTTGCTACTTCGTGTAAGCCTTGGTTGTAAATTCAGGTTACGCTGCAGCAGGTGCTTTGAGGGTAACCCCTGTAGTAATTCTGGGAATGACAAGTGCCTGAGAATTCAAACTCTTCAATAGACTGTTGTTGTGTTACTGGAATGTTTCTCAGTGAGTCCTTCAGTGCGGACCTGTGTTCTCTGCGCGTTTTGTGAGTTGAGAGTGTTGTTCACCGCGTGGGAGTGACTTCGATCCGAAGTAGGCAGTCCAAACCGGGTTTCCTACACTAGCAGCAAGCTAGTGGAAGTGTTGTAAAAGCCGGAGTTGGAAGTCACTGCCCGCAGCTTTGCCGAGTGTGCTCGCGAGAGACTTTCCCCCTGAAATCTTGAAGTAGAGGTCCTAACGGATCTCTGGGTTGTGTTTCTGTAGTTTCAGGTGTGTGTGTGTGTTACGCTGCACTGTGCGACCTCCGAGTGCGCTCCGAGTGGACACTTGCAGTATTTCTGGGAGTGACAGTCGCCTGAGAATTCAAACTCCTCAATAGTCTGTTAAAACGTGACACTTTGTACCCTGTGTGTTCCTCTGTCCCTGTGGGTTCGACCTTTCTACCACTATATTGCAGTTTTAGCCTTTAGTGGGTTATTACATAAGAAGCCGACAACTTCTTTTTGGCGCCGCTGCCGGGGACAGTTGCGTCAACACCGGGGTTTTTACGAGCAGCCATGCTCGGTGAATGTCGACTGGGGCTGGCGGGAGCAACCTAAGTGCTAGAGCTGTCCGCAAGTTCCGACGAGATTCAGAGAAGGCCGTGGAAGAGACACGGCGTCAAAACAAGAAAACACCAAAAAGAGTACCTAAGCCTAGTTCGGCCGACCTCCTTGGGGAACCTACCCCCGGCGACTCGGAACCAAACTTGGTGCTTACAGTTCTACTAGATATTCCTTGCACGGACCCGCCTAGTGAAGTAGAACCGACCGCCCGAGAACCGTCGACAGACACACCGATGGCGGACGGACAAGCCAATGTGCGGCTACCTCAGCCGATTACTAAACATTCCTACCCGAAGTACAAAGGGAGTGGGGATGACGACGATGCAGATTCATACATCAAGTTGTTCGAGTCGGTGTCTATTGCCAATCGCGAGATCGCAGACGACGACCGACTAAGGATCTTTCCAAGCCTTCTGCGGAAGAAAGCGAGGAGTTGGTACAATCACGAGAGCATCGATCCGACTGGGTTGACAACATGGGCCCAGCTGAAGGAGAAGTTCCTTCGCCGCTTCCGCGAGCTCGGCTACGACAGCCGGGTTTTGACAAAGTTACGTAATTTGCAGCGAGAGAAGAAGGAGAGTCTGCGTGACTACACTGATAGATTTCTGGACCTCCTTGACAGAATACCGAAAACAGGACCAGGGTCCCCTTTCTCGGTACAACAAGCTGTGGATTGGTACGTGACCGGTTTAACTCGGGAGATGGAGACTTTTTGCCGACGCAGCAAGTGCGACACTATTGAGGACGTGATTGCATCGGCAGAAGCCTTCGAAACTTCCACTCTCAACCGAAGAGGGAGAGAGAGACGGGAGTCGAAGGAGCAAAAACCGAAGGGAGGGCGAAGACGGCGTAGAGGTACAACTCCGTCATCGGAGGAATCGTCTTCGGACGAGAACCGTTCCTCATCCGAAGAAGAGGAAACCTCATCGTCGGAGGAGGAGAAGAAGAGGAGGAAGCATGGGTCAGCGAAGAAAAAGGGCACCCGACGAGTGACTACGGACAGAGCGCCGGGAGATATAGCTTCGAAGATGGAGACCCTTGTGAAGGACTTCGCCGATCTCAAGGTTCAAGTGGTAGGCGGGCATGATCGCCGAAAATCACCCGGGAGAGTGCGAGCGAACTTATGGTGTACTACGTGCGGGGCGGTGGGACATGCAAACACCGAGTGCCTTACCACCCGTCCGTCATATCCAGTCAACGTTGTAGAGTGGGCACAACCGTACTATGGAGAACACCCTCAGTACTATGGAGAGGCTAGCGAAGAGACAGCCTACGCCGTCCAGTCGGTGCCTACCCCTCCTGCAGTTTCAGCAATGCAAGTCCCACGATATATTCCGGTGGATCGGGCCACTACGGTACCTGTGAGGCGGAGAGCACCTCCAGGGACGTTTGACCCACCGCCACCGCGAGCTTGTTATAATTGCGGGGAAGTTGGGCACTTCTCACCGCAATGTCCCCATCCAAAAAGGCGAAACGATTATGCTCCGACATGTAGTAATTGCAAAAAGATCGGGCATACCGCGCCAGAGTGTGATCAGCCACCAGTCCCTCGGCCAGCGGTACGATTTGTGAACACTCCTGCCAAGGAGGACGTGCAAGTTAACCAGGTCGAAGTAGGTTCAGACGGGGATGGCGAAGACGAAGAATGGCCGGCTGAAGAGGTTATGTGCGCACGGGTCGAAACTCGTAGTTCCAAGAAATCGAAGGAGCAAGAGCGTGACACTCGCAAGCACGAACGGAGAACCGACGACCGGACGGGAAAAGGAAAGGAGAAGACATCCAGCAAGTCCGACTTGCGACCTGCTCGGAGGTCTTCGGCTACGCGAGAGGCACCAGCAGTGCGCCCCCAGACGGCAGTCGAGGACGAGCCAGTGCGCCTACTGAAACGGGACTATGCTCCGGATATCCGCAACGAGGTAACCAACCTGTTGAAGGAAGCGATCCGCACGCAAAAGGACCCACCGCGGCCCGACTTGACATCCTCCCTTGGGGCGAAGTTGGCAGCCACCGTGGAACCTCGCAGAGCGTCGCCGACCCCGGCGACCCAACGCGCCCACTATGACTTGGTCGAAGATCTCGGGAGTCGAAAAGTGAACATCACGTTCAAGCAGCTCTTGGAGGACAATAAGACGTATCGGAGAATGTTGATGCTTTCGCTACGGCATCCGCGGAAGCCGCGCGCATCCACAACCTCTCAAGTATATCAAGTGGAGAGCGAAGACCAAGGGCCACCAGAGATCGATGTGGAAATAGCAGGGTGTTGTGTACGCAGAGTGCCAATCGACTCTGGATCAGGAGTCAACATAATGACGGAGGATACAGCGAGAGCCTTGGGGTTCAGTCAATACGAACCCTCGAAGCGTGTGTTGAGATTAGCGGATCAGACGCGGAGAATGCCTGCAGGTATGCTGCGCAATGTCAAGACAACCATCGGGGGTGCGGACTTTCGGCTGACGTATATCATCCTTCAACCGATGATGAAGCAGGGCTATGACGTTCTGCTCGGGCGACCATGGCTATATGGTGCACAAGTCAGATGTGATTGGCGAAGACATCGCCTTAAGTTTCCTCATCCTTCGGAACCGACCAAAACCATTACGGTGCCCTGGAATAGGGTCAGGCACGAAGGAGAGACCCCATCGACAAGTGCAGGTTACACATCGGGCGAGGACAGTGAGTCGACCGCGCGATCGGATTCCAGTGGTACCGAATCCGATTACTTCGTGGGATTCGTTGCCTGCTGTTCGGTGGGAGAAGAAGAAGAGCCGGAAGCTATTCAGCCGGAAGACGAATAGCAATTAACTGTGGGACTGGGAAGGAGTGAGACGAGTCACACTGAGGGCATTGTCGACCCTAGTGACTGTCACGAAGTACAACTCAGTCTCGGCAAGTGCTTGAAGGTATCAAGCGCAGTGAGAGGAGACGAGCTAAGGAAAGTACAGGCATTCCTTAGCCATTATGTCGACGTCTTCGCCTGGAAGATCGAAGACATGAAGGGGATACCTGCACGGTATGGGGAACACCGTATCGATTTACTGGACGACTCAGTACCCATACGACAGCGCCAGTATCGCCTCAACCCAAAGTACTCCTTGCTAGTGAAAGAGGAGATAGATAAGTACTTGAGCGCTGGTATTATTTACCCTGTGCTCAGCAGCGAGTGGGTGTCGCCGATTGTTATCGTACCCAAGAAGTTGACGGGTAAGATACGAGTGTGTCAGGATTTCCGGAAGTTGAATGCAGCAACACGCAAGGATCATCACCCGTTACCATTCACGGATGCCATTCTAGACCATGTCGCAGGACATGAATGTTATAGCTTCCTGGATGGGTTCTCAGGTTACAATCAGGTGTCTATCCGTGAACAGGACAAGGATAAAACTACGTTCACAACCGACTGGGGAACTTACGCATACCACAAGATGCCCTTCGGTCTGTGCAACGCGCCTGCCACCTTTCAACGGATGATGACCAATATCTTTCAGGAACAACTGAGGAAGTTCCTGGAAATATTCATAGATGACTTCTGTGTCTTTGGGAAGCGGTCTGAACACCTAAGCCACTTGAAGCAGACCTTCAATAAATGTAGAGAGAGCAGTTTATCACTGCATCCCGAGAAGTGCTTTTTCTTTATGACTAGTGGGATCTTGTTGGGTCATCGGGTCTCGGCAGACGGCATTGCGGTGGACATCGAGAAGGTCAAGGTTATACTCGAGCTTGAGCCACCCACGAATCTAAGAGAGCTGCGAGCATTCCTGGGTCATGTGGGCTACTACCGAAGATTCATACACATGTATGCAATACTGGCGGCGGACCTGACCAAGTTGTTGAAGAAGGACGAGCCTTATGCTTGGGGTGCGAACCAGCAGTCAGCATTTGAGGCTCTGAAAGCAAAACTCACGACTGCTCCCGTACTAAGGAGTCCAGACTGGAATCGACCATTCCATGTTTACGTTGACACATCGGCATTCGCCATCGGTGTAGTACTGAGTCAAAAGGATGACAACAAAAAGGACTACCCGATCTACTTCGCGAGCCGACAGCTGTCTCTAGCAGAGCGGAAGTACACCACGACGGAGAGAGAAGCGTTGGGGATGGTGTACTCCTGTAAAAAGTTCCGTCACTACCTAATCTGCTACGAGTTTGTGTTCCATGTGGACCACTACGCATTGCAACACCTAGTCAAGAAAGCCGACCTATCCGGTCGGATCGCCAGGTGGGTGTTGTTACTACAAGAGTTCACCTACACAGTCCAGACCAGGAAAGGGGTGCACCACGAAAATGCGGATTACTTGTCCCGATTATGGACACAGCCGACAGAGGAGGAATTGGTGGATGATTTTCCAGATGAAGAGTTATTTCAGTTGTCTGCAGGACATGAGTCCCGCTATGCCGACCTGTATCGATATCTGCTATCCCTCCAGTGTCCCGAAGGCATGGATTTGGAACAGCGAACTGTCTTTATTCATAAGGCAGGCCCGTACCAACTCCAGCAGGGGGTGTTGTTCAAGAAGATGGCAGATGAGCGCTTATGCAGATGCCTGGAGGAATCAGAGGTACCAAGAATAGTGAGTGCGATGCATACAGAGGAGGCGGGTGGACACTATGCCACCAGGAACACGGTCACAAAGATCCTAAATGCGGGGTATTGGTGGCCGACCATGTTTAAGGATGTTCTCGATTACATCCGCAAGTGCGACAGTTGCCAGAGGACGGGGAGACCGACGCCTACAACACGCTGGCCCCTGACTCCCATCATGCCTCTAGCACCTTTCAAAAAGTGGGGTATTGACTTTGTAGGGCCGATACAACCGGTGACTAGAAGTACACGAAGGCGCTACATTCTGGTAGCAACGGACTACGCCACCAAAATGGTAGAGGCCCGGGCCACCAGAAGGGATGATGCTGCCACAGTGGCAGCATTCTTGTTTGAGTCGATCATCACACGCTACGGATGTCCCTTAGAGCTAGTCAGCGACCGGGGCATGCATTTTCTGAATCAGATCATCGAAGATCTGACACGGTATTTCCACATCAAGCACCGGAAGACTACTCTATACAATCCCAAGGCAAATGGACTAACGGAGAAGTCCAATGGTCTGCTGTGTAAAATACTACTCAAGGTCACGGTGAATCACGCTCACGACTGGGATACGAAGCTAGCAGCCGCTCTATGGGCGTACCGCACAGCTGAGAAGATCACGACCAAACAGACACCATACTTTCTGGTGTATGGGCAACACCCGATCCTCCCGATCGAATTTGAAGTACCCACCCAACGAACGTTGGATTTGCAGAGGATGGGCGCAGAGGAGAGTCAGCTCTACAGGTTACAGGAGGTCACGCTGCTGGATGAGAGGAGAAGAGACGCCGAAGATCGCACCAGGAAAATCCAGCTCCGCCGAAAGGAGAGATACGATAAAAAGATCAAACCGGTACTCCTGCGGGCGGGTGATTTGGCATTGCTCTACGACAGCAGGCATGCCAGATTCCCAGGCAAACTGCACCTAAGGTGGATGGGTCCTTACAGGGTTGTCGAAGTTTTCCCGAATGGATCCATCCAACTTGCGGACCTGGCCGGCGATTTGTTAGGCACCCGAGTGAACGGGTGGCGGTTGAAGAAATACCACATGTGAGTGTTCGCGTGGGCGCTCACAATTGAGGAGGGGGGCATGTGGTACCCCACTTTTGGCAATTTTGAGGAAATTAAAACATTTTTGGAAAACTGTACCCTGGCAGCATTGTAAATAGCCTTCGGTACATCAAAACAGAGTGAATCCGGAAGATCGCGGGGATTCTCGAGGGATCTTGTAGAATCTGGGATTTGGGGTGCCGCAGTAAGGACAGGCACCACCCTCCCTGTGAGCTCCGCAGTTAGGATCTCTACGGCGCAAGGCGCAAAACCCGCCTTCGGAGGTTGCGTCCGCGGCTGTAGGGAAACCCCCGTAATTAGGTCAACCCTCGGGCGCCTTGACCAAGTTAGGATCCCGTTGGAAAGAGCTCGACGCGCTGATTCCAACGAGCCCAAGAACGCTTGGAACGGACGAGGACTTAGGGAGTTATCGCTACTGGAAGAAACGGAGGCGGTCGCCTACGGCGGAAGGAGTTCGCCACCTGCGCGAATTCCGCCTACGCGGAAGGAGGAAACAAGTTTTGTCCTATGCGCGGACGTAGGCGTTCGCCTGTGCACAGGCGAAGTAGGGTTAGGGAAGGCGCGAAGTCCGCCTACGCACAGGCAAGCGCCTGTGCACAGGCGCTTCGGCGTCGGCGGAAAATCCGCCTTGGGCCCTAGAAATGCGCCTTGTGAGGTAGAAAGTGTACGGCGCCTTCCGCGCCAGCGCAGCGCCGCGTACGTCGGAAGAGCCCCCAGAGTAATCCAATCGGTACGGACCATGCGGACGGCCCGGGTGGATGCGCTCTTGGGCGGACGGAGTTGCGGCGGCGGAAGCGCCGACGGAGAGACAAGGAACGGACAGACTGGACGGAGACGGCTGACCACGGTCAACGCCTTCCGCGCCAGCGCAGCGCCGCGGACGGAATTCGCCTGCGCACAGGCGAACGCCTGTGCACAGGAGGATGTTCAAGTTCCGCGCCGGCGGAGAATCCTCCGAGGCTCCTGCCTGCGCACAGGCAGGAGTTGAACTTTTGTCCGACATGCGGACACACGCGTCCAGGCAGAGGGGGATTGGCCGAGGGGCGGTACGAACAAGTGTACCGCGCAAGGCGGAAAACTCGCCTTCGGCGCTACGCCCCCATGTCCGCAGGGTGACACGCTCGCGGAGTTCAAATCCGCCAATTCGAGCGTGAGAGTTTAATCGACGACGGCGGAGCGTGAAGCCGCGCGTGAGAGCGAAGACCGTTCCAGCGTACAGCCGGCGCGGCCATCAAGTGAGACGTTCTTCACGACCAAGAGTCGATCATGACCTTCGACCGGGCGGCGGAGAACGTCCCATTCTTGAATTTGCGATTCCAATCTCTTGTGCGCGCTGCGCGCATCCATCTGCTGGCTGCGGAACATTCTCGACGTCGTCACACAGGAGATTTCTTGTTGATTGAGGGAGAAGTGAGTGCGCGTGATTTGGAATTGAGAGCAATTAGAGTTTGCCGAGAGAGAAAGAAGCGCGGGCAGTGCGGAAGTAGAATGAGCGGGCGAGCGAACCCCAGGAACGCGATGACGAGACCGAGCAGATTGCGGATGGTGCCACTTCGCCTACCGCAGAACGGGCTGCGCGCTTTTGAGGAGCGCTTAATAGCAAGAAAGCTCGATTTCTTGCTATGGGGATGGAATTACATCTGCGCGAATATGGTGCGCGAGTGGCTAGAGCCACAGGGACCACCCTCGCGCGGATTGCGTCCGCATGTTGACCGGTGGACAGTCCAAGATTGGGCGCAGGCGTTGGGAAGATGTGCTGGCATGCCAGGGCATCTCCTTTTCGACAGTGAGAGCATCAAGGTGACCAAGCAAGAGGAGGCGCAATTTGTGGAGCTGTTCAAGACCGGGAGGTCTACCAAGAATGGGTACAGGACCCGTGATTACAAGGATCGATTTCGCCGGACTTTGTCCGCGGCGCTGATGCAATTACTGCAGCCGCACCGCGCCTGCTACATCACATTGTGGCAGGTCTCTTTTGTGGAGTGCGTCATCGAGGGAACTCCAATTCACTGGGCGAGCATCCTGCACAGGGTGATGCGACAGCACGCGTTTGAGGAGAAGGGGGGAACTCTAAACCATCTTTCTCCTTTCCTCATCAATTTTTATCGACAGCGGAATTGTTTGACAGCGGCGGAGCTTGAACATTTTCCGCCATTGTCCATCGACCATCCCGGGAAGTATGTGCGGGAGAACGAGGTCGATACTGACGCAGAGGAGTCCCCGACTTCTACCCCATCACGACGGAGAGACGAAGGGAGACACACCCCTGCAGCGCGAGTGCCGCGGAAGCGGCGATGGAGGGAAGAGTCTGAAGAGGAGCAGCATCAAGAACCCTCTGCTCCCGTTCGACCGCGGCCGCTGTGCGAGCCATACAGCCGGCCGAAGCAGAAGGCACGCAGACTGGTGTTACCAGCTGACAGTGCAGACACGGCGACGATTGCGACGGAGATAGGAAGTGCGTCGCCAGAGAGGCGAGAGGAAGCGCGGACGACCGCAGGAGCAACGGGCCACGCTGCAACCTCGTCGGGAGAGAGGCCGCCTACGAGCCAAGGGCCTCCGGAGTTACCACGTGCGATGCGGACAGATGTTCCGTTTGCGCACAGGCGAACCTCCGCGGACGGACGAGCCTCCGCGGATCGGCGAACACAAGTGGACGTGGATCTACGCTTACGCGTGGGAAGGAGCAGTCCGCCTGTGCACAGGCGCTCACCTGTGCACAGGTCGCCTGTGCACAGGACACCTCCACACGTGCCGCCTGTGCACAGGCAAGAATCACCCCCGTTCCAACGTAGGAAGGGGAAGGAGCCGGCGGAAGAACCGCCTACGAGACACCGGCCCTCGGGGCCAGACCCTCCGGCGCACCACGCGCCGCAATTTGCGCCTTCGGCGCCAGGGCCTTCGAGCCGAGGAGATACGAGCAGAGAGCGTGCGGAGGCCGCACCATCGGCGGGAAGTCCGCCGATAGATGCGCCTTCGGCGGTAGGGCCTATAGGCCAAGGAACATCGGGCGTGCGGCCCCCGGCCATGTCGCCTTCGGCGATAGATGTCCGCGGCGCTACGCCTGCGGCGGACAAGGCGCCGGCAAATGCGCCTGCGCACGGGCCGGGCACGGCCCCCACGGACCGATCAAGGGAGCAGCAGACGGAGGAGCGGAGTGACTGTCCGCGGGATGAAATCTCGATGCGCGATGCGCAATCCAACCCCGCGCAGCCACCCTCCGCTCAATCGCCTTCGGCGACGGACGACGGCGACAGAGAGAATGCGGTAGGCAATCAACCAGCGAGCGACGGGGATGCCGCTCGGATACATTCGCCTTCCGCCTTAGACATTTTGGCGACGAGCAGCGAGGCTGCAGCCGTGCCTTCGCAGGCAGCACACGTCGAGGACGTGCAGCCCCACTCGGGGCAGTCGCCGACGCAATCAATGGCGACTGAAATTCTCCACTCGGATGATGACGACGGAGGCTCCACGGAAGAAATGTCAGGAGCAGAAGACACCGAGGAGGAGGAGGAGGAAATTGTTGGAGCGCCGGCGGCGGCGCTCTCTGAGCAGGTGATTCCGTTGCTGCGGTACTTGGATCGCAAGGTCGATAAATACGCCGACCCACTCCAGCCGGGATCTTACATCGAGTTAGTGCGCAGGCGGACTCGCACTAAAGTCCACACCAGCAAGCTATTAGCTAGAGTGGACCAGGAGTTGAGGGACTTGAAGGAGAAGCATGAGTGCTTGTGGGGACAGTACAAGCTTAATCAGAAGTTCTACAAGCACACCGAGAAGATGAAGGATGAAAAACTGGGCGAGCTCACCAAGGAGCAGGTGAAGGTCAAGGAAGCACTCAACTCTGAGCAGGCCCAGAATCGGATTTTGTCAGAGGAGCTCGTGCGACAGACGAGGTTGTTGGAACAATGTCAGCTCGCACGGCAGGCGGATGAAGAGTTAATCCGCAGGTTGCAGTCAGAGTGTGGCGAATTGAGAGCGCAACGTGCTGAAGCCGAATCGCAATTAGTGATAATTGAAGAGGATCGCAGGAAGGAGGCGGATCGCACGAAGGTGGAGACGGCGAGGCGAGTCGCCCACTGTCTCAAGGGCTACGCCCACTGGGAAGTGAAGGCGCAGGAGAAACTCACACTGCGTGAGTTTGAATTGCGCGCAGCTGGGTTGTTGTCAGGCGACAGTAGGAGTCGGCGGAAGGTAGCGAAGAAGCTCGAGGCCTTTCTGTCGAAGGCACAGGATACCATGTCCGCCCTCGAGGGGGAGGTGTCCGCGGCGTTGCAGCGGTTGGGACTGCGCAGTCGAGCGGAAGAGTGGCAGGGTAGGGAGTTAGTGCGCGGCAGTCGGCCGCGCAGGAGACGTAGTACAGGTTCCGCGGAGTGTAGTGTAGCGTGGTTCCGTGCAGGCGCGTAGTGCAGTGTAGTGCTAGGTAGGACTTAGAAGGTATAAAATAGTTCCAGGCGTTTTGCCTGGGGTTCTTTCCCATCAGAAGTGTAGATCAGGAACCCATTTCCTTTGCGTGTTTGTAACCTTGAGTTCTGTCACCACGCACGAGGAGTTACAACTTAGCGTTCCGCATTTTGTAGCTGAAGGCCTTCGGCCGAATGTTCAGAGCTAGTACATTGGTTAGAGACTTGAGTAGTTCGGAACTGCACCTGCGGGTGACTGCCGATGCTCAGAGCCAGTGACTAGTTAGATACTTGAACAGTTTCGCCCCTACACCTTCGAGTGTTTCTTTCTGATTGTACTCCTTGGGATTTTTCCCCTGAATGCCAAAGTGAAGTTTTGCTACTTCGTGTAAGCCTTGGTTGTAAATTCAGGTTACGCTGCAGCAGGTGCTTTGAGGGTAACCCCTGTAGTAATTCTGGGAATGACAAGTGCCTGAGAATTCAAACTCTTCAATAGACTGTTGTTGTGTTACTGGAATGTTTCTCAGTGAGTCCTTCAGTGCGGACCTGTGTTCTCTGCGCGTTTTGTGAGTTGAGAGTGTTGTTCACCGCGTGGGAGTGACTTCGATCCGAAGTAGGCAGTCCAAACCGGGTTTCCTACACTAGCAGCAAGCTAGTGGAAGTGTTGTAAAAGCCGGAGTTGGAAGTCACTGCCCGCAGCTTTGCCGAGTGTGCTCGCGAGAGACTTTCCCCCTGAAATCTTGAAGTAGAGGTCCTAACGGATCTCTGGGTTGTGTTTCTGTAGTTTCAGGTGTGTGTGTGTGTTACGCTGCACTGTGCGACCTCCGAGTGCGCTCCGAGTGGACACTTGCAATATTTCTGGGAGTGACAGTCGCCTGAGAATTCAAACTCCTCAATAGTCTGTTAAAACGTGACACTTTGTACCCTGTGTGTTCCTCTGTCCCTGTGGGTTCGACCTTTCTACCACTATATTGCAGTTTTAGCCTTTAGTGGGTTATTACAGTTGATGCTTTCGTTACGACGTCCGCGAAAGCCGCGCACACCCAAAGCCTCTGAGGTGTACCAAGTGGCCAGCGAAGACCAAGGGCCACCAGAGATCGATGTGGAAATAGCAGGGTGTTGTGTACGCAAGGTACCAGTAGACTCTGGATCAGGAGTCAACATAATGACGGAGGACACTGCAAGAGCCTTGGAGTTCAGTGAATACGAACCTTCGAGGCGTGTGTTGAGGTTAGCGGATCAGACGCGGAGAATGCCGGTAGGTATGCTACGCAATGTCAAAACAATCATCGGTGGTGCAGACTTTCGGTTGACTTATATCATCCTTCAACCGATGCTGAAGCAAGGCTATGACGTCCTGCTCGGGCGACCGTGGCTGTATGGCGCACAAGTACGATGTGACTGGCGTAGGCATCGCCTTAAGTTTCCCAATCCTACGGAGCCGACCAAGACCATCACGGTGCCCTGGAACAAGGTCCGACATGAAGGAGAGACCCCCTCGACAAGTGCGGGTTACACATCGGGGGTAGACAGTGATTCGGCCGCACGATCAGATTCCTGTGACACTGAATCCGATTATTTCGTGGGATTCGTTGCCTGTTGTTCGGTGGAAGAAGAGCCGGACGCTATTCAGCCGGAGGACGAATAGCAATTAACAGTAGGACTGGGAAGGAGTGAAACGAGTCACACCGAGGGCATTGTCGACCCTAGTGACTGTCACGAAGTACAACTCAGTCCCGACAAGTGCTTGAAGGTATCAAGCACGGTGGAAGGAGACGAGCTAAGGGAGGTACAGACATTCCTTAGCCATTATGTCGATGTCTTCGCCTGGAAGATCAAAGACATGAAGGGGATACCTGCACGGTATGGGGAACACCGTATTGATTTACTGGATGAAGCAGTACCCATACGTCAGCGCCAGTATCGCCTCAACCCAAAATACTCCTTGCTAGTTAAGGAGGAGATAGATAAGTACCTGAGCGCCGGTATTATTTACCCAGTGCTTAGCAGTGAGTGGGTGTCGCCGATTGTTATCGTACCAAAGAAGTTGACGGGTAAGATACGAGTGTGTCAGGATTTCCGGAAGTTGAATGCAGCAACACGCAAGGATCATCACCCGTTGCCGTTCACGGATGCCATTTTAGACCATGTCGCGGGACATGAGTGCTATAGCTTCCTGGACGGGTTCTCAGGTTACAATCAGGTGTCTATCCGGGAACGGGACAAGGATAAAACAACGTTCACAACCGACTGGGGAACTTACGCATATCACAAGATGCCCTTCAGTCTGTGCAACGCACCTGCCACCTTTCAGCGGATGATGACCAATATCTTTCAGGAGCAACTGAGGAAGTTCCTGGAAATATTCATAGATGACTTCTGTGTTTTTGGGAAGCGGTCAGAACACCTAAGTCATCTGAAGCAGACCTTTGATAAATGTAGGGAGAGCAGTTTATCGCTGCACCCCGAGAAGTGCTTTTTCTTTATGACTAGTGGGATCCTGTTGGGCCATCGGGTCTCGGCAGACGGCATTGCAGTGGACATCGAGAAGGTCAAGGTTATACTCGAGCTTGAGCCACCCACGAATCTGAGGGAGCTTCGAGCATTCCTGGGTCATGTGGGCTACTACCGAAGATTCATACACCTGTATGCAACACTGGCGGCCGACCTGACCAAGTTGTTGAAGAAGGACGAGCCTTATGCCTGGGGTGCGAACTAGCAGTCAGCATTCGAGGCTCTTAAAGCGAAGCTCACGTCTGCTCCAGTGCTAAGGAGTCCAGACTGGAATCGACCATTCCATGTTTATGTTGACACATCTGCATTCGCCATCGGTGTAGTACTGAGCCAAAAGGATGACAACAAAAAGGACTACCCGATCTATTTTGCGAGCCGTCAGCTGTCTCTAGCAGAGAGGAAGTACACCACGACGGAGAGAGAAGCGTTAGGGATGGTGTACTCCTGTAAAAAGTTTCGACACTACCTAATCTGCTACGAGTTTGTGTTCCATGTGGATCACTACGCATTGCAACATCTAGTCAAGAAAGCTGACCTGTCCGGTCGGATAGCCAGATGGGTGCTGTTGCTACAAGAGTTCACCTACACGGTCCAGACCAGGAAAGGGGTGCATCACAAAAATGCAGATTACTTGTCCAGATTATGGACCCAGCCGACCGAGGAGGAATTGGTGGACGATTTTCCAGATGAAGAATTGTTTCAGTTGTCTGCGGGGCACGAGTCCCGCTATGCCGACCTATACCGATATCTGCTAACACTTCAATGTCCCGTAGGCATGGACTTGGAACAGCGGACTGTCTTTATTCATAAGGCAGGCCCGTACCAACTCTAGCAGGGTGTTTTGTTCAAAAAGATGGCAGATGAGCGCTTGTATAGGTGTCTGGAGGAATCAGAGGTCCCAAGAGTGGTAAGTGCGATGCATACCGAGGAGGCGGGTGGACACTATGTCACCCGGAACACGGTCACAAAGATTGTAAATGCGGGGTATTGGTGGCCGACCATGTTTAAGGATGTTCTCGATTACATCCGCAAATGCGATAGTTGCCAGAGGACGGGGAGACCAACGCCTACAACACGATGGCCCCTAACTCCCATCATGCCTCTAGCACCTTTTGAAAAGTGGGGCATTGACTTTGTAGGGCCGATACAACCAGTGACTAGGAACACACGAAGGCGCTACATTCTGGTAGCTACGGACTACGCCACCAAAATGGTGGAGGCCAAGGCCACCAGAAGGGATGATGCAGCCACAGTGGCAGCCTTCTTGTTCGACTCGATTATCACGCGCTACGGTTGTCCCTTAGAGCTAGTCAGCGACCGGGGCACGCATTTTCTGAACCAGATCATCGAAGATCTGACACGGTATTTCAACATCAAGCACCGGAAGACTGCCCCATACAATCCCAAGGTGAATGGATTGACGGAGAAGTCCAATGATCTGCTGTGTAAAATACTACTCAAAGTCACGGTAAATCACGCTCACGACTGGGATACGAAGTTAGCAGCCGCTCTATGGGCGTACCGGACAGCTGAGAAAATTACGACCAAACAGACACCATACTTTCAGGTGTATGGTCAACACCCGATCCTCCCAATCGAGTTTGAAGTACCCACCCAACGAACGTTGGATTTACAGAGGGTGAGCGCAGAGGAGAGTCAGCTCTACAGATTACAGGAGGTCATGCTGCTGGATGAGAGGAGACGAGAAGCCGAGGAGCGCACTAGGAGAATTCAGCTCCGCCGGAAGGAGAGATACGATAAGAAGATCAAACCTGTGCTCCTGCAGAAGGGTGATTTGGCACTGCTCTACGACAGCAGGCATGCCAGATTTCCAGGCAAACTGCACCTAAGATGGATGGGACCTTACAGGGTTGTCGAAGTCTTCTCGAATGGATCCATCCAACTTGCGGACCTGGCCGGCGATTTATTAGGCACCCGAGTGAACTGGTGGCGGTTGAAGAAATACCACATGTGAGTGTTCGCGTGGGCACTCACAATTGAGGAGGGGAGCATGTGGTACCCCACTTTTGGTAATTTTGAGGAAATTAAAACATTTTTGGAAAACTGTACCAAGGCAGCAATGTAAATAGCCTTCGGTGCATCAAAACAGAGTGAATTCGGAAGATGGCAGAGATTCTCGGGGGACCTCGTAGAATCTAGGAGTCGGGTGCAGCGTTGAGGAAGGGCACCACCCTCCCTGCGACCTCTGAAGGTATGATCCCTACGGCGCAAGGCGCAAAATCCGCCTTTGGCGCTGCGTCCGTGGCAGTAGGGAAATCCTTCATATTTAGGTCAACCCCCGGACGCCTTGACTTAGTTAGGGTCTTGTTGGAAAGAGCTCGACGCGCTGATTCCAACGAGCCCAAGAACGCCAACAACGGATGAGGACTCCGGGAGTTATGAAGGTTGTAAGATACTCAGCTCTTTGCATGTGCACAGGCGGAGAAGTTTTGTCCTATGCGTGGACGGAGGAAGTTCGCCTGCGCACAGGCGAAATAGGGTTTTGATGTAGGCGCGAAGTTCGCCTACGCACAGGCGTGCGCCTGTGCACAGGCGCTTCGGCGTCGGCGGGAAATCCGCCTTGGGCCGTAGAAATGCGCCTTGTGAGGTAGAAATTGTACGGCGCCTTCTGCGCCAGCGCAACGCCGCGGACGAGCAAGGAGCCGCCAGAATAGTAAAATCCGAACGGACCGTACGGACTGTACGGACAGGACGGATGGATGCGCCCTTGGACGGACGGAGTTGCGGAGGCGGAGCGCGCCGCCGCGCCATTGATTGCGTTGGCGACTGTCCCGAGTGGGGCTGCACTTCGTTGACGTGTGCTGCCTGCGAAGGCACCGCTGCAGCCTCGCTACTCTTCGCCAAAATGTCTAAGGCGGTGGGCGAATGTGGCCGTGCTACATCCCCGTCGCCCGCTTGTTGGTCTTCTACCGTATCCTCTCTGCCGCCGACGTCCGCCGTAGAAGGCGATCGAGCGGAGGGTGTCTGCGCGGGATTTGATTGCGCATCGCGCACCAAAATATCGTCCCGCGGACTGTCAATCCGCTCCTCCGTCAGGTGCTGCTCCCTTGATTGGTCCTGCGCGAGGGCTGTGCCAGGCCTGTGCGCAGGCGCAAATGCCGGCGCCTTGTCCGCCGCTTCCCACGCGTAGGCGTAGGTCCACGTCCGCTTGTGTTCGTCTGTCCGTCGAGGCTCGCCCGTCCGTCGAGGCTCGCCCGTCCGTCGAGGCTCGCCCGTCCGTCGAGGCTCGCCTGTGCGCAGGCGGAACACCTGTCCGCAACGCACGTGGTAACTCCGGAGGCCCTTGGCCCGTAGGCGGCCTCTCGTCCGTCGAGGGTGCAGCGTGGTCCGTTGCTCCTGCGGACGTCCGCGCTCCCTCGTTCTTCTCTGGCGACGCACTTCCTTTCTCCGTCGCAATCGTCGCCGTGTCCGCGCTGTTGGCTGGTAACACAAGCCTGCGCGCCTTCTGCTTCGGCCGGCTGTACGATTCGCACAACGGCCGCGGTCGAATGGGAGCAGTGGGTTCTTGATGCTGCTCCTCTTCGGACTCCTCTCTCCATCGCCGCTTCCGCGGCACTCTTGTTGCAGGATTATTTCTCCCTTCGTCCCACCGCCTTGACGGAGTAGAAGTCGGCGACTCCTCTGCATCAGTGTTGACCTCATTCTCCCGCACATACCTCCCGGGATGGTCGACGGACAACGGCGGAAAACGAGCAAGCTCCGCCGCGGTCAAACAATTTCGCTGTCGATAAAAATTGATGAGGAAAGGAGAGAGATGATTTAGAGTTCCCCCCTTCTCCTCAAAAGCGTGCTGTCGCATCACCCTGTGCAGGATGCTCGCCCAGTGAATTGGAGTTCCCTCGATGATGCATTCCACAAAAGAGACCTGCCACAATGTGATGTAGCAGGCGCGGTGTGGCTGCAGTAATTGCAGCAGCGCCGTAGCCAAAGTTCGGCGGAATCGATCCTTGTAATCGCGGGTCTTGTACCCATTCTTGGTAGACTTCCCCCGCTTGAACAGCTCCACAAATTGCGCCTCTTCCTGCTTGGACACCTTGACGCTCTCACTATCAAAGAGGAGGTGCCCTGGGATGCCGGCACATCTCCCCAATGCCTGCGCCCAATCTTGGACCGTCCATCGATCAACATTCGGCCGCAATCCGCGCGTAGGTGGTCCCTGTGGCTCTAGCCACTCGCGCACCATGTCCACACAGATGTAGTTCCATCCCCATAGCAAGAAATCGAGCTTTCTTGCTATCAGACGCTCCTCGAAAGCGCGCAGCCCGTTCTGTGGTAGTCGGAGCGGCAGCATCCGATATCGGCCCAGTCTCGTCATTGCGTTCTTGGAGTTTGCTTGCTTGCTAATTCTCCTTCCGCTCCGCTCGAGCTCCTTTCTTCCTCGGCAAACTCTAATCTCCCTCAATTCCAAATCACGCGCACTCACTTCTCCCTCAATTACCAAGAAATCCTCTACGCGGCGATGTCGAGAATGCTTAGCAGCCAGCAGGTGGACGCGCGCAGCTCGCACTAGAGAATGGAATCGCGAATTCAAGAATGGGGCGCTCTCCGTCTCCCGGTCGAAGGTCATGGTCGGCTCTTGCTCGTGAAGGACGACTCAATTGATGGCCGCGCCGGCTCTACGCTAAAACGGTCTCCGCTCTCATGCGCGGCTTCACGCTCCGCCGTCGCCGATTAAACTCTCACGCTCGAATTGGCGAATTTGAACTCCGCAAGCGTACTACGCCGCGGACATGGGTGCGCAGCGCCGAAGGCGGATTTTCCGCCTTGCGCGGTACACTTGTTCGTACCACTCCTCAGCCAATCCTCCTCTGCCTCGGCGCGTGCGTCCGCATGTCGGACAAAAGTTCAACTCCCGCCTGCGCGCAGGCGGACTCCTCGGCGGATTTTCCGCCGGCGCGGAACTTCACCCGCCTGTGCACAGGCGCTCGCCTGTGCGCAGGCGAAGTCCGTCCGCGTCGATGCGCTGGCGCAGAAGGCGTTAATCTCGGTCAACAGCCTCCGTCCAGACTGTCCGTTCCTTGTCTCTCCGTCGGCGCGCTCCGCCTCCGCAACTCCGTCCGTCCAAGGGCGCATCCATCCGTCCCGTCCGTACAGTCCGTACGGTCCGTACGGATTTTACTATTCTGGCGGCTCCTTGCTCGTCCGCGGCGTTGCGCTGGCGCAGAAGGCGCCGTATAATTTCTACCTCACAAGGCGCATTTCTAGGGCCCAAGGCGGATTTTCCGCCGACGCCGAAGCGCCTGTGCACAGGCGCACGCCTGTGCGTAGGCGAACTTCGCGCCTACATCAAAACCCTATGGCGCGAAACCCGCCTCCGAAGGCGGGTTTTGCGCCTTGCGCCGTAGGGATCCTAACTGCAGAGCTCGCAAGGAGGGTGGTGCCCTTCCTTACCGCTGCACCCAACTCCTAGATTCTACGAGGTCCCTCGAGAATCTCTGCGATCTTCCGAAGTCACTCTGTTTTGATGCACCGAAGGCTATTTACATTGCTGCCGTGGTACAATTTTCCAAAAATGTTTTAATTTCCTCAAAATTACCAAAAGTGGGGTACCACAGAGTCGCCAAGAGATTCGGTGGCGACTGAAATCCTTGAAACAGAGGATGAGACGAGTTCGGAAGAGCAGGAAGCGGACTCTGTGCAGAAGACGCCAACAGGGGTATTGTGCAAGCAGATAGTTCCACTCCTGCGATATTTGGATCGCAAGACATCCAAGTACTCGGGTTCCGGAAAACCGCAATCTTATGTGGAGATTGTCAAGCGCCGGACGAGGAGCAAGGTGGCCACTTGGGCCTCTAGGTGCCAAACATTGCAGGATAGGTATACTGCCCTCCGACAGCACCTAGCGATCACGCAGAGGCTACACCAAATCCTGCAACAACAGAGGGAGGATGCGGCGACAAAAGCTCAGGCGGATGCCGAGCTAATGCGGGCAAAGATAGAGTCGGAATTGCAGGAAGAGCGGAGACAAAACCGCATCTTAACAGAGGAGCTTGCGCGCCAGCAGCGCGCGTTAGAAGAAAGTCAAAGTACACGCAAGGACGATGAGGAGTTGTTGCGCAACTTGCAATCCGAGTGCGCGGATTTGAGGGCGCAGCGCGCAGATGCGGAAATGCAGCTAGCAGAGGTGGAAGGCAGCTGCCGGACGCGAGAAGAGTTGGCGACGCGGGTGACTCACTGTCTAAAAGGATACGCCCATTGGGAGGTGGCAGCTCAAGAGAAGATCACACTCAGGGAATTCGAGCTTCGGGCGGCGGCATTGATGGAGGGTGACAGTCGGAGTCGGCGGCGAGTAGCAAGGAAATTAGAAGCCTTCTTGTCGGGTGCGCGCGACACTATGGCGCACTTAGAGTCGGAAGTGGCTGCAGCCCTTTGGCGACTGGGGTTGCGCAGCCGGTCGGAAGATTGGCAGGGTAGAGATAGAGAGCGAGGCAGTCCGGCGCGCAGGAGGCGCAGCACCGGATCTGCAGAGTGCGGTAGCGTAGTTTGGATTCGTGCAGGTGTTTCGAGTAGCAAATAGGGTAGCGTAGTGTTAGTTAGGACCTTAGAGGGTATAAAGTAGATCAAGGCGTTTTGACTTGGGACTCTTCTAGTTTCGGAAGTGCAGATCAGGAACTCACTTTCTTGGCGTGTTTGTGCATTTGGTCCTGGCACCACGTAGAGAAGCTGCAGCATAGCGAAGTTACCGTATGTTGTAGCTGAAGGCCTTCGGCTGAATGTTCAGAGCTAGTACACCGGTTAGAGACTTCTGTAGGCGGACTTCGCGCCTTCCCTAACCCTACTTCGCCTGTGCACAGGCGAACGCCTTCGTCCGTGCATAGGGCAAAACTTGAATCCCCCTTCCGCGTAGGCGGAATTCGCGCCGGTGGCGAAATCCTTCCGCCGAAGGCGACCGCCTCCGTTTCTTCCAGTAGCGATAACTCCCTAAGTCCTCGTCCGTTCCAAGCGTTCTTGGGCTCGTTGGAATCAGCGCGTCGAGCTCTTTCCAACGGGATCCTAACTTGGTCAAGGCGCCCGAGGGTTTACCTAATTACGGGGATTTCCCTACAGCCGCGGACGCAATCTCCGAAGGCGGGTTTTGCGCCTTGCGCCGTAGAGATCCTAACTGCGGAGCTCGCAGGGAGGGTGGTGCCTGTGCTTGCTGCGGCACCCCAAATCCCAGATTCTACAAGATCCCTCGAGAATCCCCGCGATCTTCCGGATTCACTCTGTTTTGGTGTACCGAAGGCTATTTACAATGCTGCCAGGGTACAGTTTTTCAAAAATGTTTTAATTTCCTCAAAATTGCCAAAAGTGGGGTACCACAAGGCATGTGTACATACCTCCGAGGCAGCAGCATCCACCACGCCAACTCCCACATTAGTCATGTGAGCCTTTCCTTTGGATCTTCGCTTCTTGATCCTTGTGGAGCTAAGGCCTCCTCTCAACTCCTTCCGTATGGCTGGATTTAAAGCAATGAGTTGGCCAACTGTGATATTGGCCTTCTGACTTCCTACATCTTCCACCACGTCATACTTAGCTTGAGAAGATGAAATGGCAAAGTCATTCATGCCCAACTTCTTTCTTGGTACTCTTGGTTGACTTACTCCACTTGATCGTGTACTCCGACTTGGCATGTCCTCTATGGAAATTGACTCATCTGCAAATCGAGCACGTTTCTTCTCATGTGCAAGGATATCCACCTTCGACTTTGAGCTCTCTCCTTTCTCAAAGGTGCATTGATGAGGAAATACATCAATGGATGCTACTCCCTTATCCTTGGCTTGTTGTGTGGCCGGTGCATTGTTGTTGTGCCAAACTCCATCATGTTGTCGAGGGTTAGGACAATTTCGCTGAAAATGAGGACCGCCACAAGTAAAACAAGAAACTGCAAAGTTTCCTGGAGGTGGATTTCCTCTTGGAGGATAATTTCCATACACTCTAGAACTTCCTCCTACATTCTGATTCCTCTTCTCCCACAACTGTACTACATTGATCTTGAGGTCTGCTAGAGTTTCCGTAATAGATTTCAACTCATTTTGCAAATCTACATTAGGATTCACCATTGTGGATGAACTAGCAAGATTTGAACCCATGGATCTTCCTACAATCGGTGGAGCTACTTCTCTAGCCACCAAGCTAGAATCATCATCTTCTAAGCTTTCCTCAATTCTAATAGCAATTCGAATGGCTTCAGCTTTAGAAGAAAGCTTCTCATATCTCACCTTACTTAGAATCTCGGGTCTCAAACCTCCGACGAAGTTCTTCATGAGCATTGCTCGTATCCCCACCATTGTAGCATCCACTTCGTCTCCACCCTTCCTCAACACCACGTGGAACCTCGACTCTAACTTCTCAGTTCTCTCCACATAGGTCCTCACCTTCTCGTTCTCTTCTTGTTTCAAGAAGGTGACCTCACACATCAGCTTTTCATAACTTTCATTGGGAAGAAAGTTTTTGATGAGGCTCTCCGTCAACGTCTCCCAAGTGTCCTTCTCCACATGTTCTCTCTTGTACTCCTGGTACCATTTGAGAGCAGAATCCTCCAAGAAATCCGGCAAAAGCATAGCCCACTCAACCTTCTTCCTTTCATTGTTTCCTATGCAAGCCCTCTTGAAGTCCCTAACAAAGGCTTCTACATCCTCATTTTCCCCCCCATAAAACACTGGAAGCTTCCCCATTTCCAACTAATATTTTTTATTTTTATTTTTTTATTGGAAATTTATATGGGTCTCCCTAATACAATACAAATAACACTAACTACATCCTTGAGTAATTCATCAAAGGAAACACAAAAGGAATTGGTTGCTCCAAGATAGCCAAAGCTCTCTCCTCCCTTAGGCATACAATGAGTCTTACCCTCATCATCATCTTCTCCATCATCCGAATGATGATCTCCATCTTCAGTCCGAGCTTGAACCCGCTGAGGTCACTTTCTTCGTTTCAGCACTTAGCTTGCCGTCAAAACCTTCCACAAGTGATTCTAGAAGCGCCTTCACTCCGCTGCATTCGTGTCCCGCCGGTAGTCCAATCACTCCGCAATTGTCACAAAAGGTTGCACTTTGGGATTCATGTGGCGATGATGGTCCCAAGTGAAGTTTCAAATCTCCCAAGGTTCTCTTGCTCCTCAATCTTCTATCCTTGTTCCGCAGTGAACAATTGACAACCTTATGTCCCTCCTCTCCACAATAAAAGCAAGTCTCACGTTTCACTCTTGGGGACTGACTAACTACTCTTTCTTCAAGGCAAGGCGGTGGGTGAATGTGGCCGTGCTACATCCCCATCATCCGCCTGTCGATCCTCGACTAAATCCTCTTCGCCGCCGACGTCCGCTGCCGAAGGCGATCGAGCGGAGGGTGTAATTGCGCATCGCGCACCCAAATTTTGTTCCGCGGACAGACAGTCCGCTCCTCCGTTAGGTCCTGCTCCCTCGATCGGTCTTGCGCGAGGCCTATGCGCAGGCGCAAATACCGGCGCCTTGTCTGCCGCAGGCGCAGCGCCGAAGGCGTCTATCGCCGAAGGTGACATAGCCGGAGACCGCTCGCCCGATGTCCCTGGCCCCGAAGGCCCTACCGCCGAAGGCGCATCTACCGGCGGATTACCCGCCAAAGGGGCGGTCTCCGCACGCTCCCTGCTCACATCTTGTTGACCCGAAGGCCCTGGCGCCGAAGGCGCAAATCGCGGCGCGTTGTACGCCGAGGGTCTGGTCCCGAAGGCCCTTGACCCGTAGGCGGATCTTCCGCCGGCTCCTTCCCCTTCCTACGTTGGACCGGGGGTGAATCCTGCCTGTGCGCAGGCGAACGCCTGTGCGTAGGCGGACTTTCTCTGCCTACGCTAAGGCGGAGGTCCACGTCCGCTTGGGGTCGCCTTTTCGTTGAAGCTCGCCTGTGCGCAGGCGGAACACTCGTCCGCATCGCACGTGGTAACTCCGGAGGCCCTTGGCCCGAAGGCCGCGTCTCGTCCGTCGGAGGTGCAGCGTGGTCCGTCGCTCCTGCAGATGTCCGCGCTCCTTCAGTTCTCTCCAGCGACGCACTTCCTTTCTCCGTGGCGATCGTCGCCGTGTCCGCGCTGCTTGCTGGTAACAAAAGCCTGCGCGCCTTCTGCTTCCGCCGGCTGCACACTTCATGCAATGGCCGCTGTCGAATGGGAGCAGGGGGTTCTCGGTGCTACTCCTCCTCAGACTCCTCTCTCCATCGACGCTTCCGCGGCACTCTTGCTGTGAGTATGTTTCTTCCCTCGTCCCTCCGCCTTGGTGGAGTAGAAGCTGGTGATTCCTCTGCGTCGGTGTCGACCTCGTTATCCCGCACATACTTCCCGGGATGGTCGACGGACAATGGCGGAAAGCGAGCAAGCTCCGCCGCGGTCAAACAATTTTGCTGTCGATAAAAATTGATCAAGAAAGGGGAAAGGTGATTGAGAGTTCCCACCTTCTCCTCAAACGCATGCTGCCGCATCACTCTGTGCAGGATGCTCGCCCAGTGAATTGGAGCTCCCTCGATGATGAGCTCCACAAAAGAAACCTGCCACAAGGTGATGTAGCAGGCGCGGTATGGCTACAGTAATTGCAGCAGCGCCGTCGCCACAGTCCAGCGGAAGCGATCTTTGTAGTCGCGGGTCTTGTACCCATTCTTGGTAGACCTCTCCCGCTTGAACAACTCCACAAATTGCGCCTCGTCCTGCCTCGACACCTTGACGCTCTCACTATCAAAGAGGAGGTGCCCTTCGATGCAGGCACACCTTCCCAATGCCTGCGCCCAATCTTGGACGGTCCACCGATCGACATGCGGACGTAATCCGCGCGAAGGTGGTCGCTGTGGCTCCAGCCACTCGCGCACCATATCCACACAAATGTAGTTCCATCCCCAAAGCAAGAAATCGAGCTTTCTTGCAATCAGCCGCTCCTCGTAGGCGCGCAACCTGTTCTGTGGAAGCCGGAGCGGCAGCATCCGCAATCGGTTCAGCTTCGACATTGCGTTCTTGGAATTTGCTTGCTCGCTAATTTTCTCTCTGCTCCGCTCGAACCCCTTGCTCCCTCGGCAAACTCTAATTTCACTCAATTCCAAATTGCGCGCACTCAATTCTCTCTCAATCAACAAGTAATCCTCTACGCGGCGATGTCTAGAATGCTTAGCAGCTAGCAGATGGACGCGCGCAGCTCGCACTAGAAAATGGAATAGACGCAGACACTCGGTGTTCGCATGTCCCACCGCTCCGCACGTAGTGCACCACAAGTTTGCCCGCACTCTCCCGGGTGATTTTCGTCGGTCTTGGCCGCCTACGACTTGAACTTTGAGGTCGGCGAAGTCCTTCACAAGGGTCTCCATCTTCGATGCTATGTCTCCCGGCGCTCTGTCCATAGTCATTTGTCGGGGGCCCTTCTTCTTCGCTTCTTTCTCTTCTTCTCTTCCTCCGACGAGGAGGTTTCCTCTTCTTCGGAGGAGGAACGGTTCTCGTCCGAGGACGGTTCTTCCGACGACGGAGTTGCACCTCTGCGTCGTCTTCGCCCTCCCTTCGGTTTTTGCTCCTTTGACTCCCGTCTCTCTCTCCCTCTTCGGTTGAGAGTGGAAGTTTCAAAGGCTTCGGCCGATGTGTGGTAACCCACTTTTTGTTTTTTGTCGTAACTAAAACATTTTTGAATAGTAAGTACCGCGGCAGCAGCTGTAAATAGTAATCGGTACGCGAAAACAGAGTAAAAAGAGGATCGAGGACAGTCAAGGGGTTTTGGCCTTAGGCCACAGTAAGACGCTTGGGACGGAACGGGCGGTTCATGCTGCAGGATCCGCTTCGAGCACCTTCGGCGGTAGATCACTCATAACTTTCTCAATTCGTAACGCTTTGAAATGCTTTGGGTCTTGTTGGAAAGAACTCAACGCGCTGGTTCCAACGAGCCCAAGAACTTGTGAAACGGATGAGAGGTCACTGAGTTATGAGTGGCGGAAGTTTCTCATATAGAGGAGCCTCCACGGACGGGCGAGCCTCCACGGACGCGGACGGCCAGCGCAACGCCGCGGACGGCCTGCGGATAGCCGACAACTTCTTTTTCAAAAAGAAGTTGTCGGCTTCTTATGTAATAACCCACTAAAGGCTAAAACTGCAATATAGTGGTAGAAAGGTCGAACCCACAGGGACAGAGGAACACACAGGGTACAAAGTGTCACTTTTAACAGACTATTGAGGAGTTTGAATTCTCAGGCGACTGTCACTCCCAGAAATACTGCAAGTGTCCACTCGGAGCGCACTCGGAGGTCGCACAGTGCAGCGTAACACACACACACACACACACACCTGAAACTACAGAAACACAACCCAGAGATCCGTTAGGACCTCTACTCAAGATTTCAGGGGGGAAGTCTCTCGCGAGCACACTCAGCGAAGCTGCGGGTAGTAACTCCCAACTCCGGCTTTTACAACACTTCCACTAGCTTGCTGCTAGTGTAGAAAACCCGGTTTGGAGTGCCTACTTCGGATCGAAGTCACTCCTACGCGGCGAACAACACTCTCAACTCACAAAACGTGCAGAGAACACAGGTCCGCACTGAAGGACTCACTGTGAAACATTCCAGTAACACAACAACAGTCTATTGAAGAGTTTGAATTCTCAGGCACTTGTCATTCCCAGAAATACTACAGGGGTTACCCTGAAGGCACCTGCTGCAGCGTAACCTGAATTTACAACCAAGGCTTGCACGAAGTAGCAAAACTTCACTTTGGCATTCAGAGGAAAAATCCCAAAGGAGTACAATCAGAAAGAAACACTCGAAGGTGTAGGGGCGAAACTGTTCAAGTATCTAACTAGTCACAAGCTCTGAGCATCGGCAGTCACCCGCAGGTGCAGATCCGAACTACTCAAGTCTCTAACCAATGTGCTAGCTCTGAACATTCGGCCGAAGGCCTTCAGCTACAAAATGCGGAACGCCAAGTTGTAACTCCTCGTGCGTGGTGACAGAACTTAAGGACACAAACACGCAGAGGAAATGGGTTCCTGATCTGCACTTCCGAAATTGGGAAAGAACCCAAGGCAAAACGCCTTGAACTATTTTATACCTTCTAAGTCCTAACTAGCACTACACTGCACTACGCTACACGCCTACACGGAACGACGCTACACTGCACTCCGCGGAACTTGTGCTACGTCTCCTGCGCGACGGACTGCCGCGCACTAACTCCCTACCCTGCCAGTCTTCCGCTCGACTGCGCAGTCCCAACCGTTGCAACGCCGCGGACACCTCCACCTCGAGGGTGGACATGGTATCCCGCGCCTGCGACAGAAAAGCGTCGAGCTTCTTCGCTACCTTCCGCCGACTCCTGCTGTCGCCTGTCAACAACCCGGCTGCGCGAAGTTCAAACTCACGTAGTGTGAGTTTCTCCTGCGCCGCCACTTCCCAGTGGGCGTAGCCCTTGAGACAGTGGGCGACACGCCTCGCCGTCTCCACCTTCGTGCGATCTGCCACTCGCCTGCGATCCTCTTCAATTACCACTAATTGCGATTCGGCCTCAGCACGCTGCGCTCTCAATTCGCCACACTCTGACTGTAGCCGGTGGATTAAATCCTCATCTGCCTGCCGTGCGAGCTGACACTCCGCCAACAACCGCGTCTGTCGCACGAGCTCCTCTGACAGAATCTGATTCTGAGTTTTCTCAAATATCAATTCCTGCGTGGTCTGCAGCACATCCTTGCTGAGCTCTTCCACTCTATCCTTCTGCAACCTGTCGAGGGCGTGCGCCTTCCTCTCAAGGTTGTACTGCCCCCATAAACAGGCATGCCTCTCCTTCATTTCCCTCAACTCCTGGTCCACCCTAGCTAGTAGCTTGCTGGTGTGGACTTTAGTGCGAGTCCGCCTGCGCACTAATTCGATGTAAGATCCCGGCTGAAGTGGATCGGCGTATTTATCGATTTTGCGATCCAAGTACCTCAGCAACGGAATCACCTGCTTAGAGAGCGCCGCCGCCGGCGCTCCAACAATTTCCTCCTCCTCCTCCTCGGTATCCCCCGCACCCGACATTTCTTCGGTGGAGCCTCCGTCGTCATCATCCGAGTGGAGAATTTCAGTCGCCATTGATTGCGTCGGCGACTGACCCGAGTGGGGCTGCACGTCGTCGACGTGTGCTGCTTGCGAAGGCACAGCTGCAGCCTCGCTGCTCTTCGCCAAAATGTCTAAGGCGGTAGGCGAATGTGCCCGTGCTACATTCCCGTCGCCCGCTTGTTGGTCTTCTACCGTATCCTCTCTGCCGCCGACGTCCGCCGCCGAAGGCGATCGAGCGGAGGGTGGCTGCGCGGGGTTTGATTGCGCATCGCGCACCGCAATTTCATCCCGCAAACAGTCACTCCTCCTCCTTGTGTTTCTGTAGTTTGGTGTGTGTGTGTGTGTGTGTGTTACGCTGCACTGTGCGACCTCCGAGTGCGCTCCGAGTGGACACTTGCAGTATTTCTGGGAGTGACAGTCGCCTGAGAATTCAAACTCCTCAATAGTCTGTTAAACGTGACACTTTGTACCCTGTGTGTTCCTCTGTCCCTGTGGGTTCGACCTTTCTACCACTATATTGCAGTTTTAGCCTTTAGTGGGTTATTACACATACCAATCCACAGCTTGCTGTACCGAGAAGGGGGACCCTGGTCCCGTTTTCGGTATTCTGTCAAGGAGGTCCAGAAATCTCTCACTGTAGTCACGCAGACTCTCCTTCTTCTCCCGCTGCAGGTTACGCAACTTTGTCAATACCCGACTGTCGTAGCCGAGCTCGCGGAAGCGTCGCAGGAACTTCTCCTTCAGTTGAGCCCATGTTGTCAACCCATTCGGATCGATACTCTCATGATTGTACCAACTAGCTCTGAGCATCGGCAGTCATCCGCAGGTGTAGATCCGAACTACTCAAGTCTCTAACCAATGTACTAGCTCTGAACATTCGGCCGAAGGCCTTCAGCTACAAAATGCGGAACGCCAAGTGGTAGCTCCTCTTGCGTGGTGACAGAACTAAGGACACTAATACGCAGAGAAAATGAGTTCCTGATCTGCACTTCCGAAATTGGGAAAGAACCCAAGGCAAAACGCCTTGAACTACTTTATACCTTCTAAATCCTAACTAGCACTACACTGCACTACGCTACACGCCTGCACGGAACCACGCTACACTACACTCCGCGGAACCTGTGCTACGTCTCCTGCGCGACGGACTGCCGCGCACTAACTCCCTACCCTGCCAGTCTTCCGCTCGACTGCGCAGTCCCAACCGCTGCAACGCCGCGGACACCTCCACCTCAAGGATGGACATGGTATCCCGCGCCTTCTACAGAAAAGCGTCTAGCTTCTTTGCCACCTTCCGCCGACTCCTGCTGTCTCCTGCCAACAACCCTGCTGCGCAAAGTTCAAACTCACGCAATGTGAGTTTCTCCTGCGCCGCCACTTCCGAGTGGGCGTAGCCCTTGAGACAGTGGGCGACACGCCTCGCCATCTCCTCCTTCGTGCGATCTGCCTCTCGCCTGCGATTCTCTTCAATTACCACTAACTGCGATTCGGCCTCCGCACGCTGCGCTCTCAATTCACCACACTCTGACTGTAGCCTGCGGATTAAATCCTCATCCGCCTGCCGTGCGAGCTAACACTCCGCCAATAAACGCGTCTGTCGCACGAGCTCCTCTGACAGAATCTGATTCTGAGTTTTCTCAGACATCAAATCCGTCGTGGTCTTCACCACATCTCTGGTGAGCTCTTCCAATCTCTCCTTCCTCATCCTGTCGAGGGCGTGCAATTTCCTCTCAAGGTTGTACTGCCCCCATAAACAGGCATGCCTCTCCCTCAATTCCTTCAACTCCTGGTCCACCCTAGCTAGTAGCTTGCTAGTGTGGATTTTAGTGCGAGTCCGCCTGCGCACTAATTCGATGTAAGATCCCGGCTGAAGTGGATCGGCGTATTTATCGAATTTGCGATCCAAGTACTTCAGCAACGGTATCACCTGCTCAGAGAGTGCCGCCGCCGGCGCTCCAACAATTTCCTCCTCCTCCTCCTCGGTATCCCCTGCTCCCGACATTGCTTCGGTGGAGCCTCCGTCGTCATCATCCGAGTTGAGGATTTCAGTCGCCATTGATTGCGTCGGCGACTGACCCGAGTGCGGCTGCACGTCGTCTACGGGTGCTGCTTGCGAAGGCACAGCTGCAGCCTCGCTGCTCTTCGCCAAAATGTCTAAGGCGGTGGGCGAATGTGGCCGTGCTACATCCCCGTCGCCCGCGTGGCGGTCTTCTACCGTATCCTCTCTGCCGCCGACGTCCGCCGCCGAAGGCGATCGAGCGGAGGGTGGCTGCGCGGGGTTTGATTGCGCATCGCGCACCGAAATTTCGTCCCGCGAACAGTCAATCCGCTCCTCCGTCAGGTGCTGCTCCCTCGATCGGTCCTGCGCGAGGGCTATGCCTGGCCTGTGCACAGGCGCAAATGCCGGCGCTTTGTCCGCCGCAGGCGCAGCGCCGAAGTCGTCTATCGCTAAAGGCGACATAGCCGGGGGCCGCTCGCCCGATGTCCCTTGGCCCGTAGGCCCTACCGCCGAAGGCGCATCTACCGGCGGATTACCCGCCGAAGGTGCGGCCTCCGCACGCTCCCTGCTCGCATCTCCTCGGCCCGAAGGTCCTGGCACCGAAGGCGCAAATCGCGGCGCGTTGTGCGCCGCAGGGTCTAGCCCCGAAGGCCTGTGTCCCGTAGGCGGATCTTCCGCTGGCTCCTTTCCCTTCCTAAGTTGGAATGGGGGTGATTCCTGCCTGTGCTCAGGCGGCATGTGTGGAGGTGACCTGTGCACAGGCGCACATTCAAGGGAAGTTGGCGAACGCCTCTGCGCAGAACGCACCGATGCCTCCAGAAGCAGACAGGCGGACTGACAGTCGGCCGACTGCGAGTCGGGCGACTGAAGGTCGGCCAACTGAAGTACGGCCAATTGAGCAGCGCGTTGAACCGGATAGCAGGCCGGAAGCAGAAGGGAGTTTGGCTGACGAGCCAACAACCCTCAGAGGGTCGTCTTCGGCAGAAGGCGCTTCTGGGAAAACGCCGCCAGCAAGCAGGCCAAGTGGAGTGAAGACGCGCAGGGTAGATCCGACTGCCAGTCGGACAACTGCTAGTCGGCCGACTGCGAGTCGGTCAACTGAGAGTCGGCCAGATTCGCCGACTGCGAGACGGATAGAGCCGGCGACCATTGTGCGGGCGCCTTCGGCGGACACACCTCCGGCGAAGACACCTTCCGCGCAGATCGCGCCGGAAGAGCAGGCAGCAGAAGCGGGCGGTGCAAAGGTGACAAAAGTCACTGCGGCGCCGACCCCTTCGAGAACCGAAGATCGAGCCGGAATAGGGGCTCAGGCAGTGGGATCCCCCACTGCCTTGGATATTTTAGCAGGGAGTGGAGCGGCAGTCGCCAAGAGATTCGGTGGCGACTGAAATCCTCGAAACAGAGGATGAGACGAGTTCGGAAGAGCAGGAAGCGGACTCTGTGCAGAAGACGCCAACAGGGGTATTGTGCGAGCAGATAGTTCCACTCCTGCGATATTTGGATCGCAAGACATCCAAGTACTCGGGTTGCGGAAAACCGCAATCTTATGTGGAGATTGTCAAGCGCAAGACGAGGAGCAAGGTGGCCACTTGGGCCTCTAGGTGCCAAACATTGCAGGATAGGTATACTGCCCTCCGACAGCACCTGGCGATCACGTAGAGGCTACACCAAACCTGCGAGGTCCCTAGAGAATCTCTGCGATCTTCCGAATTCACTCTGTTTTGATGCACCGAAGGCTATTTACATTGCTGCCGTGGTACAGTTTTCTAAAAATGTTTTAATTTCCTCAAAATTACCAAAAGTGGGGTACCACATGCTCCCCTCCTAAATTGTGAGCGCCCACGCGAACACTCACATGTGGTATTTCTTCAACCGCCACCCATTCACTCGGGTGCCTAACAAATCGCCGGCTAGGTCCGCAAGTTGGATGGATCCATTCGAGAAGACTTCAACAACCTTGTAAGGTCCCATCCATCTTAGGTGCAGTTTGCCTGGGAATCTGGCATGCCTGCTGTCGTAGAGCAGTGCCAAATCACCTTTCTGCAGGAGTACAGGTTTGATCTTCTTATCGTATCTCTCCTTCCGGCGGAGCTGAATTCTCCTGGTGCGCTCCTCGGCTTCTCGTCTCCTCTCATCCAGCAGCATGACCTCCTGTAATCTGTAGAGCTGACTCTCCCCTGCGCTCACCCTCTGTAAATCCAACGTTCGTTGGGTGGGTACTTCGAACTCGATCGGGAGGATCGGGTGTTGACCATACACCAGAAAGTATGGTGTCTGTTTGGTCGTAATTTTCTCAGCTGTCCGGTACGCCCATAGAGCGGCTGCTAACTTCGTATCCAAGTCGTAAGCGTGATTTACCGTGACTTTGAGTAGTATTTTACACAACAGACCATTGGACTTCTCCGTCAATCCATTCGCCTTGGGATTGTATGGGGTAGTCTTCCGGTGCTTGATGTGGAAATACCGTGTCAGATCTTCGATGATCTGGTTCAGAAAATGCGTGCCCCGGTCGCTGACGAGCTCTAAAGGACAACCGTAGCGCGTGATAATTGACTCGAACAAGAAGGCTGCCACTGTGGCTGCATCATCCCTTCTGGTGGCCTTGGCCTCCACCATTTTGGTGGCGTAGTCCGTAGCTACCAGAATGTAGCGCCTTCGTGTGTTTCTAGTCACTGGTTGTATCGGCCCTACAAAGTCAATGCCCCACTTTTCGAAAGGTGCTAGAGGCATGATGGGAGTTAGGGGCCATCGTGTTGTAGGCGTTGGTCTCCCCGTCCTCTGGCAACTATCGCATTTGCGGATGTAATCGAGAACGTCCTTAAACATGGTCTGCCACCAATACCCCGCATTTACAATCTTTGTGACTGTGTTCCGGGTGGCATAGTGTCCACCCGCCTCCTCGGTATGCATCGCACTTACCACTCTTGGGACCTCTGATTCCTCCAAACACCTGCACAGGCGCTCATCTGCCATCTTTTTGAACAAAACACCCTGCTGGAGTTGGTACGGGCCTGCCTTATGAATAAAGACAGTCCTTTGTTCCAAGTCCATGCCTACGGGACACTAAAGTGTTAGCAGATATCGGTACAGGTCGGCATAGCGGGACTCGTGCCCCGCAGACAACTGAAACAATTCTTCATCTGGGAAATCGTCCACCAATTCCTCCTCGGTAGGCTGGGTCCATCCATAGTCTGGACAAGTAATCTGCATTTTCGTGATGCACCCCTTTCCTGGTCTGGACCGTGTAGGTGAACTCTTGTAGCAACAGCACTCATCTAGCTATCCGACCGGACAGGTCGGCTTTCTTGACTAGATGTTGCAGTGCGTAGTGATCCACATGGAACACAAACTCGTAGCAGATTAGGTTGTGTCGAAACTTTTTACAGGAGTACACCATCCCCAACGCTTCTCTCTCCGTCGTGGTGTACTTCCTCTCTGCTAGAGACAGCTGACGGCTCGCGAAATAGATCGGGTAGTCCTTTTTGTTGTCATCCTTTTGGCTCATTACTACACCGATGGCGAATGCAGATGTGTCAACGTAAACATGGAATGGTCGATTCCAGTCTGGACTCCTTAGCACTGGAGCAGTCGTGAGTTTCGCTTTAAGAGCCTCGAATGCTGACTGCTGGTTCGCACCCCAGGCATAAGGCTCGTCCTTCTTCAACAACTTGGTCAGGTCGGCCGCCAGTGTTGCATACAGGTGTATGAATCTTTGGTAGTAGCCCACATGACCCAGGAATGCTCGAAGCTCTCTCAGATTCGTGGGTGGCTCAAGCTCGAGTATAACCTTGACCTTCTCGATGTCCTCTGCAATGCCGTCTGCCGAGACCCGATGGGCTAACAAGATCCCACTAGTCATAAAGAAAAAGCACTTCTCGGGATGCAGCGATAAACTGCTCTCCCTACATTTATCGAAGGTCTGCTTCAGGTGACTTAAGTGTTCAGACCGCTTCCCAAAGACACAGAAGTCATCTATGAATATTTCCAGGAACTTCCTCAGTTGCTCTTGAAAGATATTGGTCATCATCCGCTGAAAGGTGGCAGGTGCGTTGCACAGACCAAAGGGCATCTTGTGGTATGCGTAAGTTCCCCAGTCGGTTGTGAACGTCGTTTTATCCTTGTCCTGTTCCCAGATAGACACCTGATTGTAACCTGAGAACCCGTCCAGGAAGCTATAGCACTCATGTCCTGCGACATGGTCTAAAATGGCATCCGTGAACGGCAACGGGTGATGATCCTTCCGTGTTGCTGCATTCAACTTCCGGAAATCCTGACACACTCGTATCTTACCCGTCAACTTCTTTGGTACGATAACAATCAGCGATACCCATTCACTGCTGAGCACTGGGTAAATAATACCGGCGCTCAGGTACCTATCTATCTCCTCCTTAACTAGCAAGGAGTATTTTGGGTTGAGGCGATACTGGCACTGACGTATGGGTACTGCTTCATCCAGTAAATCAATACGGTGTTCCCCATACCGTGCAGGTATCCCCTTCATGTCTTCGATCTTCCAGGCGAAGACATCGATGCCTACGCCAGTCACATCGTACTTGTGCGCCATATAGCCACGGCCGCCCGAGCAGGACGTCATAGCCTTGCTTCAGCATCGGTTGAAGGATGATATAAGTCAACCGAAAGTCTGCACCACCGATGATTGTTTTGACATTGCGTAGCATACCTACAGGCATTCTCCGCGTCTGATCCGCTAACCTCAACACACACCTCGAGGGTTCGTATTCACTGAACCCCAAGGCTCTTGCAGTGTCCGTCGTCATTATGTTGACTCATGATCCAGAGTCTACTGGTACCTTGCGTACACAACATCCTTCTATTTCTACATCGATCTCTGGTGGCCCTTGGTCTTCGCTGGCCACTTGGTACACCTGAGAGGCTTTGTGCGTGCGCGGCTTCCGCGGGCGTCGTAACGAAAGCATCAACATCCTCCGATACATCTTGTTGTCCTCAAGAAGCTGGTTGAACGTGATGTTCACTTGCCGATTCCCAAGATCTTCGACTAAGTCAAAGTGGACGCGTCAGGTCGGAGACGACGCCCTACGAGATTCCAAAGTTGCTGCCATCTTCACACCAAAGGAGGGTGACAAGTCTGGCCGCGGTAGTTCCTTTTGGTTGCGGATCCCTTCCTTGAACAAGTTCGTTACCTCGTCGCTGATATCCCGTTTCAGCAAGCATATTGGCTCATCTTCGACCGCGGTCTGGGTGCGCACTGCTGGTGCTTCTCGCGTAACCGAAGACTTTCGTGCAGGTCGCAAGTCGGACTTGCTGGATGCCTTCTCTTTCCCCTTTTCCGTCCGGTCGTCGGTTCTCCGTTCGTGCTTGCGAGTGTCGCGCTCTTGTTCCTTCGATTTCTTGGAACTACGAGTTTTGACTCGTGCGCACATAACTTCTTCCGCCGGCCATTCTTCGTCTTCGTCATTTCTGTCCGAACCTACTTCGGCCTGGTTAACTTGGACGTCCTCCTTGGCAGGGGTGGTCACAAATCGTACCGTTGGCTGAGGAACTGGTGGCTGATCACACTCTGGCGCAGTATGCCCGGACTTCTTGCAGTTACTACATGTCGGGACATAACCGGTTTGCCTTTTGAGATGGGGGCACTGAGGTGAGAAGTGTCCAACTTCCCCACAATTATAACAAGCTCGCGGTGGCGGTGGGTCAAACGTCCCTGGAGGTGCCCCTCGCCTCACAGGTACCGTAGTGGCCCGATCTACCGGATGATACCGTTGAACCTGCATTGTTGTAACTGCATTAGGGGCGGGGACTGACTGGACAGCGTAGGCTGTCTCTTCGCTCGCCTCTCCATAGTACTGGGGGTGTTCTCCATAGTACGGTTGTGCCCACTCCACTGCGTTGACTGGATAAGACGGACGGGTGGTAAGACACTAAGTGTTCGCATGTCCCACCGCTCCGCACGTAGTGCACCACAAGTTCGCTCGCACTCTCCCGGGTGATTTTCGGCGATCATGGCCGCCTACCACTTGAACTTTGAGGTCGGCGAAGTCCTTCACAAGGGTCTCCATCTTCGAGGCTATGTCTCCCGGCGCTCTGTCCATAGTCATTCGTCGGGGGCCCTTCTTCTTCGCTGCCCCATGCTTCTTTCTCTTCTTCTCTTCCTCCAACGAGGAGGTTTCCTCTTCTTCGGATGAGGAACGTTTCTCGTCCGAGGACGGTTCTTCCGATGACGGAGTTGCACCTCTGCGTCGTCTTCGCCCTCCCTTCGGTTTTCGCTCCTTTGACTCCCGTCTCTCTCTCCCTCTTCGGTTGAGAGTGGAAGTTTCGAAGGCTTCGGCCGATGCAATCACATCCTCAATAGTATCGCACTTACTGCGTCGGCAAAAAGTCTCCATCTCCCGAGTTAAGCCGGTCACGTACCAATCCACAGCTTGCTGTACCGAGAAAGGGGACCCTGGTCCTGTTTTTGGTATTCTGTCAAGGAGGTCCAGAAATCTCTCAGTGTAGTCACGCAGACTCTCCCTCTTCTCTCGCTGTAGGTTACGCAACTTTGTGAATACCCGACTGTCGTAGCCGAGCTCGCGGAAGCGTCAAAGGAACTTCTCCTTCAGCTGAGCCCATGTTGTCAACCTAGTCGGATCGATGCTCTCGTGATTGTACCAACTTCTTGCCTTCTTCCGTAGAAGACTTGGAAAGATCCGTAGTCGGTCCTCGTCGGTGATCTCGCGATTAGCAATGGACACCGATTCAAACAGCTTGATGTAGGAATCTGCATCGTCGTCATCCCCACTCCCTTTATACTTTGGGTAGGAGTGCTTAGTAATCGGCTGAGGTAGACGCACATTGGCTTGTCCGTCCGCCATCGGGGTGTCTGTTGACGTTTCTTGGGCGGTCAGTTGTAATTCACAAGGGGGGTCCGTGCAAGGAATATCTAGTAGAACTGTAAGCACCAGGTTTGGTTCCGAGTCACTGGGGGTAGTTTCCCCAAGGATGTCGGCCGAACTAGGCTTAGGTACTCTTTTTGGTGTTTTCTTGTTTTGACGCCGTGTCTCTTCCACGGCCTTCTCTGAATCTCGTCGGAACCTGCGGGCAGCTCTCGCACTTCGGTTGCTCCCACTAGCTCCAGTCGACATTTTACAAGCATGGCTGCTCGTAAAAACCCCGGTGTTGACACAACTGTCCCCGGCAGCGGCGCCAAAAAGAAGTTGTCGGCTTCTTATGTAATAACCCACTAAAGGCTAAAACTGCAATATAGTGGTAGAAAGGTCGAACCCACAGGGATAGAGGAACACACAGGGTACAAAGTGTCACGTTTAATAGACTATTGAGGAGTTTGAAATCTCAGGCGACTGTCACTCCCAGAAATACTGCAAGTGTCCACTCGGAGCGCACTCGGAGGTCGCACAATGCAGCGTAACACACACACACACACAGCTGAAACTACAGAAACACAACCCATAGATCCGTTAGGACCTCTACTCAAGATTTCAGGGGGAAAGTCTCTCAAGAGTGCACCAAGCGGAGCTGGGGGTAGTGACTTCCAACTCCGGCTTTTACAACACTTCCACTAGCTTGCTGCTAGCGTAGGAAACCCGGTTTGGACTGCCTACTTCGGATTGAAGTCACTCATACGCGGTGAACAACACTCTCAACTCACAAAACGCGCAAAGAACACAGGTCCGCACTGAAGGACTCACTGAGAAACATTCCAGTAATACACCATAACAGTCTATTGAAGAGTTTGAATTCTCAGGCACTTGTCATTCCCAGAAATACTACAGGGGTTACCCGGAAGGCACCTGCTGCAGCGTAACCTGAATTACAACCAAGGCTTACACGAAGTAGCAAAACTTCACTTTGGCATTCAGGGGAAAAATCCCGAAGGAGTACAATCAGAAACAAACACTCGAAGGTGTAGGGGCGAAACTGTTCAAGTATCTAACTAGTCACTGGCTCTCAGCATCGGCAGTCACCCGCAGGTGCAAATTCGAACTACTCAAGTCCCTAACCAATGTACTAGCTCTGAACATTCGGCCGAAGGCCTTCAGCTACAAAATGCGGAACGCTAAGTTGTAACTCCTCTTGCGTGGTGACAGAACTTAAGGACACAAACACGCAGAGAAAATGGATTCCTGATCTGCACTTCTGAGTTTGGGAAAGAACCCAAGGCAAAACGCCTTGAACTACTTTATACCTTCTAAATCCTAACTAGCACTACACTGCACTACGCTACACGCCTGCACGGAACCACGCTACACTACACTCCGCGGAACCGGTGCTACGTCGCCTGCGCGACGGATTGCCGCGCACTAACTCCCTACCCTGCCAGTCTTCCGCTCGACTGCGCAGTCCCAACCGCTGCAACGCCGCGGACACCTCCACCTCGAGGGTGGACATGATATCGCGCGCCTTCGACAGAAAAGCGTCGAGCTTCTTCGCTACCTTCCGCCGACTCCTGCTGTCGCCTGCCAACAACCCTGCTGCGCGAAGTTCAAACTCACGCAGTGTGAGTTTCTCCTGTGCCGCCACTTCCCTGTGGGCGTAGCCCTTGAGACAGTGGGCGACACGCCTCGCCGTCTCCTCCTTCGTGCGATCTGCCTCTCGCATGCGATCTTCTTCAATTACCACTTATTGCGATTCGGCCTCCGCACGCTGTGCTCTCAATTCGCCACACTTTGACTGTAGCCTGCGGATTAAATCCTCATCCGCCTGCCGTGCGAGCTGACACTCTGCCAACAAACGCGTCTGTCGCACGAGCTCTTCTGACAGAATCTGATTCTGAGTTTTCTCAGACATCAAATCCTGCGTGGTCTGCACCACATCCCTGGTGAGCTCTTCCAATCTCTCCTTCCGCATCTTGTCGAGGGCGTGCGATTTCCTCTCAAGGTTGTACTGCCCCCATAAACAGGCATGCTTCTCCCTCAATTCCTTCAACTCCTGGTCCACCCTAGCTAGTAGCTTGCTAGTGTGGACTTTAGTGCGAGTCTGCCTGCTGTGGTACCCCACTTTTGGTAATTTTGAGGAAATTAAAACATTTTTGGAAAACTGTACCAAGGCAGCAATGTAAATAGCCTTCGGTGCATCAAAACAGAGTGAATTCGGAAGATGGCAAAGATTCTCGGGGGACCTCGTAGAATCTAGGAGTCGGGTGCAGCGTTGAGGAAGGGCACAACCCTTCCTGCGACCTCATAAGGTATGATCCCTACGGCGCAAGGCGCAAAATCCGCCTTTGGCGCTGCGTCCGCGGCGGTAGGGAAATCCTTCATATTTAGGTCAACCCCCAAACGTCTTGACTAAGTTAGGGTTTCGTTGAAAAGAGCTCAACGCGCTGATTCCAACGAGCCCAAGAACGCCAACAACGGATGAGGACTCCGGGAGTTATGAAGGTTGTAAGATACTCCGCTCTTCGCCTATGCACAGGCGGAGAAGTTTTGTCCTATGCGCGGACGAAGGAAGTTCGCCTGCGCACAGGCGAAATAGGGTTTTGATGTAGGCGCGAAGTTCGCCTACGCACAGGCGTGCGCCTGTGCACAGGCGCTTCGGCGTCGGCGGGAAATCCGCCTTGGGCCCTAGAAATGCGCCTTGTGAGGTAGAAATTGTACGGCGCCTTCTGCGCCAGCGCAACGCCGCGGACGAGCAAGGAGCCGCCAGAATAGTAAAATCCGTACGGACCGTACGGACTGTACGGACGGGACGGATGGATGCGCCCTTGGACGGACGGAGTTGCGGAGGCGGAGCGCGCCGACGGAGAGACAAGGAACGGACAGTCTGGACGGAGGCTGTTGACCGCGGTCAACGCCTTCCGCGCCAGCGCATCGACGCGGACGGACTTCGCCTGCGCACAGGCGAGCGCCTGTGCACAGGCGGGTGAAGTTCCGCGCCGGCGGAGAATCCGCCGAGGAGTCCGCCTGTGCGCAGGCGGGAGTTGAACTTTTGTCCGATATGCGGACACACGCGCCGAGGCAGAGGAGGATTGGCTGAGGAGCGGTACGAACGAGTGTACCGCGCAAGGCGGAAAATCCGCCTTCGGCGCTGCGCACCCATGTCCGCGGCGTAGTACGCTCGCGGAGTTCAAATTCGCCAATTCGAGCGTGAGAGTTTAATCGGCGACGGCGGAGCGTGAAGCCGCGCGTGAGAGCGGAGACCGTTTTAGCGTGGAGCCGGCGCGGCCATCAATTGAGTCGTCCTTCACGAGCAAGAGCCGACCATGACCTTCGACCGGGAGACGGAGAGCGCCCCATTCTTGAATTCGCGATTCCATTCTCTAGTGAGAGCTGCGCGCGTCCATTTGCTAGCTGCTAAGCATTCTCGACAGATTTCTTGATTTCAGACAGAGGATTTCTTGGTAATTGAGGGAGAAGTGAGTGCGCGTGATTTGGAATTGAGGGAGATTAGAGTTTGCCGAGGAAGAAAGGAGCTCGAGCGGAGCGGAAGGAGAATTAGCAAGCAGTCGAACTCCAAGAACGCAATGACGAGATTGGGCCGATTGCGGATGCTGCTGCTCCGACTACCACAGAACGGGCTGCGCGCTTTTGAGGAGCGGCTAATAGCAAGAAAGCTCGATTTCTTGCTATGGGGATGGAACTACATCTGTGTGGATATGGTGCGCGAGTGGCTAGAGCCACAGGGTCCACCTTCGCGCGGATTGCGTCCGCATGTCGATTGGTGGACGGTCCAAGATTGGGCGCAGGCATTGGGGAGATGTGCCGGCATCCCAGGGCACCTCCTCTACGATAGTGAGAGCGTCTAGGTGACCAAGCAGGAAGAGGCGCAATTTGTGGAGCTGTTCAAGAAGGGGAAGTCCACCAAGAATGGGTACAAGACTCGCGATTACAAGGATCGATTCCGCCGAACTTTGGCTACGGCGCTGCTGCAATTACTGCAGCCACACCGCGCCTGCTACATCACATTGTGGCAGGTCTCTTTTGTGGAGTGCATCATCGAGGGAACTCCAATTCACTGGGCAAGCATCCTGCACAGGGTGATGCGACAGCACGCTTTTGAGGAGAAGGGGGGAACTCTAAATCATCTCTCTCCTTTCCTCATCAATTTTTATCGACAGCGAAATTGTTTGACCGCGGCGGAGCTTGCTCGTTATCCGCCGTTGTCCGTCGACCATCCCGGGAGGTATGTGCGGGAGAATGAGGTCGACACTGATGCAGAGGAGTCGCCGACTTCTACTCCGTCAAGGCGGAGGGACAAAGGGAGAATTACTCCTGCAGCAAGAGTGCCGCGGAAGCGGCAATGGAGAGAGGAGTCCGAAGAGGAGCAGCATCAAGAACCCACTGCTCCCATTCGACCGCGGCCGTTGTACGAATTGTACAGCCGGCCGAAGCAGAAGGCACGCAGGCTTGTGTTACCAGCCAGCAGCGCGGACACGGCGACGATTGCGACGGAGAAAGGAAGTGCGTCGGTAGAGAAGAACGAGGGAGCGCGGACGTCTGTAGGAGCAACGGACCACGCTGCACCCTTGACGGACGAGAGGCCGCCTACAGGCCAAGGGCCTCCGGAGTTACCACGTGCGTTGCGGACAGGTGTTCCGCCTGCGCACAGGCGAGCCTCGAAGGACAGACGACCACAAGCGGACGTGGACCTACGCCTACGCGTGGGAAGAAGCAGTCCGCCTGTGCAAAGGCGCTCGCCTGTGCACAGGTCGCCTCAACACGTGCCGCCTGTGCACAGGCAGGAATCACCCCCGTTCCAACGTAGGAAGGGGAAGGAGCCGGCGGAAGATCCGCCTACGGGACACAGGCCTTCGGGGCCAAACCCTCCGGCGCACAACGCGCCGCGATTTGCGCCTTCGGTGCCAGGGCCTTCGGGCCGAGGAGATGCGAGCAGGGAGCGTGCGGAGGCCGTACCATCGGCAGGTAATCCGCCGGTAGATGCGCCTTCGGCGGTAGGGCCTACGGGCCAAGGGACATCGGGCGAGCGGCCCCCGGCTATGTCGCCTTTGGCGATAGACGCCTTCGGCGCTGCGCCTGCGGCGGACAAGGCGTCGGCATTTGCGCCTGTGCATAGGCCGGACACAACCCTCGCGCAGGACCGATCAAGGGAGCAGCCCCTGACGGAGGAGTGGATTGACTGTCCGCGGGACGAAATTTCGGTGCAATCAAACCCCGCGCAGACACCCTCCGCTCTATCGCCTTCGGCGGCGGACGTCGGCGGCAGAGAGTATACGATTGAAGACCGACCAGCGGGCGACGGGGAAGTAGCACGGCCACATTCGCCCACCGCCTTAAACATTTTGGCGAAGAGCAGCGAGGCTGCAGCGGTGCCTTCGCAGGCAGCACACGTCGACGACGTGCAGCCCCACTCGGGACAGTCGCCAACGCAATCAATGGCGACTGAAATCCTCAACTCGGATGATGACGACGGAGGCTCCACCGAAGCAATGTCGGGAGCAGGGGATACCGAGGAGGAGGAGGAGGAAATTGTTGGAGCGCCGGCGGCGGCGCTCTCTGAGCAGGTGATTCCGTTGCTGAAGTACTTGGATCGCAAATTCGATAAATGCACCGATCCACTTCAGCCGGGATCTTACATCGAATTAGTGCGCAGGCGGACTCGCACTAAAGTCCACACTAGCAAGCTACTAGCCAGGATGGACCAGGAGTTAAAGGAATTGAGGGAGAAGCATGCCTGTTTATGAGGGCAGTACAACCTTGAGAGGAAATCGCACGCCCTCGACAGGATGCGGAAGGAGAGATTGGAAGAGCTCACCAGGGATGTGGTGCAGACCACACAGGATTTGATGTCTGAGAAAACTCAGAATCAGATTCTGTCAGAGGAGCTCGTGCGACAGACGCGTTTGTTGGCGGAGTGTCAGCTCGCACGGCAGGCGGATGAGGATTTAATCCGCAGGCTACAGTCGGAGTGCGGTGAATTGAGAGCGCAGCGTGCGGAGGCCGAATCGCAGTTAGTGGTAATTGAAGAGGATCGCAGGCGAGAGGCAGATCGCACGAAGGAGGAGACGGCGAGGCGTGTCGCCCACTGGGAAGTGGCGGCGCAGGAGAAACTCACACTGCGTGAGTTTGAACTTCGCGCAGCCGGGTTGTTGGCAGGCGACAGCAGGAGTCGGCAGAAGGTAGCGAAGAAGCTCGACGCTTTTCTGTCGACGGCGCGGGATACCATGTCCACCCTCGAGGTGGAGGTGTCCGCGGCGTTGCAGCGGTTGGGACTGCGCAGTCGAGCGGAAGGCGTTGCAGGGTAGGGAGTTAGTGCGCGGCAGTCTGTCGCGCAGGAGACGTAGCACCGGTTCCGCGGAGTGTAGTGTAGCGTGGTTCCGTGCAGGCGTGTAGCGTAGTGCAGTGTAGTGCTAGTTAGGACTTAGAAGGTATAAAATAGTTCAAGGCGTTTTGCCTTGGGTTCTTTCCCAATTTCGGAAGTGCAGATTAGGAACTCATTTTCTCTGCGTGTTTGTGTCCTTAGTTCTGTCACCACGCAAGAGGAGCTACCACTTGGCGTTCCGCATTTTATAGCTGAAGGTCTTCGGTCGAATGTTCAGAGCTAGTACATTGGTTAGAGACTTGAGTAGTTCGGATCTACACCTGCGGGTGATTGCCGATGCTCAGAGCCAGTGACTAGTTAGATACTTGAATAGTTTCGCCCCTACATCTTCGAGTGTCTGTTCCTGATTGTACTCCTTTGGGATTTTTCCCCTTAATGCCAAAGTGAAGTTTTGTTACTTCGTGTAAGCCTTGGTCGTAAATTCAGGTTACGCTGCAGCAGGTGCCTTTGGGGTAACCCCTGTAGTATTTCTGGGAATGACAAGTGCCTGAGAATTCAAACTCTTCAATAGACTGTTATGGTGTGTTACTGGAATGTTTCTCAGTGAGTCCTTCAGTGCGGACCTGTGTTCTCTGCGCGTTTTGTGAGTTGAGAGTGTTGTTCACCGCGTATGAGTGACTTCGATCCGAAGTAGGCAATCCAAACCGGGTTTCCTACGCTAGCAGCAAGCTAGTGGAAGTGTTATAAAAGCCGGAGTTGGGAGTCACTACCCGCAGCTTCGCTGAGTGTACTCTTGAGAGACCTTCCCCCTGAAATCTTGAGTAGAGGTCCTAACGGATTGTGGTACCCCACTTTTGGCAATTTTGAGGAAATTAAAACATTTTTGGAAAACTGTACCCTGGCAGCATTGTAAATAGCCTTCGGTACATCAAAACGGAGTAAATCCGGAAGATCGCGGGGATTCTCGAGGGATCTTGTAGAATCTAGGATTTGGGGTGCAGCAGTAAGGACAGGCACCACCCTCCCTGCGAGCTCTGCAGTTAGGATCCCTGCGACGCAAGGCGCAAAACCCGCCTTCGGAGGTTGCGTCCGCGGCGGTAGGGAAATCCTTCATAATTAGGTCAACCCTCGGGCGCCTTGACCGAGTTAGGGTCTCGTTGGAAAGAGCTCGACGCACTGATTCCAACGAGTCCAAGAACGCTTGGAACGGATGAGGACTTAGGGAGTTATCACTATTGGAAGATACGGAGACGGTCGCCTTCGGCGGAAGGAGTTCGCCCCCGGCGGGGATTCCGCCTACGCGGAAGGGGGAATCAAGTTTTGTCCTATGCGCGGACGAAGGCCTTCGCCTGTGCACAGGCGAAGTAGGGTTTGGGGAGGCGCGAAGTCCGCCTACGCACAGGCGTTCGCCTGTGCACAGGCGCTTCGGCGTCGGCGGAAATTTCCGCCTTGGGCCCTAGAAATGCGCCTTGTGAGGTAGAAAGTGTACGGCGCCTTCTGCGCCAGCGCGGCGCCGCGGACGAGCAAGGAGCCGCCAGGGGAATCAAATCCGTACGGACCATGCGGACGGGACGGGTGGATGCGCTCTTGGACGGACGGAGTTGCGGCGGCGGAAGCGCCGACGAAGAGACAAGGAACGGACAGACTGGACGGAGACGGCTGACCACGGTCAACGCCTTCCGCGCCAGCGCGACGCCGCGCACGGAATTCGCCTGCGCACAGGCGAGCGCCTGTGCACAGGAGAATGAAGTTCCGCGCCGGCAAAGAATCCGCCGAGGAGTCTGCCTACGCACAGGCAGGAGTTGAACTTTTGTCCGACATGCGGACACACGCGTCGAGGCAGAAGGGGATTGGCCGAGGGGCGGTACGAACAAGTGTACCGCGCAAGGCGGAAAACTCGCCTTCGGCACTACGCTCCCATGTCCGCGGGGTAATACGCTCGCAGAGTTCAAATCCGCCAATTCGAGCGTGAGAGTTTAATCGGCGACGGCGGAGCGTGAAGCCGCGCGTGAGAGCGGAGACCGTTCCAGCGTAGAGCCGGCGCGGCCATCAAGTGAGACGTCGTCCACGAGCAAGAGCCAACCATGACCTTCGACCGGGCGGCGGAGAGCGTCCCATTCTTGAATTCGCGATTCCAATCTCTTGTGCGCGCTGCGCGCATCCATCTGCTGGCTGCCAAACATTCTCGACGTCGCCGCACAGGGAATTTCTTGGTGATTGAGGGAGAAGTGAGTGCGCGGGATTTGGAATTGAGGGCGATTAGAGTTTGCCGAGAGAGAAAGGAGCTCGGGCGGTGCGGAAGTAGAATGAGCGGGCGAGCGAACTCCAGGAACGCAATGACGAGACCGGGCAGATTGCGGATGGTGCCACTTCGCCTACCACAGAACGGGCTGCGCGCTTTCGAGGAGCGCTTAATAGCAAGAAAGCTCAATTTCTTGCTATGGGGATGGAACTACATCTGTGCGAATATGGTGCGCGAGTGGCTAGAGCCACAGGGACCACCCTCGCGCGGATTGCGTCCGCATGTTGATCGGTGGACAGTCCAAGATTGGGCGCAGGCATTGGGAAGATGTGCCGGCATGCCAGGGCATCTCCTTTTTGACAGTGAGAGCATCAAGGTGACCTAGCAGGAAGAGGCGCAATTTGTGGAGCTGTTCAAGACCGGGAGGTCTACCAAGAATGGGTACAGGACCCGTGATTACAAGGATCGATTTCGCCGGACTTTGTCCGCGGCGCTGATGCAATTACTGCAGCCGCACCGCGCCTGCTACATCACATTGTGGCAGGTCTCTTTTGTGGAGTGCGTCATCGAGGGAACTCCAATTCACTGGGCGAGCATCCTGCACAGGGTGATGCGACAGCACGCGTTTGAGGAGAAGGGGGGAACTCTAAACCATCTTTCTCCTTTCCTCATCAATTTTTATCGACAGCGGAATTGTTTGACAGCGGCGGAGCTTGAACATTTTCCGCCATTGTCCATCGACCATCCCGGGAAGTATGTGCGGGAGAACGAGGTCGATACTGACGCAGAGGAGTCCCCGACTTCTACCCCATCACGACGGAGAGACGAAGGGAGACACACCCCTGCAGCGCGAGTGCCGCGGAAGCGGCGATGGAGGGAAGAGTCTGAAGAGGAGCAGCATCAAGAACCCTCTGCTCCCGTTCGACCGCGGCCGCTGTGCGAGCCATACAGCCGGCCGAAGCAGAAGGCACGCAGACTGGTGTTACCAGCTGACAGTGCAGACACGGCGACGATTGCGACGGAGATAGGAAGTGCGTCGCCAGAGAGGCGAGAGGAAGCGCGGACGACCGCAGGAGCAACGGGCCACGCTGCAACCTCGTCGGGAGAGAGGCCGCCTACGAGCCAAGGGCCTCCGGAGTTACCACGTGCGATGCGGACAGATGTTCCGTTTGCGCACAGGCGAACCTCCGCGGACGGACGAGCCTCCGCGGATCGGCGAACACAAGTGGACGTGGATCTACGCTTACGCGTGGGAAGGAGCAGTCCGCCTGTGCACAGGCGCTCACCTGTGCACAGGTCGCCTGTGCACAGGACACCTCCACACGTGCCGCCTGTGCACAGGCAAGAATCACCCCCGTTCCAACGTAGGAAGGGGAAGGAGCCGGCGGAAGAACCGCCTACGAGACACCGGCCCTCGGGGCCAGACCCTCCGGCGCACCACGCGCCGCAATTTGCGCCTTCGGCGCCAGGGCCTTTGTGAGCCCAAACCTTCCCACCCTTCAGCGTTTGTAGTCCGGGTGGGGGTTCGAACTCCCATAATCTAACTTCTCTGATTGCAAGCCATGTACTCAAAGTGTATTCGGGACAATGAGATCATAAACACTTGCTCCTTCACAGACAAATTATCCAGAACTGAAAATAATAACCTTGCTGTCTACTATTTTCGCAAGAGCATCAGACAAGCTCTTTGTTACATAAAGATCTAACCCAACTCTGGGTGACTTCCTCAATACTACAGCCGCTGTGGGCTTTCCTAGATACCAGTCCCACTCCCAATTCCTACTCAGAGTTCAATGTCGACTTCTCAGCTCCCACCTTCAGACCCCACCAGATTTCTCTCTCGGATTCAACTCTCACTTTTCAAGTTCAAATTCAGATCCCGACTGTCAGATTTCAGTCTCAGATTTCACTTCACTCACATCTCCCACTCTCAGGTCTTCCACTCAGATCTCAGCTCCCACTCACAGATTACACTTCAATCTCAGATCCCACTCTCAGGTCTTCCACTCTGATCTCAGCTCCCAGGCCGAGCACACCACTTCCGTCTCCACACACGCACACCACCAGCTCTCGCACACTGGTACACTACAAGCTCTCGCACACTAGGCCGAACACACCACCAGGTCTCAGCTCCCACGCCGAACTCTCCACTTCGAAGTCCAAGGCCGAGACACCCACAGCCCGCCTGCATGCCCCACTCGCAATGATGGATAGCAGCCTGCTCCCCCTGCGCGACTACACGCCGCCGCCGCCGCCACACCTGTACATTCTACATCCTGGCCACCCGATATCCGCCGGAGGGGATCTTCTTCCGAGCACCGCCGAAGGCATCCACCCGCAGAAGACGCACGACCACACCTTTGCTTATCCATAACAGTCACTCCCGACACCCATAACTCACAGACCCTAGCTCTGTTTCACAAGTTTGTGGGCTCGTTGGAACGAGCAGGTTGAGCTCTTTCCAACGAGACCCTAACTGAGTCAAACCGTTACGAATTGCGAAAGTTATGCTGGTTTTACCCTTCGCCAAAGGCACACCGCCGAAGGCATGTTACCTGTTATCGCCGAAGGCGCCGGCACGAAGTTCGCGGACGGCGAGTTCTCCGGCCGCGAGTGCGCCGACTGCAAGTGTTCCGGCCGCGAGTGCTCCGGCCGCGAGTTCGCCGACCGCGATGTCTTCCAGTTCGATGTCTTCCGGTTCGATGTTGTTCTACCCTATCCGCCGCTTTCGACGCTCATAACTCAGTGACGCCTTATCCGTTTGAAGAGTTCTTGGTCTCGTTGGAACGAGCGTCGCGAGCTCTTTCCAACAAGACCCTAATCAAATCAAACCGTTAACAAATGAAAAAGATATGCCGAGTTTACTGTTTCGCCGATGGCCCTTGCACGATGTTCACCGGCTCGGAGTTCGCCGACCCCGAGTTCGCCGAAGGCCTGCTCGCAGTTGTCGCGAAGTCGTCCGAAGCCGGAGATGTTCGCAGCCGGAGACGTCCGGAGCCGAAGACGTTCGCAGCCGGAGACGTCCGGAGCCGAAGACGTTCGCAGCCGGACTTGCCTCAACCCTTCCCATCAGTAACTTCCGACACTCACAACTCAGTGATTCCTCATCCGTTTGAAGAGTTCTTGGTCTCATTGGAACGAGCGTTGCGAGCTCTTTCCAAGGAGACACTAACTGAGTCAAGGAGTCACACATTGAAAACGTTATGAGGGTTTCACAGTTTCGCCGAAGGCCTTTCCCCGAAGGAACTTCACCGAAGGCTCTTCGCCGGAGACCCTGCCCTGAAAGCCCCGTTCCGGACCCTTGCCTACTAGCTATTACACCAACTCCTAATCTTACCAAAACTTCCAGAAAACTCCGAGCATAATTTTGCAAGAGCTTAAATCTAAAACTTTAACTCTCACAAGGTTAAAAAGACATGTGAGCACAATTTTGTGCTCACAGCCTTCGAGCCGAGGAGATACGAGCAGAGAGCGTGCGGAGGCCGCACCATCGGCGGGAAGTCCGCCGATAGATGCGCCTTCGGCGGTAGGGCCTATAGGCCAAGGAACATCGGGCGTGCGGCCCCCGGCCATGTCGCCTTCGGCGATAGATGTCCGCGGCGCTACGCCTGCGGCGGACAAGGCGCCGGCAAATGCGCCTGCGCACGGGCCGGGCACGGCCCCCACGGACCGATCAAGGGAGCAGCAGACGGAGGAGCGGAGTGACTGTCCGCGGGATGAAATCTCGATGCGCGATGCGCAATCCAACCCCGCGCAGCCACCCTCCGCTCAATCGCCTTCGGCGACGGACGACGGCGACAGAGAGAATGCGGTAGGCAATCAACCAGCGAGCGACGGGGATGCCGCTCGGATACATTCGCCTTCCGCCTTAGACATTTTGGCGACGAGCAGCGAGGCTGCAGCCGTGCCTTCGCAGGCAGCACACGTCGAGGACGTGCAGCCCCACTCGGGGCAGTCGCCGACGCAATCAATGGCGACTGAAATTCTCCACTCGGATGATGACGACGGAGGCTCCACGGAAGAAATGTCAGGAGCAGAAGACACCGAGGAGGAGGAGGAGGAAATTGTTGGAGCGCCGGCGGCGGCGCTCTCTGAGCAGGTGATTCCGTTGCTGCGGTACTTGGATCGCAAGGTCGATAAATACGCCGACCCACTCCAGCCGGGATCTTACATCGAGTTAGTGCGCAGGCGGACTCGCACTAAAGTCCACACCAGCAAGCTATTAGCTAGAGTGGACCAGGAGTTGAGGGACTTGAAGGAGAAGCATGAGTGCTTGTGGGGACAGTACAAGCTTAATCAGAAGTTCTACAAGCACACCGAGAAGATGAAGGATGAAAAACTGGGCGAGCTCACCAAGGAGCAGGTGAAGGTCAAGGAAGCACTCAACTCTGAGCAGGCCCAGAATCGGATTTTGTCAGAGGAGCTCGTGCGACAGACGAGGTTGTTGGAACAATGTCAGCTCGCACGGCAGGCGGATGAAGAGTTAATCCGCAGGTTGCAGTCAGAGTGTGGCGAATTGAGAGCGCAACGTGCTGAAGCCGAATCGCAATTAGTGATAATTGAAGAGGATCGCAGGAAGGAGGCGGATCGCACGAAGGTGGAGACGGCGAGGCGAGTCGCCCACTGTCTCAAGGGCTACGCCCACTGGGAAGTGAAGGCGCAGGAGAAACTCACACTGCGTGAGTTTGAATTGCGCGCAGCTGGGTTGTTGTCAGGCGACAGTAGGAGTCGGCGGAAGGTAGCGAAGAAGCTCGAGGCCTTTCTGTCGAAGGCACAGGATACCATGTCCGCCCTCGAGGGGGAGGTGTCCGCGGCGTTGCAGCGGTTGGGACTGCGCAGTCGAGCGGAAGAGTGGCAGGGTAGGGAGTTAGTGCGCGGCAGTCGGCCGCGCAGGAGACGTAGTACAGGTTCCGCGGAGTGTAGTGTAGCGTGGTTCCGTGCAGGCGCGTAGTGCAGTGTAGTGCTAGGTAGGACTTAGAAGGTATAAAATAGTTCCAGGCGTTTTGCCTGGGGTTCTTTCCCATCAGAAGTGCAGATCAGGAACCCATTTCCTTTGCGTGTTTGTGTCCTTGAGTTCTGTCACCACGCACGAGGAGTTACAACTTAGCGTTCCGCATTTTGTAGCTGAAGGCCTTCGGCCGAATGTTCAGAGCTAGTACATTGGTTAGAGACTTGAGTAGTTCGGAACTGCACCTGCGGGTGACTGCCGATGCTCAGAGCCAGTGACTAGTTAGATACTTGAACAGTTTCGCCCCTACACCTTCGAGTGTTTCTTTCTGATTGTACTCCTTGGGATTTTTCCCCTGAATGCCAAAGTGAAGTTTTGCTACTTCGTGTAAGCCTTGGTTGTAAATTCAGGTTACGCTGCAGCAGGTGCTTTGAGGGTAACCCCTGTAGTAATTCTGGGAATGACAAGTGCCTGAGAATTCAAACTCTTCAATAGACTGTTGTTGTGTTACTGGAATGTTTCTCAGTGAGTCCTTCAGTGCGGACCTGTGTTCTCTGCGCGTTTTGTGAGTTGAGAGTGTTGTTCACCGCGTGGGAGTGACTTCGATCCGAAGTAGGCAGTCCAAACCGGGTTTCCTACACTAGCAGCAAGCTAGTGGAAGTGTTGTAAAAGCCGGAGTTGGAAGTCACTGCCCGCAGCTTTGCCGAGTGTGCTCGCGAGAGACTTTCCCCCTGAAATCTTGAAGTAGAGGTCCTAACGGATCTCTGGGTTGTGTTTCTGTAGTTTCAGGTGTGTGTGTGTGTTACGCTGCACTGTGCGACCTCCGAGTGCGCTCCGAGTGGACACTTGCAGTATTTCTGGGAGTGACAGTCGCCTGAGAATTCAAACTCCTCAATAGTCTGTTAAAACGTGACACTTTGTACCCTGTGTGTTCCTCTGTCCCTGTGGGTTCGACCTTTCTACCACTATATTGCAGTTTTAGCCTTTAGTGGGTTATTACATAAGAAGCCGACAACTTCTTTTTGGCGCCGCTGCCGGGGACAGTTGCGTCAACACCGGGGTTTTTACGAGCAGCCATGCTCGGTGAATGTCGACTGGGGCTGGCGGGAGCAACCTAAGTGCTAGAGCTGTCCGCAAGTTCCGACGAGATTCAGAGAAGGCCGTGGAAGAGACACGGCGTCAAAACAAGAAAACACCAAAAAGAGTACCTAAGCCTAGTTCGGCCGACCTCCTTGGGGAACCTACCCCCGGCGACTCGGAACCAAACTTGGTGCTTACAGTTCTACTAGATATTCCTTGCACGGACCCGCCTAGTGAAGTAGAACCGACCGCCCGAGAACCGTCGACAGACACACCGATGGCGGACGGACAAGCCAATGTGCGGCTACCTCAGCCGATTACTAAACATTCCTACCCGAAGTACAAAGGGAGTGGGGATGACGACGATGCAGATTCATACATCAAGTTGTTCGAGTCGGTGTCTATTGCCAATCGCGAGATCGCAGACGACGACCGACTAAGGATCTTTCCAAGCCTTCTGCGGAAGAAAGCGAGGAGTTGGTACAATCACGAGAGCATCGATCCGACTGGGTTGACAACATGGGCCCAGCTGAAGGAGAAGTTCCTTCGCCGCTTCCGCGAGCTCGGCTACGACAGCCGGGTTTTGACAAAGTTACGTAATTTGCAGCGAGAGAAGAAGGAGAGTCTGCGTGACTACACTGATAGATTTCTGGACCTCCTTGACAGAATACCGAAAACAGGACCAGGGTCCCCTTTCTCGGTACAACAAGCTGTGGATTGGTACGTGACCGGTTTAACTCGGGAGATGGAGACTTTTTGCCGACGCAGCAAGTGCGACACTATTGAGGACGTGATTGCATCGGCAGAAGCCTTCAAAACTTCCACTCTCAACCGAAGAGGGAGAGAGAGACGGGAGTCGAAGGAGCAAAAACCGAAGGGAGGGCGAAGACGGCGTAGAGGTACAACTCCGTCATCGGAGGAATCGTCTTCGGACGAGAACCGTTCCTCATCCGAAGAAGAGGAAACCTCATCGTCGGAGGAGGAGAAGAAGAGGAGGAAGCATGGGTCAGCGAAGAAAAAGGGCACCCGACGAGTGACTACGGACAGAGCGCCGGGAGATATAGCTTCGAAGATGGAGACCCTTGTGAAGGACTTCGCCGATCTCAAGGTTCAAGTGGTAGGCGGGCATGATCGCCGAAAATCACCCGGGAGAGTGCGAGCGAACTTATGGTGTACTACGTGCGGGGCGGTGGGACATGCAAACACCGAGTGCCTTACCACCCGTCCGTCATATCCAGTCAACGCAGTAGAGTGGGCACAACCGTACTATGGAGAACACCCTCAGTACTATGGAGAGGCTAGCGAAGAGACAGCCTACGCCGTCCAGTCGGTGCCTACCCCTCCTGCAGTTTCAGCAATGCAAGTCCCACGATATATTCCGGTGGATCGGGCCACTACGGTACCTGTGAGGCGGAGAGCACCTCCAGGGACGTTTGACCCACCGCCACCGCGAGCTTGTTATAATTGCGGGGAAGTTGGGCACTTCTCACCGCAATGTCCCCATCCAAAAAGGCGAAACGATTATGCTCCGACATGTAGTAATTGCAAAAAGATCGGGCATACCGCGCCAGAGTGTGATCAGCCACCAGTCCCTCGGCCAGCGGTACGATTTGTGAACACTCCTGCCAAGGAGGACGTGCAAGTTAACCAGGTCGAAGTAGGTTCAGACGGGGATGGCGAAGACGAAGAATGGCCGGCTGAAGAGGTTATGTGCGCACGGGTCGAAACTCGTAGTTCCAAGAAATCGAAGGAGCAAGAGCGTGACACTCGCAAGCACGAACGGAGAACCGACGACCGGACGGGAAAAGGAAAGGAGAAGACATCCAGCAAGTCCGACTTGCGACCTGCTCGGAGGTCTTCGGCTACGCGAGAGGCACCAGCAGTGCGCCCCCAGACGGCAGTCGAGGACGAGCCAGTGCGCCTACTGAAACGGGACTATGCTCCGGATATCCGCAACGAGGTAACCAACCTGTTGAAGGAAGCGATCCGCACGCAAAAGGACCCACCGCGGCCCGACTTGACATCCTCCCTTGGGGCGAAGTTGGCAGCCACCGTGGAACCTCGCAGAGCGTCGCCGACCCCGGCGACCCAACGCGCCCACTATGACTTGGTCGAAGATCTCGGGAGTCGAAAAGTGAACATCACGTTCAAGCAGCTCTTGGAGGACAATAAGACGTATCGGAGAATGTTGATGCTTTCGCTACGGCATCCGCGGAAGCCGCGCGCATCCACAACCTCTCAAGTATATCAAGTGGAGAGCGAAGACCAAGGGCCACCAGAGATCGATGTGGAAATAGCAGGGTGTTGTGTACGCAGAGTGCCAATCGACTCTGGATCAGGAGTCAACATAATGACGGAGGATACAGCGAGAGCCTTGGGGTTCAGTCAATACGAACCCTCGAAGCGTGTGTTGAGATTAGCGGATCAGACGCGGAGAATGCCTGCAGGTATGCTGCGCAATGTCAAGACAACCATCGGGGGTGCGGACTTTCGGCTGACGTATATCATCCTTCAACCGATGATGAAGCAGGGCTATGACGTTCTGCTCGGGCGACCATGGCTATATGGTGCACAAGTCAGATGTGATTGGCGAAGACATCGCCTTAAGTTTCCTCATCCTTCGGAACCGACCAAAACCATTACGGTGCCCTGGAATAGGGTCAGGCACGAAGGAGAGACCCCATCGACAAGTGCAGGTTACACATCGGGCGAGGACAGTGAGTCGACCGCGCGATCGGATTCCAGTGGTACCGAATCCGATTACTTCGTGGGATTCGTTGCCTGCTGTTCGGTGGGAGAAGAAGAAGAGCCGGAAGCTATTCAGCCGGAAGACGAATAGCAATTAACTGTGGGACTGGGAAGGAGTGAGACGAGTCACACTGAGGGCATTGTCGACCCTAGTGACTGTCACGAAGTACAACTCAGTCTCGGCAAGTGCTTGAAGGTATCAAGCGCAGTGAGAGGAGACGAGCTAAGGAAAGTACAGGCATTCCTTAGCCATTATGTCGACGTCTTCGCCTGGAAGATCGAAGACATGAAGGGGATACCTGCACGGTATGGGGAACACCGTATCGATTTACTGGACGACTCAGTACCCATACGACAGCGCCAGTATCGCCTCAACCCAAAGTACTCCTTGCTAGTGAAAGAGGAGATAGATAAGTACTTGAGCGCTGGTATTATTTACCCTGTGCTCAGCAGCGAGTGGGTGTCGCCGATTGTTATCGTACCCAAGAAGTTGACGGGTAAGATACGAGTGTGTCAAGATTTCCGGAAGTTGAATGCAGCAACACGCAAGGATCATCACCCGTTACCATTCACGGATGCCATTCTAGACCATGTCGCAGGACATGAATGTTATAGCTTCCTGGATGGGTTCTCAGGTTACAATCAGGTGTCTATCCGTGAACAGGACAAGGATAAAACTACGTTCACAACCGACTGGGGAACTTACGCATACCACAAGATGCCCTTCGGTCTGTGCAACGCGCCTGCCACCTTTCAACGGATGATGACCAATATCTTTCAGGAACAACTGAGGAAGTTCCTGGAAATATTCATAGATGACTTCTGTGTCTTTGGGAAGCGGTCTGAACACCTAAGCCACTTGAAGCAGACCTTCAATAAATGTAGAGAGAGCAGTTTATCACTGCATCCCGAGAAGTGCTTTTTCTTTATGACTAGTGGGATCTTGTTGGGTCATCGGGTCTCGGCAGACGGCATTGCGGTGGACATCGAGAAGGTCAAGGTTATACTCGAGCTTGAGCCACCCACGAATCTAAGAGAGCTGCGAGCATTCCTGGGTCATGTGGGCTACTACCGAAGATTCATACACATGTATGCAATACTGGCGGCGGACCTGACCAAGTTGTTGAAGAAGGACGAGCCTTATGCTTGGGGTGCGAACCAGCAGTCAGCATTTGAGGCTCTGAAAGCAAAACTCACGACTGCTCCCGTACTAAGGAGTCCAGACTGGAATCGACCATTCCATGTTTACGTTGACACATCGGCATTCGCCATCGGTGTAGTACTGAGTCAAAAGGATGACAACAAAAAGGACTACCCGATCTACTTCGCGAGCCGACAGCTGTCTCTAGCAGAGCGGAAGTACACCACGACGGAGAGAGAAGCGTTGGGGATGGTGTACTCCTGTAAAAAGTTCCGTCACTACCTAATCTGCTACGAGTTTGTGTTCCATGTGGACCACTACGCATTGCAACACCTAGTCAAGAAAGCCGACCTATCCGGTCGGATCGCCAGGTGGGTGTTGTTACTACAAGAGTTCACCTACACAGTCCAGACCAGGAAAGGGGTGCACCACGAAAATGCGGATTACTTGTCCCGATTATGGACACAGCCGACAGAGGAGGAATTGGTGGATGATTTTCCAGATGAAGAGTTATTTCAGTTGTCTGCAGGACATGAGTCCCGCTATGCCGACCTGTATCGATATCTGCTATCCCTCCAGTGTCCCGAAGGCATGGATTTGGAACAGCGAACTGTCTTTATTCATAAGGCAGGCCCGTACCAACTCCAGCAGGGGGTGTTGTTCAAGAAGATGGCAGATGAGCGCTTATGCAGATGCCTGGAGGAATCAGAGGTACCAAGAATAGTGAGTGCGATGCATACAGAGGAGGCGGGTGGACACTATGCCACCAGGAACACGGTCACAAAGATCCTAAATGCGGGGTATTGGTGGCCGACCATGTTTAAGGATGTTCTCGATTACATCCGCAAGTGCGACAGTTGCCAGAGGACGGGGAGACCGACGCCTACAACACGCTGGCCCCTGACTCCCATCATGCCTCTAGCACCTTTCAAAAAGTGGGGTATTGACTTTGTAGGGCCGATACAACCGGTGACTAGAAGTACACGAAGGCGCTACATTCTGGTAGCAACGGACTACGCCACCAAAATGGTAGAGGCCCGGGCCACCAGAAGGGATGATGCTGCCACAGTGGCAGCATTCTTGTTTGAGTCGATCATCACACGCTACGGATGTCCCTTAGAGCTAGTCAGCGACCGGGGCATGCATTTTCTGAATCAGATCATCGAAGATCTGACACGGTATTTCCACATCAAGCACCGGAAGACTACTCTATACAATCCCAAGGCAAATGGACTAACGGAGAAGTCCAATGGTCTGCTGTGTAAAATACTACTCAAGGTCACGGTGAATCACGCTCACGACTGGGATACGAAGCTAGCAGCCGCTCTATGGGCGTACCGCACAGCTGAGAAGATCACGACCAAACAGACACCATACTTTCTGGTGTATGGGCAACACCCGATCCTCCCGATCGAATTTGAAGTACCCACCCAACGAACGTTGGATTTGCAGAGGATGGGCGCAGAGGAGAGTCAGCTCTACAGGTTACAGGAGGTCACGCTGCTGGATGAGAGGAGAAGAGACGCCGAAGATCGCACCAGGAAAATCCAGCTCCGCCGAAAGGAGAGATACGATAAAAAGATCAAACCGGTACTCCTGCAGGCGGGTGATTTGGCATTGCTCTACGATAGCAGGCATGCCAGATTCCCAGGCAAACTGCACCTAAGGTGGATGGGTCCTTACAGGGTTGTCGAAGTTTTCCCGAATGGATCCATCCAACTTGCGGACCTGGCCGGCGATTTGTTAGGCACCCGAGTGAACGGGTGGCGGTTGAAGAAATACCACATGTGAGTGTTCGCGTGGGCGCTCACAATTGAGGAGGGGGGCATGTGGTACCCCACTTTTGGCAATTTTGAGGAAATTAAAACATTTTTGGAAAACTGTACCCTGGCAGCATTGTAAATAGCCTTCGGTACATCAAAACAGAGTGAATCCGGAAGATCGCGGGGATTCTCGAGGGATCTTGTAGAATCTGGGATTTGGGGTGCCGCAGTAAGGACAGGCACCACCCTCCCTGCGAGCTCCGCAGTTAGGATCTCTACGGCGCAAGGCGCAAAACCCGCCTTCGGAGGTTGCGTCCGCGGCTGTAGGGAAACCCCCGTAATTAGGTCAACCCTCGGGCGCCTTGACCAAGTTAGGATCCCGTTGGAAAGAGCTCGACGCGCTGATTCCAACGAGCCCAAGAACGCTTGGAACGGACGAGGACTTAGGGAGTTATCGCTACTGGAAGAAACGGAGGCGGTCGCCTACGGCGGAAGGAGTTCGCCACCTGCGCGAATTCCGCCTACGCGGAAGGAGGAAACAAGTTTTGTCCTATGCGCGGACGTAGGCGTTCGCCTGTGCACAGGCGAAGTAGGGTTAGGGAAGGCGCGAAGTCCGCCTACGCACAGGCAAGCGCCTGTGCACAGGCGCTTCGGCGTCGGCGGAAAATCCGCCTTGGGCCCTAGAAATGCGCCTTGTGAGGTAGAAAGTGTACGGCGCCTTCCGCGCCAGCGCAGCGCCGCGTACGTCGGAAGAGCCGCCAGAGTAATCCAATCGGTACGCACCATGCGGACGGCCCGGGTGGATGCGCTCTTGGGCGGACGGAGTTGCGGCGGCGGAAGCGCCGACGGAGAGACAAGGAACGGACAGACTGGACGGAGACGGCTGACCACGGTCAACGCCTTCCGCGCCAGCGCAGCGCCGCGGACGGAATTCGCCTGCGCACAGGCGAACGCCTGTGCACAGGAGGATGTTCAAGTTCCGCGCCGGCGGAGAATCCGCCGAGGCTCCTGCCTGCGCACAGGCAGGAGTTGAACTTTTGTCCGACATGCGGACACACGCGTCCAGGCAGAGGGGGATTGGCCGAGGGGCGGTACGAACAAGTGTACCGCGCAAGGCGGAAAACTTGCCTTCGGCGCTACGCCCCCATGTCCGCAGGGTGACACGCTCGCGGAGTTCAAATCCGCCAATTCGAGCGTGAGAGTTTAATTGACGACGGCGGAGCGTGAAGCCGCGCGTGAGAGCGAAGACCGTTCCAGCGTACAGCCGGCGCGGCCATCAAGTGAGACGTTCTTCACGACCAAGAGTCGATCATGACCTTCGACCGGGCGGCGGAGAACGTCCCATTCTTGAATTTGCGATTCCAATCTCTTGTGCGCGCTGCGCGCATCCATCTGCTGGCTGCGGAACATTCTCGACGTCGTCACACAGGAGATTTCTTGTTGATTGAGGGAGAAGTGAGTGCGCGTGATTTGGAATTGAGAGCAATTAGAGTTTGCCGAGAGAGAAAGAAGCGCGGGCAGTGCGGAAGTAGAATGAGCGGGCGAGCGAACCCCAGGAACGCGATGACGAGACCGAGCAGATTGCGGATGGTGCCACTTCGCCTACCGCAGAACGGGCTGCGCGCTTTTGAGGAGCGCTTAATAGCAAGAAAGCTCGATTTCTTGCTATGGGGATGGAATTACATCTGCGCGAATATGGTGCGCGAGTGGCTAGAGCCACAGGGACCACCCTCGCGCGGATTGCGTCCGCATGTTGACCGGTGGACAGTCCAAGATTGGGCGCAGGCGTTGGGAAGATGTGCTGGCATGCCAGGGCATCTCCTTTTCGACAGTGAGAGCATCAAGGTGACCAAGCAAGAGGAGGCGCAATTTGTGGAGCTGTTCAAGACCGGGAGGTCTACCAAGAATGGGTACAGGACCCGTGATTACAAGGATCGATTTCGCCGGACTTTGTCCGCGGCGCTGATGCAATTACTGCAGCCGCACCGCGCCTGCTACATCACATTGTGGCAGGTCTCTTTTGTGGAGTGCGTCATCGAGGGAACTCCAATTCACTGGGCGAGCATCCTGCACAGGGTGATGCGACAGCACGCGTTTGAGGAGAAGGGGGGAACTCTAAACCATCTTTCTCCTTTCCTCATCAATTTTTATCGACAGCGGAATTGTTTGACAGCGGCGGAGCTTGAACATTTTCCGCCATTGTCCATCGACCATCCCGGGAAGTATGTGCGGGAGAACGAGGTCGATACTGACGCAGAGGAGTCCCCGACTTCTACCCCATCACGACGGAGAGACGAAGGGAGACACACCCCTGCAGCGCGAGTGCCGCGGAAGCGGCGATGGAGGGAAGAGTCTGAAGAGGAGCAGCATCAAGAACCCTCTGCTCCCGTTCGACCGCGGCCGCTGTGCGAGCCATACAGCCGGCCGAAGCAGAAGGCACGCAGACTGGTGTTACCAGCTGACAGTGCAGACACGGCGACGATTGCGACGGAGATAGGAAGTGCGTCGCCAGAGAGGCGAGAGGAAGCGCGGACGACCGCAGGAGCAACGGGCCACGCTGCAACCTCGTCGGGAGAGAGGCCGCCTACGAGCCAAGGGCCTCCGGAGTTACCACGTGCGATGCGGACAGATGTTCCGTTTGCGCACAGGCGAACCTCCGCGGACGGACGAGCCTCCGCGGATCGGCGAACACAAGTGGACGTGGATCTACGCTTACGCGTGGGAAGGAGCAGTCCGCCTGTGCACAGGCGCTCACCTGTGCACAGGTCGCCTGTGCACAGGACACCTCCACACGTGCCGCCTGTGCACAGGCAAGAATCACCCCCGTTCCAACGTAGGAAGGGGAAGGAGCCGGCGGAAGAACCGCCTACGAGACACCGGCCCTCGGGGCCAGACCCTCCGGCGCACCACGCGCCGCAATTTGCGCCTTCGGCGCCAGGGCCTTCGAGCCGAGGAGATACGAGCAGAGAGCGTGCGGAGGCCGCACCATCGGCGGGAAGTCCGCCGATAGATGCGCCTTCGGCGGTAGGGCCTATAGGCCAAGGAACATCGGGCGTGCGGCCCCCGGCCATGTCGCCTTCGGCGATAGATGTCCGCGGCGCTACGCCTGCGGCGGACAAGGCGCCGGCAAATGCGCCTGCGCACGGGCCGGGCACGGCCCCCACGGACCGATCAAGGGAGCAGCAGACGGAGGAGCGGAGTGACTGTCCGCGGGATGAAATCTCGATGCGCGATGCGCAATCCAACCCCGCGCAGCCACCCTCCGCTCAATCGCCTTCGGCGACGGACGACGGCGACAGAGAGAATGCGGTAGGCAATCAACCAGCGAGCGACGGGGATGCCGCTCGGATACATTCGCCTTCCGCCTTAGACATTTTGGCGACGAGCAGCGAGGCTGCAGCCGTGCCTTCGCAGGCAGCACACGTCGAGGACGTGCAGCCCCACTCGGGGCAGTCGCCGACGCAATCAATGGCGACTGAAATTCTCCACTCGGATGATGACGACGGAGGCTCCACGGAAGAAATGTCAGGAGCAGAAGACACCGAGGAGGAGGAGGAGGAAATTGTTGGAGCGCCGGCGGCGGCGCTCTCTGAGCAGGTGATTCCGTTGCTGCGGTACTTGGATCGCAAGGTCGATAAATACGCCGACCCACTCCAGCCGGGATCTTACATCGAGTTAGTGCGCAGGCGGACTCGCACTAAAGTCCACACCAGCAAGCTATTAGCTAGAGTGGACCAGGAGTTGAGGGACTTGAAGGAGAAGCATGAGTGCTTGTGGGGACAGTACAAGCTTAATCAGAAGTTCTACAAGCACACCGAGAAGATGAAGGATGAAAAACTGGGCGAGCTCACCAAGGAGCAGGTGAAGGTCAAGGAAGCACTCAACTCTGAGCAGGCCCAGAATCGGATTTTGTCAGAGGAGCTCGTGCGACAGACGAGGTTGTTGGAACAATGTCAGCTCGCACGGCAGGCGGATGAAGAGTTAATCCGCAGGTTGCAGTCAGAGTGTGGCGAATTGAGAGCGCAACGTGCTGAAGCCGAATCGCAATTAGTGATAATTGAAGAGGATCGCAGGAAGGAGGCGGATCGCACGAAGGTGGAGACGGCGAGGCGAGTCGCCCACTGTCTCAAGGGCTACGCCCACTGGGAAGTGAAGGCGCAGGAGAAACTCACACTGCGTGAGTTTGAATTGCGCGCAGCTGGGTTGTTGTCAGGCGACAGTAGGAGTCGGCGGAAGGTAGCGAAGAAGCTCGAGGCCTTTCTGTCGAAGGCACAGGATACCATGTCCGCCCTCGAGGGGGAGGTGTCCGCGGCGTTGCAGCGGTTGGGACTGCGCAGTCGAGCGGAAGAGTGGCAGGGTAGGGAGTTAGTGCGCGGCAGTCGGCCGCGCAGGAGACGTAGTACAGGTTCCGCGGAGTGTAGTGTAGCGTGGTTCCGTGCAGGCGCGTAGTGCAGTGTAGTGCTAGGTAGGACTTAGAAGGTATAAAATAGTTCCAGGCGTTTTGCCTGGGGTTCTTTCCCATCAGAAGTGTAGATCAGGAACCCATTTCCTTTGCGTGTTTGTAACCTTGAGTTCTGTCACCACGCACGAGGAGTTACAACTTAGCGTTCCGCATTTTGTAGCTGAAGGCCTTCGGCCGAATGTTCAGAGCTAGTACATTGGTTAGAGACTTGAGTAGTTCGGAACTGCACCTGCGGGTGACTGCCGATGCTCAGAGCCAGTGACTAGTTAGATACTTGAACAGTTTCGCCCCTACACCTTCGAGTGTTTCTTTCTGATTGTACTCCTTGGGATTTTTCCCCTGAATGCCAAAGTGAAGTTTTGCTACTTTGTGTAAGCCTTGGTTGTAAATTCAGGTTACGCTGCAGCAGGTGCTTTGAGGGTAACCCCTGTAGTAATTCTGGGAATGACAAGTGCCTGAGAATTCAAACTCTTCAATAGACTGTTGTTGTGTTACTGGAATGTTTCTCAGTGAGTCCTTCAGTGCGGACCTGTGTTCTCTGCGCGTTTTGTGAGTTGAGAGTGTTGTTCACCGCGTGGGAGTGACTTCGATCCGAAGTAGGCAGTCCAAACCGGGTTTCCTACACTAGCAGCAAGCTAGTGGAAGTGTTGTAAAAGCCGGAGTTGGAAGTCACTGCCCGCAGCTTTGCCGAGTGTGCTCGCGAGAGACTTTCCCCCTGAAATCTTGAAGTAGAGGTCCTAACGGATCTCTGGGTTGTGTTTCTGTAGTTTCAGGTGTGTGTGTGTGTTACGCTGCACTGTGCGACCTCCGAGTGCGCTCCGAGTGGACACTTGCAATATTTCTGGGAGTGACAGTCGCCTGAGAATTCAAACTCCTCAATAGTCTGTTAAAACGTGACACTTTGTACCCTGTGTGTTCCTCTGTCCCTGTGGGTTCGACCTTTCTACCACTATATTGCAGTTTTAGCCTTTAGTGGGTTATTACAGTTGATGCTTTCGTTACGACGTCCGCGAAAGCCGCGCACACCCAAAGCCTCTGAGGTGTACCAAGTGGCCAGCGAAGACCAAGGGCCACCAGAGATCGATGTGGAAATAGCAGGGTGTTGTGTACGCAAGGTACCAGTAGACTCTGGATCAGGAGTCAACATAATGACGGAGGACACTGCAAGAGCCTTGGAGTTCAGTGAATACGAACCTTCGAGGCGTGTGTTGAGGTTAGCGGATCAGACGCGGAGAATGCCGGTAGGTATGCTACGCAATGTCAAAACAATCATCGGTGGTGCAGACTTTCGGTTGACTTATATCATCCTTCAACCGATGCTGAAGCAAGGCTATGACGTCCTGCTCGGGCGACCGTGGCTGTATGGCGCACAAGTACGATGTGACTGGCGTAGGCATCGCCTTAAGTTTCCCAATCCTACGGAGCCGACCAAGACCATCACGGTGCCCTGGAACAAGGTCCGACATGAAGGAGAGACCCCCTCGACAAGTGCGGGTTACACATCGGGGGTAGACAGTGATTCGGCCGCACGATCAGATTCCAGTGACACTGAATCCGATTATTTCGTGGGATTCGTTGCCTGTTGTTCGGTGGAAGAAGAGCCGGACGCTATTCAGCCGGAGGACGAATAGCAATTAACAGTAGGACTGGGAAGGAGTGAAACGAGTCACACCGAGGGCATTGTCGACCCTAGTGACTGTCACGAAGTACAACTCAGTCCCGACAAGTGCTTGAAGGTATCAAGCACGGTGGAAGGAGACGAGCTAAGGGAGGTACAGACATTCCTTAGCCATTATGTCGATGTCTTCGCCTGGAAGATCAAAGACATGAAGGGGATACCTGCACGGTATGGGGAACACCGTATTGATTTACTGGATGAAGCAGTACCCATACGTCAGCGCCAGTATCGCCTCAACCCAAAATACTCCTTGCTAGTTAAGGAGGAGATAGATAAGTACCTGAGCGCCGGTATTATTTACCCAGTGCTTAGCAGTGAGTGGGTGTCGCCGATTGTTATCGTACCAAAGAAGTTGACGGGTAAGATACGAGTGTGTCAGGATTTCCGGAAGTTGAATGCAGCAACACGCAAGGATCATCACCCGTTGCCGTTCACGGATGCCATTTTAGACCATGTCGCGGGACATGAGTGCTATAGCTTCCTGGACGGGTTCTCAGGTTACAATCAGGTGTCTATCCGGGAACGGGACAAGGATAAAACAACGTTCACAACCGACTGGGGAACTTACGCATATCACAAGATGCCCTTCAGTCTGTGCAACGCACCTGCCACCTTTCAGCGGATGATGACCAATATCTTTCAGGAGCAACTGAGGAAGTTCCTGGAAATATTCATAGATGACTTCTGTGTTTTTGGGAAGCGGTCAGAACACCTAAGTCATCTGAAGCAGACCTTTGATAAATGTAGGGAGAGCAGTTTATCGCTGCACCCCGAGAAGTGCTTTTTCTTTATGACTAGTGGGATCCTGTTGGGCCATCGGGTCTCGGCAGACGGCATTGCAGTGGACATCGAGAAGGTCAAGGTTATACTCGAGCTTGAGCCACCCACGAATCTGAGGGAGCTTCGAGCATTCCTGGGTCATGTGGGCTACTACCGAAGATTCATACACCTGTATGCAACACTGGCGGCCGACCTGACCAAGTTGTTGAAGAAGGACGAGCCTTATGCCTGGGGTGCGAACTAGCAGTCAGCATTCGAGGCTCTTAAAGCGAAGCTCACGTCTGCTCCAGTGCTAAGGAGTCCAGACTGGAATCGACCATTCCATGTTTATGTTGACACATCTGCATTCGCCATCGGTGTAGTACTGAGCCAAAAGGATGACAACAAAAAGGACTACCCGATCTATTTTGCGAGCCGTCAGCTGTCTCTAGCAGAGAGGAAGTACACCACGACGGAGAGAGAAGCGTTAGGGATGGTGTACTCCTGTAAAAAGTTTCGACACTACCTAATCTGCTACGAGTTTGTGTTCCATGTGGATCACTACGCATTGCAACATCTAGTCAAGAAAGCTGACCTGTCCGGTCGGATAGCCAGATGGGTGCTGTTGCTACAAGAGTTCACCTACACGGTCCAGACCAGGAAAGGGGTGCATCACAAAAATGCAGATTACTTGTCCAGATTATGGACCCAGCCGACCGAGGAGGAATTGGTGGACGATTTTCCAGATGAAGAATTGTTTCAGTTGTCTGCGGGGCACGAGTCCCGCTATGCCGACCTATACCGATATCTGCTAACACTTCAATGTCCCGTAGGCATGGACTTGGAACAGCGGACTGTCTTTATTCATAAGGCAGGCCCGTACCAACTCTAGCAGGGTGTTTTGTTCAAAAAGATGGCAGATGAGCGCTTGTATAGGTGTCTGGAGGAATCAGAGGTCCCAAGAGTGGTAAGTGCGATGCATACCGAGGAGGCGGGTGGACACTATGTCACCCGGAACACGGTCACAAAGATTGTAAATGCGGGGTATTGGTGGCCGACCATGTTTAAGGATGTTCTCGATTACATCCGCAAATGCGATAGTTGCCAGAGGACGGGGAGACCAACGCCTACAACACGATGGCCCCTAACTCCCATCATGCCTCTAGCACCTTTTGAAAAGTGGGGCATTGACTTTGTAGGGCCGATACAACCAGTGACTAGGAACACACGAAGGCGCTACATTCTGGTAGCTACGGACTACGCCACCAAAATGGTGGAGGCCAAGGCCACCAGAAGGGATGATGCAGCCACAGTGGCAGCCTTCTTGTTCGACTCGATTATCACGCGCTACGGTTGTCCCTTAGAGCTAGTCAGCGACCGGGGCACGCATTTTCTGAACCAGATCATCGAAGATCTGACACGGTATTTCAACATCAAGCACCGGAAGACTGCCCCATACAATCCCAAGGTGAATGGATTGACGGAGAAGTCCAATGATCTGCTGTGTAAAATACTACTCAAAGTCACGGTAAATCACGCTCACGACTGGGATACGAAGTTAGCAGCCGCTCTATGGGCGTACCGGACAGCTGAGAAAATTACGACCAAACAGACACCATACTTTCAGGTGTATGGTCAACACCCGATCCTCCCAATCGAGTTTGAAGTACCCACCCAACGAACGTTGGATTTACAGAGGGTGAGCGCAGAGGAGAGTCAGCTCTACAGATTACAGGAGGTCATGCTGCTGGATGAGAGGAGACGAGAAGCCGAGGAGCGCACTAGGAGAATTCAGCTCCGCCGGAAGGAGAGATACGATAAGAAGATCAAACCTGTGCTCCTGCAGAAGGGTGATTTGGCACTGCTCTACGACAGCAGGCATGCCAGATTTCCAGGCAAACTGCACCTAAGATGGATGGGACCTTACAGGGTTGTCGAAGTCTTCTCGAATGGATCCATCCAACTTGCGGACCTGGCCGGCGATTTATTAGGCACCCGAGTGAACTGGTGGCGGTTGAAGAAATACCACATGTGAGTGTTCGCGTGGGCACTCACAATTGAGGAGGGGAGCATGTGGTACCCCACTTTTGGTAATTTTGAGGAAATTAAAACATTTTTGGAAAACTGTACCAAGGCAGCAATGTAAATAGCCTTCGGTGCATCAAAACAGAGTGAATTCGGAAGATGGCAGAGATTCTCGGGGGACCTCGTAGAATCTAGGAGTCGGGTGCAGCGTTGAGGAAGGGCACCACCCTCCCTGCGACCTCTGAAGGTATGATCCCTACGGCGCAAGGCGCAAAATCCGCCTTTGGCGCTGCGTCCGTGGCAGTAGGGAAATCCTTCATATTTAGGTCAACCCCCGGACGCCTTGACTTAGTTAGGGTCTTGTTGGAAAGAGCTCGACGCGCTGATTCCAACGAGCCCAAGAACGCCAACAACGGATGAGGACTCCGGGAGTTATGAAGGTTGTAAGATACTCAGCTCTTTGCATGTGCACAGGCGGAGAAGTTTTGTCCTATGCGTGGACGGAGGAAGTTCGCCTGCGCACAGGCGAAATAGGGTTTTGATGTAGGCGCGAAGTTCGCCTACGCACAGGCGTGCGCCTGTGCACAGGCGCTTCGGCGTCGGCGGGAAATCCGCCTTGGGCCGTAGAAATGCGCCTTGTGAGGTAGAAATTGTACGGCGCCTTCTGCGCCAGCGCAACGCCGCGGACGAGCAAGGAGCCGCCAGAATAGTAAAATCCGAACGGACCGTACGGACTGTACGGACAGGACGGATGGATGCGCCCTTGGACGGACGGAGTTGCGGAGGCGGAGCGCGCCGCCGCGCCATTGATTGCGTTGGCGACTGTCCCGAGTGGGGCTGCACTTCGTTGACGTGTGCTGCCTGCGAAGGCACCGCTGCAGCCTCGCTACTCTTCGCCAAAATGTCTAAGGCGGTGGGCGAATGTGGCCGTGCTACATCCCCGTCGCCCGCTTGTTGGTCTTCTACCGTATCCTCTCTGCCGCCGACGTCCGCTGTAGAAGGCGATCGAGCGGAGGGTGTCTGCGCGGGATTTGATTGCGCATCGCGCACCAAAATATCGTCCCGCGGACTGTCAATCCGCTCCTCCGTCAGGTGCTGCTCCCTTGATTGGTCCTGCGCGAGGGCTGTGCCAGGCCTGTGCGCAGGCGCAAATGCCGGCGCCTTGTCCGCCGCTTCCCACGCGTAGGCGTAGGTCCACGTCCGCTTGTGTTCGTCTGTCCGTCGAGGCTCGCCCGTCCGTCGAGGCTCGCCCGTCCGTCGAGGCTCGCCCGTCCGTCGAGGCTCGCCTGTGCGCAGGCGGAACACCTGTCCGCAACGCACGTGGTAACTCCGGAGGCCCTTGGCCCGTAGGCGGCCTCTCGTCCGTCGAGGGTGCAGCGTGGTCCGTTGCTCCTGCGGACGTCCGCGCTCCCTCGTTCTTCTCTGGCGACGCACTTCCTTTCTCCGTCGCAATCGTCGCCGTGTCCGCGCTGTTGGCTGGTAACACAAGCCTGCGCGCCTTCTGCTTCGGCCGGCTGTACGATTCGCACAACGGCCGCGGTCGAATGGGAGCAGTGGGTTCTTGATGCTGCTCCTCTTCGGACTCCTCTCTCCATCGCCGCTTCCGCGGCACTCTTGTTGCAGGATTATTTCTCCCTTCGTCCCACCGCCTTGACGGAGTAGAAGTCGGCGACTCCTCTGCATCAGTGTTGACCTCATTCTCCCGCACATACCTCCCGGGATGGTCGACGGACAACGGCGGAAAACGAGCAAGCTCCGCCGCGGTCAAACAATTTCGCTGTCGATAAAAATTGATGAGGAAAGGAGAGAGATGATTTAGAGTTCCCCCCTTCTCCTCAAAAGCGTGCTGTCGCATCACCCTGTGCAGGATGCTCGCCCAGTGAATTGGAGTTCCCTCGATGATGCATTCCACAAAAGAGACCTGCCACAATGTGATGTAGCAGGCGCGGTGTGGCTGCAGTAATTGCAGCAGCGCCGTAGCCAAAGTTCGGCGGAATCGATCCTTGTAATCGCGGGTCTTGTACCCATTCTTGGTAGACTTCCCCCGCTTGAACAGCTCCACAAATTGCGCCTCTTCCTGCTTGGACACCTTGACGCTCTCACTATCAAAGAGGAGGTGCCCTGGGATGCCGGCACATCTCCCCAATGCCTGCGCCCAATCTTGGACCGTCCATCGATCAACATTCGGCCGCAATCCGCGCGTAGGTGGTCCCTGTGGCTCTAGCCACTCGCGCACCATGTCCACACAGATGTAGTTCCATCCCCATAGCAAGAAATTGAGCTTTCTTGCTATCAGACGCTCCTCGAAAGCGCGCAGCCCGTTCTGTGGTAGTCGGAGCGGCAGCATCCGATATCGGCCCAGTCTCGTCATTGCGTTCTTGGAGTTTGCTTGCTTGCTAATTCTCCTTCCGCTCCGCTCGAGCTCCTTTCTTCCTCGGCAAACTCTAATCTCCCTCAATTCCAAATCACGCGCACTCACTTCTCCCTCAATTACCAAGAAATCCTCTACGCGGCGATGTCGAGAATGCTTAGCAGCCAGCAGGTGGACGCGCGCAGCTCGCACTAGAGAATGGAATCGCGAATTCAAGAATGGGGCGCTCTCCGTCTCCCGGTCGAAGGTCATGGTCGGCTCTTGCTCGTGAAGGACGACTCAATTGATGGCCGCGCCGGCTCTACGCTAAAACGGTCTCCGCTCTCATGCGCGGCTTCACGCTCCGCCGTCGCCGATTAAACTCTCACGCTCGAATTGGCGAATTTGAACTCCGCAAGCGTACTACGCCGCGGACATGGGTGCGCAGCGCCGAAGGCGGATTTTCCGCCTTGCGCGGTACACTTGTTCGTACCACTCCTCAGCCAATCCTCCTCTGCCTCGGCGCGTGCGTCCGCATGTCGGACAAAAGTTCAACTCCCGCCTGCGCGCAGGCGGACTCCTCGGCGGATTTTCCGCCGGCGCGGAACTTCACCCGCCTGTGCACAGGCGCTCGCCTGTGCGCAGGCGAAGTCCGTCCGCGTCGATGCGCTGGCGCAGAAGGCGTTAATCTCGGTCAACAGCCTCCGTCCAGACTGTCCGTTCCTTGTCTCTCCGTCGGCGCGCTCCGCCTCCGCAACTCCGTCCGTCCAAGGGCGCATCCATCCGTCCCGTCCGTACAGTCCGTACGGTCCGTACGGATTTTACTATTCTGGCGGCTCCTTGCTCGTCCGCGGCGTTGCGCTGGCGCAGAAGGCGCCGTATAATTTCTACCTCACAAGGCGCATTTCTAGGGCCCAAGGCGGATTTTCCGCCGACGCCGAAGCGCCTGTGCACAGGCGCACGCCTGTGCGTAGGCGAACTTCGCGCCTACATCAAAACCCTATGGCGCGAAACCCGCCTCCGAAGGCGGGTTTTGCGCCTTGCGCCGTAGGGATCCTAACTGCAGAGCTCGCAAGGAGGGTGGTGCCCTTCCTTACCGCTGCACCCAACTCCTAGATTCTACGAGGTCCCTCGAGAATCTCTGCGATCTTCCGAAGTCACTCTGTTTTGATGCACCGAAGGCTATTTACATTGCTGCCGTGGTACAATTTTCCAAAAATGTTTTAATTTCCTCAAAATTACCAAAAGTGGGGTACCACAGAGTCGCCAAGAGATTCGGTGGCGACTGAAATCCTTGAAACAGAGGATGAGACGAGTTCGGAAGAGCAGGAAGCGGACTCTGTGCAGAAGACGCCAACAGGGGTATTGTGCAAGCAGATAGTTCCACTCCTGCGATATTTGGATCGCAAGACATCCAAGTACTCGGGTTCCGGAAAACCGCAATCTTATGTGGAGATTGTCAAGCGCAGGACGAGGAGCAAGGTGGCCACTTGGGCCTCTAGGTGCCAAACATTGCAGGATAGGTATACTGCCCTCCGACAGCACCTAGCGATCACGCAGAGGCTACACCAAATCCTGCAACAACAGAGGGAGGATGCGGCGACAAAAGCTCAGGCGGATGCCGAGCTAATGCGGGCAAAGATAGAGTCGGAATTGCAGGAAGAGCGGAGACAAAACCGCATCTTAACAGAGGAGCTTGCGCGCCAGCAGCGCGCGTTAGAAGAAAGTCAAAGTACACGCAAGGACGATGAGGAGTTGTTGCGCAACTTGCAATCCGAGTGCGCGGATTTGAGGGCGCAGCGCGCAGATGCGGAAATGCAGCTAGCAGAGGTGGAAGGCAGCTGCCGGACGCGAGAAGAGTTGGCGACGCGGGTGACTCACTGTCTAAAAGGATACGCCCATTGGGAGGTGGCAGCTCAAGAGAAGATCACACTCAGGGAATTCGAGCTTCGGGCGGCGGCATTGATGGAGGGTGACAGTCGGAGTCGGCGGCGAGTAGCAAGGAAATTAGAAGCCTTCTTGTCGGGTGCGCGCGACACTATGGCGCACTTAGAGTCGGAAGTGGCTGCAGCCCTTTGGCGACTGGGGTTGCGCAGCCGGTCGGAAGATTGGCAGGGTAGAGATAGAGAGCGAGGCAGTCCGGCGCGCAGGAGGCGCAGCACCGGATCTGCAGAGTGCGGTAGCGTAGTTTGGATTCGTGCAGGTGTTTCGAGTAGCAAATAGGGTAGCGTAGTGTTAGTTAGGACCTTAGAGGGTATAAAGTAGATCAAGGCGTTTTGACTTGGGACTCTTCTAGTTTCGGAAGTGCAGATCAGGAACTCACTTTCTTGGCGTGTTTGTGCATTTGGTCCTGGCACCACGTAGAGAAGCTGCAGCATAGCGAAGTTACCGTATGTTGTAGCTGAAGGCCTTCGGCTGAATGTTCAGAGCTAGTACACCGGTTAGAGACTTCTGTAGGCGGACTTCGCGCCTTCCCTAACCCTACTTCGCCTGTGCACAGGCGAACGCCTTCGTCCGTGCATAGGGCAAAACTTGAATCCCCCTTCCGCGTAGGCGGAATTCGCGCCGGTGGCGAAATCCTTCCGCCGAAGGCGACCGCCTCCGTTTCTTCCAGTAGCGATAACTCCCTAAGTCCTCGTCCGTTCCAAGCGTTCTTGGGCTCGTTGGAATCAGCGCGTCGAGCTCTTTCCAACGGGATCCTAACTTGGTCAAGGCGCCCGAGGGTTTACCTAATTACGGGGATTTCCCTACAGCCGCGGACGCAATCTCCGAAGGCGGGTTTTGCGCCTTGCGCCGTAGAGATCCTAACTGCGGAGCTCGCAGGGAGGGTGGTGCCTGTGCTTGCTGCGGCACCCCAAATCCCAGATTCTACAAGATCCCTCGAGAATCCCCGCGATCTTCCGGATTCACTCTGTTTTGGTGTACCGAAGGCTATTTACAATGCTGCCAGGGTACAGTTTTTCAAAAATGTTTTAATTTCCTCAAAATTGCCAAAAGTGGGGTACCACAAGGCATGTGTACATACCTCCGAGGCAGCAGCATCCACCACGCCAACTCCCACATTAGTCATGTGAGCCTTTCCTTTGGATCTTCGCTTCTTGATCCTTGTGGAGCTAAGGCCTCCTCTCAACTCCTTCCGTATGGCTGGATTTAAAGCAATGAGTTGGCCAACTGTGATATTGGCCTTCTGACTTCCTACATCTTCCACCACGTCATACTTAGCTTGAGAAGATGAAATGGCAAAGTCATTCATGCCCAACTTCTTTCTTGGTACTCTTGGTTGACTTACTCCACTTGATCGTGTACTCCGACTTGGCATGTCCTCTATGGAAATTGACTCATCTGCAAATCGAGCACGTTTCTTCTCATGTGCAAGGATATCCACCTTCGACTTTGAGCTCTCTCCTTTCTCAAAGGTGCATTGATGAGGAAATACATCAATGGATGCTACTCCCTTATCCTTGGCTTGTTGTGTGGCCGGTGCATTGTTGTTGTGCCAAACTCCATCATGTTGTCGAGGGTTAGGACAATTTCGCTGAAAATGAGGACCGCCACAAGTAAAACAAGAAACTGCAAAGTTTCCTGGAGGTGGATTTCCTCTTGGAGGATAATTTCCATACACTCTAGAACTTCCTCCTACATTCTGATTCCTCTTCTCCCACAACTGTACTACATTGATCTTGAGGTCTGCTAGAGTTTCCGTAATAGATTTCAACTCATTTTGCAAATCTACATTAGGATTCACCATTGTGGATGAACTAGCAAGATTTGAACCCATGGATCTTCCTACAATCGGTGGAGCTACTTCTCTAGCCACCAAGCTAGAATCATCATCTTCTAAGCTTTCCTCAATTCTAATAGCAATTCGAATGGCTTCAGCTTTAGAAGAAAGCTTCTCATATCTCACCTTACTTAGAATCTCGGGTCTCAAACCTCCGACGAAGTTCTTCATGAGCATTGCTCGTATCCCCACCATTGTAGCATCCACTTCGTCTCCACCCTTCCTCAACACCACGTGGAACCTCGACTCTAACTTCTCAGTTCTCTCCACATAGGTCCTCACCTTCTCGTTCTCTTCTTGTTTCAAGAAGGTGACCTCACACATCAGCTTTTCATAACTTTCATTGGGAAGAAAGTTTTTGATGAGGCTCTCCGTCAACGTCTCCCAAGTGTCCTTCTCCACATGTTCTCTCTTGTACTCCTGGTACCATTTGAGAGCAGAATCCTCCAAGAAATCCGGCAAAAGCATAGCCCACTCAACCTTCTTCCTTTCATTGTTTCCTATGCAAGCCCTCTTGAAGTCCCTAACAAAGGCTTCTACATCCTCATTTTCCCCCCCATAAAACACTGGAAGCTTCCCCATTTCCAACTAATATTTTTTATTTTTATTTTTTTATTGGAAATTTATATGGGTCTCCCTAATACAATACAAATAACACTAACTACATCCTTGAGTAATTCATCAAAGGAAACACAAAAGGAATTGGTTGCTCCAAGATAGCCAAAGCTCTCTCCTCCCTTAGGCATACAATGAGTCTTACCCTCATCATCATCTTCTCCATCATCCGAATGATGATCTCCATCTTCAGTCCGAGCTTGAACCCGCTGAGGTCACTTTCTTCGTTTCAGCACTTAGCTTGCCGTCAAAACCTTCCACAAGTGATTCTAGAAGCGCCTTCACTCCGCTGCATTCGTGTCCCGCCGGTAGTCCAATCACTCCGCAATTGTCACAAAAGGTTGCACTTTGGGATTCATGTGGCGATGATGGTCCCAAGTGAAGTTTCAAATCTCCCAAGGTTCTCTTGCTCCTCAATCTTCTATCCTTGTTCCGCAGTGAACAATTGACAACCTTATGTCCCTCCTCTCCACAATAAAAGCAAGTCTCACGTTTCACTCTTGGGGACTGACTAACTACTCTTTCTTCAAGGCAAGGCGGTGGGTGAATGTGGCCGTGCTACATCCCCATCATCCGCCTGTCGATCCTCGACTAAATCCTCTTCGCCGCCGACGTCCGCTGCCGAAGGCGATCGAGCGGAGGGTGTAATTGCGCATCGCGCACCCAAATTTTGTTCCGCGGACAGACAGTCCGCTCCTCCGTTAGGTCCTGCTCCCTCGATCGGTCTTGCGCGAGGCCTATGCGCAGGCGCAAATACCGGCGCCTTGTCTGCCGCAGGCGCAGCGCCGAAGGCGTCTATCGCCGAAGGCGACATAGCCGGAGACCGCTCGCCCGATGTCCCTGGCCCCGAAGGCCCTACCGCCGAAGGCGCATCTACCGGCGGATTACCCGCCAAAGGGGCGGTCTCCGCACGCTCCCTGCTCACATCTTGTTGACCCGAAGGCCCTGGCGCCGAAGGCGCAAATCGCGGCGCGTTGTACGCCGAGGGTCTGGTCCCGAAGGCCCTTGACCCGTAGGCGGATCTTCCGCCGGCTCCTTCCCCTTCCTACGTTGGACCGGGGGTGAATCCTGCCTGTGCGCAGGCGAACGCCTGTGCGTAGGCGGACTTTCTCTGCCTACGCTAAGGCGGAGGTCCACGTCCGCTTGGGGTCGCCTTTTCGTTGAAGCTCGCCTGTGCGCAGGCGGAACACTCGTCCGCATCGCACGTGGTAACTCCGGAGGCCCTTGGCCCGAAGGCCGCGTCTCGTCCGTCGGAGGTGCAGCGTGGTCCGTCGCTCCTGCAGATGTCCGCGCTCCTTCAGTTCTCTCCAGCGACGCACTTCCTTTCTCCGTGGCGATCGTCGCCGTGTCCGCGCTGCTTGCTGGTAACAAAAGCCTGCGCGCCTTCTGCTTCCGCCGGCTGCACACTTCATGCAATGGCCGCTGTCGAATGGGAGCAGGGGGTTCTCGGTGCTACTCCTCCTCAGACTCCTCTCTCCATCGACGCTTCCGCGGCACTCTTGCTGTGAGTATGTTTCTTCCCTCGTCCCTCCGCCTTGGTGGAGTAGAAGCTGGTGATTCCTCTGCGTCGGTGTCGACCTCGTTATCCCGCACATACTTCCCGGGATGGTCGACGGACAATGGCGGAAAGCGAGCAAGCTCCGCCGCGGTCAAACAATTTTGCTGTCGATAAAAATTGATCAAGAAAGGGGAAAGGTGATTGAGAGTTCCCACCTTCTCCTCAAACGCATGCTGCCGCATCACTCTGTGCAGGATGCTCGCCCAGTGAATTGGAGCTCCCTCGATGATGAGCTCCACAAAAGAAACCTGCCACAAGGTGATGTAGCAGGCGCGGTATGGCTACAGTAATTGCAGCAGCGCCGTCGCCACAGTCCAGCGGAAGCGATCTTTGTAGTCGCGGGTCTTGTACCCATTCTTGGTAGACCTCTCCCGCTTGAACAACTCCACAAATTGCGCCTCGTCCTGCCTCGACACCTTGACGCTCTCACTATCAAAGAGGAGGTGCCCTTCGATGCAGGCACACCTTCCCAATGCCTGCGCCCAATCTTGGACGGTCCACCGATCGACATGCGGACGTAATCCGCGCGAAGGTGGTCGCTGTGGCTCCAGCCACTCGCGCACCATATCCACACAAATGTAGTTCCATCCCCAAAGCAAGAAATCGAGCTTTCTTGCAATCAGCCGCTCCTCGTAGGCGCGCAACCTGTTCTGTGGAAGCCGGAGCGGCAGCATCCGCAATCGGTTCAGCTTCGACATTGCGTTCTTGGAATTTGCTTGCTCGCTAATTTTCTCTCTGCTCCGCTCGAACCCCTTGCTCCCTCGGCAAACTCTAATTTCACTCAATTCCAAATTGCGCGCACTCAATTCTCTCTCAATCAACAAGTAATCCTCTACGCGGCGATGTCTAGAATGCTTAGCAGCTAGCAGATGGACGCGCGCAGCTCGCACTAGAAAATGGAATAGACGCAGACACTCGGTGTTCGCATGTCCCACCGCTCCGCACGTAGTGCACCACAAGTTTGCCCGCACTCTCCCGGGTGATTTTCGTCGGTCCTGGCCGCCTACGACTTGAACTTTGAGGTCGGCGAAGTCCTTCACAAGGGTCTCCATCTTCGATGCTATGTCTCCCGGCGCTCTGTCCATAGTCATTTGTCGGGGGCCCTTCTTCTTCGCTTCTTTCTCTTCTTCTCTTCCTCCGACGAGGAGGTTTCCTCTTCTTCGGAGGAGGAACGGTTCTCGTCCGAGGACGGTTCTTCCGACGACGGAGTTGCACCTCTGCGTCGTCTTCGCCCTCCCTTCGGTTTTTGCTCCTTTGACTCCCGTCTCTCTCTCCCTCTTCGGTTGAGAGTGGAAGTTTCAAAGGCTTCGGCCGATGTGTGGTAACCCACTTTTTGTTTTTTGTCGTAACTAAAACATTTTTGAATAGTAAGTACCGCGGCAGCAGCTGTAAATAGTAATCGGTACGCGAAAACAGAGTAAAAAGAGGATCCAGGACAGTCAAGGGGTTTTGGCCTTAGGCCACAGTAAGACGCTTGGGACGGAACGGGCGGTTCATGCTGCAGGATCCGCTTCGAGCACCTTCGGCGGTAGATCACTCATAACTTTCTCAATTCGTAACGCTTTGAAATGCTTTGGGTCTTGTTGGAAAGAACTCAACGCGCTGGTTCCAACGAGCCCAAGAACTTGTGAAACGGATGAGAGGTCACTGAGTTATGAGTGGCGGAAGTTTCTCATATAGAGGAGCCTCCACGGACGGGCGAGCCTCCACGGACGCGGACGGCCAGCGCAACGCCGCGGACGGCCTGCGGATAGCCGACAACTTCTTTTTCAAAAAGAAGTTGTCGGCTTCTTATGTAATAACCCACTAAAGGCTAAAACTGCAATATAGTGGTAGAAAGGTCGAACCCACAGGGACAGAGGAACACACAGGGTACAAAGTGTCACTTTTAACAGACTATTGAGGAGTTTGAATTCTCAGGCGACTGTCACTCCCAGAAATACTGCAAGTGTCCACTCGGAGCGCACTCGGAGGTCGCACAGTGCAGCGTAACACACACACACACACACACACCTGAAACTACAGAAACACAACCCAGAGATCCGTTAGGACCTCTACTCAAGATTTCAGGGGGGAAGTCTCTCGCGAGCACACTCAGCGAAGCTGCGGGTAGTAACTCCCAACTCCGGCTTATACAACACTTCCACTAGCTTGCTGCTAGTGTAGAAAACCCGGTTTGGAGTGCCTACTTCGGATCGAAGTCACTCCTACGCGGCGAACAACACTCTCAACTCACAAAACGTGCAGAGAACACAGGTCCGCACTGAAGGACTCACTGTGAAACATTCCAGTAACACAACAACAGTCTATTGAAGAGTTTGAATTCTCAGGCACTTGTCATTCCCAGAAATACTACAGGGGTTACCCTGAAGGCACCTGCTGCAGCGTAACCTGAATTTACAACCAAGGCTTGCACGAAGTAGCAAAACTTCACTTTGGCATTCAGAGGAAAAATCCCAAAGGAGTACAATCAGAAAGAAACACTCGAAGGTGTAGGGGCGAAACTGTTCAAGTATCTAACTAGTCACAAGCTCTGAGCATCGGCAGTCACCCGCAGGTGCAGATCCGAACTACTCAAGTCTCTAACCAATGTGCTAGCTCTGAACATTCGGCCGAAGGCCTTCAGCTACAAAATGCGGAACGCCAAGTTGTAACTCCTCGTGCGTGGTGACAGAACTTAAGGACACAAACACGCAGAGGAAATGGGTTCCTGATCTGCACTTCCGAAATTGGGAAAGAACCCAAGGCAAAACGCCTTGAACTATTTTATACCTTCTAAGTCCTAACTAGCACTACACTGCACTACGCTACACGCCTACACGGAACGACGCTACACTGCACTCCGCGGAACTTGTGCTACGTCTCCTGCGCGACGGACTGCCGCGCACTAACTCCCTACCCTGCCAGTCTTCCGCTCGACTGCGCAGTCCCAACCGTTGCAACGCCGCGGACACCTCCACCTCGAGGGTGGACATGGTATCCCGCGCCTGCGACAGAAAAGCGTCGAGCTTCTTCGCTACCTTCCGCCGACTCCTGCTGTCGCCTGTCAACAACCCGGCTGCGCGAAGTTCAAACTCACGTAGTGTGAGTTTCTCCTGCGCCGCCACTTCCCAGTGGGCGTAGCCCTTGAGACAGTGGGCGACACGCCTCGCCGTCTCCACCTTCGTGCGATCTGCCACTCGCCTGCGATCCTCTTCAATTACCACTAATTGCGATTCGGCCTCAGCACGCTGCGCTCTCAATTCGCCACACTCTGACTGTAGCCGGTGGATTAAATCCTCATCTGCCTGCCGTGCGAGCTGACACTCCGCCAACAACCGCGTCTGTCGCACGAGCTCCTCTGACAGAATCTGATTCTGAGTTTTCTCAAATATCAATTCCTGCGTGGTCTGCAGCACATCCTTGCTGAGCTCTTCCACTCTATCCTTCTGCAACCTGTCGAGGGCGTGCGCCTTCCTCTCAAGGTTGTACTGCCCCCATAAACAGGCATGCCTCTCCTTCATTTCCCTCAACTCCTGGTCCACCCTAGCTAGTAGCTTGCTGGTGTGGACTTTAGTGCGAGTCCGCCTGCGCACTAATTCGATGTAAGATCCCGGCTGAAGTGGATCGGCGTATTTATCGATTTTGCGATCCAAGTACCTCAGCAACGGAATCACCTGCTTAGAGAGCGCCGCCGCCGGCGCTCCAACAATTTCCTCCTCCTCCTCCTCGGTATCCCCCGCACCCGACATTTCTTCGGTGGAGCCTCCGTCGTCATCATCCGAGTGGAGAATTTCAGTCGCCATTGATTGCGTCGGCGACTGACCCGAGTGGGGCTGCACGTCGTCGACGTGTGCTGCTTGCGAAGGCACAGCTGCAGCCTCGCTGCTCTTCGCCAAAATGTCTAAGGCGGTAGGCGAATGTGCCCGTGCTACATTCCCGTCGCCCGCTTGTTGGTCTTCTACCGTATCCTCTCTGCCGCCGACGTCCGCCGCCGAAGGCGATCGAGCGGAGGGTGGCTGCGCGGGGTTTGATTGCGCATCGCGCACCGCAATTTCATCCCGCAAACAGTCACTCCTCCTCCTTGTGTTTCTGTAGTTTGGTGTGTGTGTGTGTGTGTGTGTTACGCTGCACTGTGCGACCTCCGAGTGCGCTCCGAGTGGACACTTGCAGTATTTCTGGGAGTGACAGTCGCCTGAGAATTCAAACTCCTCAATAGTCTGTTAAACGTGACACTTTGTACCCTGTGTGTTCCTCTGTCCCTGTGGGTTCGACCTTTCTACCACTATATTGCAGTTTTAGCCTTTAGTGGGTTATTACACATACCAATCCACAGCTTGCTGTACCGAGAAGGGGGACCCTGGTCCCGTTTTCGGTATTCTGTCAAGGAGGTCCAGAAATCTCTCACTGTAGTCACGCAGACTCTCCTTCTTCTCCCGCTGCAGGTTACGCAACTTTGTCAATACCCGACTGTCGTAGCCGAGCTCGCGGAAGCGTCGCAGGAACTTCTCCTTCAGTTGAGCCCATGTTGTCAACCCATTCGGATCGATACTCTCATGATTGTACCAACTAGCTCTGAGCATTGGCAGTCATCCGCAGGTGTAGATCCGAACTACTCAAGTCTCTAACCAATGTACTAGCTCTGAACATTCGGCCGAAGGCCTTCAGCTACAAAATGCGGAACGCCAAGTGGTAGCTCCTCTTGCGTGGTGACAGAACTAAGGACACTAATACGCAGAGAAAATGAGTTCCTGATCTGCACTTCCGAAATTGGGAAAGAACCCAAGGCAAAACGCCTTGAACTACTTTATACCTTCTAAATCCTAACTAGCACTACACTGCACTACGCTACACGCCTGCACGGAACCACGCTACACTACACTCCGCGGAACCTGTGCTACGTCTCCTGCGCGACGGACTGCCGCGCACTAACTCCCTACCCTGCCAGTCTTCCGCTCGACTGCGCAGTCCCAACCGCTGCAACGCCGCGGACACCTCCACCTCAAGGATGGACATGGTATCCCGCGCCTTCTACAGAAAAGCGTCTAGCTTCTTTGCCACCTTCCGCCGACTCCTGCTGTCTCCTGCCAACAACCCTGCTGCGCAAAGTTCAAACTCACGCAATGTGAGTTTCTCCTGCGCCGCCACTTCCGAGTGGGCGTAGCCCTTGAGACAGTGGGCGACACGCCTCGCCATCTCCTCCTTCGTGCGATCTGCCTCTCGCCTGCGATTCTCTTCAATTACCACTAACTGCGATTCGGCCTCCGCACGCTGCGCTCTCAATTCACCACACTCTGACTGTAGCCTGCGGATTAAATCCTCATCCGCCTGCCGTGCGAGCTAACACTCCGCCAATAAACGCGTCTGTCGCACGAGCTCCTCTGACAGAATCTGATTCTGAGTTTTCTCAGACATCAAATCCGTCGTGGTCTTCACCACATCTCTGGTGAGCTCTTCCAATCTCTCCTTCCTCATCCTGTCGAGGGCGTGCAATTTCCTCTCAAGGTTGTACTGCCCCCATAAACAGGCATGCCTCTCCCTCAATTCCTTCAACTCCTGGTCCACCCTAGCTAGTAGCTTGCTAGTGTGGATTTTAGTGCGAGTCCGCCTGCGCACTAATTCGATGTAAGATCCCGGCTGAAGTGGATCGGCGTATTTATCGAATTTGCGATCCAAGTACTTCAGCAACGGTATCACCTGCTCAGAGAGTGCCGCCGCCGGCGCTCCAACAATTTCCTCCTCCTCCTCCTCGGTATCCCCTGCTCCCGACATTGCTTCGGTGGAGCCTCCGTCGTCATCATCCGAGTTGAGGATTTCAGTCGCCATTGATTGCGTCGGCGACTGACCCGAGTGCGGCTGCACGTCGTCTACGGGTGCTGCTTGCGAAGGCACAGCTGCAGCCTCGCTGCTCTTCGCCAAAATGTCTAAGGCGGTGGGCGAATGTGGCCGTGCTACATCCCCGTCGCCCGCGTGGCGGTCTTCTACCGTATCCTCTCTGCCGCCGACGTCCGCCGCCGAAGGCGATCGAGCGGAGGGTGGCTGCGCGGGGTTTGATTGCGCATCGCGCACCGAAATTTCGTCCCGCGAACAGTCAATCCGCTCCTCCGTCAGGTGCTGCTCCCTCGATCGGTCCTGCGCGAGGGCTATGCCTGGCCTGTGCACAGGCGCAAATGCCGGCGCTTTGTCCGCCGCAGGCGCAGCGCCGAAGTCGTCTATCGCTAAAGGCGACATAGCCGGGGGCCGCTCGCCCGATGTCCCTTGGCCCGTAGGCCCTACCGCCGAAGGCGCATCTACCGGCGGATTACCCGCCGAAGGTGCGGCCTCCGCACGCTCCCTGCTCGCATCTCCTCGGCCCGAAGGTCCTGGCACCGAAGGCGCAAATCGCGGCGCGTTGTGCGCCGCAGGGTCTAGCCCCGAAGGCCTGTGTCCCGTAGGCGGATCTTCCGCTGGCTCCTTTCCCTTCCTAAGTTGGAATGGGGGTGATTCCTGCCTGTGCTCAGGCGGCATGTGTGGAGGTGACCTGTGCACAGGCGCACATTCAAGGGAAGTTGGCGAACGCCTCTGCGCAGAACGCACCGATGCCTCCAGAAGCAGACAGGCGGACTGACAGTCGGCCGACTGCGAGTCGGGCGACTGAAGGTCGGCCAACTGAAGTACGGCCAATTGAGCAGCGCGTTGAACCAGATAGCAGGCCGGAAGCAGAAGGGAGTTTGGCTGACGAGCCAACAACCCTCAGAGGGTCGTCTTCGGCAGAAGGCGCTTCTGGGAAAACGCCGCCAGCAAGCAGGCCAAGTGGAGTGAAGACGCGCAGGGTAGATCCGACTGCCAGTCGGACAACTGCTAGTCGGCCGACTGCGAGTCGGTCAACTGAGAGTCGGCCAGATTCGCCGACTGCGAGACGGATAGAGCCGGCGACCATTGTGCGGGCGCCTTCGGCGGACACACCTCCGGCGAAGACACCTTCCGCGCAGATCGCGCCGGAAGAGCAGGCAGCAGAAGCGGGCGGTGCAAAGGTGACAAAAGTCACTGCGGCGCCGACCCCTTCGAGAACCGAAGATCGAGCCGGAATAGGGGCTCAGGCAGTGGGATCCCCCACTGCCTTGGATATTTTAGCAGGGAGTGGAGCGGCAGTCGCCAAGAGATTCGGTGGCGACTGAAATCCTCGAAACAGAGGATGAGACGAGTTCGGAAGAGCAGGAAGCGGACTCTGTGCAGAAGACGCCAACAGGGGTATTGTGCGAGCAGATAGTTCCACTCCTGCGATATTTGGATCGCAAGACATCCAAGTACTCGGGTTGCGGAAAACCGCAATCTTATGTGGAGATTGTCAAGCGCAAGACAAGGAGCAAGGTGGCCACTTGGGCCTCTAGGTGCCAAACATTGCAGGATAGGTATACTGCCCTCCGACAGCACCTGGCGATCACGTAGAGGCTACACCAAACCTGCGAGGTCCCTAGAGAATCTCTGCGATCTTCCGAATTCACTCTGTTTTGATGCACCGAAGGCTATTTACATTGCTGCCGTGGTACAGTTTTCTAAAAATGTTTTAATTTCCTCAAAATTACCAAAAGTGGGGTACCACATGCTCCCCTCCTAAATTGTGAGCGCCCACGCGAACACTCACATGTGGTATTTCTTCAACCGCCACCCATTCACTCGGGTGCCTAACAAATCGCCGGCTAGGTCCGCAAGTTGGATGGATCCATTCGAGAAGACTTCAACAACCTTGTAAGGTCCCATCCATCTTAGGTGCAGTTTGCCTGGGAATCTGGCATGCCTGCTGTCGTAGAGCAGTGCCAAATCACCTTTCTGCAGGAGTACAGGTTTGATCTTCTTATCGTATCTCTCCTTCCGGCGGAGCTGAATTCTCCTGGTGCGCTCCTCGGCTTCTCGTCTCCTCTCATCCAGCAGCATGACCTCCTGTAATCTGTAGAGCTGACTCTCCCCTGCGCTCACCCTCTGTAAATCCAACGTTCGTTGGGTGGGTACTTCGAACTCGATCGGGAGGATCGGGTGTTGACCATACACCAGAAAGTATGGTGTCTGTTTGGTCGTAATTTTCTCAGCTGTCCGGTACGCCCATAGAGCGGCTGCTAACTTCGTATCCAAGTCGTAAGCGTGATTTACCGTGACTTTGAGTAGTATTTTACACAACAGACCATTGGACTTCTCCGTCAATCCATTCGCCTTGGGATTGTATGGGGTAGTCTTCCGGTGCTTGATGTGGAAATACCGTGTCAGATCTTCGATGATCTGGTTCAGAAAATGCGTGCCCCGGTCGCTGACGAGCTCTAAAGGACAACCGTAGCGCGTGATAATTGACTCGAACAAGAAGGCTGCCACTGTGGCTGCATCATCCCTTCTGGTGGCCTTGGCCTCCACCATTTTGGTGGCGTAGTCCGTAGCTACCAGAATGTAGCGCCTTCGTGTGTTTCTAGTCACTGGTTGTATCGGCCCTACAAAGTCAATGCCCCACTTTTCGAAAGGTGCTAGAGGCATGATGGGAGTTAGGGGCCATCGTGTTGTAGGCGTTGGTCTCCCCGTCCTCTGGCAACTATCGCATTTGCGGATGTAATCGAGAACGTCCTTAAACATGGTCTGCCACCAATACCCCGCATTTACAATCTTTGTGACTGTGTTCCGGGTGGCATAGTGTCCACCCGCCTCCTCGGTATGCATCGCACTTACCACTCTTGGGACCTCTGATTCCTCCAAACACCTGCACAGGCGCTCATCTGCCATCTTTTTGAACAAAACACCCTGCTGGAGTTGGTACGGGCCTGCCTTATGAATAAAGACAGTCCTTTGTTCCAAGTCCATGCCTACGGGACACTAAAGTGTTAGCAGATATCGGTACAGGTCGGCATAGCGGGACTCGTGCCCCGCAGACAACTGAAACAATTCTTCATCTGGGAAATCGTCCACCAATTCCTCCTCGGTAGGCTGGGTCCATCCATAGTCTGGACAAGTAATCTGCATTTTCGTGATGCACCCCTTTCCTGGTCTGGACCGTGTAGGTGAACTCTTGTAGCAACAGCACTCATCTAGCTATCCGACCGGACAGGTCGGCTTTCTTGACTAGATGTTGCAGTGCGTAGTGATCCACATGGAACACAAACTCGTAGCAGATTAGGTTGTGTCGAAACTTTTTACAGGAGTACACCATCCCCAACGCTTCTCTCTCCGTCGTGGTGTACTTCCTCTCTGCTAGAGACAGCTGACGGCTCGCGAAATAGATCGGGTAGTCCTTTTTGTTGTCATCCTTTTGGCTCAGTACTACACCGATGGCGAATGCAGATGTGTCAACGTAAACATGGAATGGTCGATTCCAGTCTGGACTCCTTAGCACTGGAGCAGTCGTGAGTTTCGCTTTAAGAGCCTCGAATGCTGACTGCTGGTTCGCACCCCAGGCATAAGGCTCGTCCTTCTTCAACAACTTGGTCAGGTCGGCCGCCAGTGTTGCATACAGGTGTATGAATCTTTGGTAGTAGCCCACATGACCCAGGAATGCTCGAAGCTCTCTCAGATTCGTGGGTGGCTCAAGCTCGAGTATAACCTTGACCTTCTCGATGTCCTCTGCAATGCCGTCTGCCGAGACCCGATGGGCTAACAAGATCCCACTAGTCATAAAGAAAAAGCACTTCTCGGGATGCAGCGATAAACTGCTCTCCCTACATTTATCGAAGGTCTGCTTCAGGTGACTTAAGTGTTCAGACCGCTTCCCAAAGACACAGAAGTCATCTATGAATATTTCCAGGAACTTCCTCAGTTGCTCTTGAAAGATATTGGTCATCATCCGCTGAAAGGTGGCAGGTGCGTTGCACAGACCAAAGGGCATCTTGTGGTATGCGTAAGTTCCCCAGTCGGTTGTGAACGTCGTTTTATCCTTGTCCTGTTCCCAGATAGACACCTGATTGTAACCTGAGAACCCGTCCAGGAAGCTATAGCACTCATGTCCTGCGACATGGTCTAAAATGGCATCCGTGAACGGCAACGGGTGATGATCCTTGCGTGTTGCTGCATTCAACTTCCGGAAATCCTGACACACTCGTATCTTACCCGTCAACTTCTTTGGTACGATAACAATCGGCGATACCCATTCACTGCTGAGCACTGGGTAAATAATACCGGCGCTCAGGTACCTATCTATCTCCTCCTTAACTAGCAAGGAGTATTTTGGGTTGAGGCGATACTGGCACTGACGTATGGGTACTGCTTCATCCAGTAAATCAATACGGTGTTCCCCATACCGTGCAGGTATCACCTTCATGTCTTCGATCTTCCAGGCGAAGACATCGATGCCTACGCCAGTCACATCGTACTTGTGCGCCATATAGCCACGGCCGCCCGAGCAGGACGTCATAGCCTTGCTTCAGCATCGGTTGAAGGATGATATAAGTCAACCGAAAGTCTGCACCACCGATGATTGTTTTGACATTGCGTAGCATACCTACAGGCATTCTCCGCGTCTGATCCGCTAACCTCAACACACACCTCGAGGGTTCGTATTCACTGAACCCCAAGGCTCTTGCAGTGTCCGTCGTCATTATGTTGACTCATGATCCAGAGTCTACTGGTACCTTGCGTACACAACATCCTTCTATTTCTACATCGATCTCTGGTGGCCCTTGGTCTTCGCTGGCCACTTGGTACACCTGAGAGGCTTTGTGCGTGCGCGGCTTCCGCGGGCGTCGTAACGAAAGCATCAACATCCTCCGATACATCTTGTTGTCCTCAAGAAGCTGGTTGAACGTGATGTTCACTTGCCGATTCCCAAGATCTTCGACTAAGTCAAAGTGGACGCGTCAGGTCGGAGACGACGCCCTACGAGATTCCAAAGTTGCTGCCATCTTCACACCAAAGGAGGATGACAAGTCTGGCCGCGGTAGTTCCTTTTGGTTGCGGATCCCTTCCTTGAACAAGTTCGTTACCTCGTCGCTGATATCCCGTTTCAGCAAGCATATTGGCTCATCTTCGACCGCGGTCTGGGTGCGCACTGCTGGTGCTTCTCGCGTAACCGAAGACTTTCGTGCAGGTCGCAAGTCGGACTTGCTGGATGCCTTCTCTTTCCCCTTTTCCGTCCGGTCGTCGGTTCTCCGTTCGTGCTTGCGAGTGTCGCGCTCTTGTTCCTTCGATTTCTTGGAACTACGAGTTTTGACTCGTGCGCACATAACTTCTTCCGCCGGCCATTCTTCGTCTTCGTCATTTCTGTCCGAACCTACTTCGGCCTGGTTAACTTGGACGTCCTCCTTGGCAGGGGTGGTCACAAATCGTACCGTTGGCTGAGGAACTGGTGGCTGATCACACTCTGGCGCAGTATGCCCGGACTTCTTGCAGTTACTACATGTCGGGACATAACCGGTTTGCCTTTTGGGATGGGGGCACTGAGGTGAGAAGTGTCCAACTTCCCCACAATTATAACAAGCTCGCGGTGGCGGTGGGTCAAACGTCCCTGGAGGTGCCCCTCGCCTCACAGGTACCGTAGTGGCCCGATCTACCGGATGATACCGTTGAACCTGCATTGTTGTAACTGCATTAGGGGCGGGGACCGACTGGACAGCGTAGGCTGTCTCTTCGCTCGCCTCTCCATAGTACTGGGGGTGTTCTCCATAGTACGGTTGTGCCCACTCCACTGCGTTGACTGGATAAGACGGACGGGTGGTAAGACACTAAGTGTTCGCATGTCCCACCGCTCCGCACGTAGTGCACCACAAGTTCGCTCGCACTCTCCCGGGTGATTTTCGGCGATCATGGCCGCCTACCACTTGAACTTTGAGGTCGGCGAAGTCCTTCACAAGGGTCTCCATCTTCGAGGCTATGTCTCCCGGCGCTCTGTCCATAGTCATTCGTCGGGGGCCCTTCTTCTTCGCTGCCCCATGCTTCTTTCTCTTCTTCTCTTCCTCCGACGAGGAGGTTTCCTCTTCTTCGGATGAGGAACGTTTCTCGTCCGAGGACGGTTCTTCCGATGACGGAGTTGCACCTCTGCGTCGTCTTCGCCCTCCCTTCGGTTTTCGCTCCTTTGACTCCCGTCTCTCTCTCCCTCTTCGGTTGAGAGTGGAAGTTTCGAAGGCTTCGGCCGATGCAATCACATCCTCAATAGTATCGCACTTACTGCGTCGGCAAAAAGTCTCCATCTCCCGAGTTAAGCCGGTCACGTACCAATCCACAGCTTGCTGTACCGAGAAAGGGGACCCTGGTCCTGTTTTTGGTATTCTGTCAAGGAGGTCCAGAAATCTCTCAGTGTAGTCACGCAGACTCTCCCTCTTCTCTCGCTGTAGGTTACGCAACTTTGTGAATACCCGACTGTCGTAGCCGAGCTCGCGGAAGCGTCAAAGGAACTTCTCCTTCAGCTGAGCCCATGTTGTCAACCTAGTCGGATCGATGCTCTCGTGATTGTACCAACTTCTTGCCTTCTTCCGTAGAAGACTTGGAAAGATCCGTAGTCGGTCCTCGTCGGTGATCTCGCGATTAGCAATGGACACCGATTCAAACAGCTTGATGTAGGAATCTGCATCGTCGTCATCCCCACTCCCTTTATACTTTGGGTAGGAGTGCTTAGTAATCGGCTGAGGTAGACGCACATTGGCTTGTCCGTCCGCCATCGGGGTGTCTGTTGACGTTTCTTGGGCGGTCAGTTGTAATTCACAAGGGGGGTCCGTGCAAGGAATATCTAGTAGAACTGTAAGCACCAGGTTTGGTTCCGAGTCACTGGGGGTAGTTTCCCCAAGGATGTCGGCCGAACTAGGCTTAGGTACTCTTTTTGGTGTTTTCTTGTTTTGACGCCGTGTCTCTTCCACGGCCTTCTCTGAATCTCGTCGGAACCTGCGGGCAGCTCTCGCACTTCGGTTGCTCCCACTAGCTCCAGTCGACATTTTACAAGCATGGCTGCTCGTAAAAACCCCGGTGTTGACACAACTGTCCCCGGCAGCGGCGCCAAAAAGAAGTTGTCGGCTTCTTATGTAATAACCCACTAAAGGCTAAAACTGCAATATAGTGGTAGAAAGGTCGAACCCACAGGGATAGAGGAACACACAGGGTACAAAGTGTCAGGTTTAATAGACTATTGAGGAGTTTGAAATCTCAGGCGACTGTCACTCCCAGAAATACTGCAAGTGTCCACTCGGAGCGCACTCGGAGGTCGCACAGTGCAGCGTAACACACACACACACACAGCTGAAACTACAGAAACACAACCCATAGATCCGTTAGGACCTCTACTCAAGATTTCAGGGGGAAAGTCTCTCAAGAGTGCACCAAGCGGAGCTGGGGGTAGTGACTTCCAACTCCGGCTTTTACAACACTTCCACTAGCTTGCTGCTAGCGTAGGAAACCCGGTTTGGACTGCCTACTTCGGATTGAAGTCACTCATACGCGGTGAACAACACTCTCAACTCACAAAACGCGCAAAGAACACAGGTCCGCACTGAAGGACTCACTGAGAAACATTCCAGTAATACACCATAACAGTCTATTGAAGAGTTTGAATTCTCAGGCACTTGTCATTCCCAGAAATACTACAGGGGTTACCCGGAAGGCACCTGCTGCAGCGTAACCTGAATTACAACCAAGGCTTACACGAAGTAGCAAAACTTCACTTTGGCATTCAGGGGAAAAATCCCGAAGGAGTACAATCAGAAACAAACACTCGAAGGTGTAGGGGCGAAACTGTTCAAGTATCTAACTAGTCACTGGCTCTCAGCATCGGCAGTCACCCGCAGGTGCAAATTCGAACTACTCAAGTCCCTAACCAATGTACTAGCTCTGAACATTCGGCCGAAGGCCTTCAGCTACAAAATGCGGAACGCTAAGTTGTAACTCCTCTTGCGTGGTGACAGAACTTAAGGACACAAACACGCAGAGAAAATGGATTCCTGATCTGCACTTCTGAGTTTGGGAAAGAACCCAAGGCAAAACGCCTTGAACTACTTTATACCTTCTAAATCCTAACTAGCACTACACTGCACTACGCTACACGCCTGCACGGAACCACGCTACACTACACTCCGCGGAACCGGTGCTACGTCGCCTGCGCGACGGATTGCCGCGCACTAACTCCCTACCCTGCCAGTCTTCCGCTCGACTGCGCAGTCCCAACCGCTGCAACGCCGCGGACACCTCCACCTCGAGGGTGGACATGATATCGCGCGCCTTCGACAGAAAAGCGTCGAGCTTCTTCGCTACCTTCCGCCGACTCCTGCTGTCGCCTGCCAACAACCCTGCTGCGCGAAGTTCAAACTCACGCAGTGTGAGTTTCTCCTGTGCCGCCACTTCCCTGTGGGCGTAGCCCTTGAGACAGTGGGCGACACGCCTCGCCGTCTCCTCCTTCGTGCGATCTGCCTCTCGCCTGCGATCTTCTTCAATTACCACTTATTGCGATTCGGCCTCCGCACGCTGTGCTCTCAATTCGCCACACTCTGACTGTAGCCTGCGGATTAAATCCTCATCCGCCTGCCGTGCGAGCTGACACTCTGCCAACAAACGCGTCTGTCGCACGAGCTCTTCTGACAGAATCTGATTCTGAGTTTTCTCAGACATCAAATCCTGCGTGGTCTGCACCACATCCCTGGTGAGCTCTTCCAATCTCTCCTTCCGCATCTTGTCGAGGGCGTGCGATTTCCTCTCAAGGTTGTACTGCCCCCATAAACAGGCATGCTTCTCCCTCAATTCCTTCAACTCCTGGTCCACCCTAGCTAGTAGCTTGCTAGTGTGGACTTTAGTGCGAGTCTGCCTGCTGTGGTACCCCACTTTTGGTAATTTTGAGGAAATTAAAACATTTTTGGAAAACTGTACCAAGGCAGCAATGTAAATAGCCTTCGGTGCATCAAAACAGAGTGAATTCGGAAGATGGCAAAGATTCTCGGGGGACCTCGTAGAATCTAGGAGTCGGGTGCAGCGTTGAGGAAGGGCACCACCCTTCCTGCGACCTCATAAGGTATGATCCCTACGGCGCAAGGCGCAAAATCCGCCTTTGGCGCTGCGTCCGCGGCGGTAGGGAAATCCTTCATATTTAGGTCAACCCCCAAACGTCTTGACTAAGTTAGGGTTTCGTTGAAAAGAGCTCAACGCGCTGATTCCAACGAGCCCAAGAACGCCAACAACGGATGAGGACTCCGGGAGTTATGAAGGTTGTAAGATACTCCGCTCTTCGCCTATGCACAGGCGGAGAAGTTTTGTCCTATGCGCGGACGAAGGAAGTTCGCCTGCGCACAGGCGAAATAGGGTTTTGATGTAGGCGCGAAGTTCGCCTACGCACAGGCGTGCGCCTGTGCACAGGCGCTTCGGCGTCGGCGGGAAATCCGCCTTGGGCCCTAGAAATGCGCCTTGTGAGGTAGAAATTGTACGGCGCCTTCTGCGCCAGCGCAACGCCGCGGACGAGCAAGGAGCCGCCAGAATAGTAAAATCCGTACGGACCGTACGGACTGTACGGACGGGACGGATGGATGCGCCCTTGGACGGACGGAGTTGCGGAGGCGGAGCGCGCCGACGGAGAGACAAGGAACGGACAGTCTGGACGGAGGCTGTTGACCGCGGTCAACGCCTTCCGCGCCAGCGCATCGACGCGGACGGACTTCGCCTGCGCACAGGCGAGCGCCTGTGCACAGGCGGGTGAAGTTCCGCGCCGGCGGAGAATCCGCCGAGGAGTCCGCCTGTGCGCAGGCGGGAGTTGAACTTTTGTCCGATATGCGGACACACGCGCCGAGGCAGAGGAGGATTGGCTGAGGAGCGGTACGAACGAGTGTACCGCGCAAGGCGGAAAATCCGCCTTCGGCGCTGCGCACCCATGTCCGCGGCGTAGTACGCTCGCGGAGTTCAAATTCGCCAATTCGAGCGTGAGAGTTTAATCGGCGACGGCGGAGCGTGAAGCCGCGCGTGAGAGCGGAGACCGTTTTAGCGTGGAGCCGGCGCGGCCATCAATTGAGTCGTCCTTCACGAGCAAGAGCCGACCATGACCTTCGACCGGGAGACGGAGAGCGCCCCATTCTTGAATTCGCGATTCCATTCTCTAGTGAGAGCTGCGCGCGTCCATTTGCTAGCTGCTAAGCATTCTCGACAGATTTCTTGATTTCAGACAGAGGATTTCTTGGTAATTGAGGGAGAAGTGAGTGCGCGTGATTTGGAATTGAGGGAGATTAGAGTTTGCCGAGGAAGAAAGGAGCTCGAGCGGAGCGGAAGGAGAATTAGCAAGCAGTCGAACTCCAAGAACGCAATGACGAGATTGGGCCGATTGCGGATGCTGCTGCTCCGACTACCACAGAACGGGCTGCGCGCTTTTGAGGAGCGGCTAATAGCAAGAAAGCTCGATTTCTTGCTATGGGGATGGAACTACATCTGTGTGGATATGGTGCGCGAGTGGCTAGAGCCACAGGGTCCACCTTCGCGCGGATTGCGTCCGCATGTCGATTGGTGGACGGTCCAAGATTGGGCGCAGGCATTGGGGAGATGTGCCGGCATCCCAGGGCACCTCCTCTTCGATAGTGAGAGCGTCTAGGTGACCAAGCAGGAAGAGGCGCAATTTGTGGAGCTGTTCAAGAAGGGGAAGTCCACCAAGAATGGGTACAAGACTCGCGATTACAAGGATCGATTCCGCCGAACTTTGGCTACGGCGCTGCTGCAATTACTGCAGCCACACCGCGCCTGCTACATCACATTGTGGCAGGTCTCTTTTGTGGAGTGCATCATCGAGGGAACTCCAATTCACTGGGCAAGCATCCTGCACAGGGTGATGCGACAGCACGCTTTTGAGGAGAAGGGGGGAACTCTAAATCATCTCTCTCCTTTCCTCATCAATTTTTATCGACAGCGAAATTGTTTGACCGCGGCGGAGCTTGCTCGTTATCCGCCGTTGTCCGTCGACCATCCCGGGAGGTATGTGCGGGAGAATGAGGTCGACACTGATGCAGAGGAGTCGCCGACTTCTACTCCGTCAAGGCGGAGGGACAAAGGGAGAATTACTCCTGCAGCAAGAGTGCCGCGGAAGCGGCAATGGAGAGAGGAGTCCGAAGAGGAGCAGCATCAAGAACCCACTGCTCCCATTCGACCGCGGCCGTTGTACGAATTGTACAGCCGGCCGAAGCAGAAGGCACGCAGGCTTGTGTTACCAGCCAGCAGCGCGGACACGGCGACGATTGCGACGGAGAAAGGAAGTGCGTCGGTAGAGAAGAACGAGGGAGCGCGGACGTCTGTAGGAGCAACGGACCACGCTGCACCCTTGACGGACGAGAGGCCGCCTACAGGCCAAGGGCCTCCGGAGTTACCACGTGCGTTGCGGACAGGTGTTCCGCCTGCGCACAGGCGAGCCTCGAAGGACAGACGACCACAAGCGGACGTGGACCTACGCCTACGCGTGGGAAGAAGCAGTCCGCCTGTGCAAAGGCGCTCGCCTGTGCACAGGTCGCCTCAACACGTGCCGCCTGTGCACAGGCAGGAATCACCCCCGTTCCAACGTAGGAAGGGGAAGGAGCCGGCGGAAGATCCGCCTACGGGACACAGGCCTTCGGGGCCAAACCCTCCGGCGCACAACGCGCCGCGATTTGCGCCTTCGGTGCCAGGGCCTTCGGGCCGAGGAGATGCGAGCAGGGAGCGTGCGGAGGCCGTACCATCGGCAGGTAATCCGCCGGTAGATGCGCCTTCGGCGGTAGGGCCTACGGGCCAAGGGACATCGGGCGAGCGGCCCCCGGCTATGTCGCCTTTGGCGATAGACGCCTTCGGCGCTGCGCCTGCGGCGGACAAGGCGTCGGCATTTGCGCCTGTGCATAGGCCGGACACAACCCTCGCGCAGGACCGATCAAGGGAGCAGCCCCTGACGGAGGAGTGGATTGACTGTCCGCGGGACGAAATTTCGGTGCAATCAAACCCCGCGCAGACACCCTCCGCTCTATCGCCTTCGGCGGCGGACGTCGGCGGCAGAGAGTATACGATTGAAGACCGACCAGCGGGCGACGGGGAAGTAGCACGGCCACATTCGCCCACCGCCTTAAACATTTTGGCGAAGAGCAGCGAGGCTGCAGCGGTGCCTTCGCAGGCAGCACACGTCGACGACGTGCAGCCCCACTCGGGACAGTCGCCAACGCAATCAATGGCGACTGAAATCCTCAACTCGGATGATGACGACGGAGGCTCCACCGAAGCAATGTCGGGAGCAGGGGATACCGAGGAGGAGGAGGAGGAAATTGTTGGAGCGCCGGCGGCGGCGCTCTCTGAGCAGGTGATTCCGTTGCTGAAGTACTTGGATCGCAAATTCGATAAATGCACCGATCCACTTCAGCCGGGATCTTACATCGAATTAGTGCGCAGGCGGACTCGCACTAAAGTCCACACTAGCAAGCTACTAGCCAGGATGGACCAGGAGTTGAAGGAATTGAGGGAGAAGCATGCCTGTTTATGAGGGCAGTACAACCTTGAGAGGAAATCGCACGCCCTCGACAGGATGCGGAAGGAGAGATTGGAAGAGCTCACCAGGGATGTGGTGCAGACCACACAGGATTTGATGTCTGAGAAAACTCAAAATCAGATTCTGTCAGAGGAGCTCGTGCGACAGACGCGTTTGTTGGCGGAGTGTCAGCTCGCACGGCAGGCGGATGAGGATTTAATCCGCAGGCTACAGTCGGAGTGCGGTGAATTGAGAGCGCAGCGTGCGGAGGCCGAATCGCAGTTAGTGGTAATTGAAGAGGATCGCAGGCGAGAGGCAGATCGCACGAAGGAGGAGACGGCGAGGCGTGTCGCCCACTGGGAAGTGGCGGCGCAGGAGAAACTCACACTGCGTGAGTTTGAACTTCGCGCAGCCGGGTTGTTGGCAGGCGACAGCAGGAGTCGGCAGAAGGTAGCGAAGAAGCTCGACGCTTTTCTGTCGACGGCGCGGGATACCATGTCCACCCTCGAGGTGGAGGTGTCCGCGGCGTTGCAGCGGTTGGGACTGCGCAGTCAAGCGGAAGGCGTTGCAGGGTAGGGAGTTAGTGCGCGGCAGTCCGTCGCGCAGGAGACGTAGCACCGGTTCCGCGGAGTGTAGTGTAGCGTGGTTCCGTGCAGGCGTGTAGCGTAGTGCAGTGTAGTGCTAGTTAGGACTTAGAAGGTATAAAATAGTTCAAGGCGTTTTGCCTTGGGTTCTTTCCCAATTTCGGAAGTGCAGATTAGGTACTCATTTTCTCTGCGTGTTTGTGTCCTTAGTTCTGTCACCACGCAAGAGGAGCTACCACTTGGCGTTCCGCATTTTATAGCTGAAGGTCTTCGGTCGAATGTTCAGAGCTAGTACATTGGTTAGAGACTTGAGTAGTTCGGATCTACACCTGCGGGTGATTGCCGATGCTCAGAGCCAGTGACTAGTTAGATACTTGAATAGTTTCGCCCCTACATCTTCGAGTGTCTGTTCCTGATTGTACTCCTTTGGGATTTTTCCCCTTAATGCCAAAGTGAAGTTTTGTTACTTCGTGTAAGCCTTGGTCGTAAATTCAGGTTACGCTGCAGCAGGTGCCTTTGGGGTAACCCCTGTAGTATTTCTGGGAATGACAAGTGCCTGAGAATTCAAACTCTTCAATAGACTGTTATGGTGTGTTACTGGAATGTTTCTCAGTGAGTCCTTCAGTGCGGACCTGTGTTCTCTGCGCGTTTTGTGAGTTGAAAGTGTTGTTCACCGCGTATGAGTGACTTCGATCCGAAGTAGGCAATCCAAACCGGGTTTCCTACGCTAGCAGCAAGCTAGTGGAAGTGTTATAAAAGCCGGAGTTGGGAGTCACTACCCGCAGCTTCGCTGAGTGTACTCTTGAGAGACCTTCCCCCTGAAATCTTGAGTAGAGGTCCTAACGGATTGTGGTACCCCACTTTTGGCAATTTTGAGGAAATTAAAACATTTTTGGAAAACTGTACCCTGGCAGCATTGTAAATAGCCTTCGGTACATCAAAACGGAGTAAATCCGGAAGATCGCGGGGATTCTCGAGGGATCTTGTAGAATCTAGGATTTGGGGTGCAGCAGTAAGGACAGGCACCACCCTCCCTGCGAGCTCTGCAGTTAGGATCCCTGCGACGCAAGGCGCAAAACCCGCCTTCGGAGGTTGCGTCCGCGGCGGTAGGGAAATCCTTCATAATTAGGTCAACCCTCGGGCGCCTTGACCGAGTTAGGGTCTCGTTGGAAAGAGCTCGACGCACTGATTCCAACGAGTCCAAGAACGCTTGGAACGGATGAGGACTTAGGGAGTTATCACTATTGGAAGATACGGAGACGGTCGCCTTCGGCGGAAGGAGTTCGCCCCCGGCGGGGATTCCGCCTACGCGGAAGGGGGAATCAAGTTTTGTCCTATGCGCGGACGAAGGCCTTCGCCTGTGCACAGGCGAAGTAGGGTTTGGGGAGGCGCGAAGTCCGCCTACGCACAGGCGTTCGCCTGTGCACAGGCGCTTCGGCGTCGGCGGAAATTTCCGCCTTGGGCCCTAGAAATGCGCCTTGTGAGGTAGAAAGTGTACGGCGCCTTCTGCGCCAGCGCGGCGCCGCGGACGAGCAAGGAGCCGCCAGGGGAATCAAATCCGTACGGACCATGCGGACGGGACGGGTGGATGCGCTCTTGGACGGACGGAGTTGCGGCGGCGGAAGCGCCGACGAAGAGACAAGGAACGGACAGACTGGACGGAGACGGCTGACCACGGTCAACGCCTTCCGCGCCAGCGCGACGCCGCGCACGGAATTCGCCTGCGCACAGGCGAGCGCCTGTGCACAGGAGAATGAAGTTCCGCGCCGGCAAAGAATCCGCCGAGGAGTCTGCCTACGCACAGGCAGGAGTTGAACTTTTGTCCGACATGCGGACACACGCGTCGAGGCAGAAGGGGATTGGCCGAGGGGCGGTACGAACAAGTGTACCGCGCAAGGCGGAAAACTCGCCTTCGGCACTACGCTCCCATGTCCGCGGGGTAATACGCTCGCGGAGTTCAAATCCGCCAATTCGAGCGTGAGAGTTTAATCGACGATGGCGGAGCGTGAAGCCGCGCGTGAGAGCGGAGACCGTTCCAGCGTAGAGCCGGCGCGGCCATCAAGTGAGACGTCGTCCACGAGCAAGAGCCAACCATGACCTTCGACCGGGCGGCGGAGAGCGTCCCATTCTTGAATTCGCGATTCCAATCTCTTGTGCGCGCTGCGCGCATCCATCTGCTGGCTGCCAAACATTCTCGACGTCGCCGCACAGGGAATTTCTTGGTGATTGAGGGAGAAGTGAGTGCGCGGGATTTGGAATTGAGGGCGATTAGAGTTTGCCGAGAGAGAAAGGAGCTCGGGCGGTGCGGAAGTAGAATGAGCGGGCGAGCGAACTCCAGGAACGCAATGACGAGACCGGGCAGATTGCGGATGGTGCCACTTCGCCTACCACAGAACGGGCTGCGCGCTTTCGAGGAGCGCTTAATAGCAAGAAAGCTCAATTTCTTGCTATGGGGATGGAACTACATCTGTGCGAATATGGTGCGCGAGTGGCTAGAGCCATAGGGACCACCCTCGCGCGGATTGCGTCCGCATGTTGATCGGTGGACAGTCCAAGATTGGGCGCAGGCATTGGGAAGATGTGCCGGCATGCCAGGGCATCTCCTTTTTGACAGTGAGAGCATCAAGGTGACCAAGCAGGAAGAGGCGCAATTTGTGGAGCTGTTCAAGACCGGGAGGTCTACCAAGAATGGGTACAGGACCCGTGATTACAAGGATCGATTTCGCCGGACTTTGTCCGCGGCGCTGATGCAATTACTGCAGCCGCACCGCGCCTGCTACATCACATTGTGGCAGGTCTCTTTTGTGGAGTGCGTCATCGAGGGAACTCCAATTCACTGGGCGAGCATCCTGCACAGGGTGATGCGACAGCACGCGTTTGAGGAGAAGGGGGGAACTCTAAACCATCTTTCTCCTTTCCTCATCAATTTTTATCGACAGCGGAATTGTTTGACAGCGGCGGAGCTTGAACATTTTCCGCCATTGTCCATCGACCATCCCGGGAAGTATGTGCGGGAGAACGAGGTCGATACTGACGCAGAGGAGTCCCCGACTTCTACCCCATCACGACGGAGAGACGAAGGGAGACACACCCCTGCAGCGCGAGTGCCGCGGAAGCGGCGATGGAGGGAAGAGTCTGAAGAGGAGCAGCATCAAGAACCCTCTGCTCCCGTTCGACCGCGGCCGCTGTGCGAGCCATACAGCCGGCCGAAGCAGAAGGCACGCAGACTGGTGTTACCAGCTGACAGTGCAGACACGGCGACGATTGCGACGGAGATAGGAAGTGCGTCGCCAGAGAGGCGAGAGGAAGCGCGGACGACCGCAGGAGCAACGGGCCACGCTGCAACCTCGTCGGGAGAGAGGCCGCCTACGGGCCAAGGGCCTCCGGAGTTACCACGTGCGATGCGGACAGATGTTCCGTTTGCGCACAGGCGAGCCTCCGCGGACGGACGAGCCTCCGCGGACCGGCGAACACAAGTGGACGTGGATCTACGCTTACGCGTGAGAAGGAGCAGTCCGCTGTGCACAGGCGTTCAAGATCTGACACGGTATTTCCACATCAAGCACCGGAAGACTACTCCATACAATCCCAAGGCAAATGGACTAACGGAGAAGTCCAATGGTCTGCTGTGTAAAATACTACTCAAGGTCACGGTGAATCACGCTCACGACTGGGATACGAAGCTAGCAGCCGCTCTATGGGCGTACCGCACAGCTGAGAAGATCACGACCAAACAGACACCATACTTTCTGGTGTATGGGCAACACCCGATCCTCCCGATCGAATTTGAAGTACCCACCCAACGAACGTTGGATTTGCAGAGGATGGGCGCAGAGGAGAGTCAGCTCTACAGGTTACAGGAGGTCACGCTGCTGGATGAGAGGAGAAGAGACGCCGAAGATCGCACCAGGAAAATCCAGCTCCGCCGAAAGGAGAGATACGATAAAAAGATCAAACCGGTACTCCTGCAGGCGGGTGATTTGGCATTGCTCTACGACAGCAGGCATGCCAGATTCCCAGGCAAACTGCACCTAAGGTGGATGGGTCCTTACAGGGTTGTCGAAGTTTTTCCGAATGGATCCATCCAACTTGCGGACCTGGCCGGCGATTTGTTAGGCACCCGAGTGAACGGGTGGCGGTTGAAGAAATACCACATGTGAGTGTTCGCGTGGGCGCTCACAATTGAGGAGGGGGGCATGTGGTACCCCACTTTTGGCAATTTTGAGGAAATTAAAACATTTTTGGAAAACTGTACCCTGGCAGCATTGTAAATAGCCTTCGGTACATCAAAACAGAGTGAATCCGGAAGATCGCGGGGATTCTCGAGGGATCTTGTAGAATCTGGGATTTGGGGTGCCGCAGTAAGGACAGGCACCACCCTCCCTGCGAGCTCCGCAGTTAGGATCTCTACGGCGCAAGGCGCAAAACCCGCCTTCGGAGGTTGCGTCCGCGGCTGTAGGGAAACCCCCGTAATTAGGTCAACCCTCGGGCGCCTTGACCAAGTTAGGATCCCGTTGGAAAGAGCTCGACGCGCTGATTCCAACGAGCCCAAGAACGCTTGGAACGGACGAGGACTTAGGGAGTTATCGCTACTGGAAGAAACGGAGGCGGTCGCCTACGGCGGAAGGAGTTCGCCACCTGCGCGAATTCCGCCTACGCGGAAGGAGGAAACAAGTTTTGTCCTATGCGCGGACGTAGGCGTTCGCCTGTGCACAGGCGAAGTAGGGTTAGGGAAGGCGCGAAGTCCGCCTACGCACAGGCAAGCGCCTGTGCACAGGCGCTTCGGCGTCGGCGGAAAATCCGCCTTGGGCCCTAGAAATGCGCCTTGTGAGGTAGAAAGTGTACGGCGCCTTCCGCGCCAGCGCAGCGCCGCGTACGTCGGAAGAGCCGCCAGAGTAATCCAATCGGTACGGACCATGCGGACGGCCCGGGTGGATGCGCTCTTGGGCGGACGGAGTTGCGGCGGCGGAAGCGCCGACGGAGAGACAAGGAACGGACAGACTGGACGGAGACGGCTGACCACGGTCAACGCCTTCCGCGCCAGCGCAGCGCCGCGGACGGAATTCGCCTGCGCACAGGCGAACGCCTGTGCACAGGAGGATGTTCAAGTTCCGCGCCGGCGGAGAATCCGCCGAGGCTCCTGCCTGCGCACAGGCAGGAGTTGAACTTTTGTCCGACATGCGGACACACGCGTCCAGGCAGAGGGGGATTGGCCGAGGGGCGGTACGAACAAGTGTACCGCGCAAGGCGGAAAACTCGCCTTCGGCGCTACGCCCCCATGTCCGCAGGGTGACACGCTCGCGGAGTTCAAATCCGCCAATTCGAGCGTGAGAGTTTAATCGACGACGGCGGAGCGTGAAGCCGCGCGTGAGAGCGAAGACCGTTCCAGCGCACAGCCGGCGCGGCCATCAAGTGAGACGTTCTTCACGACCAAGAGTCGATCATGACCTTCGACCGGGCGGCGGAGAACGTCCCATTCTTGAATTCGCGATTCCAATCTCTTGTGCGCGCTGCGCGCATCCATCTGCTGGCTGCGGAACATTCTCGACGTCGTCACACAGGAGATTTCTTGTTGATTGAGGGAGAAGTGAGTGCGCGTGATTTGGAATTGAGAGCAATTAGAGTTTGCCGAGAGAGAAAGAAGCGCGGGCAGTGCGGAAGTAGAATGAGCGGGCGAGCGAACCCCAGGAACGCGATGACGAGACCGAGCAGATTGCGGATGGTGCCACTTCGCCTACCGCAGAACGGGCTGCGCGCTTTTGAGGAGCGCTTAATAGCAAGAAAGCTCGATTTCTTGCTATGGGGATGGAATTACATCTGCGCGAATATGGTGCGCGAGTGGCTAGAGCCACAGGGACCACCCTCGCGCGGATTGCGTCCGCATGTTGACCGGTGGACAGTCCAAGATTGGGCGCAGGCGTTGGGAAGATGTGCTGGCATGCCAGGGCATCTCCTTTTCGACAGTGAGAGCATCAAGGTGACCAAGCAAGAGGAGGCGCAATTTGTGGAGCTGTTCAAGACCGGGAGGTCTACCAAGAATGGGTACAGGACCCGTGATTACAAGGATCGATTTCGCCGGACTTTGTCCGCGGCGCTGATGCAATTACTGCAGCCGCACCGCGCCTGCTACATCACATTGTGGCAGGTCTCTTTTGTGGAGTGCGTCATCGAGGGAACTCCAATTCACTGGGCGAGCATCCTGCACAGGGTGATGCGACAGCACGCGTTTGAGGAGAAGGGGGGAACTCTAAACCATCTTTCTCCTTTCCTCATCAATTTTTATCGACAGCGGAATTGTTTGACAGCGGCGGAGCTTGAACATTTTCCGCCATTGTCCATCGACCATCCCGGGAAGTATGTGCGGGAGAACGAGGTCGATACTGACGCAGAGGAGTCCCCGACTTCTACCCCATCACGACGGAGAGACGAAGGGAGACACACCCCTGCAGCGCGAGTGCCGCGGAAGCGGCGATGGAGGGAAGAGTCTGAAGAGGAGCAGCATCAAGAACCCTCTGCTCCCGTTCGACCGCGGCCGCTGTGCGAGCCATACAGCCGGCCGAAGCAGAAGGCACGCAGACTGGTGTTACCAGCTGACAGTGCAGACACGGCGACGATTGCGACGGAGATAGGAAGTGCGTCGCCAGAGAGGCGAGAGGAAGCGCGGACGACCGCAGGAGCAACGGGCCACGCTGCAACCTCGTCGGGAGAGAGGCCGCCTACGGGCCAAGGGCCTCCGGAGTTACCACGTGCGATGCGGACAGATGTTCCGTTTGCGCACAGGCGAGCCTCCGCGGACGGACGAGCCTCCGCGGACCGGCGAACACAAGTGGACGTGGATCTACGCTTACGCGTGAGAAGGAGCAGTCCGCTGTGCACAGGCGTTCAAGATCTGACACGGTATTTCCACATCAAGCACCGGAAGACTACTCCATACAATCCCAAGGCAAATGGACTAACGGAGAAGTCCAATGGTCTGCTGTGTAAAATACTACTCAAGGTCACGGTGAATCACGCTCACGACTGGGATACGAAGCTAGCAGCCGCTCTATGGGCGTACCGCACAGCTGAGAAGATGGTCAGACACGGCGTCGGGAGAGAGGCCGCCTACGAGCCAAGGGCCTCCGGAGTTACCACGTGCGATGCGGACAGATGTTCCGTTTGCGCACAGGCGAACCTCCGCGGACGGACGAGCCTCCGCGGATCGGCGAACACAAGTGGACGTGGATCTACGCTTACGCGTGGGAAGGAGCAGTCCGCCTGTGCACAGGCGCTCACCTGTGCACAGGTCGCCTGTGCACAGGACACCTCCACACGTGCCGCCTGTGCACAGGCAAGAATCACCCCCGTTCCAACGTAGGAAGGGGAAGGAGCCGGCGGAAGAACCGCCTACGAGACACCGGCCCTCGGGGCCAGACCCTCCGGCGCACCACGCGCCGCAATTTGCGCCTTCGGCGCCAGGGCCTTCGAGCCGAGGAGATACGAGCAGAGAGCGTGCGGAGGCCGCACCATCGGCGGGAAGTCCGCCGATAGATGCGCCTTCGGCGGTAGGGCCTATAGGCCAAGGAACATCGGGCGTGCGGCCCCCGGCCATGTCGCCTTCGGCGATAGATGTCCGCGGCGCTACGCCTGCGGCGGACAAGGCGCCGGCAAATGCGCCTGCGCACGGGCCGGGCACGGCCCCCACGGACCGATCAAGGGAGCAGCAGACGGAGGAGCGGAGTGACTGTCCGCGGGATGAAATCTCGATGCGCGATGCGCAATCCAACCCCGCGCAGCCACCCTCCGCTCAATCGCCTTCGGCGACGGACGACGGCGACTGAGAGAATGCGGTAGGCAATCAACCAGCGAGCGACGGGGATGCCGCTCGGATACATTCGCCTTCCGCCTTAGACATTTTGGCGACGAGCAGCGAGGCTGCAGCCGTGCCTTCGCAGGCAGCACACGTCGAGGACGTGCAGCCCCACTCGGGGCAGTCGCCGACGCAATCAATGGCGACTGAAATTCTCCACTCGGATGATGACGACGGAGGCTCCACGGAAGAAATGTCAGGAGCAGAAGACACCGAGGAGGAGGAGGAGGAAATTGTTGGAGCGCCGGCGGCGGCGCTCTCTGAGCAGGTGATTCCGTTGCTGCGGTACTTGGATCGCAAGGTCGATAAATACGCCGACCCACTCCAGCCGGGATCTTACATCGAGTTAGTGCGCAGGCGGACTCGCACTAAAGTCCACACCAGCAAGCTATTAGCTAGAGTGGACCAGGAGTTGAGGGACTTGAAGGAGAAGCATGAGTGCTTGTGGGGACAGTACAAGCTTAATCAGAAGTTCTACAAGCACACCGAGAAGATGAAGGATGAAAAACTGGGCGAGCTCACCAAGGAGCAGGTGAAGGTCAAGGAAGCACTCAACTCTGAGCACGCCCAGAATCGGATTTTGTCAGAGGAGCTCGTGCGACAGACGAGGTTGTTGGAACAATGTCAGCTCGCACGGCAGGCGGATGAAGAGTTAATCCGCAGGTTGCAGTCAGAGTGTGGCGAATTGAGAGCGCAACGTGCTGAAGCCGAATCGCAATTAGTGATAATTGAAGAGGATCGCAGGAAGGAGGCGGATCGCACGAAGGTGGAGACGGCGAGGCGAGTCGCCCACTGTCTCAAGGGCTACGCCCACTGGGAAGTGAAGGCGCAGGAGAAACTCACACTGCGTGAGTTTGAATTGCGCGCAGCCGGGTTGTTGTCAGGCGACAGTAGGAGTCGGCGGAAGGTAGCGAAGAAGCTCGAGGCCTTTCTGTCGAAGGCACAGGATACCATGTCCGCCCTCGAGGGGGAGGTGTCCGCGGCGTTGCAGCGGTTGGGACTGCGCAGTCGAGCGGAAGAGTGGTAGGGTAGGGAGTTAGTGCGCGGCAGTCGGCCGCGCAGGAGACGTAGTACAGGTTCCGCGGAGTGTAGTGTAGCGTGGTTCCGTGCAGGCGCGTAGTGCAGTGTAGTGCTAGGTAGGACTTAGAAGGTATAAAATAGTTCCAGGCGTTTTGCCTGGGGTTCTTTCCCATCAGAAGTGCAGATCAGGAACCCATTTCCTTTGCGTGTTTGTGTCCTTGAGTTCTGTCACCACGCACGAGGAGTTACAACTTAGCGTTCCGCATTTTGTAGCTGAAGGCCTTCGGCCGAATGTTCAGAGCTAGTACATTGGTTAGAGACTTGAGTAGTTCGGAACTGCACCTGCGGGTGACTGCCGATGCTCAGAGCCAGTGACTAGTTAGATACTTGAACAGTTTCGCCCCTACACCTTCGAGTGTTTCTTTCTGATTGTACTCCTTGGGATTTTTCCCCTGAATGCCAAAGTGAAGTTTTGCTACTTCGTGTAAGCCTTGGTTGTAAATTCAGGTTACGCTGCAGCAGGTGCTTTGAGGGTAACCCCTGTAGTAATTCTGGGAATGACAAGTGCCTGAGAATTCAAACTCTTCAATAGACTGTTGTTGTGTTACTGGAATGTTTCTCAGTGAGTCCTTCAGTGCGGACCTGTGTTCTCTGCGCGTTTTGTGAGTTGAGAGTGTTGTTCACCGCGTGGGAGTGACTTCGATCCGAAGTAGGCAGTCCAAACCGGGTTTCCTACACTAGCAGCAAGCTAGTGGAAGTGTTGTAAAAGCCGGAGTTGGAAGTCACTGCCCGCAGCTTTGCCGAGTGTGCTCGCGAGAGACTTTCCCCCTGAAATCTTGAAGTAGAGGTCCTAACGGATCTCTGGGTTGTGTTTCTGTAGTTTCAGGTGTGTGTGTGTGTTACGCTGCACTGTGCAACCTCCGAGTGCGCTCCGAGTGGACACTTGCAGTATTTCTGGGAGTGACAGTCGCCTGAGAATTCAAACTCCTCAATAGTCTGTTAAAACGTGACACTTTGTACCCTGTGTGTTCCTCTGTCCCTATGGGTTCGACCTTTCTACCACTATATTGCAGTTTTAGCCTTTAGTGGGTTATTACAGTTGATGCTTTCGTTACGACGTCCGCGAAAGCCGCGCACACCCAAAGCCTCTGAGGTGTACCAAGTGGCCAGCGAAGACCAAGGGCCACCAGAGATCGATGTGGAAATAGCAGGGTGTTGTGTACGCAAGGTACCAGTAGACTCTGGATCAGGAGTCAACATAATGACGGAGGACACTGCAAGAGCCTTGGAGTTCAGTGAATACGAACCTTCGAGGCGTGTGTTGAGGTTAGCGGATCAGACGCGGAGAATGCCGGTAGGTATGCTACGCAATGTCAAAACAATCATCGGTGGTGCAGACTTTCGGTTGACTTATATCATCCTTCAACCGATGCTGAAGCAAGGCTATGACGTCCTGCTCGGGCGACCGTGGCTGTATGGCGCACAAGTACGATGTGACTGGCGTAGGCATCGCCTTAAGTTTCCCAATCCTACGGAGCCGACCAAGACCATCACGGTGCCCTGGAACAAGGTCCGACATGAAGGAGAGACCCCCTCGACAAGTGCGGGTTACACATCGGGGGTAGACAGTGATTCGGCCGCACGATCAGATTCCAGTGACACTGAATCCGATTATTTCGTGGGATTCGTTGCCTGTTGTTCGGTGGAAGAAGAGCCGGACGCTATTCAGCCGGAGGACGAATAGCAATTAACAGTAGGACTGGGAAGGAGTGAAACGAGTCACACCGAGGGCATTGTCGACCCTAGTGACTGTCACGAAGTACAACTCAGTCCCGACAAGTGCTTGAAGGTATCAAGCACGGTGGAAGGAGACGAGCTAAGGGAGGTACAGACATTCCTTAGCCATTATGTCGATGTCTTCGCCTGGAAGATCAAAGACATGAAGGGGATACCTGCACGGTATGGGGAACACCGTATTGATTTACTGGATGAAGCAGTACCCATACGTCAGCGCCAGTATCGCCTCAACCCAAAATACTCCTTGCTAGTTAAGGAGGAGATAGATAAGTACCTGAGCGCCGGTATTATTTACCCAGTGCTTAGCAGTGAGTGGGTGTCGCCGATTGTTATCGTACCAAAGAAGTTGACGGGTAAGATACGAGTGTGTCAGGATTTCCGGAAGTTGAATGCAGCAACACGCAAGGATCATCACCCGTTGCCGTTCACGGATGCCATTTTAGACCATGTCGCGGGACATGAGTGCTATAGCTTCCTGGACGGGTTCTCAGGTTACAATCAGGTGTCTATCCGGGAACGGGACAAGGATAAAACAACGTTCACAACCGACTGGGGAACTTACGCATATCACAAGATGCCCTTCAGTCTGTGCAACGCACCTGCCACCTTTCAGCGGATGATGACCAATATCTTTCAGGAGCAACTGAGGAAGTTCCTGGAAATATTCATAGATGACTTCTGTGTTTTTGGGAAGCGGTCAGAACACCTAAGTCATCTGAAGCAGACCTTTGATAAATGTAGGGAGAGCAGTTTATCGCTGCACCCCGAGAAGTGCTTTTTCTTTATGACTAGTGGGATCCTGTTGGGCCATCGGGTCTCGGCAGACGGCATTGCAGTGGACATCGAGAAGGTCAAGGTTATACTCGAGCTTGAGCCACCCACGAATCTGAGGGAGCTTCGAGCATTCCTGGGTCATGTGGGCTACTACCGAAGATTCATACACCTGTATGCAACACTGGCGGCCGACCTGACCAAGTTGTTGAAGAAGGACGAGCCTTATGCCTGGGGTGCGAACCAGCAGTCAGCATTCGAGGCTCTTAAAGCGAAGCTCACGTCTGCTCCAGTGCTAAGGAGTCCAGACTGGAATCGACCATTCCATGTTTATGTTGACACATCTGCATTCGCCATCGGTGTAGTACTGAGCCAAAAGGATGACAACAAAAAGGACTACCCGATCTATTTTGCGAGCCGTCAGCTGTCTCTAGCAGAGAGAAAGTACACCACGACGGAGAGAGAAGCGTTAGGGATGGTGTACTCCTGTAAAAAGTTTCGACACTACCTAATCTGCTACGAGTTTGTGTTCCATGTGGATCACTACGCATTGCAACATCTAGTCAAGAAAGCTGACCTGTCCGGTCGGATAGCCAGATGGGTGCTGTTGCTACAAGAGTTCACCTACACGGTCCAGACCAGGAAAGGGGTGCATCACAAAAATGCAGATTACTTGTCCAGATTATGGACCCAGCCGACCGAGGAGGAATTGGTGGACGATTTTCCAGATGAAGAATTGTTTCAGTTGTCTGCGGGGCACGAGTCCCGCTATGCCGACCTATACCGATATCTGCTAACACTTCAATGTCCCGTAGGCATGGACTTGGAACAGCGGACTGTCTTTATTCATAAGGCAGGCCCGTACCAACTCTAGCAGGGTGTTTTGTTCAAAAAGATGGCAGATGAGCGCTTGTATAGGTGTCTGGAGGAATCAGAGGTCCCAAGAGTGGTAAGTGCGATGCATACCGAGGAGGCGGGTGGACACTATGTCACCCGGAACACGGTCACAAAGATTGTAAATGCGGGGTATTGGTGGCCGACCATGTTTAAGGATGTTCTCGATTACATCCGCAAATGCGATAGTTGCCAGAGGACGGGGAGACCAACGCCTACAACACGATGGCCCCTAACTCCCATCATGCCTCTAGCACCTTTTGAAAAGTGGGGCATTGACTTTGTAGGGCCGATACAACCAGTGACTAGGAACACACGAAGGCGCTACATTCTGGTAGCTACGGACTACGCCACCAAAATGGTGGAGGCCAAGGCCACCAGAAGGGATGATGCAGCCACAGTGGCAGCCTTCTTGTTCGACTCGATTATCACGCGCTACGGTTGTCCCTTAGAGCTAGTCAGCGACCGGGGCACGCATTTTCTGAACCAGATCATCGAAGATCTGACACGGTATTTCAACATCAAGCACCGGAAGACTGCCCCATACAATCCCAAGGTGAATGGATTGACGGAGAAGTCCAATGATCTGCTGTGTAAAATACTACTCAAAGTCACGGTAAATCACGCTCACGACTGGGATACGAAGTTAGCAGCCGCTCTATGGGCGTACCGGACAGCTGAGAAAATTACGACCAAACAGACACCATACTTTCAGGTGTATGGTCAACACCCGATCCTCCCAATCGAGTTTGAAGTACCCACCCAACGAACGTTGGATTTACAGAGGGTGAGCGCAGAGGAGAGTCAGCTCTACAGATTACAGGAGGTCATGCTGCTGGATGAGAGGAGACGAGAAGCCGAGGAGCGCACTAGGAGAATTCAGCTCCGCCGGAAGGAGAGATACGATAAGAAGATCAAACCTGTGCTCCTGCAGAAGGGTGATTTGGCACTGCTCTACGACAGCAGGCATGCCAGATTTCCAGGCAAACTGCACCTAAGATGGATGGGACCTTACAGGGTTGTCGAAGTCTTCTCGAATGGATCCATCCAACTTGCGGACCTGGCCGGCGATTTATTAGGCACCCGAGTGAACTGGTGGCGGTTGAAGAAATACCACATGTGAGTGTTCGCGTGGGCACTCACAATTGAGGAGGGGAGCATGTGGTACCCCACTTTTGGTAATTTTGAGGAAATTAAAACATTTTTGGAAAACTGTACCAAGGCAGCAATGTAAATAGCCTTCGGTGCATCAAAACAGAGTGAATTCGGAAGATGGCAGAGATTCTCGGGGGACCTCGTAGAATCTAGGAGTCGGGTGCAGCGTTGACGAAGGGCACCACCCTCCCTGCGACCTCTGAAGGTATGATCCCTACGGCGCAAGGCGCAAAATCCGCCTTTGGCGCTGCGTCCGTGGCAGTAGGGAAATCCTTCATATTTAGGTCAACCCCCGGACGCCTTGACTTAGTTAGGGTCTTGTTGGAAAGAGCTCGACGCGCTGATTCCAACGAGCCCAAGAACGCCAACAACGGATGAGGACTCCGGGAGTTATGAAGGTTGTAAGATACTCAGCTCTTTGCATGTGCACAGGCGGAGAAGTTTTGTCCTATGCGTGGACGGAGGAAGTTCGCCTGCGCACAGGCGAAATAGGGTTTTGATGTAGGCGCGAAGTTCGCCTACGCACAGGCGTGCGCCTGTGCACAGGCGCTTCGGCGTCGGCGGGAAATCCGCCTTGGGCCGTAGAAATGCGCCTTGTGAGGTAGAAATTGTACGGCGCCTTCTGCGCCAGCGCAACGCCGCGGACGAGCAAGGAGCCGCCAGAATAGTAAAATCCGAACGGACCGTACGGACTGTACGGACAGGACGGATGGATGCGCCCTTGGACGGACGGAGTTGCGGAGGCGGAGCGCGCCGCCGCGCCATTGATTGCGTTGGCGACTGTCCCGAGTGGGGCTGCACTTCGTTGACGTGTGCTGCCTGCGAAGGCACCGCTGCAGCCTCGCTACTCTTCGCCAAAATGTCTAAGGCGGTGGGCGAATGTGGCCGTGCTACATCCCCGTCGCCCGCTTGTTGGTCTTCTACCGTATCCTCTCTGCCGCCGACGTCCGCCGTAGAAGGCGATCGAGCGGAGGGTGTCTGCGCGGGATTTGATTGCGCATCGCGCACCAAAATATCGTCCCGCGGACTGTCAATCCGCTCCTCCGTCAGGTGCTGCTCCCTTGATTGGTCCTGCGCGAGGGCTGTGCCAGGCCTGTGCGCAGGCGCAAATGCCGGCGCCTTGTCCGCCGCTTCCCACGCGTAGGCGTAGGTCCACGTCCGCTTGTGTTCGTCTGTCCGTCGAGGCTCGCCCGTCCGTCGAGGCTCGCCCGTCCGTCGAGGCTCGCCTGTGCGCAGGCGGAACACCTGTCCGCAACGCACGTGGTAACTCCGGAGGCCCTTGGCCCGTAGGCGGCCTCTCGTCCGTCGAGGGTGCAGCGTGGTCCGTTGCTCCTGCGGACGTCCGCGCTCCCTCGTTCTTCTCTGGCGACGCACTTCCTTTCTCCGTCGCAATCGTCGCCGTGTCCGCGCTGTTGGCTGGTAACACAAGCCTGCGCGCCTTCTGCTTCGGCCGGCTGTACGATTCGCACAACGGCCGCGGTCGAATGGGAGCAGTGGGTTCTTGATGCTGCTCCTCTTCGGACTCCTCTCTCCATCGCCGCTTCCGCGGCACTCTTGTTGCAGGATTATTTCTCCCTTCGTCCCACCGCCTTGACGGAGTAGAAGTCGGCGACTCCTCTGCATCAGTGTTGACCTCATTCTCCCGCACATACCTCCCGGGATGGTCGACGGACAACGGCGGAAAACGAGCAAGCTCCGCCGCGGTCAAACAATTTCGCTGTCGATAAAAATTGATGAGGAAAGGAGAGAGATGATTTAGAGTTCCCCCCTTCTCCTCAAAAGCGTGCTGTCGCATCACCCTGTGCAGGATGCTCGCCCAGTGAATTGGAGTTCCCTCGATGATGCATTCCACAAAAGAGACCTGCCACAATGTGATGTAGCAGGCGCGGTGTGGCTGCAGTAATTGCAGCAGCGCCGTAGCCAAAGTTCGGCGGAATCGATCCTTGTAATCGCGGGTCTTGTACCCATTCTTGGTAGACTTCCCCCGCTTGAACAGCTCCACAAATTGCGCCTCTTCCTGCTTGGACACCTTGACGCTCTCACTATCAAAGAGGAGGTGCCCTGGGATGCCGGCACATCTCCCCAATGCCTGCGCCCAATCTTGGACCGTCCATCGATCAACATTCGGCCGCAATCCGCGCGTAGGTGGTCCCTGTGGCTCTAGCCACTCGCGCACCATGTCCACACAGATGTAGTTCCATCCCCATAGCAAGAAATCGAGCTTTCTTGCTATCAGACGCTCCTCGAAAGCGCGCAGCCCGTTCTGTGGTAGTCGGAGCGGCAGCATCCGATATCGGCCCAGTCTCGTCATTGCGTTCTTGGAGTTTGCTTGCTTGCTAATTCTCCTTCCGCTCCGCTCGAGCTCCTTTCTTCCTCGGCAAACTCTAATCTCCCTCAATTCCAAATCACGCGCACTCACTTCTCCCTCAATTACCAAGAAATCCTCTACGCGGCGATGTCGAGAATGCTTAGCAGCCAGCAGGTGGACGCGCGCAGCTCGCACTAGAGAATGGAATCGCGAATTCAAGAATGGGGCGCTCTCCGTCTCCCGGTCGAAGGTCATGGTCGGCTCTTGCTCGTGAAGGACGACTCAATTGATGGCCGCGCCGGCTCTACGCTAAAACGGTCTCCGCTCTCATGCGCGGCTTCACGCTCCGCCGTCGCCGATTAAACTCTCACGCTCGAATTGGCGAATTTGAACTCCGCAAGCGTACTACGCCGCGGACATGGGTGCGCAGCGCCGAAGGCGGATTTTCCGCCTTGCGCGGTACACTTGTTCGTACCACTCCTCAGCCAATCCTCCTCTGCCTCGGCGCGTGCGTCCGCATGTCGGACAAAAGTTCAACTCCCGCCTGCGCGCAGGCGGACTCCTCGGCGGATTTTCCGCCGGCGCGGAACTTCACCCGCCTGTGCACAGGCGCTCGCCTGTGCGCAGGCGAAGTCCGTCCGCGTCGATGCGCTGGCGCAGAAGGCGTTAATCTCGGTCAACAGCCTCCGTCCAGACTGTCCGTTCCTTGTCTCTCCGTCGGCGCGCTCCGCCTCCGCAACTCCGTCCGTCCAAGGGCGCATCCATCCGTCCCGTCCGTACAGTCCGTACGGTCCGTACGGATTTTACTATTCTGGCGGCTCCTTGCTCGTCCGCGGCGTTGCGCTGGCGCAGAAGGCGCCGTATAATTTCTACCTCACAAGGCGCATTTCTAGGGCCCAAGGCGGATTTTCCGCCGACGCCGAAGCGCCTGTGCACAGGCGCACGCCTGTGCGTAGGCGAACTTCGCGCCTACATCAAAACCCTATGGCGCGAAACCCGCCTCCGAAGGCGGGTTTTGCGCCTTGCGCCGTAGGGATCCTAACTGCAGAGCTCGCAAGGAGGGTGGTGCCCTTCCTTACCGCTGCACCCAACTCCTAGATTCTACGAGGTCCCTCGAGAATCTCTGCGATCTTCCGAAGTCACTCTGTTTTGATGCACCGAAGGCTATTTACATTGCTGCCGTGGTACAATTTTCCAAAAATGTTTTAATTTCCTCAAAATTACCAAAAGTGGGGTACCACAGAGTCGCCAAGAGATTCGGTGGCGACTGAAATCCTTGAAACAGAGGATGAGACGAGTTCGGAAGAGCAGGAAGCGGACTCTGTGCAGAAGACGCCAACAGGGGTATTGTGCAAGCAGATAGTTCCACTCCTGCGATATTTGGATCGCAAGACATCCAAGTACTCGGGTTCCGGAAAACCGCAATCTTATGTGGAGATTGTCAAGCGCCGGACGAGGAGCAAGGTGGCCACTTGGGCCTCTAGGTGCCAAACATTGCAGGATAGGTATACTGCCCTCCGACAGCACCTAGCGATCACGCAGAGGCTACACCAAATCCTGCAACAACAGAGGGAGGATGCGGCGACAAAAGCTCAGGCGGATGCCGAGCTAATGCGGGCAAAGATAGAGTCGGAATTGCAGGAAGAGCGGAGACAAAACCGCATCTTAACAGAGGAGCTTGCGCGCCAGCAGCGCGCGTTAGAAGAAAGTCAAAGTACACGCAAGGACGATGAGGAGTTGTTGCGCAACTTGCAATCCGAGTGCGCGGATTTGAGGGCGCAGCGCGCAGATGCGGAAATGCAGCTAGCAGAGGTGGAAGGCAGCTGCCGGACGCGAGAAGAGTTGGCGACGCGGGTGACTCACTGTCTAAAAGGATACGCCCATTGGGAGGTGGCAGCTCAAGAGAAGATCACACTCAGGGAATTCGAGCTTCGGGCGGCGGCATTGATGGAGGGTGACAGTCGGAGTCGGCGGCGAGTAGCAAGGAAATTAGAAGCCTTCTTGTCGGGTGCGCGCGACACTATGGCGCACTTAGAGTCGGAAGTGGCTGCAGCCCTTTGGCGACTGGGGTTGCGCAGCCGGTCGGAAGATTGGCAGGGTAGAGATAGAGAGCGAGGCAGTCCGGCGCGCAGGAGGCGCAGCACCGGATCTGCAGAGTGCGGTAGCGTAGTTTGGATTCGTGCAGGTGTTTCGAGTAGCAAATAGGGTAGCGTAGTGTTAGTTAGGACCTTAGAGGGTATAAAGTAGATCAAGGCGTTTTGACTTGGGACTCTTCTAGTTTCGGAAGTGCAGATCAGGAACTCACTTTCTTGGCGTGTTTGTGCATTTGGTCCTGGCACCACGTAGAGAAGCTGCAGCATAGCGAAGTTACCGTATGTTGTAGCTGAAGGCCTTCGGCTGAATGTTCAGAGCTAGTACACCGGTTAGAGACTTGAGTAGTGCGGATCTGCACCTGCGGGTGATTTCTAATGCTAAGAGCCGGTTGCGAGTTAGATACTTGAACAGTTCCCCCTTACTCCTTCGAGTGACATATCCTGATTGTACTCCTACGGGAAGTTTCCCCTGAATGCCAAAGTGAAGTTTTGTGTGTTGCCTCTGTCCCTATGGGTTCGATCTTTTTACCACCATACTGCAGTTTTAGCCTTTGGTGGGTTATTACAGTCCGCATTGTGTAGCTGAAGGCCTTCGGCCGAATGTTCAGAGCTAGTACTGTAATAACCCACTAAAGGCTAAAACTGCAATATAGTGGTAGAAAGGTCGAACCCACAGGGACAGAGGAACACACAGGGTACAAAGTGTCACGTTTTAACAGACTATTGAGGAGTTTGAATTCTCAGGCAACTGTCACTCCCAGAAATACTGCAAGTGTCCACTCGGAGCGCACTCGGAGGTCGCACTTGCAGCGTAACACACACACACACACACACACCTGAAACTACAGAAACACAACCCAGAGATCCGTTAGGACCTCTACTTCAAGATTTCAGGGGGAAAGTCTCTCAAGAGTACACTCGGCAAAAGCTGCGGGCAGTGACTTCCAACTCCGGCTTTTACAACACTTCCACTAGCTTGCTGCTAGTGTAGGAAACCCGGTTTGGACTGCCTACTTCGGATCGAAGTCACTCCTACGCGGTGAACAACACTCTCAACTCACGAAACGCGCAGAGAACACAGGTCCGCACTGAAGGACTCACTGTGAAACATTCCAGTAACACAACAACAGTCTATTGAAGAGTTTGAATTCTCAGGCACTTGTCATTCCCAGAAATACTACAGGGGTTACCCTCAAAGCACCTGCTGCAGCGTAACCTGAATTTACAACCAAGGCTTACACGAAGTAGCAAAACTTCACTTTGGCATTCAGGGGAAAAATCCCAAGGGAGTACAATCAGAAAGGAACACTCAAAGGTGTAGGGGCGAAACTGTTCAAGTATCTAACTAGTCACTGGCTCTGAGCATCGGCAGTCACCCGCAGGTGCAGATCCGAACTACTCAAGTCTCTAACCAATGTACTAGCTCTAAACATTCGGCCGCAGGCCTTCAGCTACAAAATGCGGAACGCTAAGTTGTAACTCCTCATGCGTGGTGACAGAACTCAAGGACACAAACACGCAAAGGAAATGGGTTCCTGATCTATACTTCTGATGGGAAAGAACCCCAGGCAAAACGCCTGGAACTATTTTATACCTTCTAAGTCCTACCTAGCACTACACTGCACTACGCTACACGCCTGCACGGAACCACGCTACACTACACTCCGCGGAACCTGTACTACGTCTCCTGCGCGGCCGACTGCCGCGCACTAACTCCCTACCCTGCCAATCTTCCGCTCGACTTCGCAGTCCCAACCTCTGCAACGCCGCGGACACCTCCCCTTCGAGGGCGGACATGGTATCCTGTGCCTTCGACAGAAAGGCTTCGAGCTTCTTCGCTACCTTCCGCCGACTCCTACTGTCGCCTGACAACAACCCGGCTGCGCGCAATTCAAACTCACGCAGTGTGAGTTTCTCCTGCGCCTTCACTTCCCAGTGGGCGTAGCCCTTGAGACAGTGGGCGACTCGCCTCGCCGTCTCCACCTTCGTGCGATCCGCCTCCTTCCTGCGATCCTCTTCAAGTATCACTAATTGCGATTCGGCTTCAGCACGTTGCGCTCTCAATTCGCCACACTCTGACTGCAACCTGCGGATTAACTCTTCATCCGCCTGCCGTGCGAGCTGACATTGTTCCAACAACCGCGTCTGTCGCACGAGCTCCTCTGACAAAATCCGATTCTGGGCCTGCTCAGAAATGAGTGCTTCCTTGACCTTCACCTGCTCCTTGGTGAGCTCGCCCAGTTTTTCATCCTTCATCTTCTCGGTGTGCTTGTAGAATTTCTGATTAAGCTTGTACTGACCCCACAAGCACGCATGCTTCTCCTTCAATTCCTTCAACTCCTGGTCCACTCTAGCTAATAGCTTGCTGGTGTGGACTTTAGTGCGAGTCCGCCTGCGCACTAACTCGATGTATGATCCCGGCTGGAGTGGGTCGGCGTATTTATCGACCTTGCGATCCAAGTACCGCAGCAACGGAATCACCTCCTCAGAGAGCGCCGCCGCCGGCGCTCCAACAATTTCCTCCTCCTCCTCCTCGGTGTCTTCTGCTCCTGACATTTCTTCCGTGGTGCCTCCGTCGTCATCATCCGAGTGGAGAATTTCAGTCGCCATTGATTGCGTCGGCGACTGCCCCAAGTGGGGCTGCACGTCGTCGACGTGTGCTGCCTGCGAAGGCACGGCTGCAGCCTCGCTGCTCGTCGCCAAAATGTCTAAGGCGGAAGGCGAATGTACCCGTGCGGCATCCCCGTCTCTCGCTTGTTGATTGTCTACCGCATCCTCTCTGCCGCCGTCGTCCGCCGCCGAAGGCGATCGAGCGGAGGGTGGCTGCGCGGGGTTGGATTGCGCATCGCGCATCGAAATTTCATCCCGCGGACAGTCACTCCGCTCCTCCGTCTGCTGCTCCCTTGATCGGTCCGTGGGGGCTGTGCCCGGCCCGTGCGCAGGCGCATTTGCCGGCGCCTTGTCCGCCGCAGGCGTAGCGCCGCGGACATCTATCGCCGAAGGCGACATGACCGGGGGCCTCACGCCCGATGTCCCTTGGCCTATAGGCCCTACCGCTGAAGGCGCATCTATCGGCGGACTTCCCGCCGATGGTGCGGCCTCCGCACGCTCTCTGCTCGTATCTCCTCGGCTCGAAGGCCCTGGCGCCGAAGGCGCAAATTGCGGCGCGTGGTGCGCCGGAGGGTCTGGCCCCGAGGGCCGGTGTCTCGTAGGCGGTTCTTCCGCCGGCTCCTTCCCCTTCCTACGTTGGAACGGGGGTGATTCTTGCCTGTGCACAGGCGGCACGTGTGGAGGTGTCCTGTGCACAGGCGACCTGTGCACAGTTGAACGCCTGTGCACAGCGGACTGCTCCTTCCCACGCGTAAGCGTAGATCCACGTCCACTTGTGTTCGCCGGTCCGCGGAGGCTCGTCCGTCCGCGGAGGCTCGCCTGTGCGCAAACGGAACATCTGTCCGCATCGCACGTGGTAACTCCGGAGGCCCTTGGCCCGTAGGCGGCCTCTCTCCCGTCGAGGTTGCAGCGTGGCCTGTCTCTCCTGCGGTCGTCCGCGCTTCCTCATGCCTCTCAGGCGACGCACTTCCTTGCTCCGTCGCAATTGTCGCCGTGTCTGCACTGTCAGCTGGCAACACCAGTCTGCGTGCCTTCTGCTTCGGCCGGCTGTATGGCTCGCACAGCGGCCGAGGTCGAATGGGAGCAGAGGGTTCTTGATGCTGCTCCTCTTCAGACTCTTCCCTCCATCGCCGCTTCCGCGGCACTCGCGCTGCACGGGTGTGTCTCCCTTCGTCCCTCCGTCTTGATGGGGTAGAAGTCGGTGACTCCTCTGCATCAGTATCGACCTCGTTCTCCCGCACATACTTCCCGGGATGGTCGATGGACAATGGCGGAAAATGTTCAAGCTCCGCCGCTGTCAAACAATTCCGCTGTCGATAAAAATTGATGAGGAAAGGAGAAAGATGGTTTAGAGTTCCCCCCTTCTCCTCAAACGCGTGCTGTCGCATCACCCTGTGCAGGATGCTCGCCCAGTGAATTGGAGTTCCCTCGATGACGCACTCCACAAAAGAGACCTGCCACAATGTGATGTAGCAGGCGCGGTGTGGCTGCAGTAATTGCATCAGCGCCGCGGACAAAGTCCGGCAAAATCGATCCTTGTAATCACGGGTCCTGTACCCATTCTTGGTAGACCTCCCGGTCTTGAACAGCTCCACAAATTGCGCCTCTTCTTGCTTGGTCACTTTGATGCTCTCACTGTCGAAAAGGAGATGCCCTGGCATGCCAGCACATCTTCCCAACGCCTGCGCCCAATCTTGGACTGTCCACCGGTCAACATGCGGACGCAATCCGCGCGAGGGTGGTCCCTGTGGCTCTAGCCACTCGCGCACCATATTCGCACAGATGTAATTCCATCCCCATAACAAGAAATCGAGCTTTCTTGCTATTAAGCGCTCCTCAAAAGCGCGCAGCCCGTTCTGCGGTAGACGAAGTGGCGCCATCCGCAATCTGCTCGGTCTCGTCATTGCGTTCCTGGGGTTCGCTCGCCCGCTCATTCTACTTCCGCACCGCCCGGGTTTCTGTCTCTCTCGGCAAACTCTAATCGCCCTCAATTCCAAATCACGCGCACTCACTTCTCCCTCAATCAACAAGAAATCTCCTGTGCGACGACGTCGAGAGTGTTCCGCAGCCAGCAGATGGATGCGCGCAGCGCGCACAAGAGATTGGAATCGCGAATTCAAGAATGGGACGTTCTCCGCCGCCCGGTCGAAGGTCATGGTCGGCTCTTGGTCGTGAAGAACGTCTCACTTGATGGCCGCGCCGGCTGTACGCTGGAACGGTCTTGGTCAAGGCGCCCGAGGGTTGACCTAATTATGGAGGGTTTCCCTACAGCCGCGGACGCAACCTCCGAAGGCGGGTTTTGCGCCTTGCGCCGTAGAGATCCTAACTGCAGGGCTCGCAGGGAGGGTGGTGCCTGTCCTTACTGCTGCACCCCAAATCCCAGATTCTACAAGATCCTTCGAGAATCCCCGCGATCTTCCGGATTCACTCTGTTTTGATGTACCGAAGGCTATTTACAATGCTGCCAGGGTACAGTTTTCCAAAAATGTTTTAATTTCCTCAAAATTGCCAAAAGTGGGGTACCACAAGTACATTGGTTAGAGACTTGAGTAGTTCGGATCTACACCTGCGAGTGATTGCTGATGCTCAGAGCCAGTGACTAGTTAGATACTTGAATAGTTTCGCCCCTACACCTTCGAGTGTTTGTTCCTGATTGTACTCCTTCAGGATTTTTCCCCTGAATGCCAAAGTGAAGTTTTGCTACTTCGTGTAAGCCTTGGTTGTAAATTCAGATTACGCTGCAGCAGGTGCCTTGGGGTTACCCGTGTAGTATTTCTGGGAATGACAAGTGCCTGAGAATTCAAACTCTTCAATAGACTATTATGGTGTGTTACTGGAATGTTTCTCAGTGAGTCCTTCAGTGCGGACCTGTGTTCTCTGCGCGTTTTGTGAGTTGAGAGTGTTGTTCACCGCGTATGAGTGACTTCGATCCGAAGTAGGCAGTCCAAATCGGGTTTCCTACGCTAGCAGCAAGCTAGTGGAAGTGTTGTAAAAGCCGGAGTTGGGAGTCACTACCCGCACCTTCGCTGAGTGTACTCTTGAGAGACCTTCCCCCTGAAATCTTGAGTAGAGGTCCTAACGGATCTCTGGGTAGTGTTTTTGTAGTTTCAGGTGTGTGTGTGTGTTACGCTGCACTGTGCGACCTCCGAGTGAGCTCCGAGTGGACACTTGCAGTATTTCTTGGAGTGACAGTCGCCTGAGAATTCAAACTCCTCAATAGTCTGTTAAACGTGACACTTTGTACCCTGTGTTCCTCTGTCCTTGTGGGTTGGACCTTTCTACCACTATATTGCAGTTTTAGCCTTTAGTGGGTTATTACATAAGAAGCCGACAACTTCTTTTTGGCGCCGCTGCCGGGGACAATTGCGTCAACACCGAGGTTTACGAGCAGCCATGCTCGGTGAATGTCGACGGGAGCTAGTGGGAGCAACCTAAGTGCGAGAGCTGCCCGCAAGTTCCGACGAGATTTAGAGAAGGCCTTGGAAGAGACAAGGCGTCAAAACAAGAAAACACCAAAAAGAATATCTAAGCCTAGTCCGGCCGACACCCCTGGGGAAGCCACCCCCTGTGACTCGGACCCGAACTTTGTGCTTACAGTTCTACTAGATATCCCTTGCGCGGATCCCCCTCGTGAAATCCCAAGGGAGTACAATCAGAAAGGAACACTCAAAGGTGTAGGGGCGAAACTGTTCAAGTATCTAACTAGTCACTGGCTCTGAGCATCGGCAGTCACCCGCAGGTGCAGACCCGAACTACTCAAGTCTCTAACCAATGGACTAGCTCTGAACATTCGGCCGAAGGCCTTCAGCTACAAAATGCGGAACGCTAAGTTGTAACTCCTCATGCGTGGTGACAGAACTCAAGGACACAAACACGCAAAGGAAATGGGTTCCTGATCTATACTTCTGATGGGAAAGAACCCCAGGCAAAACGCCTGGAACTATTTTATACCTTCTAAGTCCTACCTAGCACTACACTGCACTACGCTACACGCCTGCACGGAACCACGCTACACTACACTCCGCGGAACCTGTACTACGTCTCCTGCGCGGCCGACTGCCGCGCACTAACTCCCTACCCTTCCAATCTTCCGCTCGACTGCGCAGTCCCAACCGCTGCAACGCCGCGGACACCTCCCCTTCGAGGGCGGACATGGTATCCTGTGCCTTCGACAGAAAGGCATCGAGCTTCTTCGCTACCTTCCGCCGACTCCTACTGTCGCTTGACAACAACCCGGCTGCGCGCAATTCAAACTCACGCAGTGTGAGTTTCTCCTGCGCCTTCACTTCCCAGTGGGCGTAGCCCTTGAGACAGTGGGCGACTCGCCTCGCCGTCTCCACCTTCGTGCGATCCGCCTCCTTCCTGCGATCCTCTTCAATTATCACTAATTGCGATTCGGCTTCAGCACGTTGCGCTCTCAATTCGCCACACTCTGACTGTAACCTGCGGATTAACTCTTCATCCGCCTGCCGTGCGAGCTGACATTGTTCCAACAACCGCGTCTGTCGCACGAGCTCTTCTGACAAAATCCAATTCTGGGCCTGCTCAGAGTTGAGTGCTTCCTTGACCTTCACCTGCTCCTTGGTGAGCTCGCCCAGTTTCTCATCCTTCATCTTCTCGGAGTGCTTGTAGAATTTCTGATTAAGCTTGTACTGACCCCACAAGCACGCATGCTTCTCCTTCAATTCCTTCAACTCCTGGTCCACTCTAGCTAATAGCTTGCTGGTGTGGACTTTAGTGCGAGTCCGCCTGCGCACTAACTCGATGTAAGATCCCGGCTGGAGTGGGTCGGCGTATTTATCGACCTTGCGATCCAAGTACCGCAGCAACGGAATCACCTGCTCAGAGAGCGCCGCCGCCGGCGCTCCAACAATTTCCTCCTCCTCCTCGGTGTCTTCTGCTCCTGACATTTCTTCCGTGGAGCCTCCGTCGTCATCATCCGAGTGGAGAATTTCAGTCGCCATTGATTGCGTCGGCGACTGCCCCGAGTGGGGCTGCACGTCATCGACGTGTGCTGCCTGCGAAGGCACGGCTGCAGCCTCGCTGCTCGTCGCCAAAATGTCTAAGGCGGAAGGCGAATGTACCCGAGCGGCATCCCCGTCGCTCGCTTGTTGGTGGTCTACCGCGTCCTCTCTGTCGCCGTCGCCCGCCGCCGAAGGCGATCGAGCGGAGGGTGGCTGCGCGGGGTTTGATTGCGCATCGCGCATCGAAATTTCATCCCGCGGACAGTCACTCCGCTCCTCCGTCTGCTGCTCCCTTGATCGGTCCGTGGGGGCTGTGCCCGGCCCGTGCGCAGGCGCATTTGCCGGCACCTTGTCCGCCGCAGGCGTAGCGCCGCGGACATCTATCGCCGAAGGCGACATGGCCGGGGGCCGCACGCCCGATGTTCCTTGGCCTATAGGCCCTACCGCCGAAGGCGCATCTATCGGCGGACTTCCCGCCGATGGTGCGGCCTCCGCACGCTCTCTGCTCGTATCTCCTCGGCTCGAAGGCCCTGGCGCCGAAGGCGCAAATTGCGGCGCGTGGTGCGCCGGAGGGTCTGGCCCCGAGGGCCGGTGTCTCGTAGGCGGTTCTTCCGCCGGCTCCTTCCCCTTCCTACGTTGGAACGGGGGTGATTCTTGCCTGTGCACAGGCGGCACGTGTGGAGGTGTCCTGTGCACAGGCGGACTGCTCCTTCCCACGCGTAAGCGTAGATCCACGTCCACTTGTGTTCGCCGGTCCGCGGAGGCTCGTCCGTCCGCGGAGGTTCGCCTGTGCGCAAACGGAACATCTGTCCGCATCGCACGTGGTAACTCCGGAGGCCCTTGGCCCGTAGGCGGCCTCTCTCCCGTCGAGGTTGCAGCGTGGCCCGTCGCTCCTGCGGTCGTCCGCGCTTCCTCATGCCTCTCTGGCGACGCACTTCCTATCTCCGTCGCAATTGTCGCCGTGTCCGCACTGTCGGCTGGTAACACCAGTCTGCGTGCCTTCTGCTTCGGCCGGCTGTATGGCTCGCACAGCGGCCGCGGTCGAATGGGAGCAGAGGGTTCTTGATGCTGCTCCTCTTCAGACTCTTCCCTCCATCGCCGCTTCCGCGGCACTCGTGCTGCAGGAGTGTGTCTCCCTTCGTCCCTCCGTCTTGATGGGGTAGAAGTCGGTGACTCCTCTGCATCAGTGTCGACCTCGTTCTCCCGCACATACTTCCCGGGATGGTCGATGGACAATGGCGGAAAATGTTCAAGCTCCGCCGCTGTCAAACAATTCCGCTGTCGATAAAAATTGATGAGGAAAGGAGAAAGATGATTTAGAGTTCCCCCCTTCTCCTCAAACGCGTGCTGTCGCATCACCCTGTGCAGGATGCTCGCCCAGTGAATTGGAGTTCCCTCGATGACGCACTCCACAAAAGAGACCTGCCACAATGTGATGTAGCAGGCGCGGTGCGGCTGCAGTAATTGCATCAGCGCCGCGGACAAAGTCCGGCGAAATCGATCCTTGTAATCACGGGTCCTGTACCCATTCTTGGTAGACCTCCCGGTCTTGAACAGCTCCACAAATTGCGCCTCTTCTTGCTTGGTCACCTTGATGCTCTCACTGTCGAAAAGGAGATGCCCTGGCATGCCAGCACATCTTCCCAACGCCTGCGCCCAATCTTGGACTGTCCACCGATCAACATGCGGACGCAATCCGCGCGAGGGTGGTCCCTGTGGCTCTAGCCACTCGCGCACCATATTCGCACAGATGTAGTTCCATCCCCATAGCAAGAAATCGAGCTTTCTTGCTATTAAGCGCTCCTCGAAAGCGCGCAGCCCGTTCTGCGGCAGGCGAAGTGGCACCATCCGCAATCTGCTTGGTCTCGTCATTGCGTTCCTGGGGTTCGCTCGCCCGCTCATTCTACTTCCGCACTGCCCGCGCTTCTTTCTCTCTCGGCAAACTCTAATCGCCCTCAATTCCAAATCACGCGCACTCACTTCTCCCTCAATCAACAAGAAATCTCCTGTGCGACGACGTCGAGAATGTTCCGCAGCCAGCAGATGGATGCGCGCAGCGCGCACAAGAGATTGGAATCGCGAATTCAAGAATGGGACGTTCTCCGCCGCCCGGTCGAAGGTCATGGTCGGCTCTTGGTCGTGAAGAACGTCTCACTTGATGGCCGCGCCGGCTGTACGCTGGAACGGTCTTTGCTCTCACGCGCGGCTTCACGCTCCGCCGTCGTCGATTAAACTCTCACGCTCGAATTGGCGGATTTGAACTCCGCGAGCGTATTACCCTGCGGACATGGGGGCGTAGCGCCGAAGGCGAGTTTTCCGCCTTGCGCGGTACACTTGTTCGTACCGCCCCTCGGCCAATCCCCCTCTGCCTTGACGCGTGTGTCCGCATGTCGGACAAAAGTTCAACTCCTGCCTGTGCGCAGGCAGGAGCCTCGGCGGATTCTCCGCCGGTGCGGAACTTCATCCTCCTGTGCACAGGCGTTCGCCTGTGCGCAGGCGAATTCCGTGCGCTACGTCGCGCTGGCGCGGAAGGCGTTGACCGTGGTCAGCCGTCTCCGTCCAGTCTGTCCGTTCCTTGTCTCTTCGTCGGCGCTTCCGCCGCCGCAACTCCGTCCGTCCAAGAGCGCATCCACCCTTCCCGTCCGCATGGTCCGTACCGATTTGATTACTCTGGCGGCTCTTCCGACGTACGCGGCGCCGCGCTGGCGCGGAAGGCGCCGTACACTTTCTACCTCACAAGGCGCATTTCTAGGGCCCAAGGCGGATTTTCCGCCGACGCGAAGTTCCTGTGCACAGGCGGACGCCTGTGCGTAGGCGGACTTCGCGCCTTCCCTAACCCTACTTCGCCTGTGCACAGGCGAACGCCTTCGTCCGCGCATAGGACAAAACTTGATTCCCCCTTCCGCGTAGGCGGAATTCGCGCCGGTGGCGAACTCCTTCCGCCGTAGGCGACCGCCTCCGTTTCTTCCAGTAGCGATAATTCCCTAAGTCCTCGTCCGTTCCAAGCGCTCTTGGGCTCGTTGGAATCAGTGCGTCGAGCTCTTTCCAACGGGATCCTAACTTGGTCAAGGCGCCCGAGGGTTGACCTAATTATGGAGGGTTTCCCTACAGCCGCGGACGCAACCTCCGAAGGCGGGTTTTGCGCCTTGCGCCGTAGAGATCCTAACTGCAGAGCTCGCAGGGAGGGTGGTGCCTGTCCTTACTGCGGCACCCCAAATCCCAGATTCTACAAGATCCCTCGAGAATCCCCGCGATCTTCCGGATTCACTCTGTTTTGATGTACCGAAGGCTATTTACAATGCTGCCCGGGTACAGTTTTCCAAAAATGTTTTAATTTCCTCAAAATTGCCAAAAGTGGGGTACCACAGGTTTTTGAGGTGCCGCAAAGTTCGCCTATGCACAGGCGTGCGCCTGTGCACAGGCGCTTCGGCGTCGGCGGAAAATCCGCCTTGGGCCCTAGAAATGCGCCTTGTGAGGTAGAAATTGTACGGCGCCTTCTGCGCCAGCGCAGCGCCGCGGACGAGCAAGTAGCCGCCAGAATAGTAAAATCCGTACTGACCGTGCAGACTGCACGGACGGGACGGATGGATGCGCTCTGGGACGGACGGAGTTGCGGCGGCGAGAGCGCCGACGGAGAGACAAGGAACGGACAGTCTGGACGGAGGTGGTTGACCGCGGTCAACGCCTTCCGCGCCGGCGCATCGGCGCGGACGGACTTCGCCTGTGCACAGGCGAGCGCCTGTGCACAGGCTGGAGTCCGCCTGCGCGCAGGCTGGATATGAACTTTTGTCCGACATGCGGACACACGCGCCGAGGCAGAAGAGGATTGGCTGAGGAGCGGTACGAACGAGTGTACCGCGCAAGGCGGAAAATCCGCCTTCGGCGCTGCGCACCCATGTCCGCAGCGTAGTACGCTCACGGAGTTCAAATTCGCCAATTCGAGCGTGAGAGTTTAATCGGCGACGGCGGAGCGTGAAGCCGCGCGTGAGAGCAGAGACCGTTTCAGCGTAGAGCCGGCGCGGCCATCAATTGAGTCGTCCTTCACGAGCAAGAGCCGACCATGACCTTCGACCGGGAGGCGGAGAGCGTCCCATTCTTGAATTCGCGATTCCATTCTCTAGTGCGAGCTGCGCGCGTCCATCTGCTGGCTGCTAAGCATTCTCGACATCGCCGCGCAGAGGATTTCTTGGTGATTGAGGGAGAAGTGAGTGCGCGTGATTTGGAATTGAGGGCGATTAGAGTTTGCCGAGGAAGAAAGGAGCTCGAGCGGAGCGGAAGTAGAATGAGCGGGCGGGCGAACTCCAAGAACGCAATGACGAGACCGGGCCGATTGCGGATGCTGCCGCTCCGTCTACCACAGAACGGGCTGCGCGCTTTGGAGGAGCGCCTAATAGCAAGAAAGCTCGATTTCTTGCTATGGGGATGGAACTACATCTGTGCGGATATGGTGCGCGAGTGGCTAGAGCCACAGGGGCCACCTTCGCGCGGATTGCGTCCGCATGTTGATCGGTGGACAGTCCAAGATTGGGCGCAGGCATTGGGGAGATGTGCCGGCATGCAAGGGCACCTCCTCTTCGATAGTGAGAGCGTCAAGGTGACCAAGCAGGAAGAGGCACAATTCGTGGAGCTGTACAAGAACGGGAGGTCTACCAAGAATGGGTAGAGGACCCGCGATAACAAGGATCGATTCCGCCGGACTTTGTCCGCGGCGCTGCTGCAATTACTGCAGCCACACCGCGCCTGCTACATCACATTGTGGCAGGTCTCTTTTGTGGAGTGCATCATCGAGGGAACTTTAATTATGGGCGAGCATCCTGCACAGGGTGATGCGACAGCACGCTTTTGAGGAGAAGGGGGGAACTCTAAACCATCTCTCTCCTTTCCTCATCAATTTTTATCGACATCGAAATTGTTTGACCGCGGCGGAGCTTGCGCGTTTTCCGCCGTTGTCCGTCGATCATCCCGGGAAGTATGTGCGGGAGAATGAGGTCGACACTGATGCAGAGGAGTCACCGACTTCTACTCCGTCAAGGAGGAGGGACGAAGGGAGGAATACTCCTGCAGCACGAGCGCCGCGGAAGCGGCGATGGAGAGAGGAGTCCGAAGAAGAGCAGCATCAAGAACCCTCTGCTCCCATTCGACCGCGGCCGTTGTACGAGTCATACAGCCGGCCGAAGCAGAAGGCGCGCAGGCTGGTGTTACCAGCCAACAGCGCGGATACGGCGACGATTGCCACAGAGAAAGGAAGTGCGTCGCTAGAGAGGAACGAGGGAGCGCGGACGTCCGCAGGAGCAACGGACCACGCTGCAGCCTCGACGGACGGGAGGCCACCTACAGGCCAAGGGCCTCCGGAGTTACCACGTGCGTTGCGGACAGGTGTTCCGTTTGCGCACAGGCAAGACTCCGCGGACGGACGAGCCTCCGCGGACAGACGAGACTCCGCGGACGGACGAGCCTCCGCGGATAGACGACCACAAGCGGACGTGGACCTACGCCTACGCGTGGGAAGAAGCAGTCCCCCTGTGCGCTGGTCACCTCCACACGTGCCGCCTGTGCACAGGCAGGAATCACCCCCATTCCAACGTAGGAAGGGGAAGGAGCCGGCGGAAGATCCGCCTACGAGATACCGGCCTTCGGGGCCAGACCCTCCGGCGCACAACGTGCCGCGATTTGCGCCTTCGGCGCCAGGGCCTTCGAGCCGAGGAGAGGCGAGCAGGGAGCGTGCGGAGGCCGCACCATCGGCGGGTAATCTGCCGGTAGATGCGCCTTCGGCGGTAGGGCCTCAGGGCCAAGGGACATCGGGCGAGCGGCCCCCGGCCATGTCGCCTTTGGCGACGGACGTCCACGGCGCTGCGCCTGTGGCGGACAAGGCGCCGGCATTTGCGCCTGCGCACAGGCCAAGCACAGCCCCCGCGGACCGATCGAGGGAGCAGCAACGGACGGAGGAGCGGAGTGACTGTCCGCGGGATGAAATTTCGGTGCGCGATGCGCAATCAAACCCCGCGCAGCCACCCTCCGCTCGATCGTCTTTGGCGGCGGACGTCGGCGGCAGAGCAGATACGGTAGAAGACCGACAAGCGGGCGACGGGGATGTAGCACGGGCACATTCGCCCACCGCCTTAGACATTTTGGCGAAGAGCAGCGAGGCTGCAGCGGTGCCTTCGCAGGCAGCACACGTCGACGACGTGTAGCCCCACTCGGGTCAGTCGCCGACGCAATCAATGGCGACTGAAATTCTCCACTCGGATGATGACGACGGAGGCTCCACCGAAGAAATGTCGGGAGCGCGGGATACCGAGGAGGAGGAGGAGGAAATTGTTGGAGCGCCGGCGGCGGCGCTCTCTGAGCAGGTGATTCCGTTGCTGAGGTACTTGGATCGCAAAATCGATAAATACGCCGATCCACTTCAGCCGGGATCTTACATCGAATTAGTGCACAGGCGGACTCGCACTAAAGTCCACACCAGCAAGCTACTAGCTAGGGTGGACCAGGAGTTGAGGGAATTGAAGGAGAGGCATGCCTGTTTATGGGGGCAGTACAACCTTGAGAGGAAAGCGCACGCCCTCGACAGGATGCGGAAGGATAGAGTGGAAGAGCTCAGCAGGGATGTGCTGCAGACCACGCAGGAATTGATGTCTGAGAAAACTCAGAATCAGATTCTGTCAGAAGAGCTCGTGCGACAGACGCGGTTGTTGGCGGAGTGTCAGCTCGCACGACAGGCAGATGAGGATTTGATCCGCAGGCTACAGTCAGAGTGTGGCGAATTGAGAGCGCAGCGTGCTGAGGCCGAATCGCAATTAGTGGTAATTGAAGAGGATCGCAGGCGGGAGGCAGATCGCACAAAGGTGGAGACGGTGAGGCGTGTCGCCCACTGTCTCAAGGGCTACGCCCGCCAGGAAGTGGCGGCGCAGGAGAAACTCACACTGCGTGAGTTTGAACTTCGCCCAGCCGGGTTGTTGTCAGGCGACAGCAGGAGTCAGCGGAAGGTAGCGAAGAAGCTCGAAGCTTTTCTATCGAAGGCGCGGGATACCATGTCCACCCTCGAGGTGGAGGTGTCCGCGGCGTTGCAGCGGTTGGGACTGCGCAGTCGAGCGGAAGACTGGCAGGGTAGGGAGTTAGTGTGCGGCAGTCCGTCGCGCAGGAGACATAGCACAGGTTCCGCGGAGTGTAGTGTAGCGTGGTTCCGTGCAGGCGTGTAGCGTAGTGCAGTGTAGTGTTAGTTAGGATTTAGAAGGTATAAAGTAGTTCCAGGCGTTTTGCCTGGGGTTCTTTCCCAATTTCGGAAGTGCAGATTAGGAACTCATTTTCTCTGCGTGTTTGTGTCCTTAGTTCTGTCACCACGCACGAGGAGCTACAACTTGGCGTTCCGCATTTTGTAGCTGAAGGCCTTTGGCCGAATGTTCAGAGCTAGTTATTGGTTAGAGACTTGAGTAGTTCGGATCTACACTTGCGGGTGATTGCCGATGCTCAGAGCCATTGACTAGTTAGATACTTGAATAGTTTCGCCCCTACACCTTCGAGTGTCTGTTCCTGATTGTACTCCGTTGGGATTTTTCCCCTGAATGCCAAAGTGAAGTTTTGTTACTTCGTGTAAGCCTTGGTTGTAAATTCAGGTTACGCTGCAGCAGGTGCCTTGAGGGTAACCCCTGTAGTATTTCTGGGAATGACAAGTGCCTAAGAATTCAAACTCTTCAATAGTCTGTTATTGTGTTACTGGAATGATCCTCAGTGAGTCCTTTAGTGCGGACCTGTGTTCTCTGCGCGTTTTGTGAGTTGAGAGTGTTGTTCACCGCGTATGAGTGACTTCGATCCGAAGTAGGTAGTCCAAACCGGGTTTCCTACGCTAGCAGCAAGCTAGTGGAAGTGTTGTAAAAGCCAGAGTTGGGAGTCACTACCCGCAGCTTCGCTGAGTGTACTCTTGAGGGATCTTCCCCCTGAAATCTTGAAGTAGAGGTCCTAACGGATCTCTGGGTTGTGTTTCTGTAGTTTCAGGTGTGTGTTACGGTGCACTGTGCGACCTCCGAGTGCGCTCCTGTAATAACCCACTAAAGGCTAAAACTGCAATATAGTGGTAGAAAGGTCGAACCCACAGGGACAGAGGAACACACAAGGTACAAAGTGTCACGTTTAACAGACTATTGAGGAGTTTGAATTCTCAGGCGACTGTCACTCCCAGAAATACTGCAAGTGTCCACTTGGAGGTCGCACAGTGCAGCGTAACACACACACACACACACCTGAAACTACAAAAACACAACCCAGAGATCCGTTAGGACCTCTACTCAAGATTTCAGGAAGGAAGTCTCTCAAGAGTACACTCAGCGAAGCTGCGGGTAGTGACTTCCAACTCCGGCTTTTACAACACTTCCACTAGCTTGCTGCTAGTGTAGGAAACCCGGTTTGGACTGCCTACTTCGGATCGAAGTCACTCATACGCGGTGAACAACACTCTCAACTCACAAAACGCGCAGAGAACACAGGTCCGCACTGAAGGACTCACTGTGAAACATTCCAGTAACACAACAACAGTCTATTGAAGAGTTTGAATTCTCAGGCACTTGTCATTCCCAGAAATACTACAGGGGTTACCCTCAAGGCACCTGCTGCAGCGTAACCTGAATTTACAACCAAGGCTTACACGAAGTAACAAAACTTCACTTTGGCATTCAGGGGAAAAATCCCAACGGAGTACAATCAGGAACAGACACTCGAAGGTATAGGGGCGAAACTATTCAAGTATCTAACTAATCACTGGCTCTGAGCATCGGCAATCACCCGCAAGTGTAGATCCGAACTACTCAAGTCTCTAACCAATGTACTAGCTCTGAACATTCGGCCGAAGGCCTTCAGCTACAAAATGCGGAACGCTAAGTTGTAACTCCTCGTGCGTGGTGACAGAGCTCAAGGACACAAACACGCAAAGGAAATGGGTTCGTGATCTGCACTTCCGAAATTGGGAAAGAACCCCAGGCAAAACGCCTTGAACTATTTTATACCTTCTAAGTCCTAACTAGCACTACACTGCACTACGCTACACGCTTGCACGGAACCACGCTACACTACACTCCGCGGAACCTGTGCTACGTCTCCTGCGCGACGGACTGCCGCGCACTAACTCTCTACCCTGCCAGTCTTCCGCTCGACTGCGCAGTCCCAATCGCTGCAACGCCGCGGGCACCTCCACTTCGAGGGCGGACATGGTATCCCGCGCCTTCGACAGAAAAGCGTCGAGCTTCTTTGTTACCTTCCGCCGACTCCTGCTGTCGCCTGACAACAACCCGGCAGCGCGAAGTTCAAACTCACGCAGTGTGAGTTTCTCCTGCGCCGCCACTTCCTGGCGGGCGTAGCCCTTGAGACAGTGGGCGACACGCCTCACCGTCTCCACCTTTGTGCGATCTGCCTCCCGCCTGCGATCCTCTTCAATTACCACTAATTGCGATTCGACCTCAGCACGCTGCGCTCTCAATTCGCCACACTCTGACTGTAGCTTGCGGATTACATCCTCATCCGCCTGTCATGCGAGCTGACACTGCTCTAACAACCGCGTCTGTCGCACGAGCTCCTCTGACAAAATCCAATTTTGGGCCAGCTTAGAAATTAGTGCTTCCGTGACCTTCACCTGCTCCTTGGTGAGCTCTTGCAGTTTCCCATCCCTCACCTTCTCGGAGTACTTGTAGAATTTTTGATTGAGTTTATACTGACCCCACAAGCATTCATGCTTCTCCTTCAATTCCCTCAACTCCTAGTCCACTCTAGCTAGTAGCTTGCTGGTGTGGACTTTAGTGCGAGTCCGCCTGCGCACTAACTCGATGTAAGATCCCGGCTGAAGTGGGTCGGCGTATTTATCGACTTTGCGATCCAAGTACCTCAGCAACGGAATCACCTGCTCAGAGAGCGCCGCCGCCGGCGCTCCAACAATTTCCTCCTCCTCCTCCTTGGTGTCCCCCGCTCCTGACATTTCTTCGGTGAAGCCTCCGTCGTCATCATCCGAGTGGAGAATTTCAGTCGCCATTGATTGCGTCGGCGACTGACCCGAGTGGGGCTGCACGTCGTCGACGTGTGCTGCCTGCGAAGGCATTGCTACAGCCTCGCTGCTCTTCGCCAAAATGTCTAAGGCGGTAGGCGAATGTGCCCGTGCTGCATCCTCGCCACCCGCTTGTTGGTCGTCTACCGTATCCTCTCTGCCGCCGACGTCCGCCGCCGAAGGCGATCGAGCGGAGGGTGGCTGCGCGGGGTTTGATTGCGCATCGCGCACCAAAATTTCATCCCGCGGACAGTCACTCCGCTCCTCCGCCTGTTGCTGCTCCCTCGATCGATCCGCGGGGGCTGTGCTTGGCCTGTGCGCAGGCGCAAATGCCGGCGCCTTGTCCGCCGCAGGCGTAGCGCCGCGGACGTCCATCGCCAAAGGCGACATGGCCGGGGGCCGCTCGCCCGATGTCCCTTGGCCCTGAGGCCCTACCGCCGAAGGCGCATCTACCGGCGGATTACCCGCCGATGGTGCGGCCTCCGCACGCTCCCTGCTCGTATCTCCTCGGCTCGAAGGCCCTGGCGCCGAAGGCGCAAATCGCGGCGCGTTGTGTGCCGGAGGGTCTGGCCCCGAAGGCCGGTGTCTCGTAGGCGGCTCTTCCGCCGGCTCCTTCCCCTTCCTACGTTGGAACGGGGGTGATTCCTGCCTGTGCACAGGCGGCACGTGTGGAGGTGACCTGTGCACAGGCGAGCGCCTGTGCACAGGCGGACTGCTTCTTCCCACGCGTAGGCGTAGGTCTACGTCCGCTTGTGGTCGTCTGTCCGCGGAGGCTCGTCTGTCCACGGAGTCTCGTCCGTCCGCGGAGGCTCGCCTGTGCGCAAACGGAACACCTGTCCGCAACGCACGTGGTAACTCCGGAGGCCCTTGGCCCGTAGGCGGCCTCTCGCCCGTCGAGGCAGCAGCGTGGTCCGTTGCTCCTGCGGACGTCCGCGCTTCCTCATTCTTCTCTGGCGACGCACTTCCTTTCTCCGTCGCAATCGTCGCCGTGTCCGCGCTGTTGGCTGGTAACACCAGTCTGCGCGCCTTCTGCTTCGGCCGGCTGTATGACTCGTACAACGGCCGCGGTCGAATGAAAGCAGAGGGTTCTTGCTGCTGCTCCTCTTCGGACTCCTCTCTCCATCGCCGCTTCCGCGGCGCTTGTGCTGCAGGAGTGTTCCTCCCTTCGTCCCTCCGCCTTGACGGAGTAGAAGTCGGTGACTCCTCTGCATCAGTGTCGACCTCATTCTCCCGCACATACTTCCCGGGATGGTCGACGGACAACGGCGGAAAACGCGCAAGCTCCGCCGCTGTCAAACAATTCCGCTGTCGATAAAAATTGATGAGGAAAGGAGAGAGATGGTTTAGAGTTCCCCCCTTCTCCTCAAAAGCGTGCTGTCGCATCACTCTGTGCAGGATGCTCGCCGAGTGAATTGGAGTTCCCTCGATGACGCACTCCACAAAAGAGACCTGCCACAATGTGATGTAGCAGGCGCGGTGTGGCTGCAGTAATTGCATTAGCGCCGCGGCCAAAGTCTGGCGGAATCGATCCTTGTAATCGCGGGTCCTATACCCATTCTTGGTAGACCTCCCGGTCTTGAACAGCTCCACAAATTGAGCCTCTTCCTGCTTGGTCACCTTGATGCTCTCACAGTCGAAGAGGAGGTGCCTTGGCATGCCGGCACATCTCCCCAATGCCTGCGCCCAATCTTGGACTGTCCACCGATCAACATGCAGACGCAATCCGCGCGAGGGTGGTCCCTGTGGCTCTAGCCACTCGCGCACCATATCCGCACAGATGTAGTTCTATCCCCATAGCAAGAAATCGAGCTTTCTTGCTATCAAGCGCTCCTCGAAAGCGCGCAGCCCGTTCAGTGGTAGACGGAGCGGCAGCATCCGCAATCGGCCCGGTCTCGTCACTGCGTTCTTGGAGTTCGCCCGCCCGCTCATTCTACTTCCGCTCCGCTCGAGCTCCTTTCTTCCTCGGCAAACTCTAATCGCCCTCAATTCCAAATCACGCGCACTCACTTCTCCCTCAATCACCAAGAAATCCTCTGCGCGGCGATGTCGAGAATGCTTAGCAGCCAGCAGATGGACGCGCGCAGCTCGCACTAGAGAATGGAATCGCGAATTCAAGAATGGGACGCTCTCCGCCGCGCGGTCGAATGTCATGGTCGGCTCTTGCTCGTGGAGGACGTCTCAATTGATGGCCGCGCCGGCTCTACGCTGAAACGGTCTCCGCTCTCACGCGCGGCTTCACGCTCCGCCGTCGCCGATTAAACTCTCACGCTCGAATTGGCAAATTTGAACTCCGTGAGCGTACTACACCGCGGACATGGGTGCGCAGCGCCGAAGGCGGGTTTTCCGCCTTGCGCGGCACACTCGTTCGTACCGCTCCTCAGCCAATCCTCTTTTGCCTCGACGCGTGTGTCCGCATGTCGGACAAAAGTTCAACTCCCGCCTGCGCGCAGGCGGACTCCTCGGCGGATTCTCCGCCGGCGCGGAACTTCATCCTCCTGTGCACAGGCGCTCGCCTTTGCGCAGGCGAAGTCCGTCCGCGGCGTATGGCAAATTTGAACTCCGTGAGCGTACTACACCGCGGACATGGGTGCGCAGCGCCGAAGGCGGGTTTTCCGCCTTGCGCGGCACACTCGTTCGTACCGCTCCTCAGCCAATCCTCTTTTGCCTCGACGCGTGTGTCCGCATGTCGGACAAAAGTTCAACTCCCGCCTGCGCGCAGGCGGACTCCTCGGCGGATTCTCCGCCGGCGCGGAACTTCATCCTCCTGTGCACAGGCGCTCGCCTTTGCGCAGGCGAAGTCCGTCCGCGGCGTATGGCAAATTTGAACTCCGTGAGCGTACTACACCGCGGACATGGATGTGCAGCGCCGAAGGCGGGTTTTCCGCCTTGCGCGGCACACTCGTTCGTACCGCTCCTCAGCCAATCCTCTTTTGCCTCGACGCGTGTGTCCGCATGTCGGACAAAAGTTCAACTCCCGCCTGCGCGCAGGCGGACTCCTCGGCGGATTCTCCGCCGGCGCGGAACTTCATCCTCCTGTGCACAGGCGCTCGCCTTTGCGCAGGCGAAGTCCGTCCGCGGCGATGCGCTGGCGCGGAAGGCGTTGACCGCGGTCAACCGTCTCCGTCCAGACTATCCGTTCCTTGTGTCTTCGTCGGCGCTTCCGCCGCCGCAACTCCGTCCGTCCAAGAGCGCATCCATCCGTCCCGTCCGTACGGTCCGTACGGATTTTACTATTCTGGCGGCTCCTTGCTCGTCCGCGGTGCTGCGCTGGCGTAGAAGGCGCCGTACAATTTCTACCTCACAAGGCGCATTTCTAGGGCCCAAGGCGGGTTTCCCGCCGACGCCGAAGCGCTTGTGCACAGGCGAACGCCTGTGCGTAGGCGGACTTCGCGCCTACCTCAAACCTTATTTCGCCTGTGCGCAGGCGAACTTCCTTCGTCCGCGCATAGGACAAAACTTCTCCGCTTGTGCGAAGGCGAAGAGCTGAGTATCTTACAACCTTCATAACTCCCGGAGTCCTTATCCGCTGTTGGCGTTCTTGGGCTCGTTGGAATCAGTGCGTCGAGCTCTTTCCAACGAAACCCTAGCTAAGTCAAGGCGTCCGGGGGTTGACCTAAATATGAGGGATTTCCCTACAGCCGCGGACGCAGCTTCGAAGGCGGGTTTTGCGCCTTGCGCCGTAGGGATCCTAACTGCAGAGCTCGCAGGGAGGGTGGTGCCCGTCCTTACTGCTGCATCCAACTCCTAGATTCTACGAGATCCCTCGAGAATCTCCGCGATCTTCCGAATTCACTCTGTTTTGATGCACCGAAGGCTATTTACATTGCTGCCAGGGTACAGTTTTCCAAAATGTTTTAATTTCCTCAAAATTACCAAAAGTGGGGTACCACAGCTCCGAGTGGACACTTGCAGTATTTCTGGGAGTGACAGTTGCATGAGAATTCAAACTCCTCAATAGTCTGTTAAACGTGACACTTTGTACCCTGTGTGTTCCTCTGTCCCTGTGGGTTCGACCTTTCTACCACTATATTGCAGTTTTAGCCTTTAGTGGGTTATTACATAAGAAGCCGACAACTTCTTTTTGGCGCCGCTGCCAGGGACAGTTGCGTCAACACCGGGGTTTTTACGAGCAGCCATGCTCGGTGAATGTCGACTGGAGCTAGTGGGAGCAACCTAAGTGCGAGAGCTGCCCGCAGGTTCCGACGAGATTCAGAGAAGGCCGTGGAAGAGACACGGCGTCAAAACAAGAAAACACCAAAAAGAGTACCTAAGCCTAGTTCGGCCGACATCCTTGGAGAACCTACCCCTAGTGACTCGGAACCAAACCTGGTGCTTACAGTTCTACTAGATATTCCTTGCACGGACCCCCATCGTGATTTAGAACCGACCGCCCGAGAACCGTCGACAGACACACCGATGGCGGACGGACAAGCCAATGTGCGGCTACCTCAGCCGATTACTAAACATTCCTACCCAAAGTATAAAGGGAGTGGGGATGACGACAATGCAGATTCATACATCAAGTTGTTCGAATCAGTGTTCATTGCTAATCGCGAGATCGCAGACGAAGACCGACTAAGGATCTTTCCATGTCTTCTACGGAAGAAGGCACGAAGTTGGTACAATCACGAGAGCATCGATCCGACTGGGTTGACAACATGGGCTCAGCTGAAGGAGAAGTTCCTTCGACGCTTCCGCGAGCTCGGCTACGACAGTCGGGTATTGACAAAGTTGCGTAACCTGCAGCGAGAGAAGTTGCGTAACCTGCAACCCAACGCGTCCACTATGACTTAGTCGAAGATCTCGGGAGTCGGAAAGTGAACATCACGTTCAACCAGCTTCTTGAGTACAACAAGACGTATCGAAGGATGTTGATGCTTTCGTTACGACGTCCGCGGAAGCCACGCGCATCCAAATTCTCTCAAGTGTACCAAGTGGCCAGCGAAGACCAAGGGCCACCAGAGATCGATGTGGAAATAGCAGGGTGTTGTGTACGCAGGGTACATAATGATCAGGAGTCAACATAATGACGGAGGACACCGCAAGAGCCTTAGGGTTTAGCCCTCGAGGCGTGTGTTGAGGTTAGCGGATCAGACGAGGAGAATGCCTGCAGGTATGATGCGCAATGTCAAAACGATCATCGGTGGTGCAGACTTTCGGTTGACTTATATCATCCTTCAACCGATGATGAAGCAAGGCTATGACGTTCTGCTCGGGCGACCATGGCTGTATGGCGCACAAGTCTGATGTGACTGGCGTAGGCATCGCCTTAAGTTTCCCCATCCTTCGGAGCCGACCAAGACCATCATGGTGCCCTGGAACAAGGTCAGACATGAAGGAGAGACCCCATCGACAAGTGCGGGTTACACAACGGGGGTGGACAGTGATTCGACCGCGCGATCAGATTCCAGTGACACTGAATCCAATTATTTCGTGGGATTCGTTGCCTGCTGTTCGGTTGAAGAAGAGGAAGAGCCGGAAGCTATTCAGCCGGAGGACGAATAGCAATTAACGGTAGGACTGGGAAGGAGTGAGACGAGTCACACCGAGGGCATTGTCGACCCTAGTGACTGTCACGAAGTACAACTCAGTCCCGACAAGTGCTTGAAGGTATCAAGCACAATGAGAGGAGACGAGAAGCCGAGGATCGCACCAGGAAAATCCAGCTCCGCCGGAAGGAGAGATACGATAAAAAGATCAAACCTGTACTCCTGCAGGCGGGTGATTTGGCACTGCTCTACGACAGCAGGCATGCCAGATTCCCAAGCAAACTGCACCTAAGATGGATGGGACCTTACAGGGTTGTCGAAGTCTTTTCGAATGGATCCATCCAACTTGCGGATCTGGTCGGCGATTTGTTAGGCACCCGAGTGAACGGGTGGCAATTGAAGAAATACCACATGTAAGTGTTCGCGTGGGCGCTCACAATTGAGGAGGGGAGCATGTGGTACCCCACTTTTGGTAATTTTGAGGAAATTAAAACATTTTTGGAAAACTGTACCCTGGGAGCAATGTAAATAGCCTTCGGTGCATCAAAACAGAGTGAATTTGGAAGATCGCAGAGATTTTCGAGGGACCTCGTAGAATCTAGGAGTTGGGTGCAGCGGTAAGGAAGGGCACCACCCTCCCTGCGAGCTCTGCAGTTAGGATCCCTACGGCGCAAGGCGCAAAACCCGCCTTCGGAGCTGCGTCCGCGGCGGTAGGGAAATCCTTCATATTTAGGTCAACCCCCAAACGTCTTGACTTAGCTAGGGTTTCGTTGGAAAGAGCTCGACGCGCTGATTCCAACGAACCCGAGAACGCCCACAACGGATAAGGACTCCGGATACTCAGCTCTTCGCCTGTGCACAGGCGGAGAAGTTTTGTCCTATGCGCGGACGAAGGAAGTCCGCTTGCGCACAGGCGGAATAGGGTTTTTGAGGTGGCGCGAAGTTCGCCTATGCACAGGCGTGCGCCTGTGCACAGGCGCTTCGGCGTTGGCGGAAAATCCGCCTTGGGCCCTAGAAATGCGCCTTGTGAGGTAGAAATTGTACGGCGCCTTCTGCGCCAGCGCAGCGCCGCGGACGAGCAAGGAGCTGCCAGAATAGTAAAATCCGTACGGACCGTGCGGACTGCACGGACGGGACGGATGGATGCGCTCTGGGACGGACGGAGTTGCGGCGGCAAGAGCGCCGACGGAGAGACAAGAAACGGACAGTCTGGACGGAGGTGGTTGACCGTAGTCAACGCCTTCCGCGCCAGCGCATCGGCGCGGACGGACTTCGCCTGCGCACAGGCGAGCGCCTGTGCACAGGAGGGTGAAGTTCCGCGCCGGCGGAGAATCCGCCGAGGAGAATCCGCAGAGAATCCGCCGAGGAGTCCGCCTGCGCGCAGGCGGGATATGAACTTTTGTCCGACATGCGGACACACGCGCCAAGGCAGAAGAGGATTGGCTGAGGAGCGGTACGAACGAGTGTACCGCCCAAGGCGGAAAATCCGCCTTCGGCGCTGCGCACCCATGTCCGCGGCGTAGTACGCTTGCGGAGTTCAAATTCGCCAATTCGAGCGTGAGAGTTTAATCGGCGACGGCGGAGCGTGAAGCCGCGCGTGAGAGCAGAGACCGTTTCAGCGTAGAGCCGGCGCGGCCATCAATTGAGTCGTCCTTCACGAGCAAGAGCCGACCATGACCTTCGACCGGGAGGCGGAGAGCGTCCCATTCTTGAATTCGCGATTCCATTCTCTAGTGCGAGCTGCGCGCGTCCATCTGCTGACTGCTAAGCATTCTCGACATCGCCGCGCAGAGGATTTCTTGGTGATTGAGGGAGAAGTGAGTGCGCGTGATTTGGAATTGAGGGCGATTAGAGTTTGCCGAGGAAGAAAGGAGCTCGAGCGGAGCGGAAGTAGAATGAGCGGGCGGGCGAACTCCAAGAACGCAATGACGAGACCGGGCCGATTGCGGATGCTGCCGCTCCGTCTACCACAGAACGAGCTGCGCGCTTTCGAGGAGCGCCTGATAGCAAGAAAGCTGGATTTCTTGCTATGGGGATGGAACTACATCTGTGCGGATATGGTGCGCGAGTGGCTAGAGCCACAGGGGCCACCTTCGCGCGGATTGCGTCCGCATGTAGATCGGTGGACAGTCCAAGATTGGGCGCAGGCATTGGGGAGATGTGCCGGCATGCAAGGGCACCTCCTCTTCGACTGTGAGAGCATCAAGGTGACCAAGCAGGAAGAGGCTCAATTTGTGGAGCTGTTCAAGACCGGGAGGTCTACCAAGAATGGGTATAGGACCCGCGATTACAAGGATCGATTTGAAGGTATTTTTCAAAGTTTTTATTGATTTTAGAGTGGAAGATAAAAAACATTGACGTTTTTGTTTCAGGTCCAGATCATGTGTAAACAGAAAGATATGAGAGTTAGAAGTTGAGTGGGTTTTCACGGGTATCAAAAAATTGCTCTCTGGAAAGTTTGTACAGAGTAAATTACTTTTTGTGTATTTCAAGTTAGGCTTTGAAACTTCGTATGCGTGTGTATTTAAAGATTACCTACGTTTGAGTCAAAAGTTTACTGAGAGATCACGTCTAGAGACAAAGTTATGATGATTTGAAGTTCAGGGGGTACAAAATCACGATAAGATAGGAAAAGTTTTGGGTTTCTTTATTTGAAGTTTTGGCCTAGTAGATAACGTTTCTGGGAGAGACCTTTTGAGTGGTTTCCACCTTATGGAAAAATGAGTGATCAAGGGGGCTGGAAGATTAGGTTATCCAAAGTACCTCAAGGTTTGGATTCAAGGTGGAGTTTGAAGAAAGAGTAGTTAGTCAATCCCCAAGAGTGAAACGTGAGACTTGCTTTTATTGTGGAGAGGAGGGACATAAGGTTGTGAATTGTTCACTGCGGAACAAGGATAGAAGATTGAGGAGCAAGAGAACCTTGGGAGATTTGAAACTTCACTTGGGACCATCATCGCCACATGAATCCCAAAGTGCAACCTTTTGTGACAATTGCGGAGTGATTGGACTACCGGCGGGACACGAATGCAGCGGAGTGAAGGCGCTTCTAGAATCACTTGTGGAAGGGTTTGACGGCAAGCTAAGTGCTGAAACGGAGAAAGTGACCTCAGCGGGTTCAAGCTCAAACTGAAGATGGACATCATCATTCGGATGATGGAGAAGATGATGATGAGGGTAAGACTCATTGTATGCCTAGGGGAGGAGAGAGCTTTGGCTATCTTGGAGCAACCAATTCCTTTTGTGTTTCCTTTGATGAATTACTCAAGGATGGAGTTAGTGTTGTTTGTATTGTATTAGGGAGTCCCATATAAATTTCCAATAGAAAAAAAAATAAAAATTTATAAAAAAATATTAGTTGGAAATGGGGAAGCTTTCGGTGTTTTATGGGAGGGAAAATGAGGATGTAGAAGCATTTGTTAGGGACTTCAAGAGGGCTTGCATAGGAAACAATGAAAGGAAGAAGGTTGAGTGGGCTATGCTTTTGCCGGATTTCTTGGAGGATTCTGCACTTAAATGGTACCAAGAGTACAAGAGAGAACGTGTGGAGGAGGACACTTGGGAGATATTGACGGAGAGCCTCATCGAAAACTTTCTTCCCAATAAAAGTTATGAAAAGCTGATGTGTGAGGTCACCTTCTTGAAACAAGGAGAGAACGAGAAGGTGAGGACCTATGTGGAGAGAACTGAGAAGTTAGAGTCGAGGTTCCACGTGGTGTTGAGGAAGGGTGGAGACGAAGTGGATGCTACAATGGTGGGGATACAAGCAATGCTCATGAAGAACTTTGTCGGAGGTTTGAGACCCGAGATTCGAAGTAAGGTGAGATATGAGAAGCCTTCTTCTAAAGTTGAAGCCATTCGAATTGCTATTAGAATGGAGGAAAGCTTAGAAGATGATGTTTCTAGCTTGGTGGCTAGAGAAGTAACTCCACCGATTGTAGGAAGATCCATGGGTTCAAATCTTGCTAGTTCATCCACAATGGTGAATCCTAATGTAGATTTGCAAAATGAGTTGAAATCTATTACGGAAACTCTAGCAGACCTCAAGATCAATGTAGTACAGTTGTGAGAGAAGAGGGATCAGAATGTAGGAGGAAGTTCTAGAGGGTATGGAAATTATCCTCCAAGAGGGAATCCACCTCCAGGAAACTTTGCAGTTTCTTGTTTTACTTGTGGCGGTCCTCATTTTCAGCGAAATTGTCCTAACCCTTGACAACATGATGGAGTTTGGCACAACAACAATGCACCGGCCACACAACAAGCCAAGGATAAGGGAGTAGCATCCATTGATGTGTTTCCTCATCAATGCACCTTTGAGAAAGGAGAGAGCTCAAAGTTGAAGGTGGATATCCTTGCACATGAGAAGAAACGTGCTCGATTTGCAGATGAGTCAATTTCCATGGAGGACATGCCAAGTCGGAGTACACAATCAAGTGGAGTAAGTCAACCAAGAGTACCAAGAAAGAAGTTGGGCATGAATGACTTTTCCATTTCATCTTCTCAAACTAAGTATGACGTGGTGGAAGATGTAGGAAGTCAGAAGGCCAATATCACAGTTGGCCAACTCATTGCTTTAACTCCAGCCATACGGAAGGAGTTGAGGGGAGGCCTTAGCTCCACAAGGATCAAGAAGCGAAGATCCAAAGGAAAGGCTCACATGACTAATGTGGGAGTTGGTGTGGTGGATGCTGCTGCCTCGGAGGTATGTACACATGCCTCAAAGATCGAAGTGAGGATCGATGGGCATGATGTTTCAGACGTGCTAGTAGATGGTGGTTCTGCTGTAAATGCAATGTCTGAAACATTGTTGATGAAGTTGGGGATGCGACTTTCCAGACCTTCAAGTATAATTGTTGGTATGGCCAACAAACAAAAGGTAAAACCACTTGGTGTGGTTGACAAAGTTGTGGTAAGTGTGAGAGGTGTGCAAACCTTACTTTCCTTCCAAGTACTCAAGGAAGCTAGTTATGATTTGCTGTTGGGACGTCCTTGGTTGAGGGCGGTGAGAACTACTGATCGATGGCACAAGGGCTATCTGAGGATAGGCCCAAAGAACCATCGGGTGAAGGTTCCTTTGACAGGAGGAGGAAGTTCTCTTACCGACTCAGATAGACCAACCGACAAATGTTGGGAATCTGAGAGTGAGGAGAGTGGCAGTTTTTCAGAAGTTGACATCGACATGTCAACTTTTGATCAAGAAACATTGTCAGACAACTCTTCAGATGATGATGTACAAGTTCAAGTGGTTGCTGCCATGGAGTTGCTTCCTAAACCGGGGGTGAAGAAAGATCCGGACAAAGTGGAGATGACCGAGGAGGAGGTGTGTCGAAGACTTTCCACCCTCAAGTTTGGTCCAAATGTTACCATGGAGGAGAAGGCAAGATTTTTGGATATATTTCGCAAATATATCCATGTCTTTGCCTTTAGTTACAAAGATTTGAAGCATGTGACACTTGAAACTCATCACATTGAGTTGGAGGAGAAAGCTTGCCCTATTCGGCAGAAGCAACGACGAATCAATACTTCTACAGCTGTGGTGGTAAAAGAGGAGATTGACAAGCTGAGGGAGGCTGGCTTCATCTATGAGGTAAAAAATTCGGAATGGGTGTCTCCTATTGTGATAGTGAAGAAAAAGAATGGTAAACTACGTGTATGTGTAGATTACAAGAAGTTGAATGCTGTCACAAAGAAGGACTACTATCCTTTACCTTTTATAGATGAGATTTAAGAGGAGGTAGTAGGCCATGAGTGGTATAGTTTTGGAGATGGTTATAGTGGCTATAACCAAATCCAAATTGCTTCAGAGGATCAATTGAAAACTACCTTTACCACACCATGGGGAACTTTTGCCTTTAAAGTAATGCCATTTGGTCTATGTAATGCTCCAGCCACTTTCCAAAGGTTCATGAATAGGGTGTTTGAACCTTTCATTGGAAAGTTTGTGAGAGATTTCATAGATGACTTTTGTGTGTATGGGAAGAAGGAGGATCATTTTGATCATTTGATCAAAATACTCCAACGTTTGGAGGAAGCCAAAGCTTCACTCAATCCAGAAAAATGCATTTTTGGATGTGAGGAAGGCTTATTGTTGGTGCACATCATTTCCAAGAATGGTATAGCTGTGGATCCAGAGAAGGTGACGAGGATCATGGAGTTACCTTTTCCGGTGACGTTGACCAAGTTGAGACAATTCCTTGGTATGGTGGGGTACTATCGGAGGTTCATCTTGTCCTTCTCCAACAAAGCTCATGCCTTGACGAGTTACATGAAGAAGGGGACCGAATACGAGCTCATCTTCAAGGATGAAGAGGTAAAGTTGGCGTTTGAGGCACTCAAGAAGGCGTTGGTGACGGCTCCAATTTTGGCAAAAGATGATTGGGGTAAACCTTTTCTTCTGTATACAGATGCATCAAATATTGCTGTAGGATGCACCTTGAGTCAATTTGATGATGAAAAGCATGATCATCCAATTGCCTATGCTAGTAGACAGATGGTACAAGCAGAGAAGAATTATTCAGTGACCGAAAGGGAGGCTTTAGCTGTCATCTTTTCACTTAAGAAGTTTTGACACTATCTTTTGGGTGGAAAATTCACTATAGTGACTGATCATAAGGCCTTGAAATATATTTTCAACAAGCCTAATGCTGAGGGGAGGATAGCTAGATGGAAACTACTACTAGCGGAATTTGATTATACCATTGAGGATCGACCGGGAAAGAAGCATGCTAATGCGGATTTGTTGTCAAGAGCTTATGATGAGGGAGGAGATCAATCTGTGGATGACACTTTCCCGGACGAAGATTTGTTGGTCATGGACACGGTGACATTGGTACCAAAGGAGTACAAGGAGATTTGGGAGTTCATTTCCAAAGGAGAATTTCCTCAAGGTATGCATTCAAGAGAAAGGAATGCATTGGTAAAAAGATGTCAACCCTATATGATCATTGAGAAGGTGTTATTTCATCAAGGAGCTGACGGTCTGCTACGACGAGCTGTTGGAAGAGGCGAAGCATTGCAACTCATGAAGGAGTTTCACGAAGGTGCCGTGTGTGGAGGACATTTTGCGGGGAAGGTAACAGCCTTCAAGATCCTTGATGCTGGATATCATTGGAAGGGTATTTTCAAAGATTGTGTGGAATTTTGCAAGAGTTGTGATGTGTGTCAAGCTTTTGCTAAAAAGTCCATGAAAACCCCTCCTTTGATTTCAGTTCCAATGTTAGGTCCTTTTGAAAAATGGGGGATAGATTTTGTAGGTCCTTTGAATCTTACTCCTCGGGGAAATAAGTTCATTGTGATAGCTACAGATTATCTTACCAAGTGGCTACCCACTTGGTAAGATAATCTGTAGCTATCACAATGAACTTATTTCGCAAGGCAAGGCCACTAAAATCTACTAATGAGAAGGAGGTTGGTAGGTTTTTGTATGAGAGAATCATAACCAGATTTGGTTGTCCTTTGGAGTTAGTGTTGGATAGAGGAGGAGAGTTTGTGGGAAGTATGATCCAAGCAATGTTAGATCATTTTTCCATCAAGTCTCGAGTGACCACTTCCTACAAACCCAATGCTAATGGATTGGCGGAGCGGACCAACTACACTCTTTGTATGATGTTGGCCAAGGATGCAGACATGGACGGGAGCAAGCAAAACTGGGACAAGAGGTTGCATGCTATCTTGTGGGAGTATCGAACGACTTGGAAAACATCTACCGGATATTCACCTTTTCGGATGGTGTATGGAGTTGAGTCAAAGCTCCCAATACAATTTGACTTGACTACTTTCGTGACAATCCAACAAAGGTTGAAGAAATCAAATGGAACAGAAGCCATCAAGTCTCGCCAACAACAATTCATGGAGTTGGAGGAAGCTCGAGCACTAGCCATGGTACGAGTGGAGCGGGCTCAACAGTTGCAGAAAAAGTATCACGACAAACGAAGTGGAAACCCGAACTTCAAGCCATTCAAGGAAGGTGATTGGGTGATGCTCTTTGATGCAATTAGATACAAGAGAGCTAGGAAAAAGTTTCTTCCTAAGTATTTTGGACCTTTCATAGTTGAGAAGGTGTGGGGAAACTTTACTTATGATATCAAGGAGTTAGGAGGACGTCACTTCGATCGAGTCAACCACGACAAGTTGAAATTATTCCATCGAAAATCAGATTCTTTCACTCCGAGGGCGCAGTGAAGTCTTGGTCCGGGGGTAAATGTAAGACCAGATATTGCATGTGTGAAATAAAACTAGAATTAGCCAAGGAATTAATCATGGTTAGTATAGTTATGACTAAATCTAGCTAGTTATGACTAAGTCTAGCTAGTTTAGCTATAATGTCTATACTTGGCGGAATAACTAGAGAAGTTCTAGAAGATTTGAGTGAGCACTTCTATTTTGTCTTGTACAAAAGTCTAGATTCCAAGAGAAAAGACTTTTGAACTTCATGTTCTAGCTCGCAGGGAGGGCACTTTCTACCCTCCCTGCGAGCTCTGCAGTTAGGATCCCTACGGCGCAAGGCGCAAAACCCGCCTTCGGAGCTGCGTCCGCGGCGGTAGGGAAATCCTTCATATTTAGGTCAGCCCCCAAACGTCTTGACTTAGCTAGGGTCTCGTTGGAAAGAGCTCGACGCGCTGATTCCAACGAACCCAAGAACGCCCACAACGGATAAGGACTCCGGGAGTTATGAAGGTTGTAAGATACTCAGCTCTTCGCCTATGCACATGCGGAGAAGTTTTGTCCTATGCGCGGACGAAGGAAGTCCGCTTGCGCACAGGCGGAATAGGGTTTTTGAGGTGGCGCGAAGTTTGCCTATGCACAGGCGTGCGCCTGTGCACAGGCGCTTCGGCGTCGGCGGAAAATCCGCCTTGGGCCCTAGAAATGCGCCTTGTGAGGTAGAAATTGTACGGCGCCTTCTGCGCCAGCGCAGCGCCGCGGACGAGCAAGGAGCCGCCAGAATAGTAAAATCCGTACGGACCGTGCGGACTGCACGGACGGGACGGATGGATGCGCTCTGGAACGGACGGAGTTGCGGCGGCGAGAGCGCCGACGGAGAGACAAGGAACGGAAAGTCTGGACGGAGGTGGTTGACCGCGGTCAACGCCTTCCGCGCCAGCGCATCGGCGCGGACGGACTTCGCCTGCGCACAGGCGAGCGCCTGTGCACAGGAGGGTGAAGTTCCGCGCCGGCGGAGAATCCGCCGAGGAGTCCGCCTGCGCGCAGGCGGGATATGAACTTTTGTCCGACATGCGGACACACGCGCCGAGGCAGAAGAGGATTGGCTGAGGAGCGGTAGGAACGAGTGTACCGCGCAAGGCGGAAAATCCGCCTTCGGCGCTGCGCACCCATGTCCGCAGCGTAGTACGCTCGCGGAGTTCAAATTCGCCAATTCGAGCGTGAGAGTTTAATCGGCAACGGCGGAGCGTGAAGCCGCGCGTGAGAGCAGAGACCGTTTCAGCGTAGAGCCGGCGCGGCCATCAATTGAGTCGTCCTTCACGAGCAAGAGCCGACCATGACCTTCGACCGGGAGGCGGAGAGCGTCCCATTCTTGAATTCGCGATTCCATTCTCTAGTGCGAGCTGCGCGCGTCCATCTGCTGGCTGCTAAGCATTCTCGACATCGCCGCGCAGAGGATTTCTTGGTGATTGAGGGAGAAGTGAGTGCGCGTGATTTGGAATTGAGGGCGATTAGAGTTTGTCGAGGAAGAAAGGAGCTCGAGCGGAGCGGAAGTAGAATGAGCGGGCGGGCGAACTCCAAGAACGCAATGACGAGACCGGGCCGATTGCGGATGCTGCCACTCCGTCTACCACAGAACGGGCTGCGCGCTTTCGAGGAGCGCCTGATAGCAAGAAAGCTCGATTTCTTGCTATGGGGATGGAACTACATCTGTGCGGATATGGTGCGCGAGTGGCTAGAGCCACAGGGGCCACCTTCGCACGGATTGCGTCCGCATGTTGATCGGTGGACAGTCCAAGATTGGGCGCAGGCATTGGGGAGATGTGCCGGCATGCCAGGGCACCTCCTCTTCGATAGTGAGAGCGTCAAGGTGACCAAGCAGGAAGAGGCACAATTTTTGGAGCCGTTCAAGAACAGGAGTTCTACCAAGAATGGGTACAGGACCCGCGATTACAAGGATCGATTCCGCCGGACTTTGTCCGCGGCGCTGCTGCAATTACTGTAGCCACACCGCGCCTGCTATATCACGTTGTGGCAGGTCTCTTTTGTGGAGTGCATCATCGAGGGAACTCCAATTCACTGGGCGAGCATCCTGCACAGGGTGATGCGACAGCACACTTTTGAGGAGAAGGGGGGAACTCTAAACCATCTCTCTCCTTTCCTCATCAATTTTTATCGACAGCGAAATTGTTTGACCGCGGCGGAGCTTGCGCGTTTTCCGCCGTTGTCCGTCGACCATCCCGGGAAGTATGTGCGGTAGAATGAGATCGACACTTATGCAGAGGAGTCACCGACTTCTACTCCGTCAAGGAGGAGGGACGAAGGGAGGGATACTCCTGCAGCACGAGCGCCGCGGAAGCGGCGATGGAGAGAGGAGTCCGAAGAAGAGCAGCATCAAGAACCGTCTACTCCCATTCGACCGCGGCCGTTGTACGAGTCATACAGCCGGCCGAAGCAGAAAGCGCGCAGGCTGGTGTTACCAGCCAACAGCGCGGATACGGCGACGATTGCCACAGAGAAAGGAAGTGCGTCGCCAGAGAGGAACGAGGGAGCGCGGACGTCCGCAGGAGCAACGGACCACGCTGCAGCCTCGACGGACGGGAGGCCACCTACGGGCCAAGGGCCTCCGGAGTTACCACGTGCGTTGCGGACAGGTGTTCCGTTTGCGCACAGGCGAGACTCCGCGGACGGACGAGCCTCCGCGGATAGACGACCACAAGCGGACGTGGACCTACGCCTACGCGTGGGAAAAGCAGTCCGCTTGTGCGCAGGTCACCTCCACACGTGCCGCCTGTGCACAGGCAGGAATCACCCCCATTCCAACGTAGGAAGGGGAAGGAGCCGGCGGAAGATCCGCCTACGAGATACCGGCCTTCGGGGCCAGACCCTCCGGCGCACAACGCGCCGCGATTTGCGCCTTCGGCGCCAGGGCCTTCGAGCCGAGGAGAGGCGAGCAGGGAGCGTGCGGAGGCCGCACCATTGGCGGGTAATCCGCCGGTAGATGCGCCTTCGGCGGTAGGGCCTAAGGGCCAAGGGACATCAGGCGAGCGGCCCCCGGCCATGTCGCCTTTGGCGACGGACGTCCGCGGCGCTGCGCAAGTGGCGGACAAGGCGCCGGCTCTTGCGCCTGCGCACAGGCCAAGCACAGCCCCCGCGGACCGATCGAGGGAGCAGCAACGGACGGAGGAGCGGAGTGACTGTCCGCGGGATGAAATTTCGGTGCGCGATGCACAATCAAACCCGGCGCAGCCACCCTGCGTGGGCGGAATCCCCGGCGGAGTTTCCGCCGGCGCAGAACTTCATCTGCAAGTGCGTAAGCGCTTGCCTATGTGTAGGCAAATTCCGTCCTGTAAGACTAGATATTGCATGTGTGAAATAAAACTAGAATTAGCCAAGGAATTAATCATGGTTAGTATAGTTATGACTAAATCTAGCTAGTTATGACTAAGTCTAGCTAGTTTAGCTATAATGTCTATACTTGGCGGAATAACTAGAGAAGTTCTAGAAGATTTGAGTGAGCACTTCTATTTTGTCTTGTACAAAAGTCTAGATTCCAAGAGAAAAGACTTTTGAACTTCATGTTTAGTTTTGATTGGTTTGACTAAAGTAAGGAGTATTCCATTGGTTAGACTAAGTCTTATGTTGACTTAGTGGAAAGTGGAAGTTCTAGAAGTTGGAAAGGCACAAATGGCATGTCGCCACCTCAATCTAGGGATTAGTAAACATCTAGAAGGTTTAAGGGGCCAATGGCATGTTGCCACATATTGATAACTAGTCAACCTTACTATGGTTTATCTTCGTAAAAGTAAGTTAGATAGAAATTACCATTTGTTACTATGGTAAATTCTCAAGTAGTATATATAGAGAGGTAGGGAAGAGCCCCTCAAGCAAGTTTGGAGAGTTCATATGTAGACTTGTTTCATATATGAAAGAGTGACGAATTTTCAGTACCTTGGAGTGTCGATGAGTGTATTAGTTGGAGTGATACCTTGAGAGATTGTGTGAGAGGGTGTTTAGCTTATGAGTATGATGCGGAATCCTAGTCTTCTAGAATCATGATGAGCTACCGAAAAGCCATCTGAGGTAAACCTGAGTGAGAGTCAGCCCGGAGGTTGCAGTCCGCACACAGGACGTTCGTCCGCGCAAAGACCTTGCCGTAGGCGCAGCGCCGAAGGCGGCTGTGCCGAAGGCGTTGACCGCGGTCAACGGACTCCGTCCAGTCTGTCCATCTCTCTCGCCTCTCCGTCGGCGCTCTTGTCTTCGTAACCCCGACCGGCCGAAAGCGCACTTGTCCGTTCCGTCCGTACAGTCCGTACGGTCCATACGGATTTTACTACTCCGTTGGGTCCTCACCCAACCGTGATGCGCTGGCGCCGAAGGCGCCGTACAAGTTCCAACCCCGAAGGCGGATTTCTAGGGCCAAAGGCGGACTTCCCACCGACGCCGAAGCGCCTATTTCGCCTATGCGTAGGCGAAGATCTTCGTATCTTTCGACCGTTGCAATTCCCTGAGTCCTCATCCGTTCCAGGCGTTCTTGAGCTCGTTAGTATCAGCGCGTCAAGCTCTTTCCAACGAAACCCTAACCAAGTCAAGGCGTTTGGGAATGGATTAGATTCTGAGGGATTTCTCCAGCGCCGAAGCCGGATTATGCGCCTTGCGCCGAAGGGGTACTCCTACGAGATTCTTCGAGATTCTCCGAGATCATCCAGTTTCACTCTATTTTGATGCACTGATGGCTATTTACACTGCTGCCGCGGTACAGTTTTCCAAAAATGTTTTAAATTCCGCAAAAATACCAAAAGTGGGGTACCACAAGCTCGTGCAGTGGCCGCTTCCGTTTGAGAGCAGCCGAATCGCGGTGTTGGCCTTTCTCTGCTCCTCCTTCCCATCTTCGCTTCCGCAGCACTCGTGCAGCGGGCGATTCTCCTTCAGCTCTCGGTTGGGCTGATGGCGTGCAGGTAGGAGTCTCGTCTTCGTCAGTGTTAACCTCGACGTTCTTCACGTACCGCCCCGGATTGCTGCGTGACAGCAATGGAAATTGCACTCGCTCGGTCGCGGTTAGACAACCCATCGACTGATAGAAATTGATCAAGAAGGGGGAGAGGTGATTGATCGATCCACCCTTCTCCTCAAACGCATGCTGCCTCCTTATCTTCCACAGGATGCGAGCCCAATGAATTGGAGCTCCGGCCAACGCCAGCTCCACGAATGCCACCTGCCAAGAAGTGATGTAGGTGGTCCTGTGCGGCTGCAAGAGCTGGAAAAGTGCTACCGCGACATTTCTGCGGTAGCGATCCTTGTAGTCCCGGGTCTTGTACCCGTTCTTGCTGGACTTGCTGCTCTTGAAAAGGGCCGCGAAGGGAATCTACTGCTCCTTCGTGACCTTGATGCTTTCACTCTCGAATAGGAGATGCCCGTCCTCTCCCGCGTATCTTCCCAACACTTGTTCCCAGTCACCGATGACCCATCACTCTACGTGCGGTCAAAATCCGCGCGTAGGTTGGTCTCTGTACTTCTGCCACTCGCGCACCATGTCCTTGCACACGTAATTCCACCTCCACATGAGGAAATTGAGCTTCACCGCAGTCAGCTCGTGCTGGAAAGCGCGCAGCCCAATCTGCGGTAGCTTCTGCGGAATCATCCGCAGCTGCGTCGCCTTCGACATTGCGTTCTTGAAATTTCCGATCGTACTTCAGAAGTCCGTGACTTTCTTCCGCTAGCTCCTTGCTCCTAGTACGCGGACGTGATCTCTCCGCGAACTCTCACTATCAAGCAATTCCCGCGGTCGCGCACTTAGCTCTCGCTCTGACTTGCAATTCTCCGCGCGTTGCCTTCTTCTCTGATTTCTCTCTGCCAATTTGCGTACGCGCTCAGCTCTCGCGAGAAATCAAAATCGCAATTCCAAGAATGAGTCGCCCGCCTTCGGCTCACAAGATTTCATCTTTGACACTTGGCGTGGGGATCGACCCACTTGATTGTTGCGCCGGCTTGGAGGCGTTCCGTCAAAGGCTTACGGCCGAAGGCGTACATCTTCCGCAGAAGGCGTTGACCCGCAGCGCCGAAGGCGTATCCATGAAGACGTCCGTCGACGTAAGCGCAGCGCCAAAGGCACTTGAGCCGAAGGCGTTGACCATAGTCAATTGGTCTTGTCCTTTCTGTTGATCTTTCTTGTCCCTCCGAAGGCGCTTTTGCCGCAAGAGTTCCGTTTCGCCAAAGGCGCACGTGTTCGTACCGCCGAAGGCGTTTGGCCGAAGGCGGACCGTACGGAGTCGCTTGCCCCGAAGGCGTTGACCTAATCTTGATGCGCTGGCGCCGAAGGCGCTCGTACAAAGGAGTTTTCCGCCGAAGGCGTTGACCCTTGGGCCGAAGGCGGCTCGTCCGTCGACGTAGCCCTTCCGCCGAAGGCGCTCCCTCTCAGTAACTTTCGACACTTGTAACTTATTGATCTCTCATCCCTTCCCATCGTTCTTGGGCTCGTTAGAACGAGCGCGTTGAGCTCTTTCCAACGAGACCCCAATCAAGTCAAGGTGTTATGAATTGAATAAGTTTTTGAGGAATTTCCCTAGCGCCGAAGCCTTCTAGCGCCGAAGGCGTATCCTCCGCCTTGCGCCAAAGGAGATTCCCCTCAGAATCGGTTGTTCGGGCCCGGGCGCTTGTCTTGGACATTGCGCCCAACTCTTGGATTCTACGAGATTCTACAAGACCCGCGATCATCCATTTTCACTCTATTTAAGTGTACTGATTTCTATTTACAGTCGCTGATGCGGTACTGTTTTCCAAAAATGTTTTAAATTCCGCACAAAAACAAAAAGTGGGTTACCACAGAGACGCCATAGCGAGCCTTGAGGCAGAGGTGACCGAGGTGCTTCGACGGCTGGGTTGCGCAGCAGAGTCGACGACTGGTCGGGTAGGGAATTAATGCGCGGTAGTCCGTCGCGCAGGAGGCATAGCAAATGACATGCAGTGTAGTGTAGTGTAGAGTGTTAGTTAGGATCTCACAGGGTATAAAGTAGTTCAAGGCGTCTTGCCTTGGGATTCTTCCAGTTTCGGAAGTGCAGATCAAGAACTCATTTTCTCTACGTGTTTGTGTCCTTAGTTTTGTCACCACGCAAGAGGAGCTACAGCTTGACGAAGATACCTCATTTTGTAGCTGAAGTCCTTCGACCAAATGTTCAGAGCTAGTGTACTGTGGTAACCCTTTTTTTGGTATTTTTGCGGAATTTGAAACATTTTTGGAAAACTGTACCGCGGCAGCAATGTAAAAAGCGATCGGTACATTTAAATAGAGTGAAACTGGATGATCTCTGAGAATCTTGTAGAATCTCGTAGAATCCAGGAGTTGGGCGCAATGTCCGGAACAGGCGCCGCCCTGAACGATGGGCTGTGAAGGAGTTCTCCTTCGGCGCAAGGCGCATAATCCGCCTTCGGCGATACGCCTTTGGCGCTAGAGGAATCCCTCAGAATCTATGCAATTCGCAAACGCCTTGACTTGGTTAGGATCTCGTTGGAAAGAGCTTGACGCGCTGATTCTAACGAGCCCAAGAACGCCCGGAACGGATCAGGACTCAGGGAGTTGTGACGGTCGAAAGATACAAAGACTTTCGCCTATGCATAGGCGAGGGAAGTTCGCCTACGCATAGGCGAAATGAGTTGGACGTAGGCGGGAAACCCGTCTTCGGCCCTAGAAATCCGCCTTCGGGGTTGGAACTTGTACGGCGCCTTCGGCGCAAGCGCATCACCGTTAGGTGAGGACCCAACTGAGTCGCGAATCCTGTGGTAACCCACTTTTTGTTTTTTGTCGGAACTAAAACATTTTTGAATAGTAAGTACCGCGGCAGCAGCTGTAAATAGTAATTGGTACACGAAACCAGAGTCAAAAGAGGATCAAGGACAGTCAAGGGGTTTTGGGCTTAGGCCACAGTGGGACTCTTGGGACGGAACGGGCGGTTCATGCTGCAGGATCCGCTTCGAGCACCTTCGGCGGTAGATCACTCATAACTTTTTCAATTTGTAACGTTTTGAGTTGCTTAGGGTTTCGTTGGAAAGAGCTCGACGCGCTCGTTGTAACGAGCCCAAGAACTTGTGAAACGGATGAGAGGTCACTGAGTTATGAGTGTCGGAAGTTACTGATGGGGGGGCCTTCGGCGGTAGAGCGACTTTGGCGGTACGCCTTCGGCGGAAGAACCGCCGGAAGATGCGCCTTGGGAGGTAGACGCCTTCGGTCAACGCCTTCGGGTCAACGCCTTCGGCGATGCAGGAAAGTGCATTCGGCGGAAGAGTGAATCCCTCATAACTTTCTCAATTCGCAACGCCTCGACTTGGTTAGGGTCTCGTTGGAAAGAGCTCAACGCGCTGATTCTAACGAGCCCAAGAACGCCACGAACGAAGGAGAATTCCGGGAGTTATGAAGGTCGCAAGATACTCAGCTTTCCGCCTTCTCACGGGCGAAGAAAGTTTTGTCCTATGCGCGGACGAAGGAAGTTCGGCTGCGCACAGACGAAATAGGGTTTGGACGTAAGCGCGAAGTTCGCCTACGCACAGGCGTTCGCCTGTGCACAGGCGCTTCGGCGTCGGCGGGAAATCCACCTTCGGCCCTAGAAATGCGCCCTCGGGGTTGGAACTTGTACGGACGCGGACGGACGCGGACGCCTGCGAGTAGGCGGCTTGCGACGCGGACGGCCTGTGCACAGGCAAACGCCTTTGGCGGAAGGGAAAAACCGTGATAACGTTTTCAATTCTTAACGGTTTGCGTTAGTTAGGGTGTCGTTGGAAAGAACTCGACACGCTCGTTCCAACGAGCCCAAGAACGCTTGGAACGGATGAGGACTTAGGGAGTTATGACTATCGGAAGATACGTAGACGTTCGCCTTAGGCGGAAGGAGTTCGCCACCGGCGGGAATTCCGCCTACGCGGAAGGGAGATCAACTTTTGTCCGATGCGCGGACGGACGCCTTCGGCGGTTGCAGGCCTTTGGCGAAACAGTAAAACCGGCATATCCTTTTCAATTCTTAGCGGTTTGACTTGATTCGGGTCTCGTTGGAAAGAACTCAACGAGCTGGTTCCAACGAGACCAAGATCTCTTGAAACGGATCAGTCATCAATGAGTTATGAGCGTCGAAAGCGGCTGTCATGGTTAGGCGTGAGGTCTTCGGCGTTAACAGTTAGAGGGGCCTTCGGCCCAAGGCGGCCTGCGAGTAGGCGGCTGGCGTGTAGGACGCGTGGGACCCATAGTCCTCGGATTTTGGAGAAGGAATTTTGACCTAGGTTCCGAGATCTTGCGGGGCCCATATCTTTGCGATGGACGGTCGGATGGATCTGAAATTTTGTGGGGCCGTTGATCTCGGCCGGCCACGCATGCCTGCAAATTTTCAACCTCAGATCTTGGGTGGGAAGGCGTTGGCGGCTCTGTACAGTAGGCTTAGGATTCAGATTTAGGGTTAGGGTTAGATTTAGGTTGTAAGTTAGAGGGGAAGGCAGCCGCCGACTCCTAAGGTGTAGGTTCTGTTGCGGCTCGCACCATGGCATTGCAGTGTAGTGCTAGTTAGGACTTAGAAGGTATAAAATAGTTCCAGGCGTTTTGCCTGGGGTTCTTTCCCAAACTCAGAAGTGCAGATCAGGAACCCATTTTCTTTGCGTGTTTGTGTCCTTAAGTTCTGTCACCACGCAAGAGGAGTTACAACTTAGCGTTCCGCATTTTGTAGCTGAAGGCCTTCGGCCGAATGTTCAGAGCTAGTACATTGGTTAGAGACTTGAGTAGTTCGGATCTGCACCTGCGGGTGACTGCCGATGCTCAAAGCCAGTGACTAGTTAGATACTTGAACAGTTTCGCCCCTACACCTTCGAGTGTTTCTTTCTGATTGTACTCCTTTGGGATTTTTCCCCTGAATGCCAAAGTGAAGTTTTGTTACTTCGTGTAAGCCTTGGTTGTAAATTCAGGTTACGCTGCAGCAGGTGCCTTTGGGGTAACCCTTATAGTATTTCTGGGAATGACAAGTGCCTGAGAATTCAAACTCTTCAATAGACTGTTATTGTGTTACTGGAATGTTTCTCAGTGAGTCCTTCAGTGCGGACCTGTGTTCTCTGCGCGTTTTGTGAGTTGAGAGTGTTGTTCACCGCGTATGAGTGACTTCGATCCGAAGTAGGCAGTCCAAGCCGGGTTTCCTACGCTAGCAGCAAGCTAGTGGAAGTGTTGTAAAAGCCGGAATTGGGAGTCACTACCCGCAGCTTCGCTGAGTGTACTCTTGAGAGACTTTCCCCCTGAAATCTTGAGTAGAGGTCCTAACGGATCTCTGGGTTGTGTTTTTTGTAGTTTCAGGTGTGTGTGTGTGTGTGTGTGTGTGTTACGCTGCACTGTGCGACCTCCGAGTGCGCTCCGAGTGGACACTTGCAGTATTTCTGGGAGTGACAGTCGCCTGAGAATTCAAACTCCTCAATAGTCTGTTAAATGTGACACTTTGTACCCTGTGTGTTCCTCTGTCCCTGTGGGTTCGACCTTTCTACCACTATATTGCAGTTTTAGCCTTTAGTGAGTTATTACAAATCCGTACGGACTGTACAGACTGTACAGACGGAACGGACGAGTGCGCCTTCGGCCGGTCGGGATTTCGGAGACAAGAGCGCCGACGGAGAGGCGAGAGAGATGGACAGATTGGACGGAGTCTGTTGACCGCGGTCAACACCTTCGGCATAGCCGCCTTCGGCGCTGCGCCTACGGCGAGGGACCTGCGCGGACGAGCGTCTTGTGTGCGGACGGATTTTGCCTACGCATAGGTGAGCGCCTACGCACATGCGGATGAAGTTCGACGCCGGCGGAAACTCCGCCGGGGATTCCGCCTACGCAGAAGGGAGTTCGGTTTTTGTCCTATGCGCGGACGAACGCCTTCGGCGGAGCGGGACTAGCCAAGTCGAAGTACGGATGAATGTAGCGCGTCGGCGAGAAATCCGCCTTCGGCGCTGCGCGACCATGGCCGCGGGGTAGTACGCTGGCGGAGTTCAAATTGCCAATTTGAGCGTGTGAGTGAAGGCGCGTCGGCGAAGCGTGAAGCTGCGCGTGAGAGAGAAGGCTGTTATACCTCGGAGCCGGCGCAGCCATCAAGTGATTTGTCTTTCACGACCGAGAGCCGACCATGACACCCCGCGAGCGGACGGAGGACACCCCATTCTTGAATTTGCGATTTCAATTCCTTGTGCGAGCTGCGCGCGTCCACTTTCTAGCCGAGAGATTCGTTCTAGACACCACCGCGCCGAGAATTACCCGGTGGCAGAGAGAGAATTGAGTGCGCGACATTTGGAATTGAGAGAGATTAGAGTTTGTAGAGGAAACAAAACCGCGAGCCGGAGGCTCGGGCATAGTAGAGAGAGAAGTGCGCAAGCCAATTTCAAGAACGCGATGTCGCAATCGGTTAAGCTGCGGATGGTGCCACTCAAGCTCCCGCAGAATGGGTTGCGTGCTTTTGAGGACCGGCTGATTGCGAGGAAACTTGAATTCTTGCTGTGGGGATGGAATTACGTGTGCACAGACATGGTGCGCGAATGGCTGGACGAGAAATGGCAACCTACGCGCGGATTCCGTCCGCACGTAGATTGATGGACTGTCCGCGATTGGGGACAAGCATTGGGAAGGTGTGCAGGCGAGGACGGGTACCTCCTGTTCGACAGTGAGAGCGTCAAGGTATCGAAGGCGGACGAAGCCTCCTTTGTAGAATTGTTCAAGCAGGAGAGGTCCTCCAAGAACGGGTACAGGACGCGGGACTACAAAGATCGTTTCCGCAGGACCGTTGCGATGGCGCTGCAACAACTCTTGCAGCCGCACCGCACTACTTACATCACTTTGTGGCAAGTGTCTTTCGTGGAGCTCACATTGGCCGGAGCTCCAGTTCACTGGTCGTGCATCCTACATAGGGTAATGCGACAGCATGTGTTTGAGGAGCGGGGAGGAACGCTCAATCACCTCTCCCCCTTCTTGATAAACTTTTATCAGTCGATGAATTGCTTAACCGTGGCCGAGCGTGTTCGATTTCCGCCATTGTCAGTCGACCATCCCGGGAGGTATGTGCGGTGTAATAACCCACTAAAGGCTAAAACTGCAATATACTGGTAGAAAGGTCGAACCCACAGGGACAGAGGAACACACAGGGTACAAAGTGTCACGTTTAACAGACTATTGAGGAGTTTGAATTCTCAGGCAACTGTCACTCCCAGAAATACTGCAAGTGTCCACTCGGAGCGCACTCGGAGGTCGCACAGTGCAGCGTAACACACACACACACACACACCTGAAACTACAGAAACACAACCCAGAGATCCGTTAGGACCTCTACTTCAAGATTTCAGGGGGAAAGTCTCTCAAGAGTACACTCTGCGAAGCTGCGGGTAGTGACTTCCAACTCCGGCTTTTACAACACTTCCACTAGCTTGCTGCTAGTGTAGGAAACTAAACCCGGTTTGGACTGCCTACTTCGGATCGAAGTCACTCATACGCGGTGAACAACACTCTCAACTCACAAAACGCGCAGAGAACACAGGTCCGCACTGAAGGACTCACTGTGAAACATTCCAGTAACACAACAACAGTCTATTGAAGAGTTTGAATTCTCAGGCACTTGTCATTCCCAGAAATACCACAGGGGTTACCCTCAAGGCACCTGCTGCAGCGTAACCTGAATTTACAACCAAGGCTTGTACGAAGTAGCAAAACTTCACTTTGGCATTCAGGGGAAAAATCCCAAGGAGTACAAACAGAAAGAAACACTCGAAGGTGTAGGGGCGAAACTGTTCAAGTATCTAACTAGTCACTGGCTCTGAGCATCGGCAGTCACCCGCAGGTGCAGATCCGAACTACTCAAGTCTCTAACCAATGTACTAGCTCTAAACATTCGGCCGAAGGCCTTCAGCTACAAAATGCGGAACGCTAAGTTGTAACTCCTCGTGCGTGGTGACAGAACTCAAGGACACAAACACGCAAAGGAAATGGGTTCCTGATCTATACTTCTGATGGGAAAGAACCCCAGGCAAAACGCCTGGAACTATTTTATACCTTCTAAGTCCTACCTAACACTACACTGCAATGCCATGGTGCGAGCCGCAACAGATCCTACACCTGAGGAGTCGGCGGCTGCCTTCCCCTCTAACTTACAACCTAAATCTAACCCTAACCCTAAATCTGAATCCTAAGCCTACTGTACAGAGCCTCCAGCGCCTTCCCACCCAAGATCTGAGGCTAAAAATTTGCAGGCAGGCGTGGCCAGCCGAGATCAACGGCCCCACAAAATTTCAGATCCATCCGACCGTCCATCGCAAAGATATCGGCCCCGCAAGATCTCTGAACCTAGGCCAAAATTCTTTCTCCAAAATCCGAGGACTGTGGGTCCCACGCGTCCTACACGCAAGCCGCCACTGCCACACCTGAACATTCTACATTCATGACCACCCGATCCTCGCCGGAGGAAATCTCCTTCCGTGCACCGCCGAATGCGTCCAACCGCCAAAGACGCACTTCCACACCTTGTCAATCTCTAACAGTCACCCCGACGCCCATAACTCACGGATCCTTGCTTCGTTTGCAACTTTCTTGGGCTCGTTGGAACGAGCGTGTTGTGCTCTTTCCAACGAGCCCCTAACCAAGTCAAACGGATAAGAATTGAGAAAGTTATCACTGTTTTACTCTTCCGCCGAAGGCCTGTAACCGTCGAAGGCGTCCGTCCGCGCATCGGACAAAAGTCGATCTCCCTACCTCCGAAGGCGGAATTCCCGGAAGCGTAACCCCGAAGGCGAACATCTAGGGCCGAAGGAGAACGTCTACGTATCTTCCGATAGTACTAACGAGAGTTAGTTCCAACGAGACCCTAACCACCGCAAACCATTAAGAATTGAAAACACTATGTCGATTTTACCCTTCCGCCGAAGGCCTGCCTGTGCACAGGCCGCCTACTTGCAACCCGCCTGTGCACAGGCCGTCCCTCTAAGTGTTAACGCCGAAGGCCCCTCTAAATGTTAGCACCAAAGGCCCTCTATATCAGAAACTTCCGCCGCTCCTAACTCGGTGATGCCTCATCCGTTTCAAGAGATCTTGGTTTCGTTGGAACCAGCTCGTTGAGTTCTTTCCAACGAGACCCAAATCAAGTCAAACCGCTAAGAATTGAGAAAGTTATGTTGGTTTTACTCTTTCGCCGAAGGCGTTCGCCTATCCACAGTCCGTCCGCGGCGCTGACCTGGCCGTCCGCGGCGCTGACTTGTCCGTCCGCGGCGATGACCTGGCGCAGAAGGCGCCGTACACTTTCTACCTCACAAGGCGCATTTCTAGGGCCCAAGGCGGATTTCCCGCCGACGCCGAAGCGCCTGTGCACAGGCGAACGCCTGTGCGCAGGCGAACTTCCTTCGTCCGCGCATAGGACAAAACTTTCTTCGCCTGTGCAAAGGCGGAAAGCTGAGTATCTTGCGACCTTCATAACTCCCGGATTTCTCTTCCGTTCGTGGCGTTCTTGGGCTCGTTATAATCAGCGCGTCGAGCTCTTTCCAACGAGACCCGAACCAAGTCGAGGCGTTGCGAATTGAGAAAGTTATGAGGGATTCACTCTTCCGCCGAATGCACTCTCCCGCATCGCCAAAGGCGTTGACCCGAAGGCGTTGACCGAAGGCGTCTACCGCCCAAGGCGCATCTTCCGGCGGTTCTTCCGCCGAAGGAGTACCGCCAAAGTCGCTCTACCGCCGAAGGCCCCCCCCCATCAGTAACTTCCGACACTCATAACTCAGTGACCTCTCATCCGTTTCACAAGTTCTTGGTCTCGTTAGAACGAGCGTCGCGAGCTCTTTGCAACAAGACCCGAAGCAACTCAAGGCGTTACGAATTGAGAAAGTTATGAGTGATCTACCTCCGAAGGTGCTCGAAGCTGATCCTGCAGCATGAACCGCCCGTTCCGTCCCAAGCGTCCCACTGTGGCCTAAGCCCAAAACCCCTTGACTGTCCTCGATCCTCTTTTTACTCTGGTTTCGCGTACCGATTACTATTTACAGCTGCTGCCGCGGTACTTACTATTCAAAAATGTTTTAGTTCCGACAAAAACAAAAAGTGGGTTACCACATGCGGGATAACGAAGTCGACACCGACGCGGAGGACTCTCCGACTTCCACTCCACCGGGTCAACACGATGCAGAGAGGATAGCAGCACGAGTGCCGCGGAAGCGGAGATGGAGAGAGAAACCGGAGAAGGAGCAACAGCAAGAATCACCTGCTCTCACCCGAAAGCGGCCACTGCACGAGATCTGCAGCCGGCTGTGGTACCCCACTTTTGGCAATTTTGAGGAAATTAAAACATTTTTGGAAAACTGTACCCTGGCAGCATTGTAAATAGCCTTCGGTACATCAAAACAGAGTGAATCCGGAAGATCGCGGGGATTCTCGAGGGATCTTGTAGAATCTGGGAATTGGGGTGCCGCAGTAAGGACAGGCACCACCCTCCCTGCGAGCTCTGCAGTTAGGATCTCTACGGCGCAAGGCGCAAAACCCGCCTTCGGAGGTTGCGTCCGCGGCTGTAGGGAAACCCTCCCTAATTAGGTCAAACCTCGGGCGCCTTGACCAAGTTAGGGTCCCGTTGGAAAGAGCTCGACGCACTGATTCCAACGAGCCCAAGAACGCTTGGAACGGATGAGGACTTGGGGAGTTATCGCTACTGGAAGAAACGGAGGTGGTCGCCTACGGCGGAAGGAGTTCGCCACCGGCGCGAATTCCGCCTACGCGGAAGGGGGAATCAAGTTTTGTCCTATGCGCGGAGGAAGGCGTTCGCCTGTGCACAGGCGAAGTAGGGTTAGGGAAGGCGCGAAGTCCGCCTACGCACAGGCGTTCGCCTGTGCACAGGCGCTTCGGCGTCGGCGGAAAATCCGCCTTGGGCCCTAGAAATGCGCCTTGTGAGGTAGAAAGTGTACGGCGCCTTCCGCGCCAGCTCGGCGCCGCGTACGTCGGAAGAGCCGCCGGAGTAATCCAATCGGTACGGACCATGAGGACGGCACGGGTGGATGCGCTCTTGGACGGACGGAGTTACGGCGGCGGAAGCGCCGACGGAGAGACAAGGAACGGACAAACTGGACGGAGACGGCTGACCACGGTCAACGCCTTCCGCGCCAGCGCAGCGCCGCGGACGGAATTCGCCTGCGCACAGGCGAACGCCTGTGCACAGGAGGATGTTCAAGTTCCGCACCGGCGGAGAATCCGCCGAGGCTCCTGCCTGCGCACAGGCAGGAGTTGAATTTTTGTCCGACATGCGGACACACGCGTCAAGGCAGAGGGAGATTGGCCGAGGGGCGGTACGAACAAGTGTACCGCGCAAGGCGGAAAACTCGCCTTCGGCGCTACGCCCCCATGTCCGCAGGGTAATACGCTCGCGGAGTTCAAATCCGCCAATTCGAGCGTGAGAGTTTAATCGACGACGGCGGAGCGTGAAGCCGCGCGTGAGAGCGAAGACCGTTCCAGCGTACAGCCGGCGCGGCCATCAAGTGAGACGTTCTTCACGACCAAGAGCCGACCATGACCTTCGACCGGGCGGCGGAGAACGTCCCATTCTTGAATTCGCGATTCCAATCTCTTGTGCGCGCTGCGCGCATCCATCTGCTGGCTGCGGAACATTCTCGACGTCGTCGCACAGGAGATTTCTTGTTGATTGAGGGAGAAGTGAGTGCGCGTGATTTGGAATTGAGAGCGATTAGAGTTTGCCGAGAGAGAAAGAAACCCGGGCGGTGCGGAAGTAGAATGAGCGGGCGAGCGAACCCCAGGAACGCAATGACGAGACCGAGCAGATTGCGGATGGTGCCACTTCGCCTGCCGCAGAACGGGCTGCGCGCTTTTGAGGAGCGCTTAATAGCAAGAAAGCTCGATTTCTTGCTATGGGGATGGAATTACATCTGTGCGAATATGGTGCGCGAGTGGCTAGAGCCACAGGGACCACCCTCGCGCGGATTGCGTCCGCATGTTGATCGGTGGACAGTCCAAGATTGGGCGCAGGCGTTGGGAAGATGTGCTGGCATGCCAGGGCATCTCCTTTTCGACAGTGAGAGCATCAAGGTGACCAAGCAAGAGGAGGCGCAATTTGTGGAGCTGTTCAAGACCGGGAGGTCTACCAAGAATGGGTACAGGACCCGTGATTACAAGGATCGATTTCGCCGGACTTTGTCCGCGGCGCTGATGCAATTACTGCAGCCGCACCGCGCCTGCTACATCACATTGTGGCAGGTCTCTTTTGTGGAGTGCGTTATCGAGGGAACTCCAATTCACTGGGCGAGCATCCTGCACAGGGTGATGCGACAGCACGCGTTTGAGGAGAAGGGGGGAACTCTAAACCATCTTTCTCCTTTCCTCATCAATTTTTATCGACAGCGGAATTGTTTGACAGCGGCGGAGCTTGAACATTTTCCGCCATTGTCCATCGACCATCCCGGGAAGTATGTGCGGGAGAACGAGGTCGATACTGATGCAGAGGAGTCACCGACTTCTACCCCATCAAGACGGAGGGACAAAGGGAGACACACTCCTGCAGCGCGAGTGCCGCGGAAGCGGCGATGGAGGGAAGAGTCTGAAGAGGAGCAGCATCAAGAACCCTCTGCTCCCATTCGACCGCGGCCGCTGTGCGAGCCATACAGCCGGCCGAAGCAGAAGGCACGCAGACTGGTGTTACCAGCTGACAGTGCGGACACGGCGACAATTGCGACGGAGATAGGAAGTGCGTCGCCAGAGAGGCGAGAGGAAGCGCGGACGACCGCAGGAGCAACGGGCCACGCTGCAACCTCGTCGGGAGAGAGGCCGCCTACGGGCCAAGGGCCTCCGGAGTTACCACGTGCGATGCGGACAGATGTTCCGTTTGCGCACAGGCGAACCTCCGCGGACGGACGAGCCTCCGCGGACCGGCGAACACAAGTGGACGTGGATCTACGCTTACGCGTGGGAAGGAGCAGTCCGCCTGTGCACAGGACACCTCCACACGTGCCGCCTGTGCACATGCAAGAATCACCCCCGTTCCAACGTAGGAAGGGGAAGGAGCCGGCGGAAGAACCGCCTACGAGACACCGGCCCTCGGGGCCAGACCCTCCGGCGCACCACGCGCCGCAATTTGCGCCTTCGGCGCCAGGGCCTTCGAGCAGAGGAGATACGAGCAGAGAGCGTGCGGAGGCCGCACCATCGGCGGGAGGTCCGCCGATAGATGCGCCTTCGGCGGTAGGGCCTATGGGCCAAGGAACATCGGGCGTGCGGTCCCCGGCCATGTCGCCTTCGGCGATAGATGTCCGCGGCGCTACGACTGCGGCGGACAAGGCGCCGGCAAATGCGCCTGCGCACGGGCCGGGCACAGCCCCCACGGACCGATCAAGGGAGCAGCAACAGACGGAGGAGCGGAGTGACTGTCCGCGGGATGAAATCTCGATGCGCGATGCGCAATCCAACCCCGCGCAGCCACCTTCCGCTCGATCGCCTTCTGCGGCGGACGACGGCGGCAGAGAGGATGCGGTAGACAATCAACAAGCGAGAGACGGGGATGCCGCTCGGGTACATTCGCCTTCCGCCTTAGACATTTTGGCGACGAGCAGCGAGGCTGCAGCCGTGCCTTCACAGGCAGCACACGTCGACGACGTGCAGCCCCACTCGGGGCAGTCGCCGACGCAATCAATGGCGACTGAAATTCTCCACTCGGATGATGACGACGGAGGCTCCACGGAAGAAATGTCAGGAGCAGAAGACACCGAGGAGGAGGAGGAGGAAATTGTTGGAGCGCCGGCGGCGGCGCTCTCTGAGCAGGTGATTCCGTTGCTGCGGTACTTGGATCGCAAGATCGATAAATACGCCGACCCACTCCAGCCGGGATCTTACATCGAGTTAGTGCGCAGGCGGACTCGCACTAAAGTCCACACCAGCAAGCTATTAGCTAGAGTGGACCAGGAGTTGAGGGACTTGAAGGAGAAGCATGCGTGCTTGTGGGGTCAGTACAAGCTTAATCAGAAGTTCTACAAGCACACCGAGAAGATGAAGGATGAGAAACTGGGCGAGCTCACCAAGGAGCAGGTGAAGGTCAAGGAAGCACTCAACTCTGAGCAGGCCCAGAATCGGATTTTGTCAGAGGAGCTCGTGCGACAGACGCGGTTGTTGGAACAATGTCAGCTCGCACGGCAGGCGGATGAAGAGTTAATCCGCAGGTTACAGTCAGAGTGTGGCGAATTGAGAGCACAACGTGCTGAAGCCGAATCGCAATTAGTGATAATTGAAGAGGATCGCAGGAAGGAGGCGGATCGCACGAAGGTGGAGACGGCGAGGCGAGTCGCCCACTGTCTCAAGGGCTACGCCCACTGGGAAGTGAAGGCGCAGGAGAAACTCACACTGCGTGAGTTTGAATTGCGCGCAGCCGGGTTGTTGTCAGGCGACAGTAGGAGTCGACGGAAGGTAGCGAAGAAGCTCGAAGCCTTTCTGTCGAAGGCACAGGATACCATGAAGGGGAGGTGTCCGCGGCGTTGCAGAGGTTGGGACTGCGCAGTCGAGCGGAAGATTGGCAGGGTAGAGAGTTAGTGCGCGGCAGTCGTCCGCGCAGGAGACGCAGTACAGGTTCCGCGGAGTGTAGTGTAGCGTGGTTCCGTGCAGGCGTGTAGCGTAGTGCAGTGTAGTGTTAGGTAGGACTTAGAAGGTATAAAATAGTTCCAGGCGTTTTGCCTGGGGTTCTTTCCCATCAGAAGTGCAGATCAGGAACCCATTTCCTTTGCGTGTTTGTGTCCTTGAGTTCTGTCACCACGCACGAGGAGTTACAACTTTGCGTTCCGCATTTTGTAGCTGAAGGCCTTCGGCCGAATGTTCAGAGCTAGTACATTGGTTAGAGACTTGAGTAGTTCGGATCTGCACCTGCGGGTGACTGCCGATGCTCAGAGCCAGTGACTAGTTAGATACTTGAACAGTTTCGCCCCTACACCTTCGAGTGTTTCTTTCTGATTGTACTCCTTGGGATTTTTCCCCTGAATGCCAAAGTGAAGTTTTGCTACTTCGTGTAAGCCTTGGTTGTAAATTCAGGTTACGCTGCAGCAGGTGCCTTGAGGGTAACCCCTGTAGTATTTCTGGGAATGACAAGTGCCTGAGAATTCAAACTCTTCAATAGACTGTTGTTGTGTTACTGGAATGTTTCTCAGTGAGTCCTTCAGTGCGGACCTGTGTTCTCTGCGCGTTTTGTGAGTTGAGAGTGTTGTTCACCGCGTAGGAGTGACTTCGATCCGAAGTAGGCAGTCCAAACCGGGTTTCCTACACTAGCAGCAAGCTAGTGGAAGTGTTGTAAAAGCCGGAGTTGGAGTCACTGCCCGCAGCTTTGCCGAGTGTGCTCGCGAGAGACTTTCCCCCTGAAATCTTGAAGTAGAGGTCCTAACGGATCTCTGGGTTGTGTTTCTGTAGTTTCAGGTGTGTGTGTGTGTGTGTGTGTGTTACGCTGCACTGTGCGACCTCCGAGTGCGCTCCGAGTGGACACTTGCAGTATTTCTGGGAGTGACAGTCGCCTAAGAATTCAAACTCCTCAATAGTCTGTTAAAACGTGACACTTTGTACCCTGTGTGTTCCTCTGTCCCTGTGGGTTCGACCTTTCTACCACTATATTGCAGTTTTAGCCTTTAGTGGGTTATTACACCGGCCGAAGCAGAAGGCGCGCAGGCTTTTGTTACCTGCCAGCAGCGCGGAAACGGCGACGATCGCCACAGAGAAGGGAGGTCCATCCCCGGAGAAGGATGGGACTGCGCGGACGGCCGAGGGATCAGTGGACCACCCTACGCCTTCGGCGGAGGTGAGACGACCATCGGGTCAGGAGCAACAGCGTGCGGCACGGATGAGTGTGCCGCCTACACATAGGCGACTCCCTGTGGATAGGCGACCCCTTGCGGACGAAGACTTTCGCCTACGCATAGGCGGAGAAAGTTCGCCTATGCATAGGCGAGTGCCTATGCATAGGCAGGACTCACCCCGGATGCAACGCAGAAAAGGGAAGGAGTTGGCGGAAGAACCGCCTTCGGCTCAAGGGCCTTCGGGGCAAGGCCCTCCGGCGGTGAGATCGCCGGGATATGCGCCTTCGGCGCCAGGGCCTTCGGGCCACCGAGTTACAAACAGAGAGCCGGCGGGAGCCGCGCCTTCGGCGGAAAATCCGCCGGAAGGTGCGCCTTCGGCGGAAGGGCCTTCGGGCCAAGGGACATCGGGCGGGCCGCCTTCGGCTCAACCGCCTTCGGTGCTGCGCCCTCGGCAGAAGAAGCGCCGGGAATTGCGCCTACGCATAGGCCGGACGCATCCCTGGCGCAGGACCTAATGCTGGAGCAGGACCGATCGGTGGAGCGGGACCTAACGGAGGAGCGGATTGATTGTCCGCAGGGTGAAATTCGTGCGCGCGATGCACAATTACACTCCGCGCATGTACATTTTGCACGATCGCATTCGGCGGTAGACGCCGACGGCGAGGAGGTTACAGTCGCGGCGGGACAGGGACAGGCGGACGATATGAATTTGGCACGGCCGCATTCACCCACCGCCTTGGACATTTTAGCAAGAAGCAGCGAGGCTGCAGGAGCGCCAGCGGCGGCAGAGGATGCAGACATCTCGCAGCCCCGCACAGGCCAGTCGCCGACGAATTCAATGGCGACCGAAATCCTCAATTCGGAGGATGACGAAGAAGGAGAATCCACGGAATCAGTGTCGAGATCGGGATCCACCGAGGAGGAGGAGAAGGAAATGGTAGGCGCGCCGACGGCGGCGCTCTGTGAGCAGGTAGTACCTCTGATGAGGTACCTGGATCGCAAGATGGAGAAGTACGCAGACCCTCGCCAGCCTGGGTCCTACGTCAAATTAGTGCGTAGGCGAACTCGCACTAAAGTCCACACCAGCAAGTTGTTGGCCCGTGTGGACCAGGAACTTAAGGATCTGCGGGAGAGGCATGAGTGCCTGTGGGGTCAGTACAACCTCAATAGGAAGTTGTACAAACACTTTGACAAGACGAAGGACGAGAAGCTGGAAAAGTTCGCCAAGGAGAAGGCGAAGCTCACAGAGGCGCTGGATTCTGAGCAGGCTCAGAATCGAATTTTGTCAGAGGAGCTCGTGCGACAGACATGGTTGTTAGAGCAGTGTCAACTCGCACGACAGGCGGATGAGGAATTAATCCGCAGACTGCAGTCCGAGTGCGGGGAATTGAGAGTAGAGCGTGCGGAGGCCGAATTGCAGTTGGTTGTAGTTGAAGACGATCGCCGGCGGGAGGCAGATCGCACGAAGGAAGAGATGGCAAGGCGAGTCACCCATTGTCTCAGGGGCTATGCCCACTGGGAAGTGGCGGCGCAGGAGAAACTCACACTGCGCGAGTTAGAGCTTCGTGCAGCCGGGTTGTTGGCAGGTGACAGTCGGAGTCGGCGGCGAGTGGCGAAGAAGCTAGACTCTTTTCTGTCGAGATCGCGGGACACCATGGCCATCCTCGAGTCGGAGGTTTCCGCGGTGTTGCGGCGATTGGGACTGCGCAGTCGAGCGGAGGACTGGCAGGGTAGGGAGTTAGTGCGCGGCAGTCCGTCGCGCAGGAGGCGAAGCATAGGTTCTGCGGAGTGTAGTGTAGCGTGGTTCCGTGCAGGCGTGTAGCGTAGTGCAGTGTAGTGCTAGTTAGGACTTAGAAGGTATAAAGTAGTTCAAGGCGTCTTGCCTTGGGATTTTTCCAGTTTCGGAAGTGCAGATCAGGAACTCATTTTCTCTGCGTGTTTGTGTCCTTAGTTCTGTCACCACGCAAGAGGAGCTACACCTTGGCGGTCCGCATTGTGTAGTTGAAGGCCTTCAGCCGAATGTTCAGAGCTAGTACATTGGTTAGAGACTTGAGTAGTTTGGATCTACACCTGCGGGTGATTGCTGATGCTCAGAGCCAGTGTCTAGTTAGATACTTGAACAGCTTCACCCCTACACCTTCGAGTGTTTGTTCCTGATTGTACTCCTTCGGGATTTTTCCCCTGAATGCCAAAGTGAAGTTTTGCTACTTCGTGTAAGCCTTGGTTGTAAATTCAGGTTACGCTGCAGCAGGTGCCTTCGGAGTAACCCCTGTAGTATTTCTGGGAATGACAAGTGCCTAAGAATTCAAACTCTTCAATAGACTGTTATGGTGTGCTACTGGATCGTTTCTCAGTTGAGTCCCTCCGTGCGGACCTGTGTTTTCTGCGCGTTTTGTGAGTTGAGCGTGTTGTTCACCGCGTGTGAGTGACTTCGATCCAAAGTAGGAAGTCCAACCCGGGTTTCCCACGCTAGCAGAAGGCTAGTGGAAGGGTTGTAAAAGCCGGAGTTGGGAGTCACTACCCGCAGATTCGCTGAGTGTACCCGCGAGAGACTTTCCCCCCTGAAATCTTAACTAGAGGTCCTAACCGATCTTTGGATTGTGTTTCTGTAGTTTCAAGTGTGTGTGTGTGTGTGTGTGTGTGTGTGTTGAGTGAACTACGCTGCACTGTGCGACCTCCGAGCGAGCTCCGAGTGAACACTTGCAGTATTTCTGGGAGTGACAGTCGCCTGAGAATTCAAACTCTTCAATAGTCTGTTAAATGTGACACTTTGTACCCTGTGTGTTCCTTTGTCCCTGTGGGTTCGACCTTTCTACCACTATATTGCAGTTTTAGCCTTTAGTGGGTTATTACATGTATTGGTTAGATACTTGAGCAGTTTGGATCTACACCTACGAGTGATTGCCGAATGCTGAGAGCTAGTAACTGGTTAGATACTTGAGCAGTTCGTCCTTACACCTTTGGATGATTGTTCCTGTTTGTACTCCTTCAGGACGTTTTCCCTGAATGCCAAAGTGAATTTTTGTCACTTCGAGTAAGCCTTGGTTGTAATTCAGGTTACGCTAAATACTGCAGAGGCTAGCTCTCGGGGCTAGCCTCTACAGTATTTTTGGGAATGACTAGTGCATGAGAATTCAAACTCGTCAATAGATTGTTATGGTGTGCCACTGGATCTTTTCTCAGTTGAGTTTCTCAGTTCGGACCTGTATTCTCTGCGCGTTTTGTGAGCTGAGTGTGTTGTTCACCGCATGTGAGTGACTTCGGTTTGACGAAGGTACCGCATCCAAAGTAGGAAGTCCAACCCGGATGCCTTGCTCTAGCAGAAACTAGTGGAAGGGTTGTAAAAGCTGGAGTTGGGAGTCACTACCTGCAGAGCCTCTGAGTGTACTCCTGAGAAACTTTCCCCCTGAAATCTTAAGTAGAGGTCCTAACCGACCTTTGAGTTGTGCTTTTCCAGTTTCAGGTGTGTGTTGGGTGAACTACGCTGCACTGTGCGTCCTCTGAGTGACCTCCGAGTTGAGCACTTGCAGTATGTCTGGGAGTGACAGTCGCCTGAGAATTCAAACTCTTCAATAGTCTGTTAAACGTGACACTTTGTACTCTGTGTGTTGCCTCTGTCCCTGTGGGATCGACCTTTTTGCTACTATACTGCAGTTTTAGCCTTTGGTGGGTTATTACAGACGAGGTCGCTTCCACCAACAAAGGGGTTCCGTAATACATGCTTCGTACGTCTTCCGCGATAGAACCTCCGCCGAGGAGCTTGAGCCGAAGGAACTTTCCTCTACTTGCGCCGAAGGCGCTAATGCCGTAGGCGCTTGAAGCGGGCCCTGTAGCATGAACCGCCCGTTTCGTCCTAGGCGCCCGAATGTGGCCTAAGCCCCAAACCCCTAGACTGCCTTCTATTCCCCTAGACCCGAGATTCCCTTTTTACTTTGTTTTAGTGTACCGATTATTATTTACAGCTGCTACCGCGGTATTTACTATTCAAAAATGTTTTAATTTCCAAAAAAAAAAACAAAAACTGCGCTACCACATTCACCCATGTAAAGTAAGCATCTTGTTTGATGAAGAACATTAGATTTTATTTGATACATATTTTCTTCTTGTATCAAACTTTACAAAATTGAAAACGTTACTTTTGATTGTTGATTGAATACATTACGCATAATTTCTAGAAAATTAAAACTTTTCTAGAAATCATATTTTGATCTTATGTAAAAAAAGACGTAGGCAAGAAAACAAACAATCGAACTCTAGATGTGTCTATCACAAATTAAAAGATATGTTTTGATCATAAATTCTCATAGCTCATGTGTCAATCGTACTTCTGACGCGTACGAATATTTGAAATTTATGCAGAATTTGAAGGATAACCCTTAGATTTTAGTGCTAAAAGAGTATGGATGTGTGTTAAACACCGAACTTGAGACAGTATTTAAAGTGACCCTACTTACTTGTGCCACATACAAGTTGCCTGTTGCCATAACTCTGACCATACATTGCCCTTTTCTACTTCTAAAAACATTGAAGACTAAATTCTTAGATTCTACTCTTGTGTTGTTGTAGATGTCTCTGACATCTTAGTCTACTTTCGCTAATCACAGAAATCAGTAGCACCTCGTAGAGCCATATAGTAATTGGACTCAGATGTGAGATGACGTCGGACAATACATCTCGCCTCCTGTACCTCTTAGACTCGGAGTCTGCACGTGGACAGACTCATACGATAATATAGATTTTACCTTAAATGAAACGATCCGTTGTTGCGAAAGAAATGGTGTGGTATACACTTTCCGGACAGACGAAAGTGGTCGTTCAAAGGACTCAACACTAGATCCTGACCTTTCCCAACAATCAGATCTCCAATTAAGCTTGAAGGGCGGGAAGCGAATATGCGATCTTGAGTTTTCATATCCGAGGAAAATACAACCAGAACAACTATAGCTCCCAGGTCGAGCCAAACTATGAGTCCATATTTTTCAGCGATTTTGGCCAGAGTGTGGAGCAACAACCTAGATATAAGGTGATGGAGGTGGCCAATCAATGGCAAAGATGGAAATAATGGTCTAATCTTTACTCTCCACTCTTCTGCTCGTCTTCCAGTCGGTTGTTCGGGCTACTGGATTACACCCTGTGTCTTGTCGTGGCCACAAAAGTCCTCCTTGTCGGTGGAGATCAACGTATATCATCATCATCATATCCCCATGCAAAGCGCTTGCCGACTTCACAATGCGAATCCAAGTCATGGACTGCGAACAGCTGAAACTGGTTCATAGACAGCATGTGCGCATCGTGCACGGTCCAAGTCCATGCACACATGAGCCACAGTCGTCAAGTCTCGATGGCACGGTCGAAAGTAGCAATAATGAAGCACTCGTAGAAAAATATACTCTGAGAAAGGTAGGAGATAACTGAGTACAAAAGACTCTCTAGCTGCAACAACATATCGGAATCAGGTGAATTAGATACAGTCAATAGTTATAAGAAAAACTTCAAAACTTGCTTGAATTTTCTAATTGGAATATAATACTAAATTACATGCAATTATTATTATTGATCCAATTAATAATTACATGCATTACTAAGTCAAAGTGAATATTAGAATGTGAATGTCCGATACATTCAGACACATGTATAATAGCACGTTGAATTTCGCTGCAGTGGTGGAGTTGTTGACACTCTATTCACCACACATGACGAGCAAAAGTATTGATAATTGCATAACATCGGTACAATCTTTCCGACATAATTTTGCAAAGAATCATCTTGTAACTACAATATCTTTCTCGGCCATTAAAAGGAATTTTCAACTAGTTGACAGCATGGAGAGGATAAAATGAATGTGTAAGAAATGAAATTGTATTATACATCTGGTTTGTGAGTTACATCTGTTCTTAGAATTATTGTGACACTCAATCTTACACCTATAGGAACAGTGAAGTTGAATGCTTCATCTACGTCTTCTGGGAGTTTTGAATCAGTTCACTTAAAATGATAAATTATACCTCCAGTGAGAAACTTATATTCAAGATTGATTTCATCGTTGTTTATATTGTTTAGAGTCTACTAGACCTAGAGAAGTTTTCATAACACCGGAAATAATTAAAAACCCATGCGTGACACTTCTGTCATAATTGCTGAATATACTAGATACATACTCATCGCAAATCAATGGGTCTAAAAACATGTAGAATGCGTATGCATGCTTGTAATTGGTTGTTGATGAGATTGCGTGGTGGTGAGAATTTTAACAACTTAAATTATCATCTACATGTCTGAAAATCTTGAAATCTGTGAATTATAGAAATGTAAAATATATGACAATATGAAAATTATGTCGGTGGAGATCAACGTAACATCTCGGGGTACCGACCGTGTTCTTCAGTTTAAGACTGTGCGGTGACAATTCATTCCACTATTTAGTTCGATGTTCACACATTCTACGGATACCATGATCTGCTCATCAGTGAAATCATTGATTCACTCTGCACGGCTTGTAACCGATTCTGATTTTGAGTTGAACAAGAGATGGGCGAGACAAATGTGGAGGAACTTATTGCCGTCTTCAAAAGCTGGTTTGTGCATACTGTTGCAGCAGTCGGCTTCCTGTACGTCTTTCTGAAGGTTTTCAGGAGAGTTACGCATAAGTCCGGGAGACGACCTCCTGGACCTCCATCTTTGCCATTTATTGGCCACCTCCATCACCTTGTATCTGGGTCATCTCACCAAACGCTCGCCAAAATCGCTGAAAAATATGGACCCATAATGTGGCTCGACCTGGGAGCTGTGGGTGTTGTGGTTGTGTCTTCCTCGGATATCGCCAGGGAGATTCTGAAAACCCAAGATCACATATTTGCTTCCCGCCCTTCAACCCTTGTTGGAGATTTAGTTTTTGGGAAAGGTCAGGATCTGATATTTAGTCCTTGGAATGACCACGTTCGTCTAGTCCGGAAAGTGTGTACCACACAATTACTTTCTCAACAACGAATCGATTCATTTAAGGTACAAGTCTATATCATTGTAAGAATCTGTCCACGTGCACACTCCGAGTCTAAGAAGTACATGAGGCGAGATGTTTTGTCTGACGTCATCTCACATCTGAGTCCAATTACTATAATCTTCTGAAGAAATTACTATACGAGGTGATATGGATTTCTGCCCTTGTAAGCCAGAACGAATATTAGGTCTTCCGTCCTTCATGTTACAGGTAGTTCTTCTCATCTTCTCTTGCTTATTCTGCGCATGAGGACACACTGCAAGATTTGGCTCACATTTGAACTTTGCAGAAGAGCTGGTGCATGATCTTGTGAGTTTTTCCCACTGCTAACGTAAATTACTGAATTGTGTAGGATTTGAGACGAGAGTTGCTGGTGAAAACGATGTCCACAGCATTCGAGGAGGGTCATGCGAATCGTTACATAAGCTTTGCTGGTATAATGCACGAACTGTTTATGTCCATTACGACCAGAATGATGTTTCGAAGGGGTGCAGGTGCTCATAATCAAGACTTTCACAAAACCATGATCGAAGTATCAAGCTCGGATTTTTTCTTCATAGAAGAATTCTTCCCTTTGCTGAAGCCGCTGGATCTGAGTGGACGAATTAAAAAGCTGAAACTGGCAGCCGAAAAATATTACGAAGTTATGGAGTCCATCATTGACGACCGCCTGAAGGAAAAAACGAACTCGAAGTCATATAACGAGGAGGACTTCTTGGACGTGCTGCTGGCTATGAGCGACTTTACACGTGATCAACTCAAATATCTTCTTCTGGTTTGTGATCGATGCTGATCTGTTTCGCTCGAATAATGCATTGCATGAGGATCGTCTTTCTTTTTGAGTCGTAGAAGTTCACGTTATGTTTCAAGGTTTGAAGGTTATGTTCAGCCCACTTTCTTGTTGAAATTCATCCACATGGTCAAGTTCATCATGATTCTAGTTAGATATATTTTCGGTAATGAAAGTTCCATGCAAAAAGAGTGTAAAGATGAAAGTGGTGAAGATACTCAGATTTACGTGCCTGTGAATATCAATATAATCAGTCGTTTATCATGTAGCATTTTCAATGCACAAGATAACTGATGTTGGTGATGCTTCAATCAGGACATCATTATTGGTGGAACTGATACCAGCTCTAATACGATTGTGTGGGCTATGACTGAGCTTCTGAGGCATCCCAACATTATGGAAAGACTTCAGAGTGAGCTCGACGATGTGATCGGTAAAGAGAGGCTGGTTGAAGAAGCTGATCTCCAGAAACTCGAATATCTGCAGGCAGTAGTGAAGGAGACACTACGGTTGCACCCAATCGGTGTTTTAGCTCCTCACTGTTCTATGGAAGCAACAAAAGTAGCAGGATACGATATCCCCGCCAATACCCGAGTGACTTTGAACCTATATGCCATTGGTAGAGATCCTAAGGTTTGGGAAAATCCTCTGAAGTTTGATCCTTCAAGATTCTTAAACAGCCCTATAGATGTGAAAGGGCAGCATTATGAGGTTCTGCCCTTCGGTTCTGGGCGAAGGAGGTGTCCGGGCATGAATTTGGCGCTCGTCTCTGTGTCCTATACCCTCGCCCAGCTGGTTCATGCTTGTTCAATCTCCCTGCCCGAAGGCTTGACTCATCTGGACGTAGATGTTGAAGAGAAGTTCGGAATCAGCGTAGGGAGGCGGAATCCCTTGAATCTACTCATAACGAGGCGACTGCCTTCGGACGTCTACCGCAAGGCAGGATTGAATGTTATTGGCCAGTAAATAACGAACGCTCGTTCCTCTGAGTACTTCAATCTAAGGCTTCAAAGGGGAACTTCAGTGGAAAATAATTCCCTTAAATATGCCTTTGTTTTGAAGCCAGCAGTTTGATTTGTGTCTGTATCTTCTTCCTCCCCTCGGTCTAACCTTGTCAACGGAATCAGGTACCTCGAGAATCCTCAGTCCAGTTATTGTTTGCTGTCCGTATTAGTTTATGATTATCTTTGAATGATCAGAAGATTATTTACATTATTCGAAATATTGAATAATCTTATATTGCTAGTTCACCAAGAATTGAAGATGATGAAGTGTCACATATCATGACTCCAAGTAATGTACTCAAGATTGTTCGAGTTCATATTTTGTAAAATACAATATTTTTTATTGTGTGTGATTTTGTTTCAAATATATATTTTGGGATTCATCCGTTCTTTTAATTCTATACTTTTTTCTTTTTTTTATGCACAGTTTAAATGTGAATTTGACTCAATGCGTTAAATATAAACATTCATAGTTATCATATATTTTATTTTGAACATGGTATTTTTAATATATTAAAGTTGATGAAAAAGTAAAATGTAATAAAAATATAATATATTTCTTTTTTACATTTAATTGTGCTTTTAATGGCAAAACTACATACTTTCACAATAAAAAAAATAAGTTGATGTATATAGGTAGTTTGTCACCTCTCTCAGTACATAAAAGAATCTAATTAGCTTAAGGTTTTCATCAATTGTAATGTTATCAATCACTTTATTCAGTGCGATACTTTTTGTTTACTTGTTATCATAATGATTATTGACAATATCCTGTTGATATACAACCAAAAAATAAATCCATTCTATTCAATAAGTGCTCTTGTATTTTTTTTCTTACATAAAATTTTTAACCTTGTAATAGGAACAAAAATTAAATATGTAGGAGTAGCAATTTGTGGAACTAAACTATACATTTTTGCAGTATAGAAGTTGAATCAATACATCACTATCCAAATGTAAATACATATTTATTTCTAGTTTTATTCTTGTATAAATTTTGTACATGAGTCGTCATGAACAACATAAATTTAACTTATTTGCTATTATACATTAAAGTATAAACAAAAAATATATAAAACTAAGAATCCCATTTCAACTATATTTCTTTACAACTGATTTCTATATAATTAATTGTCATGTATTCAATTATGTGGGATAAAATTTTGATTATAATTCCATAATTTATACAATGTAAATTTTATTTAATATCATTCAATATATTAAGTTGAATTTTAATCTGTAATGGCAAAAGTACAACATTTTTCATATATTATCAATTTTCTACTGAAAGTTCAAATTTAACTTGTTTTCAAACGCAATCACATACCAAGAACAATCTAGGAAAAAAAAATGAAAATGCAACAGTAGAAATATGTGGTCTGTGATTGCAGTATGCTTCAAAAAATCTATTCTCAAAAATGTCATTAAGAATTTCAAATAGGCTTTATCACATAATAAAAATCTATTGAACGCGAACAACTTGGATGAAGCTTACCTGAATTCACTCTCAAAAACCTCCCCTTTTCATCCTGTTTTGAGGACTGTAATCTTCAAAACCTATATAAATCCAATAGAAAAAGTTGTAGAAAGAAACCTAACATATAAACTTGTCTAAACTAGATTTTTTTTAAAACATAATAGAGTAAAAAAAATAAGTGTTAAAAATATTGCAAAAATTATTTTTATTTACTCGCGAATATATCCAGAAATTAGCACAATTCAATTCAAAACTCTCCAAAGGATTACTTTTGATCAATTAATTAATGAAGTTTAATTTTCTGTTAATCTAAACAAGCTTGTTATTAGAAATTTTTTCTCAAATAAAAAGCTACATTATGTTGATTTATTTCATATTTCAATTCATCATTTTATTTGCTATATGATATATATATTTTTTAAATCACAATGAAGCTTGACAACATGATTTTTTTAATCTATTTAACTGATAAGTGAAATCAATCATATGAATCTTTTGTTACTTGTGCTGCCATTACATATTTAATTTTCTTGTTGACTAATCTATGCACTTCTAAAATTTAGTTTTTTAATATGCATACATGTAGAATATAATCAAATTTTCAGTTTTAAATTTTTGGTTTTCAAAATCTTGTGTTGACTGGTGCAGCAAGAACGGTTCATACTTTTTATATACCTTTAAACATAAGACTATAATCTTTTATAATCTTAAGTTATCTCAAAATTCAATTCAAATTTTCATTACATCTTTTCAGGCTTTTATTTGTTTGATCTAGAGCAATAATAGATATATTGCATATCATTGTTGCGGACGCAACTTTTGGACAAAACAATAATAAAAATTGAGGAAATACATCAAACCCAAACAAAAATAAGGTTGAAACAGATTCAAAAGTCCAAAAACAAATTATGATTCATAAACGTAAGAGTAAAATATAACAAGTGTTGACGAGAGTAGGATAATGTTCCAAGATTTTCTATATATAATTCAAGCAAATCCAAAACACCTTCATCGTTACTAGACTCCAAGTTGTCCAATAGCGATGTCTTGATCGTCAAAACATCACCATAGATACTAGCATCTTGTTGAGTTGTCTACATCAATTTTGCTCCACAAAATGCTAAAGTTATGTTATCAAGCACAAAAGCTAAAAATTTATTACAAAAAGTCAATGTGATAATTACATACCTAAATCTAGTGCTAGTGTTGGTATTATTAGAGCAATTGTTGTTTGTGTGACGTAGTAGTAGAATTAGCCAAAAAATTTACCATGATTAGCTTAAAATATGACTAAGTCTAGTTTGTTATGACTAAATTTAACTATAATTTATCTATACTTAGCACAATAATCAAGATATTTCTAGAAGATTTACATGATCAGTACTATTTTTTCCTCTATCAAAGTCTAGATTTCAAGAATATAATACTTTATCCACATTTTAAATTTGAATGATTTAAGTAAATAAAATAAAACTCATTAATAAGACTAAATCTTAATTGACTTAATGTAAAATATAAAATATAAAATCTAGTATTTTGAGTATTTCAAGTGACATGTCGCCACCTCAAATCTAGAGACAAGGAAATTTGTAGATAGTTTAAATAGACCAATGACATGTTGTCACATAATGAAAATTAGTCAATTATATCAAAGTTTATGTTATTAAAGTTAGTTAGGTGATACATATTTATTGTACTACAGTAATTTTGTAGATAATAAAAATATTGAGATAAAAATAAACTCTCAAGCAAGTTTGGAGAGTTTATTGTATGAGGACTTGTTTCATCAATATAGATTTAAGTTAGATTATTCCTTTTGGAGTATTGATAAATGTTCGTAATTGAATGATGAGTCTAGAGCTTGTTTGAAACATATGCAAGTTAAAATTTTTTTCTTTTCTGGGACCATGATGAATAATTTAAAAGTTAATTGAAGTAAATTTGGGTGAAAAGTAGCTTGGAGATCACGGTTTGAACATGTTGGATTCAAGTTGTTTTTGCATTCGATTTTGTCACGTATCGATTAAAAGTTTTTGAACATTTTTTATTTTTGAATTTTGGATTTTTTTGGATTTTTATTATCAATTTCATGACTATGAAATTTTTAGATCATGTTATCAAGATTTGCTGCAAGTTTTTAAATTTATTAGCTTATTTCATAATCATGCCAATGTACAAGATAATCAAATATATTTTTAATTGCGAAAATCGAACATCTTCAAAGATTCAAATTTCTCTTCCCCATTAATCTCAATGGGTGGCAAAGATGCTGGAAGCTGTTTTAATATATATATATATATCTATATCTATATAAGGCTCAAGCAAGATCACATGAAACATTAGATAAAAAAAAACAGAATTTATCTCGAATTGAGATGTTTGAATCTGACTTACAAGATTTTACAAGATACACATTTATACACACGTGACAATTCTGAGCGTGCTGGCGATTTTAAATGCACTGAGAACCCCGCTATGAAATAGTATGTTATCAGGGTGTTGCACGAAGAATACGGAAAGAAAAAATCTGATAACGCCTCAACAATATATCCTAGGAGAGAGATTTGTGCACAGGTTTTGTTTTACCGGTAAGATGCATTCAAACTGGAGGTAGGCCTGAGGAATCTTGTGAAATCTTCTGATCATACAAAGAAGCGCCAAAAGCAGATTCACATGAGATACGAATTTCTCATCTTCACAGATCCGATATTGTGCATAAATTTGAGAAAAAGCATTTTCTTTAGACTATATTGCTCTCTTGTTTAAACACGGATACTACCTGAAAATGATAACACATCTTAATTTTTAGTTCCGGTCCATCTTACAATTGTTGAACCTTCATCGTGGGACAAAAGAATCAGTCAGGCAGGGATATGTCTGGAAGTTCAACGTGACCACCCTCACATGTCAAGGGAAGGATTTTCATCACAGTAAGACTTGCAACGAGACAATATGAACACTCTACCCACAAAAAGTCATCTTGATAATTTAGCCGAACAATGATCTTCTTCAGAAACATAACTGTGTGATTGACATGATGGCAAAGATTATAAAAGACTTCTTCTTGTGAAAACTGCAAGGAAGAATTTGCAGAGTTGTATATTGCCTGAGGGTCGAAACATATGCTTGTCAATTGCCTAGTGACATTCTAACGTCTTCAAAATCCTAACATGTCAAAATTCCACAACGAAGGCCTTTATTCATGCACTTCTCGCACAGCCATGCATGCCCACCTTTATCTAAACTGACGTATTTCACCTGATACAACTTGAAGATTTTGGAATAGTGATTTTGAAGCTGAGGCGCAAGAGTTTGCTGAATCCTCAACCATGCTTCTTGCAGCTCCTTGCTTTTCCCACCTTTGAGAAATGCCCTATGATCATCATCACTAATACCGTCTAGTTGAACAATATCAGATTTTAAATCTCCCCAGTCCGGAATCGCTTGGCCCAAACCGAGTGTCTTATCTAGTCCAGCCTTCACAGCATAATACATGACTTTGTATGAAATTTCGATAGTTTTCCGAATCCACGAGCTATTCTCGTGATCCAAGCGTAGCTTCAAACCTTCTTGATCTTTGACAGTGTGAAACCCAGTCACTGACTCACACATCAATTGTAAGCAAACGGTTGTCCCGTTATGCAAAAGCGCACTCATTCTATAGAAGAGACCAACATCGTTCGTAACGTAAGGTCGCTTGGGCATTCTGGCCTGCTGAAGCGAATCAGAATACTGAATTATTCTGTCCACTTTAGACACAAATGCACTCAGCGTTGACTGCAGTTCTTGGTGCAAAGAGAGTATTTGTGCCATCTTCATCTCCATTCTCTCCAGAATGCTCTGCACTGATATCAACCTCTCGTCCAAACCATCAATCTTTTGTACAAGCTTTTCTTCTAGCTGGTCCATCTTGAACAAAACAAGTTGGTTCGCCACACTTGAATTCTCCACACTTGTGCTGGCATAACTCATGCACCTAGATGTAAGTGGTTTGAGATCTTTCATTGGCGGGAAATTTGAGTCGCTAACCATTTTTTCAGCTTCAGGATAACACTGAGCCAAATCATTGTCCACGCTAATGAGACCTTCCTGCAATGACTTCAATTCTTCAATTCGTTTCTGTCGAATCTCATTCACAACTGCTTCCACATCGCTCTTCCACAACAAATCTCTAGCTCGTTCAGATCTTCCGCCAGTGAGCCCTTCAATCTGGGGCCAACAGTGCTCATAGTCGAACAACTCTTCTTTCTTCTCCATCAAGTGCAACCTTTCCAATGGCATTTCTTCAAGTTTGTCATTGATGCTACAAATGAAGTCCGATTTAAGCTTCTCGATCAAAATGGCTCCTCTGAGATGACTCGGAATCAGCATCTGCACGCAAAATGTTTGGATCACACCTAGCACTAAGGCCACCCCGGGACAGCCTTTGGGTGATGCGCAAAATGATATCAACTCCTGGACGATATGCTTCATCACATATTTAGTAGTCACCTCCCTTGACTTATGCCTTGAGCATAACATCAGAATATCTACGTATTTGTGGGACTTTTCACTCTGAACGTGCTCGATATATATCTCATGCCCGTCAAAGAAAAGTCGCAGATAATGTCGAGAGCATGTAATATTCTCCTCGGAAACATGCATCTCGGATTTCAACTTGCGTCTCATGAACATCTACAATCATAGAAAATTTGGTAAATCTCTAGTGGGACATTCAAAATATTTGTTGTAGTTAATAGAAAGGAAACATTTACTTCATCATACGCTGATTACAAACAAAACTTGACGCATACAACAATTTATCTGTGTTTGTGGAGGCATGATTCAACCTCACCTGAAAGCGTGGAAAAAATGCAGCAGTCAGTGACATTGTTCTTTCATCTTGGCATTGAATTCGAATGCCGACAAACTGTGAAGTCTCATTTGAATTTTCCCAATACATCGACTTCACATGCGCCCCTTCTTGATGGTCCTGTTCTTCCTTGCTTGCATGCTCAGGGATGAAGGAAGGAATGAAATAGTGAGAACTATCTTCGAGCTTGAAACACAAATCTAAATTGACAAGGATGTTTTCAAGCTCCGTTCGGCCCACACCTCTCTGTCCATGTGGTTGGTTTCTCAGAAACTCTTCTATCAATCGAGCAAAGACACTCTCACTCACAAATCCATCCTTGCTTGCATATGAGCTCGTTCTATTAGAAGACTTTGACTCTTGAGCTTGAAAATTTTGACCTAGAGCTATCAGCTCACCCAGAAAAGTATTGGTAAGCCAGTTGGGATCTACAATGATGTACTCAAGGTTGGAAATGTATATGATAGATCCAACATCATTCAAGTAGGATATGATAGACTCCATTATCTTTGAATGATCCACAGAGTGAGGAGAAGATGACGGAATGAATTTTGTCAAGCTGGGAGCACAAAAATCATGAAATTGGTTGTATGACCAAAGAGGGCAACTTCTGTTATTCTTGGTTTCTGTAACCAAGAGGGAGATGAGCTGAGAACACAAAAGTGGAACCTGTGGAGATTTTTCACTCAACAATTTGTTAAAATTCTCAAAAATGTGACGGTTGAGAGGAATAATTTGTTTTTTCTTCCTCGCATCCACATGAAAACACTCTTGAACAGGGTGTAGATCCACAAAATTTGCGAATCTTTGGATGAGTTCTTCAATTATGGACTGAGTCCAACTCACAGAGCTGAATCTGGCTTTATCTTTGTGTGAAATGACAACAAAAACTTGGGGAAGATCACGTCCCGTGACCTTAACACTGGATGCGATGAAGCTTAACCAATCCTCCAACTCAGTTTTGAAACAAGAGTCTGGTTTGTTTTTAGATGTTTCCTCGCAAAAAGGGCTATACACAAAAAGAAAAACACAAAAATTGTTGGTTTGAGGAAAGAGCACATTCTGAAGGGTACGAAAAATCCATTGTCCCGCAAGATCCCAAACTGAAATTTGCATTTTGTCATTATTTTGCAAATACTCCACTTCAATGCCTTTGGTTCTCCACAATACGTTCCATTTATTGGATAGCCTGCTTCTGTGTAGCCAGCTATGATTGATCCTCATCAAGGTTTTACGTAATTGAGTTTTTCCTGCACGTTAGAAAACAAAAGCACAAAATACACAACTTGTTATTAACGATTCTTTGAATTGATATTATTGAGATGCAATATGACATGCTATAATTTTTATATGTAAGATAAATTTGATTGAAAAATGTAGAATCACCAAAACAATTGCACTTATATAATTAATGATTTACACATTTGATTTTTTTTCTTTCCGTTACTAATTGTATACAGACATCATTATATATAGATCAGAATAGCATTGGTTGTGTGAAATTTTGATTTTGGAAAAGTTAAACCATAGATTGCTAGTTTGCGTACATTGAGGAAAAAAATGAGAATGTACAAGGCCTCTTACCTGCTCTAGGAGAGCCGCATAAGAAGAGTCGACCAGCTTTTGCATCTCCAAATGTTAAGTTAGCTTCTCGGAACACTGACATGTAGATGGCCCGCTTTTGATTCTGGTTCAGGGCCTCTTGAATCTGCGCCGCCTTTCCGTCCATTGCCCATGATGTTCGTGAGACGTCGATTTCCTGGAGAGCCAAGTTAACTTGCAGTACCCCCATCAGGTCCCTGAACGCCTTCTCGTCGACTTCGGAGTCTGCCAAATCCAAGTGAGTGAGGTGGTTCCCTCGCATGCACCGAAGCAGGTCCTCCCATACTCCCTTCGAAATATCTTCGCTTCGGACAGATAATTCCAGTCTCTTCAGGACTGAAGTTTCTCCAGTTTTCCCATTCATAGGGGGTATACTGAACGTGATAATCTTTCTATAATCTAGCGGTGATAGAAAGAATATACTCAGAGATTTCAGAGATGTGATTTCCCCGCGCAGTACCCTACCTAATAGGTTTAATGATAACATCACTTCATCTTCACTCCCAGTAACGAGTTCAAGCTCCACTGTGGGGTCATTGACATCGGAGCTAGCAGAACAAGCAAGAGCTTCTATTGACTTCCATTCTTCACCACGAAACCTAACAAGTATAGTTGTCGCTATGGCATTGTCACGTATGGCTTCGCCGAGCTGGTGCAATTCCTCGGGACGCATCCACGTCGGGTCGAGGTCCACTTCCTTCAATGATGGGTTGGAAATAAGAAGTTCCCTTAAACAGTCTCCGAGTCCCATCATCTTCCTCAGCCGAAGACGTTCAATGGATCGGTTGCGATCGTCTCCTGCCAATGCTTTCAGCAACAAGGGCCCTCCCCAGTTCCCCGCGGCTTCTAAGGTCAATTCTTTCAAAGACGAGCTCTGGATCAAAGCCTGGGACAGGATTCCAACGGTCTCGTTCTCCAGGTAAGAATAGACTCCTAAACGCAACGTTTCTAATAGAGGAGCACTATTGATCACGTCAGCCACATACTTCACCGCACTCGAATCCTCCCACACTCCCTCTAAATCTAAAGACTTGAGTTTAGAATCGAAATGTCCTCGCAGTCCTGAGGCGAGATTCGAGAAACATCTGGCACTCAATCTGGCACGCACTGCTAACTCTGTTACGCTAGAGGAATTCAGAATTCTCCCCAGCTGTAAACACAAGCTCTCCTTATCCGCATCATCTGAAGAGAATAACCCAGCAACGGTTATCTTTTTTAGAACGGTGCTACACCTGAAACCTCTGAGAACTACCTCCCACTCCCTTGCCGTCAACGTCGATAAATCTCCCCCACAAAATCTGCCCACGTTCAGAATCTCAAGGGTTTTGCAGCTGCCGATTGCCTCCAGCACTCGAAGACGCACTTGGCTTCGCCACCCTATGATTGTCGAGAGTGGTTCACTCCAGGACACAAAATCGGGAAGCTCCGTTATAGGCTCGCCTTGTCCTTCCAGACGCTGTACAAGGTCCTGGATGGCGGAGGGAAGCTCTGGTTCCTCGTGTGCGGAGTCCATTTCCCGTGTCGCCAGTTCAGCAGCGTGACTGAAGATGGACGCACCTGCACCTTCCTTTCTCTCCTCCTCTCTCAGAGAGTAAGAAACGTTTGCTGCTTGGCATGCGCGAGCGAAATGTAACCGGGCCTACAGGAAGCACTCTCCTCGATCCGAAAGCCGGCTCTCCCGAAGAAAACTTATCTTCCCGTCGTAATGTCTGCTGGGCATGAGACTTCTTGCACTGTCCACAAATAGCAAAACAAATATCACTTCGAGATCTTCCGATACAAGGATCATGAGCAATCAGCACGAACGCAGGTAAATTGTGCAAAGTGAAAGCAGCAGTCTAGTTGTGCTCGGGACAAGCGATGGGAATCAAAATTAACACAGAAGACCAGGATTCTGGTTACAATCTAAATCGTGGACCGTGTGGCAAAAAAGACTTCACGTCTATTGGGAACCACTCTGGGAGAAAGAGGTTTGATGTGCACTGGTGACCGAACTGAGTGAACAAGAGATAGCCCTCTCCGTCCTCCGCTTGGGTCAAGTCAGGTCTCTTCTCTCCCTCTCTTCCTTCTTCTCCCTATCCAGAGCGAGCGCTGCCGCTGTGCGGAGTGAAGGATGCGAAGTACCTCGTGTGCCTTCTGACGCTGGCTGGGAAGAAGAAAATCAAAGATGTCGGAGCTCTTGCACGGCCTCTCTTCTTCTGCTCTGCCTCTCTTTGAACGCAGCAACGTCGTCGTCGACTGGAGCGCAGCAGCGGGCAGCGACCTTGCGTCTGACGAGCGAACCAGCGAGTATCTGAAATCAAGTTCTTAGCAAAGATCGCGCGATGTGAAAGCAAAATGTCATAGAAGGCATGATATTGCAGACTTCTCAGATGTGACGAACTCTGAGTTGTGCAAAAACTGGATGTACACTTGTACTGAGAGACTGCGAATCTAGCTGCTTGAAGACCAACGGGAAGACAGACACTGCGATGGCTAGCTTGGGAAAAAGGCATGCATCCTCTTCAATCAGATCTTGTCATTGAATCGTGTGAGCGATCAAGGTGATGACAACAGTCGAACACAAAAATCGTGTTCCTTCATCCTCTCTGATTGGAACATGGTGTTAGAATCTCAGAGTAGATCTTGACTTTGGTGTGCAAGCGGAGAGGAAACGTGGGTGAATGCCTCAGTGTGATGACATACTCGATGACGTCACATTGACAAATTCAATTACAAATTTCTTCTTTAATATTCCATTTATCTCGGATGTTTGATCTATTCGAGCAAGTGGACGTATTCTGACAGCTGAGTGGCACATGCGTAGTCAGCTGTAATAAGTATGCTACGTTTTTTCTTACCTTTGACCCAGAACAGTAGGTTCATAAAAAACTGATAAGCTTTTTGGGAATTTTCTAACTATGATATCGAAGAACTGTGTACAGAGGATACCAGTACTCGAGGTTATCAACTGCTGGTATGATTGTTCTTCTACCCCAGCAGTCAAGCATGTGAATGCATGCACAGTTTGGAGGTCTTTAGACCACAAACATGAAATCGTTATCGAATTTTGATCGCGCTAAGAACACTCTTGCTTGCTTGTTTATCGCTTGGTACAGAAGACGACAGAAACATCATAATCTGGTTATTTGCCATGTTCTACGGTTCCTTTGTTGCGTGTTTTTACCATTGTTACTGCCAAAACATATGGGAATTTACAAGTTCCGCTGGTTAACATGTAAAAGAACTTTTCTGAAATGTTCACTTGGTACGCAATTATAGTATTCACGTGGTCCCTTGAATTCTTAATTAATCTATAGAGTAATAGTAGTAACTTGTGTAGCAAAACGTGAAAAATATCTTGCACTCACTCCCATGACCCAACCTCTATGCTACATAATCATAACGATAAACTCCTAATGCAACTTCTTCTAACAAACTCACATCAATATTGTTTGATCCTCAGTGCTCCACAAATTATTTGATATCTTAAATATGTCCAGCCCCAACTGGAAATTATTAAGCAAACCAATTTTCACTCCGGGCTTGTACTGAACTTACGACAGTTCACTCCACTTATGACAGTGAAGATGCTGGGCTGGACACTTTTTATCGTTTTTGTGGGACCTAACAATTACAATGCATAGGACATTGCTTTCATTGAAGAGTCCATCAGAATCATGTCACCGTCCTGTTTGCTTTTAAATGACACACTTCAAGCCAACAGTTACCTCAGCCCTCCCGTTGTTCCCTCGGATTCTTCACAGCAACTAGTGCCCACCATAGGAAAGTTGAACTTAGAAATGATTCACTAGTTTGAATCGCAAAATCTGCCAACGATGTTGTGTTGCAACAACATCAGAACAAACTGATATCCTAAACCACCTGAAGATGATAGTTGCAGTTTTTAATTGTCCATGAACCTCATTTTCCACACAAATGGGGACCACGTCTGGTGTCAATTTGTTCCGTGCACCATCTTTGTACTAGAGTAGCTAAATAATCCGTAAGTCCCAGTCACAGAACTCTGCCTTTTTTCATTTCCAATCTCTTTGGAAAGCTTTTCCCTTGCATTGAACTGCAAAGCATTTTGCAGAAAACTTGGCATCCAACCATATTTTTACTGGATCACGCCATCGACCATGACAATGCAGCTACAATTTGAACGTCCCTCTTACAGGCACTTTTGTTAAACTTTTTATTGCCGGCAAAGACAATCCGATGTCAGGAGATTCTGTTGCACATTTCTTCCCTACTCCAATCTGGATGCCTGTGCAATTGCCAGCACCAAGTTCATGGCATTAGCTTCATAGAAACTACTATAACTCTTACGTGTCGGTGTCGTCTTCCGCTAAATTTTCCACTCCGGACAATAGACCCAACCCTGTCCTAAGACGCAGATGTATTATTTTCCATTATTTTCAGCTGGGTGCCCTTGTCCATGAACAGCTGTAGTAAGAAGAGTAAATGCCGCTGAGCAATACGTGTTGATGGCTGACTTCCTCCACTGTATTGAAGTGAACAGACCGTCTTTAGTCCGTCAGTGCTATAGTGAAAATGACAAACCTTTTTTAGAATCTTCACCACATTTTCTTCTTTTGACTTTCCGGATGTCCATAACGTACCCATTGACTTTGATGAGATTGCAGAGCCAAAATGAATGACCGTAAATACAGAAATCGCATGATGAATTCCTGCTGCTAAGATGACAAAGTATTATAGCCTGGTCACTTTATGCATCACCTTCATGATCTCAACGTGATCTTCCTGCAATGGATCCAATTTTCTAATTGTAAAATAATGCAAATATGAATAAGTTAAACATGTTGATTTTGTGAAAGAATGATATGTTGCCAAATAACATTTTTTAAGATAGTTAATCATACATATCAATATTTTGTGCATTTAAAGAATATGATTATGATCACAATAATTTTTAAATTCATACCCAAAAAAAGTAAATACAAATTTCCAAACAAAGATTAGAGAATTTTTATTTTTGACTTCTTTTAAACATAAAGATTTTGGATTTAGGGATGTTAGTGAGAATGAGAGCATGTTTCAGTATATATCTGAATAGTATATTTTTGATCGCATTGCCGATAGTTCTATATAAAGGAAAAAAAAATATTTTCAATCCAAATTATTGGCTCAGAAATTTGAAGTTGCATAGTTTGAAGCTATTTCTTCTCCAAAAAAGACATCAGTAAATATGCTTGCAAATAGTTTATCATTTGTATATTCAATTTTCAATGATAGCTTAAATTTCATCATATACATTTTGTTCACTAAACGTTTTGTGTTTAAGTATTTAGATCTATAATTGATTAAGATTTTAAAAAACAACTCTTGGAAAAATTTTAACAATTCTTGAAGAGAAATCTAGCTATGTTTAAGTTTTATATCATATTTAAATCTTATATCTAGTATACATAATGAAATTTGGATTAGGTAACTATTTATAGATATCAAAAATTAATTCTCACTCAAAGTTATATATAAATAATAAATATTTATTTTGTGAAAAAATATTTCTGGATCTAAACTACATGATAATTATATTTTTAATCAAAATTCATTTCCAAAGAAAAAACTATGATGTTTTAGAACTCAAAAAATACAAACATTGAAAATGAAATCGAAATTCTTTATTTTAATTTTTTGTTGTTTCTAATCATTGAGAGCAATCTTTCAAGAAAATATTCAGATGATTTCAATTTATTTTGAAACTCTTTATTTTTACTGATGATGATGGTTTATTTCATTGTCAAACAAACCACATATTTTGTTTTGTATTTATGTGCTTAAAAGCACATTCCCATATGTATCATGTTTAATTTTGTCCTGGTTGAGGTTGGAAAAACTTTTAATGTTATGTCTTCTTTTCCATCATGTGTTTCATTAACTTCTGATTCTTGTCAAAACATTACATTATTTGTGTAACTTTCTTTTAACTTCAAAATTTATGAGAGACTAAGAATTTCTTCATGCTTTTGTACCAGATCTTGTGATGTTGCATTAATTTTCTAACGTCAAAGTTACTCATTTTCATTTAAGTTGGACCAAATAAATTCCAAACATTGTTTGATGATTCATTCCATTTGATTTCATCATTTGAAAATACATGAAAATAAATGTGAATTAATTTCAATGTTTTTTTCCATTCAGAACAAGCAATTAGATTTATTTTTAACAATTTGAATTTGTTTTCTAATTAATATCTAAGTATTGGATGTTATTGACGTGTGTTCAACCTAGAACTCTTTCTGTGTTATGCTACTTTGTGTATCCCTTTGTCATCACTATTTTCAAATCTTTCACTCACCTATAATTGCATTTAAGATCTCATTCAAATCAAATGATGACTCTATGAATTCACTCGCAATGATATAACCTAAGTAAGACAATAATCTCAAGTTGAGAAAATGACTTGTAATGTAAACTCGCATTCTTTACTGCAAATCTAGCTGCATCAGGATTAACCGGAAGACAGACCCTTCGATCAGTAGGGTGGGGAAAAAGCATGCACCGTCTTCAATCAGATCTTGTCATTGAAAAGTGTGAGCGATCAAGGTAGCAAAAATATTCTAACTCAAAAAGCATGTTCCTCCCTACTCTGTGATTGGACAATGGTGTTAGAAGGTAACAGTAGATCTTGACTTTGTTGTGCAAGCCAACATGATACCTGAGCCACACTGAATGCATCAGTGTGATGATACACTCGATGTCTTTACCTGACAACGAAGATTTCACCCTACTCAATGATTGGAACACGGTGTTAGAATCTCAGAGTAGATCTTGACTTTGTTGTGCAAGCGAAAAGAAAATGTGGTTGAATGCCTCAGTCGAACACAAAAATCATGTTCCTTCATACTCTGTGATTGGAACACGATGTTAGAATCTCAGAGTAGATCTTGACTTTGTTGTGCAAGCGAAGAGGATACGTGGGTGAATGCCTCAGTGTGATGATATACTCGATGATGACGTCACATTGACAAAGTCAATTCCAAATTTCTTCTTTATTACTCCATTTATCTGGGATGTTTGATCTATTCGAGCAAGTGGACGTATTCTGAAAGCTGAGTGGCACATGCGTAGTCAGCTGTAATAAGTTGTCTACATAATTGAAAATTACATGTAGGTTCAGAAAAAACTGATATGCTTTTTGGGAATTTGCTAACTATGACATCGAAGAACTGTGTACAGAGGATACCAGCAGGGGCGGAGCCAGGATTTTTCGGGGGGGGGGGGGGGGGGGGGGGGGGGGGCTTGGCTCCGCCCCTGGATACCAGTACTCGAGTTTATCAACTGCTGGTATGATTGTTCTTCTACCCCAGCCGTCAAGCATGTGAATGCATGCACAGTTTGGAGGTCTTTAGACCACGAACATGAAGTCGTCCTCGAATCCTGATCGTGTTAAGAACACTCTTGCTTGCTTGTTTATCGCTTGGTACAGAAGACGACAGAAACAGCATGATCAGGTTATTTGCCATGTTCAATGGTTCCTTTGTTGTGTGTTTTTACCGTTGTTACCGCCAAAACATCTGGGATTTTACATTGAAAAGTGTGAGCGATCAAGGTAGCGAAAATACTCTAACTCAAAAAGCCTGTTACTCCCTCCTTTGTGATTGGACAATGATGTTAAGAGGTCAGAGTAGATCTTGACTTTGTTGTGCAAGCTAACAGGATACACTCGATGTACGACGAAGATTTCACAGTTCATCTTCATGGAATCTATTATAATCTATGCAAGCAAGTGGATGATTTTGACAACTGAGTGGCACATGCGCTGTAGGCCTGGTTGACAATGACTCTTGTGCATTCTTTTCTCTTTAAATATCGGTACAGTAGTCTATATAACTCTACATAACTTGTAGGTTCAGAACAAACTGGTAAGCTATTTGGAAGTTTACTAAACATACTGTTGAAGAACTTTGAACAGAGTAGAAGCGCAATCGAGGTTCTCGATTTCTGATATGATTTTTATTCTAGCTCAACTGTCAAGCATGTGAGCTCATGCACAGTTCTAGTTCCAGAGTCTGGTGTTTTTACACCTCAAACATGAAACTGAAATCGAATTTCGTTCGTGCTACGAGCACTCTTGCTTGTTTATCGCGACGTATAGAAGTTGATAGAACCAGAATGATACTTGCTGAGCTCAACGTTAAACCTCTCAAGAAGTTACATTTTTCGAAGTTGCTTACAAATTAAGAGAAACTGTGCTGTATACATGACTTAAGAATTAATTCTGATGCTAAATGCAAGATAACAGTGATACGTGTCTTCAGATGAAGATCTGGTGTAATCGTACATGTAAAGTCAAATAATTGATATATCTACTGAAATAAACCAAGTCATACTGATACTTTTGCACTCTGTGCTCATATCACGAATCCAAACATGTCATATGAAAGAGATAAAACGCATTGCTCATTTGATAAAATAGTTGAAACGTAAACATTATATTTCATCTCTTTGTCTCTCTTTTTTCTGTTTAAAGCATTTTCAGATATAATTTTGCTGCAAAATTTTAAAGTGTGATTAAATACCTTTCTATTGGATGCATAGTCTAATTTGCATATGTATTTGACGATACTTCCCATCACAAAATGTTTAACTCATAAACAAGATCTAAAAAATTGTTTCAAACAAGACATCATTGTATTTCATTGTTCTTACGATATTTTATTTGCTTTAGAGATTTGGATTGTACAATTTTTTCAGCTTTTTCAGTTGTTTATAATATTTGGCGTTTTGACTCTTAGAAACTTTTAAATAGATAAATCATCAAAATAGATGCAACAAACATATATTTCAAGAGTAAAACTCTTTTCTTGAGATAAAATCATAGATATTTACAATTTTGTTACTAAAGTTAGAATAACAAGGCTATCAAAGTGTCATTAGTCATTTTTAGAGGTGTATATCAACAAATCCACACACATCAAAATTCTTTATGCATTTTTAAAGTTGAAAAAGTTGAAACCCTCTAAAGAGATGAAATGTTAATGAAAAAATCTATTTTATATTAATGTACTATATTTTCAAATGTTCATCAAAATATAATACATATTTTATTATCATATCAACATACATTCTAGAAATGAAACTATGCATATAAGTTTTATCACAAATTGTAAATCATGGAGTTAATGTATACCAAAGATATCCTGTTTTAATCCTGATGTTAGAGAATCAATTTTATCATAGTGTGAAAAAAAATGGTGAAAAACTTGATAATTTTTAATTTTTTGAATTAAATTACAACATAAAAACATACACTGAGAATTTAAAAAAATTTATCTAGTTTACACTTGTACTGAAATTTTTGTTTAACAAAATTGTGAATCAATTAATTATACAAAGTTTATGTCTATTTCAGAAAAAATGTACATATTTATTCACACACTTAATCAATACAAGAATGAATAATCACATGCACAATCAACACCGGACATATATGGTCTATCATCATGGATTCAGTACATGAAAATATTGAATATATATTTTAGTGAAGAAATTCCAAAAAATGAGAAATTTTTTATACTTAGACTCTCATTAACTTCACTAATTAGGGTATAGTAATTTGAATTAAATTTTTTATTGTTCATTATAGTCTCCATCTTAATTTCAATATTTATTATTATAATATTTATATTCTATATAAATATAAGTCATTAGCAAATCTAAACTAGAAGTAATTGCATCCATGTTGTAGTCAATTAATGTTGAGTTAAACCATATGTAGAGTCAACAAGGTTGGTTGTAAATTTTAATTATGCTTTTCATGAAAATCTTGCAAAGTAGCACAGGTCAAGTAGTATTTTAAAACTTTTTAAAGAAAAAATTTTGATTATTGTATTAGACGGATTGAAATTTTGTCAATGTTAATTAATCTTAATTGAATTAGGTTTTTTATTGAACTATTGCATCTCTGATAAAGTGATATTGAATGTCAATCTGTTTCATTTTTTTTCCATTCTTTAATATGTAACAAAATGTAAATCACTCTAACTATCATAATGAAGATTGACAATATCATGTTTCAATTTCATACCATATAAGTAATAAATTCATTTCAATTAATAGATATTTTGCTGATTTAGCTACCATCACATATTCAGATCTCAATGTTGACTAACCAATTTTTGCAAACTATATTTCTAATTAATGTGTTAAACACTAAATGTTAAACATATTTATTATTTTAGATTTTCTTTCGTCTAAATCTTGTTTATAGTTTACATCAAAGTGCTAGGATTTAACTCAAATCTTTAAGTGACTAAGATTAGCTTAACTCAAGTTAATGAACTTGGTTAGATAATCATTGTAAAAGAAAATTCATAGAAGATCTAGGCGACATTTTAAAGGATTTTTTCAATAAATTCTAAGTTATTATTGAGGCGTAATTCATACTGGTAAACCATGTATGTCCGCTCTAACCATGCATTTTCTACTATTCCAATCATGAATGATCTAAATTTTCATATGAACATAAAGTTCACATAATTGTGATCTGTATTTGCATTATGTTATTCTAGAATATGAAAATTTTGTATCAAGATTTAGAAACACAATGTGACAAATTTTGTGACAAACAAGAAAAATAGATTAAAATAATATGTCATAGATTTGCAATCAATAAGCAGAGAGAGTTGGGATGTTTGCAACTTGATTTGATCAACATTTTTGAATCGAATTCACACAAGGATTTCCAATTGTGCTTGTGTGAATTGCCGACTACATATGAAAAAAAAAAAACTAGTTCCTGCAAACAAATTAAGACATATTTATTGCATGATTTACATATATTTAATACTTTTATTGGTAGTCACAGATTTTTGTGTGTATACATCTAAAATCTTGCTTTCAAAATTGCAGATAAGTATAGGAAAATTCATCATGTTAAAAAAAAAATTGCAATTTTTTATTTCATGTAAGATGAAAACAACCTATACAAGGAGACTAGATGTGTCTAGTGTTTTTTATTCCTGAAATATTTGCTGATGATTTACAAGAGGATTCAACATCATCAATACATTTATTACACACAAACATAGTAATTATTGCAAATAGTACAAAAGTTGAAACCCAAAATTTTTCAAAACTACGTCAAGAAGTGAGAGATCACGAGCATAAAAATGTATACACGCTAGAATTCAAAATTTTATTGGATGAATTCAACTATATTAAATTTGAAGATAAGATGATAAATAATAATTAGAAGATGAGATGATTCATTTATGATATTGTACATCAAGATAGATTAGTATTAACAACTAGACATTCTTTGGATATAAAAATTTGATACATGACATAGATATAAGTAACTTAAAATTTGGTCAACATTGTATCATAGTTTAAGCATCACAAAAAAGTTTTTGAAATTAAAATTCATATTTTTAATAGTTATATTGGAATACATATAATGACATCAAGAAATATTTTTTGAATTACTCACTCTTTGAGAATTTATATTATGTATCATTTAGGTATGATTATGTAGATTCAGTTTTTTTACAATAAAATTTAGGGTCTTTTAAATCTTTTCAACTTTTGTTAAAAAGTTGAAAAATCCACGTTGAAACTTAGATTAAGCACAAGGTAAAATTTTCACCTTCTATAATGAATAAGTTTTATAAAACATTTACGTATAATGATGAAAAACATATTTTTAAGGAGTTTAGAAGTTATTTCAAAGAGCAGTAGATTACTTGGCAATTCATTTTGATTTAACTCGAAGTTATATTGAATAGCTTTAATCTAATAGGTTTAAAGTACATGTTGAGTTAAATCTAGTTTACAATATGAATTTTAAGTTAAGATTGTTAAAGATCTAATGTATTAGAATAATATTTTTTCTCATAATACATAAAGATTCTAAACATCATTTTGTAATGAGTTTCAAATGGATGACTGATTATTGTTATCTAAACATAACATTATCAATTTCAATCGCATAATTCTTCTTATTATGTAGTTAGAATTGAGTAGATTATGAATGAGAATATCAAATGAATATATATTATTTATGATCCTTTCACAGTTTAATTTATATCTAGCATAATAAGGAAATTTTAATTCTATATATTAGACTTTTTTGGATAATATGTTAACTTTTCATTTCATGTAAAAATTTATTACATTTTTTTTGCAGAATATAGTGTGTTTAAAATCAAATTTGGATATTTTTTATATAATTTAGTATAAAATTACAAAATTCATTGTAAATACTACTAATGATTATTTTTGCTCAATTACATAAAATTTAATAAAAACTAATGATAATAAAAATAAGTATATATGAAAACATAATATTAATCAATTTTAATATTAGAAAATAATTGTGTTTCCATCATGAGTGATATCATGTAATTTAACAACTTAAAAAAAAATATTTTTTCAATTTATATTTTAGTGAATCAATTCAATGTTACTTTTTAATCCAATTAATCAAATGAATAAAAAAAGTCACATATTGAAACAAATATTTTTCATTGAGAAAAAATATACTGAACTCATTCAAAATTCTGAAATATTCCAATAAGATACTAAATTAAGACTAAATAAAATTTGGTTTTTATGAACTAAACTGAATGACCACTTATTTAAATATATGCAATATTTTTTATTTATCTACAATATTTACAATTATAAAATTCTGAATTTTATATTCATATAAAAACCAAGAGATATATATATAGAATAAAATATCTGGAAAAATATATTTTATTTCTTTTGATTCATCATAATGTTCAACTTCATTTATCATAATTAAATAATTTCATACATTTAAAACTTGAAGAAGATTAAAATGTTTCATTCAAATATAATTAAGATTTTTTTTTATATCTCTTCTTCAATAATTGTATTATCTCATGACTTCATTTTGTGTGTGTGTTTTAAATAAAGTATTTTGATATTTTTCGTAATTATTGAGCCTGTTTAACACGTAAATAATTAAAAATTGAAGTTTTTCAAACTTCATCAATTTTTCATTATTTGATGATTTTAATTTGATAATTTTATTATTATTTTTTTCTTATATTTTAAATCAATTTTCAAAAAAAGTTTTGAGTCAACACTACACCAGCCAAAAAGATGGTTTTTGTGAATGATGGATGATGTTTTGTTGATGGATTCTAAGTTATGTAATACTTTTACATGTATTATCTCCTCCCATATGAAATTTCATCTTTGATCAATATCATACAAAATGTAATGAGCCTATATATTTACAATTGGTCAGGATTCAATTTGTAAGAAGTTTTCTTTACGTTTCATTGAAAAAATGATATTACGTTTTTTCAATGACATATTTTACAAATTGAAGTTCTTCATGTCATAGTTTTCATCCAAACGAAGTAATTGTCCTCCTTAAAATAGATTCATTTTGTTCCATTAACAGATCTGAAGTTTCTAGCTTTTATTTACTGAATTACCTCAATCTATTTAAAAATGTCAAAAAATTTAGAATTTCATTACTTTAAAAAAATTCCAGATTTTATAACAGATGGAAATTATATCAAAATACTGACACCTATTAAAATTTCTTCAAAATTCCACATACTATTTGAATGATAATCGACATTGACACTACTAAATGCATTTAGATTTCTTGCAAAGTGTCTTTCACATTTCTATACTTCTTTAAACTTTTGCCTGAGTTTTAAATCTTTTCAGTTGTTTGTCAAAGTAGTTTCAATTGTTCTTTATAACTGTGACTCTAATTCTTCATAAAACACAATTATTCGAACAAATCTTAATCATTATCAAATTTTTGTTCTTAAATGCATGTTTTGAAAAAAATCCAGATCAAAAATGAATTTTTGAAATTTTTGAAAAACAATTCGAAGATTTCGATTCGAATTCGAAGAACGTTATCATGTCTTGATTGCCAACAAATCCTTTGTATGTAAAAAGTATATATGCGTGTATATTCAGGATATCAAAATAAAAAGAAAATATTTTTTGCAAGTCAAATTGTTGATGATTTATCTAAATTCTGCTAGTTATGATGTACATGAAACTCATCAGTACTTTCTTAGATATATAAAGTCAAAATCGTATGATTGAAAATAAAAACAAATCTTTTGTCCAACGAATAGCATCAAAGCTTTTTGACCTAGATTCTTAAAACTAAACATTTTATTTTTTTTCCATGGGTTATGTCTGTATTCTTGTATAATCTATTGATAACATAAAAAAATTTCAAGATCTTGATTTTTTTTATCTATTTGAATAATGTGTAAGTTATAAAAATAACTGATTCCAAAATTCAAAGGAATATATTTTCACTGGAACAAAGGCAGAATTATTTTTTATTCTGTAACAATAAAAATTATCTATAAAATTTTACACATTTTTTTTAAAATAAAATAAAATAAACCTTTCAAAAATTTATGTAAAGAAAATCATATAAAATTACAAAAAGTCAAATGATATCATACTAAGTTCAAAATATTTTATTGAATTTTACACATTTATTAGAATATACAGTTACATTAATCTAGATTGATTTAAAACTATATTTCATGTATTAAAATGAATAATTATTATATTCTGAGAATTCTATTTACATTTTCTAATGTATGCATAAATTTAGTTTGATATTTTATTTATTAAAATAAGAGTACGAATTTCATTTTAAATGATCTAGTTAAATTAATTAGTATATTATAAATTTATTTAGAATTGCAACTCCTTTAGTATTGTATGCATTGCGATAGTATGCATATATAATACGTCTGTCACAAACAAGTTATATCAGTTACATACTATCGCAAATCAATGAAATACTTTTATCATGCTTTACTGCTGGGATTCCATGGTGAATGTTGATTCAAATGCCTCATGAGTGATTCTTCAAGCTCATCTTCTTGTAAAAAAGACTCCCGTTTAAGAACGTATTCTAGTTAAATATGCACTATTTTCCCATAAAAGTAGGTATAACATTCATTCAGTTCAAAATGTCATGAATTGTCATGTGGCGCAAGTTTTGAAGATAAGATTCTTGCTTTTGAAACGATTCAAACAACTTTCTAAGATGATTAAACTCTTCTCAAACTTAGCAGGAGAGCAACCGGAGCTTTATATCAAAACATTGCTTATCAAATGACTTGATGCCTTAAGTACAAGAATCTGACTCTTGAGATATAAACAATTTATCTCTCAAGCTATAATATCAATATTATTGTCATCTTCCAGATTTTCTTCAACCATCTTCACAGTCTTTCAAAACTGGAGTTGTAAATATTTCAGTGTTTTCATCATCGACATGAACCAATCCTTAATGTTCTTCTTGCCCAGCAGAAAAGTTTGAAGTTGTAATAGATTGTGCAACTTGGATCAATGAAACCTTTATTTTGTTCAGTGGTTCCCATCAACTTCTAATGTCATCATTTGTATCTTTACAAATACATTTTCGATAGAGTTTGATGACATGGATTGTCAAAACTTCTTTAATGTAACTTGGAGAATAGTAGATGAGTTGGACTTTTGTATGCACAACCAGCAGGTTTGTGTCTTAATCTCCGTGCTATTTAGAATTTAATTTAGATTTGCTTCCGCCGGTTCCACACCTTTTTTTTACATCTCTTTCACTAACATCGTACTCTAGCGCTAGAGCTTTTTACGAGAGCATTGTATCGGATGCTTATAATTCTGGGGATACACTTTAGTTTGAGAACATAGTACTACGGAAATAATCAAGCTTAAGAATAATCGAATTGCCTAGAAATATCCTTGGTTATGGAACTAGCGTATCATAGAGAGGTTTGAAGAAACCTTCACTGAGAGGTTTGTCAGCGTCCGGCAAAAAACGCGCAGCATCAGTTGCAGATTGCCTGTAACCCGGAGCAGGCAAAATGTGGACGGTCCGCATCGAATGCAAAGTCTTCGCCCAAGTGTTTGTAAATGATGAAATGAGGATTTGGGTGAACCAATTGTTGATTAGATTTCTAGTAAGGGTCACGGGCTAAAACCTGGTTGAGTGAGTTCACCATCCAACGCAAATCTTCGGCAATATTCCTCGAGTTGCGGACAGACGCCGATGCTAAGTAGTAATTGATGATCGTGTTCAGAACCGAGACGGAGATGGCAGTGGTGATCGAAGATTACAGACTCCGATGACAGATAGCTAAGATGACAGACTGACTATTCACTAATTAAAAGCTCACCGCAGCACCAATCTCGCCACCAAAACACGTCTGCTGCCGTTTCTGCAGACCTGCACGACGTTGCCAGGCACGCCGAATCCGAAATATCCGAGGTGATCACACAAAGTTATTGGAATGTGCAGGTAGGTAGCACGCGAATTTCTAAGAATATATTCACCTGATTTCAGCCTCAGCACAATGTCGCTCAATTCGAAGTAAATCGAGATCATTCTCTTCTATCAAATTTATAGTAAATTTCATCCAAATTATAGTAAATTTTAGCGTAGACAACAGATGAAGCGCCACAATAGTCGCTAGATACAGTCACTTTCCTAAGAAAAGATTCAGAGTGTTATTACTTGACCCTCTGTCTCACATACTCTGCAACATCTTCAACCTAAATATACACTGGGTCTCCAATCACTGGACCAAACATTTAACACAGGATGTCCGCGGCCGGGTTCATATCTTTCAAGAGCCTGCCGCTGCAATGCCCAACTTGTGTTTCGAAGGCCAGATTAATAAAGTTCATGCCTGCTCATCTTGAACAATGCATGATCTCAGAGCAGGTTGACATCCGAGATCTCGTTTGGCAGACTAATTCTACACAGCAGTGAAGCTGTGGGATCTAGTTCAACTTGATTAAGGTTGATGTGGAGGAATTGATGAAGGCAGCTTTCTGAACTGTATTCAAAGATGTATAATTTTCTGTTGTGGTGTGACCGTATCTAATGGACACAGTCATCTACCACGTCAGCTGACAGGGACAGATCAAGCAATGGAGCTGCTGGCGCTCTTATGCCAAAGATAGTGGAGCAAGACAGCATGAATCTTCTCGCTCTACTGAACGGAGAAAACCAGTTGAAATATCATCAGAGAAGCAAAAATTGGCTGCTTCATTGTTTGGTGGTCCATCAGGTTCACGGGCGGCAAACACATGCAACGCAGTAAAGCCTTCATGGACTGCTGCACACAAAAGTCAAGCACACAAAAGTCAAGTACCTAGAGGAGGCGAGAAACATCGGTCTTTGAGATCAGTACCTGGTTCTGGGAGGATCGCTGACAGCGATACGTCAGTACCGAGTTCCGCACCAGTTCCACAAGCACCTCCTCCAGACCTCCTTGATTTGACTGATGGTGAACCGGGACACGCTGCTCCTTAGAACGACCCCTTCAAGCTCCTCGAAGGACTTGTAGATCCACAAGTCGGCTACACTTCAGCTACGTCAGCACCTCTTGTCAAAGCCGATGTAGATCTGATGTCCTTGTATGGACCTGGCCAAGTAATTTCCTCCAGTGATGGAGGGAGCCAACCATCAGGTTTAACTGATATGTCTGGATTGCCTGTCAGTCCACTGATAGGATTAACAGGTGTAGTTGTTCCTAATATACAACCTGGTGGTCCTTCCCTAGGCAAAAAGGGACCCTCAGCTCAAGGTTCATTGCGAAAGGATGCAACAGGGGTGACACCCACGGTTGTAAACCCGGACTTGTTCAAAGTTCTACTTGGCTAACTTTGTGTCTGGCCCAATTTATATCACCAATCTACAGCCCCTGGCTCGATTGATGAGATATGTCATGCGTGAAGTTTGCAAGTGGTTTGGGTCTGTCACTGTGGGTACTTCGGAAGAATCTTCTCATTAGCAGCTGTTTGATCCATCAAAAGAAATGTAGACTTGGTTGATGTGGATTTTACGGTTGGAAGGTTTGTACAGTAATCGTACAGAACGAAAATTAGGGCCGCTGAGGAGCTCAGTAATTCGCAGGGAAGTGAGTCGAATTCTACCTTCCCCCTCCATGAATTAATGCTACTGAAGTTTATAGAGGCCGGCATAGACGTCTTTTCGTTTCTTTTTGAGAATTTAGGACCACAGCCGATGTGTAGCAGCTTCATGGCAGCCAAAGAAATGTTCCTCAATTTAGTTATTTCTGTGCATACGAGGAATTCTGTGATTTAGGCACCACTGAAAACAGATCGATTTCCAAGGTTTTGAACTTTGTCGTTTACTCTCGTTTTGATCTGTGCAAATGTATGTACAGATGGCATTCATTGCATCCTTTGTCAGATAGGAAGTTTGATAAGCTTTGGTTTTACATATCTTAGGTCGTCAACACTTTTTTTTTCATTGGGACTTCCCATATCAGAGGAAACGTTTGCATCTGTCACATTTGCAGATTGACAGAAGGGTGGCATCAGGGCCCAGACTGTTTAAACTAGTTGAAATCAGTTAAAGAACTGCAGAGCCTGATAACAGAATCTGTATATCCTTGGCTTCACGCCAAGGATATAAAATGAAATATATATATATATATATATAATAAATATATACAGATGGGAAATTGAAACAAATCTGAGGATGCTCACAATCTGAAGAGTCATCAGAATCATCTTTGCCTGTGGACATTTTGGCTGACAGTACATGTCGCAGACCATCAGTACTTCCTGAAATTTAAAACAATGATGTGTATGGGGTGTCAGAGTATTTACGTATATAGGGGCTTTAAGCTTTATTTCAATTTCGGCACTTCTCGTATTTAAATGAAAAAGCTTCCCACCGCTGTGTCACTGAAACAGAGTGTAACCGGTCACCAGAACAAGTGCAACAAACGGAAAATCATTCGAGTTTGGGGATCTGGGCAGGGCCAGCCCTTTCGAACAGGTTTTCAATTGTTCGATCTGACGCAAGGAAATCCTCCAGAAGGCACCGAGTTAAGACCTGTGTTTATCAGACGAAGGATGGCGACGTGTGCCTCGAATCATTAAATCCAGAGAAATTCTTGATAGTCCTATTGTGTAGCCTTGAACTGGATAGCAAACTAAGATTGATGTCGTTTATAAATTTTGGAGGTGGAAAACAGAAGGTTTCTTACAACAGACAACTGTAATCTCTCAGCTTCTCTTTTGTTGGCACTCTTGCCGCAAATGTGCAGATGAATTATTGAACACATGTATCATGTTTATAACTCTCCAGATGTCCAGTTCAGATATATATATGTTTGAATATTGTTCTCGACAATGTCACAACTGCTGATCCTTTACTACACGCAAAGACTCACGATCTGCTTGGATAGATAATTGGATATAGTGCGCGAGGAGAAGCGAGTGACTCTGAAATAACGCATGGCTGTCTTCAGACGGAGAGATCGACTTGTTGACAAAACTAGGTCTTATTGACCATGCGCACAGAGCCTTGCGGGCGAAAAGTTAGTCACCGAAAAGTATTTTCCCGGACAAACAACATGAAGACCAGCAACTTCAGTCTTCATCCAGAATTCCAACACTAGGCCATCTACGGTTTTAACCGTAGATGCCCCTGAATTTTTTTAATTTTTTTTTATATTTAAAAAATAAATAAAATAATTTTTATGATCCAGGTATCAAAATTTTCTTTAATGTAATTTACATACTTTTTTATTTTCGTATCAATGAAAAAAAACAGAGATGATGATCTTCATATCTATATAATTATAATTCAAAAATTTTATTTATTAATAATTAAATGAATTATTGAGTTTATACTTCTAGAATTCTTTTGTCTAGATTTTGTGTATAGTTGCCATTAACGTGCTAGAATTAAACTCAGATCTTATAGTAACTTAGATTAGATCAACTCAAATTATTGAAGTTGGTTAAAAAATCACTATATATAAGAGAGTTCATAAAAGATCTAGTTCACACATTTCAAGATTTTTTCAATAAATTCTAAGTTATTATTGAGTATTAATCCCTACTTATCATCCATATGTCTCCATGCATGTCTATGCATTTTCTACTATTCTCATGAGGAATAATCTAAAAAATCATATGATCATACATTATGTTATCTTGTATTTGCATTATGTTATTCTAAAATATGAAAATTTTCTATCAAGATTTGGAGAAACGACTTTATGAATCTTGTGAGAAACAAGAAATATAGATTAGATTATTACATCATAAATTTGCAAGCAATAAGCAAAGAGAGTTGAGATGTTTGCATCTTGATTTGATTGATTTTCTTGAATCTATTTGGCTTGCAATTTACACCAGCATTTCCAAGTGTGCTTGTGTGAATTGCATATATGAATTGCCGACTATATGTGAAACAAAAGGAGAAACAAATTGAGCCACATTCACGGCACAATTAATGTAATTTCATACTTTTCTTGGTGTTCACAAATTTTTTTGTGTATGCATCTAAGATCCTGGTGTCAAAATTGCAAACGAATATAGTAAAACTTCATCATGCTCAAGAAGAAATTGCAATTTTTTAATTCATGTAAGATGGAAACATTCTATACAAGACAAAACACAAGGAGATCAAACACGTACATATTTTAACATGAAATTTTGAAATCTTTATAACTTTTGAAAGTTGAAAAATCCACGTTGAAACTTAGATTAAGCACAAGTCAAATTTTTCACCTTCTTTCCTATAATTTGTATAAGAAATTTACGTATAATGATGAAAACCATATTATTAAGTAGTTTAGACATTATTTTCAAACAGGAGTAGCTTACATATTTTCTCATTTTGATTTGATTCAAAGTTGTTTGAAGCTCTTCAGTAGAATAGGTTTAACGTAAATGTTCACTTAAATCTAAATTACAATATGAGTTTTAGGCTAAGATAATTAATAAAGTAATGTTTCGGATTAATTTTTTTCTCTCCTAATAGTTTTAAATTTTAGACATTTTTTGAAAAGAGGTTCAAATATATAAATGATTATAAATATTTAAACATAACATTATGAAGATAAATCACATACTTCTACTCATTATATAGTTAGCAACAAGTGAATTATGAATGAAAATGTTAATTAAATAAAAATTCTTTATGATTTTTTTATGGTTAGATATAATTCTATATAATACTTTTATTATTTTTAAGTTTTTTTTAATAATTTGTTTTTTCCTCATAATATAAAATACATTTTTTGTACATTTACTTAACTTTTCATCTCAAGTTTAAAAAAAGTGCAAAATATTTTGAAAAATATAATATTTTTTAAGTCACATTTGATATATTTTTATATATGATTAGACAATTATTTGAAATAACTAATGATGATTAATTGCTATAGCATACAAAATTTAATTATCATTATTTTTTACAAATCATATTTTACAAATCATAAAAATAATTGATTTCAAAATTTGAAGATATATATTTTCAATGGGAGAAAGGGAAAATTTCATATTTCAACAACACATTCATTTTGTAATAGAAAAGCCATCATCTTTCATTGCATATTTTTATGATGAACATTAAGTCATGTTTATTTCTTCAAAAAGTTTTCAAGATGTAATTTTTGTTGCAAAAAGATTATGCAAAAGATTGTTTTTTTATATATCAAAAAATTATATCTTTTTCTAATGTCATTGAAGTAGATAATTTGAATGATGCATTGCATATTTTTTAGATTCGTCATAAGATTTCTTGTAACTGACATGTAATATTACCAAAATTTGTTATTCTTAAAAATCTTTGAAATTTTTTTCCTTAAACATCTCAATTTTGATCAAACAATTATTTTTTTCTGAAACAATAAAAATTATCTATAAAGTTTAGACAAATTTATGAAGAATGAAAAGAAATCTTTCATAGATTTATGAAAAAATATTATATGAATTTACATTAATGTAATGACATCATATTAAATTCAGAATTTTTTAGTGATAGATACATATCTATGTAAAAGTAAAATCACAAAAATCATCTTGACAAAACACAAGAGATCGTCAACCAACACAAGATGAGGTTAAAATCTGTGAGTCAAACAACCAAAGTCCGAGACAGAAATGACGTGGTTCATACTCAGAACCAGGGCTACGTACACCGATAACATGAGCACCTTTACTCCAAATCTGTCATCCTGGAAAGAGTCACTTTGTACATGTGAAACCGAGATATTTATCCCCGGTCCAAGTGACCTTCCTAGCTATATTTACCTAGGATCCGAGGTTATTCTTAATTGAAATTAACGTCAACAATCTCGGCCTTGAATCTTGTTTTAGAAAACAGTAATCTTTGTAACCTATATTATTACTTAGCGGTACGTTTTAAACAAAAACTTAACACAAGGTACCTCTTTACACAAAATTTACTGGAACTAAGCCGTAACCATAACAAGATAGAGCAAGAACATAAAAAAATCACTACAAACATGCTAGCATCAAGGGAACATAAACTTTGTAACCTATATAAGTACTTCACGGAAAGTTCTAGAAAGAAATCTAATAAAAGGCTACTCTTTACACGAAAGTTATTCAAAACTAAGCCGTAGTCATCATAGGTTAGAACAATTATATAAAGAAATAATTGAAGATACTATGCTAGCAAACTCTACCTTTGCTCCTTATGACAATATGCATTGTAGCACAATGTCGTCTGAAACTCTCCAAAGTAATAACTTTGGTCAACACATCAGTTGGATTGAGTTTAATATCAATTTTGACTAGCTCAATAACTAGAGTTTATCGTCGTTAATTTTGACTAGCTTAATCATCAAAGTTTACCGTCAAGATTGACTAGCTCAATCATCAGTACCGATGCTCTTTCTCGATCATTAATCACATAATGATTAAACTCTCCCAGAATTATATACCGATGCTCATGTTGATCATTAATCACATGATGATCAAACTCCACCACATCCATATTTGTGAGCAGAGATTTGCATTTGTCAATATGGAGATCTTGAGAATTCTCTCCATCTTTGAATGATATAGTATCAATGAAAAACACATATAACTGATAAGAAACTTACAAGCTCTCAATCTATAACACTACTTTTGCCAAAGCACTAGTCTGTTTGCCACGTGTTGTCCGCATTTGCGACTATGCCCGTCCGTGATTGTGACCTCCGACTAACTATCACCCGTGAGTGTCTCTCACCACTTACAATTTGTAAGTGGTGAGAAATAGAACTAAACCTGCAAACTCTTTGGAAGATGATGTTGATGATGCTTAACACAATGCAAGCAAAGCTTTGCAAGACCGCCATGGAATCGTATGCGCAAAAATTTTCCAACATCCAGTTGGAAAATCTTGGAAAATCCGATTTTTCAACCATATGTGCTTTAGAACTAAACTAGATCCCTAGACTCCTAGGAGTTCCCTGACCACTACCCTGTTGACTATAGAGAGAGATAATGTGGAACGCGAAAGCTCCTAACAGCCAAGCCAACTGTGTAGTGTGCAACAAAATTGAGAGCTGTTCACCGCCACACACTCAACATTACTCCTCCCGTCTTACATCCGGCCCCCTCCTACCAGAAAGTGACCCACGTGGCATGTGGCGATGAACAGCTCTCAAGTTGGTTGCACACTACACAGTTGGCTGTTAGGAGCTTTTGGGTTCCACATTATCTCTCTCTCTCTAGGTAGTGGTCAGGAAAATACTATGACTCTAGGAATCTAGTTTAGTTCTGAAGCATATCCAGCTGGAAAATCAGATTTTTCAAGATTGTCCAACTGGATGTTGGAAAATTTTTGCCCATACGATTCCATGGCGGTTTATCCAAAGCTTCGCCTACATTGTGTTCAGCATCATCAGCATCATCTTCCACAGAGTTCACAGGTTTAGTTCTATTGCTGTCAAACTTTTGAGTTCCATCCTGAGGAATTTTTGCATTTTAATTTTCCTCTACAGAAGTAGTAGGACCTATGAAAATTATATACATACCTTGTTCTTCTTGAAACTAGAAAGATATTACTAGTTTTTTGCGTCTTGCTTTGGGAACGATGTCAAATATAGTCGACACTGTGATGCCCGTTTGAACTACAAAGTCTCCATGGCACTGCAGATAGTCCTTGGAACTATCCAAAGTTTTGCCTACATTGTGTTCAACATCATCTTCCACAAAGATTGTAGTTCCATCGTTGTTCTTGCTCATCGAAGCAATTCAAGAAGCTCCATTCTTCTCACTTTTATCCACGGAGCTTGCAGTTCCATCATTGTCAGTTTCTTCTCCCATTGAAGCTATTTCACACTATGCATTCTTGTCATTGCCATCCACACACTCCTTGTCCACTTTTTCCATCACAAATTGAACTAATCTTGTACATAACTTCACGCCAAAAGATTTATCAAGTAATTCGGGAGGAGCAGGGTTTGGAACCCCTGTTTCTCTGATTCAAAACCTCTATATTTCTGGACCTCAAGGTTAAATATGTCCCTTGACTGCTCTTACGTATCCATGTGTGTAAGACAATTGGTAGTCCACTAATCAGTTAAAGAAAATCCACAAATTAGTTCGTTTTGGAAAAAAAATTAGAACCAGAATGTCACTGAATAGGAGAAAGGTAAATTCTACATTGAAATATGGAAACTTGATAAAAACTTCCAGGGTTAAACATGCAAACCTTGGTACGCAAAATGTTTGTGAAGATATGTTTATGTGAGAGTAGCTGATAACAAAATTCTTCAAAAATGTCCACATCGTGAAAAATGTTGATGAGTTCCGATAAAATATTTTCTCAAAAGCTTTGAGAGCGAGCAGTATCGGATTCTATCCGCATCTAATTGGGCTCTCTCGACGCTCTCAACGTTGACATCTAGCTGCAGTGGAGAATGTAGGAGCCTAGATGAGATCTGTAAGACCGGGTGTTGCACATATGTACTAAGTGTTAGAAGTGGTCAAGTGATTAAGGATGATTAGCCAAGGGATAGCTAAGTCTAGCTAGTTATGACTAAACTAGTTAGTTATAACTAAGTTTATCTAGTCATAACTAAGTTTAGCTACAATGTCTATACTTGGCGGAATGATTAACGGAGTTCTAGAAGAATGGAGTGAGCACTTCTATTTTGTCTTTTACAAGGGGTGAGCAGTTCTATTTTGTCTTATACAAAAGTTCTAGATTCTAAGGGATTAGATATTTGACTAAAAGCTTGGATTTGATTGGTTAGATTAAAATATATGAAAGATGATTGGCTAGACTAAATCTAGTGTTGACTTAGTGGCTAAGAAACTTGTAGAAGTTTAAAAGCTTCCAATGGCATCTCGCCACCTCAATCTTGGATTTCGGAAACTTCTAGACGGTTTAGCTAGGCCAATGGCATGTTGCCACATAGAATGAGTTAATCAAACTTACCTAGGTAAAAGTAAGTTATGAGAAATTACCACATGTTACTATGGTAACTTCTCAAGTAGTATAAATAGAGAGGCAAAGTAGAACCTCTCAAGCAAGTTTGGAGAGTCATGTGTGAGGACTTGTTTCAGGAATGAAGGAGTGAAGTTTTTTGAGTATCTTGGAGTGTGTTTGCGTTTATGTGAAGAGAGTGAGGTGATGAGAGTTTGTGTGTGAGTTGGAGTGATACATGGAGAGTTTTTGAGAGAAGGTGTTTGGGACATGAGTATGAGGATGAATCCTAGTCTTCTAGAACCATGATGCGCTACCGCAAAGCCATCAGAGGTAAACCTTAGTGAGAGTCAGCCCGGAGGTTACAAATCGCTTCTTGCTGCTGCTGCACACGCGCACTTTGTAGATTTGTGAACATCGAGGATGAAAGTAAATCGTGATAATACACAATGAAGTATTATCACGATTTCTACTACTTATGGAGCTAGTTTGGACCGTTCCCTGATAGTATTCGGCCTGAGAAACGGATTGCATGTAGCGTGTAAGTAATTGATGGCTGCAATCAGATCAAATAATGGTTCACGATTGTGTGGACGTTGATTATCCGTTCACAGCACTCTGTTCAATATTGTAACGAGAGTGGAATGTTCTCTTTGTCGGAAGATCCAAAGTTCAATTTCTCATCATGGTTCAATTTCGTATCTTTGAAATCGAGATTACAGTGGCCATCACACTAGAGACGTTGTGTGAGTAAGTTTACATGACATCCAGTTCATTGCTCCTTCCCCTATGAAGATTTAAACTAATACTGGGCGAAGAAACGATTAGAAACATTGTTGCTTGTTGTTTTCTGCTTGGACCTGACGTTGCACCAAATCAGAATTCGGACTTCTGTATTCACAAGGCTGCTAACGAGTGGAGTGATGCCATCTCAACTTTGTACTAAACATGAGGAGTGGCCAAAGCTTAAACTAGACCGTCCAAGCTGCACTACCACGTAGCAACTGTGGTTATCTATTCAAACCACGATTGCTTCCGCATTCTTTTGCGTGTATCTTCAACTACCACGACTCTCTAAAATACTAAATCCCTTCAATTTTATAAAAGTTACTTTAGATTCAAATGAGTACGTTGAGTTAATTGTAAAAAAAAATGAATACAAAAATTTTACGATTTTTTTTATTATTCTATAAACATAAATCAATGGTTATTATTCATTCAAACAATTCTATATAATTTGATTCAAAAATATCATATTAAATTATATGATATATCTAAATAAAAAATAAAACCACAATTTATAATCCTATCAGTGATATGAAATAAATAATAGAAAATATAATTATTAAAACCTAGAGCTTTATTCAGACGTTTTTTTTTAAAAATCAAAATAAAAATAATTTGAACTGAAAGGTACAGATATTTATAGAGAGTCATCATAACATCAAATTTTTCTATGAACGAATAATTGATACAAATGAATTCCGATTGAAAATAGTAGTTACATACAAATGAATTTGTGGAGTTCAGAAAAAATACAATAAAGAGTATATAATTACAATGATTATGAATATTATGATTTATGGGCCAAAATATCAAGATTATATCAAACGATGAAATATTTACAATTAACAACAAAGACATTGAAAAATTTCTTTTCAAAATCCTATATTTCAATCAATCTTTCCATTTCAGTAAAGGTTTCTGTTATGCTGGTTTTGATAAGTTTTTACTCATGGACGGTGATACCGTTGTCATAAACAGCCTTTGACATGTACAATGTTCGAAGGTCTAGATTACTCCTCATATTGGTGAGAAAAAACTTGCTTAACTTTGGAAGCAAAGCTCCAAACACGACAGTCATGTCGAAAACCCGATAAAACAGCATGCCAGTGATCTATAAGTTCAACCCAAGTTTTCCACTCCCATTGAGATTACACGCAAAACAAAGAAAGCAACAGTACTGTAGAATGAAGCGGAGAGTTGACAAGAATCTGTACTCACTACTCAATGCACTAAATGCATATGGAACCAGCACTATATGATCTGTAAATGTATCCCTACGAGTTCACGTTTCTGCTGGTGTTTGGGCTCTGGATGAATATGATTATGAAGATTATTACAGTTTTCTTCTTAGCCATGTGAGGAAGATGATATAACAGCTACTGCAAAGGTCCAAGTTCTGTATGTATGTACATATAATGTATATGCTGAGATCAGCAGCCTCTAGGACGAGGATGCAACCTGAACAAACTGATTAACTGGTCCCGATTTGACAACATGGAGCTTCTTCATGGGCATCGGACTTACAGCTGGAAGATCATGGCAGACGGAAAGTGACTGTTTTGCATAGAACGGTCTATTTCCTTCAGGAGATTAAGGCAGACAAATGCTCGGACCTTTCTGGACAGGTGATGAATCAACGGCCTCCCTCTTGAAGAAACTTCGAGTAAATCAGACATTTCGATTTTGTGAACGTGGGCGAGACTTGCTATTAGCGGAAAGAAGGCAGGATCGTCTTGCTGGGGACTTGATGAAATGTCCTGAGTTTAGAATCTCGAAACTTTATCATCGAGGATAAAACCCTCCACATGGCTTTTGCCCGCTCCCCGTTGGTACGAGCTGACCATAAAGTATACAGATACGGCAAGAGACCATGACGAAATTGTTTCTTCAATCTCAACAACAACTGTTTCATCATTCTCTATTGCTCAGGAATCCACCGCCATACCATACCAGAAAGTATCATATCTCGGGTGCTGTCCCGCCCCTCAGCGCAGGTTCAGTGGTCAATCATAATTTTCTCGTCCTGTGTACTTTGCCTCCTCTTGCACACGAGTAGAGTCCTCCGAGGTCATGGATTTTGAATGTGGTAGCATGGAATTGGTAGGAGAAACACTGAGAGAAGATTCACAAGCCGCTGGCCCTTCAGCCCCACGATGTATATTTACCACATGCAGGCATGATACTACAGCTCGTATTACCCGATCCCAGCATGTTAAAAGATAATATGGTGCGAACGGTTTCTTCTCAATGAACACTATTGATTGCATCAGTGTCAGGGACTTACATCTAGCTACCATCTGTGCTCGCCTGTATTCCTGGAGTCTTTTTTATTAACTCCTCGGTCCGCATAGTTTCTCAGTAAAATTTGATATTCTTCATGTAAACGATTCTTTTCTAAGTTATGAACTTTCGAAAAACAAAATTGATCAAATCTAGCACAATTCATACTTAATTGATTTAAGAACAGCTATGAGAATACGTTCCATTGCAAGGGTAAGATAACATACGTACAGATCCCACATTAAAGAGCTCATATTTTCCTGTGAAGTGCCTGCGCTTTCAGCTATTAATTGACTTTAGGGTTAGAACTGCAGGTTCAGACGCTTTCAGCGAACTGTCTATTGACTTCAGAGTAGGAACAGGAGGTCCAGGCGCTACCTATTGAATTCACATTAGTTCCAAAAATACATTAAGAGAAAATTTACTGGACAGTAGATAAGGAACATAAATCCTGCTGACGCGCACAATGTTTTCAAATCTGAGTTGAGTTGTGTAAGTAGTTCGAAAAGAGTACAGAAAAGAGCTTGCTTAGCTTTCAAACTTTGGTCTACATCAAAGAATCGGTACTACTATAAGTTGAAAAAGTATTGATCTGTGGTGATGACGTTTCCTTCGCACTGACTACACAAATTTGAAGGAATTTTTTTCCAGTCCACAGGGCTTCTGGTCAATAGTAACCGATGACCGACACAGAATACATATCACACAAGTAGGGTTAGAGATAACCGAGCGTGAGTGGGGACAAAAGAGAAATTATCCGTGAACATTAAAGCTGGAAATAAATCTTTACATGTCGTATAGCTGGCTGAGTCGAGTACCTACGTTCACGTTGACTGCTTGGCGAGTTCCATAAACCCAAAGATACATCACACAAATGTCTAAACTAGACAAAATTAGTAAAAGTACATACATAGTACATGTATCTACCTGCATAACGAATGATAAGTACTTAGATGGAATTAGTCTGAACGGGCAACACTCAGCAGAGCAAGCAGATCAGAGGACAGCAGTGGCAAAACGAAGAAAATTAATCGTCATTACAGAATCGACGTCGTCACAGACTCTATCATTGACACGACGAGTTTCATAATCATCATCATACCTGCCTTCCCAATCTCGACAGCAGAAGGGGTGCATCAGGAATCTTTCGTTCACACATAGCTTGTACAGCATTGCGTTCAATCATATCGAAAACATACCAGAGACAAGAGAAGGTGCGATTGAAAGCGAATTACAGCACGGATACTGGAAGCGCAGCAAATGGCGCAACAGCGCGCGATGAATGGTGTTAGACCAGAATGTACATAGTGTTGCTTTATGTACCAACATTGCAAAGTTGGTTGGGTTTCTATCCTACAGTTAGCAGAGCAATTAAAATATTTATTTTACAGCACGTGGTCAGTTGCAACCTTTTAGAATCTACAGTTTTCTTTCTAAAGAATGATGATGAAGCTTAGTAAGATGATCTAGTACTGGGGACGTCTCTCTTTGCGCTGTTGGCGGTGTCCTCAACGGTTTCTTTCGCCGAGTTGGTTGTATCAGATACGGATTCCTGTGCAGAATTGATAGTCTCACCAGCTTGTTGCTGCCCTGAACTGATAGCATTGGCGGTGGTGTCTCTGGCAGACACAGCTGTATCTACGATGTGATCCTTAGCGGCGGTGGCTCGGTCGGCGGCGGTGTCCTTGGCTGACACTGCAGTTCCAGAGATGCTGTCCTTGGCAGACTTGAGATGGTCACTTGTGGTTTGGTGCGCCGAGTTGGCTGAGTCTGCGGTGGTTTGCTTTCCGGAGTTCATAGCACTCACAGCGTTTTGGTACGCCGCACTGGTAGAATCAGCAGCGTATGTATACGCTCTGCTCGCGGCATTCACCACGGCGTCCTTGGTGGAGTATGTGGTGTCCACCACTTTGTTGCCAACTGCCTCAGTCGTTTCTCCGGTCTTCAGCTGTGCAGTCTTCAACATACCGGCTGTGGCCTCACGTGCCGACACTCCTGTAGAGACTACGTAGTCCTTTGCAGTAGTTAAGGTCTTTGCTGTTGAATCACCTACCGACTGCAACACTCTTCCAGTCTGATTTTTGGTTTCCTCTGCCACATTCGCGCTCTTGTTCTGAGCAGATGACCCCGTCGAGACCATGTAATCCTTGGCCGTTTGGACATACACTGCGGCTTTTTTTCCCACGGATTCAAGCAGGCGCTTGCTCTGATCGGCACCCGAGTGCAACGTCTGACCGGTGGAGACCTCAGCTTCTCCGAGTTTTTCTTGGGCAGCAGAGGTTTGTTGCGATCCGCTGCCCACAACCCTGTCCTTCAATAACACCACTTGATCACCCAACTGCTGCAGATAGCCCTTGGAGCTGTCCAAAGCTTTGCCTGCAGTGTGTTCAGCATCTTCTTTCTTTGTACCAGCGGTATTCGCAGCTTGCTGTGATTTACCTACTACTGCATCTTTCACTGAGATGCCCGTCTGAACTACGCTGTCTCCAATGGACTGCAGATAGCCCTTGGAACTATCCAAAGCTTTGCCAGCATCGTGTTCAGCATCTTCTTTCTTTGTACCAGCGGTATTCGCAGCTTGCTGTGATTTCCCCACTACTGCATCTTTCACCGAGATGCCCGTCTGAACCACACTCTCTCCGACGGACTGCAGATAGCCCTTGGAGCTATCCAAAGCTTTGCCAGCATCGTGTTCAGCATCTTCTTTCTTTGTCCCAGCGGCATTCGCAGCTTGCTGTGATTTCCCCACTACTGCGTCTTTGACTGAGATGCCCGTCTGAACCACGCTGTCTCCAACGGACTGAAGAAACGATTTACTTTTCTGCGCACCGTGGTCAGCCTTTTCACCGAGGTTCATACTCTCCACTCCTCTCTGAGCCTGATGCAGTCCCTCGTTACCTGACTCACTTGCACTCTGAGCATCTTGACTGCCCTTACCAACGACAGCATTCTTGGCCGAGAGTGTGTAGCCAGTCACTGTGTCTCCAACTGACTGCAAAAGTCCTTTTCCTTGCTGGGCCTTCGCATCCATCAAATCAGCAGTCTGATGACCGGTCTCATTCACTCTGCATTATCAAGTACAATGGATGCAAACACAATTGTTCAATTTACAAATCACTGGGACCATGCCCTTCCCATGAAAACCAGGCTAACTAGGCAACAGAACTAAGATCACTGATATCCTACAGAATTAGTAACGCCACCGTACAACATCTTACTTTCTCGTTCTATACACTAACACAACATAGAGACCTACGTGACTGCTGCGAAGGAGACCCAGTTAGTCCTAGAATGACATGCTTCGATACTTTCTATTGTTACGTCATGTTTTCTCCTCAATTGGATGTAGCAACACAGCAAAATGTTCTAGAGCAATTTTAGAGCAGCGAGTTGAAGAGGATAGTCAGGTAATTTTCAGAAGCATGAGTCTATGAGTCTATGATTCCACCGAGCTTCTTCAAGGATGTACAAACGGACCCGAAGTTGTGGAAGGAACAATGGAGGAGGACACAACAGCCAAACCAGAATAGGTACACGAGCAAAACTGACCTTTGAGCAGCACCGTCATCCGTACTCTGGTTGTCCGCCATTCTATGATTCAGAACTGACGATGAAATTCTACCAATTCAAACTCGTCACAGATCCTTGATGCGCAGAGAAATTCTAATGTCTAAAGGAGGAACTAAGGTGGAAGACAAAACTGGAATTGAGAACCAGTGCAAATTTTCACAGCAAGAGACAAGTTTCACAGGGGTGAAAGATGTTGATTGCTTTAAAGATTTCTGTAAGAGTCTATAAGGGTCGTGAATTCTTCGTGCTCTTGCTTATAATTAGGAAGTGTGATCGTGAGGGCGGACTGACGGGACAGGTGTCGTTTCATTTACAGTCCAGATAGATTTAAGATCTTCTTCTTTCGACAAGTGTACTTGTTAAGTTTAGGTGCACTGATTGAACGACGCGTAGCCTTGGCATGCACGTGTCGACCATAGTGCAGGAGGGAGCCCGTGGAAGTACATGGAGTGGAGGGAGTAGTTACCTAGAGATAAGGGGACTATTTACTGTAGCTAGCAGAAGTTGACTATGTATTAGTGGACGTTCCCTACATTTATTACGATGCAGAATGTGTCCACTGAAAGTCGTACCATCACAGTTCCACTTACACGAACTTGTACACTACAGTAAGAGTACCCGAGCAACTCGAACCTACACAATTAACGAGCACACAATTGTAATAGGAACACTGGCATATCGTGCAAATTGCAGACATGCCGATAGTCATCAAGCAGTTTACTCTGCCAGACCTGTTATGCGCGGAGACTATCTATTCCTCAATGACAGACGCTGACAAACACAATCGAAGAGGGCACATGGATGTGGAAACAGAAATGATCGGAATTCAAGGTGTGTTCCGTGAGATTTGTACTTTGTTTACCGATTCTGCACTCCTCAGTGGTACATATGTAAGAAAGACAATGGTGGACTCAAATATATGTGAATACATTTGATAATCAACATGAGAATGGATTTTAGATTCTGTGGTCTTTCGCAAAGTATGGACGGGCGCAGTAGGGAGAGTAGTAAGAGAGTGACTCACAGAGCTCATGCTTGTCTTCCCACCATTCGACTCAAATCCTGTCTACTACCGGTCAGATTGATTTTCGCACTTACCTCCTGAGTCCTGGTATCCATTTACCTTGAACAAGAAATCACCAGCGGGGTCAAAGACCCGAAAAGCTTGAGTTACTTCTCTAATCGACAACAATCACCTCAAAACTTCTTTGCCTGAAGTGTGATGACTTGCCTCAACGAAAAAATAGGTGGCAAAATAAGGTTTTCGTGAACATATAATTTTAGTAACAGAGTTTCCAAAGACTTACTAAATTAGCTACGTCAACCTTTCACCATAAATAGTATGAACATGTAGTTAATGGGTACATCAAAACAGTGCAAATAAGTAAATCGAAGGGAGTTTCTCCGATTCTAACGCCAGTAGTCATGGGTACATGCTGAAGCAAAAACTGTCGTCTTACTCCTTTCCTCGGTAATTAGCTGGCCATTTACAAAGTTTTTCACATCAGTAAGGTGTACCTAAGATTATCGTGGATGTGAAACTAATGCAGGACACACAGAATAAGAAAAACTTACTTCTTGGGGGGAAAAGTTGTAGTGTGGATGATAGTATATGCTAGGGAGAGCTCTTGAACCAAAATGTTTGATCAAAGTTTGAGAATCTTGCAAGATAGACCAGGTTCACTTGAAAGTGATTCCAAGTAACTCATATGGAGGGGGTGTTATGCATCGGAGAAGGTAGGGTAAGGTAACTTTGCATTTGGATTCCAAGTACATGTTACCATAGCATATGTTGTGGTGACAAGATATATCAGACTCTTGTTTCGGAGTGATTGATCAACCATCGTCCTACATGGGTAGGTCTCACTTGACTGTTGTCATGGTTGATCTTGATTTCAAAAAGAGTAAGAATGCGACACCTTTGCGAGAGAGCTTGCCCAAAATACTATCATTTTGGACAAGTTCAAATACAACTCTCTGTATTGCTCTTTTCTTTCTTCTATAGACTCTTTATATAGTATTAATTGTGAATTCAACATGGGACAATCTCTATAGGTGATACTTTCTAGGATCCCCCTATGGTCTATCTGGGGATTTTATAGGCAGTTGGGATATCTGAGATGAGCATGAAATATTTACCATGGCATAGTTATTGGGGGTAGCCACATGCTACCCGATGGATTCTTCCATGTACCTGATGGGGTATTCGCCTCCTTCTTGCTGTATTACTTGGTGTCTTCTTCTTCTCTAAGTTTGCGACTTGTCGCAGTCCTTTACACCAATTTTTGCAAACTTAGAACAGGTCTTGGGCAATGCGAAGGTGATTGATACAGTGGGATACCGGAGGTCGTCATATACAATGTCCATTGGATTCGAACGCCCTGTTACCATATATACCTGCTGTTGGTGGTCAGCTAGGGCCCACAAAGGAGCCGGCTGCCCAACTCTATCAAGATTGTACGCGGAAAAAGTACATGAATTGATTCGGGAATGCATTGGGAAGGAGGAGGTGGTGGGAACTTATCAAGTTTGGTACGCCCCTGACAGCGAAGGGAAGGTAGTGGCTGGCTCCTTGTGATCTTTTGGAACGAACTGGCGGCTACCATCGGCCCCACTCTTTCCTTTTCGTAACGGGACCACTCACTTCCTGCATTATGTGCTTTGGACGGACATTGTAATGTAGTTTACCACTCGTAGTCAGCGACCTATATCATCAATGCTGTTTGAAGGACGAGGGTCCACTCCACTCCACTGTCCACCAAGAAACACGAAAATGACTTCTTGTCGCTCATTATGAGCCTGGAGCATGTAAGAAAAATGACCTCAACCGTTATGTCACCACATAAACCTACAGTTCGAACCTATCGCCAGTGCGAATTTCAAAACCTGCACACCACAAAGCAAGAAGAAGGTGATTGTAAATTCTGTTTCTTCATCCTCCAAAAAGAGTCCGAACAAGGAACGAACATAATGAAATTTACCGATATATATCTCATTTTTGGTATTATCATTTACCATCTAGCTGGCTATTCTCCATCAGGACGTTTTGGGTTGTAACAAGCGCCTTGATCTTGTAATATGGGTATACTTTTGTCGTAATTAACACCCCCATCAGAAGTGATGCTTGTTTGAGTCATGTTATGCATTCCACGTGCCGCAAAGTAATGAGAAATTCCAAAGAAATCACATTCCCTAGATCTTTCACTACCCAAGGCCAGGATGTTGTTTCTACATTCTGGTCGGGTAGTACCCATACTACCCGACCTCTGTGACATATTCCATGGGCCATGCGACGAGAGCGAAAGATAACCAAGGTTCATATCAAGGTCAGAACTAGCTAGGTTCATGCTGAAGAATCCGATAGTTCACTTCCTAGGACGTGATTTCTAGGCCCACACACAATTGGCGATGGGCGGGAGCACTTTGATTTACCCTCACTTCTGTTTTTATCTGCTTGATACCTTTTAGCTTCTGTTTGAAGCAGAAGAGTGTCTGGTATTTGTGTCTCCTGTCTATATTTGCGGGCACCACCCAGGAATAAGGAAAGCCTGAAGGAGGCTACATTTCCTTAAGCCAAATGTCATATTCCGACTGACCTACAGAAGTATACAAACGTAGGCAGAAGGAAACACCTTTGACCGAAGGAACTTGGAGCAGACGAAATATACGGTATCCATGTCTCCTGGATCAAAACCTCCTTCACGACTTTCCTTTTCGAGCGCCCCGGCAACTGGCATTGATGTCACAGAGAAGAAAGAAGACGTAAAGAATTTGCACTCCACGCCCCCTACTTTTGCACCGTGAAACACAGGCCTCAAGATATTCATTTCTGGTCAAACAACCGCTCGAGTGTCAACCGAACTCTTTTCGAAGTGAATTAAATAAATTAAAGAAAGAAAGAAAGACAGCTCCGAGCGTTCGAGCAAAAAGTACACCGTAGATCGAGTCAGAACGGGGACCTGCATAGCCACTGAAAACACCCGAAAACCCTCAAGCCCGGTATTCGCAACCACTGCAGCAGACTTGAGAAGCGTGCTCGACAAACTCCATCGCCATTTGGGTTCGGACCGAAGCTCCCGAAATTGCCGATGTCACGAGAAATCAACAAACAAATTTCGCCTTTCATGTCCTTCGGCATCCTCCTCCTCGTCCTTCTGCTCCTCCTGCTGTCCAGGTCGACCACCTGGCTTCTTCCACACGCCACCGCCCCGCGGCCCCGCGGCCGCGCTGTCCCACATACGCCATACAAGAACGAACATGGCGCTGCCACAAACGACGAACACCGTAACAGCCCAAACCTGGCCCCGACCGGCGGAACATGCGCAGTTCACCGCCGGCCGACGGTATGGAGGTCGCCGGACGGCGGCGTGAGGCTTCAGGCTTCAAAGACCTCGGGGCGCCCGCGCGGTTGGAGAACAACGCAGTACGACAGCACAGTACGACGGGAGAACGTGACATGGTCGAGGCCGCCCGCTTCTGTACAGGACCGGACCGGACTGTATCGTAGTGGAGGGCTCGGGTGTCGTGGAGGCCGGATGCGTATGATTGTGCAGCGCCAGCTCAGCGAGGGAATCGAGAGGTGGAGGGGCCACCGAGGCGCCATCAGAGCAGACGATAAACAATGGGCACTGTTCGTTCCTTTTGCTTATTTTACTGTGTCCCGCACCTTTAACAACGGCCGCTGATTCGATCGAGGCGCACCTGTTCGCTCTGATCTACGAGCTCATCACCAGAACATCCTTTATACGGAAGCCTCCTCTTCTTATCTACATCGACCGGACCCCACCCTCTGCGCCCACGGATGTCCTGTATGCCTTTGCCTTTGTCCGCTGGCCGTCTACTTTTGCGCGCATTCTCCCATTTCCAACCGGAGCTTCCTTTCCTTCCGTTCTCTTCTCTTCGTGCGGAGTCTATTTTGTATTTGCTTTTTCATTTTCTTGCACCTTTTTCTGGATGATGATGATGATGGAAAACAAGAAATGTCGATGCAGATGATTTGTGAGCTTTGACCGCTGCCTGCAGAGTCCGTTTGGGTTTTATCCATGGCTGTTAGTCAGAAGTCGATAATGCCGACTACTAACTCCATCTCCAGCTTCGGTCGTGTTGGCAGAAAGTCTTGGGAATGGATCGGAGACCTCGCGAGAACCTGACGAATAGCTTCGTGAGTTGAAAAGTTAGGGATTGTCCATAACTCCTCCTCTCAGAGCGATCTGGATCTGAGAATTATATTATGAATGTTGCATAATCGTCACATGGGAACGTTTACGACAATTGGACTTGATTCTCCGACAGTCTTAGAGTTTCCGAACGAGAGCCTTGTGGATCGCACTTCAACCCTCCGACCGACTCGAAAGGAGAATATTGTATAGAGGCTGTCTTTGGTGACTATGGCCCTCCTCCATAGTCTGGCTTCTATATTCCTCTTCTAGCTTCTTCGGCTTTTAAATGCGATCCACCCAACCGAAACTCCTTCTGCGCCAAATATTTTATGACAAATTTATGTACGGTGACATGAAAAACTAGTGTTCTGAAAGCAATGGAACAGAAGCGGAAATCCATGAACTATTGTTTTTAGTGTGTGATTCGATCTTATCTTGTGTGTGTGCAATTGAGGTGAACTGGTTCGCATGCCTATATTCATTCCAGCAGAACATTCAACGAAACCCTAGTAGTATAGCGAAAAGGATGTAAAAATTGCCATTGAACACACATGCATGAAACTAGAGGGTCCATTTACCAGGGCCCAGCTTCATGGGGCTAGGCCCTGGTAGACATATTGAACCTAAAAAAATAAATTTACCTGATTTACTTATAGCTCCATTGCCATAATAAACTATATTGGATTATCTTGAAGGAATATGATAGAGAACAATAAAAATAATCTTAATAATTAAAATAGTGAGAATAATCGATACCATTGTTGCATAGTATAAGTCAACATCCAAAGTTAAAACAAACAAAGATGTTTTGGTTTTGGATATTTTGGTTCATGTATCTCCGTTTCCAGTCCATCCAACGAAAACTATGTCTGCTTCTAAGATCTAAGAAACTATGGCTGAAACTATGTCATTTTCAAAAATGGGCTTGTCCTCATAACCAACCCAAGGTGGGGTTTGCCTTAACTCCAGTGGACTACAAGGCACATCGAAGTTTACTTATAGGTATGTACTTACAAACGCTTGAGTCATTTCAAACAAAAAATCACTCGTGCAATCAGGGGCAGATATAATCTGCCATCGAAAAGCATAACATGCTTATTCACATCCAAGTGCCATCTCTGTCTATCAAAAGCTAAACCATGTGGATTTACGATTGTCTCATGATCTTGTTTATCCACAACTCGCAACCAACATCAATCTACTTTTGCTGTCACGCAAGAGGTGGATTTCTTACAAGGAACTTACGGAATTTGGGTTCGGGCCACATCAAGCTCACGCCACCTTCTGGATTAGCTGATCTCTAACCGCAGGCAATTGGGATCTAATCTCGGGAGGCATGCCCAAAACAATCGAACGGGTTTATCGTGAGCGTGCTGCAGCAGTTCATCGTATGAGACAAGAGCCTCTGTCTGGCGCTTGTCCCTGACAAGCTTCGAAGAGAAGTTTCATAGCTCTTGGGAGAGGGAATGTCCAGCGACATCGAAAGGAGCATTGTGGCTGTAGTAGATGCTTCTGCCGTTTGTACGCCACTCTTAAGACCCCGAGGGACTTAACAGTGGTGACATTCGCATGCAGTATGAGATATACAGTCGTATGGTGCAAGCGTTCTGCTTACGTCGGGATTAAAAAATCCCTAATTTTCGCTCCTTTCCAGAGGCCACCATTTGGTGCCCATACCCATGCCCAAGGGTTTTGGGTGACATTATTTTTCCATGGGTGGGCAGAATCAATGCTAAGGGGAGTGTTTGTCAAGATCCAACCAAGAATTTCCGTAATTTGAATAGTATGGGTGGGCACAGTTAATGCTATAAGTGGGAATAAGTGGGAAATAGGTCGCTGCTTGTGGTTAGGGTGCAGATTTGAAGTGAAATGTTGGCCTCTGCTCCTTTCCCCTCCCGCTCAGGAGCAGCATGGGGCAAACTCACATTTTACGAAGAGAATAAATAAATAAACGTATTTCCTGGTTCAATTCCGAGCTCCAGTGATTGTTACCACGACTGCCTAACCCACACAGGCTAAGATGAGCAAGGAGGGAGGGGCCGAATTGAGCTAGAATCGTCAGCTGCCGATGAGTCATCGGCATGCTTGTAAATGGGCCATTTACAAGCATGTCGAGAACAGAACCGGATGGAGACTAGGCTTGGCCCCGGTCCGGACTGGCGGTTAACCGTCGGTCCCGTTTAACCGGTCCCAGAGATAATTCGTCACCCTAATGTAATGTAGTTCATAGGCTTGGCCACGGTCCGGTCTGGCGGTTAACCGGTTACCCGTCGGTCCGTTTAACCGTCCCCAATTTCTCTGGAACCGGTTAACCGGTCCACTTTTTTTTCAACCGGTTAACCGGACCGTGGCTAAGCCTGATGAAGACTCCTTCGCAGCCGTGCAGTACTATGTGTGCACCGGTTGCTGCAATTTCGGTGGGCTCGTGGAATCGTAACACGCCCAGTAGGCTCAGCATTAATGTTGAACGGTCTGCCCGAACCGTCTACGGCATTGATGTAGAGTACACACACACAGAGACACACACATTTGCTAGAATGACAGCTTTTGTCGGGAACTGGCTAGGTACAATTCACCGGCATGGTATGCCAACATGCACAAACAACGTCCAAGAGCAACGACTTTACAGAGTGTCAAGCCCAGAAGGTACTCCATAGGACAGATACAGTATAATCCCTTCAGCAGCTCGATTCAAACAACAACGATCCATCAACTACTAAAATACTCCTGTGTCACCGTTCTGCTGCTGCTGCTGCTGCTGGCCAGGCCACCTCACATGTGTTCGTAGGGGGAGCCTGATCACATGCTTGCATGTGGGACAAAACAAGTAACGCTTCTGATGCTGTTTCGGTCACATTTGCCGTCTTTGCTGCTGCTGCTTCTCTCTCTCTCTCTTGCAGCAGACCACTTTCTACACCGTTTCCAGAAACTCGATCGCATCTACTGTACTGCTGGCGACGATCCCTTTTACTGCGGATAAGAATTCTGAGATTTATCGTTTACACCAGCCTGGAAATGCGTTTAAACGACGATTGTCGTCCGGGATCTTTGCGCTTTGGAGGGATTCGGAGAAACATGGTCAAAGCTTAACCCTCACGCCGGATGCCCCGAGCCAATGGCGAGCAATCGAAGTCAACTGTGTATGTGATCGAGAGTTGCCACGCAGCGATTTTAGCAGTGGTTCCATCGACCGAGATCCAATCCGAGGAAGTACAAGCTCGCAAGTCATGTCCACTCACTGACTGACTGAGACGGGCAGCAATTCAATTTCCGGTCGGAATCTGAGGCCCAAGGATACGATTCGTATACAGCACAGGATTGCCGTCGAGCGCAAAAGGGCTCGGGGATGAATGAGAATCTGGGGGGTCTCGGAAAACGGTGCGTTCCGAGGATGATGATGATGATTGTGCTCTTCGGGAAACGTGGGAGGGGGCGATGGGGAAGAAAAGAGAAAATGCGTGACCGGCCAGAGCCCGGAGCCCAGAGCTGGCGACCGGAAGGGCCCGTAGGCAGGGCGAGCGTGCGCGAGACCTACGGAGCCTGATCAGCAAGCGGGAGAAAGCTGACGTGGGACTTGGCTCAACGGGCACGCATCGACGCCATTGAACCACGTGTGCTCGCGGCGACCAACGTGGTGGCTTCCAACTCGGCAAACAGGTTTGGGGAATGGGAGAGCGCCGCGTGGCGAAGGAGAATCTCGCGCAGCGTTGAATCTCCCTCGTCGAGCCTGCTGTTGCGACAATGAACGAGGACTCGAAGCTAAAAGGCATTTTGTCCCTGTGAAAATCGGGAGGACAATTCGGGTTTTCACGAAGATTCTGCGTGTGAGCTGGGTTGATTAGCTCGAATTGATCGCCTCTGGGTGCTATAAGTTCTTCGCTCTCCGCTGCTACTCCCGTGCCACGTTCAGAAGCATCATTTGCCACGCGATCCATCCAGCTTTCCTGTGCAATCGTCTGCTTCTGCTTCCGCTTCCCGACTTCCAAGCCGCCGCTGCCGCTGCTGTCCACTCCCGATTCGAATTCAGCTGCGCTTCGGTTGTTTCAAGCTCTCACCAGCTCAGAATTATGGCCAGCGAGAAGGTCGATGAAGTTCCCAGCGTCGTCCCCGCCGTCGACGAGCCCAAGGTAGGCCACGGCAGCTGAAATTGGCACTGACTGAGCTCGATGGCGATTCATCGAACTCGAGCTGCTTTTCCTCTGTCTGCGGATGCGATGTTCTCGAGCTGGTCTTTGAGCTGATCTGGAGAGTGCAGGGCGAAAGCAGCTCGGAGAAGTGTTTTGTCAGCTGGTGCTCGGTGCCACTTCGCCCATGGATCTCAGTGGCGAGTCTTCCGCGACCGATGAGAGAAAATGCAGCTGCCTGAATCTGACGTGCTCACTGATTGTTACTCGCAGGAGGCTGTTGAGGAGAAATTGGCTGATCTGAAGATCGCCCCAGAGGAGACCCCCGCCGCAGAAGAGAAGTAAGTGCTCGCAGCGATCATTCGTAGAGATGCTCAGACTCCAGCCCAGTGCACGAATCACCTCATCTGTAGTTGTTTTCGTCGTCACAGGGGCAGGAATTATAATTTCCACCGAGCATGCCCGATGAGAGCAGCAGCTGTAGCTCGGCCTCTCGAAGCTTTTGAATTTTTTGTATACTCCAGCATTAGTGCCTCAGCTCAAATGCGTAGAGACGACTGTAAATTCCTGCTGATGGAGGATGATCGGGGATCCGGAGATCGGCTAATTCCCAATCCATGGACGCTGCAATCTGATGCAATCTGAAATCTGATCTTGCAGGACCGAGGAGAAGTTCGAGGACACCAAGGACACAGAGCCAGAGGCGGAGCCAGAGAAGGCGGCGCCCGAGACGACGGTGGTGGAGACTGTGGACACACAAACGGGAGCTGATGACGGCGTCACAGAGCCTGCGACTCGGGAGGTGCCCACCGAGGTTGTACACGAGACCGTAGAGGATCCGGCGAAGCCCACACTGAAGGAGAAGCTGAGCGCCATCTTCCACCCCAGCGCCTAGAGAGAGAGACCAGACCATGTACCAATGCTTTGGGTCCAATTCACGAGGCTGCAGAGAAGAAATGTTCCACTTAAGATTTTGACTGTTGTATTATTTCAACCATGCGTATTTTAGCGGAGGGTACAAAGTAAGCTAGGGGGGATGGGGAGGAATATCGGCTGCCAAAGAGTTTGGAGAGGGTATTGGATCATGACTGACGAATTGAAGTCGATGACATGGTGGAGCTGGATGGAGTGAGTGAGTGAGTGAGATGACAAGAAGACGGCACCAGCGAGGAATGTTTCTCTGTCATGAGCCGTAGTCTGCATGATCTGACGGTAGATTTTCGTGGTCCACGCGAGCTGACTCCTGGCCCAACTTTGCTGCTTAGACTGATTGATCAGCATGTTTTATCACATTTCAGATGCGTGACAAAACTACAAAAAGTCAATAAGTATCCCAAAATTTTCGGCAGACATATGTCCGTAGGGACACGAGAAGAGCTAAGCCCTGGTAGCCTACTGTTTTGGGTTTGTAATAATAATATCGACCTCGGCTAACAACCAGAGTCATATCTGTGTGACAGGAACCATTTTGTAATATAGTGGGTGTTGTATTTGGCTTAGTTGTTGAAGACTTACGATATGTACATTCTTCAATAAAATTCATTCTTTTCTTGTAGACTTTGTCCTCTCTCTGTCTCCCCGACTTTCACTTTGTGCAGTTCGAATGTGATATCTTTCCGTCTTCGTGACCAGCTGTAAGGCCCTCTTCGCCTGTGTGAATTCCAGTGTCTACGGTCAACATCCACTGAAACTCAGTGATGATTATACATGGTTGGATGCAATGTTGAGCTGCTAATTGCCCCTCCTCGCCTGTCTCCCGGAATCCGTCACAGAAAATTCTACTATATCTGTTGCAAATAATGCTCCACAGCTTGGCTAGACCGTGGCAAACTTCAGCCCAGTTTCTGTGCATATAGTAGCTAGCAGTCGATTTAAAATCTGCTCGGTAGGTTGAGATAGATTTTACAAGCTTTCTTTATCCATTTACGGCGAAACCCGTCTGTCCAAACAATTCAGAATCACAATTCCGATGCGCTGTAACGTATGCGAGGCCATGATATTCGTTGTTTGGACACGGAAATAATTCATTTCTGTATGTCGAAATGAAATGAGGTGTAATGATGGGATGGGAAAAGAAAAGAACCAAGTGCGCTGATAGAAAGGCCAATTTTGCCAACAGTCAGCTACAATTCTGAACTGTACATGTTTTATTGCCAAAATCGTGTATGAACAATTTCAAGTGACTTCAGTTTTCCTCTTTCTTTTTTTTTGGTCCATCTCGGTTATAATTTCTCTCATGAGTAAGGTCTATTGCCGAACCCCACAGTGCCAACGCTTTTGATGCATTGCTCAGCATAGCTAGCTGGTTCCTATTACATCTCAACTTGGCGACATGAGATTAGAACTTACATTTTTCCCCTGTTGTTCTCTTTTAGCCTATGATTCCAAACAATCGTAATTCTGTACTCCAAAACTCGTCTATGTGTCACGGTTGAAACATGACGAACTCGTTCCCTGTTTCAAATGATGGCTGGCAACGTAAGTCAGTCACATCCTCCAAGCATGCAGGCCACGACATAAGCTGAGAACTACTAGCACGTGAGTAAGCTATTAACAAGATCTATCGATGTTCGATGGTGCAGCTATGTAGCGAAAAGGAAGGCCAGGTCAGACGTAATTAGACCTGCTTTGTTGTTGGAATTGATCTGGAATCGATCTCGTGAAGAACAGAGGTCAAAAAGTTCCTCAGTGTATCTGTGCTCAGATGCCAGTGACGTAGTTTCAGTTTGACGACGAATGACGAAGGAGGATAGAGCATGCCAAGAATCTGGGTTGCATGCCAAGATAGTAATTGAAAGCTGCGCTCATGAATCTTGTAAGATATGTGTCGTGAATCCCATGGCTGTCCATGTTAACTGTTTTGCAAAAGCGGGGCCAGCTCATGACAAGCCGTCGTGAGGGTGAGTTCGAATCTGAAGCTTGACGGTGTTTGCTCAACCTCAACTTGTTTCAAATTGATGCTGATGCAACATCAGACAAGATGTGCCATGCCGAATAAGTTCGGATCTTCTCTTTCCGACAAAGCGCTCATTGCACGTCACTCAGTCCACCTGTCAATCAATACAGTTAGAAAGTGACCTCTGCTCTTATCATAGAAGGTCCGGTAAATTCGCCCTCTAGCAGTCTGAACAGATTTTGCGTCTTTGACGAGATCGAAAGAAGGGTGTCTGAAGACAACCGACTGTCTGAATCTTATAGAATGTTGCTCGAGCACAAGTTTCATGTGCTTAGAGATTATTCTGATTCTTCCAAAGACAAATCAAGTTACTCACAGATCTGTCCGTGATCGCAATCACTTGACTACCTAACCACTCGGGTTCTCTTGGAACCTAGCTACACGAGGACCTTCAGATTCAAGTCAATGCTAGTCAATAACTCAACGATCTAGCTTTGCGATCTTTAACCACCGTGAAGGACGATGTGCTAGGCTAGTGGACTCTCCGTTGGTGTTCATGTGGATGAAGGCTTCGGACCTGAATGTTTCAAAGCATACTCGATGGAACATGGACGTGGAATGACAATCACGGTCAACGAGATTGCTCTGCCAGCGGCTCTCAGGTTTCCACTTGTGAATTACATCTTGCTCTTACATCTTTAATCAATCTTCAAAAACAACAGAAGATTCAAAGTTCAGGTCGTCAGTTCGCACGTCATCTTATTTGAGACTTGGCTGTTTCCAAGTCTTTGAAGAATCCCCATGAATACATCTTGAGAGACGAAGGTTCCTCTAGATTCTCCCTATCCAGGCTAAGCTCCTATAGCCTTCCACTTCCACGGATTTTGGAAGAAAAATATGGAAGCCAAAAACTTAGAGTCTTACCCTGACGCTGCGAACCGCACCCCACGGCTGAACTCGGTAACCCATTCATCATCGCCACACGCGCCGTGAGCGATAGTGCATACTCTCCGGTGGCATGTTTCTGATTGCAATGATTGAGTTGTACAGTTCCTTCAACAAATGGAATCAGCATTTATTGAATGGGGACAAACAGAGCCCACTAGGATTGGAGAGCGACATGGCAAAACAACCAGGAGGAAAGTGTCCGGGAATGCTTTTGAGGCCTGCTGCTTGTGGGCTGCAGGATTACAAGTCCTTCATTCCTTTGAAGTCTAATGGAGTATGTCACAATGATATCAACTAAAGAAGGTTTCATAACATTTTATTACGCAGACACTTTCAAGCATATCAGATCTGGCATTACTGTGGAAGGACAATCATGAGATCATTGTTCTAAAATCCATGATATCTGTGATGAAGGTACAAGGTAGCATCTGAATAGAGAGAGTATGATCTTGGACCCACTGTGAGAGCTCGAGCTCGAGCTGCATAGACTTTCAGTTTAAGAGATGTCATAAATCCGAACAAAGTGGTCTGACTGCGGCAAAACTTTACAGCTTGCTACCAGGCTATGGAAGCGAAATGGGCATCATCTGTGCATGACACCACTCACCTTTGGTTTGTCTCTCCAGCATGTTCACCGGTTCTTGTTCGGTCTTGTGTGCCTTTTGTGGGTATGTGGACTAATCCGTACAATTCTTTTGAGCTAACACGCTTGATCTAGAAGGAAGATGATGTTGCTCAGACGCCAAAGTTGTCGATACCCGGAATGTCTTGTCTACTGTTTTAATCCAGGTTCAGACAAAACTACAAATTAGTGCAGTGCCTCCAGTGGAACATGAGCGATGGTCTATGGATCCTTGGAACCTCACAATGGGCCACCACCGAACTCCTCCGGCATCCAGGTACCGAAACATTGTGTAAGGTTAGCTCTGTCCTTAAGAAACAGGCCCCAGATGTAAACTGCCTGCAGTCCAAAGGCACCTAACGATCGAACCTCTTCTCGAGCTCTACGTCTGTTCTCCCAGCTCCTCGAAAGGAGCTGTCTGTGAGTCGTTCGCCCATGAGGGAAACTTCTCCCCGTCAGAAATCCCGTTTCAAGAGTTTCATACTCACGGGTCTATAAAAACCACCTCCGAATTCGCAAAATTTGCGAAATTCCACGCCGAAGATCTTCATCGGGGCGACGGACTTTTCACGAGGCGTACGACCACCAAAAGCAAATCGCGAAATCCCGCCATCGCCTCCGCGAACGACGAGAAATCCGAAAGTTGCAAACTTCGAATCGAACTTTCTTTCGAAGAGAAGAGAAGAATTTCGGGAAGAATAAGAACGATCGAATCCGGAGGTCCGCTTCTCGCGTGACATGGTGCAGAGGAAGCGAAGCGCGGACACCACCACTGTCAGCTGCGCACGACACTCACTCCCCGCGCTCATTCATCCCCCGACCACAGTCCACAGGCCACGACCGACCTCGAAGGAGCCGACGCGCCTCCAACGGTAACCAGCCGCGCAGGCCTCGGGGAGCGGGTGGCGCGCGCGAGAGAGAGAGGGCGCGGTCCCAGCGTCCCGGGAACGAGATGCAGCCCATGTCACGTGACGAAGGTCGAAGATCTCGTGACTGTGAGGAGGTCGGGGTCGGGGTCATAACTGCCGCGGAAGGTGAAAACACGTCCGTGAATGGTAAAGGTGAATGCAGCTACCGGGCCGGGTGGACGGTAGGTTTTGTGCGAACGGCATTGCAGCGTGGTGAGGTGGCGCCGAGGGAGCACAGCCTCTCGCGCTAACCGCCACCGGAGAGGCTCTGCTAAAGCTGGCAGCGGAGGGTGGATGAGTGGCGGCTGAGGTGGACAGTGGTCCTTTATTCCACGCCTCGGAATGGGCAGCGGATGCCAAGTGGACCGCCCACGGCATCCCTGCAGTCCTCGCCCCGCTCACCGGGACGCCCGGTGCACCTCTCGGCTTTTTCGCCGTTTGATGGTAAACGGTGAGGATCCGATGGCGAGCGGGCAGGTGGGAAGGGCGAGTGCCGGTGACTCGGAGGGGAGGGCACGGGATCTGGCGCGCACAGATGCGAATCTTTGAGGGTACGAGACGAGGAGCGCAAGGAGGGAAGGGGAGTCATTTTCCCTCGGGAAAGAGGGAGTCGGAGGTGACACTTGTTGCGGATTTCGATCGCTGGTGCTCGTGCGGCTATGGCGTTCTCCGCAGCAGCATCCGCGTCCACGAATTTGGTGCCCGCCGTGGCCTCTGGGCGAGGCGGGGCGGCCGCATCGGCTTCGCAGCATGGCGAGACCGCGCGCCTGGCGAGATTCGGAGTGTCCTCCTCTGCATGCGCGAATGCCTTGTCTCTGTCCTCGTCGCGCTCGTGCGCGTCGATGGGAGAAGTTTTGTGGGCCAATGGTGGTGCTGTCCGTTTGGCCGCCAGGAGGACCCTCCGTGTGCGAGCCGCCGGAGCTGGCACCATCGTACAGCCCGAAGGATTCCAGGTACTCTATCCCATAATTCTTTCTCAGCACCACAATTACTACTGCCTGCACACTTGCTTACAGAGTTTCAGACCTACCTGTGCATACTGATTGCTCTAACACCTAGCACATAATTCTTCGCCCCAACTCAACGCTCATGAGTGATTCCAAATCTTCATTTCTGTCGGATCGCGCTTGCTGCTACAAGAATCTACGGTAGATTTGTCATTATCGATACGCTCAATTGAGATAAGACTTTTCAGTTCTTTTGGTAATTTCGTCTCGATCACATTGCAGATAGTGTTAGTTTGACCCTTAACACCACTATCAACATTGTCCACTGCTACATGCACTGGTGCACATTATCACGAATGGATTGTTGCTTCCAAATGCACAGCCTTTGGAAGGTCCTGATCCATAGCTTGTGTGATCACCCTGAAGCGACCAGTCTGTTGTAATCGCTCGCTCTCTATCCCTGCTACCTCACAGAACTCTATTGTCACATTGTATTGCGGGGTTTCGCACATTGCAATCATCAGACTTTCGTATGAATGTGATCCAGGAAGAATTCAGTAGGAACTGGCCGATTCGAAGTGAATCGGCCAGTTTCTTCGTCCTTCAGATCCTTCAGAGGGTAGTGCTCATTCACCAGTACTGACCTTATTTCAGAAGAGCATTTGTTACGTCACGCATTCTCTTCTTGTTGGTTACTGTCGTGCCCAAACTGGTCACTCTTCATTAATGTCTTATTCATGACGTCGACTTTGCTTGGGTGCAGATCACATCCGTGCCCACAACACCTATTGATGGCCAGAAGACTGGAACTAGTGGACTTCGAAAGAAAGTAGGTTGACCTTTCTTTTGTGGATCGTTATTTTTCCTTCAAATTAAAATAATAGGAGGTTTCTTTTCTCATCGACGGGTAGCAAAAGAATCACATGCTATTGTTTTGAATTACTAACTTCAAGTGACTTTCGATTCCAGGTAAAAGAGTTTCAGTCTCCGAACTACCTTGCAAACTGGATACAGGTTAGTAGAATACAAAATTCGTGTAAACTAGCCTTATCGAGGTTATCCTTTCATGTCGGTGATTTCATCTTTACAATGTCGCGTCCTTACAGTCATGTCTAATGAGGTGGCTATGGGGAAATGCGAAGGGTCGTCGTGCTTATATCATCCCGTAAATGCTCCACAGGCCTTGTTTGACTCTCTTCCGGCCGAAGATGTGAAAGGTAGCACATTGGTGCTTGGAGGTGATGGTCGTTACTTCAACAAGGAAGCTTCTCAGGTTACTACAAATCTTTGGCCTGAGATATCTTTGCATTCCTAGAGAAATCATTTATCTCACCCGTATGTACCTCTCCACCAAATTTTGCCTGTGGCATATAGAAGGCTGCTAGAAGCTGACCATGTTGAATGATTCGATCTATTTTGCAGATCATCATCAAAATTGCTGCAGGAAATGGCGTTGGAAAAATTTTAGTGGGAAGGTAAGGGACTGTTTTCTACTCGTTGGTTGTTAGCGGTTCAGTGCACTTCGCATCATTACAAGATAACTATCACTGGCTGACTACAACGTGGAATCATTCATATTAACGTTGTCGTCGACATGAACAACTTGCACTCTGAACGTTTTCTTCAGACAAGTAAAACCCTTGTTCATCTACAATGCAATGCCTCTAGTGCGTTGAAATGTGAGGAAGGTCACTGTCAACGGTGTTGTTTTTTTCTGATCCATGGAATATCTTTCAGGGAAGGTATTGCATCTACTCCTGCTGTCTCCGCTATAATTCGGGCAAGAAAGGTAAGAAAAAATGCTTGAGAAAAAGGCGTTGATGGTTTGCAAGACGAACTAATCTGAAACTGCGTGAACACTGACCTCATTGTGCTTTGATTACACACAGGCGAATGGAGGTTTCGTAATGAGTGCGAGCCACAACCCCGGTGGACCAAAGTACGACTGGGGCATCAAGGTAGGATTTCGTGCATTCGTACCCACTGCGACGTGTGGATAGTGAATTCGTAATAAGAATGGCTCTGTTTCTTTCCTACATATTGTTGTAATCATGCATCCCGAAATGCAGCCTTCTATCATACACTCACCATCACTCGCTTTAAGATTTCTGTCATATTCCTTCTCTTTTGCAGTTTAATTACAGCAGTGGGCAGCCTGCACCCGAATCCATCACCGACAAGATCTATGGGAACACTTTATCTGTAAGATTATTCTTCCGATGAATATGTTTCAGTTTTTGCGCGCGCCACCTCTCCCTCCCTCCCTCCCTCCTCGCCCCCCAACATGAATAATATAGGCTTGTCTTATGATCGGCTGCGATATACTTAGTGAAAGTTCCTGTTTGATATGTCCGTATGGCCGAAAAGCATCTCATTCAGTTTCAATCGTACTGTCTACGGCACACTTCAAGGCATTCATCAAGCTTTCAACTTAGCATGATTTTGTTCAATGCATATATAATCAAAGAACAATTCTTTTTTAGTTGTTAAAGCCGTCTTTCCCTGTACTGATAGAGCCTTGACCGTCTTATTTACAGATCAAGGAAATTAAGCAAGCAGACATTCCCGATGTCAATCTTTCTGAATTAGGTGTGCACAAATTTGGCGATTTTTCCGTGGAGGTCATTGATCCTGTTGCTGATTATTTAAATTTACTGGAGGTATGATTTATCAACTTCTCGTGAAAGACACATTTATCTTGCACTATCACTGTAGCGTATCAGGTGTTTTGGATAGAGCAAGTGTTGATTGAGATTGTGTCTTGAGGGTGACTTACTGATGTTAGTGACATTGCTCATTTGACGACTCATGGGTCATATCTAACAGCTCACATAAAGGCATTTTCAGTGCTTATTGAATTACCATGTTTATATCTCAGTAGAACTCTCTTGCAATATTGACAGGAAGTGTTTGATTTCGACCTCTTGAAAGGTCTGCTTACAAGCAAGGACTTCAGGTTCGTTTCACTCTGACCTATTACTATGAATACATTCTGAGGTGTTTGCGACCTCTTACAGCTATCACTAAATTTCTCTGTCTCACCTTCTTTCCGTTACACTGATAATTCACCTCCACACAGATTCAAGTTCGATGCTATGCACGCAGTCACAGGCGCGTATGCTAAGCCCATCTTCGTGGATAGACTTGGTGCTCCAGAGGTAGGCATACCTATCCTTCCTATCCTTCCTATTCTTATGACAAAGATATTGTGGATATAGATCAGGTATTCGATGAATGAAGAATACGGTGAAGTGAAATGTGTAGTAGTCCTGTTTCGGAAATTGCGGAATTTTCTTCAAGTATTAGCATCTGGTGGTTTGTGAGAAAGCTTTTGTCATCAATTTACCCTGAAGATATATCTGAGCTACAAAAAAAGAAAGAGAAGTGAGAAGGCCTACAGTCTTTTCTTATCTTTAATCATTTTTGAATCGCCTACGCAGGACTCAATTTTTAATGGTGTACCATTGGAAGATTTTGGTGGAGGTCATCCAGACCCCAATCTCACGTAGGTGGCTCTGCTATCTAAACCTCGTGAAGTTTAAGCTGTAGTCATACGAAGATTGATGATCAATACAAGAGTTACACACCTTCGTGGCATGCATCCGAGTCGAGTAACAATGATTCAAGACGATTCATTACTCAAAATTAAGGGCGAAAATTTTGAGGTTTTTCCCCAATTTGATGTGTTGACAGATACGCAGAAGAGCTTGTGAAAATTATGTACGGAACGGATGCCCCAGACTTTGGAGCAGCCAGTGACGGTAAGATATCATTATTGTTGTAAAATAAGTCAAGGATGTCTTTACTTATTCCTTAATGGAAATCTTGTTGCATGTCTCACTTTAAATGTTATGGTTGCAGGAGATGGGGATCGTAACATGATCCTAGGGAACCACTTCTTCATTACTCCCTCAGATTCAGTGGCTATGATTGCTGCCAATGCTGATGCTATCCCCTACTTCAAAACTGGTTTGAAGGTGGGAACCTCACCAGTACCCCTTTCTTGTTCATACTTGCTTCACGTGTAGTTACGGGCTGGGTTTCGGACCATTCACTGGATTTTCTCACCTGACGGAATTGTGATGCACATCCATTCCAGAGAAGGTTTCGGCCTGGCAGGTGTATAAAAATTGTGCTAAATCACCTCTAACGTCTCTGGACTTGCAACGTGCAGGGGCTAGCACGTTCGATGCCCACAAGTGGAGCTCTTGATAGGGTCGCAAAGGAGTTGGGTCTTCCATTTTTTGAGGTTTGTCGCTTACCTGGGTGCCTCTGTGAATGTACTGTAAAACTTGTGAAAATGTATTTTTAAGTAGCTCGTTGTTTCTTGTCGATATGTGGTCAAAAGTATTTTGAACACATATTAGTAAACTCAAATATACTTCAAGGTGAACTTGATTCCAGGTTGCTATGAAAACATTTTTGTTCTTTCTGGCCTGTTTGAAATTCTATTCAATGGAGCTAGTTTGCGTTTATTCTAAATATTCTTGTTTGCTGCTGTATGTAAAGACTCCTACAGGTTGGAAGTTTTTTGGTAACTTGATGGATGCCGGAAAGTGTTCTGTCTGCGGAGAGGAGAGTTTTGGAACTGGTTCAGATCACGTTCGTGAGAAAGATGGAATCTGGTACCTTGCGCAAGCATGCCCCTTCAAAATCAATGCTCTGATTCATTGGGTAACATTGACAATCTAGCACGAAGGATCATTATCTTCGAATTAACGGGTTTCTTATCAAATCCATTTTTGTTCTTGTAGGGCGGTGTTGGCATGGATATCAATTGTGGCCTACAAGAATCGTGACAGGAAAGTAGGGGAGAAGCTGGTCACGGTAGCAGACATAGCCAAAGAACATTGGGCGAAATATGGACGTAACTTCTTTTCGCGATACGATTATGAGGTGAGTCTATGTCAAAGAGGCAAGTGAATGCTTCTATTTTCAAGAAGTATGGTCTCATAATGTCATGGTATTGCATGATGAGGAAATCTTCCGAGGCAGTCTTTTCAAATTCTAGTACGTTGCGCGATATTTGCTGCTGTATATGTAGTCATCCGGAGTCCTGCTCTTGACGATCTAAGTCAATGCAGGAGTGTGAGTCTGCTGGTGCAAATAAGATGGTGGAGCATTTGAGAGATATCATTGCGAAGAGTAAGAAAGGAGATAAATATGGTAAGGGCTCCGATGCCAACCTTTGGTTGTTCACCATGTTTTTGCAAAGATTTGAAGTTTGATTATCTTGAAGGTTTAGTGGAATCCAAACTTCAGATGTGAGAGGCAAACAATTTCAAGGTGGTTTGAGAAAATGCACGAGTCTGCTTGGGTGAATAGCATCGTTCTTTTGTAACCCAGTCAAGAGGTGGATTTCTTTGATTCCGTCGTCTGTGATTTTACAGCTCTGAAAACTTTCAATGTACAGGAAATTACGAATTGGAACTCGCCGACGACTTTGCCTACACTGATCCGGTCAGTGGAATCAGCACTGACGTCTACGACCAAATGCCTCTAGTCCATGATCAAGCTTTGCGTTCTTTTTCGAAGTGTACGTCTTAACTTGGAAGCTCCTGCATCTCACAGTTTGCTTGACAACATTGAACTCGTGGCAGATTGACGGAAGTGTAGCCACAAAACAAGGAATTCGGTTCATATTCTCTGATGGTTCCCGTATTATCTTCCGCCTTTCTGTAAGTTACTCGATGACTTCGATTAACCTTTTAGAAAATTGCCTTCCAGCTCTTTATCTCCCTTATATTTTTAAGTATTTGAATTAAGCCTCCATCTCAGAACTTTTCGACGCAGTTTTCTTATATTGGAATGTGATTACGACTCTTGATGATGGAACAGGGAACAGGATCAGCAGGTGCAACAATAAGGATATACGTTGAACAATATGAACAGGATACGACGAAACATGACCTAGATGCCCAAGATGCTCTGAAGCCCTTGATTGGTTAGTTCTCTGCCTTTTGCCTGCAAGTTCTCACTCGTGATGTATCTTGGACGATTGGTTGTGGTACTCGTTGATTTTCACTTTTAACAGTTCTATGTATTTCTACTGGCTGCCATCCTTGCAGATATCGCCTTGTCTGTATCGAAACTGCAAGAGTTCACTGGACGAACCAAGCCAACAGTAATTACGTAATTGAGCATCAATTAAGTAAAATTTTGCCCAAGGGTGGATCCCAAGATTTTTCTTCGATGTATTGTAACGTGTACTGAAAGTCATTTGTCTCTAGGCAAATGAAGACGGTTCTCAAGCACAGTCGAGAGAGCCGTCAGATCAAGACATCATGTTGTCTGATCTGTGAGTTGTACAAATCACCCTCGTATGTCATTGTAATAAGCTAACGAACGACTTTCTATAGTAAGTAGTAGGTTAGCTGACTGCATTGTCTGTCACAAAACTGATCGATGGGTTCACGGGTGTAGTGTAGGCCTTAAATGGGAAACTCCGATATAGACGATTGAGCTGCCTCAAGGTTCTGTTCTCGTCGATTGTATGAGTGTAGTGCGTGTCTGTGAAGCTCATTCCAGAGCTGCTTTGAAGTCAATTTGTGAGCTCTCCAATTCTACCAGGTGTATACTTTCGTGGATTATATTTCACCCTGTTTTATGGATGACACATGGGCTCGTAAAAATGAATAGTAAAAGGTAATGACACATCTCAGATATCTGTACCTGAAGTTCCCCGATAATGAGTTTTACGTAGAACACAACCATTATCAGTTTGAACAGGATGATGGGTGAAATGATTTCAAAAAAGTGCTACATTCCTGTTCAGAACTTAATCCAAGAGGTTAAATTTCTACTCAATCAAGTTCTTACCAATGATTATGGAGTTCAATTTCCGCTCGACGAGATATTGTCTTCTTGTCTGCTATACTATGACGTCTGCTACAGAAGACTGGAAGGGGAGGATGATGAGAAACAGAAATCTGGACTAAGTATCAACACGGATTAGGTAGTAGTGTGCTGCTAATTTATGCCATGGGCAACTCTGTTATGGAATTACTACTTCTTTGCCTTTGTCTATCGTAAGCTGCGGGAGAACGGCGTAACATAAACTTTGAGTGCTCTGTGCTCCCGCCTTTTGTGGCTTTAATCTATAGCGCAGTGGCCCGGAAGGAGATCTGAGAGAAGTTAGTCTCGACCCTGTAACCTTCCCTCTTATAGGAAATTGATGGTAGTAATCCTTGAGGGGCGAGAAATCTCAATCGGGGGATTGTTGTCTTTTCCTCCAACAGGTGTTTGACCTTTCATAACTTGGTGCACTTTCTGAATCTTCACGCGCTCTTGTGAGTTACAGATAAACAATTGTGTACTCAAAGTGCAGTCCATCAATATGTACTTGGAAAGTGTCCAACGTACTTCAAATAGTCTCCTCACTTTTCAGTTTCACTGTGCAACTCTCACATAGGATTTCTCACTTCAAAGTAGCTCCGCAAAAGTTGACCGGGTAATGCATGGGACTTTACCTTTTCTTTACTCTCATCACTATTATCTAGTTCTACCTTTTATCGAATGATAGTTTATCCGTTTATCATTTATTTTTACCTGTAATAAATTAGGCGACAAAGTGTAGGAACTTTGTAATCAACTTGTTCTCATAAGATTTCAAATGTTCATGATAAACAGGGAGCATGGCCGGACTTGAAGTACATTCACATAACCACCGAGCAGATATTAGACGAGTAAAAACATGATGTACTAGTATTCAAAACGAGTGTGATCCACTAAGATCACACTGTAATTTCTGTGATCTTTAACGACTCACTTTGTGGGTCCGAAGGACCCAACGTAGACATGGCTTGTAGATTTCCTTCTTTGCCTTTACGAAAGAAGGCGGAAGCCGAAAGCCCAAGGCCGGCAGGCCTTCAGGGCGGAAAACGTAAAGCGACTAGAGGACCCGTTATAAAGTTCTAAGATCCATCAAATATATCGGGTAGACTCGACAAATGATAATGTGTTAAATTTTCACTATTTACAATATTCCAATAATAGCATAATCAGAACCCAAAAACCCAAAAAACTTACCATTTGAAATTCTGCCACAGACTACGCAGCCAACCAATAGACTCTATGGTGGAGTTTTGCAATGGTCAAGGGTTAACCGGTAATTACTGGATAATCCATTCAACTTTAACTTTACTCTATCCGTTACCTTACTTGTAGATTAGTCTTTACCTTTTATTGATTTACTTGTAGACCAATCTTTACCTTTTACCTCTACCTTTTATTGATTTATCGGATTACAGCAAAAGGTTACCTTACCTTGCCGAGACCTACCTTAAACCATTCCGCCATTTTTACTTCTAACCCCAAAAAATAAATTGATCCATCTTCCGTAACTCCGAAATAATTGACATTATGCTCACCCTTCTAACAAAAATAAAGATGCATCAAACCATCAAATATTTCAGCGAAACTCTCGCTTGAATGTAATCGAATTCAAGGAAAATCTAAACACCTGCAAAAGAATAGGCTTGTATCTATTGCCTCATATGACGGTAAGTGAATAGGGATTCACTTAAAAAAAACTCTTATATGTAGAAGTGAAGGAGACAAAATTTAGAAGAGTTGATTAAGTGAACTCTGGATTCTTCTACAAATCATATAATTGAGATGGATTTGATTTTTATTGGTATGTACAGTGTTAAAGGAAAAAATTCATCCTCATTAACCATCAAATTCTTCTGAAAATCATTCAATTCACAATATATTTTGTCTTTTCCTGACAATTCTTCCCTAGTAACAATTTCAATCTTCTCTATATTTTATCTGAAGTCCAGATTTGATATGGAATTTTATCCCATTCTGTTAAAAAACTCTTACAGTTTAAAACAACTCTTAAAAATTTCTCATAGTTCCCCTTCTCTTACATCAATTTAAGAATACATCAATTTTGGGTACCTCAAAGAACGGGAACAATGTTTTGAATTTTTGCAATTTTAAATTGAAAGTTTCATCATGAAATCAAATAGTACTTATTATATTATGAGGGAGTAACACACGTGAAAACTGTGTATTTTTTACTCGTGTTGTTGTTACCAAACGTGTTAAATAGGAGGTGTGAAGTTCCAAGATCTCTAAGAACCATCCTTTGCACTGGCACCTTTCCCGAAGTTATGTTGGGACAAGACGAAAGGTTTCAAGATCCTGGCCAGTGAACGAAGGTAGGGATGTGTACAAGATACATGACTTATATTCACATGGAATCATAAAGAGAGCTTCTAAATGTACCGAAGCTTTCAGTTGGATCACGGAACTAGGCAAGTCGACCATCAGCTAAACTTTAATTTTGGATAATTCTGTGTCAACACCGTGATGGGAGATTATATAGGTCATCAGACTCATACGTTCCCAGCTAACCAGCTAATGAAAGTGCACGAGAATCAAATTGTGGACACAACCATTCAATCCTGAACTGATGAAAATAAACTGTGAATTACGAACATGGTTGCATGGCATTATTCCCACGGGCGTGCGAGTTCGTTCGAAGCGTTTGTTAATTGCGGTGACTCTTCCATACCAAGTGTGTTGATATGTCAACATAAGTTTTCTTCGTTCCTTGGAAAGAGGGGATGATGATGCACACGTCCGTGTTCACCGTACATAGTCCTTCAAGAGAAAGTCTACATTTTACGTAGTCGTGAAAGAGTGCATGTATGTCGGTCAGTTGTGACTGAATGATATGATCAAGTTATAAATAAAGTCTGCCACTAAGACTTGGAGAGGCATTCCATGGACAAAGATTTCGCAAAGGTGTTTTCGTTGTATCTCAACGATTGTCAAGTACATGATCATGGGAGTGATGAATTTTCATGAAGAGACGAATCATGTCAGTTTTGATACCGTGTACAAAAATCAATCGTTATGGACAGATACCTACTATAGGAAGATACGACACGTGAACGAAATGGGAAAAGACGTTCACTCGACTGGAGATATGCCTACAAGAAAGTCCAGCACATCATGAGTCGAAAACTTTCGCCATCCGACATGCTATACTATGCTGTGATGCTCAAGCGTTACTTCGATGACAGACTGGACAGTACCTGACTCAGTGAGTGGCTCTCAAATACACTGAAAAGCTCATAGCCCTTTCACTCCTTAATGGGCACCACACCAGCTGCTGCTGCTTGCCTCGAGCGAACTTGTACAAGCAATATAAGCATTTGGCTTGATCGGATTACATTGAAAATCTCGTCATGATATCTTTGAGATAACATTGGAAATTTCTGCGTGAAAGAAATACTCCGATTTCGGGTGGTACAAAAACTATGCCTCAGCACAAGCGCTCCTCGGCATCCCAAGCCCATTTCGCCTCGGACATTTGAGCAGATGTAACGTAATGAGAACAAATGCCCCTTCCTCCTGAAACAGACCACCCAAGAGCGAAACTAATACTTGTTTCTTGCTTGGTGGTTGCAAGCTACTGAAAGATAGTCCAAGCGACACCTTCCTGTTATAACTGGGAGGTAGAGTCCTTCAGCACCAATCAAAATGTTCCCGGCAATGCAAGCTGATGGTAACGGGATCTAGCACCATGAAACATCTTTCGACTTTCTCCTCAGGCTGGGAAAGAAAGCTCGCTCCAGGACACATCACAGATCCATTATCTTCAAACACATTGCTCCAGCTCTTTCATTTTCCACGCGGAGCGCTTCCAAAATAATCATTGGTAAATGTGAATGACATACGCATGGGCTGCACCGACTTCACGTTGACATTGTGTTATACAGTCGCTTCAGCCCTGGACATACGGCCCGCATCTGGGCCAGCGACGACGCACAGACCTGCAAACAGTACAATCGGTTGAGCAATATGTGTCTCACAGCAAGGCACCTCCAATAAAACTAACAAGTTACACTAAACCAGATCTTTAAACTGAAAGGGATCAAGTTTATCCGCTAATTTCTTTGCAATATCCTTCAATTGCTAAGCCCCTCAAAACAAAAACTACCAATCTAAAAAGCAGATTCCTATTCTCTTCAAGTGTGCAGAATCTGACCAAGGTTTTTAAAAAGAAGCCGATATCTAGTTTGCTTTGAAATATACAGAACCGTCAACAATCGTCGCTAACACATGCAACGATTTGATTGAAAGGTTAGAGGCTCACAAAAGAACTCAAAGAAAAACGAGATTGATGATATAGTAAGTTCGCTCCCACATTCGACGTACATGGCAATAACGAGAACCCAACATCAAGTGCAAGCGTGAAGCTAAAACAAACAACACTAATTCTAAGAATGAAGTCCACCGAAGATGAGTTTCATGTCTACCTATACGAGTTTCATACCTTCGCACAATTACGAACATCCAAAGTTTCAAGCTGAACGCAGCCCTGAATGGCAAGCTCTAGAGTCCTCGCTTCAATGCCACAAGCCTGCTTCAACGAGACAATCACAGCCACATTAAAATGGCAGCACGAAATATTCTAGCCAACCCGAAACTCTAAAGTGAGCGCAATAGGTTTCACATCAATCGGTAACTAGAGTAGAGACCACACCTGCAAAAATAAGCTCATAAGTCGAGGGCACTCGAGCTCAAGTACCACCAATCCTGCACAGTTACTGGAAAAAAGTAATGGGTAAAGTCATCAGAACTACGAACATAGAGTTCGATGTACAGTAAAAAATAATCCACTCATGCATCGAAATAAAGCATCCGTTGACCGGAGAACTACCTTCTACTATTATTAAGCAAAAGGGCAAAGAGGGTAAAAACTGGGCCAACCTGAGATTAAGAGATGTCAAGTTCGTACAAGACAGTAAAACCTCCCGAATATTTACAGAAAGAGAAAGATTAAGTGAAGTAAGCTGTGAGCAGGAGGCATATCGAGGAAGAACAACTTTCTTGATATGAGGGCAGCCGACGCAACTAAGGCTTTGTAGTGCCCTAACCATCACAATCTCTGACTCCATAGATGCGGCAGAAGGCTCAAGAGGTTCCAGTATTGTGCTAGCCCCACAATCTGAACCCGAGACCAACATCTGTGTAGAACTTAATTCTTCTGCATCCAATAAAGTTCCACTCGCCGAATTGATCACAAAGGAGTCATTCGCTCCTGACTCCTCGATGCCCGCAGCGTTGTCGTTAAAGTTGATGTCTCTACATTGAGCTAGATCCATTGGCTGACCTTGGTGGTCAAAGCTAACATCGGACGACAAGACATCTTCCATTCCAGTATCCTCAATTCCACTCAATTCTCTGGAAGCAACACCAGCCATAGGTGGAGTCGCCAAGCATGCCCACAGGAGATCCGTAACATGTGCGCATCCGTTCAAGCTCACTTGAGATAAATGCGGGCACAGGGCCATCACTCTCTCTATGGCCGAGTGGCCCAAACTCCCATAAGAAAGATCCAACTCTCGCAACTCAGGAAGCACCTTCCCACCATGTAAAGCATCAAGTGCATTATCACCCAAATACTTACATGCAGACAGCCTCAGCACCTGCAATTAATTAGAATCCAATTATCACTACAACTTGTAGAAAGAAAGACATTTTAGTCATTAAAGGTAATAGCAGGTAATTTTCTAAGAATTGGATGTGAAAGAAAGTAGACTATACCTGCAGCCGGGGGCATGCTTCAAAGATAGGTGACAGGTCAGTTAAGAATGTGTATGAAAGATCCAGCGTGGTTAAATTTCTCAATCTCTTTAAGGCTAGAAGCCCAACTGGTCCAACAGAAGGACAGGAAGCCAAAACCAGCGACTGAATAACAGGGCAAGCGTATGTCGTGGCTGTGAGGCAGTCATCACCCAATTGGCTGTTCAGTCATTCACACACACAAGAAGGTGCCCATTAGGATATTACATCGATCAACTACTTACAAAAATCAGAAGTCATATATTGCATCAAAAAAGCCAAAGGGAAGCAAGTTTTCACTCGTACATATTTTCACTCGTCAATTGCTGTTCATTACGAAGCGATAAACAGCAATTTGCTTTCTGATTCAAGTAGTGCACCTGCAGTAAGACGCATCGAGCGACGAAAGAGACGGACAGCGAATGGCGGCTTGAGTCAGAATTCCACACCCTTTTAGATCCAAATGAGTCATGTGCGATGCCTCAACCTCTAGCTTGACCAAATGTGGGCAAATTCCAAGATTCAGAGAATTGAGTCCAACCTGCAAGTGACAATCCAAAATAAGGATAGTGTGGAAAAACAGCGTCAATGGCACTGCAACTTCTGCCCGTCTCCAGCGAGCAACGAAGGTAAATCTGATCTGCAACAGCAAGACAGAAATAATTGACAACGAAATTCACCACTTGGACATACCGGAGAGAAGGAAGCCGTTTGCAAATGATCACATCCATCCAGAACCAAGTTCTGAAGGACAGGGCATGCGAGGTTGAGAGACTGTATATTTCGGCAGCCCACAAGAGAGAGACTTTGAATTGAAGAGGACGACAACTTCACCTCAGTTAAACCCTGCATCCGTAAAAATTACCGTTAAGCTGTAACATTGATATCTACGAGAACTCTTATCTCACGATGTGCCAAAACTGCTGAGAGAAAATTGTTCATCATCACTTCTCTACGGGAAAATGTAACGGCGTCGACTTCGAGGAGCAGACACTCATGCTCAAGACCATAACTATGTAAATGCTCGCGAAAAAATGCCTAGATTTATACGAAACATTCCTATAGAAAACGAAACTTGAAGATTAAGACAACTATCAAAACAGGTACGAGAAATAAATCGCGACTTTTCTCGATGACTAGGTAAAACCCTGTTAAGTGAACAACCAAATGTCGCTCTCCATCCCCTACCTCACAGCTGTCAAGAGTCAAAGTGCTTAGCCTAGGACAGCCACCGGCATTACTGAAGACGTCGCAAACTGCGTTTGTAAGTGACTCGCACTCTGTCAAGTCGACCTCTTTCAACCAAGGACACTGAAGTGCCATACTTGAAAGGCCATTCTGCTGTCTGAGCGTTAGACTCTGCAAGAAATACAATTAAAACTAGGCATAAGATGGCGAAAAAAGTATCGAAGGAGCTCAAAGTATCATAAAATTTTACTGTGAAGATGCTGACTACAATGTGAATTGTAGAACAATTCAATTCTAATTGGTCATCATATTCAATCTTATGATGTCCTCAACAAACGAGTCACCTCCTTACCACGCGGCACCATTTTCTCAGGCAGCTGACGTCAAGATAAACAGAGGCAGACGAGCAAAATGGCCACAGTTTAAGGTATATGAACTCATTGGTAGTAAATGCTGTACAAAACGACTTCTTGCCCTAGGATGTGGCGTCCTGTTTCCAGAGAGGCACATATTACACTTGATGAGGGTTTCGGTCGGAAACAGATCCACGGGCAAGGTCTTTGGAGAAGGCTTTATATGAATTGCTTAGCTGTCAGATTTTCGTATTTATTACGAAACCAGCGTACGTCCACGCAGTAAATTAACCGAAAGTAGAGTTAATTGCGAGGACAGTACACGTTTCCTCGAGTGACTCAAGCAGATCGAAGGGACTATGTAAAGTTAGGGCAGTGTGTACGTAGCTAGAAATAAACATGATGAGAGCTACCTCGATGAGAGCTAGGAAAGGATGGTCAAGCTTGATATACTATGTATACTTAGTAGACACCCACAGCCTAGAACCAGCGTACAAGGTGCGTTTGTTCAGGGGTTTCTATGCAGTCGATGGAAACCAGTCTCAGATGTCGAAAGGAACTGTGAAGGAGGAATACCACATGAAGTCGAGTACTAGGTGAGAGGAAATGATTGTGTGAACATATATGCCGTGATCGGAATGAATATTCAGGATCTTGAGATTACACATCTTGACATACATAGCATAACAGCCCACGTAATAGATATTACAAACTCATCAACGTTCATCTTGCAGTCGATTTCTTTGGCCAAGAGCCAACAACTCTGCTCGATGTACCAGCCTTAATAATGGTGATTAAAAGACATCTTCTGCCAACTGGCAATCGGATATTAAATTAGGTCTCTTGACTTGCAATCCTAAATCCCTTTACAACCCCGATAAGACACAATAACATATTTTTTCCATTCTCTGATAAAGACCACTTACGACATGTGATAATGATGAATTTCAGAGCCCGTACCTGTAGGGAGCTGGACGTTATATCAACACGGTTAAGAAAAGGGCAGTGGTTGAGATTCAGCGAGACGAGGGCAGGGCTCCGCAAGGTCAGTTCCACAAACCTGAAACCAGAAACAGACAAAGCTATTGAGACAGTCAAGGATCAAAGCTCTTGCTGGACAAAAACTTCCAGTTGCTAATATACTTTTCTAATGTTTGACCTTCAAATTAACAAACATTGTAATCTGATCATAACTTTCTCCAAGTTAGATTCCAACAGGTATTAGGTTACAACATGCTGCCTACACACTTAATTGTTAGACTGCTATGAAAAGAAACGCATAGAAAGAAAACCAATAGTGAGTGGCAGGCTTCGTACTAAGACTTTTATTAGCACCCTCTTAAGTATCTTCTACATTTACATCCTTAGAGGAACTTTAGACGCACTTTCTATTGTTGCTCAAACTAATTTGTCGAAGCCGAGGTAGGTCAAGATTGACAGCAGTCAGCAAGCAAAAGTCCATGCTCAATACCTGCAAAAAAACTAAAAATTTAGAAAGTTGACGAATAACGTATAAGCTGGAGTCCTGGTACTGAGTATGAGATGACAACTTCAGCAGTATACGATCAGGTTACTTTGAACTATTGAAGTGTTTAACTCTGGACTGTGTTGATCTGTAGTCCAAAATTAGAATGTTCACATATGGTTCACAAAATATACTACCCAACGATATATCCTGTTTGGAGTCTATACAAACGACGTGATATTGTAACAAAGAACAGTGAAACCAATCATTCTTGGTTCCTGCCCTATATTTGCCGATCAGATGAATATTAACTAGTTTCACATTGTAAGGATCAGAAGCCTGCTGATGTTTTATATTGAAGACAGACAGACGGGCAGATGCGCAAGAGACCTCAAGCATAGCACAGCTTGATAATGCCGCCATGGACGACGAGATGATACCCTCGCAACTTTGCAGCTTCAAGTCTATGAGCATTGGCATCCGAACACCCTGAAAGGAAAACGCCGCGCTATGAATCTCATACCATGATAACCATGCACACAACCCCCAAGGAACTCACCAAGATCCAACAACGCTTTCTACAGATAACACACCTGCTGTGAAGACAAAACACGTATACCTTAAAAGCTAATAAATAACACGTGCAGGTCCTTTCAAAACCAACCAACAAAGATGAATACTATAGCTCTGATCTTGCTTCAATATACTCCACAAGATCAACTTTCGCAAACTTGTGCTCACCTCCAACGAAATGTTTGGACAATAAGATGCATCTAAAGTGCGGAGATTGTTACAGGCGATTGAGATTTCCCGTAAAGTCTCGTCACTAACGTAAGCACAGTTTGAGATATCCAAAGATGCGAGGAGTGGACAAGCTGTTGCTGCTGCTCGAACGCCTGCATCAGATAACTTATGGCAAGAAGATACGTCCAGAGTTAAGAGCCGAGGACAATGTAGCATGGCAGAAGCAGTCCCGGTTCGCTTCAGGCAGAGATATTCCAGTTGAGGGCACCTGTAAGTAACACGACTACGTCAGATGAAAGACAGCTGCGGCAGCAACAATATCGTAGGAATGAATTAAAAGATTATCGAAAACATCTCCAACGATCAATGGTTTCTGGGTCATAACCTGATGGCAATGCGCAGCACACGGCACTTCTGAATCTGAAGACGACGTAGTGAATCATGACGAAGTTGGATTTCTTGTGCACCACCGTTACCCAATACTGCATCCGTGATGCTCAAGTGCTGTAACGCAGCGCACTCCAGCGCTAACGCGTAGAAAAAACCATCACTCAAAAATCCACGACCCAGTGTCAGGACCTCCAAGTTTCTGCGTCATAGTCATCAAAGAGATTCACCATACATGAGATGGATAACTAATCCAGCTTACTCAGAACGGGACTCACTAACTTCAATACACTTGGTGTAGATAACACGGGAAAAAATGGAGACTCAATGCTCGGACCGGAGATTTACCCACTTGTAAACACAGAAGAGCCAGAATCTCTTGAATATATATTAAAAAGACCACTAACCTCAGTGACCGCATCGCCTCTCGTACTAGCACTTCATCTACACATGGAGCTCCTCGTAAATTGAGTTGGGTTGCTTTCGGGTACCTGACACAAAGGCGACCAACTGATGGGTGCGACGCACCTGTTACAACCCTTGGTCGATAAGGTCTGACATTTATTGGGTGACGACCTAATGAGAATCAAGGGAAACTGTGATGGCAATGATAGGGTTCGTAATAGGTCTGTAAATTATAGCTACTGGGCACCCACTCATACATTTTAGGAAGACGTGTATTTCTTTAGCAAGACTGAGCACAAGTACTCAATAAGAGTGGTAAGAGAAAGACTGACGTTAAAACCACAGAGCAATTGTAGTCTACCCTGCACAGTGCGAATGTGATAAGAAAGCGTTGTCCATACAGCTAGTTTCGTCCCTGGATGAACTTTGAGGAAACAAAATCAACAGGATTCAAGCAGAAATATAGTCAGAAACGGCGGCATGGAGACGCTGAAAGAGTTATTTTCAAGTCAAGTTGAGAGGCTTCGATCAATGCCGTGAGAGACTTTACTCAATAAACATGTTCTAGGCAGCCACGAAGGGATATGCCAACGTATATTCCATTGATGAACAAGAATCTAGCCGCTATTATCATTATAACCATGAATAAAGCCAGGACGGGATGTATAAGCATAAAGTCCAGAGTTAAAGAATTAATAGCTGGCAAAAATCCAATTAGAAAGGCAGGTACGTTGACCAACTCGGGTTGAATAAATTTCAGCACTGGACGGGAGGGGAACGCGAGATCTGACTAACAAAAGTCTGTTGACGACACCCAAGGAAAAATCATGGCTAATAGTATAGGTTTAAACCACACACAAAACTACTAACTGACTTCCATCATCGTCACATTCGTGGTTACTCCATAAAAAGACACGCCGTTGAGTAGGTAAGCACTGCCCCGAAGGGCCTGAGAATAACTCCAAATCCAACACAAAACAAAAGCCAATTGCCCAAACCTAAGGTAAATCATGGCTATTACATAAAACTTGAGCTAAAGTCGGTGGAGCCAGCGAATACATAAATTGCTAATAAAGAAAATTGAATTCCTGAACATCAAGCTTTGAAAGGGCTTCTGGAAAAGCTCTTTATAGTGAAAAGTAACCTGTATTTTAATAAAAGTAACCATTTCTTAGGAAACAAGCTAAGGGCATCGCAGAATATGCGGGTATGATAATTGTTACGTTTCAAACTATTGATTGGCATGGAAGTTTGTACAGGTCTGTACCCAGTGCGCTGTAGTGGAAGGTGCGAGCTTGGCCTTGAGAAAAAACGTCAATGGCTCTCTATACAGATGGCTTCGTTGAAATAGAACCATAATGTTGAACTTCTTGAAGTTGATAACCCAATCCAGCATTCGTGATGATAAGTAAGACTTGTGGACTAAGATCTTTGTACGGGTGCAAGAAAATCACCAATTCTAAACACTGTAAAATTCGCGCAAGAACAGATAATATTGAGTTTGAAAAGATTGTAGGACTTAGCAAAAATACAGACCATTTCCCATACTGACTAATTCCAGTTCGCAGCGAATATGGTGTGTAAATCTGCTTATATGAGCATGAGTTCGTGTACTCGCTGACTTTTTCCACCTTATCGCAACAAATAGAAGGATATTGTTACATTCTTAAGATTTCGCTAAAAGAGGAAGATTACTAAGAGAAAGGTAGCCTCGAAGACTTAGGTTGTAAGCCTTAAGGACCAAGGTCCTATATCTACTTTTTATTCTAAATACCGTTAAATTATCAACCGCAGAATAACGAGCTCGTACGTCATACGTGTACCCACTTAGTAATAACAATGGAAACAAAGAGTACATAACAAAAAACAGCAAATCTTGTGAAAACAATACTAAGGAAGAGAAGTGAACATGCAAAAAAACAGGAAAGAGAAGTAAAATGAAACTAACTGATTAACCAGTCTTGGGAAAACAATAACGGAGTAGTATGGAAGGGCAAAGACAACGCGAAAAAGTCATCCAGTAACCAAAAACTGGAAAGAGAAGCGTCACATACACTACTCTAGCGAGTTGCATACTTTTCTGCACTCCACCCTGCGAAGCTGCAAGTAACTCGAATCCCAACAAACCAGAAACATATAGATGGCTGTCGCTCAAAGCAATCTTAGATATAGCCCTCTTTCTGTACCAAAGGAGGAAGTAAACAGAAGCTAGAAACAGAGAAAAGGAGGGAATGTAGATAACAGACACACAATAGTACATGTTTTGGTTAAAAATTCTGTTCTGACTAAAATTTCGAACTATATGAGCCTTCATGCATTCATTTCAGATCACATTTGTCACTCCACACTTCACGTACATCACAACCTCGCCCACAAACAGCATTATTAAGCATGACCAGTCTGGAGACTGTGTGCGTAAATATCACTAATAGACTCCCCACGACAAAGCCACCAGTAAATCAAGCTCAAAGTATTCTGAAAATACCTTGTTCGTGGCTGACAGAGCGGTTTTCAAAGTTCAATGACTTCCAAAAGTCTTCATGAGTACTGGCCACCCGCCACTGCTTACAGACCATGGCTGCTTGACATAGTGCGGTGTCATCAAGGAACGAGAACACCTGCGACAAATTCATAACCAGACAAACGTCAGTATATAGTGAATCTGTCCAAAGATGAAAGAACTAGCAGCTAAGACAAATATGACAAACCAACCGAGCATCAGAAGGCTAAATGCGGAATGACTGAACTTAAGAACCTTCTACTTATATAACATTGCTCTAATCAGCTCCAGCGTCGTACTTTGTGCAACAAATCGTCGGTAAGGTCCATCCGCATTTCACCATCTTCCATGTCACCATGCACAGTATTTAACCCTCCTTCATCGCCATCCTCGCCCCCTGCATCATCTGATTCCATAGGTTCCCTACCATCACTTCGCGATGGTGGTTGCAAAGGCCCTTCGTGATGGGGTGGCTGACGGCCGTGTTGTTCCCATCCATTGGGTGAGTCAGGTCGGGAAGACGAAGATGAAGAAGGAGACGACCCGCGCGAAGGCAAAGATGAGTGGCGTCTTCGACTGGAACAACCAACCAAAAGTACTGTATATTACTCCCGTGAAAACTCAATAGAATTAGTCCGCAAAAACAGAGATGGAAGACTTCACTCGCATATTCAGCATTTTCATTTACGTATTCGATGTAAGAAACATAAGACTTAAGGAAGTACGCAGTAGGCCAGCTTCGGGTACATAAAGACTATAATGGGATCAATAGAGCGGCCGCAGTTTCCGTCTAAGAAAACGCTCCACGAACCAAAGGGTCAAAGAAGTTTGATGCGCTGAAGATAATCAAGAATCCGTTGCGAGTACAAATTTAGATTTCCGAAATCCTTCTGCCATTGGTCTCAGAATCTATCTTGGGAAAGATATGGAATAATTGTACCAAAAGGTCAGACGCTCGTCCAATGTTTAAGAATGACGTACGCTGCTAATGGGAGGAACCTTGCTCGCTTAGGGTGAATTTTTTCAGCACCAGATAACTTCTTCCTCTCTGTCCGCGTTAACTTCATCAACATTCCTCCTCTTTGTGTTGTAACGCGCTGAAAAGCTTCAATTTCAAGATTGACTTCCACGGGCGCACCAAACGGTATCCTGTCTGTATCATAGAATGATCCTTCGAGGGATGAACGAATCTCAAAGTCCATCTCAGTATCTTCGGGTAACAAAGCACCAGGCCCCAGGTAAGTATAGGCCATGTTGATTGACTCCCTCAACCGATCCGCACTCAAAATAGGTCTATTATTGTCCAAGCCAGGATTACTGGCATCCGAGTCATTACCCGGAACGTTTAAAGTAAGACTAGGACCGCCCGAACTTCGGCTCGAACTTTCACCGGAGCTAAACTTAAGCATTTCCGAAGACACGGGGCGAGCTGCCACGCTTTGCGCAAGTTCGTCCGAATCGCGGCGTCGATGTGTTGCATCTATTCTCGTAAGACCATCAGGGCTTCCGTTGTAATCAATCCCGTATAACTTCCAGCGCTCGATGCCTTGAGGAGAGTGAGCCAAGGACGGTGCAAAAGATATAGGTCTCAGTTCCCTACCAAAAAGTCTCACGGGAGGTGAACGTAATTCGGAAGTAGGTTGCTCGTTCTTCCCGCTTCTCCGAAACGAACAGCCCTCCCCATTCATTACCAGAGTTTGTAGCTTGGGTTCAGGAGTGTCCGTATGCTCTTGCTCGGTACTAGAACCGGCCCCTGTGTCGCCTTCCCTACGAGCTGCTACGCCTTCATCCCTAAAGATTAATCTCTTGCCCCGCATGTTGCACTGTGTGGAAGAAAAGTCGGCCCCTCGGGGAGGCCCTCCCGTTAGGTTATGAATATCCACTTCTCCGGAAGCTGATTCGGATGTAGTGATAGCTATTTCCTCCCAGTACTCATGCGATCCGTCAGCGTCCATTTGCCGGACTTCTCCGTGGTAGGCAATGAGAGATCGACTGAGATTGAAATGTGTACCCTCCTCTACCAGAACCACGCTTTCAAATTGACTGTGCCGAAAAAAGAGGCTAAGATGTAATCAAGGATGCAAGCGCTCGCATCCGAAACTCAAGCAGCTAACCAAAGAAAGGAAAATAGGGCAGTACCACGAAGGATGATGAAAAGTAGCAAATACTGCAGAGCGAGCATGCGCCTGAAAAATCCAAAGGTGACAGGAAGATGGAGCAACGAAAAGATGGAACACCGCGAGCACGACTGCCCCGAGAGAATGGTGCCACAAATTGCCAGGAATCGCATGCGGTGAAACTACCATCAAGCTCCAAAACCCTGACCAAGATCAAGAAATAAGAGGGTCCTCCTGCCTCCTCTCCCTCGCGGAGAGCTCAAATCTCCACCACTATCACTACCACTACTCCGCTCTAACCTTGCAAGGAGCCAGGCCTCCACCCGTCCACCTCCCACGCAAGTATTGCGCCCGAAATATATTTATTTATATATTTATTTATTTAATCGATACGCTTCCCCTTCGCTCAGACCGCCATGAGTCGCGCACCAGCACCTGCCCTACCCCGACGCTCTGCACTTCCCTCTACAACAGGCAGCGGCCGAACGGACGGACAATGCGCCATGGCCCTCTCCTCGCTGTCTGCCTGCCTCCCCACTACTGCTACTCCTCCTGCTGCCCCCGCACTTCTTCGCCAAGCTTCATCACCACACTCTCCTCCTCCTGCTCGCTCCTGCTCGCTCGCTCGCATACCTGAGACCCTGCGACCTGCGCTGCTGCGAAGTACGAGGTACGCTCGTCGTTCGCTTTCTACCTCCTCCTCCTCTCGCCTGCTCCTGCAGCTCCTCCTCCTCCTCCTCCACCTCCTCCTCTCATTTCTACATCGCCTCGTCCTCGACCCTCGCTCTCGCCGTCGCGGCCCTCTCTCGACACAAGACAAACGTCCACGGAGCGTCTTTGGCTCTTTCCTCACCCCCCGCCCCCTCCCTATGCCTCTACCGCTCGCCCTCCTCGCTCGTCCTCGAGCTGCTGCTGCTGCTGCCGCCTCCGCTGCTCGTCGTCGTACATTTCACACGCCAGAAAAGTTACAGACAGAGCGACAGACAGACAGACAGAAAGAAAGCGAGCGAGCGCGGGCACGCCGAGACACGCCGGAGCGGAGCGGAGCGGAGACAGGTGGAACAACGGAGTCGGACCCGCGCCAGGACAAAGATCCATCGAACGCTCCGAAGTCGGTTCCAACGTCCGCCCCCAGTCCTAGCCTAGCCCGCCCTCGCCCTCCTTCTCCGCGGCCTAATTCCCTTCCCTTTGCTTCGCCCTCCGCCAATTTTAGCTAGCCCGGCCCCGGCAGCACCTCCCCTCTACAGGCTTCTCTCCCTCTCCCTCTCCTCCTCTACGTACCGCGGTTCGTTACACATACGGTTTCGGGGCCCTTTCGAATACCGTACCTACCACCAGCACCGGCCGGTCGGTCGGTCGGTCGTGCTCGCTCGCTCGGCCTGGGGCCCTGCTGCTCCCCCGTTCGCGCTTCGAACTGCCTCTTGCCCTTGTCCCCCACGCACACTCTCCTAACCACCGTACTCCCCTTGTCTCTCGAGGGACCGACGACGACGCTGGATGGATCATTGCTGCCGTGAGTATATTTTTTTTATTTTGAGCCTCTATGAAACCCATCTAATTCGCTGAATAACCTAACCAGCCATATATATATATCCCCGACGCGGTCCATCTTTGGCATTGTGAGAGCGAGGAAGTAGCGCCGCCGAGTCCGTAAAGGGTCGAAAAGCACCGCCGATGAGAACCCGGCATTTAGTCAGTGCTTAGAACTCTCTCTGTCTCTGAGTTGTAAGAGCTACGGAGCAACTCCATCGAACCTACGCCTTCTGAAAATCCTTCAAACTCCCTTAACGATATTTGTCGACGACCTTCATCCGATCACTACTCCCGACTTGATTCGGTCAGTTCTTCCATCTTAGAGAATTGTTGCAACTCAATGGGTCATTTGTTGTAAATAAATAATTTGGCTAATACTTTGGCTTACCATGCTGAAATTCCAACGGCAAATGAATTCTCCAAGTTACGGGGCTAGTATGGATTTAGCAACATACATGCTTCAAATTAATGCAAACCAAATGGGAAATCTGAAGTATAATGTTCAAATTAATCTTCTTAAATATAAATATAAGTTGTTTATAGGAATCATTGTTTCTTTTGACACCTTGTGAAACCTACATACTAATAACTAGTATGATAATATCATTCTTGCCGACATGCAATCGGCAATATTGACTTCTTAAACTAAACAATAAAGGTGTGTATGCAAACACTTTTTCGTCAAAACGTCAAATTTTCTTTACCAAAAAGAAGAAAGTTTGATTTGTAGAAAAACATGTTTTATGATTATATGCAAATGTTGCTATATGATGTAATATTTTTTCACCCCACCAACTTATTTTCTTTTCTCATTCATATTCATATTTAGTGGTTTACATGTAAGTCCAATTCTAATACAATTATTCACAATCAAATCAAATGTTTCAATAGGAATGGACTAGTTCATCCAAATGTGATTACAAAATTGATATTATATGATTGCATATGATGACATATGACTCACACAAACAAGAATACAGATCCTTTTTTGATATGTGCATGTAATAAGTACAAGTTTCATAAATATGCAATGGATATGTGTAGAATACATAAACTCTACAACTATATAGAAACAAACAACATATACAATAGCATGTACAAACCTGTCTACCAAGTTGTTGAGAGTCATTGTTGATAAAGAATTCCTATTATATGGAGCGTATAAATATGAGTCAAGTTACAAGATGCTTCAGTCTCAAGAACAACATTTTCACAATTCATCTATCATTTCCCTTCATGCACAAATTTTTTCCCAAGTTCTACTTGGTTTATTCTTCAACATTTTTTTGAAACCCAGAATATTTATTTTATATTTCCTTCCTTGATAAATTTACAAAAAAAAATTTATCTCAAATATCATAGCCAATTTTTTCAATTTAGAGTGTCAATTACTCTCCTTATCAAAAGAAGATGTTAAAAAAAATTTGCAAAAATACTTTTTTAAAATCATTATATTACTATTATAGGAATATATATTTGTTTTGATTAAATTAATCAAAGATATACACATAAGTATATAGAAGCTTTTGGAATCCAAGTTTGAAGTCTTTCTGAATATTCTACCTACCCTAATAAAGATAAAAAACAATTAAAAAATTAATATTAAGTCTTTGTAATAATCTAATATCTGAAAAAGCACATATCACAACCCATACATTCAAGTTTAAACTATAATTTAACTTTGATTTTGGTACTATATCAACTTGTGCATGAAATTACTTATTCATGTTGTATTGAATTAGTCATAACCTTCTCTACAGGTCATTCTTTATTATAAAATGTTCATATTTTTATTTAAAAATAGTAAATATTGATAAAATTCAAAATTTTTCCTTAAATCATTTGCAAAAACTTTTGATGAGCATGTCAACTCACAAACTAACATTTAAAAATATGATTTTGCATGTAACATTAACATCGTATATTTCACTCTCCACATTAAAGCTCAAACAAAAATAATATAACATCGATTGAAAGAAAAAAACATTAATAATCAAATTTCATTAAATAAAAATAAATTTATTTATTTACCATAATATTCGCTAATAAAGAAAATTCGAAGAATAATTTTTGAATATATATGTGATAATCAAATATTTCAACATCATCCACATTATAAAGAATGTCACTGTCATTGTCAAATAATTTCAACATGCACTATGATGTGGATTTAGTATCACTAAATACTTTTGATTCTAACATATTATTTTGTCTAATATATTATATAAGATTAAGTAAATTCATATATGAAAGAAAAAATAATTTGTACATTGCAACGACAACAGACACAAAGCTAAAATTGTTTCAAAAAGTAAACTTGAAGGATTATCAAAACCAAAAGGCTGGTGTTTTTAAAAATTAACTATATTGTTTAACTACATTTTTTTCAAAATTTACAATAAAACTAGACAATTCAATACCTCATGAACGAAATTACCCATCATTTTCAAAACTTTTATTTTATACGCAAAATGCCAATAATACAAAAAATATATCATACCCCAATTAACCAATATATATGCAAATAGAACTTTGTGACAAAAAAAACAAAACTATGTCGTAAGATGTTTGATCTAAAAGAATTTATAATTGATATTTAGTTACTTTTACTATAGTTGTTATGTTACTGATCTTTATGACAATAATTTATACTGTTAATCATTTGTTTCATTTATAGAAGATCAAAAGATTATATTACATGTAGAGCTACAAGTTGTTTGAGTATATTCTAAAGTTATGTTCAAATCTTATAAGCTTAAATTCTCATTTCTTGTACTTTTCAAATAAAATCCAACATGCATTGTTTGCTAAATGAAATTAAGATGAATGTATTGCATCAAACAAAATACATGATACAGTTATTATAACAAAGCTATGCATTTTTTAAACATGTTAGCAGAAAAATTAACACTTGAAATTCTCGTTGAAATGATTTTATAATAAATATTGTTCATGAAAAATCCCACTAGAAGTATTAAAAACTATAGTTTACATATGATTTGAAATTTAATAATTCCAATTTTTAACAATGAAATTCTATAGCTCATATTTAAAAAACGTGTTAAAATTTAGTGAAAAGTTGTATTTAGATTTTTTTTGAAGTTGTTACTAGTTTGTCTCTTGAATATGTCTTGTATTTTCAAGCTACACAGTATGTAATCGTGCATCTCATATATGAATATGGTTGTGCTTAAAAAGTCATAGATATCATTTTTGCATTTGATGAACATGGAAGTCATAAATCACTTATGCAATTGTTGTGATTAAATGTAAAAAACTATATATTTTACTATGATTTGAAATTTAGAAATAAAAAAATGAAAAAAAAATTTTCAATTTAATCTAATATTAATATATCATGTATATATTTTTTCGAAAGCAATAAATTTACAATTAACATATTTTATTTATGAATAATTTTGTTGACAAATGCAAATTTATTATGGCACAAAATATTATACAAATAAAATTCAAGTTTTTCCATGTTTATCACTATATTTTATATGTTTATATTTATCATAAAAAACTCATTATGTATCAAATTATGCGTCAAAATTACAACATGTAGAGAAATAATCACGTAGGATATATCAAATTTTATTATCACTCCACTCCCTGTAAAACAAAAAATAAAAAATAAAAAATTAGAAACTTTCTTAATTCTTGCTATTTCAACAAGTTTGATAACTGATAACATCAAATATTTTAATTCATAAAGCTTTAAGACATTGTATCAAATTTGAAATATGTTATAATTGAATTTAATAAATTTGTTCGGCCATGTCTAATTCAATAAAATAATCAATTTTTAAATCATGCATATATAAAGAAATATGTATTTTGGATAAAATGTCTAGATTAAAGTAATTTTTATTTTATACTTTTTTAATGTTAAAAAATATCTATCAAACAAATAAAACGAAAATGGATTAGAGAAAATTGATATATCATGGTATCAATTTGTAATATTTTTTTAACATTAAAAGAATAAAAAAAATTATTGTAATTTACAAAATTTATCCAAAATAAGAGAGGAGTAAAATTCAATATATATATATATATTTATATATATAAAATAATTTTTTTTTATAATTTCAAGTTGATAATTATCCAATAAATATTATATTATATAAAAAATTAGTGAATTAAAGAGTATAATATTTATCTATATTTCATACTATAAATTAATATTGTATTCAAAATATATATTTTTGGACAATAGAAAATTATGTAGGATCAGATATTTGATGTGTATGAAAATGATTCTCTTAAGATTGAATTTGAAACTATTTTTTTTTAAATATATGTATGTGCTAATTGCATAATTTTTCCGTATTAAGATGAAATTTAGTTTGAAATGTTTTTGAATAAATCAAACCAAAAAGAGTTATTATGTACAAGCACATTTTTAAAATAAAAAATATTATATATATAAGCTAAATTGAATGTTGTTGCTAAATTAAACTACTAACAACAATTAAGTCATATACTAACATCAAATTTTCTGTAAACTAATTTGGATCAATTTGTAATTAATGAAAAGATTGAAATATGAATCATGTTTTTCTCTCAATTAATTAAAATTTTATTTGATTCATGAATAAGATAAATCATGAAAACCTATAACATATCAAATACTATGTATATGATATTCTTTTTTCTCGGAATTCATCATTTTTTTTACATTGTATCATATATAAAATAATAATTCAGTTGATAAATCTATATTCTTTTGCCACATAATTTATACATTTTGTCGGTAGATTCTAACTAAAATAGATATAAGCCCCAGTTTACGGACGACCTCATTGATAGCCGAGTATTGAGATTGAAATTTAGACCCAATCATATAACTGTAGTGAATTTATGATTATTTGCTCTTCGTCATTAGGCTATTCCCCCTTTGATAAATAAGTGATTCTTTTAAATGACTGCTAATCATAACAAATGTATGTATTTATGCAGTTCTATATCGGAATAAAATATTATATTGAAATACATAGCATTTCAACCTGATTTTTTAATTTATGTAAAAGAAAAAATAAAATAAAATATCGATCAAATCAAATATCACACCTTAAATAATTATTGATTTCACAAAGTATTGTTATAGTTATCAATCTATCTCAAATTGTATCCATGAAGTCATAAAGAATGAATATTATTTCCATACACTAAACTTGGTTGCATAGTTTGCATCTTTAAATCAAAATACAATATAATAGTCCATCATCTTATTTAGTTATCTTGAGCTTATATTCAAGCTTCCAGGACATAGTCATTTCATATCAATCAAAATAATACAGTCATGCAAAAGTAATAGGTGCAGAAATTATTTGACTATATACAAAAATTATCTACAATATGCTGAATTTGTTGGATAATTTAAAATATTAGTAAAAAAAGATTAATTACATAATAATATTTGAAGAGGATAATTAAATTTTATTTAAATGTGTTATAACAGCTGCAAAAAACAGATATATATTTTTTAAATAAAGGAAATATTTGAAATAAAAATAATAAAAATATTGAAAATATCTGTAAGCTTATATGATAAAATTTTTATTTGAAGTAAAAAAGATGTCTTGTTTTTTTAGTTTCAAATAAAAAAATAATGAATAATAAAATCGAAGAAAATTAATCAATGGAAGCATGTGAGTATAATCAAATTTAAATTATAATCAATTATGAATACATGAAATCATACAGCAAAAAAACATTTTACACACTTTAAATATTCAAAATTTTATATTTGAATATTTAAATTCAATTATAGGAATTGCAATTTCTGAAAATTATTTGGATTTAGATCTATGAACATCAAAATTGAAACAAGAAAAAGTTCACCTTTAAATATAAGATTATACAACGATACAAGGTAACTTAGTGACGAATATAGAATGTAAATAGATTTTGAATTTATTCTTGTTACTGTTAATATCAATATAAGCACCAAAAAATAACGAAAGCGTTTTTTTAGAAGTAATGATTTTAATTTTCCATTTTGCAATTGGCTATCTTATATATGCAAATAGAATGATTAATAATCCTCAAAATATTGTTAAACTAATATCATTGAAAAAAATATTATAATATTTACACATAGAAAGAAAAGCAATTTCTACACAAATGATATTAGTCACTAAATATTCATATATTTTTTTTTAAATATGGAATGTGAAATGTTTGTAGAGATAATTATATTTTGATTTCTATTTCTATTTTAAAATTGATATTGAACAAACTTGGATGAAATTTCGTTATAATTTTTCTAATTCAAAGAGAAACTTGATAAAGTCAATTTAATCTTATTTAAACATTGCTGTAAAATAAGTAAATATAAAATATTATTATATTAAGATATAAAAGTTTGTGTAACAAATATTTTGATGTGTAAACATATGCAAATATGAATTAACATGCACAATCTATTACGAATAAGTTTGTAATAAATTGTGCATATTAATTCATATGGATATACATATATATATATATTCCTTCGTTCCAAATAATCTGATTTGCGCACTTTTGACATCAATTTTGAAAATGATGGAAACAATTATAATCTTGCAAAAAAAAATCAAATCTTGGACGACTGTGATTATTGTTGTTAATATAAAAATATAAGTTAATTTTGTATGATGATATTGACATAAATTTAGGAGATTTAATATCTTAGTGCTTTGATCAAAACAATATATCATTATAAACATTTTTATAATTAAACGTCTGTATAATTTAATGACAGACGATTCAAATCCATAAGATATATTTGCCATGTTTAATAATAGATTGAAAGTTAATTGTGTAAAACAATACTCCATCTAAATCGATTGTTATAATGTGTACAAGGATGAATTATGTTGTATCCATCAAATTTTGTATGTGACTTTTTATCTTATGCTAGATTCGTTTAAAAAATATTTTTATAGTAATTTTAATACTTCAAAAAATATTTACTATTAGCTAAATTTAGAACATTTCAACTAGTTTCTATAACCTAAAAGTAAAAGATAGGGTTTAAAAGTAAAAGATAATCTGTTACAAAATCGTTTATTAAAATATATTTGCTCAACTTAACAAACAGTTTCCAGATTTGTTCTTTATTAAAGTTAAAAAAAAAAGGTTTTAATGACATGCACAATTTTTTGAATTTTTTTTAAAACATAAATAAAATTACATGTGTTTAGTTAAACCCTACACTCACAATAGTTATCAATCCACTTAGTGTAAAACAAAACGTCCAAATTTCTCCTCGTTAAATTCAATTTGCTGGTCTTTTAATTCAAGATAGTACTCTACACATCAATTACTGTACATACTGCATGGGGTATTTCAAAATGCTTAAAATTTAAATTCAAAAAAATTATGATTAACAAGTTTTCATATACTATTAATATTTTTTAATGTGTTTAAAACTAACTTAAATAAATGTAAAACAAAAATTAAAATTTACGTGAAATATAAACAAATATTACAAACTTTTCCGTTTGAATGTTGTTAAATCTTGAGTCAAAAAATGAAAATTACTTGATTCAATTTTTAAATTTTAAAAAATGTTAGAATATTACATATTTTGATTTCATTTGTATAATAAAATCAACAAATCAAAAAATTAAATCCATTTTCTTTTCTAAAATAAAAATTTAAACAAAATTTTGAAAATTCCAAAGCTAGGTGAAAATATTGATATTTTTCTATATTAAACAAATTTTCATAGATTTCGTTTCATAAGTAAAATAAATCTCAAGAAGATTACACTCTAACATATTCTATTCATCATACAATTTCTATATATTAATCAAAATTAAATTGAATTTAGAGTTTGTTTTGCTATTAAAAGATATACACAAATGAAATCCTTAATCAAAAATCTAAATCTATCTTTCAAATAATCATATTTGTTAGTTTGATATCCAACTATCAAAAGAGAACTCAGAATTTTAAAAAAGATTTAGAATAATATTTAATTTTTTTTTATTATACAATCGAAGTTATAAACTACTTGTTTGACTTCATAAACATGTAAAATTATGAAATTTAGTTTTAATTAATTCAAAATAATATTAGTTAATTTAAATGATGCAATATCAAGTTAAACCTTGATCATGATAATCTACAATATTGTGTGTACATATTCATGTACCTATAAAGTATTAAATAATAAACAAAATTCAAGAGTTTTTAATCTCATGTTATAAACTGAGTTTATTCAACTGATTGAATGATTCTGAAGTTGATGGTATATTTTCTATGCAAATATTAGATTTCTGTTTTATTATATATATATTTTTTTATTATTTCTAAACAAATAAATTTTACTTTTAATATATATAATTTTCATTATTTGAATTCTAAAAATATTCCAATTAATTGTTGACTATGATTATATTTTTATATTAATGTGCATTATAATATAATATCTCAAAATTGTAGATTTACTCCAACTTTTCGATTTTATTTCATATATTTGAATGCCATCAAATATCATATTCAAAAATAAAATAAAATATTTTGAACAATGTATCTTGTTGATATTTCAACTTTCATTATATACTTATTCATATAATTATTATTTTTATTATTTCAAATTATTTGTATCTAATGATTACAAATCCCTTCATAGTCTTATATTGTATTTCTTTCACATGATTGTGATATCAAAGTGTAGTTTTTTTATAAATATAGAAGTTAAAAACTTTATTTATATTTAGAATGATATGAATTCACCTATTTAATATGTGATTTGACTCTATGTACATGAAACACACAAAAACATGATGAAAAACACTTGCTTGTGTCACGAGACAATTAAAATTCTAAAATTCTGAAAATTTTGCTTCTTATTATTAACACACAGTTCAATTAAAATGTGTATTATAACAAGATTGACGCAAAACTCAGCGTAGAAGCTTTATGTTATGTTAGAAAACAAAATTATAGACTTATTATCTTCAAATGTAAATGTTGGGTTTTTTTTAAATAATTTATTGTATGATTTAGCATTGATTTTTTTTATTATTAATATTTTTATGTGATTTGTTAACTAAAAGTTGTGTGTAATTTAATCATAAAAATTGATATAATGTTATAATACAACGTTATTTAAAATCATGCATCCCCTGAGGACCTCAATCGACAGGACGGTTAAATTCCGGATTAATACTCGTAAAGTGATTCGACAGTGCACGCACTTGCACGGCAATTCGGACTTCGAGGGGTGACTCTCGCTCTCTGTGTCTGTGATTTCTTCAAAGCAAATTTTTTGTGCAAAAGCAGAAGTGCCTTCAAATTCGAACTTACTTGAGATGTTTACCAACTTTTCAGAAATGCTTTCATCGGAACAACTTGTCTTAAGGTTTACCCACTGAACTAGGAAAGTTACAAAGCTTGAAGACACTGCGAGTACATCCTCCTGCAATCCCTTATGATATGAGAGCGTTTGAGCTTGTACTCTGAGTCTTGTGACTGAGTCCTATTTTCGGTAATAAGTTTCTGCACAAATTTTCCTCCACGGAGGAACCACTCCATCGGGTCCATACTAATTTAACTGTTGGATTCTTGAAACTGTACGTCCAGATATTTGAACGATAACTCATTGTCAGGCGCAATCACAGATACTTTAAACTCGAATACATGTAAGTCGTGGTCCCAGGACTTCACCTCTGATCACTTATCCAATATTGTTTTTACGTGATGTGGAATTGTGGCCCGATAACATTGGAGACTCAAAGTACTTCACATCATCCTAGTACATCGATCGTGACTATATGCCGCCAGCAAGAAGAGCGGCCTTCTTACAGACACCGCCTTTGGCATTAGGGTTAGTTGAAAGAGTGGAAACATACTGCGGGACAGCTACCTTCGAAGTTGAGAAGGTGTGTCGGAAATCCTTTCCATTCTAACGGATGTTCCACTGTCCAAGACGAGTAAATAGGCATGTGTTTATTTTCGTCAAGTCTGAAAAATCCTGGTGCTCGTAGCGCATAGACATCTCGCCTCCCGAAGAAGAACAATGAAAGTGGAAGGCCGGATAGCAAGTTGATTGCTTCTGCGCTTCTCAGCTTCACCTCGCATTTCTACCAGTTTCTTCTCACTTCCAAGAGTTGAATCTTCAAATTTCATGTCGTATCGTCTTTCGTTGCTACTAACAAATATAAGATTGCAAGAAAGATGGGCTTTTGAAGGCTGCTATTGGTCTTGAGATTTTGGGTTGCAGCAAGGGTGTATAGGAAGCTTTTGTTTGTAAGCAAATGAACCACCTTCGTGGCTTCCTATGGAGACTCCCCTGATCATACTACAATGCATTGAACTGTGGTTGTGAGGTCGACACGGACCCAAACACAACCCTGGAGTTGAAGTGGTAGAACTGGCTGAAGAAGGTGTCACGATCAACGCTACTGTAAACCTCAATCCAACAAAGCGGAGGGACGGAAAACTGCTCTTGCTCTCAACCTGGGTAATCCTGACCACAAGGCTTGATGGAAATTATATTACGAATTGCCCGTGGGTTTCAATGAAGCACATGAAAAAAAGTCTATGGCCGAAGGTAAGTCTATGACCCCCGGAAGACGACAAAGGAGGTAAAAAGTCGGGGCAGGATGGGGGGAGCGCTGAGTCAGCACGGGAAATGCCAGATCGGAGGTCATCCGGAGTCCGTGGAGTCCAGGACAGCAACCAAAACCAACATACAGACGTTGACTGCGCGATCGCGAGTGGCCCTGGTGGACGGGACGGACGGGGGCCGTCGTCGTCGCGATAGCGGAGCGGAGAGCCCGGGAGCGATGGTTTGCAAGAAAGCTCCTCTCAACTGTAGGCCGCAGCGATGGAGCGTACAGCCCGAGGCCCGAAGGGGATAGCGATCTCTGCATGCGACCTGGACGTATGCCTCCTGCTGCTGCTGCTGCTGCTGACTGCAGGGCTTCGTGTCCAGAGCAGATGCCCCGTTTTGTAATCTTCCGACGCGGAGGTTGATGGAGATGCGCGGCAGCAGATCAACGGGAGAGTGAGTGAGGGAGAAGCAGAGAGAGGAGAGAGAGAGAGAGCGCGAGGGGAGAGAGGCGGTGGAGAGTGGAGCGCTGGAGAGCAGCCATTCCGCCACGTCGAAATTAGCGAAGCAAGGTGAGGCGAGGCCAGGGAAGTGGACGACTGACTATGACGGGCGAGAAGGGAGGAGGTGAACCCAGGTGGAAGAAGAAGAGGGTTTGCTCGCAGAGGGAGGAGGAGAAGGGGAAGGGGTTGTAGATCATCGCTTTGGAGCAGTCACACGGAGAGAAGTCGACCGGCTTTTGTGGTTGCAGTCTTCATCGGCCCGGAGTCAGAGCTCACTGTGAAATTCTCGATCTGACGAACTGTGGCTCTGTTCAATTAGAACCTGTTCAATCCCGGTTTTGGGGCGGCAGTTCAGTGTGGGAGGTGAGGATGTTCGAAGTTTGTCGAATGGGATAGACGACGTGAGGCAATCAGTATAGGTCAACAGGGTAGCCCGAACCAGTGAGGGCAAAATGGAGCCATTCTCCGGCGGGCAGGATGATCAGAAAAGGGTAAGTTTGTTTTTATCGTTCCAGGTTTTGAGCTGCAGATGTTTAATGCTGTAGAAAAGACTCGTAGTATGGCTGTCCGAGGTCAGGAAGGGATTGCAATTTCTAAGTTGCGTTGGAGTGGATTTTCACAGCCAGAGTGAAGCCTGCCGCCCTTGTGCTTCACGTCCCGGTGCTAGTGTCGAACTTTTCTTTCTGCAGTTTGTAAAGCTCGTAACATCACCAGCGGCCAGATCATTATATGGGCTCTGGCTTTTCTCTCAAGTCAGGAACGATCATCAAGCATTTCTGGGCGGACTTGCTAAAGTTAGGGGTTGACTTTTTTCGGATGTGTGTTCTATGTGCAGGACACTCAGCTCCGGCTGGAAGAAATGAAAAAGGCGGCGGATATGAAGCTATCGTTGCGGCATGTCAATTTGTCACCTGAAAGGCCCGGTATGCGTGGCCTATTTATTCACATTCATGAATTTACTAGGATTTTAATTTGTGACAAGCACGAGACGTTTTCCTTCTATACCACCCCGCAGGAATGCCCAAAGGGTATGGAATTCAGTGTCGAACCAGTCCAATTGGTCTGTCAAAGCCTCACAAACCGATTGGCTGTGGCCGTGTGCTGGAACATGTATCTCTCAAACCTTCCATGTCACTGAACCGTCGAAGTGGGCTGACAATGTTAACGCAGATGCCGCCTTTTTGAGAACCCTTGATTCCGCGATTAAGCGTAACACCGCTGTGATCAAGAAGTTGAAGCAGATAAATGAGGAGCAGCAGGAAGGGTTGCTAGAAGAATTGAGATCTGTAAATTTGAGCAAATTTGTCACAGAAGCAGTTACTGCAATTTGTGACGCCAAGTTGAGGACGTCTGACATAAATGCAGCAGTTCAGGTAATGTCCATATGTGGTACGTGCAGCTTTTGATTAGACGGGGATGCGGAGGAGCGAACCATCTAACCAGCAGTTTTTTAATGTTTCAAACTATAACTAGGTCGAAGGGATGTTTTACACTTCATGACAAGTGGCCGAGTGTAGTTTTTAGAGAAAAAAGGTCGCATCTCCTGTAATTTGCTTTCTAATCATGAGCCTATTTTTCTACGGAGAAGTTCTCAGACGACAGAGTTGGAATTTATTTATGACGTTTACTCTTGGGCCGGATTCTGTTTTACAGGTTTGCTCGTTACTTCATCAAAGATATAAAGATTTTTCTCCAAATCTTATTCAAGGTCTGGTGAAGATGTTTTTCCCGGGAAAGACAGCCGATGACGTAGAAACTGATCGGGGCCAGAGAGCAATGAGGAGGAGAAGCACTCTCAGACTTCTTGTAGAACTCTACTTTTGTGGTGTTTTTGAAGATGCCGGAATCTTTGTCACCATCATCAAAGACCTAACTAGCGCCGATCATCTCAAGGATCGCGAAGTCGCACAAATGAACTTGTCATTGCTCGTGAGTTTTGCTCGTCAAGCTCGCGTTCTCTTAGGACTTCCTCTGGGTAATCATGATGTCCAAGAAGAGGTGAGTCATGCAAGATGACCTTTTTCAATTGATTGGTAGCAAGTGGACTTGTCTTTACAGATTAATTTTTTCCAGATATTGTAGAAGGCAGCGACAATCTCAGCCCTTCTTCTGCTCACCATGGAATCTTTGGCAATCATTGCAAGTCGGTTTTGATGAGAATTATATCGGAGGAGCATTAGATCTTTACTGAAACTCATTCTTGCCTCGTTTCTTCTTTTCATTACTGTGACGCAGATCTACAAGGAGCTTAGCGTGACTGCTGAACAGAAGAAACACTTCCGCAAATTGTTTCAGTCCTTTTTTGATGTTGCTGTAGATTTGCTACAATCAGAACATGGGGTATGTTTCCACTTAGTAGTTTTGTTTTTTATTCAGGGATTCTGTTTTGCCTGTTCTTAACGTAGTTCCATGCTTTTATACTCATTTGGATATCACGGGTCTCTCAAGTACCTCTGGAAGCTAGAAGTAATTTAGGTTTTTGCTTTTCCTTCGCAGTCATTGAGGCTTCTGGAACAAGAAAATGCGCGGATGCTTAATGTCAAAGGCGAACTGAGTGAAGAAAATGCTGCTGCTTATGAAAAATTGCGGAAATCCTACGAGCACTTGTTCAGGAACATATCTGCGTGAGTCTTCTCCCCCGAAATTTCATTATAAAATGCAGGAGCAATTATGAATATTATTTTTTTGCGAATTGAACGGTCTAGAGATGAGGTCTGAAAGCCAACTTGGCTGATTGGAGCAGAGCTTATCGTAGATTATAATTACAAAAATTATTATGAGATAAGGTTATGTTCTTCCTTAAGATGTACCTACCATTCTAAATTCGTTGTTGGATTTTGGGCATGAAATCAGGCTAGCTGAGGCCCTTGACATCCAACCGCCAGTCATGCCGGAGGATGGACACACAACTCGAGTAACATCGGGTGACGATGGAGCCTCCGCTTTCGTAGGAAAAGATCTGAACGGCCCAGAGCCAGTTTGGGATGATGAGGACACGAGATCCTTTTACGAAAGCTTGCCAGATCTGCGGTACTCATTCTTAAAAACCAGGACCATGGTGTATGTACATGTAACATGCAGCTGTAAAATATCAGGCTGATTTCTTCTAATTTCAACAACACTGATTCGTGAAATAAAGATCTTGATTCTCTTGACCATTCGTTGCACAGAGCTTTCGTCCCAGCAGTTTTGCTTGGAGAAGCTGAGCAAAAAGGCGATTCACAGAGTCACAAATCAACTGAACATCAGGCATGCTCTCTTGTCCGTATCTTCTTGAGTGTTGTCTCGTTATTGTGGAGATGTGAGTTAGACTGTTTTGCGAACACAAAAGTTCTTTACCATCTGTATACAGCCGAGGCATATATGTAGACTTTTTTCCGGGTAAAAATCAGAAACAATGGTGCTTGAACTATATCCACCCCTACAATTATACATGGAGCCCCCATGGCCCGTGCTGAGTACTTGTACTTGGTCTAGCTATCTATATGTCTACCACTTATCACTTTACCCCAGCCACGATTATGTGACGATGGTGTGATACCCGTCGGGTAGATATTGTTTATGATGCGTGGTTCCTCTTCTCACACCGGAAAAGAGTATCTGTACTGTACAATTGTCTCTTTCAAGTATTTGCCTTTCTGTCATGTTGTCTTTGTTGTCTGCATCTATGGCATGTATCGTTGCTTTCATGGTTCTCTCACGTTACTAAGGCGTTCTCTGTGATGTGCTGTCGAACCATTCAGCACCATGCTATGCCTAGCTTATGTACACCTTTTGCCATGTATGTGCCTGTATCTTTTTCCATGAATATGTGAAGAACCTCTACGGATCGTACCCCTCTGGTGTTTGCCATACGTTACTGTATATGCTTCGTCCTTTTGGTTGATCATGTTGGTATGAATGTATCTACCCGTACCTTTATAATATCGCAGATCTTGTGCCTTACTTGGAGTATGAAGAGTCATAAAGCTGACATCAAGCACCGTCCATGAATCGTTGCAGGATAGTCGTGGTGACTCAGAGCAAACAACCTCTGCCGGAACCCTGGTCATTGATGTTTCAGATATAGGACAGAAACCTGAGAGCTCAGAGACACCTTTCTACACGTCCGACGAGAAGACCTCTCCAGCCGTCAAGGACAAGGAGAAGGATGAGAAAGATAGAGGAAAAGAGGCGGATAAAGACAAGTCTAGGGAAAGAGACGGTGAGAAGAAAGGAGACAAAGACTGTGAGAAAGAAAGAATCAAGGGACTTGAGGGCGCCAGTCTGGACAGTCTTCTACAGCGGCTTCCTGGATGTGTAAGCCGCGATCTTATAGATCAACTCACTGTAAGTTTACTACACAATATGCCTCTAGCTGAAGATTGGAGGGCTAGTTCTGTTGTGTATAGATTATGCTTATACGTGCACTTCATCATATGGTGATTCTTTTATTTGTATTTTTTTGGTAGTCAATGGTTCATACTTTAGTCTCCTAGCAAAGAAATGGTTCGCTGGGTTACTTTAAGTGAAGTGGAGGCAAGGTGGTCGTGACGTATACAATTTTCTTTCTGTGATTACCTCTTCATTGCAGGTTGACTTCTGCTACTTGAACTCGAAAAGCAATCGTAAAAAGCTGGTTAGGGCACTGTATACTGTGCCACGTACCTCCCTGGAATTGATTCCTTATTATTCAAGGATGATTGCAACACTCTCGACATGTATGAAAGACGTTGCCCCAATGATTTTACAATGGCTTGAAGAAGAGTTCAATTTTTTGATGACTAAAAAGGTAACACTTTTTTTCTTTCTGACTAGTAGTTTTTGCCAGTCATGGAGACATGAAACAGGACCATATCATTACTTCTGTGTGAAGAAAAGCTCCGTCTATATTCACGGGTACCATAAGATTCAACGGTCTTCACATAACTGAAGGTCCACTAGTTTGTTTCTCATGCATTTGCATGTCATGATTATCAACCAGAAGGTTGTCCCATACCTCGCAGGATCAAATGAATATTGAAACAAAGATCAGAAACATCAGATTTCTAGGAGAGCTCGCCAAATTCAAAGTTGCCCCTCCTGGACTTATCTTCAGCTGCCTCAAGGTGAGAGGATCTAACCTCCCCAGAATTTCACTCATTACAGTAACTCTCTTTTTCACAAGATCTTATATTTTCTCTTCGGTCTGTATATATATACCTCCTGAGATGACATACAAGTGCTTGTTTCTAATGACGATTGCATGTGTCATACAGTGTTGCCTGGATGATTTCACACATCATAATATCGATGTTGCTTGCAACTTGCTGGAGACATGTGGACGTTTCCTGTATCGATCAACAGAAACCTCCCTTAGGATGGGTAACATGCTTGAGATTATTATGCGACTCAAGAACGTCAAGAATCTTGATGCTCGTCACAGCACACTTGTTGAGAATGCGTATTACCAGTGTAAACCACCGGAAAGATCAGCAAGAGTTTCTAAAGTCCGGCCACCTTTACACCAGGTCATGATCTGTTTTCGGTTTTAATGAGCAAGACACTTGTGCATATTTGGGATTCACTTGATATGCTAGTGACGTGTAGGCTCCTAGGTGCATAGTTTGTTGCAAACTGTTCCTAGTTGTTACTTTGAAAGTGTTGAACAAACCTTTTGGACGTTGTTGTGCGGCAAAGGTATCTTTGTCTATATACACTCCAAAGAAGCTCAAGTCTGTCTCAAGCTACTGATGAATTAGTATATCGTAGTTACTTACCTAGGAGACGTATTTGCATCTCAAGGGTAAGTGCTACCACCTTGTGTATCAATAAGCCTGACTAAAATCTGGATACTTGGATGTGTGCAGTACATACGCAAACTGCTCTTCACAGATCTAGACAAGTCTTCAATAGAGCGCGTGCTGAGGCAGCTCCGCAAGCTTCCTTGGAATGAGAGCGAGCCTTACCTTTTGAAGTGTTTCATGAAGGTCTACAAGGGGAAATACAGCCAAGTGCACTTGATTGCGTCTTTGACCGCAGGTCTTAGTCGATATCATGATGGGTTTGCCGTTTCTGTAGTCGATGAGGTACGCTGACCTTTATGAGAATGCATATGAGCTGTCTTGTCTGTTGTTTAGTTTTTATTCGAAACACAATCCTATCAATGTCAAATGGATCCCATTTTGTTCGACATCGTTGCGCTAGTTCTAGCTTAGAAAATTACCGTTTTCAAGAAGTATACTTTGCTTGAATTTTCAGTAGTCAAGGATAGGTCTGGGGAGGTGTACATTTCGTCTTTATGATGTGACTTATATCCCAAGTAATGTCCCGTTATTTGTTTTGCTCTGTGCACAGGTACTGGAGGAGATAAGGATTGGTCTTGAAATGAATGACTTCGGAATGCAACAGAGGAGGATTGCATACATGCGGTTTCTCGGAGAGCTCTACAGCTATCGGTTGATTGACTCGCCTGTCATTTTTGATACCCTTTATCTGATCATATTTTTTGGCTACGGAACTCCGGAGGTACTGTTCGAATGCCAGGTTCTTACGTCACAGCTTCTCATTTAACTCTAATTGGCGATTAGGATGGAAAGTCTAGATTAATATGTGTTATTTTTCCTCTCTGTATTGTTCATTAGGCGGCACGTGCTCTGTGTTTGAGTGTTGGATTTCCATAAATTACACTTCTGGATTCTGGTTTGTCTTCAGATTTACAGTGTAATATACATGTGTATACATGTGCAATTGCTAACTTGGAAGTCCGATTACTTACAGCAAGATACTCTAGATCCGCCAGAAGACTGCTTCCGTCTGCGCATGGTCATCACGCTGCTAGAAACTTGTGGGCAGTTCTTTGATCGTGGTTCTTCAAAAAGAAGACTAGACCGGTTCCTTCTTTACTTTCAAAGATACGTCCTAAGTAAAGGCGTCATCCCTCTTGACGTAGAGTTTGACCTTCAAGTACGTTCAAAAATTCCTAAAGCCTTCATTATTTAAAACATTGCAAGTTCATTCATCGTGCGTATGTCAGGTTGCTTAAAGTTGTTTAGTCATGAAGCAAGTCTATTCATGTGATACTCTTGTCACACTCACAGGACTTGTTTGCGGACCTTCGGCCTAAAATGGTTCGATTTTCGACCTTCGACGAAGCCAATCAAGCACTTCTTGAACTGGAGGAGCGGGAAAAGAACATATCGGAAAAGCAAGGCAATGGAAGATCTCACCACCCCGAGACGAACTCGCAGGGCCCTATGGATATCGCAATACCAACAATAATGGGTGGCCGAGAGGGAAGAGGTCTTGAGCAGGGTCCAGGTGAAGCAATGAGTCCAATTGAAAATGGAACAAGCTTGCCTGATGATGGAGATAGTGACACAGAAACGGAAAGTGGTAGCATGGAGCCGGATGGGCAGGAAGAAGAGGAGGAGTTGGAAGAGGACAAGTACGCAGAGCACGACGATGATGGTGATGATGAGGAGGAGGAAGAAGTAAGTGGAGACGCGGTCGGTTCTGAGGAAGAAGAACATGTCAAAATGAAGCAGAAGAAAGTTGTCGAGGCGGACCCTGCAGAAGCAGAAGAGTTTGAGAGAGAGTTTAGGGCCTTAATGCAGGAAAGTATTGATTCTCGCAAGCTTGAGATGCGAGCAAGGCCAACTCTGAACATGATGATACCCATGAACCTTTTCGAGGGTAGCAAAGATCATGGACGGATAACTGACGGAGAGAGTGGAGATGATGTTCCTGACGAGCAAGGAGGTAACAGTGTCAGGTTCCGTGTACTTGTAAAGAAGGGCAATAAACAACAAACCAGGCAGTTGCACATTCCTCGTGATTGTTCTCTGGTCCAAAGCACAAAGCAAAAGGAGGCAGCAGAGCTGGAGGAGAAGCAGGACATCAAGCGGCTGGTTTTGGAGTATAATGAGAGGGAGGAAGAGGATAGAGGTGGAGCTGCCCCGCAACCTATGAACTGGTCAGCTCCATCTGCCCCAAACATGGCTGGCAGGGGTTCTGGTGCTAAGGCAGGGTGGGATGGAGCCCCTCGGTCAGGCAATTCTCGCCAAAGGCGCCCAGTTGCTGCCGGATATGGTCGTCGACGATGAGCTTGGTATTCAATGTCCCCTCCCCTTCACAGTTGTCTTATTACGCTGTTTATGAATGCTTTGGTTACGAAGTGTTAAACTTGTGTAGTTCGTATTGGCGTTTAATCACAATGGCAACGGGCATACACTAACCGCAAGTGCCCTATTATCTCAGAGATGTAGAAATGCATGGGCATTTCTTTGAAGAATGACTGAGCCAGTAGATCGTGAAGGATCGTGTGTAAAGAGCGTTGCTCCGTGATGTTTCCTTTATGCACAACTTCCAATCGATGCTGACTTCGACCAAGGTACGACTTTTTTTTTCTAAGTGTGTCGAGATCTTGCTTGGCCTCAGAGGATTGAGTAGTAAAGGATTAGTTGTGGCCTGGATGTGATGGCCCACATAGTTGAGTTTTCAACAAATTTTTGTCCAAGTTTAAAGTCATATCTAAATATTTCAAATGCGAGTGTTTTTAGTATGAAGATGCGTCAGTCTCTACAATACTCGATAAAGTAGATGTGGTAGGTTAGATGCCATTGTTCTGGCTTTGACCCGTGACAAAGATGCGCTTTCAAAAGTCATATATTTATTTCATTTCCGTGTGGTAGAACTCTAAGAGCATTTGAATACTTCTTGTTTTAGGGTTGATCTCCACTCCAGCCAGGTCTTTATGTCCTGGCACACAAGATACACCCTTTGAAGTCACACCAGACCAGAGATGAAAGACGAAAATGCGGCATGACAGAGAATTCTGTGTACAACAATCTGGGATGGGATGGGATCATTATTTTTCGTCTCTGTGTCCGGTGGAGCATTACAAAACTTTCCAAGGCGATGATGGGCTGCTGGGTACTTCAATGTCTCCACTCTTACTTGAGTCCTTCATCTACCATGGGAGGCTATGGTCGAGTCTCTCACGAAGCAAGCTGAGAACAGAAAGATGCATATGTAGATGGGTTGGGGGTTGGAGAAAACAAGGATGCATCATGTTACTCATCCTTGCCTGCGTTGTTCAGTATCCACCAACATGTAGAAGGCAGAGCAGCCATCTGAATTGTCAATTATGCTCTTAAAGGTATACTATTCACGAGAATAAAGATACACACATGTACCAGTAGCAGCAGACAAAGGAAAGCACGCAGTTGTGTTTCATGTTCACCTTCACTATCTAATTTCGGAGTGAAAAAGGCAAACCTGGCTATTTTAGTGAAAGTCAGGGCTTACAGGATCTGTTGATCTTTTATTTGTCTGAGTGAGATGCATTTATGTTTTTACGCTGGGTTGAAGATTGGGTGAGCCAAAGTGGAGGTTGGAGTTATTCTGTGTCTCCTTCCTTCGTATTCAAGATCTTCCCTGCTTTTCATATACTTGGTTGACAAGTATTTTTGTAGGCATACATCAGTCAACGCATTTCCAAATTGTTGTATTTTGATCTACAGGTCACATACATTTTATGTCTCTATCAGTGATAGTAATTTTGCCTCGAAATTGTACATCTCAAGCTTGAGAATGACAAGTTCAAGATACTGTTCCGACGTGAAAAAGTGTGGGTGGACGTAGTAGTACCAGAGATCAGTTCCTCAATGTCGTATAGCATCGCAGTATTCACCAATTCACTGTTGGATCTTCAACAGTTACATTGATTTCTAAAGTAAGACACAGTGACGTAGTGCAGTGACAATTATTATAAAGCGTTGGCCTAGCCTAGCCCAAAATTCTTCATTTGAAGTCACATCAAGGGCCGGACATGCACGAGACTCGGAAAGAATAAAAGCTTGTATACATTTCACTTCTGGCCTCCAAAACTTTGAAGGTATTTGCACACGAGTCTAGCGGTTAAATAACGGATGGTCAGAGTCTTTACAGCTGCCTTCCAACTCTTCGCATCAACACACTACCGATCGTAAATGCGTCTTCGGAGTGTACGTATTGGGTTCTTATATTTGGGGTACTCTTTCATCTGTGCTTAGTGAAAATTACTTTCCTGGATTGAGCTCCAGGTCCACACCTCTAAAAGGAAGATTCTGTAAAGTTTCCATAACTCTATGGTAATCAATGACATTGACATGGATGATGTTGTGTGGTCCAAAATCTTGGGTTTGTGAGGGGTGGTGTGAAATGAATTATCAGTGAATCATCAATACGTATTGGAGTAGTAGCGGATGTATGACAAACTTTGAACCATCAAGCCATCACGATTCCATAGTCACCCAGTGCACTCTGAAATAAATTTCATCAATCATCAGAGATAATGCATCCGAAAGCCTCGGTTGATAAATGTTAAAGTCTTAGAACAATTAAGCGTTACGTTTTACTCACACGAATCAAAGATATTAGACTACGTTTATCGTACGTCTCAAAGTACAAGTAAATAGCTACAGAGCCCTATTCTGGATGTTAGCTACTACCGTTCTACTGGAGATTGAATAGCTCCTACATGGAGGTTGTCAGCAGTGCTTATAAGTATAATGGAAGACATCGGTTGTAGTCGCTTTTCGCCCTATAAAGGGGTAGATAAGCCTAGGGGTATGCAAATTGTACGAACGAACTTTGATGTACAAGAACTACCCAAAGTTTCCAAATGGTTGCACTGTCATCTTCAGGAACTCTGATGTTGGATGATATGTTCTGCCAGCTTTTCCATCATCCTTGACGGATGATGTGAGCAACAGAGGTGGTTTGAGAACAGGAGATTGCTATGACTTTCTTGTACTGTACAGGTAAGATGATGATGAAAAAGGTCAACTTTTTGTTGTTGTCATTGTCAGGATCCAGTCAACTAGACTACCTTTAGTTATATCTCACCAATCCACAAGGACTGTGCGTACCAGAATATTATTCTTCAAATAGACTGTGGACATCTCAGACGAGCAGATTACTGCAGATACCTTCTCGTGCATGCAACTTTTGGCCATGGATATGGTGTCATCTTGTTTTGTTGGATGGGCAAATTTATATATTAGAAAATTGCTTTCCCAAAGTCCAAAGAGGGTGTGAAAATTAAAAGAGAAGGAAGTTCATTGATTAGATGGAAGAAATTGCAGATGATTCGTGCTTCCGTACCTTCTACAATTTTGCACTCTTATGCATAACAAGTGCTCCTGAGCACTTGTTATGTTATGTTGTTAAACAGGTGCCGAACTCCATGCAACTAAATCGAAGTGCACAATGATTTTGTCAGTCACTTGGATCAGATGCATGCAAAAAGAGTAATTTATAAAATCATTACATGGATTTTGTTTCTCCGATATATCTGTTGAATGAGCCTACTTAAACTGGTTAGTCCCACATGCTGGTATTGATTTTACTTATTGAACAGTTAATTTTGCTCTCTTAAGTATAAGAAGATGAGCAAGTGTGGAACATGGGAGTTTCCGACATACAAGATGGGCTAGAGAGGAATATATAATCTGTCAGTAGCGGAATTTTCGTGTCTGACATGTGCATCATTACATTACAAGTAAAATGATCAGACCTAGCAGCCGAGAACCTATGTTGATTTCAAAGGCTTCCATACTTAGGAAAGAAAGTGAAACGAATCGGTGAAGAATAAAACTTCTGATGGTGTACTTTTTCCAGTCCATCTACTGAAGGTTGACTTCATCCTATGCTACTGATCACTTTTCGAATCTAAGTCCACGATCTGTAGGAGAAAGGATAGGAAGAACCATTCAAGTAGCCCACGGATGAACCCAAAGGTTGTAAGATTGTAAAAGGCCGGATAGGATTCCAATCATGAAAATTCACGCTGCAACTTAGTTATCCATTTTATCTGAGCTAATTCGTCTACAAACTAAAAGAACATCCACAGAGTTCAAAATTTAAGTTTTCGTTTCGTTTATAGCTTCATATTGCTAACAAGGAGTTTCTCTTCCTTGGTTGATGAATCTCCGCTCATCCTACGTAGCAATAACATTTGTAGTATCTCTCTGAAATAGTAATGTGGATCTTTGAATCAATTCTAGGTATGTCATTACTCGAATGCGAATACTTACCAACACTAGCTCTATGTATCATATCCATACTCTCAACTTCTTTCAATCTTTTGAATGGGCAACAAGTCACATGTACCTTGTTCGATCTAAGCTGCTACACTTACTGAAATGAAAATGTGTATGACTGCATAAGTCAAGTCTCAAACTCATTTCACACTCTTACCTACCCCTGGCTCTACGAACCATACGCATTAAAATCATACGATAAGATGCTGCATCTAACATACTACTACACTACTACTTATATGTATATAGTAATTAAGATGCATATGGGTGTACCAAGCGAGAATGAAACCTCTTGTTTAGAAAATATAGTTCCTGAGAGTTTAAACGCATTGCATTTATGGAAAGTTCTGATGATTGGATTGATCATCCATCACATTTTTAGAAGACCGGATTTTATGCTTGTTTCAAAACAGAATGATGAAAACTTAAATACACAATTCTACATAAGGAAAACATATAGAATTGATTAGTTTCTACCCTGCCTAATATTTCATTTTCTATCATGGGGATGGTAAATTATATTCAAATCTGGAAAACACACATTAAGACACACAATATTAGGTCAAAATATTAGATCTAAGATGATGATAAGAAAATAAAATAATAAGATCAAACACGTTCATAAGATCACATAAAAAATTTATGAATTTTTTTTTCATATTCATATAAATTTTAATCATTAGAGCATAGTGAAATGCAGCAAATCCAAGAAAAGTTTTACATGTATCTTGATGTTCTGAGAATCAACCGGTAGCCATCATATGTTTTATTATTTCACAAATTTCTTACAACTATAATCACAATCAGTTTTGCAAAATTACTGAATTAGTCCAAATTAAATTTCTTGTTTGTGCATCTTACGTTATCATTGATAAAAACTTATTTTATATAAAAAATTTGCTCACCTGAAAAAATAAAGTGACAGAAGTTTACTCAAATCACACGCTTTTGTCAAATTAAAAATCATGTTGTCTGAAAGGATCTAACGAAATAAATATTTATATCCAATCATGAATGCAATATGATTAAAATAGATTTGTTGAATAATGTGCCAAAAATTGGGTACTCAAAAACAATTTCAAATTCAATTTTATCAACGGAATACATTAAATACATTAAATTTTTTTATAAAAATATAAGAATATAAAATTTTTTATTATCAGTGATATGTAATATTTCAATTATTTTCATCTTAAAAAAATCTAAATCATGTAAATATTTTTTATGTTAAAGATCAAATAGAAAGTTTTTGTACTTTGATTCAATTTAAAAAATATGATTTTTCCAAATAAATCTAGCTCTTTCAAAATATTTTGAATCATCTAAGCAGTATATCAAGTTTATCGTCAACCAATATGAAAAAACTCTCACAATCAAAATTTTTAAAACAGAATATGATTTTCACAAAATAATTATCAATCTTTGCAAAATTTAATATTTTTATTTTGAAAATATTTTCTTATTGATATTTTTTATGAATTGAAGATGTAAAATCAAAATTATCATAAATATAAATAATTAAGTTAAACCTAAAGAATGTAGATTATGAGGTTTTTTCCAAATTTTAAGTATGCAAATTTTAGATTATCATTACGCAATAAATTTCATATAAGAAATCCTCTTAAAAAAATGAATTTCTCTATAAAATTATTTGAGTTTTGCAGATTATAATTCATGTTCAACTGATATTTTAAAAAAGGTTGAACATCTTGTCTATTTTAAATTTAAAACCCCTGAAGTAAAATATAATTAAATTCTAATATAAATAATGAACTAGCTGATTCTATGGAGAACAGTTTCTTGCGGAGAGCAGGAATGTGTAGTACATAAGTATTACTATGTTTTGTCCATTAGTTAAGGGAATGATTACATTTCCTTTATCTCGAATGGGTTGACGATTGTAGTTGCCTAGATATATAAACTCTTATATTACACAAAGGCATTTCGAGTATATGCCATGTGTTGGATGACATCCAAATCCACGTATAATGATGGATCTGTCTCGATTGAGAAGAGTGCGATGACATACAACCGCTACTCGACATTTGCATTAGAATGTGTGGAAGAGTTTTCTTGCTTCTTCTTCCGACATTTGTTTGTTAGATGGATTAGTTTTTCGCAATAGAATCATTTCATCTTTTGTGGGGAAAAAGATAGTTTCTATGTAGAATTCTTGTCGTGATGAATATGAAAAACCTATCTCATCGGATCTTCTTGGCTGTAGCTTTTGTTTGGAGGTAGACCACACTCTTCTCTTTGTGGTGTAGAGCGTTGCCATTTTGTCAATTAGCTCTTACTTTTTGAGGTGTGCTTCTTCAAGGATTAGACTTGCTATGATGGATTGTGTAGACAACGTAGTTTGTTCGCATTGAACGCACAAAGGTACAGTATTTGATAGGTTAACTTCAAAAGAGACAGGTATAAGCTTCTCTGTTTGGAATGATTTGTACTACAGCAGCTAGCTGGTCAAGAAAAAGACAAAATTGCGTGATGTGTTTCGTCACAGACACGTTCATTTTCATTTTTAGTGAATGCAATGATTTTCTTAGATGCAGTTGCATCGGTAGGTGACGTGATTCGAATATCTTTGTCAGCTCGGTCTAAGCCTCTGCACGTATACTATAGCGAGCGATTAGGAGCTGTTGATGATGCTCTAGCACAATATTCAACATTGCCAAGAATGTGAGGTTTCTATTATCATATGACTTCTTATTCTCTGTGCCTGACGAAGATGTGCTGGTTTTAGAACCAGGTGAAGTGATCGAACATAGCTCGGTACCTTCAACTACGTCCGTCAATCATTCAACTCAAAATATTCAACTTATATGATATTTCCTGGATTGCAAATGCTCAGTATTAAATCAATGTAGATACTTACATGTAATTTGGATGGAAATTCCTCGAGAATTCATTTGCCTCAAAATGTCTCCTCCGATTGACATTCTTCACGGTGTGGTGTAGAACGTTGAATCCAATTTCAAAATTTTTTGAAAAATTTCCGAAAGAATTTTTTGAAAAATCTAAGTGAAATTTTAAAAATTTCTTCAATTCGGGCTCCCTCAACGCTCTAATAAGCATTGACAATTCTTTGGAAAATTTGACACGCATAGCGCCGAACATGATATTTTGGTACAGAGATACCGGTTTGGTGGTTCAGATGGTCTTGGTCTTTGCTTGTTGAAATTTGGAACATGACAGGATTTCAAGATCTCGAAGAATTGCTCTGACAGGTAGCTTAAATTTGATTCGAAACAAGAAGCATCCTTCGTGTTTGTCTTGATTCAAGCGTCATTGAAAAAGAGTAGAACCATTCTGATCCATATTAGCAAAATAGAGCAATGCAATTGTGAGAGTCAACACAAAATTTAAGAAAGTATTCAATATATAGAGTTGTTGATAAACATTGGTCCACGGATTGAGTTTAAATACGCGATCCGGAGGGAGTTCAAGGTATGCGTTGAAGACTGAGTAACACATCTCCATAGTGGGTCACGCCCTTACAGTGGGACACATCCCTATAATGGATCACAACTCCTGAACATAATAGTACTTAATATAAGTAGACTACCAACACTTGATCTCAATCTCAACTATAAGTGCTGTAATTGCACTAGTCCGTATGTATAAGAAGTTATAAGTAGTATGATAGTTTTCTAATAAAATTCATGTTCAACTAAAATTTTAAAAAAACTTGAACATTTTTTATGTTTGAAATTTAAAACCCATGAAGAAAAATATGATTAAAATCTCAATATGTATTAGATTTGTATATACTTATTTTGTACTGATAGGTTTACAAATTTCTTTATATTTTGATATTTAACTACATCTTTTGTTCAAAATCATGTAAATTAATTTTTTTTGGTTTCAGATATATTGAATTTTCTTAATTATGAATTATGATTTTTCAAAATGATTACAAAAAATTGTGATAAATTCTTAGATTCTTTTTTTAGTAAATAATATTTTTAAATTGCTTATATTTATTGTATTTCATTCAAATTATATGTTTTCGAAATATTTGTTTACAAAATCATCTTTTGAAAAAAATTTTGGTTTTATGCGACAATATATTTTTTGGATATTATGATATTGAACAAAATTTTTGACATGATTAAGTATATAGATATATTATTTTTATTCATTTTGTAATTATTTTAAAATCTAACACATACCATATATTTTTTCATTTAGATTTTATTATAGCATCAAAGCAATTTTTGTTATTTTAATGGCATATTGATTGCAAAATTATGCTTCAATGAATAATTTATGTGAATTTGAAATTTTGATGTATGAAAAAACTTGTTGTTAAAATTTAAATGTGTCTTAACTTAGTTTGATCATGATTTTTTTACATAAAGAATTATTTTTCAAGAATATTAGTACAAGCTTCTTTGACATAATCTAGAGATTTATGTTTTTTTTACTAAATATAGTAAAAGATCTATCACATTTTTTTTCTTTGATATAACTTAAAATAATTTTTATTGTATATTTTGACAGGAAAATGTTGTTTTAAAGTAAATGATAAAACCATGATATATTAGATGTACATCAGATTCACATATGAAATACATATATGAAATATAATATGATATAAGTTGAACTATGACCTAGCATAAACGGCAAAAATAGAGTGGATAGATCTTCTTCAACAAGAATATATATTACCAAGCCAAATTATTGCAGGTTCTAAATCTAAGATGTGTAACAAACTTTTTTAATGTTCTCAATTATGAAAATGTTTTAATTTTTTTTACAATATAACGTCATTAAATATTTCTACATTATAAACACAAAAAATCTCAATAATTCAAAATGGATACATTTAAAATGATTATCATAAATACATATTAGAAAAATTAAAAAAAATGATTTACAGTAGTCTATAAAAATCTAAATATATTCTATTATCTAATTTAATTTCATATATATATGTATATTTTTGAAATAGTGATATTATATTCTTATACTAAAATGTTTTTGTTTGCTTATATGTTATCATCTTATAAAACAAGAGATATATTTAAGTTTATTAATCATGTGTAATAAAATTTCATGATTGTTGAAAAGTACCAAGGTCATGTAAAAATTATGATCATTTATTTATAAATAATCAGTATATTCCTTTATGTTTCATAAATTTCTAAAGAATTCATTGTGAATGGCTTTTTTTTCCTGAAACAAATATGAGTTTTTTTCAAGTAAGAATATATCTTCCTTTTAAATAATATTTTAAGGTTAAAATATATTTTAAGGTTAAAATATGCACAACGCAAAATTTTGAATTTGATATTATGATGGTTTATTATGACAAAAATATTTGTTGTCTAATACTTTTAAGTTGTATTTAAACATGAAGTGTAACATATAGTCTAAATTATGAAATTCAACTTTGATTTTATTATTGTTGTTGTACTGTTTGTATGCTTAGATAATAAATTGTAAAGTTGCTGAATATATCATTGTATCATTGTGTGAATATCACCACATTTTATCACTTCAAGTCACAATTAAAGTAGATATTGTAGAATCTTCTTGTTTAAAGATGGTGTCAAATGTATTTAAAAGCGATTGCATCTGGACATCATCCTGCGGAAGCTTAACCGAGTATGTCTATTATCCTGATAGTTATGAATTTTTTCGTGTAAATCATCATTACGAATATGGATCTATGAAGAAAATATGAGATATGATCTTTGATCAATGTTATGCTACATGAGTCTCTTTCAATATAAGTCTGAAAGAAATATATTTGGCGATCTTTGTTTATGTTACGACCTTGATTCTTATATAATCATATTGTTGTTTTATATCTTCCACAATCTTCTAAGGTACCACGAAACTTGAAAATTACATGTGAGTGTTATCGACTTACAACTTGCTATTATAAGCTGCACTTTCTCAGATTTTGGCTCCAAATTAACTTATCAAACATAGGCAGGAAAGCGATGAACATGGAAGCGGGATCTTTCTAAAGTGTCAAAGCTTTGAATATCAAGCTGAAAAATGTATATCCATGTCGGACAATGGCGACCATCAGATGAATAACAGTTCTGACGGCGAGGAAGGATACCAAGACAACGATAACTAATCCTCAAGAGAAGAAACTAATGTAATCTTGTATATATGTCAAAGTGACAAGAGCTAAGAACATTTCTGTCATTATTCACCAAGTTCCCAAATGGAGTCATGTCACCGACAAGAGCGACACCATATGAAAATTTGGCTCGCCCCCCTTAAATACCGATAAACCGTAAGTTGCTTCCGAAACATCTGAAATGAGAAGGCAACATAAAGGTGTTCATCGAGGATGTAGCTTCTTATTGTAGAAATATATATTGAGTCTTAGGTGGAGTCTGTTGACGAGAGAGAGAGAGAGCACGGATCATCGAAGCTCTCGGGAAGAAATAGAAATGATGACACAAAGCGTCCCACGTGGAAGCCAAAAAGGACTGACTGCTCGTCGGGGAAGGAAATAAATACAGAAAGGAAAGGATAGTGGAGAAAAGCAGGAGGGCTATAAATAGCGGAGCAGCAGCAGCAGCAATCCAGCGGATGAACGACCACAAAGTTTGTCCACAAGATATTTATGAACTGTTCCTAGAGGTAGGGGAGGGTCAGTCAGTAGTCGGAATATTGGAAAATCCCGCAGCCGTCCGATCAGCCCGATCGGGAAGTGCATCGGCGGAAAGGAAAAAAGCGCGCAGTGACTTTGAGGCCGTATAGAAAGCGCGAGACTTCTTTGGCTTCGTCTCCTTCTCGTTCCTCTGTCTCTCTGTCGGTCTGTCTGTCTGTCTGTCTGTCCCTCTCTCTCTCTGCCTTCACGATCTTCGCCGTGCGAGGTTCTGTTGGTGTTGTTGCGCTTTGGCCTCGCTGCTCGAGGCTGCTGCTTCTGCTGCATCTGTTGTTGTTGTTGTTGTTGGTTGTGGTGGTGCGAGCAATTCTTGCGAGCGGAAGAGGCAAATGTTGTGGACGAGGAAGCGCGGCGGAGACGCGAGGTGATTTGAGGGAGGGTGCAGGCGCAGATTTGAGTTGGGGCGATTGGAATCGAGAGGGCAGGCTCGTCGTCGTCGGGCGGGCAGGTTGTGAAGTCTGGGGGGAGGCGGCCGGGATTCTGATGGAATTTGGGAATTGTGCGAGTTGGTAGAGAGCTGCTCGCGACGTGGTCGGTGTGCCGGGGCGGGGGCGAGACGCGTGACGGGGAGGCAATTGGGATTGGGATCGGAATCGGGCCTGAGGAGGAGGTGACTAGTGGGCGAAGCAGAAACGCGGCGTGAGTTTTCGTGGAATCGAGCGCGGTCGCGTGGTGATCGCGCTAGGGTTGAGGGTTTCTACTGCATCCTGCTGCTCCTTGTCTTCTCCGCGACTGTATCGGGACGACGCGGTGAGGCGCAGGCGCAGGGCCGGGGCTGGGCAGGTTGGGGCAAAAAGATATGAGATTTAGTACGAGATAAGAAGCTGTCTCTGGTATAGGCAGGGGCATCAGGCCTGGGAAGCGGGGTGGGGGTTACATAGTTCCAGTGCGGAGTGGGCCCTTACAGTTTATCGACACGGCCGCCTTTCGCGCCATGAGCCTCTTTGGGCTGGGCAGGTGAGCTTTTGCCATTTTGCCATTGCACCACACACTAGAGCTTCACTTGGTCTTGAGGATTGACTTTTGTACGATCATTTGGAGAATTGTGGCTGCGAGGCACTAGTCCGTTTTGCGTGGATTTGTGTTTGCGTGGAGGGCAGAGTATACGCCATTAGTGTCGGTTGATGTCGAGGAGCTCTCTAATAGCTTCAGCATACTTGTATTGCAGGAATCAACGGACATTCCGCCCTAAAAAGAGTACCCCGTCAGGCAGTAAGGTAAGAAAAGCCTTCGTGCAAAATGTGTCCTTGCTGCGTCCCAGCGACTTAAGCATCTCTGATTTTGGTTTGTTTGAGTTCCAGACTTGCTCTCTCTTAAGCTCCGCCACCAAAGGCTGCGGCAGGACAGCGTATATCTCTTTATTTTTATTATCTATTTTGTTGGTTAGTTTCAAACAGTATAATCAGCATCCTGGTATTGCACATTGTGAAATACTTTAGTGCACCTAGTCCGATGTTAACGTATCTTCCTTGTATCTCTCTCTGTGCTCTTGGTTCATGGTTTTTTCTTTATCCTTCAAGCACTTTCTCACTTTATTCTGCTTTTTTCTTCACGTTGTTTTCTTTTGGTAGGTTTGTTATGCCACATTGGAGCCTTCAATATTAAAAAGTGCCGTGTTGCGTTGTTTTTTTTCTTGTTTTTTTCTTGTTTTTTGTTTCCGTCATCTTTACAGGGGGCGCAGTTACGTAAGCACATCGATGCTACTTTGGGAAGTGGAAACTTGAGGGAGGCCGTGCGCCTTCCTCCTGGAGAAGATCTATATGAGTGGTTGGCAGTCAACAGTGAGTTTCGTGTCGGCTTTCTTCTTTTTTATAGGGTTCAAATGGCAATAATGAGAAGGCCATGTTTCTTTTCAGCTCTTGAGACTTACTGAGAGAAAACTGTCCTGAACCTAAAAACTGGAGTCTTGAAAAAAAGCTGTCGAAAAGTTCTTAGGATTTGTGCAAACTTCCTAAGAAGTGGGAGCGGTTTTTGGCTGCCGCCCCCGAATCATATATGGTTCGAAACCGGAGCGACCGGTCATTGGCTCTTTGTAACTCTGTTGGAACGTTACAGATTAGGTCTTGTTTCAGCCATGCATTAGTCACAAGTCCTTAGTTTCAAATAACGCTGCGGTGATGTTACTTTTGATGATGTTTCTGAACACTTGGATGTTGGTCAACGGTTTGCAGCTGTTGATTTCTTCAATCAGGTCAATCTTCTGTTTGGCACGCTGACGGAGTTTTGTACTCCTGAGAATTGCCCAACAATGTCTGCCGGACCAAAGTAAGTGCTAATGTTGACTGGCTGTCCCCTTTTTCAATGCACATCTGGTTTGTATCCTACATCTGTAAACGGCAGTTGTAATTGTTAATTACTGTAGCCGATTCTGCAGAGTATGTTGCTAGTCATATCCAGCTGCGATGAATATTCGGCCTGTTTTATGCTGTTTGATGCAATGTAGGTCGGTTAATTATGTCAGAAGGTAGGTTTTGAATAAGTTGAATCTCGTGAAATAGGTACGAATACAGATGGGCGGATGGAGTGCAAATCAAGAAACCCTTGGAGGTTTCGGCTCCGAAGTATGTAGAGTATTTAATGGATTGGATTGAGGGTCAGCTGGACGATGAATCTATTTTTCCTCAAAAACTTGGTATAATTACTGAAACCCATCATACATTTAGCTTCCAGTGAAGTTAAGTTTTGGCAGCCGATTAGCTTCACCTTTTCAAGTATTACTGGTGGTTGCAGAATGAAGAGCTCCTTGACTATGTTGCGCACCTTGACACTTGCACACTGCGATGTGACTGCTTCCGGCTTGTACATCTGCTTGTTATGCTCTCGTCAATTTCTCTTCAAGGATATTTGGATTCCCACTGGATAAGAAGAACGTCAATTAAACTTTTCTGGACATGAATTTTGTGATTCAGGAGCACCTTTTCCAGCTAACTTCAAGGAGGTGGTTAAGACCATTTTCAAGCGTTTGTTTCGAGTCTACGCTCACATCTACCACTCGCATTTCCAGAAGATTGTTAGTCTCAACGAAGAGGCACATTTGAACACCTGCTTCAAGCACTTCATACTCTTTACTTATGTAAGTCCGAACATGGATTCTGCATATTTTTCTCATCTTTCATGCCAATTATTTGATCCCAGGTGGGAAATATGTCCAGTCTAAAGGATCCTGGAAAGCAATACTATCTCTTAGGAGAGTTATGCGTTCAGGCAGTATTAGGTGATAAACCTCACGCAGGGGTCTACTTTTGGGTTGGCGAGACCGAGTCTTTTTTGTTTAACGAGCGATAGGAACACATTCTTCCGTTGCTTCTTGCTTGCTCGATGTCCTTCAACGTGAGAAGAATATGTAGATGTGTATTACTCTGTTGCTCTGTCCAGTTTTGTGTCCCAATGTCCTGTGGTCACAGATATAATGCGTTGATGTTGTGGTTTTGTCTTTAGGAATGCCATTTTCTTGTCCACCGTCATCTTTCTAGCAAAGATAACTAAGCCTCACGGCAGTCAAAATTAATTCAGACTTATTTTTTTTTTTCGAAATCAATTCATGTAGTCTCCAGTCATCATGGTAAAGAGGTGGGCTTTGCATGTCAGGGCTTTGGGATTTCTGCTCGTTGTACCGTCCGTCATACCTTGGAATTGTCTGTTATGTCTCTGTGGCGTGGTGTCGCACTATCTCTGAGTTGACTTCCGCATCTCATTTCAAATTGATTGAGTATCATGTTCTGGACATTTCCCGTTTCAGAAATAAACCTTGCCTATCTTGATTGCAGGAGTTCTCATTGGTGGACAAGAAGGAGCTTGCACCCTTGCAGGAGCTTATAGATTCGATCCTGTTGCCCTATTAGAAGTTTCTGGTCACACGTTTGGCGATCTATGATGAACTGAAAGTTCCTATAATGGTCAGAATTTGTGTGATACGAAGGAGATAAACACCTGCACTTTGATATATCATGGTTTACGAACCAGTTTGGGCCAGGGTTGTATAAGAGTTTGGCCATCATGGTAAGGGTATGAGCGAAAAGAGGCATGTGCCCACTGAAAGATTGTAGCGAAAAGCAGGTGGATGCTGGACCCAAAAAGTCTTGAAAAGTCCCCTAAGCTTGTATGTGTATAACTCCAAGATGATTGTATAAGAAACCGATTGATTCTTAGTTCTTTGTGTTCTCTATCTATTTCGTCTTAGAAACTCGAGTTTCATCAGCGTTATCAAATTACTTCACTTTGAGAATCCGTTTAGCAAATGGGTACCCAGAAACTCTTTCCACGTTATGAGTGGGTGGGATTTTCGCAACACAGGTACGCAGAAGGGATGTGATTAGCTTAGGGACTCGGCTGTGCCCAATATTATGTAGATTACCCGAGCTTCTCTCTGTCATCATGCTTTCTACGTGCATGGTAAAGGGAACAATGGTCTCATTCCTAATACGCTCTTACGCAAACGATGAAACGCCGAAAGGCCGAGTCACAAAGCACTCGTATGTGTGTTGCTCTTTCTCAGATTCTCACCTCAGAAGAAGGAAAGAGAATTGACGTGTCCATAACTGGGATAAGTATGGGGATAAATGTCCCAGTCGTGGACACTTATCCCCATACATGAGAACCCGGAACAGCAGAGTATCAGCTGGAATTTTGTGACTGCAAATTACATCGGCAAGTAGAGTACTGTTTTGCACCCACTTACTAAAATTCAGCACACTCTGCAGCCACAAGGTATCCACTGCAGCCACAAGGTATCCACAGGTCTGCACAGTTTAACTTGCGTAGCCAACAGACTGATGCTATTGTATGGCCGCACGATGCTTGAAATCGGGCACACTGCAGCCCACAAGATATCCGAGGCAAAGTATACTGTGCCCGAACGAACTCACCTGCAAAACGATGGAGCAGCAAGTTTATAACTTTAGCCGTGTTGGATGCTTCCATCGGACTATGCTATGTTCGTCTCGTTTATGGATGGTCAGAATTGTCTACATTAAGCTCGAGACGTCAGGCTTGAATACCCAAACCTTATATTTAGACCGGACCGACAGTCTGGCCTTGCATAGTTTGCAGAGTCTCTCCTGCGGAGCGTGAGTTATTCGGTGGATGCTGCTGGTTGGCCCAAAAGCAAAAGGCTCGGAAAGCCGTACCTGGACAGCGGTGCGCAAATAGAAGGTGATGGCTAATTGCGGTCAGATCTCTTCAGACAGTGTAAGATCTCCAAATTCGACCTCGGACGCCAAATTTGTATGCTTCCTGTGCTGAGGTTAAAACGGGAGTAATTACATGATAATCCTGTGCACGAAAATAAATAGAGCCTGTGTATGAGACCACCTGTCTGACTGCACTCGTCGAGGATAAGTGCATATAAATGCCCCATACAAGCTTCCGGCGACATGCGCGGACCCCAAAGAGTTTAATGCCCTTGTCCCCAGAACTGTCCAAAGAATTCAGTTACCATGCTAACTTAAGAAGCACCTCCATCGTGCCCTTTTCTTGTCCTTGCCCCCGTTCCAGTTTGGCGGACCGTCTCGCATAATAACAACGTCCAACAACTCCTCACAAAGGTCCAAACAGGCCATTCATCGTGTCCAAGATGCTCGCCTTTGAGCCGATTTGTGGTCCACTGGTCCATGTGGATTCTCATTCTTCGCAATATGACAAATTCCTGTCGAGCCCGCATCTCTATATCACCTTATCTCTGGTTCGATTGCAAGTCGACGACCCCTTCACGTGTGCCAGATGAAATGCGCGAGAGACGAACCTCCTCCTCTTGTTCCCTCCCTCCCATTCATTCACTTTCACCATCGTCAGGCCGCAGTCCGTATCCATGGCAGTAATTAAGTTCGAGATTTCACTCGTCCTTCAACCACCGAGTGGATATGCCGACGCCAGAACTCGTCTGCCTCCTGCGTTCGGGTTCGTGCATGGCATGAACGACCCAGCCCAGTCAACTGGCTCTTTTGTCTGGGGCCAAAAACATTTGCCAGGATGCACTCGGCCTCGAACCTCGAAACCTTTCCTAAGCGTGCAGTTTAATTCCATTTTCCAGTGGATACATTGTACTATATTATATGATCATCGGTTGTGGCGAGCACACTTTGCGTTTGATCTGTCCAACTTCCGTGACTCCATGTCTCCTTCAAGCTTAACTGGCTTCCGTGCAACTTGCAGAAACAACAGCATCGGTGAGTGTTGTTCTCAAGCTGTGACCATTCATGGTTGTGTCATTCTTTCGGTACTCTGGCAAGTTGCTGATGCTTGGAAGATGATGTATTCATGTCATTTGCGCGTCGCCTTTTGCTGAAAAGGAGCCCTGTGTACAACTGCCAAAGGGTTTCCGTAGAATTAATTTTTTATTATAAATCGAGTCAGTCAACAGGCGAGTGTGATGTTAGTCGTCAGAAGGCTTTTCAACAGCTTGTGTTTGGTTCGGACAATCACTAAGAGGCCTCCATTTTGCGACAACTTGCGTGCTTTGACTTCAGCTGGTGTTCGGATGTGGCACCCTTGATCTGATTGGGGAGATGCAGTTTGTTAGTAGTTAGCTCCAGTTGATGCTACCTCATTATCATCACTTCATGGCACCTAGGCCAGGCCCCGCCTGCAATGCACATGTCCTCTCTTCCATTCACGATTGAGCTTGTTTTGACTTGTTTCTAACCCATGGCGCTGGTTTCTAAGTGTTGACAACTTAGCATATTCGAAGAGGCGAAGGAGGACAAGCAGATCTCTACAGCTGCGAGTCCATAATTCAGGTGGATTGGATTGTGATCGAGTACGAGGACATACCTTTTGTGATTCACGACCATCATCTCATCTGTACATTGGGTTTTCCAAGCAGCTACCTACCTGAGACTTCGTCAACAAGGTTGTGAAACGATGTTCCCCCCTGGCTGTGTCTACTCGATTGGAATTGACCTGACTTTGGGATCATACCAAGCCTAGCTCCCCATGCCTTAATTCTGCATTGAATAACAAGAGAATTCAAACCTTTGAGGATATATGAAGACTTGCTCCCTTCGGATCATGAGAGCCAGCGTAAGACCACCGAGATATGGAATTTATAAATGCGATCCTCGTCGGGCCTGAATTGAATGTGCATGTACCCTACAAGATCGAGAGATAAAAAGTTGAATTCTAAAGGTCGCCATATGCTGGGATGCTGTTGTTGTTTCTCGGGGAAGAAATGGCGAATGCTTCTTGACCTTTGCGCGCTGCGGGCGGATCTGTGGACAAAAGCAAACTCGAGTCGTAGTATTATCATCATCACCACTATGCGGCCAAGTATATTCCAACGACCTAATACAACAAACTGCTCTTTTCGCGCTATGTAAAAAACCATGTCCTCTCGAGAAATCTGACCAAAATACGCCACCGCAAACGCTTTTTTTTGGGCGTGCTGACTTGACCTTTTCGAACTATTCCACTCCCCTAAAAGTCGAGCACAGGTGGAATGACTTGTAGGCAGATTAGAAGATATACTTTTGTGAGTCATAAGATTGCTCTCGCAGATCCCTCGGGCACTATGTAGTTCTAAATCTGCTCCTCACAGGATTCGAGACAGAAAATACGTCAACCAGCTCCCCCTCCCCACTCGCTGTTCCAAGCAGCTCTAAACAAGTTACTTCCGTGAGCAATTCGCCATCGCCATCTTTTTTTTCCAGGGGCCAGGTGGAGGAGGGCGGGGGAAAGATCGTCGAGGCAACAACAGCACAACAGATCGGCATCGGGAATGCAATAAATTTATCGTAAAAAAGTGGCTGACCCTTCAACTAAGATTCGAAAAAGAATCGCGAACAGAAAGCGATGGGTTTGGCAGAATCGCGAGCCCGTGAGAAACCCTAGACACAATTCGCTCTCGCTCGCTTTCTTTCTTTGTGGCACGCTGTACGAGGCCCAGACGCCCGACGCCCGAGCATGTGCTTTGGAGAGAACTCCATTGACCATCAGAATCTCCTCGGAAAGTGACGCCGGTGCCGGGAATTCGATGCGATGATTGTGTCGTCATTGGGAGGGAGCTCGGAGCTGGACCGGACGGGAGAAAGTCTAGCGGGAGAAAGTCCGCTCCGGCCGGATCGATGGACCGGAACTCGGAGGGTACGGGGACGGGGACGGACGGGGAAGGGGATGGGGCTGGTGAGCGAAGGGATGAGGCCAGGGGGTGGGGAGGGGGTGGGGGTGGGGGATTAATAAATTCTACACGGTCACCGATAACAGCACGCATGCGCCACAGCAGGCAGGAGCGCAGCAGCTTCTGCCGACCGGCTGGTGCCGGTGCGGCACGGCGCTCACCTGCCTGCCACCTGAGCGCAGCGCCGGGTGCCCGGCCCGCGCGGCGTGCGCGACGTCCGATGGCGCGATCGGACAGCTCAGCGCCTCCCAACAACGCAGGCCCCGGCCTTGGGCTCCTGTTCGCGACGTAGAGATCGATCGATCGAGTGGCGAAATTATTATAATGAGCATCCATACGCTCGGGGCTTAAGCGGGGGCTGATCTTTTCGAGCTGGCCGGGCCGGGCCGGGTGGGGTGGGGCCGGGTGGCGCGCCGATCGGCCGGAGCGCGAGGAGGAGGAGGAGGCCGGGGGCAGCGGACGCGGAAGCGGAAGCGGAAAATCAAGAGCCCCTCGGCAGTTCGTGAAAGACTGCAGCAGAGGCGCGGGGGCAGGGGCAGCGAGAGGGGCTAGAGAGAGGAGAGGGGAGGGGCAGGGCAGGGGCAAGGGAGGGGAGAGGGGAGGGAGAAGCGAGGGCAGCAGCAGCAGATGCAGCAGGAGGAGGAGCGGCAGGAGCGGCAGGAGGAGTGAGGGAGGGAGGGAGGCAGGGGAGGGGAGGGGAGGCGAGATTAGGACAGCAAGATTGAGATATATTTAGGGGAGATCGAGCGAGCAGGCGAGCGAGCGAGCGATGGAGAGAGCGACGTAAGGCGACGAGATCACGGGACGAGTGGTGGCTCGCGCGGAGTGCGAGCGAGCGAGCGTGTAAGCGAGAGCTTTGGACATTGATTATTATTTCTTCTTTCTCGTTGTTCAGGACGGAAGTTGAAGTGTTGAAGAAAAGGCTTGAGCAGCGAGCGAGCGAGCGAGCGTCCTGTGAAGAGAGAGAGAGAGAGAGAGAGAGAGAGAGAGAGAGAGAGAGAGAGAGAGAGAGAGAGAGAGAGAGAGAGAGAGAGAGAGAGAGAGAGAGAGAGAGAGAGAGTTGCGAGAGAGAAGTTGTTAGAGTGCAAGATCAGAGAAGAGGACGAGTGCAAACAGAGATTTCGACTAGACGAGACGAGGCGTGACACCGGAGTGCTGCCGTGTAGAGTGAGAGAGACAGAGCCTGGCCTGACGGGGGATGTGGATGCCGTGAAGGAAATCCCGGACGACGAAAAGTCAGAGAGCAGGGAGCAGCGGAGGAAGAAGAGACGAGAGAGTGAGAGGTTCGAGATACCGCCTCTCAGAAGTCGTTGATTGCGAGCGCAGACGGAAGAGGCAGACCAAGAAGTGGAGAGAAGGCGGAGGAGAAGGAGCGATTTTGTCGAACATAAACAGGAGCCCCGGCTCTCTCGAGCCCACGCCGCGGAAGACATTGAATTCCAGAGCGGCCACGGAGACGGGGGCAGTGCGCGAGGGAAATAAGTCGCAGTACTGGAGTTACGTTTTAGTCTGCACCTGGCTAGCGTGGATTCGTTCTTGCTTAGTTGCAGGGGCCCTCCAGGCGGACGCACTGAGAATGGCTTGAGGAAAGGATTTGGTCTCGGGGTTTTATGCTATGCTTCGGCATGGAGCTGGTGAGGTGATCCAGTAGATACGATCACTGAAGCGTGGTTCAGAGTCGAGTTGCGAGTGCTGGTTTAGTGATAACGCGAGCCACCGCAGATCTAAAATTGGACGGGACCCCGTTGCAGTTTTGCCGATTAAGAGGGAGCGAGCGATTTCATGAGGGAAGTGGCGTCCCCGCCACATGCTTTGTGACAGGCGCTTGCAAATCGATCGGCAAGAATGGCAGGGGTTTTAACGGACGCGCTGTAACTTCATAGTTTTCTGAAGCTGAAATACCTGGCAGACGCCGTGTGTACTCCTTATTTGAGAACTCGTTGAGTGTGTCTGAACTTTTTGTGCTCTGGATGAAAGTGAAGCCATATGCGAGAAGGGTAGACGAGGTGTTAGAGTTTGATGTCGGCAGATTGGGACGCATCACCATGGTCTTGCGCAGTTGGTCCAAAATCCGCCAAAGCGGGCACCGTCCCCCAGGATGACCACTCGAGTGTACCTGCGTTTGTTCTCACCCCGCAACGTAGCCCGAAGGTCAGATTCTTGATCTCTTCTTTATCCTTGTGTGCGAAGCACGACCGATCAAGTTGACTGCACAATCGATTGCAGCGTTCTGCTAAAGAGTACAATGTGGTGCAGAATCTGTTGCCTTTTGTGTATGAATTTCACTAGGTTGCCGCCGTAGATCAACGTGCGGCGTCACGGACGTAAATTTTGTGTATTTGGACGCTGTCATTTATGGACCTCTTGGAGGTCGATTCCGCGCTAGGACGGGTGATTATTGTTTGTAGAAGTAATGGACCTACTTACCTTTCCAGTACACTGTTCCGTTCAGGTGTAGTGAAGAACTAATACCATTTTGAACACATGTTTGTCTACAGAGTGCTGCGAAGTGCTTGAAGCCAGAGAAATGGCGGGCCGCATTCGATCACGAAGGCAGGCCTGTTGGCTTTCAGAAGCTTCTGAAGTGTATCGCGTTAGGGGTGAGCACAAGAGTATTCCACTTATGTTGCTTTTGAAGTTGAATAGAGAATGTTTCCAGTTATGAGTGCTGACACTGATTAGGCCGAGGTCAGCGCCTCCACTCGCGGTGGTAGATGTAGAGTTGTTGAGCCAAGTTCCATACTAGATATGCTATATAGATGTTCATGTGTACTCTGATCATTCCTTTCTTCAGTGTGGTTATTTGTGATTGTGCTCTTTTCTAAAGTTCTTGGAAATGCTGCTCAGGGTGTGGACCACTCCATTCGTGCCGAAGTGTGGGAGTTCCTGCTTGGTTGTTATGCACTTTGCACTACAACCGAATATCGGAAGGAGCTTCGTGCAGCACGAAGGTACGTTTCATACGGTTGTTATTTCTAAGATAGTAACTATCAACTTATATGGTGCATAATTTTCTGTTGTACAAAAGATCTTGAATCTTGTGAATATTGCGGTCGATGACCATGGCCTTGATTTCACAAAGGGGAGTTCTGTTACTCCGTGCAAAGAAGACCCTAGCTGCTGATCATTAACGCTTCTAGTGAAGAGATGCTTCATACTAGAGGTTCACGACTTGTTGTAGATGAGTACAGGTCACCGTAACTTTCGTAAGAGCTATGTACTATCAGTTGTTTTGAAGATGCTGAAGTTGGAATTGGAAGGTTCTAACTGGGCTGAACGGTTGGATCTTTTCAGGGAACGCTACCAAAAGTTAATCGAGCAATGTCAGCAGATGCATCCAAGTATTGGTACAGGAACTTTAGCCTACACTGTAGGTTCCAAAGTTATGGATGTTAGAATTATGTCTAAAGACAGTGCCCGGAAAGAAGCTAAGCTGATCAACTTAGAAGTTAAAGAAACTTCAGAAGAGAAGGCTGTTTTGCGTACCACGGTAGATGATAACCCTGGCAGTCCAAAATTTGACACCTCAGGTGATTTTGGGACCTCTCAAATCGAGGTGTCAGGTGGGTTTGATTCCGTGTACAAATATACTGGTCCAAGCCACGAAGCTGCTGAGCCGACGAGAGTCGACATCCATGAGGATCTGTATGGGATGCCAGTGACGAATTTGTTTGGTCCTGCCGAGCGGGATGAAACAGACGCCAGAGACAATGGTCTGGACGACACGTCGACCAGTTTTGGCAGAGAACATTTACCAGGGCAGGTGGATTCAGATAGTGTAGGAGAAATTGAGCCAGGATTTAGGAGCAGTAGGGATGTAATTAGAACGGCCGCTGAAAATAAGCCTAAAAGGCTATTTGCCACTGATGTAGGACCTCTAAGTTGGCCTGCGGGTTCTATGAAGAGGATTAAAAGCAGGCTCGTGAGAGATAGAAGGAAAAAAGAAAGGACAATGAAAATCGGGGACTCAACACGAGGGTTGATACAGGATGTACATACTAGACAGAGCAGAAAGCAACAGGAAGCTTACGCACCCGTCAAAGAAGACTCAGTAGGGCCTGAAAACTTGCCCGATCCGGTGGTTGCTCTTGGGAAAAATGCTAACGAAGAGAGAGTCGCAGAGTGGCTCTGGATACTGCACAGAATTGGTAAGTGCTTCATTCTGAATTCTTTTACCCAGTTTACCCATTCCGTATTCTTGAGTTATTGTAAGTTTGTTCCATCCGAGTTTTTGTAAGATTGTTTGCTGCAAACTTTCTACACTAGTCTTTGATTTAGTCTTCCGATGCAGTGGTGGATGTTGTGCGGACCGACCGACATCTTGAGTTCTATGGGGACGCCAAAAACATGGCCCGCATGTCAGACATACTTGCAGTTTACGCCTGGATAGACCCAGCTACTGGCTATTGTCAAGGTGAGATATAATTTCTTTCTCTCCTGCCAGTCCTGTTTGCGAGTTCCCGATTTTTCGAACATTTCTTTTTGTGGATATACTGACTCAGTGACCTTTGAGTGCAGGCATGAGTGATTTATTGTCACCCTTCATTGTTTTGTTTGAAGACGATGCCGATGCATTTTGGTGCTTCGAGAGCCTTCTCAGACGAGTGGTGAGTTTGTTGTAGGTTATTTCGTGTCTTTCGTTTGGCTTTCAAAAATCGCTTTGTATTTAGGTCTCGTTGCAGTTGCCCATGCTTAGATACATGAGCTGTAATATAGAAATCGTTTGCCCAGTGGGATCCATCTAACGTTGCAAGTTATTTTGATATGCACAGCGGCAAAATTTCCAGATGGAGGGCCCCGTCGGTGTAATGAAGCAACTGGAAGCATTACCCAAGATACTGGAGGTGGCAGATCCTCAAATGCATAGACATCTGGCTGCAATCGGGGCGGACAATTTTTTGTTTGCCTTCCGTATGCTATTAGTACTATTTCGACGAGAACTTTCATTTGGGGAGTCACTCAGCTTATGGGAAATGATGTGGGCCGCCGACTTCAACCAAGCCATGGCCTGGGCCTTGGAGTATAACTGCTTAGATGCTCTTGTATTAAGTATACCCCCACCGTTCTTCAATCCAGACAGCAGAAGAGGCGATGACGCTGGCTACCATGACACCCCTCACTTGTCTTTTGCATCACAGTACGGCTGCAGTCCGCACCGAGATTATCCTTCTGCCGAGGGTGCACTCCCTAATTCAAGCACGTTTGGAGGAAATTTCCTTGCAAGAAGCCCATTTTGTGGCCTCAGACCTGGAGCCCTCCTAACAAAAAACCGTCACAGGATGCCAACCGTGAGCACCCTGTTAGGGAAAAATGGCGACGAGGAGCTGTCTGTTTTCTGTGTTGCGGCGATTCTTGTGCAGAATCGAAACAAGTTGCTGAAGGAGGTTCAATCAATGGATGATGCTATTAAAGTACGTTACACGTGAGCGTATACAGTTTCCTTCGTGTTCGTTTTGCGGAACTGGTTGGTTCTGTTGTTTTCGTTCTTGTTGTTGTTGGCTAACTGTTGCCGATGTGCGATGTGCAGATGTTCAACGACATGAACCTCACAATACGTGTTCATAGCAGCATGCATACAGCCATCAAGCTGCGGAAGAAGTACCGTAGTAGGGTAAGGTCTTCTACCATCGGGGCAAAGTTTTCACTGCAATAAGTATTTGGCGTGAGACTTCATATTATGGGAGTACTTTTCTACCGTAAGAGAGTTTGTGCTGGAGGCGCAAGGGTGTTGGTCCTGTTCACCACTGTACTCCTGTAATCCATCCGTCAGACAAGTAAACAATTTCTTTCTGCAAGATGAAGACCCATGTCTTTGTGATTTCTCCATTGGGATATTGATCTGAACTTTTGAACAGAAGGAAATACTGTAACCTGGGAAAGAAGGTTTCCTTGTCTGATTGTGTTGGTCCAAAAAGGATTTAATTCAGATGGCCAAACATGTCATTCTGGAAGTCTTGACGGAACACTGATCTTCTCCATCTAGTCATGAAGCGTGACGAGTCAAGCAGCAGTTTGTACCTAGATTTATTGTACAGGACCTGCTTGCCTTCTTTAGTTATTCTTTTGACGGGGCCAATAAATATGTAGATCGCTTGTGGATGTAGTGTGTCATACATGCGTTCCTTATCAAGATTAGGTAGCCGAATCTGTCGAAAAGTGTTGTACTTATCACACACACGACACCTTCCGTTGTAAGCCTTTTGTATCACGAACATAGCTCTCTCGCTCTTATTTTAATGCGTACATCAAGGAGAATCAACGCGACCAGCACCTCGTAGAATGCTGGCGAATGCATATTTCTCTTGTGAATTTGGATTCTTGTTTCTGATTATATCCTGTGTAGTCTCTCCTAGTTGCTTGGCGGACTTGCCGTTTTCCCCTGTTTTTTGTCTGAGTAAGTATTCTACTTTTCGAGTGGACTACTTTCCGCCTTTCCTTTACTTTTTTCAGTCCCAGAGGCTCTCGGTGGTCTGGATTTTTTCTTGTGTATGCTTCCACGGACACATTTGAGGGAGTTTCTTGGTTGCAGGTCAAGCTAGGAAAGTACATGGTATGTACCTGTCCGTGCTTGATATTTCTTTTGTCGACATGCTCATGGAATTGATGAGTTACTCCGCCTTGCCCAACGAATATCCTTACCATCAAAATGTGCTGAAAGAACACCACGACAGGTGAAATTGTCATGCCTTTCGGAGATTACTAACGAACTTGCGAAAAAACAATTTTTAATGACAGTTAACTCTACTATGATAATGGTGACTAACAAAAAACAGATAAATATTGGGACACATTAATACTTGAAACTATGCTGATCGGACCGAATTGTTTATCTCGATAAGTTATCTGTTGGTTCAATCGAGCAGTACATATGCTATATCAACAATATCGATACAAACAAGTTGCCGCCTGATGCGCCAAAATGATTAGCACTTTCGCATTACGTAGAGTGTTGATACTAAAAACAAGCAGCCCTTAAACTTGCTGTCCTTGTGTACAATGAGGGTTGCGAACACTAATTGATTGACATCGTCACATGTGGATGTAATCTCAAGACGCTAGAGCGTACGGACCCGGATGACCTACGCCAGCTTTCGTGTCCTGCCTTGTACGCGAAACGGTGAACGACGAGTCATCAAGGTAAGTTTAGGACTTGTGTACGAATTATATATTATATATCTTTTAATACTAAAGAAACAATGCATTTATGCAGTATCAGATGAATGCTTTGATAAGATGACTCTGTCTACGCGTAATGCAAGCAGATCGTGCAGCTCCTAGTTGACACAGTGGATGGCTTTTGATGATTCAGAAAGCGAGATTTCCAAGATAATGTGTACTGTGCTTCCGGTATCCCACATGGAAGTTTCCCAGTGCCGGGCGCCGCAGATCTGACACTGAAAGCGCATGTGTCATCGATTCTAGACAGATGGAACGCACATGGACCAGAACAAATGCAACGAGTTCAGCTTTGCGAAAAGCCATGAAATCCGTTTCCAGCGAAGATGGAGAAAGCGGTTGAGATGGAGTTTCTGTACTGATTGCGTTTTGTGCAAGAATCAAGGAAAGCAGCTGGTTCTTGCTTGGCTTCTCCACACTCTCGGCCATGCAGTCAGTCAGTCGGCTATGTTTAGTGGCGATTGAGGTTTGGCCCTACCACGACGCACACCGTGCTCTGAAGGAGCAGCTAGCCTCTCGACTTCATCTTTGCAGTACAGGCTCCCAAACCCAAACTAGGCTCTTGCTTCCTGATCAGACGCGAGGCTCCTGCTAGGTCACTTCGTCTGTCAGTTTGAGGCGTAGCCTTCCCCCTTTGTTGAAGGTCTCTCATGCCCACAACTGCGTTCTTTGCTCTTACGAGAACCACAACTTATTCGAGTCGTCTACTGGTGGTGACAATCATTGTCCCTCGGTTTCCAAACCCGAAGCCTTAAATCATGAATCCTCGAACCTGAATCCGTAGCAGGAGTTGGTATAGCCAGTCGATCGTTTCTCGTTGACGCATGGTCCGGACTCCAGAAATGCAGAGGGAGTTGCGCGCTCTGTCGCCCTCCCCCGTACACGAACCATGATGATGACTCGTGACCATGGCTACAGATTGTTGCACTCGCTCCCAGTTAGCTTCTGCTGTTGAACTCCATGATGACACTGCAATTAACGAGCTGAGCGCTCTCCTCAAAGTTCGTCCAGCATAAGTCAACTTCCTGCCTTAATGAGCTTCGGGTCCAAACTTCAATTTCGCCACATGAATGCCAGTGGTACAGTATCGTTTCGATTGTGCTGCATTAATTGTATTTCAAAATTTCCATATCATGACATCATCTCTGCCCACCCTGCGAATGCCTGTGCCTGTGACCAAAGGCCAAGCTTGACCTTACTCCATTTCTACAATTGATTCTGACTGGTGGATAACTACTGATCTTGTGTGCATATCCACTGTCCTGAATCCAAATCCAAAACGATAGAAGGTGGCTACTGAATTCAGGTACAAGTGAGGAACTTTGTGAAGTTTAACATCCCAGGTGTTTGGATCGAATTCACTGCAGACTAGAGTTCAGTACTACGGTTCAGTATCTTGACTCTTGTCTGTCTGTACATAATTTAATGTGCAGCTCTTGTATATACATACTCACTGTACGTTCGAATTCTCAAGCATGTCGCGTCTTGCCTGCCTTTAATGTTCACCGCACACTCGTGTACAGTGACATTTCATCTGTAGTAGAGCTCTCACTTTGCTCTGATTTGATGGTTGCTTCGAACTATCAAGTGAACCAGCTGAGATCGGTTACTTGAATCCTGCATGCAGCTCCTCCTGCTCAGCCTCTCGAGATTCTAAAAGCTTCGATCCTCATCATCTGCACCGCATCTCATACTTCCACGTCCATTTGTTGTCAACTTCTTCAAGTGCATACATGATCAGAACTTCCGGTATATCGACAATTTCCTAACCTTGCTATTTAGGAAATTATTATGAACCTCCTAAACATATTCTTCAGTGTTGATGCAAGCTTTTCCGAGTGTATCGAGAGGACGAACTTTCTTCGAGGTGATCGATCTTCAAGTTCGATCCAGTGTCAAAATACGGGGTACACAATATCTGCCTCGGAATGCAGCTCGGATGCAGTCGTCTTCAGATCTATGCGGCCAGCCGTTTAATATCTCCTGGCATGTCGATTGGATGGATTGATTGGATGGATGGATGGATGCATGGCAAGGATTGGCTAGTCGATTGTTTTAGCGAGACTGTTTTTGACAAATCGTGATTCTCCTCGTCACTGGAGCCCAGAATTTAGAATCCACCCGATTGCGTGTCAGTAAATGGTGGGTCTTGCAAGCTGATCGATGAGACTTCTACACGAGTATCTAAATTGAAACTGTCGCTTCTTTTTCACCCTCAGCTGGTCGATTCTCTCCTCTGATAGACCTCGCGCACTCACAGAGCTCTGAAAGTTCGGGAAATCTGCTCAGCCTCTAGCGTCAGTGAAGACTCGAGAGGCACGAGAAGAATGCTTCGACGTTCTTCGGGGCGAAGCTCGTCCATGCCGTTCCTACTCTGCAGCAAGCTGCAAATCTGAGCAGAAATACTCTCTGAACCTAAGTTTGTAAGAGTAACATTCGACGATGTCTCGACGTGATTTTCGTTCGTTATTCGATGAGTCAGACGTAAGCTGTGCACGTAGAGCTCTTGGCTCGAGTGAAAAGCACAGTTCAGCTCGATCGCTCGGCCTTGTGCACTCTGCTGACCATATACAGAGCACAGAGAAGAGAGTCAACAGGCAAAGTATGGACAACGAGCGAGTGGAGCTAAGTGACGGCAGTCGGCTCGGTTCTGAGAAGCTGAGATCAGTTGACAGAACAGGTGGAGTCTCGTCGAGCCATGGAATGGAGCCTGCCTGTGTAGGATATCGCAATCATTGAACTGCAAACAAATCAGATCAGCGTTCCTCTGTCGAGAGCCATGTTCGTCGCAGAGCACTGCGGGCTGTGTGTGTGGGTGGGTGGGTGACTGTCAGCATCCAAAAATGTTTCTTGGTGATGAGAGAGAAATACTTGACTGATCCATGATTCTGTCAGTGTGGAAGAACTTTGTAGCACCAATCAAGTCCGTCTTGGTTTCTACATTTTTGAATGGGACTCATCAAGACATGTTCATGGCAGTATGCTAAACATCTCACCCGCTCGAGGCCCTGAAATTTTCATGTTTTGTGTGCAAACTGGGATTCATTAATGGGGAGAACGGCAAGAGTAAGAAGGCAGGCCGAACCATGGGTACCAGTTGTAGCATCTATGCCATAGCCATAGGGTTCCAACCAAACCAACACGCTGACACAGGGTCAGCTAGCTGCTCATATTGCTCATCAAAACCTTCACTACCGAATCATAGCATAAAACAATTTGGACAATGACTACAGATCTAATCTAACGAGGGCCAGATACATCGGATAACCAAATTTGTGGACTTGGACTTGCAATCAGCTCAAGTCATATCTGAAGAGCACTTGCTGTGCACACAACACAGCCTCGGAATGTATGGCAGGTGTCCTCACAAGAACTGTCACTCTTTGGTGCCACTTTTAAGCAGGAGACGAGAATATGTCGCCGTCCGAAAGTTTGTGAATTAGGAAGCAGTTCTTACAATCAGTTGAATCAGTTGCAACAGAGGAGTGTAACCCTTCTTTCGCCTGCTCAAAGTCTGCAGGCTGTTCACCTCCTCTTGATTTCAGACTCATGGTGGGACAGGCATCCATAAGCTGGATTGCCCACCGATCAGCAGGTGATTTGAAGGATCGGATGTCTATGTTGCAATTTGCGGCAATCTGCAGAGTCCTGAGTGATTTGCTCTACTGAGAGGCGAAACGTGGAGGTGTCTATTATGGCCAAACTTTCTGCAAGCCGGTGTATGAAGTCAGATTCCATCCTGGAAGCTATTGTAGATCCAAGTGGTATCGAGAAAACACTTAATCGTCAACAGCTCGGATCTGATCTGGTGAAGGTGAGTGGATCATCCATTTCCACAGTTTGGGTCGGATCAGATCCTTTCAAAAAGTGACATGGTCCACTGCTTCCAGAACTGAATACATGAAGACGTGGAGTCGTATTGCCCAATTGAATTCCTTGCTGCAAAAGATGTCGATTTAGAGCGAGACATGCAGAGCAGAGTTTGAAGTCCCTAGAGCACAGCAGGGAAGGAAAAGTACGAGTTAATGAAGGTTGAATAAGTCTCAGGACAGGCTAGAGTGGCACATGAATATGATATTAGTACATAGCGACTCTTGACAGATAGATTTGCTCCAAACCCTCGATACAATGCCCTCGTTTCGACTCCGACTGCATCGAAAAAGTAGGAGAGGCCAAGAGTCCAAGGCCAAAACATAGATTTGAGGTTAATCACGAGGTACGACTCGCAGATGTTCTTTCAGGAAACGTTAATTCTAGGTGCTTTGTTTGTAAAACCACGAAACCTTGCAGCCAGATTTCCTCAAGGATGCAGCGAGCTAGATAAATGCAGTGAGCTCAAGAATGATCCCATAATTTGCATCGTAGAGTTCGAGCATAAGCCAGAAAAGATGTCGAGAAGGCCATCCAAATTAACGAAGCATGTCAATTTATATTGTTTGAAAAGTCCTCGATTCTCGTACAGAGTCATCTCATCTCACTCGAAATGCTATCTACATTTGCAGTCACTATAACGTTCCAATTGATTTGGAAATTTGTAGTCAGTCAACTTAGTCATACATCTCCAAAAGAAAGGATACGTTGTGAACCAAATCGTGATTCTTTGAATTCCAAAATCTGATATCAGACTTCAGTTGAAAGAATGCATGCCGCCCTCTAATGCAATATGTGATGCGCATTTAATCTCAAGCTGGATGGGGGCAGTAAACTGTAGCTTTGAGAAGTATAAATTGGTAGCAAGAAATTTTATTTTGCTTGGATATGCGTTCTGGCGATCGTTACTGCAAGAGAGAGTGCGGCAAGACTAATATTCCAGGAACCAGCTGAGTCAGAAATATTTAATTTTCATAAATTCTTACACTTTTGAATATTGATTTTTTTTAAATGAATTTTGAAACCTGAACCGTCAACCGTCCAAACTCTAAAATCCAAACTATGCAGAACATAACTTTTTTTTCCATCATTGATAATGGGAACACACTCTATACATTAGGCATATGCTTAATGTACAGAGTGAAATTAGTCACAATCGCAAAATCTTCAAGATTTTAAAATGATGAAGATCAAGTGATCTACAAACAACAAAGCCATTGAAATAAATATCATCTACCGTGACTGTTCTACAAAATTTGACATTAATTAGTGTTACTTATAGCACACTGAAAACATGTTGATTGAAATAAACATATAAAACAACATATATAAAAAAATTTAAACATACTTCATCATGCATCCGTGTCAAATTATTGTGATTTCTCTTACTAACATCTTTACACAATTCATAAGCTAGAGTACCAACAAATCACTATTCTACAAATCCACATAATTTGCTTTCTTTCATTCTTCATTCATCTTAAAGATGAATAAAAATAAAAATTTGAGTAGTGTTTATCCTTCTGAGCAATGATCGATTCGGTGCAAGTCACGCTGCGGCAGCTGCTTCCCTGAGGTTTCAGGATCCGAAATGAGAGAACGAACGTGCTCAAGTGAGTGGGCTGGCTCTACAAAAGCAGGCAGCATCTGCTGTAGTGATTGATGGCTATCTAGCGGTGCAGTCCGTAAGCCTAAATTGAGGGCTAATGTGAGAGCCCCTGGGACCTCCCCTCCATTCACAGCTACTCCAAGTCCGAGTCACAACTACCAGTCGACGACCCCACTGTATGTCTCCCCTCTCCTCTCCTCGTTTTCCATGATCGCGTTTCAATCACCCCTGTTGGACAATTGTTGTCTCTAAATAGCATGAACCCCATCAAACCAGTCGAGCTCCTCCACCGGGAAGTAAATGTGCAGCTCCAACGGAACAGCTCATTTCACAACCACTTCTTTCAGATATGATTGACCATGTCTAGCCTGCTGGACCCCCCACACCAAACTATTAGCCTCTATTATCTCCGCAGAGCTATGTCCTCAGTTTCCCCCTTCCCCCTTCCCCCTAATCCTCTACACTCCATTCAACTCCACCGCAAGCCTACAATACTACGACTACGACCACAGTCCCTCTACCGTAGCTTAAGTGGCTTAAGCATCTGTCTGTGAGAAATTCATTATGCCCGGCAGCAGATCGAATCATGATTACGGAGGCTCGGCTCATGCTGATCCTCATGCTCATGCACGCTGCTGCTGCTGCGAACTTTATCCTGCGAACCCTAAACCCTGGATACGGTGCTCCCCTCCCTACATGCCCTCGTGAATCAAATCCACAACTCGTCTTCCTTCACAAGTTCCACCTCCATATCTCTCTCTCTCTCCCTCTCTCTAAAACTCTCGCTCGTAGACTCTGAGCTCTGCGTGCTTTCTTTAGACAAGAAAGCAAAAGAAAGCAGCCACCATGTCTTCATGACTCCCCCCCTCCCTCCTGCTGCTGCTGCTGGGCTCGGATTGGCTTCTGGCCTCGGCAATCGCTCGCTCGCTCCCTCCATCCCTCGCTCCCTTGGGACATGAAAATCATCATCATAACAAACTTCTGTTCCAGAGGGTGTTCATGTGTTTTGGACCAAAGCAGATTTTGTCAATTCGTGAGAGGAACATTCCCCGCCTCCCTCATCATCGCCATCTCCATATCTCCCTCCCTGTCCCAGGAGATAAAGGTTTTAGGGGGTTTAGGGACAGTTGAGAAACTTACATATCCGTCGATTAGGTTCTAATAACCAGTGATAAATAAAAACAAGATCCCAGGCAGCACTTGAAGCTGCAGCACAAAATAATAACGTACAATGCTCTTGCATTCAGCTACTGGCCGTGAAATTAGAAGATATTGTGGCAGAAAAAAAAGAGGAATACTCAGAGAACATCGATTATAAAAGGAGGATATTTAACATGCAAACTATAAATCCATAACACTGTCGTCTGGTTACATTCAGGACTCCGTTAATCAAGTCTATCTAGTAAGTCAGTCCTATCAGCAGACTGATTTTTTGCGCTCATATCCTCTAGGTTCGACTGGAGTAGATTCACATACCCGTTGGTGCTCACGCTTTGATTCATCGCAGATCCAGCTCATTTCTAGCTCAAAAGCTTTGTCCTTAGCTTCATCGTGTACATTGTAAATACTGCAAGAAAATAAGCTTATTCTTTATTTCTCTCGCCTCGCACAAGGGTGAATAGGGTTTTACAGAGAAATTGGATACTACCTGGTGGCAATCACCGACATAAGACACGAAGATAGAAAAAGTACAACATTCTTCAAATATTGGTCTCCTCTAGAGTGGGTTATACAGCGAGTAACCACAACCCTATTAATACTCACTGACATCTGATGTCTCACCATAAGAGTACAAAGCTAAAGCAAAGGCAATGCAAGCCACGTCTTGGGCAGTGTACTTACATCTTTGCAACAGCAACGACACCCTCTCGACATGTCATTTGGGGCAACTGTAGCTTTTCAATCTCTCTGCAGGATATGTTTACGGAGGCATTATTCACTAACATGGATTATAGAAAACTAAGTCTTCATATGCAAATTTCCAATGCATCGTACATCAGAGGTGTCTGCTAAACAATAAACAGCTTTTCAAGTAACCCAGACACCATCGAGAGACCAACTCTATTTGCAATTGAAATATACTTAGTTGCATATATGAAGATGTGAGATACTCACGTTTTGGCAACTTGTCTCCCTTTCCCTACTGGAGCACCAAAGTACCGCTGCATGCAGAGAGGGTGAACAGATACGTTCAGAAAACGCAAATGAGCATTTCCGGTTTGTGGCAAATAATGAAATATCTTATCAAATCTCACGATGACACGAAAGATAAGAAATTCGTAAAAGATTATAAAAACAGCATTCGCAAGTCTATGAGACTCACATAAGCAACACCTGAGGGCTCAATCATGTACAACTGAGGACCATCCCGATCATAACCACCTAGTATGGCGGCCGAACCATATGGCCTGAACAAACGAAGCACTCTTAGAACTGAACCGTGCAACACGTCATCGGGGGTGTTATTGCCTCAGAGCAAAGTCGATATTTCAGAGAAATTAAAATGCGTTTGCTCATGCTTGCGAAACGAACAGGAACCGCAAGAAACAAAAAAGGTGCTTCCTAGCTGCGCTCCTTAGGAGCAAACGCAAACATACTGACCGGAGCCACCAGTAAAGGGTGCATAGATGCACGTAGTAAGCGACTCTGTCGCAAAGCTCTTTGGTGGGGATTTCTTCACCGTAAAAGCTGCAAAAACCGAAGTTCAGAATTCACAAGTACACCTACAGATAGAAACGGGCGTACTACATCGACACCCGGAAGAACTTTGTGCGGCTATATAAAAGCAATCAAGTGGTCAAGAAACTGTAATTAGCGTGAGACAGTGTTTAGCTGTGACAGTAAACAACAAGGACCGAGTAAAGGAACAAACCCCAAGTAATTTCCAGCTTCTGCTCTTGCACAAGTAACAATTTGACTGCCATCGGCAGCCAACCCAGCAATAGCCTGCCAAGAAAATCCGATATTGTCTTACAGACAGGTTCTTTCCAGTGTACGCAAGCCGAGATTCTTCACATCAGATAATCGACTATTTTATCAAGGAATTGAAACTCAATGGGTATCTATTGCAAAAACTGGAGCTTGAAAGCTTCGAATTTTGAATTTGAACTCTTCGAGAGTTCAAATTCAAAATTCGAAATTTTCAATCTCCCCGTCCGATTCATACTCCCTGTTCGAAGCATCGAAGAGATTCAAAATTCAAAATTGGAAGAGAAATTCAACCCAAAAACCCAGAAATAACCTTTCTCCACACCCCGTTTCGATATGAGTTTGGTTGTCATATCGATCGTGTTTCCTTCTGCGAATCACGCTGTTATCGAAGCCCGCTCGAAGCATGAGCCTGTTACTAGACTGACAAGATCCACCATTGGCTCCTTCGTCAGAGGGCACATGAATGACTTCAGCGGCAGGATGAGCTTGGTGGTGTTGACAGTGTTTCTTATGCTCCTAACCCTTCCCCAATACGTCTGATTAGAAGAGTCGGGAAGGTAGGAAGAATCAGGTCGCTTCCTCCTCGCGCTCCTTCCTCAATGCGGCCTCTTCCTTCTCCTGTTTGAAGCTCCATTAGCACTTGTCAGTCAAACACTAACCTCGTCGCCAGAGGTTAGTGTTTGAGGCTCGCATCGACCAATGTGGGAATGTGAACGAAAAATGGCATAACCAGAAGGACAACTTCTCTCTCTCGTTACGCGAATGCTCATCTCATCTGATCTCCCGTCACATCGACCAGTGCTAGAATGACGAAGTTGCGAGTCATTTTATACTATCAATTCGGAGTTGGTGCAAGTGAAAACCCGGGAATAGTTTAAAATGGCATAACCGAATCCGTTATGTCATTTTAAAATTTACGAGTAATGAAATTTCCACATGTAGCCGCCGTCTGTGCCGATCTGCACGAATTTGAGGCGGCAGTCGCTGAACGAGAGAGTGAAGGCTCGAGCATTGGCCGCTTTCAGAATGCGGAAGAGGTTCACGGCCCAGGCTTTGCCGTTCACCAGAATTGTGTCGCCGAAATAATCCGGGCACCACTGCGGGTGCGCGGGCGACAGCGGCGACGGGAAGTTGATGGACCCATTTGGGGTAGAACTGCTTGTCCTGGATAACCAGCGGGATCTCGTACCGTCCTTCGGGCAGAGAGCCAGGCTCGCCGGATCCCCCGCGGATGAAGTACAGCCCGGCCAGCCCGGATACCACGTGTAGCCCAGAGTGTGATCTTCCAGATTCTGGAAGATTTTGAGGCCGCCACGGCCAAGTAGACTTGCTTGTGCAGAGCGCGGCGCTCGGTGTCACATCGCAAGTGGGAAGAGTGCTCACTCTTTCGAATTTCACCAACATTGTCATCCGTGTAAACTCAGCCACAACTGGTCTTTCTGTGAGTATCTTTCAAGCTCTCATTGGGAGGTTTGTCCGACGGCTGCAATTAACATCACCACAAGTGATAACTCAGGCATAATTATATCTGAGTTTTGTTTGATACCCGAATTAAACTCAGCCGCAACTGGTCTCGTCGCCATCATTACCGGCTTGCTGAACGGTACCGTATCAGTCGCACTGAACCTCATCTTCACCACTGTGGTCGGGGCTCTTACCTCCATTTCTGTGAGTATCTTTCAAGCTCTCATTGGTAAATTTGTCTGACAGCTGCAATTAGCATCGCCACAAGTGATAACTCAGGCATAATTATATCTGATTTCTGTTTGATACCCGAATTAAACTGATTTCTGTTTGATACCCGAATTAAACTCAGCCGCAACTGGTCTCGTCGCCACCATTACCGGCTTGCTGAACGGTCCCGTATCAGTCGCACTGGACCTTGGACTGGTTGGAAGACTCACATATCTAGCGATTTCAGTACAGGCACTATATTTCAGATTATAGGGCCACTATTCCCCGACTAGCATGCTTCCAAGATGTTTCAATCTGAGGACCTTAAAATGACCTTAAAAGTCGTCGACACGTTTTTTAATGGGGCGCAGTAATGCGGCTGATTGTCAGCACTTCATATACGCGTAAAGTCAGCAGGGTAGATTCTCCGGACACATTCCGATGATTTCACTTTGAAGAATTTCATCCCAGCCAGAAGCTGAGATTTTGTCTGAGCAGTTCACATACGAAGGACCTGTGGGATAAAAGTAGTAGCAGCTGCTCACGAATTAAGCTTTGACTTCTTCGTTCGCTGATAAGTTTGAACGTTCTATCCTCAATATTACACGAGGCACACAACATTAGAGATGGCAGTCGCCTGTTGCCGTTCTGGTTCTGGAAGTCCAGTCATTGCGGGATGTCTACCAGATTCTTTATTCTCCATACCGGATTCGCGCGAATTCGCACCGTCAAGAGGCAGCTGTGGTCCACTTTGTGTTGGCTTATAAATGGATCAACTTTGTTCAGGAGTTATAATGTGGCCTTGATTATTCAGATTGAACTGATTCAGCTGTAAGAGAACGAGTCAACTTCAACTGCAAATGCAGTCAGGCAGTTCTTGTATGTACATTCATGGGACTATCAGATGTAAGAACATCAATCCAAGAAATGGGTGGAGGGAGCAGATATGGTTCATGGAATCAGTGGAATGTAATGAAGTAAGATCAGGGGACCCAAAAGGTCATTTGTCCAAAAAATATAGGAACTTTGGCCGTGAAGGCGAGCTCGATGATGAGATAATGATGAGATTGCTTGTCTCTTGATGTGCCCTCACCCAAAGGCGGGTGCAAAGGCTGCATAGTTCAATCTGAATTTTAGACTATTCACGCACGAATAACGTAAAAAGTTTCTCAATTGAAAGTCACACAATTTTACTACGTCAGCTCTCAAAGAATTGAGCTGGACTAAAATGTCGCTGCCACCTGATTCCCGATTTTTTGCATGAGTTTTCAGAATTTGCAAACCGATAACGCATTCACATGCTTTCTGTCGTACATGGAGACACATAATTACGTCACACAAGAAGCAGGGACCTTGGCCGGAACGCAGTAAAACCAGATAAAAAGTACTTTGTCAAGAGATCTGATGATAAAGTTATCGAAATAATCTCTCTACACTAATCACGGACTAATCACGGACTCGTAGACTGGAGTATTTCCAGTTCACTTCAAAGACCCACATGAGACTACTGTAAGATGGGAATCTCATAATCTAGTCCGACAAGGGCACATTTTTCTAATAATTGGAAAAGAACATATATGGTCCAAACTTTGGTATACAGGCCTAGCTCAGACGCTAGATATGTGAGTCTTCCAACCAGTCACACCTTTCACGTGTAAATCGGAGAACATAGTAATGTAATGCAATGCAAATGAAATTCATCTTATTAAATTCAGCATTCGTAGCGAGGTTGGACGAGAAATGGAGTGTCAAACTTCTATATATCCGTGTTCACAGCGGTGTTAGATCAAGTATCAGTTGCTTCAAACCACCTAGACAATATACAGGACCGTATTCAATTTACACAAAAAAAAATTAGCTCGATATTGAGTTCAATAGAGAAGACATTTGATAACCTCGGTGGCAGGTGTTACATGGCGCATAATGTGGCAAGCGCGAAATGCAGATCATGGGTTCAGACTGGATCAGTGGAAGAAACACTTCTGAAGGGACTATAATGGAGAGAACTCCATTATCTTCCCTCCAGAAGACACAGAAATCGGCTTCACTATATACTGTGAAGCCGACTTGCTACCTTCTAGATCTTAAGCTCACACAGAATCTCAGTCTTCTAGCTTGTATCCGCAACTGCAGCGATGATGACGAAGACTGCCGTCCTTCTGGTCGCAGCATTTGCTGTTGTCCTCTCAGCATGGAGCCCAGCGGCTGCCCAACCGGCCTGCACAAGCGAGGGCAATAGTCACAACCACCACCACTCTTAGCCCCGTCGAAACTCTGATCTTCTAGATTCTAAACCACCTTGCACCTGCTGGCCCATCGTCATCAGAAACTTTCAGGCAGTTTACAGGACAAGTAGAGTTGCTTATGAAGAGCACTGTGCTCGATCTCACATCTCAAGTGGGACGAAGGTCCACGTCGATTGCTGGCGGCTGCGGGAGGCTGGGACGAGAAATCGAGTCCGGAATGAAGCAAAGGAATGCGAGGCGGAGGTGGACTCACCCGCCCAAGCCCATGGCGATGGAGCCGGCTGCTACCTCAGCCAGACCGGCCGTGACTACAATCGAAGAAGGGGCGGCCGCTCCAGAGAGTTCCGCAGCCAGGGCGAAGGGAACTGTCAGCCCGTCTCACATACCGATGACCACATCGCGAACGAACTCCCCCGCCGTGAAATGCTTCTCTTCGCTCGTACTCTGCTGAAGCTGGCCGTACAAAATTTCAACCTTCTTCGATCTCCGTTCGAATTTGCCAGAGTCGTTGTGCCGCCGGAGGTCACCGGCGGCACAACGAAAATTCAAAATTCTTCGAAATTCGAAATTCGGCAAATTCGAAATCCAAGACTCTTAAGTTCGAAACTTAAGAGTAAGAGTTCCAAACCTTGACACTGCTACGGGAGGATGAGATACAAAATCAAAAATAATAATTAATGCAGGGATGAGTTGATGCTGTGCGGAATGCTAATGGGTCAGGACTAAGCAGAGATCACGACTCACAACTGACAGCTCTGTCACGCTGAATTCAGTGTAAACGGCTTTCCGGAGTCAAGCGGAGTACTATCAGCGATGACAGCCCAGGCTGAAATTTACATCAAGATGTTTAAGTCTTGGAAGTCCTCCTTGACCGAGTCGCGCAGGGCCGATAACGTACCAGAAGGTAACCAATATTCTCCAATAGATTTGACAGAAGAGAAAAATGCCGAAATCTGCAGTCCAGCGACTAGACGGAAATCGACTTCTGTATTTACGCCAAGGTACTTGATATGGTGAGAGGAAGTTGACGTCAAGCGCTGAATTGCAGATTCAGATCTACGAGCAGCTTCGGGCTCTGGAGAGAGTGGGCAGAGTGGTGGGCGTTATATACTCCTCCCGGGACTTCACGAGGGCAAATCGACTTCGGGCTGCGGAGAGAGTGGGCAGAGTGGTGGGCCTTATATACTCCTCCCGGGACTTCACGAGGACAAATCGACGCTGGAGTCAAAGGATTGCGAAGGCACTAGACACACTCGGAGTCCATCTTCCTCCTCAATCTACATAGAGGACCTTTAGGACTGTTTGAAGTTACATCCCCTGATAATTTATTTTCCCCTCATTAACTTATTGAAGGAGCAGTGTAGTGTCCAACACGAAAGTACTCGTTGAATAAGTTAGGGAAAACTAAACGAATCTAAAACTAAAATCTTTTGCGTGTCTAGATCAAACAGGCTACTCCACTTGATAATGATATGGAAATGAGGAAAATTGGGTCATCATCATCATCACATGTGGAACTTAGGGTTTAGGGTTTAGTGAGGGTTTAGGGTTATGTGAGGCAAAATTTATTCAAGGTTCTCAAATAGCAAAGATAACTTAATAATTAAGTTTGTGATTAAATTGAATTTTTATATCTACTTTCAATATTTTTTCAACAACACTCACGAACTTATGCCCAAGATATCAATGGATTTACAGAGTCTTTCATTAAGCAATTAGATTTATTAGTAATACTGTTATTAAGGATTTATAACTTTCCTCGTCGTCTTCGCAGTGTCACCCTTGCTAGCTTTAAGAACTCATTCTTATATTTTATTGCACCAAAAAAAATGGTTATTTAGCACACTAACTTCCATGAATTACCTAAACATAAAATAATCATGGTTTCTAATACTCTACCTCAAAAGATAAAGTAAATTATGTAAATTTGAAAATGAAATAAATTTGGATGTGATTAAATATATATCATCGGATAATATGATAAGTAGCTTAAAGTCATTATTATATTTTTGTTTTTAACCAATATTTTCAATGAAAGTGTAAAATATTCTTATCAAGCTCCCTTGTCACTTAACATGTGTGCATTCACACATGAGTTACTTTTTTTTAAACAAAAAGTAACAGTCAAATTATAAATAAAGAAACAAACTTGATTTAAAATATGAATAAAAAAATAGTAAATGTCAATGTAAAAAAATGCAAATTTTCAAAAAGTGAATCAATGAATTATTGAGTATGAAAATTTACTTAAAAATTCCAATTGGAAGTTACATTTATTGCTCTTTATGTAAAATAAACATGGAAAGCACATTACTAAAGAGGTGGAGTGTTAACCTATTCTTTGACAGGTTGATATTCTCTTTATGAGAATATCAACCAATGTGTCTATTGCGTTGTACTCTGGCTCTACAAAATTTATTAGACCTATTCAATATCTTCTTCAATGCTATATTACTCCCTCCTGACTGAGCCAAGCGCAAATACCATTTGCAATTCTATACACTTAGATTTCGAATTTCAAGTTGCTATGCTTCTCCGGCTATTAAAAGCATTCACGATCGGGCGACTTCTGTGCGAAGCTTTTCAAATTTCTATACAGTTAGAATTTAAATTTGAAGTTTAACTTCGAATTTAAAGCTACATTCGAATTACGCTACTCTGCTCCTCCAGCGCCTTCCGCGGGAAACCTGGCGAAGACAATATAAAAGCCTGACTTCTCGACATTAGCAAATCAATCCGGGGCCGAGTCCAACCCTCATAACCCTCCCCACTCCAACGGACCGGGGACCCATCTGTACATTGGCCCCGAATGTGTACCAAGTGGCAACGATGGATCGGCGACTGGGGACGATGGTCGTGCCCTCGGGGACGGTGGGTGGAGTGTTTCTGACAGTGAGCATCCTCCTCACGATCATCTTCTACGACAGAATCATCATGCGCCTCATCAAACGCTTCACGGGGAATGGGCAAGGCATCTCGCACGCTGGATTGACTGCTTTCGCACCCGCGTTTATTGATCGTTACCTATCTCTTTCTTCGAGCTCTGAATGTGTACGCTTCTACTGCTGGTAAGTCAAACCGCGTGATCTTGGGGTTCCCATTCTCCTCTTTTATCTCCAACGTTCTCCTTGAACTACGCGTGGCTTAATCGTGAAGAGGAATTGAGCGTTGATTTTGGAATTTCCGTGGGGGCGAGTGGGTTCGCCTGATGAGGAGGAGTAGGAATTCATTTTCTTTAGTTTGCATGTTTCATTTCGCTGGACATCCTTTCGGGTGTCGCAACTTATTCACATTGTTCAAAATTCCGATTATGTGAGCTGAGTGATATCTGTCGACATGATGTTTTGGTCAATTTAGTAACGATTCCTCATTCGTGAGGACAATTGTATCGGTAGCTGTCAGTATTTGGTATTTAGATCAGTGATCATAACGATCGCGAAGCCTAAAGACTGCTGGAGCACAGTTTCCGTCTTCATGTGTTGCCAGAATTTTCTCACCTCTCATACTCAGCTCGTTGTACCATTTCAAGTTCCGGGCTTTACAGCAAGATTAGTTCGATGCCGAGAACTTAAGTTGCAGCTTGGCTCAGAGCTTTTTCTCCAAAGGTGTACTCCAGAATGCTTCATTTGAAGATGATCATCATCTTGGAGAGAAAGAGGTCAACCACAGAGTTCATTGAATGCCAACCGTGCCGACCTTTTACCTCTTTCCCTATGCAAGGGTTGTGAGCAAAGTAAAGGATGCACTTTGCAAAATTTCAATATGATTAGGTCTTGGACTCATGTATATTCCCACCCCGGATTTCGTCACCTGGCTGTGTTAGAGGTCTGCTCAGCTTCCTGTCTCTCAAGACATTATACTCTGAACACTTACGTGATCAGAGTGCCGGAACCAGTGAGGGTGGCAATCCAGTAAACTTGATCAACCCATCGAAGGAAGGCGGCCCCTCAAACCGAGAATTCTAGCGGTTCTGCTGAGTTTGGCCGAAGAAATGCTTCTCTGATTTCAAGTTATAGATTGTGCAAGTTTGTTAAAAGAGCCCTCCTATCGTCGTTCGTTCTTCGTTGTATCCTAGATATAACAACCTCATTTAGAGAAATGGATACTTATTTATCTACCGGGTAATGTTTATGGTGTCTCGGAACCAATTTGGACTAATTGATTCATCATTCAATCACGGCCTTCACCTTGTCGACTCATATCTGTCAGGCCCTTGATGATAAGTAGGCGCCGACTGTGAGGGGTAACCTGATCAGAGAGCTGAAGCATTTTGTCCTTGGTGACAATGTATCTGGTGCAGTAAGCTTGCAACAACTACGGAAATGAGCTTGATTCTAAGCATAATATTGCTAACCTTAGTATTGCTTGCCAGCTAAGTTTTTACCTGTTCATCTGAAGGAAGTTCAAGTAGGGCTTTTCCTTATAGAACCAACTTTGCAACATGAATTTCTGTCCCGAGTGTGGTGAAGGGTTCAAATTCGAATAGCATGGTGGGCGGAGCTATCACGTAGCAAATTAAGTCTTCTCTAGTTCGCTACTGCAGATCGCTAAGTGTGTAGAGATGAGTAGTGGGATAAGACTTATCCTGCTTGGGAAGAGTAAACTCGTTATCCGCTCCTGGAAAGAGCTGCATTGAGGTCTTCAAGTTTAGTCGATTTTGCGTTAGAGCAATTCATTACAGGTTTCTATGTGAGGTACTTTTAATACTGGAAGGGGTTTGACGTAGGAAACACTTTACCTTGCATGTGGTTGACATGGAAGAGCAGGACATCCTTTGTGTCCTTTTCGGATTCGAATTCTGGATTCTTCAGTGAATCATTTCATGTTAATTATAGGTGCAATTCCTAATGAAGCCAGATTAGCGAATCAATTTCGGTTAGTTCGACTTTCTTCGCTGTTGAGTTTGTTTTTGCACTTTGACGGGCTTGCTGCTCGTTCTCTTTACAGGCCGTCCCACGGCCTTAATCGTTTCGCGTGGACTTCAGACATTCCTTTTTTCTTTCCCTTTCTGGAGATACGCAACTTATTTTAGCGCTTTAGTCGGGCGTGATCCAATAACAAGGGTTTTGAAGGACCACAAACATCAGCATCTGAAACTTGTTGTGCACATACAGTTCCCTTGCAAGTGATTTGGGTTGAATGTTATTAATTACTAGATATTTCATCATCAATACGTGATGTGCTCATCTTCACGCTGTTTTTTTACCATTCCCTATACGCTAATTTCTAAAGCGTCACATATGTGTGATGGACTTGTCTTCATATCCGCAAGAGTTGTGTTGAGCAGGTTGTGCAAATGGCTCGATTTCTCCCAGTTTATTTCGTTTGCCTAAGAATACTTCAATTATCTTAAGGCTCTTACATTTTTTTTCCCGGAGACAAACTCTTGATTGGCATCTACTTTCATAAACAACGGCACAGCATATAATCCATCCTCAGTTTGGAAGATAAAAAACTTTGATTTCGGTCGTGTTTATTTGAAGAGCTCTAGAAGCCTCCAGAGTTTTATTGCTGTTATCTAGAACGGTTGGCTTAATGAATATGCATTCTTATGTCTGTTTGCAGCCTCGTTCCTGCAAGAAGGTGATGCTGCGGTTGCCAATGGTGACTACACTACGGCGGTCCGTCATTATAGCAGTTTTATTGGTATGAATATCCTCCCTATATGTGTTTGTACGCATTTTTAATATACTTAGTATCAGTACGCATTGTTATGGGCAACATACTCTGTTGTCCAAATTCCAGTGCTTAATGTATTGTGTCTTCAATTTTGACTCTTGTTAAAGTCAGCCTTGTTTTAAGACACTTGATTAATACTTGGCAGTGTTTCCTTCTTACTAAATCTTCAAACATATGTTATTTCTCGGCAGATTTGAGCAATAGGCTACTCCAAGCGGTCGGCGGTTTATGTACAGCAAAAAACATACAAGGTAGCCATCTATGACTTGGATAAAGCTGTCGAAGCTGATCCAGTATTTGTTCAGGGTTCTTTGAATAGGGGCCGCCTTTTTCGACAGAGCTGCAGGTAAACTTCTCCACCTTTACATAAGTTTTTCAAGGAAATATATTCAGGGCTGGTTATAGAGTTGCTACTCTACTGAGATTTCTCGACATTCTCGCGAGATCCGGACCGGAGAAGTTCTTCGTCGTCGTCACCCTGGAAAGTAGATGGTGATTCCTGACACATCGATGGATCTGCTCGGCGACGGTAGGCGGCGGGGTGTCACCGAAGGTCCGGACCTGGATCCCGACCTGACGATCGTGGTCCGCGAGGTAAGCTTTGCGGAATCGAGTGATCCAGCCCCAGACGGCATCAGAAGGATGCAGAAGATATCGGCCCAGCAGATGAAAAACCGCTTCCTTGTCTCGGAACAATAAATCCAGCTCCGCGAGGAACTGCGAGACGAACAGCAACCCCGGCACGAAGTAAGCATTTGATCTCAGAAACAGCCACGGCTTCGAGTCCAGCTGATCTTGACCTCGGTCGCAGAAAAACACTTGATCCTTGTCGTCGGAGGTGTGCGTCAGATGGACGTAAGAGAATTCGGCCGTGGCTGTCGGTGAGGCGTGGTCGGAGACGCTGAATTTGTGGCCGAATCGTCGCGGAGAACACTCGTTCAATGGCCGAGTCCAATCCCGCGTGATCTCTGTCGGAAGGAGCCACGAGGACCGGGGGATCGGCTCGCAGAACAGCTCGCTCATGTCCGTGCTCCCATCGACCAGAAGAGTTCGGTTCGTGAGCAGCGCGTATAAGAAAGTGGAGACGAGAGTCATGAGTCTGTTCCCCATGCCGCTGTAAGCGATCCACACCACGTACCGGCATTCGTCCCTCGATCCATTACGCGCTTCAGAGGTATTTCCTCGCCTTGCGAAGTCTGCATCCGGTCGAAGAAATTCATCCATCGCTCGGCCGGCGCATCGACGGTGTTGGATCTCATAGCTTCGCAGTTTCTGGACGAGCTCTCGGGACGGCTGCGGCTCGTGGCGGCTCTGTCTGTGTCGTCGTCGGTGATGGGCTCGACTTGCACAAGCGTCGCTCTGGAATTCAGATGGCTCAGCCAAGAGACTCCTCAGCGTTGGATCCACTCCTTCATCCTCTTCTTCACTCGATCCGTCCGATTTGCTTTGATCCGTCCTCAGAAACAGAAGTTGCTCGTCCGACATGCGAAACTTTCTGAGAGAGACTGGGAACGATGCGGACGACGGGTCATCGTAGCAGGCGAGAGAGAACACGCTCGAATACAGAGACAAGGCTGCGAGGGCGAAGAGAAATACGCTTGCCAGTTGCATTGGGACTCTGATTTTGTTCTCGTCTGATACTGGCGAGTGAACAGACTTCCTTGACAAGTGAGGCCCTGTACATTTCTGTTTCTTCATTCGATGTTTGACAGAGTTGGAATCTTCAAGCAATCTTTCCTACGATGAATCGTCTCGAGCTCTTGTGCTGCTCTCTACGTCAGCAAGCTTAGTAGAACTAACTGTTAATTTGAGAGTGACACCGGGCTGAAAATACGCACCCAGTGGCAACGACTCGAGTCTCTCGAGTCAGAGGCTCCTAAGGCCCGCTTCTAAGGCTTCTAAGGCCCGCCACGTGGGCCTCCTAAGGCCCACGTGGCGGGGATGTGCGGGCGTTCGAACGCCCGCGCATCCCCTCCACCCTTACCCCCACGCGTGGTGGGGCTTGGGGGACGGCCCCTCCCCCGAAACGTCTCTAAGCCCCCGCTTCCGGAGGGGGACTAGAGACTTTTCGGGGGGCAAGTGTCGGAACCTCTCTCCATGTGCCACGAGGTTATTATATTTGTACGTGCTACTGCAGCATGAGTGTGATTCGAACCTGAAATGTGAAAAGATGTTACCTCCGAAGCCAGTAGATCGCCACTTCGCACGGCTTGATATCACAGAATGGAAGTTCTGTGTTGTCACACCTCTCCAACCGCAGCTCGTAGACCAGCACTTGCACTCACGAGCTCTCTGCAGATTTGAGTTACAGCTCTCGGGAGACTACGAAACTGTTGAGCCATGATTGATTCGACTCCAGCAGATACCAACTTTTCACAGGAAAATCAACTGTCAGAAAATCAGAAAAATTTTTCAATTTCATTGATGCGCACTTCATTTATTCTCCCAATTTCAGGCGATTTCGGGAGGGTGACATTTCGAGGCGACTGCCTCAAAATATCACCGTCTCACACAATCCTCTTCTGAATGCTTGTGCGTTTGAAACTCTGTACATCATAGTAGCAAACTAAAAGGGGTAGCAGTTAGTCAATTACGAGCTGACATCTGTAATATCTGTGGACGCTGGCTGCAGAAATCTGGACGAGGGAAGAATGGATCTGAGAACTTTGATCAGAAAGACGAGAGGTAAGGTTTCCCATGGATCTCCAGGTCGACTCTATTCCGTTTCGAGTACAATTGCAATGTGCATCAGCTGAGAAGGGGTAGAAGTCAAGTAGACACTTACTTTGTGAACGCTGGCTGCAGAAGAAGTCTGGACGAGAAAGGAATAGAAACACTAACGACTTCTCTCTCCTTACTTACAGTCCCCGACAGTCACATCGACCGGGTGTCGGAGTGGGAACGAATGATGAAGCTGTGCTCCGTCGAGAGTTCATTTTATACTGGCAATTGGGATTTGGTGTAATTGGAAAACGGGGGAATAATTTCAAACTATTCCCCCGTTTTACAAGTACCGGAATTTGCGCTACCTGCAGTTTTGAACCAATTTGAATCCATCGTCTCTTAAACTCACCTCCCATCAAAGCGAGGGCGGGAAGAGAAATCTCTGATGACCACTGACACAAGCAGCGTTAACTGACAACATCCAGTCTGGTGACGTCGCTAATTCTAATCAGGGTTAAAGTGCACGAAGCTCGTAAACAGCCGCTGAAGCTGTTTTGTTCATGGGGCATCAACTCATGGGTGTAGTAAGAATACTCGTTCCCGTAGTGGATCATAACTGCTGGGGACAGAAGAATGTGGAAGCCAGAAAGAACTATCAAATAAACTGATGGAAGTAGTATAGCTGATCCTCGAAATGCGACAATCGGCTCTTCCGTGTTTGCTTCGACTCTCCGAGTACACCAAAATACCCATTTTTGAGAGCCTTTTCTCGGCCTATCAGGTGCGTCTCTCGAAATCGAAACCATCGAGCTCCTGCTGCACCTTACAAGCGACCACATCACAGTACGGCTGCAGTCCGCACCGAGATTATCCTTCTGCCGAGGGTGCACTCCCTAATTCAAGCACGTTTGGAGGAAATTTCCTTGCAAGAAGCCCATTTTGTGGCCTCAGACCTGGAGCCCTCCTAACAAAAAACCGTCACAGGATGCCAACCGTGAGCACCCTGTTAGGGAAAAATGGCGACGAGGAGCTGTCTGTTTTCTGTGTTGCGGCGATTCTTGTGCAGAATCGAAACAAGTTGCTGAAGGAGGTTCAATCAATGGATGATGCTATTAAAGTACGTTACACGTGAGCGTATACAGTTTCCTTCGTGTTCGTTTTGCGGAACTGGTTGGTTCTGTTGTTTTCGTTCTTGTTGTTGTTGGCTAACTGTTGCCGATGTGCGATGTGCAGATGTTCAACGACATGAACCTCACAATACGTGTTCATAGCAGCATGCATACAGCCATCAAGCTGCGGAAGAAGTACCGTAGTAGGGTAAGGTCTTCTACCATCGGGGCAAAGTTTTCACTGCAATAAGTATTTGGCGTGAGACTTCATATTATGGGAGTACTTTTCTACCGTAAGAGAGTTTGTGCTGGAGGCGCAAGGGTGTTGGTCCTGTTCACCACTGTACTCCTGTAATCCATCCGTCAGACAAGTAAACAATTTCTTTCTGCAAGATGAAGACCCATGTCTTTGTGATTTCTCCATTGGGATATTGATCTGAACTTTTGAACAGAAGGAAATACTGTAACCTGGGAAAGAAGGTTTCCTTGTCTGATTGTGTTGGTCCAAAAAGGATTTAATTCAGATGGCCAAACATGTCATTCTGGAAGTCTTGACGGAACACTGATCTTCTCCATCTAGTCATGAAGCGTGACGAGTCAAGCAGCAGTTTGTACCTAGATTTATTGTACAGGACCTGCTTGCCTTCTTTAGTTATTCTTTTGACGGGGCCAATAAATATGTAGATCGCTTGTGGATGTAGTGTGTCATACATGCGTTCCTTATCAAGATTAGGTAGCCGAATCTGTCGAAAAGTGTTGTACTTATCACACACACGACACCTTCCGTTGTAAGCCTTTTGTATCACGAACATAGCTCTCTCGCTCTTATTTTAATGCGTACATCAAGGAGAATCAACGCGACCAGCACCTCGTAGAATGCTGGCGAATGCATATTTCTCTTGTGAATTTGGATTCTTGTTTCTGATTATATCCTGTGTAGTCTCTCCTAGTTGCTTGGCGGACTTGCCGTTTTCCCCTGTTTTTTGTCTGAGTAAGTATTCTACTTTTCGAGTGGACTACTTTCCGCCTTTCCTTTACTTTTTTCAGTCCCAGAGGCTCTCGGTGGTCTGGATTTTTTCTTGTGTATGCTTCCACGGACACATTTGAGGGAGTTTCTTGGTTGCAGGTCAAGCTAGGAAAGTACATGGTATGTACCTGTCCGTGCTTGATATTTCTTTTGTCGACATGCTCATGGAATTGATGAGTTACTCCGCCTTGCCCAACGAATATCCTTACCATCAAAATGTGCTGAAAGAACACCACGACAGGTGAAATTGTCATGCCTTTCGGAGATTACTAACGAACTTGCGAAAAAACAATTTTTAATGACAGTTAACTCTACTATGATAATGGTGACTAACAAAAAACAGATAAATATTGGGACACATTAATACTTGAAACTATGCTGATCGGACCGAATTGTTTATCTCGATAAGTTATCTGTTGGTTCAATCGAGCAGTACATATGCTATATCAACAATATCGATACAAACAAGTTGCCGCCTGATGCGCCAAAATGATTAGCACTTTCGCATTACGTAGAGTGTTGATACTAAAAACAAGCAGCCCTTAAACTTGCTGTCCTTGTGTACAATGAGGGTTGCGAACACTAATTGATTGACATCGTCACATGTGGATGTAATCTCAAGACGCTAGAGCGTACGGACCCGGATGACCTACGCCAGCTTTCGTGTCCTGCCTTGTACGCGAAACGGTGAACGACGAGTCATCAAGGTAAGTTTAGGACTTGTGTACGAATTATATATTATATATCTTTTAATACTAAAGAAACAATGCATTTATGCAGTATCAGATGAATGCTTTGATAAGATGACTCTGTCTACGCGTAATGCAAGCAGATCGTGCAGCTCCTAGTTGACACAGTGGATGGCTTTTGATGATTCAGAAAGCGAGATTTCCAAGATAATGTGTACTGTGCTTCCGGTATCCCACATGGAAGTTTCCCAGTGCCGGGCGCCGCAGATCTGACACTGAAAGCGCATGTGTCATCGATTCTAGACAGATGGAACGCACATGGACCAGAACAAATGCAACGAGTTCAGCTTTGCGAAAAGCCATGAAATCCGTTTCCAGCGAAGATGGAGAAAGCGGTTGAGATGGAGTTTCTGTACTGATTGCGTTTTGTGCAAGAATCAAGGAAAGCAGCTGGTTCTTGCTTGGCTTCTCCACACTCTCGGCCATGCAGTCAGTCAGTCGGCTATGTTTAGTGGCGATTGAGGTTTGGCCCTACCACGACGCACACCGTGCTCTGAAGGAGCAGCTAGCCTCTCGACTTCATCTTTGCAGTACAGGCTCCCAAACCCAAACTAGGCTCTTGCTTCCTGATCAGACGCGAGGCTCCTGCTAGGTCACTTCGTCTGTCAGTTTGAGGCGTAGCCTTCCCCCTTTGTTGAAGGTCTCTCATGCCCACAACTGCGTTCTTTGCTCTTACGAGAACCACAACTTATTCGAGTCGTCTACTGGTGGTGACAATCATTGTCCCTCGGTTTCCAAACCCGAAGCCTTAAATCATGAATCCTCGAACCTGAATCCGTAGCAGGAGTTGGTATAGCCAGTCGATCGTTTCTCGTTGACGCATGGTCCGGACTCCAGAAATGCAGAGGGAGTTGCGCGCTCTGTCGCCCTCCCCCGTACACGAACCATGATGATGACTCGTGACCATGGCTACAGATTGTTGCACTCGCTCCCAGTTAGCTTCTGCTGTTGAACTCCATGATGACACTGCAATTAACGAGCTGAGCGCTCTCCTCAAAGTTCGTCCAGCATAAGTCAACTTCCTGCCTTAATGAGCTTCGGGTCCAAACTTCAATTTCGCCACATGAATGCCAGTGGTACAGTATCGTTTCGATTGTGCTGCATTAATTGTATTTCAAAATTTCCATATCATGACATCATCTCTGCCCACCCTGCGAATGCCTGTGCCTGTGACCAAAGGCCAAGCTTGACCTTACTCCATTTCTACAATTGATTCTGACTGGTGGATAACTACTGATCTTGTGTGCATATCCACTGTCCTGAATCCAAATCCAAAACGATAGAAGGTGGCTACTGAATTCAGGTACAAGTGAGGAACTTTGTGAAGTTTAACATCCCAGGTGTTTGGATCGAATTCACTGCAGACTAGAGTTCAGTACTACGGTTCAGTATCTTGACTCTTGTCTGTCTGTACATAATTTAATGTGCAGCTCTTGTATATACATACTCACTGTACGTTCGAATTCTCAAGCATGTCGCGTCTTGCCTGCCTTTAATGTTCACCGCACACTCGTGTACAGTGACATTTCATCTGTAGTAGAGCTCTCACTTTGCTCTGATTTGATGGTTGCTTCGAACTATCAAGTGAACCAGCTGAGATCGGTTACTTGAATCCTGCATGCAGCTCCTCCTGCTCAGCCTCTCGAGATTCTAAAAGCTTCGATCCTCATCATCTGCACCGCATCTCATACTTCCACGTCCATTTGTTGTCAACTTCTTCAAGTGCATACATGATCAGAACTTCCGGTATATCGACAATTTCCTAACCTTGCTATTTAGGAAATTATTATGAACCTCCTAAACATATTCTTCAGTGTTGATGCAAGCTTTTCCGAGTGTATCGAGAGGACGAACTTTCTTCGAGGTGATCGATCTTCAAGTTCGATCCAGTGTCAAAATACGGGGTACACAATATCTGCCTCGGAATGCAGCTCGGATGCAGTCGTCTTCAGATCTATGCGGCCAGCCGTTTAATATCTCCTGGCATGTCGATTGGATGGATTGATTGGATGGATGGATGGATGCATGGCAAGGATTGGCTAGTCGATTGTTTTAGCGAGACTGTTTTTGACAAATCGTGATTCTCCTCGTCACTGGAGCCCAGAATTTAGAATCCACCCGATTGCGTGTCAGTAAATGGTGGGTCTTGCAAGCTGATCGATGAGACTTCTACACGAGTATCTAAATTGAAACTGTCGCTTCTTTTTCACCCTCAGCTGGTCGATTCTCTCCTCTGATAGACCTCGCGCACTCACAGAGCTCTGAAAGTTCGGGAAATCTGCTCAGCCTCTAGCGTCAGTGAAGACTCGAGAGGCACGAGAAGAATGCTTCGACGTTCTTCGGGGCGAAGCTCGTCCATGCCGTTCCTACTCTGCAGCAAGCTGCAAATCTGAGCAGAAATACTCTCTGAACCTAAGTTTGTAAGAGTAACATTCGACGATGTCTCGACGTGATTTTCGTTCGTTATTCGATGAGTCAGACGTAAGCTGTGCACGTAGAGCTCTTGGCTCGAGTGAAAAGCACAGTTCAGCTCGATCGCTCGGCCTTGTGCACTCTGCTGACCATATACAGAGCACAGAGAAGAGAGTCAACAGGCAAAGTATGGACAACGAGCGAGTGGAGCTAAGTGACGGCAGTCGGCTCGGTTCTGAGAAGCTGAGATCAGTTGACAGAACAGGTGGAGTCTCGTCGAGCCATGGAATGGAGCCTGCCTGTGTAGGATATCGCAATCATTGAACTGCAAACAAATCAGATCAGCGTTCCTCTGTCGAGAGCCATGTTCGTCGCAGAGCACTGCGGGCTGTGTGTGTGGGTGGGTGGGTGACTGTCAGCATCCAAAAATGTTTCTTGGTGATGAGAGAGAAATACTTGACTGATCCATGATTCTGTCAGTGTGGAAGAACTTTGTAGCACCAATCAAGTCCGTCTTGGTTTCTACATTTTTGAATGGGACTCATCAAGACATGTTCATGGCAGTATGCTAAACATCTCACCCGCTCGAGGCCCTGAAATTTTCATGTTTTGTGTGCAAACTGGGATTCATTAATGGGGAGAACGGCAAGAGTAAGAAGGCAGGCCGAACCATGGGTACCAGTTGTAGCATCTATGCCATAGCCATAGGGTTCCAACCAAACCAACACGCTGACACAGGGTCAGCTAGCTGCTCATATTGCTCATCAAAACCTTCACTACCGAATCATAGCATAAAACAATTTGGACAATGACTACAGATCTAATCTAACGAGGGCCAGATACATCGGATAACCAAATTTGTGGACTTGGACTTGCAATCAGCTCAAGTCATATCTGAAGAGCACTTGCTGTGCACACAACACAGCCTCGGAATGTATGGCAGGTGTCCTCACAAGAACTGTCACTCTTTGGTGCCACTTTTAAGCAGGAGACGAGAATATGTCGCCGTCCGAAAGTTTGTGAATTAGGAAGCAGTTCTTACAATCAGTTGAATCAGTTGCAACAGAGGAGTGTAACCCTTCTTTCGCCTGCTCAAAGTCTGCAGGCTGTTCACCTCCTCTTGATTTCAGACTCATGGTGGGACAGGCATCCATAAGCTGGATTGCCCACCGATCAGCAGGTGATTTGAAGGATCGGATGTCTATGTTGCAATTTGCGGCAATCTGCAGAGTCCTGAGTGATTTGCTCTACTGAGAGGCGAAACGTGGAGGTGTCTATTATGGCCAAACTTTCTGCAAGCCGGTGTATGAAGTCAGATTCCATCCTGGAAGCTATTGTAGATCCAAGTGGTATCGAGAAAACACTTAATCGTCAACAGCTCGGATCTGATCTGGTGAAGGTGAGTGGATCATCCATTTCCACAGTTTGGGTCGGATCAGATCCTTTCAAAAAGTGACATGGTCCACTGCTTCCAGAACTGAATACATGAAGACGTGGAGTCGTATTGCCCAATTGAATTCCTTGCTGCAAAAGATGTCGATTTAGAGCGAGACATGCAGAGCAGAGTTTGAAGTCCCTAGAGCACAGCAGGGAAGGAAAAGTACGAGTTAATGAAGGTTGAATAAGTCTCAGGACAGGCTAGAGTGGCACATGAATATGATATTAGTACATAGCGACTCTTGACAGATAGATTTGCTCCAAACCCTCGATACAATGCCCTCGTTTCGACTCCGACTGCATCGAAAAAGTAGGAGAGGCCAAGAGTCCAAGGCCAAAACATAGATTTGAGGTTAATCACGAGGTACGACTCGCAGATGTTCTTTCAGGAAACGTTAATTCTAGGTGCTTTGTTTGTAAAACCACGAAACCTTGCAGCCAGATTTCCTCAAGGATGCAGCGAGCTAGATAAATGCAGTGAGCTCAAGAATGATCCCATAATTTGCATCGTAGAGTTCGAGCATAAGCCAGAAAAGATGTCGAGAAGGCCATCCAAATTAACGAAGCATGTCAATTTATATTGTTTGAAAAGTCCTCGATTCTCGTACAGAGTCATCTCATCTCACTCGAAATGCTATCTACATTTGCAGTCACTATAACGTTCCAATTGATTTGGAAATTTGTAGTCAGTCAACTTAGTCATACATCTCCAAAAGAAAGGATACGTTGTGAACCAAATCGTGATTCTTTGAATTCCAAAATCTGATATCAGACTTCAGTTGAAAGAATGCATGCCGCCCTCTAATGCAATATGTGATGCGCATTTAATCTCAAGCTGGATGGGGGCAGTAAACTGTAGCTTTGAGAAGTATAAATTGGTAGCAAGAAATTTTATTTTGCTTGGATATGCGTTCTGGCGATCGTTACTGCAAGAGAGAGTGCGGCAAGACTAATATTCCAGGAACCAGCTGAGTCAGAAATATTTAATTTTCATAAATTCTTACACTTTTGAATATTGATTTTTTTTAAATGAATTTTGAAACCTGAACCGTCAACCGTCCAAACTCTAAAATCCAAACTATGCAGAACATAACTTTTTTTTCCATCATTGATAATGGGAACACACTCTATACATTAGGCATATGCTTAATGTACAGAGTGAAATTAGTCACAATCGCAAAATCTTCAAGATTTTAAAATGATGAAGATCAAGTGATCTACAAACAACAAAGCCATTGAAATAAATATCATCTACCGTGACTGTTCTACAAAATTTGACATTAATTAGTGTTACTTATAGCACACTGAAAACATGTTGATTGAAATAAACATATAAAACAACATATATAAAAAAATTTAAACATACTTCATCATGCATCCGTGTCAAATTATTGTGATTTCTCTTACTAACATCTTTACACAATTCATAAGCTAGAGTACCAACAAATCACTATTCTACAAATCCACATAATTTGCTTTCTTTCATTCTTCATTCATCTTAAAGATGAATAAAAATAAAAATTTGAGTAGTGTTTATCCTTCTGAGCAATGATCGATTCGGTGCAAGTCACGCTGCGGCAGCTGCTTCCCTGAGGTTTCAGGATCCGAAATGAGAGAACGAACGTGCTCAAGTGAGTGGGCTGGCTCTACAAAAGCAGGCAGCATCTGCTGTAGTGATTGATGGCTATCTAGCGGTGCAGTCCGTAAGCCTAAATTGAGGGCTAATGTGAGAGCCCCTGGGACCTCCCCTCCATTCACAGCTACTCCAAGTCCGAGTCACAACTACCAGTCGACGACCCCACTGTATGTCTCCCCTCTCCTCTCCTCGTTTTCCATGATCGCGTTTCAATCACCCCTGTTGGACAATTGTTGTCTCTAAATAGCATGAACCCCATCAAACCAGTCGAGCTCCTCCACCGGGAAGTAAATGTGCAGCTCCAACGGAACAGCTCATTTCACAACCACTTCTTTCAGATATGATTGACCATGTCTAGCCTGCTGGACCCCCCACACCAAACTATTAGCCTCTATTATCTCCGCAGAGCTATGTCCTCAGTTTCCCCCTTCCCCCTTCCCCCTAATCCTCTACACTCCATTCAACTCCACCGCAAGCCTACAATACTACGACTACGACCACAGTCCCTCTACCGTAGCTTAAGTGGCTTAAGCATCTGTCTGTGAGAAATTCATTATGCCCGGCAGCAGATCGAATCATGATTACGGAGGCTCGGCTCATGCTGATCCTCATGCTCATGCACGCTGCTGCTGCTGCGAACTTTATCCTGCGAACCCTAAACCCTGGATACGGTGCTCCCCTCCCTACATGCCCTCGTGAATCAAATCCACAACTCGTCTTCCTTCACAAGTTCCACCTCCATATCTCTCTCTCTCTCCCTCTCTCTAAAACTCTCGCTCGTAGACTCTGAGCTCTGCGTGCTTTCTTTAGACAAGAAAGCAAAAGAAAGCAGCCACCATGTCTTCATGACTCCCCCCCTCCCTCCTGCTGCTGCTGCTGGGCTCGGATTGGCTTCTGGCCTCGGCAATCGCTCGCTCGCTCCCTCCATCCCTCGCTCCCTTGGGACATGAAAATCATCATCATAACAAACTTCTGTTCCAGAGGGTGTTCATGTGTTTTGGACCAAAGCAGATTTTGTCAATTCGTGAGAGGAACATTCCCCGCCTCCCTCATCATCGCCATCTCCATATCTCCCTCCCTGTCCCAGGAGATAAAGGTTTTAGGGGGTTTAGGGACAGTTGAGAAACTTACATATCCGTCGATTAGGTTCTAATAACCAGTGATAAATAAAAACAAGATCCCAGGCAGCACTTGAAGCTGCAGCACAAAATAATAACGTACAATGCTCTTGCATTCAGCTACTGGCCGTGAAATTAGAAGATATTGTGGCAGAAAAAAAAGAGGAATACTCAGAGAACATCGATTATAAAAGGAGGATATTTAACATGCAAACTATAAATCCATAACACTGTCGTCTGGTTACATTCAGGACTCCGTTAATCAAGTCTATCTAGTAAGTCAGTCCTATCAGCAGACTGATTTTTTGCGCTCATATCCTCTAGGTTCGACTGGAGTAGATTCACATACCCGTTGGTGCTCACGCTTTGATTCATCGCAGATCCAGCTCATTTCTAGCTCAAAAGCTTTGTCCTTAGCTTCATCGTGTACATTGTAAATACTGCAAGAAAATAAGCTTATTCTTTATTTCTCTCGCCTCGCACAAGGGTGAATAGGGTTTTACAGAGAAATTGGATACTACCTGGTGGCAATCACCGACATAAGACACGAAGATAGAAAAAGTACAACATTCTTCAAATATTGGTCTCCTCTAGAGTGGGTTATACAGCGAGTAACCACAACCCTATTAATACTCACTGACATCTGATGTCTCACCATAAGAGTACAAAGCTAAAGCAAAGGCAATGCAAGCCACGTCTTGGGCAGTGTACTTACATCTTTGCAACAGCAACGACACCCTCTCGACATGTCATTTGGGGCAACTGTAGCTTTTCAATCTCTCTGCAGGATATGTTTACGGAGGCATTATTCACTAACATGGATTATAGAAAACTAAGTCTTCATATGCAAATTTCCAATGCATCGTACATCAGAGGTGTCTGCTAAACAATAAACAGCTTTTCAAGTAACCCAGACACCATCGAGAGACCAACTCTATTTGCAATTGAAATATACTTAGTTGCATATATGAAGATGTGAGATACTCACGTTTTGGCAACTTGTCTCCCTTTCCCTACTGGAGCACCAAAGTACCGCTGCATGCAGAGAGGGTGAACAGATACGTTCAGAAAACGCAAATGAGCATTTCCGGTTTGTGGCAAATAATGAAATATCTTATCAAATCTCACGATGACACGAAAGATAAGAAATTCGTAAAAGATTATAAAAACAGCATTCGCAAGTCTATGAGACTCACATAAGCAACACCTGAGGGCTCAATCATGTACAACTGAGGACCATCCCGATCATAACCACCTAGTATGGCGGCCGAACCATATGGCCTGAACAAACGAAGCACTCTTAGAACTGAACCGTGCAACACGTCATCGGGGGTGTTATTGCCTCAGAGCAAAGTCGATATTTCAGAGAAATTAAAATGCGTTTGCTCATGCTTGCGAAACGAACAGGAACCGCAAGAAACAAAAAAGGTGCTTCCTAGCTGCGCTCCTTAGGAGCAAACGCAAACATACTGACCGGAGCCACCAGTAAAGGGTGCATAGATGCACGTAGTAAGCGACTCTGTCGCAAAGCTCTTTGGTGGGGATTTCTTCACCGTAAAAGCTGCAAAAACCGAAGTTCAGAATTCACAAGTACACCTACAGATAGAAACGGGCGTACTACATCGACACCCGGAAGAACTTTGTGCGGCTATATAAAAGCAATCAAGTGGTCAAGAAACTGTAATTAGCGTGAGACAGTGTTTAGCTGTGACAGTAAACAACAAGGACCGAGTAAAGGAACAAACCCCAAGTAATTTCCAGCTTCTGCTCTTGCACAAGTAACAATTTGACTGCCATCGGCAGCCAACCCAGCAATAGCCTGCCAAGAAAATCCGATATTGTCTTACAGACAGGTTCTTTCCAGTGTACGCAAGCCGAGATTCTTCACATCAGATAATCGACTATTTTATCAAGGAATTGAAACTCAATGGGTATCTATTGCAAAAACTGGAGCTTGAAAGCTTCGAATTTTGAATTTGAACTCTTCGAGAGTTCAAATTCAAAATTCGAAATTTTCAATCTCCCCGTCCGATTCATACTCCCTGTTCGAAGCATCGAAGAGATTCAAAATTCAAAATTGGAAGAGAAATTCAACCCAAAAACCCAGAAATAACCTTTCTCCACACCCCGTTTCGATATGAGTTTGGTTGTCATATCGATCGTGTTTCCTTCTGCGAATCACGCTGTTATCGAAGCCCGCTCGAAGCATGAGCCTGTTACTAGACTGACAAGATCCACCATTGGCTCCTTCGTCAGAGGGCACATGAATGACTTCAGCGGCAGGATGAGCTTGGTGGTGTTGACAGTGTTTCTTATGCTCCTAACCCTTCCCCAATACGTCTGATTAGAAGAGTCGGGAAGGTAGGAAGAATCAGGTCGCTTCCTCCTCGCGCTCCTTCCTCAATGCGGCCTCTTCCTTCTCCTGTTTGAAGCTCCATTAGCACTTGTCAGTCAAACACTAACCTCGTCGCCAGAGGTTAGTGTTTGAGGCTCGCATCGACCAATGTGGGAATGTGAACGAAAAATGGCATAACCAGAAGGACAACTTCTCTCTCTCGTTACGCGAATGCTCATCTCATCTGATCTCCCGTCACATCGACCAGTGCTAGAATGACGAAGTTGCGAGTCATTTTATACTATCAATTCGGAGTTGGTGCAAGTGAAAACCCGGGAATAGTTTAAAATGGCATAACCGAATCCGTTATGTCATTTTAAAATTTACGAGTAATGAAATTTCCACATGTAGCCGCCGTCTGTGCCGATCTGCACGAATTTGAGGCGGCAGTCGCTGAACGAGAGAGTGAAGGCTCGAGCATTGGCCGCTTTCAGAATGCGGAAGAGGTTCACGGCCCAGGCTTTGCCGTTCACCAGAATTGTGTCGCCGAAATAATCCGGGCACCACTGCGGGTGCGCGGGCGACAGCGGCGACGGGAAGTTGATGGACCCATTTGGGGTAGAACTGCTTGTCCTGGATAACCAGCGGGATCTCGTACCGTCCTTCGGGCAGAGAGCCAGGCTCGCCGGATCCCCCGCGGATGAAGTACAGCCCGGCCAGCCCGGATACCACGTGTAGCCCAGAGTGTGATCTTCCAGATTCTGGAAGATTTTGAGGCCGCCACGGCCAAGTAGACTTGCTTGTGCAGAGCGCGGCGCTCGGTGTCACATCGCAAGTGGGAAGAGTGCTCACTCTTTCGAATTTCACCAACATTGTCATCCGTGTAAACTCAGCCACAACTGGTCTTTCTGTGAGTATCTTTCAAGCTCTCATTGGGAGGTTTGTCCGACGGCTGCAATTAACATCACCACAAGTGATAACTCAGGCATAATTATATCTGAGTTTTGTTTGATACCCGAATTAAACTCAGCCGCAACTGGTCTCGTCGCCATCATTACCGGCTTGCTGAACGGTACCGTATCAGTCGCACTGAACCTCATCTTCACCACTGTGGTCGGGGCTCTTACCTCCATTTCTGTGAGTATCTTTCAAGCTCTCATTGGTAAATTTGTCTGACAGCTGCAATTAGCATCGCCACAAGTGATAACTCAGGCATAATTATATCTGATTTCTGTTTGATACCCGAATTAAACTGATTTCTGTTTGATACCCGAATTAAACTCAGCCGCAACTGGTCTCGTCGCCACCATTACCGGCTTGCTGAACGGTCCCGTATCAGTCGCACTGGACCTTGGACTGGTTGGAAGACTCACATATCTAGCGATTTCAGTACAGGCACTATATTTCAGATTATAGGGCCACTATTCCCCGACTAGCATGCTTCCAAGATGTTTCAATCTGAGGACCTTAAAATGACCTTAAAAGTCGTCGACACGTTTTTTAATGGGGCGCAGTAATGCGGCTGATTGTCAGCACTTCATATACGCGTAAAGTCAGCAGGGTAGATTCTCCGGACACATTCCGATGATTTCACTTTGAAGAATTTCATCCCAGCCAGAAGCTGAGATTTTGTCTGAGCAGTTCACATACGAAGGACCTGTGGGATAAAAGTAGTAGCAGCTGCTCACGAATTAAGCTTTGACTTCTTCGTTCGCTGATAAGTTTGAACGTTCTATCCTCAATATTACACGAGGCACACAACATTAGAGATGGCAGTCGCCTGTTGCCGTTCTGGTTCTGGAAGTCCAGTCATTGCGGGATGTCTACCAGATTCTTTATTCTCCATACCGGATTCGCGCGAATTCGCACCGTCAAGAGGCAGCTGTGGTCCACTTTGTGTTGGCTTATAAATGGATCAACTTTGTTCAGGAGTTATAATGTGGCCTTGATTATTCAGATTGAACTGATTCAGCTGTAAGAGAACGAGTCAACTTCAACTGCAAATGCAGTCAGGCAGTTCTTGTATGTACATTCATGGGACTATCAGATGTAAGAACATCAATCCAAGAAATGGGTGGAGGGAGCAGATATGGTTCATGGAATCAGTGGAATGTAATGAAGTAAGATCAGGGGACCCAAAAGGTCATTTGTCCAAAAAATATAGGAACTTTGGCCGTGAAGGCGAGCTCGATGATGAGATAATGATGAGATTGCTTGTCTCTTGATGTGCCCTCACCCAAAGGCGGGTGCAAAGGCTGCATAGTTCAATCTGAATTTTAGACTATTCACGCACGAATAACGTAAAAAGTTTCTCAATTGAAAGTCACACAATTTTACTACGTCAGCTCTCAAAGAATTGAGCTGGACTAAAATGTCGCTGCCACCTGATTCCCGATTTTTTGCATGAGTTTTCAGAATTTGCAAACCGATAACGCATTCACATGCTTTCTGTCGTACATGGAGACACATAATTACGTCACACAAGAAGCAGGGACCTTGGCCGGAACGCAGTAAAACCAGATAAAAAGTACTTTGTCAAGAGATCTGATGATAAAGTTATCGAAATAATCTCTCTACACTAATCACGGACTAATCACGGACTCGTAGACTGGAGTATTTCCAGTTCACTTCAAAGACCCACATGAGACTACTGTAAGATGGGAATCTCATAATCTAGTCCGACAAGGGCACATTTTTCTAATAATTGGAAAAGAACATATATGGTCCAAACTTTGGTATACAGGCCTAGCTCAGACGCTAGATATGTGAGTCTTCCAACCAGTCACACCTTTCACGTGTAAATCGGAGAACATAGTAATGTAATGCAATGCAAATGAAATTCATCTTATTAAATTCAGCATTCGTAGCGAGGTTGGACGAGAAATGGAGTGTCAAACTTCTATATATCCGTGTTCACAGCGGTGTTAGATCAAGTATCAGTTGCTTCAAACCACCTAGACAATATACAGGACCGTATTCAATTTACACAAAAAAAAATTAGCTCGATATTGAGTTCAATAGAGAAGACATTTGATAACCTCGGTGGCAGGTGTTACATGGCGCATAATGTGGCAAGCGCGAAATGCAGATCATGGGTTCAGACTGGATCAGTGGAAGAAACACTTCTGAAGGGACTATAATGGAGAGAACTCCATTATCTTCCCTCCAGAAGACACAGAAATCGGCTTCACTATATACTGTGAAGCCGACTTGCTACCTTCTAGATCTTAAGCTCACACAGAATCTCAGTCTTCTAGCTTGTATCCGCAACTGCAGCGATGATGACGAAGACTGCCGTCCTTCTGGTCGCAGCATTTGCTGTTGTCCTCTCAGCATGGAGCCCAGCGGCTGCCCAACCGGCCTGCACAAGCGAGGGCAATAGTCACAACCACCACCACTCTTAGCCCCGTCGAAACTCTGATCTTCTAGATTCTAAACCACCTTGCACCTGCTGGCCCATCGTCATCAGAAACTTTCAGGCAGTTTACAGGACAAGTAGAGTTGCTTATGAAGAGCACTGTGCTCGATCTCACATCTCAAGTGGGACGAAGGTCCACGTCGATTGCTGGCGGCTGCGGGAGGCTGGGACGAGAAATCGAGTCCGGAATGAAGCAAAGGAATGCGAGGCGGAGGTGGACTCACCCGCCCAAGCCCATGGCGATGGAGCCGGCTGCTACCTCAGCCAGACCGGCCGTGACTACAATCGAAGAAGGGGCGGCCGCTCCAGAGAGTTCCGCAGCCAGGGCGAAGGGAACTGTCAGCCCGTCTCACATACCGATGACCACATCGCGAACGAACTCCCCCGCCGTGAAATGCTTCTCTTCGCTCGTACTCTGCTGAAGCTGGCCGTACAAAATTTCAACCTTCTTCGATCTCCGTTCGAATTTGCCAGAGTCGTTGTGCCGCCGGAGGTCACCGGCGGCACAACGAAAATTCAAAATTCTTCGAAATTCGAAATTCGGCAAATTCGAAATCCAAGACTCTTAAGTTCGAAACTTAAGAGTAAGAGTTCCAAACCTTGACACTGCTACGGGAGGATGAGATACAAAATCAAAAATAATAATTAATGCAGGGATGAGTTGATGCTGTGCGGAATGCTAATGGGTCAGGACTAAGCAGAGATCACGACTCACAACTGACAGCTCTGTCACGCTGAATTCAGTGTAAACGGCTTTCCGGAGTCAAGCGGAGTACTATCAGCGATGACAGCCCAGGCTGAAATTTACATCAAGATGTTTAAGTCTTGGAAGTCCTCCTTGACCGAGTCGCGCAGGGCCGATAACGTACCAGAAGGTAACCAATATTCTCCAATAGATTTGACAGAAGAGAAAAATGCCGAAATCTGCAGTCCAGCGACTAGACGGAAATCGACTTCTGTATTTACGCCAAGGTACTTGATATGGTGAGAGGAAGTTGACGTCAAGCGCTGAATTGCAGATTCAGATCTACGAGCAGCTTCGGGCTCTGGAGAGAGTGGGCAGAGTGGTGGGCGTTATATACTCCTCCCGGGACTTCACGAGGGCAAATCGACTTCGGGCTGCGGAGAGAGTGGGCAGAGTGGTGGGCCTTATATACTCCTCCCGGGACTTCACGAGGACAAATCGACGCTGGAGTCAAAGGATTGCGAAGGCACTAGACACACTCGGAGTCCATCTTCCTCCTCAATCTACATAGAGGACCTTTAGGACTGTTTGAAGTTACATCCCCTGATAATTTATTTTCCCCTCATTAACTTATTGAAGGAGCAGTGTAGTGTCCAACACGAAAGTACTCGTTGAATAAGTTAGGGAAAACTAAACGAATCTAAAACTAAAATCTTTTGCGTGTCTAGATCAAACAGGCTACTCCACTTGATAATGATATGGAAATGAGGAAAATTGGGTCATCATCATCATCACATGTGGAACTTAGGGTTTAGGGTTTAGTGAGGGTTTAGGGTTATGTGAGGCAAAATTTATTCAAGGTTCTCAAATAGCAAAGATAACTTAATAATTAAGTTTGTGATTAAATTGAATTTTTATATCTACTTTCAATATTTTTTCAACAACACTCACGAACTTATGCCCAAGATATCAATGGATTTACAGAGTCTTTCATTAAGCAATTAGATTTATTAGTAATACTGTTATTAAGGATTTATAACTTTCCTCGTCGTCTTCGCAGTGTCACCCTTGCTAGCTTTAAGAACTCATTCTTATATTTTATTGCACCAAAAAAAATGGTTATTTAGCACACTAACTTCCATGAATTACCTAAACATAAAATAATCATGGTTTCTAATACTCTACCTCAAAAGATAAAGTAAATTATGTAAATTTGAAAATGAAATAAATTTGGATGTGATTAAATATATATCATCGGATAATATGATAAGTAGCTTAAAGTCATTATTATATTTTTGTTTTTAACCAATATTTTCAATGAAAGTGTAAAATATTCTTATCAAGCTCCCTTGTCACTTAACATGTGTGCATTCACACATGAGTTACTTTTTTTTAAACAAAAAGTAACAGTCAAATTATAAATAAAGAAACAAACTTGATTTAAAATATGAATAAAAAAATAGTAAATGTCAATGTAAAAAAATGCAAATTTTCAAAAAGTGAATCAATGAATTATTGAGTATGAAAATTTACTTAAAAATTCCAATTGGAAGTTACATTTATTGCTCTTTATGTAAAATAAACATGGAAAGCACATTACTAAAGAGGTGGAGTGTTAACCTATTCTTTGACAGGTTGATATTCTCTTTATGAGAATATCAACCAATGTGTCTATTGCGTTGTACTCTGGCTCTACAAAATTTATTAGACCTATTCAATATCTTCTTCAATGCTATATTACTCCCTCCTGACTGAGCCAAGCGCAAATACCATTTGCAATTCTATACACTTAGATTTCGAATTTCAAGTTGCTATGCTTCTCCGGCTATTAAAAGCATTCACGATCGGGCGACTTCTGTGCGAAGCTTTTCAAATTTCTATACAGTTAGAATTTAAATTTGAAGTTTAACTTCGAATTTAAAGCTACATTCGAATTACGCTACTCTGCTCCTCCAGCGCCTTCCGCGGGAAACCTGGCGAAGACAATATAAAAGCCTGACTTCTCGACATTAGCAAATCAATCCGGGGCCGAGTCCAACCCTCATAACCCTCCCCACTCCAACGGACCGGGGACCCATCTGTACATTGGCCCCGAATGTGTACCAAGTGGCAACGATGGATCGGCGACTGGGGACGATGGTCGTGCCCTCGGGGACGGTGGGTGGAGTGTTTCTGACAGTGAGCATCCTCCTCACGATCATCTTCTACGACAGAATCATCATGCGCCTCATCAAACGCTTCACGGGGAATGGGCAAGGCATCTCGCACGCTGGATTGACTGCTTTCGCACCCGCGTTTATTGATCGTTACCTATCTCTTTCTTCGAGCTCTGAATGTGTACGCTTCTACTGCTGGTAAGTCAAACCGCGTGATCTTGGGGTTCCCATTCTCCTCTTTTATCTCCAACGTTCTCCTTGAACTACGCGTGGCTTAATCGTGAAGAGGAATTGAGCGTTGATTTTGGAATTTCCGTGGGGGCGAGTGGGTTCGCCTGATGAGGAGGAGTAGGAATTCATTTTCTTTAGTTTGCATGTTTCATTTCGCTGGACATCCTTTCGGGTGTCGCAACTTATTCACATTGTTCAAAATTCCGATTATGTGAGCTGAGTGATATCTGTCGACATGATGTTTTGGTCAATTTAGTAACGATTCCTCATTCGTGAGGACAATTGTATCGGTAGCTGTCAGTATTTGGTATTTAGATCAGTGATCATAACGATCGCGAAGCCTAAAGACTGCTGGAGCACAGTTTCCGTCTTCATGTGTTGCCAGAATTTTCTCACCTCTCATACTCAGCTCGTTGTACCATTTCAAGTTCCGGGCTTTACAGCAAGATTAGTTCGATGCCGAGAACTTAAGTTGCAGCTTGGCTCAGAGCTTTTTCTCCAAAGGTGTACTCCAGAATGCTTCATTTGAAGATGATCATCATCTTGGAGAGAAAGAGGTCAACCACAGAGTTCATTGAATGCCAACCGTGCCGACCTTTTACCTCTTTCCCTATGCAAGGGTTGTGAGCAAAGTAAAGGATGCACTTTGCAAAATTTCAATATGATTAGGTCTTGGACTCATGTATATTCCCACCCCGGATTTCGTCACCTGGCTGTGTTAGAGGTCTGCTCAGCTTCCTGTCTCTCAAGACATTATACTCTGAACACTTACGTGATCAGAGTGCCGGAACCAGTGAGGGTGGCAATCCAGTAAACTTGATCAACCCATCGAAGGAAGGCGGCCCCTCAAACCGAGAATTCTAGCGGTTCTGCTGAGTTTGGCCGAAGAAATGCTTCTCTGATTTCAAGTTATAGATTGTGCAAGTTTGTTAAAAGAGCCCTCCTATCGTCGTTCGTTCTTCGTTGTATCCTAGATATAACAACCTCATTTAGAGAAATGGATACTTATTTATCTACCGGGTAATGTTTATGGTGTCTCGGAACCAATTTGGACTAATTGATTCATCATTCAATCACGGCCTTCACCTTGTCGACTCATATCTGTCAGGCCCTTGATGATAAGTAGGCGCCGACTGTGAGGGGTAACCTGATCAGAGAGCTGAAGCATTTTGTCCTTGGTGACAATGTATCTGGTGCAGTAAGCTTGCAACAACTACGGAAATGAGCTTGATTCTAAGCATAATATTGCTAACCTTAGTATTGCTTGCCAGCTAAGTTTTTACCTGTTCATCTGAAGGAAGTTCAAGTAGGGCTTTTCCTTATAGAACCAACTTTGCAACATGAATTTCTGTCCCGAGTGTGGTGAAGGGTTCAAATTCGAATAGCATGGTGGGCGGAGCTATCACGTAGCAAATTAAGTCTTCTCTAGTTCGCTACTGCAGATCGCTAAGTGTGTAGAGATGAGTAGTGGGATAAGACTTATCCTGCTTGGGAAGAGTAAACTCGTTATCCGCTCCTGGAAAGAGCTGCATTGAGGTCTTCAAGTTTAGTCGATTTTGCGTTAGAGCAATTCATTACAGGTTTCTATGTGAGGTACTTTTAATACTGGAAGGGGTTTGACGTAGGAAACACTTTACCTTGCATGTGGTTGACATGGAAGAGCAGGACATCCTTTGTGTCCTTTTCGGATTCGAATTCTGGATTCTTCAGTGAATCATTTCATGTTAATTATAGGTGCAATTCCTAATGAAGCCAGATTAGCGAATCAATTTCGGTTAGTTCGACTTTCTTCGCTGTTGAGTTTGTTTTTGCACTTTGACGGGCTTGCTGCTCGTTCTCTTTACAGGCCGTCCCACGGCCTTAATCGTTTCGCGTGGACTTCAGACATTCCTTTTTTCTTTCCCTTTCTGGAGATACGCAACTTATTTTAGCGCTTTAGTCGGGCGTGATCCAATAACAAGGGTTTTGAAGGACCACAAACATCAGCATCTGAAACTTGTTGTGCACATACAGTTCCCTTGCAAGTGATTTGGGTTGAATGTTATTAATTACTAGATATTTCATCATCAATACGTGATGTGCTCATCTTCACGCTGTTTTTTTACCATTCCCTATACGCTAATTTCTAAAGCGTCACATATGTGTGATGGACTTGTCTTCATATCCGCAAGAGTTGTGTTGAGCAGGTTGTGCAAATGGCTCGATTTCTCCCAGTTTATTTCGTTTGCCTAAGAATACTTCAATTATCTTAAGGCTCTTACATTTTTTTTCCCGGAGACAAACTCTTGATTGGCATCTACTTTCATAAACAACGGCACAGCATATAATCCATCCTCAGTTTGGAAGATAAAAAACTTTGATTTCGGTCGTGTTTATTTGAAGAGCTCTAGAAGCCTCCAGAGTTTTATTGCTGTTATCTAGAACGGTTGGCTTAATGAATATGCATTCTTATGTCTGTTTGCAGCCTCGTTCCTGCAAGAAGGTGATGCTGCGGTTGCCAATGGTGACTACACTACGGCGGTCCGTCATTATAGCAGTTTTATTGGTATGAATATCCTCCCTATATGTGTTTGTACGCATTTTTAATATACTTAGTATCAGTACGCATTGTTATGGGCAACATACTCTGTTGTCCAAATTCCAGTGCTTAATGTATTGTGTCTTCAATTTTGACTCTTGTTAAAGTCAGCCTTGTTTTAAGACACTTGATTAATACTTGGCAGTGTTTCCTTCTTACTAAATCTTCAAACATATGTTATTTCTCGGCAGATTTGAGCAATAGGCTACTCCAAGCGGTCGGCGGTTTATGTACAGCAAAAAACATACAAGGTAGCCATCTATGACTTGGATAAAGCTGTCGAAGCTGATCCAGTATTTGTTCAGGGTTCTTTGAATAGGGGCCGCCTTTTTCGACAGAGCTGCAGGTAAACTTCTCCACCTTTACATAAGTTTTTCAAGGAAATATATTCAGGGCTGGTTATAGAGTTGCTACTCTACTGAGATTTCTCGACATTCTCGCGAGATCCGGACCGGAGAAGTTCTTCGTCGTCGTCACCCTGGAAAGTAGATGGTGATTCCTGACACATCGATGGATCTGCTCGGCGACGGTAGGCGGCGGGGTGTCACCGAAGGTCCGGACCTGGATCCCGACCTGACGATCGTGGTCCGCGAGGTAAGCTTTGCGGAATCGAGTGATCCAGCCCCAGACGGCATCAGAAGGATGCAGAAGATATCGGCCCAGCAGATGAAAAACCGCTTCCTTGTCTCGGAACAATAAATCCAGCTCCGCGAGGAACTGCGAGACGAACAGCAACCCCGGCACGAAGTAAGCATTTGATCTCAGAAACAGCCACGGCTTCGAGTCCAGCTGATCTTGACCTCGGTCGCAGAAAAACACTTGATCCTTGTCGTCGGAGGTGTGCGTCAGATGGACGTAAGAGAATTCGGCCGTGGCTGTCGGTGAGGCGTGGTCGGAGACGCTGAATTTGTGGCCGAATCGTCGCGGAGAACACTCGTTCAATGGCCGAGTCCAATCCCGCGTGATCTCTGTCGGAAGGAGCCACGAGGACCGGGGGATCGGCTCGCAGAACAGCTCGCTCATGTCCGTGCTCCCATCGACCAGAAGAGTTCGGTTCGTGAGCAGCGCGTATAAGAAAGTGGAGACGAGAGTCATGAGTCTGTTCCCCATGCCGCTGTAAGCGATCCACACCACGTACCGGCATTCGTCCCTCGATCCATTACGCGCTTCAGAGGTATTTCCTCGCCTTGCGAAGTCTGCATCCGGTCGAAGAAATTCATCCATCGCTCGGCCGGCGCATCGACGGTGTTGGATCTCATAGCTTCGCAGTTTCTGGACGAGCTCTCGGGACGGCTGCGGCTCGTGGCGGCTCTGTCTGTGTCGTCGTCGGTGATGGGCTCGACTTGCACAAGCGTCGCTCTGGAATTCAGATGGCTCAGCCAAGAGACTCCTCAGCGTTGGATCCACTCCTTCATCCTCTTCTTCACTCGATCCGTCCGATTTGCTTTGATCCGTCCTCAGAAACAGAAGTTGCTCGTCCGACATGCGAAACTTTCTGAGAGAGACTGGGAACGATGCGGACGACGGGTCATCGTAGCAGGCGAGAGAGAACACGCTCGAATACAGAGACAAGGCTGCGAGGGCGAAGAGAAATACGCTTGCCAGTTGCATTGGGACTCTGATTTTGTTCTCGTCTGATACTGGCGAGTGAACAGACTTCCTTGACAAGTGAGGCCCTGTACATTTCTGTTTCTTCATTCGATGTTTGACAGAGTTGGAATCTTCAAGCAATCTTTCCTACGATGAATCGTCTCGAGCTCTTGTGCTGCTCTCTACGTCAGCAAGCTTAGTAGAACTAACTGTTAATTTGAGAGTGACACCGGGCTGAAAATACGCACCCAGTGGCAACGACTCGAGTCTCTCGAGTCAGAGGCTCCTAAGGCCCGCTTCTAAGGCTTCTAAGGCCCGCCACGTGGGCCTCCTAAGGCCCACGTGGCGGGGATGTGCGGGCGTTCGAACGCCCGCGCATCCCCTCCACCCTTACCCCCACGCGTGGTGGGGCTTGGGGGACGGCCCCTCCCCCGAAACGTCTCTAAGCCCCCGCTTCCGGAGGGGGACTAGAGACTTTTCGGGGGGCAAGTGTCGGAACCTCTCTCCATGTGCCACGAGGTTATTATATTTGTACGTGCTACTGCAGCATGAGTGTGATTCGAACCTGAAATGTGAAAAGATGTTACCTCCGAAGCCAGTAGATCGCCACTTCGCACGGCTTGATATCACAGAATGGAAGTTCTGTGTTGTCACACCTCTCCAACCGCAGCTCGTAGACCAGCACTTGCACTCACGAGCTCTCTGCAGATTTGAGTTACAGCTCTCGGGAGACTACGAAACTGTTGAGCCATGATTGATTCGACTCCAGCAGATACCAACTTTTCACAGGAAAATCAACTGTCAGAAAATCAGAAAAATTTTTCAATTTCATTGATGCGCACTTCATTTATTCTCCCAATTTCAGGCGATTTCGGGAGGGTGACATTTCGAGGCGACTGCCTCAAAATATCACCGTCTCACACAATCCTCTTCTGAATGCTTGTGCGTTTGAAACTCTGTACATCATAGTAGCAAACTAAAAGGGGTAGCAGTTAGTCAATTACGAGCTGACATCTGTAATATCTGTGGACGCTGGCTGCAGAAATCTGGACGAGGGAAGAATGGATCTGAGAACTTTGATCAGAAAGACGAGAGGTAAGGTTTCCCATGGATCTCCAGGTCGACTCTATTCCGTTTCGAGTACAATTGCAATGTGCATCAGCTGAGAAGGGGTAGAAGTCAAGTAGACACTTACTTTGTGAACGCTGGCTGCAGAAGAAGTCTGGACGAGAAAGGAATAGAAACACTAACGACTTCTCTCTCCTTACTTACAGTCCCCGACAGTCACATCGACCGGGTGTCGGAGTGGGAACGAATGATGAAGCTGTGCTCCGTCGAGAGTTCATTTTATACTGGCAATTGGGATTTGGTGTAATTGGAAAACGGGGGAATAATTTCAAACTATTCCCCCGTTTTACAAGTACCGGAATTTGCGCTACCTGCAGTTTTGAACCAATTTGAATCCATCGTCTCTTAAACTCACCTCCCATCAAAGCGAGGGCGGGAAGAGAAATCTCTGATGACCACTGACACAAGCAGCGTTAACTGACAACATCCAGTCTGGTGACGTCGCTAATTCTAATCAGGGTTAAAGTGCACGAAGCTCGTAAACAGCCGCTGAAGCTGTTTTGTTCATGGGGCATCAACTCATGGGTGTAGTAAGAATACTCGTTCCCGTAGTGGATCATAACTGCTGGGGACAGAAGAATGTGGAAGCCAGAAAGAACTATCAAATAAACTGATGGAAGTAGTATAGCTGATCCTCGAAATGCGACAATCGGCTCTTCCGTGTTTGCTTCGACTCTCCGAGTACACCAAAATACCCATTTTTGAGAGCCTTTTCTCGGCCTATCAGGTGCGTCTCTCGAAATCGAAACCATCGAGCTCCTGCTGCACCTTACAAGCGACCACATCACAGTACGGCTGCAGTCCGCACCGAGATTATCCTTCTGCCGAGGGTGCACTCCCTAATTCAAGCACGTTTGGAGGAAATTTCCTTGCAAGAAGCCCATTTTGTGGCCTCAGACCTGGAGCCCTCCTAACAAAAAACCGTCACAGGATGCCAACCGTGAGCACCCTGTTAGGGAAAAATGGCGACGAGGAGCTGTCTGTTTTCTGTGTTGCGGCGATTCTTGTGCAGAATCGAAACAAGTTGCTGAAGGAGGTTCAATCAATGGATGATGCTATTAAAGTACGTTACACGTGAGCGTATACAGTTTCCTTCGTGTTCGTTTTGCGGAACTGGTTGGTTCTGTTGTTTTCGTTCTTGTTGTTGTTGGCTAACTGTTGCCGATGTGCGATGTGCAGATGTTCAACGACATGAACCTCACAATACGTGTTCATAGCAGCATGCATACAGCCATCAAGCTGCGGAAGAAGTACCGTAGTAGGGTAAGGTCTTCTACCATCGGGGCAAAGTTTTCACTGCAATAAGTATTTGGCGTGAGACTTCATATTATGGGAGTACTTTTCTACCGTAAGAGAGTTTGTGCTGGAGGCGCAAGGGTGTTGGTCCTGTTCACCACTGTACTCCTGTAATCCATCCGTCAGACAAGTAAACAATTTCTTTCTGCAAGATGAAGACCCATGTCTTTGTGATTTCTCCATTGGGATATTGATCTGAACTTTTGAACAGAAGGAAATACTGTAACCTGGGAAAGAAGGTTTCCTTGTCTGATTGTGTTGGTCCAAAAAGGATTTAATTCAGATGGCCAAACATGTCATTCTGGAAGTCTTGACGGAACACTGATCTTCTCCATCTAGTCATGAAGCGTGACGAGTCAAGCAGCAGTTTGTACCTAGATTTATTGTACAGGACCTGCTTGCCTTCTTTAGTTATTCTTTTGACGGGGCCAATAAATATGTAGATCGCTTGTGGATGTAGTGTGTCATACATGCGTTCCTTATCAAGATTAGGTAGCCGAATCTGTCGAAAAGTGTTGTACTTATCACACACACGACACCTTCCGTTGTAAGCCTTTTGTATCACGAACATAGCTCTCTCGCTCTTATTTTAATGCGTACATCAAGGAGAATCAACGCGACCAGCACCTCGTAGAATGCTGGCGAATGCATATTTCTCTTGTGAATTTGGATTCTTGTTTCTGATTATATCCTGTGTAGTCTCTCCTAGTTGCTTGGCGGACTTGCCGTTTTCCCCTGTTTTTTGTCTGAGTAAGTATTCTACTTTTCGAGTGGACTACTTTCCGCCTTTCCTTTACTTTTTTCAGTCCCAGAGGCTCTCGGTGGTCTGGATTTTTTCTTGTGTATGCTTCCACGGACACATTTGAGGGAGTTTCTTGGTTGCAGGTCAAGCTAGGAAAGTACATGGTATGTACCTGTCCGTGCTTGATATTTCTTTTGTCGACATGCTCATGGAATTGATGAGTTACTCCGCCTTGCCCAACGAATATCCTTACCATCAAAATGTGCTGAAAGAACACCACGACAGGTGAAATTGTCATGCCTTTCGGAGATTACTAACGAACTTGCGAAAAAACATTTTTTAATGACAGTTAACTCTACTATGATAATGGTGACTAACAAAAAACAGATAAATATTGGGACACATTAATACTTGAAACTATGCTGATCGGACCGAATTGTTTATCTCGATAAGTTATCTGTTGGTTCAATCGAGCAGTACATATGCTATATCAACAATATCGATACAAACAAGTTGCCGCCTGATGCGCCAAAATGATTAGCACTTTCGCATTACGTAGAGTGTTGATACTAAAAACAAGCAGCCCTTAAACTTGCTGTCCTTGTGTACAATGAGGGTTGCGAACACTAATTGATTGACATCGTCACATGTGGATGTAATCTCAAGACGCTAGAGCGTACGGACCCGGATGACCTACGCCAGCTTTCGTGTCCTGCCTTGTACGCGAAACGGTGAACGACGAGTCATCAAGGTAAGTTTAGGACTTGTGTACGAATTATATATTATATATCTTTTAATACTAAAGAAACAATGCATTTATGCAGTATCAGATGAATGCTTTGATAAGATGACTCTGTCTACGCGTAATGCAAGCAGATCGTGCAGCTCCTAGTTGACACAGTGGATGGCTTTTGATGATTCAGAAAGCGAGATTTCCAAGATAATGTGTACTGTGCTTCCGGTATCCCACATGGAAGTTTCCCAGTGCCGGGCGCCGCAGATCTGACACTGAAAGCGCATGTGTCATCGATTCTAGACAGATGGAACGCACATGGACCAGAACAAATGCAACGAGTTCAGCTTTGCGAAAAGCCATGAAATCCGTTTCCAGCGAAGATGGAGAAAGCGGTTGAGATGGAGTTTCTGTACTGATTGCGTTTTGTGCAAGAATCAAGGAAAGCAGCTGGTTCTTGCTTGGCTTCTCCACACTCTCGGCCATGCAGTCAGTCAGTCGGCTATGTTTAGTGGCGATTGAGGTTTGGCCCTACCACGACGCACACCGTGCTCTGAAGGAGCAGCTAGCCTCTCGACTTCATCTTTGCAGTACAGGCTCCCAAACCCAAACTAGGCTCTTGCTTCCTGATCAGACGCGAGGCTCCTGCTAGGTCACTTCGTCTGTCAGTTTGAGGCGTAGCCTTCCCCCTTTGTTGAAGGTCTCTCATGCCCACAACTGCGTTCTTTGCTCTTACGAGAACCACAACTTATTCGAGTCGTCTACTGGTGGTGACAATCATTGTCCCTCGGTTTCCAAACCCGAAGCCTTAAATCATGAATCCTCGAACCTGAATCCGTAGCAGGAGTTGGTATAGCCAGTCGATCGTTTCTCGTTGACGCATGGTCCGGACTCCAGAAATGCAGAGGGAGTTGCGCGCTCTGTCGCCCTCCCCCGTACACGAACCATGATGATGACTCGTGACCATGGCTACAGATTGTTGCACTCGCTCCCAGTTAGCTTCTGCTGTTGAACTCCATGATGACACTGCAATTAACGAGCTGAGCGCTCTCCTCAAAGTTCGTCCAGCATAAGTCAACTTCCTGCCTTAATGAGCTTCGGGTCCAAACTTCAATTTCGCCACATGAATGCCAGTGGTACAGTATCGTTTCGATTGTGCTGCATTAATTGTATTTCAAAATTTCCATATCATGACATCATCTCTGCCCACCCTGCGAATGCCTGTGCCTGTGACCAAAGGCCAAGCTTGACCTTACTCCATTTCTACAATTGATTCTGACTGGTGGATAACTACTGATCTTGTGTGCATATCCACTGTCCTGAATCCAAATCCAAAACGATAGAAGGTGGCTACTGAATTCAGGTACAAGTGAGGAACTTTGTGAAGTTTAACATCCCAGGTGTTTGGATCGAATTCACTGCAGACTAGAGTTCAGTACTACGGTTCAGTATCTTGACTCTTGTCTGTCTGTACATAATTTAATGTGCAGCTCTTGTATATACATACTCACTGTACGTTCGAATTCTCAAGCATGTCGCGTCTTGCCTGCCTTTAATGTTCACCGCACACTCGTGTACAGTGACATTTCATCTGTAGTAGAGCTCTCACTTTGCTCTGATTTGATGGTTGCTTCGAACTATCAAGTGAACCAGCTGAGATCGGTTACTTGAATCCTGCATGCAGCTCCTCCTGCTCAGCCTCTCGAGATTCTAAAAGCTTCGATCCTCATCATCTGCACCGCATCTCATACTTCCACGTCCATTTGTTGTCAACTTCTTCAAGTGCATACATGATCAGAACTTCCGGTATATCGACAATTTCCTAACCTTGCTATTTAGGAAATTATTATGAACCTCCTAAACATATTCTTCAGTGTTGATGCAAGCTTTTCCGAGTGTATCGAGAGGACGAACTTTCTTCGAGGTGATCGATCTTCAAGTTCGATCCAGTGTCAAAATACGGGGTACACAATATCTGCCTCGGAATGCAGCTCGGATGCAGTCGTCTTCAGATCTATGCGGCCAGCCGTTTAATATCTCCTGGCATGTCGATTGGATGGATTGATTGGATGGATGGATGGATGCATGGCAAGGATTGGCTAGTCGATTGTTTTAGCGAGACTGTTTTTGACAAATCGTGATTCTCCTCGTCACTGGAGCCCAGAATTTAGAATCCACCCGATTGCGTGTCAGTAAATGGTGGGTCTTGCAAGCTGATCGATGAGACTTCTACACGAGTATCTAAATTGAAACTGTCGCTTCTTTTTCACCCTCAGCTGGTCGATTCTCTCCTCTGATAGACCTCGCGCACTCACAGAGCTCTGAAAGTTCGGGAAATCTGCTCAGCCTCTAGCGTCAGTGAAGACTCGAGAGGCACGAGAAGAATGCTTCGACGTTCTTCGGGGCGAAGCTCGTCCATGCCGTTCCTACTCTGCAGCAAGCTGCAAATCTGAGCAGAAATACTCTCTGAACCTAAGTTTGTAAGAGTAACATTCGACGATGTCTCGACGTGATTTTCGTTCGTTATTCGATGAGTCAGACGTAAGCTGTGCACGTAGAGCTCTTGGCTCGAGTGAAAAGCACAGTTCAGCTCGATCGCTCGGCCTTGTGCACTCTGCTGACCATATACAGAGCACAGAGAAGAGAGTCAACAGGCAAAGTATGGACAACGAGCGAGTGGAGCTAAGTGACGGCAGTCGGCTCGGTTCTGAGAAGCTGAGATCAGTTGACAGAACAGGTGGAGTCTCGTCGAGCCATGGAATGGAGCCTGCCTGTGTAGGATATCGCAATCATTGAACTGCAAACAAATCAGATCAGCGTTCCTCTGTCGAGAGCCATGTTCGTCGCAGAGCACTGCGGGCTGTGTGTGTGGGTGGGTGGGTGACTGTCAGCATCCAAAAATGTTTCTTGGTGATGAGAGAGAAATACTTGACTGATCCATGATTCTGTCAGTGTGGAAGAACTTTGTAGCACCAATCAAGTCCGTCTTGGTTTCTACATTTTTGAATGGGACTCATCAAGACATGTTCATGGCAGTATGCTAAACATCTCACCCGCTCGAGGCCCTGAAATTTTCATGTTTTGTGTGCAAACTGGGATTCATTAATGGGGAGAACGGCAAGAGTAAGAAGGCAGGCCGAACCATGGGTACCAGTTGTAGCATCTATGCCATAGCCATAGGGTTCCAACCAAACCAACACGCTGACACAGGGTCAGCTAGCTGCTCATATTGCTCATCAAAACCTTCACTACCGAATCATAGCATAAAACAATTTGGACAATGACTACAGATCTAATCTAACGAGGGCCAGATACATCGGATAACCAAATTTGTGGACTTGGACTTGCAATCAGCTCAAGTCATATCTGAAGAGCACTTGCTGTGCACACAACACAGCCTCGGAATGTATGGCAGGTGTCCTCACAAGAACTGTCACTCTTTGGTGCCACTTTTAAGCAGGAGACGAGAATATGTCGCCGTCCGAAAGTTTGTGAATTAGGAAGCAGTTCTTACAATCAGTTGAATCAGTTGCAACAGAGGAGTGTAACCCTTCTTTCGCCTGCTCAAAGTCTGCAGGCTGTTCACCTCCTCTTGATTTCAGACTCATGGTGGGACAGGCATCCATAAGCTGGATTGCCCACCGATCAGCAGGTGATTTGAAGGATCGGATGTCTATGTTGCAATTTGCGGCAATCTGCAGAGTCCTGAGTGATTTGCTCTACTGAGAGGCGAAACGTGGAGGTGTCTATTATGGCCAAACTTTCTGCAAGCCGGTGTATGAAGTCAGATTCCATCCTGGAAGCTATTGTAGATCCAAGTGGTATCGAGAAAACACTTAATCGTCAACAGCTCGGATCTGATCTGGTGAAGGTGAGTGGATCATCCATTTCCACAGTTTGGGTCGGATCAGATCCTTTCAAAAAGTGACATGGTCCACTGCTTCCAGAACTGAATACATGAAGACGTGGAGTCGTATTGCCCAATTGAATTCCTTGCTGCAAAAGATGTCGATTTAGAGCGAGACATGCAGAGCAGAGTTTGAAGTCCCTAGAGCACAGCAGGGAAGGAAAAGTACGAGTTAATGAAGGTTGAATAAGTCTCAGGACAGGCTAGAGTGGCACATGAATATGATATTAGTACATAGCGACTCTTGACAGATAGATTTGCTCCAAACCCTCGATACAATGCCCTCGTTTCGACTCCGACTGCATCGAAAAAGTAGGAGAGGCCAAGAGTCCAAGGCCAAAACATAGATTTGAGGTTAATCACGAGGTACGACTCGCAGATGTTCTTTCAGGAAACGTTAATTCTAGGTGCTTTGTTTGTAAAACCACGAAACCTTGCAGCCAGATTTCCTCAAGGATGCAGCGAGCTAGATAAATGCAGTGAGCTCAAGAATGATCCCATAATTTGCATCGTAGAGTTCGAGCATAAGCCAGAAAAGATGTCGAGAAGGCCATCCAAATTAACGAAGCATGTCAATTTATATTGTTTGAAAAGTCCTCGATTCTCGTACAGAGTCATCTCATCTCACTCGAAATGCTATCTACATTTGCAGTCACTATAACGTTCCAATTGATTTGGAAATTTGTAGTCAGTCAACTTAGTCATACATCTCCAAAAGAAAGGATACGTTGTGAACCAAATCGTGATTCTTTGAATTCCAAAATCTGATATCAGACTTCAGTTGAAAGAATGCATGCCGCCCTCTAATGCAATATGTGATGCGCATTTAATCTCAAGCTGGATGGGGGCAGTAAACTGTAGCTTTGAGAAGTATAAATTGGTAGCAAGAAATTTTATTTTGCTTGGATATGCGTTCTGGCGATCGTTACTGCAAGAGAGAGTGCGGCAAGACTAATATTCCAGGAACCAGCTGAGTCAGAAATATTTAATTTTCATAAATTCTTACACTTTTGAATATTGATTTTTTTTAAATGAATTTTGAAACCTGAACCGTCAACCGTCCAAACTCTAAAATCCAAACTATGCAGAACATAACTTTTTTTTCCATCATTGATAATGGGAACACACTCTATACATTAGGCATATGCTTAATGTACAGAGTGAAATTAGTCACAATCGCAAAATCTTCAAGATTTTAAAATGATGAAGATCAAGTGATCTACAAACAACAAAGCCATTGAAATAAATATCATCTACCGTGACTGTTCTACAAAATTTGACATTAATTAGTGTTACTTATAGCACACTGAAAACATGTTGATTGAAATAAACATATAAAACAACATATATAAAAAAATTTAAACATACTTCATCATGCATCCGTGTCAAATTATTGTGATTTCTCTTACTAACATCTTTACACAATTCATAAGCTAGAGTACCAACAAATCACTATTCTACAAATCCACATAATTTGCTTTCTTTCATTCTTCATTCATCTTAAAGATGAATAAAAATAAAAATTTGAGTAGTGTTTATCCTTCTGAGCAATGATCGATTCGGTGCAAGTCACGCTGCGGCAGCTGCTTCCCTGAGGTTTCAGGATCCGAAATGAGAGAACGAACGTGCTCAAGTGAGTGGGCTGGCTCTACAAAAGCAGGCAGCATCTGCTGTAGTGATTGATGGCTATCTAGCGGTGCAGTCCGTAAGCCTAAATTGAGGGCTAATGTGAGAGCCCCTGGGACCTCCCCTCCATTCACAGCTACTCCAAGTCCGAGTCACAACTACCAGTCGACGACCCCACTGTATGTCTCCCCTCTCCTCTCCTCGTTTTCCATGATCGCGTTTCAATCACCCCTGTTGGACAATTGTTGTCTCTAAATAGCATGAACCCCATCAAACCAGTCGAGCTCCTCCACCGGGAAGTAAATGTGCAGCTCCAACGGAACAGCTCATTTCACAACCACTTCTTTCAGATATGATTGACCATGTCTAGCCTGCTGGACCCCCCACACCAAACTATTAGCCTCTATTATCTCCGCAGAGCTATGTCCTCAGTTTCCCCCTTCCCCCTTCCCCCTAATCCTCTACACTCCATTCAACTCCACCGCAAGCCTACAATACTACGACTACGACCACAGTCCCTCTACCGTAGCTTAAGTGGCTTAAGCATCTGTCTGTGAGAAATTCATTATGCCCGGCAGCAGATCGAATCATGATTACGGAGGCTCGGCTCATGCTGATCCTCATGCTCATGCACGCTGCTGCTGCTGCGAACTTTATCCTGCGAACCCTAAACCCTGGATACGGTGCTCCCCTCCCTACATGCCCTCGTGAATCAAATCCACAACTCGTCTTCCTTCACAAGTTCCACCTCCATATCTCTCTCTCTCTCCCTCTCTCTAAAACTCTCGCTCGTAGACTCTGAGCTCTGCGTGCTTTCTTTAGACAAGAAAGCAAAAGAAAGCAGCCACCATGTCTTCATGACTCCCCCCCTCCCTCCTGCTGCTGCTGCTGGGCTCGGATTGGCTTCTGGCCTCGGCAATCGCTCGCTCGCTCCCTCCATCCCTCGCTCCCTTGGGACATGAAAATCATCATCATAACAAACTTCTGTTCCAGAGGGTGTTCATGTGTTTTGGACCAAAGCAGATTTTGTCAATTCGTGAGAGGAACATTCCCCGCCTCCCTCATCATCGCCATCTCCATATCTCCCTCCCTGTCCCAGGAGATAAAGGTTTTAGGGGGTTTAGGGACAGTTGAGAAACTTACATATCCGTCGATTAGGTTCTAATAACCAGTGATAAATAAAAACAAGATCCCAGGCAGCACTTGAAGCTGCAGCACAAAATAATAACGTACAATGCTCTTGCATTCAGCTACTGGCCGTGAAATTAGAAGATATTGTGGCAGAAAAAAAAGAGGAATACTCAGAGAACATCGATTATAAAAGGAGGATATTTAACATGCAAACTATAAATCCATAACACTGTCGTCTGGTTACATTCAGGACTCCGTTAATCAAGTCTATCTAGTAAGTCAGTCCTATCAGCAGACTGATTTTTTGCGCTCATATCCTCTAGGTTCGACTGGAGTAGATTCACATACCCGTTGGTGCTCACGCTTTGATTCATCGCAGATCCAGCTCATTTCTAGCTCAAAAGCTTTGTCCTTAGCTTCATCGTGTACATTGTAAATACTGCAAGAAAATAAGCTTATTCTTTATTTCTCTCGCCTCGCACAAGGGTGAATAGGGTTTTACAGAGAAATTGGATACTACCTGGTGGCAATCACCGACATAAGACACGAAGATAGAAAAAGTACAACATTCTTCAAATATTGGTCTCCTCTAGAGTGGGTTATACAGCGAGTAACCACAACCCTATTAATACTCACTGACATCTGATGTCTCACCATAAGAGTACAAAGCTAAAGCAAAGGCAATGCAAGCCACGTCTTGGGCAGTGTACTTACATCTTTGCAACAGCAACGACACCCTCTCGACATGTCATTTGGGGCAACTGTAGCTTTTCAATCTCTCTGCAGGATATGTTTACGGAGGCATTATTCACTAACATGGATTATAGAAAACTAAGTCTTCATATGCAAATTTCCAATGCATCGTACATCAGAGGTGTCTGCTAAACAATAAACAGCTTTTCAAGTAACCCAGACACCATCGAGAGACCAACTCTATTTGCAATTGAAATATACTTAGTTGCATATATGAAGATGTGAGATACTCACGTTTTGGCAACTTGTCTCCCTTTCCCTACTGGAGCACCAAAGTACCGCTGCATGCAGAGAGGGTGAACAGATACGTTCAGAAAACGCAAATGAGCATTTCCGGTTTGTGGCAAATAATGAAATATCTTATCAAATCTCACGATGACACGAAAGATAAGAAATTCGTAAAAGATTATAAAAACAGCATTCGCAAGTCTATGAGACTCACATAAGCAACACCTGAGGGCTCAATCATGTACAACTGAGGACCATCCCGATCATAACCACCTAGTATGGCGGCCGAACCATATGGCCTGAACAAACGAAGCACTCTTAGAACTGAACCGTGCAACACGTCATCGGGGGTGTTATTGCCTCAGAGCAAAGTCGATATTTCAGAGAAATTAAAATGCGTTTGCTCATGCTTGCGAAACGAACAGGAACCGCAAGAAACAAAAAAGGTGCTTCCTAGCTGCGCTCCTTAGGAGCAAACGCAAACATACTGACCGGAGCCACCAGTAAAGGGTGCATAGATGCACGTAGTAAGCGACTCTGTCGCAAAGCTCTTTGGTGGGGATTTCTTCACCGTAAAAGCTGCAAAAACCGAAGTTCAGAATTCACAAGTACACCTACAGATAGAAACGGGCGTACTACATCGACACCCGGAAGAACTTTGTGCGGCTATATAAAAGCAATCAAGTGGTCAAGAAACTGTAATTAGCGTGAGACAGTGTTTAGCTGTGACAGTAAACAACAAGGACCGAGTAAAGGAACAAACCCCAAGTAATTTCCAGCTTCTGCTCTTGCACAAGTAACAATTTGACTGCCATCGGCAGCCAACCCAGCAATAGCCTGCCAAGAAAATCCGATATTGTCTTACAGACAGGTTCTTTCCAGTGTACGCAAGCCGAGATTCTTCACATCAGATAATCGACTATTTTATCAAGGAATTGAAACTCAATGGGTATCTATTGCAAAAACTGGAGCTTGAAAGCTTCGAATTTTGAATTTGAACTCTTCGAGAGTTCAAATTCAAAATTCGAAATTTTCAATCTCCCCGTCCGATTCATACTCCCTGTTCGAAGCATCGAAGAGATTCAAAATTCAAAATTGGAAGAGAAATTCAACCCAAAAACCCAGAAATAACCTTTCTCCACACCCCGTTTCGATATGAGTTTGGTTGTCATATCGATCGTGTTTCCTTCTGCGAATCACGCTGTTATCGAAGCCCGCTCGAAGCATGAGCCTGTTACTAGACTGACAAGATCCACCATTGGCTCCTTCGTCAGAGGGCACATGAATGACTTCAGCGGCAGGATGAGCTTGGTGGTGTTGACAGTGTTTCTTATGCTCCTAACCCTTCCCCAATACGTCTGATTAGAAGAGTCGGGAAGGTAGGAAGAATCAGGTCGCTTCCTCCTCGCGCTCCTTCCTCAATGCGGCCTCTTCCTTCTCCTGTTTGAAGCTCCATTAGCACTTGTCAGTCAAACACTAACCTCGTCGCCAGAGGTTAGTGTTTGAGGCTCGCATCGACCAATGTGGGAATGTGAACGAAAAATGGCATAACCAGAAGGACAACTTCTCTCTCTCGTTACGCGAATGCTCATCTCATCTGATCTCCCGTCACATCGACCAGTGCTAGAATGACGAAGTTGCGAGTCATTTTATACTATCAATTCGGAGTTGGTGCAAGTGAAAACCCGGGAATAGTTTAAAATGGCATAACCGAATCCGTTATGTCATTTTAAAATTTACGAGTAATGAAATTTCCACATGTAGCCGCCGTCTGTGCCGATCTGCACGAATTTGAGGCGGCAGTCGCTGAACGAGAGAGTGAAGGCTCGAGCATTGGCCGCTTTCAGAATGCGGAAGAGGTTCACGGCCCAGGCTTTGCCGTTCACCAGAATTGTGTCGCCGAAATAATCCGGGCACCACTGCGGGTGCGCGGGCGACAGCGGCGACGGGAAGTTGATGGACCCATTTGGGGTAGAACTGCTTGTCCTGGATAACCAGCGGGATCTCGTACCGTCCTTCGGGCAGAGAGCCAGGCTCGCCGGATCCCCCGCGGATGAAGTACAGCCCGGCCAGCCCGGATACCACGTGTAGCCCAGAGTGTGATCTTCCAGATTCTGGAAGATTTTGAGGCCGCCACGGCCAAGTAGACTTGCTTGTGCAGAGCGCGGCGCTCGGTGTCACATCGCAAGTGGGAAGAGTGCTCACTCTTTCGAATTTCACCAACATTGTCATCCGTGTAAACTCAGCCACAACTGGTCTTTCTGTGAGTATCTTTCAAGCTCTCATTGGGAGGTTTGTCCGACGGCTGCAATTAACATCACCACAAGTGATAACTCAGGCATAATTATATCTGAGTTTTGTTTGATACCCGAATTAAACTCAGCCGCAACTGGTCTCGTCGCCATCATTACCGGCTTGCTGAACGGTACCGTATCAGTCGCACTGAACCTCATCTTCACCACTGTGGTCGGGGCTCTTACCTCCATTTCTGTGAGTATCTTTCAAGCTCTCATTGGTAAATTTGTCTGACAGCTGCAATTAGCATCGCCACAAGTGATAACTCAGGCATAATTATATCTGATTTCTGTTTGATACCCGAATTAAACTGATTTCTGTTTGATACCCGAATTAAACTCAGCCGCAACTGGTCTCGTCGCCACCATTACCGGCTTGCTGAACGGTCCCGTATCAGTCGCACTGGACCTTGGACTGGTTGGAAGACTCACATATCTAGCGATTTCAGTACAGGCACTATATTTCAGATTATAGGGCCACTATTCCCCGACTAGCATGCTTCCAAGATGTTTCAATCTGAGGACCTTAAAATGACCTTAAAAGTCGTCGACACGTTTTTTAATGGGGCGCAGTAATGCGGCTGATTGTCAGCACTTCATATACGCGTAAAGTCAGCAGGGTAGATTCTCCGGACACATTCCGATGATTTCACTTTGAAGAATTTCATCCCAGCCAGAAGCTGAGATTTTGTCTGAGCAGTTCACATACGAAGGACCTGTGGGATAAAAGTAGTAGCAGCTGCTCACGAATTAAGCTTTGACTTCTTCGTTCGCTGATAAGTTTGAACGTTCTATCCTCAATATTACACGAGGCACACAACATTAGAGATGGCAGTCGCCTGTTGCCGTTCTGGTTCTGGAAGTCCAGTCATTGCGGGATGTCTACCAGATTCTTTATTCTCCATACCGGATTCGCGCGAATTCGCACCGTCAAGAGGCAGCTGTGGTCCACTTTGTGTTGGCTTATAAATGGATCAACTTTGTTCAGGAGTTATAATGTGGCCTTGATTATTCAGATTGAACTGATTCAGCTGTAAGAGAACGAGTCAACTTCAACTGCAAATGCAGTCAGGCAGTTCTTGTATGTACATTCATGGGACTATCAGATGTAAGAACATCAATCCAAGAAATGGGTGGAGGGAGCAGATATGGTTCATGGAATCAGTGGAATGTAATGAAGTAAGATCAGGGGACCCAAAAGGTCATTTGTCCAAAAAATATAGGAACTTTGGCCGTGAAGGCGAGCTCGATGATGAGATAATGATGAGATTGCTTGTCTCTTGATGTGCCCTCACCCAAAGGCGGGTGCAAAGGCTGCATAGTTCAATCTGAATTTTAGACTATTCACGCACGAATAACGTAAAAAGTTTCTCAATTGAAAGTCACACAATTTTACTACGTCAGCTCTCAAAGAATTGAGCTGGACTAAAATGTCGCTGCCACCTGATTCCCGATTTTTTGCATGAGTTTTCAGAATTTGCAAACCGATAACGCATTCACATGCTTTCTGTCGTACATGGAGACACATAATTACGTCACACAAGAAGCAGGGACCTTGGCCGGAACGCAGTAAAACCAGATAAAAAGTACTTTGTCAAGAGATCTGATGATAAAGTTATCGAAATAATCTCTCTACACTAATCACGGACTCGTAGACTGGAGTATTTCCAGTTCACTTCAAAGACCCACATGAGACTACTGTAAGATGGGAATCTCATAATCTAGTCCGACAAGGGCACATTTTTCTAATAATTGGAAAAGAACATATATGGTCCAAACTTTGGTATACAGGCCTAGCTCAGACGCTAGATATGTGAGTCTTCCAACCAGTCACACCTTTCACGTGTAAATCGGAGAACATAGTAATGTAATGCAATGCAAATGAAATTCATCTTATTAAATTCAGCATTCGTAGCGAGGTTGGACGAGAAATGGAGTGTCAAACTTCTATATATCCGTGTTCACAGCGGTGTTAGATCAAGTATCAGTTGCTTCAAACCACCTAGACAATATACAGGACCGTATTCAATTTACACAAAAAAAAATTAGCTCGATATTGAGTTCAATAGAGAAGACATTTGATAACCTCGGTGGCAGGTGTTACATGGCGCATAATGTGGCAAGCGCGAAATGCAGATCATGGGTTCAGACTGGATCAGTGGAAGAAACACTTCTGAAGGGACTATAATGGAGAGAACTCCATTATCTTCCCTCCAGAAGACACAGAAATCGGCTTCACTATATACTGTGAAGCCGACTTGCTACCTTCTAGATCTTAAGCTCACACAGAATCTCAGTCTTCTAGCTTGTATCCGCAACTGCAGCGATGATGACGAAGACTGCCGTCCTTCTGGTCGCAGCATTTGCTGTTGTCCTCTCAGCATGGAGCCCAGCGGCTGCCCAACCGGCCTGCACAAGCGAGGGCAATAGTCACAACCACCACCACTCTTAGCCCCGTCGAAACTCTGATCTTCTAGATTCTAAACCACCTTGCACCTGCTGGCCCATCGTCATCAGAAACTTTCAGGCAGTTTACAGGACAAGTAGAGTTGCTTATGAAGAGCACTGTGCTCGATCTCACATCTCAAGTGGGACGAAGGTCCACGTCGATTGCTGGCGGCTGCGGGAGGCTGGGACGAGAAATCGAGTCCGGAATGAAGCAAAGGAATGCGAGGCGGAGGTGGACTCACCCGCCCAAGCCCATGGCGATGGAGCCGGCTGCTACCTCAGCCAGACCGGCCGTGACTACAATCGAAGAAGGGGCGGCCGCTCCAGAGAGTTCCGCAGCCAGGGCGAAGGGAACTGTCAGCCCGTCTCACATACCGATGACCACATCGCGAACGAACTCCCCCGCCGTGAAATGCTTCTCTTCGCTCGTACTCTGCTGAAGCTGGCCGTACAAAATTTCAACCTTCTTCGATCTCCGTTCGAATTTGCCAGAGTCGTTGTGCCGCCGGAGGTCACCGGCGGCACAACGAAAATTCAAAATTCTTCGAAATTCGAAATTCGGCAAATTCGAAATCCAAGACTCTTAAGTTCGAAACTTAAGAGTAAGAGTTCCAAACCTTGACATTGCTACGGGAGGATGAGATACAAAATCAAAAATAATAATTAATGCAGGGATGAGTTGATGCTGTGCGGAATGCTAATGGGTCAGGACTAAGCAGAGATCACGACTCACAACTGACAGCTCTGTCACGCTGAATTCAGTGTAAACGGCTTTCCGGAGTCAAGCGGAGTACTATCAGCGATGACAGCCCAGGCTGAAATTTACATCAAGATGTTTAAGTCTTGGAAGTCCTCCTTGACCGAGTCGCGCAGGGCCGATAACGTACCAGAAGGTAACCAATATTCTCCAATAGATTTGACAGAAGAGAAAAATGCCGAAATCTGCAGTCCAGCGACTAGACGGAAATCGACTTCTGTATTTACGCCAAGGTACTTGATATGGTGAGAGGAAGTTGACGTCAAGCGCTGAATTGCAGATTCAGATCTACGAGCAGCTTCGGGCTCTGGAGAGAGTGGGCAGAGTGGTGGGCGTTATATACTCCTCCCGGGACTTCACGAGGGCAAATCGACTTCGGGCTGCGGAGAGAGTGGGCAGAGTGGTGGGCCTTATATACTCCTCCCGGGACTTCACGAGGACAAATCGACGCTGGAGTCAAAGGATTGCGAAGGCACTAGACACACTCGGAGTCCATCTTCCTCCTCAATCTACATAGAGGACCTTTAGGACTGTTTGAAGTTACATCCCCTGATAATTTATTTTCCCCTCATTAACTTATTGAAGGAGCAGTGTAGTGTCCAACACGAAAGTACTCGTTGAATAAGTTAGGGAAAACTAAACGAATCTAAAACTAAAATCTTTTGCGTGTCTAGATCAAACAGGCTACTCCACTTGATAATGATATGGAAATGAGGAAAATTGGGTCATCATCATCATCACATGTGGAACTTAGGGTTTAGGGTTTAGTGAGGGTTTAGGGTTATGTGAGGCAAAATTTATTCAAGGTTCTCAAATAGCAAAGATAACTTAATAATTAAGTTTGTGATTAAATTGAATTTTTATATCTACTTTCAATATTTTTTCAACAACACTCACGAACTTATGCCCAAGATATCAATGGATTTACAGAGTCTTTCATTAAGCAATTAGATTTATTAGTAATACTGTTATTAAGGATTTATAACTTTCCTCGTCGTCTTCGCAGTGTCACCCTTGCTAGCTTTAAGAACTCATTCTTATATTTTATTGCACCAAAAAAAATGGTTATTTAGCACACTAACTTCCATGAATTACCTAAACATAAAATAATCATGGTTTCTAATACTCTACCTCAAAAGATAAAGTAAATTATGTAAATTTGAAAATGAAATAAATTTGGATGTGATTAAATATATATCATCGGATAATATGATAAGTAGCTTAAAGTCATTATTATATTTTTGTTTTTAACCAATATTTTCAATGAAAGTGTAAAATATTCTTATCAAGCTCCCTTGTCACTTAACATGTGTGCATTCACACATGAGTTACTTTTTTTTAAACAAAAAGTAACAGTCAAATTATAAATAAAGAAACAAACTTGATTTAAAATATGAATAAAAAAATAGTAAATGTCAATGTAAAAAAATGCAAATTTTCAAAAAGTGAATCAATGAATTATTGAGTATGAAAATTTACTTAAAAATTCCAATTGGAAGTTACATTTATTGCTCTTTATGTAAAATAAACATGGAAAGCACATTACTAAAGAGGTGGAGTGTTAACCTATTCTTTGACAGGTTGATATTCTCTTTATGAGAATATCAACCAATGTGTCTATTGCGTTGTACTCTGGCTCTACAAAATTTATTAGACCTATTCAATATCTTCTTCAATGCTATATTACTCCCTCCTGACTGAGCCAAGCGCAAATACCATTTGCAATTCTATACACTTAGATTTCGAATTTCAAGTTGCTATGCTTCTCCGGCTATTAAAAGCATTCACGATCGGGCGACTTCTGTGCGAAGCTTTTCAAATTTCTATACAGTTAGAATTTAAATTTGAAGTTTAACTTCGAATTTAAAGCTACATTCGAATTACGCTACTCTGCTCCTCCAGCGCCTTCCGCGGGAAACCTGGCGAAGACAATATAAAAGCCTGACTTCTCGACATTAGCAAATCAATCCGGGGCCGAGTCCAACCCTCATAACCCTCCCCACTCCAACGGACCGGGGACCCATCTGTACATTGGCCCCGAATGTGTACCAAGTGGCAACGATGGATCGGCGACTGGGGACGATGGTCGTGCCCTCGGGGACGGTGGGTGGAGTGTTTCTGACAGTGAGCATCCTCCTCACGATCATCTTCTACGACAGAATCATCATGCGCCTCATCAAACGCTTCACGGGGAATGGGCAAGGCATCTCGCACGCTGGATTGACTGCTTTCGCACCCGCGTTTATTGATCGTTACCTATCTCTTTCTTCGAGCTCTGAATGTGTACGCTTCTACTGCTGGTAAGTCAAACCGCGTGATCTTGGGGTTCCCATTCTCCTCTTTTATCTCCAACGTTCTCCTTGAACTACGCGTGGCTTAATCGTGAAGAGGAATTGAGCGTTGATTTTGGAATTTCCGTGGGGGCGAGTGGGTTCGCCTGATGAGGAGGAGTAGGAATTCATTTTCTTTAGTTTGCATGTTTCATTTCGCTGGACATCCTTTCGGGTGTCGCAACTTATTCACATTGTTCAAAATTCCGATTATGTGAGCTGAGTGATATCTGTCGACATGATGTTTTGGTCAATTTAGTAACGATTCCTCATTCGTGAGGACAATTGTATCGGTAGCTGTCAGTATTTGGTATTTAGATCAGTGATCATAACGATCGCGAAGCCTAAAGACTGCTGGAGCACAGTTTCCGTCTTCATGTGTTGCCAGAATTTTCTCACCTCTCATACTCAGCTCGTTGTACCATTTCAAGTTCCGGGCTTTACAGCAAGATTAGTTCGATGCCGAGAACTTAAGTTGCAGCTTGGCTCAGAGCTTTTTCTCCAAAGGTGTACTCCAGAATGCTTCATTTGAAGATGATCATCATCTTGGAGAGAAAGAGGTCAACCACAGAGTTCATTGAATGCCAACCGTGCCGACCTTTTACCTCTTTCCCTATGCAAGGGTTGTGAGCAAAGTAAAGGATGCACTTTGCAAAATTTCAATATGATTAGGTCTTGGACTCATGTATATTCCCACCCCGGATTTCGTCACCTGGCTGTGTTAGAGGTCTGCTCAGCTTCCTGTCTCTCAAGACATTATACTCTGAACACTTACGTGATCAGAGTGCCGGAACCAGTGAGGGTGGCAATCCAGTAAACTTGATCAACCCATCGAAGGAAGGCGGCCCCTCAAACCGAGAATTCTAGCGGTTCTGCTGAGTTTGGCCGAAGAAATGCTTCTCTGATTTCAAGTTATAGATTGTGCAAGTTTGTTAAAAGAGCCCTCCTATCGTCGTTCGTTCTTCGTTGTATCCTAGATATAACAACCTCATTTAGAGAAATGGATACTTATTTATCTACCGGGTAATGTTTATGGTGTCTCGGAACCAATTTGGACTAATTGATTCATCATTCAATCACGGCCTTCACCTTGTCGACTCATATCTGTCAGGCCCTTGATGATAAGTAGGCGCCGACTGTGAGGGGTAACCTGATCAGAGAGCTGAAGCATTTTGTCCTTGGTGACAATGTATCTGGTGCAGTAAGCTTGCAACAACTACGGAAATGAGCTTGATTCTAAGCATAATATTGCTAACCTTAGTATTGCTTGCCAGCTAAGTTTTTACCTGTTCATCTGAAGGAAGTTCAAGTAGGGCTTTTCCTTATAGAACCAACTTTGCAACATGAATTTCTGTCCCGAGTGTGGTGAAGGGTTCAAATTCGAATAGCATGGTGGGCGGAGCTATCACGTAGCAAATTAAGTCTTCTCTAGTTCGCTACTGCAGATCGCTAAGTGTGTAGAGATGAGTAGTGGGATAAGACTTATCCTGCTTGGGAAGAGTAAACTCGTTATCCGCTCCTGGAAAGAGCTGCATTGAGGTCTTCAAGTTTAGTCGATTTTGCGTTAGAGCAATTCATTACAGGTTTCTATGTGAGGTACTTTTAATACTGGAAGGGGTTTGACGTAGGAAACACTTTACCTTGCATGTGGTTGACATGGAAGAGCAGGACATCCTTTGTGTCCTTTTCGGATTCGAATTCTGGATTCTTCAGTGAATCATTTCATGTTAATTATAGGTGCAATTCCTAATGAAGCCAGATTAGCGAATCAATTTCGGTTAGTTCGACTTTCTTCGCTGTTGAGTTTGTTTTTGCACTTTGACGGGCTTGCTGCTCGTTCTCTTTACAGGCCGTCCCACGGCCTTAATCGTTTCGCGTGGACTTCAGACATTCCTTTTTTCTTTCCCTTTCTGGAGATACGCAACTTATTTTAGCGCTTTAGTCGGGCGTGATCCAATAACAAGGGTTTTGAAGGACCACAAACATCAGCATCTGAAACTTGTTGTGCACATACAGTTCCCTTGCAAGTGATTTGGGTTGAATGTTATTAATTACTAGATATTTCATCATCAATACGTGATGTGCTCATCTTCACGCTGTTTTTTTACCATTCCCTATACGCTAATTTCTAAAGCGTCACATATGTGTGATGGACTTGTCTTCATATCCGCAAGAGTTGTGTTGAGCAGGTTGTGCAAATGGCTCGATTTCTCCCAGTTTATTTCGTTTGCCTAAGAATACTTCAATTATCTTAAGGCTCTTACATTTTTTTTCCCGGAGACAAACTCTTGATTGGCATCTACTTTCATAAACAACGGCACAGCATATAATCCATCCTCAGTTTGGAAGATAAAAAACTTTGATTTCGGTCGTGTTTATTTGAAGAGCTCTAGAAGCCTCCAGAGTTTTATTGCTGTTATCTAGAACGGTTGGCTTAATGAATATGCATTCTTATGTCTGTTTGCAGCCTCGTTCCTGCAAGAAGGTGATGCTGCGGTTGCCAATGGTGACTACACTACGGCGGTCCGTCATTATAGCAGTTTTATTGGTATGAATATCCTCCCTATATGTGTTTGTACGCATTTTTAATATACTTAGTATCAGTACGCATTGTTATGGGCAACATACTCTGTTGTCCAAATTCCAGTGCTTAATGTATTGTGTCTTCAATTTTGACTCTTGTTAAAGTCAGCCTTGTTTTAAGACACTTGATTAATACTTGGCAGTGTTTCCTTCTTACTAAATCTTCAAACATATGTTATTTCTCGGCAGATTTGAGCAATAGGCTACTCCAAGCGGTCGGCGGTTTATGTACAGCAAAAAACATACAAGGTAGCCATCTATGACTTGGATAAAGCTGTCGAAGCTGATCCAGTATTTGTTCAGGGTTCTTTGAATAGGGGCCGCCTTTTTCGACAGAGCTGCAGGTAAACTTCTCCACCTTTACATAAGTTTTTCAAGGAAATATATTCAGGGCTGGTTATAGAGTTGCTACTCTACTGAGATTTCTCGACATTCTCGCGAGATCCGGACCGGAGAAGTTCTTCGTCGTCGTCACCCTGGAAAGTAGATGGTGATTCCTGACACATCGATGGATCTGCTCGGCGACGGTAGGCGGCGGGGTGTCACCGAAGGTCCGGACCTGGATCCCGACCTGACGATCGTGGTCCGCGAGGTAAGCTTTGCGGAATCGAGTGATCCAGCCCCAGACGGCATCAGAAGGATGCAGAAGATATCGGCCCAGCAGATGAAAAACCGCTTCCTTGTCTCGGAACAATAAATCCAGCTCCGCGAGGAACTGCGAGACGAACAGCAACCCCGGCACGAAGTAAGCATTTGATCTCAGAAACAGCCACGGCTTCGAGTCCAGCTGATCTTGACCTCGGTCGCAGAAAAACACTTGATCCTTGTCGTCGGAGGTGTGCGTCAGATGGACGTAAGAGAATTCGGCCGTGGCTGTCGGTGAGGCGTGGTCGGAGACGCTGAATTTGTGGCCGAATCGTCGCGGAGAACACTCGTTCAATGGCCGAGTCCAATCCCGCGTGATCTCTGTCGGAAGGAGCCACGAGGACCGGGGGATCGGCTCGCAGAACAGCTCGCTCATGTCCGTGCTCCCATCGACCAGAAGAGTTCGGTTCGTGAGCAGCGCGTATAAGAAAGTGGAGACGAGAGTCATGAGTCTGTTCCCCATGCCGCTGTAAGCGATCCACACCACGTACCGGCATTCGTCCCTCGATCCATTACGCGCTTCAGAGGTATTTCCTCGCCTTGCGAAGTCTGCATCCGGTCGAAGAAATTCATCCATCGCTCGGCCGGCGCATCGACGGTGTTGGATCTCATAGCTTCGCAGTTTCTGGACGAGCTCTCGGGACGGCTGCGGCTCGTGGCGGCTCTGTCTGTGTCGTCGTCGGTGATGGGCTCGACTTGCACAAGCGTCGCTCTGGAATTCAGATGGCTCAGCCAAGAGACTCCTCAGCGTTGGATCCACTCCTTCATCCTCTTCTTCACTCGATCCGTCCGATTTGCTTTGATCCGTCCTCAGAAACAGAAGTTGCTCGTCCGACATGCGAAACTTTCTGAGAGAGACTGGGAACGATGCGGACGACGGGTCATCGTAGCAGGCGAGAGAGAACACGCTCGAATACAGAGACAAGGCTGCGAGGGCGAAGAGAAATACGCTTGCCAGTTGCATTGGGACTCTGATTTTGTTCTCGTCTGATACTGGCGAGTGAACAGACTTCCTTGACAAGTGAGGCCCTGTACATTTCTGTTTCTTCATTCGATGTTTGACAGAGTTGGAATCTTCAAGCAATCTTTCCTACGATGAATCGTCTCGAGCTCTTGTGCTGCTCTCTACGTCAGCAAGCTTAGTAGAACTAACTGTTAATTTGAGAGTGACACCGGGCTGAAAATACGCACCCAGTGGCAACGACTCGAGTCTCTCGAGTCAGAGGCTCCTAAGGCCCGCTTCTAAGGCTTCTAAGGCCCGCCACGTGGGCCTCCTAAGGCCCACGTGGCGGGGATGTGCGGGCGTTCGAACGCCCGCGCATCCCCTCCACCCTTACCCCCACGCGTGGTGGGGCTTGGGGGACGGCCCCTCCCCCGAAACGTCTCTAAGCCCCCGCTTCCGGAGGGGGACTAGAGACTTTTCGGGGGGCAAGTGTCGGAACCTCTCTCCATGTGCCACGAGGTTATTATATTTGTACGTGCTACTGCAGCATGAGTGTGATTCGAACCTGAAATGTGAAAAGATGTTACCTCCGAAGCCAGTAGATCGCCACTTCGCACGGCTTGATATCACAGAATGGAAGTTCTGTGTTGTCACACCTCTCCAACCGCAGCTCGTAGACCAGCACTTGCACTCACGAGCTCTCTGCAGATTTGAGTTACAGCTCTCGGGAGACTACGAAACTGTTGAGCCATGATTGATTCGACTCCAGCAGATACCAACTTTTCACAGGAAAATCAACTGTCAGAAAATCAGAAAAATTTTTCAATTTCATTGATGCGCACTTCATTTATTCTCCCAATTTCAGGCGATTTCGGGAGGGTGACATTTCGAGGCGACTGCCTCAAAATATCACCGTCTCACACAATCCTCTTCTGAATGCTTGTGCGTTTGAAACTCTGTACATCATAGTAGCAAACTAAAAGGGGTAGCAGTTAGTCAATTACGAGCTGACATCTGTAATATCTGTGGACGCTGGCTGCAGAAATCTGGACGAGGGAAGAATGGATCTGAGAACTTTGATCAGAAAGACGAGAGGTAAGGTTTCCCATGGATCTCCAGGTCGACTCTATTCCGTTTCGAGTACAATTGCAATGTGCATCAGCTGAGAAGGGGTAGAAGTCAAGTAGACACTTACTTTGTGAACGCTGGCTGCAGAAGAAGTCTGGACGAGAAAGGAATAGAAACACTAACGACTTCTCTCTCCTTACTTACAGTCCCCGACAGTCACATCGACCGGGTGTCGGAGTGGGAACGAATGATGAAGCTGTGCTCCGTCGAGAGTTCATTTTATACTGGCAATTGGGATTTGGTGTAATTGGAAAACGGGGGAATAATTTCAAACTATTCCCCCGTTTTACAAGTACCGGAATTTGCGCTACCTGCAGTTTTGAACCAATTTGAATCCATCGTCTCTTAAACTCACCTCCCATCAAAGCGAGGGCGGGAAGAGAAATCTCTGATGACCACTGACACAAGCAGCGTTAACTGACAACATCCAGTCTGGTGACGTCGCTAATTCTAATCAGGGTTAAAGTGCACGAAGCTCGTAAACAGCCGCTGAAGCTGTTTTGTTCATGGGGCATCAACTCATGGGTGTAGTAAGAATACTCGTTCCCGTAGTGGATCATAACTGCTGGGGACAGAAGAATGTGGAAGCCAGAAAGAACTATCAAATAAACTGATGGAAGTAGTATAGCTGATCCTCGAAATGCGACAATCGGCTCTTCCGTGTTTGCTTCGACTCTCCGAGTACACCAAAATACCCATTTTTGAGAGCCTTTTCTCGGCCTATCAGGTGCGTCTCTCGAAATCGAAACCATCGAGCTCCTGCTGCACCTTACAAGCGACCACATCACAGTACGGCTGCAGTCCGCACCGAGATTATCCTTCTGCCGAGGGTGCACTCCCTAATTCAAGCACGTTTGGAGGAAATTTCCTTGCAAGAAGCCCATTTTGTGGCCTCAGACCTGGAGCCCTCCTAACAAAAAACCGTCACAGGATGCCAACCGTGAGCACCCTGTTAGGGAAAAATGGCGACGAGGAGCTGTCTGTTTTCTGTGTTGCGGCGATTCTTGTGCAGAATCGAAACAAGTTGCTGAAGGAGGTTCAATCAATGGATGATGCTATTAAAGTACGTTACACGTGAGCGTATACAGTTTCCTTCGTGTTCGTTTTGCGGAACTGGTTGGTTCTGTTGTTTTCGTTCTTGTTGTTGTTGGCTAACTGTTGCCGATGTGCGATGTGCAGATGTTCAACGACATGAACCTCACAATACGTGTTCATAGCAGCATGCATACAGCCATCAAGCTGCGGAAGAAGTACCGTAGTAGGGTAAGGTCTTCTACCATCGGGGCAAAGTTTTCACTGCAATAAGTATTTGGCGTGAGACTTCATATTATGGGAGTACTTTTCTACCGTAAGAGAGTTTGTGCTGGAGGCGCAAGGGTGTTGGTCCTGTTCACCACTGTACTCCTGTAATCCATCCGTCAGACAAGTAAACAATTTCTTTCTGCAAGATGAAGACCCATGTCTTTGTGATTTCTCCATTGGGATATTGATCTGAACTTTTGAACAGAAGGAAATACTGTAACCTGGGAAAGAAGGTTTCCTTGTCTGATTGTGTTGGTCCAAAAAGGATTTAATTCAGATGGCCAAACATGTCATTCTGGAAGTCTTGACGGAACACTGATCTTCTCCATCTAGTCATGAAGCGTGACGAGTCAAGCAGCAGTTTGTACCTAGATTTATTGTACAGGACCTGCTTGCCTTCTTTAGTTATTCTTTTGACGGGGCCAATAAATATGTAGATCGCTTGTGGATGTAGTGTGTCATACATGCGTTCCTTATCAAGATTAGGTAGCCGAATCTGTCGAAAAGTGTTGTACTTATCACACACACGACACCTTCCGTTGTAAGCCTTTTGTATCACGAACATAGCTCTCTCGCTCTTATTTTAATGCGTACATCAAGGAGAATCAACGCGACCAGCACCTCGTAGAATGCTGGCGAATGCATATTTCTCTTGTGAATTTGGATTCTTGTTTCTGATTATATCCTGTGTAGTCTCTCCTAGTTGCTTGGCGGACTTGCCGTTTTCCCCTGTTTTTTGTCTGAGTAAGTATTCTACTTTTCGAGTGGACTACTTTCCGCCTTTCCTTTACTTTTTTCAGTCCCAGAGGCTCTCGGTGGTCTGGATTTTTTCTTGTGTATGCTTCCACGGACACATTTGAGGGAGTTTCTTGGTTGCAGGTCAAGCTAGGAAAGTACATGGTATGTACCTGTCCGTGCTTGATATTTCTTTTGTCGACATGCTCATGGAATTGATGAGTTACTCCGCCTTGCCCAACGAATATCCTTACCATCAAAATGTGCTGAAAGAACACCACGACAGGTGAAATTGTCATGCCTTTCGGAGATTACTAACGAACTTGCGAAAAAACATTTTTTAATGACAGTTAACTCTACTATGATAATGGTGACTAACAAAAAACAGATAAATATTGGGACACATTAATACTTGAAACTATGCTGATCGGACCGAATTGTTTATCTCGATAAGTTATCTGTTGGTTCAATCGAGCAGTACATATGCTATATCAACAATATCGATACAAACAAGTTGCCGCCTGATGCGCCAAAATGATTAGCACTTTCGCATTACGTAGAGTGTTGATACTAAAAACAAGCAGCCCTTAAACTTGCTGTCCTTGTGTACAATGAGGGTTGCGAACACTAATTGATTGACATCGTCACATGTGGATGTAATCTCAAGACGCTAGAGCGTACGGACCCGGATGACCTACGCCAGCTTTCGTGTCCTGCCTTGTACGCGAAACGGTGAACGACGAGTCATCAAGGTAAGTTTAGGACTTGTGTACGAATTATATATTATATATCTTTTAATACTAAAGAAACAATGCATTTATGCAGTATCAGATGAATGCTTTGATAAGATGACTCTGTCTACGCGTAATGCAAGCAGATCGTGCAGCTCCTAGTTGACACAGTGGATGGCTTTTGATGATTCAGAAAGCGAGATTTCCAAGATAATGTGTACTGTGCTTCCGGTATCCCACATGGAAGTTTCCCAGTGCCGGGCGCCGCAGATCTGACACTGAAAGCGCATGTGTCATCGATTCTAGACAGATGGAACGCACATGGACCAGAACAAATGCAACGAGTTCAGCTTTGCGAAAAGCCATGAAATCCGTTTCCAGCGAAGATGGAGAAAGCGGTTGAGATGGAGTTTCTGTACTGATTGCGTTTTGTGCAAGAATCAAGGAAAGCAGCTGGTTCTTGCTTGGCTTCTCCACACTCTCGGCCATGCAGTCAGTCAGTCGGCTATGTTTAGTGGCGATTGAGGTTTGGCCCTACCACGACGCACACCGTGCTCTGAAGGAGCAGCTAGCCTCTCGACTTCATCTTTGCAGTACAGGCTCCCAAACCCAAACTAGGCTCTTGCTTCCTGATCAGACGCGAGGCTCCTGCTAGGTCACTTCGTCTGTCAGTTTGAGGCGTAGCCTTCCCCCTTTGTTGAAGGTCTCTCATGCCCACAACTGCGTTCTTTGCTCTTACGAGAACCACAACTTATTCGAGTCGTCTACTGGTGGTGACAATCATTGTCCCTCGGTTTCCAAACCCGAAGCCTTAAATCATGAATCCTCGAACCTGAATCCGTAGCAGGAGTTGGTATAGCCAGTCGATCGTTTCTCGTTGACGCATGGTCCGGACTCCAGAAATGCAGAGGGAGTTGCGCGCTCTGTCGCCCTCCCCCGTACACGAACCATGATGATGACTCGTGACCATGGCTACAGATTGTTGCACTCGCTCCCAGTTAGCTTCTGCTGTTGAACTCCATGATGACACTGCAATTAACGAGCTGAGCGCTCTCCTCAAAGTTCGTCCAGCATAAGTCAACTTCCTGCCTTAATGAGCTTCGGGTCCAAACTTCAATTTCGCCACATGAATGCCAGTGGTACAGTATCGTTTCGATTGTGCTGCATTAATTGTATTTCAAAATTTCCATATCATGACATCATCTCTGCCCACCCTGCGAATGCCTGTGCCTGTGACCAAAGGCCAAGCTTGACCTTACTCCATTTCTACAATTGATTCTGACTGGTGGATAACTACTGATCTTGTGTGCATATCCACTGTCCTGAATCCAAATCCAAAACGATAGAAGGTGGCTACTGAATTCAGGTACAAGTGAGGAACTTTGTGAAGTTTAACATCCCAGGTGTTTGGATCGAATTCACTGCAGACTAGAGTTCAGTACTACGGTTCAGTATCTTGACTCTTGTCTGTCTGTACATAATTTAATGTGCAGCTCTTGTATATACATACTCACTGTACGTTCGAATTCTCAAGCATGTCGCGTCTTGCCTGCCTTTAATGTTCACCGCACACTCGTGTACAGTGACATTTCATCTGTAGTAGAGCTCTCACTTTGCTCTGATTTGATGGTTGCTTCGAACTATCAAGTGAACCAGCTGAGATCGGTTACTTGAATCCTGCATGCAGCTCCTCCTGCTCAGCCTCTCGAGATTCTAAAAGCTTCGATCCTCATCATCTGCACCGCATCTCATACTTCCACGTCCATTTGTTGTCAACTTCTTCAAGTGCATACATGATCAGAACTTCCGGTATATCGACAATTTCCTAACCTTGCTATTTAGGAAATTATTATGAACCTCCTAAACATATTCTTCAGTGTTGATGCAAGCTTTTCCGAGTGTATCGAGAGGACGAACTTTCTTCGAGGTGATCGATCTTCAAGTTCGATCCAGTGTCAAAATACGGGGTACACAATATCTGCCTCGGAATGCAGCTCGGATGCAGTCGTCTTCAGATCTATGCGGCCAGCCGTTTAATATCTCCTGGCATGTCGATTGGATGGATTGATTGGATGGATGGATGGATGCATGGCAAGGATTGGCTAGTCGATTGTTTTAGCGAGACTGTTTTTGACAAATCGTGATTCTCCTCGTCACTGGAGCCCAGAATTTAGAATCCACCCGATTGCGTGTCAGTAAATGGTGGGTCTTGCAAGCTGATCGATGAGACTTCTACACGAGTATCTAAATTGAAACTGTCGCTTCTTTTTCACCCTCAGCTGGTCGATTCTCTCCTCTGATAGACCTCGCGCACTCACAGAGCTCTGAAAGTTCGGGAAATCTGCTCAGCCTCTAGCGTCAGTGAAGACTCGAGAGGCACGAGAAGAATGCTTCGACGTTCTTCGGGGCGAAGCTCGTCCATGCCGTTCCTACTCTGCAGCAAGCTGCAAATCTGAGCAGAAATACTCTCTGAACCTAAGTTTGTAAGAGTAACATTCGACGATGTCTCGACGTGATTTTCGTTCGTTATTCGATGAGTCAGACGTAAGCTGTGCACGTAGAGCTCTTGGCTCGAGTGAAAAGCACAGTTCAGCTCGATCGCTCGGCCTTGTGCACTCTGCTGACCATATACAGAGCACAGAGAAGAGAGTCAACAGGCAAAGTATGGACAACGAGCGAGTGGAGCTAAGTGACGGCAGTCGGCTCGGTTCTGAGAAGCTGAGATCAGTTGACAGAACAGGTGGAGTCTCGTCGAGCCATGGAATGGAGCCTGCCTGTGTAGGATATCGCAATCATTGAACTGCAAACAAATCAGATCAGCGTTCCTCTGTCGAGAGCCATGTTCGTCGCAGAGCACTGCGGGCTGTGTGTGTGTGTGTGTGGGTGGGTGGGTGACTGTCAGCATCCAAAAATGTTTCTTGGTGATGAGAGAGAAATACTTGACTGATCCATGATTCTGTCAGTGTGGAAGAACTTTGTAGCACCAATCAAGTCCGTCTTGGTTTCTACATTTTTGAATGGGACTCATCAAGACATGTTCATGGCAGTATGCTAAACATCTCACCCGCTCGAGGCCCTGAAATTTTCATGTTTTGTGTGCAAACTGGGATTCATTAATGGGGAGAACGGCAAGAGTAAGAAGGCAGGCCGAACCATGGGTACCAGTTGTAGCATCTATGCCATAGCCATAGGGTTCCAACCAAACCAACACGCTGACACAGGGTCAGCTAGCTGCTCATATTGCTCATCAAAACCTTCACTACCGAATCATAGCATAAAACAATTTGGACAATGACTACAGATCTAATCTAACGAGGGCCAGATACATCGGATAACCAAATTTGTGGACTTGGACTTGCAATCAGCTCAAGTCATATCTGAAGAGCACTTGCTGTGCACACAACACAGCCTCGGAATGTATGGCAGGTGTCCTCACAAGAACTGTCACTCTTTGGTGCCACTTTTAAGCAGGAGACGAGAATATGTCGCCGTCCGAAAGTTTGTGAATTAGGAAGCAGTTCTTACAATCAGTTGAATCAGTTGCAACAGAGGAGTGTAACCCTTCTTTCGCCTGCTCAAAGTCTGCAGGCTGTTCACCTCCTCTTGATTTCAGACTCATGGTGGGACAGGCATCCATAAGCTGGATTGCCCACCGATCAGCAGGTGATTTGAAGGATCGGATGTCTATGTTGCAATTTGCGGCAATCTGCAGAGTCCTGAGTGATTTGCTCTACTGAGAGGCGAAACGTGGAGGTGTCTATTATGGCCAAACTTTCTGCAAGCCGGTGTATGAAGTCAGATTCCATCCTGGAAGCTATTGTAGATCCAAGTGGTATCGAGAAAACACTTAATCGTCAACAGCTCGGATCTGATCTGGTGAAGGTGAGTGGATCATCCATTTCCACAGTTTGGGTCGGATCAGATCCTTTCAAAAAGTGACATGGTCCACTGCTTCCAGAACTGAATACATGAAGACGTGGAGTCGTATTGCCCAATTGAATTCCTTGCTGCAAAAGATGTCGATTTAGAGCGAGACATGCAGAGCAGAGTTTGAAGTCCCTAGAGCACAGCAGGGAAGGAAAAGTACGAGTTAATGAAGGTTGAATAAGTCTCAGGACAGGCTAGAGTGGCACATGAATATGATATTAGTACATAGCGACTCTTGACAGATAGATTTGCTCCAAACCCTCGATACAATGCCCTCGTTTCGACTCCGACTGCATCGAAAAAGTAGGAGAGGCCAAGAGTCCAAGGCCAAAACATAGATTTGAGGTTAATCACGAGGTACGACTCGCAGATGTTCTTTCAGGAAACGTTAATTCTAAGTGCTTTGTTTGTAAAACCACGAAACCTTGCAGCCAGATTTCCTCAAGGATGCAGCGAGCTAGATAAATGCAGTGAGCTCAAGAATGATCCCATAATTTGCATCGTAGAGTTCGAGCATAAGCCAGAAAAGATGTCGAGAAGGCCATCCAAATTAACGAAGCATGTCAATTTATATTGTTTGAAAAGTCCTCGATTCTCGTACAGAGTCATCTCATCTCACTCGAAATGCTATCTACATTTGCAGTCACTATAACGTTCCAATTGATTTGGAAATTTGTAGTCAGTCAACTTAGTCATACATCTCCAAAAGAAAGGATACGCTTTGAACCAAATCGTGATTCTTTGAATTCCAAAACCTGATATCAGACTTCAGTTGAAAGAATGCATGCCGCCCTCTAATGCAATATGTGATGCGCATTTAATCTCAAGCTGGATGGGGGCAGTAAACTGTACCTTTGAGAAGTATAAATTGGTAGCAAGAAATCTTATTTTGCTTGGATATGCGTTCTGGCGATCGTTACTGCAAGAGAGAGTGCGGCAAGACTAATGTTCCAGGAACCAGCTGAGTCAGAAATATTTAATTTTCATAAATTCTTAAACTTTTGACTATTGATTTTTTTTAAATGAATTTTGAAACCTGAACCGTCAAAAGTTCAAACTCTAAAATCCAAACTATGCAGAACATAACTTTTTTTTCCATCATTGATAATGGGAACACACTCTATACATTAGGCATATGCTTAATGTGCAGAGTGAAATTGGTCACAATTAGACATCATTGTTTATAAAAAATTTGATAAATCAGAAAAACTTTGCTATTGATTCTATCCATTTCAATACAAGTTTACAAATGAATGATATAGTTTCATCAAGTTTTGAAGTATGAATTATCTCTGAAAATTTAATTTTTTAGTTTTATTGTTTCAAGGTGCTTAACAAATCATGCTGTTTACATTAGAGAAATATTTTTAGAGAAAAATCTGTTAGTGGCATGTTAAAAACATACTTCCTGAATTTCAACATTGAGAATTCAATCTTGACATGAGCTCTATTTGAAAACGGTGAACTTAGTTCACCGACGAAATCTACTAGAAAAATAAAACGGCTTGATAAACATGGAGATGATCACGTATCGTGAAAAGAGCACTGATGATCATAAGAATCTATGGCTTCTCTATAAGCCAAGACGTTTTTGTACATGGTACAAAGCTATGAAAATTGAGACCAATTTTGTAAATTGTAGAGGAAGAACAACTACAATCAAGACGAGACTTCTGTTGGATAATGAGATGGATGATATCACGACCTTTGAGTTTCACTAATTCAAACGGATACACGGGTGGACAGTTCATATCACTGCTTGACCCGCGTTCATCTCCCAATGCTACGCATTCCATAAATCCATCAACAATGTCAAATATAAGCAACACAACATTCCGAAGAAATACTTGCCGAATTGGTTCACTGAATAAGCAGAGCAACTGTTGCGGATGCCATAATCGTATTCGTCCATATTTTTAAAGTTGGAATTGCAAATTGCACTCATATTGAGCACCAATTAATAGTTCAACATGTGTTTGTTGTTGGCTAATTGTCAATTGATGACCTTGGAGTCACATCACCGTCGTATGTATAGCACTTGTGATGCTCATTGTGATAGCATTTGGAACCCAACAAATATCACTTTCAGGTTGAGATGCGTGCCGAGAAAAAACTCACTGGAATTTCAAGATAATGTGCATTGATTTTGTGACGATGATCATCGAGCCATCTTGTAGCACTAAACATGGCGTGTCATCTAGTCGTAGATGTCTTGGGAGAAGTTGATTTTATCTTGGAAGTAAGACTCTATTGTCGACGTAGGTGCGAGATCATAGATACTAGTGTTGCATACCATGCACCGCCATCTAGCTTCAAGTATGACTCTTGTAGCGGAATGTCCAATTGATGAAGAATACACCACACATGGATGAATTTTTACAGTGAACATTGTTGAAGACGCGTGATAACACCTGCAACATGACCAGTCATGTTTCTAGGTCCATGTGACAATGCATCAATTAATTGTTTATTCTAGCTGGGAGAGTGTACATCAAACAATTTGCACAAAACTTCAAACTATGATGAACCTGTATGAAATCCATAAAATGGATAGATATAAGATGCAAATTATAAAGCTGGCGTCGCCAAACAAAATGAGCACGAATATCTATGTATGAAGTTCCCATGCAAGTTGAGGCATCTAGAGGGATTGAGTCGCCCACACCATGTGTAAGATATTGGAAATGATATGAAAATAGGCGTTGCATTGTACGCGTAGAAATGTAGCAATTTTCAAATCATTCATCCCATCTAGCTTGAAGATCATAGCAACTTCCTTGATTGCCTGAAGCGCCAATGGAATCTGTCTAAGACTAATACCAATGCCAATGTATTTAATTACAAGTTGATACGCCATTGAAGTTTTGATAGTCTGTGTGAGGTTCTAGCATGAATACGTGCATTGCGTTCTCATAGGTTTGGACTTCAAAATCTTTAGGATACCATAACATTTCTCCTATGATAACCTCAACTATGCTCTTCTGAAGGTTGTAGATTACATGGTCACTGTGGTACCCCACTTTTGGCAATTTTGAGGAAATTAAAACATTTTTGAAAAACTGTACCCTGGCAGCATTGTAAATAGCCTTCGGTACATCAAAACAGAGTGAATCCGGAAGATCGCGGGAATTCTTGAGGGATCTTGTAGAATCTGGGATTTGGGGTGCCGCAGTAAGGACAGGCACCACCCTCCCTGCGAGCTCCGCAGTTAGGATCTCTACGGCGCACGGCGCAAAACCCGCCTTCGGAGGTTGCGTCCGCGGCTGTAGGGAAGCCCCCGTAATTAGGTCAACCCTTGGGCGCCTTGACCAAGTTAGGGTCCCGTTGGAAAGAGCTCGACGCGCTGATTCTAACGAGCCCAAGAACGCTTGGAACGGACGAGGACTTAGGGAGTTATCGCTACTGGAAGAAACGGAGGCGGTCGCCTACGGCGGAAGGAGTTCGCCACCGGCGCGAATTCCGCCTACGCGGAAGGGGGATTCAAGTTTTGTCCTATGCGCGGACGAAGGCGTTCGCCTGTGCACAGGCGAAGTAGGGTTAGGGAAGGCGCGAAGTCCGCCTACGCACAGGCGTACGCCTGTGCACAGGCACTTCGGCGTCGGCGGAAAATCCGCCTTGGGCCCTAGAAATGCGCCTTGTGAGGTAGAAAGTGTACGGCGCCTTCCGCGCCAGCGCAGCGCCGCGTACGTCGGAAGAGCCGCCAGAGTAATCCAACAGGTACGGACCGTGCGGACGGCACGGGTGGATGCGCTCTTGGACGGACGGAGTTGCGGCGGCGGAAGCGCCGACGGAGAGACAAGGAACGGACAGTCTGGACGGAGACGGCTGACCACGGTCAACGCCTTCCGCGCCAGCGCAGCGCCGCGGACGGAATTCGCCTGCGCACAGGCGAACGCCTGTGCACAGGAGGATGTTCAAGTTCCGCGCCGGCGGAGAATCCGCCGAGGCCCCTGCCTGCGCACAGGCAGGAGTTGAATTTTTGTCCGACATGCAGACACACGCGTCAAGGCAGAAGGAGATTGGCCGAGGGGCGGTACGAACAAGTGTACCGCGCAAGGCGGAAAACTCGCCTTCGGCGCTACGCCCCCATGTCCACAGGATGACACGCTCGCGGAGTTCAAATCCGCCAATTCGAGCGTGAGAGTTTAATCGACGACGGCGGAGCGTGAAGCCGCGCGTGAGAGCGAAGACCGTTCCAGCGTACAGCCGGCGCGGCCATCAAGTGAGACGTTCTTCACGACCAAGAGCCGACCATGACCTTCGACCGGGCGGCGGAGAACGTCCCATTCTTGAATTCGCGATTCCAATCTCTTGTGCGCGCTGCGCGCATCCATCTGCTGGCTGCGGACCATTCTCGACGTCGTCACACAGGAGATTTCTTGTTGATTGAGGGAGAAGTGAGTGCGCGTGATTTGGAATTGAGAGCGATTAGAGTTTGCCGAGAGAGAAAGAAACGCGGACAGTGCGGAAGTAGAATGAGCGGGCGAGCGAACCCCAGGAACGCAATGACGAGACCGAGCAGATTGCGGATGGTGCCACTTCGCCTGCCGCAGAACGGGCTGCGCGCTTTCGAAGAGCGCTTAATAGCAAGAAAGCTCGATTTCTTGCTATGGGGATGGAATTACATCTGCGCGAATATGGTGCGCGAGTGGCTAGAGCCACAGGGACCACCCTCGCGCGGATTGCGTCCGCATGTTGACCGGTGGACAGTCCAAGATTGGGCGCAGGCGTTGGGAAGATGTGCTGGCATGCCAGGGCATCTCCTTTTCGACAGCGAGAGCATCAAGGTGACCAAGCAAGAAGAAGCGCAATTTGTGGAGCTGTTCAAGACCGGGAGGTCTACCAAGAATGGGTACAGGACCCGTGATTACAAAGATCGATTTCGCCGGACTCTGTCCGCGGCGCTGATGCAATTACTGCAGCCGCACCGCGCCTGCTACATCACATTGTGGCAGGTCTCTTTTGTGGAGTGCGTCATCGAGGGAACTCCAATTCACTGGGCGAGCATCCTGCACAGGGTGATGCGACAGCACGCGTTTGAGGAGAAGGGGGGAACTCTAAACCATCTTTCTCCTTTCCTCATCAATTTTTATCGACAGCGGAATTGTTTGACAGCGGCGGAGCTTGAACATTTTCCGCCATTGTCCATCGACCATCCCGGGAAGTATGTGCGGGAGAACGAGGTCGATACTGACGCAGAGGAGTCCCCGACTTCTACCCCATCAAGACGGAGGGACGAAGGGAGACACACCCCTGCAGCGCGAGTGCCGCGGAAGCGGCGATGGAGGGAAGAGTCTGAAGAGGAGCAGCATCAAGAACCCTCTGCTCCCATTCGACCGCGGCCGCTGTGCGAGCCATACAGCCGGCCGAAGCAGAAGGCACGCAGACTGGTGTTACCAGCTGACAGTGCAAACACGGCGACGATTGCGACGGAGATAGGAAGTGCGTCGCCAGAGAGGCGAGAGGAAGCGCGGACGACCGCACGAGAGACGGGCCACGCTGCAACCTCGTCGGGAGAGAGGCCGCCTACGGGCCAAGGGCCTCCGGAGTTACCACGTGCGATGCGGACAGATGTTCCGTTCGCGCACAGGCAAACCTCCGCGGACGGACGAGCCTCCGCGGATCGGCGAACACAAGTGGACGTGGATCTACGCTTACGCGTGGGAAGGAGCAGTCCGCCTGTGCACAGGCGCTCGCCTGTGCACAGGTCGCCTGTGCACAGGGCACCTCCGCACGTGCCGCCTGTGCACAGGCAAGAATCACCCCCGTTCCAACGCAGGAAGGGGAAGGAGCCGGCGGAAGAACCGCCTACGAGACACCGGCCCTCGGGGCCAGACCCTCCGGCGCACCACGCGCCGCAATTTGCGCCTTCGGCGCCAGGGCCTTCGAGCCAAGGAGATATGAGCAGGGAGCGTGCGGAGGCCGCACCATCGGCGGGAAGTCCGCCGATAGATGCGCCTTCGGCGGTAGGGCCTATAGGCCAAGGAACATCGGGCGTGCGGCCCCCGGCCATGTCGCCTTCGGCGATAGATGTCCGCGGCGCTACGCCTGCGGCGGACAAGGCGCCGGCAAATGCGCCTGCGCACGGGCCGGGCAAAGCCCCCACGGACCGATCGAGGGAGCAGCAGACGGAGGAGCGGAGTGACTGTCCGCGGGATGAAATCTCGATACGCGATGCGCAATCCAACCCCGCGCAGCCACCCTCCGCTCAATCGCCTTCGGCGACGGACGACAGCGACAGAGAGAATGCGGTAGGCAATCAACCAGCGAGCGACGGGGATGCCGCTCGGATACATTCGCCTTCCGCCTTAGACATTTTGGCGACGAGCAGCGAGGCTGCAGCCGTGCCTTCGCAGGCAGCACACGTCGAGGACGTGCAGCCCCACTCGGGGCAGTCGCCGACACAATCAATGGCGACTGAAATTCTCCACTCGGATGATGACGACGGAGGCTCCACGGAAGAAATGTCAGGAGCAGAAGACACCGAGGAGGAGGAGGAGGAAATTGTTGGAGCGCCGGCGGCGGCGCTCTCTGAGCAGGTGATTCCGTTGCTGCGGTACTTGGATCGCAAGGTCGATAAATACGCCGACCCACTCCAGCCGGGATCTTACATCGAGTTAGTGCGCAGGCGGACTCGCACTAAAGTCCACACCAGCAAGCTATTAGCTAGAGTGGACCAGGAGTTGAGGGACTTGAAGGAGAAGCATGAGTGCTTGTGGGGACAGTACAAGCTTAATCAGAAATTCTACAAGCACTCCGAGAAGATGAAGGATGAGAAACTGGGCGAGCTCACCAAGGAGCAGGTGAAGGTCAAGGAAGCACTCGATTCTGAGCAGGCCCAGAATCGGATTTTGTCAGAGGAGCTCGTGCGACAGACGCGGTTGTTGGAACAATGTCAGCTCGCACGGCAGGCGGATGAAGAATTAATCCGCAGTTTGCAGTCAGAGTGTGGCGAATTGAGAGCGCAACGTGCTGAAGCCGAATCGCAATTAGTGACGATTGAAGAGGATCGCAGGAAGGAGGCGGATCGCACGAAGGTGGAGACGGCGAGGCGAGTCGCCCACTGTCTCAAGGGCTACGCCCACTGGGAAGTGAAGGCGCAGGAGAAACTCACACTGCGTGAGTTTGAATTGCGCGCAGCCGGGTTGTTGTCAGGCGACAGTAGGAGTCGGCGGAAGGTAGCGAAGAAGCTCGAGGCCTTTCTGTCGAAGGCACAGGATACCATGTCCGCCCTCGAGGGGGAGGTGTCCGCGGCGTTGCAGAGGTTGGGACTGCGCAGTCGAGCGGAAGAGTGGCAGGGTAGGGAGTTAGTGCGCGGCAGTCGGCCGCGCAGGAGACGTAGTACAGGTTCCGCGGAGTGTAGTGTAGCGTGGTTCCGTGCAGGCGTGTAGCGTAGTACAGTGTAGTGTTAGGTAGGACTTAGAAGGTATAAAATAGTTCCAGGCGTTTTGCCTGGGGTTCTTTCCCATCAGAAGTGCAGATCAGGAACCCATTTCCTTTGCGTGTTTGTGTCCTTAAGTTCTGTCACCACGCACGAGGAGTTACAACTTAGCGTTCCGCATTTTGTAGCTGAAGGCCTTCGGCCGAATGTTCAGAGCTAGTACATTGGTTAGAGACTTGAGTAGTTCGGATCTGCACCTGCGGGTGATTGCCGATGCTCAGAGCCAGTGACTAGTTAGATACTTGAACAGTTTCGCCCCTACACCTTCGAGTGTTTCTTTCTGATTGTACTCCTTGGGATTTTTCCCCTGAATGCCAAAGTGAAGTTTTGCTACTTCGTGTAAGCCTTGGTTGTAAATTCAGGTTACGCTGCAGCAGGTGCCTTGAGGGTAACCCCTGTAGTATTTCTGGGAATGACAAGTGTCTGAGAATTCAAACTCTTCAATAGACTGTTGTTGTGTTACTGGAATGTTTCTCAGTGAGTCCTTCAGTGCGGACCTGTGTTCTCTGCGCGTTTTGTGAGTTGAGAGTGTTGTTTACCGCGTCTGAGTGACTTCGATCCGAAGTAGGTAGTCCAAACCGGGTCTCCTACACTAGCAGCAAGCTAGTGGAAGCGTTGTAAAAGCCGGAGTTGGAAGTCACTGCGCGCAGCTTTGCCGAGTGTGCTCGTGAGAGACTTTCCCCCTGAAATCTTGAAGTAGAGGTCCTAACGGATCTCTGGGTTGTGTTTCTGTAGTTTCAGGTGTGTGTGTGTGTGTGTGTGTGTGTTACGCTGCACTGTGCGACCTCCGAGTGCGCTCCGAGTGGACACTTGCAGTATTTCTGGGAGTGACAGTTGCCTGAGAATTCAAACTCCTCAATAGTCTGTTAAAACGTGACACTTTGTACCCTGTGTGTTCCTCTGTCCCTGTGGGTTCGACCTTTCTACCACTATATTGCAGTTTTAGCCTTTAGTGGGTTATTACATAAGAAGCCGACAACTTCTTTTTGGCGCCGCTGCCGGGGACAGTTGCGTCAACACCGGGGTTTTTACGAGCAGCCATGCTCGGTGAATGTCGACTGGGGCTGGCGGGAGCAACCTAAGTGCTAGAGCTGTCCGCAAGTTCCGACGAGATTCAGAGAAGGCCGTGGAAGAGACACGGCGTCAAAACAAGAAAACACCAAAAAGAGTACCTAAGCCTAGTTCGGCCGACATCCTTGGGGAACCTACCCCCGACGACTCGGAACCAAACTTGGTGCTTACAGTTCTACTAGATATTCCTTGCACGGACCCGCCTAGTGAAGTAGAACCGACCGCCCGAGAGCCGTCGACAGACACACCGATGGCGGACGGACAAGCCAATGTGCGGCTACCTCAGCCGATTACTAAACATTCCTACCCGAAGTACAAAGGGAGTGGGGATGACGACGATGCAGATTCATACATCAAGTTGTTCGAGTCGGTGTCTATTGCCAATCGCGAGATCGCAGACGACGACCGACTAAGGATCTTTCCAAGCCTTCTGCGGAAGAAAGCGAGGAGTTGGTACAATCACGAGAGCATCGATCCGACTGGGTTGACAACATGGGCCCAGCTGAAGGAGAAGTTCCTTCGCCGCTTCCGCGAGCTCGGCTACGACAGCCGGGTTTTGACAAAGTTACGTTATTTGCAGCGAGAGAAGAAGGAGAGTCTGCGTGACTACACTGAGAGATTTCTGGACCTCCTCGACAGAATACCGAAAACAGGACCAGGGTCCCCTTTCTCGGTACAACAAGCTGTGGATTGGTACGTGACCGGTTTAACTCGGGAGATGGAGACTTTTTGCCGACGTAGCAAGTGCGACACTATTGAGGATGTGATTGCATCGGCAGAAGCCTTCGAAACTTCCACTCTCAACCGAAGAGGGAGAGAGAGACGGGAGTCGAAGGAGCGAAAACCGAAGGGAGGGCGAAGACGACGTAGAGGTACAACTCCGTCATCGGAGGAATCGTCTTCGGACGAGAACCGTTCCTCATCCGAAGAAGAGGAAACCTCATCGTCGGAGGAGGAGAAGAAGAGGAAGAAGCATGGGTCAGCAAAGAAAAAGGGCATCCGACGAGTGACTACGGACAGAGCGCCGGGAGATATAGCCTCGAAGATGGAGACCCTTGTGAAGGACTTCGCCGATCTCAAGGTTCAAGTGGTAGGCGGGCATGATCGCAGAAAATCACCCGGGAGAGTGCGAGCGAACTTATGGTGTACTACGTGCGGGGCGGTGGGACATGCAAACACCGAGTGCCTTACCACCCGTCCGTCATATCCAGTCAACGCAGTAGAGTGGGCGCAACCGCACTATGGAGAGCACCCTCAGTACTATGGAGAGGCTAGCGAAGAGACAGCCTACGCCGTCCAGTCGGTTCCTACCCCTCCTGCAGTTTCAGCAATGCAAGTCCCACGATATATTCCGGTGGATCGGGCCACTACGGTACCTGTGAGGCGGAGAGCACCTCCAGGGACGTTTGACCCACCGCCACCGCGAGCTTGTTATAATTGCGGGGAAGTTGGGCACTTCTCACCGCAGTGTCCCCATCCAAAAAGGCGAAACGATTATGCTCCGACATGTAGTAATTGCAAGAAGGTCGGGCATACTGCGCCAGAGTGTGATCAGCCACCAGCCCCTCGGCCAGTGGTACGATTTGTGAACACTCCTGCCAAGGAGGACGTGCAAGTTAACCAGGTCGAAGTAGGTTCAGACGGGGATGGCGAAGACGAAGAATGGCCGGCTGAAGAGGTCATGTGCGCACGGGTCGAAACTCGTAGTTCCAAGAAATCGAAGGAGCAAGAGCGTGACACTCGCAAGCACGAACGGAGAACCGCCGACCGGACGGGAAAAGGAAAGGAGAAGACATCCAGCAAGTCCGACTTGCGACCTGCTCGGAAGTCTTCGGCTACGCGAGAAACACCAGCAGTGCGCCCCCAGACGGCAGTCGAGGACGAGCCAGTGCGCCTACTGAAACGGGACTATGCTCCGGATATCCGCAACGAGGTAGCCAACCTGTTGCAGGAAGCGATCCGCACTCAAAAGGACCCACCGCGGCCAGACCTGACCTCCTCCCTTGGGGCGAAGTTAGCAGCCACCGTGGAACATCGCAGAGCGTCGCCGACCCCGGCGACCCAACGCACCCACTATGACTTGGTCGAAGATCTCGGGAGTCAAAAAGTGAACATCACGTTCAAGCAGCTCTTGGAGGACAATAAGACGTATCGGAGAATGTTGATGCTTTCGCTACGGCATCCGCGGAAGCCGCGCGCATCCACATCCTCTCAAGTATATCAAGTGGAGAGCGAAGACCAAGGGCCACCCGAGATCGATGTGGAAATAGCAGGGTGTTGTGTACGCAGAGTGCCAATCGACTCTGGATCAGGAGTCAACATAATGACGGAGGATACAGCGAGAGCCTTGGGGTTCAGTCAATACGAACCCTCGAAGCGTGTGTTGAGATTAGCGGATCAGACGCGGAGAATGCCTGCAGGTATGCTGCGCAATGTCAAGACAACCATCGGGGGTGCGGACTTTCGGTTGACGTATATCATCCTTCAACCGATGATGAAGCAGGGCTATGACGTTCTGCTCGGGCGACCATGGCTATATGGTGCACAAGTCAGATGTGATTGGCGAAGACATCGCCTTAAGTTTCCTCATCCTTCGGAACCGACCAAAACCATTACGGTGCCCTGGAATAGGGTCAGGCACGAAGGAGAGACCCCATCGACAAGTGCAGGTTACACATCGGGCGAGGACAGTGAGTCGACCGCGCGATCGGATTCCAGTGGTACCGAATCCGATTACTTCGTGGGATTCGTTGCCTGCTGTTCGGTGGAAGAAGAAGAAGAGCAGGAAGCTATCCAGCCGGAAGACGAATAGCAATTAACTGTGGGACTGGGAAGGAGTGAGACGAGTCACACCGAGGGCATTGTCGACCCTAGTGACTGTCACGAAGTACAACTCAGTCCCGGCAAGTGCTTGAAGGTATCAAGCGCAGTGAGAGGAGACGAGCTAAGGAAAGTACAGGCATTCCTTAGCCATTATGTCGACGTCTTCGCCTGGAAGATCGAAGACATGAAGGGGATACCTGCACGATATGGGGAACACCGTATCGATTTACTGGACGGCTCAGTACCCATACGACAGCGCCAGTATCGCCTCAACCCAAAGTACTCCTTGCTAGTGAAAGAGGAGATAGATAAGTACTTGAGCGCTGGTATTATTTACCCTGTGCTCAGCAGTGAGTGGGTGTCGCCGATTGTTATCGTACCCAAGAAGTTGACGGGTAAGATACGAGTGTGTCAGGATTTCCGGAAGTTGAATGCAGCAACACGCAAGGATCATCACCCGTTACCATTCACGGATGCCATTCTAGACCATGTCGCAGGACATGAATGTTATAGCTTCCTGGATGGGTTCTCAGGTTACAATCAGGTGTCTATCCGTGAACAGGACAAGGATAAAACTACGTTCACAACCGACTGGGGAACTTACGCATACCACAAGATGCCCTTCGGTCTGTGCAACGCGCCTGCCACCTTTCAACGGATGATGACCAATATCTTTCAGGAACAACTGAGGAAGTTCCTGGAGATATTCATAGATGACTTCTGTGTCTTTGGGAAGCGGTCTGAACACCTAAGTCACTTGAAGCAGACCTTCGATAAATGTAGAGAGAGCAGTTTATCACTGCATCCCGAGAAGTGCTTTTTCTTTATGACTAGTGGGATCTTGTTGGGTCATCGGGTCTCGGCAGACGGCATTGCGGTGGACATCGAGAAGGTCAAGGTTATACTCGAGCTTGAGCCACCCACGAATCTAAGGGAGCTGCGAGCATTCCTGGGTCATGTGGGCTACTACCGAAGATTCATACACATGTATGCGATACTGGCGGCGGACCTGACCAAGTTGTTGAAGAAGGACGAGCCCTATGCTTGGGGTGCGAACCAGCAGTCAGCATTTGAGGCTCTAAAAGCAAAACTCACGACTGCTCCCGTACTAAGGAGTCCAGACTGGAATCGACCATTCCATGTTTACGTTGACACCTCGGCATTCGCCATCGGTGTAGTACTGAGTCAAAAGGATGACAACAAAAAGGACTACCCGATCTACTTCGCGAGCCGACAGCTGTCTCTAGCAGAGCGGAAGTACACCACGACGGAGAGAGAAGCGTTGGGGATGGTGTACTCCTGTAAAAAGTTCCGTCACTACCTAATCTGCTACGAGTTTGTGTTCCATGTGGACCACTACGCATTGCAACACCTAGTCAAGAAAGCAGACCTATCCGGTCGGATCGCCAGGTGGGTGTTGTTACTACAAGAGTTCACCTACACGGTCCAGACCAGGAAAGGGGTGCACCACGAAAATGCGGATTACTTGTCCCGATTATGGACACAGCCGACAGAGGAGGAATTGGTGGATGATTTTCCAGATGAAGAGTTATTTCAGTTGTCTGCAGGACATGAGTCCCGCTATGCCGACCTGTATCGATATCTGCTAACCCTCCAGTGTCCCGAAGGCATGGATTTGGAACAGCGAACTGTCTTTATTCATAAGGCAGGCCCGTACCAACTCCAGCAGGGAGTTTTGTTCAAGAAGATGGCGGATGAGCGCTTATGCAGATGCCTGGAGGAATCAGAGGTACCAAGAATAGTCAGTGCGATGCATACAGAGGAGGCGGGTGGACACTATGCCACCAGGAACACGGTCACAAAGATCCTAAATGCGGGGTATTGGTGGCCGACCATGTTTAAGGATGTTCTCGATTACATCCGCAAGTGCGACAGTTGCCAGAGGACGGGGAGACCGACGCCTACAACACGCTGGCCCCTGACTCCCATCATGCCTCTAGCACCTTTCGAAAAGTGGGGTATTGACTTTGTAGGGCCGATACAACCAGTGACTAGAAGTACACGAAGGCGCTACATTCTGGTAGCAACGGACTATGCCACCAAAATGGTAGAGGCCAGAGCCACCAGAAAGGATGATGCTGCCATAGTGGCAGCATTCTTGTTTGAGTCAATCATCACACGCTACGGATGTCCCTTAGAGCTAGTCAGCGACCGGGGCACGCATTTTCTGAATCAGATCATCGAAGATCTGACACGGTACTTCCACATCAAGCACCGGAAGACTACTCCATACAATCCCAAGGCAAATGGACTGACGGAGAAGTCCAATGGTCTGCTGTGTAAAATACTACTCAAGGTCACGGTGAATCACGCTCACGACTGGGATACGAAGCTAGCAGCCGCACTATGGGCGTACCGCACAGCTGAGAAGATCACGACCAAACAGACACCATACTTTCTGGTGTATGGGCAACACCCGATCCTCTCGATCGAATTTGAAGTACCTACCCAACGGACGTTGGATTTGCAGAGGATGGGCGTAGAGGAGAGTCAGCTCTACAGGCTACAGGAGGTCACGCTGCTGGATGAGAGGAGAAGAGACGCCGAAGATCGCACCAGGAAAATCCAGCTCCGTCGAAAGGAGAGATACGATAAAAAGATCAAACCGGTACTACTGCAGGCGGGTGACTTGGCATTGCTCTACGACAGCAGGCATGCCAGATTCCCAGGCAAACTGCACCTAAGGTGGATGGGACCTTACAGGGTTGTCGAAGTCTTCCCGAATGGATCCATCCAACTTGCGGACCTGGCCGGCGATTTGTTAGGCACCCGAGTGAACGGGTGGCGGTTGAAGAAATACCACATGTGAGTGTTCGCGTGGGCGCTCACAATTGAGGAGGGGGGCATGTGGTACCCCACTTTTGGCAATTTTGAGGAAATTAAAACATTTTTGAAAAACTGTACCCTGGCAGCATTGTAAATAGCCTTCGGTACATCAAAACAGAGTGAATCCGGAAGATCGCGGGAATTCTCGAGGGATCTTGTAGAATCTGGGATTTGGGGTGCCGCAGTAAGGACAGGCACCACCCTCCCTGCGAGCTCCGCAGTTAGGATCTCTACGGCGCACGGCGCAAAACCCGCCTTCGGAGGTTGCGTCCGCGGCTGTAGGGAAGCCCCCGTAATTAGGTCAACCCTTGGGCGCCTTGACCAAGTTAGGGTCCCGTTGGAAAGAGCTCGACGCGCTGATTCTAACGAGCCCAAGAACGCTTGGAACGGACGAGGACTTAGGGAGTTATCGCTACTGGAAGAAACGGAGGCGGTCGCCTACGGCGGAAGGAGTTCGCCACCGGCGCGAATTCCGCCTACGCGGAAGGGGGATTCAAGTTTTGTCCTATGCGCGGACGAAGGCGTTCGCCTGTGCACAGGCGAAGTAGGGTTAGGGAAGGCGCGAAGTCCGCCTACGCACAGGCGTACGCCTGTGCACAGGCACTTCGGCGTCGGCGGAAAATCCGCCTTGGGCCCTAGAAATGCGCCTTGTGAGGTAGAAAGTGTACGGCGCCTTCCGCGCCAGCGCAGCGCCGCGTACGTCGGAAGAGCCGCCAGAGTAATCCAACAGGTACGGACCGTGCGGACGGCACGGGTGGATGCGCTCTTGGACGGACGGAGTTGCGGCGGCGGAAGCGCCGACGGAGAGACAAGGAACGGACAGTCTGGACGGAGACGGCTAACCACGGTCAACGCCTTCCGCGCCAGCGCAGCGCCGCGGACGGAATTCGCCTGCGCACAGGCGAACGCCTGTGCACAGGAGGATGTTCAAGTTCCGCGCCGGCGGAGAATCCGCCGAGGCCCCTGCCTGCGCACAGGCAGGAGTTGAATTTTTGTCCGACATGCAGACACACGCGTCAAGGCAGAAGGAGATTGGCCGAGGGGCGGTACGAACAAGTGTACCGCGCAAGGCGGAAAACTCGCCTTCGGCGCTACGCCCCCATGTCCACAGGATGACACGCTCGCGGAGTTCAAATCCGCCAATTCGAGCGTGAGAGTTTAATCGACGACGGCGGAGCGTGAAGCCGCGCGTGAGAGCGAAGACCGTTCCAGCGTACAGCCGGCGCGGCCATCAAGTGAGACGTTCTTCACGACCAAGAGCCGACCATGACCTTCGACCGGGCGGCGGAGAACGTCCCATTCTTGAATTCGCGATTCCAATCTCTTGTGCGCGCTGCGCGCATCCATCTGCTGGCTGCGGACCATTCTCGACGTCGTCACACAGGAGATTTCTTGTTGATTGAGGGAGAAGTGAGTGCGCGTGATTTGGAATTGAGAGCGATTAGAGTTTGCCGAGAGAGAAAGAAACGCGGACAGTGCGGAAGTAGAATGAGCGGGCGAGCGAACCCCAGGAACGCAATGACGAGACCGAGCAGATTGCGGATGGTGCCACTTCGCCTGCCGCAGAACGGGCTGCGCGCTTTCGAAGAGCGCTTAATAGCAAGAAAGCTCGATTTCTTGCTATGGGGATGGAATTACATCTGCGCGAATATGGTGCGCGAGTGGCTAGAGCCACAGGGACCACCCTCGCGCGGATTGCGTCCGCATGTTGACCGGTGGACAGTCCAAGATTGGGCGCAGGCGTTGGGAAGATGTGCTGGCATGCCAGGGCATCTCCTTTTCGACAGCGAGAGCATCAAGGTGACCAAGCAAGAAGAAGCGCAATTTGTGGAGCTGTTCAAGACCGGGAGGTCTACCAAGAATGGGTACAGGACCCGTGATTACAAAGATCGATTTCGCCGGACTCTGTCCGCGGCGCTGATGCAATTACTGCAGCCGCACCGCGCCTGCTACATCACATTGTGGCAGGTCTCTTTTGTGGAGTGCGTCATCGAGGGAACTCCAATTCACTGGGCGAGCATCCTGCACAGGGTGATGCGACAGCACGCGTTTGAGGAGAAGGGGGGAACTCTAAACCATCTTTCTCCTTTCCTCATCAATTTTTATCGACAGCGGAATTGTTTGACAGCGGCGGAGCTTGAACATTTTCCGCCATTGTCCATCGACCATCCCGGGAAGTATGTGCGGGAGAACGAGGTCGATACTGACGCAGAGGAGTCCCCGACTTCTACCCCATCAAGACGGAGGGACGAAGGGAGACACACCCCTGCAGCGCGAGTGCCGCGGAAGCGGCGATGGAGGGAAGAGTCTGAAGAGGAGCAGCATCAAGAACCCTCTGCTCCCATTCGACCGCGGCCGCTGTGCGAGCCATACAGCCGGCCGAAGCAGAAGGCACGCAGACTGGTGTTACCAGCTGACAGTGCAAACACGGCGACGATTGCGACGGAGATAGGAAGTGCGTCGCCAGAGAGGCGAGAGGAAGCGCGGACGACCGCACGAGAGACGGGCCACGCTGCAACCTCGTCGGGAGAGAGGCCGCCTACGGGCCAAGGGCCTCCGGAGTTACCACGTGCGATGCGGACAGATGTTCCGTTCGCGCACAGGCAAACCTCCGCGGACGGACGAGCCTCCGCGGATCGGCGAACACAAGTGGACGTGGATCTACGCTTACGCGTGGGAAGGAGCAGTCCGCCTGTGCACAGGTCGCCTGTGCACAGGGCACCTCCGCACGTGCCGCCTGTGCACAGGCAAGAATCACCCCCGTTCCAACGCAGGAAGGGGAAGGAGCCGGCGGAAGAACCGCCTACGAGACACCGGCCCTCGGGGCCAGACCCTCCGGCGCACCACGCGCCGCAATTTGCGCCTTCGGCGCCAGGGCCTTCGAGCCAAGGAGATATGAGCAGGGAGCGTGCGGAGGCCGCACCATCGGCGGGAAGTCCGCCGATAGATGCGCCTTCGGCGGTAGGGCCTATAGGCCAAGGAACATCGGGCGTGCGGCCCCCGGCCATGTCGCCTTCGGCGATAGATGTCCGCGGCGCTACGCCTGCGGCGGACAAGGCGCCGGCAAATGCGCCTGCGCACGGGCCGGGCAAAGCCCCCACGGACCGATCGAGGGAGCAGCAGACGGAGGAGCGGAGTGACTGTCCGCGGGATGAAATCTCGATACGCGATGCGCAATCCAACCCCGCGCAGCCACCCTCCGCTCAATCGCCTTCGGCGACGGACGACAGCGACAGAGAGAATGCGGTAGGCAATCAACCAGCGAGCGACGGGGATGCCGCTCGGATACATTCGCCTTCCGCCTTAGACATTTTGGCGACGAGCAGCGAGGCTGCAGCCGTGCCTTCGCAGGCAGCACACGTCGAGGACGTGCAGCCCCACTCGGGGCAGTCGCCGACACAATCAATGGCGACTGAAATTCTCCACTCGGATGATGACGACGGAGGCTCCACGGAAGAAATGTCAGGAGCAGAAGACACCGAGGAGGAGGAGGAGGAAATTGTTGGAGCGCCGGCGGCGGCGCTCTCTGAGCAGGTGATTCCGTTGCTGCGGTACTTGGATCGCAAGGTCGATAAATACGCCGACCCACTCCAGCCGGGATCTTACATCGAGTTAGTGCGCAGGCGGACTCGCACTAAAGTCCACACCAGCAAGCTATTAGCTAGAGTGGACCAGGAGTTGAGGGACTTGAAGGAGAAGCATGAGTGCTTGTGGGGACAGTACAAGCTTAATCAGAAATTCTACAAGCACTCCGAGAAGATGAAGGATGAGAAACTGGGCGAGCTCACCAAGGAGCAGGTGAAGGTCAAGGAAGCACTCGATTCTGAGCAGGCCCAGAATCGGATTTTGTCAGAGGAGCTCGTGCGACAGACGCGGTTGTTGGAACAATGTCAGCTCGCACGGCAGGCGGATGAAGAATTAATCCGCAGTTTGCAGTCAGAGTGTGGCGAATTGAGAGCGCAACGTGCTGAAGCCGAATCGCAATTAGTGACGATTGAAGAGGATCGCAGGAAGGAGGCGGATCGCACGAAGGTGGAGACGGCGAGGCGAGTCGCCCACTGTCTCAAGGGCTACGCCCACTGGGAAGTGAAGGCGCAGGAGAAACTCACACTGCGTGAGTTTGAATTGCGCGCAGCCGGGTTGTTGTCAGGCGACAGTAGGAGTCGGCGGAAGGTAGCGAAGAAGCTCGAGGCCTTTCTGTCGAAGGCACAGGATACCATGTCCGCCCTCGAGGGGGAGGTGTCCGCGGCGTTGCAGAGGTTGGGACTGCGCAGTCGAGCGGAAGAGTGGCAGGGTAGGGAGTTAGTGCGCGGCAGTCGGCCGCGCAGGAGACGTAGTACAGGTTCCGCGGAGTGTAGTGTAGCGTGGTTCCGTGCAGGCGTGTAGCGTAGTACAGTGTAGTGTTAGGTAGGACTTAGAAGGTATAAAATAGTTCCAGGCGTTTTGCCTGGGGTTCTTTCCCATCAGAAGTGCAGATCAGGAACCCATTTCCTTTGCGTGTTTGTGTCCTTAAGTTCTGTCACCACGCACGAGGAGTTACAACTTAGCGTTCCGCATTTTGTAGCTGAAGGCCTTCGGCCGAATGTTCAGAGCTAGTACATTGGTTAGAGACTTGAGTAGTTCGGATCTGCACCTGCGGGTGATTGCCGATGCTCAGAGCCAGTGACTAGTTAGATACTTGAACAGTTTCGCCCCTACACCTTCGAGTGTTTCTTTCTGATTGTACTCCTTGGGATTTTTCCCCTGAATGCCAAAGTGAAGTTTTGCTACTTCGTGTAAGCCTTGGTTGTAAATTCAGGTTACGCTGCAGCAGGTGCCTTGAGGGTAACCCCTGTAGTATTTCTGGGAATGACAAGTGCCTGAGAATTCAAACTCTTCAATAGACTGTTGTTGTGTTACTGGAATGTTTCTCAGTGAGTCCTTCAGTGCGGACCTGTGTTCTCTGCGCGTTTTGTGAGTTGAGAGTGTTGTTTACCGCGTCTGAGTGACTTCGATCCGAAGTAGGTAGTCCAAACCGGGTCTCCTACACTAGCAGCAAGCTAGTGGAAGCGTTGTAAAAGCCGGAGTTGGAAGTCACTGCGCGCAGCTTTGCCGAGTGTGCTCGTGAGAGACTTTCCCCCTGAAATCTTGAAGTAGAGGTCCTAACGGATCTCTGGGTTGTGTTTCTGTAGTTTCAGGTGTGTGTGTGTGTGTGTGTGTGTGTTACGCTGCACTGTGCGACCTCCGAGTGCGCTCCGAGTGGACACTTGCAGTATTTCTGGGAGTGACAGTTGCCTGAGAATTCAAACTCCTCAATAGTCTGTTAAAACGTGACACTTTGTACCCTGTGTGTTCCTCTGTCCCTGTGGGTTCGACCTTTCTACCACTATATTGCAGTTTTAGCCTTTAGTGGGTTATTACAGTCACTATACTTGTCAGGATGTGACAGGATTGAGTTCACAAAGGGAAGATCAATGTCTAAGTAAATCATCTTACTTTCTGTAGAGAGTGATTGATACTCTTCCCAACGAATCAGGGCCCGCTTTTGACATGAATGTACCTATATAATTTTCAGGATGAAACGCTGAACCGAACGTTTTCTTCGTGATAGCTTTTTGATGTTTTGCACCAATTTTGCTCTCCCACCAAAGGCTGTAAAGAATCTGCATGCAATTGCAATGATCCGACTAGTGATAGCATCTCCTTCTAAAATCTGAAGACTATATTCCAGTTGATGCAACGAATTGAAAGGTGTCATGGGCGTTGGCACCGCGTTCGGCCGTTTTGCTTTTCCAGCCATGGGTAAAAGACGCTCCAAGTAAGCCTATTGCCTTCTTGGCAGATTCCACTTCTTCTTGAAAATCAAGATTCATGAGAAAAAGATTAAACCACCACTCTTTAGCACATATCTAAACCTTAGGTAGCAATGATGCTTTCTCTCTAGACCACACATACGACAATCTAGACGACTGTGGTTAAAAAAGGTATGTTAGGTTCATTTTATATGCTTCAACATCTATAGGAAAATGTCGGTAGATTTACAAACCACAGGACCATGACCCTTTGGCAGCCACGAAGATTCCACCTACTCGTACAAATGACAAGCAGAGCTCCACTGCAGTTCAAAATAAGTAATCCATATTATTCCTGCTCGTATGTGGAGAACGATGAAACAATGAATATCTCAACTGAAACAATGAAAGTGTTTCAGAAATGTGCAGAAAGAAATATGAAAGTCAAGTGGCACTACAAAAACAATCAATATCTCAGCTGAAACAATGAAAATGTTCCAAAAAAGTGCAGAAGGAAATATGAAAGGCAAGTGACACAATAGAAATAATGAATATCTCAACTAAAACAATGAAAATGTTCCAAAAAAGTGCAGAAGGAAATATGAAAGGCAAGTGACACGATAGATTTAATGAATATCTCAACTAAAACAATGGAAATGTTCCAAAATAGTGCAGAATGAAATATGAAAAGCAAGTGACACAACAGAAACAATCAATATCTTAGGTGAAACAATGAAAATGTTCCAAAAAAGTGCAGAAGCAAATATGAAAGGCAAGTGACACGGCAACACAATGAATATCTCAGCTGAAATAGTTCATCGATTAGACTGCAGTTCAAACGCAGCCTTGATCAGCATTCGTCAGCTCATCAAGATTCAAGACGACTCTATTTGTCGGTGATATATTAAAAGTTTTTTTTCCTCTGCGTTAAAAAAACGTCAAAAAATTGTCGACATCATGACATAATGCTCGGAATTCTGGAGCTGAGCCATAAAGTTCTATCTGCTCATGCTAAGCGGACATCTGGGAGGCATACAAAGAAATGTATAAGCCAACACGCATAGGAGAAGGCCAGTACGTGTTCTGCAGATCTTGGTCTTGGAAGTGCAGTTAAGGTTAGCATGCATGCCGCTGTATAGACATCAGCTATAGTTGTGTGAAAGCAATACACAAATTCTACGATTGCTTCGAGCTTTGAGCTGCTCTTTCTGAAACGTCAAAAAAGTTCTCCATGAACACTCAAATTTAAAGTGTTACAACGATCTGGTTTAGACTTAAATTTTTAAACTGATGAAATTCTACTAGTAGCTAGGGCATTGACAGTGAAGATGGTACCGAGTTTTGTTTATCAGTTATTGATGTGATGATTTCTCTGGTTAAATGAAACAAGCTTCGGATGCCACTCTCTCTATTTCAGGATAAAACTTCAGAACATTAGACAAGACTTCAGATAAGAATTAAGCTTGACTAGGAATGGGTTCAGTTGATTATGTTGTCATAATTCTGAAGCATGATACAATACTTGTAGTAGTTATCCACCCGGAACTTTCACACCTCATGATGTGACAATTCTTTGACTTCAAAAGAAACCTGACAATCCTCCAAGCACCGGTTCGAGACGTGGATTCCGTCAAACAATTTCATTTAGTACATCTGACATTTCCGATCTGTGCCAATCCAAATACTTGCATCTTGTTTCTCTGCCACTCATCTGCTATTGCTTCGGGCGAGGTGAGAGCCTTCAATACATCTGCGAGTTTCCATCGTACAAGTGAATGTTACTATACATCAGTATAGTGAAGAAAGAAGACATTGTATTTTCAGATAAAAAACAAACAGAATATTGGTAAATTGGCGGGTGTATAGTCAATCTTCAAAGTTTTTGATACCTTAGTTAACGCCCACTTTAGACGGAGAACGCGAGCAAAACGACTCCTCTTTTTTCCTACGTTGAATGTTCGAGAAATTGTTTTGAAGATTAGGGAATCAAGACATTTGATATTAGGGATATTAGACATCTAATTTTAAAATGCCTAATATGAATAATTAGTGCACATGATAGATTACAGTGTAATGTGTTCATCAAATGAGAGTAAATTTATAATCCACTCTTACTTCAACATTTCATCTAAATGCCATCTTTTGAGATGATCGGGTTCTTTATATAATGAAGAGGTTTGAATATATGTGCTATGATCAAAAAACTATGTAGAAAATCTTGATATCTGAATAAGGCAATTAATCCAATTGAGTTATTAACACAAGCGACATGAATAAAAAATGTCCATAACATCACAACCTTTTATTACATATAAGACCACTTATGATTTATTAACAAGCATTGATGGTTTTATGAAAACATTCATAGACAGTCCACTCTATAGACGTCGGATTCCATATGTGTAGTATCTCAACAAAATAAGTGTAATTCTCAAAACAAATACTAATATACGGAGCTTGACATAAATATCTCATGTTTTCTTCAATAAAGTCCAAATTTGACCTCAATGTAATGACTTTGAAGTTGAAGTGATGACTCAACTCAGACAATTGGCAAATGGTAAATGTGAGGATTTGGATGGGCTTTCCATTGAACTTCTCAAGTGGGGAGGAGATGCTATTGGGCCTATACTCACGAAAGTGTTAGAGGATGCTGCTATTCATGGCTTTCCTTCATCTTGGTCTCTACGGAAGATTGTTCCTATTCACAAATCTGGGAGCAAGGCCTTGGTGACAAACTATCGCACTATCATGGTGGGTAGTATTTTTGCCAAGTTATTTGGCAAATTGGTGGAGTCAAAGTTGAGCACATGGACTGAATCTTGTCAGAAGAGAGCGCGGATCCAAGCTGGTTTTCGTCCTACATTCAACATTATAGACCATATCCTGGTTTTACGTGTTCTATGGGAGAAATCCAAGGGTAATGGAAAAGCTTTGTTTTGTGCCTTCATTGATTTCAAGAAAGCTTTTGACGCAGTACCTCGTGAGCTTTTATGGCAAAGATTGCAAACCATTGGAGTACCATCAGATCTCTTGGCAGCGGTGGCTGCATTATACCACTCAGTTCGGGCCAAGATCAACACTTCTCAAACCGAAGAGATTATCAGCACCATTGGAGTCATTCAAGGTTGTCCTCTCTCTCCCACTCTCTTTGGAGTTTTCATAGATGATATAGAAAGATGGTTGGAGGATTGTGATAGCGAAGGTGTTAAACTTGGAGGCTTTGTCATCAAAGCTCTTTTGTATGCATATGATGTCATATTACTAGCACGTGATGCCACTAGTTTACAGAAACACCTTGACACTTTGGCTAGCTTTTGTACTCAAAATCAGATGGAAGTCAATTTGGAGAAGTCCAAAGTCATTCTTGTGGGCACTAGATCCAAGCTCTCTTTCTGTTACAAAGGATTAGAGTTGGAACAAGTGAAAAGTTACAAATATTTGGGCATTGATTTCTCATCTGATTATAGTTGGGCACTTTGTGTGCAAAAGAGGGTAGAAGCTGGTTTCAAAGCTCTATATTCATTGCTAAATGGATGTAGAGGAGCTCATCTAGTGTCTTGGAGTCTTAGGAAATTCTTATTCAGGAGCTTAGTGTTTCCCGTTATCTTATATGGAACACAAGTGTGGGGTCCTGGTTGTAAGAAGACAGGTTGGCAGCGTTTGGAGAGGGTGCAAAAGATCTTCTTACAAGAAGAATTGGGTGTGAGGACCCAAACTTCTTATGCAATTCTTCTTGCGGAAACAGGTTGTCTACCTCTTGAGGCTGAAGCTCTCTTTTTGACTATCACTTACGTCAAAAGAGTGAGATCTCTTGATGCTTCTCGACTTCCTCTTGAAGCTTTGCGTGCCACACGTCCTAAGGGTTGGTTTGCAGATGTGGTGACTTGGTCTTTGAGGTGGAATGTGACGGAACTCAATTGGAATTTGCAACCTATTGCCCTACGCGAGCGTATTAAGGAGGAATTTCTCAGCATTATGTGGAGCACACGAGGCACCAAGATGCAGTTTTATCAACTTCATGTGAATCCTATGCTTGTTTATTGTGAGCAAGGATACTTACTTGCAGAGATATCTACTTCTTTACGTCATATTATTGCTAGACATAGAACTGGATCTCATAGTCTTGGGATTGAAGAAGGGCGTTGGTTGAACATTGATAGGAGTGAACGTATTTGTAGGCTATGTGATGGAAGAAAAGTTGAGGATGAAGAGCATGTATTTCTTACTTGTACTAGGTATGTAGAGATTCGAGTGGCGCATAAAGTTGATGTCGAGAATTTCTTTTCTCTGCTTCAACTCGAGCCTTATGATTTAGGTTGTTACATTAGGGATATTATTAGTTACCGTTCTAGTGCTTTGGGCACTAGCTAGGGGGTTCTTTTGGTTCTCTCCTAGTTTGGAGTTGATTTGTTTGTATTGTGTTTTTTAGCCTTTTGACTCTTTGGGTCCCACGGGCTTGATCTATTTACCATTTACCATTTACCATTTAATACACCTTTGAGAGAGATGAATTTTATTTTATATTTGTGAATATCATATTCCCATTGAGCACTGACAATTCACTTTCCACTATTGTAGTGTTTGGAAATGGGCAAGCTAATACTCAAAAAAAACTTCATGATTTGAGTAGATCTATTCTTAATACCTGGATTAACTAACTGAAATCGGACTCTTCAGTCAATCAATTTAACACATTACAAAGTAGATGTTCCTGGTTCACAAAAATCAAAAGCTATTTGTTTTCTTCCACTATTTTATCTATGTACTTTTGTTTACAAGAAATTTTGAAATTATCTTAATATTTTAGAACTAGTTGAACAACTTTTCGTGTTTTCAAAGCTACAAGTTTCTGAGGTAAGCAACAAGGCAAAATACTAAAACTCGCATGGTTGAATTCATCACGTATCACTTCTACCTTGCTAAGATTGATAGCTGAAAGCAGATCCGTAATTTTTAACTCTTTGTCGAGCTCTGCCAACGATTGGATAGCAAACAGATCATGATCTTCAATCGATCCAATCAGATTGACATGAGTAACTTGACATCTGTCCAAGATAACGATGTCGTACGCTGAGGACGAGTTTAACTCAATACCAACTCGCTCTACACATGCAAAGCGTTGTAAGTTAGCTAACAAATCTTGAAGAATTGGCTTTTGCTTTTGCAAAGTGGTTCTTCTAGCTTGTAAAATTTCCACACATTCGCTCACATGGCCAAAAAGCTCGCTTACAATTGCAATCAAAATCCACCAAAACAATGAGGGCATGCAGCGAAACCGTCGAGAAGCATCACTTTGGTCATAATAAACAATGATTTCAAATCTTCATTTGACAAAAAAAATGTGATACACAAGACATGGAAGCCCAACAAATAGCCCAACAAATGGCTTGCATTTCATCAATCAAAATCATCTTACGTCGTAAAACAAAGATCAATGAGATAAGAGTGTTATAAAATCCACAAATAACGTTTTTGTAAATCTTCTGCATCACAATATCTATCTTAAGTAACAAACACCAGACACAAATGAACTATGATCTAACCATCTCCTGAATACGCTTGACAACTTCAAATAAATGTCCTGTCATATTTGTAGCACCATCAATTGAACATCCAATTAGTTTTTCTTTCCATGAGAGACAAGCTGCATCAAATAACTTTGAAAACATCTGAAACATTGTCATTCCTGTATGTCTACCAAAAAAAGCAAATGTAATAAGGTGAACATTTTGAAGAGATGATTTTTGATAAAATCAAATTCAAACATTAATCCAAAATACTTCATGTAAAAACCACAAAAAAGGTACATGCGGAATGAAGAATCTATGCAATGTTTTCAATGAATATGGCCCATAAGATCCTTACATAAGAAGCAATAAGATATTCATTGCAAAATTTAAGTTTGGAAATGTCACATACCTCTATTGCATCTTGAACTGCATCAGGAGCCATCCAAAAAGATGTTCCTCGTGCAACAAAACAAGTTACTAGCTCAAACTTTTTTTTGTGACTCATTTGAATGCAATAATTGTCATCTTCAATCAATTTAAAGAGTGACATTGCATTTACTCGAGATTGACGATCCAAATTGTTTTCACTTTAGAGCATTTCTTTTATAATCAAGTCAAACTTGAAGCTCAAATAATAAAAGTACTGACGGCATATTCATTTTTTATAAAATGATAAATAGTTTGGCATGTTTGATAAAAATTGCAAAATAATTGATATTATCTTCTGTTAAAAGCTTTTGATACTCTCCATCTCACTTGGTGATTAATGCAAAGGTGCTGCATGTAGTTGTCTATTTTGAAAGTATTCTACTCAAATGTCTAAGATGTAGAGGATATTTTAGCAGTTTATTCACATCAAAAACATATACAGAATCGACACCTAACAATAACACTAAAGAAGATCATCCAATTCATAACTTGCTATATAGAGATCATATTATAATAATTTTTTCGATTGAAATGGATTTTTATGAGATCTCTTCGAATTAGGTTTAGTAGAATCCATCAAACTTCAGGCAACAAATATCAAGAACTATAATGAAGTTAAATAATCATTGTAGCTCTATTTAAGCCAAAACTAACATTCAAGAGCTTTTAATAACCGTGAATTCATTTACACCATTGTGATGTGTGGAAGAGACTATCCAACTTTTAATTAGTAAGGTCACTTAATGTTAGAAACAATCAGCGCAATGTTTTAGTTGAATAACTTCGTTGGTTTTTTTTAGTAAAGCCAGCTAGATCAACAAAGATAGTGTAACATCAAAGTTTTAGTTGAGTGACTCTATTAGTTTCTCTAGTATAGTCACCTAGATTAACAAAGATATTTCTGTTGGAAATACAAAATTTTTAAAAAACAAAATAGGGAATTCAAGAGTACTATTGCTGTATTTAGAGAGGAATGCTCATAGAAGATGTATGTGCATGCTTGCGATCAATTGGGTACATGATTGGTATGTTGATGACAACAACGTATCAACAAAATCAGTTGGTTTTCAAATTCAATTGTTTGGATATAGGCAATTAGAAATATATTGTCGTAGCACCCTAGCTCTTTATGTTAGACCCATGAAATGCATACTATGTTGATGAAGTATCACTCGAGTAAGTGGTACGAACATATGGTAGAGCACAATTATGGCACATTTTTGTTAAGTTGGTGTAAGTTAGTTGATACATTTGTGAAAATTTATGCTACAACCACGTTTGTTTTTATAAATTATTTGTGTGCACTATGGCTATCAACACTTCTGCCAAATATCTGAAAATCCATTTTCAGAAAATAATTTAGGAGTAAATCATAAGTTAAACGGGATAGAGTTAAAGTCAAGTGTCTTGTGACTTGATTCTTCAAAATTCAGCTTTGCGGAATGTAACTATATGGGAAGAATTGGAAACAGTGTAATAACCCACTAAAGGCTAAAACTGCAATATAGTGGTAGAAAGGTCGAACCCACAGGGACAGAGGAACACACAGGGTACAAAGTGTCACGTTTTAACAGACTATTGAGGAGTTTGAATTCTCAGGCGACTGTCACTCCCAGAAATACTGCAAGTGTCCACTCGGAGCGCACTCGGAGGTCGCACAGTGCAGCGTATAACACACACACACACACACCTGAAACTACAGAAACACAACCCAGAGATCCGTTAGGACCTCTACTTCAAGATTTCAGGGGGAAAGTCTCTCACGAGCACACTCGGCAAAGCTGCGGGCAGTGACTTCCAACTCCGGCTTTTACAACGCTTCCACTAGCTTGCTGCTAGTGTAGGAAACCCGGTTTGGACTACCTACTTCGGATCGAAGTCACTCAGACGCGGTGAACAACACTCTCAACTCACAAAACGCGCAGAGAACACAGGTCCACACTGAAGGACTCACTGTGAAACATTCCAGTAACACAACAACAGTCTATTGAAGAGTTTGAATTCTCAGGCACTTGTCATTCCCAGAAATACTACAGGGGTTACCCTCAAGGCACCTGCTGCAGCGTACCTGAATTTACAACCAAGGCTTACACGAAGTAGCAAAACTTCACTTTGGCATTCAGGGGAAAAATCCCAAGGAGTACAATCAGAAAGAAACACTCGAAGGTGTAGGGGCGAAACTGTTCAAGTATCTAACTAGTCACTGGCTCTGAGCATCGGCAGTCACCCGCAGGTGCAGATCCGAACTACTCAAGTCTCTAACCAATGTACTAGCTCTGAACATTCGGCCGAAGGCCTTCAGCTACAAAATGCGGAACGCTAAGTTGTAACTCCTCGTGCGTGGTGACAAAACTCAAGGACACAAACACGCAAAGGAAATGGGTTCCTGATCTGCACTTCTGATGGGAAAGAACCCCAGGCAAAACGCCTGGAACTATTTTATACCTTCTAAGTCCTACCTAACACTACACTGCACTACGCTACACGCCTGCACGGAACCACGCTACACTACACTCCGCGGAACCTGTACTACGTCTCCTGCGCGGCCGACTGCCGCGCACTAACTCCCTACCCTGCCAATCTTCCGCTCGACTGCGCAGTCCCAACCACTGCAACGCCGCGGACACCTCCCCTTCGAGGGCGGACATGGTATCCTGTGCCTTCGACAGAAAGGCATCGAGCTTCTTTGCTACCTTCCGTCGACTCCTACTGTCGCCTGACAACAACCCGGCTGCGCGCAATTCAAACTCACGCAGTGTGAGTTTCTCCTGCGCCTTCACTTCCCAGTGGGCGTAGCCCTTGAGACAGTGGGCGACTCGCCTCGCCGTCTCCACCTTCGTGCGATCCGCCTCCTTCCTGCGATCCTCTTCAATTATCACTAATTGAGATTCGGCTTCAGCACGTTGCGCTCTCAATTCGCCACACTCTGACTGTAACCTGCGGATTAATTCTTCATCCGCCTGCCGTGCGAGCTGACATTGTTCCAACAACCGCGTCTGTCGCACGAGCTCCTCTGACAAAATCCGATTCTGGGCCTGCTCAGAAATGAGTGCTTCCTTGACCTTCACCTGCTCCTTGGTGAGCTTGCCCAGTTTCTCATCTTTCATCTTCTCGGTGTGCTTGTAGAATTTCTGATTAAGCTTGTACTGACCCCACAAGCACGCATGCTTCTCCTTCAATTCCTTCAACTCCTGGTCCACTCTAGCTAATAGCTTGCTGGTGTGGACTTTAGTGCGAGTCCGCCTGCGCACTAACTCAATGTAAGATCCCGGCTGGAGTGGGTCGGCGTATTTATCGACCTTGCGATCCAAGTACCGCAGCAACGGAATCACCTGCTCAGAGAGCGCCGCCGCCGGCGCTCCAACAATTTCCTCCTCCTCCTCCTCGGTGTCTTCTGCTCCTGACATTTCTTCCGTGGAGCCTCCGTCGTCATCATCCGAGTGGAGAATTTCAGTCGCCATTGATTGCGTCGGCGACTGCCCCGAGTGGGGCTGCACGTCATCGACGTGTGCTGCCTGCGAAGGCACGGCTGCAGCCTCGCTGCTCGTCGCCAAAATGTCTAAGGCGGAAGGCGAATGTACCCGTGCGGCATCCCCGTCGCTCGCTTGGTGGTGGTCTACCGCGTTCTCTCTGTCGCCGTCGCCCGCCGCCGAAGGCGATCGAGTGGAGGGTGACTGCGCGGGGTTTGATTGCGCATCGCGCATCGAAATTTCATCCCGCGGACAGTCACTCCGCTCCTCCGTCTGCTGCTCCCTGGATCGGTCCGTGGGGGCTGTGCCCGGCCCGTGCGCAGGCGCATTTGCCGGCGCCTTGTCCGCCGCAGGCGTAGCGCCGCGGATATCTATCGCCGAAGGCGACATGGCCGGGGACCGCACGCCGGATGTTCCTTGGCCTATAGGCCCTACCGCCGAAGGCGCATCTATCGGCGGACTTCCCGCCGATGGTGCGGCCTCCGCACGCTCTCTGCTCGTATCTCCTCGGCTCGAAGGCCCTGGCGCCGAAGGCGCAAATTGCGGCGCGTGGTGCGCCGGAGGGTCTGGCCCCGAGGGCCGGTGTCTCGTAGGCGGTTCTTCCGCCGGCTCCTTCCCCTTCCTACGTTGGAACGGGGGTGATTCTTGCCTGTGCACAGGCGGCACGTGTGGAGGTGTCCTGTGCACAGGCGACCTGTGCACAGGCGGACTGCTCCTTCCCACGCGTAAGCGTAGATCCACGTCCACTTGTGTTCGCCTGTCCGCGGAGGCTCGTCCGTCCGCGGAGGCTCGTCTGTGCGCAAACGGAACATCTGTCCGCATCGCACGTGGTAACTCCGGAGGCCCTTGGCCCGTAGGCGGCCTTTCTCCCGTCGAGGTTGCAGCGTGGCCCGTTGCTCCTGCGGTCGTCCGCGCTTCCTCCTGCCTCTCTGGCGACGCACTTCCTATCTCCGTCGCAATTGTCGCCGTGTCCGCACTGTCAGCTGGTAACACCAGTCTGCGTGCCTTCTGCTTCGGCCGGCTGTATGGCTCGCACAGCGGCCGCGGTCGAATGGGAGCAGAGGGTTCTTGATGCTGCTCCTCTTCGGACTCTTTCCTCCATCGCCGCTTCCGCGGCACTCGTGCTGCAGGAGTGTGTCTCCCTTCGTCCCTCCGTCTTGATGGGGTAGAAGTCGGTGACTCCTCTGCATCAGTGTCGACCTCGTTCTCCCGCACATACTTCCCGGGATGGTCGATGGACAATGGCGGAAAATGTTCAAGCTCCGCCGCTGTCAAACAATTCCGCTGTCGATAAAAATTGATGAGGAAAGGAGAAAGATGGTTTAGAGTTCCCCCCTTCTCCTCAAACGCGTGCTGTCGCATCACCCTGTGCAAGATGCTCGCCCAGTGAATTGGAGTTCCCTCGATGACGCACTCCACAAAAGAGACCTGCCACAATGTGATGTAGCAGGCGCGGTGCGGCTGCAGTAATTGCATCAGCGCCGCGGACAAAGTCCGGCGAAATCGATCCTTGTAATCACGGGTCCTGTACCCATTCTTGGTAGACCTCCCGGTCTTGAACAGCTCCACAAATTGCGCCTCTTCTTGCTTGGTCACCTTGATGCTCTCACTGTCGAAAAGGAGATGCCCTGGCATGCCAGCACATCTTCCCAACGCCTGCGCCCAATCTTGGACTGTCCACCGGTCAACATGCGGACGCAATCCGCGCGAGGGTGGTCCCTGTGGCTCTAGCCACTCGCGCACCATATTCGCACAGATGTAATTCCATCCCCATAGCAAGAAATCGAGCTTTCTTGCTATTAAGCGCTCCTCAAAAGCGCGCAGCCCGTTCTGCGGTAGGCGAAGTGGCACCATCCGCAATCTGCTCGGTCTCGTCATTGCGTTCCTGGGGTTCGCTCGCCCGCTCATTCTACTTCCGCACCGCCCGGGTTTCTTTCTCTCTCGGCAAACTCTAATCGCCCTCAATTCCAAATCACGCGCATTCACTTCTCCCTCAATCAACAAGAAATCTCCTGTGCGACGACGTCGAGAATGTTCCGCAGCCCGCAGATGGATGCGCGCAGCGCGCACAAGAGATTGGAATCGCGAATTCAAGAATGGGACGTTCTCCGCCGCCCGGTCGAAGGTCATGGTCGGCTCTGGGTCGTGAAGAACGTCTCACTTGATGGCCGCGCCGGCTGTACGCTGGAACGGTCTTCGCTTTCACGCGCGGCTTCACGCTCCGCCGTCGTCGATTAAACTCTCACGCTCGAATTGGCAGATTTGAACTCCGCGAGCGTGTTACCCTGCGGACATGGGGGCGTAACGCCGAAGGCGAGTTTTCCACCTTGCGCGGTACACTTGTTCGTACCGCCCCTCGGCCAATCCCCCTCTGCCTTGACGCGTGTGTCCGCATGTCGGACAAAAGTTTGACTCCTGCCTGTGCGCAGGCAGGAGCCTCGGCGGATTCTCCGCCGGTGCGGAACTTCATCCTCCTGTGCACAGGCGTTCGCCTGTGCGCAGGCGAATTCCGTGCGCTACGCCGCGCTGGCGCGGAAGGCGTTGACCGTGGTCAGCCGTCTCCGTCCAGTCTGTCCGTTCCTTGTCTCTTCGTCGGCGCTTCCGCCGCCGCAACTCCGCCCGTCCAAGAGCGCATCCACCCTTCCCGTCCGCATGGTCCGTACCGATTTGATTACTCTGGCGGCTCTTCCGACGTACGCGGCGCCGCGCTGGCGCGAAAGGCGCCGTACACTTTCTACCTCACAAGGCGCATTTCTAGGGCCCAAGGCGGATTTTCCGCCGACGCCGAAGCGCCTGTGCACAGGCGAGCGCCCGTGCGTAGGCGGACTTCGCGCCTCCCCTAACCCTACTTCGCCTGTGCACAGGCGAACGCCTTCGTCCGCGCATAGGACAAAACTTGATTCCCCCTTCCGCGTAGGCGGAATTCGCGCCGGTGGCGAACTCCTTCCGCCGTAGGCGACCGCCTCCGTTTCTTCCAATAGCGATAACTTCCTAAGTCCTCATCCGTTCCAAGCGTTCTTGGGCTCGTTGGAATCAGTGCGTCGAGCTCTTTTCAACGGGACCCTAACTTGGTCAAGGCGCCCGAGGGTTGACCTAATTACGGGGGGTTTCCCTACAGCCGCGGACGCAACCTCCGAAGGCGGGTTTTGCGCCTTGCGCCGTAGAGATCCTAACTGCAGAGCTCGCAGGGAGGGTGGTGCCTGTCCTTACTGCGGCACCCCAAATCCCAGATTCTACAAGATCCCTCGAGAATCCCCGCGATCTTCCGGATTCACTATGTTTTGATGTACCGAAGGCTATTTACAATGCTGCCAGGGTACAGTTTTCCAAAAATGTTTTAATTTTCTCAAAATTGCCAAAAGTGGGGTACCACAAACAGCAACTTGGATTGTTCAGAATATAGAGAGTGCTTGAATTATTAGTTATTTATAATTTAAACGTTATGGTGTTGAAAGAGTTATAGATCTGGATGTTTTGAATGACTTTGTTTTAATTACGAAATAAATAAATAAATATATATATAATGGCGTGTAAAGTCTGTACTCTTCTGATAGTTGTCAACGATATATATATACATGGCATTCTTAGTAGAACAATGTCAAGTCAAAGTCAATAAACATGCTTGTGTAATGCTAGCCCACACTCCGACACTACACTCAAGAACAGGATCACCGAGTGTGGAGAGCAAAGAGGAGAAAGATGAATGAAGTCCTCGGAGAGTGTGCACATCATGAGAGGAGCAAACATGAGCTTCGAATTCAAGCGCAAAACTGGAAGGATGACAAACAGCGATGACACATTGGACGGGCAAAAGCAGAGAATAAAAGCAAAATAAGGCGAAATTAATTCGATGGGAGGAGGCGAAGGTGGTGTGTCTCCAACCAGAATTTGAGTGTTTGAGAGAGTGAGCGAGCACACAAGGTTTGAAGAAGAGCTACGTGCTGGCATGGCAACATTATTCTTCAGCAACGAAATTTAGAATTTGGGAATTCGAATCAGATATCGATCGCGTGTGCAGAAGGTCGAGATCGAACGCCAACAATTCAACACCGTCTCCACATTCCGGGTGACGGTCGCGTGGACCTCTGCAACCGAAGTGTGCTATGATTGGAAGTGAGTAGCTCGGACAGAATGGGATCGATCGGGCGATTAGCTGAGCAGGCATTGAATTGGTCGGGACGAGGTCTTCGTGCTCGCTTCTATTCCTGAAAGGTGGCTGGAGAAGACTCTGTCACTCTCGCCTCGTGTGCAAAGGCAGCTTCGGTCGCGTCATCGCGCTCTCCAGAAACTGAACGTTCGCGATTTGTGAGTAGCCGCGGGGGCAAAATCGCGAAGCGGATGCCGATGCGACCGACGCACGCGCACTCTGACGGGGCAGCGGGGAGGGTTCCCCTCGCGGCTGACGTGTGAGCGACGTGGGGGCTTGTCTACGCGGCTGACGTGACAGGGCGACCTTTACCGCCGACGACCGGCTGGGGCTTGGGCTTGGAGGCTTCAGCGAGGGCTTGAGCTTGCGCGAGGGCCGCATTAACCGCCTACTACCGGCTGGGGCTTGGGCACCTTCGGGCTGAGGGGGCAATTTCGGGGCTTTTCGGAATCCCGTTCGGCGTCGGCTCGTAGCAGCGGGGATTTGAACCTGGCTCCTGCCGGCGCTGGCGCTAGCGCTTCTCTTCTTCTACCCCGCCCTGGGGCTCTGCAAGTCGATCGATCCATCGTAGCAGCCCCCCTCGAGGTGCTTGTTGATCCCCTCCCCTCCCCTGCCCCCTGCCTCCTGCCTCCTGCGCGCGCTCTCTCTCGCTCGCTCGAGCTCATCGGGGCAGATCCTCGCTCGATCGATCGCTCGCTCGCTCGCTCGGGCTTTGGATTGGTGCTCGATCGCTCGACAGGAAAATGGCTTCGGCGGTGTCGACGACAGTGGCGGCGGCCACGGCTTTCGGGGGACTGGCGACCTCGAGCCCAGCAGCTGCAGGAGCCGGAAGAAATTTGAGGACGACGAGCGTGTCCTTCAGGGCACGATCCGTCGGGCACGCCTTCGGATTGAAGGCCGCGAAGAGCCGCCTGACGTGCTCCACCGCGTACACCATCACTCTGAAGACTCCGTCGGGCGAGAAGGTTTTCGAGTGCGAGGAGGACACGTACATCTTGGACGCCGCGGAATCTGCCGGAGCCGAGTTGCCCTACTCTTGCCGTGCCGGGGCTTGCTGCTCTTGCGCCGGTAAAGTCCTCTCGGGTGAAGTCGACCAAAGCGATGGATCTTTTCTCGACGACGAGCAGATTGCCAAGGGATACCTGCTGACATGCATTTCTTACCCAAAGTCCGATTGTGTCATCGAAACCCACCAGGAAGAGCACGTGGTATGAGCACTGACACAGAGACTGTCAGAGAGAGAGAGAGAGAGAGAGAGAGAGAGAGAGAGAGGGGGCTTAGGACGAGGACAGCGTTAGGACGTCCTTCCTTCCATGAGCCTCGATTGTCAACTCGATCGGCCGACTTTTGCACGAGCGAAATCTCCGAATCAGCTGGAAGCTTTGGCTGTGCGATGGATGGATGGATGGCGAGGTCGATGTGGAATGTGGTGGTGGTGGTCGAAGGAATCCGAGCCACGGTCAAAGCGTTCGAGCTGAGTCTTGCGGCTCATATTTTGTCGGCGATTCAACGTGACGAGGGGCTTTCGTATATGCAAGTAGTTTACGTTTTGTTGTTTTATTCTTTCGAAGATTATTGTCGTGTCTAGACAGCCCTTCCAGTTGCCATTAATTGGGTCTATGTCACCATCGTTCGTACGGGAAACTCCTCTACCGTCTTAAGGGGTTGAGTATTTCAGGATCTCCGCAATTTTCAGATGTCCTTGTACAAAGAGAATCACTGATCAGTCGAATAATAATTATACTCATTCAGAAATAAAATTCAGAGAGACTTTTTCCTTTCCTCTGTTTTTCGTGGGGTCTTAGCATATCGTCGCGTGTTTCTGTGTTTCTGTCCTTTTCGTTTGGAATGACAGATGCTGCATTCATGGTCTCTGCAGGCTGAACTTGAACTGCTGCCATGCATTTTCAAACATCGAGCAGTTCGGCAGCAAGTGTTCGTTGTGTTCATTGTGAATTTCTATTTGTGAAACTGTTGCGGGACTAATCGAATGATTCGTCAGATGTTTCTCTTTTTCTATGTGGCCGTGATGGATCGTTCGAGGGACCACATGGTCATCTCCTCTGTGCGGATTGTTCCTCTGCTCCATGATTCCAACCAACAACCTCATGCACTTCCTCTCTGTCCATTTCGTCCGCCTGCAACAGAAACTGCAATTCACGCGCTCTGTAAACTCCCTCGTCTCATACATCGATTTGAGTATATCGATTTTTCGAGACATGCCGTTCTCCATAAAATCAACCTCGTGGCTCGCGTGACGGGCCAATCTCAGCGTCAGATTCCAGTCAGAGAGGAGTTCATTCAGTGCTGTCTGTTCCCAATTATGTGAAATAGATTGGGGCAATTTGACAAGCTCGTTGACGACTATGACTCTGATTAGAAATTGCAGGCTCTGCATGCATGTACAACACAAGCTTTCAACCGTGGGGAAATCGCAATGCACATGTCCACTACTTGCACAATGATCTGCGAGGTCACGATGTCAATGCAGTCGTCGGCTCTAGAAACTTCCTTCCTCCCGACCACCTACTGGGGTCTACAAGCCACGTGGCTGGTGCACATGCTAGAGCCCGGAACTGCTCACTTGTCATCCATCGCATTCCACAGCTGCACAGGTGACATGTGCAGCAGCTGAGGACGTCTCGTTTGCTCCCGAGCTCAGTCCTTTGAGGCAGATCCCAACTTTTGGGGACTTTCTTTGGCGTACCTGATTCCCGCAAATAGATTCCGTGTCCTTGACGAGGAATTGTATGCAGATCTGTCGGGAAAGTTGTCGTTTTCCTCTGCTGTAGAATGAAAGCTTCTAGTCAGAAGTCATCACAATCATATGATGTCGAGTGATGATGGCGATACGGGCCTGTTCCTCGAAGAAACTGACAACTAATAATTCACGGCTGGTCTCTTCTTCTGATCAATAATTTCACAACGAATCAAACCATGGATCATTGCGGAGGTAGTAGTGCGTCACTGTCCTCTGAACCGAAAAGCGGTTGGGCCATCTTTCAGGGTCCGAGATTGTTACAAGCGTTTAAAAATGCCACAATCGTGATGGCTTCGATTCGACATTCTGCAGACTGAGTGAGGCCCATAGAGGTCAATGCAAGCCGGCTGAACTCGAGAACGAAGTGGAAGTTCCATACTTTGGGAGACTTTGTGCACCGCGCACACATGTTTGTCTCGTTACCCTCCTCGAATTCTGGCCTCCAGATGAATTCACCGTCGACTTGACTTCGACTCGGAAACGAAGGTGTTCGAATCACCCTCTTCTCCACAAGAGAGTCAGCTCCGATGTAGTCGAAGGCGAGTTTGTTCGATTCGATCTCCTCTAATGTGCTGGATCATGTGGCTGGATCATGCTCGAGGGACGGATGCAGACTTGCAGAGAAGAACCCCATTCTCGAAATTCACTCTTTCTCTGCATGGTCTTCTTTTACAGGTTCTACTCTCTCACCACGTGACGTGCTCAATTTCTAATCTGACATGCAGCCAGTGGTCGTAACCCTTATCCCACTGCGATAGGACGAGGTCCATGTCGTTTTCGCCTCAAAGAAAACTCTGCGAACTGACCTGTTGTTGATTTGGTCCTCAGATTGTAACCCTAAGTAGGACTCTTGGAATTATTTCGTAACTTCTCCGGAGCTGGCAATCGAGGACGAACATTATCGTCCGATGTGAAATTTACGGCGTGAGGTCTGCTCTCGTTCGATTTGCAGGTCGAATTCGACGCAGGACAGAATTGATTGAGATATAGAAACTATCAGAAACTAAAATTCACGTTCATAACTAAACAACCCTCATCACCTTGAGTTTCGGGTGATCGATTGCTGGCTCGTTTGGCGAGCGATTGGGGTTCTTCACGATGTCCCCATTTGCTTTCGCGCGTCGCCCTCGCAAACTCGTCTTGAATTTTCCTTCCTGGCTCTCGCTCGGTTGCCACCGGATACTGCAGCGGAACCTTCCTCGTCGAAAAAGATGTGCGGATCGCGATCTCAAGGAATCCGGAGCCTTGTGTCAGTTTTCCTTATTCACTTTTGCTTCTTGGATTTATTCCTGGACGTGAACAATGTGCATGCGTCGGAGCATTATTATTCTGTGCATGGTTTCTGAAGGGAGAAAGATCCGGGGCCGAGATGGTGATTCTTCTCGGCCTGCGGCGAATCGAACCTTGCGACGATGCTCATGCGATCACTTGAGGCTTGAGTTTCGCTCGACAATTCGCTGCCCACGACAAATCATCGGCAACTTTGGGCACGCTCCGACCGAGGAAATCGACCGTGGAGAAACGACGGAGCCCATACATTTCCCTCTCCCTCCGCTGGCCATCTTGAAAAGCCCGAAGCCAGCTGCTCTCGCGGAACGGATCGTCGATCTCGTGCGCGACGACGTCATCGGCAGTCTTGGCTCTGGGCACAGTCTCGCGGCGGGGGCTTCTCGTGCTCGATCCCATCCAGCCCGAGTCGGCCTCGAAATCCCTCTCGTGCTCGGACCTCGAGAAATCGTCGAATTCTCCAAACGCCCTCGCCGTCAGCGACGATTGCACCTCGGCCCCTGGCCCTCGGGGGCTCCTCACCCACACGCCGTCCAGGTACCGATCGGATCTGGCCGTGGTCTTGCCCGAATTGCAGCCATCGCCATCGCCATCGCCAGGGCTCGGGCTCTGCGATCGCTCGAGCAATTGCGCCAACGACAACCCCGGCAGCGAGCGGGGCTTGCTGTCGCCATCTCGCCTGCGCGAAGCCCCCCGGGGATCGAGGGGCAATTTGCCCCCGCCGCCCGGGGCTGCGGAGCGCTTGCCGTAGATCCGGTCGAGCTGCTGGGCTCGAGCCCCCGACGAATTGCCCCTCTTGGCCGATTCCGCCCGCGGCCGCGGCCGCGGGGCGTCGGTGCGGAACCACCGGTCCCGAAAGCCGTACGGGGGCGAGCGCGGCTGGGTCCCGGGCTCGGGCGCGCAGCTGCTGTCCCACCCGCGCTCCAGATCCTGCACGCTCTTCTGCCTGCGCGCGCCATCGCCCCTCGAAGCGAAGCGCAGCGGAGCTAAGCCCTGCCCCTGCCCCTGCCCCGCGGGGTCCGCCGGGGGCTTCTTGCCCCTGGCTATGGCCTCCCGCGCGCTCCAGCAGTGTCGGCCTCGAGGCATCGGCATCGTTGCTCCTCTTGCGCAGAGGCGCCTTCGTGTCTCGCCTCGTCGAGCCCCCAGGCGAAAACTGATCGAAACTTTCGGGAACCGCGTTGCCCCTGCCCCAACCCCACCCCCCTTCGCCTACGTGGTTCCCCGTCACTGGCCCCGCTGCCCAGATGCTAAACGGCACCGGTCGGATGAGTCGGATCATCATGTACCGCTTGCTGTTCCCCCCGTCCATTTACGTACGATGTTGCAGGGCAGGGGAGGGGAAGACGTATAAACGACAGCATGCTTGGGTTCTTTCCATGCCGCTGCTCCTCGGATTTTTCCTTCGATCGATCGAGTGATCGACGACGACGGTGTGTACATGTCTCTGCGGTAGCTGGAGAGCGTTGCAACGTGATGTTCTCATGTCTGTCATGCACGGAATTAGAGTTACGTGGGCTTGAAGAGTTGTTGTTCAGGGAAGGTTCTTCTAAAACTGCGGCAGCAATTTTCTACACATTTAGGACCTAATTCATTTTTCCTAAACTCACAGCATTCTCGATTCACGTGGACCTGCTTCTGTTGTTCTAACCATCGAGAGTGTACGTAGTGATCGCATAATTGGAGCTGATTTTGTCTGTGTTTATGGACGGCATTGAGAACAACGACAGGAAATGTAACGATTGGCATGAGCATGCTTGTAGGATCTGACGAGCCACTTTCATTTTCCCAGTCCTCCTGTCGATCACCCTTCTGAGCAACTCTATATGAACTGTTGTGTATATTGTGAAAATTGACAAAGTGACACGAGCTCCTTGTCGTGAAACTCCCACGAGAGTGTCGATCAATTCGCATTCGATTACTTCCTTTCTTTGTAATATAGAAACTGGTCTTCATTTGTGGAGCAACCTCACTCTGCTTGATCCAGTCGAGACAAGTGATGATTCCACATGGACACAAAGTTGTAGTTGGTCTTCACAAGATATCTGGGAACAGAAGGATAGAGTAGAATAAGCCTGAAATACGTACATCCACCACGATATCTATTGTCTTTAAAGGAGAGGCTTCTGAGGTCCGAGCAGCAAAATGTACCCGAATGACCGAGAGCGTCAAACTAACGATGGACGGGTGTTATGATTTTCTGGTTCGCCTCGTTGTGAGCATTCATTCGTCGTCGGGGTTGATGGAAGTGCGAGTATCTGAGAATACAAGGCGTCAGACACAACTGCAGTACATCTCGTCTTGAACATCTTCCTGGTACTAGCTGTGTCTTATGGTACCCGTGGACTCATATTAGATTCATCACGAATCCTCAAATTGCATTAATTGAGTCGAAAGCAATAAGAATTCACGGATTGACCCGAATAGTCTCCTACCATATTCTCTAGAAGAAGAATGCTTACCAGAGCGAACTGAATTACTACATTTGTCGTCTGCTTGAAAGCACCAGACTTTACGTCGTTAAGGTAAATCAGTAGAACTATAAACTTCAGCGTTCTGTCATAAAACGTGAGGGAGATCTGTCCATTGAATCATTCGCCAGCAAGGTCCTCACACGCAGTCTGTGTCTCTCTCTGCATAAGGGGCAGCTGGGAGGAGGAAGTTTTTGCAGCATGTTTCGCTCGCTGGGTATCTGCAATAGAAAATCCTCAATCTTCAGATTCTGAACTCGTCTGCGACAATGTGATATCCCAAGAGCCAAACAAAATTCAAATGGCTAAGATAACAAAATCAGAAACGGCCCCTTAGCAATTCAATTATCAGGTCTGTCGTGTTTTATGTGGTTATCATAGACGAGAAGCGCAGATATTTGGGACAAAAGAGGTCTCAGACGTCGCAGTCGGTGTCGTTGCATGCGGAGCGTATTTTGCAAGAGTTCTCACGAGCCATGATGGAGTTAGAGACCTGCTTAGTCGATCTGAAGGGGAAGTGATCTGAAGGAGGCTGATACCTTCCAAGTCTCCACCGATTTGATCACTCGAAAAGCTAATTCTTACCAGAAAAATTGATCGAGTTCCATCAGCTTTCTCAGAGCACTAAAGGGGATGGCTCTCAGACTTGCAGAGGTGCTTTTTAGAAAGATGTGCACTCTGTTCGCGTATATATACGTACGCTGCTTGGCCAGGTGAACGTCAAAGTCAGGGGACGCAGTTAGCTCCTGCATACTGTTCGAGCTTTGGAGCGAACATTTCACACATTTCCAGGAAAGGAAGACGTGAACTTCCTTTATATAAGTCAACACGGACTTATCGAGCGAAATAGCTCCAAAACTCGACTAGGTGCCGAGTAAATGTTCAAGGTTAAAGGAATCAATCATCAAGTAGCTTATGCGATTGTCCGTCCAGAGTGCGGGGACCTGCTACAAACTAGGATTATGTGCTTCTCTCCGAATGAGTAAGAGGCATTGGGTCTTACTGACTTACTGCACACAAATTCACTGTCCATTGTCTGCTGGTGATCACGATACGAATCGAAGTGCTCATTTTCCTCCTGGGAACAAAGTGAAAGGCACTTGAAAGGCACATGAAGCAATGTCGGACATCACCTGAGATGCTTTTGCTGTTACCACCCAGAGAGCACCCACAGTATCTAACAAAGAAGCAAAATGACGAAAGAGCGCACATATTAATAGACACATTGGCCATAAGCTCAGGACGAAATCGGTCTGAGCGACAAAGGAATGAGCGACAGACTGAGGTCACTTCCACCCCGCATGAATCTGATCATGATTCTGACCATCGTGTCCGAATCTATCAAACCTGTTCAATCCCCGAAGCTGGGATTGCAGACGATCGTTACGACCTTCGAGGTTGCAACGGACATGAGCAGCCGCAGTAGGAATGTGCTGTTCACTGGCTTCCACTCGACTCATGCGTACTCAACCGCATATCTATGCAAGGTCCGTCGTGTTTGCTGTGGCGGCTGGTGTTCTCTGCTCTGAATCTGTGATAATGGTCTCGAGGACAGTTGTCAGTGCTATGAATGACGTTCACACAGGCCAAAATTGCACCTTCGATGGCTGCTTCTGAATATGAGGATCAGTTGAGGGCTTCAGAGCCATGTCGCTCGTGTTGACCCGTGTTGGAAGACCATCCACGTGAGTGCTGGCTACCGGAAGTCAAAGCAATCGCTGATCCAAACACGCACAGTGAGCTCGACGATTCCTTTCAATGTTCACACGGCTCGGAGCAAAACCGCCAAAATCACAATGCACTGCGTATAAAACGGGCAGCGGAGCAGAGGCTAAATCACAAATCGAAGCAGAGGATTTGATTTGATCTGTCGGTGTGCGTCATATTCCAGTTTCTCTGCAGCTCGTAGCTCAGCATATCGAAACCTCGGGGAAGCCTCTTCACCGTCGTGCTGCAGATTTGAACGTCCAAAGTTCTGAGCTGCTGCCTGAAACATCGCATTGTACTGAATCTCAAGCTCCTTCGACTTGGACACAATCACTGCTGGCAAGACTCCCACGAGGTGTCCTATCTGCGCTGACACTGACTGCGTGTAAGACCTCCCGGCCATGAATGCAGATGTTACAAAAAGCTCTCGAGGCTTGGAGTTCGTAGCATGACATCTGCCTTTAATCTCGCCTTTTCGACTGTATTTGTTTCAGAAGTAGGAAACCTAGCGACGCATGGAATTTGGTCATCGATGTGTTTTAGGAGCACTGTCACGCTTGCAGAGTGTCAGTAGACGTCAGCATGCGTGCGCACAGACTGAGCAACGTGAACGATCCCCATGCCTGCAGTTGTGCAGAGAGAGAAACGAGTTGCGAAAATCCTCCTCCCAGCTGCCCCATTTGTGGAGACACTGACTGCGTGTAAGCTTCCTCCCAGTGCATCAGCTTCAGAAAACTCCATCCATGCATGAAGTCCTCATCTTCCACGTCTCCGGACTTGAGTCAGGTTCAAAGGTTGCACGAACGCATCCAGCCTAGTCGCTTTTCAGCTATGAACTTGATGGCTGGGCAGTCAAACATAAATTGACAGTCTTCAGTCGCAGTCATTCTAAGCCTTGGATGTATGTACAATTGCAGGTGCCCAGATGCCGAGTGAATCCCAAGTTTATCGGACCGGAGATTGTGTTGCAGTTTGGCCAGAAACCAGCGCCAAGATCACACGAATGACTTAGATCTAGAAGATGTGTTGATATGTAGAGTTTGGAATAGATGTTGTACAGTTTATTGGACTTCTTACGGATCCATTGAGAAGTTTTGAAGTAAAGTTGAAATAATTGCACCAAGTCTTGAGTACTTTCCTACATTGTGATGAGCGTAACCTGTCCTCAATTGTTCTTATAAACTTTAGATTCACCTGAACCTTGACAGCCCTGCAGCTGAGCTCAACGGTGACTCAACAGACTGTGAAATTGTCCGCATGTGTAGACATGCTCAGATTCACCAAAATCACTCAACACATGCATCTCCAGTACCTCATCAAAGCCCGCAGTCTCCTCTAGTCTATACTCTCTGCACTAGCCTGCAGAATGAGAAAACTGCTTGCGTTTCTATACTAAACTTGCCATGGTACACTTCTAGCTCTAACCTCCTTATTCATGCTCCAAACCACATAAATAGAAAAGCGAGAACCGACACAAGCGTGACGAGCAGAAGGTGCTGCCACCTTACCTGTGTGTGTGCTAACACGCTCAAACACACACTAAACCATAAACTTTATCTAATGATTCTTTGCGTTGTCACACTTGTGTTGGTTTCCGCTTCTTTATTTTCTTAATGTGGAGTTTGATTAAGGAGATTAGAGCTAGATGTGTACCTTCGCAAGTTTAGTATAAAAAGGTAGATAGTTTTCTCATTCTAGAGGATAATGTGGAGAGTAGAGACTAGAGTTTCTAGCAACTTAGTAGTTTCTATAGCGGGCATACAGTAGCCTTAGCACTAGAGAGTCCAGACTTTGATACTGTATGCAAAGGTTCTGGAGAATCTGAGCATGTCTACACAGGTAGACAATTTCACACATATACTGGAGTCTGGTATCGAGTTGAACTCTGTTGTATTGTGCTGTGTTTTGTTTAGGGTTAAATCACCATTGACCTCCAGGTCTGTCATTTGGTATCAGAGCACGATTAGAAGTCTCTGGGCACCAACGATAGATTCCTGTGGTTTCGAGGCGCCATCTCGCTCTAGCACGCCTCCGCGAACACGAAATCACAACGTATGCAGCAGGGTGAGAAGGGGACTTAGTCGCAGGGAGCGGCAACATCCCTAATGTCCACAAATTACATCGACTGGACATTGGTGATGAAGATCAACTTGCGAGCTCAAGGTCTGTGGGAGACCATCAAAGGTGTTGGTGACATTAGTGACCGCGACGACATGCTCGCCGCACTCATCACTCATACGGGCCGTATCGGTGGAGACGATGGGCACTCTCGTTGTCAAGCCGATGGCCAAAGAGACGTGGAAGACCATCAAGATGATGCGTATGCGGGTGGACCGCGGCCGAGAAGCGACAGCTCAAAGACTGTGCAGGGAGTTCAAACAGATTGCCTTCAAGGACGTCAAAACGCTTGACGCCTTCGACTTCCAAATCATCCAGATCGTCAACAACCTGTGTACCCTAGGTGACCTTGTCGAGTAAATCAGGGTGGTCCAAAAGATATTCTGAATTGTTCCGCCTCAATCTTTGCAGATGGCATGCTCGATCAAAACAATGCTCGATCTGAACGCCATGACGGTGAAGAACCTTATCGGACGTCTCCGCACTAATGGGGAGAGATGTGATCTGGACACTCAAAGCTCAAGTATCCGACTTCTCGTCACTGAGGAAGAGTGGGATGCGCGAAGGAGACAACACGAGCTTGGAAAAGGTTTGAGTTCCAGCGACGGCAACAACGTACCGAAAAGCGATCCTAAACCTGAACCTTGTGCGCGCAAGACCGCATCATTCGCGACGGTAAGGCTGAATGTGACATGTCGCAAGTAAAGTGTTTCAATTTCAACAAGTTGGGACATTTGTCTAGAAATTGGAGGGCACCGCGGATTGAATGCAAGGGAGAGCAACCTGCAAATCTTGCCAAGGTTGACGAGGAGGAACCGGCACTACTTCTTGCACAAGCAGGCACGATCAACAACGATGAAAGCCCAACTCCTCTGATGGCAACGATCATGCCAACGGCAGTTGATGTGTCAGATCTCACGAAGCGCGAGGTGACGCCCACGACACTAATGACCGGTATCACTAAACGAATGTCACCGGTTCTTAGACACCGGCACTAGCAATCACATGGCAGGTAACATGTCTGTATAAGTGTTGAAAATAAAGCGAAGCGACACGCTCCTGTTTGTATGTCGGAATGGTGAACATCTTGCTTCTCTGTGTGCTCACACGTTGAAACACACAAGTCGAAACTAAAATAAACCTGAGGTTTTAACTGACAAAATTTATGATCAACGAACAGAACAAAGCAACAAGGAGGAAGGTAGAGAATGCGAATAATCATACAAATCAAGACTCTTATCTTCAAAACTTTCGCCACATGACAATACATGACATGTTGAACTGAATGAATGTGATAACCAATTTTTCGGAAAAATATTACATACATGACATGTTGAACTACATGAATGTGATACCTAACTTTTGGGGATAATGTTGCATATTTAACTAGAATGCGTTCTTCAACTTGAGTCTTTTGTACAAGATGATAAGCTTGAAGAATCACTCACGAGGCATTTGATTCAAAATTCACCATGGAATCCCAGCAGTGAAGCATGATAAAAGTTTTTCATTGATTTGCGATAGTATGTAATTGATATAACTCGTTTGTGACAGAAGTATTATACATGCATACTATCGCAATGCATACAATACTAAGGAGTTGCAAATCTAAGTGAATTTTTAATATATTAAATAATTTAACTAGATAATTTAAAATGAAATTCGTACTCTTATTGTAATAAATAAAATATTAAACTATGTATACATACATTATAAATATGTTTTATGCATACATTAGAAAATGTAAATACAATTCTCAGAACATACTAATTATTTATTTTTATACATGAAATATATTTTTAATTCAATCTAGATTAGTGTAACTGTGTATTCTAATAAAAGTCTATCAATCAATAAAATATTTTGAAGTTAATTCATGTCATTTGATTTTTTGTAATTTTATATAATTTTTTAAATAAATTTATGAAAGGTTTATTTTATTTTATTTATTAAATAATGTGTAAAATTGTATACATAATTTTTATTCTTACAGAATGAAAAATAATTTTTCCTTTATCCTATTGAATGTATATTCCTTTGAATTTTGGAATCAATTATTTTTTTAACTTACAAATTATACAATGAGATCAAAAAAATAATGATCTTGAAATTTCTTATGTTATCAATAGATGATACAAGAATACAAACATAACCCGTGGGAAAAAAAAAATGTTTAGGTATAGGAATCTGGGTCAAAAAGCTTTGATGCTATTTGTTGGACAAAAGATTTGTTATTATTTTAAATCATACGATTTTGACTTTATATATCTAAGAAAGTACTGATGAGTTTCATAGGCATCGTAACTAGCAGAATTTTGATAAATCATCAAAAATTTGACTTGCAAAAAATATTTTCTTTTTATTTTGATGTCCTGAATATACACACATTTATACTTTTTCAAAAGGATTTGTTGACAATCAAGACATAAGAACGTTCTTTGAAAAGTAACCAAAAATTTTAAAGATTCATTTATGATCTGGATTTTTTTCAAAACATGAATTCAAGAAAAATAATTTGATAATGATTAAGATTTGTTAGAAAAATTTTGTTTTATCAAGAAATAAAGTCACAGTTATAAAGAACAATTAAAAGAACTTTGACGAACAACTGAAAAGATTTAAAACTCAGGCAAAATTTGAAAGAAATATAGAAATGTGAAAGACACAAGAAATCTAAATGCATTCAGTAGTCTCAATGTAGATTATCATTCAAATGGTATGTGGAATTTTGAAAACTATTTACTGGGTGTCAGTTTTTTATATAATGTCCACAAAATCTATAAGCTTTTGAACTAAGGAAATTCTAAATCTATTGATATTTCAAACAGATTGAGGTCATTCAGTAAATAAAAGCAAATAAAGATTGAAAATTATCAAGTTTTTTGATAATTTCTTTTTGTCACACTATGATAAAATTGTATGATTGAATCAATATGCGGATATCTTTGATATATAGTAACTCCATGATATAAAACTTACATGCATAGTTTCATTTGTAGAATGTATGTTGATATGATAATAAAATCTATATTATATTTTGATAAACATTTCTATATATAAAATAAATTTTTCCATCAACATTTCATCTTTTCAGAGTTGTTTCAACTTGAATAAAAAATGCATCAAAAGTTTTGATGTGTGTGGGTTTGTTGATATACATCTTTAAAAATGACTAATGACACTTTGATCACCTTCTTCTTTTAACTTTAGTGACAAGATTGTAAATATCTATCACTTTACCTCATAAATAGAGTTGTTTTCTTGAAAAATATGTTTGATGCATCAATTTTGATGATATATCTATTCAAAAGTTACTAAGAGTCAAAGCGCCAAATATTAAAAACAACTGAAAAAGTTTGAAAAATTGTACAACCAAAATCTCTAAAGCAGATGTTATACAAGCAGATGTTAATCGTAAGAACAATGTTATACAATGATGTCTTGTTTGAAACAATTCTTTAGATCTTGTTTATGAGTTAAACATTTTGAGATGGGAAGTATCATCAAATAAATATGCAAATTAGACTACGCATCCAATAGAAAGATATTTAATCACATTTTGCAGCAAAACTATATCTGAATATGCTTTAAACAGAAAAAAGAGAGACAAAGAGATGAAATATAATGCTTACGTTTCAACTATTTTATCAAATGAGCAATGCGTTTTATCTCTTTCATATGACATGTTTGGATTTGTGATATGAGCACACGAGTGCAAAAGTGGCAGTATGACTTGTTTCATTTCAGTAAATATATCAATTACTTGACTTTACATGTACGATTACACCAGATCTTCATCTGAAGACATGTATCACTGTTATCTAGCATTTGGCATCAGAATTATTTTTTAAGTCATGTATACAGCACAGTTTCTCTTTATTTGCAAGCAACTTCAAAAAATGTAACTTCTTTAGAGGTTTAACGTTGAGCTCAGCAAGTTACTGGTTCATGCTGGTTCTATCAACTTGTATACGTCACGATAAACAAGCAAGAGTGATCGTAGCAGGGACGAAATTCGATTTCAGTTTCATGTTTGAGGCCTAAAGAACACCAGACTCTGGAACTAGAGCTGTGCACTAACCTCGAGTAATGGTACACAGTATCCTCTGTACCCAGTTCTTCGATATCATAGTTAGTCAATTCCCAAAAAGCTTATCAGTTTTGTATGAACCTACTGTTCTGGGTCAAAAGTAAGAAAAAACGTAACATCCTTATTACAGCTGACTACGCATGTGCTACTCTTCTGGCAGAATACGTCCACTTGCTCGAATAGATCAAACATCCCAGATAAATGGAATATTAAAGAAGGAAATTGTAATTTAATTTGTCAATGTGACGTCATCGAGTACATCATCACACTGAGGCATTCACCCACGTTTCCTCTCCGCTTGCACAACAAAGTCAAGATTACTCTGAGATTCTAACACCATGTTCCAATCACAGACTATGAAGGAACACGATTTTTGTGTTCGACTGTTGTCATCACCTTGATCGCTCAAACGATTCAATGACAAGATCTGATTGAAGAGGATGCATGCGTTTTTCCCAAGCTAGCCATCGTAGTGTCTGTCTTCCCGTTGGTCTTCATGTAGCTAGATTCGCAGTCTCCCAGTACAAGTGTACATCCTGTTTTTGCACAACTCAGAGCTCGTCACATCTGAGAAATCTGCTACATCATGCATTCTATGACATTTTGCTTTCACATCGCGCGATCTTTGCTAAGAACTTGATTTCAGATACTCGCTGGTTCGCTCGTCAGACGCAAGGTCCGCTGCCCGCTGCTGCGCTCATCGACGACGACGTTGTTGCGTTCAAAGAGAGGCAGAGCAGAAGAAGAGAGGCCGTGCAAGAGCTCCGACATCTTTGATTTTCTTCTTCCCAGCCAGCGTCGGAAGGCACACGAGGTACTTTGCACAGTTTCTCTTCATTTGCAAGCAACTTCAAAAAATGTAACTTCTTTAGAGGTTTAACGTTGAGCTCAGCAAGTTCCTGGTTCATGCTGGTTCTATCAACTTGTATACGTCACGATAAACAAGCAAGAGTGATCGTAGCAGGGACGAAATTCGATTTCAGTTTCATGTTTGAGGCCTAAAGAACACCAGACTCTGGAACTAGAGCTGTGCACTAACCTCGAGTAATGGTACACAGTATCCTCTGTACCCAGTTCTTCGATATCATAGTTAGTCAATTCCCAAAAAGCTTATCAGTTTTGTATGAACCTACTGTTCTGGGTCAAAAGTAAGAAAAAACGTAACATTCTTATTACAGCTGACTACGCATGTGCTACTCTTCTGGCAGAATACGTCCACTTGCTCGAATAGATCAAACATCCCAGATAAATGGAATATTAAAGAAGGAAATTGTAATTTAATTTGTCAATGTGACGTCATCCAGTATATCATCACACTGAGGCATTCACCCACGTTTCCTCTCCGCTTGCACAACAAAGTCAAGATCTACTCTGAGATTCTAACACCATGTTCCAATCACAGAGTATGAAGGAACACGATATTTGTGTTCGACTGTTGTCATCACCATGATCGCTCACACGATTCAATGACAAGATCTGAATTGAAGAGGATGCGTGCTTTTTTCCCAAGCTAGCCATCGTAGTGTCTGTCTTCCCGTTGGTCTTCATGCAGCTAGATTCGCAGTCTCCCAGTACAAGTGTACATCCTGTTTTTGCACAACTCAGAGTTCGTCACATCTGAGAAATCTGCTATATCATGCATTCTATGACATTTTGCTTTCACATCGCGCGATCTTTGCTAAGAACTTGATTTCAGATACTCGCTGGTTCGCTCGTCAGACGCAAGGTCGCTGCCCGCTGCTGCGCTCCAGTCGACGACGACGTTGCTGCGTTGAAAGAGAGGCAGAGCAGAAGAAGAGAGGTCGTGCAAGAGCTCCGACATCTTTGATTTTCTTCTTCCCAGCCAGCGTCAGAAGGCACACGAGGTACTTTGCATCTTTCACTCCGCACAGCGGCAGCGCTCGCTCTGGATAGGGAGAAGAAGGAAGAGAGGGAGAGAAGAGACCTGACTTGACCCAAGCGGAGGACGGAGAGGGCTATCTCTTGTTCACTCAGTTCGGTCACCAGTGCACATCAAACCTCTTTCTCCCAGAGTGGTTCCCGATAGACGTGAAGTCTTTTTTGCCACACGGTCCACGATTTAGATTGTAACCAGAATCCTGGTCTTCTGTGTTAATTTTGATTCCCATCGCTTGTCCCGAGCTCAACTAGACTGCTGCTTTCACTTTGCACAATTTACCTGCGTTCGTGGTGATTGCTCATGATCCTTGTATCGGAAGATCTCGAAGTGATATTTGTTTTGCTATTTGTGGACAGTGCAAGAAGTCTCATGCCCAGCAGACACTACGACGGGAAGATAAGTTTTCTTTGGGAGAGCCGGCTTTCGGATCGAGGAGAGTGCTTCCTGTAGGCCCGGTTACATTTCGCTCGCGCATGCCAAGCAGCAAACGTTTCTTAATCTCTGAGAGAGGAGGAGAGAAAGGAAGGTGCAGGTGCGTCCATCTTCAGTCACGCTGCTGAACTGGCGACACGGGAAATGGACTCCGCACACGAGGAACCGGAGCTTCCCTCCGCCATCCAGGACCTTGTACAGCGTCTGGAAGGACAAGGCGAGCCTATAACGGAGCTTCCCAGATTAAGCAGGCCAGAATTTCGGGAGTTCTTTCCCTATGGTGAATCACCCTCGACAGTCATAGGGTGGCGAAGCCAAGTGCGTCGTCGAGTGCTGGAGGCAATCGGCAGGTGCAACACCTTTGAGATTCTGGACGTGTTCAATTTTTGTGGGGGATTAATATCAACGTTGACGCCGAGCGAGTGGGAGGTAGTTCTCAGAGGTTTCAGGTGTAGCACCGTTCTAAAAAAGATAACCGTTTATGGGTTATCTTTTTCTATCTCTTCAGATTCTCTTGATGCGGATAAAGAGAGCTTGTGTTTACAGCTGGGGAGAATTCTGAATTCCTCTAGCGTAACAGAGTTACAAGTGCGTGACGAATTGAGTGCCAGATGTCTCTCGAATCTCGCCTCAGGTCTGCGAGGACGTTCCGATTCTAAACTCAAGTCTTTAGATTTATGGGGAAAGTGGGAAAAGTGGGAGGACTCGAGTGCGGTGAAGTATGTGGCTGACATGATCAATAGTGCTCCTCTATTAGAAACGTTGCGTTTAGGCGGCTATTTTGAGGACATGGAGGACGAGACCCTTGGAATCCTGTCCCAGGCTTTGATCCAGAGCTTGGCTTTGAAAGAATTTACCTTAGACCAGGCGGGGAAGTGGGCAGGGCCCTTGTTGCTGAAAGCATTGGCCGGAGACCATCGCAACCGATCCATTGAACGTCTTCGGCTGAGGTTCATGAAGGGACTCGGAGACTGTTTAAGGGAACTTCTTATTTCCAACCCATCATTGAAGGAAGTGGAGCTAGACGAACTTCACATGGAGCCTGAGCAAGCGCACCAGCTCGGCGAAGCCATACGTGACAATGCCATAGCGACAACTATACTTGTTAGGTTTCGTGGTGAAGAATGGAAGTCAATAGAAGCTCTTGCTCTTTCTGCTAGCTCCATCTTCAGTCACGCTGCTGAACTGGCGACACGGGAAATGGACTCCGCACACGAGGAACCGGAGCTTCCCTCCGCCATCCAGGACCTTGTACAGCGTCTGGAAGGACAAGGCGAGCCTATAACGGAGCTTCCCTATTTAACCAACCCAGAATTTCGGGAGTTCTTTCCGCTGAAGGAAGCACCCTCTACAGTCATAGGGTGGCGAAGCCAAGTGCGTCTTCGAGTGCTGGAGGCAATCGGCAGCTGCAACACCTTTGAGATTCTGTACGTGGGCAATATTTGTGGGGGAGATTTATCGAGGTTGACGGCAAGCGAGTGGGAGGTAGTTCTCAGAGGTTTCAGGTGTAGCACCGTTCTTAAAAAGATAATCGTTGATCACGTAGAGGGTTCATATGATGCGGATAAGGAGAGCTTGTGTTTCCAGCTGGGGAGAATTCTGAATTCCTCTAGCGTAACAGAGTTAAAACTGTCCCAATGCCTATTGAGTGCCAGATGTCTCTCGAATCTCGCCTCAGGACTGCGAGGACATTCCGATTCTAAACTCAAGTCTTTAGATTTATGGAGAGCGTGGAAGGACTCGAGTGGGTCGAAGTATGTGGCTGACATGATCAATAGTGCTCCTCTATTAGAAACGTTGCGTTTAGGCGGCTATTGGGAGGACATGGAGGACGAGACCGTTGGAATCCTGTCCCAGGCTTTGATCCAGAGCTTGGCTTTGAAAGAATTTACCTTAGACGACGCGGGGAAGTGGGCAGGGCGCTTGTTGCTGAAAGCATTGGCCGGAGACGATCGCAACCGTTCCATTGAACGTCTTCGGCTATTGTATATGGAAGGACTCGGAGACTGTTTAAGGGAACTTCTTATTTCCAACCCATCATTGAAGGAAGTGGAGCTCGACCCACTTCTCATGGAGCCTGAGCAAGCGCACCAGCTCGGCAAAGCCATACGTGACAATGCCATAGCGACAACTATCCTTGTTAGGTTTTTATCACGTAGTGAAACTATCCTTGTTAGGTTTTTATCAATACTTTGTGAAAACTGGAAGTCAATAGAAGCTCTTGCTCGTTCTGCTAGCTCCGAAGTCAACGACCCCACTCTGGAGCTTACATTCGATGTTAGAAATCCGGTCAACTTCCCGTTAGAGTCATTATACCTATTAGGTAAGGTACTGCGAGGGGAAATCACATCTGTGAAATCTCTGAGTATACTCGGAGGCTCTCGAGACGAAGATGATAGAAATATACGTTCAGTACAGTTCAGGACGTTCAGTACACCCCCTATGAATGGAAAAAGTGGAGAAACTTCAGTCCTGAAGAGACTGGAATTATCTGTCCGAAGCGAAGATATTTCGAAGGGAGTATGGGAGGACCTGCTTCGGTGCATGAGAGGGAACCACCTCACTCACTTGGATTTGTCAGACTCCGAAGTCGACGAGAAGGCGTTCAGGGACGTGATGGGGGTACTGCAAGTTAACTTGGCTCTCCAAGAAATCGACGTTTCACGAACATCATGGGCAACGGATGGAAAGGCAGCGCAGATTCAAGAGGCCCTGAAGCAGAATCAAAAGCGAGCCGTCTACATGTCAGTGTTCCGAGAAGCCAAGTTAACATTTGGAGATGCAAAAGCTGGTCGACTCTTCTTATGTGGCTCTCCTAGAGCAGGTAACAGGCGTTGTATATTCTCAGTTTTGTACTCAATGTAGGCCAACTAGCAATCTATGGTTTAACTTTTCTGAAATCAAAATTGACACAACAAATGCCATATTGATCTATATATAATAATATGTGTATACAATAAGTAACGAAAAGGAGAAAAAATCAAATGTGTAAATCATTAATTATATAACTTCAATTACTTTGGTGATTCTACATTTTTCAATCAAATTTATCTTCACATATGAAAATAATATCATGTCATATTGTATGTCAATAGTATCAATTCAAAGCATCGTTAATAACAAGTTGCGTATTTTGTGCTTTTGTTTCCTACCGTGTAGGAAAAACTCACTTGCGTAAAACCCTGATGAGGATCAATCATAGTTGGCTACACAGAAGCAATCTATACAATAAATGGGACGTATTGTGGAGGACCAAAGGCATCGAGGTGGAGTATTTGCAAAATAATGACGAAATGCAAATCTCAATTTGGGATCTGGCGGGACAATGGATTTTTCGTACCCTTCAGAATGTGCTCTTTCCTCAAACCAACAATTTTTGTGTTTTTCTTTTTGTGTATAGCCCTTTCTGTGAGGAAACATCTAAAAACAAACCAGACTCTTGTTTCAAAACTGAGCTAGAGGATTGGTTAAGCTTCATCGCATCCAGCGTTAAGATCACGGGACGTGATCTTCCCCAAGTTTTTGTTGTCATTTCACACAAAGATAAAGCCACATACAGCTCTGTGAGTTGGACTCAGTCCATAATTGAAGAACTCACCCAAAGATTTGCAAATTTTGTGAATCTTCTTCCTGTTCAAGAGTGTTTTCACGTGGATTCTAGGAAGAAAAAACAAATTATTCCTCTCAACAGTCACATTTCTGAGAATTTTAACAAGTTGTTGAGTGAAAAATCTCCACAGGTTCCTCTTTTGTGTTCTCAACTCACCTCCCTCTTAGTTACAAAAACCAAGAAGAATAGAAGTTTCCCTCTGTGGTCATCCAAAAAATTTCATGATTTCTGTGCTCCCAGGTTCACACTATTTGTTCCATCATCTCCTGCTCACTCTGTTGATCATTCAAGTATAATGAAGTCCATCATATCCTACTTGAATGATGTTGGATCTATAGTATACATTCCTAACGTTGAGTATATCATTGTAGATCCCAACTGGCTCACCAATACCTTCCTGGGTGAGCTGATAGCTTTGGGTCAAAATTTTCAAGCTCAAGAGTCAGAGCCTTCTAATAGAACAAGTTCATATGCAAGCAAGGACGGATTTGTGAGTGAGAGTGTTTTTGCTCGGTTGATAGAAGAATTTTTGAGAAACCAACCCCATGGACAGAGAGGTGTGGGAAGAGTGGAGCTTGAAAACATCCTTGTCAATTTAGATTTGTGTTTCAAGCTCGAAGATAGTTCTCAGTATTTCATTCCTTCCTTCATCCCTGAGCATGCAAGCAAGGAAGAACAGGATCATCAAGAAGCGGGGCACGTGAAGTCGATGTATTGGGAAAATAGAAGTGAGACTTCACAATTTGTCGGCATTCGGATTGAATGCCAAGACGGAAGAACAATGTCATTGACGGCTGCGTTTTTTCCACGCTTCCAGGTGAGGTTGAATTATGCTTTCACACACACACAGATAAATCGTTGTAAGTGTCAACTTTTGTTTGTAATTAGCGTATGATGAAGCAAATGTTTCTCTTTTATTAACTGCAACAAATAATTTGAATGTCCCACTAGAGATTTACCAAATTTTGTATGATTGTAGATGTTCATGAGACGCAAGTTGAAATCCGAGATGCATGTTTCCGAGGAGAATATTACCTGCTCTCGACATTATGTGCGACTTTTCCTTGACGGGCATGAGATATATATCGAGCACGTTCAGAGTGAAAAGTCCCACAAATACGTAGATATTTTGATGTTATGCTCGAGGCATAAGTCAAGGGAGGTGGCTACTAAATATGTGATGAGGCATATTGTCCAGGAGTTGATATCATTTTGCGCATCACCAAAAGGCTGTCCCGGGGTGGCATTAGTGCTAGGTGTGATCCAAACATTTTGTGTGGAGATGCTGATTCCAAGTCATCTTAGAGGAGCCATTTTGATCGAGAAGCTAAAATCGGAATTCATTTGTAGCATCAATAACAAACTTGAGGAAATGCCGTTGGAAAGGTTGCACTTGATGGAGAAGGAAGAGTTGTTCGACTATGAGCACTGTTGGCCCCGGATAGAAGGGCACATTGGCGGAAGATCCGAACTGGTTAGAGATTTGTTGTGGGAGAGCGATGTGGAAGCAATTGTGAACGAGATTCGACAAAAACGAATTGAAGAATTGAAGTCATTGCAGGAATGTCTAATTAGCGTGGACAATGATTTGGCTCAGTGTTATCCTGAAGCTGAAAACATGGTTAGCGACTTGAATTTCCCCCCAATGAAGGACCCCAAACCACTCACATCCAGGTGCTTGAGTCGTGCCAGCACAAGTGTGGAGAATCCAAGTGTGGAGACCCAACTTCTTTTGTTCAAGATTGACCAGGTACTACAAAAGGTTGATGGTTTGGACGAGAAGTTGAGATCAGTGCAGAGCATTCTGCAGAGAATGGAGATGAAAATGGGACAAATACTCTCTTTGCATCAAGAACTGCAGTCAACGCTGAGTGCATTTGTGTCTAAAGTGGACAGGATAATTCAGTATTCTGATTCGCTTCAGCAGGCCAAAATGCCCAAGCGACCTTACGTTACAAACGATGTTGGTCTCTTCTATAGAATGAGTGCGTTTCTGCATATTGGGTCAACCGTCCGCTTACAATTGATGTGTGAGTCAGTGACTGGGTTTCACACTGTCAAAGATCAAGAAGGTTTGAAGATACGCTTGGATCACAAGAATAGATTGTGGATTCGGAAAACTATCGAAATCTCATACAAAGTCATGTATTATGCTCTCAAGGCTGGACTGGATAAGACAGTCGGTTTGGGCCAAGCGATTCCGGACTGGGGAGATTTAAAATCTGATATTGTTCAACTAGAAGATATTAGTGATGATGATCATAGGGCATTTCTCAAAGGTGGGGAAAGCAAGGAGCTGCAAGGAGCATGGTTGAGGATTCAGCAAACTCTTGCGCCTCAGCTTCAAAATCGTTATTCCGAAATCTTCAAGTTGTATCAGGTGAAATACGTCAATTTAGATAAAGGTGGGCATGCATGGGTGTGCGAGAAGTGCATGAATAAAGGCCTTCGTTGTGGAATTTTGACATGTTAGGATTTTGAAGAGGTTAGAATGTCACTATGCAATTGACAAGCATATGTTTAGACCATCATGCAATATACAACTCTGCAAATTCTTCCTTGCAGTTTTCACAAGAAGAAGTCTTTTATAATCTTTGCCATCATGTCAATCGCACAGTTATGTTTCTGAAGAAGATCAGTGTTCGGCTAAACTATCCAGATGAATTTTTGAGGGTAGAGTGTTCATATTGTCTCGTTGCAAGTCTCACTGTGATGAAAATCCTTCCCTTGACACGTGAGGGTGGTCACGTTGAACTTCCAGACATATCCCTGACTGACTGATTCTTTTGTCCCACGATGAAGGTCCAACCAATGAAAGATGGACCGGAATTAAAATTTAAGATGTGTTATCATTTTCAAGTAGTATCCGTGTTTAAACAAGAGAGCAATATAGTCTAAAGAAAATGCTTTTACTAGAATTCATGCACAATATCCGATCTGTGAAGCTGAGAAATTCATAGCTCATGTGAATCTTCTTCTGGCGCTTCTTTCTATGATCAGAAGATTTCACAAGATTTCTTAGGAGTCCGAACTCCAGTTTGAATGCATCTTACCGGTAACATACTTTTTCATAGCGGGGTTCTCAGTGCATATTAAGTCGCCAGCACGCTCAGAACTGTCACGTGTATAAATGTCGTAGTTTCGAATCACGAATGCTTTTGCAATTGGACTGCGTGTGGACGTTGAGTTAAAGAGACTCTTTACGTGAAGCATAAATTTTCAAAGGATGTATTACCTCGTTTGCTGAATATCATGGGGAATGTGATTCTCTGCAAGTCCTTGACTAGGATATTCATTCTGCATTCATCTCGCAGAATGTTAATAACGTATGGTTTGATTGAAACAATCATGGGCGTTAGGTGGACGAGGCTTTCTCTATTTACAACTGCGTAAACAACATTTGTTTACGTAGTTGTAAATAGTCTTCCGAAATCAAAAACGAGAACAATCATGGTCATTGCAATAAATTGAACGGAGAAGTATATCACTAATTGATTAGATCCGGTAACACCAGAGAAAATTATACATCTTTGAATATAGTCCAGAAAATTGCATTTCAATTCCTGGGCATCAACGTTAATCAAGTTGAGCGAGACCCACAGCTCAGACTTAGCGGTGTAGAATTAGTTTGCCAAACCAGATCTCGGGTGTCTGCATGATCCGAGATCGTGCATTGTTCAAGATGCGCAGTTGTGTACTTTACTACTATGGCCTCGAAACACCAGTCGCGGATTGCAGCGGCAGGATCTTGAAGAGATCAACCCGGCCGCTCGGACGTCCTTTGTCAAATGTTGGTCCTGTGATTGGAGAACCAGTTAGGTTGAGGATGGTGTAGAGTTTGTGACACTTTGCTTCCTTATACTCGAATATTATTTGAATTTGGCGGGACAGTCAACCTGCTACAGCAGCAAGACGATGTTTCTGATCCAGCTTCTCCGGAACAGAGTGCGACCCGATTGAATGATTGATTGATGTCTTCTTGCTTCTCTTCCTCCTCGTTCAGCAGCTGTGACACTCCCTCTCGTGAAATTGTAAGAGTGCGCGTTCATCAAGGTAGGCTGAAGAGATCTTCACTTGCGGATAAATATTTACCATGTGGCCACTGCCTCGCAAGCTGTCAAACAGGATGTTCAATTTCTTAGAAGAGCAGCTGGATCAGCGAACCGAAGCTTGTGAATGATGTCGATTCTTCTTCTCTTTCAGGGATGAGTTAACAGTCTCAAGTCTGTAAGCAAGGATGCTCGCTCGTTAGTACAAGTGTTAACTATTTTATTTAATAAAATTGTTAATCTTTAAAAAACTTTATGTTCTAATTTAATTCAAACAATTGAAAATGGTTAATTTTTTCACTAAATCTTTTTTGCCACACTGTGATATAATTGATTCTCTAATATCAAGATTAAATCAACATGCGTGTGTCTTTAGTATATAGTAACTCCAAGATTTATAATTTGTGATAACACTTATATGCATAGTTCAATATTGTAGAATGTATGCTCATATGATAATGAAATCTATATTTAATTTTGATAAAAATTCATATGTAATGTTACAATACATCTATAAATGTTGTATACATGAAAATTATATTCTACCAATGCCCAAATGTAGGAGATCATGCAAGATTATGAAGATAAAAATCTGATCTATTAGATAATATCTATTGATTTACTTAATAAATCTAACTATATTTCTGAAAGTTATCACATCAAGTATGTCATTTCATGCAATGTAACATGTTTTACAAGCTCAACATTTTGCTCTATGAACAAATACATCGATATGATATATCGATGAAATTATAACTCAAATTTGAAATTAAGATACAATCTATGTTGTTCCTTCCAAACACTTCAAGCACATAGATGATTTCCTCTAGATGTTAGCAAAAAAGATGCTTTGTATGAAAATGTATGACAAAATAATGAAAGTGAAAAAAAAAATATTAGTCTTCATTTGAAGCATGATGTAGGACTTCATATGCCAACTTTTGTGATTGTATATATGAAGTATCTAGTGATTTGTTCACATAGATAACAATACTCCACTAAAGCTCGGCATGATGATAACATACTGCACACATTGTCATGTTCATTCATACATCACTATACAAAAATAGGGTTTAGGTTCCACAAATCACTCGGAAAAAATATATGATCAAATGACATTCAAACAAAATCATGTGAAAGAATAACACATATACTTGAAGGCCGTCACATCCATAAAACTTTCATTCAGATTGCATAAATTGGAGTTTCGAGTGCATGTTGTCGGCCATCATATACCATAAGCCACACACGCATCCTCCATTCTCAATCAAATTGGCACCTCTCATGCACAATGTTGCACCCCAAATTCCATGCATATGCTGCAGAGTGTACCGTTTTTCCTGCACCAATTATTCGACTCGCCGGTTAGATGTTTGCATTGATGAGTTCATGCTGAGGTAGGTAAAATCTGGAGGAATTGGACAAATTCCTTTCTTTGACCTGGAAGACTTCTGCTCTCCTTGCATAAGCAAGTGTGACTTATTATTGTAATAACCCACCAAAGGCTAAAACTGCAGTATGGTGGTAAAAAGATCGAACCCACAGGGACAGAGGCAACACACAGAGTAAAAGTGTCACGTTTAACAGACTTTTGGTAGAGTTTGAATTCTAGGCGACTGTCACTCCCAGAAATACTGTAGTGCTCGACTCGGAGGCTCGACTCGGAGGAGGAACTCAACTCGGAGGATGCTCGGAGGATGCACGGTACAGCTTGGTCACTCAACACACACACACACACACCTGAAACTGGCAAAAAGCACAACTCGGAGGTCGGTCAGGACCTCCGCTTCGGATTTCAGGAGGAAAGTGTCTCGCAAGTTCACTCAGAGGTTCTGCAGGAAGTGCCTCCCACTCCGGCTTTTACTGCCCTTCCGCCAGGAACTAGCGGGGGTACCCGGACTGGACTTCTCACTTCGGAACGAAGCCTCTACGTACGCCGTGGACGTCACCCTCGACTATCACACAAAACGCAGGGAGTGCAGACCCGACTGAGAACTTACTGAAAACACGATCCAGTAACACACACACAACCTGAATTACAAACCAAGGTTTACACGAAGTAATGAAACTTCACATTGGCATTCAGGGGAAACTTCCCGTAGGAGTACAATCAGGATATGTCACTCGAAGGAGTAAGGGGGAACTGTTCAAGTCTCTAACTCGCAGCCGGCTCTGAGTATCAGAAATCACCCGCAGGTGCAGATCCGCACTACTCAAGTCTCTAACCGGGTACTAGCTCTGAACATTCAGCCGAAGGCCTTCAACTACAACATACGGTAACTTCGCTATGCTGCAGCTTCTCTACGTGGTGCCAGGACCAAAACGCACAAACACGCCAAGAAAGTGAGTTCCTGATCTGCACTTCCGAAACTGGAAGAGTCCCAAGGCAAAACGCCTTGATCTACTTTATACCCTCAAAAGATCCTAACTAGCACTACGCTATCCTATCTACCACTCGCAGCATCTGCGCGAAACCAAACTACTCTACTGCACTCAGCAGATCCGGTGCTGCGCCTCCTGCGCGCCGGACTGCTCCGCGTACTATCTCTACCCTGCCAGTCTTCCGACCGGCTGCGTAACCCCAGGCGTCGGAGCGCTGCAGTGACTTCCGACTGCAAGTGCGCCATAGTGTCGCGCGCACCCGACAGAAAAGTTTCTAATTTCCTTGCCACTCGCCGCCGACTCCGACTGTCACCTTCCGTCAATGCCGCCGCCCGAAGCTCGAACTCCCGGAGTGTAACCCTCTCTTGAGCTGCCACCTCCCAATGGGTGTATCCGTTTAGACAACGAGTCACCCGTGCCGCCAACTCTTCTCGTGCCCTGCAGCTGCTCTCCACCTCTGCCAGCTGCATTTCTAAATCCGCACGTTGTGCCCTCAAATCCGAGCACTCGGTTTGCAAGCTGCACAACAACTCCTCATCCTCCTTGCGGGCTCGTTGACTTTCCTCTAAGGCGCGCGTCTGGCGCGCAAGCTCGGCTGCTAGGACTTCGTTCTGTCTCCGCTCCTCCTGCAGTTCCGACTCGATCCTTGCCCGTATTAGTTCGGCCTCCGCCTGACTCTTCGTCGCCGCATCCTCCTTCTGCTGCTGCAAGGCTTGGTACAGCTTCTGGGTGACCGCCAGGTGTTGTCGGAGGGCGGTGTTCCTATCCACATATACTCCGCATCTAGAGGCCCACCTTGCCACCTTGCTCCTCGTCCTTCGCCTGATTGTCTCCACATAAGACTGCGGTTTTAAGGCACTTCCGTATTTGGATGTCTTGCGATCCAGATATCGCAGGAGTGGAACTATCTGTTCGCACAGCACCCCTGTTGGCGTTTTCTGCACTGACTCCTCTTCTTGCTCTTCCGAGCTCGTATCATCCTCAGTCGCGAGGATTTCAGTCGCCACCGAATCCCTTGGCGACTCCCTGGAACTGTGGCGCGCAGCAGCTTCTGCTGCGACTGCTGCTCCACTGCCTGCTAAAATATCCAGGGCAGTGGGAGATCCCACTGCTTGAGCCCCTGTTCCGGCTCGATCTTCGGTTTGTGAAGGGGTCGACGCCGCAGTGACTTTTGTCGCTCTTGCACCGCCCGCTTCTGCTGCCTGTCCTTCCGGCACAATCTGCGCGGAAGGTGTCCTTGCTGAAGGTGCGTCCGCCGAAGGCGTCCGCACACTGGTCGTTGGCTCCATCCGTCTCGCAGTCGGCGAATCCGGCTGACTCTCTGTTGTCCGACTCGCAGTCGGCCGGCCAGCAGTTGTCCGACTGGGAGTCGGATACACCCTGCGCGTCTTGACTCCACTTGGCCTACTTGTTGGTGGCGTTCTTCCAGAAGTGCCTTCCGCCGAAGACGACCCTCTGAGGATTGTTGGCTCGTCAGCCAAACTCTCTTCCGCCTCCGGCCTGCTGTCCGGTTCAACGCGCCGTTCAGTTGGCCTTCCTTCCGTCTGTCGACCTTCAGTCATCCGACTCGCAGTCGGCCGGCTGTCAGTCCGTCCATCTCCTCCCGAAGGCCGTGGTGCCTTCTGTGCAGAGGTTTCTGCCGTCTTCCCTAGAACCTGAGTGATTATCTCTTCCTGTGTGAGATTCCGCCGGGTCGGAGTTCGCCTGGTCTCCTCAGTAACAGTTGGCATTCTGCGTGCCCTCTGTTTTGGTCGACTATGAGGCTCGGGGGTGGGCCGACCACGAGTCGGCGCAGCTGGTACTTCCGGCTGCCTGTCCTCAGGTCTCTCATCCCACTTCCGCTTGCGCGGAATGCGCTCACTTCGACGTTCTTCTGCTGCTCTGGCTGGAGCCGGAGCCGGAGGCGTACTGGCAAGTTCCTCGTCCGGATCCGTGTCTACTTCGGCCTCCCTCGAATATCTACCTGGATAAGACCGGCTCAGCTGCGGAAACCGAGTTTTCTCAGCATTCGTCAAACATCCCATCGCCCGGTAAAACACGATTAAGTAAGGCGATAGATGATTGAGCGTTCCTCCCCTCTCTTCTTGCGCATGTTGGCGCGTCACTGTGGTAACACGCTTTTTGTTTTTTTTGCAGAATTTAAACAATTTTAGAAAACTAGTACCAAAGCAGTGTTTGTAGCTAGAGAAGGGTACGCTAAATAGAGTGGATTGATGAGATCGTCACGAGGGCACAAAGAATCACGTAGTCGGATGTACCAACGCCAACGTCTTCGGCGCCTTCGGCAAAAGCTCCTTTTTGAGGTGTCTCTACTCACGCGCCTCTAGCGTATAAGGAAGCTACGCTTCCGGCGCAGACACCTCAGGAGGAGGTTGTGCTAAAGACGTCAGGGGAAGGGCCCGGACCTCTAAAGGCATCCGACCATGAGTGCGCCTTCGGCGAAGCGCCGCTAGCGCGGAAAGGGAAAACCTTCATAACAATCGGGATGCACGGTAGATCCAGTTGGTGGAAGTTGCATTAGACAGAGCTCGGGACGCTCGTTCTAACGAGTCCAAGAGCGCCGGAGATGGATCAGGAATGGAGAAGTTATGAGCGTCGGAAAACTCGTAGCCGGACATGCGCCGTTCGCGCTAGGGTTCACAGCCGGAAAGAATTCCCGTACGCCCTCGGCGATGCGCCTTCGGCGGAATCACGCGCTCACAGGAGGAAATCAACTCAGAGTCGGAAGCGCCCTTGGCGGCTGTTCATGGAAGGAAAGCGCCGGTCAGATGTACGCCTCCGACGTGGCGCTGACGGCCGGATGCGCTGGCATGAGTTGCGCTGACGGATATGCGCTGGCAGCAACGGACGAGGCATAAAGGACAAAATAGGCGGTACGACTGCGCGCCGGCGTAATTCGCTCCGGCTGGATGTGCGCCTCCAGCAAGGCGCCGACGGATAATGAACGCACCAGCGGCAACACGCCTCCAGAGAAGGGCGGGTTAGGAAAAGACAACAAGGCCGACGTATACCCTACAGCGGACTCGAGTCCGGAAGGTGGCGGCGGCGGGAGAATTCAACGTTTAAGCATGCGAATGCGCGCAAGGCGGAGACGTGAATTCGCGCATGCAAAGGGCGAACCGTTAAGCCGTATAGCCGGCTGCGTACGTTGCAACCAGTAAGAACGTTGGACGTTCTTGAAATCGGAGAAGAAAAGACTGCGCTCCAGTCTCATTCTCTCATTCTTGACTTTGCGATTTCCAGTTCCAAGATTACGCGCAAGGGCGGAGCGACCTGCAGTGAGAGTAGAGAGTGCGGAGACGAGTTGCGCAAGGATCTTGGCGGACCTTGAAAGAATTGGAGTAGCGATCTCGAACGAGCGTAGAGAGAGTGAGCAGTCAGTGCTTGAGTGGCCGACGCGCAGTGGCGATTGTGAGAGAGCGAGCGAAAGGGAGAACGTTTGTGTGTGTGCAGGCAACGCAATGTCGAAGGTTCCCCAGCTGCGAGTGTCTCCACTCAGGGTGCCGCAGATCGGTCTACGCGCATTTCAAGATGTGCTGTTGAGGTTGAAGCTCGATTTTCTCCTATGGGGGTGGAATTGGACGTGTCCGGAGATGGTGCGCGAGTATCTGCAAGAGAGACACAAGCCTTCTCGCGGATTTCGCCCACACCCAGAGAGATGGGAAATTGGCAATTGGGCGCAGGTGTTGGGCAGGTGTGCCGGCGAGGAAGGGGATCTCCTCTTCGAGGCCGACAGCGTGAAAGTGTCCCAAGAGGAAGAAGTCTCTTACAATGAGCTCTTCAAGGTGGCTAGACATCCCAAGAACGGTTTCCGGACTCGGGATTACAAGGATCGATTGCGGAGAAATGTCGCGACAGCATTGCTGCAGATATTGCAGCCGACCAAGACCGCTTACATGCATGGTTGGCAGGTAGAGTTTGTGGAGCTAGTGTTGTCAGGAGCTCCGGTGCATTGGGCACGACTTCTGTGGAAGGTGACGCGCCAACATGCGCAAGAAGAGAGGGGAGGAACGCTCAATCATCTATCGCCTTACTTAATCGTGTTTTACCGGGCGATGGGATGTTTGACGAATGCTGAGAAAACTCGGTTTCCGCAGCTGAGCCGGTCTTATCCAGGTAGATATTCGAGGGAGGCCGAAGTAGACACGGATCCGGACGAGGAACTTGCCAGTACGCCTCCGGCTCCGGCTCCAGCCAGAGCAGCAGAAGAACGTCGAAGTGAGCGCATTCCGCGCAAGCGGAAGTGGGATGAGAGACCTGAGGACAGGCAGCCGGAAGTACCAGCTGCGCCGACTCGTGGTCGGCCCACCCCCGAGCCTCATAGTCGACCAAAACAGAGGGCACGCAGAATGCCAACTGTTACTGAGGAGACCAGGCGAACTCCGACCCGGCGGAATCTCACACAGGAAGAGATAATCACTCAGGTTCTAGGGAAGACGGCAGAAACCTCTGCACAGAAGGCACCACGGCCTTCGGGAGGAGATGGACGGACTGACGACCGGCCGACTGCGAGTCGGATGACTGAAGGTCGACAGACGGAAGGAAGGCCAACTGAACGGCGCGTTGAACCGGACAGCAGGCCGGAGGCGGAAGAGAGTTTGGCTGACGAGCCAACAATCCTCAGAGGGTCGTCTTCGGCGGAAGGCACTTCTGGAAGAACGCCACCAACAAGTAGGCCAAGTGGAGTCAAGACGCGCAGGGTGTATCCGACTCCCAGTCGGACAACTGCTGGCCGGCCGACTGCGAGTCGGACAACAGAGAGTCAGCCGGATTCGCCGACTGCAAGACGGATGGGGCCAACGACCAGTGTGCGGACGCCTTCGGCGGACGCACCTTCAGCAAGGACACCTTCCGCGCAGAATGCGCCGGAAGGACAGGCAGCAGAAGCGGGCGGTGCAAGAGTGACAAAAGTCACTACGACGTCGACCCCTTCACAAACCGAAGATCGAGCCGGAACAGGGGCTCAAGCAGTGGGATCTCCCACTGCCCTGGATATTTTAGCAGGCAGTGGAGCAGCAGTCGCAGCAGAAGCTGCTGCGCGCCACAGTTCCAGGGAGTCGCCAAGGGATTCGGTGGCGACTGAAATCCTCGCGACTGAGGATGATACGAGCTCGGAAGAACAAGAAGAGGAGTCAGTGCAGAAAACGCCAACAGGGGTGCTGTGCGAACAGATAGTTCCACTCCTGCGATATCTGGATCGCAAGACATCCAAATACGGAAGTGCCTTAAAACCGCAGTCTTATGTGGAGACAATCAGGCGAAGGACGAGGAGCAAGGTGGCAAAGTGGGCCTCTAGATGCGGAGTATATGTGGATAGGAACACCGCCCTCCGACAACACCTGGCGGTCACCCAGAAGCTGTACCAAGCCTTGCAGCAGCAGAAGGAGGATGCGGCGACGAAGAGTCAGGCGGAGGCCGAACTAATACGGGCAAGGATCGAGTCGGAACTGCAGGAGGAGCGGAGACAGAACGAAGTCCTAGCAGCCGAGCTTGCGCGCCAGACGCGCGCCTTAGAGGAAAGTCAACGAGCCCGCAAGGAGGATGAGGAGTTGTTGTGCAACTTGCAAACCGAGTGCTCGGATTTGAGGACACAACGTGCGGATTTAGAAATGCAGCTGGTAGAGGTGGAGAGCAGCAGCAGGGCACGAGGAGAGTTGGCGGCACGGGTGACTCGTTGTCTAAACGGATACACCCATTGGGAGGTGGCAGCTCAAGAGAGGGTTACACTCCGGGAGTTCGAGCTTCGGGCGGCGGCATTGACGGAAGGTGACAGTCGGAGTCGGCGGCGAGTGGCAAGGAAATTAGAAACTTTTCTGTCGGGTGCGCGCGACACTATGGCGCACTTGCAGTCGGAAGTCACTGCAGCGCTCCGACGCCTGGGGTTACGCAGCCGGTCGGAAGACTGGCAGGGTAGAGATAGTACGCGGAGCAGTCCGGCGCGCAGGAGGCGCAGCACCGGATCTGCTGAGTGCAGTAGAGTAGTTTGGTTTCGCGCAGATGCTGCGAGTGGTAGATAGGATAGCGTAGTGCTAGTTAGGATCTTTTGAGAGTATAAAGTAGATCAAGGCGTTTTGCCTTGGGACTCTTCCAGTTTCGGAAGTGCAGATCAGGAACTCACTTTCTTGGCGTGTTTGTGCATTTTGGTCCTGGCACCACGTAGAGAAGCTGCAGCATAGCGAAGTTACCGTATGTTGTAGTTGAAGGCCTTCGGCTGAATGTTCAGAGCTCGCACCCGGTTAGAGACTTGAGTAGTGCGGATCTGCACCTGCGGGTGATTTCTGATGCTCAGAGCCGGCTGCGAGTTAGAGACTTGAACAGTTCCCCCTTACTCCTTCGAGTGACATATCCTGATTGTACTCCTACGGGAAGTTTCCCCTGAATGCCAATGTGAAGTTTCATTACTTCGTGTAAACCTTGGTTTGTAATTCAGGTTGTGTGGGTGTTACTGGATCGTGTTTTCAGTAAGTTCTCAGTCGGGTCTGCACTCCCTGCGTTTTGTGTGATAGTCGAGGGTGACGTCCACGGCGTACGTAGAGGCTTCGTTCCGAAGTGAGAAGTCCAGTCCGGGTACCCCCGCTAGTTCCTGGCGGAAGGGCAGTAAAAGCCGGAGTGGGAGGCACTTCCTGCAGAACCTCTGAGTGAACTTGCGAGACACTTTCCTCCTGAAATCCGAAGCGGAGGTCCTGACCGACCTCCGAGTTGTGCTTTTTGCCAGTTTCAGGTGTGTGTGTGTGTGTGTTGAGTGACCAAGCTGTACCGTGCATCCTCCGAGCATCCTCCGAGTTGAGTTCCTCCTCCGAGTCGAGCCTCCGAGTCGAGCACTACAGTATTTCTGGGAGTGACAGTCGCCTAGAATTCAAACTCTACCAAAAGTCTGTTAAACGTGACACTTTTACTCTGTGTGTTGCCTCTGTCCCTGTGGGTTCGATCTTTTTACCACCATACTGCAGTTTTAGCCTTTGGTGGGTTATTACATAAGGAGCCGACAACTTCTTTTTGGCGCCGCTGCCGGGGACAGTGCGTCAACACCAGAAACCTTGAGCAGCAATGCTCGGTGAATGTCGACGAGCGATAGTGTGGGAAACCTGAGTGCGAGAGCCACACGGAAACTCCGTCGAGATTCAGAAAAAGCCGTGGAAACAAAACGGCGAACTAAAAAGAAGACTCCCAGTGAGGACTCTGCAGAAAGATCGCCATCACCGACTACTGGAAGACAAAGGCGTTCCAGTTCACCTACCGAGAGCATTGAGCTAACAGTTCTATTGGACATCCCTCCGACGGGAACTCTTCCTGAGTTTGGCCAACCTAGGATCAGTCCGTCGACAGGATCATCGATGGCAGAACATCAAGCCAATCTCCGCCAGGTGTTTTCCCAACCTACCACCAAACATTCGTATCCAAGATACACGGGAACGGGCGACGACGATGATGCAGATTCATACATAAAGCTCTTCGAGTCTGTCTCCATCGCCAATCGTGAGACCAGTGATGAAGACAGATTACGAATCTTTCCTAGCCTGCTACGCAGACGAGCGCGTAGCTGGTACAACCATGAGAGCACCGACCCCACTGGCATCCGGACCTGGGCTCAGCTCAAGGAAAAGTTTCTGAAGCGGTTCCGCGAACTCGGATACGACAGTCGAGTTCTGACCCGGCTTCGAAATCTTCGACGCGAGCGGAAGGAGAATCTTCGAGACTACACGGAGAGATTCCAAGACCTCCTAGATCGAATTCCGAAGACAGGCCCGGGAGAACCGTATTCGGTACAACAGGCAGTGGATTGGTATGTGACGGGGCTCTCAAGAGAAATGGAGACCTTCTGTAGGAGAGGCAAGACTGACACAATCCAAGATGTGATAGCTTCCGCGGAGACCTTTGAGACGTCAACCCTTGACACTCGAAGACGCGACCGACGGTCGACGAAGAAGAAGTCGCAAGGCGGACGTCGGAAGAGAAGGAACTCGCCTTCCTCGACAGAAGAATCAAGCTCCTCCGAATCAAGTTCTTCCTCGGAGGAGGAAGAGGACTCGTCATCTTCAGAAGAAGAAAGACGGAAGAAGAAACGCAGTGCGATCAAGAAGAAGGATCGAGGTAAGGGAATCCCAGTGAAGACTCAAGGGGACATCGCAGCCAAGGTAGACAACCTGGTGAAGAATTTTGCGGACCTGAAAGTTCATGTAGTGGGAGGCCAAGACCGACGTAAATCACCTGCGAGACAACGAGCAAATCTCTGGTGTACTACGTGCGGACAGGTGGGACATGCCAACACGGAGTGCATGTCCGCGAGGCCATCTTACCCAGTGAATGCGGTCGAATGGGCACCACAGTGGGAGACCCCCATGTATTATGCTGAGCCGCCTATGTATTATGCTGAGCAGGTTGAGGACACCGCCTACTCGGTACAGACAGCTCCAGCTACAACTCCGAACCCACCGGTGCATATACCGCGCTTTGTTCCAAGGGAAATGGCGGGTACACTCCCACCAAGACGCATGGCACCTCCAGGAAATCACACAGGAAATAACCGACCTCGAGCACAATTCGATGGTTGCTACAACTGCGGAGACATGGGGCATTACGCGCCAAGTTGTCCCCACCCGAGGAGGCCAATGGGGTATGCACCATTGTGCAGCAATTGCAAGAAGTCCGGACATACAGCAGCTGAATGTGACCAGCCACCAATCCCTAGGCCAACCGTGCGTTTCGTAGCAACACCTGGCAAGGAAGAAGTGCAGGTCAACCAGGTAGAACTGAGTCTGGACCCAGCTGAAGAAAACGAAGTATGGCCAGAGGAAGAAGTAATGTGCGGTCGGGTAGAAACCCGAAGTTCGAAGAGGAAAGGAGAAGGCCACGAGGACACTCGCCGCCTCGAGCGTAGGGAAGAGAGGAGGAAGTCTAAAGAAGTTAGAGAAGGCCCGAGGAGAAGGCCGGGTACACCTCCGGCTATGAGAAACACCCAGCCGGAGCAGAACTCAGAAAATGCGGATAGGTATTCAGAAGAGTTCCGGACTCGAGATTACCTTCCGGACATCAAAGATGAGGTAAGTCACCTCATCAAGGAAGCACTGAACGCCGGAATGACATCCGACGACCGGAAGGCGGTTAGGCCCCCTACACCCCTTCCGACCGCGAGTACAGGGAAACTTCCGGCCGTGACTTCCAACACTCCCTACGACATAGTGAAAGACATGGGGAGCCAGAGGGCAAATATTTCCTTCCACCAGTTGTTGGAAGACAATAAGACGTACAGGAGGATGCTGATGCTTTCGTTGCGCAGACCACGCAAACCCCGAAAAGAGAAACTTCCGGATGTGTACAGAGTGGAAGGGGGAGACCTGGGACCTCCAGAGATCGAAGTAGAGATCGGAGGTTGTGTCATTCAGAAGGTACCAGTGGACTCCGGCTCGGGCGTGAATATCATGACCGAGGAGACAGCGAATTCCTTGGGATTCCAGACCTTCGAGCCTACATCCCGAGTATTGCGCCTGGCCGATCAAACACGCAGAATGCCACTAGGAATGTTGAGCAATGTGAGAACCAACATTGGAGGAGTGGACTTTCAACTGTCCTACATAATACTGCAACCTCTGATGAAGAAAGGTTATGATGTGCTGCTTGGCAGACCTTGGCTATACGATGCCAAAGCAAGGTGTGACTGGAGTAGGAAGAGATTACAGTTCCGTAGCCCTGCTGACCCTCCGACTGTCATTACCGTACCGTGGACCAAGGTACCTCATGAAGGCGAAACACCTTCCACCACCTCCGGTTACACAACCGGAGGGGAGACCAGCTCATCATGCACTTCAGAGACCGAAACGTCGGAAGACTTTGTGGGCTACGTCACTTGCTGCTCCATTGAGGAGGAAGGAGACGAGGTGTATCCGGATGACGAATAGCAACTAGCAGCCGGACTGGGCAGAAGCGAGATCAGTCACACAGAGGGGATTGTTGACCCGAGTGATTGCTGCGAACTGCAGCTCAGTCCAGGTAAAGGCTTGAAGGTGTCAAGCCAGGTACAAGGAGAAGAGTTGAACAGGGTACAGGCGTTTCTTCGCCAGTATGAGGATGTCTTCGCATGGAGGATTGAAGACATGAAAGGCATACCTGCAAGGTATGGAGAGCACAGGATCGACTTGTTGGACGAGGCAGTTCCGGTTCGCCAACGCCAATACAGGCTCAACCCAAAATATTCATTATTGGTGAAGGACGAAATCGATAAGTACCTGAGCGCAGGAATCATCTACCCGGTACTCAGTAGCGAGTGGGTGTCGCCTATCGTGATCGTGCCCAAGAAACTGACGGGTAAGATCCGGGTGTGTCAGGACTTCAGGAAGCTGAACGCAGCAACGCGGAAGGACCATCACCCTCTCCCTTTCACGGACTCTATTCTGGACCATGTAGCAGGGCATGAATGCTACAGTTTTCTAGACGGATTTTCCGGCTACAACCAGGTGTCCATCAGGGAACAGGACAAGGACAAAACAACCTTCACAACCGACTGGGGAACCTATGCTTATCACAAGATGCCGTTCGGTCTGTGCAACGCGCCAGCGACGTTCCAGCGGATGATGACAAACATCTTCCAAGAGCACCTGAGGAAGTTCCTAGAAATTTTCATCGACGACTTTTGTGTCTTCGGTAAGAGGTCGGAGCACCTTAACCATCTTCGGCAAACGTTCGACAGATGTAGGGAGAGCAGCTTGTCCTTACACCCTGAGAAATGTTTCTTCTTCATGACCAGCGGAATCCTGCTGGGGCACCGAGTTTCGTCCGATGGCATTGCAGTGGATGTAGAGAAGGTGAAGATTATTCTCGAACTGCAGCCGCCAACGAATCTGCGTGAGTTGAGGGCCTTCCTTGGCCATGTAGGTTATTACAGAAGGTTCATAAATATGTATGCCATCTTGGCAGCCGATCTGACAAAGCTGCTTAAGAAGGATGAACCCTATGTGTGGGGCAAGGAGCAACAGCTGGCCTTTGAAACGCTCAAGGCCAAACTGACGACTGCTCCGGTTCTGAGAAGTCCGGATTGGAACAGACCTTTCCATGTCTATGTAGACACGTCGGCGTTTGCAATCGGGGTGGTTCTCAGTCAGAAGGACGACAACAAGAAAGACTACCCGATTTACTTCGCGAGTCGTCAGTTGTCAGCAGCAGAGAAGAAGTACACGACAACTGAGAGGGAGGCGTTGGGAATGGTGTACTCCTGTAAGAAGTTCCGACATTATTTGATCTGCTATGAGTTCGTGTTTCATGTAGATCATTACGCCTTACAGCACCTGGTGAAGAAGGCGGATCTGTCCGGACGAATTGCCAGGTGGGTGCTACTGCTGCAGGAATTCACCTACACTGTACAGACACGGAAAGGCGTTCACCATGAGAACGCGGACTACCTCTCCCGACTATGGACCGAAACCATAGAGGAGGAAGTAGTGGATGATTTTCCCGACGAACAGCTTTTTCAGTTGTCCGCCAGCCATGAGTCCAGGTACGCGGACTTATACAGGTTTCTGCTCACACTACAATGTCCGGAAGGATTGGATGCGGAGCAGCGCACAGTCTTCGTTCATAAAGCGGGACCTTACCAGCTTCAACAGGGGGTCTTGTTCAAGAAAATGGCAGACGAGAGGTTGTGCAGATGTCTAGAGGAGTCTGAAGTACCGCGAGTTGTCAAAGCCATGCACACAGAAGACGCTGGTGGTCACTACGCCACCAGAAACACAGTGACCAAAATTGTAAATGCAGGATACTGGTGGCCGACGATGTTCAAAGATGTACACGACTACGTTCGCAAATGCGACAGCTGCCAGAGGACGGGAAGGCCGACTCCGACCACGAGATGGCCTCTTACACCAATCATGCCATTAGCACCATTTGAAAAATGGGGGATCGACTTCGTGGGACCAATACAACCTGTCACTAAAGGCACGCGCAGGCGCTACATATTGGTAGCAACAGACTATGCGACCAAGATGGTGGAGGCAGAAGCCACAAGGCACGATGACGCAGCCGCAGTAGCACGGTTCCTATTCGAATCCATCATCACACGCTACGGGTGCCCCCTAGAAATAGTCAGTGACAGAGGGACGCACTTTCTGAATCAGGTGATAGAAAGTTTGACGCGGCACTTCCAGATTAAGCATCGGAAGACTACTCCATACAACCCCAAGGCAAATGGTCTGACAGAGAAGTCCAATGGATTACTCTGTAAGATACTCCTCAAGGTGACTGTAAACCATGCTCATGACTGGGACACCAAGCTACCGGCCGCCTTATGGGCATATAGAACGGCAGAAAAAGTCACCACCAGGCAAACACCTTACTTCCTAGTTTATGGGCAACATCCGATCTTACCCATCGAATTCGAGATACCTACCAAGAGGACCTTAGATCAGAGAAGGCTGGACGCGGAAGAAAGTCAGGCATATAGACTGCAAGAGGTAATGGCACTGGAGGAAAGACGTCAAGAGGCCGAAGATCGGACAAAGCAATTACAACTCAGGCGGAAAGAGAAGTACGATCGAAGGCTCAAACCAGTACTGCTGGAGAAGGGCGATTTGGCTCTGCTATACGATAGCAGACATGCTAGATTTCCAGGCAAGCTCCACTTGAGGTGGATGGGACCTTACAAGGTGATAGAAGTTTTTCCAAATGGATCCATCCAACTCGCAGAACTGACGGGAGAATGGTTAGGCACCCGCGTGAACGGATGGCGTCTGAAGAAATACCACGTGTAAATGTTCGCGTGGGCGCTCACAATTGAGGAGGGGGGCATGTGGTAACACGCTTTTTGTTTTTTTTGCAGAATTTAAACAATTTTAGAAAACTAGTACCAAAGCAGTGTTTGTAGCTAGAGAAGGGTACGCTAAATAGAGTGGATTGATGAGATCGTCACGAGGGCACAAAGAATCACGTAGTCGGATGTACCAACGCCAACGTCTTCGGCGCCTTCGGCAAAAGCTCCTTTTTGAGGTGTCTCTACTCACGCGCCTCTAGCGTATAAGGAAGCTACGCTTCCGGCGCAGACACCTCAGGAGGAGGTTGTGCTAAAGACGTCAGGGGAAGGGCCCGGACCTCTAAAGGCATCCGACCATGAGTGCGCCTTCGGCGAAGCGCCGCTAGCGCGGAAAGGGAAAACCTTCATAACAATCGGGATGCACGGTAGATCCAGTTGGTGGAAGTTGCATTAGACAGAGCTCGGGACGCTCGTTCTAACGAGTCCAAGAGCGCCGGAGATGGATCAGGAATGGAGAAGTTATGAGCGTCGGAAAACTCGTAGCCGGACATGCGCCGTTCGCGCTAGGGTTCACAGCCGGAAAGAATTCCCGTACGCCCTCGGCGATGCGCCTTCGGCGGAATCACGCGCTCACAGGAGGAAATCAACTCAGAGTCGGAAGCGCCCTTGGCGGCTGTTCATGGAAGGAAAGCGCCGGTCAGATGTACGCCTCCGACGTGGCGCTGACGGCCGGATGCGCTGGCATGAGTTGCGCTGACGGATATGCGCTGGCAGCAACGGACGAGGCATAAAGGACAAAATAGGCGGTACGACTGCGCGCCGGCGTAATTCGCTCCGGCTGGATGTGCGCCTCCAGCAAGGCGCCGACGGATAATGAACGCACCAGCGGCAACACGCCTCCAGAGAAGGGCGGGTTAGGAAAAGACAACAAGGCCGACGTATACCCTACAGCGGACTCGAGTCCGGAAGGTGGCGGCGGCGGGAGAATTCAACGTTTAAGCATGCGAATGCGCGCAAGGCGGAGACGTGAATTCGCGCATGCAAAGGGCGAACCGTTAAGCCGTATAGCCGGCTGCGTACGTTGCAACCAGTAAGAACGTTGGACGTTCTTGAAATCGGAGAAGAAAAGACTGCGCTCCAGTCTCATTCTCTCATTCTTGACTTTGCGATTTCCAGTTCCAAGATTACGCGCAAGGGCGGAGCGACCTGCAGTGAGAGTAGAGAGTGCGGAGACGAGTTGCGCAAGGATCTTGGCGGACCTTGAAAGAATTGGAGTAGCGATCTCGAACGAGCGTAGAGAGAGTGAGCAGTCAGTGCTTGAGTGGCCGACGCGCAGTGGCGATTGTGAGAGAGCGAGCGAAAGGGAGAACGTTTGTGTGTGTGCAGGCAACGCAATGTCGAAGGTTCCCCAGCTGCGAGTGTCTCCACTCAGGGTGCCGCAGATCGGTCTACGCGCATTTCAAGATGTGCTGTTGAGGTTGAAGCTCGATTTTCTCCTATGGGGGTGGAATTGGACGTGTCCGGAGATGGTGCGCGAGTATCTGCAAGAGAGACACAAGCCTTCTCGCGGATTTCGCCCACACCCAGAGAGATGGGAAATTGGCAATTGGGCGCAGGTGTTGGGCAGGTGTGCCGGCGAGGAAGGGGATCTCCTCTTCGAGGCCGACAGCGTGAAAGTGTCCCAAGAGGAAGAAGTCTCTTACAATGAGCTCTTCAAGGTGGCTAGACATCCCAAGAACGGTTTCCGGACTCGGGATTACAAGGATCGATTGCGGAGAAATGTCGCGACAGCATTGCTGCAGATATTGCAGCCGACCAAGACCGCTTACATGCATGGTTGGCAGGTAGAGTTTGTGGAGCTAGTGTTGTCAGGAGCTCCGGTGCATTGGGCACGACTTCTGTGGAAGGTGACGCGCCAACATGCGCAAGAAGAGAGGGGAGGAACGCTCAATCATCTATCGCCTTACTTAATCGTGTTTTACCGGGCGATGGGATGTTTGACGAATGCTGAGAAAACTCGGTTTCCGCAGCTGAGCCGGTCTTATCCAGGTAGATATTCGAGGGAGGCCGAAGTAGACACGGATCCGGACGAGGAACTTGCCAGTACGCCTCCGGCTCCGGCTCCAGCCAGAGCAGCAGAAGAACGTCGAAGTGAGCGCATTCCGCGCAAGCGGAAGTGGGATGAGAGACCTGAGGACAGGCAGCCGGAAGTACCAGCTGCGCCGACTCGTGGTCGGCCCACCCCCGAGCCTCATAGTCGACCAAAACAGAGGGCACGCAGAATGCCAACTGTTACTGAGGAGACCAGGCGAACTCCGACCCGGCGGAATCTCACACAGGAAGAGATAATCACTCAGGTTCTAGGGAAGACGGCAGAAACCTCTGCACAGAAGGCACCACGGCCTTCGGGAGGAGATGGACGGACTGACGACCGGCCGACTGCGAGTCGGATGACTGAAGGTCGACAGACGGAAGGAAGGCCAACTGAACGGCGCGTTGAACCGGACAGCAGGCCGGAGGCGGAAGAGAGTTTGGCTGACGAGCCAACAATCCTCAGAGGGTCGTCTTCGGCGGAAGGCACTTCTGGAAGAACGCCACCAACAAGTAGGCCAAGTGGAGTCAAGACGCGCAGGGTGTATCCGACTCCCAGTCGGACAACTGCTGGCCGGCCGACTGCGAGTCGGACAACAGAGAGTCAGCCGGATTCGCCGACTGCAAGACGGATGGGGCCAACGACCAGTGTGCGGACGCCTTCGGCGGACGCACCTTCAGCAAGGACACCTTCCGCGCAGAATGCGCCGGAAGGACAGGCAGCAGAAGCGGGCGGTGCAAGAGTGACAAAAGTCACTACGACGTCGACCCCTTCACAAACCGAAGATCGAGCCGGAACAGGGGCTCAAGCAGTGGGATCTCCCACTGCCCTGGATATTTTAGCAGGCAGTGGAGCAGCAGTCGCAGCAGAAGCTGCTGCGCGCCACAGTTCCAGGGAGTCGCCAAGGGATTCGGTGGCGACTGAAATCCTCGCGACTGAGGATGATACGAGCTCGGAAGAACAAGAAGAGGAGTCAGTGCAGAAAACGCCAACAGGGGTGCTGTGCGAACAGATAGTTCCACTCCTGCGATATCTGGATCGCAAGACATCCAAATACGGAAGTGCCTTAAAACCGCAGTCTTATGTGGAGACAATCAGGCGAAGGACGAGGAGCAAGGTGGCAAAGTGGGCCTCTAGATGCGGAGTATATGTGGATAGGAACACCGCCCTCCGACAACACCTGGCGGTCACCCAGAAGCTGTACCAAGCCTTGCAGCAGCAGAAGGAGGATGCGGCGACGAAGAGTCAGGCGGAGGCCGAACTAATACGGGCAAGGATCGAGTCGGAACTGCAGGAGGAGCGGAGACAGAACGAAGTCCTAGCAGCCGAGCTTGCGCGCCAGACGCGCGCCTTAGAGGAAAGTCAACGAGCCCGCAAGGAGGATGAGGAGTTGTTGTGCAACTTGCAAACCGAGTGCTCGGATTTGAGGACACAACGTGCGGATTTAGAAATGCAGCTGGTAGAGGTGGAGAGCAGCAGCAGGGCACGAGGAGAGTTGGCGGCACGGGTGACTCGTTGTCTAAACGGATACACCCATTGGGAGGTGGCAGCTCAAGAGAGGGTTACACTCCGGGAGTTCGAGCTTCGGGCGGCGGCATTGACGGAAGGTGACAGTCGGAGTCGGCGGCGAGTGGCAAGGAAATTAGAAACTTTTCTGTCGGGTGCGCGCGACACTATGGCGCACTTGCAGTCGGAAGTCACTGCAGCGCTCCGACGCCTGGGGTTACGCAGCCGGTCGGAAGACTGGCAGGGTAGAGATAGTACGCGGAGCAGTCCGGCGCGCAGGAGGCGCAGCACCGGATCTGCTGAGTGCAGTAGAGTAGTTTGGTTTCGCGCAGATGCTGCGAGTGGTAGATAGGATAGCGTAGTGCTAGTTAGGATCTTTTGAGAGTATAAAGTAGATCAAGGCGTTTTGCCTTGGGACTCTTCCAGTTTCGGAAGTGCAGATCAGGAACTCACTTTCTTGGCGTGTTTGTGCATTTTGGTCCTGGCACCACGTAGAGAAGCTGCAGCATAGCGAAGTTACCGTATGTTGTAGTTGAAGGCCTTCGGCTGAATGTTCAGAGCTCGCACCCGGTTAGAGACTTGAGTAGTGCGGATCTGCACCTGCGGGTGATTTCTGATGCTCAGAGCCGGCTGCGAGTTAGAGACTTGAACAGTTCCCCCTTACTCCTTCGAGTGACATATCCTGATTGTACTCCTACGGGAAGTTTCCCCTGAATGCCAATGTGAAGTTTCATTACTTCGTGTAAACCTTGGTTTGTAATTCAGGTTGTGTGGGTGTTACTGGATCGTGTTTTCAGTAAGTTCTCAGTCGGGTCTGCACTCCCTGCGTTTTGTGTGATAGTCGAGGGTGACGTCCACGGCGTACGTAGAGGCTTCGTTCCGAAGTGAGAAGTCCAGTCCGGGTACCCCCGCTAGTTCCTGGCGGAAGGGCAGTAAAAGCCGGAGTGGGAGGCACTTCCTGCAGAACCTCTGAGTGAACTTGCGAGACACTTTCCTCCTGAAATCCGAAGCGGAGGTCCTGACCGACCTCCGAGTTGTGCTTTTTGCCAGTTTCAGGTGTGTGTGTGTGTGTGTTGAGTGACCAAGCTGTACCGTGCATCCTCCGAGCATCCTCCGAGTTGAGTTCCTCCTCCGAGTCGAGCCTCCGAGTCGAGCACTACAGTATTTCTGGGAGTGACAGTCGCCTAGAATTCAAACTCTACCAAAAGTCTGTTAAACGTGACACTTTTACTCTGTGTGTTGCCTCTGTCCCTGTGGGTTCGATCTTTTTACCACCATACTGCAGTTTTAGCCTTTGGTGGGTTATTACAGTCACCTTCCACAGAAGTCGTGCCCAATGCACCGGAGCTCCTGACAACACTAGCTCCACGAACTCTACCTGCCAACCATGCATGTAAGCGGTCTTGGTCGGCTGCAATATCTGCAGCAATGCTGTCGCGACATTTCTCCGCAATCGATCCTTGTAATCCCGAGTCCGGAAACCGTTCTTGGGATGTCTAGCCACCTTGAAGAGCTCATTGTAAGAGACTTCTTCCTCTTGGGACACTTTCACGCTGTCGGCCTCGAAGAGGAGATCCCCTTCCTCGCCGGCACACCTGCCCAACACCTGCGCCCAATTGCCAATTTCCCATCTCTCTGGGTGTGGGCGAAATCCGCGAGAAGGCTTGTGTCTCTCTTGCAGATACTCGCGCACCATCTCCGGACACGTCCAATTCCACCCCCATAGGAGAAAATCGAGCTTCAACCTCAACAGCACATCTTGAAATGCGCGTAGACCGATCTGCGGCACCCTGAGTGGAGACACTCGCAGCTGGGGAACCTTCGACATTGCGTTGCCTGCACACACACAAACGTTCTCCCTTTCGCTCGCTCTCTCACAATCGCCACTGCGCGTCGGCCACTCAAGCACTGACTGCTCACTCTCTCTACGCTCGTTCGAGATCGCTACTCCAATTCTTTCAAGGTCCGCCAAGATCCTTGCGCAACTCGTCTCCGCACTCTCTACTCTCACTGCAGGTCGCTCCGCCCTTGCGCGTAATCTTGGAACTGGAAATCGCAAAGTCAAGAATGAGAGAATGAGACTGGAGCGCAGTCTTTTCTTCTCCGATTTCAAGAACGTCCAACGTTCTTACTGGTTGCAACGTACGCAGCCGGCTATACGGCTTAACGGTTCGCCCTTTGCATGCGCGAATTCACGTCTCCGCATTGCGCGCATTCGCATGCTTAAACGTTGAATTCTCCCGCCGCCGCCACCTTCCGGACTCGAGTCCGCTGCAGGGTATACGTCGGCCCTGTTGTCTTTTCCTAACCCGCCCTTCTCCGGAGGCGTGTCGCCGCTGGTGCGTTCGTTATCCGTCGGCGCCTTGCTGGAGGCGCACATCCAGCCGGAGCGAATTACGCCGGCGCGCAGTCGTACCGCCTATTTTGTTCTTTATGCCTCGTCCGTTGCTGCCAGCGCATATCCGTCAGCGCAACTCATGCCAGCGCATCCGGCCGTCAGCGCCACGTCGGAGGCGTACATCCGACCGGCGCTTTCCTTCCATGAACAGCCGCCAAGGGCGCTTCCGACTCTGAGTTGGTTTCCTTCTGTGAGCGCGTGATTCCGCCGAAGGCGCATCGCCGAGGGCGTACGGGAATCCTTTCCGGCTGTGAACCCTAGCGCGAACGGCGCATGTCCGGCTACGAGTTTTCCGACGCTCATAACTTCTCCATTCCTGATCCATCTCCGGCGCTCTTGGACTCGTTAGAACGAGCGTCCCGAGCTCTGTCTAATGCAACTTCCACCAACTGGATCTACCGTGTATCCCGATTGTTATGAAGGTTTTCCCTTTCCGCGCTAGCGGCGCTTCGCCGAAGGCGCACTCATGGTCGGATGCCTTTAGAGGTCCGGGCCCTTCCCCTGACGTCTTTAGCACAACCTCCTCCTGAGGTGTCTGCGCCGGAAGCGTAGCTTCCTTATACGCTAGAGGCGCGTGAGTAGAGACACCTCAAAAAGGAGCTTTTGCCGAAGGCGCCGAAGACGTTGGCGTTGGTACATCCGACTACGTGATTCTTTGTGCCCTCGTGACGATCTCATCAATCCACTCTATTTAGCGTACCCTTCTCTAGCTACAAACACTGCTTTGGTACTAGTTTTCTAAAATTGTTTAAATTCTGCAAAAAAAACAAAAAGCGTGTTACCACATGCCCCCCTCCTCAATTGTGAGCGCCCACGCGAACATTTACACGTGGTATTTCTTCAGACGCCATCCGTTCACGCGGGTGCCTAACCATTCTCCCGTCAGTTCTGCGAGTTGGATGGATCCATTTGGAAAAACTTCTATCACCTTGTAAGGTCCCATCCACCTCAAGTGGAGCTTGCCTGGAAATCTAGCATGTCTGCTATCGTATAGCAGAGCCAAATCGCCCTTCTCCAGCAGTACTGGTTTGAGCCTTCGATCGTACTTCTCCTTCCGCCTGAGTTGTAATTGCTTTGTCCGATCTTCGGCCTCTTGACGTCTTTCCTCCAGTGCCATTACCTCTTGCAGTCTATATGCCTGACTTTCTTCCGCGTCCAGCCTTCTCTGATCTAAGGTCCTCTTGGTAGGTATCTCGAATTCAATGGGTAAGATCGGATGCTGCCCATAAACTAGGAAGTAAGGTGTTTGCCTGGTGGTGACTTTTTCTGCCGTTCTATATGCCCATAAGGCGGCCGGTAGCTTGGTGTCCCAGTCATGAGCATGGTTTACAGTTACCTTGAGGAGTATCTTACAGAGTAATCCATTGGACTTCTCTGTCAGACCATTAGCCTTTGGGTTGTATGGAGTAGTCTTCCGATGTTTAATCTGGAAGTGCCGCGTCAAACTCTCTATCACCTGATTCAGAAAGTGCGTCCCTCTGTCACTGACTATTTCTAGGGGGCACCCGTAGCGGGTGATGATTGATTCGAATATGAACCGTGCCACTGCGGCTGCGTCATCGTGCCTTGTGGCTTCTGCCTCCACCATCTTGGTCGCATAGTCTGTTGCTACCAATATGTAGCGCCTGCGCGTGCCTTTAGTGACAGGTTGTATTGGTCCCACGAAGTCGATCCCCCATTTTTCAAATGGTGCTAATGGCATGATTGGTGTAAGAGGCCATCTCGTGGTCGGAGTCGGCCTTCCCGTCCTCTGGCAGCTGTCGCATTTGCGAACGTAGTCGTGTACATCTTTGAACATCGTCGGCCACCAGTATCCTGCATTCACAATTTTGGTCACTGTGTTTCTGGTGGCGTAGTGACCACCAGCGTCTTCTGTGTGCATGGCTTTGACAACTCGCGGTACTTCAGACTCCTCTAGACATCTGCACAACCTCTCGTCTGCCATTTTCTTGAACAAGACCCCCTGTTGAAGCTGGTAAGGTCCCGCTTTATGAACGAAGACTGTGCGCTGCTCCGCATCCAATCCTTCCGGACATTGGAGTGTGAGCAGAAACCTGTATAAGTCCGCGTACCTGGACTCATGGCTGGCGGACAACTGAAAAAGTTGTTCGTCGGGAAAATCATCCACTACTTCCTCCTCTATGGGTTCGGTCCATAGTCGGGAGAGGTAGTCCGCGTTCTCATGGTGAACGCCTTTCCGTGTCTGTACAGTGTAGGTGAATTCCTGCAGCAGTAGCACCCACCTGGCAATTCGTCCGGACAGATCCGCCTTCTTCACCAGGTGCTGTAAGGCGTAATGATCTACATGAAACACGAACTCATAGCAGATCAAATAATGTCGGAACTTCTTACAGGAGTACACCATTCCCAACGCCTCCCTCTCAGTTGTCGTGTACTTCTTCTCTGCTGCTGACAACTGACGACTCGCGAAGTAAATCGGGTAGTCTTTCTTGTTGTCGTCCTTCTGACTGAGAACCACCCCGATTGCAAACGCCGACGTGTCTACATAGACATGGAAAGGTCTGTTCCAATCCGGACTTCTCAGAACCGGAGCAGTCGTCAGTTTGGCCTTGAGCGTTTCAAAGGCCAGCTGTTGCTCCTTGCCCCACACATAGGGTTCATCCTTCTTAAGCAGCTTTGTCAGATCGGCTGCCAAGATGGCATACATATTTATGAACCTTCTGTAATAACCTACATGGCCAAGGAAGGCCCTCAACTCACGCAGATTCGTTGGCGGCTGCAGTTCGAGAATAATCTTCACCTTCTCTACATCCACTGCAATGCCATCGGACGAAACTCGGTGCCCCAGCAGGATTCCGCTGGTCATGAAAAAGAAACATTTCTCAGGGTGTAAGGACAAGCTGCTCTCCCTACATCTGTCGAACGTTTGCCGAAGATGGTTAAGGTGCTCCGACCTCTTACCGAAGACACAAAAGTCGTCGATGAAAATTTCTAGGAACTTCCTCAGGTGCTCTTGGAAGATGTTTGTCATCATCCGCTGGAACGTCGCTGGCGCGTTGCACAGACCGAACGGCATCTTGTGATAAGCATAGGTTCCCCAGTCGGTTGTGAAGGTTGTTTTGTCCTTGTCCTGTTCCCTGATGGACACCTGGTTGTAGCCGGAAAATCCGTCTAGAAAACTGTAGCATTCATGCCCTGCTACATGGTCCAGAATAGAGTCCGTGAAAGGGAGAGGGTGATGGTCCTTCCTCGTTGCTGCATTCAGCTTCCTGAAGTCCTGACACACCCGGATCTTACCCGTCAGTTTCTTGGGTACGATCACGATAGGCGACACCCACTCGCTACTAAGTACCGGGTAGATGATTCCTGCGCTCAGGTACTTATCGATTTCGTCCTTCACCAATAATGAATATTTTGGGTTGAGCCTGTATTGGCGTTGGCGAACCGGAACTGCCTCGTCCAACAAGTCGATCCTGTGCTCTCCATACCTTGCAGGTATGCCTTTCATGTCTTCAATCCTCCATGCGAAGACATCCTCATACTGGCGAAGAAACGCCTGTACCCTGTTCAACTCTTCTCCTTGTACCTGGCTTGACACCTTCAAGCCTTTACCTGGACTGAGCTGCAGTTCGCAGCAATCACTCGGGTCAACAATCCCCTCTGTGTGACTGATCTCGCTTCTGCCCAGTCCGGCTGCTAGTTGCTATTCGTCATCCGGATACACCTCGTCTCCTTCCTCCTCAATGGAGCAGCAAGTGACGTAGCCCACAAAGTCTTCCGACGTTTCGGTCTCTGAAGTGCATGATGAGCTGGTCTCCCCTCCGGTTGTGTAACCGGAGGTGGTGGAAGGTGTTTCGCCTTCATGAGGTACCTTGGTCCACGGTACGGTAATGACAGTCGGAGGGTCAGCAGGGCTACGGAACTGTAATCTCTTCCTACTCCAGTCACACCTTGCTTTGGCATCGTATAGCCAAGGTCTGCCAAGTAGCACATCATAACCTTTCTTCATCAGAGGTTGCAGTATTATGTAGGACAGTTGAAAGTCCACTCCTCCAATGTTGGTTCTCACATTGCTCAACATTCCTAGTGGCATTCTGCGTGTTTGATCGGCCAGTCGCAATACTCGGGATGTAGGCTCGAAGGTCTGGAATCCCAAGGAGTTCGCTGTCTCCTCGGTCATGATATTCACGCCCGAGCCGGAGTCCACTGGTACCTTCTGAATGACACAACCTCCGATCTCTACTTCGATCTCTGGAGGTCCCAGGTCTCCCCCTTCCACTCTGTACACATCCGGAAGTTTCTCTTTTCGGGGTTTGCGTGGTCTGCGCAACGAAAGCATCAGCATCCTCCTGTACGTCTTATTGTCTTCCAACAACTGGTGGAAGGAAATATTTGCCCTCTGGCTCCCCATGTCTTTCACTATGTCGTAGGGAGTGTTGGAAGTCACGGCCGGAAGTTTCCCTGTACTCGCGGTCGGAAGGGGTGTAGGGGGCCTAACCGCCTTCCGGTCGTCGGATGTCATTCCGGCGTTCAGTGCTTCCTTGATGAGGTGACTCACCTCATCTTTGATGTCCGGAAGGTAATCTCGAGTCCGGAACTCTTCTGAATACCTATCCGCCTTTTCTGAGTTCTGCTCCGGCTGGGTGTTTCTCATAGCCGGAGGTGTACCCGGCCTTCTCCTCGGGCCTTCTCTAACTTCTTTAGACTTCCTCCTCTCTTCCCTACGCTCGAGGCGGCGAGTGTCCTCGTGGCCTTCTCCTTTCCTCTTCGAACTTCGGGTTTCTACCCGACCGCACATTACTTCTTCCTCTGGCCATACTTCGTTTTCTTCAGCTGGGTCCAGACTCAGTTCTACCTGGTTGACCTGCACTTCTTCCTTGCCAGGTGTTGCTACGAAACGCACGGTTGGCCTAGGGATTGGTGGCTGGTCACATTCAGCTGCTGTATGTCCGGACTTCTTGCAATTGCTGCACAATGGTGCATACCCCATTGGCCTCCTCGGGTGGGGACAACTTGGCGCGTAATGCCCCATGTCTCCGCAGTTGTAGCAACCATCGAATTGTGCTCGAGGTCGGTTATTTCCTGTGTGATTTCCTGGAGGTGCCATGCGTCTTGGTGGGAGTGTACCCGCCATTTCCCTTGGAACAAAGCGCGGTATATGCACCGGTGGGTTCGGAGTTGTAGCTGGAGCTGTCTGTACCGAGTAGGCGGTGTCCTCAACCTGCTCAGCATAATACATAGGCGGCTCAGCATAATACATGGGGGTCTCCCACTGTGGTGCCCATTCGACCGCATTCACTGGGTAAGATGGCCTCGCGGACATGCACTCCGTGTTGGCATGTCCCACCTGTCCGCACGTAGTACACCAGAGATTTGCTCGTTGTCTCGCAGGTGATTTACGTCGGTCTTGGCCTCCCACTACATGAACTTTCAGGTCCGCAAAATTCTTCACCAGGTTGTCTACCTTGGCTGCGATGTCCCCTTGAGTCTTCACTGGGATTCCCTTACCTCGATCCTTCTTCTTGATCGCACTGCGTTTCTTCTTCCGTCTTTCTTCTTCTGAAGATGACGAGTCCTCTTCCTCCTCCGAGGAAGAACTTGATTCGGAGGAGCTTGATTCTTCTGTCGAGGAAGGCGAGTTCCTTCTCTTCCGACGTCCGCCTTGCGACTTCTTCTTCGTCGACCGTCGGTCGCGTCTTCGAGTGTCAAGGGTTGACGTCTCAAAGGTCTCCGCGGAAGCTATCACATCTTGGATTGTGTCAGTCTTGCCTCTCCTACAGAAGGTCTCCATTTCTCTTGAGAGCCCCGTCACATACCAATCCACTGCCTGTTGTACCGAATACGGTTCTCCCGGGCCTGTCTTCGGAATTCGATCTAGGAGGTCTTGGAATCTCTCCGTGTAGTCTCGAAGATTCTCCTTCCGCTCGCGTCGAAGATTTCGAAGCCGGGTCAGAACTCGACTGTCGTATCCGAGTTCGCGGAACCGCTTCAGAAACTTTTCCTTGAGCTGAGCCCAGGTCCGGATGCCAGTGGGGTCGGTGCTCTCATGGTTGTACCAGCTACGCGCTCGTCTGCGTAGCAGGCTAGGAAAGATTCGTAATCTGTCTTCATCACTGGTCTCACGATTGGCGATGGAGACAGACTCGAAGAGCTTTATGTATGAATCTGCATCATCGTCGTCGCCCGTTCCCGTGTATCTTGGATACGAATGTTTGGTGGTAGGTTGGGAAAACACCTGGCGGAGATTGGCTTGATGTTCTGCCATCGGTGATCCTGTCGACGGACTGATCCTAGGTTGGCCAAACTCAGGAAGAGTTCCCGTCGGAGGGATGTCCAATAGAACTGTTAGCTCAATGCTCTCGGTAGGTGAACTGGAACGCCTTTGTCTTCCAGTAGTCGGTGATGGCGATCTTTCTGCAGAGTCCTCACTGGGAGTCTTCTTTTTAGTTCGCCGTTTTGTTTCCACGGCTTTTTCTGAATCTCGACGGAGTTTCCGTGTGGCTCTCGCACTCAGGTTTCCCACACTATCGCTCGTCGACATTCACCGAGCATTGCTGCTCAAGGTTTCTGGTGTTGACGCACTGTCCCCGGCAGCGGCGCCAAAAAGAAGTTGTCGGCTCCTTATGTAATAACCCACCAAAGGCTAAAACTGCAGTATGGTGGTAAAAAGATCGAACCCACAGGGACAGAGGCAACACACAGAGTAAAAGTGTCACGTTTAACAGACTTTTGGTAGAGTTTGAATTCTAGGCGACTGTCACTCCCAGAAATACTGTAGTGCTCGACTCGGAGGCTCGACTCGGAGGAGGAACTCAACTCGGAGGATGCTCGGAGGATGCACGGTACAGCTTGGTCACTCAACACACACACACACACACCTGAAACTGGCAAAAAGCACAACTCGGAGGTCGGTCAGGACCTCCGCTTCGGATTTCAGGAGGAAAGTGTCTCGCAAGTTCACTCAGAGGTTCTGCAGGAAGTGCCTCCCACTCCGGCTTTTACTGCCCTTCCGCCAGGAACTAGCGGGGGTACCCGGACTGGACTTCTCACTTCGGAACGAAGCCTCTACGTACGCCGTGGACGTCACCCTCGACTATCACACAAAACGCAGGGAGTGCAGACCCGACTGAGAACTTACTGAAAACACGATCCAGTAACACACACACAACCTGAATTACAAACCAAGGTTTACACGAAGTAATGAAACTTCACATTGGCATTCAGGGGAAACTTCCCGTAGGAGTACAATCAGGATATGTCACTCGAAGGAGTAAGGGGGAACTGTTCAAGTCTCTAACTCGCAGCCGGCTCTGAGTATCAGAAATCACCCGCAGGTGCAGATCCGCACTACTCAAGTCTCTAACCGGGTACTAGCTCTGAACATTCAGCCGAAGGCCTTCAACTACAACATACGGTAACTTCGCTATGCTGCAGCTTCTCTACGTGGTGCCAGGACCAAAACGCACAAACACGCCAAGAAAGTGAGTTCCTGATCTGCACTTCCGAAACTGGAAGAGTCCCAAGGCAAAACGCCTTGATCTACTTTATACCCTCAAAAGATCCTAACTAGCACTACGCTATCCTATCTACCACTCGCAGCATCTGCGCGAAACCAAACTACTCTACTGCACTCAGCAGATCCGGTGCTGCGCCTCCTGCGCGCCGGACTGCTCCGCGTACTATCTCTACCCTGCCAGTCTTCCGACCGGCTGCGTAACCCCAGGCGTCGGAGCGCTGCAGTGACTTCCGACTGCAAGTGCGCCATAGTGTCGCGCGCACCCGACAGAAAAGTTTCTAATTTCCTTGCCACTCGCCGCCGACTCCGACTGTCACCTTCCGTCAATGCCGCCGCCCGAAGCTCGAACTCCCGGAGTGTAACCCTCTCTTGAGCTGCCACCTCCCAATGGGTGTATCCGTTTAGACAACGAGTCACCCGTGCCGCCAACTCTTCTCGTGCCCTGCAGCTGCTCTCCACCTCTGCCAGCTGCATTTCTAAATCCGCACGTTGTGCCCTCAAATCCGAGCACTCGGTTTGCAAGCTGCACAACAACTCCTCATCCTCCTTGCGGGCTCGTTGACTTTCCTCTAAGGCGCGCGTCTGGCGCGCAAGCTCGGCTGCTAGGACTTCGTTCTGTCTCCGCTCCTCCTGCAGTTCCGACTCGATCCTTGCCCGTATTAGTTCGGCCTCCGCCTGACTCTTCGTCGCCGCATCCTCCTTCTGCTGCTGCAAGGCTTGGTACAGCTTCTGGGTGACCGCCAGGTGTTGTCGGAGGGCGGTGTTCCTATCCACATATACTCCGCATCTAGAGGCCCACCTTGCCACCTTGCTCCTCGTCCTTCGCCTGATTGTCTCCACATAAGACTGCGGTTTTAAGGCACTTCCGTATTTGGATGTCTTGCGATCCAGATATCGCAGGAGTGGAACTATCTGTTCGCACAGCACCCCTGTTGGCGTTTTCTGCACTGACTCCTCTTCTTGCTCTTCCGAGCTCGTATCATCCTCAGTCGCGAGGATTTCAGTCGCCACCGAATCCCTTGGCGACTCCCTGGAACTGTGGCGCGCAGCAGCTTCTGCTGCGACTGCTGCTCCACTGCCTGCTAAAATATCCAGGGCAGTGGGAGATCCCACTGCTTGAGCCCCTGTTCCGGCTCGATCTTCGGTTTGTGAAGGGGTCGACGCCGCAGTGACTTTTGTCGCTCTTGCACCGCCCGCTTCTGCTGCCTGTCCTTCCGGCACAATCTGCGCGGAAGGTGTCCTTGCTGAAGGTGCGTCCGCCGAAGGCGTCCGCACACTGGTCGTTGGCTCCATCCGTCTCGCAGTCGGCGAATCCGGCTGACTCTCTGTTGTCCGACTCGCAGTCGGCCGGCCAGCAGTTGTCCGACTGGGAGTCGGATACACCCTGCGCGTCTTGACTCCACTTGGCCTACTTGTTGGTGGCGTTCTTCCAGAAGTGCCTTCCGCCGAAGACGACCCTCTGAGGATTGTTGGCTCGTCAGCCAAACTCTCTTCCGCCTCCGGCCTGCTGTCCGGTTCAACGCGCCGTTCAGTTGGCCTTCCTTCCGTCTGTCGACCTTCAGTCATCCGACTCGCAGTCGGCCGGCTGTCAGTCCGTCCATCTCCTCCCGAAGGCCGTGGTGCCTTCTGTGCAGAGGTTTCTGCCGTCTTCCCTAGAACCTGAGTGATTATCTCTTCCTGTGTGAGATTCCGCCGGGTCGGAGTTCGCCTGGTCTCCTCAGTAACAGTTGGCATTCTGCGTGCCCTCTGTTTTGGTCGACTATGAGGCTCGGGGGTGGGCCGACCACGAGTCGGCGCAGCTGGTACTTCCGGCTGCCTGTCCTCAGGTCTCTCATCCCACTTCCGCTTGCGCGGAATGCGCTCACTTCGACGTTCTTCTGCTGCTCTGGCTGGAGCCGGAGCCGGAGGCGTACTGGCAAGTTCCTCGTCCGGATCCGTGTCTACTTCGGCCTCCCTCGAATATCTACCTGGATAAGACCGGCTCAGCTGCGGAAACCGAGTTTTCTCAGCATTCGTCAAACATCCCATCGCCCGGTAAAACACGATTAAGTAAGGCGATAGATGATTGAGCGTTCCTCCCCTCTCTTCTTGCGCATGTTGGCGCGTCACCTTCCACAGAAGTCGTGCCCAATGCACCGGAGCTCCTGACAACACTAGCTCCACGAACTCTACCTGCCAACCATGCATGTAAGCGGTCTTGGTCGGCTGCAATATCTGCAGCAATGCTGTCGCGACATTTCTCCGCAATCGATCCTTGTAATCCCGAGTCCGGAAACCGTTCTTGGGATGTCTAGCCACCTTGAAGAGCTCATTGTAAGAGACTTCTTCCTCTTGGGACACTTTCACGCTGTCGGCCTCGAAGAGGAGATCCCCTTCCTCGCCGGCACACCTGCCCAACACCTGCGCCCAATTGCCAATTTCCCATCTCTCTGGGTGTGGGCGAAATCCGCGAGAAGGCTTGTGTCTCTCTTGCAGATACTCGCGCACCATCTCCGGACACGTCCAATTCCACCCCCATAGGAGAAAATCGAGCTTCAACCTCAACAGCACATCTTGAAATGCGCGTAGACCGATCTGCGGCACCCTGAGTGGAGACACTCGCAGCTGGGGAACCTTCGACATTGCGTTGCCTGCACACACACAAACGTTCTCCCTTTCGCTCGCTCTCTCACAATCGCCACTGCGCGTCGGCCACTCAAGCACTGACTGCTCACTCTCTCTACGCTCGTTCGAGATCGCTACTCCAATTCTTTCAAGGTCCGCCAAGATCCTTGCGCAACTCGTCTCCGCACTCTCTACTCTCACTGCAGGTCGCTCCGCCCTTGCGCGTAATCTTGGAACTGGAAATCGCAAAGTCAAGAATGAGAGAATGAGACTGGAGCGCAGTCTTTTCTTCTCCGATTTCAAGAACGTCCAACGTTCTTACTGGTTGCAACGTACGCAGCCGGCTATACGGCTTAACGGTTCGCCCTTTGCATGCGCGAATTCACGTCTCCGCATTGCGCGCATTCGCATGCTTAAACGTTGAATTCTCCCGCCGCCGCCACCTTCCGGACTCGAGTCCGCTGCAGGGTATACGTCGGCCCTGTTGTCTTTTCCTAACCCGCCCTTCTCCGGAGGCGTGTCGCCGCTGGTGCGTTCGTTATCCGTCGGCGCCTTGCTGGAGGCGCACATCCAGCCGGAGCGAATTACGCCGGCGCGCAGTCGTACCGCCTATTTTGTTCTTTATGCCTCGTCCGTTGCTGCCAGCGCATATCCGTCAGCGCAACTCATGCCAGCGCATCCGGCCGTCAGCGCCACGTCGGAGGCGTACATCCGACCGGCGCTTTCCTTCCATGAACAGCCGCCAAGGGCGCTTCCGACTCTGAGTTGGTTTCCTTCTGTGAGCGCGTGATTCCGCCGAAGGCGCATCGCCGAGGGCGTACGGGAATCCTTTCCGGCTGTGAACCCTAGCGCGAACGGCGCATGTCCGGCTACGAGTTTTCCGACGCTCATAACTTCTCCATTCCTGATCCATCTCCGGCGCTCTTGGACTCGTTAGAACGAGCGTCCCGAGCTCTGTCTAATGCAACTTCCACCAACTGGATCTACCGTGTATCCCGATTGTTATGAAGGTTTTCCCTTTCCGCGCTAGCGGCGCTTCGCCGAAGGCGCACTCATGGTCGGATGCCTTTAGAGGTCCGGGCCCTTCCCCTGACGTCTTTAGCACAACCTCCTCCTGAGGTGTCTGCGCCGGAAGCGTAGCTTCCTTATACGCTAGAGGCGCGTGAGTAGAGACACCTCAAAAAGGAGCTTTTGCCGAAGGCGCCGAAGACGTTGGCGTTGGTACATCCGACTACGTGATTCTTTGTGCCCTCGTGACGATCTCATCAATCCACTCTATTTAGCGTACCCTTCTCTAGCTACAAACACTGCTTTGGTACTAGTTTTCTAAAATTGTTTAAATTCTGCAAAAAAAACAAAAAGCGTGTTACCACAATTATTCCAATTCTCGATCAGCAAAGTTGAAAAAAAAGCATGATATGAGAACTTGAAGGATTTGGTGATAATATAATTCATAATATTCATTCGGTTAGCAAGAGTGATTTCCTCTTTGGGGCAGAAGACAAACTTAAATAAATCGGCTAACAAGACTGTACTCAGTCACGCTCAATGGTACTCAACTTTTGTATACCTATTAGATAGAAAACTTCCACACATTTAAAAGCAATATGTTCCAAAAATATCTGGTTTTAATCTTAAGACTGAAGAAAAAATAAAGTAGATGGATCCATTCCCCACTTTAACAAAGATTGATGGTACAGATATCTCCTTGATCTGAAAGAATTTGAAACAGTATAGGATAGGAAATTCAAACGTAGGAAGTATGTCAATCCAAGGTCACAATCTGAGCCAACATGAGTCCAATGACCACAGCAGAAGAAAAATTCAATAAACATATTTCTCATCTTTGATAATTTGCGGAATTGTAAATTATAAAGGCGTTGAAAATAAGACGAAGCGGAACATGGAGATTGAAAAATTGGTGCTGAATAGGTTATAGTAATAGGGCCACCGGCTTTAGACTCGGTACAATATGGAGCTTCCTTATTCTGCTCATAGAGCAGGACCCCCTTTCTAAGGAGATAAGATGCGTCAACGAGATCCGGTGCATCTGTTGTTAATTAATTAGCGCAGCTTCAGAGTCTGCGGATCTCAAGGGCACCAGGTCGCGATGGATTGATGGATTGCCTCTCGATTTCCAACCTCAGCACATGCGGAGGTGCTGCTGCTGCTGGCCTGACACCAACCAGCATGTTCACACGCTATTCACTCACAAGCGCGCAAAATCTGCAACATGGCACGTTCCCTGCCCTGCAAAAGACCACTCATAAACAAGCTGTGAGATCTGAGTACTGAAGTGGCTACACTCACACAAATAGGCACGCGGCTCTTTCGACGCTCAGAGGAAATGAACTACGAGTGGAAGAAACGAGGTACTTATGGAAGAAAGACAAATGCATTAGTGAGAACAGGCAACCCCCTATGCCTTTCTTATGCTCGTTGCCCTTGAGGAGATGGACCACGGAGCTTTGGAGGATTTTACGAATATGAACAATATCAAGTTGCAAACAAAGGATTTTGGCGTGGTTTGAACATGTTTATAAGTTATTGATATAATTCGTACCGTACTACTGGTGAATTATTATTGATCCCATCGAACATGTGTGAGATAAAAGTTTGTTTCTTCCTCTAGTAGGACGTGGTCTTTACAGAGACGCATGATGACGAAATCTTCGTCGAGTGGAGAATTCATAGCTTGGCCCCCAGTTTTAGCGCTTCACGCTCACAGGTGTTGCTCGTGTATTAAGCATGGCATCCATTGCACCCATATTTCCACAGATACTACTCCATACCGTTCTTCATCATTTCCAGCCACCATGATTGCAACCCACTAGTTTGTGACCTTGCAGCGTTCGAACTGATGGCTAACAGCGTTAAAACTCATTCACTCTGTGTGACATGAACTCGGCTGTTTCCAAACAAGGCTGCAGAGTATGGGCGGTCTGTCATCGCATCTCCAGGCATTTCTAAAGAAACGAGAGATTAGTGATGCATGTATGTAGCTTACGGCAATGCTAAAACCTTGTGTCCAACGGCTGGAGACACATCGCTGATTTTCAATCGATAAACAGTGAAACTGTTTGACGATAATGATAAATGATAAACAACTGAAAATGTCCAAACAAAGACATGTTGACAAACATGTGCTTTTGGAAATAATTGCTATATATATGAACGAAAATTCGTCTACTAGAGCTTGATATGAGGCCAATTCCGGCACCAAAAGAAAAAAAGTTGTCCGGGAACACTACAAGTAGCGATACACTATAGAGTAAGCTCTTCATCATTGTAAAATGATGAAGAGCAGCGAATTCCTTTGGATTACGAGGAAGTATTGACACCTCGGATATGGAAGACTTTGAAGGTTTCCCCCGGAAGGTCTACCTCGAGCTGGCCTACGTGTATAGCGAAGGAAGCTCTTAGGTGCGCAGCTGAAGGGAGCAAAGCGATTTGCTGACCCTAGCTCCAGTAGATCCTCTTCTTGCCCTTTTGTACAACAAAAGGAAACAAAAAGCTGAAAAGGTTCTGCCAATCCGTATCTTCCCAATTCGTACAGTATTCCAAAACTCTTATAAAATCACGTATGTCAGCTGAATTTTCTTTTATAGAATAATTAAATCAGATATTCCTGCTGAATATAACGCGTAAAAACAGCTAGTAGTGTTATACTCCTAACTGAAGATGTACATTCAGAAAACAACACCAACGCCATTACCATCTGTACGAGATGAATTTGAGGTGAGGAAGTACCGGTGGCCTAAGAATTCGAGGTATCTAACGACTTGAATACTTGAACAGGATGTTGAAACTGTGCAGAATCAGATAGCATCCGAAGCCTAGATGGACCATAGAGCTGACGCATGACGGTACTCCCTTCGGCTCTTTTGAGGTTGTCGATAAGAAAGACGTAATTGTCTGAAGAACCGATAACACTTATTCATACGAGGAGATTAATAAACCTTTCTCCAGATGAGGCATGCCCTACACACCCACACACTTACGTTTTGGAACAAAAATCCACGACTTTTCCATAACAGTGGGTATGGATGCTGAACAGGGTCCCCTGGGAACAAGCCTAACTTACGCCAAATATGAAATTTTGGGCGCGAAATTCTGATATTTCATGTGAGTTTCGCGTGGATGTGTAGAAGCGGTCCAAGCGTCAGTCAGGTCCAGGGGGGAACATGTAGCGAGGAGCGTTTGACCTGGGAATGAAGGCAAGTGGGAGTTGACTTCAGGACCAGGTGGGCACTACGAGGTGCCAGCGTCCGTGGAGCCTTTGGCCCGTTCAGAGTGGATCATATCGTCTGCTCTCATGTGCAGTCCTTAGACTCAACACTGGAAGTATTAGAATAAGTGGAAAGGGTCCATGGTCCCTCCCCAGTCAGCTTGTTGGATATGGGACTTGCTGGCACGAGGGAAGAAGGGAGGACTGCGAATCGGTATTCTTGTCTCGCCTGCCCATGTCCCTATCCGAAATTGCTCATCTTCTCCAGTTCTCAGCACGATCGGTATGAGTCCCACTGGGTCCTGACCCGTCCGTCCGGAGACTTCAAAATCGTGTGCACAGGATGTGTCTACAGAGTGCTCATGCTGTGGATTCCGTTGTCTGAGTTTTATTCTGGGGCCTTATTTTGGTTTCTTTCGGACTATGATGTGACAGAGGAGAATCGAAGGATACAGTTGTCAATGGTCATCAACTGGTTGGAAAGTTGACCGTCTGTCCCTTGCTGGAAGACTTGAGGAGAAGCATTGACGGAGGAGGCGTGAAGAAAAAAAAACAAAACGATACGGAAGCAGCAGCAGCACGATGTTTCTGATCCAGCTTCTCCGGAACAGAGTGCGACCCGATTGATTGATTGGTGTCGTCTTGCTTCTCTTCCTCCTAGTCCAGCAGCTGCGACACTCCCTCTCATGAAATTGTAACATGCTAATTTTGCTGTGGTTGGGAAGAGTCCGCGGTCATCAAGGTAGGCTGAAGAGATCTTCACTTGCGGATAAATATTTACCATGTGGCCACTGCCTCGCAAGCTGTCAAACAGGATGTTCAATTTCTTAGAAGAGCAGCTGGATCAGCGAACCTAAGCTTGTGAATGATGTCGATTCTTCTTCTCTTTCAGGGATGAGTTTACAGTCTCAAGTCTGTAAGCAAGGATGCTCGTCTCTGTCAATGAAATTAAATCATACAGAACCCACTGATCGCTACATTTTTCTCGTTGATAGAAGGTTAGTGGAGGAGACCGATGTGCTTACATTATCAACTCACGAGGTTTTGAAGATTGTGCTCCTCCTGAAAGTCACTTGGAGACTTGCGTTGGCTATGGCCCGACGAGTAGCTGTGGGATCAATATTCCGAGACACGACGACTGTGACCCTACGAACCTCTCGCTGGGAGGGCTGAGTCAAAGTCTCCGGACTTTCACCGTACTTCTAGTCTGACCAAATGAAATGGAGAATCCAATAATCTTCCAATTAAGTAAGCAACTTGAACCTGGAATGATAGAGCCTACCTATTTAGCCGGTAGGCGGTGAACTTGGAATGTGGTAACACACTTTTTGTTTTTTTTGCAGAATTTAAACAATTTTAGAAAACTAGTACCAAAGCAGTGTTTGTAGCTAGAGAAGGGTACGCTAAATAGAGTGGATTGATGAGATTGTCACGAGGGCACAAAGAATCACGTAGTCGGATGTACCAACGCCAACGTCTTCGGCGCCTTCGGCAAAAGCTCCTTTTTGAGGTGTCTCTACTCACGCGCCTCTAGCGTATAAGGAAGCTACGCTTCCGGCGCAGACACCTCAGGAGGAGGTTTTGCTAAAGACGTCAGGAGAAGGGCCCGGACCTCTAAAGGCATCCGACCATGAGTGCGCCTTCGGCGAAGCGCCGCTAGCGCGGAAAGGGAAAACCTTCATAACAATCGGGATACACGGTAGATCCAGTTGGTTGAAGTTGCATTAGAAAGAGCTCGGGACGCTCGTTCTAACGAGTCCAAGAGCGCCGGAGATGGATCAGGAATGGAGAAGTTATGAGCGTCGGAAAACTCGTAGCCGGACATGCGCCGTTCGCGCTAGGGTTCACAGCCGGAAAGGATTCCCGTACGCCCTCGGCGATGCGCCTTCGGCGGAATCACGCGCTCACAGGAGGAAACCAACTCAGAGTCGGAAGCGCCCTTGGCGGCTGTTCATGGAAGGAAAGCGCCGGTCGGATGTACGCCTCCGACGTGGCGCTGACGGCCGGATGCGCTGGCATGAGTTGCGCTGACGGATATGCGCTGGCAGCAACGGACGAGGCATAAAGGACAAAATAGGCGGTACGACTGCGCGCCGGCGTAATTCGCTCCGGCTGGATGTGCGCCTCCAGCAAGGCGCCGACGGATAATGAACGCACCAGCGGCGACACGCCTCCGGAGAAGGGCGGGTTAGGAAAAGACAACAGGGCCGACGTATACCCTGCAGCGGACTCGAGTCCGGAAGGTGGCGGCGGCGGGAGAATTCAACGTTTAAGCATGCGAATGCGCGCAATGCGGAGACGTGAATTCGCGCATGCAAAGGGCGAACCGTTAAGCCGTATAGCCGGCTGCGTACGTTGCAACCAGTAAGAACGTTGGACGTTCTTGAAATCGGAGAAGAAAAGACTGCGCTCCAGTCTCATTCTCTCATTCTTGACTTTGCGATTTCCAGTTCCAAGATTACGCGCAAGGGCGGAGCGACCTGCAGTGAGAGTAGAGAGGGCGGAGACGAGTTGCGCAAGGATCTTGGCGGACCTTGAAAGAATTGGAGTAGCGATCTTGAACGAGCGCAGAGAGAGTGAGCAGTCAGTGCTTGAGTGGCCGACGCGCAGTGGCGATTGTGAGAGAGCGAGCGGAAGGGAGAACGTTTGTGTGTGCAGGCAACGCAATGTCGAAGGTTCCCCAGCTGCGAGTGTCTCCACTCAGGGTGCCGCAGATCGGTCTACGCGCATTTCAAGATGTGCTGTTGAGGCTGAAGCTCGATTTTCTCCTATGGGGGTGGAATTGGACATGTCCGGAGATGGTGCGCGAGTATCTGCAAGAGAGACACAAGCCTTCTCGCGGATTTCGCCCACATCCAGAGAGATGGGACATTTGCAATTGGGCGCAGGTGTTGGGCAGGTGTGCCGGCGAGGAAGGGGATCTCCTCTTCGAGGCCGATAGCGTGAAGGTGTCCCAGGAGGAAGAAGTCTCTTACAATGAGCTCTTCAAAGTGGCCAGACATCCCAAGAACGGTTTCCGGACACGGGATTACAAGGATCGATTGCGGAGAAATGTCGCGACGGCATTGCTGCAGATATTGCAGCCGACCAAGACCGCTTACATGCATGGTTGGCAGGTAGAGTTCGTGGAGCTAGTGCTGTCAGGAGCTCCGGTGCATTGGGCACGGCTCCTGTGGAAGGTGACGCGCCAACATGCGCAAGAAGAGAGGGGAGGAACGCTCAATCATCTATCGCCTTACTTAATCGTGTTTTACCGGGCGATGGGATGTTTGACGAATGCTGAGAAGACTCGGTTTCCGCAGCTGACCCGGACTTATCCAGGTAGATATTCGAGGGATGCCGAAGTAGACACGGATCCGGACGAGGAACCTGCCAGTACGCCTCCTGCTCCGGCTCCAGCAAGAGCAGCAGAAGAACGTCGAAGTGAGCGCATTCCGCGAAAGCGGAAGTGGGATGAGAGACCTGAGGACAGGCAGCCGGAAGTGCCAGCTGCGCCGACTCGTGGTCGGCCCACCCCCGAGCCTCATAGTCGACCAAAACAGAGGGCACGCAGAATGCCAACTGTTACTGAGGAGACCAGGCGAACTCCGACCCGGCGGAATCTCACACAGGAAGAGATAATTGCTCAGGTCCTAGGGAAGACGGCAGAAACCTCTGCACAGAAGGCACCACGGCCTTCGGGAGGAGATGGACGGACTGACAGCCGGCCGACTGCGAGTCGGATGACTGAAGGTCGACAAGCGGAAGGAAGGCCAACTGAACGGCGCGTTGAACCGGACAGCAGGCCGGAAGCAGAAGAGAGTTTGGCTGACGAGCCAACAATCCTCAAAGGGTCGTCTTCGGCGGAAGGCACTTCTGGAAGAACGCCCCCAACAAGCAGGCCAAGTGGAGTCAAGACGCGCAGGGTGTATCCGACTCCCAGTCGGACAACTGCTGGTCGGCCGACTGCGAGTCGGACAACAGAGAGTCAGCCGGATTCGCAGACTGCGAGACGGATGGGGCCAACGACCAGTGTGCGGACGCCTTCGGCGGACGCACCTTCAGCAAGGACACCTTCCGCGCAGATTGTGCCGGAAGGACAGGCAGCAGAAGCGGGCGGTGCAAGAGTGACAAAAGTCACTGCGGCGTCGACCCCTTCACAAACCGAAGATCGAGCCGGAACAGGGGCTCAAGCAGTGGGATCTCCCACTGCCCTGGATATTTTAGCAGGCAGTGGAGCAGCAGTCGCAGCAGAAGCTGCTGCGCGCCACAGTTCCAGGGAGTCGCCAAGGGATTCGGTGGCGACTGAAATCCTCGAGACTGAGGATGATACGAGCTCGGAAGAGCAGGAAGCGGATTCGGTGCAGAAAACGCCAACAGGGGTGCTGTGCGAACAGATAGTTCCACTCCTGCGATATCTGGATCGCAAGACATCCAAATACGGAAGTGCCTTAAAACCGCAGTCTTATGTGGAGACTATCAGGCGAAGGACGAGGATCAAGGTGGCAAAGTGGGCCTCTAGTTGCCAAGTATATGTGGAAAGGAACACCGCCCTCAAACAACACCTGGCGGTCACCCAGAAGCTATACCAAGCCTTGCAGCAGCAGAAGGAGGATGCGGCGACGAAAAGTCAGGCGGATGCCGAACTAATACGGGCAAAGATCGAGTTGGAACTGCAGGAGGAGCGGAGACAGAACAAAGTCCTAGCAGCCGAGCTTGCGCGCCAGACGCGCGCCTTAGAGGAAAGTCAAAGAGCCCGCAAGGAGGATGAGGAGTTGTTGTGCAACTTGCAAACCGAGTGCTCGGATTTGAGGGCACAACGTGCGGATTTAGAAATGCAGCTGGCAGAGGTGGAGAGCAGCTGCAGGGCACGAGGAGAGTTGGCGGCACGGGTGACTCGTTGTCTAAAAGGATACACCCATTGGGAGGTGGCAGCCCAAGAGAGGATCACACTCAGGGAGTTCGAGCTTCGGGCGGCGGCCTTGGCGGAAGGTGACAGTCGGAGTCGGCGGCGAGTGGCGAGAAAATTAGAAACCTTCTTGTCGGGTGCGCGCGACACTATGGCGCACTTGCAGTCGGAAGTCACCACAGCGCTCCGACGCCTGGGGTTACGCAGCCGGTCGGGAGACTGGCAAGGTAGAGATAGTACGCGGAGCAGTCCGGCGCGCAGGAGGCGCAGCACCGGATCTGCTGAGTGCAGTAGAGTAGTTTGGTTTCGCGCAGATACTGCGAGTGGTAGATAGGATAGCGTAGTGCTAGTTAGGATCTTTTAAGAGTATAAAGTAGATCAAGGCGTTTTGCCTTGGGACTCTTCCAGTTTCGGAAGTGCAGATCAGGAACTCACTTTCTTAGCGTGTTTGTGCATTTTGGTCCTGGCACCACGTAGAGAAGCTGCAGCATAGCGAAGTTACCGTATGATGTAGTTGAAGGCCTTCGGCTGAATGTTCAGAGCTAGCACCCGGTTAGAGACTTGAGTAGTGCGGATCTACACCTGCGGGTGATTTCTGATACTCAGAGCCGGCTGCGAGTTAGATACTTGAACAGTTCCCCCTTACTCCTTCGAGTGACATATCCTGATTGTACTCCTACGGGAAGTTTCCCCTGAATGCCAATGTGAAGTTTCATTACTTCGTGTAAACCTTGGTTTGTAATTCAGGTTGTGTGTGTGTTACTGGATCGTGTTTTCAGTAAGTTCTCAGTCGGGTCTGCACTCCCTGCGTTTTGTGTGATAGTCGAGGGTGACGTCCACGGCGTACGTAGAGGCTTCGTTCCGAAGTGAGAAGTCCAGTCCGGGTACCCCCGCTAGTTCCTGGCGGAAGGGCAGTAAAAGCCGGAGTGGGAGGCACTTCCTGCAGAACCTCTGAGTGAACTTGCGAGACACTTTCCTCCTGAAATCCGAAGCGGAGGTCCTGACCGACCTCCGAGTTGTGCTTTTTGCCAGTTTCAGGTGTGTGTGTGTGTGTTGAGTGACCAAGCTGTACCGTGCATCCTCCGAGTATCCTCCGAGTTGAGATCCTCCTCCGAGTCGAGCCTCCGAGTCGAGCACTGCAGTATTTCTGGGAGTGACAGTCGCCTAGAATTCAAACTCTACCAAAAGTCTGTTAAATGTGACACTTTTACTCTGTGTGTTGCCTCTGTCCCTGTGGGTTCGATCTTTTTACCACCATACTGCAGTTTTAGCCTTTGGTGGGTTATTACATGGAACTTCTGAAGAATCATTGCTGCAATGTCAAATAAACCTAATGGAAACGACTCAATGAGTCCAAGAGATCGGGTACCATAGAGAAAAAGTATGCTCTCGTAAAAGTCTCTAGCGCTAGAGTACGATGGAGTACGATGTTAGTGAAAGAGATATAAAAAAGGTGTGGAATAGGCGGAAGCAAATCTAAATTAATTTCTAAATTGCACGGAGATTAAGACACGAAGCTATTGGTTGTGAATACAGAAGTCCAACTCATCTACTATGCTCCAAGTTACATCAACGAAGTTTTGACAATCCATGTCATCAAACTCTATCGAAAATGTATTTGTGAAGGTACATATAATGACATTAGAAGTTGATGAGAACCAAAATTAAGTGTTCAGTGATCCAAGTTGCACAATCTATCACAACTTCAAATTTTTCTGTTTGGCAAGAAGAAAATTAAGGATTTGTTCATGACGAAGATAAAAGCAGTGAAATATTTACAACTACAGTAATATTGACATTATAGCTTGAGAGATAAATTGTTTATATCTCAATAGTCAGATTCTTGTACTTAACGCATCAAGTCATTCTATAAGCAAGCTTTTGATATAAAGCTTCGGTTACTCTCCTGCGAAGTTTGAGAAGATCTTTAGAAAGTTGTTTGGATCATTTCAAAAGCAAGACTCTTATCTTCAAAACTTTCGCCACAAGACAATACATGACATGTTGAACTGAATGAATGTGATAACCAATTTTTCGGAAAAATATTACATATTAAATACATGACATGTCGAACTACATGAATGTGATACCTAACTTTTTGGGATAATGTTGCATATTTAACTAGAATGCGTTCTTCAACTTGAGTCTTTTGTACAAGATGATAAGCTTGAAGAATCACTCACGAGGCATTTGATTCAAAATTCACCATGGAATCCCAGCAGTGAAGCATGATAAAAGTTTTTCATTGATTTGCGATAGTATGTAATTGATATAACTCGTTTGTGACAGAAGTATTATATATGCATACTATCGCAATGCATACAATACTAAGGAGTTGCAAATCTAAGTAAAATTTTTAATATATTAAATAATTTAACTAGATAATTGAAAATGAAGTTCGTACTCTTATTGTAATAGATAAAATATCAAACTATGTATACATACATTATAAATATGTTTTATGCATACATTAGAAAATGTAAATACAATTCTCAGAATATACTAATTATTTATTTTTATACATGAAATATAGTTTTAATTCAATCTAGATTAGTGTAACTGTGTATTCTAATAAACGTCTATCAATCAATAAAATATTTTGAAGTTTATTGATGTCATTTGATTTTTTGTAATTTTATATAATTTTTTTAATAAATTTATGAAAGGTTCATTTTGTTTTATTTATTAAATAATGTGTAAAATTGTATAGATAACTTTTATTCTTACAGAATGAAAAATAATTTTCCCTTTATCCCATTGAAAGTACATTCCTTTGAATTTTGGAATCAATTATTTTTTCAACTTACAAATTATACAATGAGATAAAAAAATAATGATCTTGAAATTTCTTATGTTATCAGTAGATGATACAAGAATACAAACATAACCCGTGGGGAAAAAAAATGTTTAGTTATAGGAATCTGGGTCAAAAAGCTTTGATGCTATTTGTTGGACAAAAGATTTGTTATTATTTCAAATCATACGATTTTGACTTTATATATCTAAGAAAGTACTGATGAGTTTCATAGACATCGTAACTAGCAGAATTTTGATAAATCATCAACAATTTGACTTGCAAAAAATATTTTCTTTTTATTTTAATGTCCTGAATATACACATATTTATACTTTTTCAAAAGGATTTGTTGGCAATCAAGACATAAGAATAATCTTTGAAAAGTAACCAAAAATTTTAACAATTCATTTATGATCTGGAATTTTTTCAAAACATGAATTCAAGAAAAATAATTTGATAATGATTAAGATTTGTTAGGAAAATTTTGTTTTATCAAGAAATAAAGTCACAGTTATAAAGAACAATTAAAAGAACTTTGACGAACAACTGAAAAGATTTAAAACTCAGGCAAAATTTTAAAGAAATATAGAAATGTGAAAGACTCAAGAAATCTAAATGCATTCAGTAGTCTCAATGTAGATTATCATTCAAATGGTATGTGGAATTTTGAAAACTATTTACTAGCTGTCAGTTTTTTATATTATGTCCATAAAATCTATAATATTTTGAAATAAGGAAATTCTAAATCTTTTGATATTTCAAATAGATTGAGGTCATTCAGCAAATAAAATCAAATAAAGATTGAAAATTATCAAGTTTTTTGATAGTTTCTTTTTGTCACACTATGATAAAATTGTATGATTGAATCAATATGCGGATATCTTTGATATTTAGTAACTCCATGATATAAAACTTACATGCATAGTTTCATTTGTAGAATGTATGTTGATATGATAATAAAATCTATATTATATTTTGATAAACATTTCTATATATAAAACAAAATTTTCCATCAACATTTCATCTTTTCAGAGTTGTTTCAACTTGAATAAAAAATGCATCAAAAGCTTTGATGTGTGTGGGTTTGTTGATATACACCTTTAAAAATGACTAATGACACTTTGATCACCTTCTTCTTTTAACTTTAGTAACAAAATTGTAAATATCTATCATTTTACCTCATAAATAGAGTTGTTTTCTTGAAAAATATGTTTGATGCATCAATTCTGATGATATATCTATTCAAAAGTTACTAAGAGTCAAAGCGCCAAATATTAAAAACAACTGAAAAAGTTTGGAAAATTGTACAACCAAAATCTCTAAAGCAGATGTTATACAAGCAGATGTTAATCGTAAGAACAATGTTATACAATGATGTCTTGTTTGAAACAATTCTTTAGATCTTGTTTATGAGTTAAACATTTTGAGATGGGAACTATCATCAAATAAATATGCAAATTAGACTACGCATCCAATAGAAAGATATTTAATCACATTTTAAAATTTTGCAGCAAAACTATATCTGAATATGCTTTAAACAGAAAAAAGAGAGACAAAGAGATGAAATATAATGTTTACGTTTCAACTATTTTATCAAATGAGCAATGCGTTTTATCTCTTTCATATGACATGTTTGGATTTGTGATATGAGCACAGAGTGCAAAAGTGGCAGTATGACTTGTTTCATTTCAGTAGATATATCAATTATTTGACTTTACATGTACTATTACACCAGATGTTCATATGAAGTCACATATCACTGTTATCTTGCATTTAGCATCAGAGTTATTTCGTAAGTCATGTATACAGCACAGTTTCTCTTAATTTGTAAGCAACTTCGAAAAATGTAACTTCTTGAGAGGTTTAAGGTTGATCTCAGCAAGTATCATTTTGGATCTATCAACTTCTATACGTCGCGATAAACAAGCAAGAGTGCTCGTAGCACGGACGAAATTCGATTTAAGTTTCATGTTTGAGGTGTAAAGAACACCAGACTCTGGAACTAGAACTGTGCATGAGCTCACATGCTTGGCAGTTGAGCTAGAATAATAATCATATAAGCAATCGAGAACGTCGATTGCGCTTCTACTCTGTTCAAAGTTCTTCAACATTATGTTTAGTAAAATTCCAAAGAGCTTACCAGTTTATTCTGAACCTACAAGTTATGTAGAGTTATATAGAAAAAGAAAGCACAAGAGGCATTGTCAACCAGGCCGACAGCGCATGTGCCACTCAGTTGTCAAAAGCATCCACTTTAGCTTGAATAGATTATAAAAATTCAATGAAGATGAACTTTGAAATCTTCTTTGTCAGGTGTCGACATCGTGTGTATCATCACACTGATGCATTCACTGTGACTCACATATTCGCTTGCACAACAAAGTCAAGATCTAGTCTGACCTTCTAACATCATTGTCCAATCACAGAGTAGGGTGAACTCTTCGTTGTCAGGTGACGACATCGAGTGTATCATCACACTGATGCATTAAGTGTGACTCACATATGCTGTGCGCTTGCACAACAAAGTCAAGATTTAGTCTGACCTTGTAACGCCATTGTCCAATCACAGAGTAGGGAGTAACACGCTTTTTGAGTTATAATATTTTCGCTACCTTGATCGCTCACACTTTTCAATGTAAAATCCCATATGTTTTGGCGGTAACAACGGTGAAAACACAGATCCATAGAACGTGGCAAGTAACCAGATCATGCTGTTTCTGTCGTCTTCTGTACCAAGCGATAAACAAGCAAGCAAGAGTGTTCTTAGCACGATCAAAATTCGATAACGATTTCATGTTTGTGGTCTAAAGACCTCCAAACTGTGCATGCATTCACATGCTTGACTGCTGGGGTAGAAGAACAATCATACCAGCAGTTGATAACCTCGAGTACTGGTATCCTCTGTACACAGTTCTTCGAAATCATAGTTAGTAAATTCCCAAAAGCTTATCAGTTTTTTCTGAACCTACAAGTTATTTTCAATTATGTAGACAACTGCTCTGGGTCAAAAGTAAGAAAAAAAGTACCATTCTTATTACAGCTGACTACGCATGTGCCACTCAGCTGTCAGAACACGTCCACTTGCTCGAATAGATCAAACATCCCAGATAAATTGATTGATAAAGAGGAAATTTGTAATTGACTTTGTCAATGTGACGTCATCGAATATATCATCACACTGAGGCATTCACCCACGTTTCCTCTTCGCTTGCACAACAAAGTCAAGATCTTCTCTGAGATTCTGACACCGTGTTCCAATCACAGAGTATGAAGGAACACGATTTTTGTGTTCGACTGTTGTCATCACCTTGATCGCTCACACGATTCAAGGTAATGACATCAATTCAATTATGATGATGTATCTACATAAAAGTTACCAAGAGTCAAAGCGCCAAATATTAAAAACAACTGAAAAAGCTGAAAAATTCGTACAATCATAATCTCTAAAGCAGATAAAATATGGTAAGAACAATGGGATACTTCCACTCTTATTTAATACTGTCTTGTTTGAAACAATTATTTAGATCGTGTTTATGAGTTAAACATTTTGAGATGGGAACTATCATCAAATAAATATGCAAATTAGACTACGCATCCAATAGAAAGGTATATTAATCACAAATTTTAAATATTGCAGCAAAATTATATCTGAATATGCTTCAAACAGAAAAAAGAGAGACAAAGAGATGAAATAAAATGCTTACGTTTCAACTATTTTATCAAATGAGCAATGCGTTTTATCTCTTTCATATGACATGTTTGGATTTGTGATATGAGCACACGAGTGCAAAAGTGGCAGTATGACTTGTTTCATTTCAGTAAATATATCAATTACTTGACTTTACATGTACGATTACACCAGATCTTCATCTGAAGACATGTATCACTGTTATCTAGCATTTGGCATCAGAATTATTTTTTAAGTCATGTATACAGCACAGTTTCTCTTTATTTGCAAGCAACTTCAAAAAATGTAACTTCTTCAGAGGTTTAACGTTGAGCTCAGCAAGTTACTGGTTCATGCTGGTTCTATCAACTTGTATACGCCACGATAAACAAGCAAGAGTGATCGTAGCACGGACGAAATTCGATTTCAGTTTCATGTTTGAGGCCTAAAGAACACCAGACTCTGGAACTAGAGCTGTGCACTAACCTCGAGTAATGGTACACAGTATCCTCTGTACCCAGTTCTTCGATATCATAGTTAGTCAATTCCCAAAAAGCTTATCAGTTTTGTATGAACCTACTGTTCTGAGTCAAAAGTAAAAAAAAACGTAACATACTTATTACAGCTGACTACGCATGTGTCACTCAGCTGTTAGAACACGTCCACTTGCTCGAATAGATCAAACATCCCAGATGAATGGATTAATAAAGAAGAAATTTGTAATTGAATTTGTCAATGTGACGTCATTGAGTACATCATCACACTGAGGCATTCACCCACGTTTCCTCTCCGCTTGCACAACAAAGTCAAGATTACTCTGAGATTCTAACACCATGTTCCAATCACAGACTATGAAGGAACACGATTTTTGTGTTCGACTGTTGTCATCACCTTGATCGCTCACACGATTCAATGACAAGATCTGATTGAAGAGGATGCATGCGTTTTTCCCAAGCTAGCCATCGTAGTGTCTGTCTTCCCGTTGGTCTTCATGTAGCTAGATTCGCAGTCTCCCAGTACAAGTGTACATCCTGTTTTTGCACAACTCAGAGCTCGTCACATCTGAGAAATCTGCTACATCATGCATTCTATGACATTTTGCTTTCACATCGCGCGATCTTTGCTAAGAACTTGATTTCAGATACTCGCTGGTTCGCTCGTCAGACGCAAGGTCCGCTGCCCGCTGCTGCGCTCATCGACGACGACGTTGTTGCGTTCAAAGAGAGGCAGAGCAGAAGAAGAGAGGCCGTGCAAGAGCTCCGACATCTTTGATTTTCTTCTTCCCAGCCAGCGTCGGAAGGCACACGAGGTACTTTGCACAGTTTCTCTTCATTTGCAAGCAACTTCAAAAAATGTAACTTCTTTAGAGGTTTAACGTTGAGCTCAGCAAGTTCCTGGTTCATGCTGGTTCTATCAACTTGTATACGTCACGATAAACAAGCAAGAGTGATCGTAGCACGGACGAAATTCGATTTCAGTTTCATGTTTGAGGCCTAAAGAACACCAGAATCTGGAACTAGAGCTGTGCACTAACCTCGAGTAATGGTACACAGTATCCTCTGTACCCAGTTCTTCGATATCATAGTTAGTCAATTCCCAAAAAGCTTATCAGTTTTGTATGAACCTACTGTTCTGAGTCAAAAGTAAGAAAAAACGTAACATCCTTATTACAGCTGACTACGCATGTGCTACTCTTCTGGCAGAATACGTCCACTTGCTCGAATAGATCAAACATCCCAGATAAATGGAATATTAAAGAAGAAATTTGTAATTTAATTTGTCAATGTGACGTCATCGAGTACATCATCACACTGAGGCATTCACCCACGTTTCCTCTCCGCTTGCACAACAAAGTCAAGATCTACTCTGAGATTCTAACACCATGTTCCAATCACAGAGTATGAAGGAACACGATATTTGTGTTCGACTGTTGTCATCACCTTGATCGCTCACACGATTCAATGACAAGATCTGAATTGAAGAGGATGCATGTTTTTTTCCCAAGCTAGCCATCGTAGTGTCTGTCTTCCCGTTGCTCTTCATGCAGCTAGATTCGCAGTCTCCCAGTACAAGTGTACATCCTGTTTTTGCACAACTCAGAGTTCGTCACATCTGAGAAATCTGCTATATCATGCATTCTATGACATTTTGCTTTCACACCGCGCGATCTTTGCTAAGAACTTGATTTCAGATACTCGCTGGTTCGCTCGTCAGACGCAAGGTCGCTGCCCGCTGCTGCGCTCCAGTCGACGACGACGTTGCTGCGTTCAAAGAGAGGCAGAGCAGAAGAAGAGAGGCCGTGCAAGAGCTCCGACATCTTTGATTTTCTTCTTCCCAGCCAGCGTCAGAAGGCACACGAGGTACTTCGCATCCTTCACTCCGCACAGCGGCAGCGCTCGCTCTGGATAGGGAGAAGAAGGAAGAGAGGGAGAGAAGAGACCTGACTTGACCCAAGCGGAGGACGGAGAGGGCTATCTCTTGTTCACTCAGTTCGGTCACCAGTGCACATCAAACCTCTTTCTCCCAGAGTGGTTCCCGATAGACGTGAAGTCTTTTTTGCCACACGGTCCACGATTTAGATTGTAACCAGAATCCTGGTCTTCTGTGTTAATTTTGATTCCCATCGCTTGTCCCGAGCTCAACTAGACTGCTGCTTTCACTTTGCACAATTTACCTGCGTTCGTGGTGATTGCTCATGATCCTTGTATCGGAAGATCTCGAAGTGATATTTGTTTTGCTATTTGTGGACAGTGCAAGAAGTCTCATGCCCAGCAGACACTACGACGGGAAGATAAGTTTTCTTTGGGAGAGCCGGCTTTCGGATCGAGGAGAGTGCTTCCTGTAGGCCCGGTTACATTTCGCTCGCGCATGCCAAGCAGCAAACGTTTCTTAATCTCTGAGAGAGGAGGAGAGAAAGGAAGGTGCAGGTGCGTCCATCTTCAGTCACGCTGCTGAACTGGCGACACGGGAAATGGACTCCGCACACGAGGAACCGGAGCTTCCCTCCGCCATCCAGGACCTTCTACAGCGTCTGGAAGGACAAGGCGAGCCTATAACGGAGCTTCCCAGATTAAGCAGGCCAGAATTTCGGGAGTTCTTTCCCTATGGTGAATCACCCTCGACAGTCATAGGGTGGCGAAGCCAAGTGCGTCGTCGAGTGCTGGAGGCAATCGGCAGGTGCAACACCTTTGAGATTCTGGACGTGTTCAATTTTTGTGGGGGATTAATATCAACGTTGACGCCGAGCGAGTGGGAGGTAGTTCTCAGAGGTTTCAGGTGTAGCACCGTTCTAAAAAAGATAACCGTTTATGGGTTATCTTTTTCTATCTCTTCAGATTCTCTTGATGCGGATAAAGAGAGCTTGTGTTTACAGCTGGGGAGAATTCTGAATTCCTCTAGCGTAACAGAGTTACAAGTGCGTGACGAATTGAGTGCCAGATGTCTCTCGAATCTCGCCTCAGGTCTGCGAGGACGTTCCGATTCTAAACTCAAGTCTTTAGATTTATGGGGAAAGTGGGAAAAGTGGGAGGACTCGAGTGCGGTGAAGTATGTGGCTGACATGATCAATAGTGCTCCTCTATTAGAAACGTTGCGTTTAGGCGGCTATTTTGAGGACATGGAGGACGAGACCCTTGGAATCCTGTCCCAGGCTTTGATCCAGAGCTTGGCTTTGAAAGAATTTACCTTAGACCAGGCGGGGAAGTGGGCAGGGCCCTTGTTGCTGAAAGCATTGGCCGGAGACCATCGCAACCGATCCATTGAACGTCTTCGGCTGAGGTTCATGAAGGGACTCGGAGACTGTTTAAGGGAACTTCTTATTTCCAACCCATCATTGAAGGAAGTGGAGCTAGACGAACTTCACATGGAGCCTGAGCAAGCGCACCAGCTCGGCGAAGCCATACGTGACAATGCCATAGCGACAACTATACTTGTTAGGTTTCGTGGTGAAGAATGGAAGTCAATAGAAGCTCTTGCTCTTTCTGCTAGCTCCATCTTCAGTCACGCTGCTGAACTGGCGACACGGGAAATGGACTCCGCACACGAGGAACCGGAGCTTCCCTCCGCCATCCAGGACCTTGTACAGCGTCTGGAAGGACAAGGCGAGCCTATAACGGAGCTTCCCTATTTAACCAACCCAGAATTTCGGGAGTTCTTTCCGCTGAAGGAAGCACCCTCTACAGTCATAGGGTGGCGAAGCCAAGTGCGTCTTCGAGTGCTGGAGGCAATCGGCAGCTGCAACACCTTTGAGATTCTGTACGTGGGCAATATTTGTGGGGGAGATTTATCGAGGTTGACGGCAAGCGAGTGGGAGGTAGTTCTCAGAGGTTTCAGGTGTAGCACCGTTCTTAAAAAGATAATCGTTGATCACGTAGAGGGTTCATATGATGCGGATAAGGAGAGCTTGTGTTTCCAGCTGGGGAGAATTCTGAATTCCTCTAGCGTAACAGAGTTAAAACTGTCCCAATGCCTATTGAGTGCCAGATGTCTCTCGAATCTCGCCTCAGGACTGCGAGGACATTCCGATTCTAAACTCAAGTCTTTAGATTTATGGAGAGCGTGGAAGGACTCGAGTGGGTCGAAGTATGTGGCTGACATGATCAATAGTGCTCCTCTATTAGAAACGTTGCGTTTAGGCGGCTATTGGGAGGACATGGAGGACGAGACCGTTGGAATCCTGTCCCAGGCTTTGATCCAGAGCTTGGCTTTGAAAGAATTTACCTTAGACGACGCGGGGAAGTGGGCAGGGCGCTTGTTGCTGAAAGCATTGGCCGGAGACGATCGCAACCGTTCCATTGAACGTCTTCGGCTATTGTATATGGAAGGACTCGGAGACTGTTTAAGGGAACTTCTTATTTCCAACCCATCATTGAAGGAAGTGGAGCTCGACCCACTTCTCATGGAGCCTGAGCAAGCGCACCAGCTCGGCAAAGCCATACGTGACAATGCCATAGCGACAACTATCCTTGTTAGGTTTTTATCACGTAGTGAAACTATCCTTGTTAGGTTTTTATCAATACTTTGTGAAAACTGGAAGTCAATAGAAGCTCTTGCTCGTTCTGCTAGCTCCGAAGTCAACGACCCCACTCTGGAGCTTACATTCGATGTTAGAAATCCGGTCAACTTCCCGTTAGAGTCATTATACCTATTAGGTAAGGTACTGCGAGGGGAAATCACATCTGTGAAATCTCTGAGTATACTCGGAGGCTCTCGAGACGAAGATGATAGAAATATACGTTCAGTACAGTTCAGGACGTTCAGTACACCCCCTATGAATGGAAAAAGTGGAGAAACTTCAGTCCTGAAGAGACTGGAATTATCTGTCCGAAGCGAAGATATTTCGAAGGGAGTATGGGAGGACCTGCTTCAGTGCATGCGAGGGAACCACCTCACTCACTTGGATTTGTCAGACTCCGAAGTCGACGAGAAGGCGTTCAGGGACGTGATGGGGGTACTGCAAGTTAACTTGGCTCTCCAAGAAATCGACGTCTCACGAACATCATGGGCAACGGACGGAAAGGCGGCGCAGATTCAAGAGGCCCTGAAGCAGAATCAAAAGCGAGCCGTCTACATGTCAGTGTTCCGAGAAGCCAAGTTAACATTTGGAAAAGCAAAAGCTGGTCGACTCTTCTTATGCGGCTCTCCTAGAGCAGGTAACAGGCGTTGTATATTCTCAGTTTTGTACTCAATGTAGGCCAACTAGCAATCTATGGTTTAACTTTTCTAAAATCAAAATTGACACAACAAATGCTATATTGATCTATATATAATAATATGTGTATACAATAAGTAACGAAAAGGAGAAAAAATCAAATGTGTAAATCATTAATTATATAACTTCAATTACTTTGGTGATTCTACATTTTTCAATCAAATTTATCTTCACATATGAAAATAATATCATGTCATATTGTATGTCAATAATATCAATTCAAAGCATCGTTAATAACAAGTTGTGTATTTTGTGCTTTTGTTTTCTACCGTGCAGGAAAAACTCAATTGCGTAAAACCCTGATGAGGATCAATCATAGTTGGCTACACAGAAGGAGTCTATACAATAAATGGGACGTATTGTGGAGGACCAAAGGCATCGAAGTGGAGTATTTGCAAAATAATGACAAAATGCAAATCTCAATTTGGGATCTGGCGGGACAATGGATTTTTCGTACCCTTCAGAATGTGCTCTTTCCTCAAACCAACAATTTTTGTGTTTTTCTTTTTGTGTATAGCCCTTTCTGTGAGGAAACATCTAAAAACAAACCAGACTCTTGTTTCAAAACTGAGCTAGAGGATTGGTTAAGCTTCATCGCATCCAGCGTTAAGATCACGGGGCGTGATCTTCCCCAAGTTTTTGTTGTCATTTCACACAAAGATAAAGCCACATACAGCTCTGTGAGTTGGACTCAGTCCATAATTGAAGAACTCACCCAAAGATTTGCAAATTTTGTGAATCTTCTTCCTGTTCAAGAGTGTTTTCACGTGGATTCTAGGAAGAAAAAACAAATTATTCCTCTCAACAGTCACATTTTGGAGAATTTTAACAAGTTGTTGCGTGAAAAATCTCCACAGGTTCCTCTTTTGTGTTCTCAACTCACCTCCCTCTTAGTTACAAAAACCAAGAAGAATAGAAGTTTCCCTCTGTGGTCATCCAAAAAATTTCATGATTTCTGTGCTCCCAGGTTCACACTATTTGTTCCATCATCTCCTGCTCACTCTGTTGATCATTCAAGTATAATGAAGTCCATCATATCCTACTTGAATGATGTTGGATCTATAGTATACATTCCTAACGTTGAGTATATCATTGTAGATCCCAACTGGCTCACCAATACCTTCCTGGGTGAGCTGATAGCTTTGGGTCAAAATTTTCAAGCTCAAGAGTCAGAGCCTTCTAATAGAACAAGTTCATATGCAAGCAAGGACGGATTTGTGAGTGAGAGTGTTTTTGCTCGGTTGATAGAAGAATTTTTGAGAAACCAACCCCATGGACAGAGAGGTGTGGGAAGAGTGGAGCTTGAAAACATCCTTGTCAATTTAGATTTGTGTTTCAAGCTCGAAGATAGTTCTCAGTATTTCATTCCTTCCTTCATCCCTGAGCATGCAAGCAAGGAAGAACAGGATCATCAAGAAGCGGGGCACGTGAAGTCGATGTATTGGGAAAATAGAAGTGAGACTTCACAATTTGTCGGCATTCGGATTGAATGCCAAGACGGAAGAACAATGTCATTGACGGCTGCGTTTTTTCCACGCTTCCAGGTGAGGTTGAATTATGCTTTCACACACACACAGATAAATCGTTGTAAGTGTCAACTTTTGTTTGTAATAAGCGTATGATGAAGCAAATGTTTCTCTTTTATTAACTCCAACAAATAATTTGAATGTCCCACTAGAGATTTACCAAATTTTGTATGATTGTAGATGTTCATGAGACGCAAGTTGAAATCCGAGATGCATGTTTCCGAGGAGAATATTACCTGCTCTCGACATTATGTGCGACTTTTCCTTGACGGGCATGAGATATATATCGAGCACGTTCAGAGTGAAAAGTCCCACAAATACGTAGATATTTTGATGTTATGCTCGAGGCATAAGTCAAGGGAGGTGGCTACTAAATATGTGATGAGGCATATTGTCCAGGAGTTGATATCATTTTGCGCATCACCAAAAGGCTGTCCCGGGGTGGCATTAGTGCTAGGTGTGATCCAAACATTTTGTGTGGAGATGCTGATTCCAAGTCATCTTAGAGGAGCCATTTTGATCGAGAAGCTAAAATCGGAATTCATTTGTAGCATCAATAACAAACTTGAGGAAATGCCGTTGGAAAGGTTGCACTTGATGGAGAAGGAAGAGTTGTTCGACTATGAGCACTGTTGGCCCCGGATAGAAGGGCACATTGGCGGAAGATCCGAACTGGTTAGAGATTTGTTGTGGGAGAGCGATGTGGAAGCAATTGTGAACGAGATTCGACAGAAACGAATTGAAGAATTGAAGTCATTGCAGGAATGTCTAATTAGCGTGGACAATGATTTGGCTCAGTGTTATCCTGAAGCTGAAAACATGGTTAGCGACTTGAATTTCCTCCCAATGAAGGACCCCAAACCACTCACATCCAGGTGCTTGAGTCGTGCCAGCACAAGTGTGGAGAATCCAAGTGTGGAGACCCAACTTCTTTTGTTCAAGATTGACCAGGTACTACAAAAGGTTGATGGTTTGGACGAGAAGTTGAGATCAGTGCAGAGCATTCTGCAGAGAATGGAGATGAAAATGGGACAAATACTCTCTTTGCATCAAGAACTGCAGTCAACGCTGAGTGCATTTGTGTCTAAAGTGGACAGGATAATTCAGTATTCTGATTCGCTTCAGCAGGCCAAAATGCCCAAGCGACCTTTGTAATAACCCACCAAAGGCTAAAACTGCAGTATGGTGGTAAAAAGATCGAACCCACAGGGACAGAGGCAACACACAGAGTAAAAGTGTCACGTTTAACAGACTTTTGGTAGAGTTTGAATTCTAGGCGACTGTCACTCCCAGAATTACTGCAGTGCTCGACTCGGAGGCTCGACTCGGAGGAGGATCTCAACTCGGAGGATGCTCGGAGGATGCACGGTACAGCGTGGTCACTCAACACACACACACACACACACCTGAAACTGGCAAAAAGCACAACTCGGAGGTCGGTCAGGACCTCCGCTTCGGATTTCAGGAGGAAAGTGTCTCGCAAGTTCACTCAGAGGTTCTGCAGGAAGTGCCTCCCACTCCGGCTTTTACTGCCCTTCCGCCAGGAACTAGCGGGGGTACCCGGACTGGACTTCTCACTTCGGAACGAAGCCTCTACGTACGCCGTGGACGTCACCCTCGACTATCACACAAAACGCAGGGAGTGCAGACCCGACTGAGAACTTACTGAAAACACGATCCAGTAACACACACACAACCTGAATTACAAACCAAGGTTTACACGAAGTAATGAAACTTCACATTGGCATTCAGGGGAAACTTCCCGTAGGAGTACAATCAGGATATGTCACTCGAAGGAGTAAGGGGGAACTGTTCAAGTATCTAACTCGCAGCCGGCTCTGAGTATCAGAAATCACCCGCAGGTGCAGATCCGCACTACTCAAGTCTCTAACCGGGTACTAGCTCTGAACATTCAGCCGAAGGCCTTCAACTACAACATACGGTAACTTCGCTATGCTGCAGCTTCTCTACGTGGTGCCAGGACCAAAATGCACAAACACGCCAAGAAAGTGAGTTCCTGATCTGCACTTCCGAAACTGGAAGAGTCCCAAGGCAAAACGCCTTGATCTACTTTATACTCTCAAAAGATCCTAACTAGCACTACGCTATCCTATCTACCACTCGCAGCATCTGCGCGAAACCAAACTACTCTACTGCACTCAGCAGATCCGGTGCTGCGCCTCCTGCGCGCCGGACTGCTCCGCGTACTATCTCTACCTTGCCAGTCTTCCGACCGGCTGCGTAACCCCAGGCGTCGGAGCGCTGTGGTGACTTCCGACTGCAAGTGCGCCATAGTGTCGCGCGCACCCGACAAGAAGGTTTCTAATTTTCTCGCCACTCGCCGCCGACTCCGACTGTCACCTTCCGTCAATGCCGCCGCCCGAAGCTCGAACTCCCTGAGTGTGATCCTCTCTTGGGCTGCCACCTCCCAATGGGTGTATCCTTTTAGACAACGAGTCACCTGTGCCGCCAACTCTCCTCGCGCCCTGCAGCTGCTCTCCACCTCGGCCAGCTGCATTTCTAATCCCGCACGTTGTGCCCTCAAATCCGAGCACTCGGATTGCAAGTTGCACAACAACTCCTCATCCTCCTTGCGGGCTCTTTGACTTTCTTCTAAGGCACGCGTCTGGCGCGCAAGCTCGGCTGCTAGGACTTTGTTCTGTCTCCGCTCCTCCTGCAGTTCCAACTCGATCTTTGCCCGTATCAGTTCGGCATCCGCCTGACTTTTCGTCGCCGCATCCTCCTTCTGCTGCTGCAAGGCTTGGTATAGCTTCTGGGTGACCGCCAGGTGTTGTTTGAGGGCGGTGTTCCTTTCCACATATACTTGGCAACTAGAGGCCCACTTTGCCACCTTGATCCTCGTCCTTCGCCTGATAGTCTCCACATAAGACTGCGGTTTTAAGGCACTTCCGTATTTGGATGTCTTGCGATCCAGATATCGCAGGAGTGGAACTATCTGTTCGCACAGCACCCCTGTTGGCGTTTTCTGCACCGAATCCGCTTCCTGCTCTTCCGAGCTCGTATCATCCTCAGTCTCGAGGATTTCAGTCGCCACCGAATCCCTTGGCGACTCCCTGGAACTGTGGCGCGCAGCAGCTTCTGCTGCTACTGCTGCTCCACTGCCTGCTAAAATATCCAGGGCAGTGGGAGATCCCACTGCTTGAGCCCCTGTTCCGGCTCGATCTTCGGTTTGTGAAGGGGTCGACGCCGCAGTGACTTTTGTCACTCTTGCACCGCCCGCTTCTGCTGCCTGTCCTTCCGGCGCCATCTGCGCGGAAGGTGTCCTTGCTGAAGGTGCGTCCGCCGAAGGCGTCCGCACACTGGTCGTTGGCCCCATCCGTCTCGCAGTCGGCGAATCCGGCTGACTCTCTGTTGTCCGACTCGCAGTCGGCCGACCAGCAGTTGTCCGACTGGGAGTCGAATACACCCTGCGCGTCTTGACTCCACTGGGCCTGCTTGTTGGGGGCGTTCTTCCAGAAGTGCCTTCCGCCGAAGACGACCCTTTGAGGATTGTTGGCTCGTCAGCCAAACTCTCTTCTGCTTCCGGCCTGCTGTCCGGTTCAACGCGCCGTTCAGTTGGCCTTCCTTCCGCTTGTCGACCTTCAGTCATCCGACTCGCAGTCGGCCGGCTGTCAGCCCGTCCATCTCCTCCCGAAGGCCGTGGTGCCTTCTGTGCAGAGGTATCTGCCGTCTTCCCTAGAATCTGAGCGATTATCTCTTCCTGTGTGAGATTCCGCCGGGTCGGAGTTCGCCTGGTCTCCTCAGTAACAGTTGGCATTTTGCGTGCCCTCTGTTTTGGTCGACTGTGAGGCTCGGGGGTGGGCCGACCACGAGTCGGCGCAGCTGGTACTTCCGGCTGCCTGTCCTCAGGTCTCTCATCCCACTTCCGCTTTCGCGGAATGCGCTCACTTCGACGTTCTTCTGCTGCTTTTGCTGGAGCCGGAGGCGTACTGGCAGGTTCCTCGTCCGGATCCGTGTCTACTTCGGCATCCCTCGAATATCTACCTGGATAAGTCCGGGTCAGCTGCGGAAACCGAGTCTTCTCAGCATTCGTCAAACATCCCATCGCCCGGTAAAACACGATTAAGTAAGGCGATAGATGATTGAGCGTTCCTCCCCTCTCTTCTTGCGCATGTTGGCGCGTCACCTTCCACAGGAGCCGTGCCCAATGCACCGGAGCTCCTGACAGCACTAGCTCCACGAACTCTACCTGCCAACCATGCATGTAAGCGGTCTTGGTCGGCTGCAATATCTGCAGCAATGCCGTCGCGACATTTCTCCGCAATCGATCCTTGTAATCCCGTGTCCGGAAACCGTTCTTGGGATGTCTGGCCACTTTGAAGAGCTCATTGTAAGAGACTTCTTCCTCCTGGGACACCTTCACGCTATCGGCCTCGAAGAGGAGATCCCCTTCCTCGCCGGCACACCTGCCCAACACCTGCGCCCAATTGCAAATGTCCCATCTCTCTGGGTGTGGGCGAAATCCGCGAGAAGGCTTGTGTCTCTCTTGCAGATACTCGCGCACCATCTCCGGACATGTCCAATTCCACCCCCATAGGAGAAAATCGAGCTTCAGCCTCAACAGCACATCTTGAAATGCGCGTAGACCGATCTGCGGCACCCTGAGTGGAGACACTCGCAGCTGGGGAACCTTCGACATTGCGTTGCCTGCACACACACAAACGTTCTCCCTTTCGCTCGCTCTCTCACAATCGCCACTGTGCGTCGGCCACTCAAGCACTGACTGCTCACTCTCTCTGCGCTCGTTCAAGATCGCTACTCACAATTCTTTCAAGGTCCGCCAAGATCCTTGCGCAACTCGTCTCCGCACTCTCTACTCTCACTGCAGGTCGCTCCGCCCTTGCGCGTAATCTTGGAACTGGAAATCGCAAAGTCAAGAATGAGAGAATGAGACTGGAGCGCAGTCTTTTCTTCTCCGATTTCAAGAACGTCCAACGTTCTTACTGGTTGCAACGTACGCAGCCGGCTATACGGCTTAACGGTTCGCCCTTTGCATGCGCGAATTCACGTCTCCGCATTGCGCGCATTCGCATGCTTAAACGTTGAATTCTCCCGCCGCCGCCACCTTCCGGACTCGAGTCCGCTGCAGGGTATACGTCGGCCCTGTTGTCTTTTCCTAACCCGCCCTTCCCCGGAGGCGTGTCGCCGCTGGTGCGGTCATTATCCGTCGGCGCCTTGCTGGAGGCGCACATCCAGCCGGAGCGAATTACGCCGGCGCGCAGTCGTACCGCCTATTTTGTCCTTTATGCCTCGTCCGCTACAAACACTGCTTTGGTACTAGTTTTCTAAAATTGTTTAAATTCTGCAAAAAAAACAAAAAGTGTGTTACCACATGCCCCCCTCCTCAATTGTGAGCGCCCACGCGAACATTTACACGTGGTATTTCTTCAGACGCCATCCGTTCACGCGGGTGCCTAACCATTCTCCCGTCAGTTCTGCGAGTTGGATGGATCCATTTGGAAAAACTTCTATCACCTTGTAAGGTCCCATCCACCGCAAGTGGAGCTTGCCTGGAAATCTAGCATGTCTGCTATCGTATAGCAGAGCCAAGTCGCCCTTCTCCAGCAGTACTGGTTTGAGCCTTCGATCGTACCTCTCCTTCCGCCTGAGTTGTAATTGCTTTGTCCGATCTTCGGCCTCTTGACGTCTTTCCTCCAGTGCCATTACCTCTTGCAGTCGATATGCCTGACTTTCTTCCGCGTCCAGCCTTCTCTGATCTAAGGTCCTCTTGGTAGGTATCTCGAATTCGATGGGTAAGATCGGATGCTGCCCATAAACTAGGAAGTAAGGTGTTTGCCTGGTGGTGACTTTTTCTGCCGTTCTATATGCCCATAAGGCGGCCGGTAGCTTGGTGTCCCAGTCATGAGCATGGTTTACAGTCACTTTGAGGAGTATCTTACAGAGTAATCCATTGGACTTCTCTGTCAGACCATTTGCCTTGGGGTTGTATGGAGTAGTCTTCCGATGCTTAATCTGGAAGTGCCGCGTCAAACTTTCTATCACCTGATTCAGAAAGTGCGTTCCTCTGTCACTGACTATTTCTAGGGGGCACCCGTAGCGTGTGATGATGGATTCGAATAGGAACCGTGCTACTGCGGCTGCGTCGTCGTGCCTTGTGGCTTCTGCCTCCACCATCTTGGTCGCATAGTCTGTTGCTACCAATATGTAGCGCCTGCGCGTGCCTTTAGTGACAGGTTGTATTGGTCCCACGAAGTCGATCCCCCATTTTTCAAATGGTGCCAATGGCATGATTGGTGTAAGAGGCCATCTCGTGGTCGGAGTCGGCCTTCCCGTCCTCTGGCAGCTGTCGCATTTGCGAACGTAGTCGTGTACATCTTTGAACATCGTCGGCCACCAGTATCCTGCATTCACAATTTTGGTCACTGTATTTCTGGTGGCGTAGTGACCACCAGCGTCTTCTGTGTGCATGGCTTTTACAACTCGCGGGACTTCAGACTCCTCTAGACATCTGCACAGCCTGTCGTCTGCCATTTTCTTGAACAAGACCCCCTGTTGAAGCTGGTAAGGTCCCGCTTTATGAACGAAGACTGTGCGCTGCTCCGCATCCAATCCTTCCGGACATTGGAGTGTGAGCAGAAACCTGTATAAGTCCGCGTACCTGGACTCATGGCTGGCGGACAACTGAAAAAGTTGTTCGTCGGGAAAATCATCCACTACTTCCTCCTCTATGGGTTCGGTCCATAGTCGGGAGAGGTAGTCCGCGTTCTCATGGTGAACGCCTTTCCGTGTCTGTACAGTGTAGGTGAATTCCTGCAGCAGTAGTACCCACCTGGCAATTCGTCCGGACAGATCCGCCTTCTTCACCAGGTGCTGTAAGGCGTAATGATCTACATGAAACACGAACTCATAGCAGATCAAATAATGTCGGAACTTCTTACAGGAGTACACCATTCCCAACGCCTCCCTCTCAGTTGTCGTGTATTTCTTCTCTACTGCCGACAACTGACGACTCGCGAAGTAAATCGGGTAGTCTTTCTTGTTGTCGTCCTTCTGACTGAGAACCACTCCGATTGCAAACGCCGACGTGTCTACATAGACATGGAAAGGTCTGTTCCAATCCGGACTTCTCAGAACCGGAGCAGTCGTCAGTTTGGCTTTGAGCGTTTCAAACGCCAGCTGTTGCTCTTTGCCCCACACATAGGGTTCCTCCTTCTTAAGCAGCTTCGTCAGGTTGGCTGCCAAGATGGCGTACATATTTATGAACCTTCTGTAATAACCTACATGGCCAAGGAAGGCCCTCAACTCACGCAGATTCGTTGGCGGCTGCAGTTCGAGAATAATCTTCACCTTCTCTACATCCACTGCAATGCCATCGGACGAAACTCGGTGCCCTAGCAGGATTCCGCTGGTCATGAAGAAGAAACATTTCTCAGGGTGTAAGGACAAGCTGCTCTCCCTACATCTGTCGAACGTTTGCCGAAGATGGTTAAGGTGCTCCGACCTCTTACCGAAGACACAAAAGTCGTCGATGAAAATTTCTAGGAACTTCCTCAGGTGCTCTTGGAAAATGTTTGTCATCATCCGCTGGAACGTCGCTGGCGCGTTGCACAGACCGAACGGCATCTTGTGATAAGCATAGGTTCCCCAGTCGGTCGTGAAGGTTGTTTTGTCCTTGTCCTGTTCCCTGATGGACACCTGGTTGTAGCCGGAGAATCCGTCTAGGAAACTGTAGCATTCATGCCCTGCTACATGGTCTAAAATAGAGTCCGTGAAAGGAAGAGGGTGATGGTCCTTCCTCGTTGCTGCGTTCAGCTTTCGGAAGTCCTGGCACACCCGGATCTTACCCGTCAGTTTCTTGGGCACGATCACGATAGGCGACACCCACTCGCTACTGAGTACCGGGTAGATGATTCCTGCGCTCAGGTACTTATCGATTTCGTCCTTCACCAATAATGAATATTTTGGGTTGAGCCTGTATTGGCGTTGGCGAACCGGAACTGCCTCGTCCAACAAGTCGATCCTGTGCTCTCCATACCTTGCAGGTATGCCTTTCATGTCTTCAATCTTCCATGCGAAGACATCCTCATACTAGCGAAGAAACGCCTGTACCCTGTTCAACTCTTCTCCTTGTACCTGGCTTGACACCTTCAAGCCTTTACCTGGACTGAGCTGCAGTTCGCAGCAATCACTCGGGTCAACAATCCCCTCTGTGTGACTGATCTCGCTTCTGCCCAGTCCGGCTGCTAGTTGCTATTCCTCATCCGGATACACCTCGTCTCCTTCCTCCTCAATGGAGCAGCAAGTGACGTAGCCCACAAAGTCCTCCGACGTTTCGGTCTCTGAAGTGCATGATGAGCTGGTCTCCCTTCCAGTTGTGTAACCGGAGGTGGTGGAAGGTGTTTCGCCCTCATGGGGTACCTTGGTCCACGGTACGGTAATGACAGTCGGAGGGTCCGCAGGGCTACGGAACTGTAATCTCTTCCTACTCCAGTCACACCTTGCTTTGGCATCGTATAGCCACGGTCTGCCAAGCAGCACATCATAACCTTTCTTCATCAGAGGTTGCAGTATTATGTAGGACAGTTGAAAGTCCACTCCTCCAATGTTGGTTCTCACATTGCTCAACATTCCTAGTGGCATTCTGCGTGTTTGATCGGCCAGTCGCAATACTCGGGATGTAGGCTCGAAGGTCTGGAACCCCAAGGAGTTCGCTGTCTCCTCGGTCATGATATTCACGCCCGAGCCGGAGTCCACTGGTACCTTCTGTATGACGCAGCCTCCGATCTCTACTTCGATCTCTGGAGGTCCCAGGTCTCCTCCTTCCACTCTGTACACAGCCGGAAGTTTCTCTTTTCGGGGTTTGCGTGGTCGGCGCAACGAAAGCATCAGCATCCTTCTGTACGTCTTATTGTCTTCCAACAACTGGTGGAAGGAAATATTTGCCCTCTGGCTCCCTATGTCTTCCACTATGTCGTAGGGAGTGTTGGAAGTCACAGCCGGAAGTTTTCCTGTACTCGCGGTCGGAAGTGGTGTAGGGGGCCTAACCGCCTTCCGGACGTCGGATGTCATTCCGGCGCCCAGTGCTTCCTTGATGAGGTGACTCACCTCATCTTTGATGTCCGGAAGGTAATCTCGAGTCCGGAACTCTTCCGAATACCTGTTCGCCTTTTCTGAGTTCTGCTCCGGCTGGGTGTTTCTCATAGCCGGAGGTGTACTTGGCGTTCTCCTTTGGCCTTCTCTAACTTCTTTAGACTTCCTCCTCTCTTCCCTACGCTCGAGGCGGCGAGTGTCCTCATGGCCTTCTCCTCTCCTCTTCGAACTTCGGGTTTCTACCCGGCCGCACATTACTTCTTCCTCTGGCCATACTTCGTTTTCTTCAGCTGGGTCCAGACTCAGTTCTACCTGGTTGACCTGCACCTCTTCCTTGCCAGGTGTCGATACGAAACGCACGGCTGGCCTAGGGAGTTGGGGCTGATCACATTCAGCTGCTGTATGTCCGGACTTCTTGCAATTGCTGCACAATGGTGCATACCCCATTGGCTTCCTCGGGTGGGGACAACTTGGCGCGTAATGCCCCATGTCTCCGCAGTTGTAGCAACCATCGAATTGTGGTCGAGGTCGGTTGTGATTGCCTGGAGGTGCCATGCGTCTTGGTGGGAGTGTACCCGCCATTTCCCTCGGAACAAAGCGCGGTATATGCACCGGTGGGTTCGGAGTTGTAGCTGGAGCTGTCTGTACCGAGTAGGCGGTGTCCTCAACCTGCTCAGCATAATACATAGGCGGCTCAGCATAATACATGGGGTTCTCCCACTGTGGTGCCCATTCGACCGCATTCACTGGGTAAGATGGCCTCGCGGACATGCACTCCGTGTTGGCATGTCCCACCTGTCCGCACGTAGTACACCAGAGATTCGCTCGTTGTCTCGCAGGTGATTTACGTCGGTCTTGGCCTCCCACTACATGAACTTTCAGGTCCGCAAAATTCTTCACCAGGTTGTCTACCTTGGTTGCGATGTCCCCTTGAGTCTTCACTGGGATTCCCTTACCTCGATCCTTCTTCTTGATCGCACTGCGTTTCTTCTTCCGTCTTTCTTCTTCTGAAGATGACGAGTCCTCTTCCTCTTCCGAGGAAGAACTTGATTCGGAGGAGCTTGATTCTTCTGTCGAGGAAGGCGAGTTCCTTCTCTTCCGACGTCCGCCTTGCGACTTCTTCTTCGTCGACCGTCGGTCGCGTCTTCGAGTGTCAAGGGTTGACGTCTCAAAGGTCTCCGCGGAAGCTATCACATCTTGGATTGTGTCAGTCTTGCCTCTCCTACAGAAGGTCTCCATTTCTCTTGAGAGCCCTGTCACATACCAATCCACTGCCTGTTGTACCGAATACGGTTCTCCCGGGCCTGTCTTCGGAATTCGATCTAGGAGGTCTTGGAATCTCTCAGTGTAGTCTCGAAGATTCTCCTTCCGCTCGCGTCGAAGATTTCGAAGCCGGGTCAGAACTCGACTGTCATATCCGAGTTCGCGGAACCGCCTCAGAAACTTTTCCTTGAGCTGAGCCCAGGTCCGGATGCCAGTGGGGTCGGTGCTCTCATGGTTGTACCAGCTACGCGCTCGTCTGCGTAGCAGGCTAGGAAAGATTCGTAATCTGTCTTCATCACTGGTCTCACGATTGGCGATGGAGACAGACTCGAAGAGCTTTATGTATGAATCTGCATCATCGTCGTCGCCCGTTCCCGTGTATCTTGGATACGAATGTTTGGTGGTAGGTTGGGAAAACGCCTGGCGGAGATTGGCTTGATGTTCTGCCATCGGGGATCCTGTCGACGGACTGATCCTAGGTTGGCCAAACTCAGGAAGAGTTCCTGTCGGAGGGATGTCCAATAGAACTGTTAGCTCAATGCTCTCGGTAGGTGAACTGGAACGCCTTTGTCTTCCAGTAGTCGGTGATGGCGATCTTTCTGCAGAGTCCTCACCGGGAGTCTTCTTTTTAGTTCGCCGTTTTGTTTCCACGGCTTTTTCTGAATCTCGACGGAGTTTCCGTGTGGCTCTCGCACTCAGGTTTCCCACACTATCGCTCGTCGACATTCACCGAGCATTGCTGCTCAAGGGTTCTGGTGTTGACGCACTGTCCCCGGCAGCGGCGCCAAAAAGAAGTTGTCGGCTCCTTATGTAATAACCCACCAAAGGCTAAAACTGCAGTATGGTGGTAAAAAGATCGAACCCACAGGGACAGAGGCAACACACAGAGTAAAAGTGTCACGTTTAACAGACTTTTGGTAGAGTTTGAATTCTAGGCGACTGTCACTCCCAGAATTACTGCAGTGCTCGACTCGGAGGCTCGACTCGGAGGAGGATCTCAACTCGGAGGATGCTCGGAGGATGCACGGTACAGCGTGGTCACTCAACACACACACACACACACACCTGAAACTGGCAAAAAGCACAACTCGGAGGTCGGTCAGGACCTCCGCTTCGGATTTCAGGAGGAAAGTGTCTCGCAAGTTCACTCAGAGGTTCTGCAGGAAGTGCCTCCCACTCCGGCTTTTACTGCCCTTCCGCCAGGAACTAGCGGGGGTACCCGGACTGGACTTCTCACTTCGGAACGAAGCCTCTACGTACGCCGTGGACGTCACCCTCGACTATCACACAAAACGCAGGGAGTGCAGACCCGACTGAGAACTTACTGAAAACACGATCCAGTAACACACACACAACCTGAATTACAAACCAAGGTTTACACGAAGTAATGAAACTTCACATTGGCATTCAGGGGAAACTTCCCGTAGGAGTACAATCAGGATATGTCACTCGAAGGAGTAAGGGGGAACTGTTCAAGTATCTAACTCGCAGCCGGCTCTGAGTATCAGAAATCACCCGCAGGTGCAGATCCGCACTACTCAAGTCTCTAACCGGGTACTAGCTCTGAACATTCAGCCGAAGGCCTTCAACTACAACATACGGTAACTTCGCTATGCTGCAGCTTCTCTACGTGGTGCCAGGACCAAAATGCACAAACACGCCAAGAAAGTGAGTTCCTGATCTGCACTTCCGAAACTGGAAGAGTCCCAAGGCAAAACGCCTTGATCTACTTTATACTCTCAAAAGATCCTAACTAGCACTACGCTATCCTATCTACCACTCGCAGCATCTGCGCGAAACCAAACTACTCTACTGCACTCAGCAGATCCGGTGCTGCGCCTCCTGCGCGCCGGACTGCTCCGCGTACTATCTCTACCTTGCCAGTCTTCCGACCGGCTGCGTAACCCCAGGCGTCGGAGCGCTGTGGTGACTTCCGACTGCAAGTGCGCCATAGTGTCGCGCGCACCCGACAAGAAGGTTTCTAATTTTCTCGCCACTCGCCGCCGACTCCGACTGTCACCTTCCGTCAATGCCGCCGCCCGAAGCTCGAACTCCCTGAGTGTGATCCTCTCTTGGGCTGCCACCTCCCAATGGGTGTATCCTTTTAGACAACGAGTCACCTGTGCCGCCAACTCTCCTCGCGCCCTGCAGCTGCTCTCCACCTCGGCCAGCTGCATTTCTAATCCCGCACGTTGTGCCCTCAAATCCGAGCACTCGGATTGCAAGTTGCACAACAACTCCTCATCCTCCTTGCGGGCTCTTTGACTTTCTTCTAAGGCACGCGTCTGGCGCGCAAGCTCGGCTGCTAGGACTTTGTTCTGTCTCCGCTCCTCCTGCAGTTCCAACTCGATCTTTGCCCGTATCAGTTCGGCATCCGCCTGACTTTTCGTCGCCGCATCCTCCTTCTGCTGCTGCAAGGCTTGGTATAGCTTCTGGGTGACCGCCAGGTGTTGTTTGAGGGCGGTGTTCCTTTCCACATATACTTGGCAACTAGAGGCCCACTTTGCCACCTTGATCCTCGTCCTTCGCCTGATAGTCTCCACATAAGACTGCGGTTTTAAGGCACTTCCGTATTTGGATGTCTTGCGATCCAGATATCGCAGGAGTGGAACTATCTGTTCGCACAGCACCCCTGTTGGCGTTTTCTGCACCGAATCCGCTTCCTGCTCTTCCGAGCTCGTATCATCCTCAGTCTCGAGGATTTCAGTCGCCACCGAATCCCTTGGCGACTCCCTGGAACTGTGGCGCGCAGCAGCTTCTGCTGCTACTGCTGCTCCACTGCCTGCTAAAATATCCAGGGCAGTGGGAGATCCCACTGCTTGAGCCCCTGTTCCGGCTCGATCTTCGGTTTGTGAAGGGGTCGACGCCGCAGTGACTTTTGTCACTCTTGCACCGCCCGCTTCTGCTGCCTGTCCTTCCGGCGCCATCTGCGCGGAAGGTGTCCTTGCTGAAGGTGCGTCCGCCGAAGGCGTCCGCACACTGGTCGTTGGCCCCATCCGTCTCGCAGTCGGCGAATCCGGCTGACTCTCTGTTGTCCGACTCGCAGTCGGCCGACCAGCAGTTGTCCGACTGGGAGTCGAATACACCCTGCGCGTCTTGACTCCACTGGGCCTGCTTGTTGGGGGCGTTCTTCCAGAAGTGCCTTCCGCCGAAGACGACCCTTTGAGGATTGTTGGCTCGTCAGCCAAACTCTCTTCTGCTTCCGGCCTGCTGTCCGGTTCAACGCGCCGTTCAGTTGGCCTTCCTTCCGCTTGTCGACCTTCAGTCATCCGACTCGCAGTCGGCCGGCTGTCAGCCCGTCCATCTCCTCCCGAAGGCCGTGGTGCCTTCTGTGCAGAGGTATCTGCCGTCTTCCCTAGAATCTGAGCGATTATCTCTTCCTGTGTGAGATTCCGCCGGGTCGGAGTTCGCCTGGTCTCCTCAGTAACAGTTGGCATTTTGCGTGCCCTCTGTTTTGGTCGACTGTGAGGCTCGGGGGTGGGCCGACCACGAGTCGGCGCAGCTGGTACTTCCGGCTGCCTGTCCTCAGGTCTCTCATCCCACTTCCGCTTTCGCGGAATGCGCTCACTTCGACGTTCTTCTGCTGCTTTTGCTGGAGCCGGAGGCGTACTGGCAGGTTCCTCGTCCGGATCCGTGTCTACTTCGGCATCCCTCGAATATCTACCTGGATAAGTCCGGGTCAGCTGCGGAAACCGAGTCTTCTCAGCATTCGTCAAACATCCCATCGCCCGGTAAAACACGATTAAGTAAGGCGATAGATGATTGAGCGTTCCTCCCCTCTCTTCTTGCGCATGTTGGCGCGTCACCTTCCACAGGAGCCGTGCCCAATGCACCGGAGCTCCTGACAGCACTAGCTCCACGAACTCTACCTGCCAACCATGCATGTAAGCGGTCTTGGTCGGCTGCAATATCTGCAGCAATGCCGTCGCGACATTTCTCCGCAATCGATCCTTGTAATCCCGTGTCCGGAAACCGTTCTTGGGATGTCTGGCCACTTTGAAGAGCTCATTGTAAGAGACTTCTTCCTCCTGGGACACCTTCACGCTATCGGCCTCGAAGAGGAGATCCCCTTCCTCGCCGGCACACCTGCCCAACACCTGCGCCCAATTGCAAATGTCCCATCTCTCTGGGTGTGGGCGAAATCCGCGAGAAGGCTTGTGTCTCTCTTGCAGATACTCGCGCACCATCTCCGGACATGTCCAATTCCACCCCCATAGGAGAAAATCGAGCTTCAGCCTCAACAGCACATCTTGAAATGCGCGTAGACCGATCTGCGGCACCCTGAGTGGAGACACTCGCAGCTGGGGAACCTTCGACATTGCGTTGCCTGCACACACACAAACGTTCTCCCTTTCGCTCGCTCTCTCACAATCGCCACTGTGCGTCGGCCACTCAAGCACTGACTGCTCACTCTCTCTGCGCTCGTTCAAGATCGCTACTCACAATTCTTTCAAGGTCCGCCAAGATCCTTGCGCAACTCGTCTCCGCACTCTCTACTCTCACTGCAGGTCGCTCCGCCCTTGCGCGTAATCTTGGAACTGGAAATCGCAAAGTCAAGAATGAGAGAATGAGACTGGAGCGCAGTCTTTTCTTCTCCGATTTCAAGAACGTCCAACGTTCTTACTGGTTGCAACGTACGCAGCCGGCTATACGGCTTAACGGTTCGCCCTTTGCATGCGCGAATTCACGTCTCCGCATTGCGCGCATTCGCATGCTTAAACGTTGAATTCTCCCGCCGCCGCCACCTTCCGGACTCGAGTCCGCTGCAGGGTATACGTCGGCCCTGTTGTCTTTTCCTAACCCGCCCTTCCCCGGAGGCGTGTCGCCGCTGGTGCGGTCATTATCCGTCGGCGCCTTGCTGGAGGCGCACATCCAGCCGGAGCGAATTACGCCGGCGCGCAGTCGTACCGCCTATTTTGTCCTTTATGCCTCGTCCGTTGCTGCCAGCGCATATCCGTCAGCGCAACTCATGCCAGCGCATCCGGCCGTCAGCGCCACGTCGGAGGCGTACATCCGACCGGCGCTTTCCTTCCATGAACAGCCGCCAAGGGCGCTTCCGACTCTGAGTTGGTTTCCTCCTGTGAGCGCGTGATTCCGCCGAAGGCGCATCGCCGAGGGCGTACGGGAATCCTTTCCGGCTGTGAACCCTAGCGCGAACGGCGCATGTCCGGCTACGAGTTTTCCGACGCTCATAACTTCTCCATTCCTGATCCATCTCCGGCGCTCTTGGACTCGTTAGAACGAGCGTCCCGAGCTCTTTCTAATGCAACTTCAACCAACTGGATCTACCGTGTATCCCGATTGTTATGAAGGTTTTCCCTTTCCGCGCTAGCGGCGCTTCGCCGAAGGCGCACTCATGGTCGGATGCCTTTAGAGGTCCGGGCCCTTCTCCTGACGTCTTTAGCAAAACCTCCTCCTGAGGTGTCTGCGCCGGAAGCGTAGCTTCCTTATACGCTAGAGGCGCGTGAGTAGAGACACCTCAAAAAGGAGCTTTTGCCGAAGGCGCCGAAGACGTTGGCGTTGGTACATCCGACTACGTGATTCTTTGTGCCCTCGTGACGATCTCATCAATCCACTCTATTTAGCGTACCCTTCTCTAGCTACAAACACTGCTTTGGTACTAGTTTTCTAAAATTGTTTAAATTCTGCAAAAAAAACAAAAAGTGTGTTACCACAACCTTACGTTACAAACGATGTTGGTCTCTTCTATAGAATGAGTGCGTTTCTGCATATTGGGTCAACCGTCCGCTTACAATTGATGTGTGAGTCAGTGACTGGGTTTCACACTGTCAAAGATCAAGAAGGTTTGAAGATACGCTTGGATCACAAGAATAGATTGTGGATTCGGAAAACTATCGAAATCTCATACAAAGTCATGTATTATGCTCTCAAGGCTGGACTGGATAAGACAGTCGGTTTGGGCCAAGCGATTCCGGACTGGGGAGATTTAAAATCTAATATTGTTCAACTAGAAGATATTAGTGATGATGATCATAGGGCATTTCTCAAAGGTGGGGAAAGCAAGGAGCTGCAAGGAGCATGGTTGAGGATTCAGCAAACTCTTGCGCCTCAGCTTCAAAATCGTTATTCCGAAATCTTCAAGTTGTATCAGGTGAAATACGTCAATTTAGATAAAGGTGGGCATGCATGGGTGTGCGAGAAGTGCATGAATAAAGGCCTTCGTTGTGGAATTTTGACATGTTAGGATTTTGAAGAGGTTAGAATGTCACTATGCAATTGACAAGCATATGTTCAGACCATCATGCAATATACAACTCTGCAAATTCTTCCTTGCAGTTTTCACAAGAAGAAGTCTTTTATAATCTTTGCCATCATGTCAATCGCACAGTTATGTTTCTGAAGAAGATCAGTGTTCGGCTAAACTATCCAGATGACTTTTTGAGGGTAGAGTGTTCATATTGTCTCGTTGCAAGTCTCACTGTGATGAAAATCCTTCCCTTGACACGTGAGGGTGGTCACGTTGAACTTCCAGACATATCCCTGACTCACTGATTCTTTTGTCCCACGATGAAGGTCCAACCAATGAAAGATGGACCGGAATTAAAATTTAAGATGTGTTATCATTTTCAAGTAGTATCCGTGTTTAAACAAGAGAGCAATATAGTCTAAAGAAAATGCTTTTACTAGAATTCATGCACAATATCCGATCTGTGAAGCTGAGAAATTCATAGCTCATGTGAATCTTCTTCTGGCGCTTCTTTCTATGATCAGAAGATTTCACAAGATTTCTTAGGAGGCCGAACTCCAGTTCGAATGCATCTTACCGGTAACATACTTTTTCATAGCGGGGTTCTCAGTGCATATTAAGTCGCCAGCACGCTCAGAACTGTCACGTGTATAAATGTCGTAGTTTCGAATCACGAATGCTTTTGCAATTGGACTGCGTGTGGACGTTGAGTTAAAGAGACTCTTTACGTGAAGCATAAATTTTCAAAGGATGTATTACCTCGTTTGCTGAATATCATGGGGAATGTGATTCTCTGCAAGTCCTTGACTAGGATATTCATTCTGCATTCATCTCGCAGAATGTTAATAACGTATGGTTTGATTGAAACAATCATGGGCGTTAGGTGGACGAGGCTTTCTCTATTTACAACTGCGTAAACAACATTTGTTTACGTAGTTGTAAATAGTCTTCCGAAATCAAAAACGAGAACAATCATGGTCATTGCAATAAATTGAACGGAGAAGTATATCACTAATTGATTAGATCCGGTAACACCAGAGAAAATTATACATCTTTGAATATAGTCCAGAAAACTGCATTTCAATTCCTGGGCATCAACGTTAATCAAGTTGAGCGAGACCCACAGCTTAGACTTAGCGGTGTAGAATTAGTTTGCCAAACCAGATCTCGGGTGTCTGCATGATCCGAGATCGTGCATTGTTCAAGATGCGCAGTTGTGTACTTTACTACTATGGCCTCGAAACACCAGTCGGGGATTGCAGCGGCAGGATCTTGAAGAGATCAACCCTGCCGCTCGGACGTCCTTTGTCAAATGTTGGTCCTGTGATTGGAGAACCAGTTAGGTTGAGGATGGTGTAGAGTTTGTGAGACTTTGCTTCCTTATACTCGAATATTATTTGAAATTGGCGGGACAGTCAACCTGCTACAGCAGCAAGACGATGTTTCTGATCCAGCTTCTCCGGAACAGAGTGCGACCAGATTGAATGATTGATTGATGTCTTCTTGCTTCTCTTCCTCCTCGTTCAGCAGCTGCGACACTCCCTCTCGTGAAATTGTAAGAGTGCGCGTTCATCAAGGTAGGCTGAAGAGATCTTCACTTGCGGATAAAGATTTACCATGTGGCCACTGCCTCGCAAGCTGTCAAACAGGATGTTCAATTTCTTAGAAGAGCAGCTGGATCAGCGAACCGAAGCTTGTGAATGATGTCGATGCTTCTTCTCTTTCAGGGATGAGTTTACAGTCTCAAGTCTGTAAGCAAGGATGCTCGTCTCTGTCAATGAAATTAAATCATACAGAACCCACTGATCGCTACATTTTTCTCGATGATAGAAGGTTAGTGGAGGAGACCGACATAAATTGAGTACAATTAATTGCTACACAATTTTGTAAAGAGAAAATTTTAGTACAAGTGTTAACTATTTTATTTAATAAAATTGTTAATCTTTAAAAAACTTTATGTTCTAATTTAATTCAAACAATTGAAAATGGTTAATTTTTTCACTAAATCTTTTTTGCCACACTGTGATATAATTGATTCTCTAATATCAAGATTAAATCAACATGCGTGTGTCTTTAGTATATAGTAACTCCAAGATTTATAATTTGTGATAACACTTATATGCATAGTTCAATATTGTAGAATGTATGCTCATATGATAATGAAATCTATATTTAATTTTGATAAAAATTCATATGTAATGTTACAATACATCTATAAATGTTGTATACATGAAAATTATATTCTACCAATGCCCAAATGTAGGAGATCATGCAAGATTATGAAGATAAAAATCTGATCTATTAGATAATATCTATTGATTTACTTAATAAATCTAACTATATTTCTGAAAGTTATCACATCAAGTATGTCATTTCATGCAATGTAACATGTTTTACAAGCTCAACATTTTGCTCTATGAACAAATACATCGATATGATATATCGATGAAATTATAACTCAAATTTGAAATTAAGATACAATCTATGTTGTTCCTTCCAAACACTTCAAGCACATAGATGATTTCCTCTAGATGTTAGCAAAAAAGATGCTTTGTATGAAAATGTATGACAAAATAATGAAAGTGAAAAAAAAAATATTAGTCTTCATTTGAAGCATGATGTAGGACTTCATATGCCAACTTTTGTGATTGTATATATGAAGTATCTAGTGATTTGTTCACATAGATAACAATACTCCACTAAAGCTCGGCATGATGATAACATACTGCACACATTGTCATGTTCATTCATACATCACTATACAAAAATAGGGTTTAGGTTCCACAAATCACTCGGAAAAAATATATGATCAAATGACATTCAAACAAAATCATGTGAAAGAATAACACATATACTTGAAGGCCGTCACATCCATAAAACTTTAATAAAGATTGCATAAATTGGAGTTTCGAGTGCATGTTGTCGGCCATCATATACCATAAGCCACACACACATCCTCCATTCTTCAATTGGACAAATTCCTTTCTTTGACCTGGAAGACTTCTGCTCTCCTTGCATAAGCAAGTGTGACTTATTATTCCAATTCTCGATCAGCAATGTGGAAAAAAAAGCATGATATGAGAACTTGAAGGATTTGGTGATAATATAATTCATAATATTCATTCGGTTAGCAAGAGTGATTTCCTCTTTGGGGCAGAAGACAAACTTAAATAAATCGGCTAACAAGACTGTACTCAGTCACGCTCAATGGTACTCAACTTTTGTATACCTATTAGATAGAAAACTTCCACACATTTAAAAGCAATATGTTCCAAAAATATCTGGTTTAATCTTAAGACTGAAGAAAAAATAAAGTAGATGGATCCATTCCCCACTTTAACAAAGATTGATGGTACAGATATCTCCTTGATCTGAAAGAATTTGAAACAGTATAGGATAGGAAATTCGAACGTAGGAAGTATGTCAATCCAAGGTCACAATCTGAGCCAACATGAGTCCAATGACCACAGCAGAAGAAAAAATTCAATAAACATATTTCTCATCTTTGATAATTTGCGGAATTGTAAATCATAAAGGCGTTGAAAATAAGACGAAGCGGAACATGGAGATTGAAAATTGGTGCTGAATAGGTTATAGTAATAGGGCCACCGGCTTTAGACTCGGTACAATATGGAGCTTCCTTATTCTGCTCATAGAGCAGGACCCCCTTTCTAAGGAGATAAGATGCGTCAACGAGATCCGGTGCATCTGTTGTTAATTAATTAGCGCAGCTTCAGAGTCTGCGGATCTCAAGGGCACCAGGTCGCGATGGATTGATGGATTGCCTCTCGATTTCCAACCTCAGCACATGCGGAGGTGCTGCTGCTGCTGGCCTGACACCAACCAGCATGTTCACACGCTATTCACTCACAAGCGCGCAAAATCTGCAACATGGCACGTTCCCTGCCCTGCAAAAGACCACTCATAAACAAGCTGTGAGATCTGAGTACTGAAGTGGCTACACTCACACAAATAGGCACGCGGCTCTTTCGACGCTCAGAGGAAATGAACTACGAGTGGAAGAAACGAGGTACTTATGGAAGAAAGACAAATGCATTAGTGAGAACAGGCAACCCCCTATGCCTTTCTTATGCTCGTTGCCCTTGAGGAGATGGACCACGGAGCTTTGGAGGATTTTACGAATATGAACAATATCAAGTTGCAAACAAAGGATTTTGGCGTGGTTTGAACATGTTTATAAGTTATTGATATAATTCGTACCGTACTACTGGTGAATTATTATTGATCCCATCGAACATGTGTGAGATAAAAGTTTGTTTCTTCCTCTAGTAGGACGTGGTCTTTACAGAGACGCATGATGACGAAATCTTCGTCGAGTGGAGAATTCATAGCTTGGCCCCCAGTTTTAGCGCTTCACGCTCACAGGTGTTGCTCGTGTATTAAGCATGGCATCCATTGCACCCATATTTCCACAGATACTACTCCATACCGTTCTTCATCATTTCCAGCCACCATGATTGCAACCCACTAGTTTGTGACCTTGCAGCGTTCGAACTGATGGCTAACAGCGTTAAAACTCATTCACTCTGTGTGACATGAACTCGGCTGTTTCCAAACAAGGCTGCAGAGTCATCGCATCTCCAGGCATTTCTAAAGAAACGAGAGATTAGTGATGCATGTATGTAGCTTACGGCAATGCTAAAACCTTGTGTCCAACGGCTGGAGACACATCGCTGATTTTCAATCGATAAACAGTGAAACTGTTTGACGATAATGATAAATGATAAACAACTGAAAATGTCCAAACAAAGACATGTTGACAAACATGTGCTTTTGGAAATAATTGCTATATATATGAACGAAAATTCGTCTACTAGAGCTTGATATGAGGCCAATTCCGGCACCAAAAGAAAAAAAGTTGTCCGGGAACACTACAAGTAGCGATACACTATAGAGTAAGCTCTTCATCATTGTAAAATGATGAAGAGCAGCGAATTCCTTTGGATTACGAGGAAGTATTGACACCTCGGATATGGAAGACTTTGAAGGTTTCCCCCGGAAGGTCTACCTCGAGCTGGCCTACGTGTATAGCGAAGGAAGCTCTTAGGTGCGCAGCTGAAGGGAGCAAAGCGATTTGCTGACCCTAGCTCAAACCCTACTTCGCCTGTGCACAGGCGAGCGCCTTCGTCCGCGCATAGGACAAAACTTGATTCCCCCTTCTGCGTAGGCGGAATTCCCGCCGGTGGCGAACTCCTTCCGCCGAAGGCGACCGTCTCCGTATCTTCCAATAGTGATAACTCCCTAAGTCCTCATCCGTTCCAAGCGTTCTTGGACTCGTTGGAATCAGTGCGTCGAGCTCTTTCCAACGAGACCCTAACTCGGTCAAGGCGCCCGAGGGTTGACCTAATTATGGAGGATTTCCCTACCGCCGCGGACGCAACCTCCGAAGGCGGGTTTTGCGCTTTGCGTCGCAGGGATCCTAACTGCAGAGCTCGCAGGGAGGGTGGTGCCTGTCCTTACTGCTGCACCCCAAATCCTAGATTCTACAAGATCCCTCGAGAATCCACGCGATCTTCCGGATTCACTCCGTTTTGATGTACCGAAGGCTATTTACAATGCTGCCAGGGTACAGTTTTCCAAAAATGTTTTAATTTCCTCAAAATTGCCAAAAGTGGGGTACCACAAATTGTAACATGCTAATTTTGCTGTGATTGGGAAGAGTCCGCGGTCATCAAGGTAGGCTGAAGAGATCTTCACTTGCGGATAAATATTTACCATGTGGCCACTGCCTCGCAAGCTGTTGAACAAGATGTTCAATTTCTTAGATAAGCTGGATCAGCGAACCGAAGATTGTGAAGGATATTGATTCTTCTCTGTCTTCTTTCTCTTTCAGGTTTGAGTTTCCAGTCTCAAGTCTGTAAGAAAGGATGCTCGTCTCTGCCAATGCAATTAAATCATACAGAACCCACTGATCGCTACATTTTTCAATAAAAGATTTTGAATCAATAAAAGATTTTGAAGTTTATTGATGTCATTTGATTTTTTGTAATTTTATATAATTTTTTAAATAAATTTATGAAAGGTTCATTTTGTTTTATTTATTAAATAATGTGTAAAATTGTATAGATAACTTTTATTCTTACAGAATGAAAAATAATTTTCCCTTTATCCCATTGAAAGTACATTCCTTTGAATTTTGGAATCAATTTTTTTTTAAACTTACAAATTATACAATGAGATAAAAAAATAATGATCTTGAAATTTCTTATGTTATCAGTAGATGATACAAGAATACAAACATAACCCGTGGGGAAAAAAATGTTTAGTTATAGGAATCTGGGTCAAAAAGCTTTGATGCTATTTGTTGGACAAAAGATTTGTTATTATTTCAAATCATACGATTTTGACTTTATATATCTAAGAAAGTACTGATGAGTTTCATAGACATCGTAACTAGCAGAATTTTGATAAATCATCAACAATTTGACTTGCAAAAAATATTTTCTTTTTATTTTAATGTCCTGAATATACACATATTTATACTTTTTCAAAAGGATTTGTTGGCAATCAAGACATAAGAATAATCTTTGAAAAGTAACCAAAAATTTTAACAATTCATTTATGATCTGGAATTTTTTCAAAACATGAATTCAAGAAAAATAATTTGATAATGATTAAGATTTGTTAGGAAAATTTTGTTTTATCAAGAAATAAAGTCACAGTTATAAAGAACAATTAAAAGAACTTTGACGAACAACTGAAAAGATTTAAAACTCAGGCAAAATTTTAAAGAAATATAGAAATGTGAAAGACTCAAGAAATCTAAATGCATTCAGTAGTCTCAATGTAGATTATCATTCAAATGGTATGTGGAATTTTGAAAACTATTTACTAGCTGTCAGTTTTTTATATTATGTCCATAAAATCTATAATATTTTGAAATAAGGAAATTCTAAATCTTTTGATATTTCAAATAGATTGAGGTCATTCAGCAAATAAAAGCAAATAAAGATTGAAAATTATCAAGTTTTTTGATAGTTTCTTTTTGTCACACTATGATAAAATTGTATGATTGAATCAATATGCGGATATCTTTGATATTTAGTAACTCCATGATATAAAACTTACATGCATAGTTTCATTTGTAGAATGTATGTTGATATGATAATAAAATCTATATTATATTTTGATAAACATTTCTATATATAAAACAAAATTTTCCATCAACATTTCATCTTTTCAGAGTTGTTTCAACTTGAATAAAAAATGCATCAAAAGCTTTGATGTGTGTGGGTTTGTTGATATACACCTTTAAAAATGACTAATGACACTTTGATCACCTTCTTCTTTTAACTTTAGTAACAAAATTGTAAATATCTATCATTTTACCTCATAAATAGAGTTGTTTTCTTGAAAAATATGTTTGATGCATCAATTCTGATGATATATCTATTCAAAAGTTACTAAGAGTCAAAGCGCCAAATATTAAAAACAACTGAAAAAGTTTGGAAAATTGTACAACCAAAATCTCTAAAGCAGATGTTATACAAGCAGATGTTAATCGTAAGAACAATGTTATACAATGATGTCTTGTTTGAAACAATTCTTTAGATCTTGTTTATGAGTTAAACATTTTGAGATGGGAAGTATCATCAAATAAATATGCAAATTAGACTACGCATCCAATAGAAAGATATTTAATCACATTTTAAAATTTTGCAGCAAAACTATATCTGAATATGCTTTAAACAGAAAAAAGAGAGACAAAGAGATGAAATATAATGTTTACGTTTCAACTATTTTATCAAATGAGCAATGCGTTTTATCTCTTTCATATGACATGTTTGGATTTGTGATATGAGCACAGAGTGCAAAAGTGGCAGTATGACTTGTTTCATTTCAGTAGATATATCAATTATTTGACTTTACATGTACTATTACACCAGATGTTCATATGAAGTCACATATCACTGTTATCTTGCATTTAGCATCAGAGTTATTTCGTAAGTCATGTATACAGCACAGTTTCTCTTAATTTGTAAGCAACTTCGAAAAATGTAACTTCTTGAGAGGTTTAAGGTTGATCTCAGCAAGTATCATTTTGGATCTATCAACTTCTATACGTCGCGATAAACAAGCAAGAGTGCTCGTAGCACGGACGAAATTCGATTTAAGTTTCATGTTTGAGGTGTAAAGAACACCAGACTCTGGAACTAGAACTGTGCATGAGCTCACATGCTTGGCAGTTGAGCTAGAATAATAATCATATAAGCAATCGAGAACGTCGATTGCGCTTCTACTCTGTTCAAAGTTCTTCAACATTATGTTTAGTAAAATTCCAAAGAGCTTACCAGTTTATTCTGAACCTACAAGTTATGTAGAGTTATATAGAAAAAGAAAGCACAAGAGGCATTGTCAACCAGGCCGACAGCGCATGTGCCACTCAGTTGTCAAAAGCATCCACTTTAGCTTGAATAGATTATAAAAATTCAATGAAGATGAACTTTGAAATCTTCTTTGTCAGGTGTCGACATCGTGTGTATCATCACACTGATGCATTCACTGTGACTCACATATTCGCTTGCACAACAAAGTCAAGATCTAGTCTGACCTTCTAACATCATTGTCCAATCACAGAGTAGGGTGAACTCTTCGTTGTCAGGTGACGACATCGAGTGTATCATCACACTGATGCATTAAGTGTGACTCACATATGCTGTGCGCTTGCACAACAAAGTCAGGATTTAGTCTGACCTTGTAACGCCATTGTCCAATCACAGAGTAGGGAGTAACACGCTTTTTGAGTTATAATATTTTCGCTACCTTGATCGCTCACACTTTTCAATGTAAAATCCCATATGTTTTGGCGGTAACAACGGTGAAAACACAGATCCATAGAACGTGGCAAGTAACCAGATCATGCTGTTTCTGTCGTCTTCTGTACCAAGCGATAAACAAGCAAGCAAGAGTGTTCTTAGCACGATCAAAATTCGATAACGATTTCATGTTTGTGGTCTAAAGACCTCCAAACTGTGCATGCATTCACATGCTTGACTGCTGGGGTAGAAGAACAATCATACCAGCAGTTGATAACCTCGAGTACTGGTATCCTCTGTACACAGTTCTTCGATATCATAGTTAGTAAATTCCCAAAAAGCTTATCAGTTTTTTCTGAACCTACAAGATATTTTCAATTATGTAGACAACTGCTCTGGGTCAAAAGTAAGAAAAAAAGTACCATGCTTATTACAGCTGACTACGCATGTGCCACTCAGCTGTCAGAACACGTCCACTTGCTCGAATAGATCAAACATCCCAGATAAATTGATTGATAAAGAGGATATTTGTAATTGACTTTGTCAATGTGACGTCGTCGAATATATCATCACACTGAGGCATTCACCCACGTTTCCTCTTCGCTTGCACAACAAAGTCAAGATCTTCTCTGAGATTCTGACACCGTGTTCCAATCACAGAGTATGAAGGAACACGATTTTTGTGTTCGACTGTTGTCATCACCTTGATCGCTCACACGATTCAAGGTAATGACATCAATTCAATTATGATGATGTATCTACATAAAAGTTACCAAGAGTCAAAGCGCCAAATATTAAAAACAACTGAAAAAGCTGAAAAATTCGTACAATCATAATCTCTAAAGCAGATAAAATATGGTAAGAACAATGGGATACTTCCACTCTTATTTAATACTGTCTTGTTTGAAACAATTATTTAGATCGTGTTTATGAGTTAAACATTTTGAGATGGGAACTATCATCAAATAAATATGCAAATTAGACTACGCATCCAATAGAAAGGTATATTAATCACAAATTTTAAATATTGCAGCAAAATTATATCTGAATATGCTTCAAACAGAAAAAAGAGAGACAAAGAGATGAAATAAAATGCTTACGTTTCAACTATTTTATCAAATGAGCAATGCGTTTTATCTCTTTCATATGACATGTTTGGATTTGTGATATGAGCACACGAGTGCAAAAGTGGCAGTATGACTTGTTTCATTTCAGTAAATATATCAATTACTTGACTTTACATGTACGATTACACCAGATCTTCATCTGAAGACATGTATCACTGTTATCTAGCATTTGGCATCAGAATTATTTTTTAAGTCATGTATACAGCACAGTTTCTCTTTATTTGCAAGCAACTTCAAAAAATGTAACTTCTTCAGAGGTTTAACGTTGAGCTCAGCAAGTTACTGGTTCATGCTGGTTCTATCAACTTGTATACGCCACGATAAACAAGCAAGAGTGATCGTAGCACGGACGAAATTCGATTTCAGTTTCATGTTTGAGGCCTAAAGAACACCAGACTCTGGAACTAGAGCTGTGCACTAACCTCGAGTAATGGTACACAGTATCCTCTGTACCCAGTTCTTCGATATCATAGTTAGTCAATTCCCAAAAAGCTTATCAGTTTTGTATGAACCTACTGTTCTGAGTCAAAAGTAAAAAAAAACGTAACATACTTATTACAGCTGACTACGCATGTGTCACTCAGCTGTTAGAACACGTCCACTTGCTCGAATAGATCAAACATCCCAGATGAATGGATTAATAAAGAAGAAATTTGTAATTGAATTTGTCAATGTGACGTCATTGAGTACATCATCACACTGAGGCATTCACCCACGTTTCCTCTCCGCTTGCACAACAAAGTCAAGATTACTCTGAGATTCTAACACCATGTTCCAATCACAGACTATGAAGGAACACGATTTTTGTGTTCGACTGTTGTCATCACCTTGATCGCTCACACGATTCAATGACAAGATCTGATTGAAGAGGATGCATGCGTTTTTCCCAAGCTAGCCATCGTAGTGTCTGTCTTCCCGTTGGTCTTCATGTAGCTAGATTCGCAGTCTCCCAGTACAAGTGTACATCCTGTTTTTGCACAACTCAGAGCTCGTCACATCTGAGAAATCTGCTACATCATGCATTCTATGACATTTTGCTTTCACATCGCGCGATCTTTGCTAAGAACTTGATTTCAGATACTCGCTGGTTCGCTCGTCAGACGCAAGGTCCGCTGCGCGCTGCTGCGCTCATCGACGACGACGTTGTTGCGTTGAAAGAGAGGCAGAGCAGAAGAAGAGAGGCCGTGCAAGAGCTCCGACATCTTTGATTTTCTTCTTCCCAGCCAGCGTCGGAAGGCACACGAGGTACTTTGCACAGTTTCTCTTCATTTGCAAGCAACTTCAAAAAATGTAACTTCTTTAGAGGTTTAACGTTGAGCTCAGCAAGTTCCTGGTTCATGCTGGTTCTATCAACTTGTATACGTCACGATAAACAAGCAAGAGTGATCGTAGCACGGACGAAATTCGATTTCAGTTTCATGTTTGAGGCCTAAAGAACACCAGAATCTGGAACTAGAGCTGTGCACTAACCTCGAGTAATGGTACACAGTATCCTCTGTACCCAGTTCTTCGATATCATAGTTAGTCAATTCCCAAAAAGCTTATCAGTTTTGTATGAACCTACTGTTCTGAGTCAAAAGTAAGAAAAAACGTAACATCCTTATTACAGCTGACTACGCATGTGCTACTCTTCTGGCAGAATACGTCCACTTGCTCGAATAGATCAAACATCCCAGATAAATGGAATATTAAAGAAGAAATTTGTAATTTAATTTGTCAATGTGACGTCATCGAGTACATCATCACACTGAGGCATTCACCCACGTTTCCTCTCCGCTTGCACAACAAAGTCAAGATCTACTCTGAGATTCTAACACCATGTTCCAATCACAGAGTTTTGGAACACGATATTTGTGTTCGACTGTTGTCATCACCTTGATCGCTCACACGATTCAATGACAAGATCTGAATTGAAGAGGATGCGTGCTTTTTTCCCAAGCTAGCCATCGTAGTGTCTGTCTTCCCGTTGGTCTTCATGCAGCTAGATTCGCAGTCTCCCAGTACAAGTGTACATCCTGTTTTTGCACAACTCAGAGTTCGTCACATCTGAGAAATCTGCTATATCATGCATTCTATGACATTTTGCTTTCACATCGCGCGATCTTTGCTAAGAACTTGATTTCAGATACTCGCTGGTTCGCTCGTCAGACGCAAGGTCGCTGCCCGCTGCTGCGCTCCAGTCGACGACGACGTTGCTGCGTTGAAAGAGAGGCAGAGCAGAAGAAGAGAGCTCGTGCAAGAGCTCCGACATCTTTGATTTTCTTCTTCCCAGCCAGCGTCAGAAGGCACACGAGGTACTTGGCATCCTTCACTCCGCACAGCGGCAGCGCTCGCTCTGGATAGGGAGAAGAAGGAAGAGAGGGAGAGAAGAGACCTGACTTGACCCAAGCGGAGGACGGAGAGGGCTATCTCTTGTTCACTCAGTTCGGTCACCAGTGCACATCAAACCTCTTTCTCCCAGAGTGGTTCCCGATAGACCTGAAGTCTTTTTTGCCACACGGTCCACGATTTAGATTGTAACCAGAATCCTGGTCTTCTGTGTTAATTTTGATTCCCATCGCTTGTCCCGAGCTCAACTAGACTGCTGCTTTCACTTTGCACAATTTACCTGCGTTCGTGCTGATTGCTCATGATCCTTGTATCGGAAGATCTCGAAGTGATATTTGTTTTGCTATTTGTGGACAGTGCAAGAAGTCTCATGCCCAGCAGACACTACGACGGGAAGATAAGTTTTCTTCGGGAGAGCCGGCTTTCGGATCGAGGAGAGTGCTTCCTGTAGGCCCGGTTACATTTCGCTCGCGCATGCCAAGCAGCAAACGTTTCTTAATCTCTGAGAGTGGAGGAGAGAAAGGAAGGTGCAGGTGCGTCCATCTTCAGTCACGCTGCTGAACTGGCGACACGGGAAATGGACTCCGCACACGAGGAACCGGAGCTTCCCTCCGCCATCCAGGACCTTGTACAGCGTCTGGAAGGACAAGGCGAGCCTATAACGGAGCTTCCCAGATTAAGCAGGCCAGAATTTCGGGAGTTCTTTCCCTATGGTGAATCACCCTCGACAGTCATAGGGTGGCGAAGCCAAGTGCGTCGTCGAGTGCTGGAGGCAATCGGCAGGTGCAACACCTTTGAGATTCTGGACGTGTACAATATTTGTGGGGGATATATATCAATGTTGACGCCGAGCGAGTGGGAGGTAGTTCTCAGAGGTTTCAGGTGTAGCACCGTTCTAAAAAAGATAACCGTTTATGGGTTATTCTCTTCAGATTCTCTTGATGCGGATAAAGAGAGCTTGTGTTTACAGCTGGGGAGAATTCTGAATTCCTCTAGCGGAACAGAGTTACAAGTGCGTGACGAATTGAGTGCCAGATGTCTCAGGAATCTCGCCTCAGGTCTGCGAGGACGTTCCGATTCTAAACTCAAGTCTTTAGATTTATTGGTAGCGTGGGAGGACTCGAGTGCGGTGAAGTATGTGGCTGACATGATCAATAGTGCTCCTCTATTAGAAACGTTGCGTTTCGGCGGCTATTGGGAGGACATGGAGGACGAGACCCTTGGAATCCTGTCCCAGGCTTTGATCCAGAGCTTGGCTTTGAAAGAATTTACCTTAGACTGCGCGGGGAAGTGGGCAGGGCCCTTGTTGCTGAAAGCATTGGCCGGAGACCATCGCAACCGATCCATTGAACGTCTTCGGCTGAGGAAGATGGTTGGATTCGGAGACTGTTTAAGGGAACTTCTTATTTCCAACCCATCATTGAAGACAGTGGAGCTCTACCCATCATTGAAGGAAGTGGAGCTCTACCCATCATCGAAGGAAGTGGAGCTTGTCATGGAGCCTGAGCAAGCGCACCAGCTCGGCGAAGCCATACGTGACAATGCCATAGCGACAACTATACTTGTTAGGTTTCGTGGTCAAGAATGGAAGTCAATAGAAGCTCTTGCTCGTTCTGCTAGCTCCGATGTCAATGACCCCACAGTGGAGCTTGAACTCCTTACTAGGAGTAAAGATGAAGTGATGTTATCATTAAACCTATTAGGTAGGGTACTGCGCGGGGAAATCACATCTCTGAAATCTCTGAGTATATTCTTTCTATCACCGCTAGATTATAGAAAGATTATCACGTTCAGTATACCCCCTATGAATGGAAAAAGTGGAGAAACTTCAGTCCTGAAGAGACTGGAATTATCTGTCCGAAGCGAAGATCTTTCGAAGGAGCAATGGGAGGACCTGCTTCGGTGCATGCGAGGGAACCTCACTCACTTGGATTTGTCTGACTCCGAACTCGACGAGAAGGCGTTCAGGGACCTGATGGGGGTCCTGCAAGTTAACTTGGCTCTCCAGGAAATCGACGTCTCCCGAACATCATGGGCAACTGACGGAAAGGCGGCGCAGATTGAAGAGGCCCTGAAGCAGAATCAAAAGCGGGCCGTCTACATGTCTGTGTTCCGAGAAGCCAACTTAACATTTGGAGATGCAAAAGCTGGTAGACTCTTCTTATGCGGCTCTCCTAGAGCAGGTAACAGGCCCTGTACATTCTCAGTTTTTTCCTCAATGTACACCAACTAGCAATCTATAGTTTAACTTTTCTAAAATCAAAATTGACACAACAAATGCTATTTTGATCTATATATAATGATATGTGTATACAATTAGTAACGGAAAGAAAAACATCAAATGTGTGAATCATTAGTTATATAACTTCAATTGTTTTGGTGATTTTACATTTTTAAATCAATTTATCTTCACGTTAAAATAATAACATGTCATATTGTATCTCAATAATATCAATTCAAAGCATCATTAATAAAAAGTTGTGTATTTTATGCTTTTGTTTTGTATCGTGCAGGAAAAACTCAACTGCGTAAAACCCTGATGAGTATCAATCATAGCTGGCTACTCGGAAGCAGTCTATCCATTGATTGGGTAGACTGCTTCCGAGTAGCTGAACGACTCTGGAGGACCAAAGGCATCGAAGTGGAGTATTTGCAAACTATTGACAAAATGCAAATCTCAGTTTGGGATCTTGCGGGACAATCAATTTTTCGTACCCTTCAGAATGTGCTATTTCCTCAAACCAACAATTTTTGTGTTTTTCTTTTTGTGTATAGCCCTTTTTGTGACAACACATCTAAAAACAAACCAGACTCTTGTTTCAAAACCGAGTTGGAGGATTGGTTAAGCTTCATCACATCCAGTGTTAAGATCACGGGACGTGATCTTCCCCAAGTTTTTGTTGTCATCTCTCACAAAGATAAAGCCAAATACAGCTCTGTGAGTTGGACTCAGACCATAATTGAAGAACTCAACCAAAGATTCGCAAATTTTGTGGATCTACTCCCTGTTCAAGAGTGTTTTCATGTGGATGCTAGGAATAAAAAACAAATTATTCCTCTCAACCGTCACATTCTTGAAAATTTCAACAAGTTGTTGAGTGAAAAATCTCCACAAGTTCCTCTATTATGTTCTCAACTCATCTCCCTCTTCGTTGCAGAAACCAAGAAGAACAGAAGTTGCCCTCTGTGGTCATATGATCAATTTCATGATTTTTGTGCTCCCTACTTGAAAAAATTCATTCCTTCTTCTTCTCGTCACTTTGAGGATGATTCGAAGATAATGGAGTCTATCATATTCTACTTGAATGAGGTTGGATCTATCATATACATTTCCAACCTTAAGTACATCATTGTAGATCCCAACTGGCTTACTAATACCTTCCTGGGTGAGCTGATAGCTCTTGGTCAAAACTTTCAAGCTCAAGAGACAGAGTTTTCTAATAGAACGTGCCCATACGGTGCAAGCAAGGACGGATTTGTGAGTGAGAGTGTCTTTGTTCGGTTGATAGAAGAGTTTTTGCGAGAGCAAGCACATGGCCAGAGTGGTGTGGGCAGAGAGCAGCTTGAAAACATCCTTGTCAATTTAGATTTGTGTTTCAAGCTGGAAGATAGTTCTCAGTATTTCATTCCTTCCTTCATCCCTGAGCATGCAAGCAAGGAAGAACATGACCATCAAGAAGGGGCGCACTTGAAGTTGATGTGTTGGGAAAATACAAGAGAGAATTCACAGTTTGTTGGCATTCGGATTCAGTGCCAAGATGGGAGAACAATGTCATTGACGGCTGCATTTTTTCCACGCTTCCAGGTGAGGTTGAATCATGCTTTCACACACACAGATAAATTGTTATATGCGTCAAGTTCTGTTTGTAATTTGCGTATGATGAAGCAATTGTTTCCTTTCCATTAAATGCAATGAATAATTTGAATGTCCCACTCGAGATTTACCAAATTTTCTATGATTGTAGATGTTCATGAGACGCAAGTTGAAATCCGATATGCATGTTCTCGAGGAGAATATTACCTGCTCTCGACATTATCTACGACTTTTTGATGAAGGGCATCAAATATATATCGAGCACGTTCACAGTGAAAAGTCTCACAAATACGTAGATGTTTTGATGTTATGCTCAAGGCATAAGTCAAGGGAGGAGGCTACTAAATATGTGATGAGGCATATCGTCCAGGAATTGATATTGTTTTGCGCATCATCAAAAGGCTGTCCCGGGGTGGCGTTAGTGCTAGGTGTGATTCAAACATTTTGCGTGGAGAAGCGGATTCCGAGTCATCTCAGAGGAGCCATTCTGATCGAGAATCTGAAATCGGACTTCATTTGTAGCATCAAAAACAAACTTGAGGAAACGTCAATGGAAAGGTTGCACTTGATGGAGAAGAAGGAAGAGTTGTTCAACTATGAGCACTGTTGGCCCCAGATTGAAGGGCACACTGGCGGAATATCCGAACGAGCAAGAGATTTGTTGTGGGAGAGCGATGTGGAAGCAATTGTGAACGAGATTCGACGGAAACAAATTGAAGAATTGAAGCCATTGCACGAAGGTCTAAGTAGCGTGGACAATGATTTGTCTCAGTGTTATCCTGAAGCTGAAAACATGGTTAGCGACTCAAATTTCCCGCCAATGAAAGACCTCAAATCACTCACATCCAGGTGCTTGAGTCGTGCCAGCACAAGTGTGGAGAATTCAAGTGTGGAGACCCAACTTTTTTTGTTCAAGATGGACCAGCTAAAAGAAGAGCTTGTACAAAAGATTGATGGTTTGGACGAGAGGTTGAGATTAGTGCAGAGCATTCTGCAGAGAATGGAGATGAAGATGGGACAAATACTCTCTTTGCACCAAGAACTGCAGTCAACGCTGAGTGCATTTGTGTCTAAAGTGGACAGGATAATTCAGTATTCTGATTCGCTTCAGCAGGCCAGTGTGCCCAAGCGACCTTACGTTACGAACGATGTTAATCTCTTCTATCGAATTAGTGCGCTTTTGCATAACGGAACAACCGTTCGCTTACAATTGATGTGTGAGTCACTGACTGGGTTTCACACTGTCAAAGATCAAGAAGGTTTGAAGATACGCTTGGATCGGGAGAATAGCTCGTGGATTCGGAAAACTATCGAAATCTCATACAAAGTCATGTTTTATGCTATGAAGCTCGTGGATTCGGAAAACTATCGAAATCTCATACAAAGTCATGTATTATGCTATGAAGGCTGGACTGGATAAGACAGTCAGTTTGGGCGGGGCGATTCCGGACTGGGGAGATTTAAAATCTGATATTGTTCAACTAGACGGTATTAGTGATGATGATCATAGGGCATTTCTCAAAGGCGGGGAAAACAAGGAGCTGCAAGAAGCATGGTTGAGGATTCAGCAAACTCTTGCGCCTCAGCTTCAAAATCGTTATTCCGAAATCTTCAAGTTGTATCAGGTGAAATACGTCAGTTTAGAGAAAGGTGGGCATGCATGGGTGTGCGAGAAGTGCATGAATAAAGGCCTTCGTTGTGGAATTTTGACATGTTAGGATTTTGAAGAGGTTAGAATGTCACTAGGCAATTGACAAGCATATGTTTAGACTGTCATGCAATATACAACTCTGCAAATTCTTCCTTGCAGTTTTCACAAGAAATCTTTTATAATCTTTGCCGTCATGTGAATCGCACAGTTATGTTTCTGAAGAAGATCAGTGTTCGGCTAAACTATCCAGATGACTTTTTGAGGGTAGAGTGTTCATATTGTCTCGTTGCAAGTCTCACTGTGATGAAAATCCTTCCCTTGACAGGTGAGGGTGGTCATGTTGAACTTCCAGACATATCCCTGATTGACTGATTCTTTTGTCCCACGATGAAGGTCCAACAAATGAAAGATGGACCGGAACTAAAATTTAAGATGTGTTATCATTTTCAAGTAGTATCCGTGTTTAAACAAGAGAGCAATATAGTCTAAAGAAAATGTTTTTTCTAGAATTCATGCACAATATCCGATCCGATATTTCACAAGATTTCTTAGGAGGCCGAACTCCAGTTCGAATGCATCTCACTGGTAAAACAAAACCTGTGCACAAATCTCTCTCCTATGATATATTGTTGAAGCGTTATCAGATTTTTTCTTTCCGTATTCTTCGTGCGACACCCTGATAACATACTTTTTCATAGCGGGGGGTTCTCAGTGCATTTTAAATCGCCAGCATGCTCAGAACTGTCACGTGTATAAATGTGGTAGTTTCGAATCAAGAATGCTTTTGCAATTGGACTGCGTGTGGACGTTAAGTTAAAGAGACTCTTTACGTGAAGCATACATTTTCAAAGGATACACTACCTGGTTTGCTGAATATCATGGGAAATGTGATTCTCGTTGCAAGTCCTTGACTAGGATATTCATTCTGCATTCATCTCGCAGAATGTTAATAACGTATGGTTTGATCGAAACAATCATGGCCGTTAGGTGGACGAGGCTTTCTCGAGTCTTTGATCAAAGACAAGAACAATCATGGTCATTGCAATAAATTGAACGGAGAAGGATATCACTAATCGATTAGATCCGGTCACACCACAGAAAATTATACATCTTTGATAATAGTTCAGAAAGTTGCATTCCAATTCTTGGGCATCAACGTTAATCAGGTTTAGCGAGACCCATAGGTTAGACTCAGCGGTGGAGAATTCGTCTACTATAGCTTGATATGAGGCCAATTCCGGCACCAAAAGAAAAAAAGTTGTCCGGGAACACTACAAGTAGCGATACACTATAGAGTAAGCTCTTCATCATTGTACAATGATGAAGAGCAGCGAATTCCTTTGGATTACGAGGAAGTATTGACACCTCGGATATGAAAGACTTTGAAGGTTTCCCCCGGAAGGTCTACCTCGAGCTGGCCTACGTGTATAGCGAAGGAAGCTCTTAGGTGCGCAGCTGAAGGGAGCAAAGCGATTTGCTGACCCTAGCTCCAGTAGATCCTCTTCTTGCCCTTTTGTACAACAAAAGGAAACAAAAAGCTGAAAAGGTTCTGCCAATCCGTATCTTCCCAATTCGTACAGTATTCCAAAACTCTTATAAAATCACGTATGTCAGCTGAATTTTCTTTTATAGAATAATTAAATCAGATATTCCTGCTGAATATAACGCGTAAAAACAGCTAGTAGTGTTATACTCCTAACTGAAGATGTACATTCAGAAAACAACACCAACGCCATTACCATCTGTACGAGATGAATTTGAGGTGAGGAAGTACCGGTGGCCTAAGAATTCGAGGTATCTAACGACTTGAATACTTGAACAGGATGTTGAAACTGTGCAGAATCAGATAGCATCCGAAGCCTAGATGGACCATAGAGCTGACGCATGACGGTACTCCCTTCGGCTCTTTTGAGGTTGTCGATAAGAAAGACGTAATTGTCTGAAGAACCGATAACACTTATTCATACGAGGAGATTAATAAACCTTTCTCCAGATGAGGCATGCCCTACACACCCACACACTTACGTTTTGGAACAAAAATCCACGACTTTTCCATAACAGTGGGTATGGATGCTGAACAGGGTCCCCTGGGAACAAGCCTAACTTATGCCAAATAAGAAATTTTGGGCGCGAAATTCTGATATTTCATGTGAGTTTCGCGTGGATGTGTAGAAGCGGTCCAAGCGTCAGTCAGGTCCAGGGGGGAACATGTAGCGAGGAGCGTTTGACCTGGGAATGAAGGCAAGTGGGAGTTGACTTCAGGACCAGGTGGGCACTACGAGGTGCCAGCGTCCGTGGAGCCTTTGACCCGTTCAGAGAGGATCATATCGTCTGCTCTCATGTGCACTCCTTAGACTCAACACTGGAAGTATTAGAATAAGTGGAAAGGGTCCATGGTCCCTCCCCAGTCAGCTTGTTGGATATGGGACTTGCTGGCACGAGGGAAGAAGGGAGGACTGCGAATCGGTATTCTTGTCTCGCCTGCCCATGTCCCTATCCGAAATTGCTCACCTTCTCCAGTTCTCAGCACGATCGGTATGAGTCCCACTGGGTCCTGACCCGTCCGTCCGGAGACTTCAAAATCGTGTGCACAGGATGTGTCTACAGAGTGCTCATGCTGTGGATTCCGTTGTCTGAGTTTTATTCTGGGGCCTTATTTTGGTTTCTTTCGGACTATGATGTGACAGAGGAGAATCGAAGGATACAGTTGTCAATGGTCATCAACTGGTTGGAAAGTTGACCGTCTGTCCCTTGCTGGAAGACTTGAGGAGAAGCATTGACGGAGGAGGCGTGAAGAAAAAAAAACAAAACGATACGGAAGCAGCAGCAGCACGATGTTTCTGATCCAGCTTCTCCGGAACAGAGTGCGACCCGATTGATTGATTGGTGTCGTCTTGCTTCTCTTCCTCCTAGTCCAGCAGCTGCGACACTCCCTCTCATGAAATTGTAACATGCTAATTTTGCTGTGATTGGGAAGAGTCCGCGGTCATCAAGGTAGGCTGAAGAGATCTTCACTTGCGGATAAATATTTACCATGTGGCCACTGCCTCGCAAGCTGTTGAACAAGATGTTCAATTTCTTAGATAAGCTGGATCAGCGAACCGAAGATTGTGAAGGATATTGATTCTTCTCTGTCTTCTTTCTCTTTCAGGTTTGAGTTTCCAGTCTCAAGTCTGTAAGAAAGGATGCTCGTCTCTGCCAATGCAATTAAATCATACAGAACCCACTGATCGCTACATTTTTCAATAAAAGATTTTGAATCAATAAAAGATTTTGAAGTTTATTGATGTCATTTGATTTTTTGTAATTTTATATAATTTTTTAAATAAATTTATGAAAGGTTCATTTTGTTTTATTTATTAAATAATGTGTAAAATTGTATAGATAACTTTTATTCTTACAGAATGAAAAATAATTTTCCCTTTATCCCATTGAAAGTACATTCCTTTGAATTTTGGAATCAATTTTTTTTTAAACTTACAAATTATACAATGAGATAAAAAAATAATGATCTTGAAATTTCTTATGTTATCAGTAGATGATACAAGAATACAAACATAACCCGTGGGGAAAAAAATGTTTAGTTATAGGAATCTGGGTCAAAAAGCTTTGATGCTATTTGTTGGACAAAAGATTTGTTATTATTTCAAATCATACGATTTTGACTTTATATATCTAAGAAAGTACTGATGAGTTTCATAGACATCGTAACTAGCAGAATTTTGATAAATCATCAACAATTTGACTTGCAAAAAATATTTTCTTTTTATTTTAATGTCCTGAATATACACATATTTATACTTTTTCAAAAGGATTTGTTGGCAATCAAGACATAAGAATAATCTTTGAAAAGTAACGAAAAATTTTAACAATTCATTTATGATCTGGAATTTTTTCAAAACATGAATTCAAGAAAAATAATTTGATAATGATTAAGATTTGTTAGGAAAATTTTGTTTTATCAAGAAATAAAGTCACAGTTATAAAGAACAATTAAAAGAACTTTGACGAACAACTGAAAAGATTTAAAACTCAGGCAAAATTTTAAAGAAATATAGAAATGTGAAAGACTCAAGAAATCTAAATGCATTCAGTAGTCTCAATGTAGATTATCATTCAAATGGTATGTGGAATTTTGAAAACTATTTACTAGCTGTCAGTTTTTTATATTATGTCCATAAAATCTATAATATTTTGAAATAAGGAAATTCTAAATCTTTTGATATTTCAAATAGATTGAGGTCATTCAGCAAATAAAAGCAAATAAAGATTGAAAATTATCAAGTTTTTTGATAGTTTCTTTTTGTCACACTATGATAAAATTGTATGATTGAATCAATATGCGGATATCTTTGATATTTAGTAACTCCATGATATAAAACTTACATGCATAGTTTCATTTGTAGAATGTATGTTGATATGATAATAAAATCTATATTATATTTTGATAAACATTTCTATATATAAAACAAAATTTTCCATCAACATTTCATCTTTTCAGAGTTGTTTCAACTTGAATAAAAAATGCATCAAAAGCTTTGATGTGTGTGGGTTTGTTGATATACACCTTTAAAAATGACTAATGACACTTTGATCACCTTCTTCTTTTAACTTTAGTAACAAAATTGTAAATATCTATCATTTTACCTCATAAATAGAGTTGTTTTCTTGAAAAATATGTTTGATGCATCAATTCTGATGATATATCTATTCAAAAGTTACTAAGAGTCAAAGCGCCAAATATTAAAAACAACTGAAAAAGTTTGGAAAATTGTACAACCAAAATCTCTAAAGCAGATGTTATACAAGCAGATGTTAATCGTAAGAACAATGTTATACAATGATGTCTTGTTTGAAACAATTCTTTAGATCTTGTTTATGAGTTAAACATTTTGAGATGGGAAGTATCATCAAATAAATATGCAAATTAGACTACGCATCCAATAGAAAGATATTTAATCACATTTTAAAATTTTGCAGCAAAACTATATCTGAATATGCTTTAAACAGAAAAAAGAGAGACAAAGAGATGAAATATAATGTTTACGTTTCAACTATTTTATCAAATGAGCAATGCGTTTTATCTCTTTCATATGACATGTTTGGATTTGTGATATGAGCACAGAGTGCAAAAGTGGCAGTATGACTTGTTTCATTTCAGTAGATATATCAATTATTTGACTTTACATGTACTATTACACCAGATGTTCATATGAAGTCACATATCACTGTTATCTTGCATTTAGCATCAGAGTTATTTCGTAAGTCATGTATACAGCACAGTTTCTCTTAATTTGTAAGCAACTTCGAAAAATGTAACTTCTTGAGAGGTTTAAGGTTGATCTCAGCAAGTATCATTTTGGATCTATCAACTTCTATACGTCGCGATAAACAAGCAAGAGTGCTCGTAGCACGGACGAAATTCGATTTAAGTTTCATGTTTGAGGTGTAAAGAACACCAGACTCTGGAACTAGAACTGTGCATGAGCTCACATGCTTGGCAGTTGAGCTAGAATAATAATCATATAAGCAATCGAGAACGTCGATTGCGCTTCTACTCTGTTCAAAGTTCTTCAACATTATGTTTAGTAAAATTCCAAAGAGCTTACCAGTTTATTCTGAACCTACAAGTTATGTAGAGTTATATAGAAAAAGAAAGCACAAGAGGCATTGTCAACCAGGCCGACAGCGCATGTGCCACTCAGTTGTCAAAAGCATCCACTTTAGCTTGAATAGATTATAAAAATTCAATGAAGATGAACTTTGAAATCTTCTTTGTCAGGTGTCGACATCGTGTGTATCATCACACTGATGCATTCAGTGTGACTCACATATTCGCTTGCACAACAAAGTCAAGATCTAGTCTGACCTTCTAACATCATTGTCCAATCACAGAGTAGGGTGAACTCTTCGTTGTCAGGTGACGACATCGAGTGTATCATCACACTGATGCATTAAGTGTGACTCACATATGCTGTGCGCTTGCACAACAAAGTCAGGATTTAGTCTGACCTTGTAACGCCATTGTCCAATCACAGAGTAGGGAGTAACACGCTTTTTGAGTTATAATATTTTCGCTACCTTGATCGCTCACACTTTTCAATGTAAAATCCCATATGTTTTGGCGGTAACAACGGTGAAAACACAGATCCATAGAACGTGGCAAGTAACCAGATCATGCTGTTTCTGTCGTCTTCTGTACCAAGCGATAAACAAGCAAGCAAGAGTGTTCTTAGCACGATCAAAATTCGATAACGATTTCATGTTTGTGGTCTAAAGACCTCCAAACTGTGCATGCATTCACATGCTTGACTGCTGGGGTAGAAGAACAATCATACCAGCAGTTGATAACCTCGAGTACTGGTATCCTCTGTACACAGTTCTTCGATATCATAGTTAGTAAATTCCCAAAAAGCTTATCAGTTTTTTCTGAACCTACAAGATATTTTCAATTATGTAGACAACTGCTCTGGGTCAAAAGTAAGAAAAAAAGTACCATGCTTATTACAGCTGACTACGCATGTGCCACTCAGCTGTCAGAACACGTCCACTTGCTCGAATAGATCAAACATCCCAGATAAATTGATTGATAAAGAGGATATTTGTAATTGACTTTGTCAATGTGACGTCGTCGAATATATCATCACACTGAGGCATTCACCCACGTTTCCTCTTCGCTTGCACAACAAAGTCAAGATCTTCTCTGAGATTCTGACACCGTGTTCCAATCACAGAGTATGAAGGAACACGATTTTTGTGTTCGACTGTTGTCATCACCTTGATCGCTCACACGATTCAAGGTAATGACATCAATTCAATTATGATGATGTATCTACATAAAAGTTACCAAGAGTCAAAGCGCCAAATATTAAAAACAACTGAAAAAGCTGAAAAATTCGTACAATCATAATCTCTAAAGCAGATAAAATATGGTAAGAACAATGGGATACTTCCACTCTTATTTAATACTGTCTTGTTTGAAACAATTATTTAGATCGTGTTTATGAGTTAAACATTTTGAGATGGGAACTATCATCAAATAAATATGCAAATTAGACTACGCATCCAATAGAAAGGTATATTAATCACAAATTTTAAATATTGCAGCAAAATTATATCTGAATATGCTTCAAACAGAAAAAAGAGAGACAAAGAGATGAAATAAAATGCTTACGTTTCAACTATTTTATCAAATGAGCAATGCGTTTTATCTCTTTCATATGACATGTTTGGATTTGTGATATGAGCACACGAGTGCAAAAGTGGCAGTATGACTTGTTTCATTTCAGTAAATATATCAATTACTTGACTTTACATGTACGATTACACCAGATCTTCATCTGAAGACATGTATCACTGTTATCTAGCATTTGGCATCAGAATTATTTTTTAAGTCATGTATACAGCACAGTTTCTCTTTATTTGCAAGCAACTTCAAAAAATGTAACTTCTTCAGAGGTTTAACGTTGAGCTCAGCAAGTTACTGGTTCATGCTGGTTCTATCAACTTGTATACGCCACGATAAACAAGCAAGAGTGATCGTAGCACGGACGAAATTCGATTTCAGTTTCATGTTTGAGGCCTAAAGAACACCAGACTCTGGAACTAGAGCTGTGCACTAACCTCGAGTAATGGTACACAGTATCCTCTGTACCCAGTTCTTCGATATCATAGTTAGTCAATTCCCAAAAAGCTTATCAGTTTTGTATGAACCTACTGTTCTGAGTCAAAAGTAAAAAAACGTAACATACTTATTACAGCTGACTACGCATGTGTCACTCAGCTGTCAGAACACGTCCACTTGCTCGAATAGATCAAACATCCCAGATGAATGGATTAATAAAGAAGTGTGGTACCCCACTTTTGGCAATTTTGAGGAAATTAAAACATTTTTGGAAAACTGTACCCTGGCAGCATTGCAAATAGCCTTCGGTACATCAAAACAGAGTGAATCCGGAAGATCGCGGGGATTCTCGAGGGATCTTGTAGAATCTGGGATTTGGGGTGCCGCAGCAAGCACGGGCACCACCCTCCCTGCGAGCTCCGCAGTTAGGATCTCTACAGCGCAAGGCGCAAAACCCGCCTTCGGAGGTTGCGGCCGCGGCTGTAGGGAAACCCCCGTAATTAGGTAAACCCTCGGGCGCCTTGACCAAGTTAGGGTCCGGTTGGAAAGAGCTCGACGCGCTGATTCTAACGAGCCCAAGAGCGTTTGGAACGGACGAGGACTCAGGGAGTTATCGCTACTGGAAGAAACGGAGGCGGTCGCCTACGGCGGAAGGAGTTCGCCACCGGCGCGAATTCCGCCTACGCGGAAGGGGGATTCAAGTTTTGTCCTATGCGCGGACGAAGGCGTTCGCCTGTGCACAGGCGAAGTAGGGTTAGGGAAGGCGCGAAGTCCGCCTACGCACAGGCGTTCGCCTGCGCACAGGCACTTCGGCGACGGCGGAAAATTCGCCTTGGGCCCTAGAAATGCGCCTTGTGAGGTAGAAAGTGTACGGCGCCTTCCGCGCCAGCGCAGCGCAGCGTACGTCGGAAGACCGCCAGAGTAATCCAATCGGTACGGACCATGCGGACGGCACGGGTGGATGCGCTCTTGGACGGACGGAGTTGCGGCGGCGGAAGCGCCGACGGAGAGACAAGGAACGGACAGACTGGACGGAGACGGCTGACCACGGTCAACGCCTTCCGCGCCAGCGCAGCGCCGCGGACGGAGTTCGCCTGCGCACAGGCGAACGCCTGTGCACAGGAGGATGTTCAAGTTCCGCGCCGGCGGAGAATCCGCCGAGGCCCCTGCCTGCGCACAGGCAGGAGTTGAATTTTTGTCCGACATGCGGACGCACGCGTCAAGGCAGAAGGAGATTGGCCGAGGGGCGGTACGAACAAGTGTACCGCGCAAGGCGGAAAACTCGCCTTCGGCGCTACGCCCCCATGTCCGGAGGGTGACACGCTCGCGGAGTTCAAATCCGCCAATTCGAGCGTGAGAGTTTAATCGACGACGGCGGAGCGTGAAGCCGCGCGTGAGAGCGAAGACCGTTCCAGCGTACAGCCGGCGCGGCCATCAAGTGAGACGTTCTTCACGACCAAGAGACGACCATGACCTTCGACCGGGCGGCGGAGAGCGTCCCATTCTTGAATTCGCGATTCCAATCTCTTGTGCGCGCTGCGCGCATCCATCTGCTGGCTGCGGACCATTCTCGTCGTCGTCGCACAGGAGATTTCTTGTTGATTGAGGGAGAAGTGAGTGCGCGTGATTTGGAATTGAGAGCGATTAGAGTTTGCCGAGAGAGAAAGAAACGCGGACAGTGTGGAAGTAGAATGAGCGGGCGAGCGAACCCCAGGAACGCAATGACGAGACCGAGCAGATTGCGGATGGTGCCACTTCGCCTGCCGCAGAACGGGCTGCGCGCTTTCGAAGAGCGCTTAATAGCAAGAAAGCTCGATTTCTTGCTATGGGGATGGAATTACATCTGCGCGAATATGATGCGCGAGTGGCTAGAGCCACAGGGACCACCCTCGCGCGGATTGCGTCCGCATGTCGACCGGTGGACAGTCCAAGATTGGGCGCAGGCGTTGGGAAGATGTGCTGGCATGCCAGGGCATCTCCTTTTCGACAGCGAGAGCATCAAGGTGACCAAGCAAGAAGAGGCGCAATTTGTGGAGCTGTTCAAGACCGGGAGGTCAACCAAGAATGGGTACAGGACCCGTGATTACAAGGATCGATTTCGCCGGACTTTGTCCGCGGCGCTGATGCAATTACTGCAGCCGCACCGCGCCTGCTACATCACATTGTGGCAGGTCTCTTTTGTGGAGTGCGTCATCGAGGGAACTCCAATTCACTGGGCGAGCATCCTGCACAGAGTGATGCAACAGCACGCGTTTGAGGAGAAGGGGGGAACGCTAAACCATCTTTCTCCTTTCCTCATCAATTTTTATCGACAGCGGAATTGTTTGACAGCGGCGGAGCTTGAACATTTTCCGCCATTGTCCATCGACCATCCCGGGAAGTATGTGCGGGAGAACGAGGTCGACACTGATGCGGAGGAGTCACCGACTTCTACCCCATCAAGACGGAGGGATGAAGGGAGACACACCCCTGCGGCGCGAGTGCCGCGGAAGCGGCGATGGAGGGAAGAGGCCGAAGAGGAGCAGCATCAAGAACTCTCTGCTCCCATTCGACCGCGGCCGCTGTGCGAGCCATACAGCCGGCCGAAGCAGAAGGCACGCAGACTGGTGTTGCCAGCTGACAGTGCAGACACGGCGACGATTGCGACGGAGATAGGAAGTGCGTTGTGGTAACACACTTTTTGTTTTTTTTGCAGAATTTAAACAATTTTAGAAAACTAGTACCAAAGCAGTGTTTGTAGCTAGAGAAGGGTACGCTAAATAGAGTGGATTGATGAGATCGTCACGAGGGCACAAAGAATCACGTAGTCGGATGTACCAACGCCAACGTCTTCGGCGCCTTCGGCAAAAGCTCCTTTTTGAGGTGTCTCTACTCACGCGCCTCTAGCGTATAAGGAAGCTACGCTTCCGGCGCAGACACCTCAGGAGGAGGTTTTGCTAAAGACGTCAGGAGAAGGGCCCGGACCTCTAAAGGCATCCGACCATGAGTGCGCCTTCGGCGAAGCGCCGCTAGCGCGGAAAGGGAAAACCTTCATAACAATCGGGATACACGGTAGATCCAGTTGGTTGAAGTTGCATTAGAAAGAGCTCGGGACGCTCGTTCTAACGAGTCCAAGAGCGCCGGAGATGGATCAGGAATGGAGAAGTTATGAGCGTCGGAAAACTCGTAGCCGGACATGCGCCGTTCGCGCTAGGGTTCACAGCCGGAAAGGATTCCCGTACGCCCTCGGCGATGCGCCTTCGGCGGAATCACGCGCTCACAGGAGGAAACCAACTCAGAGTCGGAAGCGCCCTTGGCGGCTGTTCATGGAAGGAAAGCGCCGGTCGGATGTACGCCTCCGACGTGGCGCTGACGGCCGGATGCGCTGGCATGAGTTGCGCTGACGGATATGCGCTGGCAGCAACGGACGAGGCATAAAGGACAAAATAGGCGGTACGACTGCGCGCCGGCGTAATTCGCTCCGGCTGGATGTGCGCCTCCAGCAAGGCGCCGACGGATAATGAACGCACCAGCGGCGACACGCCTCCGGAGAAGGGCGGGTTAGGAAAAGACAACAGGGCCGACGTATACCCTGCAGCGGACTCGAGTCCGGAAGGTGGCGGCGGCGGGAGAATTCAACGTTTAAGCATGCGAATGCGCGCAATGCGGAGACGTGAATTCGCGCATGCAAAGGGCGAACCGTTAAGCCGTATAGCCGGCTGCGTACGTTGCAACCAGTAAGAACGTTGGACGTTCTTGAAATCGGAGAAGAAAAGACTGCGCTCCAGTCTCATTCTCTCATTCTTGACTTTGCAATTTCCAGTTCCAAGATTACGCGCAAGGGCGGAGCGACCTGCAGTGAGAGTAGAGAGGGCGGAGACGAGTTGCGCAAGGATCTTGGCGGACCTTGAAAGAATTGGAGTAGCGATCTTGAACGAGCGCAGAGAGAGTAAGCAGTCAGTGCTTGAGTGGCCGACGCGCAGTGGCGATTGTGAGAGAGCGAGCGGAAGGGAGAACGTTTGTGTGTGCAGGCAACGCAATGTCGAAGGTTCCCCAGCTGCGAGTGTCTCCACTCAGGGTGCCGCAGATCGGTCTACGCGCATTTCAAGATGTGCTGTTGAGGCTGAAGCTCGATTTTCTCCTATGGGGGTGGAATTGGACATGTCCGGAGATGGTGCGCGAGTATCTGCAAGAGAGACACAAGCCTTCTCGCGGATTTCGCCCACATCCAGAGAGATGGGACATTTGCAATTGGGCGCAGGTGTTGGGCAGGTGTGCCGGCGAGGAAGGGGATCTCCTCTTCGAGGCCGACAGCGTGAAAGTGTCCCAGGAGGAAGAAGTCTCTTACAATGAGCTCTTCAAGGTGGCTAGACATCCCAAGAACGGTTTCCGGACACGGGATTACAAGGATCGATTGCGGAGAAATGTCGCGACGGCATTGCTGCAGATATTGCAGCCGACCAAGACCGCTTACATGCATGGTTGGCAGGTAGAGTTCGTGGAGCTAGTGCTGTCAGGAGCTCCGGTGCATTGGGCACGGCTCCTGTGGAAGGTGACGCGCCAACATGCGCAAGAAGAGAGGGGAGGAACGCTCAATCATCTATCGCCTTACTTAATCGTGTTTTACCGGGCGATGGGATGTTTGACGAATGCTGAGAAGACTCGGTTTCCGCAGCTGACCCGGACTTATCCAGGTAGATATTCGAGGGATGCCGAAGTAGACACGGATCCGGACGAGGAACCTGCCAGTACGCCTCCTGCTCCGGCTCCAGCAAGAGCAGCAGAAGAACGTCGAAGTGAGCGCATTCCGCGAAAGCGGAAGTGGGATGAGAGACCTGAGGACAGGCAGCCGGAAGTGCCAGCTGCGCCGACTCGTGGTCGGCCCACCCCCGAGCCTCACAGTCGACCAAAACAGAGGGCACGCAAAATGCCAACTGTTACTGAGGAGACCAGGCGAACTCCGACCCGGGGGAATCTCACACAGGAAGAGATAATCGCTCAGATTCTAGGGAAGACGGCAGATACCTCTGCACAGAAGGCACCACGGCCTTCGGGAGGAGATGGACGGACTGACAGCCGGCCGACTGCGAGTCGGATGACTGAAGGTCGACAAGCGGAAGGAAGGCCAACTGAACGGCGCGTTGAACCGGACAGCAGGCCGGAAGCAGAAGAGAGTTTGGCTGACGAGCCAACAATCCTCAAAGGGTCGTCTTCGGCGGAAGGCACTTCTGGAAGAACGCCCCCAACAAGCAGGCCAAGTGGAGTCAAGACGCGCAGGGTGTATCCGACTCCCAGTCGGACAACTGCTGGTCGGCCGACTGCGAGTCGGACAACAGAGAGTCAGCCGGATTCGCCGACTGCGAGACGGATGGGGCCAACGACCAGTGTGCGGACGCCTTCGGCGGACGCACCTTCAGCAAGGACACCTTCCGCGCAGATTGCGCCGGAAGGACAGGCAGCAGAAGCGGGCGGTGCAAGAGTGACAAAAGTCACTGTGGCGTCGACCCCTTCACAAACCGAAGATCGAGCCGGAACAGGGGCTCAAGCAGTGGGATCTCCCACTGCCCTGGATATTTTAGCAGGCAGTGGAGCAGCAGTCGCAGCAGAAGCTGCTGCGCGCCACAGTTCCAGGGAGTCGCCAAGGGATTCGGTGGCGACTGAAATCCTCGAGACTGAGGATGATACGAGCTCGGAAGAGCAGGAAGCGGATTCGGTGCAGAAAACGCCAACAGGGGTGCTGTGCGAACAGATAGTTCCACTCCTGCGATATCTGGATCGCAAGACATCCAAATACGGAAGTGCCTTAAAACCGCAGTCTTATGTGGAGACTATCAGGCGAAGGACGAGGATCAAGGTGGCAAAGTGGGCCTCTAGTTGCCAAGTATATGTGGAAAGGAACACCGCCCTCAAACAACACCTGGCGGTCACCCAGAAGCTATACCAAGCCTTGCAGCAGCAGAAGGAGGATGCGGCGACGAAAAGTCAGGCGGATGCCGAACTAATACGGGCAAAGATCGAGTTGGAACTGCAGGAGGAGCGGAGACAGAACAAAGTCCTAGCAGCCGAGCTTGCGCGCCAGACGCGCGCCTTAGAAGAAAGTCAAAGAGCCCGCAAGGAGGATGAGGAGTTGTTGTGCAACTTGCAATCCGAGTGCTCGGATTTGAGGGCACAACGTGCGGATTTAGAAATGCAGCTGGCAGAGGTGGAGAGCAGCTGCAGGGCACGAGGAGAGTTGGCGGCACGGGTGACTCGTTGTCTAAAAGGATACACCCATTGGGAGGTGGCAGCCCAAGAGAGGATCACACTCAGGGAGTTCGAGCTTCGGGCGGCGGCCTTGGCGGAAGGTGACAGTCGGAGTCGGCGGCGAGTGGCGAGAAAATTAGAAACCTTCTTGTCGGGTGCGCGCGACACTATGGCGCACTTGCAGTCGGAAGTCACCACAGCGCTCCGACGCCTGGGGTTACGCAGCCGGTCGGGAGACTGGCAAGGTAGAGATAGTACGCGGAGCAGTCCGGCGCGCAGGAGGCGCAGCACCGGATCTGCTGAGTGCAGTAGAGTAGTTTGGTTTCGCGCAGATACTGCGAGTGGTAGATAGGATAGCGTAGTGCTAGTTAGGATCTTTTAAGAGTATAAAGTAGATCAAGGCGTTTTGCCTTGGGACTCTTCCAGTTTCGGAAGTGCAGATCAGGAACTCACTTTCTTAGCGTGTTTGTGCATTTTGGTCCTGGCACCACGTAGAGAAGCTGCAGCATAGCGAAGTTACCGTATGATGTAGTTGAAGGCCTTCGGCTGAATGTTCAGAGCTAGCACCCGGTTAGAGACTTGAGTAGTGCGGATCTGCACCTGCGGGTGATTTCTGATACTCAGAGCCGGCTGCGAGTTAGATACTTGAACAGTTCCCCCTTACTCCTTCGAGTGACATATCCTGATTGTACTCCTACGGGAAGTTTCCCCTGAATGCCAATGTGAAGTTTCATTACTTCGTGTAAACCTTGGTTTGTAATTCAGGTTGTGTGTGTGTTACTGGATCGTGTTTTCAGTAAGTTCTCAGTCGGGTCTGCACTCCCTGCGTTTTGTGTGATAGTCGAGGGTGACGTCCACGGCGTACGTAGAGGCTTCGTTCCGAAGTGAGAAGTCCAGTCCGGGTACCCCCGCTAGTTCCTGGCGGAAGGGCAGTAAAAGCCGGAGTGGGAGGCACTTCCTGCAGAACCTCTGAGTGAACTTGCGAGACACTTTCCTCCTGAAATCCGAAGCGGAGGTTCTGACCGACCTCCGAGTTGTGCTTTTTGCCAGTTTCAGGTGTGTGTGTGTGTGTTGAGTGACCAAGCTGTACCGTGCATCCTCCGAGTATCCTCCGAGTTGAGATCCTCCTCCGAGTCGAGCCTCCGAGTCGAGCACTGCAGTATTTCTGGGAGTGACAGTCGCCTAGAATTCAAACTCTACCAAAAGTCTGTTAAATGTGACACTTTTACTCTGTGTGTTGCCTCTGTCCCTGTGGGTTCGATCTTTTTACCACCATACTGCAGTTTTAGCCTTTGGTGGGTTATTACATAAGGAGCCGACAACTTCTTTTTGGCGCCGCTGCCGGGGACAGTGCGTCAACACCAGAAACCTTGAGCAGCAATGCTCGGTGAATGTCGACGAGCGATAGTGTGGGAAACCTGAGTGCGAGAGCCACACGGAAACTCCGTCGAGATTCAGAAAAAGCCGTGGAAACAAAACGGCGAACTAAAAAGAAGACTCCCGGTGAGGACTCTGCAGAAAGATCGCCATCACCGACTACTGGAAGACAAAGGCGTTCCAGTTCACCTACCGAGAGCATTGAGCTAACAGTTCTATTGGACATCCCTCCGACAGGAACTCTTCCTGAGTTTGGCCAACCTAGGATCAGTCCGTCGACAGGATCACCGATGGCAGAACATCAAGCCAATCTCCGCCAGGTGTTTTCCCAACCTACCACCAAACATTCGTATCCAAGATACACGGGAACGGGCGACGACGATGATGCAGATTCATACATAAAGCTCTTCGAGTCTGTCTCCATCGCCAATCGTGAGACCAGTGATGAAGACAGATTACGAATCTTTCCTAGCCTGCTACGCAGACGAGCGCGTAGCTGGTACAACCATGAGAGCACCGACCCCACTGGCATCCGGACCTGGGCTCAGCTCAAGGAAAAGTTTCTGAGGCGGTTCCGCGAACTCGGATATGACAGTCGAGTTCTGACCCGACTTCGAAATCTTCGACGCGAGCGGAAGGAGAATCTTCGAGACTACACTGAGAGATTCCAAGACCTCCTAGATCGAATTCCGAAGACAGGCCCGGGAGAACCGTATTCGGTACAACAGGCAGTGGATTGGTATGTGACAGGGCTCTCAAGAGAAATGGAGACCTTCTGTAGGAGAGGCAAGACTGACACAATCCAAGATGTGATAGCTTCCGCGGAGACCTTTGAGACGTCAACCCTTGACACTCGAAGACGCGACCGACGGTCGACGAAGAAGAAGTCGCAAGGCGGACGTCGGAAGAGAAGGAACTCGCCTTCCTCGACAGAAGAATCAAGCTCCTCCGAATCAAGTTCTTCCTCGGAAGAGGAAGAGGACTCGTCATCTTCAGAAGAAGAAAGACGGAAGAAGAAACGCAGTGCGATCAAGAAGAAGGATCGAGGTAAGGGAATCCCAGTGAAGACTCAAGGGGACATCGCAGCCAAGGTAGACAACCTGGTGAAGAATTTTGCGGACCTGAAAGTTCATGTAGTGGGAGGCCAAGACCGACGTAAATCACCTGCGAGACAACGAGCGAATCTCTGGTGTACTACGTGCGGACAGGTGGGACATGCCAACACGGAGTGCATGTCCGCGAGGCCATCTTACCCAGTGAATGCGGTCGAATGGGCACCACAGTGGGAGAACCCCATGTATTATGCTGAGCCGCCTATGTATTATGCTAAGCAGGTTGAGGACACCGCCTACTCGGTACAGACAGCTCCAGCTACAACTCCGAACCCACCGGTGCATATACCGCGCTTTGTTCCGAGGGAAATGGCGGGTACACTCCCACCAAGACGCATGGCACCTCCAGGCAATCACAACCGACCTCGACCACAATTCGATGGTTGCTACAACTGCGGAGACATGGGGCATTACGCGCCAAGCTGTCCCCACCCGAGGAAGCCAATGGGGTATGCACCGTTGTGCAGCAATTGCAAGAAGTCCGGACATACAGCAGCTGAATGTGATCAACCCCAACTCCCTAGGCCAGCCGTGCGTTTCGTATCAACACCTGGCAAGGAAGAAGTGCAGGTCAACCAGGTAGAACTGAGTCTGGACCCAGCTGAAGGAGACGAAGTATGGCCAGAGGAAGAAGTAATGTGCGGTCGGGTAGAAACTCGAAGTTCGAAGAGGAGAGGAGAAGGCCACGAGGACACTCGCCGCCTCGAGCGTAGGGAAGAGAGGAGGAAGTCTAAAGAAGTTAGAGAAGGCCCGAGGAGAAGGCCGGGTACACCTCCGGCTATGAGAAACACCCAGCCGGAGCAGAACTCAGAAAAAGCGGACAGGTATTCAGAAGAGTTCCGGACTCGAGATTACCTTCCGGACATCAAAGATGAGGTGAGTCACCTCATCAAGGAAGCACTGGGCGCCGGAATGACATCCGACGTCCGGAAGGCGGTTAGGCCCCCTACACCACTTCCGACCGCGAGTACAGGAAAACTTCCGGCTGTGACTTCCAACACTCCCTACGACATAGTGGAAGACATAGGGAGCCAGAGGGCAAATATTTCCTTCCACCAGTTGTTGGAAGACAATAAGACGTACAGAAGGATGCTGATGCTTTCGTTGCGCCGACCACGCAAACCCCGAAAAGAGAAACTTCCGGCTGTGTACAGAGTGGAAGGAGGAGACCTGGGACCTCCAGAGATCGAAGTAGAGATCGGAGGCTGCGTCATACAGAAGGTACCAGTGGACTCCGGCTCGGGCGTGAATATCATGACCGAGGAGACAGCGAACTCCTTGGGGTTCCAGACCTTCGAGCCTACATCCCGAGTATTGCGACTGGCCGATCAAACACGCAGAATGCCACTAGGAATGTTGAGCAATGTGAGAACCAACATTGGAGGAGTGGACTTTCAACTGTCCTACATAATACTGCAACCTCTGATGAAGAAAGGTTATGATGTGCTGCTTGGCAGACCGTGGCTATACGATGCCAAAGCAAGGTGTGACTGGAGTAGGAAGAGATTACAGTTCCGTAGCCCTGCGGACCCTCCGACTGTCATTACCGTACCGTGGACCAAGGTACCCCATGAGGGCGAAACACCTTCCACCACCTCCGGTTACACAACTGGAAGGGAGACCAGCTCATCATGCACTTCAGAGACCGAAACGTCGGAGGACTTTGTGGGCTACGTCACTTGCTGCTCCATTGAGGAGGAAGGAGACGAGGTGTATCCGGATGAGGAATAGCAACTAACAGCCGGACTGGGCAGAAGCGAGATCAGTCACACAGAGGGGATTGTTGACCCGAGTGATTGCTGCGAACTGCAGCTCAGTCCAGGTAAAGGCTTGAAGGTGTTGTGGTAACACGCTTTTTGTTTTTTTTGCAGAATTTAAACAATTTTAGAAAACTAGTACCAAAGCAGTGTTTGTAGCTAGAGAAGGGTACGCTAAATAGAGTGGATTGATGAGATCGTCACGAGGGCACAAAGAATCACGTAGTCGGATGTACCAACGCCAACGTCTTCGGCGCCTTCGGCAAAAGCTCCTTTTTGAGGTGTCTCTACTCACGCGCCTCTAGCGTATAAGGAAGCTACGCTTCCGGCGCAGACACCTCAGGAGGAGGTTGTGCTAAAGACGTCAGGGGAAGGGCCCGGACCTCTAAAGGCATCCGACCATGAGTGCGCCTTCGGCGAAGCGCCGCTAGCGCGGAAAGGGAAAACCTTCATAACAATCGGGATGCACGGTAGATCCAGTTGGTGGAAGTTGCATTAGACAGAGCTCGGGACGCTCGTTCTAACGAGTCCAAGAGCGCCGGAGATGGATCAGGAATGGAGAAGTTATGAGCGTCGGAAAACTCGTAGCCGGACATGCGCCGTTCGCGCTAGGGTTCACAGCCGGAAAGAATTCCCGTACGCCCTCGGCGATGCGCCTTCGGCGGAATCACGCGCTCACAGGAGGAAATCAACTCAGAGTCGGAAGCGCCCTTGGCGGCTGTTCATGGAAGGAAAGCGCCGGTCAGATGTACGCCTCCGACGTGGCGCTGACGGCCGGATGCGCTGGCATGAGTTGCGCTGACGGATATGCGCTGGCAGCAACGGACGAGGCATAAAGGACAAAATAGGCGGTACGACTGCGCGCCGGCGTAATTCGCTCCGGCTGGATGTGCGCCTCCAGCAAGGCGCCGACGGATAATGAACGCACCAGCGGCAACACGCCTCCAGAGAAGGGCGGGTTAGGAAAAGACAACAAGGCCGACGTATACCCTACAGCGGACTCGAGTCCGGAAGGTGGCGGCGGCGGGAGAATTCAACGTTTAAGCATGCGAATGCGCGCAAGGCGGAGACGTGAATTCGCGCATGCAAAGGGCGAACCGTTAAGCCGTATAGCCGGCTGCGTACGTTGCAACCAGTAAGAACGTTGGACGTTCTTGAAATCGGAGAAGAAAAGACTGCGCTCCAGTCTCATTCTCTCATTCTTGACTTTGCGATTTCCAGTTCCAAGATTACGCGCAAGGGCGGAGCGACCTGCAGTGAGAGTAGAGAGTGCGGAGACGAGTTGCGCAAGGATCTTGGCGGACCTTGAAAGAATTGGAGTAGCGATCTCGAACGAGCGTAGAGAGAGTGAGCAGTCAGTGCTTGAGTGGCCGACGCGCAGTGGCGATTGTGAGAGAGCGAGCGAAAGGGAGAACGTTTGTGTGTGTGCAGGCAACGCAATGTCGAAGGTTCCCCAGCTGCGAGTGTCTCCACTCAGGGTGCCGCAGATCGGTCTACGCGCATTTCAAGATGTGCTGTTGAGGTTGAAGCTCGATTTTCTCCTATGGGGGTGGAATTGGACGTGTCCGGAGATGGTGCGCGAGTATCTGCAAGAGAGACACAAGCCTTCTCGCGGATTTCGCCCACACCCAGAGAGATGGGAAATTGGCAATTGGGCGCAGGTGTTGGGCAGGTGTGCCGGCGAGGAAGGGGATCTCCTCTTCGAGGCCGACAGCGTGAAAGTGTCCCAAGAGGAAGAAGTCTCTTACAATGAGCTCTTCAAGGTGGCTAGACATCCCAAGAACGGTTTCCGGACTCGGGATTACAAGGATCGATTGCGGAGAAATGTCGCGACAGCATTGCTGCAGATATTGCAGCCGACCAAGACCGCTTACATGCATGGTTGGCAGGTAGAGTTTGTGGAGCTAGTGTTGTCAGGAGCTCCGGTGCATTGGGCACGACTTCTGTGGAAGGTGACGCGCCAACATGCGCAAGAAGAGAGGGGAGGAACGCTCAATCATCTATCGCCTTACTTAATCGTGTTTTACCGGGCGATGGGATGTTTGACGAATGCTGAGAAAACTCGGTTTCCGCAGCTGAGCCGGTCTTATCCAGGTAGATATTCGAGGGAGGCCGAAGTAGACACGGATCCGGACGAGGAACTTGCCAGTACGCCTCCGGCTCCGGCTCCAGCCAGAGCAGCAGAAGAACGTCGAAGTGAGCGCATTCCGCGCAAGCGGAAGTGGGATGAGAGACCTGAGGACAGGCAGCCGGAAGTACCAGCTGCGCCGACTCGTGGTCGGCCCACCCCCGAGCCTCATAGTCGACCAAAACAGAGGGCACGCAGAATGCCAACTGTTACTGAGGAGACCAGGCGAACTCCGACCCGGCGGAATCTCACACAGGAAGAGATAATCACTCAGGTTCTAGGGAAGACGGCAGAAACCTCTGCACAGAAGGCACCACGGCCTTCGGGAGGAGATGGACGGACTGACGACCGGCCGACTGCGAGTCGGATGACTGAAGGTCGACAGACGGAAGGAAGGCCAACTGAACGGCGCGTTGAACCGGACAGCAGGCCGGAGGCGGAAGAGAGTTTGGCTGACGAGCCAACAATCCTCAGAGGGTCGTCTTCGGCGGAAGGCACTTCTGGAAGAACGCCACCAACAAGTAGGCCAAGTGGAGTCAAGACGCGCAGGGTGTATCCGACTCCCAGTCGGACAACTGCTGGCCGGCCGACTGCGAGTCGGACAACAGAGAGTCAGCCGGATTCGCCGACTGCAAGACGGATGGGGCCAACGACCAGTGTGCGGACGCCTTCGGCGGACGCACCTTCAGCAAGGACACCTTCCGCGCAGATTGCGCCGGAAGGACAGGCAGCAGAAGCGGGCGGTGCAAGAGTGACAAAAGTCACTACGACGTCGACCCCTTCACAAACCGAAGATCGAGCCGGAACAGGGGCTCAAGCAGTGGGATCTCCCACTGCCCTGGATATTTTAGCAGGCAGTGGAGCAGCAGTCGCAGCAGAAGCTGCTGCGCGCCACAGTTCCAGGGAGTCGCCAAGGGATTCGGTGGCGACTGAAATCCTCGCGACTGAGGATGATACGAGCTCGGAAGAGCAAGAAGAGGAGTCAGTGCAGAAAACGCCAACAGGGGTGCTGTGCGAACAGATAGTTCCACTCCTGCGATATCTGGATCGCAAGACATCCAAATACGGAAGTGCCTTAAAACCGCAGTCTTATGTGGAGACAATCAGGCGAAGGACGAGGAGCAAGGTGGCAAAGTGGGCCTCTAGATGCGGAGTATATGTGGATAGGAACACCGCCCTCCGACAACACCTGGCGGTCACCCAGAAGCTGTACCAAGCCTTGCAGCAGCAGAAGGAGGATGCGGCGACGAAGAGTCAGGCGGAGGCCGAACTAATACGGGCAAGGATCGAGTCGGAACTGCAGGAGGAGCGGAGACAGAACGAAGTCCTAGCAGCCGAGCTTGCGCGCCAGACGCGCGCCTTAGAGGAAAGTCAACGAGCCCGCAAGGAGGATGAGGAGTTGTTGTGCAACTTGCAAACCGAGTGCTCGGATTTGAGGACACAACGTGCGGATTTAGAAATGCAGCTGGTAGAGGTGGAGAGCAGCAGCAGGGCACGAGGAGAGTTGGCGGCACGGGTGACTCGTTGTCTAAACGGATACACCCATTGGGAGGTGGCAGCTCAAGAGAGGGTTACACTCCGGGAGTTCGAGCTTCGGGCGGCGGCATTGACGGAAGGTGACAGTCGGAGTCGGCGGCGAGTGGCAAGGAAATTAGAAACTTTTCTGTCGGGTGCGCGCGACACTATGGCGCACTTGCAGTCGGAAGTCACTGCAGCGCTCCGACGCCTGGGGTTACGCAGCCGGTCGGAAGACTGGCAGGGTAGAGATAGTACGCGGAGCAGTCCGGCGCGCAGGAGGCGCAGCACCGGATCTGCTGAGTGCAGTAGAGTAGTTTGGTTTCGCGCAGATGCTGCGAGTGGTAGATAGGATAGCGTAGTGCTAGTTAGGATCTTTTGAGAGTATAAAGTAGATCAAGGCGTTTTGCCTTGGGACTCTTCCAGTTTCGGAAGTGCAGATCAGGAACTCACTTTCTTGGCGTGTTTGTGCATTTTGGTCCTGGCACCACGTAGAGAAGCTGCAGCATAGCGAAGTTACCGTATGTTGTAGTTGAAGGCCTTCGGCTGAATGTTCAGAGCTCGCACCCGGTTAGAGACTTGAGTAGTGCGGATCTGCACCTGCGGGTGATTTCTGATGCTCAGAGCCGGCTGCGAGTTAGAGACTTGAACAGTTCCCCCTTACTCCTTCGAGTGACATATCCTGATTGTACTCCTACGGGAAGTTTCCCCTGAATGCCAATGTGAAGTTTCATTACTTCGTGTAAACCTTGGTTTGTAATTCAGGTTGTGTGGGTGTTACTGGATCGTGTTTTCAGTAAGTTCTCAGTCGGGTCTGCACTCCCTGCGTTTTGTGTGATAGTCGAGGGTGACGTCCACGGCGTACGTAGAGGCTTCGTTCCGAAGTGAGAAGTCCAGTCCGGGTACCCCCGCTAGTTCCTGGCGGAAGGGCAGTAAAAGCCGGAGTGGGAGGCACTTCCTGCAGAACCTCTGAGTGAACTTGCGAGACACTTTCCTCCTGAAATCCGAAGCGGAGGTCCTGACCGACCTCCGAGTTGTGCTTTTTGCCAGTTTCAGGTGTGTGTGTGTGTGTTGAGTGACCAAGCTGTACCGTGCATCCTCCGAGCATCCTCCGAGTTGAGTTCCTCCTCCGAGTCGAGCCTCCGAGTCGAGCACTACAGTATTTCTGGGAGTGACAGTCGCCTAGAATTCAAACTCTACCAAAAGTCTGTTAAACGTGACACTTTTACTCTGTGTGTTGCCTCTGTCCCTGTGGGTTCGATCTTTTTACCACCATACTGCAGTTTTAGCCTTTGGTGGGTTATTACATAAGGAGCCGACAACTTCTTTTTGGCGCCGCTGCCGGGGACAGTGCGTCAACACCAGAAACCTTGAGCAGCAATGCTCGGTGAATGTCGACGAGCGATAGTGTGGGAAACCTGAGTGCGAGAGCCACACGGAAACTCCGTCGAGATTCAGAAAAAGCCGTGGAAACAAAACGGCGAACTAAAAAGAAGACTCCCAGTGAGGACTCTGCAGAAAGATCGCCATCACCGACTACTGGAAGACAAAGGCGTTCCAGTTCACCTACCGAGAGCATTGAGCTAACAGTTCTATTGGACATCCCTCCGACGGGAACTCTTCCTGAGTTTGGCCAACCTAGGATCAGTCCGTCGACAGGATCATCGATGGCAGAACATCAAGCCAATCTCCGCCAGGTGTTTTCCCAACCTACCACCAAACATTCGTATCCAAGATACACGGGAACGGGCGACGACGATGATGCAGATTCATACATAAAGCTCTTCGAGTCTGTCTCCATCGCCAATCGTGAGACCAGTGATGAAGACAGATTACGAATCTTTCCTAGCCTGCTACGCAGACGAGCGCGTAGCTGGTACAACCATGAGAGCACCGACCCCACTGGCATCCGGACCTGGGCTCAGCTCAAGGAAAAGTTTCTGAAGCGGTTCCGCGAACTCGGATACGACAGTCGAGTTCTGACCCGGCTTCGAAATCTTCGACGCGAGCGGAAGGAGAATCTTCGAGACTACACGGAGAGATTCCAAGACCTCCTAGATCGAATTCCGAAGACAGGCCCGGGAGAACCGTATTCGGTACAACAGGCAGTGGATTGGTATGTGACGGGGCTCTCAAGAGAAATGGAGACCTTCTGTAGGAGAGGCAAGACTGACACAATCCAAGATGTGATAGCTTCCGCGGAGACCTTTGAGACGTCAACCCTTGACACTCGAAGACGCGACCGACGGTCGACGAAGAAGAAGTCGCAAGGCGGACGTCGGAAGAGAAGGAACTCGCCTTCCTCGACAGAAGAATCAAGCTCCTCCGAATCAAGTTCTTCCTCGGAGGAGGAAGAGGACTCGTCATCTTCAGAAGAAGAAAGACGGAAGAAGAAACGCAGTGCGATCAAGAAGAAGGATCGAGGTAAGGGAATCCCAGTGAAGACTCAAGGGGACATCGCAGCCAAGGTAGACAACCTGGTGAAGAATTTTGCGGACCTGAAAGTTCATGTAGTGGGAGGCCAAGACCGACGTAAATCACCTGCGAGACAACGAGCAAATCTCTGGTGTACTACGTGCGGACAGGTGGGACATGCCAACACGGAGTGCATGTCCGCGAGGCCATCTTACCCAGTGAATGCGGTCGAATGGGCACCACAGTGGGAGACCCCCATGTATTATGCTGAGCCGCCTATGTATTATGCTGAGCAGGTTGAGGACACCGCCTACTCGGTACAGACAGCTCCAGCTACAACTCCGAACCCACCGGTGCATATACCGCGCTTTGTTCCAAGGGAAATGGCGGGTACACTCCCACCAAGACGCATGGCACCTCCAGGAAATCACACAGGAAATAACCGACCTCGAGCACAATTCGATGGTTGCTACAACTGCGGAGACATGGGGCATTACGCGCCAAGTTGTCCCCACCCGAGGAGGCCAATGGGGTATGCACCATTGTGCAGCAATTGCAAGAAGTCCGGACATACAGCAGCTGAATGTGACCAGCCACCAATCCCTAGGCCAACCGTGCGTTTCGTAGCAACACCTGGCAAGGAAGAAGTGCAGGTCAACCAGGTAGAACTGAGTCTGGACCCAGCTGAAGAAAACGAAGTATGGCCAGAGGAAGAAGTAATGTGCGGTCGGGTAGAAACCCGAAGTTCGAAGAGGAAAGGAGAAGGCCACGAGGACACTCGCCGCCTCGAGCGTAGGGAAGAGAGGAGGAAGTCTAAAGAAGTTAGAGAAGGCCCGAGGAGAAGGCCGGGTACACCTCCGGCTATGAGAAACACCCAGCCGGAGCAGAACTCAGAAAATGCGGATAGGTATTCAGAAGAGTTCCGGACTCGAGATTACCTTCCGGACATCAAAGATGAGGTAAGTCACCTCATCAAGGAAGCACTGAACGCCGGAATGACATCCGACGACCGGAAGGCGGTTAGGCCCCCTACACCCCTTCCGACCGCGAGTACAGGGAAACTTCCGGCCGTGACTTCCAACACTCCCTACGACATAGTGAAAGACATGGGGAGCCAGAGGGCAAATATTTCCTTCCACCAGTTGTTGGAAGACAATAAGACGTACAGGAGGATGCTGATGCTTTCGTTGCGCAGACCACGCAAACCCCGAAAAGAGAAACTTCCGGATGTGTACAGAGTGGAAGGGGGAGACCTGGGACCTCCAGAGATCGAAGTAGAGATCGGAGGTTGTGTCATTCAGAAGGTACCAGTGGACTCCGGCTCGGGCGTGAATATCATGACCGAGGAGACAGCGAATTCCTTGGGATTCCAGACCTTCGAGCCTACATCCCGAGTATTGCGCCTGGCCGATCAAACACGCAGAATGCCACTAGGAATGTTGAGCAATGTGAGAACCAACATTGGAGGAGTGGACTTTCAACTGTCCTACATAATACTGCAACCTCTGATGAAGAAAGGTTATGATGTGCTGCTTGGCAGACCTTGGCTATACGATGCCAAAGCAAGGTGTGACTGGAGTAGGAAGAGATTACAGTTCCGTAGCCCTGCTGACCCTCCGACTGTCATTACCGTACCGTGGACCAAGGTACCTCATGAAGGCGAAACACCTTCCACCACCTCCGGTTACACAACCGGAGGGGAGACCAGCTCATCATGCACTTCAGAGACCGAAACGTCGGAAGACTTTGTGGGCTACGTCACTTGCTGCTCCATTGAGGAGGAAGGAGACGAGGTGTATCCGGATGACGAATAGCAACTAGCAGCCGGACTGGGCAGAAGCGAGATCAGTCACACAGAGGGGATTGTTGACCCGAGTGATTGCTGCGAACTGCAGCTCAGTCCAGGTAAAGGCTTGAAGGTGTCAAGCCAGGTACAAGGAGAAGAGTTGAACAGGGTACAGGCGTTTCTTCGCCAGTATGAGGATGTCTTCGCATGGAGGATTGAAGACATGAAAGGCATACCTGCAAGGTATGGAGAGCACAGGATCGACTTGTTGGACGAGGCAGTTCCGGTTCGCCAACGCCAATACAGGCTCAACCCAAAATATTCATTATTGGTGAAGGACGAAATCGATAAGTACCTGAGCGCAGGAATCATCTACCCGGTACTCAGTAGCGAGTGGGTGTCGCCTATCGTGATCGTGCCCAAGAAACTGACGGGTAAGATCCGGGTGTGTCAGGACTTCAGGAAGCTGAACGCAGCAACGCGGAAGGACCATCACCCTCTCCCTTTCACGGACTCTATTCTGGACCATGTAGCAGGGCATGAATGCTACAGTTTTCTAGACGGATTTTCCGGCTACAACCAGGTGTCCATCAGGGAACAGGACAAGGACAAAACAACCTTCACAACCGACTGGGGAACCTATGCTTATCACAAGATGCCGTTCGGTCTGTGCAACGCGCCAGCGACGTTCCAGCGGATGATGACAAACATCTTCCAAGAGCACCTGAGGAAGTTCCTAGAAATTTTCATCGACGACTTTTGTGTCTTCGGTAAGAGGTCGGAGCACCTTAACCATCTTCGGCAAACGTTCGACAGATGTAGGGAGAGCAGCTTGTCCTTACACCCTGAGAAATGTTTCTTCTTCATGACCAGCGGAATCCTGCTGGGGCACCGAGTTTCGTCCGATGGCATTGCAGTGGATGTAGAGAAGGTGAAGATTATTCTCGAACTGCAGCCGCCAACGAATCTGCGTGAGTTGAGGGCCTTCCTTGGCCATGTAGGTTATTACAGAAGGTTCATAAATATGTATGCCATCTTGGCAGCCGATCTGACAAAGCTGCTTAAGAAGGATGAACCCTATGTGTGGGGCAAGGAGCAACAGCTGGCCTTTGAAACGCTCAAGGCCAAACTGACGACTGCTCCGGTTCTGAGAAGTCCGGATTGGAACAGACCTTTCCATGTCTATGTAGACACGTCGGCGTTTGCAATCGGGGTGGTTCTCAGTCAGAAGGACGACAACAAGAAAGACTACCCGATTTACTTCGCGAGTCGTCAGTTGTCAGCAGCAGAGAAGAAGTACACGACAACTGAGAGGGAGGCGTTGGGAATGGTGTACTCCTGTAAGAAGTTCCGACATTATTTGATCTGCTATGAGTTCGTGTTTCATGTAGATCATTACGCCTTACAGCACCTGGTGAAGAAGGCGGATCTGTCCGGACGAATTGCCAGGTGGGTGCTACTGCTGCAGGAATTCACCTACACTGTACAGACACGGAAAGGCGTTCACCATGAGAACGCGGACTACCTCTCCCGACTATGGACCGAAACCATAGAGGAGGAAGTAGTGGATGATTTTCCCGACGAACAGCTTTTTCAGTTGTCCGCCAGCCATGAGTCCAGGTACGCGGACTTATACAGGTTTCTGCTCACACTACAATGTCCGGAAGGATTGGATGCGGAGCAGCGCACAGTCTTCGTTCATAAAGCGGGACCTTACCAGCTTCAACAGGGGGTCTTGTTCAAGAAAATGGCAGACGAGAGGTTGTGCAGATGTCTAGAGGAGTCTGAAGTACCGCGAGTTGTCAAAGCCATGCACACAGAAGACGCTGGTGGTCACTACGCCACCAGAAACACAGTGACCAAAATTGTAAATGCAGGATACTGGTGGCCGACGATGTTCAAAGATGTACACGACTACGTTCGCAAATGCGACAGCTGCCAGAGGACGGGAAGGCCGACTCCGACCACGAGATGGCCTCTTACACCAATCATGCCATTAGCACCATTTGAAAAATGGGGGATCGACTTCGTGGGACCAATACAACCTGTCACTAAAGGCACGCGCAGGCGCTACATATTGGTAGCAACAGACTATGCGACCAAGATGGTGGAGGCAGAAGCCACAAGGCACGATGACGCAGCCGCAGTAGCACGGTTCCTATTCGAATCCATCATCACACGCTACGGGTGCCCCCTAGAAATAGTCAGTGACAGAGGGACGCACTTTCTGAATCAGGTGATAGAAAGTTTGACGCGGCACTTCCAGATTAAGCATCGGAAGACTACTCCATACAACCCCAAGGCAAATGGTCTGACAGAGAAGTCCAATGGATTACTCTGTAAGATACTCCTCAAGGTGACTGTAAACCATGCTCATGACTGGGACACCAAGCTACCGGCCGCCTTATGGGCATATAGAACGGCAGAAAAAGTCACCACCAGGCAAACACCTTACTTCCTAGTTTATGGGCAACATCCGATCTTACCCATCGAATTCGAGATACCTACCAAGAGGACCTTAGATCAGAGAAGGCTGGACGCGGAAGAAAGTCAGGCATATAGACTGCAAGAGGTAATGGCACTGGAGGAAAGACGTCAAGAGGCCGAAGATCGGACAAAGCAATTACAACTCAGGCGGAAAGAGAAGTACGATCGAAGGCTCAAACCAGTACTGCTGGAGAAGGGCGATTTGGCTCTGCTATACGATAGCAGACATGCTAGATTTCCAGGCAAGCTCCACTTGAGGTGGATGGGACCTTACAAGGTGATAGAAGTTTTTCCAAATGGATCCATCCAACTCGCAGAACTGACGGGAGAATGGTTAGGCACCCGCGTGAACGGATGGCGTCTGAAGAAATACCACGTGTAAATGTTCGCGTGGGCGCTCACAATTGAGGAGGGGGGCATGTGGTAACACGCTTTTTGTTTTTTTTGCAGAATTTAAACAATTTTAGAAAACTAGTACCAAAGCAGTGTTTGTAGCTAGAGAAGGGTACGCTAAATAGAGTGGATTGATGAGATCGTCACGAGGGCACAAAGAATCACGTAGTCGGATGTACCAACGCCAACGTCTTCGGCGCCTTCGGCAAAAGCTCCTTTTTGAGGTGTCTCTACTCACGCGCCTCTAGCGTATAAGGAAGCTACGCTTCCGGCGCAGACACCTCAGGAGGAGGTTGTGCTAAAGACGTCAGGGGAAGGGCCCGGACCTCTAAAGGCATCCGACCATGAGTGCGCCTTCGGCGAAGCGCCGCTAGCGCGGAAAGGGAAAACCTTCATAACAATCGGGATGCACGGTAGATCCAGTTGGTGGAAGTTGCATTAGACAGAGCTCGGGACGCTCGTTCTAACGAGTCCAAGAGCGCCGGAGATGGATCAGGAATGGAGAAGTTATGAGCGTCGGAAAACTCGTAGCCGGACATGCGCCGTTCGCGCTAGGGTTCACAGCCGGAAAGAATTCCCGTACGCCCTCGGCGATGCGCCTTCGGCGGAATCACGCGCTCACAGGAGGAAATCAACTCAGAGTCGGAAGCGCCCTTGGCGGCTGTTCATGGAAGGAAAGCGCCGGTCAGATGTACGCCTCCGACGTGGCGCTGACGGCCGGATGCGCTGGCATGAGTTGCGCTGACGGATATGCGCTGGCAGCAACGGACGAGGCATAAAGGACAAAATAGGCGGTACGACTGCGCGCCGGCGTAATTCGCTCCGGCTGGATGTGCGCCTCCAGCAAGGCGCCGACGGATAATGAACGCACCAGCGGCAACACGCCTCCAGAGAAGGGCGGGTTAGGAAAAGACAACAAGGCCGACGTATACCCTACAGCGGACTCGAGTCCGGAAGGTGGCGGCGGCGGGAGAATTCAACGTTTAAGCATGCGAATGCGCGCAAGGCGGAGACGTGAATTCGCGCATGCAAAGGGCGAACCGTTAAGCCGTATAGCCGGCTGCGTACGTTGCAACCAGTAAGAACGTTGGACGTTCTTGAAATCGGAGAAGAAAAGACTGCGCTCCAGTCTCATTCTCTCATTCTTGACTTTGCGATTTCCAGTTCCAAGATTACGCGCAAGGGCGGAGCGACCTGCAGTGAGAGTAGAGAGTGCGGAGACGAGTTGCGCAAGGATCTTGGCGGACCTTGAAAGAATTGGAGTAGCGATCTCGAACGAGCGTAGAGAGAGTGAGCAGTCAGTGCTTGAGTGGCCGACGCGCAGTGGCGATTGTGAGAGAGCGAGCGAAAGGGAGAACGTTTGTGTGTGTGCAGGCAACGCAATGTCGAAGGTTCCCCAGCTGCGAGTGTCTCCACTCAGGGTGCCGCAGATCGGTCTACGCGCATTTCAAGATGTGCTGTTGAGGTTGAAGCTCGATTTTCTCCTATGGGGGTGGAATTGGACGTGTCCGGAGATGGTGCGCGAGTATCTGCAAGAGAGACACAAGCCTTCTCGCGGATTTCGCCCACACCCAGAGAGATGGGAAATTGGCAATTGGGCGCAGGTGTTGGGCAGGTGTGCCGGCGAGGAAGGGGATCTCCTCTTCGAGGCCGACAGCGTGAAAGTGTCCCAAGAGGAAGAAGTCTCTTACAATGAGCTCTTCAAGGTGGCTAGACATCCCAAGAACGGTTTCCGGACTCGGGATTACAAGGATCGATTGCGGAGAAATGTCGCGACAGCATTGCTGCAGATATTGCAGCCGACCAAGACCGCTTACATGCATGGTTGGCAGGTAGAGTTTGTGGAGCTAGTGTTGTCAGGAGCTCCGGTGCATTGGGCACGACTTCTGTGGAAGGTGACGCGCCAACATGCGCAAGAAGAGAGGGGAGGAACGCTCAATCATCTATCGCCTTACTTAATCGTGTTTTACCGGGCGATGGGATGTTTGACGAATGCTGAGAAAACTCGGTTTCCGCAGCTGAGCCGGTCTTATCCAGGTAGATATTCGAGGGAGGCCGAAGTAGACACGGATCCGGACGAGGAACTTGCCAGTACGCCTCCGGCTCCGGCTCCAGCCAGAGCAGCAGAAGAACGTCGAAGTGAGCGCATTCCGCGCAAGCGGAAGTGGGATGAGAGACCTGAGGACAGGCAGCCGGAAGTACCAGCTGCGCCGACTCGTGGTCGGCCCACCCCCGAGCCTCATAGTCGACCAAAACAGAGGGCACGCAGAATGCCAACTGTTACTGAGGAGACCAGGCGAACTCCGACCCGGCGGAATCTCACACAGGAAGAGATAATCACTCAGGTTCTAGGGAAGACGGCAGAAACCTCTGCACAGAAGGCACCACGGCCTTCGGGAGGAGATGGACGGACTGACGACCGGCCGACTGCGAGTCGGATGACTGAAGGTCGACAGACGGAAGGAAGGCCAACTGAACGGCGCGTTGAACCGGACAGCAGGCCGGAGGCGGAAGAGAGTTTGGCTGACGAGCCAACAATCCTCAGAGGGTCGTCTTCGGCGGAAGGCACTTCTGGAAGAACGCCACCAACAAGTAGGCCAAGTGGAGTCAAGACGCGCAGGGTGTATCCGACTCCCAGTCGGACAACTGCTGGCCGGCCGACTGCGAGTCGGACAACAGAGAGTCAGCCGGATTCGCCGACTGCAAGACGGATGGGGCCAACGACCAGTGTGCGGACGCCTTCGGCGGACGCACCTTCAGCAAGGACACCTTCCGCGCAGAATGCGCCGGAAGGACAGGCAGCAGAAGCGGGCGGTGCAAGAGTGACAAAAGTCACTACGACGTCGACCCCTTCACAAACCGAAGATCGAGCCGGAACAGGGGCTCAAGCAGTGGGATCTCCCACTGCCCTGGATATTTTAGCAGGCAGTGGAGCAGCAGTCGCAGCAGAAGCTGCTGCGCGCCACAGTTCCAGGGAGTCGCCAAGGGATTCGGTGGCGACTGAAATCCTCGCGACTGAGGATGATACGAGCTCGGAAGAACAAGAAGAGGAGTCAGTGCAGAAAACGCCAACAGGGGTGCTGTGCGAACAGATAGTTCCACTCCTGCGATATCTGGATCGCAAGACATCCAAATACGGAAGTGCCTTAAAACCGCAGTCTTATGTGGAGACAATCAGGCGAAGGACGAGGAGCAAGGTGGCAAAGTGGGCCTCTAGATGCGGAGTATATGTGGATAGGAACACCGCCCTCCGACAACACCTGGCGGTCACCCAGAAGCTGTACCAAGCCTTGCAGCAGCAGAAGGAGGATGCGGCGACGAAGAGTCAGGCGGAGGCCGAACTAATACGGGCAAGGATCGAGTCGGAACTGCAGGAGGAGCGGAGACAGAACGAAGTCCTAGCAGCCGAGCTTGCGCGCCAGACGCGCGCCTTAGAGGAAAGTCAACGAGCCCGCAAGGAGGATGAGGAGTTGTTGTGCAACTTGCAAACCGAGTGCTCGGATTTGAGGACACAACGTGCGGATTTAGAAATGCAGCTGGTAGAGGTGGAGAGCAGCAGCAGGGCACGAGGAGAGTTGGCGGCACGGGTGACTCGTTGTCTAAACGGATACACCCATTGGGAGGTGGCAGCTCAAGAGAGGGTTACACTCCGGGAGTTCGAGCTTCGGGCGGCGGCATTGACGGAAGGTGACAGTCGGAGTCGGCGGCGAGTGGCAAGGAAATTAGAAACTTTTCTGTCGGGTGCGCGCGACACTATGGCGCACTTGCAGTCGGAAGTCACTGCAGCGCTCCGACGCCTGGGGTTACGCAGCCGGTCGGAAGACTGGCAGGGTAGAGATAGTACGCGGAGCAGTCCGGCGCGCAGGAGGCGCAGCACCGGATCTGCTGAGTGCAGTAGAGTAGTTTGGTTTCGCGCAGATGCTGCGAGTGGTAGATAGGATAGCGTAGTGCTAGTTAGGATCTTTTGAGAGTATAAAGTAGATCAAGGCGTTTTGCCTTGGGACTCTTCCAGTTTCGGAAGTGCAGATCAGGAACTCACTTTCTTGGCGTGTTTGTGCATTTTGGTCCTGGCACCACGTAGAGAAGCTGCAGCATAGCGAAGTTACCGTATGTTGTAGTTGAAGGCCTTCGGCTGAATGTTCAGAGCTCGCACCCGGTTAGAGACTTGAGTAGTGCGGATCTGCACCTGCGGGTGATTTCTGATGCTCAGAGCCGGCTGCGAGTTAGAGACTTGAACAGTTCCCCCTTACTCCTTCGAGTGACATATCCTGATTGTACTCCTACGGGAAGTTTCCCCTGAATGCCAATGTGAAGTTTCATTACTTCGTGTAAACCTTGGTTTGTAATTCAGGTTGTGTGGGTGTTACTGGATCGTGTTTTCAGTAAGTTCTCAGTCGGGTCTGCACTCCCTGCGTTTTGTGTGATAGTCGAGGGTGACGTCCACGGCGTACGTAGAGGCTTCGTTCCGAAGTGAGAAGTCCAGTCCGGGTACCCCCGCTAGTTCCTGGCGGAAGGGCAGTAAAAGCCGGAGTGGGAGGCACTTCCTGCAGAACCTCTGAGTGAACTTGCGAGACACTTTCCTCCTGAAATCCGAAGCGGAGGTCCTGACCGACCTCCGAGTTGTGCTTTTTGCCAGTTTCAGGTGTGTGTGTGTGTGTGTTGAGTGACCAAGCTGTACCGTGCATCCTCCGAGCATCCTCCGAGTTGAGTTCCTCCTCCGAGTCGAGCCTCCGAGTCGAGCACTACAGTATTTCTGGGAGTGACAGTCGCCTAGAATTCAAACTCTACCAAAAGTCTGTTAAACGTGACACTTTTACTCTGTGTGTTGCCTCTGTCCCTGTGGGTTCGATCTTTTTACCACCATACTGCAGTTTTAGCCTTTGGTGGGTTATTACAGTCACCTTCCACAGAAGTCGTGCCCAATGCACCGGAGCTCCTGACAACACTAGCTCCACGAACTCTACCTGCCAACCATGCATGTAAGCGGTCTTGGTCGGCTGCAATATCTGCAGCAATGCTGTCGCGACATTTCTCCGCAATCGATCCTTGTAATCCCGAGTCCGGAAACCGTTCTTGGGATGTCTAGCCACCTTGAAGAGCTCATTGTAAGAGACTTCTTCCTCTTGGGACACTTTCACGCTGTCGGCCTCGAAGAGGAGATCCCCTTCCTCGCCGGCACACCTGCCCAACACCTGCGCCCAATTGCCAATTTCCCATCTCTCTGGGTGTGGGCGAAATCCGCGAGAAGGCTTGTGTCTCTCTTGCAGATACTCGCGCACCATCTCCGGACACGTCCAATTCCACCCCCATAGGAGAAAATCGAGCTTCAACCTCAACAGCACATCTTGAAATGCGCGTAGACCGATCTGCGGCACCCTGAGTGGAGACACTCGCAGCTGGGGAACCTTCGACATTGCGTTGCCTGCACACACACAAACGTTCTCCCTTTCGCTCGCTCTCTCACAATCGCCACTGCGCGTCGGCCACTCAAGCACTGACTGCTCACTCTCTCTACGCTCGTTCGAGATCGCTACTCCAATTCTTTCAAGGTCCGCCAAGATCCTTGCGCAACTCGTCTCCGCACTCTCTACTCTCACTGCAGGTCGCTCCGCCCTTGCGCGTAATCTTGGAACTGGAAATCGCAAAGTCAAGAATGAGAGAATGAGACTGGAGCGCAGTCTTTTCTTCTCCGATTTCAAGAACGTCCAACGTTCTTACTGGTTGCAACGTACGCAGCCGGCTATACGGCTTAACGGTTCGCCCTTTGCATGCGCGAATTCACGTCTCCGCATTGCGCGCATTCGCATGCTTAAACGTTGAATTCTCCCGCCGCCGCCACCTTCCGGACTCGAGTCCGCTGCAGGGTATACGTCGGCCCTGTTGTCTTTTCCTAACCCGCCCTTCTCCGGAGGCGTGTCGCCGCTGGTGCGTTCGTTATCCGTCGGCGCCTTGCTGGAGGCGCACATCCAGCCGGAGCGAATTACGCCGGCGCGCAGTCGTACCGCCTATTTTGTTCTTTATGCCTCGTCCGTTGCTGCCAGCGCATATCCGTCAGCGCAACTCATGCCAGCGCATCCGGCCGTCAGCGCCACGTCGGAGGCGTACATCCGACCGGCGCTTTCCTTCCATGAACAGCCGCCAAGGGCGCTTCCGACTCTGAGTTGGTTTCCTTCTGTGAGCGCGTGATTCCGCCGAAGGCGCATCGCCGAGGGCGTACGGGAATCCTTTCCGGCTGTGAACCCTAGCGCGAACGGCGCATGTCCGGCTACGAGTTTTCCGACGCTCATAACTTCTCCATTCCTGATCCATCTCCGGCGCTCTTGGACTCGTTAGAACGAGCGTCCCGAGCTCTGTCTAATGCAACTTCCACCAACTGGATCTACCGTGTATCCCGATTGTTATGAAGGTTTTCCCTTTCCGCGCTAGCGGCGCTTCGCCGAAGGCGCACTCATGGTCGGATGCCTTTAGAGGTCCGGGCCCTTCCCCTGACGTCTTTAGCACAACCTCCTCCTGAGGTGTCTGCGCCGGAAGCGTAGCTTCCTTATACGCTAGAGGCGCGTGAGTAGAGACACCTCAAAAAGGAGCTTTTGCCGAAGGCGCCGAAGACGTTGGCGTTGGTACATCCGACTACGTGATTCTTTGTGCCCTCGTGACGATCTCATCAATCCACTCTATTTAGCGTACCCTTCTCTAGCTACAAACACTGCTTTGGTACTAGTTTTCTAAAATTGTTTAAATTCTGCAAAAAAAACAAAAAGCGTGTTACCACATGCCCCCCTCCTCAATTGTGAGCGCCCACGCGAACATTTACACGTGGTATTTCTTCAGACGCCATCCGTTCACGCGGGTGCCTAACCATTCTCCCGTCAGTTCTGCGAGTTGGATGGATCCATTTGGAAAAACTTCTATCACCTTGTAAGGTCCCATCCACCTCAAGTGGAGCTTGCCTGGAAATCTAGCATGTCTGCTATCGTATAGCAGAGCCAAATCGCCCTTCTCCAGCAGTACTGGTTTGAGCCTTCGATCGTACTTCTCCTTCCGCCTGAGTTGTAATTGCTTTGTCCGATCTTCGGCCTCTTGACGTCTTTCCTCCAGTGCCATTACCTCTTGCAGTCTATATGCCTGACTTTCTTCCGCGTCCAGCCTTCTCTGATCTAAGGTCCTCTTGGTAGGTATCTCGAATTCAATGGGTAAGATCGGATGCTGCCCATAAACTAGGAAGTAAGGTGTTTGCCTGGTGGTGACTTTTTCTGCCGTTCTATATGCCCATAAGGCGGCCGGTAGCTTGGTGTCCCAGTCATGAGCATGGTTTACAGTTACCTTGAGGAGTATCTTACAGAGTAATCCATTGGACTTCTCTGTCAGACCATTAGCCTTTGGGTTGTATGGAGTAGTCTTCCGATGTTTAATCTGGAAGTGCCGCGTCAAACTCTCTATCACCTGATTCAGAAAGTGCGTCCCTCTGTCACTGACTATTTCTAGGGGGCACCCGTAGCGGGTGATGATTGATTCGAATATGAACCGTGCCACTGCGGCTGCGTCATCGTGCCTTGTGGCTTCTGCCTCCACCATCTTGGTCGCATAGTCTGTTGCTACCAATATGTAGCGCCTGCGCGTGCCTTTAGTGACAGGTTGTATTGGTCCCACGAAGTCGATCCCCCATTTTTCAAATGGTGCTAATGGCATGATTGGTGTAAGAGGCCATCTCGTGGTCGGAGTCGGCCTTCCCGTCCTCTGGCAGCTGTCGCATTTGCGAACGTAGTCGTGTACATCTTTGAACATCGTCGGCCACCAGTATCCTGCATTCACAATTTTGGTCACTGTGTTTCTGGTGGCGTAGTGACCACCAGCGTCTTCTGTGTGCATGGCTTTGACAACTCGCGGTACTTCAGACTCCTCTAGACATCTGCACAACCTCTCGTCTGCCATTTTCTTGAACAAGACCCCCTGTTGAAGCTGGTAAGGTCCCGCTTTATGAACGAAGACTGTGCGCTGCTCCGCATCCAATCCTTCCGGACATTGGAGTGTGAGCAGAAACCTGTATAAGTCCGCGTACCTGGACTCATGGCTGGCGGACAACTGAAAAAGTTGTTCGTCGGGAAAATCATCCACTACTTCCTCCTCTATGGGTTCGGTCCATAGTCGGGAGAGGTAGTCCGCGTTCTCATGGTGAACGCCTTTCCGTGTCTGTACAGTGTAGGTGAATTCCTGCAGCAGTAGCACCCACCTGGCAATTCGTCCGGACAGATCCGCCTTCTTCACCAGGTGCTGTAAGGCGTAATGATCTACATGAAACACGAACTCATAGCAGATCAAATAATGTCGGAACTTCTTACAGGAGTACACCATTCCCAACGCCTCCCTCTCAGTTGTCGTGTACTTCTTCTCTGCTGCTGACAACTGACGACTCGCGAAGTAAATCGGGTAGTCTTTCTTGTTGTCGTCCTTCTGACTGAGAACCACCCCGATTGCAAACGCCGACGTGTCTACATAGACATGGAAAGGTCTGTTCCAATCCGGACTTCTCAGAACCGGAGCAGTCGTCAGTTTGGCCTTGAGCGTTTCAAAGGCCAGCTGTTGCTCCTTGCCCCACACATAGGGTTCATCCTTCTTAAGCAGCTTTGTCAGATCGGCTGCCAAGATGGCATACATATTTATGAACCTTCTGTAATAACCTACATGGCCAAGGAAGGCCCTCAACTCACGCAGATTCGTTGGCGGCTGCAGTTCGAGAATAATCTTCACCTTCTCTACATCCACTGCAATGCCATCGGACGAAACTCGGTGCCCCAGCAGGATTCCGCTGGTCATGAAAAAGAAACATTTCTCAGGGTGTAAGGACAAGCTGCTCTCCCTACATCTGTCGAACGTTTGCCGAAGATGGTTAAGGTGCTCCGACCTCTTACCGAAGACACAAAAGTCGTCGATGAAAATTTCTAGGAACTTCCTCAGGTGCTCTTGGAAGATGTTTGTCATCATCCGCTGGAACGTCGCTGGCGCGTTGCACAGACCGAACGGCATCTTGTGATAAGCATAGGTTCCCCAGTCGGTTGTGAAGGTTGTTTTGTCCTTGTCCTGTTCCCTGATGGACACCTGGTTGTAGCCGGAAAATCCGTCTAGAAAACTGTAGCATTCATGCCCTGCTACATGGTCCAGAATAGAGTCCGTGAAAGGGAGAGGGTGATGGTCCTTCCTCGTTGCTGCATTCAGCTTCCTGAAGTCCTGACACACCCGGATCTTACCCGTCAGTTTCTTGGGTACGATCACGATAGGCGACACCCACTCGCTACTAAGTACCGGGTAGATGATTCCTGCGCTCAGGTACTTATCGATTTCGTCCTTCACCAATAATGAATATTTTGGGTTGAGCCTGTATTGGCGTTGGCGAACCGGAACTGCCTCGTCCAACAAGTCGATCCTGTGCTCTCCATACCTTGCAGGTATGCCTTTCATGTCTTCAATCCTCCATGCGAAGACATCCTCATACTGGCGAAGAAACGCCTGTACCCTGTTCAACTCTTCTCCTTGTACCTGGCTTGACACCTTCAAGCCTTTACCTGGACTGAGCTGCAGTTCGCAGCAATCACTCGGGTCAACAATCCCCTCTGTGTGACTGATCTCGCTTCTGCCCAGTCCGGCTGCTAGTTGCTATTCGTCATCCGGATACACCTCGTCTCCTTCCTCCTCAATGGAGCAGCAAGTGACGTAGCCCACAAAGTCTTCCGACGTTTCGGTCTCTGAAGTGCATGATGAGCTGGTCTCCCCTCCGGTTGTGTAACCGGAGGTGGTGGAAGGTGTTTCGCCTTCATGAGGTACCTTGGTCCACGGTACGGTAATGACAGTCGGAGGGTCAGCAGGGCTACGGAACTGTAATCTCTTCCTACTCCAGTCACACCTTGCTTTGGCATCGTATAGCCAAGGTCTGCCAAGTAGCACATCATAACCTTTCTTCATCAGAGGTTGCAGTATTATGTAGGACAGTTGAAAGTCCACTCCTCCAATGTTGGTTCTCACATTGCTCAACATTCCTAGTGGCATTCTGCGTGTTTGATCGGCCAGTCGCAATACTCGGGATGTAGGCTCGAAGGTCTGGAATCCCAAGGAGTTCGCTGTCTCCTCGGTCATGATATTCACGCCCGAGCCGGAGTCCACTGGTACCTTCTGAATGACACAACCTCCGATCTCTACTTCGATCTCTGGAGGTCCCAGGTCTCCCCCTTCCACTCTGTACACATCCGGAAGTTTCTCTTTTCGGGGTTTGCGTGGTCTGCGCAACGAAAGCATCAGCATCCTCCTGTACGTCTTATTGTCTTCCAACAACTGGTGGAAGGAAATATTTGCCCTCTGGCTCCCCATGTCTTTCACTATGTCGTAGGGAGTGTTGGAAGTCACGGCCGGAAGTTTCCCTGTACTCGCGGTCGGAAGGGGTGTAGGGGGCCTAACCGCCTTCCGGTCGTCGGATGTCATTCCGGCGTTCAGTGCTTCCTTGATGAGGTGACTCACCTCATCTTTGATGTCCGGAAGGTAATCTCGAGTCCGGAACTCTTCTGAATACCTATCCGCCTTTTCTGAGTTCTGCTCCGGCTGGGTGTTTCTCATAGCCGGAGGTGTACCCGGCCTTCTCCTCGGGCCTTCTCTAACTTCTTTAGACTTCCTCCTCTCTTCCCTACGCTCGAGGCGGCGAGTGTCCTCGTGGCCTTCTCCTTTCCTCTTCGAACTTCGGGTTTCTACCCGACCGCACATTACTTCTTCCTCTGGCCATACTTCGTTTTCTTCAGCTGGGTCCAGACTCAGTTCTACCTGGTTGACCTGCACTTCTTCCTTGCCAGGTGTTGCTACGAAACGCACGGTTGGCCTAGGGATTGGTGGCTGGTCACATTCAGCTGCTGTATGTCCGGACTTCTTGCAATTGCTGCACAATGGTGCATACCCCATTGGCCTCCTCGGGTGGGGACAACTTGGCGCGTAATGCCCCATGTCTCCGCAGTTGTAGCAACCATCGAATTGTGCTCGAGGTCGGTTATTTCCTGTGTGATTTCCTGGAGGTGCCATGCGTCTTGGTGGGAGTGTACCCGCCATTTCCCTTGGAACAAAGCGCGGTATATGCACCGGTGGGTTCGGAGTTGTAGCTGGAGCTGTCTGTACCGAGTAGGCGGTGTCCTCAACCTGCTCAGCATAATACATAGGCGGCTCAGCATAATACATGGGGGTCTCCCACTGTGGTGCCCATTCGACCGCATTCACTGGGTAAGATGGCCTCGCGGACATGCACTCCGTGTTGGCATGTCCCACCTGTCCGCACGTAGTACACCAGAGATTTGCTCGTTGTCTCGCAGGTGATTTACGTCGGTCTTGGCCTCCCACTACATGAACTTTCAGGTCCGCAAAATTCTTCACCAGGTTGTCTACCTTGGCTGCGATGTCCCCTTGAGTCTTCACTGGGATTCCCTTACCTCGATCCTTCTTCTTGATCGCACTGCGTTTCTTCTTCCGTCTTTCTTCTTCTGAAGATGACGAGTCCTCTTCCTCCTCCGAGGAAGAACTTGATTCGGAGGAGCTTGATTCTTCTGTCGAGGAAGGCGAGTTCCTTCTCTTCCGACGTCCGCCTTGCGACTTCTTCTTCGTCGACCGTCGGTCGCGTCTTCGAGTGTCAAGGGTTGACGTCTCAAAGGTCTCCGCGGAAGCTATCACATCTTGGATTGTGTCAGTCTTGCCTCTCCTACAGAAGGTCTCCATTTCTCTTGAGAGCCCCGTCACATACCAATCCACTGCCTGTTGTACCGAATACGGTTCTCCCGGGCCTGTCTTCGGAATTCGATCTAGGAGGTCTTGGAATCTCTCCGTGTAGTCTCGAAGATTCTCCTTCCGCTCGCGTCGAAGATTTCGAAGCCGGGTCAGAACTCGACTGTCGTATCCGAGTTCGCGGAACCGCTTCAGAAACTTTTCCTTGAGCTGAGCCCAGGTCCGGATGCCAGTGGGGTCGGTGCTCTCATGGTTGTACCAGCTACGCGCTCGTCTGCGTAGCAGGCTAGGAAAGATTCGTAATCTGTCTTCATCACTGGTCTCACGATTGGCGATGGAGACAGACTCGAAGAGCTTTATGTATGAATCTGCATCATCGTCGTCGCCCGTTCCCGTGTATCTTGGATACGAATGTTTGGTGGTAGGTTGGGAAAACACCTGGCGGAGATTGGCTTGATGTTCTGCCATCGGTGATCCTGTCGACGGACTGATCCTAGGTTGGCCAAACTCAGGAAGAGTTCCCGTCGGAGGGATGTCCAATAGAACTGTTAGCTCAATGCTCTCGGTAGGTGAACTGGAACGCCTTTGTCTTCCAGTAGTCGGTGATGGCGATCTTTCTGCAGAGTCCTCACTGGGAGTCTTCTTTTTAGTTCGCCGTTTTGTTTCCACGGCTTTTTCTGAATCTCGACGGAGTTTCCGTGTGGCTCTCGCACTCAGGTTTCCCACACTATCGCTCGTCGACATTCACCGAGCATTGCTGCTCAAGGTTTCTGGTGTTGACGCACTGTCCCCGGCAGCGGCGCCAAAAAGAAGTTGTCGGCTCCTTATGTAATAACCCACCAAAGGCTAAAACTGCAGTATGGTGGTAAAAAGATCGAACCCACAGGGACAGAGGCAACACACAGAGTAAAAGTGTCACGTTTAACAGACTTTTGGTAGAGTTTGAATTCTAGGCGACTGTCACTCCCAGAAATACTGTAGTGCTCGACTCGGAGGCTCGACTCGGAGGAGGAACTCAACTCGGAGGATGCTCGGAGGATGCACGGTACAGCTTGGTCACTCAACACACACACACACACACCTGAAACTGGCAAAAAGCACAACTCGGAGGTCGGTCAGGACCTCCGCTTCGGATTTCAGGAGGAAAGTGTCTCGCAAGTTCACTCAGAGGTTCTGCAGGAAGTGCCTCCCACTCCGGCTTTTACTGCCCTTCCGCCAGGAACTAGCGGGGGTACCCGGACTGGACTTCTCACTTCGGAACGAAGCCTCTACGTACGCCGTGGACGTCACCCTCGACTATCACACAAAACGCAGGGAGTGCAGACCCGACTGAGAACTTACTGAAAACACGATCCAGTAACACACACACAACCTGAATTACAAACCAAGGTTTACACGAAGTAATGAAACTTCACATTGGCATTCAGGGGAAACTTCCCGTAGGAGTACAATCAGGATATGTCACTCGAAGGAGTAAGGGGGAACTGTTCAAGTCTCTAACTCGCAGCCGGCTCTGAGTATCAGAAATCACCCGCAGGTGCAGATCCGCACTACTCAAGTCTCTAACCGGGTACTAGCTCTGAACATTCAGCCGAAGGCCTTCAACTACAACATACGGTAACTTCGCTATGCTGCAGCTTCTCTACGTGGTGCCAGGACCAAAACGCACAAACACGCCAAGAAAGTGAGTTCCTGATCTGCACTTCCGAAACTGGAAGAGTCCCAAGGCAAAACGCCTTGATCTACTTTATACCCTCAAAAGATCCTAACTAGCACTACGCTATCCTATCTACCACTCGCAGCATCTGCGCGAAACCAAACTACTCTACTGCACTCAGCAGATCCGGTGCTGCGCCTCCTGCGCGCCGGACTGCTCCGCGTACTATCTCTACCCTGCCAGTCTTCCGACCGGCTGCGTAACCCCAGGCGTCGGAGCGCTGCAGTGACTTCCGACTGCAAGTGCGCCATAGTGTCGCGCGCACCCGACAGAAAAGTTTCTAATTTCCTTGCCACTCGCCGCCGACTCCGACTGTCACCTTCCGTCAATGCCGCCGCCCGAAGCTCGAACTCCCGGAGTGTAACCCTCTCTTGAGCTGCCACCTCCCAATGGGTGTATCCGTTTAGACAACGAGTCACCCGTGCCGCCAACTCTTCTCGTGCCCTGCAGCTGCTCTCCACCTCTGCCAGCTGCATTTCTAAATCCGCACGTTGTGCCCTCAAATCCGAGCACTCGGTTTGCAAGCTGCACAACAACTCCTCATCCTCCTTGCGGGCTCGTTGACTTTCCTCTAAGGCGCGCGTCTGGCGCGCAAGCTCGGCTGCTAGGACTTCGTTCTGTCTCCGCTCCTCCTGCAGTTCCGACTCGATCCTTGCCCGTATTAGTTCGGCCTCCGCCTGACTCTTCGTCGCCGCATCCTCCTTCTGCTGCTGCAAGGCTTGGTACAGCTTCTGGGTGACCGCCAGGTGTTGTCGGAGGGCGGTGTTCCTATCCACATATACTCCGCATCTAGAGGCCCACCTTGCCACCTTGCTCCTCGTCCTTCGCCTGATTGTCTCCACATAAGACTGCGGTTTTAAGGCACTTCCGTATTTGGATGTCTTGCGATCCAGATATCGCAGGAGTGGAACTATCTGTTCGCACAGCACCCCTGTTGGCGTTTTCTGCACTGACTCCTCTTCTTGCTCTTCCGAGCTCGTATCATCCTCAGTCGCGAGGATTTCAGTCGCCACCGAATCCCTTGGCGACTCCCTGGAACTGTGGCGCGCAGCAGCTTCTGCTGCGACTGCTGCTCCACTGCCTGCTAAAATATCCAGGGCAGTGGGAGATCCCACTGCTTGAGCCCCTGTTCCGGCTCGATCTTCGGTTTGTGAAGGGGTCGACGCCGCAGTGACTTTTGTCGCTCTTGCACCGCCCGCTTCTGCTGCCTGTCCTTCCGGCACAATCTGCGCGGAAGGTGTCCTTGCTGAAGGTGCGTCCGCCGAAGGCGTCCGCACACTGGTCGTTGGCTCCATCCGTCTCGCAGTCGGCGAATCCGGCTGACTCTCTGTTGTCCGACTCGCAGTCGGCCGGCCAGCAGTTGTCCGACTGGGAGTCGGATACACCCTGCGCGTCTTGACTCCACTTGGCCTACTTGTTGGTGGCGTTCTTCCAGAAGTGCCTTCCGCCGAAGACGACCCTCTGAGGATTGTTGGCTCGTCAGCCAAACTCTCTTCCGCCTCCGGCCTGCTGTCCGGTTCAACGCGCCGTTCAGTTGGCCTTCCTTCCGTCTGTCGACCTTCAGTCATCCGACTCGCAGTCGGCCGGCTGTCAGTCCGTCCATCTCCTCCCGAAGGCCGTGGTGCCTTCTGTGCAGAGGTTTCTGCCGTCTTCCCTAGAACCTGAGTGATTATCTCTTCCTGTGTGAGATTCCGCCGGGTCGGAGTTCGCCTGGTCTCCTCAGTAACAGTTGGCATTCTGCGTGCCCTCTGTTTTGGTCGACTATGAGGCTCGGGGGTGGGCCGACCACGAGTCGGCGCAGCTGGTACTTCCGGCTGCCTGTCCTCAGGTCTCTCATCCCACTTCCGCTTGCGCGGAATGCGCTCACTTCGACGTTCTTCTGCTGCTCTGGCTGGAGCCGGAGCCGGAGGCGTACTGGCAAGTTCCTCGTCCGGATCCGTGTCTACTTCGGCCTCCCTCGAATATCTACCTGGATAAGACCGGCTCAGCTGCGGAAACCGAGTTTTCTCAGCATTCGTCAAACATCCCATCGCCCGGTAAAACACGATTAAGTAAGGCGATAGATGATTGAGCGTTCCTCCCCTCTCTTCTTGCGCATGTTGGCGCGTCACCTTCCACAGAAGTCGTGCCCAATGCACCGGAGCTCCTGACAACACTAGCTCCACGAACTCTACCTGCCAACCATGCATGTAAGCGGTCTTGGTCGGCTGCAATATCTGCAGCAATGCTGTCGCGACATTTCTCCGCAATCGATCCTTGTAATCCCGAGTCCGGAAACCGTTCTTGGGATGTCTAGCCACCTTGAAGAGCTCATTGTAAGAGACTTCTTCCTCTTGGGACACTTTCACGCTGTCGGCCTCGAAGAGGAGATCCCCTTCCTCGCCGGCACACCTGCCCAACACCTGCGCCCAATTGCCAATTTCCCATCTCTCTGGGTGTGGGCGAAATCCGCGAGAAGGCTTGTGTCTCTCTTGCAGATACTCGCGCACCATCTCCGGACACGTCCAATTCCACCCCCATAGGAGAAAATCGAGCTTCAACCTCAACAGCACATCTTGAAATGCGCGTAGACCGATCTGCGGCACCCTGAGTGGAGACACTCGCAGCTGGGGAACCTTCGACATTGCGTTGCCTGCACACACACAAACGTTCTCCCTTTCGCTCGCTCTCTCACAATCGCCACTGCGCGTCGGCCACTCAAGCACTGACTGCTCACTCTCTCTACGCTCGTTCGAGATCGCTACTCCAATTCTTTCAAGGTCCGCCAAGATCCTTGCGCAACTCGTCTCCGCACTCTCTACTCTCACTGCAGGTCGCTCCGCCCTTGCGCGTAATCTTGGAACTGGAAATCGCAAAGTCAAGAATGAGAGAATGAGACTGGAGCGCAGTCTTTTCTTCTCCGATTTCAAGAACGTCCAACGTTCTTACTGGTTGCAACGTACGCAGCCGGCTATACGGCTTAACGGTTCGCCCTTTGCATGCGCGAATTCACGTCTCCGCATTGCGCGCATTCGCATGCTTAAACGTTGAATTCTCCCGCCGCCGCCACCTTCCGGACTCGAGTCCGCTGCAGGGTATACGTCGGCCCTGTTGTCTTTTCCTAACCCGCCCTTCTCCGGAGGCGTGTCGCCGCTGGTGCGTTCGTTATCCGTCGGCGCCTTGCTGGAGGCGCACATCCAGCCGGAGCGAATTACGCCGGCGCGCAGTCGTACCGCCTATTTTGTTCTTTATGCCTCGTCCGTTGCTGCCAGCGCATATCCGTCAGCGCAACTCATGCCAGCGCATCCGGCCGTCAGCGCCACGTCGGAGGCGTACATCCGACCGGCGCTTTCCTTCCATGAACAGCCGCCAAGGGCGCTTCCGACTCTGAGTTGGTTTCCTTCTGTGAGCGCGTGATTCCGCCGAAGGCGCATCGCCGAGGGCGTACGGGAATCCTTTCCGGCTGTGAACCCTAGCGCGAACGGCGCATGTCCGGCTACGAGTTTTCCGACGCTCATAACTTCTCCATTCCTGATCCATCTCCGGCGCTCTTGGACTCGTTAGAACGAGCGTCCCGAGCTCTGTCTAATGCAACTTCCACCAACTGGATCTACCGTGTATCCCGATTGTTATGAAGGTTTTCCCTTTCCGCGCTAGCGGCGCTTCGCCGAAGGCGCACTCATGGTCGGATGCCTTTAGAGGTCCGGGCCCTTCCCCTGACGTCTTTAGCACAACCTCCTCCTGAGGTGTCTGCGCCGGAAGCGTAGCTTCCTTATACGCTAGAGGCGCGTGAGTAGAGACACCTCAAAAAGGAGCTTTTGCCGAAGGCGCCGAAGACGTTGGCGTTGGTACATCCGACTACGTGATTCTTTGTGCCCTCGTGACGATCTCATCAATCCACTCTATTTAGCGTACCCTTCTCTAGCTACAAACACTGCTTTGGTACTAGTTTTCTAAAATTGTTTAAATTCTGCAAAAAAAACAAAAAGCGTGTTACCACAATTATTCCAATTCTCGATCAGCAAAGTTGAAAAAAAAGCATGATATGAGAACTTGAAGGATTTGGTGATAATATAATTCATAATATTCATTCGGTTAGCAAGAGTGATTTCCTCTTTGGGGCAGAAGACAAACTTAAATAAATCGGCTAACAAGACTGTACTCAGTCACGCTCAATGGTACTCAACTTTTGTATACCTATTAGATAGAAAACTTCCACACATTTAAAAGCAATATGTTCCAAAAATATCTGGTTTTAATCTTAAGACTGAAGAAAAAATAAAGTAGATGGATCCATTCCCCACTTTAACAAAGATTGATGGTACAGATATCTCCTTGATCTGAAAGAATTTGAAACAGTATAGGATAGGAAATTCAAACGTAGGAAGTATGTCAATCCAAGGTCACAATCTGAGCCAACATGAGTCCAATGACCACAGCAGAAGAAAAATTCAATAAACATATTTCTCATCTTTGATAATTTGCGGAATTGTAAATTATAAAGGCGTTGAAAATAAGACGAAGCGGAACATGGAGATTGAAAAATTGGTGCTGAATAGGTTATAGTAATAGGGCCACCGGCTTTAGACTCGGTACAATATGGAGCTTCCTTATTCTGCTCATAGAGCAGGACCCCCTTTCTAAGGAGATAAGATGCGTCAACGAGATCCGGTGCATCTGTTGTTAATTAATTAGCGCAGCTTCAGAGTCTGCGGATCTCAAGGGCACCAGGTCGCGATGGATTGATGGATTGCCTCTCGATTTCCAACCTCAGCACATGCGGAGGTGCTGCTGCTGCTGGCCTGACACCAACCAGCATGTTCACACGCTATTCACTCACAAGCGCGCAAAATCTGCAACATGGCACGTTCCCTGCCCTGCAAAAGACCACTCATAAACAAGCTGTGAGATCTGAGTACTGAAGTGGCTACACTCACACAAATAGGCACGCGGCTCTTTCGACGCTCAGAGGAAATGAACTACGAGTGGAAGAAACGAGGTACTTATGGAAGAAAGACAAATGCATTAGTGAGAACAGGCAACCCCCTATGCCTTTCTTATGCTCGTTGCCCTTGAGGAGATGGACCACGGAGCTTTGGAGGATTTTACGAATATGAACAATATCAAGTTGCAAACAAAGGATTTTGGCGTGGTTTGAACATGTTTATAAGTTATTGATATAATTCGTACCGTACTACTGGTGAATTATTATTGATCCCATCGAACATGTGTGAGATAAAAGTTTGTTTCTTCCTCTAGTAGGACGTGGTCTTTACAGAGACGCATGATGACGAAATCTTCGTCGAGTGGAGAATTCATAGCTTGGCCCCCAGTTTTAGCGCTTCACGCTCACAGGTGTTGCTCGTGTATTAAGCATGGCATCCATTGCACCCATATTTCCACAGATACTACTCCATACCGTTCTTCATCATTTCCAGCCACCATGATTGCAACCCACTAGTTTGTGACCTTGCAGCGTTCGAACTGATGGCTAACAGCGTTAAAACTCATTCACTCTGTGTGACATGAACTCGGCTGTTTCCAAACAAGGCTGCAGAGTATGGGCGGTCTGTCATCGCATCTCCAGGCATTTCTAAAGAAACGAGAGATTAGTGATGCATGTATGTAGCTTACGGCAATGCTAAAACCTTGTGTCCAACGGCTGGAGACACATCGCTGATTTTCAATCGATAAACAGTGAAACTGTTTGACGATAATGATAAATGATAAACAACTGAAAATGTCCAAACAAAGACATGTTGACAAACATGTGCTTTTGGAAATAATTGCTATATATATGAACGAAAATTCGTCTACTAGAGCTTGATATGAGGCCAATTCCGGCACCAAAAGAAAAAAAGTTGTCCGGGAACACTACAAGTAGCGATACACTATAGAGTAAGCTCTTCATCATTGTAAAATGATGAAGAGCAGCGAATTCCTTTGGATTACGAGGAAGTATTGACACCTCGGATATGGAAGACTTTGAAGGTTTCCCCCGGAAGGTCTACCTCGAGCTGGCCTACGTGTATAGCGAAGGAAGCTCTTAGGTGCGCAGCTGAAGGGAGCAAAGCGATTTGCTGACCCTAGCTCCAGTAGATCCTCTTCTTGCCCTTTTGTACAACAAAAGGAAACAAAAAGCTGAAAAGGTTCTGCCAATCCGTATCTTCCCAATTCGTACAGTATTCCAAAACTCTTATAAAATCACGTATGTCAGCTGAATTTTCTTTTATAGAATAATTAAATCAGATATTCCTGCTGAATATAACGCGTAAAAACAGCTAGTAGTGTTATACTCCTAACTGAAGATGTACATTCAGAAAACAACACCAACGCCATTACCATCTGTACGAGATGAATTTGAGGTGAGGAAGTACCGGTGGCCTAAGAATTCGAGGTATCTAACGACTTGAATACTTGAACAGGATGTTGAAACTGTGCAGAATCAGATAGCATCCGAAGCCTAGATGGACCATAGAGCTGACGCATGACGGTACTCCCTTCGGCTCTTTTGAGGTTGTCGATAAGAAAGACGTAATTGTCTGAAGAACCGATAACACTTATTCATACGAGGAGATTAATAAACCTTTCTCCAGATGAGGCATGCCCTACACACCCACACACTTACGTTTTGGAACAAAAATCCACGACTTTTCCATAACAGTGGGTATGGATGCTGAACAGGGTCCCCTGGGAACAAGCCTAACTTACGCCAAATATGAAATTTTGGGCGCGAAATTCTGATATTTCATGTGAGTTTCGCGTGGATGTGTAGAAGCGGTCCAAGCGTCAGTCAGGTCCAGGGGGGAACATGTAGCGAGGAGCGTTTGACCTGGGAATGAAGGCAAGTGGGAGTTGACTTCAGGACCAGGTGGGCACTACGAGGTGCCAGCGTCCGTGGAGCCTTTGGCCCGTTCAGAGTGGATCATATCGTCTGCTCTCATGTGCAGTCCTTAGACTCAACACTGGAAGTATTAGAATAAGTGGAAAGGGTCCATGGTCCCTCCCCAGTCAGCTTGTTGGATATGGGACTTGCTGGCACGAGGGAAGAAGGGAGGACTGCGAATCGGTATTCTTGTCTCGCCTGCCCATGTCCCTATCCGAAATTGCTCATCTTCTCCAGTTCTCAGCACGATCGGTATGAGTCCCACTGGGTCCTGACCCGTCCGTCCGGAGACTTCAAAATCGTGTGCACAGGATGTGTCTACAGAGTGCTCATGCTGTGGATTCCGTTGTCTGAGTTTTATTCTGGGGCCTTATTTTGGTTTCTTTCGGACTATGATGTGACAGAGGAGAATCGAAGGATACAGTTGTCAATGGTCATCAACTGGTTGGAAAGTTGACCGTCTGTCCCTTGCTGGAAGACTTGAGGAGAAGCATTGACGGAGGAGGCGTGAAGAAAAAAAAACAAAACGATACGGAAGCAGCAGCAGCACGATGTTTCTGATCCAGCTTCTCCGGAACAGAGTGCGACCCGATTGATTGATTGGTGTCGTCTTGCTTCTCTTCCTCCTAGTCCAGCAGCTGCGACACTCCCTCTCATGAAATTGTAACATGCTAATTTTGCTGTGGTTGGGAAGAGTCCGCGGTCATCAAGGTAGGCTGAAGAGATCTTCACTTGCGGATAAATATTTACCATGTGGCCACTGCCTCGCAAGCTGTCAAACAGGATGTTCAATTTCTTAGAAGAGCAGCTGGATCAGCGAACCTAAGCTTGTGAATGATGTCGATTCTTCTTCTCTTTCAGGGATGAGTTTACAGTCTCAAGTCTGTAAGCAAGGATGCTCGTCTCTGTCAATGAAATTAAATCATACAGAACCCACTGATCGCTACATTTTTCTCGTTGATAGAAGGTTAGTGGAGGAGACCGATGTGCTTACATTATCAACTCACGAGGTTTTGAAGATTGTGCTCCTCCTGAAAGTCACTTGGAGACTTGCGTTGGCTATGGCCCGACGAGTAGCTGTGGGATCAATATTCCGAGACACGACGACTGTGACCCTACGAACCTCTCGCTGGGAGGGCTGAGTCAAAGTCTCCGGACTTTCACCGTACTTCTAGTCTGACCAAATGAAATGGAGAATCCAATAATCTTCCAATTAAGTAAGCAACTTGAACCTGGAATGATAGAGCCTACCTATTTAGCCGGTAGGCGGTGAACTTGGAATGTGGTAACACACTTTTTGTTTTTTTTGCAGAATTTAAACAATTTTAGAAAACTAGTACCAAAGCAGTGTTTGTAGCTAGAGAAGGGTACGCTAAATAGAGTGGATTGATGAGATTGTCACGAGGGCACAAAGAATCACGTAGTCGGATGTACCAACGCCAACGTCTTCGGCGCCTTCGGCAAAAGCTCCTTTTTGAGGTGTCTCTACTCACGCGCCTCTAGCGTATAAGGAAGCTACGCTTCCGGCGCAGACACCTCAGGAGGAGGTTTTGCTAAAGACGTCAGGAGAAGGGCCCGGACCTCTAAAGGCATCCGACCATGAGTGCGCCTTCGGCGAAGCGCCGCTAGCGCGGAAAGGGAAAACCTTCATAACAATCGGGATACACGGTAGATCCAGTTGGTTGAAGTTGCATTAGAAAGAGCTCGGGACGCTCGTTCTAACGAGTCCAAGAGCGCCGGAGATGGATCAGGAATGGAGAAGTTATGAGCGTCGGAAAACTCGTAGCCGGACATGCGCCGTTCGCGCTAGGGTTCACAGCCGGAAAGGATTCCCGTACGCCCTCGGCGATGCGCCTTCGGCGGAATCACGCGCTCACAGGAGGAAACCAACTCAGAGTCGGAAGCGCCCTTGGCGGCTGTTCATGGAAGGAAAGCGCCGGTCGGATGTACGCCTCCGACGTGGCGCTGACGGCCGGATGCGCTGGCATGAGTTGCGCTGACGGATATGCGCTGGCAGCAACGGACGAGGCATAAAGGACAAAATAGGCGGTACGACTGCGCGCCGGCGTAATTCGCTCCGGCTGGATGTGCGCCTCCAGCAAGGCGCCGACGGATAATGAACGCACCAGCGGCGACACGCCTCCGGAGAAGGGCGGGTTAGGAAAAGACAACAGGGCCGACGTATACCCTGCAGCGGACTCGAGTCCGGAAGGTGGCGGCGGCGGGAGAATTCAACGTTTAAGCATGCGAATGCGCGCAATGCGGAGACGTGAATTCGCGCATGCAAAGGGCGAACCGTTAAGCCGTATAGCCGGCTGCGTACGTTGCAACCAGTAAGAACGTTGGACGTTCTTGAAATCGGAGAAGAAAAGACTGCGCTCCAGTCTCATTCTCTCATTCTTGACTTTGCGATTTCCAGTTCCAAGATTACGCGCAAGGGCGGAGCGACCTGCAGTGAGAGTAGAGAGGGCGGAGACGAGTTGCGCAAGGATCTTGGCGGACCTTGAAAGAATTGGAGTAGCGATCTTGAACGAGCGCAGAGAGAGTGAGCAGTCAGTGCTTGAGTGGCCGACGCGCAGTGGCGATTGTGAGAGAGCGAGCGGAAGGGAGAACGTTTGTGTGTGCAGGCAACGCAATGTCGAAGGTTCCCCAGCTGCGAGTGTCTCCACTCAGGGTGCCGCAGATCGGTCTACGCGCATTTCAAGATGTGCTGTTGAGGCTGAAGCTCGATTTTCTCCTATGGGGGTGGAATTGGACATGTCCGGAGATGGTGCGCGAGTATCTGCAAGAGAGACACAAGCCTTCTCGCGGATTTCGCCCACATCCAGAGAGATGGGACATTTGCAATTGGGCGCAGGTGTTGGGCAGGTGTGCCGGCGAGGAAGGGGATCTCCTCTTCGAGGCCGATAGCGTGAAGGTGTCCCAGGAGGAAGAAGTCTCTTACAATGAGCTCTTCAAAGTGGCCAGACATCCCAAGAACGGTTTCCGGACACGGGATTACAAGGATCGATTGCGGAGAAATGTCGCGACGGCATTGCTGCAGATATTGCAGCCGACCAAGACCGCTTACATGCATGGTTGGCAGGTAGAGTTCGTGGAGCTAGTGCTGTCAGGAGCTCCGGTGCATTGGGCACGGCTCCTGTGGAAGGTGACGCGCCAACATGCGCAAGAAGAGAGGGGAGGAACGCTCAATCATCTATCGCCTTACTTAATCGTGTTTTACCGGGCGATGGGATGTTTGACGAATGCTGAGAAGACTCGGTTTCCGCAGCTGACCCGGACTTATCCAGGTAGATATTCGAGGGATGCCGAAGTAGACACGGATCCGGACGAGGAACCTGCCAGTACGCCTCCTGCTCCGGCTCCAGCAAGAGCAGCAGAAGAACGTCGAAGTGAGCGCATTCCGCGAAAGCGGAAGTGGGATGAGAGACCTGAGGACAGGCAGCCGGAAGTGCCAGCTGCGCCGACTCGTGGTCGGCCCACCCCCGAGCCTCATAGTCGACCAAAACAGAGGGCACGCAGAATGCCAACTGTTACTGAGGAGACCAGGCGAACTCCGACCCGGCGGAATCTCACACAGGAAGAGATAATTGCTCAGGTCCTAGGGAAGACGGCAGAAACCTCTGCACAGAAGGCACCACGGCCTTCGGGAGGAGATGGACGGACTGACAGCCGGCCGACTGCGAGTCGGATGACTGAAGGTCGACAAGCGGAAGGAAGGCCAACTGAACGGCGCGTTGAACCGGACAGCAGGCCGGAAGCAGAAGAGAGTTTGGCTGACGAGCCAACAATCCTCAAAGGGTCGTCTTCGGCGGAAGGCACTTCTGGAAGAACGCCCCCAACAAGCAGGCCAAGTGGAGTCAAGACGCGCAGGGTGTATCCGACTCCCAGTCGGACAACTGCTGGTCGGCCGACTGCGAGTCGGACAACAGAGAGTCAGCCGGATTCGCAGACTGCGAGACGGATGGGGCCAACGACCAGTGTGCGGACGCCTTCGGCGGACGCACCTTCAGCAAGGACACCTTCCGCGCAGATTGTGCCGGAAGGACAGGCAGCAGAAGCGGGCGGTGCAAGAGTGACAAAAGTCACTGCGGCGTCGACCCCTTCACAAACCGAAGATCGAGCCGGAACAGGGGCTCAAGCAGTGGGATCTCCCACTGCCCTGGATATTTTAGCAGGCAGTGGAGCAGCAGTCGCAGCAGAAGCTGCTGCGCGCCACAGTTCCAGGGAGTCGCCAAGGGATTCGGTGGCGACTGAAATCCTCGAGACTGAGGATGATACGAGCTCGGAAGAGCAGGAAGCGGATTCGGTGCAGAAAACGCCAACAGGGGTGCTGTGCGAACAGATAGTTCCACTCCTGCGATATCTGGATCGCAAGACATCCAAATACGGAAGTGCCTTAAAACCGCAGTCTTATGTGGAGACTATCAGGCGAAGGACGAGGATCAAGGTGGCAAAGTGGGCCTCTAGTTGCCAAGTATATGTGGAAAGGAACACCGCCCTCAAACAACACCTGGCGGTCACCCAGAAGCTATACCAAGCCTTGCAGCAGCAGAAGGAGGATGCGGCGACGAAAAGTCAGGCGGATGCCGAACTAATACGGGCAAAGATCGAGTTGGAACTGCAGGAGGAGCGGAGACAGAACAAAGTCCTAGCAGCCGAGCTTGCGCGCCAGACGCGCGCCTTAGAGGAAAGTCAAAGAGCCCGCAAGGAGGATGAGGAGTTGTTGTGCAACTTGCAAACCGAGTGCTCGGATTTGAGGGCACAACGTGCGGATTTAGAAATGCAGCTGGCAGAGGTGGAGAGCAGCTGCAGGGCACGAGGAGAGTTGGCGGCACGGGTGACTCGTTGTCTAAAAGGATACACCCATTGGGAGGTGGCAGCCCAAGAGAGGATCACACTCAGGGAGTTCGAGCTTCGGGCGGCGGCCTTGGCGGAAGGTGACAGTCGGAGTCGGCGGCGAGTGGCGAGAAAATTAGAAACCTTCTTGTCGGGTGCGCGCGACACTATGGCGCACTTGCAGTCGGAAGTCACCACAGCGCTCCGACGCCTGGGGTTACGCAGCCGGTCGGGAGACTGGCAAGGTAGAGATAGTACGCGGAGCAGTCCGGCGCGCAGGAGGCGCAGCACCGGATCTGCTGAGTGCAGTAGAGTAGTTTGGTTTCGCGCAGATACTGCGAGTGGTAGATAGGATAGCGTAGTGCTAGTTAGGATCTTTTAAGAGTATAAAGTAGATCAAGGCGTTTTGCCTTGGGACTCTTCCAGTTTCGGAAGTGCAGATCAGGAACTCACTTTCTTAGCGTGTTTGTGCATTTTGGTCCTGGCACCACGTAGAGAAGCTGCAGCATAGCGAAGTTACCGTATGATGTAGTTGAAGGCCTTCGGCTGAATGTTCAGAGCTAGCACCCGGTTAGAGACTTGAGTAGTGCGGATCTACACCTGCGGGTGATTTCTGATACTCAGAGCCGGCTGCGAGTTAGATACTTGAACAGTTCCCCCTTACTCCTTCGAGTGACATATCCTGATTGTACTCCTACGGGAAGTTTCCCCTGAATGCCAATGTGAAGTTTCATTACTTCGTGTAAACCTTGGTTTGTAATTCAGGTTGTGTGTGTGTTACTGGATCGTGTTTTCAGTAAGTTCTCAGTCGGGTCTGCACTCCCTGCGTTTTGTGTGATAGTCGAGGGTGACGTCCACGGCGTACGTAGAGGCTTCGTTCCGAAGTGAGAAGTCCAGTCCGGGTACCCCCGCTAGTTCCTGGCGGAAGGGCAGTAAAAGCCGGAGTGGGAGGCACTTCCTGCAGAACCTCTGAGTGAACTTGCGAGACACTTTCCTCCTGAAATCCGAAGCGGAGGTCCTGACCGACCTCCGAGTTGTGCTTTTTGCCAGTTTCAGGTGTGTGTGTGTGTGTTGAGTGACCAAGCTGTACCGTGCATCCTCCGAGTATCCTCCGAGTTGAGATCCTCCTCCGAGTCGAGCCTCCGAGTCGAGCACTGCAGTATTTCTGGGAGTGACAGTCGCCTAGAATTCAAACTCTACCAAAAGTCTGTTAAATGTGACACTTTTACTCTGTGTGTTGCCTCTGTCCCTGTGGGTTCGATCTTTTTACCACCATACTGCAGTTTTAGCCTTTGGTGGGTTATTACATGGAACTTCTGAAGAATCATTGCTGCAATGTCAAATAAACCTAATGGAAACGACTCAATGAGTCCAAGAGATCGGGTACCATAGAGAAAAAGTATGCTCTCGTAAAAGTCTCTAGCGCTAGAGTACGATGGAGTACGATGTTAGTGAAAGAGATATAAAAAAGGTGTGGAATAGGCGGAAGCAAATCTAAATTAATTTCTAAATTGCACGGAGATTAAGACACGAAGCTATTGGTTGTGAATACAGAAGTCCAACTCATCTACTATGCTCCAAGTTACATCAACGAAGTTTTGACAATCCATGTCATCAAACTCTATCGAAAATGTATTTGTGAAGGTACATATAATGACATTAGAAGTTGATGAGAACCAAAATTAAGTGTTCAGTGATCCAAGTTGCACAATCTATCACAACTTCAAATTTTTCTGTTTGGCAAGAAGAAAATTAAGGATTTGTTCATGACGAAGATAAAAGCAGTGAAATATTTACAACTACAGTAATATTGACATTATAGCTTGAGAGATAAATTGTTTATATCTCAATAGTCAGATTCTTGTACTTAACGCATCAAGTCATTCTATAAGCAAGCTTTTGATATAAAGCTTCGGTTACTCTCCTGCGAAGTTTGAGAAGATCTTTAGAAAGTTGTTTGGATCATTTCAAAAGCAAGACTCTTATCTTCAAAACTTTCGCCACAAGACAATACATGACATGTTGAACTGAATGAATGTGATAACCAATTTTTCGGAAAAATATTACATATTAAATACATGACATGTCGAACTACATGAATGTGATACCTAACTTTTTGGGATAATGTTGCATATTTAACTAGAATGCGTTCTTCAACTTGAGTCTTTTGTACAAGATGATAAGCTTGAAGAATCACTCACGAGGCATTTGATTCAAAATTCACCATGGAATCCCAGCAGTGAAGCATGATAAAAGTTTTTCATTGATTTGCGATAGTATGTAATTGATATAACTCGTTTGTGACAGAAGTATTATATATGCATACTATCGCAATGCATACAATACTAAGGAGTTGCAAATCTAAGTAAAATTTTTAATATATTAAATAATTTAACTAGATAATTGAAAATGAAGTTCGTACTCTTATTGTAATAGATAAAATATCAAACTATGTATACATACATTATAAATATGTTTTATGCATACATTAGAAAATGTAAATACAATTCTCAGAATATACTAATTATTTATTTTTATACATGAAATATAGTTTTAATTCAATCTAGATTAGTGTAACTGTGTATTCTAATAAACGTCTATCAATCAATAAAATATTTTGAAGTTTATTGATGTCATTTGATTTTTTGTAATTTTATATAATTTTTTTAATAAATTTATGAAAGGTTCATTTTGTTTTATTTATTAAATAATGTGTAAAATTGTATAGATAACTTTTATTCTTACAGAATGAAAAATAATTTTCCCTTTATCCCATTGAAAGTACATTCCTTTGAATTTTGGAATCAATTATTTTTTCAACTTACAAATTATACAATGAGATAAAAAAATAATGATCTTGAAATTTCTTATGTTATCAGTAGATGATACAAGAATACAAACATAACCCGTGGGGAAAAAAAATGTTTAGTTATAGGAATCTGGGTCAAAAAGCTTTGATGCTATTTGTTGGACAAAAGATTTGTTATTATTTCAAATCATACGATTTTGACTTTATATATCTAAGAAAGTACTGATGAGTTTCATAGACATCGTAACTAGCAGAATTTTGATAAATCATCAACAATTTGACTTGCAAAAAATATTTTCTTTTTATTTTAATGTCCTGAATATACACATATTTATACTTTTTCAAAAGGATTTGTTGGCAATCAAGACATAAGAATAATCTTTGAAAAGTAACCAAAAATTTTAACAATTCATTTATGATCTGGAATTTTTTCAAAACATGAATTCAAGAAAAATAATTTGATAATGATTAAGATTTGTTAGGAAAATTTTGTTTTATCAAGAAATAAAGTCACAGTTATAAAGAACAATTAAAAGAACTTTGACGAACAACTGAAAAGATTTAAAACTCAGGCAAAATTTTAAAGAAATATAGAAATGTGAAAGACTCAAGAAATCTAAATGCATTCAGTAGTCTCAATGTAGATTATCATTCAAATGGTATGTGGAATTTTGAAAACTATTTACTAGCTGTCAGTTTTTTATATTATGTCCATAAAATCTATAATATTTTGAAATAAGGAAATTCTAAATCTTTTGATATTTCAAATAGATTGAGGTCATTCAGCAAATAAAATCAAATAAAGATTGAAAATTATCAAGTTTTTTGATAGTTTCTTTTTGTCACACTATGATAAAATTGTATGATTGAATCAATATGCGGATATCTTTGATATTTAGTAACTCCATGATATAAAACTTACATGCATAGTTTCATTTGTAGAATGTATGTTGATATGATAATAAAATCTATATTATATTTTGATAAACATTTCTATATATAAAACAAAATTTTCCATCAACATTTCATCTTTTCAGAGTTGTTTCAACTTGAATAAAAAATGCATCAAAAGCTTTGATGTGTGTGGGTTTGTTGATATACACCTTTAAAAATGACTAATGACACTTTGATCACCTTCTTCTTTTAACTTTAGTAACAAAATTGTAAATATCTATCATTTTACCTCATAAATAGAGTTGTTTTCTTGAAAAATATGTTTGATGCATCAATTCTGATGATATATCTATTCAAAAGTTACTAAGAGTCAAAGCGCCAAATATTAAAAACAACTGAAAAAGTTTGGAAAATTGTACAACCAAAATCTCTAAAGCAGATGTTATACAAGCAGATGTTAATCGTAAGAACAATGTTATACAATGATGTCTTGTTTGAAACAATTCTTTAGATCTTGTTTATGAGTTAAACATTTTGAGATGGGAACTATCATCAAATAAATATGCAAATTAGACTACGCATCCAATAGAAAGATATTTAATCACATTTTAAAATTTTGCAGCAAAACTATATCTGAATATGCTTTAAACAGAAAAAAGAGAGACAAAGAGATGAAATATAATGTTTACGTTTCAACTATTTTATCAAATGAGCAATGCGTTTTATCTCTTTCATATGACATGTTTGGATTTGTGATATGAGCACAGAGTGCAAAAGTGGCAGTATGACTTGTTTCATTTCAGTAGATATATCAATTATTTGACTTTACATGTACTATTACACCAGATGTTCATATGAAGTCACATATCACTGTTATCTTGCATTTAGCATCAGAGTTATTTCGTAAGTCATGTATACAGCACAGTTTCTCTTAATTTGTAAGCAACTTCGAAAAATGTAACTTCTTGAGAGGTTTAAGGTTGATCTCAGCAAGTATCATTTTGGATCTATCAACTTCTATACGTCGCGATAAACAAGCAAGAGTGCTCGTAGCACGGACGAAATTCGATTTAAGTTTCATGTTTGAGGTGTAAAGAACACCAGACTCTGGAACTAGAACTGTGCATGAGCTCACATGCTTGGCAGTTGAGCTAGAATAATAATCATATAAGCAATCGAGAACGTCGATTGCGCTTCTACTCTGTTCAAAGTTCTTCAACATTATGTTTAGTAAAATTCCAAAGAGCTTACCAGTTTATTCTGAACCTACAAGTTATGTAGAGTTATATAGAAAAAGAAAGCACAAGAGGCATTGTCAACCAGGCCGACAGCGCATGTGCCACTCAGTTGTCAAAAGCATCCACTTTAGCTTGAATAGATTATAAAAATTCAATGAAGATGAACTTTGAAATCTTCTTTGTCAGGTGTCGACATCGTGTGTATCATCACACTGATGCATTCACTGTGACTCACATATTCGCTTGCACAACAAAGTCAAGATCTAGTCTGACCTTCTAACATCATTGTCCAATCACAGAGTAGGGTGAACTCTTCGTTGTCAGGTGACGACATCGAGTGTATCATCACACTGATGCATTAAGTGTGACTCACATATGCTGTGCGCTTGCACAACAAAGTCAAGATTTAGTCTGACCTTGTAACGCCATTGTCCAATCACAGAGTAGGGAGTAACACGCTTTTTGAGTTATAATATTTTCGCTACCTTGATCGCTCACACTTTTCAATGTAAAATCCCATATGTTTTGGCGGTAACAACGGTGAAAACACAGATCCATAGAACGTGGCAAGTAACCAGATCATGCTGTTTCTGTCGTCTTCTGTACCAAGCGATAAACAAGCAAGCAAGAGTGTTCTTAGCACGATCAAAATTCGATAACGATTTCATGTTTGTGGTCTAAAGACCTCCAAACTGTGCATGCATTCACATGCTTGACTGCTGGGGTAGAAGAACAATCATACCAGCAGTTGATAACCTCGAGTACTGGTATCCTCTGTACACAGTTCTTCGAAATCATAGTTAGTAAATTCCCAAAAGCTTATCAGTTTTTTCTGAACCTACAAGTTATTTTCAATTATGTAGACAACTGCTCTGGGTCAAAAGTAAGAAAAAAAGTACCATTCTTATTACAGCTGACTACGCATGTGCCACTCAGCTGTCAGAACACGTCCACTTGCTCGAATAGATCAAACATCCCAGATAAATTGATTGATAAAGAGGAAATTTGTAATTGACTTTGTCAATGTGACGTCATCGAATATATCATCACACTGAGGCATTCACCCACGTTTCCTCTTCGCTTGCACAACAAAGTCAAGATCTTCTCTGAGATTCTGACACCGTGTTCCAATCACAGAGTATGAAGGAACACGATTTTTGTGTTCGACTGTTGTCATCACCTTGATCGCTCACACGATTCAAGGTAATGACATCAATTCAATTATGATGATGTATCTACATAAAAGTTACCAAGAGTCAAAGCGCCAAATATTAAAAACAACTGAAAAAGCTGAAAAATTCGTACAATCATAATCTCTAAAGCAGATAAAATATGGTAAGAACAATGGGATACTTCCACTCTTATTTAATACTGTCTTGTTTGAAACAATTATTTAGATCGTGTTTATGAGTTAAACATTTTGAGATGGGAACTATCATCAAATAAATATGCAAATTAGACTACGCATCCAATAGAAAGGTATATTAATCACAAATTTTAAATATTGCAGCAAAATTATATCTGAATATGCTTCAAACAGAAAAAAGAGAGACAAAGAGATGAAATAAAATGCTTACGTTTCAACTATTTTATCAAATGAGCAATGCGTTTTATCTCTTTCATATGACATGTTTGGATTTGTGATATGAGCACACGAGTGCAAAAGTGGCAGTATGACTTGTTTCATTTCAGTAAATATATCAATTACTTGACTTTACATGTACGATTACACCAGATCTTCATCTGAAGACATGTATCACTGTTATCTAGCATTTGGCATCAGAATTATTTTTTAAGTCATGTATACAGCACAGTTTCTCTTTATTTGCAAGCAACTTCAAAAAATGTAACTTCTTCAGAGGTTTAACGTTGAGCTCAGCAAGTTACTGGTTCATGCTGGTTCTATCAACTTGTATACGCCACGATAAACAAGCAAGAGTGATCGTAGCACGGACGAAATTCGATTTCAGTTTCATGTTTGAGGCCTAAAGAACACCAGACTCTGGAACTAGAGCTGTGCACTAACCTCGAGTAATGGTACACAGTATCCTCTGTACCCAGTTCTTCGATATCATAGTTAGTCAATTCCCAAAAAGCTTATCAGTTTTGTATGAACCTACTGTTCTGAGTCAAAAGTAAAAAAAAACGTAACATACTTATTACAGCTGACTACGCATGTGTCACTCAGCTGTTAGAACACGTCCACTTGCTCGAATAGATCAAACATCCCAGATGAATGGATTAATAAAGAAGAAATTTGTAATTGAATTTGTCAATGTGACGTCATTGAGTACATCATCACACTGAGGCATTCACCCACGTTTCCTCTCCGCTTGCACAACAAAGTCAAGATTACTCTGAGATTCTAACACCATGTTCCAATCACAGACTATGAAGGAACACGATTTTTGTGTTCGACTGTTGTCATCACCTTGATCGCTCACACGATTCAATGACAAGATCTGATTGAAGAGGATGCATGCGTTTTTCCCAAGCTAGCCATCGTAGTGTCTGTCTTCCCGTTGGTCTTCATGTAGCTAGATTCGCAGTCTCCCAGTACAAGTGTACATCCTGTTTTTGCACAACTCAGAGCTCGTCACATCTGAGAAATCTGCTACATCATGCATTCTATGACATTTTGCTTTCACATCGCGCGATCTTTGCTAAGAACTTGATTTCAGATACTCGCTGGTTCGCTCGTCAGACGCAAGGTCCGCTGCCCGCTGCTGCGCTCATCGACGACGACGTTGTTGCGTTCAAAGAGAGGCAGAGCAGAAGAAGAGAGGCCGTGCAAGAGCTCCGACATCTTTGATTTTCTTCTTCCCAGCCAGCGTCGGAAGGCACACGAGGTACTTTGCACAGTTTCTCTTCATTTGCAAGCAACTTCAAAAAATGTAACTTCTTTAGAGGTTTAACGTTGAGCTCAGCAAGTTCCTGGTTCATGCTGGTTCTATCAACTTGTATACGTCACGATAAACAAGCAAGAGTGATCGTAGCACGGACGAAATTCGATTTCAGTTTCATGTTTGAGGCCTAAAGAACACCAGAATCTGGAACTAGAGCTGTGCACTAACCTCGAGTAATGGTACACAGTATCCTCTGTACCCAGTTCTTCGATATCATAGTTAGTCAATTCCCAAAAAGCTTATCAGTTTTGTATGAACCTACTGTTCTGAGTCAAAAGTAAGAAAAAACGTAACATCCTTATTACAGCTGACTACGCATGTGCTACTCTTCTGGCAGAATACGTCCACTTGCTCGAATAGATCAAACATCCCAGATAAATGGAATATTAAAGAAGAAATTTGTAATTTAATTTGTCAATGTGACGTCATCGAGTACATCATCACACTGAGGCATTCACCCACGTTTCCTCTCCGCTTGCACAACAAAGTCAAGATCTACTCTGAGATTCTAACACCATGTTCCAATCACAGAGTATGAAGGAACACGATATTTGTGTTCGACTGTTGTCATCACCTTGATCGCTCACACGATTCAATGACAAGATCTGAATTGAAGAGGATGCATGTTTTTTTCCCAAGCTAGCCATCGTAGTGTCTGTCTTCCCGTTGCTCTTCATGCAGCTAGATTCGCAGTCTCCCAGTACAAGTGTACATCCTGTTTTTGCACAACTCAGAGTTCGTCACATCTGAGAAATCTGCTATATCATGCATTCTATGACATTTTGCTTTCACACCGCGCGATCTTTGCTAAGAACTTGATTTCAGATACTCGCTGGTTCGCTCGTCAGACGCAAGGTCGCTGCCCGCTGCTGCGCTCCAGTCGACGACGACGTTGCTGCGTTCAAAGAGAGGCAGAGCAGAAGAAGAGAGGCCGTGCAAGAGCTCCGACATCTTTGATTTTCTTCTTCCCAGCCAGCGTCAGAAGGCACACGAGGTACTTCGCATCCTTCACTCCGCACAGCGGCAGCGCTCGCTCTGGATAGGGAGAAGAAGGAAGAGAGGGAGAGAAGAGACCTGACTTGACCCAAGCGGAGGACGGAGAGGGCTATCTCTTGTTCACTCAGTTCGGTCACCAGTGCACATCAAACCTCTTTCTCCCAGAGTGGTTCCCGATAGACGTGAAGTCTTTTTTGCCACACGGTCCACGATTTAGATTGTAACCAGAATCCTGGTCTTCTGTGTTAATTTTGATTCCCATCGCTTGTCCCGAGCTCAACTAGACTGCTGCTTTCACTTTGCACAATTTACCTGCGTTCGTGGTGATTGCTCATGATCCTTGTATCGGAAGATCTCGAAGTGATATTTGTTTTGCTATTTGTGGACAGTGCAAGAAGTCTCATGCCCAGCAGACACTACGACGGGAAGATAAGTTTTCTTTGGGAGAGCCGGCTTTCGGATCGAGGAGAGTGCTTCCTGTAGGCCCGGTTACATTTCGCTCGCGCATGCCAAGCAGCAAACGTTTCTTAATCTCTGAGAGAGGAGGAGAGAAAGGAAGGTGCAGGTGCGTCCATCTTCAGTCACGCTGCTGAACTGGCGACACGGGAAATGGACTCCGCACACGAGGAACCGGAGCTTCCCTCCGCCATCCAGGACCTTCTACAGCGTCTGGAAGGACAAGGCGAGCCTATAACGGAGCTTCCCAGATTAAGCAGGCCAGAATTTCGGGAGTTCTTTCCCTATGGTGAATCACCCTCGACAGTCATAGGGTGGCGAAGCCAAGTGCGTCGTCGAGTGCTGGAGGCAATCGGCAGGTGCAACACCTTTGAGATTCTGGACGTGTTCAATTTTTGTGGGGGATTAATATCAACGTTGACGCCGAGCGAGTGGGAGGTAGTTCTCAGAGGTTTCAGGTGTAGCACCGTTCTAAAAAAGATAACCGTTTATGGGTTATCTTTTTCTATCTCTTCAGATTCTCTTGATGCGGATAAAGAGAGCTTGTGTTTACAGCTGGGGAGAATTCTGAATTCCTCTAGCGTAACAGAGTTACAAGTGCGTGACGAATTGAGTGCCAGATGTCTCTCGAATCTCGCCTCAGGTCTGCGAGGACGTTCCGATTCTAAACTCAAGTCTTTAGATTTATGGGGAAAGTGGGAAAAGTGGGAGGACTCGAGTGCGGTGAAGTATGTGGCTGACATGATCAATAGTGCTCCTCTATTAGAAACGTTGCGTTTAGGCGGCTATTTTGAGGACATGGAGGACGAGACCCTTGGAATCCTGTCCCAGGCTTTGATCCAGAGCTTGGCTTTGAAAGAATTTACCTTAGACCAGGCGGGGAAGTGGGCAGGGCCCTTGTTGCTGAAAGCATTGGCCGGAGACCATCGCAACCGATCCATTGAACGTCTTCGGCTGAGGTTCATGAAGGGACTCGGAGACTGTTTAAGGGAACTTCTTATTTCCAACCCATCATTGAAGGAAGTGGAGCTAGACGAACTTCACATGGAGCCTGAGCAAGCGCACCAGCTCGGCGAAGCCATACGTGACAATGCCATAGCGACAACTATACTTGTTAGGTTTCGTGGTGAAGAATGGAAGTCAATAGAAGCTCTTGCTCTTTCTGCTAGCTCCATCTTCAGTCACGCTGCTGAACTGGCGACACGGGAAATGGACTCCGCACACGAGGAACCGGAGCTTCCCTCCGCCATCCAGGACCTTGTACAGCGTCTGGAAGGACAAGGCGAGCCTATAACGGAGCTTCCCTATTTAACCAACCCAGAATTTCGGGAGTTCTTTCCGCTGAAGGAAGCACCCTCTACAGTCATAGGGTGGCGAAGCCAAGTGCGTCTTCGAGTGCTGGAGGCAATCGGCAGCTGCAACACCTTTGAGATTCTGTACGTGGGCAATATTTGTGGGGGAGATTTATCGAGGTTGACGGCAAGCGAGTGGGAGGTAGTTCTCAGAGGTTTCAGGTGTAGCACCGTTCTTAAAAAGATAATCGTTGATCACGTAGAGGGTTCATATGATGCGGATAAGGAGAGCTTGTGTTTCCAGCTGGGGAGAATTCTGAATTCCTCTAGCGTAACAGAGTTAAAACTGTCCCAATGCCTATTGAGTGCCAGATGTCTCTCGAATCTCGCCTCAGGACTGCGAGGACATTCCGATTCTAAACTCAAGTCTTTAGATTTATGGAGAGCGTGGAAGGACTCGAGTGGGTCGAAGTATGTGGCTGACATGATCAATAGTGCTCCTCTATTAGAAACGTTGCGTTTAGGCGGCTATTGGGAGGACATGGAGGACGAGACCGTTGGAATCCTGTCCCAGGCTTTGATCCAGAGCTTGGCTTTGAAAGAATTTACCTTAGACGACGCGGGGAAGTGGGCAGGGCGCTTGTTGCTGAAAGCATTGGCCGGAGACGATCGCAACCGTTCCATTGAACGTCTTCGGCTATTGTATATGGAAGGACTCGGAGACTGTTTAAGGGAACTTCTTATTTCCAACCCATCATTGAAGGAAGTGGAGCTCGACCCACTTCTCATGGAGCCTGAGCAAGCGCACCAGCTCGGCAAAGCCATACGTGACAATGCCATAGCGACAACTATCCTTGTTAGGTTTTTATCACGTAGTGAAACTATCCTTGTTAGGTTTTTATCAATACTTTGTGAAAACTGGAAGTCAATAGAAGCTCTTGCTCGTTCTGCTAGCTCCGAAGTCAACGACCCCACTCTGGAGCTTACATTCGATGTTAGAAATCCGGTCAACTTCCCGTTAGAGTCATTATACCTATTAGGTAAGGTACTGCGAGGGGAAATCACATCTGTGAAATCTCTGAGTATACTCGGAGGCTCTCGAGACGAAGATGATAGAAATATACGTTCAGTACAGTTCAGGACGTTCAGTACACCCCCTATGAATGGAAAAAGTGGAGAAACTTCAGTCCTGAAGAGACTGGAATTATCTGTCCGAAGCGAAGATATTTCGAAGGGAGTATGGGAGGACCTGCTTCAGTGCATGCGAGGGAACCACCTCACTCACTTGGATTTGTCAGACTCCGAAGTCGACGAGAAGGCGTTCAGGGACGTGATGGGGGTACTGCAAGTTAACTTGGCTCTCCAAGAAATCGACGTCTCACGAACATCATGGGCAACGGACGGAAAGGCGGCGCAGATTCAAGAGGCCCTGAAGCAGAATCAAAAGCGAGCCGTCTACATGTCAGTGTTCCGAGAAGCCAAGTTAACATTTGGAAAAGCAAAAGCTGGTCGACTCTTCTTATGCGGCTCTCCTAGAGCAGGTAACAGGCGTTGTATATTCTCAGTTTTGTACTCAATGTAGGCCAACTAGCAATCTATGGTTTAACTTTTCTAAAATCAAAATTGACACAACAAATGCTATATTGATCTATATATAATAATATGTGTATACAATAAGTAACGAAAAGGAGAAAAAATCAAATGTGTAAATCATTAATTATATAACTTCAATTACTTTGGTGATTCTACATTTTTCAATCAAATTTATCTTCACATATGAAAATAATATCATGTCATATTGTATGTCAATAATATCAATTCAAAGCATCGTTAATAACAAGTTGTGTATTTTGTGCTTTTGTTTTCTACCGTGCAGGAAAAACTCAATTGCGTAAAACCCTGATGAGGATCAATCATAGTTGGCTACACAGAAGGAGTCTATACAATAAATGGGACGTATTGTGGAGGACCAAAGGCATCGAAGTGGAGTATTTGCAAAATAATGACAAAATGCAAATCTCAATTTGGGATCTGGCGGGACAATGGATTTTTCGTACCCTTCAGAATGTGCTCTTTCCTCAAACCAACAATTTTTGTGTTTTTCTTTTTGTGTATAGCCCTTTCTGTGAGGAAACATCTAAAAACAAACCAGACTCTTGTTTCAAAACTGAGCTAGAGGATTGGTTAAGCTTCATCGCATCCAGCGTTAAGATCACGGGGCGTGATCTTCCCCAAGTTTTTGTTGTCATTTCACACAAAGATAAAGCCACATACAGCTCTGTGAGTTGGACTCAGTCCATAATTGAAGAACTCACCCAAAGATTTGCAAATTTTGTGAATCTTCTTCCTGTTCAAGAGTGTTTTCACGTGGATTCTAGGAAGAAAAAACAAATTATTCCTCTCAACAGTCACATTTTGGAGAATTTTAACAAGTTGTTGCGTGAAAAATCTCCACAGGTTCCTCTTTTGTGTTCTCAACTCACCTCCCTCTTAGTTACAAAAACCAAGAAGAATAGAAGTTTCCCTCTGTGGTCATCCAAAAAATTTCATGATTTCTGTGCTCCCAGGTTCACACTATTTGTTCCATCATCTCCTGCTCACTCTGTTGATCATTCAAGTATAATGAAGTCCATCATATCCTACTTGAATGATGTTGGATCTATAGTATACATTCCTAACGTTGAGTATATCATTGTAGATCCCAACTGGCTCACCAATACCTTCCTGGGTGAGCTGATAGCTTTGGGTCAAAATTTTCAAGCTCAAGAGTCAGAGCCTTCTAATAGAACAAGTTCATATGCAAGCAAGGACGGATTTGTGAGTGAGAGTGTTTTTGCTCGGTTGATAGAAGAATTTTTGAGAAACCAACCCCATGGACAGAGAGGTGTGGGAAGAGTGGAGCTTGAAAACATCCTTGTCAATTTAGATTTGTGTTTCAAGCTCGAAGATAGTTCTCAGTATTTCATTCCTTCCTTCATCCCTGAGCATGCAAGCAAGGAAGAACAGGATCATCAAGAAGCGGGGCACGTGAAGTCGATGTATTGGGAAAATAGAAGTGAGACTTCACAATTTGTCGGCATTCGGATTGAATGCCAAGACGGAAGAACAATGTCATTGACGGCTGCGTTTTTTCCACGCTTCCAGGTGAGGTTGAATTATGCTTTCACACACACACAGATAAATCGTTGTAAGTGTCAACTTTTGTTTGTAATAAGCGTATGATGAAGCAAATGTTTCTCTTTTATTAACTCCAACAAATAATTTGAATGTCCCACTAGAGATTTACCAAATTTTGTATGATTGTAGATGTTCATGAGACGCAAGTTGAAATCCGAGATGCATGTTTCCGAGGAGAATATTACCTGCTCTCGACATTATGTGCGACTTTTCCTTGACGGGCATGAGATATATATCGAGCACGTTCAGAGTGAAAAGTCCCACAAATACGTAGATATTTTGATGTTATGCTCGAGGCATAAGTCAAGGGAGGTGGCTACTAAATATGTGATGAGGCATATTGTCCAGGAGTTGATATCATTTTGCGCATCACCAAAAGGCTGTCCCGGGGTGGCATTAGTGCTAGGTGTGATCCAAACATTTTGTGTGGAGATGCTGATTCCAAGTCATCTTAGAGGAGCCATTTTGATCGAGAAGCTAAAATCGGAATTCATTTGTAGCATCAATAACAAACTTGAGGAAATGCCGTTGGAAAGGTTGCACTTGATGGAGAAGGAAGAGTTGTTCGACTATGAGCACTGTTGGCCCCGGATAGAAGGGCACATTGGCGGAAGATCCGAACTGGTTAGAGATTTGTTGTGGGAGAGCGATGTGGAAGCAATTGTGAACGAGATTCGACAGAAACGAATTGAAGAATTGAAGTCATTGCAGGAATGTCTAATTAGCGTGGACAATGATTTGGCTCAGTGTTATCCTGAAGCTGAAAACATGGTTAGCGACTTGAATTTCCTCCCAATGAAGGACCCCAAACCACTCACATCCAGGTGCTTGAGTCGTGCCAGCACAAGTGTGGAGAATCCAAGTGTGGAGACCCAACTTCTTTTGTTCAAGATTGACCAGGTACTACAAAAGGTTGATGGTTTGGACGAGAAGTTGAGATCAGTGCAGAGCATTCTGCAGAGAATGGAGATGAAAATGGGACAAATACTCTCTTTGCATCAAGAACTGCAGTCAACGCTGAGTGCATTTGTGTCTAAAGTGGACAGGATAATTCAGTATTCTGATTCGCTTCAGCAGGCCAAAATGCCCAAGCGACCTTTGTAATAACCCACCAAAGGCTAAAACTGCAGTATGGTGGTAAAAAGATCGAACCCACAGGGACAGAGGCAACACACAGAGTAAAAGTGTCACGTTTAACAGACTTTTGGTAGAGTTTGAATTCTAGGCGACTGTCACTCCCAGAATTACTGCAGTGCTCGACTCGGAGGCTCGACTCGGAGGAGGATCTCAACTCGGAGGATGCTCGGAGGATGCACGGTACAGCGTGGTCACTCAACACACACACACACACACACCTGAAACTGGCAAAAAGCACAACTCGGAGGTCGGTCAGGACCTCCGCTTCGGATTTCAGGAGGAAAGTGTCTCGCAAGTTCACTCAGAGGTTCTGCAGGAAGTGCCTCCCACTCCGGCTTTTACTGCCCTTCCGCCAGGAACTAGCGGGGGTACCCGGACTGGACTTCTCACTTCGGAACGAAGCCTCTACGTACGCCGTGGACGTCACCCTCGACTATCACACAAAACGCAGGGAGTGCAGACCCGACTGAGAACTTACTGAAAACACGATCCAGTAACACACACACAACCTGAATTACAAACCAAGGTTTACACGAAGTAATGAAACTTCACATTGGCATTCAGGGGAAACTTCCCGTAGGAGTACAATCAGGATATGTCACTCGAAGGAGTAAGGGGGAACTGTTCAAGTATCTAACTCGCAGCCGGCTCTGAGTATCAGAAATCACCCGCAGGTGCAGATCCGCACTACTCAAGTCTCTAACCGGGTACTAGCTCTGAACATTCAGCCGAAGGCCTTCAACTACAACATACGGTAACTTCGCTATGCTGCAGCTTCTCTACGTGGTGCCAGGACCAAAATGCACAAACACGCCAAGAAAGTGAGTTCCTGATCTGCACTTCCGAAACTGGAAGAGTCCCAAGGCAAAACGCCTTGATCTACTTTATACTCTCAAAAGATCCTAACTAGCACTACGCTATCCTATCTACCACTCGCAGCATCTGCGCGAAACCAAACTACTCTACTGCACTCAGCAGATCCGGTGCTGCGCCTCCTGCGCGCCGGACTGCTCCGCGTACTATCTCTACCTTGCCAGTCTTCCGACCGGCTGCGTAACCCCAGGCGTCGGAGCGCTGTGGTGACTTCCGACTGCAAGTGCGCCATAGTGTCGCGCGCACCCGACAAGAAGGTTTCTAATTTTCTCGCCACTCGCCGCCGACTCCGACTGTCACCTTCCGTCAATGCCGCCGCCCGAAGCTCGAACTCCCTGAGTGTGATCCTCTCTTGGGCTGCCACCTCCCAATGGGTGTATCCTTTTAGACAACGAGTCACCTGTGCCGCCAACTCTCCTCGCGCCCTGCAGCTGCTCTCCACCTCGGCCAGCTGCATTTCTAATCCCGCACGTTGTGCCCTCAAATCCGAGCACTCGGATTGCAAGTTGCACAACAACTCCTCATCCTCCTTGCGGGCTCTTTGACTTTCTTCTAAGGCACGCGTCTGGCGCGCAAGCTCGGCTGCTAGGACTTTGTTCTGTCTCCGCTCCTCCTGCAGTTCCAACTCGATCTTTGCCCGTATCAGTTCGGCATCCGCCTGACTTTTCGTCGCCGCATCCTCCTTCTGCTGCTGCAAGGCTTGGTATAGCTTCTGGGTGACCGCCAGGTGTTGTTTGAGGGCGGTGTTCCTTTCCACATATACTTGGCAACTAGAGGCCCACTTTGCCACCTTGATCCTCGTCCTTCGCCTGATAGTCTCCACATAAGACTGCGGTTTTAAGGCACTTCCGTATTTGGATGTCTTGCGATCCAGATATCGCAGGAGTGGAACTATCTGTTCGCACAGCACCCCTGTTGGCGTTTTCTGCACCGAATCCGCTTCCTGCTCTTCCGAGCTCGTATCATCCTCAGTCTCGAGGATTTCAGTCGCCACCGAATCCCTTGGCGACTCCCTGGAACTGTGGCGCGCAGCAGCTTCTGCTGCTACTGCTGCTCCACTGCCTGCTAAAATATCCAGGGCAGTGGGAGATCCCACTGCTTGAGCCCCTGTTCCGGCTCGATCTTCGGTTTGTGAAGGGGTCGACGCCGCAGTGACTTTTGTCACTCTTGCACCGCCCGCTTCTGCTGCCTGTCCTTCCGGCGCCATCTGCGCGGAAGGTGTCCTTGCTGAAGGTGCGTCCGCCGAAGGCGTCCGCACACTGGTCGTTGGCCCCATCCGTCTCGCAGTCGGCGAATCCGGCTGACTCTCTGTTGTCCGACTCGCAGTCGGCCGACCAGCAGTTGTCCGACTGGGAGTCGAATACACCCTGCGCGTCTTGACTCCACTGGGCCTGCTTGTTGGGGGCGTTCTTCCAGAAGTGCCTTCCGCCGAAGACGACCCTTTGAGGATTGTTGGCTCGTCAGCCAAACTCTCTTCTGCTTCCGGCCTGCTGTCCGGTTCAACGCGCCGTTCAGTTGGCCTTCCTTCCGCTTGTCGACCTTCAGTCATCCGACTCGCAGTCGGCCGGCTGTCAGCCCGTCCATCTCCTCCCGAAGGCCGTGGTGCCTTCTGTGCAGAGGTATCTGCCGTCTTCCCTAGAATCTGAGCGATTATCTCTTCCTGTGTGAGATTCCGCCGGGTCGGAGTTCGCCTGGTCTCCTCAGTAACAGTTGGCATTTTGCGTGCCCTCTGTTTTGGTCGACTGTGAGGCTCGGGGGTGGGCCGACCACGAGTCGGCGCAGCTGGTACTTCCGGCTGCCTGTCCTCAGGTCTCTCATCCCACTTCCGCTTTCGCGGAATGCGCTCACTTCGACGTTCTTCTGCTGCTTTTGCTGGAGCCGGAGGCGTACTGGCAGGTTCCTCGTCCGGATCCGTGTCTACTTCGGCATCCCTCGAATATCTACCTGGATAAGTCCGGGTCAGCTGCGGAAACCGAGTCTTCTCAGCATTCGTCAAACATCCCATCGCCCGGTAAAACACGATTAAGTAAGGCGATAGATGATTGAGCGTTCCTCCCCTCTCTTCTTGCGCATGTTGGCGCGTCACCTTCCACAGGAGCCGTGCCCAATGCACCGGAGCTCCTGACAGCACTAGCTCCACGAACTCTACCTGCCAACCATGCATGTAAGCGGTCTTGGTCGGCTGCAATATCTGCAGCAATGCCGTCGCGACATTTCTCCGCAATCGATCCTTGTAATCCCGTGTCCGGAAACCGTTCTTGGGATGTCTGGCCACTTTGAAGAGCTCATTGTAAGAGACTTCTTCCTCCTGGGACACCTTCACGCTATCGGCCTCGAAGAGGAGATCCCCTTCCTCGCCGGCACACCTGCCCAACACCTGCGCCCAATTGCAAATGTCCCATCTCTCTGGGTGTGGGCGAAATCCGCGAGAAGGCTTGTGTCTCTCTTGCAGATACTCGCGCACCATCTCCGGACATGTCCAATTCCACCCCCATAGGAGAAAATCGAGCTTCAGCCTCAACAGCACATCTTGAAATGCGCGTAGACCGATCTGCGGCACCCTGAGTGGAGACACTCGCAGCTGGGGAACCTTCGACATTGCGTTGCCTGCACACACACAAACGTTCTCCCTTTCGCTCGCTCTCTCACAATCGCCACTGTGCGTCGGCCACTCAAGCACTGACTGCTCACTCTCTCTGCGCTCGTTCAAGATCGCTACTCACAATTCTTTCAAGGTCCGCCAAGATCCTTGCGCAACTCGTCTCCGCACTCTCTACTCTCACTGCAGGTCGCTCCGCCCTTGCGCGTAATCTTGGAACTGGAAATCGCAAAGTCAAGAATGAGAGAATGAGACTGGAGCGCAGTCTTTTCTTCTCCGATTTCAAGAACGTCCAACGTTCTTACTGGTTGCAACGTACGCAGCCGGCTATACGGCTTAACGGTTCGCCCTTTGCATGCGCGAATTCACGTCTCCGCATTGCGCGCATTCGCATGCTTAAACGTTGAATTCTCCCGCCGCCGCCACCTTCCGGACTCGAGTCCGCTGCAGGGTATACGTCGGCCCTGTTGTCTTTTCCTAACCCGCCCTTCCCCGGAGGCGTGTCGCCGCTGGTGCGGTCATTATCCGTCGGCGCCTTGCTGGAGGCGCACATCCAGCCGGAGCGAATTACGCCGGCGCGCAGTCGTACCGCCTATTTTGTCCTTTATGCCTCGTCCGCTACAAACACTGCTTTGGTACTAGTTTTCTAAAATTGTTTAAATTCTGCAAAAAAAACAAAAAGTGTGTTACCACATGCCCCCCTCCTCAATTGTGAGCGCCCACGCGAACATTTACACGTGGTATTTCTTCAGACGCCATCCGTTCACGCGGGTGCCTAACCATTCTCCCGTCAGTTCTGCGAGTTGGATGGATCCATTTGGAAAAACTTCTATCACCTTGTAAGGTCCCATCCACCGCAAGTGGAGCTTGCCTGGAAATCTAGCATGTCTGCTATCGTATAGCAGAGCCAAGTCGCCCTTCTCCAGCAGTACTGGTTTGAGCCTTCGATCGTACCTCTCCTTCCGCCTGAGTTGTAATTGCTTTGTCCGATCTTCGGCCTCTTGACGTCTTTCCTCCAGTGCCATTACCTCTTGCAGTCGATATGCCTGACTTTCTTCCGCGTCCAGCCTTCTCTGATCTAAGGTCCTCTTGGTAGGTATCTCGAATTCGATGGGTAAGATCGGATGCTGCCCATAAACTAGGAAGTAAGGTGTTTGCCTGGTGGTGACTTTTTCTGCCGTTCTATATGCCCATAAGGCGGCCGGTAGCTTGGTGTCCCAGTCATGAGCATGGTTTACAGTCACTTTGAGGAGTATCTTACAGAGTAATCCATTGGACTTCTCTGTCAGACCATTTGCCTTGGGGTTGTATGGAGTAGTCTTCCGATGCTTAATCTGGAAGTGCCGCGTCAAACTTTCTATCACCTGATTCAGAAAGTGCGTTCCTCTGTCACTGACTATTTCTAGGGGGCACCCGTAGCGTGTGATGATGGATTCGAATAGGAACCGTGCTACTGCGGCTGCGTCGTCGTGCCTTGTGGCTTCTGCCTCCACCATCTTGGTCGCATAGTCTGTTGCTACCAATATGTAGCGCCTGCGCGTGCCTTTAGTGACAGGTTGTATTGGTCCCACGAAGTCGATCCCCCATTTTTCAAATGGTGCCAATGGCATGATTGGTGTAAGAGGCCATCTCGTGGTCGGAGTCGGCCTTCCCGTCCTCTGGCAGCTGTCGCATTTGCGAACGTAGTCGTGTACATCTTTGAACATCGTCGGCCACCAGTATCCTGCATTCACAATTTTGGTCACTGTATTTCTGGTGGCGTAGTGACCACCAGCGTCTTCTGTGTGCATGGCTTTTACAACTCGCGGGACTTCAGACTCCTCTAGACATCTGCACAGCCTGTCGTCTGCCATTTTCTTGAACAAGACCCCCTGTTGAAGCTGGTAAGGTCCCGCTTTATGAACGAAGACTGTGCGCTGCTCCGCATCCAATCCTTCCGGACATTGGAGTGTGAGCAGAAACCTGTATAAGTCCGCGTACCTGGACTCATGGCTGGCGGACAACTGAAAAAGTTGTTCGTCGGGAAAATCATCCACTACTTCCTCCTCTATGGGTTCGGTCCATAGTCGGGAGAGGTAGTCCGCGTTCTCATGGTGAACGCCTTTCCGTGTCTGTACAGTGTAGGTGAATTCCTGCAGCAGTAGTACCCACCTGGCAATTCGTCCGGACAGATCCGCCTTCTTCACCAGGTGCTGTAAGGCGTAATGATCTACATGAAACACGAACTCATAGCAGATCAAATAATGTCGGAACTTCTTACAGGAGTACACCATTCCCAACGCCTCCCTCTCAGTTGTCGTGTATTTCTTCTCTACTGCCGACAACTGACGACTCGCGAAGTAAATCGGGTAGTCTTTCTTGTTGTCGTCCTTCTGACTGAGAACCACTCCGATTGCAAACGCCGACGTGTCTACATAGACATGGAAAGGTCTGTTCCAATCCGGACTTCTCAGAACCGGAGCAGTCGTCAGTTTGGCTTTGAGCGTTTCAAACGCCAGCTGTTGCTCTTTGCCCCACACATAGGGTTCCTCCTTCTTAAGCAGCTTCGTCAGGTTGGCTGCCAAGATGGCGTACATATTTATGAACCTTCTGTAATAACCTACATGGCCAAGGAAGGCCCTCAACTCACGCAGATTCGTTGGCGGCTGCAGTTCGAGAATAATCTTCACCTTCTCTACATCCACTGCAATGCCATCGGACGAAACTCGGTGCCCTAGCAGGATTCCGCTGGTCATGAAGAAGAAACATTTCTCAGGGTGTAAGGACAAGCTGCTCTCCCTACATCTGTCGAACGTTTGCCGAAGATGGTTAAGGTGCTCCGACCTCTTACCGAAGACACAAAAGTCGTCGATGAAAATTTCTAGGAACTTCCTCAGGTGCTCTTGGAAAATGTTTGTCATCATCCGCTGGAACGTCGCTGGCGCGTTGCACAGACCGAACGGCATCTTGTGATAAGCATAGGTTCCCCAGTCGGTCGTGAAGGTTGTTTTGTCCTTGTCCTGTTCCCTGATGGACACCTGGTTGTAGCCGGAGAATCCGTCTAGGAAACTGTAGCATTCATGCCCTGCTACATGGTCTAAAATAGAGTCCGTGAAAGGAAGAGGGTGATGGTCCTTCCTCGTTGCTGCGTTCAGCTTTCGGAAGTCCTGGCACACCCGGATCTTACCCGTCAGTTTCTTGGGCACGATCACGATAGGCGACACCCACTCGCTACTGAGTACCGGGTAGATGATTCCTGCGCTCAGGTACTTATCGATTTCGTCCTTCACCAATAATGAATATTTTGGGTTGAGCCTGTATTGGCGTTGGCGAACCGGAACTGCCTCGTCCAACAAGTCGATCCTGTGCTCTCCATACCTTGCAGGTATGCCTTTCATGTCTTCAATCTTCCATGCGAAGACATCCTCATACTAGCGAAGAAACGCCTGTACCCTGTTCAACTCTTCTCCTTGTACCTGGCTTGACACCTTCAAGCCTTTACCTGGACTGAGCTGCAGTTCGCAGCAATCACTCGGGTCAACAATCCCCTCTGTGTGACTGATCTCGCTTCTGCCCAGTCCGGCTGCTAGTTGCTATTCCTCATCCGGATACACCTCGTCTCCTTCCTCCTCAATGGAGCAGCAAGTGACGTAGCCCACAAAGTCCTCCGACGTTTCGGTCTCTGAAGTGCATGATGAGCTGGTCTCCCTTCCAGTTGTGTAACCGGAGGTGGTGGAAGGTGTTTCGCCCTCATGGGGTACCTTGGTCCACGGTACGGTAATGACAGTCGGAGGGTCCGCAGGGCTACGGAACTGTAATCTCTTCCTACTCCAGTCACACCTTGCTTTGGCATCGTATAGCCACGGTCTGCCAAGCAGCACATCATAACCTTTCTTCATCAGAGGTTGCAGTATTATGTAGGACAGTTGAAAGTCCACTCCTCCAATGTTGGTTCTCACATTGCTCAACATTCCTAGTGGCATTCTGCGTGTTTGATCGGCCAGTCGCAATACTCGGGATGTAGGCTCGAAGGTCTGGAACCCCAAGGAGTTCGCTGTCTCCTCGGTCATGATATTCACGCCCGAGCCGGAGTCCACTGGTACCTTCTGTATGACGCAGCCTCCGATCTCTACTTCGATCTCTGGAGGTCCCAGGTCTCCTCCTTCCACTCTGTACACAGCCGGAAGTTTCTCTTTTCGGGGTTTGCGTGGTCGGCGCAACGAAAGCATCAGCATCCTTCTGTACGTCTTATTGTCTTCCAACAACTGGTGGAAGGAAATATTTGCCCTCTGGCTCCCTATGTCTTCCACTATGTCGTAGGGAGTGTTGGAAGTCACAGCCGGAAGTTTTCCTGTACTCGCGGTCGGAAGTGGTGTAGGGGGCCTAACCGCCTTCCGGACGTCGGATGTCATTCCGGCGCCCAGTGCTTCCTTGATGAGGTGACTCACCTCATCTTTGATGTCCGGAAGGTAATCTCGAGTCCGGAACTCTTCCGAATACCTGTTCGCCTTTTCTGAGTTCTGCTCCGGCTGGGTGTTTCTCATAGCCGGAGGTGTACTTGGCGTTCTCCTTTGGCCTTCTCTAACTTCTTTAGACTTCCTCCTCTCTTCCCTACGCTCGAGGCGGCGAGTGTCCTCATGGCCTTCTCCTCTCCTCTTCGAACTTCGGGTTTCTACCCGGCCGCACATTACTTCTTCCTCTGGCCATACTTCGTTTTCTTCAGCTGGGTCCAGACTCAGTTCTACCTGGTTGACCTGCACCTCTTCCTTGCCAGGTGTCGATACGAAACGCACGGCTGGCCTAGGGAGTTGGGGCTGATCACATTCAGCTGCTGTATGTCCGGACTTCTTGCAATTGCTGCACAATGGTGCATACCCCATTGGCTTCCTCGGGTGGGGACAACTTGGCGCGTAATGCCCCATGTCTCCGCAGTTGTAGCAACCATCGAATTGTGGTCGAGGTCGGTTGTGATTGCCTGGAGGTGCCATGCGTCTTGGTGGGAGTGTACCCGCCATTTCCCTCGGAACAAAGCGCGGTATATGCACCGGTGGGTTCGGAGTTGTAGCTGGAGCTGTCTGTACCGAGTAGGCGGTGTCCTCAACCTGCTCAGCATAATACATAGGCGGCTCAGCATAATACATGGGGTTCTCCCACTGTGGTGCCCATTCGACCGCATTCACTGGGTAAGATGGCCTCGCGGACATGCACTCCGTGTTGGCATGTCCCACCTGTCCGCACGTAGTACACCAGAGATTCGCTCGTTGTCTCGCAGGTGATTTACGTCGGTCTTGGCCTCCCACTACATGAACTTTCAGGTCCGCAAAATTCTTCACCAGGTTGTCTACCTTGGTTGCGATGTCCCCTTGAGTCTTCACTGGGATTCCCTTACCTCGATCCTTCTTCTTGATCGCACTGCGTTTCTTCTTCCGTCTTTCTTCTTCTGAAGATGACGAGTCCTCTTCCTCTTCCGAGGAAGAACTTGATTCGGAGGAGCTTGATTCTTCTGTCGAGGAAGGCGAGTTCCTTCTCTTCCGACGTCCGCCTTGCGACTTCTTCTTCGTCGACCGTCGGTCGCGTCTTCGAGTGTCAAGGGTTGACGTCTCAAAGGTCTCCGCGGAAGCTATCACATCTTGGATTGTGTCAGTCTTGCCTCTCCTACAGAAGGTCTCCATTTCTCTTGAGAGCCCTGTCACATACCAATCCACTGCCTGTTGTACCGAATACGGTTCTCCCGGGCCTGTCTTCGGAATTCGATCTAGGAGGTCTTGGAATCTCTCAGTGTAGTCTCGAAGATTCTCCTTCCGCTCGCGTCGAAGATTTCGAAGCCGGGTCAGAACTCGACTGTCATATCCGAGTTCGCGGAACCGCCTCAGAAACTTTTCCTTGAGCTGAGCCCAGGTCCGGATGCCAGTGGGGTCGGTGCTCTCATGGTTGTACCAGCTACGCGCTCGTCTGCGTAGCAGGCTAGGAAAGATTCGTAATCTGTCTTCATCACTGGTCTCACGATTGGCGATGGAGACAGACTCGAAGAGCTTTATGTATGAATCTGCATCATCGTCGTCGCCCGTTCCCGTGTATCTTGGATACGAATGTTTGGTGGTAGGTTGGGAAAACGCCTGGCGGAGATTGGCTTGATGTTCTGCCATCGGGGATCCTGTCGACGGACTGATCCTAGGTTGGCCAAACTCAGGAAGAGTTCCTGTCGGAGGGATGTCCAATAGAACTGTTAGCTCAATGCTCTCGGTAGGTGAACTGGAACGCCTTTGTCTTCCAGTAGTCGGTGATGGCGATCTTTCTGCAGAGTCCTCACCGGGAGTCTTCTTTTTAGTTCGCCGTTTTGTTTCCACGGCTTTTTCTGAATCTCGACGGAGTTTCCGTGTGGCTCTCGCACTCAGGTTTCCCACACTATCGCTCGTCGACATTCACCGAGCATTGCTGCTCAAGGGTTCTGGTGTTGACGCACTGTCCCCGGCAGCGGCGCCAAAAAGAAGTTGTCGGCTCCTTATGTAATAACCCACCAAAGGCTAAAACTGCAGTATGGTGGTAAAAAGATCGAACCCACAGGGACAGAGGCAACACACAGAGTAAAAGTGTCACGTTTAACAGACTTTTGGTAGAGTTTGAATTCTAGGCGACTGTCACTCCCAGAATTACTGCAGTGCTCGACTCGGAGGCTCGACTCGGAGGAGGATCTCAACTCGGAGGATGCTCGGAGGATGCACGGTACAGCGTGGTCACTCAACACACACACACACACACACCTGAAACTGGCAAAAAGCACAACTCGGAGGTCGGTCAGGACCTCCGCTTCGGATTTCAGGAGGAAAGTGTCTCGCAAGTTCACTCAGAGGTTCTGCAGGAAGTGCCTCCCACTCCGGCTTTTACTGCCCTTCCGCCAGGAACTAGCGGGGGTACCCGGACTGGACTTCTCACTTCGGAACGAAGCCTCTACGTACGCCGTGGACGTCACCCTCGACTATCACACAAAACGCAGGGAGTGCAGACCCGACTGAGAACTTACTGAAAACACGATCCAGTAACACACACACAACCTGAATTACAAACCAAGGTTTACACGAAGTAATGAAACTTCACATTGGCATTCAGGGGAAACTTCCCGTAGGAGTACAATCAGGATATGTCACTCGAAGGAGTAAGGGGGAACTGTTCAAGTATCTAACTCGCAGCCGGCTCTGAGTATCAGAAATCACCCGCAGGTGCAGATCCGCACTACTCAAGTCTCTAACCGGGTACTAGCTCTGAACATTCAGCCGAAGGCCTTCAACTACAACATACGGTAACTTCGCTATGCTGCAGCTTCTCTACGTGGTGCCAGGACCAAAATGCACAAACACGCCAAGAAAGTGAGTTCCTGATCTGCACTTCCGAAACTGGAAGAGTCCCAAGGCAAAACGCCTTGATCTACTTTATACTCTCAAAAGATCCTAACTAGCACTACGCTATCCTATCTACCACTCGCAGCATCTGCGCGAAACCAAACTACTCTACTGCACTCAGCAGATCCGGTGCTGCGCCTCCTGCGCGCCGGACTGCTCCGCGTACTATCTCTACCTTGCCAGTCTTCCGACCGGCTGCGTAACCCCAGGCGTCGGAGCGCTGTGGTGACTTCCGACTGCAAGTGCGCCATAGTGTCGCGCGCACCCGACAAGAAGGTTTCTAATTTTCTCGCCACTCGCCGCCGACTCCGACTGTCACCTTCCGTCAATGCCGCCGCCCGAAGCTCGAACTCCCTGAGTGTGATCCTCTCTTGGGCTGCCACCTCCCAATGGGTGTATCCTTTTAGACAACGAGTCACCTGTGCCGCCAACTCTCCTCGCGCCCTGCAGCTGCTCTCCACCTCGGCCAGCTGCATTTCTAATCCCGCACGTTGTGCCCTCAAATCCGAGCACTCGGATTGCAAGTTGCACAACAACTCCTCATCCTCCTTGCGGGCTCTTTGACTTTCTTCTAAGGCACGCGTCTGGCGCGCAAGCTCGGCTGCTAGGACTTTGTTCTGTCTCCGCTCCTCCTGCAGTTCCAACTCGATCTTTGCCCGTATCAGTTCGGCATCCGCCTGACTTTTCGTCGCCGCATCCTCCTTCTGCTGCTGCAAGGCTTGGTATAGCTTCTGGGTGACCGCCAGGTGTTGTTTGAGGGCGGTGTTCCTTTCCACATATACTTGGCAACTAGAGGCCCACTTTGCCACCTTGATCCTCGTCCTTCGCCTGATAGTCTCCACATAAGACTGCGGTTTTAAGGCACTTCCGTATTTGGATGTCTTGCGATCCAGATATCGCAGGAGTGGAACTATCTGTTCGCACAGCACCCCTGTTGGCGTTTTCTGCACCGAATCCGCTTCCTGCTCTTCCGAGCTCGTATCATCCTCAGTCTCGAGGATTTCAGTCGCCACCGAATCCCTTGGCGACTCCCTGGAACTGTGGCGCGCAGCAGCTTCTGCTGCTACTGCTGCTCCACTGCCTGCTAAAATATCCAGGGCAGTGGGAGATCCCACTGCTTGAGCCCCTGTTCCGGCTCGATCTTCGGTTTGTGAAGGGGTCGACGCCGCAGTGACTTTTGTCACTCTTGCACCGCCCGCTTCTGCTGCCTGTCCTTCCGGCGCCATCTGCGCGGAAGGTGTCCTTGCTGAAGGTGCGTCCGCCGAAGGCGTCCGCACACTGGTCGTTGGCCCCATCCGTCTCGCAGTCGGCGAATCCGGCTGACTCTCTGTTGTCCGACTCGCAGTCGGCCGACCAGCAGTTGTCCGACTGGGAGTCGAATACACCCTGCGCGTCTTGACTCCACTGGGCCTGCTTGTTGGGGGCGTTCTTCCAGAAGTGCCTTCCGCCGAAGACGACCCTTTGAGGATTGTTGGCTCGTCAGCCAAACTCTCTTCTGCTTCCGGCCTGCTGTCCGGTTCAACGCGCCGTTCAGTTGGCCTTCCTTCCGCTTGTCGACCTTCAGTCATCCGACTCGCAGTCGGCCGGCTGTCAGCCCGTCCATCTCCTCCCGAAGGCCGTGGTGCCTTCTGTGCAGAGGTATCTGCCGTCTTCCCTAGAATCTGAGCGATTATCTCTTCCTGTGTGAGATTCCGCCGGGTCGGAGTTCGCCTGGTCTCCTCAGTAACAGTTGGCATTTTGCGTGCCCTCTGTTTTGGTCGACTGTGAGGCTCGGGGGTGGGCCGACCACGAGTCGGCGCAGCTGGTACTTCCGGCTGCCTGTCCTCAGGTCTCTCATCCCACTTCCGCTTTCGCGGAATGCGCTCACTTCGACGTTCTTCTGCTGCTTTTGCTGGAGCCGGAGGCGTACTGGCAGGTTCCTCGTCCGGATCCGTGTCTACTTCGGCATCCCTCGAATATCTACCTGGATAAGTCCGGGTCAGCTGCGGAAACCGAGTCTTCTCAGCATTCGTCAAACATCCCATCGCCCGGTAAAACACGATTAAGTAAGGCGATAGATGATTGAGCGTTCCTCCCCTCTCTTCTTGCGCATGTTGGCGCGTCACCTTCCACAGGAGCCGTGCCCAATGCACCGGAGCTCCTGACAGCACTAGCTCCACGAACTCTACCTGCCAACCATGCATGTAAGCGGTCTTGGTCGGCTGCAATATCTGCAGCAATGCCGTCGCGACATTTCTCCGCAATCGATCCTTGTAATCCCGTGTCCGGAAACCGTTCTTGGGATGTCTGGCCACTTTGAAGAGCTCATTGTAAGAGACTTCTTCCTCCTGGGACACCTTCACGCTATCGGCCTCGAAGAGGAGATCCCCTTCCTCGCCGGCACACCTGCCCAACACCTGCGCCCAATTGCAAATGTCCCATCTCTCTGGGTGTGGGCGAAATCCGCGAGAAGGCTTGTGTCTCTCTTGCAGATACTCGCGCACCATCTCCGGACATGTCCAATTCCACCCCCATAGGAGAAAATCGAGCTTCAGCCTCAACAGCACATCTTGAAATGCGCGTAGACCGATCTGCGGCACCCTGAGTGGAGACACTCGCAGCTGGGGAACCTTCGACATTGCGTTGCCTGCACACACACAAACGTTCTCCCTTTCGCTCGCTCTCTCACAATCGCCACTGTGCGTCGGCCACTCAAGCACTGACTGCTCACTCTCTCTGCGCTCGTTCAAGATCGCTACTCACAATTCTTTCAAGGTCCGCCAAGATCCTTGCGCAACTCGTCTCCGCACTCTCTACTCTCACTGCAGGTCGCTCCGCCCTTGCGCGTAATCTTGGAACTGGAAATCGCAAAGTCAAGAATGAGAGAATGAGACTGGAGCGCAGTCTTTTCTTCTCCGATTTCAAGAACGTCCAACGTTCTTACTGGTTGCAACGTACGCAGCCGGCTATACGGCTTAACGGTTCGCCCTTTGCATGCGCGAATTCACGTCTCCGCATTGCGCGCATTCGCATGCTTAAACGTTGAATTCTCCCGCCGCCGCCACCTTCCGGACTCGAGTCCGCTGCAGGGTATACGTCGGCCCTGTTGTCTTTTCCTAACCCGCCCTTCCCCGGAGGCGTGTCGCCGCTGGTGCGGTCATTATCCGTCGGCGCCTTGCTGGAGGCGCACATCCAGCCGGAGCGAATTACGCCGGCGCGCAGTCGTACCGCCTATTTTGTCCTTTATGCCTCGTCCGTTGCTGCCAGCGCATATCCGTCAGCGCAACTCATGCCAGCGCATCCGGCCGTCAGCGCCACGTCGGAGGCGTACATCCGACCGGCGCTTTCCTTCCATGAACAGCCGCCAAGGGCGCTTCCGACTCTGAGTTGGTTTCCTCCTGTGAGCGCGTGATTCCGCCGAAGGCGCATCGCCGAGGGCGTACGGGAATCCTTTCCGGCTGTGAACCCTAGCGCGAACGGCGCATGTCCGGCTACGAGTTTTCCGACGCTCATAACTTCTCCATTCCTGATCCATCTCCGGCGCTCTTGGACTCGTTAGAACGAGCGTCCCGAGCTCTTTCTAATGCAACTTCAACCAACTGGATCTACCGTGTATCCCGATTGTTATGAAGGTTTTCCCTTTCCGCGCTAGCGGCGCTTCGCCGAAGGCGCACTCATGGTCGGATGCCTTTAGAGGTCCGGGCCCTTCTCCTGACGTCTTTAGCAAAACCTCCTCCTGAGGTGTCTGCGCCGGAAGCGTAGCTTCCTTATACGCTAGAGGCGCGTGAGTAGAGACACCTCAAAAAGGAGCTTTTGCCGAAGGCGCCGAAGACGTTGGCGTTGGTACATCCGACTACGTGATTCTTTGTGCCCTCGTGACGATCTCATCAATCCACTCTATTTAGCGTACCCTTCTCTAGCTACAAACACTGCTTTGGTACTAGTTTTCTAAAATTGTTTAAATTCTGCAAAAAAAACAAAAAGTGTGTTACCACAACCTTACGTTACAAACGATGTTGGTCTCTTCTATAGAATGAGTGCGTTTCTGCATATTGGGTCAACCGTCCGCTTACAATTGATGTGTGAGTCAGTGACTGGGTTTCACACTGTCAAAGATCAAGAAGGTTTGAAGATACGCTTGGATCACAAGAATAGATTGTGGATTCGGAAAACTATCGAAATCTCATACAAAGTCATGTATTATGCTCTCAAGGCTGGACTGGATAAGACAGTCGGTTTGGGCCAAGCGATTCCGGACTGGGGAGATTTAAAATCTAATATTGTTCAACTAGAAGATATTAGTGATGATGATCATAGGGCATTTCTCAAAGGTGGGGAAAGCAAGGAGCTGCAAGGAGCATGGTTGAGGATTCAGCAAACTCTTGCGCCTCAGCTTCAAAATCGTTATTCCGAAATCTTCAAGTTGTATCAGGTGAAATACGTCAATTTAGATAAAGGTGGGCATGCATGGGTGTGCGAGAAGTGCATGAATAAAGGCCTTCGTTGTGGAATTTTGACATGTTAGGATTTTGAAGAGGTTAGAATGTCACTATGCAATTGACAAGCATATGTTCAGACCATCATGCAATATACAACTCTGCAAATTCTTCCTTGCAGTTTTCACAAGAAGAAGTCTTTTATAATCTTTGCCATCATGTCAATCGCACAGTTATGTTTCTGAAGAAGATCAGTGTTCGGCTAAACTATCCAGATGACTTTTTGAGGGTAGAGTGTTCATATTGTCTCGTTGCAAGTCTCACTGTGATGAAAATCCTTCCCTTGACACGTGAGGGTGGTCACGTTGAACTTCCAGACATATCCCTGACTCACTGATTCTTTTGTCCCACGATGAAGGTCCAACCAATGAAAGATGGACCGGAATTAAAATTTAAGATGTGTTATCATTTTCAAGTAGTATCCGTGTTTAAACAAGAGAGCAATATAGTCTAAAGAAAATGCTTTTACTAGAATTCATGCACAATATCCGATCTGTGAAGCTGAGAAATTCATAGCTCATGTGAATCTTCTTCTGGCGCTTCTTTCTATGATCAGAAGATTTCACAAGATTTCTTAGGAGGCCGAACTCCAGTTCGAATGCATCTTACCGGTAACATACTTTTTCATAGCGGGGTTCTCAGTGCATATTAAGTCGCCAGCACGCTCAGAACTGTCACGTGTATAAATGTCGTAGTTTCGAATCACGAATGCTTTTGCAATTGGACTGCGTGTGGACGTTGAGTTAAAGAGACTCTTTACGTGAAGCATAAATTTTCAAAGGATGTATTACCTCGTTTGCTGAATATCATGGGGAATGTGATTCTCTGCAAGTCCTTGACTAGGATATTCATTCTGCATTCATCTCGCAGAATGTTAATAACGTATGGTTTGATTGAAACAATCATGGGCGTTAGGTGGACGAGGCTTTCTCTATTTACAACTGCGTAAACAACATTTGTTTACGTAGTTGTAAATAGTCTTCCGAAATCAAAAACGAGAACAATCATGGTCATTGCAATAAATTGAACGGAGAAGTATATCACTAATTGATTAGATCCGGTAACACCAGAGAAAATTATACATCTTTGAATATAGTCCAGAAAACTGCATTTCAATTCCTGGGCATCAACGTTAATCAAGTTGAGCGAGACCCACAGCTTAGACTTAGCGGTGTAGAATTAGTTTGCCAAACCAGATCTCGGGTGTCTGCATGATCCGAGATCGTGCATTGTTCAAGATGCGCAGTTGTGTACTTTACTACTATGGCCTCGAAACACCAGTCGGGGATTGCAGCGGCAGGATCTTGAAGAGATCAACCCTGCCGCTCGGACGTCCTTTGTCAAATGTTGGTCCTGTGATTGGAGAACCAGTTAGGTTGAGGATGGTGTAGAGTTTGTGAGACTTTGCTTCCTTATACTCGAATATTATTTGAAATTGGCGGGACAGTCAACCTGCTACAGCAGCAAGACGATGTTTCTGATCCAGCTTCTCCGGAACAGAGTGCGACCAGATTGAATGATTGATTGATGTCTTCTTGCTTCTCTTCCTCCTCGTTCAGCAGCTGCGACACTCCCTCTCGTGAAATTGTAAGAGTGCGCGTTCATCAAGGTAGGCTGAAGAGATCTTCACTTGCGGATAAAGATTTACCATGTGGCCACTGCCTCGCAAGCTGTCAAACAGGATGTTCAATTTCTTAGAAGAGCAGCTGGATCAGCGAACCGAAGCTTGTGAATGATGTCGATGCTTCTTCTCTTTCAGGGATGAGTTTACAGTCTCAAGTCTGTAAGCAAGGATGCTCGTCTCTGTCAATGAAATTAAATCATACAGAACCCACTGATCGCTACATTTTTCTCGATGATAGAAGGTTAGTGGAGGAGACCGACATAAATTGAGTACAATTAATTGCTACACAATTTTGTAAAGAGAAAATTTTAGTACAAGTGTTAACTATTTTATTTAATAAAATTGTTAATCTTTAAAAAACTTTATGTTCTAATTTAATTCAAACAATTGAAAATGGTTAATTTTTTCACTAAATCTTTTTTGCCACACTGTGATATAATTGATTCTCTAATATCAAGATTAAATCAACATGCGTGTGTCTTTAGTATATAGTAACTCCAAGATTTATAATTTGTGATAACACTTATATGCATAGTTCAATATTGTAGAATGTATGCTCATATGATAATGAAATCTATATTTAATTTTGATAAAAATTCATATGTAATGTTACAATACATCTATAAATGTTGTATACATGAAAATTATATTCTACCAATGCCCAAATGTAGGAGATCATGCAAGATTATGAAGATAAAAATCTGATCTATTAGATAATATCTATTGATTTACTTAATAAATCTAACTATATTTCTGAAAGTTATCACATCAAGTATGTCATTTCATGCAATGTAACATGTTTTACAAGCTCAACATTTTGCTCTATGAACAAATACATCGATATGATATATCGATGAAATTATAACTCAAATTTGAAATTAAGATACAATCTATGTTGTTCCTTCCAAACACTTCAAGCACATAGATGATTTCCTCTAGATGTTAGCAAAAAAGATGCTTTGTATGAAAATGTATGACAAAATAATGAAAGTGAAAAAAAAAATATTAGTCTTCATTTGAAGCATGATGTAGGACTTCATATGCCAACTTTTGTGATTGTATATATGAAGTATCTAGTGATTTGTTCACATAGATAACAATACTCCACTAAAGCTCGGCATGATGATAACATACTGCACACATTGTCATGTTCATTCATACATCACTATACAAAAATAGGGTTTAGGTTCCACAAATCACTCGGAAAAAATATATGATCAAATGACATTCAAACAAAATCATGTGAAAGAATAACACATATACTTGAAGGCCGTCACATCCATAAAACTTTAATAAAGATTGCATAAATTGGAGTTTCGAGTGCATGTTGTCGGCCATCATATACCATAAGCCACACACACATCCTCCATTCTTCAATTGGACAAATTCCTTTCTTTGACCTGGAAGACTTCTGCTCTCCTTGCATAAGCAAGTGTGACTTATTATTCCAATTCTCGATCAGCAATGTGGAAAAAAAAGCATGATATGAGAACTTGAAGGATTTGGTGATAATATAATTCATAATATTCATTCGGTTAGCAAGAGTGATTTCCTCTTTGGGGCAGAAGACAAACTTAAATAAATCGGCTAACAAGACTGTACTCAGTCACGCTCAATGGTACTCAACTTTTGTATACCTATTAGATAGAAAACTTCCACACATTTAAAAGCAATATGTTCCAAAAATATCTGGTTTAATCTTAAGACTGAAGAAAAAATAAAGTAGATGGATCCATTCCCCACTTTAACAAAGATTGATGGTACAGATATCTCCTTGATCTGAAAGAATTTGAAACAGTATAGGATAGGAAATTCGAACGTAGGAAGTATGTCAATCCAAGGTCACAATCTGAGCCAACATGAGTCCAATGACCACAGCAGAAGAAAAAATTCAATAAACATATTTCTCATCTTTGATAATTTGCGGAATTGTAAATCATAAAGGCGTTGAAAATAAGACGAAGCGGAACATGGAGATTGAAAATTGGTGCTGAATAGGTTATAGTAATAGGGCCACCGGCTTTAGACTCGGTACAATATGGAGCTTCCTTATTCTGCTCATAGAGCAGGACCCCCTTTCTAAGGAGATAAGATGCGTCAACGAGATCCGGTGCATCTGTTGTTAATTAATTAGCGCAGCTTCAGAGTCTGCGGATCTCAAGGGCACCAGGTCGCGATGGATTGATGGATTGCCTCTCGATTTCCAACCTCAGCACATGCGGAGGTGCTGCTGCTGCTGGCCTGACACCAACCAGCATGTTCACACGCTATTCACTCACAAGCGCGCAAAATCTGCAACATGGCACGTTCCCTGCCCTGCAAAAGACCACTCATAAACAAGCTGTGAGATCTGAGTACTGAAGTGGCTACACTCACACAAATAGGCACGCGGCTCTTTCGACGCTCAGAGGAAATGAACTACGAGTGGAAGAAACGAGGTACTTATGGAAGAAAGACAAATGCATTAGTGAGAACAGGCAACCCCCTATGCCTTTCTTATGCTCGTTGCCCTTGAGGAGATGGACCACGGAGCTTTGGAGGATTTTACGAATATGAACAATATCAAGTTGCAAACAAAGGATTTTGGCGTGGTTTGAACATGTTTATAAGTTATTGATATAATTCGTACCGTACTACTGGTGAATTATTATTGATCCCATCGAACATGTGTGAGATAAAAGTTTGTTTCTTCCTCTAGTAGGACGTGGTCTTTACAGAGACGCATGATGACGAAATCTTCGTCGAGTGGAGAATTCATAGCTTGGCCCCCAGTTTTAGCGCTTCACGCTCACAGGTGTTGCTCGTGTATTAAGCATGGCATCCATTGCACCCATATTTCCACAGATACTACTCCATACCGTTCTTCATCATTTCCAGCCACCATGATTGCAACCCACTAGTTTGTGACCTTGCAGCGTTCGAACTGATGGCTAACAGCGTTAAAACTCATTCACTCTGTGTGACATGAACTCGGCTGTTTCCAAACAAGGCTGCAGAGTCATCGCATCTCCAGGCATTTCTAAAGAAACGAGAGATTAGTGATGCATGTATGTAGCTTACGGCAATGCTAAAACCTTGTGTCCAACGGCTGGAGACACATCGCTGATTTTCAATCGATAAACAGTGAAACTGTTTGACGATAATGATAAATGATAAACAACTGAAAATGTCCAAACAAAGACATGTTGACAAACATGTGCTTTTGGAAATAATTGCTATATATATGAACGAAAATTCGTCTACTAGAGCTTGATATGAGGCCAATTCCGGCACCAAAAGAAAAAAAGTTGTCCGGGAACACTACAAGTAGCGATACACTATAGAGTAAGCTCTTCATCATTGTAAAATGATGAAGAGCAGCGAATTCCTTTGGATTACGAGGAAGTATTGACACCTCGGATATGGAAGACTTTGAAGGTTTCCCCCGGAAGGTCTACCTCGAGCTGGCCTACGTGTATAGCGAAGGAAGCTCTTAGGTGCGCAGCTGAAGGGAGCAAAGCGATTTGCTGACCCTAGCTCAAACCCTACTTCGCCTGTGCACAGGCGAGCGCCTTCGTCCGCGCATAGGACAAAACTTGATTCCCCCTTCTGCGTAGGCGGAATTCCCGCCGGTGGCGAACTCCTTCCGCCGAAGGCGACCGTCTCCGTATCTTCCAATAGTGATAACTCCCTAAGTCCTCATCCGTTCCAAGCGTTCTTGGACTCGTTGGAATCAGTGCGTCGAGCTCTTTCCAACGAGACCCTAACTCGGTCAAGGCGCCCGAGGGTTGACCTAATTATGGAGGATTTCCCTACCGCCGCGGACGCAACCTCCGAAGGCGGGTTTTGCGCTTTGCGTCGCAGGGATCCTAACTGCAGAGCTCGCAGGGAGGGTGGTGCCTGTCCTTACTGCTGCACCCCAAATCCTAGATTCTACAAGATCCCTCGAGAATCCACGCGATCTTCCGGATTCACTCCGTTTTGATGTACCGAAGGCTATTTACAATGCTGCCAGGGTACAGTTTTCCAAAAATGTTTTAATTTCCTCAAAATTGCCAAAAGTGGGGTACCACAAATTGTAACATGCTAATTTTGCTGTGATTGGGAAGAGTCCGCGGTCATCAAGGTAGGCTGAAGAGATCTTCACTTGCGGATAAATATTTACCATGTGGCCACTGCCTCGCAAGCTGTTGAACAAGATGTTCAATTTCTTAGATAAGCTGGATCAGCGAACCGAAGATTGTGAAGGATATTGATTCTTCTCTGTCTTCTTTCTCTTTCAGGTTTGAGTTTCCAGTCTCAAGTCTGTAAGAAAGGATGCTCGTCTCTGCCAATGCAATTAAATCATACAGAACCCACTGATCGCTACATTTTTCAATAAAAGATTTTGAATCAATAAAAGATTTTGAAGTTTATTGATGTCATTTGATTTTTTGTAATTTTATATAATTTTTTAAATAAATTTATGAAAGGTTCATTTTGTTTTATTTATTAAATAATGTGTAAAATTGTATAGATAACTTTTATTCTTACAGAATGAAAAATAATTTTCCCTTTATCCCATTGAAAGTACATTCCTTTGAATTTTGGAATCAATTTTTTTTTAAACTTACAAATTATACAATGAGATAAAAAAATAATGATCTTGAAATTTCTTATGTTATCAGTAGATGATACAAGAATACAAACATAACCCGTGGGGAAAAAAATGTTTAGTTATAGGAATCTGGGTCAAAAAGCTTTGATGCTATTTGTTGGACAAAAGATTTGTTATTATTTCAAATCATACGATTTTGACTTTATATATCTAAGAAAGTACTGATGAGTTTCATAGACATCGTAACTAGCAGAATTTTGATAAATCATCAACAATTTGACTTGCAAAAAATATTTTCTTTTTATTTTAATGTCCTGAATATACACATATTTATACTTTTTCAAAAGGATTTGTTGGCAATCAAGACATAAGAATAATCTTTGAAAAGTAACCAAAAATTTTAACAATTCATTTATGATCTGGAATTTTTTCAAAACATGAATTCAAGAAAAATAATTTGATAATGATTAAGATTTGTTAGGAAAATTTTGTTTTATCAAGAAATAAAGTCACAGTTATAAAGAACAATTAAAAGAACTTTGACGAACAACTGAAAAGATTTAAAACTCAGGCAAAATTTTAAAGAAATATAGAAATGTGAAAGACTCAAGAAATCTAAATGCATTCAGTAGTCTCAATGTAGATTATCATTCAAATGGTATGTGGAATTTTGAAAACTATTTACTAGCTGTCAGTTTTTTATATTATGTCCATAAAATCTATAATATTTTGAAATAAGGAAATTCTAAATCTTTTGATATTTCAAATAGATTGAGGTCATTCAGCAAATAAAAGCAAATAAAGATTGAAAATTATCAAGTTTTTTGATAGTTTCTTTTTGTCACACTATGATAAAATTGTATGATTGAATCAATATGCGGATATCTTTGATATTTAGTAACTCCATGATATAAAACTTACATGCATAGTTTCATTTGTAGAATGTATGTTGATATGATAATAAAATCTATATTATATTTTGATAAACATTTCTATATATAAAACAAAATTTTCCATCAACATTTCATCTTTTCAGAGTTGTTTCAACTTGAATAAAAAATGCATCAAAAGCTTTGATGTGTGTGGGTTTGTTGATATACACCTTTAAAAATGACTAATGACACTTTGATCACCTTCTTCTTTTAACTTTAGTAACAAAATTGTAAATATCTATCATTTTACCTCATAAATAGAGTTGTTTTCTTGAAAAATATGTTTGATGCATCAATTCTGATGATATATCTATTCAAAAGTTACTAAGAGTCAAAGCGCCAAATATTAAAAACAACTGAAAAAGTTTGGAAAATTGTACAACCAAAATCTCTAAAGCAGATGTTATACAAGCAGATGTTAATCGTAAGAACAATGTTATACAATGATGTCTTGTTTGAAACAATTCTTTAGATCTTGTTTATGAGTTAAACATTTTGAGATGGGAAGTATCATCAAATAAATATGCAAATTAGACTACGCATCCAATAGAAAGATATTTAATCACATTTTAAAATTTTGCAGCAAAACTATATCTGAATATGCTTTAAACAGAAAAAAGAGAGACAAAGAGATGAAATATAATGTTTACGTTTCAACTATTTTATCAAATGAGCAATGCGTTTTATCTCTTTCATATGACATGTTTGGATTTGTGATATGAGCACAGAGTGCAAAAGTGGCAGTATGACTTGTTTCATTTCAGTAGATATATCAATTATTTGACTTTACATGTACTATTACACCAGATGTTCATATGAAGTCACATATCACTGTTATCTTGCATTTAGCATCAGAGTTATTTCGTAAGTCATGTATACAGCACAGTTTCTCTTAATTTGTAAGCAACTTCGAAAAATGTAACTTCTTGAGAGGTTTAAGGTTGATCTCAGCAAGTATCATTTTGGATCTATCAACTTCTATACGTCGCGATAAACAAGCAAGAGTGCTCGTAGCACGGACGAAATTCGATTTAAGTTTCATGTTTGAGGTGTAAAGAACACCAGACTCTGGAACTAGAACTGTGCATGAGCTCACATGCTTGGCAGTTGAGCTAGAATAATAATCATATAAGCAATCGAGAACGTCGATTGCGCTTCTACTCTGTTCAAAGTTCTTCAACATTATGTTTAGTAAAATTCCAAAGAGCTTACCAGTTTATTCTGAACCTACAAGTTATGTAGAGTTATATAGAAAAAGAAAGCACAAGAGGCATTGTCAACCAGGCCGACAGCGCATGTGCCACTCAGTTGTCAAAAGCATCCACTTTAGCTTGAATAGATTATAAAAATTCAATGAAGATGAACTTTGAAATCTTCTTTGTCAGGTGTCGACATCGTGTGTATCATCACACTGATGCATTCACTGTGACTCACATATTCGCTTGCACAACAAAGTCAAGATCTAGTCTGACCTTCTAACATCATTGTCCAATCACAGAGTAGGGTGAACTCTTCGTTGTCAGGTGACGACATCGAGTGTATCATCACACTGATGCATTAAGTGTGACTCACATATGCTGTGCGCTTGCACAACAAAGTCAGGATTTAGTCTGACCTTGTAACGCCATTGTCCAATCACAGAGTAGGGAGTAACACGCTTTTTGAGTTATAATATTTTCGCTACCTTGATCGCTCACACTTTTCAATGTAAAATCCCATATGTTTTGGCGGTAACAACGGTGAAAACACAGATCCATAGAACGTGGCAAGTAACCAGATCATGCTGTTTCTGTCGTCTTCTGTACCAAGCGATAAACAAGCAAGCAAGAGTGTTCTTAGCACGATCAAAATTCGATAACGATTTCATGTTTGTGGTCTAAAGACCTCCAAACTGTGCATGCATTCACATGCTTGACTGCTGGGGTAGAAGAACAATCATACCAGCAGTTGATAACCTCGAGTACTGGTATCCTCTGTACACAGTTCTTCGATATCATAGTTAGTAAATTCCCAAAAAGCTTATCAGTTTTTTCTGAACCTACAAGATATTTTCAATTATGTAGACAACTGCTCTGGGTCAAAAGTAAGAAAAAAAGTACCATGCTTATTACAGCTGACTACGCATGTGCCACTCAGCTGTCAGAACACGTCCACTTGCTCGAATAGATCAAACATCCCAGATAAATTGATTGATAAAGAGGATATTTGTAATTGACTTTGTCAATGTGACGTCGTCGAATATATCATCACACTGAGGCATTCACCCACGTTTCCTCTTCGCTTGCACAACAAAGTCAAGATCTTCTCTGAGATTCTGACACCGTGTTCCAATCACAGAGTATGAAGGAACACGATTTTTGTGTTCGACTGTTGTCATCACCTTGATCGCTCACACGATTCAAGGTAATGACATCAATTCAATTATGATGATGTATCTACATAAAAGTTACCAAGAGTCAAAGCGCCAAATATTAAAAACAACTGAAAAAGCTGAAAAATTCGTACAATCATAATCTCTAAAGCAGATAAAATATGGTAAGAACAATGGGATACTTCCACTCTTATTTAATACTGTCTTGTTTGAAACAATTATTTAGATCGTGTTTATGAGTTAAACATTTTGAGATGGGAACTATCATCAAATAAATATGCAAATTAGACTACGCATCCAATAGAAAGGTATATTAATCACAAATTTTAAATATTGCAGCAAAATTATATCTGAATATGCTTCAAACAGAAAAAAGAGAGACAAAGAGATGAAATAAAATGCTTACGTTTCAACTATTTTATCAAATGAGCAATGCGTTTTATCTCTTTCATATGACATGTTTGGATTTGTGATATGAGCACACGAGTGCAAAAGTGGCAGTATGACTTGTTTCATTTCAGTAAATATATCAATTACTTGACTTTACATGTACGATTACACCAGATCTTCATCTGAAGACATGTATCACTGTTATCTAGCATTTGGCATCAGAATTATTTTTTAAGTCATGTATACAGCACAGTTTCTCTTTATTTGCAAGCAACTTCAAAAAATGTAACTTCTTCAGAGGTTTAACGTTGAGCTCAGCAAGTTACTGGTTCATGCTGGTTCTATCAACTTGTATACGCCACGATAAACAAGCAAGAGTGATCGTAGCACGGACGAAATTCGATTTCAGTTTCATGTTTGAGGCCTAAAGAACACCAGACTCTGGAACTAGAGCTGTGCACTAACCTCGAGTAATGGTACACAGTATCCTCTGTACCCAGTTCTTCGATATCATAGTTAGTCAATTCCCAAAAAGCTTATCAGTTTTGTATGAACCTACTGTTCTGAGTCAAAAGTAAAAAAAAACGTAACATACTTATTACAGCTGACTACGCATGTGTCACTCAGCTGTTAGAACACGTCCACTTGCTCGAATAGATCAAACATCCCAGATGAATGGATTAATAAAGAAGAAATTTGTAATTGAATTTGTCAATGTGACGTCATTGAGTACATCATCACACTGAGGCATTCACCCACGTTTCCTCTCCGCTTGCACAACAAAGTCAAGATTACTCTGAGATTCTAACACCATGTTCCAATCACAGACTATGAAGGAACACGATTTTTGTGTTCGACTGTTGTCATCACCTTGATCGCTCACACGATTCAATGACAAGATCTGATTGAAGAGGATGCATGCGTTTTTCCCAAGCTAGCCATCGTAGTGTCTGTCTTCCCGTTGGTCTTCATGTAGCTAGATTCGCAGTCTCCCAGTACAAGTGTACATCCTGTTTTTGCACAACTCAGAGCTCGTCACATCTGAGAAATCTGCTACATCATGCATTCTATGACATTTTGCTTTCACATCGCGCGATCTTTGCTAAGAACTTGATTTCAGATACTCGCTGGTTCGCTCGTCAGACGCAAGGTCCGCTGCGCGCTGCTGCGCTCATCGACGACGACGTTGTTGCGTTGAAAGAGAGGCAGAGCAGAAGAAGAGAGGCCGTGCAAGAGCTCCGACATCTTTGATTTTCTTCTTCCCAGCCAGCGTCGGAAGGCACACGAGGTACTTTGCACAGTTTCTCTTCATTTGCAAGCAACTTCAAAAAATGTAACTTCTTTAGAGGTTTAACGTTGAGCTCAGCAAGTTCCTGGTTCATGCTGGTTCTATCAACTTGTATACGTCACGATAAACAAGCAAGAGTGATCGTAGCACGGACGAAATTCGATTTCAGTTTCATGTTTGAGGCCTAAAGAACACCAGAATCTGGAACTAGAGCTGTGCACTAACCTCGAGTAATGGTACACAGTATCCTCTGTACCCAGTTCTTCGATATCATAGTTAGTCAATTCCCAAAAAGCTTATCAGTTTTGTATGAACCTACTGTTCTGAGTCAAAAGTAAGAAAAAACGTAACATCCTTATTACAGCTGACTACGCATGTGCTACTCTTCTGGCAGAATACGTCCACTTGCTCGAATAGATCAAACATCCCAGATAAATGGAATATTAAAGAAGAAATTTGTAATTTAATTTGTCAATGTGACGTCATCGAGTACATCATCACACTGAGGCATTCACCCACGTTTCCTCTCCGCTTGCACAACAAAGTCAAGATCTACTCTGAGATTCTAACACCATGTTCCAATCACAGAGTTTTGGAACACGATATTTGTGTTCGACTGTTGTCATCACCTTGATCGCTCACACGATTCAATGACAAGATCTGAATTGAAGAGGATGCGTGCTTTTTTCCCAAGCTAGCCATCGTAGTGTCTGTCTTCCCGTTGGTCTTCATGCAGCTAGATTCGCAGTCTCCCAGTACAAGTGTACATCCTGTTTTTGCACAACTCAGAGTTCGTCACATCTGAGAAATCTGCTATATCATGCATTCTATGACATTTTGCTTTCACATCGCGCGATCTTTGCTAAGAACTTGATTTCAGATACTCGCTGGTTCGCTCGTCAGACGCAAGGTCGCTGCCCGCTGCTGCGCTCCAGTCGACGACGACGTTGCTGCGTTGAAAGAGAGGCAGAGCAGAAGAAGAGAGCTCGTGCAAGAGCTCCGACATCTTTGATTTTCTTCTTCCCAGCCAGCGTCAGAAGGCACACGAGGTACTTGGCATCCTTCACTCCGCACAGCGGCAGCGCTCGCTCTGGATAGGGAGAAGAAGGAAGAGAGGGAGAGAAGAGACCTGACTTGACCCAAGCGGAGGACGGAGAGGGCTATCTCTTGTTCACTCAGTTCGGTCACCAGTGCACATCAAACCTCTTTCTCCCAGAGTGGTTCCCGATAGACCTGAAGTCTTTTTTGCCACACGGTCCACGATTTAGATTGTAACCAGAATCCTGGTCTTCTGTGTTAATTTTGATTCCCATCGCTTGTCCCGAGCTCAACTAGACTGCTGCTTTCACTTTGCACAATTTACCTGCGTTCGTGCTGATTGCTCATGATCCTTGTATCGGAAGATCTCGAAGTGATATTTGTTTTGCTATTTGTGGACAGTGCAAGAAGTCTCATGCCCAGCAGACACTACGACGGGAAGATAAGTTTTCTTCGGGAGAGCCGGCTTTCGGATCGAGGAGAGTGCTTCCTGTAGGCCCGGTTACATTTCGCTCGCGCATGCCAAGCAGCAAACGTTTCTTAATCTCTGAGAGTGGAGGAGAGAAAGGAAGGTGCAGGTGCGTCCATCTTCAGTCACGCTGCTGAACTGGCGACACGGGAAATGGACTCCGCACACGAGGAACCGGAGCTTCCCTCCGCCATCCAGGACCTTGTACAGCGTCTGGAAGGACAAGGCGAGCCTATAACGGAGCTTCCCAGATTAAGCAGGCCAGAATTTCGGGAGTTCTTTCCCTATGGTGAATCACCCTCGACAGTCATAGGGTGGCGAAGCCAAGTGCGTCGTCGAGTGCTGGAGGCAATCGGCAGGTGCAACACCTTTGAGATTCTGGACGTGTACAATATTTGTGGGGGATATATATCAATGTTGACGCCGAGCGAGTGGGAGGTAGTTCTCAGAGGTTTCAGGTGTAGCACCGTTCTAAAAAAGATAACCGTTTATGGGTTATTCTCTTCAGATTCTCTTGATGCGGATAAAGAGAGCTTGTGTTTACAGCTGGGGAGAATTCTGAATTCCTCTAGCGGAACAGAGTTACAAGTGCGTGACGAATTGAGTGCCAGATGTCTCAGGAATCTCGCCTCAGGTCTGCGAGGACGTTCCGATTCTAAACTCAAGTCTTTAGATTTATTGGTAGCGTGGGAGGACTCGAGTGCGGTGAAGTATGTGGCTGACATGATCAATAGTGCTCCTCTATTAGAAACGTTGCGTTTCGGCGGCTATTGGGAGGACATGGAGGACGAGACCCTTGGAATCCTGTCCCAGGCTTTGATCCAGAGCTTGGCTTTGAAAGAATTTACCTTAGACTGCGCGGGGAAGTGGGCAGGGCCCTTGTTGCTGAAAGCATTGGCCGGAGACCATCGCAACCGATCCATTGAACGTCTTCGGCTGAGGAAGATGGTTGGATTCGGAGACTGTTTAAGGGAACTTCTTATTTCCAACCCATCATTGAAGACAGTGGAGCTCTACCCATCATTGAAGGAAGTGGAGCTCTACCCATCATCGAAGGAAGTGGAGCTTGTCATGGAGCCTGAGCAAGCGCACCAGCTCGGCGAAGCCATACGTGACAATGCCATAGCGACAACTATACTTGTTAGGTTTCGTGGTCAAGAATGGAAGTCAATAGAAGCTCTTGCTCGTTCTGCTAGCTCCGATGTCAATGACCCCACAGTGGAGCTTGAACTCCTTACTAGGAGTAAAGATGAAGTGATGTTATCATTAAACCTATTAGGTAGGGTACTGCGCGGGGAAATCACATCTCTGAAATCTCTGAGTATATTCTTTCTATCACCGCTAGATTATAGAAAGATTATCACGTTCAGTATACCCCCTATGAATGGAAAAAGTGGAGAAACTTCAGTCCTGAAGAGACTGGAATTATCTGTCCGAAGCGAAGATCTTTCGAAGGAGCAATGGGAGGACCTGCTTCGGTGCATGCGAGGGAACCTCACTCACTTGGATTTGTCTGACTCCGAACTCGACGAGAAGGCGTTCAGGGACCTGATGGGGGTCCTGCAAGTTAACTTGGCTCTCCAGGAAATCGACGTCTCCCGAACATCATGGGCAACTGACGGAAAGGCGGCGCAGATTGAAGAGGCCCTGAAGCAGAATCAAAAGCGGGCCGTCTACATGTCTGTGTTCCGAGAAGCCAACTTAACATTTGGAGATGCAAAAGCTGGTAGACTCTTCTTATGCGGCTCTCCTAGAGCAGGTAACAGGCCCTGTACATTCTCAGTTTTTTCCTCAATGTACACCAACTAGCAATCTATAGTTTAACTTTTCTAAAATCAAAATTGACACAACAAATGCTATTTTGATCTATATATAATGATATGTGTATACAATTAGTAACGGAAAGAAAAACATCAAATGTGTGAATCATTAGTTATATAACTTCAATTGTTTTGGTGATTTTACATTTTTAAATCAATTTATCTTCACGTTAAAATAATAACATGTCATATTGTATCTCAATAATATCAATTCAAAGCATCATTAATAAAAAGTTGTGTATTTTATGCTTTTGTTTTGTATCGTGCAGGAAAAACTCAACTGCGTAAAACCCTGATGAGTATCAATCATAGCTGGCTACTCGGAAGCAGTCTATCCATTGATTGGGTAGACTGCTTCCGAGTAGCTGAACGACTCTGGAGGACCAAAGGCATCGAAGTGGAGTATTTGCAAACTATTGACAAAATGCAAATCTCAGTTTGGGATCTTGCGGGACAATCAATTTTTCGTACCCTTCAGAATGTGCTATTTCCTCAAACCAACAATTTTTGTGTTTTTCTTTTTGTGTATAGCCCTTTTTGTGACAACACATCTAAAAACAAACCAGACTCTTGTTTCAAAACCGAGTTGGAGGATTGGTTAAGCTTCATCACATCCAGTGTTAAGATCACGGGACGTGATCTTCCCCAAGTTTTTGTTGTCATCTCTCACAAAGATAAAGCCAAATACAGCTCTGTGAGTTGGACTCAGACCATAATTGAAGAACTCAACCAAAGATTCGCAAATTTTGTGGATCTACTCCCTGTTCAAGAGTGTTTTCATGTGGATGCTAGGAATAAAAAACAAATTATTCCTCTCAACCGTCACATTCTTGAAAATTTCAACAAGTTGTTGAGTGAAAAATCTCCACAAGTTCCTCTATTATGTTCTCAACTCATCTCCCTCTTCGTTGCAGAAACCAAGAAGAACAGAAGTTGCCCTCTGTGGTCATATGATCAATTTCATGATTTTTGTGCTCCCTACTTGAAAAAATTCATTCCTTCTTCTTCTCGTCACTTTGAGGATGATTCGAAGATAATGGAGTCTATCATATTCTACTTGAATGAGGTTGGATCTATCATATACATTTCCAACCTTAAGTACATCATTGTAGATCCCAACTGGCTTACTAATACCTTCCTGGGTGAGCTGATAGCTCTTGGTCAAAACTTTCAAGCTCAAGAGACAGAGTTTTCTAATAGAACGTGCCCATACGGTGCAAGCAAGGACGGATTTGTGAGTGAGAGTGTCTTTGTTCGGTTGATAGAAGAGTTTTTGCGAGAGCAAGCACATGGCCAGAGTGGTGTGGGCAGAGAGCAGCTTGAAAACATCCTTGTCAATTTAGATTTGTGTTTCAAGCTGGAAGATAGTTCTCAGTATTTCATTCCTTCCTTCATCCCTGAGCATGCAAGCAAGGAAGAACATGACCATCAAGAAGGGGCGCACTTGAAGTTGATGTGTTGGGAAAATACAAGAGAGAATTCACAGTTTGTTGGCATTCGGATTCAGTGCCAAGATGGGAGAACAATGTCATTGACGGCTGCATTTTTTCCACGCTTCCAGGTGAGGTTGAATCATGCTTTCACACACACAGATAAATTGTTATATGCGTCAAGTTCTGTTTGTAATTTGCGTATGATGAAGCAATTGTTTCCTTTCCATTAAATGCAATGAATAATTTGAATGTCCCACTCGAGATTTACCAAATTTTCTATGATTGTAGATGTTCATGAGACGCAAGTTGAAATCCGATATGCATGTTCTCGAGGAGAATATTACCTGCTCTCGACATTATCTACGACTTTTTGATGAAGGGCATCAAATATATATCGAGCACGTTCACAGTGAAAAGTCTCACAAATACGTAGATGTTTTGATGTTATGCTCAAGGCATAAGTCAAGGGAGGAGGCTACTAAATATGTGATGAGGCATATCGTCCAGGAATTGATATTGTTTTGCGCATCATCAAAAGGCTGTCCCGGGGTGGCGTTAGTGCTAGGTGTGATTCAAACATTTTGCGTGGAGAAGCGGATTCCGAGTCATCTCAGAGGAGCCATTCTGATCGAGAATCTGAAATCGGACTTCATTTGTAGCATCAAAAACAAACTTGAGGAAACGTCAATGGAAAGGTTGCACTTGATGGAGAAGAAGGAAGAGTTGTTCAACTATGAGCACTGTTGGCCCCAGATTGAAGGGCACACTGGCGGAATATCCGAACGAGCAAGAGATTTGTTGTGGGAGAGCGATGTGGAAGCAATTGTGAACGAGATTCGACGGAAACAAATTGAAGAATTGAAGCCATTGCACGAAGGTCTAAGTAGCGTGGACAATGATTTGTCTCAGTGTTATCCTGAAGCTGAAAACATGGTTAGCGACTCAAATTTCCCGCCAATGAAAGACCTCAAATCACTCACATCCAGGTGCTTGAGTCGTGCCAGCACAAGTGTGGAGAATTCAAGTGTGGAGACCCAACTTTTTTTGTTCAAGATGGACCAGCTAAAAGAAGAGCTTGTACAAAAGATTGATGGTTTGGACGAGAGGTTGAGATTAGTGCAGAGCATTCTGCAGAGAATGGAGATGAAGATGGGACAAATACTCTCTTTGCACCAAGAACTGCAGTCAACGCTGAGTGCATTTGTGTCTAAAGTGGACAGGATAATTCAGTATTCTGATTCGCTTCAGCAGGCCAGTGTGCCCAAGCGACCTTACGTTACGAACGATGTTAATCTCTTCTATCGAATTAGTGCGCTTTTGCATAACGGAACAACCGTTCGCTTACAATTGATGTGTGAGTCACTGACTGGGTTTCACACTGTCAAAGATCAAGAAGGTTTGAAGATACGCTTGGATCGGGAGAATAGCTCGTGGATTCGGAAAACTATCGAAATCTCATACAAAGTCATGTTTTATGCTATGAAGCTCGTGGATTCGGAAAACTATCGAAATCTCATACAAAGTCATGTATTATGCTATGAAGGCTGGACTGGATAAGACAGTCAGTTTGGGCGGGGCGATTCCGGACTGGGGAGATTTAAAATCTGATATTGTTCAACTAGACGGTATTAGTGATGATGATCATAGGGCATTTCTCAAAGGCGGGGAAAACAAGGAGCTGCAAGAAGCATGGTTGAGGATTCAGCAAACTCTTGCGCCTCAGCTTCAAAATCGTTATTCCGAAATCTTCAAGTTGTATCAGGTGAAATACGTCAGTTTAGAGAAAGGTGGGCATGCATGGGTGTGCGAGAAGTGCATGAATAAAGGCCTTCGTTGTGGAATTTTGACATGTTAGGATTTTGAAGAGGTTAGAATGTCACTAGGCAATTGACAAGCATATGTTTAGACTGTCATGCAATATACAACTCTGCAAATTCTTCCTTGCAGTTTTCACAAGAAATCTTTTATAATCTTTGCCGTCATGTGAATCGCACAGTTATGTTTCTGAAGAAGATCAGTGTTCGGCTAAACTATCCAGATGACTTTTTGAGGGTAGAGTGTTCATATTGTCTCGTTGCAAGTCTCACTGTGATGAAAATCCTTCCCTTGACAGGTGAGGGTGGTCATGTTGAACTTCCAGACATATCCCTGATTGACTGATTCTTTTGTCCCACGATGAAGGTCCAACAAATGAAAGATGGACCGGAACTAAAATTTAAGATGTGTTATCATTTTCAAGTAGTATCCGTGTTTAAACAAGAGAGCAATATAGTCTAAAGAAAATGTTTTTTCTAGAATTCATGCACAATATCCGATCCGATATTTCACAAGATTTCTTAGGAGGCCGAACTCCAGTTCGAATGCATCTCACTGGTAAAACAAAACCTGTGCACAAATCTCTCTCCTATGATATATTGTTGAAGCGTTATCAGATTTTTTCTTTCCGTATTCTTCGTGCGACACCCTGATAACATACTTTTTCATAGCGGGGGGTTCTCAGTGCATTTTAAATCGCCAGCATGCTCAGAACTGTCACGTGTATAAATGTGGTAGTTTCGAATCAAGAATGCTTTTGCAATTGGACTGCGTGTGGACGTTAAGTTAAAGAGACTCTTTACGTGAAGCATACATTTTCAAAGGATACACTACCTGGTTTGCTGAATATCATGGGAAATGTGATTCTCGTTGCAAGTCCTTGACTAGGATATTCATTCTGCATTCATCTCGCAGAATGTTAATAACGTATGGTTTGATCGAAACAATCATGGCCGTTAGGTGGACGAGGCTTTCTCGAGTCTTTGATCAAAGACAAGAACAATCATGGTCATTGCAATAAATTGAACGGAGAAGGATATCACTAATCGATTAGATCCGGTCACACCACAGAAAATTATACATCTTTGATAATAGTTCAGAAAGTTGCATTCCAATTCTTGGGCATCAACGTTAATCAGGTTTAGCGAGACCCATAGGTTAGACTCAGCGGTGGAGAATTCGTCTACTATAGCTTGATATGAGGCCAATTCCGGCACCAAAAGAAAAAAAGTTGTCCGGGAACACTACAAGTAGCGATACACTATAGAGTAAGCTCTTCATCATTGTACAATGATGAAGAGCAGCGAATTCCTTTGGATTACGAGGAAGTATTGACACCTCGGATATGAAAGACTTTGAAGGTTTCCCCCGGAAGGTCTACCTCGAGCTGGCCTACGTGTATAGCGAAGGAAGCTCTTAGGTGCGCAGCTGAAGGGAGCAAAGCGATTTGCTGACCCTAGCTCCAGTAGATCCTCTTCTTGCCCTTTTGTACAACAAAAGGAAACAAAAAGCTGAAAAGGTTCTGCCAATCCGTATCTTCCCAATTCGTACAGTATTCCAAAACTCTTATAAAATCACGTATGTCAGCTGAATTTTCTTTTATAGAATAATTAAATCAGATATTCCTGCTGAATATAACGCGTAAAAACAGCTAGTAGTGTTATACTCCTAACTGAAGATGTACATTCAGAAAACAACACCAACGCCATTACCATCTGTACGAGATGAATTTGAGGTGAGGAAGTACCGGTGGCCTAAGAATTCGAGGTATCTAACGACTTGAATACTTGAACAGGATGTTGAAACTGTGCAGAATCAGATAGCATCCGAAGCCTAGATGGACCATAGAGCTGACGCATGACGGTACTCCCTTCGGCTCTTTTGAGGTTGTCGATAAGAAAGACGTAATTGTCTGAAGAACCGATAACACTTATTCATACGAGGAGATTAATAAACCTTTCTCCAGATGAGGCATGCCCTACACACCCACACACTTACGTTTTGGAACAAAAATCCACGACTTTTCCATAACAGTGGGTATGGATGCTGAACAGGGTCCCCTGGGAACAAGCCTAACTTATGCCAAATAAGAAATTTTGGGCGCGAAATTCTGATATTTCATGTGAGTTTCGCGTGGATGTGTAGAAGCGGTCCAAGCGTCAGTCAGGTCCAGGGGGGAACATGTAGCGAGGAGCGTTTGACCTGGGAATGAAGGCAAGTGGGAGTTGACTTCAGGACCAGGTGGGCACTACGAGGTGCCAGCGTCCGTGGAGCCTTTGACCCGTTCAGAGAGGATCATATCGTCTGCTCTCATGTGCACTCCTTAGACTCAACACTGGAAGTATTAGAATAAGTGGAAAGGGTCCATGGTCCCTCCCCAGTCAGCTTGTTGGATATGGGACTTGCTGGCACGAGGGAAGAAGGGAGGACTGCGAATCGGTATTCTTGTCTCGCCTGCCCATGTCCCTATCCGAAATTGCTCACCTTCTCCAGTTCTCAGCACGATCGGTATGAGTCCCACTGGGTCCTGACCCGTCCGTCCGGAGACTTCAAAATCGTGTGCACAGGATGTGTCTACAGAGTGCTCATGCTGTGGATTCCGTTGTCTGAGTTTTATTCTGGGGCCTTATTTTGGTTTCTTTCGGACTATGATGTGACAGAGGAGAATCGAAGGATACAGTTGTCAATGGTCATCAACTGGTTGGAAAGTTGACCGTCTGTCCCTTGCTGGAAGACTTGAGGAGAAGCATTGACGGAGGAGGCGTGAAGAAAAAAAAACAAAACGATACGGAAGCAGCAGCAGCACGATGTTTCTGATCCAGCTTCTCCGGAACAGAGTGCGACCCGATTGATTGATTGGTGTCGTCTTGCTTCTCTTCCTCCTAGTCCAGCAGCTGCGACACTCCCTCTCATGAAATTGTAACATGCTAATTTTGCTGTGATTGGGAAGAGTCCGCGGTCATCAAGGTAGGCTGAAGAGATCTTCACTTGCGGATAAATATTTACCATGTGGCCACTGCCTCGCAAGCTGTTGAACAAGATGTTCAATTTCTTAGATAAGCTGGATCAGCGAACCGAAGATTGTGAAGGATATTGATTCTTCTCTGTCTTCTTTCTCTTTCAGGTTTGAGTTTCCAGTCTCAAGTCTGTAAGAAAGGATGCTCGTCTCTGCCAATGCAATTAAATCATACAGAACCCACTGATCGCTACATTTTTCAATAAAAGATTTTGAATCAATAAAAGATTTTGAAGTTTATTGATGTCATTTGATTTTTTGTAATTTTATATAATTTTTTAAATAAATTTATGAAAGGTTCATTTTGTTTTATTTATTAAATAATGTGTAAAATTGTATAGATAACTTTTATTCTTACAGAATGAAAAATAATTTTCCCTTTATCCCATTGAAAGTACATTCCTTTGAATTTTGGAATCAATTTTTTTTTAAACTTACAAATTATACAATGAGATAAAAAAATAATGATCTTGAAATTTCTTATGTTATCAGTAGATGATACAAGAATACAAACATAACCCGTGGGGAAAAAAATGTTTAGTTATAGGAATCTGGGTCAAAAAGCTTTGATGCTATTTGTTGGACAAAAGATTTGTTATTATTTCAAATCATACGATTTTGACTTTATATATCTAAGAAAGTACTGATGAGTTTCATAGACATCGTAACTAGCAGAATTTTGATAAATCATCAACAATTTGACTTGCAAAAAATATTTTCTTTTTATTTTAATGTCCTGAATATACACATATTTATACTTTTTCAAAAGGATTTGTTGGCAATCAAGACATAAGAATAATCTTTGAAAAGTAACGAAAAATTTTAACAATTCATTTATGATCTGGAATTTTTTCAAAACATGAATTCAAGAAAAATAATTTGATAATGATTAAGATTTGTTAGGAAAATTTTGTTTTATCAAGAAATAAAGTCACAGTTATAAAGAACAATTAAAAGAACTTTGACGAACAACTGAAAAGATTTAAAACTCAGGCAAAATTTTAAAGAAATATAGAAATGTGAAAGACTCAAGAAATCTAAATGCATTCAGTAGTCTCAATGTAGATTATCATTCAAATGGTATGTGGAATTTTGAAAACTATTTACTAGCTGTCAGTTTTTTATATTATGTCCATAAAATCTATAATATTTTGAAATAAGGAAATTCTAAATCTTTTGATATTTCAAATAGATTGAGGTCATTCAGCAAATAAAAGCAAATAAAGATTGAAAATTATCAAGTTTTTTGATAGTTTCTTTTTGTCACACTATGATAAAATTGTATGATTGAATCAATATGCGGATATCTTTGATATTTAGTAACTCCATGATATAAAACTTACATGCATAGTTTCATTTGTAGAATGTATGTTGATATGATAATAAAATCTATATTATATTTTGATAAACATTTCTATATATAAAACAAAATTTTCCATCAACATTTCATCTTTTCAGAGTTGTTTCAACTTGAATAAAAAATGCATCAAAAGCTTTGATGTGTGTGGGTTTGTTGATATACACCTTTAAAAATGACTAATGACACTTTGATCACCTTCTTCTTTTAACTTTAGTAACAAAATTGTAAATATCTATCATTTTACCTCATAAATAGAGTTGTTTTCTTGAAAAATATGTTTGATGCATCAATTCTGATGATATATCTATTCAAAAGTTACTAAGAGTCAAAGCGCCAAATATTAAAAACAACTGAAAAAGTTTGGAAAATTGTACAACCAAAATCTCTAAAGCAGATGTTATACAAGCAGATGTTAATCGTAAGAACAATGTTATACAATGATGTCTTGTTTGAAACAATTCTTTAGATCTTGTTTATGAGTTAAACATTTTGAGATGGGAAGTATCATCAAATAAATATGCAAATTAGACTACGCATCCAATAGAAAGATATTTAATCACATTTTAAAATTTTGCAGCAAAACTATATCTGAATATGCTTTAAACAGAAAAAAGAGAGACAAAGAGATGAAATATAATGTTTACGTTTCAACTATTTTATCAAATGAGCAATGCGTTTTATCTCTTTCATATGACATGTTTGGATTTGTGATATGAGCACAGAGTGCAAAAGTGGCAGTATGACTTGTTTCATTTCAGTAGATATATCAATTATTTGACTTTACATGTACTATTACACCAGATGTTCATATGAAGTCACATATCACTGTTATCTTGCATTTAGCATCAGAGTTATTTCGTAAGTCATGTATACAGCACAGTTTCTCTTAATTTGTAAGCAACTTCGAAAAATGTAACTTCTTGAGAGGTTTAAGGTTGATCTCAGCAAGTATCATTTTGGATCTATCAACTTCTATACGTCGCGATAAACAAGCAAGAGTGCTCGTAGCACGGACGAAATTCGATTTAAGTTTCATGTTTGAGGTGTAAAGAACACCAGACTCTGGAACTAGAACTGTGCATGAGCTCACATGCTTGGCAGTTGAGCTAGAATAATAATCATATAAGCAATCGAGAACGTCGATTGCGCTTCTACTCTGTTCAAAGTTCTTCAACATTATGTTTAGTAAAATTCCAAAGAGCTTACCAGTTTATTCTGAACCTACAAGTTATGTAGAGTTATATAGAAAAAGAAAGCACAAGAGGCATTGTCAACCAGGCCGACAGCGCATGTGCCACTCAGTTGTCAAAAGCATCCACTTTAGCTTGAATAGATTATAAAAATTCAATGAAGATGAACTTTGAAATCTTCTTTGTCAGGTGTCGACATCGTGTGTATCATCACACTGATGCATTCAGTGTGACTCACATATTCGCTTGCACAACAAAGTCAAGATCTAGTCTGACCTTCTAACATCATTGTCCAATCACAGAGTAGGGTGAACTCTTCGTTGTCAGGTGACGACATCGAGTGTATCATCACACTGATGCATTAAGTGTGACTCACATATGCTGTGCGCTTGCACAACAAAGTCAGGATTTAGTCTGACCTTGTAACGCCATTGTCCAATCACAGAGTAGGGAGTAACACGCTTTTTGAGTTATAATATTTTCGCTACCTTGATCGCTCACACTTTTCAATGTAAAATCCCATATGTTTTGGCGGTAACAACGGTGAAAACACAGATCCATAGAACGTGGCAAGTAACCAGATCATGCTGTTTCTGTCGTCTTCTGTACCAAGCGATAAACAAGCAAGCAAGAGTGTTCTTAGCACGATCAAAATTCGATAACGATTTCATGTTTGTGGTCTAAAGACCTCCAAACTGTGCATGCATTCACATGCTTGACTGCTGGGGTAGAAGAACAATCATACCAGCAGTTGATAACCTCGAGTACTGGTATCCTCTGTACACAGTTCTTCGATATCATAGTTAGTAAATTCCCAAAAAGCTTATCAGTTTTTTCTGAACCTACAAGATATTTTCAATTATGTAGACAACTGCTCTGGGTCAAAAGTAAGAAAAAAAGTACCATGCTTATTACAGCTGACTACGCATGTGCCACTCAGCTGTCAGAACACGTCCACTTGCTCGAATAGATCAAACATCCCAGATAAATTGATTGATAAAGAGGATATTTGTAATTGACTTTGTCAATGTGACGTCGTCGAATATATCATCACACTGAGGCATTCACCCACGTTTCCTCTTCGCTTGCACAACAAAGTCAAGATCTTCTCTGAGATTCTGACACCGTGTTCCAATCACAGAGTATGAAGGAACACGATTTTTGTGTTCGACTGTTGTCATCACCTTGATCGCTCACACGATTCAAGGTAATGACATCAATTCAATTATGATGATGTATCTACATAAAAGTTACCAAGAGTCAAAGCGCCAAATATTAAAAACAACTGAAAAAGCTGAAAAATTCGTACAATCATAATCTCTAAAGCAGATAAAATATGGTAAGAACAATGGGATACTTCCACTCTTATTTAATACTGTCTTGTTTGAAACAATTATTTAGATCGTGTTTATGAGTTAAACATTTTGAGATGGGAACTATCATCAAATAAATATGCAAATTAGACTACGCATCCAATAGAAAGGTATATTAATCACAAATTTTAAATATTGCAGCAAAATTATATCTGAATATGCTTCAAACAGAAAAAAGAGAGACAAAGAGATGAAATAAAATGCTTACGTTTCAACTATTTTATCAAATGAGCAATGCGTTTTATCTCTTTCATATGACATGTTTGGATTTGTGATATGAGCACACGAGTGCAAAAGTGGCAGTATGACTTGTTTCATTTCAGTAAATATATCAATTACTTGACTTTACATGTACGATTACACCAGATCTTCATCTGAAGACATGTATCACTGTTATCTAGCATTTGGCATCAGAATTATTTTTTAAGTCATGTATACAGCACAGTTTCTCTTTATTTGCAAGCAACTTCAAAAAATGTAACTTCTTCAGAGGTTTAACGTTGAGCTCAGCAAGTTACTGGTTCATGCTGGTTCTATCAACTTGTATACGCCACGATAAACAAGCAAGAGTGATCGTAGCACGGACGAAATTCGATTTCAGTTTCATGTTTGAGGCCTAAAGAACACCAGACTCTGGAACTAGAGCTGTGCACTAACCTCGAGTAATGGTACACAGTATCCTCTGTACCCAGTTCTTCGATATCATAGTTAGTCAATTCCCAAAAAGCTTATCAGTTTTGTATGAACCTACTGTTCTGAGTCAAAAGTAAAAAAACGTAACATACTTATTACAGCTGACTACGCATGTGTCACTCAGCTGTCAGAACACGTCCACTTGCTCGAATAGATCAAACATCCCAGATGAATGGATTAATAAAGAAGTGTGGTACCCCACTTTTGGCAATTTTGAGGAAATTAAAACATTTTTGGAAAACTGTACCCTGGCAGCATTGCAAATAGCCTTCGGTACATCAAAACAGAGTGAATCCGGAAGATCGCGGGGATTCTCGAGGGATCTTGTAGAATCTGGGATTTGGGGTGCCGCAGCAAGCACGGGCACCACCCTCCCTGCGAGCTCCGCAGTTAGGATCTCTACAGCGCAAGGCGCAAAACCCGCCTTCGGAGGTTGCGGCCGCGGCTGTAGGGAAACCCCCGTAATTAGGTAAACCCTCGGGCGCCTTGACCAAGTTAGGGTCCGGTTGGAAAGAGCTCGACGCGCTGATTCTAACGAGCCCAAGAGCGTTTGGAACGGACGAGGACTCAGGGAGTTATCGCTACTGGAAGAAACGGAGGCGGTCGCCTACGGCGGAAGGAGTTCGCCACCGGCGCGAATTCCGCCTACGCGGAAGGGGGATTCAAGTTTTGTCCTATGCGCGGACGAAGGCGTTCGCCTGTGCACAGGCGAAGTAGGGTTAGGGAAGGCGCGAAGTCCGCCTACGCACAGGCGTTCGCCTGCGCACAGGCACTTCGGCGACGGCGGAAAATTCGCCTTGGGCCCTAGAAATGCGCCTTGTGAGGTAGAAAGTGTACGGCGCCTTCCGCGCCAGCGCAGCGCAGCGTACGTCGGAAGACCGCCAGAGTAATCCAATCGGTACGGACCATGCGGACGGCACGGGTGGATGCGCTCTTGGACGGACGGAGTTGCGGCGGCGGAAGCGCCGACGGAGAGACAAGGAACGGACAGACTGGACGGAGACGGCTGACCACGGTCAACGCCTTCCGCGCCAGCGCAGCGCCGCGGACGGAGTTCGCCTGCGCACAGGCGAACGCCTGTGCACAGGAGGATGTTCAAGTTCCGCGCCGGCGGAGAATCCGCCGAGGCCCCTGCCTGCGCACAGGCAGGAGTTGAATTTTTGTCCGACATGCGGACGCACGCGTCAAGGCAGAAGGAGATTGGCCGAGGGGCGGTACGAACAAGTGTACCGCGCAAGGCGGAAAACTCGCCTTCGGCGCTACGCCCCCATGTCCGGAGGGTGACACGCTCGCGGAGTTCAAATCCGCCAATTCGAGCGTGAGAGTTTAATCGACGACGGCGGAGCGTGAAGCCGCGCGTGAGAGCGAAGACCGTTCCAGCGTACAGCCGGCGCGGCCATCAAGTGAGACGTTCTTCACGACCAAGAGACGACCATGACCTTCGACCGGGCGGCGGAGAGCGTCCCATTCTTGAATTCGCGATTCCAATCTCTTGTGCGCGCTGCGCGCATCCATCTGCTGGCTGCGGACCATTCTCGTCGTCGTCGCACAGGAGATTTCTTGTTGATTGAGGGAGAAGTGAGTGCGCGTGATTTGGAATTGAGAGCGATTAGAGTTTGCCGAGAGAGAAAGAAACGCGGACAGTGTGGAAGTAGAATGAGCGGGCGAGCGAACCCCAGGAACGCAATGACGAGACCGAGCAGATTGCGGATGGTGCCACTTCGCCTGCCGCAGAACGGGCTGCGCGCTTTCGAAGAGCGCTTAATAGCAAGAAAGCTCGATTTCTTGCTATGGGGATGGAATTACATCTGCGCGAATATGATGCGCGAGTGGCTAGAGCCACAGGGACCACCCTCGCGCGGATTGCGTCCGCATGTCGACCGGTGGACAGTCCAAGATTGGGCGCAGGCGTTGGGAAGATGTGCTGGCATGCCAGGGCATCTCCTTTTCGACAGCGAGAGCATCAAGGTGACCAAGCAAGAAGAGGCGCAATTTGTGGAGCTGTTCAAGACCGGGAGGTCAACCAAGAATGGGTACAGGACCCGTGATTACAAGGATCGATTTCGCCGGACTTTGTCCGCGGCGCTGATGCAATTACTGCAGCCGCACCGCGCCTGCTACATCACATTGTGGCAGGTCTCTTTTGTGGAGTGCGTCATCGAGGGAACTCCAATTCACTGGGCGAGCATCCTGCACAGAGTGATGCAACAGCACGCGTTTGAGGAGAAGGGGGGAACGCTAAACCATCTTTCTCCTTTCCTCATCAATTTTTATCGACAGCGGAATTGTTTGACAGCGGCGGAGCTTGAACATTTTCCGCCATTGTCCATCGACCATCCCGGGAAGTATGTGCGGGAGAACGAGGTCGACACTGATGCGGAGGAGTCACCGACTTCTACCCCATCAAGACGGAGGGATGAAGGGAGACACACCCCTGCGGCGCGAGTGCCGCGGAAGCGGCGATGGAGGGAAGAGGCCGAAGAGGAGCAGCATCAAGAACTCTCTGCTCCCATTCGACCGCGGCCGCTGTGCGAGCCATACAGCCGGCCGAAGCAGAAGGCACGCAGACTGGTGTTGCCAGCTGACAGTGCAGACACGGCGACGATTGCGACGGAGATAGGAAGTGCGTTGTGGTAACACACTTTTTGTTTTTTTTGCAGAATTTAAACAATTTTAGAAAACTAGTACCAAAGCAGTGTTTGTAGCTAGAGAAGGGTACGCTAAATAGAGTGGATTGATGAGATCGTCACGAGGGCACAAAGAATCACGTAGTCGGATGTACCAACGCCAACGTCTTCGGCGCCTTCGGCAAAAGCTCCTTTTTGAGGTGTCTCTACTCACGCGCCTCTAGCGTATAAGGAAGCTACGCTTCCGGCGCAGACACCTCAGGAGGAGGTTTTGCTAAAGACGTCAGGAGAAGGGCCCGGACCTCTAAAGGCATCCGACCATGAGTGCGCCTTCGGCGAAGCGCCGCTAGCGCGGAAAGGGAAAACCTTCATAACAATCGGGATACACGGTAGATCCAGTTGGTTGAAGTTGCATTAGAAAGAGCTCGGGACGCTCGTTCTAACGAGTCCAAGAGCGCCGGAGATGGATCAGGAATGGAGAAGTTATGAGCGTCGGAAAACTCGTAGCCGGACATGCGCCGTTCGCGCTAGGGTTCACAGCCGGAAAGGATTCCCGTACGCCCTCGGCGATGCGCCTTCGGCGGAATCACGCGCTCACAGGAGGAAACCAACTCAGAGTCGGAAGCGCCCTTGGCGGCTGTTCATGGAAGGAAAGCGCCGGTCGGATGTACGCCTCCGACGTGGCGCTGACGGCCGGATGCGCTGGCATGAGTTGCGCTGACGGATATGCGCTGGCAGCAACGGACGAGGCATAAAGGACAAAATAGGCGGTACGACTGCGCGCCGGCGTAATTCGCTCCGGCTGGATGTGCGCCTCCAGCAAGGCGCCGACGGATAATGAACGCACCAGCGGCGACACGCCTCCGGAGAAGGGCGGGTTAGGAAAAGACAACAGGGCCGACGTATACCCTGCAGCGGACTCGAGTCCGGAAGGTGGCGGCGGCGGGAGAATTCAACGTTTAAGCATGCGAATGCGCGCAATGCGGAGACGTGAATTCGCGCATGCAAAGGGCGAACCGTTAAGCCGTATAGCCGGCTGCGTACGTTGCAACCAGTAAGAACGTTGGACGTTCTTGAAATCGGAGAAGAAAAGACTGCGCTCCAGTCTCATTCTCTCATTCTTGACTTTGCAATTTCCAGTTCCAAGATTACGCGCAAGGGCGGAGCGACCTGCAGTGAGAGTAGAGAGGGCGGAGACGAGTTGCGCAAGGATCTTGGCGGACCTTGAAAGAATTGGAGTAGCGATCTTGAACGAGCGCAGAGAGAGTAAGCAGTCAGTGCTTGAGTGGCCGACGCGCAGTGGCGATTGTGAGAGAGCGAGCGGAAGGGAGAACGTTTGTGTGTGCAGGCAACGCAATGTCGAAGGTTCCCCAGCTGCGAGTGTCTCCACTCAGGGTGCCGCAGATCGGTCTACGCGCATTTCAAGATGTGCTGTTGAGGCTGAAGCTCGATTTTCTCCTATGGGGGTGGAATTGGACATGTCCGGAGATGGTGCGCGAGTATCTGCAAGAGAGACACAAGCCTTCTCGCGGATTTCGCCCACATCCAGAGAGATGGGACATTTGCAATTGGGCGCAGGTGTTGGGCAGGTGTGCCGGCGAGGAAGGGGATCTCCTCTTCGAGGCCGACAGCGTGAAAGTGTCCCAGGAGGAAGAAGTCTCTTACAATGAGCTCTTCAAGGTGGCTAGACATCCCAAGAACGGTTTCCGGACACGGGATTACAAGGATCGATTGCGGAGAAATGTCGCGACGGCATTGCTGCAGATATTGCAGCCGACCAAGACCGCTTACATGCATGGTTGGCAGGTAGAGTTCGTGGAGCTAGTGCTGTCAGGAGCTCCGGTGCATTGGGCACGGCTCCTGTGGAAGGTGACGCGCCAACATGCGCAAGAAGAGAGGGGAGGAACGCTCAATCATCTATCGCCTTACTTAATCGTGTTTTACCGGGCGATGGGATGTTTGACGAATGCTGAGAAGACTCGGTTTCCGCAGCTGACCCGGACTTATCCAGGTAGATATTCGAGGGATGCCGAAGTAGACACGGATCCGGACGAGGAACCTGCCAGTACGCCTCCTGCTCCGGCTCCAGCAAGAGCAGCAGAAGAACGTCGAAGTGAGCGCATTCCGCGAAAGCGGAAGTGGGATGAGAGACCTGAGGACAGGCAGCCGGAAGTGCCAGCTGCGCCGACTCGTGGTCGGCCCACCCCCGAGCCTCACAGTCGACCAAAACAGAGGGCACGCAAAATGCCAACTGTTACTGAGGAGACCAGGCGAACTCCGACCCGGGGGAATCTCACACAGGAAGAGATAATCGCTCAGATTCTAGGGAAGACGGCAGATACCTCTGCACAGAAGGCACCACGGCCTTCGGGAGGAGATGGACGGACTGACAGCCGGCCGACTGCGAGTCGGATGACTGAAGGTCGACAAGCGGAAGGAAGGCCAACTGAACGGCGCGTTGAACCGGACAGCAGGCCGGAAGCAGAAGAGAGTTTGGCTGACGAGCCAACAATCCTCAAAGGGTCGTCTTCGGCGGAAGGCACTTCTGGAAGAACGCCCCCAACAAGCAGGCCAAGTGGAGTCAAGACGCGCAGGGTGTATCCGACTCCCAGTCGGACAACTGCTGGTCGGCCGACTGCGAGTCGGACAACAGAGAGTCAGCCGGATTCGCCGACTGCGAGACGGATGGGGCCAACGACCAGTGTGCGGACGCCTTCGGCGGACGCACCTTCAGCAAGGACACCTTCCGCGCAGATTGCGCCGGAAGGACAGGCAGCAGAAGCGGGCGGTGCAAGAGTGACAAAAGTCACTGTGGCGTCGACCCCTTCACAAACCGAAGATCGAGCCGGAACAGGGGCTCAAGCAGTGGGATCTCCCACTGCCCTGGATATTTTAGCAGGCAGTGGAGCAGCAGTCGCAGCAGAAGCTGCTGCGCGCCACAGTTCCAGGGAGTCGCCAAGGGATTCGGTGGCGACTGAAATCCTCGAGACTGAGGATGATACGAGCTCGGAAGAGCAGGAAGCGGATTCGGTGCAGAAAACGCCAACAGGGGTGCTGTGCGAACAGATAGTTCCACTCCTGCGATATCTGGATCGCAAGACATCCAAATACGGAAGTGCCTTAAAACCGCAGTCTTATGTGGAGACTATCAGGCGAAGGACGAGGATCAAGGTGGCAAAGTGGGCCTCTAGTTGCCAAGTATATGTGGAAAGGAACACCGCCCTCAAACAACACCTGGCGGTCACCCAGAAGCTATACCAAGCCTTGCAGCAGCAGAAGGAGGATGCGGCGACGAAAAGTCAGGCGGATGCCGAACTAATACGGGCAAAGATCGAGTTGGAACTGCAGGAGGAGCGGAGACAGAACAAAGTCCTAGCAGCCGAGCTTGCGCGCCAGACGCGCGCCTTAGAAGAAAGTCAAAGAGCCCGCAAGGAGGATGAGGAGTTGTTGTGCAACTTGCAATCCGAGTGCTCGGATTTGAGGGCACAACGTGCGGATTTAGAAATGCAGCTGGCAGAGGTGGAGAGCAGCTGCAGGGCACGAGGAGAGTTGGCGGCACGGGTGACTCGTTGTCTAAAAGGATACACCCATTGGGAGGTGGCAGCCCAAGAGAGGATCACACTCAGGGAGTTCGAGCTTCGGGCGGCGGCCTTGGCGGAAGGTGACAGTCGGAGTCGGCGGCGAGTGGCGAGAAAATTAGAAACCTTCTTGTCGGGTGCGCGCGACACTATGGCGCACTTGCAGTCGGAAGTCACCACAGCGCTCCGACGCCTGGGGTTACGCAGCCGGTCGGGAGACTGGCAAGGTAGAGATAGTACGCGGAGCAGTCCGGCGCGCAGGAGGCGCAGCACCGGATCTGCTGAGTGCAGTAGAGTAGTTTGGTTTCGCGCAGATACTGCGAGTGGTAGATAGGATAGCGTAGTGCTAGTTAGGATCTTTTAAGAGTATAAAGTAGATCAAGGCGTTTTGCCTTGGGACTCTTCCAGTTTCGGAAGTGCAGATCAGGAACTCACTTTCTTAGCGTGTTTGTGCATTTTGGTCCTGGCACCACGTAGAGAAGCTGCAGCATAGCGAAGTTACCGTATGATGTAGTTGAAGGCCTTCGGCTGAATGTTCAGAGCTAGCACCCGGTTAGAGACTTGAGTAGTGCGGATCTGCACCTGCGGGTGATTTCTGATACTCAGAGCCGGCTGCGAGTTAGATACTTGAACAGTTCCCCCTTACTCCTTCGAGTGACATATCCTGATTGTACTCCTACGGGAAGTTTCCCCTGAATGCCAATGTGAAGTTTCATTACTTCGTGTAAACCTTGGTTTGTAATTCAGGTTGTGTGTGTGTTACTGGATCGTGTTTTCAGTAAGTTCTCAGTCGGGTCTGCACTCCCTGCGTTTTGTGTGATAGTCGAGGGTGACGTCCACGGCGTACGTAGAGGCTTCGTTCCGAAGTGAGAAGTCCAGTCCGGGTACCCCCGCTAGTTCCTGGCGGAAGGGCAGTAAAAGCCGGAGTGGGAGGCACTTCCTGCAGAACCTCTGAGTGAACTTGCGAGACACTTTCCTCCTGAAATCCGAAGCGGAGGTTCTGACCGACCTCCGAGTTGTGCTTTTTGCCAGTTTCAGGTGTGTGTGTGTGTGTTGAGTGACCAAGCTGTACCGTGCATCCTCCGAGTATCCTCCGAGTTGAGATCCTCCTCCGAGTCGAGCCTCCGAGTCGAGCACTGCAGTATTTCTGGGAGTGACAGTCGCCTAGAATTCAAACTCTACCAAAAGTCTGTTAAATGTGACACTTTTACTCTGTGTGTTGCCTCTGTCCCTGTGGGTTCGATCTTTTTACCACCATACTGCAGTTTTAGCCTTTGGTGGGTTATTACATAAGGAGCCGACAACTTCTTTTTGGCGCCGCTGCCGGGGACAGTGCGTCAACACCAGAAACCTTGAGCAGCAATGCTCGGTGAATGTCGACGAGCGATAGTGTGGGAAACCTGAGTGCGAGAGCCACACGGAAACTCCGTCGAGATTCAGAAAAAGCCGTGGAAACAAAACGGCGAACTAAAAAGAAGACTCCCGGTGAGGACTCTGCAGAAAGATCGCCATCACCGACTACTGGAAGACAAAGGCGTTCCAGTTCACCTACCGAGAGCATTGAGCTAACAGTTCTATTGGACATCCCTCCGACAGGAACTCTTCCTGAGTTTGGCCAACCTAGGATCAGTCCGTCGACAGGATCACCGATGGCAGAACATCAAGCCAATCTCCGCCAGGTGTTTTCCCAACCTACCACCAAACATTCGTATCCAAGATACACGGGAACGGGCGACGACGATGATGCAGATTCATACATAAAGCTCTTCGAGTCTGTCTCCATCGCCAATCGTGAGACCAGTGATGAAGACAGATTACGAATCTTTCCTAGCCTGCTACGCAGACGAGCGCGTAGCTGGTACAACCATGAGAGCACCGACCCCACTGGCATCCGGACCTGGGCTCAGCTCAAGGAAAAGTTTCTGAGGCGGTTCCGCGAACTCGGATATGACAGTCGAGTTCTGACCCGACTTCGAAATCTTCGACGCGAGCGGAAGGAGAATCTTCGAGACTACACTGAGAGATTCCAAGACCTCCTAGATCGAATTCCGAAGACAGGCCCGGGAGAACCGTATTCGGTACAACAGGCAGTGGATTGGTATGTGACAGGGCTCTCAAGAGAAATGGAGACCTTCTGTAGGAGAGGCAAGACTGACACAATCCAAGATGTGATAGCTTCCGCGGAGACCTTTGAGACGTCAACCCTTGACACTCGAAGACGCGACCGACGGTCGACGAAGAAGAAGTCGCAAGGCGGACGTCGGAAGAGAAGGAACTCGCCTTCCTCGACAGAAGAATCAAGCTCCTCCGAATCAAGTTCTTCCTCGGAAGAGGAAGAGGACTCGTCATCTTCAGAAGAAGAAAGACGGAAGAAGAAACGCAGTGCGATCAAGAAGAAGGATCGAGGTAAGGGAATCCCAGTGAAGACTCAAGGGGACATCGCAGCCAAGGTAGACAACCTGGTGAAGAATTTTGCGGACCTGAAAGTTCATGTAGTGGGAGGCCAAGACCGACGTAAATCACCTGCGAGACAACGAGCGAATCTCTGGTGTACTACGTGCGGACAGGTGGGACATGCCAACACGGAGTGCATGTCCGCGAGGCCATCTTACCCAGTGAATGCGGTCGAATGGGCACCACAGTGGGAGAACCCCATGTATTATGCTGAGCCGCCTATGTATTATGCTAAGCAGGTTGAGGACACCGCCTACTCGGTACAGACAGCTCCAGCTACAACTCCGAACCCACCGGTGCATATACCGCGCTTTGTTCCGAGGGAAATGGCGGGTACACTCCCACCAAGACGCATGGCACCTCCAGGCAATCACAACCGACCTCGACCACAATTCGATGGTTGCTACAACTGCGGAGACATGGGGCATTACGCGCCAAGCTGTCCCCACCCGAGGAAGCCAATGGGGTATGCACCGTTGTGCAGCAATTGCAAGAAGTCCGGACATACAGCAGCTGAATGTGATCAACCCCAACTCCCTAGGCCAGCCGTGCGTTTCGTATCAACACCTGGCAAGGAAGAAGTGCAGGTCAACCAGGTAGAACTGAGTCTGGACCCAGCTGAAGGAGACGAAGTATGGCCAGAGGAAGAAGTAATGTGCGGTCGGGTAGAAACTCGAAGTTCGAAGAGGAGAGGAGAAGGCCACGAGGACACTCGCCGCCTCGAGCGTAGGGAAGAGAGGAGGAAGTCTAAAGAAGTTAGAGAAGGCCCGAGGAGAAGGCCGGGTACACCTCCGGCTATGAGAAACACCCAGCCGGAGCAGAACTCAGAAAAAGCGGACAGGTATTCAGAAGAGTTCCGGACTCGAGATTACCTTCCGGACATCAAAGATGAGGTGAGTCACCTCATCAAGGAAGCACTGGGCGCCGGAATGACATCCGACGTCCGGAAGGCGGTTAGGCCCCCTACACCACTTCCGACCGCGAGTACAGGAAAACTTCCGGCTGTGACTTCCAACACTCCCTACGACATAGTGGAAGACATAGGGAGCCAGAGGGCAAATATTTCCTTCCACCAGTTGTTGGAAGACAATAAGACGTACAGAAGGATGCTGATGCTTTCGTTGCGCCGACCACGCAAACCCCGAAAAGAGAAACTTCCGGCTGTGTACAGAGTGGAAGGAGGAGACCTGGGACCTCCAGAGATCGAAGTAGAGATCGGAGGCTGCGTCATACAGAAGGTACCAGTGGACTCCGGCTCGGGCGTGAATATCATGACCGAGGAGACAGCGAACTCCTTGGGGTTCCAGACCTTCGAGCCTACATCCCGAGTATTGCGACTGGCCGATCAAACACGCAGAATGCCACTAGGAATGTTGAGCAATGTGAGAACCAACATTGGAGGAGTGGACTTTCAACTGTCCTACATAATACTGCAACCTCTGATGAAGAAAGGTTATGATGTGCTGCTTGGCAGACCGTGGCTATACGATGCCAAAGCAAGGTGTGACTGGAGTAGGAAGAGATTACAGTTCCGTAGCCCTGCGGACCCTCCGACTGTCATTACCGTACCGTGGACCAAGGTACCCCATGAGGGCGAAACACCTTCCACCACCTCCGGTTACACAACTGGAAGGGAGACCAGCTCATCATGCACTTCAGAGACCGAAACGTCGGAGGACTTTGTGGGCTACGTCACTTGCTGCTCCATTGAGGAGGAAGGAGACGAGGTGTATCCGGATGAGGAATAGCAACTAACAGCCGGACTGGGCAGAAGCGAGATCAGTCACACAGAGGGGATTGTTGACCCGAGTGATTGCTGCGAACTGCAGCTCAGTCCAGGTAAAGGCTTGAAGGTGTTGTGGTAACACGCTTTTTGTTTTTTTTGCAGAATTTAAACAATTTTAGAAAACTAGTACCAAAGCAGTGTTTGTAGCTAGAGAAGGGTACGCTAAATAGAGTGGATTGATGAGATCGTCACGAGGGCACAAAGAATCACGTAGTCGGATGTACCAACGCCAACGTCTTCGGCGCCTTCGGCAAAAGCTCCTTTTTGAGGTGTCTCTACTCACGCGCCTCTAGCGTATAAGGAAGCTACGCTTCCGGCGCAGACACCTCAGGAGGAGGTTGTGCTAAAGACGTCAGGGGAAGGGCCCGGACCTCTAAAGGCATCCGACCATGAGTGCGCCTTCGGCGAAGCGCCGCTAGCGCGGAAAGGGAAAACCTTCATAACAATCGGGATGCACGGTAGATCCAGTTGGTGGAAGTTGCATTAGACAGAGCTCGGGACGCTCGTTCTAACGAGTCCAAGAGCGCCGGAGATGGATCAGGAATGGAGAAGTTATGAGCGTCGGAAAACTCGTAGCCGGACATGCGCCGTTCGCGCTAGGGTTCACAGCCGGAAAGAATTCCCGTACGCCCTCGGCGATGCGCCTTCGGCGGAATCACGCGCTCACAGGAGGAAATCAACTCAGAGTCGGAAGCGCCCTTGGCGGCTGTTCATGGAAGGAAAGCGCCGGTCAGATGTACGCCTCCGACGTGGCGCTGACGGCCGGATGCGCTGGCATGAGTTGCGCTGACGGATATGCGCTGGCAGCAACGGACGAGGCATAAAGGACAAAATAGGCGGTACGACTGCGCGCCGGCGTAATTCGCTCCGGCTGGATGTGCGCCTCCAGCAAGGCGCCGACGGATAATGAACGCACCAGCGGCAACACGCCTCCAGAGAAGGGCGGGTTAGGAAAAGACAACAAGGCCGACGTATACCCTACAGCGGACTCGAGTCCGGAAGGTGGCGGCGGCGGGAGAATTCAACGTTTAAGCATGCGAATGCGCGCAAGGCGGAGACGTGAATTCGCGCATGCAAAGGGCGAACCGTTAAGCCGTATAGCCGGCTGCGTACGTTGCAACCAGTAAGAACGTTGGACGTTCTTGAAATCGGAGAAGAAAAGACTGCGCTCCAGTCTCATTCTCTCATTCTTGACTTTGCGATTTCCAGTTCCAAGATTACGCGCAAGGGCGGAGCGACCTGCAGTGAGAGTAGAGAGTGCGGAGACGAGTTGCGCAAGGATCTTGGCGGACCTTGAAAGAATTGGAGTAGCGATCTCGAACGAGCGTAGAGAGAGTGAGCAGTCAGTGCTTGAGTGGCCGACGCGCAGTGGCGATTGTGAGAGAGCGAGCGAAAGGGAGAACGTTTGTGTGTGTGCAGGCAACGCAATGTCGAAGGTTCCCCAGCTGCGAGTGTCTCCACTCAGGGTGCCGCAGATCGGTCTACGCGCATTTCAAGATGTGCTGTTGAGGTTGAAGCTCGATTTTCTCCTATGGGGGTGGAATTGGACGTGTCCGGAGATGGTGCGCGAGTATCTGCAAGAGAGACACAAGCCTTCTCGCGGATTTCGCCCACACCCAGAGAGATGGGAAATTGGCAATTGGGCGCAGGTGTTGGGCAGGTGTGCCGGCGAGGAAGGGGATCTCCTCTTCGAGGCCGACAGCGTGAAAGTGTCCCAAGAGGAAGAAGTCTCTTACAATGAGCTCTTCAAGGTGGCTAGACATCCCAAGAACGGTTTCCGGACTCGGGATTACAAGGATCGATTGCGGAGAAATGTCGCGACAGCATTGCTGCAGATATTGCAGCCGACCAAGACCGCTTACATGCATGGTTGGCAGGTAGAGTTTGTGGAGCTAGTGTTGTCAGGAGCTCCGGTGCATTGGGCACGACTTCTGTGGAAGGTGACGCGCCAACATGCGCAAGAAGAGAGGGGAGGAACGCTCAATCATCTATCGCCTTACTTAATCGTGTTTTACCGGGCGATGGGATGTTTGACGAATGCTGAGAAAACTCGGTTTCCGCAGCTGAGCCGGTCTTATCCAGGTAGATATTCGAGGGAGGCCGAAGTAGACACGGATCCGGACGAGGAACTTGCCAGTACGCCTCCGGCTCCGGCTCCAGCCAGAGCAGCAGAAGAACGTCGAAGTGAGCGCATTCCGCGCAAGCGGAAGTGGGATGAGAGACCTGAGGACAGGCAGCCGGAAGTACCAGCTGCGCCGACTCGTGGTCGGCCCACCCCCGAGCCTCATAGTCGACCAAAACAGAGGGCACGCAGAATGCCAACTGTTACTGAGGAGACCAGGCGAACTCCGACCCGGCGGAATCTCACACAGGAAGAGATAATCACTCAGGTTCTAGGGAAGACGGCAGAAACCTCTGCACAGAAGGCACCACGGCCTTCGGGAGGAGATGGACGGACTGACGACCGGCCGACTGCGAGTCGGATGACTGAAGGTCGACAGACGGAAGGAAGGCCAACTGAACGGCGCGTTGAACCGGACAGCAGGCCGGAGGCGGAAGAGAGTTTGGCTGACGAGCCAACAATCCTCAGAGGGTCGTCTTCGGCGGAAGGCACTTCTGGAAGAACGCCACCAACAAGTAGGCCAAGTGGAGTCAAGACGCGCAGGGTGTATCCGACTCCCAGTCGGACAACTGCTGGCCGGCCGACTGCGAGTCGGACAACAGAGAGTCAGCCGGATTCGCCGACTGCAAGACGGATGGGGCCAACGACCAGTGTGCGGACGCCTTCGGCGGACGCACCTTCAGCAAGGACACCTTCCGCGCAGATTGCGCCGGAAGGACAGGCAGCAGAAGCGGGCGGTGCAAGAGTGACAAAAGTCACTACGACGTCGACCCCTTCACAAACCGAAGATCGAGCCGGAACAGGGGCTCAAGCAGTGGGATCTCCCACTGCCCTGGATATTTTAGCAGGCAGTGGAGCAGCAGTCGCAGCAGAAGCTGCTGCGCGCCACAGTTCCAGGGAGTCGCCAAGGGATTCGGTGGCGACTGAAATCCTCGCGACTGAGGATGATACGAGCTCGGAAGAGCAAGAAGAGGAGTCAGTGCAGAAAACGCCAACAGGGGTGCTGTGCGAACAGATAGTTCCACTCCTGCGATATCTGGATCGCAAGACATCCAAATACGGAAGTGCCTTAAAACCGCAGTCTTATGTGGAGACAATCAGGCGAAGGACGAGGAGCAAGGTGGCAAAGTGGGCCTCTAGATGCGGAGTATATGTGGATAGGAACACCGCCCTCCGACAACACCTGGCGGTCACCCAGAAGCTGTACCAAGCCTTGCAGCAGCAGAAGGAGGATGCGGCGACGAAGAGTCAGGCGGAGGCCGAACTAATACGGGCAAGGATCGAGTCGGAACTGCAGGAGGAGCGGAGACAGAACGAAGTCCTAGCAGCCGAGCTTGCGCGCCAGACGCGCGCCTTAGAGGAAAGTCAACGAGCCCGCAAGGAGGATGAGGAGTTGTTGTGCAACTTGCAAACCGAGTGCTCGGATTTGAGGACACAACGTGCGGATTTAGAAATGCAGCTGGTAGAGGTGGAGAGCAGCAGCAGGGCACGAGGAGAGTTGGCGGCACGGGTGACTCGTTGTCTAAACGGATACACCCATTGGGAGGTGGCAGCTCAAGAGAGGGTTACACTCCGGGAGTTCGAGCTTCGGGCGGCGGCATTGACGGAAGGTGACAGTCGGAGTCGGCGGCGAGTGGCAAGGAAATTAGAAACTTTTCTGTCGGGTGCGCGCGACACTATGGCGCACTTGCAGTCGGAAGTCACTGCAGCGCTCCGACGCCTGGGGTTACGCAGCCGGTCGGAAGACTGGCAGGGTAGAGATAGTACGCGGAGCAGTCCGGCGCGCAGGAGGCGCAGCACCGGATCTGCTGAGTGCAGTAGAGTAGTTTGGTTTCGCGCAGATGCTGCGAGTGGTAGATAGGATAGCGTAGTGCTAGTTAGGATCTTTTGAGAGTATAAAGTAGATCAAGGCGTTTTGCCTTGGGACTCTTCCAGTTTCGGAAGTGCAGATCAGGAACTCACTTTCTTGGCGTGTTTGTGCATTTTGGTCCTGGCACCACGTAGAGAAGCTGCAGCATAGCGAAGTTACCGTATGTTGTAGTTGAAGGCCTTCGGCTGAATGTTCAGAGCTCGCACCCGGTTAGAGACTTGAGTAGTGCGGATCTGCACCTGCGGGTGATTTCTGATGCTCAGAGCCGGCTGCGAGTTAGAGACTTGAACAGTTCCCCCTTACTCCTTCGAGTGACATATCCTGATTGTACTCCTACGGGAAGTTTCCCCTGAATGCCAATGTGAAGTTTCATTACTTCGTGTAAACCTTGGTTTGTAATTCAGGTTGTGTGGGTGTTACTGGATCGTGTTTTCAGTAAGTTCTCAGTCGGGTCTGCACTCCCTGCGTTTTGTGTGATAGTCGAGGGTGACGTCCACGGCGTACGTAGAGGCTTCGTTCCGAAGTGAGAAGTCCAGTCCGGGTACCCCCGCTAGTTCCTGGCGGAAGGGCAGTAAAAGCCGGAGTGGGAGGCACTTCCTGCAGAACCTCTGAGTGAACTTGCGAGACACTTTCCTCCTGAAATCCGAAGCGGAGGTCCTGACCGACCTCCGAGTTGTGCTTTTTGCCAGTTTCAGGTGTGTGTGTGTGTGTTGAGTGACCAAGCTGTACCGTGCATCCTCCGAGCATCCTCCGAGTTGAGTTCCTCCTCCGAGTCGAGCCTCCGAGTCGAGCACTACAGTATTTCTGGGAGTGACAGTCGCCTAGAATTCAAACTCTACCAAAAGTCTGTTAAACGTGACACTTTTACTCTGTGTGTTGCCTCTGTCCCTGTGGGTTCGATCTTTTTACCACCATACTGCAGTTTTAGCCTTTGGTGGGTTATTACATAAGGAGCCGACAACTTCTTTTTGGCGCCGCTGCCGGGGACAGTGCGTCAACACCAGAAACCTTGAGCAGCAATGCTCGGTGAATGTCGACGAGCGATAGTGTGGGAAACCTGAGTGCGAGAGCCACACGGAAACTCCGTCGAGATTCAGAAAAAGCCGTGGAAACAAAACGGCGAACTAAAAAGAAGACTCCCAGTGAGGACTCTGCAGAAAGATCGCCATCACCGACTACTGGAAGACAAAGGCGTTCCAGTTCACCTACCGAGAGCATTGAGCTAACAGTTCTATTGGACATCCCTCCGACGGGAACTCTTCCTGAGTTTGGCCAACCTAGGATCAGTCCGTCGACAGGATCATCGATGGCAGAACATCAAGCCAATCTCCGCCAGGTGTTTTCCCAACCTACCACCAAACATTCGTATCCAAGATACACGGGAACGGGCGACGACGATGATGCAGATTCATACATAAAGCTCTTCGAGTCTGTCTCCATCGCCAATCGTGAGACCAGTGATGAAGACAGATTACGAATCTTTCCTAGCCTGCTACGCAGACGAGCGCGTAGCTGGTACAACCATGAGAGCACCGACCCCACTGGCATCCGGACCTGGGCTCAGCTCAAGGAAAAGTTTCTGAAGCGGTTCCGCGAACTCGGATACGACAGTCGAGTTCTGACCCGGCTTCGAAATCTTCGACGCGAGCGGAAGGAGAATCTTCGAGACTACACGGAGAGATTCCAAGACCTCCTAGATCGAATTCCGAAGACAGGCCCGGGAGAACCGTATTCGGTACAACAGGCAGTGGATTGGTATGTGACGGGGCTCTCAAGAGAAATGGAGACCTTCTGTAGGAGAGGCAAGACTGACACAATCCAAGATGTGATAGCTTCCGCGGAGACCTTTGAGACGTCAACCCTTGACACTCGAAGACGCGACCGACGGTCGACGAAGAAGAAGTCGCAAGGCGGACGTCGGAAGAGAAGGAACTCGCCTTCCTCGACAGAAGAATCAAGCTCCTCCGAATCAAGTTCTTCCTCGGAGGAGGAAGAGGACTCGTCATCTTCAGAAGAAGAAAGACGGAAGAAGAAACGCAGTGCGATCAAGAAGAAGGATCGAGGTAAGGGAATCCCAGTGAAGACTCAAGGGGACATCGCAGCCAAGGTAGACAACCTGGTGAAGAATTTTGCGGACCTGAAAGTTCATGTAGTGGGAGGCCAAGACCGACGTAAATCACCTGCGAGACAACGAGCAAATCTCTGGTGTACTACGTGCGGACAGGTGGGACATGCCAACACGGAGTGCATGTCCGCGAGGCCATCTTACCCAGTGAATGCGGTCGAATGGGCACCACAGTGGGAGACCCCCATGTATTATGCTGAGCCGCCTATGTATTATGCTGAGCAGGTTGAGGACACCGCCTACTCGGTACAGACAGCTCCAGCTACAACTCCGAACCCACCGGTGCATATACCGCGCTTTGTTCCAAGGGAAATGGCGGGTACACTCCCACCAAGACGCATGGCACCTCCAGGAAATCACACAGGAAATAACCGACCTCGAGCACAATTCGATGGTTGCTACAACTGCGGAGACATGGGGCATTACGCGCCAAGTTGTCCCCACCCGAGGAGGCCAATGGGGTATGCACCATTGTGCAGCAATTGCAAGAAGTCCGGACATACAGCAGCTGAATGTGACCAGCCACCAATCCCTAGGCCAACCGTGCGTTTCGTAGCAACACCTGGCAAGGAAGAAGTGCAGGTCAACCAGGTAGAACTGAGTCTGGACCCAGCTGAAGAAAACGAAGTATGGCCAGAGGAAGAAGTAATGTGCGGTCGGGTAGAAACCCGAAGTTCGAAGAGGAAAGGAGAAGGCCACGAGGACACTCGCCGCCTCGAGCGTAGGGAAGAGAGGAGGAAGTCTAAAGAAGTTAGAGAAGGCCCGAGGAGAAGGCCGGGTACACCTCCGGCTATGAGAAACACCCAGCCGGAGCAGAACTCAGAAAATGCGGATAGGTATTCAGAAGAGTTCCGGACTCGAGATTACCTTCCGGACATCAAAGATGAGGTAAGTCACCTCATCAAGGAAGCACTGAACGCCGGAATGACATCCGACGACCGGAAGGCGGTTAGGCCCCCTACACCCCTTCCGACCGCGAGTACAGGGAAACTTCCGGCCGTGACTTCCAACACTCCCTACGACATAGTGAAAGACATGGGGAGCCAGAGGGCAAATATTTCCTTCCACCAGTTGTTGGAAGACAATAAGACGTACAGGAGGATGCTGATGCTTTCGTTGCGCAGACCACGCAAACCCCGAAAAGAGAAACTTCCGGATGTGTACAGAGTGGAAGGGGGAGACCTGGGACCTCCAGAGATCGAAGTAGAGATCGGAGGTTGTGTCATTCAGAAGGTACCAGTGGACTCCGGCTCGGGCGTGAATATCATGACCGAGGAGACAGCGAACTCCTTGGGATTCCAGACCTTCGAGCCTACATCCCGAGTATTGCGACTGGCCGATCAAACACGCAGAATGCCACTAGGAATGGTGAGCAATGTGAGAACCAACATTGGAGGAGTGGACTTTCAACTGTCCTACATAATACTGCAACCTCTGATGAAGAAAGGTTATGATGTGCTGCTTGGCAGACCTTGGCTATACGATGCCAAAGCAAGGTGTGACTGGAGTAGGAAGAGATTACAGTTCCGTAGCCCTGCTGACCCTCCGACTGTCATTACCGTACCGTGGACCAAGGTACCTCATGAAGGCGAAACACCTTCCACCACCTCCGGTTACACAACCGGAGGGGAGACTAGCTCATCATGCACTTCAGAGACCGAAACGTCGGAAGACTTTGTGGGCTACGTCACTTGCTGCTCCATTGAGGAGGAAGGAGACGAGGTGTATCCGGATGAGGAATAGCAACTAGCAGCCGGACTGGGCAGAAGCGAGATCAGTCACACAGAGGGGATTGTTGACCCGAGTGATTGCTGCGAACTGCAGCTCAGTCCAGGTAAAGGCTTGAAGGTGTCAAGCCAGGTACAAGGAGAAGAGTTGAACAGGGTACAGGCGTTTCTTCGCCAATATGAGGATGTCTTCGCATGGAGGATTGAAGACATGAAAGGCATACCTGCAAGGTATGGAGAGCACAGGATCGACTTGTTGGACGAGGCAGTTCCGGTTCGCCAACGCCAATACAGGCTCAACCCAAAATATTCATTATTGGTGAAGGACGAAATCGATAAGTACCTGAGCGCAGGAATCATCTACCCGGTACTCAGTAGCGAGTGGGTGTCGCCTATCGTGATCGTGCCCAAGAAACTGACGGGTAAGATCCGGGTGTGTCAGGACTTCAGGAAGCTGAACGCAGCAACGCGGAAGGACCATCACCCTCTTCCTTTCACGGACTCTATTCTGGACCATGTAGCAGGGCATGAATGCTACAGTTTCCTAGACGGATTTTCCGGCTACAACCAGGTGTCCATCAGGGAACAGGACAAGGACAAAACAACCTTCACAACCGACTGGGGAACCTATGCTTATCACAAGATGCCGTTCGGTCTGTGCAACGCGCCAGCGACGTTCCAGCGGATGATGACAAACATCTTCCAAGAGCACCTGAGGAAGTTCCTAGAAATTTTCATCGACGACTTTTGTGTCTTCGGTAAGAGGTCGGAGCACCTTAACCATCTTCGGCAAACGTTCGACAGGTGTAGGGAAAGCAGCTTGTCCTTACACCCTGAGAAATGTTTTTTCTTCATGACCAGCGGAATCCTGCTGGGGCACCGAGTTTCGTCCGATGGCATTGCAGTGGATGTAGAGAAGGTGAAGATTATTCTCGAACTGCAGCCGCCAACGAATCTGCGTGAGTTGAGGGCCTTCCTTGGCCATGTAGGTTATTACAGAAGGTTCATAAATATGTATGCCATCTTGGCAGCCGATCTGACAAAGCTGCTTAAGAAGGATGAACCCTATGTGTGGGGCAAGGAGCAACAGCTGGCCTTTGAAACGCTCAAGGCCAAACTGACGACTGCTCCGGTTCTGAGAAGTCCGGATTGGAACAGACCTTTCCATGTCTATGTAGACACGTCGGCGTTTGCAATCGGGGTGGTTCTCAGTCAGAAGGACGACAACAAGAAAGACTACCCGATTTACTTCGCGAGTCGTCAGTTGTCAGCAGCAGAGAAGAAGTACACGACAACTGAGAGGGAGGCGTTGGGAATGGTGTACTCCTGTAAGAAGTTCCGACATTATTTGATCTGCTATGAGTTCGTGTTTCATGTAGATCATTACGCCTTACAGCACCTGGTGAAGAAGGCGGATCTGTCCGGACGAATTGCCAGGTGGGTGCTACTGCTGCAGGAATTCACCTACACTGTACAGACACGGAAAGGCGTTCACCATGAGAACGCGGACTACCTCTCCCGACTATGGACCGAAACCATAGAGGAGGAAGTAGTGGATGATTTTCCCGACGAACAGCTTTTTCAGTTGTCCGCCAGCCATGAGTCCAGGTACGCGGACTTATACAGGTTTCTGCTCACACTACAATGTCCGGAAGGATTGGATGCGGAGCAGCGCACAGTCTTCGTTCATAAAGCGGGACCTTACCAGCTTCAACAGGGGGTCTTGTTCAAGAAAATGGCAGACGAGAGGTTGTGCAGATGTCTAGAGGAGTCTGAAGTACCGCGAGTTGTCAAAGCCATGCACACAGAAGACGCTGGTGGTCACTACGCCACCAGAAACACAGTGACCAAAATTGTAAATGCAGGATACTGGTGGCCGACGATGTTCAAAGATGTACACGACTACGTTCGCAAATGCGACAGCTGCCAGAGGACGGGAAGGCCGACTCCGACCACGAGATGGCCTCTTACACCAATCATGCCATTAGCACCATTTGAAAAATGGGGGATCGACTTCGTGGGACCAATACAACCTGTCACTAAAGGCACGCGCAGGCGCTACATATTGGTAGCAACAGACTATGCGACCAAGATGGTGGAGGCAGAAGCCACAAGGCACGATGACGCAGCCGCAGTAGCACGGTTCCTATTCGAATCCATCATCACACGCTACGGGTGCCCCCTAGAAATAGTCAGTGACAGAGGGACGCACTTTCTGAATCAGGTGATAGAAAGTTTGACGCGGCACTTCCAGATTAAGCATCGGAAGACTACTCCATACAACCCCAAGGCTAATGGTCTGACAGAGAAGTCCAATGGATTACTCTGTAAGATACTCCTCAAGGTGACTGTAAACCATGCTCATGACTGGGACACCAAGCTACCGGCCGCCTTATGGGCATATAGAACGGCAGAAAAAGTCACCACCAGGCAAACACCTTACTTCCTAGTTTATGGGCAACATCCGATCTTACCCATCGAATTCGAGATACCTACCAAGAGGACCTTAGATCAGAGAAGGCTGGACGCGGAAGAAAGTCAGGCATATAGACTGCAAGAGGTAATGGCACTGGAGGAAAGACGTCAAGAGGCCGAAGATCGGACAAAGCAATTACAACTCAGGCGGAAAGAGAAGTACGATCGAAGGCTCAAACCAGTACTGCTGGAGAAGGGCGATTTGGCTCTGCTATACGATAGCAGACATGCTAGATTTCCAGGCAAGCTCCACTTGAGGTGGATGGGACCTTACAAGGTGATAGAAGTTTTTCCAAATGGATCCATCCAACTCGCAGAACTGACGGGAGAATGGTTAGGCACCCGCGTGAACGGATGGCGTCTGAAGAAATACCACGTGTAAATGTTCGCGTGGGCGCTCACAATTGAGGAGGGGGGCATGTGGTAACACGCTTTTTGTTTTTTTTGCAGAATTTAAACAATTTTAGAAAACTAGTACCAAAGCAGTGTTTGTAGCTAGAGAAGGGTACGCTAAATAGAGTGGATTGATGAGATCGTCACGAGGGCACAAAGAATCACGTAGTCGGATGTACCAACGCCAACGTCTTCGGCGCCTTCGGCAAAAGCTCCTTTTTGAGGTGTCTCTACTCACGCGCCTCTAGCGTATAAGGAAGCTACGCTTCCGGCGCAGACACCTCAGGAGGAGGTTGTGCTAAAGACGTCAGGGGAAGGGCCCGGACCTCTAAAGGCATCCGACCATGAGTGCGCCTTCGGCGAAGCGCCGCTAGCGCGGAAAGGGAAAACCTTCATAACAATCGGGATGCACGGTAGATCCAGTTGGTGGAAGTTGCATTAGACAGAGCTCGGGACGCTCGTTCTAACGAGTCCAAGAGCGCCGGAGATGGATCAGGAATGGAGAAGTTATGAGCGTCGGAAAACTCGTAGCCGGACATGCGCCGTTCGCGCTAGGGTTCACAGCCGGAAAGAATTCCCGTACGCCCTCGGCGATGCGCCTTCGGCGGAATCACGCGCTCACAGGAGGAAATCAACTCAGAGTCGGAAGCGCCCTTGGCGGCTGTTCATGGAAGGAAAGCGCCGGTCAGATGTACGCCTCCGACGTGGCGCTGACGGCCGGATGCGCTGGCATGAGTTGCGCTGACGGATATGCGCTGGCAGCAACGGACGAGGCATAAAGGACAAAATAGGCGGTACGACTGCGCGCCGGCGTAATTCGCTCCGGCTGGATGTGCGCCTCCAGCAAGGCGCCGACGGATAATGAACGCACCAGCGGCAACACGCCTCCAGAGAAGGGCGGGTTAGGAAAAGACAACAAGGCCGACGTATACCCTACAGCGGACTCGAGTCCGGAAGGTGGCGGCGGCGGGAGAATTCAACGTTTAAGCATGCGAATGCGCGCAAGGCGGAGACGTGAATTCGCGCATGCAAAGGGCGAACCGTTAAGCCGTATAGCCGGCTGCGTACGTTGCAACCAGTAAGAACGTTGGACGTTCTTGAAATCGGAGAAGAAAAGACTGCGCTCCAGTCTCATTCTCTCATTCTTGACTTTGCGATTTCCAGTTCCAAGATTACGCGCAAGGGCGGAGCGACCTGCAGTGAGAGTAGAGAGTGCGGAGACGAGTTGCGCAAGGATCTTGGCGGACCTTGAAAGAATTGGAGTAGCGATCTCGAACGAGCGTAGAGAGAGTGAGCAGTCAGTGCTTGAGTGGCCGACGCGCAGTGGCGATTGTGAGAGAGCGAGCGAAAGGGAGAACGTTTGTGTGTGTGCAGGCAACGCAATGTCGAAGGTTCCCCAGCTGCGAGTGTCTCCACTCAGGGTGCCGCAGATCGGTCTACGCGCATTTCAAGATGTGCTGTTGAGGTTGAAGCTCGATTTTCTCCTATGGGGGTGGAATTGGACGTGTCCGGAGATGGTGCGCGAGTATCTGCAAGAGAGACACAAGCCTTCTCGCGGATTTCGCCCACACCCAGAGAGATGGGAAATTGGCAATTGGGCGCAGGTGTTGGGCAGGTGTGCCGGCGAGGAAGGGGATCTCCTCTTCGAGGCCGACAGCGTGAAAGTGTCCCAAGAGGAAGAAGTCTCTTACAATGAGCTCTTCAAGGTGGCTAGACATCCCAAGAACGGTTTCCGGACTCGGGATTACAAGGATCGATTGCGGAGAAATGTCGCGACAGCATTGCTGCAGATATTGCAGCCGACCAAGACCGCTTACATGCATGGTTGGCAGGTAGAGTTTGTGGAGCTAGTGTTGTCAGGAGCTCCGGTGCATTGGGCACGACTTCTGTGGAAGGTGACGCGCCAACATGCGCAAGAAGAGAGGGGAGGAACGCTCAATCATCTATCGCCTTACTTAATCGTGTTTTACCGGGCGATGGGATGTTTGACGAATGCTGAGAAAACTCGGTTTCCGCAGCTGAGCCGGTCTTATCCAGGTAGATATTCGAGGGAGGCCGAAGTAGACACGGATCCGGACGAGGAACTTGCCAGTACGCCTCCGGCTCCGGCTCCAGCCAGAGCAGCAGAAGAACGTCGAAGTGAGCGCATTCCGCGCAAGCGGAAGTGGGATGAGAGACCTGAGGACAGGCAGCCGGAAGTACCAGCTGCGCCGACTCGTGGTCGGCCCACCCCCGAGCCTCATAGTCGACCAAAACAGAGGGCACGCAGAATGCCAACTGTTACTGAGGAGACCAGGCGAACTCCGACCCGGCGGAATCTCACACAGGAAGAGATAATCACTCAGGTTCTAGGGAAGACGGCAGAAACCTCTGCACAGAAGGCACCACGGCCTTCGGGAGGAGATGGACGGACTGACGACCGGCCGACTGCGAGTCGGATGACTGAAGGTCGACAGACGGAAGGAAGGCCAACTGAACGGCGCGTTGAACCGGACAGCAGGCCGGAGGCGGAAGAGAGTTTGGCTGACGAGCCAACAATCCTCAGAGGGTCGTCTTCGGCGGAAGGCACTTCTGGAAGAACGCCACCAACAAGTAGGCCAAGTGGAGTCAAGACGCGCAGGGTGTATCCGACTCCCAGTCGGACAACTGCTGGCCGGCCGACTGCGAGTCGGACAACAGAGAGTCAGCCGGATTCGCCGACTGCAAGACGGATGGGGCCAACGACCAGTGTGCGGACGCCTTCGGCGGACGCACCTTCAGCAAGGACACCTTCCGCGCAGATTGCGCCGGAAGGACAGGCAGCAGAAGCGGGCGGTGCAAGAGTGACAAAAGTCACTACGACGTCGACCCCTTCACAAACCGAAGATCGAGCCGGAACAGGGGCTCAAGCAGTGGGATCTCCCACTGCCCTGGATATTTTAGCAGGCAGTGGAGCAGCAGTCGCAGCAGAAGCTGCTGCGCGCCACAGTTCCAGGGAGTCGCCAAGGGATTCGGTGGCGACTGAAATCCTCGCGACTGAGGATGATACGAGCTCGGAAGAGCAAGAAGAGGAGTCAGTGCAGAAAACGCCAACAGGGGTGCTGTGCGAACAGATAGTTCCACTCCTGCGATATCTGGATCGCAAGACATCCAAATACGGAAGTGCCTTAAAACCGCAGTCTTATGTGGAGACAATCAGGCGAAGGACGAGGAGCAAGGTGGCAAAGTGGGCCTCTAGATGCGGAGTATATGTGGATAGGAACACCGCCCTCCGACAACACCTGGCGGTCACCCAGAAGCTGTACCAAGCCTTGCAGCAGCAGAAGGAGGATGCGGCGACGAAGAGTCAGGCGGAGGCCGAACTAATACGGGCAAGGATCGAGTCGGAACTGCAGGAGGAGCGGAGACAGAACGAAGTCCTAGCAGCCGAGCTTGCGCGCCAGACGCGCGCCTTAGAGGAAAGTCAACGAGCCCGCAAGGAGGATGAGGAGTTGTTGTGCAACTTGCAAACCGAGTGCTCGGATTTGAGGACACAACGTGCGGATTTAGAAATGCAGCTGGTAGAGGTGGAGAGCAGCAGCAGGGCACGAGGAGAGTTGGCGGCACGGGTGACTCGTTGTCTAAACGGATACACCCATTGGGAGGTGGCAGCTCAAGAGAGGGTTACACTCCGGGAGTTCGAGCTTCGGGCGGCGGCATTGACGGAAGGTGACAGTCGGAGTCGGCGGCGAGTGGCAAGGAAATTAGAAACTTTTCTGTCGGGTGCGCGCGACACTATGGCGCACTTGCAGTCGGAAGTCACTGCAGCGCTCCGACGCCTGGGGTTACGCAGCCGGTCGGAAGACTGGCAGGGTAGAGATAGTACGCGGAGCAGTCCGGCGCGCAGGAGGCGCAGCACCGGATCTGCTGAGTGCAGTAGAGTAGTTTGGTTTCGCGCAGATGCTGCGAGTGGTAGATAGGATAGCGTAGTGCTAGTTAGGATCTTTTGAGAGTATAAAGTAGATCAAGGCGTTTTGCCTTGGGACTCTTCCAGTTTCGGAAGTGCAGATCAGGAACTCACTTTCTTGGCGTGTTTGTGCATTTTGGTCCTGGCACCACGTAGAGAAGCTGCAGCATAGCGAAGTTACCGTATGTTGTAGTTGAAGGCCTTCGGCTGAATGTTCAGAGCTCGCACCCGGTTAGAGACTTGAGTAGTGCGGATCTGCACCTGCGGGTGATTTCTGATGCTCAGAGCCGGCTGCGAGTTAGAGACTTGAACAGTTCCCCCTTACTCCTTCGAGTGACATATCCTGATTGTACTCCTACGGGAAGTTTCCCCTGAATGCCAATGTGAAGTTTCATTACTTCGTGTAAACCTTGGTTTGTAATTCAGGTTGTGTGGGTGTTACTGGATCGTGTTTTCAGTAAGTTCTCAGTCGGGTCTGCACTCCCTGCGTTTTGTGTGATAGTCGAGGGTGACGTCCACGGCGTACGTAGAGGCTTCGTTCCGAAGTGAGAAGTCCAGTCCGGGTACCCCCGCTAGTTCCTGGCGGAAGGGCAGTAAAAGCCGGAGTGGGAGGCACTTCCTGCAGAACCTCTGAGTGAACTTGCGAGACACTTTCCTCCTGAAATCCGAAGCGGAGGTCCTGACCGACCTCCGAGTTGTGCTTTTTGCCAGTTTCAGGTGTGTGTGTGTGTGTGTTGAGTGACCAAGCTGTACCGTGCATCCTCCGAGCATCCTCCGAGTTGAGTTCCTCCTCCGAGTCGAGCCTCCGAGTCGAGCACTACAGTATTTCTGGGAGTGACAGTCGCCTAGAATTCAAACTCTACCAAAAGTCTGTTAAACGTGACACTTTTACTCTGTGTGTTGCCTCTGTCCCTGTGGGTTCGATCTTTTTACCACCATACTGCAGTTTTAGCCTTTGGTGGGTTATTACAGGTGTCAAGCCAGGTACAAGGAGAAGAGTTGAACAGGGTACAGGCGTTTCTTCGCCAGTATGAGGATGTCTTCGCATGGAAGATTGAAGACATGAAAGGCATACCTGCAAGGTATGGAGAGCACAGGATCGACTTGTTGGACGAGGCAGTTCCGGTTCGCCAACGCCAATACAGGCTCAACCCAAAATATTCATTATTGGTGAAGGACGAAATCGATAAGTACCTGAGCGCAGGAATCATCTACCCGGTACTTAGTAGCGAGTGGGTGTCGCCTATCGTGATCGTGCCCAAGAAACTGACGGGTAAGATCCGGGTGTGTCAGGACTTCAGGAAGCTGAACGCAGCAACGCGGAAGGACCATCACCCTCTTCCTTTCACGGACTCTATTCTGGACCATGTAGCAGGGCATGAATGCTACAGTTTCCTAGACGGATTTTCCGGCTACAACCAGGTGTCCATCAGGGAACAGGACAAGGACAAAACAACCTTCACAACCGACTGGGGAACCTATGCTTATCACAAGATGCCGTTCGGTCTGTGCAACGCGCCAGCGACGTTCCAGCGGATGATGACAAACATCTTCCAAGAGCACCTGAGGAAGTTCCTAGAAATTTTCATCGACGACTTTTGTGTCTTCGGTAAGAGGTCGGAGCACCTTAACCATCTTCGGCAAACGTTCGACAGGTGTAGGGAAAGCAGCTTGTCCTTACACCCTGAGAAATGTTTTTTCTTCATGACCAGCGGAATCCTGCTAGGGCACCGAGTTTCGTCCGATGGCATTGCAGTGGATGTAGAGAAGGTGAAGATTATTCTTGAACTGCAGCCGCCAACGAATCTGCGTGAGTTGAGGGCCTTCCTTGGCCATGTAGGTTATTACAGAAGGTTCATAAATATGTATGCCATCTTGGCAGCCGATCTGACGAAGCTGCTTAAGAAGGATGAACCCTATGTGTGGGGCAAAGAGCAACAGCTGGCGTTTGAAACGCTCAAAGCCAAACTGACGACTGCTCCGGTTCTGAGAAGTCCGGATTGGAACAGACCTTTCCATGTCTATGTAGACACGTCGGCGTTTGCAATCGGAGTGGTTCTCAGTCAGAAGGACGACAACAAGAAAGACTACCCGATTTACTTCGCGAGTCGTCAGTTGTCAGCAGCAGAGAAGAAATACACGACAACTGAGAGGGAGGCGTTGGGAATGGTGTACTCCTGTAAGAAGTTCCGACATTATTTGATCTGCTATGAGTTCGTGTTTCATGTAGATCATTACGCCTTACAGCACCTGGTGAAGAAGGCGGATCTGTCCGGACGAATTGCCAGGTGGGTACTACTGCTGCAGGAATTCACCTACACTGTACAGACACGGAAAGGCGTTCACCATGAGAACGCGGACTACCTCTCCCGACTATGGACCGAACCCATAGAGGAGGAAGTAGTGGATGATTTTCCCGACGAACAACTTTTTCAGTTGTCCGCCAGCCATGAGTCCAGGTACGCGGACTTATACAGGTTTCTGCTCACACTCCAATGTCCGGAAGGATTGGATGCAGAGCAGCGCACAGTCTTCGTTCATAAAGCGGGACCTTACCAGCTCCAACAAGGGGTCTTGTTCAAGAAAATGGCAGACGAGAGGTTGTGCAGATGTCTAGAGGAGTCTGAAGTACCGCGAGTTGTCAAAGCCATGCACACAGAAGACGCTGGTGGTCACTACGCCACCAGAAACACAGGGACCAAAATTGTGAATGCAGGATACTGGTGGCCGACGATGTTCAAAGATGTACACGACTACGTTCGCAAATGCGACAGCTGCCAGAGGACGGGAAGGCCGACTCCGACCACGAGATGGCCTCTTACACCAATCATGCCATTGGCACCATTTGAAAAATGGGGGATCGACTTCGTGGGACCAATACAACCTGTCACTAAAGGCACGCGCAGGCGCTACATATTGGTAGCAACAGACTATGCGACCAAGATGGTGGAGGCAGAAGCCACAAGGCACGACGACGCAGCCGCAGTAGCACGGTTCCTATTCGAATCCATCATCACACGCTACGGGTGCCCCCTAGAAATAGTCAGTGACAGAGGAACGCACTTTCTGAATCAGGTGATAGAAAGTTTGACGCGGCACTTCCAGATTAAGCATCGGAAGACTACTCCATACAACCCCAAGGCAAATGGTCTGACAGAGAAGTCCAATGGATTACTCTGTAAGATACTCCTCAAAGTGACTGTAAACCATGCTCATGACTGGGACACCAAGCTACCGGCCGCCTTATGGGCATATAGAACGGCAGAAAAAGTCACCACCAGGCAAACACCTTACTTCCTAGTTTATGGGCAGCATCCGATCTTACCCATCGAATTCGAGATACCTACCAAGAGGACCTTAGATCAGAGAAGGCTGGACGCGGAAGAAAGTCAGGCATATCGACTGCAAGAGGTAATGGCACTGGAGGAAAGACGTCAAGAGGCCGAAGATCGGACAAAGCAATTACAACTCAGGCGGAAGGAGAAGTACGATCGAAGGCTCAAACCAGTACTGCTGGAGAAGGGCGACTTGGCTCTGCTATACGATAGCAGACATGCTAGATTTCCAGGCAAGCTCCACTTGAGGTGGATGGGACCTTACAAGGTGATAGAAGTTTTCCCAAATGGATCCATCCAACTCGCAGAACTGACGGGAGAATGGTTAGGCACCCGCGTGAACGGATGGCGTCTGAAGAAATACCACGTGTAAATGTTCGCGTGGGCGCTCACAATTGAGGAGGGGGGCATGTGGTAACACACTTTTTGTTTTTTTTGCAGAATTTAAACAATTTTAGAAAACTAGTACCAAAGCAGTGTTTGTAGCTAGAGAAGGGTACGCTAAATAGAGTGGATTGATGAGATCGTCACGAGGGCACAAAGAATCACGTAGTCGGATGTACCAACGCCAACGTCTTCGGCGCCTTCGGCAAAAGCTCCTTTTTGAGGTGTCTCTACTCACGCGCCTCTAGCGTATAAGGAAGCTACGCTTCCGGCGCAGACACCTCAGGAGGAGGTTTTGCTAAAGACGTCAAGAGAAGGGCCCGGACCTCTAAAGGCATCCGACCATGAGTGCGCCTTCGGCGAAGCGCCGCTAGCGCGGAAAGGGAAAACCTTCATAACAATCGGGATACACGGAAGATCCAGTTGGTTGAAGTTGCATTAGAAAGAGCTCGGGACGCTCGTTCTAACGAGTCCAAGAGCGCCGGAGATGGATCAGGAATGGAGAAGTTATGAGCGTCGGAAAACTCGTAGCCGGACATGCGCCGTTCGCGCTAGGGTTCACAGCCGGAAAGGATTCCCGTACGCCCTCGGCGATGCGCCTTCGGCGGAATCACGCGCTCACAGGAGGAAACCAACTCAGAGTCGGAAGCGCCCTTGGCGGCTGTTCATGGAAGGAAAGCGCCGGTCGGATGTACGCCTCCGACGTGGCGCTGACGGCCGGATGCGCTGGCATGAGTTGCGCTGACGGATATGCGCTGGCAGCAACGGACGAGGCATAAAGGACAAAATAGGCGGTACGACTGCGCGCCGGCGTAATTCGCTCCGGCTGGATGTGCGCCTCCAGCAAGGCGCCGACGGATAATGAACGCACCAGCGGCGACACGCCTCCGGAGAAGGGCGGGTTAGGAAAAGACAACAGGGCCGACGTATACCCTGCAGCGGACTCGAGTCCGGAAGGTGGCGGCGGCGGGAGAATTCAACGTTTAAGCATGCGAATGCGCGCAATGCGGAGACGTGAATTCGCGCATGCAAAGGGCGAACCGTTAAGCCGTATAGCCGGCTGCGTACGTTGCAACCAGTAAGAACGTTGGACGTTCTTGAAATCGGAGAAGAAAAGACTGCGCTCCAGTCTCATTCTCTCATTCTTGACTTTGCAATTTCCAGTTCCAAGATTACGCGCAAGGGCGGAGCGACCTGCAGTGAGAGTAGAGAGGGCGGAGACGAGTTGCGCAAGGATCTTGGCGGACCTTGAAAGAATTGGAGTAGCGATCTTGAACGAGCGCAGAGAGAGTAAGCAGTCAGTGCTTGAGTGGCCGACGCGCAGTGGCGATTGTGAGAGAGCGAGCGGAAGGGAGAACGTTTGTGTGTGCAGGCAACGCAATGTCGAAGGTTCCCCAGCTGCGAGTGTCTCCACTCAGGGTGCCGCAGATCGGTCTACGCGCATTTCAAGATGTGCTGTTGAGGCTGAAGCTCGATTTTCTCCTATGGGGGTGGAATTGGACATGTCCGGAGATGGTGCGCGAGTATCTGCAAGAGAGACACAAGCCTTCTCGCGGATTTCGCCCACATCCAGAGAGATGGGACATTTGCAATTGGGCGCAGGTGTTGGGCAGGTGTGCCGGCGAGGAAGGGGATCTCCTCTTCGAGGCCGACAGCGTGAAAGTGTCCCAGGAGGAAGAAGTCTCTTACAATGAGCTCTTCAAGGTGGCTAGACATCCCAAGAACGGTTTCCGGACACGGGATTACAAGGATCGATTGCGGAGAAATGTCGCGACGGCATTGCTGCAGATATTGCAGCCGACCAAGACCGCTTACATGCATGGTTGGCAGGTAGAGTTCGTGGAGCTAGTGCTGTCAGGAGCTCCGATGCATTGGGCACGGCTCCTGTGGAAGGTGACGCGCCAACATGCGCAAGAAGAGAGGGGAGGAACGCTCAATCATCTATCGCCTTACTTAATCGTGTTTTACCGGGCGATGGGATGTTTGACGAATGCTGAGAAGACTCGGTTTCCGCAGCTGACCCGGACTTATCCAGGTAGATATTCGAGGGATGCCGAAGTAGACACGGATCCGGACGAGGAACCTGCCAGTACGCCTCCTGCTCCGGCTCCAGCAAGAGCAGCAGAAGAACGTCGAAGTGAGCGCATTCCGCGAAAGCAGAAGTGGGATGAGAGACCTGAGGACAGGCAGCCGGAAGTGCCAGCTGCGCCGACTCGTGGTCGGCCCACCCCCGAGCCTCACAGTCGACCAAAACAGAGGGCACGCAAAATGCCAACTGTTACTGAGGAGACCAGGCGAACTCCGACCCGGGGGAATCTCACACAGGAAGAGATAATCGCTCAGATTCTAGGGAAGACGGCAGATACCTCTGCACAGAAGGCACCACGGCCTTCGGGAGGAGATGGACGGACTGACAGCCGGCCGACTGCGAGTCGGATGACTGAAGGTCGACAAGCGGAAGGAAGGCCAACTGAACGGCGCGTTGAACCGGACAGCAGGCCGGAAGCAGAAGAGAGTTTGGCTGACGAGCCAACAATCCTCAAAGGGTCGTCTTCGGCGGAAGGCACTTCTGGAAGAACGCCCCCAACAAGCAGGCCAAGTGGAGTCAAGACGCGCAGGGTGTATCCGACTCCCAGTCGGACAACTGCTGGTCGGCCGACTGCGAGTCGGACAACAGAGAGTCAGCCGGATTCGCCGACTGCGAGACGGATGGGGCCAACGACCAGTGTGCGGACGCCTTCGGCGGACGCACCTTCAGCAAGGACACCTTCCGCGCAGATTGCGCCGGAAGGACAGGCAGCAGAAGCGGGCGGTGCAAGAGTGACAAAAGTCACTGCGGCGTCGACCCCTTCACAAACCGAAGATCGAGCCGGAACAGGGGCTCAAGCAGTGGGATCTCCCACTGCCCTGGATATTTTAGCAGGCAGTGGAGCAGCAGTCGCAGCAGAAGCTGCTGCGCGCCACAGTTCCAGGGAGTCGCCAAGGGATTCGGTGGCGACTGAAATCCTCGAGACTGAGGATGATACGAGCTCGGAAGAGCAGGAAGCGGATTCGGTGCAGAAAACGCCAACAGGGGTGCTGTGCGAACAGATAGTTCCACTCCTGCGATATCTGGATCGCAAGACATCCAAATACGGAAGTGCCTTAAAACCGCAGTCTTATGTGGAGACTATCAGGCGAAGGACGAGGATCAAGGTGGCAAAGTGGGCCTCTAGTTGCCAAGTATATGTGGAAAGGAACACCGCCCTCAAACAACACCTGGCGGTCACCCAGAAGCTATACCAAGCCTTGCAGCAGCAGAAGGAGGATGCGGCGACGAAAAGTCAGGCGGATGCCGAACTAATACGGGCAAAGATCGAGTTGGAACTGCAGGAGGAGCGGAGACAGAACAAAGTCCTAGCAGCCGAGCTTGCGCGCCAGACGCGCGCCTTAGAAGAAAGTCAAAGAGCCCGCAAGGAGGATGAGGAGTTGTTGTGCAACTTGCAATCCGAGTGCTCGGATTTGAGGGCACAACGTGCGGATTTAGAAATGCAGCTGGCAGAGGTGGAGAGCAGCTGCAGGGCACGAGGAGAGTTGGCGGCACGGGTGACTCGTTGTCTAAAAGGATACACCCATTGGGAGGTGGCAGCCCAAGAGAGGATCACACTCAGGGAGTTCGAGCTTCGGGCGGCGGCCTTGGCGGAAGGTGACAGTCGGAGTCGGCGGCGAGTGGCGAGAAAATTAGAAACCTTCTTGTCGGGTGCGCGCGACACTATGGCGCACTTGCAGTCGGAAGTCACCACAGCGCTCCGACGCCTGGGGTTACGCAGCCGGTCGGGAGACTGGCAAGGTAGAGATAGTACGCGGAGCAGTCCGGCGCGCAGGAGGCGCAGCACCGGATCTGCTGAGTGCAGTAGAGTAGTTTGGTTTCGCGCAGATACTGCGAGTGGTAGATAGGATAGCGTAGTGCTAGTTAGGATCTTTTAAGAGTATAAAGTAGATCAAGGCGTTTTGCCTTGGGACTCTTCCAGTTTCGGAAGTGCAGATCAGGAACTCACTTTCTTAGCGTGTTTGTGCATTTTGGTCCTGGCACCACGTAGAGAAGCTGCAGCATAGCGAAGTTACCGTATGATGTAGTTGAAGGCCTTCGGCTGAATGTTCAGAGCTAGCACCCGGTTAGAGACTTGAGTAGTGCGGATCTGCACCTGCGGGTGATTTCTGATACTCAGAGCCGGCTGCGAGTTAGATACTTGAACAGTTCCCCCTTACTCCTTCGAGTGACATATCCTGATTGTACTCCTACGGGAAGTTTCCCCTGAATGCCAATGTGAAGTTTCATTACTTCGTGTAAACCTTGGTTTGTAATTCAGGTTGTGTGTGTGTTACTGGATCGTGTTTTCAGTAAGTTCTCAGTCGGGTCTGCACTCCCTGCGTTTTGTGTGATAGTCGAGGGTGACGTCCACGGCGTACGTAGAGGCTTCGTTCCGAAGTGAGAAGTCCAGTCCGGGTACCCCCGCTAGTTCCTGGCGGAAGGGCAGTAAAAGCCGGAGTGGGAGGCACTTCCTGCAGAACCTCTGAGTGAACTTGCGAGACACTTTCCTCCTGAAATCCGAAGCGGAGGTCCTGACCGACCTCCGAGTTGTGCTTTTTGCCAGTTTCAGGTGTGTGTGTGTGTGTTGAGTGACCAAGCTGTACCGTGCATCCTCCGAGTATCCTCCGAGTTGAGATCCTCCTCCGAGTCGAGCCTCCGAGTCGAGCACTGCAGTATTTCTGGGAGTGACAGTCGCCTAGAATTCAAACTCTACCAAAAGTCTGTTAAATGTGACACTTTTACTCTGTGTGTTGCCTCTGTCCCTGTGGGTTCGATCTTTTTACCACCATACTGCAGTTTTAGCCTTTGGTGGGTTATTACATAAGGAGCCGACAACTTCTTTTTGTCGCCAGAGAGACGAGAGGAAGCGCGGACGACCGCAGGAGCAGCGGGCCACGCTGCAACCTCGTCGGGAGAGAGGCCGCCTACGGGCCAAGGGCCTCCGGAGTTACCACGTGCGATGCGGACAGATGTTCCGTTTGCGCACAGGCGAACCTCCGCGGACGGACGAGCCTCCGCGGACCGGCGAACACAAGTGGACGTGGATCTACGCTTACGCGTGGGAAGGAGCAGTCCGCCTGTGCACAGGTCACCTGTGCACAGAACACCTCCGCACGTGCCGCCTGTGCACAGGCAAGAATCACCCCCGTTCCAACGTAGGAAGGGGAAGGAGCCGGCGGAAGAACCGCCTACGAGACATCGGCCCTCGGGGCCAGACCCACCGGCGCACCACGCGCCGCAATTCGCGCCTTCGGCGCCAGGGCCTTCGAGCCGAGGAGATACGAGCAGAGAGCGTGCGGAGGCCGCACCATCGGCGGGAAGTCCGCCGATAGATGCGCCTTCGGCGGTAGGGCCTATAGGCCAAGGAGCATCGGGCGTGCGGCCCCCGGCCATGTCGCCTTCGGCGATAGATGTCTGCGGCGCTACGCCTGCGGCGGACAAGGCGCCGGCACATGCGCCTGCGCACGGGCCGGGCACAGCCCCCACGGACCGATCGAGGGAGCAGCAGACGGAGGAGCGGAGTGACTGTCCGCGGGACGACATCTCGATGCGCGATGCGCAATCCAACCCCGCGCAGCCACCCTCCGCTCGATCGCCTTCGGCGACGGACGACGGCGACAGAGAGAATGCGGTGGGCAATCAACCAGCGAGCGACGGGGATGCCGCTCGGATACATTCGCCTTCCGCCTTGGACATTTTGGCGACGAGCAGCGAGGCTGCAGCCGTGCCTTCGCAGGCAGCACACGTCGAGGACGTGCAGCCCCACTCGGGGCAGTCGCCGACGCAATCAATGGCGACTGAAATTCTCCACTCGGATGATGACGACGGAGGCTCCACGGAAGAAATGTCAGGAGCAGAAGACACCGAGGAGGAGGAGGAGGAAATTGTTGGAGCGCCGGCGGCGGCGCTCTCTGAGCAGGTGATTCCGTTGCTGCGGTACTTGGATCGCAAGGTCGATAAATACGCCGACCCACTCCAGCCGGGATCTTACATCGAGTTAGTGCGCAGGCGGACTCGCACTAAAGTCCACACCAGCAGGCTATTAGCTAGAGTGGACCAGGAGTTGAGGGACTTGAAGGAGAAGCATGAGTGCTTGTGGGGACAGTACAAGCTTAATCAGAAATTCTACAAGCACTCCGAGAAGATGAAGGATGAGAAACTGGGCGAGCTCACCAAGGAGCAGGTGAAGGTCAGGGAAGCACTCAACTCTGAGCAGGCCGAGAATCGGATTTTGTCAGAGGAGCTCGTGCGACAGACGCGGTTGTTGGAACAATGTCAGCTCGCACGGCAGGCGGATGAAGAATTAATCCGCAGTCTGCAGTCAGAGTGTGGCGAATTGAGGGCGCAACGTGCTGAAGCCGAATCGCAATTAGTGACCATTGAAGAGGATCGCAGGAAGGAGGCGGATCGCACGAAGGTGGAGACGGCGAGGCGAGTCGCCCACTGTCTCAAGGGCTACGCCCACTGGGAAGTGAAGGCGCAGGAGAAACTCACACTGCGTGAGTTTGAATTGCGCGCAGCCGGGTTGTTGTCAGGCGACAGTAGGAGTCGGCGGAAGGTAGCGAAGAAGCTCGAGGCCTTTCTGTCGAAGGCACAGGATACCATGTCCGCCCTCGAGGGGGAGGTGTCCGCGGCGTTGCAGCGGTTGGGACTGCGTAGTCGAGCGGAAGAGTGGCAGGGTAGGGAGCTAGTGCGCGGCAGTCGGCCGCGCAGGAGACGTAGTACAGGTTCCGCGGAGTGTAGTGTAGCGTGGTTCCGTGCAGGCGTGTAGCGTAGTGCAGTGTAGTGCTAGTTAGGACTTAGAAGGTATAAAATAGTTCCAGGCGTTTTGCCTGGGGTTCTTTCCCAAACTCAGAAGTATAGATCAGGAACCCATTTCCTTTGCGTGTTTGTGTCCTTGAGTTCTGTCACCACGCACGAGGAGTTACATTTTGTAGCTGAAGGCCTGCGGCCGAATGTTCAGAGCTAGTACATTGGTTAGAGACTTGAGTAGTTCGGATCTGCACTTGCGGGTGACTGCCGATGCTCAGAGCCAGTGACTAGTTAGATACTTGAACAGTTTCGCCCCTACACCTTCGAGTGTTTCTTTCTGATTGTACTCCTTGGGATTTTTCCCCTGAATGCCAAAGTGAAGTTTTGCTACTTCGTGTAAGCCTTGGTTGTAAATTCAGGTTACGCTGCAGCAGGTGCCTTGAGGGTAACCCCTGTAGTAGTTCTGGGAATGACAAGTGCCTGAGAATTCAAACTCTTCAATAGACTGTTGTTGTGTTACTGGAATGTTTCACAGTGAGTCCTTCAGTGTGGACCTGTGTTCTCTGCGCGTTTTGTGAGTTGAGAGTGTTGTTCACCGCGTCTGAGTGACTTCGATCCGAAGTAGGTAGTCCAAACCGGGTTTCCTACACTAGCAGCAAGCTAGTGGAAGCGTTGTAAAAGCCGGAGTTGGAAGTCACTGCCCGCAGCTTTGCCGAGTGTGCTCGCGAGAGACTTTCCCCCTGAAATCTTGAGTAGAGGTCCTAACGGATCTCTGGGTTGTGTTTCTGTAGTTTCAGGTGTGTGTGTGTGTGTGTTACGCTGCACTTTGCGACCTCCGAGTGCGCTCCGAGTGGACACTTGCAGTATTTCTGGGAGTGACAGTTGCCTGAGAATTCAAACTCCTCAATAGTCTGTTAAAACGTGACACTTTGTACCCTGTGTGTTCCTCTGTCCCTGTGGGTTCGACCTTTCTACCACTATATTGCAGTTTTAGCCTTTAGTGGGTTATTACATAAGAAGCCGACAACTTCTTTTTGGCGCCGCTGCCGGGGACAGTTGCGTCAACACCGGGGTTTTTACGAGCAGCCATGCTCGGTGAATGTCGACTGGGGCTGGCGGGAGCAACCTAAGTGCTAGAGCTGTCCGCAAGTTCCGACGAGATTCAGAGAAGGCCGTGGAAGAGACACGGCGTCAAAACAAGAAAACACCAAAAAGAGTACCTAAGCCTAGTTCGGCCGACATCCTTGGGGAACCTACCCCCGACGACTCGGAACCAAACTTGGTGCTTACAGTTCTACTAGATATTCCTTGCACGGACCCGCCTAGTGAAGTAGAACCGACCGCCCGAGGACCGTCGACAGACACACCGATGGCGGACGGACAAGCCAATGTGCGGCTACCTCAGCCGATTACTAAACATTCCTACCCAAAGTACAAAGGAAGTGGGGATGACGACGATGCAGATTCATACATCAAGTTATTCGAGTCGGTGTCTATTGCCAATCGCGAGATCGCAGACGACGACCGACTAAGGATCTTTCCAAGCCTTCTGCGGAAGAAAGCGAGGAGTTGGTATAATCACGAGAGCATCGATCCGACTGGGTTGACAACATGGGCCCAGCTGAAGGAGAAGTTCCTTCGCCGCTTTCGCGAGCTCGGCTACGACAGCCGGGTTTTGACGAAGTTACGTAATTTGCAGCGAGAGAAGAAGGAGAGTCTGCGTGACTACACTGAGAGATTTCTGGACCTCCTCGACAGAATACCGAAAACAGGACCAGGATCCCCTTTCTCGGTACAACAAGCTGTGGATTGGTACGTGACCGGTTTAACTCGGGAGATGGAGACTTTTTGCCGACGCAGCAAGTGCGACACTATTGAGGATGTGATTGCATCGGCAGAAGCCTTCGAAACTTCCACTCTCAACCGAAGAGGGAGAGAGAGACGGGAGTCGAAGGAGCGCAAACCGAAGGGAGGGCGAAGACGGCGTAGAGGTACAACTCCGTCATCGGAGGGATCGTCTTCGGACGAGAACCGTTCTTCATCCGAAGAAGAGGAAACCTCATCGTCGGAGGAGGAGAAGAAGAGGAAGAAGCATGGGTCAGCGAAGAAAAAGGGCATCCGACGAGTGACTACGGACAGAGCGCCGGGAGATATAGCTTCGAAGATGGAGACCCTTGTGAAGGACTTCGCCGATCTCAAGGTTCAAGTGGTAGGCGGGCATGATCGCCGAAAATCACCCGGGAGAGTGCGAGCGAACTTATGGTGTACTACGTGCGGGGCGGTGGGACATGCAAACACCGAGTGCCTTACCACCCGGCCGTCATATCCAGTCAACGCAGTAGAGTGGGCGCAACCGTACTATGGAGAGCACCCTCAGTACTATGGAGAGGCTAGCGAAGAGACAGCCTACGCCGTCCAGTCGGTGCCTACCCCTCCTGCAGTTTCAGCAATGCAAGTCCCACGATATATTCCGGTGGATCGGGCCACTACGGTACCTGTGAGGCGGAGGGCACCTCCAGGGACGTTTGACCCACCGCCACCGCGAGCTTGTTATAATTGCGGGGAAGTTGGGCACTTCTCACCGCAGTGTCCCCATCCAAAAAGGCGAAACGATTATGCTCCGACATGTAGTAATTGCAAGAAGGTCGGGCACACTGCGCCAGAGTGTGATCAGCCACCAGTCCCTCGGCCAGTGGTACGATTTGTGAACACTCCTGCCAAGGAGGACGTGCAAGTTAACCAGGTCGAAGTAGGTTCAGACGGGGATGGCGAAGACGAAGAATGGCCGGCTGAAGAGGTTATGTGCGCACGGGTCGAAACTCGTAGCTCCAAGAAATCCAAGGAGCAAGAGCGTGACACTCGCAAGCACGAACGGAGAACCACCGACCGGACGGGAAAAGGAAAGGAGAAGACATCCAGCAAGTCCGACTCGCGACCTGCTCGGAAGTCTTCGGCTACGCGGGAGGCACCAGCAGTGCGCCCCCAGACAGCAGTCGAGGACGAGCCAGTGCGCCTACTGAAACGGGACTATGCTCCGGATATCCGCAACGAGGTAGCCAACCTGTTGCAGGAAGCGATCCGCACTCAAAAGGACCCACCGCGGCCAGACCTGACATCCTCCCTTGGGGCGAAGTTGGCAGCCACCGTGGAACCTCGCAGAGCGTCGCCGACCCCGGCGCCCCAACGCGCCCACTATGACTTGGTTGAAGATCTCGGGAGTCGAAAAGTGAACATTACGTTCAAGCAGCTCTTGGAGGACAATAAGACGTATCGGAGAATGTTGATGCTTTCGCTACGGCATCCGCGGAAGCCGCGCGCATCCACATCCTCTCAAGTATATCAAGTGGAGAGCGAAGACCAAGGGCCACCCGAGATCGATGTGGAGATAGCAGGATGTTGTGTACGCAGAGTGCCAATCGACTCTGGATCAGGAGTCAACATAATGACGGAGGATACAGCGAGAGCCTTGTGTAATAACCCACCAAAGGCTAAAACTGCAGTATGGTGGTAAAAAGATCGAACCCACAGGGACAGAGGCAACACACAGAGTAAAAGTGTCACATTTAACAGACTTTTGGTAGAGTTTGAATTCTAGGCGACTGTCACTCCCAGAAATACTGTAGTGCTCGACTCGGAGGCTCGACTCGGAGGAGGAACTCAACTCGGAGGATGCTCGGAGGATGCACGGTACAGCTTGGTCACTCAACACACACACACACACCTGAAACTGGCAAAAAGCACAACTCGGAGGTCGGTCAGGACCTCCGCTTCGGATTTCAGGAGGAAAGTGTCTCGCAAGTTCACTCAGAGGTTCTGCAGGAAGTGCCTCCCACTCCGGCTTTTACTGCCCTTCCGCCAGGAACTAGCGGGGGTACCCGGACTGGACTTCTCACTTCGGAACGAAGCCTCTACGTACGCCGTGGACGTCACCCTCGACTATCACACAAAACGCAGGGAGTGCAGACCCGACTGAGAACTTACTGAAAACACGATCCAGTAACACACACACAACCTGAATTACAAACCAAGGTTTACACGAAGTAATGAAACTTCACATTGGCATTCAGGGGAAACTTCCCGTAGGAGTACAATCAGGATATGTCACTCGAAGGAGTAAGGGGGAACTGTTCAAGTATCTAACTCGCAGCCGGCTCTGAGCATCAGAAATCACCCGCAGGTGCAGATCCGCACTACTCAAGTCTCTAACCGGGTACTAGCTCTGAACATTCAGCCGAAGGCCTTCAACTACAACATACGGTAACTTCGCTATGCTGCAGCTTCTCTACGTGGTGCCAGGACCAAAATGCACAAACACGCCAAGAAAGTGAGTTCCTGATCTGCACTTCCGAAACTGGAAGAGTCCCAAGGCAAAACGCCTTGATCTACTTTATACTCTCAAAAGATCCTAACTAGCACTACGCTATCCTATCTACCACTCGCAGTATCTGCGCGAAACCAAACTACTCTACTGCACTCAGCAGATCCGGTGCTGCGCCTCCTGCGCGCCGGACTGCTCCGCTTACTGTCTCTACCTTGCCAGTCTTCCGACCGGCTGCGTAACCCCAGGCGTCGGAGCGCTGCAGTGACTTCCGACTGCAAGTGCGCCATAGTGTCGCGCGCACCCGACAAGAAGGTTTCTAATTTTCTCGCCACTCGCCGCCGACTCCGACTGTCACCTTCCGTCAATGCCGCCGCCCGAAGCTCGAACTCCCGGAGTGTAACCCTCTCTTGAGCTGCCACCTCCCAATGGGTGTATCCGTTTAGACAACGAGTCACCCGTGCCGCCAACTCTCCTCGTGCCCTGCAGCTGCTCTCCACCTCTGCCAGCTGCATTTCTAAATCCGCACGTTGTGCCCTCAAATCCGAGCACTCGGTTTGCAAGTTGCACAACAACTCCTCATCCCCCTTGCGGGCTCTTTGACTTTCCTCTAAGGCGCGCGTCTGGCGCGCAAGCTCGGCTGCTAGGACTTTGTTCTGTCTCCGCTCCTCCTGCAGTTCCGACTCGATCTTTGCCCGTATTAGTTCGGCCTCCGCCTGACTCTTCGTCGCCGCATCCTCCTTCTGCTGCTGCAAGGCTTGGTACAGCTTCTGGGTGACCGCCAGGTGTTGTCGGAGGGCGGTGTTCCTATCCACATATACTTGGCAACTAGAGGCCCACTTTGCCACCTTGATCCTCGTCCTTCGCCTGATAGTCTCCACATAAGACTGCGGTTTTAAGGCACTTCCGTATTTGGATGTCTTGCGATCCAGATATCGCAGGAGTGGAACTATCTGTTCGCACAGCACCCCTGTTGGCGTTTTCTGCACCGAATCCTCTTCTTGCTCTTCCGAGCTCGTCTCATCCTCAGTCTCGAGGATTTCAGTCGCCACCGAATCCCTTGGCGACTCCCTGGAACTGTGGCGCGCAGCAGCTTCTGCCGCGACTGCTGCTCCACTGCCTGCTAAAATATCCAGGGCAGTGGGAGATCCCACTGCTTGAGCCCCTGTTCCGGCTCGATCTTCGGTTTGTGAAGGGGTCGACGCCGCAGTGACTTTTGTCACTCTTGCACTGCCCGCTTCTGCTGCCTGTCCTTCCGGCGCAATCTGCGCGGAAGGTGTTCTTGCTGAAGGTGCGTCCGCCGAAGGCGTCCGCACACTGGTCGTTGGCTCCATCCGTCTCGCAGTCGGCGAATCCGGCTGACTCTCTGTTGTCCGACTCGCAGTCGGCCGACCAGCAGTTGTCCGACTGGGAGTCGGATACACCCTGCGCGTCTTGACTCCACTTGGCCTGCTTGTTGGGGGCGTTCTTCCAGAAGTGCCTTCCGCCGAAGACGACCCTCTAAGGATTGTTGGCTCGTCAGCCAAACTCTCTTCCGCTTCCGGCCTGCTGTCCGGTTCAACGCGCCGTTCAGTTGGCCTTCCTTCCGCTTGTCGACCTTCAGTCATCCGACTCGCAGTCGGCCGGTCGTCAGTCCGTCCATCTCCTCCCGAAGGCCGTGGTGCCTTCTGTGCAGAGGTTTCTGCCGTCTTCCCTAGGACCTGAGCAATTATCTCTTCCTGTGTGAGATTCCGCCGGGTCGGAGTTCGCCTGGTCTCCTCAGTAACAGTTGGCATTCTGCGTGCCCTCTGTTTTGGTCGACTATGAGGCTCGGGGGTGGGCCGACCACGAGTCGGCGCAGCTGGTACTTCCGGCTGCCTGTCCTCAGGTCTCTCATCCCACTTCCGCTTGCGCGGAATGCGCTCACTTCGACGTTCTTCTGCTGCTCTGGCTGGAGCCGGAGCCGGAGGCGTACTGGCAGGTTCCTCGTCCGGATCCGTGTCTACTTCGGCCTCCCTCGAATATCTACCTGGATAAGACCGGCTCAGCTGCGGAAACCGAGTTTTCTCAGCATTCGTCAAACATCCCATCGCCCGGTAAAACACGATTAAGTAAGGCGATAGATGATTGAGCGTTCCTCCCCTCTCTTCTTGCGCATGTTGGCGCGTCACCTTCCACAGAAGTCGTGCCCAATGCACCGGAGCTCCTGATAACACTAGCTCCACGAACTCTACCTGCCAACCATGCATGTAAGCGGTCTTGGTCGGCTGCAATATCTGCAGCAATGCTGTCGCGACATTTCTCCGCAATCGATCCTTGTAATCCCGAGTCCGGAAACCGTTCTTGGGATGTCTAGCCACCTTGAAGAGCTCATTGTAAGAGACTTCTTCCTCCTGGGACACTTTCACGCTGTCGGCCTCGAAGAGGAGATCCCCTTCCTCGCCGGCACACCTGCCCAACACCTGCGCCCAATTGCAAATTTCCCATCTCTCTGGGTGTGGGCGAAATCCGCGAGAAGGCTTGTGTCTCTCTTGCAGATACTCGCGCACCATCTCCGGACACGTCCAATTCCACCCCCAGAGGAGAAAATCGAGCTTCAGCCTCGTCAGCACATCTTGAAATGCGCGTAGACCGATCTGCGGCACCCTGAGTGGAGACACTCGCAGTTGGGGAACCTTCGACATTGCGTTGCCTGCACACACAAACGTTCTCCCTTTCGCTCACTCTCTCACAATCGCCACTGCGCGTCGGCCACTCAAGCACTGACTGCTCACTCTCTCTGCGCTCGTTCAAGATCGCTACTCCCAATTCTTTCAAGGTCCGCCAAGATCCTTGTGCAACTCGTCTCCGCACTCTCTACTCTTACTGCAGGTCGCTCCGCCCTTGCGCGTAATCTTGGAACTGGAAATTGCAAAGTCAAGAATGAGGGAATGAGACTGGAGCGCAGTCTTTTCTTCTCCGATTTCAAGAACGTCCAACGTTCTTACTGGTTGCAACGTACGCAGCCGGCTATACGGCTTAACGGTTCGCCCTTTGCATGCGCGAATTCACGTCTCCGCATTGCGCGCATTCGCATGCTTAAACGTTGAATTCTCCCGCCACCGCCACCTTCCGGACTCGAGTCCGCTGTAGGGTATACGTCGGCCCTGTTGTCTTTTCCTAACCCGCCCTTCTCCGGAGGCGTGTCGCCGCTGGCGCGTTCATTATCCGTCGGCGCCTTGCTGGAGGCGCACATCCAGCCGGAGCGAATTACGCCGGCGCGCAGTCGTACCGCCTATTTTGTCCTTTATGCCTCGTCCGTTGCTGCCAGCGCATATCCGTCAGCGCAACTCATGCCAGCGCATCCGGCCGTCAGCGCCACGTCGGAGGCGTACATCCGACCGGCGCTTTCCTTCCATGAACAGCCGCCAAGGGCGCTTCCGACTCTGAGTTGGTTTCCTCCTGTGAGCGCGCGATTCCGCCGAAGGCGCATCGCCGAGGGCGTACGGGAATCCTTTCCGGCTGTGAACCCTAGCGCGAACGGCGCATGTCCGGCTACGAGTTTTCCGACGCTCATAACTTCTCCATTCCTGATCCATCTCCGGCGCTCTTGGACTCGTTAGAACGAACGTGCCGAGCTCTTTCTAATGCAACTTCAACCAACTGGATCTACCGTGTATCCCGATTGTTATGAAGGTTTTCCCTTTCCGCGCTAGCGGCGCTTCGCCGAAGGCGCACTCATGGTCGGATGCCTTTAGAGGTCCGGGCCCTTCTCCTGACGTCTTTAGCAAAACCTCCTCCTGAGGTGTCTGCGCCGGAAGCGTAGCTTCCTTATACGCTAGAGGCGCGTGAGTAGAGACACCTCAAAAAGGAGCTTTTGCCGAAGGCGCCGAAGACGTTGGCGTTGGTACATCCGACTACGTGATTCTTTGTGCCCTCGTGACGATCTCATCAATCCACTCTATTTAGCGTACCCTTCTCTAGCTACAAACACTGCTTTGGTACTAGTTTTCTAAAATTGTTTAAATTCTGCAAAAAAAACAAAAAGTGTGTTACCACACCTTGGGGTTCAGTCAATACGAACCCTCGAAGCGTGTGTTGAGATTAGCGGATCAGACGCGGAGAATGCCTGCAGGTATGCTACGCAATGTCAAGACAACCATCGGGGGTGCGGACTTTCGGTTGACGTATATCATCCTTCAGCCGATGATGAAGCAGGGCTATGACGTTCTGCTCGGGCGACCATGGCTATATGGTGCACAAGTCAGATGTGATTGGCGAAGACATCGCCTTAAGTTTCCTCACCCTTCGGAACCGACCAAAACCATTACGGTGCCCTGGAATAGGGTCAGGCACGAAGGAGAGACCCCATCGACAAGTGCAGGTTACACATCGGGCGAGGACAGTGAGTCGACCGCGCGATCGGATTCCAGTGGTACCGAATCCGATTACTTCGTGGGATTCGTTGCCTGCTGTTCGGTGGAAGAAGAAGAAGAGACGGAAGCTATTCAGCCGGAAGACGAATAGCAATTAACTATGGGACTGGGAAGGAGTGAGACGAGTCACACCGAGGGCATTGTCGACCCTAGTGACTGTCACGAAGTACAACTCAGTCCCGGCAAGTGCTTGAAGGTATCAAGCGCAGTGAGAGGAGACGAGCTAAGGAAAGTACAGGCGTTCCTTAGCCACTATGTCGACGTCTTCGCCTGGAAGATCGAGGACATGAAGGGGATACCTGCACGGTATGGGGAGCACCGTATCGATTTACTGGACGACTCAGTACCCATACGACAGCGCCAGTATCGCCTCAACCCAAAGTACTCCTTGCTAGTGAAAGAGGAGATAGATAAGTACTTGAGCGCTGGTATTATTTATCCTGTGCTCAGCAGTGAGTGGGTGTCGCCGATTGTTATCGTACCCAAGAAGTTGACGGGTAAGATACGAGTGTGTCAGGATTTCCGGAAGTTGAATGCGGCAACACGCAAGGATCATCACCCGTTACCATTCACGGATGCCGATCTAGACCATGTCGCAGGACATGAATGTTATAGCTTCCTGGATGGGTTCTCAGGTTACAATCAGGTGTCTATCCGTGAACAGGACAAGGATAAAACTACGTTCACAACCGACTGGGGAACTTACGCATACCACAAGATGCCCTTCGGTCTGTGCAACGCGCCTGCCACCTTTCAACGGATGATGACCAATATCTTTCAGGAACAACTGAGGAAGTTCCTGGAGATATTCATAGATGACTTCTGTGTCTTTGGGAAGCGGTCTGAACACCTAAGTCACTTGAAGCAGACCTTCGATAAATGTAGAGAGAGCAGTTTATCGCTGCATCCCGAGAAGTGCTTTTTCTTCATGACTAGTGGGATCTTGTTGGGTCATCGGGTCTCGGCAGAAGGCATTGCGTTGGACATCGAGAAGGTCAAGGTTATACTCGAGCTTGAGCCACCCACGAATCTAAGAGAGCTGCGAGCATTCCTGGGTCATGTGGGCTACTACCGAAGATTCATACACATGTATGCAATACTGGCGGCGGACCTGACCAAGTTGTTGAAGAAGGACGAGCCTTATGCTTGGGGTGTGAACCAGCAGACAGCATTTGAAGCTCTGAAAGCGAAACTCACGACTGCTCCCGTACTAAGGAGTCCAGACTGGAATCGACCATTCCATGTTTACGTTGACACTTCGGCATTCGCCATCGGTGTAGTACTGAGTCAAAAGGATGACAACAAAAAGGACTACCCGATCTACTTCGCGAGCCGACAGCTGTCTCTAGCGGAGCGGAAGTACACCACGACGGAGAGAGAAGCGCTGGGGATGGTGTACTCCTGTAAAAAGTTTCGTCACTACCTAATCTGCTACGAGTTTGTGTTCCATGTGGACCACTACGCATTGCAACACCTAGTCAAGAAAGCCGACCTATCCGGTCGAATCGCCAGGTGGGTGTTGTTACTACAAGAGTTCACCTACACAGTCCAGACCAGGAAAGGGGTGCACCACGAAAATGCGGATTACTTGTCCCGATTATGGACCCAGCCGACAGAGGAGGAATTGGTGGACGATTTTCCAGATGAAGAGTTATTTCAGTTGTCTGCAGGACATGAGTCCCGATATGCCGACCTGTATCGATATCTGCTAACCCTCCAGTGCCCCGAGGGCATGGATTTGGAACAGCGAACTGTCTTCATTCATAAGGCAGGCCCGTATCAACTCCAGCAGGGGGTTTTGTTCAAGAAGATGGCGGATGAGCGCTTATGCAGATGCCTGGAGGAATCAGAAGTACCAAGAATAGTGAGTGCGATGCATACAGAGGAGGCGGGTGGACACTATGCCACCAGGAACACGGTCACAAAGATCCTAAACGCGGGATATTGGTGGCCGACCATGTTTAAGGATGTTCTCGATTACATCCGCAAGTGCGACAGTTGCCAGAGGACGGGGAGACCGACGCCTACAACACGATGGCCCCTGACTCCCATCATGCCTCTAGCACCTTTCGAAAAGTGGGGTATTGACTTTGTAGGGCCGATACAACCGGTGACTAGAAGTACACGAAGGCGCTACATTCTGGTAGCAACGGACTACGCCACCAAAATGGTGGAGGCCAGAGCCACCAGAAAGGATGATGCTGCCACAGTGGCAGCATTCTTGTTTGAGTCGATCATCACACGCTACGGATGTCCCTTAGAGCTAGTCAGCGACCGGGGCACGCATTTTCTGAATCAGATCATCGAAGATCTGACACGGTATTTCCACATCAAGCACCGGAAGACTACTCCATACAATCCCAAGGCAAATGGACTGACGGAGAAGTCCAATGGTCTGCTGTGTAAAATACTACTCAAGGTCACGGTGAATCACGCTCACGACTGGGATACGAAGCTAGCAGCCGCTCTATGGGCGTACCGCACAGCTGAGAAGATCACGACCAAACAGACACCATATTTTCTGATGTATGGGCAACACCCGATCCTTCCAATCGAATTTGAAGTACCCACCCATCGAACGATGGATTTGCAGAGGATGGGCGCAGAGGAGAGTCAGCTCTACAGGTTACAGGAGGTCATGCTGCTGGATGAGCGGAGAAGAGACGCCGAAGATCGCACCAGGAAAATCCAGCTCCGCCGAAAGGAGAGATACGATAAAAAGATCAAACCGGTACTCCTGCAGGCAGGTGATTTGGCATTGCTCTACGACAGCAGGCATGCCAGATTCCCAGGCAAACTGCACCTAAGGTGGATGGGACCTTACAGGGTTGTCGAAGTCTTCCCGAATGGGTCCATCCAACTTGCGGACCTGGCCGGTGATTTGTTAGGCACCCGAGTGAACGGGTGGCGGTTGAAGAAATACCACATGTGAGTGTTCGCGTGGGCGCTCACAATTGAGGAGGGGGGCATGTGGTACCCCACTTTTGGCAATTTTGAGGAAATTAAAACATTTTTGGAAAACTGTACCCTGGCAGCATTGTAAATAGCCTTCGGTACATCAAAACAGAGTGAATCCGGAAGATCGCGGGGATTCTCGAGGGATCTTGTAGAATCTGGGATTTGGGGTGCCGCAGCAAGCACGGGCACCACCCTCCCTGCGAGCTCCGCAGTTAGGATCTCTACAGCGCAAGGCGCAAAACCCGCCTTCGGAGGTTGCGGCCGCGGCTGTAGGGAAACCCCCGTAATTAGGTAAACCCTCGGGCGCCTTGACCAAGTTAGGGTCCGGTTGGAAAGAGCTCGACGCGCTGATTCTAACGAGCCCAAGAGCGTTTGGAACGGACGAGGACTCAGGGAGTTATCGCTACTGGAAGAAACGGAGGCGGTCGCCTACGGCGGAAGGAGTTCGCCACCGGCGCGAATTCCGCCTACGCGGAAGGGGGATTCAAGTTTTGTCCTATGCGCGGACGAAGGCGTTCGCCTGTGCACAGGCGAAGTAGGGTTAGGGAAGGCGCGAAGTCCGCCTACGCACAGGCGTTCGCCTGCGCACAGGCACTTCGGCGACGGCGGAAAATTCGCCTTGGGCCCTAGAAATGCGCCTTGTGAGGTAGAAAGTGTACGGCGCCTTCCGCGCCAGCGCAGCGCAGCGTACGTCGGAAGACCGCCAGAGTAATCCAATCGGTACGGACCATGCGGACGGCACGGGTGGATGCGCTCTTGGACGGACGGAGTTGCGGCGGCGGAAGCGCCGACGGAGAGACAAGGAACGGACAGACTGGACGGAGACGGCTGACCACGGTCAACGCCTTCCGCGCCAGCGCAGCGCCGCGGACGGAGTTCGCCTGCGCACAGGCGAACGCCTGTGCACAGGAGGATGTTCAAGTTCCGCGCCGGCGGAGAATCCGCCGAGGCCCCTGCCTGCGCACAGGCAGGAGTTGAATTTTTGTCCGACATGCGGACGCACGCGTCAAGGCAGAAGGAGATTGGCCGAGGGGCGGTACGAACAAGTGTACCGCGCAAGGCGGAAAACTCGCCTTCGGCGCTACGCCCCCATGTCCGGAGGGTGACACGCTCGCGGAGTTCAAATCCGCCAATTCGAGCGTGAGAGTTTAATCGACGACGGCGGAGCGTGAAGCCGCGCGTGAGAGCGAAGACCGTTCCAGCGTACAGCCGGCGCGGCCATCAAGTGAGACGTTCTTCACGACCAAGAGACGACCATGACCTTCGACCGGGCGGCGGAGAGCGTCCCATTCTTGAATTCGCGATTCCAATCTCTTGTGCGCGCTGCGCGCATCCATCTGCTGGCTGCGGACCATTCTCGTCGTCGTCGCACAGGAGATTTCTTGTTGATTGAGGGAGAAGTGAGTGCGCGTGATTTGGAATTGAGAGCGATTAGAGTTTGCCGAGAGAGAAAGAAACGCGGACAGTGTGGAAGTAGAATGAGCGGGCGAGCGAACCCCAGGAACGCAATGACGAGACCGAGCAGATTGCGGATGGTGCCACTTCGCCTGCCGCAGAACGGGCTGCGCGCTTTCGAAGAGCGCTTAATAGCAAGAAAGCTCGATTTCTTGCTATGGGGATGGAATTACATCTGCGCGAATATGGTGCGCGAGTGGCTAGAGCCACAGGGACCACCCTCGCGCGGATTGCGTCCGCATGTCGACCGGTGGACAGTCCAAGATTGGGCGCAGGCGTTGGGAAGATGTGCTGGCATGCCAGGGCATCTCCTTTTCGACAGCGAGAGCATCAAGGTGACCAAGCAAGAAGAGGCGCAATTTGTGGAGCTGTTCAAGACCGGGAGGTCAACCAAGAATGGGTACAGGACCCGTGATTACAAGGATCGATTTCGCCGGACTTTGTCCGCGGCGCTGATGCAATTACTGCAGCCGCACCGCGCCTGCTACATCACATTGTGGCAGGTCTCTTTTGTGGAGTGCGTCATCGAGGGAACTCCAATTCACTGGGCGAGCATCCTGCACAGAGTGATGCGACAGCACGCGTTTGAGGAGAAGGGGGGAACGCTAAACCATCTTTCTCCTTTCCTCATCAATTTTTATCGACAGCGGAATTGTTTGACAGCGGCGGAGCTTGAACATTTTCCGCCATTGTCCATCGACCATCCCGGGAAGTATGTGCGGGAGAACGAGGTCGACACTGATGCGGAGGAGTCACCGACTTCTACCCCATCAAGACGGAGGGATGAAGGGAGACACACCCCTGCGGCGCGAGTGCCGCGGAAGCGGCGATGGAGGGAAGAGGCCGAAGAGGAGCAGCATCAAGAACTCTCTGCTCCCATTCGACCGCGGCCGCTGTGCGAGCCATACAGCCGGCCGAAGCAGAAGGCACGCAGACTGGTGTTGCCAGCTGACAGTGCAGACACGGCGACGATTGCGACGGAGATAGGAAGTGCGTCGCCAGAGAGACGAGAGGAAGCGCGGACGACCGCAGGAGCAGCGGGCCACGCTGCAACCTCGTCGGGAGAGAGGCCGCCTACGGGCCAAGGGCCTCCGGAGTTACCACGTGCGATGCGGACAGATGTTCCGTTTGCGCACAGGCGAACCTCCGCGGACGGACGAGCCTCCGCGGACCGGCGAACACAAGTGGACGTGGATCTACGCTTACGCGTGGGAAGGAGCAGTCCGCCTGTGCACAGGCGCTCGCCTGTGCACAGGTCGCCTGTGCACAGGTCACCTGTGCACAGAACACCTCCGCACGTGCCGCCTGTGCACAGGCAAGAATCACCCCCGTTCCAACGTAGGAAGGGGAAGGAGCCGGCGGAAGAACCGCCTACGAGACATCGGCCCTCGGGGCCAGACCCACCGGCGCACCACGCGCCGCAATTCGCGCCTTCGGCGCCAGGGCCTTCGAGCCGAGGAGATACGAGCAGAGAGCGTGCGGAGGCCGCACCATCGGCGGGAAGTCCGCCGATAGATGCGCCTTCGGCGGTAGGGCCTATAGGCCAAGGAGCATCGGGCGTGCGGCCCCCGGCCATGTCGCCTTCGGCGATAGATGTCTGCGGCGCTACGCCTGCGGCGGACAAGGCGCCGGCACATGCGCCTGCGCACGGGCCGGGCACAGCCCCCACGGACCGATCGAGGGAGCAGCAGACGGAGGAGCGGAGTGACTGTCCGCGGGACGACATCTCGATGCGCGATGCGCAATCCAACCCCGCGCAGCCACCCTCCGCTCGATCGCCTTCGGCGACGGACGACGGCGACAGAGAGAATGCGGTGGGCAATCAACCAGCGAGCGACGGGGATGCCGCTCGGATACATTCGCCTTCCGCCTTGGACATTTTGGCGACGAGCAGCGAGGCTGCAGCCGTGCCTTCGCAGGCAGCACACGTCGAGGACGTGCAGCCCCACTCGGGGCAGTCGCCGACGCAATCAATGGCGACTGAAATTCTCCACTCGGATGATGACGACGGAGGCTCCACGGAAGAAATGTCAGGAGCAGAAGACACCGAGGAGGAGGAGGAGGAAATTGTTGGAGCGCCGGCGGCGGCGCTCTCTGAGCAGGTGATTCCGTTGCTGCGGTACTTGGATCGCAAGGTCGATAAATACGCCGACCCACTCCAGCCGGGATCTTACATCGAGTTAGTGCGCAGGCGGACTCGCACTAAAGTCCACACCAGCAGGCTATTAGCTAGAGTGGACCAGGAGTTGAGGGACTTGAAGGAGAAGCATGAGTGCTTGTGGGGACAGTACAAGCTTAATCAGAAATTCTACAAGCACTCCGAGAAGATGAAGGATGAGAAACTGGGCGAGCTCACCAAGGAGCAGGTGAAGGTCAGGGAAGCACTCAACTCTGAGCAGGCCGAGAATCGGATTTTGTCAGAGGAGCTCGTGCGACAGACGCGGTTGTTGGAACAATGTCAGCTCGCACGGCAGGCGGATGAAGAATTAATCCGCAGTCTGCAGTCAGAGTGTGGCGAATTGAGGGCGCAACGTGCTGAAGCCGAATCGCAATTAGTGACCATTGAAGAGGATCGCAGGAAGGAGGCGGATCGCACGAAGGTGGAGACGGCGAGGCGAGTCGCCCACTGTCTCAAGGGCTACGCCCACTGGGAAGTGAAGGCGCAGGAGAAACTCACACTGCGTGAGTTTGAATTGCGCGCAGCCGGGTTGTTGTCAGGCGACAGTAGGAGTCGGCGGAAGGTAGCGAAGAAGCTCGAGGCCTTTCTGTCGAAGGCACAGGATACCATGTCCGCCCTCGAGGGGGAGGTGTCCGCGGCGTTGCAGCGGTTGGGACTGCGTAGTCGAGCGGAAGAGTGGCAGGGTAGGGAGCTAGTGCGCGGCAGTCGGCCGCGCAGGAGACGTAGTACAGGTTCCGCGGAGTGTAGTGTAGCGTGGTTCCGTGCAGGCGTGTAGCGTAGTGCAGTGTAGTGCTAGTTAGGACTTAGAAGGTATAAAATAGTTCCAGGCGTTTTGCCTGGGGTTCTTTCCCAAACTCAGAAGTATAGATCAGGAACCCATTTCCTTTGCGTGTTTGTGTCCTTGAGTTCTGTCACCACGCACGAGGAGTTACATTTTGTAGCTGAAGGCCTGCGGCCGAATGTTCAGAGCTAGTACATTGGTTAGAGACTTGAGTAGTTCGGATCTGCACTTGCGGGTGACTGCCGATGCTCAGAGCCAATGACTAGTTAGATACTTTAACAGTTTCGCCCCTACACCTTCGAGTGTTTCTTTCTGATTGTACTCCTTGGGATTTTTCCCTTGAATGCCAAAGTGAAGTTTTGCTACTTCGTGTAAGCCTTGGTTGTAAATTCAGGTTACGCTGCAGCAGGTGCCTTGAGGGTAACCCCTGTAGTAGTTCTGGGAATGACAAGTGCCTGAGAATTCAAACTCTTCAATAGACTGTTGTTGTGTTACTGGAATGTTTCACAGTGAGTCCTTTAGTGTGGACCTGTGTTCTCTGCGCGTTTTGTGAGTTGAGAGTGTTGTTCACCGCGTCTGAGTGACTTCGATCCGAAGTAGGTAGTCCAAACCGGGTTTCCTACACTAGCAGCAAGCTAGTGGAAGCGTTGTAAAAGCCGGAGTTGGAAGTCACTGCCCGCAGCTTTGCCGAGTGTGCTCGCGAGAGACTTTCCCCCTGAAATCTTGAGTAGAGGTCCTAACGGATCTCGAGGTTGTGTTTCTGTAGTTTCAGGTGTGTGTGTGTGTGTGTTACGCTGCACTGTGCGACCTCCGAGTGCGCTCCGAGTGGACACTTGCAGTATTTCTGGGAGTGACAGTTGCCTGAGAATTCAAACTCCTCAATAGTCTGTTAAAACGTGACACTTTGTACCCTGTGTGTTCCTCTGTCCCTGTGGGTTCGACCTTTCTACCACTATATTGCAGTTTTAGCCTTTAGTGGGTTATTACAAGAAGAAATTTGTAATTGAATTTGTCAATGTGACGTCATTGAGTACATCATCACACTGAGGCATTCACCCACGTTTCCTCTCCGCTTGCACAACAAAGTCAAGATTACTCTGAGATTCTAACACCATGTTCCAATCACAGACTATGAAGGAACACGATTTTTGTGTTCGACTGTTGTCATCACCTTGATCGCTCACACGATTCAATGACAAGATCTGATTGAAGAGGATGCATGCGTTTTTCCCAAGCTAGCCATCGTAGTGTCTGTCTTCCCGTTGGTCTTCATGCAGCTAGATTCGCAGTCTCCCAGTACAAGTGTACATCCTGTTTTTGCACAACTCAGAGCTCGTCACATCTGAGAAATCTGCTACATCATGCATTCTATGACATTTTGCTTTCACATCGCGCGATCTTTGCTAAGAACTTGATTTCAGATACTCGCTGGTTCGCTCGTCAGACGCAAGGTCCGCTGCCCGCTGCTGCGCTCATCGACGACGACGTTGTTGCGTTCAAAGAGAGGCAGAGCAGAAGAAGAGAGGCCGTGCAAGAGCTCCGACATCTTTGATTTTCTTCTTCCCAGCCAGCGTCGGAAGGCACACGAGGTACTTTGCACAGTTTCTCTTCATTTGCAAGCAACTTCAAAAAATGTAACTTCTTTAGAGGTTTAACGTTGAGCTCAGCAAGTTCCTGGTTCATGCTGGTTCTATCAACTTGTATACGTCACGATAAACAAGCAAGAGTGATCGTAGCACGGACGAAATTCGATTTCAGTTTCATGTTTGAGGCCTAAAGAACACCAGACTCTGGAACTAGAGCTGTGCACTAACCTCGAGTAATGGTACACAGTATCCTCTGTACCCAGTTCTTCGATATCATAGTTAGTCAATTCCCAAAAAGCTTATCAGTTATTTATGAACCTACTGTTCTGAGTCAAAAGTAAGAAAAAACGTAACATCCTTATTACAGCTGACTACGCATGTGCTACTCTTCTGGCAGAATACGTCCACTTGCTCGAATAGATCAAACATCCCGGATAAATGGAATATTAAAGAAGAAATTTGTAATTTAATTTGTCAATGTGACGTCATCCAGTATATCATCACGCTGAGGCATTCACCCACGTTTCCTCTCCGCTTGCACAACAAAGTCAAGATCTACTCTGAGATTCTAACACCATGTTCCAATCACAGAGTTTTGGAACACGATATTTGTGTTCGACTGTTGTCATCACCTTGATCGCTCACACGATTCAATGACAAGATCTGAATTGAAGAGGATGCGTGCTTTTTTCCCAAGCTAGCCATCGTAGTGTGTGTCTTCCCGTTGGTCTTCATGTAGCTAGATTCGCAGTCTCCCAGTACAAGTGTACATCCTGTTTTTGCACAACTCAGAGCTCGTCACATCTGAGAAATCTGCTACATCATGCATTCTATGACATTTTGCTTTCACATCGCGCGGTCTTTGCTAAGAACTTGATTTCAGATACTCGCTGGTTCGCTCGTCAGACGCAAGGTCCGCTGCCCGCTGCTGCGCTCATCGACGACGACGTTGTTGCGTTCAAAGAGAGGCAGAGCAGAAGAAGAGAGGCCGTGCAAGAGCTCCGACATCTTTGATTTTCTTCTTCCCAGCCAGCGTCGGAAGGCACACGAGGTACTTTGCACAGTTTCTCTTCATTTGCAAGCAACTTCAAAAAATGTAACTTCTTTAGAGGTTTAACGTTGAGCTCAGCAAGTTCCTGGTTCATGCTGGTTCTATCAACTTGTATACGTCACGATAAACAAGCAAGAGTGATCGTAGCACGGACGAAATTCGATTTCAGTTTCATGTTTGAGGCCTAAAGAACACCAGAATCTGGAACTAGAGCTGTGCACTAACCTCGAGTAATGGTACACAGTATCCTCTGTACCCAGTTCTTCGATATCATAGTTAGTCAATTCCCAAAAAGCTTATCAGTTTTGTATGAACCTACTGTTCTGGGTCAAAAGTAAGAAAAAACGTAACATCCTTATTACAGCTGACTACGCATGTGCTACTCTTCTGGCAGAATACGTCCACTTGCTCGAATAGATCAAACATCCCAGATAAATGGAATATTAAAGAAGAAAATTGTAATTTAATTTGTCAATGTGACGTCATCCAGTATATCATCACGCTGAGGCATTCACCCACGTTTCCTCTCCGCTTGCACAACAAAGTCAAGATCTACTCTGAGATTCTAACACCATGTTCCAATCACAGAGTTTTGGAACACGATATTTGTGTTCGACTGTTGTCATCACCTTGATCGCTCACACGATTCAATGACAAGATCTGATTGAAGAGGATGCATGCGTTTTTCCCAACCTAGCCATCGTAGTGTGTGTCTTCCCGTTGGTCTTCATGTAGCTAGATTCGCAGTCTCCCAGTACAAGTGTACATCCTGTTTTTGCACAACTCAGAGCTCGTCACATCTGAGAAATCTGCTACATCATGCATTCTATGACATTTTGCTTTCACATCGCGCGATCTTTGCTAAGAACTTGATTTCAGATACTCGCTGGTTCGCTCGTCAGACGCAAGGTCGCTGCCCGCTGCTGCGCTCCAGTCGACGACGACGTTGCTGCGTTCAAAGAGAGGCAGAGCAGAAGAAGAGAGGTCGTGCAAGAGCTCCGACATCTTTGATTTTCTTCTTCCCAGCCAGCGTCAGAAGGCACACGAGGTACTTTGCATCTTTCACTCCGCACAGCGGCAGCGCTCGCTCTGGATAGGGAGAAGAAGGAAGAGAGGGAGAGAAGAGACCTGACTTGACCCAAGCGGAGGACGGAGAGGGCTATCTCTTGTTCACTCAGTTCGGTCACCAGTGCACATCAAACCTCTTTCTCCCAGATTGGTTCCCGATAGACGTGAAGTCTTTTTAGCCACACGGTCCACGATTTAGATTGTAACCAGAATCCTGGTCTTCTGTGTTAATTTTGATTCCCATCGCTTGTCCCGAGCTCAACTAGACTGCTGCTTTTACTTTGCACAATTTACCTGCGTTCGTGGTGATTGCTCATGATCCTTGTATCGGAAGATCTCGAAGTGATATTTGTTTTGCTATTTGTGCACAGAAGTCTCATGCCCAGCAGACACTACGACGGGAAGATAAGTTTCTTCGGGAGAGCCGGCTTTCGGATCGAGGAGAGTGCTTCCTGTAGGCCCGGTTACATTTCGCTCGCGCATGCCAAGCAGGAAACGTTTCTTAATCTCTGAGAGTGGAGGAGAGTCCATCTTCAGTCACGCTGCTGAACTGGCGACACGGGAAATGGACTCCGCACACGAGGAATTGGTGCTTCCCTACGCCATCCAGGTCCTTGTACAGCGTCTGGAAGGACAAGGCGAGCCTATAACGGAGCTTCCCGATTTAACCAAGCTAGTATTTTGGGAGTTCTTTCCGCGGAGTGAAGCACCCTCGACAGTCATAGGGTGGCGAAGCCAAGTGCGTCGTCGAGTGCTGGAGGCAATCGGCAGCTGCAACACCTTTGAGATTCTGGACGTGGGCAATATTTGTGGGGGATATATATCAATGTTGACGCCGAGCGAGTGGGAGGTAGTTCTCAGAGGTTTCAGGTGTAGCACCGTTCTAAAAAAGATAACCGTTAACCGTGGTGGGTTATTCTATTCAGATGATGCGGATAATGAGAGCTTTTGTTTACAGCTGGGGAGAATTCTGAATTCGTCTAGCGTAACAGAGTTAGAACTGGGTGGGAAATTGAGTGCCAGATGTCTCTCGAATCTCGCCTCAGGTCTGCGAGGACGTTCCGATTCTAAACTCAAGTCTTTAGATTTAGAGTGGGGGGCGTGGATGGACCCGAGTGGGGTGAAGTATGTGGCTGACATGATCAATAGTGCTCCTCTATTAGAAACGTTGCGTTTAGGCGGACGTTTAGGCGGACGTTGGGAGTACATGGAGGACGAGACCGTTGGAATCCTGTCCCAGGCTTTGATCCAGAGCTTGGCTTTGAAAGAATTTACCTTAGACTACGCGGGGAAGTGGGCACGGCGCTTGTTGCTGAAAGCATTGGCCGGAGACGATCGCAACCGATCCATTGAACGTCTTCGGCTGAGGAACATGAAGGGACTCGGAGACTGGTTAAGGGAACTTCTTATTTCCAACCCATCATTGAAGGAAGTGGAGCTCTACCCATCATTGGAGCTCTACCCATCATTGGAGGAAGTGGAGCTTGTCATGGAGCCTGAGGAATGGCACAAGCTCGGCGAAGCCATACGTGACAATGCCATAGCGACAACTATACTTGTTAGGTATAGTTGTCGTGGTGAAGAATGGAAGTCAATAGAAGCTCTTGCTCGTTCTGCTAGCTCCGATGTCAATGACCCCACAGTGGAGCTTGAACTCCTTATCCTTACTGGGAGTGAAGATGAAGTGATGTTATCATTAAACCTATTAAGTAGGGTACTGCGAGGGGAAATCACATCTCTGAAATCTCTGAGTATATTCTTTCAATCATCGCTAGATTATAGAAAGATTATCACGTTCAGTATACCCCCTATGAATGGAAAAAGTGGAGAAACTTCAGTCCTGAAGAGACTGGAATTATCTGTCCGAAGAGAAGATCTTTCGAAGAAGCAATGGGAGGACCTGCTTCGGTGCATGCGAGGGAACCTCACTCACTTGGATTTGTCTGACTCCGAACTCGACGAGAAGGCGTTCAGGGACCTGATGGGGGTCCTGCAAGTTAACTTGGCTCTCCAGGAAATCGACGTCTCCCGAACATCATGGGCAACTGACGGAAAGGCGGCGCAGATTGAAGAGGCCCTGAAGCAGAATCAAAAGCGGGCCGTCTACATGTCTGTGTTCCGAGAAGCCAACTTAACATTTGGAGATGCAAAAGCTGGTAGACTCTTCTTATGCGGCTCTCCTAGAGCAGGTAACAGGCCCTGTACATTCTCAGTTTTTTCCTCAATGTACACCAACTAGCAATCTATAGTTTAACTTTTCTAAAATCAAAATTCACACAACAAATGCTATTTTGATCTTTATATAATGATATGTGTATACAATTAGTAACGGAAAGAAAAACATCAAATGTGTGAATCATTAGTTATATAACTTCAATTGTTTTGGTGATTTTACATTTTTAAATCAATTTATCTTCACGTTAAAATAATAACATGTCATATTGTATCTCAATAATATCAATTCAAAGCATCATTAATAAAAAGTTGTGTATTTTATGCTTTTGTTTTGTATCGTGCAGGAAAAACTCAACTGCGTAAAACCCTGATGAGTATCAATCATAGCTGGCTACTCGGAAGCAGTCTATCCATTGATTGGGTAGACTGCTTCCGAGTAGCTGAACGACTCTGGAGGACCAAAGGCATCGAAGTGGAGTATTTGCAAACTATTGACAAAATGCAAATCTCAGTTTGGGATCTTGCGGGACAATCAATTTTTCGTACCCTTCAGGATGTGCTATTTCCTCAAACCAACAATTTTTGTGTTTTTCTTTTTGTGTATAGCCCTTTTTGTGACAACACATCTAAAAACAAACCAGACTCTTGTTTCAAAACCGAGTTGGAGGATTGGTTAAGCTTCATCACATCCAGTGTTAAGATCACGGGACGTGATCTTCCCCAAGTTTTTGTTGTCATTTCTCACAAAGATAAAGCCAAATACAGCTCTGTGAGTTGGACTCAGACCATAATTGAAGAACTCAACCAAAGATTCGCAAATTTTGTGGATCTACTCCCTGTTCAAGAGTGTTTTCATGTGGATGCTAGGAATAAAAAACAAATTATTCCTCTCAACCGTCACATTCTTGAAAATTTTAACAAGTTGTTGAGTGAAAAATCTCCACAAGTTCCTCTATTATGTTCTCAACTCATCTCCCTCTTCGTTGCAGAAACCAAGAAGAACAGAAGTTGCCCTCTGTGGTCATATGATCAATTTCATGATTTTTGTGCTCCCTACTTGAAAAAATTCATTCCTTCTTCTTCTCGTCACTTTGAGGATGATTCGAAGATAATGGAGTCTATCATATTCTACTTGAATGAGGTTGGATCTATCATATACATTTCCAACCTTAAGTACATCATTGTAGATCCCAACTGGCTTACTAATACCTTCCTGGGTGAGCTGATAGCTCTTGGTCAAAACTTTCAAGCTCAAGAGACAGAGTTTTCTAATAGAACGTGCTCATACGGTGCAAGCAAGGACGGATTTGTGAGTGAGAGTGTCTTTGTTCGGTTGATAGAAGAGTTTTTGCGAGAGCAAGCACATGGCCTGAGTGGTGTGGGCAGAGAGCAGCTTGAAAACATCCTTGTCAATTTAGATTTGTGTTTCAAGCTGGAAGATAGTTCTCAGTATTTCATTCCTTCCTTCATCCCTGAGCATGCAAGCAAGGAAGAACATGACCATCAAGAAGGGGCGCACTTGAAGTTGATGTGTTGGGAAAATACAAGAGAGAATTCACAGTTTGTTGGCATTCGGATTCAGTGCCAAGATGGGAGAACAATGTCATTGACGGCTGCATTTTTTCCACGCTTCCAGGTGAGGTTGAATCATGCTTTCACACACACAGATAAATTGTTATATGCGTCAAGTTCTGTTTGTAATTTGCGTATGATGAAGCAATTGTTTCCTTTCCATTAAATGCAATGAATAATTTGAATGTCCCACTCGAGATTTACCAAATTTTCTATGATTGTAGATGTTCATGAGACGCAAGTTGAAATCCGATATGCATGTTCTCGAGGAGAATATTACCTGCTCTCGACATTATCTACGACTTTTTGATGAAGGGCATCAAATATATATCGAGCACGTTCACAGTGAAAAGTCTCACAAATACGTAGATGTTTTGATGTTATGCTCAAGGCATAAGTCAAGGGAGGAGGCTACTAAATATGTGATGAGGCATATCGTCCATGAATTGATATTGTTTTGCGCATCATCAAAAGGCTGTCCCGGGGTGGCGTTAGTGCTAGGTGTGATTCAAACATTTTGCGTGGAGAAGCGGATTCCGAGTCATCTCAGAGGAGCCATTCTGATCGAGAAGCTGAAATCGGACTTCATTTGTAGCATCAAAAACAAACTTGAGGAAACGTCAATGGAAAGGTTGCACTTGATGGAGAAGAAGGAAGAGTTGTTCAACTATGAGCACTGTTGGCCCCAGATTGAAGGGCACACTGGCGGAATATCCGAACGAGCAAGAGATTTGTTGTGGGAGAGCGATGTGGAAGCAATTGTGAACGAGATTCGACGGAAACAAATTGAAGAATTGAAGTCATTGCACGAAGGTCTAAGTAGCGTGGACAATGATTTGTCTCAGTGTTATCCTGAAGCTGAAAACATGGTTAGCGACTCAAATTTCCCGCCAATGAAAGACCTCAAATCACTCACATCCAGGTGCTTGAGTCGTGCCAGCACAAGTGTGGAGAATTCAAGTGTGGAGACCCAACTTTTTTTGTTCAAGATGGACCAGCTAAAAGAAGAGCTTGTACAAAAGTTTGATGGTTTGGACGAGAGGTTGAGATTAGTGCAGAGCATTCTGCAGAGAATGGAGATGAAGATGGGACAAATACTCTCTTTGCACCAAGAACTGCAGTCAACGCTGAGTGCATTTGTGTCTAAAGTGGACAGGATAATTCAGTATTCTGATTCGCTTCAGCAGGCCAAAATGCCCAAGCGACCTTACGTTACAAACGATGTTGGTCTCTTCTATAGAATGAGTGCGCTTCTGCATAATGGGACAACCGTCCGCTTACAATTGATGTGTGAGTCAGTGACTGGGTTTCACACGGTCAAAGATCAAGAAGGTTTGAAGATACGCTTGGATCAGGGGAATAGCTCGTGGATTCGAAAAACTATCGAAATCTCATACAAAGTCATGTATTATGCTCTCAAGGCTGGACTGGATAAGACAGTCAGTTTGGGCGGGGCGATTCCGGACTGGGGAGATTTAAAATCTGATATTGTTCAACTAGACGGTATTAGTGATGATGATCATAGGGCATTTCTCAAAGGCGGGGAAAACAAGGAGCTGCAAGAAGCATGGTTGAGGATTCAGCAAACTCTTGCGCCTCAGCTTCAAAATCGTTATTCCGAAATCTTCAAGTTGTATCAGGTGAAATATGTCAGTTTAGATAAAGGTGGGCATGCATGGGTGTGCGAGAAGTGCATGAATAAAGGCCTTCGTTGTGGAATTTTGACATGTTAGGATTTTGAAGAGGTTAGAATGTCACTATGCAATTGACAAGCATATGTTTAGACCATCATGCAATATACAACTCTGCAAATTCTTCCTTGCAGTTTTCACAAGAAGAAGTCTTTTATAATCTTTGCCATCATGTCAATCGCACAGTTATGTTTCTGAAGAAGATCAGTGTTCGGCTAAACTATCCAGATGAATTTTTGAGGGTAGAGTGTTCATATTGTCTCGTTGCAAGTCTCACTGTGATGAAAATCCTTCCCTTGACACGTGAGGGTGGTCACGTTGAACTTCCAGACATATCCCTGACTGACTGATTCTTTTGTCCCACGATGAAGGTCCAACCAATGAAAGATGGACCGGAATTAAAATTTAAGATGTGTTATCATTTTCAAGTAGTATCCGTGTTTAAACAAGAGAGCAATATAGTCTAAAGAAAATGCTTTTACTAGAATTCATGCACAATATCCGATCTGTGAAGCTGAGAAATTCATAGCTCATGTGAATCTTCTTCTGGCGCTTCTTTCTATGATCAGAAGATTTCACAAGATTTCTTAGGAGTCAGAACTCCAGTTCGAATGCATCTTACCGGTAACATACTTTTTCATAGCGGGGTTCTCAGTGCATATTAAGTCGCCAGCACGCTCAGAACTGTCACGTGTATAAATGTCGTAGTTTCGAATCACGAATGCTTTTGCAATTGGACTGCGTGTGGACGTTGAGTTAAAGAGACTCTTTACGTGAAGCATAAATTTTCAAAGGATGTATTACCTCGTTTGCTGAATATCATGGGGAATGTGATTCTTTGCAAGTCCTTGACTAGGATATTCATTCTGCATTCATCTCGCAGAATGTTAATAACGTATGGTTTGATTGAAACAATCATGGGCGTTAGGTGGACGAGGCTTTCTCTATTTACAACTGCGTAAACAACATTTGTTTACGTAGTTGTAAATAGTCTTCCGAAATCAAAAACGAGAACAATCATGGTCATTGCAATAAATTGAACGGAGAAGTATATCACTAATTGATTAGATCCGGTAACACCAGAGAAAATTATACATCTTTGAATATAGTCCAGAAAATTGCATTTCAATTCCTGGGCATCAACGTTAATCAAGTTGAGCGAGACCCACAGCTTAGACTTAGCGGTGTAGAATTAGTTTGCCAAACCAGATCTCGGGTGTCTGCATGATCCGAGATCGTGCATTGTTCAAGATGCGCAGTTGTGTACTTTACTACTATGGCGTCGAAACACCAGTCGGGGATTGCAGCAGCAGGATCTTGAAGAGATCAACCCTGCCGCTCGGACGTCCTTTGTCAAATGTTGGTCCTGTGATTGGAGAACCAGTTAGGTTGAGGATGGTGTAGAGTTTGTGAGACTTTGCTTCCTTATACTCGAATATTATTTGAAATTGGCGGGACAGTCAACCTGCTACAGCAGCAAGACGATGTTTCTGATCCAGCTTCTCCGGAACAGAGTGCGACCCGATTGAATGATTGATTGATGTATTCTTGCTTCTCTTCCTCCTCGTTCAGCAGCTGTGACACTCCCTCTCGTGAAATTGTAAGAGTGCGCGTTCATCAAGGTAGGCTGAAGAGATCTTCACTTGCGGATAAATATTTACCATGTGGCCACTGCCTCGCAAGCTGTCAAACAGGATGTTCAATTTCTTAGAAGAGCAGCTGGATCAGCGAACCGAAGCTTGTGAATGATGTCGATTCTTCTTCTCTTTCAGGGATGAGTTAACAGTCTCAAGTCTGTAAGCAAGGATGCTCGTCTCTGTCAATGAAATTAAATCATACAGAACCCACTGATCGCTACATTTTTCTCGATGATAGAAGGTTAGTGGAGGAGACCGACATAAATTTAGTACAATTAATTGCTACACAATTTTGTTAAGAGAAAATTTTAGTACAAGTCTTAACTAGTTTATTTAATAAAATTGTTAATCTTTAAAAAACTTTATGTTCTAATTTAATTCAAACAATTGAAAATGGTTAATTTTTTCACTAAATCTTTTTTGCCACACTGTGATAAAATTGATTCTCTAATATCAAGATTAAATCAACATGCGTGTGTCTTTAGTATATAGTAACTCCAAGATTTATAATTTGTGATAACACTTATATGCATAGTTCAATATTGTAGAATGTATGCTCATATGATAATGAAATCTATATTTAATTTTGATAAAAATTCATATGTAATGTTACAATACATCTATAAATGTTGTATACATGAAAATTATATTCTACCAATGCCCAAATGTAGGAGATCATGCAAGATTATGAAGATAAAAATCTGATAATAATATCTATTGATTTACTTGATAATTCTAACTATATTTCTGAAAGTTATCACATCAAGTATGTCATTTCATGCAATGTAACATGTTTTACAAGCTCAACATTTTGCTCTATGAACAAATACATCGATATGATATATCGATGAAATTATAACTCAAATTTGAAATTAAGATACAATCTATGTTGTTCCTTCCAAACACTTCAAGCACATAGATGATTTCCTCTAGATGTTAGCAAAAAAGATGCTTTGTATGAAAATGTATGACAAAATAATGAAAGTGAAAAAAAAAAAATTAGTCTTCATTTGAAGCATGATGTAGGACTTCATATGCCAACTTTTGTGATTGTATATACGAAGTATCTAGTGATTTGTTCACATAGATAACAATACTCCACTAAAGCTCGGCATGATGATAACATATTGCACACATTGTCATGTTCATTCATACATCACTATACAAAAATAGGGTTTAGGTTCCACAAATCACTCGGAAAAAATATATGATCAAATGACATTCAAACAAAATCATGTGAAAGAATAACACATATACTTGAAGGCCGTCACATCCATAAAACTTTAATAAAGATTGCATAAATTGGAGTTTCGAGTGCATGTTGTCGGCCATCATATACCATAAGCCACACACGCATCCTCCATTCTTCAACTGGACAAATTCCTTTCTTTGACCTGGAAGACTTCTGCTCTCCTTGCATAAGCAAGTGTGACTTATTATTCCAATTCTCGATCAGCAAAGTGGAAAAAAAAGCATGATATGAGAACTTGAAGGATTTGGTGATAATATAATTCATAATATTCATTCGGTTAGCAAGAGTGATTTCCTCTCTAAGGCAGAAGACAAACTTAAATAAATCGGCTAACAAGACTGTACTCAGTCACGCTCAATGGTACTCAACTTTTGTATACCTATTAGATAGAAAACTTCCACACATTTAAAAGCAATATGTTCCAAAAATATCTGGTTTAATCTTAAGACTGAAGACAAAATAAAGTAGATGGATCCATTCCCCACTTTAACAAAGATTGATGGTACAGATATCTCCTTGATCTGAAAGAATTTGAAACAGTATAGGATAGGAAATTCAAACGTAGGAAGTATGTCAATCCAAGGTCACAATCTGAGCCAACATGAGTCCAATGACCACAGCAGAAGAAAAATTCAATAGACATATTTCTCATCTTTGATCATTTGCGGAATTGTAAATTATAAAGGCGTTGAAAATAAGACGAAGCGGAACATGGAGATTGAAAAATTGGTGCTGAATAGGTTATAGTAATAGGGCCACCGGCTTTAGACTCGGTACAATATGGAGCTTCCTTATTCTGCTCATAGAGCAGGACCCCCTTTCTAAGGAGATAAGATGCGTCAACGAGATCCGGTGCATCTGTTGTTAATTAATTAGCGCAGTTTCAGAGTCTGCGGATCTCAAGGGCACCAGGTCGCGATGGATTGATGGATTGCCTCTCGATTTCCAACCTCAGCACATGCGGAGGTGCTGCTGCTGCTGGCCTGACACCAACCAGCATGTTCACACGCTATTCACTCACAAGCGCGCAAAATCTGCAACATGGCACGTTCCCTGCCCTGCAAAAGACCACTCATAAACAAGCTGTGAGATCTGAGTACTGAAGTGGCTACACTCACACAAATAGGCACGCGGCTCTTTCGACGCTCAGAGGAAATGAACTACGAGTGAAAGAAACGAGGTACTTATGGAAGAAAGACAAATGCATTAGTGAGAACAGGCAACCCCCTATGCCTTTCTTATGCTTGTTGCCCTTGAGGAGATGGACCACGGAGCTTTGGAGGATTTTACGAATATGAACAATATCAAGTTGCAAACAAAGGATTTTGGCGTGGTTTGAACATGTTTATAAGTTATTGATATAATTCGTACCGTACTACTGGTGAAGTATTATTGATCCCATCGAACATGTGTGAGATATAAGTTTGTTTCTTCCTCTAGTAGGACGTGGTCTTTACAGAGACGCATGATGACGAAATCTTCGTCGAGTGGAGAATTCATAGCTTGGCCCCCAGTTTTAGCGCTTCACGCTCACAGGTGTTGCTCGTGTATTAAGCATGGCATCCATTGCACCCATATTTCCACAGATACTACTCCATACCGTTCTTCATCATTTCCAGCCACCATGATTGCAACCCACTAGTTTGTGACCTTGCAGCGTTCGAACTGATGGCTAACAGCGTTAAAACTCATTCACTCTGTGTGACATGAACTCGGCTGTTTCCAAACAAGGCTGCAGAGTATGGGCGGTCTGTCATCGCATCTCCAGGCATTTCTAAAGAAACGAGAGATTAGTGATGCATGTATGTAGCTTACGGCAATGCTAAAACCTTGTGTCCAACGGCTGGAGACACATCGCTGATTTTCAATCGATAAACAGTGAAACTGTTTGACGATAATGATAAATGATAAACAACTGAAAATGTCCAAACAAAGACATGTTGACAAACATGTGCTTTTGGAAATAATTGCTATATATATGAACGAAAATTCGTCTACTAGAGCTTGATATGAGGCCAATTCCGGCACCAAAAGAAAAAAAGTTGTCCGGGAACACTACAAGTAGCGATACACTATAGAGTAAGCTCTTCATCATTGTAAAATGATGAAGAGCAGCGAATTCCTTTGGATTACGAGGAAGTATTGACACCTCGGATATGAAAGACTTTGAAGGTTTCCCCCGGAAGGTCTACCTCGAGCTGGCCTACGTGTATAGCGAAGGAAGCTCTTAGGTGCGCAGCTGAAGGGAGCAAAGCGATTTGCTGACCCTAGCTCCAGTAGATCCTCTTCTTGCCCTTTTGTACAACAAAAGGAAACAAAAAGCTGAAAAGGTTCTGCCAATCCGTATCTTCCCAATTCGTACAGTATTCCAAAACTCTTATAAAATCACGTATGTCAGCTGAATTTTCTTTTATAGAATAATTAAATCAGATATTCCTGCTGAATATAACGCGTAAAAACAGCTAGTAGTGTTATACTCCTAACTGAAGATGTACATTCAGAAAACAACACCAACGCCATTACCATCTGTACGAGATGAATTTGAGGTGAGGAAGTACCGGTGGCCTAAGAATTCGAGGTATCTAACGACTTGAATACTTGAACAGGATGTTGAAACTGTGCAGAATCAGATAGCATCCGAAGCCTAGATGGACCATAGAGCTGACGCATGACGGTACTCCCTTCGGCTCTTTTGAGGTTGTCGATAAGAAAGACGTAATTGTCTGAAGAACCGATAACACTTATTCATACGAGGAGATTAATAAACCTTTTTCCAGATGAGGCATGCCCTACACACCCACACACTTACGTTTTGGAACAAAAATCCACGACTTTTCCATAACAGTGGGTATGGATGCTGAACAGGGTCCCCTGGGAACAAGCCTAACTTACGCCAAATATGAAATTTTGGGCGCGAAATTCGGATATTTCATGTGAGTTTCGCGTGGATGTGTAGAAGCGGTCCAAGCGTCAGTCAGGTCCAGGGGGGAACATGTAGCGAGGAGCGTTTGACCTGGGAATGAAGGCAAGTGGGAGTTGACTTCAGGACCAGGTGGGCACTACGAGGTGCCAGCGTCCGTGGAGCCTTTGGCCCGTTCAGAGTGGATCATATCGTCTGCTCTCATGTGCAGTCCTTAGACTCAACACTGGAAGTATTAGAATAAGTGGAAAGGGTCCATGGTCCCTCCCCAGTCAGCTTGTTGGATATGGGACTTGCTGGCACGAGGGAAGAAGGGAGGACTGCGAATCGGTATTCTTGTCTCGCCTGCCCATGTCCCTATCCGAAATTGCTCATCTTCTCCAGTTCTCAGCACGATCGGTATGAGTCCCACTGGGTCCTGACCCGTCCGTCCGGAGACTTCAAAATCGTGTGCACAGGATGTGTCTACAGAGTGCTCATGCTGTGGATTCCGTTGTCTGAGTTTTATTCTGGGGCCTTATTTTGGTTTCTTTCGGACTATGATGTGACAGAGGAGAATCGAAGGATACAGTTGTCAATGGTCATCAACTGGTTGGAAAGTTGACCGTCTGTCCCTTGCTGGAAGACTTGAGGAGAAGCATTGACGGAGGAGGCGTGAAGAAAAAAAAACAAAACGATACGGAAGCAGCAGCAGCACGATGTTTCTGATCCAGCTTCTCCGGAACAGAGTGCGACCCGATTGATTGATTGGTGTCGTCTTGCTTCTCTTCCTCCTAGTCCAGCAGCTGCGACACTCCCTCTCATGAAATTGTAACATGCTAATTTTGCTGTGATTGGGAAGAGTCCGCGGTCATCAAGGTAGGCTGAAGAGATCTTCACTTGCGGATAAATATTTACCATGTGGCCACTGCCTCGCAAGCTGTTGAACAAGATGTTCAATTTCTTAGATAAGCTGGATCAGCGAACCGAAGATTGTGAAGGATATTGATTCTTCTCTGTCTTCTTTCTCTTTCAGGTTTGAGTTTCCAGTCTCAAGTCTGTAAGAAAGGATGCTCGTCTCTGCCAATGCAATTAAATCATACAGAACCCACTGATCGCTACATTTTTCTCGTTGATAGAAGGTTAGTGGAGGAGACCGATGTGCTTACATTATCAACTCACGGGGTTTTGAAGATTGTGCTCCTCCTGAAAGTCACTTGGAGACTTGCGTTGGCTTTGGCCCGACGAGTAGCTGTGGGATCAATATTCCGAGACACGACGACTGTGACCCTACGAACCTCTCGCTGGGAGGGCTGAGTCAAAGTCTCCGGACTTTCACCGTACTTCTAGTCTGACCAAATGAAATGGAGAATCCAATAATCTTCCAATTAAGTAAGCAACTTGAACCTGGAATGATAGAGCCTACCTATTTAGCCGGTAGGCGGTGAACTTGGAACTTCTGAAGAATCATTGCTGCAATGTCAAATAAACCTAATGGAAACGACTCAATGAGTCCAAGAGATCGGGTACCATAGAGAAAAAGTATGCTCTCGTAAAAGTCTCTAGCGCTAGAGTACGATGGAGTACGATGTTAGTGAAAGAGATATAAAAAAGGTGTGGAATAGGCGGAAGCAAATCTAAATTAATTTCTAAATTGCACGGAGATTAAGACACGAAACTATTGGTTGTGAATACAGAAGTCCAACTCATCTACTATGCTCCAAGTTACATCAACGAAGTTTTGACAATCCATGTCATCAAACTCTATCGAAAATGTATTTGTGAAGGTACATATAATGACATTAGAAGTTGATGAGAACCAAAATTAACTGTTCAGTGATCCAAGTTGCACAATCTATCACAACTTCAAATTTTTCTGTTTGGCAAGAAGAAAATTAAGGATTTGTTCATGACGAAGATAAAAGCAGTGAAATATTTACAACTACAGTAATATTGACATTATAGCTTGAGAGATAAATTGTTTATATCTCAATAGTCAGATTCTTGTACTTAACGCATCAAGTCATTCTATAAGCAAGCTTTTGATATAAAGCTTCGGTTACTCTCCTGCGAAGTTTGAGAAGATCTTTAGAAAGTTGTTTGGATCATTTCAAAAGCAAGACTCTTATCTTCAAAACTTTCGCCACAAGACAATACATGACATGTTGAACTGAATGAATGTGATAACCAATTTTTCGGAAAAATATTACATATTAAATACATGGCATGTCGAACTACATGAATGTGATACCTAACTTTTTGGGATAATGTTGCATATTTAACTAGAATGCGTTCTTCAACTTGAGTCTTTTGTACAAGATGATAAGCTTGAAGAATCACTCACGAGGCATTTGATTCAAAATTCACCATGGAATCCCAGCAGTGAAGCATGATAAAAGTTTTTCATTGATTTGCGATAGTATGTAATTGATATTACTCGTTTGTGACAGAAGTATTATATATGCATACTATCGCAATGCATACAATACTAAGGAGTTGCAAATCTAAGTAAAATTTTCAATATATTAAATAATTTAACTAGATAATTTAAAATGAAGTTCGTACTCTTATTGTAATAGATAAAATATCAAACTATGTATACATACATTATAAATATGTTTTATGCATACATTAGAAAATGTAAATACAATTCTCAGAATATACTAATTATTTATTTTTATACATGAAATATAGTTTTAATTCAATCTAGATTAGTGTAACTGTGTATTCTAATAAACGTCTATCAATCAATAAAATATTTTGAAGTTTATTGATGTCATTTGATTTTTTGTAATATTATATAATTTTTTTAATAAATTTATGAAAGGTTCATTTTGTTTTATTTATTAAATAATGTGTAAAATTGTATAGATAACTTTTATTCTTACAGAATGAAAAATAATTTTCCCTTTATCCCATTGAAAGTACATTCCTTTGAATTTTGGAATCAATTATTTTTTCAACTTACAAATTATACAATGAGATAAAAAAATAATGATCTTGAAATTTCTTATGTTATCAGTAGATGATACAAGAATACAAACATAACCCGTGGGGAAAAAAAATGTTTAGTTATAGGAATCTGGGTCAAAAAGCTTTGATGCTATTTGTTGGACAAAAGATTTGTTATTATTTCAAATCATACGATTTTGACTTTATATATCTAAGAAAGTACTGATGAGTTTCATAGACATCGTAACTAGCAGAATTTTGATAAATCATCAACAATTTGACTTGCAAAAAATATTTTCTTTTTATTTTAATGTCCTGAATATACACATATTTATACTTTTTCAAAAGGATTTGTTGGCAATCAAGACATAAGAATAATCTTTGAAAAGTAACCAAAATTTTTAACAATTCATTTATGATCTGGAATTTTTTCAAAACATGAATTCAAGAAAAATAATTTGATAATGATTAAGATTTGTTAGGAAAATTTTGTTTTATCAAGAAATAAAGTCACAGTTATAAAGAACAATTAAAAGAACTTTGACGAACAACTGAAAAGATTTAAAACTCAGGCAAAATTTTAAAGAAATATAGAAATGTGAAAGACTCAAGAAATCTAAATGCATTCAGTAGTCTCAATGTAGATTATCATTCAAATGGTATGTGGAATTTTGAAAACTATTTACTAGCTGTCAGTTTTTTATATTATGTCCATAAAATCTATAATATTTTGAAATAAGGAAATTCTAAATCTTTTGATATTTCAAATAGATTGAGGTCATTCAGCAAATAAAAGCAAATAAAGATTGAAAATTATCAAGTTTTTTGATAGTTTCTTTTTGTCACACTATGATAAAATTGTATGATTGAATCAATATGCGGATATCTTTGATATTTAGTAACTCCATGATATAAAACTTACATGCATAGTTTCATTTGTAGAATGTATGTTGATATGATAATAAAATCTATATTATATTTTGATAAACATTTCTATATATAAAACAAAATTTTCCATCAACATTTCATCTTTTCAGAGTTGTTTCAACTTGAATAAAAAATGCATCAAAAGCTTTGATGTGTGTGGGTTTGTTGATATACACCTTTAAAAATGACTAATGACACTTTGATCACCTTCTTCTTTTAACTTTAGTAACAAAATTGTAAATATCTATCATTTTACCTCATAAATAGAGTTGTTTTCTTGAAAAATATGTTTGATGCATCAATTTTGATGATATATCTATTCAAAAGTTACTAAGAGTCAAAGCGCCAAATATTAAAAACAACTGAAAAAGTTTGGAAAATTGTACAACCAAAATCTCTAAAGCAGATGTTATACAAGCAGATGTTAATCGTAAGAACAATGTTATACAATGATGTCTTGTTTGAAACAATTCTTTAGATCTTGTTTATAAGTTAAACATTTTGAGATGGGAACTATCATCAAATAAATATGCAAATTAGACTACGCATCCAATAGAAAGATATTTAATCACATTTTAAAATTTTGCAGCAAAACTATATCTGAATATGCTTTAAACAGAAAAAAGAGAGACAAAGAGATGAAATATAATGTTTACGTTTCAACTATTTTATCAAATGAGCAATGCGTTTTATCTCTTTCATATGACATGTTTGGATTTGTGATATGAGCACAGAGTGCAAAAGTGGCAGTATGACTTGTTTCATTTCAGTAGATATATCAATGATTTGACTTTACATGTACTATTACACCAGATGTTCATATGAAGTCACATATCACTGTTATCTTGCATTTAGCATCAGAGTTATTTCGTAAGTCATGTATACAGCACAGTTTCTCTTAATTTGTAAGCAACTTCGAAAAATGTAACTTCTTGAGAGGTTTAAGGTTGATCTCAGCAAGTATCATTTTGGATCTATCAACTTCTATACGTCGCGATAAACAAGCAAGAGTGCTCGTAGCACGGACGAAATTCGATTTAAGTTTCATGTTTGAGGTGTAAAGAACACCAGACTCTGGAACTAGAACTGTGCATGAGCTCACATGCTTGGCAGTTGAGCTAGAATAATAATCATATAAGCAATCGAGAACGTCGATTGCGCTTCTACTCTGTTCAAAGTTCTTCAACATTATGTTTAGTAAAATTCCAAAGAGCTTACCAGTTTATTCTGAACCTACAAGTTATGTAGAGTTATATAGAAAAAGAAAGCACAAGAGGCATTGTCAACCAGGCCGACAGCGCATGTGCCACTCAGTTGTCAAAAGCATCCACTTTAGCTTGAATAGATTATAAAAATTCAATGAAGATGAACTTTGAAATCTTCTTTGTCAGGTGTCGACATCGTGTGTATCATCACACTGATGCATTCACTGTGACTCACATATTCGCTTGCACAACAAAGTCAAGATCTAGTCTGACCTTCTAACATCATTGTCCAATCACAGAGTAGGGTGAACTCTTCGTTGTCAGGTGACGACATCGAGTGTATCATCACACTGATGCATTAAGTGTGACTCACATATGCTGTGCGCTTGCACAACAAAGTCAAGATTTAGTCTGACCTTGTAACGCCATTGTCCAATCACAGAGTAGGGAGTAACACGCTTTTTGAGTTATAATATTTTCGCTACCTTGATCGCTCACACTTTTCAATGTAAAATCCCATATGTTTTGGCGGTAACAACGGTGAAAACACAGATCCATAGAACGTGGCAAGTAACCAGATCATGCTGTTTCTGTCGTCTTCTGTACCAAGCGATAAACAAGCAAGCAAGAGTGTTCTTAGCACGATCAAAATTCGATAACGATTTCATGTTTGTGGTCTAAAGACCTCCAAACTGTGCATGCATTCACATGCTTGACTGCTGGGGTAGAAGAACAATCATACCAGCAGTTGATAACCTCGAGTACTGGTATCCTCTGTACACAGTTCTTCGAAATCATAGTTAGTAAATTCCCAAAAGCTTATCAGTTTTTTCTGAACCTACAAGTTATTTTCAATTATGTAGACAACTGCTCTGGGTCAAAAGTAAGAAAAAAAGTACCATGCTTATTACAGCTGACTACGCATGTGCCACTCAGCTGTCAGAACACGTCCACTTGCTCGAATAGATCAAACATCCCAGATAAATTGATTGATAAAGAGGAAATTTGTAATTGACTTTGTCAATGTGACGTCATCGAATATATCATCACACTGAGGCATTCACCCACGTTTCCTCTTCGCTTGCACAACAAAGTCAAGATCTTCTCTGAGATTCTGACACCGTGTTCCAATCACAGAGTATGAAGGAACACGATTTTTGTGTTCGACTGTTGTCATCACCTTGATCGCTCACACGATTCAAGGTAATGACATCAATTCAATTATGATGATGTATCTACATAAAAGATACCAAGAGTCAAAGCGCCAAATATTAAAAACAACTGAAAAAGCTGAAAAATTCGTACAATCATAATCTCTAAAGCAGATAAAATATGGTAAGAACAATGGGATACTTCCACTCTTAATTAATACTGTCTTGTTTGAAACAATTATTTAGATCGTTTTTATGAGTTAAACATTTTGAGATGGGAACTATCATCAAATAAATATGCAAATTAGACTACGCATCCAATAGAAAGGTATATTAATCACAAATTTTAAATATTGCAGCAAAATTATATCTGAATATGCTTCAAACAGAAAAAAGAGAGACAAAGAGATGAAATAAAATGCTTACGTTTCAACTATTTTATCAAATGAGCAATGCGTTTTATCTCTTTCATATGACATGTTTGGATTTGTGATATGAGCACACGAGTGCAAAAGTGGCAGTATGACTTGTTTCATTTCAGTAAATATATCAATTACTTGACTTTACATGTACGATTACACCAGATCTTCATCTGAAGACATGTATCACTGTTATCTAGCATTTGGCATCAGAATTATTTTTTAAGTCATGTATACAGCACAGTTTCTCTTTATTTGCAAGCAACTTCAAAAAATGTAACTTCTTTAGAGGTTTAACGTTGAGCTCAGCAAGTTACTGGTTCATGCTGGTTCTATCAACTTGTATACGTCACGATAAACAAGCAAGAGTGATCGTAGCACGGACGAAATTCGATTTCAGTTTCATGTTTGAGGCCTAAAGAACACCAGACTCTGGAACTAGAGCTGTGCACTAACCTCGAGTAATGGTACACAGTATCCTCTGTACCCAGTTCTTCGATATCATAGTTAGTCAATTCCCAAAAAGCTTATCAGTTTTGTATGAACCTACTGTTCTGAGTCAAAAGTAAAAAAAACGTAACATACTTATTACAGCTGACTACGCATGTGTCACTCAGCTGTCAGAACACGTCCACTTGCTCGAATAGATCAAACATCCCAGATGAATGGATTAATAAAGAAGAAATTTGTAATTGAATTTGTCAATGTGACGTCATTGAGTACATCATCACACTGAGGCATTCACCCACGTTTCCTCTCCGCTTGCACAACAAAGTCAAGATTACTCTGAGATTCTAACACCATGTTCCAATCACAGACTATGAAGGAACACGATTTTTGTGTTCGACTGTTGTCATCACCTTGATCGCTCACACGATTCAATGACAAGATCTGATTGAAGAGGATGCATGCGTTTTCCCCAAGCTAGCCATCGTAGTGTCTGTCTTCCCGTTGGTCTTCATGCAGCTAGATTCGCAGTCTCCCAGTACAAGTGTACATCCTGTTTTTGCACAACTCAGAGCTCGTCACATCTGAGAAATCTGCTACATCATGCATTCTATGACATTTTGCTTTCACATCGCGCGATCTTTGCTAAGAACTTGATTTCAGATACTCGCTGGTTCGCTCGTCAGACGCAAGGTCCGCTGCCCGCTGCTGCGCTCATCGACGACGACGTTGTTGCGTTCAAAGAGAGGCAGAGCAGAAGAAGAGAGGCCGTGCAAGAGCTCCGACATCTTTGATTTTCTTCTTCCCAGCCAGCGTCGGAAGGCACACGAGGTACTTTGCACAGTTTCTCTTCATTTGCAAGCAACTTCAAAAAATGTAACTTCTTTAGAGGTTTAACGTTGAGCTCAGCAAGTTCCTGGTTCATGCTGGTTCTATCAACTTGTATACGTCACGATAAACAAGCAAGAGTGATCGTAGCACGGACGAAATTCGATTTCAGTTTCATGTTTGAGGCCTAAAGAACACCAGAATCTGGAACTAGAGCTGTGCACTAACCTCGAGTAATGGTACACAGTATCCTCTGTACCCAGTTCTTCGATATCATAGTTAGTCAATTCCCAAAAAGCTTATCAGTTTTGTATGAACCTACTGTTCTGAGTCAAAAGTAAGAAAAAACGTAACATCCTTATTACAGCTGACTACGCATGTGCTACTCTTCTGGCAGAATACGTCCACTTGCTCGAATAGATCAAACATCCCAGATAAATGGAATATTAAAGAAGGAAATTGTAATTTAATTTGTCAATGTGACGTCATCCAGTATATCATCACACTGAGGCATTCACCCACGTTTCCTCTCCGCTTGCACAACAAAGTCAAGATCTACTCTGAGATTCTAACACCATGTTCCAATCACAGAGTTTTGGAACACGATATTTGTGTTCGACTGTTGTCATCACCTTGATCGCTCACACGATTCAATGACAAGATCTGAATTGAAGAGGATGCGTGCTTTTTTCCCAAGCTAGCCATCGTAGTGTCTGTCTTCCCGTTGGTCTTCATGCAGCTAGATTCGCAGTCTCCCAGTACAAGTGTACATCCTGTTTTTGCACAACTCAGAGTTCGTCACATCTGAGAAATCTGCTATATCATGCATTCTATGACATTTTGCTTTCACACCGCGCGATCTTTGCTAAGAACTTGATTTCAGATACTCGCTGGTTCGCTCGTCAGAAGCAAGGTCGCTGCCCGCTGCTGCGCTCCAGTCGACGACGACGTTGCTGCGTTCAAAGAGAGGCAGAGCAGAAGAAGAGAGGCCGTGCAAGAGCTCCGACATCTTTGATTTTCTTCTTCCCCGCCAGCGTCAGAAGGCACACGAGGTACTTCGCATCCTTCACTCCGCACAGCGGCAGCGCTCGCTCTGGATAGGGAGAAGAAGGAAGAGAGGGAGAGAAGAGACCTGACTTGACCCAAGCGGAGGACGGAGAGGGCTATCTCTTGTTCACTCAGTTCGGTCACCAGTGCACATCAAACCTCTTTCTCCCAGAGTGGTTCCCGATAGACCTGAAGTCTTTTTTGCCACACGGTCCACGATTTAGATTGTAACCAGAATCCTGGTCTTCTGTGTTAATTTTGATTCCCATCGCTTGTCCCGAGCTCAACTAGACTGCTGCTTTCACTTTGCACAATTTACCTGCGTTCGTGGTGATTGCTCATGATCCTTGTATCGGAAGATCTGGAAGTGATATTTGTTTTGCTATTTGTGGACAGTGCAAGAAGTCTCATGCCCAGCAGACACTACGACGGGAAGATAAGTTTTCTTCGGGAGAGCCGGCTTTCGGATCGAGGAGAGTGCTTCCTGTAGGCCCGGTTACATTTCGCTCGCGCATGCCAAGCAGCAAACGTTTCTTAATCTCTGAGAGTGGAGGAGAGAAAGGAAGGTGCAGGTGCGTCCATCTTCAGTCACGCTGCTGAACTGGCGACACGGGAAATGGACTCCGCACACGAGGAACCGGAGCTTCCCTCCGCCATCCAGGACCTTGTACAGCGTCTGGAAGGACAAGGCGAGCCTATAACGGAGCTTCCCAGATTAAGCAGGCCAGAATTTCGGGAGTTCTTTCCCTATGGTGAATCACCCTCGACAGTCATAGGGTGGCGAAGCCAAGTGCGTCGTCGAGTGCTGGAGGCAATCGGCAGGTGCAACACCTTTGAGATTCTGGACGTGTACAATATTTGTGGCGGATATATATCAATGTTGACGCCGAGCGAGTGGGAGGTAGTTCTCAGAGGTTTCAGGTGTAGCACCGTTCTAAAAAAGATAACCGTTGCTGGGTTATTCTATTCAGATGATGCGGATAATGAGAGCTTTTGTTTACAGCTGGGGAGAATTCTGAATTCCTCTAGCGTAACAGCGTTAGAACTGCGTGACGGATTTAGTGCCAGATGTCTCTCGAATCTCGCCTCAGGACTGCAAGGACGTTCCGATTCTAAACTCAAGTCTTTAGATTTATCGGGATGGTGGGAGAACTCGAGTGCGGTGAAGTATGTGGCTGACATGATCAATAGTGCTCCTCTATTAGAAACGTTGCGTTTAGGCGGACGTTTAGGCGGCTATTTGCAGGACATGGAGGACGAGACCGTTGGAACAATCCTGTCCCAGGCTTTGATCCAGAGCTTGGCTTTGAAAGAATTTACCTTAGACGACGCGGGGAAGTGGGGAGGGCGCTTGTTGCTGAAAGCATTGGCCGGAGACGATCGCAACCGATCCATTGAACGTCTTCGGCTAATCAAAATGGATGGACTCCGAGACTGTTTAAAGGAACTTCTTATTTCCAACCCATCATTGAAGACAGTGGAGCTCTTCCCATTTCTCATGGAGCCTGAGCAAGCGCACCAGCTCGGCGAAGCCATACGTGACAATGCCATAGCGACAACTATACTTGTTAGGTTTCGTGGTGAAGAATGGAAGTCAATAGAAGCTCTTGCTCGTTCTGCTAGCTCCGATGTCAATGACCCCACAGTGGAGCTTGAACTCGTTACTGGGAGTGAAGATGAAGTGATGTTATCATTAAACCTATTAAGTAGGGTACTGCGAGGGGAAATCACATCTCTGAAATCTCTGAGTATATTCTTTCAATCACCGCTAGATTATAGAAAGATTATCACGTTCAGTATACCCCCTATGAATGGAAAAAGTGGAGAAACTTCAGTCCTGAAGAGACTGGAATTATCTGTCCGAAGCGAAGATCTTTCGAAGGAGCAATGGGAGGACCTGCTTCGGTGCATGCGAGGGAACCTCACTCACTTGGATTTGTCTGACTCCGAACTCGACGAGAAGGCGTTCAGGGACCTGATGGGGGTCCTGCAAGTTAACTTGGCTCTCCAGGAAATCGATGTCTCCCGAACATCATGGGCAACTGACGGAAAGGCGGCGCAGATTGAAGAGGCCCTGAAGCAGAATCAAAAGCGGGCCGTCTACATGTCTGTGTTCCGAGAAGCCAACTTAACATTTGGAGATGCAAAAGCTGGTAGACTCTTCTTATGCGGCTCTCCTAGAGCAGGTAACAGGCCCTGTACATTCTCAGTTTTTTCCTCAATGTACACCAACTAGCAATCTATAGTTTAACTTTTCTAAAATCAAAATTGACACAACAAATGCTATTTTGATCTATATATAATGATATGTGTATACAATTAGTAACGGAAAGAAAAACATCAAATGTGTGAATCATTAGTTATATAACTTCAATTGTTTTGGTGATTTTACATTTTTAAATCAATTTATCTTCACGTTAAAATAATAACATGTCATATTGTATCTCAATAATATCAATTCAAAGCATCATTAATAAAAAGTTGTGTATTTTATGCTTTTGTTTTGTATCGTGCAGGAAAAACTCAACTCCGTAAAACCCTGATGAGTATCAATCATAGCTGGCTACTCGGAAGCAGTCTATCCATTGATTGGGTAGACTGCTTCCGAGTAGCTGAACGACTCTGGAGGACCAAAGGCATCGAAGTGGAGTATTTGCAAACTATTGACAAAATGCAAATCTCAGTTTGGGATCTTGCGGGACAATCAATTTTTCGTACCCTTCAGAATGTGCTATTTCCTCAAACCAACAATTTTTGTGTTTTTCTTTTTGTGTATAGCCCTTTTTGTGACAACACATCTAAAAACAAACCAGACTCTTGTTTCAAAACCGAGTTGGAGGATTGGTTAAGCTTCATCACATCCAGTGTTAAGATCACGGGACGTGATCTTCCCCAAGTTTTTGTTGTCATTTCTCACAAAGATAAAGCCAAATACAGCTCTGTGAGTTGGACTCAGACCATAATTGAAGAACTCAACCAAAGATTCGCAAATTTTGTGGATCTACTCCCTGTTCAAATGTGTTTTCATGTGGATGCTAGGAATAAAAAACAAATTATTCCTCTCAACCGTCACATTCTTGAAAATTTTAACAAGTTGTTGAGTGAAAAATCTCCACAAGTTCCTCTATTATGTTCTCAACTCATCTCCCTCTTCGTTGCAGAAACCAAGAAGAACAGAAGTTGCCCTCTGTGGTCATATGATCAATTTCATGATTTTTGTGCTCCCTACTTGAAAAAATTCATTCCTTCTTCTTCTCGTCACTTTGAGGATGATTCGAAGATAATGGAGTCTATCATATTCTACTTGAATGAGGTTGGATCTATCATATACATTTCCAACCTTAAGTACATCATTGTAGATCCCAACTGGCTTACTAATATCTTCCTGGGTGAGCTGATAGCTCTTGGTCAAAACTTTCAAGCTCAAGAGACAGAGTTTTCTAATAGAACGTGCCCATACGGTGCAAGCAAGGACGGATTTGTGAGTGAGACTGTCTTTGTTCGGTTGATAGAAGAGTTTTTGCGAGAGCAAGCACATGGCCAGAGTGGTGTGGGCAGAGAGCAGCTTGAAAACATCCTTGTCAATTTAGATTTGTGTTTCAAGCTGGAAGATAGTTCTCAGTATTTCATTCCTTCCTTCATCCCTGAGCATGCAAGCAAGGAAGAACATGACCATCAAGAAGGGGCGCACTTGAAGTTGATGTGTTGGGAAAATACAAGAGAGAATTCACAGTTTGTTGGCATTCGGATTCAGTGCCAAGATGGGAGAACAATGTCATTGTGGTACCCCACTTTTGGCAATTTTGAGGAAATTAAAACATTTTTGGAAAACTGTACCCTGGCAGCATTGTAAATAGCCTTCGGTACATCAAAACAGAGTGAATCCGGAAGATCGCGGGGATTCTCGAGGGATCTTGTAGAATCTGGGATTTGGGGTGCCGCAGTAAGGACAGGAACCACCCTCCCTGCGAGCTCCGCAGTTAGGATCTCTACGGTGCAAGGCGCAAAACCCGCCTTCGGAGGTTGCGTCCGCGGCTGTAGGGAAACCCCCGTAATTAGGTCAACCCTTGGGCGCCTTGACCAAGTTAGGATCCCGGTGGAAAGAGCTCGACGCGCTGATTCCAACAAGCCCAAGAACGCTTGGAACGGATGAGGACTTAGGGAGTTATCGCTACTGGAAGAAACGAAGGCGTTCGCCTGTGCACAGGCGAAGTAGGGTTAGGGAAGGCGCGAAGTCCGCCTACGCACAGGCGTTCGCCTGTGCACAGGCACTTCGGCGTCGGCGGAAAATCCGCCTTGGGCCCTAGAAATGCGCCTTGTGAGGTAGAAAGTGTACGGCGCCTTCCGCGCCAGCGCAGCGCCGCGTACGTCGGAAGAGCCGCCAGAGTAATCCAATCGGTACGGACCGTGCGGACGGCACGGGTGGATGCGCTCTTGGACGGACGGAGTTGCGGCGGCGGAAGCGCCGACGGAGAGACAAGGAACGGACAGACTGGACGGAGACGGCTGACCACGGTCAACGCCTTCCGCGCCAGCGCAGCGCCGCGGACGGAATTCGCCTGCGCACAGGCGAACGCCTGTGCACAGGAGGATGAGGTTCCGCACCGGCGGAGAATCCGCCGAGGCTCCTGCCTGCGCACAGGCAGGAGTTGAATTTTTGTCCGACATGCGGACACACGCGTCAAGGCAGAGGGAGATTGGCCGAAGGGCGGTACGAACAAGTGTACCGCGCAAGGCGGAAAACTCGCCTTCGGCGCTACGCCCCCATGTCCACAGGGTGACACGCTCGCGGAGTTCAAATCCGCCAATTCGAGCGTGAGAGTTTAATCGACGACGGCGGAGCGTGAAGCCGCGCGTGAGAGCGAAGACCGTTCCAGCGTACAGCCGGCGCGGCCATCAAGTGAGACGTTCTTCACGACCAAGAGCCGACCATGACCTTCGACCGGGCGGCGGAGAACGTCCCATTCTTGAATTCGCGATTCCAATCTCTTGTGCGCGCTGCGCGCATCCATCTGCTGGCTGCGGAACATTCTCGACGTCGTCGCACAGGAGATTTCTTGTTGATTGAGGGAGAAGTGAGTGCGCGTGATTTGGAATTGAGAGCGATTAGAGTTTGCCGAGAGAGAAAGAAACGCGGGCAGTGCGGAAGTAGAATGAGCGGGCGAGCGAACCCCAGGAACGCAATGACGAGACCGAGCAGATTGCGGATGGTGCCACTTCGCCTGCCGCAGAACGGGCTGCGCGCTTTCGAGGAGCGCTTAATAGCAAGAAAGCTCGATTTCTTGCTATGGGGATGGAATTACATCTGTGCGAATATGGTGCGCGAGTGGCTAGAGCCACAGGGACCACCCTCGCGCGGATTGCGTCCGCATGTTGATCGGTGGACAGTCCAAGATTGGGCGCAGGCGTTGGGAAGATGTGCTGGCATGCCAGGGCATCTCCTTTTCGACAGCGAGAGCATCAAGGTGACCAAGCAAGAAGAGGCGCAATTTGTGGAGCTGTTCAAGACCGGGAGGTCTACCAAGAATGGGTACAGGACCCGTGATTACAAGGATCGATTTCGCTGGACTCTGTCCGCGGCGCTGATGCAATTACTGCAGCCGCACCGCGCCTGCTACATCACATTGTGGCAGGTCTCTTTTGTGGAGTGCGTCATCGAGGGAACTCCAATTCACTGGGCGAGCATCTTGCACAGGGTGATGCGACAGCACGCGTTTGAGGAGAAGGGGGGAACTCTAAACCATCTTTCTCCTTTCCTCATCAATTTTTATCGACAGCGGAATTGTTTGACAGCGGCGGAGCTTGAACATTTTCCGCCATTGTCCATCGACCATCCCGGGAAGTATGTGCGGGAGAACGAGGTCGACACTAACGCAGAGGAGTCCCCGACTTCTACCCCATCAAGACGGAGAGACGAAGGGAGACACACCCCTGCAGCGCGAGTGCCGCGGAAGCAGCGATGGAGGGAAGAGTCTGAAGAGGAGCAGCATCAAGAACCCTCTGCTCCCATTCGACCGCGGCCGCTGTGCGAGCCATACAGCCGGCCGAAGCAGAAGGCACGCAGACTGGTGTTACCAGCTGACAGTGCAGACACGGCGACGATTGCAACGGAGATAGGAAGTGCGTCGCCAGAGAGGCGAGAGGAAGCGCGGACGACCGCAGGAGCAACGGGCCACGCTGCAACCTCGTCGGGAGAGAGGCCGCCTACGGGCCAAGGGCCTCCGGAGTGACCACGTGCAATGCGGACAGATGTTCCGTTTGCGCACAGGCGAACCTCCGCGGACGGACGAGCCTCCGCGGACCGGCGAACACAAGTGGACGTGGATCTACGCTTACGCGTGGGAAGGAGCGGTCCGCCTGTGCACAGGCGCTCACCTGTGCACAGGTCGCCTGTGCACAGGACACCTCCACACGTGCCGCCTGTGCACAGGCAAGAATCACCCCCGTTCCAACGTAGGAAGGGGAAGGAGCCGGCGGAAGAACCGCCTACGAGACACCGGCCCTCGGGGCCAGACCCTCCGGCGCACCACGCGCCGCAATGTGCGCCTTCGGCGCCAGGGCCTTCGAGCCGAGGAGATACGAGCAGAGAGCGTGCGGAGGCCGCACCATCGGCGGGAAGCCCGCCGATAGATGCGCCTTCGGCGGTAGGGCCTATAGGCCAAGGAACATCGGGCGTGCGGCCCCCGGCCATGTCGCCTTCGGCGATAGATGTCCGCGGCGCTACGCCCGCGGCGGACAAGGCGCCGGCAAATGCGCCTGCGCGCGGGCCGGGCACAGCCCCCATGGACCGATCAAGGGAGCAGCAGACGGAGGAGCGGAGTGACTGTCCGCGGGATGAAATCTCGATGCGCGATGCGCAATCAAACCCCGCGCAGCCACCCTCCGCTCGACCGCCTTCGGCGGCGGACGATGGAGACAGAGAGGACGCGGGAGGCAATCAACAAGTAAGCGACGGGGATGCCGCTCGGATACATTCGCCTTCCGCCTTAGACATTTTGGCGACGAGCAGCGAGGCTGCAGCCGTGCCTTCGCAGGCAGCACACGTCGAGGACGTGCAGCCCCACTCGGGGCAGTCGCCGACGCAATCAATGGCGACTGAAATTCTCCACTCGGATGATGACGACGGAGGCTCCACGGAAGAAATGTCAGGAGCAGAAGACACCGAGGAGGAGGAGGAGGAAATTGTTGGAGCGCCGGCGGCGGCGCTCTCTGAGCAGGTGATTCCGTTGCTGCGGTACTTGGATCGCAAGGTCGATAAATACGCCGACCCACTCCAGCCGGGATCTTACATCGAGTTAGTGCGCAGGCGGACTCGCACTAAAGTCCACACCAGCAAGCTATTAGCTAGAGTGGACCAGGAGTTGAGGGACTTGAAGGAGAAGCATGAGTGCTTGTGGGGTCAGTACAAGCTTAATCAGAAATTCTACAAGCACTCCGAGAAGATGAAGGATGAAAAACTGGGCGAGCTCACCAAGGAGCAGGTGAAGGACAAGGAAGCACTCAACTCTGAGCAGGCCCAGAATCGGATTTTGTCAGAGGAGCTCGTGCGACAGACGCGGTTGTTGGAACAATGTCAGCTCGCACGGCAGGCGGATGAAGAATTAATCCGCAGGTTACAGTCAGAGTGTGGCGAATTGAGGGCGCAACGTGCTGAAGCCGAATCGCAATTAGTGATAATTGAAGAGGATCGCAGGAAGGAGGCGGATCGCACGAAGGTGGAGACGGCGAGGCGAGTCGCCCACTGTCTCAAGGGCTACGCCCACTGGGAAGTGAAGGCGCAGGAGAAACTCACACTGCGTGAGTTTGAATTGCGCGCAGCCGGGTTGTTGTCAGGCGACAGTAGGAGTCGGCGGAAGGTAGCGAAGAAGCTCGAGGCCTTTCTGTCGAAGGCACAGGATACCATGTCCGCCCTCGAGGGGGAGGTGTCCGCGGCGTTGCAGCGGTTGGGACTGCGCAGTCGAGCGGAAGAGTGGCAGGGTAGGGAGTTAGTGCGCGGCAGTCGACCGCGCAGGAGACGTAGTACAGGTTCCGCGGAGTGTAGTGTAGCGTGGTTCCGTGCAGGCGTGTAGCGTAGTGCAGTGTAGTGCTAGGTAGGACTTAGAAGGTATAAAATAGTTCCAGGCGTTTTGCCTGGGGTTCTTTCCCATCAGAAGTGCAGATCAGGAACCCATTTCCTTTGCGTGTTTGTGTCCTTGAGTTCTGTCACCACGCACGAGGAGTTACAACTTAGCGTTCCGCATTTTGTAGCTGAAGGCCTTCGGCCGAATGTTCAGAGCTAGTACATTGGTTAGAGACTTGAGTAGTTCGGAACTGCACCTGCGGGTGACTGCCGATGCTCAGAGCCAGTGACTAGTTAGATACTTGAACAGTTTCGCCCCTACACCTTCGAGTGTTTCTTTCTGATTGTACTCCTTGGGATTTTTCCCCTGAATGCCAAAGTGAAGTTTTGCTACTTCGTGTAAGCCTTGGTTGTAAATTCAGGTTACGCTGCAGCAGGTGCCTTGAGGGTAACCCCTGTAGTATTTCTGGGAATGACAAGTGCCTGAGAATTCAAACTCTTCAATAGACTGTTGTTGTGTTACTGGAATGTTTCACAGTGAGTCCTTCAGTGCAGACCTGTGTTCTCTGCGCGTTTTGTGAGTTGAGAGTGTTGTTCACCGCGTATGAGTGACTTCGATCCGAAGTAGGTAGTCCAAACCGGGTTTCCTACACTAGCAGCAAGCTAGTGGAAGCGTTGTAAAAGCCGGAGTTGGAAGTCACTGCCCGCAGCTTTGCCGAGTGTGCTCGTGAGAGACTTTCCCCCTGAAATCTTGAAGTAGAGGTCCTAACGGATCTCTGGGTTGTGTTTCTGTAGTTTCAGGTGTGTGTGTGTGTGTTACGCTGCACTGTGCGACCTCCGAGTGCGCTCCGAGTGGACTCTTGCAGTATTTCTGGGAGTGACAGTTGCCTGAGAATTCAAACTCCTCAATAGTCTGTTAAAACGTGACACTTTGTACCCTGTGTGTTCCTCTGTCCCTGTGGGTTCGACCTTTCTACCACTATATTGCAGTTTTAGCCTTTAGTGGGTTATTACAGTCATTGACGGCTGCATTTTTTCCACGCTTCCAGGTGAGGTTGAATCATGCTTTCACACACACAGATAAATTGTTATATGCGTCAAGTTCTGTTTGTAATTTGCGTATGATGAAGCAATTGTTTCCTTTCCATTAAATGCAATGAATAATTTGAATGTCCCACTCGAGATTTACCAAATTTTCTATGATTGTAGATGTTCATGAGACGCAAGTTGAAATCCGATATGCATGTTCTCGAGGAAAATATTACCTGCTCTCGACATTATCTACGACTTTTTGATGAAGGGCATCAAATATATATCGAGCACGTTCACAGTGAAAAGTCTCACAAATACGTAGATGTTTTGATGTTATGCTCAAGGCATAAGTCAAGGGAGGAGGCTACTAAATATGTGATGAGGCATATCGTCCAGGAATTGATATTGTTTTGCGCATCATCAAAAGGCTGTCCCGGGGTGGCGTTAGTGCTAGGTGTGATTCAAACATTTTGCGTGGAGAAGCGGATTCCGAGTCATCTCAGAGGAGCCATTCTGATCGAGAAGCTGAAATCGGACTCCATTTGTAGCATCAAAAACAAACTTGAGGAAACGTCAATGGAAAGGTTGCACTTGATGGAGAAGAAGGAAGAGTTGTTCAACTATGAGCACTGTTGGCCCCAGATTGAAGGGCACACTGGCGGAATATCTGAACGAGCAAGAGATTTGTTGTGGGAGAGCGATGTGGAAGCAATTGTGAACGAGATTCGACGGAAACAAATTGAAGAATTGAAGTCATTGCACGAAGGTCTAAGTAGCGTGGACAATGATTTGTCTCAGTGTTATCTTGAAGCTGAAAACATGGTTAGCGACTCAAATTTCCCGCCAATGAAAGACCTCAAATCACTCACATCCAGGTGCTTGAGTCGTGCCAGCACAAGTGTGGAGAATTCAAGTGTGGAGACCCAACTTTTTTTGTTCAAGATGAACCAGCTAAAAGAAGAGCTTGTACAAAAGATTGATGGTTTGGACGAGAGGTTGAGATCAGTGCAGAGCATTCTGCAGAGAATGGAGATGAAGATGGGACAAATACTCTCTTTGCACCAAGAACTGCAGTCAACGCTGAGTGCATTTGTGTCTAAAGTGGACAGGATAATTCAGTATTCTGATTCGCTTCAGCAGGCCAGTGTGCCCAAGCGACCTTACGTTACGAACGATGTTAATCTCTTCTATCGAATTAGTGCGCTTTTGCATAACGGAACAACCGTTCGCTTACAATTGATGTGTGAGTCACTGACTGGGTTTCACACTGTCAAAGATCAAGAAGGTTTGAAGATACGCTTGGATCGGGAGAATAGCTCGTGGATTCGGAAAACTATCGAAATCTCATACAAAGTCATGTATTATGCTATGAAGGCTGGACTGGATAAGACAGTCAGTTTGGGCGGGGCGATTCTGGACTGGGGAGATTCAAAATCTGATATTGTTCAACTAGACGGTATTAGTGATGATGATCATAGGGCATTTCTCAAAGGCGGGGAAAACAAGGAGCTGCAAGAAGCATGGTTGAGGATTCAGCAAACTCTTGCGCCTCAGCTTCAAAATCGTTATTCCGAAATCTTCAAGTTGTATCAGGTGAAATACGTCAGTTTAGATAAAGGTGGGCATGCATGGGTGTGCGAGAAGTGCATGAATAAAGGCCTTCGTTGTGGAATTTTGACATGTTAGGATTTTGAAGAGGTTAGAATGTCACTAGGCAATTGACAAGCATATGTTTAGACTGTCATGCAATATACAACTCTGCAAATTCTTCCTTGCAGTTTTCACAAGAAATCTTTTATAATCTTTGCCATCATGTGAATCGCACAGTTATGTTTCTGAAGAAGATCAGTGTTCGGCTAAACTATCCAGATGACTTTTTGAGGGTAGAGTGTTCATATTGTCTCGTTGCAAGTCTCACTGTGATGAAAATCCTTCCCTTGACAGGTGAGGGTGGTCATGTTGAACTTCCAGACGTATCCCTGATTGACTGATTCTTTTGTCCCACGATGAAGGTCCAACAAATGAAAGATGGACCGGAACTAAAATTTAAGATGTGTTATCATTTTCAAGTAGTATCCGTGTTTAAACAAGAGAGCAATATAGTCTAAAGAAAATGTTTTTTCTAGAATTCATGCACAATATCCGATCCGATATTTCACAAGATTTCTTAGGAGGCCGAACTCCAGTTCGAATGCATCTCACTGGTAAAACAAAACCTGTGCACAAATCTCTCTCCTATGATATATTGTTGAAGCGTTATCAGATTTTTTCTTTCCGTATTCTTCGTGCGACACCCTGATAACATACTTTTTCATAGCGGGGGGTTCTCAGTGCATTTTAAATCGCCAGCATGCTCAGAACTGTCACGTGTATAAATGTGGTAGTTTCGAATCAAGAATGCTTTTGCAATTGGACTGCGTGTGGACGTTAAGTTAAAGAGACTCTTTACGTGAAGCATACATTTTCAAAGGATACACTACCTGGTTTGCTGAATATCATGGGAAATGTGATTCTCGTTGCAAGTCCTTGACTAGGATATTCATTCTGCATTCATCTCGCAGAATGTTAATAACGTATGGTTTGATCGAAACAATCATGGCCGTTAGGTGGACGAGGCTTTCTCGAGTCTTTGATCAAAGACAAGAACAATCATGGTCATTGCAATAAATAGAACGGAGAAGGATATCACTAATCGATTAGATCCGGTCACACCACAGAAAATTATACATCTTTGATAATAGTTCAGAAAGTTGCATTCCAATTCTTGGGCATCAACGTTAATCAGGTTTAGCGAGACCCATAGGTTAGACTCAGCGGTGGAGAATTCGTCTACTATAGCTTGATATGAGGCCAATTCCGGCACCAAAAGAAAAAAAGTTGTCCGGGAACACTACAAGTAGCGATACACTATAGAGTAAGCTCTTCATCATTGTAAAATGATGAAGAGCAGCGAATTCCTTTGGATTACGAGGAAGTATTGACACCTCGGATATGGAAGACTTTGAAGGTTTCCCCCGGAAGGTCTACCTCGAGCTGGCCTACGTGTATAGCGAAGGAAGCTCTTAGGTGCGCAGCTGAAGGGAGCAAAGCGATTTGCTGACCCTAGCTCCAGTAGATCCTCTTCTTGCCCTTTTGTACAACAAAAGGAAACAAAAAGCTGAAAAGGTTCTGCCAATCCGTATCTTCCCAATTCGTACAGTATTCCAAAACTCTTATAAAATCACGTATGTCAGCTGAATTTTCTTTTATAGAATAATTAAATCAGATATTCCTGCTGAATATAACGCGTAAAAACAGCTAGTAGTGTTATACTCCTAACTGAAGATGTACATTCAGAAAACAACACCAACGCCATTACCATCTGTACGAGATGAATTTGAGGTGAGGAAGTACCGGTGGCCTAAGAATTCGAGGTATCTAACGACTTGAATACTTGAACAGGATGTTGAAACTGTGCAGAATCAGATAGCATCCGAAGCCTAGATGGACCATAGAGCTGACGCATGACGGTACTCCCTTCGGCTCTTTTGAGGTTGTCGATAAGAAAGACGTAATTGTCTGAAGAACCGATAACACTTATTCATACGAGGAGATTAATAAACCTTTCTCCAGATGAGGCATGCCCTACACACCCACACACTTACGTTTTGGAACAAAAATCCACGACTTTTCCATAACAGTGGGTATGGATGCTGAACAGGGTCCCCTGGGAACAAGCCTAACTTATGCCAAATAAGAAATTTTGGGCGCGAAATTCTGATATTTCATGTGAGTTTCGCGTGGATGTGTAGAAGCGGTCCAAGCGTCAGTCAGGTCCAGGGGGGAACATGTAGCGAGGAGCGTTTGACCTGGGAATGAAGGCAAGTGGGAGTTGACTTCAGGACCAGGTGGGCACTACGAGGTGCCAGCGTCCGTGGAGCCTTTGACCCGTTCAGAGAGGATCATATCGTCTGCTCTCATGTGCACTCCTTAGACTCAACACTGGAAGTATTAGAATAAGTGGAAAGGGTCCATGGTCCCTCCCCAGTCAGCTTGTTGGATATGGGACTTGCTGGCACGAGGGAAGAAGGGAGGACTGCGAATCGGTATTCTTGTCTCGCCTGCCCATGTCCCTATCCGAAATTGCTCATCTTCTCCAGTTCTCAGCACGATCGGTATGAGTCCCACTGGGTCCTGACCCGTCCGTCCTGAGACTTCAAAATCGTGATGGATGTGTCTACAGAGTGCTCATGCTGTGGATTCCGTTGTCTGAGTTTTATTCTGGGGCCTTATTTTGGTTTCTTTCGGACTATGATGTGACAGAGGAGCATCGAAGGATACAGTTGTCAATGGTCATCAACTGGTTGGAAAGTTGACCGTCTGTCCCTTGCTGGAAGACTTGAGGAGAAGCATTGACGGAGGAGGCGTGAAGAAAAAAAAACAAAACGATACGGAAGCAGCAGCAGCACGATGTTTCTGATCCAGCTTCTCCGGAACAGAGTGCGACCCGATTGATTGATTGGTGTCGTCTTGCTTCTCTTCCTCCTAGTCCAGCAGCTGCGACACTCCCTCTCATGAAATTGTAACATGCTAATTTTGCTGTGATTGGGAAGAGTCCGCGGTCATCAAGGTAGGCTGAAGAGATCTTCACTTGCGGATAAATATTTACCATGTGGCCACTGCCTCGCAAGCTGTCAAACAGGATGTTCAATTTCTTAGAAGAGCAGCTGGATCAGCGAACCTAAGCTTGTGAATGATGTCGATTCTTCTTCTCTTTCAGGGATGAGTTTACAGTCTCAAGTCTGTAAGCAAGGATGCTCGTCTCTGTCAATGAAATTAAATCATACAGAACCCACTGATCGCTACATTTTTCTCGTTGATAGAAGGTTAGTGGAGGAGACCGATGTGCTTACATTATCAACTCACGGGGTTTTGAAGATTGTGCTCCTCCTGAAAGTCACTTGGAGACTTGCGTTGGCTATGGCCCGACGAGTAGCTGTGGGATCAATATTCCAAGACACGACGACTGTGACCCTACGAACCTCTCGCTGGGAGGGCTGAGTCAAAGTCCGGAGTACTTCTAGTCTGACCAAATGAAATGGAGAATCCAATAATCTTCCAATTAAGTAAGCAACTTGAACCTGGAATGATAGAGCCTACCTATTTAGCCGGTAGGCGGTGAACTTGGAACTTCTGAAGAATCATTGCTGCAATGTCAAATAAACCTAATGGAAACGACTCAATGAGTCCAAGAGATCGGGTACCATAGAGAAAAAGTATGCTCTCGTAAAAGTCTCTAGCGCTAGAGTACGATGGAGTACGATGTTAGTGAAAGAGATATAAAAAAGGTGTGGAATAGGCGGAAGCAAATCTAAATTAATTTCTAAATTGCACGGAGATTAAGACACGAAGCTATTGGTTGTGAATACAGAAGTCCAACTCATCTACTATGCTCCAAGTTACATCAACGAAGTTTTGACAATCCATGTCATCAAACTCTATCGAAAATGTATTTGTGAAGGTACATATAATGACATTAGAAGTTGATGAGAACCAAAATTAACTGTTCAGTGATCCAAGTTGCACAATCTATCACAACTTCAAATTTTTCTGTTTGGCAAGAAGAAAATTAAGGATTTGTTCATGACGACGATAAAAGCAGTGAAATATTTACAACTGCAGTTTTGAAAGACTGTGAAGATGGTTGAAAAAAATCTGGACGATGACAATAATATTGACATTATAGCTTGAGAGATAAATTGTTTATATCTCAAGAGTCAGATTCTTGTACTTAACGCATCAAGTCATTCTATAAGCAAGCTTTTGATATAAAGCTTTGGTTGCTCTCCTGCGAAGTTTGAGAAGATCTTTAGAAAGTTATCTGGATCGTTTCAAAAGCAAAACCCTTATCTTCAAAACTTTCGCCACATGACAATACATGACATGTTGAACTGAATGAATGTGATAACCAATTTTTCGGAAAAATATTACATATTAAATACATGACATGTTGAACTACATGAATGTGATACCTAACTTTTTGGGATAATGTTGCATATTTAACTAGAATGCTTTCTTCAACTTGAGTCTTTTGTACAAGATGATAAGCTTGAAGAATCACTCACGAGGCATTTGATTCAAAATTCACCATGGAATCCCAGCAGTGAAGCATGATAAAAGTTTTTCATTGATTTGCGATAGTATGTAATTGATATAACTCGTTTGTGACAGAAGTATTATATATGCATACTATCGCAATGCATACAATACTAAGCAGTTGCAAATCTAAGTAAAATTTTTAATATATTAAATAATTTAACTAGATAATTTAAAATGAAGTTCGTACTCTTATTGTAATAAATAAAATATCAAACTATGTATACATACATTATAAATATGTTTTATGCATACATTAGAAAATGTAAATACAATTCTCAGAATATACTAATTATTTATTTTTATGCATGAAATATAGTTTTAATTCAATCTAGATTAGTGTAACTGCGTATTCTAATAAACGTCTATCAATCAATAAAATATTTTGAAGTTTATTGATGTCATTTGATTTTTTGTAATTTTATATAATTTTTTAAATAAATTTATGAAAGGTTTATTTTATTTTATTTATTAAATAATGTGTAAAATTGTATAGATAACTTTTATTCTTACAGAATGAAAAATAATTTTCCCTTTATCCGATTGAAAGTACATTCCTTTGAATTTTGGAATCAATTATTTTTTTAACTTACAAATTATACAATGAGATCAAAAAAATAATGATCTTGAAATTTTTTATGTTATCAGTAGATGATACAAGAATACAAACATAACCCGTGGGGAAAAAAAATGTTTAGTTATAGGAATCTGGGTCCAAAAGCTTTGATGCTATTTGTTGGACAAAAGATTTGTTATTATTTCAAATCATACGATTTTGACTTTATATATCTAAGAAAGTACTGATGAGTTTCATAGACATCGTAACTAGCAGAATTTTGATAAATCATCAACAATTTGACTTGCAAAAAATGTTTTCTTTTTATTTTAATGTCCTGAATATACACACATTTATACTTTTTCAAAAGGATTTGTTGGCAATCAAGACATAAGAATGTTCTTTGAAAAGTAACCAAAAATTTTAAAAATTCATTTACGATCTGGATTTTTTTCAAAACATGAATTCAAGAAAAATAATTTGATAATGATTAATATTTGTTAGAAAAATTTTGTTTTATCAAGAAATAAAGTCACAGTTATAAAGAACAATTAAAAGAACTTTGACGAACAACTGAAAAGATTTAAAACTCAGGCAAAATTTGAAAGAAATATAGACATGTGAAAGACTCGAGAAATCTAAATGCACTCAGTAGTCTCAATGTAGATTATCATTCAAATGGTATGTGGAATTTTGAAAACTATTTACTAGGTGTCAGTTTTTTATATTATGTCCATAAAATCTATAATATTTTGAAATAATGAAATTCTAAATCTTTTGATATTTCAAATAGATTGAGGTCATTCAGCAAATAAAAGCAAATAAAGATTGAAAATTATCAAGTTTTTTGATAGTTTCTTTTGGTCACACTATGATAAAATTGTATGATTGAATCAATATGCGGATATCTTTGATATTTAGTAACTCCATGATATAAAACTTCCATGCATAGTTTCATTTGTAGAATGTATGTTGATATGATAATAAAATCATTATTATATTTTGATAAACATTTCTAAATATAAAATAAAATTTTCCATCAACATTTCATCTTTTCAGAGTTGTTTCAACTTGAATAAAAAATGCATCAAAAGCTTCGATGTGTGTGGGTTTGTTGATATACACCTTTAAAAATGACTAATGACACTTTGATCACCTTCTTCTTTTAACTTTAGTAACAAAATTGTAAATATCTATCATTTTACCTCATAAATAGAGTTGTTTTCTTGAAAAATATGTTTGATGCATCAATTTTGATGATATATCTATTCAAAAGTTACTAAGAGTCAAAGCGCCAAATATTAAAAACAACTGAAAAAGTTTGAAAAATTGTACAACAAAAATCTCTAAAGCAGATGTTATACAAGCAGATGTTAATCGTAAGAACAATGTTATACAATGATGTCTTGTTTGAAATAATTCTTTAGATCTTGTTTATGAGTTAAACATTTTGAGATGGGAACTATCATCAAATAAATATGCAAATTAGACTACGCATCCAATAGAAAGATATTTAATCACATTTAAAAATTTTGCAGCAAAACTATATCTGAATATGCTTTAAACAGAAAAAAGAGAGACAAAGAGATGAAATATAATGTTTACGTTTCAACTATTTTATCAAATGAGCAATGCGTTTTATCTCTTTCATATGACATGTTTGGATTTGTGATATGAGCACAGAGTGCAAAAGTGGCAGTATGACTTGTTTCATTTCAGTAGATATATCAATGATTTGACTTTACATGTACGATTACACCAGATGTTCATATGAAGTCACATATCACTGTTATCTTGCATTTAGCATCAGAATTATTTCGTAAGTCATGTATAGAGCACAGTTTCTCTTAATTTGCAAGCAACTTCGAAAAATGTAACTTCTTGAGAGGTTTAAGGTTGAGCTCAGCAAGTATCATTTTGGATCTATCAACTTCTATACGTCGCGATAAACAAGCAAGAGTGCTCGTCGCATGGACGAAATTCGATTTAAGTTTCATGTTTGAGGTGTAAAGAACACCAGACTCTGGAACTAGAACTGTGCATGAGCTCACATGCTTGGCAGTTGAGCTAGAATAATAATCATATAAGCAATCGAGAACGTCGATTGCGCTTCTACTCTGTTCAAAGTTCTTCAACATTATGTTTAGTAAAATTCCAAAGAGCTTACCAGTTTATTCTGAACCTACAAGTTATGTAGAGTTATATAGAAAAAAGAAAGCACAAGAGGCATTGTCAACCAGGCCGACAGCGCATGTGCCACTCAGTTGTCAAAAGCATCCACTTTAGCTTGAATAGATTATAAAAATTCACTTTGAATTTTTATAGATGAACTTTGAAATCTTCTTTGTCAGGTGTCGACATCGTGTGTATCATCACACTGATGCATTCAGTGTGACTCACTTATTCGCTTGCACAACAAAGTCAAGATCTAATCTGACCTTCTAACATCATTGTCCAATCACAGAGTAGGGTGAACTCTTCGTTGTCAGGTGACGACATGGAGTGTATCATCACACTGATGCATTAAGTGTGACTCACGTATGCTGTGCGCTTGCACAACAAAGTCAAGATCTAGTCTGACCTTGTAACACCATTGTCCAATCACAGAGTAGGGAGTAACAAGCTTTTTGAGTTATAATATTTTCGCTACCTTAATCGCTCACACTTTTCAATGTAAAAACCCGTATGTTTTGGCGGTAACAACGGTGAGAACACAGATCCATACCATAGAACGTGGCAAGTAACCAGATCATGCTGTTTCTGTCGTCTTCTGTACCAAGCGATAAACAAGCAAGCAAGAGTGTTCTTAGCACGATCAAGATTCGAGGACGATTTCATGTTCGTGGTCTAAAGACCTCCAAACTGTGCATGCATTCACATGCTTGACTGCTGGGGTAGAAGAACAATCATACCAGCAGTTGATAACCTCGAGTACTGGTATCCTCTGTACACAGTTCTTCGATATCATAGTTAGTAAATTCCCAAAAAGCTTATCAGTTTTTTCTGAACCTACAAGTTATTTTCAATTATGTAGACACTGCTCTGGGTCAAAAGTAAGAAAAAAAGTACCATGCTTATTACAGCTGACTACGCATGTGCCACTCAGCTGTCAGAACACGTCCACTTGCTCGAATAGATCAAACATCCCAGATAAATTGATTGATAAAGAGGAAATTTGTAATTGACTTTGTCAATGTGACGTCGTCGAATATATCATCACACTGAGGCATTCACCCACGTTTCCTCTTCGCTTGCACAACAAAGTCAAGATCTTCTCTGAGATTCTGACACCGTGTTCCAATCACAGAGTATGAAGGAACACGATTTTTGTGTTCGACTGTTGTCATCACCTTGATCGCTCACACGATTCAAGGTAATGACATCAATTCAATTATGATGATGTATCTACATAAAAGTTACCAAGAGTCAAAGCGCCAAATATTAAAAACAACTGAAAAAGCTGAAAAATTCGTACAATCATAATCTCTAAAGCAGATAAAATATGGTAAGAACAATGTGATACTTCCACTCTTATTTAATACTGTCTTGTTTGAAACAATTATTTAGATCGTGTTTATGAGTTAAACATTTTGAGATGGGAACTATCATCAAATAAATATGCAAATTAGACTACGCATCCAATAGAAAGGTATATTAATCACAAATTTTAAATATTGCAGCAAAATTATATCTGAATATGCTTCAAACAGAAAAAAGAGAGACAAAGAGATGAAATAAAATGCTTACGTTTCAACTATTTTATCAAATGAGCAATGCGTTTTATCTCTTTCATATGACATGTTTGGATTTGTGATATGAGCACACGAGTGCAAAAGTGGCAGTATGACTTGTTTCATTTCAGTAAATATATCAATTACTTGACTTTACATGTACGATTACACCAGATCTTCATCTGAAGACATGTATCACTGTTATCTAGCATTTGGCATCAGAATTATTTTTTAAGTCATGTATACAGCACAGTTTCTCTTTATTTGCAAGCAACTTCAAAAAACGTAACTTCTTTAGAGGTTTAACGTTGAGCTCAGCAAGTTCCTGGTTCATGCTGGTTCTATCAACTTGTATACGTCACGATAAACAAGCAAGAGTGATCGTAGCACGGACGAAATTCGATTTCAGTTTCATGTTTGAGGCCTAAAGAACACCAGACTCTGGAACTAGAGCTGTGCACTAACCTCGAGTAATGGTACACAGTATCCTCTGTACCCAGTTCTTCGATATCATAGTTAGTCAATTCCCAAAAAGCTTATCAGTTTTGTATGAACCTACTGTACTGAGTCCAAAGTAAAAAAAAACGTAACATCCTTATTACAGCTGACTACGCATGTGTCACTCAGCTGTCAGAAAACATCCACTTGCTCGAATAGATCAAACATCCCAGATGAATGGATTAATAAAGAAGAAATTTGTAATTGAATTTGTCAATGTGACGTCATCGAGTACATCATCACACTGAGGCATTCACCCACGTTTCCTCTCCGCTTGCACAACAAAGTCAAGATTACTCTGAGATTCTAACACCATGTTCCAATCACAGACTATGAAGGAACACGATTTTTGTGTTCGACTGTTGTCATCACCTTGATCGCTCAAACGATTCAATGACAAGATCTGATTGAAGAGGATGCATGCGTTTTTCCCAAGCTAGCCATCGTAGTGTCTGTCTTCCCGTTGGTCTTCATGTAGCTAGATTCGCAGTCTCCCAGTACAAGTGTACATCCTGTTTTTGCACAACTCAGAGCTCGTCACATCTGAGAAATCTGCTACATCATGCATTCTATGACATTTTGCTTTCACATCGCACGATCTTTGCTAAGAACTTGATTTCAGATACTCGCTGGTTCGCTCGTCAGACGCAAGGTCCGCTGCCCGCTGCTGCGCTCATCGACGACGACGTTGTTGCGTTCAAAGAGAGGCAGAGCAGAAGAAGAGAGGCCGTGCAAGAGCTCCGACATCTTTGATTTTCTTCTTCCCAGCCAGCGTCGGAAGGCACACGAGGTACTTTGCACAGTTTCTCTTCATTTGCAAGCAACTTCAAAAAACGTAACTTCTTTAGAGGTTTAACGTTGAGCTCAGCAAGTTCCTGGTTCATGCTGGTTCTATCAACTTGTATACGTCACGATAAACAAGCAAGAGTGATCGTAGCACGGACGAAATTCGATTTCAGTTTCATGTTTGAGGCCTAAAGAACACCAGACTCTGGAACTAGAGCTGTGCACTAACCTCGAGTAATGGTACACAGTATCCTCTGTACCCAGTTCTTCGATATCATAGTTAGTAAATTCCCAAAAAGCTTATCAGTTTTGTATGAACCTACTGTTCTGGGTCAAAAGTAAGAAAAAACGTAACATCCTTATTACAGCTGACTACGCATGTGCTACTCTTCTGGCAGAATACGTCCACTTGCTCGAATAGATCAAACATCCCAGATAAATGGAATATTAAAGAAGGAAATTGTAATTTAATTTGTCAATGTGACGTCATCCAGTATATCATCACACTGAGGCATTCACCCACGTTTCCTCTCCGCTTGCACAACAAAGTCAAGATCTACTCTGAGATTCTAACACCATGTTCCAATCACAGACTATGAAGGAACACGATTTTTGTGTTCGACTGTTGTCATCACCTTGATCGCTCACACGATTCAATGACAAGATCTGAATTGAAGAGGATGCATGTTTTTTTCCCAAGCTAGCCATCGTAGTGTCTGTCTTCCCGTTGATCTTCATGCAGCTAGATTCGCAGTCTCCCAGTACAAGTGTACATCCTGTTTTTGCACAACTCAGAGTTCGTCACATCTGAGAAATCTGCTATATCATGCATTCTATGACATTTTGCTTTCACACCGCGCGATCTTTGCTAAGAACTTGATTTCAGATACTCGCTGGTTCGCTCGTCAGACGCAAGGTCGCTGCCCGCTGCTGCGCTCCAGTCGACGACGACGTTGCTGCGTTGAAAGAGAGGCAGAGAAGAAGAAGAGAGGTCGTGCAAGAGCTCCGAAATCTTTGATTTTCTTCTTCCCAGCCAGCGTCAGAAGGCACACGAGGTACTTTGCATCATTCACTCCGCACGGCGGCAGCGCTCGCTCTGGATAGGGAGAAGAAGGAAGAGAGGGAGAGAAGAGACCTGACTTGACCCAAGCGGAGGACGGAGAGGGCTATCTCTTGTTCACTCAGTTCGGTCATCAGTGCACATCAAACCTCTTTCTCCTAGAGTGGTTCCCGGATAGACGTGAAGTCTTTTTTGCCACACGGTCCACGATTTAGATTGTAACCAGAATCCTGGTCTTCTGTGTTAATTTTGATTCCCATCGCTTGTCCCGAGCTCAACTAGACTGCTGCTTTCACTTTGCACAATTTACCTGCGTTAGTGGTGATTGCTCATGATCCTTGTATCGGAAGATCTCGAAGTGATATTTGTTTTGCTATTTGTGCACAGTGCAAGAAGTCTCATGCCCAGCAGACACTACGACGGGAAGAGAAGTTTTCTTCGGGAGAGCCGGCTTTCGGATCGAGGAGAGTGCTCCCTGTAGGCCCGGTTACATTTCGCTCGCGCATGCCAAGCAGCAAACGTTTCTTAATCTCTGAGAGTGGAGGAGAGAAAGGAAGGTGCAGGTGCGTCCATCTTCAGTCACGCTGCTGAACTGGCGACACGGGAAATGGACTCCGCACACGAGGAACCGGAGCTTCCCTCCGCCATCCAGGACCTTGTACAGCGTCTGGAAGGACAAGGCGAGCCTATAACGGAGCTTCCCTATTTAACCAACCCAGAATTTCGGGAGTTCTTTCCGCTGAAGAAAGCACTCTCTAGAGTCATAGGGTGGCGAAGCCAAGTGCGTCTTCGAGTGCTGGAGTCAATCGGCAGCTGCAACACCTTTGAGATTCTGGACGTGGGCAATATTTGTGGGCGATATATATCGAGGTTGACGCCAAGCGAGTGGGAGGTAGTTCTCAGAGGTTTCAGGTCTAGCACCGTTCTTAAAAAGATAATCGTTGATCACGTAGAGGGTTCATATGATGCGGATAAGGAGAGCTTGTGTTTCCAGCTGGGGAGAATTCTGAATTCCTCTAGCGTAACAGAGTTAGCAGTGCGTTGCAGATTGAGTGCCAGATGTCTCTCGAATCTCGCCTCAGGACTGCGAGGACATTCCGATTCTAAACTCAAGTCTTTAGATTTATGGAGAGCGTGGAAGGACCCGAGTGGGTCGAAGTATGTGGCTGACATGATCAATAGTGCTCCTCTATTAGAAACGTTGCGTTTAGGCGGCAATTTTGAGGATATGGAGGCGAGACCGTTGGACGAGACCGTTGGAATCCTGTCCCAGGCTTTGATCCAGAGCTCGTCTCTGAAAGAATTGACCTTAACCACGGGGGATTGGACCGTAAAAGGCAGGGGGAAGTGGGCATGGCCCTTGTTGCTGAAAGCATTGACCGGAGATGATCGCAACCGATCCATTGAACGTCTTCGGCTAACGCGTATGGAAGGACTCGGAGACTGTTTAAGGGAACTTCTTATTTCCAACCCATCATTGAAGGAAGTGACGTTGGAATTCTTGAAGATGAGGAGTCCTGAGCAATGGCACCAGCTCGGCGAAGCCATACGTGACAATGCCAATGCCATAGCGACAACTATACTTGTTAGGTTTCGTGGTGAAGAATGGAAGTCAATAGAAGCTCTTGCTCGTTCTGCTAGCTCCGAAGTCAACGACCCCACTCTGGAGATTACACTCCATGTTGTGAGTGAAGATGAAGTGATGTTATCATTAAACCTATTAGGTAGGGTACTGCGCGGGGAAATCACATCTCTGAAATCTCTGAGTATATCTCGAGACGAAGATGATAGAAAGATTATCACGTTCAGTATACCCCCTATGAATGGAAAAAGTGGAGAAACTTCAGTCCTGAAGAGACTGGAATTATCTGTCCGAAGCGAAGATATTTCGAAGGGAGTATGGGAGGACCTGCTTCGGTGCATGCGAGGGAACCACCTCACTCACTTGGATTTGTCAGACTCCGAAGTCGACGAGAAGGCGTTCAGGGACGTGATGGGGGTACTGCAAGTTAACTTGGCTCTCCAAGAAATCGATGTCTCACGAACATCATGGGCAACGGACGGAAAGGCGGCGCAGATTCAAGAGGCCCTGAAGCAGAATCAAAAGCGAGCCGTCTACATGTCAGTGTTCCGAGAAGCCAAGTTAACATTTGGAGATGCAAAAGCTGGTCGACTCTTCTTATGCGGCTCTCCTAGAGCAGGTAACAGGCGTTGTATATTCTCAGTTTTGTAGTCAACGTAGACCAACTAGCAATCTATGGTTTAACTTTTCTAAATTCAAAATTGACACAACAAATGCTATATTGATCTATATATAATAATATGTGTATACAATAAGTAACGAAAAGGAGAAAAAATCAAATGTGTAAATCATTAATTATATAACTTCAATTACTTTGGTGATTCTACATTTTTCAATCAAATTTATCTTCACATATGAAAATAATATCATGTCATATTGTATGTCAATAATATCAATTCAAAGCATAGTTAATAACAAGTTGTGTATTTTGTGCTTTTGTTTTCTACCGTGCAGGAAAAACTCAATTGCGTAAAACCCTGATGAGGATCAATCATAGTTGGCTACACAGAAGCAGTCTATACAATAAATGGGACGTATTGTGGAGGACCAAAGGCATCGAAGTGGAGTATTTGCAAAATAATGACAAAATGCAAATCTCAATTTGGGATCTGGCGGGACAATGGATTTTTCGTACCCTTCAGAATGTGCTCTTTCCTCAAACCAACAATTTTTGTGTTTTTCTTTTTGTGTATAGCCCTTTCTGTGAGGAAACATCTAAAAACAAACCAGACTCTTGTTTCAAAACTGAGCTAGAGGATTGGTTAAGCTTCATCACATCCAGCGTTAAGATCACGGGACGTGATCTTCCCCAAGTTTTTGTTGTCATTTCACACAAAGATAAAGCCACATACAGCTCTGTGAGTTGGACTCAGTCCATAATTGAAGAACTCACCCAAAGATTTGCAAATTTTGTGAATCTTCTTCCTGTTCAAGAGTGTTTTCACGTGGATTCTAGGAAGAAAAAACAAATTATTCCTCTCAACAGTCACATTTTTGAGAATTTTAACAAGTTGTTGAGTGAAAAATCTCCACAGGTTCCTCTTTTGTGTTCTCAACTCACCTTCCTCTTAGTTACAAAAACCAAGAAGAATAGAAGTTTCCCTCTGTGGTCATCCAAAAAATTTCATGATTTCTGTGCTCCCAGTTTCACACAATTTGTTCCATCATCTCATGCTCACTCTGTTGATCATTCAAGTATAATGAAGTCCATCATATCCTACTTGAATGATGTTGGATCTATAGTATACATTCCTAATGTTAAGTATATCATTGTAGATCCCAACTGGCTCACCAATACCTTCCTGGGTGAGCTGATAGCTTTGGGTCAAAATTTTCAAGCTCAAGAGTCAGAGCCTTCTAATAGAACAAGTTCATATGCAAGCAAGGACGGATTTGTGAGTGAGAGTGTTTTTGCTCGGTTGATAGAAGAATTTTTGAGAAACCAACCCCATGGACAGAGAGGTGTGGGAAGAGTGGAGCTTGAAAACATCCTTGTCAATTTAGATTTGTGTTTCAAGCTCGAAGATAGTTCTCAGTATTTCATTCCTTCCTTCATCCCTGAGCATGCAAGCAAGGAAGAACAGGATCATCAAGAAGCGGGGCACGTGAAGTCGATGTATTGGGAAAATAGAAGTGAGACTTCACAATTTGTCGGCATTCGGATTGAATGCCAAGACGGAAGAACAATGTCATTGATGGCTGCGTTTTTTCCACGCTTCCAGGTGAGGTTGAATTATGCTTTCACACACACACAGATAAATCGTTGTAAGTGTCAACTTTTGTTTGTAATTAGTGTATGATGAAGCAAATGTTTCCTTTTTATTAACTGCGACAAATAATTTGAATGTCCCACTAGAGATTTACCAAATTTTGTATGATTGTAGATGTTCATGAGACGCAAGTTGAAATCCGAGATGCATGTTTCCGAGGAGAATATTACCTGCTCTCGACATTATCTGCGACTTTTCCTTGACGGGCATGAGATATATATCGAGCATGTTCAGAGTGAAAAGTCCCACAAATACGTAGATATTTTGATGTTATGCTCGAGGCATAAGTCAAGGGAGGTGGCTACTAAATATGTGATGAGGCATATTGTCCAGGAGTTGATATCATTTTGCGCATCACCAAAAGGCTGTCCCGGGGTGGCATTAGTGCTAGGTGTGATCCAAACATTTTGTGTGGAGATGCTGATTCCAAGTCATCTTAGAGGAGCCATTTTGATCGAGAAGCTAAAATCGGAATTCATTTGTAGCATCAATAACAAACTTGAGGAAATGCCGTTGGAAAGGTTGCACTTGATGGAGAAGGAAGAGTTGTTCGACTATGAGCACTGTTGGCCCCGGATAGAAGGGCACATTGGCGGAAGATCCGAACTGGTTAGAGATTTGTTGTGGGAGAGCGATGTGGAAGCAGTTGTGAACGAGATTCGACAGAAACGAATTGAAGAATTGAAGTCATTGCAGGAATGTCTAATTAGCGTGGACAATGATTTGGCTCAGTGTTATCCTGAAGCTGAAAACATGGTTAGCGACTTGAATTTCCCCCCAATGAAGGACCCCAAACCACTCACATCCAGGTGCTTGAGTCGTGCCAGCACAAGTGTGGAGAATCCAAGTGTGGAGACCCAACTTGTTTTGTTCAAGATTGACCAGGTACTACAAAAGGTTGATGGTTTGGACGAGAAGTTGAGATCAGTGCAGAGCATTTTGCAGAGAATGGAGATGAAAATGGGACAAATACTCTCTTTGCATCAAGAACTGCAGTCAACGCTGAGTGCATTTGTGTCTAAAGTGGACAGGATAATTCAGTATTCTGATTCGCTTCAGCAGGCCAAAATGCCCAAGCGACCTTACGTTACAAACGATGTTGGTCTCTTCTATAGAATGAGTGCGCTTCTGCATAATGGGACAACCGTCCGCTTACAATTGATGTGTGAATCAGTGACTGGGTTTCACACTGTCAAAGATCAAGAAGGTTTGAAGATACGCTTGGATCAGGGGAATAGCTTGTGGATTCGGAAAACTATCAAAATCTCATACAAAGTCATGTATTATGCTCTCAAGGCTGGACTGGATAAGACAGTAGGTTTGGGCCAAGCGATTCCGGACTGGGGAGATTTAAAATCTGATATTGTTCAACTAGAAGATATTAGTGATGATGATCATAGGGCATTTCTCAAAGGTGGGGAAAGCAAGGAGCTGCAAGAAGCATGGTTGAGGATTCAGCAAACTCTTGCGCCTCAGCTTCAAAATCGTTATTCCGAAATCTTCAAGTTGTATCAGGTGAAATACGTCAGTTTAGATAAAGGTGGGCATGCATGGGTGTGCGAGAAGTGCATGAATAAAGGCCTTCGTTGTGGAATTTTGACATGTTAGGATTTTGAAGAGGTTAGAATGTCACTATGCAATTGACAAGCATATGTTTAGACCATCATGCAATATACAACTCTGCAAATTCTTCCTTGTAGTTTTCACAAGAAGAAGTCTTTTATAATCTTTGCCATCATGTCAATCGCACAGTTATGTTTCTGAAGAAGATCAGTGTTCGGCTAAACTATCCAGATGAATTTTTGAGGGTAGAGTGTTCATATTGTCTCGTTGCAAGTCTCACTGTGATGAAAATCCTTCCCTTGACACGTGAGGGTGGTCACGTTGAACTTCCAGACATATCCCTGACTGACTGATTCTTTTGTCCCACGATGAAGGTCCAACCAATGAAAGATGGACCGGAATTAAAATTTAAGATGTGTTATCATTTTCAAGTAGTATCCGTGTTTAAACAAGAGAGCAATATAGTCTAAAGAAAATGCTTTTACTAGAATTCATGCACAATATCCGATCTGTGAAGCTGAGAAATTCATAGCTCATGTGAATCTTCTTCTGGCGCTTCTTTCTATGATCAGAAGATTTCACAAGATTTCTTAGGAGGCCGAACTCCAGTTCGAATGCATCTTACCGGTAACATACTTTTTCATAGCGGGGTTCTCAGTGCATATTAAGTCGCCAGCACGCTCAGAACTGTCACGTGTATAAATGTCGTAGTTTCGAATCACGAATGCTTTTGCAATTGGACTGCGTGTGGACGTTGAGTTAAAGAGACTCTTTACGTGAAGCATAAATTTTCAAAGGATGTATTACCTCGTTTGCTGAATATCATGGGGAATGTGATTCTCTGCAAGTCCTTGACTAGGATATTCATTCTGCATTCATCTCGCAGAATGTTAATAACGTATGGTTTGATTGAAACAATCATGGGCGTTAGGTGGACGAGGCTTTCTCTATTTACAACTGCGTAAACAACATTTGTTTACGTAGTTGTAAATAGTCTTCCGAAATCAAAAACGAGAACAATCATGGTCATTGCAATAAATTGAACGGAGAAGTATATCACTAACTGATTAGATCCGGTAACACCAGAGAAAATTATACATCTTTGAATATAGTCCAGAAAACTGCATTTCAATTCCTGGGCATCAACGTTAATCAAGTTGAGCGAGACCCACAGCTTAGACTTAGCGGTGTAGAATTAGTTTGCCAAACCAGATCTCGGGTGTCTGCATGATCCGAGATCCTGCATTGTTCAAGATGCGCAGTTGTGTACTTTACTACTATGGCCTCGAAACACCAGTCGGGGATTGCAGCAGCAGGATCTTGAAGAGATCAACCCTGCCGCTCGGACGTCCTTTGTCAAATGTTGGTCCTGTGATTGGAGAACCAGTTAGGTTGAGGATGGTGTAGAGTTTGTGAGACTTTGCTTCCTTATACTCGAATATTATTTGAAATTGGCGGGACAGTCAACCTGCTACAGCAGCAAGACGATGTTTCTGATCCAGCTTCTCCGGAACAGAGTGCGACCCGATTGAATGATTGATTGATGTATTCTTGCTTCTCTTCCTCCTCGTTCAGCAGCTGTGACACTCCCTCTCGTGAAATTGTAAGAGTGCGCGTTCATCAAGGTAGGCTGAAGAGATCTTCACTTGCGGATAAATATTTACCATGTGGCCACTGCCTCGCAAGCTGTCAAACAGGATGTTCAATTTCTTAGAAGAGCAGCTGGATCAGCGAACCGAAGCTTGTGAATGATGTCGATTCTTCTTCTCTTTCAGGGATGAGTTAACAGTCTCAAGTCTGTAAGCAAGGATGCTCGTCTCTGTCAATGAAATTAAATCATACAGAACCCACTGATCGCTACATTTTTCTCGATGATAGAAGGTTAGTGGAGGAGACCGACATAAATTTAGTACAATTAATTGCTACACAATTTTGTTAAGAGAAAATTTTAGTACAAGTCTTAACTAGTTTATTTAATAAAATTGTTAATCTTTAAAAAACTTTATGTTCTAATTTAATTCAAACAATTGAAAATGGTTAATTTTTTCACTAAATCTTTTTTGCCACACTGTGATAAAATTGATTCTCTAATATCAAGATTAAATCAACATGCGTGTGTCTTTAGTATATAGTAACTCCAAGATTTATAATTTGTGATAACACTTATATGCATAGTTCAATATTGTAGAATGTATGCTCATATGATAATGAAATCTATATTTAATTTTGATAAAAATTCATATGTAATGTTACAATACATCTATAAATGTTGTATACATGAAAATTATATTCTACCCGGAATATTATCCGGGTTGGTTGTTGTATATTATTAAATTATATTCTATCCGAGGAGATGGACCACGGAGCTTTGGAGGATTTTACGAATATGAACAATATCAAGTTGCAAACAAAGGATTTTGGCGTGGTTTGAACATGTTTATAAGTTATTGATATAATTCGTACCGTACTACTGGTGAATTATTATTGATCCCATCGAACATGTGTGAGATAAAAGTTTGTTTCTTCCTCTAGTAGGACGTGGTCTTTACAGAGACGCATGATGACGAAATCTTCGTCGAGTGGAGAATTCATAGCTTGGCCCCCAGTTTTAGCGCTTCACGCTCACAGGTGTTGCTCGTGTATTAAGCATGGCATCCATTGCACCCATATTTCCACAGATACTACTCCATACCGTTCTTCATCATTTCCAGCCACCATGATTGCAACCCACTAGTTTGTGACCTTGCAGCGTTCGAACTGATGGCTAACAGCGTTAAAACTCATTCACTCTGTGTGACATGAACTCGGCTGTTTCCAAACAAGGCTGCAGAGTATGGGCGGTCTGTCATCGCATCTCCAGGCATTTCTAAAGAAACGAGAGATTAGTGATGCATGTATGTAGCTTACGGCAATGCTAAAACCTTGTGTCCAACGGCTGGAGACACATCGCTGATTTTCAATCGATAAACAGTGAAACTGTTTGACGATAATGATAAATGATAAACAACTGAAAATGTCCAAACAAAGACATGTTGACAAACATGTGCTTTTGGAAATAATTGCTATATATATGAACGAAAATTCGTCTACTAGAGCTTGATATGAGGCCAATTCCGGCACCAAAAGAAAAAAAGTTGTCCGGGAACACTACAAGTAGCGATACACTATAGAGTAAGCTCTTCATCATTGTAAAATGATGAAGAGCAGCGAATTCCTTTGGATTACGAGGAAGTATTGACACCTCCGATATGGAAGACTTTGAAGGTTTCCCCCGGAAGGTCTACCTCGAGCTGGCCTACGTGTATAGCGAAGGAAGCTCTTAGGTGCGCAGCTGAAGGGAGCAAAGCGATTTGCTGACCCTAGCTCCAGTAGATCCTCTTCTTGCCCTTTTGTACAACAAAAGGAAACAAAAAGCTGAAAAGGTTCTGCCAATCCGTATCTTCCCAATTCGTACAGTATTCCAAAACTCTTATAAAATCACGTATGTCAGCTGAATTTTCTTTTATAGAATAATTAAATCAGATATTCCTGCTGAATATAACGCGTAAAAACAGCTAGTAGTGTTATACTCCTAACTGAAGATGTACATTCAGAAAACAACACCAACGCCATTACCATCTGTACGAGATGAATTTGAGGTGAGGAAGTACCGGTGGCCTAAGAATTCGAGGTATCTAACGACTTGAATACTTGAACAGAATGTTGAAACTGTGCAGAATCAGATAGCATCCGAAGCCTAGATGGACCATAGAGCTGACGCATGACGGTACTCCCTTCGGCTCTTTTGAGGTTGTCGATAAGAAAGACGTAATTGTCTGAAGAACCGATAACACTTATTCATACGAGGAGATTAATAAACCTTTCTCCAGATGAGGCATGCCCTACACACCCACACACTTACGTTTTGGAACAAGAATCCACGACTTTTCCATAACAGTGGGTATGGATGCTGAACAAGGTCCCCTGGGAACAAGCCTAACTTATGCCAGATATGAAATTTTGGGCGCGAAATTCTGATATTTCATGTGAGTTTCGCGTGGATGTGTAGAAGCGGTCCAAGCGTCAGTCAGGTCCAGGGGGGAACATGTAGCGAGGAGCGTTTGACCTGGGAATGAAGGCAAGTGGGAGTTGACTTCAGGACCAGGTGGGCACTACGAGGTGCCAGCGTCCGTGGAGCCTTTGACCCGTTCAGAGAGGATCATATCGTCTGCTCTCATGTGCACTCCTTAGACTCAACACTGGAAGTATTAGAATAAGTGGAAAGGGTCCATGATCCCTCCCCAGTCAGCTTGTTGGATATGGGACTTGCTGGCACGAGGGAAGAAGGGAGGACTGCGAATCGGTATTCTTGTCTCGCCTGCCCATGTCCCTATCCGAAATTGCTCATCTTCTCCAGTTCTCAGCACGATCGGTATGAGTCCCACTGGGTCCTGACCCGTCCGTCCTGAGACTTCAAAATCGTGATGGATGTGTCTACAGAGTGCTCATGCTGTGGATTCCGTTGTCTGAGTTTTATTCTGGGGCCTTATTTTGGTTTCTTTCGGACTATGATGTGACAGAGGAGCATCGAAGGATACAGTTGTCAATGGTCATCAACTGGTTGGAAAGTTGACCGTCTGTCCCTTGCTGGAAGACTTGAGGAGAAGCATTGACGGAGGAGGCGTGAAGAAAAAAAAACAAAACGATACGGAAGCAGCAGCAGCACGATGTTTCTGATCCAGCTTCTCCGGAACAGAGTGCGACCCGATTGATTGATTGGTGTCGTCTTGCTTCTCTTCCTCCTAGTCCAGCAGCTGCGACACTCCCTCTCATGAAATTGTAACATGCTAATTTTGCTGTGGTTGGGAAGAGTCCGCGGTCATCAAGGTAGGCTGAAGAGATCTTCACTTGCGGATAAATATTTACCATGTGGCCACTGCCTCGCAAGCTGTCAAACAGGATGTTCAATTTCTTAGAAGAGCAGCTGGATCAGCGAACCGAAGCTTGTGAATGATGTCGATTCTTCTTCTCTTTCAGGGATGAGTTTACAGTCTCAAGTCTGTAAGCAAGGATGCTCGTCTTTGTCAATGAAATTAAATCATACAGAACCCACTGATCGCTACATTTTTCTCGTTGATAGAAGGTTAGTGGAGGAGACCGATGTGCTTACATTATCAACTCACGAGGTTTTGAAGATTGTGCTCCTCCTGAAAGTCACTTGGAGACTTGCGTTGGCTATGGCCCGACGAGTAGCTGTGGGATCAATATTCCGAGACACGACGACTGTGACCCTACGAACCTCTCGCTGGGAGGGCTGAGTCAAAGTCTCCGGACTTTCACCGTACTTCTAGTCTGACCAAATGAAATGGAGAATCCAATAATCTTCCAATTAAGTAAGCAACTTGAACCTGGAATGATAGAGCCTACCTATTTAGCCGGTAGGCGGTGAACTTGGAACTTCTGAAGAATCATTGCTGCAATGTCAAATAAACCTAATGGAAACGACTCAATGAGTCCAAGAGATCGGATACCATAGAGGAAAAGTATGCTCTCGTAAAAGTCTCTAGCGCTAGAGTACGATGGAGTACGATGTTAGTGAAAGAGATATAAAAAAGGTGTGGAATAGGCGGAAGCAAATCTAAATTAATTTCTAAATTGCAAGGAGATTAAGACACGAAGCTATTGGTTGTGAATACAGAAGTCCAACTCATCTACTATGCTCCAAGTTACATCAACGAAGTTTTGACAATCCATGTCATCAAACTCTATCGAAAATGTATTTGTGAAGGTACATATAATAACATTAGAAGTTGATGAGAACCAAAATTAAGTGTTCAGTGATCCAAGTTGCACAATCTATCACAACTTCAAATTTTTCTGTTTGGCAAGAAGAAAATTAAGGATTTGTTCATGACGACGATGAAAGCAGTGAAATATTTACAACTGCAGTTTTGAAAGACTGTGAAGATGGTTGAAAAAAATCTGGACGATGACAATAATATTGACATTATAGCTTGAGAGATAAATTGTTTATATCTCAAGAGTCAGATTCTTGTACTTAACACATCAAGTCATTCTATAAGCAAGCTTTTGATATAAAGCTTCCGTTGCACTCCTGCGAAGTTTGAGAAGATCTTTAGAAAGTTGTTTGGATCGTTTCAAAAGCAAGACCCTTATCTTCAAAACTTTCGCCACAAGACAATACATGACATGTTGAACTGAATGAATGTGATAACCAATTTTTCGGAAAAATATTACATATTAAATACATGACATGTTGAACTACATGAATGTGATACCTAACTTTTTGGGATAATGTTGCATATTTAACTAGAATGCGTTCTTCAACTTGAGTCTTTTGTAAAAGATGATAAGCTTGAAGAATCACTCAAGAGGCATTTGATTCAAAATTCACCATGGAATCCCAGCAGTGAAGCATGATAAAAGTTTTTCATTGATTTGCGATAGTATGTAATTGATATAACTCGTTTGTGACAGAAGTATTATATATGCATACTATCGCAATGCATACAATACTAAGGAGTTGCAAATCTAAGTAAAATTTTTAATATATTAAATAATTTAACTAGATAATTTAAAATGAAGTTCGTACTCTTATTGTAATAGATAAAATATCAAACTATGTATACATACATTATAAATATGTTTTATGCATACATTAGAAAATTTAAATACAATTCTCAGAATATACTAATTATTTATTTTTATACATGAAATATAGTTTCAATTCAATCTAGATTAGTGTAACTGTGTATTCTAATAAACGTCTATCAATCAATAAAATATTTTGAAGTTTATTGATGTCATTTGATTTTTTGTAATTTTATATAATTTTTTAAATAAATTTATGAAAGGTTCATTTTATTTTATTTATTAAATAATGTGTAAAATTGTATAGATAACTTTTATTCTTACAGAATGAAAAATAATTTCCCCTTTATCCCATTGAAAGTACATTCCTTTGAATTTTGGAATCAATTATTTTTTCAACTTACAAATTATACAATGAGATCAAAAAAATAATGATCTTGAAATTTCTTATGTTATCAATAGATGATACAAGAATACAAACATAACCCGTGGGAAAAAAAAAATTAGTTATAGGAATCTGGGTCAAAAAGCTTTGATGCTATTTGTTGGACAAAAGATTTGTTATTATTTCAAATCATACGATTTTGACTTTATATATCTAAGAAAGTACTGATGAGTTTCATAGACATCGTAACTAGCAGAATTTTGATAAATCATCAAAAATTTGACTTGCAAAAAATATTTTAATTTTATTTTAATGTCCTGAATATACACACATTTATACTTTTTCAAAAGGATTTGTTGGCAATCAAGACATAAGAATGTTCTTTGAAAAGTAACCAAAAATTTTAAAAATTCATTTATGATCTGGATTTTTTTCAAAACATGAATTCAAGAAAAATAATTTGATAATGATTAAGGTTTGTTAGAAAATTTTGTTTTATCAAGAAATAAAGTCACAGTTATAAAGAACAATTAAAAGAAATTTGACGAACAACTGAAAAGATTTAAAACTCAGGCAAAATTTTAAAGAAATATAGAAATGTGAAAGACTCAAGAAATCTAAATGCATTCAGTAGTCTCAATGTAGATTATCATTCAAATGGTATGTGGAATTTTGAAAACTATCTACTAGGTGTCAGTTTTTTATATAATGTCCATAAAATCTATAATATTTTGAAATAAGGAAATTCTAAATCTTTTGATATTTCAAATAGATTGAGGTCATTCAGGAAATAAAAGCAAATAAAGATTGAAAATTATCAAGTTTTATGATAGTTTCTTTTTGTCACACTATGATAAAATTGTATGATTGAATCAATATGCGGATATCTTTGATATATAGTAACTCCATGATATAAAACTTACATGCATAGTTTCATTTGTAGAATGTATGTTGATACGATAATAAAATCTAAATTATATTTTTGATAAAAATTTCTATATATAAAATAATTTTTTCCATCAACATTTCATCTTTTCAGAGTTGTTACAACTTGAAAAAAAAATGCATCAAAAGCTTTGATGTGTGTGGGTTTGTTGATATACACCTTTAAAAATGACTAATGACACTTTGATCACCTTCTTCTTTTAACTTTAGTAACAAAATTGTAAATATCTATCATTTTACCTCATAAATAGAGTTGTTTTCTTGAAAAATATGTTTGATGCATGAATTTTGATGATATATCTATTCAAAAGTTACTAAGAGTCAAAGCGCCAAATATTAAAAACAACTGAAAAAGTTTGAAAAATTGTACAACCAAAATCTCTAAAGCAGATGTTATACAAGCAGATGTTAATCGTAAGAACAATGTTATACAATCATGTCTTGTTTGAAACAATTCTTTAGATCTTGTTTATGAGTTAAACATTTTAAGATGGGAAGTATCATCAAATAAATATGCAAATTAGACTACACATCCAATAGAAAGATATTTAATCACATTTTAAGATTTTGCAGCAAAACTATATCTGAATATGCTTTAAACAGAAAAAAGAGAGACAAAGAGATGAAATATAATGTTTACGTTTCAACTATTTTATCAAATGAGCAATGCGTTTTATCTCTTTCATATGACATGTTTGGATTTGTGATATGAGCACAGAGTGCAAAAGTGGCAGTATGACTTGTTTCATTTCAGTAGATATATCAATGATTTGACTTTACATGTACAATTACACCAGATGTTCATATGAAGTCACATATCACTGTTATCTTGCATTTAGCATCAGAATTATTTCGTAAGTCATGTATAGAGCACAGTTTCTCTTAATTTGCAAGCAATGTGGTACACCACTTTTGGTAGTTTTGAGCAAATTAAAACATTTTTGGAAAACTGTACCGCGGCAGCAGTGTAAATAGCCTTTGGTGCATCAAAACAGAGTGAAATCGGAAGATCGCAGAGATTCTCGAGAGAACTCGTAGAATCCAGGAGTAGGGTGCAACGTCGGGGACGGACACCACCCTCCCTACGGGCCCTGAAGGTATAACCCCTTCGGCGCAAGACGCAAGATCCGCCTTCGGCGCTGCGCCTTCGGCGCTAGAGAAATCCTTCAGAAATTGGTCAATTCCCAAACACCTCGACTTGGTTAGGGTTTCGTTGGAAAGGGCTTGATGCGCTGATTCTGACGAGCCCAAGAACGCCACAAACGGATGAGGATTCCGGGAGTTATGAAGGTCGCAAGATACTCAGTTTTCCGCCTACGAGTAGGCGAGGGAAGTTTTGTCCTATGCGCGGACGAAGGCAGTTCGCCTACGCGTAGGCGAAATAGGGTTTTACGTAGGCGCGATGTCCGCCGCGAATGTCGCCTACGCACAGGCGAGGAAATCTCTGCACAAGCGGACGAGCGAAGTCCGCCTACGCACAGGCGCTTTAGCGTCGGCGAGAAATCCGCCTTCGGCCCTAGAAATGCGCCTTCGGGGTTAGAAATTGTACGGTGCCTTCCGCGCCAGCCAGCAGCGCGGACGGGCGAGGAACCACCGGAGTAGTAAAATCCGTACGGACCGTGCGGACTGTACGGACGGAACGGATGGATGCGCCTTCGGTCGGACGGAGTTGCGGCGGCGAGAGCGCCAACGGAGAGACAAGAACTGGACGGAGCCTGTTGACCGCGGTCAATGCCTTCCGCGCCAGCGCAGCAACGCGGACGGAATTCCCCGCCTACGCAATCCCCGGCGGAATCTCCGCCGGGGATTGCGCCTACGCACAGGCGGGAGTTCAACTTTTGTCCGATGCGCGGACGATCGCCTTCGGCAGAGGGGGATTGGCCGAGGAGCGGTACGAACGAGTGTAGCGCGCAAGGCGAGAAATCCGCCTTCGGCGCTGCCCACCCATGTCCGCGGCGTAGTACGCTAGCGGAGTTCAAATTTGCCAATTCGAGCGTGTGAGTTAAATCAGCGTCGGCGGAGAGTGAAGCCGCGCGTGAGAGTGGAGACCGTTTTAGCGTAGAGCCGGCGCGGCCATCAAGTGATTCGACCCTCACGACCAAGAGCCGACCATGACCTTCGATCGGGAGACGGAGGGCGCCCCATTCTTGAATTCGCGATTTCATTTTCTAGTGCGAGCTGCGCGCGTCCACCTGCTAGCTGCTAAGCATCCCAGACATCGCCGCAAGGAGGATTACTTGTTGATTGAGAGAGAATTGAGTGCGCGCGATTTGGAATTAAGTGAGATTAGAGTTTGCAGAGGGAGCAAGGAGCTCGAGCGGAGCAGAGAGAGAACTAGCGAGCAAGTGAATTTCAAGAACGCAATGTCGAAGCTGAGCAGATTGCGGATGCTGCCGCTCCGGCTTCCACAGAACGGGTTGCGTGCCTACGAAGAACGGCTAATTGCAAGAAAGCTCGATTTCTTGCTGTGGGGATGGAATTACATTTGTGTGGACATGGTGTGTGGTATCCCACTTTTGGCAATTTTGAGGAAATTAAAACATTTTTGGAAAACTGTACCCTGGCAGCATTGTAAATAGCCTTCGGTACATCAAAACAGAGTGAATCCGGAAGATCGCGGGGATTCTCAAGGGATCTTGTAGAATCTGGGATTTGGGGTGCAGCAGTAAGGACAGGCACCACCCTCCCTGCGATTTTTGCAGTTAGGACCCCTACGACGCAAGGCGCAAAACCCGCCTTCGGAGGTTGCGTCCGCGGCTGTAGGAAAACCCTCCGTAATTAGGTCAACTCTCGGGCGCCTTGACCAAGTTAGGATCCCGTTGGAAAGAGCTCGACGCACTGATTCCAACGAGTCCAAGAACGCTTGGAACGGATGAGGACTTAGGGAGTTATCGCTATTGGAAGAAACGGAGGCGGTCGCCTACGGCGGAAGGAGTTCGCCACCGGCGCGAATTCCGCCTACGCGGAAGGGGGAATCAAGTTTTGTCCTATGCGCGGACGAAGGCGTTCGCCTGTGCACAGGCGAAGTAGGGTTAGGGGAGGCGCGAAGTCCGCCTACGCACAGGCGCTTCGGCGTCGGCGGAAAATCCGCCTTGGGCCCTAGAAATGCGCCTTGTGAGGTAGAAAGTGTACGGCGCCTTCCGCGCCAGCGCAGCGCCGCGTACGTCGGAAGAGCCGCCAGCGTAATCAAATCGGTACGGACCATGCGGACGGGACGGGTGGATGCGCTCTTGGACGGACGGAGTTGCGGCAGCGGAAGCGCCGACGAAGAGACAAGGAACGGACAGACTGGACGGAGACGGCTGACCACGGTCAACGCCTTCCGCGCCAGCGCGACGCCGCGCACGGAATTCGCCTGCGCACAGGCGAACGCCTGTGCACAGGAGGATGTTCAAGTTCCGCGCCGGCGGAGAATCCGCCGAGGCTACCGCCTGCGCACAGGCAGGAGTTGAACTTTTGTCCGACATGCGGACACACGCGTCAAGGCAGAGGGGGATTGGCCGAGGGGCGGTACGAACAAGTGTACCGCGCAAGGCGGAAAACTCGCCTTCGGCGCTACGCCCCCATGTCCGCGGGGTAACACGCTCGCGGAGTTCAAATCCGCCAATTCGAGCGTGAGAGTTTAATCGACGACGGCGGAGCGTGAAGCCGCGCGTGAGAGCGAAGACCGTTCCAGCGTACAGCCGGCGCGGCCATCAAGTGAGACGTTCTTCACGAGCAAGAGCCGACCATGACCTTCGACCGGGCGGCGGAGAACGTCCCATTCTTGAATTAGCGATTCCAATCTCTTGTGCGCGCTGCGCGCATCCATCTGCTGGCTGCTGAACGTTCTCGACGTCGTCGCACAGGAGATTTCTTGTTGATTGAGGGAGAAGTGAATGCGCGTGATTTGGAATTGAGGGCGATTAGAGTTTGCCGAGAGAGAAAGAAGCGCGGGCAGTGCGGAAGTAGAATGAGCGGGCGAGCGAACCCCAGGAACGCAATGACGAGACCGAGCAGATTGCGGATGGTGCCACTTCGCCTACCACAGAACGGGCTGCGCGCTTTCGAGGAGCGCTTAATAGCAAGAAAGCTCGATTTCTTGCTATGGGGATGGAACTACATCTGTGCGAATATGGTGTGCGAGTGGCTAGAGCCACAGGGACCACCCTCGCGCGGATTGCGTCCGCATGTTGATCGGTGGACAGTCCAAGATTGGGCGCAGGCGTTGGGAAGATGTGCTGGCATGCCAGGGCATCTCCTTTTCGACAGTGAGAGCATCAAGGTGACCAAGCAGGAAGAGGCGCAATTTGTGGAGCTGTTCAAGACCGGGAGGTCTACCAAGAATGGGTACAGGACCCGTGATTACAAGGATCGATTTCGCCGGACTTTGTCCGCTGCGCTGATGCAATTACTGCAGCCGCACCGCGCCTGCTACATCACATTGTGGCAGGTCTCTTTTGTGGAGTGCGTTATCGAGGGAACTCCAATTCACTGGGCGAGCATCCTGCACAGAGTGATGCGACAGCACGCGTTTGAGGAGAAGGGGGGAACTCTAAACCATCTCTCTCCTTTCCTCATCAATTTTTATCGACAGCGGAATTGTTTGACAGCGGCGGAGCTTGAACATTTTCCGCCATTGTCCATCGACCATCCCGGGAAGTATGTGCGGGAGAATGAGGTCGACACTGATGCAGAGGAGTCACCGACTTCTACCCCATCAAGGCGGAGGGACGAAGGGAGACACACTCCTGCAGCACGAGTGCCGCGGAAGCGGCGATGGAGGGAAGAGTCTGAAGAGGAGCAGCATCAAGAACCCTCTGCTCCCATTCGACCGCGGCCGCTGTGCGAGCCATACAGCCGGCCGAAGCAGAAGGCACGCAGACTGGTGTTACCAGCCGACAGTGCAGACACGGCGACGATTGCGACGGAGAAAGGAAGTGCGTCGCCAGAGAGGCATGAGGAAGCGCGGACGACCGCAGGAGCGACGGGCCACGCTGCAACCTCGACGGGAGAGAGGCCGCCTACGGGCCAAGGGCCTCCGGAGTTACCACGTGCGACGCGGACAGATGTTCCGCTTGCGCACAGACGAGTTTCCGCGGACGGACGAGCCTCCGCGGACAGGCGATCACAAGTGGACGTGGATCTACGCTTACGCGTGGGAAGGAGCAGTCCGCCTGTGCACAGGCGCTCACCTGTGCAAAGGTCGCCTGTGCACAGGACACCTCCGCACGTGCCGCCTGTGCACAGGCAAGAATCACCCCTGTTCCAACGTAGGAAGGGGAAGGAGCCGGCGGAAGAACCGCCTACGAGACACCGGCCCTCGGGGCCAGACCCTCCGGCGCACCACGCGCCGCAATTTGCGCCTTCGGCGCCAGGGCCTTCGAGCCGAGGAGATACGAGCAGGGAGCGTGCGGAGGCCGCACCATCGGCGGGAAGTCCGCCGATAGATGCGCCTTCGGCGGTAGGGCCTTTAGGCCAAGGAACATCGGGCGAGCGGCCCCCGGCCATGTCGCCTTCGGCGATGGAGGTCCGCGGCGCTACGCCTGCGGCGGACAAGGCGCCGGCAATTGCGCCTGCGCACGGGCCGGGCACAGCCCCCACGGACCGATCAAGGGAGCAGCAACAGACGGAGGAGCGGAGTGACTGTCCGCGGGATGAAATCTCGATGCGCGATGCGCAATCCAACCCCGCGCAGCCACCCTCCGCTCGATCGCCTTCGGCGGCGGGCGACGGCGGCAGAGAGGACGCGGTAGACAACCAACAAGCGAGCGACGGGGATGCCGCGCGGGTACATTCGTCTTCCGCCTTAGACATTTTGGCGACGAGCAGCGAGGCTGCAGCCGTGCCTTCGCAGGCAGCACACGTCGACGACGTGCAGCCCCACTCGGGGCAGTCGCCGACGCAATCAATGGCGACTGAAATTCTCCACTCGGATGATGACGACGGAGGCTCCACGGAAGAAATGTCAGGAGCAGAAGACACCGAGGAGGAGGAGGAGGAAATTGTTGGAGCGCCGGCGGCGGCGCTCTTTGAGGAGGTGATTCCGTTGCTGAGGTACTTGGACCGCAAGGTCGATAAATACGCCGACCCACTCCAGCCGGGATCTTACATCGAGTTAGTGCGCAGGCGGACTCGCACTAAAGTCCACACCAGCAAGCTATTAGCTAGAGTGGACCAGGAGTTGAGGGAATTGAAGGAGAAGCATGCATGCTTGTGGGGTCAGTATAAGCTCAATCAGAAATTCTACAAGCACTCCGAGAAGATGAAGGATGAGAAACTGGACGAGCTCACCAAGGAGTAGGTGAAGGTCAAGGAAGCACTCATTTCTGAGCAGGCCCAGAATCGGATTTTGTCAGAGGAGCTCGTGCGACAGACGCGGTTGTTGGAACAATGTCAGCTCGCACGGCAGGCGGATGAAGAGTTAATCCGCAGGTTACAGTCAGAGTGTGGCGAATTGAGAGCGCAACGTGCTGAAGCCGAATCGCAATTAGTGATAATTGAAGAGGATCGCAGGAAGGAGGCGGATCGCACGAAGGTGGAGACGGCGAGGCGAGTCGCCCACTGTCTCAAGAGCTACGCCCACTGGGAAGTGAAGGCGCAGGAGAAACTCACACTGCGTGAGTTTGAATTGCGCGCAGCCGGGTTGTTGTCAGGCGACAGTAGGAGTCGACGGAAGGTAGCAAAGAAGCTCGATGCCTTTCTGTCGAAGGCACAGGATACCATGTCCGCCCTCGAAGTGGAGGTGTCCGCGGCGTTGCAGCGTTTGGGACTGCGCAGTCGAGCGGAAGATTGGCAGGGTAGGGAGTTAGTGCGCGGCAGCCGGCCGCGCAGGAGACGTAGTACAGGTTCCGCGGAGTGTAGTGTAGCGTGGTTCCGTGCAGGCGTGTAGCGTAGTGCAGTGTAGTGCTAGGTAGGACTTAGAAGGTATAAAATAGTTCCAGGCGTTTTGCCTGGGGTTCTTTCCCAAACTCAGAAGTATAGATCAGGAATCCATTTCCTTTGCGTGTTTGTGTCCTTGAGTTCTGTCACCGCGCACGAGGAGTTACAACTTAGCGTTCCGCATTTTGTAGCTGAAGGCCTTCGGCCGAATGTTCAAAGCTAGTACATTGGTTAGAGACTTGAGTAGTTCGGATCTGCACCTGCGGGTGACTGCCGATGCTCAGAGCCAGTGACTAGTTAGATACTTGAACAGTTTCGCCCCTACACCTTCGAGTGTTTCTTTCTGATTGTACTCCTTGGGATTTTTCCCCTAAATGCCAAAGTGAAGTTTGCTACTTCGTGTAAGCCTTGGTTGTAAATTCAGGTTACGCTGCAGCAGGTGCCTTGAGGGTAACCCCTGTAGTATTTCTGGGAATGACAAGTGCCTGAGAATTCAAACTCTTCAATAGACTGTTGTTGTGTTACTGGAATGTTTCACAGTGAGTCCTTCAGTGTGGACCTGTGTTCTCTGCGCGTTTTGTGAGTTGAGAGTGTTGTTCACCGCGTCTGAGTGACTTCGATCCGAAGTAGGTAGTCCAAACCGGGTTTCCTACACTAGCAGCAAGCTAGTGGAAGCGTTGTAAAAGCCGGAGTTGGGAGTCACTGCCCGCAGCTTTGCCGAGTGTGCTCGTGGGAGACTTTCCCCCTGAAATCTTGAAGTAGAGGTCCTAACGGATCTCTGGGTTGTGTTTCTGTAGTTTCAGGTGTGTGTGTGTGTGTGTGTTACGCTGCACTGTGCGACCTCCGAGTGCGCTCCGAGTGGACACTTGCAGTATTTCTGGGAGTGACAGTCGCCTGAGAATTCAAACTCCTCAATAGTCTGTTAAAACGTGACACTTTGTACCCTGTGTGTTCCTCTGTCCCTGTGGGTTCGACCTTTCTACCACTATATTGCAGTTTTAGCCTTTAGTGGGTTATTACATGGTGCGCGAGTGGCTGGAGCCACAGCGACCACCTACGCGCGGATGCGTCCGCATGTCGATCGGTGGACCGTCCAAGATTGGGCGCAGGCATTGGGAAGGTGTGTCGGCATCGAAGGGCACCTTCTCTTTGATAGTGAGAGCGTCAAGGTGTCGAAGCAAGATGAGGCGCAATTTGTGGAATTGTTCAAGCGGAAGAGGTCTACCAAGAATGGGTACAAGACCCGCGACTACAAAGATCGCTTCCGCCGAACTTTAGCGGCGGCGCTGCTGCAATTGCTGCAGCCACACCGCGCCTGCTACATCACCTTGTGGCAGGTTTCTTTTGTGGAGCTCATCATCGAGGGAGCTCCAATTCACTGGGCGAGCATCCTGCACAAAGTGATGCGACAGCACGCATTCGAGGAGAAGGGGGGAACTCTCAATCACCTCTCCCCTTTCTTGATCAATTTCTATCGATAGAGAAATTGTTTGACCGCGGCGGAGCTCGCTCGCTTTCCGCCATTGTCCGTCGACCATCCCGGGAAGTATGTGCGGGATAACGAGGTCGACACCGATGCAGAGGATTCACCAGCTTCTACTCCGCCGACACGGAGAGACGAAGGAAGAAGCACACCCCCAGCAAGAGTGCCGCGGAAGCGTCGATGGAGAGAGGAGACCGAGGAGGAGCAGCATCGAGAACCCACTGCTTCCATACGACAGCGGCCACTGCACGAAGTGTGCAGCCGGTGTGGTACCCCACTTTTGGCAATTTTGAGGAAATTAAAACATTTTTGGAAAACTGTACCCTGGCAGCATTGTAAATAGCCTTCTGTACATCAAAACAGAGTGAATCCGGAAGATCGCGGGGATTCTCGAGGGATCTTGTAGAATCTGGGATTTGGGGTGCCGCAGTAAGGACGGGCACCATCCTCCCTGCGAGCTCTGCAGTTAGGATCTCTACGGCGCAAGGCGCAAAACCCGCCTTCGGAGGTTGCGTCCGCGGCTGTAGGGAAACCCCCGTAATTAGGTAAACCCTCGGGCGCCTTGACCAAGTTAGGGGCACGTTGGAAAGAGCTCGACGCGCTGATTCTAACGAGCCCAAGAACGCTTGGAACGGATGAGGACTTAGGGAGTTATCGCTACTGGAAGAAACGGAGGCGGTCGCCTACGGCGGAAGGAGTTCGCCACCGGCGCGAATTCCGCCTACGCGGAGGGGGGATCCAAGTTTTGTCCTATGCGCGGACGAAGGCGTTCGCCTGTGCACAGGCGAAGTAGGGTTAGGGAAGGCGCGAAGTCCGCCTACGCACAGGCGTTCGCCTGTGCACAGGCACTTCGGCGTCGGCGGAAAATCCGCCTTGGGCCCTAGAAATGCGCCTTGTGAGGTAGAAAGTGTACGGCGCCTTCCGCGCCAGCGCAGCGCCGCGTACGTCGGAAGAGCCGCCAGAGTAATCCAATCAGGTACGGACCGTGCGGACGGCACGGGTGGATGCGCTCTTGGACGGACGGAGTTGCGGCGGCGGAAGCGCCAACGGAGAGACAAGGAACGGACAGACTGGACGGAGACGGCTGACCACGGTCAACGCCTTCCGCGCCAGCGCAGCTCCGAGGACGGAATTCGCCTGCGCACAGGCGAACGCCTGTGCACAGGAGGATGAGGTTCCGCACCGGCGGAGAATCCGCCGAGGCTCCTGCCTGCGCACAGGCAGGAGTTGAATTTTTGTCCGACATGCGGACACACGCGTCAAGGCAGAGGGAGATTGGCCGAGGGACGGTACGAACAAGTGTACCGCGCAAGGCGGAAAACTCGCCTTCGGCGCTACGCCCCCATGTCCGCAGGGCGACACGCTCGCGGAGTTCAAATCCGCCAATTCGAGCGTGAGAGTTTAATCGACGACGGCGGAGCGTCAAGCCGCGCGTGAGAGCGAAGACCGTTCCAGCGTACAGCCGGCGCGGCCATCAAGTGAGACGTTCTTCACGACCAAGAGCCGACCATGACCTTCGACCGGGCGGCGGAGAACGTCCCATTCTTGAATTCGCGATTCCAATCTCTTGTGCGCGCTGCGCGCATCCATCTGCTGGCTGCGGAACATTCTCGACGTCGTCGCACAGGAGATTTCTTGTTGATTGAGGGAGAAGTGAGTGCGCGTGATTTGGAATTGAGAGCGATTAGAGTTTGCCGAGAGAGAAAGAAGCACGGGCGGTGCGGAAGTAGAATGAGCGGGCGAGCGAACCCCAGGAACGCAATGACGAGACCGAGCAGATTGCGGATGGTGCCACTTCGCCTGCCGCAGAACGGGCTGCGCGCTTTCGAGGAGCGCTTATTAGCAAGAAAGCTCGATTTCTTGCTATGGGGATGGAATTACATCTGTGCGAATATGGTGCGCGAGTGGCTAGAGCCACAGGGACCACCCTCGCGCGGATTGCGTCCGCATGTTGATCGGTGGACAGTCCAAGATTGGGCGCAGGCGTTGGGAAGATGTGCTGGCATGCCAGGGCATCTCCTTTTCGACAGCGAGAGCATCAAGGTGACCAAGCAAGAAGAGGCGCAATTTGTGGAGCTGTTCAAGACCGGGAGGTCTACCAAGAATGGGTACAGGACCCGTGATTACAAGGATCGATTTCGCCGGACTCTGTCCGCGGCGCTGATGCAATTACTGCAGCCGCACCGCGCCTGCTACATCACATTGTGGCAAGTCTCTTTTGTGGAGTGCGTCATCGAGGGAACTCCAATTCACTGGGCGAGCATCCTGCACAGGGTGATGCGACAGCACGCGTTTGAGGAGAAGGGGGGAACTCTAAACCATCTTTCTCCTTTCCTCAACAATTTTTATCGACAGCGGAATTGTTTGACAGCGGCAGAGCTTGAACATTTTCCGCCATTGTCCATCGACCATCCCGGGAAGTATGTGCGGGAGAACGAGGTCGATACTGATGCAGAGGAGTCACCGACTTCTACCCCATCAAGACGGAGGGACGAAGGGAGACACACCCCTGCAGCGCGAGTGCCGCGGAAGCGGCGATGGAGGGAAGAGTCTGAAGAGGAGCAGCATCAAGAACCCTCTGCTCCCATTCGACCGCGGCCGCTGTGCGAGCCATACAGCCGGCCGAAGCAGAAGGCACGCAGACTGGTGTTACCAGCTGACAGTGCGGACACGGCGACGATTGCGACGGAGATAGGAAGTGCGTCGCCAGAGAGGCGAGAGGAAGCGCGGACGACCGCAGGAGCAACGGGCCACGCTGCAACCTCGTCGGGAGAGAGGCCGCCTACGGGCCAAGGGCCTCCGGAGTTACCACGTGCGATGCGGACAGATGTTCCGTTTGCGCACAGGCGAACCTCCGCGGACGGACGAGCCCCCGCGGACCGGCGAACACAAGTGGACGTGGATCTACGCTTACGCGTGGGAAGGAGCAGTCCGCCTGTGCACAGGCGCTCACCTGTGCACAGGTCGCCTGTGCACAGGACACCTCCGCACGTGCCGCCTGTGCACAGGCAAGAATCACCCCCGTTCCAACGTAGGAAGGGGAAGGAGCCGGCGGAAGAACCGCCTACGAGACACCGGCCCTCGGGGCCAGACCCTCCGGCGCACCACGCGCCGCAATTTGCGCCTTCGGCGCCAGGGCCTTCGAGCCGAGGAGATACGAGCAGAGAGCGTGCGGAGGCCGCACCATCGGCGGGAAGTCCGCCGATAGATGCGCCTTCGGCGGTAGGGCCTATAGGCCAAGGAACATCGGGCGTGCGGCCCCCGGCCATGTCGCCTTCGGCGATAGATGTCCGCGGCGCTACGCCTGCGGCGGACAAGGCGCCGGCAAATGCGCCTGCGCACGGGCCGGGCACAGCCCCCACGGACCGATCAAGGGAGCAGCAGACGGAGGAGCGGAGTGACTGTCCGCGGGATGAAATCTCGATGCGCGATGCGCAATCAAACCCCGCGCAGCCACCCTCCGCTCGACCGCCTTCGGCGGCGGACGACGGAGACAGAGAGGACGCGGGAGGCAATCAACAAGTAAGCGACGGGGATGCCGCTCAGGTACATTCGCCTTCCGCCTTAGACATTTTGGCGACGAGCAGCGAGGCTGCAGCCGTGCCTTCGCAGGCAGCACACGTCGAGGACGTGCAGCCCCACTCGGGGCAGTCGCCGACGCAATCAATGGCGACTGAAATTCTCCACTCGGATGATGACGACGGAGGCTCCACGGAAGAAATGTCAGGAGCAGAAGACACCGAGGAGGAGGAGGAGGAAATTGTTGGGGCGCCGGCGGCGGCGCTCTCTTAGCAGGTGATTCCGTTGCTGCGGTACTTGGATCGCAAGGTCGATAAATACGCCGACCCACTCCAGCCGGGATCTTACATCGAGTTAGTGCGCAGGCGGACTCGCACTAAAGTCCACACCAGCAAGCTATTAGCTAGAGTGGACCAGGAGTTGAGGGACTTGAAGGAGAAGCATGAGTGCTTGTGGGGTCAGTACAAGCTTAATCAGAAGTTCTACAAGCACACCGAGAAGATGAAGGATGAGAAACTGGGCGAGCTCACCAAGGAGCAGGTGAAGGTCAAGGAAGCACTCGATTCTGAGCAGGCCCAGAATCGGATTTTGTCAGAGGAGCTCGTGCGACAGACGCGGTTGTTGGAACAATGTCAGCTCGCACGGCAGGCGGATGAAGAATTAATCCGCAGGTTACAGTCAGAGTGTGGCGAATTGAGAGCGCAACGTGCTGAAGCCGAATCGCAATTAGTGATAATTGAAGAGGATCGCAGGAAGGAGGCGGATCGCACGAAGGTGGAGACGGCGAGGCGAGTCGCCCACTGTCTCAAGGGCTACGCCCACTGGGAAGTGAAGGCGCAGGAGAAACTCACACTGCGTGAGTTTGAATTGCGCGCAGCCGGGTTGTTGTCAGGCGACAGTAGGAGTCGGCGGAAGGTAGCAAAGAAGCTCGAAGCCTTTCTGTCGAAGGCACAGGATACCATGTCCGCCCTCGAGGGGGAGGTGTCCGCGGCGTTGCAGCGTTTGGGACTGCGCAGTCGAGCGGAAGAGTGGCAGGGTAGAGAGTTAGTGCGCGGCAGTCGGCCGCGCAGGAGACGTAGTACAGGTTCCGCGGAGTGTAGTGTAGCGTGGTTCCGTGCAGGCGTGTAGCGTAGTGCAGTGTAGTGTTAGGTAGGATTTAGAAGGTATAAAATAGTTCCAGGCGTTTTGCCTAGGGTTCTTTCCCATCAGAAGTGCAGATCAGGAACCCATTTCCTTTGCGTGTTTGTGTCCTTGAGTTCTGTCACCACGCACGAGGAGTTACAACTTAGCGTTCCGCATTTTGTAGCTGAAGGCCTTCGGCCGAATGTTCAGAGCTAGTACATTGGTTAGAGACTTGAGTAGTTCGGAACTGCACCTGCGGGTGACTGCCGATGCTCAGAGCCAGTGACTAGTTAGATACTTGAACAGTTTCGCCCCTACACCTTCGAGTGTTCCTTTCTGATTGTACTCCTTGGGATTTTTCCCCTGAATGCCAAAGTGAAGTTTTGCTACTTCGTGTAAGCCTTGGTTGTAAATTCAGGTTACGCTGCAGCAGGTGCCTTGAGGGTAACCCCTGTAGTATTTCTGGGAATGACAAGCGCCTGAGAATTCAAACTCTTCAATAGACTGTTGTTGTGTTACTGGAATGTTTCTCAGTGAGTCCTTCAGTGCGGACCTGTGTTCTCTGCGCGTTTTGTGAGTTGAGAGTGTTGTTCACCGCGTAGGAGTGACTTCGATCCGAAGTAGGCAGTCCAAACCGGGTTTCCTACACTAGCAGCAAGCTAGTGGAAGTGTTGTAAAAGCCGGAGTTGGGAGTCACTGCCCGCAGCTTTTGCCGAGTGTACTCTTGAGAGACTTTCCCCCTGAAATCTTGAAGTAGAGGTCCTAACGGATCTCTGGGTTGTGTTTCTGTAGTTTCAGGTGTGTGTGTGTGTGTGTTACGCTGCACTGTGCGACCTCCGAGTGCGCTCCGAGTGGACACTTGCAGTATTTCTGGGAGTGACAGTTGCCTGAGAATTCAAACTCCTCAATAGTCTGTTAAAACGTGACACTTTGTACCCTGTGTGTTCCTCTGTCCCTGTGGGTTCGACCTTTCTACCACTATATTGCAGTTTTAGCCTTTAGTGGGTTATTACATAAGAAGCCGACAACTTCTTTTTGGCGCCGCTGCCGGGGACAGTTGCGTCAACACCGGGGTTTTTACGAGCAGCCATGCTCGGTGAATGTCGACTGGGGCTGGCGGGAGCAACCTAAGTGCTAGAGCTGTCCGCAAGTTCCGACGAGATTCAGAGAAGGCCGTGGAAGAGACACGGCGTCAAAACAAGAAAACACCAAAAAGAGTATCTAAGCCTAGTTCGGCCGACACCCTTGGGGAACCTACCCCCGGCGACTCGGAACCAAACTTGGTGCTTACAGTTCTACTAGATATTCCTTGCACGGACCCGCCTCGTGAAGTAGAACCGACCGCCCGAAGACCGTCGACAGACACACCGATGGCGGACGGACAAGCCAATGTGCGGCTACCTCAGCCGATTACTAAACATTCCTACCCGAAGTACAAAGGGAGTGGGGATGACGACGATGCAGATTCATACATCAAGTTGTTCGAATCGGTGTCTATTGCCAATCGCGAGATCGCAGACGACGACCGACTAAGGATCTTTCCAAGCCTTCTGCGGAAGAAAGCGAGGAGTTGGTACAATCACGAGAGTATCGATCCGACTGGGTTGACAACATGGGCCCAGCTGAAGGAGAAGTTCCTTCGCCGCTTTCGCGAGCTCGGCTACGACAGCCGGGTTTTAACAAAGTTACGTAATTTGCAGCGAGAGAAGAAGGAGAGTCTGCGTGACTACACTGAGAGATTTCTGGACCTCCTCGACAGAATACCGAAAACAGGACCAGGGTCCCCTTTCTCGGTACAACAAGCTGTGGATTGGTACGTGACCGGTTTAACTCGGGAGATGGAGACTTTTTGCCGACGCAGCAAGTGCGACACTATTGAGGATGTGATTGCATCGGCGGAAGCCTTCGAAACTTCCACTCTCAACCGAAGAGGGAGAGAGAGACGGGAGTCGAAAGAGCGAAAACCGAAGGGAGGGCGAAGACGACGTAGAGGTACAACTCCGTCATCGGAGGAATCGTCTTCGGACGAGAACCGTTCCTCATCCGAAGAAGAGGAAACCTCATCGTCGGAGGAGGAGAAGAAGAGGAAGAAGCATGGGTCAGCGAAGAAAAAGGGCACCCGACGAGTGACTACGGACAGAGCGCCGGGAGACATAGCCTCGAAGATGGAGACCCTGGTGAAGGACTTCGCCGATCTCAAGGTTCAAGTGGTAGGCGGGCATGATCGCCGAAAATCACCCGGGAGAGTGCGAGCGAACTTATGGTGTACTACGTGCGGGGCGGTGGGACATTGTAATAACCCACTAAAGGCTAAAACTGCAATATAGTGGTAGAAAGGTCGAACCCACAGGGACAGAGGAACACACAGGGTACAAAGTGTCACGTTTAACAGACTATTGATGAGTTTGAATTCTCAGGCGACTGTCACTCCCAGAAATACTGCAAGTGTCCACTCGGAGCGCACTCGGAGGTCGCACAGTGCAGCGTAACACACACACACACGCACCTGAAACTACAGAAACACAACCCAGAGATCCGTTAGGACCTCTACTCAAGATTTCAGGGGGGGGAAAGTCTCTCGCGAGCACACTCGGCGAAGCTGCGGGTAGTGACTTCCAACTCCGGCTTTTACAACACTTCCACTAGCTTGCTGCTAGTGTAGGAAACCCGGTTTGGACTGCCTACTTCGGATCGAAGTCACTCATACGCGGTGAACAACACTCTCAACTCACAAAACGCGCAGAGAACACAGGTCCGCACTGAAGGACTCACTGAGAAACATTCCAGTAACACAACAACAGTCTATTGAAGAGTTTGAATTCTCAGGCACTTGTCATTCCCAGAAATACTACAGGGGTTACCCTCAAGGCACCTGCTGCAGCGTAACCTGAATTTACAACCAAGGCTTACACGAAGTAGCAAAACTTCACTTTGGCATTCAGGGGAAAAATCCCAAGGAGTACAATCAGAAAGAAACACTCGAAGGTGTAGGGGCGAAACTGTTCAAGTATCTAACTAGTCACTGGCTCTGAGCATCGGCAGTCACCCGCAGGTGCAGATCCGAACTACTCAAGTCTCTAACCAATGTACTAGCTCTGAACATTCGGCCGAAGGCCTTCAGCTACAAAATGCGGAACGCTAAGTTGTAACTCCTCGTGCGTGGTGACAGAATTCAAGGACACAAACACGCAAAGGAAATGGGTTCCTGATCTGCACTTCTAATGGGAAAGAACCCCAGGCAAAACGCCTGGAACTATTTTATACCTTCTAAGTCCTAACTAACACTACACTGCACTACGCTACACGCCTGCACGGAACCACGCTACACTACACTCCGCGGAACCTGTACTACGTCTCCTGCGCGGCCGACTGCCGCGCACTAACTCCCTACCCTGCCACTCTTCCGCTCGACTGCGCAGTCCCAACCGCTGCAACGCCGCGGACACCTCCCCCTCGAGGGCGGACATGGTATCCTGTGCCTTCGACAGAAAGGCCTCGAGCTTCTTTGCTACCTTCCGCCGACTCCTACTGTCGCCTGACAACAACCCGGCTGCGCGCAATTCAAACTCACGCAGTGTGAGTTTCTCCTGCGCCTTCACTTCCCAATGGGCGTAGCCCTTGAGACAGTGGGCGACTCGCCTCGCCGTCTCCACCTTCGTGCGATCCGCCTCCTTCTTGCGATCCTCTTCAATCGTCACTAATTGCGATTCGGCTTCGGCACGTTGCGCTCTCAATTCGCCACACTCTGACTGCAAACTGCGGATTAATTCTTCATCCGCCTGCCGTGCGAGCTGACATTGTTCCAACAACCGCGTCTGTCGCACGAGCTCCTCTGACAAAATCCGATTCTGGACCTGCTCAAAATCGAGTGCTTCCTTGACCTTCACCTGCTCCTTGGTGAGCTCGCCCAGTTTCTCATCCTTCATCTTCTCGGAGTGCTTGTAGAATTTCTGATTAAGCTTGTACTGTCCCCACAAGCACTCATGCTTCTCCTTCAAGTCCCTCAACTCCTGGTCCACTCTAGCTAATAGCTTGCTGGTGTGGACTTTAGTGCGAGTCCTCCTGCGCACTAACTCGATGTAAGATCCCGGCTGGAGTGGGTCGGCGTATTTATCGACCTTGCGATCCAAGTACCGCAGCAACGGAATCACCTGCTCAGAGAGCGCCGCCGCCGGCGCTCCAACAATTTCCTCCTCCTCCTCCTCGGTGTCTTCTGCTCCTGACATTTCTTCCGTGGAGCCTCCGTCGTCATCATCCGAGTGGAGAATTTCAGTCGCCATTGAATGCGTCGGCGACTGCCCCGAGTGGGGCTGCACGTCCTCGACGTGTGCTGCCTGCGAAGGCACGGCTGCGGCCTCGCTGCTCGTCGCCAAAATGTCTAAGGCGGAAGGCGAATGTACCCGCGCGGCATCCCCGTCGCTTACTTGTTGGTTGCCTCCCGCATTCTCTCTGTCGCCGTCGTCCGTCGCCGAAGGCGATCGAGCGGAGGGTGGCTGCGCGGGGTTGGATTGCGCATCGCGCATCGAGATGTCGTCCCGCGGACAGTCACTCCGCTCCTCCGTCTGCTGCTCCCTCGATCGGTCCGTGGGGGCTGTGCCCAGCCCGTGCGCAGGCGCATTTGCCGGCGCCTTGTCCGTCGCAGGCGTAGCGCCGCGGACATCTGTCGCCGAAGGCGACATGGCCGGGGGCCGCACGCCCGATGTTCCTTGGCCTATAGGCCCTACCGCCGAAGGCGCATCTATCGGCGGACTTTCCGCCGACGGTGCGGCCTCCGCACGCTCTCTGCTCGTATCTCCTCGGCTCGAAGGCCCTGGCGCCGAAGGCGCGAATTGCGGCGCGTGGTGCGCCGGAGGGTCTGGCCCCGAGGGCCGGTGTCTCGTAGGCGGTTCTTCCGCCGGCTCCTTCCCCTTCCTACGTTGGAACGGGGGTGATTCTTGCCTGTGCACAGGCGGCACGTGCGGAGGTGTTCTGTGCACAGGTGACCTGTGCACAGGCGACCTATGCACAGGTGAGCGCCTGTGCACAGGCGGACTGCTCCTTCCCACGCGTAAGCGTAGATCCACGTCCACTTGTGTTCGCCGGTCCGCGGAGGCTCGTCCGTCCGCGGAGGTTCGCCGGTGCGCAAACGGAACCTCTGTCCGCATCGCACGTGGTAACTCCGGAGGCCCTTGGCCCGTACGCGGCCTCTCTCCCGACGAGGTTGCAGCGTGGCTCGTCGCTCCTGTGGTCGTCCGCGCTTCCTCTCGCCTCTCTGGCGACGCACTTCCGATCTCCGTCGCAATCGTCGCCGTGTCTGCACTGTCAGCTGGCAACACCAGTCTGCGTGCCTTCTGCTTCGGCCGGCTGTATGGCTCGCACAGCGGCCGCGGTCGAATGGGAGCAGAGAGTTCTTGATGCTGCTCCTCTTCGGACTCTTCCCTCCATCGCCGCTTCCGCGGCACTCGCGCAGCAGGGGTGTGTCTCCCTTCGTCTCTCCGTCTTGATGGGGTAGAAGTCGGGGACTCCTCTGCGTCAGTATCGACCTCGTTCTCCCGCACATACTTCCCGGGATGGTCGATGGACAATGGCGGAAAGTGTTCAAGCTCCGCCGCTGTCAAACAATTCCGCTGTCGATAAAAATTGATGAGGAAAGGAGAAAGATGGTTTAGAGTTCCCCCCTTCCCCTCAAACGCGTGCTGTCGCATCACCCTGTGCAGGATGCTCGCCCAGTGAATTGGAGTTCCCTCGATGACGCACTCCACAAAAGAGACCTGCCACAATGTGATGTAGCAGGCGCGGTGCGGCTGCAGTAATTGCATCAGCGCCGCGGACAGAGTCCGGCGAAATCGATCTTTGTAATCACGGGTCCTGTACCCATTCTTGGTAGACCTCCCGGTCTTGAACAGCTCCACAAATTGCGCCTCTTCTTGTTTGGTCACCTTGATGCTCTCACTGTCGAAAAGGAGATGTCCTGGCATGCCAGCACATCTTCCCAACGCCTGCGCCCAATCTTGGACTGTCCACCGATCAACATGCGGACGCAATCCGCGCGAGGGTGGTCCCTGTGGCTCTAGCCACTCGCGCACCATATTCGCGCAGATGTAATTCCATCCCCATAGCAAGAAATCGAGCTTTCTTGCTATTAAGCGCTCCTCGAAAGCGCGCAGCCCGTTCTGCGGCAGGCGAAGTGGCACCATCCGCAATCTGCTCGGTCTCGTCATTGCGTTCCTGGGGTTCGCTCGCCCGCTCATTCTACTTCCGCACTGTCCGCGTTTCTTTCTCTCTCGGCAAACTCTAATCGCTCTCAATTCCAAATCACGCGCACTCACTTCTCCCTCAATCAGCAAGAAATCTCCTGTGTGACGACGTCGAGAATGGTCCGCAGCCAGCAGATGGATGCGCGCAGCGCGCACAAGAGATTGGAATCGCGAATTCAAGAATGGGACGCTCTCCGCCGCCCGGTCGAAGGTCATGGTCGGCTCTTGGTCGTGAAGAACGTCTCACTTGATGGCCGCGCCGGCTGTACGTTGGAACGGTCTTCGCTCTCACGCGCGGCTTCACGCTCCGCCGTCGTCGATTAAACTCTCACGCTCGAATTGGCGGATTCGAACTCCGCGAGCGTGTCACCCTCCGGACATGGGGGCGTAGCGCCGAAGGCGAGTTTTCCGCCTTGCGCGGTACACTTGTTCGTACTGCCCTTCGGCCAATCTCCTTCTGCCTTGACGCGTGCGTCCGCATGTCGGACAAAAATTCAACTCCTGCCTGTGCGCAGGCGGAAGCCTCGGTGGATCCTCCGCCGGTGCGGAACTTCATTCTCCTGTGCACAGGCGTTCGCCTGTGCGCAGGCGAATTTCGTCCGCGGCGCTGCGCTGGCGCGGAAGGCGTTGACCGTGGTCAGCCGTCTCCGTCCAGTCTGTCCGTTCCTTGTCTCTCCGTCGGCGCTTCCGCCGCCGCAACTCCGTCCGTCCAAGAGCGCATCCACCCGTGCCGTCCGCACGGTCCGTACCGATGGGATTACTCTGGCGGCCGTACGTGGCGCCGCGCTGGCGCGGAAGGCGCCGTACACTTTCTACCTCACAAGGCGCATTTCTAGGGCCCAAGGCGGATTTTCCGCCGACGCCGAAGTGCCTGTGCACAGGCGTTCGCCTGTGCGTAGGCGGACTTCGCGCCTTCCCTAACCCTACGTCGCCTGTGCACAGGCGAACGCCTTCGTCCGTGCATAGGACAAAACTTGAATCCCCCTTCCGCGTAGGCGGAATTCGCGCCGGTGGCGAAATCCTTCCGCCGAAGGCGACCGCCTCCGTTTCTTCCAGTAGCGATAACTCCTTAAGTCCTCGTCCGTTCCAAGCGTTCTTGGGCTCGTTGGAATCAGCGCGTCGAGCTCTTTCCAACGGAACCCAACTTGGTCAAGGCGCCCGAGGGTTTACCTAATTACGGGGGTTTCCCTACAGCCGCGGACGCAACCTCTGAAGGCGGGTTTTGCGCCTTGCGCCGTAGAGATCCTAACTGCGGAGCTTGCAGGGAGGGTCGTGCCTGTCCTTACTGCGGCACCCCAAATCCCAGATTCTACAAGATCCCTCGAGAATCCCCGCGATCTTCCGGATTCACTCTGTTTTGATGTACCGAAGGCTATTTACAATGCTGCCAGGGTACAGTTTTCCAAAAATGTTTTAATTTCCTCAAAATTGCCAAAAGTGGGGTACCACAGACATGCAAACACCGAGTGCCTTACCACCCGTCCGTCATATCCAGTCAACGCAGTAGAGTGGGCCCAACCGTACTATGGAGAGCACCCTCAGTACTATGGAGAGGCTAGCGAAGAAACAGCCTACGCCGTCCAGTCGGTTCCTACCCCTCCTGCAGTTTCAGCAATGCAAGTCCCACGATATATTCCGGTGGATCGGGCCACTACAGTACCCGTGAGGCGGAGGGCACCTCCAGGGACGTTTGACCCACCGCCACCGCGAGCTTGTTATAATTGCGGGGAAGTTGGGCACTTCTCACCGCAGTGTCCCCATCCAAAGAGGCGAAACGATTATGCTCCGACATGTAGTAATTGCAAGAAGATCGGGCATACTGCGCCAGAGTGTGATCAGCCACCAGTCCCTCGGCCAGCGGTACGATTTGTGAACACTCCTGCCAAGGAGGACGTCCAAGTTAACCAGGTCGAAGTAGGTTCAGACGGGGATGGCGAAGATGAAGAATGGCCGGCTGAAGAGGTTATGTGCGCACGGGTCGAAACTCGTAGTTCCAAGAAATCGAAGGAGCAAGAGCGGGACACTCGCAAGCACGAACGGAGAACCGACGACCGGACGGGAAAAGGGAAGGAGAAGACATCCAGCAAGTCCGACTCGCGACCTGCTCGGAAGTCTTCGGCTACGCGGGAGGCACCAGCAGTGCGCCCCCAGACAGCAGTCGAGGACGAGCCAGTGCGCCTACTGAAACGTGACTATGCTCCGGATATCCGCAACGAGGTAGCCAACCTGTTGCAGGAAGCGATCCGCACTCAAAAGGACCCACCGCGGCCAGACTTGACCTCCTCCCTTGGGGCGAAGTTAGCAGCCACCGTGGAACCTCGCAGAGCGTCGTCGACCCCGGCGCCCCAACGCGCCCACTATGACTTGGTCGAAGATCTCGGGAGTCGAAAAGTGAACATCACGTTCAAGCAGCTCTTGGAGGACAATAAGACGTATCGGAGAATGTTGATGCTTTCGCTACGGCATCCGCGGAAGCCGCGCGCATCCACAACCTCTCAAGTATATCAAGTGGAGAGCGAAGACCAAGGGCCACCCGAGATCGATGTGGAGATAGCAGGATGTTGTGTACGCAGAGTGCCAATCGACTCTGGATCAGGAGTCAACATAATGACGGAGGATACAGCGAGAGCCTTGGGGTTCAGTCAATACGAACCCTCGAAGCGTGTGTTGAGATTAGCGGATCAGACGCGGAGAATGCCTGCAGGTATGCTGCGCAATGTCAAGACAATCATCGGGGGTGCGGACTTTCGGTTGACGTATATCATCCTTCAACCGATGATGAAGCAGGGCTATGACGTTCTGCTCGGGCGACCATGGCTATATGGCGCACAAGTCAGATGTGATTGGCGAAGGCATCGCCTTAAGTTTCCTCATCCTTCGGAACCGACCAAAACCATTACGGTGCCCTGGAATAGGGTCAGGCACGAAGGAGAGACCCCATCGACAAGTGCAGGTTACACATCGGGCGAGGACAGTGAGTCGACCGCGCGATCGGATTCCAGTGGTACCGAATCCGATTACTTCGTGGGATTCGTTGCCTGCTGTTCGGTGGGAGAAGAAGAAGAGCCGGAAGCGATTCAGCCGGAAGACGAATAGCAATTAACTGTGGGACTGGGAAGGAGTGAGACGAGTCACACTGAGGGCATTGTCGACCCTAGTGACTGTCACGAAGTACAACTCAGTCCCGGCAAGTGCTTGAAGGTATCAAGCGCAGTGAGAGGAGACGAGCTAAGGAAAGTACAGGCATTCCTTAGCCATTATGTCGACGTCTTCGCCTGGAAGATCGAGGACATGAAGGGGATACCTGCACGGTATGGGGAACACCGTATCGATTTACTGGACGACTCAGTACCCATACGACAGCGCCAGTATCGCCTCAACCCAAAATACTCCTTGCTAGTTAAAGAGGAGATAGATAAGTACTTGAGCGCTGGTATTATTTACCCTGTGCTCAGCAGCGAGTGGGTGTCGCCGATTGTTATCGTACCCAAGAAGTTGACGGGTAAGATACGAGTGTGTCAGGATTTCCGGAAGTTGAATGCAGCAACCCGCAAGGATCATCACCCGTTACCATTCACGGATGCCATTCTAGACCATGCAGGACATGAATGTTATAGCTTCCTGGATGGGTTCTCAGGTTACAATCAGGTGTCTATCCGTGAACAGGACAAGGATAAAACTACGTTCACAACCGACTGGGGAACTTACGCATATCACAAGATGCCCTTCGGTCTATGCAACGCGCCTGCCACCTTTCAACGGATGATGACCAATATCTTTCAGGAACAACTGAGGAAGTTCCTGGAAATATTCATAGATGACTTCTGTGTCTTTGGGAAGCGGTCTGAACACCTAAGTCACTTGAAGCAGACCTTCGATAAATGTAGAGAGAGCAGTTTATCACTGCATCCCGAGAAGTGCTTTTTCTTTATGACTAGTGGGATCTTGTTGGGTCATCGGGTCTCGGCAGACGGCATTGCGGTGGACGTCGAGAAGGTCAAGGTTATACTCGAGCTTGAGCCACCCACGAATCTAAGAGAGCTGCGAGCATTCCTGGGTCATGTGGGCTACTACCGAAGATTCATACACCTGTATGCAATACTGGCGGCGGACCTGACCAAGTTGTTGAAGAAGGACGAGCCTTATGCTTGGGGTGCGAACCAGCAGTCAGCATTTGAGACTCTTAAAGCGAAACTCACGACTGCTCCCGTACTAAGGAGTCCAGACTGGAATCGACCATTCCATGTTTACGTTGACACCTCGGCATTCGCCATCGGTGTAGTACTGAGTCAAAAGGATGACAACAAAAAGGACTACCCGATCTACTTCGCGAGCCGACAGCTGTCTCTAGCAGAGCGGAAATACACCACGACGGAGAGAGAAGCGTTGGGGATGGTGTACTCCTGTAAAAAGTTCCGTCACTACCTAATCTGCTACGAGTTTGTGTTCCATGTGGACCACTACGCATTGCAACACCTAGTCAAGAAAGCCGACCTATCCGGTCGAATCGCCAGGTGGATGTTGTTACTACAAGAGTTCACCTACACAGTCCAGACCAGGAAAGGGGTGCACCACGAAAATGCGGATTACTTGTCCCGATTATGGACACAACCGACAGAGGAGGAATTGGTGGACGATTTTCCAGATGAAGAGTTATTTCAGTTGTCTGCAGGACATGAGTCCCGCTATGCCGACCTGTATCGATATCTGCTAACCCTCCAGTGTCCCGAAGGCATGGATTTGGAACAGCGAACTGTCTTTATTCATAAGGCAGGTCCGTACCAACTCCAGCAGGGGGTTTTGTTCAAGAAGATGGCAGATGAGCGCTTATGCAGATGCCTGGAGGAATCAGAGGTACCAAGAATAGTGAGTGCGATGCATACTGAGGAGGCGGGTGGACACTATGCCACCAGGAACACGGTCACAAAAATCCTAAATGCGGGGTATTGGTGGCCGACCATGTTTAAGGATGTTCTAGATTACATCCGCAAGTGCGACAGTTGCCAGAGGACGGGGAGACCGACGCCTACAACGCGCTGGCCCCTGACTCCCATCATGCCTCTAGCACCTTTCGAAAAGTGGGGTATTGACTTTGTAGGGCCGATACAACCAGTGACTAGAAGTACCCGAAGGCGCTACATTCTGGTAGCAACGGACTACGCCACAAAAATGGTAGAGGCCAGGGCCACCAGAAGGGATGATGCTGCCACAGTGGCAGCATTCTTGTTTGAGTCGATCATCACACGCTACGGATGTCCCTTAGAGCTAGTCAGCGACCGGGGCACGCATTTTCTGAATCAGATCATCGAAGATCTGACACGGTATTTCCACATCAAGCACCGGAAGACTACTCCATACAATCCCAAGGCAAATGGACTGATGGAGAAGTCCAATGGCCTGCTGTGTAAAATACTACTCAAGGTCACGGTGAATCACGCTCACGACTGGGATACGAAGCTAGCAGCCGCTCTGTGGGCGTACCGCACAACTGAGAAAATCACGACCAAACAGACACCATACTTTCTGGTGTATGGGCAACACCCGATCCTCCCGATCGAATTTGAAGTACCCACCCAACGAACGATGGATTTGCAGAGGATGGGCGCAGAGGAGAGTCAGCTCTACAGGTTACAGGAGGTCACGCTGCTGGATGAGAGGAGACGAGACGCCGAAGATCGCACCAGGAAAATCCAGCTCCGTTGAAAGGAGAGATACGATAAAAAGATCAAACCGGTACTCCTGCAGGCGGGTGATTTGGCATTACTCTACGACAGCAGGCATGCCAGATTCCCAGGCAAACTGCACCTAAGGTGGATGGGACCTTACAGGGTTGTCGAAGTCTTCCCGAATGGATCCATCCAACTTGCGGACCAGGCCGGCGATTTGTTAGGCACCCGAGTAAACGGGTGGCGGTTGAAGAAATACCACATGTGAGTGTTCGCGTGGGCGCTCACAATTGAGGAGGGGGGCATGTGGTACCCCACTTTTGGCAATTTTGAGGAAATTAAAACATTTTTGGAAAACTGTACCCTGGCAGCATTGTAAATAGCCTTCGGTACATCAAAACAGAGTGAATCCGGAAGATCGCGGGGATTCTCGAGGGATCTTGTAGAATCTGGGATTTGGGGTGCCGCAGTAAGGACGGGCACCATCCTCCCTGCGAGCTCTGCAGTTAGGATCTCTACGGCGCAAGGCGCAAAACCCGCCTTCGGAGGTTGCGTCCGCGGCTGTAGGGAAACCCCCGTAATTAGGTAAACCCTCGGGCGCCTTGACCAAGTTAGGGACACGTTGGAAAGAGCTCGACGCGCTGATTCTAACGAGCCCAAGAACGCTTGGAACGGATGAGGACTTAGGGAGTTATCGCTACTGGAAGAAACGGAGGCGGTCGCCTACAGCGGAAGGAGTTCGCCACCGGCGCGAATTCCGCCTACTCGGAGGGGGGATCCAAGTTTTGTCCTATGCGCGGACGAAGGCGTTCGCCTGTGCACAGGCGAAGTAGGGTTAGGGAAGGCGCGAAGTCCGCCTACGCACAGGCGTTCGCCTGTGCACAGGCACTTCGGCGTCGGCGGAAAATCCGCCTTGGGCCCTAGAAATGCGCCTTGTGAGGTAGAAAGTGTACGGCGCCTTCCGCGCCAGCGCAGCGCCGCGTACGTCGGAAGAGCCGCCAGAGTAATCCAATCAGGTACGGACCGTGCGGACGGCACGGGTGGATGCGCTCTTGGACGGACGGAGTTGCGGCGGCGGAAGCGCCGACGGAGAGACAAGGAACGGACAGACTGGACGGAGACGGCTGACCATGGTCAACGCCTTCCGCGCCAGCGCAGCTCCGCGGACGGAATTCGCCTGCGCACAGGCGAACGCCTGTGCACAGGAGGATGAGGTTCCGCACCGGCGGAGAATCCGCCGAGGCTCCTGCCTGCGCACAGGCAGGAGTTGAATTTTTGTCCGACATGCGGACACACGCGTCAAGGCAGAGGGAGATTGGCCGAGGGACGGTACGAACAAGTGTACCGCGCAAGGCGGAAAACTCGCCTTCGGCGCTACGCCCCCATGTCCGCAGGGCGACACGCTCGCGGAGTTCAAATCCGCCAATTCGAGCGTGAGAGTTTAATCGACGACGGCGGAGCGTGAAGCCGCGCGTGAGAGCGAAGACCGTTCCAGCGTACAGCCGGCGCGGCCATCAAGTGAGACGTTCTTCACGACCAAGAGCCGACCATGACCTTCGACCGGGCGGCGGAGAACGTCCCATTCTTGAATTCGCGATTCCAATCTCTTGTGCGCGCTGCGCGCATCCATCTGCTGGCTGCGGAACATTCTCGACGTCGTCGCACAGGAGATTTCTTGTTGATTGAGGGAGAAGTGAGTGCGCGTGATTTGGAATTGAGAGCGATTAGAGTTTGCCGAGAGAGAAAGAAGCACGGGCGGTGCGGAAGTAGAATGAGCGGGCGAGCGAACCCCAGGAACGCAATGACGAGACCGAGCAGATTGCGGATGGTGCCACTTCGCCTGCCGCAGAACGGGCTGCGCGCTTTCGAGGAGCGCTTAATAGCAAGAAAGCTCGATTTCTTGCTATGGGGATGGAATTACATCTGTGCGAATATGGTGCGCGAGTGGCTAGAGCCACAGGGACCACCCTCGCGCGGATTGCGTCCGCATGTTGATCGGTGGACAGTCCAAGATTGGGCGCAGGCGTTGGGAAGATGTGCTGGCATGCCAGGGCATCTCCTTTTCGACAGCGAGAGCATCAAGGTGACCAAGCAAGAAGAGGCGCAATTTGTGGAGCTGTTCAAGACCGGGAGGTCTACCAAGAATGGGTACAGGACCCGTGATTACAAGGATCGATTTCGCCGGACTCTGTCCGCGGCGCTGATGCAATTACTGCAGCCGCACCGCGCCTGCTACATCACATTGTGGCAAGTCTCTTTTGTGGAGTGCGTCATTGAGGGAACTCCAATTCACTGGGCGAGCATCCTGCACAGGGTGATGCGACAGCACGCGTTTGAGGAGAAGGGGGGAACTCTAAACCATCTTTCTCCTTTCCTCATCAATTTTTATCGACAGCGGAATTGTTTGACAGCGGCAGAGCTTGAACATTTTCCGCCATTGTCCATCGACCATCCCGGGAAGTATGTGCGGGAGAACGAGGTCGATACTGATGCAGAGGAGTCACCGACTTCTACCCCATCAAGACGGAGGGACGAAGGGAGACACACCCCTGCAGCGCGAGTGCCGCGGAAGCGGCGATGGAGGGAAGAGTCTGAAGAGGAGCAGCATCAAGAACCCTCTGCTCCCATTCGACCGCGGCCGCTGTGCGAGCCATACAGCCGGCCGAAGCAGAAGGCACGCAAACTGGTGTTACCAGCTGACAGTGCGGACACGGCGACGATTGCGACGGAGATAGGAAGTGCGTCGCCAGAGAGGCGAGAGGAAGCGCGGACGACCGCAGGAGCAACGGGCCACGCTGCAACCTCGTCGGGAGAGAGGCCGCCTACGGGCCAAGGGCCTCCGGAGTTACCACGTGCGATGCGGACAGATGTTCCGTTTGCGCACAGGCGAACCTCCGCGGACGGACGAGCCCCCGCGGACCGGCGAACACAAGTGGACGTGGATCTACGCTTACGCGTGGGAAGGAGCAGTCCGCCTGTGCACAGGCGCTCACCTGTGCACAGGTCGCCTGTGCACAGGACACCTCCGCACGTGCCGCCTGTGCACATGCAAGAATCACCCCCGTTCCAACGCAGGAAGGGGAAGGAGCCGGCGGAAGAACCGCCTACGAGACACCGGCCCTCGGGGCCAGACCCTCCGGCGCACCACGCGCCGCAATTTGCGCCTTCGGCGCCAGGGCCTTCGAGCCGAGGAGATACGAGCAGAGAGCGTGCGGAGGCCGCACCATCGGCGGGAAGTCCGCCGATAGATGCGCCTTCGGCGGTAGGGCCTATAGGCCAAGGAACATCGGGCGTGCGGCCCCCGGCCATGTCGCCTTCGGCGATAGATGTCCGCGGCGCTACGCCTGCGGCGGACAAGGCGCCTGCAAATGCGCCTGCGCACGGGCCAGGCACAGCCCCCACGGACCGATCAAGGGAGCAGCAGACGGAGGAGCGGAGTGACTGTCCGCGGGATGAAATCTCGATGCGCGATGCGCAATCAAACCCCGCGCAGCCACCCTCCGCTCGACCGCCTTCGGCGGCGGACGACGGAGACAGAGAGGACGCGGGAGGCAATCAACAAGTAAGCGACGGGGATGCCGCTCAGGTACATTCGCCTTCCGCCTTAGACATTTTGGCGACGAGCAGCGAGGCTGCAGCCGTGCCTTCGCAGGCAGCACACGTCGAGGACGTGCAGCCCCACTCGGGGCAGTCGCCGACGCAATCAATGGCGACTGAAATTCTCCACTCGGATGATGACGACGGAGGCTCCACGGAAGAAATGTGTGGTAACACACTTTTTGTTTTTTTTGCAGAATTTAAACAATTTTAGAAAACTAGTACCAAAGCAGTGTTTGTAGCTAGAGAAGGGTACGCTAAATAGAGTGGATTGCTGAGATCGTCACGAGGGCACAAAGAATCACGTAGTCGGATGTACCAACGCCAACGTCTTCGGCGCCTTCGGCAAAAGCTCCTTTTTGAGATGTCTCTACTCACGCGCCTCTAGCGTATAAGGAAGCTACGCTTCCGGCGCAGACACCTCAGGAGGAGGTTTTGCTAAAGACGTCAGGAGAAGGGCCCGGACCTCTAAAGGCATCCGACCATGAGTGCGCCTTCGGCGAAGCGCCGCTAGCGCGGAAAGGGAAAACCTTCATAACAATCGGGATACACGGTAGATCCAGTTGGTTGAAGTTGCATTAGGAAGAGCTCGGGACGCTCGTTCTAACGAGTCCAAGAGCGCCGGAGATGGATCAGGAATGGAGAAGTTATGAGCGTCGGAAAACTCGTAGCCGGACATGCGCCGTTCGCGCTAGGGTTCACAGCCGGAAAGGATTCCCGTACGCCCTCAGCGATGCGCCTTCGGCGGAATCGCGCGCTCACAGGAGGAAACCAACTCAGAGTCGGAAGCGCCCTTGGCGGCTGTTCATGGAAGGAAAGCGCCGGTCGGATGTACGCCTCCGACGTGGCGCTGACGGCCGGATGCGCTGGCATGAGTTGCGCTGACGGATATGCGCTGGCAGCAACGGACGAGGCATAAAGGACAAAATAGGCGGTACGACTGCGCGCCGGCGTAATTCGCTCCGGCTGGATGTGCGCCTCCAGCAAGGCGCCGACGGATAATGAACGCACCAGCGGCGACACGCCTCCGGAGAAGGGCGGGTTAGGAAAAGACAACAGGGCCGACGTATACCCTGCAGCGGACTCGAGTCCGGAAGGTGGCGGCGGCGGGAGAATTCAACGTTTAAGCATGCGAATGCGCGCAATGCGGAGACGTGAATTCGCGCATGCAAAGGGCGAACCGTTAAGCCGTATAGCCGGCTGCGTACGTTGCAACCAGTAAGAACGTTGGACGTTCTTGAAATCGGAGAAGAAAAGACTGCGCTCCAGTCTCATTCTCTCATTCTTGACTTTGCAATTTCCAGTTCCAAGATTACGCGGAAGGGCGGAGCGACCTCCAGTGAGAGTAGAGAGTGCGGAGACGAGTTGCACAAGGATCTTGGCGGACCTTGAAAGAATTGGGAGTAGCGATCTTGAACGAGCGCAGAGAGAGTGAGCAGTCAGTGCTTGAGTGGCCGACGCGCAGTGGCGATTGTGAGAGAGTGAGCGAAAGGGAGAACGTTTGTGTGTGCAGGCAACGCAATGTCGAAGGTTCCCCAACTACGAGTGTCTCCACTCAGGGTGCCGCAGATCGGTCTACGCGCATTTCAAGATGTGCTGACGAGGCTGAAGCTCGATTTTCTCCTCTGGGGGTGGAATTGGACGTGTCCGGAGATGGTGCGCGAGTATCTGCAAGAGAGACACAAGCCTTCTCGCGGATTTCGCCCACACCCAGAGAGATGGGAAATTTGCAATTGGGCGCAGGTGTTGGGCAGGTGTGCCGGCGAGGAAGGGGATCTCCTCTTCGAGGCCGACAGCGTGAAAGTGTCCCAGGAGGAAGAAGTCTCTTACAATGAGCTCTTCAAGGTGGCTAGACATCCCAAGAACGGTTTCCGGACTCGGGATTACAAGGATCGATTGCGGAGAAATGTCGCGACAGCATTGCTGCAGATATTGCAGCCGACCAAGACCGCTTACATGCATGGTTGGCAGGTAGAGTTCGTGGAGCTAGTGTTGTCAGGAGCTCCGGTGCATTGGGCACGGCTCCTGTGGAAGGTGACGCGCCAACATGCGCAAGAAGAGAGGGGAGGAACGCTCAATCATCTATCGCCTTACTTAATCGTGTTTTACCGGGCGATGGGATGTTTGACGAATGCTGAGAAAACTCGGTTTCCGCAGCTGAGCCGGTCTTATCCAGGTAGATATTCGAGGGAGGCCGAAGTAGACACGGATCCGGACGAGGAACCTGCCAGTACGCCTCCGGCTCCGGCTCCAGCCAGAGCAGCAGAAGAACGTCGAAGTGAGCGCATTCCGCGCAAGCGGAAGTGGGATGAGAGACCTGAGGACAAGCAGCCGGAAGTACCAGCTGCGCCGACTCGTGGTCGGCCCACCCCCGAGCCTCACAGTCGACCAAAACAGAGGGCACGCAGAATGCCAACTGTTACTGAGGAGACCAGGCGAACTCCGACCCGGCGGAATCTCACACAGGAAGAGATAATTGCTCAGGTCCTAGGGAAGACGGCAGAAACCTCTGCACAGAAGGCACCACGGCCTTCGGGAGGAGATGGAAGGACTGACAGCCGGCCGACTGCGAGTCGGATGACTGAAGGTCGACAAGCGGGAGGAAGGCCAACTGAACGGCGCGTTGAACCGGACAGCAGGCCGGAAGCAGAAGAGAGTTTGGCTGACGAGCCAACAATCCTCAGAGGGTCGTCTTCGGCGGAAGGCACTTCTGGAAGAACGCCCCCAACAAGCAGGCCAAGTGGAGTCAAGACGCGCAGGGTGTATCCGACTCCCAGTCGGACAACTGCTGGTCGGCCGACTGCGAGTCGGACAACAGAGAGTCAGCCGGATTCGCCGACTGCGAGACGGATGGAGCCAACGACCAGTGTGCGGACGCCTTCGGCGGACGCACCTTCAGCAAGGACACCTTCCGCGCAGATTGCGCCGGAAGGACAGGCAGCAGAAGCGGGCGGTGCAAGAGTGACAAAAGTCACTGCGGCGTCGACCCCTTCACAAACCGAAGATCGAGCCGGAACAGGGGCTCAAGCAGTGGGATCTCCCACTGCCCTGGATATTTTAGCAGGCAGTGGAGCAGCAGTCGCAGCAGAAGCTGCTGCGCGCCACAGTTCCAGGGAGTCGCCAAGGGATTCGGTGGCAACTGAGATCCTCGAGACTGAGGATGAGACGAGCTCGGAAGAACAAGAAGAGGATTCGGTGCAGAAAACGCCAACAGGGGTGCTGTGCGAACAGATAGTTCCACTCCTGCGATATCTGGATCGCAAGACATCCAAATACGGAAGTGCCTTAAAACCGCAGTCTTATGTGGAGACTATCAGGCGAAGGACGAGGATCAAGGTGGCAAAGTGGGCCTCTAGTTGCCAAGTATATGTGGAAAGGAACACCGCCCTCCGACAACACCTGGCGGTCACCCAGAAGCTGTACCAAGCCTTGCAGCAGCAGAAGGAGGATGCGGCGACGAAGAGTCAGGCGGAGGCCGAACTAATACGGGCAAAGATCGAGTCGGAACTGCAGGAGGAGCGGAGACAGAACAAAGTCCTAGCAGCCGAGCTTGCGCGCCAGACGCGCGCCTTAGAGGAAAGTCAAAGAGCCCGCAAGGAGGATGAGGAGTTGTTGTGCAACTTGCAAACCGAGTGCTCGGATTTGAGGGCACAACGTGCGGATTTAGAAATGCAGCTGGCAGAGGTGGAGAGCAGCTGCAGGGCACGAGGAGAGTTGGCGGCACGGGTGACTCGTTGTCTAAACGGATACACCCATTGGGAGGTGGCAGCTCAAGAGAGGGTTACACTCCGGGAGTTCGAGCTTCGGGCGGCGGCCTTGACGGAAGGTGATAGTCGGAGTCGGCGGCGAGTGGCAAGAAAATTAGAAACTTTCTTGTCGGGTGCGCGCGACACTATGGCGCACTTGCAGTCGGAAGTCACTGCAGCGCTCCGACGCCTGGGGTTACGCAGCCGGTCGGAAGACTGGCAAGGTAGAGATAGTACGCGGAGCAGTCCGGCGCGCAGGAGGCGTAGCACCGGATCTGCTGAGTGCAGTAGAGTAGTTTGGTTTCGCGCAGATGCTGCGAGTGGTAGATAGGATAGCGTAGTGCTAGTTAGGATCTTTTGAGAGTATAAAGTAGATCAAGGCGTTTTGCCTTGGGACTCTTCCAGTTTCGGAAGTGCAGATCAGGAACTCACTTTCTTGGCGTGTTTGTGCATTTTGGTCCTGGCACCACGTAGAGAAGCTGCAGCATAGCGAAGTTACCGTATGTTGTAGTTGAAGGCCTTCGGCTGAATGTTTAGAGCTAGTACCCGGTTAGAGACTTGAGTAGTGCGGATCTGCACCTGCGGGTGATTTCTGATACTCAGAGCCGGCTGCGAGTTAGATACTTGAACAGTTCCCCCTTACTCCTTCGAGTGACATATCCTGATTGTACTCCTACGGGAAGTTTCCCCTGAATGCCAATGTGAAGTTTCATTACTTCGTGTAAACCTTGGTTTGTAATTCAGGTTGTGTGTGTGTTACTGGATCGTGTTTTCAGTAAGTTCTCAGTCGGGTCTGCACTCCCTGCGTTTTGTGTGATAGTCGAGGGTGACGTCCACGGCGTACGTAGAGGCTTCGTTCCGAAGTGAGAAGTCCAGTCCGGGTACCCCCGCTAGTTCCTGGCGGAAGGGCAGTAAAAGCCGGAGTGGGAGGCACTTCCTGCAGAACCTCTGAGTGAACTTGCGAAACACTTTCCTCCTGAAATCCGAAGCGGAGGTCCTGACCGACCTCCGAGTTGTGCTTTTTGCCAGTTTCAGGTGTGTGTGTGTGTGTGTGTTGAGTGACCAAGCTGTACCGTGCATCCTCCGAGCATCCTCCGAGTTGAGTTCCTCCTCCGAGTCGAGCCTCCGAGTCGAGCACTACAGTATTTCTGGGAGTGACAGTCGCCTAGAATTCAAACTCTACCAAAAGTCTGTTAAACGTGACACTTTTACTCTGTGTGTTGCCTCTGTCCCTGTGGGTTCGATCTTTTTACCACCATACTGCAGTTTTAGCCTTTGGTGGGTTATTACATAAGGAGCCGACAACTCCTTTTTGGCGCCGCTGCCGGGGACAGTGCGTCAACACCAGAAACCTTGAGCAGCAATGCTCGGTGAATGTCGACGAGCGATAGTGTGGGAAACCTGAGTGCGAGAGCCACACGGAAACTCCGTCGAGATTCAGAAAAAGCCGTGGAAACAAAACGGCGAACTAAAAAGAAGACTCCCGGTGAGGACTCTGCAGAAAGATCGCCATCACCGACTACTGGAAGACAAAGGCGTTCCAGTTCACCTACCGAGGGCATTGAGCTAACAGTTCTATTGGACATCCCTCCGACGGGAACTCTTCCTGAGTTTGGCCAACCTAGGATCAGTCCGTCGACAGGATCACCGATGGCAGAACATCAAGCCAATCTCCGCCAGGTGTTTTCCCAACCTACCACCAAACATTCGTATCCAAGATACACGGGAACGGGCGACGACGATGATGCAGATTCATACATAAAGCTCTTCGAGTCTGTCTCCATCGCCAATCGTGAGACCAGTGATGAAGACAGATTACGAATCTTTCCTAGCCTGCTACGCAGACGAGCGCGTAGCTGGTACAACCATGAGAGCACCGACCCCACTGGCATCCGGACCTGGGCTCAGCTCAAGGAAAAGTTTCTGAAGCGGTTCCGCGAACTCGGATACGACAGTCGAGTTCTGACCCGGCTTCGAAATCTTCGACGCGAGCGGAAGGAGAATCTTCGAGACTACACGGAGAGATTCCAAGACCTCCTAGATCGAATTCCGAAGACAGGCCCGGGAGAACCGTATTCGGTACAACAGGCAGTGGATTGGTATGTGACAGGGCTCTCAAGAGAAATGGAGACCTTCTGTAGGAGAGGCAAGACTGACACAATCCAAGATGTGATAGCTTCCGCGGAGACCTTTGAGACGTCAACCCTTGATACTCGAAGACGCGACCGACGGTCGACGAAGAAGAAGTCGCAAGGCGGACGTCGGAAGAGAAGGAACTCGCCTTCCTCGACAGAAGAATCAAGCTCCTCCGAATCAAGTTCTTCCTCGGAAGAGGAAGAGGACTCGTCATCTTCAGAAGAAGAAAGACGGAAGAAGAAACGCAGTGCGATCAAGAAGAAGGATCGAGGTAAGGGAATCCCAGTGAAGACTCAAGGGGACATCGCAGCCAAGGTAGACAACCTGGTGAAGAATTTTGCGGACCTGAAAGTTCATGTAGTGGGAGGCCAAGACCGACGTAAATCACCTGCGAGACAACGAGCGAATCTCTGGTGTACTACGTGCGGACAGGTGGGACATGCCAACACGGAGTGCATGTCCGCGAGGCCATCTTACCCAGTGAATGCGGTCGAATGGGCACCACAGTGGGAGACCCCCATGTATTATGCTGAGCCGCCTATGTATTATACTGAGCAGGTTGAGGACACCGCCTACTCGGTACAGACAGCTCCAGCTACAACTCCGAACCCACCGGTGCATATACCGCGCTTTGTTCCGAGGGAAATGGCGGGTACACTCCCACCAAGACGCATGGCACCTCCAGGAAATCACAACCGAACTCGACCACAATTCGATGGTTGCTACAACTGCGGAGACATGGGGCATTACGCGCCAAGTTGTCCCCACCCGAGGAAGCCAATGGGGTATGCACCATTGTGCAGCAATTGCAAGAAGTCCGGACATACAGCAGCTGAATGTGACCAGCCCCAAATCCCTAGGCCAGCCGTGCGTTTCGTATCAACACCTGGCAAGGAAGAAGTGCAGGTCAACCAGGTAGAACTGAGTCTGGACCCAGCTGAAGAAAACGAAGTATGGCCGGAGGAAGAAGTAATGTGCGGCCGGGTAGAAACCCGAAGTTCGAAGAGGAGAGGAGAAGGCCACGAGGACACTCGCCGCCTCGAGCGTAGGGAAGAAAGGAAGAAGTCTAAAGAAGTTAGAGAAGGCCCGAGGAGAAGGCCGGGTACACCTCCGGCTATGAGAAACACCCAGCCGGAGCAGAACCCAGAAAAAGCGGACAGGTATTCAGAAGAGTTCCGGACTCGAGATTACCTTCCGGACATCAAAGATGAGGTGAGTCACCTCATCAAGGAAGCACTGGGCGCCGGAATGACATCCGACGACCGGAAGGCAGTTAGGCCCCCTACACCCCTTCCGACCGCGAGTACAGGGAAACTTCCGGCCGTGACTTCCAACACTCCCTACGACATAGTGGAAGACATGGGGAGCCAGAGGGCAAATATTTCCTTCCACCAGTTGTTGGAAGACAATAAGACGTACAGGAGGATGCTGATGCTTTCGTTGCGCCGACCACGCAAACCCCGAAAAGAGAAACTTCCGGCTGTGTACAGAGTGGAAGGAGGAGACCTGGGACCTCCAGAGATCGAAGTAGAGATCGGAGGCTGCGTCATACAGAAGGTACCAGTGGACTCCGGCTCGGGCGTGAATATCATGACCGAGGAGACAGCGAACTCCTTGGGGTTCCAGACCTTCGAGCCTACATCCCGAGTATTGCGACTGGCCGATCAAACACGCAGAATGCCACTAGGAATGTTGAGCAATGTGAGAACCAACATTGGAGGAGTGGACTTTCAACTGTCCTACATAATACTGCAACCTCTGATGAAGAAAGGTTATGATGTGCTGCTTGGCAGACCGTGGCTATACGAAGCCAAAGCAAGGTGTGACTGGAGTAGGAAGAGATTACAGTTCCGTAGCCCTGCTGACCCTCCGACTGTCATTACCGTACCGTGGACCAAGGTACCCCATGAGGGCGAAACACCTTCCACCACCTCCGGTTACACAACCGGAGGGGAGACCAGCTCATCATGCACTTCAGAGACCGAAACGTCGGAAGACTTTGTGGGCTACGTCACTTGCTGCTCCATTGAGGAGGAAGGAGACGAGGTGTATCCGGATGAGGAATAGCAACTAGCAGCCGGACTGGGCAGAAGCGAGATCAGTCACACAGAGGGGATTGTTGACCCGAGTGATTGCTGCGAACTGCAGCTCAGTCCAGGTAAAGGCTTGAAGGTGTCAAGCCAGGTACAAGGAGAAGAGTTGAACAGGGTACAGGCGTTTCTTCGCCAGTATGAGGATGTCTTCGCATGGAAGATTGAAGACATGAAAGGCATACCTGCAAGGTATGGAGAGCACAGAATCGACTTGTTGGACGAGGCAGTTCCGGTTCGCCAACGCCAATACAGGCTCAACCCAAAATATTCATTATTGGTGAAGGACGAAATCGATAAGTACCTGAGCGCAGGAATCATCTACCCGGTACTTAGTAGCGAGTGGGTGTCGCCTATCGTGATCGTGCCCAAGAAACTGACGGGTAAGATCCGGGTGTGTCAGGACTTCAGAAAGCTGAACGCAGCAACGCGGAAGGACCATCACCCTCTTCCTTTTACGGACTCTATTCTGGACCATGTAGCAGGGCATGAATGCTACAGTTTCCTAGACGGATTTTCCGGCTACAACCAGGTGTCCATCAGGGAACAGGACAAGGACAAAACAACCTTCACGACCGACTGGGGAACCTATGCTTATCACAAGATGCCGTTCGGTCTGTGCAACGCGCCAGCGACGTTCCAGCGGATGATGACAAACATTTTCCAAGAGCACCTGAGGAAGTTCCTAGAAATTTTCATCGACGACTTTTGTGTCTTCGGTAAGAGGTCGGAGCACCTTAACCATCTTCGGCAAACGTTCGACAGGTGTAGGGAAAGCAGCTTGTCCTTACACCCTGAGAAATGTTTTTTCTTCATGACCAGCGGAATCCTGCTGGGGCACCGAGTTTCGTCCGATGGCATTGCAGTGGATGTAGAGAAGGTGAAGATTATTCTCGAACTGCAGCCGCCAACGAATCTGCGTGAGTTGAGGGCCTTCCTTGGCCATGTAGGTTATTACAGAAGGTTCATAAATATGTATGCCATCTTGGCAGCCGATCTGACGAAGCTGCTTAAGAAGGATGAACCCTATGTGTGGGGCAAGGAGCAACAGCTGGCCTTTGAAACGCTCAAAGCCAAACTGACGACTGCTCCGGTTCTGAGAAGTCCGGATTGGAACAGACCTTTCCATGTCTATGTAGACACGTCGGCGTTTGCAATCGGGGTGGTTCTCAGTCAGAAGGACGACAACAAGAAAGACTACCCGATTTACTTCGCGAGTCGTCAGTTGTCAGCAGCAGAGAAGAAGTACACGACAACTGAGAGGGAGGCGTTGGGAATGGTGTACTCCTGCAAGAAGTTCCGACATTATTTGATCTGCTATGAGTTCGTGTTTCATGTAGATCATTACGCCTTACAGCACCTGGTGAAGAAGGCGGATCTGTCCGGACGAATTGCCAGGTGGGTGCTACTGCTACAGGAATTCACCTATACTGTACAGACACGGAAAGGCGTTCACCATGAGAACGCGGACTACCTCTCCCGACTATGGACCGAACCCATAGAAGAGGAAGTAGTGGATGATTTTCCCGACGAACAACTTTTTCAGTTGTCCGCCAGCCATGAGTCCAGGTACGCGGACTTATACAGGTTTCTGCTCACACTCCAATGTCCGGAAGGATTGGATGCGGAGCAGCGCACAGTCTTCGTTCATAAAGCGGGACCTTACCAGCTTCAACAGGGGGTCTTGTTCAAGAAAATGGCAGACGAGAGGTTGTGCAGATGTCTAGAGGAGTCTGAAGTACCGCGAGTTGTAAAAGCCATGCACACAGAAGACGCTGGTGGTCACTACGCCACCAGAAATACAGTGACCAAAATTGTGAATGCAGGATACTGGTGGCCGACGATGTTCAAAGATGTACACGACTACGTTCGCAAATGCGACAGCTGCCAGAGGACGGGAAGGCCGACTCCGACCACGAGATGGCCTCTTACACCAATCATGCCATTGGCACCATTTGAAAAATGGGGGATCGACTTCGTGGGACCAATACAACCTGTCACTAAAGGCACGCGCAGGCGCTACATATTGGTAGCAACAGACTATGCGACCAAGATGGTGGAGGCAGAAGCCACAAGGCACGACGACGCAGCCGCAGTAGCACGGTTCCTATTTGAATCCATCATCACACGCTACGGGTGCCCCCTAGAAATAGTCAGTGACAGAGGAACGCACTTTCTGAATCAGGTGATAGAAAGTTTGACGCGGCACTTCCAGATTAAGCATCGGAAGACTACTCCATACAACCCCAAGGCAAATGGTCTGACAGAGAAGTCCAATGGATTACTCTGTAAGATACTCCTCAAAGTGACTGTAAACCATGCTCATGACTGGGACACCAAGCTACCGGCCGCCTTATGGGCATATAGAACGGCAGAAAAAGTCACCACCAGGCAAACACCTTACTTCCTCGTTTATGGGCAGCATCCGATCTTACCCATCGAATTCGAGATACCTACCAAGAGGACCTTAGATCAGAGAAGGCTGGACGCGGAAGAAAGTCAGGCATATCGACTGCAAGAGGTAATGGCACTGAAGGAAAGACGTCAAGAGGCCGAAGATCGGACAAAGCAATTACAACTCAGGCGGAAGGAGAAGTACGATCGAAGGCTCAAACCAGTACTGCTGGAGAAGGGCGATTTGGCTCTGCTATACGATAGCAGACATGCTAGATTTCCAGGCAAGCTCCACTTGCGGTGGATGGGACCTTACAAGGTGATAGAAGTTTTTCCAAATGGATCCATCCAACTCGCAGAACTCACGGGAGAATGGTTAGGCACCCGCGTGAACGGATGGCGTCTGAAGAAATACCACGTGTAAATGTTCGCGTGGGCGCTCACAATTGAGGAGGGGGGCATGTGGTAACACACTTTTTGTTTTTTTTGCAGAATTTAAACAATTTTAGAAAACTAGTACCAAAGCAGTGTTTGTAGCTAGAGAAGGGTACGCTAAATAGAGTGGATTGCTGAGATCGTCACGAGGGCACAAAGAATCACGTAGTCGGATGTACCAACGCCAACGTCTTCGGCGCCTTCGGCAAAAGCTCCTTTTTGAGATGTCTCTACTCACGCGCCTCTAGCGTATAAGGAAGCTACGCTTCCGGCGCAGACACCTCAGGAGGAGGTTTTGCTAAAGACGTCAGGAGAAGGGCCCGGACCTCTAAAGGCATCCGACCATGAGTGCGCCTTCGGCGAAGCGCCGCTAGCGCGGAAAGGGAAAACCTTCATAACAATCGGGATACACGGTAGATCCAGTTGGTTGAAGTTGCATTAGGAAGAGCTCGGGACGCTCGTTCTAACGAGTCCAAGAGCGCCGGAGATGGATCAGGAATGGAGAAGTTATGAGCGTCGGAAAACTCGTAGCCGGACATGCGCCGTTCGCGCTAGGGTTCACAGCCGGAAAGGATTCCCGTACGCCCTCAGCGATGCGCCTTCGGCGGAATCGCGCGCTCACAGGAGGAAACCAACTCAGAGTCGGAAGCGCCCTTGGCGGCTGTTCATGGAAGGAAAGCGCCGGTCGGATGTACGCCTCCGACGTGGCGCTGACGGCCGGATGCGCTGGCATGAGTTGCGCTGACGGATATGCGCTGGCAGCAACGGACGAGGCATAAAGGACAAAATAGGCGGTACGACTGCGCGCCGGCGTAATTCGCTCCGGCTGGATGTGCGCCTCCAGCAAGGCGCCGACGGATAATGAACGCACCAGCGGCGACACGCCTCCGGAGAAGGGCGGGTTAGGAAAAGACAACAGGGCCGACGTATACCCTGCAGCGGACTCGAGTCCGGAAGGTGGCGGCGGCGGGAGAATTCAACGTTTAAGCATGCGAATGCGCGCAATGCGGAGACGTGAATTCGCGCATGCAAAGGGCGAACCGTTAAGCCGTATAGCCGGCTGCGTACGTTGCAACCAGTAAGAACGTTGGACGTTCTTGAAATCGGAGAAGAAAAGACTGCGCTCCAGTCTCATTCTCTCATTCTTGACTTTGCAATTTCCAGTTCCAAGATTACGCGGAAGGGCGGAGCGACCTCCAGTGAGAGTAGAGAGTGCGGAGACGAGTTGCACAAGGATCTTGGCGGACCTTGAAAGAATTGGGAGTAGCGATCTTGAACGAGCGCAGAGAGAGTGAGCAGTCAGTGCTTGAGTGGCCGACGCGCAGTGGCGATTGTGAGAGAGTGAGCGAAAGGGAGAACGTTTGTGTGTGCAGGCAACGCAATGTCGAAGGTTCCCCAACTACGAGTGTCTCCACTCAGGGTGCCGCAGATCGGTCTACGCGCATTTCAAGATGTGCTGACGAGGCTGAAGCTCGATTTTCTCCTCTGGGGGTGGAATTGGACGTGTCCGGAGATGGTGCGCGAGTATCTGCAAGAGAGACACAAGCCTTCTCGCGGATTTCGCCCACACCCAGAGAGATGGGAAATTTGCAATTGGGCGCAGGTGTTGGGCAGGTGTGCCGGCGAGGAAGGGGATCTCCTCTTCGAGGCCGACAGCGTGAAAGTGTCCCAGGAGGAAGAAGTCTCTTACAATGAGCTCTTCAAGGTGGCTAGACATCCCAAGAACGGTTTCCGGACTCGGGATTACAAGGATCGATTGCGGAGAAATGTCGCGACAGCATTGCTGCAGATATTGCAGCCGACCAAGACCGCTTACATGCATGGTTGGCAGGTAGAGTTCGTGGAGCTAGTGTTGTCAGGAGCTCCGGTGCATTGGGCACGGCTCCTGTGGAAGGTGACGCGCCAACATGCGCAAGAAGAGAGGGGAGGAACGCTCAATCATCTATCGCCTTACTTAATCGTGTTTTACCGGGCGATGGGATGTTTGACGAATGCTGAGAAAACTCGGTTTCCGCAGCTGAGCCGGTCTTATCCAGGTAGATATTCGAGGGAGGCCGAAGTAGACACGGATCCGGACGAGGAACCTGCCAGTACGCCTCCGGCTCCGGCTCCAGCCAGAGCAGCAGAAGAACGTCGAAGTGAGCGCATTCCGCGCAAGCGGAAGTGGGATGAGAGACCTGAGGACAAGCAGCCGGAAGTACCAGCTGCGCCGACTCGTGGTCGGCCCACCCCCGAGCCTCACAGTCGACCAAAACAGAGGGCACGCAGAATGCCAACTGTTACTGAGGAGACCAGGCGAACTCCGACCCGGCGGAATCTCACACAGGAAGAGATAATTGCTCAGGTCCTAGGGAAGACGGCAGAAACCTCTGCACAGAAGGCACCACGGCCTTCGGGAGGAGATGGAAGGACTGACAGCCGGCCGACTGCGAGTCGGATGACTGAAGGTCGACAAGCGGGAGGAAGGCCAACTGAACGGCGCGTTGAACCGGACAGCAGGCCGGAAGCAGAAGAGAGTTTGGCTGACGAGCCAACAATCCTCAGAGGGTCGTCTTCGGCGGAAGGCACTTCTGGAAGAACGCCCCCAACAAGCAGGCCAAGTGGAGTCAAGACGCGCAGGGTGTATCCGACTCCCAGTCGGACAACTGCTGGTCGGCCGACTGCGAGTCGGACAACAGAGAGTCAGCCGGATTCGCCGACTGCGAGACGGATGGAGCCAACGACCAGTGTGCGGACGCCTTCGGCGGACGCACCTTCAGCAAGGACACCTTCCGCGCAGATTGCGCCGGAAGGACAGGCAGCAGAAGCGGGCGGTGCAAGAGTGACAAAAGTCACTGCGGCGTCGACCCCTTCACAAACCGAAGATCGAGCCGGAACAGGGGCTCAAGCAGTGGGATCTCCCACTGCCCTGGATATTTTAGCAGGCAGTGGAGCAGCAGTCGCAGCAGAAGCTGCTGCGCGCCACAGTTCCAGGGAGTCGCCAAGGGATTCGGTGGCAACTGAGATCCTCGAGACTGAGGATGAGACGAGCTCGGAAGAACAAGAAGAGGATTCGGTGCAGAAAACGCCAACAGGGGTGCTGTGCGAACAGATAGTTCCACTCCTGCGATATCTGGATCGCAAGACATCCAAATACGGAAGTGCCTTAAAACCGCAGTCTTATGTGGAGACTATCAGGCGAAGGACGAGGATCAAGGTGGCAAAGTGGGCCTCTAGTTGCCAAGTATATGTGGAAAGGAACACCGCCCTCCGACAACACCTGGCGGTCACCCAGAAGCTGTACCAAGCCTTGCAGCAGCAGAAGGAGGATGCGGCGACGAAGAGTCAGGCGGAGGCCGAACTAATACGGGCAAAGATCGAGTCGGAACTGCAGGAGGAGCGGAGACAGAACAAAGTCCTAGCAGCCGAGCTTGCGCGCCAGACGCGCGCCTTAGAGGAAAGTCAAAGAGCCCGCAAGGAGGATGAGGAGTTGTTGTGCAACTTGCAAACCGAGTGCTCGGATTTGAGGGCACAACGTGCGGATTTAGAAATGCAGCTGGCAGAGGTGGAGAGCAGCTGCAGGGCACGAGGAGAGTTGGCGGCACGGGTGACTCGTTGTCTAAACGGATACACCCATTGGGAGGTGGCAGCTCAAGAGAGGGTTACACTCCGGGAGTTCGAGCTTCGGGCGGCGGCCTTGACGGAAGGTGATAGTCGGAGTCGGCGGCGAGTGGCAAGAAAATTAGAAACTTTCTTGTCGGGTGCGCGCGACACTATGGCGCACTTGCAGTCGGAAGTCACTGCAGCGCTCCGACGCCTGGGGTTACGCAGCCGGTCGGAAGACTGGCAAGGTAGAGATAGTACGCGGAGCAGTCCGGCGCGCAGGAGGCGCAGCACCGGATCTGCTGAGTGCAGTAGAGTAGTTTGGTTTCGCGCAGATGCTGCGAGTGGTAGATAGGATAGCGTAGTGCTAGTTAGGATCTTTTGAGAGTATAAAGTAGATCAAGGCGTTTTGCCTTGGGACTCTTCCAGTTTCGGAAGTGCAGATCAGGAACTCACTTTCTTGGCGTGTTTGTGCATTTTGGTCCTGGCACCACGTAGAGAAGCTGCAGCATAGCGAAGTTACCGTATGTTGTAGTTGAAGGCCTTCGGCTGAATGTTCAGAGCTAGTACCCGGTTAGAGACTTGAGTAGTGCGGATCTGCACCTGCGGGTGATTTCTGATACTCAGAGCCGGCTGCGAGTTAGATACTTGAACAGTTCCCCCTTACTCCTTCGAGTGACATATCCTGATTGTACTCCTACGGGAAGTTTCCCCTGAATGCCAATGTGAAGTTTCATTACTTCGTGTAAACCTTGGTTTGTAATTCAGGTTGTGTGTGTGTTACTGGATCGTGTTTTCAGTAAGTTCTCAGTCGGGTCTGCACTCCCTGCGTTTTGTGTGATAGTCGAGGGTGACGTCCACGGCGTACGTAGAGGCTTCGTTCCGAAGTGAGAAGTCCAGTCCGGGTACCCCCGCTAGTTCCTGGCGGAAGGGCAGTAAAAGCCGGAGTGGGAGGCACTTCCTGCAGAACCTCTGAGTGAACTTGCGAAACACTTTCCTCCTGAAATCCGAAGCGGAGGTCCTGACCGACCTCCGAGTTGTGCTTTTTGCCAGTTTCAGGTGTGTGTGTGTGTGTGTGTTGAGTGACCAAGCTGTACCGTGCATCCTCCGAGCATCCTCCGAGTTGAGTTCCTCCTCCGAGTCGAGCCTCCGAGTCGAGCACTACAGTATTTCTGGGAGTGACAGTCGCCTAGAATTCAAACTCTACCAAAAGTCTGTTAAACGTGACACTTTTACTCTGTGTGTTGCCTCTGTCCCTGTGGGTTCGATCTTTTTACCACCATACTGCAGTTTTAGCCTTTGGTGGGTTATTACAAAATGTCAGGAGCAGAAGACACCGAGGAGGAGGAGGAGGAAATTGTTGGGGCGCCGGCGGCGGCGCTCTCTTAGCAGGTGATTCCGTTGCTGCGGTACTTGGATCGCAAGGTCGATAAATACGCCGACCCACTCCAGCCGGGATCTTACATCGAGTTAGTGCGCAGGCGGACTCGCACTAAAGTCCACACCAGCAAGCTATTAGCTAGAGTGGACCAGGAGTTGAGGGACTTGAAGGAGAAGCATGAGTGCTTGTGGGGTCAGTACAAGCTTAATCAGAAGTTCTACAAGCACACCGAGAAGATGAAGGATGAGAAACTGGGCGAGCTCACCAAGGAGCAGGTGAAGGTCAAGGAAGCACTCGATTCTGAGCAGGCCCAGAATCGGATTTTGTCAGAGGAGCTCGTGCGACAGACGCGGTTGTTGGAACAATGTCAGCTCGCACGGCAGGCGGATGAAGAATTAATCCGCAGGTTACAGTCAGAGTGTGGCGAATTGAGAGCGCAACGTGCTGAAGCCGAATCGCAATTAGTGATAATTGAAGAGGATCGCAGGAAGGAGGCGGATCGCACGAAGGTGGAGACGGCGAGGCGAGTCGCCCACTGTCTCAAGGGCTACGCCCACTGGGAAGTGAAGGCGCAGGAGAAACTCACACTGCGTGAGTTTGAATTGCGCGCAGCCGGGTTGTTGTCAGGCGACAGTAGGAGTCGGCGGAAGGTAGCAAAGAAGCTCGAAGCCTTTCTGTCGAAGGCACAGGATACCATGTCCGCCCTCGAGGGGGAGGTGTCCGCGGCGTTGCAGCGTTTGGGACTGCGCAGTCGAGCGGAAGAGTGGCAGGGTAGAGAGTTAGTGCGCGGCAGTCGGCCGCGCAGGAGACGTAGTACAGGTTCCGCGGAGTGTAGTGTAGCGTGGTTCCGTGCAGGCGTGTAGCGTAGTGCAGTGTAGTGTTAGGTAGGATTTAGAAGGTATAAAATAGTTCCAGGCGTTTTGCCTGGGGTTCTTTCCCATCAGAAGTGCAGATCAGGAACCCATTTCCTTTGCGTGTTTGTGTCCTTGAGTTCTGTCACCACGCACGAGGAGTTACAACTTAGCGTTCCGCATTTTGTAGCTGAAGGCCTTCGGCCGAATGTTCAGAGCTAGTACATTGGTTAGAGACTTGAGTAGTTCGGAACTGCACCTGCGGGTGACTGCCGATGCTCAGAGCCAGTGACTAGTTAGATACTTGAACAGTTTCGCCCCTACACCTTCGAGTGTTCCTTTCTGATTGTACTCCTTGGGATTTTTCCCCTGAATGCCAAAGTGAAGTTTTGCTACTTCGTGTAAGCCTTGGTTGTAAATTCAGGTTACGCTGCAGCAGGTGCCTTGAGGGTAACCCCTGTAGTATTTCTGGGAATGACAAGCGCCTGAGAATTCAAACTCTTCAATAGACTGTTGTTGTGTTACTGGAATGTTTCTCAGTGAGTCCTTCAGTGCGGACCTGTGTTCTCTGCGCGTTTTGTGAGTTGAGAGTGTTGTTCACCGCGTAGGAGTGACTTCGATCCGAGGTAGGCAGTCCAAACCGGGTTTCCTACACTAGCAGCAAGCTAGTGGAAGTGTTGTAAAAGCCGGAGTTGGGAGTCACTGCCCGCAGCTTTTGCCGAGTGTACTCTTGAGAGACTTTCCCCCTGAAATCTTGAAGTAGAGGTCCTAACGGATCTCTGGGTTGTGTTTCTGTAGTTTCAGGTGTGTGTGTGTGTGTGTTACGCTGCACTGTGCGACCTCCGAGTGCGCTCCGAGTGGACACTTGCAGTATTTCTGGGAGTGACAGTTGCCTGAGAATTCAAACTCCTCAATAGTCTGTTAAAACGTGACACTTTGTACCCTGTGTGTTCCTCTGTCCCTGTGGGTTCGACCTTTCTACCACTATATTGCAGTTTTAGCCTTTAGTGGGTTATTACAGCCGGCCGAAGCAGAAGGCGCGCAGGCTTGTGTTACCAGCCAGCAGCGCGGACACGGCGACGATCGCCACGGAGAAAGGAAGTGCGTCGCCGGAGAGAAACGGGGGAGCGCGGACGTCCGCAGGAGGGGCGGTCCACGCTGCACCTCCGACGGACGAGAGGCGGCCTTCGGGCCAAGGGCCTCCGGAGTTACCACGTGCGATGCGGATGAGTGTTCCGCCTACGCACAGGCGAGCTTCAGCGGAAAGGCGACCTCACGCGGACGTAGACCTCCGCCTACGCGTAGGCAAAGAAAGTTCGCCTACGCACAGGCGTTCACCTACGCACAGGTAGGATTCACCCCCGATACAACGTAGGAAGGGGAAGGAGCCGGCGGAAGATCTGCCTTCGGGTCAAGGGCCTTCGGGACCAGACCCTCCGGCGTACAACGCGCCGCGATTTGCGCCTTCGGCGCCTGGACCTTCGGGTCAGCGAGTTTTGAGTAGGGAGCGTGCGGAGACCGCACCCTCGGCAGGTAATCCGCCGGTGGATGCGCCTTCGGCGGTAGGGCCTTCGGGGCCAGGGACATCGGGCGAGCGGCCTCCGGCTATGTCGCCTTCGGCGCTGCGCCTGCGGCGGACAAGGCGCCGGTATGTGCGCCTACGCACAGGCCAGGCGCAGCCCTCGCGCAGGATCGATCGAGGAAGCAGGACCTAACGGAGGAGCGGATTGTCTGTCCGCGGGACGAAATTCGGGTGCGCGATGCGCAATTACACCCCGCGAAGACACACTCCGCTCGATCGCCTTCGGCGGCGGACATCTCACAGGCGAAGAGGACACAGTCGACGATCGACAGGCGGGGGATGGGGATGTAGCACGACCACATTCACCCACCGCCTTGAACATTTTAGCGGGGAGCAGCAAAGCTGCATGAGTGCCTTCGGAGGCAGCACCCGTAGACGACGTGCAGCCCCACTCGGGTCAGTCGCCAACGCAATCAATGGCGACCGAAATCCTTCCCTCGGATGATGACGACGAAGGCTCTACAGAAGCAATGTCGGGATCCGGAGATACCGAGGAGGAGGAGGAGGAAATTGTTGGAGCGCCGGCGGCGGCGCTCTCTGAGCAGGTAATACCGTTGCTGAAGTACTTGGATCGCAAATTTGATAAATACGCCGATCCACTCCAGCCGGGATCCTACATCGAATTAGTGCGCAGGCGGACTCGCAGTAAAGTCCACACCAGCAAGCTACTAGCTAGGGTGGACCGGGAGCTGAAGGAGTTGCGAGAGAAGCATGACTGTTTGAGGGGACAGTATAATCTCGTGCGGAAGACGCACACCCACTACGACACATTGAAGAAGGCGAGACTGGACGAGCTCACCAGGGATGTGGTGAAGACCACGGAAAAATTGATTTCTGAGAAGACTTAGAATCAGAATCAGTCAGAGGAGCTCGTGCGACAGACACGGTTGTTGGCAGAATGTCAGCACGCACGACAGGCGGATGAGGATTTAATCCGCAGGCTACAGTCGGAGTGCGGGGAATTGAGAGCGCAGCGTGCGGAGGCCGAATCGCAGTTGATGGTAATTGAAGATGATCGCAGACGAGAGGCAGATCGCACGAAGGAGGAGATGGCGAGGCGAGTCGCCCACTGTCTCAAGGGCTACGCCCACTGGGAAGTGGCGGCGCAGGAGAAACTCACACTGCGTGAGTTGGAGCTTCGTGCAGCCGGATTGTTGTCAGGTGACAGTAGGAGTCGGCGGAAGGTGGCAAAAAAGTTAGACTCTTTTCTGTCGAAGGCGCGAGATTGAGTAGTTCGGATCTACACCTGCGGGTGATTGCTGATGCTCAGAGCCAGTGACTAGTTAGATACTTGAATAGTTTCGCCCCTACACCTTCGAGTGTTTGTTCCTGATTGTACTCCTTGGGGATTTTTCCCTTGAATGCCAAAGTGAAGTTTTGCTACTTCGTGTAAGCCTTGGTTGTAAATTCAGGTTACGCTGTAGCAGGTGCCTTCAGGGTAACCCCTGTAGTATTTCTGGGAATGACAAGTGCCTGAGAATTCAAACTCTTCAATAGACTGTTATGGTGTGTTACTGGAATGTTTCTTAGTGAGTCCTTCAGTGCGGACCTGTGTTCTCTGCGCGTTTTGTGAGTTGAGAGTGTTGTTCACCGCGTATGAGTGACTTCGATCCGAAGTAGGTAGTCCAAACCGGGTTTCCTACGCTAGCAGCAAGCTAGTGGAAGTGTTGTAAAAGCCGGAGTTGGGAGTCACTACCCGCAGCTTCGCTGAGTGTACTCTTGATAGACCTTCCCTCTGAAATCTTGAGTAGAGGTCCTAACGGATCTCTGGGTTGTGTTTTTGTAGTTTCAGGTGTGTGTGTGTGTTACGCTGCACTGTGCGACCTCCGAGTGCGCTCCGAGTGGACACTTGCAGTATTTCTGGAAGTGACAGTCGCCTGAGAATTCAAACTCCTCAATAGTCTGTTAAACGTGACACTTTGTACCCTGTGTGTTCCTCTGTCCCTGTGGGTTCGACCTTTCTATCACTATATTGCAGTTTTAGCCTTTAGTGGGTTATTACAAGCAACTTCAAAAAATGTAACTTCTTGAGAGGTTTAAGGTTGAGCTCAGCAAGTATCATTCTGGATCTATCAACTTCTATACGTCGCGATAAACAAGCAAGAGTGCTCGTAGCACGGACAAAATTCGATTTAAGTTTCATGTTTGAGGTGTAAAGAACACCAGACTCTGGAACTAGAACTGTGCATGAGCTCACATGCTTGGCAGTTGAGGTAGAATAATAATCATATAAGCAATCGAGAACCTCGATTGCGCTTCTACTCTGTTCAAAGTTCTTCAACATTATGTTTAGTAAAATTCCAAAGAGCTTACCACTTTATTCTGAACCTACAAGTTATGTAGAGTTATATAGAAAAAAGAAAGCACAAGAGGCATTGTCAACCAGGCCGACAGCGCATGTGCCACTCAGTTGTCAAAGCATCCACTTGCTTGAATAGGTTATAAAAATTCAATGAAGATGAACTTTGAAATCTTCTTTGTCAGGTGTCGAAATCGAGTGTATCGTCACACTGATGCATTCAGTGTGACTCACGTATTCGCTTGCACAACAAAGTCAAGATCTAATCTGACCTTCTAACATCATTGTCCAATCACAGAGTAGGGTGAACTCTTTGTTATCAGGTGACGACATCGAGTGTATCGTCACACTGATGCATTCAGTGTGACTCACGTATTCGCTTGCACAACAAAGTCAAGATCTAATCTGACCTTCTAACATCATTGTCCAATCACAGAGTAGGGTGAACTCTTTGTTATCAGGTGACGACATCGAGTGTATCATCACACTGATGCATTAAGTGTGACTCACGTATGCTGTGCGCTTGCACAACAAAGTCAAGATCTAATCTGAGTGTGGTAACACACTTTTTGTTTTTTTGCAGAATTTAAACAATTTTAGAAAAGAAGTACCGAAGCAGTGTCTGTAGTTAGGAAATGGTACGTTAAATAGAGTGGATTGAGGAGATTGTCACGAGACCACAAAGAATTGCGGAGTTGGACGTACCAGCGCCAAACGCCTTCGGCAATATCTTCTTTACTGAGGTGTTGTGGTACCCCACTTTTGGTAATTTTGAGGAAATTAAAACATTTTTGGAAAACTGTACCACGGCAGCGATATAAATAGCCTGCGGTGCATCAAAACAGAGTAAATTCGGAAGATCACAGAGATTCTCGAGGGACCTCATAGAATCTAGGAGTTGGGTGCAGCGGTAAGGAAGGGCACCACCCTCCCTGCGAGCTCTGCAGTTAGGATCCCTACGGCGCAAGGCGCAAAATCCGCCTTCGGCGCTGTGTCCGCGGCGGTAGGGAAATCCTTCATATTTAGGTCAACCTCCAAACGTCTTGACTTAGTTAGGGTCTCATTGGAAAGAGCTCGACGCGCTGATTCCAACGAGCCCAAGAACGCCAACAACGGATGAGGACTCCGGGAGTTATGAAGGTTGTAAGATACTCAGCTCTTCGCCTGTGCACAGGCGGAGAAGTTTTGTCCTATGCGCGGACGAAGGAAGTTCGCCTGCGCACAGGCGAAATAGGGTTTGGACGGGACGGATGGATGCGCTCTTGGACGGACGGAGTTGCGGCGGTGAGAGCGCCGACGGAGAGACAAGGAACGGACAGTCTGGACGGAGTCGGTTGACCGCGGTCAACGCCTTCCGCGCCAGCGCATCGACGCGGACGGACTTCGCCTGCGCACAGGCGAGCGCCTGTGCACAGGAGGGTGAAGTTCCGCGCCGGCGGAGAATCCGCCGAGGAGTCCGCCTGCGCGCAGGCAGGAGTTGAACTTTTGTCCGACATGCGGACACACGCGCCGAGGCAGAGGAGGATTGGCTGAGGAGCGGTACGTACGAGTGTACCGAGCAAGGCGGAAAATACGCCTTCGGCGCTGCGCACCCGTGTCCGCGGCGTAGTACGCTCGCGGAGTTCAAATTCGTCAATTCGAGCGTGAGAGTTAAATCGGCGTCGGCGGAGCGTGAAGCCGCGCGTGAGAGCGGAGATCGTTTTAGCGTAGAGCCGGCGCGGCCATCAATTGAGTCGTCCTTCACGAGCAATAGCCGACCATGACCTTCGACCGGGAGGCGGAGAGCGTTCCATTCTTGAATTTGCGATTCCATTCTCTAGTGCGAGCTGCGAGCGTCCATCTGCTGGCTGCTAAGCATTCTCGACATCGCCGCGCAGAGGATTTCTTGGTAATTGAGGGAGAAGTGAGTGCGCGTGATTTGGAATTGAGGGAGATTAGAGTTTGCCGAGGAAGAAAGGAGCTCGAGCGGAGCGGAAGGAGAATTAGCAAGCAGGCGAACTCCAAGAACGCAATAACGAGACTGGGCCGATTGCGGATGTTGCCGCTCCGACTACCACAGAACGGGCTGCGCGCTTTCGAGGAGCGCCTGATAGCAAGAAAGCTCGATTTCTTGCTATGGGGATGGAACTACATCTGTGTGGATATGGTGCGCGAGTGGCTAGAGCCACAGGGACCACCTACGCGCGGATTGCGGCCGCATGTTGATCGATTGACGGTCCAAGATTGGGCGCAGGCATTGGGGAGATGTGCCGGCATCCCAGGGCACCTCCTCTTCGATAGTGAGAGCGTCAAGGTGTCCAAGCAGGAAGAGGCGCAATTTGTGGAGCTGTTCAAGCGGGGGAAGTCTACCAAGAATGGGTACAAGACCCGCGATTACAAGGATCGATTCCGCCGAACTTTGGCTACGGCGCTGCTACAATTACTGCAGCCACACCGCGCCTGCTACATCACATTGTGGCAGGTCTCTTTTGTGGAGTGCATCATCGAGGGAACTCCAATTCACTGGGCGAGCATCCTGCACAGGGTGATGCGACAGCACGCTTTTGAGTAGAAAGGGGGAACTCTAAATCATCTCTCTCCTTTCCTCATCAATTTTTATCGACAGCGAAATTGTTTGACCGCGGCGGAGCGTGCTCGTTTTCCGCCGTTGTCCGTCGACCATCCCGGGAGGTATGTGCGGGAGAATGAGGTCGACACTGATGCAGAGGAGTCGCCGACTTCTACTCCGTCAAGGCGGAGGGACGAAGGGAGGAATACTCCTGCAGCAAGAGTGCCGCGGAAGCGGCGATGGAGAGAGGAGTCCGAAGAGGAGCAGCATCAAGAACCCACGGCTCCCATTCGACCGCGGCCGTTGTACGAATCGTACAGCCGGCCGAAGCAGAAGGCGCGCAGGCTTGTGTTACCAGCCAGCAGCGCGGACACGGCGACGATTGCGACGGAGAAAGGAAGTGCGTCGCCAGAAAAGAACGAGGGAGCGCGGACGTCTGCAGGAGCAACGGACCACGCTGCACCCTCGTCGGATGAGAGGCCGCCTACGGGCCAAGGGCCTCCGGAGTTACCACGTGCGTTGCGGACAGGTGTTCCGCCTGCGCACAGGCGAGCCTCAACGGACGGGCGAGCCTCGACGGATCGGCGACCACAAGCGGACGTGGACCTACGCCTACGCGTGGGAAGAAGCAGTCCGCCTGTGCACAGGCGCTCGCCTGTGCAAAGGTCGCCTGTGCACAGGTCACCTCCACACGTGCCGCCTGTGCACAGGCAGGAATCACCCACGTTCCAACGTAGGAAGGGGAAGGAGCCGGCGGAAGATCCGCCTACAGGACACAGGCCTTCGGGGCCAGACCCTCCGGCGCACAACGCGCCGCGATTTGCGCCTTCGGCGCCAGGGCCTTCGGGCCGAGGAGATGCGAGCAGGGAGCGTGCGGAGTCCGCACCATCGGCGGGTAATCCGCTGGTAGAAGCGCCTTCGGCGGTAGGGCCTACGGGCCAAGGGACATCGGGCGAGCGGCCCCCGGCTATGTCGCCTTTGGCGATAGACGCCTTCGGCGCTGCGCCTGTGGCGGACAAGGCGCCGGCATTTGCGCCTGCGCACAGGCCAGGCACAGCCCCCGCGCAGGACCGATCGAGGGAGCAGCCCTTGACGGAGGAGCGGATTGACTGTCCGCGGGACAAAATTTCGGTGCGCGATGCGCAATCAAACCCCGCGCAGACACCCTCCGCTCTATCGCCTTCGGCGGCGGACGTCGGCGGCAGAGAGGATACGATTGAAGACCGACAAGCGGGCGACGAGGATGTAGCACGGCCACATTCGCCCACCACCTTAGACATTTTGGCGAAGAGCAGCGAGGCTGCAGCGGTGCCTTCGGAGGCAGCACACGTCGACAACATGTAGCCCCACTCGGGACAGTCGCCAACGCAATCAATGGCGACTGAAATCCTCAACTCGGATGATGACGACGGAGGCTCCACCGAAGCAATGTCGGGAGCAAGAGATACCGAGGAGGAGGAGGAGGAAATTGTTGGAGCGCCGGCGGCGGCGCTCTCTGAGCAGGTGATTCCGTTGCTGAAGTACTTGGATCGCAAATTCGATAAATACGCCGATCCAATTCAGCCGGGATCTTACATCGAATTAGTGCGCAGGCGGACTCGCACTAAAGTCCACACTAGCAAGCTACTAGCTAGGGTGGACCAGGAGTTGAAGGAATTGAGGGAGAAGCATGCCTGTTTATGGGGGCAGTACAACCTTGAGAGGAAATCGCACGCCCTCGACAGGATGCGGAAGGAGAGATTGGAAGAGCTCACCAGGGATGTGGTGCAGACCACGCAGGATTTGATGTCTGAGAAAACTCAGAATCAGATTTTGTCAGAAGAGCTCGTGCGACAGACGCGTTTGTTGGCGGAGTGTTAGCTCGCACGGCAGGCGGATGAGGATTTAATCCGCAGGCTACAGTCAGAGTGTGGCGAATTGAGAGCACAGCGTGCGGAGGCCGAATCGCAGTTAGTGGTAATTGAAGAGGATCGCAGGCGAGAGGCAGATCACACGAAGGAGGAGACGGCGAGGCGTGTCGCCCACTGTCTCAAAGGCTACGCCCACTGGGAAGTGGCGGCGCAGGAGAAACTCACATTGCGTGAGTTTGAACTTCGCGCGGCAGGGTTGTTGGCAGGAGACAGCAGGAGTCGGCGGAAGGTAGCGAAGAAGCTCGACGCTTTTCTGTCGAAGGCGCGGGATACCATGTCCACCCTCGAGGTGGAGGTGTCCGCGGCGTTGCAGCGGTTGGGATTGCGCAGTCGAGCGGAAGACTGGCAGGGTAGGGAGTTAGTGCGCGGCAATCCGTCGCGCAGGAGACGTAGCACCGGTTCCGCGGAGTGTAGTGTAGCGTGGTTCCGTGCAGGCGTATAGCGTAGTGCAATGTAGTGCTAGTTAGGACTTAGAAGGTATAAAATAGTTCAAGGCGTTTTGCCTTGGGTTCTTTCCCAATTTCTGAAGTGCAGATCAGGAACTCATTTTCTCTGCGTGTTTGTGTCCTTAGTCCTGTCACCACGCAAGAGGAGCTACCACTTGGCGTTCCGCATTTTGTAGCTGAAGGCCTTCGGCCGAATGTTCAGAGCTAGTACATTGGTTAGAGACTAGAGTAGTTCGGATCTACACCTGCGGGTGATTGCCGATGCTCAGAGCCACTGACTAGTTAGATACTTGAATAGTTTCGCCCCTGCACCTTCGAGTGTTTGTTCCTGATTGTACTCCTTCGGGATTTTTCCCCTAAATGCCAAAGTGAAGTTTTGCTACTTCGGGTAAGCCTTGGTTGTAAATTCAGGTTACGTTGCAGTAGGTGCCTTCAGGGTAACCCCTGTAGTATTTCTGGGAATGACAAGTGCATGAGAATTCAAACTCTTCAATAGACTGTTGTTGTGTTACTGGAATGTTTCTCAGTGAGTCTTTCTGTGCGGACCTGTGTTCTCTGCGCATTTTGTGAGTTGAGAGTGTTGTTCACCGCGTATGAGTGACTTCGATCCGAAGTAGGCAGTCCAACCCGGGTTTCCTACGCTAGCAGCAAGCTAGTGGAAGTGTTGTAAAAGCCAGAGTTGGAAGTCACTACCCACAGCTTCGCTGAGTGTACTCTTTAGAGACTTCCCCCCTGAAATCTTGAGTATAGGTCCTAACGGATCTCTGGGTTGTGTTTTTGTAGTTTCAGGTGTGTGTGTGTGTGTGTGTGTTACGCTGCACTGTGCGACCTCCGAGTGCGCTCCGAGTGGACACTTGCAGTATTTCTGGGAGTGACAGTCGCCTGAGAATTCAAACTCCTCAATAGTCTGTTAAACGTGACACTTTGTACCCTGTGTGTTCCTCTGTCCCTGTGGGTTCGACCTTTCTACCACTATATTGCAGTTTTAGCCTTTAGTGGGTTATTACAGGTGTCCCTACCCACGCGCCTCCAGCGCTTAGGGAAGGTACGCTTCCGGCACAGACACCTCCGGAGGAGATGTCGCTGAAGACGTCAGAAGCCGGCAAGGACCTCTGAAGGCTTCCGACCATGAGTGCGCCTTCGGCGATGCGCCGTTGTAGCGGGAGGGAAACCTTCATAACGATCAGGATTCGCGGTAGTTCTAGTTGGTTGAGGCCTCATTGGAAAGAGCTTGGGACGCTCGTTCTAACGAGCCCAAGAGCGCTGGAGATGGATCAGGGACAAAGAAGTTATGAGCGTCGGAAAACTCGCATCCGGACATGCGCTGTTCGCGCTAGGGTTCACCGTCGGAAATGACCCCCGTATGCCTTCAGCGATGCGCCTTCGGCGGAACCACGCGCTCATAAGAGGAGATCAAGTCAGAGGCGGAAGCGCCTTTGGCGGCTGAACAGCGGAAGAGAAGCGCCGGCCTGATGTACGCCTCCGACGTGGCGCGGACAGGCGGGTGCGCTGGCATAATTTGCGCCGGCGGGATATGCGCCGTCGGCGAAGGAATACGCCAGCGGCGATACGCCTCCGGCGATGGGCAGGTTGGGAAAAGACAACATAGTCGACGCATACGCTCCACTGCGGCGAACTCGAGTCCGGAAAACGATGGCGAACTCGAGTCCGGAAGACGATGGCGTCGAGAGAATTCAACGTTCACGCATGCGAATGCGCGCAGTGCGGAGTCGTGAATTCGAGCATGCGAGGGAGAACCGTTAGGCCGTATAGCCGGCTGTGTAATCAAGTTTGATTGTACCCAGTGAGCGCGTTGGGCGATCTTGAATTCGGAGAAGAAAAGTCTGCTCTCCAGTCTCATTCTCTCATTCTTGATTGTGAGTTTTCCAGCTTCAGAGATTAAGCGCAAGGGCGGAGAGACCTGCAGAGAGAAGAGAGAGCAATTTCAGTCAGGGTCTGAGCGGCCGACGCGCAGCGGCGATTGTGAGAGATCGAGCGGAAGGGACGAACGTCTTTATGTGTGCAGGAAAAGCAAGAAAGATGTCGAAGGTTCCTCAGCTGCGAGTGTCTCCACTTAGAGTGCCGCAGATCGGTCTGCGCGCATTCCAAGATGTGTTGACAAGGTTGAAGCTTGATTTCCTCCTGTGGGGATGGAATTGTACGTGTCCGGAGATGGTGCGCGAGTATTTGCAAGAGAAACACCAGCCCTCGCGCGGATTCCGCCCACACCCCGAGAGGTGGGACATTAGTCACTGGGCGCAGGTGTTAGGAAGGTGTGTAGGCGAGGAAGGGTATCTCCTCTTCGAGGCCGAGAGCGTGAAGGTGTCGAAGGAGGAAGAAGTGTCCTACAATGATCTTTTCAAAGTTGGCAAGCATCCCAAGAACGGTTTCCGGACGCGGGATTACAAAGATCGATTGCGGAGAAATGTCGCGACTGCGTTGCTTCAGATATTGCAGCCGACCAAGACCGCCTACATGCATGGTTGGCAAGTGGAATTTGTGGAGCTAGTGTTGTCAGGAGCTCCGGTTCATTGGGCACGGCTCCTGTGGAAGGTGACGCGCCAACATGCACAAGAAGAGAGAGGAGGGACCCTCAATCATCTTTCGCCTTACCTGATCGTGTTTTATCGAGCGATGGGATGTTTGACAGCTTCAGAGCGGACACAATTTCCGCTGCTGACCCGGAGTAATCCGGGTAGATACTTGCGGGAGGCTGAAGTGGACACAGATCCGGACGAAGCACCTGCCAATCCAGCTCCGGCTCCGGCAAGAGCAGCAGAAGAGCGTCGAAGTGAGCGCGCACCGCGGAAGCGGAAATGGGATGAGAGACCTGAAGACAGGCAGCCGGAAGCTCCCGCTGCGCCGACTCGGAGTCGGCCAACCCACGAGCTTCACAGCCGGCCGAAACAGAAGGCACGCAAGATGGTGTTGCCAACTAGTAGTGAGGAGACCAGGCGTACTCCAGTCCGGCGGAGTATCTTGCCCACGCAGGAGGAGATAATCGCGCAGATTCTGGGGAGGTCGGTGAACCGCTCTGCTCAGAAGGCGCGGATGCCTTCAGAAGAAGACAGTCGGCCGACTGCGAGTCGGGCGACTAAAGGACGGCCAACTGAGCAGCACGTTGAACCGGACAGCAGGCCGGAAGCAGAAGGGAGTTTGGCTGAAGAGCCAACAACTCTCAGAGGGTCGTCTTCGGCAGAAGGCGCTTCTGAGAAAACGCCTCCAGCAAGCAGGCCAAGTGGAGTAGAGACGCGCAGGGTGGATCCGACTGCCAGTCGGACAACTGCTAGTCGGCCGACTGCGAGTCGGTCAACTGAGAGTCGGCCAGGCTCGCCGACTGCGAATCGGACAAGACCGGCGACCATTGTGCGGGCGCCTTCGGCGCACACACCTCCGGCGAAGACACCTTCCTCGCAGATCGCGCCGGAAGAGCAGGCAGTAGAAGCGGGCGGTGCAAGGGTGACAAAAGTTACTGCGGCGCCGACCCCTTCGAGAACCGAAGATCGAGCCGAAACAGAGGCTCAGGCAGTGGGATCCCTATGGTAACCCACTTTTTGTTTTTTGTCAGAATTAAAACATTTTTGAATAGTAAGTACCGCGGCAGTAGCTGTAAATAGTAATCGGTACGCGAAACCAGAGGATCGAGGACAGTCAAGGGGTTTTGGGCTTAGGCCACAGTGGGACGCTTGGGACGGAACGGGCGGTTCATGCTGCAGGATCCGCTTCGAGCACCTTCGGCGGTAGATCACTCATAACTTTCTCAATTCGTAACGCCTTGAGTTGCTTCGGGTCTTGTTGGAAAGAGCTCGCGACGCTCGTTCTAACGAGCCCAAGAACTTGTGAAACGGATGAGAGATCACTGAGTTATGAGTGTCGGAAGTTACTGATGGGGGGCCTTCGGCGGTAGAGCGACTTTGGCGGTACGCCTTCGGCGGAAGAACCGCCGGAAGATGCGCCTTGGGCGGTAGACGCCTTCGGTCAACGCCTTCGGGTCAACGCCTTCGGCGATACGGGAGAGTGCATTCGGCGGAAGAGTGAAACCCTCATAACTTTCTCAATGCGCAACGCCTCGACTTGGTTAGGGTCTCGTTGGAAAGAACTCGACGCGCTGATTCTAACGAGCCCAAGAAAGCCACAAACGGAGGAGAATTCCGGGAGTTATGAAGGTCGCAAGATACTCAGCTTTCCGCCTGCGCACAGGCGAAGAAAGTTTTGTCCTATGCGCGGACGAAGGAAGTTCGCCTGCGCACAGGCGTTCGCCTGTGCACAGGCGCTTCGGCGTCGGCGGGAAATCCGCCTTGGGCCCTAGAAATGCGCCTTGTGAGGTAGAAAGTGTATGGCGCCTTCTGCGCCAGGTAAGCGCCGCGGACGGCCAGGTCATCGCCGCGGACGGAGTGTGGATAGGCGAACGCCTTCGGCGGAAGAGTAAAACCGACATAACTTTCTCAGTCGGTCGTGAGTTTCGCTTTAAGAGCCTCAAATGCTGACTGCTGTGTGGTACCCCACTTTTGGCAATTTTGAGGAAATTAAAACATTTTTGGAAAACTGTACCCTGGCAGCATTGCAAATAGCCTTCGGTACATCAAAACAGAGTGAATCCGGAAGATCGCGGGGATTCTCGAGGGATCTTGTAGAATCTGGGATTTGGGGTGCCGCAGTAAGGACAGGCACCACCCTCCCTGCGAGTTCTGCAGTTAGGATCTCTACGGCGCAAGGCGCAAAACCCGCCTTCGGAGGTTGCGTCCGCGGCTGTAGGGAAACCCTCCATAATTAGGTCAACCCTCAGGCGCCTTGACCAAGTTAGGATCCTGTTGGAAAGAGCTCGACGCACTGATTCCAACGAGCCCAAGAACGCTTGGAACGGACGAGGACTTAGGGAGTTATCGCTACTGGAAGAAACGGAGGCGGTCGCCTACGGCGGAAGGAGTTCGCCACCGGCGCGAATTCCGCCTACGCGGAAGGGGGAATCAAGTTTTGTCCTATGCGCGGACGAAGGCGTTCGCCTGTGCACAGGCGAAGTAGGGTTAGGGAAGGCGCGAAGTCCGCCTACGCACAGGCGTTCGCCTGTGCACAGGCACTTCAGCGTCGGCGGGAAACCCGCCTTGGGCCCTAGAAATGCGCCTTGTGAGGTAGAAAGTGTACGGCGCCTTCCGCGCCAGCGCAGCGCCGCGTACGTCGGAAGAGCCGCCAGAGTAATCAAATTGGTACGGACCATGCGGACGGGAAGGGTGGATGCGCTCTTGGACGGACGGAGTTGCGGCGGCGGAAGCGCCGACGGAGAGACAAGGAACGGACAGACTGGACGGAGACGGCTGACCACGGTCAACGCCTTCCGCGCCAGCGCAACGTAGCGTACGGAATTCGCCTGCGCACAGGCGAACGCCTGTGCACAGGAGGATGTTCAAGTTCCGCACCGGCGGAAAATCCGCCGAGGCTCCTGCCTGCGCACAGGCAGGAGTTGAACTTTTGTCCGACATGCGGACACACGCGTCAAGGCCGAGGGGGATTGGCCGAGGGGCGGTACGAACAAGTGTACCGCGCAAGGCGGAAAACTCGCCTTCGGCGCTACGCCCGAATGTCCGCAGGGTGACACGCTCGCGGAGTTCAAATCCGCCAATTCGAGCGTGAGAGTTTAATCGACGACGGCGGAGCGTGAAGCCGCGCGTGAGAGCGAAGACCGTTCCAGCGTACAGCCGGCGCGGCCATCAAGTGAGACGTTCTTCACGACCAAGAGCCGACCATGACCTTCGACCGGGCGGCGGAGAACGTCCCATTCTTGAATTCGCGATTCCAATCTCTTGTGCGCGCTGCGCGCATCCATCTGCTGGCTGCGGAACATTCTCGACGTCGTCGCACAGGAGATTTCTTGTTGATTGAGGGAGAAGTGAGTGCGCGTGATTTGGAATTGAGAGCGATTAGAGTTTGCCGAGAGAGAAAGAAGCGCGGGCAGTGCGGAAGTAGAATGAGCGGGCGAGCGAACCCCAGGAACGCAATGACGAGACCGAGCAGATTGCGGATGGTGCCACTTCGCCTGCCGCAGAACGGGCTGCGCGCTTTCGAGGAGCGCTTAATAGCAAGAAAGCTCGATTTCTTGCTATGGGGATGGAATTACATCTGTGCGAATATGGTGCGCGAATGGCTAGAGCCACAGGGACCACCCTCGCGCGGATTGCGTCCGCATGTTGACCGGTGGACAGTCCAAGATTGGGCGCAGGCGTTGGGAAGATGTGCTGGCATGCCAGGGCATCTCCTTTTCGACAGTGAGAGCATCAAGGTGACCAAGCAAGAAGAGGCGCAATTTGTGGAGCTGTTCAAGACCGGGAGGTCTACCAAGAATGGGTACAGGACCCGTGATTACAAGGATCGATTTCGCCGGACTTTGTCCGCGGCGCTGATGCAATTACTGCAGCCGCACCGCGCCTGCTACATCACATTGTGGCAGGTCTCTTTTGTGGAGTGCGTCATCGAGGGAACTCCAATTCACTGGGCGAGCATCTTGCACAGGGTGATGCGACAGCACGCGTTTGAGGAGAAGGGGGGAACTCTAAACCATCTTTCTCCTTTCCTCATCAATTTTTATCGACAGCGGAATTGTCTGACAGCGGCGGAGCTTGAACATTTTCCGCCATTGTCCATCGACCATCCCGGGAAGTATGTGCGGGAGAACGAGGTCGATACTGATGCAGAGGAGTCACCGACTTCTACCCCATCAAGACGGAGGGACGAAGGGAGACACACCCCTGCAGCGCGAGTGCCGCGGAAGCGGCGATGGAGGGAAGAGTCCGAAGAGGAGCAACATCAAGAACCCTCTGCTCCCATTCGACCGCGGCCGCTGTGCGAGCCATACAGCCGGCCGAAGCAGAAGGCACGCAGACTGGTGTTGCCAGCTGACAGTGCAGACACGGCGACAATTGCGACGGAGATAGGAAGTGCGTCGCCAGAGAGGCGAGAGGAAGCGCGGACGACCGCAGGAGCAACGGGCCACGCTGCAACCTCGTCGGGAGAGAGGCCGCCTACGGGCCAAGGGCCTCCGGAGTTACCACGTGCGATGCGGACAGATGTTCCGTTTGCGCACAGGCGAACCTCCGCGGACGGACGAGCCTCCGCGGACCGGCGAATACAAGTGGACGTGGACCTACGCTTACGCGTGGGAAGGAGCAGTCCGCCTGTGCACAGGCGCTCACCTGTGCACAGGTCGCCTGTGCACAGGACCCCTCCACACGTGCCGCCTGTGCACAGGCAAGAATCACCCCCGTTCCAACGTAGGAAGGGGAAGGAGCCGGCGGAAGAACCGCCTACGAGACACCGGCCCTCGGGGCCAGACCCTCCGGCGCACCACGCGCCGCAATTTGCGCCTTCGGCGCCAGGGCCTTCGAGCCGAGGAGATACGAGCAGAGAGCGTGCGGAGGCCGCACCATCGGCGGGAAGTCCGCCGATAGATGCGCCTTCGGCGGTAGGGCCTATAGGCCAAGGAACATCGGGCGTGCGGCCCCCGGCCATGTCGCCTTCGGCGATAGATGTCCGCGGCGCTACGCCTGCGACGGACAAGGCGCCGGCAAATGCGCCTGCGCACGGGCCGGGCACAGTCCCCACGGACCGATCAAGGGAGCAGCAGACGGAGGAGCGGAGTGACTGTCCGCGGGATGAAATCTCGATGCGCGATGCGCAATCCAACCCCGCGCAGCCACCTTCCGCTCAATCGCCTTCTGCGGCGGACGACGACGGCAGAGAGGATGCGGTAGACAATCAACAAGCGAGCGACGGGGATGCCGCTCGGGTACATTCGCCTTCCGCCTTAGACATTTTGGCGACGAGCAGCGAGGCTGCAGCCGTGCCTTCGCAGGCAGCACACGTCGACGACGTGCAGCCCCACTCGGGGCAGTCGCCGACGCAATCAATGGCGACTGAAATTCTCCACTCGGATGATGACGACGGAGGCTCCACGGAAGAAATGTCAGGAGCAGAAGACACCGAGGAGGAGGAGGAGGAAATTGTTGGAGCGCCGGCGGCGGCGCTCTCTGAGCAGGTGATTCCGTTGCTGCGGTACTTGGATCGCAAGGTCGATAAATACGCCGACCCACTCCAGCCGGGATCTTACATCGAGTTAGTGCGCAGGCGGACTCGCACTAAAGTCCACACCAGCAAGCTATTAGCTAGAGTGGACCAGGAGTTGAGGGACTTGAAAGAGAAGCATGCGTGCTTGTGGGGTCAGTACAAGCTTAATCAGAAGTTCTACAAGCACACCGAGAAGATGAAGGATGAGAAACTGGGCGAGCTCACCAAGGAGCAGGTGAAGGTCAAGGAAGCACTCAATTCTGAGCAGGCCCAGAATCGGATTTTGTCAGAGGAGCTCGTGCGACAGACGCGGTTGTTGGAACAATGTCAGCTCGCACGGCAGGCGGATGAAGAATTAATCCGCAGGTTGCAGTCAGAGTGTGGCGAATTGAGAGCGCAACGTGCTGAAGCCGAATCGCAATTAGTGATGATTGAAGAGGATCGCAGGAAGGAGGCGGATCGCACGAAGGTGGAGACGGCGAGGCGAGTCGCCCACTGTCTCAGGGGCTACGCCCACTGGGAAGTGAAGGCGCAGGAGAAACTCACACTGCGTGAGTTTGAATTGCGCGCAGCCGGGTTGTTGTCAGGCGACAGTAGGAGTCGGCGGAAGGTAGCAAAGAAGCTCGAAGCCTTTCTGTCGAAGGCACAGGATACCATGTCCGCCCTCGAAGGGGAGGTGTCCGCGGCGTTGCAGAGGTTGGGACTGCGCAGTCGAGCGGAAGATTGGCAGGGTAGGGAGTTAGTGCGCGGCGGTCGGCCGCGCAGGAGACGTAGTACAGGTTCCGCGGAGTGTAGTGTAGCGTGGTTCCGTGCAGGCGTGTAGCGTAGTGCAGTGTAGTGTTAGGTAGGACTTAGAAGGTATAAAATAGTTCCAGGCGTTTTGCCTGGGGTTCTTTCCCATCAGAAGTGCAGATCAGGAACCCATTTCCTTTGCGCGTTTGTGTCCTTGGGTTCTGTCACCACGCACGAGGAGTTACAACTTAGCGTTCCGCATTTTGTAGCTGAAGGCCTGCGGCCGAATGTTAAGAGCTAGTACATTGGTTAGAGACTTGAGTAGTTCGGATCTGCACCTGCGGGTGACTGCCGATGCTCAGAGCCAGTGACTAGTTAGATACTTGAACAGTTTCGCCCCTACACCTTCGAGTGTTTCTTTCTGATTGTACTCCTTGGGATTTTTCCCCTGAATGCCAAAGTGAAGTTTTGCTACTTCGTGTAAGCCTTGGTTGTAAATTCAGGTTACGCTGCAGCAGGTGCCTTGAGGGTAACCCCTGTAGTATTTCTGGGAATGACAAGTGCCTGAGAATTCAAACTCTTCAATAGACTGTTGTTGTGTTACTGGAATGTTTCACAGTGAGTCCTTCAGTGCGGACCTGTGTTCTCTGCGCGTTTTGTGAGTTGAGAGTGTTGTTCACCGCGTAGGAGTGACTTCGATCCGAAGTAGGCAGTCCAAACCGGGTTTCCTACACTAGCAGCAAGCTGGTGGAAGTGTTGTAAAAGCCGGAGTTGGAAGTCACTGCCCGCAGCTTTGCCGAGTGTGCTCGCGAGAGACTTTCCCCCTGAAATCTTGAAGTAGAGGTCCTATCGGATCTCTGGGTTGTGTTTCTGTAGTTTCAGGTGTGTGTGTGTGTGTGTGTGTTACGCTGCACTGTGCGACCTCCGAGTGCGCTCCGAGTGGACACTTGCAGTATTTCTGGGAGTGACAGTTGCCTGAGAATTCAAACTCCTCAATAGTCTGTTAAAACGTGACACTTTGTACCCCGTGTGTTCCTCTGTCCCTGTGGGTTCGACCTTTCTACCACTATATTGCAGTTTTAGCCTTTAGTGGGTTATTACATGCTGGTTCGCACCCCAAGCATAAGGCTCGTCCTTCTTCAACAACTTGGTCAGGTCCGCCGCCAGTATTGCATAAAGGTGTATGAATCTTCGGTAGTAGCCCACATGACCCAGGAATGCTCGCAGCTCTCTTAGATTCGTGGGTGGCTCAAGCTCGAGTATAACCTTGACCTTCTCGATGTCCACCGCAATGCCGTCTGCCGAGACCCGATGACCCAACAAGATCCCACTAGTCATAAAGAAAAAGCACTTCTCGGGATGCAGTGATAAACTGCTCTCTCTACATTTATCGAAGGTCTGCTTCAAGTGACTTAGGTGTTCAGACCGCTTCCCAAAGACACAGAAGTCATCTATGAATATTTCCAGGAACTTCCTCAGTTGTTCCTGGAAGATATTGGTCATCATCCGTTGAAAGGTGGCAGGCGCGTTGCACAGACCGAAGGGCATCTTGTGGTATGCGTAAGTTCCCCAGTCGGTTGTGAACGTAGTTTTATCCTTGTCCTGTTCCCGGATAGACACCTGATTGTAACCTGAGAACCCATCTAGGAAGCTATAACATTCATGTCCTGCGACATGGTCTAGAATGGCATCCGTGAATGGTAACGGGTGATGATCCTTGCGTGTTGCTGCATTCAACTTCCGGAAATCCTGACACACTCGTATCTTACCCGTCAACTTCTTGGGTACGATAACAATCGGCGACACCCACTCACTGCTGAGCACAGGGTAAATAATACCAACACTCAAGTACTTATCTATCTCCTCCTTAACTAGCAAGGAGTATTTTGACTTGAGGCGATACTGGCGCTGTCGTATGGGTACTGAGTCGTCCAGTAAATCGATACGGTGTTCCCCATACCGTGCAGGTATCCCCTTCATGTCTTCGATCTTCCAGGCGAAGACGTCGACATAATGGCTAAGGAATGCCTGTACTTTCCTTAGCTCGTCTCCTCTCACTGCGCTTGATACCTTCAAGCACTTGTCGGGACTGAGTTGTACTTCGTGACAGTCACTAGGGTCGACAATGCCCTCGGTGTGACTCGTCTCACTCCTTCCCAGTCCCACAGTTAATTGCTATTCGTCTTCCGGCTGAATAGCTTCCGGCTCTTCTTCTTCTCCCACCGAACAGCAGGCAACGAATCCCACAAAATAATCGGATTCGGTACCACTGGAATCCGATCGCGCGGTCGACTCACTGTCCCCGCCCGATGTGTAACCTGCACTTGTCGATGGGGTCTCTCCTTCGTGTCTGACCCTATTCCAGGGCACCGTAATGGTTTTGGTCGGTTCCGAAGGATGGGGAAACTTAAGGCGATGCCTTCGCCAGTCACATCTGACTTGTGCGCCATATAGCCATGGTCGCCCGAGCAGAACGTCATAGCCCTGCTTCATCATCGGTTGAAGGATGATATACGTCAACCGAAAGTCCGCACCCCCGATGATTGTCTTGACATTGCGCAGCATACCTGCAGGCATTCTCCGCGTCTGATCCGCTAATCTCAACACACGCTTCGAGGGTTCGTATTGACTGAACCCCAAGGCTCTCGCGGTATCCTCCGTCATTATGTTGACTCCTGATCCAGAGTCGATTGGCACCCTGCGTACACAACACCCGGCTATTTCCACATCGATCTCTGGTGGCCCTTGGTCTTCGCTCTCCACTTGATATACTTGAGAGGAGGTGGATGCGCGCGGCTTCCGCGGATGCCGTAGCGAAAGCATCAACATTCTCCGATACGTCTTATTGTCCTCCAAGAGCTGCTTGAACGTGATGTTCACTTTTCGACTCCCGAGATCTTCGACCAAGTCATAGTGGGCGCGTTGGGTCGCCTGGGTCTGCGGCGACGCTCTGCGAGGTTCCACGGTGGCTGCCAACTTCGCCCAAAGGGAGGATGTCAAGTCTGGCCGCTGTGGGTCTTTTTGAGTGCGGATCGCTTCCTTCAACAGGTTGGTTACCTCGTTGCGGATATCCGGAGCATAGTCCCGTTTCAGCAAGCGTACTGGCTCGTCCTCGACTGCTGTCTGGGGGCGTACTGCTGGTGCCTCTCGCGTAGCCGAAGACTTCCGTGCAGGTCGCAAGTCGGACTTGCTGGATGTCTTCTCCTTCCCTTTTCCCGTCCGGTCGTCGGTTCTCCGTTCGTGCTTGCGAGTGTCACGCTCTTGCTCCTTCGATTTCTTGGAACTACGAGTTTCGACCCGTGCGCACATAACCTCTTCAGCCGGCCATTCTTCGTCTTCGTCATCCCTGTCTGATCCTACTTCGACCTGGTTAACTTGGACGTCCTCCTTGGCAGGAGGGTTCACAAATCGTACCGCTGGCCGAGGGACTGGTGGCTGATCACACTCTGGCGCAATATGCCCGGTCTTCTTGCAATTACTACATGTCGGAACATAATCGTTTCGCCTTTTTGGATGGGGACACTGCGGTGAGAAGTGTCCAACTTCCCCACAATTATAACAAGCTCGCGGTGGCGGTGGGTCAAACGTCCCTGGAGGTGCTCTCCGCCTCACGGGTACTGTAGTGGCCCGATCCACCGGATGATATCGTGGGACTTGCATTGCTGAAACTGCAGTAGGGGCAGGAACCGACTGGACGGCGTAGGCTGTCTCTTCGCTAGCCTCTCCATAGTATTGGGGGTGCTCTCCATAGTACGGTTGTGCCCACTCTACTGCGTTGACTGGATATGACGGACGGGTGGTAAGGCACTCGGTGTTTGCATGTCCCACCGCCCCGCACGTAGTACACCATAAGTTCGCTCGCACTCTCCCGGGTGATTTTCGGCGATCATGCCCGCCTACCACTTGAACCTTGAGATCGGCGAAGTCCTTCACAAGGGTCTCCATCTTCGAGGCTATGTCTCCCGGCGCTCTGTCCGTAGTCACTCGTCGGGTGCCCTTTTTCTTCGCTGCCCCATGCTTCTTCCTCTTCTTCTCCTCCTCCGACGATGAGGTTTCCTCTTCTTCGGATGAGGAACGGTTCACGTCCGAAGACGATTCCTCCGATGACGGAGTTGTACCTCTACGTCGTCTTCGCCCTCCCTTCGGTTTTCGCTCCTTCGACTCCCGTCTCTCTCTCCCTCTTCGGTTGAGAGTGGAAGTTTCGAAGGCTTCTGCCGATGCAATCACATCCTCAATAGTGTCGCACTTGCTGCGTCGGCAAAAAGTCTCCATCTCCCGAGTTAAACCGGTCACGTACCAATCCACAGCTTGTTGTACCGAGAAAGGGGACCCTGGTCCTGTTTTCGGTATTCTGTCAAGGAGGTCCAGAAATCTCTCAGTGTAGTCACGCAGACTCTCCTTCTTCTCTCGCTGCAAATTACGTAACTTTGTCAAAACCCGGCTGTCGTAGCCGAGCTCGCGGAAGCGGCGAAGGAACTTCTCCTTTAGCTGGGCCCATGTTGTCAACCCAGTCGGATCGATGCTCTCGTGATTGTACCAACTCCTCGCTTTCTTCCGCAGAAGGCTTGGAAAGATCCTTAGTCGGTCGTCGTCTGCGATCTCGCGATTGGCAATAGACACCGATTCGAACAACTTGATGTATGAATCTGCATCGTCGTCATCCCCACTCCCTTTATACTTTGGGTAGGAATGTTTAGTAATCGGCTGAGGTAGCCGCACATTGGCTTGTCCGTCCGCCATCGGTGTGTCTGTCGACGGTTCTCGGGCGGTCGGTTCTACTTCACGAGGCGGGTCCGTGCAAGGAATATCTAGTAGAACTGTAAGCACCAAGTTTGGTTCCGAGTCGCCGGGGGTAGGTTCCCCAAGGATGTCGGCCGAACTAGGCTTAGGTACTCTTTTTGGTGTTTTCTTGTTTTGACGCCGTGTCTCTTCCACGGCCTTCTCTGAATCTCGTCGGAACCTGCGGACAGCTCTAGCACTTAGGTTGCTCCCGCTAGCCCCAGTTGACATTCACCGAGCATGGCTGCTCGTAAAAACCCCGGTGTTGACGCAACTGTCCCCGGCAGCGGCGCCAAAAAAGAAGTTGTCGGCTTCTTATGTAATAACCCACTAAAGGCTAAAACTGCAATATAGTGGTAGAAAGGTCGAACCCACAGGGACAGAGGAACACACAGGGTACAAAGTGTCACGTTTAACAGACTATTGATGAGTTTGAATTCTCAGGCGACTGTCACTCCCAGAAATACTGCAAGTGTCCACTCGGAGCGCACTCGGAGGTCGCACAGTGCAGCGTAACACACACACACACACACACACACACCTGAAACTACAGAACACAACCCAGAGATCCGTTAGGACCTCTACTTCAGGATTTCAGGGGGAAAGTCTCTCGCGAGCACACTCGGCAAAGCTGCAGGCAGTGACTTCCAAATCCGGCTTTTACAACACTTCCACTAGCTTGCTGCTAGTGTAGCAAACCCGGTTTGGACTGCCTACTTCGGATCGAAGTCACTCCTACGCGGTGAACAACACTCTCAACTCACAAAACGCGCAGAGAACACAGGTCCGCACAGAAGGACTCACTGAGAAACATTCCAGTAACACAACAACAGTCTATTGAAGAGTTTGAATTCTCAGGCACTTGTCATTCCCAGAAATACTACAGGGGTTACCCTCAAGGCACCTGCTGCAGCGTAACCTGAATTTACAACCAAGGCTTACACGAAGTAGCAAAACTTCACTTTGGCATTCAGGGGAAAAATCCCAAGGAGTACAATCAGAAAGAAACACTCGAAGGTGTAGGGGCAAAACTGTTCAAGTATCTAACTAGTCACTGGCTCTGAGCATCGGCAGTCACCCGCAGATGCAGATCCGAACTACTCAAGTCTCTAACCAATGTACTAGCTCTGAACATTCGGCCGAAGGCCTTCAGCTACAAAATGCGGAACGCTAAGTTGTAACTCCTCGTGCGTGGTGACAGAACTCAAGGACACAAACACGCAAAGGAAATGGGTTCCTGATCTGCACTTCTGATGGGAAAGAACCCCAGGCAAAACGCCTGGAACTATTTTATACCTTCTAAGTCCTACCTAGCACTACACTGCACTACGCTACACGCCTGCACGGAACCACGCTACACTACACTCCGCGGAACCGGTACTACGTCTCCTGCGCGGCCGACTGCCGCGCACTAACTCCCTACCCTGCCACTCTTCTGCTCGACTGCGCAGTCCCAACCGCTGCAACGCCGCGGACACCTCCCCCTCGAGGGCGGACATGGTTACCTGTGCCTTCGACAGAAAGGCCTCGAGCTTCTTCGCTACCTTCCGCCGACTCCTACTGTCGCCTGACAACAACCCGGCTGCGCGCAATTCAAACTCACGCAGGGTGAGTGTCTCCTGCGCCTTCACTTCCCAGTGGGCGTAGCCCTTGAGGCAGTGGGCGACTCGCCTCGCCGTCTCCACCTTCGTGCGATCCGCCTCCTTCCTGCGATCCTCTTCAATTAGCACTAATTGCGATTCGGCTTCAGCACGTTGCGCTCTCAATTCGCCACACTCTGACTGTAACCTGCGGATTAATTCTTCATCCGCCTGCCGTGCGAGCTGACATTGTTCCAACAACCGCGTCTGTCGCACGAGCTCCTCTGACAAAATCCGATTCTGGGCCTGCTCAGAGTTGAGTGCTTCCTTGACCTTCACCTGCTCCTTGGTGAGCTCGCCCAGTTTCTCATCCTTCATCTTCTCGGAGTGCTTGTAGAACTTCTGATTAAGCTTGTACTGTCCCCACAAGCACTCATGCTTCTCCTTCAAGTCCCTCAACTCCTGGTCCACTCTAGCTAATAGCTTGCTGGTGTGGACTTTAGTGCGAGTCCGCCTGCGCACTAACTCGATGTAAGATCCCGGCTGGAGTGGGTCGGCGTATTTATCGACCTTGCGATCCAAGTACCTCAGCAACGGAATCACCTGCTCAGAGAGCGCCGCCGCCGGCGCTCCAACAATTTCCTCCTCCTCCTCCTCGGTGTCTTCTGCTCCTGACATTTCTTCCGTGGAGCCTCCGCCGTCATCATCCGAGTGGAGAATTTCAGTCGCCATTGATTGCGTCGGCGACTGCCCCGAGTGGGGCTGCACGTCGTCGACGTGTGCTGCCTGCGAAGGCACCGCTGCAGCCTCGCTGCTCGTCGCCAAAATGTCTAAGGCGGAAGGCGAATGTACCCGAGCGGCATCCCCGTCGCTCGCTGATCGATTGCCTACCGCATTCTCTCTGTCTCCGTCGTCCGCCGCCGAAGGCGATCGAGCGGAGGGTGGCTGCGCGGGGTTGGATTGCGCATCGCGCATCGAGATTTCATCCCGCGGACAGTCACTCCGCTCCTCCGTCTGCTGCTCCCTTGATCGGTCCGTGGGGGCTGTGCTCGGCCCGTGCGCAGGCGCATTTGCCGGCGCCTTGTCCGCCGCAGGCGTAGCGCCGCGGACATCTATCGCCGAAGGCGACATGGCCGGGGGCCGCACGCCCGATGTTCCTTGGCCTATAGGCCCTACCGCCGAAGGCGCATCTATCGGCGGACTTCCCGCCGATGGTGCAGCCTCCGCACGCTCTCTGCTCGTATCTCCTCGGCTCGAAGGCCCTTGCGCCGAAGGCGCGAATTGCGGCGCGTGGTGCGCCGGAGGGTCTGGCCCCGAGGGCCGGTGTCTCGTAGGCGGTTCTTCCGCCGGCTCCTTCCCCTTCCTACGTTGGAACGGGGGTGATTCTTGCCTGTGCACAGGCGGCACGTGCGGAGGTGTTCTGTGCACAGGCGACCTGTGCACAGGTGACCTGTGCACAGGCGAGCGCCTGTGCACAGGCGGACTGCTCCTTCCCACGCGTAAGCGTAGATCCACGTCCACTTGTGTTCGCCGGTCCGCGGAGGCTCGTCCGTCCGCGGAGGTTCGCCTGTGCGCAAACGGAACATCTGTCCGCATCGCACGTGGTAACTCCGGAGGCCCTTGGCCCGTAGGCGGCCTCTCTCCCGACGAGGTTGCAGCGTGGCCCGTTGTTCCTTGGGTCGTCCGCGCTTCCTCTCGCCTTTCTGGCGACGCACTTCCTATCTCCGTCGCAATCGTCGCCGTGTCTGCACTGTCAGCTGGTAACACCAGTCTGCGTGCCTTCTGCTTCGGCCGGCTGTATGGCTCGCACAGCGGCCGCGGTCGAATAGGAGCAGAGGGTTCTTGATGCTGCTCCTCTTCGGACTCTTCCCTCCATCGCCGCTTCCGCGGCACTCGCGCTGCAGGAGTGTGTCTCCCTTCGTCCCTCCGTCTTGATGGGGTCGAAGTCGGTGACTCCTCTGCATCAGTATCGACCTCGTTCTCCCGCACATACTTCCCGGGATGGTCGATGGACAATGGCGGAAAATGTTCAAGCTCCGCCGCTGTTAAACAATTCCGCTGTCGATAAAAATTGATGAGGAAAGGAGAAAGATGGTTTAGAGTTCCCCCCTTTTCCTCAAACGCGTGCTGTCGCATTACCCTGTGCAGGATGCTCGCCCAGTGGATTGGAGTTCCCTCGATGACGCACTCCACAAAAGAGACCTGCCACAATGTGATGTAGCAGGCGCGGTGCGGCTGCAGTAATTGCATCAGCGCCGCGGACAGAGTCCGGCGAAATCGATCCTTGTAATCACGGGTCCTGTACCCATTCTTGGTAGACCTCCCGGTCTTGAACAGCTCCACAAATTGCGCCTCTTCTTGCTTGGTCACCTTGATGCTCTCACTGTCGAAAAGGAGATGCCCTGGCATGCCAGCACATCTTCCCAACGCCTGCGCCCAATCTTGGACTGTCCATCGGTCAACATGCGGACGCAATCCGCGCGAGGGTGGTCCCTGTGGCTCTAGCCACTCGCGCACCATATTCGCGCAGATGTAATTCCATCCCCATAGCAAGAAATCGAGCTTTCTTGCTATTAAGCGCTCTTCGAAAGCGCGCAGCCCGTTCTGCGGCAGGCGAAGTGGCACCATCCGCAATCTGCTCGGTCTCGTCATTGCGTTCCTGGGGTTCGCTCGCCCGCTCATTCTACTTCCGCACTGTCCGCGTTTCTTTCTCTCTTGGCAAACTCTAATCGCTCTCAATTCCAAATCACGCGCACTCACTTCTCCCTCAATCAACAAGAAATCTCCTGTGCGACGACGTCGAGAATGGTCCGCAGCCAGCAGATGGATGCGCGCAGCGCGCACAAGAGATTGGAATCGCGAATTCAAGAATGGGACGTTCTCCGCCGCCCGGTCGAAGGTCATGGTCGGCTCTTGGTCGTGAAGAACGTCTCACTTGATGGCCGCGCCGGCTGTACGCTGGAACGGTCTTCGCTCTCACGCGCGGCTTCACGCTCCGCCGTCGTCGATTAAACTCTCACGCTCGAATTGGCGGATTTGAACTCCAAGAGCGTGTCACCCTGTGGACATGGGGGCGTAGCGCCGAAGGCGAGTTTTCCGCCTTGCGCGGTACACTTGTTCGTACCGCCCCTCGGCCAATCTCCCGCTGCCTTGACGCGTGCGTCCGCATGTCGGACAAAAATTCAACTCCTGCCTGTGCGCAGGCAGGAGCCTCGGCGGATCCTCCGCCGGCGCTGAACTTGAACATCCCCCTTTGCACAGGCGTTCGCCTGTGCGCAGGCGAATTCCGTCCGCGGCGCTGCGCTGGCGCGGAAGGCGTTGACCGTGGTCAGCCTTCTCCGTCCAGTCTCTCCGTTCCTTGTCTCTCCGTCGGCGCTTCCGCCGCCGCAACTCCGTCCGTCCAAGAGCGCATCCACCCGGGCCGTCCGCATGGTCCGTACCTATTGGATTACTCTGGCGGCTCTTCCGACGTACGCGGCGCTGCGTTGGCGCGGAAGGCGCCGTACACTTTCTACCTCACAAGGCGCATTTCTAGGGCCCAAGGCGGATTTTCCGCCGACGCCGAAGTGCCTGTGCACAGGCGGACGCCTGTGCGTAGGCAGACTTCGCGCCTTCCCTAACCCTACTTCGCCTGTGCACAGGCGAACGCCTTCGTCCGCGCATAGGACAAAACTTGAATCCCCCTTCCGCGTAGGCGGAATTCGCGCCGGTGGCGAACTCCTTCCGCCGTAGGCGACCGCCTCCGTTTCTTCCAGTAGCGATAACTCCCTAAGTCCTCGTCCGTTCCAAACGTTCTTGGGCTCGTTAGAATCAGCGCGTCGAGCTCTTTCCAACGGGACCCTAACTTGGTCAAGGCGCCCGAGGGTTGACCTAATTACGGGGGTTTCCCTACAGCCGCGGACGCAACCTCCGAAGGCGGGTTTTGCGCCTTGCGCCGTAGAGATCCTAACTGCGGAGCTCGCAGGGAGGGTGGTGCCTGTCCTTACTGCGGCACCCCAAATCCCAGATTCTACAAGATCCCTCGAGAATCCCCGCGATCTTCCGGATTCACTCTGTTTTGATGTACCGAAGGCTATTTACAATGCTGCCAGGGTACAGTTTTCCAAAAATGTTTTAATTTCCTCAAAATCGCCAAAAGTGGGGTACCACATGCCCCCCTCCTCAATTGTGAGCGCCCACGCGAACACTCACATGTGGTATTTCTTCAACCGCCACCCGTTCACTCGGGTGCCTAACAAATCGCCGGCCAGGTCCGCAAGTTGGATGGATCCATTCCGAAGACTTCGACAACCCTGTAAGGTCCCATCCACCTTAGGTGCAGTTTGCCTGGGAATCTGGCATGCCTGCTGTCGTAGAGCAATGCCAAATCACCCGCCTGCAGGAGTACCGGTTTGATCTTTTTATCGTATCTCTCCTTTCGGCGGAGCTGGATTTTCCTGGTGCGATCTTCGGCGTCTCTTCTCCTCTCATCCAGCAGCGTGACCTCCTGTAACCTGTAGAGCTGACTCTCTTCTGCGCCCATCCTTTGCAAATCCAACGTTCGTTGGGTGGGTACTTCAAATTCGATCGGGAGGATCGGGTGTTGCCCATACACCAGAAAGTATGGTGTCTGTTTGGTCGTGATCTTCTCAGCTGTGCGGTACGCCCATAGAGCGGCTGCTAGCTTCGTATCCCAGTCGTGAGCGTGATTCACAGTGACCTTGAGTAGTATTTTACACAGCAGACCATTGGACTTCTCCGTCAGTCCATTTGCCTTGGGATTGTATGGAGTAGTCTTCCGGTGCTTGATGTGGAAATACCGTGTCAGATCTTCGATGATCTGATTCAGAAAATGCGTGCCCCGGTCGCTGACTAGCTCTAAGGGACATCCGTAGCGTGTGATGATCGACTCAAACAAGAATGCTGCCACTGTGGCAGCATCATCCTTTCTGGTGGCTCTGGCCTCTACCATTTTGGTGGCGTAGTCCGTTGCTACCAGAATGTAGCGCCTTCGTGTACTTCTAGTCACCGGTTGTATCGGCCCTACAAAGTCAATACCCCACTTTTCGAAAGGTGCTAGAGGCATAATGGGAGTCAGGGGCCAGCGTGTTGTAGGCGTCGGTCTCCCCGTCCTCTGGCAACTGTCGCACTTGCGGATGTAATCGAGAACATCCTTAAACATGGTCGGCCACCAATATCCCGCATTTAGGATCTTTGTGACCGTGTTCCTGGTGGCATAGTGTCCACCCGCCTCCTCTGTATGCATCGCACTCACTATTCTTGGTACCTCTGATTCCTCCAGGCATCTTCATAAGCGCTCGTCCGCCATCTTCTTGAACAAAACCCCCTGCTGGAGTTGGTACGGACCTGCCTTATGAATAAAGACAGTTCGCTGTTCCAAATCCATGCCTTCGGGACACTGGAGGGTTAGCAGATATCGATACAGGTCGGCATAGCGGGACTCATGTCCTGCAGACAACTGAAATAACTCTTCATCTGGAAAATCATCCACCAATTCCTCCTCTGTCGGCTGTGTCCATAATCGGGACAAGTAATCCGCATTTTCGTGATGCACCCCTTTCCTGGTCTGGACTGTGTAGGTGAACTCTTGTAGTAACAATACCCACCTGGCGATTCGACCGGATAGGTCGGCTTTCTTGACTAGGTGTTGCAATGCGTAGTGGTCCACATGGAACACAAACTCGTAGCAGATTAGGTAGTGACGGAACTTTTTACAGGAGTACACCATCCCCAACGCTTCTCTCTCCGTCGTGGTGTACTTCCGCTCTGCTAGAGACAGCTGTCGGCTCGCGAAGTAGATCGGGTAGTCCTTTTTGTTGTCATCCTTTTGACTCAGTACTACACCGATGGCGAATGCCGAGGTGTCAACGTAAACGTGGAATGGTCGATTCCAGTCTGGACTCCTTAGTACGGGAGCAGTCGTGAGTTTCGCTTTCAGAGCCTCAAATGCTGACTGCTGGTTCGCACCCCAAGCATAAGGCTCGTCCTTCTTCAACAACTTGGTCAAGTCCGCCGCTAGTATTGCATACATGTGTATGAATCTTCGGTAGTAGCCCACATGACCCAGGAATGCTCGCAGCTCTCTTAGATTCGTGGGTGGCTCAAGCTCGAGTATAACCTTGACCTTCTCGATGTCCACCGCAATGCCGTCTGCCGAGACCCGATGACCCAACAAGATCCCACTAGTCATAAAGAAAAAGCACTTCTCGGGATGCAGTGATAAACTGCTCTCTCTACATTTATCGAAGGTCTGCTTCAAGTGACTTAGGTGTTCAGACCGCTTCCCAAAGACACAGAAGTCATCTATGAATATTTCCAGGAACTTCCTCAGTTGTTCCTGAAAGATATTGGTCATCATCCGTTGAAAGGTGGCAGGCGCGTTGCACAGACCGAAGGGCATCTTGTGGTATGCGTAAGTTCCCCAGTCGGTTGTGAACGTAGTTTTATCCTTGTCCTGTTCACGGATAGACACCTGATTGTAACCTGAGAACCCATCCAGGAAGCTATAACATTCATGTCCTGCGACATGGTCTAGAATGGCATCCGTGAATGGTAACGGGTGATGATCCTTGCGTGTTGCTGCATTCAACTTCCGGAAATCCTGACACACTCGTATCTTACCCGTCAACTTCTTGGGTACGATAACAATCGGCGACACCCACTCGCTGCTGAGCACAGGGTAAATAATACCAGCGCTCAAGTACTTATCTATCTCCTCTTTCACTAGCAAGGAGTATTTTGGGTTGAGGCGATACTGGCGCTGTCGTATGGGTACTGAGTCGTCCAGTAAATCGATACGGTGTTCCCCATACCGTGCAGGTATCCCCTTCATGTCTTCGATCTTCCAGGCGAAAACGTCGACATAATGGCTAAGGAAGGCCTGTACTTTCCTTAGCTCGTCTCCTCTCACTGCGCTTGATACCTTCAAGCACTTGCCGGGACTGAGTTGTACTTCGTGACAGTCACTAGGGTCGACAATGCCCTCGGTGTGACTCGTCTCACTCCTTCCCAGTCCCACAGTTAATTGCTATTCGTCTTCCGGCTGAATAGCTTCCGTCTCTTCTTCCTCTCCCACCGAACAGCAGGCAACGAATCCCACGAAGTAATCGGATTCGGTACCACTGGAATTCGATCGCGCGGTCGACTCACTGTCCTCGCCCGATGTGTAACCTGCACTTGTCGATGGGGTCTCTCCTTCGTGCCTGACCCTATTCCAGGGCACCGTAATGGTTTTGGTCGGTTCCGAAGGATGAGGAAACTTAAGGCGATGTCTTCGCCAATCACATCTGACTTGTGCACCATATAGCCATGGTCGCCCGAGCAGAACGTCATAGCCCTGCTTCATCATCGGTTGAAGGATGATATATGTCAACCGAAAGTCCGCACCCCCGATGGTTGTCTTGACATTGCGCAGCATACCTGCAGGCATTCTCCGCGTCTGATCCGCTAATCTCAACACACGCTTCGAGGGTTCGTATTGACTGAACCCCAAGGCTCTCGCTGTATCCTCCGTCATTATGTTGACTCCTGATCCAGAGTCGATTGGCACTCTGCGTACGCAACACCCTGCTATTTCCACATCGATCTCGGGTGGCCCTTGGTCTTCGCTCTCCACTTGATATACTTGAGAAGATGCGGATGCGCGCGGCTTCCGCGGATGCCGTAGCGAAAGCATCAACATTCTCCGATACGTCTTATTGTCCTCCAAGAGCTGCTTGAACGTGATGTTCACTTTTCGACTCCCGAGATCTTCAACCAAGTCATAGTGGGCGCGTTGGGTCGCCGGGGTCGGCGACGCTCTGCGAGGTTCCACGGTGGCTGCCAACTTCGCCCCAAGGGAGGATGTCAAGTCTGGCCGCGGTGGGTCCTTTTGCGTGCGGATCGCTTCCTTCAACAGGTTGGATACCTCGTTGCGGATATCCGGAGCGTAGTCTCGTTTCAGTAGGCGCACTGGCTCGTCCTCGACTGCCGTCTGGGGGCGCACTGCTGGTGCCTCCCGCGTAGCCGAAGACTTCCGAGCAGGTCGCGAGTCGGACTTGCTGGATGTCTTCTCCTTTCCTTTTCCCGTCCGGTCGTCGGTTCTCCGTTCGTGCTTGCGAGTGTCACGCTCTTGCTCCTTCGATTTCTTGGAACTACGAGTTTCGACCCGTGCGCACATAACCTCTTCAGCCGGCCATTCTTCGTCTTCGCCATCCCCGTCTGAACCTACTTCGACCTGGTTAACTTGCACGTCCTCCTTAGCAGGAGTGTTCACAAATCGCACCGCTGGCCGAGGGACTGGTGGCTGATCACACTCTGGCGCAGTGTGCCCGACCTTCTTGCAATTACTACATGTCGGAGCATAATCGTTTCGCCTTTTTGGATGGGGACACTGCGGTGAGAAGTGCCCAACTTCCCCGCAGTTATAACAAGCTCGCGGTGGCGGTGGGTCAAACGTCCCTGGAGGTGCTCTCCGCCTCACGGGTACTGTAGTGGCCCGATCCACCGGAATATATCGTGGGACTTGCATTGCTGAAACTGCAGGAGGGGTAGGCACCGACTGGACGGCGTAGGCTGTCTCTTCGCTAGCCTCTCCATAGTACTGAGGGTGTTCTCCATAGTACGGTTGCGCCCACTCTACTGTGTTGACTGGATATGACGGACGGGTGGTAAGGCACTCGGTGTTTGCATGTCCCACCGCCCCGCACGTAGTACACCATAAGTTCGCTCGCACTCTCCCGGGTGATTTTCGGCGATCATGCCCGCCTACCACTTGAACCTTGAGATCGGCGAAGTCCTTCACAAGGGTCTCCATCTTCGAAGCTATATCTCCCGGCGCTCTGTCCGTAGTCACTCGTCGGATGCCCTTTTTCTTCGCTGACCCATGCTTCTTCCTCTTCTTCTCCTCCTCCGACGATGAGGTTTCCTCTTCTTCGGATGAAGAACGGTTCTCGTCCGAAGACGATTCCTCCGATGACGGAGTTGCACCTCTACGTCGTCTTCGCCCTCCCTTCGGTTTTCGCTCCTTCGACTCCCGTCTCTCTCTCCCTCTTCGGTTGAGAGTGGAAGTTTCGAAGGCTTCTGCCGATGCAATCACATCCTCAATAGTGTCGCACTTGCTGCGTCGGCAAAAAGTCTCCATCTCCCGAGTTAAACCGGTCACGTACCAATCCACAGCTTGTTGTACCGAGAAAGGGGACCCTGGTCCTGTTTTCGGTATTCTGTCGAGGAGGTCCAGAAATCTCTCAGTGTAGTCACGCAGACTCTCCTTCTTCTCTCGCTGCAAATTACGTAACTTTGTCAAAACCCGGCTGTCGTAGCCGAGCTCGCGGAAGCGGCGAAGGAACTTCTCCTTCAGCTGGGCCCATGTTGTCAACCCAGTCGGATCGATGCTCTCGTGATTGTACCAACTCCTCGCTTTCTTCCGCAGAAGGCTTGGAAAGATCCTTAGTCGGTCGTCGTCTGCGATCTCGCGATTGGCAATAGACACCGACTCGAACAACTTGATGTATGAATCTGCATCGTCGTCATCCCCACTCCCTTTGTACTTCGGGTAGGAATGTTTAGTAATCGGCTGAGGTAGCCGCACATTGGCTTGTCCGTCCGCCATCGGTGTGTCTGTCGACGGTTCTCGGGCGGTCGGTTCTACTTCACTAGGCGGGTCCGTGCAAGGAATATCTAGTAGAACTGTAAGCACCAAGTTTGGTTCCGAGTCGCCGGGGGTAGGTTCCCCAAGGATGTCGGCCGAACTAGGCTTAGGTACTCTTTTTGGTGTTTTCTTGTTTTGACGCCGTGTCTCTTCCACGGCCTTCTCTGAATCTCGTCGGAACTTGCGGACAGCTCTAGCACTTAGGTTGCTCCCGCCAGCCCCAGTCGACATTCACCGAGCATGGCTGCTCGTAAAAACCCTGGTGTTGACGCAACTGTCCCCGGCAGCGGCGCCAAAAAGAAGTTGTCGGCTTCTTATGTAATAACCCACTAAAGGCTAAAACTGCAATATAGTGGTAGAAAGGTCGAACCCACAGGGACAGAGGAACACACAGGGTACAAAGTGTCACGTTTAACAGACTATTGATGAGTTTGAATTCTCAGGCGACTGTCACTCCCAGAAATACTGCAAGTGTCCACTCGGAGCGCACTCGGAGGTCGCACAGTGCAGCGTAACACACACACACACACACACCTGAAACTACAGAAACACAACCCAGAGATCCGTTAGGACCTCTACTTCAAGATTTCAGGGGGAAAGTCTCTCTCAAGCACACTCGGCAAAGCTGCGGGCAGTGACTCCCAACTCCGGCTTTTACAACACTTCCACTAGCTTGCTGCTAGTGTAGGAAACCCGGTTTGGACTGCCTACTTCGGATCGAAGTCACTCCTACGCGGTGAACAACACTCTCAACTCACAAAACGCGCAGAGAACACAGGTCCGCACAGAAGGACTCATTGAGAAACATTCCAGTAACACAACAACAGTCTATTGAAGAGTTTGAATTCTCAGGCACTTGTCATTCCCAGAAATACTACAGGGGTTACCCTCAAGGCACCTGCTGCAGCGTAACCTGAATTTACAACCAAGGCTTACACGAAGTAGCAAAACTTCACTTTGGCATTCAGGGGAAAAATCCCAAGGAGTACAATCAGAAAGAAACACTCGAAGGTGTAGGGGCGAAACTGTTCAAGTATCTAACTAGTCACTGGCTCTGAGCATCGGCAGTCACCCGCAGATGCAGATCCGAACTACTCAAGTCTCTAACCAATGTACTAGCTCTGAACATTCGGCCGAAGGCCTTCAGCTACAAAATGCGGAACGCTAAGTTGTAACTCCTCGTGCGTGGTGACAGAACTCAAGGACACAAACACGCAAAGGAAATGGGTTCCTGATCTGCACTTCTGATGGGAAAGAACCCCAGGCAAAACGCCTGGAACTATTTTATACCTTCTAAGTCCTACCTAGCACTACACTGCACTACGCTACACGCCTGCACGGAACCACGCTACACTACACTCCGCGGAACCGGTACTACGTCTCCTGCGCGGCCGACTGCCGCGCACTAACTCCCTACCCTGCCACTCTTCTGCTCGACTGCGCAGTCCCAACCGCTGCAACGCCGCGGACACCTCCCCCTCGAGGGCGGACATGGTATCCTGTGCCTTCGACAGAAAGGCCTCGAGCTTCTTCGCTACCTTCCGCCGACTCCTACTGTCGCCTGACAACAACCCGGCTGCGCGCAATTCAAACTCACGCAGGGTGAGTGTCTCCTGCGCCTTCACTTCCCAGTGGGCGTAGCCCTTGAGGCAGTGGGCGACTCGCCTCGCCGTCTCCACCTTCGTGCGATCCGCCTCCTTCCTGCGATCCTCTTCAATTAGCACTAATTGCGATTCAGCTTCAGCACGTTGCGCTCTCAATTCGCCACACTCTGACTGTAACCTGCGGATTAATTCTTCATCCGCCTGCCGTGCGAGCTGACATTGTTCCAACAACCGCGTCTGTCGCACGAGCTCCTCTGACAAAATCCGATTCTGGGCCTGCTCAGAGTTGAGTGCTTCCTTGACCTTCACCTGCTCCTTGGTGAGCTCGCCCAGTTTCTCATCCTTCATCTTCTCGGAGTGCTTGTAGAACTTCTGATTAAGCTTGTACTGTCCCCACAAGCACTCATGCTTCTCCTTCAAGTCCCTCAACTCCTGGTCCACTCTAGCTAATAGCTTGCTGGTGTGGACTTTAGTGCGAGTCCGCCTGCGCACTAACTCGATGTAAGATCCCGGCTGGAGTGGGTCGGCGTATTTATCGACCTTGCGATCCAAGTACCTCAGCAACGGAATCACCTGCTCAGAGAGCGCCGCCGCCGGCGCTCCAACAATTTCCTCCTCCTCCTCCTCGGTGTCTTCTGCTCCTGACATTTCTTCCGTGGAGCCTCCGCCGTCATCATCCGAGTGGAGAATTTCAGTCGCCATTGATTGCGTCGGCGACTGCCCCGAGTGGGGCTGCACGTCGTCGACGTGTGCTGCCTGCGAAGGCACCGCTGCAGCCTCGCTGCTCGTCGCCAAAATGTCTAAGGCGGAAGGCGAATGTACCCGAGCGGCATCCCCGTCGCTCGCTGATTGATTGCCTACCGCATTCTCTCTGTCTCCGTCGTCCGCCGCCGAAGGCGATCGAGCGGAGGGTGGCTGCGCGGGGTTGGATTGCGCATCGCGCATCGAGATTTCATCCCGCGGACAGTCACTCCGCTCCTCCGTCTGCTGCTCCCTTGATCGGTCCGTGGGGGCTGTGCTCGGCCCGTGCGCAGGCGCATTTGCCGGCGCCTTGTCCGCCGCAGGCGTAGCGCCGCGGACATCTATCGCCGAAGGCGACATGGCCGGGGGCCGCACGCCCGATGTTCCTTGGCCTATAGGCCCTACCGCCGAAGGCGCATCTATCGGCGGACTTCCCGCCGATGGTGCAGCCTCCGCACGCTCTCTGCTCGTATCTCCTCGGCTCGAAGGCCCTTGCGCCGAAGGCGCGAATTGCGGCGCGTGGTGCGCCGGAGGGTCTGGCCCCGAGGGCCGGTGTCTCGTAGGCGGTTCTTCCGCCGGCTCCTTCCCCTTCCTACGTTGGAACGGGGGTGATTCTTGCCTGTGCACAGGCGGCACGTGCGGAGGTGTTCTGTGCACAGGCGACCTGTGCACAGGTGACCTGTGCACAGGCGAGCGCCTGTGCACAGGCGGACTACTCCTTCCCACGCGTAAGCGTAGATCCACGTCCACTTGTGTTCGCCGGTCCGCGGAGGCTCGTCCGTCCGCGGAGGTTCGCCTGTGCGCAAACGGAACATCTGTCCGCATCGCACGTGGTAACTCCGGAGGCCCTTGGCCCGTAGGCGGCCTCTCTCCCGACGAGGTTGCAGCGTGGCCCGTTGTTCCTTGGGTCGTCCGCGCTTCCTCTCGCCTTTCTGGCGACGCACTTCCTATCTCCGTCGCAATCGTCGCCGTGTCTGCACTGTCAGCTGGTAACACCAGTCTGCGTGCCTTCTGCTTCGGCCGGCTGTATGGCTCGCACAGCGGCCGCGGTCGAATAGGAGCAGAGGGTTCTTGATGCTGCTCCTCTTCGGACTCTTCCCTCCATCGCCGCTTCCGCGGCACTCGCGCTGCAGGAGTGTGTCTCCCTTCGTCCCTCCGTCTTGATGGGGTCGAAGTCGGTGACTCCTCTGCATCAGTATCGACCTCGTTCTCCCGCACATACTTCCCGGGATGGTCGATGGACAATGGCGGAAAATGTTCAAGCTCCGCCGCTGTTAAACAATTCCGCTGTCGATAAAAATTGATGAGGAAAGGAGAAAGATGGTTTAGAGTTCCCCCCTTTTCCTCAAACGCGTGCTGTCGCATTACCCTGTGCAGGATGCTCGCCCAGTGGATTGGAGTTCCCTCGATGACGCACTCCACAAAAGAGACCTGCCACAATGTGATGTAGCAGGCGCGGTGCGGCTGCAGTAATTGCATCAGCGCCGCGGACAGAGTCCGGCGAAATCGATCCTTGTAATCACGGGTCCTGTACCCATTCTTGGTAGACCTCCCGGTCTTGAACAGCTCCACAAATTGCGCCTCTTCTTGCTTGGTCACCTTGATGCTCTCACTGTCGAAAAGGAGATGCCCTGGCATGCCAGCACATCTTCCCAACGCCTGCGCCCAATCTTGGACTGTCCATCGGTCAACATGCGGACGCAATCCGCGCGAGGGTGGTCCCTGTGGCTCTAGCCACTCGCGCACCATATTCGCGCAGATGTAATTCCATCCCCATAGCAAGAAATCGAGCTTTCTTGCTATTAAGCGCTCTTCGAAAGCGCGCAGCCCGTTCTGCGGCAGGCGAAGTGGCACCATCCGCAATCTGCTCGGTCTCGTCATTGCGTTCCTGGGGTTCGCTCGCCCGCTCATTCTACTTCCGCACTGTCCGCGTTTCTTTCTCTCTTGGCAAACTCTAATCGCTCTCAATTCCAAATCACGCGCACTCACTTCTCCCTCAATCAACAAGAAATCTCCTGTGCGACGACGTCGAGAATGGTCCGCAGCCAGCAGATGGATGCGCGCAGCGCGCACAAGAGATTGGAATCGCGAATTCAAGAATGGGACGTTCTCCGCCGCCCGGTCGAAGGTCATGGTCGGCTCTTGGTCGTGAAGAACGTCTCACTTGATGGCCGCGCCGGCTGTACGCTGGAACGGTCTTCGCTCTCACGCGCGGCTTCACGCTCCGCCGTCGTCGATTAAACTCTCACGCTCGAATTGGCGGATTTGAACTCCGCGAGCGTGTCACCCTGTGGACATGGGGGCGTAGCGCCGAAGGCGAGTTTTCCGCCTTGCGCGGTACACTTGTTCGTACCGCCCCTCGGCCAATCTCCCGCTGCCTTGACGCGTGCGTCCGCATGTCGGACAAAAATTCAACTCCTGCCTGTGCGCAGGCAGGAGCCTCGGCGGATCCTCCGCCGGCGCTGAACTTGAACATCCCCCTTTGCACAGGCGTTCGCCTGTGCGCAGGCGAATTCCGTCCGCGGCGCTGCGCTGGCGCGGAAGGCGTTGACCGTGGTCAGCCTTCTCCGTCCAGTCTCTCCGTTCCTTGTCTCTCCGTCGGCGCTTCCGCCGCCGCAACTCCGTCCGTCCAAGAGCGCATCCACCCGGGCCGTCCGCATGGTCCGTACCTATTGGATTACTCTGGCGGCTCTTCCGACGTACGCGGCGCTGCGTTGGCGCGGAAGGCGCCGTACACTTTCTACCTCACAAGGCGCATTTCTAGGGCCCAAGGCGGATTTTCCGCCGACGCCGAAGTGCCTGTGCACAGGCGGACGCCTGTGCGTAGGCAGACTTCGCGCCTTCCCTAACCCTACTTCGCCTGTGCACAGGCGAACGCCTTCGTCCGCGCATAGGACAAAACTTGAATCCCCCTTCCGCGTAGGCGGAATTCGCGCCGGTGGCGAACTCCTTCCGCCGTAGGCGACCGCCTCCGTTTCTTCCAGTAGCGATAACTCCCTAAGTCCTCGTCCGTTCCAAACGTTCTTGGGCTCGTTAGAATCAGCGCGTCGAGCTCTTTCCAACGGGACCCTAACTTGGTCAAGGCGCCCGAGGGTTGACCTAATTACGGGGGTTTCCCTACAGCCGCGGACGCAACCTCCGAAGGCGGGTTTTGCGCCTTGCGCCGTAGAGATCCTAACTGCGGAGCTCGCAGGGAGGGTGGTGCCTGTCCTTACTGCGGCACCCCAAATCCCAGATTCTACAAGATCCCTCGAGAATCCCCGCGATCTTCCGGATTCACTCTGTTTTGATGTACCGAAGGCTATTTACAATGCTGCCAGGGTACAGTTTTCCAAAAATGTTTTAATTTCCTCAAAATCGCCAAAAGTGGGGTACCACAAGTAGGCAGTCCAAACCGGGTTTCCTACACTAGCAGCAAGCTAGTGGAAGTGTTGTAAAAGCCGGAGTTGGAAGTCACTGCCCGCAGCTTTGCCGAGTGTACTCTTGAGAGACTTTCCCCCTGAAATCTTGAAGTAGAGGTCCTAACGGATCTCTGGGTTGTGTTTCTGTAGTTTCAGGTGTGTGTGTGTGTGTGTTTTACGCTGCACTGTGCGACCTCCGAGTGCGCTCCGAGTGGACACTTGCAGTATTTCTGGGAGTGACAGTTGCCTGAGAATTCAAACTCCTCAATAGTCTGTTAAAACGTGACACTTTGTACCCTGTGTGTTCCTCTGTCCCTGTGGGTTCGACCTTTCTACCACTATATTGCAGTTTTAGCCTTTAGTGGGTTATTACATAAGAAGCCGACAACTTCTTTTTGGCGCCGCTGCCGGGGACAGTTGCGTCAACACCGGGGTTTTTACGAGCAGCCATGCTCGGTGAATGTCGACTGGGGCTGGCGGGAGCAACCTAAGTGCTAGAGCTGTCCGCAAGTTCCGACGAGATTCAGAGAAGGCCGTGGAAGAGACACGGCGTCAAAACAAGAAAACACCAAAAAGAGTATCTAAGCCTAGTTCGGCCGACATCCTTGGGGAACCTACCCCCGGCGACTCGGAACCAAACTTGGTGCTTACAGTTCTACTAGATATTCCTTGCACGGACCCGCCTAGTGAAGTAGAACCGACCGCCCGAGAACCGTCGACAGACACACCGATGGCGGACGGACAAGCCAATGTGCGGCTACCTCAGCCGATTACTAAACATTCCTACCCGAAGTACAAAGGGAGTGGGGATGACGACGATGCAGATTCATACATCAAGTTGTTCGAATCGGTGTCTATTGCCAATCGCGAGATCGCAGACGACGACCGACTAAGGATCTTTCCAAGCCTTCTGCGGAAGAAAGCGAGGAGTTGGTACAATCACGAGAGCATCGATCCGACTGGGTTGACAACATGGGCCCAGCTGAAGGAGAAGTTCCTTCGCCGCTTTCGCGAGCTCGGCTACGACAGCCGGGTTTTGACAAAGTTACGTAATTTGCAGCGAGAGAAGAAGGAGAGTCTGCGTGACTACACTGAGAGATTTCTGGACCTCCTTGACAGAATACCGAAAACAGGACCAGGGTCCCCTTTCTCGGTACAACAAGCTGTGGATTGGTACGTGACCGGTTTAACTCGGGAGATGGAGACTTTTTGCCGACGCAGCAAGTGCGACACTATTGAGGATGTGATTGCATCGGCAGAAGCCTTCGAAACTTCCACTCTCAACCGAAGAGGGAGAGAGAGACGGGAGTCGAAGGAGCGAAAACCGAAGGGAGGGCGAAGACGACGTAGAGGTACAACTCCGTCATCGGAGGAATCGTCTTCGGACGAGAACCGTTCCTCATCCGAAGAAGAGGAAACCTCATCGTCGGAGGAGGAGAAGAAGAGGAAGAAGCATGGGTCAGCGAAGAAAAAGGGCATCCGACGAGTGACTACGGACAGAGCGCCGGGAGATATAGCTTCGAAGATGGAGACCCTTGTGAAGGACTTCGCCGATCTCAAGGTTCAAGTGGTAGGCGGGCATGATCGCCGAAAATCACCCGGGAGAGTGCGAGCGAACTTATGGTGTACTACGTGCGGGGCGGTGGGACATGCAAACACCAAGTGCCTTACCACCCGTCCGTCATATCCAGTCAACGCAGTAGAGTGGGCGCAACCGTACTATGGAGAGCACCCTCAGTACTATGGAGAGGCTAGCGAAGAAACAGCCTACGCCGTCCAGTCGGTTCCTACCCCTCCTGCAGTTTCAGCAATGCAAGTCCCACGATATATTCCGGTGGATCGGGCCACTACGGTACCCGTGAGGCGGAGAGCACCTCCAGGGACGTTTGACCCACCGCCACCGCGAGCTTGTTATAATTGCGGGGAAGTTGGGCACTTCTCACCGCAGTGTCCCCATCCAAAAAGGCGAAACGATTATGCTCCGACATGTAGTAATTGCAAGAAGATCGGGCATACTGCGCCAGAGTGTGATCAGCCACCAGTCCCTCGGCCAGCGGTACGATTTGTGAACACTCCTGCCAAGGAGGACGTCCAAGTTAACCAGGTCGAAGTAGGTTCAGACGGGGATGACGAAGACGAAGAATGGCCGGCTGAAGAGGTTATGTGCGCACGGGTCGAAACTCGTAGTTCCAAGAAATCGAAGGAGCAAGAGCGTGACACTCGCAAGCACGAACGGAGAACCGACGACCGGACGGGAAAAGGGAAGGAGAAGACATCCAGCAAGTCCGACTTGCGACCTGCTCGGAAGTCTTCGGCTACGAGAGAGGCACCAGCAGCGCGCCCCCAGACAGCAGTCGAGGACGAGCCAGTGCGCCTCCTGAAACGGGACTACGCTCCGGATATCCGCAACGAGGTAACCAACCTGTTGAAGGAAGCGATCCGCACTCACAAGGACCCGCCGCGGCCAGACTTGACATCCGTCCTTGGGGCGAAGTTGGCAGCCATCATGGAACCTCGCAGAGCGTCGCCGACCCCGGCGACCCAACGCGGCCACTATGACTTGGTCGAAGATCTCGGGAGTCGAAAAGTGAACATCACGTTCAAGCAGCTCTTGGAGGACAATAAGACGTATCGGAGAATGTTGATGCTTTCGCTACGGCATCCGCGGAAGCCGCGCGCATCCACATCCTCTCAAGTATATCAAGTGGAGAGCAAAGACCAAGGGCCACCCGAGATCGATGTGGAAATAGCAGGATGTTGTGTACGCAGAGTGCCAATCGACTCTGGATCAGGAGTCAACATAATGACGGAGGATACAGCGAGAGCCTTGGGGTTCAGTCAATACGAACCCTCGAAGCGTGTGTTGAGATTAGCGGATCAGACGCGGAGAATGCCTGCAGGTATGCTGCGCAATGTCAAGACAATCATCGGGGGTGCGGACTTTCGGTTGACGTATATCATCCTTCAACCGATGATGAAGCAGGGCTATGACGTTCTGCTCGGGCGACCATGGCTATATGGTGCACAAGTCAGATGTGATTGGCGAAGGCATCGCCTTAAGTTTCCCCATCCTTCGGAACCGACCAAAACCATTACGGTGCCCTGGAATAGGGTCAGGCACGAAGGAGAGACCCCATCGACAAGTGCAGGTTACACATCGGGCGAGGACAGTGAGTCGACCGCGCGATCGGATTCCAGTGGTACCGAATCCGATTACTTCGTGGGATTCGTTGCCTGCTGTTCGGTGGGAGAAGAAGAAGAGACGGAAGCTATTCAGCCGGAAGACGAATAGCAATTAACTGTGGGACTGGGAAGGAGTGAGACGAGTCACACCGAGGGCATTGTCGACCCTAGTGACTGTCACGAAGTACAACTCAGTCCCGGCAAGTGCTTGAAGGTATCAAGCGCAGTGAGAGGAGACGAGCTAAGGAAAGTACAGGCATTCCTTAGCCATTATGTCGACGTCTTCGCCTGGAAGATCGAGGACATGAAGGGGATACCTGCACGGTATGGGGAACACCGTATCGATTTACTGGACGACTCAGTACCTATACGACAGCGCCAGTATCGCCTCAACCCAAAATACTCCTTGCTAGTTAAAGAGGAGATAGATAAGTACTTGAGCGCTGGTATTATTTACCCTGTGCTCAGCAGTGAGTGGGTGTCGCCGATTGTTATCGTACCCAAGAAGTTGACGGGCAAGATACGAGTGTGTCAGGATTTCCGGAAGTTGAATGCAGCAACACGCAAGGATCATCACCCGTTACCATTCACGGATGCCATTCTAGACCATGTTGCCGGACATGAATGTTATAGCTTCCTGGATGGGTTCTCAGGTTACAATCAGGTGTCTATCCGTGAACAGGACAAGGATAAAACTACGTTCACAACCGACTGGGGAACTTACGCATACCACAAGATGCCCTTCGGTCTGTGCAACGCGCCTGCCACCTTTCAACGGATGATGACCAATATCTTTCAGGAACAACTGAGGAAGTTCCTGGAAATATTCATAGATGACTTCTGTGTCTTTGGGAAGCGGTCTGAACACCTAAGTCACTTGAAGCAGACCTTCGATAAATGTAGAGAGAGCAGTTTATCACTGCATCCCGAGAAGTGCTTTTTCTTCATGACTAGTGGGATCTTGTTGGGTCATCGGGTCTCGGCAGACGGCATTGCGGTGGACGTCGAGAAGGTCAAGGTTATACTCGAGCTTGAGCCACCCACGAATCTAAGAGAGCTGCGAGCATTCCTGGGTCATGTGGGCTACTACCGAAGATTCATACACCTGTATGCAATACTGGCGGCGGACCTGACCAAGTTGTTGAAGAAGGACGAGCCTTATGCTTGGGGTGCGAACCAGCAGTCAGCATTTGAGGCTCTTAAAGCGAAACTCACGACTGCTCCCGTACTAAGGAGTCCAGACTGGAATCGACCATTCCATGTTTACGTTGACACCTCTGCATTCGCCATCGGTGTAGTACTGAGTCAAAAGGATGACAACAAAAAGGACTACCCGATCTACTTCGCGAGCCGACAGCTGTCTCTAGCAGAGCGGAAGTACACCACGACGGAGAGAGAAGCGTTGGGGATGGTGTACTCTTGTAAAAAGTTCCGTCACTACCTAATCTGCTACGAGTTTGTGTTCCATGTGGACCACTACGCATTGCAACACCTAGTCAAGAAAGCCGACCTATCCGGTCGGATCGCCAGGTGGGTGTTGTTACTACAAGAGTTCACCTACACAGTCCAGACCAGGAAAGGGGTGCACCACGAAAATGCGGACTACTTGTCCCGATTATGGACACAGCCGACAGAGGAGGAATTGGTGGACGATTTTCCAGATGAAGAGTTATTTCAGTTGTCTGCAGGACATGAGTCCCGCTATGCCGACCTGTATCGGTATCTGCTAACCCTCCAGTGTCCCGAAGGCATGGATTTGGAACAGCGAACTGTCTTTATTCATAAGGCAGGTCCGTACCAACTCCAGCAGGGGGTTTTGTTCAAGAAGATGGCAGATGAGCGCTTATGCAGATGCCTGGAGGAATCAGAGGTACCAAGAATAGTGAGTGCGATGCATACAGAGGAGGCGGGTGGACACTATGCCACCAGGAACACGGTCACAAAGATCCTAAATGCGGGATATTGGTGGCCGACCATGTTTAAGGATGTTCTCGATTACATCCGCAAGTGCGACAGTTGCCAGAGGACGGGGAGACCGACGCCTACAACACGCTGGCCCCTGACTCCCATCATGCCTCTAGCACCTTTCGAAAAGTGGGGTATTGACTTTGTAGGGCCGATACAACCAGTGACTAGAAGTACACGAAGGCGCTACATTCTGGTAGCAACGGACTACGCCACCAAAATGGTAGAGGCCAGGGCCACCAGAAGGGATGATGCTGCCACAGTGGCAGCATTCTTGTTTGAGTCGATCATCACACGCTACGGATGTCCCTTAGAGCTAGTCAGCGACCGGGGCACGCATTTTCTGAATCAGATCATCGAAGATCTGACACGGTACTTCCACATCAAGCACCGGAAGACTACTCCATACAATCCCAAGGCAAATGGACTGACGGAGAAGTCCAATGGTCTGCTGTGTAAAATACTACTCAAGGTCACGGTGAATCACGCTCACGACTGGGATACGAAGCTAGCAGCCGCTCTATGGGCGTACCGCACAGCTGAGAAGATCACGACCAAGCAGACACCATACTTTCTGGTGTATGGGCAACACCCGATCCTCCCGATCGAATTTGAAGTACCCACCCAACGAACGTTGGATTTGCAGAGGATGGGCGCAGAGGAGAGTCAGCTCTACAGGTTACAGGAGGTCACGCTGCTGGATGAGAGGAGACGAGACGCCGAAGATCGCACCAGGAAAATCCAGCTCCGCCGAAAGGAGAGATACGATAAAAAGATCAAACCGGTACTCCTGCAGGCGGGTGATTTGGCATTGCTCTACGACAGCAGGCATGCCAGATTCCCAGGCAAACTGCACCTAAGATGGATGGGACCTTACAGGGTTGTCGAAGTCTTCCCGAACGGATCCATCCAACTTGCGGACCTGGCCGGCGATTTGTTAGGCACCCGGGTGAACGGGTGGCGATTGAAGAAATACCACATGTGAGTGTTCGCGTGGGCGCTCACAATTGAGGAGGGGGGCATGTGGTACCCCACTTTTGGCAATTTTGAGGAAATTAAAACATTTTTGGCAAACTGTACCCTGGCAGCATTGTAAATAGCCTTCGGTACATCAAAACAGAGTGAATCCGGAAGATCGCGGGGATTCTCGAGGGATCTGGTAGAATCTGGGATTTGGGGTGCCGCAGTAAGGACAGGCACCACCCTCCCTGCGAGCTCTGCAGTTAGGATCTCTACGGCGCAAGGCGCAAAACCCGCCTTCGGAGGTTGCGTCCGCGGCTGTAAGGAAACCCTCCATAATTAGGTCAACCCTCGGGCGCCTTGACCAAGTTAGGATCCCGTTGGAAAGAGCTCGACGCACTGATTCCAACGAGCCCAAGAACGCTTGGAACGGACGAGGACTTAGGGAGTTATCGCTACTGGAAGAAACGGAGGCGGTCGCCTACGGCGGAAGGAGTTCGCCACCGGCGCGAATTCCGCCTACGCGGAAGGGGGAATCAAGTTTTGTCCTATGCGCGGACGAAGGCGTTCGCCTGTGCACAGGCGAAGTAGGGTTAAGGGAGGCGCGAAGTCCGCCTACGCACAGGCGTCCGCCTGTGCACAGGCACTTCGGCGTCGGCGGAAAATCCGCCTTGGGCCCTAGAAATGCGCCTTGTGAGGTAGAAAGTGTGCGGCGCCTTCCGCGCCAGCGCGGCGCCGCGTACGTCGGAAGAGCCGCCAGAGTAATCCAATCGGTACGGACCGTGCGGACGGGAAGGGTGGATGCGCTCTTGGACGGACGGAGTTGCGGCGGCGGAAGCGCCGACGGAGAGACAAGGAACGGACAGACTGGACGGAGACGGCTGACCACGGTCAACGCCTTCCGCGCCAGCGCAGCGCCGCGGACGGAATTCGCCTGCGCACAGGCGAACGCCTGTGCACAGGAGGATGTTCAAGTTCCGTGCCGGCGGAGAATCCGCCGAGGCTCCTGCCTGCGCACAGGCAGGAGTTGAACTTTTGTCCGACATGCGGAGACACGCGCCAAGGCAGAGGGGGATTGGCCGAGGGGCGGTACGAACAAGTGTACCGTGCAAGGCGGAAAACTCGCCTTCGGCGCTACGCCCCCATGTCCGCAGGGTGACACGCTCGCGGAGTTCAAATCCGCCAATTCGAGCGTGAGAGTTTAATCGACGACGGCGGAGCGTGAAGCCGCGCGTGAGAGCGAAGACCGTTCCAGCGTACAGCCGGCGCGGCCATCAAGTGAGACGTTCTTCACGACCAAGAGCCGACCATGACCTTCGACCGGGCGGCGGAGAACGTCCCATTCTTGAATTCGCGATTCCAATCCCTTGTGCGCGCTGCGCGCATCCATCTGCTGGCTGCGGAACATTCTCGACGTCGTCACACAGGAGATTTCTTGTTGATTGAGGGAGAAGTGAGTGCGCGTGATTTGGAATTGAGGGCGATTAGAGTTTGCCGAGAGAGAAAGAAGCACGGGCGGTGCGGAAGTAGAATGAGCGGGCGAGCGAACCCCAGGAACGCAATGACGAGACCGAGCAGATTGCGGATGGTGCCACTTCGCCTACCGCAGAACGGGCTGCGCGCTTTTGAGGAGCGCTTAATAGCAAGAAAGCTCGATTTCTTGCTATGGGGATGGAATTACATCTGTGCGAATATGGTGCGCGAGTGGCTAGAGCCACAGGGACCACCCTCGCGCGGATTGCGTCCGCATGTTGACCGGTGGACAGTCCAAGATTGGGCGCAGGCGTTGGGAAGATGTGCTGGCATGCCAGGGCATCTCCTTTTCGACAGTGAGAGCATCAAGGTGACCAAGCAAGAAGAGGCGCAATTTGTGGAGCTGTTCAAGACCGGGAGGTCTACCAAGAATGGGTACAGGACCCGTGATTACAAGGATCGATTTCGCCGGACTTTGTCTGCGGCGCTGATGCAATTACTGCAGCCGCACCGCGCCTGCTACATCACATTGTGGCAGGTCTCTTTTGTGGAGTGCGTCATCGAGGGAACTCCAATTCACTGGGCGAGCATCCTGCACAGGGTGATGCGACAGCACGCGTTTGAGGAGAAGGGGGGAACTCTAAACCATCTTTCTCCTTTCTTCATCAATTTTTATCGACAGCGGAATTGTTTGACAGCGGCGGAGCTTGAACATTTTCCGCCATTGTCCATCGACCATCCCGGGAAGTATGTGCGGGAGAACGAGGTCGATACTGATGCAGAGGAGTCACCGACTTCTACCCCATCAAGACGGAGGGACGAAGGGAGACACACCCCTGCAGCGCGAGTGCCGCGGAAGCGGCGATGGAGGGAAGAGTCTGAAGAGGAGCAGCATCAAGAACCCTCTGCTCCCATTCGACCGCGGCCGCTGTGCGAGCCATACAGCCGGCCGAAGCAGAAGGCACGCAGACTGGTGTTGCCAGCTGACAGTGCAGACACGGCGACGATTGCGACGGAGATAGGAAGTGCGTCGCCAGAGAGGCGAGAGGAAGCGCGGACGACCGCAGGAGCAACGGGCCACGCTGCAACCTCGTCGGGAGAGAGGCCGCCTACGGGCCAAGGGCCTCCGGAGTTACCACGTGCGATGCGGACAGATGTTCCGTTTGCGCACAGGCGAACCTCCGCGGACGGACGAGTCTCCGCGGACCGGCGAACACAAGTGGACGTGGATCTACGCTTACGAGTGGGAAGGAGCAGTCCGCCTGTGCACAGGCGCTCACCTGTGCACAGGTCGCCTGTGCACAGGACACCTCCACACGTGCCGCCTGTGCACAGGCAAGAATCACCCCCGTTCCAACGTAGGAAGGGGAAGGAGCCGGCGGAAGAACCGCCTACGAGACACCGGCCCTCGGGGCCAGACCCTCCGGCGCACTGTGAGCACAAAATTGTGCTCACATGTCTTTTTAACCTTGTGAGAGTTAAAGTTTTAGATTTAAGCTCTTGCAAAATTATGCTCGGAGTTTTCTGGAAGTTTTGGTAAGATTAGGAGTTGGTGTAATAGCTAGTAGGCAAAGGTCCGGAACGGGGCTTTCAGGGCAGGGTCTCCGGCGAAGAGCCTTCGGTGAAGTTCCTTCGGGGAAAGGCCTTCGGCGAAACAGTGAAACCCTCATAACGTTTTCAATGTGTGACTCCTTGACTCAGTTAGTGTCTCCTTGGAAAGAGCTCGCAACGCTCGTTCCAACGAGACCAAGAACTCTTCAAACGGATGAGGAATCACTGAGTTGTGAGTGTCGGAAGTTACTGATGGGAAGGGTTGAGGCAAGTCTGGTTGCGAACGTCTCCGGCTGCGAACGTCTTCGGCAACGGGGGTCTCCGGCTGCGAACATCTCCGGCTTCGGACGACTTCGCGACAACTGCGAGCAGGCCTTCGATGAACTCGGGGTCGGCGAACTCCGAGCCGGTGAACATCGTGCAAGGGCCATCGGCGAAACAGTAAACTCGGCATATCTTTTTCATTTGTTAACGGTTTGACTTGATTAGGGTCTCGTTGGAAAGAACTCGCGACGCTCGTTCCAACGAGACCAAGAACTCTTCAAACGGATAAGGCGTCACTGAGTTATGAGCGTCGAAAGCGGCAGATAGGGTAGGACAACATCCAACCGGAAGACATCGAACCGGAAGCTATCTCACCGGAAGATATCCAACCGGAAGCTATCCAACCAGAAGACATCAAACCGGAAAACCCGCCTCCGGAGAACTCGAGGTCGGCGAACTTCGTGCCGGCGCCTTTGGCGAAGGGTAAAACCGGCATAACTTTCTCAATTCATAACGGTTTGACTCAGTTAGGGTCTCGTTGGAAAGAGATCGACCTGCTCGTTCCAACGAGCCCACGAACTTGTGAAACAGAGCTAGGGTCTGTGAGTTATGGGTGTCGGGAGTGACTGTTATGGATAAGCAAAGGTGTGGTCGTGCGTCTTCTGCGGGTGGATGCCTTCGGCGGTGCGCGAAAGAAGATCCCCTCCGGCGGATATCGGGTGGTCAGGATGTAGAATGTACAGGTGTGGCGGCGGCGGCGGCGTGTAGTCGCGCAGGGGGAGCAGGCAGCTATCCATCATTGCGAGTGGGGCATGCAGGCGGGCTGTGGGTGTCTCGGCTTTGAACTTCGAAGTGGAGAGTTCGGCGTGGGAGCTGAGACCTGGTGGTGTGTTCGGACTAGTGTGCGAGAGCTTGTAGTGTACCAGTGTGCGAGAGCTGGTGGTGTGCGTGTGTGGAGACGGAAGTGGTGTGCTCGGCCTGGGAGCTGAGATCAGAGTGGAAGACCTGAGAGTGGGATCTGAGATTGAAGTGTAATCTGTGAGTGGGAGCTGAGATCTGAGTGGAAGACCTGAGAGTGGGATCTGAGATTGAAGTGTAATCTGTGACTGAAATCTGACAGTCGGGATCTGAATTTGAACTTGAAAAGTGAGAGTTGAATCCGAGAGAGAAATCTGGTGGGGTCTGAAGGTGGGAGCTGAGAAGTCGACATTGAACTCTGAGTAGGAATTGGGAGTGGGACTGGTATCTAGGAAAGCCCACAGCGGCTGTAGTATTGAGGAAGTCACCCAGAGTTGGGTTAGATCTTTATGTAACAAAGAGCTTGTCTGATGCTCTTGCGAAAATAGTAGACAGCAAGGTTATTATTTTCAGTTCTGGATAATTTGTCTGTGAAGGAGCAAGTGTTTATGATCTCATTGTCCTGAATACACTTTGAGTACATGGCTTGCAATCAGAGAAGTTAGATTATGGGAGTTCGAACCCCCACCCGGACTACAAACGCTGAAGGGTGGGAAGGTTTGGCTCACATAAAATGGTGCGTCTGCCGGGAGCCTGATCTTGTAAATGCAGAATAGGACTAGATCGCACAAACCAAACCTGGAGCCAGGACTGGAGAAACCTGTTCGCAGTAGGAAGAAACCTGAGAATAAGGAAATCGAGGAAGAAATTAAACTTGAGATATTTCTGAACGTGGACCCTGTTGATGAGTCTTTGTTAGAAGGTTTAGAGATTGTAGAACCTGATAGTGAGAAGTCGGTTGAGGAATCTGCCAGCATGGCTGACGATGGAGGGAGAGCAGGCCCTCCTTCTAGTCCTCCCATAGACCCACTCGTGAGGCCAAGAGGCCTGCCTATTCAGGTTCCACAGAACTTGGCACCTGTGGTCATACCACCCAATCTGCCTAAGTTCTATGGGACAAAGGATGAGGATCCTTCAAGGCACATGGAAAGATATGTTGAGAGGCTAGCCAGCTCTCTGATTACAGATCCAGGGTATTTTTTGGTCTGGTTTCCTACTACCCTGGAAGGTGAGGCGTATGAGTGGTATAGGGATCATTCTGAAGGTCATTTTGGGGGATGGGATCAGATGCAAAGGGAGTTCTTGAATGAGTTTAGGCCTGAGGTGGGGCAGGGTTCTGCATTGAGAGCTTTGGCATCATTAAAACAGGGAAGGGAAGAGGAAATCTCAGCTTACATTAGAAGATTTGATCTGGTTTGTGCGCGTTTTGTGGGTACAATGCTCAACGACGATACGCTGAGACAATTTTTTATCCAAGGCTTTTTCAAATCTGGGACCATCCGAGGGGTGCTGGAGAGAAGCCCTCAAACTCTTGCTGAGGCCAAGATGGCTGCCAGGGAGATAGAGAATATTGACAAGGACTATGATAGATTGTGGAGGAAGGAGGATGAATCCATTCCTCAGTTCATCCCAATTCGTCCAAGAGCAATTGAAGGAGACTCAGGTAGGCATAGGGGTCAAGCTCCCTATTCTCTCAGTGAGTCAATTTCGCAGACCAGAGAGCCAGCACCTGTTTTAGCATTGCCAGCCCCTACTGTAGATCCTAACCTGGCAGATGTAGAGAAAAGATTAAATGCTAGCCAAGTGGGCTTTCAAGAGACCATGATGAAGCAAATGCAAAATATTACAGATCAGATGGCCTTGATGATCAGGAGTCAACAGCCAGGGCCTCCTCCTCCAGTCGAGTCAGGTAGACATTCATCAAGCATGTGGTGTGTCCAGTGTGGTCAATCTGGACATACCAAGCAATTTTGTAGGGTGGTGCCAAACCGTGACAACAGAATGAGCGGTGGCCCACCTGTGCAACACCAAAGGGGCCAAGGACCAAATTACCAAGGTCAAAACGGATACAGAGGACCTCCTAGGGGTCAGGATGGTCAGAACATGGAGAGAAAAGAATTACATGCATTTTGTGGTAGGTGGCACTATCCAGGTCAGTGTTGGTCTGAGGTTGGGGTTAATGGGTGTAGTAATTGTGGAGGTAGTCATCCCTCTGACCAATGTCGGCAGCCAGATAAAGTTATTAGGATGCCTCAGCCTACTGTTAGTCCTTACCAGGCGAGAGAAAATATGAGGGGTGCAAGACCGCAGAATGAGCAGTCTAACAATCTTAGACCTCCTAACTTGTATTATGATCACGAGAACAGCAAACAGACATTCAATCCACCTGTTGGACTGCAGACAGTGAACAGATATATTCCTATACAGAGTGAACCACGAGATGAACCTCGTAATGACAACAGAAAACAAGTTTCTTTTGCAGATCCATGTTCTTCAAACTCTCAAGATGCTAGGTTTGCAAACGATGATGGAGATGTGCAACGTAGTAGTTCTGATCTTGGTAAGGGGATAGTCGAACAAGGGCAGAATCAGTGGCCTCCACATACTAACCTGATTACTTATAAGTTGAAAAATTTGGATGATGTGATTATGCATGAAGCTCCGGCCCTTGCTGTCACCACCAGAGCTGTGCATCGCAAGATGCAAACTGAGAAAAATGAAGATGAGCAAGGGGAGACTTCATCTGAGGAGCCTCCTCATCTCTCTGATCTTGAGAGAGTGGCGAGGAGAGCAAGGAGGATTACAAGGGCAGAGGAGAAAAGAGATGAGGTTCTACATGATGCAGAGGTGCCACCTGTCACGCAAGATTCAGAAAGCAATCAATCACGAGAGTGGGAAGGACCTGGGATTCCTGTGACAGAGTGGGAGAACATGAGAGGTCAGAGAAGGAGAGAGTCGGAGAAGTACAATTTGTGGTCAGATCTGAGTTCGCTGAAGGCAGACATTACTTTTGGTCAGCTGCTGGAAATATCTCCCATTGCTCGTAAGACTTTGAAGGAGGGCATTCCAGTGCATAGAAGGAGTAGAAAGACGAAGACTAGAGTCGCTGCTAGAGTTCATTTTCAAAAAGGAAGTCAGGATGTCAAACCTGTGGAGATAGAGGTGGTAGTGGTAGACAAGGTGATTCCCAATGTATTAGTTGATGGGGGTAGTGGTTTGAACATCCTACCTGAACACACCATGAGAAAGTTAGGTTTGAATCTGACAGGCCCCTCACCTTTCATTATCAATATGGCCAATCAGACTTCAGCTGTACCAGTGGGGATGATTAAAGATTGCAGGTTGTCCACTGGTGGTGAGGAGTACATTGTCACATTTCATGTGATTAAGATGCATTCGAACAGGGACACCTTTCCCATTCTATTGGGCAGACCTTGGTTGAGAATGGCTAATGCAATTGTGGATTGGGGAGGACTGAAGCCATCAATCACATATGGTCCTCATGATAACAGAGTCAAGGTGTCAATAGGGTCATTAGGTGGAAGGATGAGAGAGGATCCTGAGTTATCTTCAGGGAAGGAAGAAGAGAAAAACGAGGCCAAGTGTGATGACACTTTAGTGGGAGTGGTTCATTTGAATGACAGAAAAAATAGATTAGATGTAGGATCAGGTAGCTTGGGCCCTAGTTTTTACAGCAGAAGCGATGATGGAGAGTTTGCTCAGTGGTTGAGAGATTATCCTGAGTCAGGTTGTGACGCCATGATGATTTCTCATCACAAAATTTTTGAGAAGGAGGTGATCAGTTCACAGCGAGAAGAGTATCTGTTGCTAGAACCATGTGAGGTTCTTATGGAGGAAGAGTGGATACATGGAGGTCTCACTCCATGGTTGGACGAGTTGGATATTACTGAGGTGGATTCGGTGCATGTTGATGGAACTCAAGAGGAGGAGACTACTGTGAAAAATGCAAAGTTGGAGGAACCCTTGCATTTCAGGACTACATCAACCGGAATTGTGGTGGGCCAAGACGTCAGGGATTATCCTCAGGTCCCTCCAGATTGGTATCAAAGCTCGGAGGAACAAACTCATGTGGCAGAAGAAGACTGGAAATATGTGGAGGTGTCCATCAGAGGAGGAGAACTGAAGCAAATGAAGATGGGTTCCAAGCTAGGAGAGGATGAGATACAGAAGTATGGTGAGTTGGTGGACGAATTCAGTGATACCTTTGCTTGGTCGTATGATGAGTTGAAGGGAGTACCTCGTGAAATGGTGGAGCATCGGATTTCGCTGGTCCCTGGAGCTAAGCCTATTAGACAGAAGGAGAGAAGGATGAACCCACAGTTACAGTTGTTAGTTCGAGCAGAATTGGAGAGATTACTCAAAGCTGGATTCATCAAGCCTGTAGAGATCACGGATTGGGTTTCTCCTATGGTTTTGGTCAAGAAGAAGAATGGGAAACTTAGAGTGTGTGTGGATTATAGGAAGCTGAATGCCTGTACTGAGAAGGATCACTTTCCTTTACCTTTTATCACGCTGCTTTTGGAGGAAGTTGGGGGTCATGCGAGGTACACATTCATGGATGGATATGCTGGCTACAATCAGATTTCCATAGCTGTACAGGATGTTCATAAGACAGCCTTCACAACTCCGTGGGGAACTTTTGTATGGATTGTTATGCCTTTCGGATTGTGCAATGCACCTGCCACATTCCAAAGGTTAGTGATGTATATTTTCACAGATCTGTTATACAAGTCTATGACAGTTTTTGTGGACGATTTTAGCACTCAGTCAAGTGCTGGTGAGCATCTGCAGTGTGTTAGAGAAGCTCTCATTAGATGTAGAAGAATGCAGCTAGCTCTGAATCCTGAGAAGACATTCCTAGGTGTTCAGAGAGGAGTTCTTTTGGGTTATGTCGTGAGTGAGAAGGGAAGAGAACCGGATCCTGATAAGATTGCCGTCATTGAAGGATTGGCAACTCCCACGAATGCTAAGGGTGTAGCCAAGTTATTGGGACATGTAGGGTGGTATAGAGAGTTGATTCCTGACTTTGCCAAGATTGTAGTGCCTATTACTCAACTGTTGAGGAAGGAGAACAGGTTTGAGTGGACAGATGCTTGTCAAGAAGCTTTTGAAGAGTTGAAGTCCAGGTTGAGTACTTATCCGGTGTTGAGGCCTCCTGACTGGAGCATGCCTTTTCACGTTTTTTGTGATGCAAGTAGTGTAGCAGTGGGTAGTGCGTTATGTCAGTCTACAGGGGAGAAGGGGAAGGACCTGCCAATCGCTTATGCCAGTAGGCAGTTGAATCCAGCAGAGAGGAACTATTCTACTACTGAGAGGGAGTGCTTGGCCATGGTTTTTTCAGTCAAGAAGTTTAGACATTATCTGATCTGCAATCCAGTGGTTTTCTTCGTTGATCATATGGCAATCAAATATCTGGTGAACAAGGCGGAGCTTAGTGGAAGATTGGCCAGGTGGGTTTTATTGCTGGAGGAATTTGACTACACTGTAGAGTATAAACCTGGTCGCATGCACTTGCAGGCCGACCATCTATCTAGGTTGTCGGAGGATGTAGGGACCAGTCCATTAGATGATAGGTTGATAGATGATAGTCTTTTTGTAGTCACAGCTCAGCCAGAATGGTACGCTGGAATAGTAGAGTTTTTGACAACTCAGCAGTTGTCAGGTGATTGGACTAAGGAGGAAAGGAGGAAGGTGAGAGTCAACAGTAGACATTTTGCAGTGATTGGCCACAGATTGTTTAGAAGGGGAGCTGATGGTGTTCTGAGAAGGTGTGTGTCAGAAGTGGAGGTTCCTGCAATTTTAGAGGCTTGCCACGACAGTGCTTGTGGGGGACATTTCTCTGGCCAACTTACAGGTCAGAAAATACTTAGAGCGGGATACTTCTGGCCTAGGTTGTTTAGGGACTCTCATGAATATGTGAAGCGCTGTGATGCCTGTCAGAGGTATGCTAGGAATGACCTTCGAATGGAGATGCCTCTACACGTTTCATTGCCACTTATACCTTTTGAAAAATGGGGAATTGATTATATCGGTGAGATTCATCCTCATTCGTCAAAAGGCATGGCTTACATCATAGTTGCGACAGAATACTTGACAAAGTGGGCGGAAGCGAAGGCAGTGAAGACAAATACGGCTGCTCATGCTGCCACATTCATGTACGAAAACATCATTTCAAGGTTTGGATGTCCCAAGATTCTGGTTAGCGATAGGGGCAGGCACTTCTTGAATGAGATGTTTCAAGAATTAACAGATAGGTTTGAGATAGATCACAGAAAAACTACTCCATATCATCCACAAACCAATGGTCAGACAGAGCGAGTCAATGGGACTCTGGTGAGTATTCTTCGCAAAACGGTGGTTGACTCAAAAAGGGATTGGGACACCAAGCTGACAGCAGCATTGTGGGCTTATCGGACAACTTTCAAGGTGACAACACAGGCAACGCCGTTTTCGTTAGTGTATGGATTGGAGGCCACTCTCCCCATCGAATTCGAGGTGGAATCACTCCGAGTTGCAGTGCAGTCACGGCTTACAAACAGTCAGTCATTAAGGAATAGGCTGACGACATTAGAAGAGCTTGATGAGAGGAGGAGAATGAGTGCTCAACATATTGAGGCCATTCAACGGAGGAGAAAAATCACCTTTGACAAGAAGCATAAGAAAAGAACGCTGAGGCCAGGTATGATGGTGATGCTCCAGGATGGTAGGAAGCTTGAGTTCCCAGGAAAGTTTGATGCAGTATGGTTAGGGCCTTATCTGATTCGTGAGGTATTTCCAAACAACTCAGTGCAGTTGGAAACGTTGAATGGAGAAGTTTTCCCCACACGCACTGCGGGAAGTAGATGCAAGCAGTACCGGATTTGAAGCTGTCTAGCCTGCAGAGCTAGGATTCTGGAATCTTCCCCTGATGGTCGCCAATGATGTGAGCACAAAATTGTGCTCACATGTCTTTTTAACCTTGTGAGAGTTAAAGTTTTAGATTTAAGCTCTTGCAAAATTATGCTCGGAGTTTTCTGGAAGTTTTGGTAAGATTAGGAGTTGGTGTAATAGCTAGTAGGCAAAGGTCCGGAACGGGGCTTTCAGGGCAGGGTCTCCGGCGAAGAGCCTTCGGTGAAGTTCCTTCGGGGAAAGGCCTTCGGCGAAACAGTGAAACCCTCATAACGTTTTCAATGTGTGACTCCTTGTGGTAACACGCTTTTTGTTTTTTTTGCAGAATTTAAACAATTTTAGAAAACTAGTACCAAAGCAGTGTTTGTAGCTAGAGAAGGGTACGCTAAATAGAGTGGATTGATGAGATCGTCACGAGGGCACAAAGAATCACGTAGTCGGATGTACCAACGCCAACGTCTTCGGCGCCTTCGGCAAAAGCTCCTTTTTGAGGTGTCTCTACTCACGCGCCTCTAGCGTATAAGGAAGCTACGCTTCCGGCGCAGACACCTCAGGAGGAGGTTGTGCTAAAGACGTCAGGGGAAGGGCCCGGACCTCTAAAGGCATCCGACCATGAGTGCGCCTTCGGCGAAGCGCCGCTAGCGCGGAAAGGGAAAACCTTCATAACAATCGGGATGCACGGTAGATCCAGTTGGTGGAAGTTGCATTAGACAGAGCTCGGGACGCTCGTTCTAACGAGTCCAAGAGCGCCGGAGATGGATCAGGAATGGAGAAGTTATGAGCGTCGGAAAACTCGTAGCCGGACATGCGCCGTTCGCGCTAGGGTTCACAGCCGGAAAGAATTCCCGTACGCCCTCGGCGATGCGCCTTCGGCGGAATCACGCGCTCACAGGAGGAAATCAACTCAGAGTCGGAAGCGCCCTTGGCGGCTGTTCATGGAAGGAAAGCGCCGGTCAGATGTACGCCTCCGACGTGGCGCTGACGGCCGGATGCGCTGGCATGAGTTGCGCTGACGGATATGCGCTGGCAGCAACGGACGAGGCATAAAGGACAAAATAGGCGGTACGACTGCGCGCCGGCGTAATTCGCTCCGGCTGGATGTGCGCCTCCAGCAAGGCGCCGACGGATAATGAACGCACCAGCGGCAACACGCCTCCAGAGAAGGGCGGGTTAGGAAAAGACAACAAGGCCGACGTATACCCTACAGCGGACTCGAGTCCGGAAGGTGGCGGCGGCGGGAGAATTCAACGTTTAAGCATGCGAATGCGCGCAAGGCGGAGACGTGAATTCGCGCATGCAAAGGGCGAACCGTTAAGCCGTATAGCCGGCTGCGTACGTTGCAACCAGTAAGAACGTTGGACGTTCTTGAAATCGGAGAAGAAAAGACTGCGCTCCAGTCTCATTCTCTCATTCTTGACTTTGCGATTTCCAGTTCCAAGATTACGCGCAAGGGCGGAGCGACCTGCAGTGAGAGTAGAGAGTGCGGAGACGAGTTGCGCAAGGATCTTGGCGGACCTTGAAAGAATTGGAGTAGCGATCTCGAACGAGCGTAGAGAGAGTGAGCAGTCAGTGCTTGAGTGGCCGACGCGCAGTGGCGATTGTGAGAGAGCGAGCGAAAGGGAGAACGTTTGTGTGTGTGCAGGCAACGCAATGTCGAAGGTTCCCCAGCTGCGAGTGTCTCCACTCAGGGTGCCGCAGATCGGTCTACGCGCATTTCAAGATGTGCTGTTGAGGTTGAAGCTCGATTTTCTCCTATGGGGGTGGAATTGGACGTGTCCGGAGATGGTGCGCGAGTATCTGCAAGAGAGACACAAGCCTTCTCGCGGATTTCGCCCACACCCAGAGAGATGGGAAATTGGCAATTGGGCGCAGGTGTTGGGCAGGTGTGCCGGCGAGGAAGGGGATCTCCTCTTCGAGGCCGACAGCGTGAAAGTGTCCCAAGAGGAAGAAGTCTCTTACAATGAGCTCTTCAAGGTGGCTAGACATCCCAAGAACGGTTTCCGGACTCGGGATTACAAGGATCGATTGCGGAGAAATGTCGCGACAGCATTGCTGCAGATATTGCAGCCGACCAAGACCGCTTACATGCATGGTTGGCAGGTAGAGTTTGTGGAGCTAGTGTTGTCAGGAGCTCCGGTGCATTGGGCACGACTTCTGTGGAAGGTGACGCGCCAACATGCGCAAGAAGAGAGGGGAGGAACGCTCAATCATCTATCGCCTTACTTAATCGTGTTTTACCGGGCGATGGGATGTTTGACGAATGCTGAGAAAACTCGGTTTCCGCAGCTGAGCCGGTCTTATCCAGGTAGATATTCGAGGGAGGCCGAAGTAGACACGGATCCGGACGAGGAACTTGCCAGTACGCCTCCGGCTCCGGCTCCAGCCAGAGCAGCAGAAGAACGTCGAAGTGAGCGCATTCCGCGCAAGCGGAAGTGGGATGAGAGACCTGAGGACAGGCAGCCGGAAGTACCAGCTGCGCCGACTCGTGGTCGGCCCACCCCCGAGCCTCATAGTCGACCAAAACAGAGGGCATGCAGAATGCCAACTGTTACTGAGGAGACCAGGCGAACTCCGACCCGGCGGAATCTCACACAGGAAGAGATAATCACTCAGGTTCTAGGGAAGACGGCAGAAACCTCTGCACAGAAGGCACCACGGCCTTCGGGAGGAGATGGACGGACTGACGACCGGCCGACTGCGAGTCGGATGACTGAAGGTCGACAGACGGAAGGAAGGCCAACTGAACGGCGCGTTGAACCGGACAGCAGGCCGGAGGCGGAAGAGAGTTTGGCTGACGAGCCAACAATCCTCAGAGGGTCGTCTTCGGCGGAAGGCACTTCTGGAAGAACGCCACCAACAAGTAGGCCAAGTGGAGTCAAGACGCGCAGGGTGTATCCGACTCCCAGTCGGACAACTGCTGGCCGGCCGACTGCGAGTCGGACAACAGAGAGTCAGCCGGATTCGCCGACTGCAAGACGGATGGGGCCAACGACCAGTGTGCGGACGCCTTCGGCGGACGCACCTTCAGCAAGGACACCTTCCGCGCAGATTGCGCCGGAAGGACAGGCAGCAGAAGCGGGCGGTGCAAGAGTGACAAAAGTCACTACGACGTCGACCCCTTCACAAACCGAAGATCGAGCCGGAACAGGGGCTCAAGCAGTGGGATCTCCCACTGCCCTGGATATTTTAGCAGGCAGTGGAGCAGCAGTCGCAGCAGAAGCTGCTGCGCGCCACAGTTCCAGGGAGTCGCCAAGGGATTCGGTGGCGACTGAAATCCTCGCGACTGAGGATGATACGAGCTCGGAAGAGCAAGAAGAGGAGTCAGTGCAGAAAACGCCAACAGGGGTGCTGTGCGAACAGATAGTTCCACTCCTGCGATATCTGGATCGCAAGACATCCAAATACGGAAGTGCCTTAAAACCGCAGTCTTATGTGGAGACAATCAGGCGAAGGACGAGGAGCAAGGTGGCAAAGTGGGCCTCTAGATGCGGAGTATATGTGGATAGGAACACCGCCCTCCGACAACACCTGGCGGTCACCCAGAAGCTGTACCAAGCCTTGCAGCAGCAGAAGGAGGATGCGGCGACGAAGAGTCAGGCGGAGGCCGAACTAATACGGGCAAGGATCGAGTCGGAACTGCAGGAGGAGCGGAGACAGAACGAAGTCCTAGCAGCCGAGCTTGCGCGCCAGACGCGCGCCTTAGAGGAAAGTCAACGAGCCCGCAAGGAGGATGAGGAGTTGTTGTGCAACTTGCAAACCGAGTGCTCGGATTTGAGGACACAACGTGCGGATTTAGAAATGCAGCTGGTAGAGGTGGAGAGCAGCAGCAGGGCACGAGGAGAGTTGGCGGCACGGGTGACTCGTTGTCTAAACGGATACACCCATTGGGAGGTGGCAGCTCAAGAGAGGGTTACACTCCGGGAGTTCGAGCTTCGGGCGGCGGCATTGACGGAAGGTGACAGTCGGAGTCGGCGGCGAGTGGCAAGGAAATTAGAAACTTTTCTGTCGGGTGCGCGCGACACTATGGCGCACTTGCAGTCGGAAGTCACTGCAGCGCTCCGACGCCTGGGGTTACGCAGCCGGTCGGAAGACTGGCAGGGTAGAGATAGTACGCGGAGCAGTCCGGCGCGCAGGAGGCGCAGCACCGGATCTGCTGAGTGCAGTAGAGTAGTTTGGTTTCGCGCAGATGCTGCGAGTGGTAGATAGGATAGCGTAGTGCTAGTTAGGATCTTTTGAGAGTATAAAGTAGATCAAGGCGTTTTGCCTTGGGACTCTTCCAGTTTCGGAAGTGCAGATCAGGAACTCACTTTCTTGGCGTGTTTGTGCATTTTGGTCCTGGCACCACGTAGAGAAGCTGCAGCATAGCGAAGTTACCGTATGTTGTAGTTGAAGGCCTTCGGCTGAATGTTCAGAGCTCGCACCCGGTTAGAGACTTGAGTAGTGCGGATCTGCACCTGCGGGTGATTTCTGATGCTCAGAGCCGGCTGCGAGTTAGAGACTTGAACAGTTCCCCCTTACTCCTTCGAGTGACATATCCTGATTGTACTCCTACGGGAAGTTTCCCCTGAATGCCAATGTGAAGTTTCATTACTTCGTGTAAACCTTGGTTTGTAATTCAGGTTGTGTGTGTGTTACTGGATCGTGTTTTCAGTAAGTTCTCAGTCGGGTCTGCACTCCCTGCGTTTTGTGTGATAGTCGAGGGTGACGTCCACGGCGTACGTAGAGGCTTCGTTCCGAAGTGAGAAGTCCAGTCCGGGTACCCCCGCTAGTTCCTGGCGGAAGGGCAGTAAAAGCCGGAGTGGGAGGCACTTCCTGCAGAACCTCTGAGTGAACTTGCGAGACACTTTCCTCCTGAAATCCGAAGCGGAGGTCCTGACCGACCTCCGAGTTGTGCTTTTTGCCAGTTTCAGGTGTGTGTGTGTGTGTGTGTTGAGTGACCAAGCTGTACCGTGCATCCTCCGAGCATCCTCCGAGTTGAGTTCCTCCTCCGAGTCGAGCCTCCGAGTCGAGCACTACAGTATTTCTGGGAGTGACAGTCGCCTAGAATTCAAACTCTACCAAAAGTCTGTTAAATGTGACACTTTTACTCTGTGTGTTGCCTCTGTCCCTGTGGGTTCGATCTTTTTACCACCATACTGCAGTTTTAGCCTTTGGTGGGTTATTACATAAGGAGCCGACAACTTCTTTTTGGCGCCGCTGCCGGGGACAGTGCGTCAACACCAGAAACCTTGAGCAGCAATGCTCGGTGAATGTCGACGAGCGATAGTGTGGGAAACCTGAGTGCGAGAGCCACACGGAAACTCCGTCGAGATTCAGAAAAAGCCGTGGAAACAAAACGGCGAACTAAAAAGAAGACTCCCAGTGAGGACTCTGCAGAAAGATCGCCATCACCGACTACTGGAAGACAAAGGCGTTCCAGTTCACCTACCGAGAGCATTGAGCTAACAGTTCTATTGGACATCCCTCCGACGGGAACTCTTCCTGAGTTTGGCCAACCTAGGATCAGTCCGTCGACAGGATCATCGATGGCAGAACATCAAGCCAATCTCCGCCAGGTGTTTTCCCAACCTACCACCAAACATTCGTATCCAAGATACACGGGAACGGGCGACGACGATGATGCAGATTCATACATAAAGCTCTTCGAGTCTGTCTCCATCGCCAATCGTGAGACCAGTGATGAAGACAGATTACGAATCTTTCCTAGCCTGCTACGCAGACGAGCGCGTAGCTGGTACAACCATGAGAGCACCGACCCCACTGGCATCCGGACCTGGGCTCAGCTCAAGGAAAAGTTTCTGAAGCGGTTCCGCGAACTCGGATACGACAGTCGAGTTCTGACCCGGCTTCGAAATCTTCGACGCGAGCGGAAGGAGAATCTTCGAGACTACACGGAGAGATTCCAAGACCTCCTAGATCGAATTCCGAAGACAGGCCCGGGAGAACCGTATTCGGTACAACAGGCAGTGGATTGGTATGTGACGGGGCTCTCAAGAGAAATGGAGACCTTCTGTAGGAGAGGCAAGACTGACACAATCCAAGATGTGATAGCTTCCGCGGAGACCTTTGAGACGTCAACCCTTGACACTCGAAGACGCGACCGACGGTCGACGAAGAAGAAGTCGCAAGGCGGACGTCGGAAGAGAAGGAACTCGCCTTCCTCGACAGAAGAATCAAGCTCCTCCGAATCAAGTTCTTCCTCGGAGGAGGAAGAGGACTCGTCATCTTCAGAAGAAGAAAGACGGAAGAAGAAACGCAGTGCGATCAAGAAGAAGGATCGAGGTAAGGGAATCCCAGTGAAGACTCAAGGGGACATCGCAGCCAAGGTAGACAACCTGGTGAAGAATTTTGCGGACCTGAAAGTTCATGTAGTGGGAGGCCAAGACCGACGTAAATCACCTGCGAGACAACGAGCAAATCTCTGGTGTACTACGTGCGGACAGGTGGGACATGCCAACACGGAGTGCATGTCCGCGAGGCCATCTTACCCAGTGAATGCGGTCGAATGGGCACCACAGTGGGAGACCCCCATGTATTATGCTGAGCCGCCTATGTATTATGCTGAGCAGGTTGAGGACACCGCCTACTCGGTACAGACAGCTCCAGCTACAACTCCGAACCCACCGGTGCATATACCGCGCTTTGTTCCAAGGGAAATGGCGGGTACACTCCCACCAAGACGCATGGCACCTCCAGGAAATCACACAGGAAATAACCGACCTCGAGCACAATTCGATGGTTGCTACAACTGCGGAGACATGGGGCATTACGCGCCAAGTTGTCCCCACCCGAGGAGGCCAATGGGGTATGCACCATTGTGCAGCAATTGCAAGAAGTCCGGACATACAGCAGCTGAATGTGACCAGCCACCAATCCCTAGGCCAACCGTGCGTTTCGTAGCAACACCTGGCAAGGAAGAAGTGCAGGTCAACCAGGTAGAACTGAGTCTGGACCCAGCTGAAGAAAACGAAGTATGGCCAGAGGAAGAAGTAATGTGCGGTCGGGTAGAAACCCGAAGTTCGAAGAGGAAAGGAGAAGGCCACGAGGACACTCGCCGCCTCGAGCGTAGGGAAGAGAGGAGGAAGTCTAAAGAAGTTAGAGAAGGCCCGAGGAGAAGGCCGGGTACACCTCCGGCTATGAGAAACACCCAGCCGGAGCAGAACTCAGAAAATGCGGATAGGTATTCAGAAGAGTTCCGGACTCGAGATTACCTTCCGGACATCAAAGATGAGGTAAGTCACCTCATCAAGGAAGCACTGAACGCCGGAATGACATCCGACGACCGGAAGGCGGTTAGGCCCCCTACACCCCTTCCGACCGCGAGTACAGGGAAACTTCCGGCCGTGACTTCCAACACTCCCTACGACATAGTGAAAGACATGGGGAGCCAGAGGGCAAATATTTCCTTCCACCAGTTGTTGGAAGACAATAAGACGTACAGGAGGATGCTGATGCTTTCGTTGCGCAGACCACGCAAACCCCGAAAAGAGAAACTTCCGGATGTGTACAGAGTGGAAGGGGGAGACCTGGGACCTCCAGATATCGAAGTAGAGATCGGAGGTTGTGTCATTCAGAAGGTACCAGTGGACTCCGGCTCGGGCGTGAATATCATGACCGAGGAGACAGCGAATTCCTTGGGATTCCAGACCTTCGAGCCTACATCCCGAGTATTGCGCCTGGCCGATCAAACACGCAGAATGCCACTAGGAATGTTGAGCAATGTGAGAACCAACATTGGAGGAGTGGACTTTCAACTGTCCTACATAATACTGCAACCTCTGATGAAGAAAGGTTATGATGTGCTGCTTGGCAGACCTTGGCTATACGATGCCAAAGCAAGGTGTGACTGGAGTAGGAAGAGATTACAGTTCCGTAGCCCTGCTGACCCTCCGACTGTCATTACCGTACCGTGGACCAAGGTACCTCATGAAGGCGAAACACCTTCCACCACCTCCGGTTACACAACCGGAGGGGAGACCAGCTCATCATGCACTTCAGAGACCGAAACGTCGGAAGACTTTGTGGGCTACGTCACTTGCTGCTCCATTGAGGAGGAAGGAGACGAGGTGTATCCGGATGACGAATAGCAACTAGCAGCCGGACTGGGCAGAAGCGAGATCAGTCACACAGAGGGGATTGTTGACCCGAGTGATTGCTGCGAACTGCAGCTCAGTCCAGGTAAAGGCTTGAAGGTGTCAAGCCAGGTACAAGGAGAAGAGTTGAACAGGGTACAGGCGTTTCTTCGCCAGTATGAGGATGTCTTCGCATGGAGGATTGAAGACATGAAAGGCATACCTGCAAGGTATGGAGAGCACAGGATCGACTTGTTGGACGAGGCAGTTCCGGTTCGCCAACGCCAATACAGGCTCAACCCAAAATATTCATTATTGGTGAAGGACGAAATCGATAAGTACCTGAGCGCAGGAATCATCTACCCGGTACTTAGTAGCGAGTGGGTGTCGCCTATCGTGATCGTACCCAAGAAACTGACGGGTAAGATCCGGGTGTGTCAGGACTTCAGGAAGCTGAATGCAGCAACGAGGAAGGACCATCACCCTCTCCCTTTCACGGACTCTATTCTGGACCATGTAGCAGGGCATGAATGCTACAGTTTTCTAGACGGATTTTCCGGCTACAACCAGGTGTCCATCAGGGAACAGGACAAGGACAAAACAACCTTCACAACCGACTGGGGAACCTATGCTTATCACAAGATGCCGTTCGGTCTGTGCAACGCGCCAGCGACGTTCCAGCGGATGATGACAAACATCTTCCAAGAGCACCTGAGGAAGTTCCTAGAAATTTTCATCGACGACTTTTGTGTCTTCGGTAAGAGGTCGGAGCACCTTAACCATCTTCGGCAAACGTTCGACAGATGTAGGGAGAGCAGCTTGTCCTTACACCCTGAGAAATGTTTCTTCTTCATGACCAGCGGAATCCTGCTGGGGCACCGAGTTTCGTCCGATGGCATTGCAGTGGATGTAGAGAAGGTGAAGATTATTCTCGAACTGCAGCCGCCAACGAATCTGCGTGAGTTGAGGGCCTTCCTTGGCCATGTAGGTTATTACAGAAGGTTCATAAATATGTATGCCATCTTGGCAGCCGATCTGACAAAGCTGCTTAAGAAGGATGAACCCTATGTGTGGGGCAAGGAGCAACAGCTGGCCTTTGAAACGCTCAAGGCCAAACTGACGACTGCTCCGGTTCTGAGAAGTCCGGATTGGAACAGACCTTTCCATGTCTATGTAGACACGTCGGCGTTTGCAATCGGGGTGGTTCTCAGTCAGAAGGACGACAACAAGAAAGACTACCCGATTTACTTCGCGAGTCGTCAGTTGTCAGCAGCAGAGAAGAAGTACACGACAACTGAGAGGGAGGCGTTGGGAATGGTGTACTCCTGTAAGAAGTTCCGACATTATTTGATCTGCTATGAGTTCGTGTTTCATGTAGATCATTACGCCTTACAGCACCTGGTGAAGAAGGCGGATCTGTCCGGACGAATTGCCAGGTGGGTGCTACTGCTGCAGGAATTCACCTACACTGTACAGACACGGAAAGGCGTTCACCATGAGAACGCGGACTACCTCTCCCGACTATGGACCGAAACCATAGAGGAGGAAGTAGTGGATGATTTTCCCGACGAACAGCTTTTTCAGTTGTCCGCCAGCCATGAGTCCAGGTACGCGGACTTATACAGGTTTCTGCTCACACTACAATGTCCGGAAGGATTGGATGCGGAGCAGCGCACAGTCTTCGTTCATAAAGCGGGACCTTACCAGCTTCAACAGGGGGTCTTGTTCAAGAAAATGGCAGACGAGAGGTTGTGCAGATGTCTAGAGGAGTCTGAAGTACCGCGAGTTGTCAAAGCCATGCACACAGAAGACGCTGGTGGTCACTACGCCACCAGAAACACAGTGACCAAAATTGTAAATGCAGGATACTGGTGGCCGACGATGTTCAAAGATGTACACGACTACGTTCGCAAATGCGACAGCTGCCAGAGGACGGGAAGGCCGACTCCGACCACGAGATGGCCTCTTACACCAATCATGCCATTAGCACCATTTGAAAAATGGGGGATCGACTTCGTGGGACCAATACAACCTGTCACTAAAGGCACGCGCAGGCGCTACATATTGGTAGCAACAGACTATGCGACCAAGATGGTGGAGGCAGAAGCCACAAGGCACGATGACGCAGCCGCAGTAGCACGGTTCCTATTCGAATCCATCATCACACGCTACGGGTGCCCCCTAGAAATAGTCAGTGACAGAGGGACGCACTTTCTGAATCAGGTGATAGAAAGTTTGACGCGGCACTTCCAGATTAAGCATCGGAAGACTACTCCATACAACCCCAAGGCTAATGGTCTGACAGAGAAGTCCAATGGATTACTCTGTAAGATACTCCTCAAGGTGACTGTAAACCATGCTCATGACTGGGACACCAAGCTACCGGCCGCCTTATGGGCATATAGAACGGCAGAAAAAGTCACCACCAGGCAAACACCTTACTTCCTAGTTTATGGGCAACATCCGATCTTACCCATCGAATTCGAGATACCTACCAAGAGGACCTTAGATCAGAGAAGGCTGGACGCGGAAGAAAGTCAGGCATATAGACTGCAAGAGGTAATAGCACTGGAGGAAAGACGTCAAGAGGCCGAAGATCGGACAAAGCAATTACAACTCAGGCGGAAAGAGAAGTACGATCGAAGGCTCAAACCAGTACTGCTGGAGAAGGGCGATTTGGCTCTGCTATACGATAGCAGACATGCTAGATTTCCAGGCAAGCTCCACTTGAGGTGGATGGGACCTTACAAGGTGATAGAAGTTTTTCCAAATGGATCCATCCAACTCGCAGAACTGACGGGAGAATGGTTAGGCACCCGCGTGAACGGATGGCGTCTGAAGAAATACCACGTGTAAATGTTCGCGTGGGCGCTCACAATTGAGGAGGGGGGCATGTGGTAACACGCTTTTTGTTTTTTTTGCAGAATTTAAACAATTTTAGAAAACTAGTACCAAAGCAGTGTTTGTAGCTAGAGAAGGGTACGCTAAATAGAGTGGATTGATGAGATCGTCACGAGGGCACAAAGAATCACGTAGTCGGATGTACCAACGCCAACGTCTTCGGCGCCTTCGGCAAAAGCTCCTTTTTGAGGTGTCTCTACTCACGCGCCTCTAGCGTATAAGGAAGCTACGCTTCCGGCGCAGACACCTCAGGAGGAGGTTGTGCTAAAGACGTCAGGGGAAGGGCCCGGACCTCTAAAGGCATCCGACCATGAGTGCGCCTTCGGCGAAGCGCCGCTAGCGCGGAAAGGGAAAACCTTCATAACAATCGGGATGCACGGTAGATCCAGTTGGTGGAAGTTGCATTAGACAGAGCTCGGGACGCTCGTTCTAACGAGTCCAAGAGCGCCGGAGATGGATCAGGAATGGAGAAGTTATGAGCGTCGGAAAACTCGTAGCCGGACATGCGCCGTTCGCGCTAGGGTTCACAGCCGGAAAGAATTCCCGTACGCCCTCGGCGATGCGCCTTCGGCGGAATCACGCGCTCACAGGAGGAAATCAACTCAGAGTCGGAAGCGCCCTTGGCGGCTGTTCATGGAAGGAAAGCGCCGGTCAGATGTACGCCTCCGACGTGGCGCTGACGGCCGGATGCGCTGGCATGAGTTGCGCTGACGGATATGCGCTGGCAGCAACGGACGAGGCATAAAGGACAAAATAGGCGGTACGACTGCGCGCCGGCGTAATTCGCTCCGGCTGGATGTGCGCCTCCAGCAAGGCGCCGACGGATAATGAACGCACCAGCGGCAACACGCCTCCAGAGAAGGGCGGGTTAGGAAAAGACAACAAGGCCGACGTATACCCTACAGCGGACTCGAGTCCGGAAGGTGGCGGCGGCGGGAGAATTCAACGTTTAAGCATGCGAATGCGCGCAAGGCGGAGACGTGAATTCGCGCATGCAAAGGGCGAACCGTTAAGCCGTATAGCCGGCTGCGTACGTTGCAACCAGTAAGAACGTTGGACGTTCTTGAAATCGGAGAAGAAAAGACTGCGCTCCAGTCTCATTCTCTCATTCTTGACTTTGCGATTTCCAGTTCCAAGATTACGCGCAAGGGCGGAGCGACCTGCAGTGAGAGTAGAGAGTGCGGAGACGAGTTGCGCAAGGATCTTGGCGGACCTTGAAAGAATTGGAGTAGCGATCTCGAACGAGCGTAGAGAGAGTGAGCAGTCAGTGCTTGAGTGGCCGACGCGCAGTGGCGATTGTGAGAGAGCGAGCGAAAGGGAGAACGTTTGTGTGTGTGCAGGCAACGCAATGTCGAAGGTTCCCCAGCTGCGAGTGTCTCCACTCAGGGTGCCGCAGATCGGTCTACGCGCATTTCAAGATGTGCTGTTGAGGTTGAAGCTCGATTTTCTCCTATGGGGGTGGAATTGGACGTGTCCGGAGATGGTGCGCGAGTATCTGCAAGAGAGACACAAGCCTTCTCGCGGATTTCGCCCACACCCAGAGAGATGGGAAATTGGCAATTGGGCGCAGGTGTTGGGCAGGTGTGCCGGCGAGGAAGGGGATCTCCTCTTCGAGGCCGACAGCGTGAAAGTGTCCCAAGAGGAAGAAGTCTCTTACAATGAGCTCTTCAAGGTGGCTAGACATCCCAAGAACGGTTTCCGGACTCGGGATTACAAGGATCGATTGCGGAGAAATGTCGCGACAGCATTGCTGCAGATATTGCAGCCGACCAAGACCGCTTACATGCATGGTTGGCAGGTAGAGTTTGTGGAGCTAGTGTTGTCAGGAGCTCCGGTGCATTGGGCACGACTTCTGTGGAAGGTGACGCGCCAACATGCGCAAGAAGAGAGGGGAGGAACGCTCAATCATCTATCGCCTTACTTAATCGTGTTTTACCGGGCGATGGGATGTTTGACGAATGCTGAGAAAACTCGGTTTCCGCAGCTGAGCCGGTCTTATCCAGGTAGATATTCGAGGGAGGCCGAAGTAGACACGGATCCGGACGAGGAACTTGCCAGTACGCCTCCGGCTCCGGCTCCAGCCAGAGCAGCAGAAGAACGTCGAAGTGAGCGCATTCCGCGCAAGCGGAAGTGGGATGAGAGACCTGAGGACAGGCAGCCGGAAGTACCAGCTGCGCCGACTCGTGGTCGGCCCACCCCCGAGCCTCATAGTCGACCAAAACAGAGGGCACGCAGAATGCCAACTGTTACTGAGGAGACCAGGCGAACTCCGACCCGGCGGAATCTCACACAGGAAGAGATAATCACTCAGGTTCTAGGGAAGACGGCAGAAACCTCTGCACAGAAGGCACCACGGCCTTCGGGAGGAGATGGACGGACTGACGACCGGCCGACTGCGAGTCGGATGACTGAAGGTCGACAGACGGAAGGAAGGCCAACTGAACGGCGCGTTGAACCGGACAGCAGGCCGGAGGCGGAAGAGAGTTTGGCTGACGAGCCAACAATCCTCAGAGGGTCGTCTTCGGCGGAAGGCACTTCTGGAAGAACGCCACCAACAAGTAGGCCAAGTGGAGTCAAGACGCGCAGGGTGTATCCGACTCCCAGTCGGACAACTGCTGGCCGGCCGACTGCGAGTCGGACAACAGAGAGTCAGCCGGATTCGCCGACTGCAAGACGGATGGGGCCAACGACCAGTGTGCGGACGCCTTCGGCGGACGCACCTTCAGCAAGGACACCTTCCGCGCAGATTGCGCCGGAAGGACAGGCAGCAGAAGCGGGCGGTGCAAGAGTGACAAAAGTCACTACGACGTCGACCCCTTCACAAACCGAAGATCGAGCCGGAACAGGGGCTCAAGCAGTGGGATCTCCCACTGCCCTGGATATTTTAGCAGGCAGTGGAGCAGCAGTCGCAGCAGAAGCTGCTGCGCGCCACAGTTCCAGGGAGTCGCCAAGGGATTCGGTGGCGACTGAAATCCTCGCGACTGAGGATGATACGAGCTCGGAAGAGCAAGAAGAGGAGTCAGTGCAGAAAACGCCAACAGGGGTGCTGTGCGAACAGATAGTTCCACTCCTGCGATATCTGGATCGCAAGACATCCAAATACGGAAGTGCCTTAAAACCGCAGTCTTATGTGGAGACAATCAGGCGAAGGACGAGGAGCAAGGTGGCAAAGTGGGCCTCTAGATGCGGAGTATATGTGGATAGGAACACCGCCCTCCGACAACACCTGGCGGTCACCCAGAAGCTGTACCAAGCCTTGCAGCAGCAGAAGGAGGATGCGGCGACGAAGAGTCAGGCGGAGGCCGAACTAATACGGGCAAGGATCGAGTCGGAACTGCAGGAGGAGCGGAGACAGAACGAAGTCCTAGCAGCCGAGCTTGCGCGCCAGACGCGCGCCTTAGAGGAAAGTCAACGAGCCCGCAAGGAGGATGAGGAGTTGTTGTGCAACTTGCAAACCGAGTGCTCGGATTTGAGGACACAACGTGCGGATTTAGAAATGCAGCTGGTAGAGGTGGAGAGCAGCAGCAGGGCACGAGGAGAGTTGGCGGCACGGGTGACTCGTTGTCTAAACGGATACACCCATTGGGAGGTGGCAGCTCAAGAGAGGGTTACACTCCGGGAGTTCGAGCTTCGGGCGGCGGCATTGACGGAAGGTGACAGTCGGAGTCGGCGGCGAGTGGCAAGGAAATTAGAAACTTTTCTGTCGGGTGCGCGCGACACTATGGCGCACTTGCAGTCGGAAGTCACTGCAGCGCTCCGACGCCTGGGGTTACGCAGCCGGTCGGAAGACTGGCAGGGTAGAGATAGTACGCGGAGCAGTCCGGCGCGCAGGAGGCGCAGCACCGGATCTGCTGAGTGCAGTAGAGTAGTTTGGTTTCGCGCAGATGCTGCGAGTGGTAGATAGGATAGCGTAGTGCTAGTTAGGATCTTTTGAGAGTATAAAGTAGATCAAGGCGTTTTGCCTTGGGACTCTTCCAGTTTCGGAAGTGCAGATCAGGAACTCACTTTCTTGGCGTGTTTGTGCATTTTGGTCCTGGCACCACGTAGAGAAGCTGCAGCATAGCGAAGTTACCGTATGTTGTAGTTGAAGGCCTTCGGCTGAATGTTCAGAGCTCGCACCCGGTTAGAGACTTGAGTAGTGCGGATCTGCACCTGCGGGTGATTTCTGATGCTCAGAGCCGGCTGCGAGTTAGAGACTTGAACAGTTCCCCCTTACTCCTTCGAGTGACATATCCTGATTGTACTCCTACGGGAAGTTTCCCCTGAATGCCAATGTGAAGTTTCATTACTTCGTGTAAACCTTGGTTTGTAATTCAGGTTGTGTGTGTGTTACTGGATCGTGTTTTCAGTAAGTTCTCAGTCGGGTCTGCACTCCCTGCGTTTTGTGTGATAGTCGAGGGTGACGTCCACGGCGTACGTAGAGGCTTCGTTCCGAAGTGAGAAGTCCAGTCCGGGTACCCCCGCTAGTTCCTGGCGGAAGGGCAGTAAAAGCCGGAGTGGGAGGCACTTCCTGCAGAACCTCTGAGTGAACTTGCGAGACACTTTCCTCCTGAAATCCGAAGCGGAGGTCCTGACCGACCTCCGAGTTGTGCTTTTTGCCAGTTTCAGGTGTGTGTGTGTGTGTGTGTTGAGTGACCAAGCTGTACCGTGCATCCTCCGAGCATCCTCCGAGTTGAGTTCCTCCTCCGAGTCGAGCCTCCGAGTCGAGCACTACAGTATTTCTGGGAGTGACAGTCGCCTAGAATTCAAACTCTACCAAAAGTCTGTTAAATGTGACACTTTTACTCTGTGTGTTGCCTCTGTCCCTGTGGGTTCGATCTTTTTACCACCATACTGCAGTTTTAGCCTTTGGTGGGTTATTACACTCCTTGACTCAGTTAGTGTCTCCTTGGAAAGAGCTCGCAACGCTCGTTCCAACGAGACCAAGAACTCTTCAAACGGATGAGGAATCACTGAGTTGTGAGTGTCGGAAGTTACTGATGGGAAGGGTTGAGGCAAGTCTGGTTGCGAACGTCTCCGGCTGCGAACGTCTTCGGCAACGGGGGTCTCCGGCTGCGAACATCTCCGGCTTCGGACGACTTCGCGACAACTGCGAGCAGGCCTTCGGTGAACTCGGGGTCGGCGAACTCCGAGCCGGTGAACATCGTGCAAGGGCCATCGGCGAAACAGTAAACTCGGCATATCTTTTTCATTTGTTAACGGTTTGACTTGATTAGGGTCTCGTTGGAAAGAACTCGCGACGCTCGTTCCAACGAGACCAAGAACTCTTCAAACGGATAAGGCGTCACTGAGTTATGAGCGTCGAAAGCGGCAGATAGGGTAGGACAACATCCAACCGGAAGACATCGAACCGGAAGCTATCTCACCGGAAGATATCCAACCGGAAGCTATCCAACCAGAAGACATCAAACCGGAAAACCCGCCTCCGGAGAACTCGAGGTCGGCGAACTTCGTGCCGGCGCCTTTGGCGAAGGGTAAAACCGGCATAACTTTCTCAATTCGTAACGGTTTGACTCAGTTAGGGTCTCGTTGGAAAGAGCTCGACCTGCTCGTTCCAACGAGCCCACGAACTTGTGAAACAGAGCTAGGGTCTGTGAGTTATGGGTGTCGGGAGTGACTGTTATGGATAAGCAAAGGTGTGGTCGTGCGTCTTCTGCGGGTGGATGCCTTCGGCGGTGCGCGAAAGAAGATCCCCTCCGGCGGATATCGGGTGGTCAGGATGTAGAATGTACAGGTGTGGCGGCGGCGGCGGCGTGTAGTCGCGCAGGGGGAGCAGGCAGCTATCCATCATTGCGAGTGGGGCATGCAGGCGGGCTGTGGGTGTCTCGGCTTTGAACTTCGAAGTGGAGAGTTCGGCGTGGGAGCTGAGACCTGGTGGTGTGTTCGGACTAGTGTGCGAGAGCTTGTAGTGTACCAGTGTGCGAGAGCTGGTGGTGTGCGTGTGTGGAGACGGAAGTGGTGTGCTCGGCCTGGGAGCTGAGATCAGAGTGGAAGACCTGAGAGTGGGATCTGAGATTGAAGTGTAATCTGTGAGTGGGAGCTGAGATCTGAGTGGAAGACCTGAGAGTGGGATCTGAGATTGAAGTGTAATCTGTGACTGAAATCTGACAGTCGGGATCTGAATTTGAACTTGAAAAGTGAGAGTTGAATCCGAGAGAGAAATCTGGTGGGGTCTGAAGGTGGGAGCTGAGAAGTCGACATTGAACTCTGAGTAGGAATTGGGAGTGGGACTGGTATCTAGGAAAGCCCACAGCGGCTGTAGTATTGAGGAAGTCACCCAGAGTTGGGTTAGATCTTTATGTAACAAAGAGCTTGTCTGATGCTCTTGCGAAAATAGTAGACAGCAAGGTTATTATTTTCAGTTCTGGATAATTTGTCTGTGAAGGAGCAAGTGTTTATGATCTCATTGTCCTGAATACACTTTGAGTACATGGCTTGCAATCAGAGAAGTTAGATTATGGGAGTTCGAACCCCCACCCGGACTACAAACGCTGAAGGGTGGGAAGGTTTGGCTCACACGCACCACGCGCCGCAATTTGCGCCTTCGGCGCCAGGGCCTTCGAGCCGAGGAGATACGAGCAGAGAGCGTGCGGAGGCCGCACCGTCGGCGGGAAGTCCGCCGATAGATGCGCCTTCGGCGGTAGGGCCAATAGGCCAAGGAACATCGGGCGTGCGGCCCCCGGCCATGTCGCCTTCGGCGATAGATGTCCGCGGCGCTACGCCTGCGGCAGACAAGGCGCCGGCAAATGCGCCTGCGCACGGGCCGGGCACAGCCCCCACGGACCGATCAAGGGAGCAGCAACAGACGGTGGAGCGGAGTGACTGTCCGCGGGATGAAATCTCGATGCGCGATGCGCAATCAAACCCCGCGCAGCCACCCTCCGCTCGACCGCCTTCGGCGGCGGACGACGGAGACAGAGAGGACGCGGTAGGCAATCAACAAGCAAGCGACGGGGATGCCGCTCGGGTACATTCGCCTTCCGCCTTAGACATTTTGGCGACGAGCAGCGAGGCTGCAGCCGAGCCTTCGCAGGCAGCACACGTCGACGACGTGCAGCCCCACTCGGGGCAGTCGCCGACGCAATCAATGGCGACTGAAATTCTCCACTCGGATGATGACGACGGAGGCTCCACGGAAGAAATGTCAGGAGCAGAAGACACCGAGGAGGAGGAGGAGGAAATTGTTGGAGCGCCGGCGGCGGCGCTGTCTGAGCAGGTGATTCCGTTGCTGCGGTACTTGGATCGCAAGGTCGATAAATACGCCGACCCACTCCAGCCGGGATCTTACATCGAGTTAGTGCGTAGGCGGACTCGCACTAAAGTCCACACCAGCAAGCTATTAGCTAGAGTGGACCAGGAGTTGAGGGACTTGAAGGAGAAGCATGCGTGCTTGTGGGGTTAGTACAAGCTTAATCAGAAATTCTACAAGCACTCCGAGAAGATGAAGGATGAGAAACTGGGCGAGCTCACCAAGGAGCAGGTGAAGGTCAAGGAAGCACTCAACTCTGAGCAGGCCCAGAATCGGATTTTGTCAGAGGAGCTCGTGCGACAGACGCGGTTGTTGGAACAATGTCAGCTCGCACGGCAGGCGGATGAAGAATTAATCCGCAGGTTGCAGTCAGAGTGTGGCGAATTGAGGGCGCAACGTGCTGAAGCCGAATCTCAATTAGTGATAATTGAAGAGGATCGCAGGAAGGAGGCGGATCGCACGAAGGTGGAGACGGCAAGGCGAGTCGCCCACTGTCTCAAGGGCTACGCCCACTGGGAAGTGAAGGCGCAGGAGAAACTCACACTGCGTGAGTTTGAATTGCGCGTAGCCGGGTTGTTGTCAGGCGACAGTAGGAGTCGGCGGAAGGTAGCGAAGAAGCTCGAAGCCTTTCTGTCGAAGGCACAGGATACCATGTCCGCCCTCGAAGGGGAGGTGTCCGCGGCGTTGCAGCGGTTGGGACTGCGCAGTCGAGCGGAAGATTGGCAGGGTAGGGAGTTAGTGCGCGGCAGTCGGCCGCGCAGGAGACGTAGTACAGGTTCCGCGGAGTGTAGTGTAGCGTGGTTCCGTGCAGGCGTGTAGCGTAGTGCAGTGTAGTGTTAGGTAGGACTTAGAAGGTATAAAATAGTTCCAGGCGTTTTGCCTGGGGTTCTTTCCCATCAGAAGTATAGATCAGGAACCCATTTCCTTTGCGTGTTCGTGTCCTTGAGTTCTGTCACCACGCACGAGGAGTTACAACTTAGCGTTCCGCATTTTGTAGCTGAAGGCCTTCGGCCGAATGTTCAGAGCTAGTACATTGGTTAGAGACTTGAGTAGTTCGGATCTGCACCTGCGGGTGACTGCCGATGCTCAGAGCCAGTGACTAGTTAGATACTTGAACAGTTTCGCCCCTACACCTTCGAGTGTTTCTTTCTGATTGTACTCCTTGGGATTTTTCCCCTGAATGCCAAAGTGAAGTTTTGCTACTTCGTGTAAGCCTTGGTTGTAAATTCAGGTTACGCTGCAGCAGGTGCCTTGAGGGTAACCCCTGTAGTATTTCTGGGAATGACAAGTGCCTGAGAATTCAAACTCTTCAATAGACTGTTGTTGTGTTACTGGAATGTTTCACAGTGAGTCCTTCAGTGCGGACCTGTGTTCTCTGCGCGTTTTGTGAGTTGAGAGTGTTGTTCACCGCGTAGGAGTGACTTCGATCCGAAGTAGGCAGTCCAAACCGGGTTTCCTACACTAGCAGCAAGCTAGTGGAAGTGTTGTAAAAGCCGGAGTTGGAAGTCACTGCCCGCAGCTTTGCCGAGTGTACTCTTGAGAGACTTTCCCCCTGAAATCTTGAAGTAGAGGTCCTAACGGATCTCTGGGTTGTGTTTCTGTAGTTTCAGGTGTGTGTTACGCTGCACTGTGCGACCTCCGAGTGCGCTCCGAGTGGACACTTGCAGTATTTCTGGGAGTGACAGTTGCCTGAGAATTCAAACTCCTCAATAGTCTGTTAAAACGTGACACTTTGTACCCTGTGTGTTCCTCTGTCCCTGTGGGTTCGACCTTTCTACCACTATATTGCAGTTTTAGCCTTTAATGGGTTATTACACCGTCCAGTCTGTCCGTTCCTTGTCTCTTCGTCGGCGCTTCCGCCGCCGCAACTCCGTCCGTCCAAGAGCGCATCCACCCGTCCCGTCCGCATAGTCCGTACCGATTTGATTACTCTGGCGGCTCTTCCGCCGTACGCGGCGCTGCGCTGGCGCGGAAGGCGCCGTACACTTTCTACCTCACAAGGCGCATTTCTAGGGCCCAAGGCGGATTTCCCGCCGACGCCGAAGCGCCTGTGCACAGGCGCGCGCCTGTGCGTAGGCGGACTTCGCGCATCCCCTAACCCTACTTCGCCTGTGCACAGGCGAACGCCTTCGTCCGCGCATAGGACAAAACTTGTTTCCCCCTTCCGCGTAGGCGGAATTCGCGCCGGTGGCGAACTCTTTCCGCCGTAGGCGACTGCCTCCGTTTCTTCCAATAGTGATAACTCCCTAAGTCCTCATCCGTTCCAAGCGTTCTTGGACTCGTTGGAATCAGTGCGTCGAGCTCTTTCCAACGGGACCCTAACTGGATCAAGGCGCCCGAGGGTCAACCCAATTATGGAGGGTTTCCCTACAGCCGCGGACGCAACCTCCGAAGGCGGGTTTTGCGCCTTGCGTCGTAGGGGTCCTAACTGCAGAGCTCGCAGGGAGGGTGGTGCCTGTCCTTACTGCTGCACCCCAAATCCCAGATTCTACAGGATCCCTCGAGAATCCCCGCGATCTTCCGGATTCACTCCGTTTTGATGTACCGAAGGCTATTTACAATGCTGCCAGGGTACAGTTTTCCAAAAATGTTTTAATTTCCTCAAAATTGCCAAAAGTGGGGTACCACAACTGGAATGTTTCACAGTGAGTCCTTTAGTGCGGACCTGTGTTCTCTGCGCGTTTTGTGAGTTGAGAGTGTTGTTCACCGCGTATGAGTGACTTCGATCCGAAGTAGGCAGTCCAAACCGGGTTTCCTACGCTAGCAGCAAGCTAGTGGAAGCGTTGTAAAAGCCGGAGTTGGAAGTCACTACCCGCAGCTTCGCTGAGTGTACTCTTGAGAGACTTTCCCCCTGAAATCCTGAAGTAGAGGTCCTAACGGATCTCTGGGTTGTGTTTCTGTAGTTTCAGGTGTGTGTTACGCTGCACTGTGCGCTCCGAGTGGACACTTGCAGTATTTCTGGGAGTGACAGTTGCCTGAGAATTCAAACTCCTCAATAGTCTGTTAAAACGTGACACTTTGTACCCTGTGTGTTCCTCTGTCCCTGTGGGTTCGACCTTTCTACCACTATATTGCAGTTTTAGCCTTTAGTGGGTTATTACAATCCCCCACTGCCTTGGATATTTTAGCAGGGAGTGGAGCGGTAGTCGCGGCGGAAGCTGCCGCGCGCCACAGTTCCAGGGAGTCGCCAAGAGATTCTGTGGCGACTGAAATCCTCGAAACAGAGGATGAGACGAGTTCGGAAAAGCAGGAAGCGGACTCTATGCGGAAGACGCCAACAGGGGTACTGTGCGAGCAGATAGTGTCACTCCTGCGATATTTGGATCGCAAGACAGCAAAGTACTCGAGTTCCAGAAAATTGCAGTCTTATGTGGAGATTGTCAAGAGCAGGACGAGGAGCAAGGTGGCCACCTGGGCCACTAGGTGCCAAACATTGCAGGATAGGAATACTGCCCTCCGACAGCACCTGGCGATCACGAAGAGGCTACACCAAACCCTGCAACAACAGCGGGAGGATGTGGCGACGAAAGCCCAGGCGGATGCCGAGCTAATGCGGGCAAAGATCGAGTCGGAATTGCAGGAAGAGCGGAGACAAAACCGCATTCTAACATAGGAGCTTGCGCGCCAGACGCGCGCATTAGAGGAAAGCCAAAACACGCGCAAGGAGGATGAGGAGTTGTTGCGCAACTTGCAATCCGAGTGCGCGGAATTGAGGCCGCAGCGCGCAGATGCGGAGATGCAGCTAGCAGAGGTGGAAGGCAGCAGCCGGACGCGAGAGGAGTTGGTGACGCGGGTGACTCACTGTCTAAGAGGATACGCCCACTGGGAAGTGGCGGCCCAAGAGAAGATCACGCTCAGGGAGTTTGAGCTTTGGGCGGCGGCATTGACGGAGGGTGACAGTCGGAGTCGGCGGCGAGTAGCGAGGAAATTAGAGGCCTTCTTGTCGGGTGCGCGCGACACTATGGCGCACTTGGAGTCGGAAGTGACTGCAGTCCTTCGGCGGCTGGGGTTGCGCAGCCGGTCGGAAGATTGGCAGGGTAGGGAGAAAGTGCGAGGCAGTCCGGCGCGCAGGAGGCGCAGTACCGGATCTGCAGAGTGTAGTAGTGTAGCTTGGTTTCGTGCAGGAGTTTAGAGTAGTAGATAGTGCAGCGTAGTGTTAGTTAGGACCTTAGAGGGTATAAAGTAGTTCAAGGCGTTTTGCCTTGGGATTCTTCCAGTTCCGGAAATGCAGATCAGGAACTCACTTTCTCGGCGTGTTTGTGCATTTGGTCCTGGCACCACGTAGAGGAGCTGCAGCATAGTGAAGTTACCGCATGTTGTAGCTGAAGGCCTTCGGCTGAATGTTCAGAGCTAGTACACCGGTTAGAGACTTGAGTAGTGCGGATCTGCACCTGCGGGTGATTTCTGATGCTTAGAGCCGGTTGCGAGTTAGATACTTGAACAGTTCCCCCTTACACCTTCGAGTGACATATCCTGATTGTACTCCTACGGGAAGTTTCCCCTGAATGCCAAAGTGAAGTTTTGTTACTTCGTGTAAACCTTGGTTATCAATTTAGGTTATGTGTGTGTGTTACTGGATTGTGTCTAAGTTGAGTTCTCAGTCGGGTCTGTACTCTCTGCGCTTGGTGTGAGTCGAGGGTGACGTCCACTGCGTATGAGTGACTTTGTTCCGAAGTGGGAAGTCCAATCCGGGTTCCCTACGCTAGCAGAAACTGGCGGAAGGGCTGTAAAAGCCGGAGTGGGAGTCACTACCTGCAGAGCCTCTGAGTGTACTTTTGAGAGACTTTCCCCCTGAAATCCTAAGCGGAGGTCCTGACCGACCTCCGAGTTGTGCTTTTCCAGTTTCAGGTGTGTGTGTGTGTTGAGTGACTTACGCTGCACTGTGCATCCTCCGAGCATCCTCCGAGTCGAGCATCCTCCGAGTGACCTCCGAGTCGAGCATCCTCCGAGTGGCCTCCAAGTCGAGCACTGCAGTATTTCTGGGAGTGACAGTCGCCTGAGAATTCAAACTCTCCAAAAGTGTGTTAAACGTGACACTTTGTACTCTGTGTGTTGCCTCTGTCCCTGTGGGTTCGATCTTTTTACCACCATACTGCAGTTTTAGCCTTTGGTGGGTTATTACACTGACCTTCTAACATCATTGTCCAATCACAGAGTAGGGTGAACTCTTTGTTGTCAGATGACGACATCGAATGTATCATCACACTGATGCATTAAGTGTGACTCACGTATGCTGTGCGCTTGCACAACAAAGTCAAGATCTAGTCTGACCTTGTAACACCATTGTCCAATCCCAGAGTAGGGAGTAACACGCTTTTTGAGTTATAATATTTTTGCTACCTTGATCGCTCACACTTTTCAATGTAAAATCCCATATGTTTTGGCGGTAACAACGGTGAAAACACAGATCCATAGAACGTGGCAAGTAACCAGATCATGCTGTTTCTGTCGTCTTCTGTACCAAGCGATAAACAAGCAAGCAAGAGTGTTCTTAGCACGATCAAAATTCAATAACGATTTCATGTTTGTGGTCTAAAGACCTCCAAACTGTGCACGCATTCACATGCTTGACTGCTGGGGTAGAAGAACAATCATACCAGCAGTTGATAACCTCGAGTACTGGTATCCTCTGTACACAGTTCTTCGATATCATAGTTAGTAAATTCCCAAAAAGCTTATCAGTTTTTTCTGAACCTACAAGTTATTTTCAATTATGTAGACAACTGCTCTGGGTCAAAAGTAAGAAAAAAAGTACCATGCTTATTACAGCTGACTACGCATGTGCCACTCAGCTGTCAGAACACGTCCACTTGCTCGAATAGATCAAACATCCCAGATAAATTGATTGATAAAGAGGAAATTTGTAATTGACTTTGTCAATGTGACGTCGTCGAATATATCATCACACTGAGGCATTCACCCACGTTTCCTCTTCGCTTGCACAACAAAGTCAAGATCTTCTCTGAGATTCTGACACCGTGTTCCAATCGCAGAGTATGAAGGAACACGATTTTTGTGTTCGACTGTTGTCATCACCTTGATCGCTCACACGATTCAAGGTAATGACATCAATTCAATTATGATGATGTATCTACATAAAAGTTACCAAGAGTCAAAGCGCCAAATATTAAAAACAACTGAAAAAGCTGAAAAATTCGTACAATCATAATCTCTAAAGCAGATAAAATATGGTAAGAACAATGTGATACTTCCACTCTTATTTAATACTGTCTTGTTTGAAACAATTATTTAGATCGTGTTTATGAGTTAAACATTTTGAGATGGGAACTATCATCAAATAAATATGCAAATTAGACTACGCATCCAATAGAAAGGTATATTAATCACAAATTTTAAATATTGCAGCAAAATTATATCTGAATATGCTTCAAACAGAAAAAAGAGAGACAAAGAGATGAAATATAATGCTTACGTTTCAACTATTTTATCAAATGAGCAATGCGTTTTATCTCTTTCATATGACATGTTTGGATTTGTGATATGAGCACACGAGTGCAAAAGTGGCAGTATGACTTGTTTCATTTCAGTAAATATATCAATTACTTGACTTTACATGTACGATTACACCAGATCTTCATCTGAAGACATGTATCACTGTTATCTAGCATTTGGCATCAGAATTATTTTTTAAGTCATGTATACAGCACAGTTTCTCTTTATTTGCAAGCAACTTCAAAAATTGTAACTTCTTTAGAGGTTTAACGTTGAGCTCAGCAAGTTCCTGGTTCATGCTGGTTCTATCAACTTGTATACGTCACGATAAACAAGCAAGAGTGATCGTAGCACGGACGAAATTCGATTTCAGTTTCATGTTTGAGGCCTAAAGAACACCAGACTCTGGAACTAGAGCTGTGCACTAACTGCTGTGTACCCAGTTCTTCGATATCATAGTTAGTAAATTCCCAAAAAGCTTATCAGTTTTGTATGAACCTACTGTTCTGAGTCAAAAGTAAAAAAAAACGTAACATACTTATTACAGCTGACTACGCATGTGTCACTCAGCTGTCAGAACACGTCCACTTGCTCGAATAGATCAAACATTCCAGATGAATGGATTAATAAAGAAGAAATTTGTAATTGAATTTGTCAATGTGACGTCATCGAGTACATCATCACACTGAGGCATTCACCCACGTTTCCTCTCCGCTTGCACAACAAAGTCAAGATTACTCTGAGATTCTAACACCATGTTCCAATCACAGACTATGAAGGAACACGATTTTTATGTTCGACTGTTGTCATCACCTTGATCGCTCACACGATTCAATGACAAGATCTGATTGAAGAGGATGCATGCGTTTTTCCCAAGCTAGCCATCGTAGTGTCTGTCTTCCCGTTGGTCTTCATGTAGCTAGATTCGCAGTCTCCCAGTACAAGTGTACATCCTGTTTTTGCACAACTCAGAGCTCGTCACATCTGAGAAATCTGCTACATCATGCATTCTATGACATTTTGCTTTCACATCGCGCGATCTTTGCTAAGAACTTGATTTCAGATACTCGCTGGTTCGCTCGTCAGACGCAAGGTCGCTGCCCGCTGCTGCGCTCCAGTCGACGACGACGTTGTTGCGTTCAAAGAGAGGCAGAGCAGAAGAAGAGAGGCCGTGCAAGAGCTCCGACATCTTTGATTTTCTTCTTCCCAGCCAGCGTCGGAAGGCACACGAGGTACTTTGCACAGTTTCTCTTCATTTGCAAGCAACTTCAAAAAATGTAACTTCTTTAGAGGTTTAACGTTGAGCTCAGCAAGTTCCTGGTTCATGCTGGTTCTATCAACTTGTATACGTCACGATAAACAAGCAAGAGTGATCGTAGCACGGACGAAATTCGATTTCAGTTTCATGTTTGAGGCCTAAAGAACACCAGAATCTGGAACTAGAGCTGTGCACTAACCTCGAGTAATGGTACACAGTATCCTCTGTACCCAGTTCTTCGATATCATAGTTAGTCAATTCCCAAAAAGCTTATCAGTTTTGTATGAACCTACTGTTCTGAGTCAAAAGTAAGAAAAAACGTAACATCCTTATTACAGCTGACTACGCATGTGCTACTCTTCTGGCAGAATACGTCCACTTGCTCGAATAGATCAAACATCCCAGATAAATGGAATATTAAAGAAGAAATTTGTAATTTAATTTGTCAATGTGACGTCATCGAGTACATCATCACACTGAGGCATTCACCCACGTTTACTCTCCGCTTGCACAACAAAGTCAAGATCTACTCTGAGATTCTAACACCATGTTCCAATCACAGAGTTTTGGAACACGATATTTGTGTTCGACTGTTGTCATCACCTTGATCGCTCACACGATTCAATGACAAGATCTGAATTGAAGAGGATGCGTGCTTTTTTCCCAAGCTAGCCATCGTAGTGTCTGTCTTCCCGTTGGTCTTCATGCAGCTAGATTCGCAGTCTCCCAGTACAAGTGTACATCCTGTTTTTGCACAACTCAGAGTTCGTCACATCTGAGAAATCTGCTATATCATGCATTCTATGACATTTTGCTTTCACATCGCGCGATCTTTGCTAAGAACTTGATTTCAGATACTCGCTGGTTCGCTCGTCAGACGCAAGGTCGCTGCCCGCTGCTGCGCTCCAGTCGACGACGACGTTGCTGCGTTCAAAGAGAGGCAGAGCAGAAGAAGAGAGGCCGTGCAAGAGCTCCGACATCTTTGATTTTCTTCTTCCCAGCCAGCGTCAGAAGGCACACGAGGTACTTCGCATCCTTCACTCCGCACAGCGGCAGCGCTCGCTCTGGATAGGGAGAAGAAGGAAGAGAGGAAGAGAAGAGACCTGACTTGACCCAAGCGGAGGACGGAGAGGGCTATCTCTTGTTCACTCAGTTCGGTCACCAGTGCACATCAAACCTCTTTCTCCCAGAGTGGTTCCCGATAGACGTGAAGTCTTTTTTGCCACACGGTCCACGATTTAAATTGTAACCAGAATCCTGGTCTTCTGTGTTAATTTTGATTCCCATCGCTTGTCCCGAGCTCAACTAGACTGCTGCTTTCACTTTGCACAATTTACCTGCGTTCGTGGTGATTGCTCATGATCCTTGTATCGGAAGATCTCGAAGTGATATTTGTTTTGCTATTTGTGCACAGTGCAAGAAGTCTCATGCCCAGCAGACACTACGACGGGAAGATAAGTTTTCTTCGGGAGAGCCGGCTTTCGGATCGAGGAGAGTGCTTCCTGTAGGCCCGGTTACATTTCGCTCGCGCATGCCAAGCAGCAAACGTTTCTTAATCTCTGAGAGTGGAGGAGAGAAAGGAAGGTGCAGGTGCGTCCATCTTCAGTCACGCTGCTGAACTGGCGACACGGGAAATGGACTCCGCACACGAGGAACCGGAGCTTCCCTCCGCCATCCACGACCTTGTACAGCGTCTGGAAGGACAAGGCGAGCCTATAACGGAGCTTCCCGATTTAATCTATGACCCAGAAGTTTGTGAGTTCTTTCCCTATGGTGAATCAGGCTCGACAATCATAGAGTGGCGAAGCCAAGTGCGTCGTCGAGTGCTGGAGGCAATCGGCAGCTGCAACACCTTTGAGATTCTGGACGTGGGCAATATTTGTGGGGACCGTGTATCGACGTTGACGGCAAGCGAGTGGGAGGTAGTTCTCAGAGGTTTCAGGTGTAGCACCGTTCTAAAAAAGATAACCGTTTATGCGTTATTCTGTTCAGATTCTCTTGATGCGGATAAAGAGAGCTTGTGTTTACAGCTGGGGAGAATTCTGAATTCCTCTAGCGTAACAGAGTTACAAGTGCGTGACGAATTGAGTGCCAGATGTCTCTCGAATCTCGCCTCAGGTCTGCGAGGACGTTCCGATTCTAAACTCAAGTCTTTAGATTTAGATTGGGCGTGGATGGACCACAACCACATACTTCACCCGAGTGGGGTGAAGTATGTGGCTGACATGATCAATAGTGCTCCTCTATTAGAAACGTTGCGTTTCGGCGGCCATTGGGAGGACATGGAGGACGAGACCGTTGGAATCCTGTCCCAGGCTTTGATCCAGAGCTTGGCTTTGAAAGAATTTACCTTAGACTTCGCGGGGAAGTGGGCATGGCGCTTGTTGCTGAAAGCATTGGCCGGAGACGATCGCAACCGATCCATTGAACGTCTTCGGCTCAGGGATATGGTTGGACTCGGAGACTGTTTAAGGGAACTTCTTATTTCCAACCCATCATTGAAGGAAGTGGAGCTCCACCGACTTGTCATGGAGCCTGAGCAAGCGCACCAGCTCGGCGAAGCCATACGTGACAATGCGATATCGACAACTATCCTTCTTCGTGCGCCAGTTAGGTTGGATGACTTCAAGTCAATAGAAGCTCTTGCTCTTTCTGCTAGCTCCGATGTCAATGACCCCACAGTGGAGCTTGAACTCGTTACTGGGAGTGAAGATGAAGTGATGTTATCATTAAACCTATTAGGTAGGGTACTGCGAGGGGAAATCACATCTCTGAAATATCTGAGTATACTCAGACACTCTCGAGACGAAGATGATAGAAAGATTATCACGTTCAGTATACCCCCTATGAATGGAAAAAGTGGAGAAACTTCAGTCCTGAAGAGACTGGAATTATCTGTCCGAAGCGAAGATATTTCGAAGGGAGTATGGGAGGACCTGCTTCGGTGCATGCGAGGGAACCACCTCACTCACTTGGATTTGTCAGACTCCGAAGTCGACGAGAAGGCGTTCAGGGACGTGATGGGGGTACTGCAAGTTAACTTGGCTCTCCAAGAAATCCACATCTCACGAACATCATGGGCAACGGACGGAAAGGCGGCGCAGATTCAAGAGGCCCTGAAGCAGAATCAAAAGCGGGCCGTCTACATGTCAGTGTTCCGAGAAGCCAAGTTAACATTTGGAGATGCAAAAGCCGGTCGACTCTTCTTATGCGGCTCTCCTAGAGCAGGTAACAGGCGCTGTATATTCTCAATTTTGTACTCAATGTAGGCCAACTAGCAATCTATGGTTTAACTTTTCTAAAATCAAAATTGACACAACAAATGCTATATTGATCTATATATAATAATGTGTGTATACAATAAGTAACGAAAAGGAGAAAAAATCAAATGTGTAAATCATTAATTATATAACTTCAATTACTTTGGTGATTCTACATTTTTCAATCAAATTTATCTTCACATATGAAAATAATATCAATTCAAAGCATCGTTAATAACAAGTTGTGTATTTTGTGCTTTTGTTTTCTACCGTGCAGGAAAAACTCAATTGCGTAAAACCCTGATGAGGATCAATCATAGTTGGCTACACAGAAGCAGTCTATACAATAAATGGGACGTATTGTGGAGGACCAAAGGCATCGAAGTGGAGTATTTGCAAAATAATGACAAAATGCAAATCTCAATTTGGGATCTGGCGGGACAATGGATTTTTCGTACCCTTCAGAATGTGCTCTTTCCTCAAACCAACAATTTTTGTGTTTTTCTTTTTGTGTATAGCCCTTTCTGTGAGGAAACATCTAAAAACAAACCAGACTCTTCTTTCAAAACTGAGCTAGAGGATTGGTTAAGCTTCATCACATCCAGCGTTAAGATCACGGGCTGTGATCTTCCCCAAGTTTTTGTTGTCATTTCACACAAAGATAAAGCCACATACAGCTCTGTGAGTTGGACTCAGTCCATAATTGAAGAACTCACCCAAAGATTTGCAAATTTTGTGAATCTTCTTCCTGTTCAAGAGTGTTTTCACGTGGATTCTAGGAAGAAAAAACAAATTATTCCTCTCAACAGTCACATTTTTGAGAATTTTAACAAGTTGTTGAGTGAAAAATCTCCACAGGTTCCTCTATTGTGTTCTCAACTCACCTCCCTCTTAGTTACAAAAACCAAGAAGAATAGAAGTTTCCCTCTGTGGTCATCCAAACAATTTCATGATTTCTGTGCTCCCAGTATCACACAATTTGTTCCATCATCTCCTGCTCACTCTGTTGATCATTCAAGTATAATGAAGTCCATCATATCCTACTTAAATGATGTTGGATCTATAGTATACATTCCTAACGTTAAGTATATCATTGTAGATCCCAACTGGCTTACCAATACCTTCCTGGGTGAGCTGATAGCTTTGGGTCAAAATTTTCAAGCTCAAGAGTCAGAGCCTTCTAATAGAACAAGTTCATATGCAAGCAAGGACGGATTTGTGAGTGAGAGTGTTTTTGCTCAGTTGATAGAAGAATTTCTGAGAAACCAACCCCATGGACAGAGAGGTGTGGGAAGAGTGGAGCTTGAAAACATCCTTGTCAATTTAGATTTGTTTTCAAGCTCGAAGATAGTTCTCAGTATTTCATTCCTTCCTTCATCCCTGAGCATGCAAGCAAGGAAGAACAGGATCATCAAGAAGCGGGGCACGTGAAGTCGATGTATTGGGAAAATAGAAGTGAGACTTCACAATTTGTCGGCATTCGGATTGAATGCCAAGACGGAAGAACAATGTCATTGACGGCTGCGTTTTTTCCACGCTTCCAGGTGAGGTTGAATTATGCTTTCACACACACACAGATAAATCGTTGTAAGTGTCAACTTCTGTTTGTAATTAGCGTATGATGAAGCAAATGTTTCCTTTTTATTAACTGCAACGAATAATTTGAATGTCTCACTAGAGATTTACCAAATTTTTTATGATTGTAGATGTTCATGAGACGCAAGTTGAAATCCGAGATGCATGTTTCCGAGGAGAATATTACCTGCTCTCGACATTATCTGCGACTTTTCCTTGACGGGCATGAGATATATATCGAGCACGTTCAGAGTGAAAAGTCCCACAAATACGTAGATATTCTGATGTTATGCTCGAGGCATAAGTCAAGGGAGGTGGCTACTAAATATGTGATGAGGCATATTGTCCAGGAGTTGATATCATTTTGCGCATCACCAAAAGGCTGTCCCGGGGTGGCATTAGTGCTAGGTGTGATCCAAACATTTTGTGTGGAGATGCTGATTCCAAGTCATCTTAGAGGAGCCATTTTGATCGAGAAGCTGAAATCAGAATTCATTTGTAGCATCAATAACAAACTTGAGGAAATGCCGTTGGAAAGGTTGCACTTGATGAAGAAGGAAGAGTTGTTCGACTATGAGCACTGTTGGCCCCGGATAGAAGGGCACATTGGCGGAAGATCCGAACTGGTTAGAGATTTGTTGTGGGAGAGCGATGTGGAAGCAGTTGTGAACGAGATTCGACAGAAACGAATTGAAGAATTGAAGTCATTGCAGGAATGTCTAATTAGCGTGGACAATGATTTGGCTCAGTGTTATCCTGAAGCTGAAAACATGGTTAGCGACTTGAATTTTCCCCCAATGAAGGACCCCAAACCACTCACATCCAGGTGCTTGAGTCGTGCGAGCACAAGTGTGGAGAATCCAAGTGTGGAGACCCAACTTGTTTTGTTCAAGATTGACCAGGTACTACAAAAGGTTGATGGTTTGGACGAGAGGTTGAGATCAGTGCAGAGCATTCTGCAGAGAATGGAGATGAAAATGGGACAAATACTCTCTTTGCATCAAGAACTGCAGTCAACGCTGAGTGCATTTGTGTCTAAAGTGGACAGGATAATTCAGTATTCTGATTCGCTTCAGCAGGCCAAAATGCCCAAGCGACCTTACGTTACAAACGATGTTGGTCTCTTCTATAGAATGAGTGCGCTTCTGCATAATGGGACAACCGTCCGCTTACAATTGATGTGTGAGTCAGTGACTGGGTTTCACACTGTCAAAGATCAAGAAGGTTTGAAGATACGCTTGGATCAGGGGAATAGCTCGTGGATTCGGAAAACTATCGAAATCTCATACAAAGTCATGTATTATGCTCTCAAGGCTGGACTGGATAAGACAGTTAGTTTGGGCCAAGCGATTCCGGACTGGGGAGATTTAAAATCTGATATTGTTCAACTAGAAGATATTAGTGATGATGATCATAGGGCATTTCTCAAAGGTGGGGAAAGCAAGGAGCTGCAAGAAGCATGGTTGAGGATTCAGCAAACTCTTGCGCCTCAGCTTCAAAATCGTTATTCCGAAATCTTCAAGTTGTATCAGGTGAAATACGTCAGTTTAGATAAAGGTGGGCATGCATGGGTGTGCGAGAAGTGCATGAATAAAGGCCTTCGTTGTGGAATTTTGACATGTTAGGATTTTGAAGAGGTTAGAATGTCACTTTGCAATTGACAAGCATATGTTTAGACTGTCATGCAATATACAACTCTGCAAATTCTTCCTTGCAGTTTTCACAAGAAGAAGTCTTTTATAATCTTTGCCATCATGTGAATCGCACAGTTATGTTTCTGAAGAAGATCAGTGTTCGGCTAAACTATCCAGATGACTTTTTGAGGGTAGAGTGTTCATATTGTCTCGTTGCAAGTCTCACTGTGATGAAAATCCTTCCCTTGACACGTGAGGGTGGTCACGTTGAACTTCCAGACATATCCCTGACTGACTGATTCTTTTGTCCCACTATGAAGGTCCAACCAATGAAAGATGGACCGGAATTAAAATTTAAGATGTGTTATCATTTTCAAGTAGTATCCGTGTTTAAACAAGAGAGCAATATAGTCTAAAGAAAATGCTTTTCCTAGAATTCATGCACAATATCCGATCTGTGAAGCTGAGAAATTCATAGCTCATGTGAATCTTCTTCTGGCGCTTCTTTCTATGATCAGAAGATTTCACAAGATTTCTTAGGAGGCCGAACTCCAGTTCGAATGCATCTTACCGGTAACATACTTTTTCATAGCGGGGTTCTCAGTGCATATTAAGTCGCCAGCACGCTCAGAACTGTCACGTGTATAAATGTCGTAGTTTCGAATCACGAATGCTTTTGCAATTGGACTGCGTGTGGACGTTGAGTTAAAGAGACTCTTTACGTGAAGCATAAATTTTCAAAGGATGTATTACCTCGTTTGCTGAATATCATGGGGAATGTGATTCTCTGCAAGTCCTTGACTAGGATATTCATTCTGCATTCATCTCGCAGAATGTTAATAACGTATGGTTTGATTGAAACAATCATGGGCGTTAGGTGGAAGAGGCTTTCTCTATTTACAACTGCGTAAACAACATTTGTTTACGTAGTTGTAAATAGTCTTCCGAAATCAAAAACGAGAACAATCATGGTCATTGCAATAAATTGAACGGAGAAGTATATCACTAATTGATTAGATCCGGTAACACCAGAGAAAATTATACATCTTTGAATATAGTCCAGAAAACTGCATTTCAATTCCTGGGCATCAACGTTAATCAAGTTGAGCGAGACCCACAGCTTAGACTTAGCGGTGTAGAATTAGTTTGCCAAACCAGATCTCGGGTGTCTGCATGATCCGAGATCGTGCATTGTTCAAGATGCGCAGTTGTGTACTTTACTACTATGGCCTCGAAACACCAGTCGGGGATTGCAGCGGCAGGATCTTGAAGAGATCAACCCGGCCGCTCGGACGTCCTTTGTCAAATGTTGGTCCTGTGATTGGAGAACCAGTTAGGTTGAGGATGGTGTAGAGTTTGTGAGACTTTGCTTCCTTATACTCGAATATTATTTGAAATTGGCGGGACAGTCAACCTGCTACAGCAGCAAGACGATGTTTCTGATCCAGCTTCTCCGGAACAAAGTGCGACCCGATTGAATGATTGATTGATGTCTTCTTGCTTCTCTTCCTCCTCGTTCAGCAGCTGCGACACTCCCTCTCGTGAAATTGTAAGAGTGCGCGTTCATCAAGGTAGGCTGAAGAGATCTTCACTTGCGGATAAATATTTACCATGTGGCCACTGCCTCGCAAGCTGTCAAACAGGATGTTCAACTTCTTAGAAGAGCAGCTGGATCAGCGAACCGAAGCTTGTGAATGATGTCGATTCTTCTTCTCTTTCAGGGATGAGTTAACAGTCTCAAGTCTGTAAGCAAGGATGCTCGTCTCTGTCAATGAAATTAAATCATACAGAACCCACTGATCGCTACATTTTTCTCGATGATAGAAGGTTAGTGGAGGAGACCGACATAAATTTAGTACAATTAATTGCTACACAATTTTGTTAAGAGAAAATTTTAGTACAAGTCTTAACTAGTTTATTTAATAAAATTGTTAATCTTTAAAAAACTTTATGTTCTAATTTAATTCAAACAATTGAAAATGGTTAATTTTTTCACTAAATCTTTTTTGCCACACTGTGATATAATTGATTCTCTAATATCAAGATTAAATCAACATGCGTGTGTCTTTAGTATATAGTAACTCCAAGATTTATAATTTGTGATAACACTTATATGCATAGTTCAATATTGTAGAATGTATGCTCATATGATAATGAAATCTATATTTAATTTTGATAAAAATTCATATGTAATGTTACAATACATCTATAAATGTTGTATACATGAAAATTATATTCTACCAATGCCCAAATGTAGGAGATCATGCAAGATTATGAAGATAAAAATCTGATAATTATATCTATTGATTTACTTAATAAATCTAACTATATTTCTGAAAGTTATCACATCAAGTATGTCATTTCATGCAATGTAACATGTTTTACAAGCTCAACATTTTGCTCTATGAACAAATACATCGATATGATATATCGATGAAATTATAACTCAAATTTGAAATTAAGATACAATCTTTGTTGTTCCTTCCAAACACTTCAAGCACATAGATGATTTCCTCTAGATGTTAGCAAAAAAGGTGCTTTGTATGAAAATGTATGACAAAATAATGAAAGTGAAAAAAAAAATATTAGTCTTCATTTGAAGCATGATGTAGGACTTCATATGCCAACTTTTGTGATTGTATATACGAAGTATCTAGTGATTTGTTCACATAGATAACAATACTCCACTAAAGCTCGGCATGATGATAACATACTGCACACATTGTCATGTTCATTCATACATCACTATACAAAAATAGGGTTTAGGTTCCACAAATCACTCGGAAAAAATATTTGATCAAATGACATTCAAACAAAATCATGTGAAAGAATAACACATATACTTGAAGGCCGTCACATCCATAAAACTTTAATAAAGATTGCATAAATTGGAGTTTCGAGTGCATGTTGTCGGCCATCATATACCATAAGCCACACACGCATCCTCCATTCTTCAATTGGACAAATTCCTTTCTTTGACCTGGAAGACTTCTGCTCTCCTTGCATAAGCAAGTGTGACTTATTATTCCAATTCTCGATCAGCAAAGTGGAAAAAAAAGCATGATATGAGAACTTGAAGGATTTGGTGATGATATAATTCATAATATTCATTCGGTTAGCAAGAGTGATTTCCTCTTTGGGGCAGAAGACAAACTTAAATAAATCGGCTAACAAGACTGTACTCAGTCACGCTCAATGGTACTCAACTTTTGTATACCTATTAGATAGAAAACTTCCACACATTTAAAAGCAATATGTTCCAAAAATATCTGGTTTAATCTTAAGACTGAAGAAAAAATAAAGTAGATGGATCCATTCCCCACTTTAACAAAGATTGATGGTACAGATATCTCCTTGATCTGAAAGAATTTGAAACAGTATAGGATAGGAAATTCGAACGTAGGAAGTATGTCAATCCAAGGTCACAATCTGAGCCAACATGAGTCCAATGACCACAGCAGAAGAAAAAATTCAATAAACATATTTCTCATCTTTGATAATTTGCGGAATTGTAAATCATAAAGGCGTTGAAATTAAGACGAAGCGGAACATGGAGATTGAAAAATTGGTGCTGAATAGGTTATAGTAATAGGGCCACCGGCTTTAGACTCGGTACAATATGGAGCTTCCTTATTCTGCTCATAGAGCAGGACCCCCTTTCTAAGGAGATAAGATGCGTCAACGAGATCCGGTGCATCTGTTGTTAATTAATTAGCGCAGCTTCAGAGTCTGCGGATCTCAAGGGCACCAGGTCGCGATGGATTGATGGATTGCCTCTCGATTTCCAACCTCAGCACATGCGGAGGTGCTGCTGCTGCTGGCCTGACACCAACCAGCATGTTCACACGCTATTCACTCACAAGCGCGCAAAATCTGCAACATGGCACGTTCCCTGCCCTGCAAAAGACCACTCATAAACAAGCTGTGAGATCTGAGTACTGAAGTGGCTACACTCACACAAATAGGCACGCGGCTCTTTCGACGCTCAGAGGAAATGAACTACGAGTGAAAGAAACGAGGTACTTATGGAAGAAAGACAAATGCATTAGTGAGAACAGGCAACCCCCTATGCCTTTCTTATGCTCGTTGCCCTTGAGGAGATGGACCACGGAGCTTTGGAGGATTCTACGAATATGAACAATATCAAGTTGCAAACAAAGGATTTTGGCGTGGTTTGAACATGTTTATAAGTTATTGATATAATTCGTACCGTACTACTGGTGAATTATTATTGATCCCATCGAACATGTGTGAGATAAAAGTTTGTTTCTTCCTCTAGTAGGACGTGGTCTTTACAGAGACGCATGATGACGAAATCTTCGTCGAGTGGAGAATTCATAGCTTGGCCCCCAGTTTTAGCGCTTCACGCTCACAGGTGTTGCTCGTGTATTAAGCATGGCATCCATTGCACCCATATTTCCACAGATACTACTCCATACCGTTCTTCATCATTTCCAGCCACCATGATTGCAACCCACTAGTTTGTGACCTTGCAGCGTTCGAACTGATGGCTAACAGCGTTAAAACTCATTCACTCTGTGTGACATGAACTCGGCTGTTTCCAAACAAGGCTGCAGAGTATGGGCGGTCTGTCATCGCATCTCCAGGCATTTCTAAAGAAACGAGAGATTATTGATGCATGTATGTAGCTTACGGCAATGCTAAAACCTTGTGTCCAACGGCTGGAGACACTTCGTGATTTTCAATCGATAAACAGTGAAACTGTTTCACGATAATGATAAATGATAAACAACTGAAAATGTCCAAACAAAGACATGTTGACAAACATGTGCTTTTGGAAATAAATGCTATATATATATATATATATATATATAAACGAGAATTCGTCTACTATAGCTTGATATGAGGCCAATTCCGGCACCAAAAGAAAAAAAGTTGTCCGGGAACACTACAAGTAGCGATACACTATAGAGTAAGCTCTTCATCATTGTAAAATGATGAAGAGCAGCGAATTCCTTTGGATTACGAGGAAGTATTGACACCTCGGATATGGAAGACTTTGAAGGTTTCCCCCGGAAGGTCTACCTCGAGCTGGCCTACGTGTATAGCGAAGGAAGCTCTTAGGTGCGCAGCTGAAGGGAGCAAAGCGATTTGCTGACCCTAGCTCCAGTAGATCCTCTTCTTGCCCTTTTGTACAACAAAAGGAAACAAAAAGCTGAAAAGGTTCTGCCAATCCGTATCTTCCCAATTCGTACAGTATTCCAAAACTCTTATAAAATCACGTATGTCAGCTGAATTTTCTTTTATAGAATAATTAAATCAGATATTCCTGCTGAATATAACGCGTAAAAACAGCTAGTAGTGTTATACTCCTAACTGAAGATGTACATTCAGAAAACAACACCAACGCCATTACCATCTGTACGAGATGAATTTGAGGTGAGGAAGTACCGGTGGCCTAAGAATTCGAGGTATCTAACGACTTGAATACTTGAACAGGATGTTGAAACTGTGCAGAATCAGATAGCATCCGAAGCCTAGATGGACCATAGAGCTGACGCATGACGGTACTCCCTTCGGCTCTTTTGAGGTTGTCGATAAGAAAGACGTAATTGTCTGAAGAACCGATAACACTTATTCATACGAGGAGATTAATAAACCTTTCTCCAGATGAGGCATGCCCTACACACCCACACACTTACGTTTTGGAACAAAAATCCACGACTTTTCCATAACAGTGGGTATGGATGCTGAACAGGGTCCCCTGGGAACAAGCCTAACTTATGCCAAATATGAAATTTTGGGCGCGAAATTCTGATATTTCATGTGAGTTTCGCGTGGATGTGTAGAAGCGGTCCAAGCGTCAGTCAGGTCCAGGGGGGAACATGTAGCGAGGAGCGTTTGACCTGGGAATGAAGGCAAGTGGGAGTTGACTTCAGGACCAGGTGGGCACTACGAGGTGCCAGCGTCCGTGGAGCCTTTGACCCGTTCAGAGAGGATCATATCGTCTGCTCTCATGTGCACTCCTTAGACTCAACACTGGAAGTATTAGAATAAGTGGAAAGGGTCCATGGTCCCTCCCCAGTCAGCTTGTTGGATATGGGACTTGCTGGCACGAGGGAAGAAGGGAGGACTGCGAATCGGTATTCTTGTCTCGCCTGCCCATGTCCCTATCCGAAATTGCTCATCTTCTCCAGTTCTCAGCACGATCGGTATGAGTCCCACTGGGTCCTGACCCGTCCTCGCTTGTTCCCTGAGACTTCAAAATCGTGTGCACAGGATGTGTCTACAGAGTGCTCATGCTGTGGATTCCGTTGTCTGAGTTTTATTCTGGGGCCTTATTTTGGTTTCTTTCGGACTATGATGTGACAGAGGAGCATCGAAGGATACAGTTGTCAATGGTCATCAACTGGTTGGAAAGTTGACCGTCTGTCCCTTGCTGGAAGACTTGAGGAGAAGCATTGACGGAGGAGGCGTGAAGAAAAAAAAACAAAACGATACGGAAGCAGCAGCAGCACGATGTTTCTGATCCAGCTTCTCCGGAACAGAGTGCGACCCGATTGATTGATTGGTGTCGTCTTGCTTCTCTTCCTCCTAGTCCAGCAGCTGCGACACTCCCTCTCATGAAATTGTAACATGCTAATTTTGCTGTGATTGGGAAGAGTCCGCGGTCATCAAGGTAGGCTGAAGAGATCTTCACTTGCGGATAAATATTTACCATGTGGCCACTGCCTCGCAAGCTGTTGAACAAGATGTTCAATTTCTTAGATAAGCTGGATCAGCGAACCGAAGATTGTGAAGGATATTGATTATTCTCTGTCTTCTTTCTCTTTCAGGTTTGAGTTTCCAGTCTCAAGTCTGTAAGAAAGGATGCTCGTCTCTGCCAATGCAATTAAATCATACAGAACTGTGGTACCCCACTTTTGGCAATTTTGAGGAAATTAAAACATTTTTTGAAAATTGTACCCTGGCAGCATTGTAGATAGCCTTCGGTACATCAAAACGGAGTGAATCCGGAAGATCGCGGGGATTCTCGAGGGATCTTGTAAAATCTAGAATTTGGGGTGCGGCAGTAAGGACAGGCACCACCCTCCCTGCGAGCTCTGCAGTTAGGACCCCTACGACGCAAGGCGCAAAACCCGCCTTCGGAGGTTGCGTCCGCGGCGGTAAGGAAATCCTCCATAATTAGGTCAACCCTCGGGCGCCTTGACCAAGTTAGGGTCTCGTTGGAAAGAGCTCGACGCACTGATTCCAACGAGTCCAAGAACGCTTGGAACGGATGAGGACTTAGGGAGTTATCACTATTGGAAGATACGGAGACGGTCGCCTTCGGCGGAAGGAGTTCGCCACCGGCGGGAATTCCGCCTACGCGGAAGGGGGCCTCAAGTTTTGTCCTATGCGCGGACGAAGGCGTTCGCCTGTGCACAGGGGAAGTAGGGTTTGGGGAGGCGCGAAGTCCGCCTACGCACAGGCGTTCGCCTGTGCACAGGCGCTTCGGCGTCGGCGGAAAATCCGCCTTGGGCCCTAGAAATGCGCCTTGTGAGGTAGAAAGTGTACGGCGCCTTCCGCGCCAGCGCAGCGCCACGTACGGCGGAAGAGCCGCCAGAGTAATCAAATCTGTACGGACCATGCGGACGGGACGGGTGGATGCGCTCTTGGACGGACGGAGTTGCGGCGGCGGAAGCGCCGACGAAGAGACAAGAAACGGACAGACTGGACGGAGACGGCTGACCACGGTCAACGCCTTCCGCGCCAGCGCGACGCCGCGCACGGAATTCGCCTGCGCACAGGCGAGCGCCTGTGCACAGGAGGATGAAGTTCCGCGCCGGCGGAGAATCCGCCGAGGAGTCTGCCTGCGCACAGGCAGGAGTTGAACTTTTGTCCGACATGCGGACACACGCGTCAAGGCAGAGGGGGATTGGCCGAGGGGCGGTACGAACAAGTGTACCGCGCAAGGCGGAAAACTCGCCAACTTCCACTCTTATTTAATATATATAGATAAAATATGGTAAGAACAATGTGATACTTCCACTCTTATTTAATACTGTCTTGTTTGAAACAATTATTTAGATCGTGTTTATGAGTTAAACATTTTGAGATGGGAACTATCATCAAATAAATATGCAAATTAGACTACGCATCCAATAGAAAGGTATATTAATCACAAATTTTAAATATTGCAGCAAAATTATATCTGAATATGCTTCAAACAGAAAAAAGAGAGACAAAGAGATGAAATATAATGCTTACGTTTCAACTATTTTATCAAATGAGCAATGCGTTTTATCTCTTTCATATGACATGTTTGGATTTGTGATATGAGCACACGAGTGCAAAAGTGGCAGTATGACTTGTTTCATTTCAGTAAATATATCAATTACTTGACTTTACATGTACGATTACACCAGATCTTCATCTGAAGACATGTATCACTGTTATCTAGCATTTGGCATCAGAATTATTTTTTAAGTCATGTATACAGCACAGTTTCTCTTTATTTGCAAGCAACTTCAAAAATTGTAACTTCTTTAGAGGTTTAACGTTGAGCTCAGCAAGTTCCTGGTTCATGCTGGTTCTATCAACTTGTATACGTCACGATAAACAAGCAAGAGTGATCGTAGCACGGACGAAATTCGATTTCAGTTTCATGTTTGAGGCCTAAAGAACACCAGACTCTGGAACTAGAGCTGTGCGCTAACCTCGAGTAATGGTACACAGTATCCTCTGTACCCAGTTCTTCGATATCATAGTTAGTCAATTCCCAAAAAGCTTATCAGTTTTGTATGAACCTACTGTTCTGGGTCAAAAGTAAGAAAAAACGTAACATTCTTATTACAGCTGACTACGCATGTGCTACTCTTCTGGCAGAATAGATCAAACATCCCAGATAAATGGAATATTAAAGAAGGAAATTGTAATTTAATTTGTCAATGTGACGTCATCCAGTATATCATCACACTGAGGCATTCACCCACGTTTCCTCTCCGCTTGCACAACAAAGTCAAGATCTACTCTGAGATTCTAACACCATGTTCCAATCACAGAGTATGAAGGAACACGATATTTGTGTTCGACTGTTGTCATCACCTTGATCGCTCACACGATTCAATGACAAGATCTGAATTGAAGAGGATGCGTGCTTTTTTCCCAAGCTAGCCATCGTAGTGTCTGTCTTCCCGTTGGTCTTCATGTAGCTAGATTCGCAGTCTCCCAATACAAGTGTACATCCTGTTTTTGCACAACTCAGAGCTCGTCACATCTGAGAAATCTGCTACATCATGCATTCTATGACATTTTGCTTTCACATCGCGCGGTCTTTGCTAAGAACTTGATTTCAGATACTCGCTGGTTCGCTCGTCAGACGCAAGGTCGCTGCCCGCTGCTGCGCTCCAGTCGACGACGACGTTGCTGCGTTCAAAGAGAGGCAGAGCAGAAGAAGAGAGGCCGTGCAAGAGCTCCGACATCTTTGATTTTCTTCTTCCCAGCCAGCGTCGGAAGGCACACGAGGTACTTTGCATCCTTCACTCCGCACAGCGGCAGCGCTCGCTCTGGATAGGGAGAAGAAGGAAGAGAGGGAGAGAAGAGACCTGACTTGACCCAAGCGGAGGACGGAGAGGGCTATCTCTTGTTCACTCAGTTCGGTCACCAGTGCACATCAAACCTCTTTCTCCCAGAGTGGTTCCCGATAGACGTGAAGTCTTTTTTGCCACACGGTCCACGATTTAGATTGTAACCAGAATCCTGGTCTTCTGTGTTAATTTTGATTCCCATCGCTTGTCCCGAGCTCAACTAGACTGCTGCTTTCACTTTGCACAATTTACCTGCGTTCGTGGTGATTGCTCATGATCCTTGTATCGGAAGATCTCGAAGTGATATTTGTTTTGCTATTTGTGCACAGTGCAAGAAGTCTCATGCCCAGCAGACACTACGACGGGAAGATAAGTTTTCTTCGGGAGAGCCGGCTTTCGGATCGAGGAGAGTGCTTCCTGTAGGCCGGGTTACATTTCGCTCGCGCATGCCAAGCAGCAAACGTTTCTTAATCTCTGAGAGTGGAGGAGAGAATGGAAGGTGCAGGTGCGTCCTTCTTTAGTCACGCTGCTGAACTGGCGACACGGGAAATGGACTCCGCACACGAGGAACCGGAGCTTCCCTCCGCCATCCAGGACCTTCTACAGCGTCTGGAAGGACAAGGCGAGCCTATAACGGAGCTTCCCAGATTAAGCGGTCCAGAATTTCGGGAGTTCTTTCCGCGGTGGGTAGCACCCTCGACAGTCATAGGGTGGCAAAGCCAAGTGCGTCGTCGAGTGCTGGAGGCAATCGGCAGGTGCAACACCTTTGAGATTCTGGACGTGTTCAATTTTTGTGGGGGATTAATATCAACGTTGACGCCGAGCGAGTGGGAGGTAGTTCTCAGAGGTTTCAGGTGTAGCACCGTTCTAAAAAAGATAACCGTTTATGGGTTATATTTTTCTATCTCTTCAGATTCTCTTGATGCGGATAAAGAGAGCTTGTGTTTACAGCTGGGGAGAATTCTGAATTCCTCTAGCGTAACAGAGTTACAAGTGCGTGACGAATTGAGTGCCAGATGTCTCTCGAATCTCGCCTCAGGTCTGCGAGGACGTTCCGATTCTAAACTCAAGTCTTTAGATTTATGGGGAAAGTGGGAAAAGTGGGAGGACTCGAGTGCGGTGAAGTATGTGGCTGACATGATCAATAGTGCTCCTCTATTAGAAACGTTGCGTTTAGGCGGCTATTTTGAGGACATGGAGGACGAGACCCTTGGAATCCTGTCCCAGGCTTTGATCCAGAGCTTGGCTTTGAAAGAATTTACCTTAGACCAGGCGGGGAAGTGGGCAGGGCCCTTGTTGCTGAAAGCATTGGCCGGAGACCATCGCAACCGATCCATTGAACGTCTTCGGCTGAGGTTCATGAAGGGACTCGGAGACTGTTTAAGGGAACTTCTTATTTCCAACCCATCATTGAAGGAAGTGGAGCTAGACGAACTTCACATGGAGCCTGAGCAAGCGCACCAGCTCGGCGAAGCCATACGTGACAATGCCATAGCGACAACTATACTTGTTAGGTTTCGTGGTGAAGAATGGAAGTCAATAGAAGCTCTTGCTCTTTCTGCTAGCTCCATCTTCAGTCACGCTGCTGAACTGGCGACACGGGAAATGGACTCCGCACACGAGGAACCGGAGCTTCCCTCCGCCATCCAGGACCTTGTACAGCGTCTGGAAGGACAAGGCGAGCCTATAACGGAGCTTCCCGATTTTGTGTCCTGGAGTGAACCACTCTCGACAATCATAGGGTGGCGAAGCCAAGTGCGTCTTCGAGTGCTGGAGGCAATCGGCAGCTGCAACACCCTTGAGATTCTGAACGTGCGCAGATTTTGTGGGGGAAATTTATCGACGTTGACGGCAAGGGAGTGGGAGGTAGTTCTCAGAGGTTTCAGGTGTAGCACCGTTCTAAAAAAGATAACCGTTGCTGGGTTATTCTCTTCAGATGATGCGGATAAGGAGAGCTTGTGTTTACAGCTGGGGAGAATTCTGAATTCCTCTAGCGTAACAGAGTTAGCAGTGCGTGCCAGATTGAGTGCCAGATGTCTCTCGAATCTCGCCTCAGGACTGCGAGGACATTCCGATTCTAAACTCAAGTCTTTAGATTTATGGAGAGCGTGGAAGGACTCGAGTGGGGTGAAGTATGTGGCTGACATGATCAATAGTGCTCCTCTATTAGAAACGTTGCGTTTAGGCGGCTATTGGGAGGACATGGAGGACGAGACCGTTGGAATCCTGTCCCAGGCTTTGATCCAGAGCTTGGCTTTGAAAGAATTTACCTTAGACCGGGCAAGGGAGTGGGCAGGGCGCTTGTTGCTGAAAGCATTGGCCGGAGACGATCGCAACCGATCCATTGAACGTCTTCGGCTAAAGGATATGGATGGACTCGGAGACTGTTTAAGGGAACTTCTTATTTCCAACCCATCATTGAAGGAAGTGGAGCTCCACCCACTTCTCATGGAGCCTGAGAAAGCGCACCAGCTCGGCGAAGCCATACGTGACAATGCCATAGCGACAACTATACTTGTTAGGTTTCGTGGTGAAGAATGGAAGTCAATAGAAGCTCTTGCTCGTTCTGCTAGCTCCGAAGTCAACGACCCCACTCTGGAGATTACACTCCATGTTGTGAGTGAAGATGAAGTGATGTTATCATTAAACCTATTAGGTAGGGTACTGCGAGGGGAAATCACATCTCTGAAATCTCTGAGTATATCTCGAGACGAAGATGATAGAAAGATTATCACGTTCAGTATACCCCCTATGAATGGAAAAAGTGGAGAAACTTCAGTCCTGAAGAGACTGGAATTATCTGTCCGAAGCGAAGATCTTTCGAAGGAGCAATGGGAGGACCTGCTTCGGTGCATGCGAGGGAACCTCACTCACTTGGATTTGTCTGACTCCGAACTCGACGAGAAGGCGTTCAGGGACCTGATGGGGGTCCTGCAAGTTAACTTGGCTCTCCAGGAAATCGACGTCTCCCGAACATCATGGGCAACTGACGGAAAGGCGGCGCAGATTGAAGAGGCCCTGAAGCAGAATCAAAAGCGGGCCGTCTACATGTCTGTGTTCCGAGAAGCCAACTTAACATTTGGAGATGCAAAAGCTGGTAGACTCTTCTTATGCGGCTCTCCTAGAGCAGGTAACAGGCCCTGTACATTCTCAGTTTTTTCCTCAATGTACACCAACTAGCAATCTATAGTTTAACTTTTCTAAAATCAAAATTGACACAACAAATGCTATTTTGATCTATATATAATGATATGTGTATACAATTAGTAACGGAAAGAAAAACATCAAATGTGTGAATCATTAGTTATATAACTTCAATTGTTTTGGTGATTTTACATTTTTAAATCAATTTATCTTCACGTTAAAATAATAACATGTCATATTGTATCTCAATAATATCAATTCAAAGCATCATTAATAAAAAGTTGTGTATTTTATGCTTTTGTTTTGTATCGTGCAGGAAAAACTCAACTGCGTAAAACCCTGATGAGTATCAATCATAGCTGGCTACTCGGAAGCAGTCTATCCATTGATTGGGTAGACTGCTTCCGAGTAGCTGAACGACTCTGGAGGACCAAAGGCATCGAAGTGGAGTATTTGCAAACTATTGACAAAATGCAAATCTCAGTTTGGGATCTTGCGGGACAATCAATTTTTCGTACCCTTCAGAATGTGCTATTTCCTCAAACCAACAATTTTTGTGTTTTTCTTTTTGTGTATAGCCCTTTTTGTGACAACACATCTAAAAACAAACCAGACTCTTGTTTCAAAACCGAGTTGGAGGATTGGTTAAGCTTCATCACATCCAGTGTTAAGATCACGGGACGTGATCTTCCCCAAGTTTTTGTTGTCATTTCTCACAAAGATAAAGCCAAATACAGCTCTGTGAGTTGGACTCAGACCATAATTGAAGAACTCAACCAAAGATTCGCAAATTTTGTGGATCTACTCCCTGTTCAAGAGTGTTTTCATGTGGATGCTAGGAATAAAAAACAAATTATTCCTCTCAACCGTCACATTCTTGAAAATTTTAACAAGTTGTTGAGTGAAAAATCTCCACAAGTTCCTCTATTATGTTCTCAACTCATCTCCCTCTTCGTTGCAGAAACCAAGAAGAACAGAAGTTGCCCTCAGTGGTCATATGATCAATTTCATGATTTTTGTGCTCCCTACTTGAAAAAATTCATTCCTTCTTCTTCTCGTCACTTTGAGGATGATTCGAAGATAATGGAGTCTATCATATTCTACTTGAATGAGGTTGGATCTATCATATACATTTCCAACCTTAAGTACATCATTGTAGATCCCAACTGGCTTACTAATACCTTCCTGGGTGAGCTGATAGCTCTTGGTCAAAACTTTCAAGCTCAAGAGACAGAGTTTTCTAATAGAACGTGCCCATACGGTGCAAGCAAGGACGGATTTGTGAGTGAGAGTGTCTTTGTTCGGTTGATAGAAGAGTTTTTGCGAGAGCAAGCACATGGCCAGAGTGGTGTGGGCAGAGAGCAGCTTGAAAACATCCTTGTCAATTTAGATTTGTGTTTCAAGCTGGAAGATAGTTCTCAGTATTTCATTCCTTCCTTCATCCCTGAGCATGCAAGCAAGGAAGAACATGACCATCAAGAAGGGGCGCACTTGAAGTTGATGTGTTGGGAAAATACAAGAGAGAATTCACAGTTTGTTGGCATTCGGATTCAGTGCCAAGATGGGAGAACAATGTCATTGACGGCTGCATTTTTTCCACGCTTGCAGGTGAGGTTGAATCATGCTTTCACACACACAGATAAATTGTTATATGCGTCAAGTTCTGTTTGTAATTTGCGTATGATGAAGCAATTGTTTCCTTTCCATTAAATGCAATGAATAATTTGAATGTCCCACTCGAGATTTACCAAATTTTCTATGATTGTAGATGTTCATGAGACGCAAGTTGAAATCCGATATGCATGTTCTCGAGGAGAATATTACCTGCTCTCGACATTATCTACGACTTTTTGATGAAGGGCATCAAATATATATCGAGCACGTTCACAGTGAAAAGTCTCACAAATACGTAGATGTTTTGATGTTATGCTCAAGGCATAAGTCAGGGGAGGAGGCTACTAAATATGTGATGAGGCATATCGTCCAGGAATTGATATTGTTTTGCGCATCATCAAAAGGCTGTCCCGGGGTGGCGTTAGTGCTAGGTGTGATTCAAACATTTTGCGTGGAGAAGCGGATTCCGAGTCATCTCAGAGGAGCCATTCTGATCGAGAAGCTGAAATCGGACTTCATTTGTAGCATCAAAAACAAACTTGAGGAAACGTCAATGGAAAGGTTGCACTTGATGGAGAAGAAGGAAGAGTTGTTCAACTATGAGCACTGTTGGCCCCAGATTGAAGGGCACACTGGCGGAATATCCGAACGAGCAAGAGATTTGTTGTGGGAGAGCGATGTGGAAGCAATTGTGAACGAGATTCGACGGAAACAAATTGAAGAATTGAAGTCATTGCACGAAGGTCTAAGTAGCGTGGACAATGATTTGTCTCAGTGTTATCCTGAAGCTGAAAACATGGTTAGCGACTCAAATTTCCTGCCAATGAAAGACCTCAAATCACTCACATCCAGGTGCTTGAGTCGTGCCAGCACAAGTGTGGAGAATTCAAGTGTGGAGACCCAACTTTTTTTGTTCAAGATGGACCAGCTAAAAGAAGAGCTTGTACAAAAGATTGATGGTTTGGACGAGAGGTTGAGATCAGTGCAGAGCATTCTGCAGAGAATGGAGATGAAGATGGGACAAATACTCTCTTTGCACCAAGAACTGCAGTCAACGCTGAGTGCATTTGTGTCTAAAGTGGACAGGATAATTCAGTATTCTGATTCGCTTCAGCAGGCCAGTGTGCCCAAGAGACCTTACGTTACGAACGATGTTAATCTCTTCTATCGAATTAGTGCGCTTTTGCATAACGGAACAACCGTTCGCTTACAATTGATGTGTGAGTCACTGACTGGGTTTCACACTGTCAAAGATCAAGAAGGTTTGAAGATACGCTTGGATCGGGAGAATAGCTCGTGGATTCGGAAAACTATCGAAATCTCATACAAAGTCATGTATTATGCTATGAAGGCTGGACTGGATAAGACAGTCAGTTTGGGCGGGGCGATTCCGGACTGGGGAGATTTAAAATCTGATATTGTTCAACTAGACGGTATTAGTGATGATGATCATAGGGCATTTCTCAAAGGCGGGGAAAACAAGGAGCTGCAAGAAGCATGGTTGAGGATTCAGCAAACTCTTGCGCCTCAGCTTCAAAATCGTTATTCCGAAATCTTCAAGTTGTATCAGGTGAAATACGTCAGTTTAGATAAAGGTGGGCATGCATGGGTGTGCGAGAAGTGCATGAATAAAGGCCTTCGTTGTGGAATTTTGACATGTTAGGATTTTGAAGAGGTTAGAATGTCACTAGGCAATTGACAAGCATATGTTTAGACTGTCATGCAATATACAACTCTGCAAATTCTTCCTTGCAGTTTTCACAAGAAATCTTTTATAATCTTTGCCATCATGTGAATCGCACAGTTATGTTTCTGAAGAAGATCAGTGTTCGGCTAAACTATCCAGATGACTTTTTGAGGGTAGAGTGTTCATATTGTCTCGTTGCAAGTCTCACTGTGATGAAAATCCTTCCCTTGACAGGTGAGGGTGGTCATGTTGAACTTCCAGACATATCCCTGATTGACTGATTCTTTTGTCCCACGATGAAGGTCCAACAAATGAAAGATGGACCGGAACTAAAATTTAAGATGTGTTATCATTTTCAAGTAGTATCCGTGTTTAAACAAGAGAGCAATATAGTCTAAAGAAAATGTTTTTTCTAGAATTCATGCACAATATCCGATCCGATATTTCACAAGATTTCTTAGGAGGCCGAACTCCAGTTCGAATGCATCTCACTGGTAAAACAAAACCTGTGCACAAATCTCTCTCCTATGATATATTGTTGAAGCGTTATCAGATTTTTTCTTTCCGTATTCTTCGTGCGACACCCTGATAACATACTTTTTCATAGCGGGGGGTTCTCAGTGCATTTTAAATCGCCAGCATGCTCAGAACTGTCACGTGTATAAATGTGGTAGTTTCGAATCAAGAATGCTTTTGCAATTGGACTGCGTGTGGACGTTAAGTTAAAGAGACTCTTTACGTGAAGCATACATTTTCAAAGGATACACTACCTGGTTTGCTGAATATCATGGGAAATGTGATTCTCGTTGCAAGTCCTTGACTAGGATATTCATTCTGCATTCATCTCGCAGAATGTTAATAACGTATGGTTTGATCGAAACAATCATGGCCGTTAGGTGGACGAGGCTTTCTCGAGTCTTTGATCAAAGACAAGAACAATCATGGTCATTGCAATAAATTGAACGGAGAAGGATATCACTAATCGATTAGATCCGGTCACACCACAGAAAATTATACATCTTTGATAATAGTTCAGAAAGTTGCATTCCAATTCTTGGGCATCAACGTTAATCAGGTTTAGCGAGACCCATAGGTTAGACTCAGCGGTGGAGAATTCGTCTACTATAGCTTGATATGAGGCCAATTCCGGCACCAAAAGAAAAAAAGTTGTCCGGGAACACTACAAGTAGCGATATACTATAGAGTAAGCTCTTCATCATTGTAAAATGATGAAGAGCAGCGAATTCCTTTGGATTACGAGGAAGTATTGACACCTCGGATATGGAAGACTTTGAAGGTTTCCCCCGGAAGGTCTACCTCGAGCTGGCCTACGTGTATAGCGAAGGAAGCTCTTAGGTGCGCAGCTGAAGGGAGCAAAGCGATTTGCTGACCCTAGCTCCAGTAGATCCTCTTCTTGCCCTTTTGTACAACAAAAGGAAACAAAAAGCTGAAAAGGTTCTGCCAATCCGTATCTTCCCAATTCGTACAGTATTCCAAAACTCTTATAAAATCACGTATGTCAGCTGAATTTTCTTTTATAGAATAATTAAATCAGATATTCCTGCTGAATATAACGCGTAAAAACAGCTAGTAGTGTTATACTCCTAACTGAAGATGTACATTCAGAAAACAACACCAACGCCATTACCATCTGTACGAGATGAATTTGAGGTGAGGAAGTACCGGTGGCCTAAGAATTCGAGGTATCTAACGACTTGAATACTTGAACAGGATGTTGAAACTGTGCAGAATCAGATAGCATCCGAAGCCTAGATGGACCATAGAGCTGACGCATGACGGTACTCCCTTCGGCTCTTTTGAGGTTGTCGATAAGAAAGACGTAATTGTCTGAAGAACCGATAACACTTATTCATACGAGGAGATTAATAAACCTTTCTCCAGATGAGGCATGCCCTACACACCCACACACTTACGTTTTGGAACAAAAATCCACGACTTTTCCATAACAGTGGGTATGGATGCTGAACAGGGTCCCCTGGGAACAAGCCTAACTTATGCCAAATATGAAATTTTGGGCGCGAAATTCTGATATTTCATGTGAGTTTCGCGTGGATGTGTAGAAGCGGTCCAAGCGTCAGTCAGGTCCAGGGGGGAACATGTAGCGAGGAGCGTTTGACCTGGGAATGAAGGCAAGTGGGAGTTGACTTCAGGACCAGGTGGGCACTACGAGGTGCCAGCGTCCGTGGAGCCTTTGACCCGTTCAGAGAGGATCATATCGTCTGCTCTCATGTGCACTCCTTAGACTCAACACTGGAAGTATTAGAATAAGTGGAAAGGGTCCATGGTCCCTCCCCAGTCAGCTTGTTGGATATGGGACTTGCTGGCACGAGGGAAGAAGGGAGGACTGCGAATCGGTATTCTTGTCTCGCCTGCCCATGTCCCTATCCGAAATTGCTCATCTTCTCCAGTTCTCAGCACGATCGGTATGAGTCCCACTGGGTCCTGACCCGTCCTCGCTTGTTCCCTGAGACTTCAAAATCGTGTGCACAGGATGTGTCTACAGAGTGCTCATGCTGTGGATTCCGTTGTCTGAGTTTTATTCTGGGGCCTTATTTTGGTTTCTTTCGGACTATGATGTGACAGAGGAGCATCGAAGGATACAGTTGTCAATGGTCATCAACTGGTTGGAAAGTTGACCGTCTGTCCCTTGCTGGAAGACTTGAGGAGAAGCATTGACGGAGGAGGCGTGAAGAAAAAAAAACAAAACGATACGGAAGCAGCAGCAGCACGATGTTTCTGATCCAGCTTCTCCGGAACAGAGTGCGACCCGATTGATTGATTGGTGTCGTCTTGCTTCTCTTCCTCCTAGTCCAGCAGCTGCGACACTCCCTCTCATGAAATTGTAACATGCTAATTTTGCTGTGGTTGGGAATAGTCCGCGGTCATCAAGGTAGGCTGAAGAGATCTTCACTTGCGGATAAATATTTACCATGTGGCCACTGCCTCGCAAGCTGTCAAACAGGATGTTCAATTTCTTAGAAGAGCAGCTGGATCAGCGAACCTAAGTGTAATAACCCACTAAAGGCTAAAACTGCAATATAGTGGTAGAAAGGTCGAACCCACAGGGACAGAGGAACACACAGGGTACAAAGTGTCACGTTTTAACAGACTATTGAGGAGTTTGAATTCTCAGGCGACTGTCACTCCCAGAAATACTGCAAGTGTCCACTCGGAGCGCACTCGGAGGTCGCACAGTGCAGCGTAACACACACACACACACACCTGAAACTACAGAAACACAACCTAGAGATCCGTTAGGACCTCTACTTCAAGATTTCAGGGGGAAAGTCTCTCAAGAGTACACTCGGCAAAGCTGCGGGCAGTGACTTCCAACTCCGGCTTTTACAACACTTCCACTAGCTTGCTGCTAGTGTAGGAAACCCGGTTTGGACTGCCTACTTCGGATCGAAGTCACTCCTACGCGGTGAACAACACTCTCAACTCACAAAACGCGCAGAGAACACAGGTCCGCACTGAAGGACTCACTGTGAAACATTCCAGTAACACAACAACAGTCTATTGAAGAGTTTGAATTCTCACGCACTTGTCATTCCCAGAAATACTACAGGGGTTACCCTCAAGGCACCTGCTGCAGCGTAACCTGAATTTACAACCAAGGCTTATGTAATAACCCACTAAAGGCTAAAACTGCAATATAGTGGTAGAAAGGTCGAACCCACAGGGACAGAGGAACACACAGGGTACAAAGTGTCACGTTTAACAGACTATTGAGGAGTTTGAATTCTCAGGCAACTGTCACTCCCAGAAATACTGCAAGTGTCCACTCGGAGCGCACTCGGAGGTCGCACAGTGCAGCGTAACACACACACACACACACACACACCTCAAGCTCTCGCACACTGGTACACTCCCAACTCTCCGCTCCCAGGCCAAACACACCACCAGGTCTCAGCTCCAAGGCCGAACACACCACCTCGAAAATCCAAGGCCGAGACACCCACAGCCCGCCTGCATGCTCCACCCGCAATGATGGGTAGCTGCCTGCTCCCCCTGCGCGACTTCACGCCGCCGCCGCCACCACACCTGTACATTCTACATTCCTGACCACCCGATCTCCGCCGGAGGGAATCTTCTTCCGCGCACCACCGAAGGCATCCACCCGCCGAAGACGCACGACCACACCTTTGCCTATCTATAACAGTTACTCCCGACACCCATAACTCACGGATCCTTGCTCAGTTTCAAGAGTTCTTGGGCTCGTTGGAACAAAAAGGTCGAGCTCTTTTGGTCGAGCAAAAAATCTGCGAGTTCTTTCCAACGAGACCCGAATCAAGTCAAACCGCTAAGAATTGAGAAAGTAATGTCGGTTTTACTCTTCCGCCGAAGGCGTTCGCCTATCCACAGTCCGTCCGCGGCGATGACCTGGCTGTCTGCGGCGCTGAGCTGTCCGTCCGCTGCGCTGACTTGTCCGTCCGCGGCGTTGTCCTGGCCGTCCGCGGCACTGACCTGGCCGTCCGCGGCGATGACCTGGCGCAGAAGGCGCCGTACACTTTCTACCTCACAAGGCGCATTTCTAGGGCCCAAGGCGGATTTCCCGCCGACGCCGAAGCGCCTGTGCACAGGCGAACTTCCTTCGTCCGCGCATAGGACAAAACTTTCTTCGCCGGTGCGCAGGCGGAAAGCTGAGTATCTTGCGACCTTCATAACTCCCGGAATTCTCCTCCGTTCGTGGCGTTCTTGGGCTCGTTAGAATCAGCGCGTCGAGTTCTTTCCAACGAGACCCTAACCAAGTCGAGGCGTTGCGCATTGAGAAAGTTATGAGGGTTTCACTCTTCCGCCGAATGCACTCTCCCGTATCGCCGAAGGCGTTGACCCGAAGGCGTTGACCGAAGGCGTCTACCGCCCAAGGCGCATCTTCCGGCGGTTCTTCCGCCGAAGGCGTACCGCCAAAGTCGCTCTACCGCCGAAGGCCCCCCCATCAGTAACTTCCGACACTCATAACTCAGTGACCTCTCATCCGTTTCACAAGTTCTTGGTCTCGTTAGAACGAGCGTCGCGAGCTCTTTGCAACAAGACCCGAAGCAACTCAAGGCGTTACGAATTGAGAAAGTTATGAGTGATCAACCGCCGAAGGTGCTCGAAGCGGATCCTGCAGCATGAACCGCCCGTTCCGTCCCAAGCGTCCCACTGTGGCCTAAGCCCAAAACCCCTTGACTGTCCTCGATCCTCTGGTTTCGCGTACCGATTACTATTTACAGCTGCTGCCGCGGTACTTACTATTCAAAAATGTTTTAGTTCCGACAAAAAACAAAAAGTGGGTTACCACAGCTTACACGAAGTAGCAAAACTTCACTTTGGCATTCAGGGGAAAAATCCCAAGGAGTACAATCAGAAAGAAACACTCGAGGCTGTAGGGGCGAAACTGTTCAAGTATCTAACTAGTCACTGGCTCTGAGCATCGGCAGTCACCCGCAGGTGCAGTTCCGAACTACTCAAGTCTCTAACCAATGTACTAGCTCTGAACATTCGGCCGAAGGCCTTCAGCTACAAAATGCGGAACGCTAAGTTGTAACTCCTCGTGCGTGGTGACAGAACTCAAGGACACAAACACGCAAAGGAAATGGGTTCCTGATCTGCACTTCTGATGGGAAAGAACCCCAGGCAAAACGCCTGGAACTATTTTATACCTTCTAAGTCCTACCTAGCACTACACTGCACTACGCTACACGCCTGCGCGGAACCACGCTACACTACACTCCGCGGAACCTGTGCTACGTCTCCTGCGCGGCGGACTGCCGCGCACTAACTCCCTACCCTGCCAATCTTCCGCTCGACTGCGCAGTCCCAATCGCTGCAACGCCGCGGACACCTCCACTTCGAGGGCGGACATGGTATCCTGCGCCTTCGACAGAAAAGCATCGAGCTTCTTTGCTACCTTCCGCCGACTCCTACTGTCGCCTGACAACAACCCGGCTGCGCGAAGTTCAAACTCACGCAGTGTGAGTTTCTCCTGCGCCTTCACTTCCCAGTGGGCGTAGCCCTTGAGACAGTGGGCGACACGCCTCGCCGTCTCCACCTTTGTGCGATCTGCCTCCTTCCTGCGATCCTCTTCAACTATCACTAATTGCGATTCGGCCTCCGCACGTTGCGCTCTCAATTCGCCACACTCTGACTGTAGCCTGCGGATTACCTCCTCATCCGCCTGCCGTGCGAGCTGACACTGTTCCAACAACCGCGTCTGTCGCACGAGCTCCTCTGACAAAATCCGATTCTGGGCCTGCTCAGAAATTAGTGCTTCCGTGACCTTCACCTGCTCCTTGGTGAGCTCTTCCAGTTTCCCATCCCTCACCTTCTCGGAGTACTTGTAGAATTTCTGATTAAGTTTATACTGACCCCACAAGCATTCATGCTTCTCCTTCAATTCCCTCAACTCCTGGTCCACTCTAGCTAATAGCTTGCTGGTGTGGACTTTAGTGCGAGTCCGCCTGCGCACTAACTCGATGTAAGATCCCGGCTGAAGTGGGTCGGCGTATTTATCGACTTTGCGATCCAAGTACCTCAGCAACGGAATCACCTGCTCAGAGAGCGCCGCCGCCGGCGCTCCAACAATTTCCTCCTCCTCCTCCTCGGTGTCCTCTGCTCCTGACATTTCTTCGGTGGAGCCTCCGTCGTCATCATCCGAGTGGAGAATTTCAGTCGCCATTGATTGCGTCGGCAACTGACCCGAGTGGGGCTACACGTCGTTGACGTGTGCTGCCTGCGAAGGCACGGCTGCAGCCGCGCTGCTCTTCGCCAAAATGTCTAAGGCGGTAGGCGAATGTGCCCGTGCGGCATCCCCGCCGCTCGCTTGTTGGTCGTCTACCGTGTCCTCTCTGCCGCCGACGCCCGCCGCCGAAGGCGATCGAGCGGAGGGTGGCTGCGCGGGGTTTGATTGCGTATCGCGCATCGAAATTTCATCCCGCGGACAGTCACTCCGCTCCTCCGTCTGTTGCTGCTCCCTTGATCGGTCCGCGGGGGCTGTGCTTGGCCTGTGCGCAGGCGCAAATGCCGGCGCCTTGTCCGCCGCAGGCGTAGCGCCGCGGACGTCCATCGCCAAAGGCGACATGGCCGGGGGCCGCTCGCCCGATGTCCCTTGGCCCTGAGGCCCTACCGCCAAAGACGCATCTACCGGCGGATTACCCGCCGATAGTGTGGCCTCCGCACACTCCCTGCTCGTATCTCCTCGGCTCGAAGGCCCTGGCGCCGAAGGCGCAAATTGCGGCGCGTGGTGCGCCGGAGGGTCTGGCCCCGAGGGCCGGTGTCTCGTAGGCGGCTCTTCCGCCGGCTCCTTCCCCTTCCTACGTTGGAACGGGGGTGATTCCTGCCTGTGCACAGGCGGCACGTGTGGAGGTGACCTGTGCACAGGCGACCTGTGCACAAGCGAGCGCCTGTGCACAGGCGGACTGCTCCTTCCCACGCGTAAGCGTAGATCTACGTCCACTTGTGATCGCCTGTCCGCGGAGGCTCGTCCGTCCGTGGAGTCTCGTCTGTGCGCAAACGGAACACCTGTCCGCAACGCACGTGGTAACTCCGGAGGCCCTTGGCCCGTAGGCGGCCTCTCGCCCGTCGAGGCTGCAGCGTGGTCCGTTGCTCCTGGGGTCGTCCGCGCTTCCTCATGCTTCTCTGGCGACACTCTTCCTTTCTCCGTCGCAATCGTCGCCGTGTCCGCACTGTTGGCTGGTAACATGTGGTACCCCACTTTTGGCAATTTAGAGGAAATTAAAACATTTTTGGAAAACTGTACCCTGGCAGCATTGTAAATAGCCTTCGGTACATCAAAACGGAGTGAATCCGGAAGATCGCGGGGATTCTCGAGGGATCTTGTAGAATCTAGGATTTGGGGTGCAGCAGTAAGGACAGGCACCACCCTCCCTGCGAGCTCTGCAGTTAGGATCCTTGCGACGCAAGGCGCAAAACCCGCCTTCGGAGGTTGCGTCCGCGGCGGTAGGGAAATCCTCCATAATTAGGTCAACCCTTGGGCTCCTTGACCGAGTTAGGGTCTCATTGGAAAGAGCTCGACGCACTGATTCCAACGAGTCCAAGAACGCTTGGAACGGATGAGGACTTAGGGAGTTATCACTATTGGAAGATACAGAGACGGTCGCCTTCGGCGGAAGGAGTTCGCCACCGGCGGGAATTCCGCCTACGCGGAAGGGGGAATCAAGCTTTGTCCTATGCGCGGACGAAGGCGTTCGCCTGTGCACAGGCGAAGTAGGGTTTGGGGAGGCGCGAAGTCCGCCTACGCACAGGCGTTCGCCTGTGCACAGGCGCTTCGGCGTCGGCGGAAAATCCGCCTTGGGCCCTGTAATAACCCACTCAAGGCTAAAACTGCAATATAGTGGTAGAAAGGTCGAACCCACAGGGACAGAGGAACACACAGGGTACAAAGTGTCACGTTTAACAGACTATTGATGAGTTTGAATTCTCAGGCGACTGTCACTCCCAGAAATACTGCAAGTGTCCACTCGGAGCGCACTCGGAGGTCGCACAGTGCAGCGTACACACACACACACACACACCTGCAACTACAGAAACACAACCCAGAGATCCGTTAGGACCTCTACTCAAGATTTCAGGGGGGAAGTCTCTCAAGAGTACACTCAGCGAAGCTGCGGGTAGTGACTTCCAACTCTGGCTTTTACAACGCTTCCACTAGCTTGCTGCTAGCGTAGGAAACCCGGTTTGGACTGCCTCTACTTCGGATCGAAGTCACTCATACGCGGTGAACAACACTCTCAACTCACAAAACGCGCAGAGAACACAGGTCCGCACTTAAGGACTCACTGTGAAACATTCCAGTAACACAACAACAGTCTATTGAAGAGTTTGAATTCTCAGGCACTTGTCATTCCCAGAAATACTACAGGGGTTACCCTCAAAGCACCTCCTGCAGCGTAACCTGAATTTACAACCAAGGCTTACACGAAGTAGCAAAACTTCACTTTGGCATTCAGGGGAAAAATCCCAAGGGAGTACAATCAGAAAGGAACACTCGAAGGTGTAGGGGCGAAACAGTTCAAGTATCTAAATAGTCACTGGCTCTAAGCATCGGCAGTCACCCACAGGTGCAGATCCGAACTACTCAAGTCTCTAACCAATGGACTAGCTCTGAACATTCGGCCGAAGGCCTTCAGCTACAAAATGCGGAACGCTAAGTTGTAACTCCTCGTGCGTGGTGACAGAACTCAAGGACACAAACACGCAAAGGAAATGGGTTCCTGATCTGCACTTCTGATGGGTGTGAGCCAAACCTTCCCACCCTTCAGCGTTTGTAGTCCGGGTGGGGGTTCGAACTCCCATAATCTAACTTCTCTGATTGCAAGCCATGTACTCAAAGTATATTCAGGACAATGAGATCATAAACACTTGCTCCTTCACAGACAAATTATCCAGAACTGAAAATAATAACCTTGCTGTCTACTATTTTCGCAAGAGCATCAGACAAGCTCTTTGTTACATAAAGATCTAACCCAACTCTGGGTGACTTCCTCAATACTACAGCCGCTGTGGGCTTTCCTAGATACCAGTCCCACTCCCAATTCCTACTCAGAGTTCAATGTCGACTTCTCAGCTCCCACCTTCAGACCCCACCAGATTTCTCTCTCGGATTCAACTCTCACTTTTCAAGTTCAAATTCAGATTCCGACTGTCAGATTTCACTTCACTCACATCTCCCACTCTCAGGTCTTCCACTCAGATCTCAGCTCCCACTCACAGATTACACTTCAATCTCAGATCCCACTCTCAGGTCTTCCACTCTGATCTCAGCTCCCAGGCCGAGCACACCACTTCCGTCTCCACACACGCACACCACCAGCTCTCGCACACTGGTACACTACAAGCTCTCGCACACTAGGCCGAACACACCACCAGGTCTCAGCTCCCACGCCGAACTCTCCACTTCGAAGTCCAAGGCCGAGACACCCACAGCCCGCCTGCATGCCCCACTCGCAATGATGGATAGCTGCCTGCTCCCCCTGCGCGACTACACGCCGCCACCGCCGCCACACCTGTACATTCTACATCCTGACCACCCGATATCGGCCGGAGGGGATCTTCTTTCGCGCACCGCCGAAGGCATCCACCCGCAGAAGACGCACGACCACACCTTTGCTTATCCATAACAGTCACTCCCGACACCCATAACTCACAGACCCTAGCTCTGTTTCACAAGTTTGTGGGCTTGTTGGAACGACCAGGTCGAGCTCTTTCCAACGAGACCCTAACTGGGTCAAACCGTTATGAATTGAGAAAGTTATGACTGTTTTACCCTTAGCCGAAGGCACACCGCCGAAGGCCTGTTACCTGTTATCGCCGAAGGCGCCGGCACAATGTTCGCCGGTTTGATGTCTTCCGGTTGGATGTTTTCCGGTTGGATGTCGTCCTACCCTATCTGCCGCTTTCGACGCTCATAACTCAGTGACGCCTTATCCGTTTGAAGAGTTCTTGGTCTCGTTGGAACGAGCGTCGCGAGTTCTTTCCAACGAGACCCTAATCAAGTGAAACCGTTAACAAATGAAAAAGATATGCCGAGTTTACTGTTTCGCCGATGGCCCTTGCACGATGTTCACCGGCTCAGAGTTCGCCGACCCCGAGTTCGCCGAAGGCCTGCTCGCAGTTGTCGCGAAGTCGTCCGCAGCCGGAGATGTTCGCAGCCGGAGACGTCCGGAGCCGAAGACGTTCGCAGCCGGAGACGTCCGGAGCCGAAGACGTTCGCAGCCGAACTTGCCTCAACCCTTCCCATCAGTAACTTTCGACACTCACAACTCAGTGATTCCTCATCCGTTTGAAGAGTTCTTGGTCTCGTTGGAACGAGCGTTGCGAGCTCTTTCCAAGGAAACACTAACTGAGTCAAGGAGTCACACATTGAAAACGTTATGAGGGTTTCACTGTTTCGTCGAAGGCCTTTCCCTGAAGGAACTTCACCGAAGGCTCTTTGCCGGAGACCCTGCCCTGAAAGCCCCGTTCCGGACCTTTGCCTACTAGCTATTACACCAACTCCTAATCTTACCAAAACTTCCAGAAAACTCCGAGCATAATTTTGCAAGAGCTTAAATCTAAAACTTTAACTCTCACAAGGTTAAAAAGACATGTGAGCACAGTTTTGTGCTCACATCATTGGCGACCATAAGGGGAAGATTCCAGAATCCTAGCTCTGCAGGCTAGACAGCTTCAAATCCGGTAGTGCTTGCATCTACTTCCCGCAGTGCGTGTGGGGAAAACTTCTCCATTCAACGTTTCCAACTGCACTGAGTTGTTTGGAAATACCTCACGAATCAGATAAGGCCCTAACCATACTGCATCAAACTTTCCTGGGAACTCAAGCTTCCTACCATCCTGGAGCATCACCATCATACCTGGCCTCAGCGTCCTTTTCTTATGCTTCTTGTCAAAGGTGATTTTTCTCCTCCGTTGAATGGCCTCAATATGTTGAGCACTCATTCTCCTCCTCTCATCAAGCTCTTCTAATGTCGTCAGCCTATTCCTTAATGACTGACTGTTTGTAAGCCGTGACTGCACTGCAACTCGGAGTGATTCCACCTCAAATTCGATGGGGAGAGTGGCCTCCAATCCATACACTAACGAAAACGGCGTTGCCTGGGTTGTTACCTTAAAAGTTGTCCGATAAGCCCACAATGCTGCTGTCAGCTTGGTGTCCCAATTCCTTTTTGAGTCAACCACCGTTTTGCGAAGAATACTCACCAGAGTCCCATTGACTCGCTCTGTCTGACCATTGGTTTGTGGATGATATGGAGTAGTTTTTCTGTGATCTATCTCAAACCTATCTGTTAATTCTTGAAACATCTCATTCAAGAAGTGCCTGCCCCTATCACTAACCAGAATCTTGGGACATCCAAACCTTGAAATGATGTTTTCGTACATGAATGTGGCAGCATGAGCAGCCGTATTTGTCTTCACTGCCTTCGCTTCCGCCCACTTTGTCAAGTATTCTGTCGCAACTATGATGTAAGCCATGCCTTTTGACGAATGAGGATGAATCTCACCGATATAATCAATTCCCCATTTTTCAAAAGGTACAAGTGGCAATGAAACGTGTAGAGGCATCTCCATTCGAAGGTCATTCCTAGCATACCTCTGACAGGCATCACAGCGCTTCACATATTCATGAGAGTCCCTAAACAACCTAGGCCAGAAGTATCCCGCTCTAAGTATTTTCTGACCTGTAAGTTGGCCAGAGAAATGTCCTCCACAAGCACTGTCGTGGCAAGCCTCTAAAATTGCGGGAACCTCCACTTCTGACACACATCTTCTCAGAACGCCATCAGCTCCCCTTCTAAATAATCTGTGGCCAATCACTGCAAAATGTCTACTGTTGACTCTCACCTTCCTCCTTTCCTCCTTAGTCCAATCACTTGACAACTGCTGAGTTGTCAAAAACTCTACTATTCCAGCGTACCATTCTGGCTGAGCTGTTACTACAAAAAGACTATCATCTATCAATCTATCATCTAATGGACTGGTCCCCACATTCTCCGACAGCCTAGATAGATGGTCGGCCTGCAAGTGCATGCGACCAGGTTTATACTCCACAGTGTAGTCAAATTCCTCCAGCAATAAAACCCACCTGGCCAATCTTCCACTAAGCTCCGCCTTGTTCACCAGATATTTGATTGCCATATGATCAACGAAAAAAACGACTGGATTACAGATCAGATAATGTCTAAACTTCTTGACAGAAAAAACCATGGCCAAGCACTCCCTCTCGGTCGTAGAATAGTTTCTCTCCGCTGGATTCAACTGCCTACTGGCATAAGCGATTGGCAAGTCCTTCCCTTTCTCTCCTGTAGACTGACACAACGCACTACCCACTGCTACACTACTTGCATCACAGAAAACGTGAAAAGGCATGCTCCAGTCAGGAGGCCTCAACACCGGATAAGTACTCAACCTGGACTTCAACTCTTCAAAAGCTTCTTGACAAGCATCTGTCCACTCAAACCTGTTCTCCTTCCTCAACAGTTGAGTAATAGGCACTACAATCTTGGCAAAGTCAGGAATCAACTCTCTATACCACCCTACATGTCCCAATAACTTGGCTACACCCTTAGCATTCGTGGGAGTTGCCAATCCTTCAATGACTGCAATCTTATCAGGATCCGGTTCTCTTCCCTTCTCACTCACGACATAACCCAAAAGAACTCCTCTCTGAACACCTAGGAATGTCTTCTCAGGATTCAGAGCTAGCTGCATTCTTCTACATCTAATGAGAGCTTCTCTAACACACTGCAGATGCTCACCAGCACTTGACTGAGTGCTAAAATCGTCCACAAAAACTGTCATAGACTTGTATAACAGATCTGTGAAAATATACATCACTAACCTTTGGAATGTGGCAGGTGCATTGCACAATCCGAAAGGCATAACAACCCATACAAAAGTTCCCCACGGAGTTGTGAAGGCTGTCTTATGAACATCCTGTACAGCTATGGAAATCTGATTGTAGCCAGCATATCCATCCATGAATGTGTACCTCGCATGACCCCCAACTTCCTCCAAAAGCAGCGTGATAAAAGGTAAAGGAAAGTGATCCTTCTCAGTACAGGCATTCAGCTTCCTATAATCCACACACACTCTAAGTTTCCCATTCTTCTTCTTGACCAAAACCATAGGAGAAACCCAATCCGTGATCTCTACAGGCTTGATGAATCCAGCTTTGAGTAATCTCTCCAATTCTGCTCGAACTAACAACTGTAACTGTGGGTTCATCCTTCTCTCCTTCTGTCTAATAGGCTTAGCTCCAGGGACCAGCGAAATCCGATGCTCCACCATTTCACGAGGTACTCCCTTCAACTCATCATACGACCAAGCAAAGGTATCACTGAATTCGTCCACCAACTCACCATATTTCTGTATCTCATCCTCTCCTAGCTTGGAACCCATCTTCATTTGCTTCAGTTCTCCTCCTCTGATGGACACCTCCACATATTTCCAGTCTTCTTCTGCCACATGAGTTTGTTCCTCCGAGCTTTGATACCAATCTGGAGGGACCTGAGGATAATCCCTGACGTCTTGGCCCACCACAATTCCGGTTGATGTAGTCCTGAAATGCAAGGGTTCCTCCAACTTCGCATTTTTCACAATAGTCTCCTCCTCTTGAGTTCCATCAACATGCACCGAATCCACCTCAGTAATATCCAACTCGTCCAACCATGGAGTGAGACCTCCATGTATCCACTCTTCCTCCATAAGAACCTCACATGGTTCTAGCAACAGATACTCATCTCGCTGTGAACTGATCACCTCCTTCTCAAAAATTTTGTGATGAGAAATCATCATGGCATCACAACCTGACTCAGGATAATCTCTCAACCACTGAGCAAACTCTCCATCATCGCTTCTGCTGTAAAAACTAGGGCCCAAGCTACCTGATCCTACATCTAATCTATTTTTTCTGTCATTCAAATGAACCACTCCCACTAAAGTGTCATCACACTTGGCCTCGTTTTTCTCTTCTTCCTTCCCTGAAGATAACTCAGGATCCTCTCTCACCCTTCCACCTAATGACCCTATTGACACCTTGACTCTGTTATCATGAGGACCATATGTGATTGATGGCTTCAGTCCTCCCCAATCCACAATTGCATTAGCCATTCTCAACCAAGGTCTGCCCAATAGAATGGGAAAGGTGTCCCTGTTCGAATGCATCTTAATCACATGAAATGTGACAATGTACTCCTCACCACCAGTGGACAACCTGCAATCTTTAATCATCCCCACTGGTACAACTGAAGTCTGATTGGCCATATTGATAATGAAAGGTGAGGGGCCTGTCAGATTCAAACCTAACTTTCTCATGGTGTGTTCAGGTAGGATGTTCAAACCACTACCCCCATCAACTAATACATTGGGAATCACCTTGTCTACCACTACCACCTCTATCTCCACAGGTTTGACATCCTGACTTCCTTTTTGCAAATGAACTCTAGCAGCGACTCTAGTCTTCGTCTTTCTACTCCTTCTATGCACTGGAATGCCCTCCTTCAAAGTCTTACGAGCAATGGGAGATATTTCCAGCAGCTGACCAAAAGTAATGTCTGCCTTCAGCGAACTCAGATCTGACCACAAATTGTACTTCTCCGACTCTCTCCTTCTCTGACCTCTCATGTTCTCCCACTCTGTCACAGGAATCCCAGGTCCTTCCCACTCTCGTGATTGATTGCTTTCTGAATCTTGCGTGACAGGTGGCACCTCTGCATCATGTAGAACCTCATCTCTTTTCTCCTCTGCCCTTGTAATCCTCCTTGCTCTCCTCGCCACTCTCTCAAGATCAGAGAGATGAGGAGGCTCCTCAGATGAAGTCTCCCCTTGCTCATCTTCATTTTTCTCAGTTTGCATCTTGCGATGCACAGCTCTGGTGGTGACAGCAAGGGCCGGAGCTTCATGCATAATCACATCATCCGAATTTTTCAACGTATAAGTAATCAGGTTAGTATGTGGAGGCCACTGATTCTGCCCTTGTTCGACTATCCCCTTACCAAGATCAGAACTACTACGTTGGACATCTCCATCATCGTTTGCAAACCTAGCATCTTGAGAGTTTGAAGAACATGGATCTGCAAAAGAAACCTGTTTTCTGTTGTCACTACGAGGTTCATCTCGTGGTTCACTCTGGATGGGAATATATCTGTTCACTGTCTGCAGTCCAACAGGTGGATTGAATGTCTGTTTGCCGTTCTCATGATCGTAATACAAGTTAGAAGGTCTAAGATTGTTAGAATGCTCATTCTGCGGTCTTGCACCCCTCATATTTTCTCTCGCCTGGTAAGGACTAACAGTAGGCTGAGGCATCCTAATAACTTTATCTGGCTGCCGACATTGGTCAGAGGGATGACTACCTCCACAATTACTACACCCATTAACCCCAACCTCAGACCAACACTGACCTGGATAGTGCCACCTACCACAAAATGCATGTAATTCTTTTCTCTCCATGTTCTGACCAACCTGACCCCTAGGAGGTACTCTGTACCCGTTTTGACCTTGGTAATTTGGTCCTTGGCCCCTTTGGTGTTGCACAGGTGGGCCACCGCTCATTCTGTTGTCACGGTTTGGCACCACCCTACAAAATTGCCTGGTATGACCAGATTGACCACACTGGACACACCACATGCTTGATGAATGTCTACCTGACTCGACTGGAGGAGGAGGCCCTGGCTGTTGAGTCCTGATCATCAAGGCCATCTGATCTGTAATATTTTGCATTTGCTTCATCATGGTCTCTTGAAAGCCCACTTGGCTAGCATTTAATCTTTTCTCTACATCTGCCAGGTTAGGATCTACAGTAGGGGCTGGCAATGCTAAAACAGGTGCTGGCTCTCTGGTCTGCGAAATTGACTCACTGAGAGAATAGGGAGCTTGACCCCTATGCCTACCTGAGTCTCCTTCACTTGCTCTTGGACGAATTGGGATGAACTGAGGAATGGATTCATCCTCCTTCCTCCACAATCTATCATAGTCCTTGTCAATATTCTCTATCTCCCTGGCAGCCATCTTGGCCTCAGCAAGAGTTTGAGGGCTTCTCTCCAGCACCCCTCGGATGGTCCCAGATTTGAAAAAGCCTTGGATAAAAAATTGTCTCAGCGTATCGTCATTGAGCATTGTACCCACAAAACGCGCACAAACCAGATCAAATCTTCTAATGTAAGCTGAGATTTCCTCTTCCCTTCCCTGTTTTAACGATGCCAAAGCTCTCAATGCAGAACCTTGCCCCACCTCAGGCCTAAACTCATTCAAGAACTCCCTTTGCATCTGATCCCATCCCCCAAAATGACCTTCAGAATGATCCCTATACCACTCATACGCCTCACCTTCCAGGGTAGTAGGAAACCAGACCAAAAAATACCCTGGATCTGTAATCAGAGAGCTGGCTAGCCTCTCAACATATCTTTCCATGTGCCTTGAAGGATCCTCATCCTTCGTCCCATAGAACTTAGGCAGATTGGGTGGCATGACCACAGCTGCCAAGTTCTGTGGAACCTGAATAGGAAGGCCTCTTGGCCTCACGAGTGGGTCTATGGGAGGACTAGGAGGAGGTCCTGCTCTCCCTCCATCGTCAGCCATGCTAGCAGATTGCTCCACCAACCTCTCACTGTCAGGTTCTACAATCTCTAAACCTTCTAACAAAGACTCATCAACAGGGTCTACGTTCAGAAATATCTCAAGTTTAATTTCTTCCTCGATTTTCTTATTCTCAGGTTTCTTCCTACTGCGAACAGGTTTCTCCAATCCTGGCTCCAGGTTTGGTTTGTGCGATCTAGTCCTATTCTGCATTTACAAGATCAGGCTCCCGGCAGACGCACCATTTTATGTGAGCCAAACCTTCCCACCCTTCAGCGTTTGTAGTCCGGGTGGGGGTTCGAACTCCCATAATCTAACTTCTCTGATTGCAAGCCATGTACTCAAAGTATATTCAGGACAATGAGATCATAAACACTTGCTCCTTCACAGACAAATTATCCAGAACTGAAAATAATAACCTTGCTGTCTACTATTTTCGCAAGAGCATCAGACAAGCTCTTTGTTACATAAAGATCTAACCCAACTCTGGGTGACTTCCTCAATACTACAGCCGCTGTGGGCTTTCCTAGATACCAGTCCCACTCCCAATTCCTACTCAGAGTTCAATGTCGACTTCTCAGCTCCCACCTTCAGACCCCACCAGATTTCTCTCTCGGATTCAACTCTCACTTTTCAAGTTCAAATTCAGATTCCGACTGTCAGATTTCACTTCACTCACATCTCCCACTCTCAGGTCTTCCACTCAGATCTCAGCTCCCACTCACAGATTACACTTCAATCTCAGATCCCACTCTCAGGTCTTCCACTCTGATCTCAGCTCCCAGGCCGAGCACACCACTTCCGTCTCCACACACGCACACCACCAGCTCTCGCACACTGGTACACTACAAGCTCTCGCACACTAGGCCGAACACACCACCAGGTCTCAGCTCCCACGCCGAACTCTCCACTTCGAAGTCCAAGGCCGAGACACCCACAGCCCGCCTGCATGCCCCACTCGCAATGATGGATAGCTGCCTGCTCCCCCTGCGCGACTACACGCCGCCACCGCCGCCACACCTGTACATTCTACATCCTGACCACCCGATATCGGCCGGAGGGGATCTTCTTTCGCGCACCGCCGAAGGCATCCACCCGCAGAAGACGCACGACCACACCTTTGCTTATCCATAACAGTCACTCCCGACACCCATAACTCACAGACCCTAGCTCTGTTTCACAAGTTTGTGGGCTTGTTGGAACGACCAGGTCGAGCTCTTTCCAACGAGACCCTAACTGGGTCAAACCGTTATGAATTGAGAAAGTTATGACTGTTTTACCCTTAGCCGAAGGCACACCGCCGAAGGCCTGTTACCTGTTATCGCCGAAGGCGCCGGCACAATGTTCGCCGGTTTGATGTCTTCCGGTTGGATGTTTTCCGGTTGGATGTCGTCCTACCCTATCTGCCGCTTTCGACGCTCATAACTCAGTGACGCCTTATCCGTTTGAAGAGTTCTTGGTCTCGTTGGAACGAGCGTCGCGAGTTCTTTCCAACGAGACCCTAATCAAGTGAAACCGTTAACAAATGAAAAAGATATGCCGAGTTTACTGTTTCGCCGATGGCCCTTGCACGATGTTCACCGGCTCAGAGTTCGCCGACCCCGAGTTCGCCGAAGGCCTGCTCGCAGTTGTCGCGAAGTCGTCCGCAGCCGGAGATGTTCGCAGCCGGAGACGTCCGGAGCCGAAGACGTTCGCAGCCGGACTTGCCTCAACCCTTCCCATCAGTAACTTTCGACACTCACAACTCAGTGATTCCTCATCCGTTTGAAGAGTTCTTGGTCTCGTTGGAACGAGCGTTGCGAGCTCTTTCCAAGGAAACACTAACTGAGTCAAGGAGTCACACATTGAAAACGTTATGAGGGTTTCACTGTTTCGTCGAAGGCCTTTCCCTGAAGGAACTTCACCGAAGGCTCTTTGCCGGAGACCCTGCCCTGAAAGCCCCGTTCCGGACCTTTGCCTACTAGCTATTACACCAACTCCTAATCTTACCAAAACTTCCAGAAAACTCCGAGCATAATTTTGCAAGAGCTTAAATCTAAAACTTTAACTCTCACAAGGTTAAAAAGACATGTGAGCACAGTTTTGTGCTCACAATGGGAAAGAACCCCAGGCAAAACGCCTGGAACTGTTTTATACCTTCTAAGTCCTACCTAGCACTACACTGCACTACGCTACACGCCTGCACGGAACCACGCTACACTACACTCCGCGGAACCTGTACTACGTCTCCTGCGCGGCCGGCTGCCGCGCACTAACTCCCTACCTTGCCAATCTTCCGCTCGACTGCGCAGTCCCAAACGCTGCAACGCCGCGGACACCTCCACTTCGAGGGCGGACATGGTATCCTGTGCCTTCGACAGAAAGGCATCGAGCTTCTTCGCTACCTTCCGCCGACTCCTACTGTCGCCTGACAACAACCCGGCTGCGCGTAATTCAAACTCACGCAGTGTGAGTTTCTCCTGCGCCTTCACTTCCCAGTGGGCGTAGCCCTTGAGACAGTGGGCGACACGCCTCGCCGTCTCCACCTTCGTGCGATCCGCCTCCTTTTCTTCCAATAGTGATAACTCCCTGAGTCCTCATCCGTTCCAAGCGTTCTTGGACTCGTTGGAATCAGTGCGTCGAGCTCTTTCCAACGGGACCCTAACTTGGTCAAGGCGCCCGAGGGTTGACCTAATTATGGAGGGTTTCCCTACAGCCGCGGACGCAACCTCCGAAGGCGGGTTTTGCGCCTTGCGTCGTAGGGGTCCTAACTGCAGAGCTCGCAGGGAGGGTGGTGCCTGTCCTTACTGCTGCACCCCAAATCCCAGATTCTACAAGATCCCTCGAGAATCCCTGCGATCTTCCGGATTCACTCCGTTTTGATGTACCGAAGGCTATTTACAATGCTGCCAGGGTACAGTTTTTCAAAAATGTTTTAATTTCCTCAAAATTGCCAAAAGTGGGGTACCACATGCTCCCCTCCTCAATTGTGAGCGCCCACGCGAACACTCACATGTGGTATTTCTTCAACCCCCACCCGTTCACTCGGGTGCCTAACAAATTGCCGGCCAGGTCCGCAAGTTGGATGGATCCATTCGGGAAGACTTCGACAACCCTGTAAGGTCCCATCCATCTTAGGTGCAGTTTGCCTGGGAATCTGGCATGCCTGCTGTCGTAGAGCAATGCCAAATCACCCGCCTGCAGGAGTACCGGTTTGATCTTTTTATCGTATCTCTCCTTTCGGCGGAGCTGGATTTTCCTGGTGCGATCTTCGGCGTCTCGTCTCCTCTCATCCAGCAGCGTGAACTCCTGTAACTTGTAGAGCTGACTTTCCTCTGCGCCCATCCTCTGCAAATCCAACGTCCGTTGGGTGGGTACTTCAAATTCGATCGGGAGGATCGGGTGTTGCCCATACACCAGAAAGTATGGTGTCTGTTTGGTCGTGATCTTCTCAGCTGTCCGGTACGCCCATAGAGCGGATGCTAGCTTCGTATCCCAGTCGTGAGCGTGATTCACCGTGACCTTGAGTAGTATTTTACACAGCAGACCATTGGACTTCTCCGTCAGTCCATTTGCCTTGGGATTGTATGGAGTAGTCTTCCGGTGCTTGATGTGGAAATACCGTGTCAGATCTTCGATGATCTGATTCAGAAAATGCGTGCCCCGGTCGCTGACTAGCTCTAAGGGACATCCGTAGCGTGTGATGATCGACTCAAACAAGAAGGCTGCCACTGTGGCAGCATCATCCCTTCTGGTGGCCCTGGCCTCTACCATTTTGGTGGCGTAGTCCGTTGCTACCAGAATGTAGCGCCTTCGTGTACTTCTAGTCACTGGTTGTATCGGCCCTACAAAGTCAATGCCCCACTTTTCGAAAGGTGCTAGAGGCATGATGGGAGTCAGGGGCCAGCGTGTTGTAGGCGTCGGTCTCCCCGTCCTCTGGCAACTGTCGCACTTGCGGATGTAATCGAGAACATCCTTAAACATGGTCGGCCACCAATACCCCGCATTTAGAATCTTTGTGACCGTGTTCCTGGTGGCATAGTGTCCACCCGCCTCCTCTGTATGCATCGCACTCACTATTCTTGGTACCTCTGATTCCTCCAGGCATCTGCATAAGCGCTCATCTGCCATCTTCTTGAACAAAACCCCCTGCTGGAGTTGGTACGGGCCTGCCTTATGAATAAAGACAGTTCGCTGTTCCAAATCCATGCCTACGGGGCACTGGAGGGTTAGCAGATATCGATACAGGTCGGCATAGCGGGACTCATGTCCTGCAGACAACTGAAATAACTCTTCATCTGGAAAATCGTCCACCAATTCCTCCTCTGTCGGCTGGGTCCACAATCGGGACAAGTAATCCGCATTTTCGTGGTGCACCCCTTTCCTGGTCTGGACTGTGTAGGTGAACTCTTGTAGTAACAACACCCACCTGGCGATCCGACCGGATAGGTCGGCTTTCTTGACTAGGTGTTGCAATGCGTAGTGGTCCACATGGAACACAAACTCGTAGCAGATTAGGTAGTGACGGAACTTTTTACAGGAGTACACCATCCCCAACGCTTCTCTCTCCGTCGTGGTGTACTTCCGCTCTGCTAGAGACAGCTGTCGGCTCGCGAAGTAGATCGGGTAGTCCTTTTTGTTGTCATCCTTTTGACTCAGTACTACACCGATGGCGAATGCAGATGTGTCAACGTAAACATGGAATGGTCGATTCCAGTCTGGACTCCTTAGTACGGGAGCAGTCGTGAGTTTCGCTTTAAGAGCCTCAAATGCTGACTGCTGGTTCGCACCCCAAGCATAAGGCTCGTCCTTCTTCAACAACTTGGTCAGGTCCGCCGCCAGTATTGCATACAGGTGTATGAATCTTCGGTAGTAGCCCACATGACCCAGGAATGCTCGCAGCTCTCTTAGATTCGTGGGTGGCTCAAGCTCGAGTATAACCTTGACCTTCTCGATGTCCACCGCAATGCCGTCTGCCGAGACCCGATGACCCAACAAGATCCCACTAGTCATAAAGAAAAAGCACTTCTCGGGATGCAGTGATAAACTGCTCTCTCTACATTTATCGAAGGTCTGCTTCAAGTGACTTAGGTGTTCAGATCGCTTCCCAAAGACACAGAAGTCATCTATGAATATTTCCAGGAACTTCCTCAGTTGTTCCTGGAAGATATTGGTCATCATCCGTTGAAAGGTGGCAGGCGCGTTGCACAGACCGAAGGGCATCTTGTGGTATGCGTAAGTTCCCCAGTCGGTTGTGAACGTAGTTTTATCCTTGTCCTGTTCCCGGATAGACACTTGATTGTAACCTGAGAACCCATCCAGGAAGCTATAACATTCATGTCCTGCGACATGGTCTAGAATGGCATCCGTGAATGGTAACGGGTGATGATCCTTGCGTGTTGCTGCATTCAACTTCCGGAAATCCTGACACACTCGTATCTTACCCGTCAACTTCTTGGGTACGATAACAATCGGCGACACCCACTCACTGCTGAGCACAGGGTAAATAATACCAGCACTCAAGTACTTATCTATCTCCTCCTTAACTAGCAAGGAGTATTTTGGGTTGAGGCGATACTGGCGCTGTCGTATGGGTACTGAGTCGTCCAGTAAATTGATACGGTGTTCCTCATACCGTGCAGGTATCCCCTTCATGTCTTCGATCTTCCAGGCGAAGACGTCGACATAATGGCTAAGGAATGCCTGTACTTTCCTTAGCTCGTCTCCTCTCACTGCGCTTGATACCTTCAAGCACTTGTCGGGACTGAGTTGTACTTCGTGACAGTCACTAGGGTCGACAATGCCCTCGGTGTGACTCGTCTCACTCCTTCCCAGTCCCACAGTTAATTGCTATTCGTCTTCCGGCTGAATAGCTTCCGGCTCTTCTTCTTCTCCCACCGAACAGCAGGCAACGAATCCCACGAAATAATCGGATTCGGTACCACTGGAATCCGATCGCGCGGTCGACTCACTGTCCCCGCCCGATGTGTAACCTGCACTTGTCGATGGGGTCTCTCCTTCGTGTCTGACCCTATTCCAGGGCACCGTAATGGTTTTGGTCGGTTCCGAAGGATGGGGAAACTTAAGGCGATGCCTTCGCCAATCACATCTGACTTGTGCGCCATATAGCCATGGTTGCCCGAGCAGAACGTCATAGCCCTGCTTCATCATCGGTTGAAGGATGATATACGTCAACCGAAAGTCCGCACCCCCGATGATTGTCTTGACATTGCGCAGCATACCTGCAGGCATTCTCCGCGTCTGATCCGCTAATCTCAACACACGCTTCGAGGGTTCGTATTGACTGAACCCCAAGGCTCTCGCGGTATCCTCCGTCATTATGTTGACTCCTGATCCAGAGTCGATTGGCACCCTGCGTACACAACACCCTGCTATTTCCACATCGATCTCTGGTGGCCCTTGGTCTTCGCTCTCCACTTGATATACTTGAGAGGATGTGGATGCGCGCGGCTTCCGCGGACGCCGTAGCGAAAGCATCAACATTCTCCGATACGTCTTATTGTCCTCCAAGAGCTGCTTGAACGTGATGTTCACTTTTCGACTCCCGAGATCTTCGACCAAGTCATAGTGGGCGCGTTGGGTCGCCGGGGTCGGCGGCGACGCTCTGCGAGGTTCCACGGTGGTTGCCAACTTCGCCCCAAGGGAGGATGTCAAGTCTCGCCGCGGTGGGTCTTTTTGAGTGCGGATCGCTTCCTTCAACAGGTTGGTTACCTCGTTGCGGATATCCGGAGCATAGTCCCGTTTCAGCAAGCGTACTGGCTCGTCCTCAACTGCTGTCTGGGGGCGCACTGCTGGTGCCTCTCGCGTAGCCGAAGACTTCCGTGCAGGTCGCAAGTCGGACTTGCTGGATGTCTTCTCCTTCCCTTTTCCCGTCCGGTCGTCGGTTCTCCGTTCGTGCTTGCGAGTGTCACGCTCTTGCTCCTTCGATTTCTTGGAACTACGAGTTTCGACCCGTGCGCACATAACCTCTTCCGCCGGCCATTCTTCGTCTTCGTCATCCCCGTCTGAACCTACTTCGACCTGGTTAACTTGGACGTCCTCCTTGGCAGGAGGGTTCACAAATCGTACCGCTGGCCGAGGGACTGGTGGCTGATCACACTCTGGCGCAGTATGCCCGGTCTTCTTGCAATTACTACATGTCGGAACATAATCGTTTCGCCTTTTTGGATGGGGACACTGCGGTGAGAAGTGTTCAACTTCCCCGCAATTATAACAAGCTCGCGGTGGCGGTGGGTCAAACGTCCCTGGAGGTGCTCTCCGCCTCACGGGTACTGTAGTGGCCCGATCCACCGGATGATATCGTGGGACTTGCATTGCTGAAACTGCAGTAGGGGCAGGAACCGACTGGACGGCGTAGGCTGTCTCTTCGCTAGCCTCTCCATAGTACTGGGGGTGCTCTCCATAGTACGGTTGTGCCCACTCTACTGCGTTGACTGGATATGACGGACGGGTGGTAAGGCACTCGGTGTTTGCATGTCCCACCGCTCCGCACGTAGTACACCATAAGTTCGCTCGCACTCTCCCGGATGATTTTCGGCGATCATGCCCGCCTACCACTTGAACCTTGAGATCGGCGAAGTCCTTCACAAGGGTCTCCATCTTCGAGGCTATGTCTCCCGGCGCTCTGTCCGTAGTCACTCGTCGGGTGCCCTTTTTCTTCGCTGCCCCATGCTTCTTCCTCTTCTTCTCCTCCTCCGACGATGAGGTTTCCTCTTCTTCGGATGAGGAACGGTTCTCGTCCGAAGACGATTCCTCCGATGACGGAGTTGTACCTCTACGTCGTCTTCGCCCTCCCTTCGGTTTTCGCTCCTTCGACTCCCGTCTCTCTCTCCCTCTTCGGTTGAGAGTGGAAGTTTCGAAGGCTTCTGCGGATGCAATCACATCCTCAATAGTGTCGCACTTGCTGCGTCGGCAAAAAGTCTCCATCTCCCGAGTTAAACCGGTCACGTACCAATCCACAGCTTGTTGTACCGAGAAAGGGGACCCTGGTCCTGTTTTCGGTATTCTGTCAAGGAGGTCCAGAAATCTCTCAGTGTAGTCACGCAGACTCTCCTTCTTCTCTCGCTGCAAATTACGTAACTTTGTCAAAACCCGGCTGTCGTAGCCGAGCTCGCGGAAGCGGCGAAGGAACTTCTCCTTCAGCTTGGCCCATGTTGTCAACCCAGTCGGATCGATGCTCTCGTGATTGTACCAACTCCTCGCTTTCTTCCGCAGAAGGCTTGGAAAGATCCTTAGTCGGTCGTCGTCTGCGATCTCGCGATTGGCAATAGACACCGATTCGAACAACTTGATGTATGAATCTGCATCGTCGTCATCCCCACTCCCTTTATACTTTGGGTAGGAATGTTTAGTAATCGGCTGAGGTAGCCGCACGTTGGCTTGTCCGTCCGCCATCGGTGTGTTTGTCGACGGTTCTCGGGCGGTCGTTTCTAATTCACGAGGCGGGTCCGTGCAAGGAATATCTAGTAGAACTGTAAGCACCAAGTTTGGTTCCGAGTCGCCGGGGGTAGGTTCCCCAAGGATGTCGGCCGAACTAGGCTTAGGTACTCTTTTTGGTGTTTTCTTGTTTTGACGCCGTGTCTCTTCCACGGCCTTCTCTGAATCTCGTCGGAACCTGCGGACAGCTCTAGCACTTAGGTTGCTCCCGCTAGCCCCAGTCGACATTCACCGAGCATGGCTGCTCGTAAAAACCCCGGTGTTGACGCAACTGTCCCCGGCAGCGGCGCCAAAAAGAAGTTGTCGGCTTCTTATGTAATAACCCACTCAAGGCTAAAACTGCAATATAGTGGTAGAAAGGTCGAACCCACAGGGACAGAGGAACACACAGGGTACAAAGTGTCACGTTTAACAGACTATTGATGAGTTTGAATTCTCAGGCGACTGTCACTCCCAGAAATACTGCAAGTGTCCACTCGGAGCGCACTCGGAGGTCGCACAGTGCAGCGTACACACACACACACACACACCTGCAACTACAGAAACACAACCCAGAGATCCGTTAGGACCTCTACTCAAGATTTCAGGGGGGAAGTCTCTCAAGAGTACACTCAGCGAAGCTGCGGGTAGTGACTTCTTTGGGTAGTACCCCACTTTTGGCAATTTAGAGGAAATTAAAACATTTTTGGAAAACTGTACCCTGGCAGCATTGTAAATAGCCTTCGGTACATCAAAACGGAGTGAATCCGGAAGATCGCGGGGATTCTCGAGGGATCTTGTAGAATCTAGGATTTGGGGTGCAGCAGTAAGGACAGGCACCACCCTCCCTGCGAGCTCTGCAGTTAGGATCCCTGCGACGCAAGGCGCAAAACCCGCCTTCGGAGGTTGCGTCCGCGGCGGTAGGGAAATCCTCCATAATTAGGTCAACCCTTGGGCGCCTTGACCGAGTTAGGGTCTCGTTGGAAAGAGCTCGACGCACTGATTCCAACGAGTTCAAGAACGCTTGGAACGGATGAGGACTTAGGGAGTTATCACTATTGGAAGATACGGAGACGGTCGCCTTCGGCGGAAGGAGTTCGCCACCGGCGGGAATTCCGCCTACGCGGAAGGGGGAATCAAGCTTTGTCCTATGCGCGGACGAAGGCGTTCGCCTGTGCACAGGCGAAGTAGGGTTTGGGGAGGCGCGAAGTCCGCCTACGCACAGGCGTTCGCCTGTGCACAGGCGCTTCGGCGTCGGCGGAAAATCCGCCTTGGGCCCTGTAATAACCCACTCAAGGCTAAAACTGCAATATAGTGGTAGAAAGGTCGAACCCACAGGGACAAAGGAACACACAGGGTACAAAGTGTCACGTTTAACAGACTATTGATGAGTTTGAATTCTCAGGCGACTGTCACTCCCAGAAATACTGCAAGTGTCCACTCGGAGCGCACTCGGAGGTCGCACAGTGCAGCGTACACACACACACACACACACACACCTGCAACTACAGAAACACAACCCAGAGATCCGTTAGGACCTCTACTCAAGATTTCAGGGGGGAAGTCTCTCAAGAGTACACTCAGCGAAGCTGCGGGTAGTGACTTCCAACTCTGGCTTTTACAACGCTTCCACTAGCTTGCTGCTAGCGTAGGAAACCCGGTTTGGACTGCCTCTACTTCGGATCGAAGTCACTCATACGCGGTGAACAACACTCTCAACTCACAAAACGCGCAGAGAACACAGGTCCGCACTGAAGGACTCACTGTGAAACATTCCAGTAACACAACAACAGTCTATTGAAGAGTTTGAATTCTCAGGCACTTGTCATTCCCAGAAATACTACAGGGGTTACCCTCAAAGCACCTCCTGCAGCGTAACCTGAATTTACAACCAAGGCTTACACGAAGTAGCAAAACTTCACTTTGGCATTCAGGGGAAAAATCCCAAGGGAGTACAATCAGAAAGGAACACTCGAAGGTGTAGGGGCGAAACTGTTCAAGTATCTAAATAGTCACTGGCTCTAAGCATCGGCAGTCACCCACAGGTGCAGATCCGAACTACTCAAGTCTCTAACCAATGGACTAGCTCTGAACATTCGGCCGAAGGCCTTCAGCTACAAAATGCGGAACGCTAAGTTGTAACTCCTCGTGCGTGGTGACAGAACTCAAGGACACAAACACGCAAAGGAAATGGGTTCCTGATCTGCACTTCTGATGGGAAAGAACCCCAGGCAAAACGCTTGGAACTGTTTTATACCTTCTAAGTCCTACCTAGCACTACACTGCACTACGCTACACGCCTGCACGGAACCACGCTACACTACACTCCGCGGAACCTGTACTACGTGTAATAACCCACTAAAGGCTAAAACTGCAATATAGTGGTAGAAAGGTCGAACCCACAGGGACAGAGGAACACACAGGGTACAAAGTGTCACGTTTTAACAGACTATTGAGGAGTTTGAATTCTCAGGCAACTGTCACTCCCAGAAATACTGCAAGTGTCCACTCGGAGCGCACTCGGAGGTTGCACAGTGCAGCGTAACACACACACTCACACACACACACCTGAAACTACAGAAACACAACCCAGAGATGCGTTAGGACCTCTACTTCAAGATTTCAGGGGAAAAGTCTCTCGCGAGCACACTCGGCAAAGCTGCGGGCAGTGACTTCCAACTCCGGCTTTTACAACACTTCCACTAGCTTGCTGCTAGTGTAGGAAACCCGGTTTGGACTGCCTACTTCGGATCGAAGTCACTCCTACGCGGTGAACAACACTCTCAACTCACAAAACGCGCAGAGAACACAGGTCCGCACTGAAGGACTTACTGAGAAACATTCCAGTAACACAACAACAGTCTATTGAAGAGTTTGAATTCTCAGGCACTTGTCATTCCCAGAAATACTACAGGGGTTACCCTCAAGGCACCTGCTGCAGCGTAACCTGAATTTACAACCAAGGCTTACACGAAGTAGCAAAACTTCACTTTGGCATTCAGGGGAAAAATCCCAAGGAGTACAATCAGAAAGAAACACTCGAAGGTGTAGGGGCGAAACTGTTCAAGTATCTAACTAGTCACTGGCTCTAAGCATCGGCAGTCACCCGCAGGTACAGATCCGAACTACTCAAGTCTCTAACCAATGTACTAGCTCTGAACATTCGGCCGAAGGCCTTCAGCTACAAAATGCGGAACGCTAAGTTGTAACTCCTCGTGCGTGGTGACAGAACTCAAGGACACAAACACGCAAAGGAAATGGGTTCCTGATCTGCACTTCTGATGGGAAAGAACCCAAGGCAAAACGCCTGGAACTATTTTATACCTTCTAAGTCCTACCTAGCACTGCACTTCACTACGCTACACGCCTGCACGGAACCACGCTACACTACACTCCGCGGAACCTGTACTACGTCTCCTGCGCGGCCGACTGCCGCGTACTAACTCCCTACCCTGCCAATCTTCTGCTCGACTGCGCAGTCCCAATCGCTGCAACGCCGCGGACACCTCCACTTCGAGGGCGGACATGGTATCCTGCGCCTTCGACAGAAAGGCATCGAGCTTCTTTGCTACCTTCCGCCGACTCCTACTGTCGCCTGACAACAACCCGGCTGCGCGCAATTCAAACTCACGCAGTGTGAGTTTCTCCTGCGCCTTCACTTCCCAGTGGGCGTAGCCCTTGAGACAGTGGACGACACGCCTCGCCGTCTTCACCTTCGTGCGATCCGCCTCCTTCCTGCGATCCTCCTCAATTATCACTAATTGCGATTCGGCTTCAGCACGTTGCGCTCTCAATTCGCCACACTCTGACTGTAACCTGCGGATTAACTCTTCATCCGCCTGCCGTGCGAGCTGACATTGTTCCAACAACCGCGTCTGTCGCACGAGCTCCTCTGACAAAATCCGATTCTGGGCCTGCTCAGAAATGAGTGCTTCCTTGACCTTCACCTGCTCCTTGGTGAGCTCGTCCAGTTTCTCATCCTTCATCTTCTCGGAGTGCTTGTAGAATTTCTGATTAAGCTTATACTGACCCCACAAGCATGCATGCTTCTCCTTCAATTCCCTCAACTCCTGGTCCACTCTAGCTAACAGCTTGCTGGTGTGGACTTTAGTGCGAGTCCGCCTGCGCACTAACTCGATGTAAGATCCCGGCTGGAGTGGGTCGGCGTATTTATCGACCTTGCGATCCAAGTACCTCAGCAACGGAATCACCTGCTCAGAGAGCGCCGCCGCCGGCGCTCCAACAATTTCCTCCTCCTCCTCCTCGGTGTCTTCTGCTCCTGACATTTCTTCCGTGGAGCCTCCGTCGTCATCATCCGAGTGGAGAATTTCAGTCGCCATTGATTGCGTCGGCGACTGCCCCGAGTGGGGCTGCACGTCATCGACGTGTGCTGCCTGCGAAGGCACGGCTGCAGCCTCGCTGCTCGTCGCCAAAATGTCTAAGGCGGAAGGCGAATGTACCCGTGCGGCATCCCCGTCGCTCGCTTGTTGGTTGTCTACCGCGTCCTCTCTGCCGCCGTCGCCCGCCGCCGAAGGCGATCGAGCGGAGGGTGGCTGCGCGGGGTTTGATTGCGCATCGCGCATCGAAATTTCATCCTGCGGACAGTCACTCCGCTCCTCCGTCTGTTGCTGCTCCCTTGATCGGTCCGTGGGGGCTGTGCCCGGCCCGCGCGCAGGCGCAATTGCCGGCGCCTTGTCCGCCGCAGGCGTAGTGCCGCGGACATCCATCGCCGAAGGCGACATGGCCGGGGGCCGCTCGCCCGATGTCCCTTGGCCTATAGGCCCTACCGCCGAAGGCGCATCTATCGGCGGACTTCCCGCCGATGGTGCGGCCTCCGCACGCTCCCTGCTCGTATCTCCTCGGCTCGAAGGCCCTGGCGCCGAAGGCGCAAATTGCGGCGCGTGGTGCGCCGGAGGGTCTGGCCCCGAGGGCCGGTGTCTCGTAGGCGGTTCTTCCGCCGGCTCCTTCCCCTTCCTACGTTGGAACGGGGGTGATTCTTGTCTGTGCACAGGCGGCACGTGTGGAGGTGTCCTGTGCACAGGCGGACTGCTCCTTCCCACGCGTAAGCGTAGATCCACGTCCACTTGTGATCGCCTGTCCGCGGAGGCTCGTCCGTCCGCGGAGGCTCGTCTGTGCGCAAACGGAACATCTGTCCGCATCGCACGTGGTAACTCCGGAGGCCCTTGGCCCGTAGGCGGCCTCTCTCCCGTCGAGGTTGCAGCGTGGCCCGTTGCTCCTGCGGTCGTCCGCGCTTCCTCATGCTTCTCTGGCGACGCACTTCCTTTCTCCGTCGCAATCGTCGCCATGTCCGCACTGTCGGCTGGTAACACCAGTCTGCGTGCCTTCTGCTTCGGCCGGCTGTATGACTCGCACAGCGGCCGCGGTCGAATGGGAGCAGAGGGTTCTTGATGCTGCTCCTCTTCAGACTCTTCCCTCCATCGCCGCTTCCGCGGCACTCGTGCTGCAGGAGTGTGTCTCCCTTCGTCCCTCCGCCTTGATGGGGTAGAAGTCGGTGACTCCTCTGCATCAGTGTCGACCTCATTCTCCCGCACATACTTCCCGGGATGGTCGATGGACAATGGCGGAAAATGTTCAAGCTCCGCCGCTGTCAAACAATTCCGCTGTCGATAAAAATTGATGAGGAAAGGAGAAAGATGGTTTAGAGTTCCCCCCTTCTCCTCAAACGCGTGCTGTCGCATCACCCTGTGCAGGATGCTCGCCCAGTGAATTGGAGTTCCCTCGATGACGCACTCCACAAAAGAGACCTGCCACAATGTGATGTAGCAGGCGCGGTGCGGCTGCAGTAATTGCATCAGCGCTGCGGACAGAGTCCGGCGAAATCGATCCTTGTAATCACGGGTCTTGTACCCATTCTTGGTAGACCTCCCGGTCTTGAACAGCTCCACAAATTGCGCCTCTTCCTGCTTGGTCACCTTGATGCTCTCACTGTCGAAAAGGAGATGCCCTGGCATGCCAGCACATCTTCCCAACGCCTGCGCCCAATCTTGGACTGTCCACCGATCAACATGCGGACGCAATCCGCGCGAGGGTGGTCCTTGTGGCTCTAGCCACTCGCGCACCATATTCGCACAGATGTAGTTCCATCCCCATAGCAAGAAATCGAGCTTTCTTGCTGTTAAGCGCTCCTCGAAAGCGCGCAGCCCGTTCTGGGGTAGGCGAAGTGGCACCATCCGCAATCTGCTCGGTCTCGTCATTGCGTTCCTGGGGTTCGCTCGCCCGCTCATTCTACTTCCGCACCGCCCGAGCTTCTTTCTCTCTCGGCAAACTCTAATCGCCCTCAATTCCAAATCACGCGCATTCACTTCTCCCTCAATCAACAAGAAATCTCCTGTGCGACGACGTCGAGAATGTTTAGCAGCCAGCAGATGGATGCGCGCAGCGCGCACAAGAGATTGGAATCGCGAATTCAAGAATGGAACGTTCTCCGCCGCCCGGTCGAAGGTCATGGTCGGCTCTTGCTCGTGAAGAACGTCTCACTTGATGGCCGCGCCGGCTGTACGCTGGAACGGTCTTCGCTCTCACGCGCGGCTTCACGCTCCGCCGTCGTCGATTAAACTCTCACGCTCGAATTGGCGGATTTGAACTCCGCGAGCGTATTACCCCGCGGACATGGGGGCGTAGCGCCGAAGGCGAGTTTTCCGCCTTGCGCGGTACACTTGTTCGTACCGCCCCTCGGCCAATCCCCCTCTGCCTTGACGCGTGTGTCCGCATGTCGGACAAAAGTTCAACTCCTGCCTGTGCGCAGGCAGACTCCTCGGCGGATTCTCCGCCGGCGCGGAACTTGAACATCCTCCTGTGCACAGGCGGTCGCCTGTGCGCAGGCGAATTCCGTGCGCGGCGTCGCGCTGGCGCGGAAGGCGTTGACTGTGAGCACAAAATTGTGCTCACATGTCTTTTTAACCTTGTGAGAGTTAAAGTTTTAGATTTAAGCTCTTGCAAAATTATGCTCGGAGTTTTCTGGAAGTTTTGGTAAGATTAGGAGTTGGTGTAATAGCTAGTAGGCAAAGGTCCGGAACGGGGCTTTCAGGGCAGGGTCTCCGGCGAAGAGCCTTCGGTGAAGTTCCTTCGGGGAAAGGCCTTCGGCGAAAGGCCTTCGGCGAACTCGGGGTCGGCGAACTCCGAGCCGGTGAACATCGTGCAAGGGCCATCGACGAAACAGTAAACTCGGCATATCTTTTTCATTTGTTAACGGTTTGATTTGATTAGGGTCTTGTTGGAAAGAGCTCGCGACGCTCGTTCCAACGAGACCAAGAACTCTTCAAACGGATAAGGCGTCACTGAGTTATGAGCGTCGAAAGCGGCGGATAGGGTAGGACAACATCGAACCGGAAGACATCAAACCGGAAGACATCGAACCGGAAGACATCAAACCGGAAGACATCGAACCGGCGAACATCGTGCCGGCGCCTTCGGTGATAATAGGTAAGAGGCCTTCGGCGAAGGGTAAACAGGCATAACTTTCTCAATTCGTAACGGTTTGATCCAGTTAGGGTCTTGTTGGAAAGAGCTCGACCTGGTCGTTCCAACGAGCCCACAAACTTGTGAAACGGAGCTAGGATCTGTGAGTTATGGGTGTCGGGAGTGACTGTTATGGATAAGCAAGGTGTGGTCGTGCGTCTTCGGCGGGTGGATGCCTTCAGCGGTGCGCGGAAGAGGATTCCCTCCGGCGGAGATCGGGTGGTCAGGAATGTAGAATGTGCAGGTGTGGCAGCGGCGGCGGCGTGAAGTCAAGTGGGGAAGGCAAGACGACGGTGCATGTAGTCGCGCAAGGGGAGTAGGCAGCTACCCATCATTGCGAGTGTTGCATTTCAGGCGGGCTGTGGGTGTCTCGGCCTTGGACTTCGAAGTGGGGAGTTCGGCCTGGTAACGGAGAGCTTGTAGTGTACCAGTGTGCGAGAGCTGGTGGTGTGCGTGTGTGGAGACGGAAGTGGTGTGCTCGGCCTGGGAGCTGAGATCAGAGTGGAAGACCTGAGAGTGGGATCTGAGATTGAAGTGTAATCTGTGAGTGGGAGCTGAGATCTGAGTGGAAGACCTGAGAGTGGGAGATGTGAGTGAAGTGAAATCTGAGACTAAAATCTGACAGTCGGGATCTGAATTTGAACTTGAAAAGTGAGAGTTGAATCCGAGAGAGAAATCTGGTGGGGTCTGAAGGTGGGAGCTGAGAAGTCGACATTGAACTCTGAGTAGGAATTGGGAGTGGGACTGGTATCTAGAAAAGCCCACAGCGGCTGTAGTATTGAGGAAGTCACCTTGAGTTGGGTTAGATCTTTATGTAACAAAGAGCTTGTCTGATGCTCTTGCAAAAATAGTAGACAGCAAGGTTATTATTTTCAGTTCTGGATAATTTGTCTGTGAAGGAGCAAGTGTTTATGATCTCATTGTCCTGAATACACTTTGAGTACATGGCTTGCAATCAGAGAAGTTAGATTATGGGAGTTCGAACCCCCACCCGGACTACAAACGCTGAAGGGTGGGAAGGTTTGGCTCACATAAAATGGTGCGTCTGCCGGGAGCCTGATCTTGTAAATGCAGAATAGGACTAGATCGCACAAACCAAACCTGGAGCCAGGACTGGAGAAACCTGTTCGCAGTAGGAAGAAACCTGAGAATAAGGAAATCGAGGAAGAAATTAAACTTGAGATATTTCTAAACGTAGACCCTATTGATGAGTCTTTGTTAGAAGGTTTAGAGATTGTAGAACCTGACAGTGAGAGGTTGGTGGAGGAATCTGCTAGCATGGCTGACGATGGAGGGAGAGCAGGACCTCCTCCTAGTCCTCCCATCGACCCACTCGTGAGGCCAAGGGGCCTGCCTATTCAGGTTCCACAGAACTTGGCAGCTGTGGTCATACCACCCAATCTGCCTAAGTTCTATGGGACGAAGGATGAGGATCCTTCAAGGCACATGGAAAGATATGTTGAGAGGCTAGCCAGCTCTCTGATTACAGATCCAGGGTATTTTTTGGTCTGGTTTCCTACTACCCTGGAAGGTGAGGCGTATGAGTGGTATAGGGATCATTCTAAAGGTCATTTTGGGGGATGGGATCAGATGCAAAGGGAGTTCTTGAATGAGTTTAGGCCTGAGGTGGGGCAAGGTTCTGCATTGAGAGCTTTGGCATCGTTAAAACAGGGAAGGGAAGAGGAAATCTCAGCTTACATTAGAAGATTTGATCTGGTTTGTGCGCGTTTTGTGGGTACAATGCTCAATGACGATACGCTGAGACAATTTTTTATCCAAGGCTTTTTCAAATCTGGGACCATCCGAGGGGTGCTGGAGAGAAGCCCTCAAACTCTTGCTGAGGCCAAGATGGCTGCCAGGGAGATAGAGAATATTGACAAGGACTATGATAGATTGTGGAGGAAGGAGGATGAATCCATTCCTCAGTTCATCCCAATTCGTCCAAGAGCAATTGAAGGAGACTCAGGTAGGCATAGGGGTCAAGCTCCCTATTCTCTCAGTGAGTCAATTTCGCAGACCAGAGAGCCAGCACCTGTTTTAGCATTGCCAGCCCCTACTGTAGATCCTAACCTGGCAGATGTAGAGAAAAGATTAAATGCTAGCCAAGTGGGCTTTCAAGAGACCATGATGAAGCAAATGCAAAATATTACAGATCAGATGGCCTTGATGATCAGGAGTCAACAGCCAGGGCCTCCTCCTCTAGTCGAGTCAGGTAGACATTCATCAAGCATGTGGTGTGTCCAGTGTGGTCAATCTGGACATACCAGGCAATTTTGTAGGGTGGTGCCAAACCGTGACAACAGAATGAGCGGTGCCCCACCTGTGCAACACCAAAGGGGCCAAGGACCAAATTACCAAGGTCAAAACGGGTACAGAGGACCTCCTAGGGGTCAGGATGGTCAGAACATGGAGAGAAAAGAATTGCATGCATTTTGTGGTAGGTGGCACTATCCAGGTCAGTGTTGGTCTGAAGTTGGAGTTAATGGGTGTAGTAATTGTGGAGGTAGTCATCCCTCCGACCAATGTCGGCAGCCAGATAAAGTTATTAGGATGCCTCAGCCTACTGTTAGTCCTTACCAGGCGAGAGAAAATATGAGGGGTGCAAGACCGCAGAATGAGCATTCTAACAATCTTAGACCTCCTAACTTGTATTATGATCATGAGAACAGCAAACAGACATTCAATCCACCTGTTGGACTGCAGACAGTGAACAGATATATTCCTATCCAGAGTGAACCACGAGATGAACCTCGTAATGACAACAGAAAACAGGTTTCTTTTGCAGATCCATGTTCTTCAAACTCTCAAGATGCTAGGTTTGCAAACGATGATGGAGATGTCCAACGTGGTAGTTCTGATCTTGGTAAGGGGATAGTCGAACAAGGGCAGAATCAGTGGCCTCCACATACTAACCTGATTACTTATAAGTTGAAAAATTCGGAAGATGTGATTATGCATGAAGCTCCGGCCCTTGCTGTCACCACCAGAGCTGTGCATCGCAAGATGCAAACTGAGAAAAATGAAGATGAGCAAGGGGAGACTTCATCTGAAGAGCCTCCTCATCTCTCTGATCTTGAGAGAGTGGCGAGGAGAGCAAGGAGGATTACAAGGGCAGAGGAGAAAAGAGATGAGGTTCTACATGATGCAGAGGTGCCACCTGTCACGCAAGATTCAGAAAGCAATCAATCACGAGAGTGGGAAGGACCTGGGATTCCTGTGACAGAGTGGGAGAACATGAGAGGTCAGAGAAGGAGAGAGTCGGAGAAGTACAATTTGTGGTCAGATCTGAGTTCGCTGAAGGCAGACATTACTTTTGGTCAGCTGCTGGAAATATCTCCCATTGCTCGTAAGACTTTGAAGGAGGGCATTCCAGTGCATAGAAGGAGTAGAAAGACGAAGACTAGAGTCGCTGCTAGAGTTCATTTGCAAAAAGGAAGTCAGGATGTCAAACCTGTGGAGATAGAGGTGGTAGTGGTAGACAAGGTGATTCCCAATGTATTAGTTGATGGGGGTAGTGGTTTGAACATCCTACCTGAACACACCATGAGAAAGTTAGGTTTGAATCTGACAGGCCCCTCACCTTTCATTATCAATATGGCCAATCAGACTTCAGCTGTACCAGTGGGGATGATTAAAGATTGCAGGTTGTCCACTGGTGGTGAGGAGTACATTGTCACATTTCATGTGATTAAGATGCATTCGAACAGGGACACTTTCCCTATTCTATTGGGCAGACCTTGGTTGAGAATGGCTAATGCCATTGTGGATTGGGGAGGACTGAAGCCATCAATCACATATGGTCCTCATGATAACAGAGTCAAGGTGTCAATAGGGTCATTAGGTGGAAGGGTGAGAGAGGATCCTGAGTTATCTTCAGGGAAGGAAGAAGAGAAAAACGAGGCCAAGTGTGATGACACTTTAGTGGGAGTGGTTCATTTGAATGACAGAAAAAATAGATTAGACGTAGGATCAGGTAGCTTGGGTCCTAGTTTTTACAGCAGAAGCGAGGATGGAGAGTTTGCTCAGTGGTTGAGAGATTATCCTGAGTCAGGTTGTGACGCCATGATGATTTCTCATCACAAAATTTTCGAGAAGGAGGTGATCAGTTCACAGCGAGAAGAGTATCTGTTGCTAGAACCATGTGAGGTTCTTATGGAGGAAGAGTGGATACATGGAGGTCTCACTCCATGGTTGGACGAGTTGGATATTACTGAGGTGGATTCGGTGCATGTTGATGGAACTCAAGAGGAGGAGACTATTGTGAAAAATGCGAAGTTGGAGGAACCCTTGCATTTCAGGACTACATCAACCGGAATTGTGGTGGGCCAAGACGTCAGGGATTATCCTCAGGTCCCTCCAGATTGGTATCAAAGCTCGGAGGAACAAACTCATGTGGCAGAAGAAGACTGGAAATATGTGGAGGTGTCCATCAGAGGAGGAGAACTGAAGCAAATGAAGATGGGTTCCAAGCTAGGAGAGGATGAGATACAGAAGTATGGTGAGTTGGTGGACGAATTCAGTGATACCTTTGCTTGGTCGTATGATGAGTTGAAGGGAGTACCTCGTGAAATGGTGGAGCATCGGATTTCGCTGGTCCCTGGAGCTAAGCCTATTAGACAGAAGGAGAGAAGGATGAACCCACAGTTACAGTTGTTAGTTCGAGCAGAATTGGAGAGATTACTCAAAGCTGGATTCATCAAGCCTGTAGAGATCACGGATTGGGTTTCTCCTATGGTTTTGGTCAAGAAGAAGAATGGGAAACTTAGAGTGTGTGTGGATTATAGGAAGCTGAATGCCTGTACTGAGAAGGATCACTTTCCTTTACCTTTTATCACGCTGCTTTTGGAGGAAGTTGGGGGTCATGCGAGGTACACATTCATGGATGGATATGCTGGCTACAATCAGATTTCCATAGCTGTACAGGATGTTCATAAGACAGCCTTCACAACTCCGTGGGGAACTTTTGTATGGGTTGTTATGCCTTTCGGATTGTGCAATGCACCTGCCACATTCCAAAGGTTAGTGATGTATATTTTCACAGATCTGTTATACAAGTCTATGACAGTTTTTGTGGACGATTTTAGCACTCAGTCAAGTGCTGGTGAGCATCTGCAGTGTGTTAGAGAAGCTCTCATTAGATGTAGAAGAATGCAGCTAGCTCTGAATCCTGAGAAGACATTCCTAGGTGTTCAGAGAGGAGTTCTTTTGGGTTATGTCGTGAGTGAGAAGGGAAGAGAACCGGATCCTGATAAGATTGCAGTCATTGAAGGATTGGCAACTCCCACGAATGCTAAGGGTGTAGCCAAGTTATTGGGACATGTAGGGTGGTATAGAGAGTTGATTCCTGACTTTGCCAAGATTGTAGTGCCTATTACTCAACTGTTGAGGAAGGAGAACAGGTTTGAGTGGACAGATGCTTGTCAAGAAGCTTTTGAAGAGTTGAAGTCCAGGTTGAGTACTTATCCGGTGTTGAGGCCTCCTGACTGGAGCATGCCTTTTCACGTTTTCTGTGATGCAAGTAGTGTAGCAGTGGGTAGTGCGTTATGTCAGTCTACAGGGGAGAAGGGGAAGGACCTGCCAATCGCTTATGCCAGTAGGCAGTTGAATCCAGCAGAGAGGAACTATTCTACTACTGAGAGGGAGTGCTTGGCCATGGTTTTTTCAGTCAAGAAGTTTAGACATTATCTGATCTGCAATCCAGTGGTTTTTTTCGTTGATCATATGGCAATCAAATATCTGGTGAACAAGGCGGAGCTTAGTGGAAGATTGGCCAGGTGGGTTTTATTGCTGGACGAATTTGACTACACTGTGGAGTATAAACCTGGTCGCATGCACTTGCAGGCCGACCATCTATCTAGGCTGTCGGAGAATGTGGGGACCAGTCCATTAGATGATAGATTGATAGATGATAGTCTTTTTGTAGTAACAGCTCAGCCAGAATGGTACGCTGGAATAGTAGAGTTTTTGACAACTCAGCAGTTGTCAAGTGATTGGACTAAGGAGGAAAGGAGGAAGGTGAGAGTCAACAGTAGACATTTTGCAGTGATTGGCCACAGATTATTTAGAAGGGGAGCTGATGGTGTTCTGAGAAGATGTGTGTCAGAAGTGGAGGTTCCCGCAATTTTAGAGGCTTGCCACGACAGTGCTTGTGGAGGACATTTCTCTGGCCAACTTACAGGTCAGAAAATACTTAGAGCGGGATACTTCTGGCCTAGGTTGTTTAGGGACTCTCATGAATATGTGAAGCGCTGTGATGCCTGTCAGAGGTATGCTAGGAATGACCTTCGAATGGAGATGCCTCTACACGTTTCATTGCCACTTGTACCTTTTGAAAAATGGGGAATTGATTATATCGGTGAGATTCATCCTCATTCGTCAAAAGGCATGGCTTACATCATAGTTGCGACAGAATACTTGACAAAGTGGGCGGAAGCGAAGGCAGTGAAGACAAATACGGCTGCTCATGCTGCCACATTCATGTACGAAAACATCATTTCAAGGTTTGGATGTCCCAAGATTCTGGTTAGCGATAGGGGCAGGCACTTCTTGAATGAGATGTTTCAAGAATTAACAGATAGGTTTGAGATAGATCACAGAAAAACTACTCCATATCATCCACAAACCAATGGTCAGACAGAGCGAGTCAATGGGACTCTGGTGAGTATTCTTCGCAAAACGGTGGTTGACTCAAAAAGGGATTGGGACACCAAGCTGACAGCAGCATTGTGGGCTTATCGGACAACTTTCAAGGTGACAACACAGGCAACGCCGTTTTCGTTAGTGTATGGATTGGAGGCCACTCTCCCCATCGAATTCGAGGTGGAATCACTCCGAGTTGCAGTGCAGTCACGGCTTACAAACAGTCAGTCATTAAGGAATAGGCTGACGACATTAGAAGAGCTTGATGAGAGGAGGAGAATGAGTGCTCAACATATTGAGGCCATTCAACGGAGGAGAAAAATCACCTTTGACAAGAAGCATAAGAAAAGGACGCTGAGGCCAGGTATGATGGTGATGCTCCAGGATGGTAGGAAGCTTGAGTTCCCAGGAAAGTTTGATGCAGTATGGTTAGGGCCTTATCTGATTCGTGAGGTATTTCCAAACAACTCAGTGCAGTTGGAAACGTTGAATGGAGAAGTTTTCCCCACACGCACTGCGGGAAGTAGATGCAAGCAGTACCGGATTTGAAGCTGTCTAGCCTGCAGAGCTAGGATTCTGGAATCTTCCCCTGATGGTCGCCAATGATGTGAGCACAAAATTGTGCTCACATGTCTTTTTAACCTTGTGAGAGTTAAAGTTTTAGATTTAAGCTCTTGCAAAATTATGCTCGGAGTTTTCTGGAAGTTTTGGTAAGATTAGGAGTTGGTGTAATAGCTAGTAGGCAAAGGTCCGGAACGGGGCTTTCAGGGCAGGGTCTCCGGCGAAGAGCCTTCGGTGACGTTCCTTCGGGGAAAGGCCTTCGGCGAAACAGTGAAACCCTCATAACGTTTTCAATGTGTGACTCCTTGACTCAGTTAGTGTCTCCTTGGAAAGAGCTCGCAACGCTCGTTCCAACGAGACCAAGAACTCTTCAAACGGATGAGGAATCACTGAGTTGTGAGTGTCGGAAGTTACTGATGGGAAGGGTTGAGGCAAGTCTGGTTGCGAACGTCTCCGGCTGCGAACGTCTTCGGCACCGGGGGTCTTCGGCTCCGGACGTCTCCGGCTGCGAACGTCTTCGGCTCCGGACGTCTCCGGCTGCGAACATCTCCGGCTTCGGACGACTTCGCGACAACTGCGAGCAGGCCTTCGGCAAACTCGGGGTCGGCGAACTCCGAGCCGGTGAACATCGTGCAAGGGCCATCGACGAAACAGTAAACTCGGCATATCTTTTTCATTTGTTAACGGTTTGATTTGATTAGGGTCTTGTTGGAAAGAGCTCGCGACGCTCGTTCCAACGAGACCAAGAACTCTTCAAACGGATAAGGCGTCACTGAGTTATGAGCGTCGAAAGCGGCGGATAGGGTAGGACAACATCGAACCGGAAGACATCAAACCGGAAGACATCGAACCGGAAGACATCAAACCGGAAGACATCGAACCGGCGAACATCGTGCCGGCGCCTTCGGTGATAATAGGTAAGAGGCCTTCGGCGAAGGGTAAACAGGCATAACTTTCTCAATTCGTAACGGTTTGATCCAGTTAGGGTCTTGTTGGAAAGAGCTCGACCTGGTCGTTCCAACGAGCCCACAAACTTGTGAAACGGAGCTAGGATCTGTGAGTTATGGGTGTCGGGAGTGACTGTTATGGATAAGCAAGGTGTGGTCGTGCGTCTTCGGCGGGTGGATGCCTTCAGCGGTGCGCGGAAGAGGATTCCCTCCGGCGGAGATCGGGTGGTCAGGAATGTAGAATGTGCAGGTGTGGCAGCGGCGGCGGCGTGAAGTCAAGTGGGGAAGGCAAGACGACGGTGCATGTAGTCGCGCAAGGGGAGTAGGCAGCTACCCATCATTGCGAGTGTTGCATTTCAGGCGGGCTGTGGGTGTCTCGGCCTTGGACTTCGAAGTGGGGAGTTCGGCCTGGTAACGGAGAGCTTGTAGTGTACCAGTGTGCGAGAGCTGGTGGTGTGCGTGTGTGGAGACGGAAGTGGTGTGCTCGGCCTGGGAGCTGAGATCAGAGTGGAAGACCTGAGAGTGGGATCTGAGATTGAAGTGTAATCTGTGAGTGGGAGCTGAGATCTGAGTGGAAGACCTGAGAGTGGGAGATGTGAGTGAAGTGAAATCTGAGACTAAAATCTGACAGTCGGGATCTGAATTTGAACTTGAAAAGTGAGAGTTGAATCCGAGAGAGAAATCTGGTGGGGTCTGAAGGTGGGAGCTGAGAAGTCGACATTGAACTCTGAGTAGGAATTGGGAGTGGGACTGGTATCTAGAAAAGCCCACAGCGGCTGTAGTATTGAGGAAGTCACCTTGAGTTGGGTTAGATCTTTATGTAACAAAGAGCTTGTCTGATGCTCTTGCAAAAATAGTAGACAGCAAGGTTATTATTTTCAGTTCTGGATAATTTGTCTGTGAAGGAGCAAGTGTTTATGATCTCATTGTCCTGAATACACTTTGAGTACATGGCTTGCAATCAGAGAAGTTAGATTATGGGAGTTCGAACCCCCACCCGGACTACAAACGCTGAAGGGTGGGAAGGTTTGGCTCACATAAAATGGTGCGTCTGCCGGGAGCCTGATCTTGTAAATGCAGAATAGGACTAGATCGCACAAACCAAACCTGGAGCCAGGACTGGAGAAACCTGTTCGCAGTAGGAAGAAACCTGAGAATAAGGAAATCGAGGAAGAAATTAAACTTGAGATATTTCTAAACGTAGACCCTATTGATGAGTCTTTGTTAGAAGGTTTAGAGATTGTAGAACCTGACAGTGAGAGGTTGGTGGAGGAATCTGCTAGCATGGCTGACGATGGAGGGAGAGCAGGACCTCCTCCTAGTCCTCCCATCGACCCACTCGTGAGGCCAAGGGGCCTGCCTATTCAGGTTCCACAGAACTTGGCAGCTGTGGTCATACCACCCAATCTGCCTAAGTTCTATGGGACGAAGGATGAGGATCCTTCAAGGCACATGGAAAGATATGTTGAGAGGCTAGCCAGCTCTCTGATTACAGATCCAGGGTATTTTTTGGTCTGGTTTCCTACTACCCTGGAAGGTGAGGCGTATGAGTGGTATAGGGATCATTCTAAAGGTCATTTTGGGGGATGGGATCAGATGCAAAGGGAGTTCTTGAATGAGTTTAGGCCTGAGGTGGGGCAAGGTTCTGCATTGAGAGCTTTGGCATCGTTAAAACAGGGAAGGGAAGAGGAAATCTCAGCTTACATTAGAAGATTTGATCTGGTTTGTGCGCGTTTTGTGGGTACAATGCTCAATGACGATACGCTGAGACAATTTTTTATCCAAGGCTTTTTCAAATCTGGGACCATCCGAGGGGTGCTGGAGAGAAGCCCTCAAACTCTTGCTGAGGCCAAGATGGCTGCCAGGGAGATAGAGAATATTGACAAGGACTATGATAGATTGTGGAGGAAGGAGGATGAATCCATTCCTCAGTTCATCCCAATTCGTCCAAGAGCAATTGAAGGAGACTCAGGTAGGCATAGGGGTCAAGCTCCCTATTCTCTCAGTGAGTCAATTTCGCAGACCAGAGAGCCAGCACCTGTTTTAGCATTGCCAGCCCCTACTGTAGATCCTAACCTGGCAGATGTAGAGAAAAGATTAAATGCTAGCCAAGTGGGCTTTCAAGAGACCATGATGAAGCAAATGCAAAATATTACAGATCAGATGGCCTTGATGATCAGGAGTCAACAGCCAGGGCCTCCTCCTCTAGTCGAGTCAGGTAGACATTCATCAAGCATGTGGTGTGTCCAGTGTGGTCAATCTGGACATACCAGGCAATTTTGTAGGGTGGTGCCAAACCGTGACAACAGAATGAGCGGTGCCCCACCTGTGCAACACCAAAGGGGCCAAGGACCAAATTACCAAGGTCAAAACGGGTACAGAGGACCTCCTAGGGGTCAGGATGGTCAGAACATGGAGAGAAAAGAATTGCATGCATTTTGTGGTAGGTGGCACTATCCAGGTCAGTGTTGGTCTGAAGTTGGAGTTAATGGGTGTAGTAATTGTGGAGGTAGTCATCCCTCCGACCAATGTCGGCAGCCAGATAAAGTTATTAGGATGCCTCAGCCTACTGTTAGTCCTTACCAGGCGAGAGAAAATATGAGGGGTGCAAGACCGCAGAATGAGCATTCTAACAATCTTAGACCTCCTAACTTGTATTATGATCATGAGAACAGCAAACAGACATTCAATCCACCTGTTGGACTGCAGACAGTGAACAGATATATTCCTATCCAGAGTGAACCACGAGATGAACCTCGTAATGACAACAGAAAACAGGTTTCTTTTGCAGATCCATGTTCTTCAAACTCTCAAGATGCTAGGTTTGCAAACGATGATGGAGATGTCCAACGTGGTAGTTCTGATCTTGGTAAGGGGATAGTCGAACAAGGGCAGAATCAGTGGCCTCCACATACTAACCTGATTACTTATAAGTTGAAAAATTCGGAAGATGTGATTATGCATGAAGCTCCGGCCCTTGCTGTCACCACCAGAGCTGTGCATCGCAAGATGCAAACTGAGAAAAATGAAGATGAGCAAGGGGAGACTTCATCTGAAGAGCCTCCTCATCTCTCTGATCTTGAGAGAGTGGCGAGGAGAGCAAGGAGGATTACAAGGGCAGAGGAGAAAAGAGATGAGGTTCTACATGATGCAGAGGTGCCACCTGTCACGCAAGATTCAGAAAGCAATCAATCACGAGAGTGGGAAGGACCTGGGATTCCTGTGACAGAGTGGGAGAACATGAGAGGTCAGAGAAGGAGAGAGTCGGAGAAGTACAATTTGTGGTCAGATCTGAGTTCGCTGAAGGCAGACATTACTTTTGGTCAGCTGCTGGAAATATCTCCCATTGCTCGTAAGACTTTGAAGGAGGGCATTCCAGTGCATAGAAGGAGTAGAAAGACGAAGACTAGAGTCGCTGCTAGAGTTCATTTGCAAAAAGGAAGTCAGGATGTCAAACCTGTGGAGATAGAGGTGGTAGTGGTAGACAAGGTGATTCCCAATGTATTAGTTGATGGGGGTAGTGGTTTGAACATCCTACCTGAACACACCATGAGAAAGTTAGGTTTGAATCTGACAGGCCCCTCACCTTTCATTATCAATATGGCCAATCAGACTTCAGCTGTACCAGTGGGGATGATTAAAGATTGCAGGTTGTCCACTGGTGGTGAGGAGTACATTGTCACATTTCATGTGATTAAGATGCATTCGAACAGGGACACTTTCCCTATTCTATTGGGCAGACCTTGGTTGAGAATGGCTAATGCCATTGTGGATTGGGGAGGACTGAAGCCATCAATCACATATGGTCCTCATGATAACAGAGTCAAGGTGTCAATAGGGTCATTAGGTGGAAGGGTGAGAGAGGATCCTGAGTTATCTTCAGGGAAGGAAGAAGAGAAAAACGAGGCCAAGTGTGATGACACTTTAGTGGGAGTGGTTCATTTGAATGACAGAAAAAATAGATTAGACGTAGGATCAGGTAGCTTGGGTCCTAGTTTTTACAGCAGAAGCGAGGATGGAGAGTTTGCTCAGTGGTTGAGAGATTATCCTGAGTCAGGTTGTGACGCCATGATGATTTCTCATCACAAAATTTTCGAGAAGGAGGTGATCAGTTCACAGCGAGAAGAGTATCTGTTGCTAGAACCATGTGAGGTTCTTATGGAGGAAGAGTGGATACATGGAGGTCTCACTCCATGGTTGGACGAGTTGGATATTACTGAGGTGGATTCGGTGCATGTTGATGGAACTCAAGAGGAGGAGACTATTGTGAAAAATGCGAAGTTGGAGGAACCCTTGCATTTCAGGACTACATCAACCGGAATTGTGGTGGGCCAAGACGTCAGGGATTATCCTCAGGTCCCTCCAGATTGGTATCAAAGCTCGGAGGAACAAACTCATGTGGCAGAAGAAGACTGGAAATATGTGGAGGTGTCCATCAGAGGAGGAGAACTGAAGCAAATGAAGATGGGTTCCAAGCTAGGAGAGGATGAGATACAGAAGTATGGTGAGTTGGTGGACGAATTCAGTGATACCTTTGCTTGGTCGTATGATGAGTTGAAGGGAGTACCTCGTGAAATGGTGGAGCATCGGATTTCGCTGGTCCCTGGAGCTAAGCCTATTAGACAGAAGGAGAGAAGGATGAACCCACAGTTACAGTTGTTAGTTCGAGCAGAATTGGAGAGATTACTCAAAGCTGGATTCATCAAGCCTGTAGAGATCACGGATTGGGTTTCTCCTATGGTTTTGGTCAAGAAGAAGAATGGGAAACTTAGAGTGTGTGTGGATTATAGGAAGCTGAATGCCTGTACTGAGAAGGATCACTTTCCTTTACCTTTTATCACGCTGCTTTTGGAGGAAGTTGGGGGTCATGCGAGGTACACATTCATGGATGGATATGCTGGCTACAATCAGATTTCCATAGCTGTACAGGATGTTCATAAGACAGCCTTCACAACTCCGTGGGGAACTTTTGTATGGGTTGTTATGCCTTTCGGATTGTGCAATGCACCTGCCACATTCCAAAGGTTAGTGATGTATATTTTCACAGATCTGTTATACAAGTCTATGACAGTTTTTGTGGACGATTTTAGCACTCAGTCAAGTGCTGGTGAGCATCTGCAGTGTGTTAGAGAAGCTCTCATTAGATGTAGAAGAATGCAGCTAGCTCTGAATCCTGAGAAGACATTCCTAGGTGTTCAGAGAGGAGTTCTTTTGGGTTATGTCGTGAGTGAGAAGGGAAGAGAACCGGATCCTGATAAGATTGCAGTCATTGAAGGATTGGCAACTCCCACGAATGCTAAGGGTGTAGCCAAGTTATTGGGACATGTAGGGTGGTATAGAGAGTTGATTCCTGACTTTGCCAAGATTGTAGTGCCTATTACTCAACTGTTGAGGAAGGAGAACAGGTTTGAGTGGACAGATGCTTGTCAAGAAGCTTTTGAAGAGTTGAAGTCCAGGTTGAGTACTTATCCGGTGTTGAGGCCTCCTGACTGGAGCATGCCTTTTCACGTTTTCTGTGATGCAAGTAGTGTAGCAGTGGGTAGTGCGTTATGTCAGTCTACAGGGGAGAAGGGGAAGGACCTGCCAATCGCTTATGCCAGTAGGCAGTTGAATCCAGCAGAGAGGAACTATTCTACTACTGAGAGGGAGTGCTTGGCCATGGTTTTTTCAGTCAAGAAGTTTAGACATTATCTGATCTGCAATCCAGTGGTTTTTTTCGTTGATCATATGGCAATCAAATATCTGGTGAACAAGGCGGAGCTTAGTGGAAGATTGGCCAGGTGGGTTTTATTGCTGGACGAATTTGACTACACTGTGGAGTATAAACCTGGTCGCATGCACTTGCAGGCCGACCATCTATCTAGGCTGTCGGAGAATGTGGGGACCAGTCCATTAGATGATAGATTGATAGATGATAGTCTTTTTGTAGTAACAGCTCAGCCAGAATGGTACGCTGGAATAGTAGAGTTTTTGACAACTCAGCAGTTGTCAAGTGATTGGACTAAGGAGGAAAGGAGGAAGGTGAGAGTCAACAGTAGACATTTTGCAGTGATTGGCCACAGATTATTTAGAAGGGGAGCTGATGGTGTTCTGAGAAGATGTGTGTCAGAAGTGGAGGTTCCCGCAATTTTAGAGGCTTGCCACGACAGTGCTTGTGGAGGACATTTCTCTGGCCAACTTACAGGTCAGAAAATACTTAGAGCGGGATACTTCTGGCCTAGGTTGTTTAGGGACTCTCATGAATATGTGAAGCGCTGTGATGCCTGTCAGAGGTATGCTAGGAATGACCTTCGAATGGAGATGCCTCTACACGTTTCATTGCCACTTGTACCTTTTGAAAAATGGGGAATTGATTATATCGGTGAGATTCATCCTCATTCGTCAAAAGGCATGGCTTACATCATAGTTGCGACAGAATACTTGACAAAGTGGGCGGAAGCGAAGGCAGTGAAGACAAATACGGCTGCTCATGCTGCCACATTCATGTACGAAAACATCATTTCAAGGTTTGGATGTCCCAAGATTCTGGTTAGCGATAGGGGCAGGCACTTCTTGAATGAGATGTTTCAAGAATTAACAGATAGGTTTGAGATAGATCACAGAAAAACTACTCCATATCATCCACAAACCAATGGTCAGACAGAGCGAGTCAATGGGACTCTGGTGAGTATTCTTCGCAAAACGGTGGTTGACTCAAAAAGGGATTGGGACACCAAGCTGACAGCAGCATTGTGGGCTTATCGGACAACTTTCAAGGTGACAACACAGGCAACGCCGTTTTCGTTAGTGTATGGATTGGAGGCCACTCTCCCCATCGAATTCGAGGTGGAATCACTCCGAGTTGCAGTGCAGTCACGGCTTACAAACAGTCAGTCATTAAGGAATAGGCTGACGACATTAGAAGAGCTTGATGAGAGGAGGAGAATGAGTGCTCAACATATTGAGGCCATTCAACGGAGGAGAAAAATCACCTTTGACAAGAAGCATAAGAAAAGGACGCTGAGGCCAGGTATGATGGTGATGCTCCAGGATGGTAGGAAGCTTGAGTTCCCAGGAAAGTTTGATGCAGTATGGTTAGGGCCTTATCTGATTCGTGAGGTATTTCCAAACAACTCAGTGCAGTTGGAAACGTTGAATGGAGAAGTTTTCCCCACACGCACTGCGGGAAGTAGATGCAAGCAGTACCGGATTTGAAGCTGTCTAGCCTGCAGAGCTAGGATTCTGGAATCTTCCCCTGATGGTCGCCAATGATGTGAGCACAAAATTGTGCTCACATGTCTTTTTAACCTTGTGAGAGTTAAAGTTTTAGATTTAAGCTCTTGCAAAATTATGCTCGGAGTTTTCTGGAAGTTTTGGTAAGATTAGGAGTTGGTGTAATAGCTAGTAGGCAAAGGTCCGGAACGGGGCTTTCAGGGCAGGGTCTCCGGCGAAGAGCCTTCGGTGACGTTCCTTCGGGGAAAGGCCTTCGGCGAAACAGTGAAACCCTCATAACGTTTTCAATGTGTGACTCCTTGACTCAGTTAGTGTCTCCTTGGAAAGAGCTCGCAACGCTCGTTCCAACGAGACCAAGAACTCTTCAAACGGATGAGGAATCACTGAGTTGTGAGTGTCGGAAGTTACTGATGGGAAGGGTTGAGGCAAGTCTGGTTGCGAACGTCTCCGGCTGCGAACGTCTTCGGCACCGGGGGTCTTCGGCTCCGGACGTCTCCGGCTGCGAACGTCTTCGGCTCCGGACGTCTCCGGCTGCGAACATCTCCGGCTTCGGACGACTTCGCGACAACTGCGAGCAGGCCTTCGGCGAACTCGGGGTCGGCGAACTCCGAGCCGGTGAACATCGTGCAAGGGCCATCGACGAAACAGTAAACTCGGCATATCTTTTTCATTTGTTAACGGTTTGATTTGATTAGGGTCTTGTTGGAAAGAGCTCGCGACGCTCGTTCCAACGAGACCAAGAACTCTTCAAACGGATAAGGCGTCACTGAGTTATGAGCGTCGAAAGCGGCGGATAGGGTAGGACAACATCGAACCGGAAGACATCAAACCGGAAGACATCGAACCGGAAGACATCAAACCGGAAGACATCGAACCGGCGAACATCGTGCCGGCGCCTTCGGTGATAATAGGTAAGAGGCCTTCGGCGAAGGGTAAACAGGCATAACTTTCTCAATTCGTAACGGTTTGATCCAGTTAGGGTCTTGTTGGAAAGAGCTCGACCTGGTCGTTCCAACGAGCCCACAAACTTGTGAAACGGAGCTAGGATCTGTGAGTTATGGGTGTCGGGAGTGACTGTTATGGATAAGCAAGGTGTGGTCGTGCGTCTTCGGCGGGTGGATGCCTTCAGCGGTGCGCGGAAGAGGATTCCCTCCGGCGGAGATCGGGTGGTCAGGAATGTAGAATGTGCAGGTGTGGCAGCGGCGGCGGCGTGAAGTCAAGTGGGGAAGGCAAGACGACGGTGCATGTAGTCGCGCAAGGGGAGTAGGCAGCTACCCATCATTGCGAGTGTTGCATTTCAGGCGGGCTGTGGGTGTCTCGGCCTTGGACTTCGAAGTGGGGAGTTCGGCCTGGTAACGGAGAGCTTGTAGTGTACCAGTGTGCGAGAGCTGGTGGTGTGCGTGTGTGGAGACGGAAGTGGTGTGCTCGGCCTGGGAGCTGAGATCAGAGTGGAAGACCTGAGAGTGGGATCTGAGATTGAAGTGTAATCTGTGAGTGGGAGCTGAGATCTGAGTGGAAGACCTGAGAGTGGGAGATGTGAGTGAAGTGAAATCTGAGACTAAAATCTGACAGTCGGGATCTGAATTTGAACTTGAAAAGTGAGAGTTGAATCCGAGAGAGAAATCTGGTGGGGTCTGAAGGTGGGAGCTGAGAAGTCGACATTGAACTCTGAGTAGGAATTGGGAGTGGGACTGGTATCTAGAAAAGCCCACAGCGGCTGTAGTATTGAGGAAGTCACCTTGAGTTGGGTTAGATCTTTATGTAACAAAGAGCTTGTCTGATGCTCTTGCAAAAATAGTAGACAGCAAGGTTATTATTTTCAGTTCTGGATAATTTGTCTGTGAAGGAGCAAGTGTTTATGATCTCATTGTCCTGAATACACTTTGAGTACATGGCTTGCAATCAGAGAAGTTAGATTATGGGAGTTCGAACCCCCACCCGGACTACAAACGCTGAAGGGTGGGAAGGTTTGGCTCACATTGACCGTGGTCAGCCGTCTCCGTCCAGTCTGTCTGTTCCTTGTCTCTTCGTCGGCGCTTCCGCCGCCGCAACTCCGTCCGTCCAAGAGCGCATCCACCCGTCCCGTCCGCATGGTCCGTACCGATTTGATTACTCTGGCGGCTCTTCCGCCGTATGCGGTGCTGCGCTGGCGCGGAAGGCGCCGTACACTTTCTACCTCACAAGGCGCATTTCTAGGGCCCAAGGCGGATTTTCCGCCGACGCCGAAGCGCCTGTGCACAGGCGAGCTCCTGTGCGTAGGCGGACTTCGCGCCTCCCCTAACCCTACTTCGCCTGTGCACAGGCGAACGCCTTCGTCCGCGCATAGGACAAAACTTGATTCCCCCTTCCGCGTAGGCGGAATTCGCGCCGGTGGCGAACTCTTTCCGCCGTAGGCGACCGCCTCCGTTTCTTCCAATAGTGATAACTCCCTAAGTCCTCATCCGTTCCAAGCGTTCTTGGGCTCGTTGGAATCAGTGCGTCGAGCTCTTTCCAACGGGACCCTAACTTGGTCAAGGCGCCCGAGGGTTGACCTAATTACGGAGGGTTTCCCTACAGCCGCGGACGCAACCTCCGAAGGCGGGTTTTGCGCCTTGCGTCGTAGGGGTCCTAACTGCAGAGCTCGCAGGGAGGGTGGTGCCTGTCCTTACTGCTGCACCCCAAATCCCAGATTCTACAAGATCCCTCGAGAATCCCCGCGATCTTCCGGATTCACTCCGTTTTGATGTACCGAAGGCTATTTACAATGCTGCCAGGGTACAGTTTTCCAAAAATGTTTTAATTTCCTCAAAATTGCCAAAAGTGGGGTACCACACTACGTCTCCTGCGCGGCCGGCTGCCGCGCACTAACTCCCTACCCTGCCAATCTTCCGCTCGACTGCGCAGTCCCAAACGCTGCAACGCCGCGGACACCTCCACTTCGAGGGCGGACATGGTATCCTGTGCCTTCGACAGAAAGGCATCGAGCTTCTTCGCTACCTTCCGCCGACTCCTACTGTCGCCTGACAACAACCCGGCTGCGCGTAATTCAAACTCACGCAGTGTGAGTTTCTCCTGCGCCTTCACTTCCCAGTGGGCGTAGCCCTTGAGACAGTGGGCGACACGCCTCGCCGTCTCCACCTTCGTGCGATTAGCCTCCTTTTCTTCCAATAGTGATAACTCCCTGAGTCCTCATCCGTTCCAAGCGTTCTTGGACTCGTTGGAATCAGTGCGTCGAGCTCTTTCCAACGGGACCCTAACTTGGTCAAGGCGCCCGAGGGTTGACCTAATTACGGAGGGTTTCCCTACAGCCGCGGACGCAACCTCCGAAGGCGGGTTTTGCGCCTTGCGTCGTAGGGGTCCTAACTGCAGAGCTCGCAGGGAGGGTGGTGCCTGTCCTTACTGCTGCACCCCAAATCCCAGATTCTACAAGATCCCTCGAGAATCCCCGCGATCTTCCGGATTCACTCCGTTTTGATGTACCGAAGGCTATTTACAATGCTGCCAGGGTACAGTTTTCCAAAAATGTTTTAATTTCCTCAAAATTGCCAAAAGTGGGGTACCACAGGCCCTAGAAATGCGCCTTGTGAGGTAGAAAGTGTACGGCGCCTTCTGCGCCAGCGCGGCGCCGCGGACGAGCAAGGAGCCGCCAGAGGAATCAAATCCGTACGGACAGTGCGGACGGGACGGGTGGATGCGCTCTTGGACGGACGGAGTTGCGGCGGCGGAAGCGCCGACGAAGAGACAAGGAACGGACAGACTGGATGGAGACGGCTGACCACGGTCAACGCCTTCCGCGCCAGCGCGACGCCGCGCACGGAATTCGCCTGCGCACAGGCGAGCGCCTGTGCACAGGAGAATGAAGTTCCGCGCCGGCGAAGAATCCGCCGAGGAGTCCGCCTGCGCACAGGCAGGAGTTGAACTTTTGTCCGACATGCGGACACACGCGTCGAGGCAGAAGGGGATTGGCCGAGGGGCGGTACGAACAAGTGTACCGCGCAAGGCGGAAAACTCGCCTTCGGCACTACGCTCCCATGTCCGCGGGGTAATACGCTCGCGGAGTTCAAATCCGCCAATTCGAGCGTGAGAGTTTAATCGGCGACGGCGGGGCGTGAAGCCGCGCGTGAGAGCGGAGACCGTTCCAGCGTAGAGCCGGCGCGGCCATCAAGTGAGACGTCCTTCACGAGCAAGAGCCGACCATGACCTTCGACCGGGCGGCGGAGAGCGTTCCATTCTTGAATTCGCGATTCCAATCTCTTGTGCGCGCTGCGCGCATCCATCTGCTGGCTGCCAAACATTCTCGACGTCGCCGCACAGGGGATTTCTTGGTGATTGAGGGAGAAGTGAGTGCGCGGGATTTGGAATTGAGGGCGATTAGAGTTTGCCGAGAGAGAAAGGAGCTCGGGCGGTGCGGAAGTAGAATGAGCGGGCGAGCGAACTCCAGGAACGCAATGACGAGACCGGGCAGATTGCGGATGGTGCCACTTCGCCTACCACAGAACGGGCTGCGCGCTTTCGAGGAGCGCTTAATAGCAAGAAAGCTTGATTTCTTGCTATGGGGATGGAACTACATCTGTGCGAATATGGTGCGCGAGTGGCTAGAGCCACAGGGACCACCCTCGCGCGGATTGCGTCCGCATGTTGATCGGTGGACAGTCCAAGATTGGGCGCAGGCATTGGGAAGATGTGCCGGCATGCCAGGGCATCTCCTTTTCGACAGTGAGAGCATCAAGGTGACCAAGCAGGAAGAGGCGCAATTTGTGGAGCTGTTCAAGACCGGGAGGTCTACCAAGAATGGGTACAGGACCCGTGATTACAAGGATCGATTTCGCCGGACTTTGTCCGCGGCGCTGATGCAATTACTGCAGCCACACCGCGCCTGCTACATCACATTGTGGCAGGTCTCTTTTGTGGAGTGCGTCATCGAGGGAACTCCAATTCACTGGGCGAGCATCCTGCACAGGGTGATGCGACAGCACGCTTTTGAGGAGAAAGGGGGAACTCTAAACCATCTCTCTCCTTTCCTCATCAATTTTTATCGACAGCGGAATTGTTTGACAGCGGCGGAGCTTGAGCATTTTCCGCCGTTCTCCGTGTCTCCGCCGTTTTCCGTGTCAACCTCATTCTCCCGCACATACTTCCCGGGATGGTCGACGGACAACGGCGGAAAATGCTCAAGCTCCGCCGCTGTCAAACAATTCTGCTGTCGATAAAAATTGATGAGGAAAGGAGAGAGATGGTTTAGAGTTCCCCCCTTCTCCTCAAAAGCGTGCTGTCGCATCACCCTGTGCAGGATGCTCGCCCAGTGAATTGGAGTTCCCTCGATGACGCACTCCACAAAAGAGACCTGCCACAATGTGATGTAGCAGGCGCGGTGTGGCTGCAGTAATTGCATCAGCGCCGCGGACAAAGTCCGGCGAAATCGATCCTTGTAATCACGGGTCCTGTACCCATTCTTGGTAGACCTCCCGGTCTTGAACAGCTCCACAAATTGCGCCTCTTCCTGCTTGGTCACCTTGATGCTCTCACTGTCGAAAAGGAGATGCCCTGGCATGCCGGCACATCTTCCCAATGCCTGCGCCCAATCTTGGACTGTCCACCGATCAACATGCGGACGCAATCCGCGCGAGGGTGGTCCCTGTGGCTCTAGCCACTCGCGCACCATATTCGCACAGATGTAGTTCCATCCCCATAGCAAGAAATCAAGCTTTCTTGCTATTAAGCGCTCCTCGAAAGCGCGCAGCCCGTTCTGTGGTAGGCGAAGTGGCACCATCCGCAATCTGCCCGGTCTCGTCATTGCGTTCCTGGAGTTCGCTCGCCCGCTCATTCTACTTCCGCACCGCCCGAGCTCCTTTCTCTCTCGGCAAACTCTAATCGCCCTCAATTCCAAATCCCGCGCACTCACTTCTCCCTCAATCACCAAGAAATCCCCTGTGCGGCGACGTCGAGAATGTTTAGCAGCCAGCAAATGGACGCGCGCAGCGCGCACCAGAGATTGGAATCGCGAATTCAAGAATGGAACGCTCTCCGCCGCCCGGTCTAAGGTCATGGTCGGCTCTTGCTCGTGGAGGACGTCTCACTTGATGGCCGCGCCGGCTCTACGCTGGAACGGTCTCCGCTCTCACGCGCGGCTTCACGCTCCGCCGTCGCCGATTAAACTCTCGCGCTCGAATTGGCGGATTTGAACTCCGCGAGCGTATTACCCCGCGGACATGGGAGCGCAGCGCCGAAGGCGAGTTTTCCGCCTTGCGCGGTACACTTGTTCGTACCGCCCCTCGGCCAATCCCCTTCTGCCTCGACGCGTGTGTCCGCATGTCGGACAAAAGTTCAACTCCTGCCTGTGCGCAGGCAGACTCCTCGGCGGATTCTCCGCCGGCGCGGAACTTCATCCTCCTGTGCACAGGCGCTCGCCTGTGCGCAGGCGAATTCCGTCCGCGGCGTCGCGCTGGCGCGGAAGGCGTTGACTGTGGTCAGCCGTCTCCGTCCAGTCTGTCCGTTCCTTGTCTCTTCGTCGGCGCTTCCGCCGCCGCACTCCGTCCGTCCAAGAGCGCATCCACCCGTCCCGTCCGCATGGTCCGTACGGATTTGATTACTCTGGCGGCTCCTTGCTCGTCCGCGGCGCCGCGCTGGCGCAGAAGGCGCCGTACACTTTCTACCTCACAAGGCGCATTTCTAGGGCCCAAGGCGGATTTTCCGCCGACGCCGAAGCGCCTGTGCACAGGCGAACGCCTGTGCGTAGGCGGACTTCGCGCCTCCCCAAACCCTACTTCGCCTGTGCACAGGCGAACTTCCTTCATCCGCGCATAGGACAAAACTTGATTCCCCCTTCCGCGTAGGCGAAATTCCCGCCGGTGGCGAACTCCTTCCGCCGAAGGCGAACGTCTACGTATCTTCCAATAGTGATAACTCCCTAAGTCCTCATCCGTTCCAAGCGTTCTTGGACTCGTTGGAATCAGTGCGTCGAGCTCTTTCCAACGAGACCCTAACTCGGTCAAGGCGCCCGAGGGTTGACCTAATTATGAAGGATTTCCCTACCGCCGCGGACGCAACCTCCGAAGGCGGGTTTTGCGCCTTGCGTCGCAGGGATCCTAACTGCAGAGCTCGCAGGGAGGGTGGTGCCCATCCTTACTGCTGCACCCCAAATCCTAGATTCTACAAGATCCCTCGAGAATCCCCGCGATCTTCCGGATTCACTCTGTTTTGATGTACCGAAGGCTATTTACAATGCTGCCAGGGTACAGTTTTTTCCAAAAATGTTTTAATTTCCTCAAAATTACCAAAAGTGGGGTACCACACTAAGCTTGTGAATGATGTCGATTCTTCTTCTCTTTCAGGGATGAGTTTACAGTCTCAAGTCTGTAAGCAAGGATGCTCGTCTCTGTCAATGAAATTAAATCATACAGAACCCACTGATCGCTACATTTTTCTCGTTGATAGAAGGTTAGTGGAGGAGACCGATGTGCTTACATTATCAACTCACGGGGTTTTGAAGATTGTGCTCCTCCTGAAAGTCACTTGGAGACTTGCGTTGGCTATGGCCCGACGAGTAGCTGTGGGATCAATATTCCAAGACACGACGACTGTGACCCTACGAACCTCTCGCTGGGAGGGCTGAGTCAAAGTCCGGAGTACTTCTAGTCTGACCAAATGAAATGGAGAATCCAATAATCTTCCAATTAAGTAAGCAACTTGAACCTGGAATGATAGAGCCTACCTATTTAGCCGGTAGGCGGTGAACTTGGAACTTCTGAAGAATCATTGCTGCAATGTCAAATAAACGTAATGGAAACGACTCAATGAGTCCAAGAGATCGGATACCATAGAGAAAAAGTATGCTCTCGTAAAAGTCTCTAGCGCTAGAGTACGATGGAGTACGATGTTAGTGTAAGAGATATAAAAAAGGTGTGGAATAGGCGGAAGCAAATCTAAATTAATTTCTAAATTGCACGGAGATTAAGACACGAAGCTATTGGTTGTGAATACAGAAGTCCAACTCATCTACTATGCTCCAAGTTACATCAACGAAGTTTTGACAATCCATGTCATCAAACTCTATCGAAAATGTATTTGTAAAGGTACATATAATGACATTAGAAGTTGATGAGAACCAAAATTAAGTGTTCAGTGATCCAAGTTGCACAATCTATCACAACTTCAAATTTTTCTGTTTGGCAAGAAGAAAATTAAGGATTTGTTCATGACGACGATAAAAGCAGTGAAATATTTACAACTGCAGTTTTGAAAGACTGTGAAGATGGTTGAAAAAAATCTGGACGATGACAATAATATTGACATTATAGCTTGAGAGATAAATTGTTTATATCTCAAGAGTCAGATTCTTGTACTTAACGCATCAAGTCATTCTATAAGCAAGCTTTTGATATAAAGCTTTGGTTGCTCTCCTGCGAAGTTTGAGAAGATCTTTAGAAAGTTATGTGGATCGTTTCAAAAGCAAAACCCTTATCTTCAAAACTTTCGCCACATGACAATACATGACATGTTGAACTGAATGAATGTGATAACCAATTTTTCGGAAAAATATTACATATTAAATACATGACATGTTGAACTACATGAATGTGATACCTAACTTTTTGGGATAATGTTGCATATTTAACTAGAATGCTTTCTTCAACTTGAGTCTTTTGTACAAGATGATAAGCTTGAAGAATCACTCACGAGGCATTTGATTCAAAATTCACCATGGAATCCCAGCAGTGAAGCATGATAAAAGTTTTTCATTGATTTGCGATAGTATGTAATTGATATAACTCGTTTGTGACAGAAGTATTATATATGCATACTATCGCAATGCATACAATACTAAGCAGTTGCAAATCTAAGTAAAATTTTTAATATATTAAATAATTTAACTAGATAATTTAAAATGAAGTTCGTACTCTTATTGTAATAAATAAAATATCAAACTATGTATACATAAATTATAAATATGTTTTATGCATACATTAGAAAATGTAAATACAATTCTCAGAATATACTAATTATTTATTTTTATGCATGAAATATAGTTTTAATTCAATCTAGATTAGTGTAACTGCGTATTCTAATAAACGTCTATCAATCAATAAAATATTTTGAAGTTTATTGATGTGATTTGATTTTTTGTAGTTTTATATAATTTTTTAAATAAATTTATGAAAGGTTTATTTTATTTTATTTATTAAATAATGTGTAAAATTGTATAGATAACTTTTATTCTTATAGAATGAAAAATAATTTTCCCTTTATCCGATTGAAAGTACATTCCTTTGAATTTTGGAATCAATTATTTTTTTAACTTACAAATTATACAATGAGATCAAAAAAATAATGATCTTGAAATTTTTTATGTTATCAGTAGATGATACAAGAATACAAACATAACCCGTGGGGAAAAAAAATGTTTAGTTATAGGAATCTGGGTCAAAAAGCTTTGATGCTATTTGTTGGACAAAAGATTTGTTATTATTTCAAATCATACGATTTTGACTTTATATATCTAAGAAAGTACTGATGAGTTTCATAGACATCGTAACTAGCAGAATTTTGATAAATCATCAACAATTTGACTTGCAAAAAATGTTTTCTTTTTATTTTAATGTCCTGAATATACACACATTTATACATTTTCAAAAGGATTTGTTGGCAATCAAGACATAAGAATGTTCTTTGAAAAGTAACCAAAAATTTTAAAAATTCATTTACGATCTGGATTTTTTTCAAAACATGAATTCAAGAAAAATAATTTGATAATGATTAATATTTGTTAGAAAAATTTTGTTTTATCAAGAAATAAAGTCACAGTTATAAAGAACAATTTAAAGAACTTTGACGAACAACTGAAAAGATTTAAAACTCAGGCAAAATTTGAAAGAAATATAGACATGTGAAAGACTCGAGAAATCTAAATGCACTCAGTAGTCTCAATGTAGATTATCATTCAAATGGTATGTGGAATTTTGAAAACTATTTACTAGGTGTCAGTTTTTTATATAATGTCCATAAAATCTATAATATTTTGAAATACTGAAATTCTAAATCTTTTGATATTTCAAATAGATTGAGGTCATTCAGCAAATAAAAGCAAATAAAGATTGAAAATTATCAAGTTTTTTGATAGTTTCTTTTGGTCACACTATGATAAAATTGTATGATTGAATCAATATGCGGATATCTTTGATATTTAGTAACTCCATGATATAAAACTTCCATGCATAGTTTCATTTGTAGAATGTATGTTGATATGATAATAAAATCTATATTATATTTTGATAAACATTTCTAAATATAAAATAAAATTTTCCATCAACATTTCATCTTTTCAGAGTTGTTTCAACTTGAATAAAAAATGCATCAAAAGCTTTGATGTGTGTGGGTTTGTTGATATACACCTTTAAAAATGACTAATGACACTTTGATCACCTTCTTCTTTTAACTTTAGTAACAAAATTGTAAATATCTATCATTTTACCTCATAAATAGAGTTGTTTTCTTGAAAAATATGTTTGATGCATCAATTTTGATGATATATCTATTCAAAAGTTACTAAGAGTCAAAGCGCCAAATATTAAAAACAACTGAAAAAGTTTGAAAAATTGTACAACAAAAATCTCTAAAGCAGATGTTATACAAGCAGATGTTAATCGTAAGAACAATGTTATACAATGATGTCTTGTTTGAAATAATTCTTTAGATCTTGTTTATGAGTTAAACATTTTGAGATGGGAACTATCATCAAATAAATATGCAAATTAGACTACGCATCCAATAGAAAGATATTTAATCACATTTTAAAATTTTGCAGCAAAACTATATCTGAATATGCTTTAAACAGAAAAAAGAGAGACAAAGAGATGAAATATAATGTTTACGTTTCAACTATTTTATCAAATGAGCAATGCGTTTTATCTCTTTCATATGACATGTTTGGATTTGTGATATGAGCACAGAGTGCAAAAGTGGCAGTATGACTTGTTTCATTTCAGTAGATATATCAATGATTTGACTTTATATGTACGATTACACCAGATGTTCATATGAAGTCACATATCACTGTTATCTTGCATTTAGCATCAGAATTATTTCGTAAGTCATGTATAGAGCACAGTTTCTCTTAATTTGCAAGCAACTTCGAAAAATGTAACTTCTTGAGAGGTTTAAGGTTGAGCTCAGCAAGTATCATTTTGGATCTATCAACTTCTATACGTCGCGATAAACAAGCAAGAGTGCTCGTCGCATGGACGAAATTCGATTTAAGTTTCATGTTTGAGGTGTAAAGAACACCAGACTCTGGAACTAGAACTGTGCATGAGCTCACATGCTTGGCAGTTGAGCTAGAATAATAATCATATAAGCAATCGAGAACGTCGATTGCGCTTCTACTCTGTTCAAAGTTCTTCAACATTATGTTTAGTAAAATTCCAAAGAGCTTACCAGTTTATTCTGAACCTACAAGTTATGTAGAGTTATATAGAAAAAAGAAAGCACAAGAGGCATTGTCAACCAGGCCGACAGCGCATGTGCCACTCAGTTGTCAAAAGCATCCACTTTAGCTTGAATAGATTATAAAAATTCACTTTGAATTTTTATAGATGAACTTTGAAATCTTCTTTGTCAGGTGTCGACATCGTGTGTATCATCACACTGATGCATTCAGTGTGACTCACGTATTCGCTTGCACAACAAAGTCAAGATCTAATTTGACCTTCTAACATCATTGTCCAATCACAGAGTAGGGTGAGCTCTTCGTTGTCAGGTGACGACATGGAGTGTATCATCACACTGATGCATTAAGTGTGACTCACGTATGCTGTGCGCTTGCACAACAAAGTCAAGATCTAGTCTGACCTTGTAACACCATTGTCCAATCACAGAGTAGGGAGTAACAAGCTTTTTGAGTTATAATATTTTCGCTACCTTGATCGCTCACACTTTTCAATGTAAAAACCCGTATGTTTTGGCGGTAACAACGGTGAGAACACAGATCCATACCATAGAACGTGGCAAGTAACCAGATCATGCTGTTTCTGTCGTCTTCTGTACCAAGCGATAAACAAGCAAGCAAGAGTGTTCTTAGCACGATCAAGATTCGAGGACGATTTCATGTTCGTGGTCTAAAGACCTCCAAACTGTGCATGCATTCACATGCTTGACTGCTGGGGTAGAAGAACAATCATACCAGCAGTTGATAACCTCGAGTACTGGTATCCTCTGTACACAGTTCTTCGATATCATAGTTAGTAAATTCCCAAAAAGCTTATCAGTTTTTTCTGAACCTACAAGTTATTTTCAATTATGTAGACACTGCTCTGGGTCAAAAGTAAGAAGAAAAGTACCATGCTTATTACAGCTGACTACGCATGTGCCACTCAGCTGTCAGAACACGTCCACTTGCTCGAATAGATCAAACATCCCAGATAAATTGATTGATAAAGAGGAAATTTGTAATTGACTTTGTCAATGTGACGTCGTCGAATATATCATCACACTGAGGCATTCACCCACGTTTCCTCTTCGCTTGCACAACAAAGTCAAGATCTTCTCTGAGATTCTGACACCGTGTTCCAATCACAGAGTATGAAGGAACACGATTTTTGTGTTCGACTGTTGTCATCACCTTGATCGCTCACACGATTCAAGGTAATGACATCAATTCAATTATGATGATGTATCTACATAATAGTTACCAAGAGTCAAAGCGCCAAATATTAAAAACAACTGAAAAAGCTGAAAAATTCGTACAATCATAATCTCTAAAGCAGATAAAATATGGTAAGAACAATGTGATACTTCCACTCTTATTTAATACTGTCTTGTTTGAAACAATTATTTAGATCGTGTTTATGAGTGAAACATTTTGAGATGGGAACTATCATCAAATAAATATGCAAATTAGACTACGCATCCAATAGAAAGGTATATTAATCACAAATTTTAAATATTGCAGCAAAATTATATCTGAATATGCTTCAAACAGAAAAAAGAGAGACAAAGAGATGAAATAAAATGCTTACGTTTCAACTATTTTATCAAATGAGCAATGCGTTTTATCTCTTTCATATGACATGTTTGGATTTGTGATATGAGCACACGAGTGCAAAAGTGGTAGTATGACTTGTTTCATTTCAGTAAATATATCAATTACTTGACTTTACATGTACGATTACACCAGATCTTCATCTGAAGACATGTATCACTGTTATCTAGCATTTGGCATCAGAATTATTTTTTAAGTCATGTATACAGCACAGTTTCTCTTTATTTGCAAGCAACTTCAAAAAACGTAACTTCTTTAGAGGTTTAACGTTGAGCTCAGCAAGTTCCTGGTTCATGCTGGTTCTATCAACTTGTATACGTCACGATAAACAAGCAAGAGTGATCGTAGCACGGACGAAATTCGATTTCAGTTTCATGTTTGAGGCCTAAAGAACACCAGACTCTGGAACTAGAGCTGTGCACTAACCTCGAGTAATGGTACACAGTATCCTCTGTACCCAGTTCTTCGATATCATAGTTAGTCAATTCCCAAAAAGCTTATCAGTTTTGTATGAACCTACTGTACTGAGTCAAAAGTAAAAAAAAACGTAACATACTTATTACAGCTGACTACGCATGTGTCACTCAGCTGTCAGAACACGTCCACTTGCTCGAATAGATCAAACATCCCAGATGAATGGATTAATAAAGAAGAAATTTGTAATTGAATTTGTCAATGTGACGTCATCGAGTACATCATCACACTGAGGCATTCACCCACGTTTCCTCTCCGCTTGCACAACAAAGTCAAGATTACTCTGAGATTCTAACACCATGTTCCAATCACAGAGTATGAAGGAACACGATTTTTGTGTTCGACTGTTGTCATCACCTTGATCGCTCAAACGATTCAATGACAAGATCTGATTGAAGAGGATGCATGCGTTTTTCCCAAGCTAGCCATCGTAGTGTCTGTCTTCCCGTTGGTCTTCATGTAGCTAGATTCGCAGTCTCCCAGTACAAGTGTACATCCTGTTTTTGCACAACTCAGAGCTCGTCACATCTGAGAAATCTGCTACATCATGCATTCTATGACATTTTGCTTTCACATCGCGCGATCTTTGCTAAGAACTTGATTTCAGATACTCGCTGGTTCGCTCGTCAGACGCAAGGTCCGCTGCCCGCTGCTGCGCTCATCGACGACGACGTTGTTGCGTTCAAAGAGAGGCAGAGCAGAAGAAGAGAGGCCGTGCAAGAGCTCCGACATCTTTGATTTTCTTCTTCCCAGCCAGCGTCGGAAGGCACACGAGGTACTTTGCACAGTTTCTCTTCATTTGCAAGCAACTTCAAAAAATGTAACTTCTTTAGAGGTTTAACGTTGAGCTCAGCAAGTTCCTGGTTCATGCTGGTTCTATCAACTTGTATACGTCACGATAAACAAGCAAGAGTGATCGTAGCACGGACGAAATTCGATTTCAGTTTCATGTTTGAGGCCTAAAGAACACCAGACTCTGGAACTAGAGCTGTGCACTAACCTCGAGTAATGGTACACAGTATCCTCTGTACCCAGTTCTTCGATATCATAGTTAGTCAATTCCCAAAAAGCTTATCAGTTTTGTATGAACCTACTGTTCTGAGTCAAAAGTAAGAAAAAACGTAACATCCTTATTACAGCTGACTACGCATGTGCTACTCTTCTGGCAGAATACGTCCACTTGCTCGAATAGATCAAACATCCCAGATAAATGGAATATTAAAGAAGAAATTTGTAATTTAATTTGTCAATGTGACGTCATCGAGTACATCATCACACTGAGGCATTCACCCACGTTTCCTCTCCGCTTGCACAACAAAGTCAAGATCTACTCTGAGATTCTAACACCATGTTCCAATCACAGAGTTTTGGAACACGATATTTGTGTTCGACTGTTGTCATCACCTTGATCGCTCACACGATTCAATGACAAGATCTGAATTGAAGAGGATGCGTGCTTTTTTCCCAAGCTAGCCATCGTAGTGTCTGTCTTCCCGTTGGTCTTCATGCAGCTAGATTCGCAGTCTCCCAGTACAAGTGTACATCCTGTTTTTGCACAACTCAGAGTTCGTCACATCTGAGAAATCTGCTATATCATGCATTCTATGACATTTTGCTTTCACATCGCGCGATCTTTGCTAAGAACTTGATTTCAGATACTCGCTGGTTCGCTCGTCAGACGCAAGGTCGCTGCCCGCTGCTGCGCTCCAGTCGACGACGACGTTGCTGCGTTCAAAGAGAGGCAGAGCAGAAGAAGAGAGGCCGTGCAAGAGCTCCGACATCTTTGATTTTCTTCTTCCCAGCCAGCGTCAGAAGGCACACGAGGTACTTTGCATCCTTCACTCCGCACAGCGGCAGCGCTCGCTCTGGATAGGGAGAAGAAGGAAGAGAGGAAGAGAAGAGACCTGACTTGACCCAAGCGGAGGACGGAGAGGGCTATCTCTTGTTCACTCAGTTCGGTCACCAGTGCACATCAAACCTCTTTCTCCCAGAGTGGTTCCCGATAGACCTGAAGTCTTTTTTGCCACACGGTCCACGATTTAGATTGTAACCAGAATCCTGGTCTTCTGTGTTAATTTTGATTCCCATCGCTTGTCCCGAGCTCAACTAGACTGCTGCTTTCACTTTGCACAATTTACCTGCGTTCGTGGTGATTGCTCATGATCCTTGTATCGGAAGATCTCGAAGTGATATTTGTTTTGCTATTTGTCCACAGTGCAAGAAGTCTCATGCCCAGCAGACACTACGACGGGAAGAGAAGTTTTCTTCGGGAGAGCCGGCTTTCGGATCGAGGAGAGTGCTCCCTGTAGGCCCGGTTACATTTCGCTCGCGCATGCCAAGCAGCAAACGTTTCTTAATCTCTGAGAGTGGAGGAGAGAAAGGAAGGTGCAGGTGCGTCCATCTTCAGTCACGCTGCTGAACTGGCGACACGGGAAATGGACTCCGCACACGAGGAACCGGAGCTTCCCTCCGCCATCCAGGACCTTGTACAGCGTCTGGAAGGACAAGGCGAGCCTATAACGGAGCTTCCCTATTTAACCAACCCAGAGTTTCGGGAGTTCTTTCCGCTGAAGAAAGCACTCTCTAGAGTCATAGGGTGGCGAAGCCAAGTGCGTCTTCGAGTGCTGGAGGCAATCGGCAGCTGCAACACCTTTGAGATTCTGAACATGGGCAATATTTGTGGGCTATATTTCTCGAGGTTGACGGCAAGCGAGTGGGAGGTAGTTCTCAGCGGTTTCAGGTCTAGCACTGTTCTTAAAAAGATACGAGTTGATTCGTTATACCATTCAGATGATGCGGAAATGGAGAGCTTCTGTTTCCAGCTTGGGAGAATTCTGAATTCCTCTAGCGTAACAGAGTTAGAACTGGGTGGGAGATTGAGTGCCAGATGTCTCTCGAATCTCGCCTCAGGTCTGCGAGGACGTTCCGATTCTAAACTCAAGTCTTTAGATTTAGGGGTAACGTGGGAGGACTCGAGTGCGGTGAAGTATGTGGCTGACATGATCAATAGTGCTCCTCTATTAGAAACGTTGCGTTTAGGCGGCAATTTTGAGGACATGGAGGCGAGACCGTTGGACGAGACCGTTGGAATCCTGTCCCAGGCTTTGATCCAGAGCTCGTCTCTGAAAGAATTGACCTTAACCACGGGGGATTGGACCGTAAAAGGCAGGGGGAAGTGGGCATGGCCCTTGTTGCTGAAAGCATTGACCGGAGATGATCGCAACCGATCCATTGAACGTCTTCGGCTAACGCGTATGGAAGGACTCGGAGACTGTTTAAGGGAACTTCTTATTTCCAACCCATCATTGAAGGAAGTGACGTTGGAATTCTTGAAGATGAGGAGTCCTGAGCAATGGCACCAGCTCGGCGAAGCCATACGTGACAATGCCAATGCCATAGCGACAACTATACTTGTTAGGTTTCGTGGTGAAGAATGGAAGTCAATAGAAGCTCTTGCTCGTTCTGCTAGCTCCGAAGTCAACGACCCCACTCTGGAGATTACACTCCATGTTGTGAGTGAAGATGAAGTGATGTTATCATTAAACCTATTAGGTAGGGTACTGCGAGGGGAAATCACATCTCTGAAATCTCTGAGTATATCTCGAGACGAAGATGATAGAAAGATTATCACGTTCAGTATACCCCCTATGAATGGAAAAAGTGGAGAAACTTCAGTCCTGAAGAGACTGGAATTATCTGTCCGAAGCGAAGATATTTCGAAGGGAGTATGGGAGGACCTGCTTCGGTGCATGCGAGGGAACCACCTCACTCACTTGGATTTGTCAGACTCCGAAGTCGACGAGAAGGCGTTCAGGGACGTGATGGGGGTACTGCAAGTTAACTTGGCTCTCCAAGAAATCGACGTCTCACGAACATCATGGGCAACGGACGGAAAGGCGGCGCAGATTCAAGAGGCCCTGAAGCAGAATCAAAAGCGAGCCGTCTACATGTCAGTGTTCCGAGAAGCCAAGTTAACATTTGGAGATGCAAAAGCTGGTCGACTCTTCTTATGCGGCTCTCCTAGAGCAGGTAACAGGCGTTGTATATTCTCAGTTTTGTAGTCAATGTAGGCCAACTAGCAATCTATGGTTTAACTTTTCTAAATTCAAAATTGACACAACAAATGCTATATTGATCTATATATAATAATGTGTGTATACAATAAGTAACGAAAAGGAGAAAAAATCAAATGTGTAAATCATTAATTATATAACTTCAATTACTTTGGTGATTCTACATTTTTCAATCAAATTTATCTTCACATATGAAAATAATATCATGTCATATTGTATGTCAATAATATCAATTCAAAGCATCGTTAATAACAAGTTGTGTATTTTGTGCTTTTGTTTTCTACCGTGCAGGAAAAACTCAATTGCGTAAAACCCTGATGAGGATCAATCATAGTTGGCTACACAGAAGCAGTCTATACAATAAATGGGACGTATTGTGGAGGACCAAAGGCATCGAAGTGGAGTATTTGCAAAATAATGACAAAATGCAAATCTCAATTTGGGATCTGGCGGGACAATGGATTTTTCGTACCCTTCAGAATGTGCTCTTTCCTCAAACCAACAATTTTTGTGTTTTTCTTTTTGTGTATAGCCCTTTCTGTGAGGAAACATCTAAAAACAAACCAGACTCTTGTTTCAAAACTGAGCTAGAGGATTGGTTAAGCTTCATCACATCCAGCGTTAAGATCACGGGACGTGATCTTCCCCAAGTTTTTGTTGTCATTTCACACAAAGATAAAGCCACATACAGCTCTGTGAGTTGGACTCAGTCCATAATTGAAGAACTCACCCAAAGATTTGCAAATTTTGTGAATCTTCTTCCTGTTCAAGAGTGTTTTCACGTGGATTCTAGGAAGAAAAAACAAATTATTCCTCTCAACAGTCACATTTTTGAGAATTTTAACAAGTTGTTGAGTGAAAAATCTCCACAGGTTCCTCTTTTGTGTTCTCAACTCACCTTCCTCTTAGTTACAAAAACCAAGAAGAATAGAAGTTTCCCTCTGTGGTCATCCAAAAAATTTCATGATTTCTGTGCTCCCAGTTTCACACAATTTGTTCCATCATCTCATGCTCACTCTGTTGATCATTCAAGTATAATGAAGTCCATCATATCCTACTTGAATGATGTTGGATCTATAGTATACATTCCTAATGTTAAGTATATCATTGTAGATCCCAACTGGCTCACCAATACCTTCCTGGGTGAGCTGATAGCTTTGGGTCAAAATTTTCAAGCTCAAGAGTCAGAGCCTTCTAATAGAACAAGTTCATATGCAAGCAAGGACGGATTTGTGAGTGAGAGTGTTTTTGCTCGGTTGATAGAAGAATTTTTGAGAAACCAACCCCATGGACAGAGAGGTGTGGGAAGAGTGGAGCTTGAAAACATCCTTGTCAATTTAGATTTGTGTTTCAAGCTCGAAGATAGTTCTCAGTATTTCATTCCTTCCTTCATCCCTGAGCATGCAAGCAAGGAAGAACAGGATCATCAAGAAGCGGGGCACGTGAAGTCGATGTATTGGGAAAATAGAAGTGAGACTTCACAATTTGTCGGCATTCGGATTGAATGCCAAGACGGAAGAACAATGTCATTGAGGGCTGCGTTTTTTCCACGCTTCCAGGTGAGGTTGAATTATGCTTTCACACACACACAGATAAATCGTTGTAAGTGTCAACTTTTGTTTGTAATTAGTGTATGATGAAGCAAATGTTTCCTTTTTATTAACTGCGACAAATAATTTGAATGTCCCACTAGAGATTTACCAAATTTTGTATGATTGTAGATGTTCATGAGACGCAAGTTGAAATCCGAGATGCATGTTTCCGAGGAGAATATTACCTGCTCTCGACATTATCTGCGACTTTTCCTTGACGGGCATGAGATATATATCGAGCATGTTCAGAGTGAAAAGTCCCACAAATACGTAGATATTTTGATGTTATGCTCGAGGCATAAGTCAAGGGAGGTGGCTACTAAATATGTGATGAGGCATATTGTCCAGGAGTTGATATCATTTTGCGCATCACCAAAAGGCTGTCCCGGGGTGGCATTAGTGCTAGGTGTGATCCAAACATTTTGTGTGGAGATGCTGATTCCAAGTCATCTTAGAGGAGCCATTTTGATCGAGAAGCTAAAATCGGAATTCATTTGTAGCATCAATAACAAACTTGAGGAAATGCCGTTGGAAAGGTTGCACTTGATGGAGAAGGAAGAGTTGTTCGACTATGAGCACTGTTGGCCCCGGATAGAAGGGCACATTGGCGGAAGATCCGAACTGGTTAGAGATTTGTTGTGGGAGAGCGATGTGGAAGCAGTTGTGAACGAGATTCGACAGAAACGAATTGAAGAATTGAAGTCATTGCAGGAATGTCTAATTAGCGTGGACAATGATTTGGCTCAGTGTTATCCTGAAGCTGAAAACATGGTTAGCGACTTGAATTTCCCCCCAATGAAGGACCCCAAACCACTCACATCCAGGTGCTTGAGTCGTGCCAGCACAAGTGTGGAGAATCCAAGTGTGGAGACCCAACTTGTTTTGTTCAAGATTGACCAGGTACTACAAAAGGTTGATGGTTTGGACGAGAAGTTGAGATCAGTGCAGAGCATTTTGCAGAGAATGGAGATGAAAATGGGACAAATACTCTCTTTGCATCAAGAACTGCAGTCAACGCTGAGTGCATTTGTGTCTAAAGTGGACAGGATAATTCAGTATTCTGATTCGCTTCAGCAGGCCAAAATGCCCAAGCGACCTTACGTTACAAACGATGTTGGTCTCTTCTATAGAATGAGTGCGCTTCTGCATAATGGGACAACCGTCCGCTTACAATTGATGTGTGAGTCAGTGACTGGGTTTCACACTGTCAAAGATCAAGAAGGTTTGAAGATACGCTTGGATCAGGGGAATAGCTTGTGGATTCGGAAAACTATCGAAATCTCATACAAAGTCATGTATTATGCTCTCAAGGCTGGACTGGATAAGACAGTCGGTTTGGGCCAAGCGATTCCGGACTGGGGAGATTTAAAATCTGATATTGTTCAACTAGAAGATATTAGTGATGATGATCATAGGGCATTTCTCAAAGGTGGGGAAAGCAAGGAGCTGCAAGAAGCATGGTTGAGGATTCAGCAAACTCTTGCGCCTCAGCTTCAAAATCGTTATTCCGAAATCTTCAAGTTGTATCAGGTGAAATACGTCAATTTAGATAAAGGTGGGCATGCATGGGTGTGCGAGAAGTGCATGAATAAAGGCCTTCGTTGTGGAATTTTGACATGTTAGGATTTTGAAGAGGTTAGAATGTCACTATGCAATTGACAAGCATATGTTTAGACCATCATGCAATATACAACTCTGCAAATTCTTCCTTGCAGTTTTCACAAGAAGAAGTCTTTTATAATCTTTGCCATCATGTCAATCGCACAGTTATGTTTCTGAAGAAGATCAGTGTTCGGCTAAACTATCCAGATGAATTTTTGAGGGTAGAGTGTTCATATTGTCTCGTTGCAAGTCTCACTGTGATGAAAATCCTTCCCTTGACACGTGAGGGTGGTCACGTTGAACTTCCAGACATATCCCTGACTGACTGATTCTTTTGTCCCACGATGAAGGTCCAACCAATGAAAGATGGACCGGAATTAAAATTTAAGATGTGTTATCATTTTCAAGTAGTATCCGTGTTTAAACAAGAGAGCAATATAGTCTAAAGAAAATGCTTTTACTAGAATTCATGCACAATATCCGATCTGTGAAGCTGAGAAATTCATAGCTCATGTGAATCTTCTTCTGGCGCTTCTTTCTATGATCAGAAGATTTCACAAGATTTCTTAGGAGGCCGAACTCCAGTTCGAATGCATCTTACCGGTAACATACTTTTTCATAGCGGGGTTCTCAGTGCATATTAAGTCGCCAGCACGCTCAGAACTGTCACGTGTATAAATGTCGTAGTTTCGAATCACGAATGCTTTTGCAATTGGACTGCGTGTGGACGTTGAGTTAAAGAGACTCTTTACGTGAAGCATAAATTTTCAAAGGATGTATTACCTCGTTTGCTGAATATCATGGGGAATGTGATTCTCTGCAAGTCCTTGACTAGGATATTCATTCTGCATTCATCTCGCAGAATGTTAATAACGTATGGTTTGATTGAAACAATCATGGGCGTTAGGTGGACGAGGCTTTCTCTATTTACAACTGCGTAAACAACATTTGTTTACGTAGTTGTAAATAGTCTTCCGAAATCAAAAACGAGAACAATCATGGTCATTGCAATAAATTGAACGGAGAAGTATATCACTAACTGATTAGATCCGGTAACACCAGAGAAAATTATACATCTTTGAATATAGTCCAGAAACTGCATTTCAATTCCTGGGCATCAACGTTAATCAAGTTGAGCGAGACCCACAGCTTAGACTTAGCGGTGTAGAATTAGTTTGCCAAACCAGATCTCGGGTGTCTGCATGATCCGAGATCGTGCATTGTTCAAGATGCGCAGTTGTGTACTTTACTACTATGGCCTCGAAACACCAGTCGGGGATTGCAGCAGCAGGATCTTGAAGAGATCAACCCTGCCGCTCGGACGTCCTTTGTCAAATGTTGGTCCTGTGATTGGAGAACCAGTTAGGTTGAGGATGGTGTAGAGTTTGTGAGACTTTGCTTCCTTATACTCGAATATTATTTGAAATTGGCGGGACAGTCAACCTGCTACAGCAGCAAGACGATGTTTCTGATCCAGCTTCTCCGGAACAGAGTGCGACCCGATTGAATGATTGATTGATGTATTCTTGCTTCTCTTCCTCCTCGTTCAGCAGCTGTGACACTCCCTCTCGTGAAATTGTAAGAGTGCGCGTTCATCAAGGTAGGCTGAAGAGATCTTCACTTGCGGATAAATATTTACCATGTGGCCACTGCCTCGCAAGCTGTCAAACAGGATGTTCAATTTCTTAGAAGAGCAGCTGGATCAGCGAACCGAAGCTTGTGAATGATGTCGATTCTTCTTCTCTTTCAGGGATGAGTTAACAGTCTCAAGTCTGTAAGCAAGGATGCTCGTCTCTGTCAATGAAATTAAATCATACAGAACCCACTGATCGCTACATTTTTCTCGATGATAGAAGGTTAGTGGAGGAGACCGACATAAATTTAGTACAATTAATTGCTACACAATTTTGTTAAGAGAAAATTTTAGTACAAGTCTTAACTAGTTTATTTAATAAAATTGTTAATCTTTAAAAAACTTTATGTTCTAATTTAATTCAAACAATTGAAAATGGTTAATTTTTTCACTAAATCTTTTTTGCCACACTGTGATAAAATTGATTCTCTAATATCAAGATTAAATCAACATGCGTGTGTCTTTAGTATATAGTAACTCCAAGATTTATAATTTGTGATAACACTTATATGCATAGTTCAATATTGTAGAATGTATGCTCATATGATAATGAAATCTATATTTAATTTTGATAAAAATTCATATGTTATGTTACAATACATCTATAAATGTTGTATACATGAAAATTATATTCTACCAATGCCCAAATGTAGGAGATCATGCAAGATTATGAAGATAAAAATCTGATCTATTAGATAATATCTATTGATTTACTTAATAAATCTAACTATATTTCTGAAAGTTATCACATCAAGTATGTCATTTCATGCAATGTAACATGTTTTACAAGCTCAACATTTTGCTCTATGAAAAAATACATCGATATGATATATCGATGAAATTATAACTCAAATTTGAAATTAAGATACAATCTATTTTGTTCCTTCCAAACACTTCAAGCACATAGATGATTTCCTCTAGATGTTAGCAAAAAAGATGCTTTGTATGAAAATGTATGACAAAATAATGAAAGTGAAAAAAAAAATATTAGTCTTCATTTGAAGCATGATGTAGGACTTCATATGCCAACTTTTGTGATTGTATATATGAAGTATCTAGTGATTTGTTCACATAGATAACAATACTCCACTAAAGCTCGGCATGATGATAACATACTGCACACATTGTCATGTTCATTCATACATCACTATACAAAAATAGGGTTTAGGTTCCACAAATCACTCGGAAAAAATATATGATCAAATGACATTCAAACAAAATCATGTGAAAGAATAACACATATACTTGAAGGCCGTCACATCCATAAAACTTTCATTCAGATTGCATAAATTGGAGTTTCGAGTGCATGTTGTCGGCCATCATATACCATAAGCCACACACGCATCCTCCATTCTCAATCAAATTGGCACCTCTCATGCACAATGTTGCACCCCAAATTCCATGCATATGCTGCAGAGTGTACCGTTTTTCCTGCACCAATTATTCGACTCGCCGGTTAGATGTTTGCATTGATGAGTTCATGCTGAGGTAGGTAAAATCTGGAGGAATTGGACAAATTCCTTTCTTTGACCTGGAAGACTTCTGCTCTCCTTGCATAAGCAAGTGTGACTTATTATTCCAATTCTCGATCAGCAAAGTTGAAAAAAAAGCATGATATGAGAACTTGAAGGATTTGGTGATAATATAATTCATAATATTCATTCGGTTAGCAAGAGTGATTTCCTCTTTGGGGCAGAAGACAAACTTAAATAAATCGGCTAACAAGACTGTACTCAGTCACGCTCAATGGTACTCAACTTTTGTATACCTATTAGATAGAAAACTTCCACACATTTAAAAGCAATATGTTCCAAAAATATCTGGTTTTAATCTTAAGACTGAAGAAAAAATAAAGTAGATGGATCCATTCCCCACTTTAACAAAGATTGATGGTACAGATATCTCCTTGATCTGAAAGAATTTGAAACAGTATAGGATAGGAAATTCAAACGTAGGAAGTATGTCAATCCAAGGTCACAATCTGAGCCAACATGAGTCCAATGACCACAGCAGAAGAAAAATTCAATAAACATATTTCTCATCTTTGATAATTTGCGGAATTGTAAATTATAAAGGCGTTGAAAATAAGACGAAGCGGAACATGGAGATTGAAAAATTGGTGCTGAATAGGTTATAGTAATAGGGCCACCGGCTTTAGACTCGGTACAATATGGAGCTTCCTTATTCTGCTCATAGAGCAGGACCCCCTTTCTAAGGAGATAAGATGCGTCAACGAGATCCGGTGCATCTGTTGTTAATTAATTAGCGCAGCTTAAGAGTCTGCGGATCTCAAGGGCACCAGGTCGCGATGGATTGATGGATTGCCTCTCGATTTCCAACCTCAGCACATGCGGAGGTGCTGCTGCTGCTGGCCTGACACCAACCAGCATGTTCACACGCTATTCACTCACAAGCGCGCAAAATCTGCAACATGGCACGTTCCCTGCCCTGCAAAAGACCACTCATAAACAAGCTGTGAGATCTGAGTACTGAAGTGGCTACACTCACACAAATAGGCACGCGGCTCTTTCGACGCTCAGAGGAAATGAACTACGAGTGGAAGAAACGAGGTACTTATGGAAGAAAGACAAATGCATTAGTGAGAACAGGCAACCCCCTATGCCTTTCTTATGCTCGTTGCCCTTGAGGAGATGGACCACGGAGCTTTGGAGGATTTTACGAATATGAACAATATCAAGTTGCAAACAAAGGATTTTGGCGTGGTTTGAACATGTTTATAAGTTATTGATATAATTCGTACCGTACTACTGGTGAATTATTATTGATCCCATCGAACATGTGTGAGATAAAAGTTTGTTTCTTCCTCTAGTAGGACGTGGTCTTTACAGAGACGCATGATGACGAAATCTTCGTCGAGTGGAGAATTCATAGCTTGGCCCCCAGTTTTAGCGCTTCACGCTCACAGGTGTTGCTCGTGTATTAAGCATGGCATCCATTGCACCCATATTTCCACAGATTCTACTCCATACCGTTCTTCATCATTTCCAGCCACCATGATTGCAACCCACTAGTTTGTGACCTTGCAGCGTTCGAACTGATGGCTAACAGCGTTAAAACTCATTCACTCTGTGTGACATGAACTCGGCTGTTTCCAAACAAGGCTGCAGAGTCATCGCATCTCCAGGCATTTCTAAAGAAACGAGAGATTAGTGATGCATGTATGTAGCTTACGGCAATGCTAAAACCTTGTGTCCAACGGCTGGAGACACTTCGTGATTTTCAATCGATAAACAGTGAAACTGTTTGACGATAATGATAAATGATAAACAACTGAAAATGTCCAAACAAAGACATGTTGACAAACATGTGCTTTTGGAAATAATTGCTATATATATGAACGAAAATTCGTCTACTAGAGCTTGATATGAGGCCAATTCCGGCACCAAAAGAAAAAAAGTTGTCCGGGAACACTACAAGTAGCGATACACTATAGAGTAAGCTCTTCATCATTGTAAAATGATGAAGAGCAGCGAATTCCTTTGGATTACGAGGAAGTATTGACACCTCGGATATGGAAGACTTTGAAGGTTTCCCCCGGAAGGTCTACCTCGAGCTGGCCTACGTGTATAGCGAAGGAAGCTCTTAGGTGCGCAGCTGAAGGGAGCAAAGCGATTTGCTGACCCTAGCTCCAGTAGATCCTCTTCTTGCCCTTTTGTACAACAAAAGGAAACAAAAAGCTGAAAAGGTTCTGCCAATCCGTATCTTCCCAATTCGTACAGTATTCCAAAACTCTTATAAAATCACGTATGTCAGCTGAATTTTCTTTTATAGAATAATTAAATCAGATATTCCTGCTGAATATAACGCGTAAAAACAGCTAGTAGTGTTATACTCCTAACTGAAGATGTACATTCAGAAAACAACACCAACGCCATTACCATCTGTACGAGATGAATTTGAGGTGAGGAAGTACCGGTGGCCTAAGAATTCGAGGTATCTAACGACTTGAATACTTGAACAGGATGTTGAAACTGTGCAGAATCAGATAGCATCCGAAGCCTAGATGGACCATAGAGCTGACGCATGACGGTACTCCCTTCGGCTCTTTTGAGGTTGTCGATAAGAAAGACGTAATTGTCTGAAGAACCGATAACACTTATTCATACGAGGATAATAAATAATAAACCTTTCTCCAGATGAGGCATGCCCTACACACCCACACACTTACGTTTTGGAACAAGAATCCACGACTTTTCCATAACAGTGGGTATGGATGCTGAACAAGGTCCCCTGGGAACAAGCCTAACTTATGCCAGATATGAAATTTTGGGCGCGAAATTCTGATATTTCATGTGAGTTTCGCGTGGATGTGTAGAAGCGGTCCAAGCGTCAGTCAGGTCCAGGGGGGAACATGTAGCGAGGAGCGTTTGACCTGGGAATGAAGGCAAGTGGGAGTTGACTTCAGGACCAGGTGGGCACTACGAGGTGCCAGCGTCCGTGGAGCCTTTGACCCGTTCAGAGAGGATCATATCGTCTGCTCTCATGTGCACTCCTTAGACTCAACACTGGAAGTATTAGAATAAGTGGAAAGGGTCCATGGTCCCTCCCCAGTCAGCTTGTTGGATATGGGACTTGCTGGCACGAGGGAAGAAGGGAGGACTGCGAATCGGTATTCTTGTCTCGCCTGCCCATGTCCCTATCCGAAATTGCTCATCTTCTCCAGTTCTCAGCACGATCGGTATGAGTCCCACTGGGTCCTGACCCGTCCTCGCTTGTTCCCTTAGACTTCAAAATCGTGTGCACAGGATGTGTCTACAGAGTGCTCATGCTGTGGATTCCGTTGTCTGAGTTTTATTCTGGGGCCTTCCTCCCCTCCGGACATGGTTGACCGGAGTCCAGATCTGGAGCTGGGTCTCCTTCCGAGGGCATGCTACAAGAATTCTCACTGAGAGGAAGAAGCAAGGAGCACTTTCTGTCGCCGGCGTAGCAGGTGATTCTCACGCACTTGCTCTTTGGATTGATTTTGTGAACCACTCGAGCAATCAAATGTGTCTCGCATGTCCTGCGATCCTGCCTTCTTCATTCTTTCTTTGAGCAGGACCGCGAGCACATTGTCAGAGGTGTCGGTCTGTGTTCATTTTTCCTTCCCGGTCTTCTTCTTCTTGCCTCGACTGATGAGTTTTGTGCTTCCCTCTGGCCGATGATTTGAATGCCTTGCGATCATCAAGTTTTGCAGTGTTCTCTGACTCTCTTCTGATCTTAGTCTCTCGAATCGTGTATCATCTTTTAAAAGCCTTCAAAATCATCAGTGAATGCAACGCTGCCAACTCAGAATCAGCCTCCAATTGTTGCTGCGATGATTAATTCCCGATCATAAATCTCGATCTTCATCCAGATCCGCCTTTTCTTGGATTGAGATCCTTGTCCCTGTTGAAATCGTACTTCCTTGAGGTGAATGATGCACCTGAGATTCATCAGCTCACCTGTTTGCTTTTCACAGGTACGAGTGCTTCACTGCTGGACAAACATTCGTTAATTTTGGTCTCATTCATTGAAGCTCTCGTGAGCTCAGTGAAGAGTTCGGTGTGCTGGCTTGAGTTGATCACGGGCAGAGTGATCGGAGATATAAGGGAGGTAGGGACTCAGTCACTTGGAGGCGGGAAGTAGTGCTATCGACTGAGGGAGCGGGAGCCGCTAGCTCGATGGCACCGACTCGTCCTCCGGCAATGAAGATGGTGACGGGCAATCCGATCGCAGACTCTGTTCTACAAAGGAAGACGGAGGATGTGAACGAGGTGTACACGCTGGGCCATAAGCTGGGGCAGGGACAATTTGGAGTGACGTATTTCTGCCAGGAGAAGGCCACGGGCCAAACATACGCTTGCAAGTCGATCGCCAAGCGGAAGCTGGTGCTGCAGGACGATGTGGAGGACGTGCGGAGGGAGATTCAGATCATGCACCACTTGTCGGGGCATCCGAACGTGGTGACCATCAAGGACGCGTACGAAGATGAGACGCACGTGCACCTGGTTATGGAGCTGTGTGCCGGGGGCGAGCTTTTCGATCGTATCGTCAAGAAAGGCAACTACAGCGAGGCTGCAGCTGCCTCTCTCACTCGCACCATCGTCGGCGTTATCGCTGCTTGCCATTCGCTCAATGTCATGCACCGCGATTTGAAGCCCGAGAACTTTTTGATGGCCAACAAAACTGAGGAGTCGCCCCTCAAAACCACCGACTTTGGTCTCTCTGTTTTCTTCAAGCCAGGTATGGATCTCCTTCACCTTCATTCTGCTTTCACTGAAGTCAATGGGCGAAGAACGAATCAATGTGGGTCTCGTGATGACTCCTGAATTTCATGTCTTCTGCTTGGCTGCAGCTGCTTCCCAAAGTAGTCGACGTGTAGCTCATCGATTTCGTAGATCGTCTACTCAATTCGAACTTTGCCTTTTAACGTATGTCCATGAAGAACGCCCCATCGTCGCCATCCCTGAGCGATATTATATCATCTTTGACAGCTTCTCAAACTAGATTGCCATACTCCATTTGCAATTGAGGGATTACTAAACACCTCGACTGATTCGCATCTAGGGTTTAGCTCTAATTTTGATACTCATGTCGGCGTCGAACATGTTTGGTATTGTTCAGTGTGTTTTGATCGGTTTGATGACATGTTAATGCTTCATGGAAGGTTTCTGCCTGCCTAAACCCCCATCGTTAACATTATGAACAGAGCGAGAGTTGAGTCTTGATCTGAATCTAAAACCTGGGGTGACAATTTATATGCATGTTGATTCTGCGCAGGGGAGACTTTCACAAATTTGGTCGGAAGCCCTTACTACATTGCTCCAGAGGTGTTGAATAAACTCTATGGTCCCGAAGCTGATGTGTGGAGTGCTGGAGTGATTCTTTACATCCTTCTCAGCGGTGTTCCTCCATTCTGGGGAGGTAAGTCTCAGTTGGCTCTAGCCCCCTGAAGTCCTGTTGATGCACAGGAAGGACTCTGCATCTCTAACCTTTAATCATTGAGGCTGTTCGAGACTGCGAGGGTCCTACTGAAGGATAAACTTTGAAAATAATGTAGTAATTTTGCAACTTCCAGCATCATGTTTTTTGGAAGTAAACTTACTTCTGACCACTTTCTAAGCAAGCTATGTTTTCTGACGCAGAAACCGATCAGGTTATTTTCAGAAAGATTCAACGGGGTAGAGTTGATTACAACTCATATCCTTGGCCGAGCATTTCCGCAAGTGCAAAGGATTTGGTCCGAAGAATGCTCGATATGAATCCCAAAACTAGAATAACTGCACTGGAAGTCCTCAGTAAGTACATGCGGAAATGCAATATGCATTTCAATTATGTACTGATCGAAGAGGAGTTCAACATGTTCCTGTTTTGTGCTGAACTAGTTGTCTGATGTGCTAGATAGATGGTGTGAGATGCATCTTTTACGATTATGCATTCTGATATATTCTACTGTATGGGGGAACAGACCATCCGTGGGTAGCCGTAGATGGTGTGGCACCAACGGAGCCTTTTGACCCCGCCGTGCAAACCCGCTTGAAACAGTTCTCTGCAATGAACAAGCTGAAGAAAATGGCTCTCCGGGTAAGGTCATGGCACTCAATTTCCGCAGCATCCCTTGACAACCGTAGGACATGATTGCCTCGATGGTTGAAGAGTAGCTTATGGGGAAGGACCTGTTCGCTGACAAAGGCCACATATTGGTCTCCAGGTTATTGCAGAGAGCCTGTCGGCTGAAGAAATTGCCGGTTTAAAGGAGATGTTCAAAGCCATGGATGCTGATAACAGTGGCAACATCACCTTCGATGAGTTGAAAGGCGGTCTGAAAAGAGTGGGATCGAAACTCTCTGAGTCTGAAATTCACGACTTAATGGAGGCTGTAAGTCAACCTCTATAAGAATTACTCAAATTTATGACCATTTGCATAGATGTAGTACATGCTCCTGACTGTAAAGACTCATGTTACTGCTCCACGTTACGCTCTTTCTGATCAACGATTGCAAAGCCAGTCAATGCCTTGATATATGTTGTACTCATCCGAAGTGTGGCATGTGAACAGGCCGATGTTGATCAAGATGGAACGATAGACTACGGTGAATTTATTGCCGCTACTGTCAGCCTGAGCAAGGTCGAGAAGGAAGAAAACCTGTTTGCGGCTTTCTCCTACTTCGACAAAGATAAGAGTGGGTACATTACCGTTGATGAATTGCAGCAAGCTTGCATTGACCACAACCTGGGGGAGGTGCGCATCGAGGAGATGCTTAAAGAAATCGACCAAAACAATGTAAGTTTATTTGCGCATGATCATATCGTCGTAGCTTTCTCTGACCATTAGTGAATATTATGGCTTCTTCCCAGTCCCTAGTATTTTTCCCAGCTCTACTTCTTTGTTCCACATTGTGAAACACTGGAAGGTCTTGTGTACTGAAGAAAGGCATGGAAGTATTGCAGTATAATTATGAGCCACAAGTCTTATGGTCAAGTTCCTCACATCTGTACCTGGTCATAGTCTCAGATTTCGTGGCTATGACCTGTGTCCTTTTCAAGCATCTTACGGAGAACGGTTTCATTTTCCAGGACGGACGTATTGACTACAACGAGTTCGTGAAGATGATGCGCATGGGCAGATTAAACATCTGATGAAGGTACAACCAGCAGCCAGTTCAAGCATCGGGTGTGTTGGGATGTCTTTGGAGTGTGAAAACTACAGTTGGAAGCAACAGCCTGAGACGAACTGCCTTCCACCAATATCTGTTCGATAACGCTATGAGGCGGAACAATCTCCCAGCTAGTTACCTTTTTTTGATCATACAGCCTTTTTAGTCGGAAGGTTTTGATTCAGCAATTAAAATTGGTGTATAAGTTACAATAGAAAGTGCTCTCTCGACCAGTGTATACTCATACTGTACTCATTAGCTCGTACCTGACATAGCCTGAAGATCATAGACCCCGCGCCCTGGCTGAGCGGTGCTACATCCCGACGACAAACTTACTCAACTTTTCATACAAGAAAAGGAAAGGCTGAAGTCGGGAAAGGATGAGCAGCCAGCCACACATCGAATGTCTTGAACGGACTACCTCGAGACGAGCAGCACTAAGTGAACGTGCAAATGGTCTGGGGATACAGATTATCCGACGTTAGTGACAGTGAGAAATTTTTTGGTGGCTCCTAGCCCACCCTACGTTAACTCAATGTATATACTGGAAAATCTTTCAGAGAAAACTTCAATTCTTTCGATTGGTTAGCTTGATCCTTTGCGTCCTTGAGCTCTCATGTTCAAAATGATTTTAGGCCACACAACATGAGGGGTGCATCGTGTACGATTTACTACCTCTTTGATACATCTGGTTCTGGCTCCGGAGCTTCTGCTGTGACAGTGTTGTACACCTCACAGATGTTCGGTCTCATCCTCATGCGTACTTAAGAGTGAGACTGGACCTCACGACCTGGTCCATCCGTCCTGGAGCTCAACTTGGACATGGATTCCACTTGAATTTTGAGTTTTGAGGGTGAAAGGGGCGACTATTTCATGAATGAGACGATGTGGACAATGGTGCGTTTGATGGTCTCGATATCGGCTGGTTGCAGTCATTCAATGATTTGAAGCTGTGCCACTTGAGTTCGTACTTCCAGTCGTGGCATGAGACACTCGACCTGTCGCCACACTTTCATGCATCGATAACTTTTAAGTAAATCTCGAGTGTATGTATAACGTACGAACCTACGCTACGGCCAAGAGCAAACATGTCACGAGGTCATTACGGGTGTCAATGGTTATCGATTCGCGGAGTCTTAAATATGCCCAAGGAGGACGATTCTGGGCCTGTTAGAAGTACCAGTCCCCCAACTCCGTGTTGCATGCTCTGCCTGCTCTGGCATAAAACAAACGAAGCTGCTGGAAATCACATTCCACTTAAAAGCTTTGTTTTGAAAACGCACATGACCATAAGATCATGTTTCGATCCGTAATTTTTTGAAACACAAACGCCGTTTTCGCTGCAAACAGACCACGTTAACCATCTCTCTCTCGGTAGATAATATCCAGCCCTTCGTTTAGGCAACAGGTGAGGTCACTATTTCACGCTCTGGATCCCTCTCTACTGGACGGAGTGTGAGTTGTTTGAAATTGCCCAGCACACACACTGGCCTTGTGCCTCGTGGTGTGTCAAAGGTGTGCAATTCTATTTGACTGTCATGCGGGCAACGATCCATGAGGTCGAACTTTCTCAATTCTATGAAATTCATGCACTCTCCAAATCATCATCACACCGTGGATAAGAGGGGACCCCTCTTATCCACGGTGTGATGATGTGGTGAATGTCTAATCTTCGGTCCCTCCTCAAAAATTCGTTCACTGATTCCCAGTTTCCTCCTTCGACCATCTGTCAAGTAATGGTCATGGCTCTCCTTCACTGTTCTGTAGCAATGCAGCTGCTCTCCGTCGACGTGATCTCGTGGCTCAGTGCAGATCATCGCTTCGTAACTTTTGCGGTCACCTGGATTGTGGGCAGTCCGAATCCCAAGCGTTCGACATAGTCACGAACAACCGATCTCTACTTCGATTCAGTTGTTCTTCGAGAAGCATGAAAGTCCGTCCGCCACATGAGCCAGAGTTCAGATGTCAAAGCGAGATCCCAGTTTCTGTCCAGAAGATTTTGGCCTTTCTCGGACGTAAACTTGGAAGCTTCATAGATTAGAACTGTGAAATTTCGAAGTAGGCCTATCCTGACAAAGAGACGGCAAAATGAGACTCTGTTTGTGGACTTCCTGTGAAATTTCTAAGACAAATGTCATTAATATGATGTGTTTACTCACAACGCACACATTTGTTGGAGCAATTGAATAATACTATATAATTAAAACAAATATATATGTACTGTCTAAACTTATGATAGGAATATGCTTTTACTTTCAAAACTCACTAAATCGATTCAGATAACGTCCATGGAAAGAATAATGATTTTCTGAACCGAAATACTTTTGAGTGACAGATAATCCCAGTTGAACTTGTTTTTGAACTTGCACTCTCTAAATTTCATTAATTGCAGTCCCTAGAACCCTCGTCAAAGGTCTAGCTCTAAGAATCTTATTCTCGCTCTAGTGACTAGAGCGAGGTTAAAATGAGAGTTAGAGACTAGGGTCTAGTCCCTAACGACATGTCCACTGCTATCGATGCTAGCTAATTGCAGTGCAACTTTGGACAGCACACATACCCAATTAATAGGGATAGGTGATACTTGCAGTACCCACCATTAATTGCTTTATACGCTGACGGATAGTTTGGATGTATTAGGAGAATATTAACCTTTCAGTTCTTGGGGTCATAGACCGCATGTTACCTGTGTGCATTTCTGGTGGGCTGTTCGCATCTTTCTTGCCATTTTACTTTCTCCTTTTCACTTTCATAATCTGAGCTGCGTTGGTTTTCCTCGCTAGGAAACAAGAGCATAACTCCTGACACCAGCAGACTTAATGAGACAGCATTGAAGCGTCTGCCGATCTTTTGTCATGTCACCTCAGGTTCAGGATGAGTAATGTAACACAGCGTTGGATTCACTCTCGTTCCAACTCCCGTCACCACCATCATCATCGTGGAACAGAAGTTCATGTGCAGAACGTGATTACGCATATTTTACTGGAAAACTTTTGTAGACTTGTGGGATCAGACCCTGAATTGATTAGACCAGCCGTTCCTAAAAAGGAAGGGCTATGTATAGTGCATCTTCTGGTAATTTAAGAACGCAAGCTCGCCGACTAATTAGCAGAGACAGAAGACCCAACGATGAGGATCAGCGGCATTGTTACACTTGTGGTAGAGCAAGGTCCATCAACTGCAGTGCCTCTTGCAGATATTCCATTCTAAAAGCAAGTTCAGGGCTGGAAGGCATTCATCTGCATAGAATTTATTGGATCATTTATCCAGAAGAAATTCCAAGGCATCTAAGCGGGAAATCCTTCTCTATACAAGTTCTCATACAAGGTGAAAGACCATCACTTCGATAGGCGAGAGGTGTAAGCACCGCGAGGTGTTCAGCTTACTCGTACTAATAAAGCTGCAGTCCTCCAGTTAACTTACATACAGCTATATTTCACTTTATCCGGTCTCCTTGATTAAAGTTTAAAGATGAAAAGATTCATGGTGATTCTCAGCCATTCGAACTGTGAAAGGATTGGAGAACAGTAGAAACTTATGGAGACATTGACGAGTTACTACCGCTGCAAGAGGTAGTAGATAAATTTTAAGCAAGGGCAGTGAACATGGCGACTACTTGACGAGAGCATCAAGATACAAACAAACAAGGTACAACAAGCAAGGTGGATGAGGCGGGCTTTATCATGCAAACTTAGAAAATGATCTTGTTGCTTGAAGGGAAAGGCGTACTGTACTTAAGTGTTAGACTGAAAGACTGTGGAGATCATATACAGTTGAGAGTGGAGGGAGGAGCGAAATCGGAGCTCAAATAGGCAGTACAGAATCGACATAGCAGACATAGTTCCCAAGGAAAGTGTACCCAACTGAGCTAAGAATGCAGTACATTACTAACCACTTCGCAAAAAGAGAGTGAAATTCGGATCCGAGATCCCTGAAGGGACAAACAGTCTTCCGGCTGTTACAACTTGTTACAAATGGTTCTTGGACTGTCCAGCAAAACACATCTTCCTCCTTTGGCTTTATCCATCCCTGAGGAGGTTGATCCAAATGTGTGGGCTCCAGTAGAACTTGCGGACAATTTCGTACACCAGATTTATAACTGCTTCAGTGTTTCAAGGTAGTTATTCTTTGCACTATGCTTATTTATCTTTGTAGCTGGATGTTTCTTTATCTCATCCATGGCTCCATCTTCTGTGATTTGAGATGCCATTTCCCACACTTTTTGCTACAATACTCACTCGGTCTTCAGTAATTCATCTACAGGATGGTTGGCCGTCATAAGAAAATCTGCACGGGCAGTGCAGCCCACGCAGCTCGGTTCGACCGGTCAGAGGTACGAAAGTGCATTCCTGCAGCAGCGTCTGTTTTCAGATGTTGAATAATTGCTTCTTGCATGAGGAAGAACTTCGTATGAAATGAGATTGTGAACGGCCAAATCCAAATCCATACACTTTTGATTTCCTCAGCCATTCTGTGAAATTATTATGTGCAAGGCGCATGACTGAAATCACATCCTTTAAGCGTGCGTATCTTGTCAGCTGAACGAGTCAAAAAAGTACAGAGTACTGAGACTGCAGAATATCAACACCGTGTGCAGGTGTATCTGCCACTCACACACATGGTGGAAATGTCCCGTGCCTAGCGAATGTCGTAGCCTCCCACAATAAAACTCTGCCAACCATTTACATGATGGAGCTGTGACCTCAATATTTTCATCATCTAACATTTCATCTATTTTCATTAATCATCTGACTAACCATTGAGCTCCGCTCAATGATTAGTATGATTGGCAGACTCACATTCACAATCTCTGCATTCATTCATTCATTCCTCGACAATAAAAACTTCCAGGATGGTGACCTCGAATGCCCAGGTTGTTAATTCTAGAAAGACACAGAATGCGGTGTCGAAAAGCCCCCAAACGAGGTGTCCATTTTCATTCTTAAACCACCTGTTGGAGCTCTGTGTATCAATGGAGCTCCAGAAAAGGACTTCTCTCCACAAGTCGGTACAGGCCGATCTGCAAGCTTCCAAGACGCAAAGTGGCTGATTTTCAAGCACATGAGGGGCCGGCTAACCTTGTTGGTTTCACCCATTGCATTACTCGCGCTTTGCGGAAGTTGATCAGTCACTTGAGATCCAAGAGCCTTCGCATTCAAGGTTTTCAAGGTTGGCACTTTCGACCAAATTAAAGAGGACAGTTCGCTGAATGAGATCTCAGCGTAGACGACAAACCCTGAGGCTGGCCAGATATTAGCAGCTCCAAGACAAACTCACCGATGATGTCATCGGGCATGGCGATTTTGAGTTACAACTCTTGACCTCGGTCGGTCGGTCGGTCGGTCTATCAAAAGCTCGACGAGCGTTCGAGCAAAAGCTTGCTTGCCTGAAAGTGACACACAGAAATCGAGGCTGTGAAATGCGAAGTGCGAACTTTACTTCAGCTGAAGAATCATTCACTCTGTGTGTGAGCCGTACGAGGTCAATCGATTGGATTTGGAATCCAGATCCAATTCGTCGTCCATTCAGCAGGTAGCTTCACAGCACGCTGACTGGTACCAGAGTAGGCGCAGGAGGCCTCGCTTGGCAGCATCTCAGTGCTCACTTCACCTTCCACGACCTCTGATTCGATGGGAGCAAAACCGCCGAACCTCGATGCCATTGGCGGATGCGATGCGTGGCCCCGGGGGGCGGTTCCTGTGGGCCTGCCTGCCTCACTGCCTGCCTGCCTGCCTGAATCGATGTGCCAAACGCCCAATTCATGCGAAGCGTAAAATATGATTTCCTCTGCCGCAACTGCCTACGCCGTGGCTCACTCTGAACCTCCTGTCGACGACCTTTTCCTACGGCTTCAATATTCTGTGAGCTTCGATCTCTTGAGGCATCTTTTCCTCGGAGTCAGAGTCAGAGCTCACGCCCGGCAATCGATCGACTGCGGCGTCGCATCAATCCGAGCTCCGAGCTCCGAGCTCTCGATCGGATTTGTGTGAGTAGCCACGAGAGAATGTGGTGTTTGGTTTCCTACGGAAATCAAACACCGACACCGACAGGCACAGATCGCGCATGTCTATTCTTCCATCGAAGTGGGCAGAACGCATCTTAGCTTGTGCAGCTGCCTGTGCATCCATCATGGGGAAGATCGAGCGAGCGAGGCCTGCCGCTGCTGGTGGTACCCGGGCGAGCGAGTGATGCGGAGGTGAGCATGACCATGGATCAGAAGAGGTAGCAGATGGTAGCAGTTGTTGACTCCAACGACAGTGCGGTTCATGCAGTTGTGCCCGGGGTTTAGGCAGGCAGGGCAGAGGCCATGCTCGCTCGGGAAAGAAATCTGCTACAAAATGCTGGACACTTCGATCCTGTCGATTGCAGGCACAGCGTCCTCGAAGAAGATGCTGTCGTAGGCGCTCAGTGGCTGTCGTAGCACAGAGAGGCTCGACGAGTTTCGCCGTTTGTCAGAAATCCTGAAGCAGATAATGTCGTAGCTTTTTACAGTCACCGTCGAGGGAGGAAGGGCTGGAATTTTTAAGTCTTTCATCGGCGATCCCAATCAGGTCTCGACTGCGAAGCACATGGCGGTCTAATCCCTCACAAGACGACGGTGCGATCGTATTCGAGCGTTTCAAATAGTGCGGTCAGTGTTCATCATCGATTTGATTTCTGAAGGTGGCCTTCTGCGGAGGAGAGAGAGAGAGTATAGAGCGGATTCGGTGAGCGCTGAGTCTTCACGATGGTGGTCGCCACCATAGCCCCTCCTGAGCTGGGGAGGAATCGGCGCTGGATCGTCTCTGCCATCGTCATCGTCGTCATGGTGAGCGTCGCTCTGAACGGCGAGGGAGCTCTCGCTCAGCAGCCACTTTACAAAGATGCTTCGCAGCCCGTGGAACTGCGAGTGCAGGACCTGCTCTCGCGAATGACAGTGCAGGAAAAGATTGGACAGATGACTCAAATTGAAAGGACGGTCGCCACCCCTGAAGTCATGACACAATACTTCATTGGTATGTTCTTCGTCAATTTTCTCATCATCAGGAAGCAGTCGCGAGATTTGTCAGATGATTTGTCCTGATTTTTTCCAGGCATTCGAAGCACCTTTGACAAGATTGTCAATCTCTTTCGACAAATCTCGAACTTTAGTCTCTTCTACGATCAACATGACAATGACAATGTGCGAAATATGATGACAGAACGACGGATGATTAATCGAGAGCTGACGCCTGAGAATTGATCTCACTGACAGCATTCGACGGTTTTTTTTTAATGTATTACAATCAAATTGAGAGACTCCATATTGCTGAAGTCTTTTGCATATCTATCTAGATGTTTATCTGAGGTATGTTCTGGAATTGCAGGGAGTGTGCTGAGTGGAGGAGGGAGCGCTCCTGAACCCAATGCACCTGCAGCCTGGCAGGATATGATCGATACAATGCAACAAGCAGCCCTGGCTACTCGTCTGGCCATTCCGATGATTTACGGTATAGATGCCGTCCACGGACATAACAATCTTTATGGAGCCACCGTCTTTCCTCACAACATTGGCCTCGGATGCTCGAGGTACTCGCTGTCATTCATTGCTTTTGACATCATTGGGTTCATCCTGTACACTGACAATCTGTATCAAAGCCTTTTCGAATTTCAGCTGTTTTATTTTTTCATTATTCGCTCTCTGCTGATCCTGAAACCATTTCCTGTGTTCAATTCACGGGATCAAATTTCATGGAACGTGGATTGAGGTTACTGAGACCTTCAACATTCTGAAGCAGTCGAGGTACTTTCGCTGAGGTGAAGGATTTGAACGAATGAATGAATGCCTGCAGGGATCCGGACCTGGTCAAGCGAATCGGAGCGGCCACAGCATTGGAAGTCCGAGCGACGGGAATTCCTTACGCGTTTGCTCCTTGCATTGCGGTTCGTAGTCTCACACTGCGCACTGCGCACTGCACTGCAGTGATGATTATATTGCCACCGGGGACTTTATGTATGCTGCTGGCTCGCAGAATTCTCGAAGAAATCCGTTCAATAATCTCTCACATTCTTCCTGCTCGTGCAATAGACTTGTCGAGACCCGCGATGGGGTCGTTGCTACGAGAGTTACAGCGAAGACACAGCTGTGGTCAAGACGATGACCGACATCATCCTCGGACTGCAAGGCGACCCTCCCAATCTTACAGCAGGTGTTCCCTTCATGGCAGACAAGTGAGAGGATGATCTATAACCCCCTCGTCCTGATTTATCGTTGGAATGGCCCACTCAGCCATCGTGTTCGAAAAATGTTTTCTAATTTATTCGAGTAAAAATTTGGAGCTGAATCTGCAGTAACAGTCCGCTCGAATTTCATCTAGCTGAGTTAGCCTGATTGTCAGAAGCGGACTGTCAATTGCAGAAGCAAGGTGATAGGATGTGCGAAGCATTACGTTGGCGATGGAGGCACATTCAAGGGCATCAATGAGAATGACACCATAGTGGACTACGATACTCTGTACAAGGTTCACATGGCACCGTACTTGGACGCCATAGCTAAAGGGGTGTCCACGATCATGGTGTCCTACTCAAGCTGGAACGGAGAAAGAATGCACGCCAATCAGTACCTGGTGACGCAAGTTCTAAAAGAGCAGCTCGCATTTCGGGTACAGTGAGAAGGACTCTGGACCTCCTGTCGACGTCTTGCTGCTGCTGCTGCTGCAGCCATTGAATTGTCTGATTTTTCTGCTGTCCGTCCTGTCAGGGATTCATCATTAGCGACTGGATGGGAGTGGACAGGCTCTCGGACCCCAACAATCCCAACTACACCAACTCTGTCCTCAAGTCAATCAACGCTGGACTGGACATGGTGCGTTCAGCTGCACATGCTGCTGCCTCAACTCCTGAAGTCGGTTTCCGTCAGAATTACCATCTCCTCTGATAATCAGTATCTGAAACTGATGATGCTCTTCTCCCTCCCAGATTATGGTGCCTTTCGACTACGAAGCCTACATTAGTGGCATGCTTTCTCTCGTCAACGACGGTGAAATCTCCATGGAGAGGATCGATGACGCCGTCACACGAATTCTGCGCGTTAAATTTGTCATGGGCCTCTTTGAAGACCCCTCAGTCGATCGGTCGCTCACGAACCATCTCGGCTCTCAGGTGAAAGACCACTCTTCAGCCCTTGAATTAGAGTCTGGCCTCCGTCTCGACTGCAGTAAACTGTGTCAGACATTCAATTACAATACAATTGATTGTCTTACACATTCAATTGTATTATAATCGATTCACCGATCCATTATCCTCCTAATTCATATGCATTCCATAACTGCTGTCCTCAGCTCCTCTTGCACGGCCGTGTGCGTTCTGTCCTCGTGCAAATTGAGGAGGAGACATTAGGATGTGTGTCTTGGCAGCACGGATCAAAAGAACATTTATATGGATTCGTCGACTGGCATGTGTTGTGTTGGAGCAGGAGCACAGGATACTGGCCAGAGAAGCTGTTCGGAAATCACTGGTGCTTCTGAAGAACGGACAGCAAGGCTCGCAGGCACTCCTACCTCTCAAGAAAAATGCGACCAGCATTCTCGTAGCGGGAAGTCACGCGGATGATATTGGGCTCCAGTGCGGAGGATGGACTATCTCGTGGGTGGGGGCTGCTGGCAATACCACTATTGGTAAACGTACCTCCATTGAATCTCGTCGCTGACATCCAACAATCATGCCCTCGATCCAGGCCATGTCGTCTCATCAATCATGGAAATCTCGTAGCTTCCCAGAAAGTGACTCACGGGGCTTCTTCTCTGCAATTATTAGAATCTGCTTTGCGCCATGCTCTTTATAAAACGTGCGTCCCTCGAATCATTATTTGGTCCATGTCTCTGACACAATCTCGAATTGGACTGTATCAGGGACGACGGTGCTGGACGCGATCAAAGCAGCAGTGTCACCGACGACCGTCGTCACGTACGAGAAGAACCCTGCGCCGGGTTTCGCAGCGCAGCTGAAGCCGGACTACGCCATTGTGGTTGTCGGGGAGGAGCCATATGTCGAGACGTATGGAGACAATATGGAGCTCACGATTCCATTGGACGGGATTCCGACGATTCAGAATGTGTGTGCCGAGGTGAAGTGCTTGGTTATTGTCATATCTGGGAGACCTCTCGTAATCGAGCCCTACATGCCTCAAATTGATGCCCTGGTGGCGGCATGGCTTCCGGGAAGCGAGGGCCAGGGCATCAGTGATGTGATCTTCGGAGATTATGATTTCGTCGGCAAACTTTCACGGACGTGGTTCCGAACGGTGGATCAGCTGCCCATGAATTTCGGAGATGCTGTCTACGACCCGCTCTTCCCATTCGACTTCGGCTTGACGATGGGCACCAAGGAATCCTTGTAGCAACGCCATAGATCTTTCGTGAAAGCCATCTCCTCACAAATCAATCATTGCCTCAGTAGTCACACTTTTTTCCATGGACCTCAGCCGACTTCAAAGAGAGCCGAAAATTTCCCAATCGTTGACGCAGACTCGCACTCACCTTCTGGAATGGTGGAACTTCATGTGTTATCAGTCTAGCCTCCATCAGCTGGCAAACTCGGTTGGGAAATTGGAAACTACAAATTTGTCAATACTTCTTTTTCTATGATTGGGGTGTGAGAATGGCAGCACTTTTCTCGAAACACAACAGATGTTTACATGATTCTGGCATTTGATTCGCTCGATTTGTGGTAAGACCATTCCTGTTCGAAGGGATGGTGAATTCTTCGGAGAGAATTGCATCAACAAGTAGCAAGTTTTAGGACCTGGAGTGGCATATCATCATTACTTATATTATAATAATTGCAGAGAAGAATTATATGCCACTCCAGGAGAATAGTGGCAGAGTGTTACTTCTCTGTGAAGCTTACTGAAATTTGTTCCTATGCGTCCGGAGCACATGGAGACTGCAGATCAAAGGTGTCACCTATTCGAAGGTTAGTTCGTCAGTTAGAATATTCCAAATCAGCTTTCGACAGCGGAGGTGTTGCTGGTAGTGGAAATAGCCCCGGACTCTAGAAAATGATCTGTGTTTGCTCACTGAACAGATAGTGTCACTTGTCATTGATCAGAAATCATGCATCATTGCAATTATCCGAGAACACTTTCTCAATTTACACCCTGAAGGACTCTTTGACTTCAAAAGTATCGAATGTATGACTGTCTTCCTCCCTGCATCAAAGATTGTCCTCTTCTGAGATAAGTCTAACCGAAGATGTATGCCAGACCTATTATTATATTGGTGCAAAGGTACCCAACCAGGACTGAGCCTAAACGCACACTTGTGCAACGGGCTTCTACACGCTTTTATATTCTAGTTTGTGACAAATTGTCGCTCTAATCCTTTTACGTGTATGATATGAAAAAAGAGACCACGGTGGACTTTTTTGACGAAACCTGAAGGATATTGGGGCATCGCAATGTAAGTATGTATAAAGAGCATACAAATTTACACCATTTTCGTAAATGCAAGTAGGATTCTCATAAATCCACTATGCATCCTAGAATATGATGTGCATGCTCCTAAGAATCAGTTCACAAACATTGAAAACTCATTGGTTCATATAATGATAAGATACAAAAAGCTGAACTCTTTGTATACAATAATTATGGGAAAATATATTGTATTATTAGAATAGAAGTAGGTCACTCCGCGCTATCATTGCAAGGGGGAAAAGGGGAAGGCAAGGACTGGAACTATCTCAATATATTACCCACTACCTGCAGGACAAACAAAACCGTTGCACCTAATACGAAGAGAACTCTTTCAGGAGCATGTGTTTGTTCATTCGAAAGTGGGTCCAGTCCTTATCCTTCTGCAAAGCTATAAAGCTGCACATTAACGGAATTTCTTCAGTTCAAAGGCATCTCATCTACGAATCTGGAAGAGGTGCGGGACTTGGTCCACACGAGCTCACTCTTTGTCACACAACTGTATGATACCTTTGTCCTCTGTTCCAGCCAACCGAACTGGCTACATGAAATTCTATCACAGACTATTAGAAGGTACAAAAATGCAGGAATATATTTTTCAAAGAAAAGAAACCATTTTGAAGGTAAACAGCGCAAAGTATGAACCGTTGAAACTATACTGTACTTTTCTGGAAGTTAAACTGTACAAGATTTGTATGGTATGGTATTCATCTGAGTATTTCTGAAACGTAAATTCAGTAAGGTATAGTTCGTTTTACGAGTAATCTTCGGTTGTAATTTTGTTCTGTTATAATTTCGTTGATACTTCTACATGTTCATAGATATGAAAGACAAATATAAAATTCCCTTCAAACAAGGGGAGGGTAGTTCTGAAGGGAATTGTGCATTTGTCTGTCACATCTACATTTCACCGTTATTTGGCTAAACATCTGTAACCGTATTACGTGTTTAGCTTTCCTCGTGAAAAAAGGTTTTGTTTTTCAATTTGGTCCTACATTTGGCGTATGAAGGACCAGTTAGAGCTGGTATCGTATACATGATGTCATTTGCACTTGAACTACTGTTAGAAGCATAATATGACTAAATGAAAAGAAGAAGTATAATGCTTCCTTCAGTGAGTCCTTAAAGTCTAAATTGTGGTCTACGACGGATAGTAGCTAAATGCATGAACCTAGAGTATTTGTGATTCCAATATTCGAATCTAAAAGTGAGTTGTTTTGATTTTGTTTTTGATACGGTGATGACCTGAGTGTTCTACTGGACTTTGAAATTTCGAATAAAACCCTTGTGAAAATTGAAAGTTTTTAAGCACTTGAAATTATTAAATCAATGTTAGTTTTGATCTTTTGTTATATAGAATGTAAATAGTGTTGACATAACGTTAAAAAACTAATTTTAAAACATGGAAAGATATTCTTTTTTAGATATTGTATTTTGATTACATCCGACTTGAGAATATTACAGTCAAAACATACTGTAAAATTTCAATGAAATAAATCAATGCTCACAGTTCTGTTGTTGCTTGGAATTTGGATTGGTCAAGGATACTTTTGAAAGTAGTGTTTGAAGCTCATGTATATGTGTTTTAGAATTTGCAGAATGTGTTGATGGCAACGTCTCCTATGTAAGCAACCAACTCGGGTTCAGCCAATGTCGAGTAGAAAATAGACTCTGTGGTATTCTATCGGTCTCAGTGGACTACACTCAATCCATCGTTCAGAGTCACCAGCGGTTGCAGTTTCGGCATTGTTTTACGACAGATTTAGTCAGACTTTTACAGTTTTACAGCTATTGGTCTGACTTGCAAGCACCGTCTGAAATTATTTTCCATCCTCGCACAACGAGCCTGTATCTACCACGATGCCAAAGAGCTATCCATCGAGACGGAGACAGACAAGTGGCCCTTCTTGTCGATCCAACCGAACCTTCAGTAGCTAATAATTTATGAAATTCTGAGAGACCACATTTTCTATATTCTTAGTATAACAATTCACTTTTCTAGATTTGCAAACATTAATGGAGTAGATGTGATACGATATTACCCTTCTAGAGCTTTTCCATCATTTGTCATGCAAAAATCAAGCTGAAGACGATATTTGGTAGCAACATCATTATCTCCTCACTTGTACGACTGGTTCGACATATTCCTACAGTGGTTATCGACACGAGACTCGGCAAAAACAACGTGCTGGCGCACGCTTTCTTGTGTTTCAATTATTTCGACATTGCAAGTTTGAGAAGAGCGAATCATTTGATAAATGAGAATGATATTAGGCTTGTACATACGAGGTGACCAAGGGGCTGTGGGACGAACAGCAATTGTGAACGGCAAATAGAACTCTCCGGAGCATCTGCACGTAGAAAAGTCCAGCCATGCGATTTCATCTTGGCAGTTTTCCCATTCCTAGTCCGAATGCAAAACGAAACAGTGGGTCGTAAATCGGATCTCCAAAGTTCATGGGCAATTGATCTGCAGATTTGAACCAGGTACGGGACAAACTCCCCACAAAATCATAATCTCCAAAAATGACATCCGTGACACCGTTTCCTTCTGTTCCGGGTAACCATGCTGCTACGAAGGCTTCCATAAGAGGAAGATAGGGCTCCACAACCAGTGGTCTCCCGGAGATCAATATAACCAGGCATTTCACCTCCGAGCATACGTTCTTTATTGTAGAGATTCCTTCATCTGGAATGGTGAGGTTAGTGTTGTCTCCAGCACCTTCTGCATATGGTTGTTCTCCAACAACCACTATGGCAAAATCAGCTTTTGTTTTGGCTGCGACTTCTGCTGTCGGACTTGCTTCATGAATCACTTGAGTTGTTGTGAAAACAGCTGCCTTTACTGCATCCAGGACCGTGGTTCCTAGTCAACATCAACGAGAGCGTAAGCAACAAACTGATGTCAGCAGTGTTTGCCTGTCTAGCGGGCCCTGGTTGAGGGGTCCTAGTAGTCACAGATTGAGGCTGAGGAAGGATGCTGAGGGAGAAGGAAGAGGGAACTTAAGGAACAAAGTAAGTGAGATTTTGATTACATAAGGACCCCATAGGCAGGCAAGAGGAACAACTGTATCACATATAAAATATAAGTACAAGATTTGTCGGTTGAAACACACTTGATTTCAAAAGTAAGAGGGATAGCAAACTTGATACATGATAGACCAGCTTGAACTTCTCACGATGCAGACACAGGTAAGGTAACTCGGTTTTTACCTTTAGTAATAGAGCCTGCAGACCCTTGCCAGGATATTGTCCATCCACCACACTGCAATCCTACATCATCAGCATGAGTCCCTGCTACCAGAACGCGTGTAGCATTTTTGCTGAGAGGCAGGAACGGTCGAGATTCAGTTTTTCCATTTTTCAAGAGAACAAGCGACTTTCGCACTGCCTCTCTTGCTACCATCCTGTTGTCCTGCCAGAACCAGGACAACTGAGGGTAAGAATCAGGATGAACAAATTATGATTGACTTATGATCTCATGGAACCTTGACACGCCACAGTCCCATGCTACCTTCAAGAGGTCCACATGATGTCACTGGACTGATTAGGCACCTATCTCCTCAGGATCTACAGCTCGTCTGGACGATTTTTCCAGTCTAACCTAATCATGATGAGCAAACCTTGATCCTTCGATAGCGGTCATTCGACACACACATCAGGTATTTTACGACAGGCCATATTCAAAAGCAAACCGTGCCAACGTAACCTAGTGGACGTAGACCTCGTCTACCAAACAATATTCAGGGGGTGGGAGAAGAAAAGATCTTCCAACAAAACACACCTGAGATCCGAGATGAGGAGAAAAAGAACGATCAGCAAGGGGATGCTCGAAAAGACCCATCGAAAATTTCACCCTTAAAATTCTTGTGACTGCGTCGTCTATTCTCTGCATGGATATATATCCAGTGTTTACCAATGTCCTCAATGTGGATATGAATTTCTCGTAATCAAATGGCACCATAATCTGCCCGAAACAAAGGTAATACGATCAGCACTTACAATTACCAGGTTGAATTTACCGGGCAGATCTCTGCATGGATGCATCTTACGCTGTCTTTAAATAAGATGCTTCCTGTCAAATGCTTCAAGTAACAGCATCAATTCAGGGGGCAGACTGGAACATATGTTTACTACTTCAAGATCGGTAAATTTCAGTCAATGAGCTAAGTCAAGCCTTTTAGATAGTGAAAGGATACTACTCTATAGATGAAGTATCAAACGCACCATATCAAGCCCCGCATTAATTGATTCGAGGACAGAGGCGGTATAATTTGCGTCAGGGATGTCGGTAATAAAGTCAATTCCTTCCATGTCCGAGATTACGAAGCCCTGGATTCCAAGGTAATAATGTCAGTTCACAACTGATAAACTGGAAGCGCTATGCAGACACAATTCTTCGACTCTCGAAACTTCACCTTGAATCCAAGTTCTTGTTTGAGCAACGTGGAGATAAGTCGGTGATTCATATGCATTTTGACTCCATTCCAGCTCGAGTATGAAAGCATAATGGTGGAAACACCCTTGGCGATGGCATCCACATATGGAGCCACATGAATTCTGAAAAGATCTTCGTAGCTGAGAATCGTATCGTTGGAATTGATTCCTCTCTGAGTCCCGCCATCTCCGACATAATGCTTTGCACATGCTGCCACCTTGCTCCTGATCGCAAGACAGTTCCGAAATGGTCACAAATCCTCCCGTCAAACTCCATAGGCACCACTTGTGGATTGCGTGATCCACCAAGTATGAAAACTTACAATGCACAAGCATGTGCGATCGTCACTCTCTCCACAATTCCAGCAGTTGTGTGGTACGAGAAGAGCACACTCCACGAACAAACCTGTCGGAAACGAAAGGAATGCCCGGCGTGCCATTGCCTTGCAGACCGTATATGACGTCGGTCATCATACGAACGACACTTGTATCTTCACTGAAGCTTTCATAACAGCGACCCCACCGCGGGTCACGACAAACCTTCAGGCCAAGAGTGGACAAAGTAAGAGCATGAGCGAAGAGTCTGTACATGTACAGACCTTGACTTCGGACCTCTGTTTCTGCAAGCTCTGCTGACTGCAAAGTTGCTGCGCTTCGGATAATTCAAAACGACAAACGAGACCCTAGGAAAAGAAATCTAGACAAAATTCTATAATATTTGGTTCGCTGGAAATAAAATTCTAAGAACGTTGCTAGAGAATACTTCATACGTGGGAAACTCCCACATCTTATATAATGCAGTTCTGAAAAAATTTGATGAGGTTATGAAGCCGGCATGCAGTGTTGCCTTTCAAATCGGCAGCGATAAAGGGTTAAGGTAGATACAGCAGGTAATTGAGTAATTCAATCTACCTATGTATTCGAACTCATTAGTGGAAAATACACGGATACTAATAAGATCGCATCCAAATTAAGTGGACAAGATACATCCGTGTAACAGTAACCTGTGGACCGTACTTATCCAGCAACAACATTAGTCGGTTTGGCTCAAGAATTATGATTTGTGGAATTATAAGGTAGTGTGTTACATACTTATCATTGGTGAGAACCCAAGAGGTGAGCTCTCAAATTAGTGAGGACCACTGCAAATGAGGTTAAAGAGTGCTCCATCCCATGTAGGCACCAAGAACGATTAGCATAATAGAAAGTTCAACGTAGTAAACACGAAATGAAGAGATCAATAATGTTTTCTATCCTCTGTAACATACACTTCCATACACAACAAATGCGTACCCTGAGAGATTCACTGTGATAATTTTTCAATCAAATAATCACGAGTGAACTAAAATCTTGGATGATTATAAAACATAGGGTCGGAATATTTTAAGATAGGCACAATCATGAATATTTACAAAAGACGTTATGTACAATACAAAGTCCAAGTTGTTGACATTATTGACTCCCCAAACACGTAGTGTACTTTACAATTGGACTCGCACAACTCATGATTATTTACAAATAACATCATATACAATAGCAAGTCGAAGGGGCAGAAATCTATACCTCAAGACATTAGAGGATTGGACAAGATGTCTAGGGAAGAAAACGCACCAAGTCATCTACATGACTGAAAGTACAACAAGAAGACCTCAATTCCAAACGGAGAGTCGGAAGGAGAGAAATACACTACAATTGTCAACATATGAAACACCAAAGATGTCCGTTTCAAAGATATCATTGTCGTAGCTGAGCCACTTCTTTAATCTAGGGCCTTTCAAAGTGGAAGAAATCGCACTTTGCCGTGGCCAAAGTACTCAAATCTGGCCTCATTATTTTACATGTGTCTGGAAGATAAGATGTAGGAACATGAGCCCCTACCAAGTATCATCCTAGTGCTAAACAACATCGAAATTTACCCACAGTTACGATATCCGAATGTTTATCAGGGACTTAAGTGCTGTAGGTTAATTATGCACTATAATAGTTTACAGATCAAGAGCATACATGTAACGATCAAAAATTTAAACCATATCTACCTCGACAGACTGAATAATACGAGCACACAGATCTCGAAGTTGAACAGAAAGATAACTTGTTTAGACTCTCCATCAATTTGTATCAGGAGAGACAGCTAAATGCAAAAGGATTCGAGAAGTTTATCAAATTCACCGTGAGTTTCAAGTGCCGAAATCAAGGTAGGGAGGGATCAGTAACAACGTAAAGCAAATACAGAGTCGAAAGTCAAGGAACATTTGAGTGGTTCCTACCCATGCCAAATGTGAGGTGATCAACGTTTGTAAAATCAGAGTAAATAAGTCAGTGACACGATTACAGAGGTCCCTGCCAGAACTTTCGAAACATGCCATATGCTAAAGGAGCTCCTTTTGACTTTGTACGGACCGCAATACATGGTGCGAAGGTGTAGGGAATTCCCGTCGCCCTGAGTTCGAGTGCCGTGGCGGCTCCAACCCGCCTCACTAAATCTGGGTCCCTGAAAGCACAGAAGATAAACCACTAGTAATGCAAGAGCTCAGTTTCAGAGGTAAACCTGTAAACAGCTCCTTCGCAGATAAATGAGATAAATGTAGGGACGAGAGAGAGTAAACACCTTGTGCAGCCGAGTCCGATGTTGTGCGGGAAAATAGTAGCACCGTAGACATTATTATGCCCGTGAATGGCATCTATACCATAGAGCATGGGAATTCCCAGTCTGGTGGCCAGTGCACCGGCCTGCAAGTCGTCAACCATATTTTGCCATGCTTCGGTCGTACTCGAATTCGGCGTGCTTCCTCCTGAACTGAGCACGCTCCCTGTTCACACAAGCATTTGTAAGCGCAGCCAGTCACGTTCCAAGTCACTCACGAGAATAAAAAAACGAGTCGCTGGGCCCGGTTGCCTTTGATGTCAAGAAACGAACTATTTACAAGAATTGAAATTGGAAAATATGGATGGAATAATTCTTCGTCTTTAGTTGCAACGATCGTGCGTACTGTGCATGAACCCTTCCTATGAAACTGGCAATTTTGCATGGACCGAAGTGAGCACCAACATACTCGAGAGTGTCAGCAAGAATTAATATACTGAAACGTAGGAGAAGGTGAGACCTATTGAAAAGTTTTTCATGACATCAAAATTTGCAACATATCTCTCAATCTGAGTCATCTGTCCGATCTTCTCATCCAGCGTCATTCTTGACAGCAAATCTTGCACCCTTAATTCAACTGGCTGATTGGAATCCTCGTAAATCTCTGTACACAGAGCAACATGATCGTGCAAACATGCGATGGTGATGCACAATGCGATCACCTTCCTGAGAGCCATCGAGGAACAACAATGATTACGAGCCTGATTTTCTCGAGTCTGCACGTCCATAGTCAGCAGTTAAGATATGTTGGGACTGCAAACCGAAATCAATTCTTGTGCTCATGGCAAACTTCATTAAAAAGAAATCTTTCAAACTGCTCGAGATTCCTCTCGAACTCGCACTAACTGTCCTCTCATCTCATCTTTTGGCATGGACGTTACGACAGTCAAAGCGGTCGGATGACTAACGTATGAAACTACCCTATTAGGTGTACTAGCGTCATTTGGGGTATTAAAGTACCGGTACGTCACATCTACCGTGGCCACCGAGGACAGTGAAGATAGGTCCCTATAAACGCTAGAGCCACACCTGTACCATATCGGCAAACACAGATCTGCATCAGATGAGCGTCCAGATTAAAAACCTCTCAAATGGAGTAAATCTCAATATCACGTTTCATGGCTTAGTTTCACATTATCCCCCATACTTCCAATCAAAAACGTCGTCCAGTGGGAGTTTTAAGTGGGAGAGTGGCATGCAAACAGCTCACAATTTTCACCAGCTGCCCTATGGCTTGAGGGCTTTAGCCCGACCCTCCAATGCCACCTGGAGTATGTCCATAGCCTACTGACTCCACCGAGAGCACAAGAAAAGCGTTGCAAATTTCGGCGGATTATGAAAAGAGGGTGAATTGATTCCTAGGCTTTGGAAACTGATTGGAGAAGGCACTTGAGGAGCCAAGGGATCCGAAGGTATCAGAAGGTATCCATAGACTACGTCGTTCAAGAAAGCAGAGTCTGAAACTTTTTGTAGGATAGACCGATTTGGAGGGTAGTTCTTTTCAGAGACCGTAGTTGGTAGCTGGACGACGATACAGGGGACCACCCCGACCATGCATGGAAGCGCAAAGGTATGGCATTGGTACGTCGAAGATTGTGATTGTGATTGTGCTCGTGCTCGTGATACTACACATGTCGTACGTCCAGACCCTGACCTATACGGGCCCGGTTACGCAAGAAAGCGATCTATAACGAAAGTCAAGCCAGAATTCAAGGCCCTGGGGAAAAGAGGAGTCATATATGAAAACCCTGTGATCCGAAGGGTTACAGGACTTTGTCAACGAGCTTTCGAGTGAAAAGAATCAATCATCGGCGTGGGGGGGCGATGTTGGCATATCTCGAAGGATTTGGGGTCTCTCGAGGGCGAGATCTGGGCGATACGTGGACGACACAGATTGCTCGGAAGACTGTTCTGTGCACCCATCCACTGTCGGTACCACTCCAGAGGACGGGTTAAAGAGACACTGCCGGTACGCGGTCGAGGCAACAGCCCAATTGTGGACTTTTCCACGTGAAAAAAATATCTGAGCGAGAGAATTGCTGCCCAAGTCCCGTCGCATGAGTCCGCCACAAGATAGACGCAAACCTCGACGCTGGGGGCTTATGCATGTACGCTCGGCAACGGCATCCAAGACCCCCCCGTCCCTCCCTCCCCGATGGTGTGATTTCCAGCACATCATTCCCCTGCTCGAAGCACCATCAGTCCCTTACTACTACTGACCATCGGCGTGTAGACATGTCCACGTAAGCAATACCCCAGGCCCACATCAGGAAGAGTCTGGCACGACGACCCGGCCACGTCGGATTATGGTTCTATCTGACTGTCGATCGAGACCACGTGTTCAGCTTCTCCAGACGGCACGTGGATCGAGAGCAGTGGCAAGAGCTTCGAGAGAGAAAGTCAGTCCTCGGGGTGTTTGTTTGTGGGAGGTCGGGCAGGAGTTTATCTAGAGCAGCAGAATCGAAGACGTCAGGACGTTTTGGGAATCAGGTGGACTTCTTCTTGCAGCTTGCGACACCGGCTGGAAGAGAATATCTATCGAGCAGTCTGCCTCATTTCAATGGCGAAACCTGCAGCGGATATCCGCTGGAGACTGATGCTCGTGTGTGCTGTATTTGCAGCAGGAAAGATCGGATTTCTCACTCCTGTCAATGGCCAAACGAGCAATCGATGTCCCCGCGCATTTTTCAACTTTGGAACGTCGCTCACCGATACAGGAAATATTCTCAATGAGTTTCCATTCTCTCCTGAGATCACCAAATTCGCTGATCCGGAGAATCCTCCGTATGGAGATGCCTTTTTCCGCCGACCAGCCAAACGCTACTGCAATGGTCGTCTCATCCCTGACTTTATTTGTAAGACTTCCAAACCGTCACTCCCCGAGATGTCTTTGCAATTGCCCAGAATCACATGTAGATCTTCAGTGAAGGATTCGCGTGAAGGATTTTCCTTGTTTAATTCGACCTCATATGTTCTTTCGGAACCGTCACTAGGCTAAGCATTTCAGAAACATTAGAGATTCAGGCGTGTTCTCTCCTCGCATGTCCTTTTTGTAAGACTCTAATGATTCACGAACCAATCTTGTAATTCTAATGTCATGTGACACAGCTCTGGCCTTTGACGTACCATTACTGGACGCGTATACCTCTCCAACAGTCTTCAATTTCAGGCATGGATTAAACTTTGCAGGCGATCTAGTAGGCGTCTCTAGCGATGGAAAATCCTTGCCTCTTTTCCTACCCCTGCAGATCAAGCAATTCATCAGATTCAAGAGCAGCGCACTCACAGCTCAATCGCAAGTGGGTAAGTTTAGGTTCTCTTCAATCAATCTCAAGGACTAGATCTTCAGTGCAAACAATCCACACTCGGTGCACTTGTACCACATTCTTGAGGTTTCTAATGAACTTGCTTTTGCTTTATGTGAGCTTCAAGTGCTTTTGTGACACTATTGGCAACTAGCTTTCATGGTCTTTCCCGTCCTTTTTGCTCTATATATCTTGGTTACATTATCAAGTGAGGCATCAATTCAATTCAATTCCAGTTGAGTTCTAATGTAAAATATACTCCAAGTAGGACAAGAGCCTTCATGCACTATGGTTCAGTTGTATAAAGCCTCGCAAAGTCTTTATGGTAGTAGAGCAGTGGACTCTGAGCTGATCTTTCAGGTCTGATACCTGTTGTTTCAGAATGTTTGTCTTCGATCTCCTCTCTACCACCGAGAATTCATTTTCAAGAGGGTCTGTATACTCTAGAATTTGGAAGTAGTGACATCAGATCTGCACTTCAACGAGGTCTCAGCACAGCATCGATTCTCCAAAATATCATACCAGCTGCAGTAAAGAGCGTTCTTGGGGCGGTGCAGGTGCGGTCACCCTCTCCCATGACTTGTGATAAGACATTGGTCATTCCCACAGCTATCAGAGCACTATGATAATTTGGAATTTTACATCATTGTTTTGATTATGGTGACTCCTGACGGATGACTCCTCGTCGTGCTGCCTGCAGATTCTCTACCAATATGAAGCGCGAAATTTCTTGATTTACAACATATTTCCACAAGGTTGTTCGCCGCAAATACTGACGTTATTAGACGAAGCGGACTTGACCAAAGATGATCTGGGTTGCATAGCCGAGATCAATCAACTGGATGAAGCCTACAACAGCCAACTCTTTCTGGGCTTGGAATTCCTGAGAGCGTCACTCCCCGACACGAACATCATCCTCTTTGACTTCTACAATGCTACGATCGAAATGTTGCGAAACCCTTCGGAATACGGTACTTGCTGCTCAACTCCTAATGCTCGTCATGTTTGTCATGAAATATCGATTGTGAAGTTTCAAACTCATTTGGACACGTCGATGTATAGAAAATCCCCGTTGCCCGTTCCTTCAGATATTGTGTTTTACATTCTCGATTTCACAACCTTCAATTTGGCTTCTGCGTTGTCGGCGATGGAATTTTCAGTCTCCCATAGAACCAATTTGGCTTTCAATCACATGACCCTATGACTCCGTAATGTCATGAATTGATGCGAACACTACACAAAATCGGGAACAGAATCTCACTTCTTGACACTGATTGTGATGAAGGTTTTGATCCAAACTCTACACTCTCGACGTGTTGTGGGGCTGCTGGAATAGGGGACTACAACTTCAATCCTAATGCTACTTGTGCCACTTCTGGCTCCAACAAATGTGCCGATCCTGACAAGTATATATTCTGGGACGGGATACATTTTACGGAAAGTTTCTATCGGATCATGTCTAAATTCATCCTGACCGGACAATTTCTTACTCCCGGGACTGATTTCAGCAACTTGTGTAGACTTAATTTCACAAACTTTGTAAGTTCGGTGACATACGAACAGGTGTATGGAGGATTGTGCAACGTCTGGTACGCTTGATATGGTCGGGAATCGGAGGTAATTGTACAGCTTTAGGCATACAGCGTGGCGACGGTTTATTCTTATTTTCCTGTGTACAGGGAGTTTTCAAATTGAAGTGATATGGAGGATTGTATTTATAGTGTACGTACATAATCCTCGTTCACTTTATACATAGAGATTTCGTTGCGAGTTAAAACAGGTTTTGCACAGGTTTAGGTATAGGGATTATTCAACAATCAGCTTTTCTGGTGATATAGGTGTGTCGGCGTTAGAAATTTTGTTCTCGCTATATTAATTGCTACAAAGTGTTTGCTGCGAAAATAATTTTTTCGCAACTCGTCGATGGAAACATGTATTTTTTTTCTCGCTTTCGGAATAGTTCAGAACAGTGTATTTCTGAAGTATTCTCAATCATTCAGGTATGGTCTCGATGTGTTTCTAACTAAATTAGACTTTGCATTCATCTTAGACTAACAGGTCAAGAGCATGAGATGGTGGTTCAGAATTCCGAGAGCTGTAAAATCTTCAATTTCTGAGTGTCTCACACCAATTGTATGTACAACTTCGAGCCGAAGCTTCTATCCGCGGGGCTACGCAAGTCTAAGTGTGGATCAACTGATTGTTGATCTAGCCATAACATGGCGTGCAGTCCTATTTTACAAAAGTTCATCAACCTCATTCGGTTCGATGCCACAGAAAACTCAGACACTAGTAAACTTCGTCACGGCCTTGGTGCCCTCCGAGACGGCATGCTTGGCCAGCTCGCCGGGCAGAGTGAGTCGCACGGCAGTTTGAATCTCGCGAGAAGCAATGGTCGGCTTCTTGTTGTAGCGAGCAAGACGAGCAGCCTCAGAAGCCAGCTTCTCGAAGATGTCGTTGATGAAAGAGTTCATAATCCCCATGGCTTTCGACGAGATTCCGAACTCGGGGTGGACCTGCTTGAGCACCTTGTAGATGTAAATCTTGTAAGTCTCGACCGACTTCTTCGATTTCTTCTTCTTGGCTCCATCCTTGGGCCCTAGCCCGCCCTCCTTCGCCGGCTTCTTCTCGGCCTTCGGTCGACCTCGTCCACGCTTCTCGCCCTTGGCGGCGACCTTCGCCTCCTTCTTCTCTGCATCGGCAGCTGCCTTCGGCGCCATCGCTGAAGCTCGAACTACGATCTCGAGTCTAACGAGTACCTCACTTCAGTCGGAGGTCGGAGTACAAGACTGAGGCACAGAGAGATCTATGAATATACGTCAGAGCGAGGGAGGAGGTGTGTGTTGCCATGCATTGACGATCACGGGGGTTTATATAATTCCGAGCATCTGTACGTGAGCCCCGGCCAATGAGAAGAGCGGAAGGCTGGTCTCGCGGATCGAAGGACGATCTCGTGATATCAGCCGTCGGTTTTAAATTCGGCAGCCCCGGGCTGTTCCCACCGATTTGAAAATGGCGGGACGGCAACCCCCGCCGAGAGCGCCGTTTCGAACGCTCCTGTCTGGCCACGTTGCCGCGGATCTGTTGTTGACTTGTCAACGAGCCACGAGCTCGCGGCGTAGTGTAATCAGCGGGGCCCCTGCTTAGACAAATATGTCGAAGAACTATGACATTACCTCGTTACCTCCTCTACATTCGTGAAGAGAACGACTGACTACAGCCGATGCAATGGAAATATATACTACAATACCTTTGTATTTACGCTACTGCAGTACAAAGGTATACATATAATGCAATTATCCGATCAGCATAAAGCTCATTTGATCAGCGCTGATAATCTAAAGATTATAGTGTACGCCATAAGTTAAAGAAAGTGACTTCACTGCAGACTCTTTCGGATTCACAAAGATTTTCAGATTACTATCAATCATTCTGATGGTAGAGTAACATTTACATTATATTCTTGCATGTTCATAACCTCCGCCACTTCAGCGTCAGTTTTCACCGACTAAAAGAAACAATCATCATGAAATCCCCAATATTCACATTGTTCTTCTAGACCAAGTACAAACTTGCTGAACAGCCAGTTAACTCTGTGCCAAACATATATATCATATGCTACGTAAAAGTACATATAAGTCATATATCGTATATCATCATCCTCGACATCCAAGATGGAAGAATGCACTGTACGAAAAGGACTTTTTCTCTACGTAACAGTCTTAACTTGGTTGCACTTACATTCAAAAACCACGATACGACTTTATATGAACTGACGTCCAATTCATCACATATATCTACTTAAGGACTATTATACTTAGTTTACAACATTGATAGCTCATAAAATAGCAAAGATTTGAAACTATCCGACCAACTTTTATGTATATATATCCAAAAGGTGATTTGAATAAGGTGTTTAAACATTATAATGACTAATATTGTATGAATTATTTATACAGATAAACCGACGTTGGTCAAATATTCTGAATATCACCATCGTATTTTAAAATCATCCTAAATTGAAAAATATCAATCATTTTATGAATAAAAAACGCCTATGTATTGCGTAATCTAATATATTATACTGAACAGTTGGCATTGTGGAGTCAATAGAAGAGAATATCATGCACACTCTCACATGAATGTCAAAGTAAGCATAGATAGCGGCTCCAAAATTTAGAAGTATAGAGTATTTATGTCTTTGCAGGCTTGTATTTGTTGAGAAGTTTATTGATGATACTTAACTTCATTCCTATCATCAATGCAAAATCCAAACAAATTGAGATTATGTGTGATTTATTATTAAAAAGCATCAAATTTTAGTTTTGCTATTTAAACCAAGTATATCTCTGAATAATGTAGACCAAATTTACCAATTCATATTTCAGATAAGATAATCATTTTCTTGTGTGATAACAATTAGCACATACCTGAAACATCATGGCTATCTTTCTTCTGACTCCCAAACGACAATGAATGATGTGGACATTATTATGTGTATGGTCTTGTGTCTATTGCAATACCTCACCAATGTATGTGCAATCAGGAATGCAAACTTTCGTTATTATTGGAAAGAAAACTCGTGAGTTCATGTATCATTCCCAAATAAATGATGTTATTTATTTAGGGAGTGTTGGTTATAACTCACACTAGTCTAATGTGTATTACTTCTACTCTTTCCCAATGCCAGCCAAAACTGTATCACGCAACTCTGATCCATCATAGAGCTTTGTTGTGTATAGTATAGTAGGGTGAGAGACATTAGCCCAAACTGAGAAATAACTAATATATCTCATTACTTATAGTTAAAGAAAAAGTGACCAAAGCCTAAAGAAGACATGTATAACAAAATGCATAATACCATGTATATATATATATATATATATATATAAATGAACATAGCAAAAGTCCTAAAGACAGCCTAAAGTGGAGAAGTTCAATCTCTCGCACGCAAGAAATATGCTACCCGAACAAGACAAGAATTTGTTTAACTGCTTTTTTTCACTAAACCATGAGATGAATGCACGTCCTCTAACCATCAGAGGCACTGGCATTAAAAAGTTAGCAAAGAACATGGGCAATAGACAGAAGAAAACTCCGCATATCAAAGAGCTAGACTTTCAACATACATTCATTACACGACTTTTGAGCTGCTTGGTCTTACTTGTCGAAGCTTCGATTTATTTCCTAAAGCTTGTAACAACTCTAATAAGCCGACTACTTACGGCAACTCTTAGCGTATAAAACTCGTGATATACCGTGATCGCGGGATTTTTGCCCCTCTATGTACCTACGGCTCTAATTAAAGTGTCTTCCTATGCACATTTGCAATATGTTACACCCTAAACATAACAAGTTTGATATTGACTTGTGTCTACACCTAACCTTGACCTCCGTTTTTTATCCAAGGATGAACGAACATCTGTATGCAGAGTTCCAACTATTTTGCTTTACTCGTATAAGTCTAAATATAATTCAGCACGTTTTGTATTCTCGGTGAACATTCTACTTCCAATATACCTTACCAATCAACAATAGTTGTCATGTGAAAACAAAGTTAAGTTTCCCTTAATGAATTCAAACAAACCTCACATTACTGAATCTGAACAAGCAAGATCATTTCATAATTAGTTTCCAAACAACAGAAACCTCAATTTGATTTTTTGAATATTTATATTAGTAGGTTGTAATAAAATACTGATTTGCAAAAAACCTACCAAATTGAAACACATGCTTGCAAGCTTGAATAAAGCAAGAACCAACTTTTACTTATATGACTTGAATAATTATAAAAGTATTGTAATAATAATGATGTTTTTTATTTTTGAATACTCAATTCTTACAAAACTCATGATCATACATCAAAGCTATACAATATTGCAAACAAACCATCATCTTATTTCCATATATGACTGGAAAATCGAAATTCAATTTCCACTGAAATCCGCATAAATCATGAAAAGCAATGTAACTTCTTTTTCATCTTTATTCTAAATTTGATAAAAGTAGAAGACAAAATAAAACTTTAACTTTTATCTTTTAACAAAATTTGATTGAAAAAAACAAAATGTGTATCAAAACACAACAAAATTTTATTCTTAAAATTTCAAGTAAGAGTTGATATTTTTTAGTGTGAATGAATTATTTAATCACACCTTTCCATTTTACGTGTTGAAAAAAAGGAAGATAAACAAAAACTCATTACATCTTATTTGATGAAGGTTTATTTGTCATTTGTGAAGTGATATTAATATATTTTTTGATTTGATTGTAACTATTTTGTCTAGATTTTTTCTTTAAATTTCATACTTTCAAACACTTTATGTTGTTCAGTTTCAGACCCGTTAATAAAAAAGAAACAAAATTACCTTCTCTTGGATCCAAGTTTTCAAAGTATAGTTGCTTGACAAAGCAACAAGATCTTGTTCAAAATCGAAGTAACATTTATTTTAAATCTTGACACTTCAATAATAAAGTTGACCCACAAAATTTACGTTTTGTGTTTTATTCAAAAAATCAGACATGATAAACAAAGAAAACAAATAATATCTCTGTTTAATAACCTGTTTGAAGCTCTCATCCTTCATGACTAATGAATTCATGTCGTTGTAGATCATAAAAACTAAAACATTGATCTTCATTTACAAAACATTTTATCTCTAACAACAGCTGAACTTCAGAACATTTTCTTTTCTTTTCTTTTCTTTCGTGGAGGTTCAAATTACAAGATGATGTATTCATTATTTTGTTTGATTGAATGCATAAAATTATGCATGAAGATGAATGTATTGGAAACAATTCATTATTTTTCTTGTAGTTTTGCATCAAAAATTGTTCAAATGTTGGAAAATTATTTTATCAGACTTAAGGTTTAATTCATAAAAGTAGTTTTATCCCAAACATATGTGAAATAATGTAATTCATTGCTCAATAGGAAAATGCAATAATTATTTTTGCAAATCCAAATCTTAGTTTCCATGTTTGTTCTTCATTATATTCTATAGCTTTTAGTATATATAATTCAAGATGCATCTATTTAACTAACAAAATGAAGAGTTCATTTTTATTAGTTAAATATTTTTACAATGTCACGTTTACAAAATTATGAATTGAATAAATTGATTAACCTTATTATGAAATTGATATTTAAATTATAAAATAAAATAAATTTTGTTTTTCCAACAAATATATTACAATACAAAAAATCTACAAATATTGGTATTATTTGTACCACTCGCTTCTAGCTCGTTCAATATGTAAAAAGATGATACTATGTGAAATTATTCAAAAAATAGTTGCATCTTGAATATTTCCGTTAAATACGGATAAGTTTTACAAAACAAAATATGGATTGTGAAATAAATTTTAAATTCCTATTATTTATTGAAACAAAGTTTTGAAAGTGATTTTAAAATTTTAAAATCTTGTTTGAAAATGGTTGGGCATTAATTTACTAATTAAAATTTTATTTAAAGAGTGAAGAAACTGTAATTTAGAGTTTGAAGTAGTCATTATAGATACAGCACTTTCAAATGTGGAAGCAATTTGTAAAAAGATTATGAGTAAGTCAATAAATATTCCATTTCATTCATTTTAGCAAAAGAATACGAAACAAGAAGCATTCACTTCCTAGTGTTAGATTTTCATTGAAGTATCAATCTCTTATAACCATTTCCAATCTTGCAAAGACATTTGCAAATTTAGAACAAATCTAAAAATACTCAAATTATATCATCAACTAGAATAGTATAGGATTCAATGGATGGAAAAGATTGTGTGATATCCGCATTGCATTTGTTAGTTAAAATATGTTGTATATTTGTGTATTTGAGAAAACGAATGTGCTTGATTTCATGTTATTGGCAATAAATTATAATTTATCATTGTAATAAAACATGTTCACATAACAAAATTAATCAGTATTGATTACAAATTTATATTTATGACAAATTATAAGATGAAATTTCGATAAATACTACATATATGTCTTATGTGAAATGTTGATAATTTTTTGCACAAAGAGTCAAATTCCGTTTTTAATATTTTCTCCCCATTGATGATCATTGTCTGAGTTATTTTGCAGATTTGACAATGGATATAATTTCATTTCCTAGTTGTCAATGGATAAAATGATTTACGTTTTATATTATATTAGATATAATTGTTTTAATAATCTGAATGCTAGAAATTGTTTCAGAACTTGATCAAATGTTTTGGATTATAAGATAGTTTGTTATTCATCATTATGTATGAGATTTGACAAAAGAGTACATTGTTATATAAAATGTGTGCTTTTGTGGATTTATTATATGACAAAAAAATCTATAACATATATTGTATGTTTGAACTTAGTCATGGACATTTTAATATGAGCATTTTTTGCACAAAATAAAATATTTCTGAAAAAAATGTGCGAATAAAAAGTACTAAATGTAGAATTGAGTTCAGATCAATGAGTATGAGTGAAAATATAAAGTATTAAATGTGGAATTGAGTTCAATTCAATGAGTGTGAGTGAAAATTTTTTTTATCAAACGCGTAAATTTTCTTAATAAAACAATCTTTAAATTGACTATATACCAAGGCAATATGAACTTGTAGTCTAATGAATGAGCTAGAAGCAAAATTGGTTGCATGTTGTTCATTATCTTTGAACCTATGGTATGATCCAAGTATCCGAAACGGTATATAACATGTGTACATGGACGGTCAAATTACAAGAAAATGCAAAGATTGATGCCTATTTTATCCATATTTGAGCCTATTGCTAAACATAAATTGATCACACAAATTTGTTTGAATGAGAATAATCATGTCCCATGGTCAACTCAGACCACAACATATATTTCCCTTGTCAATGATTTTCAGTCTCAAAACCACTACAAGGGGAAGAATAATCATGTAACAATTGTAGATTGGTAGAGGGAATTACTAGGTGAGAAAATGATAACAATAAACGTATACTCCATATGGTTAACCATTGAAGTACATGTGGGATTTAGTAGCTTGACTGCCCATTCAACTGTTAATATGACAGTGATCATCATAAAGTGTTGATCTTTTAGATAATAATGGTTTGATTAAAAGTAACATGTCCAGCCTCTCTTCACATATTGCTGAATATTCTATTGTAGATATTTAACATCTTGTTCATACAAACATTCAAACTCTTAGTAAGCAATACACTTTTTTTCATTTTTTTATAGATTCAATTTGATTGAATTATTTGATATTCTAACTTATAGAAATGCTGATTATCTAGATTTCAGATTGTATATTTTTTATATTAAATCTGTAAATCAATTGAAGGAAGACAATATTTTCAAATTCAAAATAATATAATGGACTATTTTTTCAATTTATGAAATATTTGTTTGTCAAAGTACACTAACCATTATGGGGGCTATAGTTATTTTTTGATCATAATTAAATTTTTTAATAACTAGAATTTACGCAATGTTTGTCATGCTCAAAAAATTAAAAAATTCAGTTTTAAAATATGATTTCAATATCAATATTTTAAATTTTCAATATCAGATCATCCACATATGTTACTGAAATCAAACAATTAGTTGGTTTTTTGGGTAAAATATGGTGTTTTCTAGTCTCATAAACCATTACTAGAATAAGTGGAGAATATAGATAATTATGGTTTAATTAATAACATTTTCCAGCCAGATATGTACATATATAATTAACAATAAAATCTAATGTCAATTTGTCCTTTGTCACAACATATATATGAATAATATGAGTGACTATTCGCCTATATATTACAGAAAGTCTTAGAGATTATCTGAAATACCAAAATGATAGTTTTGGCATGTGGTTTGATATGTGCTTAAATAAAACTTGGAAACAATTTATGTTTCACTTTTATTGTGTTATATATATTTTGTTATTATTGTTGTAAATTTGTGTTTGGTACATATATGTTTGTATTGACGTTAAACAGTTACATAGATATATGTATAGATACGGACAGAGGAATGCTAGCTATTTCCTTCGTTGCGTGAAAATACATTCCAGTCGGGTAGGCCGTCCGGAGCATTCATTTTGTCGTATTTGTCCCACTTGTTCAAACGTCGGTACAGCTCGTTTGAAATCGCGCGCAACGGTGAATTCAAATAGAAGGCGCACTTCAGTCTGGATTTCAAATTGTTTGACTGTGTTTGCCAGGTCATCAATCCGCATACACCGTGTTGTTCTACGGAGCGCAACATTCTACGCCTTGGATCGTCTCGCGCTGTCTGAAGCAGATCTAGCGGCCATAAAGCAGCAAGAGACTAACTCACTCGCCACCTCGACGGCCGAAGCACAGTGTCCGTAAAGAGACTCAGACTGTGGAATCGTAGAATAGTATATAAGGAGTTCATTGCGCAGGGTCCCTCAGTTGCAATTTCAGAGGCCTGTGAGATATCTGTGTTGTCCAATTCGATTGAGTTTCGTTCAGCTCAGAGTGTAGAGTCGGCAAGACGCAGCCATGTCTGGACGCGGTAAGGGAGGTAAAGGTTTGGGCAAAGGAGGCGCCAAGCGTCACAGGAAGGTGTTCAGAGATAACATCCAGGGAATCACCAAGCCCGCCATCAGGCGTCTGGCCAGACGTGGAGGAGTGAAGCGTATCAGTGGGCTGATTTACGAGGAGACTCGCGGAGTTCTGAAGATCTTTCTGGAGAATGTGATCCGAGATGCGGTGACGTACACGGAGCACGCGAGGCGCAAGACTGTGACTGCTATGGATGTGGTGTACGCGCTGAAAAGACAGGGAAGAACTCTGTACGGGTTTGGAGGATAGAACATCTATTTTTTCGCTTTTCGCGAGAGCAAATCCACTCGCTCATATCAGTGGGAAATTCTCCGACTTGATCTGGAGGCTGAGTACTGATCATAGTCCATGGACTCGACGACGTCCATCGACGCGGAAGGGTGTTAGCAGAAACACTGAGAACTCCGGACGATGTCAGCTCTTGAATTCATGTGCCCTTGATGAATTGTATAGAATACGCTGCGCTGCACATCTTACAGACGCCCTCTGCGGCGAGGAAGAATCTTTTTAGTTCACCTTAAGTTACCAAAGGATCATATAGTCACTGAAAAGTGCCCTTGGGTTGATAACCCCGTGTAAATTCTTACTTCGAACTTCATTTTTTCAATCCAACTTCAAAACAAGAAACGAAGCGCTCATTTTTTTGGGACTATCCATGACTCTTGAGGATGGAATGTGACTTACCGACTTAATTGCAAATTTCGGATGGAGCCAATGATGCTAGAACATGTTGATCAATGTATCAGCTTCCTGACTCCTGCCAGCATGATCTACTGTACAATTAGCTGACTGTGGCAGATGGTTTACTCTTTGCAGTTGATATTAACTGTCATGTCCAGTACCCCCATTGATAAGTATGATCTTAAATTACTAATGAAGAATGAAACCAAATAAGTTTCATTTTAATGCGCAGAAGACAACCATACGGAAATATTCGAATACGACTATAATCATCATCAAACAATTCTTTCACAAAAATATCAAACACAGCAAAAGCTACATACTCACGGTGAACCCACCAACTCGAGCAGAATCATCTTTATGTAAGAAAAATAAACAACAAACGTAACCACCATTAGTGAGAGTGAAAATGTGGCGAGAAAAGTTCAAAAAAACTGCCACTTACAATCAGCGATAATTTCGCCAATCCAATCCTTTTACTGAAAAGTTCGTCCGTGTAAAGCACTCTTCAGCATAATAAAAAGTAGTAAATACATATACAATTAATTCTAAATATTATCTTGCATGTGACGCTTGAGATATATACTTGTGTACATAACATTTCTTATAAACTGCAAAAAAGTATCTGCGAAACACTACAAACTTCAATGATTGATACCTCTACATCAACAATGCAATGTACATATTAGGTAATCATATATAGATTATTCTATATCATCATGTTGAAACTCCAACAAAAGAAATTATTAATCACAAGATTCAAAAAAAGCATTTACTCTCTATAAATACAAATGGCATATATCCTTTAATATTATATTCAAAAGCATTGATGGGGTTGAAAAAATTTCTTTTGCAATGGATATTTTTCACATCAAAAAATTAAATGAAAAACTAAATGACATGAAAGTTGCAATATTCGACATCAAAAAATAGACATAGATTTGTACTTATATTAGTATCTTCATGAATTTATTAGGTAAAATTTGAAAGCAAGTTTGAGTTATTGATAATTCCACAATTTGAGAATAATTTAATTTGGTCAAAAGAAGTGAATTATATATAGTACTCATCACTGAACCATGTGTGTTTTACTAAGTTTACTAGTATGGAAGTGTATGAAAACTATGTAAGAGCTCCAGTTTGAGTGGAATTTTTATTCCTCAAAAAATCTTCAATTTTCGTTGTTTATCATCGGCGAATATTCAGACTGCACTTCAGATTTATGGTGAGTGATCCTTATCTTACAATCCACACTCGAAATAACTTGCGTACCACACCAAATATCCACAAATTGAGCTGCACTTTCGAAGCCCTAGTCCGAACGCATCCACCACGCGCTGAGAGTTTAGACGGAAGAGCACGCGTGCGTACCGCACTTGGACGCTGACGAGGCATGCCATGTCATCGATCCTCGCGAGCTCTGGAGTTCATGCTCGAATTGGAGAAGACCGAGGGATTCGACGGCTTAGATCCAGTCGAATCGTCCGACGTATCCTCACGGGCATGACAATTGTATAAGGCCCAAGTAACACATCGGCTTGAAATTCCGCGGACGGCGCCACGGAGCTAATCACAATTAACACGTCATTGAGGAAGCTCGAGATTCGGTCGAGTATAGATGCTGTGCGCCGCTCGTCAGCGCTCACATTTGCGATTCGAATTCTGCTGCCACACTTGCGCTCGAAGCTCTCAACTGTCTCTGTTCGAAGTGCGCAGCCATGTCTGGACGCGGCAAGGGAGGTAAGGGTTTGGGCAAAGGAGGCGCCAAGCGTCATAGGAAGGTGTTCAGAGATAACATCCAGGGAATCACCAAGCCCGCCATCAGGCGTCTGGCCCGACGAGGAGGAGTGAAGCGTATCAGCGGGCTGATTTACGAGGAGACTCGCGGAGTTCTGAAGATCTTTCTGGAGAATGTGATCCGAGATGCGGTGACGTACACGGAGCACGCGAGGCGCAAGACTGTGACTGCTATGGACGTGGTGTACGCGCTGAAGAGGCAGGGAAGAACTCTGTACGGGTTCGGGGGGTAGAATGTGCTCTGCCGTGCCCATTGGTTTGATAGTCTTTGCTGTGACGGGTGCACAATTTTCCACGGTCTGGATTTTTTGAGTGCTATTTTTGTTTCTAGGCAGAGTGAGGTTCATTTTCTGCTCGTGGAAAGGTACATCCGTGCACTTTGTATCCCGTCTGCGAATAGTTCGATTCGACAATTCGTCGAGTTATATAAGCCAGGCCTTTCGGGCGTAGTCGGGAGATATCAATTGTAAATATAAACGTAGCTCGAGATTAATCCCGCCGAACATTTTTTTGGGGTTTGATCCCAGTATGTACATTACACTTCAGATTTAAGTTTTGAAAGTCTCGTTCCATTTGAACAGGACTTCAAGAAGCCTCTATTCAGTACTTTCCCGGTCTTCCTGTCATGGTGCATCACCTCAGTAGATTGAGAAACTTGATGTAGGTTGAATGATTACTGTTCGACAGAATCTACGATATCTTGTAAGTGGTACTCCACAAGATAAGAAAGCCTGTCAGTGTATTCGAACGTTATGAGGAGCTCTCACTTTCTCCCTTTCTCCCTCAGTTAACAAGGGAGGTCCTCATTAAGTTGGAACACATTGACAGGCTTTCTTATCGAATCATTCGAATTCAATGACATCATCTTCACTTTTTCCCTGCTTCTCTGCTGCGCTTAACAATTGCAGCAACTGGCGTATCCAAAGAGTGAATTAATCGACATTTGCTGCAACAGTTGAGTATAATCAACATATTTGGGACACTCGAAAATTCTGTTATATTGTCGCAGATTTAACTCAGGTCCTTCAGCCTAGCCGATTCAATCAGGAATTGACATCTAAAATCATTTGCTCCGCACATCTTGAAAATGGAAAAATGATATAGATGATAAAGCACTCAACAAATCAACATTGTATATACACAAATACCTTTGCGAGTAAGCAAACCTCGGCCACCGAAGGCCAACACTAAGTACTGTACGTAAGTTTCATCACGAGCAAACTCTGAATGTCAAGAATCTTGAAAACACTATTGCTCCGTAAATCATTTACACTCACCACTTCAATAGGAGAATTATTCATCAAAAAATGTAACTGATTACAATCAGCACACTACGAAAGTTTTTATTATAATTCTAAACTATCAATTACATGTGTACATGTTGAAAAAAGTATGTCACACAAACAGAAATAACACGAAATCAAATGTTGTTACATATATAATATACATAACATTCATTTACAATATGCAGTGCATGTCAGTGACAAAACTAGTAAATCCTTCTATTTTCATCGAACCTGGCATTCTATGGACTAGGTGCTTGCCTCGATACATTTTAAACTTACATCTTCACTACTCCCGCTCGGCCATAGATAGCCGCTACAACACCCTGTATGTTAGATGACCATGAAAAAGCAACTGTTATAGTCTCTTTATGAAACGTGCGGTGCCGTAAAGTCTGCTGCGGTGTTCCACGTAAGTGTGGCTATGTCCTCAGACCTTTTCATATCTTGTACTGCATAATCTTTTTCGGGGATAGTGTTTGGGACTATCTCTATAATACATAGTTTTCTCGTTATCAGAATTAGAGCAGAGACAAATGACAGAACAAGTCTTTTGAAACCGAAAGGTCTGATTTGTCTGGATTGACTCCACGATATTTCGAGATGGAAATCATTGCCAAGATTTTGTAAGAAATAAAGAGAATTACTTGCACTGAGATGAACTCGTTGTTTAAACAGGCCATTGTCTTCATGTTCGTGAGGAATTCAGCAAAACTAGTTTCATTGTTTGCAAAACTTCTCTCGAAGAAACCTTGCAACCATTGATCATCCACTGTGGCAAAAGCAGTGACGTTGCGGAGGTGACGCACACGTGCAGATGGTGGACTAACTGTAGCAATGGTGCTCCATATAAGAGGAGCCCGTCATCCATTTCTCTGCACTTATAGACCTTCTCCAGATCGATCCAATCCGCTCGAATGGTGGAAAGATGAGTCGCAGGTGTTATATAGAAACAGTTCAGCTCAGCATCTCGGCAGCCGAATGATAGAGAGCAGGTCATTCATGGTCTTGAATCTGGACGAGAGATCGCACGGGTTGTTGCAGGGGCAGAATGGAAGAAGGTGCTCCTGATGGTGGAGACGGAGATTCATATTCTTTGTCAAGTGCTCTCATTGTGGTAACATGCTTTCTGGGCGGGCTGGCGGTGGCCTTAGCTTGCACACGCAGAGGAAGAAGGTCCAGAAATTTGCCCCCGGGACCTCCAAGTTTGCCCCTGATTGGACACCTCCACCTTCTGAGCAGGTTGGCGCACCAGTCTCTGGCCGATCTGTCTCGAAAGTATGGACCTGTGATGATGTTGCAGCTGGGATCTCTCAACACTCTGGTCGTTTCGTCCCCCGACATGGCGAAGGACGTCCTCAAAACTCAAGATCACCTGTTCGCCTCCCGTCCCTCATCTCCCCTCGGAGATATCTTCATGCACAGCAGCAATGATCTGCTCATGGCTCCTCTCAACGATCACTGGCTATTCATGCGCAGGACTTGCGTCATGGAGCTCTTCACATCGAAACGGGTTGCACAATTTGAGGTCTGAAGCATTTTCATGACAGCACTCTGAATTCTCACCTCCTTCCTCGTCAAACCCTAATTCAAATCTCGTCCCGCAATCTCCTTGCCGACTGAATTCCCACTCTTGTCCTTCCTTCGCTATTCATCAGGTCCCTCCTGAGCCTCACCGCAGTGGACGAGATGTGGAGCATGGCAACGTAGCCATCGCGCTCTGCAGGATTCGGGCCTTTAAGTAAGAGAGAGTGCGAGAAAGAGAGTCTGTATCCATCACCTCGTGCCCCCAGGTCTAGTGTTCAGCGAACATTAATTCCTGGTTGCTTGGCTTCTATGTATGCAGTACACAGGAGTAATGGTGCATGTTGAGTGATCGTGATTGGCCGATTGGTGTGTTAGTGGTTAAGCGAGAGCAACCCTCGAGTCTGAATGGGCAGCAGAGGAGATTTGTAACGAGTGTCAGACTGCTGCTCTCATGGTGTATGGCAGGAGAGGAGGAGAATAGAAACTTGGCGGACCGTAGGGCGCATGTTGGATGAGGGCCGAGAAGGGAACGTCCTAGACATAGATCGCCGGATGAAAGAGCATGGGTTCAACATCATCACCCAGGAGCTCTTCAAAAAGAGCTTCCATGGCCAGAGGACACCCACCATCGCGGCGGACGGCGAGGCTCTGGAGTTTCACGATCTGATGAAGGAATTCACCAGCATCGGGTTCTTTGTGCCGGGAGAGTTTCTTCCCTGGCTGCGTAAACTCAGGATAGACGTCGGCGGCGTCGAGGCCAAACTGCAGAAATTGTCGGTCAAATTCGACAGCTTCTTGAGGAAAATCATCGAGGACCACCGACACAAGATGTTCATCCGGCAGAATACTGAGATCGAGGACTTCGTCGATGTGCTGCTGTCTCTGCAGAGCGACAACCGCGACGCCAAATGCTTGACCGACGACCAGATCATCGCTCTCCTCCAGGTACGCACCTCCACCTCTTGCCAAGTCAAAGTCAGCATGCTTCCGTAGGCAGTCTGCAAAGCACGTGGGTAATGGGCCCCTCGCCATTCCACCAGCATCTGTCCACGTGTCACGAGCCTATTGATATAGACCCCGTCATTAATCGTCTTGGCATCGCAGAACTTGCTCATAGCTGGCAGTGACACGGCTGCCAACACGCTGGTATGGATACTGTCGGAGCTGATGCGGAATCCAGAAGTTCGCGACAAGCTGCGGAGAGAGCTGGACGACGTCGTAGGCCAGGAGAGGCTGGTCCACGAGGCGGACCTCGTCAACCTCGAGTACCTTCAAGCCGTGGTCAAGGAGGCACTGCGACTGCATCCACCTGCGCCGTTGCTGGTGCCCCACTCGAACGTAAGCGCCACCACAGTGGCAGGCTACGACGTGCCTGTCGACACGCGAGTGTTCGTCAATGTCTACGCCATCCAGAGGGATCCCACAGTCTGGGAAAATGCTCTGAAATTCGATCCGCAAAGGTTCATCGATCGCTCGGTTGGTTATCAAGGCCAGGATTTCGTCTTCTTCCCTTTCGGCTCCGGTCGGAGAATCTGTGTCGGCATGAACATGGGCTTGCTGACGGTCGAATTCACTCTGGCTCTGCTCCTGCAAACTTGCGACTTTTCTCTACCCGAAGGAATGGCACCTCAGGACGTGGACGTGGACGAGAGTCACGGTGCAACTTTGTCCAGAATGCGGCCCCTGAAAGTTCTTGTGAGTCCACGTTCGGCCTCGAAGTTGATAAACACGAATTCTTAGGGTGTAGGGCTCTTCCGTCTCTGTATGCTGTAGATTTTTGAGGCGATTTTGAACTCTGCAGTTGTGGTGGATTTCGGTGAAGGAAAGGAAGGCGTCGCGATGGTTTGCTGCAGGATTAGATTAGGGCGGTCGGTCGGAGGTGGGGAGGACAGAGGAAGTGCAATTTGAATTTTACTCCGAGTAGTTGTTTGGTCAGATGCAACCGCTGCTCTCCAACTTTGTTATTAGATGCAGCGGGTTCCCGTAGAGTCGAAACATTCCAGCCTAGTCGTGCTGGATTCTGAGCATGAACCTTTTGACCAAGGCTCCTTCTGTCCTCAAAATCATCGAGAACAAAGCAAATCAGTGTTTCAAGAAATTTCGTAGTCGAGGAGGTGACATGCACTGGATCATAATTTGCAATGCATCTATCTGAGCTCGTGAACGGAAGGAGGAGAGCGATATTCAGATTGGAGTGCCAATGCACATGCGAATCGAAGAGCAAAAGGGAGAGTCATGGAGAAAAAACCGAAAACCGACGGAAGAATTGCCAATAATACCTGAACACTAAGAGTGAAGATGTTACTCTTTCCTATTTTACATACAAAACAGCTTTTCATATCATTCCTTACTTTGAGAAGCATATATACGAAAATTAGTTTAAAAAACTTATGCAATATTATCCGAAGCTTATCACATATTTGAATTAATCTTATGAGGTTTAGAATATAAAAATTAATCTTATGAACTTACCCTCAACCAATAATCTCATTTGCAATTACCCCCGAGTGTTCTCATTTTCAATACTTGCAAACCATAACTATATATATATATATATATATATGTATATATATATATCAGAGAATTGTTGGTTCGTTTCGTTACATGATACATATGTCCATTATCTCAAAAGATGATTAATTTTTGCCCAAAATCTTATGTTAGGAGATCAGTCACAATCTCTCATTGTTGATATAACCTCCAAAGCACAATAAAATATCATATGTGATAAAGAGTTCTTAGGGAATAAACTAAAAGATTTTATCTCATCACTCAAATACTAATAAATAAATTTACAAATTCAAAAAAGAAAATTCAATACATTTCATTGTATCTATAACTTTTATATTTTTGGGTAACAACAACTTATCAACTTCATAAAACATTTGTAGATAAGTTGTCTATGAAGAAAAGATATTTACGTAAGCCTCAATTCAGTAGCAAAGCAGTACACAATTCCCTACAACGTCAAGACTTGAGAATAAATATTGAAGTGCTCACATTGACATGATCTTCAACACGGGGACTCGGCGACGGGAAGTGTATTGGTTCAGCATTCTGCCGTAACATTTCTGTGCGCACACGAACTGTGCGTGGAATAGGCTATATAATAACATGGTGTATATCATATATACCTTGTTGGGGAACTACAGGGCTCAAGCAATTCCCAAATCTCATAATCTGATGCTTCCAGGTGATCTGTATTTTTGTGCAGAACTGGTGAGTCTAGGGACAACGATAAAATTAGCCGTCATGCGCATGGCTGTTCTATAAAATGGTAAATAGATAAAGCCCGTGGGAAAAAAGTCTGAAAAACAAATGGACGTCAACCATTCAGAGATAAACCCCTAGCTAGTGCCAAAAACACCCGAACGGTAATTTATGAAAAGCCACTAGCTTTAATAGAGAAATGGAATTATATAAAAAGTCCAATATCCCGATGTTGTAGAATGTGCCCGACCACCGTGATTGGCTTCAAGTCGATCTCCGGGTTGTAGTGAAACTCCCGACGTCAGAAACGAGCAATTTGTCTAGAGCCAAATGGAAGTGCCTACATGGCCCAGTGACAGAGAAGTGGCAATGCGTGGCTTCGAGAAATTGCGATGATCAGTACGAAAGGCATCGAATTAAGGTAAAGCAGCGTGCAGTCATTGAGTGTGGAACCCAGTGGCAATCCGTTTGCTCGCCAATGTCCCGAGTCACATGCAACGAAAGTCCGAGGAGTAGTAGGCAGGCAGGCTGGCCGGCTCGCTGACTGACCCATGTGCAGGAACAATGCGTCGTCTTGCTGGTTGACCTAATAATAGTGCACTTCGTAGTTTGATCTATTATGCAAGGAACGATGGAATCTAGGCCGGATCCGGTGAAACGAGAATGTCGCGGTCTCAGCAATAGTGCACGACGAAAATGATGTAGGGAAGACTTGCAGCTTGAAAAGAATTTCCGCAATTGGAAGAATTCGAGGACGATAGTGTAGAGAGGCTCTGTCAAGGCCGCCATGGAGTGCAGTGCAGTCGGGTACAGTCAGGTTGCAGGGTCGGATCCGGCCCATTCCCTGTCGAATGGGCCAAGTCGCGGGCCGGGAAGCACAGTAGCGGGTCGGTCACGAGTGGAGTTGATAGCCAACCAGTCAGTGGCTCGGGCAATTGGCATCTGCACGGGCACCGGTGGAGGCTTTGCGGAGGCAATGAAATTCTCTCTCGTGCAGTGCTGGGAGAGAAAAGAGCTGATTTTATTTATTGAGCGACGAGAGGTGAGAGATGAGAAGTAGGCCTCGGATGAGAGGGCTCAAGTCTTCGATTTTCTTTTGTTCGCACAGGGTCTAGGGAAGGTGTGAAACCGATCTGTGCACGAGACGACGTTTTCCTCGTCGTGGTCCCCACTGATGGACTCTGGCTCAAGATTGTAGAGATTCGGGAACGAGCCGTGCTTTTGTTCCCTTCCTCTTGGTCCGCATCCGGTCTGCATCTGGTGAGCTTTTGTCTTTTCTGTTCTTTTCCCTCGCGCATTGATTCTGTGGAAGTCCAACGTGGAGACAGACTTCTCAGCAGTCGTAAATGCGGGCTTCGAACATAAAAGCCGCATCTGATAGGTCTCCCCGTCTCATCTTTTAGCAAATGCTCTGCAGTCGTCGTTCTGAGACTAGCAGCTGAGCAGCTGGCTATTGGAGCTGACTGATTCTTCGATCGCTGTAGATAGTAAGCAGTGAGTATTTTATGTAGCCTTGAGTCCCTCGTGCTTGCAATGGTTCTCAATTTTAATGACGGTGAACGTAATTGCAAGAGAATGTGGTCGGAAATACACAAAACCTTTCGTTGTGTATACCTCTGAGTACGCCTGACGTGCTGATGGCCTGCAGGACGAAGGACGAGGATAATGCGCTACTGCTGCAATGCATCCTTTAATCATAAGATGTCAGTTTTAGCCTCTATTTGATTGCTGTTGTCTGTGGCACCATTGGAGACGAAGATTGGGATGATGTAGATTATTGGTGTCAGGGACTCTTAAAACCGCCTCTGTACCGTGTTAAAGAACAGAGTGCCGAGAGGTAAACCTCTGGGTAGATCAGGGCCCAATACGTGAATTGAATTGCCGTCTGGGAGGTCTGTTATGCAGATTGTTGATTGTGGAAGTGATCGAACAGGGTGGCAGAGGCACAGGATGAATAATTCGGAGCGAATGGATATGGAGTTGGATCAAACCTGGATGCAGACGGGGGAAGTGGTGGAGTCCAGAGCCCCAGGGAAGGTCATCATCTGCGGGGAGCATGCTGTAGTTCATGGAACTGGTGCTGTTGCGGCATCTCTCAATCGCTACACAGTTGTGCGAATGAATAGACCACCAGCTCATGTCGGTACGTCAAGCTCTCTTCTGCAAGCCTTGAGTGTCATTTAATATTTAGCTCTGACTTATGTCTCCGCCTCACTCTTCTCGAACTCGTCCTTGAACGACGGGCTTTCTAGTTGGCGACTCGGGTGTCAATTTCGAGCCTATAAGCCTTATTCTTGCTGACAACGCCAGAAATCTTCCTTCGGAAATCTGAGAGATGGGCCGTTTTCCTGTGAAAAAGCTCCGGCAACACTAGAGTACAGTGACCATCCAGCTAGTGTAGAAACATCTTACTGGCAACTCAAGTGCTTTTTCTACAATGTAAGTGGGTAATAAGTTTTTTTTGGTGATAGGAACTTCTATCGGAAAGAAATTATGAAAGAAGTCCCTGCAATGTAGCTAGGATTTTATTTTCTCTGAAAGTGTCAGTCTTTCAACCAATTTCAAGGATCAGTGCCGCATTACTTGTGTGCTTATGTCTGCTGCACAAACAGCTGTTGGAGCCTAGAAATCAATTCCATATTGGTTGAAGAAGTGTGGATGCAAATAATGGCCGTGTGGTTGTTCATGGCAAGCACTACCCCAAAAGCGGGCTGCTGGCTCTCAGTTTGAAAGAAATAAGGGTTCGTATTGAGAAATTCTTTTCCTTTCGGCACAACAATCTTCGTTGTTAATTATTTCTAACGTCAGGAATCGCTGAATGGACTGTTTGGATTGCCCGTAAACTGGTATTGGGTCCAATTGCGTGTGGCACATGACAGACTGGAGCGGTAAAGTCAATGTTGACACTTCGTCTAATTCGATTGGGTGAGTTGATTTGTATGTTGAGAAGCAAGGCAAGAAACATACCCAGATGCCAAGCCCACAGTTTTGGCGAACACTAGTCATCGTTCCGCGAAAGTATTGTAGGAGAAAATGTGGGACATTCAAGAAGTTGTCTACAGGCAAGATGGAAAGTGCAACAACAGTGGACAGGAAGAACAAGTCAAAAACACACATGCATTCCTTCCTGACTCGAACTGAGGGAGGAACGTGAGTGATTTGAACTTGATCTTCTCAAAGCTGAAAAACTTCCTGTGAAGCACATTCGCTGTTAGCGGTTATCAGCAAATGCACTTGACAGGAATCCTAAATTTGTCACCTATAGTAAAGTAACTCACCCATTTTACTCCTGTCACCTTACAGCGTCTCATATTATCCTACAGATTCTCTAAATTCGGTTGATCCTGGAAGTTTGTACGATCAACTGGGGTGGAGATAAAGGGAGATCAAATGTAATTCAATGACAGAGGGCACTGGAAGTAATTATTTATGCGGTGGAATTGTAGTTTGCACAAATCTACCGCCAAGAGGTTCATCGTGCTTGCTGCCACACAGAACAACGGATATAGGAAATAAGGCCTTGGCGAGCAGCTTTCCACAATGTTACCCTCAGCTACTCGTCTCTATGCTGGTTCTTGCAGGGGATAATGGCGTCTTGAGTATACATCTCCCGGAGCTGGAAGTACGTCTGAAGTGGACAGTCGCGTACCTCAAACAGTCTTTACCCTCACTCGACCAAGTTCAACCGAACCCTCTGACAAGTGTCGGTTCGGAGAATATTAAGATAGTGATTTCAGAATTTGTTGAAAAAGAGATGCCAAGAAATTCAGATAAAGGATCGATTGGAGGAGTCCAAGCATTCTTGTTTCTCTATGTTTCCATTTTAGGGTGAGTATTTTGTTAGATCTCATACTGATGATGCTTAAACTCAGAGAATATTTAACGAGAGCTACATAGTTTTGCATTGGCCACTCCAGAGACGGTCACTGTTTGCTACTGACAATGTTCAGTTTGAGAAACTTTTCGTGCAAACCTGTATCTTTCTCGTACTCCACTTAACTTCATCGTTGAATGTCAGTGCTCGACCACTGGTGGTCGGGCACTGGAAGTCTGGGATGAAGTAATATCAGAGCAAAGAAGTACAGAATCGGTGAGGGTCTTGTTAATCTGAAAGTGCTCAATTTTCATTTCTCTAACAGGGTAACACTTCAGGTTGCGGCCTCTGGAGGCGGTCGTCACGTCCGAACTACCTGTAGGAGCAGGCCTTGGCTCCTCTGCAGCGTTTTGTGTTTCAGTATCCGGTGCTTTGCTCACACTGGCGGGAAAGTTGGACTTCCATCCACAATCGTCTGATGGCATCAGATGGAAAGACATACTCGACACAGGACTAGATTTGGTCAACATGTGGGCGTTTGAGGGCGAGAAGATTATCCATGGCAAGCCTTCAGGGGTGGACAACACTGTTAGTTGCTACGGTGATTATCATTGTTCCTCTGACTTCCGGACTAATGATTGATTAAAGTTCACAGCTCCTACGATATCCTCACTCGTTAGGAGGAACCACTTAGAAGTTCATGCCAGCGAGGAGCTTCACTTCTGTTTAAGTTTCAAATAAGTATGGTAAGATTTGCAGATTCCCAGTTCATTGTTTACAATATCCGGTCGTTTGATTCAGCATGTGTAATTGTTTTGCAGGTCATGTTGTTCACTTCAAAAAGGGCCAGATCACGCGAATTGATGGCCAGGTGGAATTGCGGATGCTCTTGACTAACACGAAAGTGTCACGCAACACGAAAGCGTTAGTTGCGGGAGTCGGGGAACGTGCAGAGAGGCATCCGGAAGCAATGGCTGCAGTTTTCCAGGCCGTCGATTCTATTTCCGACGAAGTCGTTAAAGTTCTTCAGTCTCCCATCGAGGAAGCGACTGTCCCTACGCCGGAGACCATCAGCCAAGAGGATGAAGAACAAAAGGCAGAGGAGCGGAATTTCGCCCAGAGCTTGTTTATGTCCGAGGGAATGGTTATAAACACGAGTAAAACTGATGGGAACAAGTTAAGTGCTCCTCCAAGACCCAAAAGAGTTCACGTATTGACACGGCTGGAGGAGTTGATATGCATGAATCAGGGCCTTTTGCAATGTATGGGTGTGAGTCACCCGACCATAGAACACATATGTCAAATCACCTCGCGCTTCAACTTGTGTTCCAAGTTGACTGGAGCTGGTGGTGGTGGTTGTGTATTCACGCTACTACCTCATGGTACGTATATATTCCTCCTATGACCTTGAGCAAACTGTAGTATTAAGCTCTAGGCATTTGACTCAGATCCTGACAATAACATTCAGACTTACTGACCATCTGAAGGTCCCTTGTACTAAGGCTTGTTCTCAGCTTTGTCTATCACATGTTTACGAGCTACAGTTGGTCCAGTATCTGTGGCGGCGAGTAACTATTAGTACCAGTTGTCCAGTAGTAGGAAAAAGACCGAGATTGACAATAGATGTGAGTCTTGTTCTGTTCGCAAATTTCATTTATCATTGCAGTCAGATTTCGAGTTTTTTTGCCTATGTCTGGAGAATTGTTGGTTCTTTTTTGGCTGGTTGTTATTCCTATATTCCCTTATATATACAAAGAGTTCATAGTCTGTCTTCTTTCTCCCGATCCGAGTTATACCACTTGGCAGCTTTCTCTCGTGATGCATTCATTCCTGGATGTTCTTTTAAAAACTGCTTTTTCTTGCAGATCTCAAAGATATACAGAAGGTCAGACACCAGCTGCAGTTAGCTGGGTTTGAATGTTTTGAGGCAGCCATGGGTGGTAAAGGACTACAGATTGGATTTCGTTCTTCAATTTTGCCGTCTCCTTAGGAAGCGAGACCAGGCTATTGTATCTTAGTTTTCAAAATTAAATTCAGATCGAAGTTGTACTATACTCGATCTCTTTACCCATCATACTGAGGGTAAAGAGATTTGTGTTATGTGGAGCCGAGATCTTATCGTTACATTCATTCTCCACACGGGTATGGAATAGGTTTCGTGGCTTTAATGGCATGCTATCAACCCTGTAACTTCTGAACGAGCTGTTTGTATGCTTTGTGCAAAGAAAAGTAAAGGTTTTCATGATCAGTGCAAGTTCCATCGAGCTCACCGACATGCATTTTATAAGCCCTTGTAGTCACCTGGTTTTATTAAGCCAACCAATTATGCCACATGGGGTCGTACGAAGAGTTTCAACTTCTTACACAACGACTCGTCACTCATATGCACGTCAAAACTTAAAAACTTGTGGATTGAATCTTCAAACTTCATGTTCAAAATCCTTAACAATCTCTACTAAGTTTAATCCAAAACTGGTCGCACACGTAGAACGTAAGCGCATGACCTGGGAACATATGTGGATGCTGTGATCACTGCCCTAGTTTAGTAATTCAAAGAACGTCCCGCATGCGAGCCGTATTATCAGTAAATTGATAGCTGCGTCCACCTTGAGGCCGGTAAAGGTCTGGCGTGGTGAACTCAGTGACTAGGGTCAAAGATAATTCTGTTCACCACAATGGCCACCAAAGCCCTTTATGACTGGTAGTGAGCAGCCTCGCTCACTGAGTATGAAACAGATTTGTAGTTACAATTTCAGTTCCCAAGACAGTCCCTATGAATGACTTGAGTTGGCCCTACCTTCCAGTACCTTTGAAAGTCCAACAGGGGAAAAAAAAGTCATTGGACTTGCAGCAGAGGCACATACGTCGTTTAAGAGCATTGAACAGAACGAACCAACCTTTTATCTCTCAGAAACGAAATGCAGGGAAGACGTGGTCAAACCTAGTGGATAATGAAGCTTGGGAGTAGCCTTGCTGCCAGATACTTTGGAACACCGTCATACTTTTTGCATTCTAGAATGAATAATCAATATCCGCCCATACGACCGAGGAGTCTCATAAACATGCAAATCTGAACGCGTGTAAACAAACAGAAAGCAAAATCAAGGTCTTTTTTAAGCAACATCAAGTAAATGTCTTAGTAATGTGGGTAATTTCAAAGAAACAGTGCCAAAGGACAGATTGCAGATTCTGTCGAGGTCCTACTTCCACCCACGGACCCCACTTGTGTCAAGCCTTGTAGAAGAAACTCAGAAGAAGACAACAATTACAATTTACAGAGATTCGTTTGTTGCTCCCTCAATCTCCATGTAAGATATTTCCTATCCATGTGCAGAGAAGAGGTCAGTTGGCAGTCCGAGAGGCCGTGTTATACTTCTGGGAAAAGCGTCCTTCAATGATTCGTAGGAGTCAATGAATTTTCACTCTAAAGCTCACCAGTCTGCAGACGGGCTATGAGAGAAAGGAGGTCGAATCAGATGAGAACAAGCCCTCAATCAGGTGTGGTCAACTGGACCACTTCCCCAGTGAGAGAGAGAATGATATCCACCCCTCCTGACCCAGACCATGGAACAAACATGGCACAAATCAGCAAGGACTCGTGAAACCGCAGCGGTAGTCATGGAACGGAGAGGGTTGAGGATGAATTCCTACTTCCACAAGTAACAGGAGTGTGTAATTCGGTCACGGTCATGCCTCCTCATCAGCAGTCCACATGTGTCCTTTCGTATCATGCTCCGAGGCACATCTCAGCTCCAACTCCCTGAGAATCAACACTCGCTGTCCCTCAAATCGTACGATTTGCTTCTGGTCTGACTCGCCAAATTTCCTGTACCATATCGTAGGTACGAGACACCGACTACACGCCCCCATGTTGGACTGCAAGTTCCATTTTACAGTTCTGAAGAATCCGTTACGTCTGCACTGCGTGTGTCCATGAGTTGAGATTGATTCTCGGTTTTGTGTTCGGGTTCCTGGTACTCGATCTGATTATTCCTCCTGATTTTCTTGACCATCTGAAGCTTATTCTCTTTTTGTAATGTGAAACTATGACAAGGAATAGATAGTGAGTTTTGACTGATAAAATTCGTAAGAAGAGTAAACATAGTTCCAGGGCTAGGCTAGGTTCAATCTCTTGCCAAGTTCTGTCTTTTCAACTGTCGAGGACATATTCAGACCTGTCCCTTTTCTGCAACGATTTGTTCTGCCCCAATCTCTGACTCAGTGTGTGTGCACAACGAAGTCTTCAACTCAAAAGCTAGAAACCTGGAACAACCGTATCTTCGTTTTGCATGCTCGGTGCCACTATCACAAAATATCTTCTAGCAAAGACTCCGAATTCTAATGAGGATGAAATCCAGAAAAAGCTTTGCATCATTACTTGACGTCGTCAGAGGTTACTGGATCGGGCAAAGTGCAGTCAGCTAAAACGAAGATCTTACCCTTGTCGTCATTTAACCTCGAAAACCAGGACTTGGCTTCTGTCTGCACTTCACGAGCATCATCAGATGATGTGATAAGTGGACTCCACTTATCACTTCTGGCTTGACTTTGTACAGTACCATCTCTCTGATCAACCTCATCAAAGTAAAAGAGAAAAAATCAACGAATTCTCGTGTGAAGCACGGCAAAGATCCACACAATGGAGTGCGAGGAAGAGGAAGTCTTAGAGGCAAGCACCCACCAAACTCAACCATATCCTCCAGCAAATCAGCCTGCGTTGCATGTACCCCTGGTAGTGGCTGAAATCGCAACAAAGCTGACCCACAGGTTGCCTGCTTCAGATTTGACAAAGCACACACGCCTCGCTCCAAGTCTCGAGCTGGCAGCAAATAAACACCTTCCGATCAAAGCCAGGAACAAAAAACACTTTAGCATTCTTCTTCAATCACCTCCATTCAGAAGCTCAAATGTCTAGATACTCTAGTCAACAACAATTCCCAGAAGGAAATCTCTGACAAAGTAAAAGAAGCAAAAAAAGAACACGCCCAAAAAGTGTTCAGTAGCAAGGAACCTACAAAGTAAAGCAATGGAGGAGAAAGAGCAACTACCTGAGTACTTTGAAACTCACTGACATGGTCTTCTTTCCCCATAAGAAGACCATGTCACTGATTTTCAAAGTACTCAGGTAGGTGTCAATCAGGTGCTGATTATTGAACTAATTGAGAACTGGTTTAGCGAGTAGAGGTATGCTCAGCGTGCACAAGGACTGCAGTTTACGGTATACGGTACAGTACGCGGTAACTGAAGGAGCCGTTCTCGGACTGCAGCGGAGACCACGGTACAGGGAAACTGTAGCGTAGTAAAGGCGGTCTGACATGGATGAAAGTCGGGTCACGTGGCGGACCCAGGTTGGCCAGACGGCATGCATGGCTGGCTCTTGGATCTCCTGCTGGCATCCATGGATCCCGCAGACTTCTGACCGGGTCATGATCAGATACTGTGCCGTCCAGCACTGTACTGTACGTAGTACAGTGCACAGTTGATTACCGCGACACCCAGTATTAATGGGTTAACCATTAATTAAAATTTAAGTCCGACTTTCTTCGCTCTTTCCATCCACTTTCGCCCCGAAAAATCGCCACGTCTGGTTTCATCCCCAAGGAAGGTAAGAGAAAACCTCATTTTTTACAGTAAAATGCGTTTATGGTACGTAAGAAAATGACTGGCAAGATTCTATCAAAAATTACGGTAACCCAAGGTTTGGTTTACAACATGCAGTCTAATTATCTGAATTTATATACACGAAATAATAGAAATGAAAAAAAATGTATAACCAAAGGCTAGTATATCTTTGTATTGATATGTTCAGGGATCTAGCCTATGGTTTTCATTAACTTTCATGTTTTTTATTCTATTAGATACTGAACATAAACTATAACATGTCGATCTTGTGTTTATATATATATATATATATATATGCCAACATGGGGGCTAGAGTAATAACCTTACAATAATAAGTTCATAACAAGCATCAAGTTGAAGATGATGGGACCTCAAACAAGATTACGAAAATATGAAAAGAACTTTGTCCTATACACAGCCCAGAGATTCTCCAGGACACGAGATGGCTTCGTGTGTGCCTGTCTAACTGTCAAGCTCTGGAGAAAGCACACGTAGATTCAACAGCAGTGATGTCCCAGCCAGACATGTCTCATACGATGTTGGCTGCCCAAAGCCCCAAGCCCCTGATGATTGCACTCTAAACATAGAGGGCACAGCTTCTCGCTCGACGAGCACACTTCGTTCTGTTGGACAACGACACCCCGATCGCCCAACAGAACAGAACAGACGGAGACCAAGGTCAAAGACAAATCCACGAATGCAACGACGACAACGACGACTTGTGAGTGCCTCGGTAGGAGGAGGGCAATGGCCCAAAGAGCAGGTTCAAGCATTCGGGTACGGAAATCGGTTGCGCAACGAGCATTATTTGCTGCTGGCCTCGCATCAGCAGGCGATGTCAACTCGTCACCATGTCTCGTGCTCGAGCTAGAGCATTGGAATTTAGAGCGTCGTTTGCACATCGTGCCGCTCGTCGGATCTTCTCTTACGAGCGGAGAGATCTGTTTGGAGTGGAGGCCCAAGTTGTCGAGTTCTCGAAAGTCCATGATTCAGATCAACGTTCGTTACGCAAGTGCTGTGCCAGTTGCCTCCCATGAGTCCCACCCATTGCATCCCATCGCCGAGGCCACTTGTTCTCCGTCCGTTTGTTCTGGACACTCCACTTCACTCCACCTCCCCTCCACTCCATTCCACTCTTGTGCAGAAAACCGAGATGATTGCCGGAGGTGGTTGGAAGTCGGATCCATCTGTCTATCCATGTCTTTCCACTCTCTCTGAGACTGGATGAGCTCGGAGATTGATTTGCTTCATCACCACTGCACGGTACAGGTGACACGAACAGCAAAAGCTTATGTTGGGTGGTGGAAGCAAGCGTGGGTGAGAAATGTCATGAAGTCTTGTGGCCTGAGATTTCTGAATTCTCGGGCTAACTTTTACTCTCGTGGTTCCCAAAGTTTGAGCTCGGGTTTGACTTTCATTTGGCAGGTTTTCGTCCGAGCTTTGAAGGTCCTGTGGCGAGTATCTGTAGCCTGTCGAGCCAAGAGGAAAACACAAAGGCAACGGAATAGTTCCTTCCCTCACTGGAGTACATGATGTCGGCTTTACTGAAAATCTGATTACAAGGACAGTGCTGCTTTTCAGAGCACTGAACTCGTACATTTTAAAGTTAACTGATTCTCCAAAAGTCAATATCAAATCTCAAAGAGGAATTTTTACAACTTTATCAGCCCATTCTCCAGCAATTGACCTGACGACCCAGCTTGGAGATTATACCTCCCTGTGATTCCATCACATTAAGAAACGCGAGTGTAGTGGAGTAGGAGGATCTATCCACAACAGCTTGTGACCCTACAGAATCTGGATCTCGAATTCCCAGTTCCATTCTTATGAGGGAATTGCTGAACATTAAAAGACGTAATCGACCTAAGAGGTTCGATTGAAAGCTTGCTCTGAACACAGGAGGACCTGTGGTGGACCACCCTCGGTAATCAAATGGCACTTCAGGACCACATCCCTTGGACCCAAAAACATTTTGACGCCTTAAAGTGCCGACCCGAACAAAGCTAGAATCAAGTTTGTCATGATGTAGTGCCCAGAATACACAACATTAACCCGCAGAAGTTCTGAGAATGTTAATCACATGAACATCCTTAATCCATAATCATTAACTAGATCCAGATTCCTCCCATCAAATTAACGCAAGCAATTGATTCAGGAGGAGCGAAATAGATCAGTAATTAAGAACCTCGAGCTTTCCCAGCTCAAGTCCACATGACACCGGCGGCTCATGAGTTCCGGGGAACCGAGATGTCAACCAGTACAGTAGTAGTGGGGCAATGTCACAGCTGCTGTAACGTGAGGGGCCCTGCTTTTCATGGCGAAAGTACCAGATTGGGACCGAGCCACTCGGTCCCCTTTTAGCAGAGAGCGTGAGAGCTAAATTTATACGTGCAATAGACGACGACGTGTTGGAGTGGATGGGAGTTCATGCGGAATGGAATTGACTGCGGCCTCCCTCCCTCCCTCCCGCGCATCCCAGATGAAGTTAGAACTGCCGGTTTATCTGGACGTGAGATGACACATCAATGACGACAACAGAACAGTAAATTGGATGGATGTGCAGCCCTGGTACCGATCTTTTTCCCACATTTGGTGCTTGATTATTGAGGTTCGGAATGGAGTTTCACGACCTGCATCATAATCAGTGGTCTATTTGTGAAGCTGAGACTTTTCGAGCATAATGGCTTTGCTTCCATACGAGCCTGCTCGCTCTGGACATGCTCTGGATGGTCGATCCGAGGTTCAAGAGGAGAGGGAAGTCAACAATGGCGAGCCTGGATTGAGAGAATATAGATGTGCCACCCCGAGAGGACAAATCAGGTACTGAAGACATGGCCAAAGACATGTTCCATGATACGGAGGAACATTATGATACTCCTCGCCGGCACTTGCGAGCCTTTTTCTCCTCCCATTTATTGGCAATGGCGGGCTCGTATCATTATGACTGCGTCCCTGCGATTAAATTTCATGTAAAACTATGCTGCGCATCCTTGTTCTCTCCAGGACTGCTATGGACTCCCCAAGTCTACGTGTTCACTTTCGTGCTTGAGGCCTTGGTGGCATCTGCTTAATTTGTCAAACACATGAGGCAAATCCAGTGAACTTTTTCTTTTATGGAATGCAGGTCCTATGGCGGAGCCATGGGGCCAACCAAAGTGAATGGAATTTTAGTATGGGAAGACCCCACGAAGCTATACGGTCTGGTATTCACTAGTATCATAAATACAAGTATGTATTATCCTGACTAAAATATATCAACTATGTAGATAAATGGTCTAGGATCAACAGAGGATCTTATAATTATCATATGACGTGATTTTAATGGACTGAACTTGGAGATGGTACTTTATCTCCCAGTCCTTGAAAACCTTAGGTCACTCTTGGGAGGTCCAGTGTGGAATTTCCAAATTGCTGTAACTAGCTGCAATACTTGTATAAAACAGGGTATAACATGGTGTGGTGGTTTAAATTCCATTCTTCAGATGAAAAATACTATTTCCAGAAGAGAAGGAAAACACTGCAAAAATAGATCATCTTCAGTCTCATTTTTAACGATGCTCCGTAAGAACAGACTTGGAAAACGATTGTCTTCGTTAAACATTCCACGTCTAGCGGAAGTTGAGACACCATGCCTCTGGGGTCCGATTATCAGGTTTTCGTCTACCAATCTGCTCACCTCGATTAATCCATGGCTGAACAACACAAGCCACGAACCATGAATTCTTATTGTTTCGATCTTTTATGAAGTTATACAGGTCAACGGTTACATACATGCAATCCATGAACGGTCCCACCAATCTGCATAGATGTAACGACTCAAAGTGGTAATGAAGTAGCCCTATACTATGATAATAACCTCAATCGACAAACAAATTTGACGTCGATAATCAAATTCATACTAATGCGATCAATTTTCTTAATGAATCAGGTTTCAAAACAAGTGATTTTCGTGTATTTTAATCAAATAATTCGTTCAATTATGGCATTTATTTTAAAAATGTTTTATGTTATTTCTGATCTAAACTATTTATGTATATATTTTTTATATTATTTTAGGTTAGATATTATATTCAATCCATTTCAAAGCCTGAATTTTGTAAAAAAATAAAATTCAGAGAAAAAGTTGAAATTATTAATATTTTCATGAATTTTTATCAGTACTTAATTTTTTAAGTTGGCATTCTTCATTCAATCTGATTAATTTGTGATCAACTTGTCATCTCAACGGAAACCTTAATTAAAAATTTATTTACCAAAATAAGAATTTGACGATGGAATTTTATTTGATACATATATAAAATTCAGAATGAAATCATTATTTTTTCGTATTTAAATAAATAAATAAAAACAATTTTCTTAATCCTATTTTTTAATTATATTTGTATCGCGAGATCAATATTTTTCATGAGTCATACGAATTTAATCCTAACTTGAATATCTCGACATTCTGTTTATGTTATGTAGATGTAAGTGAAATTTGAGATATCTATTAAAAGTGTTATATGAAATTCTTTTATGATTATCAATAAATATATTGATATTATTGTTTAGAATTATTGATTATTTATATTTGTGATTTTCAAGATTATGGCAGTTGACATTCCAAGGAAAATTTCAAATGTTTAAAATATGTAAAACCACAATATTTTAAATTTTAAATTTTATTGTAAATAAATAGAGAAAATTTAAATTTGTTGAATTAAACAATTCTTCCATGTGTGATAAAAACACCTCCAAATTTTGTTTTATTTTGAAATAAGACTGTTTATCAATCACAGTTTAGATTAGATTCCATAGTTTTTACGAAAAAATTCAATAAGATTATGTTTCAAAAAAGAAAATATATATTCTTGTGTTTCTGAAACAATCTTACCTTTGGTTGGTATATGAATTATTACATGCAAGAAGTTTATACTGGTCAATAGTTTTCCTTTACCTCTCATACATAAATTAGCTTATGTGCAAAAAGTGTCGAAATCAATCACGCTATTCCCGAAGTCATATCTGGATGATCAGAAAAATTAATATGACGCCAGCGACATTCTTCTAAAAGATACATCATCAATCAACAATTTACAAACCGAAAAGCAGACCGGGTGCTATGAGTTGCATGAACCCAATACAGTACTGCACAAGGAAACCCAAACCAATAAATGCGTAATATATCAGAAGAGTGATTTTCGAGCGGGGTTATCACAATTCACTCCATCCACTAAACAGTGCACGAGAGTTGAGACTTGGCTATTAACAGCAACGAGGAGGATCCTGTTTCACGTAAAACAACAGGCCTGCTCGAGGTTGCACCGCCCAATTCAATGATAGGGCCGGCATGTCCTGAAGCATTAAGCATGATATAACCAAACCGAGTTCATCCCGATGGAGTAAAGTCGCGCTGGCCGGCTTCATTTTGTGTGGAGTGTGTGTTTGTCCTATCTCCGCGTCGAAGGCGAGAAGTGGATATTGGTACTGTCACTGCACGTCAAGAAAGGCACATGAATGCTCGAGAGAGGGAGAGGGTGTTGACTCATATTTCTGGGAGTTCCTCGTGGTGACGCTGGGCAATGAAGATGGCAACTGCTTCACATTCCCTCAACCAAACCTAACCACCAAATCTCGTCGTCAAATAACTCGAGAATCATTCGCACCCTAGAGAACGTAGACCCTTTTTTCTGCAAAGAACACAGAAAGGGCTAGCGACGGGTGCTCAAAAGAAAGCTCGCGAGCAATTCGACCTAAAAATGCTTCCTTCTTCGAACAAGAAAAGTCCATCCACCAGCACCACCAGCACCATATCGTCGCGTGAGAAGAAGTAATGATTATTCGCGAGCGAGCAGTGTCGGGATTTTTGGAGCTCGGGAATTGCTCGTGAACAATGTCAGAAGGAGCGATGGAATGGAATCGAGTGGACTCTTGAAGCGGACGCGCTAACTTTGTCCGGAGTCTGCCAACTTAGCAGCTCCTCCGATCTTAAAGTCCGTCCTTCTGTCATGCTGGCGTCGAGGACATGGCCAGCTTGCATTCCCAACCACGTCCGAGTTCGAACCACGCCCAGAGGGGGAAAAACTCCGCCAAAGTTGTCAGGTCACGCCAAAGTAAGCAACATTCCCGCTAGTGACAGCCAGCCAGCCAGCCAGCTCGCAGAGTCCAGCTCGGTGAACAGCGGCGAAGGTTCGGTTAACCCCGGGAGAGCAACGCACGGATCACGGGGTTATGAAAAGTGGTGGAACCAGAGTTAATGCCAGATGTGACTGATTGGACTTGTGTTTGTTTGGCCTTCAATGGAATTAGATGATGGCCAGCTTGCAAGGCGCCAGGACGAGAACATTCCCTTTAACCGCAGTCCGTATGTTGATCAGGGTTGCAGCCCGTGACCGTCCCACGAACAGGACTTCTACTACAGTAGGGCTCCATTGATTGTCACCCCCCGCCGGTAGGAGACAAAACTTTACCCCCCGCATAACTGGGGTTTTAACCTCCGCCGTTACTGACGTCGGGATATAAGTTTTAGGTGTATATAAATAAATATATAAGCTTTTCATATCCAACGTCATATATTAAAAAATAATTTCCGTCCATGCTGCCACCTCTCGTCAATCATTTACGGTCCCGCGGTTGCATGAGAACCCGATAGAACCCACGTTGCTCGGCCTACACGCATCGCAGAGAATGTCATCCCATCTCCAGTTTTCAGCATGATAATATCATCAAGGGCTGCCATAAACTTGAAGTAAATTAAAGAAATTTCTTATCTAATATCTTTTGAAGATATTAGAATTGTCTTGGCTCAGCGTATTACCCTACGGTTCCATTAAAATTGTGGAGTCGAGAGAGTGAATAATTTATCTGTTGCATCGTTCTCGAAGATATGGGTAAGGTCTTTACTTGGACTCGGGGTGAGGTCGACTGTACCCTTCCGTTTTTAGAAGGTGGCCAGGTTGCATAGGACGAAGGGACAGGAGGGCAGGGTCATGTTACCGGGACGGTGACTGGGACCGTGGTCAAGTCTACGTAATCGGTCGGCTGGACAGAGGTTTGGTTTAAGGCGAACGTGGGAATCCAGCTTGCAAAGATGCCGTCGATGGACGAACGTCGGACGTGATTGGGCTGGAACTGGAAGCACTAGCAAGGCACAAATACCAGGTACCCGGCAGTTAATGTAGTTCACTTTCTTGTAGGGTGTATTCATACCATCACGTATCGTATACCTTCTTAACATTTATTGTACGTATTTTGGATGTGTCGATATCAAGGGCGTAACTTCAGAAAAAAAGTAGAGATCCTCTCTGGCGATACGAATCTTATTGAGACCAGATCTGCCTGAAGCTACAATTCTTGACTAGGTTTAATTATTCACAGGTCCTCTTGCTGTTTGTAAAGCCTGTTTGTTGGAATGCAGTGAAGGCCAGCTGTGAGAGTTCAAAGCAATCTACCAAGTTTTCATCTGCCTCAGGTCGTTAACATGTTAGTCAAGCTTATCGTCTCGATTTTGGACATAGTGGGTATTATATCCGAGAACTACATGCTCACTACCTTTATTACAACGCATATTATCCAAATTACCAAAGGGAGCCAAGTAGTAAAATGAAGAGGATGTTCCCACTAAGAATCAGAATGATCCTTCTGATTCACATCTGAAGTGTATATTCTGCGGTCAACAGAGAGAAGCATACTCTAAAAGGGGAAAACCATGTGAATGATACCATCCAAACAAATATGGAAGAATAACAACCCCGAGCATCGAAGTTACTTACGCAGGCGAGAGATGTGGGGAGAGTTACTCCGTCTCGTGGCATGGGAGAATTATTCCCAAAGCTACTGTAACGCCGGCACGCAAGTTTTTGGGTAAATTATATTCAGCCAGGCAGAATATGCTCCAACATTAAGGTCGCGAACATGCCTCTCTTTGCTTAACTTGCACAGTCTAAAATTCTTTGTATGGTAGCCAGCTAGCTGAAAATTTCAATTTCCAAAACGTCCAATAAAGTTGTACTTTTGACATGCAGATCATATGTAAATGTCATGCAGTGAGTGAAGTGGAAATGATTTATTCCACCACTGCTAGATCAAAATCAGATCATGATCTTATGTCGCCTCCCTGGTATGCTCACAATGTAGCTGAACCCACTCATAATTTGCAGAAGGTGAAGCTGCAGCTAACTTGTGTCTCATTTACTGATGCAAAGAGTAGAAAGGGATGGAGTGACCATTATCCAGCATACGTCTGAATCTCAGATGAAGCACGAGAGCTGGGGATTGGAGGAAATGTCGAATTATCTTCGAAAGTGGAGTGGCAGCTTTTGTAAAGTACTTGTGACAATTGTTGAATTCCATGAGGTCAGATGAGAGCAACACCCTCCTGCGCTCGACGATTTTACTCAATGCGGAATTTTTGTTGGTGGAGTCAGAAAACAAAGCAGTCGACAATCATCACCAGTTCAATCTCATGTTGCCAATGATTTTCGCCCGAAATTACGAGTGGCCTCGAATGACAAAAGGAAAAGCTGGTTTCTTTCCAGCCCCAGCAGACCCCTATCCAGGGAAACGAGGCGGAATTTTCCTGTGGGGGCTATTTTCAGCGGAATGTGTTCGATCTAGCCTGCTGTAGTTTTCCACTTTCATCTTGCCAATGATGTTTTCGAGCCCTCAAGTCCTCGTCTCCGTAAAATATGCTGCCCCTCGTTTTTCTGCTAGCTGGCCATCTATGATTACAAGGAAATAAATGGAACAATTCCTCTCTGACACATTTCCCAAGACATAGAAAATAGTAAACGATTTTGACTGTTGCTGATATCATACGGTAGGAATTCATATGATAAACGAATATTTGAAGCACTATAGAAGTTCAATTTTTATTCGAGGGAATATAATACTGAATTCGCAGCCCCATAGAAGCAGGAAGACTTTTTCTACTCTATTTTTGATACATGGGGTCTGAATCACTGAACTTCCATATTGAGGCACGCAAATAGAGGAAAAAGTCCTCATGTATCCTATGCGAAGGAAAGAATCAATCAAGCCTCCCCCTCCTTTATTTGACTAATGACTTTAAGGCGATACATGACTTTCTTCATAACAAAAATTTGAACGCGTAGTATATGTAAAGAAGCAAATTACAATTTGTCAAAAAAGTTCACAAGTTGCATACTTTTTCTTCTTTGAAGCAAAGCGTAGACCGGGTCTGGAGAAAGTAACCCGGAGCAAATGATTTTAGATGGAAGAAGTTAACCGATTCTATCTATGTCGCGAGAAGTCAGTACATTTGAAATTGGGACCTCGTTGATCATCCACCTGCTTATTCCTGGAACACAGAGCTGGTTTGACAGCAACCGGAATAATTTAGGCCACTATAGATCGAGCAATCAGCCCCGCGTTAGAAATTCAGTTGTCTTATTCCGCGACTCTGCTTGAATCGTATTAAGCATTAGGCACATTTTACACTCTTCCTGGTAGTGAATATATCAGTTGATTATATCCAGAGCAACAAGGTCATTTTTACTTTGGTGTTCCTGCGTATTTATATTCATCCATTCATAGCATGAGACACTCATTGGATGCTAATATGAACTCTTACTCAGTTGATGTGTAAAAGATAATTAATCATGATAAAATCAAAGAAAATCAAAGATGTTATGTTTGCAATGGAATGTTTAAATAAATACTTTTTTTTTCAACTTGGGTTAAGATGTATTCATATTATTCATGTAAAAAAGTTGATTCTTAAATATGTGGTTAAACTTAACAATTGAGAAAATGATAAAGTTCCATTTTTGGAGATATAAGCGACTGTAGAGAAAAATATTCAGGGTTTTTTGTTTCAAAACGGGATATTCGTTTTGAAATATGGATAAGAAAGCAGAGGATTTTATCTAAGGATTTCTTTATCAATAACTTACAGTTATTTTGTAAATTTTACCAGATGATTTTTTTCTAAAATCATATATAAAGTATAATCTAGTGCTACGTATAGATATTCATTTTCTTATTTTTAAATTATTCCATCCAAATAATTGGATTTATCTTTGAATTTGACGATATATATCACATTCATGACATTGGAATATATCACCATTTTTCATCTTGCCTAAGGCACACCTTGGATAAGGTGTGCCTGTACTGTTGGCTAGATTACGTGGTCCCTCCCCTCCCCTAGTCGCGATGCCACCTTTGACCACAGTTTGGCACCTTCTTCACACGCGAGAGGAGCTGTCGTCCCAATGATGATGCTGCGCGCAGTCCACCTCGAGAGAGTCGCCCGAATGACGTGGTTCTGAGGTCAGAGCTCCGAACAACTGCGTAAGTTGAGTCGATCATCCCACGCAGGCAACCACGTACCTTCGTACGTACGTACGTCGTCGTCGTCGGAGATGCTCTCGATGTCGGGCTTCGGTCTCCGAAGGCCCGACCTCTCGACGATCGATCGATCGATCGAATTTCCCGGAACGCCGAATTTCGAAGGAGGTGCAATTTGGAGGCAGCGATGGCGAACGCCGCCAGCGTGAGATGAGTTGCAAAGAAGAGAAACGAAGAGAAACGAGCGTGACGTGTGGCAACATCGTCGATCGTCGATCGCCATGGTCGATTCGTGTCGACTTCCTCGAGATGAACATCCGGTGTTTAATACTGGTAGATGCTATGGTAGCATCGGTGAGAATTCCCGGAACGAAAGCGTTGCGTTTCAGGGTCCGGTGTATAATTCGCGGCCCTTTTCCCGCCCAAGAATGATTGCTTTCTTGCAAGAATGGATGCCGATTGGGCACCGATGTTCATCGTTCGAGTTGCTTTGCGAGGGTTGCGCGTTCAACGCGCAGTTGCGAGAATGAACTTTCCTGTCGAATGAATGGACGAACATCGCTGCGCGAAAAGCCAACCATGGACCTTGACCAAACCTTGGACTTCCGTAGGTTTGCATACCCGTCGACAAGCAAACTCGGCCTGCCCTTTTACGACCTCCTCGTAGTCGTCGTCGTCTAGAGTCGCGAGGTTTCCATCGTTGCCTTGCATGCATGGCTTTGCTTACAAGCATCTTCTTCGCCCAAGAAAGCAATTTTTTAAGACCATCGCACTCCTTTTGAGAGTCCACTTCGGTCTCGGTCTCGTCCTTTTGCTCTTCTCTTTGGGAAAACTTTGTGTCGACTTTGGATGTGGTGGGGAATCCAATTTGCCTCCGTGGGACGACATTGCCGAGAAAAGAAAGAAAGAAAGGAGGGAGGGAGATTGGTAGGAGACCGAGTTTGGACGGAGGCTCGAGTGCCTTTACGCGTGAGCGTGAGCGTGAGCATGAGCATGAGCATGAGACTCGACAAATTGACGAGATGGTCAACGTCCCGAACTAGCATCCTCGACTTCTTTATCATTGTGCAACGGATGTTTTTTCGGCAAATCTTGGGGCTTCGGCATCGAATTCAAGAGGCTTCAAGATGTGGGCGATACGGAGACGGAGTGGGGCCCGTGGCGACCATCGCTCTCTTTTCTTGCGACGACGTTTGAGTGAATAATAGATCAACGGCCTCGTCTGCTTTCTCGACGCAGCGCAAGAAACGAAAGGCCCGAAGGCGCGGAGCAAATCCAAGGACTCATATCCAGGGAAAAAGAAAAGAAAGCGCTCCTCGAACATTAAAAAGACGTGTGGGGGGATAATGTGGAAAATCGATGAAGGCGAAGGCCGGACTTCGTCAGCCCGGGTCTCACATAAAGGCAAATCATTCTCGTCCGAATCCTCTGGCGGACCTCGGATCAGTGACGAACTGCGCGACGGACGTCGTGGTGGTATTAATGAGATTAATTTTCCCGTCGTACTCAAATTTCTCAAGAATATCTGCATCCATCATCGAGTGTCGTCTGTTTGAATCCGGTCTCCCGGTGTTAGCGTTGAACCCGACCAAGAAAGACGACGACCTCTCGAGCCGAAGCGGAAGTCCAAGATTACATGCACTGCGAAGCAACGCGATGCGAATGTCCTCGGCTCGTACTTTTCTCAAACCGAAGCGCAGCAGCACATTTACTGGAATAGAATAAATAAAAAACGATCGCCGGGCCGATTGGAGCCGGAGCGCGGCAGACGATGTGGCCGAAAGAGGAGTCAATTCGGGGTCTCCTACAGTTGTCCGTCTCGCCTCGTGGGTCCCAAGCTCCTCCGCCAGGCGCGAGCTTGACATTCCCGCATCGTGGAAGTCGGGGCGGGCTGGGCCTGGGAAGCCCAGCCCCAGGTCGCCAATGCAGCAGCAAAAAGTCCACCCCCAGCCCCAACCCCAACCCCAAGCCCTTCTTCCATCCATCGAAGCCCTCCCTACCTCGAGCCACCCTCAGAACAGTCCAGTAGATGACAGCATGCACAAGGAAGAAAGACAGAGAGAACGAAAGAAAGAAAGGAGAGAAAGAGAGAAAGAAAGAGACAAACGCTGGAATGGAAGGGGAAGGGGAAGGAGGGCAGGGAGGGGGACGTACGCACAGTACTGGAGATGGGGGCTGGGGGCTGGGGCTGGGGCCAAGGCGCAGTTGGCAGACCGCAGCCAGAGGGGGCTGCGCTTGGGGGTGGCAGCAGCGGCAACGGGATTACCGCAGTCTTAGCACAGGCCTACCGCGGTTAGTCAGACTGACGGAGGGGGGCTCAGTCTGGCGGAGCGGGCGTCGCGTGCGAGTAGCGGAGCGGAGCGGAGAGGGGAGGGGGGCTCCGTGGGGGGTAACGGTATTATTTTAATGTATACGTTGTACGAATCATTGCCTCGTTACAAAGAAGCGGCTTCGGGGAGTGCTGCCCGAGGTGAAAACCTCGCTACTTACTGCCCGTTCCGAACGATCGGGTCGGGGGGGCCATTGGGGCCAAGGGGGATGGGAATATTGGCGAGTATCGGAGCTCATCATTTTTGTTATGCCTGATGATGGATCGTTTGAACGAATTATTATTCTTGCAATTAACAATTGTTCGGAATGTATTAATAGCCGGCGACGTGTATCTTGACACCATTTTGTTCTAAGCTTGGCTCGATCCGTCTTCCGGATAGAGCCATCAAATCAATGTACTCGGTACGTACCGCTGAACGTCTTAGTGATTCCCATCTTTGCGATAAGCTGACACCATTTCATCCGTTGCTCGAGCTTTCAGATGCTAAAACGATGTGCTTATTGCTTCGGCTGAACTCCAGCAGTCCTCTCATTACAATCTTATCTTATTTCTCCCAGGTATTGTACTGCGTGGCTCCTCTCCTCTACCTACTTAAGTAATAATACTTCTGAGTGCAGACCGACGGACAAAACTTGGAGTCATATGAGAATGTTGTCTCATTCAGACGCAATAATTAACCCACAAGAGACATCTCGGGTCACCTCTGATCATAGTATGTTTACCAAAACCTCCACTTATGCTAAAAGTCTCCGAGCCTCCTGAAAAAAGCTGCTTGACAGCTGATCATGTTTCATCCTCAACCTTCTTCGTGAAGATGGAAACAGTGAGATCTCGAGACTTTTCTATCTCAAAGTAAAGATTTGATGTCCATTTTGGCCAGATGATTTCCTGCTTCTAACATTTCCCATTTTCGCTCCTTGGATGAACAGGAGTGAGCGAGCGAGCTGCAAAGTGTTGTATGCACCATGTTGAAGCTTTAATTGATTCTATTACAGATTCGAAGGTCTTCGCAGCCATTCCCTTCTCATGGGACTGGGGAATTTTTCTGTTATTCGTAACGAGGATGAAAGTTGCACAAATCCCAGCCTAGTCTAGTGAGACCTGGTTGGTACAAGCTGAGCCGAGATAAGGAGCTTTAGCCTCTCGCTCGTGGCCTCCTCTGCTCTCAGGAGCATGATTGGCGTCGTGTGCACAAACAATTCCTCCAGCCAGATTTACATTCGGAAGCTCAAATACACGGAAGATAATATTCACGAAGGGGAACAACAACAAAGGCACGGGTAGCGCGTAAAAAACCAAATGAAGAATCGCGGACAAGAAGGGGATGAGAGGACTCTGAGGAGTAAAAGATATGAGAGATGGTGCAGCGTTGTAAGAAAACCCAAAAGGGGACGAAAATCGGATAAAAAAGGAACGTGGGGGGGCATTGCGACAGACTGGACTGGCAGGACCCGTACCTTTTGCCAGCTAAACACCTCCCCTGCCTATTTTTACTTTACCTCACGGTGGTGCCCCTTAACTTTAACTGCCCTAAACCTCCGTCGCTGCTTAATTTGGAGGGAGCCCGAAATGTGCAGGCCACCTACTGCCACAGCCGGCAATAAATCCCCCTGTGCCGCTAAATGTGTCTTCCCCCCGGGGGCTAACGTGACCAATCCTCGAGCCCGGAGAAACCAGTCCTGCCTCCTGCAAGGCCGGAGGTTAAGAGAATTCTTCTCCAGGCGCGACCGTCGAAGAAACAAAAATGGGATAATCCGAAAACCTGCGCTGCATCGACGGTGCCAAAGGAAGGTGACGAGGGCTCCGGAATTGCTGCACCGAGCGATGTCATGGCCAGGAGATTCTGACATCACCGAGCTGGAATTTTGCTGCATTTTCACGGGAGACAAGAGCGCACCGTTAGATCCCTGATGCGGTGGGGCTCTCCCCGATGGAGACGGAAATAGGAGGAGGAGGAGGAGGAGGAGGAAGGGCCGAACTTTTACTGCGGGGGTACACGCGGGAGTGAGAAAGGCGGACAGACAGGGGCCTAAGAGGTCCTGTGGGCCCCGCCACCGCTCGGAGGATCTGCTGCCCTCTGTGGAGCTCCCGTCCCCTCCCTCACTCGCCCAACGAGTGGGAGAAAGAAGGCACGAGGCTCAGGGTAATGCTCGCTCTGTCCACAGCAGAGCAGTGCAGTGTAGTGCAGTGCAATCGATCGACGATAGGGGACTGCACTGCATGGGTAGACAAGAGAAAGAGAGGCCCCGTGGTCATTGACTGAGTGTGCGAGCGAGCGAGCTGGGTTTGATCAGAGTCGGGCCGGGACTGAGTTAGGAGGGGGAGAGATACATAGGTGGTACACAGATAGAGAGAGTGGCAGCAAGGAGAGCTCAGTTGAGCTCAGCTCGCGGGAGGAGCCGTAGAGTGGAGCAAGCAGCAGCATCTGCTCGATCTGAGCAAGTTCTGGGGACTGTACGAGTGAGTTGAGTTGAGTAGAGTTGAGCTGGGTTGGGGTTGGGGTTGAGGAGGAGGAGGAGAAGGAGGGGTAAGGGGAGGGGTAAGGGGAGACGGAGGGGAGGACAGGGGGGTGGGGGTGGTGGGGGTACCGTTGGACGCGTGCGTTTTTCCTTCCAGTATCAGTTGTGAGGGGCGCGAGGGTTTGCGGGCTGCATCTGAGGACGATTTGGCGGCCCTTCTTGAGGCGCCATTAGCTCTCGTCGGGCTCGCACAAAAAAAAGTTTAGCTTGCCCCGCGCGAGCGAGCGAGAGGCCCTTTTAGCCCTGCGAGTTTAGTTCTGAGGCTTGGAATACACAGGTGCTGGCGAGGGGCGCTGATTCCCGTTGGCGCGGACGACCGAACAACGTCCGCTTCTTCATCTCTGCCCCCCCACCGCATTTCCCCGAGAGTTTTTCCCTTCTCGATAGCCCCCGCTTAGCCCCCGCCTAGCCCCCGCTCGAGCGAACGAACCAAGGCAGGGAGTGGAAAGGAAGCACGACGGTGCTCGTTTGTTATTATTGTTGTCATTGTTGTTGTTTCAGGAATGCGAAGGATTCATGCGCCGAAGCAGGCTCGGAGTCCCCACCGCCCAATGTAGGTCGCTCGTCCGCCATCACCTCCCGTGAAGTGGCGCTGGCCATCGGCCCCCGCACCCTCTCTCGAGAATGTGTTTTTTCTGCAAGCATGGAGCTGCGGTGTCGATGTAATGACAGGAAAATAATCCCCGCAGTCCAACGCGCTTGCTTCTTCATCTCCTCCTCCACTTGCGACGCTGTGGTGATCGTCTCCAGGCCGGATTGAGACCTCCTCCCCTCTCCCAATCGCCATTGCATTCCCCGTTCGATCCCGGGGCGTATCGTAGATTTGGATTTCAGGTTTCTTGGCCACCAGCTCGCCCTCCGTGAGCCGACTGTCAGCAAGCCTCGGGCAAGAATTCGGGGCTCGCAGCAGGGCGAGAATCGGGAATAGAGGGCGAGAGTGGGAGAGCGGATGCGGGACGGGCTTCGGCGCAGGGCCGGAAGCGCCGAGGCGGAATGTTGCGGTACTGGGGCAGGAAAGCTGGAAGCGCAGAGCGTCGTCTGCCGACGAAGCAGAGCGAGCGATCATCAGCAGTCTGAAGTTGCGCCAGGGCTCTATGACGGCCGCTGGTGCCTCAGCCCGAGCAGTTAGTGCGTCGGATTCGTCTCACATGTGCAGCCCGGGAGGTCGGGCATGCAGGAAGCTCAACAGGAATAGCCGAAGAAGCTCGGACAGGGTGCAGCAGGTCCTCGAGGGATCGTCGTCGTTATTATTCGCATCGCCGCGCAGGGCGAGCTCAAATCTAGCACTGCTGGCCGCATTGCTGCTGTCACTGCTGCTGTTGGCGCAAGCGCAAGCGCAGAGCGCAGAGGAATTCTCGGTGGACCGCACGGCACTGAATCAGCAGATTCAGACGGCGGCGTTCCAATCGTTTCCTCGCCGGGTGGTGACGGGGGCGGTGTACAATGCCTCGCTGCCGGGCAACCTCTCGGGCGTGGCGGACGTGCGGATGGTGCGATTCAGGACCGGGCGCTTGAGGCGATATGGATTCCAATTCGGCGAAGTGAACCTGCCCGTGGGCGTCAAGGTGGAGGAAAACCTGCGGCATGTGGTTCTCGTGTACAGAAGCTTCAAGGACTACAACTTCCACAACGCCACCGCCGGCTCCGAGTTCGCGGCTCCCGTGGTCGGCGTGCTCGTGTACAATGGCACCAACCTGACGAATTTCGACCCTCTGCCGGAGCTGCGTGTCACCACCACCGCTCGCCCCATCGAGGTCACCGTCGCTAATTTGAACACCAACAACAACAACAACATCAACGCGACCTGCGTCTTGTTTAACGACACCGACATCGTCGTGTCTAACTTCACCTCCCCATCATCGAGCTCGTGCAGTTGGACGACGCTCGGGGATTTTGCCCTGCTGGTGCCGCGAGTCATGGACTCGCCCGGCGGCAGCAAGAGCAGCAACAACGCGTGGAAGATCGCCGTGGGCGCTGTGGCGGGCGCAATCGTGCTGCTGGGCCTGCTGTCGCTCGTCGCGCTCGTGGCCGTGCGCTACCGCGAGAGAGCGAAGTTCGCCAAGATGGAGCGCGTCGCGGACCATGGGGAAACTCTGCACCACACGCTGATCGGGGGCGGCCGAGCTCCTGCCGCCGCCAGCACCCGCACCAAGCCCGTGCTCGAGAGCGACTACGTGAGCTGATCGCGCCGCGGCGGCAGCAGCGGCAGCTTCGATTCGCCATCGCCATCGCCATTGCAAGCCCAGCGAGCCAGCAGCAGCAGCAGCGGGCGGCACAAGCGGCGGCTTCATTCTTTCCGTAGGAACCCAAAGCTCAGTGTAGAGGACGACGACGACGAGTCCGTCCATTCTTTGTTTTAGTAGCATCTTGTAAAGTTCTCTCCGCCCCATTCGCACCATTCATCATCTGGCCCCAAAGATTGATTGATTGATGACCTCCTCATCTCCCCTCCCCCTTCCCTTCCCTTCCCTTCCTGCCATTCCATTCGTTTCCTTTGCCCCTTTCTTCACAGATTTCCCCAATCTTTGGAGCTTTTACATTTTGGGCCATGCATCAGCAGCAGCAGCAGTGGCAGTCAGTGGTGGTGATGGTTGTGGTGGTGGATATGGCGGCCGGGAAGACAGATTCTTTCGAAGATTTAAAGATTACGATCAGCAGCAGGGGAAGAAGAAACAAGGTTTCGCAGGAATGGCCCAATGCGCGGGACGGGATGTTCGTTTTCACGTGGGACCTCCCGCTCGCTCTCTCTTACGGAGGTGTAGGCTTCCCGATCACCCCCTCCAATTTCCATCTCGGTGGACCTCGTAATGCGGCGCGCGGTGCTCGCGACAGCACCGCATGATTTCTAGTGCGCGAGCACACTGTGCCCTCATTTTCTTCCCCGTCCGAGCACTCGCTCGCTCGCTCGCTTTCTCTCTGGGCACGAAGTTCGTCACAGTGTCGGAGCAGCAGCAGCAGCAAAAGGAGAAAGGATTGCACTCACCGACGACGACAACGACAACGAAGACGACAAAGACTACGACACATTTCTCAAGGCCCGTAGCGAAAGGTCGATTGGTCTGGATTCTTTCTCGGGGTGGCAGCGTTGCAGCAGCAGTGGAAGGAGAGGCGAAGCCATCTCTCGTCACCGACGCATGCGTTTGCTTTCCGAGTGGGGATTGGGTTCGTAGTCGTAGGGGTGTCGGTGGGCAAGCTAGACATACAGACAGACAGACAGACAGACGACTCTTCTCTCGTCGCCGGGCCAATGTCTGAGCTCGTACTCAATCTTACCCTTTCTTCCCTCCTTTTCCCTCTCTCAATCACTCAATCTCTCAATCTCTGTCACTCACTCGCTCATTCGCTCGCTTGCTCGATCCCGTTCTCGATCTTGTGTGTGGATGGCTTTCGTTCTCCAGCACCTTTTGTCTATTTTGTCTTCTCCTCCGCAAGCATGACATGACATCTCGCGCATTCTCGTCTCACGCTGAGCTTTGTCTGTACACTCTACTCATTCATCGTCGTCGTCGTCGTCGTCGCTTGGTCCGTAGAAATTTAGGGAGAGGTTCGTCGATTGGTCGACAAAAAGCACGATAGCGTATGTCTTTCTTCTGCTCGCTGCGCTCTCATTCATTCATTCATGACGAGGACGAGGCCGCGGCTCTGCGGGAGAATATATTCTTAGCCATTTCTAATAATCCAATGCCTAGCTACGGCCATGGCACGGCGCTAGCCTAGCTTTGGTACATTTGAAATACGTTTGTGTCACCGAGCTCTTGTGACTATTGCCTGCCTGCCTGCCGTCTTCGTGCCTAGTGAAGGGGCTCCATGCCCCATGCACCGATTGAAGTGCTGTGCTGTGCGTGCGTGCCAGACGATGCATCCTTGTATTGTAACAAAGCCGTGATTCTGTTTCTGTAAGCGAAAATTATTTGCACTTGCCTTGCCTCCATGCCTCGCCTTGCCATCGGATGTGTCTGTGTTTGTTTCCCCGTGGAGAGGATCATTCACTTCCACAGCCTCTGCCCAAGTTGTTGTTGGCCATCATCATTTCTGATCTGCCCATTTCTGCTGTGATGCCACAATCCCCGGACCACTCGAGCACTCACCCCCGGCCATCGAGTGCGCAACAGCTTGTACTCGATTTTGGGGATGCCGCAGGAGGATATGATATGCCTCATCTTCAAGTCGCCAAAGCAGACCGGGAATGTTACTCTACCACAGGCCAGTTGCCGTCTGTCTGCCTGCTTGCCTTCATCCATCTCACACGGCGACTCTCCTGATCGTCAAAGCCTTACTCCTCAACATCGCCTCCCATCGACAAAGCAAAATTCGTCCCTACGCGGTGGTGTCGTTACCCCTCACGATGCGCGCTGAGGCAGGGATAGTGCAGGAGAACAAACTTTGTATGGCCGATTGATTTGTGGTCTAAGCCTCCATTGCAGGGAACCTGATGTAGTAGTTTCACTCTTGGATTCAGATTATAAGTCAGATCATGTCGCGCGGTCTAGAGTGAATCATGGCTGCGAGGAACGTAATTTGTTTTTATCTTTTTCATCGAAAGGAGCAGGAAAGTTCGTACACATGGAGGCGGACGTGATTCACAGCAGGATCATGTACATTCGAAACGACCTTAATTATGGGGAAAAGTAGCAGTCGTGAAGACGCATGGAACGTGAGAGGTTTGCACTCGTGGTCGAATATCGTCGTGAGGCAACGAGGAATACGAAGGGAGAGTATGATGAGGAGTTCCCAGCAGATCTCGCCCACTAGCACTTAGTTAGCTTCGAGGAAGCAAACGCGTTTTGCCTGGTCTCTAGCTTCGGCACAATCCTGGCTATGGATTGTATGATGCACGTAGGTCGACAGGGAATCTGCGACCCCGTAGACTCCTCTGGCAGAAGCTGTATAGGCACCGAGTTCCCTACGGCCTGCTGCGAAGGCCGTGTACATGCTCTCTTCTCGTACAGTGTCATCACGTAGGAATCATATGTTTCCTACGTGGTGACAACGACTGATGATTACCGATGCACAGCGGGAGGTGATTGTGTGTGTGGGCACGAAATTCCTTCCCCCCTCTTCGGAGTTAGCCGATTTTGTCAGTGCAGGGGCTGGAGTGTAGATACTGCTGAGTTGCAGTTTTCAGCCAAGCCAAGCTTCGGAGCAAGCATCGGCTGTTGCTGCTCGCCATGCCTGCAGAAGAAAAGCGAGCTCTGAAGACTTAGGAAGGAGTGAGTGTCGAACGTTGGCGAATCTGTCAAGACAACCTGTCGCAGTCCGGTGTCTCCAGTTCCTTTTGCGAGCCGACGTGTGCCAAATCCCCCACACATGACATGACAGCCCTGCAAGCGAACGACCTCTTCTTCGCTTGCAGAGCTGCTGCTGCTGTGTCCGAGATCCCTCCGCCCTCTGCTCTCCGAGGAATCTTCCCCCCCTTCCTTCCACCATATGCCACACCAGCTCCTCCTCTCTTCCCTTCTCTTCCCCCACAACAGCTTCCTCTTCCCCTCGCCCTCTGTTGCGCATGCAGTACCGGCACATAGAGGACCCCCACCCCCAGCCCCAACCCCAACCCCAAGCCCTTCCCCAACCCCCTGGCACCCGCGAGCACTCACTTTCTATCCCCCGTCGCTCTCGAGTCACTCTACCGGAGGCCCTAAGCCCCTCGGGGCACTTCCCCCGCCCAGCCCCAGCCCCAGCCCCGCTGGCAATAACGGGTCCATAGGGGCTAGGAGCTCCGAGAGGGCATCATCCGGGCGAGGCGACGAACCGGAGCGCGTAGGGGCTCTGGCACCACACGGCGCAGCCGAGCCCCCATGTCGACCTCATGTCGGACCCCTCGTATCCGCAGTCACTTACAGCTCCAAAGAGGACGACCATGTCGAGTCGAGGGCTCGCGAGGCCCAGAATTACGGCACCCCATGGCCGCTTCGGTCCATGCCCGTACCGTAGAGCGTATCCAACGCTCGCACCGAACGCAGCTCGTCGCGAGTCAATCGCCTGCAATACGACTGCGATGGTGAGCTGTACGTTCGCCCGCCCGCCCACCATGGGGCAGAGAATCAACGAGAGGCGTCGCGGGCGAGAGAGAGAGAGAGAGCTCGGTCCAGGACACACACACAAGCCCCTGTCGCTGCTGCCTCCTCCACGATACCGAATGAATGAACGAATAAGGGAGAGAGAGAGAGAGAGAGACCGAGCCCAATGGAGAACAGTGAAAGAATCATCGTGCGTTCGTAAGCCCGTCTGGGGGGGCAGCTAGCCAGCCTGTGGGCACTCGGAGTGCATCGGCAAAATCTGGATGCTGCTGCTGCTGCAGTGCAGGGCTGCACTTTTCTGCCGGGGCTGCAGAGCATTCATTGACCTGAGCACATCCTTCTCACTCTCGTGAGTCTCATCTCGTCTCGTCTCTTCTCTTCTCCTCTCGTCTCGTCTCGTTGCCTCCTGCAGATTCTCAGACGCCGTCAGACACGTCCGTCCAGCCTTCTCGCACCTGGACTGTGCAGGTGGAGTCTACTCACTAACCCAACCACGACAGAAGCCCGTCAGAATTCCAGAGAGTCCGTCCAGACCTCTCCAAGCAGCCACGAATCTCAGGCAGGACCTCTTCACCCCTCTTCACTTCTGCGTGAATTCGCACCATCCTCAACATCTGCAATCGAATCAAGTTGTCCAAGTTTCTGCACTAGCACCAAAATGTTCCTGCTTTCAACTCCAATTTTGACCCGCTAGGTTTTAGGAATTTTTCGTTACATTATCTTTTGCTCAAATTCACTCCTTGGACTTGTGCGTGCTGGGGTTCATTCCATAGCCTCCTTATAAAACAACATCCACCTCGAGCTAGGAGGAGTAGGCGCAATTTCACCTCCAGGCATGCGTGCACGATGTTCGGAAATGACCATTCATTCTTCACCGAGGAGAGCACAGTAAAGTATTTGGGTGGTTAACCAGAACGAGGGACGATGGGCTCCGTGAGTACTTCTGGGAACTTCGGGTGCGGGTACAATTCCAGAGGAACTCGACATTCGGAGAAATCCACCGCTGGGGAATTAAGCACAGCACACTTGTGAACAGGAGGATGCACAGCAGAACCCCGCTGTCCCCCAAATCGTCGGTACAGATGCGAGAATCGCAACTTAATTCGCTGGCGCTTTTTAAGGCCACCATTTATGAGCTTCGCGTGCCACCTCGCAGCCCCTTCCCAGTTCTCATCAGCCCCTAACGAAGTTCCGCTTACGTGCTGCAGTACTTCCGTTCTGCATGCATGATGGGGGGTAGGGGCTGGGCTTGTTTCCGGACTAATCTGGTGGATTATATTAAGACGACTCGCCTAATCGACCCACTTTCCTTCGATCGAATCTCCGTGGGGGCAGTCATTGGGGGTTAGGGCGTTAGGGCCTACCGAAGGTTTACCGGTACGAGGCGAAGAGTCGTGGTCCCGGCTCCGTTACGCCGGTGCCGTAGCGGATGGTTCTTGGCCCCAAACGCACGGTTTATGAACGACGGACGGAAGGACGAAAGGACGGAAGGAAGGCAGCAAACGGACGACGGACTTAAATTAGCACCCGGATTTGCACTAATCGATCACTTAAGACCATTGAAAGCACGCTCCTTGTCAGAAGGGGGCCCTCGGCAAATCATTGGTGAGAGAGAACAAGCCCCGTCAGGGGCTTGGGCTTGGGCTTCTCGTCTCAACCCCAGCCCCAGCCCCAGCCCCCTGGTGGCTTCGTGGGCTCGACGCGTGGTCACGTGCAGAAGCTGGCACCTGGCGTAATTAGGAGCGTGAGTCAGCTCTCGTCGGACCTTTTATGGCCTGCTTTGTTCCATGTCATACCATCATTCGTATTTCAAATTCCTACATTTCAAACCTTCTACCCCCGAGTTCGTTGTCATGCCGGCAATGCGCCTTTCCTCTATTAATTCTCTTCCCCCTCCTCTCAGGCCCGCAATTCTCGACGCTATTTATATATCAGTGTACGTGATTCGCAATGTGGAGCTTCTGTTTTCTACCACGCTGCTGATGATCATTCTCAATTGCCTAATTCAGGTTCCTCCACGTACGGGCTTTTCTCATCCTTAATTCCTTTCTGCTTTATTGGATTAGTTGGTTCTTCGCCGTCCAGCTAATCTGAAGTGACTCTCATGATTCAGGCACGCCATGCTGACCATTACAGAAGTGAATCTCTGACCGAACTTGCTATCATCAGATATTTATTAACTCTCGCTTTGTGTTCAAAGAACATGTTCCCATCACCAGGTACATCGAAATTCGGCATTGTGTAGCTCATCGCGCCTCGATGGGGCTAATAGGATCTATTATATATTTTATCTCGCTCGCAGGTCTCATTTCGAATTACTACTAATCGAACCTCGATTAGTAGGAATTCGAAAATTCTACTTTGCTGTTACATGAATTTTGTGATGAATCATCATAACTTGCACAGCTTCCATCTGGAAATACGAATGTTGTACGAATATTCTCATGCCGGATATACTTCATGGAGGTGCAGTTACGAATTTGTCATAACTTTATTAGTAGTACATTGAGACTATGTTCTTGGCAAGCACTATACAAATTTCGATGGATACATCATCTGGACAGATCATGCAACATCATGTGTAGTAAATTTACTTTTCAATTTTGGAATAAATAAGTTTTTAATCAAAAGGATTTTTCTAATTTTACTTATTTTTGTAAACATCATTTGAAAAAAGATGTGAAACATCTGATCCGTGATATGAAAATTGTGATCAAAATTTTGAATAAAATATAAAATTAGAAAAGCTAAAAATATTTGTCTTACGTTTTTCCTTATATTCTGGGTCACAAAAAATGCGGTTTATTATTGGAATTTCCACGACGAACGGGACAGAATATTGGTAATCAGAAATATTCTCTACTATTTGATTATTTTCTTACTATATATATATATATATATATATATATATATGTACTTTTTGAATACCAATATTTTTCTATAAGCATCATACCATGAATCGATTTACAAAACCAACTTAAACAAGATCCACATCTGAATATATTGATTAGCACTCAATTGTTGACTCTCTATCAAATGTATCAGATTCAACTATAGAATCAAAGGCTAAACATTAATTTTAATTTTTCATACCGTACAAATCCTCAACAAACACAATTACTAAATTTTTAGTCAGATCAACTAAAATTCAGGAAAATGCCAAATCCATAAACAATTTTTCTTACACATGACTGCCAGATACAAGGTGGGAAAACTTGAAAACCTTAATAAAGATTTGCAAATCGTCAGGAAGTAGGAAGAATCAGAGTGGACGACACGTTCAATCATCGAGGGTTAAATATGAAGCAGCCATGGAAAGCCATGTAATGCAATTCAAGGGCAAAAATCAAGGGCCAGATGGGGCCTTAACTCTGAGGGACACAGGGTTTGCAGGGGCCAGCAGTCAGAGAGAGGTGACCCCGAGTCTGACCGTGATTATGCGGATTAATCAGGCGCGGAGCTTGCTTAATCAGTGGCCGAGCACGAGTTCGAATCGGGCATTAAGAGGGAAACGCGTGGAATCTGGCGAGCGTAACCTCAAAATCTTGGGGTCAGAGATTGTAAGCCAGCTGCTCTTCTTAGGAGTATCAGGGCAGTATGACACGGCGATCTGAAGAATTCAACATCCGTTAATTCTTCTTACACCCCTTAATCATTGCACGAAATTAGGTTATGCACTTGCTCTCATGCTCATGTACTGAGCGAGCAGCGAGCGAGCGAGAGCCCCTTCCATTGCTGAGCATTGCTGCTGACATTGGAGAAGAATGTCTCTCTACTGCACTCGTGAAGAATGTAGCCATGATTTGACGGTGCCCTACGACTCTGTGCAGTTTTACCGCTTGCCTTCATCCATTCGTATATCCGTCGTTTTTCACGTGTAATCTGTATTGCAGTTTCCTTGCCCGTGCTTTCATTTCGATGCGTTCTTTTATTATTCCAGTCGCAGAGCAGATTGCACATTTGATGCGCTGGTGCACTGAAACCTTGCAAGAATCATGCTGAATTTCTAATATAGGAGGTGATGTATATCACCATCTCCTATATTAAAAAGAAATTTACAAGAATATTATTCACTCGAAATAGTAGACCACTGAATCAACCATTGGTAAAATTTGCTGACCCCCGTTAAAGAATCAATATTTTCACACTACCATGATTTTATGATTTGTTATTTGTACTAATTATGAAGAGATTAGGCTTGTTATGATATAGGTGTGGAAAATTTTCATATTATAGTTAAATTTTTTTATTTAGGTTGTTATATCAAATATATCATTAATTATCGTTCTAGGCACTGGTTAAGGATTGATCTTTTATCTTGTTTGTGGTTTTTCGTTTGTATTATGTTTTTCAACCCTTTGGGTCCAGTCTTCATCTATTACCATTTTATTTATTTCCTAAAACGGCATGAAAATAAACTTACACCAATCATTCACCCTGCGTGTTATGTACTTAGAAAAGCCCTCGGTAAGTTCGGTATGCAGGGTAAGTATAAATATATTGTACTAGAAATATGAATTGGGAAGACCCTCAAGTCACACATGGAGGACAAAACCATAAACATGAAACAATCCTAGGCCTCCTAAATTTTGACCTAAATCTAGACCAAATTCATAATGGGATCGAATAATAGCGTACATATGAACTCTATTTCTTTACAGATCTCAAATTTAAAACGAGTAAAATCCATAATTTAAATTAATTTCGGGCATTGCCAGGCCTGAGCTACCCCCCAACAACATAACGATGCGAAATTTGCAGTGATCGATCGTGCACCTTGTAGAGAGAGAGGCTTTTGGCATAACTGCAACGAGCGGGCTGCTGCTGCTGCTGCTGCTGCAACCTGTTTGAACCGAGAGAGGGACTTCAATTCTGGAGAAATGGAGGGGAGAGTGGAAAAATGCAGTGACTCGGGAGCGGGCGAGAGGTTGAAACTGTCAGCAGCAGGGGAAGATACGAAATCGAGCAGCGTCAATGAGTAAAAAGGTCAACCGAAATGTCTCGGAGCACAGAACACACGCAACGGTGTTAATGGAGGGCCGTGCATCGCATCCACGTGATAACCAACATCTGCATCTGGAAATGGACAGAGCGACCGGCGACGGATGCGCACTTATGTCTCCATGGCTCTTATGGTGCGCCCGGATTATGTCGAAACGCCCCCCATGAAACCTCCGCCGACGACGCCAGTCTGGAGCGTGATTATGAGCTCCCGCGACACTCGAGCTCGGGAATCTATTGCGGATCTATGGTCGAGATTCTGACATCTCCATCTCCTCGACTCGATCGCGGTCAACACTTCCGTCCATGCAACGAGCGGAACGGGGGGTCACAAGACACCGACTGTGCACTTTCTGGATCTCGACCGTTGGATCCACGGTGTCAGTGCAAGTTACCGTACGCAGTTATGGATTCCCAAGCGTATGCGAATGCGAATGCGAACGCGAACAGAAGCATCCGCGAAACCAGTTGGTGACCGTGGTTTTGTTTCTAATGTGATTAATGCCCTCTTTCTTTCTTTCTTCGCATTCTAACCATTATTCTAATCTGACTATTTTATTTCCGTCAGATTGTTTTTGTTTCTCATGCTCTTAAGATACCATTAATTATCGCTGCTTTGGCACTTTTTCTGGCCCTTGTTATCGTTACCCAGATGAGAAAATTTCTTCACATGTTCATTTTCTTAGCACGTAGTTTGACTTCGCAATTTTATAGACTTTCTTTCGCGATGATCATGATGGGTCTAGTCCTGTTTTATCTGTTCGCTTTCATGCATAGAATGACTTGGTAAGTCAAATCCGTCATTTTTACTTCATTATTTTGTGAGTCCTATATTTATGTCATCATTTGCCATCGACAACAGCATCAGGAAATATGAGAAGGTAGGGTACAGTTGGAAAATTTTCGGCATGAGGTTGTGTAAACATGTCATCTTTTGGATTTTTAATTCTTTTTGTATGTTTGGCACGGGTCATGAGCTTTAAAATTGATCAAATTTTGTCATATATTGGAAATGTTGACAAATCAAGATCATGCAAAAGACTTCATATATGTGTATGCGATGTGTATATAGATATTGAGAAGTAAATTTCAACATGTATATTCTGATTTTTCAATTTTGTTAGTTTTTGCTCACGTTTGAGGTTAATTCTAGTTAGTTTAACCTTAGTTGGGATTAGATTTATGATTTTTCTAGGTTTTTAGGGTTTTTGCTACCCACTTTATAGATGAGATAATCTTAGCTCACACTAAATCTTTTAGGTTTCAATTAAAACCTTCTGGTTCGGTGGAGTTAGCTCGGCAATGGCGAATCACATTATCTAGTGTTTTAGTCATGTGTCTACTTGTGTTTTTTTCTTTGGTTTGTCGTGATTTGGAACTTTTCATTTCTTGGTAAAACCATTGGTATCAGAGCTTGTGAGCTCAACTTATGTTTTTTTCTTTGGTTTATTGATCTATCGATAAGTTCTAGAAGCGCAGGTTGCCTTGATGGCTGATAATGAATGATGGATGGGATATCCTTGTTGGTTGCAAGTTAAAAAATGACTACACTTATTTCTTAATTAATATAAATAGAGATGTAGAGAAGAGAATAAGTTTGGAGAATTCAATATTTGAGAACTTGGTTTAATAATAGGAAGTTGAGTTTCACTATCAAGTTGGAGTGTAGATGAGTAATTTGATTTGAATAATGAATGGAGAAATTGTGTAAAAGTTCGTTTGGACACAGACATGTTAAACCATCCTTGTTTTCTAAAACCATATTAAAATACCAAAAAATCATCTAAGATAAACATTAGAGATAAGATAATCATCTAAGATTTTGAACATTATTTTTTGGGGAAATAATACATATTTAAACGTGTGAGATCTTAATTGGGAATCTACTCTAATGCTCTAAATCTAGTATATTTTGCATGACCACACCTTTGTTATGCATTGCATGGCGCATGAGAATGAATATTTTTAATTCTCATGCGAGAACAAATCTCTAATGCATTGGAAAAGTGATTGAGTAACATTAAGCCGTGATTTATGGATAGTAGTTAAACTTCCACACACTGAATAAAGAAAACATAGATCGATGCAACAAGCCCATACTTAGCCTCATAGTTGATAAATAGTGCTAAATTACTCTTACCCACAATTCTCAGTAATGAACTAATAATACAAGTAGGAAATCTGATCGTTTACCACCACCAAATTGTTTCCTTTTGGAAAAGAATAACAAGAGCTCTAACAAGACAACAACTTCTGCTCTGCCAAGTTAAAGAGCAGCCTAAATAAACAAAAGCACACCCGGTGGGACTCGAACCCACAATCCCCTGATTAGAAGTCAGATGCCTTATCCATTAGGCCACGGGTGCTGATGCCCTCTCAGACATAATTTTTATATTTAATCTTATTTTTATAAAACAGTCTTTTCCAAATTTGTGAACAGCTAGTCCAAAGCCATTTTTTTGGTCTTTGGAGAACCGATCATCGACGATGATGGCGCACAGGGCAAAAGTTGGACAAATGACAAGCTTGCTGCCGCAAGGTTCACCTCATGCAACTTGCCCAAGCGAGCAACAAGTGCTAGAACAGGAAAAGGAGACTTGAATTCCAGAGCACATGTCGTCATTTAGCCCTTGACTCTGGAGCCTGATGGATGAACAGGTGACTCTCTTCTTTGGATTCCATACCCAGATGAATGAATGACCTCTGCACAGTCGCCCTCTCTCTCTCTCTCTCTCTCTCTCTCTCTCTCTCGATCCCAGAAACTCTGAGTCTCACCTCATAAGAAAAAGGTGGAAGACATAAATCCCCGAGCAGAATCCGAGAACAGCAAAAACATCCACATGCACGCAGTGAGCTGAATCTCAGCTGCCCTTCAGATCCCAAGGAAGCCCGCCCACCACGAGGACGCTTGCAAACAACAGAACGGCATGCTCATAATCTGAACACAACGCTGTGCATTGGGTCTAGCGAGCGAGCGAGAGAGGGATCGATCGATCGATCGTAGCCATGCAGGAAGAGACTGCACACTGTGACGTGACGACGAGAGGAATTCATGTTGCCCGAGCAAGGGATCGCCTGTAACCCATACAGTCATAATGTCTCGAAGACCCCACCCCACAAAGCACCTGCCCGTTCCTCAACATGGAGGAGTGCCACAGGATGAAGAGGAGGAGGAAGGAGAGCGGAGTTACTGGATGATCATAATCGACGATTCAGTGATCGAGAAAAGGGCAACCGAGGCTCTTGATTGATGCCATGGCTGCTGTTGCTGCTGCTGATGCTCGAACATTGCAGGGTGCCACTGTTGGGCAATTATTAATTGTACGCAGGTCAAAGGTCTTCACGGAGTCCTGTAGTTCCTTGGGGCTGAAACGATCAGCAGACCGACGTTGAAAGGCTTTAAATGGAGATTCATGTGAAGCTGCCTGTCTGTCTGCATCGACGTGCTTGCCTGCAGGCGAAATTCATGGATGCACTTTTGTATCATTTGTATATGGAACTGTTGCGTCTTGAACAGGCAAAAGCAGAACCTGCAGAAGGAGAGGCCTTGAGGACAGGAACACATCTGAATAATGAGAGCTGCCCTGCCCAGCCCTGCTCTGCTCTGCCCTGACGGGGCAGCTCAATCAGAATCGAGAGCTGGACTTCGTCCAGTGCTAGCTTTTAAATGAAGGGAAAACTGAGAAAATGGAGCACTGTGAGTGGTGCGTGGAGAGTCGTCTTACACAAACATCGGTTAAATTTGTCGTAAAAACAATCTTCAAAAGGTCAACCATTTGCTGAAAAATTGGGAAGACAAAAGGCATGAATGAGGTGAAGCTGTACATCTAGACACGAGAAATCTGGTGTCACATTTGAACGTTTTTACTGAAATTCGTAAAAATCTTGAGGGGAGGTGCATTAGAGGAGAACTCGATGACACTCCCGAATTTGACTTGTTGAAAAACGTGAGACCCATCAAAGTGAAGAACACCTTGCCTACAACCCCACTGCACATTTAAAACCTCGTCTGGTCTGATCCAGCCCCTCAGATGATCCCGGAATAGGGGATGAGGTCTGATCGGCTCTCTGATCATGTACTGGAGATCTGGTGACATAAAGTCCATGATTTCTCCTCCTGCTGAAGCCATAGCCGCCGTGGAGCCAGCCGCTGAGCAGATCCGTAGGCCACTTGAGCGGGAATGCACAACTGAAGTTGTTGGTTCGTCATTGCCTGCCTTGCGAATGCTGTCACAATCCACAGAAAAAAGTAGGTGAACACTGACCCGATGCATGCTCAAGGACGCTGCTACCCTCGCCTATCGCACAGAACTCACAGACAATGAACTCCTTGCTGAACTATTACTGAAGCCATATGTAGCTTTGGTATCTTCAAATGTACTGGAAGTGAGAGGTGACAGAACTGGATCTTAGTTGCTTGTCAGTTGACCAGTGAAAAAGTGATGAAGACGAAGTATGTCACAAATTGTTGCAGCTCTCTCAAAGTTTCTTCTTAGCCAGCACATCACAACACTAAAAACTGTATGCCAACTACTTCCCACTTCCCTATACTAGAATTGATCCTAGTTCACGATCCATCATGGTAGTATGGTACCTGAAGCTGCAGCGTGAAACTGCAGCCGGGTTGGGATGGGAGAGGAGCACGTCGTTGAGCGAAGGATAGGTAAAATTCATTCCGTCGATTCGAGTGAGAATTCTGTTCAGCACCAATGGCTTCCTGCTGCCGTCTAAAATCTCATCCAAAACCTGAAAGTTATTTCATTCTATCAGATATTCAAATTTGAAGCAGCCGAGTTCTTAACAACACTTGCTTTGTGTTCGAGGGTTGTACAGAGGCACACACCGTCTTCAGTATTCCACCTTTGATACCCTATATATGAATATGTGGTTCTACCTTAATGACCTCATCATCAGAGAAAGGTTCAATCAAGGTTTCCAATTACAGGACCGTCACCTGCTCAAAGTTGTCTGCATTAGCTGCACAGAGATAACCAGTGCTCCTCGTGGCATCAAACTCCTCCAAGTTCTCCTCCACCTTCACAAGTAAGAAATGTCGCTGAGTGTCAGCGACACTTGCTTCTATTGCTGGGTAAAAAACGAATCGACAGAAAAAGGGTTTCGGGTTCAAGGATCATGATGATCAATCTGGTAAAGAGAAACATGCCTCACTTGCTCTAGTCGGATCTGAATTGACTCCAACTACAGGGATTGAGCTGTCGAGGCAATGACTGGCTTGCAAAAGCGTCCCATCTCCTCCTATGGTCACCACCAAATCCACGTCCCTAATTGGACACCCACGCAGCTCATCTCTCATCAAAGAATCCCACACTACATTCGACTTCCGCTTGAGCACATCTTTACACACTTCGACGGTATGCTGATGAACTCTGTGCCTGTCTGATAGATTGCCGACCGCCTGCCCAGCATTCAATGTCAGAAAAAACGAGAGAAAAAAACATTGAAACAACGCCAAGCAACAAATCTGCACCAACAATTAGGAATGCATTCAGGGGCTCGACAGCTACAAAGCAAACCAATTCGAAATTCTTACTTCGACTACTGGTGATGTGGGTTGGGTCCAAGAAGTAGCTTTTCAAAACCAGCCTCCTTTTGGATTTCAAAGGAGACGTCTGAAATCTCTGTGATAAATAAATCGATCATTCAGTTGGTGACAATCAAGGTGCCAGATTAGGATGGAAAGGTGTATGACAGAGCTGGACTGAGCGAAGCGAAGAATTACAGGGACCACATGAGTGAGAGATCATCTGGAATTTATGCACGTAATACCTTCGATGAACAATTTTTTCTTCACTTCGATCTCTTACAGACTAGAATTCGTGTCAATTCATGACGCATCGTGACTACACGGAACAGATCACCAAATTTTCATTCGAGAACAGATCATTTCATAACGCAAGATCTGAAATGAAGATCAGAGTGGGGTTGATAGAATATGTGGCCAACCTTGGGATGAGACACCATGAGCGAGGCAAACGGGGGCTCACACATCTGCATACGTTCACGAGAGACATAACCATCCAGCATACTTCGCTTCAGCAGCAGAAGCACCCTCCTTTTCATATTGATTCCGCCTCCCATTCTGATCGCAGCAATTTTGCTTCTCAATCAAGCGCAATTCACTTCCGGGAGAATTTCCTCCTTCTCAGCATTTCCTGCTGTGGTCCCACCCACAGCCGCACTCTCCACGTAGTCTGCCCGGGGCATACTACATCCGCAACATTTCACGCAGTTCTCTCAAGAACACAACTCCTCGAATGATTCTAGGTCTTTCTATTGTCGACGCAACGACATGTCGGACGTTGGTGGTAAACTGTGTGATGACGAACTGCAACATTAATGGAGAATTGTTTCTGCTGTCGCTGGTTACACACGATTCTTGCTCGCTGAAACTCGGCTCTTACTGTGTGTGCGGGCCGCACTAAAACCCCAAACCCTGAACCCTGACTCTCACATCGCTATATACTGTCCTTTGCAAGTAACTAATCTCGCTACATCATGACACGCAGCTAATCATGCTTCCGGCGCCTTTTGACATATCCAGCTTCGACATGTAATTGCCGAATTTAATTTTGACGAAAGTTTCCAATCTGCGAGTGAAGGGGCAAGAAATTTCGACGATGTTATCGTATGTTGCAGAGCGAGGTTCTTTCAGAGTATGGTGTAGTTGTACCTGTGCAAGTATAAGTGGTTTTATTTCACAGAATTGCTTGAGAATGGTAACTACTGCGGATATCAAGGAAGCTTTTGAGAGGAATACTGCTGTACATGAATTCGTTAATTAACTCGGCACATTCTAGATAAAAGGCCTGGATTCATGACTGAATTATTCATTTCTCTAGCACAACCACGACAGTGAGGAGAAGAACACACATCACGTTAGGTAGCTTTTCCAGAGACCAAGAGCTTTTTTTGTGTAAGGCTTCGAGCAAGTGGGCTGTGATTGAGCGTGTGCACCTTAAAACGCATCACCTCCGGAGACGTAATTTATTCATGCGACGTCAATAACCACTCATGTTGCTCAATATGCAGTCACATAATGAATGAAATCTTCTATATGCTAGCACGTACACAAGAGCAAGACTGATGTCACACAACGACTGAATGAACACAAAATAACTGATCCTTTACTGAGCTCTGGGTTCAACAAAGCTCCATGGAAGTGGAGTGATTACAGCTCCTATAGTAGCACAAACTCTTTGTACACAGAAATTGGTAGACCGTTTAAATGTGAACTGCGAAATTCTGCCTTGTATCATGGTACCGACTCAGCTCTCCATCCGAAACACAAGGGAGAATCTCGCAGGAATGAATATGACGAATTAGGCTATAGATCGAGATACTCGCGCAATGCAGTGTTCCTACTAGGCTGCCGAAGCTTCCTCAAAGCTTTGGCTTCAATTTGTCGAATACGTTCCCTGGTTACTTTAAAAACATTTCCTATTTCTTCAAGAGTCCTCATCCTACCATCATCCAAACCATATCGCAGTCTCAGTACATCCCTTTCACGTGGACTTAGTGTGTGCAAAACGACATCTAAGTCCTGCTTAAGCAGCCTCTTAGAGATAGCCTCCTCCGGAGAGTCAATGTCTTTATCTGGTATAACTTCCTGCAAATAGAAGATACTCAGGTCAGTCCATCGACTTCGCATTTGATAGTTCCCATGATTGATAACTTACACCTCAGAGAAGTAAAGAACCAGCTCAAGAACTTTGCCAAATCAGTTTGCCAAATTGCACATTCAGAGTGGCATCTATCTGGACTGTGGTTGAAACGGGCCAATGCAGGAGCTTTCGGAGTGATAGCTAACGAAAGAACATGGGTATAGGTCTGATCACAGTACCCCAAGAGTGGTATCATTGTTCTTTCCAACTGGAAATTCCATAGATTTCGGTGACCTCGCTGATTTAATCACCATTTTCAACTTCTCAATACTCAGGCCGACCAACTCGGCAACTTCTTCATCCCTAGGCGCCCGTCCGTGTTCTGCGGCTAACATGCTCTTTGCTTTGGTAATTCGAGACAACAACTCGTAGACATGTACCTGCGAGAAGGCATGGGGTTAGTGACATTAGAAGGTTTATGTCGATTAAAAAAACAATTGAATGAAAGGGAAATATCCTACATCAGACTGGATAACATACACGGACACATACTTGTTCACAAAAGCGAAGAAAACCTGGAATTCTTACAGGAAGGCGAATGGTTCTCGACTGATCAGCGATAGCTCTCGTGATGGCTTGTCGAATCCACCAGTGAGCGTAAGTTGAGAACTTAAACCCTCTGGTGTGATCGAACTTTTCTGCACCTCGAATCAGACCCATGCTTCCCTCCTGAAAATACGAGTACATTCCCTTAGGGTTTGACAGCGAGACCCAAGTCCCTGGGTCTAAAGATGTGTAAGGGACTGATCTATGTGGAGACGATGCTGGACTACTTTGTATACATAAAATCCTGGGACTCAAGAGCCATTTGTCTTTAATCCGCATATAAACCCTTCCACAAAACCCTTATCATAATGATGAAGACAGGCGCTAACCAGCCGCCTCAAGGTAAGAGACTTCGGAAAGGGAGATGAAACAAACCTGGATGAGATCCTGGATGGTCATCCCCCTGCCCTGGTATCTCTTCGCAATCGAAACCACCAGACGTAAGTTGGAATTCACCATCCTGTCCTTGCATGCTTGTCCTGATTTAATTCGTGACTCAAGTGAGTGCCGCTCGGTTCCGACAGCCTTGGCCCACTCCATCAGAGTTGGCTCTCGTCCCATTTGCTCTCGTAAATCATTCTTCACACTCTCTACCCTTAACAAATCCTGTGGTAAGAAACAACCAGGAAATATTGGAACAGACATAAGTACCAGAAATCAAAGAGTTGCAAGAAAGTAGGTTGATTCACAAAGTTTAAACTCAGGCATGACGACAGTAAACAGCGCAAGTGTAATAGTCGTAGCTTCCTGTATACCACAGAATCGAGCACACCTGAAGGGATCATCTTAAATACCCAGGCAGTGCGAGAGCTAAGGCCAGTAGAGGAGCAAATTGTTACCTGTATTCCCTCGGCGAGCTCGATCTCTTCGGAGGAGGTGAGAAGCTTTGTTTTGCCAATGTCCCTCAGATAGGCCCGGACAGGGTCTTGAGGATCGTATGCAGGCTGTGACTTCTTTGCTTTTGATGTAGTGGGAGGGGCAGTTGCAGCTTTGTCAGCCTTCACTAGAGCCCGCTCTCTCTTTAATAGCCTCTCTCGCCGACGGTTTGACCTGACAGCTATGTTGTAGCTCCTACCGTCTCTTTCATATTCGGAGGACTGTGGATCGTCACAAAGCCTTCCGGCTTGGGCCTCTTCTGATGTAAAGCCTGAATTTGACCCTAAATCTAATTCGCTGGGTGCAAAGTTTAATTCTTTCCAAAGACTAGTGATTTGTTCGGTGTCGGCACCCACATCTAGAAGATCGGCAGACTCCATCGTTAGTACCGAGCCACCTTTGGCCATTTCATTAAGCCTAGCCCTCTCCAAAAGCAGCAAATCCTGCTCTGTGGGAAAATCATCGAAGGATTCTGCTAAAGCCTGGGCTTCGGCGTAAGCAGCTGCATCCCTGGCGGCCTTTGCAGCAGCTCTTGCGAGAGCCATGGCTTCCTCGGCTGCGGCAGTAGCCACTGCTTCATCGCTCCCTACCCAGCTCTCGGTGGTCACAATGGTAGCATTGGCTTGAATGGACTGTCGTAAAAATGTCCTTTTCTCCCCGGCAGATGCAGCAGTGACAGGCAAATTTTGAATTCGATCAAAGGCCGACAACCTAAAAAGAGAGAGCCAGCAGGAGTCAGTAAAACCCACTCTGAAGAAGAATCGTATTTAGATATGGAAATGTAAAGACTGACGCGAATCGAGATCGATTTCCAAACACAAACAATGAGCCAACCTGGATGGCCTTCGACAGGGGCTGTAAGAAATGCTCGAAGGTGCACAAGTAGTTTCTACGCTAAACCGAGAAGAATTAGGTCCAAAAGCTCTCTGTTGCTTGAGAGTAACTCGCTTCCTGCTGGTCCCAGAACTTCGCCTCAAGCTCTTCACAACACCTGGAAAAGATTATTACAAATGGAGTCAGTAACACATCAAAAAACTCAGGCTCCAAATTTAAAACCAAAATCTCCAATTCAGGATTCCACACCACAGATGAGTGAAAAGCTAGGGGAAATGGTATCACACATCTTCGCTCATAGTGTTGTTTGAACCATCAACGACTTCAGATTCAGCAATAAGAACCCTCATTTCCTATGAAAGCTAGGAAGGACTCCCAGAGTGTGTAACTCATTGCAATGCCAAAGGTAGCTTTTTAAGAGTAACTATCCCACTCCTAAAACAGTGAGGATTCACAACATAGGCTATCTCCATTCAGCTCAGATTTTCGTCTCACTGCCCCCTTAGCAACTGAGAAGAGTAGCCGCTTGGGACAATTGTTCCAAATAACAGCACATGCCCCCCACTGTCAAAGTTCAGCGACAGCGTCCAGGTGAACTCCTAAAAAGCGTGGTCTACGGTAGGCAACGTAATCGGAATGTTACACCACTTCTCATGTAGGAATTTTGATCTGAGCATCTCCTAAATTGCTTTCGGTGACTGAGCCCATTTCTTAGGTGACCATTATCTTCGTCACAGAAGCAGAAACAGGATTCAGTTTGGGCCCCCTGTTTCATTCAGAACATTCACTGGATTTTGACAACATGGCTTGTGGCACCCTTTCTGCTCAGCTCGAACGAAGGCAACTGCATTCCAACTAGCTCAAATACACCGCCCGCAAACTCTGACATGTGGTTCAAAGAAAGCATAAAAGTCGACACAAAGAACAGAGGGAAATGCGCAAAGTCTCCATAAACCTCCGGGGCCACAAGCATTGGCAATTTACCGGAAGAGCCATCACGGGACGAAGCATGCGGCGAGCAGGTGATCGAGTCGTGCAAGCGCAGCAGCTCGCTCGTAGCAACAACCGCCATCTCTGTGCCCACGGACACGCAGGCGAAGTCAAACGCAGAAAATTCCCGCTTCGTCCTGCGACATCATCTATCACCTCCTCCTCCTCCTCCAGCTCTCCGCTTGATCATCTCCTTTCACCTCCAGCTGCAGCGAAATTCCTCGCTCTTGTCCGTCATTCCTCTGCCACCACCGATTGCCCGAAACCTCAAACCTCAAACCTCAAACGCGCGCAATCGGCCTTCTTCCCTAACCCCCAGCACCTTCAAATGCACGGCGGATTTCTGTCTGTGCCGCTGCAGTGCTCTTGTCCGTGGGGGCTGCTCTGCGCGTCCGAAAGGGCCACCCTCGTCGCTCTCTGCAGCGCTTGCATCCCTCGCCCCGGCGCTCCGCCCTCCAAATGTTCGGCTCTCGCTTCGCTCAGCTCGGGCCCGATATCGGTTTTCACCGTGCGCATCCCTGGTTTTCATCCGCCGGGTAAACGGTAGATAGCGCGAGCACGGTAAAGCGACCCCCCTCCCCCCTCGTTGAAATATCAGCAAGGCCACCCCCCTCGCCTTGCTCTCGGACTCTTTCTTTGGCCTTTAGTGCCCTTTCGGTGCTTCGCAGTTACAGACAAAGATGTCGGATCTTCGGGTATGGGGTCATTATTCCATAGTTACATTCCATTTTCCAAGTCTCGGTACTCGACCACTTATTTCTTATATTTCAGAATAAGATTATTTAATCCCTTTGATTTATAATGGCTCGATGCGTTGCGCTTCGAATCTACCGGCTGCATAGGCAAACCACGGTGTGAAAAATTGCCTAATTATGCATATTTCTTTAATTATTTATTATTTATCTTCCACTCCGGACTCATTACTCCATAGTTACATTTCATTTTCCAAGTCTCGGTACTCGACGATTTATTTCTTATATTTCAGAATTGCATTATTGAATCCCTTCGATTTATAATGGCTTGATGACTTGCGCTTCGAATCTACCGGCTGTAAAGGCAAACCACAGTGAGAAGAATTGCCTATTTATGTATGTATATTTATTTATTTATTTATCTACATAGGTCATATAGTGTCTCTTTTCCCTTTTCCCCTGATTTCAGCACACGAAGGGATAAAATCATTTTGTGACTTTCTGGAAAAAGAGCCATCTTTATGATGCCGGCCATTCACCGGAGAGTTTTCACGGCGGGGGAATTGACGGAGAAGAGTAAGAGGGAGTAAGTTCGCCGAAAGTCAAGACAGACAGAAGTCTTAAATGAAAAGCGATGAGAGCGGAAGATAAAGTCCGAGCCGCTGGATGTCGACTGCCGATCGGCAGGATTCTGCGCACGCAGAATATTGAGCGCCCGCGATCGGATGTCGGGGACCCGATCCTGCGCACCTTATCTGATGGAATCCGGGGGGGAATCCGGAAAGCGAGAGGTGAACTTTGGCAGCCGTCGATGCGCGGCGATCTCTGGATGGAGTGAGCTCCACGCCTGTTTCTACTGGGAGATAACTCCCCCCCGCACTTACTCGCGGAGCTTATCCATTTTCGTTCGCTCTGCGCTTCGCGCTGCAAAAGGAAAAGCTTTTCTCGTTCGCCTTTCGTCTCATTCGCCTCCTTCGTCCTCGATGAATCTTCTTCTTCGGGATGAATCTTCCTTTTACTTCTTCCTGGGCTCGTCATTAAACCCGCCATTTGCTAGGACCGATGACGATGTGCGATAAAAACCATCTCTTCTCGTTCTCGGTAAGATGGTGATTGGCATGTTTGGAGAGTATCGATAGCAGGCCTCACTGGTTTCTGGAAATTCATGACGCCCTTTCTTGTGACCGCAATAGCGCAGTATATAAGATTTTTCTCTTTCATTTAATGAGTATCTTTTACCCAGGCTTTCATAATATTTTCATTACAGTCACATGAGGTACCTAAATGGGAAAAACGTATCATAAAACAGAATATATTTGTTGTGTACAAGACCTTAGATAGTCAAAATCACTCTGCGACCCTCCTTGGAAATTCAATGGCAGATTCAATATTTTAGCCATTAGCCAGTTCACTAGGATTTTCATATCTTCTCTGATTTTCTTCCAGCACTATCCTGATGATTTTTCTCTCTTTGCTTTCCTGTGGTATCCTCTATGATATATAGTAATAATTAATTCTTACTACCCGTCACACGAGCGGGCCCTGACAGTCAAAATACAACTCTACCCCGTCAATCTCGCCTCATAAGCTCCTATCTGGCGTCCATCTCAAGCCAAACGACAGATCAAAACTCAGAAGAAACGAAAGCATGAAATGCCGAGCAGGCAGATAAATAGTAAAAACAGCAGCTGCCAAGTGTAGGAAGGCCGCCGACCCCGCGAGATTCAAAAGCCAGCGAAGAAGAAAGCGAAGAGAGGCTACACGTAGAGTGATACTGGATTCTACGCGCAGAGAGCAGAAGCTACTGAATCCCACCTCTAAACCGACCCCTCCCCAAAGAGAAGAGCAGCGAGGCCCCGATTGTGAAGAATCGAGGCTGGATATTTTGGAGGGGTTGGTATCTATAATTGTCGGGCAATAAACGGGGAAAATATTGAGACCAACTGGATGAGCTAAAATTGAAAAGCGCACAAGTGAGTGTCTGACTGATTGGCCTCAAGGCGAGATGGGATAGCGCATCCTTTATGAAGAACAGATTCAGCCACGTAAGCCGGTGCATCCGACCGGCAACCGGGAGCGGTGCTCTGACAAGTGGTGCACAGCGGCACGTGGTAAAAACGTCGTCGGCCTGCCCCCTGCGCGAGGTGGGCGATGTTGGGCGCCCGATATCGGGGCTCGGGGATGAGCTGCGCTTGTCTGCTTCAGCAGCCGTGTATTCTCGTGGTGGTGAGGTGGAATAAGTCGTTCCAGATAACAAATGATTTTGGCCGTTGGTTATTTTCTGGATATGGTAATGGGTCATGCCCATCGCCATCGTTCGAAATGTCTGTCATCCATTCTCTCTGTCATGCTTCATCATTCCATTTTCTCATTTTCTTTGCTCTGCTTTTCGCCGTTTACTTCTTCTTCGTTCATCCACTCACTTGCTTCGATATATTTATTATGTGTATATTTTCTTGACGTTTGGAACTCTGAACTTGGAACTTCGAATATATATATATTTTTTTTCATATATTCGATACGTATATTGCATGCGGCCAGTGGTCACCTTCAGAGTTCCAAACGTCAAGACAGGAATTTCCGTTTAGTTTTCAGGAATAGAAAAAAAAATTCTCCTTGCACCTGTTTAGTTGTGTCTTCCGTCGTAAAAGTTGAATGTACCCAAAAATGTGGAGGGTTCTTATAAACAACGTACTATTGAAAGAAATCATCTGAATTCAGAAAATATGATTTTTCACCTCTCTTAACTTTCATCTTTTTAAAACAGGTGGTCCGTAAGGAATGTGCTACTAATTTCGTTAACCTTGGCTTATACTTCCTTCAAAAAATCAATTTCTTGTCACAGAAAAACTTTAAACCCATATCATATTATCATCCTTCAATTCGTACCAAAAAAATAAATCTTTGCATTTATTTCAAATCATCATATTTGACAGTAATAGCCCAAGTGATCACTTCATCTGCCTGTGTGTCCGGACAGCGGATCAAAACCCACGTATATTGTAACAATTCCTCCCTTATTTATTCTTTAGCTTCAAATTTTGCTCGAAACTGTATACGATGAAAACACCTAACAGAAAAAACGTATCTAGTGCTGTGAATCAAATTCTACTTCTAACAAGAAAAAAATGCATCAAAATAAACGACACTCCCGACGTCGACAACTCTCTGATGCAAGTGCTGTAAGGTACAAGCAACTATGTGTATCGAAGGTAATTTTTCATACTTATATTTGAAACATATTTGATAGTTAAAATTTAATAGTGTAGGATGATCCACACATAAGAATGTCTCATGCTGTCACTAACGCAAGTATAAACATTTAAGGGTTTTTTAAAAACTTCTGTATTCCACACATATTCTTGGAAAGATGTTAGTTTGTAATGGGTCACTTGATACAATCAGTACAAGCACCTAAATCCGAAATTGCACTTCCATATTTTACGTATGGTAGTAAATCTGGATATGTAAAGTCAAACAGAATCTCTCTACGGAAGAACCTTGCTGTACTTCTGAAATCAGTATGATACTTCAAATATGTTCATTGAATGAAATCGAACAATGAGAAAAAGTTGATAACCGGTTCCCATACGCTGAATGTACCTGAGGGCCTTCCATATCATATATAAGAACTAGATTCAACCCACCGAAATGATGTCTGCAGAGCTTGTGGCTTCAAAGGCTGAGATATTGGAAGTGGTATTATGCGTTTCCTCTATCCCGAATACTGTTTTGCATGTGCCCAGTGCTCAGTGTATGGGCAGTGTAGCAGTAAAGTCGTAATTGGTCGAGCTGAAAAGTCAATTTCGTGAACTTCTGACACCTCCTTTAAAGACGATGAACCGTTGTCACCCTCGTCGGGAAGAAGTTGGAGTCTGATGAAAACTCCAGGAGTGGGTTGGGCATGGAGCCCAGGGTTGTAGGGTTCAGATGATGATCCACTTTGCTTTTGTCGACATCACGTCATCTTCTCATAGGTTCGACTTTTATCGATGCGCTAGAAGCCGAAAGCTACTTCTTTAGGCCTTCTGATTTTCTTACTTCAATTATTGCTCGAAGAACATTGGTTTTCTCCAACCCACTCTAGCACCCAACCTTTTAGGCTCCACCAATTGCATGTCGATTTTCGATATAACTCAAGCTTGGTACGCTTGACACCAAAACGTCAGGTCCTAACGAATAATGTTTTTGTTTGCGACTGGACCTCGATGTAGCCTACTAAACTGTGAGAGATTGGGAGCTTGCTTATATCTTCCAATAAATTTTAGCAAGATCCCAATCAACAACACACTGCATCCACATCAATAGTATACATTGAAACCCATGGCTCCTCACTGGTAAACTTATGCATTGGGTTACATAATAAGCTCTGATGTGCACAGGGGCGCTTCCATCGAATTCGCGTTCCATGTTTGGGTGAGACATAGTCAGCATGTGAGGGATGTGTAAACGGTTTGCCAAGCCAACGCCCCCAAGGGATTTCCTGAGGAAGCCGGTCCATGTCTTTGGATGATTGTTGGGGCTCCGTGTTACTACTGAAAACAATTAGGAAGAAAAAGAGAATATTGATCGACAAGAGCCAACAAGGAACACACAAAAGTGCGTATATCTGCCTCTTAGGCCCAGCTTTGTGAAATGAGAACTCCACTCCAAACCAACGAACGAAATAATAATCGGTCGAAAGGAAACACTCTCATAGTCCAAGCCCTGGTATATATCCAGGTATTTAAACCATCTCTCGTCGTCTGTGATCACTCTTTCATCGAATTCGACAATGTTCATGTTGACCAAGAACCAAATTTGATAAGAATCCAAAACAGATTAATAATAACATAAACTGACAGACCAGCACACCGGGTAGTACAATTGCGACAAATTATCTTTTCGATAATTCTTCGCAAGAGAGTTGATGAATCCGCATACAAACCAGTTGAACAAAAAACCGCCCACTGTAAATCATAAAAGGGCACATGCCACGTAATTCGTGTCAAAGACAAGATAAATCCTAGTGTTTTACTCGATAACCGTATATCACATGTCAAAAAATCGTTACGGCCGTTTCTTTCTGTACAAAAAAGTTGCATCGTTCATCAGATCACAAATCATCATTTCTGTTGTATAGAGAACAATCAGAAAAAGAAGGGCATATATGACCGATTCCCTGTCTAGGTGTAACTATATACCGTATTCGAGTACTACAATTTCAGCCTATGCGTTTGAAGAGGTCATTGGCCGACATCAACCTGCTTGAGAGTTGAACCCAGAATACTTTTCACTTTGAAGGAGCAGGTCAGTCAAATATGTATCAGTCATAGGTGCAAGTGGCTGCTGACCCACTCTTGAATGGTCTTCAACTCCACCACCAAGTGATCGCAAAGTGGCCACATTATCGCCTCTGTTTTTCAAATATCAGTTTGTCGGAGAATAATATGGAACGAATGAAATCTTCATGAGACCACCAACTGAGGGATCCACATCCTTAGTAAACTCTGGGACACCCTTGCATCACAAAACTGGTTCGTCTCGTCAACTATGAAGTCTCAGACTTCTTCAATTCGCTTTTGGCGGCAGCGATGGCCTCAGAAAATATTTCCTTAATTTCTTCCACTCTGTCAATTGTTGGAGCTTCTTCTTCTATGTAATAGCCCATGGGATCAGACAGAAGTTCTTCAGGTAGCTGCAAAACTCCTTCGATCAAACCATGTACACAATAAGCGGAATAAGTGACGTGATATCCTCCTTCTTGCACAAGGAGAAGCTTCCCATCCGTGTGGATATCGGCTTGTTCCTTCAAAAGCCTACCGAGCGTTCGGAATCCGTCCATTGTCAGACACTGCCTCCCATTTGGATCAAACTGTAGAAAACATCCAAAACTAACCATCAGGTCCTACGCAATTTGTTCTAGCAACTTTGTTTGATTCGATTCCTCGCATTCTCGCTTCGCAGCCATCATCATAAGTTTATCTATAGCCCTATCACATATTGACTCCCTTCCGCTACGAAGACCTGGTGGCAGTGTTAAGATCCACAGGCGAACTTCACCTCAGCCAGCATGAAATGATAAGATTAACATTTCTCCATCCATTCTCATTCAAGCTGAAATTTGTTGGTTTCGACGCAGCCCTTTATTTCATCTCAAATCAGGAGTAGGAGCAATCAGCATTCCAGACAGCTAGATAAACGTAGTCCAGTCCTGAGAAGAATACACACCACTCATCTTCAAGTTCAAAGGTCATGAACTCACCGCGCTAGCATCTTGACCAAAAGTCACAACAAGCATGGCAGGCTTGTAGTTTGCGAGAGCCGGAACCACCAACTCCTTGAATGCATATTCATACCCTTTATCTCCCGTTCCATTTGGAAGCGGTATGTTGAAGTTATAACCTATTCCCGCACCTACACCGACCTCGTCGGGCTGGCCTGTCTGCGGGTGTGAGTCACCCCACGACCCATGATTCATGTGAAGAGAAATGGTAAATACGTCCTTACGCGAGTAAAACCCCTCAGCAGTACCATTACCATAGTGGACATCAATGTCAACAACCGCAACTTTCTTAACATCCATATCAATGGCCAGCTGCATTCATACGAATGTACACAGATCAGTAGCTTTTCTCAGGTCACGCAAGATCCAAGTATTCCAAGCATCCAACCTCATGAGTCAAAGGATAGATCAAAGTTAGCCAACAAATAATAAAGCCGCCATGTCTCCTCTGATGATAGCCATCAGAGGAGACTATCCAACTACGTTCCATATACGGTCAGTCCCGTACACACGCATACTAAATCACCCTTATCAGAAATTGCGCCCTCAGCACTGAGCCCCTACACAGACTTAACTGTGGCACACGGACTCAGCTGTTCCCTATCCACCGTCACAGCTGCTCCTCTGAAGAAATAAATCCTCCATACAACAGCTTCTCAGTCCTAGACTCTGGTTTGTGTTGCTCCCACACGCACGATGTGTATTGATACTGCTATCCCAATAGAACTACATATTATCCGGGTATTGCAATGATACTTACCGGCACAGACTCAACTTCCATGAAAGAACTAGTCGTTCATTCACTAAAAAATAAATTACCGGTGCGGCAAAATTGTTACTGTCAACGAACCTTCCTCACATAGAACACTTACGAGAATTGCTACGACTAGGAATCCTGCAGTACTTACATGACAACATCAAGATTGACTTACATAAATTGCATTCCGTCCTTCCTAGTTGTATAGACCATGCTCACCTGGACTGCGAGAGCCGCATTGTTCAGGAAGCAGTAACCATCTGCTCGAGTAGGTTGAGCATGATGACCTGGAGGTCGAACGAGAGCATATGCCAGTTTCCCTAAACCCTCCAAAATGTATCGCATTGCCTGGAATTTAGAGTACAAGTGAGTACAAGTGTGTACAAGTTTCAGACTTGACAACCATTTTTGGGCACGGAGATAAAGGCTAAAACATTCGAAGTAAATTATCAACAAAGAGGAAGTAAATCTTGTTTTCTCCAATATTCTTATCCAAAAGTAGAAGGATTGCTTGTTTTTAAAAAAACTAATCGAGCTTAAGAAGTTATAAAATGTGACAACTCAATGGTTCCATTTCAACGTACCCTCCTAGTAGTGCCAGCAGCAAGTAACACAGCTTTCCAGGAGCCATGATTAATCCGAGTTCCTCCACATAGAGTTTTTCCCCCGGCTTTGTGTGCGTCCAAGAGATCTCTAACGTACGCTGCAAAGGGATTCAAATCGCAGCATATTAACCCCCATACGCTTCATAACTAATTTGAAACGACAAAACCTACACTGGTTCATGAAGACTAGCAGATACAGTACAGTTTCTTACTTTCAAGAAGAACAAAAATAAAAAAATTAGTTATTAAATATTCTCGTTGTTGGTGGTGGTGGTGGTTGCATCAGATATTCCACTTTGTAACAAGCAACAGTAAAACTCTGCATGATATTTGGGTGTGACTTCTGACAAAGACACTATCGTATGGGTGTTTAATTGTTGAAGAAACAAGGTAGCAACGCTAGAGAGCCAAAAACACTCCTGCGACCTGGATACCAATTCAATTCTGGTATTTCTGCCTTGTAGTTTGCTTTCTCGAACGATTTGTTCACGCTGTTTATAATATACTAATGCGATTAAGGGCTGGCACTAAGCTAAAGCTAATGATTTCTTATTTATACGTTTATCCATCACACAACCCTTATAAGATAGCTAAAGTGAAAGGGCCAGGGCACTCACTGTCAGACAAAAGAAGGTCAATACGTGAATCACCAACCGATTATCGCACAGTTCGATAATAGAAATACCCCCAAAAAATGTTGGCAGAAAATTTTCTGATCTTGGTTACACCATGCTATCCAAGAGGTAACACTGAAATTCGAGATATGCAATGTGAAAGACGGCTTTTACACTCGATACTCATGTCCGTCCTGTAGCAACCGTTTTCCCTTACATTAAATGTCAACGAATCGACAGCAATTTACAAAAGTGTACAGAAAGACTGACATTCATATTGGAGTTGAAGCACGATTAACCAGAGTCGTAACAGGAGATGCACGAGCCTTCCGTGGGCCAAAAAAATGGCATATGGTACCGTTTGGTGTTAGTCATAAGGTCTGTGGACAGAAAGAGCGACTGTCATAAAAGTTGTCGTAAACTTCCTGTGACTTAAAAGGTAAAGAGGCGGGAGCGTATAGTTACTCAAGAGAGTTACATCCTAAGTAACAAAATCAATGACTTCAAAGATGAATCCCAGGTCCGTTATATATAGTAGCAGATAACCATCTGGGAAATACTTGCTATTATAAATATAGTTTTGGTCCTCTCATCGATCATGGTTAGCTTGTGTTACCAAAATGCCGGAGAGGGCTTTGAAAACACATTTTACTGTACGTGATTCACTCCTTAAGTATGTTTCATGAAAAGATGTCCAAATTTCATCATAGTCATTCTCTTCTTAGCATCCTGAAACCCAAGACTCTTTGTCAGGAAGGGCAAGGTCACTATTATAGCAAAATATGGTAACTCTTCATAACAGTTGGAAGATATAAACACTTAGAGAAACGTCAAAAAGAAGTGTAAAGCATGTGACCTGTCTGTTTGTTGTTATCTTGCGTAAGAAGTCATCATTTGAACTTAAGACAGTATGCTTAAGTTCAAATGGTTTATAATATGCTTAAGAAAAAGTTTTAGTTCAATGGCTTCAAGAGGTGGTCAACAAATTGTTTACAAGTTGTTTCAACCGACCATGCGTAACTACGTGACATGATTGTGCGCTAAATGCAAGTCTTTACAAATGCCATCCGTTATGTGCACCTCCCTATAGATTGGTGTAGACTAAATAACGTACCTGAGTTACAAGAATAACCACGGACAATTTTGAAATATAGTCATACTGTACAAGAAAGTTGCTCCGGGATTCAAACAGGTTTGAGGCCGAATGTCTTAGTATAATAAAGTGGATCCGATAGAATGATCCATCTTCCAGACGGCCATCACATAACAAAACCTGGGGGATGTTAACAGAACGTTGGTAAAGATCTGGCTTCCAACTGCAAACGAAATAAAAAAAAGACTAGCTATAATCACAACTGGTAGCTTACTTGACTATCTTAGCACATGTAAGATAAGGCAAAAATAATACATGTACACCCTTTTATTCTGAACTGTTATTTAAAGTCAGTTTGGAGTCAGTGGAGGAGCAAGTAAAGTATACAATGACAGTAGCGACTCACGAAGAAAAGAGAACATATAGTAAGTTGAGTACTACTGACATAGCTTTATTGAAAGATAATAATATAATTTCCTCAACTACGTTCCTCTACTACTGCTGTCCGGCATCCTGTGCAATATAGAGAATTTTTAGATGGAAAAAAGTTTGAAATGTTGTGAGAAACCATCAAAGAAAATACTAAAGCATTAACTGACTCCGGAGCTCATATGCCTGATTACTTTCGAACGCAAAACGTATTCCAGGCTTCCTTGAAGCAATTCAGTGGCGAACCTTCGTAATACTTCTTTGAATGGAACGATCGAGATGGTTTGAACTAGATATACAGTGATTTGCCACTGATCGCGTAAGAAAATGATTACCACGTAAAAGACTATCACACAAATGGTGAGCCCATTGCCCAAATCGATGACTGTTTACAAACCCCAGAAACTTGCACTGATTCTAATTTTGATTTTGAATACCATGCGAAAATTTGACAATGATGAAGTCACTCAGGGATCAACGAGACGTACTAATTTGGAAGAAATAAGATTTGAAGAATTCAACACTAGATGTCAATTTCCTTCTTAATGATGGGAATGTTTTATTTTTGTCTACTTTTTTTCGCCCCATTTTTGTCAGAATGAACAGATGTCGTTCATAAGTACTAAAGAATGACCGGTAGTACAGTAATCTCGGGGAATGCAGCATGATGTGCAGTGAGAAAGGATATCAGTTCAACCGATTACACTTCTACCAACTCGTTCAAATTAACCACAATTTGAACGTCCACTTTTCATAGGAAAAACAAAACTAGCTTTAAGGAGTCAAGGAATTCAAAGACTAATCTACGAAGACGTCAAGATTCATCCCGGAACCAGATCGAGTTCACCGCGCTTACAAAAATGAGAATCTGGACGCAAATTACCTGGAGAATGAAATGTCGTCAATTCCTCAAGCTCAGCTGCCTCGCCATCGTGCCAGCTTATATAAGGTGCGATCGGACCTTTCTTCAGAATGGATAAAATGTTGATGATCCTCTCGGGACTTTCCGGGTGAGAATCAAGCACTGCCAAAAACCCAGGATCGTGAAGAGTGTCGAACATCCCATCGCCGGCATTGTGCGCCAGCATTCCAGTACTCCAGAAAACATTCATGTGAGGTCCATCGACGACAGCCACAGGAGACTCGACAGTATCTCCCGATCCGCTGGCCTCCACCTCCACCTCCACCTCATCGCCGTCGTAGTCGTCCATCGCGCCCGCCCCGCCTCCCAGAGTCTACACTCCTCGCCTCATCGCAACAATCTCACCTCACCGCACCGCGCTCAGAGGAAAAACTCAGCGATGGCGAAATCGCACAATCGGCTCTAACACACGCTCGCGTAGCAAGCCGTCCCTCGTCGCAGACACATCGGCAGAGCGCTGTGCAGATTCTGCCCGAGCACGCACGGGATATTCTGACTCTGCGCCTCACGCCCTCTCTCCGCCATCGCCACGCAGGGCCAGCGCCCGCGCACGAACTTGACTCCGCTCGTGAGCAACTGACTGCATGCTCCTTGTGCCGCACAACATGAGTCAATACAGTCTCTCTCGTCGGCCTCCCTTCCTCCTCCTCTCTGAGAATGCCAATTGGCCGGGTCCTCATTTTAAGCCCGCCATCAATCAATCCCTCTCTGCGTTTATTCGTCAGTTCGTGCATCACGCCGCGCGCTCGCTCGGTGTGTCGAACGTTTGGAATTCTCTTAACCCGATTTCTTGTTTATCTTTTATTTCCAAGATTGTTTCTCTATCGACACCATTGTTTGCGATTTTGATGGAAATGAACGGACGGATCGCATTAGTTTATCGTCTGATTTACCCAAGATGTCTACGTATCAATCCTGCGGAATGGGCGGAAATCAAGATTATGGTATTGACAAAGAAATTCATACTGCCGCTCCATTCTTCCCAAGTTGTCTCCGTACAGATACAGCGGTGTCGTTGGAGATTGTATCGACGGAGAAATTTAGTCTGTCGTTCGATTGCTCAAAAATGGTGGCCGGTTCATTCTGTATCGGCTGTGGAAAATTTATTGTCATCAAGAGTTTCAAGATGGTCGGTTTGATAATGAGAGTTTCTTGACATTGAGTGATATTGTAAAATAAAATAAATCAGATAATTGATAAAGTTTTCAAATATGTGTCACATCCACATATTAATGTAAATGTACAACTTTTGTATAAAACAATAATGTTTTGTCGTCATTCTTTTATTAAATATCTTTAACACTACATTCCATATGATTAAAATAATAATTATAACTATATGAAAACACGTCATATCTTTTCTATATGGGTACATTTCTTATATTTATTGTAATCTCATAAGTTAGGTTCAATTATATAAGCAAATTGTTGAATTCATTGGTGGTTGTTAACTTTAATGTCTATCCATTGCAAACTACCATGTTTCATCTCTCTTATAACTTTAATCAAGTTCAAACAAATTCAACTATATTAGAGTCAACATTACTATTTTTTGCATCAAATACAACAATTTTTTCTATACATTACACTTATAAACACTTACTCCATAAACATCTTTTAATATTCTTGAAGAGATGTTTCAAAGCTTTTGCACACAATAAAGACTTTGCAATCTCTTAGTAACCCATCAATTGAAAGGTATGTTCTCAAGTGCAACCATGATGAAATCTACAATGATAGACATTTCAAAGAATTGAAATGTCTATCATTGGCACAAATCTATGTCAAATTGATATCATTGATTTTCAAGATCTACATTATTTTCTTTGAAGAAGATAATTATTGCCATTCTCAAGTTTACAAAGCAAAACACAATCACGAATAACCAAAAAATCAGAAAGTATCTTGTTTGATGCAGAAAGTAAAAGTGTTCAGATATAGCTGAATCTGTCCTTGGAATTTACCTTAATTTAAAAGAGAGAGATGCAAAATGATATTTTGCAACTATGAACATCTACATTACACCATGATAAAGTTGTTGTGTAAAGGAGTTGTTACCATGATAAATTGCAGTGTATCAATTTACAAACTCCTTGTATAATCAAGTAAACTTATTTTGTCATTTGATCAAAATTGGACATTATAGTAAAAAATAACAAACAAAATTTTATTGGATTAAAAATTTTATTTACAGTTTTGAGTATGTATGCTAAAATATGATTTTTTTCATGTATTCATGTGATATTTAATAAGTATTTTTTTATCATGTTTATGATATACCATAGCAAACAAAAATGATTTGTATCTTAAATTCATGAAAAATAAAGAGTAGAAAACTTAAATAAATAATTTTAAATAATGTTTTCACGTTCAAAAGAATAAGGTTTTCTTTAAAATCAATGATTGTGTGATGTTAAAGTATTAAATAATATATTTTTTAAAGCATATTTCACAAAAAAAATCATAAAAGACTGAATATTACAAAATTTATATGAATGTTTTGAAATTTAATTAAAATTATATTTAATTCTTAAAATTAAAGTTCAACAAATATGCAATTTTCCAAAACATAAAAGAGGCTGTTGTAGAAAAACCGGCTTTGACCCTAACAATCAATAAAATAGCTTTAAGAAAAAACACCCCGTGGAACAAAGCTCCAACAAATTTAGCCATTTTCATGGGTACAAAGACCAGATAACTCGAAAAGAATACAACTAGAACTTTGTTTAGAGATTCAATCGTATATGCATTGAACGAGCATTTGGAATGTTCAAGGGTAGGTGGCAAATATTGTTAAAAAGTATTAACATGCAACTAAAGAATGTGGTTGAATTGATTAATATTTGTCTTGTGCTACACAACATATGCATCATCCTAGGAGACAATTTTTGTAAAATGGAGTGGTTGCAAGAGTACATCAGATGAGATGCACAATGGATTGTCACATATGGCATCTTTGGAACTTGCGAGACAATATAAGCTTGTGGTGTCCAACCACACTCCACATAACCTTGCTAGAATTAAAGAAAAATTTTGAGAAACATTGGAGTACATCAAACATGAAATCGCAAGAGAATTAAAAATTTCAATGACAATTGGAGTTCAATTGCAAAAAAGTTATGTGCAAGGCGGAATGGCATTGCCAAGAGCTTGTGGATCATTAAAACACGGATGTGTGTGGCATAATCGTTTGCCATGAATGTGGACTACTCTAACATAGCCCAGTAAATGCTCACCTAGAGCTCATCAACCAATTTCTCCATGGTTTTTTGCATACTCATTAAAAAAGCAATTTTTAAGTCATCATTGATCTTCAAACTATCTATCAAAATCTTGTTTCTCTCCTTAAGTTTTCCAAGGCATCGCTTCACAATCAAATCCTCTTTGCGCTTAGGCTTTGACAATTTTGATGAGCTCTTTCCGCTTTTTTCTCCGTTGTGTTTGTGTCCGAAGTAACGGTGCACTTGAGTCCATCTCTGTTCACAACACTGGCATGGATATTGTCAAACATGAACTCGTACGCCAAGTGATAGCATTGACATTTTTTTGATTGTTATTATCTAGACTTCAAATTCATTGCCTTGTCTCTTTTGTAATTGTTATAGATTGTGTTTCACTTCTCAGTGTGTTTCATTTGTATTTCACATGTCTCATTTTACTTACAAAAATTGGGGCACATTGACACAAGCTTTGTGTGAAGTCGTGAATAATTATCAAAAACTAAACACAACAACGAAGCATGAAAGTGTATTCAAAATCAACAACAAATATAAACTTCAATCCCAAAAAAACTAAACAAGAAATCAAATAATGCAAATAATCAAGCCATTAGTGCAATCTTAAATGCAGCATAATCAACCATTAGTGCAAGAACAAAAAACTGTGACTTAGCAAAAAATAAAGGAAGTTGTTTATAATTGACCAGCTTATAGTCACACAAAAAAATTTATGAAATTTGTATTAGGCATCAATTTCTAGAACGTAGCTAACTACAATTTAGCAGCTTGTAGTAAAAAAATAAAAAAATTTAAAATCTGTGTTACGCAAGCATCTGTTCTGCAACTGACTGTAATTTTGCAACTTGCAGTACATATTATTACAATTACAACAAAATATGGCCGGCAGTTGATTGTAATCCAAAAACTTGTTGAAAAAAAAACTCTCCAGTTCTAGCAAACTTACATAAATACTTATACTGTAAATCAACATAAAAGTCTAACCATATAGTGATTGCAAATCAGAAGATAGTGTTATAGATTGCAATGTTGCTCCTTTGAGTATAAGGATTTTTTTTGACATTTTGAAACTGTTATAAAAATTCATGGATGAAGTCATACAGATTTTGGAAAATGTTGTCAAATGAAAACACTTTGAGGCAAGAGTTCATTTCAAAATCAACATTGCACACGCCACACATGACAACTATAATGAATTGAATGCACTATTGTCAATTTCACCTTGCTTAGTGGTTTGAGAAAACATTGTGCATTTTTCTCCGAATTGTGATCAACTAGATGATCTAGTGATACTTCCAATGTTTACCGGTCTTCACAACATCCATCTATTCCTTCACATCTTCCAATTAAATGATTTTAGGGTTTTCTTGAACTACTATTCATCTTTTTGTCGATTTCAATTGCTCCGCATCACACTAAGGCATGTCGCGCTTCTGAAAGATAAGCGTGAGATCTACAAGAGCACTCGGACTGCGTGGCTTGCCGGTGAAAACTCCATCCCTGGAAAGAAATGCATGAAGTATTGTGGAAAAAAATTGGAATTTGAACATCATGATATGAAAAACTTCAAAAAAGTAGCACAAGTGAAATGGTATTTCCTTGTGGACGGAATTTAAATCTCATCGCAAGAAGATTGACAGTAGATGCGTGGTTTGCATGCACATCACCGGCATGCGACGGAGTTCCTTGTAAATTCATGATTTCCAAGCACACGAATAATACAAAATCTTGAACATCTGCAATGGTTGTCAAACACCTTAAAAAAATTTCAACAAACCATAAAGTAAAAAATGATTGAATTAAAGGTATAAAAGTGCTCAATCTTGACTTAAGGCAAGGAACAACTTTGTGAAATTGATGCAAGCAAGTGACATTGTAGACATTCCACTATTATCTATTTTATGCAATCTTGAGTAATCAAAACTTTAATTTTAACAAACTAAAGATGATTTCACAATAGTGGTCATTTTAGGAAAAATTAGTACTTTTGATTATATTGCAAATTAGTTTATAAGCTAAAGAAGATTTCAATAATTGACAAATGAACAATATTTCAAACTAGATTGGTGACTAGAAATCTCACACAATTGAAAGATATAACAATAATAAAAACTATCTCTTTTTAGCAAAATATATTACAATTTAATTGGTACTTGCACTTGCTGCAATATTTGGTCTAATTATGTATTTGAAGTCCTTAATTATAATATTTTTCTATGGATCTTCAAAAAAGTTAATTTACATGAGACAATTAATTTATTTGAGAAAAAAATCAACATAAGTTTATTTATATATATATATCATTTTGTAATTTAATCAAGCTCGTAGGTAGTGAAATGTAAGACTTAATGTGTTAATCAAAACACAAGAATTTTCACAAAGTGTGTATGATACATGTATATACCTGGAAAAAAGTAAAAATAAGATTCTTAATATCGTTGCTTTAATACTTTACATAAATGACATGTTCATTTTGATGAAGAATCAATTAAATGTTGATTGATACAAAAACCAGTTGAAATCTATTTTTAAAAGGAAGGATTTGAATAAATTCAAGAGTATATTATGGATGAACAAACATGTATAATGTAGACGATTGTAAATTATGCCGCATACATGATTTAAATGGTAGTTCATTTTTGTGACTAAATTAATGCAAAGATGTAAATAGCTGTAAACTGGCTTGAAACCGTTCTATAGTGTAACGATACTTGCTTGTTGGATGCAAAATACTAAACCGATGACATTACTATAAAAATAACACAAAAAACCTAAATTTATTGCTTAACTTTTATAGAAATTGATGATAAAAAATGTTTTAGAGTTGAGTCAAATTCATTCTCGCTCACGACGATGATTGCAATCATCCTTGAAACGTAAATTGTGTTATATCGTAATAAAAAAACTGTGGCTTCAAAGTATAATATTTTTGATGCGACGTCATATGAAAACTCTAAACTGCTAACAAGATTAGCCTTACATAAAAGAGTTCATTTAAAAAGAGTCTCGTCCGTGAGATGACAATTCAGTGTGTGAGACCAATATCTTTTAATATGAAGAACTGGTTTTTTTCATCATGGAAAAGATAAAAAAGGTCATCAAAAATGCATTTTTCATTTTATATATGTTTGATATAAAAAGAATAAAATGTTATTGAGATGCAATATATGTATACAACACATTAATGCACAACAAGTCAAATGAAATCTATGAGCAAGAAATTGGTAATTTGAAACTATTGTTGACATTTTTGTAGCATAAAAAAACTCAAGATAATGAAAATGCTAATATTGTAGCCTTGAAATCAATCAAACATATTAGAGTTAGAGCTCAAATGAGAAGTGAGATGTCTATTGGAACTCAAATGATACTATGGATGTAAGTATGTCTTATAATCTAATATCTAAAAAATCTAAATCTTTTCAATTAATAGGAAATTGTTTATTGTTGCTCAGAAGTACAATAAAAAAATACAAGAAATGCAATTGTGATTCTCACACATAATCTGTTTGTAGTACAATCAATTAGTTTATCAAGGTATGGATTGTGATTTTGTGTTATGACTTTGTGCTACTCTATCTTCTGACTTTTTAAATCAATAGTTTAATCATGCTTTGTAGATGAAAATTTCTTTAATTGATGAGTCTAGATGTAAATATTGTGTAGTTCAAGAATGCCAGTAGTGTGGAGACAATTTTTATCTCGTTGAATTCAAATCACGACACATATGAAATGTTCAGTAAGGCAGTTCAAGAATGCTAGTAGTGTGGGTACAATTTTTATCTCGTTGAATTCAAATCACGACACATATGAAATGTTTTGTAAGGCAAGTAAAGAAGCAAAACTCAAAGGGAAAAACAACAAAGTATCACGACACAACATAATATCACTCTCAAAAAATGCTTGTTGGTGTATGTTAAGGAAAATAACATCAATGATGGTATTAAGTTTGCGCATCATGATTTTAAATCGTCAAAAATGATCAAACTTCATTGTAGCTTTTGCATTGCATTTGGTCAGAATATAAAATTGGATTAAAAAACAAAGCTACAAATATTATTCAAGCATGTAACCATTACTTCAATTACAATAAAATTGAAAATCATCTTTGCAACTAGCATTTATATCAATGAGCTTGGTTCAAATCTTTGAGTACGTTTTATTTCATTATAATAATATTGAAAATCATCTTTGCAACTAACATTTTGATCAATGAGCTTGGTTCAAATCTTTGAGTACGTTTTATTTCATTATAATAATATTGAAAATCATCTTTGCAATTAGCATTTTGATCAATGAGCTTGGTTCAAATTTTTGAGCATATTTTATTCTTCAATGATGTTTGATTGCTCGCAAGAATTCATTCAAAGTGCATTTTTTGTCTTCATCTTTGGATGTTGAGAAAAAGAATGTCTATGATATTTGAAAATATTTTGTGTACGACATGATGTTCAATCTATAAGAATAAAAGTATGATGATGTAAATTATGATGAGGAGAGAAATCTGCATTTGATAATGAGATTGAGATTAATTTTTGACTTTTTCTGACTTCGTCATACGAACAAAAAATGTAAAAAAGTAAACATTGTTGTTCACACGTGTTGAATTGAAAAATGCTGCTGCAATTTCTTGAAAAGTATTAAGTTTTGACCAATTAAAAATTGATAAATCATTAAATTTTTTTATTGAAATTTGATTAAATTGAAATTACAATCATTGAATAATACAATAAAAATTAACATACTATATCACTCCAATTATTTGTAAATATTCTTGCAAACATAGACATATGATATGCACTGAAAATCATGTATTATTTGACATGAATTACTAATAACTTCAAAATAATAAACTGAATATGATGATTTAAATTTTTTACATAAAAGAAAATTAACTTAAGATTTTTCTCAAAAGATGACATACAAAATGTATGATTATTTTATCATAATTTAGTTCAAAATTATGAATAAAAATGATAAAAAATTGATCATAAAAAATGATTAATAAAAATTTGGATTATATAATTTTTTTTTTACAAATATTTTAGCACTTAAATTAATAAAAATTAAAGATTTAAATCATATAACATTTATTTGCTTAAAAATCTGATTTAATATTAATACAGTAAATAATTAATCTTGATTACAAATAAACCAACATATTGTTTATGCAAATAATTTTAAAAATAAAAATAAATTATATTTATATTTATTATCAAAATAATATTTATTTATTTTTTGAAGTTATTTTTGATCATGAAGCTTGTTATTGAAATTAATTTTTAATAATTTTTTTAGAATTGCGCATCTATATATGATCGTGACTTATGGGGGCAAGGTCTGAATTTACCGACGGTGGGTTTATCCAAGTAGAACTCTTCTGCCGCACCGGGGGTTCTGGTAATACTGTGTTCTGTCCAGGGGATAGGGTAAGAGAGAGAGAAGCGTTTGCAAGAGTAGGTGTCCATGTAGGTTTATGACGACCGCGCCCCCGGGGCAACGATTCGCTAAGCTGAACGAAGCACCTAAGCTCAAGAGTTCCACGTCGCAGGGAGAGGAAATGCCACCTGGCAGTCTAACTTAGAGCTGAGGACAGTGCTGGTTAGGTGATGCCCGGGCCCCTCATCTGTTTGCATAATATCCTGACCATGGGGCCCAGAGGCCGAACATGCGCATACCGGATGCACCCATGGATGGATGGCATGGCATGCACAATGGGTTCTTTGGGCATCCGTCGGACGGCTTTTTGCGCCCTCCGCTCCCACCTCCGCGCTCGCTCGCCATCCCACGCCATCAATGTTCCCGGCATTTCGATTTGGACGGCTCGGGCACTGCACCCCATGCGGGCGCCCCTTTCCGGCGATATGATGCGCGAGCTGTTGGAGGCCGCGAACTTTGTGGAAAAACGTGCCCGCCGGGGAAGTTTACCGAAAGAAGGCATCGGCCGTGACCAGCGGTGACCGGGACACCGCGGCCGGAGGAGGTCGCCGACAAGGAAGGCCGGCCTGGAAGAGCGGGGCGCCCTGCCGGCGAGGGCCGGAGGTGGCCGTGGGGAGGGACGAAATAAATCATGGCGGTGAGGAGTCGGCAGGCGCGGGCGGGCGAGCGGACGGTGCCGATGGCGCGGATCGGCCGAGAGCTTACCCCGAGTGAGGTGAAGGCCGAGCTCTGAGGATAAGTCTGGCGCGTGGATTTACTTCGCGCGGAGGAGGCCCTAGGGCAAAATTTACCGCCAGGTGTTACACGCTGCTTTATCCTGAAAGAAGCTCGAGGGAAGCTGCAGTTCGTGTGCGTCTGATCATCTGCGATTGACGAGGGAGGGCGAGGCTTGATGAGCCGGGCGCGCGCTAATATATTAAAAATTTTACGGTGCGCGCGAGAGAGGCCGGAGCCGAGCTTAGAGATCCATCCTGGAGGATTGGTGGGGGGAGTGTGGAGAGTGCTATTTTAAATGCTTTAATTTGGATTTTTTTGGGGAAACAGGGTTTGCGAGGAAAAGTCTCTCGCTCTGAGAGCGAGCGGAGGGAGTGTGCTTGTTTGTCATCTGCAGAAGAGAAGCGGGATCCTATCAGAGGCTGTACCCTGGCCGCAGGTTGGTCCACAGTGAGAGGTTTTTAAGCTGTCTTGCAGATCAAGTCCCATTTGCGTGGCATTTTTAACGAGTGCGCGTTGTGTGTTTGTCCAGGCGGGATCGTCTGTGTCTGTGTGTGCGTCTGTCTGTTTGTTTTCTGCAAAAGTGCAAGTCGATTTCGCGTCGGTCGGTTCGGAGAGAGGGGGGATTGGCTGCTTTCGAGTCCTGAAGATCTGCAGGGGCCGTCGCGCGGGTCTTTACGGTCGAGAGAGGGGTCTTGCGTATGGAGCTTGGGGCGTGAGAGAAGCTGCTGGTGGTAGAGCGAGAGGGCGAGATAGCGAGAAGAGCGAGAAGAGCGAGTGGGGTACGTGAATCTGGCAGGTGTTTAGGATAATTCAATCGCTGTAGCTTGCTAGGAAGCACTCATCACCGCCGCTGCCCCGGGCGATACTGGTTGCAGGTTCGAAGTAGATGGATACTTATAAGTGACAAGGGAGGAGATTAGGAAGGAAGAAGCTCGAGGAGCACTGTTGCGACCAGGAGTAGGGGATTTGTCGACAAGATAACTCGGAGGTTCTTTACGGCCCGACGCTTCTGGCATTCTTGGGGCCTCGACTGGCAGACTGGGGCGGCTTCTAGCTGCTCAGAAAGCGCTTGTTCTTCTCTTGATTTTGACTGATTGGAGATGGGCAAGCACATTCTGTGACACGTGAACTCACAGCCCCGTGAGTTTGCAGGAACCTGCCCATAGGTGTGCTTCTAGGGTTGACGAAGAAACTTGCCCGAACGATTTGAGCGATGGCTGATTACCATCAGCAGCAGCCCGGTAGCCCGGAGAGCAGCCCTCACTCTGACAAGGAGTCCGGGGGTGGTCACTTCGGGAGCGGTCAAGATGCTTCAATTAAGGAGCAAGACAGGTTTCTCCCCATCGCAAATGTAAGTCGGATCATGAAGAAAGCGCTTCCGGCGAATGCGAAAATCTCGAAGGATGCCAAAGAAACGGTTCAAGAATGCGTGTCTGAGTTCATCAGTTTCATCACTGGAGAGGCCTCTGACAAGTGCCAGAGGGAGAAACGGAAGACAATCAATGGCGACGATCTTCTGTGGGCAATGAGCACGCTGGGTTTCGAAGACTACGTCGAACCGTTGAAGGTGTACCTGCACAAGTACCGCGAGACGGAAGGAGAGAAGGCCTCCATGGCCAAACAGGGTGATCAGTCGGTAGTGAAGGACGGGAGCAGCGGGATGAACGGCAACGTGAATGGCATGAACGGTGGGATGAACGGAACGATGCAAGGTTCGATGCAGATGATGCAATCCTACCAGCCCCAGCCTGGAATGATGTACAGTCATCAACAGATGATGGGGAATCCATACCAGATGTCCATGCAGAGCCAAGGAGGTCAGTCACGAGGCATGTGAAACCCAGATCCAAGGAATGAAGCTGTGCATAGACGTTAGGTGCTGGATTGATACGAAAAGCTAGATGAAGGAAGGGGGAGGAAAGGAAGGTAGGCAATCAGAACTGCATGTACATTCTGGAGGTGCACGAACTGCAATTGAAAGTGCTCTTCGCAGAGATTATGTGCAGTTTTGTCTTTCCGCCCTGTGCTGCAGCCGTTAAAGCTAGGAAGGAAGGAAGCAGATGTTTAGATGGAGACTAGTCCTCGCAGGATTGAGGGAAAACCGTTAACCCGTTTGGAACAGACGGGTTGAATGACTGTATAAAAGGTTGAAATTTTGGAGTGATTTTCTTGACTCTGGAAATCTCTTTGAAGCACTATAGCCGTAGTGTGGGCAGCACCTTACATCCTCTTAGAAGGTTCTTTTAGACAGTATTTGGTACAGTTTTAGAAGATTTTTTTGGAAAGGACTATCCACTGTCAAGACCATGAGCTCTTTTGGTACAGCGCGCGAAGAAGATCTGCTTTGTTTTGGTAACGGTTCGGATGCAGGGCGGCAGGTTCCGAGTGGATTCAGGAAGTGTAGATTGGGGGGCCTTGGTAGAGCACTTTGCATCCAGGACCTTTCTCTTTTTTCTTGGATGGGATCTCTGGATTGAACGGTAGCTCAATCGGCAAGGTTGTGGCTGTAATTAGCCTGATATCTTCGAACGATTCTTGTTTCTTGTAAGAAGAATTTCTTCTTTGTAAGTCTTTTTGTTATTGAAGCCCCTTGTCTCTTGGAAATCAAGTCTTCTTCGTTTGCAATTGTAGGTCCGCCGCTAGTTTTGGTCTACTTTTTTTTAAGACAAACTCTCCTGTACACAGGGAAGTGTTCAGGTTTGAAGGCAGTTCTACCTGTTCTGCGCCCTCTCTGGCCATTGCTATGCTGTCCTCTGGAAAATTCCATGAGGTCCCTTGCCGCAATTGTCGAATGTAGATTGCCTGTGCTCTACAGCCTTAAGAGTGCGAAAGAGTGACGGTAGAAACGTTAAGGATGGGTGTGTAAAGAGATGCGAACGATGTTTAGCGGTAACTTTTCTGAAGCAAGATGATACAGCATGTGATGAAGAGCACATTGTGTTGTTGTACTTAGGTCTCTGTTTGCCAGAGCTATCTATCTGCCAGAGCAAGAAACGACCAAGTTCTAAATTAGGCAGAAGCATGAACTTCTTCATCATGAGCGCAGTCCGTTTTTCTTTCTTGAATTGATCTTATTCCAGACCAAGCGCATACATGCCCACATGTTCGCCTCAGGCAATTAGCATATCTGCCTGTCGGAGAGAATAGAACATTAGCTGAAGTACTTATCCCACCTGCTCGCATCTCATCTGTTTCTTAGTTGACATGACCCAGTGCCGGGTATCAGAGGTTCACCACGAGGAGCACGACATGTCTCTTTTTTCACGTCTGTCTGTAAATTCCCGGTCTACTTCAGTGGTTGAGTAGGGTTGGAGGTATCGTTACAAAATTTGCTTCCAAGCTGGTGCCAGATGTGGTTTCTTCCTGTATGGAATCTGCTTAGACTGAAGAACGGAGGTCCTTCACTGTTCCTACTCGAGGAGTGCTAGTTTAATGGGAAGTGTAGTTTACTTGGACGAAAGTTTATGTCCCGAGGTCTCGAGAGGTGCTTCATCACTTCCAGTAGCGTCTGGTAGTTCGTCATCATTCTGCATGGGGTTGTGTTATATTGCAGGTCCAGTGTTCATTACCCACTCAAACGTCCTTCCGTAGGTCAACGGTGTCCCGCTGTGTTCTGCCTTCTCATTTCTGCGGCAGTCGCTGTCGAATATGCTAATTTAACTGGTTACGTCTTTCTTGAGGTAAATGAAAGCGATTATTGGGCGCTCCCAACAACTGCCTCGGCTCAGGTGCGAGGTCACGTCGGAGACACACACTCGAAGGGAAACTGCAGCAGTCCTGCACGTATCATCCGATCGAACGCCTTTGAAATTGCTGTAGGGACTTACAAGCAAGAGTCAACAGTTTTCTCGAGGTCACGATATAATGAGATCATTTCAATCACTACCATGGGTTCCGTGCAACTTCTGCATCAAATCGTGCCGACGAACTTTACACCGAGACGGAAAAGTACGAAGCTCGAAAAGCACTTGATGGTCTGGAACGATCAATCAAGAGCGTACGAACTTGCTCCTGCATCCCGGTTAGATAAGAGCATAAACTCTGCAACCAGCTCGGGAATAACCTAAACGATTTCGAGGGCAACACCAAAAGAGCCGTACCAACGCGCCAGGCTCAGTTCCGCTAAATTCACTCGCGCGGAGCGCCCCGATCTACCGTTGAATCCTGGAGCCCAGACACAGTGGCAGCGGTCGGTCGGTACACGAGCTCGAACATTGTCCCGACGCCGAAGGACGACGGGTCGTCGGACGGGGCCTGAAACGTCCCGGACGCGATCTGAAAAGTGGAAGGGGCTCGCGAGGGGCGAAATTGGAAGTTGCTCTGACGAGGAGGAGAACGCATGACAACGATGGGAACGTCGTCAGGAACGGCTTGATTGAGGCTTTGATAAAGCGAGCGACATCCGTACTCGAGGTGATCTCGGATGAAGGTATCTTGATTGGATGTTAGTCTGTGCAAATTTGCGCTTTGACTCAGCGATCACGAGGCACTAATCGACAGATGAACTCGTGCCAAACTAAATCCTGTTGATAGTCCTCCTCCTCGAGATGCCTTTCCCATAGTTACTCGCGAAGATAAATTACCCCCACCTCCAATCGCCGTCCGCCATGTAAGCTCGCTCGTCCGCCTTCGTCGTACGAATCTTCCAGGATGTGCATGGCCCACCCACGTGTAGCCAATTTATTTGCGACTGACCCTTCTCTCGAGCTCTTGCTCCAAACCAGCAAGGGTTTCGATGCCTGCTCAGCTCATCGCATCGACCGAGCTCTCTCGCTCGCTCCCCCCCGCCACCCCCCCCCCCCTTCCTCCCCTCGAGCCCGTTCCGTCCCCCGACGGTAAAAAGTCGCCACTGTCTCGAAAGGGTACAGTTGAAGGACTTTCCACCTCTCTGCTACCCCTACCCCTACTCGCCCCTAGGACCCCTACTACGCTAGCTCCCTCCCTCCCTAGGGCGCCACTGTGGCCTACAACCTTTTCGCCTGTACTCCATGCGTAGTTGTACCGTATCGTTGCCACCACCGTACTCATTACGCTTTGCGCATTTTCTACAGCGTACGCCTTTCGCCTTCCCCGGGCTGGTAGGTGTAGCTCTCCACAGCTCACCTCACCTCACCGGCTGATGCCTCTGGTATGGGTGGCCGAGTCACTCACTCACTGCCCCGGCGATAGATCGAGCAGAGTCTAGTCACATCGTCGACCAAATTCTCGCTCTCTAGTCTTTTCCACAGCCTAGCCTGAGCCTTCGAGACCCGCGGAGAGTTCTTTCCTTGCGTTTCTACGTCATTCCGAGTTCATCTTCATCCGGCTCACTGCTCGACGGTTCGTATATGATTATACTTCCTCACTTTCGGCGGTACGTGTTTATTTTTTTTAGATGGAGAACCGTCTAAAAAATAAACATGTACCGCCCTAAAGTGACGAAGTATAATCATGTTCTAGCCTTTATTTCGCTGGTCTCGATAGGGACCTGGAGCTATTTTACCTGCTTACTTATTCAAGGCTGTATTTCAAGACGCTACCTCTTCACCGCTTCTCCCTCGAGGAGGAAGAAGAAGCGGTGAGGAGGTAGCTAAATACTGGCAGCGACAGGACTGAATTAGATCCTTTCCTCAATTATTTCTGTTTTACTTCGAGTCACCTCAAATCTTTTCGGCTTTTGTTTAACTTGGACTCCGAATTTTTCCTACTTAATAGAGCTCACTCTCATTCGGCTGACTCCTCGACGCCTTCCTTCGAAATTAAAATGGTCATACATAAAGACTTCAGGAATGATTTCTCGCTGATTTCATTTTACTATCCGCTTCACCCTTCAAAATAAACGGGGTAGATGAATGGTAAAATAATATTTCTCCCGGACCTCACGTCGTCATTCTACCAGATGTGAGCTAATCATGCTTTTCTACGACTAGTCTCGATGACTTCAGGAGTATTCTCCTCTTCTCCTACTCTTCCGGGTGCTATTCTTTCCTACTACTTAGCTTCTTCCTCACGCTTCTTCCTACACAATTGAATTTTCCAGGTCAAAGGAGTATCTTCCTCCTCTCCCCTACATACAAGTTACTCTCTCTCTCCAATTAGGATGTGAAAGAAACAACTGATGTAAATGAACAAAATGAAACAATAAAATCTCAAATCGTTGATTCCTTTAGCCATATTTTTCCTTCGCAAGAGTACCAAAATATATCAGCTAGATTAGTAAGAGTCAGCTTGTCTCGTCGAAATTTACAAAAGTCCTTGTCTGATTCACAGGCAATGCGAACTATCTTTGTTACCATCGTATATAAAGCGACTCGTCCAGGGAGAAATTCTAGGGGTATATTTCTCATTTCATATTTTTTGCTCCAAGATACTCCGCCCTCACTCAGAAGAGGTGCAACTGTCTACTGTATACTCCATTCGCTTGTAGAACTACAGTTTAAAAGGGGTTTAACGAATTCTTTCTCTAACTTTTATCTACTAGTCTAAGAAGTGATATCGGGTATATTTTTTCCTCTCATTCTCACACATTGTCCAAAGTACTCGCATTCCAATCGTCTCACGTGTTAGATAAAAGGGTGCAGCCTACTCGCTGATTCTCCATTTCATTTGCGATCTTTTAAACTAAAGGAGAGGCTTAGAATTTGCACTTTTTTCTCTTTATTTCGCAGACCATGACCGAAGCTACCTGTACACTTCAATATACTCTCCTCCTCATTTCCTAGACTTCGTACATCGCTGCACAGAAACCTCTCGGATAATATTGTTTTATAACCGTAGGACAGGCACATGAGGCCAAGCGGAGGATCCCGCCTCCCTCCTGATAACGTAAAGCGCGCCCGTCCGTCATCCGAAATCGTCAACGTCTAACAGCAGGAATTGGACCTGCCGGGGACTCGGGACTCGGCACAGTTACATACATACCGGTCGGCTCGCGGACATTGGTCAGGCAGGCCGGCCCATGGGCAGAATTGCGGGTCGCGTTTCGAAGCGTGACGAGGGTTACTCCGGATTCCGGCCAGACCGACGTCGGTCCTGGTCCGAGGTACGTACTCACTCACGGACTCGATACTCAATCGTCCGGTCAGTGACGGAGCCCCACACTTACACGGAGCACGTACGTCGTCGTCGTCGTCGCCACCTTCTGACGCCGTGAGGTGGCAGCGCGTCGCTATTCCGGCTCGTTGACGCGCCCGCGGCCGCGGCCGCGACCCCACCACCTCCGCTCTCCCGTTTGACTACGCTGCTCGGGAGTTCGAGAAGCGGACGAAAGCTCCGCCGCTACGCCTCTAACCGCGGCTAAATCTGGAGGCGGACACGGGAGCGCCCGGATAGACGACGAGGCCGACGGGCTCTGACAGGACATCGGAGCACGAAAGTGGGAGCTCTTGGCGGGCGGTGGATATCGGAGGTTCCGCTTATCGGAGGAAAGCCTGGAGGAGTACGATACGGGCGACCGCACCGGCGAGCCGAGTGCAGTTCGGAAGTGATGGCCGATGTTCGTGGAAGCTTCGAATTTAGCAGGAGGAGAGCGGCAGGCGGTTTAGAAAATGATCATTGTAAGAAGAACCTTTCTGCGCGGTCTCTTTCGATCATCGTGGAGTCCAGGGCCCCGGCTCGTCGTAGAACCTACTGTTGGGATGTGACGCGGAGCGAGCGAGAGGCGGAGGTGGAAGGTGGGAATCATTCCCACGTTTTTGTCGATGTGGGAATTTCCGCATTTGCGCATTTGCGCAATTCCGCAGTTGCGAGTTTACCTGCGAGGGTGCATGGTTCCGGGCACGCAGAGGGGAAGGGGTCTTGGCAGTTCGATCCATGAGCGATGGGACTTCGCATCCAAATCACCTCCTCCTCCTGCTGGTCCGCTGCAGGAGCAGGGAAGGGCCGTCCCGGCTCCTTCTCCGTCTAAACGCCACGTAATTCAGGGGACAGGCCTAATAATTTCGGAAAACTGATTTGTGCCTGTCCTTGTCCACCGCAAGCGTAGTCCTGCCTCGCCCTCGCCTGTCCAGTCCGGTGCCTCCGTTCTATATCCATTTTACTGTCAATTCTGCGATGGATCCGATCCGTTTGGAGGTTATTTGTCGCGGCGTGCACCTTCCGGAATTACGCGTGTAGCCATAGGCCAACCGCTGTCAAATAAGGCTGAAGATTTTAGTCTGTTTGCAAGAACTGGCAGGCATTTGATTCTCGATCCTCGGATCGATCGAACGACCTAGAAACCCCACTGTCTTTTTGCAACCCCATTGTCTTTTGGTCGTTACCCGTTCATCGCCTTAACTTACTTTTGCAGATAATCTTCGTGGGAGAATGTTGTATGGTCCTGCTGAAAGATTTTTCCGAGTCTACCTAACAACTGCATGAACGAGATCTAGATTACCGGTACTGGATACACAAATCTGGATGGAATGATCAACAGTATGTGCGCCTCTGTAGAAATTCAGATCTCGGGAGCCCATTATCATCTTGTGCCATGATCAAAGACTCGGAGTGATGCTTGAGTAGATTCCTTGGTCCACCACCAGATCTACAGCATCAACAAGCTCATGGCCAAGGCAAAGCCTCCTTTCATATGAAAAGTGAGGGCTTCTCAAACGAGATGAAACTCTCATGGCTAACGTTATTGGTCCTCTAATTTCAGACGATTATTTGACTCAATCGTTGGATGTCGCGCAAATCTAGGCAGAGAAACTTTTTCTCTTCTTCCAGAGGCAGGTGGATCCGAAAAGATACATCGTCCTTACGTGGAACATGATTTTCTTTCTCTATGCGAGCACCACATGAAGAAAGGAAAGCACGAACCGCTCGATTGGTGCGGGCTAATGCGAATAAGTCAATTCGAGCTCGTATTTCTACGAGCTTGAATTGTTTTATTCGTCGAGCTTTCGGAGTCCAACTCGCTTGCGTAAATTCATCACGATGAAGTTTCCTACTTTCTGAGCTTTGTTTGACCAGGTTTTGGGTTAACGGCCATTCACAAGAATTTTTATGCTTTTTCCAGTGCCTTGCGAAAGGAATATTATGCTTGGCGTCGAATATTTGCAAGGTACGCGTCTGGTTTGAAAGGCTAGCTGACAACACCACTCTGATACAACTTTTAGGTTATGACATTCGAGTTCCAAAAGTCAGACGTTTGATTGGGCATCTACTGAGTTTACACTGAACGTTTGATTTTATTGATCTGTATGCATTCACGGTTATATGAAGCTCAGAATCACAAGCAGTTGCTGTAAAGACAACCAAAATTCAATTTGGCTTTTCTCATCCGAATAGGGCTGGATATATTTAAGACATCAAATTATTCTTTTCCGGAGGTTAGTAAAGAGGTTAAGCTTCACTGACTGCTTCTGGGTCCACCTACAACAAGTCCAGATCCAATGCAAAGTTGCAAACTGTTTTCGCTCTCTCTCCGTCCGACTCTGCTCTCATGCACAAGGAGGAGAGAGAAGCGGCGAGAACGGCAAGATCTTTTTGGGAAACGCACTCCTAGAGCCTATTGATCTTGTATGTTGCAGTCTAGGGGCCAAGCAGCTTTTTGGGTGATAACTTTACACGGCTGACTGTCATTGACACTGGAACAGATCTTCAGCCATCTCTTGCTTTCACGAGTGGTAAATTCATTTAAATTTACTGTTTCACCTCCGTTCATTCCGATTTCTGATGTTTCTGATATTTCGTTCTTGCATGTAAAATATTTGAGCTACTCACTACCACACTTAATAGTATAATGGATCCACTTACACTTGGTCACCACTGAGGCTGGTGCTGGTAAGAAAAAGATGTTGCTATTTGAGAGATCACATTACCTCATGAATATGTTCACAAACTTCCCAATCGAAAGCGTTTGAATAGGTCCACTAGACATATGAAGAAAAGAGTGTGGACCATCTCACATGATCGAAGTTCGGTCCACTTTGTACCTTTACATAGATCCCACCCTTTAATTGACTGACTGTTGGATGCAATGTGCCACCAATCTCGATTCCACGCACCATGCATTACATGCTTTTTTTCGTTATAAAGTTCAACTTTCATACTTCCTAACAAATCAAGATTTCTAACAAACCTTTTTTTCGGTTTATGATCTGTATCAAATGCCTTATGAACTTTTGCAACGGGGTTTGAAATCTAAGATGCTTCCCTATACTCTTGAAAGAATATTATCAAAGATAGCCTCACTTCTTGCCTTGCTTGATTGTTGAAGTCAAAATAGATGCGATTGCAATGGGTGACTATGTGAAGAAATGGAATCATACCTCAGGAGTGATGTACTTGTGTTGAAATGCAGGAGCAAAAGAGAGAAAAATTGGATAATATATTGGTGAACATTCTATAACAAGTATCTGTAGACGAATCTAAAGGTTGTGTATACTCTAAGAACCTAGTCTTGTCTTTTACTATCATCATACGGGACACAAAAAGGATGATTTTGTGGAAATGAACTCCACGTGAATGTAACTGAAAGATCGTACTTCTTAAAATAAGAAATAATGTTTTATTTAGTGGTATGGAAATTTCAAAGATCCAAAAGTCGACACAACATCCGGATGATCCAGTTTGATACATGTATGAAAGACTATGAATGTTCACTCGAGAAAATGGAAAAGTAACTGAAAGCTTGAAGATTTGTTGTTATTCTTGATTAAACGGAGTAGAATTTCTTTGTTTGCTAGTATTGCTACAATTGTACCAGATTATTAGGAACTTCGTATCGATGACTTCTGTCAAATCGCATGAATAATTCTTATAAATTTCTTCGAAACTTGAGCAGTCAAAGTCAATGGCAGTAAAATATTGATTCACGTACCTTCAATTATAGCAAATATATTTATGTAGGCGAGGGTAGCTGGTTACTCATTTGATTCCGCATCCTGCCGGACGTCTTCTCAACATTGGGCATCTGAAACTCTTGGAAACTGTGTCAAGGAGTGTAGATTATTCATGTAAGGAGAATTTCTTCGTTTCTTGCTGCAGGTAACTCCGTCTTTCACCTTCCATTCTGTTTCTGTTTAGGATTTTGAGTCCTTTGAAGATTGTAAGGGCTCTCTGGATGACGTCGGGATCATGCGAAGGGGGAATCGAAAGATAGAGAAAAAATAGGAGATTTCGTGAGCTGGTTTCGTCCTAGACTTGTCCTGTGTGAGAAGAGACATAAAATCTCGAAATAAGTTGCCGTTGATATCCAGTCTCCACCAGAAGAATGAAGAGGTCCTTCACAGTGCTTCAGTGCTTCCGTGCTTCAGTTTGCTGTAAACATGCATTGACCGAAAAAGTTTGGGAATTCGCACTAGGTGCATGTGCCAGGCAATTGCCATGCATTCTGCGAGATGTTACACTATAAAGATGGCTCTCCATAAACATTTGCTTTTGGCCTACCAATGTGTAGTCAAAGCTTCCAATTAACAAGATGTTTGCCAGTGACAGAACATGGAGGGCTTTAAATAGCATTGCAGAGAAATGTATAAAACCTTCGATCGAAAACCCCTTATAACGGCAGATATAACGGGCGGGGGTTCAGGTTTCGATTCCCAAAGGTACGTTACATGTAAATTGCATGAGTGTTTTAAGATGTTTGCATGAATCATCATGTATCTGCCTTTGAAGATAACCTACTTCATTTCGTGGATTTATAGCTTCAATTTTCTGCGCGTTGTTAAGTACTTAAATATTGATCGATTCACCAGGCTTGACTGAAGAAAAGTATTTAAACCTCTTTCGGTTGTCAGTAAGATTTTATTGGTTCCAATATTTAACACTAGAGAAGAGGGAATGTCATGGAAAAGGTGACTAACACTTAAATATCTACGCACATAAATCCCCTTCTACCATCTGCAAACGTCTCCCTTCTCAAGCAGATCACTTCCGTAATGAAGAGAATGAACATTTGATTATAAGTCATATTTGATTCACGTTTTTCAGATTACTAAATCTGTTTGTTTCTATTATATACAAAAACGTCTGAGGCCAGAAATGAATAATCATATTATCTTGAAAATAGAAGAAAGTAATGTGTTTAAATTATCTTCTATTTTAATCTTTTACAAAAAAAAATTGTTTCTATCATATTAAATAAACTCATAACATCTTTTACTTCATATCTATTTTTATATCAAACCGTGTTCAGTGTAGAAACTTTAGGAAGAAGTTCTTACAGACTATGGATATTTTTTTTGAAATTTTTTTATTGCTAGAATGGGTGAATTTTAAAAAAGGTGTCACGCATATCAAAAGGTAGGCAATGGGTACTCATTGCAAGTCGTTAGAATCATACAACGTTGATGAGCGATGAGGAATTGAACTTACTCTTCATAATTTTGGAACGCGAAGTATGAAGCTATGTTTACTAACATTTTGCCACAAAATGTAAATTTGATACTTCTATGTTACTAAATATAAAAACATCGTAGTAGAAGAGCCGAAGCATCCTTTGTGCTAAACAAAACATCCAGTTTTTACGTCACCACAAAGACGGTTAAATGTGCAGTTGTCACAAACATCATTTTGCTTGAGCTCCTAAATTCCTTTTGTGAGTTTTGTAGGTTAGAGGGGGGCATGTTATTGTTTACCTTTGGTTATTTGTCAGAAATTAGACTAGAACTTCACAATTTAGGGTTTAGGTTAAAAATGGCATATGAACTTCTTCAGATAGAATGCGTGGCATTCCTTTGAAATTATTTGATCTTTTACAGGGTTGTTAAGCCATCACATAGGGATTTTTTTATAAAGATAGCTGAGCAGCACGTTACTACTGCAACATGCAATAGCTAGCTACCGGTATAGTTTTCCGGTTAGATGATGGGTATTTAGTTCTTCAATTATGATTAAGATCTGAAAATAAAGAAACTTGTTTGCATTTTGATGTAGTTTTGCTTAATATTTTTTTTAGCTACAGTTGTCATGTTTGATTGAGTCACTCAGTGTACCATAATTTTTTGGAGGCCCTGAAGGCACTAAGGATAAACTAAACCTTGGAAACTAATTTGGGTTGTTCGATATAAAACTAACTTATCATATTCAAACACATGCAGAAAACAAAATACCAAGTCAAAGATCTGAACATGTCTTTATTAAAAAATTCAGAGTGAATAAACAAAAAAATGGACATGGATTTGTTAGCCTTGTTGTCGTTTGCCAATAGTTTTCAAATCATTACATCCACAGAGAATATCAATTATCTTTTATATCACTTCATATAGTTTGGCTAAAGTGATGGACATGCAAGAACTATCAATACTTAATGAAACTATGAACACATTTGTGATTCTAATTTAAGGAAGGATGCATCAGCCAATAAAAAACTAGCGATTGACAAGAATAGGAAACGGATGTGTTCATCGAAAAATATGTGGAATGTAAAGAATTTAAATACCAAATTATGCGATCATTCTGGCATTTACAAGATGGATAAATAAGCGAAGACATAATAGAATCTTTCAAGTTATTTAATGGATTGGAGAAGTTACGCTCAGCTCAAAAACCTTGGTGTTTTTGATGGTTTAGATAAGATGGTAGTTATCTTTTGTGAATATCTTAAGATTAGATCATGAACGATGACTTTTACGCCTACTAATCATATGACATAGACTAGAACTTAGACTATGATTATTCCATAGTCTCAAAAGGAGACTGACTTTTTTAGAATAATTTTAAAGTAGATTGGGTCTTTCAGTCATTTTCTTCAGTGTTTGGTTTGAATTATCACTTGCTTGCCTCTGAATGGCTCTTTCTTTCATGCACTTTGTTGACTTCACGTATCGAAGCATGACCGAGTTATGAGACATCGAGGGTAAATATATATATATTGGAAAATCTTGTGATACATGTTAATTATTATAAACTAGTTATGATATCATAGGAGTTAATTCAGGTATTGATCAAATGATTTACAATCAATATCTAGTTAGTTCAACTATGATTAATAATCAGTATTCATTTATATTATATAAATATAATTTTTTGGCTAAAATTTATTCGATATGTCAATAAATAATTTTGGCTATTTAATGTATGTAGTTTTTTTACAGGCATTAGGTAATTGAGAATATATTTAGAAATGTTTATAATTGAATATAGATTTTGAAATACATGTCAGGCATGTGAGAGAGAGATAAATACAAAACAATGACTTAAAGAAGTTATTCATTTCGTTGTATTTACCCGAACGTCATCGAAAATATTATTTCCTCTGCTCTTCGGAAATTTCTACTGAATTAGATTTACAAATTACTGGAATATACGTCGAGTCACATCATAGAGATAGTGATCTGCGTAGAACTTGGTAAGCGCCACTTAATCCTTCGCTCACTAGCTCAAAAGGAAAGACACAAGTTTCCCCAGGATTTGATACTACGCCGACTATCCTGCTACTCCTCCCTCGTCCTCAATAACGCTCCAAGGAAATTTCGTTCGCTAGCTTCTTTTCATAAATGTCGATTTAATGGCAGCAGGCTTCTTTTGCTTTAGTTTAAAGTATAAGTTTGTCCCGTGGCAGAACGCCTTTTCTGGCGCTGCCCTTCACGGCCGCCCCTCCGACGTTCTATTCCTGTACACTTTCTCGATCCGCCGGCCAAGTCGTGGGCCTTCAGGCTTCCGCGACTGCCGCACGAGACCAACAAACAACTTTCCGGAAGCCGGAAAGTTGCTCCGCTCGCGGTTTCGGCAAAGCTGCCGGACGTCCGTAACTGCGTCCCCGACCCTTCGACCGATTTAATTCTATTCAGAAGGCGAGGAATTGAATTCGTATCGTGGTCGGTGTGGTGTGTGTGCGAGGAGGAGTTGCGCATTTGCGGCAGGTGCTCGATCAGCGAAAGGTCTGCCAGCGAACCCTAGCCGCAAGCTTTTGACCTGAAGTCGGAGGACTTTCCGCAGACGTGTCAGGGAAGCATACATGGAAAAGGGAGGACGGAGAAGAGTTGCGAGAAGCGCAGTAGCTGCAGAGGAACGATGAGACCGGATTGCGTCACATCATCCTTGCAAACTAACATTGATTGATTCGGCACATTGCATGAGTTGCGATTTTGAACCCTCCTTCGAGCGTTTGCGGGTCCCCTCGGGGCCCTCCACGAGGCTCGTTTCATCATTCTTCTGTCAAGTCGATGCCCGAAGCAGCTTCTGATGATTATACTCCCACGGACTCTCCACTGCAGCATCTCGAGAGTTGACATGGTGCACGGTTGCCTGCCTGCCTGCTTGTGACAAATGATCTTGTCTGCACTTAATTAACCTTATTGTACCATCCCAGGTCCAAGGTTCCCGGCCTGGTCGTCCCTTCCCACGAGAGAATTCGGAAAGGAAATCAAATTCGTCCAATTGTCCAAACCTCGACTCGATTTATTCCCACTTCCTTTTGCAAATGACTTTTTGGCATATACATGGTGCGCGAGAACTCGACTTATCTAGACGATGTTCAGGTACGAAAACAAATGATATCCTCGTAGACTATATTAGACTATATTGACACCAATTGGCAAATCGGACGCAGAAGTATTCAGTCGTCATGTCTACCGTAAAAAAGAAGAGCTTGAAGATATCAGAACGCTCTTGGGATCGGTGATTGAACTGCGGTAGACTTCCGCTCAGAGTCCAGGCCCGTCCATGGTGAGCATCCGAACTCGACTCACCGCAGTGGAAATGAAGACTCACTACATTTGTGTGCTCATGAAGGACAAATGGGATGGTCCAAAGTGGAACGGCAAGTACGCCAAAAAAGCAAATTTGGAAGGAGTGTCACAGTTCGTAGCTCTGCTTTATCTTCATATCGACAAGTGACTCATGATCTCGGAGCCATGGGACCACGGTGACGTAAGATCAGAGGATATCCTGTTTGCAGAAGTGGAAATCTTCCTGAATAGACGAGACAGAGCTTCGAGATTTATTACTGTCTTCTTACCTTCAAGAATATCTGAGGGTGCTTCCGATCTTCACCCTCTGGTGAGTAGATGTCATCTAATTCTCCACACTTCGGAGCACAAGCTGTACCCTGAATGCTTTAAGGCGGTTAGTATGTGGAGATCGTGTTACCGGCAGCTCAAAAATAGATATCAACTCTTTATGATTGGAAGAGAAAGTATTTTCAAATCGCAGAAATATCAACCGACTATGAGCCCGTACCTTCATAGCGGGTAACTTATTTGTTACATGAGGCTGGATGAATTTCGACGGGAAAGGTTGGGATACATGAATCTTTGATGACGGGTATGCGGGAAGGGGTATCCAAGATAAGGGAGGAGCCGCAGAAATATCTTCTTGGGGTCTGATTTACCCCAAGAAACAAGAATTATCTCTGTCGCCAAACATTCCATTAATATCGTTGCGTAGACCGCTTTCTTGATCGTAGACGCACTGATTCGAATCGTATATACGATTTGGTTTGCAAAATGTCAAAGTTTGATTGCCATACGAGTCAGATTCCATTCGAAAAGGAGTCCCGCCAGGATTTGCTCGCTCGGCTTTTGCAGGACTCTCAGAACTATGTGCATGACGAAGAAGAAGAAGAAGAAGAATAGAGGAAGGTGGGTTTCACTCCTCATAATGCAACTAGGCTTTTACTCTACGTCTGCGCGCTCGCTCGCTCATCTGCACGAGCGTAGACTCCATCCTCCTTCTCCTCCTCCCTCCCAAACAGCAGCAACGCTTTTCCACTTTCCATACTCTTCTATGATCTAACCCATTTTTACAGCAGGGAGCCAATGTCTGACCCAGAACGTCAAGCAGCAACACGCGTCGTACGTGCTGGCGTGGAACCATGCGACAATGTTGCCTGTAGTTTTTTCCTCGCTTTAGTGGCGCCATGGGACGCACTTCCTGACCATTGGCCTCCAGGTTGAGCTTTGCATGTTGGTCTTGGCGTTCGGGGGTGCATGGCGTCCGTATCGACCAGGTCTCGATTCCAGATAAAGTCCATCCGTCCTCTCAGCGTGACCGTAGGATAGAATATGGGTGAACCTGATCAGACCTGCCGTTCCCCTTGCAGATTCCAGTCTTCAGCCCTCGACGATCCCTTGAGCATGAAGGCGATCGGTCTTTGCCCCTGGCATGGCCCCCACGGCCTGCTATCCCCTCTCAGCTCGCTCCTCGAGACCCCCGAACCAAACTTAGAGCTAGTTGAGATGGGGAGGGGTCACAAAGACGGTTACAAATCTTGTGGCCACTTAGGGTTTCGTGAAGGTGAAAGCAACCCCCGTCGTTCTTTGTTGTCATACTCGTTATATATATAAATAAATAAATAACTAAATATGATTAACAGTACTCTGCTCTCTGTCATGATTTTATCATGTGCCTGTCATTGGGTTCCGAACTCACAGGTGTGCGAAAAAGGCCACGTTCATTGGTTCATGTGTTCATGATTAGAGAGGTTGATTTAAGTTTTGCAACAGATGGAAACAGAAGATTTGTGTAGCTTTTAGAAGAAGATTTGTGTAGCTTTTAGAAGGGCACGAAGAATGTCTGCAAGTTTTACAAACTGACATTCAGTTGACAGTAAGGGCATGGTTCTAGGTATCGAAAGCTCAAAAGCATATGAAGATGCTATGAGCCCACTGAATGTAAGCACTAGTGGTATGGAACAGTTGACAGGTAAGATCGAAGCTATACGTTGACGGCGACATATAGAACTACGAGAAGAAGAAACTCTTGTCACCATGATGCCCCTTTTGATAAATGTTCCAATTCTTTGGGAGTGCTTTGTCTTCCCAGAACTTCATTTCTCGAAGGGTACCTTCCAAATACCTCCAATACTGCGCGGTGCTTTTCCTGCAAAACCAGGAGTTCAGATGAGTTTCTCTAAACAGAGACAAAGACGACATTATCTCGATAAAAACCTTCAGGCAACTGAATTTGCAGGCTATACAAGACACCATCGAGTCCCAGCTGTTCTGGAGTGTTATAGCTTCAGCAAGTGACAGTTCTCTACGTTTACACTGCTTCATATTTAATGGACCAGGAGGAAACATGGCTGAACAAGATCGTTGTAGTACAGGAAGAGAGAAGGCAGAAGCCGAACACGTCATCGGGTCCCTTATTCAAGGATGCATACCACCTGACGTTGTTCCTCCTCCCTGTCATCCAGCTAAAACAGGTGGACTCAATATGCAATTTGACGACATGGCTAAGGTCAGCCGTAAGGAGACGATGTGGTATATATTATGCCTTGCAGTAAGCTCCATTCATGCAACGAAATTCTCATGTTTTGTTGCTTTGGACAAAGGTTTTTGAGTTGTAAGAATCTGTAAAAGAGTCTCGATAAATGACACGCCAATCGATTGGAAGCATATTCTGTATCATCTCTCAAAACTCGAACCTTTGTGAATCATTAAGTGCGAAGAATCACCTCAAACTCGAGCGTATTCTGAAGGTATTTGTGAAGATGTTCGTTATCACTATACTGATCGGCGAGTCCCTTGAAAACAGTGGCTGCTATGTCGTGGTCTTGAAGATTTTCAGAATGCATGAGAGGCATATACAAAAACGTTCTCTCCGTGGGATTTAACTCTGTATCCAGACCCTGTTAAAAAAGCAGAAATCTCATTAGAATTGCAATTTTTTTGTCGTTCATGAACACTCGTCTAAGATCATTCATGTTGGAGATTCAGGGACAAACCTCTAAATGCCAAAGTTGGCTGACACTATTAATTATCAGCTCACATGACACCTCCATAACCTTGGTTCTTCAACATAGTGATATATGAATTATGAAGTGGCTGAACTTAAAGTTAAGAAATTTTTCCTGATCTCTGCATCAGCTTGAGGTGCAAATATCTTAGTGTACATGTTGCAGAGATTGGCATCTATATGATTAAAAATTGGGCTGCAAATACAGTAAGACCTAAAGCATGTGTAAATTTCGCAGTTATATTATACGCCAGTTTGTAACCGACATCAAGTTTCTCATGTATATGTGTGAGGCTAACTCATTAACATGACAATTACTGAGACGAAAGATTGAGTTTCAGCAACCTATTAGAGGCTCAACATAATACTATATTCAAATAACAATAAGATTACTCTCTCAAGGAAAGATTACTCTCTCAAGGAAAGTATGGGGTTCGAGCTAAGCACCTACAAAAATGTGAGAAAAGCACTAGGATTATCATTCAGGGTAAAATCTTCCATCTTTAGCTCCAGTTTGAACAATAGCTGGTTGCTAGGATACGCTTAGGCATTAGTTCTTCATTAGATACCCCAAAAAGTATAATACTGAAGAAACATGGAAATATACTAAGAATACAGAATGCCGTGATTAACTCAACTGATGAGCTTCCTGGACATGTGCTTCCACTAACTTCTTGTGCAGGTAGCTTTGGCTACACATATAAACTATCGAGTAATGAGGTGATTGTGTAAGAGTAGACTTCAATCCAGCAATTGCTGTTCGCTGACACAATTAGTTTCACATGAGGAACATAATTCTTCCATGACCGTAGCAATTCTGACAGTTGACAGTCAACTGAATGATTGTTCATGGAGATTAGCTCAAGCGAATCCATTCTTAGTCATGAAAGTTAAGTAACATGTGTTTTTAGGACATTCAGAACTCAGAAGGATGCAGTCTGCTCAGTTGAGCTTAACATAGCGTTCCATTAACAACGTCCGAGTTTGTAAGATCTTGTGAAACTGTGACACATTCCGAGTGGGAAAAAATTGCGCATACAGTGACATGAGAGAACCTTACCTGCTCGATCGTCTCCAGAGTTATTTTCCGAGCAATCTCATCGTACGCATAAGCTTTCGGAGATTGTCGATAGATATTCCTTGGAAATTGGTCCAATACGATCACAAGGGCAAGCCTACCACGCACACTGTCTTTCCATCCATCTAGGGCCCCTTCGGCTGCTAAGTTCACACACTCGCCAAACTTCATCTCCACCTGAATAATGCACGTTACGACTTTCAGACCAAAACAAATAAAGCCTGCCTACTTACATGACTACTGTCTTAACCTCTAAGCTTATACCACTCAGACTCTTCAGCCATAAACATGGTGGAAAGCGGTGTTAAGGAAACTTTCAAGGGGAAAAAATATGTAGCACCAAATCCTAGAAGTCCTCGAAACATCCATTATTCAGAACTCCACTGGATAGAGAATATGATTCAGTGCAATTCAGAGCTATACTTAAGTTCGTCAAGTTGCCATGTATAACATATTCAATAGATGGATTGAAAAATCGCTAGTAGATGAACCACAAATAAGGTTGATTGACAGAGTAAGAAGTCAGTCATAAGCTTCTTTACATAAGAAGTTCTGAATAGTCGGTAATGCGAAATGGTGTCAGGCCCGAAGGTTGACTGACTTTCATATACAGGACTCGGTTGAGGTAGTTTGTAATATTCTCCCTCGTCAGATTGCTGATCCGAAGGGTCGACATGTTTCAAAGAAGAACACCAGCGCGAAGTGCAGTGACTAGCATCGACTAGCATCCAGTGCTCCCAGTCTAACGCCTTAAAGCCTGAAGAAGTCGGCTCGCACCACAGAGCAGGAAATTTAGACTCCACTAACAACAGAGGTTCTGGAAGAGGCTTAATGGTAAGTGGTCAATTCTTGATTTTCCTCGGAACATGTCAAAAGGATTGTTCTTTCACGCCAGAGATTCCCTGCCATGTACTCATCGTCCATGTAAGGACTGAGAAGAGGTCCATGAGGTCCAAATAGAACATCTCATCCTATGATTCGAAGAGACAGAGTGAGGGTCCATGATTACCTCTCGGTCGAAATCAGGACCACCCATGAACCAACTCTTACTCGCAAACACATTGTTTTCCGCATCTACGTCTCTGTACCTGGAAAACGCTAACACCAGTTGTTGAATCATGAAACCATCCAGTATCATCAAATTCGCAAGCACACGCGTTGAATCATCTCTTCCACCAGGCAAGATGAGATCGGATCCTCAAAGCTAGATTTATGTACTCCTCTATTGAAACTGTAAAGACATCAGAAGCTCTCTTTCAACTGGCCCATTTGAAGAACTGCAAAGCCGATTATTTTACAGAGGGATATGAGCAAAGACTCATGAGCGTTTAGTACGAAACGAGGAGATTGCAATGCTTAGGACTTCTGATGGGCTAGCTAGTCTCGAGGAGATGGCTTTGGAGTGCAGTCAGATGTTGACAGGAAGCCAGACTCATCAGCATAGTGTGAACTGAAACGCTCGATAATTAATGGCCTCGTGAGTAGCGAACAAGGGTTTACAAACCAGAACTGAAGCACGTCTTCTAAAGTGACCGTGCAAGAGCTCAGAGATGGCCCAGAGTTGCTGAAGCTGGCGGCAACCAGATGACTCCACGCAGGATTTGACCGGGAAGCACTGTCTCTGCTAGGGCTGCGCATCATTGTCAAAACTGGAGTTCCACGATCGAGAGCTTCAGTAAAGACTAACGACAGACGACTGACTCGATCACTCTGGATGACAAAATATAACTCTGCGCACTGGCCCCATTCTGCCCATCACCATCTCGTCTCCAGAGACGAATTCAGCTCATCAGGATGAAACAGTGCAAAATCTTCTCAAGTGATGTGTTAAACTTAGTGCTTTGAAGATGAAATTTACTAAACATTTGCTGAAAGCATGGAAACACGATAGACAAACCTGGATGCAATCGTGGATGTTGACGATCAAACCGTGCAGTAGAATCCATCCTCACTTGCATCGACGATGATGAACGCACTTTTGCCGGCTGCCCTGCAGTCGACGCACTCCCATCTCCCAGTCGCGGTTTGAAGCCAGAACCAATCCGCAACCTCTCCTCGAGAAACGAAAGCGAATCCATCCGCCACCTTCGTCCTGCCCTGGATGCAAGAACGAAATTCACAGACCCCATCCCTCCCTTCCTCCCTCCCTGAACTGCCAGGCAATCTGATTTCCAGCTCCAAAAGCAAACCAAAATCGTCTGCCAACACTTTCGTTCGACCAGCCACAGAGAGAGAGAGAGAACACTCCTCGACTAAAGCAGCCGTCGATCACTGAACTCCATCAGTCCCACCAAAACTCTCCCACTGAGCTCACTCACTGCTGCTCTACCCCAAACCAAGGCACCTGAGAACACAGCAACACCTCGTTGCTGGCTGGGTGCAGATCCATCGTCGAGGGCTCATGAATAGGCCGGCCGTGTCCATGAACATCGGGCAGCAGCGTTGACAAATTCGCGACCGCAATTCGCAATGCGCAGTCGAGGCCGTGGCCTTCGTCTCACATCTGCCAAGTGGAACTCTGTACTCTCGGGTACAGAGCTCCGTCGCGCTGACCTCAGAAGCGTACCTCACGGGACCGGAGCCCCTTTCCACGTACGTATCCGAAGCGTACATCGCCTGAGACACATTGCCGAAAACACGACTACAGACTTCGGGAAGAAGTCCAGGGAATATTCTGAAATTCCCGATGACCGGTCGAGATTTCGGGATGGGTGTTCATGGAGACCGAAATGTAGGGTACCCTAGATGTCGGGCTGCTATAATGAAAGATTAATATGAACTCTGCTTTGCCGCAGGAAGATCGTCCTTCTCTGTCGTTGTATGATGGCAGCAGGCTCCATGGACGACGAGCAGGACGAGGTCGAGGAGTGTGGCAATCGCATTCTTCTGTGGGCTTTTGGCATTCGGAGGCGCCACGACATGAGCTGAAGTTTATTCGGCATGTCGTCGGGCAGTTTGGTGGGTGCGATTGTGGAATTTGGGTGAAAGATTCCGGCGGCAGTTGGTTGGCGTGGAGATGAGGATGGTGGGATGGGTCGAGACGACGAGAGATTGTGGAATAGGGAGGCGATGGGGTTTCTTTAGGTGAGACGAGGAAGAGGGCGGCAAGCGAGAGGAGGCGGAGGACGAGAGAGTGATCGAGTGCCGTCGGTCGGAGGGAGAGAGGAGAGCCTGGAGCGGCGGGGTATGGATATAAGACAGGTCGCCCTGGGCGCGGCTTTCGGTGCTGCGGTGGCCGTGAATGCTGCATTACAGTCGCTCCAAGATGCCGGCAGCTTCCTCATTCACAGTCCCGGTCCCAGTTCCAGAAGTCGGCCCGTGGATCTTCTGGACGCCACCACTCGCGATGCGCGTAAGCGCCCTCTGAGTTTTGTTGATGATGTGGACGACGACGAGGACGATTTTGACGCTTTCAAGAACAACGACGAAGATGAAGCCCGTAATTGTCCCGCTCTCCCTCCTCTGACAGACCATCTTTTCGAGCATGAAGGTTTCCTGGTTTCTCTATCATGCTGAAGAAAACGTGCATTCTGTACATAGAGCGGAAATCTCTCTCGATGAAAGCATTTGCCATCCATTTAAGAATTTTTACTCCACATTTGAACGTTGTGTTATACATTGTTTTAATTAGTCGTAGACCTAAACATTCAACTAGATTAATTGGTTGGCAGTAACGCAGACAGTGCTAGCCTTGACGGCCGACATTGACCATGATCTAGTGCATACCTTGATCTTTTTCGTCCAAAACCTAAAGAAGTGTGAGGATTACAGCAAACGGTATTCTTGCGTATACTCCATGTCGAACATTCACTGAAACTAATCGAACCCATACCCTGGCATGAATTCGTGTGGCCTCAATTTGTCTGTGTGCGTCCCCATTTTGTTTGGTTCTGTAGGTGGACCCAGTGGCGGAGCTAAGTGGGGGTGCGGTGCAGTGGGGGGCACGCCCCCCCTGCGGTCGAGAAATTCCCCTCCCCTTCGGAGCAAATTTTCCTAGCCCCCCCTTTCCCCGCAATAATTTGGAAAATTGGTAAGGACTAGTGAACGGGTTTCCACCCTCACAAAGTCTCAACCACAATCTTCGTATCTTCAACCTCTTTTCTTTCTTTCGTTTCTTCTCCAAATTGGACACTTGAAATTCAACCAGCTCCGGGACACTTCTGTCGATGTCGGCTGCAGAAGTCTCTTCCGCTCGCTCTATATTATCTTCACTTGTTAAAGTATCGTTCACCTTCCTTTCCTGTTCTTCCGTTCCAGGAGAAGCAGGAGCTTCCAGAGGAAATACATGTTCTTCAGTCGTATCCGAGACTTTCAGCTTCTTGTGCTTTTTGATCTTTACAGCAGAATCAGGAGCTTCGTGGTCCATCAAGGTTGCCAATTCTGCCTTGTGTTCCTAGTGTTGCTTTCGCTTTTTTCGCCTAGTATGAGGTTCAATTTCGCTCTCTGCATTAGATTCTTCCTCAACCACAACCTCTGAGGCTCCCTCCTTGCTTTCATCTCTACTCAGTGCAGGATCAGAATCCTTGTTCGAGACTTTCTCCCTGTTACCTGGAGAAGAACCTTCCGCTTTCTCTCTAAGCGGAAGCAGAGCAGCCCGCTCCCGAGCTCTGGCATTCAAACGATCTAATAGTAATGGAGAACCACGCTTCCGACTTTCTCCTCCCAGTCAGCGCTCCACCTGAAACATCGTTGCCCCCTAAACAGCAGGCAAGCATTTAATCTTCAGGGCAAAATTGCTCGCGCACATCTAGACGAACCATGTGACAAGAAAACTGAACCCTTCTCACGAATCTCTATCACACAGACGTCCCGTACTGCTCTGCGCCAAGCTCCGCAAAATGTCCGCACGTGGAGCACATGAATAATCTGATGTCTACTTCACTGACAATTTCGAGACGTGATCCGAGCGTAATCGGAAAAAAAGTAGCAACGACATGTTTTCAGATTTCAGAGAGGCCTTGACTGCATCCCTACACAGGTTCGGGGTTTAGGGTTTAGTTTACAAAGTTGGAAGAAAACGCTACACAAAGGTTAGACATTAACCCCAGCGTGGTAAGTTAAACAAGGTAGCCTAATTAGTGTATGCGTAAATTCCATTCTTCAGATTAAGAGTATTTAAAAAGCGGCGATGATTGAGGGTTAGGGTATCAGACTATATGATCACAAGAATTCGAAACGCAAAATTAGTTTGCAGTAGGTCTTGGAGAATCAACGCAGCTGTATGTCATAACTTGTAAAAAATCTGATATTTCATGGATCAAAGATGAATTATTATATATTTGATTGGTGATCATTATTGAACTCGAATGAGTTCACAGCTGAGTTAATTGTCATTATTCGTCGCTGCAGCTCTCCACAATAATCGCTTAATTCCTCGTTTTGTGTGCGCGCTAATATGTTTTAGAGTCAGTTAAAAATTCAAGCCGGCACTATTCGATGTACCCACACTAATTTCTCGCTTGGTCCCTAAAGTTCTCTCTTCCCAATCAATCTGGCAGTCTATAATTGCAAAAAAGAGTATAGTCAAGATGGTTATGCGGGCGATAAGGTTTGTGTCTAGATAAACTACAGAAACTATGAAGAAGTGTTTCGTACCAAAATTGATACGTAGAAGTAGTCTAATTGTAGTTGCAGTTGAAAGTGTGAAAATATACGTCGAAAGGAAGCAAAGGCGCAACTCGAGCAGAGTCGACAACTTAGAAGAACCTTTGCGCGGTCTCTTTCGATCATCGTGGAGTCCAGGGCCGTTTGACTACGCTGCTCCCGTTTGACTACGCTGCTCGGGAGGTCGAGAAGCGGACGAAAGCTCCGCCGCTACGCCTCTAACCGCGGCTAAATCTGGAGGCGGACACGGGAGCGCCCGGATAGACGGCGAGGCCGACGGGCTCTGACAGGACATCGGAGCACGAAAGTGGGAGCTCTTGGCGGGCGGTGGATCTCGGAGGTTCCGGTTACGGAGGAAAGCCTGGAGGAGTACGATACGGGCGACCGCACCGGCGAGCCGAGTGCAGTTCGGAAGTGATGGCCGATGTTCGTGGAAGCTTCGAATTTAGCAGGAGGAGCGCGGCAGGCGGTTTGGAAAATGATCATTGTAAGAAGAACCTTTCTGCGCGGTCTCTTTCGATCATCGTGGAGTCCAGAGCCCCGGCTCGTCGTAGAACCTACTGTTGGGATGTGACGCGGAGCGAGCGAGAGGCGGAGGTGGAAGGTGGGAATCACTCCCACGTTTTTGTCGATGTGGGAACTTCCGCATTTGCGCATTTCCGCAATTCCGCAGTTGCGAGTTTACCTGCGAGGGTGCATGGTTCCGGGCACGGAGAGGGGAAGGGGTCTTGGCAGTTCGATCCATGAGCGATGGGACTTCGCATCCAAATCACCTCCTCCTCCTGCTGGTCCGCTGCAGGAGCAGGGAAGGGCCGTCCCGGCTCCTTCTCCGTCTAAACGCCACGTAACTCAGGGGACAGGCCTAATAATTTCGGAAAACTGATTTGTGCCTGTCCTTCTCGTCCACCGCAAGCGTAGTCCTGCCTCGCCCTCGCCTGTCCAGTCCGGTGCCTCCGTTCTTTATCCATTTTACTGTCAATTCTGCGATGGATCCGATCCGTTTGGAGGTTATTTGTCGCGGCGTGCTCCTTCCGGAATTACGCGTGTAGCCATAGGCCAACCGCTGTCAAATAAGGCTGAAGATTTTAGTCTGTTTGCAAGAACTGGCAGGCATTTGATTCTCGATCCTCGGATCGATCGAACGACCTAGAAACCCCACTGTCTTTTTGCAACCCCATCGTCTTTTGGTCGTTACCCGTTCATCGCCTCAACTTACTTCTGCAGATACTCTTCGTGGGAGAATGTTGTATGGTCCTGCTGAAAGATTTTTCCGAGTCTACCTAACAACTGCATGAACGAGATCTAGATTACCGGTACTGGATACACAAATCTGGATGGAATGATCAACAGTATGTGCGCCTCTGTAGAAATTCAGATTTCGGGAGCCCATTATCATCTTGTGCCATGATCAAAGACTCGGAGTGATGCTTGAGTAGATTCCTTGGTCCACCACCAGATCTACAGCATCAACAAGCTCATGGCCAAGGCCAAGCCTCCTTTCATATGAAAAGTGAGGGCTTCTCAAACGACATGAAACTCTCATGGCTAACGTTATTGGTCCTCTGATTTCAGACGATTATTTGACTCAATCGTTGGATGTCGCGCAAATCTAGGCAGAGAAACTTTTTCTCTTCTTCCAGAGGCAGGTGGATCCGAAAAGATACATCGTCCTTACGTGGAACATGATTTTCTTTCTCTATGCGAGCACCACATGAAGAAAGGAAAGCACGAACCTCTCGATTGGTGCGGGCTAATGCGAATAAGTCAATTCGAGCTCGTATTTCTACGAGCTTGAATTGTTTTATTCGTCGAGCTTCCGGAGTCCAACTCGCTTGCGTAAATTCATCACGATGAAGTTTCCTACTTTCTGAGCTTTGTTTGACCAGGTTTTGGGTTAACGGCCATTCACAAGAATTTTTATGCCTTTTCCAGTGCCTTGCGAAAGGAATATTATGCTTGGCGTCGAAGATTTGCAAGGTACGCGTCTGGTTTGAAAGGCTAGCTGACAACACCACTCTGATACAACTTTTAGGTTATGACATTCGAGTTCCAAAAGTCAGCCGTTTGATTGGGCATCTACTGAGTTTACACTGAACGTTTGATTTTATTGATCTGTATGCATTCACGGTTATATGAAGCTCAGATCACAAGCAGTTGCTGTAAAGACAACCAAAATTCACTTTGGCTTTTCTCATCCGAATAAGGCTGGATATTTTTAAGACATCAAATTATTCTTTTCCGGAGGTTAGTAAAGAGGTTAAGCTGCACTGACTGCTTCTGGGTCCACCTACAACAAGTCCAGATCCAATGCAAAGTTGCAAACTGTTTTCGCTCTCTCTCCGTCCGACTCTGCTCTCATGCACAAGGAGGAGAGAGAAGCGGCGAGAACGGCAAGATCTTTTTGGGAAACGCACTCCTAGAGCCTATTGATCTTGTATGTTGCAGTCTAGGGGCCAAGCAGCTTTTTGGGTGATAACTTTACACGGCTGACTGTCATTGACACTGGAACAGATCTTCAGCCATCTCTTGCTTTCACGAGTGGTGAATTCAATTAAATTTACTGTTTCACCTCCGTTCATTCCGATTTCTGATGTTTATGATTTTTCGTTCTTGCATATAAAATATTTGAACTACTCACTACCACACTTAACAGTATAATGGATCCACTTACACTTGGTCACCACTGAGGCTGGTGCTGGTAAGAAAAAGATGTTGCTATTTCAGAGATCACATTACCTCTGGAATATGTTCACAAACTTCCCAATCGAAAGCGTTTGAGTAGGTCCACTAGACATATGAAGAAAAGAGTGTGGACCATCTCACATGATCAAAGTTCGGTCCACTTTGTACCTTTACATAGATCCCACCATTTAATTGACTGACTGTTGGATGCAATGTGCCACCCATCTCGATTCCACGCACCATGCATTACAGACTCAAGCTTTTTTCGTTATAAAGTTCAACTTTCATACTTCCTAACAAATCAAGATTTTTAACAAACCTTTTGTTCGGTTTATGATCTGTATCAAATGCCTTATGTTCTTTTGCAACGGGGTTTGAATCTAAGATGCTTCCCTATACTCTTGAAAGAATATTATTAAAGATAGCCTCACTTCTTGCATTGCTTGATGGTTGAAGTCAAAATAGATGCGATTGCAATGGGTGACTATGTGAAGAAATGGTATCATACCTCAGGAGTGATGTACTTGTGTTGAAATGGAGGAGCAAAAGAGAGAAAAATTGGATAATATATAGGTGAACATTCTATAACAAGTATATGTAGACGAATCTAAAGGTTGTGTATACTCTAAGAACCTAGGTTGTCTTTTACTATCATCATACGGGACACAAAAAGGATGATTTTGTGGAAATGAACTCCACGTGAATGTAACTGAAAGATCGTACTTCTTAAAATAAAAAATAATGTTTTATTTAGTGGTATGGAAATTTCAAAGATCCAAAAGTCGACACACATCCGGATGATCCAGTTTTATACATGTATGAAGGACTATGAATGTTCACTCGAGAAAATGGAGAAGTAACTGAAAACTTGAAGATTTGTTGTTATTCTTGTTATTCATGATTGAACGGAGTAGAATTTCTTTGTTTGCTAGTATTGCTACAATTGTCCCAGATTATTAGGAACTTCGTATCGATGACTTCTGTCAAATCGCATGAATAATTCATATAAATTTCTTCGACTCTTGAGCACTCAAAGTCAATGGCAGTAAAATATTGATTCACATACCTTCAATTATAGCAAATATATTTATGTAGGCGAGGTCAGCTGGTTACTCATTTGATTCCGCATCCTGCCGGACGTCTTCTCAACATTGGGCATCTGAAACTCTTGGAAACTGTGTCAAGGAGTGTAGATTATTCATGTAAGGAGAATTTCTTCGTTTCTTGCTGCAGGTAACTCCGTCTTTCACCTTCCATTCTGTTTCTGTTTAGGATTTTGAGTCCTTTGAAGATTGTAAGGGCTCTCTGGATGACGTCGGGATCATGCGAAGGGGGAATCGAAAGATGGAGAAAAAATAGGAGATTTCGTGAGCTGGTTTCGTCCTAGACTTGTCCTGTGTGAGAAGAGACATAAAATCTCGAAATAAGTTGCCGTTGATATCCAGTCTCCACCAGAAGAATGAAGAGGTCCTTTACAGTGCTTCAGTGCTTCCGTGCTTCAGTTTGCTGTAAACATGCATTGACCGAAAAAGTTTGGGAATTCGCACTAGGTGCATGTGCCAGGCAATTGCCATGCATTCTGCGAGATGTTACACTATAAAGATGGCTCTCCATAAACATTTGCTTTTGGCCTACCAATGTGTAGTCAAAGCTTCCAATCAACAAGATGTTTGCCAGTGACAGAACATGGAGGGCTTTAAATAGCATTGCAGAGAAATGTATAAAACCTTCGATCGAAAACCCCTTATAACGGCAGATATAACGGGCGGGGGTTCAGGTTTCGATTCCCAAAGGTACGTTACATGTAAATTGCATGAGTGTTGTAAGATGTTTGCATGAATCATCATGTATCTGCCTTTGAAGATAACCTACTTCATTTCGTGGATTTATAGCTTCAATTTTCTGCGCGTTGTTAAGTAGTTAAATATTGATCGATTCACCAGGCTTGACTGAAGAAAAGTTCTTTCGGTAGTCAGGAAGATTTTATTTGTTCCAATATTTAGCACTAGAGAAGAGGAAATGTCATGGAAAAGATGACTAATACTTAAATATCTACGCACAAAAATCCCCTTCTTTCATCTGCAAACGTCTCCCTTCTCAAGCAGATCACTTCCGTAATGAAGAGAATGAACAAGTACATTTTATTCCAAGTCATATTTGATTCACGTTTTTCAGATTACTAAATGTTTTTGTTTCTATTATATACAAAAACGTCTGAGGCCAGAAATGATTAATCATATTATTATCTTGAAAATAGAAGAAAGTTATGTGTTTAAATTATCTTCTATTTTAAACTTTTACAAAAAAAAATCTTGTTTCTATCATATCAAATAAACTCATAATATCTTTTACTTCATATCTATTTTTATATCTAACCGTGTTCAGTGTATAAACTTTAGGAAGAAGTTCTTATAGACTATGGATATTTTTTTTAAAAAAATATCATTGCTAGAATGGGTGATTTTTTAAAAAGGTGTCACGCATATCAAAAGGTAGGCAATGGGTACTCATTGCAAGTCATTAAAATCATACAACGTTGATGACCGATGAGGAATTGAACTTACTCTTCATAATTTTGGAACGCGAGGTATGAAGCTATGTTTAATAACATTTTCTCCACAATATGTAAATTTGATACTTCTATGTTACTAAATATAAAACATCGTAGTAGAAGAGCCGAAGCATCCTTTGTGCTAAACAAAACATCCAATTTCTACGTCACCACAAAGACGGTTAAATGTACAGTTGTCACAAACATCATTTTCCTTGAGCTCCTAAATTCCTTTTGTGAGTTTTGTAGGTTATAGGGGGGCATGTTCTTGTTTACCTTTGGTTATTTGTCAGAAATTAGACTAGAACTTCACAATATAGGGTTTAGGTCAAAAATGGCATATGAAGTTCTTCAGATAGAATGCGTGGCATTCCTTTGAAATTATTTGATCTCTTACAGGGTTGATAAGCCATCACATAGGGATTTTTTTATAAAGATAGCTGAGCAGCACGTTTCTACTGCAATATGCAATAGCTAGCTACCGGTATAGTTTTCTGGTTAGATGATGGGTATTTAGTCCTTCAATAATGATTAAGATATGAAAGTAAAGAAACTTGTTTGCATTTTGATGTAGTTTTGCTTAATTTATTTTTTTAGCTACAGTTGTCATATTTGATTGAGTCACTCAATGTACCATAATGTTTTGGAGGCCCACAAGGCACTAAGGATAAACTAAACCTTGGAAACTAATTTTGGGTTGTTCGATATGAAACTAACTTATTATATTCAAACACATGCAGAAGAAAAAAATACCAAGTCAAAGCTCTGAACATGTCTTTAATAAAAAATTCAGAGTGAAGGAACAAAAAGATGGTTATGGAGTTTTAGCCTTGATGTCGTTGCTAATAGTTTTCAAATCATTACCTCCACAGAGAATATCAAATATTTTTTATCTCACTTCATATAGTTTGGCTATAGTGATGGACATGCAAGAGCTATCAATACTTAATGAAACTATGAACACATTTGTGACGCTAATTTAACGAAGGATGCATCAGACAAATAAAAAACTAGCGATTGACAAGAATAGGAAACAGATATGTTCATCGAAAAAATGTGGAATGTAAAGAATTTAAATACCAAATTATGCGATCATTCTGGCATGTACAAGATGCATAAATAAGCAAAGACATAATAGAATCTTTCAAGTAATTTAATGGTTTGGAGAAGTTGTGAGCGGTTTCGACACATGTTTGTCTCTCTCATGATGGGTTACTATCTTATCTTACTATAATATATCTTATCTTGATGTGGGTTGCAAAAGAAAGAAAACTCTTTATTTTGCACGACACATCAAGTACTTTTTTCAATTTGATGATCGATCATAGATACAAACATGATGTAGAAAAGATTCCCACAAAATGAGTTCGAGTTGAACGAAGTTTGAAATTTTAAAATTTAATCCAAATATTTATATGTTCCAATTCTTTTGAGAAGTCTGACAAAATGCAAAGAAACTTGTAGCAATCTTTTAGTAATCATGAAATTGGATCTCGGTTTGTAACGAATGTAGAAAAGATGTATCAAGTTAAGGTAAATCTTAGATTGATCACTTTATCATTGAATGAGAATATATGATGTGCATGATACAAAAAAGCAAATGTCAAACCTTGGTGTTTTCTGATAGATAAAGCATTGATGGTTTAGATAAGATGCGAGTTATCTTTTGTGAATATCTTAAGATTAGATAATGAAAGATGACTTTTACGCCTACTAATCATATGACATAGACTAGAACTTAGACTATGAAAATTCCATAGTCTTAAAAGGTGACTGACTCTTTTAGAACAACGTTAAAGTAGATTGGGTTTTTCAGTCATTTTCTTCAGTGTTTGGTATGAATTATCACTTGTTTGCTTCTGAATGGTTCCACGTTCTTCTTTCTTTCATGCACTTTGTTGACTTCACGTATAGAAGCATGATCGAGTTATGAGACATCGAGGGTAAATATATATATATTGGAAAATCTTGTGATACATGTTAATTATTATAAACTAGTTAAGATATCATAGGATTTAATTCAGGAATTGATCAACTGATTTACAATCAATATCTAGTTAGCTCAACTATGATTAATAATCAGTATTCATTTATATTATACATATATATAAATTTTTTGGCTAAAATATATTCGATATTTCAATAAATAATTTTGGATATTTAGTGTATGTAGTTTTTTTACAGGCATTAGGTTATTGAGAATATATTTAGAAATGTTTATCATTGTGAATATAAATTTTGAAATACATGTCAGGCATGAGAGAGAGAGATAAATACAAAACAATGACTTAAAAAAGTTATTCATTTCGTTGTATGTACCCGAACGTCATCGAAAGTATTATTTCCTCTGCTCTTCGGAAATTTCTACTGAATTAGATTTACAAATTACTGGAATATGCGTCGAGTCACATAATAGAGATAGTGATCTGCGTAGAACTTGGTAAGCGCCACTTAATCCTTCGCTCGCTAGCTCAACAGGAAAGACACAAGTTTCCCCAGGATTTGATACTACGCCGACTATCCTGCTACTCCTCCCTCGTCCTCAATAACGCTCCAAGGAAATTTCGTTCGCTAGCTTCTTTTCATAAATGTCGATTTAATGGCAGCAGGCTTCTTTTGCTTTAGTTTAAAGTATAAGTTTGTCCCGTGGCAGAACGCCTTTTCTGGCGCTGCCCTTCACGGCCGCCCCTCCGACGTTCTATTCCTGTACACTTTCTCGATCCGCCGGCCAAGTCGTGGGCCTTCAGGCTTCCGCGACTGCCGCACGAGAGCAACAAACAACTTTCCGGGAGCCGGAAATTTGCGCCGCTCGCGGTTTCGGCAAAGCTGCCGGACGTCCGTAACTGCGTCCCCGACCCTTCGACCGATTTAATTCTATTCAGAAGGCGAGGAATAGAATTTATGTCGTGGTCGGTGCGGTGTGTGTGCGAGGAGGAGTTGCGCATTTGCGGCAGGTGCTCGATCAGCGAAAGGTCTGTCAGCGAACCCTAGCCGCAAGCTTTTGACCTGAAGTCGGAGGACTTTCCGCAGACGTGTCAGGGAAGCATACATGGAAAAGGGAGGACGGAGAAGAGTTGCGAGAAGCGCAGTAGCTGCAGAGGAACGATGAGACCGGATTGCGTCACATCATCCTTGCAAACTAACATTGATTGATTCGGCACATTGCATGAGTTGCGATTTTGAACCCTCCTTCGAGCGTTTGCGGGTCCCCTCGGGGCCCTCCACGAGGCTCGTTTCATCATTCTTCTGTCAAGTCGATGCCCGAAGCAGCTTCTGATGATTATACTCCCACGGACTCTCCACTGCAGCATCTCGAGAGTTGTCATGGTGCACGGTTGCCTGCCTGCCTGCTTGTGACAAATGATCTTGTCTGCACTTAATTAACCTTATTGTACCATCCCAGGTCCAAGGTTCCCGGCCTGGTCGTCCCTTCCCACGAGAGAATTCGGAAAGGAAATCAAATTCGTCCAATTGTCCAAACCTCGACTCGATTTATTCCCACTTCCTTTTGCAAATGACTTTTTGGCATATACATGGTGCGCGAGAACTCGACTTATCTAGACGATGTTCAGGTACGAAAACAAATGATGATCCTCGTAGACTATATTAGACTATATTGACACCAATTGGCAAATCGGACGCAGAAGTACTCAGTCGTAATGTCTAACGTAAAAAAGAAGAGCTTGAAGAAATCAGAACGCTCTTGGGATCGGTGATTGAACTGCGGTAGACTTCCGCTCAGAGTCCAGGCCCGTCCATGGTGAGCATCCGAACTCGACTCACCGCAGTGGAAACGAAGACTCACTACATTTGTGTGCTCATGAAGGACAAATGGGATGGTCCAAAGTGGAACGGCAAGTACGCCAAAAAAGCAAATTTGGAAGGAGTGTCACAGTTCGTAGCTCTGCTTTATCTTCATATCGACAAGTGACTCATGATCTCGGAGCCATGGGACCACGGTGACGTAAGATCAGAGGATATCCTGTTTGCAGAAGTGGAAATCTTCCTGAATAGACGAGACAGAGCTTCGAGATTTATTACTGTCTTCTTACCTTCAAGAATATCTGAGGGTGCTTCCGATCTTCACCCTCTGGTGAGTAGATGTCATCCAATTCACTACGATTTGGAGCACAAGCTGTACCCTGAATGCTTTAAGGCGGTTAGTATGTGGAGATCGTGTTACCGGCAGCTCAAAAATAGATATCAACTCTTTATGATTGGAAGAGAAAGTATTTTCAAATCGCAGAAATATCAACCGACTATGAGCCCGTACCTTCATAGCGGGTAACTTATTTGTTACACGAGGGTGGATGAATTTCGACGGGAAAGGTTGGGATACATGAATCTTTGATGACGGGTATGCGGGAAGGGGTATCCAAGATAAGGGAGGAGCCGCAGAAATTTCTTGGGGTCTGATTTACCCCAAGAAACAAGAATTATCTCTGTCGCCAAACATTCCATTAATATCGTTGCGTAGACCGCTTTCTTGATCGTAGACGCACTGATTCGAATCGTATATACGATTTGGTTTGCAAAATGTCAAAGTTTGATTGCCATACGAGTCAGATTCCATTCGAAAAGGAGTCCCGCCAGGATTTGCTCGCTCGGCTTTTGCAGGACTCTCAGAACTATGTGCCTGACGAAGAAGAAGAAGAAGAAGAATAGAGGAAGGTGGGTTTCACTCCTCATAATGCAACTAGGCTTTTACTCTACGTCTGCGCGCTCGCTCGCTCATCTGCACGAGCGTAGACTCCATCCTCCTTCTCCTCCTCCCTCCCAAACAGCAGCAACGCTTTTCCACTTTCCATACTCTTCTATGATCTAACCCATTTTTACAGCAGGGAGCCAATGTCTGACCCAGAACGTCAAGCAGCAACACGCGTCGTACGTGCTGGCGTGGAACCATGCGACAATGTTGCCTGTAGTTTTTTCCTCGCTTTAGTGGCGCCATGGGACGCACTTCCTGACCATTGGCCTCCAGGTTGAGCTTTGCATGTTGGTCTTGGCGTTCGGGGGTGCATGGCGTCCGTATCGACCAGGTCTCGATTCCAGATAAAGTCCATCCGTCCTCTCAGCGTGACCGTAGGATAGAATATGGGTGAACCTGAACAGACCTACCGTTCCCCTTGCAGATTCCAGTCTTCAGCCCTCGACGATCCCTTGAGCATGAAGGCGATCGGTCTTTGCCCCTGGCATGGCCCCCACGGCCCGCTATCCCCTCTCAGCTCGCTCCTCGAGACCCCCGAACCAAACTTAGAGCTAGTTGAGATGGGGAGGGGTCACAAAGACCGTTACAAATCTTGTGGCCACTTAGGGTTTCGTGAAGGTGAAAGCAACCCCCGTCGTTCTTTGTTGTCATACTCGTTATATATATAAATAAATAAATAACTAAATATGATTAACAGTACTCTGCTCTCTGTCATGATTTTATCATGTGCCTGTCATTGGGTTCCGAACTCACAGGTGTGCGAAAAAGGCCACGTTCATTGATTCATGTGTTCATGATTAGAGAGGTTGATTTAAGTTTTGCAACAGATGGAAACAGAAGATTTGTGTAGCTTTTAGAAGGGCACGAAGAATGTCTGCAAGTTTTACAAACTGACATTCAGTTGACAGTGGAGGCATGGTTCTAGGTATCGAAAGCTCAAAAGCATATGAAGATGCTATGAGCCTACTGAATGTAAGCACTAGTGGTATGGAACAGTTGACAGGTAAGATCGAAGCTATACGTTGACGGCAACATCTAGAACTACGAGAAGGAGAAACTCTTGTCACCATGATGCCCCTTTTGATAAATGTTCCAATTCTTTGGTAGTGCTTTGTCTTCCCAGAGCTTCATTTCTCGAAGGGTACCTTCCAAATACCTCCAATACTGCGCGGTGCTTTTCCTGCAAAACCAAGAGTTCAGATGAGTTTCTCTAAACAGATACAAAGACGACATTATCTCGATAAAAACCTTCAGGCAACTGAATTTGCAGGCTATACAAGACACCATCGAGTCCCAGCTGTTCTGGAGTACTATAGCTTCAGCAAGTGACAGTTCTCTACGTTTACACTGCTTCATATTTAATGGACCAGGAGGAAACATGGCTGAACAAGATGGTTGTAGTACAGGAGGAGAGAAGGCAGAAGCCGAACATGTCATCGCGTCCCTTATTCAAGGAGGCATACCACCTGACGTTGTTCCTCCTCCCTGTCATCCAGCTAAAACAGGTGGACTCAATATGCAATTTGACGACATGGCTAAGGTCAGCCGTAAGGAGACGATGTGGTATATAATATGCCTTGCAGTAAGCTCCATTCATGCAACGAAATTCTCATGTTTCGTTGCTTTGGACAAAGGTTTTTGAGTTGTAAGAATCTGTAAAAGAGTCTGGATAAATGACACGCCAATCGATTGGAAGCATATTCTGTATCATCTCTCAAAACTCGAACCTTTGTGAATCATTAAGTGCGAAGAATCACCTCAAACTCCAGCGTATTCAGAAGGTATTTGTGAAGATGTTCGTTATCACTATACTGATCGGCGAGTCCCTTGAAAACAGTGGCTGCTATGTCGTGGTCTCGAAGATTTTCAGAATGCATAAGAGGCATATACAAAAACGTTCTCTCCGTGGGATTTAACTTTGCATCCAGACCCTGTTAAAAAATCAGAAATCTCATTAGAATTGCAATTTTTTTGTCGTTCATGATCACTCGTCTAAGATCATTCATGTTGGAGATTCAAGGACAAACCTCTAAACGCCAGAGTTGGCTGACACGAGTAATTATCAGCTCACATGACACCTCCATGACCTTGGTTCTTCAACATACTGATATATGAATTATGAAGTGGCTGAACTTAAAGTTAAGAAATTTTTCTTGATCTCTGTATCAGCTTGAGGTGCAAATATCTTAGTGTACATGTTGCAGAGATTGGCATCCATATGATTAAAAATTTGGGCTGCAAATACAGTAAGACCTAAAGCATGTGTAGATTTCGCAGTTATATTATACGCCAGTTTGAAACTGACATCAAGTTTCTCATGTATATGTGTGAGGCTAACTCATTAACATGACAATTACTGAGACAAAAGACTGAGTTTCAGCAACCTATTAGAGGCTCAATATGATACTATATTCAAATAGCAATAAGATTACTCTGTCAAGGAAAGTATGGGGTTCGAGCTAAGCACCTACAAAAATGTGAGAAAAGCACTAGGATTATCATTCAGGGTAAAATCTTCCATCTTTAGCTCCAGTTTGAACAATAGCTGGTTGCTAGGATACGCTTAGGCATTAGTTCTTCATTAGATACCCCAAAAAGTATAATACTGAAGAAACATGGAAATATACTAAGAATACAGAATGCCGTGATTAACTCAACTGATGAGCTTCCTGGACATGTGCTTCCACTAACTTCTTGTGCAGGTAGCTTTGGCTACACATATAAACTATCGAGTAATGAGGTGATTGTGTAAGAGTAGACTTCAATCCAGCAATTGCTGTTCGCTGACACAATTAGTTTCACATGAGGAACATAATTCTTCCATGACCGTAGCAATTCTGACAGTTGACAGTCAACTGAATGATTGTTCATGGAGATTAGCTCAAGCGAATCCATTCTTAGTCATGAAAGTTAAGTAACATGTGTTTTTAGGACATTCAGAACTCAGAAGGATGCAGTCTGCTCAGTTGAGCTTAACATAGCGTTCCATTAACAACGTCCGAGTTTGTAAGATCTTGTGAAACTGTGACACATTCCGAGTGGGAAAAAATTGCGCATACAGTGACATGAGAGAACCTTACCTGCTCGATCGTCTCCAGAGTTATTTTCCGAGCAATCTCATCGTACGCATAAGCTTTCGGAGATTGTCGATAGATATTCCTTGGAAATTGGTCCAATACGATCACAAGGGCAAGCCTACCACGCACACTGTCTTTCCATCCATCTAGGGCCCCTTCGGCTGCTAAGTTCACACACTCGCCAAACTTCATCTCCACCTGAATAATGCACGTTACGACTTTCAGACCAAAACAAATAAAGCCTGCCTACTTACATGACTACTGTCTTAACCTCTAAGCTTATACCACTCAGACTCTTCAGCCATAAACATGGTGGAAAGCGGTGTTAAGGAAACTTTCAAGGGGAAAAAATATGTAGCACCAAATCCTAGAAGTCCTCGAAACATCCATTATTCAGAACTCCACTGGATAGAGAATATGATTCAGTGCAATTCAGAGCTATACTTAAGTTCGTCAAGTTGCCATGTATAACATATTCAATAGATGGATTGAAAAATCTCTAGTAGATGAACCACAAATAAGGTTGATGGACAGAGTAAGAAGTCAGTCATAAGCTTCTTTACATAAGAAGCTCTGAATAGTCGGTAATGCGAAATGGTGTCAGGCCCGAAGGGTGACTGACTTTCATATACAGGACTCGGTTGAGGTAGTTTGTAATATTCTCCCTCGTCAGATTGCTGATCCGAAGGGTCGACATGTTTCAAAGGAGAACACCAGCGCGAAGTGCAGTGACTAGCATCGACTAGCATCCAGTGCTCCCAGTCTAACGCCTTAAAGCCTGAAGAAGTCGGCTCGCACCACAGAGCAGGAAATTTAGACTCCACTAACAACAGAGGTTCTCGAAGAGGCTTAATGGTAAGTGGTCAATTCTTGATTTTCCTCGGCACATGTCAAAAGGATTGTTCTTTCACGCCAGAGATTCCCTGCCATGTACTCATCGTCCATGTAAGGACTGAGAAGAGGTCCATGAGGTCCAAATAGAACATCTCATCCTATGATTCGAAGAGACAGAGTGAGGGTCCATGATTACCTCTCGGTCGAAATCAGGACCACCCATGAACCAACTCTTACTCGCAAACACATTGTTTTCCGCATCTACGTCTCTGTACCTGGAAAACGCTAACACCAGTTGTTGAATCATGAAACCATCCAGTATCATCAAATTCGCAAGCACACGCGTTGAATCATCTCTTCCACCAGGCAAGATGAGATCGGATCCTCAAAGCTAGATTTATGTACTCCTCTATTGAAACTGTAAAGACATCAGAAGCTCTCTTTCAACTGGCCCATTTGAAGAACTGCAAAGCCGATTATTTTACAGAGGGATATGAGCGAAGACTCATGAGGGTTTAGTACGAAACGAGGAGATTGCAATGCTTAGGACTTCTGATGGGCTAGCTAGTCTCGAGGAGATGGCTTTGGAGTGCAGTCAGATGTTGACAGGAAGCCAGACTCATCAGCATAGTGTGAACTGAAACGCTCGATAATTAATTGCCTCGTGAGTAACGAACAAGGGTTTACAAACCAGAACTGAAGCACGTCTTCCAAAGTGACCGTGCAAGAGCTCAGAGATGGCCCAGAGTTGCTGAAGCTGGCGGCAACCAGATGACTCCACGCAGGATTTAACCGGGAAGCACTGTCTCTACTAGGGCTGCGCATCATTGTCAAAACTGGAGTTCCACGATCGAGAGCTTCAGTAAAGACTAACGACAGACGACTGACTCGATCACTCTGGACGACAAAATATAACTCTGCGCACTGGCCCCATTCTGCCCATCACAATCTCGTCTCCAAAGAAGAATTCAGCTCATCAGGATGAAACAGTGCAAAATCTTCCCCAGTGATGTGTTAAACTTAGTGCTTTGAAGATGAAATTTACTAAACATTTGCTGAAAGCATGGAAACACGATAGACAAACCTGGATGCAATCGTGGATGTTGACGATCAAACCGTGCAGTAAAATCCATCCTCACTTGCATCGGCGATGATGAACGCACTTTTGCCGGCTGCCCTGCAGTCGACGCATTCCCATCTCCCAGTCGCCATTCGAAGACAGAACCAATCCGCAACCTCTCCTCGAGAAACGAAAGCGAATCCATCCGCCACCTTCGTCCTGCCCTGGATGCAAGAACGAAATTCACAGACCCCATCCCTCCCTTCCTCCCTCCCTGAACTGCCAGGCAATCTGATTTCCAGCTCCAAAAGCAAACCAAAATCGTCTGCCAACACTTTCGTTCGACCAGCCACAGAGAGCGAGAGAGAGAACACTCCTCGACTAAAGCAGCCGTCGATCACTGAACTCCATCAGTCCCACCAAAACTCTCCCACTGAGCTCACTCACTGCTGCTCTACCCCGAACCAAGGCACCTGAGAACACAGCAACACCTCGTTGCTGGCTGGGTGCAGATCGTCGTCGAGGGCTCATGAACAGGCCGGCCGTGTCCATGAACATCGGGCGGCAGCGTTGAGAAATTCGCGACCGCAATTCGCAATGCGCAGTCGAGGCCGTGGCCTTCGTCTCACATCTGCCAAGTGGAACTCTGTACTCTCGGGTACAGAGCTCCGTCGCGCTGACCTCAGAAGCGTACCTCACGGGACCGGAGCCCCTTTCCACGTACGTATCCGAAGCGTACATCGTCTGAGACACATTGCCGAAAACACGACTACAGACTTCGGGAAGAAGTCCAGGGAATATTCTGAAATTCCCGATGACCGGTCGAGATTTCGGGATGGGTGTTCATGGAGACCGAAATGTAGGGTACCCTAGATGTCGGGCTGCTATAATGAAAGATTAATATGAACTCTGCTTTGCCGCAGGAAGATCGTCCTTCTCTGTCGTTGTATGATGGCAGCAGGCTCCATGCACGACGAGCAGGTCGAGGTCGAGGAGTGTGGCAATCGCATTCTTCTGTGGGCTGTTGGCATTCGGAGGCGCCATGACATGAACCGAAGTTTAGTCGGCATGTCGTCGAGCAGTTTGGTGGAATTTGGGCGGAAGGTTCCGGCGGCAGTTGGTTGGCGTGGAGATGAGGATGGTGGGATGGGTCGAGACGACGAGAGATTGTGGCATAGGGAGGCGATGGGGTTTCTTTAGGTGAGACGAGGAAGAGGGCGGCAAGCGAGAGGAGGCGGAGGACGAGAGAGTGATCGAGTACCGTCGGTCGGAGGGAGAGAGGAGAGCCTGGAGCGGCGGGGTATGGATATAAGACAGGTCGCCCTGGGCGCGGCTTTCGGTGCTGCGGTGGCCGTGAATGCTGCACTACAGTCGCTCCAAGATGCCGGCAGCTTCCTCATTCACAGTCCCGGTCCCAGTTCCAGAAGTCGGCCCGTGGATCTTCTGGACGCCACCACTCGCGATGCGCGTAAGCGCCCTCTTAGTTTTGTTGATGATGTGGACGACGACGAGGACGATTTTGACGCTTTCAAGAACAACGACGAAGATGAAGCCCGTAATTGTCCCGCTCTCCCTCCTCTGACAGACCATCTTTTCGAGCATGAAGGTTTCCTGGTTTCTCTATCATGCAGAAGAAAACGTGCATTCTGTACATAGAGCGGAAATCTCTCTCGATGAAAGCATTTGCCATCCATTTAAGATTTTTTACTCCACATTTGAACGCTGTGTTATACATTGTTTTAATTAGTCGTAGACCTAAACATTCAACTGGAGTAATTGGTTGGCAATAATGCAGACAGTGCTAGCCTTGACATTTACCGACATTGACCATGATCTAGTGCATACCTTGACCTCTTTCGTCCGAAACCTAAGGAAGTGTGAGGATTACAGCAAGCGGTATTCTTGCGTATACTCCATGTCGAACATTCACTGAAACCCATACCCTGGCACGAATTGATGAGGCCGCAATTTGTCTGTGTGCGTCCCCATTTTGTTTGGTTCTGTAGGTGGACCCAGTGGCGGAGCTAAGTGGGGGTGCAGTGGGGGGCACGACCCCCTCCGGTCGAGAAATTCCCCTCCCCTTCGGAGCAAATTTTCCTAGCCCCCCCTTTCCCCGCAATAATTTGGAAAATCGGTAAGGACTAGTGAACGGGTTTCCACCCTCACGAAGTCTCAACTACAATCTGCTATGGGATATGACGTTGCAAGCAGACACGAGGGCGAGCACACCAAAAACTCGAGAGTAACCCAGCGATATCGTTCATCTGCCGGCTCCATACTTCGGAATCCAAACTCACTAACGCAAGGATCGACAACCCAATCTCCAACAGCCTGTGCCACTCTCCACCTACCCCGAATTTCTAAACGCTACCTCCACCTAAACGCTTTGTACATCACCTCAATCCTCCACTTCACAGGCGTAGAAGACTCGGAGAATAGACAATCGGCCCCATAATATTGACTTTCAATCTGATAAAACATCCTTAAACCATGAGCAGGCTGTGGGGATTCTGAGGCTTGCTATGGAGTGGTCCGGCCCCGAAATTCTTGAGCCAACCCCCGAAGCTCGAAGATGGAGCAGCTCCGCCGATCTCGGCCTCGACTCCACTGGTTACAAAGTGGAACAAGCAGGCTGCCACGGCAGCAGAAATCTGTGTGCTCCTTCTCACCGGCGACTGGAAGGGGCCAGTGGAACGCAGTTAGGCTCGGGAAGGTAAAGTGAAATACTTTGTTAATGTTATCAAAGCTCACCGCATATAGTGGTATACTGGAAAAACACTTTCCACTAATAAAAGTGTATGTACTAGTTTCTAAGTCCAACGTTCCTCTTCCCGTGGGTCCCTGGAATAACCCGAAGTTATAAAGCAGCTTTTGCGTTGAAACATTCCGGTTAGATGAGGGTCGCCTTGGAATGCGTGTTAAAGGAAGATAAAGCAGAGGCGTGAACTTTTTGGCTTTGCAGTTGAGTCATTGACTTGTTGACTATGTTCCCACAATAAAGATCAGAAGTATCCGGTCCAGCATCTTCACTTTCTTCTGCGGAGTAAATTGAATACAAGTAGGGGATGAGAAGTAGTACAGTATTCTGAATAACTTCCGGTTGGAGTTGACAAATTTTTCATATATATATGAAAGTTTCTGACCCAGTGAGTAAGAAAGGAATTACATTGTGTATTTTCTAGAAGACCTTGCAATAAAGTCAATGCCAACAATAATTGTTGGAGCTGTGTTGCAAGAAACTTTTCACTTGTAGGCAAAAGCTATTCCTAGGGTAAGGTCAAATTTTCCTACATTTACACCCATGCAGAATCCATGAATTCTAGCGGTACCAAAAGTCAGAATACCCCAAAAAAGTCAAAAAACACAGGAGTAAAAAAGAAAAAAAGCATTTCCTGTAATCTGACATAACATATTTCGGAAAATATGATTTAATACCAGTGTGGTTGTCTACTGTAAATTCTGAGGGAGTTAATTAAAAAAGGATTGATATACAGGCTGCAGTAATAGAGGGCCATAAGTTCTTGCATGTGCCCACGCTCAGATCAGGTAACGGAAAGTCTTCCTTAGTACGCATTTTGAGACAATTTGCTCGCTTGAACAACAAGACAACTCCTCTGGAATCGGCGTGCCCGGCAAGGTGGTGCAGATTTGCAGATACAGCAGCAGACCTGTTTCTGGTGGCAAGATTGATGACGTGGTGAGGTTGGAACTGGTGAAGAGTCTGTCATCTAACCACCACGAACTCAGCATGCTTTTTCTCTATGCATGTTCATTCATTTTAGCCTTGCAAAATTTAATTTAAACAAATCATCCAGTCCGCCATGGACTCCGAGAAAGTCAAAACACCAAAAGGTGATGCAGATTCGAGAGAGGTTTTTAGTTTCCACTATACAACTTCCAGAAAAACTCTTCTTCAGCATTGCCCACTTCAGTAAATGGCACACGATCAACTAGAGTTACATATGAGTCCGCACAACTTTGACTTGTGCAGATGGCACACGGTCAACTAAAGTTACATATGAGTCAGCACAACTTTGGATAGTACTGTATGAAGTGGATTCGGCTGCTGGACTATGAATGGTTCCTAGATTCTTTTTCATCGCCATGCATCTCCGAGCCCCATGTGACTCAAGGTGGTACAGTTATTTGTACATTGGAATCTCGAGGGTGTTGTCCGGAAAACTATATTCTCGATGTCACAACGACACATGTTTCGAAATTAAATTATATCGAACTCAGAAGCTTCATAGCGCTGTCATTATTCCCACATGGTGAATAAAGTTTTACTCAGAGCTTGTCGCCGCATTCCAGAAGAACAAACATCAGGCCGTCAGTTATGTTGTAGAGTTGCTGGTGGAACACAGTTTGGAGATGTTACGTGTTTCATAGCATTCTAAATAATCATCCCCAATATCATACTTGTGCTATTTCATGCGATTCTGCTTGATTTTCACTATTCCCGTAACCCAGCAGCTTGATAATACTCACGCGTAGGAGAGAGGAAAATTCATGTGAATTTGCTTTACACAAAAGAGAGAGTACTAAAGACATGAATTAATACTTTTGCGTTTCAACCATTTTTTCAATTGAACAATGTGCTTTCATCTATTTATCTCACATGTTTGGAATTATGATATGAGCATACAAGTGCAAAAGTTGCAGACATACTTGTTTCATTTGAGTCAATATTTCAGGTATTGCAGTTTCCATGTAAGTTTGTCTTACCCTTTAGACTTCAAACGAGATGTTCATCTGGAGTTCTGAATCATTGTTCTCTAAAGTTTAGCGTATGAGGTATTTTTCATCTCATCAATACAACAAAGTTTTTCTTCACTTGCAAGCAGATTAGAAGAACGTAAATTCTTGAGAGGATTTATGTTGACCTTAGCAAGTATCATGCTGGTTCTGTCGTGTTCTAAACGACGTGATAAACAAGCAGGACTGCTCTTAGCTCGGACGAAATCTGATTTTATTTCAATGTTTGAGGTTGAAAGACCTCAGACACTGGTGTTAGAACTGTGCATGCCTGACAGTCAAGGTAGAAGAACAATCATACCAGCACTTGAAGACCTCGTGTACTCTGTACCCATGTTTTCGACATTATGATTAGAAAAATGATTTCCCACAAAGTTTATCAGTTTCTGAACCTACGATATATGCAGAGTAAAGTAGACTACTGTACCGATTGTCAAAGCAAGAAAAACGCGCAAGAGACTTTACACACCAAGCTGACGACCCATGTGCCTCTCAGTTGTAAGAATACAACCACTTCTTGAATAGATCAAAGATTCTTTAAATCTCTGTGCTCAGCGTGACGACATCGAGTGTATCAGCACAGTGATGCATTCACTCAATTTTCACTTTCACTTGCACAACAAAGTCAAGATTTACTCTGACCTTCTCAGAACATTTTCCAATCACTCCGAGTATGGAGTAACACGCATGTTGTGTTAGTATGTTATCTTGACCTCGATCATCCAGACAATATAATGAGAGGATCTGATGAGTAAGCTGCAAATTTCTACTCGCTACGCTTCGGAGGGTCTGTGTTCCCGTGGGTGTTGATGCAGCTAGATTCCCATTCTTCCAGTCCGATTGTACATGGAGTTTTCCACAAGGTAGAGTACTTCCCATCTGAGATATCTGCGTTTCCATGCTTTCTTTGACATTCTGCATCCACATCGTACCATCTTCGATACAGACCAGTTTTTTGGATTTCAGATTCACCTGCAGAGCTTTTAGCTTGTCCACTGAGTTGGGTCACCAGTGCTAATCAAACAGCTCTCTCCGTTAAACTTCACAAAAGGTTTGTTCCCCAAGAGATATGAAGTCCCCATTGCACACTCTCTACAATTTGCTTTGGAACCGGAATATTGGTTATCTGCTTTGATTTTGATTCACATCGCTTGTCCTGCCCAGCACTGAGTGCGAGCAGCGTCTTACTTCTAGTTTGCACAATATCCCTACGTTCGTGGTGATTGCTCCTGATCCGAATCCTTGCAGAGGTAAGATTAATCTTATTTATCTCTTCATGCAGGTCGCAAGAAGTGTCATGCCCAGCAGGCACAAGTTTTGACACTGCGACGGGAAGTTAATTCTCTTCGGGTGAGCCGATCCGAAGGATTGAGGAGGGGCTCCTGAAGCCCAGGTGACATTTCGCTCGCGTATGCTAAGCAGCAAAACTTTCTTAATCTCTGAGAGTGGAGGAGAGAATGGAAGGTGCAGGTGCGTCCTTCTTCAGTCACGCTGCTGAACTGGCGACACGGGAAATGGACTCCGCACACGAGGAACCGGAGCTTCCCTCCGCCATCCAGGACCTTGTACAGCGTCTGGAAGGACAAGGCGAGCCTATAACGCAGCTTCCCAATTTAAGACACCCAGAATTTCGGGAGTTCTTTCCGAAGGAAGCACCCTCGACAATCATAGGGTGGCGAAGCCAAGTGCGTCTTCGAGTGCTGGAGGCAATCGGCAGCTGCAACACCCTTGAGATTCTGGACGTGGGCAAGATTTGTGGGTACCGTGTATCGACGTTGACGGCAAGCGAGTGGGAGGTAGTTCTCAGAGGTTTCAGGTCTAGCACCGTTCTTAAAAAGATAATCGTTGGTTGGTTGGACGATTCAGATGCGGATAAGGAGAGCTTGTGTTTCCAGCTGGGGAGAATTCTGAATTCCTCTAGCGTAACAGAGTTAAAACTGGAAGCCAGTGTGAGTGCCAGATGTCTCTTGAATCTCGCCTCAGGTCTGCGAGGACGTTCCGATTCTAAACTCGAGTCTTTAGATGTAGTAGGGGTATCGTTGAGGGACCCGAGTGCGGTGAAGTATGTGGCTGACATGATCAATAGTGCTCCTCTATTAGAAACGTTGCGTTTAGGCGGCTATTGGCTGGACATGGAGTACGAGACCGTTGGAATCCTGTCCCAGGCTTTGATCCAGAGCTTGGCTTTGAAAGAATTTACCTTAGAAGGCAGGGGGAAGTGGGCAGGGCGCTTGTTGCTGAAAGCATTGGCCGGAGACGATCGCAACCGATCCATTGAACGTCTTCGGCTATTGTATGTGGAAGGACTCGGAGACTGGTTAAGGGAACTTCTTATTTCCAACCCATCATTGAAGGAAGTGGAGCTCCAGAGACTTGTCATGGAGCCTGAGCAAGCGCACCAGCTCGGCGAAGCCATACGTGACAATGCCATAGCGACTACTATACTTGTTAGTTTTGGATCCAAGTTTGATGAATACTGGGAGTCAGTGGAAGCTCTTGCTCGTTCTGCTAGCTCCGAAGTCAACGACCCCACTCTGGAGATTATAGTCCATGTTCGTAGTGAAGGTGAAGTGATGTTATCATTAAACCTATTAGGTAGGGTACTGCGCGGGGAAATCACATCTATGAAATCTCTGAGTATATTACATTACCAAGATAGACCAGAAAGTATCTTGTCTATAAATGGAAAAGCTGGAGAAACTTGCGTCCTGAAGAGACTCGGATTAATACGTCTAAGCGAAGATGTTTGGAAGGGAGTATGGAAGGACCTGCTTTTGTGCCTGCGAGGGAACTTTAGTCTCACTCACTTGGATTTGAGTAACACCTGGCTGGACGAAGAGACGTTCAGGGACATGATGGGGCTACTCCAAGTGAACTTGAGTCTTCAGGAAATAAATGTCTCGAGAACCTCATGGGCTAGAGACGGAAAGGCGGCGCTGATTCAAGAGGCACTCAAGCAGAACGAGAAGCGGGCCGCCTACATGTCCGTATTTAGAGAAGCCGGATTAGCATTTGGAGATGCAAAAGCCGGTCGACTCTTTCTATGCGGCTCTCCTCTAGCAGGTATCGTGCTCTGTAAACTCTCAGCTTTTTGAACTAGCAATCTAAGGTTTTACCTCTCCAAAATTTATCCTGTAGTAAAATAAGTTTATTTTTCTCTCTACACGTATTTGGAATAGTTTAAAAATTTTCAAAGAATTGAAGAAAAATTATCTTACCATACTAATTAATTGAGATTATAAATAACATCTATTCAATGATTTCAAATTTTGATGTGATATTCAAAATTTTTACCAATACTCTTTATCCATTTGAAATAATAGTATCAAGTAATATGTAAAAATATCTCAAGTTATATTTGTTGTGGTTATTTGTACTCAATCTGCAGGCAAGACTCGATTGCGTCAAACCTTGATGAGGATAGTTGAAGGCAAAAGTTGGATTGGGAACAAATGGAAGGAGTTGTTTAGAACTAAAGGTATCGAAGTGGAGTACTTGCAAAACGATGACAAAAGGCAAATTTCAATTTGGGATCTTGCAGGGCAAGAGATTTTTCGTACCCTTCAAACTGTGCTCTTTCCTCAATCCAACAATTTTTGTGTTTTTTTATTTGTGTATAGCTCTTTTTGTGAGAATACATCTTCTAAGAAAGAAGACTCTTGTTTTCGAACAGAGTTGGAGGAATGGATGAGTTTTATCACATCCAGCTCTAGGGTCACGGGACATAATCGTCCGCAAGTTCTTGTTGTGATTTCACACAAGGACAAAATCAAATCCAGCTCTTTGACTTGGGCTCACTCAATAGTGAAAGATGTCAACCAAAGATTTGCAAAATTTGTGGATCTTCATCCAATTCAAGAGTGTTTTCATGTGGATGCGAGAAGAAAGAAGCAAGTTATAGATCTCAAAGATTATATTTTTGAGATTTTTGACAAGTTGTTGAGTGAAAAATCCCCACGGGTTCCCCAATTGTGTTCCCAAATCTCTTTCCGCTTGGTTAAAAAAATCAAGGAGAACAGAAGTTGCCCTATTTGGTTACGTCAAAATTTTATTGAATTTTGTGATCCCATCTTGACAGAGTTCATTTCATCCTCTTCAGCTTTTGCCAATGATCATTCAAGGATACTAAATTCGATAGTTTCTTATTTGAATGACGCTGGGTCCATAGTTTATATTCCAACCCTTAGTTACATCATTGTAGATCCAAACTGGCTCACTAATACATTATTGGGTGAGCTGGTTGCTCTAGGTCAAAAATTTCATGCTCAAGAGCACGAAAGTAAGTCGCATTCCTCATACTCCAGCAAGGACGGATTTGTGAGCGAGAGTGTCTTTGTTGGATTGATAGAGGAGTTTCTGGGAAAGCTACCGCATGGACAGAAAGGTGTGGACAGAGATGTGATTGAGAACATCCTTATCCATTTAGATTTGTGTTTCAAGGTGGAAGATACTTCTCAGTTTTATTTCATTCCCTCCTTCATACCTGAGCATGCAAGCACTGAAGTACAGAAGCCTCAAGAATTGGCGGACGTGAAGCCGAAGGCTTGGAAACGTAGGGTTGAGACTTCAAAGTTTGTCGGCATCCGGATTCAATGCCAAGATGGAAAAACAATGTCACTGACCGCTGCTTTTTTTCCACGCTTTGAGGTGATTTTAAAGATAGTGTTAGAAAATTGAATGCGTTGAGTTCTAATTGTAACTTGTGTTTGATGAATGGAGTGTTCTCTTTTCATTTGTAGAATTTAATTTTTGGCATGCGCAGCTTAACATTTACCAAATTCTGTATCATTGTAGATGTTCATGAGAGGCAAGTTGATATGCGAGATGCATATTTCCAAGGAGACTGTGACCTGCTCTCGTCATTATATGAAACTTTACCTGGATGGGCACGAGATATATCTGGAGCAAGAAACGTCTCGCAATTACTTGGATGTTTTGATGTTATGCTCGGATCATAAATCATGGGAGGCGGCGATTAAATACGTGATGAAGCATATCGTCCAGGAGTTGATATCATTTTGCGCATCATCGAAAGGTTGTCCCGGGGTGGCGTTAGTGCTTGGTGTGATCCAAACACGTTGCGTGGAGATGCTGATTCCGATTCATCTCAGAGGAGCCATTCTGATCGAGGAACTCAAATCCGACTTCATTCGTGACATCAATGACAAACTTGAGGATAATCCGTCGGATAGGTTTCACTTGGTGAAGGAGGAAGAGTTGTTCAACTATGAGCACCCTTGGCCCCCGATTCAAGGGCACATAACAGAGGTTATACAAGAAAGAGCGAGGGAGTTGCTGTGGGAGAGCGATGTGGAAGAGATTGTGAATGAGACCATTCAGAAGCAAATGCAACTATTGAAGTCATTTCATCGAGACCACAGCCAACAATTGAGATCATTGCAGCAAGGTGTAAACGAAGTGAACAAAGATTTGATTCACTTTTACCCTGAAAATGAGAAAATGGTTACTATGAAAGACTCCAATCGACGTTCATCCAGTGGGGCGAGCACAAGTGAATTTTGTGAAATCCGACATGCTTTGGATGAAATCCGACATGCTTTGAGAAGGATTGAAAGAAAGGTCGATGGTTTTGATGAAAGGTTAAGATTAGGTATGCAGAGATTGGAGACGAAGATGGAGCAGATACTCGCTGTGCAGCAACAACTGCAGTCAACTCTGAGTGATTTTGTGTCTAAAGTAGACAGGATTATCGGGTATACTCAATCGTTTCAGCAGACCAGAACCCCCAAGCGACCTTACATTACGGATGATGTTAACATATTCTATAGGATGAGTGCAGTTATGCATGTCGGGAGAACCGTTAGATTACACTTGATGTGTGAGTCGGCGACTAGGGTTCACATGGTTGAAGATCAAGAAGGTTTGAAGATACGCGTGGATCTGAATAATCACGCGTGGATTAGCAAAACCATTGAAATCTCACTCAAAGTCATGTATTATGCTGTGAAGGCTGGACTGGATGTGACCTTCGGGTTGGGCCAAGCGATTCCGGACTATGCAGATTTAAAATCTGATATTGTTAAATTAGATAGCATTAGCAAAAGTGATCGTAGGGCAGTTGTAAAAGCTGGGGAAAGCGAGGAGCTGACACAAGCATGGTTGAGGATTCAGAAAATTCTTGGGGATACTAACTATGCGAAAATCTTCAAGTTGTATCAGGTGAAATACGAGGGAGTAGAATCAGGTGGCCATGCATGGGTGTGCGAGGAGTGCATGAATAAAGGTATAGAACTAGGACTTTGTCGGTCTAATTGAAGAGGTTAGAATGTCATGATGCAAATGACAAGCATATGTTTAGACACATGCAATATGATCCTCTGCAAGATCTTCCTTCAGAGTTTTCACTTGTACAAGTCTTGTATAATCTATGCAATCATGTCAATCGCACATACATGTTTCTGAAGAAGTTCAGATTTTGGCTAAACTATAAAATTCCACTTTGAGGAAAAACTTTTAGGAGCCTTGTTACAAGTCTCACCATGATGAATGATGAGCTCCTTCAATCTAAGAATGGATGAGAAACTAATTGTAAGCATTAGTACTGCTAAGCACACTTCCTACAATGATGAGGCCGTGTTATCAGATCTAGAAACCTTCTGTGAAAGGTTGACACAGAGGTCCATCAGATGTACCGATGAATATTTTCAACAAATCTTGATTTTGCCACCATCAGAAGTACACAAGACATGTTATGCCGAAAGATGATAACTTCATTGCTGCCAATAAGGTACTGATGACATCACAACTTTCCATCACCCTTATCTCTGAACGGATCTGATATGCAAATTTATTGCTATGCAGGTGCGGAATTACTGTAGTTGCCATTCTAAGATAAATGTTAATACTCACTAGTGAAATCCATACTCGCTCCGAAATTCAGGGGCGAAGTGGAGCTTAAAATATCAACATATGGAGCCTTCAGGTATCATATGCTGGACGGAGTGGAAACTTAAGAAACCATGACTCTCAAAAGTGACATAAATTCTGCTGTTGTTTCGCTTCGATGAGAGAAATTCTTTCTATCTGGACGAAGAGAATAGTGTATTCGAGGAGTCTGCATCCATGACTCCTTGAACATGCAGCAAGAATCATCTACATGCCAGCATATTAGTTTAAGTAAGAATTTCCACTAAAGCAACCTCCACCGGCTCACGGCCGGGGGCCATTCATACGAACACCGGCTGGACAACCTGCTCAGTTAGGAGGTTGGAGTGGTAGCTTCTTTCTCATCGATGCACGCAACGGATCAGTCTTAGAAGGATGGTGTTGATTACAGAGTGACTGGAAAAGAATTTCTCTAGAGTCTGAGTAGTGGATGTGACTGATCTACATTTCAGTCAAAGGATTATGATGGTCGCTTTGTCGTAAGTTTTCCATAGCCCATGTCGATTCAAAGCCGATCCACACAGTGGATTCTTCTCAGGATCTTGGTTCCTACTGGCAATCCCTCTCATTCTCATCATTCACGGTGAATTTTAAATAAGCATTTTGAAGACCGCTGGCCTCCTCCTCGCTTCAAACTCAGATGTAATAATCTTCCTCAGTGGCCTGCGACACGCAGAAGAACATCGTCTGGAGATTTATCCGCTTTCACGTAAGAGCATCACTTCTGCTACTTTCTATTCAAAGCATTTTCAAACTGGCGGATGCTTTGGCTGGGTTGTGTTGATTTTACGTTTTAATGTGGAATAACTGCAGCAGGGACACGAAGTCTATTACAGCTGTCTCTCAAGATCCGCGATTAAACACATGTCATTGGGAAGTTGACGAACGATCAAAAGAAGCGGTTGCGCACCAATGCGAAATTCCGAGGTTTGGCTTCCCTCGGCTCCTCCCTGAGACTTGTGAGGGACATGCCATGAAGACAAGAGACCAAACCGTCATGGAAAGATGCAACCAAAAAACTATCAGTAAATTACTCATGGAATATCTCTGAATTCCTCGCTTAACGTCCAAGGTTTCATTGAAGATTTTCTGCATCAAGCTGTGATTAATTCCATGATAAGTGCAACCCAGCCACCCAGAAAAGTGTTCTAGAGGAGTATCCCAAACGAAACAAAGATGTATGCGGATTACTTGATTACTTGTAATGAGCCAGTTTAGCATTTTATAATAATATTTTATAATACGGTGCTTTTCTATCGACAATTGTAGTCTAAGTTAAGTCAAACTAAATGTTGGATATCTGCATGGTAGGACCACATCCAGTGTTCAAGTTGTTGACTTTCCTAACCTGGCACTCGCAACACTCGTCATGAATTCAAGCATCGCAGATCTCGTGGGTCAGATTGTTTGGCCTGTGATTGGAAAGACATTGCAGTTTTACGTTGAGGATGGTGCAGAGTTTGTGAGAAAGAGGTCAAGAAGTAAGAATCCGAATGAGTTCTTAGATATGTGACTGCAGCTAGCTAGATTTGTTGCGCCCAATATGTCGTGTCTGCTGATTTTCGTCTGAACTGGGTGCTCGGTACAATTTGTGAAACAATCAGAACAATTTATGTGCTTTTTCTTGAACTGCTGTCAGGAGTGACAGATTATGTGATTCAAAAGCAGCGTAATTGTCTGCTGTAAATTCTATGCGAATGGGAGTTAATTACAAAAGGATTGATCTAGAGTCTGCAGTAGTAGAGGTCCACAAGTTCTTACATGTGCGCACGCTGAGATCAGGTACGGGAAAGTACACAATTTGAGACATTTCGCTTGCTGAAGCTAGGGAATTCTAGGCAATTCTTTCTAATCGTCGGGCCCGGCAAGGCGGTGCCGACTTGCAGAAAGGGCAGCAGACCTGTTAGTGGTGGCAAGATTGATGATGTGGTGAGGTTTGAACTGGTGAACAGTCTGTCATCTAAGCACCACGAACTCATTATGCTTTTTCTGTATTCAGGTTCATTCATTTTAAGTGTGCAAATTTAACAAAATTATCCGATCCAACTGGACTCACAGAAAGTCAAAACAAGAAAATGTGTGAAATTATTCGAGAGACGTATTTAGTCTCCACTATAGCACTTCGAGTAAATCTCTTCTTCAGCACTGCCCACTTCAGTATGTTGCAGGAGGTCATCGACCACCACTTACTGCAGCATTGTGCTATCCTTAAACCCTTCCCGGTAGAAGATCTAGGAAGCCACTCCAGGTTAAAGGAGGTATTGTTCAGGCGAAGATTATGTTGTGAACTTCTGGCTGGGAATTGCAACTGCAGCCGAATTGGAGCAGGGAAGAAATGTGTCCTGAATCCATGTTGTCTTCAAATTTTCTAAAGGATATGGCCTGCCCAAGGGAAGAAATGTGTCCTGAGTCCATGTTGTCTTCAAATTTTCTAAAGGATATGGCCTGCCCAAGGGAAGAAATGTGTCCTGAGTCCATGTTGTCTTCAAATTTTCTAAACTAACTTTTACTAGTAGATGGCCTGCCCAAGTAAAATACGATCTGATGCCAAGCTGTCTTCCCAATGTCCATTCCGCCTTCCTTTTTCGAATCGAAATCACCATAATGAGACAAAGGCGTCGGAAATGATTTAGACGGAGGAACAAATCCATCGTTTTTGTGACTGGGTGTCCAGGGAGCGAACTGATACCGAACATGGTCGGGAAAATAAGGCTCATGAACATTTCAAAACTGTGACGATGGTCCGCAGACGTATGGAAAATACGATTCATGTACCATTCTAAACCGTGGCAATCTTCTTCATAGTGTTTATGAAAACAGGTCCTCCGACTCGTGCAGATTGCGCCCGGCCAACTAGAGTTGTATATGAGTTAGCACCACTTTGAAAACAACTGTATAAAGTGAATTCAGCTGCTGGACTATGACTCGTTCCTGGAGTTTTTTCCATTGCCGGGCATCTCCGAGCACCATGTGACGCAAGGTGGTAGAGTTATCTGTACACTGAATAGAGTCACAAGGCCTGCGAAATTCGTTAAGAAGGGGGAAGCCGAATATTGTGAGCATTGGTCGTGACATTCGAAAAGTACTCATTCGACTCCCGGACGCAGCGAATCTCTCGAGCCACAGCCAATCGAAGCACGTCGTAGAATCGCCTCAGGAAGCCAGGCCAGTAGGGTTGGAGGCACAACATCAAAGGGCATGCACCAGCGTGAGTGCATGCTTCGTTTGCATTCTTCCATACTTATATCTAGAATATTTCAACAATTTTATTTCTAAGAATGTTTTATTTTCGTAGAAGTACATCTCTGAATACGCTAAATGTATGTATTGTAATACGGGTATGGCCTGCCTCAAAATATTTTCCTATTACTCCAATCCTATAGGCCAGGCACGAATACTCGGCGACGACTGCGTTCGAGAATTCTCTTGTTTGGTCGCTGGTGTGTGGATAAAAGGATCCCTCTCGTCATCCTCCCGAAACTCCGAGCCCGCATTCCCCACCGTCTCCGACTAGAGTTGGCACCCTGGGGACGAGGGCGACGTGGAGGTTCGCTGGGGACCTTCGAACAGCTGTATCCTTCGCGGAGGAGGTCGCTGATACTCGCTCCAGTTAAAATTGAAAGCAAAGCAAAATATTTCGAGTCATGCCCATGTTCAGTTTCAAGGTCAAAAGGCATGGTCCATGCACTTATTACACTATGTACATTTAGCATATTCAGAAATATACTTCTCAATAATCAGAAATATATTTATAAATAAATAAAACATTCTTAGAAGTAATATTCTTTAAAAAAATAGATATAAATGTTAATTTGTTTGATATTTAATTTTTCCATGCAGGCATGCCTGTATGGAAAAATGCAAACGAGACTCGCCCGGGGCATGCCCTTTGAGGTCGTGCCTCCAGCCCTTGTGACACCTGGGACGAGGTAAAAATGCCCACCGTCGCTTGTCGACAGTGGACTGCGCCTTCGTGTTTTACCCTGATGCTCGCTCGTGTCCTGCCGTCTTCGTGGAGGGCGCGAGATCGGCAACGGGTCGCTTTTCGGACACCACGCGTGCACTCGCTACCAGCGATCAATGGGTCCGTCTGCTGCCGATGCCACACGATGTGCCCTGTCTTGTTCCTCTGCCACAGCTCGGCCATATCCTTCCCAATTTTGGAGCAACGTATGAAAGTGAGGCTTAGGCTGGGTATCCCATAGCTCCCCCAAAGTTCTGCTTCACGGCGCCAAGTGACAGAGAGACTTCCAATTGTTTGCCTTCTAAAACTATCTCGTTTTGTCCCAAGTTGGGACTAAACGAAATTCTGTGAGTTGGGACTCCCAACTCACAGAATTGGATATGTTGAATCACCTCGAAACTGTACTTTACCCGACCGTGAATGGTGACTAGCCTTGGAAGACACCATTTCCGCACAGCTTGAGTAACTAGTTCGTCTTAATGGTCTTGTTTGCAGTCCATCAAATTGGTTAGTTTATTTCGTAAATCTCAAGAGTAGCCCTATGTGGGCTACGTGGACCGCGACGACATAGGCAATCTGTGTAGTACTGAGGACAGATCGTACTGATGTGACTGAGAGCGTTGCTTCGTCGCGTTGTGGATCTGAGGAGTATCTGTATGTCAGACATCTGTAAAATTGTTTTCGTCTACCTCGACAACCTGTTACCTGTCATATCTCGGCAAGCCTCAGGTCTAAGATATATATCCAAGATCCTGAGACGATAATAGACGACTCCCATGTAGATGCCAGACAAGAACTAGCCGCTCTCTACTGCCTGGAAGTGCACTGAGCTTATCTCGTCTCATGTAAAAGTTGTACAGGACAACAAAGTATTCAACAGAGAACTCAGAGGGTGGCAATTTTCTCCTACATGCGGTCTTTCGGGCCTAAGCTGCGAACTTGAAGAATACATGAAGGCGAACCTCCCGGAACCTTCCTCAGGAACCCAGCTACTCGACTCACAGGTGAATTAATGTGGAGACGAAACCGAATTATTCTAATCCTGAACTAGGATTGCACACTAAAAGTACTGATATGAATCCGATCAGCAACCAGCTCTTCGTATTGTTCACACAGTGTTTCTTCAATTGGACAGAAGTTAGGGATAAATATATCATCGTACTCCAAACGCTGAGTGATATCTCGTGGTCATTTGAAAAGCTCGTCCGGCCCAGTAACTTTATTTTCCCCTTCTGTCTGCGTCTGACTGCCATGTGAAATTGATGCTGCCTCGTCTGCTGTTATCTGCTTCAGTTTCTCCAGAGCTGCTCGTCCAGCACAATGCAACATTCCCACTGTAAGGTACTTGTGTGAAGCTAGAGAAGTACCGAAAACGAAACAAAGCAAAGACAGCATAGGTTCGAAAGTTCTGAAAATATCACATCCCATTGCATTGGTCCGAAGCAGCTTTACGATTAAGTACAATATCAGACACAGGTGGTTATCTAGACAGAGCTGCCTTCAGCCCAGAAAGAAAACCACACCCTGTGTGAGACGCGTACCTTCAGTGTAAGACTCATAAAGCTCTTCGGTGACAGATGACGGCAGTGAATAGTCCTTGCACTTGCTATTGTCCACTTTCTTCAACATCTGTTTGAAGTGTCGTACCTGCGCAAACATCCCCAGGTTACAGATCAACGCACATAGCGGGTTAGATGACTGCAGGCCGTTATGCACAACGAAAAAACAAACACAACAAGACGATGGTCTGCGCTGAATAAGCCAGAGCAACATGGGAGGAAGCGGATACAGCGCTATTGAACTTGTTACATGGAATGTAGATCAAACTACTTTGTGGTTTATGCATGTTCAGAAAGCGAACCTCCTCCTTCCGAAGAAGAGTATAAGAGCTCCCAGGCTGTCCGGCTCGAGGAGTGCGCCCAACACGATGGACGTAGGTCTTTGCGTACATAGGCATATCATAATTGACAACGTCTGCAACACCTTCCACATCCACACCCCTTGTCATCGCATCTGAGGCAATGAGCACTTGTGCCTTGCCATTCCGGAATTTTGCCAACGCTTTACTGTAAAGCATGATATAGAGGCAAGTCATTAGGATTATTGAAGCCAGCTACGAATGTCGGATGACAAACGAACGGAACCGACTTGGATATTCATCCCAAGATCAATAAATCAGAAGAAAGAGGAAATAACCTGCGACTTAGAGGTCTGTATGTTAAAATATATACTTATTAGTTATTTGGTCTACAAACCCCATCAAAAGCACACACGTCTTGGACAAACCTGCGGGGTTGTTGATGCTGCAAGCTTGAGTACTCAACCACCTTGACAATCCTTAGTAGCATTTTAGCAGAGTATATAGTCGATGAGTAGCCACTACAGAAGCAGTGAAAACAATGGTTGTTTGGCTGCAAAGCTGTTGTAAGAGTGCTACCAAATATAAGGGCTTCTCTCCCGGTTTGCAGACCTGCAAAGATGTTCAGGACAACAATTTCTGTTACGGATCATGCGATGCAGGTTTGAACAAACACAGGCTCCAAGGCTACGTGAACTAAATTGAGTCAGCAACAAGTTATGGTGGCAACGTGTGTGAACAGAGATACGAACCATCCTGTAAGACTTAAGTTGTTCTGGTAGTTGATACCGGTTGCCAGCAGCACCAGGCGCCACATATATGGGGCAGAGAAGACCAAGTTGTGCAATTTTTGCTGGATCTCTCGTCAAGGTAGCCGATAACACCATCTTCATCAATCGTGGGAGTGCAGTGCCTCTATTTCCTCTTTCACCACGGAAAAAACTCACGAGAAATTATAGGTGCTGAAGAGTGAACCCTTTCGTATTTCGAATATGGTCCATCAAGCGCCCTGGAGTTGCAACAAGTATGTCATCCTGGTTTTCGGCAAGGTCGGGAGTTGCAGCCTCAAATTTTCCAAAACTGTGGACCATCGACTTACGAATCTGAACCAATTCAGCCGCTTCAGCTACAATTGACGTTTGTCCCACAGATAGTCCCACTGAGAGACCAACTGCTGGTGCGATGGTGTCAAAGACTGCTTTAACCTGAAGAAACGCGATTACAAAGGTTTAAGGCCTTAAGAGAAGCTTGAGCGGATATATAGGAACTGGAAAGCCAGCCAAATATGGGTACTAGAGGTTACATAACAATAAAAGCCATCGATTAAAGTAGCGCTAACTCCCTGGTTTTCACGATCTTGAAATGTCCTGTACAGAAAATGGGCAGAATCTTTGAAGCACGTGAACAAGGAATTCCAAACTTTGATACATCAGCATGGATTTCCTTTCTATCTCATAGTTGTACAATCAAATAGTAAACATAGACCCGAAATAGGAGAGATTCTCAACATAAAGACCATCCAAACTACGTTTCAAAAGAACCTCACCTGCGCAGCTAGATCCCTGGAGCACTACGAGAACTCGAAGAAGACGAATCACCCGAGACGATAACTTTTGGACGATGGGTAATGCGTAAGATAGTGTTTTGCCACTGCCTGTTGGCGAGCTGACACAGACGTCTCGCTCGCTTAAACCAGGGCCCACAGTCTCGTGCCACACGGCCATCTGTACTGGAAACAACGACTGTATTCCTGCCTTCGAAAGCATCTTGAAGTCTGCAATGTAACTCGAAACGCACCAAGAATCATCGGCTGGACATCGAGACAAACTTCAAGTGCTGGGCAGATAGATGATGATTACAAACGGACGGACGGCAAGGCTACCTGGTGTCCAAGCCAGGCACTTGTCTCAGGGAGGTGGCCTTGTAGGTATCAATATCAAGCGGATCACGCATCCATGGCAACACCGGCCCGTGGTCTTGCGACTCTGCTGGAACCAAAATAACATCACGACCCATGATTCTATCCACATCCCTCTCAATTGTGGAAATTCCGAGAAGTATCGTCCGCTCCGAGTGCGTTCAACTCGTCAGTGTTCTCTGTAATTACATGCTCCTCCTCGTCATCCGGAACCCCTAGGGACTTACTGTTAGGCTCCTCTTCATTGATCTGTTTCCAAGGGCCACCATCTGCAATCACATCCACCTTTTCAGACAAATTGTGAAATTATGCATCTCTTTCTCGATCACCGGTTGAGGATATGAATGAATGAAGATAATACTGAGACTGTGCAAAAATGACTTACTTCTCCAGATACGCCTCTTGCGTTAACTAGTTCATCACTTGGTTCCAGATTGCCCCCTCTTCGTATCTTCAACGTCTTTTCTTTCTTTCGTTTCTTCTCCAAATTGGACACTTGAAATTCAACCAGCTCCGGGACACTTCTGTCGATGTCGGCTGCAGAAGTCTCTTCCGCTCGCTCTATATTATCTTCACTTGTTAAAGTATCGTTCACCTTCCTTTCCTGTTCTTCCGTTCCAGGAGAAGCAGGAGCTTCCAGAGGAAATACATGTTCTTCAGTCGTATCCGAGACTTTCAGCTTCTTGTGCTTTTTGATCTTTACAGCAGAATCAGGAGCTTCGTGGTCCATCAAGGTTGCCAATTCTGCCTTGTGTTCCTGGTGTTGCTTTCGCTTTTTTCGCCTAGTATGAGGTTCAATTCGCTCACTGCATTAGATTCTTCCTCAACCACAACCTCTGAGGCTCCCTCCTTGCTTTCATCTCTACTCAGTGCAGGATCAGAATCCTTGTTCGAGACGTTCTCCCTGTTACCTGGAGAAGAACCTTCCGCTTTCTCTCTAAGCGGAAGCAGAGCAGCCCGCTCCCGAGCTCTGGCATTCAAACGATCTAATAGTAATGGAGAACCACGCTTCCGACTTTCTCCTCCCAGCCAGCGCTCCACCTGAAACATCGTTGCCCCCTAAACAGCAGGCAAGAATTTAATCTTCAGAGCAAAATTGCTCGCGCACATCTAGACGAACCATGTGACAAGAAAACTGAACCCTTCTCACGAATCTCTATCACACAGACGTCCCGTACTCTTCTGCGCCAATCTCCGCAAAATGTCCGCACGTGGAGCACATGAATTATCTGATGTCTACTTCACTGACAATTTCGAGACGTGATCCGAGCGTAATCCGAGCGAAATCGGAAAAAAAGTAGCAACGACATGTTTTCAGATTTCAGAGAGGCCTTGACTGCATCCCTGACACAGGTTCGGGGTTTAGGGTTTAGTTTGCAATGTTGGCAGAAAACGCTACACAAAGGTTAGACATTAACCCCAGCGTGGTAAGTTAACCAAGGTAGCCTAATTAGTGTATGCGTAAATTCCATTCTTCAGATTAAGAGTATTTGAAAAGCGGCGATGATTGAGGGTTAGGGTATCAGACTATATGATCACAAGAATTCGAAACGCAAAATTAGTTTGCAGTAGGTCTTGGAGAATGAACGCAGCTGTATGTCGTAACTTGAAAAAAATCTGATATTTCATGGATCAAAGATGAATTATTATATATTTGATTGGTGATCATTATTGAACTCAAATTAGTTCACATCTGAGTTAATTATCATTATTCGTCGCTGCAGCTCTCCACAATAATCGCTTAATTCCTCGTTTTTTGTGCGCGCTAATACGTGTTAGAGTCAGTTAAAAATTCAAGCCGGCACTATTCGATGTATCCACACTAATTTCTCGCTTGGTCCCTAAAGTTCTCTCTTCCCAATCAATCTGGCAGTCTATAATTGCAAAAAAGAGTATAGTCAAGATGGTTATGCGGGCGATAAGGTTTGTGTCCAGATAAACTACAGAAACTATGAAGTGTTTCGTACCAAAATTGATATGTAGAAGTAGTCTAATTGTAGTTGCAGTTGAAAGTGTGAAAATATACGTCGAAAGGAAGCAAAGGCGCAACTCGAGCAGAGTCGACAACTTAGAAGAACCTTTGCGCGGTCTCTTTCGATCATCGTGGAGTCCAGGGCCGTTTGACTACGCTGCTCGGGAGGTCGAGAAGCGGACGAAAGCTCCGCCGCTACGCCTCTAACCGCGGCTAAATCTGGAGGCGGACACGGGAGCGCCCGGATAGACGACGAGGCCGACGGGCTCTGACAGGACATCGGAGCACGAAAGTGGGAGCTCTTGGCGGGCGGTGGATCTCGGGGGTTCCGGTTATCGGAGGAAAGCCTGGAGGAGTACGATACGGGCGACCGCACCGGCGAGCCGAGTGCAGTTCGGAAGTGATGGCCGATGTTCGTGGAAGCTTCGAATTTAGCAGGAGGAGCGCGGCAGGCGGTTTGGAAAATGATCATTGTAAGAAGAACCTTTCTGCGCGGTCTCTTTCGATCATCGTGGAGTCCAGGGCCCCGGCTCGTCGTAGAACCTACTGTTGGGATGTGACGCGGAGCGAGCGAGAGGCGGAGGTGGAAGGTGGGAATCATTCCCACGTTTTTGTCGATGTGGGAATTTCCGCATTTGCGCATCTCCGCAATTCCGCAGTTGCGAGTTTACCTGCGAGGGTGCATGGTTCCGGGCACGCAGAGGGGAAGGGGTCTTGGCAGTTCGATCCATGAGCGATGGGACTTCGCATCCAAATCACCTCCTCCTGCTGCTGGTCCGCTGCAGGAGCAGGGAAGGGCCGTCCCGGCTCCTTCTCCGTCTAAACGCCACGTAATTCAGGGGACAGGCCTAATAATTTCGGAAAACTGATTTGTGCCTGTCCTTCTCGTCCACCGCAAGCGTAGTCATGCCTCGCCCTCGCCTGTCCAGTCCGGTGCCTCCGTTCTATATCCATTTTACTGTCAATTATGCGATGGATCCGATCCGTTTGGAGGTTATTTGTCGCGGCGTGCACCTTCCGGAATTACGCGTGTAGCATAGGCCAACCGCTGTCAAATAAGGCTGAAGATTTTAGTCTGTTTGCAAGAACTGGCAGGCATTTGATTCTCGATCCTCGGATCGATCGAACGACCTAGAAACCCCACTGTCTTTTTGCAACCCCATTGTCTTTTGGTCGTTACCCGTTCATCGCCTTAACTTACTTTTGCAGATAATCTTCGTGGGAGAATGTTGTATGGTCCTGCTGAAAGATTTTTCCGAGTCTACCTAACAACTGCATGAACGAGATCTAGATTACCGCTACTGGATACACAAATCTGGATGGAATGATCAACAGTATGTGCGCCTCTGTAGAAATTCAGATCTCGGGAGCCCATTATCATCTTGTGCCATGATCAAAGACTCGGAGTGATGCTTGAGTAGATTCCTTGGTCCACCACCAGATCTACAGCATCAACAAGCTCATGGCCAAGGCAAAGCCTCCTTTCATATGAAAAGTGAGGGCTTCTCAAACGACATGAAACTCTCATGGCTAACGTTATTGGTCCTCTAATTTCAGACGATTATTTGAGTGAATCGTTGGATGTCGCGCAAATCTAGGCAGAGAAACTTTTTCTCTTCTTCCAGAGGCAGGTGGATCCGAAAAGATACATCGTCCTTACGTGGAACATGATTTTCTTTCTTTATGCGAGCACCACATGAAGAAAGGAAAGCACGAACCGCTCGATTGGTGCGGGCTAATGCGAATAAGTCAATTCGAGCTCGTATTTCTACGAGCTTGAATTGTTTTATTCGTCGAGCTTCCGGAGTCCAACTCGCTTGCGTAAATTCATCACGATGAAGTTTCCTACTTTCTGAGCTTTGTTTGACCAGGTTTTGGGTTAACGGCCATTCACCATAATTTTTATGCTTTTTCCAGTGCCTTGCGAAAGGAATATTATGCTTGGCGTCGAAGATTTGCAAGGTACGCGTCTGGTTTGAAAGGCTAGCTGACAACACCACTCTGATACAACTTTTAGGTTATGACATTCGAGTTCCAAAAGTCAGACGTTTGATTGGGCATCTACTGAGTTTACACTGAACGTTTGATTTTATTGATCTGTATGCATTCACGGTTATATGAAGCTCAGATCACAAGCAGTTGCTGTAAAGACAACCAAAATTCACTTTGGCTTTTCTCATCCGAATAAGGCTGGATATTTTTAAGACATCAAATTATTCTTTTCCGGAGGTTAGTAAAGAGGTTAAGCTGCACTGACTGCTTCTGGGTCAACCTACAACAAGTCCAGATCCAATGCAAAGTTGCAAACTGTTTTCGCTCTCTCTCCGTCCGACTCTGCTCTCATGCACAAGGAGGAGAGAGAAGCGGCGAGAACGGCAAGATCGGCAAGATCTTTTTGGGAAACGCACTCCTAGAGCCTATTGATCTTGTATGTTGCAGTCTAGGGGCCAAGCAGCTTTTTGGGTGATAACTTTACACGGCTGACTGTCATTGACACTGGAACAGATCTTCAGCCATCTCTTGCTTTCACGAGTGGTGAATTCATTTAAATTTACTGTTTCACCTCCGTTCATTCCGATTTCTGATGTTTCTGATATTTCGTTCTTGCATGTAAAATATTCGAGCTACTCACTACCACACTTGACAGTATAATGGATCCACTTACACTTGGTCACCACTGAGGCTGGTGCTGGTAAGAAAAAGATGTTGCTATTTCAGAGATCACATTACCTCTGGAATATGTTCACAAACTTCCCAATCGAAAGCGTTTGAATAGGTCCACTAGACATATGAAGAAAAGAGTGTGGACCATCTCACATGATCAAAGTTCGGTCCACTTTGTACCTTTACATAGATCCCACCCTTTAATTGACTGACTGTTGGATGCAATGTGCCACCCATCTCGATTCCACGCACCATGCATTACAGACTCAAGCTTTTTTCGTTATAAAGTTCAACTTTCATACTTCCTAACAAATCAAGATTTTTAACAAACCTTTTGTTCGGTTTATGATCTGTATCAAATGCCTTATGTACTTTTGCAACGGGGTTTGAATCTAAGATGCTTCCCTATACTCTTGAAAGAATATTATTAAAGATAGCCTCACTTCTTGCCTTGCTTGATGGTTGAAGTCAAAATAGATGCGATTACAATGGGTGACTATGTGAAGAAATGGTATCATACCTCAGGAGTGATGTACTTGTGTTGAAATGCAGGAGCAAAAGAGAGAAAAATTGGATAATATATAGGTGAACATTCTATAACAAGTATATGTAGACGAATCTAAAGGTTGTGTATACTCTAAGAACCTAGGTTGTCTTTTACTATCATCATACGGGACACAAAAAGGATGATTTTGTGGAAATGAACTCCACGTGAATGTAACTGAAAGATCGTACTTCTTAAAATAAAAAATAATGTTTTATTTAGTGGTATGGAAATTTCAAAGATCCAAAAGTCGACACACATCCGGATGATCCAGTTTTATACATGTATGAAAGAGTATGAATGTTCACTCGAGAAAATGGAGAAGTAACTGAAAACTTGAAGATTTGTTGTTATTCTTGTTATTCATGATTGAACGGAGTAGAATTTCTTTGTTTGCTAGTATTGCTACAATTGTCCCAGATTATTAGGAACTTCGTATCGATGACTTCTGTCAAATCGCATGAATAATTCATATAAATTTCTTCGACTCTTGAGCAGTCAAAGTCAATGGCAGTAAAATATTGATTCACATACCTTCAATTATAGCAAATATATTTATGTAGGCGAGGGTAGCTGGTTACTCATTTGATTCCGCATCCTGCCGGACGTCTTCTCAACATTGGGCATCTGAAACTCTTGGAAACTGTGTCAAGGAGTGTAGATTATTAATGTAAGGAGAATTTCTTCGTTTCTTGCTGCAGGTAACTCCGTCTTTCACCTTCCATTCTGTTTCTGTTTAGGATTTTGAGTCCTTTGAAGATTGTAAGGGCTCTCTGGATGACGTCGGGATCATGCGAAGGGGGATTCGAAAGATAGAGAAAAAATAGGAGATTTCGTGAGCTGGTTTCGTCCTAGACTTGTCCTGTGTGAGAAGAGACATAAAATCTCGAAATAAGTTTCCGTTGATATCCAGTCTCCACCAGAAGAATGAAGAGGTCCTTTTCAGTGCTTCCGTGCTTCAGTTTGCTGTAAACATGCATTGACCGAAAAAGTTTGGGAATTCGCACTAGGTGCATGTGCCAGGCAATTGCCATGCAGTCTGCGAGATGTTTCACTACAAAGATGGCTCTCCATAAACATTTGCTTTTGGTCTACCAATGTGTAGTCAAAGCTTCCAATTAAACAAGATGTTTGCCAGTGACAGAACATGGAGGGCTTTAAATAGCATTGCAGAGAAATGTTTAAAACCTTCGATCGAAAACCCCTTATAATGGCAGATATAACGGGGCGGGGGTTCAGGTTTCGATTCCCAAAGGTACGTTACATGTAAATTGCATGAGTGTTTTAAGATGTTTGCATGAATCATCATGTATCTGCCTTTGAAGATAACCTACTTCATTTCGTGGATTTATAGCCTCAATTTTCTGCGCGTTGTTAAGTACTTAAATATTGATCGATTCACCAGGCTTGACTGAAGAAAAGTATTTAAACCTCTTTCGGTTGTCAGTAAGACTTTATTGGTTCCAATATTTAACACTAGAGAAGAGGGAATGTCATGGAAAAGGTGACTAACACTTAAATATCTACGCACATAAATCCCCTTCTCCCATCTGCAAACGTCTCCCTTCTCAAGCAGATCACTTCCGAAATGAAGAGAATGAACATTTGATTATAAGTCATATTTGATTCACGTTTTTCAGATTACTAAATTTGTTTGTTTCTATTATATACAAAAACGTCTGAGGCCAGAAATGAATAATCATATTATCTTGAAAATAGAAGAAAGTAATGTGTTTAAATTATCTTCTATTTTAATCCTTTACAAAAAAAATATTGTTTCTATCATATTAAATAAACTCATAACATCTTTTACTTCATATCTATTTTTATATCAAACCGTGTTCAGTGTAGAAACTTTAGGAAGAAGTTCTTACAGACTATGGATATTTTTTTTGAAATTTTTTATTGCTAGAATGGGTGAATTTTAAAAAAGGTGTCACGCATATCAAAAGGTAGGCAATGGGTACTCATTGCAAGTCGTTAGAATCATACAACGTTGATGAGCGATGAGGAATTGAACTTACTCTTCATAATTTTGGAACGCGAACTATGAAGCTATGTTTAATAACATTTTGCCACAAAATGTAAATTTGATACTTCTATGTTACTAAATATAAAAACATCGTAGTAGAAGAGCCGAAGCATCCTTTGTGCTAAACAAAACATCCAGTTTTTACGGCACCACAAAGACGGTTAAATGTATAGTTGTCACAAACATCATTTTGCTTGAGCTCCTAAATTCCTTTTGTGAGTTTTGTAGGTTAGAGGGGGGCATGTTATTGTTTACCTTTGGTTATTTGTCAGAAATTAGACTAGAACTTCACAATATAGGGTTTAGGTTAAAAATGGTATATGAACTTCTTCAGATAGAATGCGTGGCATTCCTTTGAAATTATTTGATCTTTTACAGGGTTGTTAAGCCATCACATAGGGATTTTTTTTATAAAGATAGCTGAGCAGCACGTTACTACTGCAACATGCAATAGCTAGCTACCGGTATAGTTTTCCGGTTAGATGATGGGTATTTAGTTCTTCAATTATGATTAAGATCTGAAAATAAAGAAACTTGTTTGCATTTTAATGTAGTTTTGCTTAATATTTTTTTTAGCTACAGTTGTCATGTTTGATTGAGTCACTCAATGTACCATAATTTTTTGGAGGCCCAGAAGGCACTAAGGATAAACTAAACCTTGGAAACTAATTTTGGGTTGTTCGATATAAAACTAACTTATCATATTCAAACACATGCAGAAAACAAAATACCAAGTCAAAGCTCTGAACATGTCTTTATTGAAAAAATCAGAGTGAATAAACAAAAAAATGGACATGGATTTTTTAGCCTTGATGTCGTTTGCCAATAGTTTTCAAATCATTACATCCACAGAGAATATCAATTATCTTTTATCTCACTTCATATAGTTTGGCTATAGTGATGGACATGCAAGAACTATCAATACTTAATGAAACTATGAACACATTTGTGACGCTAATTTAACGAAGGATGCATCAGACAAATAAAAAACTAGCGATTGTCAAGAATAGGAAACAGATATGTTCATCGAAAAAATGTGGAATGTAAAGAATTTAAATACCAAATTATGCGATCATTCTGGCATGTACAAGATGCATAAATAAGCAAAGACATAATAGAATCTTTCAAGTAATTTAATGGTTTGGAGAAGTTGTGAGCGGTTTCGACACATGTTTGTCTCTCTCATGATGGGTTACTATCTTATCTTACTATAATATATCTTATCTTGATGTGGGTTGAAAAAGAAAGAAAACTCTTTATTTTGCACGACACGACAAGTACTTTTTTCAATTTGATGATCGATCATAGATACAAACATGATGTAGAAAAGATTCCCACAAAATGAGTTCGAGTTGAACGAAATATGAAATTGAAAAATTTAATCCAAATATGTATATGTTCCAATTCTTTTGAGAAGTCTGACAAAATGCAAAGAAACTTGTAGCAATCTTTTAGTAATCATGAAATTGCATCTCGGTTTGTAACCAATGTAGAAAAGATGTATCAAGTTAAGGTAAATCTTAGATTGATCACTTTATCATTGAATGAGAATATATGATGTGCATGATACAAAAAAGCAAATGTCAAACCTTGGTGTTTTCTGATAGATAAAGCATTGATGGTTTAGATAAGATGCGAGTTATCTTTTGTGAATATCTTAAGATTAGATAATGAAAGATGACTTTTACGCCTACTAATCATATGACATAGACTAGAACTTAGACTATGAAAATTCCATAGTCTTAAAAGGTGACTGACTCTTTTAGAACAACGTTAAAGTAGATTGGGTTTTTCAGTCATTTTCTTCAGTGTTTGGTATGAATTATCACTTGTTTGCTTCTGAATGGTTCCACGTTCTTCTTTCTTTCATGCACTTTGTTGACTTCACGTATAGAAGCATGATCGAGTTATGAGACATCGAGGGTAAATATATATATATTGGAAAATCTTGTGATACATGTTAATTATTATAAACTAGTTAAGATATCATAGGATTTAATTCAGGAATTGATCAACTGATTTACAATCAATATCTAGTTAGCTCAACTATGATTAATAATCAGTATTCATTTATATTATACATATATATAAATTTTTTGGCTAAAATATATTCGATATTTCAATAAATAATTTTGGATATTTAGTGTATGTAGTTTTTTTACAGGCATTAGGTTATTGAGAATATATTTAGAAATGTTTATCATTGTGAATATAAATTTTGAAATACATGTCAGGCATGAGAGAGAGAGATAAATACAAAACAATGACTTAAAGAAGTTATTCATTTCGTTGTATTTACCCGAACGTCATCGAAACTATTATTTCCTCTGCTCTTCAGAAATATTAGATTTACAAATTACTGGAATATGCGTCGAGTCACATCATAGAGATAGTGATCTGCGTAGAACTTGGTAAGCGCCACTTAATCCTTCGCTCACTAGCTCAAAAGGAAAGACACAAGTTTCCCCAGGATTTGATACTACGCCGACTATCCTGCTACTCCTCCCTCGTCCTCAATAACGCTCCAAGGAAATTTCGTTCGCTAGCTTCTTTTCATAAATGTCGATTTAATGGCAGCAGGCTTCTTTTGCTTTAGTTTAAAGTATAAGTTTGTCCCGTGGCAGAACGCCTTTTCTGGCGCTGCCCTTCACGGCCGCCCCTCCGACGTTCTATTCCTGTACACTTTCTCGATCCGCCGGCCAAGTCGTGGGCCTTCAGGCTTCCGCGACTGCCGCACGAGAGCAACAAACAACTTTCCGGGAGCCGGAAAGTTGCGGCGCTCGCGGTTTCGGCAAAGCTGCCGGACGTCCGTAACTGCGTCCCCGACCCTTCGACCGATTTAATTCTATTCAGATGGCGAGGAATAGAATTCATGTCGTGGTCGGTGTGGTGTGTGTGCGAGGAGGAGTTGCGCATTTGCGGCAGGTGCTCGATCAGCGAAAGGTCTGTCAGCGAACCCTAGCCGCAAGCTTTTCACCTGAAGTCGGAGAACTTTCCGCAGACGTGTCAGGGAAGCATACATGGAAAAGGGAGGACGGAGAAGAGTTGCGAGAAGCGCAGTAGCTGCAGAGGAACGATGAGACCGGATTGCGTCACATCATAATTGCAAACTAACATTGATTGATTCGGTACATTGCATGAGTCGCGATTGTAAACCCTCCTTCGAGCGTTTGCGGGTCCCCTCGGGGCCCTCCACGAGTCGTGGAGGGCTCCGATTCCAAGGACCTTGGAATCGGCGTGCCTGGCAAGGAGGTGCAGATTTGCGGATACAGCAGCAGAGCTGTTTCTGGTGGCAAGATTGATGATGCGGTGAGGTTGGAACTGGTGAACAGTCTGTCTGATAACCACCACGAACTCAGCATGCTTTTTCTGTATGCATGTTCATTCATTTTAGCCTTGCAAAATTTAATTTAAACAAATCATCCAGTCCGCCATGTACTTTAGAAAGTCAAAACACCAAAAGGTGATGAAGATTCGAGAGAGGTTTTTAGTTTCCACTATAGAACTTCCAGAAAATCTCTTCTTCAGCATTTCCCACTTCAGAAAATGGCACACGGTCAACTAGAGTTACATATGAGTCCGCACAACTTTGGATAGTACCGTATGAAGTGGATTCGGCTGCTGGACTATGAATGGTTCCTAGATTCTTTTTCATCGCCATGCATCTCCGAGCCCCATGTGACTCAAGGTGGTACAGTTATTTGTACATTGGAATCTCGAGGGTGTTGTCCGGAAAACTATATTCTCGATGTCACAACGACACATGTTTCGAAATTAAATTATATCGAACTCAGAAGCTTCATAGCGCTGTCTGTCATTATTCCCACATGGTGAATAAAGTTTTACTCAGAGCTTGTCGCCGCATTCCAGAAGAACAAACATCAGGCCGTCAGTTATGTTGTAGAGTTGCTGGTGGAACACAGTTTGGAGATGTTACGTGTTTCATAGCATTCTAAATAATCACCCCCAAAATCATACTTGTGCTATTCTATGCGATTCTGCTTGATTTTCACTATTCCCGTAACCCAGCAGCTTGATAATACTCACGCGTAGGAGAGAGGAGAGGCTTCTTCATGATTGCTTTGGAAGCAGCCTCATAAGCGTTCAGCCTCTTGGAGGATGGTTGTACTCAGTCGCACCAATCTCCATAAACAAAATTCTCAGTTTCATTGTGACAAAGTGGCTGGCATTCCTGCGTTCAGACTGATAAAAGTGTATATACCAGTTTCTAGTGTCAAAGTTACTCTTGTGGTCCCTGGAATAAACCGAAGATATAAGGAAGCTTCTCATGTAAGTTGAATATTTCAACTTAGAGGAGGGTCGGCTTGAAATGTGTGTTGAAAAAAAATAAAGCGGTGGCGTGAGCGGTTGGACTCTACAGTTGAATCATTGTATTGTGCGTTGTATTTGTTCAGTATGTTCCCATAATAAAGATTAAAAGTATCCAGCCGAGCATTTCACTTTGTTCTGCGGAGTGAACTGGAGTTTCTAAGTTCCACGTTCCTCCTGCGGGTCCTTGGAATAAACCGAACGTATAAGGAACCTTCTGAAATCAGGATCGGAGGTAAAGTGACTTTGTTTTACTCTCCAATTTAGGCATTGTACTGCGCGTAATACTTGTTTGGCAAGATACCACAATACAATCAAAAATATGTTCCGAGAACAGTGTCCAATGTGTATCGTTCTATTTAAAAATCCGATTATCTAATATCACAGCAACTGTTAACAATTATAAACAAGCCAGCATCTTGGCTGGCTTCTGAAACATACTTGACTTGGCTGTTTGAAAAAGCAAAAGAAATTTGCGTACAAGTGAAGATTGCTTTTGAAGATACAACCTGTAGCATTCTGCATGATCGCTACATACTGTCATGGCATAAGTTGGAGAAGGTCTTATGTATCTGTGAGCAGATCGTGTCTTGATTCTTATGAAGTGGACGGTGGGTTACATCATGTACCCACTCATCCACATGTAACTTACATGTGGATGAGTACTCCACACTTAACATCAACGACCCTCTACTTTTCTCTACCACAATAAAATCAAAAGTATCCAACCAACCATCTTCACTTTCTACTGTGGAGCGAACAGGAGTAAGTTGAATACAAGTGGAGAGTGAAAAATAATGTAGTGAACAATTTCCGGTTGGATTCTTGATAAATTTAAAATATATATAAATTTCTAGAGAACCGAGTCATAAAAAATTATATTTTGCATTTTTTAGAAGATCTTGCACTAAGAGTTAATGCCAACTATTGTTGCAGGATAGCTGTGTAGTCATTGGAGTGAATGCAAGACACTTTTTATGTGTAAGCTGGTGTAAGTACACTAGGGTAAAGTTAATAATTCCTACAAGTACACCATTGGACACCTGCGGCAGAATTCACCAATATAGAGAATACCCAACAAAAGAATCAATTATCATAGTTGAAAAAAAACATGTCACATAAAGTAAGATGACATATTTTGATCTAATATTTGGTTGCATTTTAAGTTTAGCGAGAGACTAAGTCATTTTTGGAGATTATCTATTGATTCTTTCATCAACATTTGATCTTCTCAGAGTTAGTTCAATTTGAATGTATCATGCATCATCAAGATTTTTGTGTGTAGGCATGTAAGTAAAAGTCTGAAATAATTACTTACAATGTCAATATCACCTCCTTGTTTCAGCTTCAGTTATAAAGTTGGAATAAGTAAACATGTAACCATCCACTAATTATCTCAATTGTGTAGTTGTACTATTTGAGAATCATTCAGTTGCATTAATCTAGATGATGCATCTAAATAAACTGTCCAAGAATCAAAATAAAAAATAACCAAAACAGCTGAAAAATTTTAAAGTCAAAATCTCTAAATCTGTGAATAAAATTTATATGAAATGTAAAACTGTAACTTTCATTGAAAATCTCTTGTCAGAAACAAATTATTACACATTGTTTATGACTGAACATTTTCAGATTTGAGGTATCATCAAATAAAGATGCTAAACATGCAACACATATAATAGAAAGGTATTAAATCACAATTTTAAATTTTGTAACTAAAATTCATGTGAATTTTCTTTACACAAAAGAGAGAGTACGAAAGACATGAATTAATACTTTTGCGTTTCAACCATTTTATCAATTGAACAATGTGCTTTCATCTTTTTATCCCACATGTTTGGAATTATGACATGAGCATACAAGTGCAAAAGTTGCAGAAATAATTGTTTCATTTGAGTCAATATTTCAGGTATTGCAGTTTCCATGTAAGTTTGTCTTACCCTTTAGACTTCAAACGAGATGTTCATCTGGAGTTTTGAATCATTGTTCTCTAAAATTTAGCATATGAGGTATTTTTCATCTCATCGATACAACAAAGTTTTTCTTCACTTGCAAGCAGATTAGAAGAACGTAAATTCTTGAGAGGATTTACGTTGACCTTAGCAAGTATCATGCTGGTTCTGTCGTGTTCTAAACGACGTGATAAACAAGCAGGACTGCTCTTAGCTCGGACGAAATCTGATTTTATTTTAATGTTTGAGGTTGAAAGACCTCCAGACACTGGTGTTAGAACTGTGCATGCCTGACAGTCGAGGTAGAAGAAGAATCATACCAGCAGTTGAAGACCGCGAGTCCTCGTGTACTCTGTACCCATGACATTATGATTAGAAAAATGATTTCCCACAAAGTTTATCACTTTCTGAACCTACGCTATATGCAGAGTAATGTAGACTACTGTACCGATCGTCAAAGCAAGAAAAACGCGCAAGAGACTTTACACACCAAGCTGACAACCCATGTGCCTCTCAGTTGTACGAATACAACCACTTGCTTGAATAGATCAAAGATTCTTTGAATCTCTGTGCTCAGCGTGACGACATCGAGTGTATCAGCACAGTGATGCATTCACTCAATTTTCACGTTCACTTGCACAACAAAGTCAAGATTTACTCTGACCTTCTCAGAACATTTTCCAATCACTCCGAGTATGGAGGAACACGCGTGTTGTGTTAGTATGTTGTCTTGTCCTCCATCATCCAGACAATATAATGAGAGGATCTGATGAGTAAGCTACAAATTTCTACTCGCTACGCTTCGGAGGGTCTGTGTTCCCGTGGGTGTTGATGCAGCTAGATTCCCATTCTTCCAGTCCGATTGTACATGGAGTTTTCCACAAGGTAGAGTACTTCCCATCTGAGATATCTGCGTTTCCATGCTTTCTTTGACATTCTGCATCCACATCGCACCATGTTCGATACGAACCAGTTTTTTGGATTTCAGATTCACTTGCAGAGCTTTTAGCTTGTCCACTCAGTTGGGTCACCAGAGCTAATCAAACAACTCTTTTGGATTTCAGATTCACCTGCAGAGCTTTTAGCTTGTCCACTGAGTTGGGTCACTAGTGCTAATCAAACAGCTCTCTCCGTTAAACTTCACAAAAGGTTTGTTTCCCGAGAGATATAAAGTCCCCATTGCACACTCTCTACAATTTGCTTTGGACCCGGAATATTGGTTATCTGCTTTGATTTTGATTCACATCGCTTGTCCTGCCCAGCACTGAGTGCGAGCAGCGTCTTACTTCTAGTTTGCACAATATCCCTACGTTCGTGGTGATTGCTCCTGATCCGAATCCTTGCAGAGGTAAGATTAATCTTATTTATCTCTTCATGCAGGTCGCAAGAAGTGTCATGCCCAGCAGGCACAAGTTTTGACTCTGCGACGGGAAGTTAATTCTCTTCGGGTGAGCCGATCCTTCGGCTTGAGGAGGGGCTCCTGAAGCCCAGGTGACATTTCGCTCGCGCATGCCAAGCAGCAAACGTTTCTTACTCTCTGAGAGTGGAGGAGAGAATGGAAGGTGCAGGTGCGTCCATCTTCAGTCACGCTGTTGAACTGGCGACACGGGAAATGGACTCCGCACACGAGGAACCGGAGCTTCCCTCCGCCGTCCAGGACCTTGTACAGCGTCTGGAAGGACAAGGCGAGCCTATAACGGAGCTTCCCAATTTAACCACGCCAGAATTTCGGGAGTTCTTTCCGAAGGAAGCACCCTCGACAATCATAGGGTGGCGAAGCCAAGTGCGTCGTCGAGTGCTGGAGGCAATCGGCAGCTGCAACACCCTTGAGATTCTGGGTTTGCACAAGATTTGTGGGGGATATATATCGAGGTTGACGCCAAGCGAGTGGGAGGTAGTTCTCAGAGGTTTCAGGTCGAGCACCGTTCTAGAAAAGATAATCGTTTTTGGGACATACCTTGCAGATGATGCGGATAATGAGAGCTTGTGTTTCCAGCTGGGGAGAATTCTGAATTCCTCTAGCGTAACAGAGTTAGAAGTTTACGACTGCCTTTTGAGTGCCAGATGTCTCTCGAATCTCGCCTCAGGTCTGCGAGGACGTTCCGATTCTAAACTCAAGTCTTTAGATTTTTTGGTATCGTGGGAGGACTCGAGTGCGGTGAAGAGTGGGGTGAAGTATGTGGCTGACATGATCAATAGTGCTCCTCTATTAGAAACGTTGCGTTTAGGCGGACGTTTAGGCGGACGTTGGGAGTACATGGAGGACGAGACCGTTGGAATCCTGTCCCAGGCTTTGATCCAGAGCTTGGCTTTGAAAGAATTTACCTTAGACAAGGCGGGGGAGTGGGCAGGGCGCTTGTTGCTGAAAGCATTGGCCGGAGACGATCGCAACCGATCCATTGAACGTCTTCGGCTATTGTATGTGGAAGGACTCGGAGACTGGTTAAGGGAACTTCTTATTTCCAACCCATCATTGAAGGAAGTGGAGCTCCACCCACTTCGCATGGAGCCTGAGAAAGCGCACCAGCTCGGCGAAGCCATACGTGACAATGCCATAGCGACTACTATACTTGTTAGGTTTAAATCCAGGTTTGATACCAGGTTTGATGAATACTGGGAGTCAGTGGAAGCTCTTGCTCGTTCTGCTAGCTCCGAAGTCAACGACCCCACTCTGGAGATTACAGTACATGTTCATAGTGAAGATGAAGTGATGTTATCATTAAACCTATTAGGTAGGGTACTGCGCGGGGAAATCACATCTCTGAAATCTCTGAGTATATTACATCGCATTTCCAACCACAATAGACCGGAAGGTATTCTGTCGATGAACGGAAGAACTGGAGAAACTTGCGTCCTAAAGAGACTCCGATTAAGTGCTCTAAGCGAAGATGTTTGGAAGGGAGTATGGAAGGACCTGCTTTTGTGCCTGCGAGGGAACACAAGTCTCACTCACTTGGATTTGAGTGAGACCTGGCTGGACGAAGAGACGTTCAGGGACATGATGGGGCTACTCCAACAGAACTTGAGTCTCCAGGAAATAAATGTCTCAGAAACCTCATGGGCTATAGACGGAAAGGCGGCGCTGATTCAAGAGGCACTCAAGCAGAACGAGAAGCGGGCCGCCTACATGTCCGTATTTAGAGAAGCCGGATTAGCATTTGGAGATGCAAAAGCTGGTCGACTCTTTCTATGCGGCTATCCTCTAGCAGGTAACGTGCTCTGTAACCTCTCAGCTTTTTGAACTAGCAATCTAAGGTTTTACTTCTCCAAAATTTATCCTATAGTAAAAAAAGTTTATTTTTCTCTCTACACATATTTGGAATAGTTTAAAAAGTTTCAAAGAATTGAAGAACAATTATTTTACCATCCTAATTAATTGAGATTCTAAATAATATCTATTCAATCATTTCAAATTTTGATTTGATATTCAAATATTTTACCAATACTCTTTATCCATTTGAAATAATAGTATCAAGTAATCTGTAAAAATATCTCAAGTTATATTTGTTGTGGTTATTTGTACTCAATCTGCAGGCAAGACTCGATTGCGTCAAACCTTGATGAGGATAGTTGAAGGCAAAAGTTGGATTGGGAACAAATGGAAGGAGTTGTTTAGAACTAAAGGTATCGAAGTGGAGTACTTGCAAAACGATGACAAAAGGCAAATTTCAATTTGGGATCTTGCAGGGCAAGAGATTTTTCGTACCCTTCAAACTGTGCTCTTTCCTCAATCCAACAATTTTTGTGTTTTTTTATTTGTGTATAGCTCTTTTTGTGAGAATACATATTCTAAGAAAGAAGACTCTTGTTTTCGAACAGAGTTGGAGGAATGGATGAGTTTTATCACATCCAGCTCTAGGGTCACGGGACATAATCGTCCGCAAGTTCTTGTTGTGATTTCACACAAGGACAAAATCAAATCCAGCTCTTTGACTTGGGCTCACTCAATAGTGAAAGATGTCAACCAAAGATTTGCAAAATTTGTGGATCTTCATCCAATTCAAAAGTGTTTTCATGTGGATGCGAGAAAAAAGAAGCAAGTTATAGATCTCAAAGATTATATTTTTGAGATTTTTGACAAGTTGTTGAGTGAAAAATCCCCACGGGTTCCCCAATTGTGTTCCCAAATCTCTTTCCGCTTGGTTAAAAAAATCAAGGAGAACAGAAGTTGCCCTATTTGGTTACGTCAAAATTTTATTGAATTTTGTGATCCCATCTTGACAGAGTTCATTTCATCCTCTTCAGCTTTTGCCAATGATCATTCAAGGATACTAAATTCGATAGTTTCTTATTTGAATGACGCTGGGTCCATAGTTTATATTCCAACCCTTAATTACATCATTGTAGATCCAAACTGGCTCACTAATACATTATTGGGTGAGCTGGTAGCTCTAGGTCAAAAATTTCATGCTCAAGAGCACGAAAGTAAGTCGCATTCCTCATACTCCAGCAAGGACGGATTTGTGAGCGAGAGTGTCTTCGTTGGATTGATAGAGGAGTTTCTGGGAAAGCTACCGCATGGACAGAAAGGTGTGGACAGAGATGTGATTGAGAACATCCTTATCCATTTAGATTTGTGTTTCAAGGTGGAAGATACTTCTCAGTTTTATTTCATTCCCTCCTTCATACCTGAGCATGCAAGCACTGAAGTACAGAAGCCTCAAGAATTGGCGGACGTGAAGTCGAAGGCTTGGAAACGTAGGGTTGAGACTTCAAAGTTTGTCGGCATCCGGATTCAATGCCAAGATGAAAAAACAATGTCACTGACCGCTGCTTTTTTTCCACGCTTTGAGGTGATTTTAAAGATAGTGTTAGAAAATTGAATGCGTTGAGTTTTAATTGTAACTTGTGTTTGATGAATGGAGTGTTCTCTTTTCATTAGTAGAATTTAATTTTTGGCATGCGCAACTTAACATTTACCAAATTCTGTATCATTGTAGATGTTCATGAGACGCAAGTTGATATGCGAGATGCATATTTCCAAGGAGACTGTGACCTGCTCTCGTCATTATATGGAACTTTACCTGGATGGGCACGAGATATATTTGGAGCAAGAAACGTCCCGCAATTACTTGGATGTTTTGATGTTATGCTCGGATCATAAATCAAGGGAGGTGGCGATTAAATACGTGATGAAGCATATCGTCCAGGAGTTTATATCATTTTGCGCATCATCGAAAGGTTGTCCCGGGGTGGCGTTAGTGCTTGGTGTGATCCAAACACGTTGCGTGGAGATGCTGATTCCGATTCATCTCAGAAGAGCCATTCTGATCGAGGAGCTCAAATCCAACTTCATTCGTGACATCAATGACAAACTTGAGGGTAATCAGTCGGATAGGTTTCACTTGGTGAAGGAGGAAGAGTTGTTCAACTATGAGCACCCTTGGCCCCGGATTCAAGGGCACATAACAGAGGTTATACAAGAAAGAGCGAGGGAGTTGCTGTGGGAGAGCGATGTGGAAGAGATTGTGAATGAGACCATTCAGAAGCAAATGCAACCATTGGAGTCATTTCATCGAGACCACAGCCAACAATTGAGATCATTGCAGCAAGGTGTAAATGAAGTGAACAAAGATCTGATTCACTTTTATCCTGAAAATGAGAAAATGGTTACTATGAAAGACTCCAATCAACGTTCATCCAGTGGGGCGAGCACAAGTGAATTTTGTGAAATCCGACATGCTTTGGATGAAATCCGACATGCTTTGGGAAGGATTGAAAGAAAGGTTGATGGTTTTGATGAAAGGTTAAGATTAGGTCTGCAGAGATTGGAGACGAAGATGGAGCAGATACTCTCTGTGCAGCAACAACTGCAGTCAACTCTGAGTGATTTTGTGTCTAAAGTAGACAGGATTATCGGGTATACTCAATCGTTTCAGCAGACCAGAACCCCCAAGCGACCATACATTACGGATGATGTTAACATATTCTATAGGATGAGTGCACTTATCCATGTCGGGAGAACCGTTAGATTACACTTGATGTGTGAGTCGGCGACTAGGGTTCACATGGTTGAAGATCAAGAAGGTTTGAAGATACGCGTGGATCTGAATAATCACGCGTGGATTAGCAAAACCATTGAAATCTCACTCAAAGTCATGTATTATGCTGTGAAGGCTGGACTGGATGTGACCTTCGGGTTGGGCCAAGCGATTCCGGACTATGCAGATTTAAAATCTGATATTGTTAAATTAGATAGCATTAGCAATAATGATCGTAGGGCAGTTGTAAAAGCTGGGGAAAGCGAGGAGCTGACACAAGCATGGTTGAGGATTCAGAAAATTCTTGGGGATATTAACTATGCGAAAATCTTCAAGTTGTATCAGGTGAAATACGAGGGAGTAGAATCAGGTGGCCATGCATGGGTGTGCGAGGAGTGCATGAATAAAGGTATAGAACTAGGACTTTGTCGGTAAATTGAAGAGGTTAGAATGTCATGATGCAAATGACAAGCATATGTTTAGACACATGCAATATGATCCTCTGCAAGATCTTCCTTCAGAGTTTTCACTTCAAGTCTTGTATAATCTATGCAATCATGTCAATCGCACATACATGTTTCTGAAGAAGTTCAGATTTTGGCTAAACTATAAAATTCCACTTTGAGGAAAAACTTTTAAGAGCCTTGTTACAAGTCTCATCATGATGAATGATGAGCTCCTTCAATCTAAGAATGGATGAGAAACTAATTGTAAGCATTACTACTGCTAAGCACACTTCCTACAATGAGGCCGTGTTATCAGATCTAGAAACCTTCTGTGAAAGGTTGACACAGAGGTCCATCAGATGTACCGATGAATATTTTCATCAAATCTTGATTTTGCCACCATCAGAAGTACAGAAGACATGTTATGCTTCATTGCTGCCAATAAGGTACTGATGAAATCACAACTTTCCATCACCCTTATCTCTGAACGGATCTGATATGCAAATTTATTGCTGTGCAGGTGCGGAATTACTGTAGTTGCCATTCTAAGATAAATGTTAATACTCACTAGTGAAATCCATACTCGCTCCGAAATTCAGGGGCGAAGTGGAGCTTAAAATATCAACATATGGAGCCTTCGGGTATCATATGCTGGACGGAGTGGAAACTTAAGAAACCATGACTCCCAAAAGTGACATAAATTCTGGTGTTGTTTCGCTTTGATGAGAGAAATTCTTTCTATCTTGACGAAGAGAATAGTGTACATACACTCACGCGCATCCCTGAGACTGGATCAGCAGTTTTTAATGCAGGTCATCTACTATTGACTTCAGACGCGATGATAATAAAGCTTGCATCTGCTAATCCAGAAATGAAGTACCAATGGTATTGTGTTGATGTGATATTTTGTATTTTGTTCTGAATGTCTCTTCCCTTGTCTCGATTCTTCCCATATTTATCTTTCTACTTGAAGGTCGATGACTCCTTGAACATGCAGCAAGAATCATCTACATGCCAGCATATTAGTTTAAGTAAGAATTTCCACTAAAGCAACCTCCACCGGCTCACGTCCGGGGGCCATTCATACGAACACCGGCTGGACAACCTGCTCAGTTAGGAGGTTGGAGTGGTAGCTTCTTTCTCATCGATGCACGCAACGGATCAGTCTTAGAAGGATGGTGATGATTACAGAGTGACTGGAAAAGAATTTCTCTAGAGTCTGAGTAGTCGATGTGACTGATCTACACTTCAGACAAACGATTATGATGGTCGCTTTGTCTTAAGTTGTCCATAGCCCATGTGGATTCAAAGCCGATCCACACGAGTGGATTCTTCTCAGGATCTTGGTTCCTACTGGCAATCCCTCTCATCCTCATCATTCACGGTGAATTTTAAATAAGCATTTTGAAGACCGCTGGCCTCCTCCTCGCTTCAAACTCAGATGTAATAATCTTCCTCAGTGGCCTGCGACACGCAGAAGAACATCGTCTGGAGATTTATCCGCTTTCACGTAAAAGCATCACTTCTGCTACTTTCTATTCAAAGCATTTTCAAACTGGCGGATGCTTTGGCTGGGTTGTGTTGATTATACGTTTTAATGTGGAATAACTGCAGCAGGGACACGAAGTCTATTACAGCTGTCTCTCAAGATGTCATTGGGAAGTTGATGAACGATCAAAAGAAGCGGTTGTGCACCAATGCGAAATTCCGAGCTTTGGCTTCCCTCGGCTCCTCCCTGAGACTTGTGAGGGACATGCCATGAAGACAAGAGACCAAACCGTCATGGAAAGATGCAACCAAAAAACTATCAGTAAATTACTCATGGAATATCTCTCTGAATTCCTCGCTTAACGTCCAAGGTTTCATTGAAGATTTTCTGCATCAAGCTGTGATTAATTCCATGATAAGTGCAACCCAGCCACCCAGAAAAGTGTTCTAGAGGAGTATCCCAAACGAAACAAAGATGTACGCCGATTACTTGATTACTTGTAATGAGCCAGTTTAGCATTTTAGAAAACGGTGCTTTTCTAGTCTACGTTAAGTCAAACTAAATGTCGGATATCTGCATGGTAGGACCACATCCAGTGTTCAAGTTGTTGACTTTCCTAACCTGGCACTCGCAACACTCGTCATAAATTCAAGCATCGCAGATCTCCTCGGTCAGATTGTTTGGCCTGTGATTGGAAAGACATTGCAGTTTTACGTTGAGGATGGTGCAGAGTTTGTGAGAAAGAGGTAAAGAAGTAAGAATCGGAATGAGTTCTTAGATATGTGACTGCAGCTAGCTAGATTTGTTGCGCCCAATCTGTCGTCTCTGCTGATTTTCGTCTGAACAGGGTGCTCGGTACAATTTGTGAAACAATCAGAACAATTTATCTGCTTTTTCTTGAACTGCTGTCAGGAGTGACAGATTATGTGATTCAAAAGCAGCGATTGTCTGCTGTAAACTCTATGCCAATGGGAGTTAATTACAAAAGGATTGATCTAGAGTCTGCAGTAGTAGAGGTCCACAAGTTCTTACATGTGCGCACGCTGAGATCAGGTACGGGAAAGTCTTCCTTAGTACACAATTTGAGACATTTCGCTCACTGAAGCTAGGGAATTCTAGGCAATTCTTTTTAATCGTCGTGCCTGGCAAGGCAGTGACGACTCGCAGAAAGGGCAGCAGACCTGTTTCTGGTGGCAAGATTGATGATGTGGTGAGGTTTGAACTGGTGAACAGTCTGTTATCTAAGCACCACGAACTCATTATGCTTTTTCTGTATTCAGGTTCATTCATTTTAAGTGTGCAAATTTAACAAAATTATCCGATCCAACTGGACTCACAGAAAGTCAAAACAAGAAAATGTGTGAAATTATTCGAGAGACGTTTTTAGTCTCCACTATAGCACTTCGAGTAAATCTCTTCTTCAGCACTGCCCACTTCAGTAAGTTGCAGGAGGTAATCGACCACCACTTACTATCCTTAAACCCTTCCCGGTAGAAGATCTAGGAAGCCACTCCAGGTTAAAGGAGGTATTGTTCAGGCGAAGATTATGTTGTGAACTTCTGGCTGGGAATTGCAACTGCAGCCGAATTGGAGCAGGAAGAAATGTGTCCTGAATCCATGTTGTCTTCAAATTTTCTGAACTAACTTTTACTAGTAGATGGCCTGCCCAAGTAAAATACGATCTGATGCCAAGCTGTCTTCCCAATGTCCATTCCGCCTTCCTTTTTCGAATCGAAATCACCATAATGAGACAAAGGCGTCGGAAATGATTTAGACGGAGGAACAAATCCATCGTTTTTGTGACTGGGTGTTATTGACTTTTTGGCTACTCTACTACAAGGATAGTCCAGGGAGCGAACTGATACCGAACATGGTCGGGAAAATACGGCTCATGAACAATTCAAAACTGTGACGATGGTCCGCAGACGTATGGAAAATACGATTCATGTACCATTCTAAACCGTGGCAATCTTCTTCATAGTGTATATGAAAACAGGTCCTCCGACTCGTGCAGATTGCGCCCGGCCAACTAGAGTTGTATATGAGTTAGCACCACTTTGAAAACAACTGTATAAAGTGAATTCAGCTGCTGGACTATGACTCGTTCCTGGAGTTTTTTCCATTGCCGGGCATCTCCGAGCACCATGTGACGCAAGGTGGTAGAGTTATCTGTACACTGAATAGAGTCACAAGGCCTGCGAATTTCGTTCGCATGCCGTATGGACTCTGGGAGCAATCCGAGAGGATGCAACAGAGCAACATGCGTCCTGGTCGTGGAGACATCGGGGAGCGGACACGAAGGGGCCTCCGTGAGCTCCTCGGCTGGATTCTCTTCTTCCTCCGCTGCCTTCTGTACTGGCACCTCCACGGCCTCTTTCAGGTCAGTTTCTGCGATTGAGATACTGCTCAGGGCGTTGGAAGCGCCATTCCGTGACGAATTCGCCTGCACGGAACCTCCAGAGCGAGAGATGTTCAGCTGTACAGATTCATGTGATGAAGGCACGCGTAAGGCAGGAGAGCCATGGGTAAGGCGAACGGTGGAAAACGAGCAGGATGCTATGCCTGAAACGGGAACTGCTTTCGAGGACCATGTACGACGTGAAGCTAACGCCGCACCGCCGCAGCTGCTGCCTACGAGCTAGGCAGCCATCGTTATTTCTCCAAATGCTTCGCTCCGTGATTGAATCCAGCGTCTGCCTCCAAGCTGGTGATGACCATCTCGATCTCGCCCTTCCAAAAAAAGTATTCCTGTTTACACGTTATATCGTTACCATATCGTCACAGAATCTTATGGAACAAAAGCTCGACGAGAAGTCGCAAAATGCGCCTCGGAGGTGGAAAATATGAAACAGTCAATTGAACTGTACAGATCAGGTCGAATTAAGAAGGGGGCAGCCGAATATTGTGAGCATTGGTCGTGACATTCGAAAACTACTCATTCTCATCCGACTCCCGGACGCAGTGAATCTCTCGAGCCACAGCCAATCGAAGCACGTTGTAGAATGGCCTCAGGAAGCCAGGCCAGTAAGGTTTGAGGCACAGCATCAAAGGGCATGCACCAGCGCGAGTGCGTCGTTTGCATGCTTCCATACAAACAAATTAATACATATATCTAAAAAATTTCAGCAATTTTAAACGAAAATAAAACATTTTTAGAATTTTACTTCTAAGATTGTTTTATTTTCGTAGAAGTACATCTCTGAATACGCTAAATGTATGTAGTGTAATACGGGTATGGCCTGCCTCAAAATATTTTCCTATTACTCCAATCCTACAGACCAGGCACGGATACTCGGCGACGACTTCGAGAATTCTCTTGTTTTGCTCGATGGTGTGTGGATAAAAGGATCCCTCCCGTCATCCCCCCAAACTCCGAGCCCGCATTCCCCGCCGTCTCCGACTACAGTTGGCAGCCTGGGTACGAGGGCCACGTGGAGGTTCGCTGGGGACCCTAGTATCCTTCGCGGAGGAGGCCGCTGATACTCGCTCCAGTTAAAATTGAAAGCACAGCAAATTAGTTTGGGTCATGTCCATGGTCAAAAGGCATGGTCCATGCACTTATTACACTAAATACATTTACCATATTCAGATATATACTTTTCAGTATTCAGAAATATATTTACACGTAAATAAATCATTCTTAGAAATAAAATTGCTAAAAAGTTATAGATATAAATATTAATTTGTTTGTACATTCATCTATGAATTCATGGAAATATGCGAACGAGACTCACCCTGGGACTAGAGTTGGAGGCACGTCAAAATATTTTGAGGCATGCCCATGCCCCCACTGTCAAGGTCACAAGGCATGCCCCATGCCTCCAGGCATGCCTGTACTACAATACGTACATTTAGCGTATTTGTTAATGTATTTATATGGAAATAAAACATTCTAAATATACGTATTAATTTGTTTATACATACAGGCATACATGTATGGAAGAACTTAGCGTATTTGTAAATGTACTTATATGGAAATAAAACATTCTAAATATACGTATTAATTTGTTTATACATACAGGCATGCATGTATGGAAGAATTCGAACGAGGAACACCCTCGCCTTGGGGCATGCCCCTCTGAGGTTGTGCCTCAACACTACCTGGGACATGCCCTTTGAGGTCGTGCCTCCAGCCCGTGTGACACCTGGGACGAGGTAAAAATGCCCACCCTCGCTTGTCGACTGTGCACTGCGCCTTCGTGTTTTACCCTGATGCTAGCTCGTGTTCTGCCGTCTTCGTGGAGGGCGCGAGATCGGCAACGGGTCGCTTTTCGGACACCACGCGTGCACTCGCTACCAGCGATCAATGAGTCCGTCTGCTGCCGATGCCACACGATGTGCCCTGTCTTGTTCCTCTGCCACAGCTCGGCCATACACTTTTGGAGCAACGTATGAAAGTGAGGCTTAGGCTGGGTGTCCCATAGCTCCCCCAAAGTTCTGCTTCACGGCGCCAAGTGACAGAGAGACTTCCAATTGTTTGCCTTCTTAAACTATCTCTGACACAGGTTCGGGGTTTAGGGTTTAGTTTACAAAGTTGGCAGAAAACGCTACAAAAAGGTTAGACATTAACCCCAGCGTGGTAAGTTAACCAAGGTAGCCTAATTAGTGTATGCGTAAATTCCATTCTTCAGATTAAGAGTATTTAAAAAGCGGCGATGATTGAGGGTTAGGGTATCAGACTATATGATCACAAGAATTCGAAACGCACAATTAGTTTGCAGTAGGTCTTGGAGAATCAACGCAGCTGTATGTCATAACTAGTAAAAAATCTGATATTTCATGGATCAAAGATGAATTATTATATATTTGATTGGTGATCATTATTGAACTCGAATGAGTTCACAGCTGAGTTAATTGTCATTATCCGTCGCTGCAGCTCTCCACAATAATCGCTTAATTCCTCGTTTTTTGTGCGCGCTAATATGTTTTAGAGTCAGTTAAAAATTCAAGCCGGCACTATTCGATGTACCCACACTAATTTCTCGCTTGGTCCCTAAAGTTCTCTCTTCCCAAACAATCTGGCAGTCTATAATTGCAAATAAGAGTATAGTCAAGATGGTTATGCGGGCGATAAGGTTTGTGTCTAGATAAACTACAGAAACTATGAAGAAGTGTTTCGTACCAAAATTGATACGTAGAAGTAGTCTAATTGTAGTTGCAGTTGAAAGTGTGAAAATATACGTCGAAAGGAAGCAAAGGCGCAACTCGAGCAGAGTCGCCAACTTAGAAGAACCTTTGCGCGGTCTCTTTCGATCATCGTGGAGTCCAGGGCCGTTTGACTACGCTGCTCGGGAGGTCGAGAAGCGGACGAAAGCTCCGCCGCTACGCCTCTAACCGCGGCTAAATCTGGAGGCGGACACGGGAGCGTCCGGATAGACGACGAGGCCGACGGGCTCTGACAGGACATCGGAGCACGAAAGTGGGAGCTCTTGGCGGGCGGTGGATCTCCGGGTATCGGAGGAAACGGGCGAGCTCTTGGCGGGCGGTGGATATCGGGTGTTCCGGTTATCGGAGGAAAGCCTGGAGGAGTACGGTACGGGCGACCGCACCGGCGAGCCGAGTGCAGTTCGGAAGTGATGGCCGATGTTCGTGGAAGCTTCGAATTTAGCAGGAGGAGCGCGGCAGGCGGTTTAGAAAGAACCTTTTTGCGCGGTCTCTTTCGATCATCGCGGAGTCCAGAGCCCCGGCTCGTCGTAGAACCTACTGTTGGGATGTGACGCGGAGCGAGCGAGAGGCGGAGGTGGAAGGTGGGAATCACTCCCACGTTTTTGTCGATGTGGGAATTTCCGCATTTGCGCATTTCCGCAATTCCGCAGTTGCGAGTTTGCCTGCGAGGGTGCATGGTTCCGGGCACGCAGAGGGGAAGGGGTCTTGGCAGTTCGATCCATGAGCGATGGGACTTCGCATCCAAATCACCTCCTCCTCCTGCTGGTCCGCTGCAGGAGCAGGGAAGGGCCGTCCCGGCTCCTTCTCCGTCTAAACGCCACGTAATTCAGGGGACAGGCCTAATTTCGGAAAACTGATTTGTGCCTGTCCTTCTTGTCCACCGCAAGCGTAGTCCTGCCTCGCCCTCGCCTGTCCAGTCCGGTGCCTCCGTTCTATATCCATTTTACTGTCAATTCTGCGATGGATCAGATCCGTTTGGAGGTTATTTGTCGCGGCGTGCACCTTCCGGAATTACGCGTGTAGCCATAGGCCAACCGCTGTCAAATAAGGCTGAAGATTTTAGTCTGTTTGCAAGAACTGGCAGGCATTTGATTCTCGATCCTCGAATCGATCGAACGACCTAGGAACCCCACTGTCTTTTTGCAACCCCATCGTCTTTTGGTCCTTACCCGTTCATCGCCTTAACTTACTTTTGCAGATACTCTTCGTGGGAGAATGTTGTATGGTCCTGCTGAAAGATTTTTCCAAGTCTACCTAACAACTGCATGAACGAGATCTAGATTACCGGTACTGGATACACAAATCTGGATGGAATGATCAACAGTATGTGCGCCTCTGTAGAAATTCAGATCTCGGGAGCCCATTATCATCTTGTGCCATGATCAAAGACTCGGAGTGATGCTTGAGTAGATTCCTTGGTCCACCACCAGATCTACAGCATCAACAAGCTCATGGCCAAGGCAAAGCCTCCTTTCATATGAAAAGTGAGGGCTTCTCAAACGAGATGAAACTCTCATGGCTAATGTTATTGGTCCTCTAATTTCAGACGATTATTTGACTCAATCGTTGGATGTCGCGCAAATCTAGGCAGAGAAACTTTTTCTCTTCTTCCAGAGGCAGGTGGATCCGAAAAGATACATCGTCCTTACGTGGAACATGATTTTCTTTCTCTATGCGAGCACCACATGAAGAAAGGAAAGCACGAACCGCTCGATTGGTGCGGGCTAATGCGAATAAGTCAATTCGAGCTCGTATTTCTACGAGCTTGAATTGTTTTATTCGTCGAGCTTCCGGAGTCCAACTCGCTTGCGTAAATTCATCACGATGAAGTTTCCTACTTTCTGAGATTTGTTTGACCAGATTTTGGGTTAACGGCCACTCACAAGAATTTTTATGCTTTTTCCAGTGCCTTGCGAAAGGAATATTATGCTTGGCGTCGAAGATTTGCAAGGTACGCGTCTGGTTTGAAAGGCTAGCAGACAACACCACTCTGATACAACTCTAGGTTATGACATTCGAGTTCCAAAAGTCAGACGTTTGATTTGGCATCTACTGAGTTTACACTGAACGTTTGATTTTATTGATCTGTATGCATTCACGGTTATATGAAGCTCAGATCACAAGCAGTTGCTGTAAAGACAACCAAAATTCACTTTGGCTTTTCTCATCCGAATAAGGCTGGATATTTTTAAGACATCAAATTATTCTTTTCCGGAGGTTAGTAAAGAAGTTAAGCTGCACTGACTGCTTCTGGGTCCACCTACAACAAGTCCAGATCCAATGCAAAGTTGCAAACTGTTTTCGCTCTCTCTCCGTCCGACTCTGCTCTCATGCACAAGGAGGAGAGAGAAGCGGCGAGAACGGCAAGATCTTTTTGGGAAACGCACTCCTAGAGCCTATTGATCTTGTATGTTGCAGTCTAGGGGCCAAGCAGCTTTTTGGGTGATAACTTTACACGGCTGACTGTCATTGACACTGGAACAGATCTTCAGCCATCTCTTGCTTTCACGAGTGGTGAATTCATTTAAATTTACTGTTTCACCTCCGTTCATTCCGATTTCTGATGTTTATGATTTTTCGTTCTTGCATATAAAATATTTGAACTACTCACTACCACACTTAACAGTATAATGGATCCACTTACACTTGGTCACCACTGAGGCTGGTGCTGGTAAGAAAAAGATGTTGCTATTTCAGAGATCACATTACCTCTGGAATATGTTCACAAACTTCCCAATCGAAAGCGTTTGAGTAGGTCCACTAGGCATAAGAAGAAAAGAGTGTGGACCATCTCACATGATCAAAGTTCGGTCCACTTTGTACCTTTACATAGATCCCACCATTTAATTGACTGACTGTTGGATGCAATGTGCCACCCATCTCGATTCCACGCACCATGCATTACAGACTCAAGCTTTTTTCGTTATAAAGTTCAACTTTCATACTTCCTAACAAATCAAGATTTTTAACAAACCTTTTGTTCGGTTTATGATCTGTATCAAATGCCTTATGTTCTTTTGCAACGGGGTTTGAATCTAAGATGCTTCCCTATACTCTTGAAAGAATATTATTAAAGATAGCCTCACTTCTTGCCTTGCTTGATGGTTGAAGTCAAAATAGATGCGATTGCAATGGGTGACTATGTGAAGAAATGGTATCATACCTCAGGAGTGATGTACTTGTGTTGAAATGCAGGAGCAAAAGAGAGAAAAATTGGATAATATATAGGTGAACATTCTATAACAAGTATATGTAGACGAATCTAAAGGTTGTGTATACTCTAAGAACCTAGGTTGTCTTTTACTATCATCATACGGGACACAAAAAGGATGATTTTGTGGAAATGAACTCCACGTGAATGTAACTGAAAGATCGTACTTCTTAAAATAAAAAATAATGTTTTATTTAGTGGTATGGAAATTTCAAAGATCCAAAAGTCGACACACATCCGGATGATCCAGTTTTATACATGTATGAAAGAGTATGAATGTTCACTCGAGAAAATGGAGAAGTAACTGAAAACTTGAAGATTTGTTGTTATTCTTGTTATTCATGATTGAACGGAGTAGAATTTCTTTGTTTGCTAGTATTGCTACAATTGTCCCAGATTATTAGGAACTTCGTATCGATGACTTCTGTCAAATCGCATGAATAATTCATATAAATTTCTTCGACTCTTGAGCACTCAAAGTCAATGGCAGTAAAATATTGATTCACATACCTTCAATTATAGCAAATATATTTATGTAGGCGAGGGTAGCTGGTTACTCATTTGATTCCGCATCCTGCCGGACGTCTTCTCAACATTGGGCATCTGAAACTCTTGGAAACTGTGTCAAGGAGTGTAGATTATTCATGTAAGGAGAATTTCTTCGTTTCTTGCTGCAGGTAACTCCGTCTTTCACCTTCCATTCTGTTTCTGTTTAGGATTTTGAGTCCTTTGAAGATTGTAAGGGCTCTCTGGATGACGTCGGGATCATGCGAAGGGGGATTCGAAAGATAGAGAAAAAATAGGAGATTTCGTGAGCTGGTTTCGTCCTAGACTTGTCCTGTGTGAGAAGAGACATAAAATCTCGAAATAAGTTTCCGTTGATATCCAGTCTCCACCAGAAGAATGAAGAGGTCCTTTTCAGTGCTTCCGTGCTTCAGTTTGCTGTAAACATGCATTGACCGAAAAAGTTTGGGAATTCGCACTAGGTGCATGTGCCAGGCAATTGCCATGCAGTCTGCGAGATGTTTCACTACAAAGATGGCTCTCCATAAACATTTGCTTTTGGTCTACCAATGTGTAGTCAAAGCTTCCAATTAAACAAGATGTTTGCCAGTGACAGAACATGGAGGGCTTTAAATAGCATTGCAGAGAAATGTTTAAAACCTTCGATCGAAAACCCCTTATAATGGCAGATATAACGGGGCGGGGGTTCAGGTTTCGATTCCCAAAGGTACGTTACATGTAAATTGCATGAGTGTTTTAAGATGTTTGCATGAATCATCATGTATCTGCCTTTGAAGATAACCTACTTCATTTCGTGGATTTATAGCCTCAATTTTCTGCGCGTTGTTAAGTACTTAAATATTGATCGATTCACCAGGCTTGACTGAAGAAAAGTATTTAAACCTCTTTCGGTTGTCAGTAAGACTTTATTGGTTCCAATATTTAACACTAGAGAAGAGGGAATGTCATGGAAAAGGTGACTAACACTTAAATATCTACGCACATAAATCCCCTTCTCCCATCTGCAAACGTCTCCCTTCTCAAGCAGATCACTTCCGAAATGAAGAGAATGAACATTTGATTATAAGTCATATTTGATTCACGTTTTTCAGATTACTAAATTTGTTTGTTTCTATTATATACAAAAACGTCTGAGGCCAGAAATGAATAATCATATTATCTTGAAAATAGAAGAAAGTAATGTGTTTAAATTATCTTCTATTTTAATCCTTTACAAAAAAAATATTGTTTCTATCATATTAAATAAACTCATAACATCTTTTACTTCATATCTATTTTTATATCAAACCGTGTTCAGTGTAGAAACTTTAGGAAGAAGTTCTTACAGACTATGGATATTTTTTTTGAAATTTTTTATTGCTAGAATGGGTGAATTTTAAAAAAGGTGTCACGCATATCAAAAGGTAGGCAATGGGTACTCATTGCAAGTCGTTAGAATCATACAACGTTGATGAGCGATGAGGAATTGAACTTACTCTTCATAATTTTGGAACGCGAAGTATGAAGCTATGTTTACTAACATTTTGCCACAAAATGTAAATTTGATACTTCTATGTTACTAAATATAAAAACATCGTAGTAGAAGAGCCGAAGCATCCTTTGTGCTAAACAAAACATCCAGTTTTTACGGCACCACAAAGACGGTTAAATGTATAGTTGTCACAAACATCATTTTGCTTGAGCTCCTAAATTCCTTTTGTGAGTTTTGTAGGTTAGAGGGGGGCATGTTATTGTTTACCTTTGGTTATTTGTCAGAAATTAGACTAGAACTTCACAATATAGGGTTTAGGTTAAAAATGGTATATGAACTTCTTCAGATAGAATGCGTGGCATTCCTTTGAAATTATTTGATCTTTTACAGGGTTGTTAAGCCATCACATAGGGATTTTTTTATAAAGATAGCTGAGCAGCACGTTACTACTGCAACATGCAATAGCTAGCTACCGGTATAGTTTTCCGGTTAGATGATGGGTATTTAGTTCTTCAATTATGATTAAGATCTGAAAATAAAGAAACTTGTTTGCATTTTAATGTAGTTTTGCTTAATATTTTTTTTAGCTACAGTTGTCATGTTTGATTGAGTCACTCAATGTACCATAATTTTTTGGAGGCCCAGAAGGCACTAAGGATAAACTAAACCTTGGAAACTAATTTTGGGTTGTTCGATATAAAACTAACTTATCATATTCAAACACATGCAGAAAACAAAATACCAAGTCAAAGCTCTGAACATGTCTTTATTGAAAAAATCAGAGTGAATAAACAAAAAAATGGACATGGATTTTTTAGCCTTGATGTCGTTTGCCAATAGTTTTCAAATCATTACATCCACAGAGAATATCAATTATCTTTTATCTCACTTCATATAGTTTGGCTATAGTGATGGACATGCAAGAACTATCAATACTTAATGAAACTATGAACACATTTGTGACGCTAATTTAACGAAGGATGCATCAGACAAATAAAAAACTAGCGATTGTCAAGAATAGGAAACAGATATGTTCATCGAAAAAATGTGGAATGTAAAGAATTTAAATACCAAATTATGCGATCATTCTGGCATGTACAAGATGCATAAATAAGCAAAGACATAATAGAATCTTTCAAGTAATTTAATGGTTTGGAGAAGTTGTGAGCGGTTTCGACACATGTTTGTCTCTCTCATGATGGGTTACTATCTTATCTTACTATAATATATCTTATCTTGATGTGGGTTGAAAAAGAAAGAAAACTCTTTATTTTGCACGACACGACAAGTACTTTATTCAATTTGATGATCGATCATAGATACAAACATGATGTAGAAAAGATTCCCACAAAATGAGTTCGAGTTGAACGAAATATGAAATTGAAAAATTTAATCCAAATATTTATATGTTCCAATTCTTTTGAGAAGTCTGACAAAATGCAAAGAAACTTGTGGCAATCTTTTAGTAATCATGAAATTGCATCTCGGTTTGTAACGAATGTAGAAAAGATGTATCAAGTTAAGGTAAATCTTAGATTGATCACTTTATCATTGAATGAGAATATATGATGTGCATGATACAAAAAAGCAAATGTCAAACCTTGGTGTTTTCTGATAGATAAAGCATTGATGGTTTAGATAAGATGCGAGTTATCTTTTGTGAATATCTTAAGATTAGATAATGAAAGATGACTTTTACGCCTACTAATCATATGACATAGACTAGAACTTAGACTATGAAAATTCCATAGTCTTAAAAGGTGACTGACTCTTTTAGAACAACGTTAAAGTAGATTGGGTTTTTCAGTCATTTTCTTCAGTGTTTGGTATGAATTATCACTTGTTTGCTTCTGAATGGTTCCACGTTCTTCTTTCTTTCATGCACTTTGTTGACTTCACGTATAGAAGCATGATCGAGTTATGAGACATCGAGGGTAAATATATATATATTGGAAAATCTTGTGATACATGTTAATTATTATAAACTAGTTAAGATATCATAGGATTTAATTCAGGAATTGATCAACTGATTTACAATCAATATCTAGTTAGCTCAACTATGATTAATAATCAGTATTCATTTATATTATATATATATATAAATTTTTTGGCTAAAATATATTCGATATTTCAATAAATAATTTTGGATATTTAGTGTATGTAGTTTTTTTACAGGCATTAGGTTATTGAGAATATATTTAGAAATGTTTATCATTGTGAATATAAATTTTGAAATACATGTCAGGCATGAGAGAGAGAGATAAATACAAAACAATGACTTAAAAAAGTTATTCATTTCGTTGTATGTACCCGAACGTTATCGAAAGTATTATTTCCTCTGCTCTTCGGAAATTTCTACTGAATTAGATTTACAAATTACTGGAATATGCGTCGAGTCACATCATAGAGATAGTGATCTGCGTAGAACTTGGTAAGCGCCACTTAATCCTTCGCTCGCTAGCTCAACAGGAAAGACACAAGTTTCCCCAGGATTTGATACTACGCCGACTATCCTGCTACTCCTCCCTCGTCCTCAATAACGCTCCAAGGAAATTTCGTTCGCTAGCTTCTTTTCATAAATGTCGATTTAATGGCAGCAGGCTTCTTTTGCTTTAGTTTAAAGTATAAGTTTGTCCCGTGGCAGAACGCCTTTTCTGGCGCTGCCCTTCACGGCCGCCCCTCCGACGTTCTATTCCTGTACACTTTCTCGATCCGCCGGCCAAGTCGTGGGCCTTCAGGCTTCCGCGACTGCCGCACGAGAGCAACAAACAACTTTCCGGAAGCCGGAAAGTTGCGGCGCTCGCGGTTTCGGCAAAGCTGCCGGACGTCCGTAACTGCGTCCCCGACCCTTCGACCGATTTAATTCTATTCAGAAGGCGAGGAATTGAATTCGTATCGTGGTCGGTGTGGTGTGTGTGCGAGGAGGAGTTGCGCATTTGCGGCAGGTGCTCGATCAGCGAAAGGTCTGCCAGCGAACCCTAGCCGCAAGCTGTTGACCTGAAGTCGGAGGACTTTCCGCAGACGTGTCAGGGAAGCATACATGGAAAAGGGAGGACGGAGAAGAGTTGCGAGAAGCGCAGTAGCTGCAGAGGAACGATGAGACCGGATTGCGTCACATCATCCTTGCAAACTAACATTGATTGATTCGGCACATTGCATGAGTTGCGATTTTGAACCCTCCTTCGAGCGTTTGCGGGTCCCCTCGGGGCCCTCCACGAGGGTCGTTTCATCATTCTTCTGTCAAGTCGATGCCCGAAGCAGCTTCTGATGATTATACTCCCACGGACTCTCCACTGCAGCATCTCGAGAGTTGACATGGTGCACGGTTGCCTGCCTGCCTGCCTGCTTGTGACGAATGATCTTGTCTGCACTTAATTAACCTTATTGTACCATCCCAGGTCCAAGGTTCCCGGCCTGGTCGTCCCTTCCCACGAGAGAATTCGGAAAGGAAATCAAATTCGTCCAATTGTCCAAACCTCGACTCGATTTATTCCCACTTCCTTTTGCAAATGACTTTTTGGCATATACATGGTGCGCGAGAACTCGACTTATCTAGACGATGTTCAGGTACGAAAAGAAATGATGATCCTCGTAGACTATATTAGACTATATTGACACCAAGTGGCAAATCGGACGCAGAAGTATTCAGTCGTCATGTCTAACGTAAAAAAGAAGAGCTTGAAGAAATCAGAACGCTCTTGGGATCGGTGATTGAACTGCGGTAGACTTCCGCTCAGAGTCCAGGCCCGTCCATGGTGAGCATCCGAACTCGACTCACCGCAGTGGAAACGAAGACTCACTACATTTGTGTGCTCATGAAGGACAAATGGGATGGTCCAAAGTGGAACGGCAAGTACGCCAAAAAAGCAAATTTGGAAGGAGTGTCACAGTTCGTAGCTCTGCTTTATCTTCATATCGACAAGTGACTCATGATCTCGGAGCCATGGGACCACGGTGACGTAAGATCAGAGGATATCCTGTTTGCAGAAGGGGAAATCTTCCTGAATAGACGAGACAGAGCTTCGAGATTTATTACTGTCTTCTTACCTTCAAGAATATCTGAGGGTGCTTCCGATCTTCACCCTCTGGTGAGTAGATGTCATCCAATTCACTACGTTTTGGAGCACAAGCTGTACCCTGAATGTGGAGATCGTGTTACCGGCAGCTCAAAAATAGATATCAACTCTTTATGATTGGAAGAGAAAGTATTTTCAAATCGCAGAAATATCAACCGACTATGAGCCCGTACCCGTACCTTCATAGCGGGTAACTTATTTGTTACACGAGGGTGGATGAATTTCGACGGGAAAGGTTGGGATACATGAATCTTTGACGACGGGTATGCGGGAAGGGGTATCCAAGATAAGGGAGGAGCTGCAGAAATATCTTCTTGGGGTCTGATTTACCCCAAGAAACAAGAATTATCTCTGTCGCCAAACATTCCAATAATATCGTTGCGTAGACCGCTTTCTTGATCGTAGACGCACTGATTCGAATCGTATATACGATTTGGTTTGCAAAATGTCAAAGTTTGATTGGCATACGAGTCAGATTCCATTCGAAAAGGAGTCCCGCCAGGATTTGCTCGCTCGGCTTTTGCAGGACTCTCAGAACTATGTGCATGACGAAGAAGAAGAAGAAGAAGAATAGAGGAAGGTGGGTTTCACTCCTCATAATGCAACTAGGCTTTTACTCTACGTCTGCGAGCTCGCTCGCTCATCTGCACGAGCGTAGACTCCATCCTCCTTCTCCTCCTCCCTCCCAAACAGCAGCAACGCTTTTCCACTTTCCATACTCTTCTATGATCTAACCCATTTTTACAGCAGGGAGCCAATGTCTGACCCAGAACGTCAAGCAGCAACACGCGTCGTACGTGCTGGCGTGGAACCATGCGACAATGTTGCCTGTAGTTTTTTCCTCGCTTTAGTGGCGCCATGGGACGCACTTCCTGACCATTGGCCTCCAGGTTGAGCTTTGCATGTTGGTCTTGGCGTTCGGGGGTGCATGGCGTCCGTATCGACCAGGTCTCGATTCCAGATAAAGTCCATCCGTCCTCTCAGCGTGACCGTAGGATAGAATATGGGTGAACCTGAACAGACCTACCGTTCCCCTTGCAGATTCCAGTCTTCAGCCCTCGACGATCCCTTGAGCATGAAGGCGATCGGTCTTTGCCCCTGGCATGGCCCCCACGGCCCGCTATCCCCTCTCAGCTCACTCCTCGAGACCCCCGAACCAAACTTAGAGCTAGTTGAGATGGGGAGGGGTCACAAAGACGGTTACAAATCTTGTTGCCACTTAGGGTTTCGTGAAGGTGAAAGCAACCCCCGTCGTTACTTGTTGTCATACTCGTTATATATATATATATATATATATATATATAAATAAAGTTATTTAATATTAACTTAATATTGATCAGTACTCTGCTCTCTGTCATGATTTTATCATGCGCCTGTCGTTGGTTTCCAAACTCACAGGTGTGCGAAAAAGGCCACGTTCATTGGTTCATGTGTTCATGATTAGAGAGGTTGATTTAAGTTTTGCAACAGAAGATCTGTGTAGCTTTTAGAAGAAGATTTGTGTAGCTTTTAGAAGGGCACGAAGAATGTCTGCAAGTTTTACAAACTGACATTCAGTTGACAGTGGAGGCATGGTTCTAGGTATCGAAAGCTCAAAAGCATATGAAGATGCTATGAGCCCACTGAATGTAAGCACTAGTGGTATGGAACAGTTGACAGGTAAGATCGAAGCTATACGTTGACGGCGACATCTAGAACTACGAGAAGAAGAAACTCTTGTCACCATGATGCCCCTTTTGATAAATGTTCCAATTCTTTGGGAGTGCTTTGTCTTCCCAGAGCTTCATTTCTCGAAGGGTACCTTCCAAATACCTCCAATACTGCGCGGTGCTTTTCCTGCAAAACCAGGAGTTCAGATGAGTTTCTCTAAACAGAGACAAAGACGACATTATCTCGATAAAAACCTTCAGGCAACTGAATTTGCAGGCTATACAAGACACCATCGAGTCCCAGCTGTTCTGGAGTGTTATAGCTTCAGCAAGTGACAGTTCTCTACGTTTACACTGCTTCATATTTAATAGACCAGGAGGAAACATGGCTGAACAAGATCGTTGTAGTACAGGAAGAGAGAAGGCAGAAGCCGAACACGTCATCGGGTCCCTTATTCAAGGATGCATACCACCTGACGTTGTTCCTCCTCCCTGTCATCCAGCTAAAACAGGTGGACTCAATATGCAATTTGACGACATGGCTAAGGTCAGCCGTAAGGAGACGATGTGGTATATAGTATGCCTTGCAGTAAGCTCCATTCATGCAACGAAATTCTCATGTTTCGTTGCTTTGGACAAAGGTTTTTGAGTTGTAAGAATCTGTAAAAGAGTCTCGATAAATGACACGCCAATCGATTGGAAGCATATTCTGTATCATCTCTCAAAACTCGAACCTTTGTGAATCATTAAGTGCGAAGAATCACCTCAAACTCGAGCGTATTCTGAAGGTATTTGTGAAGATGTTCGTTATCACTATACTGATCGGCGAGTCCCTTGAAAACAGTGGCTGCTATGTCGTGGTCTTGAAGATTTTCAGAATGCATGAGAGGCATATACAAAAACGTTCTCTCCGTGGGATTTAACTCTGTATCCAGACCCTGTTAAAAAAGCAGAAATCTCATTAGAATTGCAATTTTTTTGTCGTTCATGAACACTCGTCTAACATCATTCATGTTGGAGATTCAGGGACAAACCTCTAAATGCCAAAGTTGGCTGACACGATTAATTATCAGCTCACATGACACCTCCATAACCTTGGTTCTTCAAAATAGTGATATATGAATTATGAAGTGGCAGAAGTTAAAGTTAAGAAATTTTTCCCAATCTCTGCATCAGCTTGAGGTGCAAATATCTTAGTGTACATGTTGCAGAGATTGGCATCCATATGATTAAAAATTGGGCTGCAAATACAGTAAGACCTAAAGCATGTGTAGATTTCGCAGTCATATTATACGCCAGTTTGAAACCGACATCAAGTTTTTCATGTATATGTGTGAGGCTAACTCAATGACAATTACTGTTTCAACAACCTATTAGAGGCTCAACATGATACTGTATTCAAATAACAATAAGATTACTCTGTCAAGGAAAGTATGGGTTCGAGGTAAGCATCTAAAAAATGTGAGAAAAGCACTAGGATTATCATTCAAGGTAAAATCTTCAATCTTTAGCTCCAGTTTGAACAATAGCTGGTTGCTAGGATACGCTTAGGCATTAGTTCTTCATTAGATACCCCAAAAAGTATAATACTGAAGAAACATGGAAATATACTAAGAATACAGAATGCCGTGATTAACTCAACTGGTGAGCTTCCTGGACATGTGCTTCCACTAACTTCTTGTGCAGGTAGCTTTGGCTACACATATAAACTATCGAGTAATGAGGTGATTGTGTAAGAGTAGACTTCAATCCAGCAATTGCTGTTCGCTGACACAATTAGTTTCACATGAGGAACATAATTCTTCCATGACCGTAGCAATTCTGACAGTTGACAGTCAACTGAATGATTGTTCATGGAGATTAGCTCAAGCGAATCCATTCTTAGTCATGAAAGTTAAGTAACATGTGTTTTTAGGACATTCAGAACTCAGAAGGATGCAGTCTGCTCAGTTGAGCTTAACATAGCGTTCCATTAACAACGTCCGAGTTTGTAAGATCTTGTGAAACTGTGACACATTCCGAGTGGGAAAAAATTGCGCATACAGTGACATGAGAGAACCTTACCTGCTCGATCGTCTCCAGAGTTATTTTCCGAGCAATCTCATCGTACGCATAAGCTTTCGGAGATTGTCGATAGATATTCCTTGGAAATTGGTCCAATACGATCACAAGGGCAAGCCTACCACGCACACTGTCTTTCCATCCATCTAGGGCCCCTTCGGCTGCTAAGTTCACACACTCGCCAAACTTCATCTCCACCTGAATAATGCACGTTACGACTTTCAGACCAAAACAAATAAAGCCTGCCTACTTACATGACTACTGTCTTAACCTCTAAGCTTATACCACTCAGACTCTTCAGCCATAAACATGGTGGAAAGCGGTGTTAAGGAAACTTTCAAGGGGAAAAAATATGTAGCACCAAAGTCAGAAGTCCTAGAAGTCCTCGAAACATCCATTATTCAGAACTCCACTGGATAGAGAATATGATTCAGTGCAATTCAGAGCTATACTTAAGTTCGTCAAGTTGCCATGTATAACATATTCAATAGATGGATTGAAAAATCGCTAGTAGATGAACCACAAATAAGGTTGATTGACAGAGTAAGAAGTCAGTCATAAGCTTCTTTACATAAGAAGTTCTGAATAGTCGGTAATGCGAAATGGTGTCAGGCCCGAAGGTTGACTGACTTTCATATACAGGACTCGGTTGAGGTAGTTTGTGATATTCTCCCTCGTCAGATTGCTGATCCGAAGGGTCGACATGTTTCAAAGGAGAACACCAGCGCGAAGTGCAGTGACTAGCATCGACTAGCATCCAGTGCTCCCAGTCTAACGCCTTAAAGCCTGAAGAAGTCGGCTCGCACCACAGAGCAGGAAATTTAGACTCCACTAACAACAGAGGTTCTGGAAGAGGCTTAATGGTAAGTGGTCAATTCTTGATTTTACTCGGAACATGTCAAAAGGATTGTTCTTTCACGCCAGAGATTCCCTGCAAAAACATCTCTAAATAATGTTCTAGCAGTACTCATCGTCCATGTAAGGACTGAGAAGAGGTCCATGAGGTCCAAATAGAACATCTCATCCTATGATTCGAAGAGACAGAGTGAGGGTCCAAGATTACCTCTCGGTCGAAATCAGGACCACCCATGAACCAACTCTTACTCGCAGACACATTGTTTTCCGCATCTACGTCTCTGTACCTGGAAAACGCTAACACCAGTTGTTGAATCATGAAACCATCCAGTATCATCAAATTCGCAAGCTCAAATTCGCAAGCACACGCGTTGAATCATCTCTTCCACCAGGCAAGATGAGATCGGATCCTCAAAGCTAGATTTATGTACTCCTCTATTGAAACTGCAAAGACATCAGAAGCTCTCTTTCAACTGGCCCATTTGAAGAACTGCAAAGCCGATTATTTTACAGAGGGATATGAGCAAAGACTCATGAGCGTTTAGTACGAAACGAGGAGATTGCAATGCTTGGGACTTCTGATGGGCTAGCTAGTCTCGAGGAGATGGCTTTGGAGTGCAGTCAGATGTTGACAGGAAGCCAGACTCATCAGCATTGAGTGAACTGAAACGCTCGATAATTAATTGCCTCGTGAGTAACGAACAAGGGTTTACAAACCAGAACTGAAGCACGTCTTCCAAAGTGACCGTGCAAGAGCTCAGAGATGGCCCAGAGTTGCTGAAGCTGGCGGCAACCAGATGACTCCACGCAGGATTTAACCGGGAAGCACTGTCTCTGCTAGGGCTGCGCATCATTGTCAAAACTGGAGTTCCACGATCGAGAGCTTCAGTAAAGACTAACGACAGACGACTGACTCGATCACTCTGGACGACAAAATATAACTCTGCGCACTGGCCCCATTCTGCCCATTACCATCTCGTCTCCAGAGACGAATTCAGCTCATCAGGATGAAACAGTGCAAAATCTTCGCAAGTGATGTGTTAAACTTAGTGCTTTGAAGATGAAATTTACTAAACATTTGCTGAAAGCATGGAAACACGATAGACAAACCTGGATGCAATCGTGGATGTTGACGATCAAACCGTGCAGTAAAATCCATCCTCACTTGCATCGGCGATGATGAACGCACTTTTGCCGGCTGCCCTGCAGTCGACGCATTCCCATCTCCCAGTCGCCATTCGAAGACAGAACCAATCCGCAACCTCTCCTCGAGAAACGAAAGCGAATCCATCCGCCACCTTCGTCCTGCCCTGGATGCAAGAACGAAATTCACAGACCCCATCCCTCCCTTCCTCCCTCCCTGAACTGCCAGGCAATCTGATTTCCAGCTCCAAAAGCAAACCAAAATCGTCTGCCAACACTTTCGTTCGACCAGCCACAGAGAGCGAGAGAGAGAACACTCCTCGACTAAAGCAGCCGTCGATCACTGAACTCCATCAGTCCCACCAAAACTCTCCCACTGAGCTCACTCACTGCTGCTCTACCCCGAACCAAGGCACCTGAGAACACAGCAACACCTCGTTGCTGGCTGGGTGCAGATCGTCGTCGAGGGCTCAGGAACAGGCCGGCCGTGTCCATGAACATCGGGCGGCAGCGTTGACAAATAAGCGACCGCAATTCGCAATGCGCAGTCGAGGCCGTGGCCTTCGTCTCACATCTGCCAAGTGGAACTCTGTACTCTCGGGTACAGAGCTCCGTCGCGCTGACCTCAGAAGCGTACCTCACGGGACCAGAGCCCCTTTCCACGTACGTATCCGAAGCGTACAACCCGAAGCGTACATCTCCTGAGACACATTGCCGTAAACACGACTGCAGACTTCGGGAAGAAGTCCAGGGAATATTCTGAAATTCCCGATGACCGGTCGAGATTTCGGGATGGGTTCATGGAGACCGAAATGTAGGGTACCCTAGATGTCGGGCTGCTATAATGAAAGATTAATATGAACTCTGCTGGGCCGCAGGGAGATCGTCCTTCTCTGTCGTTGAATGACGGCAGCAGGCTCCATGGACGACGAGCAGGTCGAGGTCGAGGAGTGTGGCAATCGCATTCTTCTGTGGGCTTTTGGCATTCGGAGGCGCCACGACATGAGCTGAAGTTTATTCGGCATGTCGTCGGGCAGTTTGGTGGGTGCGATTGTGGAATTTGGGTGAAAGATTCCGGAATCTGGGTGAAAGATTTGGTTGGCGTGGAGATGAGGATGGTGGGATGGGTCGAGACGACGAGAGATTGTGGAATAGGGAGGCGATGGGGTTTCTTTAGGTGAGACGAGGAAGAGGGCGGCAAGCGAGAGGAGGCGGAGGACGAGAGAGTGATCGAGTGCCGTCGGTCGGAGGGAGAGAGGAGAGCCTGGAGCGGCGGGGTATGGATATAAGACAGGTCGCCCTGGGCGCGGCTTTCGGTGCTGCGGTGGCCGTGAATGCTGCATTACAGTCGCTCCAAGATGCCGTCAGCTTCCTCATTCACAGTCCCGGTCCCAGTTCCAGAAGTCGGCCCGTAAGCGGGGGGCGTAACTCAGAGGGCGCGTAAGCGCCCTCTGAGTTTTGTTGATGATGTGGAGGACGACGACGACGATTTTGACGCTTTCAAGAACAACGACGAAGATGAAGCCCGTAATTGTCCCGCCCTCTCCCTCCTCTGACAGACCATCTTTTCGTGCATGAAGGTTTCCTGGTTTCTCTGTCATGCAGAAGAAAACGTGCATTCTGTACATAGAGCGGAAATCTCTCTGGATGAAAGCATTTGCCATCCATTGAAGATTTTTTACTCCACATTTGAACGTTGTGTTATACATTGTTTTAATTAGTCGTAGACCTAAACATTCAACTAGAGTAATTGGTTGGCAATAATGCAGACAGTGCTAGCCTTGACGGGCCGACATTGACCATGATCTAGTGCATACCTTGACCTCTTTCGTCCGAAACCTAAGAAAGTGTGAGGATTACAGCAAGCGGTATTCTTGCGTATACTCCATGTCGAACATTCACTGAAACCCATACCCTGGCACGAATTGATGAGGCCGCAATTTGTCTGTGTGCGTCCCCATTTTGTTTGGTTCTGTAGGTGGACCCAGTGGCGGAGCTAAGTGGGGGTGCAGTGGGGGGCACGACCCCCTCCGGTCGAGAAATTCCCCTCCCCTTCGGAGCAAATTTTCCTAGCCCCCCCTTTCCCCGCAATAATTTGGAAAATCGGTAAGGACTAGTGAACGGGTTTCCACCCTCACGAAGTCTCAACTACAATCTGCTATGGGATATGACGTTGCAAGCAGACACGAGGGCGAGCACACCAAAAACTCGAGAGTAACCCAGCGATATCGTTCATCTGCCGGCTCCATACTTCGGAATCCAAACTCACTAACGCAAGGATCGACAACCCAATCTCCAACAGCCTGTGCCACTCTCCACCTACCCCGAATTTCTAAACGCTACCTCCACCTAAACGCTTTGTACATCACCTCAATCCTCCACTTCACAGTCGTAGAAGACTCGGAGAATATACAATCGGCCCCATAATATTGACTTTCAATCTGATAAAACATCCTTAAACCATGAGCAGGCTGTGGGGATTCCGAGGCTTGCCACTTCACAGTCGTAGAAGAGTCGGAGAATATACATGCCCCATAATATTGACTTTCAATCTGATAAAACATCCTTAAACCATGAGCAGGCTGTGGGGACCTCGGCCTCGACTCCACTGGTTACAAAGTGGAACAAGCAGGCTGCCACGGCAGCAGAAATCTGTGTGCTCCTTCTCACCGGCGACTGGAAGGGGCAAGTGGAACGCAGTTAGGCTCGGGAAGGTAAAGTGAAATACTTTATTAATGTTATCAAAGCTCACCGCATATAGTGGTATCTTGGAAAAACACTTTCCACTAATAAAAGTGTATGTACTAGTTTCTAAATTCAACGTTCCTTTTCCCGTGGGTCCTGGAATAACCAGAAGTTATAAGGCAGCTTCTGCGTTGAAACATTCAGGTTAGATGACGGTCGCCTTGGAATGCGTGTTAAAGGAAGATAAAGCAGAGGCGTGAACTTTTTGACTTTGCAGTTGAGTCATTGACTTGTTGGCTATGTTCCCACAATAAAGATCAGAAGTATCCAGTCCAGCATCTTCACTTTCTTCTGCGGAGTAAATTGAATACAAGTAGGGGATGAGAAGTAGTACAGTATTCTGAATAACTTCCGGTTGGAGTTGAGGAATTTAATATATATATAAAAGTTTCTGGACCAGTGAGTAAAAAATGAATTACATTGTGTATTTTCTAGAAGACCTTGCAACAAAGTCAATGCCAACAATTATTGTTGGAGCTGTGTTGCAAGAAACTTTTCACTTGTAGGCAAAAGCTATTCCTAGGGTAAGGTAAAATTTTCCTACATTTACACCCATGCAGAATCCATGAATTCTAGCGGTACCAAAAGTCAGAATACCCCAAAAAAGTCAAAAAACACAGGAGTAAAAAAGAAACAAAGCATTTCCTGTAATCTGACATAACATATTTCGGAAAATATGATTTAATACCAGTGTGGTTGTCTACTGTAAATTCTGAGGGAGTTAATTAAAAAAGGATTGATATACAGGCTGCAGTAATAGAGGTCCATAAGTTCTTGCATGTGCCCACGCTCAGATCAGGTAACGGAAAGTCTTCCTTAGTACGCATTTTGAGACAATTTGCTCGCTTGAACAACAAGACAACTCCTCTGGAATCGGCGTGCCCGGCAAGGTGGTGCAGATTTGCAGATACAGCAGCAGACCTGTTTCTGGTGGCAAGATTGATGACGTGGTGAGGTTGGAACTGGTGAAGAGTCTGTCATCTAACCACCACGAACTCAGCATGCTTTTTCTCTATGCATGTTCATTCATTTTAGCCTTGGAAAATTTAATTTAAACAAATCATCCAGTCCGCCATGGACTCCGAGAAAGTCAAAACACCAAAAGGTGATGCAGATTCGAGAGAGGTTTTTAGTTTCCACTATACAACTTCCAGAAAAACTCTTCTTCAGCATTGCCCACTTCAGTAAATGGCACACGATCAACTAGAGTTACATATGAGTCCGCACAACTTTGACTTGTGCAGATGGCACACGGTCAACTAAAGTTACATATGAGTCAGCACAACTTTGGATAGTACTGTATGAAGTGGATTCGGCTGCTGGACTATGAATGGTTCCTAGATTCTTTTTCATCGCCATGCATCTCCGAGCCCCATGTGACTCAAGGTGGTACAGTTATTTGTACATTGGAATCTCGAGGATGTTGTCCGGAAAACTATATTCTCGATGTCACAACGACACATGTTTCGAAATTAAATTATATCAAACTCAGAAGCTTCATAGCGCTGTCATTATTCCCACATGGTGAATAAAGTTTTACTCAGAGCTTGTCGCCGCATTCCAGAAGAACAAACATCAGGCCGTCAGTTATGTTGTAGAGTTGCTGGTGGAACACAGTTTGGAGATGTTACGTGTTTCATAGCATTCTAAATAATCATCCCCAATATCATACTTGTGCTATTTCATGCGATTCTGCTTGATTTTCACTATTCCCGTAACCCAGCAGCTTGATAATACTCACGCGTAGGAGAGAGGAAAATTCATGTGAATTTGCTTTACACAAAAGAGAGAGTACTAAAGACATGAATTAATACTTTTGCGTTTCAACCATTTTTTCAATTGAACAATGTGCTTTCATCTATTTATCTCACATGTTTGGAATTATGATATGAGCATACAAGTGCAAAAGTTGCAGACATACTTGTTTCATTTGAGTCAATATTTCAGGTATTGCAGTTTCCATGTAAGTTTGTCTTACCCTTTAGACTTCAAACGAGATGTTCATCTGGAGTTCTGAATCATTGTTCTCTAAAGTTTAGCGTAAGAGGTATTTTTCATCTCATCAATACAACAAAGTTTTTCTTCACTTGCAAGCAGATTAGAAGAACGTAAATTCTTGAGAGGATTTATGTTGACCTTAGCAAGTATCATGCTGGTTCTGTCGTGTTCTAAACGACGTGATAAACAAGCAGGACTGCTCTTAGCTCGGACGAAATCTGATTTTATTTCAATGTTTGAGGTTGAAAGACCTCAGACACTGGTGTTAGAACTGTGCATGCCTGACAGTGAAGGTAGAAGAACAATCATACCAGCACTTGAAGACCTCGTGTACTCTGTACCCATGTTTTCGACATTATGATTAGAAAAATGATTTCCCACAAAGTTTATCACTTTCTGATCCTACGATATATGCAGAGTAATGTAGACTACTGTACCGATTGTCAAAGCAAGAAAAACGCGCAAGAGACTTTACACACCAAGCTGACGACCCATGTGCCTCTCAGTTGTAAGAATACAACCACTTGCTTGAATAGATCAAAGATTCTTTAAATCTCTGTGCTCAGCGTGACGACATCGAGTGTATCAGCACAGTGATGCATTCACTCAATTTTCACTTTCACTTGCACAACAAAGTCAAGATTGACTCTGACCTTCTCAGAACATTTTCCAATCACTCCGAGTATGGAGGAACACGCGTGTTGTGTTAGTATGTTGTCTTGAACTCGATCATCCACCCAATATAATGAGAGGATCTGATGAGTAAGCTGCAAATTTCTACTCGCTACGCTTCGGAGGGTCTGTGTTCCCGTGGGTGTTGATGCAGCTAGATTCCCATTCTTCCAGTCCGATTGTACATGGAGTTTTCCACAAGGTAGAGTACTTCCCATCTGAGATATCTGCGTTTCCATGCTTTCTTTGACATTCTGCATCCACATCGCACCATCTTCGATACATACCAGTTTTGTGGATTTCAGATTCACTTGCAGAGCTTTTAGCTTGTCCACTCAGTTGGGTCACCAGAGCTAATCAAACAACTCTTTTGGATTTCAGATTCATCTGCAGAGCTTTTAGCTTGTCCACTGAGTTGGGTTACTAGTGCTAATCAAACAGCTCTCTCCGTTAAACTTCACAAAAGGTTTGTTCCCCGAGAGATATGAAGTCCCCATTGCACACTCTCTACAATTTGCTTTGGAACCGGAATATTGGTTATCTGCTTTGATTTTGATTCACATCGCTTGTACTGCCCAGCACTGAGTGCGAGCAGCGTCTTACTTCTAGTTTGCACAATATCCCTACGGTCGTGGTGATTGCTCCTGATCCGAATCGTTGCAGAGGTAAGATTAATCTTATTTATCTCTTCATGCAGGTCGCAAGAAGTGTCATGCCCAGCCGGCACAAGTTTTGACACTGCGACCGGAAGTTAATTCTCTTCGGGTGAGCCGATCCGAAGGATTGAGGAGGGGCTCCTGTAGCCCAGGTGACATTTCGCTCGCGTATTCCAAGCAGCAAACGTTTCTTAATCTCTGATAGTGGAGGAGAGAATGGAAGGTGCAGGTGCGTCCATCTTCAGTCACGCTGCTGAACTGGCGACACGGGAAATGGACTCCGCACACGAGGAACCGGAGCTTCCCTCCGCCATCCAGGACCTTGTACAGCGTCTGGAAGGACAAGGCGAGCCTATAACGGAGCTTCCCTATTTAACCAAGCCAGAATTTCGGGAGTTCTTTCCGAAGGAAGCACCCTCGACAATCATAGGGTGGCGAAGCCAAGTGCGTCGTCGAGTGCTGGAGGCAATCGGCAGCTGCAACACCTTTGAGATTCTGGACATGGGCAATATTTGTGGGCTATATTTCTCGAGGTTGACGGCAAGCGAGTGGGAGGTAGTTCTCAGCGGTTTCAGGTCTAGCACTGTTCTTAAAAAGATACGAGTTGATTCGTTATACCATTCAGATGATGCGGAAATGGAGAGCTTCTGTTTCCAGCTTGGGAGAATTCTGAATTCCTCTAGCGTAACAGAGTTAGAACTGGGTGGGAGATTGAGTGCCAGATGTCTCTCGAATCTCGCCTCAGGTCTGCGAGGACGTTCCGATTCTAAACTCAAGTCTCTAGATTTAGAGTGGGCGTGGATGGACCCGAGTGGGGTGAAGTATGTGGCTGACATGATCAATAGTGCTCCTCTATTAGAAACGTTGCGTTTCGGCGGCCATCGGCAGGACATGGAGGACGAGAACATGAACGTTGGAATCCTGTCCCAGGCTGTGATCCAGAGCTCGTCTCTGAAAGAATTGACCTTATTGGGGATGGGGCCGGGGAAGTGGAAGTGGGGAGGGCGCTTCTTGCTGAAAGCATTGGCCGGAGACGATCGCAACCGATCCATTGAACGTCTTCGGGTATTGTATATGAGAGGACTCGGAGACTGGTTAACGGAACTTCTTATTTCCAACCCATCATTGAAGGAAGTGGAGCTCCACCCACTTCGCATGGAGCCTGAGCAAGCGCACCAGCTCGGCGAAGCCATACGTGACAATGCCATAGCGACTACTATACTTGTTAGGGTTGAATCCAGGTTTGTTGAATCCAGGTTTGATGAATACTGGGAGTCAGTGGAAGCTCTTGCTCGTTCTGCTAGCTCCGATGTCAATGACCCCACAGTGGAGCTTAAACTCGTTACTAGGAGTGAAGATGAAGTGATGTTATCATTAAACCTATTAGGTAGGGTACTGCGCGGGGAAATCACATCTCTGAAATCTCTGAGTATATTAGATTCCTTTTCCAACCAAAAGAGACCGGAAGGTATTCTGTCGATGAACGGAAGAACTGGAGAAACTTGCGTCCTGAAGAGACTCCGATTAAGTGCTCGAAGCAAAGATGTTTGGAAGGGAGTATGGAAGGACCTGCTTTTGTGCCTGCGAGGGAACACAAGTCTCACTCACTTGGATTTGAGTGAGACCTGGCTGGATGAAGAGACTTTCAGGGACATGATGGGGCTACTCCAAGTGAACTTGAGTCTCCAGGAAATAAATGTTTCAAGAACCTCATGGGCTACAGACGGAAAGGCGGCGCTGATTCAAGAGGCACTCAAGCAGAACAAGATGCGGGCCGACTACATGTTCGTATTCAGAGAAGCCGGATTAGCATTTGGAGATGCAAAAGCTGGTCGACTCTTTCTATGCGGCTCTCCTAGAGCAGGTAACGTGCTCTGTAACCTCTCACCTTTTTGAACTAGCAATCTAAGGTTTTACATTTCAAATTTAGTATTAATTTATGAAGTTTAGTTATGAATCGAGATGTATTTCGATTTTTGTGAAAAATAAAACAAAAATATAAGAAGAAAAAAGTCAAATACTAGTGATTTCAAATCTGAATAAGATATTTTTCAAAAAAACTTATTTGATTTGAAATTCAAATTTTTTTCCATTCTTGTTTATCATACTCAAAGAATACGGTATCAATTAATCTGAAAAAACCTCTGAAGTAACAAGTTGTATTTGTTGTGGTTATGTGTATTCAATTTATAGGCAAGACTCAATTACGTCAAACACTGATCCATGGAAGAAGTTGGCAATGGGCCAAATTCAAGTGGAGGACTGAAGGAATTGAAGTGGACTTCTTGCAAAACAATAAAGAAAGACAAATCTCAATTTGGGATCTTGCAGGACAAGATATTTTCCGTACCCTTCAAAGTGTGCTCTTTCCTCGAGCTAGCAATTTTTGTCTTTTTTTATTTGTTTATAGCCCCTTCTGTCAGAAAGAAAAAAAGTACAAAGAAAGTTCTTGTCTTGAAACAGAGTTGGAGGAATGGTTGAGTTTCATCACATCCTGCACTAGGATTACGGGACATAGTCTTCCACAAGTTCTTGTTGTGATTTCACATAAGGATAAAGCCAGATTCAAATCTTTGACTTGGGCTCAGAACATAGTGAAAAAACTCAGTGAAAAATTTGCAAGATTTGTGGATCTTCATCCTTTTCAAGAGTTTTTTCATGTGGACGGTCGTAAGAAGAAGCAAGTTAGGCCTCTCAAAAAACACATTTTTGAGATCTTTGATGACTTGTTGAGTAAAAAATCTCCACGGGTTCCTCAATTGTGTTCCCAACTCTCGTACCTCTTGGTTAAAAACACCAAGAAGAATAGAAGATGCCCTCTTTGGCAATCCAAGAAGTTTTCTGAATTTTGTTTAAAGATGTTGACAGAATTCATTCCAACCTCTTCGGCTCATGCCAAAGATCATTCAGAGATGATGAAGTCAATCACATCTTATATGAATGACGTTGGATCCATAGTTTCTATCCTCAACCTTGATTATATTATTGTTGATCCAAATTGGCTCACCAATAAATTATTGGGTGAGCTGGTAGCTGTGGGTCAAAACTTTCTCAAAAAAACGTCGAGTGTTTCATACGCAAGCAAGGACGGATTTGTGAGTGAGGATGTCTTTGCTTGGTCGATAGAAGAGTTTCTGAAAAAGAAACCAGAGGTAAAGATAGGTGTGGACAGAGACACAGAGATAGGTGTGGATAGAAAAGTCATTGAGAACATCCTTATCAATTTAGATTTGTGTTTCAAGGCGGAAGATCCTTTTCAGTATTTCATTCCCTCCTTCGTACCTGAGTATGAAAGTGCTGAAGGACAGATACCTCAAGAATTGGCGGACGAGAAGTCGAAGAAATGGAGAAGTAGGGTTGGGGCTTCAAAGTTTGTCGGCATCCGGATACAATGTCAAGATGAAAGAACAATGTCACTGAACGCTGGCTTTTTCCCATGCTTTGAGGTGATTTTAAAGATACTGTGAGAAAATTGAATGCGTTGAGGTCTGATTGTAACTCATGTTTGATGAATGGAGTGTTCCCTTTTCATTAGTAGAGTTTAATTTTTTAAATGCGCCGCTTAACATTTACCAAATTCTGTATCATTGTAGATATTCATGAGACGCAAGTTGATATCGGAGATGAATGTCTCCGAGAAGACTGTGACCTGCTCTCGACATTATATGCAAGTCTACCATGATGGGCATGAGATATATCTGGAGCAAGGAACTTCCCGCAATTACGTGGATGTTCTGATGTTATGCTCGGATTATAAATCAAGGGAGGTGGCTATTAAATACGTGATGAAGCATATTGTCCAAGAGTTGATATCATTTTGCGCATCATCAAAAGGTTGTCCCGGGGTGGCGTTAGTGCTCGGTCTGATCCAAACATGTTGCGTGGAGATGCTGATTCCGATTCATCTCAGAGGAGCCATTCTGATCGAGGAGCTCAAATCCAACTTCATTCGTTACATCTATAAGAAACTTGAGGATATTCCGTCGGATAGGGTTCACTTGGTGAAGGACGAAGAGTTGTTCAACTATGAGTACACTTGGCCCAAGATTGAAGAGCACATAGAGGTTATACAAGAAAGAGCGAGGAAATTGCTGTGGAAGAGCGATGTGGAAGAGATTGTGAATGTGACAAGACAGAAGCAAATGCAATCATTGGAGTCATTTTGCCAAGACCTTAGCCAACAATTGGGATCAGTGCAGCAAGGTGTAGACGAAGTGAAGAAAGATTTGATTCATTCTTACCCTGAAAATGAGAACATGGTTACTATGAACGACTCCAATCGCTCTTCATCCAGTAGGGCGAGCACAAGTGAAATGTGTGATTGCCTACATGCTTTGGATGAAATCCAACATGCTTTGGGAAGGATCGAAAAAAAGGTTGATGGTGTTGATGAAAGGATAAGATTAGGTCTGCAAGGATTGCAGACGAAGATGGAAGAGATACTCTCTCTGCAGCAACAACTGCAGTCAACTATGAGTGATTTTGTGTCTAAAGTAGATAGGATTATCGGGTATACTGAATCGTTTCAGCAGACCAGAACCCCCAAGCGACCTTACATTACGGATGATGTTAACAATTTCTATAGGTTGAGTGCATTTATGCATGGCGCGAAAACCGTTAGATTACACTTGATGTGTGAGTCGGCGACTGGGTTTCACGTGGTCGAAGATCAAGAAGGTTTGAAGATACGCGTGGATCTGGATAATCGTAAGTGGATTACCAAAACCATTGAAATTTCATACAAAGTCTTGTATTATACTGCAAAGGCTGGACTGAGTATGACGTTGGGGTTGGGCCAAGCGATTCCGGACTGGGCAGATTTAAAATCTGATATTGTTAAACTAGATGGCATTAGCGATGGTGATCGTAGTGCAGTTGTAAAAGCTGGGAAAAGCGAGGAGCTGACACAAGCATGGTTGAGGATTCAGAAACTTCTTGGGGATATTAACTATGCAAAAATCTTCAAGTTGTATCCGGTGAAATACGAGGGAGTAGAATCAGGTGGCCATGCATGGGTGTGCAAGGAGTGCATGAAAGAAGGTATTAGAACTGGGATTTTGTCGGGAAATTGAAGAGGTTAGAATGTCATGATGCAAATGACAAGCATATGTTTAGACACTCATGCAATATGATCCTCTGCAAAATCTTCCTTCAGAGTTTTCACTTGTACAAGTCTTGTATAATCTATGCAATCATGTCAATCGCACATACATGTTTCTGAAGAAGTTCAGATTTTGGCTAAACTATAAAGTTTCACTCTGAGGAAAAACTTTTAAGAAAGCCTTGTTGCAAGTCTCATCATGATGGATGATGAGCTCCTTCAATCTAAGAATGGATGAGAAACTAATTGTAAGCATTACTACTGCTAAGCACACTTCCTACAATGATGCCGTGTTATCAGATCTAGAAACCTTCTGTGAAAGGTTGACACAGAGGTCCATCAGATGTACCGATGAATATTTTCATCAAATCTTGATTTTGCCACCATCAGAAGTACACAAAAAAAAAGACATGTTATGCCTAAAGATGATTACTTCATTGCTGCCAATAAGGTACTGATGACATCACAACCTTCCATCACCCTTATCTCTGAACGGATCTGATATGCAAATTTATTGCTATGCAGGTGCGGAATTACTGTAGTTGCCATTCTAAGATAAATGTTAATACTCGCTCCGAAATGCAGGGGCGAAGTGGAGCTTAAAATATCAACATATGGAGCCTTCAGGTATCATATGCTGGACGGAGTGGAAACTTAAGAAACCATGACTCTCAAAAGTGACATAAATTCTGCTGTTGTTTCGCTTTGATGAGAGAAATTCTTTCTATCTTGACGAAGAGAATAGTGTACATACACTCACGCGCATCCCTGAGACTGGATCAGCAGTTTTTAATGCAGGTCATCTACTATTGACTTCAGACGCGATGATAATAAAGCTTGCATCTGCTAATCCAGAAATGAAGTACCAATGGTATTGTGTTGATGTGATATTTTGTATTTTGTTCCGAATGTCTGGATGCTTCCCATATTTATCTTTCTACTTGAAGGAATTTGAGGAGTCTGCATCGATGACTCCTTGAACATGCAGCAAGAATCATCTACATGCCAGCATATTAGTTTAAGTAAGAATTTCCACTAAAGCAACCTCCACCGGCTCACGGCCGGGGGCCATTCATACGAACACCGGCTGGACAACCTGCTCAGTTAGGAGGTTGGAGTGGTAGCTTCTTTCTCATCGATGCACGCAACGGATCAGTCTTAGAAGGATGGTGTTGATTACAGAGTGACTGGAAAAGAATTTCTCTGGAGTCTGAGTATTCTTTGTGACTGATCTACACAAAGGATTATGATGGTCGCTTTGTCGTAAGTTGTCCATAGCCCATGTCGATTCAAAGCCGATCCACACGAGTGGATTCTTCTCAGGATCTTGGTTCCTACTGGCAATCCCTCTCATTCTCATCATTCACGGTGAATTTTAAATAAGCATTTTGAAGACCGCTGGCCTCCTCCTCGCTTCAAACTCAGATGTAATAATCTTCCTCAGTGGCCTGCGACACGCAGAAGAACATCGTCTGGAGATTTATCCGCTTTCACGTAAAAGCATCACTTCTGCTACTTTCTATTCAAAGCATTTTCAAACTGGCGGATGCTTTGGCTGGGTTGTGTTGATTATACGTTTTAATGTGGAATAACTGCAGCAGGGACACGAAGTCTATTACAGCTGTCTCTCAAGATCCGCGATTACACACATGTCATTGGGAAGTTGATGAACGATCAAAAGAAGCGGTTGCGCACCAATGCGAAATTCCGAGCTTTGGCTTCCCTCGGCTCCTCCCTGAGACTTGTGAGGGACATGCCATGAAGACAAGAGACCAAACCGTCATGGAAAGATGCAACCAAAAAACTATCAGTAAATTACTCATGGAATATCTCTCTGAATTCCTCGCTTAACGTCCAAGGTTTCATTGAAGATTTTCTGCATCAAGCTGTGATTAATTCCATGATAAGTGCAACCCAGCCACCCAGAAAAGTGTTCTAGAGGAGTATCCCAAACGAAACAAAGATGTACGCCGATTACTTGATTACTTGTAATGAGCCAGTTTAGCATTTTAGAAAACGGTGCTTTTCTAGTCTACGTTAAGTCAAACTAAATGTCGGATATCTGCATGGTAGGACCACATCCAGTGTTCAAGTTGTTGACTTTCCTAACCTGGCACTCGCAACACTCGTCATGAATTCAAGCATCGCAGATCTCCTCGGTCAGATTGTTTGGCCTGTGATTGGAAAGACATTGCAGTTTTACGTTGAGGATGGTGCAGAGTTTGTGAGAAAGAGGTAAAGAAGTAAGAATCGGAATGAGTTCTTAGATATGTGACTGCAGCTAGCTAGATTTGTTGCGCCCAATCTGTCGTCTCTGCTGATTTTCGTCTGAACAGGGTGCTCGGTACAATTTGTGAAACAATCAGAACAATTTATCTGCTTTTTCTTGAACTGCTGTCAGGAGTGACAGATTATGTGATTCAAAAGCAGCGATTGTCTGCTGTAAACTCTATGCGAATGGGAGTTAATTACAAAAGGATTGATCTAGAGTCTGCAGTAGTAGAGGTCCACAAGTTCTTACATGTGCGCACGCTGAGATCAGGTACGGGAAAGTCTTCCTTAGTACACAATTTGAGACATTTCGCTCACTGAAGCTAGGGAATTCTAGGCAATTCTTTTTAATCGTCGTGCCTGGCAAGGCAGTGACGACTCGCAGAAAGGGCAGCAGACCTGTTTCTGGTGGCAAGATTGATGATGTGGTGAGGTTTGAACTGGTGAACAGTCTGTTATCTAAGCACCACGAACTCATTATGCTTTTTCTGTATTCAGGTTCATTCATTTTAAGTGTGCAAATTTAACAAAATTATCCGATCCAACTGGACTCACAGAAAGTCAAAACAAGAAAATGTGTGAAATTATTCGAGAGACGTTTTTAGTCTCCACTATAGCACTTCGAGTAAATCTCTTCTTCAGCACTGCCCACTTCAGTATGTTGCAGGAGGTCATCGACCACCACTTACTGCAGCATTGCGCTATCCTTAAACCCTTCCCGGTAGAAGATCTAGGAAGCCACTCCAGGTTAAAGGAGGTATTGTTCAGGCGAAGATTATGTTGTGAACTTCTGGCTGGGAATTGCAACTGCAGCCGAATTGGAGCAGGAAGAAATGTGTCCTGAATCCATGTTGTCTTCAAATTTTCTAAACTAACTTTTATTAGTAGATAGCCTGCCCAAGTAAAATATGATCTGATGCCAAGCTGTCTTCCCAATATCCATTCCGCCTTCCTTTTTCGAATCGAAATCACCATAATGAGACAAAGGCGTCGGAAATGATTTAGACGGAGGAACAAATCCATCGTTTTTGTGACTGGGTGTTATTGACTTTTTGGCTACTCTACTACAAGGATAGTCCAGGGAGCGAACTGATACCGAACATGGTCGGGAAAATACGGCTCATGAACATTTCAGAACTGTGACGATGGTCCGCAGACGTATGGAAAATACGATTCATGTACCATTCTAAACCGTGGCAATCTTCTTCATAGTGTATATGAAAACAGGTCCTCCGACTCGTGCAGATTGCGCCCGGCCAACTAGAGTTGTATATGAGTTAGCACCACTTTGAAAACAACTGTATAAAGTGAATTCAGCTGCTGGACTATGACTCGTTCCTGGAGTTTTTTCCATTGCCGGGCATCTCCGAGCACCATGTGACGCAAGGTGGTAGAGTTATGTGTACACTGAATAGAGTCATAAGGCCTGCGAAATTCGTTCGCATGCCGTATGGACTCTGGGAGCAATCCGAGAGGATGCAACAGAGCAACATGCGTCCTGGTCGTGGAGACATCGGGGAGCGGACACGAAGGGGCCTCCGTGAGCTCCTCGGCTGGATTCTCTTCTTCCTCCGCTGCCTTCTGTACTGGCACCTCCACGGCCTCTTTCAGGTCAGTTTCTGCGATTGAGATACTGCTCACGGCGTTGGAAGCGCCATTCCGTGACGAATTCGCCTGCACGGAACCTCTAGAGCGAGAGATCTTCAGCTGTGCAGATTCATGTGATGAAGGCATGCATAATGCAGGAGAGCCATGGGTAAGGCGAACGGTGGAAAACGAGCAGGATGCTATGCCTGAAACGGGAACTGCTTTCGAGGACCATGTACGACGTGAAGCTAACGCCGCACCGCCGCAGCTGCTGCCTACGAGCTAGGCAGCCATCGTTATTTCTCCAAATGCTTCGCTCCGTGATTGAATCCAGCGTCTGCCTCCAAGCTGTTGATGACCATCTCGATCTCGCCCTTCCAAAAAAAGTATTCCTGTTTACACGTTATATCGTTACCATATCGTCACAGAATCTTATGGAACAAAAGCTCGACCAGAAGGCGCAAAATGCGCCTCGGAGGTGGAAAATATGAAACAGTCAATTGAACTGTACAGATCAGGTCGACTTAAGAAGGGGGCAGCCGAATATTGTGAGCATTGGTCGTGACATTCGAAAACTACTCATTCTCATCCGACTCCCGGACGCAGTGAATCTCTCGAGCCACAGCCAATCGAAGCACGTCGTAGAATGGCCTCAGGAAGCCAGGCCAGTAAGGTTTGAGGCACAGCATCAAAGGGCATGCACCAGCGCGAGTGCGTCGTTTGCATGCTTCCATACAAACAAATTAATACATATATCTAAAAATTTTCAGCAATTTTAAACAAAAATAAAACATTCTTAGAATTTTACTTCTAAGATTGTTTTATTTTCGTAGAAGTACATCTCTGAATACGCTAAATGTATGTAGTGTAATACGGGTATGGCCTGCCTCAAAATATTTTCCTATTACTCCAATCCTACAGACCAGGCACGGATACTCGGCGACGACTTGGAGAATTCTCTTGTTTTGCTCGCTGGTGTGTGGATAAAAGTATCCCTCCCGTCATCCCCCCGAAACTCCGAGCCCGCATTCCCCGCCGTCTCCGACTACAGTTGGCAGCCTGGGGACGAGGGCGACGTGGAGGTTCGCTGGGGACCCTAGTATCCTTCGCGGAGGAGGCCGCTGATACTCGCTCCAGTTAAAATTGAAAGCACAGCAAATTAGTTTGAGTCATGTCCATGGTCAAAAGGCATGGTCCATGCCCTTATTACCGTACACTAAATACATTTAGCATATTCAGACATATATTTTTCAGTATTCAGAAATATATTTATACGTAAATAAATCATTCTTAGAAATAAAATTACTAAAAAGTTATAGATATAAATATTAATTTGTTTGTACATACATCCATGAATTCATGGAAATATGCGAACGAGACTCACCCTGGGACTAGAGTTGGAGGCACGTCAAAACATTTTGAGGCATGCCCCACTCTCAAGGTCACAAGGCATGCCTGTATTACAATACGTACATTTAGCGTATTTGTTAATGTACTTATACGGAAGAATGCGAACGAGGCCTATCCTCGCCCTGGGGCATGACCTCTGAGGTTGTGCCTCAACACTACCTGGACATGCCCTTTGAGGTCGTGCCTCCAGCCCGTGTGACACCTGGGACGAGGTAAAAATGCCCACCGTCGCTTGTCGACAGTGGACTGCGCCTTCGTGTTTTACCCTGATGCTCGCTCGTGTCCTGCCGTCTTCGTGGAGGGCGCGAGTTCGGCAACGGGTCGCTTTTCGGACACCACGCGTGCACTCGCTACCAGCGATCAATGGGTCCGTCTGCTGCCGATGCCACACGATGTGCCCTGTCTTGTTCCTCTGCCACAGCTCGGCCATTCACTTCCCAATTTTGGAGCAACGTATGAAAGTGAGGCTTAGGCTGGGTGTCCCATAGCTCCCCCAAAATTCTGCTTCACGGCGCCAAGTGACAGAGAGACTTCCAATTATTTGCCTTCTTAAACTATCTCGTTTTGTCCCAAGTTGGGACTAAACGAAATTCTGTGAGTTGGGACTCCCAACTCACAGAATTGGATATGTTGAATCACCTCGAAACTGTACTTTACCCGACCTTGAATGGTGACTAGCCTTGGAAGAAACCATTTCCGCACAGCTTGAGTAACTAGTTTATCTTAATGCTCTTGTTTGCAGTCCATCAAATTGGATAGTTTCTTTCGTAAAGCTCAAGAGTAGCCCTACGTGGGCTACGTGGACCGCGACGACATAGACAGTGGTGAGGCAATCTGTGTAGTACTGAGGACAGATCGTACTGATGTGACTGAGAACGTTGCTTCGTCGCGTTGTGGATCTGAGGAGTATCTGTATGTCAGACATCTGTAAAATTGTTTTCGTCTACCTCGACAACCTGTTACCTGTCATATCCCGACAAGCCTCAGGTCTAAGATATATATCCAAGATCCTGAGACGATAATAGACGACTTGTCTGGCATCTATATGGGTATAGATGCCAGACAAGAACTAGCCGCTCTCTACTGCCTGGAAGTGCACTGAGCTTATCTCGTCTCATGTAAAAGTTGTACAGGACAACAGAGTATTCAACAGAGAACTCAGAGAAACTCCTCCTTACAATCGAGCACTCCATGGAAAATAATCTTCACAATCAATGTAAACTTTACTGAAGACATCTGGCGCAGCTGACATCACAAACAGACGCCGCCAACCAAAGTGGGTGTGGCAATTTTCTCCTACATGCGGTCGTTCGGGACTAAGCTGCGAACTAGAAAACATGAAGGGGAACCTCCCGGAACCTTCCTCAGGAACCCAGCAACTCGACTCACAAGTGAATTAAAGTGGAAACGAAACCGTATCATTATAATCCTGGATTAGGATTGCACAATGAAAGTACTGATATGAATCCGATCAGCAACCAGCTCTTTGTTTTGTTCACACAGTGTTTCTTCAATTGGACAGAGCCTAGGGATAAGTAGCAATTTTCTCCTACATGCGGTCGTTCGGGACTAAGCTGCGAACTAGAAAACATGAAGGGGAACCTCCCGGAACCTTCCTCAGGAACCCAGCAACTCGACTCACAAGTGAATTAAAGTGGAAACGAAACCGTATCATTATAATCCTGGACTAGGATTGCACAATGAAAGTACTGATATGAATCCGATCAGCAACCAGCTCTTTGTTTTGTTCACACAGTGTTTCTTCAATTGGACAGAGCCTAGGGATAAGTAGATCATCGTACTCCAAACGCTGAGTGATATCTCGTGGTCGTATGAAAAGCTCTTCCGGCCCAGTAACTTTATTTTCCCCTTCTGTCTGCGTCCGACTGCCATGTGAAATTCATGCTGCCTCGTCTGCTGTTATCTGCTTCAGTTTCTGCAGAGCTGCACGTCCAGCACAATGCAACATTCCCACTGTAAGGTAATTGTGTGAAGCTAGAGAAGTACCGAAAACCAAAACAAAGCAAAGACAGCATAGGTTCGAAAGTTCTGAAAATATCACGTCCCATTGCATTGGTCCGAAGCAGCTATACGATTGAGTACAATATCAGACACAGGTGGTTATCTAGACAGAGCTGCCTTCAGCCCAGAAAGAAAACCACACCCTGTGTGAGACGCGTACCTTCAGTGTAAGACTCATAAAGCTCCTCGGTGACAGATGACGGCAGTGAATAATCCTGGCACTTGCTATTGTCGACTTTCTTCAACATCTGTTTGAAGTGTCGTACCTGCGCAAACATCCCCAGGTTTACAGATCAACACACATAGCGGGTTAGATGACTGGAGGCCGTTATGCACAACCGGAAAAACAAACACAACAAGACGATGGTCTGCGCTGAATAAGCCCGAGCAACATGGGAGGAAGCGGATACAGCGCTATTGAACTTGTTACATGGAATGTAGATCAAACTACTTTGTGGTTTATGCATGTTCAGAAAGCGAACCTCCTCCTTCCGAAGAAGAGTATAAGAGCTCCCGGGCTGTCCGGCTCGAACAGTGCGCCCAACACGATGGACGTAGGTCTTTGCGTACACAGGCATATCATAATTGACAACGTTTGCAACACCTTCCACATCCATACCCCTTGTCATCGCATCTGAGGCAATGAGCACTTGTGCCTGGCCATTCCGGAATTTTGCCAACGCTTTACTGTAAAGCATGATATAGAGGCAAGTCATCAGGATTATTGAAGCCAGCTACGAATGTCGGATAACAAACGAACGGAACCGACTTGGATATTCATCCCAATATCAATAAATCAGAAGAAAGAGGAAATAACCTGCGACTTAGAGGTCTGTATGTTAAAATATATACTTATTAGTTAATTGGTCTACAAACCCCATCAAAAGCACACACGTCTTGGACAAACCTGCGGGGTTGTTGATGCTGCAAGCTTGAGTACTCAACCACCTTGACAATCCTTAGTAGCATTTTAGCAGAGTATATAGTCGATGAGTAGCCACTACAGAAGCAGTGAAAACAATGGTTGTTTGGCTGCAAAGCTGTTGTAAGAGTGCTACCAAATATAAGGGCTTCTCTCCCGGTTTGCAGACCTGCAAAGATGTTCAGGACAACAATTTCTGTTACGGATCATGCGATGCAGGTTTGAACAAACACAGGCTCCAAGGCTACGTGAACTAAATTGAGTCAGCAACAAGTTATGGTGGCAACGTGTGTGAACAGAGATACGAACCATCCTGTAAGACTTAAGTTGTTCTGGTAGTTGATACCGGTTGCCAGCAGCACCAGGCGCCACATATATGGGGCAGAGAAGACCAAGTTGTGCAATTTTTGCTGGATCTCTCGTCAAGGTAGCCGATAACACCATCTTCATCAATCGTGGGAGTGCAGTGCCTCTATTTCCTCTTTCACCACGGAAAAAACTCACGAGAAATTGTAGGTGCTGAAGAGTGAACCCTTTCGTATTTCGAATATGGTCCATCAAGCGCCCTGGAGTTGCAACAAGTATGTCATCCTGGTTTTCGGCAAGGTCGGGAGTTGCAGCCTCAAATTTTCCAAAACTGTGGACCATCGACTTACGAATCTGAACCAATTCAGCCGCTTCAGCTACAATTGACGTTTGTCCCACAGATAGTCCCACTGAGAGACCAACTGCTGGTGCGATGGTGTCAAAGACTGCTTTAACCTGAAGAAACGCGATTACAAAGGTTTAAGGCCTTAAGAGAAGCTTGAGCGGATATATAGGAACTGGAAAGCCAGCCAAATATGGGTACTAGAGGTTACATAACAATAAAAGCCATCGATTAAAGTAGCGCTAACTCCCTGGTTTTCACGATCTTGAAATGTCCTGTACAGAAAATGGGCAGAATCTTTGAAGCACGTGAACAAGGAATTCCAAACTTTGATACATCAGCATGGATTTCCTTTCTATCTCATAGTTGTACAATCAAATAGTAAACATAGACCCGAAATAGGAGAGATTCTCAACATAAAGACCATCCAAACTACGTTTCAAAAGAACCTCACCTGCGCAGCTAGATCCCTGGAGCACTACGAGAACTCGAAGAAGACGAATCACCCGAGACGATAACTTTTGGACGATGGGTAATGCGTAAGATAGTGTTTTGCCACTGCCTGTTGGCGAGCTGACACAGACGTCTCGCTCGCTTAAACCAGGGCCCACAGTCTCGTGCCACACGGCCATCTGTACTGGAAACAACGACTGTATTCCTGCCTTCGAAAGCATCTTGAAGTCTGCAATGTAACTCGAAACGCACCAAGAATCATCGGCTGGACATCGAGACAAACTTCAAGTGCTGGGCAGATAGAAGATGATTACAAACGGACGGACGGCAAGGCTACCTGGTGTCCAAGCCAGGCACTTGTCTCAGGGAGGTGGCCTTGTAGGTATCAATATCAAGCGGATCACGCATCCATGGCAACACCGGCCCGTGGTCTTGCGACTCTGCTGGAACCAAATTAACATCACGACCCATGATTCTATCCACATCCCTCTCAATTGTGGAAATTCAGAAGTATCGTCCGCTCCGAGTGCGTTCAACTCGTCAGTGTTCTCTGTAATTACATGCTCCTCATCCTCATCCGGAACCCCTAGGGACTTACTGTTAGGCTCCTCTTCATTGATCTGTTTCCAAGGGCCACCATCTGCAATCACATCCACCTTTTCAGACAAATTGTGAAATTATGCATCTCTTTCTCGATCACCGGTTGAGGATATGAATGAATAAAGATAATACTGAGACTGTGCAAAAATGACTTACTTCTCCAGATACGCCTCTTGCGTTAACCAGTTCATCACTTGGTTCCAGATTGCCCCCTCTTCGTATCTTCAACCTCTTTTCTTTCTTTCGTTTCTTCTCCAATTTGGACTCTTGAAATTCAACCAGCTCCGGGACACTTCTGTCGATGTCGGCTGCAGAAGTCTCTTCCGCTCGCTCTATATTATCTTCACTTGTTAAAGTATCGTTCACCTTCCTTTCCTGTTCTTCCGTTCCAGGAGAAGCAGGAGCTTCCAGAGGAAATACATGTTCTTCAGTCGTATCCGAGACTTTCAGCTTCTTGTGCTTTTTGATCTTTACAGCAGAATCAGGAGCTTCGTGGTCCATCAAGGTTGCCAATTCTGCCTTGTGTTCCTGGTGTTGCTTTCGCTTTTTTCGCCTAGTATGAGGTTCAATTTCGCTCACTGCATTAGATTCTTCCTCAACCACAACCTCTGAGGCTCTTCTTGCTTTCATCTCTACTCAGTGCAGGATCAGAATCCTTGTTCGAGACTTTCTCCCTGTTACCTGGAGAAGTACCTTCCGCTTTCTCTCTAAGCGGAAGCAGAGCAGCCCGCTCCCGAGCTCTGGCATTCAAACGATCTAATAGTAATGGAGATCCACGCTTCCGACTTTCTCCTCTCAGCCAGCGCTCCACCTGAAACATCGTTGCCCCCTAAACAGCAGGCAAGCATTTAATCTTCAGGGCAAAATTGCTCGCGCACATCTAGACGAACCATGTGACAAGAAAACTGAACCCTTCTCACGAATCTCTATCACACAGACGTCCCGTACTCTTCTGCGCCAAGCTCCGCAAAACGTCCGCACGTGGATCACATAAATAATCTGATGTCTACTTCACTGACAATTTCGAGACGTGATCCGAGCGTAATCCGAGCGAAATCGGAAAGAAAGTAGCAACGACATGTTTTCAGATTTCAGAGAGGCCTTGACTGCATCCCTGACACAGGCTCGGGGTTTAAGGTTTAGTTTACAAAGTTGGCAGAAAACGCTACACAAAGGTTAGACATTAACCCCAGCGTGGTAAGTTAACCAAGGTAGCCTAATTAGTGTATGCGTAAATTCCATTCTTCAGATTAAGAGTATTTGAAAAGCGGCGATGATTGAGGGTTAGGGTATCAGACTATATGATCACAAGATTTCGAAACGCAAAATTAGTTTGCAGTAGGTCTTGGAGAATCAACGCAGCTGTATGTCATAACTTGTAAAAAATCTGATATTTCATGGATCAAAGATGAATTATTATATATTTGATTGGTAATCATTATTGAACTCAAATTAGTTCACATCTGAGTTAATTGTCATTATTCGTCGCTGCAGCTCTCCACAATGATCGCTCAATTCCTCGTTTTTTGTGCGCGCTAATATGTTTTAGAGTCAGTTAAAAATTCAAGCCGGCACTATTCGATGTATCCACACTAATTTCTCGCTTGGTCCCTAAAGTTCTCTCTTCCCAATCAATCTGGCAGTCTATAATTGCAAATAAGAGTATAGTCAAGATGGTTATGCGGGCGATAAGGTTTGTGTCCAGATAAACTACAGAAACTATGAAGAAGTGTTTCGTACCAAAATTGATACGTAGAAGTAGTCTAATTGTAGTTGCAGTTGAAAGTGTGAAAATATACGTCGAAAGGAAGCAAAGGCGCAACTCGAGCAGAGTCGACAACTTAGAAGAACCTTTGCGCGGTCTCTTTCGATCATCGTGGAGTCCAGGGCCGTTGGACTACGCTGCTCGGGAGGTCGAGAAGCGGACGAAAGCTCCGCCGCTACGCCTCTAACCGCGGCTAAATCTGGAGGCGGACACGGGAGCGCCCGGATAGACGACGAGGCCGACGGGCTCTGACAGGACATCGGAGCACGAAAGTGGGAGCTCTTGGCGGGCGGTGGATATCGGAGGTTCCGGTTACGGAGGAAAGCCTGGAGGAGTACGATACGGGCGACCGCACCGGTGAGCCGAGTGCAGTTCGGAAGTGATGGCCGATGTTCGTGGAAGCTTCGAATTTAGCAGGAGGAGCGCGGCAGGCGGTTTAGAAAGAACCTTTTTGCGCGGTCTCTTTCGATCATCGTGGAGTCCAGGGCCCCGGCTCGTCGTAGAACCTACTGTTGGGATGTGACGCGGAGCGAGCGAGAGGCGGAGGTGGAAGGTGGGAATCATTCCCACGTTTTTGTCGATGTGGGAATTTCCGCATTTGCGCATTTCCGCAATTCCGCAGTTGCGAGTTTGCCTGCGAGGGTGCATGGTTCCGGGCACGCAGAGGGGAAGGGGTCTTGGCAGTTCGATCCATGAGCGATGGGACTTCGCATCCAAATCACCTCCTCCTCCTGCTGGTCCGCTGCAGGAGCAGGGAAGGGCCGTCCCGGCTCCTTCTCCGTCTAAACGCCACGTAATTCAGGGGACAGGCCTAATAATTTCGGAAAACTGATTTGTGCCTGTCCTTCTCGTCCACCGCAAGCGTAGTCATGCCTCGCCCTCGCCTGTCCAGTCCGGTGCCTCCGTTCTATATCCATTTTACTGTCAACTATGCGATGGATCCGATCCGTTTGGAGGTTATTTGTCGCGGCGTGCACCTTCCGGAATTACGCGTGTAGCATAGGCCAACCGCTGTCAAATAAGGCTGAAGATTTTAGTCTGTTTGCAAGAACTGGCAGGCATTTGATTCTCGATCCTCGGATCGATCGAACGACCTAGAAACCCCACTGTCTTTTTGCAACCCCATCGTCTTTTGGTCCTTACCCGTTCATCGCCTTAACTTACTTTTGCAGATACTCTTCGTGGGAGAATGTTGTATGGTCCTGCTGAAAGATTTTTCCAAGTCTACCTAACAACTGCATGAACGAGGTCTAGATTACCGGTACTGGATACACAAATCTGGATGGAATGATCAACAGTATGTGCGCCTCTGTAGAAATTCAGATCTCGGGAGCCCATTATCATCTTGTGCCATAATCAAAGACTCGGAGTGATGCTTGAGTAGATTCCTTGGTCCACCACCAGATCTACAGCATCAACAAGCTCATGGCCAAGGCAAAGCCTCCTTTCATATGAAAAGTGAGGGCTTCTCAAACGACATGAAACTCTCATGGCTAACGTTATTGGTCCTCTAATTTCAGACGATTATTTGACTCAATCGTTGGATGTCGCGCAAATCTAGGCAGAGAAACTTTTTCTCTTCTTCCAGAGGCAGGTGGATCCGAAAAGATACATCGTCCTTACGTGGAACATGATTTTCTTTCTCTATGCGAGCACCACATGAAGAAAGGAAAGCACGAACCGCTCGATTGGTGCGGGCTAATGCGAATAAGTCAATTCGAGCTCGTATTTCTACGAGCTTGAATTGTTTTATTCGTCGAGCTTCCGGAGTCCAACTCGCTTGCGTAAATTCATCACGATGAAGTTTCCTACTTTCTGAGCTTTGTTTGACCAGGTTTTGGGTTAACGGCCATTCACAAGAATTTTTATGCTTTTTCCAGTTCCTTGCGAAAGGAATATTATGCTTGGCGTCGAAGACTTGCAAGGTACGCGTCTGGTTTGAAAGGCTAGCTGACAACACCACCCTGATACAACTTTTAGGTTATGACATTCGAGTTCCAAAAGTCAGACGTTTGATTGGGCATCTACTGAGTTTACACTGAACGTTTGATTTTATTGATCTGTATGCATTCACGGTTATATGAAGCTCAGAATCACAAGCAGTTGCTGTAAAGACAACCAAAATTCAATTTGGCTTTTCTCATCCGAATAAGGCTGGATATATTTAAGACATCAAATTATTCTTTTCCGGAGGTTAGGAAAGAGGTTAAGCTTCACTGACTGCTTCTGGGTCCACCTACAACAAGTCCAGATCCAATGCAAAGTTGCAAACTGTTTTCGCTCTCTCTCCATCCGACTCTGCTCTCATGCACAAGGAGGAGAGAGAAGCGGCGAGAACGGCAAGATCTTTTTGGGAAACGCACTCCTAGAGCCTATTGATCTTGTATGTTGCAGTCTAGGGGCCAAGCAGCTTTTTGGGTGATAACTTTACACGGCTGACTGTCATTGACACTGGAACAGATCTTCAGCCATCTCTTGCTTTCACGAGTGGTAATATTCATTTAAATTTACTGTTTCACCTCCGTTCATTCCGATTTCTGATGTTTCTGATATTTCGTTCTTGCATGTAAAATATTTGAGCTACTCATTACCACACTTAATAATATAATGGATCCACTTACACTTGGTCACCACTGAGGCTGGTGCTGGTAAGAAAAAGATGTTGCTATTTCAGAGATCACATTACCTCTGGAATATGTTCACAAACTTCCCAATCGAAAGCGTTTGAATAGGTCCACTAGACATATGAAGAAAAGAGTGTGGACCATCTCACATGATCGAAGTTCGGTCCACTTTGTACCTTTACATAGATCCCACCCTTTAATTGACTGACTGTTGGATGCAATGTGCCACCAATTTTGATTCCACGCACCATGCATTTCATGCTTTTTTCGTTATAAAGTTCAACTTTCATACTTCCTAACAAATCAAGATTTTTAACAAACCTTTTTTTCGGTTTATGATCTGTATCAAATGCCTTATGAACTTTTGCAACGGGGTTTGAAATCTAAGATGCTTCCCTATACTCTTGAAAGAATATTATTAAAGATAGCCTCACTTCTTGCCTTGCTTGATTGTTGAAGTCAAAATAGATGCGATTGCAATGGGTGACTATGTGAAGAAATGGAATCATACCTCAGGAGTGATGTACTTGTGTTGAAATGCAGGAGCAAAAGAGAGAAAAATTGGATAATATATTGGTGAACATTCTATAACAAGTATCTGTAGACGAATCTAAAGGTTGTGTATACTTTAAGAACCTAGTCTTGTGTTTTACTATCATCATACGGGACACAAAAAGGATGATTTTGTGGAAATGAACTCCACGTGAATGTAACTGAAAGATCGTACTTCTTAAAATAAGACATAATGTTTTATTTAGTGGTATGGAAATTTCAAAGATCCAAAAGTCGACACACATCCGGATGATCCAGTTTTATACATGTATGAAGGACTATGAATGTTCACTCGAGAAAATGGAGAAGTAACTGAAAACTTGAAGATTTGTTGTTATTCTTGTTATTCATGATTGAACGGAGTAGAATTTCTTTGTTTGCTAGTATTGCTACAATTGTCCCAGATTATTAGGAACTTCGTATCGATGACTTCTGTCAAATCGCATGAATAATTCATATAAATTTCTTCGACTCTTGAGCACTCAAAGTCAATGGCAGTAAAATATTGATTCACATACCTTCAATTATAGCAAATATATTTATGTAGGCGAGGGTAGCTGGTTACTCATTTGATTCCGCATCCTGCCGGACGTCTTCTCAACATTGGGCATCTGAAACTCTTGGAAACTGTGTCAAGGAGTGTAGATTATTCATGTAAGGAGAATTTCTTCGTTTCTTGCTGCAGGTAACTCCGTCTTTCACCTTCCATTCTGTTTCTGTTTAGGATTTTGAGTCCTTTGAAGATTGTAAGGGCTCTCTGGATGACGTCGGGATCATGCGAAGGGGGAATCGAAAGATGGAGAAAAAATAGGAGATTTCGTGAGCTGGTTTCGTCCTAGACTTGTCCTGTGTGAGAAGAGACATAAAATCTCGAAATAAGTTGCCGTTGATATCCAGTCTCCACCAGAAGAATGAAGAGGTCCTTTACAGTGCTTCAGTGCTTCCGTGCTTCAGTTTGCTGTAAACATGCATTGACCGAAAAAGTTTGGGAATTCGCACTAGGTGCATGTGCCAGGCAATTGCCATGCATTCTGCGAGATGTTACACTATAAAGATGGCTCTCCATAAACATTTGCGTTTGGCCTACCAATGTGTAGTCAAAGCTTCCAATTAACAAGATGTTTGCCAGTGACAGAACATGGAGGGCTTTAAATAGCATTGCAGAGAAATGTATAAGACCTTCGATCGAAAACTCCTTATAACGGCAGATATAACGGGCGGGGGTTCAGTTTTCGATTCCCAAAGGTACGTTACATGTAAATTGCATGAGTGTTTTAAAATGTTTGCATGAATCATCATGTATCTGCCTTTGAAGATAACCTACTTCATTTCGTGGATTTATAGCCTCAATTTTCTGCGCGTTGTTAAGTACTTAAATATTGATCGATTCACCAGGCTTGACTGAAGAAAAGTATTTAAACCTCTTTCGGTTGTCAGGAAGATTTTATTGGTTCCAATATTTAACACTAGAGAAGAGGGAATGTCATGGAAAAGGTGACTAACACTTAAATATCTACGCACATAAATCCCCTTCTCCCATCTGCAAACGTCTCCCTTCTCAAGGAGATCACTTCCGTAATGAAGAGAATGAACATTTGATTATAAGTCATATTTGATTCACGTTTTTCAGATTACTAAATTTGTTTGTTTCTATTATATACAAAAACGTCTGAGGCAAGAAATGAATAATCATATTATCTTGAAATTAGAAGAAAGTAATGTGTTTAAATTATCTTCTATTTTAATCTTTTACAAAAACAATCTTGTTTCTATCATATTAAATAAACTCATAACATCTTTTACTTCATATCTATTTTTATATCAAACCGTATCAGTGTAGAAACTTTAGGAAGAAGTTCTTACAGACTATGGATATTTTTTTTGAATTTTTTTATTGCTAGAATGGGTGAATTTTAAAAAAGGTGTCACGCATATCAAAAGGTAGGCAATGGGTACTCATTGCAAGTCGTTAGAATCATACAACGTTGATGAGCGATGAGGAATTGAACTTACTCTTCATAATTTTGGAACGCGAAGTATGAAGCTATGTTTACTAACATTTTGCCACAAAATGTAAATTTGATACTTCTATGTTACTAAATATAAAAACATCGTAGTAGAAGAGCCGAAGCATCCTTTGTGCTAAACAAAACATCCAGTTTTTACGTCACCACAAAGACGGTTAAATGTGCAGTTGTCACAAACATCATTTTGCTTGAGCTCCTAAATTCCTTTTGTGAGTTTTGTAGGTTAGAGGGGGGCATGTTATTGTTTACCTTTGGTTATTTGTCAGAAATTAGACTAGAACTTCACAATTTAGGGTTTAGGTTAAAAATGGCATATGAACTTCTTCAGATAGAATGCGTGGCATTCCTTTGAAATTATTTGATCTTTTACAGGGTTGTTAAGCCATCACATAGGGATTTTTGTATAAAGATAGCTGAGCAGCACGTTACTACTGCAACATGCAATAGCTAGCTACCGGTATAGGTTTCCGGTTAGATGATGGGTATTTAGTTCTTCAATTATGATTAAGATCTGGAAATAAAGAAACTTGTTTGCATTTTGATGTAGTTTTGCTTAATATTTTTTTTAGCTACAGTTGTCATGTTTGATTGAGTCACTCAGTGTACCATAATTTTTTGGAGGCCCTGAAGGCACTAAGGATAAACTAAACCTTGGAAACTAATTTGGGTTGTTCGATATAAAACTAACTTATCATATTCAAACACATGCAGAAAACAAAATACCAAGTCAAAGATCTGAACATGTCTTTATTAAAAAATTCAGAGTGAATAAACAAAAAAATGGACATGGATTTGTTAGCCTTGTTGTCGTTTGCCAATAGTTTTCAAATCATTACATCCACAGAGAATATCAATTATCTTTTATATCACTTCATATAGTTTGGCTAAAGTGATGGACATGCAAGAACTATCAATACTTAATGAAACTATGAACACATTTGTGACGCTAATTTAAGGAAGGATGCATCAGCCAATAAAAAACTAGCGATTGACAAGAATAGGAAACGGATGTGTTCATCGAAAAATATGTGGAACGTAAAGAATTTAAATACCAAATTATGCGATCATTCTGGCATTTACAAGATGGATAAATAAGCGAAGACATAATAGAATCTTTCAAGTTAGTTAATGGATTGGAGAAGTTCTGAGCGTTTTCTGTCGAAAACGCTCAGAACGCTCAGCTCAAAAACCTTGGTGTTTTTGATGGTTTAGATAAGATGGTAGTTATCTTTTGTGAATATCTTAAGATTAGATCATGAACGATGACTTTTACGCCTACTAATCATATGACATAGACTAGAACTTAGACTATGATTATTCCATAGTCTCAAAAGGAGACTGACTTTTTTAGAATAATTTTAAAGTAGATTGGGTCTTTCAGTCATTTTCTTCAGTGTTTGGTTTGAATTATCACTTGCTTGCTTCTGAATGGCTCCACGTTCTTCTTTCTTTCATGCACTTTGTTGACTTCACGTATCGAAGCATGACGAGTTATGAGACATCGAGGGTAAATATATATATATTGGAAAATCTTGTGATACATGTTAATTATTATAAACTAGTTATGATATCATAGGAGTTAATTCAGGTATTGATCAAATGATTTACAATCAATATCTAGTTAGTTCAACTATGATTAATAATCAGTATTCATTTATATTATATAAATATAATTTTTTGGCTAAAATTTATTCGATATGTCAATAAATAATTTTGGCTATTTAATGTATGTAGTTTTTTTACAGGCATTAGGTAATTGAGAATATATTTAGAAATGTTTATCATTGAATATAGATTTTGAAATACATGTCAGGCATGTGAGAGAGAGATAAATACAAAACAATGACTTAAAGAAGTTATTCATTTCGTTGTATTTACCCGAACGTCATCGAAAATATTATTTCCTCTGCTCTTCGGAAATTTCTACTGAATTAGATTTACAAATTACTGGAATATACGTCGAGTCACATCATAGAGATAGTGATCTGCGTAGAACTTGGTAAGCGCCACTTAATCCTTCGCTCACTAGCTCAAAAGGAAAGACACAAGTTTCCCCAGGATTTGATACTACGCCGACTATCCTGCTACTCCTCCCTCGTCCTCAATAACGCTCCAAGGAAATTTCGTTCGCTAGCTTCTTTTCATAAATGTCGATTTAATGGCAGCAGGCTTCTTTTGCTTTAGTTTAAAGTATAAGTTTGTCCCGTGGCAGAACGCCTTTTCTGGCGCTGCCCTTCACGGCCGCCCCTCCGACGTTCTATTCCTGTACACTTTCTCGATCCGCCGGCCAAGTCGTGGGCCTTCAGGCTTCCGCGACTGCCGCACGAGACCAACAAACAACTTTCCGGAAGCCGGAAAGTTGCTCCGCTCGCGGTTTCGGCAAAGCTGCCGGACGTCCGTAACTGCGTCCCCGACCCTTCGACCGATTTAATTCTATTCAGAAGGCGAGGAATTGAATTCGTATCGTGGTCGGTGTGGTGTGTGTGCGAGGAGGAGTTGCGCATTTGCGGCAGGTGCTCGATCAGCGAAAGGTCTGCCAGCGAACCCTAGCCGCAAGCTGTTGACCTGAAGTGGGAGGACTTTCCGCAGACGTGTCAGGGAAGCATACATGGAAAAGGAAGGACGGAGAAGAGTTGCGGGAAGCGCAGTAGCTGCAGAGAAACGATGAGACCGGATTGCGTCACATCATCCTTGCAAACTAACATTGATTGATTCGGCACATTGCATGAGTTGCGATTTTGAACCCTCCTTCGAGCGTTTGCGGGTCCCCTCGGGGCCCTCCACGAGGCTCGTTTCATCATTCTTCTGTCAAGTCGATGCCCGAAGCAGCTTCTGATGATTATACTCCCACGGACTCTCCACTGCAGCATCTCGAGAGTTGACATGGTGCACGGTTGCCTGCCTGCCTGCTTGTGACGAATGATCTTGTCTGCACTTAATTAACCTTATTGTACCATCCCAGGTCCAAGGTTCCCGGCCTGGTCGTCCCTTCCCACGAGAGAATTCGGAAAGGAAATCAAATTCGTCCAATTGTCCAAACCTCGACTCGATTTATTCCCACTTCCATTTGCAAATGACTTTTTGGCATATACATGGTGCGCGAGAACTCGACTTATCTAGACGATGTTCAGGTACGAAAACAAATGATGATCCTCGTAGACTGTATTAGACTATATTGACACCAATTGGCAAATCGGACGCAGAAGTATTCAGTCGTCATGTCTAACGTAAAAAAGAAGAGCTTGAAGAAATCAGAACGCTCTTGGGATCGGTGATTGAACTGCGGTAGACTTCCGCTCAGAGTCCAGGCCCGTCCATGGTGAGCATCCGAACTCGACTCACCGCAGTGGAAACGAAGACTCACTACATTTGTGTGCTCATGAAGGACAAATGGGATGGTCCAAAGTGGAACGGCAAGTACGCCAAAAAAGCAAATTTGGAAGGAGTGTCACAGTTCGTAGCTCTGCTTTATCTTCATATCGACAAGTGACTCATGATCTCGGAGCCATGGGACCACGGTGACGTAAGATCAGAGGATATCCTGTTTGCAGAAGGGGAAATCTTCCTGAATAGACGAGACAGAGCTTCGAGATTTATTACTGTCTTCTTACCTTCAAGAATATCTGAGGGTGCTTCCGATCTTCACCCTCTGGTGAGTAGATGTCATCCAATTCACTACGTTTTGGAGCACAAGCTGTACCCTGAATGTGGAGATCGTGTTACCGGCAGCTCAAAAATAGATATCAACTCTTTATGATTGGAAGAGAAAGTATTTTCAAATCGCAGAAATATCAACCGACTATGAGCCCGTACCCGTACCTTCACAGCGGGTAACTTATTTGTTACATGAGGGTGGATGAATTTCGACGGGAAAGGTTGGGATACATGAATCTTTGATGACGGGTATGCGGGAAGGGGTATCCAAGATAAGGGAGGAGCTGCAGAAATATCTTCTTGGGGTCTGATTTACCCTAAGAAACAAGAATTATCTCTGTCGCCAAACATTCCATTAATATCGTTGCGTAGACCGCTTTCTTGATCGTAGACGCACTGATTCGAATCGTATATACGATTTGGTTTGCAAAATGTCAAAGTTTGATTGCCATACGAGTCAGATTCCATTCGAAAAGGAGTCCCGCCAGGATTTGCTCGCTCGGCTTTTGCAGGACTCTCAGAACTATGTGCATGACATGACGAAGAAGAAGAAGAAGAAGAGGAAGGTGGGTTTCACTCCTCATAATGCAACTAGGCTTTTACTCTACGTCTGCGCGCTCGCTCGCTCATCTGCACGAGCGTAGACTCCATCCTCCTTCTCCTCCTCCCTCCCAAACAGCAGCAACGCTTTTCCACTTTCCATACTCTTCTATGATCTAACCCATTTTTACAGCAGGGAGCCAATGTCTGACCCAGAACGTCAAGCAGCAACACGCGTCGTACGTGCTGGCGTGGAACCATGCGACAATGTTGCCTGTAGTTTTTTCCTCGCTTTAGTGGCGCCATGGGACGCACTTCCTGACCATTGGCCTCCAGGTTGAGCTTTGCATGTTGGTCTTGGCGTTCGGGGGTGCATGGCGTCCGTATCGACCAGGTCTCGATTCCAGATAAAGTCCATCCGTCCTCTCAGCGTGACCGTAGGATAGAATATGGGTGAACCTGATCAGACCTACCGTTCCCCTTGCAGATTCCAGTCTTCAGCCCTCGACGATCCCTTGAGCATGAAGGCGATCAGTCTTTGCCCCTGGCATGGCCCCCGCGGCCCGCTATCCCCTCTCAGCTCGCTCCTCGAGACCCCCGATCCAAACTTTGAGCTAGTTGAGATGGGGAGGGGTCACAAAGACGGTTACAAATCTTGTGGCCACTTAGGGTTTCGTGAAGGTGAAAGCAACCCCCGTCGTTCTTTGTTGTCATACTCGTTATATATATAAATAAATAAATAACTAAATATGATTAACAGTACTCTGCTCTCTGTCATGATTTTATCATGTGCCTGTCATTGGGTTCCGAACTCACAGGTGTGCGAAAAAGGCCACGTTCATTGATTCATGTGTTCATGATTAGAGAGGTTGATTTAAGTTTTGCAACAGATGGAAACAGAAGATTTGTGTAGCTTTTAGAAGAAGATTTGTGTAGCTTTTAGAAGGGCACGAAGAATGTCTGCAAGTTTTACAAACTGACATTCAGTTGACAGTGGAGGCATGGTTCTAGGTATCGAAAGCTCAAAAGCATATGAAGATGCTATGAGCCCACTGAATGTAAGCACTAGTGGTATGGAACAGTTGACAGGTAAGATCGAAGCTATACGTTGACGGCAACATCTAGAACTACGAGAAGGAGAAACTCTTGTCACCATGATGCCCCTTTTGATAAATGTTCCAATTCTTTGGTAGTGCTTTGTCTTCCCAGAGCTTCATTTCTCGAAGGGTACCTTCCAAATACCTCCAATACTGCGCGGTGCTTTTCCTGCAAAACCAAGAGTTCAGATGAGTTTCTCTAAACAGATACAAAGACGACATTATCTCGATAAAAACCTTCAGGCAACTGAATTTGCAGGCTATACAAGACACCATCGAGTCCCAGCTGTTCTGGAGTACTATAGCTTCAGCAAGTGACAGTTCTCTACGTTTACACTGCTTCATATTTAATGGACCAGGAGGAAACATGGCTGAACAAGATGGTTGTAGTACAGGAGGAGAGAAGGCAGAAGCCGAACATGTCATCGCGTCCCTTATTCAAGGAGGCATACCACCTGACGTTGTTCCTCCTCCCTGTCATCCAGCTAAAACAGGTGGACTCAATATGCAATTTGACGACATGGCTAAGGTCAGCCGTAAGGAGACGATGTGGTATATAATATGCCTTGCAGTAAGCTCTATTCATGCAACGAAATTCTCATGTTTCGTTGCTTTGGACAAAGGTTTTTGAGTTGTAAGAATCTGTAAAAGAGTCTGGATAAATGACACGCCAATCGATTGGAAGCATATTCTGTATCATCTCTCAAAACTCGAACCTTTGTGAATCATTAAGTGCGAAGAATCACCTCAAACTCCAGCGTATTCAGAAGGTATTTGTGAAGATGTTCGTTATCACTATACTGATCGGCGAGTCCCTTGAAAACAGTGGCTGCTATGTCGTGGTCTCGAAGATTTTCAGAATGCATGAGAGGCATATACAAAAACGTTCTCTCCGTGGGATTTAACTTTGCATCCAGACCCTGTTAAAAAATCAGAAATCTCATTAGAATTGTAATTTTTTTGTCGTTCATGATCACTCGTCTAAGATCATTCATGTTGGAGATTCAAGGACAAACCTCTAAACGCCAGAGTTGACTGACACGAGTAATTATCAGCTCACATGACACCTCCATGACCTTGGTTCTTCAACATACTGATATATGAATTATGAAGTGGCTGAACTTAAAGTTAAGAAATTTTTCTTGATCTCTGTATCAGCTTGAGGTGCAAATATCTTAGTGTACATGTTGCAGAGATTGGCATCCATATGATTAAAAATTTGGGCTGCATATACAGTAAGACCTAAAGCATGTGTAGATTTCGCAGTTATATTATACGCCAGTTTGAAACTGACATCAAGTTTCTCATGTATATGTGTGAGGCTAACTCATTAACATGACAATTACTGAGACAAAAGACTGAGTTTCAGCAACCTATTAGAGGCTCAATATGATACTATATTCAAATAACAATAAGATTACTCTGTCAAGGAAAGTATGGGGTTCGAGCTAAGCACCTACAAAAATGTGAGAAAAGCACTAGGATTATCATTCAGGGTAAAATCTTCCATCTTTAGCTCCAGTTTGAACAATAGCTGGTTGCTAGGATACGCTTAGGCATTAGTTCTTCATTAGATACCTCAAAAAGTATAATACTGAAGAAACATGGAAATATACTAAGAATACAAAATGCCGTGATTAACTCAACTCATGAGCTTCCTGGACATGTGCTTCAACTAACTTCTTGTGCAGGTAGCTTTGGCTACACATATAAACTTTCGAGTAATGAGGTGATTGTGTAAGAGTAGACTTCAATCCAGCAATTGCTGTTCGCTGACACAATTAGTTTCACATGAGGAACATAATTCTTCCATGCCCGTAGCAATTCTGACAGTTGACAGTCAACTGAATGATTGTTCATGGAGATTAGCTCAAGCGAATCCATTCTTAGTCATAAAAGTTAAGTAACATGTGTTTTTAGGACATTCAGAACTCAGAAGGATGCAGTCTGCTCAGTTGAGCTTAACATAGCGTTCCATTAACAACGTCCGAGTTTGTAAGATCTTGTGAAACTGTGACACATTCCGAGTGGGAAAAAATTGCGCATACAGTGACATGAGAGAACCTTACCTGCTCGATCGTCTCCAGAGTTATTTTCCGAGCAATCTCATCGTACGCATAAGCTTTCGGAGATTGTCGATAGATATTCCTTGGAAATTGGTCCAATACGATCACAAGGGCAAGCCTACCACGCACACTGTCTTTCCATCCATCTAGGGCCCCTTCGGCTGCTAAGTTCACACACTCGCCAAACTTCATCTTCACCTGAATAATGCACGTTACGACTTTCAGACCAAAACAAATAAAGCCTGCCTACTTACATGACTACTGTCTTAACCTCTAAGCTTATACCACTCAGACTCTTCAGCCATAAACATGGTGGAAAGCGGTGTTAAGGAAACTTTCAAGGGGAAAAAATATGTAGCACCAAATCCTAGAAGTCCTCGAAACATCCATTATTCAGAACTCCACTGGATAGAGAATATGATTCAGTGCAATTCAGAGCTATACTTAAGTTCGTCAAGTTGCCATGTATAACATATTCAATAGATGGATTGAAAAATCTCTAGTAGATGAACCACAAATAAGGTTGATGGACAGAGTAAGAAGTCAGTCATAAGCTTCTTTACATAAGAAGCTCTGAATAGTCGGTAATGCGAAATGGTGTCAGGCCCGAAGGTTGACTGACTTTCATATACAGGACTCGGTTGAGGTAGTTTGTAATATTCTCCCTCGTCAGATTGCTGATCCGAAGGGTCGACATGTTTCAAAGAAGAACACCAGCGCGAAGTGCAGTGACTAGCATCGACTAGCATCCAGTGCTCCCAGTCTAACGCCTTAAAGCCTGAAGAAGTCGGCTCGCACCACAGAGCAGGAAATTTAGACTCCACTAACAACAGAGGTTCTGGAAGAGGCTTAATGGTAAGTGGTCAATTCTTGATTTTCCTCGGAACATGTCAAAAGGATTGTTCTTTCACGCCAGAGATTCCCTGCCATGTACTCATCGTCCATGTAAGGACTGAGAAGAGGTCCATGAGGTCCAAATAGAACATCTCATCCTATGATTCGAAGAGACAGAGTGAGGGTCCAAGATTACCTCTCGGTCGAAATCAGGACCACCCATGAACCAACTCTTACTCGCAAACACATTCTTTTCCGCATCTACGTCTCTGTGCCTGGAAAACGCTAACACCAGTTGTTGAATCATGAAACCATCCAGTATCATCAAATTCGCAAGCACACGCGTTGAATCATCTCTTCCACCAGGCAAGATGAGATCGGATCCTCAAAGCTAGATTTATGTACTCCTCTATTGAAACTGCAAAGACATCAGAAGCTCTCTTCCAACTGACCCATATGAAGAAGCCGAGTATAATACAGAGGAGGGATATAAGCGAAGACTCATGAGCGTTAAGTACGAAACGAGGAGTTTGGAATGCTTCTAGGACTTCTGATGGGCTAGCTAGTCTCGAGGAGATGGCTTTGGAGTGCAGTCAGATGTTGACAGGAAGCCAGACTCATCAGCATTGAGTGAACTGAAACGCTCGATAATTAATTGCCTCGTGAGTAACGAACAAGGGTTTACAAACCAGAACTGAAGCACGTCTTCCAAAGTGACCGTGCAAGAGCTCAGAGATGGCCCAGAGTTGCTGAAGCTGGCGGCAACCAGATGACTCCACGCAGGATTTAACCGGGAAGCACTGTCTCTGCTAGGGCTGCGCATCATTGTCAAAACTGGAGTTCCACGATCGAGAGCTTCAGTAAAGACTAACGACAGACGACTGACTCGATCACTCTGGACGACAAAATATAACTCTGCGCACTGGCCCCATTCTGCCCATCACAATCTCGTCTCCAGAGAAGAATTCAGCTCATCAGGATGAAACAGTGCAAAATCTTCCCCAGTGATGTGTTAAACTTAGTGCTTTGAAGATGAAATTTACTAAACATTTGCTGAAAGCATGGAAACACGATAGACAAACCTGGATGCAATCGTGGATGTTGACGATCAAACCGTGCAGTAAAATCCATCCTCACTTGCATCGGCGATGATGAACGCACTTTTGCCGGCTGCCCTGCAGTCGACGCATTCCCATCTCCCAGTCGCCATTCGAAGACAGAACCAATCCGCAACCTCTCCTCGAGAAACGAAAGCGAATCCATCCGCCACCTTCGTCCTGCCCTGGATGCAGACCCCATCCCTCCCTTCCTCCCTCCCTGAACTGCCAGGCAATCTGATTTCCAGCTCCAAAAGCAAACCAAAATCGTCTGCCAACACTTTCGTTCGACCAGCCACAGAGAGCGAGAGAGAGAACACTCCTCGACTAAAGCAGCCGTCGATCACTGAACTCCATCAGTCCCACCAAAACTCTCCCACTGAGCTCACTCACTGCTGCTCTACCCCGAACCAAGGCACCTGAGAACACAGCAACACCTCGTTGCTGGCTGGGTGCAGATCGTCGTCGAGGGCTCATGAACAGGCCGGCCGTGTCCATGAACATCGGGCAGCAGCGTTGACAAATTCGCGACCGCAAGTCGCAATGCGCAGTCGAGGCCGTGGCCTTCGTCTCACATCTGCCAAGTGGAACTCTGTACTCTCGGGTACAGAGCTCCCTCGCGCTGACCTCAGAAGCGTACCTCACGGGACCGGAGCCCCTTTCCACGTACGTATCCGAAGCGTACATCGCCTGAGACACATTGCCGAAAACACGACTACAGACTTCGGGAAGAAGTCCAGGGAATATTCTGAAATTCCCGATGACCGGTCGAGATTTCGGGATGGGTGTTCATGGAGACCGAAATGTAGGGTACCCTAGATGTCGGGCTGCTATAATGAAAGATTAATATGAACTCTGCTTTGCCGCAGGAAGATCGTCCTTCTCTGTCGTTGAATGACGGCAGCAGGCTCCATGGACGACGAGCAGGTCGAGGTCGAGGAGTGTGGCAATCGCATTCTTCTGTGGGCTGTTGGCATTCGGAGGCGCCATGACATGAACCGAAGTTTAGTCGGCATGGCGTCGAGCAGTTTGGTGGAATTTGGGCGGAAGGTTCCGGCGGCAGTTGGTTGGCGTGCAGATGAGGATGGTGGGATGGGTCGAGACGACGAGAGATTGTGGCATAGGGAGGCGATGGGGTTTCTTTAGGTGAGACGAGGAAGAGGGCGGCAAGCGAGAGGAGGCGGAGTACGAGAGAGTGATCGAGTGCCGTCGGTCGGAGGGAGAGAGGGGAGCCTGGAGCGGCGGGGTATGGATGTAAGACAGGTCGCCCTGGGCGTGGCTTTCGGTGCTGCGGTGGCCGTGAATGCTGCACTACAGTCGCTCCAAGATGCCGGCAGCTTCCTCATTCACAGTCCCGGTCCCAGTTCCAGAAGTCGGCCCGTGGATCTTCTGGACGCCACCACTCGCGATGCGCGTAAGCGCCCTCTGAGTTTTGTTGATGATGTGGAGGACGACGAGGACGATTTTGACGCTTTCAAGAACAACGACGAAGATGAAGCCCGTAATTGTCCCGCCCTCTCCCTCCTCTGACAGACCATCTTTTCGTGCATGAAGGTTTCTGGTTTCTCTGTCATGCAGAAGAAAACGTGCATTCTGTACATAGAGCGGAAATCTCTCTCGATGAAAGCATTTGCCATCCATTGAAGATTTTTTACTCCACATTTGAACGTTGTGTTATACATTGTTTTAATTAGTCGTAGACCTAAACATTCAACTAGAGAAATTGGTTGGCAATAATGCAGACAGTGCTAGCCTTGACGGGCCGACATTGACCATGATCTAGTGCATACCTTGACCTCTTTCGTCCGAAACCTAAGGAAGTGTGAGGATTACAGCAAGCGGTATTCTTGCGTATACTCCATGTCGAACATTCACTGAAACCCATACCCTGGCACGAATTGATGAGGCCGCAATTTGTCTGTGTGCGTCCCCATTTTGTTTGGTTCTGTAGGTGGACCCAGTGGCGGAGCTAAGTGGGGGTGCAGTGGGGGGCACGACCCCCTCCGGTCGAGAAATTCCCCTCCCCTTCGGAGCAAATTTTCCTAGCCCCCCCTTTCCGCGCAATAATTTGGAAAATCGGTAAGGACTAGTGAACGGTTTCCATCCTCACAAAGTCTCAACCACAATCTGCTATGGGATATGAGGTTGCAAGCAGACACGAGGGCGAGCACCTCAAAAACTCGAGAGTAACCCAGCGATATCGTTCATCTGCCGGCTCCATACTTCGGAATCCGAATTCTCTAACGCAAGGATCGACAACCCAAGCTCAAACAGCCTGTGCCACTCTCCACCTACCCCGAATTTCTAAACGCTACCTCCACCTAAACGCTTTGTACATCACCTCAATCCTCCACTTCACAGTCGTAGAAGACTCGGAGAATATACAATCGGCCCCATAATATTGACTTTCAATCTGATAAAACATCCTTAAACCATGAGCAGGCTGTGGGGATTCCGAGGCTTGCTATGGAGCGGTCCGGCCCCGAAATTCTTGAGCCAACCCCCGAAGCTCGAAGATGGAGCAGCTCCGCCGACCTCGGCCTCGACTCCACTGGTTACAAAGTGGAACAAGCAGGCTGCCACGGCAGCAGAAATCTGTGTGCTCCTTCTCACCGGCGACTGGAAGGGGCCAGTGGAACGCAGTTAGGCTCGGGAAGGTAAAGTGAAATACTTTGTTAATGTTATCAAAGCTCACCGCATATAGTGGTATCCTGGAAAAACACTTTCCACTAATAAAAGTGTATGTACTAGTTTCTAAGTCCAACGTTCCTCTTCCCGTGGGTCCCTGGAATAACCCTAAGTTATAACGCAGCTTCTGCGTTGAAACATTCAGGTTAGATGACGGTCGCCTTGGAATGCGTGTTAAAGAAGATAAAGCAGAGGCGTGAACTTTTTGACTTTGCAGTTGAGTCATTGACTTGTTGGCTATGTTCCCACAATAAAGATCAGAAGTATCCGGTCCAGCATCTTCACTTTCTTCTGCGGAGTAAATTGAATACAAGTAGAGGATGAGAAGTAGTACAGTATTCTGAATAACTTTCGGTTGGAGTTGAGGAATTTAATATATATATAAAAGTTTCTGGACCAGTGAGTAAAAAATGAATTACATTGTGTATTTTCTAGAAGACCTTGCAACAAAGTCAATGCCAACAATTATTGTTGGAGCTGTGTTGCAAGAAACTTTTCACTTGTAGGCAAAAGCTATTCCTAGGGTAAGGTAAAATTTTCCTACATTTACACCCATGGAGAATCCATGAATTCTAGCGGTACCAAAAGTCAGAATACCCCAAAAAAATCAAAAAACACAGGAGGAAAAAAGAAAAAAAGCATTTCCTGTAATTTGACATAACATATTTCGGAAAATATGATTTAATACCAGTGTGGTTGTCTACTGTAAATTCTGAGGGAGTTAATTAAAAAAGGATTGATATACAGGCTGCAGTAATAGAGTTCCATAAGTTCTTGCATGTGCCCACGCTCAGATCAGGTAACGGAAAGTCTTCCTTAGTACGCATTTTGAGACAATTTGCTCGCTTGAACAACAAGACAACTCCTCTGGAATCGGCGTGCCCGGCAAGGTGGTGCAGATTTGCAGATACAGCAGCAGACCTGTTTCTGGTGGCAAGATTGATGACGTGGTGAGGTTGGAACTGGTGAACAGTCTGTCATCTAACCACCACGAACTCAGCATGCTTTTTCTGTATGCATGTTCATTCATTTTAGCCTTGCAAAATTTAATTTAAACAAATCATCCAGTCCGCCATGGACTCCGAGAAAGTCAAAACACCAAAAGGTGATGCAGATTCGAGAGAGGTTTTTAGTTTCCACTATACAACTTCCAGAAAAACTCTTCTTCAGCATTGCCCACTTCAGTAAATGGCACACGATCAACTAGAGTTACATATGAGTCCGCACAACTTTGACTTGTGCAGATGGCACACGGTCAACTAAAGTTACATATGAGTCAGCACAACTTTGGATAGTACTGTATGAAGTGGATTCGGCTGCTGGACTATGAATGGTTCCTAGATTCTTTTTCATCGCCATGCATCTCCGAGCCCCATGTGACTCAAGGTGGTACAGTTATTTGTACATTGGAATCTCGAGGGTGTTGTCCGGAAAACTATATTCTCGATGTCACAACGACACATGTTTCGAAATTATATTATATCAAACTCAGAAGCTTCATAGCGCTGTCATTATTCCCACATGGTGAATAAAGTTTTACTCAGAGCTTGTCGCCGCATTCCAGAAGAACAAACATCAGGCCGTCAGTTATGTTGTAGAGTTGCTGGTGGAACACAGTTTGGAGATGTTACGTGTTTCATAGCATTCTAAATAATCATCCCCAATATCATACTTGTGCTATTTCATGCGATTCTGCTTGATTTTCACTATTCCCGTAACCCAGCAGCTTGATAATACTCACGCGTAGGAGAGAGGAAAATTCATGTGAATTTGCTTTACACAAAAGAGAGAGTACTAAAGACATGAATTAATACTTTTGCGTTTCAACCATTTTTTCAATTGAACAATGTGCTTTCATCTATTTATCTCACATGTTTGGAATTATGATATGAGCATACAAGTGCAAAAGTTGCAGACATACTTGTTTCATTTGAGTCAATATTTCAGGTATTGCAGTTTCCATGTAAGTTTGTCTTACCCTTTAGACTTCAAACGAGATGTTCATCTGGAGTTCTGAATCATTGTTCTCTAAAGTTTAGCGTAAGAGGTATTTTTCATCTCATCAATACAACAAAGTTTTTCTTCACTTGCAAGCAGATTAGAAGAACGTAAATTCTTGAGAGGATTTATGTTGACCTTAGCAAGTATCATGCTGGTTCTGTCGTGTTCTAAACGACGTGATAAACAAGCAGGACTGCTCTTAGCTCGGACGAAATCTGATTTTATTTCAATGTTTGAGGTTGAAAGACCTCAGACACTGGTGTTAGAACTGTGCATGCCTGACAGTGAAGGTAGAAGAACAATCATACCAGCACTTGAAGACCTCGTGTACTCTGTACCCATGTTTTCGACATTATGATTAGAAAAATGATTTCCCACAAAGTTTATCACTTTCTGATCCTACGATATATGCAGAGTAATGTAGACTACTGTACCGATTGTCAAAGCAAGAAAAACGCGCAAGAGACTTTACACACCAAGCTGACGACCCATGTGCCTCTCAGTTGTAAGAATACAACCACTTCTTGAATAGATCAAAGATTCTTTAAATCTCTGTGCTCAGCGTGACGACATCGAGTGTATCAGCACAGTGATGCATTCACTCAATTTTCACTTTCACTTGCACAACAAAGTCAAGATTGACTCTGACCTTCTCAGAACATTTTCCAATCACTCCGAGTATGGAGGAACACGCGTGTTGTGTTAGTATGTTGTCTTGAACTCGATCATCCACCCAATATAATGAGAGGATCTGATGAGTAAGCTGCAAATTTCTACTCCCTACGCTTCGGAGGGTCTGTGTTCCCGTGGGTGTTGATGCAGCTAGATTCCCATTCTTCCAGTCCGATTGTACATGGAGTTTTCCACAAGGTAGAGTACTTCCCATCTGAGATATCTGCGTTTCCATGCTTTCTTTGACATTCTGCATCCACATCGCACCATCTTCGATACATACCAGTTTTTTGGATTTCAGATTCACTTGCAGAGCTTTTAGCTTGTCCACTCAGTTGGGTCACCAGTGCTAATCAAACAACTCTTTTGGATTTCAGATTCACCTGCAGAGCTTTTAGCTTGTCCACTGAGTTGGGTCACCAGTGCTAATCAAACAGCTCTCTCCGTTAAACTTCACAAAAGGTTTGTTCCCCAAGAGATATGAAGTCCCCATTGCACACTCTCAACAATTTGCTTTGGAACCGGAATATTGGTTATCTGCTTTGATTTTGATTCACATCGCTTGTCCTGCCCAGCACTGAGTGCGAGCAGCGTCTTACTTCTAGTTTGCACAATATCCCTACGTTCGTGGTGATTGCTCCTGATCCGAATCCTTGCAGAGGTAAGATTAATCTTATTTATCTCTTCATGCAGGTCGCAAGAAGTGTCATGCCCAGCAGGCACAAGTTTTGACACTCCGACGGGAAGTTAATTCTCTTCGGGTGAGCCGATCCTTCGGCTTGAGGAGGGGCTCCTGAAGCCCAGGTGACATTTCGCTCGCGCATGCCAAGCAGCAAACGTTTCTTACTCTCTGAGAGTGGAGGAGAGAATGGAAGGTGCAGGTGCGTCCATCTTCAGTCACGCTGTTGAACTGGCGACACGGGAAATGGACTCCGCACACGAGGAACCGGAGCTTCCCTCCGCCGTCCAGGACCTTGTACAGCGTCTGGAAGGACAAGGCGAGCCTATAACGGAGCTTCCCTATTTAACCAACCCAGAATTTCTGGAGTTCTTTCCCTATAGTGAATCACTGTCGACAATCATAGGGTGGCGAAGCCAAGTGCGTCGTCGAGTGCTGGAGGCAATCGGCAGCTGCAACACCCTTGAGATTCTGGGTTTGCACAAGATTTGTGGGGGAGATATATCGAGGTTGACGCCAAGCGAGTGGGAGGTAGTTCTCAGAGGTTTCAGGTCGAGCACCGTTCTAGAAAAGATAATCGTTTATGGGACAGACCTTGCAGATAATGCGGATAATGAAAGCTTGTGTTTCCAGCTGGGGAGAATTCTGAATTCCTCTAGCGTAACAAAGTTAAAACTGAGTGCCATTTTGAGTGCCAGATGTCTCTCGAATCTCGCCTCAGGTCTGCGAGGACGTTCCGATTCTAAACTCAACTCTTTAGATTTAGTAGGAGCGTGGGAGGACTCGAGTGAGGTGAAGTATGTGGCTGACATGATCAATAGTGCTCCTCTATTAGAAACGTTGCGTTTAGGCGGACGTTGGGAGTACATGGAGGACGAGACCGTTGGAATCCTGTCCCAGGCTTTGATCCAGAGCTTGGCTTTGAAAGAATTTACCTTAGACAAGGCGGGGAAGTGGGGAGGGCCCTTGTTGCTGAAAGCATTGGCCGGAGACGATCGCAACCGATCCATTGAACGTCTTCGGCTCAGGGATATGGTTGGACTCGGAGACTGTTTAAGGGAACTTCTTATTTCCAACCCATCATTGAAGACAGTGGAGCTCCACCCACTTCTCATGGAGCCTGAGAAAGCGCACCAGCTCGGCGAAGCCATACGTGACAATGCCATAGCGACTACTATACTTGTTAGGTTTGATACCAGGTTTGATGAATACTGGGAGTCAGTGGAAGCTCTTGCTCGTTCTGCTAGCTCCGAAGTCAACGACCCCACTCTGGAGATTACAGTCCATGTTCATAGTGAAGATGAAGTGATGTTATCATTAAACCTATTAGGTAGAGTACTGCGCGGGGAAATCACATCTCTGAAATCTCTGAGTATATTACATCGCATTTCCAACCACAATAGACCGGAAGGTATTCTGTGGATGAACGGAAGAACTGGAGAAACTTGCGTCCTAAAGAGACTCCGATTAAGTGCTCTAAGCAAAGATGTTTGGAAGGGAGTATGGAAGGACCTGCTTTTGTGCCTGGGAGGGAACACAAGTCTCACTCACTTGGATTTGTGTGAGACCTGGCTGGACGAAGAGACGTTCAGGGACATGATGGGGCTACTCCAAGTGAACTTGAGTCTCCAGGAAATAAATGTCTCAGAAACCTCATGGGCTATAGACGGAAAGGCGGCGCTGATTCAAGAGGCACTCAAGCAGAACGAGAAGCGGGCCGCCTACATGTCCGTATTTAGAGAAGCCGGATTAGCATTTGGAGATGCAAAAGCCGGTCGACTCTTTCTATGCGGCTCTCCTCTAGCAGGTAACGTGCTCTGTAACCTCTCAGCTTTTTGAACTAGCAATCTAAGGTTTTACTTCTCCAAAATTTATCCTATAGTAAAAAAAGTTCATTTTTCTCTCTACACATATTTGGAATAGTTTAAAAAGTTTCAAAGAATTGAAGAACAATTATTTTACCATCCTAATTAATTGAGATTATAAATAATATCTATTCAATCATTTCAAAATTTGATTTGATATTCAAAATTTTTACCAATACTCTTTATCCATTTGAAATAATAGTATCAAGTAATCTGTAAAAATATCTCAAGTTATATTTGTTGTGGTTATTTGTACTCAATTTGCAGGCAAGACTCAATTGCGTCAAACCTTGATGAGGATAGTTGAAGGCAATAGTTGGCTTGGGAACAAATGGAACAAGTTGTTTAGAACTAAAGGTATCGAAGTGGAGTACTTGCAAAACAATGACAAAAGGCAAATTTCAATTTGGGATCTTGCAGGGCAAGAGATTTTTCGTACCCTTCAAACTGTGCTCTTTCCTCAATCCAATAATTTTTGTGTATTTTTATTTGTGTATAGCTCTTTTTGTGAGAACTCATCTTCTAAGAAAAAAGACTCTTGTTTTCGGACAGAGTTGGAGGAATGGATGAGTTTTATCACATCCAGCTCTTGGGTCACGGGACATAATCGTCCGCAAGTTCTTGTTGTGATTTCACACAAGGACAAAATCAAATCCAGCTCTTTGACTTGGGCTCACTCAATAGTGAAAGATGTCAACCAAAGATTTGCAAAATTTGTGGATCTTCATCCAATTCAAGAGTATTTTCATGTGGATGCGAGAAAAAAGAAGCAAGTTATAGATCTCAAAGATTATATTTTTGAGATTTTTGACAAGTTGTTGAGTGAAAAATCCCCACGGGTTCCCCAATTGTGTTGCCAAATCTCTTTCCGCTTGGTTAAAAAAATCAAGGAGAACAGAAGTTGCCCTATTTGGTTACGTCAAAATTTTATTGAATTTTGTGATCCCATCTTGACAGAGTTCATTTCATCCTCTTCAGCTTTTGCCAATGATCATTCAAGGATACTAAATTCGATAGTTTCTTATTTGAATGACGCTGGGTCCATAGTTTATATTCCAACCCTTAGTTACATCATTGTAGATCCAAACTGGCTCACTAATACATTATTGGGTGAGCTGGTAGCTCTAGGTCAAAAATTTCATGCTCAAGAGCACGAAAGTAAGTCGCATTCCTCATACTCCAGCAAGGACGGATTTGTGAGCGAGAGTGTCTTTGTTGGATTGATAGAGGAGTTTCTGGGAAAGCTACCGCATGGACAGAAAGGTGTGGACAGAGATGTGATTGAGAACATCCTTATCCATTTAGATTTGTGTTTCAAGGTGGAAGATACTTCTCAGTTTTATTTCATTCCCTCCTTCATACCTGAGCATGCAAGCACTGAAGTACATAAGCCTCAAGAATTGGCGGACGTGAAGCCGAAGGCTTGGAAACGTAGGGTTGAGACTTCAAAGTTTGTCGGCATCCGGATTCAATGCCAAGATGGAAAAACAATGTCACTAACCGCTGCTTTTTTTCCACGCTTTGAGGTGATTTTAAAGATAGTGTTAGAAAATTGATTGCGTTGAGTTCTAATTGTAACTTGTGTTTGATGAATGGAGTGTTCTCTTTTCATTTGTAGAATTTAATTTTTGGCATGCGCAGCTTAACATTTACCAAATTCTGTATCATTGTAGATGTTCATGAGACGCAAGTTGATATGCGAGATGCATATTTCCAAGGAGACTGTGACCTGCTCTCGTCATTATATGAAACTTTACCTGGATGGGCACGAGATATATCTGGAGCAAGAAACGTCCCGCAATTACTTGGATGTTTTGATGTTATGCTCGGATCATAAATCAAGGGAGGCGGCGATTAAATACGTGATGAAGCATATCGTCCAGGAGTTGATATCATTTTGCGCATCATCGAAAGGTTGTCCCGGGGTGGCGTTAGTGCTTGGTGTGATCCAAACACGTTGCGTGGAGATGCTGATTCCGATTCATCTCAGAGGAGCCATTCTGATCGAGGAGCTCAAATCCGACTTCATTCGTGACATCAATGACAAACTTGAGGATAATCCGTCGGATAGGTTTCACTTGGTGAAGGAGGAAGAGTTGTTCAACTATGAGCACCCTTGGCCCCCGATTCAAGGGCACATAACAGAGGTTATACAAGAAAGAGCGAGGGAGTTGCTGTGGAAGAGCGATGTGGAAGAGATTGTGAATGAGACCATTCAGAAGCAAATGCAACTATTGAAGTCATTTCATCGAGACCACAGCCAACAATTGAGATCATTGCAGCAAGGTGTAAACGAAGTGAACAAAGATTTGATTCACTTTTACCCTGAAAATGAGAAAATGGTTACTATGAAAGACTCCAATCGACGTTCATCCAGTGGGGCGAGCACAAGTGAATTTTGTGAAATCCGACATGCTTTGGATGAAATCCGACATGCTTTGGGAAGGATTGAAAGAAAGGTCGATGGTTTTGATGAAAGGTTAAGATTAGGTATGCAGAGATTGGAGACGAAGATGGAGCAGATACTCGCTGTGCAGCAACAACTGCAGTCAACTCTTAGTGATTTTGTGTCTAAAGTAGACAGGATTATCGGGTATACTCAATCGTTTCAGCAAACCAGAACCCCCAAGCGACCTTACATTACGGATGATGTTAACATATTCTATAGGATGAGTGCAGTTATGCATGTCGGGAGAACCGTTAGATTACACTTGATGTGTGAGTCGGCGACTAGGGTTCACATGGTTGAAGATCAAGAAGGTTTGAAGATACGCGTGGATCTGAATAATCACGCGTGGATTAGCAAAACCATTGAAATCTCACTCAAAGTCATGTATTATGCTGTGAAGGCTGGACTGGATGTGACCTTCGGGTTGGGCCAAGCGATTCCGGACTATGCAGATTTAAAATCTGATATTGTTAAATTAGATAGCATTAGCAATAGTGATCGTAGGGCAGTTGTAAAAGCTGGGGAAAGCGAGGAGCTGACACAAGCATGGTTGAGGATTCAGAAAATTCTTGGGGATATTAACTATGCGAAAATCTTCAAGTTGTATCAGGTGAAATACGAGGGAGTAGAATCAGGTGGCCATGCATGGGTGTGCGAGGAGTGCATGAATAAAGGTATTAGAACTGGGATTTTGTCGGGAAATTGAAGAGGTTAGAATGTCATGATGCAAATGACAAGCATATGTTTAGACACTCATGCAATATGATCCTCTGCAAGATCTTCCTTCAGAGTTTTCACTTGTACAAGTCTTGTATAATCTATGCAATCATGTCAATCGCACATACATGTTTCTGAAGAAGTTCAGATTTTGGCTAAACTATAGAATTTCACTCTGAGGAAAAACTTTTAAGAAAGCCTTGTTGCAAGTCTCATCATGATGGATGATGAGCTCCTTCAATCTAAGAATGGATGAGAAACTAATTGTAAGCATTACTACTGCTAAGCACACTTCCTACAATAATGCCGTGTTATCAGATCTAGAAACCTTCTGTGAAAGGTTGACACAGAGGTCCATCAGATGTACCAATGAATATTTTCATCAAATCTTGATTTTGCCACCATGAGAAGTACACAAGACATGTTACGCAGAAAGATGATTACTTCATTGCTGCCAATAAGGTACTGATGACATCACAACCTTCCATCACCCTTATCTCTGAACGGATCTGATATGCAAATTTATTGTTATGCAGGTGCGGAATTACTGTAGTTGCCATTCTAAGATAAATGTTAATACTCACTAGTGAAATCCATACTCGCTCCGAAATTCAGGGGCAAAGTGGAGCTTAAAATATCAACATATGGAGCCTTCAGGTATCATATGCAAGACGGAGTGGAAACTTAAGAAACCATGACTCTCAAAAGTGACATAAATTCTGCTGTTGTTTCGCTTCGATGAGAGAAATTCTTTCTATCTGGACGAAGAGAATAGTGTATTCGAGGAGTCTGCATCCATGACTCCTTGAACATGCAGCAAGAATCATCTACATGCCAGCATATTAGTTTAAGTAAGAATTTCCACTAAAGCAACCTCCACCGGCTCACGGCCGGGGGCCATTCATACGAACACCGGCTGGACAACCTGCTCAGTTAGGAAGTTGGAGTGGTAGCTTCTTTCTCATCGATGCACGCAACGGATCAGTCTTAGAAGGATGGTGTTGATTACAGAGTGACTGGAAAAGAATTTCTCTGGAGTCTGAGTATTCTTTGTGACTGATCTACACTTCAGACAAAGGATTATGATGGTCGCTTTGTCGTAAGTTGTCCATAGCCCATGTCGATTCAAAGCCGATTCACACGAGTGGATTCTTCTCAGATCTTGGTTCCTACTGCAATCCCTCTCATCCTCATCATTCACGGTGAATTTTAAATAAGCATTTTGAAGACCGCTGGCCTCCTCCTCGCTTCAAACTCAGATGTAATAATCTTCCTCAGTGGCCTGCGACACGCAGAAGAACATCGTCTGGAGAATTACCCGCTTTCACGTAAGAGCACCACTTCTGCTACTTTCTATTCAAAGCATTTTCAAACTGGCGGATGCTTTGGCTGGATTGTGTTGATTTTACGTTTTAATGTGGAATAACTGCAGCAGGGACACGAAGTCTATTACAGCTGTCTCTCAAGATCCGCGATTACACACATGTCATTGGGAAGTTGATGAACGATCAAAAGAAGCGGTTGCGCACCAATGCGAAATTCCGAGCTTTGGCTTCCCTCGGCTCCTCCCTGAGACTTGTGAGGGACATGCCATGAAGACAAGAGACCAAACCGTCATGGAAAGATGCAACCAAAAAACTATCAGTAAATTACTCATGGAATATCTCTCTGAATTCCTCGCTTAACGTCCAAGGTTTCATTGAAGATGATCTGCATCAAGCTGTGATTAATTCCATGATAAGTGCAACCCAGCCACCCAGAAAACTGTTCTAGAGGAGTATCCCAAACGAAACAAAGATGTACGCCGATTACTTGATTACTTGTAATGAGCCAGTTTAGCATTTTAGAAAACGGTGCTTTTCTATTGACAATTGTAGTCTACGTTAAGTCAAACTAAATGTTGGATATCTGCATGGTAGGACCACATCCAGTGTTCAGGTTGTTGACTTTCCTAACATGGCAGTCGTAACACTCGTCATGAATTCAAGCATCGCAGATCTCCTCGGTCAGATTGTTTGGCCTGTGATTAGAAAGACTTTGCAGTTTTACGTTGACGATGGTGCAGAGTTTGTGAGAAAGAGGTAAAAAAGTAAGAATCGGAATGAGTTCTTAGATATGTGACTGCAGCTAGCTAGATTTGTTGCGCCCAATCTGTCGTCTCTGCTGATTTTCGTCTGAACAGGGTGCTCGGTACAATTTGTGAAACAATCAGAACAATTTATGTGCTTTTTCTTGAACTGCTGTCAGGAGTGACAGATTATGTGATTCAAAAGCAGCGTAATTGTCTGCTGTAAATTCTATGCGAATGGGAGTTAATTACAAAAGGATTGATCTAGAGTCTGCAGTAGTAGAGGTCCACAAGTTCTTACATGTGCGCACGCTGAGATCAGGTACGGGAAAGTACACAATTTGAGACATTTCGCTTGCTGAAGCTAGGGAATTCTAGGCAATTCTTTCTAATCGTCGGGCCGGGCAAGGCGGTGCCGACTTGCAGAAAGGGCAGCAGACCTGTTAGTGGTGGCAAGATTGATGATGTGGTGAGGTTTGAACTGGTGAACAGTCTGTCATCTAAGCACCACGAACTCATTATGCTTTTTCTGTATTCAGGTTCATTCATTTTAAGTGTGCAAATTTAACAAAATTATCCGATCCAACTGGACTCACAGAAAGTCAAAACAAGAAAATGTGTGAAATTATTCGAGAGACGTATTTAGTCTCCACTATAGCACTTCGAGTAAATCTCTTCTTCAGCACTGCCCACTTCAGTATGTTGCAGGAGGTCATCGACCACCACTTACTGCAGCATTGCGCTATCCTTAAACCCTTCCCGGTAGAAGATCTAGGAAGCCACTCCAGGTTAAAGGAGGTATTGTTCAGGCGAAGATTATGTTGTGAACTTCTGGCTGGGAATTGCAACTGCAGCCGAATTGGAGCAGGGAAGAAATGTGTCCTGAATCCATGTTGTCTTCAAATTTTCTAAAGGATATGGCCTGCCCAAGGGAAGAAATGTGTCCTGAGTCCATGTTGTCTTCAAATTTTCTAAAGGATATGGCCTGCCCAAGGGAAGAAATGTGTCCTGAGTCCATGTTGTCTTCAAATTTTCTAAACTAACTTTTACTAGTAGATGGCCTGCCCAAGTAAAATACGATCTGATGCCAAGCTGTCTTCCCAATGTCCATTCCGCCTTCCTTCTTCGAATCGAAATCACCATAATGAAACAAAGGCGTCGGAAATGATTTAGACGGAGGAACAAATCCATCGTTTTTGTGACTGGGTGTTATTGACTTTTTGGCTACTCTACTACAAGGATAGTCCAGGGAGCGAACTGATACCGAACATGGTCGGGAAAATACGGCTCATGAACATTTCAGAACTGTGACGATGGTCCGCAGACGTATGGAAAATACGATTCATGTACCATTCTAAACCGTGGCAGTCTTCTTCATAGTGTATATGAAAACAGGTCCTCCGACTCGTGCAGATTGCGCCCGGCCAACTAGAGTTGTATATGAGTTAGCACCACTTTGAAAACAACTGTATAAAGTGAATTCAGCTGCTGGACTATGACTCGTTCCTGGAGTTTTTTCCATTGCCGGGAATCTCCGAGCACCATGTGACGCAAGGTGGTAGAGTTATCTGTACACTGAATAGAGTCATAAGGCCTGCGAAATTCGTTCGCATGCCGTATGGACTCTGGGAGCAATCCGAGAGGATGCAACAGAGCAACATGCGTCCTGGTCGTGGAGACATCGGGGAGCGGACACGAAGGGGCCTCCGTGAGCTCCTCGGCTGGATTCTCTTCTTCCTCCGCTGCCTTCTGTACTGGCACCTCCACGGCCTCTTTCAGGTCAGTTTCTGCGATTGAGATACTGCTCACGGCGTTGGAAGCGCCATTCCGTGACGAATTCGCCTGCACGGAACCTCCAGAGCGAGAGATGTTCAGCTGTACAGATTCATGTGATGAAGGCACGCGTAATGCAGGAGAGCCATGGGTAAGGCGAACGGTGGAAAACGAGCAGGATGCTATGCCTGAAACGGGAACTGCTTTGGAAGACCATGTACGACGTGAAGCTAACGCCACACCGCCGCAGCTGCTGCCCACGAGCTAGGCAGCCATCGTTATTTCTCCAAATGCTTCGCTCCGTGATTGAATCCAGCGTCTGCCTCCAAGCTGGTGATGACCATCTCGATCTCGCCCTTCCAAAAAAAGTATTCCTGTTTACACGTTATATCGTTACCATATCGTCACAGAATCTTATGGAACAAAAGCTCGACGAGAAGTCGCAAAATGCGCCTCGGAGGTGGAAAATATGAAACAGTCAATTGAACTGTACAGGATCCCGCAGATCAGGTCGAATTAAGAAGGGGGAAGCCGAATATTGTGAGCATTGGTCGTGACATTCGAAAAGTACTCATTCGACTCCCGGACGCAGCGAATCTCTCGAGCCACAGCCAATCGAAGCACGTCGTAGAATCGCCTCAGGAAGCCAGGCCAGTAGGGTTGGAGGCACAACATCAAAGGCATGCACCAGCGCGAGTGCATGCTTCGTTTGCATTCTTCCATACGTATATCTAGAATATTTCAACAATTTAATTTCTAAGAATGTTTTATTTTCGTAGAAGTACATCTCTGAATACGCTAAATGTATGTATTGTAATACGGGTATGGCCTGCCTCAAAATATTTTTCTATTACTCCAATCCTATAGGCCAGGCACGGATACTCGGCGACTACTGCGTTCGAGAATTCTCTTGTTTGGTCGCTAGTGTCTGGATAAAAGGATCCCTCCCGTCATCCTCCCGAAACTCCGAGCCCGCATTCCCCGCCGTCTCCGACTACAGTTGGCAGCCTGGGGACGAGGGCGACGTGGAGGTTCGCTGGGGACCTTCGAACAGCTGTATCCTTCGCGGAGGAGGTGGCTGATACTCGCTCCAGTTAGAATTGAAAGCACAGCTAAATATTTCGAGTCATGCCCATCTTCAGTTTCAAGGTCAAAAGGCATGGTCCATGCACTTATTACACTATGTACATTTAGCATATTCAGAAATATACTTCTCAATACTCAGAAATATATTTATAAATAAATAAAACATTCTTAGAAGTAATATTCTTTAAAAAAATAGATATAAATGTTAATTTGTTTGATATTTAACTTTTCCATGCAGGCATGCCTGTATGGAAAAATGCAAACGAGACTCGCCCGGGGTCGTGCCTCCAGCCCTAGTGACACCTGGGACGAGGTAAAAATGCCCACCGTCGCTTGTCGACAGTGGACTGCGCCTTCGTGTTTTACCCTGATGCTCGCTCGTGTCCTGCCGTCTTCGTGGAGGGCGCGAGATCAGCAACGGGTCGCTTTTCGGACACCACGCGTGCACTCGCTACCAGCGATCAATGGGTCCGTCTGCTGCCGATGCCACACGATGTGCCCTGTCTTGTTCCTCTGCCACAGCTCGGCCATTCACTTCCCAATTTTGGAGCAACGTATGAAAGTGAGGCTTAGGCTGGGTGTCCCATAGCTCCCCCAAAGTTCTGCTTCACGTCGCCAAGTGACAGAGAGACTTCCAATTGTTTGCCTTCTTAAACTATCTCGTTTTGTCCCAAGTTGGGACTAAACGAAATTCTGTGAGTTGGGACTCCCAACTCACAGAATTGGATATGTTGAATCACCTCGAAATTGTTCTTTACCCGACCGTGAATGGTGAAAAGACTTGGAAGAAACCATTTCCGCACAGCTTGAGTAACTAGTTTGTCTTAATGATCTTGTTTGCAGTCCATCAAATTGGATAGTTTCTTTCGTAAAGCTCAAGAGTAGCCCTACGTGGGCTACGTGGACAGCGACGACATAGACAGTGGTGAGGCAATCTATGTAGTACTGAGGACAGATCGTACTGATGTGACTGAGAGCGTTGCTTCGTCGCGTTGTGGATCTGAGGAGTATCTGTATGTCAGACATCTGTAAAATTGTTTTCGTCTACCTCGACAACCTGTTACCTGTCATATCCCGACAAGCCTCAGGTCTAAGATATATATCCAAGATCCTGAGACGATAATAGACGACTTGTCTGGCATCTATATGGGTATAGATGCCAGACAAGAACTAGCCGCTCTCTACTGCCTGGAAGTGCACTGAGCTTATCTCGTCTCATGTAAAAGTTGTACAGGACAACAGAGTATTCAACAGAGAACTCAGAGAAACTCCTCCTCACAATCGAGCACTCCATGGGAAATAATCTTCACAATCAATGTAAACTTTACTGAAGAAATCTGGCGCAGCTGACATCACAAACAGACGCCGCCAACCAAAGTGGGTGTGGCAATTTTCTCCTACATGCGGTCGTTCGGGCCTAAGCTGCGAACTAGAAAACATGAAGGGGAACCTCCCGGAACCTTCCTCAGGAACCCAGCTACTCGACTCACGGGTGAATTCAAGTGGAAACGAAACCGTATTATTATAATCCTGGACTAGGATTGCACAATGAAAGTACTGATATGAATCCGATCAGCAACCAGCTCTTCGTATTGTTCACACAGTGTTTCTTCAATTGGACAGAACCTAGAGATAAGTAGATCATCGTACTCCAAACGCTGAGTGATATCTCGTGGTCGTATGAAAAGCTCGTCCGGCCCAGTAACTTTACTTTCCCCTTCTGTCTGCGTCCGACTGCCATGTGAAATTCATGCTGCTTCGTCTGCTGTTATCTGCTTCAGTTTCTGCAGAGCTGCACGTCCAGCACAATGCAACATTCCCACTGTAAGGTAATTGTATGAAACTAGAGAAGTACCGAAAACCAAAACAAAGCAAAGACAGCATAGGTTCGAAAGTTCTGAAAATATCACGTCCCATTGCATTGGTCCGAAGCAGCTCTACGATTGAGTACAATATCAGACACAGGTGGTTATCTAGACAGAGCTGCCTTCAGCCCAGAAAGAAAACCACACCCTGTGTGAGACGCGTACCTTCAGTGTAAGACTCATAAAGCTCTTCGGTGACAGATGACGGCGGTGAATAATCCTTGCACTTGCTATTGTCGACTTTCTTCAACATCTGTTTGAAGTGTCGTACCTGCGCAAACATCCCCAGGTTTACAGATCAACGCACATAGCGGGTTAGATGACTGCAGGCCGTTATGCACAACGAAAAAACAAAGACAACAAGACGATGGTGTGCGCTGAATAAGCCAGAGCAACATGGGAGGAAGCGGATACAGCGCTATTGAACTTGTTACATGGAATGTAGATCAAACTACTTTGTGGTTTATGCATGTTCAGAAAGCGAACCTCCTCCTCCTCCTTCTTCCGAAGACGAGTATAAGAGCTCCCGGGCTGTCCGGCTCGAGCAGTGCGCACAACACGATGGACGTAGGTCTTTGCGTACACAGGCATATCATAATTGACAACGTTTGCAACACCTTCCACATCCATACCCCTTGTCATCGCATCTGAGGCAATGAGCACTTGTGCCTGGCCATTTTGGAATTTTGCCAACGCTTTACTGTACAGCATAATATAGAGGCAAGTCATTAGGATTATTGAAGCCAGCCACGAATGTCGGATAACAAACGAACGAAACCGACTTGGGCATTCACCCCAAGCTCAATAAATCATAAGAAAGAGGAAATAACCTGCGACTTAGAGGTCTGTATGTAAAAATAGATACTTATTAGTTATTTGGTCTACAAAACCCATCAAAAGCACACACGTGTTGGAAAAACCTGCGGGGTTGTTAATGCTGCAAGCTTGAGTACTCAAGCACCTTGAACGACAATCCTTTGTAGCATTTTAGCAGAGTATATAGTTGATGAGTAGCCACTACAGAAGCAGTGAAAACAACGGTTGTTTGGCTGCAAAGCTGTTGCAAGAGTGCTACCAAATATAAGGGCTTCTCCCCCGGTTTGCAGACCTGCAAAGATGTTCAGGACAACAATTTCTGTTACGGATCATGCGATGCAGGTTTGAACAAACACAAGCTCCAAGGCTACGTGAACTAAATTGAGTCAGCAACAAGTTATGGTGGCAACGTGTGTGAACAGAGATACGTACCATCCTGTAAGACTTAAGTTGTTCTGGTAGTTGATACCGGTTGCCAGCAGCACCAGGCGCCACATATATGGGGCAGAAAAGACCAAGTTGTGCAATTTTTGCTGGATCTCTCGTCAAGGTAGCCGATAACACCATCTTCATCAATCGTGGGAGTGCAGTGCCTCTATTTCCTCTTTCTAGACAGCTGCACGTAATCGCTAAAAACTTAATGCCCAGCTTTTTCTACAGTGAAGCTCATTATTCATGTAGTTGCGTCCACCTTTTGCCTCAGGGTGTCAGCGACGTATTACGATGGTTTTCATATTATGAGAATAGATATGAAATGACCAGAAGCAACAGAAATAAGCAAACGAGAGGATCAAACCATGTGAATATAATCCGGACATTCCGTACCAATTTCTAATGGTGCGGACTGAGCCAGGATGAGAGTTTCGAAACGCTAGTCCAGACAACATCGGGCCAGAAGCAGAAACACACGCCAAGACATTTGGCAGCCAATCCTGGTAAGATTGCCGTAGCAATCTATCTGTTTCATCAACAACCTGACAGACAAACCAATAGTTCGTTAACCTCTGTGACATATCGTTCGAATTGATAAAATAAAACAATTTAGAGAATCTATATTGGCCTCATCACGGCCTTTGTAGAAAGATGACGCTATGGAGAAACAAAGACAATAGTTTCACCACGGAAAAAAATCACGAGAAATTGTAGGTGCTGAAGAGTGAACCCTTTCGTATTTCGAATATGGTCCATCAAGCGCCCTGGAGTTGCAACAAGTATGTCAACTTGGCTTTCGGCAAGGTCGGGAGTTGCAGCCACAGATTTTCCAAAACTGTGGACCATCGACTTACGAATTTGAACCAATTCAGCCGCTTCAGCTACAATTGACGTTTGTCCCACAGCTAGTCCCACTGAGAGACCAACTGCTGGTGCGATGGTGTCAAAGACTGCTTTAACCTGAAGAAACGAGATTACCAAGGTTGAAGGCCTTAAGAGAAGCTTGAGCGGATATATAGGAACTGGAAAGCCAGCCGAATATGGGTACTAGAGGATACATAACAATAAAAGCCATCGATTAAAGTAGCGCTAACTACCTGGTTTTCACGATCTTGAAATGTCCTGTACAGAAAATGAGCAGAATCTTTGAAGCACGTGAACAAGGAATTCCAAACTTTTATACATCAGCATGGATCTCCTTTCTATCTCATAGTTGTACAATCAAATAGTAAACATAGACCCGAAATAGGAGAGATTCTCAACATAAAGACCATCCAAACTACATTTCAAAAGAACCTCACCTGCGGAGCTAGATCCCTGGTCGGGAGCACTACGAGAACTCGAAGAAGACGAATCACCCGAGACGATACCTTTTGGACGATGGGTAATGCGTAAGATAGTGTTTTGCCACTGCCTGTTGGCGAGCTGACACAGACGTCTCGCTCGCTTAAACCAGGGCCCACAGTCTCGTGCCACACGGCCATCTGTACCGGAAACAACGACTGTATTCCTGCCTTCGAAAGCATCTTGAAGTCTGCAATGTAACTCGAAACGCACCAAGAGAAACGCATCGGCTGGACATCGAGACAAACTTCAAGTGCTGGGCAGATAGAAGATTATTACAAACGGACGGACGGCAAGGCTACCTGGTGTCCAAGCCAGGCACTTGTCTCAGGGAGGTGGCCTTGTAGGTATCTATATCAAGCGGATCACGCATCCATGGCAACACCGGCCCGTGGTCTTGCGACTCTGCTGGAACCAAATTAACATCACGACCCATGATTCTATCCACATCCCTCTCAATTGTGGAAATTCAGGTTCATTCCGAGAAGTATCGTCCGCTCCGAGTGCATTCAACTCGTCAGTGTTCTCTGTAATTACATGCTCCTCATCCTCATCCGGAACCCCTAGGGACTTACTGTTAGGCTCCTCTTCATTGATCTGTTTCCAAGGGCCACCATCTGCAATCACATCCACCTTTTCAGACAAATTGTGAACTTATGCATCTCTTTCTCGATCACCGGTTGAGGATATGAATGAATAAAGATAATACTGAGACTGTGCAAAAATGACTTACTTCTCCAGATACGCCTCTTGCGTTAACCAGTTCATCACCTGGTTCCAGATTGCCCCCTCTTCGTATCTTCAACCTCTTTTCTTTCTTTCGTTTCTTCTCCAATTTGGACACTTGAAATTCAACCAGCTCCGGGACACTTCTGTCGATGTCGGCTGCAGAAGTCTCTTCCGCTCGCTCTATATTATCTTCACTTGTTAAAGTATCGTTCACTTTCCTTTCCTGTTCTTCCGTTCCAGGAGAAGCAGGAGCTTCCAGAGGAAATACATGTTCTTCAGTCGTATCCGAGACTTTCAGCTTCTTGTGCTTTTTGACCTTTACAGCAGAATCAGGAGCTTCGTGGTCAATCAAGGTTGCCAATTCTGCCTTGTGTTCCTGGTGTTGCTTTCGCTTTTTTCGCCTAGTATGAGGTTCAATTTCGCTCCCTGCATTAGATTCTTCCTCACCTACAACCTCTGAGGCTCCCTCCTTGCTTTCATCTCTACTCAGTGCAGGATCAGAATCCTTGTTCGAGACGTTCTCCCTGTTACCTGGAGAAGAACCTTCCGCTTTCTCTCTAAGCGGAAGCAGAGCAGCCCGCTCCCGAGCTCTGGCATTCAAACGATCTAATAGTAATGGAGAACCATGCTTCCGACTTTCTCCTCCCAGCCAGCGCTCCACCTGAAACATCGTTGCCCCCTAAACAGCAGGCAAGAATTTAATCTTCAGGGCAAAATTGCTCGCGCACATCTAGACGAACCATGTGACAAGAAAACTGAACCCTTCTCACGAATCTCTATCACACAGACGTCCCGTACTCTTCTGCGCCAAGCTCCGCAAAATGTCCGCACGTGGAGCACATGAATAATCTGATGTCTACGTCACTGACAATTTCGAGACGTGATCCGAGCGTAATCCGAGCGAAATCGGGAAAAAAGTAGCAACGACATGTTTTCAGACTTCAGAGAGGCCTTGACTGCATCCCTGACACAGGTTCGGGGTTTAGAGTTTAGTTTACAAAGTTGGCAGAAAACGCTACACAAAGGTTAGACATTAACCCCAGCGTGGTAAGTTAACCAAGGTAGCCTAATTAGTGTATGCGTAAATTCCATTCTTCAGATTAAGAGTATTTAAAAAGCGGCGATGATTGAGGGTTAGGGTATCAAACTATATGATCACAAGAATTCGAAACGCAAAATTAGTTTGCAGTAGGTCTTGGATAATCAACGCAGCTGTATGTCATAACTTGTAAAAAATCTGATATTTCATGGATCAAAGATGAATTATTATATATTTGATTGGTGATCATTATTGAACTCAAATTAGTTCACATCTGAATTATTGTCATTATTCGTCGCTGCAGCTCTCCACAATGATCGCTTAATTCCTCGTTTTTTGTGCGCGCTAATACGTGTTAGAGTCAGTTAAAAATTCAAGCCGGCACTATTCGATGTATCCACACTAATTTCTCGCTTGGTCCCTAAAGTTCTCTCTTCCCAATCAATCTGGCAGTCTATAATTGCAAAAAAGAGTATAGTCAAGATGGTTATGCGGGCGATAAGGTTTGTGTCTAGATAAACTACAGAAACTATGAAGAAGTGTTTGGTACCAAAATTGATACGTAGAAGTAGTCTTATTGTAGTTGCAGTTGAAAGTGTGAAAATATACGTCGAAAGGAAGCAAAGGCGCAACTCGAGCAGAGTCGACAACTTAGAAGAACCTTTGCGCGCGGTCTCTTTCGATCATCGTGGAGTCCAGGGCCGTTTGACTACGCTGCTCCCGTTTGACTACGCTGCTCGGGAGGTCGAGAAGCGGACGAAAGCTCCGCCGCTACGCCTCTAACCGCGGCTAAATCTGGAGGCGGACACGGGAGCGCCCGGATAGACGACGAGGCCGACGGGCTCTGACAGGACATCGGAGCACGAAAGTGGGAGCTCTTGGCGGGCGGTGGATATCGGAGGTTCCGGATATCGGAGGAAAGCCTGGAGGAGTACGATACGGGCGACCGCACCGGCGAGCCGAGTGCAGTTCGGAAGTGATGGCCGATGTTCGTGGAAGCTTCGAATTTAGCAGGAGGAGCGCGGCAGGCGGTTTGGAAAATGATCATTGTAAGAAGAACCTTTCTGCGCGGTCTATTTCGATCATCGTGCAGTCCAGGGCCCCGGCTCGTCGTAGAACCTACTGTTGGGATGTGACGCGGAGCGAGCGAGAGGCGGAGGTGGAAGGTGGGAATCATTCCCACGTTTTTGTCGATGTGGGAATTTCCGCATTTGCGCATTTCCGCAATTCCGCAGTTGCGAGTTTACCTGCGAGGGTGCATGGTTCCGGGCACGGAGAGGGGAAGGGGTCTTGGCAGTTCGATCCATGAGCGATGGGACTTCGCATCCAAATCACCTCCTCCTGCTGCTGGTCCGCTGCAGGAGCAGGGAAGGGCCGTCCCGGCTCCTTCTCCGTCTAAACGCCACGTAATTCAGGGGACAGGCCTAATAATTTCGGAAAACTGATTTGTGCCTGTCCTTCTTGTCCACCGCAAGCGTAGTCCTGCCTCGCCCTCGCCTGTCCAGTCCGGTGCCTCCGTTCTATATCCATTTTACTGTCAATTATGCGATGGATCCGATCCGTTTGGAGGTTATTTGTCGCGGCGTGCACCTTCCGGAATTACGCGTGTAGCCATAGGCCAACCTCTGTCAAATAAGGCTGAAGATTTTAGTCTGTTTGCAAGAACTGGCAGGCATTTGATTCTCGATCCTCGGATCGATCGAACGACCTAGGAACCCCACTGTCTTTTTGCAACCCCATCGTCTTTTGGTCCTTACCCGTTCATCGCCTTAACTTACTTTTGCAGATACTCTTCGTGGGAGAATGTTGTATGGCCCTGCTGAAAGATTTTTCCGAGTCTACCTAACAACTGCATGAACGAGATCTAGATTTCCGGTACTGGATACACAAATCTGGATGGAATGATCAACAGTATGTGCGCCTCTGTAGAAATTCAGATCTCGGGAGCCCATTATCATCTTGTGCCATGATCAAAGACTCGGAGTGATGCTTGAGTAGATTCCTTGGTCCACCACCAGATCTACAGCATCAACAAGCTCATGGCCAAGGCAAAGCCTTCTTTCATATGAAAAGTGAGGGCTTCTCAAACGAGATGAAACTCTCATGGCTAACGTTATTGGTCCTCTACTTTCAGACGATTATTTGACTCAATCGTTGGATGTCGCGCAAATATAGGCAGAGAAACTTTTTCTCTTCTTCCAGAGGCAGGTGGATCCGAAAAGATACATCGTCCTTACGTGGAACATGATTTTCTTTCTCTATGCGAGCACCACATGAAGAAAGGAAAGCACGAACCGCTCGATTGGTGCGGGCTAATGCGAATAAGTCAATTCGAGCTCGTATTTGTACGAGCTTGAATTGTTTTATTCGTCGAGCTTCCGGAGTCCAACTCGCTTGCGTAAATTCATCACGATGAAGTTTCCTACTTTCTGATCTTTGTTTGACCAGGTTTTGGGTTAACGGCCATTCACAAGAATTTTTATGCTTTCTCCAGTGCCTTGCGAAAGGAATATTATGCTTGGCGTCGAAGATTTGCAAGGTACGCGTCTGGTTTGAAAGGCTAGCTGACAACACCACTCTGAGACAACTTTTAGGTTATGACATTCGAGTTCCAAAAGTCAGACGTTTGATTGGGCATCTACTGAGTTTACACTGAACGTTTGATTTTATTGATCTGTATGCATTCACGGTTATATGAAGCTCAGATCACAAGCAGTTGCTGTAAAGACAACCAAAATTCACTTTGGCTTTTCTCATCCGAATAAGGCTGGATATTTTTAAGACATCAAATTATTCTTTTCCGGAGGTTAGTAAAGAGGTTAAGCTGCACTGACTGCTTCTGGGTCCACCTACAACAAGTCCAGATCCAATGCAAAGTTGCAAACTGTTTTCGCTCTCTCTCCGTCCGACTCTGCTCTCATGCACAAGGAGGAGAGAGAAGCGGCGAGAACGGCAAGATCTTTCTGGGAAACGCACTCCTAGAGCCTATTGATATTGTATGTTGCAGTCTAGGGGCCAAGCAGCTTTTTGGGTGATAACTTTACACGGCTGACTGTCATTGACACTGGAACAGATCTTCAGCCATCTCTTGCTTTCACGAGTGGTAATATTCATTTAAATTTACTGTTTCACCTCTGTTCATTCCGATTTCTGATGTTTCTGATATTTCGTTCTTGCATGTAAAATATTTGAGCTACTCATTACCACACTTAATAATATAATGGATCCACTTACACTTGGTCACCACTGAGGCTGGTGCTGGTAAGAAAAAGATGTTGCTATTTCAGAGATCACATTACCTCTGGAATATGTTCACAAACTTCCCAATCGAAAGCGTTTGAATAGGTCCACTAGACATATGAAGAAAAGAGTGTGGACCATCTCACATGATCGAAGTTCGGTCCACTTTGTACCTTTACATAGATCCCACCCTTTAATTGACTGACTGTTGGATGCAGTGTGCCACCAATTTTGATTCCACGCACCATGCATTACATGCTTTTTTCGTTATAAAAGTTCAACTTTCATACTTCCTAACAAATCAAGATTTTTAACAAACCTTTTTTTCGGTTTATGATCTGTATCAAATGCCTTATGAACTTTTGCAACGGGGTTTGAAATCTAAGATGCTTCCCTATACTCTTGAAAGAATATTATTAAAGATAGCCTCACTTCTTGCCTTGCTTGATTGTTGAAGTCAAAATAGATGCGATTGCAATGGGTGACTATGTGAAGAAATGGAATCATACCTCAGGAGTGATGTACTTGTGTTGAAATGCAGGAGCAAAAGAGAGAAAAATTGGATAATATATTGGTGAACATTCTATAACAAGTATCTGTAGACGAATCTAAAGGTTGTGTATACTCTAAGAACCTAGTCTTGTCTTTTACTATCATCATACGGGACACAAAAAGGATGATTTTGTGGAAATGAGCTCCACGTGAATGTAACTGAAAGATCGTACTTCTTAAAATAAGACATAATGTTTTATTTAGTGGTATGGAAATTTCAAAGATCCAAAAGTCGACACACATCCGGATGATCCAGTTTTATACATGTATGAAGGACTATGAATGTTCACTCGAGAAAATGGAGAAGTAACTGAAAACTTGAAGATTTGTTGTTATTCTTGTTATTCATGATTGAACGGAGTAGAATTTCTTTGTTTGCTAGTATTGCTACAATTGTCCCAGATTATTAGGAACTTCGTATCGATGACTTCTGTCAAATCGCATGAATAATTCATATAAATTTCTTCGACTCTTGAGCACTCAAAGTCAATGGCAGTAAAATATTGATTCACGTACCTTCAATTATAGCAAATATATTTATGTAGGCGAGGGTAGCTGGTTACTCATTTGATTCCGCATCCTGCCGGACGTCTTCTCAACATTGGGCATCTGAAACTCTTGGAAACTGTGTCAAGGAGTGTAGATTATTCATGTAAGGAGAATTTCTTCGTTTCTTGCTGCAGGTAACTCCGTCTTTCACCTTCCATTCTGTTTCTGTTTAGGATTTTGAGTCCTTTGAAGATCGTAAGGGCTCTCTGGATGACGTCGGGATCATGCGAAGGGGGAATCGAAAGATGGAGAAAAAATAGGAGATTTCGTGAGCTGGTTTCGTCCTAGACTTGTCCTGTGTGAGAAGAGACATGAAATCTCGAAATAAGTTGCCGTTGATATGTGGTACCCCACTTTTGGCAATTTTGAGGAAATTAAAACATTTTTGGAAAACTGTATCCTGGCAGCATTGTAAATAGCCTTCGGTACATCAAAACGGAGTGAATCCGGAAGATCGCGGGGATTCTCGAGGGATCTTGTAGAATCTGGGATTTGGGGTGCAGCAGTAAGGACAGGCACCACCCTCCCTGCGAGCTCTGCAGTTAGGACCCCTACGACGCAAGGCGCAAAACCCGCCTTCGGAGGATGTCCGCGGCGGTAGGGAAACCCTCCATAATTAGGTCAACCCTCGGGCGCCTTGACCAAGTTAGGGTCCCGTTGGAAAGAGCTCGACGCACTGATTCCAACGAGCCCAAGAACGCTTGGAACGGATGAGTACTTAGGGAGTTATCACTATTGGAAGAAACGGAGACGGTCGCCTACGGCGGAAAGAGTTCGCCACCGGCGCGAATTCCGCCTACGCGGAAGGGGGAATCAAGTTTTGTCCTATGCGCGGGCGAAGGCGTTCGCCTGTGCACAGGCGAAGTAGGGTTAGGAGAGGCGCGAAGTCCGCCTACGCACAGGCGACCGCCTGTGCACAGGCGCTTCGGCGTCGGCGGAAAATCCGCCTTGGGCCCAAGAAATGCGCCTTGTGAGGTAGAACGTGTACGGCGCCTTCCGCGCCAGCACCGCGCCGCGTACGGAGGAAGAGCCGCCAGAGTAATCAAATCGGTACGGACCATGCGGACGGCACGGGTGGATGCGCTCTTGGACGGACGGAGTTGCGGCGGCGGAAGCGCCGACGAAGAGACAAGGGACGGACAGACTGGACGGAGACGGCTGACCACGGTCAACGCCTTCCGCGCCAGCGCGACGCCGCGCACGGAATTCGCCTGCGCACAGGCGAACGCCTGTGCACAGGAGGATGTTCAAGTTCCGCGCCGGCGGAGAATCCGCCGAGGCTCCTGCCTGCGTACAGGCAGGAGTTGAACTTTTGTCCGACATGCGGACACACGCGTCAAGGCAGAGGGGGATTGGCCGAGGGGCGGTACGAACAAGTGTACCGCGCAAGGCGGAAAACTCGCCTTCGGCGCTACGCCCGCATGTCCGCGGGGTAATACGCTCGCGGAGTTCAAATCCGCCAATTCGAGCGTGAGAGTTTAATCGACGACGGCGGAGCGTGAAGCCGCGCGTGAGAGCGAAGACCGTTCTAGCGTTAAGCCGGCGCGGCCATCAAGTGAGACGTTCTTCACGAGCAGGAGCCGACCATGACCTTCGACCGAGCGGCGGAGAACGTCCCATTCTTGAATTCGCGATTCCAATCTCTTGTGCGCGCTGCGCGCATCCATCTGCTGGCTGCTGAACGTTCTCGACGTCGTCGCACAGGAGATTTCTTGTTGATTGAGGGAGAAGTGAATGCGCGTGATTTGGAATTGAGGGCGATTAAAGTTTGCCGAGAGAGAAAGAAACTCGGGCAGCCCCACTCGGGGCAGTCGCCGACGCAATCAATGGCGACTGAAATTCTCCACTCGGATGATGACGACGAAGGCTCCACGGAAGAAATGTCAGGAGCAGAAGACACCGAGGAGGAGGAGGAGGAAATTGTTGGAGCGCCGGCGGCGGCGCTCTCCGAGCAGGTGATTCCGTTGCTGAGGTACTTGGATCGCAAGGTCGATAAATACGCCGACCCACTCCAGCCGGGATCTTACATCGAATTAGTGCGCAGGCGGACTCGCACTAAAGTCCACACCAGCAAGCTATTAGCTAGAGTGGACCAGGAGTTGAGGGAATTGAAGGAGAAGCATGCATGCTTGTGGGGTCAGTATAAGCTTAATCAGAAATTCTACAAGCACTCCGAGAAGATGAAGGATGAGAAACTGGACGAGCTCACCAAGGAGCAGGTGAAGGTCAAGGAAGCACTCATTTCTGAGCAGGCCCAGAATCGGATTTTGTCAGAGGAGCTCGTGCGACAGACGCGGTTGTTGGAACAATGTCAGCTCGCACGGCAGGCGGATGAAGAGTTAATCCGCTGGTTACAGTCAGAGTGTGGCGAATTGAGAGCGCAACGTGCTGAAGCCGAATCGCAATTAGTGATAATTGAAGAGGATCGCAGGAAGGAGGCGGATCGCACGAAGGTGGAGACGGCGAGGCGTGTCGCCCACTGTCTCAAGGGCTACGCCCACTGGGAAGTGAAGGCGCAGGAGAAACTCACACTGCGTGAGTTTGAATTGCGCGCAGCCGGGTTGTTGTCAGGCGACAGTAGGAGTCGGCGGAAGGTAGCGAAGAAGCTCGATGCCTTTCTGTCGAAGGCACAGGATACCATGTCCGCCCTCGAAGTGGAGGTGTCCGCGGCGTTGCAGCGTTTGGGACTGCGCAGTCGAGCGGAAGATTGGCAGGGTAGGGAGTTAGTGCGCGGCAGTCAGACGCGCAGGAGACGTAGTACAGGTTCCGCGGAGTGTAGTGTAGCGTGGTTCCGTGCAGGCGTGTAGCGTAGTGCAGTGTAGTGCTAGGTAGGACTTAGAAGGTATAAAATAGTTCCAGGCGTTTTGCCTGGGGTTCTTTCCCATCAGAAGTGCAGATCAGGAACCCATTTCCTTTGCGTGTTTGTGTCCTTGAGTTCTGTCACCACGCACGAGGAGTTACAACTTAGCGTTCCGCATTTTGTAGCTGAAGGCCTTCGGCCGAATGTTCAGAGCTAGTCCATTGGTTAGAGACTTGAGTAGTTCGGAACTGCACCTGCGGGTGACTGCCGATGCTCAGAGCCAGTGACTAGTTAGATACTTGAACAGTTTCGCCCCTACACCTTCGAGTGTTTCTTTCTGATTGTACTCCCTTGGGATTTTTCCCCTGAATGCCAAAGTGAAGTTTTGCTACTTCGTGTAAGCCTTGGTTGTAAATTCAGGTTACGCTGCAGCAGGTGCCTTGAGGGTAACCCCTGTAGTATTTCTGGGAATGACAAGTGCCTGAGAATTCAAACTCTTCAATAGACTGTTGTTGTGTTACTGGAATGTTTCACAGTGAGTCCTTCAGTGCGGACCTGTGTTCTCTGCGCGTTTTGTGAGTTGAGAGTGTTGTTCACCGCGTAGGAGTGACTTCGATCCGAAGTAGGCAGTCCAAACCGGGTTTCCTACACTAGCAGCAAGCTAGTGGAAGTGTTGTAAAAGCCGGAGTTGGAAGTCACTGCCCGCAGCTCTGCCGAGTGTGCTCGCGAGAGACTTTCCCCCTGAAATCTTGAAGTAGAGGTCCTAACGGATCTCTGGGTTGTGTTTCTGTAGTTTCAGGTGTGTGTGTGTGTGTGTGTTACGCTGCACTGTGCGACCTCCGAGTGCGCTCCGAGTGAACACTTGCAGTATTTCTGGAAGTGACAGTTGCCTGAGAATTCAAACTCCTCAATAGTCTGTTAAAACGTGACACTTTGTACCCTGTGTGTTCCTCTGTCCCTGTGGGATCGACCTTTCTACCACTATATTGCAGTTTTAGCCTTTAGTGGGTTATTACATGATATCCAGTCTCCACCAGAAGAATGAAGAGGTCCTTTACAGTGCTTCAGTGCTTCCGTGCTTCAGTTTGCTGTAAACATGCATTGACCGAAAAAGTTTGGGAATTCGCACTAGGTGCATGTGCCAGGCAATTGCCATGCATTCTGCGAGATGTTACACTATAAAGATCGCTCTCCATAAACATTTGCGTTTGGCCTACCAATGTGTAGTCAAAGCTTCCAATTAACAAGATGTTTGCCAGTGACAGAACATGGAGGGCTTGAAATAGCATTGCAGAGAAATGTATAAAACCTTCGATCGAAAACTCCTTATAACGGCAGATATAACGGGCGGGGGTTCAGTTTTCGATTCCCAAAGGTACGTTACATGTAAATTGCATGAGTGTTTTAAAATGTTTGCATGAATCATCATGTATCTGCCTTTGAAGATAACCTACTTCATTTCGTGGATTTATAGCTTCAATTTTCTGCGCGTTGTTAAGTACTTAAATATTGATCGATTCACCAGGCTTGACTGAAGAAAAGTATTTAAACCTCTTTCGGTAGTCAGGAAGATTTTATTTGTTCCAATATTTAACACTAGAGAAGAGGAAATGTCATGGAAGAGATGACTTATACTTAAATATCTACGCACAAAAATCCCCTTCTCCCATCTGCAAACGTCTCCCTTCTCAAGCAGATCACTTCCGTAATGAAGAGAATGAACAAGTACATTTTATTATAAGTCATATTTGATTCACGTGTTTCAGATTACTAAATTTTTTTGTTTCTATTATATACAAATACGTCTGAGGCCAGAAATGATTAATCATATTATTATCTTGAAAATAGAAGAAAGTAATGTGTTTAAATTATCTTCTATATTAAACTTTTACAAAAAACAATCTTGTTTCTATCATATCAAATAAACTCATAATATCTTTTACTTCAAATCTATTTTTATATCAAACCGTGTTCAGTGTATAAACTTTAGGAAGAAGTTCTTATAGACTATGGATATTTTTAAAAAAAAAAATATTATTGCTAGAATGGGTGAATTTTGTAAAAGGTGTTACGCATATCTAAAGGTAGGCAATGGGTACTCATTGCAAGTAATTAGAATCATACAACGTTGATGACCGATGAGGAATTGAACTTACTCTTCATAATTTTGGAACGCGAGGTATGAAGCTATGTTTATTAACATTTTGCCACAATATGTAAATTTAATACTTCTATGTTACTAAATATAAAAACATCGTAGTAGAAGAGCCGAATCATCCTTTGTGCTAAACAAAACATCCAAGTTTTACGTGACCACAAAGACGGTGAAATGTACAGTTGTTACAAACATCATTTTGCTTGAGCTCCTAAATTCCTTTTGTGAGTTTTCTAGGTTATAGGGGGGCATGTTATCGTTTACCTTTGGTTATTTGTCAGAAATTAGACTAGAACTTCACAATATAGGGTTTAGGTCAAAAATGGCATATGAACTTCTTCAGATAGAATGCGTGGCATTCCTTTGAAATTATTTGATCTTTTACAGGGTTGTTAAGCCATCACATAGGGATTTTCTTATAAACTCACGTTACTACTGCAATATGCAATAGCTAGCTACCGGTATAGTTTTCCGGTTAGATGATGGGTATTTAGTCCTTCAATAATGATTAAGATATGAAAATAAAGAAACTTGTTTGCATTTTGATGTAGTATTGCTTAATATTTTTTTTAGCTACAGTTGTCATGTTTGATTGAGTCACTCAATGCACCATAATGTTTTGGAGGCCCAGAAGGCACTAAGGATAAACTAAACCTTGGAAACTAATTTTGGGTTGTTCGATATAAAACTAACTTATCATATTCAAAGACATGCAGAAAAAAATAATACCAAGTCAAAGCTCTGAACATGTCTTTAATAAAAAATTCAGAGTGAAGGAACAAAAAGATGGACATGGATTTTTTAGCCTTGATGTCGCTGCTAATAGTTTTCAAATCATTACATCCACAGAGAATATCAAATATTTTTTATCTCACTTCATATAGTTTGGCTATAGTGATGGACATGCAAGAACTATCAATACTTAATGAAACTATGAACACATTTGTGACGCTAATTTAACGAAGGAAGCATCAGACAAATAAAGAACTAGCGATTGACAAGAATAGGAAACTTATATGTTCATCGAAAAGAATGTGGAATATAAAGAATTTAAATACCAAATTATGCGATCATTCTGGCATTTACAAGATGCATAAATAAGCGAAGACATAATAGAATATTTCAAGTAATTTAATGGTTTGGAGAAGTTGTGAGCGTTTTCGACGCATATTTGTGTCTCTCATGATGGGTTACTATCTTATCTTACTATAATATATCTTATCTTGATGTGGGTTGCAAAAGAAAGAAAACCTTTATTTTGCACGACACATCGAGTACTTTTTTCAATTTGATGATCGATCACAGATACAAACATGGTGTAGAAAAGATTCCCACAAAATGAGTTCGAGTTGAACGAAGTTTGAAATTGAAAAATTTAACCAAATATTTATATGTTCCAATTCTTTTGAGAAGTCTAACAAAATGCAAAGAAACTTGTAGCAATCTTTTAGCAATCATGAAATTGCATCTCGGTTTGTAACGAATGTAGAAAAGATGTATCAAGTTAAGGTAAATCTTAGATTGATCACTTTATTATTGAATGAGAATATATGATGTGCATGATACAAAAAAGCAAATGTCAAACCTTGGTGTTTTCTGATAGATAAAGCATTGATCATTTAGATAAGATGCGAGTTATCTTTTGTGAATATCTTAAGATTAGATCATTAACGATGACTTGTACGCCTACTAATCATATGACATAGACTAGAACTTAGACTATGAAAATCCATAGTCTTATAAGGAGACCGACTCTTTTAGAATAACTTTAAAGTAGATTGGGTCTTTCAGTCATTTTCTTCAGTGTTTGGTTTGAATTATCACTTGTTTGCTTCTGAATGGTTCCACGTTATTCTTTCTTTCATGCACTTTGTTGACTTCACGTATAGAAGCATGACCGAGTTATGAGACATCGAGGGTAAATATATATATATTGGAAAATCTTGTGATACGTGTTAATTATTATAATCTAGTTATGATGTCATAGGAGTTAAGTCAAGTATTGATCAAATGATTTACAATCAATATCTAGTTAGTGCAACTATGAATAATAATCAGTTTTAATTTATATTATATAAATATAAAATTTTTTTGGCGCTGCCCCTCCGACGTTCTATTCCTGTACACTTTCTCGATCCGCCGGCCAAGTCGTGGGCCTTCAGGCTTCCGCGACTGCCGCACGAGACCAACAAACAACTTTCCGGGAGCCGGAAATTTGCGCCGCTCGCGGTTTCGGCAAAGCTGCCGGACGTCCGTAAATGCGTCCTCGACCCTTCGACCGATTTAATTCTATTCAGATGGCGAGGAATAAAATTTATGTCGTGGTCGGTGCGGTGTGTGTGCGAGGAGGAGTTGCGCATTTGCGGCAGGTGCTCGATCAGCGAAAGGTCTGTCAGCGAACCCTAGCCGCAAGCTTTTGACCTGAAGTCGGAGGACTTTCCGAAGACGTGTCAGGGAAGCATACATGGGAAAGGGAGGACGGAGAAGAGTTGCGAGAAGAGCAGTAGCTGCAGAGGAACGATGAGACCGGATTGCGTCACATCATAATTGCAATCTAACATTGATTGATTCGGTACATTGCATGAGTTGCGATTGTAAACCCTCCTTCGAGCGTTTGCGGGTCCCCTCGGGGCCCTCCACGACTCGTGGAGGGCCCCGATTCCAAGGACCTTGGAATCGGCGTGCCTGGCAAGGAGGTGCAGATTTGCGGATACAGCAGCAGAGCTGTTTCTGGTGGCAAGATTGATGATGCGGTGAGGTTGGAACTGGTGAACAGTCTGTCTGATAACCACCACGAACTCAGCATGCTTTTTCTGTATGCATGTTCATTCATTCTAGCCTTGCAAAATTTAATTTAAACAAATCATCCAGTCCGCCATGTACTTTAGAAAGTCAAAACACCAAAAGGTGATGAAGATTCGAGAGAGGTTTTTAGTTTCCACTATAGAACTTCCAGAAAATCTCTTCTTCAGCATTGCCCACTTCAAAAATGGCACACGGTCAACTAGAGTTACATATGAGTCAGCACAACTTTGACTTTTGCAGATGGCACACTGTCAACTAGAGTTACATATGAGTCAGCACAACTTTGAATAGTACTGTATGAAGTGGATTCGGCTGCTGGACTATGAATGGTTCCTAGATTCTTTTTCATGGCCATGCATCTCCGAGCCCCATGTGACTCAAGGTGGTACAGTTATTTGTACATTGGAATCTCGAGGGTGTTGTCCGGAAAACTATATTCTCGATGTCACAACGACACATGTTTCGAAATTAAGTTATATCGAACTCAGAAGCTTCATAGCGCTGTCATTATTCCCAGATAGTGAACAAAGTTTTACTCAGAGGTTGTCGCCGCATTCCAGAAGAACAAACATCAGGCCGTCAGTTATGATGTAGAGTTGCTGGTGGAACACAGTTTGGAGATGTTACGTGTTTCATAGCATTCTAAATAATCATCCCCAATATCATACTTGTGCTATTCTATGCGATTCTGCTTGATTTTCACTATTCCCGTAACCCAGCAGCTTGATAATACTCACGCGTAGGAGAGAGGAGAGGCTTCTTCATGATTGCTTCGGAAGCAGCCTCATAAGCGTTCGCACTCTTGGAGGATGGTTGTACTTAGTCGCACCAATCTCCATAAACAAAATTCTCAATTTCATTGTGACAAAGTGGCTGGCATTCCTGCGTTCAGACTGATAAAAGTGTATATACCAGTTTCTAATGTCAAAGTTCCTATTGTGGGTCCATGGAATAAACCGAAGACATAAGGAAGCTTCTCATCTAAGTTGAATATTTCAACTTAGATGAGGGTCGGCTTGAAATGTGTGTTAAAGGAAGATAAAGCGGTGGCGTGAAAGGTTGGACTCTACAGTTGAATCATTGTATTGTGCGTTGTACTTGTTCAGTATGTTCCCATAATAAAGATTAAAAGAATCCAGCCGAGCATTTCACTTTGTTCTGCGGAGTGAACTGGAGTTTATAAGTTCCACGTTACTCCTATGGGTCCTTGGAATAAGCCGAAGATATAAAGAAGCTTATGCGTTGGAATATACAACGGAGATCAGGGTCAGAGGTAAAGTGATTTAGTTTTTTGTTTTACTCTCCAATTTAGGCATTGTACTGCGCGTAATACTTGTTTGGCAAGATACCACAATACAATAAAAAATATGTTCCGAGAATAGTTTCCAATGTGTATCGTTCCATTTAAAAATCAGATTATCTAATATCACAGCAACTGTTAACAATTATAAACAAGCCAGCCAAGATGCTGCTCCTGAAACATACTTGACTTGGCTGTTTGAAAAAGCAAAAGACATTTGCGTACAAGTGAAGATTGCTGTGAAGATACAACCTGTAGCATTCTGCATGATCGCTACATACTGTCATGGCATAAGTTGGAGAAGGTCTTATGTATCTGTGAGCAGATCGTGTCTTGATTCTTATGAAGTGGACGGTGGGTTACATCATGTAACCCACCATCCACATGTAACCTACATGTGGATGAGTACTCCAGACTCAACATCAACGAGTAAGTTGAATACAAGTGGAGAGTGAAAAATAATGTAGTGAATAATTTCCAGTTGGATTCTTGATAAATTTAAAATATATATAAATTTCTAGAGCACCGAGTCATAAAAAATTACATTGTGCATTTTTTAGAAGATCTTGCACTAAGAGTTAATGCCAACTATTGTTGCAGGATAGCTGTGTAGTCATCGGAGTGAATGCAAGACACTTTTTATGTGTAGGCTGGTGTGAGAAAAATGATCCCTAGGGTATAGTAAATAATTCCTACAAGTACGCCAATGGACACCTGCGGCAGAATTCACCAATATAGAGAATTCCCAAAAAAAGAATCAATACGTATAGTTGAAAAAAAACATGTCAAGTAAAGTAAGATGACATATTTTGATCTAATATTTGGTTGCATTTTAACTTTAGCGAGAGACTAAGTCATTGTTGGAGATTATCCATTGATTCTTTCATCAACATTTGATCTTTTCAGAGTTAGTTCAACTTGAATGTATCGTGCATCATCAAGATTTTTGTGTGTAGGCATGTAAGTAAAAGTCTGAAATAATTACTTACAATGTTATTATCACCTCCTTGTTTCAGCTTCAGTTATAAAGTTGGAACAAGTAAACATGTAACCATCCACTAATTATCTCATTTGTGTAGTTGTACTATTTGAGAATTATTCAGTTGCATTAATCTAGATGATGCATCTAAATAAACTGTCCAAGAATCAAAAAATTAAAAAAAACCAAAACAGCTGAAAAAGTTTAGAGTCAAAATCTCTAAAGCTGTGAATAAAATTTATATAAAATGTTAAACTGTAACTTTCATTGAATATGTCTTGTCAGAAACAAATTATTACACATTGTTTATGACTGAACATTTTCAGATTTGAGGTACCATCAAATAAAGATGCTAAACATGCAACACATATAATAGAAAGGTATTAAATCACAATTTTAAATTTTGTAACTTTCAATTCATGTGAATTTGCTTTACACAAAAGAGAGAGTACTAAAGACATGAATTAATACTTTTGCGTTTCAACCATTTTATCAATTGAACAAAGTGCTTTCATCTATTTATCTCACATGTTTGGAATTATGATATGAGCATACGAGTGCAAAAGTTGCAGAAATACTTGTTTCATTTGAGTCAATATTTCAGGTATTGCAGTTTCCATGTAAGTTTGTCTTACCCTTTAGACTTCAAACGAGATGTTCATCTGGAGTTTTGAATCATTGTTCTCTAAAATTTAGCATATGAGGTATTTTTCATCTCATCGATACAACAAAGTTTTTCTTCACTTGCAAGCAGATTAGAAGAACGTAAATTCTTGAGAGGATTTACGTTGACCTTAGCAAGTATCATGCTGGTTCTGTGGTGTTCTAAACGACGTGATAAACAAGCAGGACTGCTCTTAGCTCGGACGAAATCTGATTTTATTTTAATGTTTGAGGTTGAAAGACCTCCAGACACTGGTGTTAGAACTGTGCATGCTTGACAGTCGAGGTAGAAGAACAATCATACCAGCAGTTGAAGACCGCGAGTCCTCGTGTACTCTGTACCCATGACATTATGATTAGAAAAATGATTTCCCACAAAGTTTATCACTTTCTGAACCTACGCTATATGCAGAGTAATGTAGATTACTGTACCGATCGTCAAAGCAAGAAAAACGCGCAAGAGACTTTACACACCAAGCTGACAACCCATGTGCCTCTCAATTGTAAGAATACATCCACTTGCTTGAATAGATCAAAGATTCTTTAAATTTCTGTGCTCAGCGTGACGACATCGAGTGTATCAGCACACTGATGCATTCATCAATTTTCACGTTCACTTGCACAACAAAGTCAAGATTTACTCTGACCTTCTCAGAACATTTTCCAATCACTCCGAGTTTGGAGGAACACGCGTGTTGTGTTAGTATGTTGTCTTGACCTCGATCATCCAGACAATATAATGAGAGTATCTGATGAGTAAGCTGCAAATTTCTACTCGCTACGCTTAGGAGGGTCTGTGTTTCCGTGGGTGTTGATGCAGCTAGATTCGCATTCTCCCAGTCCGATTGTACATGGAGTTTTCCACAAGGTAGAGTACTTCCCATCTGAGATATCTGCGTTTCCATGCTTTCTTTGACATTCTGCATGCACATCGCACCATCGATACGAACCAGTTTTTTGGATTTCAGATTCACTTGCAGAGCTTTTAGCTTGTCCACTCAGTTGGGTCACCAGAGCTAATCAAACAACTCTTTTGGATTTCAGATTCACCTGCAGAGCTTTTAGCTTGTCCACTGAGTTGGGTCACCGGTGCTAATCAAACAGCTCTCTCCGTTAAACTTCACAAAAGGTTTGTTCCCCGAGAGATATAAAGTCCCCATTGCACACTCTCTACAATTTGCTTTGGAACCGGAATATTGGTTATCTGCTTTGATTTTGATTCACATCGCTTGTCCTGCCCAGCACTGAGTGCGAGCAGCGTCTTACTTCTAGTTTGCACAATATCCCTACGTTCGTGGTGATTGCTCCTGATCCGAATCCTTGCAGAGGTAAGATTAATCTTAATTTTCTCTTCATGCAGGTCGCAAGAAGTGTCATGCCCAGCGGGCACAAGTTTTGACACTGCGACGGGAAGTTAATTTTTTTCGGGTGAGCCGATCCTTCGGATTGAGGAGGGGCTCCTGAAGCCCAGGTGACATTTGGCGCGCGCATGCCAAGCAGCAAACGTTTCTTAATCTCTGAGAGAGGAGGAGAGAAAGGAAGGTGCAGGTGCGTCCATCTTCAGTCACGCTGCTGAACTGGCGACACGGGAAATGGACTCCGCACACGAGGAACCGGAGCTTCCCTCCGCCATCCAGGACCTTGTACAGCGTCTGGAAGGACAAGGGGAGCCTATAACGGAGCTTCCCGATTTAACCAAGCCAGAATTTCGGGAGTTCTTTCCGGATTACGAATTACCCTCGACAGTCATAGGGTGGCCAAGACGCACTTGGCGACACAAAGTGCGTCTTCGAGTGCTGGAGGCAATCGGCAGCTGCAACACCCTTGAGATTCTGAACGTGGGCAATATTTGTGGGGCATATATATCGAGGTTGACGCCAAGCGAGTGGGAGGTAGTTCTCAGAGGTTTCAGGTCGAGCACCGTTCTAGAAGAGATAATCGTTTTTGGGACATACCTTGCAGATGATGCGGATAATGAGAGCTTGTGTTTCCAGCTGGGGAGAATTCTGAATTCCTCTAGCGTAACAGAGTTAAAACTGAAAGCCAGTTTGAGTGCCAGATGTCTCTCGAATCTCGCCTCAGGTCTGCAAGGACGTTCCGATTCTAAACTCAAGTCTTTAGATTTAGAGCAAGCGTGGATGGACTTCGATTTAGGGGTAACGTGGGAGGACTCGAGTGCGGTGAAGTATGTGGCTGACATGATCAATAGTGCTCCTCTATTAGAAACGTTGCGTTTAAGCGGCTATATGGTTGACCTGGAGGACGAGACCGTTGGAATCCTGACCCAGGTTTTGATCAAGAGCTCGTCTTTGAAAGAATTTACCTTAGACTACGTGGGGAAGTGGGCAGGGCCCTTGTTGCTGAAAGCATTGGCCGGAGACGATCGCAACCGATCCATTGAACGTCTTCGGCTATTGTATATGGAAGGACTCGGAGACTGTTTAAGGGAACTTCTTATTTCCAACCCATCATTGAAGGAAGTGGAGCTCCACCGACTTGTCATGGAGCCTGAGCAAGCGCACCAGCTCGGCGAAGCCATACGTGACAATGCCATAGCGACTACTATACTTGTTAGGTTTGAATCCAGCTTTGATGAAGTTGGAGCCTGGGAGTCAGTGGAAGCTCTTGCTCGTTCTGCTAGCTCCGAAGTCAACGACCCCACTCTGGAGATTACACTCCATGTTGGTAGTGAAGATGAAGTGATGTTATCATTAAACCTATTAGGTAGGGTACTGCGCGGGGAAATCACATCTCTGAAATCTCTGAGTATATTACATCGCATTTCCAACCTCAATAGACCGGAAGGTATTCTGTCGATGAACGGAAGAACTGGAAAAACTTGCGTCCTGAAGAGACTCGGATTAAGTGCTCTAAGCGAAGATGTTTGGAAGGGAGTATGGAAGGACCTGCTTTTGTGCCTGCGAGGGAACACAAGTCTCACTCACTTGGATTTGAGTGAGACCTGGCTGGACGAAGAGACGTTCAGGGACATGATGGGGCTACTCCAAGTGAACTTGAGTCTCCAGGAAATAAATATCTCAAGAACCTCATGGACTATAGACGGAAAGGCGGCGTTGATTCAAGAGGCACTCAAGCAGAACGAAAAGCGGGCCGCCTACATGTCCGTATTTAGAGAAGCCGGATTAGCATTTGGAGATGCAAAAGCTGGTCGACTCTTTCTATGCGGCTCTCCTAGAGCAGGTAACGTGCTCTGTAACCTCTCACCTTTTTGAACTAGCAATCTAAGGTTTTACATTTCAAATTTAGTATTACTTTATGAAGTTTAGTTATGAATCGAGATGTATTTCGATTTGTGTGAAAAATAAAACAAAAATATAAGAAGAGAAAAGTCAAATACTAGTGATTTCAAATCTGAATAAGATATTTTTCAAAAAAACTTATTTGATTTGAATTCAAATTTTTTTCCATTCTTGTTTATCATACTCAAAGAATATGGTATCAATTAATCTGAAAAAACCTCTGAAGTAACAAGTTGTATTTGTTGTGGTTATGTGTATTCAATTTATAGGCAAGACTCAATTACGTCAAACACTGATCCATGGAAGAAGTTGGCAATGGGCCAAATTCAAGTGGAGAACTGAAGGAATTGAAGTGGACTTCTTGCAAAACAATAAAGAAAGACAGATCTCAATTTGGGATCTTGCAGGACAAGATATTTTCCGTACCCTTCAAAGTGTGCTCTTTCCTCGAGCTAGCAATTTTTGTCTTTTTTTATTTGTTTATAGCCCCTTCTGTCAGAAAGAAAAAAAGTACAAAGAAAGTTCTTGTCTTGAAACAGAGTTGGAGGAATGGTTGAGTTTCATCACATCCTGCACTAGGATTACGGGACATAGTCTTCCACAAGTTCTTGTTGTGATTTCACACAAGGATAAAGCCAGATTCAAATCTTTGAATTGGGCTCAGAACATAGTGAAAAAACTCAGTAAAAAAATTTGCAAGATTTGTGGATCTTCATCCTTTTCAAGAGTTTTTTCATGTGGACGGTCGTAAGAAGAAGCAAGTTAGGCCTCTCAAAAAACACATTTTTGAGATCTTTGATGACTTGTTGAGTAAAAAATCTCCACGGGTTCCTCAATTGTGTTCCCAACTCTCGTACCTCTTGGTTAAAAACACCAAGAAGAATAGAAGATGCCCTCTTTGGCAATCCAAGAAGTTTTCTGAATTTTGTTTAAAGATGTTGACAGAATTCATTCCAACCTCTTCGGCTCATGCCAAAGATCATTCAGAGATGATGAAGTCAATCACATCTTATATGAATGACGTTGGATCCATAGTTTCTATCCCCAACCTTGATTATATTATTGTTGATCCAAATTGGCTCACCAATAAATTATTGGGTGAGCTGGTAGCTGTGGGTCAAAACTTTCTCAAAAAAACCTCGAGTGTTTCATACGCAAGCAAGGACGGATTTGTGAGTGAGGATGTCTTTGCTTGGTCGATAGAAGAGTTTCTGAACAAGCAACCAGAGGTAAAGATAGGTGTGGACAGAGACACAGAGATAGGTGTGGATAAGAAAGTCATTGAGAACATCCTTATCAATTTAGATTTGTGTTTCAAGGCGGAAGATCCTTTTCAGTATTTCATTCCCTCCTTCGTACCTGAGTATGAAAGTGCTGAAGGACAGATACCTCAAGAATTGGCGGACGAGAAGTCGAAGAAATGGAGAAGTAGGGTTGGGGCTTCAAAGTTTGTCGGCATCCGGATACAATGTCAAGATGAAAGAACAATGTCACTGAACGCTGGCTTTTTCCCATGCTTCGAGGTGATTTTAAAGATACTGCGAGAAAATTGAATGCGTTGAGGTCTGATTGTAACTCATGTTTGATGAATGGAGTGTTCCCTTTTCATTAGTAGAATTTAATTTTTTAAATGTGCCGCTTAACATTTACCAAATTCTGTATCATTGTAGATATTCATGAGACGCAAGTTGATATCGGAGATGAATGTCTCCGAGAAGACTATGATCTGCTCTCGACATTATATGCAACTCAACCTTGATGGGCACGAGATATATCTGGAGCAAGGAACGTCCCGCAGTTACGTGGATGTTCTGATGTTATGCTCGGATTATAAATCAAGGGAGTTGGCCACTACTTACGTGATGAGGCATATCGTCCAGGAGTTGATATCATTTTGCGCATCATCGAAAGGCTGTCCCGGGGTGGCGTTAGTGCTCGGTTTGATCCAAACACGTTGCGTGGAGATGCTGATTCCGATTCATCGCAGAGGAGCCATTCTGATCGAGAAGCTCAAATCCAACTTCATTTGTTACATCAATGACAAACTTGAGGATTATCCGTCGGATAGGTTTCACTTGGTGAAGGAGGAAGAGTTGTTCAACTATGAGCACCCTTGGCCCCGGATTGAAGGGCACATAACAGAGGTTATACATGAAAGAGCGAGGGAGTTGCTGTGGAAGAGTGATGTGGAAGAGATTGTGAATGAGACCATTCAGAAGCAAATGCAACCATTGGAGTCATTTCATCAAGACCACAGCCAACAATTGAGATCATTGCAGAAAGGTGTAAACAAAGTGAACAAAGATTTGATTCACTTTTACCCTGAAAATGAGAACATGGTTACTATGAAAGACTCCAATCGACGATCATCCAGTGGGGCGAGCACAAGTGAATTTTGTGAAATCCGACATGCTTTGGATGAATTCCGACATGCTTTGGGAAGGATGGAAAGAAAGTTTGATGGTTTTGATGAAAGGTTTAGATTAGGTATGCAGAGATTGGAGACGAAGATGGAGCAGATACTCTCTGTGCAGCATCAACTGCAGTCAACTCTGAGTGATTTTGTGTCTAAAGTAGACAGGATTATCGGATATACTCAATCGTTTCAGCAGACCAGAACCCCCAAGCGACCTTACATTACGGATGATGTTAACAATTTCTATAGGTTGAGTGCATTTATGCATGTCGCGAAAACCGTTAGATTACACTTGATGTGTGAGTCGGCGACTGGGTTTCACGTGGTCGAAGATCAAGAAGGTTTGAAGATACGCGTGGATCTGGATAATCGTAAGTGGATTACCAAAACCATTGAAATTTCATACAAAGTCTTGTATTATACTGCAAAGGCTGGACTGAGTATGACGTTGGGGTTGGGCCAAGCGATTCCGGACTGGGCAGATTTAAAATCTGATATTGTTAAACTAGATGGCATTAGCGATGGTGATCGTAGTGCAGTTGTAAAAGCTGGGAAAAGCAAGGAGCTGACACAAGCATGGTTGAGGATTCAGAAACTTCTTGGGGATATTAACTATGCAAAAATCTTCAAGTTGTATCCGGTGAAATACGAGGGAGTAGAATCAGGTGGCCATGCATGGGTGTGCAAGGAGTGCATGAAAGAAGGTATTAGAACTGGGATTTTGTCGGGAAATTGAAGAGGTTAGAATGTCATGATGCAAATGACAAGCATATGTTTAGACACTCATGCATTATGATCCTCTGCAAGATCTTCCTTCAGAGTTTTCACTTGTACAAGTCTTGTATAATCTATGCAATCATGTCAATCGCACATACATGTTTCTGAAGAAGTTCAGATTTTGGCTAAACTATAAAGTTTCACTCTGAGGAAAAACTTTTAAGAAAGCCTTGTTGCAAGTCTCATCATGATGGATGATGAGCTCCTTCAATCTAAGAATGGATGAGAAACTAATTGTAAGCATTACTATTGCTAAGCACACTTCCTACAATGATGCCGTGTTATCAGATCTAGAAAACTTCTGTGAAAGGTTGACACAGAGGTCCATCAGATGTACCGATGAATATTTTCATCAAATCTTGATTTTGCCACCATGAGAAGTACACAAGACATGTTACGCAGAAAGATGATTACTTCATTGCTGCCAATAAGGTACTGATGACATCACAACCTTCCATCACCCTTATCTCTGAACGGATCTGATATGCAAATTTATTGTTATGCAGGTGCGGAATTACTGTAGTTGCCATTCTAAGATAAATGTTAATACTCACTAGTGAAATCCATACTCGCTCCGAAATTCAGGGGCAAAGTGGAGCTTAAAATATCAACATATGGAGCCTTCAGGTATCATATGCTGGACGGAGTGGAAACCTAAGAAACCATGACTCTCAAAAGTGACATAAATTCTGCTGTTGTTTCGCTTCGATGAGAGAAATTCTTTCTATCTGGACGAGGAGAATAGTGTATTCGAGGAGTCTGCATCCATGACTCCTTGAACATGCAGCAAGAATCATCTACATGCCAGCATATTAGTTTAAGTAAGAATTTCCACTAAAGCAACCTCCACCGGCTCACGGCCGGGGGCCATTCATACGAACACCGGCTGGACAACCTGCTCAGTTAGGAGGTTGGAGTGGTAGCTTCTTTCTCATCGATGCACGCAACGGATCAGTCTTAGAAGGATGGTGTTGATTACAGAGTGACTGGAAAAGAATTTCTCTAGAGTCTGAGTAGTCGCTTCAGACAAAGGATTATGATGGTCGCTTTGTCGTAAGTTGTCCATAGCCCATGTGGATTCAAAGCCGATCCACACGAGTGGATTCTTCTCAGGATCTTGGTTCCTACTGGCAATCCCTCTCATCCTCATCATTCACGGTGAATTTTAAATAAGCATTTTGAAGACCGCTGGCCTCCTCCTCGCTTCAAACTCAGATGTAATAATCTTCCTCAGTGGCCTGCGACACGCAGAAGAACATCGTCTGGAGATTTATCCGCTTTCACGTAAAAGCATCACTTCTGCTACTTTCTATTTAAAGCATTTTCAAACTGGCGGATGCTTTGGCTGGGTTGTGTTGATTTTACGTTTTAATGTGGAATAACTGCAGCAGGGACACGAAGTCTATTACAGCTGTCTCTCGAGATCCGCGATTACACACATGTCATTGGGAAGTTGATGAACGATCAAAAGGAGCTGTTGCGCACCAATGCGAAATTCCGAGCTTTGGCTTCCCTCGGCTCCTCCTTGAGACTTGTGAGGGACATGCCATGAAGACAAGAGACCAAATCGTCATGGAAAGATGCAACCAAAAAACTATCAGTAAATTACTCATGGAATATCTCTCTGAATTCTTCGCTTAACGTCCAAGGTTTCATTGAAGATTTTCTGCATCAACCTGTGAATAATTCCATGATAAGTGCAACCCAGCCACCCAGAAAAGTATCCCAAACGAAACAAAGATGTACGCCGATTACTTGATTACTTGTAATGAGCCAGTTTAGCATTTTAGAAAACGGTGCTTTTCTATTGACAATTGTAGTCTACGTTAAGTCAAACTAAATGTTGGATATCTGCATGGTAGGACCACATCCAGTGTTCAAGTTGTTGACTTTCCTAACCTGTCACTCGCAACACTCGTCATGAATTCAAGCATCGCAGATCTCCTCGGTCAGATTGTTTGACCTGTGATTAGAAAGACTTTGCAGTTTTACGTTGAGGATGGTGCAGAGTTTGTGAGAAAGAGGTAAAGAAGTAAGAATCGGAATGAGTTCTTAGATATGTCACTGCAGCTAGCTAGATTTGTTGCGCCCAATCTGTCGTCCTTTCTGATTTTCGTCTGAACAGGGTGCTCGGTACAATTTGTGAAACAATCAGAACAATTTATCTGCTTTTTCTTGAACTGCTGTCAGGAGTGACAGATTATGTGATTCAAAAGCAGCGTAATTGTCTGCTGTAAACTCTATGCGAATGGGAGTTAATTACAAAAGGATTGATCTAGAGTCTGCATTAGTAGAGGTCCACAAGTTCTTACATGTGCGCACGATGAGATCAGGTACGGGAAAGTCTTCCTTAGTACACAATTTGAGACATTTCGCTCACTGAAGCTAGGGAATTCTAGGCAATTCTTTTTAATCGTCGTGCCTGGCAAGGCAGTGACGACTCGCAGAAAGGGCAGCAGACCTGTTTCTGGTGGCAAGATTGATGATGTGGTGAGGTTTGAACTGGTGAACAGTCTGTCATCTAAGCACCACGAACTCATTATGCTTTTTCTGTATTCAGGTTCATTCATTTTAAGTGTGCAAATTTAACAAAATTATCCGATCCAACTGGACTCACAGAAAGTCAAAACAAGAAAATGTGTGAAATTATTCGAGAGACGTTTTTAGTCTCCACTATAGCACTTGGAGTAAATCTCTTCTTCAGCACTGCCCACTTCAGTAAGTTGCAGGAGGTCATCGACCACCACTTACTATCCTTAAACCCTTCCCGGTAGAAGATCTAGGAAGCCACTCCAGGTTAAAGGAGGTATTGTTCAGGCGAAGATTATGTTGTGAACTTCTGGCTGGGAATTGCAACTGCAGCTGAATTGGAGCAGGGAAGAAATGTGTCCTGAATCCATGTTGTCTTCAAATTTTCTAAACTAACTTTTACTAGTAGATGGCCTGCCCAAGTAAAATATGATCTGATGCCAAGCTGTCTTCCCAATAACCGTTCCAAGCTGTCTTCCCAATATCCATTCCGCCTTCCTTTTTCGAATCAAAATCACCATAATGAGACAAAGGCGTCGGAAATGATTTAGACGGAGGAACAAGTCCATCGTTTTTGTGACTGGGTATTATTGACTTTTTGGCTACTCTACTACAAGGATAGTCCAGGGAGCGAACTGATACCGAACATGGTCGGGAAAATACGGCTCATGAACAATTCAAAACTGTGACGATGGTCCGCAGACGTATGGAAAATACGATTCATGTACCATTCTAAACCGTGGCAATCTTCTTCATAGTGTTTATGAAAACAGGTCCTCCGACTCGTGCAGATTGCGCCCGGCCAGCTAGAGTTGTATATGAGTTAGCACCACTTTGAAAACAACTGTATAAAGTGAATTCAGCTGCTGGACTATGACTCGTTCCTGGATTTTTTTCCATTGCCGGGCATCTCCGAGCACCATGTGACGCAAGGTGGTAGAGTTATCTGTACACTGAATAGAGTCACAAGGACTGCGAATTTCGTTCGCATGCCGTATGGACTCTGGGAGCAATCCGAGAGGATGCAACAGAGCAACATGCGTCCTGGTCGTGGAGACATCAGGGAGCGGACACGAAGGGGCCTCCGTGAGCTCCTCGGCTGGATTCTGTACTGGCACCTCCACGGCCTCTTTCAGGTCAGTTTCTGCGATTGAGATACTGCTCACGGCGTTGGAAGCGCCATTCCGTGACGAATTCGCCTGCACGGAACCTCCAGAGCGAGAGATGTTCAGCTGTACAGATTCATGTGATGAAGGCACGCGTAATGCAGGAGAGCCATGGGTAAGGCGAACGGTGGAAAACGAGCAGGATGCTATGCCTGAAACGGGAACTGCTTTCGAGGACCATGTACGACGTGAAGCTAACGCCGCACCGCCGCAGCTGCTGCCTACGAGCTAGGCAGCCATCGTTATTTCTCCAAATGCTTCGCTCCGTGATTGAATCCAGCGTCTGCCTCCAAGCTGGTGATGACCATCTCGATCTCGCCCTTCCAAAAAAAGTATTCCTGTTTACACGTTATATCGTTACCATATCGTCACAGAATCTTATGGAACAAAAGCTCGACGAGAAGTCGCAAAATGCGCCTCGGAGGTGGAAAATATGAAACAGTCAATTGAACTGTACAGATCAGGTCGAATTAAGAAGGGGGCAGCCGAATATTGTGAGCATTGGTCGTGACATTCGAAAACTACTCATTCTCATCCGACTCCCGGACGCAGTGAATCTCTCGAGCCACAGCCAATCGAAGCACGTCGTAGAATGGCCTCAGGAAGCCAGGCCAGTAGGGTTTGAGGCACAGCATCAAAGGGCATGCACCAGCGCGAGTGCGTCGTTTGCATGCTTCCATACAAACAAATTAATACATATATCTAAAAATTTTCAGCCATTTTAAACAAAAATAAAACATTCTTAGAATTTTACTTCTAAGATTGTTTTATTTTCGTAGAAGTACATCTCTGAATACGCTAAATGTATGTAGTGTAATACGGGTATGGCCTGCCTCAAAATATTTTCCTATTACTCCAATCCTACAGACCAGGCACGGATACTCGGCGACGACTTCGAGAATTCTCTTGTTTTGCTCGCTGGTGTGTGGATAAAAGGATCCCTCCCGTCATCCCCCCAAACTCCGAGCCCGCATTCCCCGCCGTCTCCGACTACAGTTGGCAGCCTGGGTACGAGGGCCACGTGGAGGTTCGCTGGGGACCCTAGTATCCTTCGCGGAGGAGGCCGCTGATACTCGCTCCAGTTAAAATTGAAAGCACAGCAAATTAGTTTGAGTCATGTCCATGGTCAAAAGGCATGGTCCATGCACTTATTACACTAAATACATTTAGCATATTCAGATATATACTTTTCAGTATTCAGAAATATATTTACTCGTAAATAAATCATTCTTAGAAATAAAATTGCTAAAAAGTTATAGATATAAATATTAATTTGTTTGTACATACATCTATGAATTCATGGAAATATGCGAACGAGAATCACCCTGGGACTAGAGTTGGAGGCACGTCAAAACATTTTGAGGCATGCCCATGCCCCACTCTCAAGGTCACAAGGCATGCCTGTATTACAATACGTACATTTAGCGTATTTGTTAATGTACTTATAGGGAAGAATGCGAACGAGGCCTACCCTCGCCCTGGGGCATGACCTCTGAGGTTGTGCCTCCAACACTACCTGGACATGCCCTTTGAGGTCGTGCCTCCAGCCCTAGTGACACCTGGGACGAGGTAAAAATGCCCACCGTCGCTTGTCGACAGTGGACTGCGCCTTCGTGTTTTACCCTCATGCTCGCTCGTGTCCTGCCGTCTTCGTGTAGGGCGCGAGTTCGGCAACGGGTCGCTTTTCGGACACCACGCGTGCACTCGCTACCAGCGATCAATGGGTCCTGCTGCCGATGCCACACGATGTGCCCTGTCTTGTTCCTCTGCCACAGCTCGGCCATTCACTTCCCAATTTTGGAGCAACGTAAGAAAGTGAGGCTTAGGCTGGGTGTCCCATAGCTCCCCCAAAGTTCTGCTTCACGGCGCCAAGTGACAGAGAGACTTCCAATTGTTTGCCTTCTTAAACTATCTCGTTTTGTCCCAAGTTGGGACTAAACGAAATTCTGTGAGTTGGGACTCCCCACTCACAGAATTGGATATGTTGAATCACCTCGAAATTGTACTTTACCCGACCGTGAATGGCGACTAGACTTGGAAGAAACCATTTCCGCACAGCTTGAGTAACTAGTTTGTCTTAATGATCTTGTTTGCAGTCCATCAAATTGGATAGTTTCTCACCTGCGCAGCTAGATCCCTGGTCGGGAGCACTACGAGAACTCGAAGAAGACGAATCACCCGAGACGATAACTTTTGGACGATCGGTAATGCGTAAGATAGTGTTTTGCCACTGCCTGTTGGCGAGCTGACACAGAAATCTCGCTCGCTAAAACCAGGGCCCACAGTCTCGTGCCACACGGCCATCTGTACCGGAAACAACGACTGTATTCCTGGCATCGAAAGCATCTTGAAGTCTGCAATGTAACTCGAAACGCACCAAGAATCATCGGCTGGACATCGAGACAAACTTCAAGTGCCGGGCAGATAGAAGATGATTACAAACGGACGGACGGCAAGGCTACCTGGTGTCCAAGCCAGGCACTTGTCTCGGGGAGGTGGCCTTGTAGGCATCAATATCAAGCGGATCACGCATCCATGGCAACACCGGCCCGTGGTCTTGCGACTCTGCTGGAACCAAATTAACATCACGACCCATGATTCTATCCACATCCCTCTCAATTGTGGAAATTCAGGTTCATTCCGAGAAGTATCGTCCGCTCCGAGTGCGTTCAACTCGTCAGTGTTCTCTGTAATTACATGCTCCTCCTCCTCATCCGGAACCCCTAGGGACTTACTGTTAGGCTCCTCTTCATTGATCTGTTTCCAAGGGCCACCATCTGCAATCACATCCACCTTTTCAGACAAATTGTGAAATTATGCATCTCTTTCTCGATCACCGGTTGAGGATATGAATGAATAAAGATAATACTGAGACTGTGCAAAAATGACTTACTTCTCCAGATACGCCTCTTGCGTTAACCAGTTCATCACCTGGTTCCAGATTGCCCCCTCTTCGTATCTTCAACCTCTTTTCTTTCTTTCGTTTCTTCTCCAAATTGGACACTTGAAATTCAACCAGCTCCGGGACACTTCTGTCGATGTCGGCTGCATAATTCTCTTCCGCTCGCTCTATATTATCTTCACTTGTTAAAGTATCGTTCACCTTCCTTTCCTGTTCTTCCGTTCCAGGAGAAGCAGGAGCTTCCAGAGGAAATACATGTTCTTCAGTCGTATCCGAGACTTTCAGCTTCTTGAGCTTTTTGACCTTTATAGCAGAATCAGGAGCTTCCTGGTCAATCAAGGTTGCCAATTCTGCCTTGTGTTTCTGATGTTGCTATCGCTTTTTTCGCCCAGTATGAGGTTCAATTTCGCTCACTGCATTAGATTCTTCCTCAACCACAACCTCTGAGGCTCCCTCCTTGCTTTCATCTCTACTCAGTGCAGGATCAGAATCCTTGTTCGAGACTTTCTCCCTGTCACCTGGAGAAGAACCTTCCGCTTTCTCTCTAAGCGGAAGCAGAGCAGCCCGCTCCCGAGCTCTGGCATTCAAACGATCTAATAGTAATGGAGATCCACGCTTCCGACTTTCTCCCAGCCAGCGCTCCACCTGAAACATCGTTGCCCCCTAAACAGCAGGCAAGAATTTAATCTTCAGGGCAAAATTGCTCGCGCACATCTAGACGAACCATGTGAGAAGAAAACTGAACCCTTCTCACGAATCTCTATCACACAGACGTCCCATACTCTTCTGCGCCAAGCTCCGCAAAATGTCCGCACGTGGAGCACATGAATAATCTGATGTCTACTTCACTGACAATTTCGAGACGTGATCCGAGCGTAATCCGAGCGAAATCGGAAAAAAAGCAGCAACGACATGTTTTCAGATTTCAGAGAGGCGTTGACTGCATCCCTGACACAGGCTCGGGGTTTAGGGTTTAGTTTACAAAGTTCGAAGAAAACGCTACACAAAGGTTAGACATTAACCCCAGCGTGGTAAGTTAAACAAGGTAGCCTAATTAGTGTATGCGTAAATTCCATTCTTCAGATTAAGAGTATTTAAAAAGCGGCGATGATTGAGGGTTAGGGTATCAGACTATATGATCACAAGAATTCGAAACGCACAATTAGTTTGCAGTAGGTCTTGGAGAATCAACGCAGCTGTATGTCATAACTTGTAAAAAATCTGATATTTCATGGATCAAAGATGAATTATTATATATTTGATTGGTGATCATTATTGAACTCGAATTAGTTCACGTCTGAGTTAATTGTCATTATTCGTCGCTTCAGCTCTCCACAATAATCGCTTAATTCCTCGTTTTTTGTGCGCGCTAATATGTTTTAGAGTCAGTTAAAAAATCAAGCCGGCACTATTCGATGTATCCACACTAATTTCTCGCTTGGTCCCTAAAGTTCTCTCTTCCCAATCAATCTGGCAGTCTATAATTGCAAAAAAGAGTACAGTCAAGATGGTTATGCGGGCGATGAGGTTTGTGTCCAGATAAACTACAGAAACTATGAAGAAGTGTTTCGTACCAAAATTGATACGTAGAAGTAGTCTAATTGTAGTTGCAGTTGAAAGTGTGAAAATATACGTCGAAAGGAAGCAAAGGCGCAACTCGAGCAGAGTCGACAACTTAGAAGAACCTTTGCGCGGTCTCTTTCGATCATCGTGGAGTCCAGGGCCGTTTGACTACGCTGCTCTGGAGGTCGAGAAGCGGACGAAAGCTCCGCCGCTACGCCTCTAACCGCGGCTAAATCTGGAGGCGGACACGGGAGCGCCCGGATAGACGGCGAGGCCGACGGGCTCTGACAGGACATCGGAGCACGAAAGTGGGAGCTCTTGGCGGGCGGTGGATCTCCGGGTATCGGAGGAAACGGGCGATCTCTTGGCGGGCGGTGGATATCGGAGGTTCCGGTTATCGGAGGAAAGCCTGGAGGAGTACGATACGGGCGACCGCATTGGTGAGCCGAGTGCAGTTCGGAAGTGATGGCCGATGTTCGTGGAAGCTTCGAATTTAGCAGGAGGAGCGCGGCAGGCGGTTTGGAAAATGATCATTGTAAGAAGAACCTTTCTGCGCGGTCTCTTTCGATCATCGTGGAGTCCAGGGCCCCGGCTCGTCGTAGAACCTACTGTTGGGATGTGACGCGGAGCGAGCGAGAGGCGGAGGTGGAAGGTGGGAATCATTCCCACGTTTTTGTCGATGTGGGAATTTCCGCATTTGCGCATTTCCGCAATTCCGCAGTTGCGAGTTTACCTGCGAGGGTGCATGGTTCCGGGCACGCAGAGGGGAAGGGGTCTTGGCAGTTCGATCCATGAGCGATGGGACTTCGCATCCAAATCACCTCCTCCTGCTGCTGGTCCGCTGCAGGAGCAGGGAAGGGCCGTCCCGGCTCCTTCTCCGTCTAAACGCCACGTAATTCAGGGGACAGGCCTAATAATTTCGGAAAACTGATTTGTGCCTGTCCTTCTCGTCCACCGCAAGCGTAGTCATGCCTCGCCCTCGCCTGTCCAGTCCGGTGCCTCCGTTCTATATCCATTTTACTGTCAATTATGCGATGGATCCGATCCGTTTGGAGGTTATTTGTCGCGGCGTGCACCTTCCGGAATTACGCGTGTAGCATAGGCCAACCGCTGTCAAATAAGGCTGAAGATTTTAGTCTGTTTGCAAGAACTGGCAGGCATTTGATTCTCGATCCTCGGATCGATCGAACGACCTAGAAACCCCACTGTCTTTTTGCAACCCCATTGTCTTTTGGTCGTTACCCGTTCATCGCCTTAACTTACTTTTGCAGATAATCTTCGTGGGAGAATGTTGTATGGTCCTGCTGAAAGATTTTTCCGAGTCTACCTAACAACTGCATGAACGAGATCTAGATTACCGCTACTGGATACACAAATCTGGATGGAATGATCAACAGTATGTGCGCCTCTGTAGAAATTCAGATCTCGGGAGCCCATTATCATCTTGTGCCATGATCAAAGACTCGGAGTGATGCTTGAGTAGATTCCTTGGTCCACCACCAGATCTACAGCATCAACAAGCTCATGGCCAAGGCAAAGCCTCCTTTCATATGAAAAGTGAGGGCTTCTCAAACGACATGAAACTCTCATGGCTAACGTTATTGGTCCTCTAATTTCAGACGATTATTTGAGTGAATCGTTGGATGTCGCGCAAATCTAGGCAGAGAAACTTTTTCTCTTCTTCCAGAGGCAGGTGGATCCGAAAAGATACATCGTCCTTACGTGGAACATGATTTTCTTTCTCTATGCGAGCACCACATGAAGAAAGGAAAGCACGAACCGCTCGATTGGTGCGGGCTAATGCGAATAAGTCAATTCGAGCTCGTATTTCTACGAGCTTGAATTGTTTTATTCGTCGAGCTTCCGGAGTCCAACTCGCTTGCGTAAATTCATCACGATGAAGTTTCCTACTTTCTGAGCTTTGTTTGACCAGGTTTTGGGTTAACGGCCATTCACCATAATTTTTATGCTTTTTCCAGTGCCTTGCGAAAGGAATATTATGCTTGGCGTCGAAGATTTGCAAGGTACGCGTCTGGTTTGAAAGGCTAGCTGACAACACCACTCTGATACAACTTTTAGGTTATGACATTCGAGTTCCAAAAGTCAGACGTTTGATTGGGCATCTACTGAGTTTACACTGAACGTTTGATTTTATTGATCTGTATGCATTCACGGTTATATGAAGCTCAGATCACAAGCAGTTGCTGTAAAGACAACCAAAATTCACTTTGGCTTTTCTCATCCGAATAAGGCTGGATATTTTTAAGACATCAAATTATTCTTTTCCGGAGGTTAGTAAAGAGGTTAAGCTGCACTGACTGCTTCTGGGTCAACCTACAACAAGTCCAGATCCAATGCAAAGTTGCAAACTGTTTTCGCTCTCTCTCCGTCCGACTCTGCTCTCATGCACAAGGAGGAGAGAGAAGCGGCGAGAACGGCAAGATCGGCAAGATCTTTTTGGGAAACGCACTCCTAGAGCCTATTGATCTTGTATGTTGCAGTCTAGGGGCCAAGCAGCTTTTTGGGTGATAACTTTACACGGCTGACTGTCATTGACACTGGAACAGATCTTCAGCCATCTCTTGCTTTCACGAGTGGTGAATTCATTTAAATTTACTGTTTCACCTCCGTTCATTCCGATTTCTGATGTTTCTGATATTTCGTTCTTGCATGTAAAATATTCGAGCTACTCACTACCACACTTAACAGTATAATGGATCCACTTACACTTGGTCACCACTGAGGCTGGTGCTGGTAAGAAAAAGATGTTGCTATTTCAGAGATCACATTACCTCTGGAATATGTTCACAAACTTCCCAATCGAAAGCGTTTGAATAGGTCCACTAGACATATGAAGAAAAGAGTGTGGACCATCTCACATGATCAAAGTTCGGTCCACTTTGTACCTTTACATAGATCCCACCCTTTAATTGACTGACTGTTGGATGCAATGTGCCACCCATCTCGATTCCACGCACCATGCATTACAGACTCAATCTTTTTTCGTTATAAAGTTCAACTTTCATACTTCCTAACAAATCAAGATTTTTAACAAACCTTTTGTTCGGTTTATGATCTGTATCAAATGCCTTATGTACTTTTGCAACGGGGTTTGAATCTAAGATGCTTCCCTATACTCTTGAAAGAATATTATTAAAGATAGCCTCACTTCTTGCCTTGCTTGATGGTTGAAGTCAAAATAGATGCGATTACAATGGGTGACTATGTGAAGAAATGGTATCATACCTCAGGAGTGATGTACTTGTGTTGAAATGCAGGAGCAAAAGAGAGAAAAATTGGATAATATATAGGTGAACATTCTATAACAAGTATCTGTAGACGAATCTAAAGGTTGTGTATACTCTAAGAACCTAGTCTTGTCTTTTACTATCATCATACGGGACACAAAAAGGATGATTTTGTGGAAATGAACTCCACGTGAATGTAACTGAAAGATCGTACTTCTTAAAATAAAAAATAATGTTTTATTTAGTGGTATGGAAATTTCAAAGATCCAAAAGTCGACACACATCCGGATGATCCAGTTTTATACATGTATGAAAGAGTATGAATGTTCACTCGAGAAAATGGAGAAGTAACTGAAAACTTGAAGATTTGTTGAAGATTTGTTGTTATTCTTGTTATTCATGATTGAACGGAGTAGAATTTCTTTGTTTGCTAGTATTGCTACAATTGTCCCAGATTATTAGGAACTTCGTATCGATGACTTCTGTCAAATCGCATGAATAATTCATATAAATTTCTTCGACTCTTGAGCACTCAAAGTCAATGGCAGTAAAATATTGATTCACATACCTTCAATTATAGCAAATATATTTATGTAGGCGAGGGTAGCTGGTTACTCATTTGATTCCGCATCCTGCCGGACGTCTTCTCAACATTGGGCATCTGAAACTCTTGGAAACTGTGTCAAGGAGTGTAGATTATTAATGTAAGGAGAATTTCTTCGTTTCTTGCTGCAGGTAACTCCGTCTTTCACCTTCCATTCTGTTTCTGTTTAGGATTTTGAGTCCTTTGAAGATTGTAAGGGCTCTCTGGATGACGTCGGGATCATGCGAAGGGGGATTCGAAAGATAGAGAAAAAATAGGAGATTTCGTGAGCTGGTTTCGTCCTAGACTTGTCTTGTGTGAGAAGAGACATAAAATCTCGAAATAAGTTTCCGTTGATATCCAGTCTCCACCAGAAGAATGAAGAGGTCCTTTTCAGTGCTTCCGTGCTTCAGTTTGCTGTAAACATGCATTGACCGAAAAAGTTTGGGAATTCGCACTAGGTGCATGTGCCAGGCAATTGCCATGCAGTCTGCGAGATGTTTCACTACAAAGATGGCTCTCCATAAACATTTGCTTTTGGTCTACCAATGTGTAGTCAAAGCTTCCAATTAAACAAGATGTTTGCCAGTGACAGAACATGGAGGGCTTTAAATAGCATTGCAGAGAAATGTTTAAAACCTTCGATCGAAAACCCCTTATAATGGCAGATATAACGGGGCGGGGGTTCAGGTTTCGATTCCCAAAGGTACGTTACATGTAAATTGCATGAGTGTTTTAAGATGTTTGCATGAATCATCATGTATCTGCCTTTGAAGATAACCTACTTCATTTCGTGGATTTATAGCCTCAATTTTCTGCGCGTTGTTAAGTACTTAAATATTGATCGATTCACCAGGCTTGACTGAAGAAAAGTATTTAAACCTCTTTCGGTTGTCAGTAAGACTTTATTGGTTCCAATATTTAACACTAGAGAAGAGGGAATGTCATGGAAAAGGTGACTAACACTTAAATATCTACGCACATAAATCCCCTTCTCCCATCTGCAAACGTCTCCCTTCTCAAGCAGATCACTTCCGAAATGAAGAGAATGAACATTTGATTATAAGTCATATTTGATTCACGTTTTTCAGATTACTAAATTTGTTTGTTTCTATTATATACAAAAACGTCTGAGGCCAGAAATGAATAATCATATTATCTTGAAAATAGAAGAAAGTAATGTGTTTAAATTATCTTCTATTTTAATCCTTTACAAAAAAAATATTGTTTCTATCATATTAAATAAACTCATAACATCTTTTACTTCATATCTATTTTTATATCAAACCGTGTTCAGTGTAGAAACTTTAGGAAGAAGTTCTTACAGACTATGGATATTTTTTTTGAAATTTTTTATTGCTAGAATGGGTGAATTTTAAAAAAGGTGTCACGCATATCAAAAGGTAGGCAATGGGTACTCATTGCAAGTCGTTAGAATCATACAACGTTGATGAGCGATGAGGAATTGAACTTACTCTTCATAATTTTGGAACGCGAAGTATGAAGCTATGTTTACTAACATTTTGCCACAAAATGTAAATTTGATACTTCTATGTTACTAAATATAAAAACATCGTAGTAGAAGAGCCGAAGCATCCTTTGTGTTAAACAAAACATCCAGTTTTTACGGCACCACAAAGACGGTTAAATGTATAGTTGTCACAAACATCATTTTGCTTGAGCTCCTAAATTCCTTTTGTGAGTTTTGTAGGTTAGAGGGGGGCATGTTATTGTTTACCTTTGGTTATTTGTCAGAAATTAGACTAGAACTTCACAATATAGGGTTTAGGTTAAAAATGGTATATGAACTTCTTCAGATAGAATGCGTGGCATTCCTTTGAAATTATTTGATCTTTTACAGGGTTGTTAAGCCATCACATAGGGATTTTTTTTATAAAGATAGCTGAGCAGCACGTTACTACTGCAACATGCAATAGCTAGCTACCGGTATAGTTTTCCGGTTAGATGATGGGTATTTAGTTCTTCAATTATGATTAAGATCTGAAAATAAAGAAACTTGTTTGCATTTTAATGTAGTTTTGCTTAATATTTTTTTTAGCTACAGTTGTCATGTTTGATTGAGTCACTCAATGTACCATAATTTTTTGGAGGCCCAGAAGGCACTAAGGATAAACTAAACCTTGGAAACTAATTTTGGGTTGTTCGATATAAAACTAACTTATCATATTCAAACACATGCAGAAAACAAAATACCAAGTCAAAGCTCTGAACATGTCTTTATTGAAAAAATCAGAGTGAATAAACAAAAAAATGGACATGGATTTTTTAGCCTTGATGTCGTTTGCCAATAGTTTTCAAATCATTACATCCACAGAGAATATCAATTATCTTTTATCTCACTTCATATAGTTTGGCTATAGTGTTGGACATGCAAGAACTATCAATACTTAATGAAACTATGAACACGTTTGTGACGCTAATTTAACGAAGGATGCATCAGACAAATAAAAAACTAGCGATTGTCAAGAATAGGAAACAGATATGTTCATCGAAAAAATGTGGAATGTAAAGAATTTAAATACCAAATTATGCGATCATTCTGGCATGTACAAGATGCATAAATAAGCAAAGACATAATAGAATCTTTCAAGTAATTTAATGGTTTGGAGAAGTTGTGAGCGGTTTCGACACATGTTTGTCTCTCTCATGATGGGTTACTATCTTATCTTACTATAATATATCTTATCTTGATGTGGGTTGAAAAAGAAAGAAAACTCTTTATTTTGCACGACACGACAAGTACTTTTTTCAATTTGATGATCGATCATAGATACAAACATGATGTAGAAAAGATTCCCACAAAATGAGTTCGAGTTGAACGAAATATGAAATTGAAAAATTTAATCCAAATATTTATATGTTCCAATTCTTTTGAGAAGTCTGACAAAATGCAAAGAAACTTGTAGCAATCTTTTAGTAATCATGAAATTGCATCTCGGTTTGTAACGAATGTAGAAAAGATGTATCAAGTTAAGGTAAATCTTAGATTGATCACTTTATCATTGAATGAGAATATATGATGTGCATGATACAAAAAAGCAAATGTCAAACCTTGGTGTTTTCTGATAGATAAAGCATTGATGGTTTAGATAAGATGCGAGTTATCTTTTGTGAATATCTTAAGATTAGATAATGAAAGATGACTTTTACGCCTACTAATCATATGACATAGACTAGAACTTAGACTATGAAAATTCCATAGTCTTAAAAGGTGACTGACTCTTTTAGAACAACGTTAAAGTAGATTGGGTTTTTCAGTCATTTTCTTCAGTGTTTGGTATGCATTATCACTTGTTTGCTTCTGAATGGTTCCACGTTCTTCTTTCTTTCATGCACTTTGTTGACTTCACGTATAGAAGCATGATCGAGTTATGAGACATCGAGGGTAAATATATATATATTGGAAAATCTTGTGATACATGTTAATTATTATAAACTAGTTAAGATATCATAGGATTTAATTCAGGAATTGATCAACTGATTTACAATCAATATCTAGTTAGCTCAACTATGATTAATAATCAGTATTCATTTATATTATATATATATATATAAATTTTTTGGCTAAAATATATTCGATATTTCAATAAATAATTTTGGATATTTAGTGTATGTAGTTTTTTTACAGGCATTAGGTTATTGAGAATATATTTAGAAATGTTTATCATTGTGAATATAAATTTTGAAATACATGTCAGGCATGAGAGAGAGAGATAAATACAAAACAATGACTTAAAAAAGTTATTCATTTCGTTGTATGTACCCGAACGTTATCGAAAGTATTATTTCCTCTGCTCTTCGGAAATTTCTACTGAATTAGATTTACAAATTACTGGAATATGCGTCGAGTCACATAATAGAGATAGTGATCTGCGTAGAACTTGGTAAGCGCCACTTAATCCTTCGCTCGCTAGCTCAACAGGAAAGACACAAGTTTCCCCAGGATTTGATACTACGCCGACTATCCTGCTACTCCTCCCTCGTCCTCAATAACGCTCCAAGGAAATTTCGTTCGCTAGCTTCTTTTCATAAATGTCGATTTAATGGCAGCAGGCTTCTTTTGCTTTAGTTTAAAGTATAAGTTTGTCCCGTGGCAGAACGCCTTTTCTGGCGCTGCCCTTCACGGCCGCCCCTCCGACGTTCTATTCCTGTACACTTTCTCGATCCGCCGGCCAAGTCGTGGGCCTTCAGGCTTCCGCGACTGCCGCACGAGACCAACAAACAACTTTCCGGAAGCCGGAAAGTTGCTCCGCTCGCGGTTTCGGCAAAGCTGCCGGACGTCCGTAACTGCGTCCCCGACCCTTCGACCGATTTAATTCTATTCAGAAGGCGAGGAATTGAATTCATGTCGTGGTCGGTGCGGTGTGTGTGCGAGGAGGAGTTGCGCATTTGCGGCAGGTGCTCGATCAGCGAAAGGTCTGCCAGCGAACCCTAGCCGCAAGCTTTTGACCTGAAGTCGGAGGACTTTCCGCAGACGTGTCAGGGAAGCATACATGGAAAAGGGAGGACGGAGAAGAGTTGCGAGAAGCGCAGTAGCTGCAGAGGAACGATGAGACCGGATTGCGTCACATCATCCTTGCAAACTAACATTGATTGATTCGGCACATTGCATGAGTTGCGATTTTGAACCCTCCTTCGAGCGTTTGCGGGTCCCCTCGGGGCCCTCCACGAGGCTCGTTTCATCATTCTTCTGTCAAGTCGATGCCCGAAGCAGCTTCTGATGATTATACTCCCACGGACTCTCCACTGCAGCATCTCGAGAGTTGACATGGTGCACGGTTGCCTGCCTGCCTGCCTGCCTGCTTGTGACGAATGATCTTGTCTGCACTTAATTAACCTTATTGTACCATCCCAGGTCCAAGGTTCCCGGCCTGGTCGTCCCTTCCCACGAGAGAATTCGGAAAGGAAATCAAATTCGTCCAATTGTCCAAACCTCGACTCGATTTATTCCCACTTCCTTTTGCAAATGACTTTTTGGCATATACATGGTGCGCGAGAACTCGACTTATCTAGACGATGTTCAGGTACGAAAACAAATGATGATCCTCGTAGACTGTATTAGACTATATTGACACCAATTGGCAAATCGGACGCAGAAGTATTCAGTCGTCATGTCTAACGTAAAAAAGAAGAGCTTGAAGAAATCAGAACGCTCTTGGGATCGGTGATTGAACTGCGGTAGACTTCCGCTCAGAGTCCAGGCCCGTCCATGGTGAGCATCCGAACTCGACTCACCGCAGTGGAAACGAAGACTCACTACATTTGTGTGCTCATGAAGGACAAATGGGATGGTCCAAAGTGGAACGGCAAGTACGCCAAAAAAGCAAATTTGGAAGGAGTGTCACTGTTCGTAGCTCTGCTTTATCTTCATATCGACAAGTGACTCATGATCTCGGAGCCATGGGACCACGGTGACGTAAGATCAGAGGATATCCTGTTTGCAGAAGGGGAAATCTTCCTGAATAGACGAGACAGAGCTTCGAGATTTATTACTGTCTTCTTACCTTCAAGAATATCTGAGGGTGCTTCCGATCTTCACCCTCTGGTGAGTAGATGTCATCTAATTCTCCACACTTCGTAGCACAAGCTGTACCCTGAATGCTTTAAGGCGGTTAGTATGTGGAGATCGTGTTACCGGCAGCTCAAAAATAGATATCAACTCTTTATGATTGGAAGAGAAAGTATTTTCAAATCGCAGAAATATCAACCGACTATGAGCCCGTACCCGTACCTTCATAGCGGGTAACTCATTTGTTACATGAGGGTGGATGAATTTCGACGGGGAAGGTTGGGATACATGAATCTTTGATGACGGGTATGCGGGAAGGGGTATCCAAGATAAGGGAGGAGCTGCAGAAATATCTTCTTGGGGTCTGATTTACCCCAAGAAACAAGAATTATCTCTGTCGCCAAACATTCCATTAATATCGTTGCGTAGACCGCTTTCTTGATCGTAGACGCACTGATTCGAATCGTATATACGATTTGGTTTGCAAAATGTCAAAGTTTGATTGCCATACGAGTCAGATTCCATTCGAAAAGGAGTCCCGCCAGGATTTGCTCGCTCGGCTTTTGCAGGACTCTCAGAACTATGTGCATGACATGACGAAGAAGAAGAAGAAGAATAGAGGAAGGTGGGTTTCACTCCTCATAATGCAACTAGGCTTTTACTCTACGTCTGCGCGCTCGCTCGCTCATCTGCACGAGCGTAGACTCCATCCTCCTTCTCCTCCTCCCTCCCAAACAGCAGCAACGCTTTTCCACTTTCCATACTCTTCTATGATCTAACCCATTTTTACAGCAGGGAGCCAATGTCTGACCCAGAACGTCAAGCAGCAACACGCGTCGTACGTGCTGGCGTGGAACCATGCGACAATGTTGCCTGTAGTTTTTTCCTCGCTTTAGTGGCGCCATGGGACGCACTTCCTGACCATTGGCCTCCAGGTTGAGCTTTGCATGTTGGTCTTGGCGTTCGGGGGTGCATGGCGTCCGTATCGACCAGGTCTCGATTCCAGATAAAGTCCATCCGTCCTCTCAGCGTGACCGTAGGATAGAATATGGGTGAACCTGATCAGACCTACCGTTCCCCTTGCAGATTCCAGTCTTCAGCCCTCGACGATCCCTTGAGCATGAAGGCGATCAGTCTTTGCCCCTGGCATGGCCCCCACGGCCCGCTATCCCCTCTCAGCTCGCTCCTCGAGACCCCCGAACCAAACTTAGAGCTAGTTGAGATGGGGAGGGGTCACAAAGACCGTTACAAATCTTGTGGCCACTTAGGGTTTCGTGAAGGTGAAAGCAACCCCCGTCGTTCTTTGTTGTCAAACTCGTTATATATATAAATAAATAAATAACTAAATATGATTAACAGTGCTCTGCTCTCTGTCATGATTTTATCATGTGCCAGTCATTGGGTTCCGAACTCACAGGTGTGCGAAAAAGGCCACGTTCATTGATTCATGTGTTCATGATTAGAGAGGTTGATTTAAGTTTTGCAACAAATGGAAACAGAAGATTTGTGTAGCTTTTAGAAGGGCACGAAGAATGTCTGCAAGTTTTACAAACTGACATTCAGTTGACAGTGGAGGCATGGTTCTAGGTATCGAAAGCTCAAAAGCATATGAAGATGCTATGAGCCCACTGAATGTAAGCACTAGTGGTATGGAACAGTTGACAGGTAAGATCGAAGCTATACGTTGACGGCGACATCTAGAACTACGAGAAGAAGAAACTCTTGTCACCATGATGCCCCTTTTGATAAATGTTCCAATTCTTTGGGAGTGCTTTGTCTTCCCAGAGCTTCATTTCTCGAAGGGTACCTTCCAAATACCTCCAATACTGCGCGGTGCTTTTCCTGCAAAACCAGGAGTTCAGATGATTTTCTCTAAACAGAGACAAAGACGACATTATCTCGATAAAAACCTTCAGGCAACTGAATTTGCAGGCTATACAAGACACCATCGAGTCCCAGCTGTTCTGGAGTGCTATAGCTTCAGCAAGTGACAGTTCTCTACGTTTACACTGCTTCATATTTAATGGACCAGGAGGAAACATGGCTGAACAAGATGGTTGTAGTACAGGAAGAGAGAAGGCAGAAGCCGAACACGTCATCGGGTCCCTTATTCAAGGATGCATACCACCTGACGTTGTTCCTCCTCCCTGTCATCCAGCTAAAACAGGTGGACTCAATATGCAATTTGACGACATGGCTAAGGTCAGCCGTAAGGAGACGATGTGGTATATAGTATGCCTTGCAGTAAGCTCCATGCATGCAACGAAATTCTCAGATAGAATGCGTGGCATTCCTTTGAAATTATTTGATCTCTTACAGGGTTGATAAGCCATCACATAGGGATTTTTTTATAAAGATAGCTGAGCAGCACGTTTCTACTGCAATATGCAATAGCTAGCTACCGGTATAGTTTTCCGGTTAGATGATGGGTATTTAGTCCTTCAATAATGATTAAGATATGAAAATAAAGAAACTTGTTTGCATTTTGATGTAGTTTTGCTTAATTATTTTTTTAGCTACAGTTGTCATGTTTGATTGAGTCACTCAATGTACCATAATGTTTTGGAGGCCCAGAAGGCACTAAGGATAAACTAAATCTTGGAAACTAATTTTGGGTTGTTCGATATGAAACTAACTTATTATATTCAAACAAATGCAGAAAAAAAAAGACCAAGTCAAAGCTCTGAACATGTCTTTAATAAAAAATTCAGAGTGAAGGAACAAAAAGATGGTTATGGAGTTTTAGCCTTGATGTCGTTGCTAATAGTTTTCAAATCATTACCTCCACAGAGAATATCAAATATTTTTTATCTCACTTCATATAGTTTGGCCATAGTGATGGACATGCAAGAACTATCAATACTTAATGAAACTATGAACACATTTGTGACGCTAATTTAACGAAGGATGCATCAGACAAATAAAGAACTAGCGAATGACAAGAATAGGAAACGGATATGTTCATTGAAAAAAATGTGGAATGTAAAGAATTTAAATACCAAATTATGCGATCATTCTGGCATTTATAAGATGCATAAATACGCGAAGACATAATAGAATCTTTCAAGTAATTTAATGGATTGGAGAAGTTGTGAGCGTTTTTGACACATATTTGTGTCTCTCATGATGGGTTACTATCTTATCTTACTATAGTATATCTTATCTTGATGTGGGTTGCAAAAGAAAGAAAACTCTTTATTTTGCACGACACATCGAGTACTTTTTTCAATTTGATGATCGATCACAGATACAAACATGGTGTAGAAAAGATTCCCACAAAATGAGTTCGAGTTGAACGAAGTTTGAAATTGAAAAATTTAACCAAATATTTATATCTTCCAATTCTTTTGAGAAGTCTAACAAAATGCAAAGAAACTTGTAGCAATCTTTTAGCAATCATGAAATTGCATCTCAGTTTGTAACGAATGTAGAAAAGATGTATCAAGTTAAGGTAAATCTTAGATTGATCACTTTATTATTGAATGAGAATATATGATGTGCATGATACAAAAAAGCAAATGTCAAACCTTGGTGTTTTCTGATAGATAAAGCATTGATGGTTTAGATAAGATGCGAGTTATCTTTTGTGAATATCTTAAGATTAGATCATGAACGATGACTTTTACGTCTACTAATCATATGACATAGACTAGAACTTAGACCATGAAAATTCCATAGTCTTATAAGGAGACCGACTCTTTTAGAATAACTTTAAAGTAGATTGGGTCTTTCAGTCATTTTCTTCAGTGTTTGGTTTGAATTATCACTTGTTTGCTTCTGAATGGCTCCACGTTCTTCTTTCTTTCATGCACTTTGTTGACTTCACGTATAGAAGCATGACCGAGTTATGAGATATCGAGGGTAAATATATAAATATAAATAAATAAATAAATAAATAAATAAATATATAGAGGAAAATCTTGTGTTGCATGTTAATTATTATAAACTAGTTATAATATCATAGGACTTAATTCAGGTATTGATCAACTGATTTACAATCAATATCTACTTAGTTCAACTATGATTAATAATCAGTATTCATTTATATTATATAAATATAATTTTTTTACTAAAATATATTCGATATTTCAATAAATAATTTTGGATATTTAGTGTATGTAGTTTTTTTACAGGCATTAGGTTATTGAGAATATATTTAGAAATGTTTATCATTGAATATATATTTTGAAATACATGTCAGGCATGTGAGAGAGACATAAATACAAAACAATGACTGAAAGAAGTTATTCATTTCGTTATATGTACCCGAACGTCATCGAAAGTATTATTTCCTCTGCTCTTCGGAAATTTCTTCTGAATTTGATTTACAAATTACTGGAATATACGTCGAGTCACATCATAGAGATAGTGATCTGCGTAGAACTTGGTAAGCGCCACTTAATCCTTCGCTCACTAGCTCAAAAGGAAAGACACAAGTTTCCCCAGGATTTGATACTACGCCGACTATCCTGCTACTCCTCCCTCGTCCTCAATAACGCTCCAAGGAAATTTCGTTCGCTAGCTTCTTTTCATAAATGTCGATTTAATGGCAGCAGGCTTCTTTTGCTTTACTTTAAAGTATAAGTTTGTCCCGTGGCAGAACGCCTTTTCTGGCGCTGCCCTTCACGGCCGCCCCTCCGACGTTCTATTCCTGTACACTTTCTCGATCCGCCGGCCAAGTCGTGGGCCTTCAGGCTTCCGCGACTGCCGCACGAGAGCAACAAACAACTTTCCGGGAGCCGGAAAGTTGCGGCGCTCGCGGTTTCGGCAAAGCTGCCGGACGTCCGTAACTGCGTCCCCGACCCTTCGACCGATTTAATTCTATTCAGATGGCGAGGAATAGAATTCATGTCGTGGTCGGTGTGGTGTGTGTGCGAGGAGGAGTTGCGCATTTGCGGCAGGTGCTCGATCAGCGAAAGGTCTGTCAGCGAACCCTAGCCGCAAGCTTTTGACCTGAAGTCGGAGAACTTTCCGCAGACGTGTCAGGGAAGCATACATGGAAAAGGGAGGACGGAGAAGAGTTGCGAGAAGCGCAGTAGCTGCAGAGGAACGATGAGACCGGATTGCGTCACATCATAATTGCAAACTAACATTGATTGATTCGGCACATTGCATGAGTTGCGATTGTAAACCCTCCTTCGAGCGTTTGCGGGTCCCCTCGGGGCCCTCCACGAGTCGTGGAGGGCTCCGATTCCAAGGACCTTGGAATCGGCGTGCCTGGCAAGGAGGTGCAGATTTGCGGATACAGCAGCAGAGCTGTTTCTGGTGGCAAGATTGATGATGCGGTGAGGTTGGAACTGGTGAACAGTCTGTCTGATAACCACCACGAACTCAGCATGCTTTTTCTGTATGCATGTTCATTCATTCTAGCTTTGCAAAATTTAATTTAAACAAATCATCCAGTCCGCCATGTACTTTAGAAAGTCAAAACACCAAAAGGTGATGAAGATTCGAGAGAGGTTTTTAGTTTCCACTATAGAGTTCCAGAAAATCTCTTCTTCAGCATTGCCCACTTCAGAAAATGGCACACGGTCAACTAGAGTTACATATGAGTCCGCACAACTTTGGATAGTACTGTATGAAGTGGATTCGGCTGCTGGACTATGAATGGTTCCTAGATTCTTTTTCATCGCCATGCATCTCCGAGCCCCATGTGACTCAAGGTGGTACAGTTATTTGTACATTGGAATCTCGAGGGTGTTGTCCGGAAAACTATATTCTCGATGTCACAACGACACATGTTTCGAAATTAAATTATATCGAACTCAGAAGCTTCATAGCGCTGTCTGTCATTATTCCCACATGGTGAACAAAGTTTTACTCAGAGCTTGTCGCCGCATTCCAGAAGAACAAACATCAGGCCGTCAGTTATGATGTAGAGTTGCTGGTGGAACACAGTTTGGAGATGTTACGTGTTTCATAGCATTCTAAATAATCACCCCCAAAATCATACTTGTGCTATTCTATGCGATTCTGCTTGATTTTCACTATTCCCGTAACCCAGCAGCTTGATAATACTCACGCGTAGGAGAGAGGAGAGGCTTCTTCATGATTCCTTTGGAAGCAGCCTCATAAGCGTTCAGCCTCTTGGAGGATGGTTGTACTCGGTCGCACCAATCTCCATAAACAAAATTCTCAGTTTCATTGTGAGAAAGTGGCTGGTATTCTTGCGTTCAAACTGATAAAAGTGTATATACCAGTTTCTAATGTCAAAGTTATTCTTGTGGGTCCATGGAATAAACCAAAGATATAATGAAGCTTCTCATCTAAGTTGAATATTTCAACTTAGATGAGGGTCGGCTTGAAATGTGTGTTAAAGGAAGATAAAGCGGTGGCGTGAACGGTTGGTTGGACTCTACAGTTGAGTCATTGTATGGTGCGTTGTACTTGTTCAGTATGTTCCCATGATAAAGATTAAAAGTATCCAGCCGAGCACTTGTTCAGTATGTTCCCATAATAAAGATTAAAAGTATCCAGCCGAGCATTTCACTTTGTTCTGCGGAGTGAACTGGAGGTTCTAAGTTCCACCTGTGGGTCCCTGGAATAAGCCGAAGATATAAGGAAACTTTTGCGTTGGAATATTCAACGGAGATCAGGTCAGAGCTAAAGTGATTTTGTTAAACTCTCCAGTTTACGCATTGTACTGCGCGTAAGACTTGTTTGGCAAGATACCACAATACAATCAAAAATATGTTCCGAGAATAGTGTCCAATGTGTATCGTTCCATTTAGAAACCCGATTATCTAATATCACAGCAACTGTTAACAATTATAAACAAGCCAGCCAAGATGCTGCTTCTGGAACATACTTGACTTGGCTGTTTGAAAAAGCAAAAGACATTTGCGTACAAGTGAAGATTGCTTTTGAAGATACAACCTGTAGCATTCTGCATGATCGCTACATACTGTCATGGCATAAGTTGGAGAAGATCTTATGTATCTGTGAGCAGATCGTGTCTTGATTCTTATGAAGTGGACGGTGGGTTACATCATGTCACCCACCATCCACATGTAACCTACATGTGGATGAGTACTCCACACTTAACATCAACGACCCTCTACTTTTCTCTACCACAATAAAATCAAAAGTATCCAACCAAGCATCTTCACTTTCTACTGTGGAGCGAACAGGAGTAAGTTGAATACAAGTGGGGAGTAAGAAATAATGTAGTGAACAATTTCCGGTTGGATTCTTGACAAATTTAAAATATATATAAATTCTAAAGCACTGAGGCATAAAAAATTATATTGTGCATTTTTTAAAAGATCTTGCACTAAGAGTCAATGTCAACTATTGTTGCAGGATAGGTGTGTAGTCATCGGAGTGAATGCAAGACACTTTTATGTGTAAGCTGGTATGGGAAAAATGATCCCTAGGGTAAAGTAAACAATTCCTACAAGTACACCAATGGACTACTGCGGCAGAATTCACCAATATAGAGAATTCCCAACAAAAGAATCAATTATCATAGTTGAAAAAAAACATGTCACGTAAAGTAAGATGACATATTTTGATCTAATATTTGGTTGCATTCTAACTTTAGCGAGAGACTAAATCATTGTTCGAGGTTATAATTTGATTCTTTCAACAACCTTTGATCTTTTCAGAGTTTGTTCAACTTAAATGTATCATGCATCATCAAGATTTTTGTGTGTAGCCATGTAAGTAAAAGTCTGAAAAAATTACTTACAATGTTAATATCACCTCCTTGTTTCAGCTTCAGTTATAAAGTTGGAACAAGTAAACATGTAACCATCCACTAATTATCTCATTTGTGTAGTTGTACTATTTGAGAATTATTCAGTTGCATTAATCTAGATGATGCATCTAAATGACTGTCCAAGAATCAAAAAATTAAAAATAACTAAAACAGCTGAAGAATTTCAGAGTCAAAATCTCTAAAGCTGTGAATAAACTTTATATAAATTGTAAAACTGTAACTTTCATTGAATAATGTCTTGTCAGAATCAAATTATTACACATTGTTTATGACTGAACATTTTCAGATTTGAGGTATCATCAAATAAAGATGCTAAACATGCAACACATATAATAGAAAGGTATGAAATCACAATTTTAAATTTTGTAACTTAAAATTCATGTGAATTTGCTTTACACATAAGAGAGAGTACGAAAGACATGAATTAATACTTTTGCGTTTCAACCATTTGATCAATTGAACAATGTGCTTTCATCTTTTTATCTCACATGTTTGGAATTATCATATGAGCATACGAGTGCAAAAGTTGCAGAAATACTTGTTTCATTTGAGTCAATATTTCAGGTATTGCAGTTTCCATGTAAGTTTGTCTTACCCTTTAGACTTCAAACGAGATGTTCATCTGGAGTTTTGAATCATTGTTCTCTAAAATTTAGCATATGAGGTATTTTTCATCTCATCAAAACAACAAAGTTTTTCTTCACTTGCAAGCAGAGTGGAAGAACGTAAATTCTTGAGAGGATTTATGTTGACCTTAGCAAGTACCATGCTGGTTCTGTCGTGTTCTAAACGACGTGATAAACAAGCAGGACTGCTCTTAGCTCGGACGAAATCTGATTTTATTTTAATGTTTGAGGTTGAAAGACCTCCAGACACTGGTGTTAGAACTGTGCATGCCTGACAGTCGAGGTAGAAGAACAATCATACCAGCAGTTGAAGACCGCGAGTCCTCGTGTACTCTGTACCCATGACATTATGATTAGAAAAATGATTTCCCACAAAGTTTATCAGTTTCTGAACCTACGATATATGCAGAGTAATGTAGACTACTGTACCGATCGTCAAAGCAAGAAAAACGCGCAAGAGACTTTACACACCAAGCTGACAACCCATGTGCCTCTCAGTTGTACGAATACAACCACTTGCTTGAATAGATCAAAGATTCTTTTAATCTCTGTGCTCAGCGTGACGACATCGACTGTATCAGCACACTGATGCATTCACTGAATCTTCACGTTCACTTGCACAACAAAGTCAAGATTTACTCTGACCTTCTCAGAACATTTTCCAATCACTCCGAGTATGGAGGAACACGCGTGTTGTGTTAGTATTGTCTTGACCTCGATCATCCAGACAATATAATGAGAGGATCTGATGAGTAAGCTGCAAATTTCTACTCGCTACGCTTCGGAGGGTCTGTGTTCCCGTGGGTGTTGATGCAGCTAGATTCGCATTCTTCCAGTCCGATTGTACATGGAGTTTTCCACAAGGTAGAGTACTTCCCATCTGAGATATCTGCGTTTCCATGCTTTCTTTGACATTCTGCATGCACATCGCACCATCGATACGAACCAGTTTTTTGGATTTCAGATTCACTTGCAGAGCTTTTAGCTTGTCCACTCAGTTGGGTCACCAGAGCTAATCAAACAACTCTTTTGGATTTCAGATTCACCTGCAGAGCTTTTAGCTTGTCCACTGAGTTGGGTCACCAGTGCTAATCAAACAGCTCTCTCCGTTAAACTTCACAAAAGGTTTGTTTCCCGAGAGATTTAAAGTCCCCATTGCACACTCTCTACAATTTGCTTTGGAACCGGAATATTGGTTATCTGCTTTGATTTTGATTCACATCGCTTGTATTGCCCAGCACTGAGTGCGAGCAGCGTCTTACTTCTAGTTTGCACAATATCCCTACGTTCATGGTGATTGCTCCTGATCCGAATCGTTGCAGAGGTAAGATTAATCTTATTTTTCTCTTCATGCAGGTCGCAAGAAGTGTCATGCCCAGCGGGCACAAGTTTTGACACTGCGACGGGAAGTTAATTCTCTTCGGGTGAGCCGATCCGAAGGATTGAGGAGGGGCTCCTGTAGCCCAGGTGACATTTCGCTCGCGTATTCCAAGCAGCAAACGTTTCTTAATCTCTTTGAGAGGAGGAGAGAATGGAAGGTGCAGGTGCGTCCATCTTCAGTCACGCTGCTGAACTGGCGACACGGGAAATGGACTCCGCACACGAGGAACCGGAGCTTCCCTCCGCCATCCAGGACCTTGTACAGCGTCTGGAAGGACAAGGCGACCCTATAACGCAGCTTCCCGATTTAACCAAGCCAGAATTTCGGGAGTTCTTTCCCTATAGTGAATCATCGATTTTCATGGATTCATCATCATGGATTCGCTCGACAATCATAGGGTGGCGAAGCCAAGTGCGTCTTCGAGTGCTGGAGGCAATCGGCAGCTGCAACACCCTTGAGATTCTGGACGTGGGCAAGATTTGTGGGGCATATATATCAGGGTTGACGCCAAGCGAGTGGGAGGTAGTTCTCAGAGGTTTCAGGTCTAGCACCGTTCTTAAAAAGATAATCGTTGGTTGGTTGTTCGCTTCAGATGATGCGGATAAGGAGAGCTTGTGTTTCCAGCTGGGGAGAATTCTGAATTCCTCTAGCGTAACAGAGTTAGCAGTGCGTGCCAGATTGAGTGCCAGATATCTCTCGAATCTCGCCTCAGGTCTGCGAGGACGTTCCGATTCTAAACTCAAGTCTTTAGATTTATGGGAAGCGTGGGAGGACTCGAGTGGGGTGAAGTATGTGGCTGACATGATCAATAGTGCTCCTCTATTAGAAACGTTGCGTTTAGGCGGCTATTGGGAGGACATGGAGGACGAGACCCTTGGAATCCTGTCCCAGGCTTTGATCCAGAGCTTGGCTTTGAAAGAATTTACCTTAGACGACGCGGGGAAGTGGGCATGGCCCTTGTTGCTGAAAGCATTGGCCGGAGACGATCGCAACCGATCCATTGAACGTCTTCGGCTAAAGGTTATGGATGGACTCGGAGACTGTTTAAGGGAACTTCTTATTTCCAACCCATCATTGAAGGAAGTGGAGCTCCACCCACTTGTCATGGAGCCTGAGCAAGCGCACCAGCTCGGCGAAGCCATACGTGACAATGCCATATCGACAACTATCCTTCTTCCTGCGACAGTTAGCTTGGATGACTTCAAGTCAATAGAAGCTCTTGCTCTTGCTGCTAGCTCCGAAATCAACGACCCCACTCTGGAGGTTACACTCGTTCCTATGAGAGAAGATGAAGTGATGTTATCATTAAACCTATTAGATAGGGTACTGCGCGGGGAAATTACATCTCTGAAATCTCTGAGTATATTAGATCGCTTAGGTCTCTCTTCCAACCAAGATAGAGGGAAAGGTATTCTGTCGATGAACGGAAGAACTGGAGAAACTTGCGTCCTGAAGAGACTCGGATTAAGACGTCTAAGCGAAGATGTTTGGGAGGGAGTATGGAAGGACCTGCTTTTGTGCCTGCGAGGGAACACAAGTCTCACTCACTTGGATTTGAGTGAGACCTGGCTGGACGACGAGACGTTCAGGGACATGATGGGGCTACTCCAACAGAACTTGAGTCTCCAGGAAATAAATGTCTCAGAAACCTCATGGGCTATAGACGGAAAGGCGGCGCTGATTCAAGAGGCACTCAAGCAGAACGAGAAGCGGGCCGCCTACATGTCCGTATTTAGAGAAGCCGGATTAGCATTTGGAGATGCAAAAGCCGGTCGACTCTTTCTATGCGGCTCTCCTCTAGCAGGTAACGTGCTCAGTAACCTCTCACCTTTTTGAACTAGCAATCTAAGGTTTTACTTCTCCAAAATTTATCCTATAGTAAAAAAAGTTCATTTTTCTCTCTACACATATTTGGAATAGTTTAAAAAGTTTCAAAGAATTGAAGAACAATTATTTTACCATCCTAATTAATTGAGATTATAAATAATATCTATTCAATCATTTCAAATTTTGATTTGATATTCAAATTTTTTACCAATACTCTTTATCCATTTGAAATAATAGTATCAAGTAATCTGTAAAAATATCTCAAGTTATATTTGTTGTGATTATTTGTACTCAATTTGCAGGCAAGACTCAATTGCGTCAAACCTTGATGAGGATAGTTGAAGGCAAAAGTTGGCTTGGAATCAAATGGAACAAGTTGTTTAGAACTAAAGGTATCGAAGTGGAGTACTTGCAAAACAACGACAAAAGGCAAATTTCAATCTGGGATCTTGCGGGGCAAGAGATTTTTCGTACCCTTCAAACTGTGCTCTTTCCTCAATCCAACAATTTTTGTGTTTTTTTATTTGTGTATAGCTCTTTTTGTGAGAACTCATCTTCTAAGAAAAAAGACTCTTGTTTTCGGACAGAGTTGGAGGAATGGATGAGTTTTATCACATCCAGCTCTAGGGTCACGGGACATAATCGTCCGCAAGTTCTTGTTGTGATTTCACACAAGGACAAAATGAAATCCAGCTCTTTGACTTGGGCTCACTCAATAGTGAAAGATGTCAACCAAAGATTTGCAAAATTTGTGGATCTTCATCCAATTCAAGAGTGTTTTCATGTGGATGCGAGAAAAAAGAAGCAAGTTATAGATCTCAAAGATTATATTTTTGAGATTTTTGACAAGTTGTTGAGTGAAAAATCCCCACGGGTTCCCCAATTGTGTTCCCGACTCTCTTCCCTCTTGGCTACAAACATCAAGGAGAATAGAAGTTGCCCTATTTGGTTACCTCAAAAGTTTAATAACTTCTGTGACCCCATCTTGACAGAGTTCATTTCATCCTCTTCAGCTTTTGCCATTGATCATTCAAGGATATTAAATTCTATAGTATCTTATTTGAATGACGTTGGGTCCATAGTTTATATTCCAACCCTTAGTTACATCATTGTAGATCCAAACTGGCTCACTAATACATTATTGGGTGAGCTGGTAGCTCTAGGTCAAAAATTTCATGCTCAAGAGCACGAAAGTAAGTCGCATTTCTCATACTCCAGCAAGGACGGATTTGTGAGTGAGAGTGTCTTTGTTGGATTGATAGAGGAGTTTCTGGAAAAGATACCGCATGGACAGAAAGGTGTGGACAGAGATGTGATTGAGAACATCCTTATCCATTTAGATTTGTGTTTCAAGGTGGAAGATACTTCTAAGTTTTATTTCATTCCCTCCTTCATACCTGAGCATGCAAGCACTGAAGTACAGAAGCCTCAAGAATTGGCGGACGTGAAGCCGAAGGCTTGGAAACGTAGGGTTGAGACTTCAAAGTTTGTCGGCATCCGGATTCAATGCCAAGATGGAAAAACAATGTCACTGACCGCTGCTTTTTTTCCACGCTTTGAGGTGATTTTAAAGATAGTGTTAGAAAATTGAATGCGTTGAGTTCTAATTGTAACTTGTGTTTGATGAATGGAGTGTTCTCTTTTCATTAGTAGAATTTAATTTTTGGCATGCGCAGCTTAACATTTACCAAATTCTGTATCATTGTAGATGTTCATGAGACGCAAGTTGATATGCGAGATGCATATTTCCAAGGAGACTGTGACGTGCTCTCGTCATTATATGAAACTTTACCTAGATGGGCACGAGATATATCTGGAGCAAGAAACGTCCCGCAATTACTTGGATGTTTTGATGTTATGCTCGGATCATAAATCAAGGGAGGCGGCGATTAAATACGTGATGAAGCATATCGTCCAGGAGTTGATATCATTTTGCGCATCATCGAAAGGTTGTTCCGGGGTGGCGTTAGTGCTTGGTGTGATCCAAACACGTTGCGTGGAGATGCTGATTCCGATTCATCTCAGAGGAGCCATTCTGATCGAGGAGCTCAAATCCGACTTCATTCGTGACATCAATGACAAACTTGAGGATAATCCGTCGGATAGGTTTCACTTGGTGAAGGAGGAAGAGTTGTTCAACTATGAGCACCCTTGGCCCCCGATTCAAGGGCACATAACAGAGGTTATACAAGAAAGAGCGAGGGAGTTGCTGTGGGAGAGCGATGTGGAAGAGATTGTGAATGAGACCATTCAGAAGTTGTATGGAAGGGGCCAGTGGAACGCAGTTAGGCTCGGGAAGGTAAAGTGAAATACTTTGTTAATGTTATCAAAGCTCACCGCATATAGTGGTATCCTGGAAAAACACTTTCCACTAATAAAAGTGTATGTACAAGTTTCTAAGTTCAACGTTCCTCTTCCTGTGGGTCCCTGGAATAACCCGAAGTTATAAGTTCAACGTTCCTCTTCCTGTGGGTCCCTGGAATAACCCGAAGTTTTAAAGCAGCTTCTGCGTTGAAACATTCCGGTTAGATGAGGGTCGCCTTGGAATGCGTGTTAAAGGAAATAAAGCAGAGGCGTGAACTTTTTGGCTTTGCAGTTGAGTCATTGACTTGTTGACTATGTTCCCACAATAAAGATCAGAAGTATCCGGTCCAGCATCTTCACTTTCTTCTGCGGAGTAAATTGAATACAAGTAGGGGATGAGAAGTAGTACAGTATTCTGAATAACTTCCGGTTGGAGTTGAGGAATTTAATATATATATAAAAGTTTCTGACCCAGTGAGTAAGAAAGGAATTACGTTGTGTATTTTCTAGAAGACCTTGCAATAAAGTCAATGCCAACAATAATTGTTGGAGCTGTGTTGCAAGAAACTTTTCACTTGTAGGCAAAAGCGATTCCTAGGGTAAGGTAAAGTTTTCCTACATTAACACCCATGCAGAATCCATGAATTCTAGCGGTACCAAAAGGGACGATAACCCAAAAAAAATCAGAAAACACAGGAGGAAAAAAGAAAAAAAAACATTTCCTGTAATCTGACATAACATATTTTGGAATATATGATTTAATACCAGTGTGGTTGTCTACTGTAAATTCTGAGGTAGTTATTCAAAAAAGGATTGATATCCAGGCTGCAATATTAGAGGTCCATAAGTTCTTGCATGTGCTCACGCTCAGATCAGGTAACGAAAAGTCTTCCTTAGTACGCATTTTGAGACAATTTGCTCGCTTGAACAACAAGACAACTCCTTGGAATCGGCCTGCCTGGCAAGGTGGTGCAGATTTGCAGATACAGCAGCAGACCTGTTTCTGGTGGCAAGATTGATGACGTGGCGAGGTTGGAACTGGTGAAGAGTCTGTCATCTAACCACCACGAACTCAGCATGCTTTTTCTGTATGCATGTTCATTCATTTTAGCCTTGCAAAATTTAATTTAAACAAATCATCCAGTCCGCCATGGACTCCTAGAAAGTCAAAACACCAAAAGGTGATGCAGATTCGAGAGAGGTTTTCAGTTTCCACTATACAACTTCCAGAAAATCTCTTCTTCAGCATTGCCCACTTCAGGAAATGGCACACGGTCAACTAGAGTTACATATGAGTCAGCACAACTTTGGATAGTACTGTATGAAGTGGATTCGGCTGCTGGACTATGAATGGTTCCTAGATTCTTTTTCATCGCCATGCATCTCCGAGCCCCATGTGATTCAAGGTGGTACAGTTATTTGGACATTGGAATCTCGAGGGTGTTGTCCGGAAAACTATATTCTCGATGTCACAACGACACATGTTTCGAAATTAAATTATATCGAACTCAGAAGCTTCATAGCGCTGTCATTATTCCCACATGGTGAATAAAGTTTTACTCAGAGCTTGTCGCTGCATTCCAGAAGAACAAACATCAGGCCGTCAGTTATGATGTAGAGTTGCTGGTGGAACACAGTTTGGAGATGTTACGTGTTTCATAGCATTCTAAATAATCACCCCCAATATCATACTTGTGCTATTCTATGCGATTCTGCTTGATTTTCACTATTCCCGTAACCCAGCAGGTTGATAATACTCACGCGTAGGAGAGAGGAGAGGCTTCTTCATGATTGCTTCGGAAGCAGCCTCATAAGCGTTCAGCCTCTTGGAGGATGGTTGTACTCAGTCGCACCAATCTCCATAAACAAAATTCTCAGTTTCATTGTGACAAAGTGGCTGGCATTCCTGCGTTCAGACTGATAAAAGTGTATATACCAGTTTCTAGTGTCAAAGTTACTCTTGTGGGTCCCTGGAATAAACCGAAGATATAAGGAACCTTCTCATGTAAGTTGAATATTTCAACTTAGATGAGGGTCGGCTTGAAATGTGTGTTAAAGGAAGATAAAGCGGTGGCGTGAGCGGTTGGACTCTACAGTTGAATCATTGTATTGTGCGTTGTATTTGTTCAGTATGTTCCCATAATAAAGATTAAAAGTATCCAGCCGAGCATTTCACTTTGTTCTGCGGAGTGAACTGGAGTTTCTAAGTTCCACGTTCCTCCTGTGGGTCCTTGGAATAAGCCGAACATATAAAGAACCTTCTGAAATCAGGATCGGAGGTAAAGTGACTTTGTTTTACTCTCCAATTTAGGCATTGTACTGCGCGTAATACTTGTTTGGCAAGATACCACAAGACAATCAAAAATATGTTCCGAGAATAGTGTCCAATGTGTATCGTTCTATTTTAAAAATCCGATTATCTAATATCACAGCAACGGTTAACAAAAATAAACAAGCCAGCCAAGATGCTGCTTCTGAAACATACTTGACTTGGCTGTTTGAAAAAGCAAAAGAAATTTGCGTACAAGTGAAGATTGCTTTTGAAGATACAACCTGTAGCATTCTGCATGATCGCTACATACTGTCATGGCATAAGTTGGAGAAGGTCTTATGTATCTGTGAGCAGATCGTGTCTTGATTCTTATGAAGTGGACGGTGGGTTACATCATGTCACCCACCATCCACATGTAACCTACATGTGGATGAGTACTCCACACTCAACATCAACGGAGGGTTACATCATGTACCCACTCATCCACATGTAACTTACATGTGGATGAGTACTCCACACTTAACATCAACGACCCTCTACTTTTCTCTACCACAATAAAATCAAAAGTACCCAACCAAGCATCTTCACTTTCTACTGTGGAGCGAACAGGAGTAAGTTGAATACAAGTGGAGAGTGAAAAATAATGTAGTGAACAATTTCCGGTTGGATTCTTGATAAATTTAAAATATATAAAAATTTCTAGAGAACCGAGTCATAAAAAATTATATTTTGCATTTTTTAGAAGATCTTGCACTAAGAGTTAATGCCAACTATTGTTGCAGGATAGCTGTGTAGTCATCGGAGTGAATGCAAGACACTTTTTATGTGTAAGCTGGTGTAAGTACACTAGGGTAAAGTTAATAATTCCTACAAGTACACCATTGGACACCTGCGGCAGAATTCACCAATATAGAGAATACCCAACAAAAGAATCAATTATCATAGTTGAAAAAAAACATGTCACGTAAAGTAAGATGACATATTTTGATCTAATATTTGGTTGCATTTTAAGTTTAGCGAGAGACTAAGTCATTTTTGGAGATTATCAATTGATTCTTTCATCAACATTTGATCTTTTCAGAGTTAGTTCAATTTGAATGTATCATGCATCATCAAGATTTTTGTGTGTAGGCATGTAAGTAAAAGTCTGAAATAATTACTTACAATGTCAATATCACCTCCTTGTTTCAGCTTCAGTTATAAAGTTGGAATAAGTAAACATGTAACCATCCACTAATTATCTCATTTGTGTAGTTGTACTATTTGAGAATCATTCAGTTGCATTAATCTAGATGATGCATCTAAATAAACTGTCCAAGAATCAAAGTAAGAAATAACCAAAACAGCTGAAAAATTTTAGAGTCAAAATCTCTAAATCTGTGAATAAAATTTATATGAAATGTAAAACTGTATCTTTCATTCAAAATGTCTTGTCAGAAAAAAATTATTACACATTGTTTATGACTGAACATTTTCAGATTTGAGGTATCATCAAATAAAGATGCTAAACATGCAACACATATAATAGAAAATATTAAATCACAATTTTAAATTTTGTAACTAAAATTCATGTGAATTTTCTTTACACAAAAGAGAGAGTACGAAAGACATGAATTAATACTTTTGCGTTTCAACCATTTTATCAATTGAACAATGTGCTTTCATCTTTTTATCTCACATGTTTGGAATTATGACATGAGCATACAAGTGCAAAAGTTGCAGAAATAATTGTTTCATTTGAGTCAATATATCAGGTGTTGCAGTTTCCATGTAAGTTTGTCTTACCCTTTAGACTTCAAACGAGATGTTCATCTGGAGTTTTGAATCATTGTTCTCTAAAATTTAGCAGATGAGGTATTTTTCATCTCATCGATACAACAAAGTTTTTCTTCACTTGCAAGCAGATTAGAAGAACGTAAATTCTTGAGAGGATTTACGTTGACCTTAGCAAGTATCATGCTGGTTCTGTCGTGTTCTAAACGACGTGATAAACAAGCAGGACTGCTCTTAGCTCGGACGAAATCTGATTTTATTTTAATGTTTGAGGTTGAAAGACCTCCAGACACTGGTGTTAGAACTGTGCATGCTTGACAGTCGAGGTAGAAGAACAATCATACCAGCAGTTGAAGACCGCGAGTCCTCGTGTACTCTGTACCCATGACATTATGATTAGAAAAATGATTTCCCACAAAGTTTATCAGTTTCTGAACCTACGATATATGCAGAGTAATGTAGACTACTGTACCGATCGTCAAAGCAAGAAAAACGCGCAAGAGACTTTACACACCAAGCTGACAACCCATGTGCCTCTCAATTGTAAGAATACATCCACTTGCTTGAATAGATCAAAGATTCTTTAAATTTATGTGCTCAGCGTGACGACATCGAGTGTATCAGCACACTGATGCATTCATCAATTTTCACGTTCACTTGCACAACAAAGTCAAGATTTACTCTGACCTTCTCAGAACATTTTCCAATCACTCCGAGTATGGAGGAACACGCGTGTTGTGTTAGTATGTTGTCTTGACCTCGATCATCCAGACAATATAATGAGAGGATCTGATGAGTAAGCTGCAAATTTCTACTCGCTACGCTTCGGAGGGTCTGTGTTCCCGTGGGTGTTGATGCAGCTAGATTCGCATTCTTCCAGTCCGATTGTACATGGAGTTTTCCACAAGGTAGAGTACTTCCCATCTGAGATATCTGCGTTTCCATGCTTTCTTTGACATTCTGCATCCACATCGCACCATCTTCGATACATACCAGTTTTTTGGATTTCAGATTCACTTGCAGAGCTTTTAGCTTGTCCACTCAGTTGGGTCACCAGAGCTAATCAAACAACTCTTTTGGATTTCAGATTCATCTGCAGAGCTTTTAGCTTGTCCACTGAGTTGGGTTACCAGTGCTAATCAAACAGCTCTCTCCGTTAAACTTCACAAAAGGTTTGTTCCCCGAGAGATATAAAGTCCCCATTGCACACTCTCTACAATTTGCTTTGGAACCAGAATATTGGTTATCTGCTTTGATTTTGATTCACATCGCTTGTCTTGCCCAGCACTGAGTGCGAGCAGCGTCTTACTTCTAGTTTGCACAATATCCCTACGTTCGTGGTGATTGCTCCTGATCCGAATGTAATAACCCACTAAAGGCTAAAACTGCAATATAGTGGTAGAAAGGTCGAACCCACAGGGACAGAGGAACACACAGGGTACAAAGTGTCACGTTTTAACAGACTATTGAGGAGTTTGAATTCTCAGGCAACTGTCACTCCCAGAAATACTGCAAGTGTCCACTCGGAGCGCACTCGGAGGTCGCACAGTGCAGCGTAACACACACACACACACACACACCTGAAACTACAGAAACACAACCCAGAGATCCGTTAGGACCTCTACTCAAGATTTCAGGGGGAAAAAGTCTCTCGCGAGCACACTCGGCAAAGCTGCGGGCAGTGACTCCCAACTCCGGCTTTTACAACACTTCCACTAGCTTGCTGCTAGTGTAGGAAACCCGGTTTGGACTGCCTACTTCGGATCGAAGTCACTCCTACGCGGTGAACAACACTCTCAACTCACAAAACGCGCAGAGAACACAGGTCCGCACTGAAGGACTCACTGAGAAACATTCCAGTAACACAACAACAGTCTATTGAAGAGTTTGAATTCTCAAGCACTTGTCATTCCCAGAAATACTACAGGAGTCACCCTCAAGGCACCTGCTGCAGCGTAACCTGAATTTACAACCAAGGCTTACACGAAGTAGCAAAACTTCACTTTGGCATTCAGGGGAAAAATCCCAAGGGAGTACAATCAGAAAGGAACACTCGAAGGTGTAGGGGCGAAACTGTTCAAGTATCTAACTAGTCACTGGCTCTGAGCATCGGCAGTCACCCACAGGTGCAGATCCGAACTACTCAAGTCTCTAACCAATGGACTAGCTCTGAACATTCGGCCGAAGGCCTTCAGCTACAAAATGCGGAACGCTAAGTTGTAACTCCTCGTGCGTGGTGACAGAACTCAAGGACACAAACACGCAAAGGAAATGGGTTCCTGATCTGCACTTCTGATGGGAAAGAACCCCAGGCAAAACGCCTGGAACTATTTTATACCTTCTAAGTCCTACCTAACACTACACTGCACTACGCTACACGCCTGCACGGAACCACGCTAAACTACACTCCGCGGAACCTGTACTACGTCTCCTGCGCGGCCGACTGCCGCGCACTAACTCCCTACCCTGCCAATCTTCCGCTCGACTGCGCAGTCCCAACCGCTGCAACGCCGCGGACACCTCCCCTTCGAGGGCGGACATGGTATCCTGTGCCTTCGACAGAAAGGCTTCGAGCTTCTTTGCTACCTTCCGCCGACTCCTGCTGTCGCCTGACAACAACCCGGCTGCGCGCAATTCAAACTCACGCAGTGTGAGTTTCTCCTGCGCCTTCACTTCCCAGTGGGCGTAGCCCTTGAGACAGTGGGCGACTCGCCTCGCCGTCTCCACCTTCGTGCGATCCGCCTCCTTCCTGCGATTCAGCTTCAGCACGTTGCGCCCTCAATTCGCCACACTCTGACTGCAACCTGCGGATTAATTCTTCATCCGCCTGCCGTGCGAGCTGACATTGTTCCAACAACCGCGTCTGTCGCACGAGCTCCTCTGACAAAATCCGATTCTGGGCCTGCTCAGAGTTGAGTGCTTCCTTGACCTTCACCTGCTCCTTGGTGAGCTCGCCCAGTTTATCATCCTTCATCTTCTCGGTGTGCTTGTAGAACTTCTGATTAAGCTTGTACTGACCCCACAAGCACGCATGCTTCTCCTTCAAGTCCCTCAACTCCTGGTCCACTCTAGCTAATAGCTTGCTGGTGTGGACTTTAGTGCGAGTCCGCCTGCGCACTAACTCGATGTAAGATCCCGGCTGGAGTGGGTCGGCGTATTTATCGACCTTGCGATCCAAGTACCGCAGCAACGGAATCACCTGCTCAGAGAGCGCCGCCGCCGGCGCTCCAACAATTTCCTCCTCCTCCTCCTCGGTGTCTTCTGCTCCTGACATTTCTTCCGTGGAGCCTCCGTCGTCATCATCCGAGTGGAGAATTTCAGTCGCCATTGATTGCGTCGGCGACTGCCCCGAGTGGGGCTGCACGTCCTCGACGTGTACTGCCTGCGAAGGCACGGCTGCAGCCTTGCTGCTCGTCGCCAAAATGTCTAAGGCGGAAGGCGAATGTACCCGAGCGGCATCCCCGTCTCTCGCTTGTTGATGGTCTACCGCATCCTCTCTGTCGCCGTCGTCCGCCGCCGAAGGCGGTCGAGCGGAGGGTGGCTGCGCGGGGTTTGATTGCGCATCGCGCATCGAGATTTCATCCCGCGGACAGTCACTCCGCTCCTCCGTCTGTTGCTGCTCCCTTGATCGGTCCGTGGGGGCTGTGCCCGGCCCGTGCGCAGGCGCATTTGCCGGCGCCTTGTCCGCCGCAGGCGTAGCGCCGCGGACATCTATCGCCGAAGGCGACATGGCCGGGGGCCGCACGCCCGATGTTCCTTGGCCTATAGGCCCTACCGCCGAAGGCGCATCTATTGGCGGACTTCCCGCCGATGGTGCGGCCTCCGCACGCTCTCTGCTCGTATCTCCCCGGCTCGAAGGCCCTGGCGCCGAAGGCGCAAATTGCGGCGCGTGGTGCGCCGGAGGGTCTGGCCCCGAGGGCCGGTGTCTCGTAGGCGGTTCTTCCGCCGGCTCCTTCCCCTTCCTACGTTGGAACGGGGGTAATTCTTGCCTGTGCACAGGCGGCACGTGTGGAGGTGTCTTGTGCACAGGCGACCTGTGCACAGGCGACCTGTGCACAGGTGAGCGCCTGTGCACAGGCGGACTGCTCCTTCCCACGCGTAAGCGTAGATCCACGTCCACTTGTGTTCGCCGGTCCGCGGAGGCTCGTCCGTCCGCGGAGGTTCGCCTGTGCGCAAACGGAACATCTGTCCGCATCGCACGTGGTAACTCCGGAGGCCCTTGGCCCGTAGGCGGCCTCTCTCCCGACGAGGTTGCAGCGTGGCCCGTTGCTCCTGCGGTCGTCCGCGCTTCCTCTCGCCTCTCTGGCGACGCACTTCCTATCTCCGTCGCAATCGTCGCCGTTTCTGCACTGTCAGCTGGCAACACCAGTCTGCGTGCCTTCTGCTTCGGCCGGCTGTATGGCTCGCACAGCGGCCGCGGTCGAATGGGAGCAGAGGGTTCTTGATGCTGCTCCTCTTCAGACTCTTCCCTCCATCGCCGCTTCCGCGGCACTCGCGCTGCAGGGGTGTGTCTCCCTTCGTCCCTCCGTCTTGATGGGGTAGAAGTCGGTGACTCCTCTGCATCAGTATCGACCTCGTTCTCCCGCACATACTTCCCGGGATGGTCGATGGACAATGGCGGAAAATGTTCAAGCTCCGCCGCTGTCAAACAATTCCGCTGTCGATAAAAATTGATGAGGAAAGGAGAAAGATGGTTTAGAGTTCCCCCCCTTCTCCTCAAACGCGTGCTGTCGCATCACCCTGTGCAGGATGCTCGCCCAGTGAATTGGAGTTCCCTCGATGACGCACTCCACAAAAGAGACCTGCCACAATGTGATGTAGCAGGCGCGGTGCGGCTGCAGTAATTGCATCAGCGTCGCGGACAAAGTCCGGCGAAATCGATCCTTGTAATCACGGGTCCTGTACCCATTCTTGGTAGACCTCCCGGTCTTGAACAGCTCCACAAATTGCGCCTCTTCTTGCTTGGTCACCTTGATGCTCTCACTGTCGAAAAGGAGATGCCCTGGCATGCCAGCACATCTTCCCAACGCCTGCGCCCAATCTTGGACTGTCCATCGATCAACATGCGGACGCAATCCGCGCGAGGGTGGTCCCTGTGGCTCTAGCCACTCGCGCACCATATTCGCACAGATGTAATTCCATCCCCATAGCAAGAAATCGAGCTTTCTTGCTATTAAGCGCTCCTCAAAAGCGCGCAGCCCGTTCTGCGGTAGGCGAAGTGGCACCATCCGCAATCTGCTCGGTCTCGTCATTGCGTTCCTGGGGTTCGCTCGCCCGCTCATTCTACTTCCGCACTGCCCGCGTTTCTTCCTCTCTCGGCAAACTCTAATCGCTCTCAATTCCAAATCACGCGCACTCACTTCTCCCTCAATCAACAAGAAATCTCCTGTGCGACGACGTCGAGAGTGTTCCGCAGCCAGCAGATGGATGCGCGCAGCGCGCACAAGAGATTGGAATCGCGAATTCAAGAATGGGACGTTCTCCGCCGCCCGGTCGAAGGTCATGGTCGGCTCTTGGTCGTGAAGAACGTCTCACTTGATGGCCGCGCCGGCTGTACGCTGGAACGGTCTTCGCTCTCACGCGCGGCTTCACGCTCCGCCGTCGTCGATTAAACTCTCACGCTCGAATTGGCGGATTTGAACTCGGCGAGCGTGTCACCCTGTGGACATTGGGTCGTAGCGCCGAAGGCGAGTTTTCCGCCTTGCGCGGTACACTTGTTCGTACCGCCCCTCGGCCAATCTCCTTCTGCCTTGACGCGTGTGTCCGCATGTCGGACAAAAATTCAACTCCTGCCTGTGCGCAGGCAGGAGCCTCGGCGGATCCTCCGCCGGTGCGGAACTTCATCCTCCTGTGCACAGGCGTTCGCCTGTGCGCAGGCGAATTCCGTCCGCGGCGCTGCGCTGGCGCGGAAGGCGTTGACCGTGGTCAGCCGGCTCCGTCCAGTCTGTCCGTTCCTTGTCTCTCCGTCGGCGCTTCCGCCGCCGCAACTCCGTCCGTCCAAGAGCGCATCCACCCGTGCCGTCCACATGGTCCGTACCGATTGGATTACTCTGGCGGCTCTTCCGACGTACGCGGCGCTGCGCTGGCGCGGAAGGCGCCGTACACTTTCTACCTCACAAGGCGCATTTCTAGGGCCCAAGGCGGATTTTCCGCCGACGCCGGAGTGCCTGTGCACAGGCGAACGTCTGTGCGTAGGCGGACTTGCGCCTTCCCTAACCCTACTTCGCCTGTGCACAGGCGAAGGCCTTCGTCCGCGCATAGGACAAAACTTGATTCCCCCTTCCGCGTAGGCGGAATTCGCGCCGGTGGCGAACTCCTTCCGCCGTAGGCGACCGCCTCCGTTTCTTCCAATAGCGATAACTCCCTAAGTCCTCATCCGTTCCAAGCGTTCTTGGGCTCGTTGGAATCAGTGCGTCGAGCTCTTTCCAACGGAATCCTAACTTGGTCAAGGCGCCCGAGGGTTGACCTAATTATGGAGGGTTTCCCTACAGCCGCGGACGCAACCTCCGAAGGCGGGTTTTGCGCCTTGCGCCGTAGAGATCCTAACTGCAAAGCTCGCAGGGAGGACGGTGCCTGTCCTTACTGCTGCACCCCAAATCCCAGATTCTACAAGATCCCTCGAGAATCCCCGCGAGCTTCCGGATTCACTCTGTTTTGATGTACCGAAGGCTATTTACAATGCTGCCAGGGTACAGTTTTCCAAAAATGTTTTAATTTCCTCAAAATTGCCAAAAGTGGGGTACCACACCGAATCCTTGCAGAGGTAAGATTAATCTTAATTTTCTCTTCATGCAGGTCGCAAGAAGTGTCATGCCCAGCGGGCACAAGTTTTGACACTGCGACGGGAAGTTAATTTTTTTCGGGTGAGCCGATCCTTCGGATTGAGGAGGGGCTCCTGAAGCCCAGGTGACATTTGGCGCGCGCATGCCAAGCAGCAAACGTTTCTTAATCTCTGAGAGAGGAGGAGAGAAAGGAAGGTGCAGGTGCGTCCATCTTCAGTCACGCTGCTGAACTGGCGACACGGGAAATGGACTCCGCACACGAGGAACCGGAGCTTCCCTCCGCCATCCAGGACCTTGTATAGCGTCTGGAAGGACAAGGCGAGCCTATAACGGAGCTTCCCGATTTAACCAAGCTAGTATTTTGGGAGTTCTTTCCGCGGAGTGAAGCACCCTCGACAGTCATAGGGTGGCGAAGCCAAGTGCGTCGTCGAGTGCTGGAGGCAATCGGCAGCTGCAACACCTTTGAGATTCTGGACGTGGGCAATATTTGTGGGGGAAAAATATCGAGGTTGACGCCAAGCGAGTGGGAGGTAGTTCTCAGAGGTTTCAGGTCGAGCACCGTTCTAGAAAAGATAATCGTTCATGGGACATACCTGGGTAGATTTGCGGATGAGGAGAGCTTGTGTTTCCAGCTGGGGAGAATTCTGAATTCCTCTAGCGTAACAGAGTTACAAGTGCGTGACGAATTGAGTGCCAGATGTCTCTCGAATCTCGCCTCAGGTCTGCGAGGACGTTCCGATTCTAAACTCAAGTCTTTAGATTTATTGGTAGCGTGGGAGGACTCGAGTGGGGTGAAGTATGTGGCTGACATGATCAATAGTGCTCCTCTATTAGAAACGTTGCGTTTAGGCGTACGTTTAGGCGGCTGTTGGGAGTACATGGAGGACGAGACCGTTGGAATCCTGTCCCAGGCTTTGATCCAGAGCTTGGCTTTGAAAGAATTTACCTTAGACTGCGCGGGGAAGTTGGCAGGGCCCTTGTTGCTGAAAGCATTGGCCGGAGACGATCGCAACCGATCCATTGAACGTCTTCGGCTAAAGGATATGGATGGACTCGGAGACTGTTTAAGGGAACTTCTTATTTCCAACCCATCATTGAAGGAAGTGGAGCTCCACCCACTTCTCATGGAGCCTGAGCAAGCGCACCAGCTCGGCGAAGCCATACGTGACAATGCCATAGCGACTACTATACTTGTTAGGTTTGAATCCAGGTTTAGTTTTGAATCCAGGTTTGATGAATACGGGGAGTCAGTGGAAGCTCTTGCTCGTTCTGCTAGCTCCGAAGTCAACGACCCCACTCTGGAGATTACACTCCATGTTGATAGTGAAGACGAAGTGATGTTATCATTAAACCTATTAGGTAGGGTACTGAGAGGGGAAATCACATCTCTGAAATCTCTGAGTATATCTAGGGGAGTGATGGGATATATTGGCACTTCAGGTATGCTGTCGATGAATGGAAGAACTGGAGAAACTTGCGTCCTGAAGAGACTCCGATTAAGTGCTCTAAGCGAAGATGTTTGGAAGGGAGTATGGAAGGACCTGCTTTTGTGCCTGCGAGGGAACACAAGTCTCACTCACTTGGATTTGAGTGAGACCTGGCTGGACGAAGAGACGTTCAGGGACATGATGGGGCTACTCCAACAGAACTTGAGTCTCCAGGAAATAAATGTCTCAGAAACCTCATGGGCTACAGACGGAAAGGCGGCGCTGATTCAAGAGGCACTCAAGCAGAACGAGAAGCGGGCCGCCTACATGTCCGTATTTAGAGAAGCCGGATTAGCATTTGGAGATGCAAAAGCCGGTCGACTCTTTCTATGCGGCTCTCCTCTAGCAGGTAACGTGCTTTGGAACCTCTCAGCTTTTTGAACTAGCAATCTAAGGTTTTACTTCCCAAAAATTTATCCTATAGTAAAAAAAGTTCATTTTTCTCTCTACACATATTTGGAATAGTTCAAAAAGTTTCAAAGAATTGAAGAACAATTATTTTACCATCCTGATTAATTGAGATTATAAATAATATCTATTCAATCATTTCAAATTTTGATTTGATATTCAAATTTTTTACCAATACTTTTTATCCATTTGAAATAATAGTATCAAGTAATCTGTAGAAATATCTCAAGTTATATTTGTTGTGGTTATTTGTACTCAATTTGCAGGCAAGACACAATTGCGTCAAACCTTGATGAGGATAGTTGAAGGCAATAGTTGGCTTGGGAACAAATGGAAGGAGTTGTTTAGAACTAAAGGTATCGAAGTGGAGTATTTGCAAAACAATGACAAAAGGCAAATTTCAATCTGGGATCTTGCGGGGCAAGAGATTTTTCGTACCCTTCAAACTGTGCTCTTTCCTCAATCCAACAATTTTTGTGTTTTTTTATTTGTGTATAGCTCTTTTTGTGAGAACTCATTTTCTAAGAAAAAAGACTCTTGTTTTCAGACGGAGTTGGAGGAATGGATGAGTTTTATCACATCCAGCTCTAGGGTCACTGGACATAATCGTCCGCAAGTTCTTGTTGTGATTTCACACAAGGACAAAATCAAATCAAGCTCTTTGACTTGGGCTCACTCAATAGTGAAAGATGTCAATCAAAGATTTGCAAAATTTGTGGATCTTCATCCAATTCAAGAGTGTTTTCATGTGGATGCGAGAAAAAAGAAGCAAGTTATAGATCTCAAAGATTATATTTTTGAGATTTTTGACAAGTTGTTGAGTGAAAAATCCCCACGGGTTCCCCAATTGTGTTCCCAAATCTCTTTCCGCTTGGTTAAAAAAATCAAGAAGAACAGAAGTTGCCCTATTTGGTTACGTCAAAATTTTATTGAATTTTGTGATCCCATCTTGAAAGAGTTCATTTCATCCTCTTCAGCTTTTGCCAATGATCATTCAAGGATACTAAATTCGATAGTTTCTTATTTGAATGACGTTGGGTCCATAGTTTATATTCCAACCCTTAGTTACATCATTGTAGATCCAAACTGGCTCACTAATACACTATTGGGTGAGCTAGTAGCTCTAGGTCAAAAATTTCATGCTCAAGAGCACGAAAGTAAGTCGCATTCCTCATACTCCAGCAAGGACGGATTTGTGAGCGAGAGTGTCTTTGTTGGATTGATAGAGGAGTTTCTGGGAAAGCTACCGCATGGACAGAAAGGTGTGGACAGAGATGTGATTGAGAACATCCTTATCCATTTAGATTTGTGTTTCAAGGTGGAAGATACTTCTCAGTTTTATTTCATTCCCTCCTTCATACCTGAGCATGCAAGCATTGAAGTACAGAAGCCTCAAGAATTGGCGCACGTGAAGCCGAAGGCTTGGAAACGTAGGGTTGAGACTTCAAAGTTTGTCGGCATCCGGATTCAATGCCAAGATGGAAAAACAATGTCACTGACCGCTGCTTTTTTTCCACGCTTTGAGGTGATTTTAAAGATAGTGTTAGAAAATTGAATGCGTTGAGTTCTAATTGTAACTTGTGTTTGATGAATGGAGTGTTCTCTTTTCATTAGTAGAATTTAATTTTTGGCATGCGCAGCTTAACATTTACCAAATTCTGTATCATTGTAGATGTTCATGAGACGCAAGTTGATATGCGAGATGCATATTTCCAAGGAGACTGTGATCTGCTCTCGTCATTATATGAAACTTTACCTAGATGGGCACGAGATATATCTGGAGCAAGAAACGTCCCGCAATTACTTGGATGTTTTGATGTTATGCTCGGATCATAAATCAAGGGAGGCGGCGATTAAATACGTGATGAAGCATATCGTCCAGGAGTTGATATCATTTTGCGCATCATCGAAAGGTTGTCCCGGGGTGGCGTTAGTGCTTGGTGTGATCCAAACACGTTGCGTGGAGATGCTGATTCCGATTCATCTCAGAGGAGCCATTCTGATCGAGGAGCTCAAATCGGACTTCATTCGTGACATCAATGACAAACTTGAGTATAATCCGTCGAATAGGTTTCACTTGGTGAAGGAGGAAGAGTTGTTCAACTATGAGCACCCTTGGCCCCCGATTCGAGGGCACATAACAGAGGTTATACAAGAAAGAGCGAGGGAGTTGCTGTGGGAGAGCGATGTGGAAGAGATTGTGAATGAGACCATTCAGAAGCAAATGCAACCATTGGAGTCATTTCATCGAGACCACAGCCAACAATTGAGATCATTGCAGCAAGGTGTAAACGAAGTGAACAAAGATTTGATTCACTTTTACCCTGAAAATGAGAAAATGGTTACTATGAAAGACTCCAATCGACGTTCATCCAGTGGGGCGAGCACAAGTGAATTTTGTGAAATCCGACATGCTTTGGATGAAATCCGACATGCTTTGGGAAGGATTGAAAGAAAGGTTGATGGTGTTGATGAAAGGATAAGATTAGGTCTGCAGGGATTGCAGACGAAGATGGAAGAGATACTCTCTCTGCAGCAACAACTGCAGTCAACTATGAGTGATTTTGTGTCTAAAGTAGATAGGATTATCGGGTATACTCAATCGTTTCAGCAGACCAGAACCCCCAAGCGACATTACATTAGGTTAGATGTTAACATTTTGTATAGGATAAGTGCACATTTGCATGCCGGGAGAACCGTTAGATTACACTTGATGTGTGAGTCGGTGACTGAAATTCACATGGTCAAAGATCAAGAAGGTTTGAAGATACGCGTGGATCTGGATAATCGTGAGTGGATTAGCAAAACCATTGAAATTTCATACAAAGTCTTGTATTATACTGCAAAGGCTGGACTGAGTATGAAGTTTGGGTTGGGCCAAGCGATTCCGGACTGGGCAGATTTAAAATCTGATATTGTTAAACTAGATGGCATTAGCGATGGTGATCGTAGTGCAGTTGTAAAAGCTGGGGAAAGCAAGGAGCTGACACAAGCATGGTTGAGGATTCAGAAACTTCTTGGGGATATTAACTATGCGAAAATCTTCAAGTTGTATCAGGTGAAATACGAGGGAGTAGAATCAGGTGGGCATGCATGGGTGTGCGAGGAGTGCATGAAAGAAGGTATTAGAACTGGGATTTTGTCGGGAAATTGAAGAGGTTAGAATGTCATGATGCAAATGACAAGCATATGTTAAGACACTCATGCAATATGATCCTCTGCAAAATCTTCCTTCAGAGTTTTCACTTGTACAAGTCTTGTATAATCTATGCAATCATGTCAATCGCACATACATGTTTCTGAAGAAGTTCAGATTTTGGCTAAACTATAAAATTTCACTCTGAGGAAAAACTTTTAAGAAAGCCTTGTTGGATGATGGATGATGAGCTCCTTCAATCTAAGAATGGATGAGAAACTAATTGTAAGCATTACTACTGCTAAGCACACTTCCTACATTGATGCCGTGTTATCAGATCTAGAAACCTTCTGTGAAAGGTTGACACAGAGGTCCATCAGATGTACCGATGAATATTTTCATCAAATCTTGATTTTGCCACCATGAGAAGTACGCAAGACATGTTACGCAGAAAGATGATTACTTCATTGCTGCCAATAAGGTACTGATGACATCACAACCTTCCATCACCCTTATCTCTGAACGGATGTGATATGCAAATTTATTGCTCTGCAGGTGCGGAATTACTGTAGTTGCCATTCTAAGATAAATGTTAATACTCACTAGTGAAATCCATACTCGCTCCGAAATGCAGGGGCGAAGTGGAGCTTAAAATATCAACATATGGAGCCTTCAGGTATCACATGCTGGACGGAGTGGAAACTTAAGAAACCATGACTCTCAAAAGTGACATAAATTCTGCTGTTGTTTCGCTTTGATGAGAGAAATTCTTTCTATCTTGACGAAGAGAATAGTGTACATACACTCAATGGCATCCCTGAGACTGGATCAGCAGTTTTTAATGCAGGTCATCTACTATTGACTGCAGACGTGATGATAATAAAGCTTGCATCTGCTAATCCAGAAATGAAGTACCAATGGTATTGTTTTGATGTGATATTTTGTATTTTGTTCCGAATGTCTCTTCCCTTGTCTCGATGCTTCCCATATTTATCTTTCTACTTGAAGGTATTCGAGGAGTCTGCATCGATGACTCCTTGAACATGCAGCAAGAATCATCTACATGCCAGCATATTAGTTTAAGTAAGAATTTCCACTAAAGCAACCTCCACCGGCTCACGGCCGGCCATTCATACGAACACCGGCTGGACAACCTGCTCAGTTAGGAGGTTGGAGTGGTAGCTTCTTTCTCATCGATGCACGCAACGGATCAGTCTTAGAAGGATGGTGTTGATTACAGAGTGACTGGAAAAGAATTTCTCTAGAGTCTGAGTATTCGATGTGACTGATCTACACTTCAGACAAAGTATTATGATGGTCGCTTTGTCGTAAGTTGTCCATAGCCCATGTCGATTCAAAGCCGATCCACACAGTGGATTCTTCTCAGGATCTTGGTTCCTACTGGCAATCCCTCTCATTCTCATCATTCACGGTGAATATAAATAAGCATTTTGAAGACCGCTGGCCTCCTCCTCGCTTCAAACTCAGATGTAATAATCTTCCTCAGTGGCCTGCGACACGCAGAAGAACATCGTCTGGAGATTTATCCGCTTTCACGTAAAAGCATCACTTCTGCTACTTTCTATTCAAAGCATTTTCAAACTGGCGGATGCTTTGGCTGGGTTGTGTTGATTTTACGTTTTAATGTGGAATAACTGCAGCAGGGACACGAAGTCTATTACAGCTGTCTCTCAAGATCCGCGATTACACACATGTCATTGGGAAGTTGATGAACGATCAAAAGAAGCGGTTGCGCACCAATGCGAAATTCCGAGCTTTGGCTTCCCTCGGCTCCTCCCTGAGACTTGTGAGGGACATGCCATGAAGACAAGAGACCAAACCGTCATGGAAAGATGCAACCAAAAAACCATCAGTAAATTACTCATGGAATATCTCTCTGAATTCCTCGCTTGACGTCCAAGGTTTCATTGAAGATTTTCTGCATCAAGCTGTGAATAATTCCATGATAAGTGCAACCCAGCCACCCAGAAAAGTGTTCTAGAGGAGTATCCCAAACGAAACAAAGATGTACGCCGATTACTTGATTACTTGTAATGAGCCAGTTTAGCATTTTAGAAAACGGTGCTTTTCTAGTCTACGTTAAGTCAAACTAAATGTTGGATATCTGCATTGTAGGACCACATCCAGTGTTCAAGTTGTTGACTTTCCTAACCTGGCACTCGCAACACTCGTCATGAATTCAAGCATCGCAGATCTCTTCGGTCAGATTGTTTGGCCTGTGATTGGAAAGACATTGCAGTTTTACGTTGAGGATGGTGCAGAGTTTGTGAGAAAGAGGTAAAGAAGTAAGAATCGGAATGAGTTCTTAGATATGTGACTGCAGCTAGCTAGATTTGTTGCGCCCAATCTGTCGTCTCTGCTGATTTTCGTCTGAACTGGGTGCTCGGTACAATTTGTGAAACAATCAGAACAATTTATCTGCTTTTTCTTGAACTGCTGTCAGGAGTGACAGATTATGTGATTCAAAAGCAGCGTAATTGTCTGCTGTAAACTCTATGCGAATGGGAGTTAATTACAAAAGGATTGATCTAGAGTCTGCAGTAGAAGAGGTCCACAAATTCTTACATGTGCGCACGCTGAGATCAGGTACGGGAAAGTCTTCCTTAGTACACAATTTGAGACATTTCGCTCACTGAAGCTAGGGAATTCTAGGCAATTCTTTTTAATCGTCGTGCCTGGCAAGGCAGTGACGACTAGCAGAAAGGGCAGCAGACCTGTTTCTGGTGGCAAGATTGATGATGTGGTGAGGTTTGAACTGGTGAACAGTCTGTCATCTAAGCACCACGAACTCATTATGCTTTTTCTGTATTCAGGTTCATTCATTTTAAGTGTGCAAATTTAACAAAATTATCCGATCCAACTGGACTCACAGAAAGTCAAAACAAGAAAATGTGTGAAATTATTCGAGAGACGTTTTAAGTCTCCACTATAGCACTTGGAGTAAATCTCTTCTTCAGCACTGCCCACTTCAGTATGTTGCAGGAGGTCATCGACCACCACTTACTGCAGCATTGCGCTATCCTTAAACCCTTCCCGGTAGAAGATCTAGGAAGCCACTCCAGGTTAAAGGAGGTATTGTTCAGGCGAAGATTATGTTGTGAACTTCTGGCTGGGAATTGCAACTGCAGCCGAATTGGAGCAGGGAAGAAATGTGTCCTGAATCCATGTTGTCTTCAAATTTTCTAAAGTATATGGCCTGCCCAAGGGAAGAAATGTGTCCTGAGTCCATGTTTTCTTCAAATTTTCTAAACTAACTTTTACTAGTAGATGGCCTGCCCAAGTAAAATACGATCTGATGCCAAGCTGTCTTCCCAATTTCCATTCCGCCTTCCTTTTTCGAATCGAAATCACCATAATGAGACAAAGGCGTCGGAAATGATTTAGACGGAGGAACAAATCCATCGTTTTTGTGACTGGGTGTTATTGACTTTTTGGCTACTCTACTACAAGGATAGTCCAGGGAGCGAACTGATACCGAACATGGTCGGGAAAATACGGCTCATGGGGCAATTCAAAACTGTGACGATGGTCCGCAGACGTATGGAAAATACGATTCATGTACCATTCTAAACCGTGGCAATCTTCTTCATAGTGTTTATGAAAACAGGTCCTCCGACTCGTGCAGATTGCGCCCGGCCAGCTAGAGTTGTATATGAGTTAGCACCACTTTGAAAACAACTGTATAAAGTGAATTCAGCTGCTGGACTATGACTCGTTCCTGGATTTTTTTCCATTGCCGGGCATCTCCGAGCACCATGTGACGCAAGGTGGTAGAGTTATCTGTACACTGAATAGAGTCACAAGGCCTGCGAAATTCGTTCGCATGCCGTATGGACTCTGGGAGCAATCCGAGAGGATGCAACAGAGCAACATGCGTCCTGGTCGTGGAGACATCAGGGAGCGGACACGAAGGGGCCTCCGTGAGCTCCTCGGCTGGATTCTCTTCTTCCTCCGCTGCCTTCTGTACTGGCACCTCCACGGCCTCTTTCAGGTCAGTTTCTGCGATTGAAATACTGCTCAGGGCGTTGGAAGCGCCATTCCGTGACGAATTCGCCTGCACGGAACCTCTAGAGCGAGAGATCTTCAGCTGTGCAGATTCATGTGATGAAGGCATGCATAATGCAGGAGAGCCATGGGTAACGCGAACGAGCGAAACGAGCAGGATGCTATGCCTGAAACGGGAACTGCTTTCGAGGACCATGTACGACGTGAAGCTAACGCCACACCGCCGCAGCTGCTGCCCACGAGCTAGGCAGCCATCGTTATTTCTCCAAATGCTTCGCTCCGTGATTGAATCCAGCGTCTGCCTCCAAGCTGGTGATGACCATCTCGATCTCGCCCTTCCAAAAAGAAGTATTACTGTTTACACGTTATATCGTTACGGAATCTTATCGAACAAAAATGCGCCTCGGGGATGGAAAATATGAAACAGTCAATTGAAGTGTACAGGATCCCGCAGATCAGGTCGAATTAAGAAGGGGGCAGCCGAATATTGTGAGCATTGGTCGTGACATTCGAAAAGTACTCATTCGACTCCCGGACGCAGCGAATCTCTCGAGCCACAGCCAATCGAAGCACGTCGTAGAATCGCCTCAGGAAGCCAGGCCAGTAGGGTTGGAGGCACAGCATCAAAGGGCATGCACCAGCGCGAGTGCATGCTTCGTTTGCATTCTTCCATACGTATATCTAGAATATTTCAACAATTTTATTTCTAAGAATGTTTTATTTTTCGTATGAGTACATCTCTGAATACGCTAAATGTATATAGTGTAATACGGGTATGGCCTGCCTCAAAATATTTTCCTGTGACTCCAATCCTATAGGCCAGGCACGGATACTCGGCGTCGACTGCGTTCGAGAAATTCTCTTGTTTTGCTCGCTGGTGTGTGGATCAAAGGATCCCTCCCGTCATCCTCCCGAAACTCCGAGCCCGCATTCCCCGCCGACTACAGTTGGCAGCCTGGGGACGAGGGCGACGTGGAGGTTCGCTGGGGACCCTAGTATCCTTCGCGAAGGAGGCCGCTGGTACTGGAGCGAGTAATTGAAAGCACAGCAAAATATTTTGAGTCATGCCCATGTTCAGTTTCAAGGTCAAAAGGCATGGTCCATTCACTTATTACACTATGTACATTTAGCATATTCAGAAATATACTTCTCAGTATTCAGAAATATATTTATAAATAAATAAAACATTCTTAGAAATAATATTTTTAACAAAATTTAGATATAAATATTAATTTGTTTGATATTTAATTTTTCCTTGCAGACATGCCTGTATGGAAAAATGCAAGCGAGACTCGCCCTGGGCATGCCCTTTGAGGTCGTGCCTCCAGCCCTAGTGACACCTGGGACGAGGTAAAAATGCCCTCCTTCGCTTGTCGACTGTGGACTGCGCCTTCGTGTTTTACCCTGATGCTCGCTCGTGTCCTGCCGTCTTCGTGGAGGGCGCGAGATCGGCAACGGGTCGCTTTTCGGACACCACGCGTGCACTCGCTACCAGCGATCAATGGGTCCGTCTGCTGCCGATGCCACACGATGTGCCCTGTCTTGTTCCTCTGCCACAGCTCGGCCATATCCTTCCCAATTTTGGAGCAACGTATGAAAGTGAGGCTTAGGCTGGGTATCCCATAGCTCCCCCAAAGTTCTGCTTCACGGCGCCAAGTGACAGAGAGACTTCCAATTGTTTGCCTTCTTAAACTATCTCGTTTAGTCCCAACTCACAGAATTGGTTATGTTGAATCACCTCGAAATTGTACTTTACCCGACCGTGAATGGTGACTAGCCTTGGAAGACACCATTTCCGCACAGCTTGAGTAACTAGTTTGTCTTAATGATCTTGTTTGCAGTCCATCAAATTGGATAGTTTCTTTCGTAAAGCTCAAGAGTAGCCCTACGTGGGCTACGTGGACCGCGACGACATAGACAGTGGTGAGGCAATCTGTGTAGTACTGAGGACAGATCGTACTGATGTGACTGAGAGCGTTGCTTCGTCGCGTTGTGGATCTGAGGAGTATCTGTATGTCAGACATCTGTAAAATTGTTTTCGTCTACCTCGACAACCTGTTACCTGTCATATCTCGACAAGCCTCAGGTCTAAGATATATATCCAAGATCCTGAGACGATAATAGACGACTCCCATATAGATGCCAGACAAGAACTAGCCGCTCTCTACTGCCTGGAAGTGCACTGAGCTTATCTCGTCTCATGTAACAGTTGTACAGGACAACAGAGTATTCAACAGAGAACTCAGAGAAACTCTTCCTCACAATCGAGCACTCTAAGGAAAATAATCTTCACAATCAATGTAAACTTTACTGAAGAAATCTGGCGCAGCTGACATCACAAACAGACGCCGCCAACCAAAGTGGGTGTGGCAAATTTCTCCTACATGCGGTCGTTCGGGACTAAGCTGCGAACTAGAAAACATGAAGGGGAACCTCCCGGAACCTTCCTCAGGAACCCAGCAACTCGACTCACAAGTGAATTAAAGTGGAAACGAAACCGTATTATTATAATCCTGGACTAGGATTGCACAATGAAAGTACTGATATGAATCCGATCAGCAACCAGCTCTTTGTTTTGTTCACACAGTGTTTCTTCAATTGGACAGAGCCTAGGGATAAGTAGATCATCGTACTCCAAACGCTGAGTGATATCTCGTGGTCGTATGAAAAGCTCTTCCGGCCCAGTAACTTTATTTTCCCCTTCTGTCTGCGTCCGACTGCCATGTGAAATTCATGCTGCCTCGTCTGCTGTTATCTGCTTCAGTTTCTGCAGAGCTGCACGTCCAGCACAATGCAACATTCCCACTGTAAGGTAATTGTGTGAAGCTAGAGAAGTACCGAAAACCAAAACAAAGCAAAGACAGCATAGGTTCGAAAGTTCTGAAAATATCACGTCCCATTGCATTGGTCCGAAGCAGCTATACGATTGAGTACAATATCAGACACAGGTGGTTATCTAGACAGAGCTGCCTTCAGCCCAGAAAGAAAACCACACCCTGTGTGAGACGCGTACCTTCAGTGTAAGACTCATAAAGCTCCTCGGTGACAGATGACGGCAGTGAATAATCCTGGCACTTGCTATTGTCGACTTTCTTCAACATCTGTTTGAAGTGTCGTACCTGCGCAAACATCCCCAGGTTTACAGATCAACACACATAGCGGGTTAGATGACTGGAGGCCGTTATGCACAACCGGAAAAACAAACACAACAAGACGATGGTCTGCGCTGAATAAGCCAGAGCAACATGGGAGGAAGCGGATACAGCGCTATTGAACTTGTTACATGGAATGTAGATCAAACTACTTTGTGGTTTATGCATGTTCAGAAAGCGAACCTCCTCCTTCCGAAGAAGAGTATAAGAGCTCCCGGGCTGTCCGGCTCGAGCAGTGCGCCCAACACGATGGACGTAGGTCTTTGCGTACACAGGCATATCATAATTGACAACGTTTGCAACACCTTCCACATCCATACCCCTTGTCATCGCATCTGAGGCAATGAGCACTTGTGCCTGGCCATTCCGGAATTTTGCCAACGCTTTACTGTAAAGCATGATATAGAGGCAAGTCATCAGGATTATTGAAGCCAGCTACGAATGTCGGATAACAAACGAACGGAACCGACTTGGATATTCATCCCAAGATCAATAAATCAGAAGAAAGAGGAAATAACCTGCGACTTAGAGGTCTGTATGTTTAAAAATATACTTATTAGTTATTTGGTCTACAAACCCCATCAAGAGCACACACGTCTTGGACAAAACTGTGGGGTTGTTGATGCTGCAAGCTTGAGTACTCAACCACCTTGACAATCCTTAGTAGCATTTTAGCAGAGTATATAGTCGATGAGTAGCCACTACAGAAGCAGTGAAAACAGTGGTTGTTTGCAGCAAAGCTGTTGTAAGAGTGCTACCATATATAAGGGCTTCTCTCCCGGTTTGCAGACCTGCAAAGATGTTCAGGACAACAATTTCTGTTACGGATCATGCGATGCAGGTTTGAACAAACACAGGCTCCAAGGCTACGTGAACTAAATTGAGTCAGCAACAAGTTATGGTGGCAACGTGTGTGAACAGAGATACGAACCATCCTGTAAGACTTAAGTTGTTCTGGTAGTTGATACCGGTTGCCAGCAGCACCAGGCGCCACATATATGGGGCAGAGAAGACCAAGTTGTGCAATTTTTGCTGGATCTCTCGTCAAGCCAGCCGATAACACCATCTTCATCAATCGTGGGAGTGCAGTGCCTATTTCCTCTTTCGAGAAAGCTGCACGTAATCGCTAAAAACTTAATGCCCAGCTTTTTCTACAGTGAAGCTCATTATTCATGTAGTTGCGTCCACCTTTTGCCTCAGGGCGTCAGCGACGTATTACGATTATTTCCATATTATGAGAATAGATATGAGATGGCCAGAAGCAACAGAAATAAGCAAACGAGAGGATCAAACCATGTGAATATAATCAGGACATTCCGTACCAATTTCTAATGGTGCGGACTGAGCCAGGATGAGAATTTCGAAACGCTAGTCCAGACAACATCGGGCCAGAAGCAGAAACACACGCCAAGACATTTGGCAGCCACTCCTGGTAAGATTGCCGTAGCAATCTATCTGTCTCATCAACAACCTGACAGACGAACCAATAGTTCGTTAACCTCTGTGAAATATCTAACCTCTGTATATATAACCTCTGTGAAATATTTAACCTCTGTGAATTGATAAAATAAAACAATTTAGAGAATCTATGTAGGCCTTATCACGGCCTTTGTAGAAAGATGACGCTATAGAGAAACAAAGACAATAGTATCACCACGGAAAAAACTCACGAGAATTTGTAGGTGCTGAAGAGTGAACCCTTTCGTACTTCGAATATGGTCCATCAAGCGCCCTGGAATTGCAACAAGTATGTCAACCTGGCTTTCGGCAAGGTCGGGAGTTGCAGTCTCAGATTTCCCAAAACTGTGGACCATCGACTTACGAATCTGAACCAATTCAGCCGCTTCAGCTACAGTTGACGTTTGTCCCACAGCTAGTCCCACGGAGAGAACAACTGCTGGTGCGATGGTGTCAAAGACTGCTTTAACCTGAAGAAACGCGATTACGAAGGTTGAAGGCCTTAAGAGAAGCTTGAGCGGATATATAGGAACTGGAAAGCCAGCCGAATATGGGTACTAGAGGATACATAACAATAAAAGCCATCGATTAAAGTAGCGCTAACTACCTGGTTTTCACGATCTTGAAATGTCCTGTACAGAAAATGGGCAGAATCTTTGAAGCACGTGAACAAGGAATTCCAAACTTTGATACATCAGCATGGATCTCCTTTCTATCTCATAGTTGTACAATCAAATAGTACACATAGTGTACTAACCCACCAAAGGCTAAAACTGCAGTATGGTGGTAAAAAGATCGAACCCACAGGGACAGAGGCAACACACAGAGTAAAAGTGTCACGTTTAACAGACTTTTGTAGAGTTTGAATTCTCAGGCGACTGTCACTCCCAGAAATACTGCAGTGCTCGACTCGGAGGAGGATCTCGACTCGGAGGATGCTCGGAGGATGCACAGTACAGCGTAGTCACTCAACACACACACACACACCTGAAACTGGCAAAAGCACAACTCGGAGGTCGGTCAGGACCTCCGCTTCGGATTTCAGGAGGAAAGTGTCTCAAAAGTTCACTTAGAGGTTCTGCAGGTAGTGACTCCCACTCCGGCTTTTACTGCCCTTTCGCCAGGAACTAGCGTAGGGTACCCGGACTGGACTTCCCACTTCGGAACGAAGCCTCTTCATACCCCGTGGACGTCACCCTCGACTCACACCAAACGCAGGGAGTGCAGGTGTAATAACCCACTAAAGGCTAAAACTGCAATATAGTGGTAGAAAGGTCGAACCCACAGGGACAGAGGAACACACAGGGTACAAAGTGTCACGTTTTAACAGACTATTGATGAGTTTGAATTCTCAGGCGACTGTCACTCCCAGAAATACTGCAAGTGTCCACTCGGAGCGCACTCGGAGGTCGCACAGTGCAGCGTAACACACACACACACACACACACACACCTGAAACTACAGAAATACAACCCAGAGATCCGTTAGGACCTCTACTTCAAGATTTCAGGGGGAAAGTCTCTCGCGAGCACACTCGGCAAAGCTGCGGGCAGTGACTTCCAACTCCGGCTTTTACAACACTTCCACTAGCTTGCTGCTAGTGTAGGAAACCCGGTTTGGACTGCCTACTTCGGATCGAAGTCACTCCTACGCGGTGAACAACACTCTCAACTCACAAAACGCGCAGAGAACACAGGTCCGCACTGAAGGACTCACTGTGAAACATTCCAGTAACACAACAACAGTCTATTGAAGAGTTTGAATTCTCAGGCACTTGTCATTCCCAGAAATACTACAGGGGTTACACTCAAGGCACCTGCTGCAGCGTAACCTGAATTTACAACCAAGGCTTACACGAAGTAACAAAACTTCACTTTGGCATTCAGGGGAAAAATCCCAAGGAGTACAATCAGAAAGAAACACTCGAAGGTGTAGGGGCGAAACTGTTCAAGTATCTAACTAGTCACTGGCTCTGAGCATCGGCAGTCACCCGCAGGTGCAGATCCGAACTACTCAAGTCTCTAACCAATGTACTAGCTCTGAACATTCGGCCGAAGGCCTTCAGCTACAAAATGCGGAACGCTAAGTTGTAACTCCTCGTGCGTGGTGACAGAACTCAAGGACACAAACACGCAAAGGAAATGGGTTCCTGATCTGCACTTCTGATGGGAAAGAACCCCAGGCAAAACGCCTGGAACTATTTTATACCTTCTAATTCCTACCTAGCACTACACTGCACTACGCTACACGCCTGCACGGAACCACGCTACACTACACTCCGCGGAACCTGTACTACGTCTCCTGCGCGGCCAACTGCCGCGCACTAACTCTCTACCCTGCCACTCTTCCGCTCGACTGCGCAGTCCCAAACGCTGCAACGCCGCGGACACCTCCCCCTCGAGGGCGGACATGGTATCCTGTGCCTTCGACAGAAAGGCTTCGAGCTTCTTTGCTACCTTCCGCCGACTCCTACTGTCGCCTGACAACAACCCGGCTGCGCGCAATTCAAACTCACGCAGTGTGAGTTTCTCCTGCGCCTTCACTTCCCAGTGGGCGTAGCCCTTGAGGCAGTGGGCGACTCGCCTCGCCGTCTCCACCTTCGTGCGATCCGCCTCCTTCCTGCGATCCTCTTCAATTATCACTAATTGCGATTCGGCTTCAGCACGTTGCGCCCTCAATTCGCCACACTCTGACTGCAACCTGCGGATTAACTCTTCATCCGCCTGCCGTGCGAGCTGACATTGTTCCAACAACCTCGCCTGTCGCACGAGCTCCTCTGACAAAATCCGATTCTGGGCCTGCTCAGAGTTGAGTGCTTCCTTGACCTTCACCTGCTCCTTGGTGAGCTCGCCCAGTTTCTCATCCTTCATCTTCTCGGTGTGCTTGTAGAACTTCTGATTAAGCTTGTACTGACCCCACAAGCACTCATGCTTCTCCTTCAAGTCCCTCAACTCCTGGTCCACTCTAGCTAATAGCTTGCTGGTGTGGACTTTAGTGCGAGTCCGCCTGCGCACTAACTCGATGTAAGATCCCGGCTGGAGTGGGTCGGCGTATTTATCGACCTTGCGATCCAAGTACCGCAGCAACGGAATCACCTGCTCAGAGAGCGCCGCCGCCGGCGCTCCAACAATTTCCTCCTCCTCCTCCTCGGTGTCTTCTGCTCCTGACATTTCTTCCGTGGAGCCTCCGTCGTCATCATCCGAGTGGAGAATTTCAGTCGCCATTGATTGCGTCGGCGACTGCCCCGAGTGGGGCTACACGTCGTCGACGTGTGCTGCCTGCGAAGGCACGGCTGCAGCCTCGCTGCTCGTTGCCAAAATGTCTAAGGCGGAAGGCGAATGTACCCGAGCGGCATCCCCGTCGCTCGCTTGTTGATTGCCTACCGCGTTCTCTCTGTCGCCGTCGTCCGCCGCCGAAGGCGGTCGAGCGGAGGGTGGCTGCGCGGGGTTGGATTGCGCATCGCGCATCGAGATTTCATCCCGCGGACAGTCACTCCGCTCCTCCGTCTGCTGCTCCCTTGATCGGTCCGTGGGGGCTGTGCCCGGCCCGTGCGCAGGCGCATTTGCCGGCGCCTTGTCCGCCGCAGGCGTAGCGCCGCGGACATCTATCGCCGAAGGCGACATGGCCGGGGGCCGCACGCCCGATGTTCCTTGGCCTATAGGCCCTACCGCCGAAGGCGCATCTATCGGCGGACTTCCCGCCGATGGTGCGGCCTCCGCACGCTCTCTGCTCGTATCTCCTCTGCTCGAAGGCCCTGGCGCCGAAGGCGCGAATTGCGGCGCGTGGTGCGCCGGAGGGTCTGGCCCCGAGGGCCGGTGTCTCGTAGGCGGTTCTTCCGCCGGCTCCTTCCCCTTCCTACGTTGGAACGGGGGTGATTCTTGCCTGTGCACAGGCGGCACGTGCGGAGGTGTCCTGTGCACAGGCGGACTGCTCCTTCCCACGCGTAAGCGTAGATCCACGTCCACTTGTGTTCGCCGGTCCGCGGAGGCTCGTCCGTCCGCGGAGGTTCGCCTGTGCGCAAACGGAACATCTGTCCGCATCGCACGTGGTAACTCCGGAGGCCCCTGGCCCGTAGGCGGCCTCTCTCCCGACGAGGTTGCAGCGTGGCCCGTCGCTCCTGCGGTCGTCCGCGCTTCCTCATGCCTCTCTGGCGACGCACTTCCTTGCTCCGTCGCAATTGTCGCCGTGTCTGCACTGTCAGCTGGCAACACCAGTCTGCGTGCCTTCTGCTTCGGCCGGCTGTATGGCTCGCACAGCGGCCGCGGTCGAATGGGAGCAGAGGGTTCTTGATGCTGCTCCTCTTCAGACTCTTCCCTCCATCGCCGCTTCCGCGGCACTCGTGCTGCAGGAGTGTGTCTCCCTTCGTCCCTCCGTCTTGATGGGGTAGAAGTCGGTGACTCCTCTGCATCAGTGTCGACCTCGTTCTCCCGCACATACTTCCGGGGATGGTCGATGGACAATGGCGGAAAATGTTCAAGCTCCGCCGCTGTCAAATAATTCCGCTGTCGATAAAAATTGATGAGGAAAGGAGAAAGATGGTTTAGAGTTCCCCCTTTCTCCTCAAACGCGTGCTGTCGCATCACCCTGTGCAGGATGCTCGCCCAGTGAATTGGAGTTCCCTCGATGACGCACTCCACAAAAGAGACCTGCCACAATGTGATGTAGCAGGCGCGGTGCGGCTGCAGTAATTGCATCAGCGCCGCGGACAAAGTCCGGCGAAATCGATCCTTGTAATCACGGGTCCTGTACCCATTCTTGGTAGACCTCCCGGTCTTGAACAGCTCCACAAATTGCGCCTCTTCTTGCTTGGTCACCTTGATGCTCTCACTGTCGAAAAGGAGATGCCCTGGCATGCCAGCACATCTTCCCAACGCCTGCGCCCAATCTTGGACTGTCCACCGGTCAACATGCGGACGCAATCCGCGCGAGGGTGGTCCCTGTGGCTCTAGCCACTCGCGCACCATATTCGCACAGATGTAATTCCATCCCCACAGCAAGAAATCGAGCTTTCTTGCTATTAAGCGCTCCTCGAAAGCGCGCAGCCCGTTCTGCGGTAGGCGAAGTGGCACCATCCGCAATCTGCTCGGTCTCGTCATTGCGTTCCTGGGGTTCGCTCGCCCGCTCATTCTACTTCCGCACCGCCCGGGTTTCTTTCTCTCTCGGCAAACTCTAATCGCCCTCAATTCCAAATCACGCGCACTCACTTCTCCCTCAATCAACAAGAAATCTCCTGTGCGACGACGTCGAGAATGTTCCGCAGCCAGCAGATGGATGCGCGCAGCGCGCACAAGAGATTGGAATCGCGAATTCAAGAATGGGACGTTCTCCGCCGCCCGGTCGAAGGTCATGGTCGGCTCTTGGTCGTGAAGAACGTCTCACTTGATGGCCGCGCCGGCTGTACGCTGGAACGGTCTTCGCTCTCACGCGCGGCTTCACGCTCCGCCGTCGTCGATTAAACTCTCACGCTCGAATTGGCGGATTTGAACTCCGCGAGCGTATTACCCTGCGGACATGGGGGCGTAGCGCCGAAGGCGAGTTTTCCGCCTTGCGCGGTACACTTGTTCGTACCGCCCCTCGGCCAATCCCCCTCTGCCTTGACGCGTGTGTCCGCATGTCGGACAAAAGTTCAACTCCTGCCTGTGCGCAGGCAGGAGCCTCGGCGGATTCTCCGCCGGTGCGGAACTTCATCCTCCTGTGCACAGGCGTTCGCCTGTGCGCAGGCGAATTCCGTGCGCTACGTCGCGCTGGCGCGGAAGGCGTTGACCGTGGTCAGCCGTCTCCGTCCAGTCTGTCCGTTCCTTGTCTCCTCGTCGGCGCTTCCGCCGCCGCAACTCCGTCCGTCCAAGAGCGCATCCACCCGTGCCGTCCGCATGGTCCGTACCGATTTGATTATTCTGGCGGCTCTTCCGACGTACGCGGCGCTGCGCTGGCGCGGAAGGCGCCGTACACTTTCTACCTCACAAGGCGCATTTCTAGGGCCCAAGGCGGATTTTCCGCCGACGCCGAAGTGCCTGTGCACAGGCGAGCGCCTGTGCGTAGGCGGACTTCGCGCCTTCCCTAACCCTACTTCGCCTGTGCACAGGCGAACGCCTTCGTCCGCGCATAGGACAAAACTTGATTCCCCCTTCCGCGTAGGCGGAATTCGCGCCGGTGGCGAACTCCTTCCGCCGTAGGCGACCGCCTCCGTTTCTTCCAGTCGCGATAACTCCCTAAGTCCTCGTCCGTTCCAAGCGTTCTTGGGCTCGTTGGAATCAGTGCGTCGAGCTCTTTCCAACGGGATCCTAACTTGGTCAAGGCGCCCGAGGGTTGACCTAATTATGGAGGGTTTCCCTACAGCCGCGGACGCAACCTCCGACGGCGGGTTTTGCGCCTTGCGCCGTAGAGATCCTAACTGCAGGGCTCGCAGGGAGGGTGGTGCCTGTCCTTACTGCGGCACCCCAAATCCCAGATTCTACAAGATCCCTCGAGAATCCCCGCGATCTTCCGGATTCACTCTGTTTTGATGTACCGAAGGCTATTTACAATGCTGCCAGGGTACAGTTTTCCAAAAATGTTTTAATTTCCTCAAAATTGCCAAAAGTGGGGTACCACATGCAGTCGCGACATTTCTCCGCAATCGATCTTTGTAATCCCGTGTCCGGAAACCGTTCTTGGGATGCCTGGCAACTTTGAAAAGCTCATTGTAGGAGATTTCTTCCTCCTGCGACACCTTCACGCTATCGGCCTCGAAGAGGAGATACCCTTCCTCGCCGGCACACCTGCCCAACACCTGCGCCCAGTCACAAATGTCCCATCTTTCTGGATGTGGACGGAATCCGCGTGAGGGCTTGTGTCTCTCTTGCAGATACTCGCGCACCATCTCCGGACATGTCCAGTTCCATCCCCACAGGAGCAAATCGAGCTTCAGCCCCATCAGCACATCTTGAAATGCGCGTAGACCGATCTGCGGCACCCTGAGTGGAGACACTCGCAGCTTGGGGACCTTCGACATTGCGGTTCCTGCACACACAAACGTTCTTCCTTTCGCTCGCTCTCTCACAATCGCCACTGCGCGTCGGCCGCTCAAGCACTGACAGCTCACTTTTTCTTCTCTCACGCTCAAGTTCACTACCCGCAATTCTCTCCCAGGTCTGTTAAGATCCTTGCGCAACTCGCCTCCGCACTCTCTCCTCTCTCTGCATGTCTCTCCGTCCTTGCGCGTAATCTTGGAAGCTGGGAATCGCAAAATCAAGAATGAGAGAATGAGACTGGAGAGCAGTCTTTTCTTCTCCGAATTCATGATCGTCCAACGTTCTTACTGGTTACATTTTACACAGCCAGCTATACGGCCTAACGGTTCGCCCTTGCATGCTCAAATTCACGTCTCCGCACTGCGCGCATTCGCATGCGTGAATGTTGAATTCTCCCGCCGCCACCGTCTTCCGGACTCGAGTTCGCCGCAGTGTATACGTCGGCTATGTTGTCTTTTCCTAACCCGACCATCACCGGAGGCGTGTCGCCGCTGGCGTGTTCCTTATCCGTCGGCGCCTTGCTGGAGGCGCACATCCATTCGGCGCGAATTACGCCGGCGCGTATTCGTACCGCTTATTTTGTCCATTCTGACTCGTCCATTGCTGACGGCGCATATCCCGCCGGCGCAAGTCATGCCAGCGCATCCGCCTATCAGCGCCACGTCGGAGGTGTACATCCGGCCGGCGCTTTCCTTCCGTGCGCAGCCGCCAAAGGCGCTTCCGACTCTGAGTTGCTTTCCTTCCATGAGCGCGCGATTCCGCCGAAGGCGCATCGCCGAAGGCGTGCGGGAGTCCTTTCCGACTGTGAACCCTTGCGCGAACGGCGCATGTCCGGCTACGAGTTTTCCGATGCTCATAACTTCTTCGTCCCTTATCCATCTCCGACGCTCTTGGGTTCGTTAGGACGAGCGTCCCGAGCTCTTTCTAATGCAACTTCAACCAACCAGGACTATCGTGTATTCCGATCGTTATGAAGGTTTCCCTTTCCGCGCTAGCGGCGCATCGCCGAAGGCGCACTCATGGTCGGAAGCCTTTAGAGGTCCGTGCCGTTCTTCTGACGTCTTTAGCAAAATCTCCTCCGGAGGTGTCTGCGCCGGAAGCGTAGCTTCCTTAAACGCTGGAAGCGCGTGAGTAGAGACACCTCAGAAAAGGAGCTTTTGCCGAAGGCGCCAAAGACATTGGCGCTGGTACATCCGACTACGTGATTCTTCGTGACCTCGTGACAATCTCCTCAATCCACTCTATTTAACGTACCCTTTTCTAACTACAAACACTGCTTCGGTACTAGTTTTCTAAAATTGTTTAAATTCTGCAAAAAAAACAAAAAGTGTGTTACCACACATAGATCCGAAATAGGAGAGATTCTCAACATAAAGACCATCCAAACTACATTTCAAAAGAACCTCACCTGCGCAGCTAGATCCCTGGTCGGGAGCACTACGAGAACTCGAAGAAGACAAATCACCCGAGACGATAACTTTTGGACGATCGGTACTGCGTAAGATAGTGTTTTGCCACTGCCTGTTGGCGAGCTGACACAGACGTCTCGCTCGCTTAAACTAGGGCCCACAGTCTCGTGCCACACGGCCATCTGTACCGGAAACAAAGATTGTTTTCCTGCCATGGAAAGCATCTTGAAGTCTACAATGTAACTCGAAACGCACCAAGAATCATCGGCTGGACATCGAGACAAACTTCAAGTGCTGGGCAGATAGAAGATGATTACAAACGGACGGACGGCAAGGCTACCTGGTGTCCAAGCCAGGCACTTGTCTCAGGGAGGTGGCCTTGTAGGCATCAATATCAAGCGGATCACGCATCCATGGCAACACCGGCCCGTGGTCTTGCGACTCTGCTTGAACCAAATTAACATCACGACCCATGATTCTATCCACATCCCTCTCAATTGTGGAAATTCCGAGAAGTATCGTCCGCTCCGAGTGCGTTCAACTCGTCAGTGTTCTCTGTAATTACATGCTCCTCCTCGTCATCCGGAACCCCTAGGGACTTACTGTTAGGCTCCTCTTCATTGATCTATTTCCAAGGGCCAACATCTGCAATCACATCCACCTTTTCAGACAAATTGTGAAATTATGCATCTCTTTCTCGATCACCGGTTGAGGATATGAATGAATAAAGATAATACTGAGACTGTGCAAAAATGACTTACTTCTCCAGATATGCCTCTTGCGTTAACCAGTTCATCACTTGGTTCCAGATTGCCCCCTCTTCGTATCTTCAACCTCTTTTCTTTCTTTCGTTTCTTCTCCCATTTGGACACTTGAAATTCAACCAGCTCCGGGACACTTCTGTCGATGTCGGCTGCATAATTCTCTTCCGCTCGCTCTATATTATCTTCACTTGTTAAAGTATCGTTCACTTTCCTTTCCTGTTCTTCCGTTCCAGGAGAAGTGTAATAACCCACCAAAGGCTAAAACTGCAGTATGGTGGTAAAAAGATCAAACCCACAGGGACAGAGGCAACACACAGAGTAAAAGTGTCACGTTTAACAGACTTTTGTAGAGTTTGAATTCTAGGCGACTGTCACTCCCAGAAATACTACAGTGCTCGACTCGGAGGCTCGACTCGGAGGAGGATCTCAACTCGGAGGATGCTCGGAGGATGCACGGTACAGCTTGGTCACTCAACACACACACACACACACACACACACACCTGAAACTGGCAAAAAGCACAACTCGGAGGTCGGTCAGGACCTCCGCTTCGGATTTCAGGAGGAAAGTGTCTCACAAGTTCACTCAGAGGTTCTACAGGTAGTGCCTCCCACTCCGGCTTTTACTGCCCTTCCGCCAGGAACTAGCGGGGGTACCCGGACTGGACTTCCCACTTCGGAACGAAGCCTCTACGTACGCCGTGGACGTCACCCTCGACTATCACACAAAACGCAGGGAGTGCAGACCCGACTGAGAACTTACTGAAAACACGATCTAGTAACACACACACAACCTGAATTACAAACCAAGGTTTACACGAAGTAATGAAACTTCACATTGGCATTCAGGGGAAACTTCCCGTAGGAGTACAATCAGGATATGTCACTCGAAGGAGTAAGGGGGAACTGTTCAAGTCTCTAACTCGCAGCCGGCTCTGAGCATCAGAAATCACCCGCAGGTGCAGATCCGCACTACTCAAGTCTCTAACCGGGTACTAGCTCTGAACATTCAGCCGAAGGCCTTCAACTACAACATACGGTAACTTCGCTATGCTGCAGCTTCTCTACGTGGTGCCAGGACCAAAATGCACAAACACGCCAAGAAAGTGAGTTCCTGATCTGCACTTCCGAAACTGGAAGAGTCCCAAGGCAAAACGCCTTGATCTACTTTATACTCTCAAAAGATCCTAACTAGCACTACGCTATCCTATCTACCACTCGCAACATCTGCGCGAAACCAAACTACTCTACTGCACTCAGCAGATCCGGTGCTGTAAGACCGGGTGTTGCACATATGTACTAAGTCTTAGAAGTGGTCAAGGGAATAAGGATGATTAGTCAAGGCATAGCTAAGACTAGCTAGTTATGACTAAACTAGTTAGTTATAACTAAGTTTATCTAGTCATGACTAAGTTTAGCTACAATGTCTATAGTTGGCGGAGTAATTAGCGGAGTTCTAGAAGAATGGAGTGAGCACTTCTATTTTGTCTTTTACAAGGAGTGAGCACTTCTATTTTGTCTTATACAAAAGTTCTAGATTCCAAGGGATTAGATATTTGACTAGAAGCTTGGATTTGATTGGTTTGACTAAATGTATGAAAGATGATTGGCTAGACTAAGTCTAATGTTGACTTAGTGGCTAGGAAGCTTGTAGAAGTTTAAAAGCTTCCAATGGCATGTCGCCACCTCAACCTTGGATTCCGGAAGCTTCTAGAAGGTTTAGGTAGGCCAATGGCATGTTGCCACGTAGAGAAGGTTAGTCAAACTTACCTAGGTAAAAGTAAGTTAGGAGAAATTACCACATGTTACTATGGTAACTTCTCAAGTAGTATAAATAGAGAGGTAGAGTAGCACCTCTCAAGCAAGTTTGGAGAGTCATGTGTGAGGACTTGTTTCAGTAATGAAGGAGTGAAGTTTTTGAGTATCTTGGAGTATCGACGTGTGTTTGAGATTATGTGAAGAGGGCGATGTGAGGAGAGTTTGAGTGTGAGTTGGAGTGATACATGAGAGTGTATGAGAGAAGGTGTTTGGGACAAGAGTGAGAGTATGAATCCTAGTCTTCTAGAATCATGATGCGCTACCACAAAGCCATCAGAGGTAAACCTGAGTGAGAGTCAGCCCGGAGGTTGCATTTTTGGTTCCGTTGCCGGGACCTCAATCTAGAAGGCGGAATGTTTAGGATTCGATTTCTAGCTCGAGAGAAAGTATCCATGAGGGATCACTTGGTGTTAACATTGGGGAATGAAAGAGCGGAGAGTGTGCTTGAGAGCGAAATTCCCTTTGTTTATCCCATAGTCTCATATGATAGCCTAGAAGTGATTTTGTATGTTTTGTTCACGTAAACATGTCTTTTTGAGAGAAAATTGATCTTAGACACCGAAAAAGTATTTTTGAAGGTATTCTTCAAAGTTTTTATTGATTGTAGATTGGAAGATAGAAAAAGTTCACGTTTTTGTTTCAGGTCTAGATCATGTGTTAACAGAAAGATATGAGAGTTAGAAGTTGAGTGGATTTTCACGGGTATCAAAAGTCTGCTCTCTGGAAAGTTTGTACAGAGTTGATTACTTTTTCTGTATTTCAAGTTAGGCTTTGAAACTTTGTACGAGTGTGTATTGGAAGATAAGCTACGTTTGAGTCAAAATTTCACTAAGAGATCACGTCTAGAGACGAAGTTATGTTGATTTGAAGTTGAGGGGGTACAAAAGCAAGATAACAAAGCAAAAGTTTTTGATTTCTTTATTCACAGTTTTCGTCAAGTAGATAGCGTTTCTGGGAGAGGTCTTTTGAGTGGTTTCTACCTTATGGGAAAATGAGTGAACAAGAAGGTTGGAAGGTTAGGTTATCCAAAGTACCTCAAGGCTTGGATGTTATAGTGTCTTTAGACTCCAATACAAGAGAATTCAAGGTGGAGTTTGAAGAAAGAGTAGTGAGTCAATCTCCAAGAGTCAAACGTGAAACTTGTTTTTATTGTGGAGAGGAGTGCCATAAGGTTGTCAATTGTTCCCTGCGGAACAAAGATAGAAGATTGAGGAGCAAGAGGAACTTGGGAGATTTGAAACTTCACTTGGGACCATCATCGCCACATGAATCCCAAAGCGCGACCTTCTGTGACAATTGCGGAGTGATTGGGCTACCAGCGGGACACGAATGCAGCGGAGTGAAGGCACTTCTGGAATCACTTGTGGAAGGGTTTGACGGCAAGCTAAGTGCTGAAACAGAGAAAGTGACCTCAGCGGGTTCAAGCTCCAACTGAAGATGGAGATCATCATTCGAATGATGGAGAAGATGATGATGAGGGTAAGACTCATCGTATGCCTAGGAGAGGAGAGAGCTTTGGCTATCTTGGAACAACCAATTCCTTTTGTGTTTCCTTTGATGAATTACTCAAGGATGGAGTTAGTGTTGTTTATATTGTATTAGGAAGCCCCATATAAATTTCCAATAAAAATAAAAATAAAAAAAAATTAGTTGGAAATGGGGAAGCTTCCGGTATTTTATGGGAGGGAGAATGAGGATGTAGAAGCTTTTGTTAGGGACTTCAAGAGGGCTTGCATAGGAAACAATGAGAGGAAGAAGGACGAGTGGGCTATGCTTTTGCCGGATTTCTTGGAGGATTCTGCTCTCAAGTGGTACAAGGAGTACAAGAGGGAGCATTCGGAGGACGACACGTGGGAGACATTAACGGAGAACCTGATCGAAAACTTTCTTCCCAGTGAAAGTTATGAAAAGTTGATGTGTGAGGTCACCTTCTTGAAACAAGGAGAGAACGAGAAGGTGAGGACCTATGTGGAGAGAACCGAGAAGTTGGAATCTAGATTCCACGTGGTGTTGAGGAAGGGCGGAGACGAAGTGGATGCTACAATGGTGGGGATAAGGGCGATGCTCATGAAGAACTTCGTTGGAGGTTTGAGACCTGAGATTCGTAGTAAGGTGAGATACGAGAAGCCCTCTTCTAAGGCTGAAGCCATTCGAATTGCTATTAGAATGGAGGAGAGCTTAGAAGATGATGATTCTAGCTTGGTGGCTAGAGAAGTAGCTCCACCAGTTGTAGGAAGGTCCATTGTTTCAAACCCTTCTACTTCATCCACGATAGCGAATCCTAGTGTGGATTTTCAAAATGAATTGAAATCTATCACGGAGACTCTAGCAGATCTCAAGATCAATGTAGTACAGTTGTGGGAGAAGAGGAATCAGAACGTAGGAGGAGGCTCTAGGGGGTATGGAAATTATCCTCCAAGAGGAAATCCACCTTCAGGAAACTTTGCGGTTTCTTGCTTTTCTTGTGGAGGTCCTCATTTCCAGAGGAATTGTCCTAACCCTCGACAACATGATGGAGTTCGGCACAACAACAATGCACCGGCCACGCAACAAGCCAAGGATAAGGGAGTAGCATCCATTGATGTATTCCCTCATCAATGCACTTTTGAGAAAGGGGAGAGCTCAAAATCGAAAGTGGATATCCTTGCTCATGAGAAGAAGCGGGCCCGATTTGCGGACGAATCGATTTTCATGGAGGACACGCCAAGTCGAAGTACACGGTCAAGTGGAGTGAGTCAACCAAGAGTACCAAGGAAGAAGTTGGGCATGGATGACTTTTCCATTTCATCTTCTCAAGCTAAGTATGACGTGGTGGAGGATGTAGGAAATCAGAAGGCCAATATAACAGTTGGTCAGCTGATTGCCTTGAATCCAGCCATTCGGAAGGAGTTAAGAGGAGGTCTTATCTCCACAAGGACCAAGAAGCGGAAATCTAAGGGGAAGGCTCACATGACCAATGTGGGAGTTGGGGTGGTGGATGCGGCTGCTTCGGAGGTATGTACACATGCTTCAAAGATCGAAGTGAGGATCAATGGACATGATGTATCAGATGTGTTGGTTGATGGTGGATCGGCTGTGAATGCCATGTCTGAGAGGTTGATGCAGAAGTTGGGTATGCAACCTTCTAGACCTTCTAGCATAATTGTTGGTATGGCCAACAAACAGAAGGTAAGACCACTGGGGGTGGTAGACAAAGTTGTGGTTAGTGTGAGGGGAGTGCAAACTTTGCTTTCCTTCCAAATTCTCAAGGAAGCTAGCTACGACTTGCTGTTGGGACGTCCTTGGTTGAGGGCGGTAAGGACTACGGACCGATGGCACAAGGGCTATTTGAGGATAGGCCCAAAGAACCATCGAGTTAAGGTTCCTTTGACGAGAGGAGGGGAATCCACCACTGACTCAGATAGACCAACTGACGAGTATTGGGAATCTGAGAGTGAAGAGAGTGGTAGCTTTTCAGAAGTTGACACAGACATCTCAACTTCTGATCAAGAAACATCATCGGAGTACTCTTCTGATGATAATGTTCAAGTACAAGTCATTGCTGCCATGGAGTTGTTGCCTAGGCCTGGAGTGAAGAAAGATCCTGACAAAGTGGAGATGAGCGAAGAGGAGGTGTGTCGACGACTGTCCACTCTCAGGTTTGGTCCCAAGGTTACCAAGGAGGAAAAGGCAAAGTTTCTGGATATATTTCGCAAATATATTCATGTTTTTGCCTTTAGTTACAAGGATCTTAAGCATGTGACGTTGGAGACTCATCGCATCGAGTTGGAGGAGAAAGCTCGTCCTATTCGGCAAAAGCAACGCCGAATAAATCCACCTACGGCTCTTGTGGTGAAGGAGGAGATCGACAAGCTCAAGGAGGCTGGCTTCATCTACGAGGTAGAAAATTCTGAATGGGTGTCTCCAATTGTGATAGTGAAGAAGAAGAATGGTAAGCTACGAGTGTGCGTAGATTACAAAAAGTTGAATGCTGTCACAAAGAAAGACTACTATCCCTTGCCTTTCATAGATGAGATTCTAGAGGAGGTTGCTGGCCATGAGTGGTATAGTTTTGGAGATGGTTATAGTGGCTATAACCAAATCCAAATTGCCTTAGAAGACCAACTCAAAACAACTTTTACTACTCCATGGGGAACCTTCGCTTTTAGAGTGATGCCGTTTGGTCTATGTAATGCTCCTGCCACTTTTCAAAGGTTCATGAATAGAGTGTTTGAACCTTTCATTGGAAAGTTTGTAAGGGATTTCATAGATGATTTTTGTGTTTACGGGAGGAAAGCGGATCATTTTGATCATTTGATCAAAATACTTCAACGGCTGGAGGAAGCTAAGGCTTCACTCAATCCAGAAAAATGCATTTTTGGATGTGAGGAAGGCCTATTGTTGGGGCATATCATCTCCAAGAATGGTATAGCGGTGGACCCAGAGAAGGTGACACGGATCATGGAGTTACCTTTTCCGGCGACTTTAACCAAGTTGAGGCAATTCCTTGGTATGGTGGGGTACTATCGACGGTTCATCTTGTCCTTCTCCAACAAAGCTCATGCCTTGACAAATTACATGAAGAAGGGAGTGGAGTACGAACTCATTTTCAAGGATGAAGCTGCAAAGACGGCGTTCGAAGTTCTCAAGAAGGCGTTGGTGACGGCTCCAATTTTGGCGAAACCGGATTGGGGTAAACCTTTCATTCTCTACACAGATGCATCAAATATTGCTGTAGGATGCACCTTGAGTCAATTAGATGATGAAAAGCATGATCATCCAATTGCCTATGCTAGTAGACAAATGGTTCAAGCGGAGAAGAACTACTCAGTGACAGAGAGAGAGGCGTTAGCTGTAATCTTCTCACTTAAGAAGTTTCGACATTATTTGTTGGGTGGGAGATTCACTATAGTGACTGATCATAAGGCTTTGAAATACATTTTCAACAAGCCTAATGCTGAAGGGAGGATAGCTAGATGGAAGCTACTACTAGCAGAGTTTGATTATACCATTGAGGATAGACCTGGAAAGAAGCATGCTAATGCGGATTTGATGTCGAGAGCATATGATGATGGAGGAGATCAGTCAGTAGATGACACCTTTCCGGATGAGGACTTGCTAGTCATGGACACGGTGACAACAGTACCGGAGGAGTACAAGGAAATTTGGGATTTCATCTCTAAAGGAGAGTTTTCTCAAGGAATGCATCAAAGGGAGAAAAATGCATTAGTGAAGAGATGTCAACCATATATGATCATGGAGAAGGTACTTTTTCATCAAGGAGCTGACGGACTTCTACGAAGGGCGGTTGGGAGAGGAGAGGCATTACAACTCATGAAGGAGTTTCATGATGGTGCAGTATGTGGAGGACATTTTGCGGGGAAGGTAACTGCCTTCAAAATTCTTGATGCTGGTTATCATTGGAAGGGTATTTTTAAGGATTGTGTGGAATATTGCAAAAGTTGTGATGTGTGTCAAGCTTTTGCTAAAAAGTCCATGAAAACCCCTCCTATGATTTCTGTACCAGTGTTAGGTCCTTTTGAAAAGTGGGGAATAGATTTTGTAGGTCCTTTGAATCTTACTCCTCGAGGGAATAAGTTCATTGTGATAGCTACAGATTATCTTACGAAGTGGGTAGAGGCAAGACCTCTTAAATCTACTAATGAGAAGGAGGTTGGTAGATTTTTATATGAGAGAATCATTACTCGATTTGGTTGTCCATTGGAGTTAGTATCAGATAGAGGAGGAGAATTTGTGGGAAGTATGATTCAAGCCATGTTGGAGCACTTTTCCATCAAGGCTCGAGTGACCACTTCCTACAAACCTAACGCTAATGGGTTGGCGGAGCGGACCAACTACACTTTGTGTATGATGTTGGCCAAGGATGCAGACATGGACGGGAGTAAACACAATTGGGACAAGAGGCTCCATGCTATCTTATGGGAGTATCGCACAACATGGAAGACATCTACTGGATACTCACCTTTTCGGATGGTGTATGGAGTTGAGTCAAAACTTCCCATACAGTTTGACTTGACAACATTCACAACAATCCAGCAAAGGTTGAAGAAATCAAATGGAGCAGAAGCCATCAAGTCTCGCCAACAACAATTGATGGAGTTGGAGGAAGCTCGAGCACTAGCCATGGTACGAGTGGAGCGGGCTCAACAGTTGCAGAAGAAGTATCACGACAAACGAAGTGGAAACCAGAACTTGAAACCGTTCAAGGAAGGTGATTGGGTGATGCTCTTTGATGCAATTAGATACAAGAGAGCTAGGAAAAAGTTTCTTCCTAAGTATTTTGGACCTTTCATAGTTGAGAAGGTGTGGGGAAATTTCACTTATGACATCAAGGAGTTAGGAGGACGTCACTTCGATCGAGTCAACCACGACAAGTTGAAGTTATTCCATCGAAGATCAGATTCTTTCACTCCGAGGGCGTAGTGAAATCTTGGTCCGGGGGTAAATGTAAGACCGGGTGTTGCACATATGTACTAAGTCTTAGAAGTGGTCAAGGGAATAAGGATGATTAGTCAAGGCATAGCTAAGACTAGCTAGTTATGACTAAACTAGTTAGTTATAACTAAGTTTATCTAGTCATGACTAAGTTTAGCTACAATGTCTATAGTTGGCGGAGTAATTAGCGGAGTTCTAGAAGAATGGAGTGAGCACTTCTATTTTGTCTTTTACAAGGAGTGAGCACTTCTATTTTGTCTTATACAAAAGTTCTAGATTCCAAGGGATTAGATATTTGACTAGAAGCTTGGATTTGATTGGTTTGACTAAATGTATGAAAGATGATTGGCTAGACTAAGTCTAATGTTGACTTAGTGGCTAGGAAGCTTGTAGAAGTTTAAAAGCTTCCAATGGCATGTCGCCACCTCAACCTTGGATTCCGGAAGCTTCTAGAAGGTTTAGGTAGGCCAATGGCATGTTGCCACGTAGAGAAGGTTAGTCAAACTTACCTAGGTAAAAGTAAGTTAGGAGAAATTACCACATGTTACTATGGTAACTTCTCAAGTAGTATAAATAGAGAGGTAGAGTAGCACCTCTCAAGCAAGTTTGGAGAGTCATGTGTGAGGACTTGTTTCAGTAATGAAGGAGTGAAGTTTTTGAGTATCTTGGAGTATCGACGTGTGTTTGAGATTATGTGAAGAGGGCGATGTGAGGAGAGTTTGAGTGTGAGTTGGAGTGATACATGAGAGTGTATGAGAGAAGGTGTTTGGGACAAGAGTGAGAGTATGAATCCTAGTCTTCTAGAATCATGATGCGCTACCACAAAGCCATCAGAGGTAAACCTGAGTGAGAGTCAGCCCGGAGGTTGCAGTGCTGCGCCTCCTGCGCGCCGGACTGCTCCGCTTACTATCTCTACCTTGCCAGTCTTCCGACCGGCTGCGTAACCCCAGGCGTCGGAGCGCTGTGGTGACTTCCGACTGCAAGTGCGCCATAGTGTCGCGCGCACCCGACAAGAAGGTTTCTAATTTTCTCGCCACTCGCCGCCGACTCCGACTGTCACCTTCCGTCAGTGCCGCCGCCCGAAGCTCGAACTCCCTGAGTGTGATCCTCTCTTGAGCTGCCACCTCCCAATGGGTGTATCCTTTTAGACAACGAGTCACCCGTGCCGCCAACTCTCCTCGCGCCCTGCAACTGCTCTCCACCTCTGCCAGCTGCATTTCTAATTCCGCACGTTGTGCCCTCAAATCCGAGCACTCGGTTTGCAAGTTGCGCAACAACTCCTCATCCTCCTTGCGGGCTCTTTGACTTTCTTCTAAGGCGCGCGTCTGGCGCGCAAGCTCGGCTGCTAGGACTTTGTTCTGTCTCCGCTCCTCCTGCAATTCCGACTCGATCTTTGCCCGTATTAGCTCGGCATCCGCCTGACTTTTCGTCGCCGCATCCTCCCTCTGCTGCTGCAAGGCTTGGTATAGCTTCTGTGTGACCGCCAGGTGTTGTCGGAGGGCGGTGTTCCTATCCACATATACTTGGCATCTAGAGGCCCACCTTGCCACCTTGCTCCTCGTCCTTCGCCTGATAGTCTCCACATAAGACTGCGGTTTTAAAGCACTTGCGTATTTGGATGTCTTGCGATCCAGATATCGCAGTAGTGGAACTATCTGTTCGCACAGCACTCCCGTTGGCGTTTTCTGCACCGAATCCGCTTCCTGCTCTTCCGAGCTCGTATCATCCTCAGTCTCGAGGATTTCAGTCGCCACCGAATCCCTTGGCGACTCCCTGGAACTGTGGCGCGCAGCAGCTTCCGCTGCGACTGCTGCTCCACTGCCTGCTAAAATATCCAGGGCAGTGGGAGATCCCACTGCTTGAGCCCTTGTTCCGGCTCGATCTTCGGTTTGTGAAGGGGTCGACGCCGCAGTGACTTTTGTCACTCTTGCACCGCCCGCTTCTGCTGCCTGTCCTTCCGGCGCAATCTGCGCGGAAGGTGTCCTTGCTGAAGGTGCGTCCGCCGAAGGCGTCCGCACACTGGTCGTTGGCCCCATCCGTCTCGCAGTCGGCGAATCCGGCTGACTCTCTGTTGTCCGACTCGCAGTCGGCCGACCAGCAGTTGTCCGACTGGGAGTCGGATACACCCTGCGCGTCTTGACTCCACTTGGCCTACTTGCTGGTGGCGTTCTTCCAGAAGTGCCTTCCGCCGAAGACGACCCTCTAAGGATTGTTGGCTCGTCAGCCAAACTCTCTTCTGCTTCCGGCCTGCTGTCCGGTTCAACGCGCCGTTCAGTTGGCCTTCCTTCCGCTTGTCGGCCTTCAGTCATCCGACTCGCAGTCGGCCGACTGTCAGTCCGTCCATCTCCGCCCGAAGGCCGTGGTGCCTTTTGTGCAGAGGTATCTGCCGTCTTCCCTAGAATCTGAGCGATTATCTCTTCCTGTGTGAGATTCCGCCGGGTCGGAGTTCGCCTGTTCTCCTCAGTAACAGTTGGCATTTTGCGTGCCCTCTGTTTTGGTCGACTGTGAGGCTCGGGGGTGGGCCGACCACGAGTCGGCGCAGCTGGCACTTCCGGCTGCCTGTCCTCAGGTCTCTCATCCCACTTCCGCTTTCGCGGAATGCGCTCACTTCGACGTTCTTCTGCTGCTCTTGCTGGAGCCGGAGCCGGAGGCGTACTGGCAGGTTCCTCGTCTGGATCCGTGTCTACTTCGGCCTCCCTTGAATATCTACCTGGATAAGTCCGGGTCAGCTGCGGAAACCGAGTTTTCTCAGCATTCGTCAAACATCCCATCGCCCGGTAAAACACGATTAAGTAAGGCGATAGATGATTGAGGGTTCCTCCCCTCTCTTCTTGCGCATGTTGGCGCGTCACCTTCCACAGGAGCCGTGCCCAATGCACCGGAGCTCCTGACAACACTAGCTCCACAAACTCTACATGCCAACCATGCATGTAAGCGGTCTTGGTCGGCTGCAATATCTGCAGCAATGCCGTCGCGACATTTCTCCGCAATCGATCCTTGTAATCCCGTGTCCGGAAACCGTTCTTGGGATGTCTGGCAACTTTGAAGAGCTCATTGTAAGAGACTTCTTCCTCCTGGGACACCTTCACGCTATCGGCCTCGAAGAGGAGATCCCCTTCCTCGCCGGCACACCTGCCCAACACCTGCGCCCAATTGCAAATGTCCCATCTCTCTGGGTGTGGGCGGAATCCGCGAGAAGGCTTGTGTCTCTCCTGCAGATACTCGCGCACCATCTCCGGACATGTCCAATTCCACCCCCATAGGAGAAAATCGAGCTTCAGCCTCAACAGCACATCTTGAAATGCGCGTAGACCGATCTGCGGCACCCTAAGTGGAGACACTCGCAGCTGGGGAACCTTCGACATTGCGTTGCCTGCACACACAAACGTTCTCCCTTTCGCTCGCTCTCTCACAAACGCCACTACGCGTCGGCCACTCAAGCACTGACTGCTCACTCTCTCTGCGCTCGTTCAAGATCGCTACTCACAATTCTTTCAAGGTCCGCCAAGATCCTTGCGCAACTCGTCTCCGCACTCTCTACTCTCACTGCAGGTCGCTCCGCCCTTGCGCGTAATCTTGGAATTGGAAATCGCAAAGTCAAGAATGAGAGAATGAGACTGGAGCGCAGTCTTTTCTTCTCCGATTTCAAGAACGTCCAACGTTCTTACTGGTTGCAACGTACGCAGCCGGCTATACGGCTTAACGGTTCGCCCCCTTGCATGCGCGAATTCACGTCTCCGCATTGCGCGCATTCGCATGCTTAAACGTTGAATTCTCCCGCGGCCGCCACCTTCCGGACTCGAGTCCGCTGCAGGGTATACGTCGGCCCTGTTGTCTTTTCCTAACCCGCCCTTCTCCGGAGGCGTGTCGCCGCTGGTGCGTTCATTATCCGTCGGCGCCTTGCTGGAGGCGCACATCCAGCCGGAGCGAATTACGCCGGCGCGCAGTCGTACTGCCTATTTTGTCCTTTATGCCTCGTCCGTTGCTGCCGGCGCATATCCGTCAGCGCAACCCATGCCAGCGCATCCGGCCGTCAGCGCCACGTCGGGGGCGTACATCCGACCGGCGCTTTCCTTCCATGAACAGCCGCCAAGGGCGCTTCCGACTCTGAGTTGGTTTCCTCCTATGAGCGCGTGATTCCGCCGAAGGCGCCTCGCCGAGGGCGTACGGGAATCCTTTCCGGCTGTGAACCCTAGCGCGAACGGCGCATGTCCGGCTACGAGTTTTCCGACGCTCATAACTTCTCCATTCCTGATCCATCTCCGACGCTCTTGGGCTCGTTAGAACGAGCGTCCCGAGCTCTTTCTAATGCAACTTCAACCAACTGGATCTACCGTGTATCTCGATTGTTATGAAGGTTTTCCCTTTCCGCGCTAGCGGCGCTTCGCCGAAGGCGCACTCATGGTCGGATGCCTTTAGAGGTCCGGGCCCTTCTCCTGACGTCTTTAGCAAAACCTCCTCCTGAGGTGTCTGCGCCGGAAGCGTAGCTTCCTTATACGCTGGAGGCGCGTGAGTAGAGATACCTCAGAAAAGGAGCTTTTGCCGAAGGCGCCGAAGACATTGGTACATCCGACTGCGTGATTCTTTGTGTCCTTGTGACGATCTCATCAATCCACTCTATTTAACGTACCCTTTTCTAACTACAAACACTGCGTCGGTACTAGTTTTCTAAAATTGTTTAAATTCTGCAAAAAAACAAAAAGTGTGTTACCACAAGAAGTAGGAGCTTCCAGAGGAAACACATGTTCTTCAGTCGTATCCGAGACTTTCAGCTTCTTGAGCTTTTTGACTTTTATAGCAGAATCAGGAGCTTCCTGGTCAATCAAGGTTGCCAATTCTGTCTTGTGTTCCTGATGTTGCTATCGCTTTTTTCGCCTAGTATGAGGTTCAATTTCGCTCACGGCATTAGATTCTTCCTCAACCACAACCTTTGAGGCTTCCTCCTTGCTTTCATCTCTACTCAGTGCACGATCAGAATCCTTGTTCGAGACTTTCTCCCTGTTACCTGGAGAAGAACCTTCCGCTTTCTCTCTAAGCGGAAGCAGAGCAGCCCGCTCCCGAGCTCTGGCATTCAAACGATCTAATAGTAATGGAGAACCATGCTTCCGGCTTTCTCCTCCCAGCCAGCGCTCCACCTGAAACATCGCTGCCCCCTAAACAGCAGGCAAGCATTTAATCTTCAGGGCAAAATTGCTCGCGCACATCTAGACGAACCATGTGACAAGAAAACTGAACCCTTTCAACAAGTCCCAGCTCAAAAGCTGTGATTAATGAATGACGATGACGAGTAGTTGAAGTTGATTATTAGAGATAGAAATTCGCGCTCTATCTCTGATTTGAATCAACTCTAATTAGAGTTGATTCAAATCAGACATGAAGCGCGAATTTCATTACTTGTAAAACGTGGGAATAATTTTGAAATGGCATAACCGATTCGATTATGCCATTTCAAACTATTCTCGGGTTTTCACTTACACCAACTCGGAATTGATGGTATGTATAAAATGACACACAGCTCCACGGAAGTAACACCCACATAGGAGCCAATCCAACCCATTACTAAAGAGGTCTGTGAAGTCTGGTTCCCATTCCCACACTGGTCGATGTGACGGGACAGAGGCAGACATTCTGAGCAGAACGCCGGGCGTGAAGCGAGTGGAGAGGAGCAGGCGAGTGAAGAGCTGCACCACGCACAGTGCCGATTACTTGGGGCTGGCCAGCGGCTTGTGGGCGCAGGCTGGTGGGCCTGAGAATGCGGGCGAGGGAATTGTGATCGGAATCGTCGATACTGGTATCAATCCTGAGCACCCGAGTTTCGCCGCCAGCAGCACCAAGCCCTACGGGCCCGTGTCTACTTACCTCGGCAAGTTTTTGAAACCAAAGAAAATTGCATGCAATAAATTCCGAGTTGAACTCCAGGCCTAGTAGAAGTTACAGCTTCTGCCGTGGCTTGCATGCATCGTGAACTGCCGTGATTCCATCAAGAACTGTGATCCCGAGGAAGCAAGCCCGAGATGGAATGGAATGGATTTGATGGATCGATCGGGAGGAGTAAGCGAGGGTTGGACTCGGCCTCGGACTGATCTGCCGCAGGAATGACGAAAAAGCAAAAGCTTCAGGGTTTTATATTGTCTTGGCTACGCAGTCCCTTGTAACCCACATCTCCCAGAAATTCAAAATTTGAAATTTAAATGGTTTTGCGCGGAAGGCGCCGATCGTGGATCCTTGGGTTGCTTTCAATACCATCCGCATCATCGAGCTGGCGAAGCAGAGCAGTGGCTCGAAATGTAGCTTTAAATTCAAAGTCGGACGAAATTTAAATTCGGACTGCGCATTTGAAGAAGCAAGACAGATGAAGGACCCACCCCGATTGTAGCCAAATCTTAGTACGATGCTTGACACCCGGAAGATTCTAGTTTCGGTAATTGATGTCAAATGTAATGCCTCTATGCACTACATGTTGAATAGTTACTTAAAGTTGTACTGACAAATCCCTTGCATATCCTTTATGATGGAATCAAAACGACTCTTGGAATGTAGCGTTAAAAAAGTCATGTTCACTTTAAAATTGGTTCTTGAAAGAACATTTCTCATGAATGAGGCAAGCGCTTGTTTCCATAGATAGGGATTGGTGCTGGACTCGGGCAGAAGCGAGTAATATAGCATTGAAGGAGATATTGAATAGGTCTAATAAATTTTGCAGAGCCAGAGTACAAAGCAATAGATACATTGGGTGATATTCTCAGAAAGAGAATATCACCCTGTCAAAGAATAGGTTAACCCTCCACCTCTTTAGTAATGTGCTTTCCACGTTTATTTTATATAACGAGTAATAAATGTAACTTCCAGTTGGAATTTTCAAGTATTTTTTCATACTCAATAATTCACTGACTCACTTTTTGAAAATTTGCATTTTTTTACATAGACATTTACTATCTTTTTGATTCATATTTTAAATCAAGTTTGTTTCTATATTTATAATTTGACTCTTACTTTTTGTTAAAAAAAAAAGTAACTCATGTGTGACTGCACACATGCTAAGAGACAAGGGAGCTTGATAAGAATATTTTACACTTTCATTATAAAAATATTTGTTAAAAACAAAAGTATAATAATAAATTTAAGCTACTTGATCATATTACCTGATGATATTTATTTAATCACTTCCAAATTGATTTCATTTTACAAATTTACATGATGTTTTTTATGGTAGAGGATTAGAAACCATGATTAGTGTATGTTTAGCTCATGACAGTTAGTGTGCTAGATAACTATTTTTTTTGGTGCAATAAAATGTAGGAATGAGTTCTTAAAGCTAGCAAGGGTGACGGTGTGAAGTCTAGGAGTAAAGTTATACCTCCTTAATAACAGTATTACTAATAAATCTAATTGCTTAATGGAAGACTTTGTAAATCCATTGATATCATGGGCATGAGGTTCGTGAGTGTTGTTGAAAAAATATTGAAAGGAGATAAAAAAAATTTAATTTGATCACAAACATAATTATTAAGTTATCTTTGCTATTTGAGAAGCTTGGATAAATTTTGCCTCACATAACCCTAAACCCTATACCCTAAGTTCCACAGGTGATGATGATGACCCAATTTTTCGCATTTCTATATCATTATCAAGCGGAGTAGCCTGTTTGATGTATTAAAGTACAAAGACACGCAAAAGATTTTAGTTTTAGATTCGTTTAGTTCTCACTAACTTATTCAACGAGTAGTTTTGTGTTGGACACTAAACTACTCGTTCAATAAGTTACTTAGGGGGAAATAAATTACTCAGGGGATGGAACTTCAAATGAGCTTCAAAATTCAGATGGACTCGGAGTGTGTCTAGTGCCTTCACAATCCTTTGACTCCAGCGTCGATTTGTCCTCGTGAAGTACCGGGAGGAGTATACTGTCATCGCTGATAGTACTCTGCTTGACTCCTGAAAGCCGTTTACACTGAATTCAGCGTGACAGAGCTGTCAGTTGTGAGTCGTGATCTCTGCTTAGTCCTGATCCATTATTATTCCGCACAGCATCAACCCATCCCTGCACTTTTATTATTTCTGATTTTGTATCTCATCCTCCTGTAACAGTGTCAAGGTTTGGGCGTCGTTTCATTCTTCAAAACCTTTAGATATAGTTCAGATCTAGAAACGGTAGAGATCAATGCTTCATGTTATCATCGGCTGATTGATCAGGTGACCTCCGTGAGACTATGATTAATTTTCATATTTATGAATTTGTGGATCCATTTACTTACTACATAGATTCTCTAAATTGTCTTATTGTATCAATTCACAGAGGTTATATATACAGAGGTTAACAAACTATTGGTTTGTCTGTCAGGCTGTTGATGAAACAGATAGATTGCTACGGCAATCTTACGAGGAGTGGCTGCCAAATGTCTTGGCTTGTGTTTCTGCTTCTGGCCCGATGTTGTCTGGACTAAAGTTTCGAAACTCTCATCCTGGCTCAGTCCGCACCATTAGAAATTGGTACGGAATGTCCTGATTATATTCACAGGTTTGATCCTCTCGTTTGCTTATTTCTGTTGCTTCTGGTCATTTCATATCTATTTTCATAATATGAAAGCGAGCAAGTGCAGCTCCGCCATCTGATCCGGTTTCTCGAGCTCGAGTACACCACGGCCGGCAAGGAGCACGAGCGCATGAGAGCACAAGGACGCGTATCGTTTGACATGCTGTGGACCTTCCTCGTTCCCGGAGTGAACGTCGTCTTCCGAAGCCCGTACACGGAGGACGACATGTGCGGCAAGGGGAGGAAAGCCGTCAAGCTCGAGGTGTACAAGTACGACTGCAAATCCTTCGACAGCGAGAACGTTTGGTCCGAAGTGGTCTTGTATGGTGGCGAGAAGCCCTTCGGGCAGCCTGTCCATTTATCCCTTCGGCTCGACTGCGGAGTCGCCCGACAGGTTGGGGAAGCGATTCCTGGCCCGGGAAGCTTTTAAGCTCAAAACTTCGAATTTCGAATTTGAATTAGAACGGCTCTCGGTCTTGGCCAATTGCAGAAGCAGGAGAACTTCGGCCTGCTGCCGGAGGAGTACTGGCCTGTTGTGAACGCTCTCCGAAAGCGCCCCCATGCGTGGGTCGACTAGACAGACGGAAGTGTGCAGCTCCGGTTTGACAAAGAAAACCCGAAAAAAGAGTTTTGCCTAAAAAGAGAGAGTATGCTTATTTTTTGTTAGCGCAAGAACTGCTTCACCTACACCGACCGCGGGCTGATTATGTATCGAATAAACATATATCACTGTGGTACACTTCTTGTCCTGCGTCCGTCTCGCTATTTTCCCCCGCTATTTCTCGCATGCCATGTCCTCTCAAGTGACTACCGGCCGTCACAGATGTCGACAAATGCCTCTCCCAGGTCCCATCATCTTACAGCGACTCCACATTCAAGGAACTTCTGCGTATGTCACTCGCAAATGAGATCCCATTGGCAAATCCTCGTTCCCTCCCTGTCGTAAGCTCCGACCAGTCTGCACAGACGGGTCACACAAATTCTCACAAATTCTTCATAAACATATGCCTTCGAGCAGGATTTGGATCTGGGAAGGCCATGAACTAATTCAAACAGGACACTGAACTTCACATGGAGGCGCGCAAAGTACCCTCCCCGTACAGGACATGCCCTGGTTTCTATTCCCGGCTCGGTCCTTACGATCGAAGGATGATTTCCGATCATGCGGGGATTGTGCTGTGACATGGAACGCACAAATCTGCTGCTCAGGACAGAAACCTTCGAGCTGCCCGGCCAGCATGCCCAAATCCGTCCAGGCTTATAAAAGTGCTGGACTTTATTAGATCGGCAGGGGATGTTCTTTCTGCTGGGGTTTTCCAGTCACAGGATTCGCATGTGTGCTCAGCGTTTCACAACTCGTTCCCTGCAGTGTCACGAGCTTCTCATTATTGCATCAGATTGGAAAATACCGTTTCGTCCAGAAAGGAACTGAGTTCTCGGACACGCTCGCGTTTTACGAATGGTATCGACTATTATGGCCGAGTTCAAAGCTTCTCACGATACGTAATGGAACATTGATGGAAATGGTGCAAAGTTGACGACATTGACGGGATTCGCTGGCCATCTTCACCAAACGGGGTGGAGGAAATTTGATGAAGAGGACATTTCGCACACAGGTTGAATGCAAAGGACGACGGTGGATGGTAGGCCGCCTACTTCCAGATGAGCGGCTCGGCCCGACAGGACAGCTCACATTCTGCATCGATGGATCTATGCAGACTCGTGATCTTCGTCAAATTGCAGTTCCACCCTGCCACTTGAGACTTTAATGTGGACGTTGCAGTCTCGCTCTCGCAAATTTGAAAATTTGCGCGAGGCTCCTCCTTAAAGTTCATAATTATGCTGACATGAGGCGCCTGTGTGACCATTAAATAGGTCACACGAGCGCTCATTTCTAATGGTCATTATTTGAAACGCGATTCGTGACAGTTGGACGCGATTCACCATAAAATCCTTGGGAACTGGGTGTCGTAGTCCGGAACTGCATTACCTCTCCATCTCCACTCCTCATCCCTACCTCTCGGAGTAGTAGCAGGTCTTCCGTCACGTGGTGCGTCTCTGCTGGACATCTTCGATCGTCTGTCATCCCTTCCCTCTCTCCGAATTCAGCCACAGTAGCAGCAGCTCATTCGTCGCGTGATGGGACTCCCGATCGAACTTCTGTCAGGCTTGGCTTGTCTGTCGGCTTGAATCATCTAGCCCTGTCCTGAACATCTTTGCAGGTCTGCAAACCGGGAGAGAAGCCCTTATATTTGGTAGCACTCTTGCAACAGCTTCGCAGCCAAGCAACTATTGTTTTCACTGCTTTAGTGGCTACTCATCTACTTTATACTCAGCTAAAATGCCACAAGGGATTGTCGTTCAAGGTGGTTGAGTACTCAAGCTTGCAGCATTAACAACTCCGCAGGTTTGTCCAACACGTGTGTGCTTTTGATGGGTTTTGTAGACCAGATAACTAAGAAGTATATGTTTTTACATACAGACCTCTAAATCGCATGTTATTTCCTCTTTCTTCTGATTTATTGAGCTTGGGGTGAATACCCAAGTCGGTTTCGTTCGTTTGTTATCCGACATTCGTAGCTGGCTTCAATTATCCTAATGACTTGCCTCTATATTATGCTTGACAGTAAAGCGTTGGCAAAATTCCGGAATGGCCAGGCACAAGTGCTCATTGCCTCAGATGCGATGACAAAGCGTATGGATGTGGAAGGTGTTGCAAACGTTGTCAATTATGATATGCCTGTGTACGCCAAGACCTACGTCCATCTTGTTGGGCGCGCTGCTCGAGCCGGACAGCCCGGGAGCTCTTAAACTCTTCTTCGGAAGGAGGAGGTTCGCTTTCTGAACATGCATAAACCACAAAGTAGTTTGATCTGCATTTCATGTAACAAGTTCAATAGCGCTGTATCCGCTTCCTCCCATGTTGCTCTGGCTTATTCAGCGCAGACCATTGTCTTGTTGTCTCTGTTTTTCGGTTGTGCATAACGGCCTGCAGTCATCTAACCCGCTATGTGCGTTGATCTGTAACCTGGGGATGTTTGCGCAGGCACGACACTTCAAACAGATGTTGAAGAAAGTCGACAATAGCAAGTGCAAGGATTATTCACTGCCGTCATCTGTCACCGAAGAGCTTTATGAGTCTTACACTGAAGGTACGCGTCTCACACAGGGTGTGGTTTTCTTTCTGGGCTGAAGGCAGCTCTGTCTAGATAACCACCTGTGTCTGATATTGTACTCAATCGTAAAGCTGCTTCGGACCAATGCAATGGGATGTGATATTTTCAGAACTTTGGAACCTATGCTGTCTCTGCTTTGTTTTGTTTTCGGTACTTCTCTAGCTTCACACAAATACCTTACAGTGGGAATGTTGCATTGTGCTGGACGTGCAGCTCTGGAGAAACTGAAGCACATAACAGCAGACGAGGCAGCATCAATTTCACATGGCAGTCGGACGCAGACAGAAGGGGAAAATAAAGTGCAATCCTAGTCCTGGATTATATTAATACGATTTCGTTTCCACTTTAATTCACCCGTGAGTCGAGTAGGTGGGTTCCTGAGGAAGGTTCCCCTTCATGTTTTAGTTCGCAGCTTAGGCCCGAACGAGCGCATGTAGGAGAAAATTGCCACACCCACTTTGGTTGGCGGCGTCTGTTTGTGATGTCAGCTGCGCCAGATTTCTTCAGTAAAGTTTACATTAATGGTGAAGATTATTTCCCATGGAGTGCTCGATTGTGAGGAGAAGCTTCTCTGAGTTCTCTGTTGAATACTTTGTTATCCTGTACCAGTTTTACATGAGACGAGATAAGGTCAGTGCATTTCCAGGCAGTAGAGAGCGGCTAGTTCTTGTCTGGCATCTACATGGGAGTCGTCTATTATCGTCTCAGGATCTTGAATATATATCTTAGACTTGAGGCTTGTCGAGATATGAAAGGTATCAGGTTGTCGAGGTCGACGAAAAGAATTTGACCTGCAGGTAACTCCGTCTTTGACCTTCCATTCTGTTTCTGTTTAGGATTTTGAGTCCTTTGAAGATTGTAAGGGCTCTCTGGATGACGTCGGGATCATGCGAAGGGGGAATCGAAAGATGGAGAAAAAATAGGAGATTTCGTGAGCTGGTTTCGTCCTAGACTTGTCCTGTGTGAGAAGAGACATAAAATCTCGAAATAAGTTGCCGTTGATATCCAGTCTCCACCAGAAGAATGAAGAGGTCCTTTACAGTGCTTCCGTGCTTCAGTTTGCTGTAAACATGCATTGACCGAACAAGTTTGGGAATTCGCACTAGGTGCATGTGCCAGGCAATTGCCATCTCTTTCGGTTGTCAGGAAGATTTTATTGGTTCCAATATTTAACACTAGAGAAGAGGAAATGTCATGGAAAAGTTGACTAACACTTAAATATCTACGCACGTAAATCCCCTTCTCCCATCTGCAAACGTCTCCCTTCTCAAGCAGATCACTTCCGTAATGAAGAGAATGAACATTTGATTATTAATCATATTTGATTCACGTTTTACAGATTACTAAACTTGTTTGTTTCTATTATATACAAAAACGTCGGAGGCCAGAATTGAATAATCATAGTATCTTGAAAATAGAAGAAAGTAATGTGTTTAAATTATCTCCTATTTTAAACTTTTACAAAAACAATCTTGTTTCTATCATATTAAATAAACTCATAACATCTTTTACTTCATATCTATTTTTATATAGATATGAAGTGTTCAGTGTAGAAACTTTAGGAAGAAGTTCTTATAGACTATGGATTTTTTTTTTGAAAATTATTATTGCTAGAATGGGTGAATTATAATAAAGGTGTCACGCATATCAAAAGGTAGGCAATGGGTACTCATTGCAAGTCGCTAGAATCATACAACGTTGATGACCGATGAGGAATCGAACTTAGTCTTCATAATTTTGGAACGCGAAGTATGAGGCTATGTTTACTAACATTTTGCCACAATATGCAAATTTGATACTTCTATGTTACTAAATATAAAAACATCGTAGTAGAAGAGCCGAAGCATCCTTTGTGCTAAAAAAATCATCCAATTGTTACGTCACCACAAAGACGGTTAAATGTACAGTTGTCACAAACATCATTTTGCTTGAGCTCCTAAATTCCTTTTGTGAGTTTTGTAGCTTATAGGGGGGCATGTTATTGTTTACCTTTGGTTATTTGTCAGAAATTAGACTAGAACTTCACAACATAGGGTTTAGGCTAAAAATGGCATATGAACTTCTTCAGATAGAATGCGTGACATTCCTTTGAAATTATTTGATCTATTACAGGGTTGTTAAGCCATCACATAGGAATTTTTTTATGAAGATAGCTGAGCAGCACGTTACTACTGCAATATGCAATAGCTAGCTACCGGTATAGTTTTCCGGTTAGATGATGGGTATTTAGTCCTTCAATTATGATTAAGATATGAAAATAAAGAAACTTGTTTGCATTTTGATGTAGTTTTGCTTAATATTTTTTTTAGCTACAGTTGTCATGTTTGATTGAGTCACTCAATGTACCATAATGTTTTGGAGGCCCAGAAGGCACTAAGGATAAACTCAACCTTGGAAACTAATTATGGGTTGTTCGATATAAAACTAACTTATCATATTCAAACACATGCAGAAAAAAATAATACCAAGTCAAAGCTCTGAACATGTCTTTAATAAAAAATTCAGAGTGAAGGAACAAAAAGATGGACATGGATTTTTTAGCCTTGATGTCGTTGCTAATAGTTCCTGTTCTTCCGTTCCAGGAGAAGCAGGAGCTTCCAGAGGAAATACATGTTCTTCAGTCGTATCCGAGACTTTCAGCTTCTTGAGCTTTTTAACCTTTATAGCAGAATCAGGAGCTTCCTTTCCTGGTCAATCAAGGTTGCCAATTCTGCCTTGTGTTCCTGGTGTTGCTTTCGCTTTTTTCGCCTAGTATGAGGTTCAATTTCGCTCACTGCATTAGATTCTTCCTCAACCACAACCTCTGAGGCTCCCTCCTTGCTTTCATCTCTACTCAGTGCAGGATCAGAATCCTTGTTCGAGACTTTCTCCCTGTTACCTGGAGAAGAACCTTCCGCTTTCTCTCTAAATTGACTTTGTCGGTAAATTGAAGAGGTTAGAATGTCATGATGCAAATGACAAGCATATGTTTAGACACTCATGCAATATGATCCTCTGCAAGATATTCCTTCAGAGTTTTCACTTGTACAAGTCTTTTATAATCTATGCAATCATGTCAATCGCACATACATGTTTCTGAAGAAGTTCAGATTTTGGCTAAACTATAAAGTTTCACTCTGAGGAAAAACTTTTAAGAAAGCCTTGTTGCAAGTCTCATCATGATGGATGATGAGCTCCTTCAATCTAAGAATGGTTGAGAAACTAATTGTAAGCATTACTACTGCTAAGCACACTTCCTACAATGATGCCGTGTTATCAGATCTAGAAACCTTCTGTGAAAGGTTGACACAGAGGTCCATCAAATGTACCGATGAATATTTTCATCAAATCTTGATTTTGCCACCATGAGAAGTACACAAGACATGTTACGCAGAAAGATGATTACTTCATTGCTGCCAATAAGGTACTGATGACATCACAACCTTCCATCACCCTTATCTCTGAACGGATCTGATATGCAAATTTATTGTTATGCAGGTGCGGAATTACTGTAGTTGCCATTCTAAGATAAATGTTAATACTCACTAGTGAAATCCATACTCGCTCCGAAATCCAGGGGCAAAGTGGAGCTTAAAATATCAACATATGGAGCCTTCAGCTATCATATGCTGGACGGAGTGGAAACTTAAGAAACCATGACTCTCAAAAGTGACATAAATTCTGCTGTTGTTTCGCTTTGATGAGAGAAATTCTTTCTATCTGGACGAAGAGAATAGTGTATTGGAGGAGTCTGCATCCATGACTCCTTGAACATGCAGCAAGAATCATCTACATGCCAGCATATTAGTTTAAGTAAGAATTTCCACTAAAGCAACCTCCACCGGCTCACGGCCGGGGGCCATTCATACGAACACCGGCTGGACAACCTGCTCAGTTAGGAGGTTGGAGTGGTAGCTTCTTTCTCATCGATGCACGCAACGGATCAGTCTTAGAAGGATGGTGTTGATTACAGAGTGACTGGAAAAGAATTTCTCTAGAGTCTGAGTATTCAATGTGACTGATCTACACTTCAGACAAAGGATTATGATGGTCGCTTTGTCGTAAGTTGTCCATAGCCCATGTCGATTCAAAGCCGATCCACACGAGTGGATTCTTCTCAGGATCTTGGTTCCTACTGGCAATCCCTCTCATTCTCATCATTCACGGTGAATTTTAAATAAGCATTTTGAAGACCGCTGGCCTCCTCCTCGCTTCAAACTCAGATGTAATAATCTTCCTCAGTGGCCTGCGACACGCAGAAGAACATCGTCTGGAGATTTATCAGCTTTCACGTAAAAGCACCACTTCTGCTACTTTCTATTCAAAGCATTTTCAAACTGGCGGATGCTTTGGCTGGGTTGTGTTGATTTTACGTTTTAATGTGGAATAACTGCAGCAGGGACACGAAGTCTATTACAGCTGTCTCTCAAGATCCGCGATTACACACATGTCATTGGGAAGTTGATGAACGATCAAAAGAAGCGGTTGTGCACCAATGCGAAATTCCGAGCTTTGGCTTCCCTCGGCTCCTCCCTGAGACTTGTGAGGGACATGCCATGAAGACAAGAGACCAAACCGTCATGGAAAGATGCAACCAAAAAACTATCAGTAAATTACTCATGGAATATCTCTCTGAATTCCTCGCTTAACGTCCAAGGTTTCATTGAAGATTTTCTGCATCAAGCTGTGATTAATTCCATGATAAGTGCAACCCAGCCACCCAGAAAAGTGTTCTAGAGGAGTATCCCAAACGAAACAAAGATGTACGCCGATTACTTGATTACTTGTAATGAGCCAGTTTAGCATTTTAGAAAACGGTGCTTTTCTAGTCTACGTTAAGTCAAACTAAATGTCGGATATCTGCATGGTAGGACCACATCCAGTGTTCAAGTTGTTGACTTTCCTAACCTGGCACTCGCAACACTCGTCATGAATTCAAGCATCGCAGATCTCCTCGGTCAGATTGTTTGGCCTGTGATTAGAAAGACATTGCAGTTTTACGTTGACTATGGTGCAGAGTTTGTGAGAAAGAAGTAAAGAAGTAAGAATCGGAATGAGTTCTTAGATATGTGACTGCAGCTAGCTAGATTTGTTGCGCCCAATCTGTCGTCTCTGCTGATTTTCGTCTGAACAGGGTGCTCGGTACAATTTGTGAAACAATCAGAACAATTTATCTGCTTTTTCTTGAACTGCTGTCAGGAGTGACAGATTATGTGATCAAAAGCAGCGTAATTGTCTGCTGTAAATTCTATGCGAATGGGAGTTAATTACAAAAGGATTGATCTAGAGTCTGCAGTAGTAGAGGTCCACAAGTTCTTACATGTGCGCACGCTGAGATCAGGTACGGGAAAGTCTTCCTGAGTACACAATTTGAGACATTTCGCTCGCTGAAGCTAGGGAATTCTAGGCAATTCTTTCTAATCGTCGTGCCTGGCAAGGCAGTGCCGACTCGCAGAAAGGGCAGCAGACCTGTTTCTGGTGGCAAGATTGATGATGTGGTGAGGTTTGAACTGGTGAACAGTCTGTCATCTAAGCACCACGAAATCATTCTGCTTCTTTCTGTATTCAGGTTCATTCATTCTAAGTTTGCAAATTTAACAAAATTATCCGATCCAACTGGACTCCCAGAAAGTCAAAACAAGAAAATGTGTGAAATTATTCGAGAGACGTTTTTAGTTTCCACTATAGCACTTGGAGTAAATCTCTTCTTGAGCACTGCTCACTTCAGTAAGTTGCAGGTCATCGACCACCACTTACTCCAGCAATGCATCGACACTGATTTGACTGTAGACAATGGCACGGATCTGAGAAAGTGCATAGTGGAAAATATACACGTCTCATGACAGGGTCGGGACTATTGCGCTTTCTCAAAACACTTCCCTGTAGAAGATCTAGAAAGCCACTCCAGGTTAAAGGAGGTATTATTCAGGCGAAGCTTGTCGTGAACTTCTTGCTCGGAATTGCAACTACAGCCCAATTGGAACAGGGAAGAAATGTGCAGCACATTCTCCTGAATCCATGTTGTCTTCAAATTTTCTAACTAAGTTTTCTTAGGAGATGGCGTGACCAAGTAAAATATGATCGGATGCTGAGCTGTCTTCCCAATGTCCATTCACCATAATGAGACAAAGGCATCGGAAATGATTTAGACAGAGTAAGAAATCCATAGCTTTTGTGACTGGGTCTTATGGACTATTTGGCTAGTCTACTACAAGGGTAGTCCAGGGAGAACTGATACCGAACATGGTCCGCAGCCATCTGGAAAATAAGTTTCATGGACAATTTGAAACTGTGGCGATCTTCTTCACGTGTACTCAGACGTCTAGAAAATATGATTCATCGACCATTGGAAACTGTGGCAATCTTCTTCATGGGGTTTATGAAATTTGGATTTGAGAACGTTGAGGTACTCCGACATGTCCAGATTGCGCACGGCCAACTAGAGTTGTATATGAGTTAGCACAACTTTGAATACAATTGTATGAAGTGAATTCAGCTGCTGGACTATGACTCGTTCCTGGAATGTTTTTCATTGCCGGGCAACTAGAGTTATTTGTACACTGAATAGAGTCACAAGGCCTGAGAAATTCGTTCGCATCCCGTATGGACTCTGGGAGCAATCCTGAGAGGATTCAGCAGAGCAACATGCGTCCCGCTCGTGGAGAAATCGGGGAGCGGACACGAAGAGGCCTCCGTGAGCTCCTCGGCTGGATTCTCTTCTTCCTCCGCTGCCTTCTGTACTGGCACCTCCACGGCCTCTTTCAGGTCAGTTTCTGCGATTGAGATACTGCTCACGGCGTTGGAAGCGCTCGCTCTGGAGGTTCCGTGCACGGAACCTCCAGAGCGAGAGATGTTCAGCTGTACAGATTCATGTGATGAAGGCACGCGTAATGCAGGAGAGCCATGGGTAAGGCGAACGGTGGAAAACGAGCAGGATGCTATGCCTGAAACGGGAATTGCTTTCGAGGACCATGTACGACGTGAAGCTAACGCCGCACCGCAGCTGCTGCCGCCTACGAGCGAGGCAGCCATCGTGATTTCCCCCCACTATTTCTCCAAATGCTTCGCTCCGTGATTGAATCCACCGTCTGCTTCCAAGCACCTCGATCGTGCTCTTCCCAAAAAAGTCTTCCTCCTTTACACGTTATATCGTTACAGAATCTTATGGAACAAATGCTCGACGAGAAGTCGCGAAACAGTCAATTGAACTGTACAGGATCCCGCAGATCAGGTCGAATTAAGAAGGGAGCAGCCGAATATTGTGAGCATTGGTCGTGACATTCGAAAAGTACTCATTCGACTCCCGGACGCAACGAATCTCTAAAGCCACAGCCAATTGAAGCACGTCGCAGAATCGCCTCAGGAAGCCAGGCCAGTAGTGTTGGAGGCACAACATCAAAGGGCATGCACCAGACGCACTCGCGCTGGTCGAATTAAGAAGGGAGCAGCCGAATATTGTGAGCATTGGTCGTGACATTCGAAAAGTACTCATTCGACTCCCGGACGCAGCGAATCTCTCAAGCCACAGCCAATTGAAGCACGTCGCAGAATCGCCTCAGGAAGCCAGGCCAGTAGTGTTGGAGGCACAACATCAAAGGGCATGCACCAGCGCGAGTGCGTCGTTTGCATTCTTCCATACAAACAAATTAATACATATATTTATAATATTTCAACAATTTTACTTCTAAGAATGTTTTATTTTTCGTATGAGTACATCTCTGAATACGCTAAATGTATATAGTGTAATACGGGTATGGCCTGCCTCAAAATATTTTGCTGTGTCTCCAATCCTATAGGCCAGGAACGGATACTCGGCGACGACTGCGTTCGAGAATTCTCTTGTTTTGCTCGCTGGTGTGTGGATCAAAGGATCCCTCCCGTCATCCTCCCGAAACTCCGAGCCCGCATTCCCCACCGTCTCCGACTAGAGTTGGCAGCCTGGGGACGAGGGCGACGTGGAGGTTCGCTGGGGACCCTAGTATCCTTCGCGGATGAGGTCGCTGATACTCGCTCCAGTTAAAATTGAAAGCACTGCAAATTAGTTGCCTTCTTAAACTATCTCGTGTAGTCCCTACTCACAGAATTGGATATGTTGAATCACCTCGAAATTGTACTTTACCCGACCGTGAATGGTGACTAGCCTTGGAAGACACCATTTCCGCACAGCTTGAGTAACTAGTTTGTCTTAATGGTCTTGTTTGCAGTCCATCAAATTGGATAGTTTATTTCGTAAATCTCAAGAGTAGCCCTATGTGGGCTACGTGGACCCCGACGACATAGACAGTGGTGAGGCAATCTGTGAAGTACTGAGGACAGATCGTCCTGATGTGACTGAGGACGTTGCTTCGTCACGTTGTGGATCTGAGGAGTATCAGTATGTTAGACATCTGTAAAATTGTTTTCGTCTACCTCGACAACCTGTTACCTGTCATATCTCGACAAGCCTCAGGTCTAAGATATATATCCAAGATCCTGAGACGATAATAGACGACTTGTCTGGCATCTATATGGGTATAGATGCCAGACAAGAACTAGCCGCTCTCTACTGCCTGGAAGTGCACTGAGCTTATCTCGTCTCATGTAAAAGTTGTACAGGACAACAGAGTATTCAACAGAGAACTCAGAGAAACTCCTCCTCACAATCGAGCACTCCATGGGAGATAATCTTCACAATCAATGTAAACTTTACTGAAGAAATATGGCGCAGCTGACATCACAAACAGACGCCGCCAACCAAAGTGGGTGTGGCAATTTTCTCCTACATGCGGTCGTTCGGGCCTAAGCTGCGAACTAGAAAACATGAAGGGGAACCTTCCTCAGGAACCCAGCAACTCGACTCACGGGTGAATTCAAGTGGAAACGAAACCGTATTATTATAATCCTGGACTAGGATTGCACAATGAAAGTACTGATATGAATCCGATCAGCAACCAGCTCTTTGTATTGTTCACACAGTGTTTCTTCAATTGGTCAGAACCTAGGGATAAGTAGATCATCGTACTCCAAACGCTGAGTGATATCTCGTGGTCTTATGAAAAGCTCGTCCGGCCCAGTAACTTTACTTTCCCCTTCTGTCTGCGTCCGACTGACATGTGAAATTCACGCTGCCTCGTCTGCTGTTATCTGCTTCAGTTTCTGCAGAGCTGCACGTCCAGGACAATGCAACATTCCCACTGTAAGGTAATTGTGTGAAGCTAGAGAAGTACCGAAAACCAAAACAAAGCAAAGACAGCATAGGTTCGAAAGTTCTGAAAATATCACGTCATTGCATTGGTCCGAAGCAGCTATACGATTGAGTACAATATCAGACACAGGTGGTTATCTAGACAGAGCTGCCTTCAGCCCAGAAAGAAAACCACACCCTGTGTGAGACGCGTACCTTCAGTGTAAGACTCATAAAGCTCCTCGGTGACAGATGACGGCAGTGAATAATCCTGGCACTTGCTATTGTCGACTTTCTTCAACATCTGTTTGAAGTGTCGTACCTGCGCAAACATCCCCAGGTTTACAGATCAACACACATAGCGGGTTAGATGACTGGAGGCCGTTATGCACAACCGGAAAAACAAACACAACAAGACGATGGTCTGCGCTGAATAAGCCAGAGCAACATGGGAGGAAGCGGATACAGCGCTATTGAACTTGTTATATGGAATGTAGATCAAACTACTTTGTGGTTTATGCATGTTCAGAAAGCGAACCTCCTCCTTCCGAAGAAGAGTATAAGAGCTCCCGGGCTGTCCGGCTCGAGCAGTGCGCCCAACACGATGGACGTAGGTCTTTGCGTACACAGGCATATCATAATTGACAACGTTTGCAACACCTTCCACATCCATACCCTTGTCATCGCATCTGAGGCAATGAGCACTTGTGCCTGGCCATTCCGGAATTTTGCCAACGCTTTACTGTAAAGCATGATATAGAGGCAAGTCATCAGGATTATTGAAGCCAGCTACGAATGTCGGATAACAAACGAACGGAACCGACTTGGATATTCATCCCAAGATCAATAAATCAGAAGAAAGAGGAAATAACCTGCGACTTAGAGGTCTGTATGTTTAAAAATATACTTATTAGTTATTTGGTCTACAAACCCCATCAAGAGCACACACGTCTTGGACAAAACTGCGGGGTTGTTGATGCTGCAAGCTTGAGTACTCAACCACCTTGACAATCCTTAGTAGCATTTTAGCAGAGTATATAGTCGATGAGTAGCCACTACAGAAGCAGTGAAAACAATGGTTGTTTGGCTGCAAAGCTGTTGTAAGAGTGCTACCAAATATAAGGGCTTCTCTCCCGGTTTGCAGACCTGCAAAGATGTTCAGGACAACAATTTCTGTTACGGATCATGCGATGCAGGTTTGAACAAACACAGGCTCCAAGGCTACGTGAACTAAATTGAGTCAGCAACAAGTTATGGTGGCAACGTGTGTGAACAGAGATACGAACCATCCTGTAAGACTTAAGTTGTGCTGGTAGTTGATACCGGTTGCCAGCAGCGACATATATGGGGCAGAGAAGACCAAGTTGTGCAATTTTTGCTGGATCTCTCGTCAAGGTAGCCGATAACACCATCTTCATCAATCGTGGGAGTGCAGTGCCTCTATTTCCTCTTCCACCACGGAAAAAACTCACGAGAAATTGTAGGTGCTGAAGAGTGAACCCTTTCGTATTTCGAATATGGTCCATCAAGCGCCCTGGAGTTGCAACAAGTATGTCATCCTGGTTTTCGGCAAGGTCGGGAGTTGCAGCCTCAAATTTTCGAAAACTGTGGACCATCGACTTACGAATCTGAACCAATTCAGCCGCTTCAGCTACAATTGACGTTTGTCCCACAGCTAGTCCCACTGAGAGACCAACTGCTGGTGCGATGGTGTCAAAGACTGCTTTAACCTGAAGAGACGCGATTACGAAGGTTTAATGCCTTAAGAGAAGCTTGAGCGGATATATAGGAACTGGAAAGCCAGCCAAATATGGGTACTAGAGGTTACATAACAATAAAAGCCATCGATTAAAGTAGCGCTAACTCCCTGGTTTTCACGATCTTGAAATGTCCTGTACAGAAAATGGGCAGAATCTTTGAAGCACGTGAACAAGGAATTCCAAACTTTGATACATCAGCATGGATTTCCTTTCTATCTCATAGTTGTACAATCAAATAGTAAACATAGACCCGAAATAGGAGAGATTCTCAACATAAAGACCATCCAAACTACATTTCAAAAGAACCTCACCTGCGCAGCTAGATCCCTGGTCGGGAGCACTACGAGAACTCGAAGAAGACGAATCACCCGAGACGATAACTTTTGGACGATGGGGAATGCGTAAGATAGTGTTTTGCCATTGCCTGTTGGCGAGCTGACACAGACGTCTCGCTCGCTTAAACCAGGGCCCACAGTCTCGTGCCACACGGCCATCTGTACTGGAAACAACGACTGTATTCCTGCCTTCGAAAGCATCTTGAAGTCTGCAATGTAACTCGAAACGCACCAAGAATCATCGGCTGGACATCGAGACAAACTTCAAGTGCTGGGCAGATAAAAGATGATTACAAACGGACGGACGGCAAGGCTACCTGGTGTCCAAGCCAGGCACTTGTCTCAGGGAGGTGGCCTTGTAGGTATCAATATCAAGCATCCATGGCAACACCGGCCCGTGGTCTTGCGACTCTGCTGGAACCAAAATAACATCACGACCCATGATTCTATCCACATCCCTCTCAATTGTGGAAATTCAGGTTCATTCCGAGAAGTATCGTCCGCTCCGAGTGCGTTCAACTCGTCAGTGTTCTCTGTAATTACATGCTCCTCCTCCTCATCCGGAACCCCTAGGGACTTACTGTTAGGCTCCTCTTCATTGATCTGTTTCCAAGGGCCACCATCTGCAATCACATCCACCTTTTCAGACAAATTGTGAAATTATGCATCTCTTTCTCGATCACCGGTTGAGGATATGAATGAATAAAGATAATACTGAGACTGTGCAAAAATGACTTACTTCTCCAGATACGCCTCTTGCGTTAACGAGTTCATCACCTGGTTCCAGATTGCCCCCTCTTCGTATCTTCAACTTCTTTTCTTTCTTTCGTTTCTTCTCCAATTTGGACACTTGAAATTCAACCAGCTCCGGGACACTTCTGTCGATGTCGGCTGCAGAATTCTCTTCCGCTCGCTCTATATTATCTTCACTTGTTAAAGTATCGTTCACCTTCCTTTCCTGTTCTTCCGTTCCAGGAGAAGCAGGAGCTTCCAGAGCAAACACATGTTCTTCAGTCGTATCCGAGACTTTCAGCTTCTTGAGCTTTTTGACCTTTATAGCAGAATCAGGAGCTTCCTGGTCAATCAAGGTTGCCAATTCTGCCTTGTGTTTCTGATGTTGCTATCGCTTTTTTCGCCCAGTATGAGGTTCAATTTCGCTCACTGCATTAGATTCTTCCTCAACTACAACCTCTGAGGCTCCCTCCTTGCTTTCATCTCTACTCAGTGCAGGATCAGAATTCTTGTTCGAGACGTTCTCCCTGTTACCTGGAGAAGAACCTTCCGCTTTCTCTCTAAGCGGAAGCAGAGCAGCCCGCTCCCGAGCTCTGGCATTCAAACGATCTAATAGTAATGGAGATCCACGCTTCCGACTTTCTCCTCCCAGCCAGCGCTCCACCTGAAACATCGTTGCCCCCTAAACAGCAGGCAAGCATTTAATCTTCAGGGCAAAATTGCTCGCGCACATCTAGACAAACCATGTGACAAGAAAACTGAACCCTTCTCACGAATCTCTATCACACAGACGTCCCGTACTGCTCTGCGCCAAGCTCCGCAAAATGTCCGCACGTGGAGCACATGAATAATCTGATGTCTACTTCACTGACAATTTCGAGACGTGATCCGAGCGTAATCGGAAAAAAAGTAGCAACGACATGTTTTCAGATTTCAGAGAGGCCTTGACTGCATCCCTACACAGGTTCGGGGTTTAGGGTTTAGTTTACAAAGTTGGAAGAAAACGCTACACAAAGGTTAGACATTAACCCCAGCGTGGTAAGTTAAACAAGGTAGCCTAATTAGTGTATGCGTAAATTCCATTCTTCAGATTAAGAGTATTTAAAAAGCGGCGATGATTGAGGGTTAGGGTATCAGACTATATGATCACAAGAATTCGAAACGCACAATTAGTTTGCAGTAGGTCTTGGAGAATCAACGCAGCTGTATGTCATAACTTGTAAAAAATCTGATATTTCATGGATCAAAGATGAATTATTATATATTTGATTGGTGATCATTATTGAACTCGAATTAGTTCACATCTGAGTTAATTGTCATTATTCGTCGCTGCAGCTCTCCACAATAATCGCTTAATTCCTCGTTTTTTGTGCGCGCTAATATGTTTTAGAGTCAGTTAAAAAATCAAGCCGGCACTATTCGATGTATCCACACTAATTTCTCGCTTGGTCCCTAAAGTTCTCTCTTCCCAATCAATCTGGCAGTCTATAATTGCAAAAAAGAGTACAGTCAAGATGGTTATGCGGGCGATAAGGTTTGTGTCCAGATAAACTACAGAAACTATGAAGAAGTGTTTCGTACCAAAATTGATACGTAGAAGTAGTCTAATTGTAGTTGCAGTTGAAAGTGTGAAAATATACGTCGAAAGGAAGCAAAGGCGCAACTCGAGCAGAGTCGACAACTTAGAAGAACCTTTGCGCGGTCTCTTTCGATCATCGTGGAGTCCAGGGCCGTTTGACTACGCTGCTCGGGAGGTCGAGAAGCGGACGAAAGCTCCGCCGCTACGCCTCTAACCGCGGCTACATCTGGAGGCGGACACGGGAGCGCCCGGATAGACGGCGAGGCCGACGGGCTCTGACAGGACATCGGAGCACGAAAGTGGGAGCTCTTGGCGGGCGGTGGATATCGGGGGTTCCGGTTATCGGAGGAAAGCCTGGAGGAGTACGATACGGGCGACCGCACCGGTGAGCCGAGTGCAGTTCGGAAGTGATGGCCGATGTTCGTGGAAGCTTCGAATTTAGCAGGAGGAGCGCGGCAGGCGGTTTAGAAAATGATCATTGTAAGAAGAACCTTTTTGCGCGGTCTCTTTCGATCATCGTGGAGTCCAGGGCCCCGGCTCGTCGTAGAACCTACTGTTGGGATGTGACGCGGAGCGAGCGAGAGGCGGAGGTGGAAGGTGGGAATCATTCCCACGTTTTTGTCGATGTGGGAATTTCCGCATTTGCGCATTTCCGCAATTTCGCAGTTGCGAGTTTACCTGCGAGGGTGCATGGTTCCGGGCACGCAGAGGGGAAGGGGTCTTGGCAGTTCGATCCATGAGCGATGGGACTTCGCATCCAAATCACCTCCTCCTCCTGCTGGTCCGCTGCAGGAGCAGGGAAGGGCCGTCCCGGCTCCTTCTCCGTCTAAACGCCACGTAATTCAGGGGACAGGCCTAATAATTTCGGAAAACTGATTTGTGCCTGTCCTTCTCGTCCACCGCAAGCGTAGTCCTGCCTCGCCCTCGCCTGTACAGTCCGGTGCCTCCGTTCTATATCCATTTTACTGTCAATTCTGCGATGGATCCGATCCGTTTGGAGGTTATTTGTCGCGGCGTGCTCCTTCCGGAATTACGCGCGTAGCCAAAGGCCAACCTCTGGCAAATAAGGCTGAAGATTTTAGTCTGTTTGCAAGAACTGGCAGGCATTTGATTCTCGATCCTCGGATCGATCGAACGACCTAGAAACCCCATTGTCTTTTTGCAACCCCATCGTCTTTTGGTCGTTACCCGTTCATCGCCTTAACTTACTTTTGCAGATAATCTTCGTGGGAGAATGTTGTATGGCCCTGCTGAAAGATTTTTCCGAGTCTACCTAACAACTGCATGAACGAGATCTAGATTACCGGTACTGGATACACAAATCTGGATGGAATGATCAATAGTATGTGCGCCTCTGTAGAAATTCAGATTTCGGGAGCCCATTATCATCTTGTGCCATGATCAAAGACTCGGAGTGATGCTTGAGTAGATTCCTTGGTCCACCACCAGATCTACAGCATCAACAAGCTCATGGCCAAGGCAAAGCCTCCTTTCATATGAAAAGTGAGGGCTTCTCAAACGACATGAAACCCTCATGGCTAACGTTATTGGTCCTCTAATTTCAGACGATTATTTGACTCAATCGTTGGATGTCGCGCAAATCTAGGCAGAGAAACTTTTTCTCTTCTTCCAGAGGCAGGTGGATCCGAAAAGATATATCGTCCTTACGTGGAACATGATTTTCTTTCTCTATGCGAGCACCACATGAAGAAAGGAAAGCACGAACCGCTCGATTGGTGCGGGCTAATGCGAATAAGTCAATTCAAGCTCGTATTTCTACGAGCTTGAATTGTTTTATTCGTCGAGCTTCCGGAGTCCAACTCGCTTGCGTAAATTCATCACGATGAAGTTTCCTACTTTCTGAGCTTTGTTTGACCAGATTTTGGGTTAACGGCCACTCACAATAATTTTTATGCTTTTTCCAGTGCCTTGCGAAAGGAATATTATGCTTGGCGTCGAAGATTTGCAAGGTACGCGTCTGGTTTGAAAGGCTAGCAGACAACACCACTCTGATACAACTTTTAGGTTATGACATTCGAGTTCCAAAAGTCAGACGTTTGATTTGGCATCTACTGAGTTTACACTGAACGTTTGATTTTATTGATCTGTATGCATTCACGGTTATATGAAGCTCAGATCACAAGCAGTTGCTGTAAAGACAACCAAAATTCACTTTGGCTTTTCTCATCCGAATAAGGCTGGATATTTTTAAGACATCAAATTATTCTTTTCCGGAGGTTAGTAAAGAAGTTAAGCTGCACTGACTGCTTCTGGGTCCACCTACAACAAGTCCAGATCCAATGCAAAGTTGCAAACTGTTTTCGCTCTCTCTCCGTCCGACTCTGCTCTCATGCACAAGGAGGAGAGAGAAGCGGCGAGAACGGCAAGATCTTTTTGGGAAACGCACTCCTAGAGCCTATTGATCTTGTATGTTGCAGTCTAGGGGCCAAGCAGCTTTTTGGGTGATAACTTTACACGGCTGACTGTCATTGACACTGGAACAGATCTTCAGCCATCTCTTGCTTTCACGAGTGGTGAATTCATTTAAATTTACTGTTTCACCTCCGTTCATTCCGATTTCTGATGTTTATGATTTTTCGTTCTTGCATATAAAATATTTGAACTACTCACTACCACACTTAACAGTATAATGGATCCACTTACACTTGGTCACCACTGAGGCTGGTGCTGGTAAGAAAAAGATGTTGCTATTTCAGAGATCACATTACCTCTGGAATATGTTCACAAACTTCCCAATCGAAAGCGTTTGAGTAGGTCCACTAGGCATAAGAAGAAAAGAGTGTGGACCATCTCACATGATCAAAGTTCGGTCCACTTTGTACCTTTACATAGATCCCACCATTTAATTGACTGACTGTTGGATGCAATGTGCCACCCATCTCGATTCCACGCACCATGCATTACAGACTCAAGCTTTTTTCGTTATAAAGTTCAACTTTCATACTTCCTAACAAATCAAGATTTTTAACAAACCTTTTGTTCGGTTTATGATCTGTATCAAATGCCTTATGTTCTTTTGCAACGGGGTTTGAATCTAAGATGCTTCCCTATACTCTTGAAAGAATATTATTAAAGATAGCCTCACTTCTTGCCTTGCTTGATGGTTGAAGTCAAAATAGATGCGATTGCAATGGGTGACTATGTGAAGAAATGGTATCATACCTCAGGAGTGATGTACTTGTGTTGAAATGCAGGAGCAAAAGAGAGAAAAATTGGATAATATATAGGTGAACATTCTATAACAAGTATATGTAGACGAATCTAAAGGTTGTGTATACTCTAAGAACCTAGGTTGTCTTTTACTATCATCATACGGGACACAAAAAGGATGATTTTGTGGAAATGAACTCCACGTGAATGTAACTGAAAGATCGTACTTCTTAAAATAAAAAATAATGTTTTATTTAGTGGTATGGAAATTTCAAAGATCCAAAAGTCGACACACATCCGGATGATCCAGTTTTATACATGTATGAAAGAGTATGAATGTTCACTCGAGAAAATGGAGAAGTAACTGAAAACTTGAAGATTTGTTGTTATTCTTGTTATTCATGATTGAACGGAGTAGAATTTCTTTGTTTGCTAGTATTGCTACAATTGTCCCAGATTATTAGGAACTTCGTATCGATGACTTCTGTCAAATCGCATGAATAATTCATATAAATTTCTTCGACTCTTGAGCACTCAAAGTCAATGGCAGTAAAATATTGATTCACATACCTTCAATTATAGCAAATATATTTATGTAGGCGAGGGTAGCTGGTTACTCATTTGATTCCGCATCCTGCCGGACGTCTTCTCAACATTGGGCATCTGAAACTCTTGGAAACTGTGTCAAGGAGTGTAGATTATTCATGTAAGGAGAATTTCTTCGTTTCTTGCTGCAGGTAACTCCGTCTTTCACCTTCCATTCTGTTTCTGTTTAGGATTTTGAGTCCTTTGAAGATTGTAAGGGCTCTCTGGATGACGTCGGGATCATGCGAAGGGGGATTCGAAAGATAGAGAAAAAATAGGAGATTTCGTGAGCTGGTTTCGTCCTAGACTTGTCCTGTGTGAGAAGAGACATAAAATCTCGAAATAAGTTTCCGTTGATATCCAGTCTCCACCAGAAGAATGAAGAGGTCCTTTTCAGTGCTTCCGTGCTTCAGTTTGCTGTAAACATGCATTGACCGAAAAAGTTTGGGAATTCGCACTAGGTGCATGTGCCAGGCAATTGCCATGCAGTCTGCGAGATGTTTCACTACAAAGATGGCTCTCCATAAACATTTGCTTTTGGTCTACCAATGTGTAGTCAAAGCTTCCAATTAAACAAGATGTTTGCCAGTGACAGAACATGGAGGGCTTTAAATAGCATTGCAGAGAAATGTTTAAAACCTTCGATCGAAAACCCCTTATAATGGCAGATATAACGGGGCGGGGGTTCAGGTTTCGATTCCCAAAGGTACGTTACATGTAAATTGCATGAGTGTTTTAAGATGTTTGCATGAATCATCATGTATCTGCCTTTGAAGATAACCTACTTCATTTCGTGGATTTATAGCCTCAATTTTCTGCGCGTTGTTAAGTACTTAAATATTGATCGATTCACCAGGCTTGACTGAAGAAAAGTATTTAAACCTCTTTCGGTTGTCAGTAAGACTTTATTGGTTCCAATATTTAACACTAGAGAAGAGGGAATGTCATGGAAAAGGTGACTAACACTTAAATATCTACGCACATAAATCCCCTTCTCCCATCTGCAAACGTCTCCCTTCTCAAGCAGATCACTTCCGAAATGAAGAGAATGAACATTTGATTATAAGTCATATTTGATTCACGTTTTTCAGATTACTAAATTTGTTTGTTTCTATTATATACAAAAACGTCTGAGGCCAGAAATGAATAATCATATTATCTTGAAAATAGAAGAAAGTAATGTGTTTAAATTATCTTCTATTTTAATCCTTTACAAAAAAAATATTGTTTCTATCATATTAAATAAACTCATAACATCTTTTACTTCATATCTATTTTTATATCAAACCGTGTTCAGTGTAGAAACTTTAGGAAGAAGTTCTTACAGACTATGGATATTTTTTTTGAAATTTTTTATTGCTAGAATGGGTGAATTTTAAAAAAGGTGTCACGCATATCAAAAGGTAGGCAATGGGTACTCATTGCAAGTCGTTAGAATCATACAACGTTGATGAGCGATGAGGAATTGAACTTACTCTTCATAATTTTGGAACGCGAAGTATGAAGCTATGTTTACTAACATTTTGCCACAAAATGTAAATTTGATACTTCTATGTTACTAAATATAAAAACATCGTAGTAGAAGAGCCGAAGCATCCTTTGTGCTAAACAAAACATCCAGTTTTTACGGCACCACAAAGACGGTTAAATGTATAGTTGTCACAAACATCATTTTGCTTGAGCTCCTAAATTCCTTTTGTGAGTTTTGTAGGTTAGAGGGGGGCATGTTATTGTTTACCTTTGGTTATTTGTCAGAAATTAGACTAGAACTTCACAATATAGGGTTTAGGTTAAAAATGGTATATGAACTTCTTCAGATAGAATGCGTGGCATTCCTTTGAAATTATTTGATCTTTTACAGGGTTGTTAAGCCATCACATAGGGATTTTTTTATAAAGATAGCTGAGCAGCACGTTACTACTGCAACATGCAATAGCTAGCTACCGGTATAGTTTTCCGGTTAGATGATGGGTATTTAGTTCTTCAATTATGATTAAGATCTGAAAATAAAGAAACTTGTTTGCATTTTAATGTAGTTTTGCTTAATATTTTTTTTAGCTACAGTTGTCATGTTTGATTGAGTCACTCAATGTACCATAATTTTTTGGAGGCCCAGAAGGCACTAAGGATAAACTAAACCTTGGAAACTAATTTTGGGTTGTTCGATATAAAACTAACTTATCATATTCAAACACATGCAGAAAACAAAATACCAAGTCAAAGCTCTGAACATGTCTTTATTGAAAAAATCAGAGTGAATAAACAAAAAAATGGACATGGATTTTTTAGCCTTGATGTCGTTTGCCAATAGTTTTCAAATCATTACATCCACAGAGAATATCAATTATCTTTTATCTCACTTCATATAGTTTGGCTATAGTGATGGACATGCAAGAACTATCAATACTTAATGAAACTATGAACACATTTGTGACGCTAATTTAACGAAGGATGCATCAGACAAATAAAAAACTAGCGATTGTCAAGAATAGGAAACAGATATGTTCATCGAAAAAATGTGGAATGTAAAGAATTTAAATACCAAATTATGCGATCATTCTGGCATGTACAAGATGCATAAATAAGCAAAGACATAATAGAATCTTTCAAGTAATTTAATGGTTTGGAGAAGTTGTGAGCGGTTTCGACACATGTTTGTCTCTCTCATGATGGGTTACTATCTTATCTTACTACAATATATCTTATCTTGATGTGGGTTGAAAAAGAAAGAAAACTCTTTATTTTGCACGACACGACAAGTACTTTTTTCAATTTGATGATCGATCATAGATACAAACATGATGTAGAAAAGATTCCCACAAAATGAGTTCGAGTTGAACGAAATATGAAATTGAAAAATTTAATCCAAATATTTATATGTTCCAATTCTTTTGAGAAGTCTGACAAAATGCAAAGAAACTTGTAGCAATCTTTTAGTAATCATGAAATTGCATCTCGGTTTGTAACGAATGTAGAAAAGATGTATCAAGTTAAGGTAAATCTTAGATTGATCACTTTATCATTGAATGAGAATATATGATGTGCATGATACAAAAAAGCAAATGTCAAACCTTGGTGTTTTCTGATAGATAAAGCATTGATGGTTTAGATAAGATGCGAGTTATCTTTTGTGAATATCTTAAGATTAGATAATGAAAGATGACTTTTACGCCTACTAATCATATGACATAGACAAGAACTTAGACTATGAAAATTCCATAGTCTTAAAAGGTGACTGACTCTTTTAGAACAACGTTAAAGTAGATTGGGTTTTTCAGTCATTTTCTTCAGTGTTTGGTATGAATTATCACTTGTTTGCTTCTGAATGGTTCCACGTTCTTCTTTCTTTCATGCACTTTGTTGACTTCACGTATAGAAGCATGATCGAGTTATGAGACATCGAGGGTAAATATATATAGATTGGAAAATCTTGTGATACATGTTAATTATTATAAACTAGTTAAGATATCATAGGATTTAATTCAGGAATTGATCAACTGATTTACAATCAATATCTAGTTAGCTCAACTATGATTAATAATCAGTATTCATTTATATTATATATATATATAAATTTTTTGGCTAAAATATATTCGATATTTCAATAAATAATTTTGGATATTTAGTGTATGTAGTTTTTTTACAGGCATTAGGTTATTGAGAATATATTTAGAAATGTTTATCATTGTGAATATAAATTTTGAAATACATGTCAGGCATGAGAGAGAGAGATAAATACAAAACAATGACTTAAAAAAGTTATTCATTTCGTTGTATGTACCCGAACGTCATCGAAAGTATTATTTCCTCTGCTCTTCGGAAATTTCTACTGAATTAGATTTACAAATTACTGGAATATGCGTCGAGTCACATAATAGAGATAGTGATCTGCGTAGAACTTGGTAAGCGCCACTTAATCCTTCGCTCGCTAGCTCAACAGGAAAGACACAAGTTTCCCCAGGATTTGATACTACGCCGACTATCCTGCTACTCCTCCCTCGTCCTCAATAACGCTCCAAGGAAATTTCGTTCGCTAGCTTCTTTTCATAAATGTCGATTTAATGGCAGCAGGCTTCTTTTGCTTTAGTTTAAAGTATAAGTTTGTCCCGTGGCAGAACGCCTTTTCTGGCGCTGCCCTTCACGGCCGCCCCTCCGACGTTCTATTCCTGTACACTTTCTCGATCCGCCGGCCAAGTCGTGGGCCTTCAGGCTTCCGCGACTGCCGCACGAGAGCAACAAACAACTTTCCGGGAGCCGGAAAGTTGCTCCGCTCGCGGTTTCGGCAAAGCTGCCGGACGTCCGTAACTGCGTCCCCGACCCTTCGACCGATTTAATTCTATTCAGAAGGCGAGGAATTGAATTCATGTCGTGGTCGGTGCGGTGTGTGTGCGAGGAGGAGTTGCGCATTTGCGGCAGGTGCTCGATCAGCGAAAGGTCTGTCAGCGAACCCTAGCCGCAAGCTTTTGACCTGAAGTCGGAGGACTTTCCGCAGACGTGTCAGGGAAGCATACATGGAAAAGGGAGGACGGAGAAGAGTTGCGGGAAGCGCAGTAGCTGCAGAGGAACGATGAGACCGGATTGCGTCACATCATCCTTGCAAACTAACATTGATTGATTCGGCACATTGCATGAGTTGCGATTTTGAACCCTCCTTCGAGCGTTTGCGGGTCCCCTCGGGGCCCTCCACGAGGCTCGTTTCATCATTCTTCTGTCAAGTCGATGCCCGAAGCAGCTTCTGATGATTATACTCCCACGGACTCTCCACTGCAGCATCTCGAGAGTTGACATGGTGCACGGTTGCCTGCCTGCCTGCCTGCTTGTGACGAATGATCTTGTCTGCACTTAATTAACCTTATTGTACCATCCCAGGTCCAAGGTTCCCGGCCTGGTCGTCCCTTCCCACGAGAGAATTCGGAAAGGAAATCAAATTCGTCCAATTGTCCAAACCTCGACTCGATTTATTCCCACTTCCTTTTGCAAATGACTATTTGGCATATACATGGTGCGCGAAAACTCGACTTATCTAGACGATGTTCAGGTACGAAAACAAATGATGATCCTCGTAGACTGTATTAGACTATATTGACACCAATTGGCAAATCGGACGCAGAAGTATTCAGTCGTCATGTCTAACGTAAAAAAGAAGAGCTTGAAGAAATCAGAACGCTCTTGGGATCGGTGATTGAACTGCGGTAGACTTCCGCTCAGAGTCCAGGCCCGTCCATGGTGAGCATCCGAACTCGACTCACCGCAGTGGAAACGAAGACTCACTACATTTGTGTGCTCATGAAGGACAAATGGGATGGTCCAAAGTGAAACGGCAAGTACGCCAAAAAAGCAAATTTGGAAGGAGTGTCACAGTTCGTAGCTCTGCTTTATCTTCATATCGACAAGTGACTCATGATCTCGGAGCCATGGGACCACGGTGACGTAAGATCAGAGGATATCCTGTTTGCAGAAGTGGAAATCTTCCTGAATAGACGAGACAGAGCTTCGAGATTTATTACTGTCTTCTTACCTTCAAGAATATCTGAGGGTGCTTCCGATCTTCACCCTCTGGTGAGTAGATGTCATCCAATTCACTACGTTTTGGAGCACAAGCTGTACCCTGAATGTGGAGATCGTGTTACCGGCAGCTCAAAAATAGATATCAACTCTTTATGATTGGAAGAGAAAGTATTTTCAAATCGCAGAAATATCAACCGACTATGAGCCCGTACCCGTACCTTCATAGCGGGTAACTTATTTGTTACACGAGGGTGGATGAATTTCGACGGGAAAGGTTGGGATACATGAATCTTTGACGACGGGTATGCGGGAAGGGGTATCCAAGATAAGGGAGGAGCTGCAGAAATATCTTCTTGGGGTCTGATTTACCCCAAGAAACAAGAATTATCTCTGTCGCCAAACATTCCAATAATATCGTTGCGTAGACCGCTTTCTTGATCGTAGACGCACTGATTCGAATCGTATATACGATTTGGTTTGCAAAATGTCAAAGTTTGATTGCCATACGAGTCAGATTCCATTCGAAAAGGAGTCCCGCCAGGATTTGCTCGCTCGGCTTTTGCAGGACTCTCAGAACTATGTGCATGACATGACGAAGAAGAAGAAGAAGAAGAGGAAGGTGGGTTTCACTCCTCATAATGCAACTAGGCTTTTACTCTAAGTCTGCGCGCTCGCTCGCTCATCTGCACGAGCGTAGACTCCATCCTCCTTCTCCTCCTCCCTCCCAAACAGCAGCAACGCTTTTCCACTTTCCATACTCTTCTATGATCTAACCCATTTTTACAGCAGGGAGCCAATGTCTGACCCAGAACGTCAAGCAGCAACACGCGTCGTACGTGCTGGCGTGGAACCATGCGACAATGTTGCCTGTAGTTTTTTCCTCGCTTTAGTGGCGCCATGGGACGCACTTCCTGACCATTGGCCTCCAGGTTGAGCTTTGCATGTTGGTCTTGGCGTTCGGGGGTGCATGGCGTCCGTATCGACCAGGTCTCGATTCCAGATGAAGTCCATCCGTCCTCTCAGCGTGACCGTAGGATAGAATATGGGTGAACCTGATCAGACCTACCGTTCCCCTTGCAGATTCCAGTCTTCAGCCCTCGACGATCCCTTGAGCATGAAGGCGATCGGTCTTTGCCCCTGGCATGGCCCCCACGGCCCGCTATCCCCTCTCAGCTCGCTCCTCGAGACCCCCGAACCAAACTTAGAGCTAGTTGAGATGGGGAGGGGTCACAAAGACCGTTACAAATCTTGTGGCCACTTAGGGTTTCGTGAAGGTGAAAGCAACCCCCGTCGTTCTTTGTTGTCAAACTCGTTATATATATAAATAAATAAATAACTAAATATGATTAACAGTGCTCTGCTCTCTGTCATGATTTTATCATGTGCCTGTCATTGGGTTCCGAACTCACAGGTGTGCGAAAAAGGCCACGTTCATTGATTCATGTGTTCATGATTAGAGAGGTTGATTTAAGTTTTGCAACAGATGGAAACAGAAGATTTGTGTAGCTTTTAGAAGGGCACGAAGAATGTCTGCAAGTTTTACAAACTGACATTCAGTTGACAGTGGAGGCATGGTTCTAGGTATCGAAAGCTCAAAAGCATATGAAGATGCTATGAGCCCACTGAATGTAAGCACTAGTGGTATGGAACAGTTGACAGGTAAGATCGAAGCTATACGTTGACGGCGACATCTAGAACTACGAGAAGAAGAAACTTTTGTCACCATGATGCCCCTTTTGATAAATGTTCCAATTCTTTGGGAGTGCTTTGTCTTCCCAGAGCTTCATTTCTCGAAGGGTACCTTCCAAATACCTCCACTACTGCGCGGTGCTTTTCCTGCAAAACCAGGAGTTCAGATGATTTTCTCTAAACAGAGACAAAGACGACATTATCTCGATAAAAACCTTCAGGCAACTGAATTTGCAGGCTATACAAGACACCATCGAGTCCCAGCTGTTCTGGAGTGCTATAGCTTCAGCAAGTGACAGTTCTCTACGTTTACACTGCTTCATATTTAATGGACCAGGAGGAAACATGGCTGAACAAGATGGTTGTAGTACAGGAAGAGAGAAGGCAGAAGCCGAACACGTCATCGGGTCCCTTATTCAAGGATGCATACCACCTGACGTTGTTCCTCCTCCCTGTCATCCAGCTAAAACAGGTGGACTCAATATGCAATTTGACGACATGGCTAAGGTCAGCCGTAAGGAGACGATGTGGTATATAGTATGCCTTGCAGTAAGCTCCATGCATGCAACGAAATTCTCAGATAGAATGCGTGGCATTCCTTTGAAATTATTTGATCTCTTACAGGGTTGATAAGCCATCACATAGGGATTTTTTTATAAAGATAGCTGAGCAGCACGTTTCTACTGCAATATGCAATAGCTAGCTACCGGTATAGTTTTCCGGTTAGATGATGGGTATTTAGTCCTTCAATAATGATTAAGATATGAAAATAAAGAAACTTGTTTGCATTTTGATGTAGTTTTGCTTAATTATTTTTTTAGCTACAGTTGTCATGTTTGATTGAGTCACTCAATGTACCATAATGTTTTGGAGGCCCAGAAGGCACTAAGGATAAACTAAATCTTGGAAACTAATTTTGGGTTGTTCGATATGAAACTAACTTATTATATTCAAACAAATGCAGAAAAAAAAAGACCAAGTCAAAGCTCTGAACATGTCTTTAATAAAAAATTCAGAGTGAAGGAACAAAAAGATGGTTATGGAGTTTTAGCCTTGATGTCGTTGCTAATAGTTTTCAAATCATTACCTCCACAGAGAATATCAAATATTTTTTATCTCACTTCATATAGTTTGGCTATAGTGATGGACATGCAAGAACTATCAATACTTAATGAAACTATGAACACATTTGTGACGCTAATTTAACGAAGGATGCATCAGACAAATAAAGAACTAGCGAATGACAAGAATAGGAAACGGATATGTTCATTGAAAAAAATGTGGAATGTAAAGAATTTAAATACCAAATTATGCGATCATTCTGGCATTTATAAGATGCATAAGTACGCGAAGACATAATAGAATCTTTCAAGTAATTTAATGGATTGGAGAAGTTGTGAGCGTTTTTGACACATATTTGTGTCTCTCATGATGGGTTACTATCTTATCTTACTATAGTATATCTTATCTTGATGTGGGTTGCAAAAGAAAGAAAACTCTTTATTTTGCACGACACATCGAGTACTTTTTTCAATTTGATGATCGATCACAGATACAAACATGGTGTAGAAAAGATTCCCACAAAATGAGTTCGAGTTGAACGAAGTTTGAAATTGAAAAATTTAACCAAATATTTATATCTTCCAATTCTTTTGAGAAGTCTAACAAAATGCAAAGAAACTTGTAGCAATCTTTTAGCAATCATGAAATTGCATCTCGGTTTGTAACGAATGTAGAAAAGATGTATCAAGTTAAGGTAAATCTTAGATTGATCACTTTATTATTGAATGAGAATATATGATGTGCATGATACAAAAAAGCAAATGTCAAACCTTGGTGTTTTCTGATAGATAAAGCATTGATGGTTTAGATAAGATGCGAGTTATCTTTTGTGAATATCTTAAGATTAGATCATGAACGATGACTTTTACGTCTACTAATCATATGACATAGACTAGAACTTAGACCATGAAAATTCCATAGTCTTATAAGGAGACCGACTCTTTTAGAATAACTTTAAAGTAGATTGGGTCTTTCAGTCATTTTCTTCAGTGTTTGGTTTGAATTATCACTTGTTTGCTTCTGAATGGCTCCACGTTCTTCTTTCTTTCATGCACTTTGTTGACTTCACGTATAGAAGCATGACCGAGTTATGAGATATCGAGGGTAAATATATAAATATAAATAAATAAATAAATAAATAAATATATAGAGGAAAATCTTGTGTTGCATGTTAATTATTATAAACTAGTTATAATATCATAGGACTTAATTCAGGTATTGATCAACTGATTTACAATCAATATCTACTTAGTTCAACTATGATTAATAATCAGTATTCATTTATATTATATAAATATAATTTTTTTACTAAAATATATTCGATATTTCAATAAATAATTTTGGATATTTAGTGTATGTAGTTTTTTTACAGGCATTAGGTTATTGAGAATATATTTAGAAATGTTTATCATTGAATATATATTTTGAAATACATGTCAGGCATGTGAGAGAGAGATAAATACAAAACAATGACTGAAAGAAGTTATTCATTTCGTTATATGTACCCGAACGTCATCGAAAGTATTATTTCCTCTGCTCTTCGGAAATTTCTTCTGAATTTGATTCACAAATTACTGGAATATACGTCGAGTCACATCATAGAGATAGTGATCTGCGTAGAACTTGGTAAGCGCCACTTAATCCTTCGCTCACTAGCTCAAAAGGAAAGACACAAGTTTCCCCAGGATTTGATACTACGCCGACTATCCTGCTACTCCTCCCTCGTCCTCAATAACGCTCCAAGGAAATTTCGTTCGCTAGCTTCTTTTCATAAATGTCGATTTAATGGCAGCAGGCTTCTTTTGCTTTAGTTTAAAGTATAAGTTTGTCCCGTGGCAGAACGCCTTTTCTGGCGCTGCCCTTCACGGCCGCCCCTCCGACGTTCTATTCCTGTACACTTTCTCGATCCGCCGGCCAAGTCGTGGGCCTTCAGGCTTCCGCGACTGCCGCACGAGAGCAACAAACAACTTTCCGGGAGCCGGAAATTTGCGCCGCTCGCGGTTTCGGCAAAGCTGCCGGACGTCCGTAACTGCGTCCCCGACCCTTCGACCGATTTAATTCTATTAAGATGGCGAGGAAAAGAATTCATGTCGTGGTCGGTGTGGTGTGTGTGCGAGGAGGAGTTGCGCATTTGCGGCAGGTGCTCGATCAGCGAAAGGTCTGTCAGCGAACCCTAGCCGCAAGCTTTTGACCTGAAGTCGGAGAACTTTCCGCAGACGTGTCAGGGAAGCATACATGGGAAAGGGAGGACGGAGAAGAGTTGCGAGAAGAGCAGTAGCTGCAGAGGAACGATGAGACCGGATTGCGTCACATCATAATTGCAATCTAACATTGATTGATTCGGTACATTGCATGAGTCGCGATTGTAAACCCTCCTTCGAGCGTTTGCGGGTCCCCTCGGGGCCCTCCACGAGTCGTGGAGGGCTCCGATTCCAAGGACCTTGGAATCGGCGTGCCTGGCAAGGAGGTGCAGATTTGCGGATACAGCAGCAGAGCTGTTTCTGGTGGCAAGATTGATGATGCGGTGAGGTTGGAACTGGTGAACAGTCTGTCTGATAACCACCACGAACTCAGCATGCTTTTTCTGTATGCATGTTCCTTCATTTTAGCCTTGCAAAATTTAATTTAAACAAATCATCCAGTCCGCCATGTACTTTAGAAAGTCAAAACACCAAAAGGTGATGAAGATTCGAGAGAGGTTTTTAGTTTCCACTATAGAACTTCCAGAAAATCTCTTCTTCAGCATTTCCCACTTCAGAAAATGGCACACGGTCAACTAGAGTTACATATGAGTCCGCACAACTTTGGATAGTACTGTATGAAGTGGATTCGGCTGCTGGACTATGAATGGTTCCTAGATTCTTTTTCATCGCCATGCATCTCCGAGCCCCATGTGACTCAAGGTGGTACAGTTATTTGTACATTGGAATCTCGAGGGTGTTGTCCGGAAAACTATATTCTCGATGTCACAACGACACATGTTTCGAAATTAAATTATATCGAACTCAGAAGCTTCATAGCGCTGTCATTATTCCCACATGGTGAATAAAGTTTTACTCAGAGCTTGTCGCCGCATTCCAGAAGAACAAACATCAGGCCGTCAGTTATGTTGTAGAGTTGCTGGTGGAACACAGTTTGGAGATGTTACGTGTTTCATAGCATTCTAAATAATCACCCCCAAAATCATACTTGTGCTATTCTATGCGATTCTGCTTGATTTTCACTATTCCCGTAACCCAGCAGCTTGATAATACTCACGCGTAGGAGAGAGGAGAGGCTTCTTCATGATTGCTTTGGAAGCAGCCTCATAAGCGTTCAGCCTCTTGGAGGATGGTTGTACTCAGTCGCACCAATCTCCATAAACAAAATTCTCAGTTTCATTGTGACAAAGTGGCTGGCATTCCTGCGTTCAGACTGATAAAAGTGTATATACCAGTTTCTAGTGTCAAAGTTACTCTTGTGGTCCCTGGAATAAACCGATGGAATAAACCGAAGATATAAGGAAGCTTCTCATGTAAGTTGAATATTTCAACTTAGAGGAGGGTCGGCTTGAAATGTGTGTTGAAAGAAGATAAAGCGGTGAATCATTGTATTGTGCGTTGTATTTGTTCAGTATGTTCCCATAATAAAGATTAAAAGTATCCAGCCGAGCATTTCACTTTGTTCTGCGGAGTGAACTGGAGTTTCTAAGTTCCACGTTCCTCCTGCGGGTCCTTGGAATAAACCGAACATATAAGGAACCTTCTGAAATCAGGATCGGAGGTAAAGTGACTTTGTTTTACTCTCCAATTTAGGCATTGTACTGCGCGTAATACTTGTTTGGCAAGATACCACAATACAATCAAAAATATGTTCCGAGAACAGTGTCCAATGTGTATCGTTCTATTTAAAAATCCGATTATCTAATATCACAGCAACGGTTAACAAAAATAAACAAGCCAGCCAAGATGCTGCTTCTGAAACATACTTGACTTGGCTGTTTGAAAAAGCAAAAGACATTTGCGTACAAGTGAAGATTGCTTTTGAAGATACAACCTGTAGCATTCTGCATGATCGCTACATACTGTCATGGCATAAGTTGGAGAAGGTCTTATGTATCTGTGAGCAGATCGTGTCTTGATTCTTATGAAGTGGACGGTGGGTTACATCATGTCACCCACCATCCACATGTAACCTACATGTGGATGAGTACTCCACACTTAACATCAACGACCCTCTACTTTTCTCTACCACAATAAAATCAAAAGTATCCAACCAACCATCTTCACTTTCTACTGTGGAGCGAACAGGAGTAAGTTGAATACAAGTGGAGAGTGAAAAATAATGTAGTGAACAATTTCCGGTTGGATTCTTGATAAATTTAAAATATATATAAATTTCTAGAGAACCGAGTCATAAAAAATTATATTTTGCATTTTTTAGAAGATCTTGCACTAAGAGTTAATGCCAACTATTGTTGCAGGATAGCTGTGTAGTCATTGGAGTGAATGCAAGACACTTTTTATGTGTAAGCTGGTGTAAGTACACTAGGGTAAAGTTAATAATTCCTACAAGTACACCATTGGACACCTGCGGCAGAATTCACCAATATAGAGAATACCCAACAAAAGAATCAATTATCATAGTTGAAAAAAAACATGTCACATAAAGTAAGATGACATATTTTGATCTAATATTTGGTTGCATTTTAAGTTTAGCGAGAGACTAAGTCATTTTTGGAGATTATCTATTGATTTTTTCATCAACATTTGATCTTCTCAGAGTTAGTTCAATTTGAATGTATCATGCATCATCAAGATTTTTGTGTGTAGGCATGTAAGTAAAAGTCTGAAATAATTACTTACAATGTCAATATCACCTCCTTGTTTCAGCTTCAGTTATAAAGTTGGAATAAGTAAACATGTAACCATCCACTAATTATCTCAATTGTGTAGTTGTACTATTTGAGAATCATTCAGTTGCATTAATCTAGATGATGCATCTAAATAAACTGTCCAAGAATCAAAATAAAAAATAACCAAAACAGCTGAAAAATTTTAAAGTCAAAATCTCTAAATCTGTGAATAAAATTTATATGAAATGTAAAACTGTAACTTTCATTGAAAATCTCTTGTCAGAAACAAATTATTACACATTGTTTATGACTGAACATTTTCAGATTTGAGGTATCATCAAATAAAGATGCTAAACATGCAACACATATAATAGAAAGGTATTAAATCACAATTTTAAATTTTGTAACTAAAATTCATGTGAATTTTCTTTACACAAAAGAGAGAGTACGAAAGACATGAATTAATACTTTTGCGTTTCAACCATTTTATCAATTGAACAATGTGCTTTCATCTTTTTATCCCACATGTTTGGAATTATGACATGAGCATACAAGTGCAAAAGTTGCAGAAATAATTGTTTCATTTGAGTCAATATTTCAGGTATTGCAGTTTCCATGTAAGTTTGTCTTACCCTTTAGACTTCAAACGAGATGTTCATCTGGAGTTTTGAATCATTGTTCTCTAAAATTTAGCATATGAGGTATTTTTCATCTCATCGATACAACAAAGTTTTTCTTCACTTGCAAGCAGATTAGAAGAACGTAAATTCTTGAGAGGATTTACGTTGACCTTAGCAAGTATCATGCTGGTTCTGTCGTGTTCTAAACGACGTGATAAACAAGCAGGACTGCTCTTAGCTCGGACGAAATCTGATTTTATTTTAATGTTTGAGGTTGGAAGACCTCCAGACACTGGTGTTAGAACTGTGCATGCCTGACAGTCGAGGTAGAAGAAGAATCATACCAGCAGTTGAAGACCGCGAGTCCTCGTGTACTCTGTACCCTGACATTATGATTAGAAAAATGATTTCCCACAAAGTTTATCACTTTCTGATCCTACGATATATGCAGAGTAATGTAGACTACTGTACCGATCGTCAAAGCAAGAAAAACGCGCAAGAGACTTTACACACCAAGCTGACAACCCATGTGCCTCTCAGTTGTACGAATACAACCACTTGCTTGAATAGATCAAAGATTCTTTTAATCTCTGTGCTCAGCGTGACGACATCGACTGTATCAGCACACTGATGCATTCACTGAATCTTCACGTTCACTTGCACAACAAAGTCAAGATTTACTCTGACCTTCTCAGAACATTTTCCAATCACTCCGAGTATGGAGGAACACGCGTGTTGTGTTAGTATTGTCTTGACCTCGATCATCCAGACAATATAATGAGAGGATCTGATGAGTAAGCTGCAAATTTCTACTCGCTACGCTTCGGAGGGTCTGTGTTCCCGTGGGTGTTGATGCAGCTAGATTCCCATTCTTCCAGTCCGATTGTACATGGAGTTTTCCACAAGGTAGAGTACTTCCCATCTGAGATATCTGCGTTTCCATGCTTTCTTTGACATTCTGCATGCACATCGCACCATCGATACGAACCAGTTTTTTGGATTTCAGATTCACTTGCAGAGCTTTTAGCTTGTCCACTCAGTTGGGTCACCAGAGCTAATCAAACAACTCTTTTGGATTTCAGATTCACCTGCAGAGCTTTTAGCTTGTCCACTGAGTTGGGTCACCAGTGCTAATCAAACAGCTCTCTCCGTTAAACTTCACAAAAGGTTTGTTTCCCGAGAGATATAAAGTCCCCATTGCACACTCTCTACAATTTGCTTTGGAACCGGAATATTGGTTATCTGCTTTGATTTTGATTCACATCGCTTGTATTGCCCAGCACTGAGTGCGAGCAGCGTCTTACTTCTAGTTTGCACAATATCCCTACGTTCATGGTGATTGCTCCTGATCCGAATCGTTGCAGAGGTAAGATTAATCTTATTTTTCTCTTTATGCAGGTCGCAAGAAGTGTCATGCCCAGCGGGCACAAGTTTTGACACTGCGACGGGAAGTTAATTCTCTTCGGGTGAGCCGATCCGAAGGATTGAGGAGGGGCTCCTGTAGCCCAGGTGACATTTCGCTCGCGTATTCCAAGCAGCAAACGTTTCTTAATCTCTTTGAGAGGAGTAGAGAATGGAAGGTGCAGGTGCGTCCATCTTCAGTCACGCTGCTGAACTGGCGACACGGGAAATGGACTCCGCACACGAGGAACCGGAGCTTCCCTCCGCCATCCAGGACCTTGTACAGCGTCTGGAAGGACAAGGCGAGCCTATAACGGAGCTTCCCGATTTAACCGAGCTAGTATTTGGGGAGTTCTTTCGGGAGTGGGAAGCACCCTCGACAGTCATAGGGTTGCGTCGTCGAGTGCTGGAGGCAATCGGCAGCTGCAACACCCTTGAGATTCTGGACGTGGGCAAGATTTGTGGGGGATATATATTAGGGTTGACGCCAAGCGAGTGGGAGGTAGTTCTCAGAGGTTTCAGGTCTAGCACCGTTCTTAAAAAGATAATCGTTGCTGGGACATACTTTGCAGGTGATGCGGATAAGGAGAGCTTGTGTTTCCAGCTGGGGAGAATTCTGAATTCCTCTAGCGTAACAGAGTTACAACTGAATGCCAGTTTGAGTGCCAGATGTCTCTCGAATCTTGCCTCAGGTCTGCGAGGACGTTCCGATTCTAAAGTCAAGTCTTTAGATTTATGGGAAGCGTGGGAGGACTCGAGTGGGGTGAAGTATGTGGCTGACATGATCAATAGTGCTCCTCTATTAGAAACGTTGCGTTTAGGCGGCTATTGGGAGGACATGGAGGACGAGACCCTTGGAATCCTGTCCCAGGCTTTGATCCAGAGCTTGGCTTTGAAAGAATTTACCTTAGACGAGGCGGGGAAGTGGGCAGGGCCCTTGTCGCTGAAAGCATTGGCCGGAGACGATCGCAACCGATCCATTGAACGTCTTTGCCTAACGGGTATGGACGGACTCGGAGACTGGTTAAGGGAACTTCTTATTTCCAACCCATCATTGAAGGAAGTGGAGCTAGACGAACTTCACATGGAGCCTGAGCAAGCGCACCAGCTCGGCGAAGCCATACGTGACAATGCCATATCGACAACTATCCTTCTTCCTGCGACAGTTAGCTTGGATGACTTCAAGTCAATAGAAGCTCTTGCTCTTGCTGCTAGCTCCGAAATCAACGACCCCACTCTGGAGGTTACACTCGTTCCTATGAGAGAAGATGAAGTGATGTTATCATTAAACCTATTAGATAGGGTACTGCGCGGGGAAATTACATCTCTGAAATCTCTGAGTATATTAGATCGCTTAGGTCTCTCTTCCAACCAAGATAGAGGGGAAGGTATTCTGTCGATGAACGGAAGAACTGGAGAAACTTGCGTCCTGAAGAGACTCGGATTAAGACGTCTAAGCGAAGATGTTTGGAAGGGAGTATGGAAGGACCTGCTTTTGTGCCTGCGAGGGAACACAAGTCTCACTCACTTGGATTTGAGTGAGACCTGGCTGGACGACGAGACGTTCAGGGACATGATGGGGCTACTCCAACAGAACTTGAGTCTCCAGGAAATAAATGTCTCAGAAACCTCATGGGCTATAGACGGAAAGGCGGCGCTGATTCAAGAGTCACTCAAGCAGAACGAGAAGCGGGCCGCCTACATGTCCGTATTTAGAGAAGCCGGATTAGCATTTGGAGATGCAAAAGCCGGTCGACTCTTTCTATGCGGCTCTCCTCTAGCAGGTAACGTGCTCAGTAACCTCTCACCTTTTTGAACTAGCAATCTAAGGTTTTACTTCTCCAAAATTTATCCTATAGTAAAAAAATTGATTTTTCTCTCTACCCATATTTGGAATAGTTTAAAAAGTTTCAAAGAATTGAAGAACAATTATTTTACCATCCTAATTAATTGAGATTATAAATAATATCTATTCAATCATTTCAAATTTTGATTTGATATTCAAAATTTTTACCAATACTCTTTATCCATTTGAAATAATAGTATCAAGTAATCTGTAAAAATATCTCAAGTTATATTTGTTGTGATTATTTGTACTCAATTTGCAGGCAAGACTCAATTGCGTCAAACCTTGATGAGGATAGTTGAAGGCAAAAGTTGGCTTGGGAACAAATGGAAGAAGTCGTTTAGAACTAAAGGTATCGAAGTGGAGTACTTGCAAAACAATGACAAAAGGCAAATTTCAATCTGGGATCTTGCGGGGCAAGAGATTTTTCGTACCCTTCAAACTGTGCTCTTTCCTCAATCCAACAATTTTTGTGTTTTTTTATTTGTGTATAGCTCTTTTTGTGAGAACTCATCTTCTAAGAAAAAAGACTCTTGTTTTCGGACAGAGTTGGAGGAATGGATGAGTTTTATCACATCCAGCTCTAGGGTCACGGGACATAATCGTCCGCAAGTTCTTGTTGTGATTTCACACAAGGACAAAATGAAATCCAGCTCTTTGACTTGGGCTCACTCAATAGTGAAAGATGTCAACCAAAGATTTGCAAAATTTGTGGATCTTCATCCAATTCAAGAGTGTTTTCATGTGGATGCGAGAAAAAAGAAGCAAGTTATAGATCTCAAAGATTATATTTTTGAGATTTTTGACAAGTTGTTGAGTGAAAAATCCCCACGGGTTCCCCAATTGTGTTCCCGACTCTCTTCTCTCTTGGCTACAAACATCAAGGAGAACAGAAGTTGCCCTATTTGGTTACCTCAAAAGTTTAAAAACTTCTGTGACCCCATCTTGACAGAGTTCATTTCATCCTCTTCAGCTTTTGCCAATGATCATTCAAGGATATTAAATTCGATAGTATCTTATTTGAATGACGTTGGGTCCATAGTTTATATTTCAACCCTTAGTTACATCATTGTAGATCCAAACTGGCTCACTAATACATTATTGGGTGAGCTGGTAGCCCTGGGTCAAAAATTTCATGCTCAAGAGCACGAAAGTAAGTCGCATTCCTCATACTCCAGCAAGGACGGATTTGTGAGCGAGAGTGTCTTTGTGGGATTGATAGAGGAGTTTCTGGGAAAGCAACCGCATGGACAGATTGGTGTGGACAGAGATGTGATTGAGAACATCCTTATCCATTTAGATTTGTGTTTCAAGGTGGAAGATACTTCTCAATTTTATTTCATTCCCTCCTTCATACCGGAGCATGCAAGCAATGAAGAACAGAAGCCTCAAGAAGGGAAGGACTTGGAGTCGATGGCTTGGGAAAGTAGGGGTGAAACTTCACAGTTTGTCGGCATCCGGATTCAATGCCAAGATGGAAGAACAATGTCATTGACCGCTGCTTTTTTCCCGTGCTTCCAGGTGATTTCATATTTATTGTGAGCAAATTGAATGCTTGGAGTTCTCATTGTAACTTGTGGTCGATGAATTTTCCCTTCTCATTAGTTGAATTCAATTTTGTGGAATGCGCAGCTCAATATTTACCAAATTTTGTATCATTGTAGATGTTCATGAGACGCAAGTTGATATCGGAGATGCGTGTCTCCAAGAAAACAGTGACCTGCTCTCGACAGTATCTGCGACTTTTTCTTGATGGACACGAGATCTACGTCGAGCAAGGAACGTCCCACAATTACATGGATGTTTTGATGTTACGCTCAAAGCATAAATCACGGTCGGAGGCTCTGCAATACTTGATGAAGCATATTGTCCAGGTGTTGATATCATTTTGCGCATCATCCAAAGGCTGTCCTGGGGTGGCTTTAGTGCTCAGTGTGATCCAAACATCTTGCGTGGAGATGTTGATTCCGAGTCATCTCAGAGGAGCCATTCTCATCGAGGAGCTCAAATCAAACTTCATTGATAGCATCAATGACAAACTTGAGGATATTCAGTTGGATAGGTTTCACATGGAGAAGGAGGAAGCGTTGTTCAGCTATGAGCACTCTTGGCCCTCGATTGAAGGACACACAGGGGTAATTTCCGAAAGCGCTAGAGATTTGTTGTGGGAGAGCGATGTTGAAGCGGTTGTGAATGAGATCCGACAGAAGCGAATGCAACAATTGGAGTCATTGCAGCAAGGTTTAATCGAAGTGAACAATGACTTGAATCATTCTCATCCTGAAAATGAGAACATGGTTGGCAGATCGAGTTTTCGTGATATGAAACAATCCAATCGAACTTCATCCATGTGCTTAAGTCGGGCAAGCACAAGTGTACAACATGGTTCTATCGGACTTGAGAACAAGATCGATCAACTAGTACAAAAGGTTGATGGTTTGGATCAGAGGTTGAGATTGATGGATATCAAGGTGGAACAGATACTCTCTTTGCAACAAGAAGTGAAGTCAACGTTTAGCGCCTTCATGTCTAAAGTGGACAGGATCATTGAGTATCCTCAATCGCTTCAGCAGGCTGGAACTCCCAAACGACCATACGTCAAGGATGATGTTGGACTTTTCTATAAGATGAGTGCGCATCTGCATGTTGGAAAAACCGTTCGGTTACACTTGATGTGTGAATCGGCTACTGGATTTCACATAGTCAAAGATCAAGAAGGTTTAAAGATACGCGTGGATCTGAATAATCGCGCATGGATTAGCAAAACCATTGAAATCTCACTCAAAGTCATGTATTATGCTGTGAAGGCTGGACTAGATGTAACCTTCGGGTTGGGCCAAGCGATTCCGGACTGGGCAGATTTAAAATCTGATATTGTTAAACTAGATGGCATTAGCTATAGTGATCGTAGTGCAGTTTTAAAAGGTGGGGAAAGCATGGAGCTCAAAGAAGCATGGCTGAGGATTCAGCAAACTCTTGCGCCCCAGCTTCGAGACCGCTATTCGACAATCTTCAAGTTGTATCAGGTGAAATATGTGAGACTAGAATTAGGTGGGCATGCATGGGTGTGCGAGGAGTGCATGAGTAAAGGTATTAGAGCTCGCATTTTGGTAGTAAATTGAAGACCTTAGAATGTCATGATGTATCATGACATTCTGTTGACAAGCATATGTTTAGACACTCATGCAATATGAACCTCTGCAAAATCTTCCTTAGAGTTTTCACGTGTAACAATCTTTTATAAAATGTGCAATCATGTCAATCGCGCAGTTATGGTTCTGAAGAAGATCAGATTTTGGCTAAATTATCACTAGTTTATCGTAATGGTCTTGTTTGCAGTCCATCAAATTGGATAGTTTATTTCGTGAAGCTCAAGAGTAGCCCTATTTGGGCTACGTGGACCGCGACAACGTAGACATTGGTGAGGCAATCTGTGTAGTACTGCGCACAGATCGTAGAGATGTGACTGCGGACATTGCTTCGTCGCGTTGTGGATCTGAGGAGTATCTGTATGTAAGTCATCTGAAAAATTATTTTCGTCGACCTTGACAACCTCTTACCTGTCATATCTCGACATGTCTCAGGTCTAAGATATATATCCAAGATCCTGAGACGATAATAGATTACTCCCATGTAGATAGGGATGGGCACGGCTCCGCTAACAAAAAATATTAGCCAGCTAGCCGATAAATATTTGCCACCTCTATCCGAGGCCGAAAACGAACCATAAACTCGGACCGAACTTACGATTTCGCCCGATTATTTCCTCAACTTCGACCAAAATTATCCAATAAACATTTATTTCGGACGAATATTTCCGTTGATTACATTTTCGGGCGAGAGCCGATTAGCCGACGGCTAGCCAGCTAAATTTGAGGCCAAGCCGGCTAGCCGAAAGTTAGCCGGCTACGTGCCCATCCCTACATGTAGATGCCAGACAAGAACTAGCCGCTCTCTACTGCCTGGAAGTGCACTGAGCTTATCTCGTCTCATGTAAAAGTTGTACAGGACAACAGAGTATTCAACAGAGAACTCGGAGAAACTCCTCCTTACAATCGAGCACTCCATGGGAAATAATCTTCACCATCAACGTAAACTTTACTGAAGAAATCTGGCGCAGACAGATTCACAAACAGACGCCGCCAACCAAAGTGAGGATGGCAATTTTCTCCTACATGCGGTCGTTCGGGCCTAAGCTGCGAACTTGAAGAATACATGAAGGGGAACCTCCCGGAACCTTCCTCAGGAACCCAGCTACTCGACTTACAGGTGAATTAAAGTGAAGACGAAACCGAATTATTCTAATCCTGGACTAGGATTGCACAATGAAGGTACTGATATGAATCCGATCAGCAACCAGCTCTTCGTATTGTTCACACAGTGTTTCTTCAATTGGACAGAAGATAGGGATGAATATATCATCGTACTCCAAACGCTGAGTGATATCTCGTGGTCATATGAAAAGCTCGTCCGGCCCAGTAACTTTACTTTCCCCTTCTGTCTGCGTCCGACTGCCATGTGAAATTGATGCTGCCTCGTCTGCTGTTATCTGCTTCAGTTTCTCCAGAGCTGCACGTCCAGCACAATGCAACATACCCACTGTAAGGTAATTGTGTGAAGCTAGAGAAGTACCGAAAACGAAACAAAGCAAAGACAGCGTAGGTTCGAAAGTTCTGAAAATATCACATCCCATTGCATTGGTCCGAAGCAGCTTTACGATTAAGTACAATATCAGACACAGGTGGTTATCTAGACAGAGCTGCCTTCAGCCCAGAAAGAAAACCACACCCTGTGTGAGACGCGTACCTTCAGTGTAAGACTCATAAAGCTCTTCGGTGACAGATGACGGCAGTGAATAGTCCTTGCACTTGCTATTGTCCACTTTCTTCAACATCTGTTTGAAGTGTCGTACCTGCGCAAACATCCCCAGGTTACAGATCAACGCACATAGCGGGTTAGATGACTGCAGGCCGTTATGCACAACCGAAAAACAAAGACAACAAGACGATGGTCTGCGCTGAATAAGCCAGAGCAACATGGGAGGAAGCGGATACAGCGCTATTGAACTTGTTATATGGAATGTAGATCAAACTACTTTGTGGTTTATGCATGTTCAGAAAGCGAACCTCCTCCTTCTGAAGAAGAGTATAAGAGCTCCCGGGCTGTCCGGCTCGAGCAGTGCGCCCAACACGATGGACGTAGGTCTTTGCGTACACAGGCATATCATAATTGACAACGTTTGCAACACCTTCCACATCCATACCCCTTGTCATCGCATCTGAGGCAATGAGCACTTGTGCCTGGCCATTCTGGAATTTTGCCAACGCTTTACTGTAAAGCATAATATAGAGGCAAGTCATTAGGATTATTGAAGCCAGCTACGAATGTCGAATAACAAACGAACGAAACCGAGGCAAGTCATTAGGATTATTGAAGCCAGCTACGAATGTCGGATAACAAAGGAACGAAACCGACTTGGGCATTCACCCCAAGCTCAATAAATCATAAGAAAGAGGAAATAACCTGCGACTTAGAGGTCTGTATGTAGAAATATATACTTATTAGTTATTTGGTCTACATAACCCATCAAAAGCACACACGTGTTGGACAAACCTGCGGGGTTGTTAATGCTGCAAGCTTGAGTACTCAAGCACCTTGAACGACAATCCTTTGTAGCATTTTAGCAGAGTATATAGTTGATGAGTAGCCACTACAGAAGCAGTGAAAACAACGGTTGTTTGGCTGCAAAGCTGTTGCAAGAGTGCTACCAAATATAAGGGCTTCTCTCCCGGTTTGCAGACCTGCAGAGATGTTCAGGACAACAATTTCTGTTACGGATCATGCGATGCAGGTTTGAACAAACACAAGCTCCAAGGCTACGTGAACTAAATTGAGTCAGCAACAAGTTATGGTGGCAACGTGTGTGAACAGAGATACGTACCATCCTGTAAGACTTAAGTTGTTCTGGTAGTTGATACCGGTTGCCAGCAGCACCAGGCGCCACATATATGGGGCAGAAAAGACCAAGTTGTGCAATTTTTGCTGGATCTCTCGTCAAGGTAGCCGATAACACCATCTTCATCAATCGTGGGAGTGCAGTGCCTCTATTTCCTCTTTCAAGACAGCTGCACGTAATCGCTAAAAACTTAATGCCCAGCTTTTTCTACAGTGAAGCTCATTATTCATGTAGTTGCGTCCACCTTTTGCCTCAGGGCGTCAGCGACGTATTACGATGGTTTCCATATTATGAGAATAGACATGAAATGACCAGAAGCAACAGAAATAAGCAAACGAGAGGATCAAACCATGTGAATATAATCCGGACATTCCGTACCAATTTCTAATGGTGCGGACTGAGCCAGGATGAGAGTTTCGAAACGCTAGTCCAGACAACATCGGGCCAGAAGCAGAAACACACGCCAAGACATTTGGCAGCCACTCCTGGTAAGATTGCCGTAGCAATCTATCTGTTTCATCAACAACCTGACAGACAAACCAATAGTTTGTTAACCTCTGTGACATATCGTTCGAATTGATAAAATGAAACAATTTAGAGAATCTATATAGGCCTCATCACGGCCTTTGTAGAAAGATGACGCTATAGAGAAACAAAGGCAATAGTATCACCACGGAAAAAACTCACGAGAAATTGTAGGTGCTGAAGAGTGAACCCTTTTGTATTTCGAATATGGTCCATCAAGCGCCCTGGAGTTGCAACAAGTCTGTCAACTTGGCTTTCGGCAAGGTCGGGAGTTGCAGCCTCAGATTTTCCAAAACTGTGGACCATCGACTTACGAATCTGAACCAATTCAGCCGCTTCAGCTACAATTGACGTTTGTCCCACAGCTAGTCCCACTGAGAGACCAACTGCTGGTGCGATGGTGTCAAAGACTGCTGTAACCTGAAGAAACGAGATTACCAAGGTTGAAGGCCTTGGTAAGATCTTGTGAAACTGTGACACCTTCCGGGTAAGAAAAAAAAGTGCATACAGTGACATGAGAGAAACGTACCTGCTCGATCGTCTCCAGAGTTATTTTCCGAGCAATCTCATCCTACGCATAAGCTTTCGGAGATTTCCGATAGATTTTCCTTGGAAGTTGGTCCAATACGATCACAAGAGCAAGCCTACTGCGCACACTATCTTTCCATCCATCTAGGGCCCCTTCGGCTGCTAAGTTCACACACTCGCCAAACTTCATCTCCACCTGAATAATGCATGTTACGACTTTCAGACCAAAACAAATAAAGCCTGCCTACTTACATGACTACTGTCTTAATCTCTAAGCTTAGACCACTCACACTCTTCAGCCATAAACATGGTGGAAAACGGTGTTAAGAAAACTTTCAAGGGGAAAAAATATGTAGCACCAAATCCTCGAGGTCCTCAAAACATCCAATATTCAGAACTCCACTGAACAGAGAATGTGATTCAGTGCAATTCAGAGCTATACTTAAGTTCGTCAAGTTGCCATGTATAACATATTCAATAGATGGATTGAAAAATCTCTAGTAGATGAACCACAAATAAGGTTGATGGACAGAGTAAGAAGTCAGTCATAAGCTTCTTTCCTTAAGAAGCTCTAAATAGTCGGTAATGCGAAATGGTGTCAGGTCCGAAGGTTGACTGACTTTCATATACAGGACTCGGTTGAGGTAGTTTGTAATAATCTCCCTCGTCAGATTGCTGATCCGAATGGTCAACATGTTTCAAAAGAGAACACCAACGCGAAGTGCTCCCTTCCTGTGCTCCCAGTCTAACGCCTTACAGGTTTTAGAGCGTCAGGTTCTCCTTAAAGCCTCTTCGAGAACCTCTGAAGAGGCTTGATGGTAAGTGGTTCAATTCTTGATTTTCCTCGGAAAATGTCAAAAGGACTGTTCATTCACGCCAGAGATTCCCTGACATGTACTCATCGTCCATGTAAGGACTAAGATGAGGTTCACGAGGTCCAAATGGAACATCTCATTCTATGATTCGAAGAGACAGAGTGAGGGTCCAAGATTACCTCTCGGTCGAAATCAGGACCACGCATGAACCAACTCTTACTCGCAAACACATTCTTTTCCGCATCTACGTCTCTGTGCCTGGAAAACGCTAACACCAGTTGTTGTTGAATCATGAAACCATCCAGTATCATCAAATTCGCAAGCTGCCTTCCGGGGTTTGTGGGAGCACAGGAAGGGAGCACTTCCGGGCCTCATTCGTTGGAGGGAGTAACGCTTGATTCTGAAGCACTCGTGAACACCGTGCGACGGCACCCCTTATACCTTCGTGCTGTCTTAAAGAATTAAATAGATTTAAACCTTGTTCCTGTTGCTTAAAACCCAACTCAAATTCGCAGGCACACGCGTTGAATCATCTCTTTCACCAGGCAAGATAAGATCGGGTCGTCAAAGCTGGATTTGATATACTCCACCCTAAAACCCTAAACCCTTCTCTATTGAAACTGCAAAGACATCAGAAGCTCTCTTCCAACTGGCCCATTTGAAGAACTGCAAAGCCGATTATATTACAGAGGGATATACTAAGAGCGAAGACTCATGAGCGTTAAGTACGAAATGAGGAGATAGCAATGCTTAGGACTTCTGATGGGCTAGCTAGTCTCGAGGAGATGACTTTGGAGTGCAGTCAGGTGTTGACAGGAAGCCAGACTCATCAGCATTGAGTGAACTGAAACGCTCGATAGTTAATTGCTTCGTGAGTAAAGAACAAGGGTTTACAAACCAGAACTGAAGCACGTCTTCCAAAGTGACCGTGCAAGAGCTCAGAGATGGCCCAGAGTTGCTGAAGCTGGCGGCAACCAAATGACTAGGGCTGCTAGGGCTGCGCATCATTGTCAAAACTGGATTTCCACGATCGAGAGCTTCAGTAAAGACTAACGACAGACGACTGGATCACTCTGGACGGCAAAATATAACTCTGCGCACTGGCCCCAATCTGCCCATCACCATGTCGTCCCCCGAGACGAACTCAGCTCATCAGGATGAAACAGTGCAAAATCTTCGCAGGTGATGTGTACAATTTAGTGCTTTGAAAATGAAACTTATTAAACATTTGCTGAAAACATGGAAACATGATAGACAAACCTGGATGCAATCGTGGATGTTGACGATTAAACCGTGCAGTAAAATCCATCCTCACTTGCAGCGGCGATGATGAACGCACTTTTGCCAGCTGCCCTGCAGTCGACGCACTCCCATCTCCCAGTCGCGGTTTGAAGCCAGAACCAATCCGCAACCTCTTCTCGAGAAACGACAAAAACTGTCTCTCCATCCGCCACCTTCGTCCTGCCCTGGATGCAAGAACGAAATTCACAGACCCCATCCCTCCCTCCCTTCCTCCCTCCCTGAACTGCCAGGCAATCTGATTTCCAGCTCCAAAAGCAAACCAAAATCGTCTGCCAACACTTTCGTTCGACCAGCCACAGAGAGAGAGAGAGAACACTCCTCGACTAAAGCAGCCGTCGATCACTGAACTCCATCACTCCCACCAAAACTCTCCCACTGAGCTCACTCACTGCTGCACTACCCCGAACCAAGGCACCTGAGAACACAGCACCACCTCGTTGGCTGGCTGGGTGCAGATCCATCGTCGTAGGCTCATGAACAGGCCGGCCGTGTCCATGAACATCGGGCGGCAGCGTTGACAAATTCGCGACCGCAAGTCGCAATGCGCAGTCGAGGCCGTGGCCTTCGTCTCACATCTGCCAAGTGGAACTCTGAACTCTCGGGTACAGAGCTCCCTCGCGCTGACCTCAGAAGCGTACCTCACGGGACCAGAGCCCCTTTCCACGTACGTATCCGAAGCGTACATCGCCTGAGACACATTTCCGAAAACACGACTACAGACTTCGGGAAGAAGTCCAGGGAATATTCTGAAATTCCCGATGACCGGTCGAGATTTCGGGATGGGTGCTCATGGAGACCGAAATGTAGGGTACCCTAGATGTCGGGCTGCTATAATGAAAGATTAATATGAACTCTGCTTTGCCGCAGGAAGATCGCCCTTGCCTGTCGTTGAATGATGGCAGCAGGCTCCATGGACGACGAGCAGGACGAGGTCGAGGAGTGTGGCAATCGCATTCTTCTGTGGGCTGTTGGCATTCGGAGGCGCCATGACATGAACCGAAGTTTAGTCGGCATGTCGTCGAGCAGTTTGGTGGAATTTGGGCGGAAGGTTCCGGCGGCAGTTGGTTGGCGTGGAGATGAGGATGGTGGGATGGGTCGAGACGACGAGAGATTGTGGAATAGGGAGGCGATGGGGTTTCTTTAGGTGAGACGAGGAAGAGGGCGGCAAGCGAGAGGAGGCGGAGGACGAGAGAGTGATCGAGTGCCGTCGGTCGGAGGGAGAGAGGAGAGCCTGGAGCGGCGGGGTATGGATATAAGACAGGTCGCCCTGGGCGCGGCTTTCGGTGCTGCGGTGGCCGTGAATGCTGCACTACAGTCGCTCCAAGATGCCGGCAGCTTCCTCATTCACAGTCCCGGCCCGTGGATCTTCTGGACGCCACCACTCGCGATGCGCGTAAGCGCCCTCTTAGTTTTGTTGATGATGTGGACGACGACGAGGACGATTTTGACGCTTTCAAGAACAACGACGAAGATGAAGCCCGTAATTGTCCCGCTCTCCCTCCTCTGACAGACCATCTTTTCGAGCATGAAGGTTTCCTGGTTTCTCTATCATGCAGAAGAAAACGTGCATTCTGTACATAGAGCGGAAATCTCTCTCGATGAAAGCATTTGCCATCCATTTAAGATTTTTTACTCCACATTTGAACGCTGTGTTATACATTGTTTTAATTAGTTGTAGACCTAAACATTCAACTGGAGTAATTGGTTGGCAATAATGCAGACAGTGCTAGCCTTGACATTTACCGACATTGACCATGATCTAGTGCATACCTTGACCTCTTTCGTCCGAAACCTAAGGAAGTGTGAGGATTACAGCAAGCGGTATTCTTGCGTATACTCCATGTCGAACATTCACTGAAACCCATACCCTGGCACGAATTGATGAGGCCGCAATTTGTCTGTGTGCGTCCCCATTTTGTTTGGTTCTGTAGGTGGACCCAGTGGCGGAGCTAAGTGGGGGTGCAGTGGGGGGCACGACCCCCTCCGGTCGAGAAATTCCCCTCCCCTTCGGAGCAAATTTTCCTAGCCCCCCCTTTCCCCGCAATAATTTGGAAAATCGGTAAGGACTTGTGAACGGGTTTCCAACCTCACGAAGTCTCAACTACAATCTGCTATGGGATATGACGTTGCAAGCAGACACGAGGGCGAGCACACCAAAAACTCGAGAGTAACCCAGCGATATCGTTCATCTGCCGGCTCCATACTTCGGAATCCAAACTCACTAACGCAAGGATCGACAACCCAATCTCCAACAGCCTGTGCCACTCTCCACCTACCCCGAATTTCTAAACGCTACCTCCACCTAAACGCTTTGTACATCACCTCAATCCTCCACTTCACAGTCGTAGAAGACTCGGAGAATATACAATCGGCCCCATAATATTGACTTTCAATCTGATAAAACATCCTTAAACCATGAGCAGGCTGTGGGGACCTCGGCCTCGACTCCACTGGTTACAAAGTGGAACAAGCAGGCTGCCACGGCAGCAGAAATCTGTGTGCTCCTTCTCACCGGCGACTGGAAGGGGCAAGTGGAACGCAGTTAGGCTCGGGAAGGTAAAGTGAAATACTTTATTAATGTTATCAAAGCTCACCGCATATAGTGGTATCTTGGAAAAACACTTTCCACTAATAAAAGTGTATGTACTAGTTTCTAAATTCAACGTTCCTTTTCCCGTGGGTCCTGGAATAACCAGAAGTTATAAGGCAGCTTCTGCGTTGAAACATTCAGGTTAGATGACGGTCGCCTTGGAATGCGTGTTAAAGGAAGATAAAGCAGAGGCGTGAACTTTTTGACTTTGCAGTTGAGTCATTGACTTGTTGGCTATGTTCCCACAATAAAGATCAGAAGTATCCAGTCCAGCATCTTCACTTTCTTCTGCGGAGTAAATTGAATACAAGTAGGGGATGAGAAGTAGTACAGTATTCTGAATAACTTCCGGTTGGAGTTGAGGAATTTAATATATATATAAAAGTTTCTGGACCAGTGAGTAAAAAATGAATTACATTGTGTATTTTCTAGAAGACCTTGCAACAAAGTCAATGCCAACAATTATTGTTGGAGCTGTGTTGCAAGAAACTTTTCACTTGTAGGCAAAAGCTATTCCTAGGGTAAGGTAAAATTTTCCTACATTTACACCCATGGAGAATCCATGAATTCTAGCGGTACCAAAAGTCAGAATACCCCAAAAAAATCAAAAAACACAGGAGGAAAAAAGAAAAAAAGCATTTCCTGTAATTTGACATAACATATTTCGGAAAATATGATTTAATACCAGTGTGGTTGTCTACTGTAAATTCTGAGGGAGTTAATTAAAAAAGGATTGATATACAGGCTGCAGTAATAGAGGTCCATAAGTTCTTGCATGTGCCCACGCTCAGATCAGGGAACGGAAAGTCTTCCTTAGTACGCATTTTGAGACAATTTGCTCGCTTGAACAACAAGACAACTCCTCTGGAATCGGCGTGCCCGGCAAGGTGGTGCAGATTTGCAGATACAGCAGCAGACCTGTTTCTGGTGGCAAGATTGATGACGTAGTGAGGTTGGAACTGGTGAAGAGTCTGTCATCTAACCACCACGAACTCAGCATGCTTTTTCTGTATGCATGTTCATTCATTTTAGCCTTGCAAAATTTAATTTAAACAAATCATCCAGTCCGCCATGGACTCCGAGAAAGTCAAAACACCAAAAGGTGATGCAGATTCGAGAGAGGTTTTTAGTTTCCACTATACAACTTCCAGAAAAACTCTTCTTCAGCATTGCCCACTTCAGTAAATGGCACACGATCAACTAGAGTTACATATGAGTCCGCACAACTTTGACTTGTGCAGATGGCACACGGTCAACTAAAGTTACATATGAGTCAGCACAACTTTGGATAGTACTGTATGAAGTGGATTCGGCTGCTGGACTATGAATGGTTCCTAGATTCTTTTTCATGGCCATGCATCTCCGAGCCCCATGTGACTCAAGGTGGTACAGTTATTTGTACATTGGAATCTGGAGGGTGTTGTCCGGAAAACTATATTCTCGATGTCACAACGACACATGTTTCGAAATTAAATTATATCAAACTCAGAAGCTTCATAGCGCTGTCATTATTCCCACATGGTGAATAAAGTTTTACTCAGAGCTTGTCGCCGCATTCCAGAAGAACAAACATCAGGCCGTCAGTTATGATGTAGAGTTGCTGGTGGAACACAGTTTGGAGATGTCACGTGTTTCATAGCATTCTAAATAATCACCACCAATATCATACTTGTGCTATTCTATGCGATTCTGCTTGATTTTCACTATTCCCGTAACCCAGCAGCAGCTTGATAATACTCACGCGTAGGAGAGAGGAGAGGCTTCTTATGATTGCTTTGGAAGCAGCCTCATAAGCGTTCAGCCTCTTGGAGGATGGTTGTACTCAGTCGCATCAATCTCCATAAACAAAATTCTCAGTTTCATTGTGACAAAGTGGCTGGCATTCCTGCGTTCAGACTGATAAAAGTGTATATACCAGTTTCTAGTGTCAAAGTTACTCTTGTGGGTCCATGGAATAAACTGAAGATATAAGGAAGCTTCTCATGTAAGTTGAATATTTCAACTTAGATGAGGGTCGGCTTGAAATGTGTGTTAAAGGAAGATAAAGCGGTGGCGTGAACGGTTGGTTGGACTCTACAGTTGAGTCATTGTATGGTGCGTTGTACTTGTTCAGTATGTTCCCATAATAAAGATTAAAAGTATCCAACCGAGCATTTCACTTTGTTCTGCGGAGTGAACTGGAGGTTCTAAGTTCCACCTTTGGGTCCCTGGAATAAGCCCAAGATATAAGGAAGCTTCTGAGTTGGAATATTCAACGGAGATCAGGGTCAGAGCTAAAGTGATTTAGTTTTTTGTTTTACTCTCCAATTTAGGCATTGTACTGCGCGTAAGACTTGTTTGGCAAGATACCACAATACAATCAAAAATATGTTCCGAGAATAGTGTCCAATGTGTATCGTTCCATTTAGAAACCCGATTGTCTAATATCACAACAACTGTTAACAATTATAAACAAGCCAGCCAAGATGCTGCTTCTTAAACATACTTGACTTGGCTGTTTGAAAAAGCAAAAGACATTTGCGTACAAGTGAAGATTGCTTTTGAAGATACAACCTGTAGCATTCTGCATGATCGCTACATACTGTCATGGAATAAGTTGGAGAAGGTCTTATGTATCTGTGAGCAGATCGTGTCTTGATTCTTATGAAGTGGACGGTGGGTTACATGTGGATGAGTACTCCACACTCAACATCAACGACCCTCTACTTTTCTGTACCACAATAAAATCAAAAGTATCCAACCAAGCATCTTCACTTTCTACTGCGGAGGGAACAAGAGTAAGTTGAATACAAGTGGAGAGTGAGAAATAATGTAGTGAACAATTTCCAGTTGGATTCTTGACAAATTTAAAATATATATAAACATTTCTAAAGCACTGAGGCATAAAAAATTATATTGTGCATTTTTTAAAAGATCTTGCACTAAGAGTCAATGCCAACTATTGTTACAGGATAGCTTTGTAGTCATCGGAGTGAATGCAGGACACTTTTTATTTGTAAGGTGGTGTGGGAAAAATGATCCCTAGGGTAAAGTAAATAATTCCTACAAGTACACCAATGGACACCTGCGGCAGAATTCACCAAAATAGAGAATTCCCAAAAAAAGAATCAATTATCATAGTTGAAAAAAAACATGTCACGTAAATTAAGATGACATATTTTGAACTAATATTTGGTTGCATTTTAACTTTAGGGAGAGACTAAGTCATTGTTGGAGATTATCCATTGATTCTTTCATCAACATTTGATCTTTTCAGACTTAGTTCAACTTGAATGTATCATGCATCAAGATTTTTGTGTGTAGGCATGTAAGTGAAAGTCTGAAATAATTACTTACAATATTATTTCCAACTCCTTGTTTCAGCTTCAGTTATAAAGTTGGAACAAGTAAACATGTAACATCCACTGCCTATCTCATTTGTGTAGTTGTACTATTTGAGAATTATTCAGTTGCATTAATCTAGATGATGCATCTAAATAAACTGTCCAAGAATCAAAAAATTAAAAGTAACCAAAACAGCTGAAAAATTTTAGAGTCAAAATCTCTAAAGCTGTGAATAAAATTTATATAAAATGTAAAATTGTAACTTTCATTGAATATGTCTTGTCAGAAACAAATTATTACACATTGTTTATGACTGAAAATTTTCTGATTTGAGGTATCATCAAATAAATATGATAAACATGCAACACATATAATAGAAAGGTATTAAATCACAATTTTAAATTTTGTGACTAAAATTCATGTGAATTTGCTTTACACAAAAGAGAGAGTACTAAAGACATGAATTAATACTTTTGCGTTTCAACCATTTTATCAATTGAACAATGTGCTTTCATCTTTTTATCTCACATGTTTGGAATTATGATATGAGCATACGAGTGCAATAGTTGCATTTGAGTCAATATATCAGGTATTGCAGTTTCCATGTAAGTTTGTCTTACCCTTTAGACTTCAAAGGAGATGTTCGTCTGGAGTTTTGAATCATTGTTCTCTAAAATTTAGCATATGAGGTATTTTTCATCTCATCGATACAACAAGTTTTTCTTCACTTGCAAGCAGATTAGAAGAACGTAAATTCTTGAGAGGATTTATGTTGACCTTAGCAAGTATCATGCTGGTTCTGTCGTGTTCTAAAGGACGTGATAAACAAGCAGGACTGCTCTTAGCTCGGACGAAATCTGATTTTATTTTAATGTTTGAGGTTGAAAGACCTCAGACACTGGTGTTAGAACTGTGCATGCCTGACAGTCGAGGTAGAAGAACAATCATACCAGCAGTTGAAGACCGCGAGTCCTCGTGTACTCTGTACCCATGACATTATGATTAGAAAAATGATTTCCCACAAAGTTTATCACTTTCTGATCCTACGCTATATGCAGAGTAATGTAGACTACTGTACCGATCGTCAAAGCAAGAAAAACGCGCAAGAGACTTTACACACCAAGCTGACAACCCATGTGCCTCTCAGTTGTAAGAATACAACCACTTGCTTGAATAAATCAAAGATTCTTTAAATCTCTGTGCTCAGCGTGACGACATCGACTGTATCAGCACACTGATGCAGTCACTCAATTTTCACGTTCACTTGCACAACAAAGTCAAGATTTACTCTGACCTTCTCAGAACATTTTCCAATCACTCCGAGTATGGAGGAACACGCGTGTTGTGTTAGTATGTTGTCTTGACCTCGATCATCCAGACAATATAATGAGAGGATCTGATGAGTAAGCTGCAAATTTCTACTCGCTACGCTTCGGAGGGTCTGTGTTCCCGTGGGTGTTGATGCAGCTGGATTCGCATTCTCCCAGTCCGATTGTACATGGAGTTTTCTACAAGTTAGAGTACTTCCCATCTGAGATATCTGCGTTTCCATGCTTTCTTTGACATTCTGCATCCACATCGCACCATCTTCGATACAAACCAGTTTTTTGGATTTCAGATTCACTTGCAGAGCTTTTAGCTTGTCCACTCAGTTGGGTCATCAGTGCTAATCAAACAACTCTTTTGGATTTCAGATTCACGTGCAGAGCTTTTAGCTTGTCCACTGAGTTGGGTCACTGGTGCTAATCAAACAGCTCTCTCCGTTAAACTTCACAAAAGGTTTGTTCCCCGAGAGATATGAAGTCCCCATTGCACACTCTCTACAATTTGCATTGGAATCGGAATATTGGTTATCTGCTTTGATTTTGATTCACATTTCTTGTCTTGCCCAGCACTGAGTGCGAGCAGCGTCTTACTTCTAGTTTGCACAATATCCCTACGTTCGTGGTGATTGCTCCTAATCCGAATCCTTGCAGAGGTAAGATTAATCTTATTTATCTCTTCATGCAGGTCGCAAGAAGTGTCATGCCCAGCAGGCACCAGTTTTGACACAGCGACGGGAAGTTAATTCTCTTCGGGTGAGCCGATCCTTCGGATTGAGGAGGGGCTCCTGAAGCCCAGGTGACATTTCGCTCGCGTTTTCCAAGCAGCAAACGTTTCTTAATCTCTGAGAGTGGGGGAGAGAATGGAAGGTGCAGGTGCGTCCATCTTCAGTCACGCTGCTGAACTGGCGACACGGGAAATGGACTCCGCACACGAGGAACCGGAGCTTCCCTCCGCCATCCAGGACCTTGTACAGCGTCTGGAAGGACAAGGCGAGCCTATAACGGAGCTTCCCTATTTAAGCAGGCCAGAATTTCGGGAGTTCTTTCCCTATGCTGAATCACTGTCGACAATCATAGGGAGGCGAAGCCAAGTGCGTCGTCGAGTGCTGGAGGCAATCGGCAGCTGCACCACCTTTGAGATTCTGGACGTGGGCAATTCTTGTGGGCTAAGTATATCGATGTTGACGGCAAGCGAGTGGGAGGTAGTTCTCAGAGGTTCCAGGTCTAGCACCGTTCTCAAAAAGATAATCGTTGCTTGGACACACCTTGCAGGTGATGCGGATAATGAGAGCTTGTGTTTCCAGCTGGGGAGAATTCTGAATTCCTCTAGCGTAACAGAGTTACAAGTGCGTGACTTATTGAGTGCCAGATGTTGGTCGAATCTCGCCTCAGGACTCCGAGGACGTTCCGATTCTAAACTCAAGTCTTTAGATTTATCGGTATCGTGGGAGGACTCGAGTGCGGTGAATGTGGCTGACATGATCAATAGTGCTCCTCTATTAGAAACGTTGCGTTTAGGCGGCTATTGGCAGGACATGGAGGACGAGACCGTTGGAATCCTGTCCCAGGCTTTGATCCAGAGCTCGTCTCTGAAAGAATTCACCTTATCAGGCGCGGGGAAGTGGGGAGGGCCCTTGTTGCTGAAAGCATTGGCCGGAGACGATCGCAACCGATCCATTGAACGTCTTCGGCTAACGGGTATAGTTGGACTCGGAGACTGGTTAAGGGAACTTCTTATTTCCAACCCATCATTGAAGAAAGTGGAGCTCCACCCCCTTGTCATGGAGCCTGAGCAAGCGCACCAGCTCGGCGAAGCCATACGTGACAATGCCATAGCGACTACTATACTTGTTAGGGTTGAATCCAGGTTTGATGAATACTGGGAGTCAGTGGAAGCTCTTGCTCGTTCTGCTAGCTCCGAAGTCAACGACCCCACTCTGGAGATTACACTCCATGTTGATAGTGAAGATGAAGTGATGTTATCATTAAACCTATTAGGTAGGGTACTCCGCGGGGAAATCACATCTCTGAGTATATTAGATCTCTTTTCCAACTCATATATACCGGAAGGTATTCTGTCCATGAATGGAAAAACTGGAGAAACTTGCGTCCTGAAGAGACTCCGATTAAGTGCTCTAAGGGACAATGTTTGGAAAGGAGTATGGAAGGACCTGCTTTTGTGCCTGCGAGGGAACACAAGTCTCACTCACTTGGATTTGAGTGAGAACTGGTGGCTGGACGAAGAGACGTTCAGGGACATGATGGGGCTACTCCAAGTGAACTTGAGCCTCCAGGAAATAGATGTCTCAGGAACCTCATGGGCAAGGGACGGAAAGGCGGCGCTGATTCAAGAGGCACTCAAGCAGAACAAGAAGCGGGCCGCCTACATGTCTGTATTCCGAGAAGCCGGATTAGCATTTGGAGATGCAAAAGCTGGTCGACTCTTCCTATGCGGCTCTCCTCTAGCAGGTAACGTGCTCTTTAACCTCTCAGCTTTTTGAACTAGCAATCTAAGGTTTTACGCTTCAAAATTAAGATTAAATTATAAAGTTTAGTCATGAATCTAGATGTATTTGGATGTATTTGTGTGAAAAATAAAACGGAAATATAAGAAGAGAAAAGTGAAATACAATTGATTTTAAATCTGAATAAGATATTTTTCAAAAGATTCATATTTGATTTGAAATTCAAATTTTTTTCCATTCTTGTTTATCATACTTAAAGAATATGGTATCAAGTAATCTGAAAAAATATCTGAAGTAACAAGTTGTATTTGTTGTGGTTATGTGTATTCAATTTATAGGCAAGACTCAATTACGTCAAACACTTATCCATGGAAGAAGTTGGCAATGGGCCAAATTCAAGTGGAGGACTGAAGGAATTGAAGTGGACTTCTTGCAAAACAATAAAGAAAGACAAATCTCAATTTGGGATCTTGCAGGACAAGATATTTTCCGTACCCTTCAAAGTGTGCTCTTTCCTCGAGCTAGCAATTTTTGTCTTTTTTTATTTGTTTATAGCCACTTCTGTCAGAAAGAAAAAAAGTACAAAAAAAGTTCTTGTCTTGAAACAGAGTTGGAGGAATGGTTGAGTTTCATCACATCCTGCACTAGGATTACGGGACATAGTCTTCCACAAGTTCTTGTTGTGATTTCACACAAGGATAAAGTCAGATTCAAATCTTTGAATTGGGCTCAGAACATAGTGAAAAAACTCAGTGAAAAATTTGCAAGATTTGTGGATCTTCATCCTTTTCAAGAGTTTTTTCATGTGGACGGTCGTAAGAAGAAGCAAGTTAGGCCTCTCAAAAAACACATTTTTGAGATCTTTGATGACTTGTTGAGTAAAAAATCTCCACGGGTTCCTCAATTGTGTTCCCAACTCTCGTACCTCTTGGTTAAAAACACCAAGAAGAATAGAAGATGCCCTCTTTGGCAATCCAAGAAGTTTTCTGAATTTTGTTTAAAGATGTTGACAGAATTCATTCCAACCTCTTCGGCTCATGCCAAAGATCATTCAGAGATGATGAAGTCAATCACATCTTATATGAATGATGTTGGATCCATAGTTTCTATCCCCAACCTTGATTATATTATTGTTGATCCAAATTGGCTCACCAATAAATTATTGGGTGAGCTGGTAGCTGTGGGTCAAAACTTTCTCAAAAAAACCTCGAGTGTTTCATACGCAAGCAAGGACGGATTTGTGAGTGAGGATGTCTTTGCTTGGTCGATAGAAGAGTTTCTGAAAAAGCAACCAGAGGTAAAGATAGGTGTGGACAGAGACACAGAGATAGGTGTGGATAGAAAAGTCATTGAGAACATCCTTATCAATTAAGATTTGTGTTTCAAGGCGGAAGATACTTTTCAGTATTTCATTCCCTCCTTCGTACCTGAGTATGAAAGTGCTGAAGGACAGATACCTCAAGAATTGGCGGACGAGAAGTCGAAGAAATGGAGAAGTAGGGTTGGGGCTTCAAAGTTTGTCGGCATCCGGATACAATGTCAAGATGAAAGAACAATGTCACTGAACGCTGGCTTTTTCCCATGCTTCGAGGTGATTTTAAAGATACTGCGAGAAAATTGAATGCGTTGAGGTCTGATTGTAACTCATGTTTGATGAATGGAGTGTTCCCTTTTCATTAGTAGAATTTAATTTTTTAAATGTGCCGCTTAACATTTACCAAATTCTGTATCATTGTAGATATTCATGAGACGCAAGTTGATATCGGAGATGAATGTCTCCGAGAAGACTATGATCTGCTCTCGACATTATATGCAACTCAACCTTGATGGGCACGAGATATATCTGGAGCAAGGAACATCCCGCAGTTACGTGGATGTTCTGATGTTATGCTCGGATTATAAATCAAGGGAGTTGGCCATTACTTACGTGATGAGGCATATCGTCCAGGAGTTGATATCATTTTGCGCATCATCAAAAGGCTGTCCCGGGGTGGCGTTAGTGCTCGGTTTGATCCAAACACGTTGCGTGGAGATGCTGATTCCGATTCATCGCAGAGGAGCCATTCCGATCGAGAAGCTCAAATCCAACTTCATTTGTTACATCAATGACAAACTTGAGGATTATCCGTCGGATAGGTTTCACTTGGTGAAGGAGGAAGAGTTGTTCAACTATGAGCACCCTTGGCCCCGGATTGAAGGGCACATAACAGAGGTTATACATGAAAGAGCGAGGGAGTTGTTGTGGAAGAGTGATGTGGAAGAGATTGTGAATGAGACCATTCAGAAGCAAATGCAACCATTGGAGTCATTTCATCAAGACCACAGCCAACAATTGAGATCATTGCAGAAAGGTGTAAACAAAGTGAACAAAGATTTGATTCACTTTTACCCTGAAAATGAGAACATGGTTACTATGAAAGACTCCAATCCACGATCATCCAGTGGGGCGAGCACAAGTGAATTTTGTGAAATCCGACATGCTTTGGATGAATTCCGACATGCTTTGGGAAGGATGGAAAGAAAGTTTGATGGTTTTGATGAAAGGTTTAGATTAGGTATGCAGAGATTGGAGACGAAGATGGAGCAGATACTCTCTGTGCAGCATCAACTGCAGTCAACTCTGAGTGATTTTGTGTCTAAAGTAGACAGGATTATCGAATATACTCAATCGTTTCAGCAGACCAGAACCCCCAAGCGACCTTACATTACGGATGATGTTAACAATTTCTATAGGTTGAGTGCATTTATGCATGGCGCGAAAATCGTTAGATTACACTTGATGTGTGAGTCGGCGACTGGGTTTCACGTGGTCGAAGATCAAGAAGGTTTGAAGATACGCGTGGATCTGGATAATCGTAAGTGGATTACCAAAACCATTGAAATTTCATACAAAGTCTTGTATTATACTGCAAAGGCTGGACTGAGTATGACGTTGGGGTTGGGCCAAGCGATTCCAGACTGGGCAGATTTAAAATCTGATATTGTTAAACTAGATGGCATTAGCGATGGTGATCGTAGTGCAGTTGTAAAAGCTGGGGAAAGCAAGGAGCTGACACAAGCATGGTTGAGGATTCAGAAAATTCTTGAGATAGATAACTTTGCAAAAATCTTCAAGTTGTATCAGGTGAAATACGAGGGAGTAGAATCAGGTCAGCATGCATGGGTGTGCGAGGAGTGCATGAATAAAGGTAGTAGAACTGGGATTTTGTCGGTAAATTGAAGAGGTTAGAATGTCATGATGCAAATGACAAGCATATGTTTAGACACTCATGCAATATGATCCTCTGCAAGATATTCCTTCAGAGTTTTCACTTGTACAAGTCTTGTATAATCTATGCAATCATGTCAATCGCACATACATGTTCTGAAGAAGTTCAGATTTTGGCTAAACTATAGAATTTCACTCTGAGGAAAAACTTTGAAGAATGCCTTGTTGCAAGTCTCATCATGATGAATGATGCGCTCCTTCAATCTAAAAATGGATGAGAAACTAATTGTAAGCATTACGACTGCTAAGCACACTTCCTACAATGATGCCGTGTTATCAGATCTAGAAACCTTCTGTGAAAGGTTGACACAGAGGTCCATCAGATGTACCGATGAATATTTTCATCAAATCTTGATTTTGCCACCATCAGAAGTACACAAAAAAAAGACATGTTATGCCTAAAGATGATTACTTCATTGCTGCCAATAAGGTACTGATGACATCACAACCTTCCATCACCCTTATCTCTGAACGGATCTGATATGCAAATTTATTGCTGTGCAGGTGTGGAATTACTGTAGTTGCCATTCTAAGATAAATGTTAATACTCGCTCCGAAATGCAGGGGCGAAGTGGAGCTTAAAATATCAACATATGGAGCCTTCAGGTATCATATGCTGGACGGAGTGGAAACTTAAGAAACCATGACTCTCAAAAGTGACATAAATTCTGCTGTTGTTTCCCTTCGATGAGAAATTCTTTCTATCTTGACGAAGAGAATAGTGTACATACACTCACGGGCATCCCTGAGCCTGGATCAGCAGTTTTTAATGCAGGTCATCTACTATTGACTTCAGACGTGATGATAATAAAGCTGGCATCTGCTAATCCAGAAATGAAGGACCATTGGTAAAAATGTTGATGTGATATTTTGTATTTTGTTCCGAATGTCTCTTCCCTTGTCTCGATGCTTCCCATATTTATCTTTCTACTTGAAGGTATTCGAGGAGTCTGCATCGCTGCATCCTTGAACATGCTGAAAAATTATCTACATGCCAGCATATTAGATTTAGTAAGAATTTCCACTAAAGCAACCTCCACCGGCTCACGGCAGGGGCCATTCATACGAACACCGGCTGGACAACCTGCTCAGTTAGGAGGTTGGAGTGGTAGCTTCTTTCTCATCGATGCACGCAAAGGATCAGCCTTAGAAGGATGGTGTTGATTACAGAGTGACTGGAAAAGAATTTCTCTAGAGTCTGAGTAGTCGATGTGACTGATCTACAATTCAGACAAAGGATTATGATGGTCGCTTTGTCGTAAGTTATCCATAGCCCATGTTGATTCAAAGCCGATCCACACGAGTGGAATCTTCTCAGGATCTTGGTTCCTACTGGAGATCCCTCTCATTCTTATCATTCACGGTGAATCTTAAATTAGCAAATAGAATACCGCTGGCCTCCTCCTCCTTGCTTCAAACTCAGATGTAATAATCTTCCTCAGTGGCCTGCGACGCGCAGAAGAACATCGTCTGGAGAATTACCCGCTTTCACGTAAAAGCATCACTTCTGCTACTTTCTATTCAAAGCATTTTCAAATTGGCAGATGCTTTGGCTGGGTTGTGTTGATTTTACGTTTAAATGTGGAATAACTGCAGCAGGGACACGAAGTCTATTACAGCTGTCTCTCAAGATCCGCGATTACACACATGTCATTGGGAAGTTGATGAACGATCAAAAGAAGCGGTTGCGCACCAATGCGAAATTCCGAGCTTTGGCTTCCCTCGGCTCCTCCCTAAGACTTGTGAGGGACATGCCATGAAGACAAGAGACCACATCGTCATGGAAAGATGCAACCAAAAAACTATCAGTAAATTACGCATGGAATATCTCTCTGAATTCTTCGCTTAACGTCCAAGGTTTCATTGAAGATTTTCTGCATCAAGCTGTGATTAATTCCATGATAAGTGCAACCCAGCCACCCAGAAAAGTGTTCTAGAGGAGTATCCCAAACGAAACAAAGATGTACGCCGATTACTTGATTACTTGTAATCAGACAGTTTAGCATTTTAGAAAACGGTGCTTTTCTAGTCTACGTTAAGTCAAACTAAATGTCGGATATCTGCATGGTAGGACCACATCCAGTGTTCAAGTTGTTGACTTTCCTAACCTGGCACTCGCAACACTCGTCATGAAGTCAAGCATCGCAGATCTCCTCGGTCAGATTGTTTGGCCTGTGATTAGAAAGACTTTGCAGTTTTACGTTGACGATGGTGCAGAGTTTGTGAGAAAGAGGTAAAGAAGTAAGAATCGGAATGAGTTCTTAGATATGTGACTGCAGCTAGCTAGATTTGTTGCGCCCAATCTGTCGTCTCTGCTGATTTTCGTCTGAACAGGGTGCTCGGTACAATTTGTGAAACAATCAGAACAATTTATGTGCTTTTTCTTGAACTGCTGTCAGGAGTGACAGATTATGTGATTCAAAAGCAGCGTAATTGTCTGCTGGAAATTCTATGCGAATGGGAGTTAATTACAAAAGGATTGATCTAGAGTCTGCAGTAGTAGAGGTCCACAAGTTCTTACATGTGCGCACGCTGAGATCAGGTACGGGAAAGTACACAATTTGAGACATTTCGCTTGCTGAAGCTAGGGAATTCTAGGCAATTCTTTCTAATCGTCGGGCCCGGCAAGGCGGTGCCGACTTGCAGAAAGGGCAGCAGACCTGTTAGTGGTGGCAAGATTGACGATGTGGTGAGGTTTGAACCGGTGAACAGTCTGTTATCTAAGCACCACGAACTTATTATGCTTTTTCTGTATTCAGGCTCATTCATTTTTAGTGTGCAAATTTAACAAAATTATCCGATCCAACTGGACTCACAGAAAGTCAAAACAAGAAAATGTGTGAAATTATTCGAGAGACGTCTTTAGTCTCCACTATAGCACTTCGAGTAAATCTCTTCTTCAGCACTGCCCACTTCAGTAAGTTGCAGGAGGTCATCGACCACCACTTACTGCAGCATTGCGCTATCCTTAAACCCTTCCCGGTAGAAGATCTAGGAAGCCACTCCAGGTTAAAGGAGGTATTGTTCAGGCGAAGATTATGTTGTGAACTTCTGGCTGGGAATTGCAACTGCAGCCGAATTGGAGCAGGGAAGAAATGTGTCCTGAATCCATGTTGTCTTCAAATTCTCTAAAGTATATGGCCTGCCCAAGGGAAGAAATGTGTCCTGAGTCCATGTTGTCTTCAAATTTTCTAAACTAACTTTTACTAGTAGATGGCCTGCCCAAGTAAAATACGATCTGATGCCAAGCTGTGTTCCCAATGTCCATTCCGCCTTCCTTTTTCGAATCGAAATCACCATAATGAGACAAAGGCGTCGGAAATGATTTAGACGGAGGAACAAATCCATCGTTTTTGTGACTGGGTGTTATTGACTTTTTGGCTACTCTACTACAAGGATAGTCCAGGGAGCGAACTGATACCGAACATGGTCGGGAAAATACGGCTCATGAACAATTCAAAACTGTGACGATGGTCCGCAGACGTATGGAAAATACGATTCATGTACCATTCTAAACCGTGGCAATCTTCTTCATAGTGTTTATGAAAACAGGTCCTCCGACTCGTGCAGATTGCGCCCGGCCAACTAGAGTTGTATATGAGTTAGCACCACTTTGAAAACAACTGTATAAAGTGAACTCAGCTGCTGGACTATGACTCGTTCCTGGAGTTTTTTCCATTGCCGGGCATCTCCGAGCACCATGTGACGCAAGGTGGTAGAGTTATCTGTACACTGAATAGAGTCATAAGGCCTGCGAAATTCGTTCGCATGCCGTATGGACTCTGGGAGCAATCCGAGAGGATGCAACAGAGCAACATGCGTCCTGGTCGTGGAGACATCGGGGAGCGGTCACGAAGGGGCCTCCGTGAGCTCCTCGGCTGGATTCTCTTCTTCCTCCGCTGCCTTCTGTACTGGCACCTCCACGGCCTCTTTCAGGTCAGTTTCTGCGATTGAGATACTGCTCACGGCGTTGGAAGCGCCATTCCGTGACGAATTCGCCTGCACGGAACCTCCAGAGCGAGAGATGTTCAGCTGTACAGATTCATGTGATGAAGGCACGCGTAATGCAGGAGAGCCATGGGTAAGGCGAACGGTGGAATTTGAGCAGGATGCTATGCCTGAAACGGGAACTGCTTTGGAAGACCATGTACGACGTGAAGCTAACGTCGCACCGCCGCAGCTGCTGCCCACGAGCTAGGCAGCCATCGTTATTTCTCCAAATGCTTCGCTCCGTGATTGAATCCAGCGTCTGCCTCCAAGCTGGTGATGACCATCTCGATCTCGCCCTTCCAAAAAAAGTATTCCTGTTTACACATTATATCGTTACCATATCGTCACAGAATCTTATGGAACAAAAGCTCGACGAGAAGGCGCAAAATGCGCCTCGGAGGTGGAAAATATGAAACAGTCAATTGAACTGTACAGGATCCCGCAGATCAGGTCGAATTAAGAAGGGGGAAGCCGAATATTGTGAGCATTGGTCGTGACATTCGAAAAGTACTCATTCGACTCCCGGACGCAGCGAATCTCTCGAGCCACAGCCAATCGAAGCACGTCGTAGAATCGCCTCAGGAAGCCAGGCCAGTAGGGTTGGAGGCACAGCATCAAAGGGCATGCACCAGCGCGAGTGCATGCTTCGTTTGCATGTCGTAGAATCGCCTCAGGAAGCCAGGCCAGTAGGGTTGGAGGCACAGCATCAAAGGGCATGCACCAGCGCGAGTGCATGCTTCGTTTGCATTCTTCCGTAAGTATATCTAGAATATTTCAACAATTTTATTTCTAAGAATGTTTTATTTTCGTAGAAGTACATCTCTAAATACGCTAAATGTATGTAGTGTAATACGGGTATGGCCTGCCTCAAAATATTTTCCTATTACTCCAATCCTATAGGCCAGGCACGGATACTCGGCGACGACTGCGTTCGAGAATTCTCTTGTTTTGCTCGCTGGTGTGTGGATCAAAGGATCCCTCCCGTCATCCTCCCGAAACTCCGAGCCCGCATTCCCCGCCGTCTCCGACTACAGTTGGCAGACTGGGGACGAGGGCGACGTGGAGGTTCGCTGGGGACCCTAGTATCCTTCGCGAAGGAGGCCGCTGGTACTCGCTCCAGTTAGAATTGAAAGCACAGCAAAATATTTTGAGTCATGCCCATGTTCAGTTTCAAGGTCAAAAGGCATGGTCCATTCACTTATTACACTATGTACATTTAGCATATTCAGAAATATACTTCTCAGTATTCAGAAATATATTTATAAATAAATAAAAAAAATTTAGAAATAATATTTTTAACAAAATTTAGATATAAATATTAATTTGTTTGATATTTAATTTTTCCTTGCAGACATGCCTGTATGGAAAAATGCAAGCGAGACTCGCCCTGGGCATGCCCTTTGAGGTCGTGCCTCCAGCCCTAGTGACACCTGGGACGAGGTAAAAATGCCCACCTTCGCTTGTCGACAGTGGACTGCGCCTTCGTGTTTTACCCTGATGCTCGCTCGTGTCCTGCCGTCTTCGTGGAGGGCGCGAGATCGGCAACGGGTCGCTTTTCGGACACCACGCGTGCACTCGCTACCAGCGATCAATGGGTCCGTCTGCTGCCGATGCCACACGATGTGCCCTGTCTTGTTCCTCTGCCACAGCTCGGCCATATCCTTCCCAATTTTGGAGCAACGTATGAAAGTGAGGCTTAGGCTGGGTATCCCATAGCTCCCCCAAAGTTCTGCTTCACGGCGCCAAGTGACAGAGAGACTTCCAATTGTTTGCCTTCTTAAACTATCTCGTTTAGTCCCAACTCACAGAATTGGTTATGTTGAATCACCTCGAAATTGTACTTTACCCGACCGTGAATGGTGACTAGCCTTGGAAGACACCATTTCCGCACAGCTTGAGTAACTAGTTTGTCTTAATGATCTTGTTTGCAGTCCATCAAATTGGATAGTTTCTTTCGTAAAGCTCAAGAGTAGCCCTACGTGGGCTACGTGGACCGCGACGACATAGACAGTGGTGAGGCAATCTGTGTAGTACTGAGGACAGATCGTACTGATGTGACTGAGAGCGTTGCTTCGTCGCGTTGTGGATCTGAGGAGTATCTGTATGTCAGACATCTGTAAAATTGTTTTCGTCTACCTCGACAACCTGTTACCTGTCATATCTCGACAAGCCTCAGGTCTAAGATATATATCCAAGATCCTGAGACGATAATAGACGACTCCCATATAGATGCCAGACAAGAACTAGCCGCTCTCTACTGCCTGGAAGTGCACTGAGCTTATCTCGTCTCATGTAAAAGTTGTACAGGACAACAGAGTATTCAACAGAGAACTCAGAGAAACTCTTCCTCACAATCGAGCACTCCAAGGAAAATAATCTTCACAATCAATGTAAACTTTACTGAAGAAATCTGGCGCAGCTGACATCACAAACAGACGCCGCCAACCAAAGTGGGTGTGGCGAATTTCTCCTACATGCGGTCGTTCGGGACTAAGCTGCGAACTAGAAAACATGAAGGGGAACCTCCCGGAACCTTCCTCAGGAACCCAGCAACTCGACTCACAAGTGAATTAAAGTGGAAACGAAACCGTATTATTATAATCCTGGACTAGGATTGCACAATGAAAGTACTGATATGAATCCGATCAGCAACCAGCTCTTTGTTTTGTTCACACAGTGTTTCTTCAATTGGACAGAGCCTAGGGATAAGTAGATCATCGTTCTCCAAACGCTGAGTGATATCTCGTGGTCGTATGAAAAGCTCTTCCGGCCCAGTAACTTTATTTTCCCCTTCTGTCTGCGTCCGACTGCCATGTGAAATTCATGCTGCCTCGTCTGCTGTTATCTGCTTCAGTTTCTGCAGAGCTGCACGTCCAGCACAATGCAACATTCCCACTGTAAGGTAATTGTGTGAAGCTAGAGAAGTACCGAAAACCAAAACAAAGCAAAGACAGCATAGGTTCGAAAGTTCTGAAAATATCACGTCCCATTGCATTGGTCCGAAGCAGCTATACGATTGAGTACAATATCAGACACAGGTGGTTATCTAGACAGAGCTGCCTTCAGCCCAGAAAGAAAACCACACCCTGTGTGAGACGCGTACCTTCAGTGTAAGACTCATAAAGCTCCTCGGTGACAGATGACGGCAGTGAATAATCCTGGCACTTGCTATTGTCGACTTTCTTCAACATCTGTTTGAAGTGTCGTACCTGCGCAAACATCCCCAGGTTTACAGATCAACACACATAGCGGGTTAGATGACTGGAGGCCGTTATGCACAACCGGAAAAACAAACACAACAAGACGATGGTCTGCGCTGAATAAGCCAGAGCAACATGGGAGGAAGCGGATACAGCGCTATTGAACTTGTTACATGGAATGTAGATCAAACTACTTTGTGGTTTATGCATGTTCAGAAAGCGAACCTCCTCCTTCCGAAGAAGAGTATAAGAGCTCCCGGGCTGTCCGGCTCGAGCAGTGCGCCCAACACGATGGACGTAGGTCTTTGCGTACACAGGCATATCATAATTGACAACGTTTGCAACACCTTCCACATCCATACCCCTTGTCATCGCATCTGAGGCAATGAGCACTTGTGCCTGGCCATTCCGGAATTTTGCCAACGCTTTACTGTAAAGCATGATATAGAGGCAAGTCATCAGGATTATTGAAGCCAGCTACGAATGTCGGATAACAAACGAACGGAACCGACTTGGATATTCATCCCAAGATCAATAAATCAGAAGAAAGAGGAAATAACCTGCGACTTAGAGGTCTGTATGTTTAAAAATATACTTATTAGTTATTTGGTCTACAAACCCCATCAAGAGCACACACGTCTTGGACAAAACTGCGGGGTTGTTGATGCTGCAAGCTTGAGTACTCAACCACCTTGACAATCCTTAGTAGCATTTTAGCAGAGTATATAGTCGATGAGTAGCCACTACAGAAGCAGTGAAAACAGTGGTTGTTTGCAGCAAAGCTGTTGTAAGAGTGCTACCATATATAAGGGCTTCTCTCCCGGTTTGCAGACCTGCAAAGATGTTCAGGACAACAATTTCTGTTACGGATCATGCGATGCAGGTTTGAACAAACACAGGCTCCAAGGCTACGTGAACTAAATTGAGTCAGCAACAAGTTATGGTGGCAACGTGTGTGAACAGAGATACGAACCATCCTGTAAGACTTAAGTTGTTCTGGTAGTTGATACCGGTTGCCAGCAGCACCAGGCGCCACATATATGGGGCAGAGAAGACCAAGTTGTGCAAATTTTGCTGGATCTCTCGTCAAGGTAGCCGATAACACCATCTTCATCAATCGTGGGAGTGCAGTGCCTCTATTTCCTCTTTCACCACGGAAAAAACTCACGAGAAATTGTAGGTGCTGAAGAGTGAACCCTTTCGTATTTCGAATATGGTCCATCAAGCGCCCTGGAGTTGCAACAAGTATGTCATCCTGGTTTTCGGCAAGGTCGGGAGTTGCAGCGTCAAATTTTCCAAAACTGTGGACCATCGACTAACGAATCTGAAACAATTCAGCCGCTTCAGCTACAATTGACGTTTGTCCCACAGCTAGTCCCACTGAGAGACCAACTGCTGGTGCGATGGTGTCAAAGACTGCTTTAACCTGAAGAAACGCGATTACGAAGGTTGAAGGCCTTAAGAGAAGCTTGAGCGGATATATAGGAACTGGAAAGCCAGCCAAATATGGGTACTAGAGGTTACATAACAATAAAAGCCATCGATTAAAGTAGCGCTAACTACCTGGTTTTAACGATCTTGAAATGTCCTGTACAGAAAATGAGCAGAATCTTTGAAGCACGTGAACAAGGAAGTCCAAACTTTGATACATCAGCATGGATCTCCTTTCTATCTCATAGTTGTACAATCAAATAGTAAACATAGACCCGAAATAGGAGAGATTCTCAACATAAAGACCATCCAAACTACATTTCAAAAGAACCTCACCTGCGCAGCTAGATCCCTGGTCGGGAGCACTACGAGAACTCGAAGAAGACGAATCACCCGAGACGATACCTTTTGGACGATGGGTAATGCGTAAGATAGTGTTTTGCCACTGCCTGTTGGCGAGCTGACACAGACGTCTCGCTCGCTTAAACCAGGGCCCACAGTCTCGTGCCACACGGCCATCTGTACCGGAAACAACGACTGTATTCCTGCCTTCGAAAGCATCTTGAAGTCTGCAATGTAACTCGAAACGCACCAAGAGAAACGCATCGGCTGGACATCGAGACAAACTTCAAGTGCTGGGCAGATAGAAGATGATTACAAACGGACGGACGGCAAGGCTACCTGGTGTCCAAGCCAGGCACTTGTCTCAGGGAGGTGGCCTTGTAGGTATCTATATCAAGCGGATCACGCATCCATGGCAACACCGGCCCGTGGTCTTGCGACTCTGCTGGAACCAAATTAACATCACGACCCATGATTCTATCCACATCCCTCTCAATTGTGGAAATTCAGGTTCATTCCGAGAAGTATCGTCCGCTCCGAGTGCATTCAACTCGTCAGTGTTCTCTGTAATTACATGCTCCTCATCCTCATCCGGAACCCCTAGGGACTTACTGTTAGGCTCCTCTTCATTGATTTGTTTCCAAGGGCCACCATCTGCAATCACATCCACCTTTTCAGACAAATTGTGAACTTATGCATCTCTTTCTCGATCACCGGTTGAGGATATGAATGAATAAAGATAATACTGAGACTGTGCAAAAATGACTTACTTCTCCAGATACGCCTCTTGCGTTAACCAGTTCATCACTTGGTTCCAGATTGCCCCCTCTTCGTATCTTCAACCTCTTTTCTTTCTTTCGTTTCTTCTCCCATTTGGACACTTGAAATTCAACCAGCTCCGGGACACTTCTGTCGATGTCGGCTGCATAATTCTCTTCCGCTCGCTCTATATTATCTTCACTTGTTAAAGTATCGTTCACCTTCCTTTCCTGTTCTTCCGTTCCAGGAGAAGCAGGAGCTTCCAGAGGAAATACATGTTCTTCAGTCGTATCCGAGACTTTCAGCTTCTTGAGCTTTTTGACCTTTATAGCAGAATCAGGAGCTTCCTGGTCAATCAAGGTTGCCAATTCTGCCTTGTGTTTCTGATGTTGCTATCGCTTTTTTCGCCCAGTATGAGGTTCAATTTCGCTCACTGCATTAGATTCTTCCTCAACCACAACCTCTGAGGCTCCCTCCTTGCTTTCATCTCTACTCAGTGCAGGATCAGAATCCTTGTTCGAGACTTTCTCCCTGTCACCTGGAGAAGAACCTTCCGCTTTCTCTCTAAGCGGAAGCAGAGCAGCCCGCTCCCGAGCTCTGGCATTCAAACGATCTAATAGTAATGGAGATCCACGCTTCCGACTTTCTCCCAGCCAGCGCTCCACCTGAAACATCGTTGCCCCCTAAACAGCAGGCAAGAATTTAATCTTCAGGGCAAAATTGCTCGCGCACATCTAGACGAACCATGTGAGAAGAAAACTGAACCCTTCTCACGAATCTCTATCACACAGACGTCCCATACTCTTCTGCGCCAAGCTCCGCAAAATGTCCGCACGTGGAGCACATGAATAATCTGATGTCTACTTCACTGACAATTTCGAGACGTGATCCGAGCGTAATCCGAGCGAAATCGGAAAAAAAGCAGCAACGACATGTTTTCAGATTTCAGAGAGGCGTTGACTGCATCCCTGACACAGGCTCGGGGTTTAGGGTTTAGTTTACAAAGTTCGAAGAAAACGCTACACAAAGGTTAGACATTAACCCCAGCGTGGTAAGTTAAACAAGGTAGCCTAATTAGTGTATGCGTAAATTCCATTCTTCAGATTAAGAGTATTTAAAAAGCGGCGATGATTGAGGGTTAGGGTATCAGACTATATGATCACAAGAATTCGAAACGCACAATTAGTTTGCAGTAGGTCTTGGAGAATCAACGCAGCTGTATGTCATAACTTGTAAAAAATCTGATATTTCATGGATCAAAGATGAATTATTATATATTTGATTGGTGATCATTATTGAACTCGAATTAGTTCACGTCTGAGTTAATTGTCATTATTCGTCGCTTCAGCTCTCCACAATAATCGCTTAATTCCTCGTTTTTTGTGCGCGCTAATATGTTTTAGAGTCAGTTAAAAAATCAAGCCGGCACTATTCGATGTATCCACACTAATTTCTCGCTTGGTCCCTAAAGTTCTCTCTTCCCAATCAATCTGGCAGTCTATAATTGCAAAAAAGAGTACAGTCAAGATGGTTATGCGGGCGATGAGGTTTGTGTCCAGATAAACTACAGAAACTATGAAGAAGTGTTTCGTACCAAAATTGATACGTAGAAGTAGTCTAATTGTAGTTGCAGTTGAAAGTGTGAAAATATACGTCGAAAGGAAGCAAAGGCGCAACTCGAGCAGAGTCGACAACTTAGAAGAACCTTTGCGCGGTCTCTTTCGATCATCGTGGAGTCCAGGGCCGTTTGACTACGCTGCTCTGGAGGTCGAGAAGCGGACGAAAGCTCCGCCGCTACGCCTCTAACCGCGGCTAAATCTGGAGGCGGACACGGGAGCGCCCGGATAGACGGCGAGGCCGACGGGCTCTGACAGGACATCGGAGCACGAAAGTGGGAGCTCTTGGCGGGCGGTGGATCTCCGGGTATCGGAGGAAACGGGCGATCTCTTGGCGGGCGGTGGATATCGGAGGTTCCGGTTATCGGAGGAAAGCCTGGAGGAGTACGATACGGGCGACCGCATTGGTGAGCCGAGTGCAGTTCGGAAGTGATGGCCGATGTTCGTGGAAGCTTCGAATTTAGCAGGAGGAGCGCGGCAGGCGGTTTGGAAAATGATCATTGTAAGAAGAACCTTTCTGCGCGGTCTCTTTCGATCATCGTGGAGTCCAGGGCCCCGGCTCGTCGTAGAACCTACTGTTGGGATGTGACGCGGAGCGAGCGAGAGGCGGAGGTGGAAGGTGGGAATCATTCCCACGTTTTTGTCGATGTGGGAATTTCCGCATTTGCGCATTTCCGCAATTCCGCAGTTGCGAGTTTACCTGCGAGGGTGCATGGTTCCGGGCACGCAGAGGGGAAGGGGTCTTGGCAGTTCGATCCATGAGCGATGGGACTTCGCATCCAAATCACCTCCTCCTGCTGCTGGTCCGCTGCAGGAGCAGGGAAGGGCCGTCCCGGCTCCTTCTCCGTCTAAACGCCACGTAATTCAGGGGACAGGCCTAATAATTTCGGAAAACTGATTTGTGCCTGTCCTTCTCGTCCACCGCAAGCGTAGTCATGCCTCGCCCTCGCCTGTCCAGTCCGGTGCCTCCGTTCTATATCCATTTTACTGTCAATTATGCGATGGATCCGATCCGTTTGGAGGTTATTTGTCGCGGCGTGCACCTTCCGGAATTACGCGTGTAGCATAGGCCAACCGCTGTCAAATAAGGCTGAAGATTTTAGTCTGTTTGCAAGAACTGGCAGGCATTTGATTCTCGATCCTCGGATCGATCGAACGACCTAGAAACCCCACTGTCTTTTTGCAACCCCATTGTCTTTTGGTCGTTACCCGTTCATCGCCTTAACTTACTTTTGCAGATAATCTTCGTGGGAGAATGTTGTATGGTCCTGCTGAAAGATTTTTCCGAGTCTACCTAACAACTGCATGAACGAGATCTAGATTACCGCTACTGGATACACAAATCTGGATGGAATGATCAACAGTATGTGCGCCTCTGTAGAAATTCAGATCTCGGGAGCCCATTATCATCTTGTGCCATGATCAAAGACTCGGAGTGATGCTTGAGTAGATTCCTTGGTCCACCACCAGATCTACAGCATCAACAAGCTCATGGCCAAGGCAAAGCCTCCTTTCATATGAAAAGTGAGGGCTTCTCAAACGACATGAAACTCTCATGGCTAACGTTATTGGTCCTCTAATTTCAGACGATTATTTGAGTGAATCGTTGGATGTCGCGCAAATCTAGGCAGAGAAACTTTTTCTCTTCTTCCAGAGGCAGGTGGATCCGAAAAGATACATCGTCCTTACGTGGAACATGATTTTCTTTCTCTATGCGAGCACCACATGAAGAAAGGAAAGCACGAACCGCTCGATTGGTGCGGGCTAATGCGAATAAGTCAATTCGAGCTCGTATTTCTACGAGCTTGAATTGTTTTATTCGTCGAGCTTCCGGAGTCCAACTCGCTTGCGTAAATTCATCACGATGAAGTTTCCTACTTTCTGAGCTTTGTTTGACCAGGTTTTGGGTTAACGGCCATTCACCATAATTTTTATGCTTTTTCCAGTGCCTTGCGAAAGGAATATTATGCTTGGCGTCGAAGATTTGCAAGGTACGCGTCTGGTTTGAAAGGCTAGCTGACAACACCACTCTGATACAACTTTTAGGTTATGACATTCGAGTTCCAAAAGTCAGACGTTTGATTGGGCATCTACTGAGTTTACACTGAACGTTTGATTTTATTGATCTGTATGCATTCACGGTTATATGAAGCTCAGATCACAAGCAGTTGCTGTAAAGACAACCAAAATTCACTTTGGCTTTTCTCATCCGAATAAGGCTGGATATTTTTAAGACATCAAATTATTCTTTTCCGGAGGTTAGTAAAGAGGTTAAGCTGCACTGACTGCTTCTGGGTCAACCTACAACAAGTCCAGATCCAATGCAAAGTTGCAAACTGTTTTCGCTCTCTCTCCGTCCGACTCTGCTCTCATGCACAAGGAGGAGAGAGAAGCGGCGAGAACGGCAAGATCGGCAAGATCTTTTTGGGAAACGCACTCCTAGAGCCTATTGATCTTGTATGTTGCAGTCTAGGGGCCAAGCAGCTTTTTGGGTGATAACTTTACACGGCTGACTGTCATTGACACTGGAACAGATCTTCAGCCATCTCTTGCTTTCACGAGTGGTGAATTCATTTAAATTTACTGTTTCACCTCCGTTCATTCCGATTTCTGATGTTTCTGATATTTCGTTCTTGCATGTAAAATATTCGAGCTACTCACTACCACACTTAACAGTATAATGGATCCACTTACACTTGGTCACCACTGAGGCTGGTGCTGGTAAGAAAAAGATGTTGCTATTTCAGAGATCACATTACCTCTGGAATATGTTCACAAACTTCCCAATCGAAAGCGTTTGAATAGGTCCACTAGACATATGAAGAAAAGAGTGTGGACCATCTCACATGATCAAAGTTCGGTCCACTTTGTACCTTTACATAGATCCCACCCTTTAATTGACTGACTGTTGGATGCAATGTGCCACCCATCTCGATTCCACGCACCATGCATTACAGACTCAATCTTTTTTCGTTATAAAGTTCAACTTTCATACTTCCTAACAAATCAAGATTTTTAACAAACCTTTTGTTCGGTTTATGATCTGTATCAAATGCCTTATGTACTTTTGCAACGGGGTTTGAATCTAAGATGCTTCCCTATACTCTTGAAAGAATATTATTAAAGATAGCCTCACTTCTTGCCTTGCTTGATGGTTGAAGTCAAAATAGATGCGATTACAATGGGTGACTATGTGAAGAAATGGTATCATACCTCAGGAGTGATGTACTTGTGTTGAAATGCAGGAGCAAAAGAGAGAAAAATTGGATAATATATAGGTGAACATTCTATAACAAGTATCTGTAGACGAATCTAAAGGTTGTGTATACTCTAAGAACCTAGTCTTGTCTTTTACTATCATCATACGGGACACAAAAAGGATGATTTTGTGGAAATGAACTCCACGTGAATGTAACTGAAAGATCGTACTTCTTAAAATAAAAAATAATGTTTTATTTAGTGGTATGGAAATTTCAAAGATCCAAAAGTCGACACACATCCGGATGATCCAGTTTTATACATGTATGAAAGAGTATGAATGTTCACTCGAGAAAATGGAGAAGTAACTGAAAACTTGAAGATTTGTTGAAGATTTGTTGTTATTCTTGTTATTCATGATTGAACGGAGTAGAATTTCTTTGTTTGCTAGTATTGCTACAATTGTCCCAGATTATTAGGAACTTCGTATCGATGACTTCTGTCAAATCGCATGAATAATTCATATAAATTTCTTCGACTCTTGAGCACTCAAAGTCAATGGCAGTAAAATATTGATTCACATACCTTCAATTATAGCAAATATATTTATGTAGGCGAGGGTAGCTGGTTACTCATTTGATTCCGCATCCTGCCGGACGTCTTCTCAACATTGGGCATCTGAAACTCTTGGAAACTGTGTCAAGGAGTGTAGATTATTAATGTAAGGAGAATTTCTTCGTTTCTTGCTGCAGGTAACTCCGTCTTTCACCTTCCATTCTGTTTCTGTTTAGGATTTTGAGTCCTTTGAAGATTGTAAGGGCTCTCTGGATGACGTCGGGATCATGCGAAGGGGGATTCGAAAGATAGAGAAAAAATAGGAGATTTCGTGAGCTGGTTTCGTCCTAGACTTGTCTTGTGTGAGAAGAGACATAAAATCTCGAAATAAGTTTCCGTTGATATCCAGTCTCCACCAGAAGAATGAAGAGGTCCTTTTCAGTGCTTCCGTGCTTCAGTTTGCTGTAAACATGCATTGACCGAAAAAGTTTGGGAATTCGCACTAGGTGCATGTGCCAGGCAATTGCCATGCAGTCTGCGAGATGTTTCACTACAAAGATGGCTCTCCATAAACATTTGCTTTTGGTCTACCAATGTGTAGTCAAAGCTTCCAATTAAACAAGATGTTTGCCAGTGACAGAACATGGAGGGCTTTAAATAGCATTGCAGAGAAATGTTTAAAACCTTCGATCGAAAACCCCTTATAATGGCAGATATAACGGGGCGGGGGTTCAGGTTTCGATTCCCAAAGGTACGTTACATGTAAATTGCATGAGTGTTTTAAGATGTTTGCATGAATCATCATGTATCTGCCTTTGAAGATAACCTACTTCATTTCGTGGATTTATAGCCTCAATTTTCTGCGCGTTGTTAAGTACTTAAATATTGATCGATTCACCAGGCTTGACTGAAGAAAAGTATTTAAACCTCTTTCGGTTGTCAGTAAGACTTTATTGGTTCCAATATTTAACACTAGAGAAGAGGGAATGTCATGGAAAAGGTGACTAACACTTAAATATCTACGCACATAAATCCCCTTCTCCCATCTGCAAACGTCTCCCTTCTCAAGCAGATCACTTCCGAAATGAAGAGAATGAACATTTGATTATAAGTCATATTTGATTCACGTTTTTCAGATTACTAAATTTGTTTGTTTCTATTATATACAAAAACGTCTGAGGCCAGAAATGAATAATCATATTATCTTGAAAATAGAAGAAAGTAATGTGTTTAAATTATCTTCTATTTTAATCCTTTACAAAAAAAATATTGTTTCTATCATATTAAATAAACTCATAACATCTTTTACTTCATATCTATTTTTATATCAAACCGTGTTCAGTGTAGAAACTTTAGGAAGAAGTTCTTACAGACTATGGATATTTTTTTTGAAATTTTTTATTGCTAGAATGGGTGAATTTTAAAAAAGGTGTCACGCATATCAAAAGGTAGGCAATGGGTACTCATTGCAAGTCGTTAGAATCATACAACGTTGATGAGCGATGAGGAATTGAACTTACTCTTCATAATTTTGGAACGCGAAGTATGAAGCTATGTTTACTAACATTTTGCCACAAAATGTAAATTTGATACTTCTATGTTACTAAATATAAAAACATCGTAGTAGAAGAGCCGAAGCATCCTTTGTGTTAAACAAAACATCCAGTTTTTACGGCACCACAAAGACGGTTAAATGTATAGTTGTCACAAACATCATTTTGCTTGAGCTCCTAAATTCCTTTTGTGAGTTTTGTAGGTTAGAGGGGGGCATGTTATTGTTTACCTTTGGTTATTTGTCAGAAATTAGACTAGAACTTCACAATATAGGGTTTAGGTTAAAAATGGTATATGAACTTCTTCAGATAGAATGCGTGGCATTCCTTTGAAATTATTTGATCTTTTACAGGGTTGTTAAGCCATCACATAGGGATTTTTTTTATAAAGATAGCTGAGCAGCACGTTACTACTGCAACATGCAATAGCTAGCTACCGGTATAGTTTTCCGGTTAGATGATGGGTATTTAGTTCTTCAATTATGATTAAGATCTGAAAATAAAGAAACTTGTTTGCATTTTAATGTAGTTTTGCTTAATATTTTTTTTAGCTACAGTTGTCATGTTTGATTGAGTCACTCAATGTACCATAATTTTTTGGAGGCCCAGAAGGCACTAAGGATAAACTAAACCTTGGAAACTAATTTTGGGTTGTTCGATATAAAACTAACTTATCATATTCAAACACATGCAGAAAACAAAATACCAAGTCAAAGCTCTGAACATGTCTTTATTGAAAAAATCAGAGTGAATAAACAAAAAAATGGACATGGATTTTTTAGCCTTGATGTCGTTTGCCAATAGTTTTCAAATCATTACATCCACAGAGAATATCAATTATCTTTTATCTCACTTCATATAGTTTGGCTATAGTGATGGACATGCAAGAACTATCAATACTTAATGAAACTATGAACACGTTTGTGACGCTAATTTAACGAAGGATGCATCAGACAAATAAAAAACTAGCGATTGTCAAGAATAGGAAACAGATATGTTCATCGAAAAAATGTGGAATGTAAAGAATTTAAATACCAAATTATGCGATCATTCTGGCATGTACAAGATGCATAAATAAGCAAAGACATAATAGAATCTTTCAAGTAATTTAATGGTTTGGAGAAGTTGTGAGCGGTTTCGACACATGTTTGTCTCTCTCATGATGGGTTACTATCTTATCTTACTATAATATATCTTATCTTGATGTGGGTTGAAAAAGAAAGAAAACTCTTTATTTTGCACGACACGACAAGTACTTTTTTCAATTTGATGATCGATCATAGATACAAACATGATGTAGAAAAGATTCCCACAAAATGAGTTCGAGTTGAACGAAATATGAAATTGAAAAATTTAATCCAAATATTTATATGTTCCAATTCTTTTGAGAAGTCTGACAAAATGCAAAGAAACTTGTAGCAATCTTTTAGTAATCATGAAATTGCATCTCGGTTTGTAACGAATGTAGAAAAGATGTATCAAGTTAAGGTAAATCTTAGATTGATCACTTTATCATTGAATGAGAATATATGATGTGCATGATACAAAAAAGCAAATGTCAAACCTTGGTGTTTTCTGATAGATAAAGCATTGATGGTTTAGATAAGATGCGAGTTATCTTTTGTGAATATCTTAAGATTAGATAATGAAAGATGACTTTTACGCCTACTAATCATATGACATAGACTAGAACTTAGACTATGAAAATTCCATAGTCTTAAAAGGTGACTGACTCTTTTAGAACAACGTTAAAGTAGATTGGGTTTTTCAGTCATTTTCTTCAGTGTTTGGTATGCATTATCACTTGTTTGCTTCTGAATGGTTCCACGTTCTTCTTTCTTTCATGCACTTTGTTGACTTCACGTATAGAAGCATGATCGAGTTATGAGACATCGAGGGTAAATATATATATATTGGAAAATCTTGTGATACATGTTAATTATTATAAACTAGTTAAGATATCATAGGATTTAATTCAGGAATTGATCAACTGATTTACAATCAATATCTAGTTAGCTCAACTATGATTAATAATCAGTATTCATTTATATTATATATATATATATAAATTTTTTGGCTAAAATATATTCGATATTTCAATAAATAATTTTGGATATTTAGTGTATGTAGTTTTTTTACAGGCATTAGGTTATTGAGAATATATTTAGAAATGTTTATCATTGTGAATATAAATTTTGAAATACATGTCAGGCATGAGAGAGAGAGATAAATACAAAACAATGACTTAAAAAAGTTATTCATTTCGTTGTATGTACCCGAACGTTATCGAAAGTATTATTTCCTCTGCTCTTCGGAAATTTCTACTGAATTAGATTTACAAATTACTGGAATATGCGTCGAGTCACATAATAGAGATAGTGATCTGCGTAGAACTTGGTAAGCGCCACTTAATCCTTCGCTCGCTAGCTCAACAGGAAAGACACAAGTTTCCCCAGGATTTGATACTACGCCGACTATCCTGCTACTCCTCCCTCGTCCTCAATAACGCTCCAAGGAAATTTCGTTCGCTAGCTTCTTTTCATAAATGTCGATTTAATGGCAGCAGGCTTCTTTTGCTTTAGTTTAAAGTATAAGTTTGTCCCGTGGCAGAACGCCTTTTCTGGCGCTGCCCTTCACGGCCGCCCCTCCGACGTTCTATTCCTGTACACTTTCTCGATCCGCCGGCCAAGTCGTGGGCCTTCAGGCTTCCGCGACTGCCGCACGAGACCAACAAACAACTTTCCGGAAGCCGGAAAGTTGCTCCGCTCGCGGTTTCGGCAAAGCTGCCGGACGTCCGTAACTGCGTCCCCGACCCTTCGACCGATTTAATTCTATTCAGAAGGCGAGGAATTGAATTCATGTCGTGGTCGGTGCGGTGTGTGTGCGAGGAGGAGTTGCGCATTTGCGGCAGGTGCTCGATCAGCGAAAGGTCTGCCAGCGAACCCTAGCCGCAAGCTTTTGACCTGAAGTCGGAGGACTTTCCGCAGACGTGTCAGGGAAGCATACATGGAAAAGGGAGGACGGAGAAGAGTTGCGAGAAGCGCAGTAGCTGCAGAGGAACGATGAGACCGGATTGCGTCACATCATCCTTGCAAACTAACATTGATTGATTCGGCACATTGCATGAGTTGCGATTTTGAACCCTCCTTCGAGCGTTTGCGGGTCCCCTCGGGGCCCTCCACGAGGCTCGTTTCATCATTCTTCTGTCAAGTCGATGCCCGAAGCAGCTTCTGATGATTATACTCCCACGGACTCTCCACTGCAGCATCTCGAGAGTTGACATGGTGCACGGTTGCCTGCCTGCCTGCCTGCCTGCTTGTGACGAATGATCTTGTCTGCACTTAATTAACCTTATTGTACCATCCCAGGTCCAAGGTTCCCGGCCTGGTCGTCCCTTCCCACGAGAGAATTCGGAAAGGAAATCAAATTCGTCCAATTGTCCAAACCTCGACTCGATTTATTCCCACTTCCTTTTGCAAATGACTTTTTGGCATATACATGGTGCGCGAGAACTCGACTTATCTAGACGATGTTCAGGTACGAAAACAAATGATGATCCTCGTAGACTGTATTAGACTATATTGACACCAATTGGCAAATCGGACGCAGAAGTATTCAGTCGTCATGTCTAACGTAAAAAAGAAGAGCTTGAAGAAATCAGAACGCTCTTGGGATCGGTGATTGAACTGCGGTAGACTTCCGCTCAGAGTCCAGGCCCGTCCATGGTGAGCATCCGAACTCGACTCACCGCAGTGGAAACGAAGACTCACTACATTTGTGTGCTCATGAAGGACAAATGGGATGGTCCAAAGTGGAACGGCAAGTACGCCAAAAAAGCAAATTTGGAAGGAGTGTCACTGTTCGTAGCTCTGCTTTATCTTCATATCGACAAGTGACTCATGATCTCGGAGCCATGGGACCACGGTGACGTAAGATCAGAGGATATCCTGTTTGCAGAAGGGGAAATCTTCCTGAATAGACGAGACAGAGCTTCGAGATTTATTACTGTCTTCTTACCTTCAAGAATATCTGAGGGTGCTTCCGATCTTCACCCTCTGGTGAGTAGATGTCATCTAATTCTCCACACTTCGTAGCACAAGCTGTACCCTGAATGCTTTAAGGCGGTTAGTATGTGGAGATCGTGTTACCGGCAGCTCAAAAATAGATATCAACTCTTTATGATTGGAAGAGAAAGTATTTTCAAATCGCAGAAATATCAACCGACTATGAGCCCGTACCCGTACCTTCATAGCGGGTAACTCATTTGTTACATGAGGGTGGATGAATTTCGACGGGGAAGGTTGGGATACATGAATCTTTGATGACGGGTATGCGGGAAGGGGTATCCAAGATAAGGGAGGAGCTGCAGAAATATCTTCTTGGGGTCTGATTTACCCCAAGAAACAAGAATTATCTCTGTCGCCAAACATTCCATTAATATCGTTGCGTAGACCGCTTTCTTGATCGTAGACGCACTGATTCGAATCGTATATACGATTTGGTTTGCAAAATGTCAAAGTTTGATTGCCATACGAGTCAGATTCCATTCGAAAAGGAGTCCCGCCAGGATTTGCTCGCTCGGCTTTTGCAGGACTCTCAGAACTATGTGCATGACATGACGAAGAAGAAGAAGAAGAATAGAGGAAGGTGGGTTTCACTCCTCATAATGCAACTAGGCTTTTACTCTACGTCTGCGCGCTCGCTCGCTCATCTGCACGAGCGTAGACTCCATCCTCCTTCTCCTCCTCCCTCCCAAACAGCAGCAACGCTTTTCCACTTTCCATACTCTTCTATGATCTAACCCATTTTTACAGCAGGGAGCCAATGTCTGACCCAGAACGTCAAGCAGCAACACGCGTCGTACGTGCTGGCGTGGAACCATGCGACAATGTTGCCTGTAGTTTTTTCCTCGCTTTAGTGGCGCCATGGGACGCACTTCCTGACCATTGGCCTCCAGGTTGAGCTTTGCATGTTGGTCTTGGCGTTCGGGGGTGCATGGCGTCCGTATCGACCAGGTCTCGATTCCAGATAAAGTCCATCCGTCCTCTCAGCGTGACCGTAGGATAGAATATGGGTGAACCTGATCAGACCTACCGTTCCCCTTGCAGATTCCAGTCTTCAGCCCTCGACGATCCCTTGAGCATGAAGGCGATCAGTCTTTGCCCCTGGCATGGCCCCCACGGCCCGCTATCCCCTCTCAGCTCGCTCCTCGAGACCCCCGAACCAAACTTAGAGCTAGTTGAGATGGGGAGGGGTCACAAAGACCGTTACAAATCTTGTGGCCACTTAGGGTTTCGTGAAGGTGAAAGCAACCCCCGTCGTTCTTTGTTGTCAAACTCGTTATATATATAAATAAATAAATAACTAAATATGATTAACAGTGCTCTGCTCTCTGTCATGATTTTATCATGTGCCAGTCATTGGGTTCCGAACTCACAGGTGTGCGAAAAAGGCCACGTTCATTGATTCATGTGTTCATGATTAGAGAGGTTGATTTAAGTTTTGCAACAAATGGAAACAGAAGATTTGTGTAGCTTTTAGAAGGGCACGAAGAATGTCTGCAAGTTTTACAAACTGACATTCAGTTGACAGTGGAGGCATGGTTCTAGGTATCGAAAGCTCAAAAGCATATGAAGATGCTATGAGCCCACTGAATGTAAGCACTAGTGGTATGGAACAGTTGACAGGTAAGATCGAAGCTATACGTTGACGGCGACATCTAGAACTACGAGAAGAAGAAACTCTTGTCACCATGATGCCCCTTTTGATAAATGTTCCAATTCTTTGGGAGTGCTTTGTCTTCCCAGAGCTTCATTTCTCGAAGGGTACCTTCCAAATACCTCCAATACTGCGCGGTGCTTTTCCTGCAAAACCAGGAGTTCAGATGATTTTCTCTAAACAGAGACAAAGACGACATTATCTCGATAAAAACCTTCAGGCAACTGAATTTGCAGGCTATACAAGACACCATCGAGTCCCAGCTGTTCTGGAGTGCTATAGCTTCAGCAAGTGACAGTTCTCTACGTTTACACTGCTTCATATTTAATGGACCAGGAGGAAACATGGCTGAACAAGATGGTTGTAGTACAGGAAGAGAGAAGGCAGAAGCCGAACACGTCATCGGGTCCCTTATTCAAGGATGCATACCACCTGACGTTGTTCCTCCTCCCTGTCATCCAGCTAAAACAGGTGGACTCAATATGCAATTTGACGACATGGCTAAGGTCAGCCGTAAGGAGACGATGTGGTATATAGTATGCCTTGCAGTAAGCTCCATGCATGCAACGAAATTCTCAGATAGAATGCGTGGCATTCCTTTGAAATTATTTGATCTCTTACAGGGTTGATAAGCCATCACATAGGGATTTTTTTATAAAGATAGCTGAGCAGCACGTTTCTACTGCAATATGCAATAGCTAGCTACCGGTATAGTTTTCCGGTTAGATGATGGGTATTTAGTCCTTCAATAATGATTAAGATATGAAAATAAAGAAACTTGTTTGCATTTTGATGTAGTTTTGCTTAATTATTTTTTTAGCTACAGTTGTCATGTTTGATTGAGTCACTCAATGTACCATAATGTTTTGGAGGCCCAGAAGGCACTAAGGATAAACTAAATCTTGGAAACTAATTTTGGGTTGTTCGATATGAAACTAACTTATTATATTCAAACAAATGCAGAAAAAAAAAGACCAAGTCAAAGCTCTGAACATGTCTTTAATAAAAAATTCAGAGTGAAGGAACAAAAAGATGGTTATGGAGTTTTAGCCTTGATGTCGTTGCTAATAGTTTTCAAATCATTACCTCCACAGAGAATATCAAATATTTTTTATCTCACTTCATATAGTTTGGCCATAGTGATGGACATGCAAGAACTATCAATACTTAATGAAACTATGAACACATTTGTGACGCTAATTTAACGAAGGATGCATCAGACAAATAAAGAACTAGCGAATGACAAGAATAGGAAACGGATATGTTCATTGAAAAAAATGTGGAATGTAAAGAATTTAAATACCAAATTATGCGATCATTCTGGCATTTATAAGATGCATAAATACGCGAAGACATAATAGAATCTTTCAAGTAATTTAATGGATTGGAGAAGTTGTGAGCGTTTTTGACACATATTTGTGTCTCTCATGATGGGTTACTATCTTATCTTACTATAGTATATCTTATCTTGATGTGGGTTGCAAAAGAAAGAAAACTCTTTATTTTGCACGACACATCGAGTACTTTTTTCAATTTGATGATCGATCACAGATACAAACATGGTGTAGAAAAGATTCCCACAAAATGAGTTCGAGTTGAACGAAGTTTGAAATTGAAAAATTTAACCAAATATTTATATCTTCCAATTCTTTTGAGAAGTCTAACAAAATGCAAAGAAACTTGTAGCAATCTTTTAGCAATCATGAAATTGCATCTCAGTTTGTAACGAATGTAGAAAAGATGTATCAAGTTAAGGTAAATCTTAGATTGATCACTTTATTATTGAATGAGAATATATGATGTGCATGATACAAAAAAGCAAATGTCAAACCTTGGTGTTTTCTGATAGATAAAGCATTGATGGTTTAGATAAGATGCGAGTTATCTTTTGTGAATATCTTAAGATTAGATCATGAACGATGACTTTTACGTCTACTAATCATATGACATAGACTAGAACTTAGACCATGAAAATTCCATAGTCTTATAAGGAGACCGACTCTTTTAGAATAACTTTAAAGTAGATTGGGTCTTTCAGTCATTTTCTTCAGTGTTTGGTTTGAATTATCACTTGTTTGCTTCTGAATGGCTCCACGTTCTTCTTTCTTTCATGCACTTTGTTGACTTCACGTATAGAAGCATGACCGAGTTATGAGATATCGAGGGTAAATATATAAATATAAATAAATAAATAAATAAATAAATAAATATATAGAGGAAAATCTTGTGTTGCATGTTAATTATTATAAACTAGTTATAATATCATAGGACTTAATTCAGGTATTGATCAACTGATTTACAATCAATATCTACTTAGTTCAACTATGATTAATAATCAGTATTCATTTATATTATATAAATATAATTTTTTTACTAAAATATATTCGATATTTCAATAAATAATTTTGGATATTTAGTGTATGTAGTTTTTTTACAGGCATTAGGTTATTGAGAATATATTTAGAAATGTTTATCATTGAATATATATTTTGAAATACATGTCAGGCATGTGAGAGAGACATAAATACAAAACAATGACTGAAAGAAGTTATTCATTTCGTTATATGTACCCGAACGTCATCGAAAGTATTATTTCCTCTGCTCTTCGGAAATTTCTTCTGAATTTGATTTACAAATTACTGGAATATACGTCGAGTCACATCATAGAGATAGTGATCTGCGTAGAACTTGGTAAGCGCCACTTAATCCTTCGCTCACTAGCTCAAAAGGAAAGACACAAGTTTCCCCAGGATTTGATACTACGCCGACTATCCTGCTACTCCTCCCTCGTCCTCAATAACGCTCCAAGGAAATTTCGTTCGCTAGCTTCTTTTCATAAATGTCGATTTAATGGCAGCAGGCTTCTTTTGCTTTACTTTAAAGTATAAGTTTGTCCCGTGGCAGAACGCCTTTTCTGGCGCTGCCCTTCACGGCCGCCCCTCCGACGTTCTATTCCTGTACACTTTCTCGATCCGCCGGCCAAGTCGTGGGCCTTCAGGCTTCCGCGACTGCCGCACGAGAGCAACAAACAACTTTCCGGGAGCCGGAAAGTTGCGGCGCTCGCGGTTTCGGCAAAGCTGCCGGACGTCCGTAACTGCGTCCCCGACCCTTCGACCGATTTAATTCTATTCAGATGGCGAGGAATAGAATTCATGTCGTGGTCGGTGTGGTGTGTGTGCGAGGAGGAGTTGCGCATTTGCGGCAGGTGCTCGATCAGCGAAAGGTCTGTCAGCGAACCCTAGCCGCAAGCTTTTGACCTGAAGTCGGAGAACTTTCCGCAGACGTGTCAGGGAAGCATACATGGAAAAGGGAGGACGGAGAAGAGTTGCGAGAAGCGCAGTAGCTGCAGAGGAACGATGAGACCGGATTGCGTCACATCATAATTGCAAACTAACATTGATTGATTCGGCACATTGCATGAGTTGCGATTGTAAACCCTCCTTCGAGCGTTTGCGGGTCCCCTCGGGGCCCTCCACGAGTCGTGGAGGGCTCCGATTCCAAGGACCTTGGAATCGGCGTGCCTGGCAAGGAGGTGCAGATTTGCGGATACAGCAGCAGAGCTGTTTCTGGTGGCAAGATTGATGATGCGGTGAGGTTGGAACTGGTGAACAGTCTGTCTGATAACCACCACGAACTCAGCATGCTTTTTCTGTATGCATGTTCATTCATTCTAGCTTTGCAAAATTTAATTTAAACAAATCATCCAGTCCGCCATGTACTTTAGAAAGTCAAAACACCAAAAGGTGATGAAGATTCGAGAGAGGTTTTTAGTTTCCACTATAGAGTTCCAGAAAATCTCTTCTTCAGCATTGCCCACTTCAGAAAATGGCACACGGTCAACTAGAGTTACATATGAGTCCGCACAACTTTGGATAGTACTGTATGAAGTGGATTCGGCTGCTGGACTATGAATGGTTCCTAGATTCTTTTTCATCGCCATGCATCTCCGAGCCCCATGTGACTCAAGGTGGTACAGTTATTTGTACATTGGAATCTCGAGGGTGTTGTCCGGAAAACTATATTCTCGATGTCACAACGACACATGTTTCGAAATTAAATTATATCGAACTCAGAAGCTTCATAGCGCTGTCTGTCATTATTCCCACATGGTGAACAAAGTTTTACTCAGAGCTTGTCGCCGCATTCCAGAAGAACAAACATCAGGCCGTCAGTTATGATGTAGAGTTGCTGGTGGAACACAGTTTGGAGATGTTACGTGTTTCATAGCATTCTAAATAATCACCCCCAAAATCATACTTGTGCTATTCTATGCGATTCTGCTTGATTTTCACTATTCCCGTAACCCAGCAGCTTGATAATACTCACGCGTAGGAGAGAGGAGAGGCTTCTTCATGATTCCTTTGGAAGCAGCCTCATAAGCGTTCAGCCTCTTGGAGGATGGTTGTACTCGGTCGCACCAATCTCCATAAACAAAATTCTCAGTTTCATTGTGAGAAAGTGGCTGGTATTCTTGCGTTCAAACTGATAAAAGTGTATATACCAGTTTCTAATGTCAAAGTTATTCTTGTGGGTCCATGGAATAAACCAAAGATATAATGAAGCTTCTCATCTAAGTTGAATATTTCAACTTAGATGAGGGTCGGCTTGAAATGTGTGTTAAAGGAAGATAAAGCGGTGGCGTGAACGGTTGGTTGGACTCTACAGTTGAGTCATTGTATGGTGCGTTGTACTTGTTCAGTATGTTCCCATGATAAAGATTAAAAGTATCCAGCCGAGCACTTGTTCAGTATGTTCCCATAATAAAGATTAAAAGTATCCAGCCGAGCATTTCACTTTGTTCTGCGGAGTGAACTGGAGGTTCTAAGTTCCACCTGTGGGTCCCTGGAATAAGCCGAAGATATAAGGAAACTTTTGCGTTGGAATATTCAACGGAGATCAGGTCAGAGCTAAAGTGATTTTGTTAAACTCTCCAGTTTACGCATTGTACTGCGCGTAAGACTTGTTTGGCAAGATACCACAATACAATCAAAAATATGTTCCGAGAATAGTGTCCAATGTGTATCGTTCCATTTAGAAACCCGATTATCTAATATCACAGCAACTGTTAACAATTATAAACAAGCCAGCCAAGATGCTGCTTCTGGAACATACTTGACTTGGCTGTTTGAAAAAGCAAAAGACATTTGCGTACAAGTGAAGATTGCTTTTGAAGATACAACCTGTAGCATTCTGCATGATCGCTACATACTGTCATGGCATAAGTTGGAGAAGATCTTATGTATCTGTGAGCAGATCGTGTCTTGATTCTTATGAAGTGGACGGTGGGTTACATCATGTCACCCACCATCCACATGTAACCTACATGTGGATGAGTACTCCACACTTAACATCAACGACCCTCTACTTTTCTCTACCACAATAAAATCAAAAGTATCCAACCAAGCATCTTCACTTTCTACTGTGGAGCGAACAGGAGTAAGTTGAATACAAGTGGGGAGTAAGAAATAATGTAGTGAACAATTTCCGGTTGGATTCTTGACAAATTTAAAATATATATAAATTCTAAAGCACTGAGGCATAAAAAATTATATTGTGCATTTTTTAAAAGATCTTGCACTAAGAGTCAATGTCAACTATTGTTGCAGGATAGGTGTGTAGTCATCGGAGTGAATGCAAGACACTTTTATGTGTAAGCTGGTATGGGAAAAATGATCCCTAGGGTAAAGTAAACAATTCCTACAAGTACACCAATGGACTACTGCGGCAGAATTCACCAATATAGAGAATTCCCAACAAAAGAATCAATTATCATAGTTGAAAAAAAACATGTCACGTAAAGTAAGATGACATATTTTGATCTAATATTTGGTTGCATTCTAACTTTAGCGAGAGACTAAATCATTGTTCGAGGTTATAATTTGATTCTTTCAACAACCTTTGATCTTTTCAGAGTTTGTTCAACTTAAATGTATCATGCATCATCAAGATTTTTGTGTGTAGCCATGTAAGTAAAAGTCTGAAAAAATTACTTACAATGTTAATATCACCTCCTTGTTTCAGCTTCAGTTATAAAGTTGGAACAAGTAAACATGTAACCATCCACTAATTATCTCATTTGTGTAGTTGTACTATTTGAGAATTATTCAGTTGCATTAATCTAGATGATGCATCTAAATGACTGTCCAAGAATCAAAAAATTAAAAATAACTAAAACAGCTGAAGAATTTCAGAGTCAAAATCTCTAAAGCTGTGAATAAACTTTATATAAATTGTAAAACTGTAACTTTCATTGAATAATGTCTTGTCAGAATCAAATTATTACACATTGTTTATGACTGAACATTTTCAGATTTGAGGTATCATCAAATAAAGATGCTAAACATGCAACACATATAATAGAAAGGTATGAAATCACAATTTTAAATTTTGTAACTTAAAATTCATGTGAATTTGCTTTACACATAAGAGAGAGTACGAAAGACATGAATTAATACTTTTGCGTTTCAACCATTTGATCAATTGAACAATGTGCTTTCATCTTTTTATCTCACATGTTTGGAATTATCATATGAGCATACGAGTGCAAAAGTTGCAGAAATACTTGTTTCATTTGAGTCAATATTTCAGGTATTGCAGTTTCCATGTAAGTTTGTCTTACCCTTTAGACTTCAAACGAGATGTTCATCTGGAGTTTTGAATCATTGTTCTCTAAAATTTAGCATATGAGGTATTTTTCATCTCATCAAAACAACAAAGTTTTTCTTCACTTGCAAGCAGAGTGGAAGAACGTAAATTCTTGAGAGGATTTATGTTGACCTTAGCAAGTACCATGCTGGTTCTGTCGTGTTCTAAACGACGTGATAAACAAGCAGGACTGCTCTTAGCTCGGACGAAATCTGATTTTATTTTAATGTTTGAGGTTGAAAGACCTCCAGACACTGGTGTTAGAACTGTGCATGCCTGACAGTCGAGGTAGAAGAACAATCATACCAGCAGTTGAAGACCGCGAGTCCTCGTGTACTCTGTACCCATGACATTATGATTAGAAAAATGATTTCCCACAAAGTTTATCAGTTTCTGAACCTACGATATATGCAGAGTAATGTAGACTACTGTACCGATCGTCAAAGCAAGAAAAACGCGCAAGAGACTTTACACACCAAGCTGACAACCCATGTGCCTCTCAGTTGTACGAATACAACCACTTGCTTGAATAGATCAAAGATTCTTTTAATCTCTGTGCTCAGCGTGACGACATCGACTGTATCAGCACACTGATGCATTCACTGAATCTTCACGTTCACTTGCACAACAAAGTCAAGATTTACTCTGACCTTCTCAGAACATTTTCCAATCACTCCGAGTATGGAGGAACACGCGTGTTGTGTTAGTATTGTCTTGACCTCGATCATCCAGACAATATAATGAGAGGATCTGATGAGTAAGCTGCAAATTTCTACTCGCTACGCTTCGGAGGGTCTGTGTTCCCGTGGGTGTTGATGCAGCTAGATTCGCATTCTTCCAGTCCGATTGTACATGGAGTTTTCCACAAGGTAGAGTACTTCCCATCTGAGATATCTGCGTTTCCATGCTTTCTTTGACATTCTGCATGCACATCGCACCATCGATACGAACCAGTTTTTTGGATTTCAGATTCACTTGCAGAGCTTTTAGCTTGTCCACTCAGTTGGGTCACCAGAGCTAATCAAACAACTCTTTTGGATTTCAGATTCACCTGCAGAGCTTTTAGCTTGTCCACTGAGTTGGGTCACCAGTGCTAATCAAACAGCTCTCTCCGTTAAACTTCACAAAAGGTTTGTTTCCCGAGAGATTTAAAGTCCCCATTGCACACTCTCTACAATTTGCTTTGGAACCGGAATATTGGTTATCTGCTTTGATTTTGATTCACATCGCTTGTATTGCCCAGCACTGAGTGCGAGCAGCGTCTTACTTCTAGTTTGCACAATATCCCTACGTTCATGGTGATTGCTCCTGATCCGAATCGTTGCAGAGGTAAGATTAATCTTATTTTTCTCTTCATGCAGGTCGCAAGAAGTGTCATGCCCAGCGGGCACAAGTTTTGACACTGCGACGGGAAGTTAATTCTCTTCGGGTGAGCCGATCCGAAGGATTGAGGAGGGGCTCCTGTAGCCCAGGTGACATTTCGCTCGCGTATTCCAAGCAGCAAACGTTTCTTAATCTCTTTGAGAGGAGGAGAGAATGGAAGGTGCAGGTGCGTCCATCTTCAGTCACGCTGCTGAACTGGCGACACGGGAAATGGACTCCGCACACGAGGAACCGGAGCTTCCCTCCGCCATCCAGGACCTTGTACAGCGTCTGGAAGGACAAGGCGACCCTATAACGCAGCTTCCCGATTTAACCAAGCCAGAATTTCGGGAGTTCTTTCCCTATAGTGAATCATCGATTTTCATGGATTCATCATCATGGATTCGCTCGACAATCATAGGGTGGCGAAGCCAAGTGCGTCTTCGAGTGCTGGAGGCAATCGGCAGCTGCAACACCCTTGAGATTCTGGACGTGGGCAAGATTTGTGGGGCATATATATCAGGGTTGACGCCAAGCGAGTGGGAGGTAGTTCTCAGAGGTTTCAGGTCTAGCACCGTTCTTAAAAAGATAATCGTTGGTTGGTTGTTCGCTTCAGATGATGCGGATAAGGAGAGCTTGTGTTTCCAGCTGGGGAGAATTCTGAATTCCTCTAGCGTAACAGAGTTAGCAGTGCGTGCCAGATTGAGTGCCAGATATCTCTCGAATCTCGCCTCAGGTCTGCGAGGACGTTCCGATTCTAAACTCAAGTCTTTAGATTTATGGGAAGCGTGGGAGGACTCGAGTGGGGTGAAGTATGTGGCTGACATGATCAATAGTGCTCCTCTATTAGAAACGTTGCGTTTAGGCGGCTATTGGGAGGACATGGAGGACGAGACCCTTGGAATCCTGTCCCAGGCTTTGATCCAGAGCTTGGCTTTGAAAGAATTTACCTTAGACGACGCGGGGAAGTGGGCATGGCCCTTGTTGCTGAAAGCATTGGCCGGAGACGATCGCAACCGATCCATTGAACGTCTTCGGCTAAAGGTTATGGATGGACTCGGAGACTGTTTAAGGGAACTTCTTATTTCCAACCCATCATTGAAGGAAGTGGAGCTCCACCCACTTGTCATGGAGCCTGAGCAAGCGCACCAGCTCGGCGAAGCCATACGTGACAATGCCATATCGACAACTATCCTTCTTCCTGCGACAGTTAGCTTGGATGACTTCAAGTCAATAGAAGCTCTTGCTCTTGCTGCTAGCTCCGAAATCAACGACCCCACTCTGGAGGTTACACTCGTTCCTATGAGAGAAGATGAAGTGATGTTATCATTAAACCTATTAGATAGGGTACTGCGCGGGGAAATTACATCTCTGAAATCTCTGAGTATATTAGATCGCTTAGGTCTCTCTTCCAACCAAGATAGAGGGAAAGGTATTCTGTCGATGAACGGAAGAACTGGAGAAACTTGCGTCCTGAAGAGACTCGGATTAAGACGTCTAAGCGAAGATGTTTGGGAGGGAGTATGGAAGGACCTGCTTTTGTGCCTGCGAGGGAACACAAGTCTCACTCACTTGGATTTGAGTGAGACCTGGCTGGACGACGAGACGTTCAGGGACATGATGGGGCTACTCCAACAGAACTTGAGTCTCCAGGAAATAAATGTCTCAGAAACCTCATGGGCTATAGACGGAAAGGCGGCGCTGATTCAAGAGGCACTCAAGCAGAACGAGAAGCGGGCCGCCTACATGTCCGTATTTAGAGAAGCCGGATTAGCATTTGGAGATGCAAAAGCCGGTCGACTCTTTCTATGCGGCTCTCCTCTAGCAGGTAACGTGCTCAGTAACCTCTCACCTTTTTGAACTAGCAATCTAAGGTTTTACTTCTCCAAAATTTATCCTATAGTAAAAAAAGTTCATTTTTCTCTCTACACATATTTGGAATAGTTTAAAAAGTTTCAAAGAATTGAAGAACAATTATTTTACCATCCTAATTAATTGAGATTATAAATAATATCTATTCAATCATTTCAAATTTTGATTTGATATTCAAATTTTTTACCAATACTCTTTATCCATTTGAAATAATAGTATCAAGTAATCTGTAAAAATATCTCAAGTTATATTTGTTGTGATTATTTGTACTCAATTTGCAGGCAAGACTCAATTGCGTCAAACCTTGATGAGGATAGTTGAAGGCAAAAGTTGGCTTGGAATCAAATGGAACAAGTTGTTTAGAACTAAAGGTATCGAAGTGGAGTACTTGCAAAACAACGACAAAAGGCAAATTTCAATCTGGGATCTTGCGGGGCAAGAGATTTTTCGTACCCTTCAAACTGTGCTCTTTCCTCAATCCAACAATTTTTGTGTTTTTTTATTTGTGTATAGCTCTTTTTGTGAGAACTCATCTTCTAAGAAAAAAGACTCTTGTTTTCGGACAGAGTTGGAGGAATGGATGAGTTTTATCACATCCAGCTCTAGGGTCACGGGACATAATCGTCCGCAAGTTCTTGTTGTGATTTCACACAAGGACAAAATGAAATCCAGCTCTTTGACTTGGGCTCACTCAATAGTGAAAGATGTCAACCAAAGATTTGCAAAATTTGTGGATCTTCATCCAATTCAAGAGTGTTTTCATGTGGATGCGAGAAAAAAGAAGCAAGTTATAGATCTCAAAGATTATATTTTTGAGATTTTTGACAAGTTGTTGAGTGAAAAATCCCCACGGGTTCCCCAATTGTGTTCCCGACTCTCTTCCCTCTTGGCTACAAACATCAAGGAGAACAGAAGTTGCCCTATTTGGTTACCTCAAAAGTTTAATAACTTCTGTGACCCCATCTTGACAGAGTTCATTTCATCTTCTTCAGCTTTTGCCATTGATCATTCAAGGATATTAAATTCTATAGTATCTTATTTGAATGACGTTGGGTCCATAGTTTATATTCCAACCCTTAGTTACATCATTGTAGATCCAAACTGGCTCACTAATACATTATTGGGTGAGCTGGTAGCTCTAGGTCAAAAATTTCATGCTCAAGAGCACGAAAGTAAGTCGCATTTCTCATACTCCAGCAAGGACGGATTTGTGAGCGAGAGTGTCTTTGTTGGATTGATAGAGGAGTTTCTGGAAAAGATACCGCATGGACAGAAAGGTGTGGACAGAGATGTGATTGAGAACATCCTTATCCATTTAGATTTGTGTTTCAAGGTGGAAGATACTTCTAAGTTTTATTTCATTCCCTCCTTCATACCTGAGCATGCAAGCACTGAAGTACAGAAGCCTCAAGAATTGGCGGACGTGAAGCCGAAGGCTTGGAAACGTAGGGTTGAGACTTCAAAGTTTGTCGGCATCCGGATTCAATGCCAAGATGGAAAAACAATGTCACTGACCGCTGCTTTTTTTCCACGCTTTGAGGTGATTTTAAAGATAGTGTTAGAAAATTGAATGCGTTGAGTTCTAATTGTAACTTGTGTTTGATGAATGGAGTGTTCTCTTTTCATTAGTAGAATTTAATTTTTGGCATGCGCAGCTTAACATTTACCAAATTCTGTATCATTGTAGATGTTCATGAGACGCAAGTTGATATGCGAGATGCATATTTCCAAGGAGACTGTGACGTGCTCTCGTCATTATATGAAACTTTACCTAGATGGGCACGAGATATATCTGGAGCAAGAAACGTCCCGCAATTACTTGGATGTTTTGATGTTATGCTCGGATCATAAATCAAGGGAGGCGGCGATTAAATACGTGATGAAGCATATCGTCCAGGAGTTGATATCATTTTGCGCATCATCGAAAGGTTGTTCCGGGGTGGCGTTAGTGCTTGGTGTGATCCAAACACGTTGCGTGGAGATGCTGATTCCGATTCATCTCAGAGGAGCCATTCTGATCGAGGAGCTCAAATCCGACTTCATTCGTGACATCAATGACAAACTTGAGGATAATCCGTCGGATAGGTTTCACTTGGTGAAGGAGGAAGAGTTGTTCAACTATGAGCACCCTTGGCCCCCGATTCAAGGGCACATAACAGAGGTTATACAAGAAAGAGCGAGGGAGTTGCTGTGGGAGAGCGATGTGGAAGAGATTGTGAATGAGACCATTCAGAAGTTGTATGGAAGGGGCCAGTGGAACGCAGTTAGGCTCGGGAAGGTAAAGTGAAATACTTTGTTAATGTTATCAAAGCTCACCGCATATAGTGGTATCCTGGAAAAACACTTTCCACTAATAAAAGTGTATGTACAAGTTTCTAAGTTCAACGTTCCTCTTCCTGTGGGTCCCTGGAATAACCCGAAGTTATAAGTTCAACGTTCCTCTTCCTGTGGGTCCCTGGAATAACCCGAAGTTTTAAAGCAGCTTCTGCGTTGAAACATTCCGGTTAGATGAGGGTCGCCTTGGAATGCGTGTTAAAGGAAATAAAGCAGAGGCGTGAACTTTTTGGCTTTGCAGTTGAGTCATTGACTTGTTGACTATGTTCCCACAATAAAGATCAGAAGTATCCGGTCCAGCATCTTCACTTTCTTCTGCGGAGTAAATTGAATACAAGTAGGGGATGAGAAGTAGTACAGTATTCTGAATAACTTCCGGTTGGAGTTGAGGAATTTAATATATATATAAAAGTTTCTGACCCAGTGAGTAAGAAAGGAATTACGTTGTGTATTTTCTAGAAGACCTTGCAATAAAGTCAATGCCAACAATAATTGTTGGAGCTGTGTTGCAAGAAACTTTTCACTTGTAGGCAAAAGCGATTCCTAGGGTAAGGTAAAGTTTTCCTACATTAACACCCATGCAGAATCCATGAATTCTAGCGGTACCAAAAGGGACGATAACCCAAAAAAAATCAGAAAACACAGGAGGAAAAAAGAAAAAAAAACATTTCCTGTAATCTGACATAACATATTTTGGAATATATGATTTAATACCAGTGTGGTTGTCTACTGTAAATTCTGAGGTAGTTATTCAAAAAAGGATTGATATCCAGGCTGCAATATTAGAGGTCCATAAGTTCTTGCATGTGCTCACGCTCAGATCAGGTAACGAAAAGTCTTCCTTAGTACGCATTTTGAGACAATTTGCTCGCTTGAACAACAAGACAACTCCTTGGAATCGGCCTGCCTGGCAAGGTGGTGCAGATTTGCAGATACAGCAGCAGACCTGTTTCTGGTGGCAAGATTGATGACGTGGCGAGGTTGGAACTGGTGAAGAGTCTGTCATCTAACCACCACGAACTCAGCATGCTTTTTCTGTATGCATGTTCATTCATTTTAGCCTTGCAAAATTTAATTTAAACAAATCATCCAGTCCGCCATGGACTCCTAGAAAGTCAAAACACCAAAAGGTGATGCAGATTCGAGAGAGGTTTTCAGTTTCCACTATACAACTTCCAGAAAATCTCTTCTTCAGCATTGCCCACTTCAGGAAATGGCACACGGTCAACTAGAGTTACATATGAGTCAGCACAACTTTGGATAGTACTGTATGAAGTGGATTCGGCTGCTGGACTATGAATGGTTCCTAGATTCTTTTTCATCGCCATGCATCTCCGAGCCCCATGTGATTCAAGGTGGTACAGTTATTTGGACATTGGAATCTCGAGGGTGTTGTCCGGAAAACTATATTCTCGATGTCACAACGACACATGTTTCGAAATTAAATTATATCGAACTCAGAAGCTTCATAGCGCTGTCATTATTCCCACATGGTGAATAAAGTTTTACTCAGAGCTTGTCGCTGCATTCCAGAAGAACAAACATCAGGCCGTCAGTTATGATGTAGAGTTGCTGGTGGAACACAGTTTGGAGATGTTACGTGTTTCATAGCATTCTAAATAATCACCCCCAATATCATACTTGTGCTATTCTATGCGATTCTGCTTGATTTTCACTATTCCCGTAACCCAGCAGGTTGATAATACTCACGCGTAGGAGAGAGGAGAGGCTTCTTCATGATTGCTTCGGAAGCAGCCTCATAAGCGTTCAGCCTCTTGGAGGATGGTTGTACTCAGTCGCACCAATCTCCATAAACAAAATTCTCAGTTTCATTGTGACAAAGTGGCTGGCATTCCTGCGTTCAGACTGATAAAAGTGTATATACCAGTTTCTAGTGTCAAAGTTACTCTTGTGGGTCCCTGGAATAAACCGAAGATATAAGGAACCTTCTCATGTAAGTTGAATATTTCAACTTAGATGAGGGTCGGCTTGAAATGTGTGTTAAAGGAAGATAAAGCGGTGGCGTGAGCGGTTGGACTCTACAGTTGAATCATTGTATTGTGCGTTGTATTTGTTCAGTATGTTCCCATAATAAAGATTAAAAGTATCCAGCCGAGCATTTCACTTTGTTCTGCGGAGTGAACTGGAGTTTCTAAGTTCCACGTTCCTCCTGTGGGTCCTTGGAATAAGCCGAACATATAAAGAACCTTCTGAAATCAGGATCGGAGGTAAAGTGACTTTGTTTTACTCTCCAATTTAGGCATTGTACTGCGCGTAATACTTGTTTGGCAAGATACCACAAGACAATCAAAAATATGTTCCGAGAATAGTGTCCAATGTGTATCGTTCTATTTTAAAAATCCGATTATCTAATATCACAGCAACGGTTAACAAAAATAAACAAGCCAGCCAAGATGCTGCTTCTGAAACATACTTGACTTGGCTGTTTGAAAAAGCAAAAGAAATTTGCGTACAAGTGAAGATTGCTTTTGAAGATACAACCTGTAGCATTCTGCATGATCGCTACATACTGTCATGGCATAAGTTGGAGAAGGTCTTATGTATCTGTGAGCAGATCGTGTCTTGATTCTTATGAAGTGGACGGTGGGTTACATCATGTCACCCACCATCCACATGTAACCTACATGTGGATGAGTACTCCACACTCAACATCAACGGAGGGTTACATCATGTACCCACTCATCCACATGTAACTTACATGTGGATGAGTACTCCACACTTAACATCAACGACCCTCTACTTTTCTCTACCACAATAAAATCAAAAGTACCCAACCAAGCATCTTCACTTTCTACTGTGGAGCGAACAGGAGTAAGTTGAATACAAGTGGAGAGTGAAAAATAATGTAGTGAACAATTTCCGGTTGGATTCTTGATAAATTTAAAATATATATAAATTTCTAGAGAACCGAGTCATAAAAAATTATATTTTGCATTTTTTAGAAGATCTTGCACTAAGAGTTAATGCCAACTATTGTTGCAGGATAGCTGTGTAGTCATCGGAGTGAATGCAAGACACTTTTTATGTGTAAGCTGGTGTAAGTACACTAGGGTAAAGTTAATAATTCCTACAAGTACACCATTGGACACCTGCGGCAGAATTCACCAATATAGAGAATACCCAACAAAAGAATCAATTATCATAGTTGAAAAAAAACATGTCACGTAAAGTAAGATGACATATTTTGATCTAATATTTGGTTGCATTTTAAGTTTAGCGAGAGACTAAGTCATTTTTGGAGATTATCAATTGATTCTTTCATCAACATTTGATCTTTTCAGAGTTAGTTCAATTTGAATGTATCATGCATCATCAAGATTTTTGTGTGTAGGCATGTAAGTAAAAGTCTGAAATAATTACTTACAATGTCAATATCAACTCCTTGTTTCAGCTTCAGTTATAAAGTTGGAATAAGTAAACATGTAACCATCCACTAATTATCTCATTTGTGTAGTTGTACTATTTGAGAATCATTCAGTTGCATTAATCTAGATGATGCATCTAAATAAACTGTCCAAGAATCAAAGTAAGAAATAACCAAAACAGCTGAAAAATTTTAGAGTCAAAATCTCTAAATCTGTGAATAAAATTTATATGAAATGTAAAACTGTATCTTTCATTCAAAATGTCTTGTCAGAAAAAAATTATTACACATTGTTTATGACTGAACATTTTCAGATTTGAGGTATCATCAAATAAAGATGCTAAACATGCAACACATATAATAGAAAATATTAAATCACAATTTTAAATTTTGTAACTAAAATTCATGTGAATTTTCTTTACACAAAAGAGAGAGTACGAAAGACATGAATTAATACTTTTGCGTTTCAACCATTTTATCAATTGAACAATGTGCTTTCATCTTTTTATCTCACATGTTTGGAATTATGACATGAGCATACAAGTGCAAAAGTTGCAGAAATAATTGTTTCATTTGAGTCAATATATCAGGTGTTGCAGTTTCCATGTAAGTTTGTCTTACCCTTTAGACTTCAAACGAGATGTTCATCTGGAGTTTTGAATCATTGTTCTCTAAAATTTAGCAGATGAGGTATTTTTCATCTCATCGATACAACAAAGTTTTTCTTCACTTGCAAGCAGATTAGAAGAACGTAAATTCTTGAGAGGATTTACGTTGACCTTAGCAAGTATCATGCTGGTTCTGTCGTGTTCTAAACGACGTGATAAACAAGCAGGACTGCTCTTAGCTCGGACGAAATCTGATTTTATTTTAATGTTTGAGGTTGAAAGACCTCCAGACACTGGTGTTAGAACTGTGCATGCTTGACAGTCGAGGTAGAAGAACAATCATACCAGCAGTTGAAGACCGCGAGTCCTCGTGTACTCTGTACCCATGACATTATGATTAGAAAAATGATTTCCCACAAAGTTTATCAGTTTCTGAACCTACGATATATGCAGAGTAATGTAGACTACTGTACCGATCGTCAAAGCAAGAAAAACGCGCAAGAGACTTTACACACCAAGCTGACAACCCATGTGCCTCTCAATTGTAAGAATACATCCACTTGCTTGAATAGATCAAAGATTCTTTAAATTTATGTGCTCAGCGTGACGACATCGAGTGTATCAGCACACTGATGCATTCATCAATTTTCACGTTCACTTGCACAACAAAGTCAAGATTTACTCTGACCTTCTCAGAACATTTTCCAATCACTCCGAGTATGGAGGAACACGCGTGTTGTGTTAGTATGTTGTCTTGACCTCGATCATCCAGACAATATAATGAGAGGATCTGATGAGTAAGCTGCAAATTTCTACTCGCTACGCTTCGGAGGGTCTGTGTTCCCGTGGGTGTTGATGCAGCTAGATTCGCATTCTTCCAGTCCGATTGTACATGGAGTTTTCCACAAGGTAGAGTACTTCCCATCTGAGATATCTGCGTTTCCATGCTTTCTTTGACATTCTGCATCCACATCGCACCATCTTCGATACATACCAGTTTTTTGGATTTCAGATTCACTTGCAGAGCTTTTAGCTTGTCCACTCAGTTGGGTCACCAGAGCTAATCAAACAACTCTTTTGGATTTCAGATTCATCTGCAGAGCTTTTAGCTTGTCCACTGAGTTGGGTTACCAGTGCTAATCAAACAGCTCTCTCCGTTAAACTTCACAAAAGGTTTGTTCCCCGAGAGATATAAAGTCCCCATTGCACACTCTCTACAATTTGCTTTGGAACCAGAATATTGGTTATCTGCTTTGATTTTGATTCACATCGCTTGTCTTGCCCAGCACTGAGTGCGAGCAGCGTCTTACTTCTAGTTTGCACAATATCCCTACGTTCGTGGTGATTGCTCCTGATCCGAATGTAATAACCCACTAAAGGCTAAAACTGCAATATAGTGGTAGAAAGGTCGAACCCACAGGGACAGAGGAACACACAGGGTACAAAGTGTCACGTTTTAACAGACTATTGAGGAGTTTGAATTCTCAGGCAACTGTCACTCCCAGAAATACTGCAAGTGTCCACTCGGAGCGCACTCGGAGGTCGCACAGTGCAGCGTAACACACACACACACACACACACCTGAAACTACAGAAACACAACCCAGAGATCCGTTAGGACCTCTACTCAAGATTTCAGGGGGAAAAAGTCTCTCGCGAGCACACTCGGCAAAGCTGCGGGCAGTGACTCCCAACTCCGGCTTTTACAACACTTCCACTAGCTTGCTGCTAGTGTAGGAAACCCGGTTTGGACTGCCTACTTCGGATCGAAGTCACTCCTACGCGGTGAACAACACTCTCAACTCACAAAACGCGCAGAGAACACAGGTCCGCACTGAAGGACTCACTGAGAAACATTCCAGTAACACAACAACAGTCTATTGAAGAGTTTGAATTCTCAAGCACTTGTCATTCCCAGAAATACTACAGGAGTCACCCTCAAGGCACCTGCTGCAGCGTAACCTGAATTTACAACCAAGGCTTACACGAAGTAGCAAAACTTCACTTTGGCATTCAGGGGAAAAATCCCAAGGGAGTACAATCAGAAAGGAACACTCGAAGGTGTAGGGGCGAAACTGTTCAAGTATCTAACTAGTCACTGGCTCTGAGCATCGGCAGTCACCCACAGGTGCAGATCCGAACTACTCAAGTCTCTAACCAATGGACTAGCTCTGAACATTCGGCCGAAGGCCTTCAGCTACAAAATGCGGAACGCTAAGTTGTAACTCCTCGTGCGTGGTGACAGAACTCAAGGACACAAACACGCAAAGGAAATGGGTTCCTGATCTGCACTTCTGATGGGAAAGAACCCCAGGCAAAACGCCTGGAACTATTTTATACCTTCTAAGTCCTACCTAACACTACACTGCACTACGCTACACGCCTGCACGGAACCACGCTAAACTACACTCCGCGGAACCTGTACTACGTCTCCTGCGCGGCCGACTGCCGCGCACTAACTCCCTACCCTGCCAATCTTCCGCTCGACTGCGCAGTCCCAACCGCTGCAACGCCGCGGACACCTCCCCTTCGAGGGCGGACATGGTAACCTGTGCCTTCGACAGAAAGGCTTCGAGCTTCTTTGCTACCTTCCGCCGACTCCTGCTGTCGCCTGACAACAACCCGGCTGCGCGCAATTCAAACTCACGCAGTGTGAGTTTCTCCTGCGCCTTCACTTCCCAGTGGGCGTAGCCCTTGAGACAGTGGGCGACTCGCCTCGCCGTCTCCACCTTCGTGCGATCCGCCTCCTTCCTGCGATTCGGCTTCAGCACGTTGCGCCCTCAATTCGCCACACTCTGACTGCAACCTGCGGATTAATTCTTCATCCGCCTGCCGTGCGAGCTGACATTGTTCCAACAACCGCGTCTGTCGCACGAGCTCCTCTGACAAAATCCGATTCTGGGCCTGCTCAGAGTTGAGTGCTTCCTTGACCTTCACCTGCTCCTTGGTGAGCTCGCCCAGTTTATCATCCTTCATCTTCTCGGTGTGCTTGTAGAACTTCTGATTAAGCTTGTACTGACCCCACAAGCACGCATGCTTCTCCTTCAAGTCCCTCAACTCCTGGTCCACTCTAGCTAATAGCTTGCTGGTGTGGACTTTAGTGCGAGTCCGCCTGCGCACTAACTCGATGTAAGATCCCGGCTGGAGTGGGTCGGCGTATTTATCGACCTTGCGATCCAAGTACCGCAGCAACGGAATCACCTGCTTAGAGAGCGCCGCCGCCGGCGCTCCAACAATTTCCTCCTCCTCCTCCTCGGTGTCTTCTGCTCCTGACATTTCTTCCGTGGAGCCTCCGTCGTCATCATCCGAGTGGAGAATTTCAGTCGCCATTGATTGCGTCGGCGACTGCCCCGAGTGGGGCTGCACGTCCTCGACGTGTACTGCCTGCGAAGGCACGGCTGCAGCCTTGCTGCTCGTCGCCAAAATGTCTAAGGCGGAAGGCGAATGTACCCGAGCGGCATCCCCGTCTCTCGCTTGTTGATGGTCTACCGCATCCTCTCTGTCGCCGTCGTCCGCCGCCGAAGGCGGTCGAGCGGAGGGTGGCTGCGCGGGGTTTGATTGCGCATCGCGCATCGAGATTTCATCCCGCGGACAGTCACTCCGCTCCTCCGTCTGTTGCTGCTCCCTTGATCGGTCCGTGGGGGCTGTGCCCGGCCCGTGCGCAGGCGCATTTGCCGGCGCCTTGTCCGCCGCAGGCGTAGCGCCGCGGACATCTATCGCCGAAGGCGACATGGCCGGGGGCCGCACGCCCGATGTTCCTTGGCCTATAGGCCCTACCGCCGAAGGCGCATCTATTGGCGGACTTCCCGCCGATGGTGCGGCCTCCGCACGCTCTCTGCTCGTATCTCCCCGGCTCGAAGGCCCTGGCGCCGAAGGCGCAAATTGCGGCGCGTGGTGCGCCGGAGGGTCTGGCCCCGAGGGCCGGTGTCTCGTAGGCGGTTCTTCCGCCGGCTCCTTCCCCTTCCTACGTTGGAACGGGGGTAATTCTTGCCTGTGCACAGGCGGCACGTGTGGAGGTGTCCTGTGCACAGGCGACCTGTGCACAGGCGACCTGTGCACAGGTGAGCGCCTGTGCACAGGCGGACTGCTCCTTCCCACGCGTAAGCGTAGATCCACGTCCACTTGTGTTCGCCGGTCCGCGGAGGCTCGTCCGTCCGCGGAGGTTCGCCTGTGCGCAAACGGAACATCTGTCCGCATCGCACGTGGTAACTCCGGAGGCCCTTGGCCCGTAGGCGGCCTCTCTCCCGACGAGGTTGCAGCGTGGCCCGTTGCTCCTGCGGTCGTCCGCGCTTCCTCTCGCCTCTCTGGCGACGCACTTCCTATCTCCGTCGCAATCGTCGCCGTTTCTGCACTGTCAGCTGGCAACACCAGTCTGCGTGCCTTCTGCTTCGGCCGGCTGTATGGCTCGCACAGCGGCCGCGGTCGAATGGGAGCAGAGGGTTCTTGATGCTGCTCCTCTTCAGACTCTTCCCTCCATCGCCGCTTCCGCGGCACTCGCGCTGCAGGGGTGTGTCTCCCTTCGTCCCTCCGTCTTGATGGGGTAGAAGTCGGTGACTCCTCTGCATCAGTATCGACCTCGTTCTCCCGCACATACTTCCCGGGATGGTCGATGGACAATGGCGGAAAATGTTCAAGCTCCGCCGCTGTCAAACAATTCCGCTGTCGATAAAAATTGATGAGGAAAGGAGAAAGATGGTTTAGAGTTCCCCCCCTTCTCCTCAAACGCGTGCTGTCGCATCACCCTGTGCAGGATGCTCGCCCAGTGAATTGGAGTTCCCTCGATGACGCACTCCACAAAAGAGACCTGCCACAATGTGATGTAGCAGGCGCGGTGCGGCTGCAGTAATTGCATCAGCGTCGCGGACAAAGTCCGGCGAAATCGATCCTTGTAATCACGGGTCCTGTACCCATTCTTGGTAGACCTCCCGGTCTTGAACAGCTCCACAAATTGCGCCTCTTCTTGCTTGGTCACCTTGATGCTCTCACTGTCGAAAAGGAGATGCCCTGGCATGCCAGCACATCTTCCCAACGCCTGCGCCCAATCTTGGACTGTCCATCGATCAACATGCGGACGCAATCCGCGCGAGGGTGGTCCCTGTGGCTCTAGCCACTCGCGCACCATATTCGCACAGATGTAATTCCATCCCCATAGCAAGAAATCGAGCTTTCTTGCTATTAAGCGCTCCTCAAAAGCGCGCAGCCCGTTCTGCGGTAGGCGAAGTGGCACCATCCGCAATCTGCTCGGTCTCGTCATTGCGTTCCTGGGGTTCGCTCGCCCGCTCATTCTACTTCCGCACTGCCCGCGTTTCTTCCTCTCTCGGCAAACTCTAATCGCTCTCAATTCCAAATCACGCGCACTCACTTCTCCCTCAATCAACAAGAAATCTCCTGTGCGACGACGTCGAGAGTGTTCCGCAGCCAGCAGATGGATGCGCGCAGCGCGCACAAGAGATTGGAATCGCGAATTCAAGAATGGGACGTTCTCCGCCGCCCGGTCGAAGGTCATGGTCGGCTCTTGGTCGTGAAGAACGTCTCACTTGATGGCCGCGCCGGCTGTACGCTGGAACGGTCTTCGCTCTCACGCGCGGCTTCACGCTCCGCCGTCGTCGATTAAACTCTCACGCTCGAATTGGCGGATTTGAACTCGGCGAGCGTGTCACCCTGTGGACATTGGGTCGTAGCGCCGAAGGCGAGTTTTCCGCCTTGCGCGGTACACTTGTTCGTACCGCCCCTCGGCCAATCTCCTTCTGCCTTGACGCGTGTGTCCGCATGTCGGACAAAAATTCAACTCCTGCCTGTGCGCAGGCAGGAGCCTCGGCGGATCCTCCGCCGGTGCGGAACTTCATCCTCCTGTGCACAGGCGTTCGCCTGTGCGCAGGCGAATTCCGTCCGCGGCGCTGCGCTGGCGCGGAAGGCGTTGACCGTGGTCAGCCGGCTCCGTCCAGTCTGTCCGTTCCTTGTCTCTCCGTCGGCGCTTCCGCCGCCGCAACTCCGTCCGTCCAAGAGCGCATCCACCCGTGCCGTCCACATGGTCCGTACCGATTGGATTACTCTGGCGGCTCTTCCGACGTACGCGGCGCTGCGCTGGCGCGGAAGGCGCCGTACACTTTCTACCTCACAAGGCGCATTTCTAGGGCCCAAGGCGGATTTTCCGCCGACGCCGGAGTGCCTGTGCACAGGCGAACGTCTGTGCGTAGGCGGACTTGCGCCTTCCCTAACCCTACTTCGCCTGTGCACAGGCGAAGGCCTTCGTCCGCGCATAGGACAAAACTTGATTCCCCCTTCCGCGTAGGCGGAATTCGCGCCGGTGGCGAACTCCTTCCGCCGTAGGCGACCGCCTCCGTTTCTTCCAATAGCGATAACTCCCTAAGTCCTCATCCGTTCCAAGCGTTCTTGGGCTCGTTGGAATCAGTGCGTCGAGCTCTTTCCAACGGAATCCTAACTTGGTCAAGGCGCCCGAGGGTTGACCTAATTATGGAGGGTTTCCCTACAGCCGCGGACGCAACCTCCGAAGGCGGGTTTTGCGCCTTGCGCCGTAGAGATCCTAACTGCAAAGCTCGCAGGGAGGACGGTGCCTGTCCTTACTGCTGCACCCCAAATCCCAGATTCTACAAGATCCCTCGAGAATCCCCGCGAGCTTCCGGATTCACTCTGTTTTGATGTACCGAAGGCTATTTACAATGCTGCCAGGGTACAGTTTTCCAAAAATGTTTTAATTTCCTCAAAATTGCCAAAAGTGGGGTACCACACCGAATCCTTGCAGAGGTAAGATTAATCTTAATTTTCTCTTCATGCAGGTCGCAAGAAGTGTCATGCCCAGCGGGCACAAGTTTTGACACTGCGACGGGAAGTTAATTTTTTTCGGGTGAGCCGATCCTTCGGATTGAGGAGGGGCTCCTGAAGCCCAGGTGACATTTGGCGCGCGCATGCCAAGCAGCAAACGTTTCTTAATCTCTGAGAGAGGAGGAGAGAAAGGAAGGTGCAGGTGCGTCCATCTTCAGTCACGCTGCTGAACTGGCGACACGGGAAATGGACTCCGCACACGAGGAACCGGAGCTTCCCTCCGCCATCCAGGACCTTGTATAGCGTCTGGAAGGACAAGGCGAGCCTATAACGGAGCTTCCCGATTTAACCAAGCTAGTATTTTGGGAGTTCTTTCCGCGGAGTGAAGCACCCTCGACAGTCATAGGGTGGCGAAGCCAAGTGCGTCGTCGAGTGCTGGAGGCAATCGGCAGCTGCAACACCTTTGAGATTCTGGACGTGGGCAATATTTGTGGGGGAAAAATATCGAGGTTGACGCCAAGCGAGTGGGAGGTAGTTCTCAGAGGTTTCAGGTCGAGCACCGTTCTAGAAAAGATAATCGTTCATGGGACATACCTGGGTAGATTTGCGGATGAGGAGAGCTTGTGTTTCCAGCTGGGGAGAATTCTGAATTCCTCTAGCGTAACAGAGTTACAAGTGCGTGACGAATTGAGTGCCAGATGTCTCTCGAATCTCGCCTCAGGTCTGCGAGGACGTTCCGATTCTAAACTCAAGTCTTTAGATTTATTGGTAGCGTGGGAGGACTCGAGTGGGGTGAAGTATGTGGCTGACATGATCAATAGTGCTCCTCTATTAGAAACGTTGCGTTTAGGCGTACGTTTAGGCGGCTGTTGGGAGTACATGGAGGACGAGACCGTTGGAATCCTGTCCCAGGCTTTGATCCAGAGCTTGGCTTTGAAAGAATTTACCTTAGACTGCGCGGGGAAGTTGGCAGGGCCCTTGTTGCTGAAAGCATTGGCCGGAGACGATCGCAACCGATCCATTGAACGTCTTCGGCTAAAGGATATGGATGGACTCGGAGACTGTTTAAGGGAACTTCTTATTTCCAACCCATCATTGAAGGAAGTGGAGCTCCACCCACTTCAGGTATGCTGTCGATGAATGGAAGAACTGGAGAAACTTGCGTCCTGAAGAGACTCCGATTAAGTGCTCTAAGCGAAGATGTTTGGAAGGGAGTATGGAAGGACCTGCTTTTGTGCCTGCGAGGGAACACAAGTCTCACTCACTTGGATTTGAGTGAGACCTGGCTGGACGAAGAGACGTTTAGGGACATGATGGGGCTACTCCAACAGAACTTGAGTCTCCAGGAAATAAATGTCTCAGAAACCTCATGGGCTACAGACGGAAAGGCGGCGCTGATTCAAGAGGCACTCAAGCAGAACGAGAAGCGGGCCGCCTACATGTCCGTATTTAGAGAAGCCGGATTAGCATTTGGAGATGCAAAAGCCGGTCGACTCTTTCTATGCGGCTCTCCTCTAGCAGGTAACGTGCTTTGGAACCTCTCAGCTTTTTGAACTAGCAATCTAAGGTTTTACTTCCCAAAAATTTATCCTATAGTAAAAAAAGTTCATTTTTCTCTCTACACATATTTGGAATAGTTCAAAAAGTTTCAAAGAATTGAAGAACAATTATTTTACCATCCTGATTAATTGAGATTATAAATAATATCTATTCAATCATTTCAAATTTTGATTTGATATTCAAATTTTTTACCAATACTTTTTATCCATTTGAAATAATAGTATCAAGTAATCTGTAGAAATATCTCAAGTTATATTTGTTGTGGTTATTTGTACTCAATTTGCAGGCAAGACACAATTGCGTCAAACCTTGATGAGGATAGTTGAAGGCAATAGTTGGCTTGGGAACAAATGGAAGGAGTTGTTTAGAACTAAAGGTATCGAAGTGGAGTATTTGCAAAACAATGACAAAAGGCAAATTTCAATCTGGGATCTTGCGGGGCAAGAGATTTTTCGTACCCTTCAAACTGTGCTCTTTCCTCAATCCAACAATTTTTGTGTTTTTTTATTTGTGTATAGCTCTTTTTGTGAGAACTCATTTTCTAAGAAAAAAGACTCTTGTTTTCAGACGGAGTTGGAGGAATGGATGAGTTTTATCACATCCAGCTCTAGGGTCACTGGACATAATCGTCCGCAAGTTCTTGTTGTGATTTCACACAAGGACAAAATCAAATCAAGCTCTTTGACTTGGGCTCACTCAATAGTGAAAGATGTCAATCAAAGATTTGCAAAATTTGTGGATCTTCATCCAATTCAAGAGTGTTTTCATGTGGATGCGAGAAAAAAGAAGCAAGTTATAGATCTCAAAGATTATATTTTTGAGATTTTTGACAAGTTGTTGAGTGAAAAATCCCCACGGGTTCCCCAATTGTGTTCCCAAATCTCTTTCCGCTTGGTTAAAAAAATCAAGAAGAACAGAAGTTGCCCTATTTGGTTACGTCAAAATTTTATTGAATTTTGTGATCCCATCTTGAAAGAGTTCATTTCATCCTCTTCAGCTTTTGCCAATGATCATTCAAGGATACTAAATTCGATAGTTTCTTATTTGAATGACGTTGGGTCCATAGTTTATATTCCAACCCTTAGTTACATCATTGTAGATCCAAACTGGCTCACTAATACACTATTGGGTGAGCTAGTAGCTCTAGGTCAAAAATTTCATGCTCAAGAGCACGAAAGTAAGTCGCATTCCTCATACTCCAGCAAGGACGGATTTGTGAGCGAGAGTGTCTTTGTTGGATTGATAGAGGAGTTTCTGGGAAAGCTACCGCATGGACAGAAAGGTGTGGACAGAGATGTGATTGAGAACATCCTTATCCATTTAGATTTGTGTTTCAAGGTGGAAGATACTTCTCAGTTTTATTTCATTCCCTCCTTCATACCTGAGCATGCAAGCATTGAAGTACAGAAGCCTCAAGAATTGGCGCACGTGAAGCCGAAGGCTTGGAAACGTAGGGTTGAGACTTCAAAGTTTGTCGGCATCCGGATTCAATGCCAAGATGGAAAAACAATGTCACTGACCGCTGCTTTTTTTCCACGCTTTGAGGTGATTTTAAAGATAGTGTTAGAAAATTGAATGCGTTGAGTTCTAATTGTAACTTGTGTTTGATGAATGGAGTGTTCTCTTTTCATTAGTAGAATTTAATTTTTGGCATGCGCAGCTTAACATTTACCAAATTCTGTATCATTGTAGATGTTCATGAGACGCAAGTTGATATGCGAGATGCATATTTCCAAGGAGACTGTGATCTGCTCTCGTCATTATATGAAACTTTACCTAGATGGGCACGAGATATATCTGGAGCAAGAAACGTCCCGCAATTACTTGGATGTTTTGATGTTATGCTCGGATCATAAATCAAGGGAGGCGGCGATTAAATACGTGATGAAGCATATCGTCCAGGAGTTGATATCATTTTGCGCATCATCGAAAGGTTGTCCCGGGGTGGCGTTAGTGCTTGGTGTGATCCAAACACGTTGCGTGGAGATGCTGATTCCGATTCATCTCAGAGGAGCCATTCTGATCGAGGAGCTCAAATCGGACTTCATTCGTGACATCAATGACAAACTTGAGTATAATCCGTCGAATAGGTTTCACTTGGTGAAGGAGGAAGAGTTGTTCAACTATGAGCACCCTTGGCCCCCGATTCGAGGGCACATAACAGAGGTTATACAAGAAAGAGCGAGGGAGTTGCTGTGGGAGAGCGATGTGGAAGAGATTGTGAATGAGACCATTCAGAAGCAAATGCAACCATTGGAGTCATTTCATCGAGACCACAGCCAACAATTGAGATCATTGCAGCAAGGTGTAAACGAAGTGAACAAAGATTTGATTCACTTTTACCCTGAAAATGAGAAAATGGTTACTATGAAAGACTCCAATCGACGTTCATCCAGTGGGGCGAGCACAAGTGAATTTTGTGAAATCCGACATGCTTTGGATGAAATCCGACATGCTTTGGGAAGGATTGAAAGAAAGGTTGATGGTGTTGATGAAAGGATAAGATTAGGTCTGCAGGGATTGCAGACGAAGATGGAAGAGATACTCTCTCTGCAGCAACAACTGCAGTCAACTATGAGTGATTTTGTGTCTAAAGTAGATAGGATTATCGGGTATACTCAATCGTTTCAGCAGACCAGAACCCCCAAGCGACATTACATTAGGTTAGATGTTAACATTTTGTATAGGATAAGTGCACATTTGCATGCCGGGAGAACCGTTAGATTACACTTGATGTGTGAGTCGGTGACTGAAATTCACATGGTCAAAGATCAAGAAGGTTTGAAGATACGCGTGGATCTGGATAATCGTGAGTGGATTAGCAAAACCATTGAAATTTCATACAAAGTCTTGTATTATACTGCAAAGGCTGGACTGAGTATGAAGTTTGGGTTGGGCCAAGCGATTCCGGACTGGGCAGATTTAAAATCTGATATTGTTAAACTAGATGGCATTAGCGATGGTGATCGTAGTGCAGTTGTAAAAGCTGGGGAAAGCAAGGAGCTGACACAAGCATGGTTGAGGATTCAGAAACTTCTTGGGGATATTAACTATGCGAAAATCTTCAAGTTGTATCAGGTGAAATACGAGGGAGTAGAATCAGGTGGGCATGCATGGGTGTGCGAGGAGTGCATGAAAGAAGGTATTAGAACTGGGATTTTGTCGGGAAATTGAAGAGGTTAGAATGTCATGATGCAAATGACAAGCATATGTTAAGACACTCATGCAATATGATCCTCTGCAAAATCTTCCTTCAGAGTTTTCACTTGTACAAGTCTTGTATAATCTATGCAATCATGTCAATCGCACATACATGTTTCTGAAGAAGTTCAGATTTTGGCTAAACTATAAAATTTCACTCTGAGGAAAAACTTTTAAGAAAGCCTTGTTGGATGATGGATGATGAGCTCCTTCAATCTAAGAATGGATGAGAAACTAATTGTAAGCATTACTACTGCTAAGCACACTTCCTACATTGATGCCGTGTTATCAGATCTAGAAACCTTCTGTGAAAGGTTGACACAGAGGTCCATCAGATGTACCGATGAATATTTTCATCAAATCTTGATTTTGCCACCATGAGAAGTACGCAAGACATGTTACGCAGAAAGATGATTACTTCATTGCTGCCAATAAGGTACTGATGACATCACAACCTTCCATCACCCTTATCTCTGAACGGATGTGATATGCAAATTTATTGCTCTGCAGGTGCGGAATTACTGTAGTTGCCATTCTAAGATAAATGTTAATACTCACTAGTGAAATCCATACTCGCTCCGAAATGCAGGGGCGAAGTGGAGCTTAAAATATCAACATATGGAGCCTTCAGGTATCACATGCTGGACGGAGTGGAAACTTAAGAAACCATGACTCTCAAAAGTGACATAAATTCTGCTGTTGTTTCGCTTTGATGAGAGAAATTCTTTCTATCTTGACGAAGAGAATAGTGTACATACACTCAATGGCATCCCTGAGACTGGATCAGCAGTTTTTAATGCAGGTCATCTACTATTGACTGCAGACGTGATGATAATAAAGCTTGCATCTGCTAATCCAGAAATGAAGTACCAATGGTATTGTTTTGATGTGATATTTTGTATTTTGTTCCGAATGTCTCTTCCCTTGTCTCGATGCTTCCCATATTTATCTTTCTACTTGAAGGTATTCGAGGAGTCTGCATCGATGACTCCTTGAACATGCAGCAAGAATCATCTACATGCCAGCATATTAGTTTAAGTAAGAATTTCCACTAAAGCAACCTCCACCGGCTCACGGCCGGCCATTCATACGAACACCGGCTGGACAACCTGCTCAGTTAGGAGGTTGGAGTGGTAGCTTCTTTCTCATCGATGCACGCAACGGATCAGTCTTAGAAGGATGGTGTTGATTACAGAGTGACTGGAAAAGAATTTCTCTAGAGTCTGAGTATTCGATGTGACTGATCTACACTTCAGACAAAGTATTATGATGGTCGCTTTGTCGTAAGTTGTCCATAGCCCATGTCGATTCAAAGCCGATCCACACGAGTGGATTCTTCTCAGGATCTTGGTTCCTACTGGCAATCCCTCTCATTCTCATCATTCACGGTGAATATAAATAAGCACTTTGAAGACCGCTGGCCTCCTCCTCGCTTCAAACTCAGATGTAATAATCTTCCTCAGTGGCCTGCGACACGCAGAAGAACATCGTCTGGAGATTTATCCGCTTTCACGTAAAAGCATCACTTCTGCTACTTTCTATTCAAAGCATTTTCAAACTGGCGGATGCTTTGGCTGGGTTGTGTTGATTTTACGTTTTAATGTGGAATAACTGCAGCAGGGACACGAAGTCTATTACAGCTGTCTCTCAAGATCCGCGATTACACACATGTCATTGGGAAGTTGATGAACGATCAAAAGAAGCGGTTGCGCACCAATGCGAAATTCCGAGCTTTGGCTTCCCTCGGCTCCTCCCTGAGACTTGTGAGGGACATGCCATGAAGACAAGAGACCAAACCGTCATGGAAAGATGCAACCAAAAAACCATCAGTAAATTACTCATGGAATATCTCTCTGAATTCCTCGCTTGACGTCCAAGGTTTCATTGAAGATTTTCTGCATCAAGCTGTGAATAATTCCATGATAAGTGCAACCCAGCCACCCAGAAAAGTGTTCTAGAGGAGTATCCCAAACGAAACAAAGATGTACGCCGATTACTTGATTACTTGTAATGAGCCAGTTTAGCATTTTAGAAAACGGTGCTTTTCTAGTCTACGTTAAGTCAAACTAAATGTTGGATATCTGCATTGTAGGACCACATCCAGTGTTCAAGTTGTTGACTTTCCTAACCTGGCACTCGCAACACTCGTCATGAATTCAAGCATCGCAGATCTCTTCGGTCAGATTGTTTGGCCTGTGATTGGAAAGACATTGCAGTTTTACGTTGAGGATGGTGCAGAGTTTGTGAGAAAGAGGTAAAGAAGTAAGAATCGGAATGAGTTCTTAGATATGTGACTGCAGCTAGCTAGATTTGTTGCGCCCAATCTGTCGTCTCTGCTGATTTTCGTCTGAACTGGGTGCTCGGTACAATTTGTGAAACAATCAGAACAATTTATCTGCTTTTTCTTGAACTGCTGTCAGGAGTGACAGATTATGTGATTCAAAAGCAGCGTAATTGTCTGCTGTAAACTCTATGCGAATGGGAGTTAATTACAAAAGGATTGATCTAGAGTCTGCAGTAGAAGAGGTCCACAAATTCTTACATGTGCGCACGCTGAGATCAGGTACGGGAAAGTCTTCCTTAGTACACAATTTGAGACATTTCGCTCACTGAAGCTAGGGAATTCTAGGCAATTCTTTTTAATCGTCGTGCCTGGCAAGGCAGTGACGACTAGCAGAAAGGGCAGCAGACCTGTTTCTGGTGGCAAGATTGATGATGTGGTGAGGTTTGAACTGGTGAACAGTCTGTCATCTAAGCACCACGAACTCATTATGCTTTTTCTGTATTCAGGTTCATTCATTTTAAGTGTGCAAATTTAACAAAATTATCCGATCCAACTGGACTCACAGAAAGTCAAAACAAGAAAATGTGTGAAATTATTCGAGAGACGTTTTAAGTCTCCACTATAGCACTTGGAGTAAATCTCTTCTTCAGCACTGCCCACTTCAGTATGTTGCAGGAGGTCATCGACCACCACTTACTGCAGCATTGCGCTATCCTTAAACCCTTCCCGGTAGAAGATCTAGGAAGCCACTCCAGGTTAAAGGAGGTATTGTTCAGGCGAAGATTATGTTGTGAACTTCTGGCTGGGAATTGCAACTGCAGCCGAATTGGAGCAGGGAAGAAATGTGTCCTGAATCCATGTTGTCTTCAAATTTTCTAAAGTATATGGCCTGCCCAAGGGAAGAAATGTGTCCTGAGTCCATGTTTTCTTCAAATTTTCTAAACTAACTTTTACTAGTAGATGGCCTGCCCAAGTAAAATACTATCTGATGCCAAGCTGTCTTCCCAATTTCCATTCCGCCTTCCTTTTTCGAATCGAAATCACCATAATGAGACAAAGGCGTCGGAAATGATTTAGACGGAGGAACAAATCCATCGTTTTTGTGACTGGGTGTTATTGACTTTTTGGCTACTCTACTACAAGGATAGTCCAGGGAGCGAACTGATACCGAACATGGTCGGGAAAATACGGCTCATGGGGCAATTCAAAACTGTGACGATGGTCCGCAGACGTATGGAAAATACGATTCATGTACCATTCTAAACCGTGGCAATCTTCTTCATAGTGTTTATGAAAACAGGTCCTCCGACTCGTGCAGATTGCGCCCGGCCAGCTAGAGTTGTATATGAGTTAGCACCACTTTGAAAACAACTGTATAAAGTGAATTCAGCTGCTGGACTATGACTCGTTCCTGGATTTTTTTCCATTGCCGGGCATCTCCGAGCACCATGTGACGCAAGGTGGTAGAGTTATCTGTACACTGAATAGAGTCACAAGGCCTGCGAAATTCGTTCGCATGCCGTATGGACTCTGGGAGCAATCCGAGAGGATGCAACAGAGCAACATGCGTCCTGGTCGTGGAGACATCAGGGAGCGGACACGAAGGGGCCTCCGTGAGCTCCTCGGCTGGATTCTCTTCTTCCTCCGCTGCCTTCTGTACTGGCACCTCCACGGCCTCTTTCAGGTCAGTTTCTGCGATTGAAATACTGCTCAGGGCGTTGGAAGCGCCATTCCGTGACGAATTCGCCTGCACGGAACCTCTAGAGCGAGAGATCTTCAGCTGTGCAGATTCATGTGATGAAGGCATGCATAATGCAGGAGAGCCATGGGTAACGCGAACGAGCGAAACGAGCAGGATGCTATGCCTGAAACGGGAACTGCTTTCGAGGACCATGTACGACGTGAAGCTAACGCCACACCGCCGCAGCTGCTGCCCACGAGCTAGGCAGCCATCGTTATTTCTCCAAATGCTTCGCTCCGTGATTGAATCCAGCGTCTGCCTCCAAGCTGGTGATGACCATCTCGATCTCGCCCTTCCAAAAAGAAGTATTACTGTTTACACGTTATATCGTTACGGAATCTTATCGAACAAAAATGCGCCTCGGGGATGGAAAATATGAAACAGTCAATTGAAGTGTACAGGATCCCGCAGATCAGGTCGAATTAAGAAGGGGGCAGCCGAATATTGTGAGCATTGGTCGTGACATTCGAAAAGTACTCATTCGACTCCCGGACGCAGCGAATCTCTCGAGCCACAGCCAATCGAAGCACGTCGTAGAATCGCCTCAGGAAGCCAGGCCAGTAGGGTTGGAGGCACAGCATCAAAGGGCATGCACCAGCGCGAGTGCATGCTTCGTTTGCATTCTTCCATACGTATATCTAGAATATTTCAACAATTTTATTTCTAAGAATGTTTTATTTTTCGTATGAGTACATCTCTGAATACGCTAAATGTATATAGTGTAATACGGGTATGGCCTGCCTCAAAATATTTTCCTGTGACTCCAATCCTATAGGCCAGGCACGGATACTCGGCGTCGACTGCGTTCGAGAAATTCTCTTGTTTTGCTCGCTGGTGTGTGGATCAAAGGATCCCTCCCGTCATCCTCCCGAAACTCCGAGCCCGCATTCCCCGCCGACTACAGTTGGCAGCCTGGGGACGAGGGCGACGTGGAGGTTCGCTGGGGACCCTAGTATCCTTCGCGAAGGAGGCCGCTGGTACTGGAGCGAGTAATTGAAAGCACAGCAAAATATTTTGAGTCATGCCCATGTTCAGTTTCAAGGTCAAAAGGCATGGTCCATTCACTTATTACACTATGTACATTTAGCATATTCAGAAATATACTTCTCAGTATTCAGAAATATATTTATAAATAAATAAAACATTCTTAGAAATAATATTTTTAACAAAATTTAGATATAAATATTAATTTGTTTGATATTTAATTTTTCCTTGCAGACATGCCTGTATGGAAAAATGCAAGCGAGACTCGCCCTGGGCATGCCCTTTGAGGTCGTGCCTCCAGCCCTAGTGACACCTGGGACGAGGTAAAAATGCCCTCCTTCGCTTGTCGACTGTGGACTGCGCCTTCGTGTTTTACCCTGATGCTCGCTCGTGTCCTGCCGTCTTCGTGGAGGGCGCGAGATCGGCAACGGGTCGCTTTTCGGACACCACGCGTGCACTCGCTACCAGCGATCAATGGGTCCGTCTGCTGCCGATGCCACACGATGTGCCCTGTCTTGTTCCTCTGCCACAGCTCGGCCATATCCTTCCCAATTTTGGAGCAACGTATGAAAGTGAGGCTTAGGCTGGGTATCCCATAGCTCCCCCAAAGTTCTGCTTCACGGCGCCAAGTGACAGAGAGACTTCCAATTGTTTGCCTTCTTAAACTATCTCGTTTAGTCCCAACTCACAGAATTGGTTATGTTGAATCACCTCGAAATTGTACTTTACCCGACCGTGAATGGTGACTAGCCTTGGAAGACACCATTTCCGCACAGCTTGAGTAACTAGTTTGTCTTAATGATCTTGTTTGCAGTCCATCAAATTGGATAGTTTCTTTCGTAAAGCTCAAGAGTAGCCCTACGTGGGCTACGTGGACCGCGACGACATAGACAGTGGTGAGGCAATCTGTGTAGTACTGAGGACAGATCGTACTGATGTGACTGAGAGCGTTGCTTCGTCGCGTTGTGGATCTGAGGAGTATCTGTATGTCAGACATCTGTAAAATTGTTTTCGTCTACCTCGACAACCTGTTACCTGTCATATCTCGACAAGCCTCAGGTCTAAGATATATATCCAAGATCCTGAGACGATAATAGACGACTCCCATATAGATGCCAGACAAGAACTAGCCGCTCTCTACTGCCTGGAAGTGCACTGAGCTTATCTCGTCTCATGTAACAGTTGTACAGGACAACAGAGTATTCAACAGAGAACTCAGAGAAACTCTTCCTCACAATCGAGCACTCTAAGGAAAATAATCTTCACAATCAATGTAAACTTTACTGAAGAAATCTGGCGCAGCTGACATCACAAACAGACGCCGCCAACCAAAGTGGGTGTGGCAAATTTCTCCTACATGCGGTCGTTCGGGACTAAGCTGCGAACTAGAAAACATGAAGGGGAACCTCCCGGAACCTTCCTCAGGAACCCAGCAACTCGACTCACAAGTGAATTAAAGTGGAAACGAAACCGTATTATTATAATCCTGGACTAGGATTGCACAATGAAAGTACTGATATGAATCCGATCAGCAACCAGCTCTTTGTTTTGTTCACACAGTGTTTCTTCAATTGGACAGAGCCTAGGGATAAGTAGATCATCGTACTCCAAACGCTGAGTGATATCTCGTGGTCGTATGAAAAGCTCTTCCGGCCCAGTAACTTTATTTTCCCCTTCTGTCTGCGTCCGACTGCCATGTGAAATTCATGCTGCCTCGTCTGCTGTTATCTGCTTCAGTTTCTGCAGAGCTGCACGTCCAGCACAATGCAACATTCCCACTGTAAGGTAATTGTGTGAAGCTAGAGAAGTACCGAAAACCAAAACAAAGCAAAGACAGCATAGGTTCGAAAGTTCTGAAAATATCACGTCCCATTGCATTGGTCCGAAGCAGCTATACGATTGAGTACAATATCAGACACAGGTGGTTATCTAGACAGAGCTGCCTTCAGCCCAGAAAGAAAACCACACCCTGTGTGAGACGCGTACCTTCAGTGTAAGACTCATAAAGCTCCTCGGTGACAGATGACGGCAGTGAATAATCCTGGCACTTGCTATTGTCGACTTTCTTCAACATCTGTTTGAAGTGTCGTACCTGCGCAAACATCCCCAGGTTTACAGATCAACACACATAGCGGGTTAGATGACTGGAGGCCGTTATGCACAACCGGAAAAACAAACACAACAAGACGATGGTCTGCGCTGAATAAGCCAGAGCAACATGGGAGGAAGCGGATACAGCGCTATTGAACTTGTTACATGGAATGTAGATCAAACTACTTTGTGGTTTATGCATGTTCAGAAAGCGAACCTCCTCCTTCCGAAGAAGAGTATAAGAGCTCCCGGGCTGTCCGGCTCGAGCAGTGCGCCCAACACGATGGACGTAGGTCTTTGCGTACACAGGCATATCATAATTGACAACGTTTGCAACACCTTCCACATCCATACCCCTTGTCATCGCATCTGAGGCAATGAGCACTTGTGCCTGGCCATTCCGGAATTTTGCCAACGCTTTACTGTAAAGCATGATATAGAGGCAAGTCATCAGGATTATTGAAGCCAGCTACGAATGTCGGATAACAAACGAACGGAACCGACTTGGATATTCATCCCAAGATCAATAAATCAGAAGAAAGAGGAAATAACCTGCGACTTAGAGGTCTGTATGTTTAAAAATATACTTATTAGTTATTTGGTCTACAAACCCCATCAAGAGCACACACGTCTTGGACAAAACTGTGGGGTTGTTGATGCTGCAAGCTTGAGTACTCAACCACCTTGACAATCCTTAGTAGCATTTTAGCAGAGTATATAGTCGATGAGTAGCCACTACAGAAGCAGTGAAAACAGTGGTTGTTTGCAGCAAAGCTGTTGTAAGAGTGCTACCATATATAAGGGCTTCTCTCCCGGTTTGCAGACCTGCAAAGATGTTCAGGACAACAATTTCTGTTACGGATCATGCGATGCAGGTTTGAACAAACACAGGCTCCAAGGCTACGTGAACTAAATTGAGTCAGCAACAAGTTATGGTGGCAACGTGTGTGAACAGAGATACGAACCATCCTGTAAGACTTAAGTTGTTCTGGTAGTTGATACCGGTTGCCAGCAGCACCAGGCGCCACATATATGGGGCAGAGAAGACCAAGTTGTGCAATTTTTGCTGGATCTCTCGTCAAGCCAGCCGATAACACCATCTTCATCAATCGTGGGAGTGCAGTGCCTATTTCCTCTTTCGAGAAAGCTGCACGTAATCGCTAAAAACTTAATGCCCAGCTTTTTCTACAGTGAAGCTCATTATTCATGTAGTTGCGTCCACCTTTTGCCTCAGGGCGTCAGCGACGTATTACGATTATTTCCATATTATGAGAATAGATATGAGATGGCCAGAAGCAACAGAAATAAGCAAACGAGAGGATCAAACCATGTGAATATAATCAGGACATTCCGTACCAATTTCTAATGGTGCGGACTGAGCCAGGATGAGAATTTCGAAACGCTAGTCCAGACAACATCGGGCCAGAAGCAGAAACACACGCCAAGACATTTGGCAGCCACTCCTGGTAAGATTGCCGTAGCAATCTATCTGTCTCATCAACAACCTGACAGACGAACCAATAGTTCGTTAACCTCTGTGAAATATCTAACCTCTGTATATATAACCTCTGTGAAATATTTAACCTCTGTGAATTGATAAAATAAAACAATTTAGAGAATCTATGTAGGCCTTATCACGGCCTTTGTAGAAAGATGACGCTATAGAGAAACAAAGACAATAGTATCACCACGGAAAAAACTCACGAGAATTTGTAGGTGCTGAAGAGTGAACCCTTTCGTACTTCGAATATGGTCCATCAAGCGCCCTGGAATTGCAACAAGTATGTCAACCTGGCTTTCGGCAAGGTCGGGAGTTGCAGTCTCAGATTTCCCAAAACTGTGGACCATCGACTTACGAATCTGAACCAATTCAGCCGCTTCAGCTACAGTTGACGTTTGTCCCACAGCTAGTCCCACGGAGAGAACAACTGCTGGTGCGATGGTGTCAAAGACTGCTTTAACCTGAAGAAACGCGATTACGAAGGTTGAAGGCCTTAAGAGAAGCTTGAGCGGATATATAGGAACTGGAAAGCCAGCCGAATATGGGTACTAGAGGATACATAACAATAAAAGCCATCGATTAAAGTAGCGCTAACTACCTGGTTTTCACGATCTTGAAATGTCCTGTACAGAAAATGGGCAGAATCTTTGAAGCACGTGAACAAGGAATTCCAAACTTTGATACATCAGCATGGATCTCCTTTCTATCTCATAGTTGTACAATCAAATAGTACACATAGTGTACTAACCCACCAAAGGCTAAAACTGCAGTATGGTGGTAAAAAGATCGAACCCACAGGGACAGAGGCAACACACAGAGTAAAAGTGTCACGTTTAACAGACTTTTGTAGAGTTTGAATTCTCAGGCGACTGTCACTCCCAGAAATACTGCAGTGCTCGACTCGGAGGAGGATCTCGACTCGGAGGATGCTCGGAGGATGCACAGTACAGCGTAGTCACTCAACACACACACACACACCTGAAACTGGCAAAAGCACAACTCGGAGGTCGGTCAGGACCTCCGCTTCGGATTTCAGGAGGAAAGTGTCTCAAAAGTTCACTTAGAGGTTCTGCAGGTAGTGACTCCCACTCCGGCTTTTACTGCCCTTTCGCCAGGAACTAGCGTAGGGTACCCGGACTGGACTTCCCACTTCGGAACGAAGCCTCTTCATACCCCGTGGACGTCACCCTCGACTCACACCAAACGCAGGGAGTGCAGGTGTAATAACCCACTAAAGGCTAAAACTGCAATATAGTGGTAGAAAGGTCGAACCCACAGGGACAGAGGAACACACAGGGTACAAAGTGTCACGTTTTAACAGACTATTGATGAGTTTGAATTCTCAGGCGACTGTCACTCCCAGAAATACTGCAAGTGTCCACTCGGAGCGCACTCGGAGGTCGCACAGTGCAGCGTAACACACACACACACACACACACACACCTGAAACTACAGAAATACAACCCAGAGATCCGTTAGGACCTCTACTTCAAGATTTCAGGGGGAAAGTCTCTCGCGAGCACACTCGGCAAAGCTGCGGGCAGTGACTTCCAACTCCGGCTTTTACAACACTTCCACTAGCTTGCTGCTAGTGTAGGAAACCCGGTTTGGACTGCCTACTTCGGATCGAAGTCACTCCTACGCGGTGAACAACACTCTCAACTCACAAAACGCGCAGAGAACACAGGTCCGCACTGAAGGACTCACTGTGAAACATTCCAGTAACACAACAACAGTCTATTGAAGAGTTTGAATTCTCAGGCACTTGTCATTCCCAGAAATACTACAGGGGTTACACTCAAGGCACCTGCTGCAGCGTAACCTGAATTTACAACCAAGGCTTACACGAAGTAACAAAACTTCACTTTGGCATTCAGGGGAAAAATCCCAAGGAGTACAATCAGAAAGAAACACTCGAAGGTGTAGGGGCGAAACTGTTCAAGTATCTAACTAGTCACTGGCTCTGAGCATCGGCAGTCACCCGCAGGTGCAGATCCGAACTACTCAAGTCTCTAACCAATGTACTAGCTCTGAACATTCGGCCGAAGGCCTTCAGCTACAAAATGCGGAACGCTAAGTTGTAACTCCTCGTGCGTGGTGACAGAACTCAAGGACACAAACACGCAAAGGAAATGGGTTCCTGATCTGCACTTCTGATGGGAAAGAACCCCAGGCAAAACGCCTGGAACTATTTTATACCTTCTAATTCCTACCTAGCACTACACTGCACTACGCTACACGCCTGCACGGAACCACGCTACACTACACTCCGCGGAACCTGTACTACGTCTCCTGCGCGGCCAACTGCCGCGCACTAACTCTCTACCCTGCCACTCTTCCGCTCGACTGCGCAGTCCCAAACGCTGCAACGCCGCGGACACCTCCCCCTCGAGGGCGGACATGGTATCCTGTGCCTTCGACAGAAAGGCTTCGAGCTTCTTTGCTACCTTCCGCCGACTCCTACTGTCGCCTGACAACAACCCGGCTGCGCGCAATTCAAACTCACGCAGTGTGAGTTTCTCCTGCGCCTTCACTTCCCAGTGGGCGTAGCCCTTGAGGCAGTGGGCGACTCGCCTCGCCGTCTCCACCTTCGTGCGATCCGCCTCCTTCCTGCGATCCTCTTCAATTATCACTAATTGCGATTCGGCTTCAGCACGTTGCGCCCTCAATTCGCCACACTCTGACTGCAACCTGCGGATTAACTCTTCATCCGCCTGCCGTGCGAGCTGACATTGTTCCAACAACCTCGCCTGTCGCACGAGCTCCTCTGACAAAATCCGATTCTGGGCCTGCTCAGAGTTGAGTGCTTCCTTGACCTTCACCTGCTCCTTGGTGAGCTCGCCCAGTTTCTCATCCTTCATCTTCTCGGTGTGCTTGTAGAACTTCTGATTAAGCTTGTACTGACCCCACAAGCACTCATGCTTCTCCTTCAAGTCCCTCAACTCCTGGTCCACTCTAGCTAATAGCTTGCTGGTGTGGACTTTAGTGCGAGTCCGCCTGCGCACTAACTCGATGTAAGATCCCGGCTGGAGTGGGTCGGCGTATTTATCGACCTTGCGATCCAAGTACCGCAGCAACGGAATCACCTGCTCAGAGAGCGCCGCCGCCGGCGCTCCAACAATTTCCTCCTCCTCCTCCTCGGTGTCTTCTGCTCCTGACATTTCTTCCGTGGAGCCTCCGTCGTCATCATCCGAGTGGAGAATTTCAGTCGCCATTGATTGCGTCGGCGACTGCCCCGAGTGGGGCTACACGTCGTCGACGTGTGCTGCCTGCGAAGGCACGGCTGCAGCCTCGCTGCTCGTTGCCAAAATGTCTAAGGCGGAAGGCGAATGTACCCGAGCGGCATCCCCGTCGCTCGCTTGTTGATTGCCTACCGCGTTCTCTCTGTCGCCGTCGTCCGCCGCCGAAGGCGGTCGAGCGGAGGGTGGCTGCGCGGGGTTGGATTGCGCATCGCGCATCGAGATTTCATCCCGCGGACAGTCACTCCGCTCCTCCGTCTGCTGCTCCCTTGATCGGTCCGTGGGGGCTGTGCCCGGCCCGTGCGCAGGCGCATTTGCCGGCGCCTTGTCCGCCGCAGGCGTAGCGCCGCGGACATCTATCGCCGAAGGCGACATGGCCGGGGGCCGCACGCCCGATGTTCCTTGGCCTATAGGCCCTACCGCCGAAGGCGCATCTATCGGCGGACTTCCCGCCGATGGTGCGGCCTCCGCACGCTCTCTGCTCGTATCTCCTCTGCTCGAAGGCCCTGGCGCCGAAGGCGCGAATTGCGGCGCGTGGTGCGCCGGAGGGTCTGGCCCCGAGGGCCGGTGTCTCGTAGGCGGTTCTTCCGCCGGCTCCTTCCCCTTCCTACGTTGGAACGGGGGTGATTCTTGCCTGTGCACAGGCGGCACGTGCGGAGGTGTCCTGTGCACAGGCGGACTGCTCCTTCCCACGCGTAAGCGTAGATCCACGTCCACTTGTGTTCGCCGGTCCGCGGAGGCTCGTCCGTCCGCGGAGGTTCGCCTGTGCGCAAACGGAACATCTGTCCGCATCGCACGTGGTAACTCCGGAGGCCCCTGGCCCGTAGGCGGCCTCTCTCCCGACGAGGTTGCAGCGTGGCCCGTCGCTCCTGCGGTCGTCCGCGCTTCCTCATGCCTCTCTGGCGACGCACTTCCTTGCTCCGTCGCAATTGTCGCCGTGTCTGCACTGTCAGCTGGCAACACCAGTCTGCGTGCCTTCTGCTTCGGCCGGCTGTATGGCTCGCACAGCGGCCGCGGTCGAATGGGAGCAGAGGGTTCTTGATGCTGCTCCTCTTCAGACTCTTCCCTCCATCGCCGCTTCCGCGGCACTCGTGCTGCAGGAGTGTGTCTCCCTTCGTCCCTCCGTCTTGATGGGGTAGAAGTCGGTGACTCCTCTGCATCAGTGTCGACCTCGTTCTCCCGCACATACTTCCGGGGATGGTCGATGGACAATGGCGGAAAATGTTCAAGCTCCGCCGCTGTCAAATAATTCCGCTGTCGATAAAAATTGATGAGGAAAGGAGAAAGATGGTTTAGAGTTCCCCCTTTCTCCTCAAACGCGTGCTGTCGCATCACCCTGTGCAGGATGCTCGCCCAGTGAATTGGAGTTCCCTCGATGACGCACTCCACAAAAGAGACCTGCCACAATGTGATGTAGCAGGCGCGGTGCGGCTGCAGTAATTGCATCAGCGCCGCGGACAAAGTCCGGCGAAATCGATCCTTGTAATCACGGGTCCTGTACCCATTCTTGGTAGACCTCCCGGTCTTGAACAGCTCCACAAATTGCGCCTCTTCTTGCTTGGTCACCTTGATGCTCTCACTGTCGAAAAGGAGATGCCCTGGCATGCCAGCACATCTTCCCAACGCCTGCGCCCAATCTTGGACTGTCCACCGGTCAACATGCGGACGCAATCCGCGCGAGGGTGGTCCCTGTGGCTCTAGCCACTCGCGCACCATATTCGCACAGATGTAATTCCATCCCCACAGCAAGAAATCGAGCTTTCTTGCTATTAAGCGCTCCTCGAAAGCGCGCAGCCCGTTCTGCGGTAGGCGAAGTGGCACCATCCGCAATCTGCTCGGTCTCGTCATTGCGTTCCTGGGGTTCGCTCGCCCGCTCATTCTACTTCCGCACCGCCCGGGTTTCTTTCTCTCTCGGCAAACTCTAATCGCCCTCAATTCCAAATCACGCGCACTCACTTCTCCCTCAATCAACAAGAAATCTCCTGTGCGACGACGTCGAGAATGTTCCGCAGCCAGCAGATGGATGCGCGCAGCGCGCACAAGAGATTGGAATCGCGAATTCAAGAATGGGACGTTCTCCGCCGCCCGGTCGAAGGTCATGGTCGGCTCTTGGTCGTGAAGAACGTCTCACTTGATGGCCGCGCCGGCTGTACGCTGGAACGGTCTTCGCTCTCACGCGCGGCTTCACGCTCCGCCGTCGTCGATTAAACTCTCACGCTCGAATTGGCGGATTTGAACTCCGCGAGCGTATTACCCTGCGGACATGGGGGCGTAGCGCCGAAGGCGAGTTTTCCGCCTTGCGCGGTACACTTGTTCGTACCGCCCCTCGGCCAATCCCCCTCTGCCTTGACGCGTGTGTCCGCATGTCGGACAAAAGTTCAACTCCTGCCTGTGCGCAGGCAGGAGCCTCGGCGGATTCTCCGCCGGTGCGGAACTTCATCCTCCTGTGCACAGGCGTTCGCCTGTGCGCAGGCGAATTCCGTGCGCTACGTCGCGCTGGCGCGGAAGGCGTTGACCGTGGTCAGCCGTCTCCGTCCAGTCTGTCCGTTCCTTGTCTCCTCGTCGGCTCTTCCGCCGCCGCAACTCCGTCCGTCCAAGAGCGCATCCACCCGTGCCGTCCGCATGGTCCGTACCGATTTGATTATTCTGGCGGCTCTTCCGACGTACGCGGCGCTGCGCTGGCGCGGAAGGCGCCGTACACTTTCTACCTCACAAGGCGCATTTCTAGGGCCCAAGGCGGATTTTCCGCCGACGCCGAAGTGCCTGTGCACAGGCGAGCGCCTGTGCGTAGGCGGACTTCGCGCCTTCCCTAACCCTACTTCGCCTGTGCACAGGCGAACGCCTTCGTCCGCGCATAGGACAAAACTTGATTCCCCCTTCCGCGTAGGCGGAATTCGCGCCGGTGGCGAACTCCTTCCGCCGTAGGCGACCGCCTCCGTTTCTTCCAGTCGCGATAACTCCCTAAGTCCTCGTCCGTTCCAAGCGTTCTTGGGCTCGTTGGAATCAGTGCGTCGAGCTCTTTCCAACGGGATCCTAACTTGGTCAAGGCGCCCGAGGGTTGACCTAATTATGGAGGGTTTCCCTACAGCCGCGGACGCAACCTCCGACGGCGGGTTTTGCGCCTTGCGCCGTAGAGATCCTAACTGCAGGGCTCGCAGGGAGGGTGGTGCCTGTCCTTACTGCGGCACCCCAAATCCCAGATTCTACAAGATCCCTCGAGAATCCCCGCGATCTTCCGGATTCACTCTGTTTTGATGTACCGAAGGCTATTTACAATGCTGCCAGGGTACAGTTTTCCAAAAATGTTTTAATTTCCTCAAAATTGCCAAAAGTGGGGTACCACATGCAGTCGCGACATTTCTCCGCAATCGATCTTTGTAATCCCGTGTCCGGAAACCGTTCTTGGGATGCCTGGCAACTTTGAAAAGCTCATTGTAGGAGATTTCTTCCTCCTGCGACACCTTCACGCTATCGGCCTCGAAGAGGAGATACCCTTCCTCGCCGGCACACCTGCCCAACACCTGCGCCCAGTCACAAATGTCCCATCTTTCTGGATGTGGACGGAATCCGCGTGAGGGCTTGTGTCTCTCCTGCAGATACTCGCGCACCATCTCCGGACATGTCCAGTTCCATCCCCACAGGAGCAAATCGAGCTTCAGCCCCATCAGCACATCTTGAAATGCGCGTAGACCGATCTGCGGCACCCTGAGTGGAGACACTCGCAGCTTGGGGACCTTCGACATTGCGGTTCCTGCACACACAAACGTTCTTCCTTTCGCTCGCTCTCTCACAATCGCCACTGCGCGTCGGCCGCTCAAGCACTGACAGCTCACTTTTTCTTCTCTCACGCTCAAGTTCACTACCCGCAATTCTCTCCCAGGTCTGTTAAGATCCTTGCGCAACTCGCCTCCGCACTCTCTCCTCTCTCTGCATGTCTCTCCGTCCTTGCGCGTAATCTTGGAAGCTGGGAATCGCAAAATCAAGAATGAGAGAATGAGACTGGAGAGCAGTCTTTTCTTCTCCGAATTCATGATCGTCCAACGTTCTTACTGGTTACATTTTACACAGCCAGCTATACGGCCTAACGGTTCGCCCTTGCATGCTCAAATTCACGTCTCCGCACTGCGCGCATTCGCATGCGTGAATGTTGAATTCTCCCGCCGCCACCGTCTTCCGGACTCGAGTTCGCCGCAGTGTATACGTCGGCTATGTTGTCTTTTCCTAACCCGACCATCACCGGAGGCGTGTCGCCGCTGGCGTGTTCCTTATCCGTCGGCGCCTTGCTGGAGGCGCACATCCATTCGGCGCGAATTACGCCGGCGCGTATTCGTACCGCTTATTTTGTCCATTCTGACTCGTCCATTGCTGACGGCGCATATCCCGCCGGCGCAAGTCATGCCAGCGCATCCGCCTATCAGCGCCACGTCGGAGGTGTACATCCGGCCGGCGCTTTCCTTCCGTGCGCAGCCGCCAAAGGCGCTTCCGACTCTGAGTTGCTTTCCTTCCATGAGCGCGCGATTCCGCCGAAGGCGCATCGCCGAAGGCGTGCGGGAGTCCTTTCCGACTGTGAACCCTTGCGCGAACGGCGCATGTCCGGCTACGAGTTTTCCGATGCTCATAACTTCTTCGTCCCTTATCCATCTCCGACGCTCTTGGGTTCGTTAGGACGAGCGTCCCGAGCTCTTTCTAATGCAACTTCAACCAACCAGGACTATCGTGTATTCCGATCGTTATGAAGGTTTCCCTTTCCGCGCTAGCGGCGCATCGCCGAAGGCGCACTCATGGTCGGAAGCCTTTAGAGGTCCGTGCCGTTCTTCTGACGTCTTTAGCAAAATCTCCTCCGGAGGTGTCTGCGCCGGAAGCGTAGCTTCCTTAAACGCTGGAAGCGCGTGAGTAGAGACACCTCAGAAAAGGAGCTTTTGCCGAAGGCGCCAAAGACATTGGCGCTGGTACATCCGACTACGTGATTCTTCGTGACCTCGTGACAATCTCCTCAATCCACTCTATTTAACGTACCCTTTTCTAACTACAAACACTGCTTCGGTACTAGTTTTCTAAAATTGTTTAAATTCTGCAAAAAAAACAAAAAGTGTGTTACCACACATAGATCCGAAATAGGAGAGATTCTCAACATAAAGACCATCCAAACTACATTTCAAAAGAACCTCACCTGCGCAGCTAGATCCCTGGTCGGGAGCACTACGAGAACTCGAAGAAGACAAATCACCCGAGACGATAACTTTTGGACGATCGGTACTGCGTAAGATAGTGTTTTGCCACTGCCTGTTGGCGAGCTGACACAGACGTCTCGCTCGCTTAAACTAGGGCCCACAGTCTCGTGCCACACGGCCATCTGTACCGGAAACAAAGATTGTTTTCCTGCCATGGAAAGCATCTTGAAGTCTACAATGTAACTCGAAACGCACCAAGAATCATCGGCTGGACATCGAGACAAACTTCAAGTGCTGGGCAGATAGAAGATGATTACAAACGGACGGACGGCAAGGCTACCTGGTGTCCAAGCCAGGCACTTGTCTCAGGGAGGTGGCCTTGTAGGCATCAATATCAAGCGGATCACGCATCCATGGCAACACCGGCCCGTGGTCTTGCGACTCTGCTTGAACCAAATTAACATCACGACCCATGATTCTATCCACATCCCTCTCAATTGTGGAAATTCCGAGAAGTATCGTCCGCTCCGAGTGCGTTCAACTCGTCAGTGTTCTCTGTAATTACATGCTCCTCCTCGTCATCCGGAACCCCTAGGGACTTACTGTTAGGCTCCTCTTCATTGATCTATTTCCAAGGGCCAACATCTGCAATCACATCCACCTTTTCAGACAAATTGTGAAATTATGCATCTCTTTCTCGATCACCGGTTGAGGATATGAATGAATAAAGATAATACTGAGACTGTGCAAAAATGACTTACTTCTCCAGATATGCCTCTTGCGTTAACCAGTTCATCACTTGGTTCCAGATTGCCCCCTCTTCGTATCTTCAACCTCTTTTCTTTCTTTCGTTTCTTCTCCCATTTGGACACTTGAAATTCAACCAGCTCCGGGACACTTCTGTCGATGTCGGCTGCATAATTCTCTTCCGCTCGCTCTATATTATCTTCACTTGTTAAAGTATCGTTCACTTTCCTTTCCTGTTCTTCCGTTCCAGGAGAAGTGTAATAACCCACCAAAGGCTAAAACTGCAGTATGGTGGTAAAAAGATCGAACCCACAGGGACAGAGGCAACACACAGAGTAAAAGTGTCACGTTTAACAGACTTTTGTAGAGTTTGAATTCTAGGCGACTGTCACTCCCAGAAATACTACAGTGCTCGACTCGGAGGCTCGACTCGGAGGAGGATCTCAACTCGGAGGATGCTCGGAGGATGCACGGTACAGCTTGGTCACTCAACACACACACACACACACACACACACACCTGAAACTGGCAAAAAGCACAACTCGGAGGTCGGTCAGGACCTCCGCTTCGGATTTCAGGAGGAAAGTGTCTCACAAGTTCACTCAGAGGTTCTACAGGTAGTGCCTCCCACTCCGGCTTTTACTGCCCTTCCGCCAGGAACTAGCGGGGGTACCCGGACTGGACTTCCCACTTCGGAACGAAGCCTCTACGTACGCCGTGGACGTCACCCTCGACTATCACACAAAACGCAGGGAGTGCAGACCCGACTGAGAACTTACTGAAAACACGATCTAGTAACACACACACAACCTGAATTACAAACCAAGGTTTACACGAAGTAATGAAACTTCACATTGGCATTCAGGGGAAACTTCCCGTAGGAGTACAATCAGGATATGTCACTCGAAGGAGTAAGGGGGAACTGTTCAAGTCTCTAACTCGCAGCCGGCTCTGAGCATCAGAAATCACCCGCAGGTGCAGATCCGCACTACTCAAGTCTCTAACCGGGTACTAGCTCTGAACATTCAGCCGAAGGCCTTCAACTACAACATACGGTAACTTCGCTATGCTGCAGCTTCTCTACGTGGTGCCAGGACCAAAATGCACAAACACGCCAAGAAAGTGAGTTCCTGATCTGCACTTCCGAAACTGGAAGAGTCCCAAGGCAAAACGCCTTGATCTACTTTATACTCTCAAAAGATCCTAACTAGCACTACGCTATCCTATCTACCACTCGCAACATCTGCGCGAAACCAAACTACTCTACTGCACTCAGCAGATCCGGTGCTGTAAGACCGGGTGTTGCACATATGTACTAAGTCTTAGAAGTGGTCAAGGGAATAAGGATGATTAGTCAAGGCATAGCTAAGACTAGCTAGTTATGACTAAACTAGTTAGTTATAACTAAGTTTATCTAGTCATGACTAAGTTTAGCTACAATGTCTATAGTTGGCGGAGTAATTAGCGGAGTTCTAGAAGAATGGAGTGAGCACTTCTATTTTGTCTTTTACAAGGAGTGAGCACTTCTATTTTGTCTTATACAAAAGTTCTAGATTCCAAGGGATTAGATATTTGACTAGAAGCTTGGATTTGATTGGTTTGACTAAATGTATGAAAGATGATTGGCTAGACTAAGTCTAATGTTGACTTAGTGGCTAGGAAGCTTGTAGAAGTTTAAAAGCTTCCAATGGCATGTCGCCACCTCAACCTTGGATTCCGGAAGCTTCTAGAAGGTTTAGGTAGGCCAATGGCATGTTGCCACGTAGAGAAGGTTAGTCAAACTTACCTAGGTAAAAGTAAGTTAGGAGAAATTACCACATGTTACTATGGTAACTTCTCAAGTAGTATAAATAGAGAGGTAGAGTAGCACCTCTCAAGCAAGTTTGGAGAGTCATGTGTGAGGACTTGTTTCAGTAATGAAGGAGTGAAGTTTTTGAGTATCTTGGAGTATCGACGTGTGTTTGAGATTATGTGAAGAGGGCGATGTGAGGAGAGTTTGAGTGTGAGTTGGAGTGATACATGAGAGTGTATGAGAGAAGGTGTTTGGGACAAGAGTGAGAGTATGAATCCTAGTCTTCTAGAATCATGATGCGCTACCACAAAGCCATCAGAGGTAAACCTGAGTGAGAGTCAGCCCGGAGGTTGCATTTTTGGTTCCGTTGCCGGGACCTCAATCTAGAAGGCGGAATGTTTAGGATTCGATTTCTAGCTCGAGAGAAAGTATCCATGAGGGATCACTTGGTGTTAACATTGGGGAATGAAAGAGCGGAGAGTGTGCTTGAGAGCGAAATTCCCTTTGTTTATCCCATAGTCTCATATGATAGCCTAGAAGTGATTTTGTATGTTTTGTTCACGTAAACATGTCTTTTTGAGAGAAAATTGATCTTAGACACCGAAAAAGTATTTTTGAAGGTATTCTTCAAAGTTTTTATTGATTGTAGATTGGAAGATAGAAAAAGTTCACGTTTTTGTTTCAGGTCTAGATCATGTGTTAACAGAAAGATATGAGAGTTAGAAGTTGAGTGGATTTTCACGGGTATCAAAAGTCTGCTCTCTGGAAAGTTTGTACAGAGTTGATTACTTTTTCTGTATTTCAAGTTAGGCTTTGAAACTTTGTACGAGTGTGTATTGGAAGATAAGCTACGTTTGAGTCAAAATTTCACTAAGAGATCACGTCTAGAGACGAAGTTATGTTGATTTGAAGTTGAGGGGGTACAAAAGCAAGATAACAAAGCAAAAGTTTTTGATTTCTTTATTCACAGTTTTCGTCAAGTAGATAGCGTTTCTGGGAGAGGTCTTTTGAGTGGTTTCTACCTTATGGGAAAATGAGTGAACAAGAAGGTTGGAAGGTTAGGTTATCCAAAGTACCTCAAGGCTTGGATGTTATAGTGTCTTTAGACTCCAATACAAGAGAATTCAAGGTGGAGTTTGAAGAAAGAGTAGTGAGTCAATCTCCAAGAGTCAAACGTGAAACTTGTTTTTATTGTGGAGAGGAGGGCCATAAGGTTGTCAATTGTTCCCTGCGGAACAAAGATAGAAGATTGAGGAGCAAGAGGAACTTGGGAGATTTGAAACTTCACTTGGGACCATCATCGCCACATGAATCCCAAAGCGCGACCTTCTGTGACAATTGCGGAGTGATTGGGCTACCAGCGGGACACGAATGCAGCGGAGTGAAGGCACTTCTGGAATCACTTGTGGAAGGGTTTGACGGCAAGCTAAGTGCTGAAACAGAGAAAGTGACCTCAGCGGGTTCAAGCTCCAACTGAAGATGGAGATCATCATTCGAATGATGGAGAAGATGATGATGAGGGTAAGACTCATCGTATGCCTAGGAGAGGAGAGAGCTTTGGCTATCTTGGAACAACCAATTCCTTTTGTGTTTCCTTTGATGAATTACTCAAGGATGGAGTTAGTGTTGTTTATATTGTATTAGGAAGCCCCATATAAATTTCCAATAAAAATAAAAATAAAAAAAAATTAGTTGGAAATGGGGAAGCTTCCGGTATTTTATGGGAGGGAGAATGAGGATGTAGAAGCTTTTGTTAGGGACTTCAAGAGGGCTTGCATAGGAAACAATGAGAGGAAGAAGGACGAGTGGGCTATGCTTTTGCCGGATTTCTTGGAGGATTCTGCTCTCAAGTGGTACAAGGAGTACAAGAGGGAGCATTCGGAGGACGACACGTGGGAGACATTAACGGAGAACCTGATCGAAAACTTTCTTCCCAGTGAAAGTTATGAAAAGTTGATGTGTGAGGTCACCTTCTTGAAACAAGGAGAGAACGAGAAGGTGAGGACCTATGTGGAGAGAACCGAGAAGTTGGAATCTAGATTCCACGTGGTGTTGAGGAAGGGCGGAGACGAAGTGGATGCTACAATGGTGGGGATAAGGGCGATGCTCATGAAGAACTTCGTTGGAGGTTTGAGACCTGAGATTCGTAGTAAGGTGAGATACGAGAAGCCCTCTTCTAAGGCTGAAGCCATTCGAATTGCTATTAGAATGGAGGAGAGCTTAGAAGATGATGATTCTAGCTTGGTGGCTAGAGAAGTAGCTCCACCAGTTGTAGGAAGGTCCATTGTTTCAAACCCTTCTACTTCATCCACGATAGCGAATCCTAGTGTGGATTTTCAAAATGAATTGAAATCTATCACGGAGACTCTAGCAGATCTCAAGATCAATGTAGTACAGTTGTGGGAGAAGAGGAATCAGAACGTAGGAGGAGGCTCTAGGGGGTATGGAAATTATCCTCCAAGAGGAAATCCACCTTCAGGAAACTTTGCGGTTTCTTGCTTTTCTTGTGGAGGTCCTCATTTCCAGAGGAATTGTCCTAACCCTCGACAACATGATGGAGTTCGGCACAACAACAATGCACCGGCCACGCAACAAGCCAAGGATAAGGGAGTAGCATCCATTGATGTATTCCCTCATCAATGCACTTTTGAGAAAGGGGAGAGCTCAAAATCGAAAGTGGATATCCTTGCTCATGAGAAGAAGCGGGCCCGATTTGCGGACGAATCGATTTTCATGGAGGACACGCCAAGTCGAAGTACACGGTCAAGTGGAGTGAGTCAACCAAGAGTACCAAGGAAGAAGTTGGGCATGGATGACTTTTCCATTTCATCTTCTCAAGCTAAGTATGACGTGGTGGAGGATGTAGGAAATCAGAAGGCCAATATAACAGTTGGTCAGCTGATTGCCTTGAATCCAGCCATTCGGAAGGAGTTAAGAGGAGGTCTTATCTCCACAAGGACCAAGAAGCGGAAATCTAAGGGGAAGGCTCACATGACCAATGTGGGAGTTGGGGTGGTGGATGCGGCTGCTTCGGAGGTATGTACACATGCTTCAAAGATCGAAGTGAGGATCAATGGACATGATGTATCAGATGTGTTGGTTGATGGTGGATCGGCTGTGAATGCCATGTCTGAGAGGTTGATGCAGAAGTTGGGTATGCAACCTTCTAGACCTTCTAGCATAATTGTTGGTATGGCCAACAAACAGAAGGTAAGACCACTGGGGGTGGTAGACAAAGTTGTGGTTAGTGTGAGGGGAGTGCAAACTTTGCTTTCCTTCCAAATTCTCAAGGAAGCTAGCTACGACTTGCTGTTGGGACGTCCTTGGTTGAGGGCGGTAAGGACTACGGACCGATGGCACAAGGGCTATTTGAGGATAGGCCCAAAGAACCATCGAGTTAAGGTTCCTTTGACGAGAGGAGGGGAATCCACCACTGACTCAGATAGACCAACTGACGAGTATTGGGAATCTGAGAGTGAAGAGAGTGGTAGCTTTTCAGAAGTTGACACAGACATCTCAACTTCTGATCAAGAAACATCATCGGAGTACTCTTCTGATGATAATGTTCAAGTACAAGTCATTGCTGCCATGGAGTTGTTGCCTAGGCCTGGAGTGAAGAAAGATCCTGACAAAGTGGAGATGAGCGAAGAGGAGGTGTGTCGACGACTGTCCACTCTCAGGTTTGGTCCCAAGGTTACCAAGGAGGAAAAGGCAAAGTTTCTGGATATATTTCGCAAATATATTCATGTTTTTGCCTTTAGTTACAAGGATCTTAAGCATGTGACGTTGGAGACTCATCGCATCGAGTTGGAGGAGAAAGCTCGTCCTATTCGGCAAAAGCAACGCCGAATAAATCCACCTACGGCTCTTGTGGTGAAGGAGGAGATCGACAAGCTCAAGGAGGCTGGCTTCATCTACGAGGTAGAAAATTCTGAATGGGTGTCTCCAATTGTGATAGTGAAGAAGAAGAATGGTAAGCTACGAGTGTGCGTAGATTACAAAAAGTTGAATGCTGTCACAAAGAAAGACTACTATCCCTTGCCTTTCATAGATGAGATTCTAGAGGAGGTTGCTGGCCATGAGTGGTATAGTTTTGGAGATGGTTATAGTGGCTATAACCAAATCCAAATTGCCTTAGAAGACCAACTCAAAACAACTTTTACTACTCCATGGGGAACCTTCGCTTTTAGAGTGATGCCGTTTGGTCTATGTAATGCTCCTGCCACTTTTCAAAGGTTCATGAATAGAGTGTTTGAACCTTTCATTGGAAAGTTTGTAAGGGATTTCATAGATGATTTTTGTGTTTACGGGAGGAAAGCGGATCATTTTGATCATTTGATCAAAATACTTCAACGGCTGGAGGAAGCTAAGGCTTCACTCAATCCAGAAAAATGCATTTTTGGATGTGAGGAAGGCCTATTGTTGGGGCATATCATCTCCAAGAATGGTATAGCGGTGGACCCAGAGAAGGTGACACGGATCATGGAGTTACCTTTTCCGGCGACTTTAACCAAGTTGAGGCAATTCCTTGGTATGGTGGGGTACTATCGACGGTTCATCTTGTCCTTCTCCAACAAAGCTCATGCCTTGACAAATTACATGAAGAAGGGAGTGGAGTACGAACTCATTTTCAAGGATGAAGCTGCAAAGACGGCGTTCGAAGTTCTCAAGAAGGCGTTGGTGACGGCTCCAATTTTGGCGAAACCGGATTGGGGTAAACCTTTCATTCTCTACACAGATGCATCAAATATTGCTGTAGGATGCACCTTGAGTCAATTAGATGATGAAAAGCATGATCATCCAATTGCCTATGCTAGTAGACAAATGGTTCAAGCGGAGAAGAACTACTCAGTGACAGAGAGAGAGGCGTTAGCTGTAATCTTCTCACTTAAGAAGTTTCGACATTATTTGTTGGGTGGGAGATTCACTATAGTGACTGATCATAAGGCTTTGAAATACATTTTCAACAAGCCTAATGCTGAAGGGAGGATAGCTAGATGGAAGCTACTACTAGCAGAGTTTGATTATACCATTGAGGATAGACCTGGAAAGAAGCATGCTAATGCGGATTTGATGTCGAGAGCATATGATGATGGAGGAGATCAGTCAGTAGATGACACCTTTCCGGATGAGGACTTGCTAGTCATGGACACGGTGACAACAGTACCGGAGGAGTACAAGGAAATTTGGGATTTCATCTCTAAAGGAGAGTTTTCTCAAGGAATGCATCAAAGGGAGAAAAATGCATTAGTGAAGAGATGTCAACCATATATGATCATGGAGAAGGTACTTTTTCATCAAGGAGCTGACGGACTTCTACGAAGGGCGGTTGGGAGAGGAGAGGCATTACAACTCATGAAGGAGTTTCATGATGGTGCAGTATGTGGAGGACATTTTGCGGGGAAGGTAACTGCCTTCAAAATTCTTGATGCTGGTTATCATTGGAAGGGTATTTTTAAGGATTGTGTGGAATATTGCAAAAGTTGTGATGTGTGTCAAGCTTTTGCTAAAAAGTCCATGAAAACCCCTCCTATGATTTCTGTACCATTGTTAGGTCCTTTTGAAAAGTGGGGAATAGATTTTGTAGGTCCTTTGAATCTTACTCCTCGAGGGAATAAGTTCATTGTGATAGCTACAGATTATCTTACGAAGTGGGTAGAGGCAAGACCTCTTAAATCTACTAATGAGAAGGAGGTTGGTAGATTTTTATATGAGAGAATCATTACTCGATTTGGTTGTCCATTGGAGTTAGTATCAGATAGAGGAGGAGAATTTGTGGGAAGTATGATTCAAGCCATGTTGGAGCACTTTTCCATCAAGGCTCGAGTGACCACTTCCTACAAACCTAACGCTAATGGGTTGGCGGAGCGGACCAACTACACTTTGTGTATGATGTTGGCCAAGGATGCAGACATGGACGGGAGTAAACACAATTGGGACAAGAGGCTCCATGCTATCTTATGGGAGTATCGCACAACATGGAAGACATCTACTGGATACTCACCTTTTCGGATGGTGTATGGAGTTGAGTCAAAACTTCCCATACAGTTTGACTTGACAACATTCACAACAATCCAGCAAAGGTTGAAGAAATCAAATGGAGCAGAAGCCATCAAGTCTCGCCAACAACAATTGATGGAGTTGGAGGAAGCTCGAGCACTAGCCATGGTACGAGTGGAGCGGGCTCAACAGTTGCAGAAGAAGTATCACGACAAACGAAGTGGAAACCAGAACTTGAAACCGTTCAAGGAAGGTGATTGGGTGATGCTCTTTGATGCAATTAGATACAAGAGAGCTAGGAAAAAGTTTCTTCCTAAGTATTTTGGACCTTTCATAGTTGAGAAGGTGTGGGGAAATTTCACTTATGACATCAAGGAGTTAGGAGGACGTCACTTCGATCGAGTCAACCACGACAAGTTGAAGTTATTCCATCGAAGATCAGATTCTTTCACTCCGAGGGCGTAGTGAAATCTTGGTCCGGGGGTAAATGTAAGACCGGGTGTTGCACATATGTACTAAGTCTTAGAAGTGGTCAAGGGAATAAGGATGATTAGTCAAGGCATAGCTAAGACTAGCTAGTTATGACTAAACTAGTTAGTTATAACTAAGTTTATCTAGTCATGACTAAGTTTAGCTACAATGTCTATAGTTGGCGGAGTAATTAGCGGAGTTCTAGAAGAATGGAGTGAGCACTTCTATTTTGTCTTTTACAAGGAGTGAGCACTTCTATTTTGTCTTATACAAAAGTTCTAGATTCCAAGGGATTAGATATTTGACTAGAAGCTTGGATTTGATTGGTTTGACTAAATGTATGAAAGATGATTGGCTAGACTAAGTCTAATGTTGACTTAGTGGCTAGGAAGCTTGTAGAAGTTTAAAAGCTTCCAATGGCATGTCGCCACCTCAACCTTGGATTCCGGAAGCTTCTAGAAGGTTTAGGTAGGCCAATGGCATGTTGCCACGTAGAGAAGGTTAGTCAAACTTACCTAGGTAAAAGTAAGTTAGGAGAAATTACCACATGTTACTATGGTAACTTCTCAAGTAGTATAAATAGAGAGGTAGAGTAGCACCTCTCAAGCAAGTTTGGAGAGTCATGTGTGAGGACTTGTTTCAGTAATGAAGGAGTGAAGTTTTTGAGTATCTTGGAGTATCGACGTGTGTTTGAGATTATGTGAAGAGGGCGATGTGAGGAGAGTTTGAGTGTGAGTTGGAGTGATACATGAGAGTGTATGAGAGAAGGTGTTTGGGACAAGAGTGAGAGTATGAATCCTAGTCTTCTAGAATCATGATGCGCTACCACAAAGCCATCAGAGGTAAACCTGAGTGAGAGTCAGCCCGGAGGTTGCAGTGCTGCGCCTCCTGCGCGCCGGACTGCTCCGCTTACTATCTCTACCTTGCCAGTCTTCCGACCGGCTGCGTAACCCCAGGCGTCGGAGCGCTGTGGTGACTTCCGACTGCAAGTGCGCCATAGTGTCGCGCGCACCCGACAAGAAGGTTTCTAATTTTCTCGCCACTCGCCGCCGACTCCGACTGTCACCTTCCGTCAGTGCCGCCGCCCGAAGCTCGAACTCCCTGAGTGTGATCCTCTCTTGAGCTGCCACCTCCCAATGGGTGTATCCTTTTAGACAACGAGTCACCCGTGCCGCCAACTCTCCTCGCGCCCTGCAACTGCTCTCCACCTCTGCCAGCTGCATTTCTAATTCCGCACGTTGTGCCCTCAAATCCGAGCACTCGGTTTGCAAGTTGCGCAACAACTCCTCATCCTCCTTGCGGGCTCTTTGACTTTCTTCTAAGGCGCGCGTCTGGCGCGCAAGCTCGGCTGCTAGGACTTTGTTCTGTCTCCGCTCCTCCTGCAATTCCGACTCGATCTTTGCCCGTATTAGCTCGGCATCCGCCTGACTTTTCGTCGCCGCATCCTCCCTCTGCTGCTGCAAGGCTTGGTATAGCTTCTGTGTGACCGCCAGGTGTTGTCGGAGGGCGGTGTTCCTATCCACATATACTTGGCATCTAGAGGCCCACCTTGCCACCTTGCTCCTCGTCCTTCGCCTGATAGTCTCCACATAAGACTGCGGTTTTAAAGCACTTGCGTATTTGGATGTCTTGCGATCCAGATATCGCAGTAGTGGAACTATCTGTTCGCACAGCACTCCCGTTGGCGTTTTCTGCACCGAATCCGCTTCCTGCTCTTCCGAGCTCGTATCATCCTCAGTCTCGAGGATTTCAGTCGCCACCGAATCCCTTGGCGACTCCCTGGAACTGTGGCGCGCAGCAGCTTCCGCTGCGACTGCTGCTCCACTGCCTGCTAAAATATCCAGGGCAGTGGGAGATCCCACTGCTTGAGCCCTTGTTCCGGCTCGATCTTCGGTTTGTGAAGGGGTCGACGCCGCAGTGACTTTTGTCACTCTTGCACCGCCCGCTTCTGCTGCCTGTCCTTCCGGCGCAATCTGCGCGGAAGGTGTCCTTGCTGAAGGTGCGTCCGCCGAAGGCGTCCGCACACTGGTCGTTGGCCCCATCCGTCTCGCAGTCGGCGAATCCGGCTGACTCTCTGTTGTCCGACTCGCAGTCGGCCGACCAGCAGTTGTCCGACTGGGAGTCGGATACACCCTGCGCGTCTTGACTCCACTTGGCCTACTTGCTGGTGGCGTTCTTCCAGAAGTGCCTTCCGCCGAAGACGACCCTCTAAGGATTGTTGGCTCGTCAGCCAAACTCTCTTCTGCTTCCGGCCTGCTGTCCGGTTCAACGCGCCGTTCAGTTGGCCTTCCTTCCGCTTGTCGGCCTTCAGTCATCCGACTCGCAGTCGGCCGACTGTCAGTCCGTCCATCTCCGCCCGAAGGCCGTGGTGCCTTTTGTGCAGAGGTATCTGCCGTCTTCCCTAGAATCTGAGCGATTATCTCTTCCTGTGTGAGATTCCGCCGGGTCGGAGTTCGCCTGTTCTCCTCAGTAACAGTTGGCATTTTGCGTGCCCTCTGTTTTGGTCGACTGTGAGGCTCGGGGGTGGGCCGACCACGAGTCGGCGCAGCTGGCACTTCCGGCTGCCTGTCCTCAGGTCTCTCATCCCACTTCCGCTTTCGCGGAATGCGCTCACTTCGACGTTCTTCTGCTGCTCTTGCTGGAGCCGGAGCCGGAGGCGTACTGGCAGGTTCCTCGTCTGGATCCGTGTCTACTTCGGCCTCCCTTGAATATCTACCTGGATAAGTCCGGGTCAGCTGCGGAAACCGAGTTTTCTCAGCATTCGTCAAACATCCCATCGCCCGGTAAAACACGATTAAGTAAGGCGATAGATGATTGAGGGTTCCTCCCCTCTCTTCTTGCGCATGTTGGCGCGTCACCTTCCACAGGAGCCGTGCCCAATGCACCGGAGCTCCTGACAACACTAGCTCCACAAACTCTACATGCCAACCATGCATGTAAGCGGTCTTGGTCGGCTGCAATATCTGCAGCAATGCCGTCGCGACATTTCTCCGCAATCGATCCTTGTAATCCCGTGTCCGGAAACCGTTCTTGGGATGTCTGGCAACTTTGAAGAGCTCATTGTAAGAGACTTCTTCCTCCTGGGACACCTTCACGCTATCGGCCTCGAAGAGGAGATCCCCTTCCTCGCCGGCACACCTGCCCAACACCTGCGCCCAATTGCAAATGTCCCATCTCTCTGGGTGTGGGCGGAATCCGCGAGAAGGCTTGTGTCTCTCCTGCAGATACTCGCGCACCATCTCCGGACATGTCCAATTCCACCCCCATAGGAGAAAATCGAGCTTCAGCCTCAACAGCACATCTTGAAATGCGCGTAGACCGATCTGCGGCACCCTAAGTGGAGACACTCGCAGCTGGGGAACCTTCGACATTGCGTTGCCTGCACACACAAACGTTCTCCCTTTCGCTCGCTCTCTCACAAACGCCACTACGCGTCGGCCACTCAAGCACTGACTGCTCACTCTCTCTGCGCTCGTTCAAGATCGCTACTCACAATTCTTTCAAGGTCCGCCAAGATCCTTGCGCAACTCGTCTCCGCACTCTCTACTCTCACTGCAGGTCGCTCCGCCCTTGCGCGTAATCTTGGAATTGGAAATCGCAAAGTCAAGAATGAGAGAATGAGACTGGAGCGCAGTCTTTTCTTCTCCGATTTCAAGAACGTCCAACGTTCTTACTGGTTGCAACGTACGCAGCCGGCTATACGGCTTAACGGTTCGCCCCCTTGCATGCGCGAATTCACGTCTCCGCATTGCGCGCATTCGCATGCTTAAACGTTGAATTCTCCCGCGGCCGCCACCTTCCGGACTCGAGTCCGCTGCAGGGTATACGTCGGCCCTGTTGTCTTTTCCTAACCCGCCCTTCTCCGGAGGCGTGTCGCCGCTGGTGCGTTCATTATCCGTCGGCGCCTTGCTGGAGGCGCACATCCAGCCGGAGCGAATTACGCCGGCGCGCAGTCGTACTGCCTATTTTGTCCTTTATGCCTCGTCCGTTGCTGCCGGCGCATATCCGTCAGCGCAACCCATGCCAGCGCATCCGGCCGTCAGCGCCACGTCGGGGGCGTACATCCGACCGGCGCTTTCCTTCCATGAACAGCCGCCAAGGGCGCTTCCGACTCTGAGTTGGTTTCCTCCTATGAGCGCGTGATTCCGCCGAAGGCGCCTCGCCGAGGGCGTACGGGAATCCTTTCCGGCTGTGAACCCTAGCGCGAACGGCGCATGTCCGGCTACGAGTTTTCCGACGCTCATAACTTCTCCATTCCTGATCCATCTCCGACGCTCTTGGGCTCGTTAGAACGAGCGTCCCGAGCTCTTTCTAATGCAACTTCAACCAACTGGATCTACCGTGTATCTCGATTGTTATGAAGGTTTTCCCTTTCCGCGCTAGCGGCGCTTCGCCGAAGGCGCACTCATGGTCGGATGCCTTTAGAGGTCCGGGCCCTTCTCCTGACGTCTTTAGCAAAACCTCCTCCTGAGGTGTCTGCGCCGGAAGCGTAGCTTCCTTATACGCTGGAGGCGCGTGAGTAGAGATACCTCAGAAAAGGAGCTTTTGCCGAAGGCGCCGAAGACATTGGTACATCCGACTGCGTGATTCTTTGTGTCCTTGTGACGATCTCATCAATCCACTCTATTTAACGTACCCTTTTCTAACTACAAACACTGCGTCGGTACTAGTTTTCTAAAATTGTTTAAATTCTGCAAAAAAACAAAAAGTGTGTTACCACAAGAAGTAGGAGCTTCCAGAGGAAACACATGTTCTTCAGTCGTATCCGAGACTTTCAGCTTCTTGAGCTTTTTGACTTTTATAGCAGAATCAGGAGCTTCCTGGTCAATCAAGGTTGCCAATTCTGTCTTGTGTTCCTGATGTTGCTATCGCTTTTTTCGCCTAGTATGAGGTTCAATTTCGCTCACGGCATTAGATTCTTCCTCAACCACAACCTTTGAGGCTTCCTCCTTGCTTTCATCTCTACTCAGTGCACGATCAGAATCCTTGTTCGAGACTTTCTCCCTGTTACCTGGAGAAGAACCTTCCGCTTTCTCTCTAAGCGGAAGCAGAGCAGCCCGCTCCCGAGCTCTGGCATTCAAACGATCTAATAGTAATGGAGAACCATGCTTCCGGCTTTCTCCTCCCAGCCAGCGCTCCACCTGAAACATCGCTGCCCCCTAAACAGCAGGCAAGCATTTAATCTTCAGGGCAAAATTGCTCGCGCACATCTAGACGAACCATGTGACAAGAAAACTGAACCCTTTCAACAAGTCCCAGCTCAAAAGCTGTGATTAATGAATGACGATGACGAGTAGTTGAAGTTGATTATTAGAGATAGAAATTCGCGCTCTATCTCTGATTTGAATCAACTCTAATTAGAGTTGATTCAAATCAGACATGAAGCGCGAATTTCATTACTTGTAAAACGTGGGAATAATTTTGAAATGGCATAACCGATTCGATTATGCCATTTCAAACTATTCTCGGGTTTTCACTTACACCAACTCGGAATTGATGGTATGTATAAAATGACACACAGCTCCACGGAAGTAACACCCACATAGGAGCCAATCCAACCCATTACTAAAGAGGTCTGTGAAGTCTGGTTCCCATTCCCACACTGGTCGATGTGACGGGACAGAGGCAGACATTCTGAGCAGAACGCCGGGCGTGAAGCGAGTGGAGAGGAGCAGGCGAGTGAAGAGCTGCACCACGCACAGTGCCGATTACTTGGGGCTGGCCAGCGGCTTGTGGGCGCAGGCTGGTGGGCCTGAGAATGCGGGCGAGGGAATTGTGATCGGAATCGTCGATACTGGTATCAATCCTGAGCACCCGAGTTTCGCCGCCAGCAGCACCAAGCCCTACGGGCCCGTGTCTACTTACCTCGGCAAGTTTTTGAAACCAAAGAAAATTGCATGCAATAAATTCCGAGTTGAACTCCAGGCCTAGTAGAAGTTACAGCTTCTGCCGTGGCTTGCATGCATCGTGAACTGCCGTGATTCCATCAAGAACTGTGATCCCGAGGAAGCAAGCCCGAGATGGAATGGAATGGATTTGATGGATCGATCGGGAGGAGTAAGCGAGGGTTGGACTCGGCCTCGGACTGATCTGCCGCAGGAATGACGAAAAAGCAAAAGCTTCAGGGTTTTATATTGTCTTGGCTACGCAGTCCCTTGTAACCCACATCTCCCAGAAATTCAAAATTTGAAATTTAAATGGTTTTGCGCGGAAGGCGCCGATCGTGGATCCTTGGGTTGCTTTCAATACCATCCGCATCATCGAGCTGGCGAAGCAGAGCAGTGGCTCGAAATGTAGCTTTAAATTCAAAGTCGGACGAAATTTAAATTCGGACTGCGCATTTGAAGAAGCAAGACAGATGAAGGACCCACCCCGATTGTAGCCAAATCTTAGTACGATGCTTGACACCCGGAAGATTCTAGTTTCGGTAATTGATGTCAAATGTAATGCCTCTATGCACTACATGTTGAATAGTTACTTAAAGTTGTACTGACAAATCCCTTGCATATCCTTTATGATGGAATCAAAACGACTCTTGGAATGTAGCGTTAAAAAAGTCATGTTCACTTTAAAATTGGTTCTTGAAAGAACATTTCTCATGAATGAGGCAAGCGCTTGTTTCCATAGATAGGGATTGGTGCTAGACTCGGGCAGAAGCGAGTAATATAGCATTGAAGGAGATATTGAATAGGTCTAATAAATTTTGCAGAGCCAGAGTACAAAGCAATAGATACATTGGGTGATATTCTCAGAAAGAGAATATCACCCTGTCAAAGAATAGGTTAACCCTCCACCTCTTTAGTAATGTGCTTTCCACGTTTATTTTATATAACGAGTAATAAATGTAACTTCCAGTTGGAATTTTCAAGTATTTTTTCATACTCAATAATTCACTGACTCACTTTTTGAAAATTTGCATTTTTTTACATAGACATTTACTATCTTTTTGATTCATATTTTAAATCAAGTTTGTTTCTATATTTATAATTTGACTCTTACTTTTTGTTAAAAAAAAAAGTAACTCATGTGTGACTGCACACATGCTAAGAGACAAGGGAGCTTGATAAGAATATTTTACACTTTCATTATAAAAATATTTGTTAAAAACAAAAGTATAATAATAAATTTAAGCTACTTGATCATATTACCTGATGATATTTATTTAATCACTTCCAAATTGATTTCATTTTACAAATTTACATGATGTTTTTTATGGTAGAGGATTAGAAACCATGATTAGTGTATGTTTAGCTCATGACAGTTAGTGTGCTAGATAACTATTTTTTTTGGTGCAATAAAATGTAGGAATGAGTTCTTAAAGCTAGCAAGGGTGACGGTGTGAAGTCTAGGAGTAAAGTTATACCTCCTTAATAACAGTATTACTAATAAATCTAATTGCTTAATGGAAGACTTTGTAAATCCATTGATATCATGGGCATGAGGTTCGTGAGTGTTGTTGAAAAAATATTGAAAGGAGATAAAAAAAATTTAATTTGATCACAAACATAATTATTAAGTTATCTTTGCTATTTGAGAAGCTTGGATAAATTTTGCCTCACATAACCCTAAACCCTATACCCTAAGTTCCACAGGTGATGATGATGACCCAATTTTTCGCATTTCTATATCATTATCAAGCGGAGTAGCCTGTTTGATGTATTAAAGTACAAAGACACGCAAAAGATTTTAGTTTTAGATTCGTTTAGTTCTCACTAACTTATTCAACGAGTAGTTTTGTGTTGGACACTAAACTACTCGTTCAATAAGTTACTTAGGGGGAAATAAATTACTCAGGGGATGGAACTTCAAATGAGCTTCAAAATTCAGATGGACTCGGAGTGTGTCTAGTGCCTTCACAATCCTTTGACTCCAGCGTCGATTTGTCCTCGTGAAGTACCGGGAGGAGTATACTGTCATCGCTGATAGTACTCTGCTTGACTCCTGAAAGCCGTTTACACTGAATTCAGCGTGACAGAGCTGTCAGTTGTGAGTCGTGATCTCTGCTTAGTCCTGATCCATTATTATTCCGCACAGCATCAACCCATCCCTGCACTTTTATTATTTCTGATTTTGTATCTCATCCTCCTGTAACAGTGTCAAGGTTTGGGCGTCGTTTCATTCTTCAAAACCTTTAGATATAGTTCAGATCTAGAAACGGTAGAGATCAATGCTTCATGTTATCATCGGCTGATTGATCAGGTGACCTCCGTGAGACTATGATTAATTTTCATATTTATGAATTTGTGGATCCATTTACTTACTACATAGATTCTCTAAATTGTCTTATTGTATCAATTCACAGAGGTTATATATACAGAGGTTAACAAACTATTGGTTTGTCTGTCAGGCTGTTGATGAAACAGATAGATTGCTACGGCAATCTTACGAGGAGTGGCTGCCAAATGTCTTGGCTTGTGTTTCTGCTTCTGGCCCGATGTTGTCTGGACTAAAGTTTCGAAACTCTCATCCTGGCTCAGTCCGCACCATTAGAAATTGGTACGGAATGTCCTGATTATATTCACAGGTTTGATCCTCTCGTTTGCTTATTTCTGTTGCTTCTGGTCATTTCATATCTATTTTCATAATATGAAAGCGAGCAAGTGCAGCTCCGCCATCTGATCCGGTTTCTCGAGCTCGAGTACACCACGGCCGGCAAGGAGCACGAGCGCATGAGAGCACAAGGACGCGTATCGTTTGACATGCTGTGGACCTTCCTCGTTCCCGGAGTGAACGTCGTCTTCCGAAGCCCGTACACGGAGGACGACATGTGCGGCAAGGGGAGGAAAGCCGTCAAGCTCGAGGTGTACAAGTACGACTGCAAATCCTTCGACAGCGAGAACGTTTGGTCCGAAGTGGTCTTGTATGGTGGCGAGAAGCCCTTCGGGCAGCCTGTCCATTTATCCCTTCGGCTCGACTGCGGAGTCGCCCGACAGGTTGGGGAAGCGATTCCTGGCCCGGGAAGCTTTTAAGCTCAAAACTTCGAATTTCGAATTTGAATTAGAACGGCTCTCGGTCTTGGCCAATTGCAGAAGCAGGAGAACTTCGGCCTGCTGCCGGAGGAGTACTGGCCTGTTGTGAACGCTCTCCGAAAGCGCCCCCATGCGTGGGTCGACTAGACAGACGGAAGTGTGCAGCTCCGGTTTGACAAAGAAAACCCGAAAAAAGAGTTTTGCCTAAAAAGAGAGAGTATGCTTATTTTTTGTTAGCGCAAGAACTGCTTCACCTACACCGACCGCGGGCTGATTATGTATCGAATAAACATATATCACTGTGGTACACTTCTTGTCCTGCGTCCGTCTCGCTATTTTCCCCCGCTATTTCTCGCATGCCATGTCCTCTCAAGTGACTACCGGCCGTCACAGATGTCGACAAATGCCTCTCCCAGGTCCCATCATCTTACAGCGACTCCACATTCAAGGAACTTCTGCGTATGTCACTCGCAAATGAGATCCCATTGGCAAATCCTCGTTCCCTCCCTGTCGTAAGCTCCGACCAGTCTGCACAGACGGGTCACACAAATTCTCACAAATTCTTCATAAACATATGCCTTCGAGCAGGATTTGGATCTGGGAAGGCCATGAACTAATTCAAACAGGACACTGAACTTCACATGGAGGCGCGCAAAGTACCCTCCCCGTACAGGACATGCCCTGGTTTCTATTCCCGGCTCGGTCCTTACGATCGAAGGATGATTTCCGATCATGCGGGGATTGTGCTGTGACATGGAACGCACAAATCTGCTGCTCAGGACAGAAACCTTCGAGCTGCCCGGCCAGCATGCCCAAATCCGTCCAGGCTTATAAAAGTGCTGGACTTTATTAGATCGGCAGGGGATGTTCTTTCTGCTGGGGTTTTCCAGTCACAGGATTCGCATGTGTGCTCAGCGTTTCACAACTCGTTCCCTGCAGTGTCACGAGCTTCTCATTATTGCATCAGATTGGAAAATACCGTTTCGTCCAGAAAGGAACTGAGTTCTCGGACACGCTCGCGTTTTACGAATGGTATCGACTATTATGGCCGAGTTCAAAGCTTCTCACGATACGTAATGGAACATTGATGGAAATGGTGCAAAGTTGACGACATTGACGGGATTCGCTGGCCATCTTCACCAAACGGGGTGGAGGAAATTTGATGAAGAGGACATTTCGCACACAGGTTGAATGCAAAGGACGACGGTGGATGGTAGGCCGCCTACTTCCAGATGAGCGGCTCGGCCCGACAGGACAGCTCACATTCTGCATCGATGGATCTATGCAGACTCGTGATCTTCGTCAAATTGCAGTTCCACCCTGCCACTTGAGACTTTAATGTGGACGTTGCAGTCTCGCTCTCGCAAATTTGAAAATTTGCGCGAGGCTCCTCCTTAAAGTTCATAATTATGCTGACATGAGGCGCCTGTGTGACCATTAAATAGGTCACACGAGCGCTCATTTCTAATGGTCATTATTTGAAACGCGATTCGTGACAGTTGGACGCGATTCACTATAAAATCCTTGGGAACTGGGTGTCGTAGTCCGGAACTGCATTACCTCTCCATCTCCACTCCTCATCCCTACCTCTCGGAGTAGTAGCAGGTCTTCCGTCACGTGGTGCGTCTCTGCTGGACATCTTCGATCGTCTGTCATCCCTTCCCTCTCTCCGAATTCAGCCACAGTAGCAGCAGCTCATTCGTCGCGTGATGGGACTCCCGATCGAACTTCTGTCAGGCTTGGCTTGTCTGTCGGCTTGAATCATCTAGCCCTGTCCTGAACATCTTTGCAGGTCTGCAAACCGGGAGAGAAGCCCTTATATTTGGTAGCACTCTTGCAACAGCTTCGCAGCCAAGCAACTATTGTTTTCACTGCTTTAGTGGCTACTCATCTACTTTATACTCAGCTAAAATGCCACAAGGGATTGTCGTTCAAGGTGGTTGAGTACTCAAGCTTGCAGCATTAACAACTCCGCAGGTTTGTCCAACACGTGTGTGCTTTTGATGGGTTTTGTAGACCAGATAACTAAGAAGTATATGTTTTTACATACAGACCTCTAAATCGCATGTTATTTCCTCTTTCTTCTGATTTATTGAGCTTGGGGTGAATACCCAAGTCGGTTTCGTTCGTTTGTTATCCGACATTCGTAGCTGGCTTCAATTATCCTAATGACTTGCCTCTATATTATGCTTGACAGTAAAGCGTTGGCAAAATTCCGGAATGGCCAGGCACAAGTGCTCATTGCCTCAGATGCGATGACAAAGCGTATGGATGTGGAAGGTGTTGCAAACGTTGTCAATTATGATATGCCTGTGTACGCCAAGACCTACGTCCATCTTGTTGGGCGCGCTGCTCGAGCCGGACAGCCCGGGAGCTCTTAAACTCTTCTTCGGAAGGAGGAGGTTCGCTTTCTGAACATGCATAAACCACAAAGTAGTTTGATCTGCATTTCATGTAACAAGTTCAATAGCGCTGTATCCGCTTCCTCCCATGTTGCTCTGGCTTATTCAGCGCAGACCATTGTCTTGTTGTCTCTGTTTTTCGGTTGTGCATAACGGCCTGCAGTCATCTAACCCGCTATGTGCGTTGATCTGTAACCTGGGGATGTTTGCGCAGGCACGACACTTCAAACAGATGTTGAAGAAAGTCGACAATAGCAAGTGCAAGGATTATTCACTGCCGTCATCTGTCACCGAAGAGCTTTATGAGTCTTACACTGAAGGTACGCGTCTCACACAGGGTGTGGTTTTCTTTCTGGGCTGAAGGCAGCTCTGTCTAGATAACCACCTGTGTCTGATATTGTACTCAATCGTAAAGCTGCTTCGGACCAATGCAATGGGATGTGATATTTTCAGAACTTTGGAACCTATGCTGTCTCTGCTTTGTTTTGTTTTCGGTACTTCTCTAGCTTCACACAAATACCTTACAGTGGGAATGTTGCATTGTGCTGGACGTGCAGCTCTGGAGAAACTGAAGCACATAACAGCAGACGAGGCAGCATCAATTTCACATGGCAGTCGGACGCAGACAGAAGGGGAAAATAAAGTGCAATCCTAGTCCTGGATTATATTAATACGATTTCGTTTCCACTTTAATTCACCCGTGAGTCGAGTAGGTGGGTTCCTGAGGAAGGTTCCCCTTCATGTTTTAGTTCGCAGCTTAGGCCCGAACGAGCGCATGTAGGAGAAAATTGCCACACCCACTTTGGTTGGCGGCGTCTGTTTGTGATGTCAGCTGCGCCAGATTTCTTCAGTAAAGTTTACATTAATGGTGAAGATTATTTCCCATGGAGTGCTCGATTGTGAGGAGAAGCTTCTCTGAGTTCTCTGTTGAATACTTTGTTATCCTGTACCAGTTTTACATGAGACGAGATAAGGTCAGTGCATTTCCAGGCAGTAGAGAGCGGCTAGTTCTTGTCTGGCATCTACATGGGAGTCGTCTATTATCGTCTCAGGATCTTGAATATATATCTTAGACTTGAGGCTTGTCGAGATATGAAAGGTATCAGGTTGTCGAGGTCGACGAAAAGAATTTGACCTGCAGGTAACTCCGTCTTTGACCTTCCATTCTGTTTCTGTTTAGGATTTTGAGTCCTTTGAAGATTGTAAGGGCTCTCTGGATGACGTCGGGATCATGCGAAGGGGGAATCGAAAGATGGAGAAAAAATAGGAGATTTCGTGAGCTGGTTTCGTCCTAGACTTGTCCTGTGTGAGAAGAGACATAAAATCTCGAAATAAGTTGCCGTTGATATCCAGTCTCCACCAGAAGAATGAAGAGGTCCTTTACAGTGCTTCCGTGCTTCAGTTTGCTGTAAACATGCATTGACCGAACAAGTTTGGGAATTCGCACTAGGTGCATGTGCCAGGCAATTGCCATCTCTTTCGGTTGTCAGGAAGATTTTATTGGTTCCAATATTTAACACTAGAGAAGAGGAAATGTCATGGAAAAGTTGACTAACACTTAAATATCTACGCACGTAAATCCCCTTCTCCCATCTGCAAACGTCTCCCTTCTCAAGCAGATCACTTCCGTAATGAAGAGAATGAACATTTGATTATTAATCATATTTGATTCACGTTTTACAGATTACTAAACTTGTTTGTTTCTATTATATACAAAAACGTCGGAGGCCAGAATTGAATAATCATAGTATCTTGAAAATAGAAGAAAGTAATGTGTTTAAATTATCTCCTATTTTAAACTTTTACAAAAACAATCTTGTTTCTATCATATTAAATAAACTCATAACATCTTTTACTTCATATCTATTTTTATATAGATATGAAGTGTTCAGTGTAGAAACTTTAGGAAGAAGTTCTTATAGACTATGGATTTTTTTTTTGAAAATTATTATTGCTAGAATGGGTGAATTATAATAAAGGTGTCACGCATATCAAAAGGTAGGCAATGGGTACTCATTGCAAGTCGCTAGAATCATACAACGTTGATGACCGATGAGGAATCGAACTTAGTCTTCATAATTTTGGAACGCGAAGTATGAGGCTATGTTTACTAACATTTTGCCACAATATGCAAATTTGATACTTCTATGTTACTAAATATAAAAACATCGTAGTAGAAGAGCCGAAGCATCCTTTGTGCTAAAAAAATCATCCAATTGTTACGTCACCACAAAGACGGTTAAATGTACAGTTGTCACAAACATCATTTTGCTTGAGCTCCTAAATTCCTTTTGTGAGTTTTGTAGCTTATAGGGGGGCATGTTATTGTTTACCTTTGGTTATTTGTCAGAAATTAGACTAGAACTTCACAACATAGGGTTTAGGCTAAAAATGGCATATGAACTTCTTCAGATAGAATGCGTGACATTCCTTTGAAATTATTTGATCTATTACAGGGTTGTTAAGCCATCACATAGGAATTTTTTTATGAAGATAGCTGAGCAGCACGTTACTACTGCAATATGCAATAGCTAGCTACCGGTATAGTTTTCCGGTTAGATGATGGGTATTTAGTCCTTCAATTATGATTAAGATATGAAAATAAAGAAACTTGTTTGCATTTTGATGTAGTTTTGCTTAATATTTTTTTTAGCTACAGTTGTCATGTTTGATTGAGTCACTCAATGTACCATAATGTTTTGGAGGCCCAGAAGGCACTAAGGATAAACTCAACCTTGGAAACTAATTATGGGTTGTTCGATATAAAACTAACTTATCATATTCAAACACATGCAGAAAAAAATAATACCAAGTCAAAGCTCTGAACATGTCTTTAATAAAAAATTCAGAGTGAAGGAACAAAAAGATGGACATGGATTTTTTAGCCTTGATGTCGTTGCTAATAGTTCCTGTTCTTCCGTTCCAGGAGAAGCAGGAGCTTCCAGAGGAAATACATGTTCTTCAGTCGTATCCGAGACTTTCAGCTTCTTGAGCTTTTTAACCTTTATAGCAGAATCAGGAGCTTCCTTTCCTGGTCAATCAAGGTTGCCAATTCTGCCTTGTGTTCCTGGTGTTGCTTTCGCTTTTTTCGCCTAGTATGAGGTTCAATTTCGCTCACTGCATTAGATTCTTCCTCAACCACAACCTCTGAGGCTCCCTCCTTGCTTTCATCTCTACTCAGTGCAGGATCAGAATCCTTGTTCGAGACTTTCTCCCTGTTACCTGGAGAAGAACCTTCCGCTTTCTCTCTAAATTGACTTTGTCGGTAAATTGAAGAGGTTAGAATGTCATGATGCAAATGACAAGCATATGTTTAGACACTCATGCAATATGATCCTCTGCAAGATATTCCTTCAGAGTTTTCACTTGTACAAGTCTTTTATAATCTATGCAATCATGTCAATCGCACATACATGTTTCTGAAGAAGTTCAGATTTTGGCTAAACTATAAAGTTTCACTCTGAGGAAAAACTTTTAAGAAAGCCTTGTTGCAAGTCTCATCATGATGGATGATGAGCTCCTTCAATCTAAGAATGGTTGAGAAACTAATTGTAAGCATTACTACTGCTAAGCACACTTCCTACAATGATGCCGTGTTATCAGATCTAGAAACCTTCTGTGAAAGGTTGACACAGAGGTCCATCAAATGTACCGATGAATATTTTCATCAAATCTTGATTTTGCCACCATGAGAAGTACACAAGACATGTTACGCAGAAAGATGATTACTTCATTGCTGCCAATAAGGTACTGATGACATCACAACCTTCCATCACCCTTATCTCTGAACGGATCTGATATGCAAATTTATTGTTATGCAGGTGCGGAATTACTGTAGTTGCCATTCTAAGATAAATGTTAATACTCACTAGTGAAATCCATACTCGCTCCGAAATCCAGGGGCAAAGTGGAGCTTAAAATATCAACATATGGAGCCTTCAGCTATCATATGCTGGACGGAGTGGAAACTTAAGAAACCATGACTCTCAAAAGTGACATAAATTCTGCTGTTGTTTCGCTTTGATGAGAGAAATTCTTTCTATCTGGACGAAGAGAATAGTGTATTGGAGGAGTCTGCATCCATGACTCCTTGAACATGCAGCAAGAATCATCTACATGCCAGCATATTAGTTTAAGTAAGAATTTCCACTAAAGCAACCTCCACCGGCTCACGGCCGGGGGCCATTCATACGAACACCGGCTGGACAACCTGCTCAGTTAGGAGGTTGGAGTGGTAGCTTCTTTCTCATCGATGCACGCAACGGATCAGTCTTAGAAGGATGGTGTTGATTACAGAGTGACTGGAAAAGAATTTCTCTAGAGTCTGAGTATTCAATGTGACTGATCTACACTTCAGACAAAGGATTATGATGGTCGCTTTGTCGTAAGTTGTCCATAGCCCATGTCGATTCAAAGCCGATCCACACGAGTGGATTCTTCTCAGGATCTTGGTTCCTACTGGCAATCCCTCTCATTCTCATCATTCACGGTGAATTTTAAATAAGCATTTTGAAGACCGCTGGCCTCCTCCTCGCTTCAAACTCAGATGTAATAATCTTCCTCAGTGGCCTGCGACACGCAGAAGAACATCGTCTGGAGATTTATCAGCTTTCACGTAAAAGCACCACTTCTGCTACTTTCTATTCAAAGCATTTTCAAACTGGCGGATGCTTTGGCTGGGTTGTGTTGATTTTACGTTTTAATGTGGAATAACTGCAGCAGGGACACGAAGTCTATTACAGCTGTCTCTCAAGATCCGCGATTACACACATGTCATTGGGAAGTTGATGAACGATCAAAAGAAGCGGTTGTGCACCAATGCGAAATTCCGAGCTTTGGCTTCCCTCGGCTCCTCCCTGAGACTTGTGAGGGACATGCCATGAAGACAAGAGACCAAACCGTCATGGAAAGATGCAACCAAAAAACTATCAGTAAATTACTCATGGAATATCTCTCTGAATTCCTCGCTTAACGTCCAAGGTTTCATTGAAGATTTTCTGCATCAAGCTGTGATTAATTCCATGATAAGTGCAACCCAGCCACCCAGAAAAGTGTTCTAGAGGAGTATCCCAAACGAAACAAAGATGTACGCCGATTACTTGATTACTTGTAATGAGCCAGTTTAGCATTTTAGAAAACGGTGCTTTTCTAGTCTACGTTAAGTCAAACTAAATGTCGGATATCTGCATGGTAGGACCACATCCAGTGTTCAAGTTGTTGACTTTCCTAACCTGGCACTCGCAACACTCGTCATGAATTCAAGCATCGCAGATCTCCTCGGTCAGATTGTTTGGCCTGTGATTAGAAAGACATTGCAGTTTTACGTTGACTATGGTGCAGAGTTTGTGAGAAAGAAGTAAAGAAGTAAGAATCGGAATGAGTTCTTAGATATGTGACTGCAGCTAGCTAGATTTGTTGCGCCCAATCTGTCGTCTCTGCTGATTTTCGTCTGAACAGGGTGCTCGGTACAATTTGTGAAACAATCAGAACAATTTATCTGCTTTTTCTTGAACTGCTGTCAGGAGTGACAGATTATGTGATCAAAAGCAGCGTAATTGTCTGCTGTAAATTCTATGCGAATGGGAGTTAATTACAAAAGGATTGATCTAGAGTCTGCAGTAGTAGAGGTCCACAAGTTCTTACATGTGCGCACGCTGAGATCAGGTACGGGAAAGTCTTCCTGAGTACACAATTTGAGACATTTCGCTCGCTGAAGCTAGGGAATTCTAGGCAATTCTTTCTAATCGTCGTGCCTGGCAAGGCAGTGCCGACTCGCAGAAAGGGCAGCAGACCTGTTTCTGGTGGCAAGATTGATGATGTGGTGAGGTTTGAACTGGTGAACAGTCTGTCATCTAAGCACCACGAAATCATTCTGCTTCTTTCTGTATTCAGGTTCATTCATTCTAAGTTTGCAAATTTAACAAAATTATCCGATCCAACTGGACTCCCAGAAAGTCAAAACAAGAAAATGTGTGAAATTATTCGAGAGACGTTTTTAGTTTCCACTATAGCACTTGGAGTAAATCTCTTCTTGAGCACTGCTCACTTCAGTAAGTTGCAGGTCATCGACCACCACTTACTCCAGCAATGCATCGACACTGATTTGACTGTAGACAATGGCACGGATCTGAGAAAGTGCATAGTGGAAAATATACACGTCTCATGACAGGGTCGGGACTATTGCGCTTTCTCAAAACACTTCCCTGTAGAAGATCTAGAAAGCCACTCCAGGTTAAAGGAGGTATTATTCAGGCGAAGCTTGTCGTGAACTTCTTGCTCGGAATTGCAACTACAGCCCAATTGGAACAGGGAAGAAATGTGCAGCACATTCTCCTGAATCCATGTTGTCTTCAAATTTTCTAACTAAGTTTTCTTAGGAGATGGCGTGACCAAGTAAAATATGATCGGATGCTGAGCTGTCTTCCCAATGTCCATTCACCATAATGAGACAAAGGCATCGGAAATGATTTAGACAGAGTAAGAAATCCATAGCTTTTGTGACTGGGTCTTATGGACTATTTGGCTAGTCTACTACAAGGGTAGTCCAGGGAGAACTGATACCGAACATGGTCCGCAGCCATCTGGAAAATAAGTTTCATGGACAATTTGAAACTGTGGCGATCTTCTTCACGTGTACTCAGACGTCTAGAAAATATGATTCATCGACCATTGGAAACTGTGGCAATCTTCTTCATGGGGTTTATGAAATTTGGATTTGAGAACGTTGAGGTACTCCGACATGTCCAGATTGCGCACGGCCAACTAGAGTTGTATATGAGTTAGCACAACTTTGAATACAATTGTATGAAGTGAATTCAGCTGCTGGACTATGACTCGTTCCTGGAATGTTTTTCATTGCCGGGCAACTAGAGTTATTTGTACACTGAATAGAGTCACAAGGCCTGAGAAATTCGTTCGCATCCCGTATGGACTCTGGGAGCAATCCTGAGAGGATTCAGCAGAGCAACATGCGTCCCGCTCGTGGAGAAATCGGGGAGCGGACACGAAGAGGCCTCCGTGAGCTCCTCGGCTGGATTCTCTTCTTCCTCCGCTGCCTTCTGTACTGGCACCTCCACGGCCTCTTTCAGGTCAGTTTCTGCGATTGAGATACTGCTCACGGCGTTGGAAGCGCTCGCTCTGGAGGTTCCGTGCACGGAACCTCCAGAGCGAGAGATGTTCAGCTGTACAGATTCATGTGATGAAGGCACGCGTAATGCAGGAGAGCCATGGGTAAGGCGAACGGTGGAAAACGAGCAGGATGCTATGCCTGAAACGGGAATTGCTTTCGAGGACCATGTACGACGTGAAGCTAACGCCGCACCGCAGCTGCTGCCGCCTACGAGCGAGGCAGCCATCGTGATTTCCCCCCACTATTTCTCCAAATGCTTCGCTCCGTGATTGAATCCACCGTCTGCTTCCAAGCACCTCGATCGTGCTCTTCCCAAAAAAGTCTTCCTCCTTTACACGTTATATCGTTACAGAATCTTATGGAACAAATGCTCGACGAGAAGTCGCGAAACAGTCAATTGAACTGTACAGGATCCCGCAGATCAGGTCGAATTAAGAAGGGAGCAGCCGAATATTGTGAGCATTGGTCGTGACATTCGAAAAGTACTCATTCGACTCCCGGACGCAACGAATCTCTAAAGCCACAGCCAATTGAAGCACGTCGCAGAATCGCCTCAGGAAGCCAGGCCAGTAGTGTTGGAGGCACAACATCAAAGGGCATGCACCAGACGCACTCGCGCTGGTCGAATTAAGAAGGGAGCAGCCGAATATTGTGAGCATTGGTCGTGACATTCGAAAAGTACTCATTCGACTCCCGGACGCAGCGAATCTCTCAAGCCACAGCCAATTGAAGCACGTCGCAGAATCGCCTCAGGAAGCCAGGCCAGTAGTGTTGGAGGCACAACATCAAAGGGCATGCACCAGCGCGAGTGCGTCGTTTGCATTCTTCCATACAAACAAATTAATACATATATTTATAATATTTCAACAATTTTACTTCTAAGAATGTTTTATTTTTCGTATGAGTACATCTCTGAATACGCTAAATGTATATAGTGTAATACGGGTATGGCCTGCCTCAAAATATTTTGCTGTGTCTCCAATCCTATAGGCCAGGAACGGATACTCGGCGACGACTGCGTTCGAGAATTCTCTTGTTTTGCTCGCTGGTGTGTGGATCAAAGGATCCCTCCCGTCATCCTCCCGAAACTCCGAGCCCGCATTCCCCACCGTCTCCGACTAGAGTTGGCAGCCTGGGGACGAGGGCGACGTGGAGGTTCGCTGGGGACCCTAGTATCCTTCGCGGATGAGGTCGCTGATACTCGCTCCAGTTAAAATTGAAAGCACTGCAAATTAGTTGCCTTCTTAAACTATCTCGTGTAGTCCCTACTCACAGAATTGGATATGTTGAATCACCTCGAAATTGTACTTTACCCGACCGTGAATGGTGACTAGCCTTGGAAGACACCATTTCCGCACAGCTTGAGTAACTAGTTTGTCTTAATGGTCTTGTTTGCAGTCCATCAAATTGGATAGTTTATTTCGTAAATCTCAAGAGTAGCCCTATGTGGGCTACGTGGACCCCGACGACATAGACAGTGGTGAGGCAATCTGTGAAGTACTGAGGACAGATCGTCCTGATGTGACTGAGGACGTTGCTTCGTCACGTTGTGGATCTGAGGAGTATCAGTATGTTAGACATCTGTAAAATTGTTTTCGTCTACCTCGACAACCTGTTACCTGTCATATCTCGACAAGCCTCAGGTCTAAGATATATATCCAAGATCCTGAGACGATAATAGACGACTTGTCTGGCATCTATATGGGTATAGATGCCAGACAAGAACTAGCCGCTCTCTACTGCCTGGAAGTGCACTGAGCTTATCTCGTCTCATGTAAAAGTTGTACAGGACAACAGAGTATTCAACAGAGAACTCAGAGAAACTCCTCCTCACAATCGAGCACTCCATGGGAGATAATCTTCACAATCAATGTAAACTTTACTGAAGAAATATGGCGCAGCTGACATCACAAACAGACGCCGCCAACCAAAGTGGGTGTGGCAATTTTCTCCTACATGCGGTCGTTCGGGCCTAAGCTGCGAACTAGAAAACATGAAGGGGAACCTTCCTCAGGAACCCAGCAACTCGACTCACGGGTGAATTCAAGTGGAAACGAAACCGTATTATTATAATCCTGGACTAGGATTGCACAATGAAAGTACTGATATGAATCCGATCAGCAACCAGCTCTTTGTATTGTTCACACAGTGTTTCTTCAATTGGTCAGAACCTAGGGATAAGTAGATCATCGTACTCCAAACGCTGAGTGATATCTCGTGGTCTTATGAAAAGCTCGTCCGGCCCAGTAACTTTACTTTCCCCTTCTGTCTGCGTCCGACTGACATGTGAAATTCACGCTGCCTCGTCTGCTGTTATCTGCTTCAGTTTCTGCAGAGCTGCACGTCCAGGACAATGCAACATTCCCACTGTAAGGTAATTGTGTGAAGCTAGAGAAGTACCGAAAACCAAAACAAAGCAAAGACAGCATAGGTTCGAAAGTTCTGAAAATATCACGTCATTGCATTGGTCCGAAGCAGCTATACGATTGAGTACAATATCAGACACAGGTGGTTATCTAGACAGAGCTGCCTTCAGCCCAGAAAGAAAACCACACCCTGTGTGAGACGCGTACCTTCAGTGTAAGACTCATAAAGCTCCTCGGTGACAGATGACGGCAGTGAATAATCCTGGCACTTGCTATTGTCGACTTTCTTCAACATCTGTTTGAAGTGTCGTACCTGCGCAAACATCCCCAGGTTTACAGATCAACACACATAGCGGGTTAGATGACTGGAGGCCGTTATGCACAACCGGAAAAACAAACACAACAAGACGATGGTCTGCGCTGAATAAGCCAGAGCAACATGGGAGGAAGCGGATACAGCGCTATTGAACTTGTTATATGGAATGTAGATCAAACTACTTTGTGGTTTATGCATGTTCAGAAAGCGAACCTCCTCCTTCCGAAGAAGAGTATAAGAGCTCCCGGGCTGTCCGGCTCGAGCAGTGCGCCCAACACGATGGACGTAGGTCTTTGCGTACACAGGCATATCATAATTGACAACGTTTGCAACACCTTCCACATCCATACCCTTGTCATCGCATCTGAGGCAATGAGCACTTGTGCCTGGCCATTCCGGAATTTTGCCAACGCTTTACTGTAAAGCATGATATAGAGGCAAGTCATCAGGATTATTGAAGCCAGCTACGAATGTCGGATAACAAACGAACGGAACCGACTTGGATATTCATCCCAAGATCAATAAATCAGAAGAAAGAGGAAATAACCTGCGACTTAGAGGTCTGTATGTTTAAAAATATACTTATTAGTTATTTGGTCTACAAACCCCATCAAGAGCACACACGTCTTGGACAAAACTGCGGGGTTGTTGATGCTGCAAGCTTGAGTACTCAACCACCTTGACAATCCTTAGTAGCATTTTAGCAGAGTATATAGTCGATGAGTAGCCACTACAGAAGCAGTGAAAACAATGGTTGTTTGGCTGCAAAGCTGTTGTAAGAGTGCTACCAAATATAAGGGCTTCTCTCCCGGTTTGCAGACCTGCAAAGATGTTCAGGACAACAATTTCTGTTACGGATCATGCGATGCAGGTTTGAACAAACACAGGCTCCAAGGCTACGTGAACTAAATTGAGTCAGCAACAAGTTATGGTGGCAACGTGTGTGAACAGAGATACGAACCATCCTGTAAGACTTAAGTTGTGCTGGTAGTTGATACCGGTTGCCAGCAGCGACATATATGGGGCAGAGAAGACCAAGTTGTGCAATTTTTGCTGGATCTCTCGTCAAGGTAGCCGATAACACCATCTTCATCAATCGTGGGAGTGCAGTGCCTCTATTTCCTCTTCCACCACGGAAAAAACTCACGAGAAATTGTAGGTGCTGAAGAGTGAACCCTTTCGTATTTCGAATATGGTCCATCAAGCGCCCTGGAGTTGCAACAAGTATGTCATCCTGGTTTTCGGCAAGGTCGGGAGTTGCAGCCTCAAATTTTCGAAAACTGTGGACCATCGACTTACGAATCTGAACCAATTCAGCCGCTTCAGCTACAATTGACGTTTGTCCCACAGCTAGTCCCACTGAGAGACCAACTGCTGGTGCGATGGTGTCAAAGACTGCTTTAACCTGAAGAGACGCGATTACGAAGGTTTAATGCCTTAAGAGAAGCTTGAGCGGATATATAGGAACTGGAAAGCCAGCCAAATATGGGTACTAGAGGTTACATAACAATAAAAGCCATCGATTAAAGTAGCGCTAACTCCCTGGTTTTCACGATCTTGAAATGTCCTGTACAGAAAATGGGCAGAATCTTTGAAGCACGTGAACAAGGAATTCCAAACTTTGATACATCAGCATGGATTTCCTTTCTATCTCATAGTTGTACAATCAAATAGTAAACATAGACCCGAAATAGGAGAGATTCTCAACATAAAGACCATCCAAACTACATTTCAAAAGAACCTCACCTGCGCAGCTAGATCCCTGGTCGGGAGCACTACGAGAACTCGAAGAAGACGAATCACCCGAGACGATAACTTTTGGACGATGGGGAATGCGTAAGATAGTGTTTTGCCATTGCCTGTTGGCGAGCTGACACAGACGTCTCGCTCGCTTAAACCAGGGCCCACAGTCTCGTGCCACACGGCCATCTGTACTGGAAACAACGACTGTATTCCTGCCTTCGAAAGCATCTTGAAGTCTGCAATGTAACTCGAAACGCACCAAGAATCATCGGCTGGACATCGAGACAAACTTCAAGTGCTGGGCAGATAAAAGATGATTACAAACGGACGGACGGCAAGGCTACCTGGTGTCCAAGCCAGGCACTTGTCTCAGGGAGGTGGCCTTGTAGGTATCAATATCAAGCATCCATGGCAACACCGGCCCGTGGTCTTGCGACTCTGCTGGAACCAAAATAACATCACGACCCATGATTCTATCCACATCCCTCTCAATTGTGGAAATTCAGGTTCATTCCGAGAAGTATCGTCCGCTCCGAGTGCGTTCAACTCGTCAGTGTTCTCTGTAATTACATGCTCCTCCTCCTCATCCGGAACCCCTAGGGACTTACTGTTAGGCTCCTCTTCATTGATCTGTTTCCAAGGGCCACCATCTGCAATCACATCCACCTTTTCAGACAAATTGTGAAATTATGCATCTCTTTCTCGATCACCGGTTGAGGATATGAATGAATAAAGATAATACTGAGACTGTGCAAAAATGACTTACTTCTCCAGATACGCCTCTTGCGTTAACGAGTTCATCACCTGGTTCCAGATTGCCCCCTCTTCGTATCTTCAACTTCTTTTCTTTCTTTCGTTTCTTCTCCAATTTGGACACTTGAAATTCAACCAGCTCCGGGACACTTCTGTCGATGTCGGCTGCAGAATTCTCTTCCGCTCGCTCTATATTATCTTCACTTGTTAAAGTATCGTTCACCTTCCTTTCCTGTTCTTCCGTTCCAGGAGAAGCAGGAGCTTCCAGAGCAAACACATGTTCTTCAGTCGTATCCGAGACTTTCAGCTTCTTGAGCTTTTTGACCTTTATAGCAGAATCAGGAGCTTCCTGGTCAATCAAGGTTGCCAATTCTGCCTTGTGTTTCTGATGTTGCTATCGCTTTTTTCGCCCAGTATGAGGTTCAATTTCGCTCACTGCATTAGATTCTTCCTCAACCACAACCTCTGAGGCTCCCTCCTTGCTTTCATCTCTACTCAGTGCAGGATCAGAATTCTTGTTCGAGACGTTCTCCCTGTTACCTGGAGAAGAACCTTCCGCTTTCTCTCTAAGCGGAAGCAGAGCAGCCCGCTCCCGAGCTCTGGCATTCAAACGATCTAATAGTAATGGAGATCCACGCTTCCGACTTTCTCCTCCCAGCCAGCGCTCCACCTGAAACATCGTTGCCCCCTAAACAGCAGGCAAGCATTTAATCTTCAGGGCAAAATTGCTCGCGCACATCTAGACAAACCATGTGACAAGAAAACTGAACCCTTCTCACGAATCTCTATCACACAGACGTCCCGTACTGCTCTGCGCCAAGCTCCGCAAAATGTCCGCACGTGGAGCACATGAATAATCTGATGTCTACTTCACTGACAATTTCGAGACGTGATCCGAGCGTAATCGGAAAAAAAGTAGCAACGACATGTTTTCAGATTTCAGAGAGGCCTTGACTGCATCCCTACACAGGTTCGGGGTTTAGGGTTTAGTTTACAAAGTTGGAAGAAAACGCTACACAAAGGTTAGACATTAACCCCAGCGTGGTAAGTTAAACAAGGTAGCCTAATTAGTGTATGCGTAAATTCCATTCTTCAGATTAAGAGTATTTAAAAAGCGGCGATGATTGAGGGTTAGGGTATCAGACTATATGATCACAAGAATTCGAAACGCACAATTAGTTTGCAGTAGGTCTTGGAGAATCAACGCAGCTGTATGTCATAACTTGTAAAAAATCTGATATTTCATGGATCAAAGATGAATTATTATATATTTGATTGGTGATCATTATTGAACTCGAATTAGTTCACATCTGAGTTAATTGTCATTATTCGTCGCTGCAGCTCTCCACAATAATCGCTTAATTCCTCGTTTTTTGTGCGCGCTAATATGTTTTAGAGTCAGTTAAAAAATCAAGCCGGCACTATTCGATGTATCCACACTAATTTCTCGCTTGGTCCCTAAAGTTCTCTCTTCCCAATCAATCTGGCAGTCTATAATTGCAAAAAAGAGTACAGTCAAGATGGTTATGCGGGCGATAAGGTTTGTGTCCAGATAAACTACAGAAACTATGAAGAAGTGTTTCGTACCAAAATTGATACGTAGAAGTAGTCTAATTGTAGTTGCAGTTGAAAGTGTGAAAATATACGTCGAAAGGAAGCAAAGGCGCAACTCGAGCAGAGTCGACAACTTAGAAGAACCTTTGCGCGGTCTCTTTCGATCATCGTGGAGTCCAGGGCCGTTTGACTACGCTGCTCGGGAGGTCGAGAAGCGGACGAAAGCTCCGCCGCTACGCCTCTAACCGCGGCTACATCTGGAGGCGGACACGGGAGCGCCCGGATAGACGGCGAGGCCGACGGGCTCTGACAGGACATCGGAGCACGAAAGTGGGAGCTCTTGGCGGGCGGTGGATATCGGGGGTTCCGGTTATCGGAGGAAAGCCTGGAGGAGTACGATACGGGCGACCGCACCGGTGAGCCGAGTGCAGTTCGGAAGTGATGGCCGATGTTCGTGGAAGCTTCGAATTTAGCAGGAGGAGCGCGGCAGGCGGTTTAGAAAATGATCATTGTAAGAAGAACCTTTTTGCGCGGTCTCTTTCGATCATCGTGGAGTCCAGGGCCCCGGCTCGTCGTAGAACCTACTGTTGGGATGTGACGCGGAGCGAGCGAGAGGCGGAGGTGGAAGGTGGGAATCATTCCCACGTTTTTGTCGATGTGGGAATTTCCGCATTTGCGCATTTCCGCAATTTCGCAGTTGCGAGTTTACCTGCGAGGGTGCATGGTTCCGGGCACGCAGAGGGGAAGGGGTCTTGGCAGTTCGATCCATGAGCGATGGGACTTCGCATCCAAATCACCTCCTCCTCCTGCTGGTCCGCTGCAGGAGCAGGGAAGGGCCGTCCCGGCTCCTTCTCCGTCTAAACGCCACGTAATTCAGGGGACAGGCCTAATAATTTCGGAAAACTGATTTGTGCCTGTCCTTCTCGTCCACCGCAAGCGTAGTCCTGCCTCGCCCTCGCCTGTACAGTCCGGTGCCTCCGTTCTATATCCATTTTACTGTCAATTCTGCGATGGATCCGATCCGTTTGGAGGTTATTTGTCGCGGCGTGCTCCTTCCGGAATTACGCGCGTAGCCAAAGGCCAACCTCTGGCAAATAAGGCTGAAGATTTTAGTCTGTTTGCAAGAACTGGCAGGCATTTGATTCTCGATCCTCGGATCGATCGAACGACCTAGAAACCCCATTGTCTTTTTGCAACCCCATCGTCTTTTGGTCGTTACCCGTTCATCGCCTTAACTTACTTTTGCAGATAATCTTCGTGGGAGAATGTTGTATGGCCCTGCTGAAAGATTTTTCCGAGTCTACCTAACAACTGCATGAACGAGATCTAGATTACCGGTACTGGATACACAAATCTGGATGGAATGATCAATAGTATGTGCGCCTCTGTAGAAATTCAGATTTCGGGAGCCCATTATCATCTTGTGCCATGATCAAAGACTCGGAGTGATGCTTGAGTAGATTCCTTGGTCCACCACCAGATCTACAGCATCAACAAGCTCATGGCCAAGGCAAAGCCTCCTTTCATATGAAAAGTGAGGGCTTCTCAAACGACATGAAACCCTCATGGCTAACGTTATTGGTCCTCTAATTTCAGACGATTATTTGACTCAATCGTTGGATGTCGCGCAAATCTAGGCAGAGAAACTTTTTCTCTTCTTCCAGAGGCAGGTGGATCCGAAAAGATATATCGTCCTTACGTGGAACATGATTTTCTTTCTCTATGCGAGCACCACATGAAGAAAGGAAAGCACGAACCGCTCGATTGGTGCGGGCTAATGCGAATAAGTCAATTCAAGCTCGTATTTCTACGAGCTTGAATTGTTTTATTCGTCGAGCTTCCGGAGTCCAACTCGCTTGCGTAAATTCATCACGATGAAGTTTCCTACTTTCTGAGCTTTGTTTGACCAGATTTTGGGTTAACGGCCACTCACAATAATTTTTATGCTTTTTCCAGTGCCTTGCGAAAGGAATATTATGCTTGGCGTCGAAGATTTGCAAGGTACGCGTCTGGTTTGAAAGGCTAGCAGACAACACCACTCTGATACAACTTTTAGGTTATGACATTCGAGTTCCAAAAGTCAGACGTTTGATTTGGCATCTACTGAGTTTACACTGAACGTTTGATTTTATTGATCTGTATGCATTCACGGTTATATGAAGCTCAGATCACAAGCAATTGCTGTAAAGACAACCAAAATTCACTTTGGCTTTTCTCATCCGAATAAGGCTGGATATTTTTAAGACATCAAATTATTCTTTTCCGGAGGTTAGTAAAGAAGTTAAGCTGCACTGACTGCTTCTGGGTCCACCTACAACAAGTCCAGATCCAATGCAAAGTTGCAAACTGTTTTCGCTCTCTCTCCGTCCGACTCTGCTCTCATGCACAAGGAGGAGAGAGAAGCGGCGAGAACGGCAAGATCTTTTTGGGAAACGCACTCCTAGAGCCTATTGATCTTGTATGTTGCAGTCTAGGGGCCAAGCAGCTTTTTGGGTGATAACTTTACACGGCTGACTGTCATTGACACTGGAACAGATCTTCAGCCATCTCTTGCTTTCACGAGTGGTGAATTCATTTAAATTTACTGTTTCACCTCCGTTCATTCCGATTTCTGATGCTTCTGATTTTTCGTTCTTGCATGTAAAATATTTGAGCTACTCACTACCACACTTAATAGTATAATGGATCCACTTACACTTGGTCACCACTGAGGCTGGTGCTGGTAAGAAAAAGATGTTGCTATTTCAGAGATCACATTACCTCTGGAATATGTTCACAAACTTCCCAATCGAAAGCGTTTGAATAGGTCCACTAGACATATGAAGAAAAGAGTGTGGACCATCTCACATGATCGAAGTTCGGTCCACTTTGTACCTTTACATAGATCCCACCCTTTAATTGACTGACTGTTGGATGCAATGTGCCACCAATCTCGATTCCACGCACCATGCATTACATGCTTTTTTCGTTATAAAGTTCAACTTTCATACTTCCTAACAAATCAAGATTTTTAACAAACCTTTTTTTCGGTTTATGATCTGTATCAAATGCCTTATGAAATTTTGCAACGGGGTTTGAAATCTAAGATGCTTCCCTATACTCTTGAAAGAATATTATTAAAGATAGCCTCACTTCTTGCCTTGCTTGATTGTTGAAGTCAAAATAGATGCGATTGCAATGGGTGACTATGTGAAGAAATGGAATCATACCTCAGGAGTGATGTACTTGTGTTGAAATGCAGGAGCAAAAGAGAGAAAAATTGGATAATATATTGGTGAACATTCTATAACAAGTATCTGTAGACGAATCTAAAGGTTGTGTATACTCTAAGAACCTAGTCTTGTCTTTTACTATCATCATACGGGACACAAAAAGGATGATTTTGTGGACGAATCTAAAGGTTGTGTATACTCTAAGAACCTAGTCTTGTCTTTTACTATCATCATACGGGACACAAAAAGGATGATTTTGTGGAAATGAACTCCACGTGAATGTAACTGAAAGATCGTACTTCTCAAAATAAGAAATAATGTTTTATTTAGTGGTATGGAAATTTCAAAGATCCAAAAGTCGACACACATCCGGATGATCCAGTTTTATACATGTATGAAGGAATATGAATGTTCACTCGAGAAAATGGAGAAGTAACTGAAAACTTGAAGATTTGTTGTTATTCTTGTTATTCATGATTGAACGGAGTAGAATTTCTTTGTTTGCTAGTATTGCTACAATTGTCCCAGATTATTAGGAACTTCGTATCGATGACTTCTGTCAAATCGCATGAATAATTCATATAAATTTCTTCGACTCTTGAGCACTCAAAGTCAATGGCAGTAAAATATTGATTCACATACCTTCAATTATAGCAAATATATTTATGTAGGCGAGGGTAGCTGGTTACTCATTTGATTCCGCATCCTGCCGGACGTCTTCTCAACATTGGGCATCTGAAACTCTTGGAAACTGTGTCAAGGAGTGTAGATTATTCATGTAAGGAGAATTTCTTCGTTTCTTGCTGCAGGTAACTCCGTCTTTCACCTTCCATTCTGTTTCTGTTTAGGATTTTGAGTCCTTTGAAGATTGTAAGGGCTCTCTGGATGACGTCGGGATCATGCGAAGGGGGAATCGAAAGATGGAGAAAAAATAGGAGATTTCGTGAGCTGGTTTCGTCCTACACTTGTCCTGTGTGAGAAGAGACATAAAATCTCGAAATAAGTTGCCGTTGATATCCAGTCTCCACCAGAAGAATGAAGAGGTCCTTTACAGTGCTTCAGTGCTTCCGTGCTTCAGTTTGCTGTAAACATGCATTGACCGAACAAGTTTGGGAATTCGCACTAGGTGCATGTGCCAGGCAATTGCGATGCATTCTGCGAGATGTTACACTATAAAGATGGCTCTCCATAAACATTTGCTTTTGGCCTACCAATGTGTAGTAAAAGCTTCCAATCAACAAGATGTTTGCCAGTGACAGAACATGGAGGGCTTTAAATAGCATTGCAGAGACATGTATAAAACCTTCGATCGAAAACTCCTTATAACGGCAGATATAACGGGCGGGGGTTCAGGTTTCTATTCCCAAAGGTACGTTACATGTAAATTGCATGAGTGTTGTAAGATGTTTGCATGAATCATCATGTATCTGCCTTTGAAGATAACCTACTTCATTTCGTGGATTTATAGCTTCAATTTTCTGCGCGTTGTTAAGTAGTTAAATATTGATCGATTCACCAGGCTTGACTGAAGAAAAGTTCTTTCGGTAGTCAGGAAGATTTTATTTGTTCCAATATTTAACACTAGAGAAGAGGAAATGTCATGGAAAAGATGACTAATACTTAAATATCTACGCACAAAAATCCCCTTCTTTCATCTGCAAACGTCTCCCTTCTCAAGCAGATCACTTCCGTAATGAAGAGAATGAACAAGTACATTTTATTCTAAGTCATATTTGATTCACGTTTTTCAGATTACTAAATGTTTTTGTTTCTATTATATACAAAAACGTCTGAGGCCAGAAATGATTAATCATATTATTATCTTGAAAATAGAAGAAAGTAATGTGTTTAAATTATCTTCTATTTTAAACTTTTACAAAAAAAATAATTTGTTTCTATCATATCAAATAAACTCATAATATCTTTTACTTCATATCTATTTTTATATCTAACCGTGTTCAGTGTATAAACTTTAGGAAGAAGTTCTTATAGACTATGGTTTTTTTTTTTTAAAAAAATATTATTGCTAGAATGGGTGAATTTTTAAAAAGGTGTCACGCATATCAAAAGGTAGGCATTGGGTACTCATTGCAAGTCATTAAAATCATACAACGTTGATGACCGATGAGGAATTGAACTTACTCTTCATAATTTTGGAACGCGAGGTATGAAGCTGTGTTTACTAACATTTTGCCACAAAATGTAAATTTGATACTTCTATGTTACTAAATATAAAAACATCTTAGTAGAAGAGCCGAAGCATCCTTTGTGCTAAAGAAAACATCCAGTTTTTACGTCACCACAAAGACGGTTAAATGTACAGTTGTCACAAACATCATTTTGCTTGAGCTCCTAAATTCCTTTTGTGAGTTTTGTAGGTTAGAGGGGGGCATGTTATTGTTTACCTTTGGTTATTTGTCAGAAATTAGACTAGAACTTCACAATATAGGGTTTAGGTTAAAAATGGTATATGAACTTCTTCAGATAGAATGCGTGGCATTCCTTTGAAATTATTTGATCTTTTACAGGGTTGTTAAGCCATCACATAGGGATTTTTTTATAAAGATAGCTGAGCAGCACGTTACTACTGCAACATGCAATAGCTAGCTACCGGTATAGTTTTCCGGTTAGATGATGGGTATTTAGTTCTTCAATTATGATTAAGATCTGAAAATAAAGAAACTTGTTTGCATTTTGATGTAGTTTTGCTTAATATTTTTTTTAGCTACAGTTGTCATGTTTGATTGAGTCACTCAATGTACCATAATTTTTTGGAGGCCCTGAAGGCACTAAGGATGAACTAAACCTTGGAAACTAATTTTGGGTTGTTCGATATAAAACTAACTTATCATATTCAAACACATGCAGAAAACAAAATACCAAGTCAAAGCTCTGAACATGTCTTTATTAAAAAATTCAGAGTGAATAAACAAAAAAATGGACATGGATTTGTTAGCCTTGTTGTCGTTTGCCAATAGTTTTCAAATCATTACATCCACAGAGAATATCAACTATCTTTTATCTCACTTCATATAGTTTGGCTAAAGTGATGGACATGCAAGAACTATCAATACTTAATGAAACCATGAACACATTTGTGACGCTAATTTAAGGAAGGATGCATCAGACAAATAAAAAACTAGCGATTGACAAGAATAGGAAACGGATGTGTTCATCGAAAAATATGTGGAATGTAAAGAATTTAAATACCAAATTATGCGATCATTCTGGCATTTACAAGATGGATAAATAAGCGAAGACATAATAGAATCTTTCAAGTAATTTAATGGATTGGAGAAGTTCTGAGCGTTTTCGACAGAAAACGCTCAGTTCAAAAACCTTGGTGTTTTTGATTGTTTAGATAAGATGGTAGTTATCTTTTGTGAATATCTTAAGATTAGATCATGAACGATGACTTTTACGCCTACTAATCATATGACATAGACTAGAACTTAGACTATGATTATTCCATAGTCTTAAAAGGAGACTGACTTTTTTAGAATAATTTAAAAGTAGATTGGGTCTTTCAGTCATTTTCTTCAGTGTTTGGTTTGAATTATCACTTGCTTGCTTCTGAATGGCTCCACGTTCTTCTTTCTTTCATGCACTTTGTTGACTTCACGTATCGAAGCATGACCCGAGTTATGAGACATCGAGGGTAAATATATATATATTGGAAAATCTTGTGATACATGTTAATTATTATAAACTAGTTATGATATCATAGGAGTTAATTCAGGTATTGATCAAATGATTTACAATCAATATCTAGTTAGTTCAACTATGATTAATAATCAGTATTCATTTATATTATATAAATATAAATTTCTGGATAAAATTTATTCGATATTTCAATAAATAATTTTGGATATTTAATGTATGTAGTTTTTTTACAGGCATTAGGTAATTGAGAATATATTTAGAAATGTTTATCATTGAATATAGATTTTGAAATACATGTCAGGCATGTGAGAGAGACATAAATACAAAACAATGACTTAAAGAAGTTATTCATTTCGTTGTATTTACCCGAACGTCATCGAAAATATTATTTCCTCTGCTATTCGGAAATTTCTACTGAATTAGATTTACAAATTACTGGAATATACGTCGAGTCACATCATAGAGATAGTGATCTGCGTAGAACTTGGTAAGCGCCACTTAATCCTTCGCTCACTAGCTCAAAAGGAAAGACACAAGTTTCCCCAGGATTTGATACTACGCCGACTATCCTGCTACTCCTCCCTCGTCCTCAATAACGCTCCAAGGAAATTTCGTTCGCTAGCTTCTTTTCATAAATGTCGATTTAATGGCAGCAGGCTTCTTTTGCTTTACTTTAAAGTATAAGTTTGTCCCGTGGCAGAACGCCTTTTCTGGCGCTGCCCTTCACGGCCGCCCCTCCGACGTTCTATTCCTGTACACTTTCTCGATCCGCCGGCCAAGTCGTGGGCCTTCAGGCTTCCGCGACTGCCGCACGAGAGCAACAAACAACTTTCCGGGAGCCGGAAAGTTGCGGCGCTCGCGGTTTCGGCAAAGCTGCCGGACGTCCGTAACTGCGTCCCCGACCCTTCGACCGATTTAATTCTATTCAGATGGCGAGGAATAGAATTCATGTCGTGGTCGGTGTGGTGTGTGTGCGAGGAGGAGTTGCGCATTTGCGGCAGGTGCTCGATCAGCGAAAGGTCTGTCAGCGAACCCTAGCCGCAAGCTTTTGACCTGAAGTCGGAGAACTTTCCGCAGACGTGTCAGGGAAGCATACATGGAAAAGGGAGGACGGAGAAGAGTTGCGAGAAGCGCAGTAGCTGCAGAGGAACGATGAGACCGGATTGCGTCACATCATAATTGCAAACTAACATTGATTGATTCGGCACATTGCATGAGTTGCGATTGTAAACCCTCCTTCGAGCGTTTGCGGGTCCCCTCGGGGCCCTCCACGAGTCGTGGAGGGCTCCGATTCCAAGGACCTTGGAATCGGCGTGCCTGGCAAGGAGGTGCAGATTTGCGGATACAGCAGCAGAGCTGTTTCTGGTGGCAAGATTGATGATGCGGTGAGGTTGGAACTGGTGAACAGTCTGTCTGATAACCACCACGAACTCAGCATGCTTTTTCTGTATGCATGTTCATTCATTCTAGCTTTGCAAAATTTAATTTAAACAAATCATCCAGTCCGCCATGTACTTTAGAAAGTCAAAACACCAAAAGGTGATGAAGATTCGAGAGAGGTTTTTAGTTTCCACTATAGAGTTCCAGAAAATCTCTTCTTCAGCATTGCCCACTTCAGAAAATGGCACACGGTCAACTAGAGTTACATATGAGTCCGCACAACTTTGGATAGTACTGTATGAAGTGGATTCGGCTGCTGGACTATGAATGGTTCCTAGATTCTTTTTCATCGCCATGCATCTCCGAGCCCCATGTGACTCAAGGTGGTACAGTTATTTGTACATTGGAATCTCGAGGGTGTTGTCCGGAAAACTATATTCTCGATGTCACAACGACACATGTTTCGAAATTAAATTATATCGAACTCAGAAGCTTCATAGCGCTGTCTGTCATTATTCCCACATGGTGAACAAAGTTTTACTCAGAGCTTGTCGCCGCATTCCAGAAGAACAAACATCAGGCCGTCAGTTATGATGTAGAGTTGCTGGTGGAACACAGTTTGGAGATGTTACGTGTTTCATAGCATTCTAAATAATCACCCCCAAAATCATACTTGTGCTATTCTATGCGATTCTGCTTGATTTTCACTATTCCCGTAACCCAGCAGCTTGATAATACTCACGCGTAGGAGAGAGGAGAGGCTTCTTCATGATTCCTTTGGAAGCAGCCTCATAAGCGTTCAGCCTCTTGGAGGATGGTTGTACTCGGTCGCACCAATCTCCATAAACAAAATTCTCAGTTTCATTGTGAGAAAGTGGCTGGTATTCTTGCGTTCAAACTGATAAAAGTGTATATACCAGTTTCTAATGTCAAAGTTATTCTTGTGGGTCCATGGAATAAACCAAAGATATAATGAAGCTTCTCATCTAAGTTGAATATTTCAACTTAGATGAGGGTCGGCTTGAAATGTGTGTTAAAGGAAGATAAAGCGGTGGCGTGAACGGTTGGTTGGACTCTACAGTTGAGTCATTGTATGGTGCGTTGTACTTGTTCAGTATGTTCCCATGATAAAGATTAAAAGTATCCAGCCGAGCACTTGTTCAGTATGTTCCCATAATAAAGATTAAAAGTATCCAGCCGAGCATTTCACTTTGTTCTGCGGAATGAACTGGAGGTTCTAAGTTCCACCTGTGGGTCCCTGGAATAAGCCGAAGATATAAGGAAACTTTTGCGTTGGAATATTCAACGGAGATCAGGTCAGAGCTAAAGTGATTTTGTTAAACTCTCCAGTTTACGCATTGTACTGCGCGTAAGACTTGTTTGGCAAGATACCACAATACAATCAAAAATATGTTCCGAGAATAGTGTCCAATGTGTATCGTTCCATTTAGAAACCCGATTATCTAATATCACAGCAACTGTTAACAATTATAAACAAGCCAGCCAAGATGCTGCTTCTGGAACATACTTGACTTGGCTGTTTGAAAAAGCAAAAGACATTTGCGTACAAGTGAAGATTGCTTTTGAAGATACAACCTGTAGCATTCTGCATGATCGCTACATACTGTCATGGCATAAGTTGGAGAAGATCTTATGTATCTGTGAGCAGATCGTGTCTTGATTCTTATGAAGTGGACGGTGGGTTACATCATGTCACCCACCATCCACATGTAACCTACATGTGGATGAGTACTCCACACTTAACATCAACGACCCTCTACTTTTCTCTACCACAATAAAATCAAAAGTATCCAACCAAGCATCTTCACTTTCTACTGTGGAGCGAACAGGAGTAAGTTGAATACAAGTGGGGAGTAAGAAATAATGTAGTGAACAATTTCCGGTTGGATTCTTGACAAATTTAAAATATATATAAATTCTAAAGCACTGAGGCATAAAAAATTATATTGTGCATTTTTTAAAAGATCTTGCACTAAGAGTCAATGTCAACTATTGTTGCAGGATAGGTGTGTAGTCATCGGAGTGAATGCAAGACACTTTTATGTGTAAGCTGGTATGGGAAAAATGATCCCTAGGGTAAAGTAAACAATTCCTACAAGTACACCAATGGACTACTTCGGCAGAATTCACCAATATAGAGAATTCCCAACAAAAGAATCAATTATCATAGTTGAAAAAAAACATGTCACGTAAAGTAAGATGACATATTTTGATCTAATATTTGGTTGCATTCTAACTTTAGCGAGAGACTAAATCATTGTTCGAGGTTATAATTTGATTCTTTCAACAACCTTTGATCTTTTCAGAGTTTGTTCAACTTAAATGTATCATGCATCATCAAGATTTTTGTGTGTAGCCATGTAAGTAAAAGTCTGAAAAAATTACTTACAATGTTAATATCACCTCCTTGTTTCAGCTTCAGTTATAAAGTTGGAACAAGTAAACATGTAACCATCCACTAATTATCTCATTTGTGTAGTTGTACTATTTGAGAATTATTCAGTTGCATTAATCTAGATGATGCATCTAAATGACTGTCCAAGAATCAAAAAATTAAAAATAACTAAAACAGCTGAAGAATTTCAGAGTCAAAATCTCTAAAGCTGTGAATAAACTTTATATAAATTGTAAAACTGTAACTTTCATTGAATAATGTCTTGTCAGAATCAAATTATTACACATTGTTTATGACTGAACATTTTCAGATTTGAGGTATCATCAAATAAAGATGCTAAACATGCAACACATATTATAGAAAGGTATGAAATCACAATTTTAAATTTTGTAACTTAAAATTCATGTGAATTTGCTTTACACATAAGAGAGAGTACGAAAGACATGAATTAATACTTTTGCGTTTCAACCATTTGATCAATTGAACAATGTGCTTTCATCTTTTTATCTCACATGTTTGGAATTATGATATGAGCATACGAGTGCAAAAGTTGCAGAAATACTTGTTTCATTTGAGTCAATATTTCAGGTATTGCAGTTTCCATGTAAGTTTGTCTTACCCTTTAGACTTCAAACGAGATGTTCATCTGGAGTTTTGAATCATTGTTCTCTAAAATTTAGCATATGAGGTATTTTTCATCTCATCAAAACAACAAAGTTTTTCTTCACTTGCAAGCAGAGTGGAAGAACGTAAATTCTTGAGAGGATTTATGTTGACCTTAGCAAGTACCATGCTGGTTCTGTCGTGTTCTAAACGACGTGATAAACAAGCAGGACTGCTCTTAGCTCGGACGAAATCTGATTTTATTTTAATGTTTGAGGTTGGAAGACCTCCAGACACTGGTGTTAGAACTGTGCATGCCTGACAGTCGAGGTAGAAGAACAATCATACCAGCAGTTGAAGACCGCGAGTCCTCGTGTACTCTGTACCCATGACATTATGATTAGAAAAATGATTTCCCACAAAGTTGATCAGTTTCTGAACCTACGATATATGCAGAGTAATGTAGACTACTGTACCGATCGTCAAAGCAAGAAAAACGCGCAAGAGACTTTACACACCAAGCTGACAACCCATGTGCCTCTCAGTTGTACGAATACAACCACTTGCTTGAATAGATCAAAGATTCTTTTAATCTCTGTGCTCAGCGTGACGACATCGACTGTATCAGCACACTGATGCATTCACTGAATCTTCACGTTCACTTGCACAACAAAGTCAAGATTTACTCTGACCTTCTCAGAACATTTTCCAATCACTCCGAGTATGGAGGAACACGCGTGTTGTGTTAGTATTGTCTTGACCTCGATCATCCAGACAATATAATGAGAGGATCTGATGAGTAAGCTGCAAATTTCTACTCGCTACGCTTCGGAGGGTCTGTGTTCCCGTGGGTGTTGATGCAGCTAGATTCGCATTCTTCCAGTCCGATTGTACATGGAGTTTTCCACAAGGTAGAGTACTTCCCATCTGAGATATCTGCGTTTCCATGCTTTCTTTGACATTCTGCATGCACATCGCACCATCGATACGAACCAGTTTTTTGGATTTCAGATTCACTTGCAGAGCTTTTAGCTTGTCCACTCAGTTGGGTCACCAGAGCTAATCAAACAACTCTTTTGGATTTCAGATTCACCTGCAGAGCTTTTAGCTTGTCCACTGAGTTGGGTCACCAGTGCTAATCAAACAGCTCTCTCCGTTAAACTTCACAAAAGGTTTGTTTCCCGAGAGATTTAAAGTCCCCATTGCACACTCTCTACAATTTGCTTTGGAACCGGAATATTGGTTATCTGCTTTGATTTTGATTCACATCTCTTGTATTGCCCAGCACTGAGTGCGAGCAGCGTCTTACTTCTAGTTTGCACAATATCCCTACGTTCATGGTGATTGCTCCTGATCCGAATCGTTGCAGAGGTAAGATTAATCTTATTTTTCTCTTCATGCAGGTCGCAAGAAGTGTCATGCCCAGCGGGCACAAGTTTTGACACTGCGACGGGAAGTTAATTCTCTTCGGGTGAGCCGATCCGAAGGATTGAGGAGGGGCTCCTGTAGCCCAGGTGACATTTCGCTCGCGTATTCCAAGCAGCAAACGTTTCTTAATCTCTTTGAGAGGAGGAGAGAATGGAAGGTGCAGGTGCGTCCATCTTCAGTCACGCTGCTGAACTGGCGACACGGGAAATGGACTCCGCACACGAGGAACCGGAGCTTCCCTCCGCCATCCAGGACCTTGTACAGCGTCTGGAAGGACAAGGCGACCCTATAACGCAGCTTCCCGATTTAACCAAGCCAGAATTTCGGGAGTTCTTTCCCTATAGTGAATCATCGATTTTCATGGATTCATCATCATGGATTCGCTCGACAATCATAGGGTGGCGAAGCCAAGTGCGTCTTCGAGTGCTGGAGGCAATCGGCAGCTGCAACACCCTTGAGATTCTGGACGTGGGCAAGATTTGTGGGGCATATATATCAGGGTTGACGCCAAGCGAGTGGGAGGTAGTTCTCAGAGGTTTCAGGTCTAGCACCGTTCTTAAAAAGATAATCGTTGGTTGGTTGTTCGCTTCAGATGATGCGGATAAGGAGAGCTTGTGTTTCCAGCTGGGGAGAATTCTGAATTCCTCTAGCGTAACAGAGTTAGCAGTGCGTGCCAGATTGAGTGCCAGATATCTCTCGAATCTCGCCTCAGGTCTGCGAGGACGTTCCGATTCTAAACTCAAGTCTTTAGATTTATGGGAAGCGTGGGAGGACTCGAGTGGGGTGAAGTATGTGGCTGACATGATCAATAGTGCTCCTCTATTAGAAACGTTGCGTTTAGGCGGCTATTGGGAGGACATGGAGGACGAGACCCTTGGAATCCTGTCCCAGGCTTTGATCCAGAGCTTGGCTTTGAAAGAATTTACCTTAGACGACGCGGGGAAGTGGGCATGGCCCTTGTTGCTGAAAGCATTGGCCGGAGACGATCGCAACCGATCCATTGAACGTCTTCGGCTAAAGGTTATGGATGGACTCGGAGACTGTTTAAGGGAACTTCTTATTTCCAACCCATCATTGAAGGAAGTGGAGCTCCACCCACTTGTCATGGAGCCTGAGCAAGCGCACCAGCTCGGCGAAGCCATACGTGACAATGCCATATCGACAACTATCCTTCTTCCTGCGACAGTTAGCTTGGATGACTTCAAGTCAATAGAAGCTCTTGCTCTTGCTGCTAGCTCCGAAATCAACGACCCCACTCTGGAGGTTACACTCGTTCCTATGAGAGAAGATGAAGTGATGTTATCATTAAACCTATTAGATAGGGTACTGCGCGGGGAAATTACATCTCTGAAATCTCTGAGTATATTAGATCGCTTAGGTCTCTCTTCCAACCAAGATAGAGGGAAAGGTATTCTGTCGATGAACGGAAGAACTGGAGAAACTTGCGTCCTGAAGAGACTCGGATTAAGACGTCTAAGCGAAGATGTTTGGGAGGGAGTATGGAAGGACCTGCTTTTGTGCCTGCGAGGGAACACAAGTCTCACTCACTTGGATTTGAGTGAGACCTGGCTGGACGACGAGACGTTCAGGGACATGATGGGGCTACTCCAACAGAACTTGAGTCTCCAGGAAATAAATGTCTCAGAAACCTCATGGGCTATAGACGGAAAGGCGGCGCTGATTCAAGAGGCACTCAAGCAGAACGAGAAGCGGGCCGCCTACATGTCCGTATTTAGAGAAGCCGGATTAGCATTTGGAGATGCAAAAGCCGGTCGACTCTTTCTATGCGGCTCTCCTCTAGCAGGTAACGTGCTCAGTAACCTCTCACCTTTTTGAACTAGCAATCTAAGGTTTTACTTCTCCAAAATTTATCCTATAGTAAAAAAAGTTCATTTTTCTCTCTACACATATTTGGAATAGTTTAAAAAGTTTCAAAGAATTGAAGAACAATTATTTTACCATCCTAATTAATTGAGATTATAAATAATATCTATTCAATCATTTCAAATTTTGATTTGATATTCAAATTTTTTACCAATACTCTTTATCCATTTGAAATAATAGTATCAAGTAATCTGTAAAAATATCTCAAGTTATATTTGTTGTGATTATTTGTACTCAATTTGCAGGCAAGACTCAATTGCGTCAAACCTTGATGAGGATAGTTGAAGGCAAAAGTTGGCTTGGAATCAAATGGAACAAGTTGTTTAGAACTAAAGGTATCGAAGTGGAGTACTTGCAAAACAACGACAAAAGGCAAATTTCAATCTGGGATCTTGCGGGGCAAGAGATTTTTCGTACCCTTCAAACTGTGCTCTTTCCTCAATCCAACAATTTTTGTGTTTTTTTATTTGTGTATAGCTCTTTTTGTGAGAACTCATCTTCTAAGAAAAAAGACTCTTGTTTTCGGACAGAGTTGGAGGAATGGATGAGTTTTATCACATCCAGCTCTAGGGTCACGGGACATAATCGTCCGCAAGTTCTTGTTGTGATTTCACACAAGGACAAAATGAAATCCAGCTCTTTGACTTGGGCTCACTCAATAGTGAAAGATGTCAACCAAAGATTTGCAAAATTTGTGGATCTTCATCCAATTCAAGAGTGTTTTCATGTGGATGCGAGAAAAAAGAAGCAAGTTATAGATCTCAAAGATTATATTTTTGAGATTTTTGACAAGTTGTTGAGTGAAAAATCCCCACGGGTTCCCCAATTGTGTTCCCGACTCTCTTCCCTCTTGGCTACAAACATCAAGGAGAACAGAAGTTGCCCTATTTGGTTACCTCAAAAGTTTAATAACTTCTGTGACCCCATCTTGACAGAGTTCATTTCATCCTCTTCAGCTTTTGCCATTGATCATTCAAGGATATTAAATTCTATAGTATCTTATTTGAATGACGTTGGGTCCATAGTTTATATTCCAACCCTTAGTTACATCATTGTAGATCCAAACTGGCTCACTAATACATTATTGGGTGAGCTGGTAGCTCTAGGTCAAAAATTTCATGCTCAAGAGCATGAAAGTAAGTCGCATTTCTCATACTCCAGCAAGGACGGATTTGTGAGCGAGAGTGTCTTTGTTGGATTGATAGAGGAGTTTCTGGAAAAGATACCGCATGGACAGAAAGGTGTGGACAGAGATGTGATTGAGAACATCCTTATCCATTTAGATTTGTGTTTCAAGGTGGAAGATACTTCTAAGTTTTATTTCATTCCCTCCTTCATACCTGAGCATGCAAGCACTGAAGTACAGAAGCCTCAAGAATTGGTGGACGTGAAGCCGAAGGCTTGGAAACGTAGGGTTGAGACTTCAAAGTTTGTCGGCATCCGGATTCAATGCCAAGATGGAAAAACAATGTCACTGACCGCTGCTTTTTTTCCACGCTTTGAGGTGATTTTAAAGATAGTGTTAGAAAATTGAATGCGTTGAGTTCTAATTGTAACTTGTGTTTGATGAATGGAGTGTTCTCTTTTCATTAGTAGAATTTAATTTTTGGCATGCGCAGCTTAACATTTACCAAATTCTGTATCATTGTAGATGTTCATGAGACGCAAGTTGATATGCGAGATGCATATTTCCAAGGAGACTGTGACGTGCTCTCGTCATTATATGAAACTTTACCTAGATGGGCACGAGATATATCTGGAGCAAGAAACGTCCCGCAATTACTTGGATGTTTTGATGTTATGCTCGGATCATAAATCAAGGGAGGCGGCGATTAAATACGTGATGAAGCATATCGTCCAGGAGTTGATATCATTTTGCGCATCATCGAAAGGTTGTTCCGGGGTGGCGTTAGTGCTTGGTGTGATCCAAACACGTTGCGTGGAGATGCTGATTCCGATTCATCTCAGAGGAGCCATTCTGATCGAGGAGCTCAAATCCGACTTCATTCGTGACATCAATGACAAATTTGAGGATAATCCGTCGGATAGGTTTCACTTGGTGAAGGAGGAAGAGTTGTTCAACTATGAGCACCCTTGGCCCCCGATTCAAGGGCACATAACAGAGGTTATACAAGAAAGAGCGAGGGAGTTGCTGTGGGAGAGCGATGTGGAAGAGATTGTGAATGAGACCATTCAGAAGTTGTATGGAAGGGGCCAGTGGAACGCAGTTAGGCTCGGGAAGGTAAAGTGAAATACTTTGTTAATGTTATCAAAGCTCACCGCATATAGTGGTATCCTGGAAAAACACTTTCCACTAATAAAAGTGTATGTACAAGTTTCTAAGTTCAACGTTCCTCTTCCTGTGGGTCCCTGGAATAACCCGAAGTTATAAGTTCAACGTTCCTCTTCCTGTGGGTCCCTGGAATAACCCGAAGTTTTAAAGCAGCTTCTGCGTTGAAACATTCCGGTTAGATGAGGGTCGCCTTGGAATGCGTGTTAAAGGAAATAAAGCAGAGGCGTGAACTTTTTGGCTTTGCAGTTGAGTCATTGACTTGTTGACTATGTTCCCACAATAAAGATCAGAAGTATCCGGTCCAGCATCTTCACTTTCTTCTGCGGAGTAAATTGAATACAAGTAGGGGATGAGAAGTAGTACAGTATTCTGAATAACTTCCGGTTGGAGTTGAGGAATTTAATATATATATAAAAGTTTCTGACCCAGTGAGTAAGAAAGGAATTACATTGTGTATTTTCTAGAAGACCTTGCAATAAAGTCAATGCCAACAATAATTGTTGGAGCTGTGTTGCAAGAAACTTTTCACTTGTAGGCAAAAGCGATTCCTAGGGTAAGGTAAAGTTTTCCTACATTAACACCCATGCAGAATCCATGAATTCTAGCGGTACCAAAAGGGACGATAACCCAAAAAAAATCAGAAAACACAGGAGGAAAAAAGAAAAAAAAACATTTCCTGTAATCTGACATAACATATTTTGGAATATATGATTTAATACCAGTGTGGTTGTCTACTGTAAATTCTGAGGTAGTTATTCAAAAAAGGATTGATATCCAGGCTGCAATATTAGAGGTCCATAAGTTCTTGCATGTGCCCACGCTCAGATCAGGTAACGAAAAGTCTTCCTTAGTACGCATTTTGAGACAATTTGCTCGCTTGAACAACAAGACAACTCCTTGGAATCGGCCTGCCTGGCAAGGTGGTGCAGATTTGCAGATACAGCAGCAGACCTGTTTCTGGTGGCAAGATTGATGACGTGGCGAGGTTGGAACTGGTGAAGAGTCTGTCATCTAACCACCACGAACTCAGCATGCTTTTTCTGTATGCATGTTCATTCATTTTAGCCTTGCAAAATTTAATTTAAACAAATCATCCAGTCCGCCATGGACTCCTAGAAAGTCAAAACACCAAAAGGTGATGCAGATTCGAGAGAGGTTTTCAGTTTCCACTATACAACTTCCAGAAAATCTCTTCTTCAGCATTGCCCACTTCAGGAAATGGCACACGGTCAACTAGAGTTACATATGAGTCAGCACAACTTTGGATAGTACTGTATGAAGTGGATTCGGCTGCTGGACTATGAATGGTTCCTAGATTCTTTTTCATCGCCATGCATCTCCGAGCCCCATGTGATTCAAGGTGGTACAGTTATTTGGACATTGGAATCTCGAGGGTGTTGTCCGGAAAACTATATTCTCGATGTCACAACGACACATGTTTCGAAATTAAATTATATCGAACTCAGAAGCTTCATAGCGCTGTCATTATTCCCACATGGTGAATAAAGTTTTACTCAGAGCTTGTCGCTGCATTCCAGAAGAACAAACATCAGGCCGTCAGTTATGATGTAGAGTTGCTGGTGGAACACAGTTTGGAGATGTTACGTGTTTCATAGCATTCTAAATAATCACCCCCAATATCATACTTGTGCTATTCTATGCGATTCTGCTTGATTTTCACTATTCCCGTAACCCAGCAGGTTGATAATACTCACGCGTAGGAGAGAGGAGAGGCTTCTTCATGATTGCTTCGGAAGCAGCCTCATAAGCGTTCAGCCTCTTGGAGGATGGTTGTACTCAGTCGCACCAATCTCCATAAACAAAATTCTCAGTTTCATTGTGACAAAGTGGCTGGCATTCCTGCGTTCAGACTGATAAAAGTGTATATACCAGTTTCTAGTGTCAAAGTTACTCTTGTGGGTCCCTGGAATAAACCGAAGATATAAGGAACCTTCTCATGTAAGTTGAATATTTCAACTTAGATGAGGGTCGGCTTGAAATGTGTGTTAAAGGAAGATAAAGCGGTGGCGTGAGCGGTTGGACTCTACAGTTGAATCATTGTATTGTGCGTTGTATTTGTTCAGTATGTTCCCATAATAAAGATTAAAAGTATCCAGCCGAGCATTTCACTTTGTTCTGCGGAGTGAACTGGAGTTTCTAAGTTCCACGTTCCTCCTGTGGGTCCTTGGAATAAGCCGAACATATAAAGAACCTTCTGAAATCAGGATCGGAGGTAAAGTGACTTTGTTTTACTCTCCAATTTAGGCATTGTACTGCGCGTAATACTTGTTTGGCAAGATACCACAAGACAATCAAAAATATGTTCCGAGAATAGTGTCCAATGTGTATCGTTCTATTTTGAAAATCCGATTATCTAATATCACAGCAACGGTTAACAAAAATAAACAAGCCAGCCAAGATGCTGCTTCTGAAACATACTTGACTTGGCTGTTTGAAAAAGCAAAAGAAATTTGCGTACAAGTGAAGATTGCTTTTGAAGATACAACCTGTAGCATTCTGCATGATCGCTACATACTGTCATGGCATAAGTTGGAGAAGGTCTTATGTATCTGTGAGCAGATCGTGTCTTGATTCTTATGAAGTGGACGGTGGGTTACATCATGTCACCCACCATCCACATGTAACCTACATGTGGATGAGTACTCCACACTCAACATCAACGGAGGGTTACATCATGTACCCACTCATCCACATGTAACTTACATGTGGATGAGTACTCCACACTTAACATCAACGACCCTCTACTTTTCTCTACCACAATAAAATCAAAATTACCCAACCAAGCATCTTCACTTTCTACTGTGGAGCGAACAGGAGTAAGTTGAATACAAGTGGAGAGTGAAAAATAATGTAGTGAACAATTTCCGGTTGGATTCTTGATAAATTTAAAATATATAAAAATTTCTAGAGAACCGAGTCATAAAAAATTATATTTTGCATTTTTTAGAAGATCTTGCACTAAGAGTTAATGCCAACTATTGTTGCAGGATAGCTGTGTAGTCATCGGAGTGAATGCAAGACACTTTTTATGTGTAAGCTGGTGTAAGTACACTAGGGTAAAGTTAATAATTCCTACAAGTACACCATTGGACACCTGCGGCAGAATTCACCAATATAGAGAATACCCAACAAAAGAATCAATTATCATAGTTGAAAAAAAACATGTCACGTAAAGTAAGATGACATATTTTGATCTAATATTTGGTTGCATTTTAAGTTTAGCGAGAGACTAAGTCATTTTTGGAGATTATCAATTGATTCTTTCATCAACATTTGATCTTTTCAGAGTTAGTTCAATTTGAATGTATCATGCATCATCAAGATTTTTGTGTGTAGGCATGTAAGTAAAAGTCTGAAATAATTACTTACAATGTCAATATCACCTCCTTGTTTCAGCTTCAGTTATAAAGTTGGAATAAGTAAACATGTAACCATCCACTAATTATCTCATTTGTGTAGTTGTACTATTTGAGAATCATTCAGTTGCATTAATCTAGATGATGCATCTAAATAAACTGTCCAAGAATCAAAGTAAGAAATAACCAAAACAGCTGAAAAATTTTAGAGTCAAAATCTCTAAATCTGTGAATAAAATTTATATGAAATGTAAAACTGTATCTTTCATTCAAAATGTCTTGTCAGAAAAAAATTATTACACATTGTTTATGACTGAACATTTTCAGATTTGAGGTATCATCAAATAAAGATGCTAAACATGCAACACATATAATAGAAAATATTAAATCACAATTTTAAATTTTGTAACTAAAATTCATGTGAATTTTCTTTACACAAAAGAGAGAGTACGAAAGACATGAATTAATACTTTTGCGTTTCAACCATTTTATCAATTGAACAATGTGCTTTCATCTTTTTATCTCACATGTTTGGAATTATGACATGAGCATACAAGTGCAAAAGTTGCAGAAATAATTGTTTCATTTGAGTCAATATATCAGGTGTTGCAGTTTCCATGTAAGTTTGTCTTACCCTTTAGACTTCAAACGAGATGTTCATCTGGAGTTTTGAATCATTGTTCTCTAAAATTTAGCAGATGAGGTATTTTTCATCTCATCGATACAACAAAGTTTTTCTTCACTTGCAAGCAGATTAGAAGAACGTAAATTCTTGAGAGGATTTACGTTGACCTTAGCAAGTATCATGCTGGTTCTGTCGTGTTCTAAACGACGTGATAAACAAGCAGGACTGCTCTTAGCTCGGACGAAATCTGATTTTATTTTAATGTTTGAGGTTGAAAGACCTCCAGACACTGGTGTTAGAACTGTGCATGCTTGACAGTCGAGGTAGAAGAACAATCATACCAGCAGTTGAAGACCGCGAGTCCTCGTGTACTCTGTACCCATGACATTATGATTAGAAAAATGATTTCCCACAAAGTTTATCACTTTCTGATCCTACGATATATGCAGAGTAATGTAGACTACTGTACCGATCGTCAAAGCAAGAAAAACGCGCAAGAGACTTTACACACCAAGCTGACAACCCATGTGCCTCTCAATTGTAAGAATACATCCACTTGCTTGAATAGATCAAAGATTCTTTAAATTTATGTGCTCAGCGTGACGACATCGAGTGTATCAGCACACTGATGCATTCATCAATTTTCACGTTCACTTGCACAACAAAGTCAAGATTTACTCTGACCTTCTCAGAACATTTTCCAATCACTCCGAGTATGGAGGAACACGCGTGTTGTGTTAGTATGTTGTCTTGACCTCGATCATCCAGACAATATAATGAGAGTATCTGATGAGTAAGCTGCAAATTTCTACTCGCTACGCTTCGGAGGGTCTGTGTTCCCGTGGGTGTTGATGCAGCTAGATTCGCATTCTTCCAGTCCGATTGTACATGGAGTTTTCCACAAGGTAGAGTACTTCACATCTGAGATATCTGCGTTTCCATGCTTTCTTTGACATTCTGCATCCACATCGCACCATCTTCGATACATACCAGTTTTTTGGATTTCAGATTCACTTGCAGAGCTTTTAGCTTGTCCACTCAGTTGGGTCACCAGAGCTAATCAAACAACTCTTTTGGATTTCAGATTCATCTGCAGAGCTTTTAGCTTGTCCACTGAGTTGGGTTACCAGTGCTAATCAAACAGCTCTCTCCGTTAAACTTCACAAAAGGTTTGTTCCCCGAGAGATATAAAGTCCCCATTGCACACTCTCTACAATTTGCTTTGGAACCAGAATATTGGTTATCTGCTTTGATTTTGATTCACATCGCTTGTCTTGCCCAGCACTGAGTGCGAGCAGCGTCTTACTTCTAGTTTGCACAATATCCCTACGTTCGTGGTGATTGCTCCTGATCCGAATCCTTGCAGAGGTAAGATTAATCTTAATTTTCTCTTCATGCAGGTCGCAAGAAGTGTCATGCCCAGCGGGCACAAGTTTTGACACTGCGACGGGAAGTTAATTTTTTTCGGGTGAGCCGATCCTTCGGATTGAGGAGGGGCTCCTGAAGCCCAGGTGACATTTGGCGCGCGCATGCCAAGCAGCAAACGTTTCTTAATCTCTGAGAGAGGAGGAGAGAAAGGAAGGTGCAGGTGCGTCCATCTTCAGTCACGCTGCTGAACTGGCGACACGGGAAATGGACTCCGCACACGAGGAACCGGAGCTTCCCTCCGCCATCCAGGACCTTGTACAGCGTCTGGAAGGACAAGGCGAGCCTATAACGGAGCTTCCCGATTTAACCAAGCTAGTATTTTGGGAGTTCTTTCCGCGGAGTGAAGCACCCTCGACAGTCATAGGGTGGCGAAGCCAAGTGCGTCGTCGAGTGCTGGAGGCAATCGGCAGCTGCAACACCTTTGAGATTCTGGACGTGGGCAATATTTGTGGGGGAAAAATATCGAGGTTGACGCCAAGCGAGTGGGAGGTAGTTCTCAGAGGTTTCAGGTCGAGCACCGTTCTAGAAAAGATAAAAGTTCATGGGACATACCTGGGTAGATTTGCGGATGAGGAGAGCTTGTGTTTCCAGCTGGGGAGAATTCTGAATTCCTCTAGCGTAACAGAGTTACAAGTGCGTGACGAATTGAGTGCCAGATGTCTCTCGAATCTCGCCTCAGGTCTGCGAGGACGTTCCGATTCTAAACTCAAGTCTTTAGATTTATTGGTAGCGTGGGAGGACTCGAGTGGGGTGAAGTATGTGGCTGACATGATCAATAGTGCTCCTCTATTAGAAACGTTGCGTTTAGGCGTACGTTTAGGCGGCTGTTGGGAGTACATGGAGGACGAGACCGTTGGAATCCTGTCCCAGGCTTTGATCCAGAGCTTGGCTTTGAAAGAATTTACCTTAGACTGCGCGGGGAAGTTGGCAGGGCCCTTGTTGCTGAAAGCATTGGCCGGAGACGATCGCAACCGATCCATTGAACGTCTTCGGCTAAAGGATATGGATGGACTCGGAGACTGTTTAAGGGAACTTCTTATTTCCAACCCATCATTGAAGGAAGTGGAGCTCCACCCACTTCTCATGGAGCCTGAGCAAGCGCACCAGCTCGGCGAAGCCATACGTGACAATGCCATAGCGACTACTATACTTGTTAGGTTTGAATCCAGGTTTAGTTTTGAATCCAGGTTTGATGAATACGGGGAGTCAGTGGAAGCTCTTGCTCGTTCTGCTAGCTCCGAAGTCAACGACCCCACTCTGGAGATTACACTCCATGTTGATAGTGAAGACGAAGTGATGTTATCATTAAACCTATTAGGTAGGGTACTGAGAGGGGAAATCACATCTCTGAAATCTCTGAGTATATCTAGGGGAGTGATGGGATATATTGGCACTTCAGGTATGCTGTCGATGAATGGAAGAACTGGAGAAACTTGCGTCCTGAAGAGACTCCGATTAAGTGCTCTAAGCGAAGATGTTTGGAAGGGAGTATGGAAGGACCTGCTTTTGTGCCTGCGAGGGAACACAAGTCTCACTCACTTGGATTTGAGTGAGACCTGGCTGGACGAAGAGACGTTCAGGGACATGATGGGGCTACTCCAACAGAACTTGAGTCTCCAGGAAATAAATGTCTCAGAAACCTCATGGGCTACAGACGGAAAGGCGGCGCTGATTCAAGAGGCACTCAAGCAGAACGAGAAGCGGGCCGCCTACATGTCCGTATTTAGAGAAGCCGGATTAGCATTTGGAGATGCAAAAGCCGGTCGACTCTTTCTATGCGGCTCTCCTCTAGCAGGTAACGTGCTTTGGAACCTCTCAGCTTTTTGAACTAGCAATCTAAGGTTTTACTTCCCAAAAATTTATCCTATAGTAAAAAAAGTTCATTTTTCTCTCTACACATATTTGGAATAGTTCAAAAAGTTTCAAAGAATTGAAGAACAATTATTTTACCATCCTGATTCATTGAGATTATAAATAATATCTATTCAATCATTTCAAATTTTGATTTGATATTCAAATTTTTTACCAATACTTTTTATCCATTTGAAATAATAGTATCAAGTAATCTGTAGAAATATCTCAAGTTATATTTGTTGTGGTTATTTGTACTCAATTTGCAGGCAAGACTCAATTGCGTCAAACCTTGATGAGGATAGTTGAAGGCAATAGTTGGCTTGGGAACAAATGGAAGGAGTTGTTTAGAACTAAAGGTATCGAAGTGGAGTATTTGCAAAACAATGACAAAAGGCAAATTTCAATCTGGGATCTTGCGGGGCAAGAGATTTTTCGTACCCTTCAAACTGTGCTCTTTCCTCAATCCAACAATTTTTGTGTTTTTTTATTTGTGTATAGCTCTTTTTGTGAGAACTCATTTTCTAAGAAAAAAGACTCTTGTTTTCAGACGGAGTTGGAGGAATGGATGAGTTTTATCACATCCAGCTCTAGGGTCACTGGACATAATCGTCCGCAAGTTCTTGTTGTGATTTCACACAAGGACAAAATCAAATCAAGCTCTTTGACTTGGGCTCACTCAATAGTGAAAGATGTCAATCAAAGATTTGCAAAATTTGTGGATCTTCATCCAATTCAAGAGTGTTTTCATGTGGATGCGAGAAAAAAGAAGCAAGTTATAGATCTCAAAGATTATATTTTTGAGATTTTTGACAAGTTGTTGAGTGAAAAATCTCCACGGGTTCCCCAATTGTGTTCCCAAATCTCTTTCCGCTTGGTTAAAAAAATCAAGAAGAACAGAAGTTGCCATATTTGGTTACGTCAAAATTTTGTTGAATTTTGTGATCCCATCTTGAAAGAGTTCATTTCATCCTCTTCAGCTTTTGCCAATGATCATTCAAGGATACTAAATTCGATAGTTTCTTATTTGAATGACGTTGGGTCCATAGTTTATATTCCAACCCTTAGTTACATCATTGTAGATCCAAACTGGCTCACTAATACACTATTGGGTGAGCTAGTAGCTCTAGGTCAAAAATTTCATGCTCAAGAGCACGAAAGTAAGTCGCATTCCTCATACTCCTGCAAGGACGGATTTGTGAGCGAGAGTGTCTTTGTTGGATTGATAGAGGAGTTTCTGGGAAAGCTACCGCATGGACAGAAAGGTGTGGACAGAGATGTGATTGAGAACATCCTTATCCATTTAGATTTGTGTTTCAAGGTGGAAGATACTTCTCAGTTTTATTTCATTCCCTCCTTCATACCTGAGCATGCAAGCATTGAAGTACAGAAGCCTCAAGAATTGGCGCACGTGAAGCCGAAGGCTTGGAAACGTAGGGTTGAGACTTCAAAGTTTGTCGGCATCCGGATTCAATGCCAAGATGGAAAAACAATGTCACTGACCGCTGCTTTTTTTCCACGCTTTGAGGTGATTTTAAAGATAGTGTTAGAAAATTGAATGCGTTGAGTTCTAATTGTAACTTGTGTTTGATGAATGGAGTGTTCTCTTTTCATTAGTAGAATTTAATTTTTGGCATGCGCAGCTTAACATTTACCAAATTCTGTATCATTGTAGATGTTCATGAGACGCAAGTTGATATGCGAGATGCATATTTCCAAGGAGACTGTGACCTGCTCTCGTCATTATATGAAACTTTACCTAGATGGGCACGAGATATATCTGGAGCAAGAAACGTCCCGCAATTACTTGGATGTTTTGATGTTATGCTCGGATCATAAATCAAGGGAGGCGGCGATTAAATACGTGATGAAGCATATCGTCCAGGAGTTGATATCATTTTGCGCATCATCGAAAGGTTGTCCCGGGGTGGCGTTAGTGCTTGGTGTGATCCAAACACGTTGCGTGGAGATGCTGATTCCGATTCATCTCAGAGGAGCCATTCTGATCGAGGAGCTCAAATCGGACTTCATTCGTGACATCAATGACAAACTTGAGTATAATCCGTCGAATAGGTTTCACTTGGTGAAGGAGGAAGAGTTGTTCAACTATGAGCACCCTTGGCCCCCGATTCGAGGGCACATAACAGAGGTTATACAAGAAAGAGCGAGGGAGTTGCTGTGGGAGAGCGATGTGGAAGAGATTGTGAATGAGACCATTCAGAAGCAAATGCAACCATTGGAGTCATTTCATCGAGACCACAGCCAACAATTGAGATCATTGCAGCAAGGTGTAAACGAAGTGAACAAAGATTTGATTCACTTTTACCCTGAAAATGAGAAAATGGTTACTATGAAAGACTCCAATCGACGTTCATCCAGTGGGGCGAGCACAAGTGAATTTTGTGAAATCCGACATGCTTTGGATGAAATCCGACATGCTTTGGGAAGGATTGAAAGAAAGGTTGATGGTGTTGATGAAAGGATAAGATTAGGTCTGCAGGGATTGCAGACGAAGATGGAAGAGATAATCTCTCTGCAGCAACAACTGCAGTCAACTATGAGTGATTTTGTGTCTAAAGTAGATAGGATTATCGGGTATACTCAATCGTTTCAGCAGACCAGAACCCCCAAGCGACATTACATTAGGTTAGATGTTAACATTTTGTATAGGATAAGTGCACATTTGCATGCCGGGAGAACCGTTAGATTACACTTGATGTGTGAGTCGGTGACTGAAATTCACATGGTCAAAGATCAAGAAGGTTTGAAGATACGCGTGGATCTGGATAATCGTGAGTGGATTAGCAAAACCATTGAAATTTCATACAAAGTCTTGTATTATACTGCAAAGGCTGGACTGAGTATGAAGTTTGGGTTGGGCCAAGCGATTCCGGACTGGGCAGATTTAAAATCTGATATTGTTAAACTAGATGGCATTAGCGATGGTGATCGTAGTGCAGTTGTAAAAGCTGGGGAAAGCAAGGAGCTGACACAAGCATGGTTGAGGATTCAGAAACTTCTTGGGGATATTAACTATGCGAAAATCTTCAAGTTGTATCAGGTGAAATACGAGGGAGTAGAATCAGGTGGGCATGCATGGGTGTGCGAGGAGTGCATGAAAGAAGGTATTAGAACTGGGATTTTGTCGGGAAATTGAAGAGGTTAGAATGTCATGATGCAAATGACAAGCATATGTTAAGACACTCATGCAATATGATCCTCTGCAAAATCTTCCTTCAGAGTTTTCACTTGTACAAGTCTTGTATAATCTATGCAATCATGTCAATCGCACATACATGTTTCTGAAGAAGTTCAGATTTTGGCTAAACTATAAAATTTCACTCTGAGGAAAAACTTTTAAGAAAGCCTTGTTGGATGATGGATGATGAGCTCCTTCAATCTAAGAATGGATGAGAAACTAATTGTAAGCATTACTACTGCTAAGCACACTTCCTACATTGATGCCGTGTTATCAGATCTAGAAACCTTCTGTGAAAGGTTGACACAGAGGTCCATCAGATGTACCGATGAATATTTTCATCAAATCTTGATTTTGCCACCATGAGAAGTACGCAAGACATGTTACGCAGAAAGATGATTACTTCATTGCTGCCAATAAGGTACTGATGACATCACAACCTTCCATCACCCTTATCTCTGAACGGATGTGATATGCAAATTTATTGCTCTGCAGGTGCGGAATTACTGTAGTTGCCATTCTAAGATAAATGTTAATACTCACTAGTGAAATCCATACTCGCTCCGAAATGCAGGGGCGAAGTGGAGCTTAAAATATCAACATATGGAGCCTTCAGGTATCACATGCTGGACGGAGTGGAAACTTAAGAAACCATGACTCTCAAAAGTGACATAAATTCTGCTGTTGTTTCGCTTTGATGAGAGAAATTCTTTCTATCTTGACGAAGAGAATAGTGTACATACACTCAATGGCATCCCTGAGACTGGATCAGCAGTTTTTAATGCAGGTCATCTACTATTGACTGCAGACGTGATGATAATAAAGCTTGCATCTGCTAATCCAGAAATGAAGTACCAATGGTATTGTTTTGATGTGATATTTTGTATTTTGTTCCGAATGTCTCTTCCCTTGTCTCGATGCTTCCCATATTTATCTTTCTACTTGAAGGTATTCGAGGAGTCTGCATCGATGACTCCTTGAACATGCAGCAAGAATCATCTACATGCCAGCATATTAGTTTAAGTAAGAATTTCCACTAAAGCAACCTCCACCGGCTCACGGCCGGCCATTCATACGAACACCGGCTGGACAACCTGCTCAGTTAGGAGGTTGGAGTGGTAGCTTCTTTCTCATCGATGCACGCAACGGATCAGTCTTAGAAGGATGGTGTTGATTACAGAGTGACTGGAAAAGAATTTCTCTAGAGTCTGAGTATTCGATGTGACTGATCTACACTTCAGACAAAGTATTATGATGGTCGCTTTGTCGTAAGTTGTCCATAGCCCATGTCGATTCAAAGCCGATCCACACGAGTGGATTCTTCTCAGGATCTTGGTTCCTACTGGCAATCCCTCTCATTCTCATCATTCACGGTGAATATAAATAAGCACTTTGAAGACCGCTGGCCTCCTCCTCGCTTCAAACTCAGATGTAATAATCTTCCTCAGTGGCCTGCGACACGCAGAAGAACATCGTCTGGAGATTTATCCGCTTTCACGTAAAAGCATCACTTCTGCTACTTTCTATTCAAAGCATTTTCAAACTGGCGGATGCTTTGGCTGGGTTGTGTTGATTTTACGTTTTAATGTGGAATAACTGCAGCAGGGACACGTTACAGCTGTCTCTCAAGATCCGCGATTACACACATGTCATTGGGAAGTTGATGAACGATCAAAAGAAGCGGTTGCGCACCAATGCGAAATTCCGAGCTTTGGCTTCCCTCGGCTCCTCCCTGAGACTTGTGAGGGACATGCCATGAAGACAAGAGACCAAACCGTCATGGAAAGATGCAACCAAAAAACCATCAGTAAATTACTCATGGAATATCTCTCTGAATTCCTCGCTTGACGTCCAAGGTTTCATTGAAGATTTTCTGCATCAAGCTGTGAATAATTCCATGATAAGTGCAACCCAGCCACCCAGAAAAGTGTTCTAGAGGAGTATCCCAAACGAAACAAAGATGTACGCCGATTACTTGATTACTTGTAATGAGCCAGTTTAGCATTTTAGAAAACGGTGCTTTTCTAGTCTACGTTAAGTCAAACTAAATGTTGGATATCTGCATTGTAGGACCACATCCAGTGTTCAAGTTGTTGACTTTCCTAACCTGGCACTCGCAACACTCGTCATGAATTCAAGCATCGCAGATCTCTTCGGTCAGATTGTTTGGCCTGTGATTGGAAAGACATTGCAGTTTTACGTTGAGGATGGTGCAGAGTTTGTGAGAAAGAGGTAAAGAAGTAAGAATCGGAATGAGTTCTTAGATATGTGACTGCAGCTAGCTAGATTTGTTGCGCCCAATCTGTCGTCTCTGCTGATTTTCGTCTGAACTGGGTGCTCGGTACAATTTGTGAAACAATCAGAACAATTTATCTGCTTTTTCTTGAACTGCTGTCAGGAGTGACAGATTATGTGATTCAAAAGCAGCGTAATTGTCTGCTGTAAACTCTATGCGAATGGGAGTTAATTACAAAAGGATTGATCTAGAGTCTGCAGTAGAAGAGGTCCACAAATTCTTACATGTGCGCACGCTGAGATCAGGTACGGGAAAGTCTTCCTTAGTACACAATTTGAGACATTTCGCTCACTGAAGCTAGGGAATTCTAGGCAATTCTTTTTAATCGTCGTGCCTGGCAAGGCAGTGACGACTAGCAGAAAGGGCAGCAGACCTGTTTCTGGTGGCAAGATTGATGATGTGGTGAGGTTTGAACTGGTGAACAGTCTGTCATCTAAGCACCACGAACTCATTATGCTTTTTCTGTATTCAGGTTCATTCATTTTAAGTGTGCAAATTTAACAAAATTATCCGATCCAACTGGACTCACAGAAAGTCAAAACAAGAAAATGTGTGAAATTATTCGAGAGACGTTTTAAGTCTCCACTATAGCACTTGGAGTAAATCTCTTCTTCAGCACTGCCCACTTCAGTATGTTGCAGGAGGTCATCGACCACCACTTACTGCAGCATTGCGCTATCCTTAAACCCTTCCCGGTAGAAGATCTAGGAAGCCACTCCAGGTTAAAGGAGGTATTGTTCAGGCGAAGATTATGTTGTGAACTTCTGGCTGGGAATTGCAACTGCAGCCGAATTGGAGCAGGGAAGAAATGTGTCCTGAATCCATGTTGTCTTCAAATTTTCTAAAGTATATGGCCTGCCCAAGGGAAGAAATGTGTCCTGAGTCCATGTTTTCTTCAAATTTTCTAAACTAACTTTTACTAGTAGATGGCCTGCCCAAGTAAAATACGATCTGATGCCAAGCTGTCTTCCCAATTTCCATTCCGCCTTCCTTTTTCGAATCGAAATCACCATAATGAGACAAAGGCGTCGGAAATGATTTAGACGGAGGAACAAATCCATCGTTTTTGTGACTGGGTGTTATTGACTTTTTGGCTACTCTACTACAAGGATAGTCCAGGGAGCGAACTGATACCGAACATGGTCGGGAAAATACGGCTCATGGGGCAATTCAAAACTGTGACGATGGTCCGCAGACGTATGGAAAATACGATTCATGTACCATTCTAAACCGTGGCAATCTTCTTCATAGTGTTTATGAAAACAGGTCCTCCGACTCGTGCAGATTGCGCCCGGCCAGCTAGAGTTGTATATGAGTTAGCACCACTTTGAAAACAACTGTATAAAGTGAATTCAGCTGCTGGACTATGACTCGTTCCTGGATTTTTTTCCATTGCCGGGCATCTCCGAGCACCATGTGACGCAAGGTGGTAGAGTTATCTGTACACTGAATAGAGTCACAAGGCCTGCGAAATTCGTTCGCATGCCGTATGGACTCTGGGAGCAATCCGAGAGGATGCAACAGAGCAACATGCGTCCTGGTCGTGGAGACATCAGGGAGCGGACACGAAGGGGCCTCCGTGAGCTCCTCGGCTGGATTCTGTACTGGCACCTCCACGGCCTCTTTCAGGTCAGTTTCTGCGATTGAGATACTGCTCACGGCGTTGGAAGCGCCATTCCGTGACGAATTCGCCTGCACGGAACCTCCAGAGCGAGAGATGTTCAGCTGTACAGATTCATGTGATGAAGGCACGCGTAATGCAGGAGAGCCATGGGTAAGGCGAACGGTGGAAAACGAGCAGGATGCTATGCCTGAAACGGGAACTGCTTTCGAGGACCATGTACGACGTGAAGCTAACGCCGCACCGCCGCAGCTGCTGCTTACGAGCTAGGCAGCCATCGTTATTTCTCCAAATGCTTCGCTCCGTGATTGAATCCAGCGTCTGCCTCCAAGCTGGTGATGACCATCTCGATCTCGCCCTTCCAAAAAAAGTATTCCTGTTTACACGTTATATCGTTACCATAGCGTCACAGAATCTTATGGAACAAAAGCTCGACGAGAAGTCGCAAAATGCGCCTCGGAGGTGGAAAATATGAAACAGTCAATTGAACTGTACAGATCAGGTCGAATTAAGAAGGGGGCAGCCGAATATTGTGAGCATTGGTCGTGACATTCGAAAAGTACTCATTCGACTCCCGGACGCAGCGAGTCTCTCGAGCCACAGCCAATCGAAGCACGTCGTAGAATCGCCTCAGGAAGCCAGGCCAGTAGGGTTGGAGGCACAACATCAAAGGGCATGCACCAGCGCGAGTGCCTAGTTTGCATTCTTCCATACAAACAAATTAATACATATATCTAAAAAATTTGCAGCAATTTTAAACGAAAATAAAACATTCTTAGAATTTTACTTCTAAGACTGTTTTATTTTCGTAGAAGTACATCTCTGAATACGCTGAATGTATGTAGTGTAATACGGGTATGGCCTGCCTCAAAATATTTTCCTATTACTCCAATCCTACAGACCAGGCACGGATACTCGGCGACGACTTCGAGAATTCTCTTGTTTTGCTCGCTGGTGTGTGGATCAAAGGATCCCTCCCGTCATCCCCCCAAACTCCGAGCCCGCATTCCCCGCCGTCTCCGACTACAGTTGGCAGCCTGGGTACGAGGGCCACGTGGAGGTTCGCTGGGGACCCTAGTATCCTTCGCGGAGGAGGCCGCTGATACTCGCTCCAGTTAAAATTGAAAGCACAGCAAATTAGTTTGGGTCATGTCCATGGTCAAAAGGCATGGTCCATGCACTTATTACACTAAATACATTTAGCATATTCAGATAAATACTTTTTAGTATTCAGAAATATATTTACACGTAAATAAATCATTCTTAGAAATAAAATTGCTAAAAAATTATAGATATAAATATTAATTTGTTTGTACATTCATCTATGAATTCATGGAAATATGCGAACGAGACTCACCCTGAGACTAGAGTTGGAGGCACGTCAAAATATTTTGAGGCATGCCCATGCCTCCACTGTCAAGGTCACAAGGCATGCCCCATGCCTCCAGGCATGCCTGTACTACAATACGTACATTTAGCGTATTTGTTAATGTATTTATATGGAAATAAAACATTCTAAATATACGTATTAATTTGTTTATACATACAGGCATACATGTATGGAAGAACTTAGCGTATTTGTAAATGTACTTATATGGAAATAAAACATTCTAAATATACGTATTAATTTGTTTATACATACAGGCATACATGTATGGAAGAACTTAGCGTATTTGTAAATGTACTTATATGGAAATAAAACATTCTAAATATACGTATTAATTTGTTTATACATACAGGCATGCATGGAAGAATTCGAACGAGGAACACCCTCGCCTTGGGGCATGCCCCTCTGAGGTTGTGCCTCAACACTACCTGGGACATGCCCTTTGAGGTCGTGCCTCCAGCCCGTGTGACACCTGGGACGAGGTAAAAATGCCCACCCTCGCTTGTCGACTGTGCACTGCGCCTTCGTGTTTTACCCTGATGCTCGCTCGTGTCCTGCCGTCTTCGTGGAGGGCGCGAGATCGGCAACGGGTCGCTTTTCGGACACCACGCGTGCACTCGCTACCAGCGATCAATGGGTCCGTCTGCTGCCGATGCCACACGATGTGCCCTGTCTTGTTCCTCTGCCACAGCTCGGCCATACACTTCCCAATTTTGGAGCAACGTATGAAAGTGAGGCTTAGGCTGGGTATCCCATAGCTCCCCCAAAGTTCTGCTTCACGGCGCCAAGTGACAGAGAGACTTCCAATTGTTTGCCTTCTTAAACTATCTCGTGTAGACCCTACTCACAGAATTGGATATGTTGAATCACCTCGAAATTGTACTTTACCCGACCGTGAATGGTGACTAGCCTTGGAAGACACCATTTCCGCACAGCTTGAGTAACTAGTTTGTCTTAATGGTCTTGTTTGCAGTCCATCAAATTGGATAGTTTATTTCGTAAATCTCAAGAGTAGCCCTATGTGGGCTACGTGGACCCCGACGACATAGACAGTGGTGAGGCAATCTGTGAAGTACTGAGGACAGATCGTCCTGATGTGACTGAGGACGTTGCTTCGTCACGTTGTGGATCTGAGGGGTATCAGTATGTTAGACATCTGTAAAATTGTTTTCGTCGATCTCGACAACCTGATACCTGTCATATCTCGACAAGCCTCAGGTCTAAGATATATATCCAAGATCCTGAGACAATAATAGACGACTCCCATATAGATGCCAGACAAGAACTAGCCGCTCTCTACTGCCTGGAAGTGCACTGAGCTTATCTCGTCTCATGTAACAGTTGTACAGGACAACAGAGTATTCAACAGAGAACTCAGAAAAACTCCTCCTTACAATCGAGCACTCCATGGGAAATAATCTTCACAATCAATGTAAACTTTACTGAAGAAATCTGGCGCAGCTGACATCACAAACAGACGCCGCCAACCAAAGTGAGGATGGCAATTTTCTCCTACATGCGGTCGTTCGGGCCTAAGCTGCGAACTTGAAGAATACATGAAGGGGAACCTCCCGGAACCTTCCTCAGGAACCCAGCTACTCGACTTACAGGTGCATTAAAGTGGAGACGAAACCGAATTATTCTAATCCTGGACTAGGATTGCACACTGAAAGTACTGATATGAATCCGATGACCAACCAGCTCTTCGTATTCTTCACACAGTGTTTCTTCAATTAGACAGAAGTTAGGGATAAATATATCATCGTACTCCAAACGCTGAGTGATATCTCGTGGTCATTTGAAAAGCTCGTCCGGCCCAGTAACTTTATTTTCCCCTTCTGTCTGCGTCCGACTGCCATGTGAAATTCATGCTGCCTCGTCTGCTGTTATCTGCTTCAGTTTCTCCAGAGCTGCACGTCCAGCACAATGCAACATTCCCTCTGTAAGGTAATTGTGTGAAGCTAGAGAAGCTACCGAAAACCAAAACAAAGCCTAAGACAGCATAGGTTCGAACGTTCTGAGATTATCACATCCCATTGCATTAGTCCGAAGCAGCTATACGATTGAGTACAATATCAGACACAGGTGGTTATCTAGACAGAGATGCCTTCAGCCCAGAAAGAAAACCACACCCTGTGTGAGACGCGTACCTTCAGTGTAAGACTCATAAAGCTCTTCGATGACAGATGACGGCAGTGAATAATCCTTGCACTTGCTATTGTCGACTTTCTTCAACATCTGTTTGAAGTGTCGTACCTGCGCAAACATCCCCAGGTTACAGATCAACGCACACAGCTGGTTTGATGACTGCAGGCCGTTATGCACAACCGAAAAAACAAACACAACAAGACGATGGTCTGCGCTGAATAAGCCCGAGCAACATGGGAGGAAGCGGATACAGCGCTATTGAACTTGTTACATGGAATGTACATCAAACTACTTTGTGGTTTATGCATGTTCAGAAAGCGAACCTCCTCCTTCCGAAGAAGAGTTTAATAGCTCCCGGGCTGTCCGGCTCGAGCAGTGCGCCCAACACGATGGACGTAGGTCTTTGCGTACACAGGCATATCATAATTGACAACGTTTGCAACACCTTCCACATCCATACCCCTTGTCATCGCATCTGAGGCAATGAGCATTTGTGCCTGGCCATTCCGGAATTTTGCCAACGCTTTACTGTAAAGCATGATATAGAGGCAAATCATTAGGATTATTGAAGCCAGCTACGAATGTCGGATAACAAACGAACGAAACCGACTTGGATGTTCATCCCAAGATCAATAAATCAGAAGAAAGAGGAAATAACCTGCGACTTAGAGCTCTGTATGTAAAAATATATACTTATTAGTCACGTGGTCTACAAAACCCATCAAAAGCACACACGTGTTGGACAAACCTGCGGGGTTGTTAATGCTGCAAGCTTGAGTACTCAGCCACCTTGACAATCCTTAGTAGCATTTTAGCAGAGTATATAGTCGATGAGTAGCCACTACAGAAGCAGTGAAAACAATGGTTGTTTGGCTGCAAAGCTGTTGTAAAAGTGCTACCAAATATAAGGGCTTCTCTCCCGGTTTGCAGACCTGCAAAGATGTTCAGGACAACAATTTCTGTTACGGATCATGCGATGCAGGTTTGAACAGAAACAAGCTCCAAGGCTACGTGAACTAAATTGAGTCAGCAACAAGTTATGGTGGCAACGTGTGTGAACAGAGATACGTACCATCCTGTAAGACTTAAGTTGTTCTGGTAGTTGATACCGGTTGCCAGCAGCACCAGGCGCCACATATATGGGGCAGAGAAGACCAAGTTGTGCAATTTTTGCTGGATCTCTCGTCAAGGTAGCCGATAACACCATCTTCATCAATCGTGGGAGTGCAGTGCCTCTATTTCCTCTTTCAAGACAGCTGCACGTAATCGCTAAAAACTTAATGCCCAGCTTTCTCTACAGTGAAGCTCATTATTCATGTAGTTGCGTCCACCTTTTGCCTCAGGGCGTCAGCGACGTATTACGATTATTTCCATATTATGAGAATAGATATGAGATGGCCAGAAGCAACAGAAATAAGCAAACGAGAGGATCAAACCATGTGAATATAATCAGGACATTCCGTACCAATTTCTAATGGTGCGGACTGAGCCAGGATGAGAATTTCGAAACGCTAGTCCAGACAACATCGGGCCAGAAGCAGAAACACACGCCAAGACATTTGGCAGCCACTCCTGGTAAGATTGCCGTAGCAATCTATCTGTCTCATCAACAACCTGACAGACAAACCAATAGTTCGTTAACCTCTGTGAAATATCTAACCTCTGTATATATAACCTCTGTGAAATATTTAACCTCTGTGAATTGATAAAATAAAACAATTTAGAGAATCTATGTAGGCCTTATCACGGCCTTTGTAGAAAGATAACGCTATAGAGAAACAAAGACAATAGTATCACCACGGAAAAAACTCACGAGAATTTGTAGGTGCTGAAGAGTGAACCCTTTCGTACTTCGAATATGGTCCATCAAGCGCCCTGGAATTGCAACAAGTATGTCAACCTGGCTTTCGGCAAGGTCGGGAGTTGCAGCCTCAGATTTTTCCCAAAACTGTGGACCATCGACTTACGAATCTGAACCAATTCAGCCGCTTCAGCTACAGTTGACGTTTGTCCCACAGCTAGTCCCACCGAGAGAACAACTGCTGGTGCGATGGTGTCAAAGACTGCTTTAACCTGAAGAAACGCGATTACGAAGGTTGAAGGCCTTAAGAGAAGCTTGAGCGGATATATAGGAACTGGAAAGCCAGCCGAATATGGGTACTAGAGGATACATAACAATAAAAGCCATCGATTAAAGTAGCGCTCACTACCTGGTTTTCACGATCTTGAAATGTCCTGTACAGAAAATGGGCGGATCTTTGAAGCACGTGAACAAGGAATTCCAAACTTTGATACATCAGCATGGATCTCCTTTCTATCTCATAGTTGTACAATCAAATAGTACACATAGATCCGAAATAGGAGAGATTCTCAACATAAAGACCATCCAAACTACATTTCAAAAGAACCTCACCTGCGCAGCTAGATCCCTGGTCGGGAGCACTACGAGAACTCGAAGAAGACGAATCACCCGAGACGATAACTTTTGGACGATCGGTAATGCGTAAGATAGTGTTTTGCCACTGCCTGTTGGCGAGCTGACACAGACGTCTCGCTCGCTTAAACCAGGGCCCACAGTCTCGTGCCACACGGCCATCTGTACCGGAAACAACGATTGTTTTCCTGCCATCGAAAGCATCTTGAAGTCTGCAATGTAACTCGAAACGCACCAAGAATCATCGGCTGGACATCGAGACAAACTTCAAGTGCTGGGCAGATAGAAGATGATTACAAACGGACGGACGGCAAGGCTACCTGGTGTCCAAGCCAGGCACTTGTCTCAGGGAGGTGGCCTTGTAGGCATCAATATCAAGCGGATCACGCATCCATGGCAACACCGGCCCGTGGTCTTGCGACTCTGCTTGAACCAAATTAACATCACGACCCATGATTCTATCCACATCCCTCTCAATTGTGGAAATTCAGGTTCATTCCGAGAAGTATCGTCCGCTCCTAGTGCGTTCAACTCGTCAGTGTTCTCTGTAATTACATGCTCCTCCTCCTCATCCGGAACCCCTAGGGACTTACTGTTAGGCTCCTCTTCATTGATCTGTTTCCAAGGGCCACCATCTGCAATCACATCCACCTTTTCAGACAAATTGTGAACTTATGCATCTCTTTCTCGATCACCGGTTGAGGATATGAATGAATAAAGATAATACTGAGACTGTGCAAAAATGACTTACTTCTCCAGATACGCCTCTTGCGTTAACCAGTTCATCACTTGGTTCCAGATTGCCCCCTCTTCGTATCTTCAACCTCTTTTCTTTCTTTCGTTTCTTCTCCCATTTGGACACTCGAAATTCAACCAGCTCCGGGACACTTCTGTCGATGTCGGCTGCATAATTCTCTTCCGCTCGCTCTATATTATCTTCACTTGTTAAAGTATCGTTCACTTTCCTTTCCTGTTCTTCCGTTCCAGGAGAAGCAGGAGCTTCCAGAGGAAACACATGTTCTTCAGTCGTATCCGAGACTTTCAGCTTCTTGAGCTTTTTGACTTTTATAGCAGAATCAGGAGCTTCCTGGTCAATCAAGGTTGCCAATTCTGTCTTGTGTTCCTGATGTTGCAATCGCTTTTTTCGCCTAGTATGAGGTTCAATTTCGCTCACGGCATTAGATTCTTCCTCAACCACAACCTTTGAGGCTTCCTCCTTGCTTTCATCTCTACTCAGTGCAGGATCAGAATCCTTGTTCGAGACTTTCTCCCTGTTACCTGGAGAAGAACCTTCCGCTTTCTCTCTAAGCGGAAGCAGAGCAGCCCGCTCCCGAGCTCTGGCATTCAAACGATCTAATAGTATTGGAGAACCATGCTTCCGACTTTCTCCTCCCAGCCAGCGCTCCACCTGAAACATCGTTGCCCCCTAAACAGCAGGCAAGAATTTCATCTTCAGGGCAAAATTGCTCGCGCACATCTAGACGAACCATGTGACAAGAAAACTGAACCCTTCTCACGAATCTCTATCACACAGACGTCCCGTACTCTTCTGCGCCAAGCTCCGCAAAATGTCCGCACGTGGAGCACATGAATTATCTGATGTCTACTTCACTGACAATTTCGAGACGTGATCCGAGCGTAATCCGAGCGAAATCGGAAAAAAAGTAGCAACGACATGTTTTCAGATTTCAGAGAGGCCTTGACTGCATCCCTGACACAGGCTCGGGGTTTAGAGTTTAGTTTACAAAGTTCGAAGAAAACGCTACACAAAGGTTAGACATTAACCCCAGCGTGGTAAGTTAAACAAGGTAGCCTAATTAGTGTATGCGTAAATTCCATTCTTCAGATTAAGAGTATTTAAAAAGCGGCGATGATTGAGGGTTAGGGTATCAGACTATATGATCACAAGAATTCGAAACGCACAATTAGTTTGCAGTAGGTCTTGGAGAATCAACGCAGCTGTATGTCATAACTTGTAAAAAATCTGATATTTCATGGATCAAAGATGAATTATTATATATTTGATTGGTGATCATTATTGAACTCGAATTAGTTCACATCTGAGTTAATTGTCATTATTCGTCGCTGCAGCTCTCCACAATAATCGCTTAATTCCTCGTTTTTTGTGCGCGCTAATATGTTTTAGAGTCAGTTAAAAAATCAAGCCGGCACTATTCGATGTATCCACACTAATTTCTCGCTTGGTCCCTAAAGTTCTCTCTTCCCAATCAATCTGGCAGTCTATAATTGCAAAAAAGAGTACAGTCAAGATGGTTATGCGGGCGATAAGGTTTGTGTCCAGATAAACTACAGAAACTATGAAGAAGTGTTTCGTACCAAAATTGATACGTAGAAGTAGTCTAATTGTAGTTGCAGTTGAAAGTGTGAAAATATACGTCGAAAGGAAGCAAAGGCGCAACTCGAGCAGAGTCGACAACTTAGAAGAACCTTTGCGCGGTCTCTTTCGATCATCGTGGAGTCCAGGGCCGTTTGACTACGCTGCTCCCGTTTGACTACGCTGCTCGGGAGGTCGAGAAGCGGACGAAAGCTCCGCCGCTACGCCTCTAACCGCGGCTAAATCTGGAGGCGGACACGGGAGCGCCCGGATAGACGACAAGGCCGACGGGCTCTGACAGGACATCGGAGCACGAAAGTGGGAGCTCTTGGCGGGCGGTGGATATCGGAGGTTCCGGTTATCGGAGGAAAGCCTGGAGGAGTACGATACGGGCGACCGCACCGGTGAGCCGAGTGCAGTTCGGAAGTGATGGCCGATGTTCGTGGAAGCTTCGAATTTAGCAGGAGGAGCGCGGCAGGCGGTTTAGAAAGAACCTTTTTGCGCGGTCTCTTTCGATCATCGTGGAGTCCAGGGCCCCGGCTCGTCGTAGAACCTACTGTTGGGATGTGACGCGGAGCGAGCGAGAGGCGGAGGTGGAAGGTGGGAATCACTCCCACGTTTTTGTCGATGTGGGAATTTCCGCATTTGCGCATTTCCGCAATTCCGCAGTTGCGAGTTTACCTGCGAGGGTGCATGGTTCCGGGCACGCAGAGGGGAAGGGGTCTTGGCAGTTCGATCCATGAGCGATGGGACTTCGCATCCAAATCACCTCCTCCTCCTGCTGGTCCGCTGCAGGAGCAGGGAAGGGCCGTCCCGGCTCCTTCTCCGTCTAAACGCCACGTAATTCAGGGGACAGGCCTAATAATTTCGGAAAACTGATTTGTTCCTGTCCTTCTCGTCCACCGCAAGCGTAGTCCTGCCTCGCCCCGCCTGTCCAGTCCGGTGCCTCCGTTCTATATCCATTTTACTGTCAATTCTGCGATGGATCCGATCCGTTTGGAGGTTATTTGTCGCGGCGTGCTCCTTCCGGAATTACGCGTGTAGCCATAGGCTAACCGCTGTCAAATAAGGCTGAAGATTTTAGTCTGTTTGCAAGAACTGGCAGGCATTTGATTCTCGATCCTCGGATCGATCAAACGACCTAGGAACCCCACTGTCTTTTTGCCACCCCATCGTCTTTTGGTCGTTACCCGTTCATCGCCTTAACTTACTTTTGCACTTACTTTTTTACTTTTTCAAGTTATTTAATGGATTGGAGAAGTTCTGAGCATTTTCTGTCGAAAACGCTCAGAACGCTCAGTTCAAAAACCTTGCTGTTTTTGATGGTTTAGATAAGATGGTAGTTATCTTTTGTGAATATCTTAAGATTAGATCATGAACGATGACTTTTACGCCTACTAATCATAGACTAGAACTTAGACTATGATTATTCCATAGTCTCAAGAGGAGACTGACTTTTTTAGAATAATTTTAAAGTAGATTGGGTCTTTCAGTCATTTTCTTCAGTGTTTGGTTTGAATTATCACTTGTTTGCTTCTGAATGGCTCCACGTTCTTCTTTCTTTCATGCAATTTGTTGACTTCACGTATCGAAGCATAACCGAGTTGTGAGACATCGAGGGTAAATATATATATATATTGGAAAATCTTGTGATACATGTTAATTATTATAAACTAGTTATGATATCATAGGAGTTAATTCAGGTATTGATCAAATGATTTACAATCAATATCTATTTAGTTCAACTATGATTAATAATCAGTATTCATTTATATTATATAAATATAAATTTTTTTGGCTAAAATTTATTCGATATTTCAATAAATAATTTTGGATATTTAATGTATGTAGTTTTTTTTACAGGCATTAGGTAATTGACAATATATTTAGAAATGTTTATCATTGAATATAGATTTTGAAATACATGTCAGGCATGTGAGAGAGAAATAAATACAAAACAATGACTTAAAGAAGTTATTCATTTCGTTGTATTTACCCGAACGTCATCGAAAATATTATTTCCTCTGCTCTTCGGAAATTTCTACTGAATTAGATTTACAAATTACTGGAATATACGTCGAGTCACATCATAGAGATAATGATCTGCGTAGAACTTGGTAAGCGCCACTTAATCCTTCGCTCACTAGCTCAAAAGGAAAGACACAAGTTTCCCCAGGATTTGATACTACGCCGACTATCCTGCTACTCCTCCCTCGTCCTCAATAACGCTCCAAGGAAATTTCGTTCGCTAGCTTCTTTTCATAAATGTCGATTTAATGGCAGCAGGCTTCTTTTGCTTTAGTTTAAAGTATAAGTTTGTCCCGTGGCAGAACGCCTTTTCTGGCGCTGCCCTTCACGGCCGCCCCTCCGACGTTCTATTCCTGTACACTTTCTCGATCCGCCGGCCAAGTCGTGGGCCTTCAGGCTTCCGCGACTGCCGCACGAGAGCAACAAACAACTTTCCGGGAGCCGGAAATTTGCGCCGCTCGCGGTTTCGGCAAAGCTGCCGGACGTCCGTAACTGCGTCCCCGACCCTTCGACCGATTTAATTCTATTCAGAAGGCGAGGAATAGAATTTATGTCGTGGTCGGTGTGGTGTGTGTGCGAGGAGGAGTTGCGCATTTGCGGCAGGTGCTCGATCAGCGAAAGGTCTGTCAGCGAACCCTAGCCGCAAGCTTTTGACCTGAAGTCGGAGAACTTTCCGCAGACGTGTCAGGGAAGCATACATGGAAAGGGAGGACGGAGAAGAGTTGCGAGAAGAGCAGTAGCTGCAGAGGAACGATGAGACCGGATTGCGTCACATCATCCTTGCAAACTAACATTGATTGATTCGGTACATTGCATGAGTTGCGATTGTAAACCCTCCTTCGAGCGTTTGCGGGTCCCCTCGGGGCCCTCCACGACTCGTGGAGGGCCCTGATTCCAAGGACCTTGGAATCGGCGTGCCTGGCAAGGAGGTGCAGATTTGCGGATACAGCAGCAGACCTGTTTCTGGTGGCAAGATCGATGATGCGGTGAGGTTGGAACTGGTGAACAGTCTGTCTGATAACCACCACGAACTCAGCATGCTTTTTCTGTATGCATGTTCATTCATTCTAGCCTTGCAAAATTTAATTCAAACAAATCATCCAGTCCGCCATGTACTTTAGAAAGTCAAAACACCAAAAGGTGATGAAGATTCGAGAGAGGTTTTTAGTTTCCACTATAGAACTTCCAGAAAATCTCTTCTTCAGCATTTCCCACTTCAGAAAATGGCACACGGTCAACTAGAGTTACATATGAGTCAGCACAACTTTAAATAGTACTGTATGAAGTGGATTCGGCTGCTGGACTATGAATGGTTCCTAGATTCTTTTTCATGGCCATGCATCTCCGAGCCCCATGTGACTCAAGGTGGTACAGTTATTTGTACATTGGAATCTCGAGGGTGTTGTCCGGAAAACTATATTCTCGATGTCACAACGACACATGTTTCGAAATTAAATTATATCGAACTCAGAAGCTTCATAGCGCTGTCTGTCATTATTCCCACATGGTGAATAAAGTTTTACTCAGAGCTTGTCGCCGCATTCCAGAAGAACAAACATCAGGCCGTCAGTTATGATGTAGAGTTGCTGGTGGAACACAGTTTGGAGATGTTACGTGTTTCATAGCATTCTAAATAATCACCCCCAAAATCATACTTGTGCTATTCTATGCGATTCTGCTTGATTTTCACTATTCCCGTAACCCAGCAGCTTGATAATACTCACGCGTAGGAGAGAGGAGAGTCTTCTTCATGATTCCTTTGGAAGCAGCCTCATAAGCGTTCAGCCTCTTGGAGGATGGTTGTACTCGGTCGCACCAATCTCCATAAACAAAATTCTCAGTTTCATTGTGAGAAAGTGGCTGGTATTCTTGCGTTCAAACTGATAAAAGTGTATATACCAGTTTCTAATGTCAAAGTTATTCTTGTGGGTCCATGGAATAAACCAAAGATATAATGAAGCTTCTCATCTAAGTTGAATATTTCAACTTAGATGAGGGTCGGCTTGAAATGTGTGTTAAAGGAAGATAAAGCGGTGACGTGAACGGTTGGTTGGACTCTACAGTTGAGTCATTGTATGGTGCGTTGTACTTGTTCAGTATGTTCCCATGATAAAGATTAAAAGTATCCAGCCGAGCACTTGTTCAGTATGTTCCCATAATAAAGATTAAAAGTATCCAGCCGAGCATTTCACTTTGTTCTGCGGAGTGAACTGGAGGTTCTAAGTTCCACCTGTGGGTCCCTGGAATAAGCCGAAGATATAAGGAAACTTTTGCGTTGGAATATTCAACGGAGATCAGGTCAGAGCTAAAGTGATTTTGTTAAACTCTCCAGTTTACGCATTGTACTGCGCGTAAGACTTGTTTGGCAAGATACCACAATACAATCAAAAATATGTTCCGAGAATAGTGTCCAATGTGTATCGTTCCATTTAGAAACCCGATTATCTAATATCACAGCAACTGTTAACAATTATAAACAAGCCAGCCAAGATGCTGCTTCTGAAACATACTTGACTTGGCTGTTTGAAAAAGCAAAAGACATTTGCGTACAAGTGAAGATTGCTTTTGAAGATACAACCTGTAGCATTCTGCATGATCGCCACATACTGTCATGGCATAAGTTGGAGAAGGTCTTATGTATCTGTGAGCAGATCGTGTCTTCATTCTTATGAATTGGACGGTGGGTTACATGTGGATGAGTACTCCACAGTCAACATCAATGACCCTCTACTTTTCTGTACCACAATAAAATCAAAAGTATCCAACCAAGCATCTTCACTTTCTTCTGTGGAGCGAAGAGGAGTAAGTTGAATACAAGTGGGGAGTAAGAAATAATGTAGTGAACAATTTCCGGTTGGATTCTTGACAAATTTAAAATATGTATAAATTCTAAAGCACTGAGGCATAAAAAATTATATTGTGCATTTTTTAAAAGATCTTGCACTAAGAGTCAATGTCAACTATTGTTGCAGGATAGGTGTGTAGTCATCGGAGTGAATGCAAGACACTTTTATGTGTAAGCTGGTATGGGAAAAATGATCCCTAGGGTAAAGTAAACAATTCCTACAAGTACACCAATGGACTACTGCGGCAGAATTCACCAATATAGAGAATTCCCAACAAAAGAATCAATTATCATAGTTGAAAAAAAACATGTCACGTAAAGTAAGATGACATATTTTGATCTAATATTTGGTTGCATTCTAACTTTAGCGAGAGACTAAATCATTGTTCGAGGTTCTAATTTGATTCTTTCAACAACCTTTGATCTTTTCAGAGTTTGTTCAACTTAAATGTATCATGCATCATCAAGATTTTTGTGTGTAGCCATGTAAGTAAAAGGCTGAAAAAATTACTTACAATGTTAATATCACCTCCTTGTTTCAGCTTCAGTTATAAAGTTGGAACAAGTAAACATGTAACCATCCACTAATTATCTCATTTGTGTAGTTGTACTATTTGAGAATTATTCAGTTGCATTAATCTAGATGATGCATCTAAATGACTGTCCAAGAATCAAAAAATTAAAAATAACTAAAACAGCTGAAGAATTTCAGAGTCAAAATCTCTAAAGCTGTGAATAAACTTTATATAAATTGTAAAACTGTAACTTTCATTGAATAATGTCTTGTCAGAATCAAATTATTACACATTGTTTATGACTGAACATTTTCAGATTTGAGGTATCATCAAATAAAGATGCTAAACATGCAACACATATAATAGAAAGGTATGAAATCACAATTTTAAATTTTGTAACTTAAAATTCATGTGAATTTGCTTTACACATAAGAGAGAGTACGAAAGACATGAATTAATACTTTTGCGTTTCAACCATTTGATCAATTGAACAATGTGCTTTCATCTTTTTATCTCACATGTTTGGAATTATGATATGAGCATACGAGTGCAAAAGTTGCAGAAATACTTGTTTCATTTGAGTCAATATTTCAGGTATTGCAGTTTCCATGTAAGTTTGTCTTACCCTTTAGACTTCAAACGAGATGTTCATCTGGAGTTTTGAATCATTGTTCTCTAAAATTTAGCATATGAGGTATTTTTCATCTCATCAAAACAACAAAGTTTTTCTTCACTTGCAAGCAGAGTGGAAGAACGTAAATTCTTGAGAGGATTTATGTTGACCTTAGCAAGTACCATGCTGGTTCTGTCGTGTTCTAAACGACGTGATAAACAAGCAGGACTGCTCTTAGCTCGGACGAAATCTGATTTTATTTTAATGTTTGAGGTTGGAAGACCTCCAGACACTGGTGTTAGAACTGTGCATGCCTGACAGTCGAGGTAGAAGAACAATCATACCAGCAGTTGAAGACCGCGAGTCCTCGTGTACTCTGTACCCATGACATTATGATTAGAAAAATGATTTCCCACAAAGTTGATCAGTTTCTGAACCTACGATATATGCAGAGTAATGTAGACTACTGTACCGATCGTCAAAGCAAGAAAAACGCGCAAGAGACTTTACACACCAAGCTGACAACCCATGTGCCTCTCAGTTGTACGAATACAACCACTTGCTTGAATAGATCAAAGATTCTTTTAATCTCTGTGCTCAGCGTGACGACATCGACTGTATCAGCACACTGATGCATTCACTGAATCTTCACGTTCACTTGCACAACAAAGTCAAGATTTACTCTGACCTTCTCAGAACATTTTCCAATCACTCCGAGTATGGAGGAACACGCGTGTTGTGTTAGTATTGTCTTGACCTCGATCATCCAGACAATATAATGAGAGGATCTGATGAGTAAGCTGCAAATTTCTACTCGCTACGCTTCGGAGGGTCTGTGTTCCCGTGGGTGTTGATGCAGCTAGATTCCCATTCTTCCAGTCCGATTGTACATGGAGTTTTCCACAAGGTAGAGTACTTCCCATCTGAGATATCTGAGTTTCCATGCTTTCTTTGACATTCTGCATGCACATCGCACCATCGATACGAACCAGTTTTTTGGATTTCAGATTCACTTGCAGAGCTTTTAGCTTGTCCACTCAGTTGGGTCACCAGAGCTAATCAAACAACTCTTTTGGATTTCAGATTCACCTGCAGAGCTTTTAGCTTGTCCACTGAGTTGGGTCACCAGTGCTAATCAAACAGCTCTCTCCGTTAAACTTCACAAAAGGTTTGTTTCCCGAGAGATATAAAGTCCCCATTGCACACTCTCTACAATTTGCTTTGGAACCGGAATATTGATTATCTGCTTTGATTTTGATTCACATCTCTTGTATTGCCCAGCACTGAGTGCGAGCAGCGTCTTACTTCTAGTTTGCACAATATCCCTACGTTCATGGTGATTGCTCCTGATCCGAATCGTTGCAGAGGTAAGATTAATCTTATTTTTCTCTTCATGCAGGTCGCAAGAAGTGTCATGCCCAGCAGGCACAAGTTTTGACACTGCGACGGGAAGTTAATTCTCTTCGGGTGAGCCGATCCTTCGGATTGAGGAGGGGCTCCTGAAGCCCAGGTGACATTTCGCTCGCGTATGCCAAGCAGCAAACCTTTCTTAATCTCTGAGAGTGGAGGAGAGAATGGAAGGTGCAGGTGCGTCCATCTTCAGTCACGCTGCTGAACTGGCGACACGGGAAATGGACTCCGCACACGAGGAACCGGAGCTTCCCTCCGCCATCCAGGACCTTGTACAGCGTCTGGAAGGACAAGGCGAGCCTATAACGCAGCTTCCCAATTTAAGAGACCCAGAATTTCGGGAGTTCTTTCCGGAGTTTGTAGGACCCTGGACAATCATAGGGGGGATAAGCCAAGTGCGTCGTCGAGTGCTGGAGGCAATCGGCAGCTGCAACACCTTTGAGATTCTGGACGTGCACCATATTTGTGATGGAAATATATCGAGGTTGACGCCAAGCGAGTGGGAGGTAGTTCTCAGAGGTTTCAGGTCGAGCACCGTTCTAGAAAAGATAATCGTTCATGGGACATACCTGGGTAGATATGCGGATAGTGAAAGCTTGTGTTTCCAGCTGGGGAGAATTCTGAATTCCTCTAGCGTAACAGAGTTAAAACTGGGTGGGAGATTGAGTGCCAGATGTCTCTCGAATCTCGCCTCAGGTCTGCGAGGACGTTCCGATTCTAAACTCAAGTCTTTAGATTTAAGGGTATCGTGGGAGGACTCGAGTGGGGTGAAGAGTGCGGTGAAGTATGTGGCTGACATGATCAATAGTGCTCCTCTATTAGAAACGTTGCGTTTAGGCGGACGTTTAGGCGGCTGTTGGGAGTACATGGAGGACGAGACCGTTGGAATCCTGTCCCAGGCTTTGAACCAGAGCTTGGCTTTGAAAGAATTTACCTTAGACCAGGCGGGGGAGTGGGCAGGGCCCTTGTTGCTGAAAGCATTGGCCGGAGACGATCGCAACCGATCCATTGAACGTCTTCGGCTATTGTATGTGGAAGGACTCGGAGACTGGTTAAGGGAACTTCTTATTTCCAACCCATCATTGAAGGAAGTGGAGCTCCACCCACTTAGCATGGAGCCTGAGAAAGCGCACCAGCTCGGCGAAGCCATACATGACAATGCCATAGCGACTACTATACTTGTTAGGTTTAAATCCAAGTTTGATGAAGACTGGGAGTCAGTGGAAGCTCTTGCTCGTTCTGCTAGCTCCGAAGTCAACGACCCCACTCTGGAGATTACACTCCATGTTGATACTAAAAAAGAAGTGATGTTATCATTAAACCTGTTAGGTAGGGTACTGCGCGGGGAAATCACATCTCTGAAATCTCTTAGTATATCAGATCGCTTTTCCATCCTAGAGAGACCGGAAGGTATTCTGTCGATGAACGGAAGAACTGGAGAAACTTGCGTCCTGAAGAGACTCCGATTAAGTGCTCTAAGCGAACATGTTTGGAATGGAGTATGGAAGGACCTGCTTTTGTGCCTGCGAGGGAACACAAGTCTCACTCACTTGGATTTGAGTAAGACCTGGCTGGACGAAGAGACGTTCAGGGACATGATGGGGCTACTCCAACAGAACTTGAGTCTCCAGGAAATAAATGTCTCAGAAACCTCATGGGCTATAGACGGAAAGGCGGCGCTGATTCAAGAGGCACTCAAGCAGAACGAGAAGCGGGCCGCCTACATGTCCGTATTTAGAGAAGCCGGATTAGCATTTAGAGATGCAAAAGCCGGTCGACTCTTTCTATGCGGCTCTCCTCTAGCAGGTAACGTGCTCTGTAACCTCTCAGCTTTTTGAACTAGCAATCTAAGGTTTTACTTCTCCAAAATTTATCCTATAGTAAAAAAAGTTCATTTTTCTCTCTACACATATTTGGAATAGTTTAAAAAGTTTTAAAGAATTGAAGAACAATTATTTTACCATCCTAATTAATTGAGATTATAAATAATATCTATTCAATCATTTCAAATTTTGAATTGATATTCAAAACTTTTACCAATACTCTTTATCCATTTGAAATAATAGTATCAAGTAATCTGTAAAAATATCTCAAGTTATATTTGTTGTGGTTATTTGTACTCAATTTGCAGGCAAGACTCAATTGCGTCAAACCTTGATGAGGATAGTTGAAGGCAAAAGTTGGCTTGGAAACAAATGGAACAAGTTGTTTAGAACTAAAGGTATCGAAGTGGAGTACTTGCAAAACAACGACAAAAGGCAAATTTCAATCTGGGATCTTGCGGGGCAAGAGATTTTTCGTACCCTTCAAACTGTTCTCTTTCCTCAATCCAACAATTTTTGTGTTTTTTTATTTGTGTATAGCTCTTTTTGTGAGAACTCAGCTTCTAAAAAAGAAGACTCTTGTTTTCGGACAGAGTTGGAGGAATGGATGAGTTTTATCACATCCAGCTCTAGGGTCACGGGACATAATCGTCCGCAAGTTCTTGTTGTGATTTCACACAAGGACAAAAGCAAATCCAGCTCTTTGACTTGGGCTCACTCAATAGTGAAAGATGTCAACCAAAGATTTGCAAAATTTGTGGATCTTCATCCAATTCAAGAGTGTTTTTATGTAGATACGAGAAAAAAGAAGCAAGTTATAGATCTCAAAGATTATATTTTTGAGATTTTTGACAAGTTGTTGAGTGAAAAATCCCCACGGGTTCCCCAATTGTGTTCCCGACTCTCTTCCCTCTTGGCTACAAACATCAAGGAGAACAGAAGTTGCCCTATTTGGTTACCTCAAAAGTTTAATAAATTCTGTGACCCCATCTTGACAGAGTTCATTTCATCCTCTTCAGCTTTTGCCATTGATCATTCAAGGATATTAAATTCGATAGTATCTTATTTGAATGACGTTGGATCCATAGTTTATATTCCAACCCTTAGTTACATCATTGTAGATCCAAACTGGCTCACTAATACATTATTGGGTGAGCTGGTAGCTCTGGGTCAAAAATTTCATGCTCAAGAGCACGAAAGTAAGTCGCATTCCTCATACTCCAGCAAGGACGGATTTGTGAGCGAGAGTGTCTTTGTGGGATTGATAGAGGAGTTTCTGGGAAAGCAACCGCATGGACAGATTGGTGTGGACAGAGATGTGATTGAGAACATCCTTATCCATTTAGATTTGTGTTTCAAGGTGGAAGATACTTCTCAGTTTTATTTCATTCCCTCCTTCATACCGGAGCATGCAAGCAATGAAGAACAGAAGCCTCAAGAAGGGAAGGACTTGGAGTCGATGGCTTGGGAAAGTAGGGGTGAGACTTCACAGTTTGTCGGCATCCGGATTCAATGCCAAGATGGAAGAACAATGTCATTGACCGCTGCTTTTTTCCCGTGCTTCCAGGTGATTTCATATTTATTGTGAGAAAATTGAATGCTTGGAGTTCTCATTGTAACTTGTGTTCGATGAATTTTCCCTTCTCATTAGTTGAATTCAATTTTGTGGAATGCGCAGCTCAATATTTACCAAATTTTGTATCATTGTAGATGTTCATGAGACGCAAGTTGATATCGGAGATGCGTGTCTCCAAGAAAACAGTGACCTGCTCTCGACAGTATCTGCGACTTTTTCTTGATGGACACGAGATCTACGTCGAGCAAGGAACGTCCCACAATTACATGGATGTTTTGATGTTACGCTCAAAGCATAAATCACGGTCGGAGGCTCTGCAATACTTGATGAAGCATATTGTCCAGGTGTTGATATCATTTTGCGCATCATCCAAAGGCTGTCCTGGGGTGGCTTTAGTGCTCAGTGTGATCCAAACATCTTGCGTGGAGATGTTGATTCCAAGTCATCTCAGAGGAGCCATTCTCATCGAGGAGCTCAAATCAAACTTCATTGATAGCATCAATGACAAACTTGAGGATATTCAGTTGGATAGGTTTCACATGGAGAAGGAGGAAGCGTTGTTCAGCTATGAGCACTCTTGGCCCTCGATTGAAGGACACACAGGGGTAATTTTCGAAAGCGCTAGAGATTTGTTGTGGGAGAGCGATGTTGAAGCGGTTGTGAATGAGATCCGACAGAAGCGAATGCAACAATTGGAGTCATTGCAGCAAGGTTTAATCGAAGTGAACAATGACTTGAATCATTCTCATCCTGAAAATGAGAACATGGTTAGCAGATCAAGTTTTCCTGATATGAAACAATCCAATCGACCTTCATCCATGTGCTTAAGTCGGGCAAGCACAAATGTACAACATGGTTCTATCGGACTTGAGAACAAGATCGATCAACTAGTACAAAAGGTTGATGGTTTGGATCAGAGGTTGAGATTGATGGATATCAAGGTGGAACAGATACTCTCTTTGCAACAAGAAGTGAAGTCAACGTTTAGCGCCTTCATGTCTAAAGTGGACAGGATCATTGAGTATCCTCAATCGCTTCAGCAGGCTGGAACTCCCAAACGACCATATGTCAAGGATGATGTTGGACTTTTCTATAAGATGAGTGCGCATCTGCATGTTGGAAAAACCGTTCGGTTACACTTGATGTGTGAATCGGCTACTGGATTTCACATAGTCAAAGATCAAGAAGGTTTAAAGATACGCGTGGATCTGAATAATCGCGCATGGATTAGCAAAACCATTGAAATCTCACTCAAAGTCATGTATTATGCTGTGAAGGCTGGACTAGATGTAACCTTCGGGTTGGGCCAAGCGATTCCGGACTGGGCAGATTTAAAATCTGATATTGTTAAACTAGATGGCATTAGCTATAGTGATCGTAGTGCAGTTTTAAAAGGTGGGGAAAGCATGAAGCTCAAAGAAGCATGGCTGAGGATTCAGCAAACTCTTGCGCCCCAGCTTCGAGACCGCTATTCGACAATCTTCAAGTTGTATCAGGTGAAATATGTGAGACTAGAATTAGGTGGGCATGCATGGGTGTGCGAGGAGTGCATGAGTAAAGGTATTAGAGCTCGCATTTTGGTAGTAAATTGAAGACCTTAGAATGTCATGATGTATCATGACATTCTGTTGACAAGCATAGGTTTAGACACTCATGCAATATGAACCTCTGCAAAATCTTCCTTAGAGTTTTCACGTGTAACAATCTTTTATAATATGTGCAATCATGTCAATCGCGCAGTTATGGTTCTGAAGAAGATCAGATTTTGGCTAAATTATCACTAGTTTATCGTAATGGTCTTGTTTGCAGTCCATCAAATTGGATAGTTTATTTCGTGAAGCTCAAGAGTAGCCCTATTTGGGCTAAGTGGACCGCGACAACGTAGACATTGGTGAGGCAATCTGTGTAGTACTGCGCACAGATCGTAGAGATGTGACTGCGGACATTGGCAATGTCCGCAGTGAACGCGACGAAGCAATGTCACATTGCTTCGTCGCGTTGTGGATCTGAGGAGTATCTGTATGTAAGTCATCTGAAAAATTATTTTCGTCGACCTTGACAACCTCTTACCTGTCATATCTCGACATGTCTCAGGTCTAAGATATATATCCAAGATCCTGAGACGATAATAGATTACTCCCATGTAGATAGGGATGGGCACGGCTCCGCTAACAAAAAATATAAGCCAGCTAGCCGATAAATATTTGCCACCTCTATCCGAGGCCGAAAACGAACCATAAACTCGGACCGAACTAACGATTTCGCCCGATTATTTCCTCAACTTCGACCAAAATTATCCAATAAACATTTATTTCGGACGAATATTTCCGTTGATTACATTTTCGGGCGAGAGCCGATTAGCCGACGGCTAGCCAGCTAAATTTGAGGCCAAGCCGGCTAGCCGAAAGTTAGCCGGCTACGTGCCCATCCCTACATGTAGATGCCAGACAAGAACTAGCCGCTCTCTACTGCCTGGAAGTGCACTGAGCTTATCTCGTCTCATGTAAAAGTTGTACAGGACAACAGAGTATTCAACAGAGAACTCAGAGAAACTCCTCCTTACAATCGAGCACTCCATGGGAAATAATCTTCACCATCAACGTAAACTTTACTGAAGAAATCTGGCGCAGACAGATTCACAAACAGACGCCGCCAACCAAAGTGAGGATGGCAATTTTCTCCTACATGCGGTCGTTCGGGCCTAAGCTGCGAACTTGAAGAATACATGAAGGGGAACCTCCCGGAACCTTCCTCAGGAACCCAGCTACTCGACTTACAGGTGAATTAAAGTGAAGACGAAACCGAATTATTCTAATCCTGGACTAGGATTGCACAATGAAGGTACTGATATGAATCCCATCAGCAACCAGCTCTTCGTATTGTTCACACAGTGTTTCTTCAATTGGACAGAAGATAGGGATGAATATATCATCGTACTCCAAACGCTGAGTGATATCTCGTGGTCATATGAAAAGCTCGTCCGGCCCAGTAACTTTACTTTCCCCTTCTGTCTGCGTCCGACTGCCATGTGAAATTCATGCTGCCTCGTCTGCTGTTATCTGCTTCAGTTTCTCCAGAGCTGCACGTCCAGCACAATGCAACATACCCACTGTAAGGTAATTGTGTGAAGCTAGAGAAGTACCGAAAACGAAACAAAGCAAAGACAGCGTAGGTTCGAAAGTTCTGAAAATATCACATCCCATTGCATTGGTCCGAAGCAGCTTTACGATTAAGTACAATATCAGACACAGGTGGTTATCTAGACAGAGCTGCCTTCAGCCCAGAAAGAAAACCACACCCTGTGTGAGACGCGTACCTTCAGTGTAAGACTCATAAAGCTCTTCGGTGACAGATGACGGCAGTGAATAGTCCTTGCACTTGCTATTGTCCACTTTCTTCAACATCTGTTTGAAGTGTCGTACCTGCGCAAACATCCCCAGGTTACAGATCAACGCACATAGCGGGTTAGATGACTGCAGGCCGTTATGCACAACCGAAAAACAAAGACAACAAGACGATGGTCTGCGCTGAATAAGCCAGAGCAACATGGGAGGAAGCGGATACAGCGCTATTGAACTTGTTATATGGAATGTAGATCAAACTACTTTGTGGTTTATGCATGTTCAGAAAGCGAACCTCCTCCTTCTGAAGAAGAGTATAAGAGCTCCCGGGCTGTCCGGCTCGAGCAGTGCGCCCAACACGATGGACGTAGGTCTTTGCGTACACAGGCATATCATAATTGACAACGTTTGCAACACCTTCCACATCCATACCCCTTGTCATCGCATCTGAGGCAATGAGCACTTGTGCCTGGCCATTCTGGAATTTTGCCAACGCTTTACTGTAAAGCATAATATAGAGGCAAGTCATTAGGATTATTGAAGCCAGCTACGAATGTCGAATAACAAACGAACGAAACCGAGGCAAGTCATTAGGATTATTGAAGCCAGCTACGAATGTCGGATAACAAACGAACGAAACCGACTTGGGCATTCACCCCAAGCTCAATAAATCATAAGAAAGAGGAAATAACCTGCGACTTAGAGGTCTGTATGTAGAAATATATACTTATTAGTTATTTGGTCTACATAACCCATCAAAAGCACACACGTGTTGGACAAACCTTTGGGGTTGTTAATGCTGCAAGCTTGAGTACTCAAGCACCTTGAACGACAATCCTTTGTAGCATTTTAGCAGAGTATATAGTTGATGAGTAGCCACTACAGAAGCAGTGAAAACAACGGTTGTTTGGCTGCAAAGCTGTTGCAAGAGTGCTACCAAATATAAGGGCTTCTCTCCCGGTTTGCAGACCTGCAGAGATGTTCAGGACAACAATTTCTGTTACGGATCATGCGATGCAGGTTTGAACAAACACAAGCTCCAAGGCTACGTGAACTAAATTGAGTCAGCAACAAGTTATGGTGGCAACGTGTGTGAACAGAGATACGTACCATCCTGTAAGACTTAAGTTGTTCTGGTAGTTGATACCGGTTGCCAGCAGCACCAAGCGCCACATATATGGGGCAGAAAAGACCAAGTTGTGCAATTTTTGCTGGATCTCTCGTCAAGGTAGCCGATAACACCATCTTCATCAATCGTGGGAGTGCAGTGCCTCTATTTCCTCTTTCACCACGGAAAAAACTCACGAGAAATTGTAGGTGCTGAAGAGTGAACCCTTTTGTATTTCGAATATGGTCCATCAAGCGCCCTGGAGTTGCAACAAGTCTGTCAACTTGGCTTTCGGCAAGGTCGGGAGTTGCAGCCTCAGATTTTCCAAAACTGTGGACCATCGACTTACGAATCTGAACCAATTCAGCCGCTTCAGCTACAATTGACGTTTGTCCCACAGCTAGTCCCACTGAGAGACCAACTGCTGGTGCGATGGTGTCAAAGACTGCTGTAACCTGAAGAAACGAGATTACCAAGGTTGAAGGCCTTGGTAAGATCTTGTGAAACTGTGACACCTTCCGGGTAAGAAAAAAAAGTGCATACAGTGACATGAGAGAAACGTACCTGCTCGATCGTCTCCAGAGTCATTTTCCGAGCAATCTCATCCTACGCATAAGCTTTCGGAGATTTCCGATAGATTTTCCTTGGAAGTTGGTCCAATACGATCACAAGAGCAAGCCTACTGCGCACACTATCTTTCCATCCATCTAGGGCCCCTTCGGCTGCTAAGTTCACACACTCGCCAAACTTCATCTCCACCTGAATAATGCATGTTACGACTTTCAGACCAAAACAAATAAAGCCTGCCTACTTACATGACTACTGTCTTAATCTCTAAGCTTAGACCACTCACACTCTTCAGCCATAAACATGGTGGAAAACGGTGTTAAGAAAACTTTCAAGGGGAAAAAATATGTAGCACCAAATCCTCGAGGTCCTCAAAACATCCAATATTCAGAACTCCACTGAACAGAGAATGTGATTCAGTGCAATTCAGAGCTATACTTAAGTTCGTCAAGTTGCCATGTATAACATATTCAATAGATGGATTGAAAAATCTCTAGTAGATGAACCACAAATAAGGTTGATGGACAGAGTAAGAAGTCAGTCATAAGCTTCTTTCCTTAAGAAGCTCTAAATAGTCGGTAATGCGAAATGGTGTCAGGTCCGAAGGTTGACTGACTTTCATATACAGGACTCGGTTGAGGTAGTTTGTAATAATCTCCCTCGTCAGATTGCTGATCCGAATGGTCAACATGTTTCAAAAGAGAACACCAACGCGAAGTGCTCCCTTCCTGTGCTCCCAGTCTAACGCCTTACAGGTTTTAGAACGTCAGGTTCTCCTTAAAGCCTCTTCGAGAACCTCTGAAGAGGCTTGATGGTAAGTGGTTCAATTCTTGATTTTCCTCGGAAAATGTCAAAAGGACTGTTCATTCACGCCAGAGATTCCCTGACATGTACTCATCGTCCATGTAAGGACTAAGATGAGGTTCACGAGGTCCAAATGGAACATCTCATTCTATGATTCGAAGAGACAGAGTGAGGGTCCAAGATTACCTCTCGGTCGAAATCAGGACCACGCATGAACCAACTCTTACTCGCAAACACATTCTTTTCCGCATCTACGTCTCTGTGCCTGGAAAACGCTAACACCAGTTGTTGTTGAATCATGAAACCATCCAGTATCATCAAATTCGCAAGCTGCCTTCCGGGGTTTGTGGGAGCACAGGAAGGGAGCACTTCCGGGCCTCATTCGTTGGAGGGAGTAACGCTTGATTCTGAAGCACTCGTGAACACCGTGCGACGGCACCCCTTATACCTTCGTGCTGTCTTAAAGAATTAAATAGATTTAAACCTTGTTCCTGTTGCTTGAACCCAACTCAAATTCGCAGGCACACGCGTTGAATCATCTCTTTCACCAGGCAAGATAAGATCGGGTCGTCAAAGCTGGATTTGATATACTCCACCCTAAAACCCTAAACCCTTCTCTATTGAAACTGCAAAGACATCAGAAGCTCTCTTCCAACTGGCCCATTTGAAGAACTGCAAAGCCGATTATATTACAGAGGGATATACTAAGAGCGAAGACTCATGAGCGTTAAGTACGAAATGAGGAGATTGCAATGCTTAGGACTTCTGATGGGCTAGCCAGTCTCGAGGAGATGACTTTAGAGTGCAGTCAGGTGTTGACAGGAAGCCAGACTCATCAGCATTGAGTGAACTGAAACGCTCGATAATTAATTGCTTCGTGAGTAAAGAACAAGGGTTTACAAACCAGAACTGAAGCACGTCTTCCAAAGTGACCGTGCAAGAGCTCAGAGATGGCCCAGAGTTGCTGAAGCTGGCGGCAACCAAATGACTCCACGCAGGATTTGACCGGGAAGCACTGTCTGTGCTAGGGCGGCGCATCATTGTCAAAACTGGATTTCCACGATCGAGAGCTTCAGTAAAGACTAACGACAGACGACTGGATCACTCTGGACGGCAAAATATAACTCTGCGCACTGGCCCCAATCTGCCCATCACCATGTCGTCCCCCGAGACGAACTCAGCTCATCAGGATGAAACAGTGCAAAATCTTCGCAGGTGATGTGTAAAATTTAGTGCTTTGAAGATGAAACTTATTAAACATTTGCTGAAAACATGGAAACATGATAGACAAACCTGGATGCAATCGTGGATGTTGACGATTAAACCGTGCAGTAAAATCCATCCTCACTTGCAGCGGCGATGATGAACGCACTTTTGCCAGCTGCCCTGCAGTCGACGCACCCCCATCTCCCAGTCGCGGTTTGAAGCCAGAACCAATCCGCAACCTCTTCTCGAGAAACGACAAAAACTGTCTCTCCATCCGCCACCTTCGTCCTGCCCTGGATGCAAGAACGAAATTCACAGACCCCATCCCTCCCTCCCTCCCTCCCTGAACTGCCAGGCAATCTGATTTCCAGCTCCAAAAGCAAACCAAAATCGTCTGCCAACACTTTCGTTCGACCAGCCACAGAGAGAGAGAGAGAGAGAGAGAGAGAGAGAGCACTCCTCGCCTAAAGCAGCCGTCGATCACTGAACTCCATCACTCCCACCAAAACTCTCCCACTGAGCTCACTCACTGCTGCACTACCCCGAACCAAGGCACCTGAGAACACAGCACCACCTCGTTGGCTGGCTGGGTGCAGATCGTCGTCGAGGGCTCATGAACAGGCCGGCCGTGTCCATGAACATCGGGCGGCAGCGTTGACAAATTCGCGACCGCAAGTCGCAATGCGCAGTCGAGGCCGTGGCCTTCGTCTCACATCTGCCAAGTGGAACTCTGTACTCTCGGGTACAGAGCTCCGTCGCGCTGACCTCAGAAGCGTACCTCACGGGACCAGAGCCCCTTTCCACGTACGTATCCGAAGCGTACAACCCGAAGCGTACATCGCCTGAGACACATTGCCGAAAACACGACTACAGACTTCGGGAAGAAGTCCAGGGAATATTCTGAAATTCCCGATGACCGGTCGAGATTTCGGGATGGGTGCTCATGGAGACCGAAATGTAGGGTACCCTAGATGTCGGGCTGCTATAATGAAAGATTAATATGAACTCTGCTGGGCCGCAGGGAGATCGTCCTTCTCTGTCGTTGTATGATGGCAGCAGGCTCCATGCACGACGAGCAGGTCGAGGTCGAGGAGTGTGGCAATCGCATTCTTCTGTGGGCTTTTGGCATTCGGAGGCGCCATGACATGAACCGAAGTTTAGTCGGCATGTCGTCGAGCAGTTTGGTGGAATTTGGGCGGAAGGTTCCGGCGGCAGTTGGTTGGCGTGGAGATGAGGATGGTGGGATGGGTCGAGACGACGAGAGATTGTGGAATAGGGAGGCGATGGGGTTTCTTTAGGTGAGACGAGGAAGAGGGCGGCAAGCGAGAGGAGGCGGAGGACGAGGACGAGAGAGTGATCGAGTGCCGTCGGTCGGAGGGAGAGAGGAGAGCCTGGAGCGGCGGGGTATGGATATAAGACAGGTCGCCTTGGGCGCGGCTTTCGGCGCTGCGGTGGCCGTGAATGCTGCACTACAGTCGCTCCAAGATGCCGGCAGCTTCCTCATTCACAGTCCCGGTCCCAGTTCCAGAAGTCGGCCCGTGGATCTTCTGGACGCCACCACTCGCGATGCGCGTAAGCGCCCTCTGAGTTTTGTTGATGATGTGGAGTACGACGAGGACGATTTTGACGCTTTCAAGAACAACGACGAAGATGAAGCCCGTTATTGTCCCGCCCTCTCCCTCCTCTGACAGACCATCTTTTCGTGCATGAAGGTTTCCTGGTTTCTCTATCATGCAGAAGAAAACGTGCATTCTGTACATAGAGCGGAAATCTCTCTCGATGAAAGCATTTGCCATCCATTTAAGATTTTTTACTCCACATTTGAACGTCGTGTTATACATTGTTTTAATTAGTCGTAGACCTAAACATTCAACTAGAGTAATTGGTTGGCAATAATGCAGACAGTGCTAGCCTTGACGGGCCGACATTGACCATGATCTAGTGCATACCTTGACCTCTTTCGTCTGAAACCCAAGGAAGTGTGAGGATTACAGCAAGCGGTATTCTTGCGTATACTCCATGTCGAACATTCACTGAAACCCATACCCTGGCACGAATTGATGAGGCCGCAATTTGTTTGGTTCTGTAGGTGGACCCAGTGGCGGAGCTAAGTGGGGGTGCAGTGGGGGGCACGACCCCCTCCGGTCGAGAAATTCCCCTCCCCTTCGGAGCAAATTTTCCTAGCCCCCCCTTTCCCCGCAATAATTTGGAAAATCGGTAAGGACTTGTGAACGGGTTTCCACCCTCACGAAGTCTCAACTACAATCTGCTATGGGATATGAGGTTGCAAGCAGACACGAGGGCGAGCACACCAAAAACTCGAGAGTAACCCAGCGATATCGTTCATCTGCCGGCTCCATACTTCGGAATCCAAACTCACTAACGCAAGGATCGACAACCCAATCTCCAACAGCCTGTGCCACTCTCCACCTACCCCGAATTTCTAAACGCTACCTCCACCTAAACGCTTTGTACATCACCTCAATCCTCCACTTCACAGTCGTAGAAGACTCGGAGAATAGACAGTCGGCCCCATAATATTGACTTTCAATCTGATAAAACATCCTTAAACCATGAGCAGGCTGTGGGGATTCCGAGGCTTGCTATGGAGTGGTCCGGCCCCGAAATTCTTGAGCCAACCCCCGAAGCTCGAAGATGGAGCAGCTCCGCCGACCTCGGCCTCGACTCCACTGGTTACAAAGTGGAACAAGCAGGCTGCCACGGCAGCAGAAATCTGTGTGCTCCTTCTCACCGGCGACTGGAAGGGGCCAGTGGATCGCAGTTAGGCTCGGGAAGGTAAAGTGAAATACTTTATTAATGTTATCAAAGCTCACCGCATATAGTGGTATCTTGGAAAAACACTTTCCACTAATAAAAGTGTATGTACTAGTTTCTAAGTTCAACGTTCCTTTTCCCGTGGGTCCCTGGAATAACCAGAAGTTATAAGGCAGCTTCTGCGTTGAAACATTCAGGTTAGATGACGGTCGCTTTGGAATGCGTGTTAAAGGAAGATAAAGCAGAGGCGTGAACTTTTTGACTTTGCAGTTGAGTCATTGACTTGTTGGCTATGTTCCCACAATAAAGATCAGAAGTATCCAGTCCAGCATCTTCACTTTCTTCTGCGGAGTAAATTGAATACAAGTAGGGGATGAGAAGTAGTACAGTATTCTGAATAACTTCCGGTTGGAGTTGAGGAATTTAATATATATATAAAAGTTTCTGGACCAGTGAGTAAAAAATGAATTACATTGTGTATTTTCTAGAAGACCTTGCAACAAAGTCAATGCCAACAATTATTGTTGGAGCTGTGTTGCAAGAAACTTTTCACTTGTAGGCAAAAGCTATTCCTAGGGTAAGGTAAATTTTTCCTACATTTACACCCATGCAGAATCCATGAATTCTAGCGGTACCAAAAGTCAGAATACCCCCAAAAAATCAAAAAACACAGGAGGAAAAAAGAAAAAAAGCATTTCCTGTAATCTGACATAACATATTTCGGAAAATATGATTTAATACCAGTGTGGTTGTCTACTGTAAATTCTGAGGGAGTTAATTAAAAAAGGATTGATATACAGGCTGCAGTAATAGAGGTCCATAAGTTCTTGCATGTGCCCACGCTCAGATCGCCTTAGTACGCATTTTGAGACAATTTGCTCGCTTGAACAACAAGACAACTCCTTGGAATCGGCGTGCCTGGCAAGGTGGTGCAGATTTGCAGATACAGCAGCAGACCTGTTTCTGGTGGCAAGATTGATGACGTGGTGAGGTTGGAACTGGTGAAGAGTCTGTCATCTAACCACCACGAACTCAGCATGCTTTTTCTGTATGCATGTTCATTCATTTTAGCCTTGCAAAATTTAATTTAAACAAATCATCCAGTCCGCCATGGACTCCGTGAAAGTCAAAACACCAAAAGGTGATGCAGATTCGAGAGAGGTTTTTAGTTTCCACTATAGCACTTCCAGAAAAACTCTTCTTCAGCATTGCCCACTTCAGTAAATGGCACACGGTCAACTAGAGTTACATATGAGTCCGCAGAACTTTGGATAGTACTGTATGAAGTGGGTTCGGCTGCTGGACTATGAATGGTTCCTAGATTTTTTTTCATCGCCATGCATCTCCGAGCCCCATGTGACTCAAGGTGGTACAGTTATTTATACATTGGAATCTCGAAGGTGTTGTCCGGAAAACTATATTCTCGATGTCACAAGGACACATGTTTCGAAATTATATTATATCGAACTCAGAAGCTTCATAGCGCTGTCATTATTCCCACATGGTGAATAAATTTTTACTCAGAGCTTGTCGCCGCATTCCAGAAGAACAAACATCAGGCCGTCAGTTATGATGTAGAGTTGCTGGTGGAACACAGTTTGGAGATGTTACATGTTTCATACCATTCTAGATAATCACCCCAATATCATACTTGAGCTAATCTATGCGATTCAGCTTGATTTTCACTATTCCCGTAACCCAGCAGCTTGATAATACTCACGCGTAAGAGAGAGGAGAGGCTTCTTCATGATTGCTTTGGAAGCAGCGTCATAAGCGTTCAGCCTCTTCGAGGATGGTTGTACTCAGTCGCACCAATCTCCATAAACAAAATTCTCAGTTTCATTGTGACAACGTGGCTAGCATTACTTCGTTCAGACTGATAAAAGTGTATATACCAGTTTCTAATGTCAAAGTTACTCTTGTGGGTCCCTGGAATAAACCGAAGATATAAAGAAGTTTCTCATCTAAGTTGAATATTTCAACTTAGATGAGGGTCGGCTTGAAATGTGTGTTAAAGGAAGATAAAGCGGTGGCGTGAACGGTTGGACTCTACAGTTGAGTCATTGTATGGTGCGTTGCATTTCACTTTGTTCTGCGGAGTGAACTGGAGGTTCTAAGTTCCACCTGTGGGTCCCTGGAATAAGCCGAATATATAAGTAAGCTTCTGCTTTGGAATATTCAACTGAGATCAAGGTCAGAGCTAAAGTGATTTGTTTTACTCTCCAGTTTAGACATTGTACTGCGCGTAATACTTGTTTGGCAAGATACCACAATACAATAAAAAATATGTTCCGAGAATAGTTTCCAATGTGTATCGTTCCATTTAAAAATCCGATTATCTAATATCGCAGCAACGGTTAACAAAAATAAACAAGCCAGTCAAGATGCTGCTTCTGAAACATACTTGACTTGGCTGTTTGAAAAAGCAAAAGAAATTCGCGTACAAGTGAAGATTGCTTTTGAAGATACAACCTGTAGCATTCTGCATGATCGCTACATACTGTCATGGAATAAGTTGGAGAAGGTCTTATGTATCTGTGAGCATATCGTGTCTTGATTCTTATGAAGTGGACGGTGGGTTACATGTGGTTGAGTACTCCACAGTCAACATCAACGACCCTCTACTTTTCTGTACCACAATAAAATCAAAAGTATCCAACCAAGCATCTTCACTTTCTACTGCGAAGGGAACAGGAGTAAGTTGAATACAAGTGGAGAGTGAGAAATAATGTAGTGAACAATTTCCAGTTGGATTCTTGACAAATTTAATATATATATATATATATATATATATATATATAAATTTCTAAAGCACTGAGGCATAAAAAATTATATTGTGCATTTTTTAAAAGATCTTGCAATAAGAGTCAATGCCAACTATTGTTGCAGGATAGCTTTGTAGTCATGGGAGTGAATGCAGGACACTTTTTATGTGTAAGGTGGTGTGGGAAAAATGATCCCTAGGGTAAAGTAAATAATTTCTACAAGTACACCAATGGACACCTGCGGCAGAATTCACGAATATAGAGAATTCCCAAAAAAAGAATCAATTATCATAGTTGAAAAAAAACATGTCACGTAACGTAAGATGACATATTTTGAACTAATATTTGGTTGCATTTTAACTTTAGGGAGGGACTAAGTCATTGTTGGATATTATCTATTGATTCTTTCATCAACATTTGATCTTTTCAGAGCTAGTTCAACTTGAATGTATCATTCATCATCAAGATTTTTGTGTGTAGGCATGTAAGTGAAAGTCTGAAATAATTACTTACAATATTATTTCCACCTCAATTATTATTTCCAATATTACAAGTAAACATGTAACATCCACTGCCTATCTCATTTGTGTAGTTGTACTATTTGAGAATTATTCAGTTGTATTAATCTAGATGATGCATCTAAATAAACTGTCCAAGAATCAAAAAATTAGAAATAACCAAAACAGCTGAAAAATTTTAGAGTCAAAATCTCTAAAGCTGTGAATAAAATTTATATAAAATGTAAAATTGTAACTTTCATTGAATATGTCTTGTCAGAAACAAATTATTACACATTGTTTATGACTGAACATTTTCAGATTGAGGTATCATCAAATAAAGATGCTAAACATGCAACACATATAATAGAAAGGTATGAAATCACAATTTTAAATTTTGTAACTTAAAATTCATGTGAATTTGCTTTACACAAAAGAGAGAGTACGAAAGACATGAATTAATACTTCTGCGTTTCAACCATTTGATCAATTGAACAATGTGCTTTCATCTTTTTATCTCACATGTTTGGAATTATGATATGAGCATACAAGTGCAAAAGTTGCAGAAATACTTGTTTCATTTGAGTCAATATATCAGGTGTTGCAGTTTCCATGTAAGTTTGTCTTACCCTTTAGACTTCAAACGAGATGTTCATCTGGAGTTCTGAATCATTGTTCTCTAAACTTTAGCATATGAGGTATTTTTCATCTCATCAAAACAACAAAGTTTTTCTTCACTTGCAAGCAGATTAGAAGAAAGTAAATTCTTGAGAGGATTTACGTTGACCTTAGCAAGTATAATGCTGGTTCTGTCGTGTTCTAAACAAGCAGGACTGCTCTTAGCTCGGACGAAATCTGATTTTATTTTAATGTTTGAGGTTGAAAGACCTCAGACACTGGTGTTAGAACTGTGCATGCCTGACAGTCGAGGTAGAAGAACAATCATACCAGCAGTTGAAGACCGCGAGTCCTCGTGTACTCTGTACCCATGACATTATGATTAGAAAAATGATTTCCCACAAAGTTTATCACTTTCTGAACCTACGCTATATGCAGAGTAATGTAGACTACTGTACCGATCGTCAAAGCAAGAAAAACGCGCAAGAGACTTCACACACCAAGCTGACAACCCATGTGCCTCTCAGTTGTAAGAATACAACCACTTGCTTGAATAAATCAAAGATTCTTTAAATCTCTGTGCTCAGCGTGACGACATCGAGTGTATCAGCACAGTGATGCATTCACTCAATTTTCACGTTCACTTGCACAACAAAGTCAAGATTTACTCTGACCTTCTCAGAACATTTTCCAATCACTCCGAGTATGGAGGAACACCCGTGTTGTGTTAGTATGTTGTCTTGACCTCGATCATCCAGACAATATAATGAGAGGATCTGATGAGTAAGCTGCAAATTTCTACTCGCTACGCTTCGGAGGGTCTGTGTTCCCGTGGGTGTTGATGCAGCTAGATTCGCATTCTTCCAGTCCGATTGTACATGGAGTTTTCCACAAGGTAGAGTACTTCCCATCTGAGACATCTGCGTTTCCATGCTTTCTTTGACATTCAGCATCCACATCGCACCATCTTCGATACAAACCAGTTTTTTGGATTTCAGATTCACTTGCAGAGCTTTTAGCCTGTCCACTGAGTTGGGTCACCAGTGCTAATCAAACAACTCTTTTGGATTTCAGATTCACCTGCAGAGCTTTTAGCTTGTCCACTGAGTTGGGTCACCAGTGCTAATCAAACAGCTCTCTCCATTAAACTTCACAAAAGGTTTGTTCCCCGAGAGATATGAAGTCCCCATTGCACACTCTCTACAATTTGCTTTGGAACCGGAATATTGGTTATCTGCTTTGATTTTGATTCACATTTCTTGTCTTGCCCAGCACTGAGTGCGAGCAGCGTCTTACTTCTAGTTTGCACAATATCCCTACTTTCGTGGTGATTGCTCCTGATCCGAATCCTTGCAGAGGTAAGATTAATCTTATTTTTCTCTTCATGCAGGTCGCAAGAAGTGTCATGCCCAGCAGGCACAAGTGTCTTACTTCTAGTTTGCACAATATCCCTACTTTCGTGGTGATTGCTCCTGATCCGAATCCTTGCAGAGGTAAGATTAATCTTATTTTTCTCTTCATGCAGGTCGCAAGAAGTGTCATGCCCAGCAGGCACAAGTTTTGACACTGCGACGGAAAGTTAATTCTCTTCGGGTGAGCCGATCCTTCGGATTGAGGAGGGGCTTCTGAAGCCCAGGTGACATTTCGCTCGCGCATGCCAAGCAGCAAACGTTTCTTAATCTCTGAGAGAGGAGGAGAGAAAGGAAGGTGCAGGTGCGTCCATCTTCAGTCACGCTGCTGAACTGGCGACACGGGAAATGGACTCCGCACACGAGGAACCGGAGCTTCCCTCCGCCATCCAGGACCTTGTACAGCGTCTGGAAGGACAAGGCGAGCCTATAACGGAGCTTCCCAATTTAAAAGGGCAAGAATTTCGGGAGTTCTTTCCCTATCGTGAATCACTGTCGACAATCATAGGGTGGCGAAGCCAAGTGCGTCTTCGAGTGCTGGAGGCAATCGGCAGCTGCAACACCTTTGAGATTCTGGACGTGGGCAATATTTGTGAGGGAGATATATCGAGGTTGACGCCAAGCGAGTGGGAGGTAGTTCTCAGAGGTTTCAGGTCGAGCACCGTTCTAGAAAAGATAATCGTTTATGGGAAATACCTTGTGAATAATGAAAGCTTGTGTTTCCAGCTGGGGAGAATTCTGAATTCCTCTAGCGTAACAGAGTTAAAACTGGTTGGGAGATTGAGTGCCAGATGTCTCTCGAATCTCGCCTCAGGTCTGCGAGGACGTTCCGATTCTAAACTCAAGTCTTTAGATTTTTTGGTATCGTGGGAGGACTCGAGTGCGGTGAAGAGTGGGGTGAAGTATGTGGCTGACATGATCAATAGTGCTCCTCTATTAGAAACGTTGCGTTTAGGCGGACGTTTAGGCGGACGTTGGGAGTACATGGAGGACGAGACCGTTGGAATCCTGTCCCAGGCTTTGATCCAGAGCTTGGCTTTGAAAGAATTTACCTTAGACGACGCGGGGAAGTGGGCAGGGCGCTTGTTGCTGAAAGCATTGGCCGGAGACGATCGCAACCGATCCATTGAACGTCTTCGGCTGAGGAACATGAAGGGACTCGGAGACTGGTTAAGGGAACTTCTTATTTCCAACCCATCATTGAAGGAAGTGGAGCTCCACCCACTTCTCATGGAGCCTGAGCAAGCGCACCAGCTCGGCGAAGCCATACGTGACAATGCCATAGCGACTACTATACTTGTTAGGTTTGGATCCAAGTTTGATGAATACTGGGAGTCAGTGGAAGCTCTTGCTCGTTCTGCTAGGTCCGAAGTCAACGACCCCACTCTGGAGATTACAGTCCATGTTCATAGTGAAGATGAAGTGATGTTATCATTAAACCTATTAGGTAGGGTACTGCGCGGGGAAATCACATCTATGAAATCTCTGAGTATATTACATTACCAAGATAGACCAGAAAGTATCTTGTCTATAAATGGAAAAGCTGGAGAAACTTGCGTCCTGAAGAGACTCCGATTAAGACGTCTAAGCGAAGATGTTTGGAAGGGAGTATGGAAGGACCTGCTTTTGTGACTGCGAGGGAACACAAGTCTCACTCACTTGGATTTGAGTAAGACCTGGCTGGACGAAGAGACGTTCAGGGACATGATGGGGCTACTCCAAGTGAACTTGAGTCTGCAGGAAATAAATGTCTCGAGAACCTCATGGGCTACAGACGGAAAGGCGGCGCTGATTCAAGAGGCACTCAAGCAGAACGAGAAGCGGGCCGCCTACATGTCCGTATTTAGAGAAGCCGGATTAGCATTTGGAGATGCAAAAGCCGGTCGACTCTTTCTATGCGGCTCTCCTCTAGCAGGTATCGTGCTCTGTAACCTCTCAGCTTTTTGAACTAGCAATCTAAGGTTTTACTTCTCCAAAATTTATCCTATAGTAAAAAAAGTTCATTTTTCTCTCTACACATATTTGGAATAGTTTAAAAAGTTTTAAAGAATTGAAGAACAATTATTTTACCATCCTAATTAATTGAGATTATAAATAATATCTATTCAATCATTTCAAATTTTGAATTGATATTCAAAATTTTAACCAATACTCTTTATCCATTTGAAATAATAGTATCAAGTAATCTGTAAAAATATCTCAAGTTATATTTGTTGTGGTTATTTGTACTCATTTTGCAGGCAAGACTCAATTGCGTCAAACCTTGATGAGGATAGTTGAAGGCAAAAGTTGGCTTGGAAACAAATGGAACAAGTTGTTTAGAACTAAAGGTATCGAAGTGGAGTACTTGCAAAACAACGATAAAAGGCAAATTTCAATCTGGGATCTTGCGGGGCAAGAGATTTTTCGTACCCTTCAAACTGTGCTCTTTCCTCAATCCAACAATTTTTGTGTATTTTTATTTGTGTATAGCTCTTTTTGTGAGAACTCATCTTCTAAGAAAAAAGACTCTTGTTTTCGGACAGAGTTGGAGGAATGGATGAGTTTTATCACATCCAGCTCTAGGGTCACGGGACATAATCGTCCGCAAGTTCTTGTTGTGATTTCACACAAGGACAAAATCAAATCCAGCTCTTTGACTTGGGCTCACTCAATAGTGAAAGATGTCAACCAAAGATTTGCAAAATTTGTGGATCTTCATCCAATTCAAGAGTGTTTTCATGTGGATGCAAGAAAAAAGAAGCAAGTTATAGATCTCAAAGATTATATTTTTGAGATTTTTGACAAGTTGTTGAGTGAAAAATCCCCACGGGTTCCCCAATTGTGTTCCCAAATCTCTTTCCGCTTGGTTAAAAAAATCAAGGAGAACAGAAGTTGCCCTATTTGGTTAGGTCAAAATTTTATTGAATTTTGTGATCCCATCTTAACAGAGTTCATTTCATCCTCTTCAGCTTTTGCCAATGATCATTCAAGGATACTAAATTCGATAGTTTCTTATTTGAATGACGCTGGGTCCATAGTTTATATTCCAACCCTTAGTTACATCATTGTAGATCCAAACTGGCTCACTAATACATTATTGGGTGAGCTGGTAGCTCTAGGTCAAAAATTTCATGCTCAAGAGCACGAAAGTAAGTCGCATTCCTCATACTCCAGCAAGGACGGATTTGTGAGCGAGAGTGTCTTTGTTGGATTGATAGAGGAGTTTCTGGGAAAGCTACCGCATGGACAGAAAGGTGTGGACAGAGATGTGATTGAGAACATCCTTATCCATTTAGATTTGTGTTTCAAGGTGGAAGATACTTCTCAGTTTTATTTCATTCCCTCCTTCATACCTGAGCATGCAAGTGCTGAAGAACAGATACCTCAAGAATTGGCGGACGTGAAGCCGAAGGCTTGGAAACGTAGGGTTGAGACTTCAAAGTTTGTCGGCATCCGGATTCAATGCCAAGATGGAAAAACAATGTCACTGACCGCTGCTTTTTTTCCACGCTTTGAGGTGATTTTAAAGATAGTGTTAGAAAATTGAATCCGTTGAGTTCTAATTGTAACTTGTGTTTGATGAATGGAGTGTTCTCTTTTCATTAGTAGAATTTAATTTTTGGCATGCGCAACTTAACATTTACCAAATTCTGTATCATTGTAGATGTTCATGAGACGCAAGTTGATATGCGAGATGCATATTTCCAAGGAGACTGTGACCTGCTCTCGTCATTATATGGAACTTTACCTGGATGGGCACGAGATATATCTGGAGCAAGAAACGTCCCGCAATTACTTGGATGTTTTGATGTTATGCTCGGATCATAAATCAAGGGAGGTGGCGATTAAATACGTGATGAAGCATATCGTCCAGGAGTTTATATCATTTTGCGCATCATCGAAAGGTTGTCCGGGGGTGGCGTTAGTGCTCGGTCTGATCCAAACACGTTGCGTGGAGAAGCTGATTCCGATTCATCTCAGAAGAGCAATTCTAATCGAGGAGCTCAAATCCAACTTCATTTGTTACATCAATGACAAACTTGAGAGTAATCAGTCGGATAGGTTTCATTTGGTGAAGGAGGAAGAGTTGTTCAGCTATGAGCACCCTTGGCCCCCGATTCAAGGGCACATAACAGAGGTTATACAAGAAAGAGCGAGGCAGTTGCTGTGGGAGAGCGATGTGGAAGAGATTGTGAATGAGACCAGACAGAAGCAAATGCAACCATTGGAGTCATTTCAGCAAGACCTTAGCCAACAATTGGGGTCATTGCAGCAAGGTTTAAACGAAGTGAACAAAGATTTGATTCATTCTTACCCTGAAAATGAGAACATGGTTCCTATGAAAGACTCCAATCGACCTTCATCCAGTTGGGCGAGCACAAGTGAATATCCTGAAATCCAACATGCTTTGGATGATATCCAACATGCTTTGGGAAGGATTGAAAGAAAGGTTGATGGTGTTGATGAAAGGATAAGATTAGGTCTGCAGGGATTGCAGACGAAGATGGAAGAGATACTCTCTCTGCAGCAACAACTGCAGTCAACTATGAGTGATTTTGTGTCTAAAGTAGATAGGATTATCGGGTATACTCAATCGTTTCAGCAGACCAGAACCCCCAAGCGACCTTACATTAGGTTAGATGTTAACATTTTGTATAGGATAAGTGCACATTTGCATGCCGGGAGAACCGTTAGATTACACTTGATGTGTGAGTCGGTGACTGAAATTCACATGGTCAAAGATCAAGAAGGTTTGAAGATACGCGTGGATCTGGATAATCGTGAGTGGATTAGCAAAACCATTGAAATTTCATACAAAGTCTTGTATTATACTGCAAAGGCTGGACTGAGTATGAAGTTTGGGTTGGGCCAAGCGATTCCGGACTGGGCAGATTTAAAATCTGATATTGTTAAACTAGATGGCATTAGCGATGGTGATCGTAGTGCAGTTGTAAAAGCTGGGGAAAGCAAGGAGCTGACACAAGCATGGTTGAGGATTCAGAAACTTCTTGGGGATATTAACTATGCGAAAATCTTCAAGTTGTATCAGGTGAAATACGAGGGAGTAGAATCAGGTGGGCATGCATGGGTGTGCGAGGAGTGCATGAAAGAAGGTATTAGAACTGGGATTTTGTCGGGAAATTGAAGAGGTTAGAATGTCATGATGCAAATGACAAGCATATGTTAAGACACTCATGCAATATGATCCTCTGCAAAATCTTCCTTCAGAGTTTTCACTTGTACAAGTCTTGTATAATCTATGCAATCATGTCAATCGCACATACATGTTTCTGAAGAAGTTCAGATTTTGGCTAAACTATAAAATTTCACTCTGAGGAAAAACTTTTAAGAAAGCCTTGTTGGATGATGGATGATGAGCTCCTTCAATCTAAGAATGGATGAGAAACTAATTGTAAGCATTACTACTGCTAAGCACACTTCCTACATTGATGCCGTGTTATCAGATCTAGAAACCTTCTGTGAAAGGTTGACACAGAGGTCCATCAGATGTACCGATGAATATTTTCATCAAATCTTGATTTTGCCACCATGAGAAGTACGCAAGACATGTTACGCAGAAAGATGATTACTTCATTGCTGCCAATAAGGTACTGATGACATCACAACCTTCCATCACCCTTATCTCTGAACGGATGTGATATGCAAATTTATTGCTCTGCAGGTGCGGAATTACTGTAGTTGCCATTCTAAGATAAATGTTAATACTCACTAGTGAAATCCATACTCGCTCCGAAATGCAGGGGCGAAGTGGAGCTTAAAATATCAACATATGGAGCCTTCAGGTATCACATGCTGGACGGAGTGGAAACTTAAGAAACCATGACTCTCAAAAGTGACATAAATTCTGCTGTTGTTTCGCTTTGATGAGAGAAATTCTTTCTATCTTGACGAAGAGAATAGTGTACATACACTCAATGGCATCCCTGAGACTGGATCAGCAGTTTTTAATGCAGGTCATCTACTATTGACTGCAGACGTGATGATAATAAAGCTTGCATCTGCTAATCCAGAAATGAAGTACCAATGGTATTGTTTTGATGTGATATTTTGTATTTTGTTCCGAATGTCTCTTCCCTTGTCTCGATGCTTCCCATATTTATCTTTCTACTTGAAGGTATTCGAGGAGTCTGCATCGATGACTCCTTGAACATGCAGCAAGAATCATCTACATGCCAGCATATTAGTTTAAGTAAGAATTTCCACTAAAGCAACCTCCACCGGCTCACGGCCGGCCATTCATACGAACACCGGCTGGACAACCTGCTCAGTTAGGAGGTTGGAGTGGTAGCTTCTTTCTCATCGATGCACGCAACGGATCAGTCTTAGAAGGATGGTGTTGATTACAGAGTGACTGGAAAAGAATTTCTCTAGAGTCTGAGTATTCGATGTGACTGATCTACACTTCAGACAAAGTATTATGATGGTCGCTTTGTCGTAAGTTGTCCATAGCCCATGTCGATTCAAAGCCGATCCACACAGTGGATTCTTCTCAGGATCTTGGTTCCTACTGGCAATCCCTCTCATTCTCATCATTCACGGTGAATATAAATAAGCATTTTGAAGACCGCTGGCCTCCTCCTCGCTTCAAACTCAGATGTAATAATCTTCCTCAGTGGCCTGCGACACGCAGAAGAACATCGTCTGGAGATTTATCCGCTTTCACGTAAAAGCATCACTTCTGCTACTTTCTATTCAAAGCATTTTCAAACTGGCGGATGCTTTGGCTGGGTTGTGTTGATTTTACGTTTTAATGTGGAATAACTGCAGCAGGGACACGAAGTCTATTACAGCTGTCTCTCAAGATCCGCGATTACACACATGTCATTGGGAAGTTGATGAACGATCAAAAGAAGCGGTTGCGCACCAATGCGAAATTCCGAGCTTTGGCTTCCCTCGGCTCCTCCCTGAGACTTGTGAGGGACATGCCATGAAGACAAGAGACCAAACCGTCATGGAAAGATGCAACCAAAAAACCATCAGTAAATTACTCATGGAATATCTCTCTGAATTCCTCGCTTGACGTCCAAGGTTTCATTGAAGATTTTCTGCATCAAGCTGTGAATAATTCCATGATAAGTGCAACCCAGCCACCCAGAAAAGTGTTCTAGAGGAGTATCCCAAACGAAACAAAGATGTACGCCGATTACTTGATTACTTGTAATGAGCCAGTTTAGCATTTTAGAAAACGGTGCTTTTCTAGTCTACGTTAAGTCAAACTAAATGTTGGATATCTGCATTGTAGGACCACATCCAGTGTTCAAGTTGTTGACTTTCCTAACCTGGCACTCGCAACACTCGTCATGAATTCAAGCATCGCAGATCTCTTCGGTCAGATTGTTTGGCCTGTGATTGGAAAGACATTGCAGTTTTACGTTGAGGATGGTGCAGAGTTTGTGAGAAAGAGGTAAAGAAGTAAGAATCGGAATGAGTTCTTAGATATGTGACTGCAGCTAGCTAGATTTGTTGCGCCCAATCTGTCGTCTCTGCTGATTTTCGTCTGAACTGGGTGCTCGGTACAATTTGTGAAACAATCAGAACAATTTATCTGCTTTTTCTTGAACTGCTGTCAGGAGTGACAGATTATGTGATTCAAAAGCAGCGTAATTGTCTGCTGTAAACTCTATGCGAATGGGAGTTAATTACAAAAGGATTGATCTAGAGTCTGCAGTAGAAGAGGTCCACAAATTCTTACATGTGCGCACGCTGAGATCAGGTACGGGAAAGTCTTCCTTAGTACACAATTTGAGACATTTCGCTCACTGAAGCTAGGGAATTCTAGGCAATTCTTTTTAATCGTCGTGCCTGGCAAGGCAGTGACGACTCGCAGAAAGGGCAGCAGACCTGTTTCTGGTGGCAAGATTGATGATGTGGTGAGGTTTGAACTGGTGAACAGTCTGTCATCTAAGCACCACGAACTCATTATGCTTTTTCTGTATTCAGGTTCATTCATTTTAAGTGTGCAAATTTAACAAAATTATCCGATCCAACTGGACTCACAGAAAGTCAAAACAAGAAAATGTGTGAAATTATTCGAGAGACGTTTTAAGTCTCCACTATAGCACTTGGAGTAAATCTCTTCTTCAGCACTGCCCACTTCAGTATGTTGCAGGAGGTCATCGACCACCACTTACTGCAGCATTGCGCTATCCTTAAACCCTTCCCGGTAGAAGATCTAGGAAGCGACTCCAGGTTAAAGGAGGTATTGTTCAGGCGAAGATTATGTTGTGAACTTCTGGCTGGGAATTGCAACTGCAGCCGAATTGGAGCAGGGAAGAAATGTGTCCTGAATCCATGTTGTCTTCAAATTTTCTAAAGTATATGGCCTGCCCAAGGGAAGAAATGTGTCCTGAGTCCATGTTTTCTTCAAATTTTCTAAACTAACTTTTACTAGTAGATGGCCTGCCCAAGTAAAATACGATCTGATGCCAAGCTGTCTTCCCAATTTCCATTCCGCCTTCCTTTTTCGAATCGAAATCACCATAATAAGACAAAGGCGTCGGAAATGATTTAGACGGAGGAACAAATCCATCGTTTTTGTGACTGGGTGTTATTGACTTTTTGGCTACTCTACTACAAGGATAGTCCAGGGAGCGAACTGATACCGAACATGGTCGGGAAAATACGGCTCATGGGGCAATTCAAAACTGTGACGATGGTCCGCAGATGTATGGAAAATACGATTCATGTACCATTCTAAACCGTGGCAATCTTCTTCATAGTGTTTATGAAAACAGGTCCTCCGACTCGTGCAGATTGCGCCCGGCCAGCTAGAGTTGTATATGAGTTAGCACCACTTTGAAAACAACTGTATAAAGTGAATTCAGCTGCTGGACTATGACTCGTTCCTGGATTTTTTTCCATTGCCGGGCATCTCCGAGCACCATGTGACGCAAGGTGGTAGAGTTATCTGTACACTGAATAGAGTCACAAGGCCTGCGAAATTCGTTCGCATGCCGTATGGGCTCTGGGAGCAATCCGAGAGGATGCAACAGAGCAACATGCGTCCTGGTCGTGGAGACATCAGGGAGCGGACACGAAGGGGCCTCCGTGAGCTCCTCGGCTGGATTCTCTTCTTACTCCGCTGCCTTCTGTACTGGCACCTCCACGGCCTCTTTAAGTTCAGTTTCTGCAATTGAGATACTGCTCGCGGTGTTGGAAGCGCCATTCCGTGACGAATTCGCCTGCACGGAACCTCCAGAGCGAGAGATGTTCAGCTGTACAGATTCATGTGATGAAGGCATGCATAATGCAGGAGAGCCATGGGTAAGGCGAACGGTGGAATTCGAGCAGGATGCTATGCCTGAAACGGGAACTGCTTTCGAAGACCATGTACGACGTGAAGCTAACGACGCATCGCCGCAGCTGCTGCCTACGAGCTAGGCAGCCATCGTTATTTCTCCAAATGCTTCGCTCCGTGATTGAATCCAGCGTCTGCCTCCAAGCTGGTGATGACCATCTCGATCTCGCCCTTCCAAAAAAAGTATTCTTGTTTACACGTTATATCGTTACAGAATCTTATGGAACAAAAGCTCGACGAGAAGTCGCAAAATGCGCCTCGGAGGTGGAAAATATGAAACAGTCAATTGAACTGTACAGATCAGGTCGAATTAAGAAGGGGGCAGCCGAATATTGTGAGCATTGGTCGTGACATTCGAATGAGTAGTTACTCATTCTCATCCGACTCCCGGACGCAGCGAATCTCTCGAGCCACAGCCAATCGAAGCACGTCGTAGAATGGCCTCAGGAAGCCAGGCCAGTAGGGTTTGAGGCACAGCATCAAAGGGCATGCACCAGCGCGAGTGCGTCGTTTGCATGCTTCCATACAAACAAATTAATACATATATCTAAAAATTTTCAGCCATTTTAAACAAAAATAAAACATTCTTAGAATTTTACTTCTAAGATTGTTTTATTTTCGTAGAAGTACATCTCTGAATACGCTAAATGTATGTAGTGTAATACGGGTATGGCCTGCCTCAAAATATTTTCCTATTACTCCAATCCTACAGACCAGGCACGGATACTCGGCGACGACTTCGAGAATTCTCTTGTTTTGCTCGCTGGTGTGTGGATAAAAGGATCCCTCCCGTCATCCCCCCAAACTCCGAGCCCGCATTCCCCGCCGTCTCCGACTACAGTTGGCAGCCTGGGTACGAGGGCCACGTGGAGGTTCGCTGGGGACCCTAGTATCCTTCGCGGAGGAGGCCGCTGATACTCGCTCCAGTTAAAATTGAAAGCACAGCAAATTAGTTTGAGTCATGTCCATGGTCAAAAGGCATGGTCCATGCACTTATTACACTAAATACATTTAGCATATTCAGATATATACTTTTCAGTATTCAGAAATATATTTACTCGTAAATAAATCATTCTTAGAAATAAAATTGCTAAAAAGTTATAGATATAAATATTAATTTGTTTGTACATACATCTATGAATTCATGGAAATATGCGAACGAGAATCACCCTGGGACTAGAGTTGGAGGCACGTCAAAACATTTTGAGGCATGCCCATGCCCCACTCTCAAGGTCACAAGGCATGCCTGTATTACAATACGTACATTTAGCGTATTTGTTAATGTACTTATAGGGAAGAATGCGAACGAGGCCTACCCTCGCCCTGGGGCATGACCTCTGAGGTTGTGCCTCCAACACTACCTGGACATGCCCTTTGAGGTCGTGCCTCCAGCCCTAGTGACACCTGGGACGAGGTAAAAATGCCCACCGTCGCTTGTCGACAGTGGACTGCGCCTTCGTGTTTTACCCTCATGCTCGCTCGTGTCCTGCCGTCTTCGTGTAGGGCGCGAGTTCGGCAACGGGTCGCTTTTCGGACACCACGCGTGCACTCGCTACCAGCGATCAATGGGTCCTGCTGCCGATGCCACACGATGTGCCCTGTCTTGTTCCTCTGCCACAGCTCGGCCATTCACTTCCCAATTTTGGAGCAACGTAAGAAAGTGAGGCTTAGGCTGGGTGTCCCATAGCTCCCCCAAAGTTCTGCTTCACGGCGCCAAGTGACAGAGAGACTTCCAATTGTTTGCCTTCTTAAACTATCTCGTTTTGTCCCAAGTTGGGACTAAACGAAATTCTGTGAGTTGGGACTCCCCACTCACAGAATTGGATATGTTGAATCACCTCGAAATTGTACTTTACCCGACCGTGAATGGCGACTAGACTTGGAAGAAACCATTTCCGCACAGCTTGAGTAACTAGTTTGTCTTAATGATCTTGTTTGCAGTCCATCAAATTGGATAGTTTCTCACCTGCGCAGCTAGATCCCTGGTCGGGAGCACTACGAGAACTCGAAGAAGACGAATCACCCGAGACGATAACTTTTGGACGATCGGTAATGCGTAAGATAGTGTTTTGCCACTGCCTGTTGGCGAGCTGACACAGAAATCTCGCTCGCTAAAACCAGGGCCCACAGTCTCGTGCCACACGGCCATCTGTACCGGAAACAACGACTGTATTCCTGGCATCGAAAGCATCTTGAAGTCTGCAATGTAACTCGAAACGCACCAAGAATCATCGGCTGGACATCGAGACAAACTTCAAGTGCCGGGCAGATAGAAGATGATTACAAACGGACGGACGGCAAGGCTACCTGGTGTCCAAGCCAGGCACTTGTCTCGGGGAGGTGGCCTTGTAGGCATCAATATCAAGCGGATCACGCATCCATGGCAACACCGGCCCGTGGTCTTGCGACTCTGCTGGAACCAAATTAACATCACGACCCATGATTCTATCCACATCCCTCTCAATTGTGGAAATTCAGGTTCATTCCGAGAAGTATCGTCCGCTCCGAGTGCGTTCAACTCGTCAGTGTTCTCTGTAATTACATGCTCCTCCTCCTCATCCGGAACCCCTAGGGACTTACTGTTAGGCTCCTCTTCATTGATCTGTTTCCAAGGGCCACCATCTGCAATCACATCCACCTTTTCAGACAAATTGTGAAATTATGCATCTCTTTCTCGATCACCGGTTGAGGATATGAATGAATAAAGATAATACTGAGACTGTGCAAAAATGACTTACTTCTCCAGATACGCCTCTTGCGTTAACCAGTTCATCACCTGGTTCCAGATTGCCCCCTCTTCGTATCTTCAACCTCTTTTCTTTCTTTCGTTTCTTCTCCAAATTGGACACTTGAAATTCAACCAGCTCCGGGACACTTCTGTCGATGTCGGCTGCATAATTCTCTTCCGCTCGCTCTATATTATCTTCACTTGTTAAAGTATCGTTCACCTTCCTTTCCTGTTCTTCCGTTCCAGGAGAAGCAGGAGCTTCCAGAGGAAATACATGTTCTTCAGTCGTATCCGAGACTTTCAGCTTCTTGAGCTTTTTGACCTTTATAGCAGAATCAGGAGCTTCCTGGTCAATCAAGGTTGCCAATTCTGCCTTGTGTTTCTGATGTTGCTATCGCTTTTTTCGCCCAGTATGAGGTTCAATTTCGCTCACTGCATTAGATTCTTCCTCAACCACAACCTCTGAGGCTCCCTCCTTGCTTTCATCTCTACTCAGTGCAGGATCAGAATCCTTGTTCGAGACTTTCTCCCTGTCACCTGGAGAAGAACCTTCCGCTTTCTCTCTAAGCGGAAGCAGAGCAGCCCGCTCCCGAGCTCTGGCATTCAAACGATCTAATAGTAATGGAGATCCACGCTTCCGACTTTCTCCCAGCCAGCGCTCCACCTGAAACATCGTTGCCCCCTAAACAGCAGGCAAGAATTTAATCTTCAGGGCAAAATTGCTCGCGCACATCTAGACGAACCATGTGAGAAGAAAACTGAACCCTTCTCACGAATCTCTATCACACAGACGTCCCATACTCTTCTGCGCCAAGCTCCGCAAAATGTCCGCACGTGGAGCACATGAATAATCTGATGTCTACTTCACTGACAATTTCGAGACGTGATCCGAGCGTAATCCGAGCGAAATCGGAAAAAAAGCAGCAACGACATGTTTTCAGATTTCAGAGAGGCGTTGACTGCATCCCTGACACAGGCTCGGGGTTTAGGGTTTAGTTTACAAAGTTCGAAGAAAACGCTACACAAAGGTTAGACATTAACCCCAGCGTGGTAAGTTAAACAAGGTAGCCTAATTAGTGTATGCGTAAATTCCATTCTTCAGATTAAGAGTATTTAAAAAGCGGCGATGATTGAGGGTTAGGGTATCAGACTATATGATCACAAGAATTCGAAACGCACAATTAGTTTGCAGTAGGTCTTGGAGAATCAACGCAGCTGTATGTCATAACTTGTAAAAAATCTGATATTTCATGGATCAAAGATGAATTATTATATATTTGATTGGTGATCATTATTGAACTCGAATTAGTTCACGTCTGAGTTAATTGTCATTATTCGTCGCTTCAGCTCTCCACAATAATCGCTTAATTCCTCGTTTTTTGTGCGCGCTAATATGTTTTAGAGTCAGTTAAAAAATCAAGCCGGCACTATTCGATGTATCCACACTAATTTCTCGCTTGGTCCCTAAAGTTCTCTCTTCCCAATCAATCTGGCAGTCTATAATTGCAAAAAAGAGTACAGTCAAGATGGTTATGCGGGCGATGAGGTTTGTGTCCAGATAAACTACAGAAACTATGAAGAAGTGTTTCGTACCAAAATTGATACGTAGAAGTAGTCTAATTGTAGTTGCAGTTGAAAGTGTGAAAATATACGTCGAAAGGAAGCAAAGGCGCAACTCGAGCAGAGTCGACAACTTAGAAGAACCTTTGCGCGGTCTCTTTCGATCATCGTGGAGTCCAGGGCCGTTTGACTACGCTGCTCTGGAGGTCGAGAAGCGGACGAAAGCTCCGCCGCTACGCCTCTAACCGCGGCTAAATCTGGAGGCGGACACGGGAGCGCCCGGATAGACGGCGAGGCCGACGGGCTCTGACAGGACATCGGAGCACGAAAGTGGGAGCTCTTGGCGGGCGGTGGATCTCCGGGTATCGGAGGAAACGGGCGATCTCTTGGCGGGCGGTGGATATCGGAGGTTCCGGTTATCGGAGGAAAGCCTGGAGGAGTACGATACGGGCGACCGCATTGGTGAGCCGAGTGCAGTTCGGAAGTGATGGCCGATGTTCGTGGAAGCTTCGAATTTAGCAGGAGGAGCGCGGCAGGCGGTTTGGAAAATGATCATTGTAAGAAGAACCTTTCTGCGCGGTCTCTTTCGATCATCGTGGAGTCCAGGGCCCCGGCTCGTCGTAGAACCTACTGTTGGGATGTGACGCGGAGCGAGCGAGAGGCGGAGGTGGAAGGTGGGAATCATTCCCACGTTTTTGTCGATGTGGGAATTTCCGCATTTGCGCATTTCCGCAATTCCGCAGTTGCGAGTTTACCTGCGAGGGTGCATGGTTCCGGGCACGCAGAGGGGAAGGGGTCTTGGCAGTTCGATCCATGAGCGATGGGACTTCGCATCCAAATCACCTCCTCCTGCTGCTGGTCCGCTGCAGGAGCAGGGAAGGGCCGTCCCGGCTCCTTCTCCGTCTAAACGCCACGTAATTCAGGGGACAGGCCTAATAATTTCGGAAAACTGATTTGTGCCTGTCCTTCTCGTCCACCGCAAGCGTAGTCATGCCTCGCCCTCGCCTGTCCAGTCCGGTGCCTCCGTTCTATATCCATTTTACTGTCAATTATGCGATGGATCCGATCCGTTTGGAGGTTATTTGTCGCGGCGTGCACCTTCCGGAATTACGCGTGTAGCATAGGCCAACCGCTGTCAAATAAGGCTGAAGATTTTAGTCTGTTTGCAAGAACTGGCAGGCATTTGATTCTCGATCCTCGGATCGATCGAACGACCTAGAAACCCCACTGTCTTTTTGCAACCCCATTGTCTTTTGGTCGTTACCCGTTCATCGCCTTAACTTACTTTTGCAGATACTCTTCGTGGGAGAATGTTGTATGGCCCTGCTGAAAGATTTTTCCGAGTCTACCTAACAACTGCATGAACGAGATCTAGATTTCCGGTACTGGATACACAAATCTGGATGGAATGATCAACAGTATGTGCGCCTCTGTAGAAATTCAGATCTCGGGAGCCCATTATCATCTTGTGCCATGATCAAAGACTCGGAGTGATGCTTGAATAGATTCCTTGGTCCACCACCAGATCTACAGCATCAACAAGCTCATGGCCAAGGCAAAACCTCCTTTCATATGAAAAGTGAGGGCTTCTCAAACGACATGAAACTCTCATGGCTAACGTTATTGGTCCTCTAATTTCAGACGATTATTTGACTCAATCGTTGGATGTCGCGCAAATCTAGGCAGAGAAACTTTTTCTCTTCTTCCAGAGGCAGGTGGATCCGAAAAGATACATCGTCCTTACGTGGAACATGATTTTCTTTCTCTATGCGAGCACCACATGAAGAAAGAAAAGCACGAACCGCTCGATTGGTGCGGGCTAATGCGAATAAGTCAATTCAAGCTCGTATTTCTACGAGCTTGAATTGTTTTATTCGTCGAGCTTCCGGAGTCCAACTCGCTTGCGTAAATTCATCACGATGAAGTTTCCTACTTTCTGAGCTTTGTTTGACCAGATTTTGGGTTAACGGCCACTCACAATAATTTTTATGCTTTTTCCAGTGCCTTGCGAAAGGAATATTATGCTTGGCGTCGAAGATTTGCAAGGTACGCGTCTGGTTTGAAAGGCTAGCAGACAACACCACTCTGATACAACTTTTAGGTTATGACATTCGAGTTCCAAAAGTCAGACGTTTGATTTGGCATCTACTGAGTTTACACTGAACGTTTGATTTTATTGATCTGTATGCATTCACGGTTATATGAAGCTCAGATCACAAGCAATTGCTGTAAAGACAACCAAAATTCACTTTGGCTTTTCTCATCCGAATAAGGCTGGATATTTTTAAGACATCAAATTATTCTTTTCCGGAGGTTAGTAAAGAGGTTAAGCTGCACTGACTGCTTCTGGGTCCACCTACAACAAGTCCAGATCCAATGCAAAGTTGCAAACTGTTTTCGCTCTCTCTCCGTCCGACTCTGCTCTCATGCACAAGGAGGAGAGAGAAGCGGCGAGAACGGCAAGATCTTTTTGGGAAACGCACTCCTAGAGCCTATTGATCTTGTATGTTGCAGTCTAGGGGCCAAGCAGCTTTTTGGGTGATAACTTTACACGGCTGACTGTCATTGACACTGGAACAGATCTTCAGCCATCTCTTGCTTTCACGAGTGGTGAATTCAATTAAATTTACTGTTTCACCTCCGTTCATTCCGATTTCTGATGTTTCTGATTTTTCGTTCTTGCATGTAAAATATTTGAGCTACTCACTACCACACTTAACAGTATAATGGATCCACTTACACTTGGTCACCACTGAGGCTGGTGCTGGTAAGAAAAAGATGTTGCTATTTCAGAGATCACATTACCTCTGGAATATGTTCACAAACTTCCCAATCGAAAGCGTTTGAGTAGGTCCACTAGACATATGAAGAAAAGAGTGTGGACCATCTCACATGATCAAAGTTCGGTCCACTTTGTACCTTTACATAGATCCCACCCTTTAATTAGCTGACTGTTGGATGCAATGTGCCACCCATCTCGATTCCACGCACCATGCATTACAGACTCAAGCTTTTTTCGTTATAAAGTTCAACTTTCATACTTCCTAACAAATCAAGATTTTTAACAAACCTTTTTCTCGGTTTATGATATGTATCAAATGCCTTATGTACTTTTGCAACGCGGTTTGAAATCTAAGATGCTTCCCTATACTCTTGAAAGAATATTATTAAAGATAGCCTCACTTCTTGCCTTGCTTGATTGTTGAAGTCAAAATAGATGCGATTGCAATGGGTGACTATGTGAAGAAATGGAATCATACCTCAGGAGTGATGTACTTGTGTTGAAATGCAGGAGCAAAAGAGAGAAAAATTGGATAATATATTGGTGAACATTCTATAACAAGTATATGTAGACGAATCTAAAGGTTGTGTATACTCTAAGAACCTAGGTTGTCTTTTACTATCATCATACGGGACACAAAAAGGATGATTTTGTGGAAATGAACTCCACGTGAATGTAACTGAAAGATCGTACTTCTTAAAATAAGAAATAATGTTTTATTTAGTGGTATGGAAATTTCAAAGATCCAAAATTCGACACACATCCGGATGATCCAGTTTTATACATGTATGAAGGAATATGAATGTTCACTCGAGAAAATGGAGAAGTAACTGAAAACTTGAAGATTTGTTGTTATTCTTGTTATTCATGATTGAACGGAGTAGAATTTCTTTGTTTGCTAGTATTGCTACAATTGTCCCAGATTATTAGGAACTTCGTATCGATGACTTCTGTCAAATCGCATGAATAATTCATATAAATTTCTTCGACTCTTGAGCACTCAAAGTCAATGGCAGTAAAATATTGATTCACATACCTTCAATTATAGCAAATATATTAATGTAGGCGAGGGTAGCTGGTTACTCATTTGATTCCGCATCCTGCCGGACGTCTTCTCAACATTGGGCATCTGAAACTCTTGGAAACTGTGTCAAGGAGTGTAGATTATTCATGTAAGGAGAATTTCTTCGTTTCTTGCTGCAGGTAACTCCGTCTTTCACCTTCCATTCTGTTTCTGTTTAGGATTTTGAGTCCTTTGAAGATTGTAAGGGCTCTCTGGATGACGTCGGGATCATGCGAAGGGGGAATCGAAAGATGGAGAAAAAATAGGAGATTTCGTGAGCTGGTTTCGTCCTAGACTTGTCCTGTGTGAGAAGAGACATAAAATCTCGAAATAAGTTGCCGTTGATATCCAGTCTCCACCAGAAGAATGAAGAGGTCCTTTACAGTGCTTCAGTGCTTCCGTGCTTCAGTTTGCTGTAAACATGCATTGACCGAAAAAGTTTGGGAATTCGCACTAGGTGCATGTGCCAGGCAATTGCCATGCATTCTGCGAGATGTTACACTATAAAGATGGCTCTCCATAAACATTTGCTTTTGGCCTACCAATGTGTAGTCAAAGCTTCCAATCAACAAGATGTTTGCCAGTGACAGAACATGGAGGGCTTTAAATAGCATTGCAGAGAAATGTATAAAACCTTCGATCGAAAACCCCTTATAACGGCAGATATAACGGGCGGGGGTTCAGGTTTCGATTCCCAAAGGTACGTTACATGTAAATTGCATGAGTGTTGTAAGATGTTTGCATGAATCATCATGTATCTGCCTTTGAAGATAACCTACTTCATTTCGTGGATTTATAGCTTCAATTTTCTGCGCGTTGTTAAGTAGTTAAATATTGATCGATTCACCAGGCTTGACTGAAGAAAAGTTCTTTCGGTAGTCAGGAAGATTTTATTTGTTCCAATATTTAGCACTAGAGAAGAGGAAATGTCATGGAAAAGATGACTAATACTTAAATATCTACGCACAAAAATCCCCTTCTTTCATCTGCAAACGTCTCCCTTCTCAAGCAGATCACTTCCGTAATGAAGAGAATGAACAAGTACATTTTATTCCAAGTCATATTTGATTCACGTTTTTCAGATTACTAAATGTTTTTGTTTCTATTATATACAAAAACGTCTGAGGCCAGAAATGATTAATCATATTATTATCTTGAAAATAGAAGAAAGTTATGTGTTTAAATTATCTTCTATTTTAAACTTTTACAAAAAAAAATCTTGTTTCTATCATATCAAATAAACTCATAATATCTTTTACTTCATATCTATTTTTATATCTAACCGTGTTCAGTGTATAAACTTTAGGAAGAAGTTCTTATAGACTATGGATATTTTTTTAAAAAAAATATCATTGCTAGAATGGGTGATTTTTTAAAAAGGTGTCACGCATATCAAAAGGTAGGCAATGGGTACTCATTGCAAGTCATTAAAATCATACAACGTTGATGACCGATGAGGAATTGAACTTACTCTTCATAATTTTGGAACGCGAGGTATGAAGCTATGTTTAATAACATTTTCTCCACAATATGTAAATTTGATACTTCTATGTTACTAAATATAAAACATCGTAGTAGAAGAGCCGAAGCATCCTTTGTGCTAAACAAAACATCCAATTTCTACGTCACCACAAAGACGGTTAAATGTACAGTTGTCACAAACATCATTTTCCTTGAGCTCCTAAATTCCTTTTGTGAGTTTTGTAGGTTATAGGGGGGCATGTTCTTGTTTACCTTTGGTTATTTGTCAGAAATTAGACTAGAACTTCACAATATAGGGTTTAGGTCAAAAATGGCATATGAAGTTCTTCAGATAGAATGCGTGGCATTCCTTTGAAATTATTTGATCTCTTACAGGGTTGATAAGCCATCACATAGGGATTTTTTTATAAAGATAGCTGAGCAGCACGTTTCTACTGCAATATGCAATAGCTAGCTACCGGTATAGTTTTCTGGTTAGATGATGGGTATTTAGTCCTTCAATAATGATTAAGATATGAAAGTAAAGAAACTTGTTTGCATTTTGATGTAGTTTTGCTTAATTTATTTTTTTAGCTACAGTTGTCATATTTGATTGAGTCACTCAATGTACCATAATGTTTTGGAGGCCCACAAGGCACTAAGGATAAACTAAACCTTGGAAACTAATTTTGGGTTGTTCGATATGAAACTAACTTATTATATTCAAACACATGCAGAAGAAAAAAATACCAAGTCAAAGCTCTGAACATGTCTTTAATAAAAAATTCAGAGTGAAGGAACAAAAAGATGGTTATGGAGTTTTAGCCTTGATGTCGTTGCTAATAGTTTTCAAATCATTACCTCCACAGAGAATATCAAATATTTTTTATCTCACTTCATATAGTTTGGCTATAGTGATGGACATGCAAGAGCTATCAATACTTAATGAAACTATGAACACATTTGTGACGCTAATTTAACGAAGGATGCATCAGACAAATAAAAAACTAGCGATTGACAAGAATAGGAAACAGATATGTTCATCGAAAAAATGTGGAATGTAAAGAATTTAAATACCAAATTATGCGATCATTCTGGCATGTACAAGATGCATAAATAAGCAAAGACATAATAGAATCTTTCAAGTAATTTAATGGTTTGGAGAAGTTGTGAGCGGTTTCGACACATGTTTGTCTCTCTCATGATGGGTTACTATCTTATCTTACTATAATATATCTTATCTTGATGTGGGTTGCAAAAGAAAGAAAACTCTTTATTTTGCACGACACATCAAGTACTTTTTTCAATTTGATGATCGATCATAGATACAAACATGATGTAGAAAAGATTCCCACAAAATGAGTTCGAGTTGAACGAAGTTTGAAATTTTAAAATTTAATCCAAATATTTATATGTTCCAATTCTTTTGAGAAGTCTGACAAAATGCAAAGAAACTTGTAGCAATCTTTTAGTAATCATGAAATTGGATCTCGGTTTGTAACGAATGTAGAAAAGATGTATCAAGTTAAGGTAAATCTTAGATTGATCACTTTATCATTGAATGAGAATATATGATGTGCATGATACAAAAAAGCAAATGTCAAACCTTGGTGTTTTCTGATAGATAAAGCATTGATGGTTTAGATAAGATGCGAGTTATCTTTTGTGAATATCTTAAGATTAGATAATGAAAGATGACTTTTACGCCTACTAATCATATGACATAGACTAGAACTTAGACTATGAAAATTCCATAGTCTTAAAAGGTGACTGACTCTTTTAGAACAACGTTAAAGTAGATTGGGTTTTTCAGTCATTTTCTTCAGTGTTTGGTATGAATTATCACTTGTTTGCTTCTGAATGGTTCCACGTTCTTCTTTCTTTCATGCACTTTGTTGACTTCACGTATAGAAGCATGATCGAGTTATGAGACATCGAGGGTAAATATATATATATTGGAAAATCTTGTGATACATGTTAATTATTATAAACTAGTTAAGATATCATAGGATTTAATTCAGGAATTGATCAACTGATTTACAATCAATATCTAGTTAGCTCAACTATGATTAATAATCAGTATTCATTTATATTATACATATATATAAATTTTTTGGCTAAAATATATTCGATATTTCAATAAATAATTTTGGATATTTAGTGTATGTAGTTTTTTTACAGGCATTAGGTTATTGAGAATATATTTAGAAATGTTTATCATTGTGAATATAAATTTTGAAATACATGTCAGGCATGAGAGAGAGAGATAAATACAAAACAATGACTTAAAAAAGTTATTCATTTCGTTGTATGTACCCGAACGTCATCGAAAGTATTATTTCCTCTGCTCTTCGGAAATTTCTACTGAATTAGATTTACAAATTACTGGAATATGCGTCGAGTCACATAATAGAGATAGTGATCTGCGTAGAACTTGGTAAGCGCCACTTAATCCTTCGCTCGCTAGCTCAACAGGAAAGACACAAGTTTCCCCAGGATTTGATACTACGCCGACTATCCTGCTACTCCTCCCTCGTCCTCAATAACGCTCCAAGGAAATTTCGTTCGCTAGCTTCTTTTCATAAATGTCGATTTAATGGCAGCAGGCTTCTTTTGCTTTAGTTTAAAGTATAAGTTTGTCCCGTGGCAGAACGCCTTTTCTGGCGCTGCCCTTCACGGCCGCCCCTCCGACGTTCTATTCCTGTACACTTTCTCGATCCGCCGGCCAAGTCGTGGGCCTTCAGGCTTCCGCGACTGCCGCACGAGAGCAACAAACAACTTTCCGGGAGCCGGAAATTTGCGCCGCTCGCGGTTTCGGCAAAGCTGCCGGACGTCCGTAACTGCGTCCCCGACCCTTCGACCGATTTAATTCTATTCAGAAGGCGAGGAATAGAATTTATGTCGTGGTCGGTGCGGTGTGTGTGCGAGGAGGAGTTGCGCATTTGCGGCAGGTGCTCGATCAGCGAAAGGTCTGTCAGCGAACCCTAGCCGCAAGCTTTTGACCTGAAGTCGGAGAACTTTCCGCAGACGTGTCAGGGAAGCATACATGGGAAAGGGAGGACGGAGAAGAGTTGCGAGAAGAGCAGTAGCTGCAGAGGAACGATGAGACCGGATTGCGTCACATCATAATTGCAATCTAACATTGATTGATTCGGTACATTGCATGAGTCGCGATTGTAAACCCTCCTTCGAGCGTTTGCGGGTACCCTCGGGGCCCTCCACGAGTCGTGGAGGGCTCCGATTCCAAGGACCTTGGAATCGGCGTGCCTGGCAAGGAGGTGCAGATTTGCGGATACAGCAGCAGAGCTGTTTCTGGTGGCAAGATTGATGATGCGGTGAGGTTGGAACTGGTGAACAGTCTGTCTGATAATCACCACGAACTCAGCATGCTTTTTCTGTATGCATGTTCATTCATTCTAGCCTTGCAAAATTTAATTTAAACAAATCATCCAGTCCGCCATGTACTTTAGAAAGTCAAAACACCAAAAGGTGATGAAGATTCGAGAGAGGTTTTTAGTTTCCACTATAGAACTTCCAGAAAATCTCTTCTTCAGCATTTCCCACTTCAGAAAATGGCACACGGTCAACTAGAGTTACATATGAGTCCGCACAACTTTGGATAGTACTGTATGAAGTGGATTCGGCTGCTGGACTATGAATGGTTCCTAGATTCTTTTTCATCGCCATGCATCTCCGAGCCCCATGTGACTCAAGGTGGTACAGTTATTTGTACATTGGAATCTCGAGGGTGTTGTCCGGAAAACTATATTCTCGATGTCACAATGACACATGTTTCGAAATTAAATTATATCGAACTCAGAAGCTTCATAGCGCTGTCATTATTCCCACATGGTGAATAAAGTTTTACTCAGAGCTTGTCGCCGCATTCCAGAAGAACAAACATCAGGCCGTCAGTTATGATGTAGAGTTGCTGGTGGAACACAGTTTGGAGATGTTACGTGTTTCATAGCATTCTAAATAATCACCCCCAAAATCATACTTGTGCTATTCTATGCGATTCTGCTTGATTTTCACTATTCCCGTAACCCAGCAGCTTGATAATACTCACGCGTAGGAGAGAGGAGAGGCTTCTTCATGATTCCTTTGGAAGCAGCCTCATAAGCGTTCAGCCTCTTGGAGGATGGTTGTACTCGGTCGCACCAATCTCCATAAACAAAATTCTCAGTTTCATTGTGAGAAAGTGGCTGGTATTCTTGCGTTCAAACTGATAAAAGTGTATATACCAGTTTCTAATGTCAAAGTTATTCTTGTGGGTCCATGGAATAAACCAAAGATATAATGAAGCTTCTCATCTAAGTTGAATATTTCAACTTAGATGAGGGTCGGCTTGAAATGTGTGTTAAAGGAAGATAAAGCGGTGGCGTGAACGGTTGGTTGGACTCTACAGTTGAGTCATTGTATGGTGCGTTGTACTTGTTCAGTATGTTCCCATAATAAAGATTAAAAGTATCCAGCCGAGCACTTGTTCAGTATGTTCCCATAATAAAGATTAAAAGTATCCAGCCGAGCATTTCACTTTGTTCTGCGGAGTGAACTGGAGGTTCTAAGTTCCACCTGTGGGTCCCTGGAATAAGCCGAAGATATAAGGAAACTTTTGCGTTGGAATATTCAACGGAGATCAGGTCAGAGCTAAAGTGATTTTGTTAAACTCTCCAGTTTACGCATTGTACTGCGCGTAAGACTTGTTTGGCAAGATACCACAATACAATCAAAAATATGTTCCGAGAATAGTGTCCAATGTGTATCGTTCCATTTAGAAACCCGATTATCTAATATCACAGCAACTGTTAACAATTATAAACAAGCCAGCCAAGATGCTGCTTCTGAAACATACTTGACTTGGCTGTTTGAAAAAGCAAAAGACATTTGCGTACAAGTGAAGATTGCTTTTGAAGATACAACCTGTAGCATTCTGCATGATCGCCACATACTGTCATGGCATAAGTTGGAGAAGGTCTTATGTATCTGTGAGCAGATCGTGTCTTGATTCTTATGAAGTGGACGGTGGGTTACATGTGGATGAGTACTCCACAGTCAACATCAATGACCCTCTACTTTTCTGTACCACAATAAAATCAAAAGTATCCAACCAAGCATCTTCACTTTCTTCTGTGGAGCGAAGAGGAGTAAGTTGAATACAAGTGGGGAGTAAGAAATAATGTAGTGAACAATTTCCGGTTGGATTCTTGACAAATTTAAAATATATATAAATTCTAAAGCACTGAGGCATAAAAAATTATATTGTGCATTTTTTAAAAGATCTTGCACTAAGAGTCAATGTCAACTATTGTTGCAGGATAGGTGTGTAGTCATCGGAGTGAATGCAAGACACTTTTATGTGTAAGCTGGTATGGGAAAAATGATCCCTAGGGTAAAGTAAACAATTCCTACAAGTACACCAATGGACTACTGCGGCAGAATTCACCAATATAGAGAATTCCCAACAAAAGAATCAATTATCATAGTTGAAAAAAAACATGTCACGTAAAGTAAGATGACATATTTTGATCTAATATTTGGTTGCATTCTAACTTTAGCGAGAGACTAAATCATTGTTCGAGGTTATAATTTGATTCTTTCAACAACCTTTGATCTTTTCAGAGTTTGTTCAACTTAAATGTATCATGCATCATCAAGATTTTTGTGTGTAGCCATGTAAGTAAAAGTCTGAAAAAATTACTTACAATGTTAATATCACCTCCTTGTTTCAGCTTCAGTTATAAAGTTGGAACAAGTAAACATGTAACCATCCACAAATTATCTCATTTGTGTAGTTGTACTATTTGAGAATTATTCAGTTGCATTAATCTAGATGATGCATCTAAATGACTGTCCAAGAATCAAAAAATTAAAAATAACTAAAACAGCTGAAGAATTTCAGAGTCAAAATCTCTAAAGCTGTGAATAAACTTTATATAAATTGTAAAACTGTAACTTTCATTGAATAATGTCTTGTCAGAATCAAATTATTACACATTGTTTATGACTGAACATTTTCAGATTTGAGGTATCATCAAATAAAGATGCTAAACATGCAACACATATAATAGAAAGGTATGAAATCACAATTTTAAATTTTGTAACTTAAAATTCATGTGAATTTGCTTTACACATAAGAGAGAGTACGAAAGACATGAATTAATACTTTTGCGTTTCAACCATTTGATCAATTGAACAATGTGCTTTCATCTTTTTATCTCACATGTTTGGAATTATGATATGAGCATACGAGTGCAAAAGTTGCAGAAATACTTGTTTCATTTGAGTCAATATTTCAGGTATTGCAGTTTCCATGTAAGTTTGTCTTACCCTTTAGACTTCAAACGAGATGTTCATCTGGAGTTTTGAATCATTCTTCTCTAAAATTTAGCATATGAGGTATTTTTCATCTCATCAAAACAACAAAGTTTTTCTTCACTTGCAAGCAGAGTAGAAGAACGTAAATGCTTGAGAGGATGTATGTTGACCTTAGCAAGTATAATGCTGGTTCTGTCGTGTTCTAAACAAGCAGGACTGCTCTTAGCTCGGACGAAATCTGATTTTATTTTAATGTTTGAGGTTGAAAGACCTCCAGACACTGGTGTTAGAACTGTGCATGCCTGACAGTCGAGGTAGAAGAACAATCATACCAGCAGTTGAAGACCGCGAGTCCTCGTGTACTCTGTACCCATGACATTATGATTAGAAAAATGATTTCCCACAAAGTTGATCAGTTTCTGAACCTACGATATATGCAGAGTAATGTAGACTACTGTACCGATCGTCAAAGCAAGAAAAACGCGCAAGAGACTTTACACACCAAGCTGACAACCCATGTGCCTCTCAGTTGTACGAATACAACCACTTGCTTGAATAGATCAAAGATTCTTTAAATCTCTGTGCTCAGCGTGACGACATCGAGTGTATGAGCACAGTGATGCATTCACTCAATTTTCACGTTCACTTGCACAACAAAGTCAAGATTTACTGTGACCTCCTCAGAACATTTTCCAATCACTCCGAGTATGGAGGAACACGCGTGTTGTGTTAGTATGTTGTCTTGACCTCGATCATCCAGACAATATAATGAGAGGATCTGATGAGTAAGCTGCACATTTCTACTCGCTACCCTTCGGAGGGTCTGTCTTCCCGTGGGTGTTGATGCAGCTAGATTCCCATTCTTCCAGTCTGATTGTACATGGAGTTTTCCACAAGGTAGAGTACTTCCCATCTGAGATATCTGCGTTTCCATGCTTTCTTTGACATTCTGCATGCACATCGCACCATGTTCGATACGAACCAGTTTTTTGGATTTCAGATTCACTTGCAGAGCTTTTAGCTTGTCCACTCAGTTGGGTCACCAGAGCTAATCAAACAACTCTTTTGGATTTCAGATTCACCTGCAGAGCTTTTAGCTTGTCCACTGAGTTGGGTCACCGGTGCTAATCAAACAGCTCTCTCCGATAAACTTCCCAAAAGGTTTGTTCCCGAGAGATATGAAGTCCCCATTGCACACTCTCTACAATTTGCTTTGGAACCGGAATATTGGTTATCTGCTTTGATTTTGATTCACATTTCTTGTCTTGCCCAGCACTGAGTGCGAGCAGCGTCTTACTTCTAGTTTGCACAATATCCCTACGTTCCTGGTGATTGCTCCTGATCCGAATCCTTGCAGAGGTAAGATTAATCTTATTTTTCTCTTCATGCAGGTCGCAAGAAGTGTCATGCCCAGCAGGCACAAGTTTTGACACTGCGACGGGAAGTTAATTCTCTTCGGGTGAGCCGATCCTTTGGATTGAGGAGGGGCTCCTGAAGCCCAGGTGACATTTCGCTCGCGCATGCCAAGCAGCAAACGTTTCTTAATCTCTGAGAGTGGAGGAGAGAAAGGAAGGTGCAGGTGCGTCCATCTTCAGTCACGCTGCTGAACTGGCGACACGGGAAATGGACTCCGCACACGAGGAACCGGAGCTTCCCTCCGCCATCCAGGACCTTGTACAGCGTCTGGAAGGACAAGGCGAGCCTATAACGGAGCTTCCCATATTAAGCAGGCCAGAATTTCGGGAGTTCTTTCCCTATGCTGAATCACTGTCGACAATCATAGGGTGGCGAAGCCAAGTGCGTCTTCGAGTGCTGGAGGCAATCGGCAGCTGCAACACCCTTGAGATTCTGAACGTGGGCAATATTTGTGGGGCATATATATCGAGGTTGACGCCAAGCGAGTGGGAGGTAGTTCTCAGAGGTTTCAGGTCGAGCACCGTTCTAGAAGAGATAATCGTTTTTGGGACATACCTTGCAGATGATGCGGATAATGAGAGCTTGTGTTTCCAGCTGGGGAGAATTCTGAATTCCTCTAGCGTAACAGAGTTAAAACTGAAAGCCAGTTTGAGTGCCAGATGTCTCTCGAATCTCGCCTCAGGTCTGCAAGGACGTTCCGATTCTAAACTCAAGTCTTTAGATTTAGAGCAAGCGTGGATGGACTTCGATTTAGGGGTAACGTGGGAGGACTCGAGTGCGGTGAAGTATGTGGCTGATATGATCAATAGTGCTCCTCTATTAGAAACGTTGCGTTTAAGCGGCTATATGGTTGACCTGGAGGACGAGACCGTTGGAATCCTGACCCAGGTTTTGATCAAGAGCTCGTCTTTGAAAGAATTTACCTTAGACTACGTGGGGAAGTGGGCAGGGCCCTTGTTGCTGAAAGCATTGGCCGGAGACGATCGCAACCGATCCATTGAACGTCTTCGGCTATTGTATATGGAAGGACTCGGAGACTGTTTAAGGGAACTTCTTATTTCCAACCCATCATTGAAGGAAGTGGAGCTCCACCGACTTGTCATGGAGCCTGAGCAAGCGCACCAGCTCGGCGAAGCCATACGTGACAATGCCATAGCGACTACTATACTTGTTAGGTTTGAATCCAGCTTTGATGAAGTTGGAGCCTGGGAGTCAGTGGAAGCTCTTGCTCGTTCTGCTAGCTCCGAAGTCAACGACCCCACTCTGGAGATTACACTCCATGTTGGTAGTGAAGATGAAGTGATGTTATCATTAAACCTATTAGGTAGGGTACTGCGCGGGGAAATCACATCTCTGAAATCTCTGAGTATATTACATCGCATTTCCAACCTCAATAGACCGGAAGGTATTCTGTCGATGAACGGAAGAACTGGAAAAACTTGCGTCCTGAAGAGACTCCGATTAAGTGCTCTAAGCGAAGATGTTTGGAAGGAAGTATGGAAGGACCTGCTTTTGTGCCTGCGAGGGAACACAAGTCTCACTCACTTGGATTTGTGTGAGACCTGGCTGGACGAAGAGACGTTCAGGGACGTGATGGGGCTACTCCAAGTGAACTTGAGTCTCCAGGAAATAAATGTCTCAAGAACCTCATGGGCTATAGACGGAAAGGCGGCGCTGATTCAAGAGGCACTCAAGCAGAACGAGAAGCGGGCCGCCTACATGTCCGTATTTAGAGAAGCCGGATTAGCATTTGGAGATGCAAAAGCCGGTCGACTCTTTCTATGCGGCTCTCCTCTAGCAGGTAACGTGCTCTGTAACCTCTCAGCTTTTTGAACTAGCAATCTAAGGTTTTACTTCTCCAAAATTTATCCTAAAGTAAAAAAAGTTCATTTTTCTCTCTACACATATTTGGAATAGTTTAAAAAGTTTCAAAGAATTGAAGAACAATTATTTTACCATCCTAATTAATTGAGATTATAAATAATATCTATTCAATCATTTCAAATTTTGATTTGATATTCAAAATTTTTACCAATACTCTTTATCCATTTGAAATAATAGTATCAAGTAATCTGTAAAAATATCTCAAGTTATATTTGTTGTGGTTATTTGTACTCAATTTGCAGGCAAGACTCAATTGCGTCAAACCTTGATGAGGATAGTTGAAGGCAAAAGTTGGCTTGGAAACAAATGGAACAAGTTGTTTAGAACTAAAGGTATCAAAGTGGAGTACTTGCAAAACAACGACAAAAGGCAAATCTCAATCTGGGATCTTGCGGGGCAAGAGATTTTTCGTACCCTTCAAACTGTGCTCTTTCCTCAATCCAACAATTTTTGTGTTTTTTTATTTGTGTATAGCTCTTTTTGTGAGAACTCATCTTCTAAAAAAGAAGACTCTTGTTTTCGGACAGAGTTGGAGGAATGGATGAGTTTTATCACATCCAGCTCTAGGGTCACGGGACATAATCGTCTGCAAGTTCTTGTTGTGATTTCACACAAGGACAAAATCAAATCCAGCTCTTTGACTTGGGCTCACTCAATAGTGAAAGATGTCAACCAAAGATTTGCAAAATTTGTGGATCTTCATCCAATTCAAGAGTGTTTTCATGTAGATACGAGAAGAAAGAAGCAAGTTATAGATCTCAAAGATTATATTTTTGAGATTTTTGACAAGTTGTTGAGTGAAAAATCCCCACGGGTTCCCCAATTGTGTTCCCGACTCTCTTCCCTCTTGGCTACAAACATCAAGCAGAACAGAAGTTGCCCTATTTGGTTACCTCAAAAGTTTAATAAATTCTGTGATCCCATCTTGACAGAGTTCATTTCATCCTCTTCAGCTTTTGCCATTGATCATTCAAGGATATTAAATTCGATAGTATCTTATTTGAATGACGTTGGATCCATAGTTTATATTCCAACCCTTAGTTACATCATTGTAGATCCAAACTGGCTCACTAATACATTATTGGGTGAGCTGGTAGCTCTGGGTCAAAAATTTCATGCTCAAGAGCACGAAAGTAAGTCGCATTCCTCATACTCCAGCAAGGACGGATTTGTGAGCGAGAGTGTCTTTGTGGGATTGATAGAGGAGTTTATGGGAAAGCAACCGCATGGACATATTGGTGTGGACAGAGATGTGATTGAGAACATCCTTATCCATTTAGATTTGTGTTTCAAGGTGGAAGATACTTCTCAGTTTTATTTCATTCCCTCCTTCATACCGGAGCATGCAAGCAATGAAGAACAGAAGCCTCAAGAAGGGAAGGACTTGGAGTCGATGGCTTGGGAAAGTAGGGGTGAGACTTCACAGTTTGTCGGCATCCGGATTCAATGCCAAGATGGAAGAACAATGTCATTGACCGCTGCTTTTTTCCCGTGCTTCCAGGTGATTTCATATTTATTGTGAGAAAATTGAATGCTTGGAGTTCTCATTGTAACTTGTGGTCGATGAATTTTCCCTTCTCATTAGTTGAATGCAATTTTGTGGAATGCGTAGCTCAATATTTATCAAATTTTGTATCATTGTAGATGTTCATGAGACGCAAGTTGATATCGGAGATGCGTGTCTCCAAGAAAACAGTGACCTGCTCTCGACAGTATCTGCGACTTTTTCTTGATGGACACGAGATCTACGTCGAGCAAGGAACGTCCCACAATTACATGGATGTTTTGATGTTACGCTCAAAGCATAAATCACGGTCGGAGGCTCTGCAATACTTGATGAAGCATATTGTCCAGGTGTTGATATCATTTTGCGCATCATCCAAAGGCTGTCCTGGGGTGGCTTTAGTGCTCAGTGTGATCCAAACATCTTGCGTGGAGATGTTGATTCCGAGTCATCTCAGAGGAGCCATTCTCATCGAGGAGCTCAAATCAAACTTCATTGATAGCATCAATGACAAACTTGAGGATATTCAGTTGAATAGATTTCACATGGAGAAGGAGGAAGCGTTGTTCAGCTATGAGCACTCTTGGCCCTCGATTAAAGGACACACAGGGGTAATTTCCGAAAGCGCTAGAGATTTGTTGTGGGAGAGCGATGTTGAAGCGGTTGTGAATGAGATCCGACAGAAGCGAATGCAACAATTGGAGTCATTGCAGCAAGGTTTAATCGAAGTGAACAATGACTTGAATCATTCTCATCCTGAAAATGAGAACATGGTTAGTAGATCGAGTTTTCCTGATATGAAACAATCCAATCGACCTTCATCCATGTGCTTAAGTCGGGCAAGCACAAGTGTACAACATGGTTCTATCGGACTTGAGAACAAGATCGATCAACTAGTACAAAAGGTTGATGGTTTGGATCAGAGGTTGAGATTGATGGATATCAAGGTGGAGCATATACTCTCTTTGCAACAAGAAGTGAAGTCAACGTTTAGCGCCTTCATGTCTAAAGTGGACAGGATCATTGAGTATCCTCAATCGCTTCAGCAGGCTGGAACTCCCAAACGACCATACGTCAAGGATGATGTTGGACTTTTCTATAAGATGAGTGCGCATCTGCATGTTGGAAAAACCGTTCGGTTACACTTGATGTGTGAATCGGCGACTGGATTTCACATAGTCAAAGATCAAGAAGGTTTAAAGATACGCGTGGATCTGAATAATCGCGCATGGATTAGCAAAACCATTGAAATCTCACTCAAAGTCATGTATTATGCTGTGAAGGCTGGACTAGATGTAACCTTCGGGTTGGGCCAAGCGATTCCGGACTGGGCAGATTTAAAATCTGATATTGTTAAACTAGATGGCATTAGCTATAGTGATCGTAGTGCAGTTTTAAAAGGTGGGGAAAGCATGGAGCTCAAAGAAGCATGGCTGAGGATTCAGCAAACTCTTGCGCCCCAGCTTCGAGACCGCTATTCGACAATCTTCAAGTTGTATCAGGTGAAATATGTGAGACTAGAATTAGGTGGGCATGCATGGGTGTGCGAGGAGTGCATGAGTAAAGGTATTAGAGCTCACATTTTGGTAGTAAATTGAAGACCTTAGAATGTCATGATGTATCATGACATTCTGTTGACAAGCATATGTTTAGACACTCATGCAATATGAACCTCTGCAAAATCTTCCTTAGAGTTTTCACGTGTAACAATCTTTTATAAAATGTGCAATCATGTCAATCGCGCAGTTATGGTTCTGAAGAAGATCAGATTTTGGCTAAATTATCACTAGTTTATCGTAATGGTCTTGTTTGCAGTCCATCAAATTGGATAGTTTATTTCGTGAAGCTCAAGAGTAGCCCTATTTGGGCTACGTGGACCGCGACAACGTAGACATTGGTGAGGCAATCTGTGTAGTACTGCGCACAGATCGTAGAGATGTGACTGCGGACATTGCTTCGTCGCGTTGTGGATCTGAGGAGTATCTGTATGTAAGTCATCTGAAAAATTATTTTCGTCGACCTTGACAACCTCTTGCCTGTCATATCTCGACATGTCTCAGGTCTAAGATATATATCCAAGATCCTGAGACGATAATAGATTACTCCCATGTAGATAGGGATGGGCACGGCTCCGCTAACAAAAAATATTAGCCGGCTAGCCGATAAATATTTGCCACCTCTATCCGAGGCCGAAAACGAACCATAAACTCGGACCGAACTTACGATTTCGCCCGATTATTTCCTCAACTTCGACCAAAATTATCCAATAAACATTTATTTCGGACGAATTTTTCCGTTGATTACATTTTCGGGCAAGAGCCGATTAGCCGACGGCTAGCCAGCTAAATTTGAGGCCAAGCCGGCTAGCCGAAAGTTAGCCGGCTACGTGCCCATCCCTACATGTAGATGCCAGACAAGAACTAGCCGCTCTCTACTGCCTGGAAGTGCACTGAGCTTATCTCGTCTCATGTAAAAGTTGTACAGGACAACAGAGTATTCAACAGAGAACTCGGAGAAACTCCTCCTTACAATCGAGCACTCCATGGGAAATAATCTTCACCATCAACGTAAACTTTACTGAAGAAATCTGGCGCAGACAGATTCACAAACAGACGCCGCCAACCAAAGTGAGGATGGCAATTTTCTCCTACATGCGGTCGTTCGGGCCTAAGCTGCGAACTTGAAGAATACATGAAGGGGAACCTCCCGGAACCTTCCTCAGGAACCCAGCTACTCGACTTACAGGTGAATTAAAGTGAAGACGAAACCGAATTATTCTAATCCTGGACTAGGATTGCACAATGAAGGTACTGATATGAATCCGATCAGCAACCAGCTCTTCGTATTGTTCACACAGTGTTTCTTCAATTGGACAGAAGATAGGGATGAATATATCATCGTACTCCAAACGCTGAGTGATATCTCGTGGTCATATGAAAAGCTCGTCCGGCCCAGTAACTTTACTTTCCCCTTCTGTCTGCGTCCGACTGCCATGTGAAATTCATGCTGCCTCGTCTGCTGTTATCTTCTTCAGTTTCTCCAGAGCTGCACGTCCAGCACAATGCAACATACCCACTGTAAGGTAATTGTGTGAAGCTAGAGAAGTACCGAAAACGAAACAAAGCAAAGACAGCGTAGGTTCGAAAGTTCTGAAAATATCACATCCCATTGCATTGGTCCGAAGCAGATTTACGATTAAGTACAATATCAGACACAGGTGGTTATCTAGACAGAGCTGCCTTCAGCCCAGAAAGAAAACCACACCCTGTGTGAGACGCGTACCTTCAGTGTAAGACTCATAAAGCTCTTCGGTGACAGATGACGGCAGTGAATAGTCCTTGCACTTGCTATTGTCCACTTTCTTCAACATCTGTTTGAAGTGTCGTACCTGCGCAAACATCCCCAGGTTACAGATCAACGCACATAGCGGGTTAGATGACTGCAGGCCGTTATGCACAACCGAAAAACAAAGACAACAAGACGATGGTCTGCGCTGAATAAGCCAGAGCAACATGGGAGGAAGCGGATACAGCGCTATTGAACTTGTTATATGGAATGTAGATCAAACTACTTTGTGGTTTATGCATGTTCAGAAAGCGAACCTCCTCCTTCTGAAGAAGAGTATAAGAGCTCCCGGGCTGTCCGGCTCGAGCAGTGCGCCCAACACGATGGACGTAGGTCTTTGCGTACACAGGCATATCATAATTGACAACGTTTGCAACACCTTCCACATCCATACCCCTTGTCATCGCATCTGAGGCAATGAGCACTTGTGCCTGGCCATTCTGGAATTTTGCCAACGCATTACTGTAAAGCATAATATAGAGGCAAGTCATTAGGATTATTGAAGCCAGCTACGAATGTCGAATAACAAACGAACGAAACCGAGGCAAGTCATTAGGATTATTGAAGCCAGCTACGAATGTCGGATAACAAACGAACGAAACCGACTTGGGCATTCACCCCAAGCTCAATAAATCATAAGAAAGAGGAAATAACCTGCGACTTAGAGGTCTGTATGTAGAAATATATACTTATTAGTTATTTGGTCTACATAACCCATCAAAAGCACACACGTGTTGGACAAACCTGCGGGGTTGTTAATGCTGCAAGCTTGAGTACTCAAGCACCTTGAACGACAATCCTTTGTAGCATTTTAGCAGAGTATATAGTTGATGACTAGCCACTACAGAAGCAGTGAAAACAACGGTTGTTTGGCTGCAAAGCTGTTGCAAGAGTGCTACCAAATATAAGGGCTTCTCTCCCGGTTTGCAGACCTGCAGAGATGTTCAGGACAACAATTTCTGTTACGGATCATGCGATGCAGGTTTGAACAAACACAAGCTCCAAGGCTACGTGAACTAAATTGAGTCAGCAACAAGTTATGGTGGCAACGTGTGTGAACAGAGATACGTACCATCCTGTAAGACTTAAGTTGTTCTGGTAGTTGATACCGGTTGCCAGCAGCACCAGGCGCCACATATATGGGGCAGAAAAGACCAAGTTGTGCAATTTTTGCTGGATCTCTCGTCAAGGTAGCCGATAACACCATCTTCATCAATCGTGGGAGTGCAGTGCCTCTATTTCCTCTTTCAAGACAGCTGCACGTAATTGCTAAAAACTTAATGCCCAGCTTTTTCTACAGTGAAGCTCATTATTCATGTAGTTGCGTCCACCTTTTGCCTCAGGGCGTCAGCGACGTATTACGATGGTTTCGATATTATGAGAATAGACATGAAATGACCAGAAGCAACAGAAATAAGCAAACGAGAGGATCAAACCATGTGAATATAATCCGGACATTCCGTACCAATTTCTAATGGTGCGGACTGAGCCAGGATGAGAGTTTCGAAACGCTAGTCCAGACAACATCGGGCCAGAAGCAGAAACACACGCCAAGACATTTGGCAGCCACTCCTGGTAAGATTGCCGTAGCAATCTATCTGTTTCATCAACAACCTGACAGACAAACCAATAGTTTGTTAACCTCTGTGACATATCGTTCGAATTGATAAAATGAAACAATTTAGAGAATCTATATAGGCCTCATCACGGCCTTTGTAGAAAGATGACGCTATAGAGAAACAAAGGCAATAGTATCACCACGGAAAAAAACTCACGAGAAATTGTAGGTGCTGAAGAGTGAACCCTTTTGTATTTCGAATATGGTCCATCAAGCGCCCTGGAGTTGCAACAAGTCTGTCAACTTGGCTTTCGGCAAGGTCGGGAGTTGCAGCCTCAGATTTTCCAAAACTGTGGACCATCGACTTACGAATCTGAACCAATTCAGCCGCTTCAGCTACAATTGACGTTTGTCCCACAGCTAGTCCCACTGAGAGACCAACTGCTGGTGCGATGGTGTCAAAGACTGCTGTAACCTGAAGAAACGAGATTACCAAGGTTGAAGGCCTTGGTAAGATCTTGTGAAACTGTGACACCTTCCGGGTAAGAAAAAAAAGTGCATACAGTGACATGAGAGAAACGTACCTGCTCGATCGTCTCCAGAGTTATTTTCCGAGCAATCTCATCCTACGCATAAGCTTTCGGAGATTTCCGATAGATTTTCCTTGGAAGTTGGTCCAATACGATCACAAGAGCAAGCCTACTGCGCACACTATCTTTCCATCCATCTAGGGCCCCTTCGGCTGCTAAGTTCACACACTCGCCAAACTTCATCTCCACCTGAATAATGCATGTTACGACTTTCAGACCAAAACAAATAAAGCCTGCCTACTTACATGACTACTGTCTTAATCTCTAAGCTTAGACCACTCACACTCTTCAGCCATAAACATGGTGGAAAACGGTGTTAAGAAAACTTTCAAGGGGAAAAAATATGTAGCACCAAATCCTCGAGGTCCTCAAAACATCCAATATTCAGAACTCCACTGAACAGAGAATGTGATTCAGTGCAATTCAGAGCTATACTTAAGTTCGTCAAGTTGCCATGTATAACATATTCAATAGATGGATTGAAAAATCTCTAGTAGATGAACCACAAATAAGGTTGATGGACAGAGTAAGAAGTCAGTCATAAGCTTCTTTCCTTAAGAAGCTCTAAATAGTCGGTAATGCGAAATGGTGTCAGGTCCGAAGGTTGACTGACTTTCATATACAGGACTCGGTTGAGGTAGTTTGTAATAATCTCCCTCGTCAGATTGCTGATCCGAATGGTCAACATGTTTCAAAAGAGAACACCAACGCGAAGTGCTCCCTTCCTGTGCTCCCAGTCTAACGCCTTACAGGTTTTAGAGCGTCAGGTTCTCCTTAAAGCCTCTTCGAGAACCTCTGAAGAGGCTTGATGGTAAGTGGTTCAATTCTTGATTTTCCTCGGAAAATGTCAAAAGGACTGTTCATTCACGCCAGAGATTCCCTGACATGTACTCATCGTCCATGTAAGGACTAAGATGAGGTTCACGAGGTCCAAATGGAACATCTCATTCTATGATTCGAAGAGACAGAGTGAGGGTCCAAGATTACCTCTCGGTCGAAATCAGGACCACGCATGAACCAACTCTTACTCGCAAACACATTCTTTTCCGCATCTACGTCTCTGTGCCTGGAAAACGCTAACACCAGTTGTTGTTGAATCATGAAACCATCCAGTATCATCAAATTCGCAAGCTGCCTTCCGGGGTTTGTGGGAGCACAGGAAGGGAGCACTTCCGGGCCTCATTCGTTGGAGGGAGTAACGCTTGATTCTGAAGCACTCGTGAACACCGTGCGACGGCACCCCTTATACCTTCGTGCTGTCTTAAAGAATTAAATAGATTTAAACCTTGTTCCTGTTGCTTAAAACCCAACTCAAATTCGCAAGCACACGCGTTGAATCATCTCTTTCACCAGGCAAGATAAGATCGGGTCGTCAAAGCTGGATTTGATATACTCCACCCTAAAACCCTAAACCCTTCTCTACTGAAACTGCACTGACATCAGAAGCTCTCTTCCAACTGGCCCATTTGAAGAACTGCAAAGCCGATTATATTACAGAGGGATATACTAAGAGCGAAGACTCATGAGCGTTAAGTACGAAATGAGGAGATAGCAATGCTTAGGACTTCTGATGGGCTAGCTAGTCTCGAGGAGATGACTTTGGAGTGCAGTCAGGTGTTGACAGGAAGCCAGACTCATCAGCATTGAGTGAACTGAAACGCTCGATAATTAATTGCTTCGTGAGTAAAGAACAAGGGTTTACAAACCAGAACTGAAGCACGTCTTCCAAAGTGACCGTGCAAGAGCTCAGAGATGGCCCAGAGTTGCTGAAGCTGGCGGCAACCAAATGACTAGGGCTGCTAGGGCTGCGCATCATTGTCAAAACTGGATTTCCACGATCGAGAGCTTCAGTAAAGACTAACGACAGACGACTGGATCACTCTGGACGGCAAAATATAACTCTGCGCACTGGCCCCAATCTGCCCATCACCATGTCGTCCCCCGAGACGAACTCAGCTCATCAGGATGAAACAGTGCAAAATCTTCGCAGGTGATGTGTACAATTTAGTGCTTTGAAGATGAAACTTATTAAACATTTGCTGAAAACATGGAAACATGATAGACAAACCTGGATGCAATCGTGGATGTTGACGATTAAACCGTGCAGTAAAATCCATCCTCACTTGCAGCGGCGATGATGAACGCACTTTTGCCAGCTGCCCTGCAGTCGACGCATTCCCATCTCCCAGTCGCCATTCGAAGACAGAACCAATCCGCAACCTCTCCTCGAGAAACGAAAGCGAATCCATCCGCCACCTTCGTCCTGCCCTGGATGCAAGAACGAAATTCACAGACCCCATCCCTCCCTTCCTCCCTCCCTGAACTGCCAGGCAATCTGATTTCCAGCTCCAAAAGCAAACCAAAATCGTCTGCCAACACTTTCGTTCGACCAGCCACAGAGAGAGAGAGAGAGAACACTCCTCGACTAAAGCAGCCGTCGATCACTGAACTCCATCACTCCCACCAAAACTCTCCCACTGAGCTCACTCACTGCTGCTCTACCCCAAACCAAGGCACCTGAGAACACAGCAACACCTCGTTGCTGGCTGGGTGCAGATCCATCGTCGAGGGCTCATGAATAGGCCGGCCGTGTCCATGAACATCGGGCAGCAGCGTTGACAAATTCGCGACCGCAATTCGCAATGCGCAGTCGAGGCCGTGGCCTTCGTCTCACATCTGCCAAGTGGAACTCTGAACTCTCGGGTACAGAGCTCCGTCGCGCTGACCTCAGAAGCGTACCTCACGGGACCGGAGCCCCTTTCCACGTACGTATCCGAAGCGTACATCTCCTGAGACACATTGCCGAAAACACGACTACAGACTTCGGGAAGAAGTCCAGGGAATATTCTGAAATTCCCGATGACCGGTCGAGATTTCGGGATGGGTGTTCATGGAGACCGAAATGTAGGGTACCCTAGATGTCGGGCTGCTATAATGAAAGATTAATATGAACTCTGCTTTGCCGCAGGAAGATCGTCCTTCTCTGTCGTTGTATGATGGCAGCAGGCTCCATGGACGACGAGCAGGTCGAGGTCGAGGAGTGTGGCAATCGCATTCTTCTGTGGGCTTTTGGCATTCGGAGGCGCCACGACATGAGCTGAAGTTTATTCGGCATGTCGTCGGGCAGTTTGGTGGGTGCGATTGTGGAATTTGGGTGAAAGATTCCGGCGGCAGTTGGTTGGCGTGGAGATGAGGATGGTGGGATGGGTCGAGACGACGAGAGATTGTGGAATAGGGAGGCGATGGGGTTTCTTTAGGTGAGACGAGGAAGAGGGCGGCAAGCGAGAGGAGGCGGAGGACGAGAGAGTGATCGAGTGCCGTCGGTCGGAGGGAGAGAGGAGAGCCTGGAGCGGCGGGGTATGGATATAAGACAGGTCGCCCTGGGCGCGGCTTTCGGTGCTGCGGTGGCCGTGAATGCTGCATTACAGTCGCTCCAAGATGCCGTCAGCTTCCTCATTCACAGTCCCGGTCCCAGTTCCAGAAGTCGGCCCGTGGATCTTCTGGACGCCACCACTCGCGATGCGCGTAAGCGCCCTCTGAGTTTTGTTGATGATGTGGACGACGACGAGGACGATTTTGACGCTTTCAAGAACAACGACGAAGATGAAGCCCGTTATTGTCCCGCTCTCCCTCCTCTGACAGACCATCTTTTCGAGCATGAAGGTTTCCTGGTTTCTCTATCATGCTGAAGAAAACGTGCATTCTGTACATAGAGCGGAAATCTCTCTCGATAAAAGCATTTGCCATCCATTTAAGAATTTTTACTCCACATTTGAACGTTGTGTTATACATTGTTTTAATTAGTCGTAGACCTAAACATTCAACTAGATTAATTGGTTGGCAGTAACGCAGACAGTGCTAGCCTTGACGGCCGACATTGACCATGATCTAGTGCATACCTTGATCTTTTTCGTCCAAAACCTAAAGAAGTGTGAGGATTACAGCAAACGGTATTCTTGCGTATACTCCATGTCGAACATTCACTGAAACTAATCGAACCCATACCCTGGCATGAATTCGTGTGGCCTCAATTTGTCTGTGTGCGTCCCCATTTTGTTTGGTTCTGTAGGTGGACCCAGTGGCGGAGCTAAGTGGGGGTGCGGTGCAGTGGGGGGCACGCCCCCCCTGCGGTCGAGAAATTCCCCTCCCCTTCGGAGCAAATTTTCCTAGCCCCCCCTTTCCCCGCAATAATTTGGAAAATTGGTAAGGACTAGTGAACGGGTTTCCACCCTCACAAAGTCTCAACCACAATCTTCGTATCTTCAACCTCTTTTCTTTCTTTCGTTTCTTCTCCAAATTGGACACTTGAAATTCAACCAGCTCCGGGACACTTCTGTCGATGTCGGCTGCAGAAGTCTCTTCCGCTCGCTCTATATTATCTTCACTTGTTAAAGTATCGTTCACCTTCCTTTCCTGTTCTTCCGTTCCAGGAGAAGCAGGAGCTTCCAGAGGAAATACATGTTCTTCAGTCGTATCCGAGACTTTCAGCTTCTTGTGCTTTTTGATCTTTACAGCAGAATCAGGAGCTTCGTGGTCAATCAAGGTTGCCAATTCTGCCTTGTGTTCCTGGTGTTGCTTTCGCTTTTTTCGCCTAGTATGAGGTTCAATTTCGCTCTCTGCATTAGATTCTTCCTCAACCACAACCTCTGAGGCTCCCTCCTTGCTTTCATCTCTACTCAGTGCAGGATCAGAATCCTTGTTCGAGACTTTCTCCCTGTTACCTGGAGAAGAACCTTCCGCTTTCTCTCTAAGCGGAAGCAGAGCAGCCCGCTCCCGAGCTCTGGCATTCAAACGATCTAATAGTATTGGAGAACCACGCTTCCGGCTTTCTCCTCCCAGCCAGCGCTCCACCTGAAACATCGTTGCCCCCTAAACAGCAGGCAAGCATTTAATCTTCAGGGCAAAATTGCTCGCGCACATCTAGACGAACCATGTGACAAGAAAACTGAACCCTTCTCACGAATCTCTATCACACAGACGTCCCGTACTGCTCTGCGCCAAGCTCCGCAAAATGTCCGCACGTGGAGCACATGAATAATCTGATGTCTACTTCACTGACAATTTCGAGACGTGATCCGAGCGTAATCGGAAAAAAAGTAGCAACGACATGTTTTCAGATTTCAGAGAGGCCTTGACTGCATCCCTACACAGGTTCGGGGTTTAGGGTTTAGTTTACAAAGTTGGAAGAAAACGCTATACAAAGGTTAGACATTAACCCCAGCGTGGTAAGTTAAACAAGGTAGCCTAATTAGTGTATGCGTAAATTCCATTCTTCAGATTAAGAGTATTTAAAAAGCGGCGATGATTGAGGGTTAGGGTATCAGACTATATGATCACAAGAATTCGAAACGCAAAATTAGTTTGCAGTAGGTCTTGGAGAATCAACGCAGCTGTATGTCATAACTTGTAAAAAATCTGATATTTCATGGATCAAAGATGAATTATTATATATTTGATTGGTGATCATTATTGAACTCGAATGAGTTCACAGCTGAGTTAATTGTCATTATTCGTCGCTGCAGCTCTCCACAATAATCGCTTAATTCCTCGTTTTGTGTGCGCGCTAATATGTTTTAGAGTCAGTTAAAAATTCAAGCCGGCACTATTCGATGTACCCACACTAATTTCTCGCTTGGTCCCTAAAGTTCTCTCTTCCCAATCAATCTGGCAGTCTATAATTGCAAAAAAGAGTATAGTCAAGATGGTTATGCGGGCGATAAGGTTTGTGTCTAGATAAACTACAGAAACTATGAAGTGTTTCGTACCAAAATTGATATGTAGAAGTAGTCTAATTGTAGTTGCAGTTGAAAGTGTGAAAATATACGTCGAAAGGAAGCAAAGGCGCAACTCGAGCAGAGTCGACAACTTAGAAGAACCTTTGCGCGGTCTCTTTCGATCATCGTGGAGTCCAGGGCCGTTTGACTACGCTGCTCCCGTTTGACTACGCTGCTCGGGAGGTCGAGAAGCGGACGAAAGCTCCGCCGCTACGCCTCTAACCGCGGCTAAATCTGGAGGCGGACACGGGAGCGCCCGGATAGACGGCGAGGCCGACGGGCTCTGACAGGACATCGGAGCACGAAAGTGGGAGCTCTTGGCGGGCGGTGGATCTCGGAGGTTCCGGTTATCGGAGGAAAGCCTGGAGGAGTACGATACGGGCGACCGCACCGGTGAGCCCAGTGCAGTTCGGAAGTGATGGCCGATGTTCGTGGAAGCTTCGAATTTAGCAGGAGGAGCGCGGCAGGCGGTTTAGAAAGAACCTTTTTGCGCGGTCTCTTTCGATCATCGTGGAGTCCAGGGCCCCGGCTCGTCGTAGAACCTACTGTTGGGATGTGACGCGGAGCGAGCGAGAGGCGGAGGTGGAAGGTGGGAATCATTCCCACGTTTTTGTCGATGTGGGAATTTCCGCATTTGCGCATTTCCGCAATTCCGCAGTTGCGAGTTTGCCTGCGAGGGTGCATGGTTCCGGGCACGCAGAGGGGAAGGGGTCTTGGCAGTTCGATCCATGAGCGATGGGACTTCGCATCCAAATCACCTCCTCCTTCTGCTGGTCCGCTGCAGGAGCAGGGAAGGGCCGTCCCGGCTCCTTCTCCGTCTAAACGCCACGTAACTCAGGGGACAGGCCTAATAATTTCGGAAAACTGATTTGTGCCTGTCCTTCTCGTCCACCGCAAGCGTAGTCCTGCCTCGCCCTCGCCTGTCCAGTCCGGTGCCTCCGTTCTTTATCCATTTTACTGTCAATTCTGCGATGGATCCGATCCGTTTGGAGGTTATTTGTCGCGGCGTGCTCCTTCCGGAATTACGCGTGTAGCCATAGGCCAACCGCTGTCAAATAAGGCTGAAGATTTTAGTCTGTTTGCAAGAACTGGCAGGCATTTGATTCTCGATCCTCGGATCGATCGAACGACCTAGAAACCCCATTGTCTTTTGGTCGTTACCCGTTCATCGCCTTAACTTACTTTTGCAGATAATCTTCGTGGGAGAATGTTGTATGGTCCTGCTGAAAGATTTTTCCGAGTCTACCTAACAACTGCATGAACGAGATCTAGATTACCGGTACTGGATACACAAATCTGGATGGAATGATCAACAGTATGTGCGCCTCTGTAGAAATTCAGATCTCGGGAGCCCATTATCATCTTGTGCCATGATCAAAGACTCGGAGTGATGCTTGAGTAGATTCCTTGGTCCACCACCAGATCTACAGCATCAACAAGCTCATGGCCATGGCAAAGCCTCCTTTCATATGAAAAGTGAGGGCTTCTCAAACGACATGAAACTCTCATGGCTAACGTTATTGGTCCTCTAATTTCAGACGATTATTTGACTGAATCGTTGGATGTCGCGCAAATCTAGGCAGAGAAACTTTTTCTCTTCTTCCAGAGGCAGGTGGATCCGAAAAGATACATCGTCCTTACGTGGAACATGATTTTCTTTCTCTATGCGAGCACCACATGAAGAAAGGAAAGCACGAACCGCTCGATTGGTGCGGGCTAATGCGAATAAGTCAATTCAAGCTCGTATTTCTACGAGCTTGAATTGTTTTATTCGTCGAGCTTCCGGAGTCCAACTCGCTTGCGTAAATTCATCACGATGAAGTTTCCTACTTTCTGAGCTTTGTTTGACCAGATTTTGGGTTAACGGCCACTCACAATAATTTTTATGCTTTTTCCAGTGCCTTGCGAAAGGAATATTATGCTTGGCGTCGAAGATTTGCAAGGTACGCGTCTGGTTTGAAAGGCTAGCAGACAACACCACTCTGATACAACTTTTAGGTTATGACATTCGAGTTCCAAAAGTCAGACGTTTGATTTGGCATCTACTGAGTTTACACTGAACGTTTGATTTTATTGATCTGTATGCATTCACGGTTATATGAAGCTCAGATCACAAGCAATTGCTGTAAAGACAACCAAAATTCACTTTGGCTTTTCTCATCCGAATAAGGCTGGATATTTTTAAGACATCAAATTATTCTTTTCCGGAGGTTAGTAAAGAAGTTAAGCTGCACTGACTGCTTCTGGGTCCACCTACAACAAGTCCAGATCCAATGCAAAGTTGCAAACTGTTTTCGCTCTCTCTCCGTCCGACTCTGCTCTCATGCACAAGGAGGAGAGAGAAGCGGCGAGAACGGCAAGATCATTTTGGGAAACGCACTCCTAGAGCCTATTGATCTTGTATGTTGCAGTCTAGGGGCCAAGCAGCTTTTTGGGTGATAACTTTACACGGCTGACTGTCATTGACACGGGAACAGATCTTCAGCCATCTCTTGCTTTCACGAGTGGTGAATTCATTTAAATTTACTGTTTCACCTCCGTTCATTCCGATTTCTGATGCTTCTGATTTTTCGTTCTTGCATGTAAAATATTTGAGCTACTCACTACCACACTTAATAGTATAATGGATCCACTTACACTTGGTCACCACTGAGGCTGGTGCTGGTAAGAAAAAGATGTTGCTATTTCAGAGATCACATTACCCTCTGGAATATGTTCACAAACTTCCCAATCGAAAGCGTTTGAATAGGTCCACTAGACATATGAAGAAAAGAGTGTGGACCATCTCACATGATCGAAGTTCGGTCCACTTTGTACCTTTACATAGATCCCACCCTTTAATTGACTGACTGTTGGATGCAATGTGCCACCAATCTCGATTCCACGCACCATGCATTACAGACTCAAGCTTTTTTCGTTATAAAGTTCAACTTTCATACTTCCTAACAAATCAAGATTTTTAACAAACCTTTTTTTCGGTTTATGATCTGTATCAAATGCCTTATGTACTTTTGCAACGGGGTTTGAATCTAAGATGCTTCCCTATACTCTTGAAAGAATATTATTAAAGATAGCCTCACTTCTTGCCTTGCTTGATTGTTGAAGTCAAAATAGATGCGATTGCAATGGGTGACTATGTGAAGAAATGGAATCATACCTCAGGAGTGATGTACTTGTGTTGAAATGCAGGAACAAAAGAGAGAAAAATTGGATAATATATAGGTGAACATTCTATAACAAGTATCTGTAGACGAATCTAAAGGTTGTGTATACTCTAAGAACCTAGTCTTGTCTTTTACTATCATCATACGGGACACAAAAAGGATGATTTTGTGGAAATGAACTCCACGTGAATGTAACTGAAAGATCGTACTTCTTAAAATAAGAAATGATGTTTTATTTAGTGGTATGGAAATTTCAAAGATCCAAAAGTCGACACACATCCGGATGATCCAGTTTTATACATGTATGAAGGACTATGAATGTTCACTCGAGAAAATGGAGAAGTAACTGAAAACTTGAAGATTTGTTGTTATTCTTGTTATTCATGATTAAACGGAGTAGGATTTCTTTGTTTGCTAGTATTGCTACAATTGTCCCAGATTATTAGGAACTTCGTATCGATGACTTCTGTCAAATCGCATGAATAATTCATATAAATTTCTTCGACTCTTGAGCACTCAAAGTCAATGGCAGTAAAATATTGATTCACATACCTTCAATTATAGCAAATATATTTATGTAGGCGAGGGTAGCTGGTTACTCATTTGATTCCGCATCCTGCCGGACGTCTTCTCAACATTGGGCATCTGAAACTCTTGGAAACTGTGTCAAGGAGTGTAGATTATTCATGTAAGGAGAATTTCTTCGTTTCTTGCTGCAGGTAACTCCGTCTTTCACCTTCCATTCTGTTTCTGTTTAGGATTTTGAGTCCTTTGAAGATTGTAAGGGCTCTCTGGATGACGTCGGGATCATGCGAAGGGGAATCGAAAGATGGAGAAAAAATAGGAGATTTCGTGAGCTGGTTTCGTCCTAGACTTGTCCTGTGTGAGAAGAGACATAACATCTCGAAATAAGTTGCCGTTGATATCCAGTCTCCACCAGAAGAATGAAGAGGTCCTTTACAGTGCTTCAGTGCTTCCGTGCTTCAGTTTGCTGTAAACATGCATTGACCGAACAAGTTTGGGAATTCGCACTAGGTGCATGTGCCAGGCAATTGCCATCTCTTTCGGTTGTCAGGAAGATTTTATTGGTTCCAATATTTAACACTAGAGAAGAGGAAATGTCATGGAAAAGTTGACTAACACTTAAATATCTACGCACATAAATCCCCTTCTCCCATCTGCAAACGTCTCCCTTCTCAAGCAGATCACTTCCGTAATGAAGAGAATGAACATTTGATTATAAGTCATATTTGATTCACGTTTTTCAGATTACTAAATTTGTTTGTTTCTATTATATACAAAAACGTCTGAGGCCAGAAATGAATAATCATATTATCTTGAAAATAGAAGAAAGTAATGTGTTTAAATTATCTTCTATTTTAAATTTTTACAAAAACAATCTTGTTTCTATCATATTAAATAAACTCATGACATCTTTTACTTCATATCTATTTTATATCAAACCCTGTTCACTGTAGAAACTTTAGGAAGAAGTTCTTATAGACTATGAATATTTTTAATAAAAAGTTATTATTGCTAGAATGGGTGAATTTTAAAAAAGGTGTCACGCATATCAAAAGGTAGGCAATGGGTACTCATTGCAAGTCATTAGAATCATACAACGTTGATGACCAATGAGGAATTGAACTTACTCTTCATAATTTTGGAACGCGAAGTATGAAGCTATGTTTACTAACATTTTGCCACAATATGTAAATTTGATACTTCTATGTTACTAAATATAAAAACATCGTAGTAGAAGAGCCGAAGCATCCTTTGTGCTAAACAAAAATTCCAATTTTTACGTCACCACAAAGACGGTTAAATGTACAGTTGTCACAACCATCATTTTGCTTGAGCTCCTAAATTCCTTTCGTGAGTTTTGTAGGTTATAGGGGGGCATGTTATTGTTTACCTTTGGTTATTTGTCAGAAATTAGACTAGAACTTCACAATTTAGGGTTTAGGTTAAAAATGGCATATGAACTTCTTCAGATAGAATGCGTGGCATTCCTTTGAAATTATTTGATCTTTTACAGGGTTGCTAAGCCATCACATAAGGATTTTTTTTTATAAAGATAGCTGAGCAGCACGTTACTACTGCAACATGCAATAGCTAGCTACCGGTATAGTTTTCATTTTGGGTTGTTCGATATAAAACTAACTTATCATATTCAAACACATGCAGAAAACAAAATACCAAGTCAAAGCTCTGAACATGACTTCATTAAAAAATTCAGAGTGAAAGAACAAGAAGATGGACATGGATTATTTTAGCCTTGTTGTCGTTTGCTAATAGTTTTCAAATCATTACATCCACAGAAAATATCAAATATTTTTTATCTCACTTCATATAGTTTGGCTATAGTGATGGACATGCAAGAACTATCAATACTTAATGAAACTATGAACACATTTGTGACGCTAATTTAACGAAGGATGCATCAGACAAATAAAAAACTAGCGATTGACAAGAATAGGAAACAGATATGTTCATCGAAAAAATGTGGAATGTAAAGAATTTAAATACCAAATTATGCGATCATTCTGGCATGTACAAGATGCATTAATAAGCAAAGACATAATAGAATCTTTCAAGTAATTTAATGGTTTGGAGAAGTTGTGAGCGGTTTCGACACATGTTTGTCTCTCTCATGATGGGTTACTATCTTATCTTACTATAATATATCTTATCTTGATGTGGGTTGCAAAAGAAAGAAAACTCTTTATTTTGCACGACACATCAAGTACTTTTTTCAATTTGATGATCGATCATAGATACAAACATGATGTAGAAAAGATTCCCACAAAATGAGTTCGAGTTGAACGAAGTTTGAAATTGAAAAATTTAATCCAAATATTTATATGTTCCAATTCTTTTGAGAAGTCTAACAAAATGCAGAGACACTTGTAGAGGCATTTGAATCTTTTCGCAATCATGAAATTGCATCTCGGTTTGTAGCGAATGTAGAAAAGATGTATCAAGTTAAGGTAAATCTTAGATTGATCACTTTATCATTGATTGGAAAAACATGATGTGCTCGATACAAAAAAGCAAATGTAAAACCTTGGTGTTTTCTGATAGATAAAGCATTGATGGTTTAGATAAGATGCTAGTTATCTTTTGTGAATATCTTAAGATTAGATCATGAACGATGACTTTTACGCCTACTAATCATATGACATAGACTAGAACTTATACTATGAAAATTCCATAGTCTTAAAAGGAGACTGACTCTTTAAGAATAACTTTAAAGTAGATTGGGTCTTTCAGTCATTTTCTTCAATGTTTGGTTTGAATTATCACTTGTTTGCTTCTGAATGGCTCCACGTTCTTCTTTCTTTCATGCACTTTGTTGACTTCACGTATAGAAGCATGACCGAGTTATGAGACATCGAGGGTAAATATATATATATTGGAAAATCTTGTGATACATGTTAATTATTATAAACTAGTTATGATGTCATAGGAGTTAATTCAGGTATTGATCAAATGATTTACAATCAACATCTAGTTAGTTCAACTATGATTAATAATCAATATTCATTTATATTATATAAATATAAAATTTTTTGGCTAAAATTTATTCGATATTTCAATAAATAATTTTGGATATTTAATGCATGTAGTTTTTTTACAGGCATTAGGTAATTGAAAATATATTTAGAAATGTTTATCATTGTGAATATAGATTTTGAAATACATGTCAGGCATGTGAGAGAGAGATAAATACAAAACAATGACTGAAAGAAGTTATTCATTTCGTTATATTTACCCGAACGTCATCGAAAGTATTATTTCCTCTGCTCTTCGGAAATTTCTTCTGAATTAGACTTACAAATTACTTGAATATACGTCGAGTCACATCACAGAGATAGTGATCTGCGTAGAACTTGGTAAGCGCCACTTAATCCTTCGCTCACTAGCTCAAAAGGAAAGACACAAGTTTCCCCAGGATTTGATACTACGCCGACTATCCTGCTACTCCTCCCTCGTCCTCAATAACGCTCCAAGGAAATTTCGTTCGCTAGCTTCTTTTCATAAATGTCGATTTAATGGCAGCAGGCTTCTTTTGCTTTAGTTTAAAGTATAAGTTTGTCCCGTGGCAGAACGCCTTTTCTGGCGCTGCCCTTCACGGCCGCCCCTCCGACGTTCTATTCCTGTACACTTTCTCGATCCGCCGGCCAAGTCGTGGGCCTTCAGGCTTCCGCGACTGCCGCACGAGAGCAACAAACAACTTTCCGGGAGCCGGAAATTTGCGCCGCTCGCGGTTTCGGCAAAGCTGCCGGACGTCCGTAACTGCGTCCCCGACCCTTCGACCGATTTAATTCTATTCAGAAGGCGAGGAATAGAATTTATGTCGTGGTCGGTGTGGTGTGTGTTCGAGGAGGAGTTGCGCATTTGCGGCAGGTGCTCGATCAGCGAAAGGTCTGTCAGCGAACCCTAGCCGCAAGCTTTTGACCTGAAGTCGGAGAACTTTCCGCAGACGTGTCAGGGAAGCATACATGGAAAGGGAGGACGGAGAAGAGTTGCGAGAAGAGCAGTAGCTGCAGAGGAACGATGAGACCGGATTGCGTCACATCATAATTGCAATCTAACATTGATTGATTCGGTACATTGCATGAGTTGCGATTGTAAACCCTCCTTCGAGCGTTTGCGGGTCCCCTCGGGGCCCTCCACGACTCGTGGAGGGCCCTGATTCCAATGACCTTGGAATCGGCGTGCCTGGCAAGGAGGTGCAGATTTGCGGATACAGCAGCAGAGCTGTTTCTGGTGGCAAGATTGATGATACGGTGAGGTTGGAACTGGTGAACAGTCTGTCTGATAACCACCACGAACTCAGCATGCTTTTTCTGTATGCATGTTCATTCATTCTAGCTTTGCAAAATTTAATTTAAACAAATCATCCAGTCCGCCATGTACTTTAGAAAGTCAAAACACCAAAAGGTGATGAAGATTCGAGAGAGGTTTTTAGTTTCCACTATAGAACTTCCAGAAAATCTCTTCTTCAGCATTTCCCACTTCAGAAAATGGCACACGGTCAACTAGAGTTACATATGAGTCAGCACAACTTTAAATAGTACTGTATGAAGTGGATTCGGCTGCTGGACTATGAATGGTTCCTAGATTCTTTTTCATGGCCATGCATCTCCGAGCCCCATGTGACTCAAGGTGGTACAGTTATTTGTACATTGGAATCTCGAGGGTGTTGTCCGGAAAACTATATTCTCGATGTCACAACGACACATGTTTCGAAATTAAATTATATCAAACTCAGAAGCTTCATAGCGCTGTCATTATTCCCACATAGTGAATAAAGTTTTACTCAGAGCTTGTCGCCGCATTCCAGAAGAACAAACATCAGGCCGTCAGTTATGTTGTAGAGTTGCTGGTGGAACACAGTTTGGAGATGTTACGTGTTTCATAGCATTCTAAATAATCACCCCCAAAATCATACTTGCTATTCTATGCGATTCTGCTTGATTTTCACTATTCCCGTAACCCAGCAGCTTGATAATACTCACGCGTAGGAGAGAGGAGAGACTTCTTCATGATTGCTTTGGAAGCAGCCTCATAAGCGTTCAGCCTCTTGGAGGATGGTTGTCCTCAGTCGCACCAATCTCCATAAACAAAATTCTCAGTTTTATTGTGACAAAGTGGTTGGCATTCTTGCGTTCAGACTGATAAAAGTGTATATACTAGTTTCTAATGTCAAAGTTACTCTTGTGGGGCACTGGAATGGAATAAACCGAAGATATAAGGAAGATTCTCATCTAAGTTGAATATTTCAACTTAGATGAGGGTCGGCTTGAAATGTGTGTTAAAGGAAGATAAAGCGGTGGCGTGAACGGTTGGACTCTACAGTTGACTCATTGTATGGTGCGTTGTATTTGTTCAGTATGTTCCCATAATAAAGATTAAAAGTATCCAGCCGAGCATTTCACTTTGTTCTGCGGAGTGAACTGGAGTTTCTAAGTTCCAAGTTCCTCCTGTGGATCCCTCGGATAAGCCGAAGATATAAGGAACCTTCTGCGTTGGAATATCCAACTGAAATCAGGGTCAGAGGTAAAGTGACTTTGTTTTACTCTCCAGTTTAGACATTGTACTGCGCGTAATACTTGTTTGGCAAGATACCACAATACAATCAAAAATATGTTCTGAGAATAGTGTCCAATGTGTATCGTTCCATTTAAAAATCCGATTATCTAATATCACAGCAACGGTTAACAAAAATAAACAAGCCAGTCAAGATGCTGCTTCTGAAACATACTTGACTTGGCTGTTTGAAAAAGCAAAAGAAATTCGCGTACAAGTGAAGATTGCATTTGAAGATACAACCTGTAGCATTCTGCATGATCGCTACATACTGTCATGGCATAAGTTGGAGAAGGTCTTATGTAACTGTGAGCAGATCGTGTCTTGATTCTTATGAAGTGGACGGTGGGTTACATCATGTAACCCACCATCCACATGTAACCTACATGTGGATGAGTACTTCACACTCAACATCAACGAGTAAGTTGAATACAAGAGGAGAGTGAAAAATAATGTAGTGAATAATTTCCAGTTGGATTCTTGATAAATTTAAAATATATATAAATTTCTAGAGCACCGAGTCATAAAAAATTATATTGTGCATTTTTTAGAAGATCTTGCACTAAGAGTTAATGCCAACTATTGTTGCAGGATAGCTGTGTAGTCATCGGAGTGAATGCAAGACACTTTTTATGTGTAGCCTGGTGTGAGAAAAATGATCCCTAGGGTAAAGTAAATAATTCCTACAAGTACACCAATGGACACCTGCTGCAGAATTCACCAATATAGAGAACACCCAACAAAAGAATCAATTATCATAGGTTGAAAAAAAACATGTCACGTAAAGTAAGATGACATATTTTGATCTAATATTTGGTTGCATTCTAACTTTAGCGAGAGACTAAATCATTGTTCGAGATTATACTTTGATTCTTTCAACAACATTTGATCTTTTCAGAGTTAGTTGTATCATGCATCATCAAGATTTTTGTGTGTAGGCATGTTAGTAAAAGTCTGAAAAAATTACTTACAATGTTAATATCACCTCCTTGTTTCAGCTTCAGTTATAAAGTTGGAACAAGTAAACATGTAACCATCCACTAATTAGCTCATTTGTGTAGTTGTACTTTTTGAGAATTATTCAGTTGCATTAATCTAGATGATGCATCTAAATGACTGTCCAAGAATCAAAAAATTAAAAATAACTAAAACAGCTGAAGAATTTCAGAGTCAAAATCTCTAAAGCTGTGAATAAAATTTATATAAATTGTAAAACTGTAACTTTCATTGAATAATGTCTTGTCAGAATCAAATTATTACACATTGTTTATGACTGAACATTTTCAGATTTGAGGTATCATCAAATAAAGATGCTAAACATGCAAAACATATAATAGAAAGGTATGAAATCACAATTTTAAATTTTGTAACTTAAAATTCATGTGAATTTGCTTTACAAAAAAGAGAGAGTACTAAAGACATGAATTAATACTTTTGCGTTTCAACCATTTTATCAATTGAACAATGTGCTTTCATCTTTTTATCTCACATGTTTGGAATTATGATATGAGCATACAAGTGCAAAAGTTGCAGAAATACTTGTTTTATTTGAGTCAATATATCAGGTATTGCAGTTTCCATGTAAGTTTGTCTTACCCTTTAGACTTCAAACGAGATGTTCATCTGGAGTTTTGAATCATTGTTCTCTAAAATTTAGCGTATGAGGTATTTTTCATCTCATCAATACAACAAAGTTTTTCTTCACCTGCAAGCAGAGTAGAAGAACGTAAATTCTTGAGAGGATTTACGTTGACCTTAGCAAGTATCATGCTGGTTCTGTCGTGTTCTAAACGACGTGATAAACAAGCAGGACTGCTCTTAGCTCGGACGAAATCTGATTTTATTTTAATGTTTGAGGTTGAAAGACCTCCAGACACTGGTGTTAGAACTGTGCATGCCTGACAGTCGAGGTAGAAGAACAATCATACCAGCAGTTGAAGACCGCGAGTCCTCGTGTACTCTGTACCCATGACATTATGATTAGAAAATGATTTCCCACAAAGTTTATCAGTTTCTGAACCTACGCTATATGCAGAGTAATGTAGACTACTGTACCGATCGTCAAAGCAAGAAAAACGCGCAAGAGACTTTACACACCAAGCTGACAACCCATGTGCCTCTCAGTTGTAAGAATACAACCACTTGCTTGAATAAATCAAAGATTCTTTAAATCTCTGTGCTCAGCGTGACGACATCGACTGTATCAGCACACTGATGCATTCACTCAATTTTCACGTTCACTTGCACAACAAAGTCAAGATTGACTCTGACCTTCTCAGAACATTTTCCAATCACTCCGAGTATGGAGGAACACGCGTGTTGTGTTAGTATTGTCTTGACCTCGATCATCCAGACAATATAATGAGAGGATCTGATGAGTAAGCTGCAAATTTCTACTCGCTACGCTTCGGAGGGTCTGTGTTCCCGTGGGTGTTGATGCAGCTAGATTCCCATTCTTCCAGTCCGATTGTACATGGAGTTTTCCACAAGGTAGAGTACTTCCCATCTGAGATATCTGAGTTTCCATGCTTTCTTTGACATTCTGCATGCACATCGCACCATCGATACGAACCAGTTTTTTGGATTTCAGATTCACTTGCAGAGCTTTTAGCTTGTCCACTCAGTTGGGTCACCAGAGCTAATCAAACAACTCTTTTGGATTTCAGATTCACCTGCAGAGCTTTTAGCTTGTCCACTGAGTTGGGTCACCAGTGCTAATCAAACAGCTCTCTCCGTTAAACTTCACAAAAGGTTTGTTTCCCGAGAGATATAAAGTCCCCATTGCACACTCTCTACAATTTGCTTTGGAACCGGAATATTGATTATCTGCTTTGATTTTGATTCACATCTCTTGTATTGCCCAGCACTGAGTGCGAGCAGCGTCTTACTTCTAGTTTGCACAATATCCCTACGTTCATGGTGATTGCTCCTGATCCGAATCGTTGCAGAGGTAAGATTAATCTTATTTTTCTCTTCATGCAGGTCGCAAGAAGTGTCATGCCCAGCGGGCACAAGTTTTGACACTGCGACGGGAAGTTAATTCTCTTCGGGTGAGCCGATCCGAAGGATTGAGGAGGGGCTCCTGTAGCCCAGGTGACATTTCGCTCGCGTATTCCAAGCAGCAAACGTTTCTTAATCTCTTTGAGAGGAGGAGAGAATGGAAGGTGCAGGTGCGTCCATCTTCAGTCACGCTGCTGAACTGGCGACACGGGAAATGGACTCCGCACACGAGGAACCGGAGCTTCCCTCCGCCATCCAGGACCTTGTACAGCGTCTGGAAGGACAAGGCGACCCTATAACGCAGCTTCCCGATTTAACCAAGCCAGAATTTCGGGAGTTCTTTCCCTATAGTGAATCATCGATTTTCATGGATTCATCATCATGGATTCGCTCGACAATCGTAGGGTGGCGAAGCCAAGTGCGTCTTCGAGTGCTGGAGGCAATCGGCAGCTGCAACACCCTTGAGATTCTGGACGTGGGCAAGATTTGTGGGGCATATATATCAGGGTTGACGCCAAGCGAGTGGGAGGTAGTTCTCAGAGGTTTCAGGTCTAGCACCGTTCTTAAAAAGATAATCGTTGGTTGGTTGTTCGCTTCAGATGATGCGGATAATGAGAGCTTGTGTTTCCAGCTGGGGAGAATTCTGAATTCCTCTAGCGTAACAGAGTTAGCAGTGCGTGCCAGATTGAGTGCCAGATATCTCTCGAATCTCGCCTCAGGTCTGCGAGGACGTTCCGATTCTAAACTCAAGTCTTTAGATTTATTGGTATCGTGGGAGGACTCGAGTGGGGTGAAGTATGTGGCTGACATGATCAATAGTGCTCCTCTATTAGAAACGTTGCGTTTCGGCGGCTATTGCAAGGACCTGGAGGACGAGACCGTTGGAATCCTGTCCAAGGCTTTGATCCAGAGCTTGGCTTTGAAAGAATTTACCTTAGAGAATGCGGGGAAGTGGGCATGGCCCTTGTTGCTGAAAGCATTGGCCGGAGACGATCGCAACCGATCCATTGAACGTCTTCGGCTAAAGGTTATGGATGGACTCGGAGACTGGTTAAGGGAACTTCTTATTTCCAACCCATCATTGAAGGAAGTGGAGCTCCACCGACTTGTCATGGAGCCTGAGCAAGCGCACCAGCTCGGCGAAGCCATACGTGACAATGCCATAGCGACTACTATACTTGTTAGGTTTGAATCCAGGTTTGATGAATACTGGGAGTCAGTGGAAGCTCTTGCTCGTTCTGCTAGCTCCGAAGTCAACGACCCCACTCTGGAGATTACAGTCCATGTTCGTAGTGAAGATGAAGTGATGTTATCATTAAACCTATTAGGTAGGGTACTGCGCGGGGAAATCACATCTATGAAATCTCTGAGTATATTACATTACCAAGATAGACCAGAAAGTATCTTGTCTATAAATGGAAAAGCTGGAGAAACTTGCGTCCTGAAGAAACTCGGATTAATACGTCTAAGCGAAGATGTTTGGAAGGGAGTATGGAAGTACCTGCTTTTGTGCCTGCGAGGGAACACAAGTCTCACTCACTTGGATTTGTGTGAGACCTGGCTGGACGAAGAGACGTTCAGGGACATGATGGGGCTACTCCAAGTGAACTTGAGTCTCCAGGAAATAAATGTCTCAGAAACCTCATGGGCTACAGACGGAAAGGCGGCGTTGATTCAAGAGGCACTCAAGCAGAACGAGAAGCGGGCCACCTACATGTCCGTATTTAGAGAAGCCGGATTAGCATTTGGAGATCCAAAAGCCGGTCGACTCTTTCTATGCGGCTCTCCTCTAGCAGGTAACGTGCTCTGTAACCTCTCAGCTTTTTGAACTAGCAATCTAAGGTTTTACTTCTCCAAAATTTATCCTATAGTAAAAAAAGTTCATTTTTCTCTCTACACATATTTGGAATAGTTTAAAAAGTTTTAAAGAATTGAAGAACAATTATTTTACCATCCTAATTAATTGAGATTATAAATAATATCTATTCAATCATTTCAAATTTTGAATTGATATTCAAAATTTTTACCAATACTCTTTATCCATTTGAAATAATAGTATCAAGTAATCTGTAAAAATATCTCAAGTTATATTTGTTGTGGTTATTTGTACTCATTTTGCAGGCAAGACTCAATTGCGTCAAACCTTGATGAGGATAGTTGAAGGCAAAAGTTGGCTTGGAAACAAATGGAACAAGTTGTTTAGAACTAAAGGTATCGAAGTGGAGTACTTGCAAAACAACGATAAAAGGCAAATTTCAATCTGGGATCTTGCGGGGCAAGAGATTTTTCGTACCCTTCAAACTGTGCTCTTTCCTCAATCCAACAATTTTTGTGTTTTTTTATTTGTGTATAGCTCTTTTTGTGAGAACTCATCTTCTAAAAAAGAAGACTCTTGTTTTCGGACAGAGTTGGAGGAATGGATGAGTTTTATCACATCCAGCTCTAGGGTCACGGGACATAATCGTCCGCAAGTTCTTGTTGTGATTTCACACAAGGACAAAATCAAATCCAGCTCTTTGACTTGGGCTCACTCAATAGTGAAAGATGTCAACCAAAGATTTGCAAAATTTGTGGATCTTCATCCAATTCAAGAGTGTTTTCATGTAGATACGAGAAAAAAGAAGCAAGTTATAGATCTCAAAGATTATATTTTTGAGATTTTTGACAAGTTGTTGAGTGAAAAATCCCCACGGGTTCCCCAATTGTGTTCCCGACTCTCTTCCCTCTTGGCTACAAACATCAAGGAGAACAGAAGTTGCCCTATTTGGTTACCTCAAAAGTTTAATAAATTCTGTGATCCCATCTTGACAGAGTTCATTTCATCCTCTTCAGCTTTTGCCATTGATCATTCAAGGATATTAAATTCGATAGTATCTTATTTGAATGACGTTGGATCCATAGTTTATATTCCAACCCTTAGTTACATCATTGTAGATCCAAACTGGCTCACTAATACATTATTGGGTGAGCTGGTAGCCCTGGGTCAAAAATTTCATGCTCAAGAGCACGAAAGTAAGTCGCATTTCTCATACTCCAGCAAGGACGGATTTGTGAGCGAGAGTGTCTTTGTGGGATTGATAGAGGAGTTTCTGGGAAAGCAACCGCATGGACAGATTGGTGTGGACAGAGATGTGATTGAGAACATCCTTATCCATTTAGATTTGTGTTTCAAGGTGGAAGATACTTCTCAATTTTATTTCATTCCCTCCTTCATACCGGAGCATGCAAGCAATGAAGAACAGAAGCCTCAAGAAGGGAAGGACTTGGAGTCGATGGCTTGGGAAAGTAGGGGTGAAACTTCAGAGTTTGTCGGCATCCGGATTCAATGCCAAGATGGAAGAACAATGTCATTGACCGCTGCTTTTTTCCCGTGCTTCCAGGTGATTTCATATTTATTGTGAGCAAATTGAATGCTTGGAGTTCTCATTGTAACTTGTGGTCGATGAATTTTCCCTTCTCATTAGTTGAATTCAATTTTGTGGAATGCGCAGCTCAATATTTACCAAATTTTGTATCATTGTAGATGTTCATGAGACGCAAGTTGATATCGGAGATGCGTGTCTCCAAGAAAACAGTGACCTGCTCTCGACAGTATCTGCGACTTTTTCTTGATGGACACGAGATCTACGTCGAGCAAGGAACGTCCCACAATTACATGGATGTTTTGATGTTACGCTCAAAGCATAAATCACGGTCGGAGGCTCTGCAATACTTGATGAAGCATATTGTCCAGGTGTTGATATCATTTTGCGCATCATCCAAAGGCTGTCCTGGGGTGGCTTTAGTGCTCAGTGTGATCCAAACATTTTGCGTGGAGATGTTGATTCCGAGTCATCTCAGAGGAGCCATTCTCATCGAGGAGCTCAAATCAAACTTCATTGATAGCATCAATGACAAACTTGAGGATATTCAGTTGGATAGGTTTCACATGGAGAAGGAGGAAGCGTTGTTCAGCTATGAGCACTCTTGGCCCTCGATTGAAGGACACACAGGGGTAATTTCCGAAAGCGCTAGAGATTTGTTGTGGGAGAGCGATGTTGAAGCGGTTGTGAATGAGATCCGACAGAAGCGAATGCAACAATTGGAGTCATTGCAGCAAGGTTTAATCGAAGTGAACAATGACTTGAATCATTCTCATCCTGAAAATGAGAACATGGTTGGCAGATCGAGTTTTCCTGATATGAAACAATCCAATCGAACTTCATCCATGTGCTTAAGTCGGGCAAGCACAAGTGTACAACATGGTTCTATCGGACTTGAGAACAAGATCGATCAACTAGTACAAAAGGTTGATGGTTTGGATCAGAGGTTGAGATTGATGGATATCAAGGTGGAACAGATACTCTCTTTGCAACAAGAAGTGAAGTCAACGTTTAGCGCCTTCATGTCTAAAGTGGACAGGATCATTGAGTATCCTCAATCGCTTCAGCAGGCTGGAACTCCCAAACGACCATACGTCAAGGATGATGTTGGACTTTTCTATAAGATGAGTGCGCATCTGCATGTTGGAAAAACCGTTCGGTTACACTTGATGTGTGAATCGGCTACTGGATTTCACATAGTCAAAGATCAAGAAGGTTTAAAGATACGCGTGGATCTGAATAATCGCGCATGGATTAGCAAAACCATTGAAATCTCACTCAAAGTCATGTATTATGCTGTGAAGGCTGGACTAGATGTAACCTTCGGGTTGGGCCAAGCGATTCCGGACTGGGCAGATTTAAAATCTGATATTGTTAAACTAGATGGCATTAGCTATAGTGATCGTAGTGCAGTTTTAAAAGGTGGGGAAAGCATGAAGCTCAAAGAAGCATGGCTGAGGATTCAGCAAACTCTTGCGCCCCAGCTTCGAGACCGCTATTCGACAATCTTCAAGTTGTATCAGGTGAAATATGTGAGACTAGAATTAGGTGGGCATGCATGGGTGTGCGAGGAGTGCATGAGTAAAGGTATTAGAGCTCGCATTTTGGTAGTAAATTGAAGACCTTAGAATGTCATGATGTATCATGACATTCTGTTGACAAGCATATGTTTAGACACTCATGCAATATGAACCTCTGCAAAATCTTCCTTAGAGTTTTCACGTGTAACAATCTTTTATAAAATGTGCAATCATGTCAATCGCGCAGTTATGGTTCTGAAGAAGATCAGATTTTGGCTAAATTATCACTAGTTTATCGTAATGGTCTTGTTTGCAGTCCATCAAATTGGATAGTTTATTTCGTGAAGCTCAAGAGTAGCCCTATTTGGGCTACGTGGACCGCGACAACGTAGACATTGGTGAGGCAATCTGTGTAGTACTGCGCACAGATCGTAGAGATGTGACTGCGGACATTGCTTCGTCGCGTTGTGGATCTGAGGAGTATCTGTATGTAAGTCATCTGAAAAATTATTTTCGTCGACCTTGACAACCTCTTACCTGTCATATCTCGACATGTCTCAGTTCTAAGATATATATCCAAGATCCTGAGACGATAATAGATTACTCCCATGTAGATAGGGATGGGCACGGCTCCGCTAACAAAAAATATTAGCCAGCTAGCCGATAAATATTTGCCACCTCTATCCGAGGCCGAAAACGAACCATAAACTCGGACCGAACTTACGATTTCGCCCGATTATTTCCTCAACTTCGACCAAAATTATCCAATAAACATTTATTTCGGACGAATATTTCCGTTGATTACATTTTCGGGCGAGAGCCGATTAGCCGACGGCTAGCCAGCTAAATTTGAGGCCAAGCCGGCTAGCCGAAAGTTAGCCGGCTACGTGCCCATCCCTACATGTAGATGCCAGACAAGAACTAGCCGCTCTCTACTGCCTGGAAGTGCACTGAGCTTATCTCGTCTCATGTAAAAGTTGTACAGGACAACAAAGTATTCCACAGAGAACTCAGAGAAACTCCTTACAATCGAGCACTCCATGGGAAATAATCTTCACCATCAACGTAAACTTTACTGAAGAAATCTGGCGCAGACAGATTCACAAACAGACGCCGCCAACCAAAGTGAGGATGGCAATTTTCTCCTACATGCGGTCGTTCGGGTCTAAGCTGCGAACTTGAAGAATACATGAAGGGGAACCTCCCGGAACCTTCCTCAGGAACCCAGCTACTCGACTTACAGGTGAATTAAAGTGAAGACGAAACCGAATTATTCTAATCCTGGACTAGGATTGCACAATGAAGGTACTGATATGAATCCGATCAGCAACCAGCTCTTCGTATTGTTCACACAGTGTTTCTTCAATTGGACAGAACCTAGGGATAAGTAGATCATCGTACTCCAAACGCTGAGTGATATCTCGTGGTCATATGAAAAGCTCGTCCGGCCCAGTAACTTTACTTTCCCCTTCTGTCTGCGTCCGACTGCCATGTGAAATTGATGCTGCCTCGTCTGCTGTTATCTGCTTCAGTTTCTCCAGAGCTGCACGTCCAGCACAATGCAACATACCCACTGTAAGGTAATTGTGTGAAGCTAGAGAAGTACCGAAAACGAAACAAAGCAAAGACAGCGTAGGTTCGAAAGTTCTGAAAATATCACATCCCATTGCATTGGTCCGAAGCAGCTTTACGATTAAGTACAATATCAGACACAGGTGGTTATCTAGACAGAGCTGCCTTCAGCCCAGAAAGAAAACCACACCCTGTGTGAGACGCGTACCTTCAGTGTAAGACTCATAAAGCTCTTCGGTGACAGATGACGGCAGTGAATAGTCCTTGCACTTGCTATTGTCCACTTTCTTCAACATCTGTTTGAAGTGTCGTACCTGCGCAAACATCCCCAGGTTACAGATCAACGCACATAGCGGGTTAGATGACTGCAGGCCGTTATGCACAACCGAAAAACAAAGACAACAAGACGATGGTCTGCGCTGAATAAGCCAGAGCAACATGGGAGGAAGCGGATACAGCGCTATTAAACTTGTTATATGGAATGTAGATCAAACTACTTTGTGGTTTATGCATGTTCAGAAAGCGAACCTCCTCCTTCTGAAGAAGAGTATAAGAGCTCCCGGGCTGTCCGGCTCGTGCAGTGCGCCCAACACGATGGACGTAGGTCTTTGCGTACACAGGCATATCATAATTGACAACGTTTGCAACACCTTCCACATCCATACCCCTTGTCATCGCATCTGAGGCAATGAGCACTTGTGCCTGGCCATTCTGGAATTTTGCCAACGCTTTACTGTAAAGCATAATATAGAGGCAAGTCATTAGGATTATTGAAGCCAGCTACGAATGTCGAATAACAAACGAACGAAACCGAGGCAAGTCATTAGGATTATTGAAGCCAGCTACGAATGTCGGATAACAAACGAACGAAACCGACTTGGGCATTCACCCCAAGCTCAATAAATCATAAGAAAGAGGAAATAACCTGCGACTTAGAGGTCTGTATGTAGAAATATATACTTATTAGTTATTTGGTCTACATAACCCATCAAAAGCACACACGTGTTGGACAAACCTGCGGGGTTGTTAATGCTGCAAGCTTGAGTACTCAAGCACCTTGAACGACAATCCTTTGTAGCATTTTAGCAGAGTATATAGTTGATGAGTAGCCACTACAGAAGCAGTGAAAACAACGGTTGTTTGGCTGCAAAGCTGTTGCAAGAGTGCTACCAAATATAAGGGCTTCTCTCCCGGTTTGCAGACCTGCAAAGATGTTCAGGACAACAATTTCTGTTACGGATCATGCGATGCAGGTTTGAACAAACACAAGCTCCAAGGCTACGTGAACTAAATTGAGTCAGCAACAAGTTATGGTGGCAACGTGTGTGAACAGAGATACGTACCATCCTGTAAGACTTAAGTTGTTCTGGTAGTTGATACCGGTTGCCAGCAGCACCAGGCGCCACATATATGGGGCAGAAAAGACCAAGTTGTGCAATTTTTGCTGGATCTCTCGTCAAGGTAGCCGATAACACCATCTTCATCAATCGTGGGAGTGCAGTGCCTCTATTTCCTCTTTCAAGACAGCTGCACGTAATCGCTAAAAACTTAATGCCCAGCTTTTTCTACAGTGAAGCTCATTATTCATGTAGTTGCGTCCACCTTTTGCCTCAGGGCGTCAGCGACGTATTACGATGGTTTCCATATTATGAGAATAGACATGAAATGACCAGAAGCAACAGAAATAAGCAAACGAGAGGATCAAACCATGTGAATATAATCCGGACATTCCGTACCAATTTCTAATGGTGCGGACTGAGCCAGGATGAGAGTTTCGAAACGCTAGTCCAGACAACATCGGGCCAGAAGCAGAAACACACGCCAAGACATTTGGCAGCCACTCCTGGTAAGATTGCCGTAGCAATCTATCTGTTTCATCAACAACCTGACAGACAAACCAATAGTTTGTTAACCTCTGTGACATATCGTTCGAATTGATAAAATGAAACAATTTAGAGAATCTATATAGGCCTCATCACGGCCTTTGTAGAAAGATGACGCTATAGAGAAACAAAGGCAATAGTATCACCACGGAAAAAACTCACGAGAAATTGTAGGTGCTGAAGAGTGAACCCTTTTGTATTTCGAATATGGTCCATCAAGCGCCCTGGAGTTGCAACAAGTCTGTCAACTTGGCTTTCGGCAAGGTCGGGAGTTGCAGCCTCAGATTTTCCAAAACTGTGGACCATCGACTTACGAATCTGAACCAATTCAGCCGCTTCAGCTACAATTGACGTTTGTCCCACAGCTAGTCCCACTGAGAGACCAACTGCTGGTGCGATGGTGTCAAAGACTGCTGTAACCTGAAGAAACGAGATTACCAAGGTTGAAGGCCTTGGTAAGATCTTGTGAAACTGTGACACCTTCCGGGTAAGAAAAAAAAGTGCATACAGTGACATGAGAGAAACGTACCTGCTCGATCGTCTCCAGAGTTATTTTCCGAGCAATCTCATCCTACGCATAAGCTTTCGGAGATTTCCGATAGATTTTCCTTGGAAGTTGGTCCAATACGATCACAAGAGCAAGCCTACTGCGCACACTATCTTTCCATCCATCTAGGGCCCCTTCGGCTGCTAAGTTCACACACTCGCCAAACTTCATCTCCACCTGAATAATGCATGTTACGACTTTCAGACCAAAACAAATAAAGCCTGCCTACTTACATGACTACTGTCTTAATCTCTAAGCTTAGACCACTCACACTCTTCAGCCATAAACATGGTGGAAAACGGTGTTAAGAAAACTTTCAAGGGGAAAAAATATGTAGCACCAAATCCTCGAGGTCCTCAAAACATCCAATATTCAGAACTCCACTGAACAGAGAATGTGATTCAGTGCAATTCAGAGCTATACTTAAGTTCGTCAAGTTGCCATGTATAACATATTCAATAGATGGATTGAAAAATCTCTAGTAGATGAACCACAAATAAGGTTGATGGACAGAGTAAGAAGTCAGTCATAAGCTTCTTTCCTTAAGAAGCTCTAAATAGTCGGTAATGCGAAATGGTGTCAGGTCCGAAGGTTGACTGACTTTCATATACAGGACTCGGTTGAGGTAGTTTGTAATAATCTCCCTCGTCAGATTGCTGATCCGAATGGTCAACATGTTTCAAAAGAGAACACCAACGCGAAGTGCTCCCTTCCTGTGCTCCCAGTCTAACGCCTTACAGGTTTTAGAGCGTCAGGTTCTCCTTAAAGCCTCTTCGAGAACCTCTGAAGAGGCTTGATGGTAAGTGGTTCAATTCTTGATTTTCCTCGGAAAATGTCAAAAGGACTGTTCATTCACGCCAGAGATTCCCTGACATGTACTCATCGTCCATGTAAGGACTAAGATGAGGTTCACGAGGTCCAAATGGAACATCTCATTCTATGATTCGAAGAGACAGAGTGAGGGTCCAAGATTACCTCTCGGTCGAAATCAGGACCACGCATGAACCAACTCTTACTCGCAAACACATTCTTTTCCGCATCTACGTCTCTGTGCCTGGAAAACGCTAACACCAGTTGTTGTTGAATCATGAAACCATCCAGTATCATCAAATTCGCAAGCTGCCTTCCGGGGTTTGTGGGAGCACAGGAAGGGAGCACTTCCGGGCCTCATTCGTTGGAGGGAGTAACGCTTGATTCTGAAGCACTCGTGAACACCGTGCGACGGCACCCCTTATACCTTCGTGCTGTCTTAAAGAATTAAATAGATTTAAACCTTGTTCCTGTTGCTTAAAACCCAACTCAAATTCGCAGGCACACGCGTTGAATCATCTCTTTCACCAGGCAAGATAAGATCGGGTCGTCAAAGCTGGATTTGATATACTCCACCCTAAAACCCTAAACCCTTCTCTATTGAAACTGCAAAGACATCAGAAGCTCTCTTCCAACTGGCCCATTTGAAGAACTGCAAAGCCGATTATATTACAGAGGGATATACTAAGAGCGAAGACTCATGAGCGTTAAGTACGAAATGAGGAGATAGCAATGCTTAGGACTTCTGATGGGCTAGCTAGTCTCGAGGAGATGACTTTGGAGTGCAGTCAGGTGTTGACAGGAAGCCAGACTCATCAGCATTGAGTGAACTGAAACGCTCGATAGTTAATTGCTTCGTGAGTAAAGAACAAGGGTTTACAAACCAGAACTGAAGCACGTCTTCCAAAGTGACCGTGCAAGAGCTCAGAGATGGCCCAGAGTTGCTGAAGCTGGCGGCAACCAAATGACTAGGGCTGCTAGGGCTGCGCATCATTGTCAAAACTGGATTTCCACGATCGAGAGCTTCAGTAAAGACTAACGACAGACGACTGGATCACTCTGGACGGCAAAATATAACTCTGCGCACTGGCCCCAATCTGCCCATCACCATGTCGTCCCCCGAGACGAACTCAGCTCATCAGGATGAAACAGTGCAAAATCTTCGCAGGTGATGTGTACAATTTAGTGCTTTGAAGATGAAACTTATTAAACATTTGCTGAAAACATGGAAACATGATAGACAAACCTGGATGCAATCGTGGATGTTGACGATTAAACCGTGCAGTAAAATCCATCCTCACTTGCAGCGGCGATGATGAACGCACTTTTGCCAGCTGCCCTGCAGTCGACGCACTCCCATCTCCCAGTCGCGGTTTGAAGCCAGAACCAATCCGCAACCTCTTCTCGAGAAACGACAAAAACTGTCTCTCCATCCGCCACCTTCGTCCTGCCCTGGATGCAAGAACGAAATTCACAGACCCCATCCCTCCCTCCCTTCCTCCCTCCCTGAACTGCCAGGCAATCTGATTTCCAGCTCCAAAAGCAAACCAAAATCGTCTGCCAACACTTTCGTTCGACCAGCCACAGAGAGAGAGAGAGAACACTCCTCGACTAAAGCAGCCGTCGATCACTGAACTCCATCACTCCCACCAAAACTCTCCCACTGAGCTCACTCACTGCTGCACTACCCCGAACCAAGGCACCTGAGAACACAGCACCACCTCGTTGGCTGGCTGGGTGCAGATCCATCGTCGTAGGCTCATGAACAGGCCGGCCGTGTCCATGAACATCGGGCGGCAGCGTTGACAAATTCGCGACCGCAAGTCGCAATGCGCAGTCGAGGCCGTGGCCTTCGTCTCACATCTGCCAAGTGGAACTCTGAACTCTCGGGTACAGAGCTCCCTCGCGCTGACCTCAGAAGCGTACCTCACGGGACCAGAGCCCCTTTCCACGTACGTATCCGAAGCGTACATCGCCTGAGACACATTGCCGAAAACACGACTACAGACTTCGGGAAGAAGTCCAGGGAATATTCTGAAATTCCCGATGACCGGTCGAGATTTCGGGATGGGTGCTCATGGAGACCGAAATGTAGGGTACCCTAGATGTCGGGCTGCTATAATGAAAGATTAATATGAACTCTGCTTTGCCGCAGGGAGATCGTCCTTCTCTGTCGTTGTATGATGGCAGCAGGCTCCATGGACGACGAGCAGGTCGAGGTCGAGGAGTGTGGCAATCGCATTCTTCTGTGGGCTGTTGGCATTCGGAGGCGCCATGACATGAACCGAAGTTTAGTCGGCATGGCGTCGAGCAGTTTGGTGGAATTTGGGCGGAAGGTTCTGGCGGCAGATGGCGTGAAGATGAGGATGGTGGGATGGGTCGAGACGACGAGAGATTGTGGAATAGGGAGGCGATGGGGTTTCTTTAGGTGAGACGAGGAAGAGGAGGAGGAGGGCGGCAAGCGAGAGGAGGCGCAGGAGGACGAGGACGAGGACGAGAGAGTGATCGAGTGCCGTCGGTCGGAGGGAGCGAGGAGAGCCTGGAGCGGCGGGGTATGGATATAAGACAGGTCGCCCTGGGTGCGGCTTTCGGCGCTGCGGTGGCCGTGAATGCTGCACTACAGTCGCTCCAAGATGCCGGCAGTTTCCTCATTCACAGTCCAAGTCCTGGTTCCAGAAGTCGGCCCGTGGACCTTCTGGACGCCACCACTCGCGATGCACGCAAGCGCCCTCTGAGTTTTGTTGACGATGTGGAGGAAGACGAGGACGATTTTGACGACTTCAAGGACGACGACGAAGATGAAGCCGCATTTAGCACCTTGGATGACGATGGTAATTGTCCCGCCCTCGCCCACCTCCTTCCGACACGCCATACTTTTTTTGCATGAAGGTTTCCTGATTTCTCTGTCATGCCGAAGAAAACGTGCATTCTGTACATAGAGCGGAAATTTTAAGATTTTTGACTCCACATTTGAAAGTTGTGCTATACATGGTTTCAATTATTATCGTAGACCTAAATATTCAACTGGAGAAACTGGTTGGCAGTAATTAAGACAGTGCTAGCCTTGACGGGCTGACATTGACCATGATCTAGTGCACACATTGTACCTCTTTCGTCCGAAACCTACGGATGTGTGAGGATTACAGCAGCGGTCTTCTTGTGTATACTCCATGTTGAACATTCATTGAAATTAATCGAACCAAACGAAAATCGTATGCTGCTGCCCATAACCTGGCACGAATTGCTGTGGCCGCAACTTGTTTGTGTGCGTCCCCATCTTGTTTGGTTTTGTAGGTGAACCTCTACTTCATCTGTAGATGTAAATATAGTTCTCGTGCTTTTAGAGCATTCGATCGTAGCAATACTAACTTGAGATATCTGAATGACCTGAAGAGCTCGGAATCTTATCTCCGATAGCGAACCATCGACATCGCTCAAAGTGTGAAGGTGTTCAGTTCCTGAAGACCAGAGATGAACAGAACACAAGCGGAGAGGATGCTGACTTGCAGCTGGAGCCATCGACTGCACCGGGAACTTGTGCGAAAAGGAGGAAGATTGAAGCACCCACGGTGTTTATGCCAAATTCGACTCCGTTGGGCCAAACAGAAGAGGCCATGTCCTTGATGCTGCAACACACCACCAACACTGTGCTGATCACACTGGCCGATGCGAAGGGGAGGAGAGAACGGATGATGAACGAGATGAAAAGCGTTCACCTTCCCGAGAGGGAGAGCTCTTTGAAGCTTGTCAACAGTTTCATCGATGCACTCATCAACGTCAGCGACAGTTTGAAAATTGTACAATCTGCTCTCTTCGTCAGGAAGGATGGACCGCCTTGACTGAGGATCACCTTGACTGACTGTGAAATTTAGTGCTTCTTATAAAATTTAAACTGCAACATGCCCTCGATTGACAGGAAGCATATTGATCCGCAAGAATGACAGAAACCTGTATGGGATAAAACCTTAGATCAGGTGTCAGACACCTGACATATGTAGGGGGCTTGTCCAGACGAACGTGAGATTATGTTCATCGAGCAATCTTTGCTCCCCGGCAGACCCTCAAGGAATTAAGCTGTCACCTCCAGGGTCGAATGCGCTGCTACTTTCTGAGTGGGGAAGGATTGTCCTCCTGGTGTAACAAGTGTTTATCTACGCCAAGTGCTTGTCGGCGAAAATGTATAAAAGAGATCCAAGCAGTCGACGTGTCGCAAAATTTTCACCTTCTACATGAACCCTTGCCTCATGGGCACACTGCGAGCGAACTGTTTAAACGAGGTCCAAGTGCCACAATTTGTTTCACCTGCACAAAAGCACCAAATGTCAACAGTCTGCCATTCGTATAAACCCCGGAAACAACCGAGCCTTGTGATGACACATAACATCTGTTCTGCATAGGATGTCAGTCACGCAAACAGTATCAATTTAACCTTTGTGCATATTTTTGTTGGCCAGAACAGATAATAGATTGTAGACAACCTGTGATCAAACACGTACTCTTTGCTGTGCGTTGTTCTGTCAGGACGTGATTGTGGACGCAAGAAGCTCGTACTAGTTTTTCCCTGCACAAGTAAGGTATGGACAGACAAACAATAAAGGAAAACTTATGTACTGTCAGAGCAAGTACTTTTTTCTGTCCTTATCACTTTACCTCCAGGAAACGACTTCACATCCCAGGCTGAAACCCCCAGATTTTACGATGAAACGAAAATAGTCCCCACCGAAGTCCTCGGATCAACTGTGTAGAATGACGCAGGCGTCGGACGATGGATACAGTGGCTTCTTTCCCTCTGACAAAGGAGACAAAGCGCCATTATCGACCGCAGTACGCAAGCTCACATCACGTGACCCGAACCAAAAGTAACGTCGACACATGACTGGCCATCATACCGGCGACAGCGGAGTACGTACGCGGCAATTCCCCCATCCAGGCTTGTGATTTCTACGTCAAAATCATTCAGCGGTGACTCTCTCTCTCTCTCTCTCTCTCTCTCTCATCATGCTGCGGCGCGAACGAACGAACGTATTTACTCTACGGCAGCTACGGAGCGCAGTCGACCGTACGTACTCGAAGGCAGTTGGTTTCGCCGAATGTACGATCCAGTACAGTCCTTGAGGATCTGGACAGTCGACGACAATGGTTCCGAAGCTTCCCCATCGTCCCTCCCTCGGCGCCTGTGCCGGAGGATCCGACACCCTAACCAAGGTCACCTTAAGATAGAAGGAAGAAGCTTGACGGAGAAGCTCCGTGGCTCAAGGAGCGAGACGAGGCCTTGCTCTTACTTACTCTATCGAGTATGGGGATCCGAGAAATGTCGCGGGAAGGGCATGTCCGGATTTCCTTCTTTCCCGCGAGAAACTGTCATCAACTAAACTGGTGGCCCGTTTGGCCATCAAATGTAGAGACGTCACCGCCGCTTTCATAGCGGGAACGCTTCGCGAGCAGCACGAAGTTTGGTGGGCTCGTTATGTAGTGGATGTTTTAGCTTAACCCTAACTTGGCCTGCTCTGCTCTCCGCACCACGAGCAGAGCGAGCGATACGAGCAGAACAGAGCGCGGGAACGTTTACAAAATTGCTGACGAGCGTTTCCTCTCGAGCGACATTGTTGCCCTGCGCGAGAGTCATTCCCGTTTGGGAGGAGGCAGGGTTTAGTCGGAAACCTACGGATGATCAATTTCTTGTTGATATTCGGCTCTTTTCGTTTGCAGCCCTTTGCATTTGTAGCGTGCAAATTGCCGACTGTTTGAAGCAATCGGTGGGAGTCAATCCCTTGTTGCGGTGATTGTTGAGGATCGGAATTTGCGTGGACGCAGGCGCCATTGCGCATTTTAGCCCACTTCATTCTTTTGTGGCATTCGAGTTTTGAGGACTGCACATTTGCGATCCCAACCGAGACTGCGGAATTTCTAGCCCTTATTTTAATCGGGATGGGAATTTCTCTGATGATTTTATGAATCTTGAGTTTTCATGTACTCCATGTTCAAGTCCCATACTAGAGCTCCCAGGTTTTATCCGGAGGTTTTGTAAGATCTTATTCATCCCAGACACTTGGATTTTTACGTTCGCGAGTCAACCGAATCTTTCGCATTATTAGATGGCTAGACGACGACGCTTGATACATGCGTTCTTCATGGTCTGATCATCAAACATGTCGCTGCCTCGGCTGAACCATTCTCCAGTCGACCTTAAAAATTGATTCTTTTTTTCTTTACGTCTTGAATTCATGCCCTTCGGATAACTGGTTACGATCAGACATAAGCAGGCCAGAACCCATCAGACCAGAATCACCTGTACCATACGAATTTTCAAGTCTGAAAGGTTCCAGCCTTGTGTTGAGAGAATGCCCAAATTTTGATCATCCAAGTGCAGACTTCGACGTTGTGCACAATGGGAAAACGCAAGTCACGAAATGAGAAGAAGGAGATTGAAGAGGAAGATCACTGCTTTCGAATGCAAGAGCAAATAGTGAGCCTGCTCCGGGAGAAGGTGAACCGCATTGAGGTTGAGCTGAATTATCTTCGTTCTCACCACAAATCCCTGTACAGAGTTTGGTCCACGCCAGCTTATCCCCCTGGTATGATCTATCTTGGTTCATACTGCAGCAGAGTGCATTTGTCTGATTTGTGCTGTTTTGTCCACATTACCCGCGATATGGAGAAGCATATGCCCGAAATCGCCCAAATTGTTAGTACTTGCAACTTTGCCATGTGTAGAATTTTGTATAAAGGGTGACTAATTGAATGAGGGTTGATGTATCTCATATAAATGGATTCGAACAGATGGTGACAACTTCAGGACTTGAGAATGGTGTGATTAATGGTCAAATTCAGTCACTGTCCATCACTTGTGCTTTTGGTGTCTCCTCTTACTTCCATATTGCAGGACTTCATGTTTTCGTTACTGGTTTCGTGTCGTAGGATATCTACCTGGGTCGTGGACTGCTTCCGAGGGTCGCGAGGAACAATTACTTCAAGCTGGTCAGGCTGTAATAACTGATAGGCCAGGTAATGCGCTGAACTTTAATAGCGCCGGCACGCAGCTGGATTCTGAAGGCACTTCTCTGTGCCGGACATGTTTCAGATCTGTTTGATTGTTTTGATTCCTGATCATGAGTCTACTGTTGCTCCAATGTTTAGTTCGTAGCCTTTGGATCCTGAGTCCTTGGTTCCCATTCAAGATGGCTGTGATTTGTACTTATAATTCTTCAAAATTCATACTATCAAGCGACGAACCGGATATTATAAAGATGATGAAGCTTTAAACCTATGATTTCGTTAACTCGATTGCGGGTTATGTACCCTCCTCTAGCCGATGTTTACGTTAAGCTTTTTCCTGTGCACTTTTCTTCCTTACGAATCCAGCTCTGTAACTCAATCTTAAGTATATTTCAGGTCAACGTGAAAGGAATGCGGAGAAGGCTGTCAAAGCAAAGAGGAGAAAGAAACCGAAAACCATCCCATCTGTTAATACTTCACCTTTACCGAGCCCTGAAGAACACCGAAGCTCGGATCAAAAGTTAAAGGATAGTGATTCAGATTCATCGAGGGATTCACCAGATTCATCTTCGGATTCAGACGTTGAGGATACAAAACATTCTCCGTTGGAGACAGTCACAACGGAGTCGGCTGTCAGGTCGGAATCTTCCAGTTCTGAGGACAGCTCCTCAGAAGACGAGAAAGTAGAGAAAGGAAAAGTTTCTGAATCTGATAGCGAAGATGAGAGTTCTTCAGAGTCTGAATATAATGAACCGCAGGCGAACCGTCCTAATGTTGCTATTAGAAACTTTCCAAATTTTCCTAGAGTCAATTGGGCGAATGAGCCTAGAAAAAGGCGGGCAAGTAGAGCTAGTTCTAGTTCTGATAGCGATTCGAACGATTCAGACGATAGTGCATCAGTGGTGGAAGTTGCAGAAGAGGTTGGAAACTTTATGCCCACGCACGAAAAGTATTTTCCTTTTATTCTTTTCATTGTCTTCTACTTTTCTGAAACTTAACAGCGCAGATCTGTATTGGACGGTTTCTTGATTTTTCAGATTAGATTTGGAGGGTTCTGGTTTGAACAAATGACTTGGTGTACGTTTCTCACGAAGGCGACATCTTGTAATTTTGCAGGATGTCCAAAAGAAATGCAAACAAAAGATGGATTCGCAGCAACTCCCAGCAAGAAATAGATCGGAGAATGAAGGTGTGGTCTTTCAGAAGAAAGGAAAAGGTCTCTCGAAGACTACTCCGGGTGTTGCAGAAAACACAGAAGAAGTGGAGTCTAAGAAGAAGAAAAATAAGGACTCCGCAAAATCTGCCGAGGCAACCAATTCAGTCATCGACAGCAAGGGTGTGGGAGGTTCTGCAGCATTAAGTTCCAACCTGGACAAACTTTCTGCGGATGCACCTCCAGAAGATATATTTGACTGGAACCTTCTTGGAGTTCCAGGTCCATGGGCTCAAGCAAACTCTTCGAGCTCCTATTATGACACTTGTCAGTGGCCGAAGCAGTTGACGTCTTTACCCTGTAAATTCGATAGTTTCGACGAATACATAGCGAGAAATCAATGGCTAGTCTTTGAGGAATGCAAGGCCGTTCTTGATCAAAATTGGGAACTTCTGCAGAGAAAAGGCGAGCCACGCCAAGCCAGTGAGTCAGATGCTTGCCCATCAGCTTGATTCTCCCTACCTTTTGACTCGTAAGATGTAGAATGATTGTTTTATGCAAGTCTTGTGGAAGATATCATTTGTTAGCCAGTTGATGTTTATCGAATTTACTCATTGAAGGCGTACGTTGTTTGAACTTATCGTCAGCTGGCGTTGGCTCAGAAGACTCCGACGAGAATTTAGAACCACGGATATTTCATCTTCGTCCCATGCACCGTTGTGCCAATGATTCTTTCAACTTTTTCGAATTATCAGCATCGGATGTTCGACGTTTTCAGATAGACACAAGTGATGTGTTACTTCTACAATTTCCCAAGTTTCCGACGATGAAAGTCCTGGCTTGTGTCAGCAACTCAGGAGACAAGTCAGCCTTACTGAAGACTCGAGTTGACTTGCAGTCTTACGGCAGTAAGGTCTGTTTGATACGCATTTTACTTCTTGATTTGTCTTCTTAAGATTCGTAGTCGATACTAAAAATTATGTTGGGATATCGGCAGGTGACCTCATTGTTTGTCCTTGTCTGAACAAGACTTGGGTTCCGAAGTGAGCCCTGTCGATGATGTCATATAAGTACTCCTGCTTCTAAGTATATAGAATATACGTTCTTTGCATTTACGGAAGGTTTTTTGTATCTGTGAACGCAGTGCAAGATTGCAAGGATGAGCAACATGGTGACTTTGAAGCGCCAGTTTCTCGCTCTGCTTAATGTCACAAAATTACCCCATTTTCTACGGCAGCAGATTTTGGATCCCCTTCCCAACATTGCCTGCACAGTCAACCCGCCAAGCGACGAGTGTTTAGACGAGAATGTCCTGCTCCCTTCCGGCATGAACAACACGTTGTTGACATGGAAAGAGCATGGCATATTCAACAACAGGCAGCTTTTGACTATGACAGCCCTTCTACAGATGAAGCAAGGCGCTCTTCTTGTTCAAGGTGACTTTTCTAACTAGAAGTTTTAGCACGAACCTCTTCATCCCTCGAATAAACGCTTTTTGGTCCCACGAACGTTGAGTTGGTGTAGCATGTCGAATGGCTTCATTGTTAAGCTTATGAATCATTCTAAGTTGAAAAGTTCAAGAGTACTGCTTTTTTTTATATATAGTAGAAGGACTCTTTTCAAGCCTCCAACTGATTACAGGTTGTTGTTCGTTGTTGGCAGGTCCTCCAGGTACAGGAAAGGTATGAAGTTTTGCTGTTGTCACCTTGGAAGCATAATATTCACAATTGTATAACCTATGTCAAGTCAGATTCAGAATGGTTTTTGCTACTCGTGGAATATATTTGGGTGTTGCGGTCAGGGATGCAACTTCAACTGGAAAAGAAACTCGAGTAACAAGACTGCCATTAGTGAGCATGTGCAGTTTATATCTGGGTGTAGCAATCGCACTTGAAACATGAATGTCAACTTCTTGTGCTTTCTGATACTAGTGACTCTAGACTTGCGCCTTATCAGTTTCTGTCGTTGTTGTGCATGTTCAATTTGGAACGGCTATGATCTCTCCTTTTTCTCCTGTCGCCAGACGTCAACCATAGTCGGTATGTCCTAGCCTGATACCTGGCTTGTTCTCACCAGGAAGCCGTGTGATGTAGGAATAATTTGTTATTTTTGTGCATGAGACAGGGTGAAAGCAAATCAGACAAGCTCATTTGTGCAGATTAATGTCTCTCTTTTCTTCAAATTAGCACAGATAATGTTGCAGTAGTAATTTTTTGGACGTGGAGTTTTTTTTGCGCTGTTGGTAACAACTTCTATGCAGCAGCTTTATGCTATATTGCACTTATGAGATGTGTAGTGCTTTTTGTGTTCAAGAATTGATCGTGCCTGATCGAAGCTCTCATTTGTTTATTGTGTTCTTCAGGTTTGATTTCGGCTGTATGTATAGAGGAGCCTGGGTGCGTTCTTTTCCAACACCCCTTCTTCTATCAAGCCTTGAATCTCAAGTCAATTATCACTCAATAATACCCAATAATCTCAAGTCTAATACCTAGTTGTTGATATAACTAGAGTAAACACAAGGCAACTTGAATTTGATCCAATATCTGATTAAATATCGTGCTGTTCTGATGCAGAGCGAAGGTCCTTGTCTGCGCTGCATCTAACGCTGCCGTAGATGAGATCGTTTCCCGACTCATGCACACCATGCTTGACAAGGAAGGAAAGCTATATTCACCGAAATTAGGCACTTTGGTTCGTGTTGGAGTTCAAAAGTCAGTGCAGGTAGCGTGCCAGCCTGTAACAATGGACGCTCTCCTTTCTAAGGGTTCCAAGGGTTCGAAGGGGACAGCCAAAACAGAAATTTTTTCTGAAGCATCGATCATATGCTCCACTCTGAGTGGGAGTGGACATCCTTTGTTTGAGGAGTGTAAACAGAAGTTTGACCTCATTGTACTCGGTGAGTATGTTCATAGCTACTTCACAACAGGCGTTTTTGGGTACGACTTGACGTTTGAGGTTTATTTATCCTGTTTTGTCTTACTCGGAACGTTTCCTTATCTTTTGCTGGTATCTACTGTTGCAAGGGCGGACTTTGAGATATCCTTGAATCTTGTTGACTCTCTGAGTAAACAGATCGAACACATTCTTTGGTACACATTTAGTAATGATCAACTCTTTTACTGACTGTGCTTTTGTTGCCATTTGATTTCCGGCCTCCCCTTGCGCAGACGAGGCAGCGCAGGTAAATTGGATGTCCACAGTTTCTCAAAAGCTTTTCTAGGGATGAACTATGTCTGCAAATATTTCAGCATGCGCGATCGTTTAGTCCTTCAAGTTATGAGGCTTTGAAGCTTTTCCTGCATGTTAAGTTTCAGATTCACGCACGAAGTTTATGACGTCAACAACATAAACGACTTGTAGCGCCGTCTTGATCTAACAGTGGCTTTGATATCGTCTAGGCTGTGGAGTGCGAAACATTGATTGCTCTACAAAGAGCCAAAGGCCGCGTTGTAATTGTCGGAGATCCATGTCAACTGCCAGCAACCGTTATACAGAGGCCAGGTTAGAATCTTCTTCTGCTTGATCCGGTTTCAGGTTTTCTTACTCTTTCTTGTTGTTCTGTATTATGACGCAGCATTTGATGTATTTTGATGTCGAGCTTTTGAACATGACACAATTCAGGGACGGCGTACGGAAGAAGTCTTTTCCAAAGAATGCAGCAAGGGGGGATGCAAACTTTTTTAATGACTACTCAATATCGTATGCATCCGCAAATCTCCAAATATCCATCTGCGAGTTTCTATGGTGGTTGTCTCAAGGACTCTAAGTCAGCTCAGTGCATGACTTCAATTTTCAAACAAGACGCTTGTGACACCGGCATAAGCTGCGATGGGTACACTTTCAGGCTCGGACCATACTGTTTCCTAGACGTGTCATGGGGTGAGGAAGAACTCCAAGCAAGAGGTCATTCAATCTCGAATGTCGAAGAGGCGGAGGTCGTTGCGAAAGTGGTGCATGGTGTAGTCAAGAGCCTCAAAAATGGAAGAAAGGCTGATATTGGTGTAATAACACCATACTTGGCCCAACGAACAACAATATTGTCGAGTTTGCTCAAATATAAGATAGATGACAGTGTTTGCGAAGTTAACACGGTGGATGGTTTTCAGGGTCGAGAGAAAGATGTAATAGTATTGTCATGTGTAAGGGCGGCCACTGAGAAAGGCCTTGGTTTTGTCTCTGATGAAAAACGCATGAACGTAGCTTTGACGAGAGCAAAGCACTCCTTGATCATTGTCGGGCATGGGAAGACTCTCAAGACCCAAAGCACAACGTGGAGTGCTCTTTTAGAAGATGCAATGTCACGGGGTTGCTACCAGGTGCTGCGCAATCTCGGAGGAGCGAAGAAGAGTTTAGAGAAATCACCCCCTGTGGAACCAACTGCCCCAGGTGTAAGTGAGAGAGCAGCCAAATTTCATTCAGCCCAAACATCTCCTGTGAAGAAGCAACAGGCTGGGTCCAGTAAGAAGCCACAAACTGTTCCTAATCAGGCAAGTTCTGTGCCTGCTTCGGTCAAATTGGAGCCAGCAACTTGTGATTTTGCTCATCACTTTCCCAACTGTGGTCACAACCCACACGGCGGTGGCCAGCTTCCTGCCTCCGTGGGTGCGGTGAAGAGGACACGTGGTGCAGTGCGCATCAACGGACCTAACGGACATCAGTGTGGTGGTACATCCAGAAGAAGAAGGTTCGGAGGACTTTCTGAGCACGTTGGAGCAGCACCTTCGAACATACACACTGATTTTGGCCATGTACCGTGTGAAAACCAACACCAGAAGTTTGCAGCACCGCCTCAAGGATACGATCATGGTAGGCCTTTCTTAGAGCCTCATATGCTCTTCGCTCCCCTCCATGGCGGACCTTGGCACCATACACCAGGGATCGCGGATCAAGTTCCACCCTTTTGTAATCCCCATGCCAATAGAGGTAGAAGGTAGTCTACCAAACTTCTTGGAATGATAGTGATCTCTTAAATTCTGTACATTGTCACATTCATCATTTTTCCCGTAAGCATTGCCTCATTGAGTTCGCGTACTGACCAAGTACTTGCTAACTTCGACCATGTTTCACTTTTTCCCCAGCTTTTACCGCTCTCTTTGCTTTGGTTCTGTTTTCTTCGCACATGTTGTTGGTCTTGGATTATACATAATCTGCTCGTGTCTTTTTATGCTGTTCTCCTCTGTCTCCAATGAAAAAGTTTACACCTCCACATCTTTCACGCTGCGTCTTGTACTATCCAATGACGGCACTAGTCTGAAATTTCTTGTCCTCCGTGCAAGGAAGGAATACTTCTTGCTAAATTGTTGCCCTTTCATGTGATCTAGGAACTTCTTCCACTACTGTGGCTGCTACCACAGGAGTAATAAAATTACAGAAAGTGCAATATTTGATTCGCTCTGATCGCGTGAAGGAGTTGTGGGTTCAAAAATCTGGTACTTGGGAGAAAAACTTCCCAATCTCCAAAGTTCATGGTGTTCATGTGCATCCCGTCACGAACCAAGCCTCTAGCCATCGGTGAACGAATACCCATCATCTATCACATGGACCAGACACTGAAACAAATGAACTTTGCTTGTACACTCACATTCATTCCATGAGGAGAACGATCCTCTGCACTGCCAGAGAGGAACACGAACGAAGCGGGATCCATAAGACTCATGCCCGAAGTGCTGCTCGTCTAAAACTGCAACAGATAACGAGCAGATCGATCATTCAGCGACAAGTCCAGTAACAGGATCAGGGCGACCGAAAACCAAAACAAGCGAAAGAAACCCAGACAGAATAAATAGCTCACACAATGTCCCCTTCGGCTCCCGTATATAAGCAACGTCTATAGCCGACCGTGTCTTGCCAACTTCGTCGTGGTCCGTGTGTCCATGCAAACTACGTTTCAGGAGCACCGAGTCGGCGGGTCTCGTGGTCATGCTAAGGCAGGAACCGCCAACGCCGTAGTCCAAGTTCTCAGCTACGTCCGTCTGGTCGGTGCTGAGTTGAGTTAGGTGCTCGACCACATCCACTTGGTCACGGAATTACGTCGTTGCCTTGCAGCCATAGTCCTCCAAGGGTAACCGAGTTAGCGTGCTTCAATGCTGCTGCTATCCTCTCTAGGGCTGGACAGATGTGCACGAGAGTGTTTCCAGGCTCCGTGGAATTGCCGGGATTTGAACATTCGAAGTGCCCGAATTTGGATGTGGATCGTCGAGAGGAGATTCAATTGAGTCGAGGGATGGCGTCAGCCATGGCGAGGACGCTCTCGGTTTGTCGGGCGTCGTCTCTTGCCCGAGTATCAGGAGCTTTGAGCCAGAGCAGCAGCAGCAGCGGCAGAAATTGGACGAGGAATCGTTGCGGAGAATTGGTCGGGAATGGCGGTGACTGGCGTTTGATGAGGTTTTTCTGTAGAGAATTCTCTAACGAGAGGAGGGTGAGGGCGATTGCGGCCCGTGGCCCGGTGCGCATCGTGGCCGCTACTAAACGAGGAGCTGCTGCAGCTGTTAGAGAGCAGGTGGAGGATGAGGAAACTCAGGATGACGAGGACGACGATGATGCGGAGGGGAGGGAAAAGGAAAAGCCTGGTAGGAATGTGCTGAAAAAGCAATCCGCCAGAGCTAAAGAATGGGGACGTGAATTGGCCGCTCTTTCCCCGGCTCAACTTCGACAAGCTTGCAAGTATGGTTATGTCTTGACGAGGCGAATCGTTGTTGTAGTTCTCACACACGGCAATTTTGAGTCTGAGGTCTTGAAGAAATTCAAAATGTCAACGATAATGGCAGCCCACATTTTCTGATATGATGCAAAGTATACTCGTACAATTCGGGGCTTAAATTTCGATTCACCCTCGATTGATGCCGAATCCGCAAATAAAACTAGTATCGTGAAGCAGGTGCCACTTCACTTCAATCTTATTACTAGGTCCTTGCTCAGCAGCATATCAAGAATACTAGAAGAAGGAAATTGCAACAATTGGCACATTGTTGAGTTTGACTTACTCGTGATCATAAACTGAATCAGAAACGTTTGCACTCCTATCAGGTGGGCAGGTTTGGACGAGGACGTGTACGATGCTGTCATGTTAGTCAAGGTAACTTTGATCTTGGTGTTATCTATGCCAATTCTGCTGACAAGACGGCATCAGCTTCGCAAATTATATGAAGCTTTGTTTCTCTTCTTCGTTGTTTTACCCAATTACTTAAGGAGAGCCAGTCTGATGATCTTTGCGGTGCAGAATCTTGGAAGCAGCTCGAGGGTGAAACACGGCAGACGCAGACAGTACAATTACATAGGTGCTTCCTGAGTCAATCTCTGCAGTGACGACGCACCTAACATGGTGACGAGCTGATCCAAACTGATGCATATCCCGACCTGATTGATCGATGCTACTTCCTGGCGTTTACCTCACCCTGAACAAACTCGATCTGAGCTGTGATCATGAATGTATCTCATCCCTTTTCAACGGGCCCATGAAAAATCTGCTGCCCAACCTTTTCGCACGAACTGGGTTCACTCATCCATTGGGGACAGAATTCTTGTCGTGAACTTTGATAAAAATTGTGGATCGATTTGCAATCCAATCAAAGCGCCAGGTTTATATGAAAGCAGGGGACTGCACTCCTCGGTCTATGTACCCTGATTTCAAGATACTGCATCCTAATATGGTTTTCTGCTTGGGAATAAAGGTGGACTTCTCCGTGACGCTGATGCTGAAACCATGGAGTCCGTTCTCAAAGCCACCAAAGACGGTGATGTTGAAGGTCTCGTTTTCATACCATCTAAGCTGCCAGAGGAAGTGGATGCTGAGGCTGGATGGGATGAGGAGTCCGAGGAGGAGGAGGAGGAATCAGAGGTCTTTTCTGCAGCAGTTACTGATCTTTAGAGTGACACTTAGTTTGTGACATTCAGTTTGTCCGTTAGTCCATGAGTGAATTTCTTTACGTAGGGGTTTAGGGTCTTGCTTCTTTGTGGGTGGTTCAATGCCAAGACTTCACGCCTGTACATCTTTGTAGATGGATTATCGCTGACAAAGAATGTTGCATGTTATATCGCTCCAGGAAGATGATGCCGCACTCGAAGAGGCAAAATCATGGGTTCAAGGTATGGTAGCAGGGGTGCGAGCTGTTGAGGACGAAGTTTATTCTATATACGATGTCGAATTCGATCGCCAGGTATTTTACGAGAAAAGCTTCATTATCATGATTAACAGAATTCCTGCCGTTGATCTGCACGGTCTGGAAGAGCCTGCACATCTTTGACTGCTGGCGAACCACTTTTACATGATCCTCGTATTTTCTCAGCCTACTTGAGCTCAATCTTTGCATTTTCCTCTTTCTCAGGAGCTACGGAAACTGGTTCGTGAAGCTCGGACATTCGAAACTGAGGCTTCTGCAGCCTCGGGCGATGCTGGAGAAGCAGAGGGAGGGGTAGAGGTCTCAAAAGAAGAGCTTTCAGCCTTGAAGTCTAAGTCTGAAAGAGCTGAAAGGAAGCTGCTGCAGTTTTTACTGAAGATAGTCAAAGAGAGAAGGGATAATGTATACTACACTGACGTACAATAGATAAACACTTCATTTAAAACGCCTCTCCCATAATGTGTTTAGTGGTCCTTCTGCATTGTAAAATAATTTGCAGAGCGTGGGGCTTCTTCGTTCTGGGAATCCTTAGAAAGGGAAATGCCTCTGTAAATGTTCCGTTAAGTTTATAAACTACCAAGGAGTCCATTTGATGTCTACTCTTGTTGTGGCCTCGGCTGAATCACAATCAGTCCCGAACAGTGGTTTACTCGTTTGATTTGACATTCCCCTTCATTTCTTCCTTTTAGAGCAATACGTTGTCGTCGAATGGCATATATCTGGCTGATCGTTTACAGAAGGATTTTTAGTCGTAAACATCGACCAGTCTGGTCCTGATGGGATCTTGCTCCCGGTATGATCACGGGCACCACCTTCCATCCTTAAGTAAACGGTGGAGAATCTCTACTCCGAACACAAACAGCGCAGACCTTGCAGGCTATGTCATGCTTTCAGTGGAAGCCAACGACTTAAATCGTACATCACCGAATGACGTACGATTTAAGTCGAATGGCTGGTTCTCCGAATGAAGGGTGACAAGCAACCATCAGTCTTTTTTCTTACAGTCTTATGGTGGAAAAATTGGATAATTTGGAGGAGCATGTTTTATTTAACTTAAGGTTTTTCCAAATTAGGAGTTAATTATATGGCTACTCCATCCACTTTGCTCCTCTATCTCTCTCTCTCATCCATCCATCTTCGACTAAAGGCAAGTCGAAGATGTACAAGCATCGTACAGAGTTTGACTTGACTCTGTACGACGCTCGTATAGATACAGAAGCACACTGGACAACACCACCCGTCTCCAAGGCCCTGGGGTCAATCCTAGCACCATTTGCTCCGGTGAATCCCATTCCAGAACTCAGATGATGTGCCCAGAGCTGATCGTCAGCCACCATGTCGTCAGGGAATCCCGATCTGGAGCTCGGAGGTGTAGTAGAAAACAAGCAGCAGTGGGAACTCTGGGATCCCGACACATTGTGGCATGTGGTCCTCCAATTCTTCCGAAGGGTTCGCATCCTCTTTATCACAGGGACGTACTCAGAAAGCCCACGAAAAGTGCAGCCAAAAAGTGCAGATATACATCACTGTAAGTGTGGATTCTTTGAAACTCCTTGCAACTGGATGGATGCGCTTTTGGGCGGTGGTGCGTGCAAGAAAATCGCTGATTGCTTTCACCAATTCAGCGCTGTCCATCAGCATCTTTTGTAAATGCCAGATCAGATTTGCAGGTACCAGACCCAGTAGTTTCAGCCTGAGACATGACTCACTGGTTTGTTGGGACTTTACGCGGCAGAAGGGGACTGAAGTCTGAGGGCAAAAGATCTCGTCTAATTGCAGCAAGTTGCTGAAATGTGCTGCGGTTCCTGCTCCGTTGCAGTCGCTAGCCTTGGCCTGAGCTAGAATCGGGATCTGCAAAGCACTAACTCCTGGATTCAAATCTTGGGTAGATTATGGCACCCATCGGAATCAGCAGTATACAAAGCCTCTGAATCCTGTCATTTAAAAAAATTGAGCTCATGTGTTTTCCGAGGTCAAGCACAATTCGGATCCTGGTCTTTTTAGGCTAGCCGAGGTCCGCAGTCTTCAAGCTCTTATTAGTAGAGCTCATGGCTGCGTGTGGTCGAACACTTGTGTCGAAAGTCCTGTGAAATGTACTTTGCTGTCCATTCTCAAAGTCCATCCTTCCAACGCCTCCGATTCCTGCCGAATGGTTCTGTCAGTGAGTTGACTGAATTCAGCTCAGTTGAACCTCACACCAACTCCATTGCACTCCGTTCCAATCCAGCCCGTGCTCGTAAGGACGAGGAGGGCAGTAGAGCGTGCACGCTTTGGACGTGCGAAGTGCTACAGAGCTCAGCCAGAGCCCAGCTGACCTCTGTAACCTGATCATGTACGACAGAATGCTGCAGATTCGTCATCTGAGCATACCCAACACCTCCATACCCGTACAGCTGCAAGCTGCAAGCTGCCGGTGGTCATGAACGAAGCAGGCTCGAGCAGGTGGCATCTTTTGTGCATTTCTGCTGCAATTGAAATCCAAGGGATCCATCTCAGGGCCGCTTGACGGGCTCATCTCACCTCACCACCCCTCCAGCAGTAACAGCAGAGCCCAGAATCTCCTCAGGCTGCGGAGTACTGGTCTTGTTCTCTTCACCCGAGCTGGTCCAAGAGAGAGACATGTGTGGGATGGGGTCCAGGTGTTCCGAGAGCTCGAATTGGAGTAGTGTGGAGTGTAGCAAAGCTTAAATGCTTCTTGAGAGAGAGGGTATCGGAGAGACGGAGTCTGAGACAAGAGACAAGAGCCAAGCAGCGGTGGGGCCAGCAGCAGAGCAGAGCAGCAAAAAAGGGTGCACAGTGGCCTAATTCCTAATCTCGTAATGGATGAAATGGACAAAAGGGCCCGTCTTTGTACCTTGGTCTGTTTTGGTACGAGCCTCTACGTGATTGGCCTCGCTGCCATCGAAATTGCAGTGGGTCAGGGTCTGTGCTCCCGCATTTTGACCCGTCTGAGTGCCAGACTCGAGCCGTCACCGCCTGCCTTTGGCAATCGACGGATCGAGGTCACTGAAATTTTGGTCTTTTTTGGCGTCCGATCCGAAGGAGCTTTTCCTCCACACTAGGGAGGGAGTCTATGCTGCAGCATTAGTCCGAGCTGCATTCCCCGTGTCTCTTGTGGACCGCCCCAGCAGGCAAGCCCAGCCAAAGGGCATGGGACAAGGAGAGGGCTTCACAGTGAGCTGAACCTTGAACGAGATTTAGGGGACAAGACACGGCAGTACGGGAAAGGACACGAACACTGACTGGCTCGAATCGCCATCGTCGACTGCGATGGAGCTCTTTCGCGACCCATTCAACCACTCGTCCACTGTCAATGTCCAATCGTGCCCGCTGGAACATTGTCACCTCTGCAGCAGATGGCAGATGTCAAGCACTGCCTGTCGGGCCTTGCAGGGTCTGATGCTTTGAATTCTTCTATGCTCGAATCCGGCGCAGCAGTGCCGACCCCCACACCTCCACCCACAGTTACCAATTCTAGGAACAGCAAACAAGTATCGATCAGCTGAAAGATAGTAAATCCAAAACTTCAATGAATTTCTTCAATGAAGTCTTGCTCCTTGGTCCAGATCTCAACCCCTCCATCCGACACGCATTTGCGGCAAGCCTGGTCTTCTGATCTTTTCCTGCACAGTAAGATGTGGCTCCTCAGATGCAAGGTCTGGCACCATCCTGGACCTGGGAGTGAGATGGGATGGATGCAGGCTGGTCTGTAGATCACAGCAAGATAAGAGGAGCTGCTGGTAGAGTCCGATGGATGGAAGAACGGACTGTTCAGGAGGTAGAATCAAGGATACTGGAAATGTTTTCGAATCTTGAGGGAGGTGGCATCAGGCAGGCATAGCTCCTACAGGCTCATCGCAGTGTGACAAAGGAAGATTCCTGCACTGTGCGATGATTGAGTGAATGAGCACCTAGGCTTGTCATGTAGCGGCCCAAAGGGTGTCCATGAAAGGATTTGGCTGTAGCAGTGGCACTATGCATGGGCGGATTCGTATACTGCTGTGTTTGTTTGTTTGTGAGTGTGTGGGTGGATGGATGGTGGGAGGAGTGACTTTAGGCGACTGGCGGCACAGACAGATTGGATCCGGTTGTTCTGAAGAGAGTGTATCATATTTGTGAGCAGCCTCGTTTCTCCGAGACAGTCCTCACGTACTTCATTGTTGCTTAAGGTTCCATGTCCACGTACCTCCTCCTCCTCCTCGTCTTGGAACTTCTGTCCATTGATACGCGTGGTGCATTCGGCAGAGTCTCCTGACCCATAGTGCTACTTCTGTGCACTTGCTGCCTCTCATCTCGTCGTCTTACAACGTTGGCCGGCTGATTGTAAGCTCCCTTGCCGGCCAGGATCCGGTACACGTGCTCTTGCCACTCCTCTCATGTCTGCTCGCTTCCTATATCTAGCTCCCCCTCCCATTTTCTCTTCCTATGGGGTGTGGTGTCAACGACAGCAGCAGCGCCAGTAGCACTTTGCGCCGAGGTTTGTGCTCACCCTCTTTCATTTCACAACCCCCTCCCTCCCGAGTTCCAACATGCATCATCACCTTTCTCCATCCCGTGATCCATGTGCACAGTCTCTCACGATCAGCTGCTTGGTTTGGTCCATGTTTCCACGTGTGAATGCATGCAAGCAGTCTGTGAACTTGGCAAGTTTTAGCTCAACACATGTATGAAGTGTCCATGTTCGGAGCCATGTTTAGAGCCATGATGCGGACACTTAGATCACGAAGACCTTTAAAGTAGGTGGCAGCTGCACACAGCCAGTACAGAAAGTCGATGGGAGCCACATTCAGCAACAATTGTGCCTCTGCTAAGTTCTTCTGACAGTTGCACGCTCATTCTTATCTGAAGGTTTGGAAGTAGACAGTCGACCATACGTGGGTGGGATCGAGTCTGGCATTAGCTTGGTTCTGAGTCTGACGAGGGGAAATTTGTACCAAAGCAGCAGGTGCCTGATCAGAGCAAGAACCGCACTGCATGGCACATCGGAAACTGCACTACACTGACAGGATGTGGACCGTACGAGGTAAACATGTCACAAGCTTTAAGTTTCATTAGAACATATCATGATTTGTTGGCGAGGAGTGACAGTTGTCGGTTAGTGAAACTGGAGTTGGGAATAGAGCTCTTTGCTATAAATTCAGGTCAGTGAGTCTGTAGATTGGACTTCGAACATGTGCAGGAATACCGAACAGACGCTTGCTGAGCCCAAATGAGGGAAGCCTGTATGGATCCTCTCGGTAACAATAATACATGGAGTGGACGTGAGCTCCAGTATATGCTCGATGAGCAGTAGTGACTGAATTTGCAATCGGTCGCTGCCAGTATGAGTTATTGGACATATCTAGCAAATTGAGCTCCACTTTGCCCTGTGGCACGTGGTGCAGTGAGCAGGTTGTCTTGGAAATTTTAGGGACAAATCGGTCTTTAGAAATTTAGTTTGAGCAACTTTTCTGAAGACTTCATGTATTTCATACATTCCAGGCACAGATCTCGATGCAAATTTGAATCATGACGGATACGATCCGACAGTGAGTCCAACAACACCTTTACAATTCGGCAGTCCTGCATCCAACAAGCGACTCGGGGTCTACCCTCGAAGCCAGTCGATGAATGGACGAATACAGAAATCCAACTTCTTTCGGAGTCAGTCATTCAACGGTGGAGCCAAAGGTGTTAAAGCAACGTACCGTGGTCACCACTCGGATAGGCCTCAAACTCAACTGCTCAACTACATGAATTCTAGTGGTAAGGACGACCACCACTCACAGCGTTTGTTTGTCACTTGTTTGCTACATGAGGAGCCTATTCTTGCTCACCGCAGGATTGTAATTTTTGCTTGACTTCCGCGTGAAATCTTGAAGATGAGCTATGCCTTAAGCTAGCTGGGAATCAGAAACTAACGAGCCCATCTGAGCTGCTTTTCTTCGAGCATATGAGAGCTTGTAGCATCTGTTTGGTGTCAAGTGACAATATTGAGCTGACATGGCTGCAGGCATGGATCAACAGAAGGTGGTTCTGATGCTCGAGAAACTCAGAGAGATGTATGCCGCAAGTAGGGATCAGCAATTGCAGCAGCTGCAGCAGCAGCAACAACAGCAACTAGCTTCTGATCACAGCAGCCAAGTGAAATGCTCCCCTCCTCGCACACCCTTGCGCATGGACGATCCACCCGTGGAAGCCTCAACAATAGCCTTGCTTCAGCAGAAGTTTGCTCAGTTGGAGAGGTATAAAGAATCTGTCCATGGTCAGAATATCCAGCTCTACCCGTTGAGTCAGAATCCTGAGAGTACTCAACACCAGCAAGCAGCACCTCCCTCCAACACCCGCAGTGGCTTCTACTATCCAGTGGACGATACATTAGCAGCTGCAGCACAGCAACAGGTTTTTTTATCCCTGTCCAGATCGACCGCGGCCAAGTCTACAGGAATTGCGGATGAGTCGTGGGAGTTCTCAGATGCTTATCCGAAGCAACAGGCTGATAGTGTTCCGTCCGGGCCCAAAGATGCCCCGAACTCTCCCTGCTGGTCCAGAGACACCAGCAGGCCTACTGCTTCTAACAATTGCAAATTTGCTGCAGCTGATAACATGAACGCTTTGCTCCACTACATGCTGCTACAGCAACAACAGCCGCCCCAGCCACCGTCCATGACTAGGGCCAACTGTAACAGCGTTCACCAGCAGAACCTCACAGCGTTCCAGAAGATGGACCTGTCCGGAGCTATGATGTCAGGACCAGGTGCAGGAAGGGAGCCCATGTTTTCTTCCGCTCGAGACTCGACATCACCTGAGCTTGGGCTTGATTTCGGTGGCTTCAAGGAACCTGTCATGACCAACAACACCAACAACGTAAATAGTAGCAGCGGCAGTAGTGGCAACTTTCTCTTCTCTACCAGCAGTCCTCTGCACATAGCTGCAACGAGAGCGACAGCAGCCAAGCAGCTCCCAGAGGGCTGGGGCGATGGGCTCAGTCTGCTGACGCGCACACCGACTTCGTCACCTGCTTCTTCTGGTGGCTGGGGGAGTGAGGCTTCCGATGCATGGCGCAGCAGCAGCAGTAGCAGCAGTGAGTCCATTCATGAACGCGAACTTTACACCGATCCTATTGATACTTCTCTTCACTTATGAGTTCCCATATCACGGATGGATGGATACCTGTTGTATATTTAGCTTCGAATGTTGCTCCCAGCCTTCTTGTACTATACTATTCTTCTCCATCTCCAGGCGGGATATAACTGAACTGAACTGGACTGGACTCAAATCTTACACTTTTTGGATTAAGGCGAGCTTGTTGCAGTAATATTTTTCTATCTCCTTGGTCTTGACATGCCGATGCTGACAAAGAAGAATCCCTCACGTACCAGCCTCGGGTTGTACTTTTCTAGAGATGTTCTCTTTCCTCGCCGAAGAGGAGCAGTTGTAGGAGTACGAGTTTGACAACTCGTTGATGAACTCATCACTTCGTAGCCCATGTCCTCAAGAGGATGTGATGCATCGATCCATTTTTGACTTCAGCGAGCTTCGCATGACAACCGTGCAAGCATACATAGTTGTGAGTGAGTTGAGACCCTTATGATCAGATGGGCCTCCAAATTCTGTATCATAGACAACTGTGAAGCAAGATCGTTAAGTGAACATGTTTCAGCAACCGATCCGTTCCTCCCGGATCGGTTAACTTCTTGTCATCATGGCGACAGTGGTCAGCTGAATCTCTGACTCTGCCCGTCCGTGTCGAACACTTTAGAAGACACTTCCTGTCCGGTGACCAGAAACATAAGCTGTGTCGACTTCGATTTCGACTTCGACTTCCTGTAACGCATATAAATTTTATTTTCCTGTAAAATGCTGATCCCTCAACTGCACCGAGTAGCTGCTTCCCCATCACCAGAGCTGGTAGATGATCATCTTCGTTCATTTTCTTCACTCAGTCTTGACGATCCGAAAGCTTCTGTTTGGAAATAGGTATAGTACCCAGATGTAATATTCTTGGAACGGGTGACAAAGGCTTGTCCTTCAAATTTGTACATAGCAATCAGCTTACCTCAGCTGGAAGTGAATTCACATCGAAGCTCTGCCAGGGTGGACGAGAAAGTGCCAGTATTGAATACAGAAGAGTATCGCATTGGCGGATTTGATGCCATCATTAGGAATCCTTTTTCTTTTTCTGTAATTTTCAGATCATGATCATCGTAGTTCGGCTGGTCTGTATGTATCTGCCACCTTCTGAGAGGGATTCGCCGGAGCCAGATACTGGGACGTTGACCAAGTGTACTATGTGAAAGTAATATAAGAGTTGAGTTGGAATTATTTCACCTTGTGGACGTATATGGGATGGTGCCAGCAAGAATCAGAAACAGTACCTGAAAGTTCGTCTGTGTTACTAGTGTTTCCAACCTCCCGTTTACTTCCTGTGTCATGCTTCTGCATGTTTTATACGTCATCAACTCTCGTCTGTTTGAAGATCGTGACCGAAGAATATAATTGTCGGTCACAGACCCATTTACTTGCACTCCTCATGCGAGGATGTATCGGTCCAATTAAATCAGCCGAACTCTCGATACTTCAGTCTGTCATAATCTCCACAGTAACACACGAAATACAGAATATGGAGATAAAAGTTGTCTAGTGTAAGAAGTGGAAATGTCCCAATGCAGGCATAAACAAGCTTTGATTTCTGAAGTGCCGGCGAATGGAAGTAATATAACAGAGTCTTGCATAATCTCCTTACAAAAAGTTAAGATTTGTGGTATACAGCTGTAGCTCACACGGAAAGCTGAATCTCGCATACTGATCTGAAAGTACTTGCTCTGGTCAAATCTGATGTTAGTTGGGATTCGAGGATTGTTTCAATCCACCGACGAAAAGCGCTAAGAAGAGCCAGCGCCTCGGGCACCGCTCTCTCTGACCTCTGCGTCAATGATCTGGACATAACGTAATCAACAATATCAGACCTCTGAAATATGGATGTAGCCCGGTTACCCTACAGCACATCTTGTCGAATGCTCTGTGCAAAAGTTCCGATGGTGCACATATCGTCAGCCCTTGGCATGGTCTCAAGCATGTGACTCTCCCTTGAAAAGCAGGGCACCTCGGGACTTGATACCGGAAGGATCTGGAGAGTTTCATGCCACTCCCAAGGACATTCCAAATAACTGGTTGCTCAAAATAAAGGTCCACCTCCTCCTGAATAAAAGACTCCAGGTTAGAGAGAATCACTGAAACTATTTGCAACAGAAGTCAATATTCGTGAACTGGACCTCCTTTTGGAAACAGTTGCCTGTGATTGCGTGAGGCAAGATAGAGAAAACCACAGGACGATAGTGTAGATAAAAGGTGAGAATGAAGTACACAAGAGGGTGCACGAGATTGACAAGGTAACGAAAAGCTTAAGCGAGATTAACCCGAAGGCACTTAGAACTTGAACACAGAAAGCTTTCTGGAAGTGGTATCAAATGATCCTCAAGCCTCGGATACGATGTCTTCTAATTGATCGAAAAGCTAGATAACGGTAGCTAAATTTATGTCGTGATACGAAATCAACCACTTTTCTTCATGATGGCTTGTCACTCTATCACAATAGCAGCATGCACCAAGAGAGAGAGGGGATGATTCCCAGGCACTGAGCGATTCCCAACTTTCTGTAGGACTCAAGAATGGAACGAAGTCAAGTGCATGTCTTGACCTTTCTCACTTTTCACCGTACGCTTCGAAGTTGTTGCAACCATCCATCGGCCAGCCGTCACTTTCCTAGTGCACCGAATCATGCAAATATATTCTCCTCAACCACTTCTGAATATCCCACAGCTTTAATGCTCACAAGGATATATCACATCTTCGTGAAGTCAGTTATAAGATTGAGGACAGCATCAAACGTACCGACATAGATCATGGTTTGCATTAAGAAAACGTTACCTAACCATGAAAGTGAAGGACAGAGCAGAAAGCCATTGATGAATAACATTCTAGAAGTACATTCTGTAAATGGTACTTCCTTCCTGCTCATTTCTTCAACAAACCTGCTTGTAGAAACACTGGACCAAACCTACTTTTGGTCAAATATACACCTCTCCAGGTCAGCATCGATCCAAAGAATGAAATCACCAAATCTAAACTTTAATGTTGGGTGTCCAGTGGCTCAAAACTTTCTAGCATAACGAGGTTCCGGCAAATCTAACATTGCTATACCTCTTCCCAGTGTCTGTCTAATGCCAAATTTGCTCACAACTTTCTCATTGCCTCGGTGTAAATCGGGTTCTGCATCATGTGATACAGGAAACTCTTTCTTCATATGGCAGCTCCATATCAGCTTGCCTCCACTCTAGAGTACGGTAGCTCAAGAAGATCGTTCTGCTTTCACAATATGTGGCCCGATGTGGTTGGACAAAATTCCGTCCCTTTTGTTTCCATGATTAAATGGTGTGGCATTCCATCATCTAGATTGGGATAAAAGCCATAGATCGGACTTGCTTCGCTTTGCCAATGGTGGTTGTCCAGATTGCACTGGCAATGGGTAGCCATGAACATTACCTTTTCTCGGAAGCTAAGAAGAAGCTTCACCAATCATTGCGGGTCTCAGAACAACGTACTGTATTTTATCCTGATCCTTAATCTTTCTCTTCCATTTGAATATGGTAATTTTGATAAAACATTGACGGGATCTGAATTCTTCGGCCCAAGTTGCTCCAAGGAATTTGGTCAAAAATTTCTCAGCGAAGGTACGGCCGTCATGTTGGAAATTTCTAAAGAGACCAGGGAGTGGGAAGTTAGGTGCTATTTCGCCCATCTTCAAACGTCGATAAGTTGTCCCTTTATAAGATGTAGACGTCCTTTTCGAAGATTCAAAAGAATAGATACTTAGGAGTAACTGTGGCATTTGTCTTGAAGGGTCTCATACTCGGACTCCAGATATTATGTATTGACTCAGGCTTTTTGTTTTCTAGTACGTGTTTTTCTGTATCCTCCACAAAAGCAATAATTCCACAACAAATTCTTTCCTACTGCTGATACTAAAAGACCTTTGCATGACGTATAACGTTCCTGTATATTCAACCACCTGCGATGCTGTATTCTTTGAACCAAGACTTCTCCCCAGCCAACTATCCATCGAATAAAGACTAGTGCCTACTTCTTTCATCGGATTTTCCTATGAATTATATATAAAAGATCAAAAACCATTTAAAGTCGAATTTTGTAAGATCAATGAGTAAAACATAAAACTATTACCATTATTGGAGAGAAAAAAAAAACTGTATTTATGACTTGGTAATTACTCGAAAATGTCATTCTTGAATGTTCTGCTTTATTGACATCCACAAAGTATCTAGATCAACGTTGCCTCCTGTAAGAACAATTCCTATATTCTTGCAGTGAATACAGTTGGGATCATCCTGAAACTTCTTCGATAACACGGCAGCCAGTCCTACAACTGCACTAGGCTCCACAACAACTTTGAGTCTTTCATAACACAACTTCATTGCGTCTACAATTTCTGACTCCGACACAGTAATAACATCCTCCACGAGATCTCGTACTACCGGCCTGCCATTGCAATTTAATAGAAAGTCAATACGACCACACCTTGCAAGTTAATGAGTTCGAAAATTTCGCTTGAAGAATGGAATCTACCGATGCAAACGTATGAATTATCAAGAAATTCCCTAGAGTAAATTCCGGGAGCTTACCACGTAAGGTTCCCCAGAAAAGTCCGAAGACCATCAGCTATGGTGCTGACATACTTCAGGGTTACAATCTCTCCGCTTGCTTTAGACTGTGCCGCATCGTCAGCACCCTTGGGTTCAGCAGCAAAAATTTTGATGCTCGGTTTGAGAGCTTTGGCAGCCAAAGCTACTCCAGAAGTCAACCCACCACCTGGATATTCAAGGTGTTTGGTGGCCATGGGTTAATTAATATTCAACACAAACATGTACCATCAGAAGAATTACGCTATTCAGCTTCCCATCGCTTCATAATCTTTAACAACAAGCCTAAAAAGTTCAACAAGGAGCTTACCACTAATAGGTACAAAGATTGCATCCAGATCCGGTACTTGTTCCAGAAATTCAACTGCCACCGTACCCTGACCACTAAGACGCCATAGAGAGTCAGTTTTCCTGAAGCAGCACGCTTTCTTCTTAACGAATCAGCTTGCATACTTGATTCCGTATTGAGTATGTGCCTAGTGCGTCCAAACAGAGGCTTCAACATGGCAAATAACGACATAAGAATGTAAGAAGCCAAGAAGGTCACCCAAGCCCCCGAACTTTAACAGCTCTATGTGAAGCTTAAGGAACTGAACTCAAGGGTGAAGTCTAACAGATGACCAAGGTACCTCATTACTCGACCGTCATTGAATGGAAGAACCAATACTGCACCCGTCGACTCTTGAACACGTTGAGCTGTTTCCTCCCGTGATTGAATGTTAGGCTCACATGTTACGACTTTCCCTCCGTATCTTTCCACATTTGCTATTTTACAAGCAGGTGCATTTCGTGGTACAACTATGTGAGCAGGAATCCCTCGTATCTGTGCAGCCAATGCTAGTGCTGCTGCATGATTGCCACTTGACAACCATTCCACTCATCAGCAACTCTGTTCAATGAAACAAACTCTGGTATTAAGCAGAATAATGGATCACATATCATCTTCACATTTCAGCACTACTTCCTCAGAATAGCATCAAACAGTGGAATCGTCGTCCTTTGAGATATTCTAAAGAGACATATATGAGCATCAAATCTGCTTCAGTCTACCAGTTTAGACTGGAGCAAAATTAATAGACATAGAATCTTCTCATAGTAAGGCACAAGGACGCACGTGAACAGATGCTCAACTTCACACTGAAAGTCGAGGACAGAAACTGTGAAGGGAAGTACCTGCTGTGAGTGACAACACCCTGTTTTGCAATTTCGTCAGGGAGAGAGAAGACTGCGTTGCATGCACCTCGGAACTTGAAAGCACCCCTGTGGTAGCATAGACCGATAAGATTAACTGAAGCTCCTGACCTCTAGGATACATACGGAAGTTGCTCCCAGAACGGATCCTTGTTGTTATGCGGTTGGAAAAACTTTTGAACTCGTTAATACTTCGGGAATAATGGAGGATAAGGACTATCCAGGATCGATTAAATTCAAAATCAACAAGACTTCATAAGTCCACAGAGTGCAAAGGCATTGCCCTCGGATTTGTCATTCTGCGGTCGAAGAACAGCGCAGATATGATAACACAGACAAAATTGTTATGAAGCCGACAAGGTGCGAATTCCAGCTGCTGGCAAGATGTAAAAAAGGGACACAGAGCAAGAATATGATCTGCAAACCATGTCACAAAACTCAAGCTGGACACAGATTGACTACGACAGGAAACGGAACGAAGGACGAGAATAATGTCTGGTGACAGAGCCACGAGCTCTCAATTGCGTGCAAGCACGACGTACCCTTTCTGGAAATTTTCGCATTTGAAATGCAGAGATCTGCCAGCAAGGGCGTCCAGGGATGAGCAAGTCAGGACAGGCGTAATGTGCGCGTATGGCTGGATCCTCGTTCGGGCCTCCAGAATTGAACTCAGACTCGCTGCATACTTCTCTTCCTTGAGATCCAAACCCGCGGTGTCCTGGGTCAAAGCGTCCATCTCCACTCGAGGGCAAGCTGCCCGACCTCAATCGAAAACGAGACCCAGACTCCAACTTTGCAGAATTGGGCAATCCTCCTCCTCCTCCTCCTCCGTCACCTGCAAATTGTCATCCCGAGACAAATCGTTGTCCTGAAATTCGCAGTGAGCAGTTATGTCAACAAGACAGGCAGACAAACATGCTCCCGCACGAGGAGACTGCCAACGGACGCACACGTCAGAACTGCCAGCGCAAGCTTTTCGTCCGAGCTCAAACATCGAATTTCTTTCCTGCACGAGACCTTCTCTTTCCAACATCGTACCTCTCGAATTGGGTCTCACTGCATGCGACTTTACTCAGTCATCGAAATGGACGACATTTCTTTCCCCGCCTGCGAGAGCTGCTGAAGGTAGAACTTCTGTGGAGAAAAGGAAACCTTGCGAATTCCACTGATCCCACCACGAGCTCGAAGTATGAGAATTGGGCATCGACGTGCACGAGAACAATTTCTTTACGACGATCGGAATAACTTTCACGCCATACGGAAGAATGTCTCTGCTGTACTGTAAATTGAAGTGGAGTACGGTAGTCTACTGTCAAGGGGAACCGTATGAGTATGTATTCGTATGAAACATGTACTCGTATAGGAAAATCAGACAGGTAGGAATGGGCACGGCTCGGCTAACGGCTAGCCGGCTAATATTTTTTGTTAGCCGGCTAGCCGATAAATATTGCTTCCGCTATCCTAGGCCGAAAACGAACCGTAAACTAAGACTGAATTTAAGTGTTTCGGCCGATTATAACCTCAGATTCGGCCGAAATTATTTTATAAACATTTATTGCGGCCGATTATTTCGGTTAATTGCATTTTCGGCCGATAGCCGATGACTCGCCGGCTAAAATTGTGGCCCTAGCCGGCTACGTGCCCATGCCTACAGACAGGTCCCTCATGACAGCCGAGTGTCGATCTGGCAAGTCGTTTCTTTATCTTGGACATGTTCATGAGAATGAAGAGTGATCAACCTCAAGGTTGTTATTGGATTACTCCGATTAGGAAATATGTCTTATTGCTACTAACAAATCATAACTCCAGCATCCGAAGAACATTGACTAATCTCAGTGGCCAACCAGGGCTAAATTAACCGTAGGCCAGAAATATTCTCGGTCTCTTTTTTGAAGAAATTAATGTGGCATGATATAGGTGTAAATGTTCTAATCCATAAGTTTGTACTATTTCAAAGTTACAAGAACAAAAACGTGGGAGTTTACAAGACGTTTTATTTATATGTTGGTTATTGGTATTCATCTCGGGAGAGAGTTAATTTGAAACACATCAATCTGATCTTCCCGAAACCAAATACGTATAGTATATGTATATCCCCTAGCCAAAATATTATACATTTGGATCTCTCCATGTAAATCATCCATGCAAACTTCACATTTCTCGTATCATAAGAACATCATCTCGCCAATTTTGGTATGTGTTATGAACATTTGTGTTCCAAATGATAAATGAGTCATTGGATCTTGATGTATGTCTCCTCCAATGTTATTAAACTTACCTACACACAAGAGATCAACTAAGACTCAATTACACTCCTTTCTCATTCTTCAACTAGAATAATAATGTTTTTAATCCTTGAATCGTATCTATTATGTATGTTTGTATTAAACAAATTAATTCAAAATAATTTTTTCATTTGCTTGGGATAAAATTCACAAAATGGTGAAAATCACAGAAATTCTTTAATGATATTTCAACATTTATCAAAGGAATTATTTTGTTCATTCGAAATATGACCTTTCTGTTGAAATAATAATTTCAAAAAATGAGCCATTTTGTAGTTCTATTGCCAGCATTTAATGTGTATTGGCTCAATCTGTTCAACTTCTGAAGATAATCAAATGATTACTTTTGATCCACGTTGTCATTGTACGTTTCTAACTTTTCTTATTGATCCACTATACTCCTAAGCCTCTACAGTAAAGCATGTTCTCCGTGTTGAAAAACCGTATATCCATCAAATATTATAACAAATGTTATGTTCATTATCTTCTAAAGCAAGTCCTTACCGTATGTAGCTTGTTGGATGTTAGGCTGTCAATCAGTCAGGGAAAAGATTAAGAAACACAATGATAAATTGACTTCCTTAATTATCACCGGGATCCATTGTTTAATTTCTACATCTGTGCAAACTAAGCCAGGTGTTGATTTTCCATTTCGTCGATAGCTAGTTGTACTAAACTGGTAAAAGTAGGCACATTGCTCGTAGGAGTAAAGATTTTTCATTTCCTATTCGAAAGCGAAGTTACATTTCCGCTTTTCCCTGACTGTTTGTCGGCATAACATCCAACAATAATCTAGAAATCCGAGATCCGGATTTCTGAAGTCCATGACTCAATTTCGGATTCAATCGAAATTGGATTGCATGACTCTTCGAAAGCGAAATTGAGTCATGTAATCCAGAAAGCCATCGACCAAAATTATTCTCGGCGTCCACCCAGCATCACCTCATAAAGGATCTTCCTCATGGTCTAAACAACTAAGGAACAAATCGCCAAAATTTGCTCATCTATCTTTCACCATTACCCCAATTACAGGCGGACTCTGAGGACTTCAGTACCAACTAAACAATTAATGGCAGAGATTTGTCATGCAGACGGGGGAAGGAATGCGTCAAAGACTAGAACTAGCAAATGTGGTGGGGTATCACAAGATCTCCACTTTATATACAGTAAAGTAAAGACTACTGTACACGAGAAACAATCAATGAATAATTGTTTTGAACAGGTGTACCAAACAAAAAACATTTCTCTTGGTAGGTAATCCTTAGTGGTAGGAGATGATAGTGCTTCAGAGAACATGATGTGATGATCGAGGGTCCATTTTTCTGGTAAGACCACCTGCTTCTAAGTAAAAGCTTCCTTTGTCAAGTATGGTTTTGCAGACTAGCTGAAAAACTTTACTTTTGTGGCTCCTAACCAATGAGTCCTAGTATCAAGTAACAAGGAGTGGTTCCACTACCGGTTGAAACAAAAATGTATCAGACAGCTTTCGTGCATAATTCTAAGTCTCCATCGGAGAAGGACCATCTCCATCTGCAGGAACTTCTACACCTCCAGAAGACTCTCTGGTCAACAAGGCCCCGGCCGCTACGTGTGGTGGTTGCTCTTCTGTGGGTGCGGCTTCCTCTTTGGTCGCATCCTCCATGCTGTCAATATAAGCCTGCAATTTCTTGGGATCTAGAATCTCAAACTTTTCATCAATGCCCACCAAAGCTAACCCGCAGTTAGAACTTGTCAACTCCTCCTCTTGCAACGATTCTTTTACAGCATACAGAGCATGACGGATCAACTCGTCCTTTGTGCATCCCATGAAGGTTTCGTATTTACGCTCGAGATAAGTTTTTGCGGCCTGCGAGCGTGAACCTATGGCAAATGCTTGATATTCGAAATAGTTTCCAGAAGGACAGTTTTGATACAAATGAGGGCCAGTTTCATCCGTTCCTGCCACCAACAGCCCTACACCATAAGGCCGTTTCCACGACCGTTGGGTACATACCTGCAAAACGATAACGTAGGACAATTGGTTAAAACAGTTGGACGACTCCTTTTGTATCCAAAAAAAAAAAACCAAGTGTTTTGATCTGACCTATTTGAAATGATCTACAATGGGTAGCCCAAATTCATGACTGCGTAACATGACGATTTTACAGATACAAATTTTACTTGACACATTAGAACATAGAAAGAGATAGCAGAATCCCCAGGAAAAACGTCAAGAGATCAGATAGAGATCGAATCGGGATCCCAGATGATCCAATGGCAACTGAATTATTAAGTTAAGAACGAAAAGCACGAGCTGAGGTCAAGGAGCGAACTAGGTCACCTACACGAGCCAATGTACCAAAACTAGCGCAAGGCATTTAACATACACCGACCAAGAGAATCCAGTAAAGCAAGAGAAAATCCCAACAGCCTCTTGACGGCATTGCTATCAGGTCAGTAACCCCACGGGAAGATGTCCATGTTGCTGGACATCAGGAAATGAAACATCACACTGCAGTTGATTGCTTCTCCACGAAACGTAGGCACAAGATCTACGGAAGATGGACTCGATGGTATAGACAGAGAAGTTTGCTACAGAGACACTACATGGAACCAAAGAACTGGGACTTCCATGAGGGGAAAACCATCAACCCGATGTTCAAAAAGTACTGCCTGGGTTTGGTCCGCAAGATGAGATGCAGAGGGCGCTGCGCAGAAAAACTCACATAACTTTGATGTATTTTTCAGGCCAATTTTGAATCCTACGCTAGAAACCGTGCTTGGCAGTTTGAACCTAAACAAACAGAAAATAACAGCAGGAAGAACGACTCAAATTCAACAACTTGAAAGGTAACTTATTATTCAAGAAACGTCATAAGACGAACATCCCAAAAGCGATCATTGGCAACCTCGTAGACTATCTAGACTACCTCCGTCTGTACGTATCAGCGACCAGCCGATGTCAGTAAGGCCTCATAATAACTAAATATATGCTTCATTTAACCGATGTCAATACCAGAGCTCGTCACTTTTGTTGATCGAAGTTTCAAAACGTATGTCATAACTTTCAACCTCAACACAGAAAAAAAAACAATATGAAGCAACCATTTGCGCAGTCTATTTTGCAATCTGTCGTTCGTACACTACCCTCGGCGATTTTTCAAACACATTCAGCTCATATGTAGTAACTGCATATGTGGGTAAATTTCGCAGAATTACTTAACAACTCCTCCAGTGCTCAGCTTGAAGAAGAATGAAATGAGAACGAACGCCACACGAAGTAAACACAAAAAGGGCAAGTAGATATGACCAGTGTCGACTTCAGAATGCACAACAACAAATTGAAGTCAAAGTTGCCCTAAGGAACGGTAATGTACATTACCTGGGCCTTGTCCGCGACTTGGACCACCAAACGACCAACAGGCAGGGGCGATTCATAAACAAAGTTGTGATTGATGCACTCCGACCGCATGTATCGTGACAACACACGCCCATCAGCAGTGAGCCCGGCCATGGCAATTCCAATGTGGTTGTCAATCTTAAACAGCTTCTTTTGGTGTGACAGAAGCTCGGACGACGCCTTGTTCACAGTCGCGAGAACAACATGAGTCTTGGACCGCAATCCAATAGCTGCGCTTCCCTGCTTCACTGCTTCCATAGCATACTCGACCTGATGCAAGCGTCCCGCAGGACTCCATGTCGTGACGTCCGTGTCATACTGATTCCTAAACATTTCTTCCTGCTCGGAGGTCCTCCTCGCGAACCTGATCGATCAGCCGTCCAGGACCTCCCGATCAGCGAAAAACTTCCCGAAACTGCCACTGCCCCGCTCACAAATTCGACTGCCCCCGCAGATTCGACTCCTCGCGTGGCGATCGCATGCACAACAAACAATTAACGCCCTGCTTCGAGGGAGAGTCGATGATCACGCGAGCCAAGAGTATTGCAATGAAGTGCTCGGGAAGGAAACACTCGGCACTCACGGACAGAGCCCTAACTCTCCTCCTTCCATGATCTGACCGCGGTTCAACATGCCGGTTTCACATGGGTCGAGTTAGAGGTCTTCTGCGCCAGTCCCACCTCGCTCGTTGTGTCCTTGCAATGTGATCCACGGCGTAACTAGGTGCGAGACATATTACTCCACATTGAAATAGCAGAACTAGTGCACGCCATGTGCTACTGTAGTATCCAATCATTTACATAATTTTCATAACGCTTTCATAATGATTCTAATGAAAGATCTCAAAAACCACCGAGTAGAGAATCAGTAATCAGCAAAAAGATGGAAAGTAAGACCGAAATGTGTCTACGCCCCAGCAGAATAAGTTACACAATAACGTGAAGAGATTCATACCGCATGAAAAGGTTCGAGGTGTCTTGCTCACTACTTCAAGAACAAATCCATAGAATCCATAGCTTCTTATAACTTCAAGGTTGTAAGGAAAAAAAAAACTCAACTCTTTTAAGTAGAGCAAACTTTTAGAACTTGATTTATGCCATCCCACTAGTCCAAATGATTATACTTCGTCTGCTCTGAGACGGTGTCATGTGTATGACAAAACCGTTGAATTTTAATGTAATTGCTTGTTTTCTACTATTGTATAGATATTTATTATCCCTAGTCCATTGCGCGCCAATGAATGCTACCTCGACGTCAGCTCTTGACCTTCATGCATTAGAAGGTAAATATCATTTGCCCATCAAATAGGCAACAAGGCTTATGAACATCAACTGCATCTTCAATATGAACACAATCTGCATAAAAAAAATTTCTTGATGTGAATCAAAAGCGAAAGCATTAATGTACATTCTTATTATTTTGAGAATCAAGCAAAAGCCCACGATAGTTGAAATGTAAGTGTTGTGAATTAGCATAAAGGTCAAATAATTTTTATCGCGTTTCCTAAACATTATACTTACAATAACCAAGAAAATCTTTGATATGTATTATCATCCATAACCATAATTTCAAACTCAAATTGTTGTTTTAAAAATAACATTCTTTATGCTACAAGTATTAAATCTATTAAAGTGATCGTCAAAACATTATTATATGTCAATCAACATCAAATTTCAATGCATGGTATTCACTATATCGTTCATCAATTTTTACAAACAGCTCATTTTCAAGTTATCAAAGTCGTATAAATCTTTTGGACTTTGAAATCGAGATGTCTTTATTGACGATAATATTATTGTCCATGTTTAAGCAAAATGCATGGAAGTTAGTGTAAGTGATTGTATATAAAGCAAATATGCTTTTTGAAAATTTATGATAGCTACAAGGCTTAAAGTAGAGATACAAATTTTAATTTTATCTTAATAAACAGTCTGAAAGTTACAATATAACATAATACATACTATTATAAACATCAATTTTTATGAAACAAATAGATGTATATTGCTAACAATTTTATATAAAACCTTGAATCCTTTAACCTATATTTGTGCAAAAAATGGTTAATGTATAATTTAAAAGTTGATGTCAACTCAAAATATGACTTATCTAGATAGCTCTTTTATTGAGTTTTGGTTTGTATGAATCATTCAATAAGATATGAATTCAACACGATAGTATTTGTGTATATATCTATGTTCATGGATCGATATTGTGTATATCACAAAATGAACATACAACTTTCATTTATCGCATTCAAAACACTTACTAATAAGTATGCAATTTTTATTATTTCAAGTACAAGTCAATTGAAGATATTTATCTTCATATATTTTAAGTAAATTATGCTAAATAATAGATTTTTAAAAATTTCATTAACTAAGGGATATTTTTAGTATATTTATACATACCAACATGCAAGGTTATTTTGCATGTTTTCTACTTTGCTGCGCAAAAAAATTAAAAAATTCTTTTTCTAAATTAAAATTATAAGTTTTTCAATCAATGAGTAAATTGCCATGTTATTCTTCCAAACTTATATTTAAGATTTTTGTAACCCGATTATTCATTTTTCCCACATAAGCTTCAATTTTGATTTATAAGATTAAAAAATAAAGGGCATACAAATTTTAATGCATAGTAAATGTATATCGACATTAATTTAATTGAAATATTTAAAAGATATAATCAATATGTTACACATGTTTCTATACTGTTAACTTAGATAATTATAATTAGTTTCATAATATGGAAATATTATGAAATATTATTTCTCAAGATGGTTATTATGAAAAATAGAAATAGATATAAAGGATTGATTATAATATATACCAATCTTGTATAACAATCACAAATAATCCGAAATTTCAATTATTAGTTTCAATAATAGTTGTGGAGATTTTTTTAAAATTATACTATACAATGACTTAAATATAATTAAATATAATTATTCGAAATATTTTATAAAATTATGATTTATTGTCAAAAAAATTATTATATGGTATTTTATGATTATTCATTGAAATATTCAGTTACTCAAAAAAATTTAATGTTGCATATCTTTAAATTAAAAGAATCCTACTTATTTAATATTGAAGAGATCTGAAAATTTGCTTGAAGCCATTCAAATAAAGTATCCTTGTTCTAATTTTATCAATGCACTTATATTTCTATGTTAAGAAAATATTAAAATAGTGTTAGAGAACAGAAAGGAACAGCACTCATAATTTTCTTAATCATTTCTATCTACCGAATGAAATTATACCAGATTAGCCCCAGTTTCCCATTTGTTTGTAATGCTTGTTGGGCTTGATGAGTCTTCGCATGGGTTTTTGGTGTCCACTTGCCCCGTTTGGCCTAAATAAACCGTACAAGGATGAATCCCAAAGGTAAGATGAGGCTATGACATATCAGTATTTTACTTTTAATACAGTAAAACTTGCGCGGATCAGGCTTTTTCGATTCAAAAAATATAATTTTTTCATGAAATAGAAAGTGCATCTTTTCTTTAGCTCATTCAAGGGAAGTATCACATCAAGGCTTTACGACTTCTGAAACCCACCTCGGATTCCGATTGACCTCCAGTAGTTTAGACCATGACAGGGCCTGCTGTGGAGGTTTGACGGGCAACGGATCGGGCAGAGGTGGAGGCCATTCCGAATGTGATCAAATAACTCAATGGAGATTCAATAAATCAATATTCCCAGCATCACAGGCCAATGTAGAAAAGAAAAGCCCCGCAATGGTGCTCGCGAAAGAAGGACGGCCGAGCAGTAAAGCTGAATTGCGGAAATCATCAGAGCCCATAGAGGCCAGAATAACCCGATCGCTAGGTCGACGCATCGAAGGAAATCGAAATCGAAATCGGAATCGGAACCGGAACTTATTATTACTCCATCCCCGCCCTTCAGAGCTGGGGCCGCGATCGGAGGCTGTCAGAGATGGTGACAGGCACGATTGTCAGGCATTACCGTGAACTGTGTCGTTGAAAATCAATCCATGTCCCGACGAAATGTCGTTTCCCGGACGTCTGTCCTTCGGAGAACAAGACGGCGCAGACTTTTTCGTAGCGCCTACGAAAGAGGACGACGTCGGCGTCCGTCCTGACTGGATGACCGGGTGCTCTGTCGGGTTGGGCTTCGGGCAGAGACAGACGTAGAGCATTCAGACGCCACGGCCGGTCGATTTTCGAAGGAGAAACTGGTGATTCTGGAGGCCGTAAAGTGTGGCGCGCGGATGATGTGCTTTTTGCCGGCCGAGTCTGAGTGTCAATCTTGGCAATGCGAATCCACCTTTATCGACGAGAATTGGGCTGGTAGACGAATTGTGGCACTGTGTGCTCGAGGAATCGGTCACCAATTTGATGACTTGAATGTTACACAGTGATGAAATTCCTACCGACAAGTGCCACGAGTGAGTCTGCAGCACTGACTGGTTAGCAGGGTCAGTGGTTTGGCCAGTGCCGCAGCGAACATGTTGCGGTGTTCCTGCTCGGCGGTGTATGGTTTTGACAGGAATTTCGCCGCCTCCAGTCTTAACAACAGGCCGCGTCGAGAGCGAGCCACCATACTCAGAAGTGCTGGTGCAATTAATTTGGCTTCTGTGCAAATCCTTTCTACACTGCCCTCGAACATTGAAGACAATGTACTATTTCGGAATCTGGTCACTGGAGCGGCTGCAACAAGCTGGACTGGCTGGTCTCAGAAAAGGTCCCAATCTCGTCTGAGTTGTTGTAGTAGTGGCATTCAACGCGAGCAAACGAAGCGCGATGACGAGGTTCTAACAGAGTTGGCCGTAAGCGACGACGAGAATGACCTGTCGAAGGAGAAAGAGAACGAGACACTGTCGAAGGACGATGATAAAGAGGCTTTATTTGTGCAATGGTTTCGAGGAGCCTGGCCTTACATTCAAGGTTATAGATCAAGTACTTTTGTCCTGGTTATTCCCGGAGAAGTAGTAGCCGATCGCTCCAAAATTGATGGCATCCTTCAGGTTTTTCCCCATACGTGAGTCAGCCTTTGTTTCTGTAATTTTTCGACAACTGAATCATTTGTACATCAGAAGGAAGCGTGTCAGTGCTCATCATGGAAAACCTGCGGCTGTCTGTGGGTTTATGTCCAGGGACCTGGACATAACATCCCTATGTTTTCTTATGCCTTTTGCGACAAGTTCTTAGTCCGACGACAAAGAGAATGTGAATATATGAAGAACAAGGGGAACTGCTAGTCACTATGCGCAGGGTTCCCCTTTTACAGTGCCATTGTCTCTGCCTGCATGTCATTATTTCTCTGCTTTGATCTCCTTTAGACATGCTCGCTTGGACCTCCGTTTTTATGTAGTTAACCTTGTAAGCAGTCTTGTTGTATGTGTTTGGATGCGCATCTAAAAGAGATCCTAATGTTATAACCATTTTGCTGCAGGATATCCTACTTCTTCATGGTTTGGGAATTAAGCTCGTCATAATTCCTGGAACGCATGTACAGATTGACGAACTTCTCACAGAAAGAGGTACAAAATGCTATGAGACGTCCTTCTGGGTTGACAGGGTGATTGTAAACTCTACTCCTGTGAACCAGATAGTTACACTTCCGTGACGTTACACCTCGTTTTGTCCATAATGAGCTAAAGAGTATCAAATTATGCCTTTTGAAGAACTTTGCATTGGTGGGCTACTCAAGTAATATATGCATTTGCTATACAAGTGGGTGCAAGCACCTAGATAAATTCTTCATCATCACATACGGCATGGTAGGAGTACGTAGGTGATTAGACTGAATGGAGGGCTGGCCGTAATAGCCGAAGCGACAGAGTTCATGAGATATCTGTGGTTGGCAGGTCACAAGCCAAAGTATGCTGGGGCATATCGCATCACAGATGCCGAGTCTTTGGCAGCTTCAATGGAAGCTGCCGGGAGGATTCGCCTTGCGCTAGAAGCGAAGCTCTCTCGAGGCCCTTCAATTCCAATTCTTCGCCGACACGGAGATACGGATCGGTGGCATGAAGTCTCTGTTGCAAGTGGAAACTTTCTCGCTGCGAAGGTGAGACTAAATAATATTGTACTCAGTCACAAGTTTGGCAGCGTATTTGCCCTTTTAACTAGTACAGCGAGCAGTTTGTCTCATTTCATCCATTTATGCTGTTGAGGCTGTGCTCTTTTGGAAGGAAGCTTTTCTTGAAAGAATCAGTCATAAGAAAGTTGCGGACTTTGATTGGGTCTGTTCATCTATGCACAGAGGCGTGGGGTGGTTAATGGGGTTGATTTTGGAGCGACTGGGGAGGTAAAGCGAATTGACACTTCGCGGATTAAAGAGAGGCTGGACAGTAATTGTATTGTAATGTTAACGAACCTTGGCTATTCGGCTACTGGAGAAGTTTTGAATTGCAAGTAAGCTATTCAAAGCGCTCTTTATTTCTTGTGCGGACTGCCCTTCTCAGCGAGATTCAATGTTTTAGGTCTGCTCCTGGTGTTTGGGACTTATCTGCGTTGCAAATTGAATGAATTATGCGGTCTGTTACAATTGATCGCTTTGCCTACTTTTGAATCTTCTGTATATGATTACTAAGTGCTTGTTATTTTCTGTTCGCTGTTCGTGCAGCACATACGAGGTAGCCACAGCGTGTGCCGTTGCTCTTCAAGCCGATAAGATGATGTGTTTGCTGGATGGTCCTTTGTTGGATGACGACTGTCGACTTGTACGTTTCATGACTCTCCACGAAGCTGATAAGCTGATAAGAGAACGAGCTAGCGAGAGCACAGCTGCCGCTGACTATGTCAAAGCTGTTGCCGGTCAAGCTTATATGCAAAGTCTTGGTCTGCCTGGGCTAAATGGTAAGAATGGAACTGCAAGTGGGATAGGAATCAGAACAAGCTACGATATCGGCTCCAATCCCCCTTCCAAGAACGGAAGTAGGGCGACGGGAGGTGGTTTCGCTATCGGAGGTGAAGAGAGGAGGAGCAGGTTGCATGGGTACCTGTCTGAGCTGACGGCAGCAGTGTACGTCTGCCGAGTAAGATCCAAACTACCACCAGTAAAGACCAATGAGAATATCTTCAAAACCGCATTCTTTGGCTAACTATAGTGCGTGAGAGGGTTCAAGTCGCTTTGAAGCGTGCTAAGATGTGGTTCCCGCAGGAGGACAGTCCAACAATTTCCAGCAGGTTTTTGCATAACCACAGATCAAACCAATGCAGGGTCGTAAGCCCTTTCTTGAGTTTCTAGGTCTCTTTTGTATGAAGTATGTAGTCAAAGATTCACAGGTTAGCAACTCACACACCCCAATTCAGTCTTTCACCTTCAGGTCTAGAGGATCACACGCTTCAACTAAACAATCGTTGATTTAGAGGGTATCAGCTTACATAATGTTTCGTTCATTGCAGTCCTTCACCTGCTGGTTATTGGAATCTAGTCAATTTAAAATTTATAAGTTAACTAGCTTTTGAGAATCTGTAAGTAGAATTTCATGTGGCATCTTATCTCTTCAACATTTAGGCTAAATCTCAGCAACAATATTGTGTTTATCACTCATCTCTGTCTGTTGTCTGAGTTCTAGTACTCTGTTGTCGGGTTGCTTTTATAGAATGCGTACACAAATCACATTCGTCCTGTTCTTTACTTCATGACGTTTGTTTTGAATTCGGGATACCTAGATCGCTTGATCTTAAATTCTAGGCAATACTTTCTGCATATATGTCGATGATCAAACAGTCTGACTACTTTGTGGATGATTTCTGGTTGAGAAGTTCTTCCCTATCCGCTGCTTTGGAATAAGAGACTTTTGAAGCATAACATTAGACACAGCTTCTCAGTCAAGAGAACAGCCTGTCGACTTTGATGAGATTGATACTTTGGATTAAGCAAACACAAGAATGCTCTTCATGTATTCTTTGCTCATACCAATAGCTCCATGTATTTACCTTTCATTTCTGCCTTAATCTAACAGGCAAATGAAATTGGTGTGTAGCATGGGGTGAGGCGCGTTCATATACTGGATAGTAATGTTCAAGGAGCACTACTTCTTGAATTATACACTCGTGACGGAATAGGGACTATGGTTTCAAGGTCCGTAATCTGTTCCTTTTCTCGCCTTTCCCCTTTTTTAATGAGAGAGTTGTCATGTTCTTAAAAGTTGTGTTGGCATCACCATAACCCTCGGTATTCGTCATTATTAGATTGCTGCTCAGACTTGGTTGATATTTCGTCAAATGATTTATCCCCTCTACCAAGTAAAGACTCAAACTAACCAGTAATAATGCAGTCCATACTATGAGGTAGGAACTAAACACTGCCATGTATGCACTATTATACGTTTGCAAAACTCTGTGTACTATATTTATAGTTAAAATCTGAGAACTAACCAGAACCTTCATTCCGTGGAGTCTTTAGGAACAACACCTTTTTTAAGCAGTAGGCCTTTTTTCGGAGAAGATAACACAAATTCCAGATTTATGTGTTGGTACTAGCTTAAACGTACCGGTAAAGGAGAGGATATAGATTGTGAGGATGGTGAATGTATGATGAAGAAACTTAGCACTTCGCATTTGATTTTTCAGCCTTTTATACTCTATCGATCTTGTCCTTTGAAGTTGTCGTTTTTTCAGCAGGATGCTATGCTATAAATGTTGTGACTTGTTTCTTTTTTGTTCTATCTTGATTATAAGGTAGAATAAATGGATCTATGCCATAGCTGAAGCCCCTGGGGTTATACCTCCCCCTTCCGTACTCTTTGGTCCCTTCCCGTATCAAGCCCTGTGGTTGATTACGTTTTGTTCAGACAATTAGTTATCCCCCAAGATATTGTGAAGAGCAGTAGTCATAGTTATAATTGCACATTTTGAAGGGGTCTCGATCCATGGATGATCTTCACTGTTCTGTCCCGATGGAAACCAGTAGATGCTCCCTCTCTCGTGCAGCTAGTTTCCTTTAGTAAGAAGAACTTAGTATCAGTATAAAGTTGATCTAGCCTTGGAGAGTATGTACTGACGCAACTCTGTTTGAATTTCTTCACTACGCAGATATTCTGAAACCTATTAGTTTTCCTGGACTTTCACGAAGGACATCTGAAGCTGTCTGTATCGAACCAACTGACTTTCTCTTATCAGATTCACAACAGAATAAACTATTTATTGTACATATTTGTATATGGTAGGAGAATATGTAAAACACTGTTGCTTAGCCTCCACCGGTTACTTCTTAGGATGTTACTAAATTAAGGAATAATGTCTGTGCATGCTATTTCACATCAGGACAGAGGGCTGACCTCTGGTCCTCCTTGAAAATCTCGAAAGACTTCCAACTGAGTTGTTTAACGCACTGAAATGCTTGAACGTGCAAAGACAGTTCTGGGCATACTTCAGTGTGGCCACCGAATGATCCACTGATTCACAACCTGATGGAACCTTCAAAATTTATCTTGCAAACCGCCTATGATTCTGGAGCTCTCAAGAACAGTCATCGGCCTTCTTAGTAGTGTCCAGAATTAAAAAATATCCCTCTGCCTTCGAGATGTGTACAGCTTTTGTCACTGTTTTTCTTTTTGGGTCTAACTCTTTGTTCCGGTACGGAATACACTTCCTGGAATCTTCGTATTCCTGGATTCTTCTTCGTGATTCTTCAAATCTTCTCCGTGCAAATGCAAGTGAGTTCAAAGCGAGCGAGGACCGTGCAAACACACCCTCCTCACTCGCTTTTAACGTGAAACTAATTGAGTTGTCGCGGTCCTTTGGCCCTTGCGTACACTCTGCCATCTCAGATTGAGAAGAATATATATTTTATTAGCTGAATGTTGCTTGTTATGACATCAGTACCCAATGAGGACATTGGTGTTGTCACCAATTTCTGGATGTTGAGAGGATGGTTATTCAAGGATAACCTTGCACTTGATTTCAGTCACATTCTGTCTATTCGTCCCTTGATACCTCAATGGAGTCTGGATGACCGTTGAAGGGAAATTTTGTAGGGTGCTGGCATGTTTCAGCTTTTGAACAAAACCTGCTACTTTTTATGTGGTTCACATTCATGTGTTTGACTGCAGTGATTCATACGAAGGCACACGCCCAGCAACGTACAATGACATATATGGCATCATGGAGCTTTTAAGACCATTGGAGGAAAGTGGAGTTCTGGTAAACCGTCCTCGGAAACAGGTATGGACCCACGGACTTCACTTCCTAGCATCTATCGGTAGGCTGCTGTTGTTATCATCGTTTGAGAGCAGTAGTATCATCCTCAAAGAAGATCCACTGCATTTCTTGCGAAGTTTAGGTTTAAGAGTTTTGCGGATGTAATTATTCATTCACAATTTAAATGTCTTCACTCCAATTAGTCTTCTACCCTTTTCCTCCGATTTCTATTCTGTCGTCTCCAATCTCGTTTTCTCTCTTCACACCATCATTGTGCATACGGGGCGCAGTTAGTGCGATTTTAAGGCGGTGACTTGTACACATTATATAACTATAACGTGTAACCGAATGGTAACCCTTTGTCATAAAGTTTTAACTATGATTGTCCCCACGCTTTGAAAAAATTATTTTGAAGTCTATCTAATTGGAGACCTTGGTGTTTTTGGCGGTTGTAGCTGGAAGAAGAAGTCGTAAACTATACGGTCGTGGAAAGAGATGGTTCGATTATTGCATGCACGGCATTGTTCCCTTTCAAGTCTGAAAGATGTGGAGAAGTGGCAGCCTTCGCTGTGGCACCTGAATGTCGAGGGCATGGACAAGGAGATTCATTGTTAGGTCCGTTACTATTATGGTTTTCTGATGTAGCTCTGAATAACACCGACTTTTCAAAGGAAGTGACTAGTACTATATTATTCTTGTACCTGTGCTTTTAGTTTGCACCACAATTGCATACTACTTCAGTCTGAAGACATTATAATCTTTTTTATAGGAGCTTTATGTCTTCAAGATCTTTTTTAACTTCTGATGTAAGTCCTGCAGTTCGGAACTATGTCTTGAAGTTTAACCAATCATGCAACCTTTTTTCTGGTTCTGCGCATAAAATCTTAGTTTTCATTCAGTTGGATACATGTAGTTGTTTTGTGGAAAGTGATGCTGTTGTCAAGTATGTACAACACCCTAAACTTTGGCTCGTTGAACATGAACAGAGTACATCGAGAAGAAGGCTATAGACATGAACCTGAACCGGCTGTTTCTGTTGACTACACGCACTGCAGATTGGTAAGTCTCTATTCTCTAGTTTCTTGTGACGTCTGCATGATTCAAATTAGTGCCGAAAATTTCCTTACTCTCGACTCAATTACGAATCTTTCCTGGAGACGTTCTGTCTCTCACTAACCTAGTGTTATTTCAAGTTTTATTTCAAAAAATGAATAGTCTTGCATATGTAAAGCCAAACGAGTTTTTGAGACTTGTCGGGTATTCCCCAGTGTAAGCTGCTCACAAAGCTTCTCCTGGTCATCTGCATTCATCAAGTTGTTGATGATCGGGAGGGTCGATTATTGGATGCATATTGTGGCGATGAAGCGTAGAAGCATTCTTACCTGCGAAGTCTGTGTTGACGGGTATATGGGGTGCAGGTTTGTCCATCGTGGGTTTTCTGAGTGCACAGTTGAGAGCTTACCTGAGGAACGAAGGAAGAAGATAAATTTTGCCAGAGGAGCAAAGTATTATATAAAACATTTAAGTGCTGATAGTAATAATCTAGGTCGAAGGTAAAAGAAGAAACCTAGTTTTTTCATTCGGAATTTTTTACATAGTGTTTAGGTTCATTCAGTGTCAACCAGACTCTCTGCGCCCAGATTGCAATCAGCGAACCTTTGTCGGTTCTGCACTTTTCGGGAACATTGTCAGTGAAAGTTAAATGTTTGGAGGCATGTGAAAAGAATGCACACCATGTGAGTTACATATTACATAAGATGATTCATGTGTAACATAGAGAGGTGAAGTGTATTGTATTTGACCGTGCAAAGAAACTCAATTTTTCTTAGAACAAGAGCGACCTGGGTTGCTGGAGAGTAGTTGAGGGAGATTGCGGATCTTTCAGAGTAAAAGGTGTAAGATGAGACAGGCCGGACAGTTTTGAGTGACATTCATTGAGGCTTAAAGGTTATACATCTGATTCAGCTTGAGCAAGTTGCATACAAAAGTTTCAGTAAAGTTTCCAGAATGAATCCAGAGAAACAAGGCTCGCACCCAAAATGAGCTCAAGAAGGCGATTGAAAGTATTCAATATAGAAGTGTTATGCAATTGAGTATTATGAACTTGGACAACTTAGTCTGAAAGGTCGGACAGTGTTAGCTCAAGTTGGACATGGTTGCATAGTCGTATAGCTTTTAACTGAGTTAATAATGTCGAGTGTGTCAAGGGACTTAAAGCTCAAATTTAGGGTGGGATCTTCGCAGAGAGAATCGTGAATGTTTTTCATTATTCAGACTATCCTGATTCCGATTGCCTGACATAATAGCAGTACTGACGCTCTGAGATGTAGATTTGTTATGGAAACGCGACGTACTGCATAGCTTTAGTTTCAGTGGACGCCATTGTTTAGTTTCTTCCCAATGTGATGAAGAAACACAGAAATCTGTTGTTATATTTGACAATTGTATCAACAAGCACATTGTTGGGTTCTATGATTTTTTCTCATGAGTTGTGTGCAGAGTTTGACAGTGAAGAAAATATGTTAAATGAAGATATTTTTCTGAACATAGTTTTATGGTAACAGAAATCTAATTGTAAAGAATAGTCGTATTTGTAGTGAAATGTATTGTTACTCAAACCTGACATGCAATTATCGTTGTCACATACATGGCGTCGCATTATCGGTCAGTATTGTACAAAAAAATAATATCTATATTATTATGAATTATGGGATAATTACCTTGGAAGATAGTTACTCATGTGCGGATTTAATGCTTCTATTAACTCCGGTTGTTCAATCAACGCCATTTGATTTGACGTTAATGTAGGTATTGTTTAGGGTTTAGTTTATTGTATGAGAAGAGTTAGAATTAGTATCTATGAGGTTCAGTCATTGAATTGAACCTTGGAGCACGAGAGTTTGGTGTAGAGCAGCTAGTGCAACAATCTTTAAAGTACACGGTAGGTTTGACCGGACTGCAATATTCTGCAGCGACCAGCAATATATGTTCTTGTGAATATTTTGAGACTAAAGAAAGTTAGTCTGATACATTTCTGTTGGTGTATCACAATGTGTATTGTGATGCAGTATGTGTGGTACAATGCAACATGTTATTTGAAATTTATTTAAAAGTTGACTAGATAATAACACAATGAAAAGTAAATGTTAAAATTCTGAAATTGGCTCATCCCATTTCGAACAATGAGCTTATATTCGTTTGTCCAAAAATTTAGGGGTGTCGAAAATCACTCTCACAATGTATGTTATCTTATACTTTTCAAACAGAGACAAGTGCAACAAGTTCTATCGATATCTAACTTCTCGCATTTCTAACTTGTCATTTTGACAACCCCACATTTAAAAGTGCATCGGCCGGGAATCGAACCCGGGTCTGTTCCGTGGCAGGGAACTATTCTACCCCTAGACCACCGATGCTTGTTGAATATGTTATCGAAATTTGCTTTATACTTTCTTATATTTATTGTTTTTTTTATTGTGAACCCAAGTATGAAGAACCGATCGCGTTAAAATTATCCACCACGCGAATTTTCGATTTTCTATTTTCTTCGCTTAAAACCTGCGCACAGGTTTCTGTTTCCACCGGAAATGTATAGGTGTGCCCTTATGTTACATTTGATTCACGTGCTGAAGTTAATTGAGCAAAATCTATGAAACTGTCGAACTAAATAGGTGGTCCTGTATAGACGGATGTACAATTTCATGTGATAACTAACATTGAGAATTTCGTCTTGAGTCTCGAGATTATCTTCCTCGTGCCACTGCCACCACGACCACAGCTATGCTGCAGAAAAATGTACTCTAAGTTGAAGAATTTGTAAATGCTCCTTGTTCAAATTCTGAATTCGCTGACGTTTGTAGATGCTGCTCATTTACCCGGAAGCAAATTCCACAAACCAAAGCAGATTTCCTCCATTGATATATTTATTCTGAAACTCTCACACATCGTTTCGATCTATCATTCTCTGACGAAAGAGAATTTTCGGTTTTCACTCATACTGTAATCTTATCATTCCAACCTCCAGAGATTCCAGTCAGATGGTCCAGGGGACAACGCATCCAAGTATACAATCAGTGATCATCGGAGGGCAAAGATCAATCCTCGATGGCGAAAACAGCTCGTTTCGGGTTTTACAAGAGAAGCACAATGACGAATCTCTCTTTCAGGCATCAGGTGCGAACATGTATGGGAGTCCTTTCCAGCAGAAAACTCGCCCTTCAGCTGTGACCCTAATCGGAATCAATCACTGTGGATAAATCAACGAGTCAACCTGCAGAACAGTGATGAGGCAGACAATGATACCCACAGCGCTGATAAGCAGTGGGGAGCTCATGGCGACGAAGCTCCTCTCCTGTCCGAAAGACGATGAACCCCCATTGTGAGAGATGGGAAGTACTTGTGTCAAATATAGACAAGTATTCTATACTGAAGAGACAACACCATTAAATAGTTGGTCAGATGCAGTAGGATTGCAGTCTACCTTAAACATACCACTCGAGTAGTAGGATTGCAGTCTACCTTAAACATACCACTCGAGTGGCAGTTATTTGATCGTTCATTGGTTCCGTAGTCTCAACTAGATTGATGAAGGAACCGTCATGGTATGTGATAGTTGTCTCCAAGCAATTGTAGTTCAACGACCTGCTCGTGGAGGATTTCTCCGGGGACCCGGTGGAGGAGCCCATCAGAGTAAACTAGTATGATGAGAATCAGTCGGTGAACTCCCAAATGTAGAGTTACCAACTTGACTCAGATGTGTAGTGTTGAGTCAAGTATCTTGAGATCTCAAGACATCTCAAAATTGCCATCTGAAGTAACCATCCACTTTGAGGGTAATGTCGGATCGGGGAGATTATCCTTGACCACAAAGCCGCTGAAAAGATACACAAAATTGTGGGCATCAACAAAATTTCCAAGAATGTCCTCAAAGAATGTATATCATTGGTAACAACGATGCAATGAGCTAAGGGATCCCAACATTTATAAGCTTTGGATTCGTCATCGTAGCCAACTAACACACAACATTTTGCCTTGTGCTGAAGCTTCCTCTGCTTATGAAAGGGAATGTGCACATATGAAGTGCATCCGATTACCCTGAGTGGTGTTAAATCAGGTGAAACTCCATATAATCTTTCATATGACGGAGTCAAATTTAATGCAAGATTTGCACAACAATTTAGCAGATAATTAACAACTCTCAAAGATTCCTTCCAGAGATGAGTAGGAAACTTATAAGCATTGAAGATACAACAAACTGCTTCAAATAGAGTTTGATTCTTACGCTCAAAGATGTGGTTTTGATGTGAAGTTGTTGTTGTAGTTAGTTGTTGAGCAATACACTCTTGTCAACTATAGCTTTTAAAATCCTTAAAAAGGTACTCATCTCTTCGGTCATTCGGAAGAGATGAGATTTGTGGTAATCAATCATGCTCAGTGTGCCACACAACAACAACTTTATGCGGATAGAGATTTTTTGCAAGCAAGACAAATTGCTTAAAGTGATAGAAAGTTTCAGTTTTTAGGCAAAGAAATTGAATCTAAGTAAATCAGTTATAATTGCCAGTGAAGATCAAAAGTTTCTTGAAGGCATTACCTGCTTTGACTGGACCACACAAATCATTGTGAACAATATCCAAAGACCGTGTAGTTTTCTTCTTGCTCTGTTTGGATCTTTGAACCTTGTGCTGCTTTGTGAACACATGCTTCACACTCACAATCTTTGTTGACACCGAGCGGAGGGAGGCCATGAACAAAATTCATAGAAGCCATATGGTAGGCCGTCTGATGTCGAATATGACACAAACGCTTATGTTACATATTAGTGACATCAAAGTTGCACTCTCTAACTTGGAGCGATCCTCTACTACAGCCACAAAGGTTGGGTCCGCAGATATGTCAGATGTCTTCTTTTTGCGACAAGAGGAGCTTAAGCACTGGTTGAAGTGATTGCACGTTGTTACACACGTTGATTCTATGAAGCTTGGGAAGTAGTTTGTATAGTTTAGTGTGCAAGTCACGTCAGTCATATGATTAGATTTTACTAAGATTGGTCTAATTGATTACAAAGCAATCAATTTACGTATGGATAGCAAGTTCTTGGTAAGACCAGGCATGTAAAGAATTTGCTTTATCTCTTTATCAACACATAGTGTACCTTTGCCAACAACAATTAGACAAGATTCATTGGCGGTGGAAACTTTGGGTCAAAAAATTGTAGGTTGAAATGAACTAAGAGTAGTTTTATTTCGAGTCACATGACTGCTGGCACCTAAATCTAAGACGTAATCTCACAATTTCCTAATTGTCATATTGGCTTCTAAGTCTATTGATTCACAGTTAGCTAAGTCTTATTCTAGAACAACGTTAGCTTGTACCTTAACACGTCGCATGTTGGAGTTTTCAAGCTGGAACTCCAACATCTGCTTGTCTAGTTTCTTAATATCACAATCTTGTTCTCAGTGATTGAGTATTTTACGGTAGTTATATCGAATGTTTTATTGAGTCAATCCATTAGAGTTACACCCTCTAGCTAGTGTTGCACTCTTTATTTTGGGAGCCAGTGGCTGCATTTTAAAATGTATTTTATAATGTTTAAAATATTTTTGATTTTCTTATATTCAAAATCAGTTGAAAATGTTCCCCTCATCGAGTATCATCTCTTCGAACTCCTCGCCGCCTAAATACTGGTCTAGATTGATGCCTAGATTGTCCACGAGCCAAAATTCATCATGCTCATCTTCCTCATCATCGACAATATCTTCTTCCTTCTCAATTTCTAGTCTCGTAACCTCGTCTGTCATCCCAGTCGCTGCCAACACCGCGGTGTGCCAATCGTTGCGCTTTGTGGTCAGCACTTGCTTGAGCAGCTCCGAGTTGTACAAGATAGCAACCTACTTCTTGCATTTGCCTTGTTCGAGGTGCACGTGCAGCTTTGAGCAAACTCGATTGTTGGTTTTGTGGTTACTTTTGCCACCAACATCACTTGCTGAAATGACATGCAGCTGGACGAGGACTTTTGCCAGCTCGCACATATCGTCGTCGTCTACTTAAGCCCACGTTGCTATGGGCTCAAGCTGACGACGCGTCTGCATATCTTGCGCGCTTGCATCAGGAATGATCCGTCCATACACATCGCCATAAAAAGTACAAACTGCTCATGCAAGATGTCACAAGCCTCATCGTCATTGCTGGCAATCTACTTCAATGCCATGTGACACTACTCCATTGAAGGACCCCGCCCCAACTTCACAAACGATGATCCCTGCAAATGGCCGACTCGCAAACGCATGTTATAATACAACGAGTCAGTGACAAAGGCCAGTGCGTGTGCGAACGAGTAGATGGTTTTAAGACGGTGATGCACAATCCCAACAACCTTTGTCGATCAACCTTGAGTGTATCCAGGATGCTCTGATCGATGCTTTGCACTTGGCACAAGACGTTGAGAAAGCACGTCTCCACGGCTGAGAACGTCATTTCATCATCTTCTAGATGTGCAAGTGCAGCACATAGCGGTTGCAACAGCAACAAAACCGCAACCGTCCCCTTTAAGTTGGCCACATCCAAGATATTGTTGCGCAAATCTTGATCCACTGTTACGTTTTTTTACTTGTCATTGTGATATATGGCATTGTGCATGCCGATCAAGACCGACTTCACCAGAAGGTTGCGTTTGAGCATGCTATTGATTGTGCCTCACCAGGACTTTATGAACAAGATGAGGAAGTACGCTTCTGGAACTTCTGAGTGCAACAGACGTCGAACATGATCGTGAGCAAGTGCACATTGTTGATCTTATTTACAATGAAAATGTTCAAGTACACTATACTCTTCACACCGGGCTCCTTCAGACCAAATCCAGACAAAGGTTGTGCAAGCCGTGTGGAGCGCAATCAAAATCAAACGTGAAGAGGCCGGATCATAATGCATGCTTGCGTAGACACATCATGACTGAGGCGAATCCGTTCCAAGACATCACATTGGCTAAAGGATAGATGCGGGTGCTCACCTGACATTGGCGTCTGTGATTATCACGTTGTCATGACCTAATTCCAATGACACTCGCAAGTGATGCTAGAAACTCTTTAGGTAGTCAAAAAGATTAATAGCGATCTCTCGATACAAATTCAAGTTGAAGTGCTCCAAAAAAGAACACTTTGGGATCACAAGCCATCATGTTCAAAATCTCCTTGCCCGCCTTGTTCATTGCACCGTCAAGCGTTATGCAAATGACCCTAAACTTGCCGATTTTCCGAACTGCATGCAAAGGACCGCGACTGTAACACTAGGGTTTAGAGAGAAGCTCACTCGAAGATAGAAACGTAAACTCTGAAGATGAGCGATCCCAACAATGGTACTCCTCTCCCTTATATAGCTTTCAATAACAAGTACAAGGAGATAAGATCTAATCCCCATCATCCATCCCACTCTTAGTGGATGGATGACGTGGCGGATAACGCTAACAAGCACACGGATCGCTGACGTGGCGCTCCCAACTAACACACTCAATCCTTACCTACAAGCACACGGATTGCTGACGTGACACTATCAACTAACACATCCACTCTGTACCTACCAAGTGCGCGGATCGCTGACGTGGCAGCTATGACTAGTGCACACTAAAGTATCTATATCAATATTTAGAGTAACCTTTACTTTAGTTTAAACTAACTAAAGATGGTTACAAACCTCCCTCTTTTCAAGATGCAATGTCCTCGTTGCACATACGTTCAAACTTCTGAACTATCAAAGGTGCATTTGCTAAATTTTTAGCTGGTTCCCAAGTTGATTCATACGATGGATAGCCTTTCCATTGAATCAAATACTCTACTTTGGGATATTTATGACATCGAATACGTTTATTGATTATCTTTTCTACCTCAAACTCCTCATGATTTGCTATCAAGGTTGGAAGAGGAGGTGGTGCTGGTTGGTTGGTGAATTGATTTGGTCGTGGTACATGTTTTCGCAATCGTGACACATGAAATACTGGATGTATTTTCATATGTGACGGAAGTTCCAACTTGTATGACACTTCACCAACACGCTTCAAAACCAAATATGGACCAATGAACCTATGGTTCAACTTTGGTGTTCCTAGAAGAGACAAATTTGTTGTAGATAACCAAACATGATCTCCAAGCTCAAAAACCACTTCTCTACGATGAGCATTGGCATGCTGCTTTTGCCGATTTTGAGCTATCACCAACTTCTCCTTGGCCTGATGTAGTCCTCGGTGAATATGCTCCACAAATTCGTTGACTGCTGCAACTTTGGTCGAAAACTCCTCTCCTTTGGGAAGTCTCATCAAACTTGAAGGAGTTATATGATGAGCTCCATACATAAAAAAAAATGGAAACACTTTTGTGGATGCATTAACATAATTGTTATATGCAAATTCCACAAGTGGCAAAAGGTTGTCCCACTCTTCTTGCTCTTCTAATGTGAATGCTCGTAGCATATCCTCTATGGTTCTATTTGCCCTCTCAGTTTGTCTATCTGTTTGAGTGTGATAAGCCGTTGACATTGCTAATTTTGTTTTGAAAAAACTAAACAAAGTTTTCCAAAATAAACTATTGAAGTGAGTATCTCTATCCGTGATTAACACTTTGCTTAAGCCATGATTCACAAAAACTGTATCTAGATACAATTGAGCTAGTTGTGGAGCTCTTACTGTTTTTGTGGTTGGCTTGATCTGAATCATCTTGCTCAATTTGTACACAAAACCCACCACCGAACCATGTCCTTACAAAATCCTTGGTAACTCACATACAAGATCCATGGTTACATGTTCCCACCGTTGTTCGGGATTAAGAAGAGGCTGTAGTAAACCCGTTGGTTTTTGATTACTTGCCTTGTTTTATTGACAAGCAACACAACTTCAAACATAAGAATCCACATCGTCACGTATTTTGGGCCAATAGTACATTCGTTGTATACTTTCCACGGTTTTATCCACTCCCACATGACCTGCAATGGCTGTATCATGACTTTTTGCCAAAATCATTGTACGCAAATCGTGATCTTGTGGAATCCATATACGCTGATTGTAAAACGCCAAACCTCGAGATTTCTCTGCCTTTCTAGTTTGTAATGCCCGAGTGATATCCTCATCCTCCTTTGTGGCTTGTGACATCTTGCTCCACCAATCAGCCTAAATTTTCACTTCTGCAACATGATTCAAACAAGACATGCGTGTGAGAGCATCTGCAAGTTGCTTCTTTCCCTCCACGTACACAATCTTCATGTTGAAGCGTTGACGCCACTCTGCCCATCGAATTTGTCGTTTGGACAGATCCTTATGAGTTTCCAAATAAACCAAGGGTTTATGATCGATCTCCACCACAAACTACTTATCACCGAAGTAATGCTTCCAATGTTTGGTTGCCAACACGATGACTAACTCCTCCGTTCCGTTGTGTGATAATTTTGTTCCGCCGCCACCAACTTTTGAGAATAGAAAGCAACTTGATGTCATTCATCCTCCCATTCTTGTTGAAGTATGCCACCTACTGTTGTACCTGATGCGTTAGTGGCCAACTTGATAGAACGGTAAGGATCATACCACTTGAGAATAGGTGCGTGTAACAAAGCATCTTTCAATGCTTGAAAAACTAACTCTTGAGCTCTTTCCCATATCCATATTTGACCTTTCCCTAACATGGAAGTCAAGGTGTGAGCTAGACGAGCAAAACCTTTCACAAATCTACGATAGAATCTAGTGAGCTCTAGAAAACTCTTCAATTGAGTTCGATACTCAAGTGCTATCCATTTCTGAATGGCATCTATCTTCTCTCTCATCACTTGGATTCCTGTAGCTGTAACTCTATGACCCAAGTAATCTACTTCTAACTAGCCAAATTCACATTTTGGAGCATTGGCATACAATTGATTATCTCTTAAAACTTGAAATACCTCTCGTAAATGATTTATATGATCAGTCAAAGTTTTGCTATACACCAATATATCATCTAGAAAAACAATGACTGATTTATCTAGATAATGGCAAAAGATATCATTCATCAATCTCATAAATATAGCTGGTGCATTAATGAGACTAAAAGGCATCACTAGATACTCAAAGTGGTCATACCTAAAACGAAAAGCTGTCTTGTGGACATCTTCATCTGCAATTCTAATTTGATTGTAGCCGTTTCTTAAATGTAGTTTGGTGAAATACTTTGCTTCTTGAAGTTGATCAAACAAATTATCCATACGAGGTAATGGATATTTGTTTTTCACCGTTTGCTCATTCAATCCTCGATAATCGATGCATAGTCTCATGGATACATCTTTCTTTTTCACAAAGAGCACTGGAGCTCCATAAGGTGAAACACTTGGTTGAATGAATCCCTTGCTCAACATCTTCTCCACTTGAGCTTTTCATTCTTCCAATTCGTTTGGAGCCAAACGATATGGAGCTTTGCAAGTTACTCCACTCTCTTCATATTGTTGAACGATCGTCGCTGCATGGGCCGTCCTCCTTGTGGTGTCGGCCGAATTCGACAAAACTTGGCAATGTGATCCATTCGTCCACATGCATAACATTGACGATTGTCACGAACTTCAGCTCCTCGAACCATTCCGTTATTTGCATAACCTTCTTGCAAATTTGGAACTCCTAGTCGCCAAATCTCAGCTCCAAATCTTGATGGTGGTTCTCTTGTTGGTGCAAAAACTTGTCTACGTTGAAGGTTTTCCAACTCCATCGGTGTTAAACCAGATGGATCTCAAAAATTGCGCTTACTGGTTCGCCATGTGTGACACCAAAAGCACTTGAAATTTGTTGAGCAATTGCGATTGCTTCATTCACAGTAGACGGATTGCTTACCATCAACTCCTTTCGAATTAGATCTTTCAAGCCTCGTTTGAACACGTCCAAGGCTTCTGCTCCACTCATATCCATGATAGATACTTGAAGATCACAAAATTCTTCAATGTACTCATGAATACCTCCTTTCTGCTTTAGATCCCACAACTTCATTCTTGCAGTTTGAAGAGAATCCACCGCTTGAAAATTTTGCAGAATTTCTTCCTGCATTCCACTCCACGAAATGGTAGCACCTCGTTTTGGAAGCATTCTCTCCCATGTTGTGTACCATGTGAGGACGTTATCCGTAAGATAAGATCTCATGAACATTCTAGCAATATAATCAGAAACATGAAATGGGATAAATGAATATTCATCCTCATAATCCATAGCTCTAACACTCCCATTGCTCTACTCCCTTTGTAAGCTTCCACCTTACGGGATTTTCCCATTCGAAGCAAAAGATTTGCTTGATCTTCAATTTCTTGAAGACGTCTCCTATTTGACTCTGCTGCATCAATAGGAGTTGGTTCTGGCTTAACTTGGGAAGCTTGAACTTGAGGTTCAACTTCCATCTCTCCAACTCTCTCTCTCTACTTTTTCACTCTCCAATGCGAAGATTTTATCTTCCATGGCTTGCTGCTTTGTATGCCCATCTACTATCGCTTTTGTGATCTCCTTCATCTCCGACATGATTGCATTGAGAACCTCACTCATATCAATTGATGTCCCAATGCTTTCTCACACTCCCTCTAATACAAAGTGAGTATAATCACTATGTGACCTCTCAACAAAGGAGTCACAAAAGGTGCAGGTGATTCTATCACAGCTCTATAGTACTACTCTCCATAATTCATCACAAGAAAATCTCTCCATATACTCTTCTGTCTATATACTGTTCTAATCTCTACATAAGTGCTGAATCGAACCAAGACAGGTGGTTCGCAATTCAAATCCATGAAACCTTCAGTATAGAATGTATATAATACAATCCCAAGTCTCTCCATAAGTAACTATTGGAAGAATCATTGGCACTTTCGACTCCATCATTCTAGTCATAAAATCTGCACCCCAACAAGCCACAAGGTACATCCGAAAATGATGTTTCTCCATGCAACGAAGGTGGATATCGAATAGGTTAGTAATTGGCCAATGCGGTACTGGATTCCGGTCAATCCCGTCCATATCTGCAAAACCACAATTTCCCCCTTCCACCTCTCTCTACGTGCAGATGAATGATCTCTGCCAGCCTCTATACACTCTCAAGACTACACTCCATCATCACTCACTTGTTATTCTATGAGGGGTAATCCACACTCAAGGAAAGAACAAGGTTGCTCTGATACCATTGTAACACTAGGGTTTAGAGAGAAGCTCACTCGAAGATAGAAACCTAAACTCTGAAGATGAGCGATTCCAACAATGGTTCTACTCTCCCTTATATAGCTCTCACCAACAAATACAAGAAGATAAGATCTAATCCCCATCATCCATCTCACTCTTACTGGATGGATGACGTGGCGGATAATCCTAACAAGCACACGGATCGTTGACGTGACGCTCCCAACTAACACACTCAATTCTTACCTACAAGCACACGGATTGCTGACGTGGCACTATCAACTAACACATCCACTCTTTACCTACAAAGTGCGCGGATCGCTGACGTGGCAGCTATGACTAGTGCACACTAAAGTATCTATATCAATATTTAGAGTAACCTCTACTTTAGTTCTAACGAACTAAAGATGGTTACAACGATGTACTCAACATCGAGCAGATGTCCGCTCAGCGCTGTGCGTTGGGGCCACTTGTATGATAGGCGCACCTTGGCCATGAAGGCGTATCAAATCATTGCCCTCGAACATAAAAAAGCAACCACATTGCGGTGCATTGCCTGCGCCATTATCCTATCTGCTTCCTTTTGGCCTGCCTTCGACATAGAGTCGCACTAGCGAGGCGCCGAACAGGAGATGGTTGACTGCGCGGTTTGTTTGGTAAGCGAAAATAGTATCTCAACATCATCATTGTTGACCATGGAACAGGTACTAGCGAAACACGTCAAGCATGCAGTAATTCAATTTCCTTCGGGAAGCGGTGGCGCTTCTTCTGCTGTGAGTTTCGAGTAAATCCCTGCACTAACTAGGCAAAATGTTTGCCACTACGACTTGCACTCGGCTTGTATTCATTTGAGATTGCCAGATTTGGCGATCGGATTAAATACCATGTTCAAAGGATACAATGAACGACCGCGCTTTGAAGACATTGTGAAAGCAATAGAGGAAGTCGACAACACAGAGTGAGCGCAATGCTTGCGCTCATTTGCTCAGACAGCGCACGGCCTCGTGTGGCTGCGGTGTTAAAAAAGAAAAAGAAAAAAAACATTAAAAATGCCTCAAAATTGGCAGCCTATTTTTTAAAAAAATTTATTAATTGATGCACCACTACCTCTAGCTCAAAAATATTATGTGGTACTTTGTTATGAAGACTGCCTTGAGAATCACGGCTTGTGAGAGAACCGAGACATGACATTTGCATAATCTTTCTCTTGTTGAATATCAATCCAAAAACTATCAGTTTGCAAGTGTTGCACGAGGTAGATAAAGCTTGGTGATGGATTGCGGAAAAGATTGCTACTGAAATTCAAGACGAATGGAGCCCAAGACAAGGAGAGCCCCTTAAGTGTATAGTGAATAAGATCATTATCAGAGTGACAATGTCCAATCGCGGCGAGGTGTGTTTGAATGTCTAGATGGTGTGAAGAGTCTGGATGGTCTGAAGATAAATATCGACTAAAACGGGAGCACAAACTTTGACGGAAGCAAATTTCTCAATTAGCATAAGACGTCGCTGAGCATTATTAGACTCATAGAAACTCCGCAGTATTCACAACTCTGAGAGATTGTCTTCATATTCAAAAATAGACAAAAGTATATCAAGTGATACACTAGCCTGGATCATTGCAATGGCCTTGATTTGTAGCTGTCGAATAGCAACATCGTCAGCACCGCCAAGGGGAGCCGGATGGAGAAGAGTGACTTCATATACTTTTTTGTTCCTCAACATCGTCTTCAAACGGATGGATCAATACATGTAGTTGAGTTGCCCACTAAATTTCTCCTCGAAGCTTAACGTGAAAAAATAATTATATTGAGGTTCTTCCATGGCAGCTGGAAGAACGCACTATCTATTAAAATACTGCAGAGCAACTCCCCATTGAGTCACAAGAAAATTTGTGATTGCTATTACAAATTATCGACCGCCGGAGAATCAAAAGAAATCTCTAATATCATGTTGTGAGATTCAGACAGTTTGCTATAATGAAGAGACATCAACATTAAATAGTTGCTCACAGTAACATGCGGAATGTAATGATGCACTCGAACTAAAATGTACGGCTTGGATTAACATCATGGACTTATTGAAACGATAAGGTGAGCATCCTAAACCTAATGCTAATGTTAGACTCTAGAGGGGATGTTGTAACATGCTTTTAGTGTCTAACGAGGCTAACATTAGCATTAGGTTTAGGATGCTCGCGTTATTGTTTTGATTAGTTCATGATGTTAATCTAATCCGTAGGTTTGGGGTCGAGTGCATCATAACATTAGCATTAGGTTTAGTATGCTCGCCTTATTGTTTTGATTAGTTCATGATGTTAATCTAATCCGTAGGTTTTGGGTCGAGTGCATCATTTCACTCCGCATGTTACCGTGAGCAACTATTTAATGTTGCTATCTCTTCAATATAGCATGCTGTATGTATCTCACAACAGAAATACCACCAGTGTGACGTAATTGCAGGTGTTCACACTCAACCGTCGCTAAGCTGAAAGAACAAAAATATCGTTGTTCCGGGAGTCGGAGAGACAGCCGTCGCCAAGCATGAATGCATGCATGCATAACATGGCAACCAGAATAATCACAAATGAATCTACCAAAAATTGTATCACAACAAGTTTGCTTACACGGACTGCAACTTTATCAGGCCGATTACTTACGAGCAAGAACCATCCAATAATAAGGCCAAAAAGCGCTAAAGCAAAGGCCAACATCACCGCGTGCATGTACAGAACTCCCTTCTGAGTGGCCTCAACGTCGGGCACAACTCCAATGGGAACTCAAGTTCCAAGAGACTTATTATGGACAACTCAGATTGCAAAGCTTGAGTACTCCACAGTCACTAGTATCTACAAATTGGCTACTGTAGGTAATAAGTGCCACACACCTTGCTCTCTGCGTCCGACTTTGAGCGGGCGGCGAGAACAATCATATTACACGAGGCAGGCTGATGTCCCTGATGTCCTCGTGTTTATTTCATTTAAATGAACTTTCACCTCTTTCTGAAGCTCCCTAAAGAGATATCTCGAGCACCCGGAAACCGGTTCGTTTTTTCTTGCGTTGGCCTTGAAAACCAACGAGGTCATGGCCTAATGGCCTCGGCTCCGGCAATGCCCGCAACATTGCTGGCCCCGAAGATTCTATGAAACTTGGAAAATTTCAAGGGCTCATTAGAAGGTAAGTGAGGGGCGAATACAAACTCCGTCTTGCATTTCTCTCTTAGGAATTTACATGCTGGAAGAGCACAAGGCCTCATCTTACCTCGAAGTGCTTTCTCTGTTGTTGTAGGCCGTCAGTATCCAAGCAAACTATTCTCTCCACAAGAAAAATTGTGAAATCGGAACCAGTCTAAGATTTCACCACCTGAGATTCAAATTTATATCTAAAGCAATACAGATCGGGAAAAAAATTAAACATTGAATCGCTACTCTTCAAAAGGCAATGTATTTAAGTAAACTATTTAAAACTTTTGGAAGAAAGATGATTGTTTTGAGATAAAACGAAAAGATTACACAGCAAAGTTATAACTGTTTCATAATCCAACCGTCACGGCTGCAGAGTGTTCGGCAACCGTGCCAGTTGAGCTATGAGATAGTTAGAATGTTGAAAATGTTGAAAATTGTTCTCATGATTCTAAATAATCAGATATTTTCCTTCATCACACTCATAGATTTTTCCAAGAAAACATTGTCACGTCAACTGAAAGAGCAATGCAAATTATGTTTTTGATGTGCACAGCTGTGACTTAACTCTCATAACCCAGGTTGGATAGAAAATCGGAAAAAAACTTTCTTGCATATCCACCTTTTCTTGTGGTAGAAACTAGAAACAAGTTGGGTCCTCCAATGGCCCACAGCAGCGGCCATTGGAGAATGTACAAGCTGCACACACACAAGGCGAACTCTAAGTGCTCGCCTTGTGCACTTCAGAAACAGAAATTGTTGCGCCGATCTGAGCCAAGACCCAAGAAACTTAAAAGCTCAGCGCCAATGAAACCGAAGACCCAAGAAACTTCTCGTTCCCCCTGAACGAAGAGTCGTTCTCCTACTGCTTGGCCCTATTTGTCTTACACGCACGGTGGACATGTGTAAAGCCAATATTGGGTCTACTATACTTTGAAAAACTGTGTTTTGATAAAACATTAAATTCGCTCTTATTAATCAGCATCGGTGGTCTAGGGGTAGAATAGTTCCCTGCCACGGAACAGACCCGGGTTCGATTCCCGGCCGATGCAGTTTTGCTTGACAAGTTCTCTGGATATGTTTCTCTCTATTTCCGTGAACAGAAGGACAAGTTCTCTGGATATGTTTTGCTTGACAAGTTCTCTGGATATGTTTCTCTCTATTTCCGTGAACAGAAGGACAAGTCAGGTTTCATGGCGTGTACTCTTTTTAGTCACTGTGTGACAAAACGTCCGTATCTGAAATTTCGACTTGAAGGCTGAGGAAACATGCCATTGAACATCCCGTGCGAAAATCAACGACCAACGTCTTCACCGCTTATATAGCTTTACCGACATCCTTCCACTCGCCTGTCTGTGACTCTCTGTGACCACAAATTCTCCATTTCCTCAACGGCTCTTGATATGAAGGGATGAGTCGGCAACCATTCAGGCAAATAAAGAATTGAATAAAAAATTAAAAACTCAAATGCATAAGATAACGTATCCCATAAATTCAAAGAGCAATTTGTAGACTTCCGTGCGCACTGCATGCAGTCCGACCCAAAGGAAGGTCGAAAGTTGCATATCGATAGAAGATGATATTGCACATCATATATTACACTCTAAATTAATAGAGATGAAGATTAGGGATTCATTTTAAGATTCGATCTTCTCAAGGTATTCACAGTGAGACTGATGACTCTACTTCTCTAGGAAACAAGTCTGTCAAAACATATTTTAGCATGATGACTATATAACTGACTCAAGTATGAGCTAATCATGGTTAACAAAACACGTTTATATAACGCAAACTCTCACATAACTCTTGTATAGACAAGAAATCAATATTCATGAGATCTATATATTGCAGGCCTTCAACAATATATTTTTACCATTTTACCGTTTAACACTTATAGTGCAAACATACACTAAGCACGTGGCCAACAGAAAAAATACTTGGTTTTTCTTTTCCAAGGGAAAACCAATACTTTATTGAAAAACCTGAAGTATATGTCATCGTTTAAGAGAGCTGCGATCATCTCTCTTATACGATGGCATGCTAAATGGTCTGACTGAACATGATTACGCTAACTAGATTTATTTAACATTTGAGTTAACTCAGAACAAAAGTTTCAATCAAAATTGAAGTTTTTCTTTACAAGAATTAACCAGAATTAATCCTAAGCTTACAATATGTCAAACACATACTACATAACTTCATATGCAAAGTTTGTAACGTAAAGTTTTTAATAACCAGTATCAAAGACTAATACTTTTACTTGTATGCGCGAGTCTATTCGATGAAATAAAATTTGAATTTATCTAAATTGTTTTAATCATCGTATAAATTGTTACACTTGAGTCACACAATGTAACTTAAACACGTAGCTGATTCATTTCATAGTCACACAATGTAACTTTGAGTGTTTCAATTCAACTTTATATTTGTTGATCCAGTTTTTCTTCTCTTGTTGCAACAAAGGTGTACAATTGATGCATGTAGAGTTGATAGATTAGAGGTTGTATACTTTTTAAATATTAAGAAATTTCAATAAATTTTAACCAATAGCTTATTATTTCTACTGCATACACGTCTGTTATATATAAATATGTATACAAGGTTTTTACATTCACTACAAATATTTTCATCATAGGGATTTCACTATCAACGAACAAAGATATCTTGTATAGAAGCATTTTGATCAATCAATCAAAACAGTTTTGGAGTTTTTAGCACTAGCTTCACTAGCACTAGCACATTCATATAATGCCATCATTAACGACGTCTTTCCTTGAATTTTTTCTTCAGATGATTAGACTCTTACATATAATTAAAATATGATGATACACAATATTTTGCATAAAATCAAATCCTCTAAAGATTTCTTCCTTCTTTTAACGACAGGAAAGGGTGTCAACATAAATATCTCGAGGAGATATAATTCTATAATATCTCTAGAATGCTGAACTTGAGGATGACTTCAATAATATCTCTTTTTTCAAAACTCATCATGATATTTTTTCCCAGATAAGAGGTCACATCCAGTTTTTTGAGACGGACTTTGTGGCAAACAACATTCAAAACTCCAACTGATACATTTGCTAGCAAAAACGTATCACAATCTTACAAACATATGGTGTGACGAATTCACAATTATGATTCATCCACTTACAATTGACTCCAAGTTATTTTATAAAAAGTAATCGCCCTTAAAGTGCGTCACAACTTTTTTTGGCTTTGATACATGAGCTACCTTCAGAGTTGAAGTACAAATCATCCATTGTCGACATGCTAACACGAGGTTTGGGAGTTCAGTAAGAGACAAGTAAGTACTGTAATGGATTGTGGTCACTCCAAAACCAGTGTTTGTCTCCATGCTTGGCCTACTGTTCATGCTAAATAATTTGATCTCAAAGTACATTATTAAAGAATATCAAACGCATAAATTACTTCCGTAGCAGGTTGTTAATTGGAAAGGCATTGTAATCTTATCTTATCACGAAGGTCGAACAAAAATTCAGAACAGCAGGAAAAGATCTCGCTTCATACAATTGAACTTAAACGAACATTGCGGCGGCATGAGCGAGTTCGCCATTACATTCCAGCAACTGTACGACCGTATGGACAGTAGAAATGTCGTTCTTGAATGCAAGGGGAGTATCGTATAGGGTCGAGTTCGCGGGGCATACGGAAATAATGGCGACTGGAGCGAGAACTCGAAGTGGAAAGCACGGCGTGATGCTCGTCCGCCGAGCCTAGGACCGAACCGGCGAGGCTCGGCTTGGGAATTCTTTTCGTCGGAGCCGCGTGCAGATGAAAGTTTCGTGCACTCCGTTTGAACTCCAGTGCCGTGACGCAGCCGGTGGCAGATCGATCATGCTCCATGTTGGAGAGTAGAAGGCTCGGGGCTTCGGCGCAGGTCATGGTGTCTCTGGAGCTCGGTTCGCTCGCTCGTCTCCTCGATTGGCAAGATTTGGTGGGTGTCATCTCTGCAATACTGTTCTCTTTGGATCTGCCGAGGTGAGACAAATTTAGTTCCGGTGATTGTTGGGAACAGTCGAAACTGGTGGTTTTTGGACATTCGTCCAATGCAGAGGTCGAAAGTTTTTTTTATCTTCAGTTTCGAGCCAAAAAGTTTGTCATTGAGACGAGATATGATGCTAAGAATGCGATAGTCCTGTGCGAAATTAGTCGATATAATTTCCTGGCATGCTATCACTTTGGAGCAACCTTTTGTTTACAGTCTGTAAGAACGTCCCGTCGGTTTGAATGTTTTTGTTTCTGATCTTTGGATTGCTTTTTGTCTCAATATTGCACACGGAAGTGGATAATATGAGGTAGCAGAAAGAGCAGGTGCAATGCTTTTGGGTTGGCTCCGCTTTATGATGTTTTTTAAGTTTCTGGATTGCTTTCGTAGACTGATATATCGATCAATCCGTTTAGTTTGTGACGGGGAAAATTTAAGAGTTTAGTTCCGATCGTTGGTGCAGTCCATTCGCTAAACCAGGACATGAACTGTCACGAATGACCACATGGCCCACATTATGTCATTTCGAATCGGGATTTTGTGGTGGGGGAAGTCCCGAAGTCGCATTCTGTCTGTCTGCAAGATTTTGATGGCTATCGAAGTGAAAAGAAGTTGTAGATGTGTAGGAATATGCTTTTTGAAATGGAAAATGTTTTTCACTTGACTTTGTGGGCAACATCCACGATTTCTATTTCTTTTGTACGTTTAGCCTAGGTTCCAAAACTTAAATAGACCTAATGGTCGATCTTTTTACAAAGAATACTTGATGAGTGACGGTTCAGTTCCTGAAGCAATCTGGTTATGAAAGTAGTGTTGTCAAGACATGAACTTATGTGGTAAAGTTATCTTTGCAGCTGTTTTGGTTCTGATCTTGATTCCAAAGGAGGCAAAATCAAGATTAAAATTTGATTTGGCCTAAAATATGTCATCTTTGGACTTAAAATCCACTACCTTATCAATATGTATAAATAAATTTTTACTTCGAATTAATCAACGGGAAAGTGAGTTCAGCTAGAAGGAATGGAAACAACATCGCAGTCTATGAAGACTGCCCAGTTTCATTTTTTCATGTGTAACGAAGCTCTCTGGATCTTTTTCAGCCTAATGACCCGAGAAGCTTGGCGCTTTTATCTCGTGGATCCTTGAAGAACTTTGTTTCGATGCGGCATCCCGTCATCATTGCTATGACAGAACGAAGTCCATAGCAAAGTTCACTAAAGATTTTCAACAACTCTTCTTATCCAACGTTTCCAAAGGTTTGGCAGCATGACGCAAGACATGGCTTGGGAAGGGCCAAAATGGCTCTACGCATTTCTCCTGGGATCATGCGCTCTCCTTTTGTACGGACAATCTTCCCTGGCTACGAAAGCAAAACCTACCGAAAAGTATTTCTGGCATTCGCCTCCGGCATTTGTGGATTTCCAGCGGAGATTTTTAGGCGTTTTCTTTCTATTTACATGTAAGTCTTTTAACCCAGTAAATGTCTCGGCGATCAGGTTGTTGATATATCCTTTTATCAGTTTGAGAGTGTCTCTTATCATTCTCATCAGATTCTTATCATTTTTTCCTAATATTATCAGTCCTGAGCAGAAATTTGGATTCTTGATGGTAAATATTTGTCGTCAAAATCGAACCTAATACGTCAGATAGAAGTGTTTAAGTGAGTCACTTCTTCCTGGACTGACAGGGTTGGAGGGCAGTGACAGAAGGGTTGCAGAGTGTATATGGGGAGGCTGTGTATGAGCATTATGGTTATGCAAGGCGTGAGATTGGCATTCTTATCGTGACGGTTCATGCAATTTCCCTGTTTCTCGGGACATTTTTGGGAGTGGCAGCAGATTGTATGTAAGTGCAGTTCATATTTTCCCTCTACATTTTTTTTAAAATGGCGCAGATTATAGAGTGTTCTAGATATGTGCAAGTGTTACGACTGTTATAGAGGGAGTACGCTAAAATTGTAGTTTTCTTCCAGGTATTTTGTATTTAGACCACTGAAATCCGTGTTCATTTGCAGAGGACGGAGAAGGGCAACCATCTTTTGTGGACTTCTTCAGCTCGTTGGCTGCTTGGCCAGACAATCTAGAAATTTTTATGTTCTATGTCTGGCAAGCGTATGTCAAGGACTCGCGATATCTCTCTTTCCCACTGCCTTGGAGGCCTGGTTGAATGCAGAGCATGAAAGGGTATGTTGTTCCTCTCGTTGCTTTTTTCTTTTGCTATTGAAACATACAATTTATGAATATGCCTCGAACATACATCATAGTTACGTCAAAGTTACACTAAAACAATATATCAAAGTTATACTAAAATGTTCCGCTCTTTTCCAGCCATCTCCTAGTAGGTGCTGTACTCGCAATCGATTTTCTTTATATGTTGATGAGAGATACAACATAGAAAGCTCACTGCAATAACGTATTCCGTGTTTTATATCCGGTGTCATCACTGGATGTTGATAACGATCAAAGTCTCTTTGTTTTGGAATGGTTGATACTGACAGCTTATTACCTTGCAATAAGATTGTATTATATACCTCATTTGGGTAGTTTTTCTCAGCCTAGGTCAGACTTTTAACTTTATTTCTCTGCATCAATTCATATACATTTGCAAAATTGTAAAAGTAGAAATTGTGTATTTGTCGTTACCACAAGTTTGACACGTCGTGGACTAAAAGGCCACATCTGATACGTATGTTCTGCTGATGCGTATGTTTGTCATGCAGCTTGGATTCAGGCAAGAATGGTTGAGCAGAACTTTTTGGGTGATGGCCCTTGGAATGGGTATTGCGGCAATCGGTGTTGGAGCCTTCGCTAATCTGATGGTAGATCGATTTGCCCTCGGACTCGCTTCACCTACTTTCGTAGCAGCTGCAATTGCAGCGTTATGCGTTTTCCTGGTATTGAACGGATGGGTGGAGAATGTAGGCACTCAACCGGCCCAGCTTTCAAAAGCTCTGGTGAATGCATGTCAAGCTTTGACAGGTTTGTTCTATCTACATCCAAGTTTTAAGTGCAGTACTTGGTTTGAGTTATCAATTGGGTTCAGCTGAAGAAAATGTTAAACTTTTTGAAGTGCAAGAATACGGTTTGTTTTCTTGAACCCAATACACATTGGTGTGAATGTTCGGGTCTGGCTTATAATTAAAGCAATTATAATCCATTTGGACCATGTGATGGTTTTTCAACATCAGGAGTCGGAATATTGTATCTCTAGAATACTCAGGTTTATATTTTTGTCTTCTACGCAGCTCAAAATACCCATTTCTGCTTGTCTACGTATCAGACCAGAGATTACTAACCGTCACCTGTTCTGTCTTGAAATCAGATAGGAGAATTTTGTTGCTAGGATGGATCCAAGCAACCTTCGATATCAGTTTGGCTGCTTTCCAGTTTCTTTGGACACCTACCTTGGTGGTAAGTTACAAGAACAGTAGTCATGTTACGCCACGTTCCTTCACTTGCTTCTGAATTGTTAGTTAGATGTCCATTTTATTGTATGGATCCCACCAACTTATAGGTCTTAAATATTATCCGAGTGTTGCCCGGCATGGGCCATCTTCAACCAGTAGTCCGTACTTTCTCAGGTTCAGTCGCTCATCGCAAGTTCTTAAGTTGTGATTGCCTTTCATCTCTATCTTGCAATTCATATTTCACGTAAAAGATGTTTCGTGACTTTGTGCAGTAAGCCCGTGTTGCTGGTAATTTTGCAGGCTGATGGTCGAGATATTCACAGCGGAATGATCTACGCTTACTTGATGGCGTCTCTTATGCTCGGTAGTGCCATTGCAGCTATGCTTCTCTGCGGACCTTTCAATCTAAGACCTGAAAGTTTTCTACCTCTGATTTTTGTTGCTGCAAGCTTAGCGCTCCTTGTGCCTGCTTATGATCATCAGGTACTTGGCTCACTGATTAGTCCCTCTTTTGCACGGCAGTCGAGTTTGATTTCTTTTCATTGCGTAGAAAGTTCTCCAGCAGTCCGACTCTCCATTTTGATACCGTGCTCCAGATGAGAGCATGACGAATTGATTTGTGCCCTCAGAATCTAGTGGATTTTTAACCAACTTAGATTTTATCAACTTCTTTTGCAGGAAATTGGTGTATTGGTCACAGCCTTCTGTGTCTACCATATTTGTGTTGGAATCTCCTTGCCATCTCTGGCGTATCTAAGAAGCATGTAAGTATTGATTTGTCATTGGTTCCAGAAATTTGCTATGGTTTGACAATTCTCGATGTGTGTTTGTCCTGGTGTTCTAAGAACTATGTTCGATGTTAAAAGTACAACATGAACTGATTTAATCCTGTTTTTTTCTTCGCTCAATTATAATGCAGATACATCCAGAATGACAGGCGTGCAGGGGTGCTGAGTCTTTACCATATACCAGTACACATGGGAATGCTGTTCATTCTGATACAGGTTTTGATCCGAACCCTGCGTTATCTTCTTATGTACAGTACAATGTCCTTTTGAAAGAGATCTGGCAGCCAAATTTCAGTACAATTAAGATTTGTGCTTTTTGCAATGCATGGCAACATCTCAATGTCGATGAAGAGGTACGTGAGTCCTAGCATACCTTGAATCTGGACGGTGACCTGGTGAGCAACATCTTGATCCCTATACTGAACGGAAGCAAATCTTCGGTTCTTGTGATGCAGGGTGGGATATTGAAGAACATTGAGAATAGCACAGTATTCTACCTTTGTATTCTTGGGCTTCTCTCTGGTTCTTTTGCTTTGCATTCGTTGGATAAGTATCGGCAGTTGACGAACATAGCTGGTAAGTTTGTGCTCTGCATGCACTTACATATGTCTTTGGACTTGGGATCCAAAAGCTACCTTTTCGTCAGAAGTGTCGTTTTCAATTCCCCTATCGTGTAGCTGAATATGTTCTTGAAAAGGTGCAGCTGGAGACCAGTCAACGTCAGAACTGCATCGACGTCATTGAGTAACATTCTTCACAAACTAAATCTGTCTTAGGGGAGGAGGTGAGGACCGTGATCGGCTTTTCTTTCTGATTTTGGTCGAAAGTAGGACGGCCCGATTAATTGGTGCAGGTTGGGCTCATATGCATGGTGATCTTAGTCTGTTTGAGAATATCGAAGGTTATATTTGAGTCTGTTTTTAATAATCCCATTACACGGTTGGGTTTTGAATGAACCCAAAATTTCATTAATTCGCTGCAGTTGCGTTAATGCAGGTAGGTGGTGAGCATTTGAGAAGGATGGACACTCCGGAAGGCTCTTTAGCCTTCAATTCAATAGGAGGGAATAAAATCTGAAGTTTTTCCGAAGGGTGGAACGATATTCTATTGCATCTTTGGATGGTGAAGCCATGCGTGAGAAAGACAAAGCGCACGTTAAGAACTTTTCCTTTGGTACTCATGAAAATACCTTCGAAAATGGAAAGCTACTCACGCCGAGGTGAAAAACAAAGCATGTGGCTAGTGACCAATCCTGGTGTGATGGAACAGCTGGGTGTAAGGATTAGGTTGATCCTTCTTTCGGATTCCCCTTGAAGATCTTCTAAGTTTATGGCTCTTCCATTTCATTAAGCCCTTTGTTGTGCGAGTGCAACTCCGAACTGTGATTGAATGTGTCTTGAGCATTGATCTTGAGCTAAACTTAAGTTTTGATGAATTTGGAGGTTCATCGTGTTCAGACCATGCATTCTTACTACTCATCATTCATAACAATTATGTTCAAAATCAATGAATGCAAGTGACATACGTCGTGAAGAAAATTCGAAGAGTTGCAAAAGAATGTGTCTTGAATAGGAGTGTATATTATGGCACCGCACAGCCTAGGGCTACTTTACTAGTTTTGCAAGAATAGTTTTGCGGAGAGAGCACACATGGACTTTTGATATTCGATCTATCAGCAGTTTGGAAACAGAGTGTTGTTGGCGCAAAGACAGTCCAATTTGATCACTATGATGTGTGTGGCTATGTCACTAGCAGTGCGGTTGGTGTTTTTTGTTGATACACGCAGAGACATGGAGATATTATGGTGGATTTTTTTTCAGTGTGCAAACTTGTTTATTAGTAATACCCTTGAAGCATGATTCTTGACAAGCGTCTGCAAAGATTTGGTCAGTATCATAAGCTTACACCTTGGAAGCATAATACAAAAACAAATAAATGGACATCTGTACGAAATTGCTTCTTTTAAATAAACGTGATATCTCTATGAGAATACTGACTGGCTTTGTAATGCTGCTAAGATTACGAAAAATAAATCAACATAGTATCAAAAACTGGTTTCCATTCAAATTTAAGTGGAAATAAAATATGTTTGAACTATACTGTTACCCATGTGTTATCGTCACGACTTACATCCCTTCGGGGCCCTGTACAGGGCCTCTTGGGGACTTCTAATCATAGGTATCGGAGGAATATACTGCATGTCTTGAGTGCATCTGTTATTTGATGTTGGATAATATTAATAATGTTGTATGAATCGATTGGATATTCATTTCATTTGGATCAATCATATGTGATTTAATATATCATTTATCTATAAATCATTTACAAAGAGAGGTTCTATCTCATTGTGTTCATCATCCGTTAAGAAAGATGTCGAAGGCACGTACACTCGAAGCGTGGAGTCTCTGATCTGGGCTCCTCGGCGGTATGGAGGGGAGTCTGGGGAGATGATGTGGAGGGCACAGCGTGAGGCGGGCGACCGAGCGGCGACCACTTCCTCGACAACTGCGCAGTCGAGGGACCGCGTGCTTGAATGCTTGCCAGCGATCATCCGATGTGAGAAGCTTCCTCCAACCTCTCTCTGAGCTTTTTTATCTTGCGGTCGAATATGACGAGCATACCGGAAACTGCAAGCTGTGAGTCATGTTGACATGGTGAGATTTGGCTTTCGAAATTTTTATGTATTTATTTTCTGTTCTTTATCTCTTATGTTCAGATAAATAATAATAAAAATTCCTGTTCTCGTTGGTCGACACTGTTTTTAGCTCCAACCGTTGAGGATAGATTATACACCCACCCCTCTCTATTCGCCGTCTAAACGTACACGGCAGGGCTTACTCCTTTAATTATAATTTTCACTTAAAAAATATTTTTCCTGGCCGCTGGGGCTGGTTGTCGTTGCATATGGTGGGTAGTTTGATTTGTATCTGCAAAACGATTATTACTGAATTTTCTTCTTGCACACAATTTTGCAAAGCATAGACAAATTGCAATAGTTTTATGTGCTAGTGAAGTAATTTCCTTTATTTGCTACGGTGAATCAAATCTGGAAATTGTAATTTACTTTGAAAGAATAGAATTACAAAATTTTCTCATGAAATGAAAGTATCCATGGGTCCGTGCGCATTATCGTTTCAAATACACCAGAAGATATATTGATGAAATCAATATATTGAGCTTAAAATATCTTAGGAAAATTAGAACAATTAAATATATTCAAGTTATTATAACTCTAATTAGATAATGTCATGTTTCAACTGATGAACAAAAACCAGGTGTTTATTTTTCTTGAAATTGGAGAAAATGATAATTGTCAGAGATACTCCAGGACCGTGATGAGCCCTCCGCGCGTCATGAGACATTTTTGTCAGAAAGTTACACCCTGCCAAGATTCACCTCTACCCACCAATGGGAAATGTGAACCGGTTTTCGGGAGACATGAGGATTGATTAATTCTAAATTATAATGCCGATGCAGGAATATAAGCGTATCAGGTAGCATTGTAAGGCAAAAAGGATGGGAAGATGTAGTCGACGTTGGATCCAATCATGATCCCAATCTTCCAGATCGCCATTTCTGGTCACTGTCATGCTTTGGAGGCGAACCGAGCTGGAGGCACACACTTGGAGGCGCGAGGACTGCGATCTCGACCGCATTGACCGCAGGACAATCACCTCCTTCAAGCCTCTCGAAGGAAGGAAGGAGGGTGCGGAACATCGATGAGCAAAACGCGACGAAACAAGGGCCCAAGTGAAAATCCACGAAGGCTCAAAGGAAAGAGCAACTTTCATCCCGAACTGGAACGCACTGTGGGACACTGGCCGCCCTCGTAACGAGGCCGCCTTCATGTGGAGTGTGTACAGTAAGGCTATTGCAGTCAACCAATGGCGTCACGTCGTCGGATCGAGATGTGCCGGAGTGCATCCACCATGCATTCTTTGAATGTGCGGCGGCCCAAGCTGCTGGGAGTTCGCAGGTACCGTCCTCGATCTCCTCGCAGGGATCTCTCGTACTAACATGCCCTGGCCGCGACTTACGTGGGAGCAATGCCTTCTCGGCATGGACTTACCGGCCCACCTGCTAGGCTTCCAGCGAACGTGGTCGCTTCTTCGTGGTTCGGTGCTCTGGGTCCTCTGGCTGCGGCGAGACGCTCAGGTCTTTCAAAATGCGACCTGGCCGACCCCTCAGCTGGAAAGCTCGATCTGGGATGCCGTGCTGGACTTAGCCAGAATGGCTTCGGATCGCTCCATCTCGCTCAGTCGCCAGCAGCCCCAGGCGGGCCAAAAAGCGCGGCTCGCACTCTGCAGGTGTTGGGCCAGCACTGCCACCCTTTGCTCTCATCAGGGAGATTCCATTCACTGGAATTACATTCGGCCAGTGTGTGGGGTGTTTAGGTAATCAGCGTTTGTCTATGTATTATTAGGTCGAAAATTTTTTATAAAGGTATCGCCGGCGAGTTTCACCTTGCCAGGTTTTGCGGTGATGATGTATTTTCACTCTTGCAATGGAAATGTCACCATTTGTCTCAAAAAGAAAAGAAAAAGGAAAGAGCAACTTAATATTTCCCGACCGAACTCTAATCCATACAGCCATTGGTCTGCTCATCCACCATTGAAAATTCGGGCGAAATTGCTAATTCGAAATAGAGCCTGCCATAGTTAGTACCATACCTCGTCAAGGGGGGAACGGAGGACTTTCGGCGAATCTTGGCCTCTTGGGCAGAGGAAAGATCGGGAACGAAACACTGAAGTTCCGAGGGCGAGCGGCATCCTACATCACGCCGGTCCCGAATTCTGACAGAGGCAATCTTGACAGGGGGAGGCGCAGGCATGGACGCCCAAGGAATTTTGGCACGATCAGTGCCTCGCGCTGCGCACATGAGTCTCCTTGCTGTGACCGCTTCCGTTCCCCGGCCTCTTCGCCAGCTGACTTGTGGAGCTTGCGGCAAGATCGAGGCCGCGTTCACGATTCAAAAGGGCGTAAGTGGTCCTCAGAAATTTGGGATGGCAGGGTTTGAGGTCTTTCTCGATACCTTTGGTGCGGTCATTCGAAGCTTCACGCAAGGATTCCCTCGGACCGAAGAGAGGGTTGTCGTCCGCCCCCCAGGCAGTTCTCACTGCCCCCACTCCCAAAGTTGGTAAGTGTGTCCAATTTCTGTAATTTTATTTTTCTGATCGAATTTCGAAGTCGCTCATGAAATGAAGAATTTTCGGGGCGAGTGGAAGTTTTTGCCCCCAGCTGAATTCCGCGTTCAGATTTCGTGGTTTTTGAATGGGGGTCAAAGATTTTGTGCCCTTCAAGGTCCGAGAATGCAGATCACGCTGCCTTGAAGATTTTTAAGTTGCTGCTGTCACAGACTCTTCGTGGGTTTTCTTTATTGGAAATGACAATTACTCTCGACCAGTTTTATACTAGTAAGGTGCATCGTTCAGATAATTCGAACTGTGATAAGGATGCTATCTCCTAAACCCTGCGAGCAGGCTGAGGTTCAATTAGAAGTGGTAGACTCTCCGCCCTATGTACCTGGATCAGCGCATGATTTCTTGATTGTGGTTGCTTCTACTGCAGGAGCGAATCCAGAAATGGCGAAGCAACAAGGTTATGAGGTAATTAGCGAGCAGTTCATAGACGAGTACAACTCGACAGCAATTCTCTATCGACACAAGAAAACCGGAGCTGAAATTATGTCTGTGTCAAATAGCGATGAGAAAAAAGTATTTGGAATTGTCTTCAGAACACCAGCGTAAGTCACTTTCTTCCAACATACATGGGCCTACTTTTGACTAAGTGCGTTTGCATGCAAGTTGTTTTTCAGAATGTGTTATCGTTTTGTTTTCACCATTCTCTTACCGATCTGCAAGCTCTCTTATGAGCACTATGGTGTGACGTACTTTTGATTCTTTTGTGCAGTCAAGATTCTCTTGGGATCCCCCACATCCTACAGCGCAGTGTTATGTGTGGGTCTAGGAAATACCCGTTGAAAAATCCCGTTGGAGAACTTTTCAAGAGCAGTTTAGATGCCTACGCAAAGAGGAGCATGGAGATGGATCGGACTTGCTTTCGTGTAGCTTCGACCAATTTACAGGTATGTTTTAGCGTTCTTTTAGATTAATGAGGTAATATAATATTACGTACACCTAACCCTCTGTTTTGTTGGTTTTTATACTTCTGTGATCCTAGTGCAGTGTCGAGGCTAAGTCTATCAGTTGCTGTTAGAGACACGGACCATTGACGCTCTTACGAGTTCCTTCTCATTCGCTGTTGATTAAGCAGGCGAGATCTTGGGTAAAAACTGTTTTTGCTGACGTGGTGTGCTGTGTTCGATATTGCTGGATATAGGACTTTTACAATCTGGTGGATGTACATCTGGATGCTGTTTTTTTCCCACGTTGTGTAAATGATGTACAAATATTCCAACAAGAGGGATGGCATTACGAGCTCAATGAGTCCTCAGAAGATATGACCTACAAAGGTATGCCACTTTATGACACTAACCAGGTTTCAAAAGCTTTTCATTGCTCTCGATCATTGACTCCCATATATGCTTTGCGTAACCGCGTTTGATTAGATTGTCGGATTTTATGGTCGCCTGCATGAGTTTGACTTTGTGAAGCATGTCCTCCTCTCTCGCTCACAAACCGAACGTAATAATTGGTCGATTGTTCAAGACATTGCAATAAATACATGTTTGTTTATACGGAGATGTGATTTTAATCCCTAACGAACAATGGAAAACATATGTTGTTCTGATGCGTAAATACATGTTCTAGGTGGTGTATTCAATCACTTGAAGGGTTTGTATTCTGAGCCAGAGTTCATAATGGCCCAGTTTTCCCTGCAGGTAATTGCTGTTCCGACTTCTCCACTACAAGAATACCTGTGATTTGCTTTTATTCGGTCTGGTGGGTTCTGATGATGTCCTCTGTCAGATTTGTTTTTCACACTCTGGTGTTGGATGCCGTCTTAGGCCTCGTTTCCTGACAACACCTATGGTGTGAACATTGGAGGCGATCCGACTGTTATTCCCGACTCGACCTTTGAGCAGTTTCAGGTTCGTATTGAGTTGGGTTTTGATTTTTTGAGTTGTTGACAGCAGCACTGTCTGTTGTATGAATGAGTTACGCGCAAGTTACGAGGACGTTTTAACAGATTTATCTTTTTGTACCTCGTCAAAATGTGCGAAGAACCAAGTGAATGTCATTTTGGCCTTGTTACTGGCTGAAGTGAGATTCTAAAACAGAAAATCGTAACAAACTTGACTGGATTATCAGAAACAGAACGTTGATGTGATAATGTAAACTTGGATTTATGGACTTTTTTTATTTATTTCTGTTAAAATTTTCTCCTGTGTTGAACCTCTCCAACCCTTTTCAATTTATCCTTATATTCGGTGAAGACCCAGACTTTATTAGGTTCATAAGTATCGAGACAAGCACAAGGACTTCTGTCGAGTCATGACTTTGATGAATATGAAAAATCGACTGGAAGGCTTCTAAACGTTTTTCGAAACATGTGGAGCTTTTGCAGGAATTTCACCGAAAATTCTATCACCCAAGTAATGCTCGCCTGTGGTTTTACGGGGATGATGACCCAAATGAGCGCCTGCGCGTAATTAGTAGTGAGTGGTTGCATTTGGTTGGATTAGACCTGTATGCTCGATAAGATTTATCAAGCTTACGAAGCTAGGTTTGATCTTGCTGTTACTGCACGTAGTTGTAACCAAAGTGCTTTCATTGATAACGAGAAAACAAACTTGTCCACCTCTTATGCATCAGGTTCCTGTGAAGCCGAGTCATCTAATGTTTGCTTCACTTTTGCAGCTTACCTCGATAGCTTCGAGGCTAGTCAGTCCGCCAAAGAATCTGAAGTTGGAGTACAAAAGCTATTCACTGAACCGAAGAGAGTTGTTGAAAAGTACGCAGCGGGGGAGGCAGGCGATACAGGGGCGAAACACTTGGTTTACATCAGCTGGGTTCTTTGCGATGAGCCTCTGGACGCAGAAACAGAGTTGGCTCTAGGTATCTTGAATCTGTTAATGCTCGGAACTCCAGCTTCTCCTTTGGAAAAGGCACTGATGGACAGTGGACTAGGAGAAGCACTTTTTCATAGTGGACTATCCGACGACATCCTTCAGCCCGCATTTGGCATTGGAATGAAGGGTGTTGCCGCAGACAAGACTGTGGAGGTAGAAGAACTTTTACTTAAGACGTTGAATAGATTGGTGGACGAAGGATTCACCGCTGAAGCTGTTGAGGCCTCAATCAATACATATGAATTATCTCTTCGGGAGAACAAGACTGCCTCATACTCGAGGGGCCTATCCTTGATGTTGTGCTCAGTGGTACGTACAGAACGCAGAATACGAGTTCTGTTTGTCGCTGGCTTCGCGATCTGTCATTAAACTGTGTGTTTCGTCCAGGATGCACTATGTCGGGAAGGTGTCACTGTACACTTTCATGATGAGTGATGATACCTTTACATGTCGTAGGTTTTAGTCTAGTGAGACTACGTAGCTTTAGCTAATACTTTCTCTTCTAAAATGTACTGTAGGCGAAATGGGTTTACGGGGGTGATCCTTTTGAGGCTCTCAGATTTGCCAAGCCATTGGAGGCCTTGAAGGAGCGCATTGCCAACGAAGGTGTAAAAGGAGTTTTCTCACCTCTCATTAAAAAATTCATTCTTGATAACACTCACCGTGTAACCGTTGAGCTGCAGGTAAGTTCATGTGTTTTCTCTGTTTTCCTTGTCATGCTTATCGTTGAAAGCGTATGTTGCATTGTATTGTATGAGGTATAGTGTAAGGGCGTTGAGTGTTCAGCTCATCGGCGGTGTTTGCTGCAGCCTGATAATGAAAAGGGAGTAAAGGATGAAGCTGCCGAAGCCGAAAGACTAGCGAAGGTGAAGGCAAGCATGACGAAAGAGGATATTGCGGAGCTGGTCCGTGCCACGGAGGAGCTGCGAGTGAGACAAGAGACACCAGATCCTCCCGAAGCTTTGAGAGCTGTTCCACGTTTGTCATTGAAGGATATTCCCAAGGAGCCGATATATGTGCCCATTGCTGTACGTGCTCCCACTCATTTTCATGTCTTCGTGTCGACAGTGTTTTGTGATGTGTTTTCTGCTAGGAGATAATTTAAGCCGTAATATCAATTGAACTGTATTTCGTCTCCATGTCGAGACTCACCCGTCTCAGTTAGGCCTGGAAGTTCAGGGTGATACGTAGAAATTGACGTTGAAGTTGAAACTGTTCAGTACCTGGCCTTGTTTGTTGTTGTTGCGAATTTCCTTTTGTCTGAGTTTTGATTTTACATGATCAGGTGGGCGAGATCAATGGTGCGACCGTACTCCGACATGACATATTCACTAATGGCGTGTTATACACCGAGGTGGCCTTCGACATGTCTACACTGAGAGCAGATCTTCTTCCTCTCGTGCCTTTGTTCTGGTATGCACTTTTCATCATCCCCGGTCCTGTGATTTCTTTGAATTGTGGAGTTTTTGTTAGCGTTTACAGTTTGAGGAGTTAGCGTTTCTGGAAGCCTTTTGCCTACTATTGACTGGAATGTTTTCTTGGTAATTGGTCGATGGGTATTGAAGCTGCTGGATAGTGGTTCCCTGTGTCTGTTTATTTCATATCGTCTTGTGAGCTTCTCAATAGTATGTTGGCATCCACATACTGGGGTCTAAATTATGTTGCTTTATCTGTGCAGCGAATCGTTGCTTGGAATGGGTACGAAAGATATGGACTTTGTGGAATTAAGTCAGGTTATTGGGAGGAAGACTGGGGGTATTTCTGTGTCCGCCTGCGTCAGCTCGGTTCATGGCAAAAAAGAAGCTTTGACCTACCTTATGATCCAAAGCAAAGGCATGGCCAATCAAATTGCCGATGTTTTAAATCTGGTATATTTTCAACTTCTTCGAATATACCACCCGAACACTGCTCTCTTTGTCCTCTGGCAGTACAGTGACTCCAAGTATTATTTGGCCTGACCTTCTATTCCGCTGGTTCGAAGTCGATAATATTTACAAACAGACTTTACTTTTCACGGTTCATTGTTCTTGCATCAATCTTGATTTTTTTTTTTTTAGTTTTTACAATTTCCGCCAGGCGAAGGTTAGCGGCAGTCATTGTTGGACGTTCTAATTGGGAATTTTGAACGTGCTACAGATGAAGGTAGTCCTGAAAGACGTTCAATTCAACGAGCAACGAGTCCAGCAGTTAGTTTCACGACTGAAGTCAGACATGGAGGTAGTTTTCCCCAGACTTCTCGGCCGCGTTGTTTAAATTAATATTGTTGCTTGGAAACGAGCTGGCTTCGAATATTGAAGTAAGAAATGGCCAATCATCTTCACTTCGTTTATTTCTTACCGTGTTTTAAATTTTCTGCAGAGTCAAGTAGTCGTTGGATGCATGACTGCTTCCATCAGAATGAACGGAATGTTGAATGTAGAGGGATGGTTACGCGAACAATCGACTGGTGTCAGGTAAATTGCTGTTTCAACTGAAAAGGATTTTTCAAAACAAGGTTTTTTCTTGTCGCATTCAGTGGCTTGTAACACGATCTTCATTGTGTTCGGGAAAAGACACCTGATTAGCTTCCTAAGTTGGATCGAGTTGGATACAGGACACCTTGTCCGAACAGTTATGCTATAATATTTGTTCGCAAGTAGCTGGCTATAGGAATCGCTATTCGTCTGATTCTCAACGATTGACATCGACTGGACTGTTCATTCTTCTCACCTGGGCTTGTGCTTATGGGCCTGCCAGGTTTTGCCCATGGTCCAGAGTTATGCAACGTAACACCATTTGTTTGCCTGTTCTCAGCTATTTAAATTATCTGCGATCTTTGGAAAAGCTGGTCGAAGATGATTGGCCAGCAGTATGTCAGTCTTTGGAGGACATCAGAAGTGCAGTACTTGGACGTAAAGGTGTAATTGTAAACTTGACAGCTGATGAAAAGATTCTCACGAGCGCCGAACCGCATGTATCAAACTTTCTCGATGCTTTTCCGGAGACAAGTGGCGACAGGACATGTACTTGGAACCCCGTTCTTCATCGTGTGAACGAAGGACTAGTAATTCCCACGAAGGTATTACTTTAACGCCACATAGAGCGAATATTGTTAAACACTGTTTGTCTGAAGTGGAATATTGAAATAGAATTTGAAGCAAATTCGCTGGTCAACGAGGGCGACGTTGTGTGTACTGAAACCAAGCGGTGCCACGCAGGTTAACTATGTGGGAAAAGCTGCGTGCCTTTATGACGCCGGGTACGAGATGGATGGTTGTGTTTTTGTGATCACGGAGTACATTAACGAGACGTGGCTTTCGGACCGCGTACGAGTTAGCGGTGGTGCCTACCGTTGTTCCTGTTATTTTGATGAGTATTCAGGTTGGTTCTGGGCAACTTCATATCTGATTTTTTCACAGCGCCCGTGCTTTGCAAGCTGAGGGCTAGAGATAAGCTAGCTCCAGAACACAATTTCGCTGACTTCATGAATTTTCTTACCACAGGAGTATTCTCATATCTGTCGGACCGTGATCCAAACCTGCTCAAAACTCTGGATAATTACGATGGCACGGTAGAATTCTTGAAAAATCTTGAGTTGGATGATGAGGCCCTGACGAAGGCCATATTCGCAGCGATTAAAGAAACGGATCCGTATGAGCTACCTGACGCGAAGGGTTTCTCCAGGTGTGTTTCGATATACCACTATGGGTCAACTGTGGTCATGAGTCTGTCCTTGTATGGCTTTAGTCGTTGTGCAGTTTGTTGTGCTCTATGCACATATTTTGTGAAATGACCCATCAACAAAACTGATTGAGAACGATGAGCTTACAGTCAACCCGAAGTAAATTTGCTTGATCAGAACGGTAGCTGAAACTCCTGACTTTGTTGTGCAGTATGAGACATTACATTCAGGGTGTTACTTGGGAAAAAAGACAACAGCGACGAGAGCAAATTCTTTCTACAAGGTGAGAAGAAGATATATTAGGAGTTGTCTTTTTGCTCCATATGAGTCTTTTAATCCGACTTTGATCCGCGAACAGTTTTGATTCACTTGTGCGCATTGTTATGTTGTTGGGTATGAGAATAGAGAAATATCTTTACACCTGTTTGCCTTCATGACTTCTGTAGTCTGAATGTAACAATTCCGCACTGCAGTGTGGAGGACTTGAGAAAGTTTGGAAGCGTTCTGGAGTACGTTAGGGATAGTGGAGTTGTTGTCGCTGTTGCATCAGCAGATGACATCGCCGCAGCGAATGAGGCAAAGCCCGGTTTCCTGGATGTTGTGAAAGTGTTGTAAATGTATGGGAGCGGTAGTTCAGACCTCCGTCGCAAGAGGTGCATGTAACAGAACGTGTATTATTCACTGAATATTAAAGGCGTTGTCCAGTCGTGGTTGTTACGAGTATCTCACATTGACCCCAAGTATTGGTTAGGTGGTTGTGTCTCTGATATTACAGTTCCAAAACCCGCATTTTTCGAGAACTTTGCGAAGTGAATTGCTGCTGCCCCACACGATTTAGTTACAAGAGGTGTATTTCGCAGATTTGAAAGTGAAAAAGAACAGAATGACAGTACGTAATCAAATAGCTGGAAGAAAACATTCGAGAGTCTCCACGAGCTTAGGTAAAGAGCAAATGCTGCGATAAAAGCATTTCTCAGCAAATTGCCAAATATTCCCTTTGGTGAAAGATTAGCCTAAGCTCCGGATTTTCGCAATAAATTTGAAGCACCAAATAACCTGGAATGTCGTAGAGTCCACTCATCTTTGGGAGCTATTCCATGACTACAGCATAAATATATACAGGTTGGAGTAATGGTGGTATGTGTGATTATGATGATTGCGCAGTATCTGTTATGGGTGATATGCACACCTGTGGTAACTTGGCAACTGCTAAATTTGTCAAATGTCACTATGTCTGAGCTAATTTTTATTTATGACATATGATCATAGTTTAAATTTACTTGAATTGCTTATAAAGTATGATTTACTCGAGTGACAATATCATATGCAATCATCTTTCATCTAATCACGGAGAAATTATCATCTTCCACACATGAAATTTCAGGATAAATATTAGCAAAGGTTCCAACAAATATACAAAGTTTGGAAAATTGAAGTTAAAAAGTAATATATGTTTTATCGAATCAGACAGATTTCGGCATTTGATCTAGTGTTTCGAGAATAACTTCTTGTCTTGCTCATTCGATCACCGGATATATATTCAATTTTGAAATATTTAAAGATAGTAGAACTGTGTAGACAACGATTGCTTGATATCCAAATGCAAGTGATAACTAGACTCAACAAAATGAATAGGATAGTATTAAAAAAAAATTGGTTTGACGTTTAGTTACAAAGCACAATATTCACTCTATACTTGACAAATGTTGACTTTTGAGATGGTGTGATTCCAACTCTAGTCAATATGGAACTTTGAAATATTTTGTGGTTCTAGATAGATTTTAGTTTACGTATGACTTTTTTTTCATGACCAATATTTGGCAAAAACGACACTAGACGAAGATATTCATCCCATAGTGAAGTTCGTCACAGAAATTAAGCTACGTTTCTTGTTTCTTTGATGACAATTCATAAACATCAACTCACGAACAAAAAAGTTTTTAATAGTGGAAAAAAATGAAAATATACTCAGACTATCAAATTTATTTATGACATCACGCAAAAATTATTCATGAAAAATATGTCACAAGCACCCCAAAATACCATATTTGAAGTTGCCATGTGCTATATGAATTACATATCATTGTAACACTAGGATTTAAAAAGACATTCATTCGAAAATATCATAGTAAACTTTTAAAATAAAATATACCAACAATAGTTTTTTTTTTTTTATATAGCTCTCACCAACAAGTACAAAAGGATAAAATCTTATGCCTATCATACATACCACTCCTAGTGGATGAATGACGTGGCGGATAACGCTAACAAACACACAAATCGTTAATGTAACGCTCCCAACTAATATTCTAACTAACACACTCAATTATTACCAAACAAGCACACGCATCGCTGACGTGGCAATGTCAAATACCACACCTATTCTCAAACTATCAGGCGCGCGGATCGCTAACGTGACAGCTATGACTAATGTACTCTAAAATATATATATTAACATTTAGAGTAACCTCTACTTTAGTTATTATTAACTAAAGATGATTACAAACCTCCCTACTTTTAAGATACAACGTACTCGTTGCACATACATTTAAACTTTAGAACTATCAAAGATACATTTGCTAAATTTTTAGCTCGTTTCGAAGTTGATTCATATGATAGATAAACTCTCCATTGAATCAAATACTTTATTTTGGAACACTTATGATCTCAAATACGTTTCTTGACTATCTTTTCTACCTCAAACTTCTCGTTATCTGTTATCAAGGTTGGAAAGGAGGTGATGCTGGTTGGTTGGTGAATTGTTTAGGTCGTGGTACATGTTTTCGCAATCGTGACACATGAAATACTGGATGTATTTTCATATGTGACGGAAATTCCAACTTGTATGATATTGCACCAACACGCTTCAAAACCAAAAATGGACTAATGAACCTAGGGTTCAACTTCAATGATCATAGAAGAGACAAATTCGTTGTAGATAACTAAACATGATCTCCAACCTCAAAAACTTTTTCTCTACGATGAACATCAACATGCTGTTTTTGCCGATTTTGAGCTATAACAACTTCTCATTGGCTTGATGTACTCATCGGTGAATATGCTTCATAGATTCGTTGACTGTTACAACTTTGGTCAAAAACTTCTCTCCTTTCGAAAGTCTCATCAAACTTGAAATAGTTATAGGATGAGCTTAATACAAAAGAAAAAATGAAGACGCTTTTGTAGATGCATCTACAAAATTGTTATATGCTAATTCCACAAGTGACAAAAGGTTGTCGCACTCTTCTTGTTGTTCTAATGTGAATGCTCCTAACATATACTCTATGATTCTATTTGCTCTCTCTGTAAGTCCATTAGTTTGAGTATGATAGGCTGTTGACATTGCTAGTTTTGTTTTGAAAAAATTAATCAAAGTTTTTCAAAATAAAATAGTGAAATGAGTATCTCTATACGTGATTAATACTTTGGTTAAGTCATGATTCGCAAAAATTGCATCTAGATACAATTGAGCTAGTTGTGGAGCTGTTACCGTTTTTGTGGTTGCCTGATGTGAATCATCTTGCTCAGCTTATACACAAAAACCACCACTAAATAATGTCCTAACGAAATCTTTGGTAATTCACATACAAGATCCATAGTGACATGATCTCATCGCTCATCGGGAATAGTAAAAGACTGTAATAAACCCGCTAGTTTTTTATTACTTGCCTTGTTTTGTTGAAAAGCAACACAACTTTGAACACAAAACTCTACATCCTCACGTACTTTGAGCCAATAGTACACTCGTTGTATACTCTCCACGGTTTTGTCCACTTCCACATGATCTGCAATGATTGTGTCATGACTTTCGGCAAAAATCATTGTGCGCAAATCTTGATCTTGTGGCATTCATATACGCTGTTTGTAGAACGCCAAACCTCAAGATTTCTCCGTCTTTCCGATTTGTAGTTACCGAGTGATCTCTTCATGCTGCTACTATGGCTTGTGTCATCTTGCTGAATCAATCAGCCTGAATTTTTCACTTAAGCAACATGATTCAAACAAGGCATGCGTGTAAAAGCATCTACAAGTTACTTCTTCCCTTCCACGTACACAATCTTCATGTTGAAGCGTTGACGCCACTCTACCAATCAAATTTATCGTTTGAATGAATCCTTCTAAGTTTCCAAATAAATCAAGAGTGTATGATCGATCTCCACCACAAACTCCTTATAATCAAAGTAATACTTTCAATGTTTGGTTGCTAACACAATGGCTAACTCCTCCCGTTCTGTCGTGTGATAATTTTGTTACGTCGCCACCAACTTTTGAGAATAGAAATCAACCGGATGCCATCCATACTCCCATTCTTGTTGAAGTATGCCAACCACTATTGTACCAAATGCGTAAGTAGCCAACTTGATAGGGCAGTTATGATCATATCACTTGAGGATAGGTGCGTGTAACAAAGCATCTTTCAATGCTTGAAAGGCTAATTCTTGAGCTGCTTTCCATCTCCATTTTTTACCTTTCCTTAACATGGAAGTCAAGGCTTGAGCTAGACGAGCAAAACCTTTCACAAATCTACGATAGAACCATGTGAGCCCTAGAAAACTCTTCAATTGAGTTTGATACTCAGGTGCTATCGATTTCTGATTGACATCTATCTTGTTACTCATCACTTGGATTCCTTTAGTTGTAACTCTATGAACCAAATAATTATTTATGACTTGTCAAATTCACACTTTGCAGCTTTGACATACAATTGATTGTCTCTCAAAACTTGAAGTACCTATCGTAAATGACTTTTATGATCAGTCAAAGTTTTGTTATACATCAATATATTATCTAGAAAAACAATGACTGATTTATATAGATAATGGCAAAAGATATCGTTCATCAATCCCATAAATGTAGTTGGTGCATTACTGCGACCAAAAGGCATCACTAGATACTCAAAGTGACCATACCTAGAACGAAAAGTTGTCTTGTGGACATCTTCATCTGCAATTCAAATTTGATTGTACCCGCTTCTCAAATATAATTTGGTGAAGTACTTTGCTCCTTGAAGTTGATGAAACAAATTATCCATACGAGGTAATGGATATTTGGTTTTCACCGTTTACTCATTGAATCCTCGATAATCGATACATAATCTCATGGATACATCTTTCTTCTTTACAAAGAGCTGTAAGACCGGATATTGCATGTGTGAAATAAAACTAGAATTAGCCAAGGAGTTAATCATGGTTATGATAGTTATAACTAAGTCTAGCTAGTTTAGCTATAATGTCTATACTTGGCAGAATAACTAGAGAAGTTCTAGAATATTTGAGTGAGCACTTGTATTTTGTCTTGTACAAAAATCTAGATTCCAAGAGAAAAGACTTTTGGACTTCATGTTTGGTTTTGATTGGTTTGACTAAAGTAAAGAGTAATCCATTGGTTATACTAAGTCTAATGTTGAATTAGTGGAAAGTGAAAGTTCTAGCACAAATGGCATGTCGACACCTCAATCTCGGGATTAGTAAACATTTAGAAGGTTGAGGAGGCCAATGGCATGTTGCTACATATTGATAACTAGTCAACCTTACTATGGTTTATCTTTGTAAAAGTAGATTAAAAAGGAATTACTGTTTGTTACTATGGTAAATTCTCAAATGGTATATATAGAGAAGTAGGGAAGAGACTCTCAAGCAAGTTTGAAGAGTTCATATGTAGAGACTTGTTTCATATATGAAAGAGTGACGAATTTTCAATACCTTAGAATGTCGATGAGTATATGAGTTGGAGTGATACCTTGAGAGATTGTGTGAGAGGGTGTTTAGGTTATGACTATGATGCGGAATCCTAGTATCTAGAATCATGATGAGGTACCGAAAATCCATCTTAGGTAAACCTAAGTGAAAGTCAGCGCGGAGGTTGCATTTTTGGTTCCGTTGCTGGTTCCTCAATCTAGAGGCGGAATGTTTAGGATTCGATTTCTAGCTTGAGAGAAAGTATCCATGAGGGATCACTTGGTGTTAACATTGCGGAATGAAGAAGCGGAGAGTGTGCTTGAGAGCAAAATTTCCTCTGTTTATCCAATAATCTCATATGATGATAGCCAACAAGTGATTTTGTATGTTTTGTTCACGTAAACATGTCTTTTTGAGAGAAAAGTGATTTAAACACCGAAAAAGTATTTTTGAAGATATTTTTCAAAGTTCTTATTGATTTTAGAGTGGAAGATCAAAAACATTTACGGTTTTGTTTCAGGTCTATATCATGTGTAACGAGAAAGATATGAAAGTTAGAAGTTGAGGGGGTTTTCACGGGTACCAAAAGTTTGCTCTCTGGAAAGCTTGTACAGAGTAAATTACTTTTCCTGTATTTCAAGTTAGGCTTTGAAACTTCTTACGCGTGTGTATTGGAAGATTATCTACGTGCAAGTCAAAATTTCACTCAAAGATCACGTCTAAAGAGAAAGTTATGATGATTTGAATTTCAGGGGGTACAAAATCAAGATACGAGAGCAAAAGTTTTGGGTTTCTTTATTCGCAGTTTTGGCATAGTAGATAACGTTTCTGGGAGAGACCTTTTGAGTGGTTTCCACCTTGTGGAAAAATGAGTGATCAAGGGGGCTGGAAAGTTAGGTTATCCAAAGTACCTCAAGGTTTGGATGTTATAGTGTCTCTAGACTCCAATACAAGAGAATTCAAGGTGGAGTTTGAAAAAAAAGTAGTTAGTCAATCCCGAAGAGTGAAACGTGAGGCTTGCTTTTATGAAAGTAATGAAAAGCTGATGTGTGAGGTCACCTTCTTGAAACAAGGAGAAAACGAGAAGGTGAGGACCTATGTGGAGAGAACTAAGAAGTTAGAGTCCAGATTTCACGTGGTGTTGAGCAAGGGTGAAGGCGAAGTGGATGCTACAATGGTTGGCCCACGAGCAATGCTCATGAAGAACTTCGTCGGAGGTTTGAGACCCGAGATCTGAAGTAAGGTGAGATATGAGAAGCCTTCTTCTAAACCTAAAGCCATTCGAATTGCTATTAGAATGAAGAAAAGCTTAGAAGATGATGATTCTAGCTTGGTGGCTAGAGAAGTAGCTCCACCGGTTGTAGGAAGATTTATGGGTTCAAATCTTGCTAGTTCATCCACAATGGTGAATCCTAATGTAGATTTGCAAAATTAGTTGAAATCTATTACGGAAACTCTAGCAGACCTCAAGATCAATGTAGTACAGTTGTGGGAGAAGAGTAATCAGAGTGTAGGAGGAATTTCTAGAGGGTATGGAAATTATCTTCCAAGAGGAAATCCACCTCCATGAAACTTTGCAGTTTCTTGTTTTACTTGTGGCGGTCCTCATTTTCAGCAAAATTGTCATAACTCTCGACAACATGATGGAGTTCGACACAACAACAATGCACCGGCCACACAACAAGCCAAGGATGAGGAAGTAACATCCATTGATGTATTTCTTCATCAATGCACCTTTGAGAAAGGAGAGAACTCAAAGTCGAAGGTGGATATCCTTCCACATGAGAAGAAACGTGCTCGATTTGCAGATGAGTCAATTTCCATGGAGGACATGCCAAGTCGGAGTACACGATCAAGTGTAGTTAGTCAACCAAGAGTACCAAGAAAGAAGTTGGGCATGAATGACTTTTCCATTTCATCTTCTCAAGCTAAGTATGACGTGGTGGAAGATGTAGGAAGTCAAAAGGCCAATATCACAGTTGTCCAACTCATTGCTTTAAATCGAGCCATACGGAAGGAGTTAAGAGGATGCCTTAACTCCACAAGGATCAAGAAGCGAAGATCAAAGGGAAAGGCTCACATGATCAATGTGGAAGTTGGTGTGGTGGATGGTGCTGCCTCGGAGGTATGTACACATGCCTCAAAGATCGAAGTGAGGATCGATGGACATGATGTTTTAGACGTGCTAGTAGATGGTGGTTCTGCCGTAAATGCAATGTCTGAAATATTGTTGATGAAGTTGAGGATGCGATTTTCCAGACCTTCGAGTACAATTGTTGGTATGGCCAACAAAAAGAAGGTAAAACCACTTGGTGTGGTTGACAAAGTTGTGGTAAGTGTGAGAGGTGTGCAAACCTTACTTTCCTTCCAAGTACTCAAGGAAGCTAGTTATGATTTGCTGTTGGGACGTCCTTGGTTGAGGGCGGTGAGAACTACTGATAGATGGCACAAGGACTATTTGAGTATAGGCCCAAAGAACCATCGGGTGAAGGTTCTTTTGACAAGAGGAGGAAGTTCTGTTACCGACTTAGATAGACCAACCGACGAATATTGGGAATCTGAGAGTGAGGAGAGTGGCAGTTTTTCAGAAGTCAACACCGACAAGTCAACTTCTGATCAAGAAACATCGTCAGACGATTCTTCAGATGATGATGTACAAGTTCAAGTGGTTGCTGCCATGGACTTGCTTACTAAACCGGGGGTGAAGAAAAATTCGGAGAACGTGGAGATGAGCGAGGAGGAGGTGTGTCGAAGACTTTCCACGCTCAAGTTTGGTCCAAATGTTATCATGGAGGAGAAGTCAAGATTTTTGGATATATTTCGCAAATATATCCATGTCTTTGCCTTTAATTATAAAGATTTGAAGCATATGACACTCAAAACTCATCACATTGAGTTGGAGACTAAAACTCGCCCTATTCGGCAGAAGCAACGAGGAATCAATCCTCCTACAGCTGTGGTGGTAAAAGGTTATCTTTGAGTATCTTTTTGATAATCCCATTACACGATTGGGTTTTGAATGAAACCAAAATTTCATTTAATTCGCTGCAGATCGATGATGAGCATGTAAGAAGAATGTACACTACCGAAAGCTCTTTAGGCTTCAATCCAATAGGAGGAAATAAAATGTGAAGTTTTCCCGAAGGGTGGAACGAGATTCTGTTGCATCTTTGGATGCTGAAGCCATGCATGAGAAATATAAAGCGCACGTTAAGAACTTTTCATGTGGTACTCATGAAAATACCATCAAAAATGGAAAGCTAATGAAGCCGAGGTGAAAAACAAAGCATGTGGCTAGTGACCAATCCCGGTGTGATGGAACAGCTGGGTGTAAGTATTAGGTTGATACTTCTTTCGGATTCCCCTTGAAGATCTTCTAAGTTTATGGCTATTCCATTTCATTAAGCCCTTTGTTGTGCTAGTGCAACTCCGAAATGTGATTGAATGTGTCTTGATTTGATCATAAGTTTACATCTTGGAAGACTAATACAAAAATAAATGAATGGATATGTGTACGAAGTTCTTTTCTCAATATACACGGAATATCTCGATGAGAATACGGACAATGGCTGTGTAATGTTATTACTATTACAAAAAATAAAACAACACATAGTCGAACATGAAATAATTGTTATACTGTAGTGTTATCGAGAAGATGTCGTCTCGACTGAAATCCCTTCGAGGCCCTGTACACGGACTCCCAATCATAGATATTAGGTGAAATATACCGAGTGCATCAATTTATGATGCTGCATTAATAATAATAGTGTATCAATTGAGTGGATCTTAGTTTAATTTGGTATTTATATATTATCTGATCATATACATATTTTTTTATGATGTAATATATCATTTCTATCTAAATCACTGAATTACAACGGAAATTTTTCAAAGAGAAGCTTTATCTCATATATCTATGTTTTCGGCACTCCCGGCTGGCTGCTGGACGCGCTATGCATAGGAAAGATTTATTTTATGTATTTATTTCCTGTTCCTTGTATCTTATGTTCAGGTAAATAATAATAAATTCATTTTTTATTCGGGGACACTGCTTTTAATTCCAACTGATGAGGATAGATTATAAAAACCCTACACGGCAGTTACTCCTTTATGTACTTCATTACCCATATTTGTCTTTTTTTTTTCTTTCCCGCTGGGTTGGTTATCATTGCATATGGTTGGTAATTTGATTTGTATCTGCAAAATGACTAGTACTGAATTTTCTTGGTGCACATAATTGTGCAAAGTATCCACAAATTGCAATACTTTTATGTGATAGTGAAATAATATCCTTTAATTGCCTCGGTGAATCAATTTCGGAAATTGTAATTCACTCAAAAAGAATTGAATTGCAAAATTTTCTCATGAAATGAAAGAATGCATGGGTCTGTGCGCATCATCGTTTCAGATACACCAGACGATATATTGATGAAGTTCGATATATTAAGTTAAAAATATCTTAGGAAAATTAGAATAATTGAAAGAATTCGAGTTAATATAACTCTCTAATTAGATAATGTCATCTTTCAACTGATGAACAAATAGCAGATGTTCAATTTTCTTGAAATTGGAGAAAATGATAATTGTCAGAGAGACTCCAGGACCGTGATGAGCCCTCCGCGCGTCATGAGACATTTTTGTCAGAAAGTTACACCCTGCCAAGATTCACCTCTACCCACCAATGGGAAATGTGAACCGGTTTTCGGGAGACATGAGGATTGATTAATTCTAAATTATAATGCCGATGCAGGAATATAAGCGTATCAGGTAGCATTGTAAGGCAAAAAGGATGGGAAGATGTAGTCGACGTTGGATCCAATCATGCTCCCAATGTTCCAGATCGCCATTTCTGGTCACTGTCATGCTTTGGAGGCGAACCGAGCTGGAGGCACACACTTGGAGGCGCGAGGACTGCGATCTCGACCGGTTTGACCGCAAGACAATCACCTCCTTCAAGCCTCTCGAAGGAAGGAAGGAGGGTGCGGAACATCGATGAGCAAAACGCGACGAAACAAGGGCCCAAGTGAAAATCCACGAAGGCTCAAAGGAAAGAGCAACTTTCATCCCGAACTGGAACGCACTGTGGGACACTGGCCGCCCTCGTAACGAGACCGCCTTCATGTGGAGTGTGTACAGTAAGGCTATTGCAGTCAACCAATGGCGTCACGTCGTCGGATCGAGATGTGCCGGAGTGCATCCACCATGCATTCTTTGAATGTGCGGCGGCCCCAGCTGCTGGGGAGTTCGCAGGTACCGTCCTCGATCTCCTCGCAGGGATCTCTCGTACTAACATGCCCTGGCCGCGACTTACGTGGGAGCAATGCCTTCTCGGCATGGACTTACCGGCCCACCTGCTAGGCTTCCAGCGAACGTGGTCGCTTCTTCGTGGTTCGGTGCTCTGGGTCCTCTGGCTGCGGCGAGACGCTCAGGTCTTTCAAAATGCGACCTGGCCGACCCCTCAGCTGGAAAGCTCGATCTGGGATGCCGTGCTGGACTTAGCCAGAATGGCTTCGGATCGCTCCATCTCGCTCAGTCGCCAGCCGCCCCAGGCGGGCCAAAAAGCGCGGCTCGCACTCTGCAGGTGTTGGGCCAGCACTGCCACCCTTTGCTCTCATCAGGGAGATTCCATTCACTGGAATTACATTCGGCCAGTGTGTGGGGTGTTTAGGTAATCAGCGTTTGTCTATGTATTATTAGGTCGAAAATTTTTTATAAAGGTATCGCCGGCGAGTTTCACCTTGCCAGGTTTTGCGGTGATGATGTATTTTCACTCTTGCAATGGAAATGTCACCATTTGTCTCAAAAAGAAAAGAAAAAGGAAAGAGCAACTTAATATTTCCCGACCGAACTCTAATCCATACAGCCATTGGTCTGCTCATCCACCATTGAAATTTCGGGCGAAATTGCTAATTCGAAATAGAGCCTGCCATAGTTAGTACCATACCTCGTCAAGGGGGGAACGGAGGACTTTCGGCGAATCTTGGCCTCTTGGGCAGAGGAAAGATCGGGAACGAAACACTGAAGTTCCGAGGGCGAGCGGCATCCTACATCACGCCGGTCCCGAATTCTGACAGAGGCAATCTTGACAGGGGGAGGCGCAGGCATGGACGCCCAAGGAATTTTGGCACGATCAGTGCCTCGCGCTGCGCACATGAGTCTCCTTGCTGTGACCGCTTCCGTTCCCCGGCCTCTTCGCCAGCTGACTTGTGGAGCTTGCGGCAAGATCGAGGCCGCGTTCACGATTCAAAAGGGCGTCAGTGGTCCTCAGAAATTTGGGATGGCAGGGTTTGAGGTCTTTCTCGTTACCTCTGGTGCGGTCATTCGAAGCTTCACGCAAGGATTCCCTCGGACCGAAGAGAGGGTTGTCGTCCGCCCCCCAGGCAGTTCTCACTGCCCCCACTCCCAAAGTTGGTAAGTGTGTCCAATTTCTGTAATTTTATTTTTCTGATCGAATTTCGAAGTCGCTCATGAAATGAAGAATTTTCGGGGAGAGTGGAAGTTTTTGCCCCCAGCTGAATTCCGCGTTCAGATTTCGTGGTTTTTGAATGGGGGTCAAAGATTTTGTGCCCTTCAAGGTCCGAGAATGCAGATCACGCTGCCTTGAAGATTTTTAAGTTGCTGCTGTCACAGACTCTTCGTGGGTTTTCTTTACTGGACATGACAATTACTCTCGACCAGTTTTATACTAGTAAGGTGCATCGTTCAGATAATTCGAACTGTGATAAGGATGCTATCTCCTAAACCCTGCGAGCAGGCTGAGGTTCAATTAGAAGTGGTAGACTCTCCGCCCTATGTACCTGGATCAGCGCATGATTTCTTGATTGTGGTTGCTTCTACTGCAGGAGCGAATCCAGAAATGGCGAAGCAACAAGGTTATGAGGTAATTAGCGAGCAGTTCATAGACGAGTACAACTCGACAGCAATTCTCTATCGACACAAGAAAACCGGAGCTGAAATTATGTCTGTGTCAAATAGCGATGAGAAAAAAGTATTTGGAATTGTCTTCAGAACACCAGCGTAAGTCACTTTCTTCCAACATACATGGGCCTACTTTTGACTAAGTGCGTTTGCATGCAAGTTGTTTTTCAGAATGTGTTATCGTTTTGTTTTCACCATTCTCTTACCGATCTGCAAGCTCTCTTATGAGCACTATGGTGTGACGTACTTTTGATTCTTTTGTGCAGTCAAGATTCTCTCTTTGGGATCCCCCACATCCTACAGCGCAGTGTTATGTGTGGGTCTAGGAAATACCCGTTGAAAAATCCCGTTGGAGAACTTTTCAAGAGCAGTTTATATGCCTACGCAAGGAGGGGCATTGAGATTGATCGGACTTCCTTTAGTGTAGCTTCGACCAATTTACAGGTATGTTTTAGCGTTCTTTTAGATAAATAAAGTAATATAATATTACGTGCACCTAACCCTCTGTTTTGTTGGTTTTAATACTTCTGTGATCCTAGTGCAGTGTCGAGGCTAAGTCTATCAGTTGCTGTTAGAGACACGGACCATTGACGCTCTTACGAGTTCCTTCTCATTCGCTGTTGATTAAGCAGGCGAGATCTTGGGTAAAAACTGTTTTTGCTGACGTGGTGTGCTGTGTTCGATATTGCTGGATATAGGACTTTTACAATCTGGTGGATGTACATCTGGATGCTGTTTTTTTCCCACGTTGTGTAAATGATGTACAAATATTCCAACAAGAGGGATGGCATTACGAGCTCAATGAGTCCTCAGAAGATATGACCTACAAAGGTATGCCACTTTATGACACTAACTAGGTTTCAAAAGCTTTTCATTGCTCTCGATCATTGACTCCCATATATGCTTTGCGTAACCGCGTTTGATTAGATTGTCGGATTTTATGGTCGCCTGCATGAGTTTGACTTTGTGAAGCATGTCCTCCTCTCTCGCTCACAAACCGAACGTAATAATTGGTCGATTGTTCAAGACATTGCAAGAAATACATGTTTGTTTATACGGAGATGTGGATTTAATCCCTAACGAACAATGGAAAACATATGTTGTTCTGATGCGTAAATACATGTTCTAGGTGGTTAATTCAATCACTCGAAGGGTTTGTATTCTGAGCCAGAGTTCATAATGGCCCAGTTTTCCCTGCAGGTAATTGCTGTTCCGACTTCTCCACTACAAGAATACCTGTGATTCTTTTATTCGGTCTGGTGGGTTCTGATGATGTCCTCTGTCGGATTTGTTTTTCACACTCTGGTGTTGGATGCCGTCTTAGGCCTCGTTTCCTGACAACACCTATGGTGTGAACATTGGAGGCGATCCGACTGTTATTCCCGACTCGACCTTTGAGCAGTTTCAGGTTCGTATTGAGTTGGGTTTTGATTTTTTGAGTTGTTGACAGCAGCACTGTCTGTTGTATGAATGAGTTACGCGCAAGTTACGAGGACGTTTTAACAGATTTATCTTTTTGTACCTCGTCAAAATGTGCGAAGAACCAAGTGAATGTCGTTTTGGCCTTGTTACTGGCTGAAGTGAGATTCTAAAACAGAAAATCGTAACAAACTTGACTGGATTATCAGAAACAGAACGTTGATGTGATAATGTAAACTTGGATTTATGGACTTATTTTATTTATTTCTGTTAAAATTTTCTCCTGTGTTGAACCTCTCCAACCCTTTTCAATTTATCCTTATATTCGGTGAAGACCCAGACTTTATTAGGTTCATAAGTATCGAGACAAGCACAAGGACTTCTTGTCGAGTCATGACTTTGATGAATATGTAAAATCGACTGGAAGGCTTCTAAACGTTTTTCGAAACATGTGGAGCTTTTGCAGGAATTTCACCGAAAATTCTATCACCCAAGTAATGCTCGCCTGTGGTTTTACGGGGATGATGACCCAAATGAGCGCCTGCGCGTAATTAGTAGTGAGTGGTTGCATTTGGTTGGATTAGACCTATATGCTCGATAAGATTTATCAAGCTTACGAAGCTAGGTTTGATCTTGCTGTTACTGCACGTAGTTGTAACCAAAGTGCTTTCATTGATAACGAGAAAACAAACTTGTCCACCTCTTATGCATCAGGTTCCTGTGAAGCCGAGTCATCTAATGTTTGCTTCACTTTTGCAGCTTACCTCGATAGCTTCGAGGCTAGTCAGTCCGCCAAAGAATCTGAAGTTGGAGTACAAAAGCTATTCACTGAACCGAAGAGAGTTGTTGAAAAGTACGCAGCGGGGGAGGCAGGCGATACAGGGGAGAAACACTTGGTTTACATCAGCTGGGTTCTTTGCGATGAGCCTCTGGACGCAGAAACAGAGTTGGCTCTAGGTATCTTGAATCTGTTAATGCTCGGAACTCCAGCTTCTCCTTTGGAAAAGGCACTGATGGACAGTGGACTAGGAGAAGCACTTTTTCATAGTGGACTAGACGACGACATCCCTCAGCCCGCATTTGGCATTGGAATGAAGGGTGTTGCCGCAGACAAGACTGTGGAGGTAGAAGAACTTTTACTTAAGACGTTGAATAGATTGGTGGACGAAGGATTCACCGCTGAAGCTGTTGAGGCCTCAATCAATACATATGAATTTTCTCTTCGGGAGAACAACACTGGCTCATACCCGAGGGGCCTATCCTTGATGTTGCGCTCAGTGGTACGTACAGAACGCAGAATACGAGTTCTGTTTGTCGCTGGCTTCGCGATCTGTCATTAAACTGTGTGTTTCGTCCAGGATGCACTATGTCGGGAAGGTGTCACTGTACACTTTCATGATGAGTGATGATACCTTTACATGTCGTAGGTTTTAGTCTAGTGAGACTACGTAGCTTTAGCTAATACTTTCTCTTCTAAAATGTACTGTAGGCGAAATGGGTTTACGGGGGTGATCCTTTTGAGGCTCTCAGATTTGCCAAGCCATTGGAGGCCTTGAAGGAGCGCATTGCCAACGAAGGTGTAAAAGGAGTTTTCTCACCTCTCATCAAAAAATTCATTCTTGATAACACTCACCGTGTAACCGTTGAGCTGCAGGTAAGTTCATGTGTTTTCTCTGTTTTCCTTGTCATGCTTATCGTTGAAAGCGTATGTTGCGTTGTATTGTATGAGGTATAGTGTATGGGCGTTGAGTGTTCAGCTCATCGGCGGTGTTTGCTGCAGCCTGATATTGAAAAGGGAGGAAAGGATGAAGCTGCCGAAGCCGAAAGACTAGCGAAAGTGAAGGCAAGCATGACGAAAGAGGATATTGCGGAGCTGGTCCGTGCCACGGAGGAGCTGCGAGTGAGACAAGAGACACCAGATCCTCCCGAAGCTTTGAGGGCTGTTCCATGTTTGTCATTGAAGGATATTCCCAAGGAGCCGATATATGTGCCCATTGCTGTACGTGCTCCCACTCATTTTCATGTCTTCGTGTCGACAGTGTTTTGTGATGTGTTTTCTGCTAGGAGATAATTTAAACCGTAATATCAATTGAACTGTATTTCGTCTCCATGTCGAGACTCCCGTCTCAGTTAGGCCTGGAAGTTCAGGGTGATACGTAGAAATTGACGTTAAATTTGAAACTGTTCAGTTCCTGGCCTTGTTTGCTGTTGTTGCGAATTTCCTTTTGTCTGAGTTTTGATTTTACATGATCAGGTGGGCGAGATCAATGGTGCGACCGTACTCCGACATGACATATTCACTAATGGCGTGTTATACACCGAGGTGGCCTTCGACATATCTACACTGAGAGCTGATCTTCTTCCTCTTGTGCCTTTGTTCCGGTATGCACTTTTCATCATCCCCGGTCCTGTGATTTCTTTGAATTGTGGAGTTTTTGTTAGCGTTTACAGTTTGAGGAGTAAGCGTTTCTGGAAGCCTTTTGCCTACTATTGACTGGAATGTTTTCTTGGTAATTGGTCGATGGGTATTGAAGCTGCGGGATAGTGGTTCCCTGTGTCTGTTTATTTCATATCGTCTTGTGAGCTTCTCAATTGTATGTTGGCATCCACATACTGGGGTCTAAATTATGTTGCTTTATCTGTGCAGCCAATCGTTGCTTGAAATGGGTACGAAAGATATGGACTTTGTGGAATTAAGTCAGCTTATTGGGAGGAAGACTGGGGGTATTTCTGTGTTCGGCTGCGTCAGCTCGGTTCATGGCAAAAAAGAAGCTTTGAGCTACCTTATGATCCAAAGCAAAGCCATGGCCAATCAAATTGCCGATCTTTTTAATCTGGTATATTTTCAACTTCTTCGTATATACCACCCGAACACTGCTCTCTTTGACCTCTGGCAGTACAGTGACTCCAAGTATTATTTGGCCTGACCTTCTTCTATTCCGTTGGTTCGAAGTCGATATTATTTACAAACCGACTTTACTTTTCACGGTTCATTGTTCTTGCATCAATCTTGATTTTATTTTTTTAGTATTACAATTTCCGCCAGGCGATGGTTAGCGGAAGTCATTGTTGGACGTTCTAATTGTGAAATTTGAACGTGCTACAGATGAAGGTAGTCCTGAAAGACGTTCAATTCAACGAGCAACGATTCCAGCAGTTAGTTTCACAACGGAAGTCAGACATGGAGGTAGTTTTCCCCAGACTTCTCGGCTGCGTTGTTTACATTAATTTTGTTGCTTGGAAACGAGCTGGCTTCGAATATTGAAGTAAGAAATGGCCAGTCATCTTCACTTCGTTTATTTCTTATCGTGTTTTAAATTTTCTGCAGAGTCGAGTTGTCGATGAACACTTGATTGCTTCCATCAGAATGATCGGAATGTTGAATGTAGAAGGATGGTTAGGCGAACAATGGTTTGGTGTCAGGTAAATTGCTGTTTCAACTGAAAAGGTTTATTCAAAACAAGGCTTCTTGTCGCATTCAGTGGCTTGTAACACGATCTTCATTGTGTTCGGGAAAAGACACCTGATAAGCTTCATAAGTTGGATCGAGTTGGATACAGGACACCTTGTCCGAACAGTTATGCTATAATATTTGTTCGCAAGTAGCTGGCTATAGGAATCGCTCTCCGTCTGATTCTCAACGATTGACATCGACTCGACTGGACTGTTCATTCTTCTCACCTGGGCTTGTGCTAATGGGCCTGCCAGGTTTTGCCCATGGTGCAGAGTTATGCAACGTAACACCATTTGTTTGCCTGTTCTCAGCTATTTAAATTATCTGCGATCTTTGGAAAAGCTGGTCGAAGAAGATTGGCCAGCAGTATGTCAGTCTTTGGAGGACATCAGAAGTGCAGTACTTGGACGTAAAGGTGTAATTGTAAACTTGACAGCTGATGAAAAGATTCTCACGAGCGCCGAACCGCATGTATCAAACTTTCTCGATGCTTTTCCGGAGACAAGTGGCGACAGGACATATACTTGGAACCCCGTTCTTCATCGTGTGAACGAAGGACTAGTAATTCCCACGAAGGTATTACTTTAACGCCACATAGAGCAAATTTTGTTAAAACTGTTTGTCTGAAGTGGAATATTGAAATAGAATTTTGAAGCAAATTCGCTGGTCAACGAGGGCGACGTTGTGTGTACTGAAACCAAGCGGTGCCACGCAGGTTAACTATGTGGGAAAAGCTGCGTGCCTTTATGACGCCGGGTACGAGATGGATGGTTGTGTTTTTGTGATCACGGAGTACATTAACGAGACGTGGCTTTGGGACCGCGTACGAGTTAGCGGTGGTGCTTCCGGTTGTTCCTGTTATTTTGATGAGGATTCAGGTTGGTTCTGGGCAACTTCATATCTGATATTTTCACAGCGCCAGTGCTTTGCAAGCTGAGGGCTAGAGATAAGCTAGCTCCAGAACACAATTTCGCTGACTTCATGAATTTTCTTACCACAGGAGTATTCTTATATCTGTCGGGCCGTGATCCTAACCTGCTCAAAACTCTGGATAATTACGATGGCACGGTAGAATTCTTAAAAAATCTTGAGTTGGATGATGAGGCCCTGACGAAGGCCATATTCGCAGCGATTAAAGAAACGGATTCTTATGAGCTACCTGACGCGAAGGGTTTCTCCAGGTGTGTTTCGATATACCACGATGGGTCAACTGTGGTCATGAGTCTGTCCTTTTATGGCTTTAATCGTTGTGCAGTTTGTTGTGCTCTATGCACATATTTTGTGAAATGACCCATCAACAAAACTGGTTGAGAACGACGAGCTTACAGTCAACCCGAAGTAAATTTCTTGATCAGAACGGCAGCTGAAACTCCTGACTTTGTTGTGCAGTATGAGACATTACATTCAGGGTGTTACTTGGGAAAAAAGACAACAGCGACGAGAGCAAATTCTTTCTACAAGGTGAGAAGAAGATAGATTAGGAGTTGTCTTTTTGCTCCATATGAGTCTTTTATTCCGACTTTGATCCGCTAACAGTCTTCATTCACTTCTGCGCATTGTTATGTTGTTGGGTATGAGAATAGAGAAATACCTTTACACCTGTTTGCCTTCATGATTTCTGTAGTCTGAATGTAACATTTCTGCACTGCAGTGTGGAGGACTTGAGAAAGTTTGGAAGCGTTCTGGAGTACGTTAGGGATAGTGGAGTTGTTGTCGCTGTTGCATCAGCAGATGACATCGCCGCAGCGAACGAGGCAAAGCCCGGTTTCCTGGATGTTGTGAAAGTGTTGTAAATGTATGGGAGCGGTAGGTTCAGACCTCCGTCACAAGAGGTGCATGTAAAAGAACGTGTATTATTCACTGAATATTAAAGGCATTGTCCAGTCGTGGTTGTTACGAGTATCTCACATTGACCCCAAGTATTGGTTAGGTGGTTGTGTCTCTGATATTACAGTTCCAAAACCCGCATTTTTCGAGAACTTTGCGAAGTGAATTTCTTCTGACCCACACGATTTAGTTACAAGAGGTGTATTTCGCATATTTGAAAGTGAAAAAGAACAGAATGACAGTACGTAATCAAAACAGCTGGAAGGAAATATTCGAGAGTCTCCACGAGCTTAGGTGGTAGAGCAAATGCTGCGCTTAAAGCATTTCTCAGCAAATTTCCAGCTACTCCCTTTGCTGAAAGATTAGCCTAAGCTCCGCATTTTCGGAATAATTTGAAGCACCAAATAACCTGGAATGTCGTAGAGTCCACTCATCCTTTGGAGCTATTTCCATAACTACAGTATACATGTATACACGTTGGAAGAGTGGTGCCATGTGTGATTGTGATGATTGCGCAGTATCTGTTCTTGGTGATATAGAGGCCTGTGCTAACTCGGCAATTTCCAAATTTGTGATATCTCACTCTATTATGGTTTCAACAAATTTTTATATATGAAAAATATGATCATAGTTTTAATTTACTTGAATGGCTTACAATGCACGATTTAATGGAGTGACAATATCTTTAAGTATCATCGTAACATTGACAATATCATCTGTAGTCATCTTTCTCATAGCTAATCATGGAGAAATCATTTTCCACTCGAAGATTCAGGGTGAACATTAGCAAAGGCTCCAACAAATATACAAAGTTTGGAAAATTGAAATTAAAAAGTAATATATGTTTCATCGAATTAGACGGCATTTGATCTAGTGATCTAGTGTTTGAGCAAAACTTCTCTTCCTCATTCGATCAATGGATATATTCTCATTTTTGAGATCAAATTAAAGATAATAGAACTGTGTAGACGATGATTACATTGATATCCAAATACAACGTAGAACCCGATTCAACAAAACGAGTAGAATAGTATTAAAAGAAAGTTAGTTAAGTTACAGAGCACAATATTCACTCTATATTTGACAAATGTTGATTTTTGAGATGTTATGATTCCAACTGTAGTCGATATGGAACCTTGAAGCATTTTATGGTTATAGGCAAATTTTCGTTTCTGTCCGATTTTTTTTCAGGGCCAATATTTGGCAAAAGCGACACAATACGGATGTAACATCCTGCGTGAAGATATTCATCCCATAGTCAAGTTCGTTAGAGACATTAGATTAGACATTAGATGATGTTTCTCGTTTCTTTGATGACATTTCATAAACATCATTTCACGAACAACAGACAAGAGAGAACAAAAAGTTTTCAATAGTTAACAAGAATGAAAGTGTACTCGGACTATCAAATTTATTTATGACATCACGCAAAAGTTATTCATGACAAATATGTCACAAGCACCCCCAAATGCCATATTTGAAGAGGCCTGGTGCTATATGAATTATATATCACACACAATATTTTTTCACTAGATATTGATTCCACCAAAGTCTGTTTGTTTTGGAATGGTTGATCCTGACAGCTTATTACCTTGCACTTTCCCGCGAGAAGTGTCGTTTCCAATTTCCCAATGGTATAGCTGAATATGTTCTTGAAAAGGTGTAGCTGGAGACCTGTGCACGTCAGAAGTGCATCGACGTCATTGAGTAACATTCTTCACAAACTAAATCTGTGTCGAGGGAGGAGGTGAGGACCGTGATCGCCTTTTCTTTCTGAATTTGGTGGAAAGTAGGCCGGCCCGATTAATTGCTGCTGGTTGGGCTCGTATGCATGGTGATCTTCGTCTGTTTGAGAATATCGAAGGTTATCTTTTGATAATTCCCTTACACGGTTGGGTTTTGAATGAACCCAAAATTTCATTTAATGTCATAATGTCATGTTTCAACTGATGAACAAATAGCAGATGTTCAATTTTCTTGAAATTGGAGAAAATGATAATTGTCAGAGAGACTCCAGGACCGTGATGAGCCCTCCGCGCGTCATGAGACATTTTTGTCAGAAAGTTACACCCTGCCAAGATTCACCTCTACCCACCAATGGGAAATGTGAACCGGTTTTCGGGAGACATGAGGATTGATTAATTCTAAATTATAATGCCGATGCAGGAATATAAGCGTATCAGGTAGCATTGTAAGGCAAAAAGGATGGGAAGATGTAGTCGACGTTGGATCCAATCATGCTCCCAATGTTCCAGATCGCCATTTCTGGTCACTGTCATGCTTTGGAGGCGAACCGAGCTGGAGGCACACACTTGGAGGCGCGAGGACTGCGATCTCGACCGCTTTGACCGCAAGACAATCACCTCCTTCAATATTTCCCGACCGAATTCTGATCCATACAGTCATTGATCTCCTAATCCACCCTTGAATTTTCGGGTGAATTCCCTAATATTAAATAGATCCCGCCCTCGTCAACGACCACTTCTTGCGGTAAGTTTGCCCTTGCTTCTTGTAATCACGTGTTAGGTCCGAATTAATTATCACCCAATTTAAGTCGGCCTGAAGAAGGAATGTATCCATCAACTCGCAAAGGATTCTGCGAAGGAAAGGGAAGGAAAGACGAATTTTATTTTAATCAGCACTGATAAAATCCAACTACGTTGACTCTACGAGCTCGGGGATAGGATAGAGACAGGACACATTAATTTCGTGATTAGAGAAAGAAATGGAAGACAGAGGAGGAGGAGTTTAGGGAAGGAGGTAAGGAAAGGAGAGAGGACGATGGGAAGAGCAGGGAGGATTGGGTGGTGAGGCGCGGGCCAAGTCGGCGTTGGACGTAGCGTGGGTTTGCGATTTACGCCATAGCCGGAAGGGAGCGAGGGAGCAAGCGAGGGACGGAGGTTCTCGAGCGAATCTTGGTCTCTTGGGCAGAAGAAAGATCGGGAACAAAAACTGAGGTTCCGAGGGCGAGCAGCATTTTACATCTCGCCGGTCCCGAATTCTGACAGGCAATCTTGACAGGGGGAGGCGCAGCCATGCACGCCCAAGGAATTTTGGCACGATCAGTGCCTCGCGCTGCGCACATGAGTCTCCTTGCTGTGACCGCTTCCGTTCCCCGGCCTCTTCGCCTGCTGACTTGTGGAGCTTGTGGCAAGATCGAGGCCGCGTTCACGGTGCAAAAGGGCGTCAGGGGTCCTCAGAAATTGGGATGGCAGGGTTTGAGGTCTTTCTCGTTACCTCTTGCGCGGCCATTCGAAGCTTCACGCAGGGATTCCCTCGGACTGAAGAGAGGGTTATCGTCCGCCCCCCAGGCAGTTCTCACTGCCCCCACTCCCAAAGTTGGTACGTGTCTCCACTTTAGTGTAATTTTAATTTTCTGATCGAATTTCGAAGTCGCTCTTGATATGAAGAATTTACGGGGAGAGTGGTAGTTGTTGCCCACAGCTGAAATCCGCGTTCAGATTTCGTCGTTTTTCAATGGGGGTCAAAGAGTTCGTGCTCTCCAAGGTCCGAGAATGCAGATCACGCTGCCTTGAAGATTTTTAAGTTGCTGCTGTTACAGACTCTTCGTGGGTTTCGTATTTTGGAAATGACAATTACTCTTGACCAATTTTACGCTAGTAAGGTGAATTGTTAAGATAATTCGAGCTGTCATGAGGATGCTATCTCCTAAACCCTGCGAACAGGCTGAGGTTCAATTAGAAGTGGTAGACCCTCCTACCTATGTACCTGGATCAGCGCATGATTTCTTGATTGTGGTTGCTTCTACTGCAGGAGCAAACCCAGAAATGGTGAAGCAACTAGGTTATGAGGTAATTAGCGAGCAGTTCATAGACGAGTACAACTCGACAGCAATTCTCTATCGACACAAGAAAACCGGAGCTGAAATTATGTCCGTGTCAAATAGCGATGAGAACAAAGTATTTGGAATTGTCTTCAGAACACCACCGTGAGTCACTTTCTTCCAACAGACCTGGGCCTACATTTGACGAAGTGCGTTTGTATGCAACTTCGTTTACAGAGAGATTTTGAGAATGTGTTATCGTTTTTTTTTCACCATTCTCTTACCGATCTGCGAGCTCTCTTATGAGCACTATGGTGTGACGTACTTTTGACTCTTTTGTGCAGTCAAGATTCAACTGGGATCCCACATATTCTGGAGCACAGTGTTTTGTGTGGGTCTAGGAAATACCCGTTGAAAGAACCCTTTGTAGAACTTCTCAAGAGCAGTTTAAATACCTTCTTAAATGCGTTTACGTACCCTGATCGGACTTGCTATCCTGTAGCTTCGACCAATTTAAAGGTATGATTCAGTGTTCTTTTATATAAATGAAGTAATATAATATTACGTGCACCTAACCCTCTGTTTTGTTCAGTTTTTTATTTCTGTGATCCTAGTGCAGTGTCGAGGCTAAGTCTATCAGTTGCTGTCAGGGACACGGACAATTGACGTTCTTACAAGTTCCTTCCCATTCGCTGTTGATTAAGCAGGGCTGATTTTGGGTAAAAACTGTTGTTCTGACGTTGTGTGCTGTGTTTGATATTCCTGGATATAGGACTTTTACAATCTGGTGGATGTATATCTGGATGCTGTTTTTTTCCCACGTTGTGTAAATGATGTACAAATATTCCAACAAGAGGGATGGCATTACGAGCTCAATGAGCCCTCAGAAGATATCACCTACAAAGGTATGCCACTATATGACACTAACCAGGTTTCAAAAGCTTTTGATTGCTCTTGTTCATTGAATACCTTATATGCTTTTCGTAACCTCGTTTGATTAGATTTTCGGATTTTATGGACGCATGCATGAGTTTGACTTTGTGAAGCATGTCCTCCTCTCTCGCTCACAAATCGAACATAATAATTGGTCGATTGTTCAAGACATCGCAAGAAATACATGCTTGTTTCTACGGAGATTTTTTTCTGATGCGTAAATACATGTTCCAGGTGTTGTATTCAATGAGATGAAGGGTGTGTATTCTCAGCCAGAGAACATAATGGGCCGGTTTTCCCAGCAGGTAATTGCTGTTCCGACTTCTCCACTACAAGAGTACCTGTGATTTTTATTTATTCGGTCTGGTGGGTTTTGATGATCTCCTCTGTTAGATCTGTTTTTCACAGTCTGGTGTTGGATGCTCTCTCAGGCCTCGTTTCCTGACAACACCTATGGTGTGGACAGTGGAGGCGATCCGACTGTTATTCCCGACTTGACGTTTGAGCAGTTTCAGGTTCGTATTGAGGTGGCTTTTGATTTTTTGAGTCGTTGACAGCAGCACTGTCTGTTGTATGAATGAGTTACGCGCCAGTTACGCGGACGTTTTAACAGATGGATCTTCTTTTACCTCGTCAAAATGTGGGAGTAATGTAAACTTGGATTTATGGACTAATTTTATTGATTCTTATGAACATCTTCTCCTGTGTTGAACCTTTCCAACCCTTTTCAATTTTAACTATTTTTTCGGTGAAGACCGAGACTTTATTAAGTTTATAAGTATCGAGACCAGCACAAGGACTTCTGTCTAGTCATGACTTTGATCTATACGAAAATGCGACTGGAATGGTTCTAAACGATTTCCGAAATATGTTGACCTTTTGCAGGAATTTCACCAGAAATTCTATCACCCAAGTAATGCACGCCTGTGGTTTTACGGGGATGATGACCCAAATGAGCGCCTGCGCGTTATTAGTGGTGAGTGGTTGCATTTTGTTGGATTAGACCTGTATGCTCGATAAGGCTTATCGAGCTTACGAAGCTAGGTTTGAACTTGCTGTTACTGCACGTAGTTGTAACCAAAGTGCTTTCATTGATAACGAGAGAACAAACTTGTCCACCTCTTATGCATCAGGTTCCTGTGAAGTCGAGTCATCTAACGTTTGCTTCACTTTCGCAGCTTACCTCGATAGCTTCGAGGCTAGTCAGTCCGCCAAAGAATCTGAAGTTGGAATACAAAAGCTATTCACTGAACCGAAGAGAGTTGTTGAAAAGTACGCAGCGGGGGAGGGAGGCGATACAGGGAAGAAACACATGGTTTACATCAGCTGGGTTCTTTGCGATGAGCCTCTGGACGAAGAAACAGAGTTGGCCCTAGGTTTCTTGGATCACCTAATGCTCGGAACTCCAGCTGCTCCTTTGAGAAAGGCACTGATGGAGAGTGGACTAGGAGAAGCACTTGTTGGTGGTGGACTAGACGACGACCTTCGTCAGCCCTCATTTAGCATCGGAATGAAGGGTGTTGCCGCAGACAAGACTGTGGAGGTAGAAGAACTTGTAATTAAGACGCTGAATGGATTGGTGGACGAAGGATTCACCGCTGAAGCTGTTGAGGCCTCAATCAATACAATTGAATTTTCTCTTCGGGAGAACAACACTGGCTCATTCCCGAGGGGCCTATCCTTGATGTTGCGCTCAATGGTACGTACAGAACGCAGAATACAAGTTCTGTTCCTCCCTGGCTTCGCGATCCGCTACTAAACTGTATGTTTCGGCCAGGATGCACTATGTCGCGAAGGTGTCGCTGTACACTTTCATCACTCATCATGATACCTTTACATGTCGCAGGTTTTAGTCTAGTGAGCCTACGTAGCTTGAGCTAATGTTTTCTCCTCCAAAATGTACTGTAGGGGAAATGGCTCTATGGGGGTGATCCTTTTGAGGCTCTAAGATTTGCCAAGCCATTGGAGGCCTTCAAGGAGCGCATTGCCAACGAAGGTGTAAAAGGAGTTTTCTCACCTCTCATTAAAAAATTCATTCTTGACAACACTCACCGTGTTACCGTTGAGCTGCAGGTAAGTTCATGTGTTTTCTCTGTTTTCCTTGTCATGCTTATCGTTGAAAGCGTATGTTGCGTTGTATTGTATGAGGTGTAGTGTAAGGGCGTTGAGTGTTCAGCTCATCGGAGGTGTTTGCTGCAGCCTGATACTGAAAAGGGAGTAAAGGATGAAGCTGCCGAAGCCGAAAGACTAGCGAAAGTGAAGGCAAGCATGACGAAAGAGGATCTTGCCGAGCTGGTCCGTGCCACGGAGGAGCTGCGAGTGAGACAAGAGACACCAGATCCTCCCGAAGCTTTGAGGGTCGTTCCAAGTTTGTCATTGAAGGATATTCCCAAGGATCCCATAAATGTGCCCATTGCTGTACGTGCTCCTACTCATTTTCATGTCTTCGTGTCGACAGTGTTTTGTGATGTGTTTTCTGCTAGGAGATAATTTAACCTCTAATATTAATCGAACTCGATTTTGTCTCCATGTCGAGACTCACTTCTCAGTTAGGCCTGGAAGTTCAGGGTTATATGTAGATTTTGAAGTTGAAACTGTTCAATACCTGGCTTACTTTGCTGTTGCAAATTTCCGTTTGTCTGAGTTTTGATCTTACATGATCAGGTGGGCGAGATCAATGGTGCGACCGTACTCCGACATGATATATTCACTAATGACGTGTTATACACCGAGGTGGCCTTCGACATGTCTACACTGAGAGCAGATCTCCTTCCTCTCGTGCCTTTGTTCTGGTATGCATTTTCCTCTTTCCCCGGTCCTGTGATTTCTTTGAATTGTGGAGTTTTTGTTAGCGTATACAGTTTGAGGGGTAAGCGTTTCTGGAAGCCTTTTGCCTACTATTCACTGGAATGTTTTCTTGGTAATTGGTCGATGGGTATTGAAGCTGCGGGATAGTGGTTCCCTGTGTTTGTTTATTTCTTATCGTCTTGTGAGCTTCTCAATTGTATGTTGGCATCCACATACTGGGGTCTAAATTATGTTGCTTCATCTTTGCAGCCAATCGTTGCTTGAAATGGGTACGAAAGATATGGACTTTGTGGAATTAAGTCAGCTTATTGGGAGGAAGACTGGGGGTATTTCTGTGTTCCCCTACGTCAGCTCGGTTCATGGCAAAAAAGAAGCTTTGAGCTACTTTATGATTCGAGGCAAAGCCATGGCCAATCAAACTGCCGATCTTTTTAATCTGGTATATTTTCAACTTCTTCGTATATACCACCCGAACACTGCTCTCTTTGACCTCTGGCAGTACAATGACTCCAAGTATTATTTGGCCTGACCTTCTTCTATTCCGTTGGTTCGAAGTTGATATTATTTACAAACCGACTTTACTTTTCACGGTTAATTGTTCTTGCATCAATCTTGAATTTTTTTTAGTTTTTACAATTTCCGCCAGGCGATGCTTAGCGGAAGTTTTTGTTGGACGTTTTAATTGGGAATTTTGAACGTGCTACAGATGAAGGTAGTCCTGAAAGACGTTCAATTCAACGATCAGCAACGATTCCAGCAGTTTGTTTCACAACGGAAGTCAGGCATGGAGGTAGTTTTCCTCACGTTTCTCGGCTGCGTTGTTTATTTCAATTTTGTTGCTTGGAAACTAGCACGAGCTTGCTTCGAATATTGAAGTAAGAAATGGCCAATCATCTTCACTTCGTTCATTTCTCACCGTGTTTTAAATTTTCTGCAGAGTCGAGTTGTCGGCGGAGGTCATGGTGTTGCAGCCACCAGAATGGACGGAATGTTGAACGTAGCAGGATGGGTGAACGAACAAATGGGTGGTCTCAGGTAAAATGTTATTCCAACTGAAAAGTATTTTCAAAATAAACCTTCTTGTCGCAGTAAGTGGCTTGTATCACGATCTTCATTGTGTTCTCGAAAAGACACCTTATTAGCTTCCTAAGTTGGATCGAGTTGGACACAGGACACCTTGTCCGAACAGTTATGCTATAATATTTGTTCGCAAGTTGCTGCCTATAGGAATCGCTATTCGTCTGATTCTCAACGATTGACATCGACTGGACTGTTCATTCTTCTCACCCGGGGTTGTGCTTATGGGCCTACCAGGTTTTGCCCATGGTCCAGAATTATACAACGTAACACCATTTGTTTGCCTGTTCTCAGCTATTTAAATTATCTGCGATCTTTGGAAAAGCGGGTCGAAGAAGATTGGCCAGCAGTATCTCAGGCTTTGGAGGACATCAGAAGTGCAGTACTTGGACGGAAAGGTGTAATTGTAAACTTGACAGCTGATGAAAAGATTCTCACGAGCGCCGAACCGCATGTATCAAACTTTCTCGATGCTTTCCCGGAGACAAGTGGCGACAGGACATGTACTTGGAACCCCGTTCTTCATCGTGTGAACGAAGGACTAGTAATCCCCACGAAGGTATTACTTCAACGCCAAAGAGAGTGAATTTTGTTAAACATTCTTTGTCTGAAGTGTGCAGTATTGGAATAGATTTGAAAGCAAATTCGCTTGTCAACGAGGGCGACGTTTTGTGTACTGAAACCAAGCCGTGCCACGCAGGTTAACTATGTGGGAAAAGCTGCATGCCTTTATGACGCCGGATACGAGATGGATGGTAGTTCGTATGTAATCCAGAAGTACATTGGAAACACGTGGCTTTGGGACCGCGTACGAGTTAGCGGTGGTGCCTACGGTGGTTTCTGTGATTTTGACATGTTTTCAGGTTGGTTCTGGGCAACTTCATATCTGATATTTTCACAGCGCCAGTGCTTTGCAAGCTGAGGGCTTGAAAAGTCCGAGCTACAGAACACAATTTCGCTGACTTCATGATTTTTCTGACCACAGGAGTATTCTCATATCTGTCGTACCGTGATCCAAACCTGCTCAAAACTCTGGATAATTACGATGGCACTGTAGAATTCTTGAAAAATCTTGAGTTGGATGATGAGGCCTTGACGAAGGCCATAATTGGAACGATTGGAGAAATGGATTCGTATCAGCTACCTGACGCGAAGGGGTATTCCAGGTGTGTTTCGATATACTACAATAGGTCCACTGGGGTCATGAGTTTGTACTTAGTGTCTTTAATATGGATTTAGTCGTTGTGCAGTTTGTTGTGCTCTATGCACATTTTTTGTGATATGTCCCAACAACAAAACTGCTTGAGAACGACGAGCTTACAGTCAACCCGAAGTAAATGTGCTTCATTAGAATGGTAGCTGAAACTCCTGACTTTGTTGTGCAGTATGATTCGTTACATGATGGGTGTTACTTGGGAACAAAGACAACAGCGACGAGAGCAAATTCTTTCTACAAGGTGAGAAGAAAATAGATTAGGAGTTGTCTTTTTGCTCCATATTAGTCTTTTATTCCGACTTTGATCCGCTAACAGTCTTCATTCATTTGTGCGCATTGTTATGTTGTTGGGTATGAGACTAGAGGAATATCTTTACAACTGTTTGCCTTCATGACTTCAGTAATCTGAATGTGAGTTTTCCGCTTCGCAGCGTGGAGGACTTCAGAAACTTTGGAAGCAGTCTTGAGTACGTTAGGGATAGTGGAGTTGTTGTCGCTGTTGCATCAGCAGATGACATCGCGGCAGCGAACGAGGCAAAGCCCGGTTTCCTGGATGTTGTGAAAGTGTTGTAAATGTACGGGAACGGTAGGTTCAAACCTCCGTCATAAGAGGTGCATGTAACATAACGTGTATTATTCACTGAAAATTAAAGGCATTGTCCTGTCGTGGTTGTTACGAGTATCTCACATTGACTCAAGTAATGGTTAGCTGGTTTGTGTCTTTGAAATTACAGTACGAAAACACGCATGATATTACAGTTTCAAAACACGCATTTTTCGAGAACTTTGCGAAGTGAATTTCTGCTGCTCACGATTTATTCACAAGAATGGTGTATCTCACGGATTTGAAAGTCAAATAAAATAGAACGACAGTCAATACGTGGACGCAACCAAAACAGCAGGAAGAAAACATTCGACAGTTTCCACGAGCTTAGGTAGAAGAGAAAATGCTGCACTTATAGCATTGCTTAGCAAACTTCTGATACTGATGAAAGATAAGCCTAAGCTCCGCATTTTCGCAGTTAATTTGAAGCATCAAATAACTCGAATGTTGAAGAGTCCACTCATCCTTTGGAGCTATTACCGTCACTGCAGTATACATGAATAGACGTATGAAGAATGTTGGCACGTGTGATTATGATGATTGCACAGTATCTGTCATCAGTGATTTATGAATTACATTTATCTTCAATGTTGCAGAATCTGGCTGCGCGAAGAATTGAATTCGCCTAATTCTGCTTCATATTTACAGCTCATATTTGCACACTGCCCTCGTATCTGAGAAGGATGTGAAAGACTGTCAGAAATTTCCGTCTGGAAGACACTTTTGATTAATGAGTGGGAATAGCTATTGTCTTGTGTACTTTCGTGAGACTCTTGAGGAAGAGCATGAATCTGAAATATGTTTCAAAATCGCAAGGAGAGACGAAGATGTAGTAAGACTCCGCCGCACCAGAATGTCGCAGATAAAGCTACTCCACTTTAATTGCTATGGCTTTAGACAACTGACTTCACTACCGCCCATTGAAAGCACGCGCAAGCGACTGTCCATTGTTACAACTTTCCAAAACGAGCTGCCAGGTAAGCAATTTTATAGAGGACCTACGCATTGAAAATAAATTGAGAATAGAGTTTGTGATTCCAAATAGTGATAGTGAGTTTCTTAAGAAAAATCATAATCTAGAAAGAAGAGAGACATGGAGGAAAAGTAGTATCGGAGCCAAGGCACTGCTTTACGCACTTATCTCTTGCTGAACTCCCAGTCCGACGGTTGACTACAGCAGTGATCAAAGCTAGCCGTCACCAAGTTCCTTACAATGTTGCTGTACTGTTCTTCCTCTTCGGTCTGGCCTGGAGGCATCTCGCCCTTTTTGGCCCATTGTGCATTTCATGCTCGGTCATTTTATTATGCATTCATGTAATGTAGAGCATCAGATTCAGAATCTGACTGGCCCCGACGATTACCAGAAAACTGCGTTTCATGGATGACACATGTGATGTGGAAAGTGGTGCTCGACATTTGCTCCGTGCTTTCTCCCAAACAACGAGGTGGTCTGATGGAAATGGCCCTCCATTGGGCCATGAATCATTCGCTGGCTGAGTGAGGTACTCGAGAGCGTGGGATAAGGAATCCATGATTCTCTGTAGGTATGGGCATCTTAACGCCATCTGACCCAGTGAGACGGTTTTCTGGAGTACAGTGGCTGGGTCCGAGAGCATGAGTGGTAAAGCAATTCCAGCGAGCGAGCGAGGTTTCTGAGTCTCATTCCCGACGGGCGTGGGACGATTGATGGAATTTCTCCCAGTTTCGGATCCGTGGGAGCAGCTGGCGGCGGATATGAGTGAGTCACATGAAGCAAGGCGACAAATGTACCGCCTGCCATCCATAGGCCGTACAGGAGGGACAGACAAGGAGGAGGACGAGGAGACGAATATAGACACTTATGTGACGAATTTGACCCTTTTCCAGTCATGGGTCGTCTCATGTTCACGCAAGAGCTGCAGCCTGTCATAACATGGTGCTGGAATTCTTCTGAGCAATTCACGTCTCACATTCGTCATGACGAGGAATGTGAGAAAAAAAGTTGAAAACTGATTTTCTTGGAATGTCCTACAAACTTGTCTTCTTCTGAACTATCGACCCGAAATTCAACCAGGCAAACGAACATTCAGCTATCATAATAAAATCTCACTTAGGAGGTCACGTTTCTTCCTCCTCTCCCAAACATATGAAAGCTTACAGCAGTTCTTCCAGTTACGAGAGTAGTGAAAAAGGCAGCACTGGCAATATATTCGAAAATCTCATGTTATGGTTTGAAGCTACACTTGAGCATTTTCAGTCTGAGAATGTATGCAGAATTGGCGGAGTGCATGTTTGTCCTGGACGAGATCAGCGACCAATGTACTAACGCCCATTATTTACACAAACGTAATGATGCTAAGTGGGGCAGAAAACATGTGGTGAAGGTAATGAAGTGTGTTCTTCATATTCTTCATACTATACGAGCGCAAGTACCATATCTTTGGAGACAAAAGCAGTGTCCGTCTCAGGTTCCTGGATCCCGTCGGGAATCCCAACGAGGGTTGATGTCAACTGATTGCTACGCCATGCGGGAGTCTGATCTAATGCGGGTGCCCTCCCCATCCGAAAGATTCCAGGACTCGAGAAGAGATTCAAGCCTTGAACCTTGAGGTATCCAGATACGAGCTCCACAAGGGAAACCAAGGAAAGTTCCCAAGTGGTCGCGGTCTGTGTCACATACCCACGCGAAACTCCTGAGGATCGAAAACTTGGTGTCAAATTCTGTGACAAGAAGAAGAGAATCTCAAATCCGCTGTACCAAACGTTCTGAATCTGAGCATGGAGCTCAATGGGCTTGTGTATCTCGTTCCCCGGGGAGATGGGAATCTGTGACTGTATGAATGAAGGAATGAATGAATACAGTCATGCTCGACATCCATTCATCACGATGGAAGTGAAAGGAAAACGGAGCGGAGGGCAAAACATGGCTACAGAGGCGCAGGGGCTGGAGGGGCTGGAGGGGATAGTAGAGGAGTTTGATGGCGGAGAGATTCAGGCCGGGGGCTGGCTGGCAGCCGGCGAGCGCCCCCGTCCCGTCCGGCGCGGGGGCTGGGAGACCGGGATGGGATGGGCCGGGCCGGGCCGACAGAAGCTCTAAGCCCAGCCCGCGATTCAGAACCCCGTCTGAATGGAATGTGGCCTGCAGCTTTTTGGCCTCGCTGACCCCCCGCGCAGCCACGTGCCGCTGGCCCCAGTCTAGCCCAAGCCCAAGCCCAAGCCCAGTCCCTGTCCCCTCGGCGTGCACTCTCACAATGATTCTCTTCTATCTCTCCGCCTCCGTCTCGCTCTCGCTCGATCGTTTCTCCGAGAGAAGAGCGAGGCGAAGGACCATGACCATGACCCAGCGCGCGACGGGACGACCGAGCGCGTGGGCTTGTGCGCAGCGCTTATTACCATACCCGCCTGGGGAAGCACCCACCATCATCTTCAGTACGCTCACGCTCAGGACCGGACAGGGAAGCGCCTCAGGACCTTAGGAAGTTAGGACATTCGCATTCGGTGCTTCTGCGCCGCCTCGTTCGATCGATCCACTCGCATGGACTAGCCCCGGGCAGAAGTCTTGCAATTCGGTGACAATCTCTGGTCCTCGGGGGCGGCGGCGAGATCCGAAAGCTTCATTCAGTGCCCCGCTGAATGAAGGATTTCGTTTCGCTGTCTGCCACCCAGATCCGATCATCACACACCCACTGCCATTCATCTCCGACTCCGAGCCCCGAGACGATTTCAGATCTTCGATTCGGCGGACGATGAAGGTTGCACAGATGCAGCAGTGCTAGGTGCTTACGTGCTGGGTGCTAGCGCTAAGCTTGCCCCATCGAGGGGCTCGCTCGCCAGCCACTGACCGTCGCGGGATTTGCCGTCGCTGCGTCGGGAGGGGGAGCGGGCAGGGGCAGGGGCAGGGGCTGGGGTAGGGGCTGGGCTTCGATGGAGACGTTGCACATGAACGATTACTTCAGGAGCGTGAAGAGGAAAAAGTACCACCGGTTCGAGAACGGCGGGGGCAGCGCGGAGGCGGAGGGGGGCGCGACGGCGCAATCGAAGACGTTGAAGCGAGTGAGCTCGGACGTGGGCCGGACGAGGACGCGCATTATCATCCGCGCGCAGCTCTTCCGATTCATCCGCAGCGTGTGCCTGTCGTGCGTGAGCCTGAGCCACTCCGCGGGCGCCTCGAGGTCGCGCGCCTCGGCGGCCGTTGCCGTGGGGCTGCACCGCAACGCGCGCGACCGAGTGGGTCGCAAGCCCTCGCCCCACCAGCAGCACCAGCAGCATCAGAGCCACCACAACCAGCAGCAGCAGCAGCAGCAGCAGTCGCACCAGCGCCACGACTCCATCGACGAGAACGTCCTCCGCGACTATCTGGCCCGATCTGTCGACGATGGCCGCTACGCTTTCTACATCCCGGGCAATCTGGCGTACTTGGACCTCGTCTGATCCCCTCTCTCTCCCTCTTCTCTTCCCGATAATAATTCGTAGTCCATCACAAGTCTCGGGGGTCGAGCTTCCCCGCGCACGTGTAGAGTAATGGCATTCAGGCATGGACACGCAGCTTCTCTCTTACGAATTGATTCGACACAATTGGACACGATAGACGATTCTCATTTGAGCAATGGCTCGTCTTCTTCAGAAAATTATCAAAATTTTACGGGGCTTGTGCTCCAGGTTTGAAGTTAGTGTGTAGGCTTAGGGTGGGGGAGGCTTGGCTTGGCACCTCCTCCATATATCATCATCAAAACATGACACGGTCGAACGAATGTTCGACACTCGAGTGAATGACACAAGCTTGTTTGTGTTGGCTCTTACCCCATCGAATCCAATCCAATCCCATCCCATCCCATCCCATCCCATTCCAATCCCAATCCCCTTTGAATGAAAGCGTCTGAGAACCCCTGACAGCGGTTCCCACCCGGGGCTTGGGCTTGGTGGGCTGCGGGAGTTCTGATGGCCGAGGCACGAAAGCACCTCCTGTACCTCGACCGATGACTATCGAGCTGTGGGTTGAATCCGAGACCAGACCAGACCAGACCAGGCCGCCAGGACAGAGTGAGTGAGAGTGCAGTCTCCGTCGGTGTCGAGAGCTGCATCCAGCGCCAGGGACTTCGACTTGCCTGCGTGCTGGGGTACACTCAGATTCTGGCGCTAAGTGGCTCGGTCTTGGGTCGGTTGAACGAGTCGAAAGTCCTCGAGGTTGTGGACGAGGGGACTCGGCCTGTCCGTGGACTTTCGGCATTTGGACATAAGTGTAATTTTGTACTGTACAACTGAAATCAACGCCTCATAACCTTTGTGCACTCTGACGTTGTTGCTGCTGCTGCTGCTGCTACTACTTGAACGTGCTGATGAATAACATAGTTGTAGCCAACTTTCGAGACATTTGTACGTGCTGAAAGAACTCTCTCTTTCTCTCTCTCTGTCTGTGGTTTGCCTCATTCGTAGACCGACCGTCTCTCCAATCGATCTTTGTCCAGAAGAGAAGGGAAGGAAAGGAAAGGAAAGTGAAAGTGATGAGAGGTTCTGAAGCGCGTCAGCTTTGGGCCTTGACATGCTATCCTGGCTTGAAGGAAGGAAGGAAGGAAAGAAGGAAAGAAAGGCCCCTCCCAATTCAACATCGAAGATAATAAAAACGCCAGAACTTACAACTGGAATTTACTCATTTTGCAAAAAAAGTTAAGCACTCCCACCGACTGTTGGCCATCCTGACTCGACTGATTGTGCTTGTGACGAGCGACATCAGGATTTCAACCCTTGAATACTCGTTGATGATGTGTGTCATTTTGTTGATCCACAACGACATCATATTTTCAGAAGAATGTTCAACACTATCGAGTTCAGCATGTGGATCAGACCTTCAGAATAATAGTCTAAATCAATTACGGTACCGTAAGAACCACTGCCCTTTCGTAGGTTTCATATTTCAGCTTTGAGTATTATGTATACTTCTGCACAAAGAGGACAATGTGTTACTTGGAAAAGCGCCTTAATGAAGGACAGGACTGTAACTATTATGCTCGAGTCTACACCAGTCTATTCCAATTTAGCCCTGTGCATATCCAGTTATCACCTGTACACATGACAGGAGCAGGAGTACAAGCTTGTCCTGTCCATGCCAAGACGTACATGACAGACATTGTGCGCAGGATGTAGACTACGAAAGCCATACGGTAGTCAGGAATTAATTATTAATGTGCAGTTTACTGACGATGGACGAGATAGATGTGACTGCTGGGCACATTCATATTCTGTCAGACAGAACTGTTGCCCACCAAGATGACAAGATAACAATGTCGTGATGACATGTCGTGATGAATACCTAAGATGACAATGTCGTGATACCGATCCAAAGAGCCATGGGCGGATGAAAATGCTCGACTTGTTGGTGGACCATCATTCAAAAGCCCAAGATACAGTGATGATGAGATGATGGAAATCGACAACAGACATTTCTTCAGAGCGCAAAAGTCCGTAGCAGTCCCAGATCACGTGAGAAGTGAGTCAGACTTTGATGGTTGTCAACCGTTTTCAACTATTTCTCTCGTTTTCCTCCGGGACAAAATTAGGTAAATGTCAATTTCCAATCTGGAGAACATTTTATAAAGAAACCCATCAACTGGCATGCCAACTTTAGACCAACTGTCCTCCTTCTCGCTTGCTTGCTTTAAACAATGATGCCAGACAGTTGGAAAATTTTAACCGTCCGAAGTCCGAAGCCTATAATACAGCCATGGCCATTGCCATTGGTGCCCTGCACTGAGCACATCGCATCCATGAAACCGTGGGTCCGAAGACGAAGACGTTGTCTCACTGAGAAGATACACTTCATGAATTTACAGGAGAACTGAAAAGCCTGCATGCGCAGTCTACAATCGACTGAACAGATCCAAGATGTGATCCGAGAGCGAGCACATGTTGGATCTGCTCGGTCTGTCTATTTGTTTGTTTGTTTGTTGGATCCCAGGCAACAGAATGCACATGTGAAGCTAGTGTACAAAGCTCACGAAAGTGACGATCAAATCTAAGCATGAACTCCGAAGGCGGTCTTCAACACGAATCAATCAAAGCTCAGTAACTAGTCTTCCAAGTCTCCACCGTAGGCATCCAAGGTTCACGACGTTCATCTTAAGCGGCCGTCTGTACACAAAGAGAAAACTGCCCATGAGCTCATCACGATGCTGCTGCGAACAAACACACTTCCGACTCCAAGGGCCACCTCGAACACTTCCGCCGCCTTCTTCGAGCGGCCCTTTCTGACATCCCGTAGAGAGAAATATATTCATCCTCGGCGATCAAAAGAAAGAGAGGCACCATCTGAACGCGTGGATCCAAAGCGTTCAGATCAGTAAAAACTAAGCCTACGTCTACGGCACCCTTGCATGCGCTGGCTAAACCTTCCAGCCTCCTCATGTCGAAAATCTGATTGATGATGATCCTGATTCGGACTCGGAGATTTGAGGACTGGCAATTCGACAAATAGCTTTCGACATGTGAAGAATTCAGACGGTGGCGACAAAACTGACTGACCGGAGCAGCAGCTAAGCTATGGCGGAGCCAGAGACGGTTCGAATGCACACAAATGGTGTGGATCGTAGTTGCCTTCCAGCATCGGAATCCAGTCCCAAGAGTTCTCGGACAGATTGTGGACGAGGACGATCAAGCCTCCACACGACCTCTCCCTGCACGGATCTATGATGAAGAGGAAGTCGGATTTGGAAATGCACCACCAAATATCGTGGCGGTAAGAGAAGCGAGTTCGGAATCTCAGGTCCTCGAAGACATTGAGGGGAAGATCCTTGAGGTGAATCCACAAGCTGGAGCACGACTCGTCGAGCTTGTAGATGGAGATATTGGAGCTAGACTTCGTGATCAGCAAGACGCTGCCACGGTGCTCGACGATTCGGGCGTGATCCATCCACACGTGGGCCCCGATCGCAGGAATGACGCTCCAGCAATCCCTCTCGAGGTCGTACTTCATCAGCATCCACTCCCACAAAGCTCCATCCTCCGGCACGAGAAGCAGAGCCGCGAGGCAGAAGAAGGCCCCGCTGCAGTACACGCTTCCGCCGAGCCAGAACAGAATGTCTCGCGGCACATCGGCTCGCTTCTTCCACGACTGCGACCCCGAGTCGTAGACCAGCAGCCTGCCGCGAAGAATCCCCGCATTCACCCCATCGCCGCCGCTGCCGTCGCACTCCGACACCACCACCACCACGAGCTCGTAATGTCCCGTGGCCGCGTTGGCCCCCATGGCCACCTGAATCCGGTCGATGGTGTAGAGGCACGGGAATGGCGACTCGCCCACCGCCGGGTCGGGCATGAGAATCTCCTTAAACCTGCGGGTCAGCGGATTGCAGATGACGAGCTTCTCGGGCGCGTAGGTCGAGAAGCAGAGCAGGCCTCCGGCTGTGGCGATCAGGCAGAGGCCGCTGGTGAGCAGGTCGACCTCCAGGAAGGTGAGCGGCTGCTCCTGCCAATCCTTGGTGATGGAGTTGTAGGTCGAGAAGGAGCCTCGGCCGAAGTGCACGGGCACGCATTTGGGCGAGGGATTCTCCAGGTACGGGATTTCGTTGGCGTGAATCAGCTGGTTCCATCGCTTGCACACTCGCCGCAGTCGCACCAGGCTCTCGAAGGGCACTTTGGTGAACACGCGCTCCAGCAGCTCCTCCGGAAAGCTCCTCCACAAAGTGGACGACAGTCCCGACGACTCGTCTGCCGCCTCTGCGCTCGCGCTTCGGCTCGAGCACGGCTCCGTGGGCGGCGAGGGCCTGCGGGCAGAGGTGATACGAGCGGAATTCAGAGCCTTTTACGGCGAATGCGATCGACGAGCCGTCAGGGGCATCGGGAATTGAATTGACGAGGAATGCATGGAGCCCGGAAGCGCTCAGTGGCAGGTCGAGCCTCAACAGCTCGACTGACAGAGGAGGCCGAGAAAACCCTAAGAACACGAGATTGCTGAGAGAGGATTCGATCTTCGCGGAAATCAAGAAGGTCATCATCCGGCCTGGTCGTAATGTGATCGTACCTGGTCATGATCGCCGAAGGTCGATCGTCCCAGGTCTGACTGGCTGGCTGGCTCCAATGTCGGCTCTCGACTCTTGCTTCCTCCGAAAGGGGGAGACACAATTCGGCCAACAGCAACTGCCACTGCCGCTGTGCAATTCGAGGCAGAACGAGACGAGGGCGAGGGAGCGGAGCGGCGCGGCAGCAGAGTGCGAGGACGCGAACACCGAAAAGCTTCCACGGGCGGAGAAATTGGAAGCTTCTCCCGCCGCAGCTGCCAAGAGCCCGACCGAACCTCCTCGAGCTCTAAAGCGAGGCTCTACAATTCGCACCCATACATTCCGGCTCTAGGTCAACTCCTCCGAATTCTCGATGCAAGGCGAGCACAGTCCTCGATCGACAACCCGAATTCGATCGCGCGGCAGCGGAAGACCAGCAGGCGGCGCAGAATCTTCGAGAACCTCGACAGCCCCCGATGCAATCAGTCCCCGAAATCCGAGCAATGCACCAAATTGCCGTCACAAGGTCTTGCCATGAGGTTGACGACGACGACGACAACGGAGAACGAAGCCCTCGTCCCCATCCATGAATATGCCCAGCCCCAGCCCCAACCCCCAAGCCCCCAAGCCCAAAGCCCGGGAACCACAAGGGACCAGCTTAACGGTTTTCTTGAAGTTGGTGCGCGGTGAGGGAGAGGCGAGAGCGACGGTGGAGGGGGCAAAACAAGAAGCGCTGCCGGGCTGCCACATGAGCCCCTGACCTTTCTGCTGTCGTCTAGTACGTAGTCCAGAGAACCCAGTCAGTCAGCCTCGGGGCTTGCCCCTCGACCGGTCCTTCCCCCGCTACGTGCCCTGCTCTGGGCGGGGCCTATGGCGATGCACCATCTCTTCAACCACGTACCATCTTGAACTCCTGTCATCTTTCGTACTGAGAGATGGTTGGGATCCGCACAGCGTTGGATTGGAAGGAAAAGCTGTTCTTTCGATACACTCAAATGGACAAATGGACTCTTCTCTTGTAAGTTTGTTTCTTGGTCATACAAGATGTAGAGACAACACATGAATGATCGATTCTGTAGCAATTGCTTTTGCTTAAGAGCTGCATGGATGATTTCTTCTACAACATCTATGGAATTGAGTCCAATTTGGGTTTTTAGTTCATGAGGTATTATATTCCAGTAAAACTTTCAGAAATGATATTATTGCTATGCTTTATCAAAATATACGAAATTCTGCTTAATTTTGATATATATAATGTTAGCATATGTCCGAGTTGGTACGTCTTTACATCTTGTTGATATCCAAGAAAAAAATATTTCTTGGAAGTAAGATCTACTTGGATAAATCCAAGTAAAAATGGATTAAGAATCAAGATACATTGATATACTCAACATTTTTCTAAATCTACATGGATCCACAAGCAAGTAATAGAATACAAACAATAGATTAAAAAAGATTTTAAAATTATTATCATTTCTAACTTTTTCTCCTTGCTTTATTGCTTAATGGAAAAAAAGCAATGAGATAACAATTGGAGCTTACAAAATTATAAAAAAGAATTTTAACCTATTGTAATGTATAGATTGATGGTTTCACGCAATGCAGAAAATCTAAGTGATTTAAGAGCAGCTAAAATCTTCTTTTTTTTCGTGAAAGGTTGAAAAACAATTAGTATTGATATGAGTGAAGCATGTGAGTGAGGAAATAAAATTTCTAAACAAATTAAAGTAAAATATAGTAACATTGTTATACATAGAGAGTTATATATAAGTACATTCAAAGAAAAAACTGGAATACATAATAATTTATTTGACACAATATGATATGATATTATGAATGTTATTGATTAAACCATTCAATTTGGAAGTAAATTGGATCTAAAAAGTAATGTATATCAGAAATTATAGAGTTTATAAACAATATCTAGTTCTTATGAAAAAAAATTATTTCATAATTTTTTTAAATATGATATGTATTTATCAAAACTTATAAATGATATTTTTTAATCCAAGATCAAAATTTTACATTAAAAAAATTTTGAGTGACTTTTGAATAAAGTATGAAGAATCCAAGCTAATTGAAAACATGATTGAAATTATGCATTGATCACTATCAATTGAATCCAAAATCGGTAAAAAATATATATTCATTATCATCACAGAAAAGATAATTTATTAAACATGTTACAATATTTACAGCTTCAATAAAAAAAATCTTATTCTAAAATAGATTAGGTCAGCAAACTGCGCATCCTCTCAAACCGACACACAATAAATCAAATTGGCTTAGTATATTGTGCAACACTTATGACATTGTTGGATTAACATCTCAAAATCAACTTTTTTAACAATTATATGGTAAATCATATTTTCTCAGCTTACTACTGTGACATTAGATTGAGCTTTTCAAAAATAGCATTTTGTTGCAAAGTATTAATCATGGTGAAGTGACAAGTTATCTTTCTCTTCTTGCAATGTTTTTTAATTCCTTAGAAGTGTACTTTATTATTTTATCAATAAGTGTATAGATATCACATCTTGTGTCTAGTTTGGATTTTAAGTTGGATAATCAATTTAACAACTTTATGTAGACCTCAAAATTTTGTATGAAAAGTAAAATTCACACAAAAATTTGAATAATCATCAATAGAAGATATATATTATAATATACTAAAAAATAAATGTTGGAGAATTTTTTTCAACACTATCATGTATACATTCAAAAAATTAATTTTAAGTTGTGAGTTCTACACTAAAAAACTTTATTATGATACTTGTACATAACAATGTTCACAAAATTTCAATCAATTTAATATATTGTGGGCTACAAGTTGTTGTCATCAAGTAGTATCAAGTACATATTATTCATGTCGTAGGTCAAACATAAATTCTCAACTTAATCTACTCAAATTCATCACATACGGTGTACTAGGCAACAAGGGAGAAGCTCACTCAAAGATATAACCTAGAATAGTTCTACTTTTCCTAATATAAATCTTATCAACATGTACAAAAATATTACATCTTTATCCTATCACCCATTTCACTTCTAGTGAATTGATGACATGATCAAACAAGTACATGAATTTTTGATGTAGTGATTTTCAACTAACACTTTCAAATTTTATTTAAGAAAAACACGGATTCCAGAAGTGTTGTTGTCATCTAATACACTTTATCTCACTTTCTATGAAATCCATGAATCGTTCACGTGGTAAATTTGGATAATGTATTATAAAATAACTATAATCTCATTTTGAATAACCTCTACTTTAATTCTAACAAACTAAAGATGATCACATACGATACAATAGATTGTATAAATTGTTATGATTCTATCTAATTAATATAGTTTTATCACATATTTTCACTTCAAACATTCATTTTTTATAATTTAATTTAGTTATATTAGATATAAAGCTAAATTTTTTCAATAAATATTTTATTTTATCAAAAATTTCAATCAAAAAAGAATCAATATTTTCAATTCAAAGATTAATCATTCATTGTAAAAACTTGACCTACTGATATTCAAAATGTATAAAAAAATTCTTAATATATAGCAGATTTTATAAGATCATACATCATCAATTTTTTATGTATTGCATAGCGCATTTTTTGACATCATACTTTTTTGAGCAAATCATTCTGCTCAAAATTAAATTATTGAATCACGTTGATTAAATTAGTATAATAAATTCTGATCTTCAATCAAAAATTTTTTTCTTTCAATTGATTAATATTATATTTTTTAACATGTAAACATTAATTTTTAACTATCAATATTCAGATTTTGATCTACGTTTATCAAAAAATTGCTTGTCATCCTTGTCATTTTGAGAACATAATCAACCTTGAATTGTGTTGAGTCTCATCCCAGATGAAAGAAATGACATCAATATATTTTATTATAAATCATTTAAAATTTTCTTGTAAAAGATGCTTATCAAAATGAAATAACACATATGATATTCATTGTGGTGTTATGTTCATTGATTTTGTTATGAAAAAAGTTAAGTGCTTGGTTTGCAATAATTCAAAATCTTCTAACTTTGCATCAAGATCCATCATTTTTAGCTCTCATAGATTCTGCGTTGTTACTAGTGCTACTATTAAAATTGCATATATAATTAAAATTAGTAGCATTGGCATCAACTCCACATTTAAAGAGTTTTTATTTCAATCAAGAATTCAAACTACATACAAGGAATGGATTTTTATCATAGTATTGCTTTTGATGTTCATTATTGATATTTTTTTTCTCCAAGACCAAGTATGATATGTAACATTCAAATTGACACTTGCTAAAATTAACATTAGATGACAATTTAATTGATCATCAAGATTCTTGAAAATTGAAATCTATTGATATGTTCATGTGTAAACATCTTTTCACATAATCTTTCAATCCATCTTTCCAACACAAACTCTCATTGATAGATGGTCCTCTAAATCCTCTATTGATAAAACAAGTTTTCATTCAAAGATCTATCAAATTTTCTTCCGAGTCTAATTTTTACTTCTTTATTTGTATTATCCAAAAATTATCTTAAGAATACATAATGATTATCAATTGACTTACTTTCACTATAATTAATGTTGATATGTACAACTGAGTCTTATTAGAAAGATAACATATCAACATGTCAATGGAATATGTATATTTTGAGAAAATTCATTTGACAATCAACATGTTATTAGAAATGTTAAAACTTTTAGAACCTCAACTTTGCTTTTAAATCAAACTTTAGCATTAATCTAATAGATAAAATTTAAAACAAAAGTGTATGATGAAGTCAAGACAAGTATATTCAATGTTTGTCTAATAGATTTAACATAACAAAGTTAAAATAGTTTATACTACTTTGATATCACATTTCAAATATTTTGCAATTCAATATTCAATCGTATCATAAAAAAAGATCATCAATTTTTTAGCACAAAACAATAAACAACCTAATGTATTTGATAATATGCACAAAACATGATTGTTTTATCTATAGTCAAAGTGAGTAGCTAATCCAAGAAAGATGCACTGAAAGTTTGAAAATGGTTTTTTTAAGGTACAGACTAGGGTCACACTCGTTTTTGCTACGGCCACACCCGCCCGCTAATTACCATGCACATGACCGCTTTTGCTACTACCCAAGCGCACTTCTGCTACAACCCAAGCGCACTGCTACTGCCCAAGCCCCAGCTTCACGGGAGACAGCAACGGCCACAGCGGCCCCGCGCCCCTCAAAGTTTCTCGACTACGCTCTCCTCTGCCTCGCGAACGAGCTCGGCTTAGCAGCTGGGTGTGGGTGAAGGTGTGCTTTGACGCGCAATCAGTTGTTTGTATGTAACTGGTGTGACCGTAGCAAAAACGGGTGTGGCCCTAGTCGTCCCTTTTTTTTAATGATTCAAAAGTACTTTGAATTATGACATTTTATTTCGTGTTTTATATTACAATGCCAAATCATTGCATGTTACATTAGAGCTAATTGCATACAATATCTGTACAACAAAAAAACTACAACTTGATATTTAATCTTAGTGATGAGTGCATTAACTCATCACCAAGAGTGAATAACTATAACTATATCATTAATTTTTGAAAAATAACCCAAAAATAATTATACAAATTATGAAGTTTCAATCTTCGGAACATTTTGCTCATTAATTCATGTTCCGAATTTGTAAACTTTACTTGTGAAGTTTGCAAATTCACAACATGAATTAAGTAGTAAATTTTTATGATTCAATTTAGTTATTTGTGATATCCATATTCATTAGTATTAGGATTTAGTTTAATTCCAAAGCTAAATTATAACTGTAAACCTTAAGACTATAATACTGGAAGCATTATAGTGTAACACAGTTCATTGTGTAAGATAGTTCACAAAAACTATATGTTACATTTTCAGTTTTTTGTCACTAAGCTTGAGTCAATCACGTATAGGTAGTCCAAATTTATAAATAAAGTAGATAGGTGTGAACTTTTGAATTCACAATCTATTTTGTAAATTTTCATAACATAATTTCTATAAATTATTGATATTTATAATAAAAAAATAAAAACTTTTATCTTGTGTTTTGTATATTTTATTTATAAAAAATAAAGAAAATTTTATTTAAACTTTATTATGTTGAAAATTTATACTTTTATTAATAAATTTAATTTAATTTACGATAATTCTAAGAATAATTTCTAAATAAAATTAATTGTTTTCAAATTAATTATTAAATTATATTATATTATATTATATAATAATAATAATACATTTAATTGATGAAATGAAAATTTATTGAAAATAATTACATTTATAAAAAAATATTATTTAAAAAATTTTATAAAAAATTTAATATGATAGAAAAAATCACATAAGTTATAAAATAAAAAAGTTATAATTGAAGAGAAAAAATTATCAAAATATATTTTCAAAAATCATCGTACCAAAAAAATAACTATGGGAATAAAAAACATTCAGTTTTTTTAATAATATATTATAAAAGGATAAAATTTATTTTAAATAATTGTTTAAATCAAACTTCTACATGTATCTCTTTATACAAATTTCACAATAAAAATTGAAACATCTTCTGATAATGATGATATATCGAATTGTTTATCAAGAACCAAAATCAATATTAAAAATTGTAACTAAGTTACATGTTTAAAAATAAAATAAAAATTTTTACATACAATTTTAAAAAACACAAGTTAGTAAAAAAGTTTATATAAGAAAAAATTAATTTTTTAAAAATTATCGAGATTTAAAATATACAATTACATCAGATCTTTCAGTTTTGATGAATTTAGTTCTTAAATTTTCAGAAAAAATTCCTTGTTTTTTTAATTTTTGCTTCAAAATTTTATATTTATTTCCTACATCCATTTTATCAAATAGAATATCTCAACATTTTCATCTCATTTTTTTCTTATTGATGAAAAAAAATCTGCAATATAAATGTAAATAAGGGCTAAGAAATCAATAAGATAGTTCTATAAGATTACAGAACAGATTTTTTAAAACTTCATTTGAAGATTTTTATTATTAAATGCAGAAAAATGAAAAAAAATATCAATGTTAAATTATAAAAAAAAAGAAAATCTATGTTCAAATCGTTTTTAAAAACGTGATTTTAGAAAAGTATATTATTTTCATTTAAAAAAACTAGTGACTACAGTCATATCTGAAAACTAGTGACTACAGTAGAAAATATTTAGCCACAATCCATTAACATGTGATAAATAATGAAAAAACCGTTATTCGATAATTCGTTGTAAATAACATCATCATCATCTAATATAAGTTTTTAATTTATTTTTATGTTATAGATAGAAATTATAATAAAGTTTATTGATGATTTTTACTGCAACAATAATTATATTTGACTTGGACTTCTTTACATAAAATCCAAATTTCTAACTTTCACTTCAATGACCTTTACTTTAAATATATCCATGATGAAAACTTCTACTCTTATAATATTATATATTCACTCATTCATATTTGATCATACATAATGAAGAAATTCATGAAGAAAATGTAATTTAACAAAGGAAATAGTTTTCTGTTTTTTATATAAAAAACAGAAATTTCTATAAAAATTACGTATCTCACAAGCAGTTAATCTAAATTAAGACCCATAGTTAATATACCAATGACTAAACTGAATTGAATTTTTTAATTAATTTTGAAAAAAAAAAATTTTTAAAAAAAATTAGAAGTTAGCTTGAAAATTTACAAATTTAGCATAGTCATACATCCTTACGGAATGCATTAAGTATAAAATATCAACATTCTAATTGAACTATTTTTCTTGAAATCATATTCATGTAAAAATATATTTTATTTCTGATGACCGTTTTTCAAGATAATCAATCTCAATTCACTGAAATATCGTATATTTTTCTCAAACATCTTGTTGATCTTCATTGTGTAGCAAATTTGATTCAAATATTGTGACTTCAAATTTTTTTATTTCAAAGGTTAAGAAATGATTGTTGATTCTAATTTTATTAAAAAATTGATGACATTTTTATATTGAAATAATTCAATATGTTATTTTTTATTTTAGTTTTTTATTTTTTATTGGGTATGAAGAGTCATACAAATTACCTTACATTGCATTGTCTAACATATAGCAAAAGCTTGTTAGCTTGGATGTATGATAAAACAAAAATGAATAGTTTAAAATTTTTTTTCAGCAAGAACATAATGAGATTTCACAATTGATTATATTACTATTATTTTTTGAACATTATGACATTCAGTACATTTTTAATTATTTAAGAAAAAGACAAAAGATTTCAATCTAAGTTTTGAAAAAGAAAAAAAAATTCATTTTATATTTCAAATGAAAACTTGAATTGTATTTCGAAAAAACTTCAAAAACTTTATACTTAATATTCACGCCTACTGTTAAATTAATAAAAAATCAAAAAATATCAAAGATGTTGTGCAAACATATATTACTGTGAAGACCAAATATGCATGTGATTATAACAATTTCATTTATTCAAAATATCCGTGATCATAATACCAAAGACTTTCCTATATGATATAAATGCGAATGAAGGTATGATATGTATTAGCAATAAATTTGACAAGAAAAAGTATTATATAATGTATCAAAAAGCATTTGCTAATCACTGGAAAAAATACTTTACATTCTAAAAAAACTATATAATTTATTTAGAGTAAGTAAAAAAATTCTTGGACCAAATTGACATTCAAAAAATTCTTACAACGCTTTTGAAGATTATCAATTTTCTTTGTTTACAAAGATGGTAAAAAATGTTTACAAAATTTCATGCAATACATCTAAGGAGTTTTCTAGAAGATTCAAGATATGTAGGGAATAATCAAAAGCATATTCAATGTAGTCTAAATGGTCCACACAGTTTGTGGGAAAAAATGAAGATTGGTACAATAATTGAAACATCATTTTTGCAAGTAGATTTCTTCGGTAGTATGTCTGCTGATTACAAGAGTTGACTGTACAACATGTACCACTTTTAAAAAAATCCTGCTTTTATGAGAATGTGATTATTTGATGTCCATATATTCTTGCTAAATGTTTATAGATGAATACGATTGTACTCATTCAAAAAACCCTCAAAGACAAATCCATGCTTTATAGCTGTATAATTGAGAAAAATACATACTACAGATGGCTTATATAATTGTTGGTTGTATCTGAATTTTTGTAATTTTTTAAAGCTTGAGCTTTTCACTTGAACTCCACAATTTATACGACGCATCCTTACGGTTACACCAAAATATAGATTTATGGCAAGATTGTGAAATTATTCACGGTTTGTCTCCCATAGAGCGTAGGAGCGTATATCTTTGTATTCTCTGGTGGTGACCAAGGTTTTGAACAACAACTATGGTATAATCTAGTCTCTTATGGCAGTTTGTACAGACCAGATTGGCAGCAATTATCAAATTGTCAACGTGTTTATATAACCAAAGAACCTGATAAACTTGAATTTCTTTATTCTGAAACATCGAACACAGCTGTACTCGCATGTTTGTCATTAACACTAGTAGAACTAACGCTACGTACACATAGCCTGTAAATTTATTCATTGACTTACCATAGGCAGAGGAAATAATAATCTAACGTCAAAGTGGAAAGGCGTTTTCGCCCATTAGGGGTTTAACTTAAACCCGGAAAGCATGTATCTCACTGTACAACCATTTTCACTTTTACAATCTTTATTTCGATGCCATGTCGATTTCAGGTTCTTAGAAAATATAGAGTTTAAACAAGGTATTGTTCAATATATTGGTAGACAGATCAACCCCAAGTAACCCAAAGGTTGAAAAATACAATACAAGTCAAACATCAAGACTAACACCCCCAAATATGAACCCCGAGTTAGTGCTAAAGCATTAGAACGATAACTAATCATCTACTTAATATAAAAATCCAAATAAAAAACACTAACTTTAATTAAAATTAAAAAACTCTCCACATCAATTTCGATGTCGATCGAGCGAGGCCTGCGCCACATAGGCATGGGCACGGCTCGCCAACGTCTAACCGGCTAAAACTCTTTGTTACCCGGCTAGCGGATTATACAGCCGGCTAGCCGTCGGCTAATCGGGTCACAGATAAATATTGCCACCGATATACGAGACCGAAAACTAGGACCGATTTACGTTTTCGGCTGATTATTTCGTCTTCTCTGGCCGAAATTATCCAATTGAATTTATTTCGGCCGAATATTTCGGTTTATCGGAATTTCGCGCTATAGCCGATTAGCCGAAAGTTAGCCGGCTACGTGCCGATGCGTAGCGCGACATGGTCGCGTGGATTCGAAGGCGATGGATTGTCGCTCCAGGAGTCCATCTCTGTCGCGGCGCACGTCAGCGCTGCGCAGCGACGACGGACTTTCATGCTCGAGCTCGTCGGCCCCTCTGAGTCAAACGCAGCACGGCGTGTTGACTCGATGCTCGCGGCCGATCAGAAGCTATCGGCACCGAGGTGTGATCTCATGCTACGTAAATCGCAGGCCGAGAGTAGTGGTGGTGGCCCGGCCTTGAATCTCGTCTTTTGATCCATCGAAAATTGTGGGTCGATTTCGCGTCGCATAAAGCAGATCCCTTGAACGAAGGCCGGGAGATGGAAAGCACTTCCCTCACTGATGACTGCGTCGCGACACGAACGCACGAAGAGAAAAAAGCGACCTCGGGCCGCTTGTGCTTGACCGAGCGCAACGCGCAGCTGCGGGTAGACAAAGCGGGAGTCCCACCTGCCTTCGCTTTTCGCTCATTCGGTGTGTTGATCTCGATCGTACTTCAGGTGACTCGTTCCACAACCTTTCGGTCAGTGAATTTCGTGCGCCTTGCCGCGACTCCGCCTGGCGACTTCAGTCTGCCCGTCGGATGCCCAAGTCCTAGAAGGTCTTCTAGAAAAAAATTCACAATAATCAAACTTTATTCCGAGTACTCGATCGATCGATCGCAGCGTGGACTGTTTCCTCGAAGTTTGAGGTCTCCCTTCACCTCTCAGAAAGGGCCCGTGTTGCGTAGTTGCCTTGTAGAAGGTGGAGAGGAGAGTCCACACTTCAGCTGAGGATGAGAGAGAGAGAGAGAGCTATGCCCGGATGCTAGTGACCTGATTCAGATTGTGCTGACAGTTCTGACGCAGTTTCAATTTCATTGAAGCTATCGTTAGTTCTTCTGACGCAGTTTCCTTTTCGTTAAAGCTATCGTTAGTTCTTTTTTCTTCGCAGGTATGGAGGAAGAGTGAAATTGCTCAAGTCGGATAGGAGTACCTTCAAGGATTCAGGGAATTCTAGCTCGATGCAGACACGCTGTTTTCCATATGACGAATGAAAGGTTGCTTTAGCAGAGAGAGAACGGTCAGTTCTGTAGTGGAATTGGAATCTCGAAAGGAGGAACGCTGCTGACAATTGCACGGCTTCAGGGTTTAAACGGGGCGAACTTTAGGGTTGGACGAGGAGTTTGATCACGCAGGTGGCAGTCAGTTTGATTCGCTTATGACTGTTGACCGAAGGGTTGTCGTTGGGAATCCTTGTGCATATTCACGTTGTTGAAAGGATCGTAGGACGATTGTGAACAGATTGCTTACGGTAGAAATAAGGAGCTTTTTGTTTCACTACGAGGATACTTTCGGTGACGGGCTTTCTCGGTCACCTCTCGTAATTTTCACTCGAGAGCTTACTAGAAGTGATTTGACGATCACCGAGACATGTGTGATGTCCAGGTGCTACGAGAGATTATTAACAGCGCACCGCACCCCGAGTTCGTAGATTACCTGAGGTGTCGAGGAATTGGTGTGACCTATTTTCACAACATTCAGAAATCTCTTCGGAGGGCGTGAGCGAGTTACGCGGTGATCTCTCTGAGAGTCTGCGATTCATGGCCATGGAGGTCAGCGATGAAACTTTGACTATCCACGTTCAATACTGAGCACATCTTCAGGCGCTCTAGCCGGAAATCCAGGACTGTGGAGAAAGTTAGAAAATTAGAGGGAGCTGATTGGTATAGGCTCAGGAGAGTAAGCGATGGGCAACAAAGCGTTCAAGAGCCGGCCCAGATATGTCAGAATTATGGAAACTGGCGGCGAATTTCTCGAGTTTGAGCGGCCAGTGGAAGTATCAGAAGTGATGATGCGGTACCCCAATCACATGGTGGTGCACTGTTTTCCAAACGACGGGAATTCCACGGACCCCGCTGGTAGATCCAGAATCACGATCATGCACCCGGATCAAGAGCTTGAACCGGGGGAAGATTACATCCTACATCTTGTTCCACCACACTACCGCAAAGTGGTGTTCAAGAGTTTGAGTCAGCCATCCCCACGTAAGGCAAAGAAGAAAGAGCCGAAATACAGGGTCTTGCGGATGCTGTCGAGGCAGAATCTCACTGCCTTTTTCCCCAAGCATTCTCGGAGACAACACGGCAGGAGCGAATCATCTCTATCAGATCTGATAGATCAGGAAAATCAACCTCAAGTTTGTGTATATATGGGATGGCAGCCAAGTTTGGAATCCATACTGGAGTGTTCATCTGAGGAGGAAATCGATTAGACATGGACAGCTCATAGTTACCTCGTCCCACAGGAAATAGCAATTTGCTCAATTTTGTAGGCTTAGGTTTTTTGCAGTTTTGATTGAGGTCAGAGTTTGATGTTGCAGGTAGTAGAAGTAGTGGGATAGAAGTTGTAGGTAATGTCAGGGCTTTGAGGTTTACTACTGGTGATTAGCCCCTACCTTTAGATGCAAGTGTTCTATATGTAGAGTAGATAAGGATCATCTTGAGTTGAGTTGTAGATTTGGTGCCCAGGGAATGTAGTTCAGAAGATTGAAATTAATAGGCCCCTGCATATAGGTAATTTACCATGCTAAGGGGGTCTCATACACTTATCGCGAGTCATGTGACGCGAGAAATGTGATCATGACTGCGTATTTGTAACATTATAGAACAGGAGTCTGGTTTTCCAGAACTAAATGCTAACTTTGTTTCTGCGCTTCGACCTTCAATTATCGTGCATTGTTTTGTCTGAACCCATACTGACTACTGTAGGGAGATTAAGTTATTAATCCCAACTTAAAATAGAGAGGAAGTCGTTGATAAAAAAATCTTCGATCAAACATTGTTATTAGTCATGGGCGGAAAGGAAGATATTGCTCCTAATCCAAATTTTCATGAGATCAGGCTCCTGCGACACACTGACAAAGTCATGTGCTTGTTAGTGTCAAGGTTTTAGTTCAGAATAGCACGTCTCAATTCAATAAATTATGTCCTTAACTGTTTGGTGATCCTTCTTCAGTACGAAGACACAAATTGCCTTTTCGAACTGCTAAGTTTTCACAGTGTACATCCAGATTACGAATTCGAAAAAGCACGTCTGTGACTGATGTCCGTAATTCCGATTTTTTATTGCCTCTTAATCTATAGTTAGAGCAGGCCTGCGTAGGTAGAAGTCCATATTCTAGACTGTCGTACTCTACCGGGTATTATAGCAAAAGGATGGGAAGTATCTAGACTCACAAGAAGCCAAATGAGACAAAAGAATTCTGCTGTCATGTTCTCTGACGAAGTTCTCCTTACAGTATTCCCCTGCAAGCCTACCATGTCGGCGAGAACTTAATCGGGGATCGATTGTTGGGGCTTAAGAATAGTGAGGTCTAATGACGTCTTCGTTTAACTGTCCGTAATGAGTCCATACTGAAATCCCTAAGAAATCAACTGCCCTCGCCCTTCTCTAAAACTTGCTTTCGCTGGGTTGTTTAGATACGGCATCTTACGAGCCAGAAAACTAGGCTTAAGCTAGCCTGTATTTTCACTTGGCAAATAATACACGTTCAGGATAGGAGAACCAACGCAACAGAAAACGGACCCTTTCTTCTGCATCTACTATTAAGACTTAGATAGGGAGATGAACGGGATGTTCGAAGTCGAGTCCCGGATATAAGAAATATATGTAAACTATCATTGGGTTAAGTAATTTATCGAAATCGGCTCCAGCGACGTTCTCTACCATTCATACTGTATTGGAGGTCAGTACTCAATAAAACTGAGAATCGAACGATGTAGGTGCTTCAAAAGCTAGATATTGAGTACTTAACAATGACGAAATCTTTGGACTTGGGTGACAGAAATCATTGTCATATGGTACTGTGTGACGCATAGTTCGATAAATCCGGATCTTGTTCCCTTCATGGTACATAAGACCCTTCATTTCTGCGACCCAAGTTTCCCTGAATTTGATTTCCGCCGTTCATTACTAAACTAATTTTTACTCAACAACCAGTTGAGTGACCAAGTGTAGGCACAAGAACGCCCCCGTCGTGTCAAAACTAAACCCTCGACTCCGTAGCATTAAACTTCGCCAGTGAATAATGTCCAGAGACAGAAGACTTATTACCCCGTCCTCGCAGGACTCACAAACGACGGACATTCCAAGATCCTAAAAATTCTCTCCTGAAAACGTGTCTCGAAATCAGGTCAAGAATATTGAACTCTGCGGTGTAAGGAACATCATAACAGCTTTGGAAAACAACAGGCGCGTCAATAAGCCTGTGGATGTATGTTAAGGTTTCGATACTTTCTCGAAGTCGAAATCCGGGTACAACACTCGTTGCAGACTATCACGCCTCTTAGAAGGCGTGATAAAATTAGAAGAAAGCGTCTGTTTAGGATGCAGGGTTTGAGGATCCACGCTCAGCCACTCGTGTAATACAGCATACTAACTGCCATCACTCACAACGCAATTCTCTACAAGCGATCCACCAAAAACTCAACTACTATGAAAACTAACTGTAACGACACGATAACAGACACGACATTCAGATGTAGGAGGACAAATATATAAATAGCAACTGAGGACCTCAGTGGATCGGAAGATAGACTTGTACTCAAGCTCTTCAATCGGATAAGGAGATTCAGGGGGTTGAATCTCTTACAAGTGAATGTCCATCGCCGGTGATATCTTTTCAGCACTAGTCAGATCCCTAGTCCCTTAGTTAAATACGTCACCTTCCGAACGTACATATCTTCATATGTATCAGCTCCGAACCGGTGGCATCTTTGGCAGAACTGAAGACAGTTTCTGCAGTGGCAGATAAGGAAAGAATATCGTTCTTCATGGTATCAAAATTGTTCAGGTGATGCTGAATGACCTTCACTTGAGCTCTTCCTTGCTCGAACGCATTCTCCTTACATTGTTCTCGCATCACTCTGGTACATGCTGGCTTACACGGCCATAAGCTCACCAAAGTTTCGCATGACGAAAACGGACCCTGCAAACAGAGCTACTGCTCGCAGAAGTCTCTGCCACAATGTAAGCAAGAAGAAACATTAGAAGTGCTGAAAAATGTTAGAGGCGAAAGAAAGGAAGGCCTGACTTCGGCAACACTCAACAACTCCAGCACATAAACATGACTGAAAGAATGCCAGGTAGATGCTATCTGTTGGACTTAGCTAGTATTAGGCTCTGTGAAGCAAGAGCCGAAGGGCCACCGACCGATTACTCTGGTAATTCGGAGGATCACTGGAAAGACGAGACTGTAATTAATATCCACATCATGCCATCGGGCTGCCAACTGCGTCAAATCATCACCTAATTCAGAGAATCATAACCTTACTTGCTTAGTTTGAGCAAGTTATGATCCGGGAGGCTTGAGGGCCGGGCTCAGGTTGGACTAACAGGTTTTCAATATAGTTGGAATAGATGTCACACCTTCTACATGCCTTGCTTACCTTCTCAAATATTCTGTCCCCCACTTCTCTTCGAAACTTCTCACTAGCGAGTCTGAGTTCTTCAAGGGGAATTGCAGGGTCACCCAAATGCTCAACACAGTGAGCTTTCACACAGGTATTGAGGGAGCTCATGACGTCCTACACTTGTACAAGTCCGGGGTAGGTTTTTATGTGCCACTACAAACCAAAAGAGATCCGATTTTCGCGAGCCAAGTACAGATGCTTGTGGTGTGGAAAAGCTGCAGTGATCAGAAATAAAGCAACGATCTACGGGATGGCTAAGCATTACAAAGGAAGCCTATGTTACAACCAGTGGGTGAATGTAACGTAAATCGTTCACTGGTATGGATTCAATTGATAGGTACAAAGTGCCCTATTGGTTCCAAACGATATAAATGTTCTCGAACTCTTCGACACATTCTGAGGGTCCACAGGTTGTTATTTCTGCGGGTCATGGCAAATATTTCATATGAAGGTTGTATCTGTTCCATTCTTGGTTTTGAGTTTAACTTCATATTTCTATCTGCTCTAAACCGCTGTTAGGGAGGAAGAAATCTGACCCTGAGAGGAAGCTCTCCGGTGAATATCTCCCGAACTATCACACACAAGTCTTTCCCAGCCTGAATCCAAGTTCACCCGGCCCATATGAAGTTCTCAACATTTACGAGGAGTACACCTCCGCATTTAAGTGATAGATGGAATACTGTGTATCAAGTGACAAGGAACGCTCCGCTGCAGCTACATTCAAAATTGGCTCGAGAGGTTGGCCCGATTGGCATAAGGTTCACGCCAGCCGACGGGAAGCAGGAAAGAAGCCATCCAGGCACTATAATTACCATACCTACTGGCCGAATCTAAACCAGATCTCAGTCTCATTATGGTACGTAACCTAATTTGAAAACCAATCGAGACTCGGTTCCCCACCGATCCCTGTCGATCAACCTACATTCGTCTCACCGCAGAGGCTACATTTGGAAACTGCTCTATCACGCCACCAAGTGCCAGGCATTTTGAGATGAACAGGACTCTCATTCCAAACTATCCAGACAACAAATGAGAAATCAAAGACGCAGGAGCAGAAAACCTACCAAATTGCCGGCGAGCTTCTCTTCGTCCTGAATCTCGTTGCCGATGGTTTTCTTCACCTTCTGCCACATGGTATCATTTCTGGCCATCTTCGCTACCGTAGCTTTCACACTCGGGACGACAACAGCTGCCCTGAAATTCGATTCTGCTGCTCTGGCCTTGCGTTCGACGCTGCGCGCACTAAAATCGATCTGTCGAAGGGGAAGGGGGAACCAGGTTGCCAATTGAACGCCCTCCCGAACCGAATTCCGTGATCGGTCGGTCGGTCGGTCCGTTGGTCGGTCCGTCGGTCAGTCGCGCGACGCGAAAGGTCGTGTCGTCCCTCCCTGCGCTTTAGGGCTCCGGCAGGTTGCAACGATCCGATCCCCCTGTCCCGCAAACGGTTCCCCATCGACAGTACTACGCCAGCCACGTGGACATCGGCCGGCGCGTCTCTGGGGACTCTCTTCCTTTCGCGGGACCTTTCCAGGAATCCAGGATCCCTCGCGAACCCTTCCTCCATGAGGAGCGCGGTGCGGTTCTACACCCGGGACCGCGTTGTTCGTGTGGACCGACCGGTCAAGTTTCGTACCGGCAGTATAGAGGGCGTATAACCGCTATTGAAAGAGCTGGACTTTTGGTCTTTTCCGTCCGAGCCATCAGTCGGTAATTCATGTTTTCAAGAAATTACGAAGACGTCGTCGTTGGGTCCCTTGGGCGGGGCCATTGAACCGGTGCGGGTGGAACTGTGGAGTGTGAGTTTCTTTTCGTTGACGTGGGGGTCACGTGCTGCAACCGTCCTCCAGTCAGAATGCATCAGTAGAACTTCGTCTGGATTGCACGGGATACCTTTTGGTGTGATGACTGTCATGTGAGGGAAGCGAGCAAAATGTGAATGTGTCCGAAACTGTCGAAGAAACGAGTAAATTCGAGATCATTCGAGTTGAATGGCAGGAGAATGAGGATAGGGCATCGATTGAGAAACGTTTTTAGAGAACGTGGAGTGATCTCTGAGGATGTCTACTGTATGAGGAATGTTGTACTCTCAGAGTCGGCTTTCTGGTGTCCAAATTCTGTGTGTGTGGCTTTTTCGGTGCAGATTAATAAACACTTCAATTTGGCGTAGTGTGAAAGGATTTGGAGGTTGTAATGGTCTAGGCCTGTCCTTTTTGTAGCTGATCTTCCAACTGCCAATCTTGCTGTTTCTCTTCAATTTTCTCGAGGTTTATCGGTGTGAATGAGTCCCCGCCTAGGTTTTCCGAAAGGGAATCTACGTTTGCTTGTCGCTGGTACTCCATTGCTTAGGACTTGATTGAAGACTCATGAGAGCTCGAGGTTGTACTTAAGTGATGTCGGTGGATGAAGTACCTGCGGAATAAACTTGGACTACGGGATTGTGGATAGATTGTTCAGAGTCGTCCTTTGAGTTTACTTGCTTACGATGTTGTAAAATCCTAAAACAGGTTGCGAACGTCACAAGGTTCTGTCTGGATTGAAGACGATCGTTCTGTCCTTGTATTTGTGATTCACAATGAAATGCGCACCTCTTGGGTTCTGCAGAAACTGCAATACCTCATTCTTATTCTAATTGCATCAATTTCGTCTGTACAGTAGTGATCTTCCCCACCTGGAACGTTTTATCATGTCTTCTACCCAGACATTGTTCCTTAGTCATGCCGATGTGTGGAAGTACAGAGAGGTTGCCTACATGAGAAAGTCTGTCCTTGTCGGGTATCGTCCTCTCAAGCGTTTTGTGATCAGGTTGAAGCATCGATGCCGATCGCCTGTTGTAGTTTCCGCGATCTGAAATTCAGTGAAACTGCAGACGTTTTGGGGCAACCTAATACGCTGAAATTACTGTCTACGCGCTCTGGCTGTTAGGTCGAGATTCGATGTGTCAAATAAGTCTAATAAGGTCGCAAGAAGCATACAATTCCATTCCCAGGATGAGCTTGAGCGTGACCCTTTGCTCCCATGTTCGGGATCTGAGGCTGTGGATACGTCCGTCGAGTTTCTCGGTTTGACCTTGAACGCGGTTTTCCACAAGCCTTGAATTTGCAGTCTCTAATTCAAAGCTCTGCATTTCGGAAGTCGCATCTATTTCAGGTTTGGTATCTTCAGCCTCCTGTATCTCCCGTCATCTGTGATGGTCTCTTCCTGGACTTCGTGCGTTGTTGATTGTGCACACTGTTAGGATCCCACTACCAGACATGATACAGGCTACGATCTGTACTCACGCGTCCGATCTGAGCTGATTCTAAAGTTGAAAGCTTCCACGGTATTAGTTCCTTGTGTAAGTTTGTGGTGCAACAAAGCTGAGTTTAAAACCTGCTGCCATGAATTAAGGCTAAATTGTAAGGCCCGAGCTTCTTGTGCTTACAGTAGGTTGTGGTCCATTTATGTGACTACAGTGATGGTAACCACTCCTGGACTTGATGAACATAATAACGTAGAGAATTGAAACTAGTGTTTGGCTGCATCGGATGTAAACCTTCCTCTAACCAGCAGGAGAATCGTTTGGCGGGAATCTGTGCTGGAGTTTTCACTTGTGCGCAGATGGCTGCGAAAAGCAGAAGTAGCTCTGACGTTCTGAATGCTTTGAACGAGCTCTTCCATCCGAAACAAGATGAGGAAGATCCCGACCACCCCAAAACGCCCCCATACGTTTATCATGAGTAAGCTTGATAATTCTCGCAGTCAGTGCTTGAGCTTCGTCTGACATCGTAAATTGGAGGTCGAAGCCGCGTCTGTTGAATTTCACTACAATTGTCCACACATGGCTCTGTGGACGTTGAGGTTGAACATGTTCGTGCAAGTCATTTGTTGTGATAGCTTGTTGCGAAATTAGCATCGGAAACTCTTATAGAAAGATAGCCTAGTGGAAGCGAGGTTTCAAGTGAATAACTGGTATCGCCGATACATCGTTAGTGCCAGACTGCAAGGCTTCCTGTTCAGGACTAACAGGGGAAGAGCGGATGCCTTTGTTCTGATGCAGTGCTGATTACTTGAGAAACTTGTTGGAAGAAGCTCGGATCCTTATAAGCAAAGTCTTGCAAGAAAGCATTGATCTCACTGAGTCGACTAATAAGTTTAAGGATGAAGCGGTAAATTCACGAACCAGTCAAGCAAATCTTACTTTTCAAGACTGCAGCGAGTATAGTTTCGATACAGTCCCCAAGTTTCAAGTGTGCAAACAGCTGCCAGTTGGCCAAAGAACCGGATTGAGGGATGTCTGCTTTCCTTGGAAGGCTCCTGTCCAATGCATGTTACCTGTCGGAAGCCCGTACTTCCTGGGGCTCTGACACCATGAACACGGATATGGTCCACATATGAGCAGGTTTCATGTACAAAATGAATCAAATGTGAAGTAAAATACTAGATAATCAGCTCAGAGACTTCCTGAAGTTGAGCTGGAAGAGGGCAACACAGAAGTCCAAGCCCTGGCACAGCGCACATAAGACCGTCTACTATCTACGAGAATCCAGTATCAGTAATCATCACCAGTATGATGCATATTCTATAACATCGCAGGATGTCCAGTAAGTTTCAATTTGCTTCCCCTCGTTGCAAGTTAACTTCGAGTCGTGGATTGACCTTTTGTCGGACCGTCCATTAAAATACGTGCAGTTCGAAATTCAAGAGATGCAAACAAAGGACATTCAAGAGAAGAGAGAGAGAATTGAGGAATTGGAAGCCTTGTGCACAAAGGTAAGTGATTGTGAAAATATATTTGTACCAACTATACCAGTGCTGTATGGTATCTCTCTTAGAAGCCATACTCAAACTCCATCCAAAGTGACGCGGTATGTAGTATGTCTTGCTAACCGGGGCTAGCCGAAATCAAAACACATCAGTGAACAGATATATGCTTATTTTTTGTCCGGTCATTTTAGGGTGAGCCAATGAATGTTCTCTGAGCTGAATTTGTAAGTACATCAATAGTGCAGAAGGATGAAGACATGGTAAAGCAGAAGGCTGATGCAGCTCAAGAACTTTTTGAAGCATCTCAAAGACTCAAAATCATCAACCGAAGGCTTCAAGATACTTTGGGGAAGCGAATAGAAGAACTTCAGACCTTGCTCACTGGCGTTCAAGACTTTCGAGACCGGCAGGTGCATGACTGAAGGGTGAAACCAAAACTTATGTTCCTTATGAATTTTGCTGGACATCTAAAGATTTCGACATCCATTTACATCAGCCTTGACCTTCAACACTGCGAGGTGTACGAAAGCTCATGCGTGCATACGTTCAGGTGGAGGTTGAGGGAAGAATGGCGGCAGCGGAAGAGTACGCTTCTAAGACGAAAGCTGAAATGGAAAGAATGCTTCCTGATCTGGAGAGGAATTTCTTAGAAAAGGTAACACTCGTTACTTGAACATTGCGGTTGAAACATTTGGTCCACTTACCCCACGAAAATAATAACGTAGCTTAACATTGGCGGACCACTGGTGTCATGGCTCACCTTCCACTTTCATACCAATTCAGTGTTGTCTTAACATAGACATTAACAACAATGACTTATCTTACAGTGCAGTCAGCACGAGAAGGAATTTGAGAGGAAGTTGGAGGAACTGAAGGAGCAGCTGACTGCAGAGGTCGAAGAACGAGTTGGAGAGCGAATGAGAAATATCCTGGCCGACGTGATTATCCTAGTTCTTAACTCTTGGTTGCTTAAGCACTAGTCTTAATGATTACAAGTAATTCTTTTTTAACTACACCTTTTGTGGGGGGAGCATACTAGCTTTATGACTTGCTCTTCGATTTTTTAATTTTCATCTCTGTTCCAGATTAGTCAGAATAACCAGGACCTGACCTGGTTACAGATACAGCTTAATCCATGAATTATGCTTCTTTTGCCTCTTTTCTTGCCATGTGAACTCACTTGACACTTCAAGTGAGTTCACATGGCACTAATGTTAGTAGAGGAGCACTTGCATGATCAATGGTTATCAAGGGGGATGCGAATGTTTTGATTGTTGTCACCGTTTTTTCTACATTTTTATAACCGTGCATAAACCCATATTTTGGTGCAGAATGAACAGCTTATTAAGGATGTAAGAGTTCACGTGGGAGCCACAGACGAGCTCACGGAGTTGAAAGATGAATTCCAAGCCAAAAGCACTACTCTGGCAATGGAAGTTGGACTTTTGAAGGCATCAGAGGCTTTGCATGTGAAGAGGGGCAGTGTCCAACATCATCTGGTCGAAAGCCACGCATCAAAGGTGCAAGGATTGTCTTCTCAGTGAAGTTATATATTTGCTTATCAAAACCTAAACTTTGTTATCAACTTTAGCCCAACTGATTTGCCGAGAGACGATGTGGTTTGCAGCACTGTTGGAGATCGAACATGAACGTGGAAATTTATGGACCATCTGGCTTACACTCGTAACAAATTGTAGAGATATTGGATATATATATATAAACCCTTCAAATTGGAAAATGAGCTTCATGATTTTCGCTGCAGATATAGATAGCAGAAGCAGATTCTCTCTGGAGCACACGGATATGGCTTGTTTCCAAATCCATATTTTTTCGTAGTCATGATGTGTTTACTCTATAACCCGTTGGATGCATAGGTAGCGATGTTGGAGAAAAGCTTGAGGCAGATCATACGCCAGTATAGCAACGAGAGAGCTCAGCTCGAAAATAGTCATACAGAAGTTCTGCTGGGTCTCGAAGCTGAAAAAACGGTTTGGTTCCTCCAGCCTTCAGATTATCTGACTACAACACATAATGATACGATATCCTGGATCAGTCCACTGCTGTACAGTGATTTTGGTGTCCAGGAGAAACCTTCTCGTGTTCTGCTTTCTTTCGGTATACTGATAGATATATTTTGTACTAAAGGATGAAAGGAATTACTAATGGATTGGATCTGTTAATAATGTACAGGTTCTAAGGAATTTGGTACTTGCAAAGACCAAAGAACTCAAGAGACTTCGGCATCTTGCGCAGCATGTGGTGAACCAGCGCTGTGACGTTGAAAACTTTCTTATTGAATCTTTGGAATACATCAGAGAGCAACTTGCTGCTGCTCGTAGTGGAAAAAGCAAATACGCAGATGACAGAAGGATGAGAGACGACAGTAGCAGTGAGTCCTCGGGATTCCTCCCGTCAATCAAGTCCACCCCTCGCTCAATGCCCGGTGCCCCAAGCTGCAAAAGCTCCCAAAAAACCAGCAAGGCCGATAGAAATTTCAACGGTAGACTTGATAACCTCAAGTCGAATTTCCATCAGCATGACGAGTTCATTAAGCAGCTACATGAAGTAGACGGGCCAGACCAACTCGATCTGAGCGAAGACTTCTCCCATGAAGTTCCTAGGATCACCCCCAAAGTGGACATATCTGATTTATCTTGGTGTGACCGCGAAAAGGTGTTAAGATACCTTTTCCAGAAAATTAATCAAGTACATCAACCTGGTACTGTACTTGGAGACTCGGAGTCGGGATTCAAGGGTGGTAAGTCCTGCAGGAACATCCCTCACGGATTTTCCACCGCCCCTTACACCATCAGTGGAGCTGGAAAGTTATTGTGCTAGGAAAGCACGCCATGTACTACCGCTCAAGCTGGTTGTAGTTTATTTGGATCGCCATGAACTCTGGAAGTGCCGAGGACGCAAGAGGTTCTCGATAGTTTTGCAGAAGAAGCTTCAGCTTGGGACTTCCAACCCTGTAATCATTTAAGCTCGAAATAACAAAATTGTAGATTGAATGTGTGCTGCACAAGTTGAGTCCTCGTCGGTTTGCAAAGCGACTCTGTCGATATATATATATACGGACGTCAACAAAGAGTTCCTGAATCCCTCTGAAATCTGTGCGGTGCCTGGACATGCTCACACTATCCCGCACAAAGATTCTGACTCCGTGTATCGTCACCATCCATTCGCCGGTCCGTGTCGTAGAGGATTGGAGAGTATGTCAGATCTGAGCGGCGGATGTGCCAGGAAGCATCTGAGTTCTCGACTTGTCGTCCAGGCAGAAGTGAGCTCATACTAGACACAAATTCCGACTCCGCATCATTCTTCCGTCCGAATCTGGAATACGGAGACGATCGATCGATCCCTGCGAAGAGGAATTTCTGCACCGGACGAGCTGAACGAGAATTCGTGAAGCCTCGAGAGTTTAGAGAGAGAGGAGTCGATCACTTCTTCTTCGGCTGAGCCTTCTTCTTGTCCTTTCCGGCGACGGCGTCCTTGCCCTTCCCTTTGCCCTTTTTCTCGGCGACCTTGGGTTTCGCGGCCTCCAGCTTCGCCTCGAACGCGTCCAAGTCCAGGAGATCGAGAGCGGCTTTGGCCGACTCCGGCGACAGAGGAGGCCGGGATCCGGGAGGCGGGAGAATCGGCACTTTCCCGCCGATGATCGACCACCGGACTCGTCGTTTCCTGAGCGGGAACTTGAACGGAACGTATTCCTCGACGGGTTCGGGAGCCGGCAGGTCCTCCTCCGGCGGCAGCGGCCGGTCGAGGAGGAGGAGCTTCAGCTCGGCCGCCGTCGGCGGCGGCTTGCTCATGGACTGCCGGCCCTCGCCTTTCTTCAGAAACACCACCTGCGCCGGCAACGGCGGCGGGTCGAGCTTCACGCTCTTCTTCCTCTTTGCCGCCGGCGCGCCCGCTGCCGGTTGGACTGCCGGCCCGACGCCTTTCTTCTCCGGCGCCTCTATTCCCGGCTTCGTGCTCGATGAACCTTGCGGCGCTTTTGAAGCTCGAACGTCTTTCTCGTCCTTCGAAGCTCGAACGTCTTTCTCGTCTTTCGAAGCTCGAACGTCTTTCTTGTCTTTCGAATCTGCTGCTGCTGCTGCTGAAGCTCGAGCTTTCGGAGGCTGTGATTCGGCTATGGCGGCGGCAGGAAGAGCTTTCTGCTGCTGCTGTTTCGAGCCTTTCTTGCCATCTTTGATTTCGTCGATCGTGGGGGGGATTTCCGCAGGCGGAGGAGCACGGGCTGCCATGATTGCAGCCCACTCAGCCCGAAGATCGGCCCACTGCCTGCGAAATTCTTCCAGAGCCAAGACGGGTGCGCACAATGGCGGCAGGACGATTTTCTCCTCCTCCTCGACGGGCTCGGCGTTGGCCGCGGCGATGAGCGCCTGCAGAGTGGCCCTCCTCTCGTGCTGGTCCAAATGCTTGTGCAATTTGCAGTTGAAGTGGAATCTCTCCCATACCTCCGGGGCCAGCTCGTCCAGATGGTTGAGGAAGAACTCGCAGGTCGGTAGGTCGGCGAAGTACTCGTTCCACATCGGCGCGCAAGTGCTCAGCCTCTTAGAAATCATCATCAGGCTCCGCCGCACTAGCTCGGGCTGTTGGTCGCCTTCTGGCCACGGATTGAACCACAAGCTGTTCCGATTCAGTTCCGTCCACAGCAGCACTTTCTTCTTGAGCCGAAGCTTGAGCCTCTGGAAATGCCGGCGCTGCCTTCGGGCTTCTGCGATTCTTGCGAACATGTACCTCATATCCCCGATTAGGTTGCGCCTGCGGTGCCAGTTCCACAGCTCCTTGATCTTTCGAATGTGGTACTCGATCTTCTCTGGCTCTGGGTCGTACCATTGCGGCTCCCACATCCAATCGTCGGGCCTGATGTCTCGAGTGTAGCGGTAGAAGTCGTGAGTGTGGCCTCCTTGGTGCCATGGTCTGAGAATCACCTCCGGAAGGTAGTATCCGCAGTATAGCCCGCCATCCGTCTCCAGCTCTCCGTAGCGATTTCTCGGAATGCTCTTCCTGCGAATCATCTCCTGGTCCAGGACGGACTGTCGAGCTTCGAACCATACGCTCCGCTTCTTCTCGTTGTGGAGCATGGACATTGGCACGTCCCACTTTTCCAGAACCTCGTTCCACTCGTGCTGATGGTCCCATGCCGTGCACTGCTTGTGGCGGCATCTCTTGGTCCGAGTGCCGTAGACCAGGCTGTCTCGGATCGACCTCGATCGGAACTTGACCTGCATCATTCGGATCGATTCGTCCACTTTCAGTCCTTTTGTTCGAACCTTCCTCGTGCCGTAGACCAAGCTGTTTCGCAGAGATCTGGAGCGCAGGCGTATGCCCGGATCGAAATTGGGCGAGCAGCAGTGTCGATCCTTGTGGCCTCTGCCCATGTGGTGGTGCAGTGCCGTGTGCATTGCGGCGTGCATCTTGCTCAGGCCTGCGTTGGCCACGGGCCCGATGATGAACTCCGTCTCGTATTTGGTCGGCCCCTTGTAGTCATCTGGAGCCGAATGCTCAATATCGTACAACTCCTTTACGTTCTCCATGGTGCTCAGATATTGAAATCCCCAAACCTAGATGACTTGTTGAGCGATTTCGTCGATACTCTTTACATCATCAGGCTACAAATCCTGTGAATGTCCTCTCCTACGGAATCTGCGTCTCATTGCATCTGATTGTAATGTCGCACAGGGCCCTGCCTGAGAATCTCTGCGAAAGGTCAATTCCAAGGCAGTGGGGCGTCTTGTTCTTTCTTATGAAAGTCTATTGGGATGAAATCATGAAATGTTCAATTTCATGCTGATTCGGATTCAGCCCATCCTCCTTTCCTGTTGCCGGAAGATCGAACTAATGAAACCATCACTGCTGTCTGCAAAGGGCAATCGATGCAAGCAGCATTTACTTGTTGTGCTGACCAATGCGAGGTTGGTTGACACTCGTATACCCCCAGGAATCTCGACGATGGTTTTCAGACCACTGCAACACATTCGTATTTGTCTGCCCAAACTAAAGTTGGTCGGTCAAGCCGAAAGCTTTTGCGAAGTTACTTAAGCCTCATGTGTTTCTCAAATTTCCTTGCACACAATATCTGCTACTGCTGCTGTACCTCTCATCCCTGCTCCATGCTCTTCAAGATTAGATTGTGCGCTTTGGACATCCAAATAATCTAGGCGGTCTTGGTGAGTCGATATTTTCCCCGATCAGATGCATCAGACGAATGATTGGATGAAAGTACGCAGACGAAGGACTAGACTTGCCCTGGAGATCAGTGGGCATTCTTGACATTCCGACGGAACGATCAAATTGGATGCGCTGGAGTACATCGATAAAAAAGTCGATTGATTCACAAATTTTTCTCATGGGAAAAATCGTACACCGGAGAATTTCAGATTGTTCATCATCTTAAACGTTTACACAGTGGAGACCATCGTTCCCTCGGAAAGTTGTCGGTGCCTGATCGCTGCAGAATGTAATTGTGAAGCTGGTCATCATCAAAGCATCAGCGTGCTGTGATGATGGTCGCTTGCCATATTTCAAATGCCAAACCCTTCGTTCGACGTTTTCCTCCGGTACAACGTCGAATCGAAAGCCTCGAGCCCCATGCAAGCGAAATGATTGTCAACGATGGAGTAACTACACTGGTGAACTTCCAAATCGAGCACGTCTTCTCTCTGACAAAAGTCGCTATTCTGAGACCAGATTTGATTCTAACAAATCTACCATAACTCCCTATCCACTTTCCAATCTTTCGTGCCTTGAACTGGTTTCCGTGCGATCCTAATGTCACTCAATTGGAGTAAGCCCTGCGTACTCCTCTTCTCGTGCATCAATCCACGCTTCCCGCACTTGACAAATCGCTAACGAACTGATGTACCGAGACACCCATTTCAACAACAGCAATTTGTCCTCCACTCAATCATAAGAGTATCGTAAATGCTCTCTGCTTGATTCGAACAATAGGTAGGGAGCTAAATGAACATCACAGAACTGTACAGCACGCCCTTGAAGGACATGGAGTTTAGTTCGGATGCAATTGTTAATTTTGTGATCGGCAGTTATTAAGGCATGGAACAAATAAATTTGTCGGTAATTGATAAAACATGTTAGTATTATTTTCATCTCAAAAACTAAAGTGAGAAATTTGTGAACTAAGCTCATTCAGCATATGCATCATTCGTTTCTGCTTATGATTCATCGGTGTTGCCCAGAGAATGTTCGAAGCACGTGTTATAATCCCTCGAAAAGGCGGGTGATCCCATGTTGACTGTGAAGGGTAGACGAACGGACCGATTGGAATTGTAATGTTTCTCCTTGCATGTGCTTTGCAGTATTCTGGTCCTCGTGATCTCATCCACCGAATTTTCACCCTTTTCCGAACTACTGTGGCAGTTGTGTGTGCATGTTGTGGGGCAGGAATAATGTCACTATAAGGCTTGAAATGAATGAATGAACTTCATGGTTTTCCCCACATCCGGCACATGTAAAGTATTCCTTATGAGATCGGCTCCAATCCCAAGTAGTCTGTACATTTCGTTGGTATCCCCAGAAGGAAATACAATTCACATTTCTGTGCGCTTGTCTGAAATATGCATTGACACTACAATGGAGAATGTCCAGTCAACAGTCGTAATCTCACCGCTATGTACGTAAATCATTTTAATTATAGACATAGACAAGCTCAAGAGAGCAACGACACTGACATCCGCATGCGCATTCTTCGGCCTAGGTTCTTGTCACCAGAAGGCCGTATATTGGCATAAAGAATAGTGGGAGGAACGGATGTGACCTGGGCGCTAGATTTCATCGCTGTGTTAAAAAATGGTGGTCTTCTTTAAGCAATTGATTGTTATACCGTTTGTCTTTACTGAGATTGACCTTTCATTATCTCCTTGGACAGCAGCCGCTGCTGATCCCGCGATATGGTCGAGCGCAGTTACGAGAATCCGCGCCGATGTTATAAGGTCAACAGAGTCACGATGGACTCGTAGGGACTCGTCTACCTGTATAACCAGGCATGGTTGTATTAGGCGACCGTATATACGGTCGTTTAAATGAACTAAATTTCATGGTGATTAGGAGACTAAATTAAGGAACTGCGATTTGACGGTTACATGTTATAACCCGTGGAGAGTGGACACGTATGCAAAATTTATGGTTTTTTAATAATATTTTATAAATTAATGTAAAATAAAAAATTCTAGAATTTTTTAGCAAACTAAATTAATCTAATTTTTAATTTTTAGAATTTAAATTGATCTAAATTACATTTTTGATAGACTAAATTAGACTAGATTAAATTTTTTAAGAGACTAAATTAACCTAAATTAATGTTTTCGAGTAGACTAAAGTAATTTTTTCGAAGAGACTAATTTATATACATACTTGTGTATAACGTATATACATGTTTGATATTTTGAAAGCGAATGTAAAGTAAAGTTGATAGTTAACAATGAATGGATTGACTGAAATCATGAGATCTCTGGAGAGTCCCGAGTGGACTATGCCGCCGCCATGAAGTCAGTGGCATCAGGGATCCGGGTGAAGGTCAAAATCTTGATCTGGGATTTGCTTCTGTTTATTATGCAACTTTTCAGGTTGAACGCCGTTGGAAAGGCTACACCAGGTTTGAGCTGTCAGGTTGGAAAAGGAAAAACGCTTAGCTTGAAATCATGTCCAAGAATATGTGTGTAAATCTGCAGTCTCTCAGATGCCTCCACATGTCTGCAACGTTCTGAGATGTTTCAAGTTTCTGTATTCGGTTTGAATGAAGTGACGAGATCCAGCTTTAGTATATCTGATACTTCAAGGTTCCTGCCTCAGTTGAGGGTTGCCGTCCTGGTCCCCTTAAGATCTGCCACTACCACTATCAGTGCCAGACTATTTTGCTCACGTTAATATTAATTTTATCACACATTATTCATGTCAACATAAAAATTAATAAAATTTCTAGATTGTATAAAATAATTATTTTTATTTTTCAAAATATTAATTATTATCGAAATTCAAATCAAAGAAAATTACATGATATACCTTATTTTATTTTTTGATAATATTTAGATTATGTACTATAGAGAGGTAGAGTATCAAGTTGCAAGCAAATTGGCAACTTGCAAGCAATTTGCAATTGCCAATTTATTCAAAACTACCTCTCTATAGTACATACTTACCAAATACCAAATCCACTTATAATTTGGTAGCAAGGGTTTAGGGTTTAGCCCTATTATTTAGCAATTTGGTGTAGTACCAAATTGCTAATAATTTGGTAGCATATGAGTATGTCATTCATGAAGAGTATTTTTGAAAAATACTTTAAATGTTCATGAGTGTTGAAATGAAGTGATGAGTGAAGAAAATTTTTAATGTGCAACTATTCAAAAAAACATAAAAATTTATATAATACATATTATATATAGTAAATATATATAATGAGCTTTCAAAAAGTCATGAAAGATATATATGAGTTGAAAAAAACTCGGATTTCACAAGTCATACGCACATCTTCGACAAACATGATACGAAAAATATAGTTGATGCTCTATGACAATCCATTTTAATGCTATACAGAATGATTTATATTTAAGTGCCAAGATGATGAAAAGAAGAAATGTAGAAAGTGTAAAAAACGAGAGAAGTTCAAATGAAGAAGAGTCAAATATAGGTATGCGACATAGGTAAAAAGCGCCATTTTTCCGGAAGGATTAAAGTGTTGAAGTGCCAAACAGTCAAACTACTGAAGCGCCAAACTTGAAAAACCAAAATGTGGAAATGGAAAAGAGCCGAAATAAAAAAACGACGAGTCATCACTATCATAGTGCGGAAACAGAATTATGGAAATGCATAGCCGAAGACAAAGTTTGTAACCTAAACAAAAAAGTGCCGAAATGCCAAAGGCGAAGTGCAAATTCCAAACTCCAAGATTGCTAGAAACGCCAACATATGAAATGATCAAATAAATGCTCACGGACGCTTGAAAATCCGCGAGAATCTGAATCTGGAAAGGATAAGGATCTCCGCGCCTACTCCGATGGCAATGCCCACAATCCTGAGGGTAACGCCAGTGAGAGTATGTTACGAGAACCTGAGATTACACTTTGTCGAATGTTGAGACTGAATGGAAAATAAGCTTAACTTTTCCATACGGATTCAATTTGTGACTAGTGGAATGGCTATATAGAGAGCTATTCCTCACTGTATGTGTATCAATTTGTAGATTTCAAAATGACTTTTCTCGAATAGCGCAACTGCAAAAACAAGAGAAGTGTCCAAAGTGAAACAAAAGCCATATTTTGCCCAAAAATGCAAATGTAGTGCTTGTAATCTTTACATTACACATTTTTGTTACATAAGGTCATTCTACTGTATTCTCTTTTTCCAATAAATGATTTGTGGCTGCATCATCTCTTTCATTCTCTTATAATTATACAGAATTCACAAAATTCACTTCATTTGAATGTAGGTTTTAAGATAAATAAGAGGCTTTATAGCACAATTTTAGTCATGTAATTAATTTATATCTAGTACACTTACCCAATTACAAATTATTTTTTTCCAAATTCCATCATAATTGCAGGGATTTGACGCAATGTTTGCTATAATGTTCTTCACATATAAGTTTTTTTCCTTCCATATTGTCCTTAATGTATATACAGTGTTCGGATTTGACTCTGGCGTATTTGTTAAAGATTTACTCCGAACCTTTCAGTACGAGAAAGTATCTCCTGTCTTGATTAGTTTTAAGTTTGCTAAATACATTTATTGTTAGTAATAAAAACATCCATGATTCTCATTTATGACATATAACATTTCACATTAAAAACATGTATGTGTTACGATAAATTTAAACTCACCCCATATGTATCTGGTTTGTTGGGTGGTTATGTCTTGGGCGAGGTTTAACCCGACGATCACCAAATGAGCCAGCAACTGCTTGTGAGGAGCTTTCTTCAAATCGTGTACTGCCTCGTACGACATTTGGATCTGCTCGGCACCTTCCTGTGTTGCGATCGATGCTCAGCCTCTCACTGAAACGGGGCAGCTGTACTGTCCCGAGCTACCTTGGCTGCCAAATCAGACTCACCGGCTGAGAAAGTTGCGATAGGTCTGTGATGAGTTATGTCTATGGTCAGGGTGCGCTATGTCCATGGTCAGCAACTTGAGGTACTGATACGCGTTGGAACTGGCTGTATTACTTCGTCGTCATCGATTGTTCTCAATATAGTTTTTGACCTATTATTTTTGTCTCAAATTCTTATTTTCAATCTAATGATGTTTCAACCTGTAAAAGTAGATTCCAATCCAGGTAATTATTTTTCCCCATACCCCCCTCCATCATCGATTGTTCTCAATATGCGGCGGCATTGATAGAGGACAGAGGACATGAGAGACCTGAAAAGCAATCTAGTAGTCGCTCATGCTCTTGGAGTATTGTGTAGGATTTGCACAAGATGAGAACAAACTGAGTAGTTTAATCTTGAAAGCTTCGTTCGCACGCATGCACGTGGATTAGACTAATGAATCACCAAACGGAATATATCGGTTTCTGAGATCAAAGTTACTCTAGTGAATATCAGATGCATCAGATCATTGGAGCATGTTCAGGAATAGAAGCTGGAATTGGAGCAAAACAATCCGCCGAAGAGATTGCTCATGGTACTATGACAGTGCGGGGTCGTGAACGAACTGAGATCGTGAGAAATTGCTAGAGTAGTAAACATGGGGACAGTAGAGAAAGCTTTGACTGAGAAGCTGTCGGGTCTGTCAGTAGGGACAGACTTCATTCCTGAGACAGATGTGGTAAAAGATTCTCGATCAAAACGAATGAAAGGCGGGATGCATCTTGAGTCAGACTTCGGTGGAGAGCAAGATTGTGGCATTGATTCCAGGGGAGCGATGTCGGGGGTAGAAAGTTCTTGCGAGAAACTGGAGCCAGTGTTAACGGAAAATTCCTATCGACCGTCTTGCTCCAACTCGATGTTGCAGGAAAGGCAGGAAGAGGAGGCTGCTCTCTGTACTGAACACTCCGATGGCACTCCCGACGGGTTTCCCTCCATCTTACCATACGCAGATTTGAAATCTCGTCTCACGCTCATGAGGGTAAGCAAGCAAATGCGCAGCCGAGTGAATGATGTTCTGGTGTGGAGGAAGTTAGAGGTTGAACGCCCTCAAAACAAGTCCCTTACAGATGGCATTCTCATGACCCTTGTCAAGAGGGCAGGTGGATTACTGAAGAGTATGAGACTCGTCACATGTTTAATGATCTCTGATGAAGGATTAGCCAATGCGCTATCACTCTGTCCCCAGCTCGAGAAGGTTAGCAACATCTCCTGCCGAAACTTCATTTTCTTCTATCTGCAGTTTCTACTATCAACTTTGTTTCTTCCATAGTAGCTTACTCCTACAAATTCTTGCAGCTGGAGGTCCCAGGATGTATACAGCTCAATATTAATGCCCTTGTGCATACGGTGGAGCAGCACTCTGCAATGAGTCGTTCGAAAGGGATGAGCGGTATCAAACAGTTGCAAATCCTTGGAAAATTTGAAATCCAGGAGCAGAACGAGTTTACTCAGAGAGATATGATTTTGAGAGCAAACGGACTCCATTTAACGACCACTTGGACTCTTTACCAATCACCGTGGACTTGGCCTGTTTACCTGTCCTCAAGTACCATTGATGACGATCGAGCTATGGATGTTGAGAAGTGTCACTTGTGCAAATTTGGTTATGCGAAGGTTTTGTTCGACTGTACGAGGAAAAGTTGTGAGAATGCAGCAAGGATTGACACCATCAAAGCTTGCGAGGGGTGTTTCATTTGTTTGCCGAGTTGTAGTGGGTGCGGTACTTGCGTGCCTTATGACAAGGAGTTTGAGAGGGCTTGCTGCCGGCGGTACCTTTGTTTCAGCTGCTGGGCGCAGTCGCCCAAGTGCGCAAAATGTAACACCGCCATTTGCCGGCAGCACAAGGAGGATTTCATGGAGAGGACCACTCTTAGCGCCTTGTCGGGGGTATGTGAGAGGTGCGCAAATGGTGGGAGAGAAACTGACGAATTCCTCGAATTAGAAGATCTTTGTTTTGCTTTATTTGGGGATCCTTGGGGACCTTTTGACCTTATTCCGGATTATATGTAGGTTTAGGATAGGACCTGTAAGAGGTAGAACAAAACGTGTGCATGGTTTTTTCTACCCCTTTAAGGCATCATGCGAGCCAGCCGGTACAAAAGTCATCGTGTGAGATAAACGATAGAGGGCACCTGGATGAGTTCTTGGAAGGCGATTCATGCTTTGATATAGAATAAGAAGAGTCCACATAGGAATGCATGAAAACCCATCGAGCAGACCCACTGCATTCTATTCTGTTTTCAGGCACCGGACCGTAACCAGTTACAATTCTGATTCACCTGCGGCTCTGCACGAGGATTGGAAAAACAAGACCATTCATTTTTTTGAACATAAGAACTCATCCTTATACTTATACGAGCTTGCGTTTTCACGTGCTCTGCTACTATGTGCTATTGTCTATATTTACCATGCAAGCAGAGACGTCATTTCTACTGCTTCTTCTTCCTGATCAGATCGCATGGAGTCAGTAGCCTAAACTCTTTACAGAGTACCTATCTTGCTGAACATATCCACAGTGACCTCTATTTTCATTCTCAGTTTGATCTTCTATACACTTCTTATGTATCCTTCTAAACATACCTTGGGTTATCTTGAGAAGGCCCTTTACAGGTCATGATGAAAATTGCTTGGTTGCTAATTTGTTACAGAAGACTCTGAGGATTGTAGATTAGAGCGCACCTGATGAGCGCCGGGTTTTGACTAGGACAAAAGGAGATCTGAAAAATCTAAGCTCCTTGAATTATTTTTTGTTCAAGTCACGTTCAGAGAATTGCTCCAACTCCTGCTTGTTCGATTGGAGAAAAAGTCCATTTTCATTTTCACACCTAGCGGTCACCATCCATGAAAATGGATGGTGACAGCGACGTGTCTCACGAAGCAGAGTACCATTGGCTTACCTTCAGTTCGGACTGCGCAGAGTTTCTGCCGGACAAGGGCAGGAACTTCGATAGGCTATGGTCTGCACATCCGGGCCGCGTCATCCGCTATGAATCTGGTGACATCGACAATCTGGTGACCGCTTCCCTGCCCGCATCAAAGCACGTCCGGAGCTTGTGTTCAATCGCAGCTCTCCCGTGGCTTACAGAATGCCATTCATCCTCAGGCAGGACTCCATTGTCGACCCTGCTGCCTTCCGTTGCCCTCTAAACTCTTCCAACCAGCTTTTGCATGGAAAGGCTGTGGACTGGCAACAACACAATGAGTGCACAAAGAACGCCTACTTGTAGAGGACACGGCACTCAGATGTCTCGCCCACTCTCAGTGCTTGTGTAATAAACCCCTTGATCGATGGACTTCACAAGTGTTTGCTCGATAAGAAGATGATACCGAACGAAGTCTCGACCTACTCATCCATCCGAACTCAAGAACTGAAAGGAGCACTGATCGCTGTCCAACCAAGCGGATGTGCTGGTTTGGGATTTGCAGATTATATATCGAGTCTTTGACACACATTGGCATGGTTGCAAGCACGTGAAATGCCCCAGCTTGAACTCTGCTGTAACTCTGCTGGAGTAAATCATACCCTTTCCATAGACAACGACCCATCCGCTCTCTCTCAAACGTTAATCCATCAACTGCACAATACCTTCCATGGATGCTTGGAAAGAAATCTACAGAGAGATCTCTTTGTGCGCATGAATGATCAGTTCTATAGTTCCTTAGCGTATCGCTAGAGAGCGGGGTCATTGTTCTGTTCAACTAAAACTTTTCTTTTCATGTCTATTGGAAAAGGGTTGTCTACCTTTTTACAACATCACAAGAGGATATACATAATCACACATAATTAATTATTCACCGTCCAAATTCTTTCAAGGTTCAGCAAAAAGAATTCACGAGTCGAGCTTCATCAATAATATGTTTAATTGATATAATCTTTAGTACGATGCTATATTCACAATTGACAAATAATGCAATCACAAAAAACTTGATTATCTATCTCTTCTTTTCTTTTGTTTCTACTATTTTACCTTCCATCACAGAAACGTCATGTCACTCTCGAATATAGCAGATTCTCTAATTTCTCTCATTCTTATTATGCCTCATCCACTTCTTTTCTTGAGTTTTCAGGTTGACCAGGTTTCAGTCCATCTTATGCCATGTGATCATTTATGTTACGAAGTCCAAAAACCTCTACTATCCTTTGCCAAATATCATTTCATACCACGGCTTTAACATCGACTGCTGCCGCCACGCGTCAATTAGATCTATCACATGCAATTACTTTAACCCACCATATGCCATTACCCAGGTCATCTTTGCTAATGATACTAACTATCAGATTAGTATTGCTTTTACATCCAATCCCTTCACGTGCCGATGACCGTGTCTGCCAATAGAATTACCTCTACCATCCTTGTGAGTATATTCATCTTACCACGGTATCTTCCACGAGGTGTTTCTTTGCTAGGCCATACATAATTCACCTTTGACATCAAAGGTAGACTTATGGGTTGCCGTTGCCATTAATTGTTCAGAAGAACGTCTTCTGACTGGAAGACTTGTCTAAGACTGCCTCATCCTCATCCTTGTCATAAACATCCCCTGCCTTTTGCAACAAAAGAAAAAGTCCTTGTGTCTAAGAATTCCTAGATCAACAGCCAGTTTTTCACTACCGCAACGTTTTGGTAGATATATTTCAAATTTACAGGTAGTATGTCAAAGATTTGATCGTTAATTCTTGCTAATACATATATATTTTCATTAAAATAAATGCGATTATCGAAATAATTATAAAAAGGTAATTATGCAAATCTTTGAAATAATTGACTTATCATACATCTTATCACAAAGCAGTATGTGAAATTACTAATTTCATTAAATATCTTTATAAATTTGTGCAGATGCAATGAAAACATCACGTATCTGATTTAAACTATGACTGAAAACTCTTTTGATTCTTTTTATCAATAAAACGTTATGATTTGTGTTTTAATTAAATCAAGTTCAATCAATATGTTGTAAAAAATAAGATTAAATATAAAAAAATAAAAAATAAAATCTTTCTTCGTTTTTATTCGCTTGATAACTTACTGTCTTTGAGCTTTAACTTTTGTCTCAATGTGAAAAATTAGTTTCATTTTACTCGTCTTAGAGCTGAATTTTTTTCCACTCTCATCGATGATTTTTTCTTCCTTCCTTCATTGTGTTGATGAACTTTTCTTAATCTCCACAAATCAAACTAATGCTTCTTTACTTTCTTCACCAAATCAAGATCACCCACACAACGTTTCTTTTATTGTCACATACATGATCTCCTGCAAGAACGATGTCCTCGCCCACAGGTCTTGTCATCTCACTTGGGTCTAATTTTACCTCACTAGTAATACTAATATCATCAAAAAAATTTACCATCATTAGTTATTGATATTGACTCATTGTCATTAAACCACTAAATCTTGGCAATAATCATTCTTTGGCCTTGATGGTTTAGCTTGCACATTTCTTTTGTCTTTTTGTCTACTTAACACTATCATTGAGGCAAATTAATATATTAAAATTTTGGATTTTTATATGCTTTTGCATTTGCGTCTTTTTACTTTCATTTTGGAATTGTGAATCATCTAAATTTTGGCTTTTTGGCACTATGGAATTTTGTAATCTGAATTTATTTTTTTGAAATCAAAATTAAGGTTTTTTTTTAGTGTTTATTACACATTGAATCTGATGATTTTTTGATATTATGAAATTTTGACTTCTGCATTTTTGCAAAATCTGCAAATTGTCTGAAAAGATCTAATATTAATTTTTTTGATATCAATAAATGAAAATGAATATATATATATATATATATAAACCCTATTGTTTGATTCAAACTAAGTGTAAAACTTTGACATGTTATTTATGTTTTCTGATGATGATCTACAGAAGCGCTCCATCAAACCCAGCAGATGAATCATGCACATCACATTAACAAATTCATTGTGACAAGATTTCATAATTGTACACTACGATCAAAATGTTGTGGGCATTATTGGATGGACAAAAGCCATCTTGAACCGTAAATCATGACTGGAGAAGGAGATCTCAGGCGTGCCAAGCCATGCCATGTGAGTGCTGATATGAAGTGCCACATCTTTCTTCCAAATTCTCTCAAGCTTTTCCCAGGAAGAGATTGCGAACCAGACCTTAAAAAGATATTGACCTGTTTTCTATGAAATTCTGAGAACGTCGTAAACCCGTATATATTTAATGAGGTTCTATGAAACACTAGATTCTAAACATTTTGATCTTTATGTTCAATACGTGTTCACGTTTCTCCAGTCGATGTGTTCGTGAATCAAACCATACAGAACTTGTAAACAAAACCGGTCCATTTCCGGAGGTTTATAAATGCAACCATTTGGATGGCTTACAGGTGTTCTTTCTGAGAGAAATCGAGTATATTCAGTGCCGTGTGCCATGTAGCCTATACTGAATTCCGGCCGCCTCCGTAACTTGAATAATTTATGGGCCATAAGTTATGGCGCATTTGGTTTCTCGAACAAGGTATTGTAACGAAGGAAAAGGAGAGACTAGAGGGTGCGTTTGATCAATGTTAAGATACTATCGACCATCCTGACGAACCAAATTTGGAAGCCATGGAGGATCATAGGGACGACAACTGTAAACGATTAGATTCGATTGAAAAGTGCCTACATCTAAGTATCGATCTAAGTACAGTGGGATTGAAGCACTTATTCTATCTTCAGAACCTTTTGAAACCACTGCCTCCTGTTCGCTTGCAAACTTTTGATTTACAGATCTGGTTAGATGTCATATAATATACATGAACGTCATTCCTAGATAGGTTCATGTTAAGACTACCTCCACAGAAGAATACTTTTGTTAAATATAGCTTTTTGAATTTGCTTTTGTGAGGATGTCGATGAACTCAATATGTTTTTCATTTACAGTAACTGATTTCTCCATTGTGTTTCACTTTGATCAGAAAACCGCCATTTCGGTCATTTGAACACCAATACATCCCTGTAATTTCAGAGTAGTGTTCAAAATTCAGCAGCATCTTATTTAATGGTTCAGCTTGAAGAAGCACTTAAGAGTTGGATGAAGCCATTCCATATTGCCAATGCACTAATATCTAACTCATTGTGAAGCATCCGTTCCGTGAATGAGTATGAAATAAAATGATTTTAATATTAATAAATTAATAATTTGAATGATGGATTATTTACATGTTTTACAACATGTAAATAATCCATCATTCAAATTATTATGTTGTGACCAGAAGTATCAAATCCATAGAAAGAAAAAAATTATTATTTTCCACCGAGATGTATGTACAACTTTTTTGAAAAAGAATGTAACTCAAGGAGATGGAAAGGCGGTTCTTATTTTGGATAAAATTCGACTCCGTCAAAGTTCGTTTTTTAACCGAAGAATGTAACGACAATTGTCAATTCTGAGAAGAATATATTTGAGTTTGAATATCGGAAGAGAGCACAATATCAGGGCGAGTGATGAAGGTGATTTTTGCGATATCCAAAGTCCGGTTGACACCGTTACCGGATAGAATCCAGAACCATATGCGAAGACCAGATGATATCCGTTCTCACGAGATAAAAGTCCATCACTTCGAAACTGGACGTGGCTACTTCGTTTGTTCTGGTCGGGTGTTATATACAGCTCACCAGATCGACGCGGCAGCTTCGTCAGCCGCTCGGCATGTCCGGACAACTCACGTACCTCGGCCGTGAGCCTGTGTTGGAACAGGGCTCCGAGGCCAAACCAAACTGCGTCGTTTATGCAGCTCTCGAGCCTGGCCGTGATGGGACGTTCATCTCGCTCATTGGATGCCTTCTGGAGCCATAGCTGGAGGCCAGATGCGCTTAATTCGTGCGCCACGGTGGCCATTGGTGAGTGCCAGTTTCCATTCCGGTAGCGCCAAGCGGGTCACGCCGTGCTGACTCCGCCTTTCGCTCCTTAGGAGCTGGAAAGAAGGAAGCGGTCCGGCAACCCGTTGCGGAACCCCGACAGAAAGGTTTTCTCATGTGGATGTGGAAAGCCTGGCACCGAATGACAATGCCCCTTGTGGGCCCCATTCGCGATCCCCAAGTGTACTTCCCTGCCCATCCCAGAGTTTGCATCCAGATACTCGATGCCGCTGATGGACACTTGTATGTCAAAGGGAATTCCGAAACCGACACTTCAGCGTTCTTTCCAACGACGCTCCCGGCCTCAGATCTGCGCCTTGATTCCGGAACGAAGCAGGCCCTCTCAGGCTCCAGGCCCTTTCCTCCCATGTCGCTGGGAACGAAAGGGCCTGCTGTCCACTAAATGTCGGCACCAAAGTCCGGTTGACACCGTTACCGGATAGAATCCAGAACCATATGCGAAGACCAGATGATATCCGTTCTCACGAGATAAAAGTCCATCACTTCGAAACTGGACGTGGCTACTTCGTTTGTTCTGGTCGGGTGTTATATACAGCTCACCAGATCGACGCGGCAGCTTCGTCAGCCGCTCGGCATGTCCGGACAACTCACGTACCTCGGCCGTGAGCCTGTGTTGGAACAGGGCTCCGAGGCCAAACCAAACTGCGTCGTTTATGCAGCTCTCGAGCCTGGCCGTGATGGGACGTTCATCTCGCTCATTGGATGCCTTCTGGAGCCATAGCTGGAGGCCAGATGCGCTTAATTCGTGCGCCACGGTGGCCATTGGTGAGTGCCAGTTTCCATTCCGGTAGCGCCAAGCGGGTCACGCCGTGCTGACTCCGCCTTTCGCTCCTTAGGAGCTGGAAAGAAGGAAGCGGTCCGGCAACCCGTTGCGGAACCCCGACAGAAAGGTTTTCTCATGTGGATGTGGAAAGCCTGGCACCGAATGACAATGCCCCTTGTGGGCCCCATTCGCGATCCCCAAGTGTACTTCCCTGCCCATCCCAGAGTTTGCATCCAGATACTCGATGCCGCTGATGGACACTTGTATGTCAAAGGGAATTCCGAAACCGACACTTCAGCGTTCTTTCCAACGACGCTCCCGGCCTCAGATCTGCGCCTTGATTCCGGAACGAAGCAGGCCCTCTCAGGCTCCAGGCCCTTTCCTCCCATGTCGCTGGGAACGAAAGGGCCTGCTGTCCACTAAATGTCGGCAAGGTGAATTTCAAGTGAACTTTAAAGACGGAGATGCCTGCAGAACACTGAATATATCCACCTAATCCCGACTTTTAATGCAAGCAAGAATCAACCCGGACATACATATGTTTATTTCGATGCATACCTGAATATATAGAATTCTCAAAAAGAACTTCACCTCATAACACTAAAATTTTACTCCTTAAAGAAAGAAAAAAGACTGTAGATATGCAGAATAATGTCCCGATATGGAGAAATATTCAAAAAACAGTCGCATTCTTCTACAGTCTGATTTTTTTTACAAAAAATGTGTATGTTGGAATTTCGACAATGTCTATTTGCACGGGGCGAGAAAATTGCGAGAAATGTAATAATTATGAGTGGATGGCCATATTACTGGCTGGAAACTATACAATCTTTGAGATACCCGGGTTAACACCAGTGAATGAATTAGTTCGTGGGGGACTAAAACTTTCCATGACTTGACTGGCTGCCTGACCGACTGCCCGAGGGATGCATAAAAAAAAAGATTCTCTTACCCTACCCTCTCTCACTCTCTCTTAATCTTTGTACCTGTTTACCTTTTTACAACAATTTTCAATATGTTGTAAAAAATAAGATTAAATATAAAAAAATAAAAAATAAAATCTTTCTTCGTTTTTATTCGCTTGATAACTTACTGTCTTTGAGCTTTAACTTTTGTCTCAATGTGAAAAATTAGTTTCATTTTACTCGTCTTAGAGCTGAATTTTTTTCCACTCTCATCGATGATTTTTTCTTCCTTCCTTCATTGTGTTGATGAACTTTTCTTAATCTCCACAAATCAAACTAATGCTTCTTTACTTTCTTCACCAAATCAAGATCACCCACACAACGTTTCTTTTATTGTCACATACATGATCTCCTGCAAGAACGATGTCCTCGCCCACAGGTCTTGTCATCTCACTTGGGTCTAATTTTACCTCACTAGTAATACTAATATCATCAAAAAAATTTACCATCATTAGTTATTGATATTGACTCATTGTCATTAAACCACTAAATCTTGGCAATAATCATTCTTTGGCCTTGATGGTTTAGCTTGCACATTTCTTTTGTCTTTTTGTCTACTTAACACTATCATTGAGGCAAATTAATATATTAAAATTTTGGATTTTTATATGCTTTTGCATTTGCGTCTTTTTACTTTCATTTTGGAATTGTGAATCATCTAAATTTTGGCTTTTTGGCACTATGGAATTTTGTAATCTGAATTTATTTTTTTGAAATCAAAATTAAGGTTTTTTTTTAGTGTTTATTACACATTGAATCTGATGATTTTTTGATATTATGAAATTTTGACTTCTGCATTTTTGCAAAATCTGCAAATTGTCTGAAAAGATCTAATATTAATTTTTTTGATATCAATAAATGAAAATGAATATATATATATATATATATAAACCCTATTGTTTGATTCAAACTAAGTGTAAAACTTTGACATGTTATTTATGTTTTCTGATGATGATCTACAGAAGCGCTCCATCAAACCCAGCAGATGAATCATGCACATCACATTAACAAATTCATTGTGACAAGATTTCATAATTGTACACTACGATCAAAATGTTGTGGGCATTATTGGATGGACAAAAGCCATCTTGAACCGTAAATCATGACTGGAGAAGGAGATCTCAGGCGTGCCAAGCCATGCCATGTGAGTGCTGATATGAAGTGCCACATCTTTCTTCCAAATTCTCTCAAGCTTTTCCCAGGAAGAGATTGCGAACCAGACCTTAAAAAGATATTGACCTGTTTTCTATGAAATTCTGAGAACGTCGTAAACCCGTATATATTTAATGAGGTTCTATGAAACACTAGATTCTAAACATTTTGATCTTTATGTTCAATACGTGTTCACGTTTCTCCAGTCGATGTGTTCGTGAATCAAACCATACAGAACTTGTAAACAAAACCGGTCCATTTCCGGAGGTTTATAAATGCAACCATTTGGATGGCTTACAGGTGTTCTTTCTGAGAGAAATCGAGTATATTCAGTGCCGTGTGCCATGTAGCCTATACTGAATTCCGGCCGCCTCCGTAACTTGAATAATTTATGGGCCATAAGTTATGGCGCATTTGGTTTCTCGAACAAGGTATTGTAACGAAGGAAAAGGAGAGACTAGAGGGTGCGTTTGATCAATGTTAAGATACTATCGACCATCCTGACGAACCAAATTTGGAAGCCATGGAGGATCATAGGGACGACAACTGTAAACGATTAGATTCGATTGAAAAGTGCCTACATCTAAGTATCGATCTAAGTACAGTGGGATTGAAGCACTTATTCTATCTTCAGAACCTTTTGAAACCACTGCCTCCTGTTCGCTTGCAAACTTTTGATTTACAGATCTGGTTAGATGTCATATAATATACATGAACGTCATTCCTAGATAGGTTCATGTTAAGACTACCTCCACAGAAGAATACTTTTGTTAAATATAGCTTTTTGAATTTGCTTTTGTGAGGATGTCGATGAACTCAATATGTTTTTCATTTACAGTAACTGATTTCTCCATTGTGTTTCACTTTGATCAGAAAACCGCCATTTCGGTCATTTGAACACCAATACATCCCTGTAATTTCAGAGTAGTGTTCAAAATTCAGCAGCATCTTATTTAATGGTTCAGCTTGAAGAAGCACTTAAGAGTTGGATGAAGCCATTCCATATTGCCAATGCACTAATATCTAACTCATTGTGAAGCATCCGTTCCGTGAATGAGTATGCTGTGTTTAACTTCATAGCATACCTACTATACCAAGGACATGCCCAAGAGAGTTTGTAAACTTTTGTGCAACTAAGAGTTTAGCTGCACAAACTTATTAATAGCCCCTATATAGGGCCTTCATAGACCCAGGCAGGTGTCATCCTGCAGTGAGCCGTGACGGAAGTTCTTCTTTTTGCTGTGACTCTCCTCTTTTGGACCAAAGATGGAAGAATGTGCGGGCAGGCTAACCGGGCAGGTTTTTGATTGGCACTCAGTTTTACGGTGGAGCATCAAAGTGACTGAAGCAGATCGCTCCGCTTTCCAGCAGACGGATCTAGCGATGGACTATAAGAACATATGGGCATCCATCCGCACTCAACTATGAGGGAATCCATATTCTCACAACCTGGTCAACGTCATACTGACGAGCATAGTTTTTCACAGCAGAATTGTTCAACCGATGCTTGAAACTATGTTGACCACCTTGAAAATGTTTTTCTCCGTGCTTTTCCCTTCTTCCCCTGTTACCTGAGCACATGAATCCACCAGAGAATGGACCGAATAGGCAAGTCACAATTCGCCAGTTAGTCTTTCGGAACGTAGGGTACGCCGACCCTCCCCGCAAAGTGCCCCGCCTCCCCTTTCCCAAAACTGAGATAAAATCCGGCTGCTCCGGGTCAGCCGGAAGGGAGTATGAAGAAAGAACGAAAGAGGAGAAAGAAACTGGGATCTGGGCAGTACGGCCGTTTGTAAAAGTTTGTGCAACTAAGCGAATCCAAGAAACTGGGATACCTTACACCTGGAAGTAAGGCCGTTTGTAAAAGTTTGTGCAACTAAGCGAATCCAAGAAACTGGGATACCTTACACCTGGAAGTAAGGCCGTTTGTAAAAGTTTGTGCAACTAAGCGAGTCCAAGAAACTGGGATCCCTTACACCTGGCAGTACGGCCGTTTGTAAAAGATGGATCACGCATGCGCGACTTAAATAAAACGTTGTGGCTATGAATGAGTATGGCAGTTTGTAAAAGTTTGTGCAACTAAGCGAGTCCAAGATGGGTCACGCATGCGCGACTTAAATAAAACGTTGTGGCTATGAATGAGTATGGCAGTTTGTAAAAGTTTGTGCAACTAAGCGAGTCCAAGATGGGTCACGCATGCGCGACTTAAATAAAACGTTGTGGCTATGAATGAGTATGCTTGTGAGGCACTCATTCAGAAGACAAAAGTTATTGTTGTGGAGGTGCGGGGTCCAAGATGGTTCACGCATGCGCGACTTAAATAAAACGTTGTGGCTATGAATGAGTATGGCAGTTTGTAAAAGTTTGTGCAACTAAGCGAGTCCAAGATGGGTCACGCATGCGCGACTTAAATAAAACGTTGTGGCTATGAATGAGTATGCTTGTGAGGCACTCATTCAGAAGACAAAAGTTATTGTTATGGAGGTGCGGGGTATCGATCCCCGTGCCTATCGCATGCAAAGCGATCGCTCTACCATGTGAGCTACACCCCCTTCATGCACTCCAGTAAAATTCTTATCTTATTAAATATTTAAAAAAATATTCATGTACCATTTTTGTTATAGACATTACATCGTCGGATTTCACAAAGTTTAGCCTCAACTGAACGTATGCTCGTGTGGCATCTTCCCGTAAAAGTGGAATTTTCTCGTCAACACAGTAAAATAAAAAGTTTACACTGGGCATGCAGATTGCATCATTAAGGCCCGACACCTTCATACTGTATTGATCTATTCAAATCCGGAAGTGATATTTAATCCGAGCAACTAGAATGTGACCGAAAGTTCTTACTTTTTCAAGTGCAAATATTTCAAGGTTGAGGGTTTACAGTGTGATAATAGTTCTACGGGTCCAGATATACCCTCAGACTAATGAGGAAAAATAGACTCGCGTGCTCAGTACACATCCTGTAGAGCAGGCGAAGGAAAAACAGAAGCCGGTGTCTGGAAGCGGATTGAGTAGCATGCTTAGAACGTAGAGATACGGGCGATCCCACAGGCTAAGATCAACTCGGGTCACGTGCATAAATGAAGCCGCTCACGTTCGACGCAATAGTGTACGTGTATATATCCACAAGTTTGCCTTCATGGTGCCTTCATGGGGTAGTAAGAAAGGGTTTTGACACTATTCTTTGCAGGCGGTTCCCCTGCTTGGGACGAGCGGCGCTTCCTTCTTCTCAGCTCTTTTCTACCTACAATGTGAATACAAACTAGAAAGGTGTAATCCAATAACCTCAAAAAGCAAAACTAGCACCAAAGTCCTCACATTTGGACATGCATAGAATACACTTCAAGATCCTATATTTCTGTGAATGCACGGTGGCAATTTGTACTCGACACAGAAATCTGTGAAAGAGATCTTTTACAAAGGATTCGGTTAAAACCCCAACTCTAGTAGTTCTTTGTAAATTGAAGGTACCTCCTGTCCGTTCTGAAGAATACTCGAAGAGTCGACCTGTATAGATCTTACAGGGCCTCAAGATCTTCCAGCTAAAGTTCCTAGATCCCTCTCATTCAAACTAAATAGCTTGTGTGGTCTCCGACCTCTAGACGACCTGACCGCATTAATATAATACATAAAGAGATGACCTACATGCAGAGTCTTTGTAAAATTTAGAGACTGCATGAAAAATACTTCAAACCCCCAAAAATGAGAAGTACGCGGCGAATGAAGTCATTGGTTCTACCTACATTTGACTCGTGCGAGCACAAAAGAAAAATATCGAGACAGATGACAAAAAATAATTGAATCTTGTGGCTCAAGCCCTTTGTGACTTTGCCGACTTTTTCTCGTCTGCCTTTTTCTTTCTTTGTTTGAGCAGTTCCACACTTGCCTTCTTCTTCCCAAGACCCATCTGTAATTGCACAGATTAACGATAGGATTAGTGAAACTGCATGATAGGTTCATTCGACGTATTAAATAGGTTGGGAGGATAGTTCTTGATAATGACGATTTTCCTCTATCAACAAAACGGAATAAACACCAGCCCAGGTCAATTCAAACATCTGAACACAACACGACCAAACATACACCGCCAATGTTCTCACCTGCATTGCTTCGTACAACTTTTTCGTCTTCTTTGGCATCATCATTTGCGCGAGGGTTGCAGTTTCGTCGTCAGCCCCAGTAGGTGTCATAGTCGGCGGCCTTGTTTCTTGTGCATCATCTGACATGGCATCCTTCTCCTCTGGCTCTTCTAGGGTAGACGAATAAGGCACTCCTGCAATTTCCTTCGAGAGCTCCTCGGTGTACGTTTTTTCCAGTAGCATGGCCTACAAGTGGGAGAAAATCATGAACATCACTCAAACAGTCGTTTCCCAGATTTGCGTAGAATTATGTCTTCACAAAGTGAAAGGCGGGCTCATTATTAGAGGTAGATAATACTTCACAGGCGGAACCAATTGATATTGACTGACTGCGGGGCTGTAAACTCTTTCAGCTTACTCGGTAAGGTCAAAAGTCTCCACCAACATTTAGAGGTAAGATGATACTTCAGTTACTAAAGGAGAAGGAGAAAGTACTTAGAGGTAGATAATACTTCACAGGCGGAACAAATTGATATTGACTGACTGCGGGGCTGTAAACTCTTTCAGCTTACTCGGTAAGGTCAAAAGTCTCCACCAACATTTAGAGGTAAGATGATACTTCAGTTACTAAAGGAGAAGGAGAAAGTACCTGTTGTTCCTTCGCGGCAATCTCTGCTGCTTCACTACGACGAATGGCAGCTGCTTCCTCGGATTTGTTCACATCGTCCATTTCTTCTTCAGCTCCGGGCAGAGGAAGGACATGTTTAGCTGATGCAGCCTGCAGCCTCTTGATAGTCTCCCCATACTCAGGAATGTAGCCTTCGGCCTCGTTATCCACAAACGGTGACAAGTGTGGAGGAGGTACTCTGCAGATGATAATTACAGAGAAGACTTATCAGAACTCATGGCTCCACCCTCCATCTGTCATTCAAGCAGGAGTAAGATGTGCTCACTGACTACATATAAACACATAACCTACATTACGCGTCAGATGATCCAACATGAAGAACATAAACGACCATTTAAACATATTACAAGCAGACAAGCCAATGAGATTTGTCTCAGTAGCATTCTCGAGCCGAGAGGGACATACCTTCCAAGCACGTAGGCGTCAGTGGGAAGCAGAATTCGAGCGTTGCAGCAGTCATACACCCACTGAGGTTGCACATAATCTCTAGACAAAAACTTATGACCCTGGGTTGGTCTGTCGACAATCTGTAAAGAAGGGCTACTGAAGTCAGCGTCCTTCTGGAAGATAAAATGATGTCCAGTACAGAAGAGTATTCGTCGACAACTTCGAAAGTGTCTTCGTGAACGGTTTTGGTTAATCGAATCATAATCAGTAGTAGATCTTTCTAATGAATCTTAGGAAGAGACTAACCTGATGAGTTATGGTTTCATCGGACTCCTCAATAGGTGCACCATCTCCATCCCAGGAAACCGTTCCTCCAAAAGCTCGAATTGTGAACAGGAGAGAATCCCTAGGAACCTGCATGAATAGATGTTGCCTAAGTCGATTGACGATTTTTAACTTCATAGCATACCTACTATACCAAGGACATGCCCAAGATGGATCAGGCATGCGCGACTTAAATAAACGTTGTGGCCATGAACTATACAGTTGTTTGAAGGGACGTGAGTGAGAGAGGTACCTCACGGGCTAAAAAGATTTTGAAGTCCTTGAACAAAGTCTTGCACCTGATCGTCTCCTCGTCTTCTTGTTCCTCTATTGTTCCCTCGGAATTCACAACCTCCATCAACTCTTCTACTCCTGCAGTAGCTTTTTCTAGACGTTCGTCGATGACTGGTGGGTAGTTGAGGCCCAGGGCGTGATAAAGCTTGAAGTTTACGAACCCAACTAAAGTCTGATCACAATCGCGTTCAAAATTGTACCAAACAACGTGTAGTGAGATAAAGGAGCTCCCAGATGGATGTATTGAGGCATACACGAACTGTGCATGAAATGAACTGGTGGCATGTAGTAACTGAAAATTGTGAGAGGATTCCGAGATGTACCTCATAGAACTCCACGAAGGTAAGCATGACACGGAAATCCACATCATTTGGAAGAACTTGACTCAGAACATGAGGAGTAAGCCAGGTTATCTTTTGACCAGTAACGTCTGCCTGTTTCAAACAACGTCCAGGTGAAGAAGTGGCATCAGAATCAATGAACTTCTTTGCTTCTAAGCACAAAGTGAGCCAGAAACTTTCAGAATTTCACGACTGAAATATTGGGTGAAACAGATCTGCAGGTCACCTGGTAGTATATTCCCTTCACCGAGACAAAAACCTTTCGTAAAGAGTGGGTTCGAGTGATGTAAGCTTGCCATTCCAAACTCAACCTTCAAAAACAGCAGGACAGGGAGAAGTGTAAGAATTCTAGGAGTCTTGGCAACATCCCTAGCTTCACGTCTAATACGTCGATGCAAGACAAGCTAACGATTCCGACAAACCGCATGGGCAGAACTACCTTCGAGCGATTTGGACTCGTTCGACGGGAATTTTGTGAACATTGTCTGCCGGCAGCGTGGCAAAAAGGTGGAGCATGGTTAGAGGATCATCCATATCCCGAAGAGCATCGATAAACGACGGGTACCTGCGACACAGATAGCAATGAGTGTCCAACTCACAATACACTCGTAAACGCAATTTCGTGAACGATGAGGCAAATCCTAGTTTCATTTGAAAGTTGCTCTGCTCGTTACTACAAGAACTTTCCAAATACCCGCCGCGGTTGAGATGTTCACATATGCGATGTTGCAGGAGGGTACAGAGAAGGCTAAATTACCTCTCTTTGACCAAATGATCTAGACTGTAGGCAGGTCGCAGCCTGTCAAACCGCTGTGCAAGTTCTTTATTTTTCTTGGCTTTAGCCTTCTTGATTTTCCTGTCATAGACCTTGAGTTCCCTGTTGATCCAATCCACGTCCCTTATCAGTAGCCAGAAATTGACGTCGCAGTGTACGCCACTATGAGAAAGTCTTCCCAGCATAGTAAACACGAAAATTGATAACTTTACGCCAAACATAAAAATCCAAAACAAGGACTCTTCGCGCCACTAAACGCTCGGAAGCAACAGATATGACAGTAAGGAAAAAAATTCGGGTTCATCTGTGAGTATATGATTGATCAGGCTAGAGATGATAGAGCTAAAACTTCAGTTAAAAATAGAATTCAGTGAAAACAGAATTCAAAGCTTTGATCATGCGTCGTGACACCGTTGAAATCCAGCAGCAAGTCTAAACGGTTTATCAAAAAGGCTGACAAATAAATCTCCAAACATTGAAAATCACGTAACTAATTGTTGTAGAGCTACTAAAAACATTACCTGCCCTTTTCCAACAGAGGCTCGTGGGCGAGAAAGTTGATGTCCTTGACATGGTAATAAGTCTTGTTATGTCCCTCAAATTTCTTCTTCGGTTCACGGGGATGGATTCCCTTCAGAATGCACAGGCGCCTACAGCACAAAAAGTGTCATAACACGAAAATTCAGCTGGGCTGCTTGCGTGTCACTTCGGACACAATAATCGGGAACGTGGGAACTGAATGGGGAAGTCTTCTTAGGAAAGAACTAATTTACACCTGAATTCGGGTAGTTTGATTTGCAGACGATTCAAAGCCTTATTACGAGTGGTGTACTTGGCTACATTTCCTTCCTTCCTTTTACCCTGTGAGCAAGCCACACAAAGTTCTAATCAGTGACGGCGAACGCACGGACGGACGAAATCCTGCCCCTCAAAAGCCCACCACATCCAGGGCAAATGACCTCACTATCGAGCCGCACTATACTACACTATCTATCAATCGAGACATTCTCCTAAAAACTACACTCCGAGCCATTCTGCCCGCCCTAACGCATCATCAGAAAACATTTGGCTGATTCAATTCCAGAGTGTCTGACCGGCGGCCTGTATTGTTTGGATTTCTGCTGCTTCGTGAGCTTATTTTTCGATGGCTTAACCATCGTCTCACGCAGGCCTTGAAACTGCTTCTTCCGTACCCACGTTCAGCTTTCGGGTTCCTGCGACTCAAATCCGGAAAAGGATCGACCAGATTTTGAGACCAACGCTTCGAACGTGGAACGAAACCTCGACGAGGCAGAGTACAACACTCTCAGAGGGAGTGCGTGGGGAAAGGACCGACAATGACCAAGGGTTGGGGCTTTAGTCTCTCGTTAGGGTTTAACGTCTTTCATCCACTGCCTTCGAGGCGACCCTCAGGGGCGCGCGACGCCCTCGACTCAACAAAGAGCTCCCCGCCGCAACCCAGTTTGGTGGAGCTCGGTGGACAAGCTGCCGTCTTAACCACGTAAATTACAACCGCAGTAAGCTGTGGACATTACTGTAGTAAGGTAACAGAATCCATGACTCGGTTACGTACCTTACCGTGGGATCGTGAGAAAATATACTTATTACAAGAGGCGCATGGAATTAGGAGCACCTCCCAACGTAAAAGTATCAGCGTCGTTACAAGGCCGTCCTGGTTTCCCTCTAAGACGGTGTTACAGAAAAAAATAGAAAAAAATAGCAAAATTATATGAGCGACTTTAGAACCTGAACGGAGATCACGTGTTATGCGATAATTAATGTTGTCTTCGCTCTGTTCTATCTGCCCGTCAAGGCGCTTACTACAGTAGGGAATGTTGTCGGCCATTTGGACGACGCTGCGACAGAGCTCGCGACTCCTTGTGAGGCGTCGCGAGAACTGTCTCTGCGCCGTGACTGCACGGAGGCGACCCTGAGATCTTAGTCGTGACGGCAGTCTGGGCAGAAACCTTCCCCTACCGTCGGAGCAGCTCTTGCCACCTGAAGCTCGGTCGTCGTCAGAAGGCGAACGTTCTAGGGTATCACGAAGAAGGCGAGCGTTTCTCAATTTCTTGACGACCTGCAATCCGAATATCACGAAGATTGTGACAATGTGAGAGTTTGAGTGTATGAAACAATCAGGTTATGGTTAAGGTTTGAAGCGATGGCAAATCGAACGGATCCCACCGCTCGAAGCGTTCACGGAACGAATCCGCAAAACCTCGTGGAGAAGATTTTGCGGTCGAAGATTTACCAGAATACGTACTGGAAGGAGCAATGTTTCGGTCTCACTGGTGTGCATTTTAAAATTCCCTCTAATCGTTTTGAGCGGAGTGTTTTTCCTTCTGCTAGTCGTGAGCTTTATCGTGGCTTTGTACGTCTGTAAGCTTGCTGTGTTTCGCTGGTAGCGTCAGCTGAAGTGTATGTTCGTGCAAGAATTTTTATTGGCGGTGACGAGAGAGTGATTATTGCGTTCCTGGTGGTGCATAATTTCAGCGGAAACTTTGGTCGACAAGGCCATGGAGCTGGACCACTTCGGGGGCACATTCGGAGGCAACAGGAAGGCCACACCTTTCATGTGCTTGATTTTGAAAATGCTGCAGATTCAACCGGAGAAAGAGATCGTTGTCGAGTTCATAAAGAACGAGGACTACAAGTATGTGCACTGCTTCTGTGTCACAAAGTCGCTTCGGAAGGTGTCTCGATTGCAGAAGTAATTGTGAAGTTTGCGAAAGCAAGTTGCAATAACGAAGGATTATTGAGAAAGTTTCCATCCGTTTGTACCTTTTGATAAATAAAGCTTGTCCGAGTGAGTCACTGACAAGTTCCATTGACCAGATATGTGCGAATTTTAGGTGGTTTCTACCTCCGACTAGTCGGTAAACCGACCGATGTGTATCATTATTTGGAACCGCTGTACAATGACTACCGAAAGCTACGTCGGAAGAATGCTGATGGAAGTAAGTTACTCGCAGAGTTCGAGACCTTCGTGTTCTTTCTCCACATCTGATAGTGAACAACGTACGAATTGATCATTAAATACCTTAGTGAACGTTCGAATTATTCCGTTTTTCATGCTCTGCTGTGTATGAAATTAAGGACTAGCTTCTACTTCGAGTTGTCTTTTTCTTTTTTTTGGCGTTGTCGGGGTGGTGTTAACATGTAAGTTAAGTGAATGATTATATTTGCAGGCTTTTCCTTGGATCACGTTGATGAGTTTATCGACGAGCTACTTACAAAGGACTACAGCTGCGACATTGCCTTACCTCGTGTTCCTAAGAGGTACACACTCACACTCTAGCTCTATCTCTCTAAATGCCCTTAAGCATTTAGCCACTCTTCTTTCGCTTAAACGAGATTCACCATGACCTTTTGTAAACACATCTCATGAATACCCGGTTGATTGAAACACCATTCTTCCAGGTGGACTCTCGAAGGCAGCGGCACTCTCGAGCCGAGGAGGAGTGCACTTGAAGATGATTTTGAAGAGGAAGAGGAGAAGGAAGAGGAGGAACCTGCTGCTGGAGCCGTAGAACAGGCTGAATATGAGAAAGTAAGTCGGAAACGTTCAGCGTTCTACTCGATTTCTGTACGAAATCCTGACATTTCAAATTGAGAACCTGTCTTGTTATCATCTTCATTGGAAACTTTAACCCTAACTCATTTCGTTTTCCCTTGCATTTTTACAGGAACGTAGGAGGAGCCGAAGTCCTGTGAAGGAAAGAGACAGGGAGAAAGAGAGGGATCGTGATCGATATCGTGATTACAGGTATTTTCTTTCAGATGTTTTTAATTCGCCCCATTTGGATCAAAACTCTGGCACTCGCTTCTTGTCTAGCTTGGTGCCAAACCTTGCTCTAACTGGGAGTTGCATTTTCTCTTTGTGGAGTAAACAACTGACACTCTGCCGTCAAGTCTATGTTGTGGATCATATGACGTCTTTTTGTATTTATTTGTTACTTCCGTAGCTTTTAGGGGGGTTCATCTGTGGATGATTGATGACTAGATGATTGTTGACTAAAAGGTTCAAATTAATGTTTGAGATTATGCTCAACTAAGCACATCAGGTTTTCAAAATCTTTTACATGCCATGGATAAGTTCAGTGTTTGCTAAGCTAGTTGGTATGGTTTCATCAGGGACCGGGACAGAGACAGAGACAGGGATAGAGATAGAGACCGAGACAGAGATCGTGATAGGGACAGGGATCGGGATAGGGATTATTACAGAGAACGTGAACGGGACAAAGACAGGGATTTGCACAGGGAAAGGGACAGAGATAAGGAAAGAGATTACTACAGACGGGATAGGGATCGAGATCGCGATAGACACAGAGATCGTGACAGGAGGAGGAACTCTCGTAGTCGAAGCAGAAGTAGAGAAAGAAGAGATAGGGACCGTGATGTGCGCTCGATTTCACCTGTGGATCGAAAGAAGAGATATCGCACACCAACCCCACCCCCTAACCGCAGGAGGCGCGCTGACGATGATGGGCCTTTGGAAGAAGGTGAGCACAGAGTGGGAGTGGGCAAAGAGGACGACGACAAGAGGAAGAAGAGGAGAGACAAGAAAGACAAGCCTCCCGACAAGGACAAGAAGGAACCGGTTACGGATGGTACAGATCATCCGGACCCTGAAATTGCTGAGGCAAATCGCTTACGTGCAGCATTGGGTTTGAAGCCACTCAGAGTTTAGAGGTATATCTTATTCAGGCCGAAGGTTAGAGCACCTTTTTTTATCGTGGTATCGACAGTTAGTGGAAACCACATTATGTAGCGGACTCCTGTGTAAATTTTTTGCCTTGTGAATACCAAGAGGATGATAGTAGCATGGTGTTACCCCTTTGATTATGTTCTCCTTGCAAGGTGATATTACGAGATAGTTAGTGGTTTGCTGATTTCATTGGAGTTGCTACTGGTGTGCTCGAAATGATGATTCGGAAATACGAAACTGTGAAAGAAACACTTAACAGTCGATGCACTAGTATTCTTTTTCTCCACAAGTTTTTGGTTAAAGAAGAAAACACCTCTTTCATAAATGAAGTTCGTCCGAAGCCTGACTTTCATATGTCAGGGCCAGAATGGATACTCAGTAGTGACATTCCAGGAACTTTTCTGGCAAGAATTCTACAGATACCTGATGATCCCAGCCAGTTTTCTACGCAGCTCGACTGCTCCAGAATAAGATGGATGCGTTGTATGTTTATCACCTCATATCTTGTTTCCTCTGGTAGTGCTTCACGGACGCTCAGATGAGTACGTTGTGGTTGCACCTAGAGCTGACCTTATCTTGGGTCCATATGGAGGGCAGACCTTGCTTCCACTCGGATTTACAGAAGATAAAATGACTGTCTTCGGAGGCTTGAGCAACCGAGAAATGAATGACTTGAACGTCTTGTCTTTGACATTACTGAACTTATCGTCTTCGCCACGTTCCTCTCCTGGAAATAACAAGGAAGAGGTAGGACGCTTGAAGGTTTCTCAAAGCAGCCGCTACTGCCCTTGCTTTTCCTTGCATCTTGTCCTTCGCAGATGCGATGATTGACTTGCTGAAAGACCCAGCGCCAAAGTGAAGCAGTCTGGGCAGTTGAGCCGACTGGTCGGTCCAAGTCGTGAGCCGCAGGTGTCACGGCATCCTAGTCCTCTACCCATTTACAGTTTCCGAAAGTGACTTCAGCTGGAGGTGGTTCCTTCATTAGACAGGAGGCCGGCACAACATATTACTTCTTTACGGTGCCGAGTATGTAGCAGAGGTTGGGCCTTGTGTCTAAAGGAGAAGAGGCGAACAGGTAAAAGTGATGACGTAAGTAATTTGTCCTGCCGGAGGTGATTTACTTCTCGTTCATACGGGCACCCTCAACCCCTTGCGTCTCCAAGTACCGTCGCCTCGTGGTTGGCATGAAAGATTGGCAATGTTCCAAATCAGACAGGGTCAAGTTAGCGAGAGTAAATGCCTGCGTTGGAAGACTGGGATCTCTCAGTCCAAGGTAATTCTGAATCTCAGACTCGCCCGGTTGTACCTGTGGACCTAACTGGCTATCAGGATACAGATGAGCAGCTATGGCCACTGAAGTGAAGCCCGCCCGGTTCCTGCTTCTTGTCCTACAGTGATGTAGAAATTTTTTACATATTTCAAACCTGCCTGATTGTAAATTTAGTGAAAACTTGGGACTTTTTTGAGGCATGCCAGACAGACAGAGGCCGCTTTTTGAGCAACAACTTCTGTCATATGTTCCGGCCATCTTGGACTTTGTTGAAGTACAATCTCATTTTGTGGACTCCAAACAAGCTGGTCCGTTTCATGCACAGTAGCCCTGACGGGGTCAAACCAAGGTCCGTATGGAATATGACCCCCCCGTCTCAGCATGGCGTAGTCTCCGCAGTTCGGATCGTCGTCAACACATGAGTGTTCTTCATGATTCGAGGTGCCCATCGTCTTCCCCCGTCAATGCTTCATTTGCGAGCATCTCTTCAAGGGAATCCCCTACTTATCCAAATTGCATTGTTCGAGTTACTTCTAAACACGAAATTTGCTGCGAACAAGATTAAAACAGAGTATTTATCTCAGTGATTGTAAAGTACGATTACAGCTGTCAACGAGGGTAAGCTCTCAATCCGTGAGCAGGTCAATGCTGCCAAAGGAAGTCTCTCTCTAAAGAAGTTTTAATTCTCCTGCAGAGTGAAGGCGCTCTTCGCGGAGGGAGCAACGCGCTAATTTCGACGTCTTCGATTTGTATGAGAGAGGACTGTAGTGCTATGTCCGGAAGAGAGTACATGGTCCTGGAGGATCTGATCTAGCAGCAAGCGATATCGCTGTTCTCCACGTGGTAGGGGTTGCCGATCTCGAAGAAGTACACACTCTGTCGTCATTGTTTGACACGTAGTGACTCTCTTTTGAACTCGGATCTGACTGCTCCAGCGAGTAGATGAGTGCGGGGAACAGTACAACAGACCTTTCAAGCCTTACAAATAGACGAGCTCCAGCAAGAAATCCTGAAAAGGCTTTCGACGCTTGACGCTTGACTCTTGAACTTGAATGACAACGTCTCACGAGGTGATGCCTGATGATGTTCAGTTACAACTCTCCAGTCAGATCCCTGAAGTGTAAGGGAAATATCTGCAACCAAGATCCATGTACACCTTCCAGCTGGAGTAAAGTGCCACTGATTCTTGAGTAAAGCGATGTACGTACAAACGCCAACTTCTATCGGACAGATGGTGCTGATTATTGCTGAATCGATCAATTCCAAGAGATCCTTAACCTACATTTTGCGTGATGTCCCTATCTTCTCAAGCTCTCACCCCTAAATTCCTGCTCCTTCGCCCACAATGCTATAAATCATTGATATTTATTATCAATTAGGATCACCGTGAAGTATCAGCCTAGCGTCTTTTAATAATTCTCCACGCGCTTACTTTTCTCAAGCGCTGATTCTCTAACTTCATCCGAAGAAGGTCTTTCCATGGAGGTCATCTAATCAATGTAGTGGAATGTTGTTCAAAACAACAGTGCTGCCATCAATCATCACGTCTTTTGGAACAGAAGACGCCTACATTAAAGTTCCTTGTGGTTCTCGAGGGCTAGTAGGCGAGGCGAGGATTTCACCATAAAGAACCATCAAGGAACATTCGGTGAAAAAAGGAAAGATCAAAAGCTAGAACGGGGCACGCAAACTTCAAAGATGACGCAAGAGGAAAGGAAACGAGTCAGCCCCGCCTCTTGCCGAGCAAAACCCAACTAGTGAACGAACTGTACCGTCATGGACAATCACATGGTCATGGAAACTAACCCCCGCCCTTTCATGCTTGCCATTGTGATGCAAATGGGCCTAACCCCATGAAACCCGTTTGGGTTCATCCCTGTAGGCCTTGATGGGGGGAGGGTCGTCCCATCCTTTCGGCAATTTTCTTGGAGCTCCCACCAATAGCCTTTCATGCATTCAAACACATGGCCCGTCCATGATCCTCGCCTTGACATGACCGGATTGAGGGAATTCAGCATACCGCCCCAGGAGAATATAGAATCTAGTGAGAGCATCCATCTCGACAACCCTCCCCCGGGGAACAACATGCTACTCCGAATTTCTCCACAGATCCTGCGTTCTCTCCAGGCCATGGATTCGAGAGCATCCACCCTAAAAGACCACCCTTCCTCCTCCTACACCTCCATCGCCATTGGTCCCCACCTCGATATTATACGCCATCACCCCCAGAATGCCTGCCGCCTTGCTTCGCGCCTCTATGATTAGAGCCCGGGGGTGGAGAATGGCGTCTCACATCCTCCTGCTCCCATTTTCGTCCCATTCCTCAAAAGTCAAATGCTCAGTTACCTCCATCATAAAATGGCCCGAAGTAGATTGGAGCTCTGCGATCGTGGGTCACTTTTCGCAGCCCTGATTGGAATCCCGGGACGCCAGATTTCGACGATGCTGAGGATGAGAGGGAACATCGAACATCGAACAATTGGCCAAGCAAGTGAATAAGTAAGTAAGTAAGTCCTCGTGCACCAGCACCCCCGCCCGCCCGCCCTCCCGCCCCCTCTAGAATGTAGCGGCTAGCGCCAACGGCATGTCGCCTTTGTCAGTGATGATTTCACTCTCTCTGCTCTGGAGTTTTGCTTCAGGGCCAAGCCAAAGCCAGGGCCCCTTTCCTTTCCTTTCCTTTCCCTTTGCTGCTGCTGCTGCTCTGGCTGGCCCACCGGGAGCCTCGCAGGCTGACTGGCTGGCCGGTCATCCGGACGAAATAATTCCCACCTTTCTCGGTGGGCTTTTGGTGAATAATATTACTTGTGGGACACAGAAGATTTCGGTTTCTTTACTCTCAAGTCATGCAACAGAAGAAGTCAGTCCATGTAGGAGAAGTATTTGGGGGCCATCTTCTGAGTTATGGGCTCTTGACGGCGTTTGTTGGAATAGTTTGTTGGCCAAAAGAAGGTGCGAAATGCTCGCCCCGAAAACTTTTCTCGATTGAGAAAAGGTGGCTGGTGCAATACTCTTGCCACATGTTGCAACGTTCGAGGATATTTACTGCTGTATATTTGCACTTTCTATTATTCTAAATGGTCGTATGCAAATATATAAATTCTTCTTCGTACCTTTTATTATATGTTATTTATTTCGATCATGATTCTTTTTCATTCTTTGAGTATGACCAAGGCATGCAAACACTAGACGGAATCCTCTCACTGGGAGAAGAACCCCAGATAATATTAATAACAATCAGTATATGGTGTTTTGATAATTGATTTCAGCTATTTCATCCATAATGCAATCAACACGTGACTGTTTGTGAAACGTGTGATTTATGTAAGTGCTTCAACTAATCCCACAAGCATAAGTGTTTCAGTATAATTGAAGGTACATGAGCATATAAAGCATTGTCATGACTATACTGTGTGTTGTATTACGATGTGTATTCTCACAATATCACACTCTAGTTATTTCAGTTAGATAGTTCACACATCAGAATTGACGATCTCATTCGGTATTAATCTTGTTTAAGCATATTATAACCTTTGCTACCTTGAAAGTTGCAGCATAGACATCTTCTATTGATGATTGAAAGTTATATTTCATTCTCATATCTTCATTTAATCCATTCGATTTATTAGGTTTAATAGATTTTATGAAATTATCTCTCTTCAAATATATATCTATATGTTCAAAAGTGACATGGTATTGATTGTGGAGAAATTTCAAATTTCTTCTTAAAAGTAGATATATTAGCTTCAATTCAAGTACATAGTTAGCTAATTGTTCAAGACATAATATTACTTTTATATATCAGCATATACTTTGTCAAATTTGATTTCATATTAAAAATTTGGAAAAAAATTATAATCTAATACATATTAATAATGTAATAAATAATATAAATGTTAGTTAGAGCACCAAAAACATCTACTTGCATCAAGAGATCTTAGTAAATGTGATGTTTTATAAAATTATCCTATATGATTTAACACAATAAATATGTGCCACACAATTATTCATGATTGATTGGGTATCTTCATTTTCACATGAAACCTATGAATTATCTAACATCACATTTTTATTATCAAATGTATACTATCAGTTTTCATCAATTTCAACTTGTTGCACAATGTTACAAAGTTCAGTACAATACACATGCAATTGAAAATCTTACACCATGAAAATTTATCATGGTGTTCAAACAGTTTGTTCACTTGAAACTAGATTCATATAAAACCCAAATGCATTCTTCAAATTTCAAATTAAGCATATCAAATAAGTTAAAATATTTTTTAAATAACATTTTTAAAATTGCATGAATACAATTTAATATTTTAGTAAAATAACATTTGTGCATAAATTAATTAATTAATATGATCAAATTTCAATACAATACACATGCAATTGGAAATCTTACAACATAGATCTATCATGAAGTGTAAACATTTTGTTTACTTGAGACTAGATTTATATAAAACACAAATGCATTATTCAAATTTCAAATTAAGCGTATCAAATTAGCTAAAATATGTGTTAGATAACATTTTAAAAATTGCATGAATATAATTCAATATTTTAGTAAAATAACATTTGTGCATAAATTAATTAGTAAATATGATCAAATAATAATCATTGCTTAAGAAAATATAAATACTATGACATTGTTATATTATATTGCATACATGTTTGATTCATATCATGGTCTAAGAAATTATAAAGTTAAACATAAATTATGCTATATTTAATCTAAAATTATATTTTATGAATTTACTTATTTTGAATGTATATATATATATATATATATACATACATACTTCATAATCATTTGTTGTATATTTCTATGCATCTCAACCAAAATGATTTTTATCATTGCATGTACATTTTTTTTCCAAAATTTTGCATATTGGCACTCAAGTTGTTTGTAGTTTATTTTATGATTTTGTAATAAATCAATTTTAATGAGTTTGATATTTTTTAAATCAGTAATTAACAAAATTATTGTTTACCTCGATGAAAAAATGCAATATAATGCAAATGTGTTTTAATTTATTTTTTGTTTATATTAAAAGGTATGTATGTAAATTATTACAATTGGTAAGTATCAAACACAGAGGTATTTACTTGATGTAAACCCATGGGAATGTAAACTGCTTGATGAAACCCATCAAGTTTTATCCTATGGGACACCACTGACAATACACGTCACACATGTTCTAGTATGAACATACGATGTATTGGCTCTATCACAACGCAATGAAACATGATTGCAACACAATGAAGCTCTGATTGTGAATTCGTGTTGATATCGTTGTTCAATCTGCTAGAATCGATCAATAAGTGTGTGCAAGAATTCAAAATCTACATCTGAATTGGATGATGTTGCTATTCTTTGCGAGGTTGTGAGAGATTAATCTATTTATCACACGCAAGTATATATAACTTCTTGACGTTAAGCGTTAGAGTAATTCATAAAGTCTGATTTCTCAACACTCGTAAAGTTTGGTTCTCAAGCTTTCATGCACTCCCATTATCGTCGTCGTTGATGATTACTATCCGAAATTATTGAGATCTGTTGAAGATATAGTGCCGAGTTCCCCTGCTCCCGACAACATCCATCACATAAACTTGGAATATTGTTTGAGCAAACGCAAATCCTCGCCTTGTATTTGCATTTGCTTCAGAAAATAGAGTATTTTAAATTCTTCTCGATATCGTCTCTGGACATCACATCCGAAGTCCAATATCACTTATTCACTTTGTCATTAGACAATTACGAGCAGCATAGACATGTACTCATTGGCTGCTGCTAGATCTTAGACGCAGTCGACCAACTCGGTTGTAGGGTACAACACCTTAGAATACACACATATTTGTACAAGAACACGTATTAGAACTCACTGACAGGGTGCTCTCGGAGTAGTACTATCGAATGAAACGTAACTTGATAGATCCCATCAAGCAGTTTATGTTTTGATAGCGTCCCATCAAGCAAATATCTCGTCAATCATATCATCATTATGATATGAGCATGTCCATTTTGAATTAATATGTTTGCAAAGCAATATGAGATAAAGAATTATATTATTTCAATTAAATTAATCTCATTGATTCTTATAAAGAAATAATTTCATTAAAAAAAGAAAATTTTCAAATTTTTGTAATGAAATTAATTTTCTTATAATATAAATTTATTTTATTATATTTGATAAAAAATTTATATCATATTTGATAAGACTAAAGATTAGTTATAATTTGAAAAATATAAAAATTAAACTCGTAAAATAGATAGATTTATGACTAATATAAAATAAAGTCTATAAACGAATAAATATTATATATTAAAAATAAATATATAGAATTAAATGAATAATTTAACATATTTTACATAATATTGAATAACAAACAATTTTTATGTCTATGTTAAATATTGCATGAAAAACAAATTATCAAAATTGCTCAAAAGATGATTGATCAAAAATATAATTCTCGTTGTTAATTTAAATATCAAAATAAAATAATAAATTCATATATTAATAAAAATTGTAATATGATCTATAAATTTTCATGCTATTTGTTATTTCATCGTTGAATGATAGATGATATTCACAATGAATCATAAGAATGTTAATATTTGTAGTTTTTTGAAAAAAAAACATGTTAACATTAATGAATATATCATCTGAATAATACAGAAGGAAATAAATTATTCAATTATGAAAAAGTTTGAAAAAATTCTCTTGATACAAACAATTTAACCAAGTTTTTCAAAATATATGCATGTTACATGTTTGTATATTCATATAACAGTTGTAACTTTATTTTTAGAAATTTAGTTTTGAAAATATAAAATTTATGAACGGAATTATTTTTAAAGTGATTGTTAAAATTATTGATTACCTTAAAATAAAATCCACAGTGGAAGTTAAAAAAACAAATGTATGTTTAAATAACCTGAAATTATGCAAAACTGAGGTTAAAAAAGATAATAGGATTTTTTTCCAGATACAAATTCTGTATGGAAAAATATGAAATGCGCATAAAAGTATGTATGGATATTATCAAAAATTTTAGAATAAAAAACTTAAGATAAAATAATCTTTCAACACATCGATAATATTATGCAGACAAAAGAATATGATTATAATAATTTTTTAAATCATTTGAAAATGATAAACGTTTGCTATTTTTTCAAATATTAAAATTAAAAGTATATGATGACTAATAACCACCATGCTTGATTCTTACACTACACTTGATCTTAATTAGATCAAGTGTAGACTTGATCTAATTCCAAGGGATTACAAGAATGTAACCTATGAATTATCAACATTTTATAACAAAACAAAAATCATACATGAACTAAGATTATGATAGTTCCTTAATCAATAAATAAATCATATTTTCCATCTAAGTTGAACCACATGTACATATATTTAAAAAAAACTGAAATGCACGATAAGTTGTTATCGTAGACTTCTAATTTACTTGGTGAAAAAAGATAAAGGAGTTCAAATAATGTCAGGTGGAAATCTTATCTCATATTTCCATTTTAACATTTTAAAAATACATGTTCATAGATCCACATACATATAAAGGATAGTACAATAGCAAATCATAAACCGGGAATATATGAAGTTGTTGACAATCTACAACTGATAAATATAGGTGAGGTATACGTTTTTAATAACAAATATATCCATTCACACTAATCCAAACAAAGAAATTGTTGAATTCCATCCTTTTTTCTTCAGTCTCCAAGTTACCTGGTATGATGATTAGAACACAGATGTAAATTATCTAGACCGAGAAAATTAAATAAGAAGTAGTTAAAGGTTATGACATTATCCTATATTCAATAATCATCAATAATAAGAATGCGACTGGACCGAGTGCAAGAGATATGTTTGAGAAGGAGCCAGCCAGCGGCGTACGAGGTGCATTACGGACACATACGCAGTTGTACAACCTGGAAACTAGACGACAAGTCATGGGAGCCAGTGTAGACGTGTTCATCACAGCCTAGTCTACACGCCCGCCAAACTTGGGAGCAGCTTTAATTTGGAACGAATTTAGAGACGGGCAGAGAGAGTGTTGATCCGCGGCGGGAAAAATGTGTCGCTCGGGCAGCGGGCGGAGGTCGAAGGACCGGTCCAGGATCCGGGAGACTCTTAAAAATCTGTGTAACGGATTGACTCGAGGCATCCGTCTCCGGCCACGTGTCCCGACGAGAAGAGACCATAATCTGTCCGCTCCATCCAGTTCGTGATTCAAAAGAACATCGGGCCGACGGAGATCGCTGACGGAGCGGGGCGATGCGCAGGGATTTGAACCTGGATCCGGCGACGGGGGCAGTGGGGCTGTCAGGCAGTCGGTCAGGACCCAGCGGTCCGCGGGGGCAAGCTTGAAAATGCAATTCCGAGGGGGCGAAAATGGGCCAAAAAGGCGTGCCCTAATTGGGCGCACGCTCCTGGCAACGTGCGAGAGCTTGTGACCGAGAGAGAGAGAGAGGTAGAGAGAGGGAGAGACCGGGCAGGGTCGGGCAGGCGGAGGGAAGGGAGGGGAGGGAGGCCCGGCCGGGAAGGGGAGGGCGAGGGAGGAGGAGTTTTGCCGGGGCGAGGCGAGGGGAAGGATTTTGCGTGGCTCGCTCGCAGTGGCAGAGCGAGAGAGAGCGAGCGAGAGCGAGAGTGCCTCGGCGTTCATCCTCCTCGGGCTTCTCCACCTCCTCCTCCGCCTCTCCCTTCCTCCTTCCCTCTTGCTCTTTATGCTGGCCCTGGTGAGCAAAGGCGATTGTACCCGAGCCCCCGTCGTCGCCCTCCCTCCCCTCGCTCGTTTGCCTTTGCATAGTTGTGCTGCTGCTGCTCGTCTTTTTTCCCGACCTGTGAAGAAGATCGAGGCGGGCAAATTGAACGAAGCGATCGATCGATTGATTGCGAGAGAGAGAGAGAGAGAGAGAAAGTGAGAGAGCGCGAGGGAGAAAAAGAGAGAGACCGCGAGCGAGAGAGTGAGAGTCAGAGAGAGTTAGAGAGTCGAGAGAGATTTATTGTTCTGGTTGCTTTTCTTTTTTGGGCCTGTTGACGATTTCGACTCGAGAGGAGAACCGTGAGACGGCCAAGGCAAGGCGAGGCCAGGCCGGGCAAGGGAAGCGAAGCGAAGTGAAGTGAAGTGAAGGAAGCGTCGGTCGGGTAGAATTGGAAGCGAGGAGGACGCGAGGCAGGAGGGCGGAACAGGAATAATTGAGGATTAGAGAGGACGGCAAGTTGCTCGCTCCGATCGGATAGCAGAGCGGCTTGGCGGTGAGCAGAAATCGACGAGGGAGCCGATACGAAGGCGGTGTACGACTACAGGTGTTTCGGTCTTGCCGGAGTGTCGATGCATGTAGGCTGGAGGGATGCAGAACGACAAGCTTGTTGTCATTTGAGGACGGTCCTGTGGATCTGAAAGGAAACTGAGCTGTGATACGGACTCGGAGAGCTACTGTGAACGGCAAGCCTGCATTGAGGACCAGACATGTTGATTAGATATATGGATCACAGTCGTAGGGAGCCCACAGTTGGATGTAGCTGATAGAGGCAAGAGATTGATCTGCCCAAAAGTCTGCCATTTTCTCTGCTGTGCATGGGAGTATGTCGCTCTTTCGGAGGTTCTTCTACAGGAGGCCACCTGATGGCCTCCTGGAAATCACAGAGCGTGTTTACGGTAATTAACTCCTCGCCAGCTCTGTCTCTGTTCATATTCAGCTTTAAAGCGGCAGTTTAGAGATTCTACATTTGCCCCTGAAAGCGTTAATTGTGTCGGGCAGAACTTTTTGCTAGTTCACTTCTTTCCTGTCGGGAGGAGAGCCTACTTAGCAAGGTGTGCCCCTTCAGAGAACAAGCTCACTGATTGTCCACTCGGCCTTCAGTTGTGCCTTACAGACCTCTCATTTCTTGGGATGACTATCCGAGAAGTCTCATATCACCCCTGTTTATGCACTCCTCTGCCTACATTAGATATGAAATCTACATCTTCAAAATCGTCCCCGCGTGTTCGCGATCCAGAGTCGCTCGCCCCCGAACCGTAGAAAGATTGAACTAGAGGAATTTTGATCGAGGACTTGAGGAAGAGGTTTAGGGCTAGAGGTACTTCAGGTTCAGATGATTGAAATATATGTATATATCCGACGCTTGTTGGATGCGTTGGAGCAGTAAGATATCTGTTTCTCCTTAGCCCAGATTTCGCCGATGCGAGTGTCATGGCCATTCAGATAGGTGAAGCTACGTCAGCACATGTGTTCTAATTCCGTGCGATGCCTGAATAAGTCGTAATGTCGTCAATCTAATGTATTTCGCAAATCGGCTGGGTCTCAATGCAGTGTTCGATTCCTGCTTCTCCACCGATGTCTTCGAGGATGAGACGTACAAAATATACATGCGTCAAATCGCCACACAACTTCACGAGCAGTTCCCCGAATCTTCGTTTCTTGTATTTAACTTCCGGGAGGGCGAGAAGAAAAGCCAACTGACAGAAATACTCTCTCAGTATGACATGACTGTCATGGATTACCCAAGGCAGTACGAGGGATGCCCAATCCTCTCAATGGAAATGATCCACCACTTTCTCCGATCCAGTGACAGTTGGCTATCTTTGGAGGGCCATCAGAACATCGTGTTAATGCACTGTGAACGGGGAGGTTGGCCTCTCCTAGCTTTCATCCTTTCATGTTTCCTTATCTATAGAAAGCTTCACACCGGGGAGGGGAGAACTCTGGACATGCTGCACAGGGAGGCCCCCAAAGGTTTGCTTCAGCTCTTGTCTCCACTTAATCCCATACCTTCTCAACTTCGATATCTGCAGTACGTGGCAAGGAGAAACAATTCGCCAGAGTGGCCTCCACCTGACCGTGCCCTTACTTTAGACTGTCTCATGCTCCGGGTTGTCCCCAGTTTCGATTCTGAAGGAGGATGCCGCCCTTTGGTACGTCTTTATGGAAGGGACCCACATCACAGGGCCACACGCACTACACAAATGTTGTTCTCCCTTTCAAAGAAGAATAAGGCTGTGAGGCACTACCGACAGGTACGCTCATTTTACCTGTCGTCAGTTGTTGATTTCCTGGATCATTTCTTGCAGTTTTTGCCCTTTATTACTCGTATAGTGCCTCGGAGCCGGTTGCGATTGCACATGTTTTCTCGGCGCGAAACTAACGATTCATTTAGTTTGACCATGTCAAGTTCTGCATCCACCTCTCTGAAGGTTTCATGAAGCGTTACGTTGTAAATCCGCAGGTGGACTGCGATGTGGTGAAGATAGATGTAACATGCCCAGTCCAAGGTGATGTTGTATTGGAGTGCATTCATCTGGACAATGAGACTGATAGGGAGGAAATGATGTTTCGCGTAATGTTCAATACCGCCTTCATCCGGTCTAATATTCTGATATTGACCCGCGACGATATTGACATACTATGGAATGCCAAGGAGCGCTTCACCAGAGAGTTTCGAGCCGAGGTCAGTTTCTGTGGAATTGTGGTTTCACCTTCACTATTTTGCTTTTATTTTTTTGTTTTCTAAATTTCATCAGGATCAGCAGTCACAAATCTGTACTGTTTTCGATGGATAACTTGCTTTGAATGCACGTCTTGGAAATAATAGTGATGCCCGTCTTGTTGTTGGGCCTGAATCAAATAGGTGCTTTTCGGAGATGTGGATACTTTTCCCCCTCCAGTGGTGCCAGTGGTACCCCTGGGTGGTGAAGAGAAAGGAGGGTTGCCTATGGAAGCTTTTGCGAGGGTTCAGGAGCTATTCAACAGCGGGACATGGGACGATGGCCATGGAGACGCAGCTCTTCGGTTTTTGCAGCAACAATTTGCAAATGGGTTTCAAGAAAAGTTGGGTCAGCTAGCAAAGGAAATGAATGGTCGAACACCAAGCAAGGTGGTGATACAGCCGGTCGATGACGATTCAGGATCCGAGTCCCCGCCTCGTGCAGCTAAGAAACCAACAATTCCTCAAACGCTGCCTTCACGTCCAGGTACTCATTCACGTCAGGAGAATTACAAGCACTTTTTTTCTTTTTCCCTTCATCTGTGAATTTATAGAAACATGTGCTGCTATTGACCTCAAGTGTCTCCATTTGCAGGTACTGGCGTTGGAGCTCCACCCCCGCCGCCTCCACCACCACCACCTCCTCCACCTCCACCTCCACCTCCTTTCGCGAGGCTTGGAGCTGCTGCACCTCCACCACCACCACCACCACCACCACCACCTCCCCCACCTCCTTTCGCGAGATCTGGCGGCGCTCCTCCACCTCCTCCTCCACCACCCCCACCTTTGAGACCAGGCATGGCGCCTCCTCCTCCACCTCCTCCCCCGCCTCCAAGGCCTGGTGCCCCACCTCCACCACCTCCTCCACCTCCACCGTTGAGACCAGGCATGGCGCCTCCACCCCCACCGCCACCCCCACCTCCAAGACCCGGCGGTGCCCCTCCTCCCCCTCCTCCCCCTCCACCTCCCCGTGTCGGAGCTCCACCTCCACCCCCACCACCACCCCCTCCACCCCCAGGCGGAAGGGCACCACCTCCTCCCCCTCCACCACCACCTGGTGGAAGAGCACCCCCACCCCCACCTCCTCCTCCACCGGGAGGACGAGGTGCTCCTCCTCCTCCTCCACCACCTCCAAAAGGACGAGGTGGACCACCTCCACCTCCTCCTCCACCAGGAGGCAAACTTGGAGGACCTCCACCCCCTCCACCTCCACCTGGTGGACGAGGTAGAGGAGTCCCAGGACCTCCCCCTCCACCTGGTGCTGGTCGGGGTCGTGGTGCTACCTTAGCTCAAGCAGCATCACAGGTGGCTGCCGCACCTCCTCCAGTTGTGAAGAAAGCCACTTTGAAGCCTCTCCATTGGGTGAAAGTAACTCGAGCAGTACAAGGCAGTCTGTGGGCAGAAAATCAAAAGCAAGATGATCAACAAAAGTACGTTTCTTTGGCTTTTCCAGCTAAATGTGTTCGCAGTATTTCCGGTGCTCACATTGTTCTTTCCTCGATGTTCAAGGAGCTTTGCCCATCGCAGTCATTCTTTTTGACAAACGTTTTGAGCTGTTTCTTCCAAGTTATCTGTTTTTCCTTGCGTCTGCTGACGTGTTAGGATTATGGTGTTCATTTAATTTCAGGGCACCTGAAATTGATATGAGTGAGTTGGAAAGCCTGTTTTCCAATGCTGTAGCACCTTCGGCGGGAGGTGATAAGCCTGCGAGATCCCGTGCGAATGCCGCACCGAAGCAAGAGAAAGTTTGCCTGGTAAGAGCTCCAAGCGGATCTTGTTTTAAATGCTAGTGAAGATGACGTGCTTTTCAACGACCGTCTCACCGCGAGATGGAATTATTTTGGTATAAGTTATAACCTGGGCACAGGTACCAGTATATCCGTGTGTAGTACAATGCCATTTCTGTGGTGCTCACAAATAATGGTTAGATTCGATGAGATTATTGACTATCATGTGAATCGTCTGTAGGTCGATCATCGGAGAGCCAACAACTGCGAAATTATGTTGACGAAGATAAAGATGCCAATGTCGGATGTGCTTGTAAGTTCTTCAAAAAGTACATGCTTCCTGCTTCTTTACGTCAACAGTGTTGCTTCTTTTCTTCCCATGACGATCGTATTGCGTGCTTTGTGCTTGTATACACATCCCGCAGCTTTCTTTTGGTTGCCGCGGCTGTGTTTCCATTGTGATTGGTCTGGCATCGAGATTTTTTTTTCCCTTGCTTTACCTCCTCAGTTTTTATTGTATAATAAAGTACGAACTCTTCTGACCTTTCTTGGATATGATGTCAGAATGCAATTTTGAACCTGGACGACACGGTCCTGGACATGGACCAGGTGGAAAATCTTATCAAGTTTTGTCCGACAAAGGAAGAAATGGACTTGTTGAAGGTACATGAGACTCAAATCCAATGCCTACAGTTTGTTAGTGCTGAGTGGTTCTGTAGTTTCTTATAGGGAACTTAGCATTGAAGCAGCTGCATTACTGAAATGTTCTTCATAGTATCATTTACAAAGTTGCCATTCTGTCAGTGTATGTCGTATGGTCAAACAATTTTTACACTGGTATTGGTGTGCGATTTGTCCTTTGAAGAAAGAGTCGATCTTGCTTCTCACGTGTGTACGTCATGCGCAGAGTTACCCTGGTGAGAAAGAAAACCTAGGAAAGGCTGATCAGGTGTGTAGGTCTTACCAATTCATCTCGCAGTCGTCGGTCCAATCTCGGTTATGTGTCTGTCGTAAGTCATTTTTATTAGTTGGATTAGGAGGCTACATGTACTTACAAATAGTAACCGATTTGCTTTTACGGTGCAGTTTTTCCTTGAGATGATGCGATTACCAAGGATGGAGGCCAAGTTAAGCGTTTTTGCATTCAAAATTCAATTCCAAATTCTGGTGAGATACTTCATATGTCGGTCCGTGCTCCTCTAGAAGAAGTTTGCATTCGGTTGTAGGAAGTCTATATTTATTTATTTTGTTGGAGCTAAATTCTGGATCTGCTGGTTCAATAGGTAGCCGAATTGCGGCAACATTTGGAAACTGTAAATGCGGCGTCTCGAGAGGTAGGCTTATCATGAGCTGGTTCCGTTACAGTTGTGAAGTTTCTTACTGGTTAAGCTTCCGACGGGACTTGCTCGAGAATTCCCGTGTTTGTTTTGAGCCACTGAGCGATAAGTTTGGTTTACCTTCAGGTGAGGGAGTCTGTCAAGCTGCGGCGGGTCATGCAAACCATTCTCTCTCTAGGAAATGCTCTGAATCAAGGCACTGCTCGTGGTAAGTTTCACTTTGCAAGTTTTGGAAATGAGCTTTTTTTAGTGCAGCTTTCAGTTTGGGACAGGGTTTAAGGACAGTTTAGGACAGTTTATGTCAAAGCTTAAGTATATTTGTTTGATTTGTTGCAGGTTCTGCCATTGGCTTCAAGCTGGACAGTCTGTTGAAGCTCACAGATACCCGTGCCCGCAACACTAAAATGACCTTGATGCACTATCTTTGCAAGGTCTGAGTTGCAAGCCTTCTGGAGAAGTGTTTTATGCTTTGTATTTAAATTGGCACTTTGATCCTGAATGTGCCACCCTTACACCTGCAGGTCTAAGGGTTCGTTGAATATTCTGAAGGTGAACACACGTGAGAGAAGCGTGGATGACCTGCAAGCCATTTACCTTGTGAAGATTCTAGCTTTGTAGACGCTAAGTTATTGTGTTATTGTGTTTTCCAGGTGCTTTCGGAGAAGTTGGCGGAGCTGTTGGACTTTCACAAAGATCTTGTCCACTTGGAGGGTGCTTCCAAGGTATTCTCACTTTTTTCGTTGAGCCCGTTTATCTAGGATCTCCGTCGAAAAGACTGCTCGTTTGGTGATTGAAATCTGGATATATTGACCTCACTTGAGGAAAACGATCTATTCGAACATCTCATACCCTGTCTCCTAGACCCCCATGAGACCGATTGGACTTTTTGGTTTTCCTAACGAATATGTCCTCGCAGGTCCAACTAAAGCAAATGGCTGAAGATATGTCACAAGTGAGCAAAGGTCTAGAAAGAGTGGAGCAGGAACTGGCGTCTTCAGAAAACGATGGTCCAATATCGGACTGTTTCCGAGCGGTATGTGAACTGTACTTAATTTTTAACTGTCAAAATTTTGAGCGCTAACCTACCTGTTGCGATGAGCTCGTGTGCACCTTTTTGGAAAGTGCATGTAGTGCCCTTTGTCCTGATAAGAGAAATTGAAGAAAAATGTATTTTGCCAGGTTTCGAAGAAATTTCTGTCAGGTGCCGAAGCGGAAGGAAGGTCATTGACCTCCCTCTATGCGGAAGTGGTAAGTCCACTCGAGGATCTGTGAGCGTTCAGGAATATGACTTACGTCAAAATCTTGAATATATTCGAACGATGTATGCTCTTGAAATTCTGTCATGGGAAGATTTACAATGTTGTGATTGCAGACAAAATGCTTGAGTTCTTTCTTATCTAGTATACGTGGGCCTTCCAGGGGAGAAATGCTGATTCGCTGGCGCAGTATTTTGGTGAAGATCCTGCGCGCTGTCCATTTGAACAAGGTAGGACTTTCAGATTTTTTTGATGAATTTTCTTGTTCTTGGTTTGCAGACATAGAAATTGAACTCGTTAAACACATCTTGGTGACTCACTTTATATTCTCACTCCGAGTCTTCTCTGTTGCATTTTGTTCATTGCCCGCAGTTATTTCTATCCTCTTGAACTTCGTAACTATGTTCAAGCGGGCTCTCGATGACAACATTAAAGCAGCTGAAATGGAAAAGAAGAGGGCCGAGAAAGAAGCTGAGAAAGAGAAGATGAAAAACTCGCCAGGCAGCGCCAAAAAAGCTGATAATGATTCTTTGATTGCCAAGCTGACAAGCAGAAGCATGGGAGCAAACCAGGATACTTGAGGGAGGCGTTCTAACAGAGATAGACCAGAGAGGAGAGGAAAGGAGAGACCTAGGAGAGAGATCCTTTTACCACTAGCCTGTAAATTTTGAAACTACAGTGACGGTGCCGTCGTTTTTACCAGTAGTGAAGTCCCAACCACTTATGACTCTGAAAGACCAACTTTCGTCAGATGAAGATCTGTTGGCCTCAAAGCAAGCAGTTCCGGGTGTCTTCCTTCACATTTATGTTGTAAACACCCGGTAAAGTGTTCTACAATACTACCAAGGCAGCAGACTAATATCTGTTACACGTCACCCGATACACTTCATCTGTACCCTACCCTACCCTACCCAGATTGCTATTTGACTTTTTCACCAGACTAAGATTTTGAGCTTGACCGAGTGTCATGTACAAATACAATAGACACACAAGCTAGGTACTCCCACTGAAAGTTCCGCTTCAACCAAGAGGTTCCTTCGGTGAGGTCTCTTGTAGCAGCTGATACACCATTAGATGGACACAGGTGTCCTGGACACCGAGGATTTCATACTTATTCAAAGGCAACCATATTTTTTTTCAGGTACTCTTCATCCTCTCCCAGGTCGGTATATTTGTTTCTCCATGAGTACCAGTTAATATCAGTCCATGCAGTATTTGTGCCATACACATCTTGTATTCTAGCCATTCGGGCAATTTGTAAGCCTCCCCAGATTTATTTTTTTTTCACTCAAATTTCAACTATTATCTTACTTACATTTGTCGTCAGTGTCTGGACATATTGAAGCTTTGAGAAGATTTGTCAGTATATAGCATGAACCGGAATATCAAGAAACGTGGGTAGTTTTTCTTAGTACTCATGTAACTCTTGTGAAAAGCAACTACCACATTTGTAGAGGTGTGAAATGCTAATAAACCACCCAACTTACTCTTGTCAAACAGATGTAATGTATGTGTAATACTTTTCTGAGAAATTGATCGAATGGCGGCCGATGAATTTAACTACATCTATTATTCGCCCAGTAGACAATGACCTGCGGACAGGCCTGTCGTTGTCAGAAGCTTCCTAATGTGAAGATCAAAGTTGTGAAGTTTAAACCAGTGACTAGAATGATGGAATTTCCACTGCGTTGAGTGAGTCGGCTATCTATTTCAGGACCTTTGATTTGATGGCCCTCAGATAGGCTTAAGTCCAACGCAGACAACTTCCTCCGAGGTTTCAATGCATGTTGGTTGTTGTATGTAATGGGAATATGTTTATGTAGATTACGTTCCAATTTAATGTGGCTCTACATCAAACGTTGCGCGCATATATATTCTTGAGATGTTGGTATTCTCGCAGGCTTGCTTCTGAATGGTATCAACGTGTTTGGATATGGAGAAGTGGCCTCTGGAAGTATGACAACAAACTCACAGAGTTGCTACCACAAGTCAAGCGACAGGCATGATTTCTCTATTGTTGACTCAAGCACGGTTGACAGGCGCATACCTATTTACAATTGATATCTTGCTCTCCTATAATCTGGGAATAGCGAAGTGAAGGTGCCACGTCTGCTCTCCAGTTAGAAACTTCTGAGTGAATGAGATGGAGAAGCCTACTTAGTGCTCTGAAGCGTATCTTGAGACAATTGTTTGTAAGAATTAGCCATCTCATACTGTTTCAAATAAAGTCAATGGATACATCAATTATCTTATGAGAGAAGAGCATGGAAAGGCTCAGACTGAGGACTGCAGTGGTGAATAGTCAAGACATGCGGTTCTTATGCGGTAGATGTCTACACTGTCAAGCTTGGCGTCACACCTTTGTGTACATTTTTACTCGTTGGCTGGGTTGTATGTATCAGTTTATTGGATTAATTAAACTGCTGATTAGCAGTAGGGCAATGAGTCCCCGTGTTTTACTGTTCCATTTTCAAGGTCTCCTAGGTATACGATCAAATTCATACTCCACGAGAAGTTCACACAGCCATCATTTCGTTCCCTCCAATCCTCCAGTGTCTAACTTCCTTTGCTGCATTGTATTGTGCGTGATCCAACATTATTTTGCACCTCTTGTTAAAATTCCTGACCTCTCGTCATCGTATTTGGGGACTTATTTATGCCCTGAAACTCTCTTTTTGTTCACCTTAGACCTGAGCTTTCCTTTGTTTCTTTGCATTTTCTTTTATGGTGCGAGCGGTGAACTCCTGTATATAGTGTCAGAAGTAAAAGAGGAGTCTTACTTCGCTTCTATGGATGCATCCGATGTCAGTGGTTGTATTAATCTGAGACCCTAGTTAGTCGCCATCACTGGCCACAACCGAAAATTACATTGCTGGGTAGAGCACTTGAGTACTCGTCTTTTTCTCGTAGCAACGTGATAACGTGGAAGTAAAGTATTTGTCGTTTTGTCCAATGTAAGTAGCAGGCAAGCTTCTGCTCATGTATACGTGCTATCAAGGCACATCATTGAAGGCAACATGCGAGGTTCATTGAAGTCTGGCGTAGTATACAGGGTCTGGAGTGTGTGGAGTGAACCATCGTGAAACTCAGATCTACTACCGCGTGTAATGGAGGATGATGTTAGATGATGATTTAGTTGATGTTAGATGATCAATTCAGTTGTTGGCTGGTTTTCGGAATTGACTGCACATCAGTATATAACTGTCATTAGCTCTGATTGTCGAGCCGGTGATGATGCAGTATTGAAGGGACTGAAGAATTTTGAGTTGCAATTGCCATGTCTACTGATAATTTTTGGTAAATTTATTGTCGATAGTCGCTTTGTACTTGGCAGCAGTGTAGACGTATAATGGCTAGATCTGCTTATTCCTCGAACGTACAGGCCTTCACATATAACTGCCCACGGCTTGCCTAGCAAATATGAATTATATATGCTCCAGTACATCAATCGAATTTGACTACTAATGAGCAACGGTCCACGACTAGGTATACTTTGTTGGCACATATGTAGTCTACTTTCAACAATTAGTAGTTCGTTGCTATGTGTGCTTTCGCCAGCTTTGTACGGTGATCCCTTTTAATGTCGCTGCCCCCGTGACCTATGTAGACAATATTTAACTCTAGCAACAACTAAAGATGAATTGCCCATAAAAAGCCACAACCGGGCGTGAGTGAATCCAATTTGGAGTGACATATCTATGTACCGAATATGTGGGGCCAAAGGCAGTACTAGCAACCAGCATATGCCGAAAGTCTTGCATCACCAGTCTGAAGGGCCTTCCACAAAGCCCAATGCTCGTCTGTTGTGCTTTGATGTAAGTTGGGGAATTTCACTTGAGTTCTATGTCAAAGTTTCTTGAATATAACTCGTTATAAAATTGTAAGTTTCTCACCGGCTGTCTGTCTAAGACACCTTAATGTCTTCCAATTGGCTGTGGATATAGTAACGTACCTAATCATTACCGTCAGACTTGCATTATCACCCTCCGACAGATCTGGTACTAGGTGAACTAAGCTGAAATTTATTTTATAATTCTCGAAGCAGTGCTCTTTACAAGATTCGAACCAGTTGATTTATACTGAGCTTTCGATACGATAAAGATGCACGCTCGCTGAGATACTCTCCTCTCTACATCAGAATTTTTCTCATGGGGTGACACATTATTTAAAGATGCACGGTAACATGTAGATGGCTATATATGTCGGATGTAGCTGAGGATTTGCTTGCCACTAAACTTCATCCAGCCCCTCGCCCGCTGAACATGACATTCTCTACGTTTGAACTGAATGATGCTCCGACAATGCGAAGAAGATGCCCAGATCCTCGACCTGAATGAAATGGGGATCACTTGTTAGGAGATTTAGCTGGTTAACAATGTCCTGAGTTACGACAACTTCAATTCTTGAAAAGTAGACCAGCTGATGTAACTTCTACATCATTATAAGTGTTTGACAGTTATAGAACTGATTGACGGAAAAATCCAATTAAAACCATGCTTGGATATTGTACTCACTTCATGTTTCCTATTTCGGCTCAGAAAATAATATCTCAAGTGCAAGTGGGGAATCGCATTAAATTTATACATATAATTCGTCCATTACTCATACTGCCAAGGAGGTAAAGTCATGGGAAGTTCCTTTAGCTGCATGTTGCACATTCAGTTCTACTTTGTCTTACACTCAATAGATTTTAATGTCTGCACAAGTGCACATATAAAATGTTTCATCCGTAAATACCATGTCCTGATCAGTAGGTATGGACAAGTGATTGTGTATTGGTTTTGGAACCAAGCCATAAAACTCCAGTTGATCGGCGTTTACCGCATGATAACGCAAGCGTATAAAATAAATTGTAGCCTTATCGACACCCAAGTGTATAAACTTGGCCACGTGGGTTAAAAAAGAAGATAATAACGAACAAGAAATTATAGCCACTCCAGTAATCTTTTCTATAACGCTTTTCTAAACTAAGCCCAAATAAAACAAAGACTTGAAAGAAGTCCAAATATACCAAACAAAATAAAGCGACAATGGTGGTCTTTTCGAAGAGTCATATAATTCTAGAGACAGTTAAAGAACCAAGTAAGACATGTTAAAGCGCCGAACAATCAAATTACTGAAACCAAAAAGACAAAAATATAAGGTGGGATTGTAGTGGCAAAACCAAAAGTGTACAAATGTGCAGAGTTGAACAAAAATAAAAAAATAAATGATCATACTCTTGCTTTGTGGTCATACATAATGTAGAAGCAAGTTAATTTGAGTTGAAACCGTTTCAATCTTTACAAGAAGTATACAAAACGTGTAAGTCAGTTATGGTACTGAAGCACAAGTTGTGCAATAGTTGATGGGCAAAAAGATGGCAGTAACGTGCATGATGTAGTACCTGATAAACCTTTTCAGTGTGTACTAAGCAAGGTTCATAATTTGTGCTTGATTCAGTACCTCCCTGAATGTTGATTTTGAGTCGTATTCACTTGTTGTACTTCTGCATAACATGATAGAAGTTCTTTAATTTTTGACTTCATGGGTCCCTCCATCCTTTCCACTATGTTGGAATTCACCTTTCACGTAAGACAAAATTCCAATTGTCTTCCTTGTAGTGGAAATAATAAACCTTGAGACTGTACTACATTGTCAGTACCAATAAATAATTCCAGCTTGTTCACTGGCTCCTGCTGGTATCTACAAGCATAAGTTGAACGTGTTAAGCTAGGCAGAGAAATGAATAAATGTACATGTAAAATCAATGGCTTCACTTGTTTCATGTGTACATTACCAAATATACATATTGGTACCATGAATATGTGAAGTCAATGCATGTACCAACGGTGATTCTCAATCACAGACGTATGAAAAGGTTGTAACATATATTACTTTCTTTTCCAAACGACGAAACTTTGTAAAGAGTGAAGAAAGATAAAGGAAAGAAAACGGTCTAAAATCATGTCGAAAATCGAAACTTTGATCTATTTATTGGGCAGGAGGGAGGTCCATTCTAGAACGTATTACATAATTCAGCATTTGATTTCTTATGACGAAGGAGGCATCAGGCGGAGCAAAATCATTTTCTGCAAGGAAACCAGATCATGGTGTCTACCCTAAACAAAACATCTTCACTGGGAGACATAGATCATGAAAATGATGAATACTCGAATCAAGGCCTGGAAATGTATCAAAGCCTTGGCTCCCTACAAGTCCAACAATTTCTGTGCTTCCGAGCCTCATGATGGAGCTGGAAGAGCTCCATGCCTGACTCTCTCGTGTACTTGGAAGTAAAGTGTGCGCATTGTTTCAATTCAAGAACATGCGAAAGTGTCGTTGGACGGTGTGGTGAAATTGTGCCAAGTTAGAGGGAGCTCAGCTCGTTCGAGCCAATCGCCGGATTTATGCACGTCTTTGAGCATAATGAATTCAATCTAATATCAGCGATGGAAATGGTGGCTCAGGTTTGTCGGTGGTGGAATTGTCCACGCGAATGCGTCTTTTCTAGCGATGAAGGAATTTGAGGCGGGTCAAGAAGCAAGGAACGATCGAAGGAGTCAAGGAATGAACAGAAAGGTTGATATGGCTGATGGATGCAAGCCTCTGATGAGGAAGGGAGGCGCCGGAGCAAGGCCCTGCGAGGAAGAAAGGAGCAGGGGCCCTGTGCAGAGGGCCGAATAAAGTAAGAGCATGACTTCATCGCTTGTCCATTGTCCACTTGTCTTTCGGTCGTTCGAAGCAGCCCCGGCCCTTGCTGGGGCTGGGCGAGTCGATGTGCAAGATGACTAATCATCATTCGTCCTCGTCTCTCTTTTCCGACAGCCGCGGAAGGAGAGGTTTTCACGCTTGATTGTCGGCGCATCGTTTCTGGGCCTGAAAATCAGGTCTCTTGATCTCTCGCCGAAGCTGGAAGCAATAATTGGAAAGTCGCTTCTTCTTCTTCTTCTTCTTCTTCTTCTTCTTCTTCTTCTCATACGGAGTTTCCACGAGATGCATCATGCTCGAGCGTCAATTGTAAATTATCGTGAATTCTTGTAAATTTCGGAAATTCTCGGAGGGACGCTGAGCTGTTTCTCTTTTCTCCGCCTTCTTCCCTTTCGGATGGCGACCATCTTGGCTCTAGGCTAGTCGGGGAGGTTGCATGGAATATGAACTTTCTAGAGCAGACGCTGCTGACTTCACAGTTCCATGTCGACTCAAGTGCTCTGAGTCCTGTTTGTTCCACAGGAGGGTTGGGATGTTCAAGCGGACGGTCTTTAAGAGAATCCAAGGAAGGATTGTTCTGTTAAGACGATGCGCGTCATGTAATTTGTCGAGCTGCTTTTGGAGCGATCGAGAGGCGGCATAATGGCGATGTGCGAGGGCCGAATTGTCACAATCTTGTTGGGGTTCTTGGCTCTGTCATCGATAGCGTTCACGCACGTGCTTGCCAAAGAGTGCACTAATATACCAACGCAGTCATCCCACACGCTGCGAGCTCTCGCGTTCCAAAAAAATGCTTCCTACTCCAGAGAGTCAGATGAAAGGGGCAATTTTGCCTCGCACCTCTTGTTGCGTAAACATGCAGGGAGCATACAATCAGTCAGTGAACGACATAGACAATTCGGATACCGCTCGCCGAGGCTGGAAGGGATTGGATCGTTTCAACAACCTGCTCTGAGGGAAGTCTCTCTGCACCGTGTCACGCTAGACGCCGAGTGTGATGAAGGCAGAGCACAGGAGACAAATCTTCGGTATCTTCTGTCGCTGGATGTGGACCGTCTCGTTTGGTCTTTTCGGACAAATGCTGGTCTGCCAGCTCCTGGCACAGCTTACGGAGGTTGGGAGACTCCCGGGCAGGAGCTTCGAGGCCACTTCGTCGGTAAGGAGTAATTGTACCAGTGCAAGCATGCAATTTTTGTTTGATTCTTTTCGGCACCTTATAAAAGTTCAGACCTCTGTCTCTAACTCATTCTTTCGCTATATCTCGATTTTTAGCTTTACAGCTTAAGCTGTTGATTCGTTGCAGATTGTGAATTTGCCATTCAGTGGCCCACAAATGACAGGAATGCGTTGGATTTGTTCCAGGGCATTATCTGAGTGCAACAGCATTGATGTGGGCAAGTACTCATAACACGAGCATCCTAGAGAAAATGTACTCGTTGGTGGATGCTCTGGAAGAGTGCCAGGTGAAAATGGGAACAGGCTATCTATCTGCCTTCCCTTCGACCTTTTTCGATCGGTTCGAAGCCATCGAACCGGTGTGGGCGCCATACTACACAATTCACAAGGTTTGGGTCTTGGCAGAAATTGGACTGCATCATCAGAAATTGGATCAGCAACACTCACGACAAATCTGAACATTATCTCCCGCTATCTTACTCTTTGTTTTTGTGATGTTTGTAGATCATGGCAGGACTTCTAGACCAGTACACTCTGGGGGAAAACCAGAAAGCCCTGGATATGCTGGTTTGGATGGCCAAATACTTTTTGTCAAGGGTTGAGGCAGTAATCGAGAATCACACAATCGAGAGGCACTGGACCTCCTTAAACGAAGAAGTTGGAGGCATGAATGATGTCATGTACCGCCTGTACATGCTGACGGTAGCCTCCACATGTCATTCTTGGCCCCGAAGTTTAGGATTACATAACTGAAAATTGTGTCAACTGGATTGTCAGAATTAACTTTGTCACAGCTTATGAGTATTACAAATCTCTACTCTATTCGGCATATTATGTTAATACATGTGGTATAAACATCACAAAGTCTCATCACGTTCTGCTGACAAATGGTCTGTAGGAAGATCCGGAGCACTTGAAGTTGGCCCATTTGTTTGACAAGCCTTGTTTTTTGGGTCCGCTAGCTTTGAAGGTACTTCCCATTCCCAAAACTTGTTAACATCGGAAAAGGACTGTTCATGCTCTTTGACGTCCCTTCCTATTTATGTCCATTATTTTCTTTCTTTCGGTATGACAGGTCACTCGATGCTGACAAATGGTATGGAATCGATTGAAATTATCTGATTGGTACTTTTTTTTCAATCGTTCGTGCAGACCGATGGCCTATCTGGGTTCCACGCGAATACACATATACCTCTTGTTGTCGGAGCTCAGATGAGATATGAAAGTACTGGGGACAAGTTGTATAAGGTAGTCGTTTGACAGTGGCCCTGCGCATTGATTTCGGTACCTTTGATGGATTAAAATGCTGTATATGTGTTGTGGTATGCCAGTCTTGTGTCCTTTTGGAAGTCGATATATTGTTTGGGTACTGAACATTTCTTTTCAACCGCTATTCTCGGGACGAGATTCACGACTTTCAAATGCCTTTTTTTCATCAAGTATTTGGACTTGCTATCAGACATTGACTGCTCTTTGAGCTGTTCGTTCGTTTGCAGGAGATCGCAGAGTATTTTATGGAAGTTATAAACACGACCCACCGTTACGCCACCGGTGGAACCTCTTCGGGAGAATTTTGGTAAGCCGAGCACTCATCTAAAGTTTGATTCGCCAGTTACTTCTAGGCGAAAGCCTAGAAGTATCTCCTAGAAGTATTTCATATCTCCACTTGCACCGCAAATGTTAGAAGCACCAGCCATCTTTATCTTTGGCTTGGAATTCTACAGGTCTAATCCCCACCGGCAGGGCCACCTACTGACAACCGAAACTCAGGAGAGTTGTACCACTTACAACATTCTGAAAGTAAGATCACAATTATGCTTTCGCAATAATACCACTACGTCAAGTTCCTGAGCTTGTCAACTGCTGATATTGGCATGAGTGTCTGTTTTCGCCCGTTATTCACATGCAGCTTCTCCCGCAGATTGCGAGAAATTTGTACCGATGGACGAAAGACGTAAGTTATGCCGAGTACTATGAGCGGGCCCTTGTCAACGGCGTACTTGGGATACAACGAGGAGAGGAGCCTGGAGTCATGATATATATGCTTCCCGAGTTGCCGGGCTCTTCGAAAGCATTATCATATCATGGATGGGGTACTCCTTTCGATTCGATGTGGTGCTGCTACGGAACGGGTATTGCCGACATACTGCACTTTCTCAAGCAAATGTTGCATTTGTTGCACTATATAAACGGATCAGTGGGTTTGATCAAGTGCGTTTTTAAAATGTGTCGACACGATAGACTGTTTTCACCTTTCAGTGACCTACTACTTAGTGAAATTATATATATATATATATATATATATATATATATATATATATATATGTGGGTTGCTGTAACAGTGGTGATGACCTCGTCCTTCAAGTACAGTATTAACGCGGTGACATTACCACCAATGCAGGAATTGAGTCTTTCTCGAAGTTGGGAGATTCGATCTACTTCGAAGACGGGAATGACGAGCTCTATGTTATGCGATTCGCTTCAAGTTCTCTCTTATGGACTTCGGCTGGATTACTGCTCAAACAGAAAGTTCATCTTTTGACATCAGAAGACCAAAGTCTGAGAGTTACTTTTGAGTTCAAATTCCTTCCAGAGGTTCGTCGCAGTCCAGAGTTCATCTGACCTCAACATCAAAACTTCATTAATGTTTTTCATTGTTGGTATTTTTTTCTGATCATTTTGTTCTTAGAGATTCTCCAAATGAGTTGCCTGTTTTATATGAAAGGGCAGATAGTGGCAGTGATATAATTGCTGAAATTGTTGAAGTGATCATCTTTAGCAGGGTGGATTTGGTAAGAAGTCACGTCTATCTGTGAGAATTCCTTCCTGGGCGACTCCACGGTTTCTTCATGTGAAACTGAATGGACGGTCTTCCTTTCAGGATGCCAGACCAGGTACATACGACTGATGTTTTCTCCCTATGTGATAAATCAGTGGAACTTTAATGCTTTTGCACGTCCCATATACGGTCACTGTAGCTCACCACTATGTACAATTAGTAAGGCGTTCACAATTTCGGTGCTTCTCCTCTGTTTATCACAATCCGCCGTTAACTGGCTTCATTTCACAGGGAGCTACTTGACCTTCTCCAGATCGTGGAAAGTGGGAGACAGGCTGGAGATCGAGGTACCTGTCAGTTTGACGATTGAGAGGGTTCAAGGTAATATCCATTGTCTTTCATCACGGAATATTCTTAAGTTTACGAATTGAAACGACATTAACAAAAGTGAGAATTACTTTCTGAACCTGCAGATGATCGTCAAGAGTTCTCCTCACTTCATGCAATCTTATATGGTCCTTATGTTTTAGCCGGTATGACGGATGGAGATAATGAGCTTGGAAATGTGGATAGTAGCTCGTTGGCTTCCTGGTTGGTTCCAGTCCCAGTGTCATTTAATGACCAGCTTTACAGTTTCAGTCAACGCGCTGAGCACAATATCGAAGCAGAATGGAGTGGAAAGACATCCCAAATTCCTAATAAATGGAATTCATTTGTAAGTGAAAGAAATGGATCAGTGGAGATGAAGTCGGCACCACAAGAAGGCACCAATGAAGCAGCTTCGTCAACATTTCGAGTTCTTGAAATATCACAAGCATCTGCAAAGAATCATCTTCACAAATCATACCTCTCGAACCCCGAAGACAGTTACATACACAGGTCAGAGGAAGCCGATGTTGATCAGACTGGAAAATCAAGTTCCAACTTCCCTATCATGTTTGGATTGATCGCCCTTGAACCTTACAGCAAACCTGGAAAGGTTCTGGCTCACAACGGACCAGACAGCAAGATAGTGGTTCTGGACAGGATCGATAACTTGAACCATCATGTTCAGCAGATCAATGCAGAGTTCAGAATTATACCTGGTTTATCGGGTGATGAAAACAGCATTTCATTTGAAGCAGAGAGCGACCCGGGCTGCTTCATAACCACTTGTGCAGATCACAGTGCTACACTTCGATGCAAGAAGGAGAAAGCTGAAGATGCAACGTTTGATCCCACAGCCAGCTTCACGGTGACGAAAGGTCTAGCTTCGTATCACCGCATGAGTTTCTTTGCTGTAGCGGAGAACAGTCAGTATTTGCTCTTTCCCATTTATGCCTACAGAGATGAGAAGTACACCATGTACTTCAATTTTACCAACATGGTGTGACATAAACCAGCTACAAATATATCTGCAAGAGCGACCACGACAGTTCTTTTCTCATTGTAAAATATCTCTCATGTACCATTAATCTTAATGTTGGTCACCATAGATTTGGTCACTGAAGGAGGACTGGCATTTAAGATCAAGTGTAACTACGTGAGGCAGGCCCACAACGGACCTGGGAGCCTCACAAACATCAGGGATTTAGGTTTATGTGCTGAAAGTCCTACAAAGTTGGTCTTAGATTGCAGTCAGGAAGAATACAGATGTAAACAACTTTTGTCTAATCAATCTAAGTTATTGTTATGTGATCAAGAGCGAAGACTACGGCACTCCCACCTTGATTATCGAGAAGATGATCCCATTCGTCATGTTTTGGGCATGAAGTACTTTGTCATGTCTTAGTCTTTGCGTCCTGAAGTCCACAGTAAAACGGTTCAGCGTATTTTAGGTTAACTAGATTATGTAAGGGAATACATGCATTTCTGATTTCTGAGAGTATTTTTTCATATTTCGAAATTTAACCTTTATTACTAATTGCCAAATAGATGATCAGTTCCAATTATTCACATGTTGATGGGCACTGAACATGAAATTTTGAGCTGGGTTGTGAATCCTAAAATAGTTAAGCACGGAAGTGCAGAAGACCAATCTGGTGAATAGAGTCGGACGTTAATTATGCCTTATATTGGAAAAGTGCAAACTTTGTGAGGAGGTAACATGACAACACTAGAGTATTATATCATATTATCTCCTTACAAAATCTGCACTTTTCAAATGTTTTCCTTACAAAGTCTGCACTTGATATGACTATTGAATCAAGATATATTATCCAAACATTGTAGTATGTGCAGTCAACAGTATACCCTATGTATAGCCGTAGAACATGAGGTTACTGAAATTATTTACTCTTACATATTTTAACTAGCTCAGTTAAGAGATAAAATGCTATGATAGCATCATGCTGCTACAGGAATCGCTGAAAGATATAGATCAGTGTATGTAGTAAAAATCTAGATTGTAAAATCTAGAGCTGAAGAATGAAGAGTGAATTACCGCACAAAACATGTATATCATTTGTTTGGCAAGTTTTGGGAAGTATGTCTACGGTGGTTGTTGCAAAATTGATGATATTGGGGTCGGCTCGGTTGTAATGAAAAAGACAGAACCTTGAATTTTTTTGAGAGTTTTAATTAACATGGCGTTCGTGAACTTTTTTCCATAAACTCATGAGCAAAATAGTGCAGCAGAAGAGAAGTAAGCAGCTGTATTGGTTGAATGTCCATCATCTGAAATTAAGTTCGTAAACTTTTTTTCGGTGATGGAATGGTACCATCAAAAACCATGGTTGCTTTGAAGTTATTTACACACTTTAGATTAACACTGAATGGTTACATATGGTTAATCTAAACCAAATCAAGAGGTTATCCATTAGACAAGGTTAAAATTAGTACTAGAGATTGCAATAGTTGGAAAGTGTTAAGTTTGAAAGAGTATTCCCAGACGTTCACTTAGATACAAACATCCAATAGAATAGAATGTGGTTAGGTTTAGGCTCCACTTAGATGAACCACATGTTTTCTGCAGTTCTTCTAAGTGGAGCTACATCTGCTGGAACTAGGGCTCCGATCGGGTTTGGGTAAAAACCTAAAACCCGAGTTTGGATCGGATCGGGTTGAGGGATGTACCAAACCCGAAAACTAGTAAAGCAACGAAAGATAAAAGCTCAGCTGCAAGCCCAACTGTTCCGTTGTAGTCTGCATCTCGCTCGATGCGATGCACCACCCGCTCCCTTGCTTCTGCGTCTAGCTGGGCCGCGCTACGCTACCTATTTTGCTGTTCATCCTGACTCCAAAAATCTTAATTTTCAGAGTTTAAAGTTAATTAAAACTCTCAAAATTTTTCAAGGTTAAATTTTTTCGGTTTGGAAATTTTTTGGTTGTAATGTAAAACTAATTTGAAGAGTTTTAATTAAATTCCATTAAATGATAAAGTTGGTGGCGTGGAAGAAAGCCATATTACAAGTAGTGCATCAAAAGTATCATTCAGATGGATGGCCCAAGGTTCAGAGTGGAGAAGTTTGATGGTCAAACAGACTATTTCTGATGGGAACACAAGATGATCAACATCATTCTGAAGATGGGATTGGAGAATTATGTACTCAAAGTTCAAACGAATCATGTAAGCGATGAAGATTGGTGTGACCTATAGGTAGGCAAAAATTACTAAATCCCAAGACCATGTTAATTACCAATTCAATAATTTGATTATGGACTTGCAAACCTTGGAAAAGATGTTCGTGACTCATCGTTGGGATCACATCAATCACCTGTAGTGACGAATTATCATTCTTCGTGATAATCACAAGCGAGAGCCAATCGTGTGCATTCTCTTCTCCCAATGGAATGTGATTATAATCATGCTCATTGGCTCCAATTTGATACATTTTGCTCGACTCACGACGACTATTAATGCCTCTGCCATATCTAGACTACATTCGGGATGATCACTCCGAGCTTCAGTACTGACAAGATCCCACTCTGCTGTGACTCTCTCCACGCCTTCAATGGACGAAGGTTGCAGTATTCCACTGATACAAACGAGAATCCCCAGACCAGCAGCTCATGGATCTTATTTCGTACAATTGACACCTTACTGATCTCTATCGAGGTCTATTTTTATTACAGTGAGATGGACATCCCAAAAACCGACTCATATATTTTGCAATATTATAACCTGTGGCAAAGCACGGAATAAAGAGTTCACAACAAACCACAGAGAACCTGGAGAAGAGAAAGGTACGATTAAGGCGAGAGGGGGTGGGTCCCAACCCAAAAGCAAAGGAACCAAGGACATGAAGGAGAGAGAAGATTTGCAGCATGGAAGACACGAGCATGGAATTAATTGAGTGTTCAGAGCAGCCAAAGCCATTCGAAGGTCCAGTGGGGCACCGAGAGGCGAGGAGAGAGAGCCAAGGCAAGGAGTACTGATGCGAAGCGCCATCACATTAAACATGCCCGCACTGTCCTGCGAGAGCCGCCAAGACGAGAGCTAGGAACTATTGAATCCTTCAGTCCCCATCTCCAAGTTTAATACAATTTTTATCTTGTTTTCACACATCTCCGTTCATGTGCCCTCGGGAAGGAGTTGTGGAAACGAAAGGTCAGGAAAAGTGGTCGGCATGGAATCAATTTATCTCACCAATCAGGATTGTCTCCTTAGAGTTCACCCTCTATCGTCAACACAGGGATTCGTTAATGCATTTTTGCCATCTTGCTCGTATAGAGCTGAAATGGCTCTGGGAAGCGATTGTGGACTTCTTGTCAGATACTCATGTTTTATTTCTGTGGACTGATATACAGTTGTTTACTATTATCTCAAAGTCGAGATATTTCTACAATCTTCGACGCAAAAGACAAACCTTTCTATATTCTCCCAACATTTTAGTATGTGCACATGGACTACAGGTCCTCTAATCAATCAGGTGTCATCTGCATCCATCGTCCTCAAGGTGGAGGTCTGAAGATTGAAGATTTGATGCACTCTCACTTGCAGTTGCAAGGGTTGCATGAGCATTTGTCACCGCACTTGCATCCTTCGTTGGCTCCCTCGAAGCTGAAACACCATCACAAGCTTCATGAGCAAAATAGTGCAGCAGAAGAGAAGCAAGCTACTGTATTGGTTGAATGTCCATCATCTAAGAAGCTCATGCCTGGAACTAGAATGGGTCGGAACTACTAGAATTGGATATTGAATCATACCCTCTCATCTCCGAACTCTCGAAGTCGTCCATGGACCTTTTAGCGCAGCAGCTTCATCGACAGAACGAGCAGATAAGATCAGATTCATGAGATCAAGTAATTGACATGCTATTCCACTCATTGGACACTTGAATAACTCTCCAACTCTTCCTCTCGTCGATGTCACAAAAGCAATCGGTGAAATTACGTGCGGTCATTGAGCAAAATCAAACATGTCAGCGTCAGATTTAGTGGTCGAGATTCGGAATACAGCTCAAGCAGGAGAAGCTGACGGACCTGTTGCCGCTGGCGCACTTGCAGGCGGCACCGCATGAGCAACCGGAGTTTCCGCAGCCAGACATCTTGAGATGCTTGATAGAACGACGAAGCGCAGGCAGGCTCGAACGAAGAAAGAAGGATTGGAATGGAATGGGATGGATGGGGATGGGGCAGGCAAGGGGCTTGAGAGCAATGTGTTGTGCTGCTGAAGAATGCGGAGCCAGGAGCTGCTTTATATACTGGCTTGATCCGCCTTGCCTCCATTGCAAGCGCATGAAAGCCAATCTAGGTGACTTCTGAGCAGGTTCCACAGTCATGTATGTGATCTCGACATTGGATTGGATTATACATGAAGCATCAAAGTCAACAGATGAAGATTGATGGTCTGAATGTAAATCGTACGCAGTCCTCTCCCATCTCTTGAATGTACCATTTCATGAGCATGACACTTTGTCTTTTAGTATCAGAATTATCAGTATCATTTCAGTGGCATTGTTTTCAAATTTTGTGTATATTGGTCATTATTTATCACTAATCTACTGGAACATTGGTTTTATATAACTGTATATACATATATTTCATTTTTTTTCAATGGTTTCTTAGCAATTTTTGCACGAAAACTAACTTAAACTTATGAAATTATTATTTCAAATCTGCAAAGATATATATAAATAAAGAAAAGATTCTATCCGTGGTCATATTTCTTAGTCTTTTTTCTAAATAAAAAAAAAAATCTCGAAGCAAATTTGCTCCGCTGCATGGAAGCTCGACAGATTTGCGTCTTTCTTTACAAGCCAATGAATCCTAGTGGGTTGATCACCTCGCTTAAACTGACTCAATCGTTCTCTCCATTTTTTATCATGACAGTTCCAGCCATCATAAACAAGTTATATATAATCAGTTCTAACAAATTAAGGTTGTTAAGAAATGTTCAGCATTTTTTAAGGTTGTTAATAGAAATCATTAAATTAGTAAAAAATCATTAAGTTAAATTATGAGAATATAGAAAGTTAAAAGTGCAAAGGTAGTTCTCAACAGGAATACTCTCAACTTTATGAAACTCTCATCACTCAAATCTAAGAGGACGACGTGAGTAGATGACTCTCAACCAGCTGACTACTGAATTAACATATGGCCATAGCAGTGCAAACTAACGTGTTCTGACCTCCATGTGATAAAAAAAAAACACGACTAGCTTGCATTCCAATTCTGAATTTCAGTGTAAATATGAAGCCCCATCAAAAGAGTGTAATGTGATGAGAATATATACACCATATAGTATAATTGATCTTCAGAATTGTCTCCAAATAGTAGAATAAGCTTCCATGTGACGACATCAAGGTTGATATGAACCCATGAGGTGGTGGAACTTCACGTCGTCCTTGGGGTAACGCAACTGGTGCAGTTGGTAACCGAGTTTCGTTAGAAGCTTGAGTACAAGCACGTAATGAAAGTTATGTTTCTAAAATTGGAATGAGATTATACATGTACATTAATATCCAAACACACAAAAGAAAACCTTCCTGATTATGTTTCAAGTATTCATTCATTCAGCCTTGGTGCACAATTGACCCCACTTCCGCATAGATTTGCGACAGTATCAATAATTTCCAATACAGGAAGTTACCTTCCTGCTTCTCAACAGCTTTTGGGTCATCTGAAGAGCAGAGTTTCATGCTCATCAGGTTTTAAAGGTGTATTTAATAGATGTAAAGGATTGTGTGTCCGATGCACGCACAGACTCAGAGTCCTTACTGTACTTCATGCACTCGTTGTTTGATTGCACATCAAGCAACAAGTTGACCACATACATGCCTGTGGAACCAGCTCAGAAGTCACCGAGATTGGCTTGCAGCCGCATGCAAAGGAGGCAAGGCAGATCAAGCCAGTATATAAAGCAGCTCATGGCTCCGGATTCTTCAGCAGCACAACACATTGCTCTCAAGAAATGTGTTTAATAATTTCATAAGTTTAAGTTATTTTTAGTGCAAAAATTGCTAAGAAACCATTGAAAAAAAATGAAATATACGTACATACAGTTATATAAAACCAATGTTCCAGTAGATTAGTGATAAATAATGACCAATATACACAAAATTTGAAAACAATGCCTCCGAGAATGATACTGATAATTCTGATCTTAAAAAACAAAGTATCATGCTCATGAAATGGTACATTCAAGAGATGGGAGACGATTCAGACCATCAATGTTCATCTGTTGACTTTGTTGCTTCATGTGCAATCCAATGTCGAGATCACACTCATGACTGTGGAACCTGCTCAGAAGTCACCGAGATTGGCTTTCATGCGATTGCAGTGGAGGCAAGGCGGATCAAGCCAGTATATAAAGCAGCTCATGGCTCCGCATTCTTCAGCAGCACAACACATTGCTCTCAAGCCCCTTGCCTGCCCCATCCCCATCCATCCCATCCCATTCCAATCCTTCTTTCTTCGTTCGAGCCTGCCTGCGCTTCGTCGTTCTATCAAGCATCTCAAGATGTCTGGCTGCGGAAACTCCGGTTGCTCATGCGGTGCCGCCTGCAAGTGCGCCAGCGGCAACAGGTCCGTCAGCTTCTCCTGCTTGAGCTGTATTCCGAATCTCGAGCACTAAATCTGACGGTGACATGTCTGATTTTGCTCAATGACCGCACGTAATTTCACCGATTGCTTTTGTGACAGCGTCGAGAGGAAGAGTTGGAGAGTTATTCAAGTGTCCAATGAGTGGAATAGCATGTCAATTACTTGATCTCATGAATCTGATCTTATCTGCTCGTTCTGTCGATGAAGCTGCTGCGCTAAAAGGTCCATGGACGACTTCGAGAGTTCGGAGATGAGAGGGTATGATTCAATATCCAATTCTAGTAGTTCCGACCCATCCTAGTTCCAGGCATGAGCTTCTTAGGTGATGGACATTCAACCAAAACAGTAGCTTGCTTCTCTTCTGCTGCACTATTTTGCTCATGAAGCTTGTGATGGTGTTTCAGCTTCGAGGGAGCCAACGAAGGATGCAAGTGCGGTGACAAATGCTCATGCAACCCTTGCAACTGCAAGTGAGAGTGCATCAATCCTTCAATCTTCAGACCTCCACCTTGAGGACGATGGATACAGATGACACCTGACTGAGGAGAGGACCTGTAGTCCATGTGCACATACTAAAATGTTGGGAGAATATAGAAAGTGTTGTCTTTTGCGTCCAAGGTTGTTCAAAGATCTCGATTATGAGATAACAGTGATCGACTGTATATCTATCTGTCCACAGAAATAAAGACAATATTATCTGACAATGTACATGAAGTGGTTGCATTTTGAAAACTATTGGCTTCTGTGATGGTAGCATTGTTTGATTATTTTTCCACGGTGGACATAATCTTGAGTTTAACGGTGTCGAGGAAATAATGGTGCACGGAGTGTTAAGAGATTTTGGGGTGGGAGAATGTCATTTGGGATACCGGTACAGCAGTCCATCTTTATTCGATGTGGGCTATCTAATTAGTTGTAAGCTTCTTCTTAAGATATGTTGACTAAATTGTTGATGAGTTGGAAATTACTTACGCGGAGAAAATTCTAATTTTGCTACTACTTATGGACTTGGATATTAATAGTTCAATTTTTGAATTGGATGTTGGTGATTTTGTATGTTTTGGTGTTATTGAAGTTTGCATATAGGATCTCACGGCGGGTTGCAAGTTGTCTTGAGATGATATGTTATCCTTCAAGGCTTTACGATTCATAATTCTTGATTTTTTTCATTTATTCTGATTAAACTAAAAGCATACAAAAAGATATTTTAATTACATTTGTGACAGTCGATATGCAACAAAACGATTGGTATCTTTCTATTTTGCTACTTCATCATCCATAGCTTAAAACTTCAATTATGAAAGGATTCACGTCAAATCAAATTTAAGTTTAACTATATCTCTGGATTTTGATTGATATATGTGGTAGTGAAGTCAATGTGACGTATCAAATCTGGCCATCTTTAGAAGAATATTTTTCATAAAGACGATTGGGATTTTTCAACTGAAGTTAATCTAAGCTTAGTGGAACCTCAAACATTTTGCTTATGCTTTGTATATAATTAAGCTACAATGAATGGGAATATGACATGACAAGGTGTAGTTGCAAATTAAAAATCATCAATCAAAGCAACATAATAAACCGGATGTTGAAAAGAAAAGGCCTCAAGTCATGGAGAGCCTTAGATTGACATGCATAAGATTGGAAATCTATCGAGTCGATAAGAATAGGGAAATTCACAAAAGCTAATGAGCGGCGTTGAGTGTTTTAGATTCTCATGGAACATTGGTTGTGAAACAGGGCAGGGAGATAGCACAGATCTACAGAGGGAACCTCGTTGGAGAATGCAGTCCTGCGAAGCTCACAGCATTTCTTGTTTCAGAGTAAGTCCACATTCGAGTGACTCGAATGGACATCAGTTTTTGGAGCAACTTCTTCCACCGACCATGAAAGAGTGCTCATAGGACTCCAAGTGCAAAACATTCCCTTGCATGTTGGACATACCGCAGCGCAGATCACGAACGAGTGTAACTGAAGCATCTGGCTTCTCGAACATCCGAATCCAGATGGCTGCCTCGCGCCAATTCAATCGGTGCTCTGCTACGCTATTCAGGAATCTATTCCATCATTGAATCCGATGAAAGTACAGGCTTTGAAGGGGATCACTGCCCTGCCCTGCCCTGCCCTGAAGAAACGTGCTTCGGATCTGCCTACTCGTCCCAATCAAGGAGATTTTGAGAGAGGACGACTACGCATGACCCTAACCCTAAACTCTCAGCTCGCCATGCATGACTTGCTGCGGTCCACAGAGGTCGATCCCTTCTACATAGACTAGCAGTAGAATCATACTTCACCTTCAGACTTCCTCAGTTTCACTTCACTTCACACTTTTCGAACACTGATTTCTTATATGCTCCCATAAAATCTGAAATCAAGCCTTATCATAGCTTGTGAATAATAATAACTGAATTGAAGAGTGCCTTATTTTTATTTAGATAAATATATAGCATAATATATGACAAATTACCAATCGGGCCCATTAGCTCAGTTGGTTAGAGCGTCGTGCTAATAACGCGAAGGTCACAGGTTCGAGACCTGTATGGGCCACTCACTTTTCATATTCATTCAGCGTGCTGTTTTTGTGAAAAATAGTTCTGTTTTTAAGAAGGAATATAAAACTGAGATAAGGAGAAATGAAAATAAAACAATTCAACTGCTCGGTTTCCATGAATTTAGCGATCCAAAATATTATGGAATCAATAAGTTCCTCGTATAAAAGCCATGAGACGACAGAAATCAGTTGAAATCAGAATTTGGGAAGAGTGGATACAGACAGTATACGGAAAGTTCGTTTCGGGTACGTCATGAACTGACTGCGGGGGATAAACGAATTGTGAAAGCCGGTCGATATGCGGCTTAATGTTTTAATAAAGCCATAAAATAATATTTGATCAAATTCCATCGTGCCGTGAAAAATATTGTGAAAATTGTGAAAAATATTCTATTTGAGAAGGAATATCAAACTGATATAAAGAAAAATAAAAACAAACTATTCCAATGCTGAGTTTCCAGCAATTTCACGATCCAGAATTTCATGGAACAATGCCATGAGGTAATAGAAATCGGTTGAAAGCAGAATTTGGGAAGAGTGGACACAAACACAGACAGAGAGAGGATGGGGAAAGTTCGTTTCGGGTACATGAATGATTCATCATCCATCATGTACCCGAAATTGCGGGGGCTAAATAATTTAAATGATTTTGAGATCCCGTCGAATTGAGGCTCAATGATTTAATACCGAACGAGCGTGCGGGGCCCACGCCAGCAGAAAATAGAAAGGCATGAATGAATGTGATCTTCACGACGCCCAGCTGCTGGCTGCATCGGACGGACACCGATTCTGTTTACGTTGCGCGAATCCAAAACCCCGAGCCCTCACTCGCTCGTCCGGTCAGAAAGAACGTTGGCATGCGCTTGCAGCAGTTGTACTTTGAATGGATCGCAGAGCGGGGTTTCAGATTGAGATCAAGATCAAGAACGCCGATCCGTATTCGTCATTCGTCATTCGGAGCTGGGCCTTCGAGCGGTGGGAGAATCGCACACCTTCATCGATCGATCGATCGATCGAGCACTGCGTGCGTAAAATCAGAAGTCTACGTCGAGAAGGATCTGAAATTGCTCGTCGTGTGCAGTCTGAATCGCTGAACTGAAGCTGAAGCTGCAGCAGTGAACTGAATCCTCGGACGATTGGGGAGCTGAGTGACGGACGTGATTGAGCTCGGGGAAGCGGGAGTGAAGTGCAGCTGAGATGGGGTTCCAAGAAGGTCCGGGCAGGCTCAGACGGGTGATCACAGCTCTTGTTCTCGGGTCGACTCTGTGCATGGCGTTGTACTGGGAGTTCATCGGACACACGTCTGCGGATCTGAAGCCATGCCCGCCGTGTGCATGCGACTGTTTGCAGCCCGGGGATGAATCCTTGAAAGAGTCTCTTGGAGATTTGAAAGATGTTATCCTGCCAAATTGTGGCAGAGATCATCCGGGCATGCAAAGTGAGTTGAAGAAAAGCAGATTTCAGTTGATGAAGGAAGAGTTCCTTCTGAATAAAATAGTACGGCAAGAAACTCAACTGCGCTACGAAAAGCCGATCAGAGATGCCCAAAAGAAGGCAGCTGATCATGAAAAGGAGTATGAGAGCTGCAATCAGAAATTGATTGAGAGCGAGGGAGCCAGAGAAATGGCCGCAATCGACCTTTCTAACCAGAGAAAGGTCACACTTTTGTGGGAAGAGAGGGCACGAACATTGGGATGGAAGGACGTGAAAGAACGAGGGACGAATCCACAAGCGGCGAGTCCCAGCTCATCCGATCAGATGAGCTGAAGTACATGCAGGTATCCTTCTGTCCACCCAGTCTCCTGCACTTGAGTCATTGGAGCGACTCCGGTGTTTTTTCGTCGAAGACGCTGTATCAGATATTGCCCACAAGTTCCTGATATATTACGCATTGGTTACTGCAGATTGCATGTTGGAGCTTGGCTCTCCTTTCAATAGTCGCGATGCATCGTTGAGAAGCAACCGGGAACCAACTGAGCACGTGGACATGAAGAAGCTGGGCGATAAAAATTAGCATCTAGTCAAATTTCGTGGTTAATGATTGAGCACCACTGATGTCGTATATTTAAGCGAACAATTTCGTTTTGCATTTTTCATGAACATCCATTATAGTTCTCACTATTAGTGGAAATTATCGTTCATGTTCCCTTCATTGAAGGTCTCCCTTTTTTTAGGTAGAGCTAAGCCATTATAAATGTCTGTTGTAATGAAGCTAATGTTTGACCGTCATAAGCTTCTTTAGATAGACATGTAGTGAGCAAGGCCAGATTTGATACACGAGTCACACTATCGATCTCATGAAAGTAAGAAAGATTATAGATCAGGTCAGCTGACCCGCTAGAGAAAAAAATCTTCAGAGAAAAAAGCCATATTTGATACCGTTGTCAAATTATTGAACTTCCTTCAATACTGGAGGCAAAAGATCAGATCAAATGACTTGTTAAAACATTTAGTGCTAGAAATGTAAGAGTGAAAGCCATGTCTGATACCATTGTCATATCCTTGAGCTTTTGTCAACACATATGACGCAGTAGATCAGATTGTATGGCTTTCTAATGATTGACTGTACCTTACATCTATGTCAATCAACATTGCGTTTTCAGAGCCCATGGAAGGAGTACCATGATCTCAATATCCACAATAGTTACGGATAACATGAGATTCCTGCAGTACCTTACAGGAATTGTACAGTTACTTGTATGCTGTTCCGTATCAACATTAGCTTGACTAGGATGTTCTCTTGTCCACTATTACCAGGATATACAGGTAATAGAAATTATGTACATCTAGTGAGTTGACGAAGGTCTGTAGGTCTGTAGGAGATGAGCCGAGTCTGCTCAAATTTTATTCTCATTAAACAGGCTCTACTTCGGTAACTCGTCAAGCTGAGGCGAGCCAGTGGACTCATCCTTTTCAGTTGAAATTTTCGTAGTTCTACTTCATTGAATTGAACATTCTGGCTGCCGCTCACATGTATCAGGCACAAGTCTATCACCGTTTTGATGCACTAACCCTCTCCAACGGAGGAAACTGCAGGCTTATGATGATGGGGATTCGACTGTTGAGGTTCTTCAAATATCAAAATGGTTTCAAGCATTGACATCTTTTAAGTCGTTTGAAGTCTAGGCGTAATATAAGAAAATTTCCGAAATTTCCGTCAATGAAATAAATCCTGAATGATTTTTTTAAATTATCATAAACTAAATAGTCCCTAAGGATTTCAATGTCTAGAACTTGGTGCAGGAATCTTGTAAAAACTTCTCCACATCTCTTGCCAGTCCAGGGTATGAAATACCCCCCACTAGAGATGTTTTCCTGAAACTTGTCACATGCTTGTGAAAGGTTGAACACAATGATTTCCCAGAAACAAAAAAAATGTGATCGCTATTATCTGTTAACATATTCAGCATATCCCTTTATATGTTAGGTAAATTTGGTTATTATTTGTTCTTCTAGCGTATTCTTTTTTCTAATGTATTCTTAGATTGCAGTTCCATATGAGACGTGGTGGCAAAGCCGACATCTGACCAGTCAGACTCTCGGAGCCTGAGGAGATCCTTATTCTAAGGATTTTTCATTGCCCTGCCAGTCGGAATACTCATGGTCGAGGCAAAGTATTACTTTACGTAAATATTGTAAGTTGCTGGTGAACATAATTATCATATGGAATTTAGTCGGCATTGCAACCGAATCAAAGGACAAATGGATAGTAGAGTCATGAATTCCAAATGTGAACTCTTGGATCTGGCCAATGAACTGCTAAGCTACACAGGCGGATAACTTGAAGTTGAACTGCAAATTTTTTCTTGGAATGGGAAGATGGCAGCCCAGTGCTACATCTACGAACATCTGGTGAAGAAATTTACAATTAAAAGATGTATAAAAACGGATCCAACACTTCTGCTACGCTTTGAGAATACTCGGAGGTTCGTGAAAGAGAAGTGAAAACCGAGGTGTGAAATTATTCTTGAAGCAACATTTATTAGAAACGTTAGTATTTTTTTAAAATTTAGTGACTACTGAATTTTCAATCAGTCTTTTCTTCATATACAGAATGCAAAAAGGGAATGATTCAGCTTCACATATATTATGATTTTAACATAACTTTCTGAATTTTATATAATTCATGAAAACAGAACTACTAAGCATGATAATTTTGGACTAAGGCAAATGGATTTGATGCGTACATATGTAAGCACATAACGTGAATTTAACCTTATTCTACAACTTGAAAGGTAGAAGGACGCCTGTAGAAGTTTAGAAATTACTTTTAAGTGCAGAGAACAACGAATCGCGTCAAATGATGAACCAGCCTCAAAATTGTAATGTATGAGACTACAAATCTTCGTTAGTGTACGTTGGATCATATCTTGCAAAATCAAGAAAATGTTATTTCTCTTTCTAGTAAAATGCGAGAAGATTTAAAATTATTTCATCTTTTTTTTCGTCGAAATACTACTATAAATCAATTAACTATTAATTCAGAACAGGGTTGGAGAGATAAGCTGCTCATAGGATTTTCCTCAACTTATATGCTTGAAGAGACGATAAATTAACAAAACAAAAACAATATCATGTCGAAATCTAGTTATTTTATCTAATCTAAATTTGATTCGAACTTGTTGCAGAGGAAAAATTTCCTTTAATTCCCACGGGGATTTGAAAGAGCAAAGGGGACCGAAACGAGCGCGCAGCTGGTTTCGGAGATTTCCTCGAAGTCAAAACAGGCGAGGGACTGGCATAGTCGTCGCATTGAACCAATTGATCATGAGAATCTGCAGTCTACATCCAACGAATCCACCAAGAGGTCGGTCTATCGAGTCGATTGTGAAGGCAAAATCTGCCAGCCACTTAGCTCCACGAAGCTGATCTCCGTGTTCGTTAAACGCTGCACAGGCCTACGAGCAGCAGCAAGGTTGGCTCTTGCTGTGAAGCGGCGTGTTACCACACAACCAGAAAGTTCGACTCATTGGAGCACAAATCTTCACTTCCTGGTTTCGCACCTGGAGCTTCTTTTGAGTACCCTCAATAGCCAAACTTTCAAGGTCTCGGAGATCCATAACCCTCAGGAAAGCATACACTAAAATAACTCTCTAAATATTATTATATCCATGAACATACAACTAAAAAACATGACAATTTTGGACTAAGTCAGATGGATTTGATGCATACATATGTAAGCACATGACGTATACTTCACCTTATTCTATATTCTAAAAAGTAGGACTATACCTTATTCATCATAATCTAAAAAGTAGGACGCGTGTACTTTGTAGAAGGTTAGTGTTTACTTTTAAGTGCAGAGAAGATGCAACTGAATTGCAATGAGAACAATGCGTGACTGAAATGTAGTGAGATCCTTCCTATAAGCCCATGACATCGTAGTTCTGGTGACTTCGAATCGATCGGTGGAGAATGGACCCCACCATCGGAGTGACTACAGTACAAAACTGTCTCATTTACACGCGTACGGACAGGACGTACGGGAGCTTCTTCCATATTTAGTGGTCGAGGTCAATGGCAAGATACCGAGAGATGACCGGATAATGTGTACCCGGGTTATTCTAATCGTGGCAGTGGGAGAGAGATGGAGACTTTCCCTGGAACCTTCGCAAGGCGGAACAATGCTCTATTTATTGTTTGGAAGGTTCGTGCAATGCGCACTCGCGGTTGATTGCCAAACAAATGATACATACTAGCCCCAATAAAATGAATGACAATATGATACATTTTGGGTGTTAATCCTGAATGGGTTCTCTTGAATGTGCGTGCCTAGTTCACTTTTAAGACTTTCTCACTTTAGTACATCTTTAGTTTGTTTAGTTTTGTTTCTTGTTCTTTTGGAGCATATGATATACACAAAAATTTTACTTGTAAGGTTGAATGTGAATGCATGAAATAATAAAACTTATTTTTTTGTTTCATGCTTCTTGGTTTCAATTTTTCAAGGAGATTTATGACATCCAATGACAATCTATTATCACTTGAAATGCCAAATATGACCAAAGATGTTGCCCAAAAACGTTCCACTAAGCTAAATGTAAAGTTCACATAGATTTTCTTACTCTTCTCGTAAATCAAAATATGGCTTTCGATACACTCCTGCTCCAAAACTGAATCCATTTATTTTATCCTCACAATGCAGTCTTTAGTTACCTCTTTCTTAAGTCCAAATGATATTGTTTGACGGATCATAGCTGATTTAGATAACATTATCAAAATTTTCTTCAAAATGTTGAATTGAAAAAGTTGCCATGGAAACACGTTTTTTTGAAAATTTTTAAGCAGTAGGTTTATTATCAATGGAAGATATCAAAGCTTCAAAATATTCAAAAATGTTATGTCTTTCTTTTATGATTGTAGAAAACTAAAGGATTATGTCTTTAAGATGTGTGCAAGGAAATTAGATTCAAGATTGTACACTTTAAGGATATTACAAGACCTAAAATGTACTTAAATTATTTAGAGAGTCTGATTTTATTTTCACAAGTCTTTTATTAAAGTACTTTTCATAATTAGCCTTGGTTCTATTTCTTGATTATAGGAAGGCTTAGTTGTAGCTTTCCAAAGTATTTGCTATCTAGTCAGCCCTCTCAACAGAAAAATTACACTCGATTGGTTTTTGTATCCTTGGAAGTACAATTCGAATTAATATTTAGTTTACTACGTTCTCATGAAAATAAAGACAGAGTTATGTCATCACTGATCCTTTACATTGCTAGAAATTTTTCCCAAAAGCAGCAGTTAGAAACACGCCTCCTTATATGAAAGTATGACAAATCCCTTCTTAAGTTTGTGATTTCTTTCATCTTCTGTTTAGATTGGTTAAATTACAGTTCTTTTGCACTAGGGCAATCAAAACTTAATTCAAGGAGGTTGTTTTTTTTTCTTGCAAGCAGTCACAACTGAATGTAGAAAAAAAACGGACAACAAAAACAATTCACTAACTTATTTGCCTTCTCCGTTTGTGATGCCGATTGGCTCTCGCCTTTAGTCCTGCATTGAAACCATTTTATCACCAACTCATGATATGAAAAACAAAACTTGAACATTATACAAAATGACATGGTAAATATATCATGCCCGTGGGACCCAAAGTGTCAAAAGTCTAAACAACACAATACAACCCAAACATCCATTGACCAGGGCAAATATACTAAAGATCAACCCCTAACTAATGCCAAGAGCATTAGAACAATGAAGTCCCTAATATAACAACCTAAATCAAAATGCACTAGTTGTAATGAAGAATAAAAATCTCCACTCATCACTAACATCAACACCACTAAAGTAAATGCAATTGCCGTTCCTGATTCCGATTATAACAGTAGCTGTCGTGAGTATGTTAAACGCAACCGAGAAGAAGTGAAGAAAGGCAAGGAAAGTCGAAAAGAAAAATTAAAAATAAAATTTTAATATTATTATTACTATTCTTATGTGGGCAAGGGAGCTCCAAAGGAATAAAGAAAGGAGCGAGGAGTTGCGAAAATCGTCTTCCTTTCGTCGTGAAATACCGAAAATCTGCACATGCGGTTATCTCTCTACGTTGACTCAGCGGACGGGGAGGTAGATAAGGTTGACTCGTGGGTGGCGACACGGGGGCACAATGGAATGATGCCTCTCATCGAGTGAGGCTGCAGAGAGAAGCAGCAGGGGATGCAAAAGCATGTCAACGAGAGCAAATGCTCCAAAAGATGTCCAAAAGATAATAATATCCATCATGGAATCCAACAAGTGGAAGTGTCAGTCTGACCCATTCCCTCGTCCCGTTCTTGAAGGTCCGAGCTGGCCTGGCCTCCTGACGATGCTGCTTGCTTCCTTCGAGTACGACGAAGGCACCAGGCCGAGGGTCTGATGAAATGAATCCTCGGCTCAAGAGGAATGGAATGAGAGCGTTCCTGTTCGCTCCTCATTCGGCAGTGGACTCGGTCTCGCCCATTTCTCACCTGCTTGCGCAGCAAGGTCTGCGGCCACCACTGTAGAATCCCCGTAGGTTCTGCCTCCCCCTGTTGATACCAGCAGCTGCTGCTCTTGGGCAGCATTCTCTCGCCTACTTCAACATCCAAGTACGTGAGCCATTCTTTGCTCTGTTTTCGCTTTGTGTGTCGTGGTGTGTGTCCTGACGACGGCCGTCAGGCGTTTGGATTTTGCACATTCGTGTCATCGACCCCTTTCAGCTTTCATTGCCCAGGGGAGCAATATGGTGCCCCATAGTTATCGATGATTGTACCTGAAAAGTATTGATTGGTCTTCTGGTTTGTTTCTAGATCCTTGCCATGTGCGAAGATCGATTTTATTTTGTATATAGATCTGCGTGAGCTTGAAATATATCCCACCGTAATTGATAGCTCCAGAGGCTCCCTGCATCTGAGCTCGCTAGCTCTTATCCTAGTTGCTGCTGCTGCTGCTGTCATCTTCTTTCGCCGATTTGTTAGTGAGTTTCTTATCGAGCTTGCCAGTTTTTGTTATGTACGAGTTTGAAACGCCTTCTGTGAGGAGTCATTCTTATGATCGAAGAACTGACAGCTCGATCAGGTCAGGCATTCGATTTCAGAGTCTTACCCTGAGTGTGTGTGCATAGGTGGGGTTTCAGGCAACAGAGGGAATGTACAGCGAAAGGGTTTTACAGAAAATAATGGCGGCGGTGCGAGGCATCACAGAAGGAAGGCCGACAGAAACAAAATCAGTAGAATCCACGAGCGAAATGGGTCCATCTCTGTGAGCGCCTCACAGTCGGTTGGGAGGATCCCCTTGTTGGCAGCAAGGCAACTCGAGAGATTTCTTCGATACGAATCAGGGAGAAGCTCGATGGCTCTCTTGAAGCGAACCTCGCCGAGCTCCTTCTCTCCGCTCAAGTACATCAGCCTGCCCAGCCTTCTGATATGGGTGATGGCGACGTACATCATTCTGGATCTGGGCATGCACCTGTCCACCTCCGAGGACGGGCATGTCCACAGCCAGGTGATCAAGTCTATCAAGTCGAAAATCTCGGAGACAGCGGCGGAGGAAGAAGAAAATGGCAGCGCGGTTATGGAAGACGGAAGGAATGCCGATTGCAACTCGGTTGAAGCTCACATGGACGTGCAAGAAGACCAACCCAGAAAGCCCGAGGATCCATGGAACCAGCTGAAATGGGGTCTACCGCCAGCAGAGTGTCGAGTCAAGGGCCACCTCATCGAGCGACTGGATCCATTGAACAACTACCGCAGAGGCGTCGCTCTGGGCTTCACCACCGACTTGGACGACAAAACTCAGATCGAGCAATGGTTTCTCGGCACCAAAGAGGATCTCAACAAGGCCAAACGAAGAGTGTTCATCGACCTGGGCGCCAACGAATTCACCACCAGCTTTCTGTGGTTCATGCAGAGGTACCCGTGCGATTTCACTGAGATTCACGCCTTCGAGGCGGATCCGAATTTGTTCAAGTTCCCTACAGGCTGGGACGAGGAGGCGAATTGGATCCAAGAGCCTGGCTGGGGAAAGGTCAAATCCAGAGCTGGATTCGTGCCTTCCTGGCTGCTGGAACGCATCCATTACTACAACAAGTACGCCGGTGTCGTCGACAATGTGTCTGCCGTGAACATCACTCGGTTCATGAAGGAGGAACTGAAACTGACTCCCGAAGACACTGTGATTGTGAAGATGGACATCGAAGGAGCGGAGTGGAACATTCTGTACGACTGGGTCAAAGATCCAGAAATGCCTCAAATCATCGACGAACTCTTCGTGGAGTTGCACTACTGGCATCCGGACAACAAGTGGGATTTCAAGCGCTGGGGCAGAGTGGATGCCACCAGAATGCTCGCCGATCTCCGATTCAGAGGATTTTACGCCCATTATTGGGACTGATTAATCAGTCATCGACCTCATTGCCATTTGTTTCTCAGCGCACATTCAATTTCAATTTCGATCGTTCGGAGTCTGCTCCTGTCAGCTATAGCTGCTTGGGGATGGGGTAGGTGAAAGGCGACAGCAATGATGTAGGCGGTAGGGCCAGGCAGGACACAGAGGAGGGAGGGAGGGAGACGAGAAAAATAAGTCTGCCCAGGCGAGCGGCTGCGCTCCAGCACATCACAGCACGGCCATGTGCGTATGTAAGGTCCAGTAAATTTTTGTAAAGCTCCGGACTGATGAAGGTCTTGGGAACTCACTCAGCTCAGCCTTCGAGGACTCAGATTCGGGACCGTGTGCAGTACGTGATCGAAGTGTGTCTCGTGCGGTATGTGAGTGACGTCGTCCTCTGCCTGTCCACGAGCTCGGTGAGTACTCGTAACGGCTGCGCATTGTTATATATTTTTCCTCCTCCTCCACGCGAAGTGCAATCAGAAACGACAGTGAAGCTGGCCCCTTCCCCTCCCCCCATTTCATGTCGTACCACTTCCTTTCGTACCATTTCGTGTCGTCTCGTGCCACTTTGTCGATGATGATGATGATGATGATTTGCTGGAATCCTTCTTCGCATACGACAACAGCACTGCTCGAGTGCTGAGGGCCCCGTTCGCCATCGGGTGAGCGACTTCAGCAGCAGTTCTAACTGCAGCCAACAAATTATATGCCCTCGAGGTGATCTGGGGAAAACGACGGAGACCAGATCAGGACTCTTGTGGGCAAGATCTGGGATCAGAGCCAATCATGAGTGGGATGGGGCTTTGCTGGAGGCTTAGATATTTCAACGAGAATTCGGTTTGGATGGAGGGGACGATAGCTCTAAGCTCTGGATATGTCAGGATACAATTCACACCTTTGGATAGGACAGAAAGTACTATGTCCAACTGTTGCAACAATTGTGGCGATCCTGTTTGCTTCCAATAGCACCGCATTCAGATATCCTTTTACTTTCACATCGGAGGAGGACGCTTTGCGTTGTATGGCACAATGTACATTTTGATTTTGATACTGAAATTTTCTATCACAAACAGCAAAAATCCCCTCCATAAAATTTGGTCTTTTCAATTGATACGGGGTGTAAGTCTGAGGATGAAGAGCAACAATTACGTAAGTTTCTCCAGCGAGAAAGTGAAGGAGTAGAAACATGCTACAAGGTACTTCCATGTATAACACACTGTCTCGAAGGTTTACTACTCATGAACTTCCAACACGCAAGCATTCAAGAATGGGATAATCAGTTAGACATAGCTTCTGTGGATGACACCTGGAATACACTGCGATGTACATAACTTCCAGCCTCATTCTTTATGACTCCTTTGCAAAATAAAGCTGACGAGCTTTGTCGGTTCCTGCATTATTTGGCGAGTCACGTTAGCATTCACTGTAGATAACCCTCTTGGTCCCTCACTTGAGATTCTTAAATTTTGCAGATGTTCAAATTGATACATCTTTTGTGCTATCCACTTGGGTACCTGGCCCCTGCCAGTACTAGTCATATTGATCTCATCGGATAACTCAATACTTAATATTCATAGCAATATGACGAAAAGACTGTAGCCTGACAGTATCCCAACATGTTTCAATTATAAAAGTTGGCTCTTTCTGAGCTAATCATTTTAAACTCTTACACGCTTTGTCTGTATCATAAGTCTTTGTTCTTGCCTTGTTTTCGAATTTTATTCCTGTCTATATTCAATCACTTTTTACCTGAAAGGGGATCCAAACCAGATGGATGGATATTCCGCATTGTAGCTCGCTACGACTTCTGCCTTGACCTTTGAATTATCGAATAAACTTGATTACTCTATGCTTAACAAGAACAGCAGGGTCCACACTTCTACTTTTGTTAGGATCGACCACAGGGACAGGGAATTTAGGGTGAAAAAAGTTCGAAATCATTCTGCTGATTGTCATGTTTATGACTATTTTCTAAAGACTGCTGTTTTCCCTGAACATAATACAAGTTTAGGATTTTTTCAAATTCCGAGAACTAAAAGTTTTAAGTACCTTGCTTAAAGGTTGTTGAAAGACTTTGGATTAATCTTGAAAGATTACCTCGTGGTGATACTAAGGAGTCACCTAAAGTATCTTACAATCTTATTTTCTAAAGACATTATAGATAAAGTAGTCTACAATGCTACACCATGATAGTCTTTTGTAAAATTCTTCAATACTCCAGCTTCATGACTTTCACCTTTATGATATAATATAAGATGATAATATATGATATATATGACCTTTATGATAATATAAACATTGACTTTTCGACTACAAGCGAAGTGATATCTCTTGGAAGTGTAACATTGATTCAAGTTTTGCCTATTTTTAGTATATAATTCGTCTCTTCTGAAGCTGAGCTCATCACCGTACATCAACAGCTAGACAAAGATATTCTTCGGAGTATTCAAACATTTTTCTTTTATGCCGGATCCAAAGCCAATCTTATACCTGTCACCATGGAATACAAGCCATCAGTCACTAAGATTTTGTCTGAACGATTTTCTGTGCAGTACGTGCTGGAATTTTGGCTTCTATTTGACAGTAATCTCACTGGGAAAATGCACTTCAACAACTTAACTCCCTGAACTCAGAATGCGTTCTGATTCCACCTTCATTACGAATTCCACGTGATGTCTGATGGCAAACCTTCCCCCCCAGTTTAAAATTATAGTTCTTATTAGATATGGTTATTCGATTGGAAGTTCTACGTGGTTGTAGCGTTATTACAAGACTTGTAAGATCACTCATAAAGTGCGACATCGACTTCCAACCTTATTAAACTAGACACACTAACAACAACATCTACAGAGCTAACAAAATATTGTTTTCATATTATTTTGAGAATCACATGACAATACCACGGATATGAACTTTATGAGGTTCTCTGAAGAAGATCCATCCGTTTGCGTTGATTGCTTATAATCCTGAGGAAGAAGGAAATTCTGAATGCATTCTGCTATTTTTTCCAGCTGTATGAGATCTCATTTTCTCGTGAAGTATCCATTTTCGTCAATACTAGAACGGAACATTCTCGGCAAGGAATGTGATATATCATTGCGGGCGTTTTTACTGAATGAAGATACAACATCAATGAACAATGAAAAGCTTGTTGAATATGTAAAATTTTCTCACTTAATTCATTACTAGAGAATGAAGCCATTGGAGCAGTCGATAGATAATCGATGAAAACTCAGAGGAAACGTTCAGGGACGAAACTTGGCACTGTATGTGAATCAAAGGTAGGAAATCTCAGGCAATGTTAAAATTATGGCTACTGCACTGACGATCGAAACTGCATAGCATATCCTGTCGTTGATTCAGCCTAGTAATTCAATCAATTTGGTGGTTCAAGATTCAGTTCTTAATCTGTCTAGCTCTCGCTTTTCGAACCACTCTAGTGGAAGATAAATTCATTCTTGTCAAAGAGTGCAAAGCTTTGCACATTACACACGACTTCAATGGCCAATTGATGTAGCAAACTTCTCTATGGGTCTTCACTGCCCCGAAGGTTTTCAATGGACCAGCTTCAGTCCAAATGGTTATGCATAGTACGTACAAATCATACGAAATCACACCGAAGAACAATTCATCTGTTGTGGTATAACACAAGCTATAATCTATTACCTTGATATCTTGCCAGTTGATCAGTTTGATGTGGAGCTGATAGGCATCCAATCGATAATTCAATGCTGATTTCAGAGCAGCATACACTCGCAGGATATCACATGTAAATCTCCCAACCGTGATTCTCCTCGAGGATTCTTCTAAATCTGCAGATATCATTCGCATATAGCGTTCTGTCCTTAGAGCTGGTTTTAGTGTGGTAATAGAAGAGATTCAAATTCATGTGGTTAGTATGCTGGTTATCCTGAGCCACGTTTGACTCTATGTACTGAAGTCAAACCCAAGGCTCTGACGTCTTAAAGGAGATGAAAGCGAAGAAAGATGAGCACTTTTCTGGATTTTGGTATTTAGCACTAGAGAATCTAGGTTTCTACATTCTTACATTCAGCTACAAAGTATACGTGAATAGGAATATTGAAGGTGTCCAGAAAAGACGAAAAAACTGAAGGCAATCTTTGCACTCCATTAGATCTTATTGGTGATGCCGTGGAATAGGAGGATCCTTTGGACATCTATCCAATTGAGTTTCATTTCAAGAATTTTATTTACATGCAAAAAGTGATAATTATTTTACAGCTTTTGATAAGAACAAATATAAATTATTCTGATGTATTCTTTTGTACAGGTTTTTCCCCTTAACTCATGTCATAATGTCTTGAGAATAATCATTCTTTTACTAAACGTTCTATATTAGACAAGATAAAGGTAGACTCGTATGTATTTGTAGAAAATTTTTGCATCTACTTCATATATCATTTTTTGAGAGTTTCAATAGTCTATTGCACATCGTATTCAATGGAGTTTTCCTATCATATATTGTGTACAATAAATAACTATTAATAACTTTTCAATTATTGAATTTGTTAATATGAAAATTTCAATCTTTGTTACAGCTACCAAGGTTATTTTACTACCCAGGGTAGTTCCCAACTACGCCAGAAAATTCCCACATGTAATCTTTCCTTTCTAAAGATTTTGAAAGATTAGATACAATGGTCGCACGTTGGAAGAAGATTCCAATGAGTTTGACGATAGACTGGCGATGAACAGCCTCTATCTGATTTCAAGGACTGCCACACTTAACAACAGTTTGAGCGTAGATTCAGTTTCTTTTCTTCCACGGTTTTCCTTCTCATTCAGGTTCCATTAAAGAAGACGACCATCAAACGTCTACAATTTCAAATCCTTTAGTGTTGATACATATTATTACTACAGATTTCTACAGGCATGTTACTGATGTAGCACAGTAAAAAAAAAGTGATCTTCTCAGACTTCAGTCACAAGCTTAGATAAGTCATTTGAAGACTTAACTGTCAAAAAATTCTGACTAGTACAAGGCAGAAGAGAATACCTTTCTTTGTGGATTCAATTGCTAAATTGTGAAGTTTAATACACCGATCAAAATCACAAAACACAGTTATTGGTAAACAAATATAAAGTCGTTACTACTGCACTGAGATTTAAGTCAGAAAGTAAGGCCGCGTGCCAAAGTCGCAGCCAAAAAGGTTCATAATTACAGTATTGCATGAACGTGCACTGACTCTAAGCCATGATCGTTGGGACTCGTCTTCAACGTAAATGATCTCGGAAACGATGTCACACAAAGAGAGAAACAGTCCTGATACCAACGAGATGGTGATTGTTGTAGATGTGTAGGTACATACATTCTTCCCGGATAATAATTCCACCCGGATCATGTCTCGGGTACACTCCATGACCCCTGATGCTAAGTCAACTGAACCACGGTGTAGTGGACAACAAAAAGTGTCGTTGTCAGACTCAGCAGATTGATCCGACAATTCCTGTGCATGTTACGTAAGTCAGCTCTATCAAGGAAACGTTTCGGAGAGACGGAAGCATGGATATCTTTGAATAATTGAAAAGAAAGAGCGAATGGTCATGGCAAATGATAACAAACTCTCGAAAACAATACGAGCTGAATACCGATGGAATGTTCTACTTGCACTCATATTGAATGGAGAGGAAACGGGGCGAAAATCTGCGATCTCTCTGGATCTAGTTAGGCTCAGACTGAACTGCAGCCTATCGACACCTGTACACAAGAACATATAAGTAGTTTGGAAATGACGACAGTAACACATCACCAGTCGGAGTAATCCCATGTGATCCACTTTTTTTGTTTCCAAAAAAAGTGGATCACATGGGATTTGCTACTCAGGCTGGAAGGCGAAGACGGATCCAAGTCAACTCCACCTCAGGGTGAACGAACTATGAGCTATGTTTCTGCATCGAATGCTCGTGATCGGAAACATCTCAATTAATGAACGTGGAATCTACAGAGCTTTCTGTAAAGGCTCCCTGCTGAATTTTACTAACTCATAACACAAACTTCGATACGACTTGTCTATAAGGGAGAAATCTGAACGTTCGTTCCAAATCTAGTTGCAAGGAGCTGACTTTTAAAGCTCAGCGAAGAGGATTTTGGAAGGACTGTATAATATTGTCCTATCGATAACCGATGGCTCCACCTTTGCTGTCTCTTGTGAGGCATTTTCTTCAAGGGAGCGCAACTCAACAATGTGTTTCACAAGCAGGGGCCGCATTGTGCCCGTATAAGGATTGCTGTGGTAAGGCAGGGTGGTGTAATTCTGGCGATGCATACTGCCGAGAAGGCTGCCGGAGGGGTCCCTGCAATTATGATACTTATCTGAACGGAGATGCTCTGTCGAAACCGTAAGTTCCTTTCCGGCCTGGCAGCTCTGCAGAGGTTGTCGTGGGCGTTGTCCCTAAAGCGCACTTCGAAGCCATCTTTGAAAACCATGACAATCCTTTTCGTAGCGAGATTCGTAGCAGCTGTTGGCTTCTTGTCTGAATTTGGAGCTGAAGGTAAGTGCTCAACTAGTAGACCCTTTTTCACCACAGGAACAAACACAGCAGGAAAATCCATGGGTATCTCCTGGGCCTCCACAATAATGTTGGAAATAGCAAAATGGTTAAAAGCTCGATTTAAGTTAACACTTATACCGAAAGAAAACTCTAATTCAGAGTTCGTAGGAGGGATGTGGCAGCTTCCAAGGTCAAGTACATATTAAAATTTATGGATAATCTCTCTAAAAAACTTCTGCATCGTGCGCTTGATTGTTTCAGAGTTACTTCATGCTTGGCAGAAGTAGAGACTGATAAGATGTTAAGACTTCATGAACTTTTAAACAGTCTCATTGCCGTGACATTCTTATCAATCTGATATACAGTTCTTTGGGCGACAGACCTATAAATACTAAGTGTACTTCAACTTTATTCTACCATTCCACAACAAGTTCTTATATCTCAATATCTGATGAGTTTTACATTCCATGAATAAATAGCTAGAAACTTTACTTCACAGAAGTGAATGCAGCACACACTGGTCTAAGCATTAGTTCGTAGATATGCTCAATCGATGATCGCTTGACGATATAGGAGATAGTGTCAAACTATATATTTACAGTTTCCTGGAAAGAAATCGCGAGAATCAACTCTCCCGCTCGAAGATAGTATCATACGTGATTCACATACCGCAACGGCGTTATGTCATATGCTCTATCTTCTTCTTCTGCTAGAAAACACGGTTAGTTAATTCGCACACTCACTCAATGTGTCACTATTGATGAAAAGGTGGAGCTCTTTTGGGTACAGTCGGTCTTTCTTAATGATTTACTGATGAAGCATGTGTGTCCTTGATTCCTGGCGGGATTAAGCAAGCTGAGCGAAGATAATCCTCCACCTGGTCAATCCTGTGATAGAGCCAGTGGATACAGTTGCTAAAAGGCCAGGAGTACCTCGGCCGTGGACCTGTGCAAACTTCCTGGTACTCACACTTTCTTAAACTTCATCTTCTCTCAAAGCTAGCTAGTTTTTTCTTGAATCGATAATGCTTGAGCTCTCTGTTTCTACCCTCCCTGCATTGTGTTTCATTTCGACTCATGTGTGCAACATGCAACAATATCGTGAAGGCAATTGCTTATCTCTGATACCTATAGAAATCCAATCCAGCTTCATTTCAGATGGTCTACAATGTTGTGACCGTTGCAGGAGCTGGGACTACGGGCAGTGCGGCAACACGATCAGTGTAGACCTTCTGAATGATCCGCACCTTGTGGCAGAGAGTTTCCAGCGTTGATTTCAAACCCACAATCTGGTTCTGGCAAACTGAGCAATCGCCCAAGCCTTCTTGCCATGATTTGATAACAGAAAACGTGGTTCCCTTCTGCAATGTATTTCAAAAACTGATGGCAGGCTTACGGGGAGTTGGGCGACTGTGAAGAGACTAAAGTTACAGGTCTACTGGTTTGACAACAATCTATGAAGTCTCACTATTTCTTCTATGGCATGACGTATTAGGCTTGTCGAGCTGACTGAAACAAAGAAGAAATACAGTGGGCTCAAAGGAGCGGAAATTCAAGGCAGTGAAAAAACTGAATTCTGTGTGTAAACTTGCGTAACATTAGTGTACTCTGTACGGTACCAGGTCAAGCCATGCGCTTCTGGGCCTTGAACTATCTATACAAAATTGAGCAACATGATGGGTTGAATAAAATATTCTATCTCTTATGAGAGAGCTTTGACAGACTCATCTGCTTACACCAATCAGCTGAGATGATCAGATTCTGCAATTTTTCACTTTAAGTAGACAGATGCCGGGTCAGTCAGACCACTTTATAGTATAATCCTCACGATCGAAAAGGCTTCATTACATTCGTCTCTAACTGATGGACGAGTGATACTTTATAACATCCCTGTGCTAAAGGATTAAGGATCCATCCAAAAAGCACTAGAGGGAATCTGATGAAAGTACCTGAGAGTCACTACTGCGGAAATCTCGACAAAGGCAGCACGTAATTGTGGAATATTTAGACTGAATCATGATATCTTTCTGGCCCAAGCTTTTGATAATCACTCTTTTTGACTATGTAGTCACTGGTTTTCTTCGTGGGACACTACCTAAATTCAGAGGAGATTTACCAGCAGACTTCACCCACATGGCAACCTCTTTAAGTCACTTTGAACTTAAAGAGGTACTTCAAAAATCTCATTTTCAGATTCTTGGTACAATGGCCATGAAACTGTTCAGGGTTTGCACGTTTAGAAGACTATGAACAAAGGAAATTAAGCGCTACATATATGGTTTAAACTTTTGTGATCAGCTTCAAATAATTCTGATTGCATACGGCTCCTATATACAAAGTGGACTTTATATGCTACCATTAGTTAAATACTCTCAAACTTTTACGGTAAACTTGACTCAAGGTAAATATGCATTTTCAATTATCATTCCTTCAATTTTCAAAGGTGATGTATTGGTGAATAATTTCATATCAAAATCGTTTTATGGTCAATGAAAAAAATTAACATGAATTGGTTCAATACGAGTTGATAGAATTCCCAATTTTCTTTGAAACATGAAGATTTCAGTTCTCAGTTGGCTCTATCTTAACAGGAATGAACTCCCGATGTTTCTTTCTCTGAAAAGATTTCATGCTCATGTCACTGAAATATTCAAGAACGACAGGAAAACTTAAGTAGAAATGAAAACAATGTTCTAGTGGATCAATATGCTTGTTTACAAAGTTTGAAGGTTTTCATTATCCGATAGAAAGTCATATCAGGTAAAACACAGGAATGAAAAAATAGGAAAGTTTCTGCTAAAAAGGGAAATATAGTAATACCTGACCTAGTAGAGCATTTTGAAGCTGGAATATAATGAAATCTAGCAATGTATATTGATTTGACAATTTCTTCCTTCGTTAGATAGTAATCTGTTTATATTGTGCTTTGAGGTCATCGATTTGAATTTTTGGATCTCATTTTGGGTATCTGATGTCATATGTAATTTTGGCATTGTACTTACTCTCTTCTCGATTTATTGGAAACATGAAAAACCGACAGTTTATAAATATACATCATTCAAGTTTTGTGACCTGAAATAGAACAGATGCTTGAATGCGCACGTTTTCTAAATGCATTCAAGCACTCATCAAGTTAAAGATAATTATACCAATTACTTTCTTTTAATAAAACTTTACAGGGATGTTCTTTTCAGTATTCTTTATATCATGATGAGATTTTAATTTCGTTGTTGCGACTGTAATAAAAAAAGAAAAATCAAGTGTGGTTCGTCACTATAAAATTCACTTTGAATCACTTTGAGAATAACTTCAGATTGTATAGACATTTTTTTATAATTCATAATTGAAAAATTTAATTCACCGTTATTATTCTGAAAATTCACGTTAGAATTTCTAGTAGATTATGCAAAGTGTTATTAGAAGCCTAAAATTTTATTTAATACATTCAAACTAATAATTAAAATAAGTTAACATTAATAGGAGGTATTTGATGTTAGCTATTTCAAGGTTGATATATATGTGAGGAAAAAATGTAGATAATATACATATATATATTTTTTTATTTATTTAATCAAGTGTTCGGTTGACAACTTCATTGCATGGAAGAAACTCTATATTTCAAATTCCATTATTTCATGTCCAAGATTTTTGTGGAAGTTATGTCACATTTTTGTTCATATATCTTTCATCTGTTTTCTCATGGAAGAATTGAGGAAATAACTAAGTCATGGAAAGGAGTGATTACAGCTGTTACATGGTTGAGAAGTCCAAGCAACGTAAATGACATTTAATGGTGTTTCGTAAAGAATACAATAAAATTGTAAATCATGAAGAATGAACTTTCCGTTCAATTTCAATAGAATAATCAATCAGGAGAGCTAACATTCTTTCTATCGAGGAAAATGTATGTATGAACATCAACAATGATGGAGAATGAATGACCCTAGAAACAAGGTTTATGTATTACATTTGATGATGAGAATGTAAAAAGTTATGAAAGTACATTGAAAGTAAGTATATTACAAATGATATGGAATACAATAAAATTGTAAATCATCAAGAATGAACTTTCCCTTCAATACAAATGAAAAATTCAATCAGGAGAGCTAACATTCTTTCTAGTGAGGAAAATATATGTATGAACATCAACAATGATGTAGAATGAACGACCCTAGAAGCAAGCTTTCTATATTACATTTGATGATGAGAATGAGAAAAGTTATAAAAGTACACTAAAAGCAGCTATTCCACCTGACCACACAGTACATTTCGCCAAATGATTACTCTTTTCGATTCCTTATGAATCATTCTAGGCCAATGAAGAGCACTTTATTCGGTCTGCAGGTTAAGCTCGCTTACGCTTTATTCCAGTTCATGTCCAAAGCCACAGAATTGAAGGGGTGAGTTTGCCGAGGTCGAGTGGACCTCACAAACTCCTCCTTTTCATGAAATATAATATTGCTAGAAACCTTCTACAAGCTAATTTGATTTCAGTTAAAATGACTGAGCATTTTATTCCACGCGCTTGAGATTTTGTCCTCGATCTCTCCAAGAAGATTGGCATGCATGATGAGCATATGAGACCCTGAATATTATGATCATCCTGATAAATATATGTTTGCTGATTTTGTCACATGCATAGGTGGACCATCTCAGCATTCCATCAGAAAATAGTCCCATGCAATGTCGTACTACGGTAGAGTGCTATCTCAAATTCCTCGGGTCAAAAGGAAGTCTAGGTTTCTGTTTGTACTGAGCTTTGATTTATATTTAAAACATCAGCCAATCATTCGTGGTCATGAGTCGGTATAAAATGTATTAGATGTTCCAACTTGCTAATAACAGACCCCATCACTCCAGATCCAGTTCCATAATCGCTAGACCAGTATCCCCAAGCTCCCGCACACGTGTCTTGCCTATTGACCTCGTCAGATCTCGTCCAACAGTGGACTAGCAATATTAGAGCGTGTAGGAATAACTTTCTACGCGAGGTTGAAAAGCTTAGAATTTCTCACACGAATTAAAGAAGTCCAAGTCCAAGTCCACAAAACTATTAATAATTAAAAATTTTATTTTTTTTCGTTAAAGGTGGAACTCATGTTTTCCCGGATTTCATCAGAAACGGAAGTGTCGGTAGGGAAACTGAGCAGTTTCAATATCTCATAGACCGTTTTTCAGGTTGTATGTCAAGTTTTGATTACACATGTGCAAAATTCCACTTCAAAAATAGGGAGCAGAAGTGGATTAGCAATCGGGCATGATGGACATGTGTTAGGTTGAAATTGAGTTCCCACCAAACACAGGACCCTAATTCCAGAGAAGGAAGAAGAATGCCACAGATGTTGGCCTATTCGACGGCCTCTTTCGATGATGATGCACATGATAGCAAATAGTAATCAGGACACGGATCTGGAGGTATCTTTGCCATATGAGTATAAGCCATGGTCGGGCAGGTTGTGATACAATTCTACCTTATGCTGGAGGAAATTTTGACGGAGCATTTGAGCTCATACTTGAAAAGGTCTCTTAGGTCCAAGACTGCTAACACAGTGGAAAGATTACAACAATTGCTATCAGATCTAATATCATGTGAGATGTCCGAATTTTATTTGATTTCAAAATTCTAAAATATTTTTTCTAAGACATGAATGAGGTACAAGGTTTTTAAAGTTTGCACTTTATAGAAAGATAGTCAAGATCAAAGATTGAACAATCTTTGATTTTGACTAGATGAAAGATTGGACGAAATTGTGATATGCAATTCCTGCAATAAAAAAACGAATGTACTTCACCTATTTTCTATTCAAGATAATGATAATGTAAGTTCTATCCACGAGATATTAGGTTATTATCATGAGATCAATCTTTCAAAACTCATAATCATAGTACTTCTTATGTTGTGAAGCCAAATCCTTTTTATTCGGAGTATGTTGGTTTGCTCAGGTTTAATCCTCGTCAAGATCACAATGGACTCAACAAAGAAAGCTAACAGCATACGCGATTTTCTCATCCTCACGCCTGGTATGCCCAATATAAAATATTTCAATGCACATATATCTTTTGTAATTGAACATGGACTTCATTTTTGCAAATGTACAATTTTCCTAAGAGCTTTATATCCTGGTGCAAGTCATGATAGCTCGTATGAGTATATGATCAAGAATCAATTTCTGTGAAACTCGTTACAAATGCGCTTCTTCCAAGGAAGCAAGAAAAGAGATCGCAATGCTATATTGTCGCGCAGGTTCAAAGGGTTCATAATAAAAAAGGTAATTCTGCAGTGTAAGATTCTCGGTAAAAGAAGTCAAAGGTGAACCACATGAAAGGAACACCGTCGTCTCCAGAGAAAACTTAGGGTTCCAGACAAGATAGGAGTAACTCCAATTGTGCCATGAAGCTCGCAGCTAATACAGTATTGGACTTGTGGAAGGCGTCAGTCGCATGACTGACTCCGGCAGGCAGCACCAGCAGCAGTACCATGACACAACTCTGAGCAGAAAATCAATCGGAGGCCTCCTTCCGTGCCGAAGTCGAATGGCAGGCATGGCAGCAATTCTGTCGCTGCAATGTTCGCGAGCGAGGGAGGGGAGGGGAGGCGCATGATGGTGTTGGCGAAACGCAAAGGCGACGGGCTGATGCCATCGATGATGAGCAATCGGATCAGAGCAGAAACAAAGCCACACACGAAGTATATGGCTGCTTTATATGGCAATATCATGTGGAGCCAATACAAAGCTCGCGCGGTGGACCCGGCCCGCTCTTACCCAATCCGGCACGACCTGCCGTTAATTGGCGGCACCGGATAACGGCTGTCGTGCTCAAAGTGGCCTCCTTCGGCTCCTTCGGCCTTTCCCTCTCTCTACGGCTAAGTTATCATTGCCCCACGGAGAGAAGGCGGAGACTGTATCAGTAACTACTTCGTCCGGGACTTTCCCTCCTCCCTACTAACTGCGTAGACCTTCCGCGGTTCACGAGGCGCTGTGCCCTCCCCAACGTAGTCTGTCGTAGGGGCCAGTCACAGTCACTCGAACTCTGTGGTGGGTTCCGACGCCTTCCACGCGTTGTGCAAGCGAATGGAGGCCTCAACTGAAGTACCCGAACTTTTAATTGCTTTTAATATTTTTAAACGCCTATTCATCTGTCCGCCTTTAATTCCTCTAGACGTGGTTATGGTGTTTTCATGATAGAATCTTCGAGCTGACCAATCTGGGTTTGGCAAGGTAAATAGCAAACTTGATGCACATGCTGTTCTCACGTGACCTTGACCGAACAAAATTTCCTCTAAAGCAACTATCAAAGGCAACTACGATGTAGTATGTACTACGTCGTAGTCCATCGTGCATGGTTTATTTTTATTTTTTTACCAAACACGGATGTCACTTACTTCTAGGCCTCCGAATTTATCTCTTTCCTACGATTATCTGGCTGTGACTCTCATCAGCATTCCAATGACGCTTTGATAAAAATTGCGATCTGTCATTAAACGTTTGTCGATGTAGTACCAGATTATTTTCCACATTTAGTTAAGCGTCTTCTATTGTTGGAAAAATTATTTATTTTACTGGCAGTAATACTTAGAATTTAATATTTAGAAGATCTACTTGGCGGGACCTAGGCCTGTGAAATTCTTCTCCATTTTCCGTACTCATTCTCGTTGATTTCACTGTATAGTCTGGCAACGATCGAGTTCATCTGATTTGCAGTTGCTCTGCAGGCATGTAGTACATCAGTCACTCCAGCATTTATAAAAAATGTCAAACGTCCGGGAATTTTAAACGCTGCATATTTGCGAAGATCAGATGCTGGCTTAGAGGAGGTCGAGGATTTTCTAATTCGAGATAAAGGCCGCGAAAGATGGTGCGACCATTCAAAAGGTGGCCTCCTGATTCCTCATGCACTAAAGCAGAAGCCGACAAATCTCGAAAGGCGCAGAGGAGGCGCTCCAGCTAGATTCTCACAGCCACCCGACGACCGTACCGTAGCGTCGTCCTCCGAAGAGTATCGCAACCGGCTTTTCGTGCCGTCGCGGATGACAGACAGAAAGTCGTGCGCGACCTCTTGCAGCCGTCAGTGGGTAACGTGTTCCTCTTGTCGTCGTGAGCAAGTTCACGGTTCCCGACTTCTTTGCGTGCTTTCGCCGGGCGCTCGGCCCGACGCGAAAAGAGGTCCACGTGGCAGCTGTTCTAGAGAAACCGACCAATCAAAACGCTCGCTCGTTCCTCGGCACCAACAACATCCGAGTCGGGCACAAGAGCAGGTTAGGGTTCCGCCAATCACCACTCCCACCTGGATAGTCGGCGCGTGGTTTGAGGCCTCCGATCGGCCGGGAAAAAGCCGCGACAATCGCGTCGATCGCGATGACGTGATCCCTCCCTCGACCGAACCCAACTTCACCTCGTCGGGACGGATCCTCATTGGAGCATCCTTGCCGCTCTTCACGGTCGCACATCGCGACCGTCGGCGTGCGCGAGGGCAGAAGCAAGTCTCGGACCGCGACGAGGAAGTGGACGAGGGCGTGACGAGACGAGACGAGACGGACGAAGAAGGCGAAGGCGAAGAGTTCGGGAGAGGGCTTCGCTCGACGGCCGGTTGGCTCGAGGGGAAGGCGGGGACTGGCGGAACGAATAGGATATGATACATATCAACAACGGGCGAGGAGCGTCAGCAGCAGCAACGACTTGTAGTTGTGGTGGTGGCCTTGCCATGGCCGGGATGCAATAGTATCTTGTGTCGGGCGGAGGCGACCAGGCTGTGGGGTCTCTGGCAGGCAGGCAGCAAGAAAGGTCTCGAGCAATCGAGGAGGCGAGCGAGCTGCAGCTGCAATTGTTGCTGTTCGTTGTGTTGTTGTGTTGCTGTGGTAAGTTAGTTGGTGGCAGTAGTAGTAGTAGGAATCCTAGTCCTAGTGCTGGTGACAGAAGTCTCTTACTCTGGTTCTGAGAATCCGAATGCGCGCACATGCAGATCCTGGCGCTCGGGAGGGCTTGCTGATTTCTTCGTCGTGAGTTTGGTTTGGTGGAATCGAGTGGGTGGGCGGGCGCGAGGAAGGAGGACTTTCTGGGAGGGAAGATCAATTGTCGAGTTCGAGGATTCTGGTGGCAAAAAAATTCGGAAATTTTAATTCTTCGCGGGAGGGAGCAGGAACGGGCTGTCGATTGAAGATTTTATCGAGTATTCTGCATTTGATTGGATCGGACAGGTTGGATTGGACTGTTTCGAGTGGGTTCGATTCGAGTCGAGAGCTGTCATCAGCGCGCGGACAGGCGGGAGGATGGGAATGGCTTAGGAAGGATGAATTTTCTGTACTCGCGGAGGCTATAGACGAGAGTGTGCGGAGGAAGCGAGCGGGAGAGCGGCGGCGTAATTCCCAGCCTGCAGGGCATGAAGCAGGAATTGCTGTTGTAGGTGCTCAAGTGCGTCAAAGGAGATGTCTGCCGTCGTTGCTGCCTTGGCAGGTGGCAGGCCCCATTTCAGCACATTGCACGATCGGGTGTCTAGCTCTGCTTCTCATCATGACCATAAAACCGTGCCCCGATTCCAACGACAGGTCCCAGCTCGCGGATTGCCAGTTCTGTCTCTGTCTCTGACCACTCCCCTGAGCCTGAAAGTCTACAAGTCGCTGCGATCGCCGCTGACTTTCGTTGGGCGCAATGGAACGCGCAGTCTCACCGTGAGGTCCTCCTCGATAGCAAATGCTGACGATTTTAATGTGAACGATGGGGTCGAGAAGCTGCCCGAGGCTGAGAATATGCACGAGGGCCCTCCTTCTGCCGAAGATAATGGAACACTTGTGCGAGGATTATCTCCCGCTCATGCGGGAGAAGAGAAGAGTAGCGGGCCCAAAGGAATGGCCGAAGCCTTCCACATCTCCAAGGGAACTGCTTTCGGGATCATCACGGCAATTGCGTTCGCCGCCTTCGGGGTGCCCATGTTCATGCAATCCACGAGCGCGTTGTTGCCCGTCAAGACAAGGGTCCTCTCCTACGTGACGCTGTTGTTTGGGTTTTACATGGCCTGGAATATTGGCGCAAATGATGTGGCCAACGCCATGGGAACATCCGTGGGATCGGGAGCTCTCTCTTTGCGGCAGGCGGTTTTGACGGCCGCTGTGTTGGAGTTTGGAGGAGCCTTTCTGGTGGGATCACATGTCAGCCACACTATGCAGAAGGGAATTTTGCGAATGACCGTCTTCGAAGGCAAAGAGACTCTCCTCTTCTGCGGAATGCTTTCTTCCCTGGCTGCTGCCGGTACTTGGTTGCAGGTAAGTGGTACCTGCTGCTGTAAAATAATGTCTGCGCTCCCGCTGATTCAGAATTCCCCAATGGATTCTGCGGCATTATGAAATTATCATCCGGGCTCAACAAATTGCCCCTTGTTGCTGTTAGATGGGTGCCGTCGTCGACAATTGATTTTTCTGTTGGATGAATTATTGTTGGCAAAGGAATTATCGTCTTTGTCGTCACTCAAGTTCCCATGTGATTCTCGTAGAGTTCAGGTGGGTTCAAAATGCAGGCTCTGAGAGGGATGCACTGCGGCTGAATTGTGCAGGTTGCATCGTTTTTTGGATGGCCAGTGTCGACAACACACTGCATTATTGGAGCCATGGTGGGCTTTGGCTTGTTATATGGAGGCATCGGAGCCGTGTATTGGTCATCCCTCCTCAGGGTTGTTTCATCTTGGGTCGTCTCGCCTTTCATGGGTGCTGCGGTTTCTTTTCTCGTCTACATGTGCATTCGATTGGTAAGTGCGCCTGGACTGCAACTAAACCCTCCTCATCTTGTGGTAACTTCCTGAAGATCTTCATCTCCTCATTCTCGTATCGAAGATTCTCGTCGCATTTTCAGAGAAGCCAGGTGTAGGTCTCATCTGTCCTCTCGCATTCGCGGTTCTCACCGGCTGTGCACTCTGGCATTTTGGAACTGTTGGACATATTTCTTCTGAATCTCTTGGCTTCAAGCATCATTCAACGAGAGTTTTTTTTGGATTTGGGGGAAAGCTCTGTACCCTGTTAGACCCTGCACCTCGATTTAGACCGGTTGCAACTGGTTAGCTAGTGGTCGTCTGGAGTGGATTTTCGATTTTGTGCTTGTAATTCAAAGTGATCGATGTTTGTCCCTACCTGTAGAAATTCATCTTTCCTGTTTACGCACTGGACAGACCACCTGTGTACTGACTAGATACTTTTCGTCTGAAATATGCAAACAACAGTTTGTTTACAGTGCTCCTAATCCCGGACAAGCAGCAGCAACAGTGGCTCCCATAGCCGTTTTCATTGGAGTGGCTGCTCTCTCAGCCACGGCGTTTCCTCCACGCAGTACCCTTCTGCTTACTGCTGCCCAGGCTCTTGGTTTGGGAGCCGTCGGTGCAGTAGTGATCAATATGGTCATACAACGGCAGCTAGGCAGTCTCCTGGGGGAATTCTGCGCGATCCCTACTGATGATAAAGAAGAGAAACCGCTGTCCAGATCTCCGATGAAAGTCGGTGGACCTACAGGAACACAGCTTAAAGTCGTTTACAGCATATTTGGCTACCTGCAGGTTCTGTCTGCTTGCTTCATGTCCTTCGCTCACGGGGCCAACGACGTTGCCAATGCAATAGGTCCCATTTCTGCGGCTTTGGCAATCTTGCACGGAACTTCATTGAGCGCTGACCTGGGCCTGCCTGCTGAGATTCTAGCCTGGGGAGGTTTCGGTATCGTAGCTGGATTGATGGTGTGGGGCTATCGTGTAATTGCTACGATTGGGAAGAAAATTACAGAGCTGACCCCGACCAGGGGCTTCGCTGCAGAGTTTGCTGCGGCTTCAGTGGTGGTCGTTGCGTCCCGGTTGGGCCTCCCCATCTCAGCAACTCATACTCTAGTGGGGGCGGTGATGGGAGTAGGATTCGCAAGAGGCTTGAACAGCGTTCGTGGAGAAGTGGTCAGGGAGATTGTGGCGTCGTGGATGGTGACCATTCCCGTTGGAGCTGTGCTGTCTGTTGTTTACACCCTGATCCTTTCGAAGATGATACCTTCCATTTTTTGACTTCAGCCATGATAGCCAACCCTGCCCTTGGATGGCACTCTGAGCAAAGCAAAGAGCTTCTGTAGTCTGTCGGAAGGGTCTGCTGTTTCCTATTATACCATGTCGCAGGCACATATCAAACCTTGACTCTGCCGATATGTTCCAAATGTACACTACGTAATTGTATCCTCCTTGTCCGAAAACTTGTGTTGTGGACCTCACAAGCAAAGCAGAGGTTTTCAAGGGTGCTGCAGAGGTGACTTTTCTTCTGATGAAGGTGACATGTAACCTGTACAAAAAGAGTGGAGCTGAAGTTGTTGCGTCTGTCAATCCTTTACAACCTCGAGAGCTAGCGAAAGTGAGAACTCATGCAGTTTTTACTTGGGATGAAAGCGGCCTGGGCATGTGCCTGTCAGTGTAAAAGTCATTATTAAACTCTGGCCCGGATTTGGTTGCCCATGTGCTGGCGGGAAAAGTCTGCTGGTGATGTAATAGGAAAGCATGGACCAAAGGCCTGGGCAAAACGCCCGTAGGATGCAACCTGAGGATTATCACTTGTTGGGGTGAGGTTGCACCTTGCATTGAGGTGCGTGTAAGATATTGGTCTCAAGAAGGGCAGAATGTCAGGCTATATGATTGCCGGGCACTAGTCCATCTGCGTTGCAAACAAATTACTCTCTCATCTCGTTTTTGGCTTCCAGCTTTTGTTCTCTTATCATGAACGATTGCGTCACACCTCTTGCAGTATTCTATCGATGTCAATGAGCTGTCAAAGTTAGTACGAGTGATATCGGATGGTGATCACTACGAGCATCCACTGGAGCAAGAAGAGATCTAGTGTAGTGAAGTGGCTGTCTGCGAGGTTACATGTTGAGAGATGTATTGCTTTGGGCTCGTCATAGGCATTTTTACACCTTAGAAATCTACATGCAGCTGAAACATCGACTATAGTTGCAGACATTCGAACGATGAGAGATGGCCGGGAAGCTTATGTGTTGTTAGTAACCCTGTTCGTAATTGGTAGAGTCTAGAGACTTCGTTTCTATAAATTGTTGTCGATGCCCACAAAAGTTCTGCCGAAGGCAGGATCGACAGTTAATGTCGAAAAGTAGAGGGCTAAATATATAATTTCGACCGACAATTTTATAATGTTCATCAATAAAGAAGCACATGCCTTATTTCACGATTGACGGCCAAAACCTTCTTTCAGTTGAAGTATGCTCACTGAATTTCGTGGTCATGCACTGAAACCCGAATATCGAGGATGGAAGTTCTATCTAAGTACTCTCCTTAACTTCTATCTCAACATCTTCCAGTAGAAATGAGCCTGTCCTGAATCATGTGAAGTTGACAACGTTGTATTGCCACTCTTTATACGTCCCACTTCAGCCGTCTAACATCCATGGTCTCGATCTCTACACTCCTCTGTGCCGGAAGTGCCACTACTCCGTCCATCGTTGGCTCTTCTTCCTCACTCCCTAGCCACGCTTCGGGAAGTCAAGGGAAATTCTGGAAGATGATGTACCTCTACTTTCACAATGACTCAGATCATGACCACAGTGTATATCAATTCACTCTACATTCATATTAAATACAGACTCTTGGACACAGTCTTGTGAGAATTTTCAGATGTTGTTAAGGTGTATATGCATCAAGATACTCAACCTCAAGTCAAGAATACCAGGATGTTGATCGAAATTTCTTACATCTACATCCAGCAATCAGAAGGTTAAGATCCAAGAAAAAATTTTAACCCGCTAAACTGGCAACTCAACTCTCGTAGAAGTGCTTGTTGTATGAGTGAAATGAATGTAGCCCATCCACTGAAATGAATGAACAATACTTGGTGCATAAAACAATGAATAAGATATATAAAATGTATAAGATATATAAAATAATAATAATAAAATGAACGTACTGCATCCAGGCTCATCAACTCTCTAGACAAGGCTCTCTCAAGAAATAATTGGCATCGTTAAACCCGTTAATATTTTAGCTTCACTTCTCTCTGAAGTTGAAGGCGATTTTTACTCTTAAAATCTCCAAACTTGAAATGCTGGGATCATTTCAAGGTTCACGATAATAGCTTGAAATTCTTACTAAGATGCGACTGAAACTTTGAAAATATAGAGACAGAGAGTGAAGTCTCATCAGCATTTCGATTGAAGCGAAGCTTAAAAAACATTTCCAAGTTTGTGAAAGTTTAGGGTTTACGGGGTGGAATGCAGGAGAAGAAGGATAATGATAACCTAAATCCTAGCATGATGGAAAAGAACGGGCTGACTGGACGGCAGGGAACAAGTCGGAATACAGAATACAGGCTTGAAGCAAGAAAACTGGTGAGGGTATGGTCCCAAAAAACCTCAAACGGCCTAAAAGTCTCGTGGCGGAAACTTCTGCTAAAACTCTATCAGCCATTATTGATGAAACACAACTATTAATGAAACGAAACGGCTGCCATAAGGTGTGGTGGAATAGAATATGAGATAATCGAATACGATGCATATGATAATTGTCTCCTCCGGGAGATATAAGTGAAAGGACTAGTGAAAGCTATGGGTCTGGTAAAAATATTATTAACGATAAAACCTTCAACTTACAACAACGATGAATGTAATGATTTTAGTAATATATTGTGAGCATATTCATGTTTTATTTATAGACTTTGAGTTTGAGTCAATTGCATGAATATAAAAATTGTACTCTTCTGTTTAAGTCTCTTGAGTAACATTCCATTGCAAGAATTTATCAAAAATTTATTCAAATCTTGGATTAAACTCTAATTGACCTAACTCGGATTAGAATTAGGGTAAGACCTTGAATCTTTTTGCTTCCTGTTTGAATAGCAGGCTGAGCCAAAACTTGCACTAACGACTTTGCAAGTTTTTTAGGAGAGATTTTGTTATTCTCGTGGAAGTCCACGAGAATAACAAAATCTCTCCAAGACCAAAAATGACTAACCATCTATTTTCATATAGGCACTGTTTCTCTGTTTGTGGTGTTTATGAATTCTTGAGTTTTCCGTTACATTTTTTTTAACTTATAAAAGTTGGTATTTTATTTAATGTCTGAAACAATACATTTTACATTTTGTGATGTAAAATGTGTATAAAAAATATATTTACAATAATAATCAATTTCAATGTTCATTTGAAAATATTTAATAACTTTTTTTTTACTTAATTCCATAATTTTAGCTTTCTAAGTACTAAATTTAAAAAAGAAGCATATCACAATTACATCATGCATATATATGTTTCAGTATTTCATAAGTTAAAAAATCATGAATAAAAAATGTGATCAATGGAATAACAAGAATGTATTTTTTTCAAATGACTTCTAGGGAAAAAATTATATTTAAATTTATAATAATTTATGAAGGAAAATTTTGGCTGTCACAAAAACTTATGAAAAGGCCTTGTTATAAATTTATATTACATGCATTTGAGCGTGAACAGTGAGAACTTTATTTGGTATAAACACGTTACAGTGAAAAGTACACACTCCAGCAACGAAAATCCTCTATCTTTTATCTAACATCAATAAACCATATCACGCCGCCAGTCATACCTGCCTTAAGAGTCACTCCGGTCTTTCACAGCGGACCGCAGAACCGAGATTAGTCTTACAACCAGAATTCAATCAGGCCCCCACATTAGCATTTTATTTACGCGTGTGTATTATGTATGTGATTTTTCTTCTTTGGGTCCAGAAGCTCAAAGAAAGATTAGATCCGTCCATGGAAGTCCTCCGACCAGAGACATGCTTTTTTGTGCAGATTTCGGCATGCCTTCAGAACGTCTGCAGGCGCAGTAGTGGCATGCACCAACACTCTCTTGCTCTGATAGTTGGCATCAACATATTTCACCCCTGCACAGCAATCAGCCCTAGCTATCAACTGTCAGCATAGATAGAAGTTTATGCAGATGTACATTTGTCTGATCAAAGGTTTACTCTAGGAAGAAATTACACTTTAAATTCAGAATCATTCTACTCAACATAACACATGGTTCACACATGATCGATCATAAGAATACCTGAGAACTTGCTTCCCTGAATGGGATAATGAAAGTCTACTCACCTTCTAATTTTGACAAAGTACCAGAAACTCTGTCCTCGCAGGATTCACAGCACATGTCTACCCACAAGCGTACATACTGCAGCTGCACAGTCAAACAATAAACCCGCACGCTTCTCTGAAACTTCCAACTTTGTATGAGCAGCGATGGTGTCAATCATCATTGGACCATGCACAAAATGCATTGTGTATTATCGATTTGATGCGATAGCTGTGAACTGCATATGACTGTAGGAAGACAATTCGGTGACCCATTCATTCATCAATTGCAGATAGCTCGGATTGTTGTAGAGGCAGGCATGTGTGTATGCCTGCCTATATATTACCTTGTTGGAATATCCCTCTCGCTTAAACTCGTGAGACTGCGGGTGTCGGAAATCGTGCTCGGATCCATTTGGAATGTGCCGAGGCCAGTTTTTCTTCTGGTCGTGATGCTCTTCGTTCGAAGTAAGGTCATAAGAACTCTTCTTTGTTCCGTTGGTGCTCTGATCAGACTGGTTCTGTGGAACATCATATTTCATGCCTTCACGGCGAGAAGTGTCGCTTGACCCTTGAAAGCCGTCCACCTCTCGGTAAACATTGGGACCTCCATCGAGATTGCCTTTCTGATGAGCTGCCTGCGATGAAGATCGCCCCCTCTCACGGTTATGCTCAGATCCACCTGGATTGTAGTTCGAGACCTCCTGCAAATGGTCGTGACTCTGATTCACAAGCCATGGAGAAGACTTTTGCTCAGCATTTTGATGATAGACTTGCTGCGATGAAGGTGAATCACGGGGGTGAACATTGGAGTTCTGAATCGCTGAAGCTGTCTGACTTCCATTCAGGTTGGCCTGCTGCTTCTTATGAGAAATTTTCTGGCTGTCAACCTGATCATAACCTTGTTCGTCTCCTCGAACGTAGTTTTCTTGGCGATTCATCGAACCACCATCATCTGCAGACGAGGAGCCTCGAGGCCAAGTGCGCTGATTCTGCGGCTGTTTGTAAGATCCTTGACCCTGATCCTCACTTTTCCTCAAGTTTTTGTTCTCCTTGTTGTAAATGTTCAGAGATCTCGGCTTCTGCTTTGCCCAGCTCTCGGGACTTTTATTCTCATCTGAGCCCAGATACTGCATCTGGCGATCGGAGGACTGCTGGTGGCCATTCGAGAGGCTAGTCTCTTGAGTTCTCGAATTCCGCATATTCGAATTTTGGCCGTGGTCATCAGAGCCGCCATTCTGCACTGGTGGACGTCCAAGCTGCATCGGCTGATGATATCCACCCACATCTTCCTTCTGCCTGCCACCAGAAAAACGGGATTGCTGCTCCTCACCTCCATCAACTCCATCAACTCCATCAACACCACGATTATATAATGGTCCACGTCTTTGGTTGTCCAGCTGACCAGGGTCCGAGGTTCCATACTGCTGGCTGCTGGCTCGATATCCTTGTTGAGGAGTCTGATCACCCAATCCCACATTGCCCCGAAACTGACTCACCTTCTGCTGGGACTGCGAGTTGCGCCGGGACAGGGAGAAATTCTGGTGGTCTCGTGTCATGTCATGGTTCGAAAAGCCCAATACTGGATTCTGCTGACCTTGGCTAGACATGGGCATGTTCAGCCATGTTGCAGGAGATGCTGCCGTGCCGACCACGCACAGAGGCTCGACATTGCCGTAGAAGAACTACATCACAAGTCACACGCGCACGCAGCGCAGAGTCATATAACTGGGATAGCTACGGTAGATGATGGGGGAGTAAGGATGGAGAATATAATATTTCGAGAGAACTTACCTCAGACACAGACAACATGTTGAGCAGAAGTTGAAGCACTGCCTGCAGAAATGTTGGAAGGCAGAATAGGTCAGAGACTTGAAGACATCGACCAGCCATAACGGCGTCAAAATAATTTTCTAAAATCTGCTATCACCACCAAGAGCTGGGAAAGAATGAGAATGAAGGTCTCACAAGAGTGAAACGATCAACTTTATATTTGCGATGGTGTCTCCAAGAGACTTGGTAAGACATGGTATCAACGTAAAAACCATGTAGATAGATAAGCCTGTTGCTACAAGGCTTTTCATAAAAATAAGGATTGCCGTCGTGGGTGTCCCGCAAGTTGTTTCAAATGACCCTCATCTTAGCACGTTGTGCTATAATTACCTGCATTTCTCAGAAGACTGGACGACGAAACAAATGAAACCATATGAAGGTGGCTTACACCATGTTGAAGCCTGAAGGACATATACTTTCAGCAATCTCCAATCGATGCTATTGGGAGAAAGCTGGATGAAGTCAAAGGGAAAACGTATGCAGCCTTCAACATTATCCAGAGAAGTTATGATTCACTGGATGAATGAAATCCCATGCAAAAGAGTGCATGCTCCTACGTGCACAAAACATGAGGTATACAACATGCAACGTGAGTACGTACCTCACAAACTTCTTGAGAAAGCTTCTGGACAAGAGTTGATGAACGACTTATCACCCGCACGAGCGTCGAAGCTCAGGAGACTCAGAAGCTGAATGCAAGTCCTTCACTTGCGGTCCTTCACTTGCGGACGACACGTTTTATAGCAGAATTCTTTGACGGAATTAATGTGGGGCCCAAAAAGCATATTTGGGTATAATACTCCCACGCAGGAAAAGTGGACAATGTCCTTTTCAAGTTCAAGTGCCGACTTCAGTCAAACTGTCACTCAGCCGACTGGGTTTATCGAATGTTAAAATGAGAATTAAGGAGACAGATCAAGACTAAAAGAGGACTGTTTACGTACATCGAATGGGGTATTGGATGCTGATCTCAAACGCAATGAGTTTTGTGATGGATCCAGATCAGAAGTGCATGAGTAGATGGTATTTTCGGTGCTCAATTTGGGAAGAGCTCTGTGCAACAACTTCCTTTAAGCTAATCACCATATTCTGGCTTCTTTCGAGTATCATCGGCCAGAACTTTTCATTACATTGAGAACAAAGTCGTACCCTTAGCAGGTTCTCAAAACACTTGATCATGGACATTCAAAGAAGTGATATGACGAAGATTTTGTCCAATATCCTTTCTCGTTTGAATTCAGGTGCACACCGAGAGCAGACAGGCACTACTTATTATCAGATACTCTCATCACTAAGTACGGATTGAGGAGATGAGTGTCAAGATTCAAATGGAAGCGCACAAAGTTGACATTTGACGGAATTTTTCAGATCCTCCAGAACGACCAGACTTTAATCTGTAACAGTTTTAAAAAAATTAGCCGAAAAATAGGGAGAGAAAGGAAATGTTTGTGAGATGAAATTGGTGCTTTGGATGATGATGTGCGGATTATCAAATTCAACTTTAATAACCAGAATACTTAGTAGTGACAGTGGGCATTTATTCAGTGAAGGGGAAGGATCTCGAATGACGGTCAAATGAACCACAGTTTCAAAGCAAGTAGCTTCTGTCCTATCAAGGTCGTTGGTCGCTGTCAGAAGATGTTGCCTCCAATAAGCGCGCTGACAAAGATTGACTTCTGTAGGTACTCGTCCAGACAAGTTCAAGTTACATTGAGAAGCAGCAATTCTGGATAGGAATCACTCTCTGTGAGTCCGTCCAATGGATTCCTCGTTTTGAGCATAAGACGGGTGAAAAAAAACATCATTTTCGTTATCTAATACTTGTGTCACACCATTGTAATATCAAGCATTGTAGAACAACAACAGATTGCAGTAGCTTTCTCTTATATGGCATTGTTTTGAAAAAAGCAATGAGAAGTTCTTGTGTCTCCTACTTTAATACTTTTTCATGCCCAGACATATTAAAACCTTCGCATAGAGTCATGATCTTACATCATGTTTTACTTCCTACTGTGAGTACTTCATCCCCTCCATAAAAAAAGCCACGACCTCTCACAGATCAGAGATTTATCTCAGTGAGGTTTCAAAAAATATCTGCAACTGTGAACGAAGTTATCCATGAGGATCTAATAACGCAGATATACATTATCTGCCAGAAAATGGTGAGATGAGACATTTCAATAGGGAGTCGCTTTTACTTTTCTTAGTCTGAATTATCTTCCTGTGAATCGTTGATGCTAAGTACTTTAAGAGATGAAGTGAATGTGCTTTGGCTCCGAAATTCACATGGTGCAGAAATGTAACCTTTTTTCAATGAGTTGCAAGTGGGGCATTTTATCTAACATGTTTCCGAATCCGTTCTATCGTAAACGTGTACGGAAGTGTGCATTCGGACATGAACTAATTGACGACTCTAATTTTTTAATTTTTTTTTGGAACAGTTTTAACTGAAGATTTCCTCTCCTGTTCCAAAATACTGGCATAGTAATGTAAATTGCGAGCGAGTTTTATTATGGTCAATTTGACGAATCATATTAGCAACAGAGTCATCAAATAAGAGCTTTTGATAGCTTTGATGCACTAGGACAGAAATTTCGTACTGCCCAGCTTCCAATGCATAAGATTGTCTGAATTAATGTGAAATGTATGTAACATGTATATTTCCGGCTCAAAGCCTACTGGAAGGAAAACGTTAATTTCGTCGCATCATGTAGACAGGCTGTACAATTTATATGTAATAATTCATTTCACTCTAGCGGCGATACATTTTTTTCGAGAATATAAGAGGATAACGAAGAGTTCCTATTATTCACCAGATCTTGTGCGATAGGCATAGCAAATGTTGGCTCCAGTTCATGTCTTGAAATACTGAGGATTGAAAAGAAGCAGCAAACTACAAAAGAAGATGGATGGCTCTCCATATCCTTGGAAAAATAACAGATGCGAGAAAGCCAGACCAAGATTATAACCAGAAATATCGCATTGCACCAAATTATTGTCGAACTGTAAGTTGTGAGTTATGAACAGACAATGTGCGCGAGTCAGATAATGGAGTACGTGACTCCAAAGCACCTGAGTTCAAATGCGCTTTTTGGTGCCAAGGATTCTGTGCGTGGAGTCAGTACTAATTATTATTGCTGAAATATAATCATTAAGAGAATCATTGCAATTAAGCTGCAGACCTCCTCTAGCAATCACAGGACACGAACAAAGACGACCGTCCTCAGGGATAAGGACGGAGGTCAAAATCAACCGACCTTGTACGTCATGCTGGTGTGAGATATGGTTCGTGTAGGTGGCTTATCCTCAGCCGGATTATCAGTTATGGTCAGCTTCTAGAGGTCTTGAACGACGTGGGGCCGGGCTGAACTCTTCGACAAATCCCTTCGAAGGCATCACGTTCAGTGTACTTGGGCCTCTGTCCGAGTTCCAGATGTCGGCGAAGTTGAGAACTGTCTTCGACAGCATCAGCTTCAATCCTCAGCCCTTGAGTTTGTCAACATCGCCAGCTTCTGCAGGTCAGTGACAGTGAATGTCGCAGTGAGAAAGACATCTGTAACGGATTCTATCCACTGCACTTCAGACAATACGTACACATTGTTTCAATCCACGGCTTATTAGCAGTTTTTCATGTACGTATGAAAGAAGGCAAGCTGCCGTAAGCCCGCACAGTCAGAGGGCAAACATTGGAGCTCCAACCTTTCTCTCATTTGAAAAGAAATCCCTGCAATCTCGGACATTACATACGTCAAGTCTGACTAAATCTGAAATTTGAGCACATGTTCAGGTATAGTATGTAGTACGCTATACAATTCAATATATAATGCATAATTAAACTCACTTCACTTTGCTTCCTTGCTACATAAATTGTCCGGCGCATAAAATTTTTTCATATACATACGCATCTAGTTATTATGATTCAATTATATTTATATATGAAGTTTTAAATATTATTATATATGCAATATTAGAAAATTACTTAAAATGATGTAAAATATTCATAAGACGATCACATATTCAAATATTTCTTTAATTGAACAAAGAATTTTTTACGATGAACATGCAAAATAAATTTTTTCTACAAAATTTTTTGGGAATAAAATATATATTCTGTTAGGAAACTAACAAATGAACTCGTTGTAAAAAAATTTATCAAGAATTAAAAGAAATGTGAAAAAAAATTTATCATTTCAATTCCACGGTTAATACATTACTATAATGTACTCTTACTAATGTTTAGAATTTGGCCGACATTTTGCTTGCAGCTTTCTCCTCCAAAGCTATTAAATTTGCGCCATTTTAATGGCCTTATGCAGCGCTACGCATGCATAAGATGAACGTCTGGGGACTCACTAAATAATGCATTCCACTGCATTTCAACGGCATCTGGAAAGACAGGACTAAAGTGTTGGAATTGGAATCTAGCAGCAGGACGGTTCATCGTATCGTTCTCGTTATCGGCTCTTTGATCTCCGCATTGGATTTGCCATAGAACAGACGAGTCTTCCAGAGACCAAGCAACCTTCCGAACTCTGTCTGTCCTTGGGTTCTTGACAGTGACAGCACCGATTGATCTGTAAAAAGACGAGCTTCACGAAACCTCCGTTAAATCCTCTGTCCTTCTTGCTAGAACATCTGGAGCTCTTAATGTCAAAAACTATGCGGCCCAGGTGCTGGCCACCATCTGACCTTGACTTCCTCTTCAGTGGGATGCTCACGATGGGTTCGGTGGGATGAAGTCCACGCCGAACTCTTAGAGACTTGTATTCTAAAGAAGGTCCATTTGGTCGGACACATTATACTTGCTGAGCTTTTGAAGTAAAGAGCACCATAACTCGCCGTTATTGATTCGAGGGCAATAGTTATAAAAATTTCTCGGAAGTTTGAGATATGTCCAGCTTAAAAGAAGGCTAGTCTTTCTCTCTTGACAATTGCAAGTAAAATAGTGAGAACGCAGAACTCAATTTGGTTTTGAATCAGCTGATGGATCAAAGCGGTTACTGGTGTTTTGACAGATTAGCGAGATGTCCTTCAATAGCTGATGGATCCTCTAGAGAGTTTAGGCATTCTCTAAAGTCAGTAAGAAAATGGGACCTTATGCTACGATGAACTTGTGGAAGCTAATTGTTAAGGATGCGGAGATAAAGTATCCCAACACATCATTAAAGATCATAGCTTTGAACGTTTCGAACCCTGACATTGAGTGGATCTGATCTCTTCATTATACGGCTATAGACTGCGAGGTGTTCTATGTCAAGCGTTACAGTTACTTAGAACTTCAGCTTTGGCAAAATCATGTAAAGATTATCGATCTAGAAGGCTAGAGAAGTCGGAGAAGGCGGAACAAGATTAGAAGCGTGTTCACTGAGAACCGATTGCTGTCATGAAGACTGCTGCAATGTGAACATTTGTAGCTAGTTCCATATCTTGGCTCTCTTCTGGAAAGTCCGCTTTAAGCATGAGATGGTGCTGGGTCCGGGACTCGGGAGTGGTGGATTCTAAGATCGGTGTTAATTTTGTCGATGTTCGCTAAGCGGTCAAATTGGTCGGAGCGTGGAGCATGCCAGCAATCCATGCGAGTAAGATTCACAGTGTTTCTCGTGTGAATCTATCGAATGCGACATGACGAGAGTTGGCCACGATCGGGACTCTGAGTCGTATCAACGATACCAACAAAATTACTTCAGACTGCAACAGTCACTTCTACCTAGTCTGACGACTTTCACACGTAGAGAACTTTAAATTAGCAGTCAAGTGGTGCGAACAAGGATTTCGAAAACGAGCAATATGTGCAAATACGGAGCTTCACGTGATGAGGCTTTGAAAATTACATTGTAGTAGATCGCAATGTACACAATTAAAAAATTTCTCTTATTGAGCTCACTGGATTTATGGTCTGGAGTTTCTTAATGACCTTCTTCACCTTCGATCACTTGCTCTCACGTGATTTGATACTGCCAACAGTACTTGCTGATGTTGTCTGCAGAAGATGCAAGAAGGTGATATGGACGAGTTAGTCATCTCCAGATCTCATCCTGTACAATGACATCCATTATCCAAATCATTTTGTACCCACCCGTAGTTTTATGTGGGAAGGTAAATCTTTTGTGCTATATATGAAATAATTGCAGGTACAAAGTCTAAACCTTCTTCGAGCCTCACTATGGACTGCATTATGTCATCTCATATGCTGTGAAGAAACCACACAGGTCAGTATGCACTGTAATCACGATGAGTTTTCCCACAAATAAAAGCTAATTTACTTCAGAGTGCACTTCGTGTCTAGTGAGTCACTGGGCACTATAATTTATGGTTAATGAGTCACCTACCGATACGGTATTCAATTTGTGTGTGTGTTTTCAAATCTGAATCTGGAGTTTGTATATCTTACGTAATCATTGAGAAAAAAATCGTGTTATAAATTAAATCTTCCAAGTGATAATTCTCTCATGTATTTTTTACACGTTTGCTGCACTGCATTGGTGATAATTGCCTTGTGATGTCAGCACTCTATTTGAATCATCTGTTGGTCTGGGTCCAAGTGTGGAGTGATATCTGGAGAAATTATGAACTCAAGAACATTTATGGTAGTACACCTGACGCTGATGAGGATCGGTAGCAATATGTGGCAAGTGCGAGGGTCGTACATTACATGTTGTGATAAACAACATGTCATCTAGATATTATCCATAGACGTCACATTCACATACTCATCTCTAAATATCTCTCAGTACACCTAGCTATTGAGATTAGATAATTAATAAGGAAAGCAAACTCAAGTATAGAAGGTGATATGAGTAAGGGATTGAGATAAATTACATTCAGTTGCTTGAAGTATTGTAGTCGTACTCCCCACAACATCGGCTATAGAGATTGAACTATATGACAAGCAGAACAACTGAACTATAGAAGGTGTATCAGTTCAAGAAGGATATAAAACCATTCTTCAGTTGCTTGAAATATTGATTTGTTAGTCCATAGAACGTTGAGTAGAGCTTAATTCTCATTAAGTTTTTTGAGGCTGTTAGCATATACTCTCAGTACATTCAACCTTAAGATGGTGGAAGGTTTTGCATATAAATGGAACATTTGAGTTACACTCAAATCTCAATATCTGCATATGCAAGAGTAGAACTTATTCAAGACAAAGGCAATGATGTCCCCCTTAAAACTTGAAAATAATTTTTATAGTGTGATAAGTAAGATATGTGATAAGTCACCTGGTCACTACTGTCGTCCTCCCATAAGCATCCAGGAGCCTCTTGCCCACATGGTGCATTTCCACCTTAACCTCGAATCGCCCCTTCACATGGCACCGCAATGCAGGGGAGCACCTGAACGTGGAATTTATTATCTGATTTTTAGAAAATGAATTTTTTTTTTCATTTATATATATATATATATATATATATATATATATCAACTTTTCAAAACCTGAGCCTGTTAGGTTTAGTGTAATATAAAGCTTCATTCATTATTTTTTTAGTAATGAGTCGTAGCTTTTTAATGACACTTGAAAAGTCAACTTATATGATGCCAATTTTATTTCAAGTCCCAATTTTCGATATGCAATATGAGCCTTGAAAAATTGTGATTCCTTTGTTAGATTGAGCATGCACTTCCCAAATGAGTTGTAAGACTAGTCTGTTGAAGACATTGAAGCATGTAATGAGAATTGTAGAACTGCAAGTAATCAGGAGGTGATTATTACTTTTTGCAGACAATAATGTGATGACCATAAGCTGCGAAAGAAAAGTCGGAAGTTACACAAATTGAATGTCTTAGACAGGTCTTAGAAACTCACACATGGATCGTAGATTGGGAGGCGAGTCTCATTCCCTATGTAGATAACAGTCTGGATAACCAGAAAGCTTCCAAGAGCACTATTATTTTCATTCGGAAGGTCGTTTAAGATTGCACCATTTGCAAACTGTGAGGTGCTTTGGAGCATAAGATATAAAGGGCTGCAATCCACCATATGATTCGCTGGTGGTGTAGTCAAGAGTGAAGAAATTTTGATAAGTGACTTGCTTATCTCTTGTCTGAACTGTTTTCTCTTAGGCGACGAATTTTTAGTGGTGGTTTGGAGCTCATACCAGTGATCTGGTGCTTTTATGAATTATCCATAAAGATTTGAGGGTCCTGTGGGTTTACAAGCTCCAGTGTTCGCAGGTGACTCGGGCAGTAAAACGAATCTGCCGATTTTTTCCGTTACATAGTCTCGTGGTTTCTGACTAGACACAATGACACCTGATCAGGATCACGAGGTTCTCAATGCAGTTGACAGGAAGAACTACGTCAGAGTTTAGAGCAAGGAGTGGCGATGAAGTGTACCAATGAATGATGTACTTTGACCTGATGTGTGATCTAATCATCTTAAACAATTTCACTAAAAATTATGGCTTGCATCCGTGGAGCATGAAAAACTGAGTCCTTCATTCTTGGAAGACAAAACGCTTGTCTGATAACAAAGGCCCCATATAGAAGCAAGGAGTGACGAATTTCTTTGGCACAGTGAAGAATGTGGGTGCTAGGCATGGGGCAACTTCTTGAACTGCATTGACCATGCGCACGTGGAATCCCCCAAAACCTATGCGGATGAAAGAACATCGATAAGTCGTAGTGTTCTGAATTTCAGCTGCTTAGTGACTCCTCGCTGGATTCTGACAAAGTAGAAGGAAAGAAATGAAAGAGCTGACTATCACGATGCCCTTGAACTCTAGAAAATCAAAGAAAAATTTCTGACAGCGGCTTGTGCCTTATTGAACTTCAGATGGAATCAAACGTTGTGGCGTTTCGAAAGCATTAGACAAGAGTCGATCGTAAAGACTAAGTTATAAAACAGGTAATTCATGTATTAAGCAAGTACTTGATTAATTAAACAGGTTCCGTTTTGCTTGATAATTAGGAAACTCGTCATCAGGTTGGCTTTCTTGAATAATTGTCTAAATGGTTGAAAGCAAGTTCAGCACTGCTGCAACTTGATTCTCATGGACTCAAAGCTGGTTACATCTCCATCCGGATTAGGGAAAGGATCTGCAACCAAATTCGAGGAAGCTGGATTGTCTTTTCTGTTAATTGGAGTCAATGGTACTTTGGTTTTTCGTCTATCTGAAAAAAAGCTACCATCTTGTCGACCAAGAAGAACCAATGAATAAAAGCCCTGGCAACCGTTCTCTAATTTCTTCTATGTGTTCATAGATCACACAGTTTTTTCAATCCCAATAGATCACGATATTGGTATGGCTTGACCTGCAGTTACATGCGGTGAAGTGAAAGCGCCGATTTGGTTGTACTTTTCACAGCGATGGTGGAAACAGAGTATGAATCTTTCTCAGGTAAATCTCACTTTCTCGATGTCATCGAGTTAATCAGAAGGCTATTTATAAGTCCATTTTAAGGTGATCTTTCATATTTTTGATCTTTTCTAGATCAGCTTTGGGCCTAAACAGGTGGTAAATTCCCAGTATCCGATGTCTGTGCCACAATCTCTTTGGCCTTTCGAGGATTCAAATGTATTCTAGTGGATTCAATCTAAAGAGATTCTCGATACACCTTGACCTTATTTTCTGACACCAGGCTATCATTTCTAGTTTCACTAAGTTTCGAATTGATATTGGTGACCGCAGGAATGCATAAGTTTCATAAGTTTTATCTCTAACGTATACTTATACTGCATATTTGTGGCAGGAATAAACGAGACCTATCTCCGATCTTGACAAAGGAAGCGATCGCAGTGACGTTCCTGTTTAGCTTACATATTAAGCTGATACACCTAGGGAATCCAGTCAAGATACTCTGATTGAGTTCCAAGTTCTCACAATATTTTAGGCCTTCTTCAGTGCTAGGGGTTTTCTTGGTTCATCTTAGGCTCAGGCACAAATATTTCCAGTCCACACCATTCTCTTATCTCTTTCTGGAAGTTCTGCCTTCACACGGATCTTGACTGCCATATTTCGTCTTTCGATCGTTCTATTCTATTCCGCCGACTGCTTGGTTGATTATATACCGACCTTGACTGCCATATTTCGTCTTTCGATTCTTCTATTCTATTCCACGGATTGCTTGGTTGATCATATACTGACCTTCACTGCCATATCTCGTCTTTCGATTCTTCTATTCTATTCCGCGGACTGCTTGGTTGATCATATACTGATGAATTGCGTAGCACCTCATTCGGCTAATTCTGTCGATTAACAGGAAGTATCCTTGAATCTGTTATATATATATATATATATATTTCAAATTTCACTTTTTTAAACTAAATATTTTGGGGATCCGAAACAAATAGATTTTAGCATATATCAAATTACATGAACACATATTAAAGAATGTTGTATTTTGGAAAATATATGTTAAAACAGTTTTATATGAAATTTCTTGCATAAATAAATTAAATCTAAACTAGATGGAACATTAGAATATATACTCCAGCCAAGTGGTGCACTTTAGCCACACGGTATGGGTACATTGTGAAGGAATATCGGATGATGTGGAGGGTTTCTACTCTGGGTGGTCATTTGGTACTCGGGATCTATTTACACACCGAATGTACGAGCAAGATCCAACCTATCTTGCTAAGCTGGCCGATACAACCCACCTTAGAAATCAGGAAGTAGAAACCTAAGGGTTTAATTAACTGATGACTTGGACTTCAAGAAAAGATTTAGTACTTTTTAAGCCGTGTACATATGATGAGTCAGACTCCTTTCATACTTGTTACCTCAGGCACGTTACATGCACATGGACGGGAAAGATTAGGGTTTTTGGCTTCCTATCGTAGTACTTAGCGCGACGAATCTACTTGCGCAAAGTGGGGTCTTAAAGAGTTGAGAAAGAGTCTGATCATGCTACAACACAAAGCAGAGACTTGTCGGCCACTTATTGCACTTTAGCCAAACGTTACGGGGACATTGTGAAGAGCATATTGAGCGATGTGAAGAATTCATACTTTGGATAATCATTTGATCCGCCCGAACATTTACAGTCCAAGTGTATCAGCGAGATCCAAACTATCTTGATGAGCTAATTGACACAATCCACCTTGCAAGAACAGGAAGTAGAAACCCAAGGAAATGATGAACGGATGATTTAGGCTTTTTAAAAAATGATATAGTTCTTTTCATCCGTGTACATACAATGGTTCGTACCCGTTAACTTTAGTTCAGTCCAGGTACATGCATCTAAATGGGAAGGTTAGGACTTTTGGCTTTTTCTTGTAATATAAATCGCGGTGGGTCTATTTGCGCAAAGTGGAGCTTTAAAGAGCGGAGAGACTGTCCTATCATGTCGCAACACATATCAGAATGTCATTAGACAAATGATGCACTTCAATCAAACTGAAGAAGTGATGAATTGGACATTGGAAGTGATCCAGAGTAACTCTCTCTACCAAAAAAATCCATGAATTGGACATTATAATTGATGAAAACCTTTTGAGCGGGTACACAATATGTGCATATGATACATGCTTGATTTGCTCCAAAGAATCAAGTATTTTGTGGTGCAACTACTAGATTTTCCAAATCATATCACTAAATTGCTACTCTAGGATTTACAAGATTGCAAGAGTAATTATAATCTGAACAATCACACATGCTTCATCTTAAGAAAGCATTCTCTATCTCAATTCACTTGCCTTGTTTTAATTGCGCAGAAGAGGTTTACCCATTTAAGTTTAATATCATACGCAAAGCAAATTTCCAAGAATCTTTTTGAAGTTTGGATTGTACACTCAGATTCTCAAATCCAAAAGAGTTAAAGACAACCAAAAAAACGCATTCATTATTTCAAAGATTATCAACTCGTGATTGATATCATCTGCAAAGCAAATTTTCATGAGTTTTTTGGAAGTTTGGATTATAGCAAACTTTTGAGATATTATAAGAAATTTGTCAAAATCTCTTTGAAAAACTTATGAAGTCATTGTGAAGGGTTATTTGATTATGTGGAGGATGAGTACTCAGGGTGATCATTTGATCTGCACTGGGCCATTGTGAGGGATTATCGGTTGATGTGGAGTGTGAGTACTCAGGGTGATCATTTGATCTGCATTGGGCCATTCTAAGGGATTATCAGGTGATGTGGAGCGTTCGTAATCAGATTGGTCATTTCATCTGCATCACCTATTGACAACTTGGATGTATCAACTAAATCTAACCTATCTTGCTGAGCTAACTTACACAATACACCTTGTAACAGCTAGAAGGAGAAACCCAAGAAATTGTTGGATGGATTACTTGTCGTTTAAGAAAAGATTTATTCCTTGTCACTCATGTACGTACAAAGATTAACACCTCTTCATTTCCGTTGACTGTCTCTTAGTTATGATACATGCACTTGGAGTAAAACGTTATGATTTTTTACTTTCTATTGTAAATCTTAGTGCAGTGAGTCTCATGGCGCAAAGTGGAGCCTTAAGAAAGAAAGTCCGATCATGTCACAACATAGAGCAGATTCTTGTCAGCCAAGTGATAGACTTAAGCCAAACTTTACTGAATCATTGTGAGAGCATATCGGATGATGTAAAAAGTTTGTACTTTGAGTGATCATTTGGTTTGCACGACCTATTGATAGCACGGATGTATTCGCGAGATGCAACCTAACTTGCTGAGTTGACTAACATAATACACCTTGGAACATCATAGAAAAAAAATACAAGGAATTCATGGACGGATGACTTGGCCGTTAAGCAAAAATTTAGTGTTTGTCATTCGTGTACAATGATGGTTCATAATCCTTTCATACTTGTTCATATACCTCAGTTGTGCTACATAAATCTTGACGTTAAAGTTAAAGTTTTTTGCTTTTGAGTGTAGTACTTAGCACGGCAAGTCTACTTACAAGAAGTGAAGCCTTAAAGAGTAAAGAGAGAGTCCAATCATGTCACAGCACAAAGCACAATCTAGTCGGCCAAGTGGTGCACTTTAACCAAGCGTTAAGGGGTCATTGTGATGGGTATATCAGATGATGTGGAGGATATGTACTCTAGATGATCATTTGATCCTCACAACTTGTTGAAACGCCGGATGTATCCGCAAGATTCAACTTATCTTGCTAAGCTAACTAACACAATTCATCTTGTAATAATAGTAAGGAGAAACCCAATAACTTGGCCTTTAAGAAAACATTGAGCCATTGTTACAAGTGTACATAAAATGGTTCATTCTTTTATATATATATATATATATATATAATGAATATTAACTATACATAATACTGTAGACACTAGTTGCAAGTAATAGCAATCTCAAAAGTTTCCAAGTCTTGATATATATTTCCGGTTTGAAAGTCAACCATGCATGAAAGAGATCATACACATGTGGGTTGCAATGCAGTTGCAGATCTAGATTGCTAGAGGTGAAGCATAAAGAATATTGATAATGCTCATATCCCACATGCAAAGTCAAGAGAGTTGTGTTACAAAATGTATGATTGGTTTTAAAATTTGAAATCTTATCTTCAACAAATTGCGGAAAAGCTTATGATAACATATCATCAATTTCTTAAAATTATTGCACATAGATTGATGAGGATATGTTGAGGAGTTGGTTAGGAATAAACTCAGATGACGATATCTTGTGGGCTTTCTTATTCTCATATATTTAGATTATCATATATATCTTAGATGTTACACTTAGGTTTTAGTGAAGGTAGTTGACCGAAAGGAGTTGCTTCTCTTATAATTATTGCACATAGTTTAATGAGGAAAAATTGAGGAGCTGGTTAGAAATAAACTCAGATGACTAGATCTTGTGGGCTTTCTTATTCTCATATATGTATAAGTCTTAGATGTGACATTAAGGGATAAGGGAAGGTGGTCGACCATGTGGAGTTGCTATAAATTTGAAAAGTAGTTTACAAGAGAAGGCATGGAGCATGCTACAACAATCTCAACTTGAGATGCAATATTAAGATGCAGCTGTCAAGGCTGCCAACCATCTTGGAATTTTAATGACACGCCATCGTAATAATGCAACTTCTGATCAGACTTCAAGCCATGGGAATTTGCTTTCTGTCCAAGTGCTTGGGTAAGTGATGCAAAAGGTCGAATTTGTATTCCTTTCAATTATCATGTGGCCATTCAATTAGTATCTGAATGCCTTGTAGGCAGATCAACGCTTGCCGAATCATCGACTTCTATGAAAGAATATACTGGTCATTTCTTAAGCGACAAACTTTGGACAAGAAAGCATTTGATCAGCAGTTTCCCATGGCATTGCCATTATTGACATTCACCTGAACAATCTCAATAAAAGTTTGACGTGATAGAAATAATTTTCGACAGTATAAATCTTGCTGTAGCAGTAGAACATTCACTTGTATCGACCTCATTGATTGTGACAAATCGAGTAATGACTAAAAACTGGGGACCAGTAAAAGAGCTTCAGGTTCAGCGCTATGTGATAGTTTCGAGTATTATTGCCCATAATTTGAAAAAGCATGGAAACATACAGAAAAGCATTTTATTGAAAGAATTATTGAAAACCGTATTCAGGACTAGTACTTTTGAATAGTTCAATCAAAAGAAAGAAATAAACTTAATTTTGACTGAGCTCTATTATTACAAATCTCTGAACTTCTTTTTCGTTACAATCGTACGGTGTTAAGAATCCACAATAATTAGTTGAATATTCAATAGCCCATTAGCCTGCAGTGCGTGGTAGACCACAAGCGCAACAGACATACTAAACCAATCAAGCCCGAGTTCAATTATAGTCGACATTTGAACGCTGCTTGCAGATATCATGCTGGTGCCGATGAGACCCACTGTAAAATTTCTTCAGATTATCTCAACATGATCAAGGTGAGCGTAGTCTGAACAAAATATATCGAGATTGAACACTGTATACTTTGAACTCTGATCCACTTTATGAGACTCTATGCAAGTACTTCCATAAAGACCATGTGAGACTGCTTTCGACACTGGACATAATGTCAAGCAGGGGTTTAGTCGTACGGGAGCATCCACACGTTTGGAGAACCAAAATACCTTACCTACATTTCACTTTACCATGATTGCATTTGCAAGCCCGCTTTCATCATCTTGTACAATGAGCATTCATTCCATCGTATGATTTCGATGGTTTATCACAAAATATGTTTGCTGAATTTCCGGTCTGAATACATCTTATACCTCATGTGATCATGATGAAGGGCAAGATTGCTCGGGGAGTAGTCGATCAGGACAGGTGTGAGGATCTTCTGTGAAAAGGATCTCCCGTAACCTGTGGCAAGGGAAAAAGGTTGACAAGTACAGAAGAGACGGCGAAGTTCCAAAATTGTGTCGGTTCCTCGACCCTTCTGGCAGGTAAAATTTGTGACGAAGCAATTCACACCTCATGGTGGCAACGACGGAGGACATGCTGGACTCCAACAGCCACGAACAGAATATTGCAGGCAGGGTGCTACACATACCGTGTTTGAAACTAATTTGGCTCCAAGGCTCTGGTCTGATGAGCCAGCCGTGCAGAACTTACAGCATGTTTAGTTCAATTAATGAATGAATGTTCAATATATGAATGAGCAGCAGCTTACTGGTTGTTCGATTTTCAAGTAAGTCATGTGACTTCTTGCAGGATTCTTCTTGAGAGAGAGCTTGTTACGATCGAAGTTCAGAACCTGATGGGTCTGGGCAAAGTAACAGTTCTTCTCATTAACTGGATTGGATTGGACTCCAAAGATTTCAAGGATTAGAATAGCTAAAGCCATCCATCCCAGAAACTTCAGTACAGAAAACTCATTTGTTTCCGATTTCAGATGCAATCTCACAAGGCCATGAGACTTTGACTGAGAGCTCGAGTAGGGAATACTCAAGAGCAAGAAGATGTCTTCAGCTCAGGCGCTGATCCATATCTTTAAATTGGTTATTACAGGTCTAAGTTGATTACGTGTTGATAGTATGGATCGAGTTTGAGACCTGTGGAAAGAAAATCAAAATATAAAAACTCGATCGGGGTCTTATTCCAAGAATCTCAACTCCATATGTAGCAAGGTTGTAACTAGTGATCCAACTTGGAATTTCCAATTCCATATTCTGGGTAAGAAGTCATCAATTTCAGCTGCTTCGACGCAATCGCTTGTGCTTCATTTCAGAACGTGAGCATCCTTACTGTGTTTCTCTGAGAAGGTTCTTCCAATATTCATTTAAAAAGGCTTGAGATTATGTCTCCATCGGCTACCAAATGCTACTCTATACGTTAATGAGGGAACTGAGACTTTAGTATGATATACAAGAAACAATTGACGAGATACTTGTTAGTGCACAGATTCTTTGACCTCATGGTGGTCACAGGTAACTGGAGCATCAAGGAATGTACTATCAAGCGCGTCAAATTTTCTTCCACAGGCGGCAAGAAGCTTCTGTTCTGAGTATCACTGTCCAATGTTAGCAATCATCGGCTCCAGCGACACTCGATTACTCTAGCGATACCCGATTGGATACTCGTCGCAACAAGTATCCAGTCTAAACGTGAAGATGGCATCATGTATCGACTTCGAGAAGTTCTTGTGGACTACACTCCTAGAATATAAGATTGGTAACGGAAGCATACGTACAAATGACGTGATGAAGCATCCTTCCTCAAATGCTTGCAGATCTGAATTCAGAGACTTCTTGATGTGTTGTGCAAAGCAGTTTTAAAGGACCAGAGCTTCAAGCGACAATTGAAAAGACAAGCTCCGCATGAGATCTGATCTGATCTCCAATGTTACAGTGTCTGTGGGTGTCGACATCCAGAGCCTCCAACGAGGCATCCTTCCTCAAATGCTTGCAAATCTGAATTCAGAGACTTCTTAATGTGTTGTGCAAAGCAGTTTTAAAGGACCAGAGCCCCAAATGTTACAGTGTCTGTGGGTGTCAACATCGAGAGCCTCCAGACTTCTGCGAAGATACTTCTCAAATGTGAAGAAGTGCACGGGACCTGCTGTGGATAGATCATGATCCCAGAAAGCGAGCTGAAGGACAACTGCTACCATCCTGTACATTTTACTGGCGATGAGATGGAGATGCTCACAGTGCTTAAAGCTGTGGCCCATAGTCTGCACTTGTATCAACTTCGCAGCGGGAATAAGATGAACCCACGCATGTGCTGCCAAACTCTTATAAGAAACTACTGCAAACCGTAAGCATGACAGAGCCAATTGCAAGCTTTTGTTTCGCGTCCACGAAAGGAAAGGAAACGATCCTTGGGAAAAGCTCAACATTCCTCTCGACCGGACATTAATCTGGTGATCGCCCCGGCCAGTGCTGTGAGCACTCCCACCTGCTTGAGCACCATTCATCAATATAATTATTGATGTATAGGGCTCTAAAGTCGACCTTAAAAAATAAATGCTTCGACGCCGATTGATCGTCATTCCACTCAGGGAGTCACGCCTTCCTGTACCCGAAGTGCCGAAAAGCACTGGAGACAAATTGGCTTTCAAAGCATGAGGCATGGCAGAGTCAGGGGCACCTGTGCAGATGGGCGATAAATTCTCACCAGGATGGCACGAGCATCCCACGTCCCGGAAAGGACAAACACTTTTCTCTGGTCAGTGGCGCAAGGCCTCCTCGATCTCAGTGAAACTTCCATCGACCGATGCCCGGTTCTGTAAAGAACTCTCCTCCGAGTCTATCTACGGCTCTCGAGTCTGAGTTCGGTTGACCTGACCCTCGAAAGATAAAACTGCATCGAAACGAATGGATGTCAGGGCAGGCTGGGGCTGGGATTCATGATTGGCCAGGTCCCCCCCCCCCCCCCTCGCAGAATCTTACGTTCTCCGCTTCTGCTGTTTGATGGAGCAGATCGACGTGTCAGAGCTCCCTACATGCGTCACTTCTCGAATGGAAGCCGGATTGTCTTAAAACGATGTGCAGACAGAGAGAACAACATCGTCTGCATGGTTCCGTGTCCGGTGGTCACAGGACGACAACGACGACGACCCGAGCCTGTTCTCCTCGAGGACCTTCGTCTACACCCTCACCCACAAGAGGAGAGCACCACTATTAAACTCAGCCATGTGTTCCGGAACCATGTGCCGCTCGATCCGGGTCATCGACGATCCGTGGGCCTCAAAATTCGTCACGCCTCGAATCAGCTCGCAGCCAGAAATTGAGGGCGCTCCTGGTCAATGGACTCTCAGCAGTCGGCGAGACCACAACTCCTTCGGCAGGATCTTCAAGTGTCCATTCGCCGCACAACACTCGGCTAAAATTGGGAGGAGCCGATCTATCTTGAGCCCGAATTGACAGAGTGCGCGAAACTCGTCCCTCGGGCCATAGTCAGAGGCTGCGGGCCATGGGCTGCGGGCCACGGGACGAGGGACGGACCAGAGCCTCGGGACGCTGTACCACTTGGGAACGCCTCCTGGAGTTGTCCTCACGCTGGACCGCAAGCCTTGGGACCGACGGAGCCTCTGTCCGGTCCTGCTCAGGTAGAGACAGAGCGGACTGACCTGTTTGGGGACATCCGGCTCGAGTTCCGAAGCAAGAGACTCAGATCGGCACGTCAATGATTACAGCCTCCCTGCTTCGACTCCCAGCCAAGGGACCGAGCCGCGTCCGAGCCTCATCCACTGCTCGCGTCCCGTACGAGGGTCGTACTCTCCTACCCTACGAGTGGGGTGAGATCGTGATGGGGGAGGAACAAGGAACGGAAGCGACAAAGACGTGCCTCGAACGTCGACCGGGAGATAAGACCGAACGGCGGAGAGAGCGAGAGAATATCCCGCGAATCGACCGGAGAGGGGGCCAGCGTGGGCCCCACCGGCGGGTGCCAGTGCTCAGAACCTGCAGTACAAGGGAGAGAGAGGCAGTACGGCCCGCCCGGAGATGGTGGCCCTCGGCGGACTGCTATAAAGCCCCCTCCTAAACCCTGCCCACTCAGGAAGTCAAAGTTTCACTTTCCTCGAGGGTATCCGCTCTCTTCATGGCGGTGGCAGCGGCGTCTTTGGCCTCGCTCGTGTGAGAATGTGTTTGTGAGAGTTTGATTTTATGTACATATGAATGGTGACAGCAGATTCGTCGACGAGAAATCGTAATTAGAAGAGAGCTCGCCATCGAGGTCTCATCTCACACGATTCCTGCGCGAGGGGTTTTGATCTCGCGGGCAGAAATGGGCGGAGGCGGAGAGGGATCGGGGATCATGTCTCCCCAACGCGAGACGCAAGGGGGAGACGACGAGAGGGCGCCGACGGCCACGGAGATGGTGCTATTGGAAGACGGGAAGACGGCGGAAGAGAATCTCGAGCGAGCGGAGCATGAATTTCTGCTGAACAGAGGCTGGCGACAGGCGAATTTCGCACCATCGCTGGCGGAGGTGCACTCGTCCGTCAAATGGCCCGAGGCGGGAGCTCCGTGGTACAAGAAAGTGCTGGCTCTGCTGGGGCTCGGATTCATGATCAGCGTCGCGTACATGGACCCGGGAAATTGGGCCACGGATTTGGAAGGCGGGGCGTCGTATGGTTACAGGCTTCTAACCGTCATCCTGCTCTCGAACATCTGTGCCATCTTCCTCCAAGCTCTGTCGCTCAAATTGGGAATCGTAGCCGAGCGAGACCTGGCTCAAGCATGCCGAGATGCGTACCCTAAATGGGTGGTTTACATCCTGTGGGTCATCATCGAAATCGCCATAGCTGCCACCGACCTCGCCGAGGTCATCGGCTCTGCCACCGCGCTGTACCTGCTCTTCAAAATCCCCATCTGGGCAGGAGTGCTCATCACGGCCGTGGACACCTTGTTCATCCTCGTGTTCGGATTCAAGAGCTTCCGGTTCCTCGAATTCGTCGTCGGCGGGCTGGCATTTCTCATTGCCGGCATTTTCGTGTACGAGCTGATCGTGGTGAAGCCCGAGTGGAGCGAGGTGGCCAAGGGATTGATTCCTGATTACAAAATTCTGCAGGATGCCCGAATGCTGTACACGGCAATCGGCATTCTCGGGGCCACTGTCATGCCGCACAGCCTGTTTCTGCACTCGAGCATCATCCAGACCAGGGCTTACCCTCGCACCAAGGACGGCAAGAAGATGGCCATCAAGTATGGCCGCTGGGACTCGAGCATTTCGCTCATGCTCGCATTCTTTGTGAACTCGTCGATTCTGATTCTCGCAGCTGCCGCATTTCACTACGGGCCCAATCCGAACCGTGATGTGGCCAACATCACCGATGCCTACGAGCTGCTGGCCCCAGCTCTGGGAGGGCAGGCTGCCAAGATTTTGTTCGGAGTGGGGCTGCTGGCCAGCGGGCAAAACTCGACCATCATCGGGACTCTGGCGGGGCAGATCGTCATGGAGGGATTTCTGAAGATCCGGTTGAAGCCGTGGATCAGAAGGTCCATCACTCGAGGCATCGCCATCGTTCCTGCTGCCGTGGTGGCCGCCGTGGGAGGCAACGCTGGGGCCGGAAGGCTTCTGGTCATGAGCCAGGTGCTGCTGTCGCTGACCTTGTCATTTGCTGTCATCCCCTTGGTTCACTTCACCAGCTCCACGGCCAAAATGGGCCCCAGCTTCGTCAATGGCTGGCCCGTCAAGATCTTTGCCGTCCTCGTCGCCATCATCATCGCCGGTCTGAATATTTTCCTGCTGTTCCAGAGTATAAAGAACAATGAATTCGGCAGCTCTACCGGAGTCTAATCCGACCGCCATGTGAGTGTTGTTTCGATTCAGCCATGCCACTTGTAGAGCTTTTGGCATCGAAGAAGATCAGCTCTAGAGAGAGTCCTCCTGGAGCTGCCTCCTGCCTCAGCTCAGCTCGTCCACCTCTGGCATGGATGCTTGTTCAGTACATACGACGGGTTTGCTTTTAGTGGAATTCGACCGACCTATCTGCAGCTCTCCGACTTCGAAGAGATCATGAATTGAAATGCTTCCGATGATATGAGCTGTAGAGATTCGATACGGCTGCAATTTCGGAGGCAAAAGGACCTGAATGGGTTCTTGAGGTGTCACATGCAGAAGGATTTTGTAGAGACGAGAGATTTGCTTCCCAAACCAGAAGAAGGTTTGGGAAGGAGGAGGTTTCTTTTTGAGTCGCTCGTCCTTCCCCAGAGCCGAAGGCTGGTGAGTGAGCGAGTCAGTCAGTGAGTCAGGATAAGTGCTGCGGTGCATGTGCTCAGACACTTCTCCACTGTATGAGGCGACCTCTCCTTACCTGTACATGTAGATTACGGTAGCTCGCCGAGTTCACCGAATGTTCGAGGTTTTTGGTAGCAGGTGGAGAAATCGTTGTGTAGGCAGTAGAGAACTGAAGTAAGTGAGAGTTTTCGAGAAGATGCGACTGGTATTTCGGAAGAGTCCTGAAGTTGCCAGTGCTGGGTTAGGCATCTTGTATGCAGTCGATAGGAGAAGAGTTTTTGAAGAAGAATTCTGCAGAAGTTTCTCGAACAGATATTGTACAGACCAGGTCACATTGTCGATGCTGAACCCGATGACAACTGTGAAATGTTTGTTGTTCCTTCACAGCCTCTGCATTTGTTGCAATACGTTACAAGCTGTTGATCGACGCTTTGACGATGTAATAAACAAGAGTCTGCACTTGTCTTGTCATTGGAAGTTTACTGATCCAGCTTTATCTGTTCCACTCTGCAAACGCAACCAAATCTCTTCTCGATTGGTTTCGGTCCGTTGTTAGCCACTGTACTGTGCATCGTTTTTCCAGCTGTAGATGATTCCAAATTGTGGCACTGATATCCACGCCATGACACAACTTGCTCATCATCTCACTTGATGTTCTATCTATCACGGCAATCAAGACCTCAGCTTACGTCGTCGACAAAAACTGAGACGCAAGCAATAGTGGCCTATCCGTACGTTCAAGTACAATAAAAGCTTGTGCAATTGGCAGAAACTGTTTCGTACAACTTCGAGCAGAGACCGACAAGACCCTAAAGCGAAAATGTAGAAGATCTGACTGCAATGTATGTGGGCAAGGGGAATGAGGACAAGAAAAAAGGTGATACCGCACTTTGATGAACACGGAAAGCGACTGGGCGGTTTAGCGAGCTCGACATCTTCCGTAGGGTCGATAGAGAATCTGAATGTTTCCTGATGCCTCAAGTATGTCTGATAGCTGTAGGTCAACTCAGTGACAACCCATGCGCCACAGTTCGATTGTCCAGAACAAACGACATAAAGTAGTGGGGCTCCAAAGCCCCACGAGATGTCCACGAGATAGATGGAAAGCTTGAAAAGGTGAAAGCGAACTTGAAGTCACAGTTTACCTGTCCCCGACAAATCCCTATCACTTGAAAAAATCACTTTGACTGTGAGTGTATGAACGAACGAGGGTAAAAATGTTTATCTCGTTCCTTTACCCTTCAAAGCGTACTTCAAATATATGTTCATCTGTCACCTTCATATTTCAGAGGGTTAATACTTTCATGTCTCATGTAATGAAACGAAGTAAATGTGCTTACTGGATCTGTCCACAATTGTAAAAAAATACTAAGTTTTTAAGCTTCACCAGGATCTGGTGACTCCTTGATGTGTGATGCCATTTGGTGAGCAGTTCTTTCCTCGTTCTCAATGGCGAGAGGAAATTTCTAGGTCCAAATTTAAAACTCACAAAGCTTGCCGCTGTATGGTCGTGCTTGACAGAAGTATGATCGCCTTACAAGGCCCCTGGAAGCTCTCACCCTTTGAATGACCAAGACCTGACAGACACACACACAAACAGGTCGGTCTTGGTCTTTCAAAGACCTGTCTAGTTGCCTTCCCAAAGTTCCAACCGTGCTCAACACCTGGTGTGATCTATTTTATAACTTACATCCAAAGTGTGTACTGGCTGTGGAGCCGTGGAATCCTTGTACTGAGAAAGACTAGTGAGTTTTAGTGCTCGATTTCTTCTATCGAATTTCCACTTTTAATTATGCAACCTTTCTGAATATGGACCACCGGCTCTTCGGGACTACAGGCCAACGCTTTTACACAAATTGAATAATATGTAATATTTACCCAAACACATTCACTCTTTGTGTGGTATATTTGTGGTAACCCACTTTTGGTATTTTTGCGGAAATTAAAATATTTTTTGAAAAACTGTACCATGGCAACAGTGTAAATAGTCATCGGTACATTAAAATAGAGTGAAACTGGATGATCTCGGAGAATCTCGTAAAATCTCGTAGAATCCAGGAGTTGGGCGCAATGTCAAGAACAGGCGCCGCCCTAAACGACGGGCTCTGAAGGAGTACCCCTTCGGCGCAAGGCGCATAATCCGCCTTCGGCAATACACCTTCGGCGCTAGAGGAATCCCTCAGAATCTATGAAATTCCCAAACACCTTGACTTGGTTAGGGTCTCGTTGGAAAGAGCTTGACGCGCTGATTCTAACGAGCCCAAGAACGCCCGGAACGGATCAAGACTCAGGGAGTTGTGACGGTCGAAAGATACGAAGACCTTCGCCTACGCATAGGCGAGGGAAGTTCGCCTACGCATAGGCGACATAGGGTTTGACGTCGGCGGGGAGTCCGCCGAGAATGCCGCCTACGCATAGGCGAGGAGGACTTGCACCTACGCATAGGCGGACGGAGATCGCCTACGCATAGGCGCTTCGGCGTCGGCGGGAAGTCCGCCTTCAGCCCTAGAAATCCGCCTTCGGCGCCAGCGCATCACGGTTAGGTGAGGACCCAACGGAGTAGCAAAATCAGTACGGACCGTACGGACGGAACGGACGAGTGCGCCTTCGGCCGGTCGGGATTTCGGAGACAAGAGCGCCGACGGAGAGGCAAGAGAGATGGACAGACTGGACGGAGTCCGTTGACCGCGGTCAACGCCTTCGGCGCTGCGCCTACGGCGAGGGACCTGCGCGGACGAGCGTCTTTTGTGCGGACGGATTCCGCCTACGCACAGGCGGATGACGTTCGACGCCGGCTGAAACTCCGCCGGGGATTCCGCCTACGCAGAAGGGAGTTCGGTTTTTGTCCTATGCGTAGACGAACGCCTTCGGCGGAGCGGGACTAGCCAAATCCAAGTACGGAGGAATGTAGCGCGTCGGCAAGAAATCCGCCTTTGGCGTTGCGCGATCATGGCCGCGGCGTAGTACGCTAGCGGAGTTCAAATTGCCAATTCGAGCGTGTGAGTGAAGGCGCGTCGGCGGAGCGTGAAGCCGAGCGTGAGAGAGAAGGCCGTTATACCTCGGAGCCGGCGCAGCCATCAAGTGACTCGGCTTTCATGACCGAGAGCCGACCATGACCCCCTGCGAGCGGACAGAGGACACCCCATTCTTGAATTTGCGATTTCAATTCCTTGTGCGAGCTGCGCGCGTCCACCTTCTAGCTGAGAGACGTTCTAGACACCACCGCGCGGAGAGTTACCCGGTGGCAGGGAGAGAATTGAGTGCGCGACATTTGGATTGAGAGAGATTAGAGTTTGTAGAGGAAACAGAACTGCGAGCAAGAGGCTCGGGCATAGCAGAGAGAGAGGTGCGCAAACCAATTTCAAGAACGCGATGTCGACATCGGTGAAGCTGCGGATGGTGCCACTCAAGCTCCCGCAGAATGGGTTGTGTGCTTTTGAGGACCGGCTGATTGCGAGGAAACTCGAATTCTTGCTGTGAGGATGGAATTATGTGTGCGCAGACATGGTGCGCGAATGGCTGGACGAGGAACGACAACCTACGCGCGGATTTCTTCCACACGTAGATCGATGGACTGTCCGCGATTGGGGACAGGCATTGGGAAGGTGTGCATGTGAGGACGGGTACCTCCTGTTCGACAGTGAGAGCATCAAGGTATCGAAGGCGGACAAAGCCTCCTTTGTGGAATTGTTCAAGCGGGAGCGGTCTTCCAAGAACGAGTACAGGACCCGGGACTACAAAGATCGTTTCCGCAGGACTGTAGCGATGGCGCTGCTGCAACTGTTGCAACCGCACCGCACTACGTACATCACGTTGTGGCAGGTGTCCTTCGTAGAGCTCACATTGGCTGGAGCTCCAGTTCACTGGTCACGTATCCTGCATAGGGTGATGCGACAGCATGCGTTTGAGGAGCGGGGAGGAACGCTCAATCACCTCTCCCCCTTCTTGATAAACTTTTATCGGTCGATGAATCGTTTAACCGCGGCCGAGCGTGCTCGATTTCCGCCATTGTCAGTCGACCATCCCGGGAGGTATGTGCGGGATAACGAAGTAGACACCGACGCGGAGGACTCACCGACTTCCACTCCACCGGGTCAACAGGATGCGGGGAGAGACACATCCGCAGCGCGAGTGCCGCGGAAGCGGAGATGGAGAGAGGAACTGGAGAAAGAGCAACATCAAGAATCAGCTGCTCTCACCCGGAAGCGGCCACTGCACGAGATCTGCAGCATACCGAAGCAGAAGGCGCGCATGCTTTTGTTACCTGCCAGCAGCGCGGAAACGGCGACGATCGCCACAGAGAAGGGAAGTCCATCCCCGGAGAAGGATGGGACTACGCGGACGGCCGAGGAATCAGTAGACCACCCTACGCCTTCGGCGGAGGGGAGACGACCTTCGGGTCAGGAGCTACAACGTGCGGCGTGGATGAGTGTGTCGCCTACGCATAGGCGACTCCTTGTGGATAGGCGACCCCTTGCTGACGTAGACTTGTGCCTACGCATAGGCAGAGAAAGTTCGCCTACGCATAGGCAGGACTTACCCCCGGTGCAACGCAGGAAGGGGAAGGAGCCGGCGGAAGACCCGCCTTCAGTTCAAGGGCCTTCGGGGCAAGGCCCTCCGGCGGTGAAATCGCCGGGATATGCGCCTTCGGCGCCAGGGCCCTCGGGCCACCGAGCTACAAACAGAGAGCCGACGGGAGCCGTGCCTTCGGCGGAAAATCCGCCGGAAGGTGCGCCTTCGGGCCAAGGGACAACGGGCGAGCCGCCTTCGGCGCTGCGCCCTCGGCGGAAGAAGCGCCGGGAATTGCGCCTACGCATAGGCCGGACGCATCCCTGGCGCAGGACCGATCGGCGGAGCAGGACCTAACGGAGGAGCGGGTTGACTGTCCGCAGGGTGAAATTAGTGCGCGCGATGCACAATTACACTCCGCGCAAGTACATTCCGCACGATCGCCTTCGGCGGTAGACGCCGGCGGCGAAGAGATTACAGTCGCGGCAGGACAGGGACAGGCGGACGATGCGAATTTGGCACGGCCGCATTCACCCACCGCCTTGTACATTTTAGCAGGGAGCAGCGAGGCTGCAGGAGCGCCAGCGGCGGCAGAGCACGCAGACATCTCGCAGCCCCGCACAGGCCAGTCGCCGACGCATTCAATGGCGACCGAAATCCTCAATTCGGAGGATGACGAAGAAGAAGGATCCACGGAATCAGTGTCGGGATCGAGATCCACCGAGGAGGAGGAAGAGGAAATGGTAGGCGCGCCGACGGCGGCGTTCTGTGAGCAAGTAGTACCTCTGCTGAGGTACCTGGACCGCAAGATGGAGAAGTACGCGGACCCTCGTCAGCCTGGGTCCTACGTCGAGTTAGTGCGTAGGCGAACTCGCACTAAAGTCTACACCAGCAAGTTGCTGGCCCGTGTGGACCAGGAACTTAAGGATCTGTGGGAGAAGCATGAGTGCCTGTGGGATCAGTACAACCTCAATAGGAAGTTGTACAAACACTTCGACAAGACGAAGGACGAGAAGCTGGAAGAGTTCGCCAAGGAGAAGGCGAAGCTCACAGAGGTGCTGGATTCAGAGCAGGCTCAAAATCGAATTTTGTCAGAGGAGCTCGTGCGGCAAACACGGTTGTTAGAGCAGTGTCAGCTTGCACGACAGGCGGATGAGGAATTAATCCGCAGACTGCAATCCGAGTGCGGGGAATTGAGAGCACAACGTGCGGAGGCCGAATTGCAGCTGGTTGTAGTTGAAGACGATCGCCGGCGGGCGGCAGATCGCACGAAGGAAGAGATGGCGAGGCGAGTCACCCACTGTCTCAGGGGCTACGTCCACTGGGAAGTGGCGGCGCAAGAGAAACTCACACTGCGCGAGTTAGAGCTTCGTGCAGCCGGGTTGTTGACAGGTGACAGTCGGAGTCGGCGGCGAGTGGCAAAGAAGCTAGACTCTTTTCTGTCGAGATCACGGGACACCATGGCCACCCTTGAGACGGAGGTTTCCGCGGTGTTGCGGTGGTTGGGACTGCGCAGTCGAGATGAGGACTGGCAAGGTAGGGAGTTAGTGCGCGGCAGTCCGTCGCGCTGGAGGCGAAGCATAGGTTCTGCGGAGTGTAGTGTAGCGTGGTTCCGTGCAGGCGTGTAGCATAGTGCAGTGTAGTGTTAGTTAGGACTTAGAAAGTATAAAGTAGTTCAAGGCGTCTTGCCTTGGGATTTTTCCAGTTTCGGAAGTGCAGATCATGAACTCATTTTCTCTGCGTGTTTGTGTCCTTAGTTCTGTCACCACGCAAGAGGAGCTACACCTTGGCGGTCCGCATTGTGTAGCTGAAGGCCTTCGGCCGAATGTTCAGAGCTAGTACATTGGTTAGAGACTTGAGTAGTTCGGATCTACACCTACGGGTGATTGCCGATGCTCAGAGCCAGTGACGAGTTAGATACTTGAACAGTTTCCCCCTTACACTTTTGAGTGACTGTTCCTGATTGTACTCCTTCGGGATTTTTTCCCTGAATGCCAAAGTGAAGTTTTGCTACTTCGTGTAAGCCTTGGTTGTAAATTCAGGTTACGCTGCAGCAGGTGTCTTCAGGGCAACCCCTGTAGTATTTCTGGGAATAACGAGTGCCTAAGAATTCAAACTCTTCAATAGACTGTTATGGTGTGTTACGGGAACGTTTATCAGTGAGTCCTTCCGTGCGGACCTGTGTTCTCTGCGCGTTTTGTGAGTTGAGAATGTTGTTCACCGCGTATGAGTGAAGTCCAACCCGGGTTCCCTACGCTAGCAGAAAGCTAGCGGAAGGGTTGTAAAAGCCGGAGTTGGGAGTCACTACCCGCAGCTTCGCTGAGTGTACTTGCGAGAGACTTTCCCCCTGAAATCTTGAGTAGAGGTCCCAACCGATCTCTGGGTTGTGTTTCTGTAGTTTCATGTGTGTGTGTGTGTGTTGAGTGAACTACGCTGCACTGTGCGACCTCCGAGTGAGTTCCGAGTGAACACTTGCAGTATTTTTGGGAGTGACAGTCGTCTGAGAATTCAAACTACTCAATAGTCTGTTAAATGTGACACTTTGTACTCTGTGTGTTCCTTTGTCCCTGTGGGTTCGACCTTTCTACCACTATATTGCAGTTTTAACCTTTAGTGGGTTATTACAATATTCTGAGGAAGCATTATCATATACTGTGCGCATGCGAGCACTGTTGACACTTAAAAACTATATGGTGCATAGTAGTGTCTTGCGTCAAGGAAGGCGTATTGTGTGCATGTGATCTTTCTGGTCAACGAACACATCCACAAAGTTACCAACCACCATGGATCGTTGACGGTTAGAAAGGACAGGTCGCTTTGACCACAGAGAAAGGAGAGCCCTGGTCTGTGTCCGATATCATTTGAAACGGGAGTACAGAACCGCTCCACAGGCCATCATGAAATGCTCAGACCGAAAGCAGACTCGGGTCCTAGATCGATTGTCCCTGGCACCAAAGGTCAATGCAGGACTCGACCACGCTTATGTCTGTTCGGAGGATTTCAATTCTTTGATGTGCTTTGCCGTTCCAAATCTAATTCAGGAAACCGTCCGAGTACGAGCTTGGACCAGGCGATACACGAATTGTACGGTTTTCAGCCCTTGCATCAGATCTATACGTTTCTTTAGTTTACTAAGTCAACTGTGAAATGTGTATATTATTATGTAATAAATCCATATAATGTGACCCTTCGCCATCTGACAGGCCGTTATCCTCTCGAACACAGTAACGGTAGATTACCAATGCTTAGAGCGAAGTTGTCCAATTGGAATAAGCAACAGGCGATTCAGACTGAGTATACTTTCTCCAGTGAAGAAGGATATTTGGACCCTGGGCCCAACAGATTTGTTCTCAGAAAATGGACATTTCTATTTTCCAGTGAATCTCACTGCGATGAGATTTGTAATTTTATTCTGATTTTTATAGAAAAAGAACTACTGACTACATGCAAGTTTTCTTACTACAAGGTGACAGTCTGTAAATTCAGTATTCTCAGAGCTCAGTTTACCATAATATATCTCCAAAAAAAACGTGAAATCAAATTTGTTCAGCTCAATAAAGAGCGACTGAAAGGCTTCTGATTACTTCGGTGATTATATGTTCAGAAATTTATGAAGATATGTAATGAGAGGTGCTCATCGTATTGACAGTAATGATGCACAATCTAAGGTTTCCTTCCAATATTTCTTAGTCTTGGCTTTTGTTACTGTGCCACTGAAGTCAGTTCAACCTCTTAAGGATATTAGTCCTACTCTGTTCGACATACTTGATGCTCTGCATCGGCCATACGCACTCAGCTCATCGCCAGTGGATTTGGAGAATCATTTTGGAAATAAATATGAGAATAAACTGAGAATAGAAATGTACACACAGAGCCACAGCACGTCCTTGTACTGACGAGTAAGAGCCATGAGGGGAAACATAGCTCCTCTAAATTTATGGAGCTCGAGTATTTTGGCCTTTTTCTCTTGTGTGTCTTGGGTGTCCTTGCTCTTTCATTTTTAATATCGGGGATGTATGAAGTCGTTTTCTCACATCGACAGCTTCACAGCAACTGTCCTTTGACTTCGCTTTGTTTTGAAAATTATTATTACGGGAGGTGTAAGTGAAACAAAAATTAATCAATATACTCTCTCAAGTGCAATTGAAGTGTAACCGTATACAATATAGTATATATGAAACGCGCCACTACTTTCTCGTATGTACATTAGATAACCACCGCATCTTATTCTGTTGAAGACATGTCAAGCTGGATTACTCTACTTTGAAATGAATTGTAATCTTGAGTATTATTCAAAATTGTACTATTATAATGATCTAATAGTTCGGTTAACTGTCTACAATTGTTGGAAAAATCACATTGTTGAGACTCTCAAAATATAACCTGATACTTTTTATATAATTATTTGGCCCAAGGTCAAATTCTAAATAAGTCAAGATCTGAATGTAATAAAAACAAATTCAAGCTGCCATTAAGTTTTAAATTTACTTTTCTTTCCATGTATATGCATGTGATCAATCTTTTCTAATACACTTCACATACAACGTTATTGACAGAGTTACTCATTTCACTAACACTGTAAATCTTCATGATTTTTTTCATGGCAGGTAATGATACGGTGACACTACTTATAAACTTTCATGCACTTTCATTTTTCGAAAGATAATTTTTTCTTCGAAATTTCTTTTGAATCTCTTATCTGATTCAAATTTAAAATTTTTTATTTTATTTTATAAACAGATTTTCACACAACTCAATTTCATATATAATTTATTTAAGATACATTTGTACCGTTGGTACTTTCGAAAGTCATAAGTTGTATTTCTATATTCATATACTGTATTACTAATACATCTAATTACTAATTACATCTAGTAACTCGAATCCAGCTCCTCTGCAATTCCTGGCACCATATTCAGGTTGCGACATGGGATAATATTTTAGAGAAAATGGAATCATCATAAATTATGATCTGATTACACGGACGGGATACTAGTCCGAGGTCATGCTAACGAGTTTGAAGCTCAAATGTTCATGTTGAGTCAAATACCTGGACAAATTCTCAGGATCTTCAGATCTTGCGCAATGCAGTGATATTTGGGGCCAAAGCATATGGATATATGGTAAGTATAGTTAGTAGCCATCAATGTGGTTTGCGTCACTTCGCTATCCATACAAAAGAGGGCCCTTCCCTTCCACTATAAGTTCGGACAATTTCGTTGTTGATTATCTTCGCGATGTTTCAGAGAGACAGTCAAAGATACCGAGAAGCTAAATTCGGAGAGGTCATTTCGTCTTGCACCTGTTACATTTCCGATAACTTCCAAAGGAATTCTCTCTCCGTCATTGTACTACCAGTGGCTTTCGTGATTTACAAGGGCCAGATAGATGAGTCCTACTAAGAGTCTCCTCGTACCGGCATGTACATCTTAAGCCAACGTCGACGACAAAAAAGGATCAAATCCTGCTCTCCGGATTGCCGCCATGTACCAACGCCATAGTAGAGTAGCAAGAGAATTTTATGTCCATGACTCGACCAAATCAGACTGAGCTCTTAGAAGACAGGTTATCCTTCTGCAGGTCGTCTCTAATGTATTTTTCAACCGTCCAAAATATGGAAATGAGAATTCATGTCCACGGGGTACAAGGCAGGTGACCATTTTCAACCAGGGCTCATAGGTTAGCTTTTCTAACATACAACCAGCGAATTGAGCAACGTCGCCACACTGATACTTCAAGTCTTACGTACTGAATTTAATTCCGGGGATGCAAAAAAAAAATGCAAAACGCAGATGGGAAGCACCTTAGCTTCTTACACCGCTGCGACGCTACATGTGGTACCCCACTTTTGGTAATTTTGAGGAAATTAAAACATTTTTGGAAAACTGTACCCTGGCAGCAATGTAAATAGCCTTCGGTGCATCAAAACAGAGTGAATTCGGAAGATCGCGGAGATTCTCGAGGGATCTCGTAGAATCTAGGAGTTGGGTGCAGCAGTAAGGACGGGCACCACCCTCCCTGCGAGCTCTGCAGTTAGGATCCCTACGGCGCAAGGCGCAAAACCCGCCTTCGGAGCTGCGTCCGCGGCGGTAGGGAAATCCTTCATATTTAGGTCAACCCCCGGACGCCTTGACTTAGCTAGGATCTCGTTGGAAAGAGCTCGACGCACTGATTCCAACGAGCCCAAGAACGCCAACAGCGGATAAGGACTCCGGGAGTTATGAAGGTTGTAAGATACTCAACTCTTCACCTGCGCACAGGCGGAGAAGTTTTGTCCTATGCGCGGACGAAGGAAGTTCGCCTGCGCACAGGCGAAATAGGGTTTGAGGTAGGTGCGAAGTTTGCCTACGCACAGGCGTCCGCCTGTGCACAGGTGCTTCGGCGTCGGCGGGAAATCCGCCTTGGGCCCTAGAAATGCGCCTTGTGAGGTAGAAATTGTACGGCGCCTTCTGCGCCAGCGCAGCGCCGCGGACGAGCAAGGAGCCGCCAGAATAGTAAAATCCGTACGGACCGTACGGACGGGACGGATGGATGCGCTCTTGGACTGACGGAGTTGCGGCGGCGGAAGCGCCGACGAAGAGACAAGGAACGGACAGTCTGGACGGAGACGGTTGACCGCGGTCAACGCCTTCCGCGCCAGCGCATCGCCGCGGACGGAATTCGCCTGCGCACAGGCGAGCGCCTGTGCACAGGAGGATGAAGTTCCGCGCCGGCGGAGAATCCGCCGAGGAGTCTGCCTGCGCGCAGGCGGGAGTTGAACTTTTGTCCGACATGCGGACACACGCGTCGAGGCAGAAGAGGATTGGCTGAGGAGCGGTACGAACGAGTGTACCGCGCAAGGCGGAAAACCCGCCTTCGGCGCTGCGCACCCATGTCCGCGGTGTAGTACGCTCGCGGAGTTCAAATTCGCCAATTCGAGCGTGAGAGTTTAATCGGCGACGGCGGAGCGTGAAGCCGCGCGTGAGAGCGGAGACCGTTTCAGCGTAGAGCCGGCGCGGCCATCAATTGAGACGTCCTCCACGAGCAAGAGCCGACCATGACCTTCGACCGGGCGGCGGAGAGCGTCCCATTCTTGAATTCGCGATTCCATTCTCTAGTGCGAGCTGCGCGCGTCCATCTGCTGGCTGCTAAGCATTCTCGACATCGCCGCGCAGAGGATTTCTTGGTGATCGAGGGAGAAGTGAGTGCGCGTGATTTGGAATTGAGGGCAATTAGAGTTTGCCGAGGAAGAAAGGAGCTCGAGCGGAGCGGAAGTAGAATGAGCGGGCGGGCGAACTCCAAGAACGCAATGACGAGATCGGGCCGATTGCGGATGCTGCCGCTCCGTCTACCACAGAACGGGCTGCGCGCTTTCGAGGAGCGCTTGATAGCAAGAAAGCTCGATTTCTTGCTATGGGGATGGAACTACATCTGTGCGGATATGGTGCGCCAGTGGCTAGAGGCACAGGGACCACCCTCGCGCGGATTGCGTCCACATGTTGATCGGTGGACAGTCCAAGATTGGGCGCAGGCATTGGGGAGATGTGCCGGCATGCCAGGGCACCTCCTCTTCGACAGTGAGAGCATCAAGGTGACCAAGCAGGAAGAGGCGCAATTTGTGGAGCTGTTCAAGACCGGGAGGTCTACCAAGAATGGGTACAGGATCCGCAATTACAAGGATCGATTCCGCCGGACTTTGGCCGCGGCGCTGATGCAATTACTGCAGCCGCACCGCGCCTGCTACATTAGGCTTGGCCACGGTCCGGAAAAAAATTTCCGAATATCGTCAGAATTTCGAATTTCCGCTTAGTCAGATGCCTCCGCCCCTCGGTGAACATGAACGCCGAGGCCGAGGGCGCCACGTAATCCCCCGCCTTCGCCGATTCCTCGTCCAAGACAAGCCTCTGTGCGCCGAGAAACCGATCTCTGCCACTGAATCCGCGTCCGAGGCCCGGCCTGCACAATCCCCTCCGAATTCAAGAATTTACGACTCCTCCCATGGCATTCCGCGTAATCCCTCAATCCTCTGTCGACTCCATCGTCCACATCGCACAGGAAACAAAGCAATATCGACGCCGGCTGTTTCACAGCATCTGCGCTCGCTGCATTGAGCAGAACGAGGAGTCGCGATCTCAGCCCCTTGCCACTTTTATCCGAGTCCTGCCACATTATGTATCGAGGATTCCGGGTCGATACGACCAGCCACACTGGCCTGCCATGAAGCATGCAAGCGACGTCTACGTGCGCGACGGGCTGCTCTTCATTTGACAACTCCCGTTCATCGGCAGAGCTTTCTAATGCTGAGACCGCAAAATTGTGCATCACTGCCGTGACTCCACTCACCAGGGGATTCTGCAGAAGCCCGAAAACTGCCTCGAGGTGATCGAAATTTGTGCTGCAACGAACCTGGAAACTGTCAATACTCAGCTGAATTCAGCTCTGACCATGCAGAATCCACGGCCAAGGACGACAATTATACAACAGGTTCCGTATATAGACGCGCGTATCGTCGTTAAAGGCGACGATCGCAGCCCAAAAGCATATTCAACAAGCAGAAGCATCTTCCGACAACCAGCTCCATAAGCTTACCTCGTAATTTACAAGCAGATAATGACTCAATGAACTTTGAGAGAATGTTGCTGTTGGATGAATATAAAAAGGAAATTCGAATCTAATCGATGAATATCTAGACGAGCGTAATCGGATATTGCATCACCCGCGACGGACTGCACCGACGGTTCTGCAAGAAGGAGTTGATTTCCTTGGCTCTATCATTCGGTGTTAGAGGGACTGAATTCCGACGCACATCTGTCCATCTGCGGGTGGAATCAAGAAAGAATCGCCACTGAATCCGTGTCCGAGGCCCGGCCTGCACCATCCCCTCCGAATTCAAGAATTTACGACTCCTCCCATGGCATTCCGCGTAATTCCACGTAATCCATCACGGCTTGTGTCTTTCTGCCATGATGAATTTGAAGCAACTGAGTTCACGAGCACACGAGTTCATTTCATGATTCATTCGAGAAATTCGATCGTTAAAAGAGAGTTCCCGTTTGAGTCTTGAATCTTGAACGTTCTACCCGTTCAGTCTTTCAGACCCGTTGAATTCGACCGTTTAGTCTTTGAGATCTAGTATATAATGGATCGAAGCAGCGAGCAATGCTGCCCTTGAGAGCATCGTTTGTGTGGTGGTGTGGCCTGCACGCAGGCAGAGATTCGGGCTCGCTGCCCACTTGTACGCCCTGGTGGTGGTTTTGCTCGTCGGGTACGCCCATGCGTTGACCCACGATGGTAATGACCGGGCTCTTCCTGCGCAATATTTCTGTCACAGGTTTCAATTCATGCGATTCATTCCACCTTCCTCTTCCCGCGAGGGATATTGTAATTTTGGATTTCTGGTGTCATTCTTTGGCGATACTCTGCGTGTACGTCGAGTGACGAGTCGGTTTGGTCGTTTGATTGATTCGAGCAGGTCAGATTTTGTTGAGATTCAAGGCGAATTTACTGAATCCTGAGGACGTCCTCCCTTCTTGGAATAAGAGCGACGATACTCCGTGTGCGTGGGTGGGAGTCAGATGCAATGCCAACACCTCCCGTGTCACATACCTGTAAGTCCTCTTTGCTATGAAGACGTGCGAAAAGCCTACCTTAGTTCGTGGGAGCCGCGTAAGCTCCTGAGTTTTCCACAACATCGGATCCGAAGTTTATTTGTGCTGCTGGCAGGCGAAGCGTTGATGGAAGGCATGGCCCTCGCTTCTGAGAAATACTAAATTTTAAATCCTGTGCAGAAATATCCCTTACAAGCGTCTGAGTGGGAGCATTTCAGCGGAGCTAGGAAAGTTAACGCAGTTGAGGAGATTGTAAGTATCAAGGTCATCACATTTTGATGGACTGACGAGTCCATGGCTTGTTGTTTCTCATATTCTCAGGACACTGCTGGGTTTGTGGGTTTCCGATCCTAGAGAAAGCTTTGTGCTATCAGTCTCGACTTTGTTGTAGTCGCCAAACTTTCCATTAGCGACGTCCCGCGGTCTGACATGTTGCTGCTCTCATCTTTCGCCCGCTAATTGTTGTGCTAAATGAGCAGAGTGCTCCACGAAAACCGACTGGTGGGTCCGATTCCTTCGTCGATTCGGAATCTGACCTTTCTACGAGCTCTGTAAGTCACTCGCGGGCAAATTGTACATTCGTAACAGAAGCAGATGTCGCACCTAATTGCATTCTATTGAGCTGCCTCCTCTCCTGTCACACCAAGATCAGAATGTGTACTGATCAGAGAGTAGAGTTTGAGTCGCGACTAATATTCTTGGTCGATGCAAACAGATATTTGAGAGGCAACACATTGAGCGGCAACATACCCGATGAATTGGGGGAGCTAATGAACATTGAAGTACTGTGAGTGCATTCATCATCTCTCCTCACTTCAGAGCAATAGATAGTACCACGTCGAGATGCATCGTCTTTTCACGTGTCGAAGAAAGTCATGAACACGTCATTTTCTGAGACCAAGCGTCGTAAACTTAACCCCTTCATGGAGTACTCTACTGAGTCACTTCTTTTGTGTTTGATTAACAGCTCTCTCAGTCTTTTCGGTCTACTCACATAAAACTATTACAATAATAATTACATAATAATATAATACATAATTACATTTTCTAATTTTATTTTGTTTAGCATAAGTACTAATTTTTGTCAGTGATTCCTGTAGGTATACTTAACGGTTTATGAGCAGCAGAAGAGACTTCTGCGCCAAGGTGATGGTAATTTTTGAATTAACGAATAAGTTACAACAATACTTTTTCCGGGTTTGTGGCGTGTATTTCGGAGATCATCACAATTCTTCACGTACTTCTTGTTTGGTGCTAACTACTCCAAAAATTTCTTTTCTATATATTAAGTAAGTTAGGGTTTAGGGTTTAGGGTTTTTAGGGTTTAGGGAATATATTCTAATATGTCTTGTCATATGCATGCAGAAATTTTGAGGTGAAGCATGGCAGACCTTTCTCTCATTGCGGATTCAATCCCATACTCGTCTCCAAGTACACATGAAGACTCTATTGTTCTCTCTGGTCGGACAGCGACAACATCCACGGGTCGTAAACGAAAGGCAAAAACCTCTGCAAGTTGGGTTTGGAATCATTTCAAATTGGTGAAAGATTCTAATAAATCCCTTATCATCTGTCTTGAGCCCATAGGTTCTCATAACAGTAGATGCACTACCTCATTTTCAGCCAAAACTGGAACAAGTTCGTTGTCTCGTCATCTCCTTGTAAAACACAATATCTCAAAGGGTCACAAATCAGGCGATCCTCTGCAGACCTTTTTTGGTGTAAATGGTGAACTGCAGGATCCTTATGAGTTGGACAACGAGTCCAAAGAAGCCAATTTAAATGCCTTGGTTGCATTTGTGGTGGATCACCAACAAGCGTTCAACCTGGTCGAGAACGAGACATTTCGATCATTTTGCCGACGTCTCAACCCCCATTACTCACTACCATCGCGGCAAACTCTCACACGCTCATTATCTGATCATTTTGAACGAGCATTACTACAATTTCGTTCAACTATAGATTCTATCAAGGGAGCGATTGCTCTCACTCTGGATTGTTGGTCGTCTCGTGTGATGCGTGGCTATATGGTGATTACAGTTCATTGGATTGATGAAGAGTGGAAACTTCAGTCTGTTGTACTGGAATTTCGCTATTTTCCACCTCCACACAATCAACACACTACATCAGACTTGATTCTCTCAGTGGTGAAAGATTACAACATGTGGTCCAAAATCAAGGCCATTACATCCGATAGTGGCGGCGAGATGCCACCGGCCATGGTCATTGTGAGAGAGAATCTGAATGATCAATACTCTCTTCGGTTGGAGGATGGTTTTCATATACGCTGCATTTGTCATGTCATCAATCGTGTTGTATATGATGCTACACATTTCATCAAAAAAGAAGTGCAAATGCTCCGTCAAATACTCAAAGCTGTTCGTGGATCCGTTGCTATCCGCGTCAAGTTTTCAGAATTGGTAGTTGTGCTGGGCGTTTCCAAGGGCCCTGTTGAAGTTCCAGGTCTGGATATGGAGACACGTTGGAACACCATGTTCACTATGATCGACCAGTCATTTCAATATCGTGGTGTATTTTCAGCGCTCTGTAACTCCGAAGAATTCTGTGACCGATTGGCCAATATGGCTTTGTCCGACATGGATTGGCGTGTTCTCAAATCATGCAAAGACTTTTTGCAATCTGCGTACCATTGCACTGTCGCCGCTAGTGGACGTGACTACATTTCACTTTCTCTCCAGCCTCTGATCTACAAGCATCTCCTTACCTTGTGTGAAAAAACCCGTTCTGGACAATTAGACACTGGGTTTACCACTCCGATAATCAAACAAGCTGCTACTGCCATGGAGCTCAAGTTGCTTAAATATAGTGCAAATCTAAATTGTCAAGCCTCCAAAATGGCTTTGCTTCTTGATCCTAGATCCAGTAATGCTTCCTCTGAAACGATGGAACTCAAAGATCAACTTCGATTCATTTTGACGATGGATTACGGCTTGTGTTCGGAGGTGCAGCCATCTCCAACTTTTGGTGTATTTGATCTATTTGCTGGAGAAGGAGACAGTGCCATTGAAAACGTTGCACACACTGACGAGGTCGATGACTTCTTCATGCTCACGGCGAAAGCGGATCGTCGTGTGTCCGACGTATTGCTATGGTGGAAACAGCATAGCAATCGTTTTCCAACGTTATCCCTGATGGCGAGAAACACGTTGATGATTCAAGGTTCTTCTGTGGCGTCTGAATCGGCATTTTCGGAGAGTGGTGGATTTGTTCGTCCTGATAGATCTAAATTATCTGATGAAAACATTGAGATGATGATGAAATTGAAAAGCTGGAACCGTTTATTCCGAGAGTAAACTATTAGCGGAGCTTATGTTCGGCTTTTATTTAGTTTAGTTATTTAGTTTAGCTTTTATTTCTTTTATTCAGTCGAGTAGTTATTCTCGAAACTTGTGTTTGAAACATAGTTCATATAAACAATTTTTATCTTTGAGTGCATCAAGGTTTATTTAGGTTGAAAATATTATCTATGCTCAAATCGTCCAATTTTAATTTTAATATATTTTTCTCTAGAAAATTTCATTATTCTATTTTAAATACAAATTACATACTTATATAATTTGTATTATATAAGTTTTATATACGTATTCCCTTAGGCTTGGCCTACAGGTATATAATTTTTTCACGAATTGGTACAACTCAGCTCGAGTCGTTGAACTCTGAAAGTCCAGCCGTGGGCTTATTCGAGTCGCGGCCCACCTCTTTCCCTCCGCCATCGAGAATTTTTGGTTTTTAAATATGAATTAAATATTTCAAGGTTTCATTTTTTGCCAATTAGTACTTGAATATTTTTCTTTTTTCTTTTGGGGTCTATCTATATGCTAAAAATCACTTTTGACATAGTTCATATATACAATTTTTATCTTTGAGTGCATCAAAATTTAATTAGGTTAAAAATATTACCTATTCATCTTGAATTTGTGGTTTCTAAATTAATTTCAACTCTTTATGTTTTATTATAATTTATAGACTTCTCAAATCGTCCAATTTTGATTTCGATGTATTTTTCCACAAAAGAAGTCATTTTTCTGTTTTAAATATGAATTAAATATTTCAAGGTTTCATTTTTTGCCAATTAGTACTTGAATATTTTTCTTTTTTCTTTTGGGGTCTATCTATATGCTAAAAATCACTTTTGACATAGTTCATATATACAATTTTTATCTTTGAGTGCATCAAAATTTAATTAGGTTAAAAATATTACCTATTCATCTTGAATTTGTGGTTTCTAAATTAATTTCAACTCTTTATGTTTTATTATAATTTATAGACTTCTCAAATCGTCCAATTTTGATTTCGATGTATTTTTCCACAAAAGAAGTCATTTTTCTGTTTTAAATATGAATTAAATATTTCAAGGTTTCATTTTTTGCCAATTAGTACTTGAATATTTTTCTTTTTTCTTTTGCGGTCTATCTATATGCTAAAAATCACTTTTGACATAGTTCATATATACAATTTTTATCTTTGAGTGCATCAAAATTTAATTAGGTTGAAAATATTACCTATTCATCTTGAATTTGTGGTTTCTAAATTAATTTCAACTCTTTATGTTTTATTATAATTTATAGACTTCTCAAATCGTCCAATTTTGATTTTGATATATTTTTCCACAAAAGAAGTCATTTTTCTGTTTTAAATATGAATTAAATATTTCAAGGTTTCAGTTATTGCCAATTAGTACTTGAATATTTTTAAAATTTTACATTTAATATATATTAATGTTTGGGATTGTTTTTTCTCTTGACTAAAGAACAATTTATGGGTTTTTTTAATAAAAAAATCATTTTTCGTTGTTATTTTTTAATATATTTCCAAATTGGAACATTTTTTTCTCAATTATCAACACATATATTTTTCTTAATTTAGATGGTGTCAAAATATCAAGATTGTATGGAAATTGAATCAAAATATAAGAAATGAGATTTAAATAATCTACCTATTTTTAAAAATAACAAAAAAATTCTACAATGTAGATTATATGTCTTCATTGTTTTCAGATGTGATTTATAATATAGAAAATATTTAAATCAATAATTAATTTTATTTTATGTGCATTTCGTATAACTTTACTTACATATCTTTAATACTTAGTTGTTTTTATTCCAAATTCTTACACTAGTTCAGATTTTATGAACTTTGTAAAGTAAAAAAATCAAATCTGACCGTTAGATCTTTCTAATATTTATTATATACGTTGGATACATACTCAAACTAATATTGAACGGTTCAGATTTTACATCTATGTAATATACACATTTACAATAATTGTTTCAATCTTTTATCACTTTTAATTTTTTCATATCTTTCATATATTTCAATAATACAAGAAATGGTTACTGAAAATTTTAACTCATGTTTATCAAATTTATTATTATTTTTAATTTAATTTTCAGAATCTTTATCTTGGAAAAAATAAAACTTAAAATCATAAAAAAATGCATAGATTTTAAAATATTCTGAATTTAAATATAATTAATTTATAATATATAGAGATCAGTTGTCTAATTTATTAGTGTCAAAAAATGATTTTTAAAATTTAAGATGAAAATTTATTATATTTTTTTCATTTTTGTATAGTGTATTCTAGGACTCAAATAGAGTTTAGATTCAAAATTTCATGAAAATTTCACAATAAAATTTTTTATTCATATTTCAATTTTAGTAAATATATCATGATTTTTGAAAAATATTTTTTCAATAAAACATTTTCAACCGTCCGAGTGGGGGCTCATTTGAGTACTCACGTAAATTTTTATTTTTTTTTGACAGTTACAGGAAAAGTCTTTTTACTACGGCTCTCACACATTCTTTTTGGCTCTAATATTTTCCAATACCTGTTATTTCAATGTATTTCCATGGATCAATTATTCAAGGAGTCCGTTTTGATGTCCTTAATTATAGGATTTAACTTAGGACAACTGTTTGGTTTAGCTTTTTTTTAAAACCATGGATTTCTTCGTGATGTTCTATTCCGGGGCTTGTTTGCGTTCGTCATAGTATATTTTAAATTAAGGCACATACTAAACGGACCGGCACAAGGTTCGAATTTATTGACCGATTTCTAAACTTGGTACAGCACCAATGTGAATCCGAACCTCCTTCTTTCCGATTGCTTGCAGTCCATTGTCTTGATGTACTTGTTCCTTTACTACGAAGAGGAATTTTGATTATCTTGCTTGGGCTAATGGCTGAATGCTCTCTTTTGTATTTTCAAGCCTCAAAAAAGTGGACAGCTTCTTGAAACCAACAACCAGTTGAAAAAACTCGAACCCGAGTTGGGGGGGCAGGTCACCGAGTTAGAGCCGCAGCGCCAAGAGCCGGAGGCGTTAAATAAATACGAACAGGATCGACACTTCCGATACACCTGTAACGTATACTCCCGCGAAACAGGCGTCTGGGCAGCCTGCCCACGTGGCCGTCGGGACAGATGGTTAACCGGTTAAAACCTCGGTTAACCGTTAACCGATATGGCAAAATGCCGGACCGGTTAATTGGACCGGTTAACCGGTCCGCACATTTCCCGGACCGGTTAACCGTTAACCGGACCGTGGCCAAGCCTATGCTACATCACATTGTGGCAGGTCTCTTTTGTGGAGTGCGTCATCGAGGGAACTCCAATTCACTGGGCGAGCATCTTGCACAGGGTGATGCGACAGCACGCTTTTGAGGAGAAGGGGGGAACTCTAAACCATCTCTCTCCTTTCCTCATCAATTTTTATCGACAGCGGAATTGTTTGACAGCGGCGGAGCTTGCGCGTTTTCCGCCGTTGTCCGTCGACCATCCCGGGAAGTATGTGCGGGAGAATGAGGTCGACACTGATGCAGAGGAGTCACCGACTTCTACTCCGTCAAGGCGGAGGGACGAAGGGAGGAACACTCCTGCAGCACGAGCGCCGCGGAAGCGGCGATGGAGAGAGGAGTCCGAAGAGGAGCAGCATCAAGAACCCTCTGCTCCCATTCGACCGCGGCCGTTGTACGAGTCATACAGCCGGCCGAAGCAGAAGGCGCGCAGACTGGTGTTACCAGCCAACAGCGCGGACACGACGACGATTGCGACGGAGAAAGGAAGTGCGTCGCCAGAGAAGAATGAGGAAGCGCGGACGTCCGCAGGAGCAACGGATCACGCTGCAGCCTCGACGGGCGAGAGGCCGCCTACGGGCCAAGGGCCTCCGGAGTTACCACGTGCGTTGCGGACAGGTGTTCCGTTTGCGCACAGGCGAGCCTCCGCGGACAGACGAGACTCCGCGGACAAACGACCACAAGCGGACGTAGACCTACGCCTACGCGTGGGAAGAAGCAGTCCGCCTGTGCACAGGCGCTCGCTTGTGCACAGGTCACCTCCACACGTGCCGCCTGTGCACAGGCAGGAATCACCCCCGTTCCAACGTAGGAAGGGGAAGGAGCCGGCGGAAGAGCCGCCTACGAGACACCGGCCTTCGGGGCCAGACCCTCCGGCGCACAACGCGCCGCGATTTGCGCCTTCGGCGCCAGGGCCTTCGAGCCGAGGAGATACGAGCAGGGAGCGTGCGGGGGCCGCACCATCGGCGGGTAATCCGCCGGTAGATGCGCCTTCAGCGGTAGGGCCTCAGGGCCAAGGGACATCGGGCGAGCGGTCCCCGGCCATGACGCCTTTGGCGATGGACGTCCGCGGGGCTACGCCTGCGGCGGACAAGGCGCCGGCATTTGCGCCTGCGCACAGGCCAAGCACAGCCCCCGCGGACCGATCGAGGGAGCAGCAACATGCGGAGAAGCGGAGTGACTGTCCGCGGGATGAAATTTCGGTGCGCGATGCGCAATCAAACCCCGCGCACCCACCCTCCGCTCGATCGCCTTCGGCGGCGGACGTCGGCGGCAGAGAGGATACGGTAAACGACCAACAAGCGGGTGGCGAGGATGCAGCACGGGCACATTCGCCTACCGCCTTAGACATTTTAGCGAAGAGCAGCGAGGCTGCAGCACACGTCGACGACGTGCAGCCCCACTCGGGTCAGTCGCCGACGCAATCAATGGCGACTGAAATTCTCCACTCGGATGATGAAGACGGAGGCTCCACCGAAGAAATGTCAGGAGCAGGGGACACCGAGGAGGAGGAGGAGGAAATTGTTGGAGCGCCGGCGGCGGCGCTCTCTGAGCAGGTGATTCCGTTGCTGAGGTACTTGGATCGCAAAGTCGATAAATACGCCGACCCACTTCAGCCGGGATCTTACATTGAGTTAGTGCGCAGGCGGACTCGCACTAAAGTCCACACCAACAAGCTACTAGCTAGAGTGGACCAGGAGTTGAGGGAATTGAAGGAGAAGCATGAATGCTTGTGAGGTCAGTATAAACTCAATCAGAAATTCTACAAGTACTCCGAGAAGGTGAGGGATGGGAAATTGGAAGAGCTCACCAAGGAGCAGGTGAAGGTCACGGAAGCACTAATTTCTGAGCAGGCCCAGAATCGGATTTTGTCAGAGGAGCTCGTGCGACAGACGCGGTTGTTAGAGCAGTGTCAGCTCGCACGACAGGCGGATGAGGATGTAATCCGCAGGCTACAGTCAGAGTGTGGCGAATTGAGAGCGCAACGTGCTGAGGCCGAATCGCAATTAGTGGTAATTGAAGAGGATCGCAGGCGGGAGGCAGATCGCACAAAGGTGGAGACGGCGAGGCGTGTCGCCCACTGTCTCAAGGGCTACGCCCACTGGGAAGTGGCGGCGCAGGAGAAACTCACACTGCGTGAGTTTGAACTTCGCGCAGCCGGGTTGTTGTCAGTCGACAGCAGGAGTCGGCGGAAGGTACCAAAGAAGCTCGACGCTTTTCTGTCGAAGGCGCGGGATACCATGTCCGCCCTCGAAGTGGAGGTGTCCGCGGCGTTGCAACGATTGGGACTGCGCAGTCGAGCGGAAGATTGGCAGGGTAGGGAGTTAGTGCGCGGCAGTCCGTCGCGTAGGAGACGTAGCACAGGTTCCGCGGAGTGTAGTGTAGCGTGGTTCCGTGCAGGCGTGTAGCGTAGTGCAGTGTAGTGCTAGTTAGGATTTAGAAGGTATAAAATAGTTCCAGGCGTTTTGCCTGGGGTTCTTTCCCAAACTCAGAATTGCAGATCAGGAACCCATTTCCTCTGCGTGTTTGTGTCCTTGAGTTCTGTCACCACGCAAGAGGAGTTACAACTTAGCGTTCCGCATTTTGTAGCTGAAGGCCTTCGGCCGAATGTTCAGAGCTAGTACATTGGTTAGAGACTTGAGTAGTTCGGATCTGCACCTGAGGGTGACTGCCGATGCTCAGAGCCAGTGACTAGTTAGATACTTGAACAGTTTCGCCCCTACACCTTCGAGTGTTTCTTTCTGATTGTACTCCTTTGGGATTTTTCCCCTAAATGCCAAAGTGAAGTTTTGTTATTTCGTGTAAGCCTTGGTTGTAAATTCAGGTTACGCTGCAGCAGGTGCCTTGAGGGTAACCCCTGTAGTATTTCTGGGAATGACAAGTGCCTAAGAATTCAAACTCTTCAATAGACTGTTATTCTGTTACTGGAATGTTTCTCAGTGAGTCCTTCAGTGCGGACCTGTGTTCTCTGCGCGTTTTGTGAGTTGAGAGTGTTGTTCACCGCGTATGAGTGACTTCGATCCGAAGTAGGCAGTCCAAACCGGGTTTCCTACACTAGCAGCAAGCTAGTGGAAGTGTTGTAAAAGCCGGAGTTGGAAGTCACTACCCGCAGCTTCGCTGAGTGTGCTCGCGAGAGACTTTCCCCCTGAAATCTTGAGTAGAGGTCCTAACGGATCTCTGGGTTGTGTTTCTGTAGTTTCAGGTGTGTGTGTGTGTGTGTGTTACGCTGCACTGTGCGACCTCCGAGTGCGCTCCGAGTGGACACTTGCAGTATTTCTGGGAGTGACAGTCGCCTGAGAATTCAAACTCCTCAATAGTCTGTTAAACGTGACACTTTGTACCCTGTGTGTTCCTCTGTCCCTGTGGGTTCGACCTTTCTACCACTATATTGCAGTTTTAGCCTTTAGTGGGTTATTACACTACAACCCGTGTTAAGATCGTGATGTTATATATTGCTGGCTACCATCATCAATCTGTTCAAACTAAATCCGTCAATGATTCTGTATAACTAGTATCTTAACACCTTGAGTCACCATATAACACAAACAATTTGAAAAGATAACTAGACATGCAGAAACAGGAGAGGAATCAACAAACGAGGCAGATCTTGGCCAGGTTCATCCATGGAGGTCCAACTGTCAGGGTACTCCGAGGGGAAGAAAAGGTTCTCGTATATCGAAGCAACAGCTGTGCCCTGTCTTTTCGTTGTCGGAATCTTCAGGGACTCAGATCAGGTGTTTAAAAGTTCTCAGGAGGCAAAGCTAAACCTTCGACGGTCCGAACTGCCCGACATTGCGATGCTTCACGATGGAAACGAACAGTCAATGCGGTTTGAAGACCGAAAGGCCAACTGTGTGATATACATTCTTCAACGACACAGAATTCTTCATTCGGAAATGAGGATTAAGTCTTTATCTTGATCAACTGCATCTCGGGATTCCTTCCTCTTAGATGTATGGGCTCTAATGTGTCAAGCTATACGAACATGTCCATCCATGTAAAATAGACAAATCAGACACTTCCATCTGCCTGCTGGGGTTCGGCTGTTTATTCTGCTAGGAAAGGTTCAAGAGTATTTTTTACTGCAGTATGAGAAAATCGAGGCACATTTGTTTGTCATCTAATACTGTGGTCTAAGTACTGCTAAAACGTTTTCTGAGTTGCGGTCAGGTACGAAAAATTTCTTCTAAGGTACTTTCGCAAGAGGCTACCGTAAGCATAAGATGCCTTTGAGTTCCTGGTCTTGCAAACTGTAGGTTCTGCATGGTATGATTGGTATCTTCATCAGCGTGGTCAATCACTTTTCTCTACACTTTCCTGATGATATGAAGTCTCTTAAACAGATGGACTGTAGATATGTCGTTTCGTCATGTGGAACCCATCCCATCTGACGCAACCATATCAGACTGTCGATTGTGTCGAAGGCCAAAATATCTTACTCCTCCTATATTTGTAATTAGCCTGCATTGAGTGCATCGATTTCGGATTTTATTCAGATACGAAATAATGAAAATTCTTTATCTTTCCTGGCTTTCCTGAGTCAGTAATTCACCGATCTTCTACTTCATACCTTCTTTGATATGACATACCTTCAACAAGAGAAATGGGAAACAAGATCTCGTTCAAACTGAAGGCTTCTTTTCTCCCATCGCCTGTACTTTCTTGGGTGTTTGGTACATGAAGCCTTTAAAGTGGGATACAACCACTTATTCAGGTTGATTCTTCTAGCCACTGTGCGAACTCCACTGTCATTCGCCCATTAGGCAGGCTCGATGGAATTAGGAAGATCTACTTTTTCTCCCTTCCGGTTTTGGTGCTTCCCACAATAAAGTGAGTAGTTTTCAAAGACACTGTCTATGCTTTACTTCAAAATGCAGGAGTGGCATCCTGGGATCCGATCCAATCGTCCAGACATTAGCATTCAGACTAAACAAAGAAGATAGTGCTATCAAGTGTAGTACAGATAGCAGACACCTGTTTAATATGTCAATGGGTTCATGTCATCAACCAACTCTAGAAACGCAGCTGCCTAGGGATCCCTTTTCTCTCATGAATAATATACGAGCTCGGCTGTGCACAATATTTGGGGTCTACTTTTGCCTGGATTTATATCCATCCAACCCTAGAGCATCTGCCAATGGAGTGACATACCATGATGTTCCCGATCTTAAAACCTTTGTAGCCGTGGTAGGGAAGTGGCAGGATCGAGCACAGTGGACTACTCCACAGTCATGAAATATCCGTTTACACTAATCGTCTCATCGGCATGCCGGGATTTGCCTCGTGACGCACAGATCCCACTTCAATCGACAAATCCGACAGTGGGACTTTTTGGAAGAACCCTTGAGTTTAAAAAAAGTCACAAGAGTCTGCTCACTATTTCAGCTGCTGCGGGAACTGGTGCATGTGCGAGTGTTTCAATCACTAACAATAGAGTAAGCAGAATGAGGTCACTGGAGTCTTAATCTGACTTCGATGCTTTGCAACCTTCAAGGGCAGGTCTCTTCCGATCTATACTGTTCTGGATTAGGCGCGAGCTCATTAACTTTCACAGCCGTTTGTGGGATGCCGACAGATATAATAAGTCCCGTGGTAAACATTCAGAAAAATCAGAATCCTGGATTATGTAACCAGCAGAGTGAGAAGCTTTGATGCATCTGAACTTTATGAGCAGCAGGCGGGACGAGAAGTGCAGATTCTTTGGGATAATGAAGAGCAGTCAAATGAATGAACTACGTTTGGGCTGAAAAGGTCGAGAAATATAATTGTAGCTGAATGAGCAGTGATATCTCAGGAGGATCCGAAGACTACTCGGCTTTGCTGGTCTAAACAACTCCCACGCTGCGAAGGCGGAAGGCATCTTGTGATCTGCTCACTGGTAAAAGTGAGTCTAGCAAAAGTCTGCGCTGTGCTTTTACTGTTTTGGAGATTGCTTCAGTTCGGAAGAAAGAAGAGCGAGGGTACACAGCTCAACAAATGTGCATCTCCCGTCAGTGAAAAGCAACATGTCAGCCGCAATACCTCCAACTTCCGATCTGCTTTCTACGGCCACTCTTACGACTCTCACCCACATCATCAGAAGTGTGAACATCCGAGCTCGAGGACCGTGAAAGAGCAGCATGCATGGTGCACGCAACTAGCGAAGGATCCGTGCGAAGAGCGAGGGCATGCTGCTCTGGGTCCTGGAGAGTATGAAAAGACGTGGACATCATGATGAGGCATGCGATAATCGTCATCCACGCAGACTGCAGTGACCAGACGGCGGGATATGTCGTGTATGACGGTTCATATTTCTTCGACAGAGTAAACCTCCTAACTACATGTCTATCTACCGGTTACACATTGATGTGGTTTAGTATTTTCATATTAAGTTTCTTTTTTTGTGTTTGAGTGATTATGGAATTTGGCATTGGAGATTTTCAATTAAGTGAGTTTTCTGTTAGTGTTAGAAAAAAGCTAGTTTGGTTTATTCCCATCCTGGATACTTTCTTGCCCCAGTATATTTCCACGAGTACAGAAAATTTGAATAACATAGTCAAGTTTTCTTCCATCTTTCATGTATGATGATAAATAATTTGATAAAATTCTTAGTTTTAATATGAACACTCTAATTCTTCAGAACTGATCCAACTATAGAATCTCCACGGCCTCATAATAAAGACAACTTTCATATCGGAAGCCGGACTTCAACACACTTTGCATCATCATCTTGGTAATTGTAATTGTTTGTAATTCTTCCATCTTTCATGTATGATGATAAATAATTTGATAAAATTCTAAGTTTTAATATGAACACTCTAATTCTTCAAAACTAATCCAACTAAAGAATCTCCACGGCCTCATAATAAAGACAACTTTCATATCGGAAGCCGGACTTCAACACACTTTGCATCATCATCTTGGTAATTGTGCAACAGAGTGCAATTTGTTTTTATGGATCTACGTTTAACACAATCTGGTGATACTACTAGTATAACGTTTGCTCTGCTTAAATAAACCACTCGTTGGTGTTATACATCAAGTGTAGTTTCACTCTTGTGAATAATAAACCATATCTACGAGTGTGAAGAACATTATGTCCAAGCCCATGTTTCATTCATATACAGGTTGAGGCCAACGGGGTCTCGCCATCGTTCGTGCTCTATCGCTTGACTCTCTATCCTTTCGCACTTGCTACTGAAGCAAACGAGCAAAAATGGATGCCCGAACCCGTGGGATGTTCAGAGAACGAGAGACTGCAGTCTGGGCCTGTGTTGTCACATGACGGAGGCAAGGGCCTCGAGATTTGACGTATTTCGATCAGCACTCCAGTTGCCCACGTTCGGGAGCACGTGGGCCGTCTCATCCGTTCCCAGAGTCAAATTCCAGGACATGGCCTCTGATGTCAGTCACATTCAGGCCGGCGGAATGTCGGGACTCACTCGCCACTTCATGACCTGGGTCCCAACTTCGCGCTTAGCTTGAGGCTCGACTGCGGCTCTTACGCTATGCTGGCGAGTGACTACAATCTCCATGAAGCAGTGCCGGCCCGGAGCTGAAATACTGTTCGTCCTCAGCTTTTCAGCCTCAAATATTAACTGGTTTCGATTCGATCATGAACGTTCGTCGAGTGTCGTTTCAGAGTTCTCGTTGAGCCTAAGTCCATGCAGGACGTAAAGGATTTGGAAGAAGTAGGATGGTTTTTGGCACACACTTTTCTTCCAGTTCGTTCGATTTATAAGAAATGGATGTCAAAGTTCTTTTCATCTTAAGCTGCAGATCTTCTACATCAAGAAGTAGAGAATTTCAGCTTATTCGAATAAATATTGGTAAATGGTAAATAGATCAAGCCCGTGGGACCCAAAGTGTCAAAAGGCTAAAAAACACAATACAAACAATTCAACTCCAAACTAGGAGAGAACCAAAAGAACCCCCTAGCTAGTGCCCAAAGCACTAGAACGGTAACTAATAATATCTCTAATGTAACAACCTAAATCATAAGGCTCGAGTTGAAGCAGAGAAAAGAAATTCTCGACATCAACTTTATGCGCCACTCGAATCTCTACATACCTAGAACAAGTAAGAAATACATGCTCTTCATCCTCAACTTTTCTTCCATCACATAGCCTACAAATACGTTCACTCCTATCAATGTTCAACCAACGCCCTTCTTCAATCCCAAGACTATGAGATCCAGTTCTATGTCTAGCAATAATATGACGTAAAGAAGTAGATATCTCTGCAAGTAAGTATCCTTGCTCACAATAAACAAGCATAGGATTCACATGAAGTTGATAAAACTGCATCTTGGTGCCTCGTGTGCTCCACATAATGCTGAGAAATTCCTCCCTAATACGCTCGCGTAGGGCAATAGGTTGCAAATTCCAATCAAGTTCCGTCACATTCCACCTCAAAGACCAAGTCACCACATCTGCAAACCAACCCTTGGGACGTGTGGCATGCAGAGCTTCAAGAGGAAGTCGAGAAGCATCAAGAGATCTCACTCTTTTGACGTAAGTGATAGTCAAAAAGAGAGCTTCAGCCTCAAGAGGTAGACAACCTGTTTCCGCAAGAAGAATTGCATAAGAAATTTGGGTCCTCACACCCAATTCTTCTTGTAAGAAGATCTTTTGCACCCTCTCCAAACGCTGCCAACCTGTCTTCTTACAACCAGGACCCCACACTTGTGTTCCATATAAGATAACGGGAAACACTAAGCTCCTGAATAAGAATTTCCTAAGACTCCAAGACACTAGATGAGCTCCTCTACATCTATTTAGCAATGAATATAGAGCTTTGAAACCAGCTTCTACCCTCTTTTGCACACAAAGTGCCCAACTATAATCAGATGAGAAATCAATGCCCAAATATTTGTAACTTTTCACTTGTTCCAACTCTAATCCTTTGTAACAGAAAGAGAGCTTGGATCTAGTGCCCACAAGAATGACTTTGGACTTCTCCAAATTGACTTCCATCTGATTTTGAGTACAAAAGCTAGCCAAAGTGTCGAGGTGTTTCTGTAAACTAGTGGCATCACGTGCTAGTAATATGACATCATCTGCATACAAAAGAGCTTTGATGACAAAGCCTCCAAGTTTAACACCTTCGCTATCACAATCCTCCAACCACCTTTCTATATCATCTATGAAAACTCCAAAGAGAGTGGGAGAGAGAGGACAACCTTGAATGACTCCAATGGTGCTGATAATCTCTTCGGTTTGAGAAGTGTTGATCTTGGCCCGAACTGAGTGGTATAATGCAGCCACCGCTGCCAAGAGATCTGATGGTACTCCAATGGCTTGCAATCTTTGCCATAAAAGCTCACGAGGTACTGTGTCAAAAGCTTTCTTGAAATCAATGAAGGCACAAAACAAAGCTTTTCCATTACCCTTGGATTTCTCCCATAGAACACGTAAAACCAAAATATGGTCTATAGTGTTGAATGTAGGACGAAAACCAGCTTGGAACCGCGCTCTCTTCTGACAAGATTCAGCCCATGTGCTCAACTTTGACTCCATCAATTTGCCAAATAACTTGGCAAAAATACTACCCACCATGATAGTGCGATAGTTTGTCACCAAGGCCTTGCTCCCAGATTTGTGAATAGGAACAATCTTCCGTAGAGACCAAGATGAAGGAAAGCCATGAATAGCAGCATCCTCTAACACTTTCGTGAGTATAGGTCCAATAGCATCTCCTCTCCACTTGAGAAGTTCAATGTAAAGCCCATCCAAATCCTCACATTTACCATTTGCCAATTGTCTGAGTTGAGTCATCACTTCAACTTCTGAAAATAAGCCTGGATTTCCTTCACAATGTGGCATAGATGCAACATTGAGAAAGAAATAAAGCTTTTCAGCAAAAGAAATCAAAGACTTGGGATCAAGAGTAGGTTTAGAAGATCGTATTGCCAACCGCCTCCAAAAGGATTTGGGATTCTCCAAGAGCTCCTTTGTCAAGCACTCTTGCTTCTGCCTCAAAAATGCTCTTTTCTTGGACTTCACCAAGTCTTTGTAAAGTCTTGTCATAATCAACCGATTGTGAAGATCCAAGGATTTATCAAGTGATCTCGCCCTCGCTTGCTTGCAATCAAAGTCAAACCATCCATTGCAAGGAAGACCTCTAGCTCTCCTGGTCTTATGTCTCAAAAAGAACTTAGAAGCAGAGTTTTGGAGCAACTCAGTTAGTTGCAAACTAGATGTATGTGGATCAAGGCTCCAAGTAGTACAAGTCAAGAGATCTTGGAAATGTTCACTATAAAGTTGCTTCTTACTAGCATCTAAACAAAACTTGGGGGAAGTAGAAACATAGTGACATGTAGGGAGAGGGATTGACGTTGACAACAAAAGAGTAAATAAAAGAGGTGTATGATCTGATTCTGGTTGAGGCTCTAGAATATCAAACGCTGAGATAAATGAACTATTAGTGGCAGAGGACAAAAGATAATCTATAGTGCTAACACCAGTAGAGGAAAAACATGTATTGGAGTGAGAGTTGGGAAAGAAAGAAACACCATTGAGAACTTTCAGATTACAAGTGGCTCCAAAAGTCAAGAAATGCTCAGTCAAATCATTTGTACAAGGATCACAAGAGACTCTAGACCACAAACTATCTCTACTTTCTTCAAAAGAGTGAGAAGACAAGGAACTATCAAATTGTGTAAATTGAGCGGAACTTATGCGGGCATTGAAGTCTCCAACAAGAAAAACTTCACCTTTGTCTTGATATTTGAGAACATCTCCTATGAGCCGATGGAATGGTTGACTTCGATTGCAAGTGCTTGTGGAGTAGATCTGCATGGATAATGGTGCAAAGTAGCAAACTGCCAAATAACTGTAAGATCCTCCAATCAATCCAAGACGAAGCCAATGATATTGTTTCCCAATATCTTGGCTTTCCAAATGTATCATAGGAAGAAGTTCAGATCTGATGAAAGTAGCAATGCCTCCAAAGCCTCTTCCTGCTCGTCGATTTCTATGGTTCCAAGTAGATCCCACCAGAGTAAACCCTTGTATCTCTCCAATAACATTACTTTCATGCTCCCAAGTCTCAACAATGTTGAGGATGTCCGCCATCTTCCAAATCGGATGTGCATTCACATACTTAGTTGTAGATAGGCCTCTTATGTTCCACATCAACACCCTCAATCTCTTGGATTGCTAGGTTGATGATTGTCTCCTTCTCTTGGTGATAATAGCTTGACTATCACGTAGATAAGCAACAAAACCTGCATCTTGAGCTTCTTTGACTTTTGCAAGCTCCTTCCTCCTTGCTTCAACTTGAAGAGGTGTAAGATCTGGATCTAACCAAATCCTCCGTTCCTTGAGAATGGCCTTGTTAGCTAAAGTCATATCACGTTGAGCTTGATCTACAAACTTGACAATAATGGCACGAGGTTGTGTGCCTTTGTTGCCAATACGATAAGCATGAGCCAAATCCGGATTAGGAACATCAAGTGTTTCAGTCAAAAACTTGGTGACCACACTCTTCACCTCTTCCTTCTCAGATTCAGGTAGACCCGAAATCCTTACATTCTTCATACGAGCAAATTGATTAGCCTTTTCAATCTCTTGCTCTTGACAGAAAGAGATATGAGCAGACTTGGTAGCTTCAGCATAGGACTTCATTTTCAACTCTAGAGTTTCAACCACTTCATGCAAAGCAGGAGTAGTAACAGTAGAAGCTTGAGAACCAACCTTGTCTTGAATGTCCTCAACAGATCCAGAGATTTGGAGCATGATCTTCTCAAAACTTTTGTGAGAAATCTTCAACTCCCTGATTTCATTCTTTGCAGCAGCCAAGGCAAAATTTTGTGCCTTGAATTCTTGGCGTAGCACTTTCAATTCCTCCAAAACCGATTGCACAAGATTGAGAAGTTTGTTTTCAGAATCCATCATGAACCCAACTTTGCAAGATGTTACACAAGCTCAAAGTTTTGAAATGACAACTTCTTGAAAGCAGCTCCGTTGGGGCTGAAAATTTGCAGGTATGTGCGTCCGTCCGTTGTGAACAAGCCCATCAAATCTCAGCTCCTGTTGACACTCCAGCAAGAAGATATGGCCCCCGCAAGATTCATGCTCAAATCCCTAAACTCAAAGTTTCGAAATGACAACTTCTTGACATCAGCTCCGTTGGGGCTGTAAATTTGCAGGTATGTGCGCCCAACCGTTGTGAACAAGCCCACCAAATCTCAGCTCCTGTTGACACTCTAGCAAGAAGATATAGCCCCCGCAAGATTCATGCTCAAATCCCTAAACTCAAAGTTTCGAAATGACAACTTCTTGACAGCAGCTCCGTTGGGGCTGTAAATTTGCAGGTATGTGCACCAGGCCGTTGTAATTTAGGCCTATTTAATGTTAATTTTTTTAAGGCCTAATTTTAATGTAGGCCTATTGCAATAGAACTTTGTCAAATGCATAATACAGGAAATAATACAGGAAATATTTTGTTAAACGAGGGGGCAATCCTGACAGGGAAATTGGGCGTCAGCGAGAGTGGGATACTCATTGTGTACGTGAATATTCACATACATGAGTTTTAGTGATCAGTCCAAGCTTTTCATATAAGGGAAAGCAACGTCTGGTAGCTAATGACCATCTGCTGCGAATGTTTAGAGAAATACGGTGAAATCATATAATCATATATGCCCTGGGAAGATTCTCATTATACATTTTTGAATGAGTACAAGTTTCTTCTTGAAACACATGAGTTTTAAGCTCTAAGCACAATGTAGGTCTATGACCTCCCCTAAATGAATAGGAAATGAAGGATGTCCACCTTTCATGTCAATATCCATCCGCATTCCTCATTTACTTGCCTCTCATCAAAACAATCGTCTGTATATACGAGTATGATCCACCAGCAAAAGAAACAGTATAGACTACCTTTGACAGCATGCGCGAATCAGTGATATCAATGTGTGAATAATAAAAAGTGAATTGATTATATTCAATTGAACTAAAATGTCAATGTCTCGCTGTGAGATCACGAGGGCCCACTATCGATGACATGTATTTCACACCGAATCATCCAGCACATGCAGATCACTGTATGATATACATTCTACGTAAAATAATCACGTGAACTTCATGTAATACAAACCACTATAATATTTCCCTGAAAGATGATGTTTTTAAAATGATCAATTTTTGTCACAAGAGCTTGCGCAAAAGAATCCGTTACAAGTCCACACCCCTGAGGGTCCCTGAAAATCATTAATTGCGCTGTGTTCTTAGCTCAAACCAGAGATAGAGAAAAAGAATGAGAACCCAAGGATAGTGACCTCCCTCTAAGCAGAGCCTCTTTAATGCTGTGTGACAGCTTCGGTGGATACGAAATCCATGCGAGCTTTTGAGAACATAAAGAAGACGTAAATGAAGAACACTTTTCCAGTGACTGTGAACATTCAAAGAACCCTTGATAGTTCCCATCACTGTTCTTTTTGATTAAAACCAACCAAAATAGTGCACCCTAACACTCAGCCCTTATTCAGACGAAGTACACATACGAACAACAAGCCCAGATCGACCGACAGGTCTATCCAGGTCTCACAAGATTATATGGTGTTGTGTTGGAAGTAAATAACATTGCGAGAATTTGATCTTGTGGAGACCTCAAGAATTTTGCTCCGAACGATGGACTGTTCTGAAGGTTACGAAAACGATTGAGAGTCCTCATCTTGATTGATGTCGATCAGAAGACTGCAGACATCCACAGATCTCTTGGACGCAGTTGGGCATTGGATTCTTTCAGACTCAAAACGTAGCAGTAGCCAAAACTGTATGCCCTCTAATCCGACGAGAATTCAACATGTGCGTTGAGTGTGCTCTGCGCTGGCACAATAGTGAGTTCACTCTTGGAGTTGAACTCCCTCGTCTGGAAAAACACTGCTCCCAGAGCCCAGCTGACTTTTCTCACAGTCATTTGACCGCAGGATCTGAAGGCAGGTGCAAGTTCCATTCATGAAGGAACAAAACCATGCTTGAAAAGCTGAGGCTCAATCAGTCTGATGCAATCTGGTGCCCTTGTGCAGCACCACGGATTGCGTCAGAAAGAGTGTCCACGGAGGAGATTTCAAGTTGCTAGCTCTTCTGCTCGTGGTAGGATTCGACTATTCCTAAAAAATGGGTGCTCAGGGCCATCATGTACACCTTTCTTACGAAGCACCTGCACCTGCACCGGTTGTTGTTCAGCAAACTCCACCGGCTGCACCGACCCCAGTAGCACAAGTAGTTATGGCGGCGGCTCCATCAGATGCTGCCGGGTGCTGCGTGGGGCAGCCGTGCTGCAAAATTGCGTATGGCGTTTCGTTCATCGTTATGGCGGTCGTTGCCGTTGTTGCTCTCATTCTGGGCCTTATGGGTGCAATTGGCTTCTTCATAATACTTGGGGTGGATCTGATCATCTTCGGGATTGTGGCCGGCACGTATTGCTGCGTCTACGGGTGCTGCTGTGATTCGAAGGGTGCTATCATCGTCAACACCACAACAACACTTCCATCGATAAATCCTGTTGTTCTGGCAATGCCTGCTCCGCCTCATCCTCCGATCCAACTACATTACGAGAACAAGCCGCAGTACGAGCCCTCTCCAGCAATGGGATACCCTCCAGTGCAGCAGCAGCAGCAACAACCACCACCTTCTCAAGCCACAGGATACCCTCCAGTGCAGCAGCAGAACCAACAACCTTCTCAAGCAACTGGTTACCCTCCAGTGTACCAGCAACAACAATCCTCTCAAGCATACCCTCCAATGTACCAGCAGCAACGAGAATTTGCGGCATATCAACCTCCATCCCAGGCACAGGCACAAGAACCAGCCGCATACGCTGCTATTAGCCCCACGAAGCAACCGGGACAAAACATTCAGGGTGATCCTTCAGGTGCCCACGAAGGAGCATACCCACCCCAGTAAAACATCAAGCCATCTGCAGCTTGGAGAAGGTGGAGGAGCTTATAGAGATTGCAGGTCTATCATTTTTCTACACACATCTTTCCAGTCTGCAAGAGCTGGTGCATCTCTGCGACCAGCTCAGCCTGCAGGCTTGGCGGTAGCTAGATCGGTGAGGCATTTTGATGTTGAAGCATAGGACGACATCAGGTGCACTTGGACAGGATCATACTCAATCATGAGGGTGGATTAATTCTCCAGTTTCAAAGGCCTCGTGTACTGAAGTTGAATCGAAATTGGACAGTCAGGAAAAAACAGATGATGGGATTTCATCATCCACTCAAACTAATTGTACACCTGTGAAATTTCAACACTCACTCTTGTAGCAGCAGAGGTCCGTTGGTGAAAGTTATTCATTGTTGTACAGTTTCTCACAGAGTAGAGGTCTGCATCTGAGATATGGCAGAGTCAGTTCTTTCTTGGAAGAGAATCTGCTCTGTTTATTCGGATTGGTGAGACTCACTGAGGCCCGCCAATTGAAGACATTGTTTCCTAGAAAAACATCTTCAGGATTGGAGGGGCAATTCTCCCCTCGCTGCGTTCAGTAGTTCATTACCGGAATAAGTTTGGAATAAAGGCCCACATTGGTGCAAGGTGTCCTGACAGCTTATCAAAATTAATGGAGGAGGTCTCTCGCGACCTCCTCCCTTTGTATGTTTTAGGGATGGTAATCGTGATATTCAAGTGTGAAAACGGAACATTTGAATCATCAGCTCATCAGTTCAGAGACTTCTGTTATCACCATCACTAAGGGGTTGGCTGCTCAGTATCTAAAGACATGCTTCTACACACAGTTATCTCCTTACTTCATGACGTTGACTTTCACTTTTCACAATCGGCCTTTGTATTGTCATCACGCATGGTCACTACTGATGCATCTCACACGCGAGAGCCAACAGTAGTGACTATACTCGAATAGAACTAACTCCAGAGTCAACGAGCAAATCAGGCTGAGACTCTGACAAGAGTTTCAGTCAAAAGGATTTCGTGATGTTTCAATTTGTGCAAGTGAGAAAGCTTGCGATCGCCGAATTTTTAGGCACTTGGTACGGGAGTATCCTCTGTACATCGCGTGCATTTACAAACAGTTCCCACAGCAGTGCTAGTTGACACCAAAAACGAGGACGGAGGATAGATTTACAGCAACTAGAAAAAACTCACGGTTCTCCTTTAAGAGTATATGGGGTCGAGGCATACATGTGGTACAAAGAAAGACCAAGTTGCCCAAAGGTCCACCTTCTTGTCAGTTCCTGTAAGGATAGCTATTACATCGATGATGCGCCATCGGCTCCACGTGGAACGGTGACGCCTCGAAATGTTATGATTTTTGAGAACGATCATCATGCAACGAAAATGGCGCACACATATAAGTCCAAGGCCGGAAGTAAACTTTGGAGCCGACACTGGTCGTGATCGATGATCGATACTGTGACGATGTACTGTTTACTTCACCTTTAGTTTAGTTCCTTGATGACGCAATTTTCTTTTCGAACGGATTGCACCTCACTGAGATAACATAACCTCTTGACCCAGTCAGGAGACATCTAGCTCAAAAAAGTGACTGACTTTTCACAAGATTAACTTCTCAAGAATAGGCTCTGAAGATGGCAGTGTTTGTATGAACGTGGAAGTCCAAGCTGACCTGTGGACTTTACGGAAAATAGAGCAGTTTCCAACAAGCGCGTAAATATTGAAATTAAAGGCCGAGTCAGGTGAAGACCTGGATAGAATCACGGGATCCGCTCAGTTCGAATCGTGTGTATTAGACTGGGCAGCTTCAAGAAGGTTCATCAAGTTTTCCCTGAATGTACTCTGGGAACTTAGTGACAGCAAATATTACAGAGGACCAATTCTACATCTGATGTGAGCACCGATTTACAAGATGACATGCGGAAAATACACCTACGGTGTGTAGCAAACATAACAGACCGAATCTCATAGAAGAAAGACCATATCCATGTGGATCAGATATATCTGCACTCATTTGTCTCATCGACAGGAAGAGTGTGACGAGGCACAGACAAAATCACGACTCATGAAGAACCTACAGCAAAGACGGATTAGTTTACAACGACAGGGAGAATCTACATCTGAATTGCAGACAGACCTCGAATTGATATCAGACGAATCATGTTGCTCAAATTTACAAATAAGAAACAATATCTTTACATGTAGAAGACAGCAAGAGAAGCCAAGCCCTGTGATTGGATTGGAGTCTCCTGCTGTGAGAGTCTAGTTGGATGATTGGATGTTCATCGATGAGGGAGCTTTGACAACTGCCTGCACTTCTTTAGCTTTAGCCTTAGCGCCTTCCACCATGGCCCTCATGGCTTCCTTTCGCCTTGCATTGGCCAATTTCTTGGCGTCAAGAGCGCTCAGATTCGGATCATCCTCGGGTCTCTTCTCTTCAGGAGTTGGAGGAGGTTTCCTCTTCGCCTGTGCATCTGGTTGGTTCACGAAACCAACAGCAGCAGCGGCTACCGAGGCAGTTGCAAGCAAAATTGACCTGCAACAAAGTTCAATTCCTCAATCAATGTTCATAAGCGTTCTTGGAGGATTCAAACTCTGTACAGATAGTTCAGGAGTCTCACGAGTATTCTACATATGTGTAATGCAAGGTCACTGCTGCAACAAAAATGACTAATTCAGATATTAAAAGGTCACGGTGGGGTCCGGCCTGACTGGAATTGCTGATCTAGCTATCTGATCCAGACCTCCTCTGCTCCATAATTGGCAGGCTAACCTACATTTCCCCTTCTTCCAGCTTGCGTCAGAGACCATCAGCACAGCCTGTCTCTCGCATACCACCATAAATGTACGATGAAAATCATTGTACGCAAGCAGAGTGCCTAACAGAAACTTTGTATCTAACACACATTTGTGGGCGAGAAAAACATGTCCTGCGTTATTCATGCCACAATGCGACAATGTTCATACCTTCTTGAAGATTCGCTAGCTGTGTCCTTCGACAAGCCGTTGTCCGTTTGACACAACACAAGGGAGGGCCTATGGGCTGATTGTGGTCGGCAGGACGATCTTTCACAGCTTGGAATTGTTGAACAGAGACGGCTCCCGGCGAGAGCAGACACCGATCCCATCAATGCCGACATATCTCCCCCCAGTCCTGATGTAATACACAACATTGACGGACAGAAATCAGGTCATCTTCTTCATGCATTGCACGTCCAAAACGCTGCAACTCTTATCTCCCCACTCTTCTGCGGGGCCGGTCACATCAAGGAGAGGAGAAAAACTCAGCTCAACAAAACAATGCCATCGCTGAGACCCCTTCTACTGAATTATGCACAAAGCTATGGCAAAAGCCTCCGCTAGGGTCACCTCCGACATTCTGATGACAAGTCTGCTATCCACATTAGCCATTTACTCATTAAGAAGCAAAAGCTCTGGCAATTCCGCAGGGTTGCAAAGCCTAAGCAGGCCAGCTTAAAAAACAACGAAACACAATTTCATCGCACTCGACTGGGGCATCAGAATTCAAACTCATACGAACTCCAAAACGATGAAGCTCGTGCCAGGCTTCTGTCTTCTCTTCTACGGAATGATCATACAATTTGAACGTGACAGAAACGGAATACGGAAACTGGAACTGAAACACTGACCTGCAATGTGGGCGTCACAGCGCGAGGGAACAGCTTCGTCTTCTTCTCGACTTCGTTGGTTCGAGCAGGTGTAGTAACGAACTGATTGCTCGAGGGGAGGGAGGTCGTCCGCCAAAGGTACTAGAGCATATCCCTTGGCTGCCACTTGGTATCTATCCAGCAATACCCACGGGGCGCTGCATGATTTGCCCGGCCGAGATAACCATCTCTGAACCTGTCAGGATAAAATGTGACCTGCTTCTTACGTGGTTTTCTTGGACACTGACCTCCTTCGGCCATGGCCTAGCCTATTTGGCGCTACTGTCCTAAATGGAGGACGAATTGCTCGACGCCTCGGAACCTCGGCTTCTTACCTCGTGAAAACGCGTCGCTTTGACTCTCTTGCCTTTGCTTTTTGGCCATGGTTTGTCGAAGTTACCGTGCTCTGCTCGATTTGTTCTACTGCAAGGGGTGAAAACGTGCTCCATTTCTTTTCACAGCTTCCCATGGCCCGAAAAAGATGATGGCGGATCTTCACCGATCCCGGCTGACCTCTTCCATCTCCGCCCGACCGCTTGGCACCTACGGCAGCAATCATGTCGTGGGAAGCAACTTCCATTGTCCCCGATGCACACTTGTTCCATGGCAACTTCTTCGTTTCCAATTCTTCGTTATTCTTCGGCATTCGGACATCGAATTTTGCTTCACAGCCACAAGGATTTCCCACGACGAGAGGCGCATCTCATGCACATGGAGGGACAGGCATGGCCATCCCAGGCACTTGTTCCTGGGGAGGTGGGGCAGAGGCAGCAAGACTTTGGATTCCTCGACATCGAACAAAATCAGGGCAAATTGAGATTTTGGGCCCTGAAGTTCCTCCTTGGCTTTCGAGTCGAAGTTGTTAATTCCTCATCAACGCAAGTGAACATGATCTAGAGAGTTGTGATTGAGATCTATTTGTATAGTATGGTCAAAATGTCTTACAAGGGATTATATTTTGCAGCTGTTTCTGCAACTATCCCCACATCATCTTTCACATCATCTCTTGTCTTTCCAATCAAATAAACCCGTACATGTCATATTTCTGAAAGTGTGTAAATCCATGTGGATAAGATTACATTTCTCAATGAACAATGAAATTCTTCCAAATGTCACGAAACAAGCACCCATGATATAACTGTAACTATTAGACACAATAATACATTTATATCCTACCTGTCTAAGACAGGCCTCGGTATTCACAGCCTTATTTCCTCTGAAATGTCATCTTTTCATCAGCCACTAGTTTTCTTAAAAATCCATCTTTATTCTTGTTGTCTGATTTCTTCTTATGTTTTGGGATCTGATTATGTGCTCCCTCAAAGATAAGAGAATTTTAAACCAAGTGACCACTTTGGGATATGTTGTGCAAGATGTGTTTGGACATATACCAACACGAAATCCATGCTTCCGTAGGGGACATTGAGTTCGCTGTCGGTTCACAGTCATAGCCTTGCAACAATTCGGACTCACCACTTGGAAGTTATTTGGTAGGGATGGGCACGGCTCGGCTAATGGCTAGTCGGCTAATACTTTTTGTTAGCCGGCTAGCCGATAAATATTGCCACCTCTATCCGAGGCCGAAAACTAACCGTAAACTCGGGCCGAATTTACGTTTTTGGCCGATTATCTCCATTAGATTCGGCCGAAATTATCCAAGATACATTCATTTCAATCGAATATTTCGGTTGTTTGCATTTTCACCCGATAGCCGATTAGCCTACGGCTAGCCGGCTACGTGCCCATCCCTATGATTTGGTATTCCGCGGTGATAGATTCAGTTTCCGAGAGTCCCCTACCCAGTGGACTTTCAACTGATATAAAGCCATCGATAAATGGAGTGGACAACCTTGCACTAGTTCAAGAAAATTGGGAAAGGTTAGAGAAGCCAAATTTTGAGTAAGACGGGAGGATAACGATGACTCTATTCTTCTACAGTCTTAGACTGATATTTTGTTGTTGGTTTGTCGATTGTTCTTTCCTACTCCCAAGTGGATTACAAAATGGTAGTAATTTACTCTACAAGAATGAAACCAAACCAAATGGATAGCCACCAATACTATCATAGTGAGAATTTATCATACAACAACTAAGGTTTCTTATATTTTCAAATCAAAAGATCCATAAAGAATGTGAACAACCGAGCGTGAAATAAAATATCTTATACATAATCAATTATGTTTGTAGAGCAATAGAAATATCTCTTCAAGAGATCTTTTCTATATAAAATATATATATATATATATTCTATATAAAAAAGAAAAATATTTCTATGCATTTTACCTTGTATGTTATGCTCTAGTTCTTTTTCTCATGATATGTCAAAAATACGCATCAATAATTCATACAACTTTACTGTTACAAAAAGTTAGAATCTAAGCTCTCTGAGTTCCCATTCTAAGAACCTCAGTTTCTGCAGATCCCCATTCACCTCCATTTTCATCGTTCGAATTGTGTTACGCGTAGAGTCACAATAACATGTCTTCTACATGAAAAGATCACTATTTTAAACTACACAAATAAATTCTTAAACTGTACAAAAATAGAATACATTTTTCTCGAGACGTGAGTGGCAACTAAAACAAAATTGCATACTGTACTAAAATCTGAAAGAAGAAAAAAACACTGGTTCTTCTCAAATGTGGAGTAAAACAAGAAGATTTTAGTTTTCTTTTGTCCGTATAAAGCTTAGACCTTGTGAAGGTTCTTAGATGACTGCAATTTTGTTAGATTACATTTCCAACTTTATTGTAGAACGTGAAAAAATATTTACTTAAAAGAGAGAGAGAGATCACCTTATCGCCTTCTATTTGAGGTTAATGAAAATGAATGTGAATAACCTAGGATCGAACTATGTTAAAAGTTTACTCTTCATTTTATCTGTAAGCTTTGATTGGATTATGATATGATTATTACGAGCAAAATAATTTTAATTGAGATTTTTTTGTTTTCAAAAACCTACAAAAATTAAAATCCAACACATTTCTCCAACTCGATATGTTTTTGAAATGTTATTGACAAAGAGAAATTAAGTTAATGTTTTGTAATTGTTTCCCAATAAAATTTATGATACAATCGTAAATTGTTGTCCAAAACTGCATCATAAGTACACATCACTATTTCATACGATTATGCTGATGATATATGATTAAAAGAATAATAATCTTATTCATCAATATTATATATAAAATACACTCAGATATTGATCTTAATAAATGCAGTTTAAATAGTAATAATAATAAATCATTACAGAAGCTCTCCAATTTCAATGAATAGAGATTTATAAATTGAGTTTTGCACTTAATCTGTATACAATTTTATTTCTTTGTATTGGAATTTTTTTAATTCAAACTAGTTAACTTATGTGGGTGTAAACCATTGAGAATAATAATGTTATAAAGTAGATTAATCCATGTTATCATTCCTATAGCTTAAGAAAACGGAAACTTTGATTGTCATTTCATGACCGAGACTTTAGATACAGTCCTACAGCATGAATCAACTGATAAGCAATCATTTTTGACAATAACGAAAGGAAAGGAGAACCATTTCCAGTCAAATTGCAGTGAGTTTCACGAGACAATCAATATTCGTCTGCCACACGAAAACCAACGTACCTACCAACATTGCTTGTCCTGGACTTAAAGAAGGGAAGATGAAATAAACTGCTACTAGTAAAAGGCTGACGTCTTGCAACTGCCCATTAAGATCAAAAGTTCCTTCATCTGGATGAAAATTAAGTGATCTCAGCTGCAGGAACCATGAATACTGTAGAGAAGATGTCTGCAGAGTTTTGAGAACACTTCAAGCTTTGCTGTCATAGATTTCAACAGAATACGAGAGCATGTACATTTCAATATGGAAGACATCGGAATTGGTTGGATAGAACTTCGATGTCCTGGAGAGATCTCTTGAAGTGTTCTCACACAAGACAAGTCCTGTACACTTATAGAAGACTAGAATGGAGAAGAAGGATTTACCTGCACTACAGTACGTGTGATTGTATTACTTACCCATGATTGACTGAAACAGGACATGTGCAAAAGACATGTCTCGCTGCAGATTGTGAAGATTGCTGAAGTGTCTTGATACTGTGCACTGCTTAGCTGAGTTTTCCAATTTGTAGCGCGCAGAGCATCCTTCTCGGATTCTTTCTACTGGCGGGAGTCGCATCATCATTTCAAGGCATTTAAGAAGCCACTGCACTCAGCAATCTGCTCCGAAGCAAAGTACACTCCAACTGCTAAAAATAATCAATTCTTCGTTAAAGCTTTCGAAGCAGAGCCGAGTTTGTGTTGTTATCGTGATCCAGGATCTCTCACGAACAGAATCCACCAATGATCAAACGCTTGCCTGCTCATTCCGTCGCAGCGCATCCATCACCGTTGCAGATGTCCTGGCTTTCGACATTAATTGCTGAGGTATCTGATCGAGATTGGAAAGATAATTGATGAAAATCCGAAGATGATGTCGTACTGTGCTCACAAATTCCTCACGTCCGAGGCAGCGTAGTTCGTTCTCCTGCTTAGTCAAGTGAATGCTTAGAAAAGCTGTTCACAGCATGATTGTGAGCCCGAAGTACACAACGAGTGCTCTATCCACATTACGCAAAACAAGGACGAGTGCAGATCAGCACAGAGATTAATGGTAAGTTGAAAAAGGTCGGCATGCAGTACAAACTTCAGTCGTCATGTGCTGTCTATTTATGATACGAGGAATCTTATTGTTGCATTTTGTTTGTGACTGAAGCCTCAGAGAACTCGTGAAGGCCAAACTGAGAGAGCGGAGGCATGATCTACTAGGCTGGATGCAGATTAGCGAAGATAAGCCACTAATAATGTATTCATGAGCCGTGGCACATTTTGACAGAACATTGAAGGGTCTACGGTGACGTTCGAGGTCATCTTTCAGACAAGTGGACAGTTGATAGTTCTTCTGAAGTTCAACAGCAGACTTCCTTCCCCATCATCTTGCACCAAATAAAGGTGCAAATTTCGGTAGAATCAATCCGATTATCGTAGCATTTGAGGGCTCCAAGCTGTTTCACATTGCGGCCATTCTGAACCATGACTTCTGTAGAACAGCATCCAACACTTATGCAATGTTGCAAAGTATATGAAAGATATTTCAGCTTGCACTGAGAAATAGAAAGAGGCCAAAGTGTTCTCCATACTGTGAGTGGGTCTGGATTCTCGAAAAACGAATTACCAATAGATTGTTGGAGATGTCAGTGGAAACTTTGAGTAATTAAAAATTTTCAGATTTATATTGGCAAGGAGCGCTCAAGGTTTGTTCAACACCAAAACTGTTATCAGTTCCAGCAAGATTACAACCTTCTCATGCATGCACCATGAACGCATACACGAGTCCGTCACAGTCAGCGTGTCGTTCTTGCAATAGTCATTGGCTATCTCGAGTTTCTCCTTCGTGCTTGTCGTATAAAAATGAACAGGTAATTTTTGTCAAATCAATACTAATACCCGAGTCTGCCATGGGCAAAACAAGCGATCGATACCGAGTGCGGGCGGATCTGACAATTAGAAGAAATAGAACTTTTTGTAGAAGCGGCCATGGAGTGATGAGCACTGTAACTGAGGTCGATTCAAACATAGGACGTGCACATCAACTCAGGAGTAGAAAAACAAAGTTCAAGGTTTCAGAGAAGCTTCCATAGAATGAAGACTTGGAACATTTACTATCGGAAGAGGAGTCGAATTGTGAGAAAAGGAGTCTCCCAATAGCGTCTACAGTCGAAAATAATTGACGAGCGGTAAAAAGATTCTACACCTTCAAAGAGTGAACGATATATTTTACTGTAGAATGGAAGCTTACAAAAGCCGGGAGGAAGTGACCTTCCATGCGGGAAATCCTGATTGATCACGCTAACATCTTATTCAGCAAAGCCAGGAATTTGTTTCCGTGATAAACTCTGATCTTATGCACATTGCGCTGTCCAATCACTGTCCAATCTCGAATTTATACCACAAAAAATTTATGATGACTAGATAGAGAATATATGCTGGTGGCGACAATATTGACGAATATTTTTAACCAGAAACTTCCATATGGCAAGTGCAAAGCCCGGACTCTTCTCGAGCTTTTGGGAAGTATGCAACATGTCCGTCTGTCCTTCTCACTGACATGTGTGGAACGTGGGCATTGCATTCTCCACCAACTCATCGGTCTACGATGCTGCTTTCTTATGATGGTGACTTCTGCGTAGACTTGTCACCATACTGCTCTTCTGAACAATGGTCATTGTAAAGATATGATAAATGTCACCAACGACCCTTTTGCCAAGTGTGTAAACTGTAAAGCAAGTTGCTTCGCCACAGTAGGCGACTTTTTTCTAATGCTTTGTCTGCAGGAATGGATGCTGCTAATGGATGGCATTATTGGAACCTTTCTAGTTTTAGTGTCAGAGCCACATCAACCGAAGATGCGATTCTCACATCGTCGTTGAACTCTAGTCCTTAGTTTATATAATTGTCTTTTTAAAAAACAAGATGCATATTTTTAGTCTGAGTATTGACCTTGGATGCACATAAAGGTGGTATGATTTGTATGCAACAAGCACATCTTAGAGGGATGACTCAAGTATTATCTCTAAAAATTCTGATGGAAGATCTAACTTTCGCTGAGATGTGCCACGACGTCGAATCTAGGAATGGAGATAAGACGTGCACGAGTGTTAGCTGTTTCAACGAATTTGATCACATTGACAATATAAACAAAATTGTCAATGGGAACCAAACTTAAACTCAGAACAAACCACAAGTTTACTTCGCTCTGAATTATACAATGCACACAACGTGAATAATGATCTAAACATGATGCAAAATTATACATATCTTTTTTTTACAAGACTTTGACATGCAAAAGCCCATTTCAGTAGAAATGAAACTGGAGAAAAGCCTGTGTTCTTATTTTATCATTATTGTTCATACATCTCAAGAGCAAATCTACAGCGTGCAGGTCCGATGGCAATATCTTCGGCTTCTACTCAACAATGTAACACAAACGTGAGTTTGTGTGTATCAAAATCATCCGTAAAGTATCACTTTTAAATAAGTAGAAAATGTTGTGGGAATGCACCAAAAGCCGACCGACACCTCGTCCAACTGACATTCATCTGACTCTATACTCGCGTGTGTTTAACGTGCATCGAACTATGTAAATTATTAAATAAACAATATATGTATACACAGAGGGATTCTTTTATTCACTGTCAGACCGATTCACAACATGCGAATCAACAGGACTTTAACTTTGTGTACAATTTTACTTTTTTGCATTTGTTTTCCCCTTAATTTATTAGCAACAAGCTGCCTCCCTCCCACTGTGTTTGCTCTTGGAATCAAGATAGAGTTCTTGATGTTCACCTAGCTGCGAACGTGTGTCCGGTCACTCCCTCCGCTCCATAATGGATGCCGACATCTTCTGATGTAGGGAGAGCAGATTTCTCCAAAATCCGATTGTCCATCATCTCGTGTATGAAAGCAAGCGTGAACAAGTCACCAGCAGCAACATGCAAACCAGCAAAAGGAGATATTCCACCATCCAAGCCTGGACTTGGGTGGCAGATTCTTATTTTGAGTTGAATCTCACACGACGACGTGCACCAAATTGTCAGCAGCAGCTTGGGGCTGGAATTTTCGCAATTCCCTCAGAGGGGTGAGACTATTTTCATGGTGACTTGGATGTGAATTTCGAAAAAGCTTGTTTATTCATGTTCGCCGACCCTTTTACAAGCTCGAGTGGACGCCCCCTACTGCATTTGATATTGTTTATTCTAGCGCCGATCATGTTTAAAAGTCGAAGGTTTATAGACGGCGGAGGTGTTATTACTATTGGTTGGATGATGAAGACAGGTGGATCTGGACACTCCATGGTAATTCCTTTCTGTCGCTCCCTAGATTTTCGTCTTTATGATATTGATGTGTGTCAACAAGTGGCATGACCTGATGGGACATTTGCAAACACCATGATGAATTTCAAAATCGCAGCACATTTAAATTCAAACCTTGTGAGGTTTTGTGCCCTTGGTGAATTGATCATTCAATCTCACAAAAGAAAACTCACACATTAACTCCATGTTATTTTGTAGAGTAACATGAACTTTAAGATCTGCAAGGCATGATAGAACCTGCATGTGTACCCTTGAGATTTTTCCTTGTCTTCATAAATAAGTCTTTAAAGTCACATGTTTTCATGTTCGGAGGGATATTTCCCAATATGAAAACTTCTTTAGCTTTTGCTTGCTTATTTTTAAATGAAATTTGATTCCCAGACCAATATCATCATACTAGATGGTGCATGCATGATCAAATCACAAGTTTTTCAATCATATTATGAGCTTATTTTTTTAAGGTAGAAATTCAAAACTTGTGTAGTGTTCACGGCACGAAAAATTGGCAGAGTAATTTATCTAACGTTTACTTTTGATAGCCAAACCATACATGAGGAGGTCTAATTTTCTCTTTTCAACTTGGGGCCATGATATACTTCACGTCGAGATACAAGATAGACTAATACGTTCAACTTCATATCCTATAATATCTAGAAAATAGTCATCTATAAGATAAGGAGTGCAAATATAAATAAGATACACAAGTTTTAATGCAAGAATTTAGCTCCCGTTACTCCACCACAAGGATCAAGGATAGCAATGGATGTTCAACGAAGGGATGTATTTTCGGACTCAGTCACTCAACTAAAATATTTATATCACTTGAACCTGTTTGATGAAGCCATTGTCAACATAGTCTTGATAATATTGTCTTGACAACGTATTGCTAATTTTAAGTGCAAGTGGATGTCATGTTTCATTCCATAGTCTTTATCCTTGATCAGGTACCCATATTCGATTGCATGTAACATGCAATCGAATATGCACAGCGAAGCATATGAAAAAGAAGTTCAGCAAATGTTACAGTTAGTTTCTGCATCGAATAGACTGATTATTTTGACAATGCATCCGATGTGGGTCAGTCGCACGTACATACAACTGATGATGAAACATGGGTGGAAAATTTTGACCAAGAGAATGAAAAATGCCCATAGCTAGAAACTTGAGCTTCTATGACATACTCCATTCTTGTCGTTGCGTTCAATGGAATCAAGTACGAGTGAGACACTATGTTTGATGTCACCTTCAAGACCTCATACTCAAACATTAAAATCTTTTATGAAGGTCTCGATACAATGTTTGAATTAGCCATGGTTGTGCTCAAGATTCAACAAGAGCAATTAAGATCGCATTTTCCAAATTTTGAATATATGCTTCCAACGCCGACAGGATTGGCTCGAACATCATCAAGACTTAAACTGTCATAGCTAAGTGAGTGGACGAAGTCTAACTTGTCATAGGATTCGTTAGGATATAATTTCAGGCACCAAGAATAAAGACCAGTCAAATGAACCCCATAACAACACATGAAGCTAGTGGGACATGTAAGCAAGCCAAGTATCCATATTGTCCAGATCTCATTAAAAGTGTCATTTTAGTACAAAAATGACACCTTTGTCACAATTAAAATTGGGCCATGACACAATTAAGTTTTTTTTTTTTTCTTTCATTCTTTGGCTAAGGCAAAAGTTTTCTATTATTCGCAAGCATTGCCTAAAGGTTACGGAGTGCTCGGCTCACAACGGATGAATGTTGGTTTCCCAAGCAAGCAATAGACCGCATTGCAGTCCGTAGATGAGTGGAAAGAGAATCCTTGTATTTGTGTTTTGAGTCGATTGTGGACAGAAATCAAAATAATGCATTATCACTCGATGGATGTAATTTTCGAAAGAAAAGATACAGCTTGAAAGTTTTTTAAAATTATAATGTAAGAATATTTTGGTCCTGAAACCAAGTTTTCCTCCAGTCCTAGGATGGAAGACACGGGATGTTACTCATCTTCAACTAAGATTTTGAGGAGTAATACAGTTCACGTCTAGTGGATTTTGGAATTTGGCACTATTCTGCTGAAGTCTAATATCCTCATGGTTAGTATCAAGTACTTTGAACTCATTTCTTTTCAAAGGACTAGCTCTCTGTGCTTTGAGTATACTCACGGTGAATAATCATGGACTTGTTCATGTACAGCCACAACGTAGAAACAACTCTGCTTGCATATCTCGTGAAATAATTTCAATCTCTTATGGTTTCAAGACTGCCACAGAATACAAATGCCACTTTGAAGAAATTTTGGGTGCCACAATTAAGTAAAAGGTGGCAAAAGTGGCAAATGCCACTTTTAATGAGGTCTGATATTGTCACTTTCATGCAAGATTAGACCAGTTCTAATCTTGGGGTTATTACGATGTTTAAGTTGATGTTTCCGACCGAGAGAGTATTTGCCCCATAGACTTGAAAGTCAGACCGAAGACCAACATCTAGATCTAAGAATTACATCATACCTAAGGATGAAAGCACAACATGTTGATTCTTTCAACTTGTTAGTTACGAGTTACAAACTAAAACTGTCACCCCTATCCAAAGTCAACCATAGCATGGCAACGTGGAAAAGAAGTGCAGTGTAAGACACAGACAGTGGTAACATGATGTCAAAGAAGCCAATAAACCACGAGAAACTGAAGGGGAGAAATCACTTCATTAAGTTATTACCGAACGCAATTATTCCATGAACACCGGCTATCCCAGGCTACCAGCGAATATCCCCCGAACCCTCCGGTGGCCAACCGGCGCATGGAGGAGTCAATGCATGCACCGGCCTACTCAAGTGACAACTTTCATCCTCAAACCAGCCATAGAGCACAAACCGGCTACAGGCAGTAACATCCTCCGATTCTGTGGAAGGTAACAGAAACTGCCATTGGCGCGTGGCCGAAGTCTGGCCGCCGCGTGCTCCGGGGACCGTCTTGGGAGTCCGAGCCCAGTTTCGCGGTCCTTAGCAAGGGACTTTGACCTGAAATACCTCACAGATAGGACCGGGTCTCGACACGGGACCTCTGCGTGGCCCGGTCGCTAAAGGCGACGAGGCCGAGAAAAAGCGCCGGGGACCAATGGGCTGAGGCTTCTGGAAGTGAGTCTGCTCAGTTGAACCACGTGCTGGCTTATTCTAAGGCTCTCGGTAGGCCGAAAAGGTCAAAGCGTCTGGGACGCTGGAGCCCTTGGGACGGTCCCCCGACGTATGCGAAGGCTCGCGGCCTGTGAAAGAGCCGGGGGCCTTGCATCCAGATTGGGCATACAGAGTCATTTCAGACTACAGAGCTCTTGTTGACTCTCGTGTGAGAGACGAGAGACGAGCGCTCTCAAGGAGAAGACATCAGCCTCGTCCTAGCGATTGTTTGTATGCTTTTCGGATCGAGACGCTGTTTATTGTACATGTTGCAAATAGGAAATCCTTGCGGTCGTCTGGAATACCCACTCCTGACGTTCGATTGATTGAAGATCTTGACATCGTTTCTGAGGAGTGCAAATTGACTTCGAACAATTTTGAGGTACGAGTGATTGCCCGCTGTTTCGATTGTGTGGTCTGTGGAATTTGGGAGGGAGAGCTTTGTGTCATCGAGGAGCTTGATGTGAAGGCTTCGCGTCGAGGGGTCGGCTTCTTAGCATTGCACTCGTAGACTGGAGCTCTGAAGAGCTGATTTCGATGTTTAAGTGTCGTAGTTTCGATGGGAACTCAGTGAGGCCCAGGTGAAGGAGCAGGTGGATCTCTCGGTTCAGCAAGAGTGCAGTGATGTGTAGGCCGAAAGGAGTATGTTGTTTATTCTCATGGGGCTTCATTTCTAGGGCTTGATCCGGCGCTTTTGTTCCAGCGGAGTCTGCTCATCGTATAGGGTTCAGATGCCTAGAGCTTTTACTGGGAATAGTAGACGTTGACCTTGATGTTGCGATGCATTTGTGTCCAGAAATTTGCTGAAAACAGAAAATCGCCATGGCTTTTGCTTTGGCGAATGCGTTCTGCAATGACCAAGGGATTGAACAAGCAGTGGAGCGATGTCCATTTTTGAGGAATATTGCGAAGCCTACGATTTTCGCTTCTACTTCATTCGTCGTCCCCACTGTGGTGAGTCTGTCTCCCTTCGTTTTGAAGCTGAGAAGCTGTTCGGGCTGGAATCGATTTGTTGCTATAAGAGACCTACTTTGATTGAACAAGCATTGCATGTCTTAAACACCAGACTCCTCTTCTGGTAATGTATGGTGCAGTCCCGTAGTGTCCAAGTTTTGAGTGATTGCATGAGACTGGATGTAGAGAGAAATTCCGCTGTTGAAGTTATAAAAAGTTGTGCGGTCAAAGATGGAGAGAGTGTTTTGCCTGCGTGTTCTGTCTAGAAGTCTCTGGGCACATCGATTGAGTGAAGTTGATGACATATCTTTGGTTAGAGCAAAGCGGACATATCTCGAAGTAGTGGGTCGAAGCAGTTTTCGCATCCCCTCTGCCTTGTAATCTTTATCCATATCCGTGTTATCTGGTTTGATACCTGCACTGCATTATTTGTAGTTGTTTGTTAACACTTATCTCGAGGACCCTGAGTTTGTCCACTGGACTGTATTGTTGATATCCAACCATGTGTTGCTTGTTTTCAGTCTAAGGGAGTGAAGGGACCAATATTTGAAGATGGCCCCAATTTCGATACAATGTTCCGACTCTTCCATGGTCGAGATGGAGTAGTGCCACTACCTGAAAGACAGACATCTGATGCTGGTTCCTATGCATCTTCTCCATCAACAAATGTTTCATTCAACCCTTTGGCTGCATGCGCAGCGTCCATTAGCATGTCATTTGGCAGTGGAGCAGGACCCTTTGGCTTTGACTCCTTCATGGCCGGAAAGGTCAACAAGCCTCTTGGCAAGAAACAGAAGCCTAAGAAGAAGGAGCAGAAACCAGAACCCTCTTCAAATGTACGTCTCATCACCTGATTTTCCATCACCTTCCGACCTTGTTCTGCTGTTGCTTTTACTTCTTCTTGGATTAGAAACTTAATTGTGAGTTGCTTGATCGTCACAGGAAAAAACACATGAAATGGGCAGTGAATGGCTTACAACTGGCAACTGTCCGATTGCTAAGTCCTACCGTGCAATTGGTGGCGTTCTACCTTTGGTGACGAAAGCTTTGAAGCTTCCAGCCAACATGAAGTACACATGCCCTCCAGCGATTGTTGCAGCAAGGAAAGCTTTGAATCAAACTACTGCTGTAAAGGCCCTGCGACCACAAGCGCTTCCAACAAAAGTACTGGCGATCGGTTGCTTTGGAATGATGCTGAACATTCCCTTAGGTATGTGGAGGGAGCATACGGTGAAGTTTTCGCCTCAATGGATTCTTGCCGTTCATGCGACAGTGCCGTTCATTGCCATGCTAAGGAAAGCTGTCGTTATGCCAAAATACGCCATGGCCTTTACAATTGGATCTGCGGTTCTTGGGCAAGCTCTCGGAGCCCGTGCCGAGAGGGCACGTTTGTTAGCGATCAAAGCAGCAGCCGTTGACAAGGTCGACCAAGGTTGTGAAAAGGATGTGCTGTTGAGCGACTCCGTTTCGCCGTCTTTGGTCTTAAACGTTGACCAAGCCTGTGCAAAAGATCTTTTTGCGAGGGACTCAGTTACAACCACCTCGGGGATGAACACCCTTAACACATCAGCACAAGCTGTGTCGGTTTGTTAAGGCATACATCAATGATTGTTTGAACGCTCAAGATGCACAGTCTTCTCCTCCTGCGTATTCATGAAGTTGGTAGCTTGTGCAGCTTTAATTAGTTTACCTGATTCTAGCTCTTCTAGAGGTAGATCTTCATTTGTGCCTTGGACCTGGCTGCATATGGTGTTGTTGTAATCTGGCGAGTCTTATTGGTCTTCCATATCTGTTGCTTTATGGTTGTTCAGTAAGCTCATCTCTCTGGAACATTTAGGAGCTCCTAGAGCTCAAGGGTCGGGCACTAAATAAAAAAGTTTCTCAAGACAATAAAGGTGATCTTGAGCTGATTGCAACAACATTCGCTGCTGTCTTTAGACGCCAACACCGGAACTGACCGAATCCTATCAGTATAGCTTTTAGTCCATTGGTAGGTGCATGTATATACTTTAGCTCAAGAGCTAGCACAGGTTTCTTGACTTCGGAGATACGTTAGATTTGGGATTTGGCTCAACATTTATTCCTTGTTGCAACCATGCCGTCACTGGTTTAGTTACCGAATTTCAGGTAGGAAGGTTGTAAATTTGCAACATACACGTGAGCAATTGGACACTCGGTGAGCAATTGGACACTCGTGTAGTTGATAGTGGAGACCTTTGAAGGTCTTTGAGCGTTTCTGGGATTTCTTGGTACTCATGTTGTTCGTTGTTGTCAGTTTTCTGGGTTTCTGCGTTTTTTTACAGTAAGTCTTCAATGAATCAACATAGAAAATGCACCCTCTGTCGAACTAGCTGCTTTCAAGGAAGCAGAAGCCATACAGGTGAAAGGGCTGGTCATAAACTGGATCATGGCATGTCTATCAAATTTGGAAAAACTCAAGGTTGTCTACAACAAGGGTGTGTACCACAGCAAACCACCAGAGCTATACAGCTAGACTACAGCAAAGCAGTCCAGCTTTGTGCAATACTGTCTTCAATGATTCTAAAACGTCCCAACCATCTGCACTGCTTGTAATACCGAATGAAAATAAATCCAAACCCGGCACATGTAAAGCAGCTATTATATCTGCCACTGTTCGGTAGTGCCAGGTAAGATGAAAATTGTATCTCAATCGTATAACATCGACACGTGGCTTAAAATGTGGCATCCACGCCTGGGGATTTTTGTCACGACATGACGGTGAGGACGTGAGACATCGTTTCATGTGCTATATACCATGTGAGTTCTTGGAGTGAAACAGTGAGTTCTTAGAGTGAAAATATGAAGAGTATACACTAAGTAACACGAAAGTAATCATAGCAGCACACTCAACCGTGAAGCGCGTTGGACATAGAAGCGAGAAGAAGTCTAATTGCTTCGTGGACATGAGTTCAAATCGCTGCGGCCTCACGATCGAACCACATTTGTACACTGACTTCAAATTGGCATGAAGCAGTTTGTCTATACTCGTGTCGGGTTTGTATGTCATCTATGGTGAAACTTTTCATTTCGAAAACTTTGGATTCAGAACACTGACGTAGGTACTCTGGAACCCATCTCCTAGAACTGTGAGCACTATTCTAGTCGTCAATTCATTACTGCAACGTAATATAATCTATTCCATTGCTTCAAGAAGTAGTCAACGGTAGTGACTGTCCAGAAGTAGCGAAGTCTTCACTCTAATGTCAAAGGGTCAAAAGTTAAAAAATAAAATACAATGGAATCTAAAATCCAAATATGAATCTCTAGTTAATGTTAAGTATTAAATAATATATTTCAAATTAAAATTATTCTAAAATTAAAATGTTAATTACATAAAAAATTTAACAAATATATTTTTGATAATTCATGAATTTGAACTATCAAAAAATATTTTAAATAATTATTTTTAGTTAGTAAAAAATAAAATGAAATATATTCAAGATTGAATATATAATTATTTAAATATGAATATTTCTAATATTATATCAAAAAATCGAATGATAATTAATTACATGTCATCGATTTTGAAATTAATTCAAAATTGAATGTGTTAATTAATCTGTCAGTTGGAATCTACACGTTAGTAAATCTTATGTTTATTAGATATATTTCTTATGTCATCAATCTATTATGAAAAAATTAGATAATTTAAAAAAAAATTATCTTTGTTTATGTGATTGAAGTATATATATAAATAAGAATATAACCATTCAAGATATCTCATCTTAAAAATTTATATTTCATATTTGATTTTTTCCTAAACCCTACTATTACGAATATTATGAGTTACATAGTTTTGAATATAATTATAATGGATATAATCAAATCATATCATGTCATGAAAAAAAATTTACTATAAAATAATCTCATTTTATTCATATTAATGTTCCAACTATCTTTTATAGATTCATAAATATGATGTTTCAACCTTTCATTGAGAAGTTTATGAGAAATTTTATAGAGTACTTTTATGTGTACGTGATGTCATTTGCTCTACGTCATGCTCTAATTATTTTCTAAAGATTCATGAATATAATGTTTGAAATTATCATTGGAAAGTTTTTTTAATATTTCATAAATGTTAATGGATGATTTTTATGTGCACATGACAAAGAAGTATACATAATTCTTTGTTAAATCAATATATAGAAAAGTTCACATAGTTTCTTATTGTCTTAGTAAATTCTTATTTATGAGCTTAATGTTGCTAATAGTTTTATATGGAACAAGTGTGGTATCATGGTTGTAAGAAGACAAGTTGGGAAAGTGTATGCAAAAGATATTTCTACAAGAACAATTGGGTGTAAGAAATCAAATTCCATATATTATTCTTCTTGCAAAAACATATTGTGTAGATCTAGAGCATGAAGCTCTATATTTGATCATAATTTATATCAAAAGTCTGAAATATCTTGATGTTTTTCGCCTTCTTTTTCAAGCTTTACATGCCATATGTAGTATAGTGGATGTGGTACTTGGTTTTTGAGATGGAATGTGGCGCAACGCGATTATGATCTATAAGCAATGACATTCCGCAAATGTCTAGTAGAAGTTTTTCAACATTATTTGGAGCAAGCAAAACACCAAGATGCAATTTTATCAATTTCATGTGAATTCTATGTTTGTATACTATACACAAGAATAACCACTTGCAAAAATCTTTACGTATTTACGTCATATAATCGCTAGACATAAAATAGGATCTCATAGGCTTGAAAGTGAGGTAGTACATTGGTTTAATATTGATAAGAATCTACGTATTTGTAAATTATGTGATGATGGGTATATTGAAGATGTAAAGTATGTATTTGTTACTTGTATTAGGTACAAAGAGTTCAGACTTTTTCATAATATACATGCGAAGAATCTCTACTCTTTATTATAATTAGTGTACTTTGATTTAGGTTGTTATATTAGTGACATTATCATTATTTACGATTCTAGTGCTATTGACATTAGTTAGGGATTGATCTTTGGGGTATTTTTCTTTTTTTGTGGTTTGCACTTGTATGGTGTTTTTCAATCTTTTTACCCTTTGGATTCCTTGGACTTGATCTGTTACCATTTGCCATATTTAATATAAGTTTGACGGAAGATCAATTGGTTATTTAGCTCTGCTTGCTTAGCACGCACAACCATCTGGTTTCAAGTCGCAAGATCCACGAGCGAAAGAAATGCACACTCTATCATCAACAAATCCATAAACGATTCAATTGATGAAGCAGTTGTCTCCTCGAAGAATCACATGACAATGAGTTTTCAGTAAAGGGATCAATAAAGTGGTAAGTTCTCGCGACCTCTAGCTTTACTGCTACTCGGACTTCTGATTCTATTACTTGCTATGATTTCTGATTCTATTACTTGCTATGATATCCGACACAAAATCCACGACAGTATCAAAAACACATATTACACACATACTCGAGGCCAACACACGGTTAGGTACACGAGAACATATCAATTTATTGTTCAAACAATGTTCACGGAACGAACTACGGTCCGTGTTCCTTTGGAATCCAAAAAACAAAAATCCTAGAAGATAGGATTTTTGATTTGGGAAACGACCTTGCATTTAGTGTTAGCATGCCAATCCATATGTTGGGACTCATCATCATATTGGAACATGGTCAAGTGCAAGATTTGCTACTAGCAAAATATCTTCAATAACTCGTAGACTAATCTAGAAACTTTAATCACTCGTTGCTGCAATTAAATTTATTTTTGAAATCAACTATGATAAAGATTTAGACAAAATGAGGATAAATGACATTAATATCTTTAAGCTAGTCATCTTCAAATTTAGCTCTCATGTTACATTACAAAATAAAATTGGAAAATTTTTTATATAATAATGTTTTAATCTTTAGCTATAAAGATATGTTACAAATTTCTCAAGAAAAGATAGAGATTAGTAGTATAAAATTAATGTTGATAAATTTGAACACTATTTAGATAGTGGAGTAAATTGAAAAGCTAAGTGAATTTGGTTTCATATATGAAAGAAAATTTGAATTGAATTTTCTTTATTGTAATAATCAATAAATAAAATTTGCTTATATACATACAAATCTCGAAAAACTAAATACTTCCAAAAATAGTTAATATTGAACTTGATTATATACAATGTTAGACAAAAAAATTTAATTTGAACTATATAATATCAATTCTTGTGGCATGTATCTCATGTTGTTTGCAAATAAATAAACGATGTTTGCACTCTGGATGCTGTTGTGTAACTCATGTTGTTTGCCAGTAAATAAAGAATGTTTACACTCTTGGATGCGGTTGATTCTAATATCAATTACCGTCGACTTTTGTTCAGAAAATTGTACAAAACTTTAACTCCTTTAATCTGTTTGGCGCTTTGCAAATAATTTTATCAATTATTTCACCCAATTTACTAAGTATCATTATTCTCATACATTAGCAAGGGAGAAATTTGACATTGATGAGACAAAGTTTAAACAATAACGTCAAGTTATTGTTCATGAGGCAGAAGACAAAGTATCAAGATGAGATCGTGGATACAATAACATCAAATCCAATCAGTATAGTTATACTTCATTACATGCCATATCATCATGTAGAAGAATCATGGTAATAACACTAAAATTGATGACTTGATAATAGAAAAATAACATCTTCATAATTCAAACTTGTCCTTGAATCAAGTGTTGCTTTGCGTACGTATGTATATGACGAAAAAATTTGTAAGCTTGTGAATTTCGTCAATGTGTGATAGCTCAATCAACAATGAACAATAACTATAAAATAACATGAATAATAGAAAGTAATTGAGATGAGATTACAATTGTTTGAAATTCGCAACAAAACATTACGAACAGACAATCAAGACATAATAAGCCATTAATTTGCTCTTAATACATCCACAATTTGTAAGATCCCAATTATGTGATGTGTCATTGTGTAATTACTTTGTACAGCTCCCTCGTATAGCAAGCTAACTAATTTAACTAGGTAGAGTTACATTAATTAGAATTGACTACAAACAGAATTAACTTTCAATATTCCGACATTTGACTGATGTGTCATGTCATCTCTACTACAATGTACTTATTTTCCAAAGTTCCAATACATCGTAAAGCATGATTAACTAAACCTTAACCGAACCACAATGCGCCACGATTAACTGAAACTAAACCAGAACCAAAACATTATGGAGTACACCACGTAATTGTTCATCGCACCACTGTGAAGAACATTCATTGCCCCTGCTCTCTCACAAGCCTTGACAGACCTTGACAGACTTTACTGCAATGACATTCCTCTTACCTCCTCCCGGCCGTCTTGAAACGTGTCCCGCGTCGAGCGTGAGAAATCTCCGTCTGATCACGTTGCTGCCACCGTTTCAACCGACACAAGTGGCAATTATGCATAGACATATTACTACAGCGTAAACCTGGCTGGGATAGGCCTACTGACCACAATTGAGCGAAAATGACATGCCACACTTCTAGTCAAAAGCGTAAATAACCCACAGAGATCAGCCCAGGTCAAAGATGAGGTTCAGAAAGCAGGATGTGCTTTACAACCTCTTATTTAATTGCTCTTTCCTTGCCTCAAAACTCAAAAAGGTAACATCCGAAAGTTGAGGCCCAAGAGCGACCACATTCGCCCCTGGTAATACTCTACCTGTCTTTGAACTATGAACTTTACCGATTATTGGATGAAGGCATCAAACACTATCTGAACTCCAAAACTGGGAGTTGCTAGCTGATTCTCGCGCGTGATGTTTCCTAAAGAGCTGGAAATTAGAGTGGGGGGCTTCGGATGAACAGAATTAATAATCTCGAAACGACCGGAAGGCCACATACTTAAGTTAGACTCTGATGGTTAGACGTGACACGGCGCTTTCCTCTGCCTCGACGACATACCCAGCTCAAATGATTGAGAAACTTTAACTCAATTGATCTTCTATATCTTTCTCGTACGTTTCTGGAGGCAGCGCTACTGTTCTCGACCACATGTGGCAATACATGTGGATTTTCTCAAACCCGATAAAACTAGGGAATACCCTACTGTCAAAAACTCTTGAAGAGTGACAAGGCTGCAGCGGCGTGGACGAAAGCCACACAAGTATCAAGTTGTCTGTGTGGCCCCAACTTCGCAAGGTACAGCAACATTTGAAGGCAAAACTTGGAGCCAAAACTTGATAGACTAACCCGGAAGCTCTCTTCTGTATTCTCTTAAAATGACAGGAACACTGGACGGTGGCACCTGCAAACATAAACATATCGGTAAGAAACAAGTCAACAATACTTGAAACTGAGAACTGATTACGGATATCAAAATATCAACTGTATAAGTCTAGCACCGGAGTGGTATCGCGGAGCCCAAGGATCAGACACGTGAAGAAAACGGTGAGGGGGCAAAGAACGAAACGACAGAAGTAGAAACAAATTTTGATGCACAGTGGCGGTGGGCGGGTGTGGTAGATGCAAAACCCTAAACTAGAGCCAGTAACTTTCCCCAACATAGTAATGGCAAGAGTCACTTGCCATCACGCAGCTGGGTGGCGTCATCAGTGTAAACAATGAGTATGATGAGAAGCCAAAAATACACAATGTTCTTGCTCCAACCACAGGAGGAGCAGATAATCAATATTCATCAAAAGCTGGCCAGTCACTATTTACAACCCAGAGCTATATCCAAAAAGAAAAGAAAAAAACTATCAAAGCATACTACAAAGACAACGCAGTGTAATAGTCTGCAACAGGACTTGCGATTTTTATTAACTCAGCAGAAAAAACGAAAGTTTCTCCATACCATGCCAAGCTCTGTAATTACCATCGCCACGTAATCCGAAGGAGTTGCATCGTACCTGTGAAACGAATGATATGTCAATACCGTGAAACGAATCCATTTGTCCATTATTCGCAAATCAACTCAAGCATCCATATATTGACTACATGGCCTTCCGCAAAGCAAGGGAATTCGATGAAGAATTAAATCTACTAAATGAAAGGTTCCCAAGGTTCGTTCCGACAGAAAACGAAGGCCAACCTACAATCGCAGACAACTTACGTCAAATTTAGCAGCTGCAGGTGCTTGTCTTCCGGACTCCATCCTTCAAGATCCGTCAAGTCTCTTCTTCCCCATACTTTCACAAGAGCATCAGGATTTCCTGCAACAGATCCAGAGCTTGAGACTGTAAGTTGCTTCTACATATCAGAATCCTTTTGAATATACTAAATACATATCACTCAGATTAGTCCCTCGACACGAACCAGATCACATAATGTAGGGTCCTTGGATCACGGTATGAGGTATTCACTAATGCTACTTGACACAAATCATTAAGGCCAGTCCAAGGGAGAAAGATAGACACAGTCAATAGTTCGACGTCACATATCTTGGTGGTAGAAGAAAAAAAGTTCTTACCTAGTTCATTTGCAGTGATAGAGTCCAGTTGGACCCTTTCATGAAACTTGTAAGTTTCGCAGCAGATCATGACGGGAACACTAAAAGCATGTGCGACCATTGCAACACTCGCTGTTCCAACTCTTGAGTAGACCGTTCCGTTAGCCAAGACAGATGCGGCACCGAGAAATACTCGCGTCACTTCTTGCATGATGTACGACATAGCGTTGATGTAAGTGTATGTGCAGTCAAGCCCCTCGGAGAGGAGCCTCTTCAAAAGTCTTTTACCTTCTAACTTCGGTCTTGAGTCGACGACAACAACTCTGAACTTCTTTCCCATCTCGTGTGCTTTGAGAAGAATCATCTCAACTACGCACGATGACCCATAGGTAAGACAGACATCACCGTCTCGAATTTTCTGGACTGCATGTTTGACAATTTCCTTGTCCGCGTACAAAATTTTCTCCTGAATAAAGCGGTCGATTTCCGCAATGAGTGATGCTTTTGCCTCAGCCTCTGACAACTCTTCTGCAAGGTTAACTACCCTCGTTTTCAAGAACTTGATCGCATTTCCCATACTGATAGCCAAGGGCCTGCAAGTGTTCAGAAACGACACATGACTGTTGATCTTCTGTGTCAAATCTCGAACAAAAATCTTTTCCGGCGGGGTGCTGTAATCCTGGATCATTTCTCGAAAGGCCATCAACATTGCCACGCACCGTGCATTTCCCCCAACCAAATCTCCAGTAAGATATTGAAGGCCGACCTGAATTGAATCGAGACAAAAAGACGGGACCCATAAGCGGGCAATGCATGGCAAGGCAGTCCAGATAAGCTGTGGTGTACAACCGTGGCACCAGTTGTGTCCTACACATGCATATATAATACATTTTCCGGCAGGGTTCTGGTAACACATTGTTCTTAAACCAACAATGTATTCCATGCAGTTATTCATTGAGCAATAGAGATCCTCGACTTTTCGCTTGCAAAACACAATTCACGTGTTGACCCATACCTTGTATATGGCTGGGTGGGGATGCATAGATTCGTCTTGGAAAAACTTGGATTCAAGAGAGGGAAGTTGAGTCCCATGGACAAACTGCGGGAGATGTCTGAAGAGCTCCACCCTGTTTTTCGTCTCAGTTTGCTCCACCAGGGAACGCTTCTTGGCCTTGGCGACTCGTTCCGCATCATCAAATTGCATCCGAGGGGCTGGTACATCCTTCTTCTTTTCTTTCTCCTGCCCTTTGTCTGCTGGCTTCCCACTTGAAGAAGTTCTCCTTTCCGCACTATTAGTTTTCTGATGTGTACCCTTGGAGGCCTTGGAATCCTTCTGACTTGCTCCTGTGCCACCAACGTCGCCTTTTGTTGGCTTGCTTCCACCTGCAAGATCAAAAAAAATATTATTACACGTCTTGTCTTAACTCCAATCACGATCCTTATACAGCCATATTGGGTGGATCCCTAGGTTTTACGTTTGTTCGTTTGCTCTCCGTTTCTGTTAGTACGTCCAGGGTTAGCGCCTGTAATGTTATGAGACATCGCAAACTCGTAAACTTAATGGGCTCATCTCCGACTCAATAGGGAGCTTACACTCTCTTACGATTCACAACCTCAGTCACAACTCACTCTTCGGAGCCTTTCCTTCGACAATCGGAACTCTGAAGAACCTCACCATTCTGTATCTGACAGGCAACATAGAGCTCACAGGTTCCATTGCGAATAGTATCTTTGAGTTGGGTGGCTGCACCCAACTCAAAGATTTTCAGATTGGCTTAACGTATATTTCTGGGCCCATTCCTTCCACTCTCGGGAATTGTCAGCAGCTCCAGACGCTGCGGGTTTTTCCAATGTTGCTTCAGGTGGTCCAATCCCGAGCAACTTCAGTCTTCTCCAAAGCTTGAAGGTGCTGGACCTGGACAACAACACCTTGACTGGAGCCTTACCTGCTGATCTGGGACGTCTACAGGTGCTTGATCTCATGAATAATAAACTGGGCGGCGAGATTCCCACGCAGCTATCACAGTTGAGTTCGTTGCTAGATCTATCACTTGATTTCAATGAGCTCACCGGACCAATACCTGAGCAACTACGCCTGCTTTCCAACCTGAGAGTACTGAACTCCGACTGTATGGACTCTTGACATGCTAAGCCTTGGCCGAATGAATAAGAAACTATGAGACAGAAATCCCAGCCAGCCCTCTAAATAATCTTAAAGTTGGTAGCGCCTGCCGCAGTCTAGAGTAACACAGCAAAGAGAAAGCGAGTAGCCAGTTTGTACTCTCGCGCTTCGACAGTCAAACGCATCCTTGCAATTCAAGCGTTATACTTAACCGGCTACGTGACCAAAATTCAAGTTCCAAACAGGGATCATTAATCTCAACCCCTAGACATGGAGACGCCTGCAACATGAACACTGCATCGCACACAGAATTGGACGTCTGCCCACAACACGGTTGTCTACACTAACTTTGGCAGATGAGAGGCATACTACGTAAACACCTCGCTCAGCTGGTGAGTAGGGAAATGCTCTCGAGATTTCCTCAGTTTCAATACACATACCAGACTCTTCGGCTGCTTTCTTCGCAGCACGCTGTGCTTCTTGGGCGGCTCTCCTTTCGGCCTTAGATGTTCTCTCCTTCAAACTCTTGGTCTTCCCCTCCTTGGCCTTCTCATCTAAACCAACTGAAAGACAGACGAGGCAGCTGGTCAGGAAACGGATGAATTCCTGGACATCGTCACCAGCTTCTCGTTGATCGAATCCGACACATGTGGCTGATATTGGTGTGTTGCAGGTTTGATAACAAATTCAATCAGCTACAACGAAGATAAAGATGAAGACGCTAGTCTGTCGTCTATCACTCACCCTTTTGACTTTTGCCTTTATCAGCTTGAACATTCATAGGGGTAAGAGGCGAGCTTCCACCAGGCGGGATATGAAGGGGTGGTGGTGGTCCTTTCTCAGTGATAAGCACAGGAGCAATGGTGCCACTTCCCACTGTAGGATAATCAGAGGTTTCACTTTGGAGTTCAATGAATGTTGCAGATGACCGCAACTGGACAGAAATAACGTACATCATCAAAATTGTGGCACCGTAGAATGACTTACAAGACTTTACAAAGCTGATCAGCACCGAAACAAGGGAGGGATACGAAGACACAGAATAGTCCGAGCATACTCACACTCTCACCATGGCTTCCTGCCTTGCCGCTCGAGGGAGTGTTAGAGCTACCGAGCACAGAATCGGCCGGATTGTAGCTACCTAGAGGCAAATTGACGTCCACGGTGGGATGCCTTCTGGAAGTGGGAGACGGCACAGGCATGGGTGCAGCTTTCGCAGGAGCAACAGAGGCCCCGTCGTTGATGCGCACCGGGGGGATTAGCACCGGGGACGGAGAATTGGCACCTTGTTCCAGAGGAATTGCTAAATTAATCAAATCGGTGCCTTCCCCGGGCGTCACAAATCCAACCTGCCTAACCTTCGGGTCAATCACCGCACGGCCCCTTCTCTCCATCCCCTCGCCCGCCCCTCGTCCTGCCTCGAAATCTGTGTCGCAAATCCGAAATCCGAAACCCTCGTCGAAAATCGTCCACCCGACAAACCACGGGCTACTACTCGCTGGCCTGGCCTGGCCTCGACCTCTCCAGCACGCACCGACGTCTATCGCACCCCCGATTCCACCATCCTCGGCCTGACCCTCAAACTTCCATTCCGGCAGCACCCAACCAATCCTCCGCCCTGCCCTCCCTCCGTCCTTTCTTCCTTCCTCGTTCCGGCTATGGCCTTCTCGCTCTGGCTAAAACGACGAGAAAAGGACACAATCTGCTCCTGGCGTCCTCCTCGTGCCCTCCTCCGCTCGCTCGCTTCCGACTTCGTCCCTTCCACTTCCTCGTCCACTTCCTCTTCTCTCTTCTCTCTTCTCTCTTCTCTTGCGCTGTTCGTCGTCTCGCTTCTGCTCGCCCTCGCCCTCGCCCGAGCTCACAGATTTGCATGCACGGCTCGACAGTGGCAGAGGTAACAGGCCTTCTCAATCCCAACTGCAGTCACTCCAGAAACGTTCTTTACAGTACCTATGGCAGACCACGCTAAACCAGTGACTGGAGTTAATGAGTTTCAATGGACGGGAACAGATTCGGCTATCAACGAAGGGACAGATGATTCTCGTCCCATGCGCTGCGACACCGAGTGTCGAGCAAGGAAGGTAGTGGAGAGGGATTAGGGTTTAGAAGACAAAACTCTCCAAATGGAGACACAAACACATCGCAGCCCTGCGCCTTGCCTGCCAAGCTTGGACTTGAAGCTAAGCATCGTCTCATGCTATGCGCATATGTTGGTCTTACATTGCTCCACGTGGAGCACAGGTCAATGGTTGTATCCGGTGTATCAAACAGAGCCCTCGAGAGTGTATTCGGTGGGTGGCCACGTGGAAGGGGCCATGACTCTGAGCCGCCCGATGTGGTTCTCAGTCCTCGGTCAGAGCAGGAATAGCGTCGATGGAGTCCCGACGCTCTCACAGTCTTCGTCCTGCCAGTAATCGGTGTTGAAGCTGAGGAAGGGAAATTGAGATGCAATATGGTAAGCAGATTTTATCATTGTGGTGCTTTTGTGGGTAGCCCATCTAACCCTCGGTATTCCCTTACGTTCCGTTGTATTAAACGGAGTTCCTATAAACGGTTTCAAGAAGATCATCTTTTGCAAGCGGTCGCGATAAAAATAACCAATATTCCTAATTAGCAAGGACCCTCGGGGAGGTCCTGAAACCTGGCGGTAGCAGCAGCAGCAGCGGATAACATTACTTCGTGGATCTCACATGTGGCCAGATAATCCTTGTTCGATATACTGTACTTGGGCGACAACTAGGAACACATGGGCCGCCACGTAAGCTCCAGGGCATCAAAGTTGGCGGGAAGACTTTCTACCACCTTGGTACTGGAAACCCAAGAGCAAAAAGGTTATACAATTTACCTTCCAAACACGAGACCGAGAGACAGAAACATAGCCGGCCAACTCCCGGCCCTGGATGCCAACTAGGACAGAATGTCCGCCACGTAAGTAACTAAGTAACCATGTAAGTCTGTAGTCGACAGACCTGGTATGTTGACCACAGTCATGTATTAGACAAAGTGCAATGTTTTTCTCTTGCAACCGTTACGGTGACGTTTTACCTTCTGAGTAAACTCTTGCTTTGGAATGATACGCATGATCTTCATAGTGGATACAATTGGCTTCTTTCAAAAGCATCTTTCTTCCGAAGAGAAAATGGAGTTCAATGCAGTGGGTATTCTCAAGACATTTTTTCCATTAGCTTAAAGAAGTGAAAACAAATTCCAATTCTGCGAAGCTAGCTGAGCTATGTGATTTACATCAAACTCCCTTCTAAGTTATACACCGATACCAAATGATCTTGAATCCCTCCGTGAAATTGTTACGGGTACATAACATATAGCTGGAAAACAACAATTGAAGTTCCATGGGACACAATCAAGTTTGGGGTAGTTTTTACAAGATTTAAACGAAAGTTTCATTTCAACGTACTGTAGTAACGTAAACACCACTGAGGCACGTTGCTGACTGAAGTGTATGATTTATGTGAAGATTTAAAACTTGAAACATCTCATTCTCTTTGATCACTTACGAACAAGTAAAAATGTAATCTCATTTCAAGAACGTACTCATTTCAAATTACTTTTGGCGCTGCCTCACCACTTTCATCCTCTCGATAAATGTTTCATTTTAAGCTTGAAGCTCGTACCAAGAAATATGAATATGTACTGCATATCCCATTGATGTTTGACAAGATACATCAAAGTGGTCGGAATCCACCTTCTCCACAAATGCGACAGTAGTGAGCAACGACAATGAAGTTCTCGAAGAGTCGAACTGTCTCATTATGAGAATGTGAAACCCAAGGGAATGACATATTTGTTGCAAAGAAAGAAGGAATGCACAGCCATAGCACCGTCAAGCTTGTCAAAACAAAACAGTTGACATAACAGCGGCCGAGGGAACTCAAATAAAGGAAGGTGATTTAGCTCATTAACTCAGTAGAGTGCAGTTTTTCCTCTCTTCTTGAGACGGAAATTTTCTGAAATCTGCAGCTCTGGGCTCACTTTACCTCCTCCTCTGTCTCCAGAAGGTGCATTGCCTGGACGGAGGCAAGCAGTTGCGAAGAAATCCGTGGAGCGATGTCGCAGCTGTTAGCCGTAGATTGCTCTGCGGAACACATTGCAAGCATTGCCCCCGAGAATGTCTAGCGGCTGAAGCTGTAGTGAATTATCGTGGCATTTGGTGAGGATGGCCGATTTCTCTACATCCACGCACTGTCATCATTGGATTTTGCAGCGTTCAACTCTGGTGAGTAAGTCGACTGTTTGACCGACCGTCTGAATGTTTTTGAGAAAGTACATCGTTCCTCTGCTAGGGCAAGCCATCGACATGTATAAGGAGGATAAGGATATTTCGGCCTCTGTGGCGAATGCTCAGAGGAATGTGAGGCGATTGGCCTAATCGAATGGACTCGTTTTATTCATGCAAGTGGGCAGGAGAGATGTAGATGTTTATCATGTACTTTACACGGCCTTAGCATTGATGGAGACAAGGAATTATGTTACCGACCGCTTGGTAGAGGTCACTGAAGTTACAAATCAAAGTTTTTCTATCGAAAGTATTCACCTCCACATTTGCACATGTCGAAAGCGACAAGTAGCTGAAACAATAAGCATTACTGACTGACAGCTTCACAATTTTTAAGATTCAGCTGTGGACATTCGAAAGTGATATTTGACCATATTTGTTTCCCCACGTCTGTTCTGTATCCTCCGTTCAATTGCGTCTCATTTTCGAAGACAAACTTATACACTAGTTTCAATTTTCTCCAGGTTGACAAGTTATTTACTACCAATCAAAGGGCACAAGAAGCTCTAATCAAGGTAAATATTCAATTCAAGCCGTTTTCTTTGCCTGGAAGTAGCTAAAGGAGAACAGACGTCTACAAGCTGCACGCAAACCTTGTATGACTGTGATATATTTCTGGCTTCTAGGGTGTGCGATTGGTGTAATTCGGAGATCATGCAAAATATAACTTAATTCTTGTAAAGATTTTGCAGTCATTTTCATGATTTTGAATATTCCGCCGTTGACGTTTACTGTGTAGTATGGTGCCACCCGAGTTGACGTTCAGCCGGACGGATCTTTGGCTTATCCGGAGAACCTTGAAGTGGAGGCTGGTGAGCTGAACTAGTGCTATTTTGTTAACTTTTTAGCAGTACAAGTGTTCACTGGATTTAGTGGAACTGTAACTGTTACTATTGTAACAATTGTTGTTGCACTTGAATATCGAAGCTTTATGCAGCATCTATTCAAATATGTATAAATTTTCTGCAAGAACGATGTTTATATCAAGACTCATAATTACCTGTACAATCGTCCATAGTTGCAACTCTTTGTTTAAGATAACAGTATCATGTTAATGGCAAAGGGATACCGTGACCATTGAGTCTGACAGAGACTGTGTATGCAGCAAATGGAAAGAGAGGCCCGACTCCTGAACACCTGACTGTGGAGGACGAATTGATGATACGCAAATTCTATGAGCAGAAAATTCAACAAGTGTGTCAAGCATTTTCTTTCCCCAACAAAATTCAGGTTTGCAAAATACGTATTTTTTTATGTTGCTTTTATTTTTCAACTTCAGTTGTCACTCACTTCACCCTGCTAATCATGTCTTTTGTTTTATAATGTCTTTGAAGGCCACAGCAATTTTGTACTTCAAGCGCTTTTATTTGAATTGGTCTGTTATGGAGCATGATCCAAAACATATTATGTGAGTGAAGCCAAGATCTCTCTTTTTGGCTTCAGCTGTACTAGATTTCACAACAGGTTCCTCTTTCTATTATTCACACTGTCCATTTTTATAATCCTTGTTAGTTTAGCTCTTTGTACATCCTTCTTTCCTTCGTCATTCAGATTCCTCATAGAGACAATATAGAGACATGACGTCTTGGAATTGTTCTGGAGTGTACAGGCTTACGTGCATTTACCTTTCATGTAAAGTTGAAGAGTTTCACGTATCGGCGGAGGAGCTAGGCAAGGGTATCCAGCAAGATCCGCAAGTGGTCTTGAAAAATGAAATGACGGTTCTACAAGTGAGTCTCGTGGCCACACATCCAAGCAAAGAGCAAATTTGAACAGAACTTTCTCCATGTCCATCAAAGTGTGTCTCTAACTGAAAGAACCTCCTCCTTTGAGTTCATATATATTATCGCCAATGATGGGGGTATATGTTCTTGATCTGCAGCCGAAACGTAAACAGCGAGAGGTGGTCATGTCACAAACTTTTATGTTATTACTAACGATTATCGTTTTCGATGATGTCCTCTACTGAACTGCAGTGTCTGAACTTCGAACTTATCGTTTACGCGCCGTACAGATCCTTGGATGGTTACATTTTTGATCTGGAGGTCTGTATTGACAACGTAAAGCTCAAATTTCAAATTTCTATATACTGTATCCAGGATTCTCTGCACATTTGAGTTGTGTGTTGGGGAGTCATCTTTTCAGTATCTAAATTGTCAATGTAGGACATGCCCAACCAAATCTGAAATGTCATTTTTCACATGTAGAATTCTGTTCAAATGATGGGTGCGGTAGCGGTGAAAAATGTCCAGGTACGTGTGCCAACTCTCACATTGTCTTGTCTTACTGTTCAATACTTAATGGAAAACCGTCATTTGTCCCCTTTAGGAGATGGTATTGTTGGTGACTTTGAGTTCTATCAAATTTTGCATTCTGATAGCCAGTGGACCAGAATAAAAGCAGTGCATCCTTATTTCTCGTCTGACTGGATAGTACTTATGACAATGGCATGCTGAGAATATAAGCATTTGCTAATCAAGTGTATGTTCAATGTCAGGCATCCTAGGGTCCTTTCATTTATGCCCTCTGTCAAGCAAAAGAAATATTTTTTTAGGGGTCTTCGCTCATGTTGTGACCTTGTACAGCTGAGGAAAATTATGAGATTCAAACTTTTTGGAATGACTTGATTGAAACATACATTGTCGCTAACAGGAACTTCGGGAGTCTGCGATCTTTGAGATTGATGCTATGATGTTAACGGACGCTCCACTTTTATTTCCTCCTGGGCAGGTAGGTTTATGGCCTCTTGAGATTTCTGGCTTTCCCACTATCCTTCTTCTCTTCAGCTTGAAGAGACTTGAAGTTTAAACTGCCCATTTTTTTTGTTTGTAAACGTTTTGAATATCGATATGTTTCATGTGGCAATCTTGAGAGTCATGTTACTGAATAATCAAATATTTATTCAACCACTTTGTGTTTCTCGCCATCTGTAGCTAGCTATGGCCGCATTACGAAGGGCAAATCGAGATGACAAGAAAGTGGACCTTGAAAGGTGCTGTCTGAAAACCATTGCTCAAAGTTGTGTTTCATTCTGACCTCTAAGTATCTTGACCGCTACAGTTTCTTCTTGGTGAACTCAGCTCTTTATATTTCTTACCCAAGTGCATCTCACTGCAGACGCATACCCTTCGCCTGGCAACTAGATACATGTTCTTCAGGATTTTAGGTCACAAGGCTGTGATTTCTAATATTGCCCTCTTTAGAATTAGTGATTGTTGACGAATTGTCATGTTGAGCCTCAGTCAAGCTTTAGCATAGAAAAGTTCATTGTCTGGCTGTTTTTGTTTCACTTACTTTTTGCAATTGAACAGATATATGAAAGGTATAGTAGATCGTCTAGCGACCAAACATACGTTGTCAGAACTGGACACTGCGATGGACGCTATCGATGTGGCGGTGAGTGAATTGCAGACGACATGAACGTTTAATTGTTACATTTGAGTCCTCACTTTTTTAGACTATCCACTCTCCCGTGTTTATACTGATCATGTCAGAATATCGGAAACTATCAAACGCAGGTGGGGGAGTCTATTCACGTTGTTGAAGCAGATGTGAGACGTATAGATCGCAAGTTGAAGATATGTAGGAATCCCGGTCTTCAAGATGAGTAAGTGACATCCGATTTTGCTTTTGTAATCGATTCTGAAGGACACCAGCTATAAGATATTGTTCTTGTATCTCCTTGAGTGCTTACTACTTCAGTTAGTAAATGTTGTTGTCTATTAAGAAGCCCAATTCCTTTAAGTTATCATTGTAGTTTGTTCTCGTTGCTTCTTGCCTTTACATCAGTCCAGGTTGAGGTCAGTTTTGAATGAAGGATATCGTGTGGTATATCGGAAAATAGATTATGTCTCTGATCAAAAGATGTTGCTGTCTTACGATGCTACATTGAATGGTATGCAGAACCAAGAAACGAGAAAGAAAAGGAAAACAAAAGCAGAAGAGGCCCTTACAAGAAGGGGCACCACCTATGGACCCCAACCCCATGTAGGTCTTTTTTACTTTTTCTTTGCTAGATGAAAGGACCCGTTTCAACTATTTGACAATTATGTGCGTAGTAGTTGCAGGTAGTTGTAGTTTTAATTGGTTTTTCTATCTCATTGTAAGAACTGGCCTGATGTCAAGCCACTGGACTACTCGAGGACTTGCTAACCTCTAATTTAGAAGCAAATCTTTATCCCTCTGAGCGTATGCTCCTTCTGCCATAAAGTGGTTATAATTTGAGCTGTACTCCTGTTGAAGATATAATTCTACGATATATGTAATTATATTCTTGCCTGATGAATTGATGTAATTCAAACAGTTGTGTAGTCCTCGGCGTCGCTTCCCAGATAGTGGACTTCTGTGAATGTTCATAAAAACAATTGACTGTTAGGAGGTTAATCAGGTGTTGTATTCGCGCAGGGACACGACTAATCACGGAGTGAAAAGAAGACATAGTGAACCGGAAGGAATTTTTTAGGCTGGAAAAGGAATCATGTAATGCTTGTTGAAGAATGGAGTAAATCTCACAGCCAACAAAGGTATCAGTTTGACCTTTAGCCTCTCCCTGCTATCATCTCACCTACAGGCTCCTTATATTGGTGCCCATGATTACGAGTTCTGTCAGGGCATGTTGTTGTGATCGAAGTTTTGTGTTTGTGGAGCTGAAGTAACTCGAGTGGGATTCTTGCTAGTAATGAATCAATTTATTGTAGAGTCGATATTGATCTCTCTCATATGGTTCGGACATTGAAGACCTTCCTCTCGTACCATCCCTAATGGTTCAGGAGGTAGACATATTGACATTGTAGTTCTCTATAAGGTTTATATAAACCTAAGTTCATCAGGCCATCAGATCGAAGAGAATGTGAAGAACAGTCTAAATATGTCTCTTTCATTCCAAGAATATGTACGGTCGTACTCATGGTTTTTCATACTTCAGTCTAGCAATCAGTCAACCTCATCCATACAGACGCATGTGGCAATCTTGAAGTTGCAATTATGGTTTCTGCTCAGTAAGAATTAGACGTCACATATCAAGAGAGGTACGATTGATTTATATCTAATGATATAGAGAAGAAGAACGATTGAATCCCCCTTCGAGCATTACATCAGTTGACGTCAGAAACTGTATGGTATCTTACTTTGGGTTTCTTGTTGCAGGTGCAAACCTTTTGTTGGGAAATCTTGTCGTCTTACAGTAATACATGTAAATAGTCAATATTCTGTCATGTAGTGTACTCACGCATGCAGGAGGCGCTTTAACCCTGTGATGGTCTACTACCACAGCAACTACACGTCTATCTACATATTTGTAGGTCATAAATCGCACCTGGCAACGGGTCAGATTGGCCGATATGATTGCTGTTCATCCATCACGAGAACGATAGGACCCATCTTTGAAGAAGCCTTTTGGTAGTCAACCCAGTTTTGTAGGATCTAGTCGAGGAATATTTTACCAGTAATGTAGATTAGCTTCTTCCTGTTATTTAGCATTTTATTGCTTGGCCAGGTGGCTGACAATTTGGACACTCTAGCTGCAGAGCAAAGCGTAGAGCTTCATTGTTCGAGAAGTCCATCAGTGGTACAACCCTGTACCGCAATTTTCCATGCTGCGTGATTCTCATCTGTACTGGAGTAATCTCTCATTTTCACAAGTCGTTGTGAATAAAGTTGTGAATAAACTATAGCCCAAACAATATTTCTGTCCATGTCACTTCGACAACAGTGATCATTGGGACGACCACCAAAGTCATCATATCGTCACCCCGCTGGTCGCATGTTCCATCACTCCGTATAGTTCTAAAGATTTATATGCCAGTGGCTGAAATAAATGTCTGGTGAAAGCAAAGACTTGAGGCAATGTTCATCAGAGAAAGCAGGATCAATCGCAGTGTATGACACTTGGAAAATCGAGCTGGTCCTTTCTAAACTACAATATCATGTTACATACACGTGGCGATGAGCATGTGCACAAGATCGTTTTACGACTCAGTCCGGCCTTGCCTTGGCCTCTCAGTTTCATCCTCATGTACAGGATTCTCCCTACGAGTGATAATATCACTCCCCGCTCTATGTATTTTGGGTGCGTTGTTTTGAATGTTGTTTACACTTATCTATTGTCTACTGTAAAGAGAGAGTTGAGGAACTTCCATGCATGATGAGGATCATGCAGATAGTATACTTCTTGAATTTTAATGATCTCATATGTTTGTCTAACATTGTTGAACTTCTTTACTCCTCTCTAATGTCTCTTGATGAGCTAAACGCTAAAATGAGAAGAAATCCCATGTTGAAGTCCTAGACATTCCTTGTTCAGTAATGTGCACAACTGAGAAAGGAATTTACATGCGTCGACCGAAAGGATGAAAAGGGGTATAATGAATTATATCAACTTTGATGGAGGAAACTATTCTCAAAAAATGTCCAATTTGCAATTTTATGCAAGATCTCATCTCAAACTTTGACTTAAGTTCATCCATATTAAACACAACAGCATCTTCGGTCTTGCGGTTGAGGTTGAGATCATTCACATCATAGAGAATATGATATGAAATGAAATCAACATGCTTGATAAAATCATTGATACAACTTCAGTACGGAAGAAAGTCCTTAAGTCATTTTCATCAAATTTGTCTTGCTTCTCTGATGCCTGATGCATACAACAAACATGCCAAACTAGCCCTGCTCGTACGAGAAAGGAAACCAATGCGATTCTCAGAGTATACTTGATAATTAGCCTACAGCTCATGCTTGAAACTCTGAATCCCATATCGCAAGTAAGACTTGCAAGCCTAACACATCCCCATTTTTAGAATACCCTCGAAACTTAGTCTAGAGTTCGTGTTTGGATAGTATGAGCCGGTAAGAGTAAGTCGTGACATTTTCTCATTGTTAAAGTTGATGAGGCTTGGGGAGGATGAGACTCAGACTAGATCTTGAGAATGTAACTGGCTGCTGGATCATAAGTATATATATCTCTAGTAAGTTACCAACTTAGATAGATATAGATGTCCATTTCTTGGGGTCTTGAATTTTCAACTCGTTTAAAAAAAATTATCTCAAGAAAAGCATTGTTATGTTTGGATCTCATTCAAATAATTGGACTCACTCCATGCGATGTCTGATTTTTTACAAACTGTTGTAAAAATAATTGTAGTTAAGAACTTTACTTTGATATATGTAGCGAATTGACGTTATTCACACGAAAAGAATCACATTATGTCTTATACTATCATATGTTCCTATTACTTATTGACTGTTTTATTTCTACATTAAATTAAAAAAATTTATATTCCATGACATATTTTATCTTTCCTAACTACCTCGTGGTGATTCCCATAAAAATCGAAATCAATGGGAACTAAATTTTCTAGTTCCTCGCAATGACTTCGAAGAAAATATCAGAGGGTCACGATATTTTAGCATGGATAGACGGAATGGACCGTGAGCCTTTTGGCTAACACAATGACTCAACTCACGAGAAAATGACCGGTAGAGGGAGGCCACCGGCTCCACTACTGTAGTGCGGCGGAGGTTTCAATTCATTTCTGGAACTCAGGGTCAGTCCAGCGGTAACTGAAGCCCAGCGGCCTCACGTAAATTTCATTCTGGCCAACATCTGTCACAGGAATACTCGTGGGGACAGCCAATATATGACTGCAGTTAGTAGAGTGTTGCTCTCCTAACCTGAAGACCGAGAACGAAGTGGGTGAGCTGTTTGTCCGAAAAATTGGGAAGTGTCTGACAAGTGGAACTGGAGATGCGTGGCGTCATGAAAACAGGATGACCGACAACAGCCAGAGGAAAACTTGGGACGAGGTCAAGGGTAGGAGGAGTGTGCGAATCATAAGGACAAGAATTTAGGCACTATGGAACCAAGTATGTAACGTCGAATGAATGCCTCCGATCCTGGATGATTCTCAGTATGTAGATTCAGGCGAGGTGACCTGCAGAGGCAATGGTAGATCCCTGTTTTTTCTCTTCATGATAAAGCTCAACAAGAATAAGTACCTCTGCCAAGAAAAGTATAAGACGGGCATAACCTCTCATTGGATTGCAGCGTGCTGATCAGTACCTCTAGGTGTTACTAGATCCGTGCGATCTAATCGCCTCTAAGCTATTCACACTGTCTTTCTTTGGGGATCTGCAGCATCATAACGAATGAGCATCAAGCAGAACGAATCGAGAGAGAATTCCTTCCGACTGTATACCTCGGGCAGTGGCTAAGGATCAGATCGGGATGTTGAGACTACGTTGATATTCCAATTCGACTCTAGCAGCATCCATGAAATAGGCGCATACTTGACACCAGTCTCAACTCTGTACTTACCAGGATTGTATTCGTGGTGTGTGCATTTGAGTTATCGGTTGCTACCAACTGTTCAGAGCTCACAGACTCAATTTTCATTTCCAATTGGCAACGTATGATTACAACTAATAGATTTACTAATCAGCGCACCAGAAAAATTCCGAAGACCATAGAATATTCTTTAGAAGATCCACTCCCTCGAGATTGTTCCCAGGATGCTGTAAAGCTGTCTACCGTATTTTATGTATGTAATTGCCGCATCCTACGAAGTTTCTTCACATGAGTGAGGCCATTTCCACAAACTCTGGAACCCAAAACTCCATCGTCCAATGCACAGCGTATTATAGTACAAATTACGAGTTTCGACCCTACGATGAAGTCCTTTACAAGGTACAGCTCTCTAATACTCAAATCAAGGTCCCGGAATCCCAGTTTCTTAAGCAAGATTGGTATACTGCTTGATGATGGCCATACAAGAAGAGCGGTAACTGGAGCCAAAAAGATTGTAGTGATTGAGATAATGATACAGTCTGTACAGGTCTCGTCTTTGCTCGAACCCCGGCTGTTTGGGAATGACCTCGAAATAGGCATTGTAGAAGCCCGCTCCGAATCCAGCGCACCAGGACATGCCAAACTCGGCCTCATTATGGCCGTAGTAGCAAGCGGGATCCAGAATCACCGGAGCTCCTCGTTCGTCTGCAGCAATGTTACCGCTCCACAGATCGCCGTGAAGCAGACACGGTCTGATATCGGAAACGTCACGAAACAATGAAGGAATTTTATCCACTAGCCTCTGACCCTTCTCGGCAATGTCGTAATCGCGATACTGCTTCTCGGCGAGCTGTAACTGGTACCGAAGCCTCTGCTCCTGGAAAAAGGCCACCCAATCACTCGTCCACGGATTCGGCTGCGGAGTGCTTCCAATTGTGTTGTCCATGTCGAATCCGAATCCGCGCTCGCTCGAGCTCGCCTTGTGCATCTCGGCGAGCTGGCGGCCCAGCTCCGCCTGCCCGCCTCGACTGGCGCCCATGTTGATGAACTCCATGATTATGTACGACCCGCGGCCCGGCAACGGTCCGACCTTGAGCGGCCTCGGGACGCGGATGGTGGACGTTGCGAACATGGCCTCCAGGCCTGCAGCCTCGGCCTCGAACATCGCGGGCCCGACGTCCCTGTTCGTCTTGACGAAGAACGTCCCGGAGTCCGTCTCGTAGCGCAGCGCCGTGTTGATGCACCCTCCCCCGACGGGACTGATGCGCGTAATCTTCGAAGCTCCGCCTTGCCCGCAGATCCAGTCCCGAATCGGATCACTTCCCATCATCGTCCGCACGGCCCTCCTCCTCCTCTCGCACGAGCCGCTCTTCGATTTGGGCCACGCCTTCAGCTCGTGCCGACCGGGAGTCCACGCGGGGCAGCCAAGCGCCACAGCCACGATCACCATTCTCTCTCTCTCCCTCCCTCCCTCCCTCGCAATGCTGCCACTCTGCAATCCTCGCGAACTGCCAAATTTTCCCGACTGTCAAACCTTTTGCACACTCGATCAAGAGTCCCTGTCCGACCGACGAGCGAGCCCTCGGAGCGCCCCGCCACGACGACGACTCTGTGGCTCAAGCAGCGAGCGCGAAGAGCCTTGCGCCTCGCTTTCTGTCGTCCGTGCTCGACGAGGAGCGAGCGAGCGAGCGGGCGGGCGAGCGCTCTTCCGCAAAAATGGCTGCGTCGAATCGGAAAGCGATTGTGTCGCTGGAGGACGTGGATGACCGCCAAAGGATTTGAATGACTGACGCGGCATCAAGCGCTGAGGAGTTGGATGTGAATCTTTCGGGAGGGCTGGTGATTTGACCGGCATGGCATGTACAAGTGGCATTAGCGGGGCCACCTCATCCAGTTGGATTCCAGATTCTGACCAACATGGCTCACGTGGATGGTGTACTGTACTGTGCAGGCTTTCAAGTTGAGATCTTTGAATAATAGACCGTGTGCGAGTTCTCAAATTGTACTCTGAGAAGGCGCCTTGTACATAAGTCTATTCAATTTCCGAGAATCTGAAATTCCTTAATACGATCCATGTTTTAAAAAACGAAACCTTTCAGTTTCAGTTACATGCTTCCCTTATTCCTAATGGAATTGATAATGCTCTTGAACTATTGAATCTTCAAAATAAAAACTTGCCAGTACATATATTGTTTAAGAATCCATACTTCTCAAAAATCTTCATAAATTTGATTACTCATACAAAGATCGAGAATTTCGTTTTTGCGTATGCACACATTTTCAGCGTGAATAGTAACATTCCCACCAAAAAAAAATGTTTAATGGTAAAGAACAAATTAATTGAAATAACATATGATATCATAATGTGCAGATGTTTCATGAAAAACATCGTTTTTTAATATATATATTATTCTGTTTTCATAACTCCTTCCCAGAAATTGTTGCTGAAAGCAAAAAATATGATTCAAACAAAAACGATGACTCCGAAAATTTCTACCTCATTTGTAAACCAAGTGATCTCAAAACATAAATGAAACCTGGAATGCAAGATTGATTTCATTCTTATCACCCAAAAAATGTGCATCTATAATGATTCCATACCTCATATTCATTCATATATTGTTCTCAGATATTGTTTATAATCCATAACAAGTAATCAATCAAACTCAATTTGTATTAATATAAGCAGTAAATTGTTCACGTCCATGTATATACGATGATCAACCCATAATTAAAAAAACCAAAAATAATGGTTAGCATGGAACAAGAGTATAAAAAAGTACAAAGTCTCTTCGTAAAGTCCATTATTATATCCATATAAGCAAGTAATTTTTTTCGAAACTTTATTATGTTGCAACATAGTAATTCACAACTATATCTAAGAGGTAAATCGCTCAATAAATCAAGCATCTTAGTCACAGTTTTCTTTATTTATAAACTTACAAATAAAGCATACGTCCATTAGGCTCCTGTAAATTTAAATAGCATTCAACAGCTGTACATACTTACAATAACTGTCAAAAATCTAAAACCCGAAAATCGTAAAGAAAGATTTTTCAGAACCATATTTATGATGGCAGTGTGACAATATCCAAGTTGTAACATACAGTAATGAATTTTTAATGAAAAATTTTGTATAGAAAAGCTCAAATGAACACAATATACAAATATAATATAGTGTAAAAAATCATAACTAAAATAAATTCTATATAATCTTATTTTATATATTCCAAAAATATTTAAATCAAATGTAATACTTATATTATTATAATAACAATACATCTATTTAACATGAGTAAAAGATAAAATTTTATTTAAACTGCTTGATTATAAAAGCTGAAAACAAAATTTCAGAATAGTAAGACATTGTGTAAATATTTGAATTTTAAAAAAATCAAAATCAAACAAAGTCACAAGTAAACCTATCAAGCATATAGTTCTATACATAGCAGCACAATAATTGATGTCATTATAAACCATACTTTTTTACTTCTTGAGTCTCTTGGTCATCGACTTGGCAATACAGATCTTTTGAAGATGAAAATCTGCTAATTAAAATTTTCTCTAATTTGTTAAGTCGTTTGCTATTCTTCGATTATTTATCACTTGAAGTTTTTATAAGGTTTAAATCTTGCTGTTAATGAATAATTGTATCTCCTTTTGCATTCCTACATTACTCTAGAGTATATTCAACAATACTTGAGACTCACCGTATAAAGCAACAGGTTCAGACTTATTTTCGGTTGATAATATTCTCCCTTATTTTGGTTGATCTGAATGGTGATTTCAATCTCGTCACGCTCTTAAATTTTCTTATTTTCAAAAACTTGCTAAAATAAGTACCATCTCATTATGCCTCATCATGAAAATCATCATGATTAATCTCCCTTTTAATAATAGTTAGGATTTAGATTTTTTTTGATAAGTATGAAAATAGTGAATTCTCTACTTTTTTTAAATAATTTCATTTCATTTTTAGTTCTATCAAAAATTTATTTTACAATATATAACACTTCACATCATTCGAAATAAGAATGGTATGAGGCTTTTATAGATTGTAAAATAAATTCTTTAGAAGGTGGATTCAGCTAACGTCATTTTTTCTTACATACAAGAGAGTACGGATTACATTCAAAGAACGCTATACCATTTTAATCTGCTTTTACTCAAAGATCAACTCTAATGAAGTCATATAATCAATCACATAAGAAGAACAAACAATTCAAATAAATTATTGTGTTCACAATTTTCTATTTAGAACTTGTGTGATGAATTCATTTGGCAAAACATATTATTGGATTATTATAATAATGTTCAATTGAGTCACTACAAATATTAAAATTTATTTTTAAACAAAATAAAATATTAATTAAAAAAAGTTATCTTTCATCTTCAATTGTTGATGAATATATAATCGATTTTTATTGCATATTTTTAAATTTTGTGTGATTATAAAATTAAATTTTGATCTTGCATTTTTTTTGAATCACAAATTTGATAATTATCAAGTTGAAAGTTAATAACACATATGTGTTACAATCATGCATGATGAACATATACTTTGATGAGGTAAAAAAAAAATCCCACAAATCAGTATGGTTTAAATGTATAATCTCATTATAATTATATTTAAAACTATTAAAAGCAATTAGACGATGATTTGTAATTATACTATCATAACTTACAATGATACAAAATTTAAATTACTAGGTCTTAATTCAACGAGCATGATTTTTTAATACTTATTCATTCTTTTCATCTACGTGAACAAGTTATAAATGTTGCAAATAATTAATTTTTATTTCAAAATATAGAATCATCAGATTTTTTGCAAGAAATTGTGTCATCCAACATATGTCAATTATCATTATTGGTTTTTTTTAATGATTTTTTCTCTACCGTATATTACATCACCAATTGTTTTCATTGATGATACTATGCATCAAACATATATTAAGATATCTGAATTTCGTTAATTATGTCTACAAACAAACAAGCATTCAATCCAAGTTCAGATCAGAAATAAATCATAGCTGTAGATAACTTGTATTTCATTATGGAAAACTTACAAGGTGGCATGATGACTATTAAAACTTCCAAACTAATTATATTGACCAATTCATCAACTAGATTGACACCTTCAATCTTTACTACTTTGAACTCTTTCATTATAAAATTATATATTGAATATAGTAATGTTATTCTATATAGATGTGCTTGAACCTGCTTTATATCACTTTATTTATTACAACATACGTTATTTTGTAATAAATCAATAATGCAATAATAACATAACATTTCCATAATGTCTCAGTGATAATTTTTAAAAATAAAATACAGTTCTTTAATTTTTTAATTTTTGTATATATCTGCCTTTTTATGCAAAATGGAAATTTGCAAAAAAATATTACATAATGCATCCATCACCAAGTTAAAACGCATTTTTTTAACATACATAATCATCATTCACTAAGCCTAACAAATTTTTTTTAATAAATCATCAAAAAAAAATCGTATCTTTTATTATTGTTGAAATACCAAACAACCCATTTCACAATCTGTCAAATTTTGTTTGTTTTAAATTTTCATATATCTTGATACGTAATTAAATAAACAAGGCTATTGATTATCTGGTCATGAAATATTGATGATATATTAATTTTTCTAAAGCATCAATTTCAACAATTAATTGAAAATGCTTCAATTTGCTAATAACTAACCCAAATTTTTGAAATACACATTAGCTTTTTTTCTTTGGATATACTAAGTCTTTTTTTTTCAAATAATGTGAACAATTGTTTTTTTAAATAGTATTGAATTTAATGAAATTCTTTATTATGAATGACAATCTTATAATTTAAAATTTATTGACACCTCATTGATACATTGTTCAAAAAAAACATGTGATTTATGTATATTATAGTTTAATAAATTTAATGATATTATTATTCATGTCTTCATTAAATAAATAAAATATCACATATACTTAGTTCAAATCTGTATGCTTTTATGATTTCATCAAATTGTGTTCAGATTCCATGTATGAAATCTGAATCTCATTTTGGATTGATTAGCTTTAAAAAAACCTAAAATATATCAGAATTTTTTTATAAATTTTTTAATATTCACACACATCTTAAATATTGATCAATAAATACACAATATAACCTTGCAAAAATTAAGTCTTTGAAAAAATATTGTAAAATATCACCATGAATAGTATTTTTCTAGAAATGAAAACTCCAACATCAACAGAATTCATATGATGATTACCTACAACAAAGTGTTCATTAAACTTTATGTCAATCTTAAGTATGACCAATAACAAACTCATATTGCCAAAAAGTGATGATTGCATAATATTCATATGTTTTATGAATTTTTCATTAGCTATGGTTATCAAACATAAATCATTTGAATTTGAAATCTATTAAAAATGCATTACTCACAAACATTATATTCCTTTAGCATGAAGACATTTTTATATAAATATAGCATTTCAATATAAAATAATCATTTTACCTAATACATTATTTATTTGGAACTTCATTCAAAACTTGTTTGATTTTAGCAGTATAAAAGAGATCAGATTTTTTTATGTATCATGTATAAATCTGACTTTAGTCAAATTATGTTAATTTCTATCAAACATGAAAATGTAGACATATCCAATAGCTTGAATGTTTATCATAATGTATTTGAATTGAACAATTTGATCAAAAAATAAATAAATTACAACATTCAAATATAAGAAATGTCATAAATATAAATATTATATAGAATTTGCACATAAACAACATTCTTTTATGAATTACATATGACATACCCTGAATCTTTATCCATCATCAACCACATCATACTCTTTAGTTTTGAATTTGTGACCTACATCATCTACAAAATATCGTTAGTCCTGATCTTCACATTCTAATCTAACTTATTTCTAGAAGATCATTGTAGAATTCTTAAATTCATTATCTCTAAACTTGGAAATGTGACTTTTGGATTCAATCTCACTAAATTTATATCAAACAATTTTTCTGTATGTCATCATTCTTTTTAGCCGTTGAGGTTTTATTTATTAATATTTTTTTCTAAATATTTTTTTAAAAAAACCCAGTTTTCATCATTGATCATTCACCACATTTTTTTGACACTACAAGATATTTCCAAAATCAAGTTCTTGTTAATGAAAAGAATCTTCATATACAAATATTTAAACTTACGCAAGAGTGTACTTTTGTTTAAAATATTTGAAGTTTATCGTGTAAATTTATGAATATTATTATTTAATATAACTTCAAATGAATTAATTGTATTTTGAAAAATATCATTAATTTTAAAATGAAAGATCACATGTGGACTGTGATTGGCCTAATTTCATCTATTAAAAGTTTTTTGACTTTTAGTTGAAATGATAATATGCTATAAGATACTTTCAAACTTCTATATATACAACTTGTCATCTGTTCAAATTTAAACGTAGCTATACTACTTAAAAGATTCCAATTAAACAAGCCAGTACAAACTAACATGTAATTAAATTTTTATTTGATTTGAATCAAAGATATTTGATAAAAAAAGTTGATATTTATTCAAAACCTCTAATATGAATATATATATTTTCAAACAAAGATTTAAAAGCCAAATTCAATCATTCCGATCAAACTTAATGATGATTAAGATCACCATAATAATCTCTTTGGATAATTTAACAACTAATGCACACATACAAAAATAAACAAAATTAGGTCAAAAAAATAAAATAGAGGTTATTTTTTTTACATCTGGGTAAAAACAATTAAGGTGTTTTGTTCTACCAGAATACTAAGGCCAATCTCATTCAAGTTCTTCAAAGCAAATGAAGAAAATTATAACCACATGAGTTTTCTCAAATACAACAAACTAATAATGAATCTTAGGTTAGTAAACCAACATGGTGCACTATCAAAAGCCTCAGAATGTAGCTAGATGAAAACATAACTGCTTGATGGCAATTATGTTTTCCTTAAAGCTGATCGAATTTGTTTGAGAATTCACTCCATTTTGTAAGCTCAAACTTTGTTGTAGGTTATATCAGATATGCGAGAAATGAGCATGGAGAGAGATGAGAGTATGTACTAAAATGTGTTATGTATTGACAATTTTCCGAAACTATTGATTTGAAGCATGTCTTTTATTTAACACTCAACCAAAAAAACAATTCATACATTTCATCATATTAGACAATGTCAAACTTAATATTGCAAGTTTTAAAATTTATCAAATAAGTAGAAGCAATTTAATTTTATATGGATGCTTACACTTATTTTAATTTTAAATCTAAACTGTAATTCAAATTTGAATTATTTTTTAGGACTTTACATTGCTGCTACTCTGAACTTGATCTGAATCTAATGTAATCAAAATCAAGCTTTGTGAATCTGCAAAAAGCTTGTAATTATTTACTTTCAAGTTCGATTCCATATCAACTATCTTGCATGACTTTTTGTTGTTTGATATTTCAATGACTGCTTCAAATCTGCGTTTTTAGTTTTAATTTGGAAAAACTGACACCTTTATACCTTCGTAAGTCTTTGTGAAAAGAAGTGAAAGAAAGGATGCAAGCAAATATTTTAAATGTTAGAGATCAAACATATGTTTTTCAAGAACAAGATTGGGTATGCAAGAAGCACAAGATGACACTATGATTCAAGATGAAAGCATTGTCAGTTTTAACAATGCTCAATGGTTAGTATCATACGGAGAGTCAATGAACATTGTCCAATATTGGCAATCTTTAAAATCTCTTAGTAAAAATAAATATGACATAGATAATATTGTTGTCATTGTCAAGAATGATATAAGCAAAAGTTTTGAAATCTTTTTTCAAGTATTATATCCAAACATAAATTATAAATAAAATGAATGACATATTGTAAGAAAACATAAAGTGTTAAATGCCAATATGCCGCCTGTTTGATTGCAATCACAAAGTAATCAAATAGAAAGCAAAAATCAACAGAAGATGTCATTTGCTTCGTGTAGATTGTTTGGACTTCATTTAGATTACTTTTTGTTTATAACAATCTATATCTTTGTTAATAACATATTTCATTGCTCAATGTCTAGCATTCAATTCTTATCAATAGAAACAATTATTAAGTTTGAAATATTTATGAGAAAAAGGTTGGAAGTCAAGATGAAGTTTTGGTTGAAAACATGAAGTTTTCAACCAAAATATATATTGCTAAATATTGCTAACAGCAAAAATGCATCAAACATAAATATCTAGTTGTGATAAAATACTTTATCATATGAAAAAAATGTCTTAGGAAAGCAAAACTTTTTAATTTATTCATGGAAACATGACAAGTCTTGAACAAGTTGTGCTTGAATCATTTTTAACAAAATCCTTGATGAAATGACCAGTAAAAATTTGCATTTTCTTCAATTTGAATACATAACATTCAATTTCAACTTCAATGTCATAAAATAAAAATCGTATTGCAAACAGTTTTAAAATATTATGAAGAAATAATTTTCAAAATTTTCATCTTTAAATCTCGATAAAATCAACAAATCATTAAGATGCAATTGTTTTTGAAATATTGTTGCATGATAATTTTATTGGTGTTAAAATTTGCCATCTCAATTTGTCTAGTACACAAATGCAAGCAATCAAAATTCATCATATTTGAATAAATAAATTAAATCTCATGTGAATCAATACATACCTTGAACTGTTTTGAATGTTAAAGTGTTTTTTATATGTATATTTAATATGTTCAATCATATTGAACTGATATTTGTGTTTGTGTACACTTAATTATTTAATGTCAACAAATAAAATTAAAAGTTGAATCTAAATATGAGAATAATAACTGTAATTTTAAATCATATTAACATCACAAATATACATTGTTGAGTTTCATATAACAAATATATATATATGTATATATATATATATATATTCATAATTTATCAATAAGAAAATAACATACTTTAAAATTATGGCTCATTGAAAAAAAATTGACTTATAAACATCAAATCATTATATTTCTTAAGTAAGTAGTTTATCTATATTTTTATTAAGTTGTTTTATAAATTTATTTCAAAACTTGAAATTTCATCTGAAAACTTTTGTTCATATTTGTCATTTGTCATTTGTCTTATATAGCCGTCCTCATGTGACATTAACTATTGTCCAAGATGAAATTTGTGATCTGAAATATATCATTATTTTCAATCAAAACTCACATACAAATAAAACTTTTGTCATGTGAGTACAACTGATTGTTTGTTTATCACAAAAAATCAATATTCATATCAATGATTGACACAAGTCATGTCTTGAGTTTTAGAAGTGTAAAAATTTAATACTAAAGACTATTATTTTTTAAATTTCAAAATTTTATGATTATAGAATAAAAATTATAAGATTTGGATTTTATTCATTAAAAAAATCTTTGATTATAAAAATATGATGTTTTATATAAAGTGCGACAATTATAATTACATATATAATTGCTTTGAAACGTCAAATGATGAAGTTGAATTTGTATTAAGTTGATTAAAAATCATATATTACACATTAAGTTAAAAAAATTCATCAAACATGAAGATATTTCCATTTTAAAAAAAATTTAGTAGTTTAGTATTCAACATTGAAACAATCAATCTTTGTGTCTATTATATTTGAAATTTAGATTTTTTTTTGCTTTCTTACATTGTATGATACTCATTCAACTTTTGAAGATGTATTGTGTGCTAATAGATGAAATACAATCAATTAAACTTGGTTTACAGATTTCGACTTTGTGACTTGTATTTTATTTTTTCAAAATCACACTATTGGCAAGAATAATAATTCTTTTGAAATTTTTACTTTTCATTGTTCTCAATACTTCATTATGTGCAATCAAATATTTCTATTTATATATTTTTTTGATCTTTAGGGTGGAAGATACTACACTGGATAGCCAGACTTGGCTACACTCCTACGGACTATGCTTCTAGTGAGAAAAAATACATACTTGATTCATATTATCAAATGGTCGGATATTGCACACCATTAGCCAAAATACCTATAGGCACGTGAGTTCATAATATCGAAGTTGAAGCAAGTAGTAGGTAGCTTGCAAAAGTCAAAGAAGCTCAAGGTGCAGGTTTTGTCGCTTATCTACGTGATAGTCAAACTATTATCACTTAGAGGAGGAGACAATTATCGACCTAGCAATCCAAAAGGTTGACGATGTTGATGTGGAACATAATAGATATGTCTACAACAAAGTATGTGAGTGCACATCCAATTTAAAAGATGGCGGACATCATCAACATTGTAAAGATCAAGGATGGATAAAACTAATAAATCTTTGTGAAATCAATCGGGTTGATGGTTTAATGCAATAAAATCCAAAATTTGATGGGTTTAATTATTGACAGATGAAATTCTCTAAAATGATTTCATCAAGCAAAAGTGACACATGAAAGTCTCTAATAGAGACTTGCACTTTTCGTAGTATGCACATCATTAAAATCAAATTAAACTCCATTAAATTCCATTTATGTGGCCTTAGTAACATTAGGTTAAACATTAAAACCCAATAAAATTCCACCTGATATAACCTTGCCGTGCCAGCCTTGGTAGAGACTTGGGAGCATGAGAGCAATGCTATTGGAGAGATACAAGGGTTTACTTTGGTGGGATTTACTTGGAATCATAGAATTTGACAAGAAGGAAGAGGCTTTGCAGACATTGCTACTTTCATCAAATCTGAACTTCTTCCTGTGATACATTCGGAGTGCTAAGATATTAGGATCCAATATGACTGGCTTTGTATTGGATCGATTGGATGATCTTACAATTATTTGACAGTTTGTTATTTTGCACCATTATCCATGCAGATCTACTCCACAGTCACTTGCAATCAAAGTCAACCATTCCATCGATTCATAAGAGATGTTCTTAAATATCAAGACAAAGGTGAAGTTTTTCTTGTTGGAGACTTTCATGCTCGCATACGTTTTGCTCAATTTACACAATTTGATGATTCCTTGTCTTCTCCTTCTTTTGAAGAAAGTAGAGATAATTTGTGGTTTAAAAATCTCTTGTGATCCTTCCACAAATGATTCGACTGAGCATTTCTTGACTTTTGGAGCCACATGTAATCTGAAAGTTATCAATGGTATTTCTTTCTTTCCCAACTCTCACTTGGTTGAACATTGATAGTAGTGAACATGTTTGTAGGCTATGTGATGGGAGAAAAGCTGAGGATGAAGAGCATGTATTTTTTTCTTATACTAATATTTTGAGATTAGAGTGGCTAATATGGTTGTTGTTGAGAATTTTTATTCTTTAATGCAGCTTGAGCTTTATGATTTTGGTTGTTTTATGAAGGATGTTATTAGTTTTTGTTCTACTGCTCTTGGCACTAGCTAGGGGGTTCTTTTGGTTCTCTCCTGGTTTGGAGTTTGATTGTTTGTATTTTATCTTTTAGCCTTTTGACCTTTGGGTCCCACGGGCTTGATCTATTCATCATTTACCACTTACTATTTGAAAGGATTCCAGATCAAAGTGCAAAGTTGACTCGAGCTTCATGAATCTTTGTTCAAATAATTCAAAAAGTTGAGAATACCCCACAATGTATTGTGCGGTTAGCTTCGGGTGTTGACAAACTAATAGTTTCCCGATGCCGAGCTACTATTGGTATAGTTTCTAATCTTAATCATGCTAAACATAAGCTTAACAAAGTAGTACAAAGCCGGTGGTTAGATAGACACAACATTGTTCGAGGTGTTGCTATGAAACTAGTTGATCATCCTAATGGAGACGTAAAAGAATGCAGTAAAGGAGGTAGACCTTTGATGCCACACCAAAAGCGTGTGGATAAGCTATTACCTCATTTTACGTGAAGAAGGGCTTTCAACTTCATAGAAAACTCAATTTGATCACTTTGTCAACCCCATGCGGATGTACATATTTGTGCAGAGAGCACAAATATGACTTATGAATTACAAATAAAATTTCTCTTGATCAGAATTAAATTAATGCTATTATTATAAAATTTGATTGTTTGATATTTTCAATTGTGTATTCATGAATGTGATCCGTTTTGTTTGGTATTTTGAAGTTAATTTAAATAACCTGAGTTACTAGTTAAAGGTGTAGATGTAAAATGAGTGAGGATATAATAAAAATAATATAATTTTTTTTGCAAATAGCTTGACCTCTAAACTCGTTATGAAGTACTCCAACAAAACAATATGTTATTTTTTTCCATACTTATTGCTTAGATTGTTGCTAGTAAACTTTGAAAATCAATATATGCAATTTGTGTAGATATATCAATCATTTTTTTCAAACATTGAAGATGTTGGCAAGATTAATTTTGACTTTATTGCATTTAGCAAAATTATCACAATTATCATGAATCATGATAATTTAATTTATATACATTGATCATCTTCACACACAAGCTATTTTATTATGATCTATAATGTTTGGATTGAAGAGAATCAAAAATTGACAATGTTATAAAGTTACAAGATTATGTAGTAATCTAGAACTTGTTGAGAAAGAAAATACATGAATTGTATCTATTGGTTTATATTACAATAAGCAACAATATATTCTACTTCACTACTGAGTAGATATATGAAAATTTTAAAATAAATGTTAATTTCATGAAAATACATATTTGCTTAATTGAAATTCTAATTATACCATAGAAAGTTTGAAAGAAAATTTTATGTAATAGATTATGTTAAAATACAGTCATACTTCATATTACTTCTGTATGTGCAGACTAGTGCAATCAGAGTACTTTTACTTAGAACTGAGTTCTAATGCTGTTAGTCTTCTAAAGTAAAGACTCTTATGTTTAGGGGATGCGATCCACTATAGGGGTGTGTTCCACTATGGAAGTGTGTTTTTGTGTCAAACGCATCCCTCGACCTCTATCGAATCGAGTATTTAAACTCGATCTCAGGACTCGTGTTAATAAAAAATTCTATCTATCGAATACTTCCTCATTGTATGTGTTGACTCCCATCATTACATTGCATTTTTTTTAAATATGATATCAGAACTGAATCTACTCTTATTAAAGAACGCTTGAATCAAGACAAGCACAAAGTACACTTCTTGTTTTGAATCACCTCTGTGCTATCTGTCAGAGCAATCTCATGAGATCTCAAAACCATGTTAATCTTCGAATTTTGGCAATCAAAGACCAAGATCGTCCGAAGTACAAAACTCGAGCTCCTCTTCAAGATTTCTTGTTTGGCGCTAGGCAAGCCAAAATTGCCAAAGAACTGTTAATGCTGATTATAGCGCTGGTGGAGCCTGAATTGAAGAAATTTTTAAATTTGTTCTCAAATAGTTAAAGATAATATTCAAGCAAAATTTTTATGAATTTGTGAAGTTTTTCAAAAATTTCAAAAATTGTGATGAATGTTGTGCACCACACCGTGAAGAACGTGAATCAAAGCGGGACGTGAAGGAGGAAGATAAATTCTTTATGAGCTTTCATCAGAGTGGCATGAAATGATCTTACCAAATTTAATGGGAAGCATTTTCATTTATGGCAAGATCAGATAAGTTGGATCGTTTGAGTTGAAGTATTGATGAAAGTTATCAATAGTATCGAGCTTTAGTCGATCGCTGTACCTGGTACTGATACCTACGTCCGGCGGAAGGAGTAAGAAATGATGGGATGATAAAAACCTCATGTCCTTGACAATGTTGAATAATGAGCATGAGCCTCATCAACAGCTCCTTATCGCTCGCTATAAGATAGTAGCAGAGGCTCTGATCAAGCTGACAAAGGTATTTGAATCAAGTCACGTACTTATGCAACTACATCTAAAAGTATCATTGCATTCTCTAAAATTGAAGATATGAGAGTTTGAGGCAAAACACATCACAAAATTTGGTCTCCTTTTTGACCAATTAGCTGGTGTAGGTTAAAAATTATAGATGTAGAAGCTTATGCCTATCTCCTTTGAAGTCTTTCTATCGAATACTGAATCTCTATGCGCTCAATGCAAACAAACGAGACGTTGTCCGCACAATCTGTCATAGCCAATCTCCTTCTTGAAGAATCACACCTAAAAAAAAAAGAAATGACGGACGGAATGGCAGCGTTCTACATCACAAAGAGAAGAGGATGAACTCTCTCCAAGCAAAAGCTGCAACTAAGAAGATTCAATGAAACATGCTCTTCATCTCCATCACGATAAGAGCATATATCAAAATCATCTTTTTCCCGACAAAAAATGAAGTGCTTCTATTGCAAAAAGCAAAGTCATCTAAAAAACGAGTGTCGAAAGAAGAAGCAAGACAACTCTTTGACATATTCTAATGCAAACGTCAAGAAGCGGTTGTATATCATCGCACTCTCCTCAACCGGGACAAATCCATCATGGTATGTAGATTCAGATGCCATCCAACACATGTCATTTAATCGAAATGCCTTTGTGACATAAACGAAACTCCCATTGGAGGGAGTTTGTATATCTTGGAGACAACAGTTGCCAACCCATTCAAGGAAGAGGCAATGTTTTCATTTCCTTGAATGATGGACAGCACATGATAATACCTAACGTGCTCCATGTATCTGCTCTATGCAAGAAACTATTTTCAATGAATCAGCTTGCTTTCGAAGGAGGGAGTCTACTGATCGAACGTGATCAATGCATCTTGAAGCATAAGATGAGTAACACCATTGCTCAGAGCATTAGTGTTAACAAACTCTTCAGGTTGGTAACAACTTCTGCCAATACCCGCGTAGTCTCCGCCAATGCTAGTTTTTCAGCTTCCAACATTTACGGGTTGAATACTTACTAATGACACCTCAAGCTTGGCCATATGAATCTCCCGCGAATTCAACAAATGAAGCAGCATCATATGGTATAAGGGTTGGATAAATGTTACTTTCAAACTTCATGTGCTCTAGACACATGTTATAGTTACACTTACAAACTCTTCTTTCTGCACTTCATGTGCTCAAGGAAAGTCCACGAGACCCAAATTCCCAAGCAAAGGTGCCACACGTGCTACAAATCTTCTTGTTCTAGTGCACATAGATATCTGTGGCCCTTTGAAAACTTGAACATTCTCTCGTTGTAACTACTTTATAACACTTATCAATGATCTTTCAAGCTATACACATGTGTATCTAAAGCATTTGCTAAGTTTCAGAAATTCAAATTGATGATTGAAAATTACCTAACTAATAAAAATAGTAAAACTTTTTTTTGTCAAAACTGTTTATTTTGAATTTTTGTCAAAACCCATCTAAATTGACTTTTTGTCAACACTATATATTTTTGCTGTGCTAACAAAATGTAGTATAATTTGTCAACATCAACCAACACACTCACGTTTGAGTGGAGTAGGTTTTTAATCAAGACATTATGTAGCTTATGTGAGGTGTTATAAATGAATTGTATGAATTGAATTCTATACATCATCTAAAATGTAATCTTATAATCTGAATTATTTGATAGATTTAAATTTACTATTGAACTTAAATCTTCAAAAAAATTGAAGTTTTAAATTGGTTTATGTAATATTTTAAAAGATGAAGGTTGTAAGGGTTTGGAGTGAGAAAAGTTTGGAATATTTAAAATTATACACACAACTTTTGAAAATTTTGAATAACACTATCTGCAACAATATTAATTCGGAGTGCACCACTGAGTTACATGGCAAAAAAAATGATAAGCCCCGATCGAAGTCTTAAAGCCATGAGGTTTGGTGTAATACTAACCTCCAAGTATTGTTTAAGAAGCTTAAATATTGAAGCAATCATTTAACAAGCGAAATTGTCTAACCTAGCGGATCAACTGATTACCGTCCCAGCAGCAATCCAAATGGATGTTTAAAATAATTACTCTTGTTAAGTAATTCGCAAACCGTCACCATTAGGAAATCCGCAGTTCTGGACTGGAAAAGACGGATAACCATATCCTGTCCGCAGAAAAGGATAAAATAGCAACCGGTGACTGGGTGCATTTTGTCGGCTGGAAGCAGTGAAACCCTAAGGCATTTTCGGTGCCCAATGAACCCTAAACCCCCTGGACCCCGCAGGCATGGAAATTTGTCCGTCCGTCGATGGCTCGCCTTCCTTCTCCCGTACCCGAGGAAGGAATTGAAGCAAGGGTTTAGGGTTTAGAAGTTAGAACCCTAAAGAGCCTCGGACATCTTTTCCTTCTGAGACTTACTGGCCTCTGGCGAGGTTGGACATTTCGTGCCAACGAGGAAGAGGCAGGAGGGTTTTGATGGAGACGTGAGTCCAGCAGCGACTCGTTCGTGGGTGGACCTCGAGAGGAACTGGGGAGAAGGAGGAAGTGAGAGAGAATCCGAACGACGAGGACGGGGTTCTCATCGAGAATTGCTCGCGCAAAGTAGGCAAAATAGATATAATGGCGAGCGCGGAAAAGAAGAAGAAGAAGAGAGACAAGGGAGAGAAAAACGGGGTGGAGGAGGATGGGGCCATCGTGACTGCAGGTGCAGCTGGTCTTGATCAAGCGAGTATCGATTTCTTGATCAAGCCCCAGAGTTCGACCCCTGCATTGGACACCTCGCAATGGCCGATTTTGCTCAAGAATTACGACAAGCTCAACATTCGAACTGGACACTATACCCCCATTCCCACCGGGCATTCTCCGTTGAAACGGCCTCTGTTCGATTACGTACGGTACGGTGTGATCAATCTGGATAAGCCCGCCAACCCTTCTTCCCACGAGGTCGTCGCGTGGATTAGGAGAATATTGAGGGTCGACAAGACCGGACACAGTGGTACTTTGGATCCGAAGGTCACAGGTAGTCTAATCGTTTGTGTAGACAGGGCAACTCGGCTCGTGAAAGCTCAACAAGGAGCTGGGAAGGAGTACGTTTGTGTAGCTCGCCTTCACTCCGCAGTCGACAATGTTGCCAAGGTCGCTCGAGCTATCGAAACCCTGACCGGTGCTTTGTTCCAAAGACCTCCTCTGATTTCTGCCGTGAAGAGGCAGCTCAGGATTAGGACAATCTACCAAAGTAAGTTGCTGGAATATGACGCCGAGCGCCACTTGGTGGTGTTTTGGGTTTCCTGCGAGGCGGGAACTTACATTAGAACTTTGTGTGTTCACTTGGGATTGCTTCTAGGAGTCGGGGGCCATATGCAGGAGCTGAGGCGTGTGAGGTCAGGTATTCTGGGAGAGAAGGATAATCTGGTAACGATGCATGACGTTTTGGATGCTCAATGGCAATTCGATCACAACCAGGACGAAGCTTATCTCAGACGAGTTATTATGCCCCTGGAGGTTCTGCTGACAAGCTACAAAAGGCTGGTCGTGAAGGACAGTGCTGTCAATGCCATCTGCTACGGAGCCAAGCTGATGATTCCAGGTCTCTTACGATTTGAGAACGGAATTGAAAACGGCGAGGAGGTTGTGCTCATGACGACCAAGGGCGAGGCAATCGCATTGGGTGTCGCTCAGATGACCACCGCCGTAATGGCCACCTGCGACCACGGAGTCGTTGCCAAGGTCAAGAGAGTCGTCATGGAGAGGGACACATATCCCAGGAAATGGGGTTTGGGACCTCGCGCATCCACGAAGAAGAAATTGATCGCCGATGGGTTGCTGGACAAGAATGGCAGACCCAACGAGAAAACCCCCGCAGAGTGGCTGAGGAACATCCCTGAGCTCGAAACCATCACCGTCGCGGCGGGCGAGGACACAGCGATCGCGAGGGCGGCAGCCGTGGAAGAGCCTTCGACGGCGAAGCCGAAGAAAGAGGTGAAGGTGAAAGAAGAGCCTGAAGAAGCGCGAGCCGGAGAGAAGAGGAAAGTGTCGGCCGACGTCGCGACCCCAGAGCCCGCCGCGAAGAAGAAGAAGCAAAAGACGGAAGACGCCGAAGAGGTCACGGAGGCGGTGATGGAGACGACGACCCCGAAGAGCGAGAAGAAGAAAAAGAAGAAGGACAAGGAGCAGCACAAGGAGGAAGAGGAGGAGGAGAATGGTGCGGACGAGCCCAAGTCCGAGAAGAAGAAGAAGAAGAAGGATAAATCCGCCGATTTGACGGAGGAATTGACGGAGACACCGAAGAGTGAGAAGAAGAAGAAGAAAGATAAATCCGCGGGTGCGGAGGAGACGGCTGCTGAGGCCGAGGCGCCGAAGAGCGAGAAGAAGAAGAAGAAGAAGAAAGACGAGGAGTTATAGGCCTCCTCGTTCGGAGGAGTCGGCCCGATTGGAACATACGTTTGAAGCATCGCCCTTCTTGTGGAACTCAATGCACCAGTTGCAAGTGCGAGGGACCTGCATAGTTATGTGGATGCGCAGGAGGGGAGTGCTCCCTAACTTTGTACCGTTTTACTTTCGTTTACTGAATACACCCAATTCTAGAGGGATTTCGTAGGCGAAAAAGATTAGGACATGTCGATTGTTATGACATCGCCAGTTGTCCAGCTCCATGGTCCTTGAGAGGTAACTGACCCCAAGTCTCAGTGAGCTGCAATATCTCGCCGGCAGCACCCTCTCCAATTTTGCAGTGTTGATTACTTGTACACAACCAAGAAGAAAAGTGTAGTCTGTATGCCGTCTGTCGTTTCGCACAGATGTGCTGCTGTTTTAGTTTGAAGCATTTATCCATGCTCAAAACTGTATAAAGAGTAGGTGATTTGTGCACGACTATGCGTTCGACTGATCGTTCACCAAATATTGAAACGGATTTTCCCAAGACAACGTGTGATGATGTCAATTGTATGCATGTCTCTTGAAGACCTGGGGGACATATGCCCCCGAGGCTGACCGGTGGTTATTCCATCTTCATTCCTAAATCCACGGGCCTCCTTATGAGGAACTCGTCGAACGAAGTACAATACCGATTCGAAGTGCATATGCCTAAAACTGCAGATTCTTACTGCCTTTTACGGTTGAGTTTTCCACGAGTCTTCCACTGATCGTCAAATATCAGTGTCACTGCCTCTTGTGTTATGCCCTTCTGTGCGAAAGTGATTTGAGTTGCCAGAGTATCCATGTGAAATGATTAAAATTTCGATGAAGGTTCCCCAATCCTTTCTGCATGAACGGGTGCAAATTTCTGTAGACTTTCGGGAAGGATGTGAATATGTCGACGAGAGGATGTTTGACGTGAGGATTATGAGTGTAATGTGAAGTACTCATCGCCTTGCACTAGAACCGACGTGTCTGCCGTAATGGAGAAATTTACTTCATGGGACTCTATCGGAACCTAAATTACTTACTGGGACCCTAAAGTTTCGTCTTACCCGATGGTACCCCTACCGACGGTACGCGTTAAACATGTTCCAGTATCAACAGAATCATCAGGCATGGAACGCGGCTCTCGACGTGTGACGTCTAGTGGAGCTCTGTAGCAGCAACTGCCTAGTGGAGCTATGTAGCAGCGATCTTGCGTCTCGACTTTGGACATAGAGCGACTCGACGTTAAGTGTAGTGTAACATTGATCTTTATCTTCATGGCACATGTTCGAGAATTTTCTACTATCGTGTATCTTGACGCACGTACCTTGAAACCTGTCACCGAGGAGCACCAGGAGTGAGCCGAACATGGCTATAGATAGGACGGGAGTTTTTCTTTGATGAGTATCTCGAATGTAAACCTTCTACAGCTGAGAGACTTTTCTCATCTATTCTCGTTTTTGCTTGTTCCATCGTTTCTTCAAGATTCTAGTCAGAGGTAGCGATCGTTTGGAAGGATGTAATCAGGTGCTTACCTGATGATTGGTCACAATCATCCGACCTCTTCATCCACAGCTGCCGCAGGCTACTAGGTTCTTGAGCGCAGCATGCGAAGATGTGTCACAATGATAAGCTTAACATGGTCCAGGTCCGCGTTTGGTCGGTTGCAAGCTGCAAGAAAAACCTCAGTGTCAAATTATTCAGTTCACGCCAAACGAATGGTCACGTGAGAAAGTTGTGCCCATAGACACATAAGCTCCTGTCTCGTAACCATAGTACCAGTTCAGGATCATTTGATATGTATAAAAGGTTTTTTTGAGTACCAAGCGCTCGGTTCGACTAAGTCCATGGATCCGCCCCTTCCATATGTCTCATACACTCATCTATTCATCGTCCAGATAAATCATCTGGACGAGATATATGAGGTCACCGCTGGTCGTTGAGCAGGATCTGACTGAAAATGAGGTTACTAGCTAAGTCCATTGTTGAGAAAGTGGACAGGTTGCCCTGAGTTGCAGGAGGAGGTCCACCCAGTGCATTTTCTGAGATTTTCCACGTATTCATTGTACGCCACTTGTACAACTAGATTGAAATTGCTCGCTCCAGGTGATAGTAGCTGATCTCCAGCACCATGAGATTCTTCAGAAGACTATATTTCTTAGGAATTCTGCCGGAGAACGGAAAGCAACTCCAGATCTTGTAGCTCAGAAAACCACCTTCAAAGGCCCACATTAGTAGTTATATGACACATGCTAAAAGTTTGGAACGTCGAGTCCAAGCCTGGGGAAGGACAAGAAGAAGAGTACAAGAGCACAAGAAGACTAAGAATAAATGACTAGATGAAGACAGATTTCCTAAAAAACGCGTAGCTTCCCCGGAGAATCTAGAGCTGACAAGGTCACATTCACGTGAGGAGGATGAATGGCACCACAAGGAAGTTGGAGTGAACGAATAAGGCATGTAGAAGAGCAATTCAAGGCAGTTCACTGGGCCATCAAATAGTCGGAATCCCGCAATCAGTCGGCACTGACATTTGCTATATCTCCTACATGCTTCTCGAAGTGCACAAGAACGGAGCTGTCAGCAAACTTGCACTTCGCAGCATATCCCAGGTCTAGCTAGCAAGAGGCCAGACTAAAACGCCGTGAATGTCCCTGCCTGCCTGAATTCAGCAGGTGTGTGAATATAGGTCAGAGATGGTCGTGCCCCGACGCTGAACGCAACTGCCCGATCGATCGATTTGCACCCTGCAACTACACTAACCAGCTACGTCCACCTGTCTATAAGACTTTCTAACATGCACCATAATCTATCATAAAAGTAATGCAGAATGAAGATGCAATGCATATTTGCGGATGGTAGGCACTCGAGCAATCAGCGATGCGCTCGGATTGACCTGACCTTCTTTCCTTCCATACATCGACAGATTTCAAATGGCATGGCAACAAGAGAAAACATTGACCGAATAACCAACTGCACATTCGATTCACACGCATGGTCAACTGGCGATGGAGGCATGGCCAAAACGACATGACTATTTAAGTTTTCTGTGCTCGTCGAACTCTTTCCTCGGATAGTAATCTATCCGATGAGCATGAAACCCTTTTCTATGAGGCAGTTCGTTCAGCACAGTGTCGATATGGCACTCCAGAAGTCTACTTGAACAATAAGTCCGGATGATACTGTGAGTCTCACGTACAGGCGATTGAATGTATATTATTTATAATATAAACCATGCTGGACCTTGTTGTCTTTCGGTCAGGTTCAATATACGATAGCAGCTCCACCGTAGCTGCTGTCTTCGAGGTCCTCGAAGGTCCTCTACATCCATGTGGAAAATACAACGAATGACTGTGGACTTCGGTATCAAAATTGCATGCTTGAGCTCTGGAGATTTAGATGTTCTGGTTTCAGGAGCTCCTGAGTTTCTCAGATCGTGTAACCACTGCCTTGCCCTGCCCTTGAACATTTAAGCATCCATCAGACGCTGCTAAACATCTATATAACTAATAAATGGTTCGCCAATGCTCCCGTCGAGGTCCCGATCTACTTACACTTTTGAATTGACACAAACTGGAACGAGGAAATGAAGTCGTATTTGAAGTGTGTGGGGATTGAAATTTAGGAGCTGAGGAGCTGAGGAGCTGGAGTAAGATGTAACCTAGATGCACATTAGAATTAATCGCATAGTAGCGACCCTTCACATTCGACGATGTTTTAGTTTGGTTTTAATGCTCCTCACTCACTGCAGGTGAACATTTGATTTTGAGGTTTTTACATGGAGTTTGAAGCTTCAATCTGTTCCCAGAGATACTGCCTCTAGTCTTTAGAAAGCTCCATCAGACTCTCATCACTCAAGGTCCTAAATTTAGAGAGAATTTGATCCTGGTTTGTTTGGGGTATACAAGGACATCTTCCTTTCTCATGAAAGAATCATGTGAACAACTTATCTCGCAACGACAGAAGTTTGGTGAGGTTTTGAGTCGGGTGGAATTGGTATGAACCTAGTGATACTATATTTCTGGAGTGCCAAGGTGCACCAGAACTCTAGCGCTGGATGACTGTCAATGTCATCATTTACACCCTCTCTGCTAATATCGATCCTATTGTACAAGTACCGCAGGGGTGTTGACATCGTCGTGTCTGGAGTCATGACCCAAGATCGGTGAACTTCATTGGACTTTGCAGTTCTAGTAGCGATTTGCGATTACAGCGGTACACTAAAATTTGCATTATTTGTGCACAGTAACACGTTTTAGAACTTTGCGACAATGTGTTGTGGGTGAGTATCATCGAAATTTGATGGTTACCATCAAATAATTTAGGTTACGATAGGATCCATCAAATAAATACTTCGCCATCATGTGAATTTAATGCCATAGAACCCTATGGCTAAAACTGGAAACGAGCAATTGGATTTGCATTCTACTTGTTTCTTCAAATACGTCTCCAAGACTCTTCAGAATGGGTCCTGAGAGGTACTAAACCCCAATCTTCATGTAAAGAAAAACGGGTTATGAACTTTTTCATCAGAGTGTATTCTTCCAGTAAAACATCACACATATAAGTGGGTTGAAAGTTGAACAAAAGACAAGACGCATGGACACGCCAGGTACAATTGTGAACGTTTTTAACCTGGAGATGTCAGGTATGACATTTACTCATGGAACAAGTGACATGTACAAAGTGACTGAATGGTGGATCCTCTGGATTAATTTGAGAAAAAGTCCATGCTTGAGAATGTCGGAACCGTAAACGCACAAAGTTTTCTTGAGATTGTTTCAATGTAACAAATTGTCACCCGTGAACCTCAAGGGTCAAAATGTATCTCGATTTAAAGGTATTTACGACAAAGTTATTGAGGATTTTAACTATTGAAAGTGTGAAAGTGAAAGAGATAGATCACAGTACTATGGACACTAGGTATTTTTGCTTGCGTGATTCATATTTTGTTCACAGAGTGCCAATCATGAACATAGAAAGTTCATGATTGACAGATTGTATTACTTCCAAGAATCCACATGAAAAGTATTCGAGAAGGCTTGGAAAGAAGAGTACAATGAAGAAATTTTAGATCCAAAAATGATTATAATAGAAGATAAACAATCTTATAAAGCCGGATTAGCCGATCACATTAGATCATTCGAGAAGCTGAATGACAATCATAAGTGAAGAGAAGACTAAATAAACTAGATGAGAAAACATTATGCGTAGTAAATGTGTCAAAATATAGAGAGATTTGAAATCAAGAGCTGGCTACTTTTCTCCTTGTTATGTGATATGGTTATGTGTATAATGTAAGAGCTTTATCTATAAAATAAGATTTGATGAATATTTGTGCAATAAAACCAAAAATATAAATTGGTATGAATAATTAATCATCTGCATGATTCAACCCACTGAATTTTTATTTTTCTACTTCCTTTGTATACTTCCATATTACATGACTTTTCCAATCACAGCAAAAAATTTGTCTTGATTTTCATTTTCTTGAAGACGTATACTATTTGACTTAGCTTCATCGATTGCAGCTGGTTTTGGGTGAACTTAAATAGTGTGAACTTGAGGTTCAATTTTCATTTCTCTAGCTTTATCTCTCTTTATTTAATATTTTTTATGCAAAACTCTTATCTTCTACAGCTTGTTGCTTTGTGTGTACATCTGATATTGTTTTTTCAACTTCTTCATCTCAACCATGATAGCATTTAGTACCTCATTCATGTTCAATGATGTTTATATGCTTCCTCTCGCTTACTCTAATACAAAGTAAGTTTGATAATTATCCAATGTTTTATCAAAAAAATCATAAAAGTTGTAAGTACTTTTACAACAACTCTATAATATTCCCCACCATGATTTTCTGCAAGAAAATCTGAATAAAATATATTTTTCATTGATATATTCTTGTAATATCTATATATGTATTGAATCAAATGAAGACGGATTTTTCACGATTCAAATCATTGAATATTTAGTATAAAATGTAGATGATACAATCTTAAATCTATTTGTAATTAACAATCAATATTATCAACGGCACTCTCGATTGCATCTATATAGTCATAGAATCTACATCACAATATGCCACAATGTACATCCAAAATTGATGCATTTTCATAAAACAAAGATGAATATAAAAATTTTGGAGATCGTTGCGATATTGGATTGTTTCAAGTCCATCCATATTTGCAAACCACAAGTTCATCTTTTAACACTCTCTGCATGCAGATTAGTGACCTAAGCTTGCCACTATATAATGCTATCATCATATTTTTGTTATTGCATGATTGATAATCCACATTAAAAAAGAGAGAAAATTAGCTTTGATATTATTGTAATATTAAGGATTTAAAAAATAACTTACTTGATTATAACTTGAATAATTTGAAAATAAGATATACATGGAATGATTCCACTTTTTTTTATATATGGATTTTTTAAACAAGGGAACGACTAGGGCCACACCCGTTTTTGCTACGGCCACACCCGCTACATACAAACAACTGATTGCGCGTCAAAGCACGCCTCCCCTCAAACCTAGCTGCTAAGCCGAGCTCGTCCGCAAGGTAGAGGAGAGCTTAGTCGAGAGGCTTTGAGGGGCGCGGGGCCGCTGCGGCCGTCGCTGTCTCCCGCGTTGCTGCCGCTTGTACCGTTGCCGCCGGTGCTGTCGTTCTATTGATCTATTTCGACTGTCATGCCGCTTCAACCCCCTTCAGAGGCTTTGATCGAGTCAACTTACACGAGCGGGTGTGGCCGTAGCAAAAGCGAATGTGGCCGTAGCAAAAACGGGTGTGGCCATAGTCGTACCCTTTAAACAAATACACAAAGATGAACTCTACTCATCATCTAATCCAATACTACAAGATTGATGACATGGAGTATAAATCTAGGGGATTGCTATTGCCACCCCAACTTCCAACCGCCACCCCACACCCCCCGTCACCCCTAACTGCCACCCCACACCCGAGGTCTGCCACCCCAAATGCTATACTGCATACTGTTAGTACAATTGCATCATGCAAAGTACTGCTTACTGCTGCTAATTAGGGCTTTAACTGCCACTCTAGGTACCGTATTGTATCAAGCCAAGCGCTACTTACTGCCACTCCAAACAGGAGCACAGCTTACTGCCATCTCTTCACATTGCTTAAAACCAGCCAAAGAGTACATGAGATATGACAGCTAACCTTGACACCACCACTATCACCAAGGCACTTGTGCCGCCACACTTCAAACGCCGGTCAATGCCTCTATTATGTCGACGCTTTTTCCGCTACTTTGTGAGATCTATAGTTTCCATGTCTTTCTCTCCTTTGAAGCCAAGCGACGCTAGAAGGTCACAACTGAGTTTTGCCATCCAGGATTCACGTGTTTTCTTGTCACTCAGTGTACGCCACAGAGGACAGATAGGAGGTAATGCGAGCGGTGTCTTCAACGTTGCATGCTGCCAATGGTTCTTCTGAACGAAAACAAGGCAGATGGGGATCGTGCTGCCACTACTGGTATGAAATGGCACATATGTGCAGTTGCCTATCTTAGGGTCTTCATCCAGAACAACCACAGGGCGTGTGTACACATCTGCAGCCAAAATTGCCGTAGGAGGTGCATCAAACCAGTGTTCGACTGGTGCTGTTCCACTTTGGAACCAATCCAGACGCTTTTGAATGTTCTCCGTCTTGCCAAACAATCCGTCCCAAAACTGGTGGTCTTGCTTATACTAGCCAAGCAGGTCACGGCGTACTTGGCGCCAATCCATATTACGTTCAGGGTGCATGTCGTTCAATGCGGCCGCGACTGCATGAAAACCGCAATTTCCATCCATTGCGATATCCTTGATGTCTGCAATCACATCAACGAGGGACAACGGAACTGTAAGACCTGATATTGCATGTGTGAAATAAAACTAGAATTAGCCAAGGAGTTAATCATGGTTAGGATAGTTATGACTAAATCTAGCTAGTTATGACTAAGTCTAGCTAGTTTAGCTATAATTTCTATACTTGGCAGAATAACTAGAGAAGTTCTAGAAGATTTGAGTGAGCACTTCTATTTTGTCTTGTACAAAAGTCTAGATTCCAAGAGAAAATACTTTTGAACTTCATGTTTAATTTTGATTGGTTTGACTAAAGTCAGGAGTATTCCATTGGTGAGACTAAGTCTAATGTTGACTTAGTGGAAAGTGGAAGTTCTAGAAGTGGGAAAGGCACAAATGGCATGTCGCCACCTCAATCTATCGATTAGTAAACATCTAGAAAGTTTTGGAGGCCAATGGCATGTTGCCACATATTGATAACTAGTCAACCTTACTATGGTTTATTTTCGTAAAAGTAAGTTAGATAGAAATTACCATTTCTTACTATGGTAAATTCTCAAGTAGTATATATAGAGAGGTAGGGAAGAGCCTCTCAAGCAAGTTTGGAGAGTTCATATGTAGAGACTTGTTTCATATATGAAAGAGTGACGAATTTTCAGTACCTTGGAGTGTCGATGAGTGTATGAGTTGGAGTGATACCTTAAGAGATTGTGTGAGAGGGTGTTTAGGTTATGAGTATGATGTGGAATCCTAGTCTTCTAGAATCATGATGAGCTACCAAAAAGCCATCTGAGGTAAACCTGAGTGAGAGTCAGCCCGGAGGTTGCAGAACAAATATCGATGTGGCCAGATTAGCGTTGACGTTGACCGTCTTCGCGTCATCCTTGAATGACTTGGTGGTCCATCCTTTGGCGGTAGAGGTGGTGTCGAGAATTCTCTTGTATGTTGTGGTATTCCACGTACGTTGCTTGGCCATATGCTGAGGACAGGTCCGCTTGTCATGGGTAGGTGCCCCGCACTCACCACACAATTGCGCCCTCTTTGTTACATGTTCGAAGGCCGACAATGGTGGATGACTTTGTTTTGTTCTTTGCCCCAACCGGCCTTCCTTTTGGCTGCACAGGCAGCGGGTTTGTCGGCAAAGGCATCTGGCCGATTGCTAGCTCCGCGATCCGTGCACGTGCAACTGCCTGTTTTGCGGGAGGCCACTTGAGTTATTCAGCCTCGATCGTGCGGAGGTGGCAAAATAATATATTGGTGTGGGTAATATTGGGCATGGTTGCAAGTTCTGACACAACTGTATTACCAAGATGCCAATGTAGATGCACGTCTGTTAGCAAATCGCCTGCGCCAGCCGGGATCTTTGCAAGATCCTGGGCACATGGTAGGCCCAACGTTTTTTGAAATACACCAGTGCACTCTGGAAGTTTTGCATTCCCATTTAGTTGCTGCCTCCTTCCATAAAAAAGGTTTAGAGCGAAATGCCTGATACGTCCAACAAGATTTGCAAACAGCGTGATGCGCAACCTATGTGGGACACGGATATGCTCCTTCGCTTCAGCTGCCTTCAATTCGCCAACTTGATGTGCAAGTACGCGGCCAATCTCTTCCCGAACAGCGTGCAGGTCGCCTGTCAAAACCTGCAAAAATCGTTTCAGCATCGCATGAGCGCCTTCCACGCATGACGTTGTCGTATTTCGCAAATGGAGGCAATCGTATGTCCACGCGCTGACAAATTTGGTCTTGTGCGGAATCCAAGTCTTATTCACGTAATCCAGCATTGCAGGAACGTCTTTGAAATCCGCACGCATTTTTTCCCACAGCGTGTCGAATTATGTAGGTGTTGATGCACGGCAAATGGCCGTCCATGCATTCATGAAACGTTCCCCATTTTCTTCCATCAGGTATGAATTTTTTTCTTTTTGCAAGTACGTTTTTGTTAATGTGCCAAATAAAGAAAAGGTGAGGGCACTTAGGAAGGAAAGCGGATATGGCATTTTCAAGTGCCAAGTCCGCGTCTGTCACTAGAACAGCAGGGATATGGCCGCCATCAAAAAGGTTCTTTAATTGGGTTAGGGCCCAGATATATTCGGCGGAGTTCTCCCCTTCGAGGAAAGCAAATGCGACAAAGAAGGACATATTGTGCCATGTGCGCCCAATTACAACCAGCAAGGGCATGCGGAAACGGTTGATCTTGTATGTGCAATCCATCAGTAGCACGTTTGAATATCTAATGGTCATAGCGATTGAGTCAGGATGGGCAAAAAACAGTCGCTGCACATTCCCACATGAGTTGCATTCAACATTGAACCTGTAGTTGCTCCCTTGCAACTCATCAAGCAATGCCTGGATGGGGTAACGACCATCTAGAACTTCAAGCCGCTGTTTCGCTTTTGCATTGTACACCGTCTTTGAGATAGCAAACAACGATGGGTCTTCCGCTCGCAGAGTTGATGGAATTTGGCGGGGAGCAACCCCAGCAGATGCAAGCTGTTTGATCCTCTGCGCTGTTGCCTCAGACAAGCGACGGCTCGTTGGATGCCCTCATATCTCTATCGAAGGCTCATGGTTGTGATGGTCTTCCTTCACGGTAAATCCCCACTGGCTGTCAAATCCCTGACGTGCTGCCACAGCCCAGGGGCAAGAAATAAGCCGTGTTGCTGTGTTGCGTTGATGCTGGTCATCGTCAACGCCGGTGCGTTTTTGGTATCTACCACCACGATCGCAGCCAAGCTCAAGCCGGTTACGAGCAGTGTCCGAACGTTTAATAACGACAGCATAGCCCGCCGCCTAACCAACTTCCCCAACGTAGGTTATCAAGGCCTCACGGGAGGCAAAAGTGCGGGCAGTATCAAGTTCCATGGTGGCAGCACTTGCGGAAAGGTTAGAGAAACACGTCAGGAGTGTGTAACAATCAGAGCAGGTATAAACGGTCTGGGCTGGTGAAACACTTAGGAAAACACGTCGCCTGTGGATACTCTCACACCCGAGACTGGGAAAGGAAGAAAGGCATGTGGCTGCTTAGGTAACAACTCTTCATTTTTTTGCCTGATAAAATTGAAACTATGCAATTGAAGTCTATATTTAAGCAATATAAAAGAAATTCACGCATGTGTAAATAAAATTTTGGTCTTGAATAACATACTTAATTCGATAATTACAATGGAATAAAAACAAAGATGGAGTGTCATTGACCATTTAAACATAAATGAGATATGATAGAGTATTCATCATTACAAGAGAGCTTGAATTCACGCATCATTTATAAAATGATTATTTTCTTCTTGGTTTTGTATGGTATGATCAAACATTGATGCATCTAAAATCTGTCTATGTGTAAAAATCTTTTGATAAAGGCAGTTTTTGATTGAGATTGTTGTAAAAATGAATTAAATTAATGATCATAAAAAACAACTAGTTTATCATTGAATGATTGTTTTTTAATTCTAAGGATTGATTTATAGATGAAGTGTTCAGACAAAGTGAATCTTGTTTAAACATATAAACAACTTGCTAGTTAAGATTTATGAATTTTCTTGACAATAGATGTTGGGAATATAGATTTGGTCATAACCAAGATGAAACTTTTCAAGATAAATAACTAAGACGTGATGGCAAAGTTTGATATTTTGGATGTTTAGAGATCCAATTTTTTATATCACAAGTTATTGACGTCAATTTTTTGGATGTCAATAGGTGATAAATCTCCTATCAAATAGAGAGGCGATGTGACTTGGCAAGATGAGAATGAATTATCTTACATGTTGAAGCTGTTTATCTTCACATCAATGTCTTTAAAGCATTTATTGCTACTTGAACTGATCTTTCTTTTGAGGTTGACAAAGATTGATCTTATCTTTCATTTGTCGAATAGCTAGTTAAAAAATTGCCAAAGAATAATCCATTTGCATCAAGAAAATTAACTTTCGATGAAGTGCTTAAGGTTTTGGATAATATCATGTTCAAAACCATAGTGATTGGATCAATAAATTACTTTGATGTTGTAATTGAAGATATTTCAGAATGAATTTTATGTTTTTATATTATATTGATAATTTTGATATTGGACATAAGGAAAATTTAAATGGTTTATGACATGAATGAATCAAAAATGATAAGCAGTTGTAAGAAATTTCAAGAAAGCTTGCATAGGAAATAATTATTAAAATAAGATCTATCATCAGATTTTTTGAAGTATTTGGTTCTACAAAATAACAAAAGAATTGCATGAAATAAGATAAGTGAAAGACATTGATGAAAAGTTTTATTGAAAATATGTTATTTTAACTAGTCAGAACACGAGAGCATATCTTCAAATAATGTATATATTGGACTACTCTTCATAACCTTTTCATAAAAATTATGAGAAATTAATGCGTGAAATCAACTTTTGAAATAAAAGAATGATGAAAACATGAAGTATTTTGTTGAAAGCACAAAAAAGTTGAAACCAAAATTTCACTAGATGCTAAGGAATTATAAAGATGAGAAAAATTTACCATGGTAAATATAAGGTCAATGCTTACAAATTTTTTTGTCAAAGTTTTAAGATTTTAAAGTTGAAACAAGGTGGAATGCAAATTTTTTTTGAAAAAATTGGAGCTACTTCAAAGTAAATTAATAGAGAATACTAATTAATTAATAAAAATCAAAATAAGATAATATTTCCCATGAATTATTATGATGTTCCTCCTAGTGGTTATTAGTCTCAAACATTATTAAACAATCTTTGTGCAAAAATTTGATTAATGAATGGAGAGTTTATAATTGCAGAGTATAAAAATATGAAAAAACTTAAATTAAAATAAAATATGAATGAGACTTTGTGTTTAATGATGAGTGAAAAGATTGTATAAGAGTTTGTTGTCACAATGTTATGTACATAAAAGTCAATGTTTTAGCACCCTTATGAACTAACAAAAAGACATCTTAAAAACACATCTTAGACTTTTTGGAATGTGAGTTTAACCTAAAGAAGAATCAGATATCACAAGTAATATTTACTGAACAACAAGTATGACATTTTTTTCAGATTTAAAGGTCTTGAATTAAATTTTTAGAAAATCTTACACAAGTTTGTTGGAAGTTTGGCAAAAGTGGCCAATATAATAAGGATTGATGAGCAAAGATCAAAACAAATGATATTTCTATAGCCAATATGTCTACGTTTTGATCGCAAGAAGTTTATTCGCTCAACAATGGAATATGATGCAAGAGATATATTCTATCCATCTCATAAATGAATATTTTTTACATATAAAATTTAGATTCTGTTTGTTTTATCATATTCGTTTCAATATGGTATTATTTTTCAATATTAAAATTCATTTGAATATTTAAAAAATTGAGCAATTTTATATTTGTTAAAATTATTAAATATGTTAAAAATTAAAAATTTAATGAACTTAGACATACTTGAGTTTGTGTTGGATATTAAATATATACTTGATTCAAGATTGAGTTGAATTTCAAGTATATTAGATTCAAAAAGCCTTGAATTATATATATATTTTTTAAAAAGTGTTTGAAGTGAGATTTATTGACAAGATTTTATTAAAAGAACATAGTTATAACTATTCACACATATTAGAGAACTACATAAATTAAATTTACTAAATTTAAATCTAAGAATACTCATATATATTATCCAAAACAAAAAAAAAAAAAGATTCTTCATAATCTTTGATGATAGACTCTTGTTAGCTGCCATAATTTCGTTGACTTTAAGTTTTGTGAATATTGTGTTATGGGCAAGCACCATATGAAAACTTTTTATGTTCAAATTCACTATTCTAAAGAGAAACTTGAGTATATTCATATTGAAATTTGAAGATATTATCCAAAAATTTTATTTTATGACAAATTAGACTATGTTTTTTTGTTGATAAGTTTTAAGAATTTGTGTTTATTTATTTTCTCACACCAAGTTTTAAGGTCTTTATAACTTTTAAAAATTTGAAAGTTGAAGTTGAAACTCATACTAGACACAAGATGAAAATTCACTTGTATTTAAGTTTTTTTTTTTATAAATTAAGCTAGTCAAATTTAAAGTTATATTTCATCGAATTGAGGCATTGATTTTTATTTCTTTTTTAGAGAATTTAAGATAAATCTAATTGACACATGTGTATAAGTTATTTCTAATAAAGTTTTGATTATATTGTGTTTTTTAAAAATTTTTGCATAATAAGCTTAAGCAGAGATTATGTTGTATATATATTTATAATTTTACTATGTATTGATTATGTCTTAATTTTATTTTGCTCTTTTTTAACCATGATATATAAACTAAATTGTTTAAAACTTGCTGCAAAGTAATTACATAAATTAAGAATTTTAAAATCTTCATAGCATGACTAAATTGTTAGTACTGTAGTCAGCAAAGATCTTTTATGAACTCAAGTAAGCTAAATCCTTGTTAGAGATGCTGGTTAAATTTTCACTATGAGAATATGAGAATTCATGAAACCTGTCAGTGAAACAAATCAAGATTTTTTGTGTAAACTTAGTTCATAGTCATGAATCAAATATTATGTCAATGGCGGCTGTGCTTGTGTGTGTGCATTTTAGTAGTTGTGATTGCGTTAGATCAAAAGGTGAAATATTTATGTGATAAATGATATAAAAAATTATATATTTTTGTTGTTGCTAAAAACATCGCAGTTTGAACTTTACAAAGATTTTGAAACAAGCTTGCTCTAGAATTCACCAATAAAGTTATTATTATTTTCAAAATAATATATTAAAGAAGATTGAGCAAAATTTAAAATTTAATCATTTAAAAAAACAAAAAATATAGATTTCTCATGTGACTAATGAATGTTTTAATAAATGATGTATGCTTGTTTGAAGCATATTCTATAGCAAGTCCTGAATAACTTTATAAATGTAATTTTAATATTTGATTGAAATTTTTGAAAATGAACATAAACATAACATTTTTAGAAAAATTAAATTTTTACATCAAGTTTTAGTTATTTATTATATTTTAGAATGCGAATTTTATGTTTAAATTCTTTTGCATAATATAAATATTTAATTCTTTTTTTTCTTGACTTAAAAAGTATTTATGATAAGTTTATGATTCAAAAATTTCATAAGAGTTGAACTTGTGAACACATTAAGAAATGTGTGCATAATATCAATTAATATTAAAAAATGGATAAACAATTGAAATCTTTTGATTAGCTAGATACATGTGAAATTCAATGAAAAAACTTCATCATGTATTGCTGCAAATAATTGACGTCTATAGAAGAAAGCTTGAAATTCATCACACAATTAAACTTCAACTTATTCTATACAAAGAGTCAAATCATCTTCAAAAATTAGAATATGGTATCCTAATGTAGAGATAGATTTTTTTGATGAAAAATTTATTTGCCATTTTCACTAATGTGATCTAGTTTTGAAAGCCAATTTAATAATAAAATTTTTAAACTTTAAACATTATATTTTTTAATTTAAAATAATGTCACACCATCACATTATTTATGATTAATTTTCTTCAAGATGATATTTTTTAAATCATTATCTAAACTAAAGAACTATACAATCTTTAGTAGAGAACTTTCTTTTGGTATTTGGTGAAACTTCCACAAGATCCACTAATAATAAACACTATATGCATATAAAAACTAAACTTTAACATTATTGATGATAAAAACTTCATAAAGTCAAATTGATGATGAAAAATTCACACAAAAAAGCTATGAATTAGAAAAAAGTTCATTATTGAGTTGTTAAGTATGCTTTCATTTATTTGTGATGCAGATTTAGAATTATTCTTATTTATTATAGACCAAATGGATGTTGTCATTTCTGTTTTTATAGTAATTTAAATCATGAAATATTTTATGAAAATTGTGAAGTTAAATAAAAAAACATATGATTTGTGAGTGTTTAAAGATAAAACTTTTATATGATTTTAAGTTATAAAGCTAGAGAATAAAACAAGCACTTTGAAAATTATATGAAATTGCAAGAATTCAAATAAAGCTTGTTTGATCTTGTGTGTACATGAAACAAACTTAAGTTGTAGTTTTTTTTTCTATGTGAATTACATGCTTATTGGAACTAAAAAAATTTGCGATACGAATAAATTCAAATTTTTTTTGAGTTTCAAATAAAAATAATAATGTAGTAAGAAGAATATTGAAGTTAATGATTTTTTAAACCTAATCAATATATCATTTTATGTTTCGATGATTTGCACTAGACTTGACATTGCTCTTGATATGATCAAAACAAGCATATACTTGTTATTTCCAAAAAATATATGTTGAAAAGTTATTATATGAAATTTTAAAAATCTTAAATGTACATGAAATTTAGTTTTATGTTTGATGCAAAATTGAACAAAGTCAAATCTCCTAATGTTTATGTAGATGTTGACGATGGACAAGACTTGCATCTGAAACATTATATAATTATGTATTGATTCATAAGTGAAAAGTTGAGTACATTACAAAGTTTTAATATGTAATAATAGTGTAATTGACAAAAGAAACAATTTATTTTGATAGAATTTTTGTTGAGATGGGATGAACTCATGTCTTTGTGAATCTTCACTATGAAAGTCAAATTGTTTTATACTGAACTGTAGATAAATTGATGTATGATGGAGTACAACACATCAACATGTCTTGTCATTTTTCAAATAATTGTGTGTGATAAAATGATGTGTTAATCAAGATTGATGATAAACTTAATCTTTTTGATGTTATTACCAAAATGATCTTCTTACATAGTTTTTCAATACATCGTGCCATATTGCAAGTTTTGCATATGAATACAAGCTCTTAGACTAGTAGGTTATCATTGTATATGATTATACTCTATCATTTTGATTACCACTTAATTCTAATTCTAACTTTAGTTAACATTAAAAACAATATTTGCTATACTTCCATGAATTTCCGTAGAATAATCATAAGGTTCCAGTTCCTAAAGCATGAGTCAAGGAAAAGAACTTAGAAGTTATTTTAGATATTGGTTACCTCTAGTTAGATATACCATGGTTAGTTAGTTAGTCTGAGTAGACTATAATAGAGCCTATTGTAGTAGCTTTAAAGTACATAGTAAAAATTTTGTAGTAAAGAAGTATTGTACTCACGTGAACATAGCATGAAGAGTTGTGTGTGCTTTGTGCTTTTTGTCATGATAGTTTGAACCACAACATATTGATGTGCGAGATTTGTCTAAATTCATGCAAAAACTGGCTGTGTTGAATACATGGGATAATTGTTGATAGAGATTTAACTGCAAATATATTCTCATGTACACAAATTTTTTAATAGAAAAACTGAGGTTTTTCTCTATCTCATGAATACAATAAATAGATCAATATCGTTATGCCAAAGGTTCAAAAGTCTGAAAACACATAACGAGTCATTTATTCAACGAGATCAAGACCATTGTACCAAAGGTTCAAAAGTCTAAAAAACACATAACTAGTCATTTATTCAGGAAAAAGATATCAAAAACTATGTGATAAGACTTGAATTAACATTAGCATTTTTGGACTTTCAAAATGTAAACAACTTGAATAATGTGGAACATTATTTTAAAGTTTACTTTACTATCCTGACCGTAGGTCTGTGGGTTGACGACATATGATCACTGTCGTGACGATCTCTCCTTTGTCACCGTCAAGCAAAGAGTTCATTCGTCAACTGCACACTATCTAGTTTTCAAATTCAATACATGATTAGTCGAGGTGAGAAATGTGTCGACGACCACATTATCCGCCCTTCAGTATGTAATATTACTATCAAGCGCATAGATGCTCTATCATTCACGCACATTCTACGCAATGAACTCGGACTCAGGAACACAAAGAATCATGGAAGAGAGAAATTTTCCGTCGTTACCCTCGTCTTCCCTAACACTTACACCATCTCGTCTCATATACCTCCTAGTTTTTTTTAAATCTGTTTCAACTTTGCATCAAGTAGAAAACACTAAAAAGATGCTACTCAATCTGAAAAATTGTGTTCATGTGTTTACTCTCTTGCAAAGCTTTGTATTTGAAAGCATGAGAATTGTCAAATATGTTAAATTTGTGTATTTGTTTCGGAGACGAGTGTTCTTTCCAAAGCTCTGCATGCCCATAATGTTTGACTTCATACACATCAATTGAATCATCTATCTAGATTGATTGAAACGTTTATAGCTTTTGAAGTCTCTGTTGTAAGCGAACATGAAATGTACATTTTATAAAAGCTTTAACGTAATAGGAACCAAATCTTTATACCGTACGCATAAATTTGTTGCATCTGCAAAAAAAAGTAGCTTTGACATATCTACTTTGAAGAAGTTCATGTATTTTTGGTGAGCGCTTTCAAATGTCAAAGTGTTGCATCTCAAGCTATCAATTATATCCAAACTTTTCTTAGTACACTTTGATTTGACAAACTACATGACAGAGGTGTAGTTTTATGATCATGCAAGAAGTTGATTACACATCTTGGTAATTCATTGTACTCCAAAATGTGTTGCACTTCTCAGCATCTTTATTTTACTATTTTGATCAACAAGAATGATGGATAACATGCAAGCATTCCATGTGAAGATTTATCATGGAGTCTCATTATCTTGCTTTTGAACATGCTGTGATATTCTATAAGGAGCAATGACTCTAATGGCTTAAGATACATGATTATAGTCAGAGTTGAATTTTAGTAGATAGGGTATGTCGTCTAATCATCACACACATCATGTACTATGAAAATTTTCAAAGTGAAAATTCTAAAAAAATGATAAAAAAAAATTAAAATCATGCTGAGATTCCTCCATATGTTTGATGTATTTATAGTCAAAGATGGTTCTCAGGGCATGTCAAAATTAATCTCTACATTTGAGAATATTTGAGTGTTACAACACAATTTCTACAACTGTATCCATTGACTTGAATATTAAGCTCTCCATAAGAGACATCACAAATATTAACAAATGTTTGCGTTATCTTTGAGAAATCATCTCTACAAGAAGCAGATTTGATATCAATTCGGCCATTGTAAAATCATCCATGTCCAACCACAGAAATAGATGAGAAGCTACAAGAGCTAATGCAAAGTTGCGCTTCATATAAAACATCTCTAATCTACGAATACTATTATATGTGCCAACATGGAGAAATCTTTATAAAATTGAAAATTACAAACTTTTAGACATAGAAAAAATAGCTATAACCATCATTAGTTAATTAGAATTAAAGTAGAGTTTACTCTAAATGTTGATTTAGATACTTTGGCGTGCATTAGTCATAGTTGCCGCGTCAGCGATCCACGCGCTTGGTAGGTAGAGGGTGGGTGTGTTAGTTGACAATGTCACGTCAGCAATCCGTGTGCTTGTAGGTAAGGATTGAGTGTGTTATTTGGGAGCGCCACATCAGCAATCCGTGTGCTTGTTAGGGTTATCCGCCACGTCATCCATCCACTAGAATTGGGATGGATGGTGGGAATAAGATCTTATTTCCTTGTACTTGTTGGTGAGAGCTATATAAAGGAGAGGAGATCCATTGTTGGTATCTTTCATCTTAAGAGTTTACGTTTCTATCTTCGAGTGAACTTTTCTCTAAACCCTAATGTTACAATAACAAAGTAAAGTTTTTGAACTCCTCGATTGATAACTTTGCTTTTTTGTTTGCTAGTTGCCACCTTCTCTTTGTTCTCCTATCATGATATCTGATCCATGCCTTGTCTAAGAACTTTTCTCGTCTTCCTATTCCTACGTTCTCTCTTACTCCAATTCTGGTATTAGTTCATAGATCATCTTTTCATAGCAGATTACTACCATCATTTACGTTGAGCAATAACTCTTCTTGTTCAACAAAAAATGCCTAAAACCATGAAAACAAAGAGAAAAGTAACACAAATGTAATACAAACAATATCCTCGATATGGTCAAAAAGCATATATGTGATGCATAATCATTTGATCCTATATGGTATTCCTTAAGTCTTCTTTTGATATAAACCGACTCTAACCTTGGTTACAAGAGTGGATGGTCATCAAGGAGGTGGAAAATAATACTCATGTCTTCCTATAGCCAAATAAGTGTCTTGATTTAGAAGAGAAATTTTGATTCAATTGTTTTATCAATTGAAGATAATGGTTAAAAAAAAGATTGACATTGCTAAACACCTCAATCCGTAGCAAGATGCCAACATATAAAGAAGAAAGAAAACACTTAGAACAAAATTTACTTAAAATTTAAATTGAATCCGCCACAATCCTGAATGATGTAGTATTTGAGTAGTTTAGAAGAAGTCATAACATCTCTTGAAATGTCATGGATAGTATTTAAAAACTTCAAAATAGAAAGATGATAAAGATCACTCATCTTGTAAATACTTGTTGCTTATATAAAAGTACAGCTTCCTTTACATATGATTTAGGTGCAGAATCTCATTTGAAACACAAATATACTTGCATGACATCCAATTACTCAAAACACGACAAAATTGTGAACGGTGAAGAGAGAATAATATGCGACAAGATGTAAAAATCTTTATAAAATTCAAAAGTATAAATTTTTAGACATAGAAAAAACATCAAAGTAAAGTTTTTGATATACTCAATAGATAATTTTGCTTTCTTGCTTACAAGTTACCTATTGGTTTGTCTTTAATAAGGATACATTTCCAAAACAAGGAAAACACTAGCAAAAATGAATCTAATATTAGCTCTTAATTGTCAATCGATTATCTCTATCAAATCATCATTTGGATTAATCATATTTGTGCTAGCAAAAAGATTTTTATCTAGAAATTTTTGCATGAAAAATCTAGTCTCAAATAAAAAATTATATTCAATTCAATTTGTAATTTCCAACTTTTTTATTTTCCACACAGTTGAGTGCTACGCTTGAATAACGTCTTACTAATTGTTTCCTTTTTTTTTCTTGAATTTTTGCTATAACATCAATAAAAAATTTGTCATCACTAATGACAACACTAATTTCTAAAATAACGTTTGGTATAGCTTGACCATCATTGATAACACTTGAATATATATTCCTATCGCCGTTAACATTTTGAAGATGTTTTAAGTTTTCACATGTGGTTACATATCAGTTGCAATAAAAATAAGAATAAATTCAAAGACAAAACTAATAAATACATTTGATTATACAATAAAAGATCAAATTCAATGCATGTTAATGTCATTTATCAAAAAATCTCTTTAATATATTTGACGACATTTTTTCTTTTGATAATTTTTCATAATTAAATTGCTTCTCTTTGCACCATGATACTTGTCAAAAATTCATAGTGTTCTACTCAATGTCAAATCACTTGGCATGATATATATGTTGGGTGTTGTGATATGTACTTTTCTGTTTCAAGTTTACATTGCTCTTGACTTTTCAAGTCATGGAAGTATTTATTTATCACAAGTAATGTGCTATTCGTTTTGGTATCAATCTTTGATGCAATTTTTTCTATTTGCATCCAAGCTTTTCTTGATTTTTCAACACAAATGTTACTTCCATTGAACCTCAATTTTAACATGAATTGTTCTTTATCTAAATCATTCAACATTTAACTCTTCACAAATTTCTTTCACTTGCAATTCTGCACTATATTCCACTAACAAATGAGGATTATTTTTTAACAACTCTAGATTCTTATTATAAATCAATACTTCGTAAAAAAATTTGGATTGCGATCTAGTCCAAATTTCATGTTGTGGAATAATAGATACTCTTGGTGTACTTTGCACATCAAAGTATTGCTTTGATGTTTGCACATGTTGACTTTCATAGTCCATGAACAATCACACAAAGTCAATATAGAACAACAATATCAAACAATGTATTAGTTTTTGATTTTGGACATATTACCTCAACAAAATTTGGCTTTAAAGAAACATAATCTGAATACAACAGATATAACATATAATTTTTTATGATAAAAAAAAATTTATGTATAGTTATAGTGACTTATATATTAAAAGAAAATCATGAATGCAAATGTAAAATCATACAAATTTTGAAATAAGCATATTTTATTTCAATTTCTGTTGCCCATACACTCTAAAGATAATACTTATTTCTTTCTCCATTTGAAAATCAATCTCATTGTATTTCTACAAATATTATATTGAAAGAAAAGAAGCATGCTTCTAAAAAGCATGTCTAATAAACTATCCAATACTATCTATACAATAATGCAATATAACTACAAGTAAATCACAGAAGAGTTCAAAGATTGGATTCATTTCAAAGTAATAGAATCAATATTCAATGATTCACGTACATAAAAATGTGGTGCATAAAAAATTCTTTAGAAGAAATGATCTTCGGTATGATTTCAAAGAAATAAATAGTGTTCTTTACAAAAAAAATTTTATCATATCGACAACAATACCTCCATCAGCAAGGAACAAGTTACAGATATTCAAAACTACAATTATAAAACAATGCAATATGTATTGCAAGAGTTTAAGAGAAGATTTTGAAGGTCAATTTCATTTCAAAGTAAGAAAGCCAATATTTAATGAACCACGTACAAGTATAAGATTTTCAAGATAAAACACAATGTGAGCTATACAAATGAGCATCGTAAGTTTTGTAATCAGTATTATCAAATGCTAATGTGGTAAGACAAATCTATACAATTGTAAAACAAGAAAACGAGTACAAAATTCAAATTTTGTGACTTGGATTCGAGAAAACCAACAAAAAGATTCATATTTGAATCACTCAAGGATTCATTTGGACCAGTATGATTGTAGTTTCATGTGCTATGTCAGAACAAAATCTCATCATCTAGACCACATTGTCATAGTCACGATCATATCTCACATACAACATACACGCACGAGATAAATCTGAATTGAAATGACAAAAGTCAAAATTAAATGTGTGCAGTTCACATATCACAACATGACGATGAACTAATGGAGTTAAATCTAATCAGATTACTGACAATCAACATCAAAACAATGAATAAAATATTTTCAATCACGGTGTCATATAGATAAAATCAAAAACTCAAATTACAATTAAAACAAATTTAACCTCATATTTGGTTGTTGCAAACGTGTTATTTAACGCAAGAGGCTATTTTGAGATAAATGAAGCATCATATCAAATTTCCATTTGGATTGAAGAAGCAACATGAAACTTTAGGATGGATATGCAGATTTATACTGTTGATGTAGAAGCAAAAAATGAGAATGTGCATTAGGCCAAATCTGCATAGAATGTTAGTACTTTTTATGAAACATATAACTTTTTCTTGCCATCTTTGCTTTAATGTTATGCAAATCTTTCACATGAATCGTGTTATCTTTAGCTACTCTAATGGACCATGGAAGAGCAACAATATTATTGAAAGTACAATCTTGACCTTTTATTTAAATATTGCTATTTGAAATGCATGTTTTTTAGATGGCGTTGGATTATTTCACAATAATCTAATTCCATCTTATACAATTACTCTATGTTTTGTCTGAGCTTGTTTGTAATTTTTAGAGCATATGCACAGTTAAGACTCCAAGAAACAACTACATTTTTTGCAATTTTTCGTGACACCTCTCGCGTTTATCATAACAATAATTTCTACAATACAAATGTAAAAATCAAATTAATATTAATACATATATATGAAATAAGGATTGCAGAAGTATAACATATAAATCAAGAAATTCATATTATAAAAACATTCAAACAAAATACACTTAAATTTGTTTGTAATATATGAGTGTTGTATGAGGTTCAGATTTGTAATATGTAACAATAAAGTTACGAACACATATTCTTTTAGAATGATCATTAGAATTTATTTTTCTTGATCTTGATTTACTATTGTCACATATACCGAAAAGTGGTAGGTGATTTTTTTTAATATTGTGTATGGAATCCAAGAAGTATGATTAAATATCCAAAAGCACACCAGCAAGTTAAAGTTTTGATTCAAGCCAGTCCTCGGGTCATTGGTTTGTCTTTTCTAAAAGGTTGTTTCAAATATTATATTACTTTTCTCTTCATCATCTAGAAAATCGTCTATACTCTCACTTGAAATACGAGCTATCTTCAATAAAGAATGACGCATTTTTCAAATCCATTGCAAATCATCTGCATGGACTATGTAGGAGGTGATTGAACAAAAAATCAACTATGCTTTGTGTATATTTACCTATATCAATAATATTACATGCATGATAGATTTTATTGATAGAAAAAAATTTCATCTTGTCTATCAAAACATAAAAAAAAATCGTAAGGAACCTTAATTACAAATTGAATTTCTGAATCTTTTGATTTTGAAAAATGATGCTTAAAACTCTTCGTAAACAACAAAGTAACTAATGAAAGCTAGAAAATAAAATTTTCTTAAGAGAACTTACCTTGAAAGCCAATATAGGGTTTAGTGGATTCACGTATGGCCCAATTATTACCATTTACCATTTACTATTGCTTGTTTCGTAAAAGTCATACTATGCAATCCTCAAATTTGCTTCTATAAATTCCAAGTTGTAATTGTACAAAGGAACTCATATGTGCTTTATTTAAAACTTTGCTATGCAAAAAATTCGTAACTAGTAACCAAAAAAACTAGAGAAGATGAAAATCGGTCTTATGTGAAACATTTATCCTTTCTTGTTGAAAGAAAAGAAGCAGAATCAAATTTTGACTAAGTAGACGTGGCCAATATGGTTGACTCCTAGCCCTAGCCCAGTGCTCAAACAAAGTGGCCGTATAATTTATTTAAAAAGTACATTTCAAACACATACTTTTATATCTAGCATCCGCAATGTGGACAGTGAAATGGAGGAACGGAAGTCAAGGTGTGAAATTTGAGTCTAGCAATCACATGTGTGTTTGCACCACAATACTTTATATCACAGTGTGTTGCATGCTCTTCACTAATCACCAGTCTCTATACATGGTACTGGACTGACCAAACACCTCTTCTTTCTTCAAGCTCATAGCTGCGTCGAGTTACAATCCATCTTTAAGATATTTGTCTAATACCTAATGAAAGTTATTTTCAAAAAAAATATCACAATCAGCATACTTTGAACTTCATCAAATAGACCAAGAAGAAATAGAAATATTTTGAACTTCATCAATTAACCAAGAAGAAATAGAAATATTTTGAACCTCATCAATTGACCAAGAAGAAAAAAAAATACTTTGAAATTCATCAAATGGACCAAGAAGAATTAGAAATATTTTGAACCTCATCAATTGACCAAGAAGAAACAAAAATACTTTGAACTTCATCAAATAGACCAAGAAGAAATAGAAATATTTTGAACCTCATCAATTGACCAAGAGGAAACAAAAATACTTTGAACTTCATCAAATAGACCAAGAAGAAATAGAAATATTTTGAAATTCATCAATTGACCAAGAAGAAATAGAAATATTTTGAACTTCATCAAATTGACCAAGAAGAAACACAAATACTTTCAACTTCATCAAATGTACCGAGAAGAAATAGAAAGACTTTGAGTATGAGACGACAACCTTCAAACTATAGTGCTTCATTAGAGGAGAAGCATGAATGCGACCGACATATCGGGTAGACCCGACTTCTACAAATCTTGTAGATACTCTTCTATTCACGTTCTCTTGTTATTCCTGTAATTGTGTGACTCTAAGACGACACAAAGTGCTCCTCAAATTTGCGTATGACTCTTCTTCTTCAGTCTCATGTCCTATTCCAACCAAATCAAAGGTTCCAGCTAGCTTGCTCCGCCATTGCCGTTAGGAAGGAGCATTCCAAGAAACGCAGGACGAAAAGTACAGATAGCCTCGTGGAGGACGCGAAACTCAAAACCCCGGGTGATGCCCTCAGCCCATATGGCATTCGGTTGGGGTTAATTTAGCCCAACGTCTTACTATGACTGATCAATTCTTCACATTCTCTGTTACAAAAGGTTACATTCAGGTACAGCTTTACCACGATGTGACTATTTACAGGAGAGATAGAGAATTTGATTGGATGGCATCTGTGTGTTTGACTTTTACTCAAAGTCGCTTACAGCTCGACAGGATCTACGTATATTATGTATGAAGTCTCTCAGGTCTTAGGGCACATTTGCTCACGCTGTGCGGTAGTAGTGGAACATTCTCCGGCGACCGTAGTTGCTGCTGTCGATTTGCAATCATAGAACATTTCTTTGAAGAGTTACTGCCCATCTTGAGGATTTCTAGTCATTGTTGAAGTACTATTACAGCACAGAAATTCTAATAATTCTGTTCGTAAAGAAGAGCCATCTTGATGCAGGACGAAGGCTTTCATAGGGTCTTAAAATTCTTAACAACCACTAGGTAAATGAGGAGAAGAAATGGACAGAATATATTAGAATATTACAGCGAAGAAGAAATACACTTTCATTTTATATCGATAAGTAAAGGTTGACTTTCGTTATGGAAGAATTTGGGAGCAGCGTGGGGCAAGGCATGGGGATAAAGTAACGGGAAGAGCATATACGAAATATGATGCAAGAAATATATATCACAAGAAGAATATCGAGATTTGCCCCCAACTGACACTACCTGCAGGAGATAAACTGTAGTGTTCTACAGGATGTCGAAATCATGAATTCATTTCGAAAGGATAGATCCACGTTCAAACTTGGGCGTGATCCATTAAACCCTGTCGTTGTTAAATGACGAGATTTTTTAATTCTCATGACCCTCCCTCGTCAGAAGCCAAAGGTAAGATTGATATTGAATCAGATGCACATGACTACAGCCAAACGTAACGAAAGGCAAGAATAGAAAAACGAGCATTAATAGTCTAGTAGAGAGATGTCGATTTATCAAATGGCACAGTCTCTTGACAGAAATGCTCGCGGAAAATTCAACGGGTCACCAGAGCCAGCGGTGCAGCGGACATGATCTTTCGACTAGGCGAAGGTCGTGGTCGTACGTACGTTCCACATTATCGGGAAAATTGCTCGACGACGCCGCTCTCGGAATTCTTACCTTTGGAATTCACATAAATTGCAAGGGAATGACAAACGGCGAGATGTGAAATGTCCCCATCTCCCGAGAATCTCTGAACCTCACAGTGGCCACATCAATCATTTACCGTCGGATCGGCGAGTACCGGCCCGACTGTCATCGATGGTGAGCTCCAGTCTGTCAAGAGCGTACGATGAACCGCTGTGGAAACTGTACGTTCGTGGATACGGAAGCGCGGAGATGCGGGTGTGGGAGTGGGAGTGGCGTGGCGGCGGTGGAGGGGAGAAGACGACGGATTCGTCCTCGAGTACCCGGCACCTTGATGGCGCTTCTCGATGGTGACGACCGGGAAACCGGCATTCTTCGCGCGCCTCATGCTCATGCTCGCGGACGTGATCAAAACCCGAGAACTCATATATGCAAATCGGCATAGCACATCAGGCAGTCACAGACAGCAGCGCAGACGTAGAGACAGAAAGAGCTCGCAGGTCGTCAGCAGCAGCATCAGTCCTACAGACTGACGAAGAGTTGCTGTTTTCGAGGCATTCGGTGAAAGTATTCACGCCGTAATTGTATTCAGGAGGAGGCGGAGGAGCGGGAAGAAAGAAGCATGGCTCCCGAGGTGTTGACTAGAACATGGACATTTCTGACGGCTATGGCGAGCAGTACACTGCGGAGTCAAGGGCAGGCCGGAGACGGACGAGAGAAAGAGCTGCTGCAACACGTACTGGCAGTGGCCGAGAAAAACCCGCAGTCGGTGTTGAAGGCGATCGATCAGTACGCTCAGCGCTCGTGGCTCATGAACATCGGCGAGGACAAGGGACTCATTCTCGACCAGACTCTGAGTGATCGGAAACCGAAATCGGTTCTGGAGATCGGAGCTTACGTCGGTTACTCCGCAGTCAGGATCAGCTCGCAGCTCGATCAGCCCGGCGCCAAGGTCATCAGTCTAGAAATGTCGGCTGAGAACGCCAGCATTACTCGGCAAGTCGTCGCACACGCCGGTAAGTCGAGAATCTCCTGTTTTCCATGGCGAGAGCTCTTACATTTAAATCTTGTGAAGAATCGAGTCTCAGCATTTCTGTCTGATGTGAGTGAGTGGATGGGATGGGATGGCCTGGACGCGAGAGCTGGGTCAGTGAGGCTGATCGGTCCGTGGTCGATGGTTTCTTTGTGCAGGTCTGTCCGACAAAGTTGATGTGGTGGAGGGGATTCTGAAGGACAAGTTGGAAGACGTCACGAGGCTGCTGCACGAGCTGGATTGCAAGACATTCGACTTCGTGTTCCTCGACCACGACAAGGAATTCTATCTTTCCGACTTCCTGATCCTCAAGGAGCACGGTCTGGTCGGCAAAGGCACGGTCTTGTTTGCAGATAACATGAAAATTCCCGGATCCCCCATTTACCGAGAGTACGTCATGAAAACTCACGTCGATGATTTCGACACCGTCGAGCACAAGACACGGTTCGAGTACCTGAGATGGCTGCCAGACAGTGTCGTCATCTCAACTTGCAAGTGAGCAACGGAAGGCTCGTCTCAAACCTTTGCTCATTGCTTACCCCCGCTCGCCTCCTGAATGAACCGTCGAAGGTTAGCCCTACGCAGCGCCTGGCGAATGGTGACGAGTCCGATTCTTTGAGAATCGAGGAGCTTGTGAATGTTGCAATCCGCAACAGCCCGCCCCGCGATCAAGATCACTGGGGAGGCAACAGTCAGAATTCGGAATGTATCCGGGATCGCTCTCTCTCTCTCTCACTCTCACTCACTTCCAGCAATTGTTCCGAGGCCCGGCATGTACTTTGTGGGTGGACTCGGGTGAGGCGTTCTTCAATTGAAAGAAAGAATGAATTTTCTATTGTAAGAAACTTAGTTACGAGATATTGCTTTAGTCTTCGTTCGGCAACGAGGGAGAGCCTTGTATCACCTCCGAGCTGCATACCATGGGTTGATTATAGATTATTGTCTCAGCCCCTCGCTGAGAAGGAGCATCTCCCGTCTTGTTTATACACAATTGTGTTAACCTGCCCTTACGAGGGCGATAATGTGAACCGCTGTCGTCCGGCAGTACTGCAGTCTCTTTCCATTGAAGTCTGTGCTTGCTGGATTCCATTTCTCTTCACTATTCTCGCTCTGTTGTGATCGATCGGAGAAATTAGATGACAATTTTCTGTCTGAGGTCCGCTGATCGAATGCAGCTTTGAGCACGTCCGCTGTATGTAGCTGTCATTCTGGCTTGGGTGGCTGGACACATATTCATGGACATGTGCTAAATTTGGAGTCGGTGTTCAGACAGTGGGAGGGAAGCAACTACCAGCCAAGCCAACCCACTCATAATCACATGCCGCCATCAATACCATCGTTCTTGCTTTTTGGCGCTGAAACAGCTGGATCCAACGGGTCCAATCCATCATTGTTCAATGCTCAGTGACCGGACAGCACCTAGATTCAAAACAGTCTTCCTCTCTATACCATTCCCAATCGGGAACGTCGCTACAGTACGAGCAGGGGGGCAGCCGGTTTAGAAAAAAAGTTGGACCGGTTCACCGGTCCAAAATTGAATGGCCATACTTGGGACACACGCGCCCGCTAATTACCATGCCTTCTTTTGCTACTACCCAAGGGCACTTCTGTTACAATCGGAACAGAAGACCCTCTCCTCTGCATCGGTTTAGCAACTGGGTTTGAGGGGAATATGTAACGGGTGTGGCTTTACCGAAAACGGTGTGACCTTGGTCGGCCCAAATTAAATTATCTTAATTATGAAAGCTCGAACTAATTTTGACCCGTTAACTGGTTAATTTACCGGTTACCCGGTCAAAAATTAATTTCTTTATGAGTTCTTTGAAGTATAGTACGTTAATATGACGAATTTTCTCCGGTACCGGTTAAATGATACTGACGGTTAACCGTCAGTCAGGACCGTGGCCAAGCCTAGGGACTCCTAGCATCTCAGCAAATCATTGCTCTATTTCTAGTAATAGATTACGTGCTAGAAACAAATTAGCAGTGAAGGTTCACTGGTATTTTGTTCACTGCGAAGGCCGGCAAGGCAATTCTCAAATCTTACAGTTTCCAGCAACAAACATATTCTTGTAATTCATGCCTCATCGAAATGTTGATTTGTAAGGAAGAGCCCGTTGCACGAAACATTCTGGCTCCGGATGCCCATGGAGAAATCGTGCATTTGGAACGGAATGAAAGTGGAAATTAACTGAAGTATGATACAGGGTGACGACAACAATAGCGACCGTAAAGTAACCAACTAACGCTCGCAAGTACACACGGACCTGGTTTGGCGCCACTGTGAGTGATATGTAAGTCTGCATTCCACTAGTTGTGCTGACTACGACGACCGTTAAGAAGGTCATAAAAAGTGTTGACCAACGTGGTAAACAGTTGTGAAACTAGTACAGTACTCCACTTGCCGCCTGCCACGAGTCTTCGATCCACCCGCAGGATATCCACATCATCTGCACTTTTCCAAAATCTGCACACTACGGCAAAGAATAAATACTTAATTTGTAAAGAATGAAAAAGGGAGCAAAGTGGATAGCCAAATCTGCACGAATCGCACTACAAGGAAGAACAGCCAATGGCAAAAAAAACTATAGCTTCTCTTTTGAATAAGGTGGTTAAGGGGATAGTCAAGTTTTCTATGGGAAACTTTCTGCAAGGAAATACTTTTCTTGGCAAAGAGTTTACTGGGATTTCGAAGAATGAAAGAGGGGCTTAGAGTATAACATACATGTGGAAAGCGCGCTACAAGATATAAGACTTATTGGAAAAGATTTTACTTCTTATTTTTCTTAATGAAATAGAAGTCTAAGTGGGCAGAAAAATCTATGCAAACTGCTCTACTAGCAAGAAAAAAATTGCCAAATACTTTATAATCTTTCTCCATAGATTAAATAAAAAGGCAAGTATTAAGCAACATCCATTACATCAATGCAAACTACAAACAAGAGACTGTAATCCGTTTCTATCGTAATGAGTAGTATGTCATACAATACTCATGATGTCCAAAGTCTATATCTATATCAGATTATCTACATACAACATAAGCATTTGATGCCACATCCTTGAGTCAATAGCTAACTCTTATAATATGTCTTCGGCACATTCTATAACAAGTACATATTGCCAAACATGCAAAAGATAATGTAATTTGTCAATTTGATAATATCAAGAAACATTTATCAAAAGATGCTAAAAGTTAAATTGTTCAATAGATATAGTTGAAAGAGACGAAGTTAGACTGTATATGGATGCACTTTTTTTTAAAAGAACAAGAACAAAAATCTCACCACCATCATTCATAAAAGTTATTGGGGATTAATAACATGATGCATATTATTATGAGCACTCTACCTAATTGCAAAAATATAACATTTGATTATCACATTCATATCAACGTTTAATAAGCACATAAATTCTATAAAAAAATTACAAAAAGTTAATTATTTTTATATCTACCTAGAATTTATTCTACTTTAATTACGATAAATTCAAGACAACAATAAATAGTTAATGTTAAGAGTTGAAGTTATGGCACATGTGTTAAAAATTTTGAATTCTCAAAGATGCATTGTTTAGATCTTAAATGAGATTTTAAATTGATGTATAAGACAAAAATTTATTTCATTTCATCAAATATTGAATGAAAATTTGTATTGATGCTTAACTGTATATTAATGAAAATTTGCATGATGCTTCGATCTATTTTGAGCAATCAAATTGCATTTAAATTTTTTTTCCTGATGCAAATTTTTCCCCATCTGCAACAAATTTTTTACCATCTTTCATTCGTACCATACTTATTTTTTCTAAAACATCATAATTGATCTTTATTTTACACCTCTAGCGATATCCTATTCTTATTCTTGTGACATTCAAATATTAGTTCAATTATTATAATTTTATTATTTTTTATTACATGTAAAACATTTAATCAAAATAATCTATTTTGAAAAAAAATCCATCAATGTATGATCTTGAACGTTTTCTCATGTGCTATTTTCTTTGCAATGAAGTGATCATGAAATTTTTATAAATTAAGTATTCTTTTGTTGGATCTTGTGTGTTCATAAAAGCTATTAAAAATCATATATTAAATTCTATATGATCATTTATTTTAAATATTATTAAAATAAACTATATTTTTCTTGTTGCAATCTCATTAAGATTTATCAATTGCTTGATAATTCTATATAATTTTATGACATATGCATGAAAATATCAAGATTAAGATTGGATTTATTTATCATTTTTGAAAAATAAAATTTATTTTTTGATTTTTTTCATAATCTTCAATGATTTAAGATCAAGTTTTTTTTATAAAATGATGAAAGATAAATTATCTATTGGAAGAACTTAATTTAATTAAAAATAATAATATAATATTTTAAATAAAATTTTTAAAATACATTTCCATTTTTATCAACGTTAAACAAAGTTTATTTCAAACATATGTGATGATTCATATGTTGATTTCAAATGCATTGAAAAATTGAAATAAAAACACGTAATAAAATAAAGCAATTTTATTTTTCTAAAAACAATAAAAAATATAAATAAAAAATAATAATGAAAAATTAAAAAATTATTGCAGTTGAAAGATCACCGTGATCAAGGATGCTACATGATTGCAAAGAAAATCACGACGATTCAGAAATTATATTCGTTTGTCTAATGTTAAAAGAATAACAGAGAGTTCTACTATTTGTTCGACTATACCACTGCTTCCTCATCTCTTTAGTGTCAACGGGACAAGGTATTACAGCGAAATATATGGGTGGTACAAAGCACAAGTAACTTTCTTGAAACTGAGACCCCAGATTGTGCTTTATGTTTATAAACTGTGATAGCTCATTTTCACATGTGTATTTCTCAATCGAAGTGTTCTGCTGGAGAACATATGGATCACTATTTGCAGAAAATCCTATTTGTCGTCCCTGGAACTTTAATCAAAGTGCATTGTCCAAACGATGCACGAATGCTTTACTTTTCATCCCGGTGCGTGGACTGACTGCATTGGCTTGGGTTTAGGGTTTGCTTGGCTTGGCCACTGGCTTGGTCACTTTCGCGCATGAGCCCCATCGTTTCCTTGACCATGTCGGATTGAAACTATGAACATGGAACATCGTTTTTACATAAGGAACCTCGAATACTGCGTCTGACCATGAGAGTCTCATGTAAATATTGCTCTGAAATTACACAATTTTCTTTCAACCTAATGTTTGCTAACAACGACTGTATATGAACTTCTTTGGGCCGTATGCTGAGAGGTCAGATAAGAAGTCCTCTGTGTGATAACTCCGATCCATAAGTCGGATTGTAACGGTTGACATCGACCTAAATCAGCTGCCACATGCATCGGTCCCGAGAATTTGAAATCTGAGAAAGTTGAAAAATCTGGGTGACCAAGCACAATTTATTGGAAAAGCAATCGAGAGGCGTTTGTCCAGAAGAACCTGTTCTGCATGTCAAGGTTCTCAGAGAAACAAGCGCCGAGTGATATAACGAATAGTACGCGAGGAGAAAAGATATACAATTGGTGTCTTTGCACAAAGTGTCTACAACATTACCTACTCTCTTGATGGATAGTGTCCGATGTTTAGGAATCGTACGACGACTGTGTCGATTTCTAGGGCACGGACAGGAGCTGGATTGATGGAGAAGCAAATTCCAGTCACAAGCGGCGCTCATGAGCATGGATGGGGATGTCATTGGCGCTCATATCTCGACGTCGCATCAGTCCTTCGTCGTCGAATTCCCAGTGCTCATTACCATGGGTACGATACCACTGTCCTGCGCTGTCATGCCATTCGTATTCAAACCTTACAGAGATTCGGTTGCCAGTGTAGCACCAGAGCTCTTTCATTAACCTGTACTCGAGCTCAGTCTGCCACTTTCGACTGAGAAACTCCCTGATTTTTTCACGCCCTTTGAAAATCTCTGTCCGATTTCTCCACTCGGAGTCTTCAGTGTATGCCATGGACACTCTCGCTGGATCTCGAGAATTCCATGCGTCCTCTGCCGCTTGCACCTTTGCTCGGGCTGTTTCTTCTGTGAATGGCGGAACTAACTTCGTCGTCATGATACGGCTTTGTTCTTAGTGGAGAGTAGTGACTTCGAGTAATCTCGTAGGAATATGGAGCTTGCAAAATCTAGCCACTACGGTACCGCTGAAGGTCGGAGAGTACATCTTTATTCATGACTCTCTCAGTCCAAAACCAAGATACCGACAAAATACAATATACTATTGCACAGGTATCACCCAAGTCTACTTACATATACGTGTCTATGGGACCATGGGACCTTGGATGCATCCGATCATCTGGTATGGATAGCATAGGGCGGCTTGGTCTCCATTCCTAGCAAACTAGGTTCATTCTAAATCAAGCGTCATAATTTTTGGCAAATGCCAACTTTGCCAAAATAAATTTAATTCTGGCAAGTTTCGTTAGGTAATTTTGGCAAAATCTCTAGTGTGTGTATTTTAACATAAAATAGCAAATTTCAAGGGTTGTCTCCATCGTTTGCAGCGTCTTGAGGCTCGAATTGCTTCTGCAACATGATACCAGCCAATGCCAGGCTGGTCAGGTTATGCAAGTGTAGTTCTTTTACCACTTGATCATCAAAAAATTGGTGCCATAGTGGGAAACCCCGTCGCAAATTCACCACCAAACTGGGGATAGAACATTCTCGGGACCGATACATGTGGCAGCTGATTTAGGTCGATGTCATGTGGCAGCTGATTGAGGTCGATGTCAACCGTTACAATCCGACTTATGGATCGGAGTCATCACACAGAGGACTTCTTATCTGGTCGTCGACAAAGATGATGACCTCTCAGCATATGGCCCAAAGAAGTTCATGTACAGTCGTTGTTAGCAAGAAAATTATATAGAAAATTTCAGAGCAATATTTACATCGGATAAGACTCTCACTGTCACAGGCAGTATTCGAGGTTCCTTATGTAAAAACGATGGTCCATGTCCATAGTTTCAATCCGACATGGTCAAGGAAACGATGGGGCTCTGGCGCGAAAGTGACCAAGCCAGTGGCCAAGCCAAGCAAACCCTAAACCCAAGCCAATGCAGTCAGTCCACGCACCGGGATGAAAAGTAGAGCATTCGTGCATCGTTTGGACAATGCACTTTGATTAAAGTTCCAGGGACGACAAATAGGATTTTCTGCAAAAAGTGATCCATATAATCTCCAGCAGAACACTTCTACTGGAAAATACACTTGTGAAAATGAGCTATCACACTTTATCAACATAGAGCACAATGTCGGGTCTCAGTTTCAAGAAAGTAACTTGTGCTTTGTACCACACATAATTTTCGCTGTAATACCTTGCCCCGTTGACACTAAAGAGATGAGGAAGCAAATGTATAGTCAGTGGTGTAGTCGAACAAATCTTCGAACTCTCTGTTATTCTTGTAACATTAGACAAACGAATATAATTTCTGAATCATTGTGATTCTCTTTGCAATCATGTAGCATCCTTGATTAAGGGGATCTTCTAACTCAAATTTTATTTTCCATTTTCCATCATTGGATCTTATTAATATAGTTACTGATATCATTATAAACACAAGAGTGTTCATAAACATCTAATACCAAACAACATACTACCTAAAATAATTTATTTTTTCAAATTGATTCATGATATAACATCTCCGAAGATAATATTGTTACGTAGATTTGATATGATCACTTCCAAGTTTTACTTTTCTAGCTCAAACAACCAGATTTTTTTTCTTAAAAAATTAGCTCCAATTATATTGATTAAAAAAATTAGTAATCTTTGACTAAATAATTCAAACAATTGAATATTCAAACTTTTTTCTGTAAAATTTCACATTATTTTTTATTATCTTTTCATTCCAAACATATAGTTAAATTTCTATTTTATTTCATTCAATATTCAAACTTCATATTTAAACATGACATTTTTTTTCATATGTATATGTTAAGTCAATGGGATTCTATGATAATATGTGATTTCATTTTAGTGTGTTAAGAGTTAATTAAAAAATGGATTCATTATATATTTTAGAAATAAACATAAATAATTAAGAAAAAATTGACTCAAATGATTTGTAACATACAAAATAAACTCAATACCTCATTCCTTCCTTCCTATGGAGCCAAGTCGAGAAGAATGAAGGAAGAAAGGAAGTACTGAAGGGTGTGCACATGTTGACTCTTTCCAACACAAAATCAACTTGTCATTCCTCGTCTTCTGGTCGTCGCTGCCTGCCTATCTACATATGCAAAGTTTTCACTTAGGCAAGTCTCAGGACACAAACAAATTTTTCCACATCCACAATTGTACTTCAACATTCTCTCCGGCAACTTTGTGAAGTAGTTTGACGTGGGTATTATATTATCTTGGCGAAGTAGTCACTCATAATTCATAACCAACCTATAACTCCCGACAATCGGCGGCAAAATATTCAAATTTTTCAAAATTCAATTTCTTCGTGCGTGAGACATAACTAAAATAATCTATCGGGGAAAGCACGTAGTTTTGGGTTTTTTCTGTTTTTGTCCCCATTTTGTTTCAAAGCTCCTATTGATTTGTGCTGTTGGAAATGACACTAATCAGCAAACAAATTATTTTTTACTTCCGACCCTTCAACATTCACTCCGGCAATTTCGTGAAATAGTTTGACATAGGTTTTATATTATCTTGGCGAAGTAGTCACTTATAACTCATAACCAACCCATAACTCATGAGAATCAGCGTCAAAGTATTCAAAGTTTTCAAAATTCAATTTCTTCGTGCGTGAAACATAACTAAAAATAATCTCTCGGGGAATGCACGTAGTTTTGGATTGTTCTATTTTTGTCTCCGTTCTATTTGAAAGGCTCAATTGATTCGTGCTGTTGGAAACGACACGAATTAGCAAATAGATTATTTTTTACTTCCGGCACTTCAATATTTACTCCGGCAACTTCGTGAAATAGTTTGACATGGGTTTTATATTGTCTTGGCGAAGTAGTCACTTATAACTCATAATCAATCCATAACTTCCGAGAATTGGCGGCAAAATATTCAAATTTTTTCAAAATTCAATTTCTTCGTGCGTGAGACATAACTAAAATAATTTCTCGGGGAAAGCACGTAGTTTTGGGTTGTTGTATTTTTGTCTCCGTTCTATTTGAAAGTTTCCATTGATTCGTGCTATTGGAAACGACACGAATCAACAAACAAATTATTTTTTACTTCCGGCACTTCAATATTTACTCCGGCAACTTCGTGAAATAGTTTGGCATGAGTTTTATATTGTCTTGGTGAAGTAGTCACTTATAACTCATAACCAATCCATAACTCCTGAGAATCGACGGCAAAAGATTTAAAATTTTCAAAATTCAATTTCTTCGTGCGTGAAATATAACTAAAATAATCTCTTGAGGAATTGTAACCATCTTTAGTTAGTTAGAACTAAAGTAGAGGTTACTCTAAATATTGATGTAGATACTTTAGTGTGCACTAGAGCTAGCTGCCACGTCAGCGATCCGCACACTTGGTAGGTACACAGTGGATGTGTTAGTTAACAGTTGTAACACTAGGGTTTAGAGAGAAGTTCACTCGAAGATAGAAACGTAAACTCTGAAGATGAGAGATACCAACAGTGGTTCTCCTCTCCATTATATATCTCTCACCAACAAGTACAAGGTGATAAGATCTAATCCCCACCATCCATCCCACTCCTAGTGGATGGATGACGTGGCGGATAACCCTAACAAGCACACGGATCGCTGACGTGGCGCACCCAACTAACACACTAACTAACACACTCAATCCTTACCTACGAGCACATGGATTGCTGACGTGGTACTGTCAACTAACACATCCACTCTGTACCTACCAAGTGCGCGGATCGCTGACGTGGCAGCTATGACTAGTGCACACTAAAGTATCTACATCAATATTTAGAGTAACCTCTACTTTAGTTCTAACTAACTAAAGATGGTTACAAACCTTCCTCCTTTTAAGATGCAACGTCCTCGTTGCACATACGTTCAAACTCCTAAACTATCAAAGGTGCATTTGCTAAATTTTTAGCTGGTTCCCAAGTTGATTCATACGATGGATAGCCTTTCCATTGAATCAAATACTCTACTTTGGGGTATTTATGACCTCGAATACGTTTCTTGAGTATCTTTTCTACCTCAAACTCCTCATGATCTGCTATCAAGGTTGGAAGAGGAGGTGGTGCTGGTTGGTTGGTGAATTGTTTTGGTCGTGGTACATGTATTCGCAATCGTGACACATGAAATACTGGATGTATTTTCATATGTGACGGAAGTTCCAACTTGTATGACACTTCACCAACACGCTTCAAAACCAAAAATGGACCAATGAACCTAGGGTTTAACTTTGGTGTTCCTACAAGAGACAAATTTGTTGTAGATAACCAAACATGATCTCTAACCTCAAAATTCACTTCTCGACGATGAGCATCGGCATGCTGCTTTTGCCGATTTTGAGCTATCACCAGCTTCTCCTTGGCCTGATGTAGTCCTCGGTGAATATGCTCCACGAATTCGTTGACTGCTGCAACTTTGGTCGAAAACTCCTCTCCTTTGGGAAGTCTCATCAAACTTGAAGGAGTTATAGGATGAGCTCCATACATAAGAAAAAATGGAGACACTTTTGTGGATGCATTAACTGAATTGTTATATGCAAATTCCACAAGTGGCAAAAGTTTGTCCCACTCTTCTTGCTCTTCTAATGTGAATGCTCGTAGCATATCCTCTATGGTTCTATTTGCCCTCTCAGTTTGTCCTTCAGTTTGAGGGTGATAGGCCGTTGACATTGCTAGTTTTGTTTTGAAAAAACTAAACAAAGTTTTCCAAAATAAACTAGTGAAGTGAGTACCTCTATCCGTGATTAACACTTTGCTTAAGCCATGATTCACAAAAACTACATCTAGATAGAATTGAGCTAGTTGTGGAGCTGTTACTGTTTTTGTGGTTGGCCTTATGTGAATCATCTTGCTCAATTTGTCCACAAAAACCACCACTGAATCATGTCCTAACGAAGTCCTTGGTAACTCACATATAAGATCCATGGTGACATGTTCCCACCGCTGTTCGGGAATAGGAAGAGGCTGTAATAAACCCGCTGGTTTTTGATTACTTGCCTTGTTTTGTTGACAAGCAACACAACTTCGAACATAAGACTCCACATCCTCACGTATTTTGGGCCATTAGTACACTCGTTGTATACTCTCCACGGTTTTCTCCACTCCCACATGACCTGCAATGGCTGTATCATGACTTTCTGCCAAAATCATTGTGCGCAAATCGTGATCTTGTGGAATCCATATACGCTGATTGTAAAACGCCAAACCTCGAGATGTCTCTGCCTTTCCAGTTTGTAGTGCCCGAGTGATCTTTTCATCCTCCTTTGTGGCTTGTGACATCTTGCTCCACCAATCTGCCTGAATTTTCACTTCTGCAACATGATTCAAACAAGGCATGCGTGTGAGAGCATCTGCAAGTTGCTTCTTTCCCTCCACGTACACAATCTTCATGTTGAAGCGTTGACGCCACTCTGCCCATCGAATTTGTCGTTTGGACAGATCCTTCTGAGTTTCCAAATAAACCAAGGGTTTATGATCAGTCTCCACCACAAACTCCTTATCACCCAAATAATGCTTCCAATGTTTGGTTGCCAACACGATGGCTAACTCCTCCCGTTCTGTCGTGTGATAATTTTGTTCCGCCGCCACCAACTTTTGAGAATAGAAAGCAACTGGATGCCATCCATCCTCCCATTTTTGTTGAAGTATGCCACCTACTGTTGTACCTGATGCGTCAGTGGCCAACTTGATAGAACGGTTAGGATCATACCACTTGAGAATAGGTGCGTGTAACAAAGCATCTTTCAATGCTTGAAAAGCTAACTCTTGAGCTGTTCCCCATCTCCACTTTTGACCTTTTCCTAACATGGAAGTCAAGGCCTGAGCTAGTCGAGCAAAACCTTTCACAAATCTACGATAGAATCCAGTGAGCCCTAGAAAACTCTTCAATTGAGTTTGATCCTCAGGTGCTATCCACTTCTGAATGGCATCTATCTTCTCACTCATCACTTGGATTCCTGTAGCTGTAACTCTATGACCCAAGTAATCTAATTCTGACTTGCCAAATTCACATTTTGAAGCTTTGGCATACAATTGATTGTCTCTTAAAACTTGAAGTACCTCTCGTAAATGACTTCTATGATCACTCAAAGTTTTGCTATACACCAATATATCATCTAGAAAAACAATGACAAATTTATCTAGATAAGGGCGAAACATATCGTTCATCAATCCCATGAATGTAGCTGGTGCATTAGTGAGACCAAAAGGCATCACTAGATACTCAAAGTGTCCATATCTAGTACGAAAAGCTGTCTTGTGAACATCTTCATCTGCAATTCGAATTTGATTGTAGCCGCTTCTCAGATCTAGCTTGATGAAGTACTTCGCTCCTTGAAGTTGATCAAACAAATCATCCATACGAGGTAATGGATATTTGTTTTTCACTGTTTGCTGATTCAACCCGCGATAATCGATACATAGTCTCATGGATTCATCCTTCTTCTTCACAAAGAGTACAGGAGCTCCATAAGGTGAAACACTTGGTTGAATGAATCCTTTGCTCAACATCTCCTCCACTTGAGCTTTGCATTCTTCCAATTCGCTTGGAGCCAAACGATATGGAGCTTTGCAAGTTGGTGTACTTCCAGGTATCACCTCAATCTTGTGATCTACTCGCCTCTTTGGTGGTAATCCTGCAGGTAGATCATCTGGAAAAACATCTTTATACTCCATAAAAATGTCGTTCAAGGACTCCGGGATGTAAGGTTTGTCCGTGGACCCAATATCTCTTATAAGTCCAAGGAAACATACATCATCTCTAGAAATGGATGTTGTACCCATCACAAAGAGGGGTAATTCCTATTCTGAGATCTAATTCTATCTCCATAGATTTTCCATCCACTACTTGTAATCACTTTTCTTCTCCAATCTACCTTCGTATTATACTGTTCCATCCATGACATTCCAAGGATGACATCATATCGAGCTAAACGAATTACTCTCCACTCAATGCTCTCCTTGTATCTACCTATGGATAATTCTACACTCCGTGGTAGTGTTTCTATCACTTCAGTTTGGCCGTTTGGCAATTCAACTTCTTCACTCACGTCCTTCATCAACATCAAACCTAACTTTATAGCAACACTCCTTGATAGAAAATTCTTAGTTGCTCCAGGATCAATTAAAACTCTCACCTTGTGTCATTCCATGAAACCGTTAGTGACAATGAGTTGAGCTTGCTTCTTACTCCTTCCATGAGCTCCCAACCATTGCCTTCTTCTAACCTCGACTTTTTTTCGCTTTGTAGAACCAGTAAGGCCGCGAGGCAAGATTACTGGTGATCTTCGTTTCCCGAAATTGCTTCCTCCACCTCTTCATACTCTATCCCCTCCATATTGTTGAACGGTCGTCGCTGCATGGGCCGTCCTCCTTATTGTGTCGGCCGAACTCGACAAAACTTGGCTATGTGACCCATTCGTCCACATGCATAGCATTGGCGATTGTCACGAACTCCAGCTCCTCCTCGAACCATTCCATTATTTGCGTAACCTTCTTGCAAATTTGGAACTCCTGGTCGCCTAATCTCACCTCCAAATCTTGGTGGTGGTCCTCTTGTTGATGCAAAACCTTCTCTACGTCGAAGGTTTTCCAACTCCATCGGTGTTGGACCAGATGGATCTCAAAAATTGCTCACTGGTTCACCGTGTGTGACACCAAAAGCACCCGAAATTCGTTGAGCAATTGTGATTGCTTCATTCACAGTAGATGGATTGCTTACCATCACCTCCTTTCGAATTTGATACTTCAAGCCTCGTTTGAACACGTCCAAGGCTTCAGCTCCACTCATATCCATGATAGATACTTGAAGGTCACGAAATTCTTCAATGTACTCATGAATACCTCCTTTCTGCTTCAGATCCCACAACTTCATTCTTGCAGTTTGAAGAGAATCCACCGCTTGAAAATTTTGTAGAAGTCCTTTCTGCATTCCATTCCACGAAATGGTAGCACCTCGTTCTGAAAGCATTCTCTCCCATGTTGTGTACCATGTGAGAGCCTTATCCGTAAGATAAGATCTCATGAACATTCCTGCAATATAATGAGAAACATGAAAATGGGATAAATGAATATTCATCCTCATAATCCATCCCTCTAACACTTCCATTGCTCTACTCCCTTTGTAAGCTTCCACCTTACAGGATTTTCTCATTCGAAGCAAAAGATTTGCTTGATCTTCAATCTCTTGAAGACGTCTCCTATTTGTCTCTGCTACATCAATAGGAGTTGGTTCTGGCTGAACTTGAGAAGCTTGAACTTGAGGTTCAACTTCCATCTCTCCAACTCTTTCTCTCTCTACTTTCTCACTCTCTAATGCGAAGATGTTATCTTCCATGGCTTGCTGCTTGGTATGTCCATATACTATCGCTTTTCTCAACTCCTTCATCTCCGCCATGATTGCATTGAGAACCTCACCCATATCAATTGATGCCCCATGCTTTCTCACACTCCCTCTAATACAAAGTGAGTATAATCACTATGTGACCTCTCAACAAAGGAGTCACAAAAGGTGCAGGTGACTCTATCACAGCTCTATAGTACTCCTCTCCATAATTCCTCACAAGAAAATCTCTCCATATCCTCTTCTGTCTATATACTGTTCTAATCTCTACATAAGTGCTGAATCGAACCGGAACAGGTGGTTCGTGATTCAAATCCATGAAACATTCAGTATAGAATGTATATAGTACAATCCCAAGTTTCTGCATAAGTAACTATTGGAAGAATCAGTGGCACTCTTGATTCCATCACTCTAGTCATAAAATCTGCACCCCAACAAGCCACAAGGTACATCAGAAAATGATGTTTCTCCATGCAACGAAGGTGAATATCGAATAGGTTAGGAATTGGCCAGTGCGGTACTGGATTCCTGGCAGCTATGACTAGTGCACACTAAAGTATCTACATCAATATTTAGAGTAACCTCTTCTTTAGTTCTAACTAACTAAAGATGGTTACAACAGTGCCACGTCAGCAATCCATGTGCTTGTAGGTAAGGATTGAGTGTGTTAGTTGGGTGCGCCACGTCAGCGATCCGTGTGCTTGTTAGGGTTATCCGCCACGTCATCCATCCACTAGGAGTGGGATGGATGGTGGGGATTAGATCTTATCTCCTTGTACTTGTTGGTGAGAGCTATATAAGGGAGAGGAGAACCATTGTTGGTATCTCTCATCTTCAGAGTTTACGTTTCTATCTTCGAGTGAGCTTCTCTCTAAACCATAGTGTTACAATGGTATTAGAGCGACCTTGCTCTTTCCTTGAGTGTAGATTAACCCTCATGGAATAGCAAGTGAGTGATGATGGAGTGTAGTCCTGAGAGTGTATAGAGGCTGGCAGAGTTCATTCATCTGCATGTAGAGAGAGGTGGAAAGGAGAAAATTGTGCTTTTGCAGATATGGACGGGATTGACAGGAATCCAGTACCACATTGGCCAATTCCTAACCTATTCGATATTCACCTTCGTTGCATGGAGAAACATCATTTTCTGATGTACCTTGTGGCTTGTTGGGGTGCAGATTTTATGGCTAGAGTGATGGAATCAAGAGTGCCACTGATTCTTCCAATAGTTACTTATGCAGAGACTTGGGATTGTACTATATACATTCTATACTGAATGTTTCATGGATTTGAATCACGAATCACCTGTTCCGGTTCGATTCAGCACTTATGTAGAGATTAGAACAGTATATAGACAGAAGAGGATATGGAGAGATTTTCTTGTGAGGAATTATGGAGAGGAGTACTATAGAGCTGTGATAGAGTCACCTGCACCTTTTGTGACTCCTTTGTTGAGAGGTCACATAGTGATTATACTCACTTTGTATTAGAGGGAGTGTGAGAAAGCATGGGGCATCAATTGATATGGGTGAGGTTCTCAATGCAATCATGGCGGAGATGAAGGAGTTGAGAAAAGCGATAGTATATGGACATACCAAGCAGCAAGCCATGGAAGATAACATCTTCGCATTGGAGAGTGAGAAAGTAGAGAGAGAGAGTTGGAGAGATGGAAGTTGAACCTCAAGTTCAAGCTTCTCAAGTTCAGCCAGAACCAACTCCTATTGATGTAGCAGAGGCAAATAGGAGACGTCTTCAAGAGATTGAATATCAAGCAAATCTTTTGCTTCGAATGAGAAAATCCTGTAAGGTGGAAGCTTACAGAGGGAGTAGAGCAATGGAAGTGTTAGAGGGATGGATTATGAGGATGAATATTCATTTATCCCATTTTCATGTTTCTGATTATATTGCAGGAATGTTCATGAGATCTTATCTTACGGATAAGGCTCTCACAAGGTACACAACATGGGAGAGAATGCTTTCAGAACGAGGTGCTACCATTTCGTGGAATGGAATGCAGAAAGGACTTCTACAAAATTTTCAAGCGGTGGATTCTCTTCAAACGACAAGAATGAAGTTGTGGGATCTGAAGCAGAAAGGAGGTATTCATGAGTACATTGAAGAATTTCGTGACCTTCAAGTATCTATCATGGATATTAATGGAGCTGAAGCCTTGGATGTGTTCAAACGAGCCTTGAAGTATCAAATTCGAAAGGAGGTGATGTTAAGCAATCCATCTACTGTGAATGAAGCAATCACAATTGCTCAACGAATTTCGGGTGCTTTTGGTGTCACACACGGTGAACCAGTGAGCAATTTTTGAGATCCATCTGGTCCAACACCGATGGAGTTGGAAAACCTTCGACGTAGAGAAGGTTTTGCACCAACAAGAGGACCACCACCAAGATTTGGAGGTGAGATTTGGCGACCGGAAATTCCAAATTTGCAAGAAGGTTATGCAAATAACGGATTGGTTCGAGGAGAAGCTAGAGTTCGTGACAATTGTCAATGCTATGCATGTGGACGAATGGGTCACATAGCCAAGTTTTGTCGAGTTCGGCCGACACAACAAGGAGGACGGCCCATGCAGCGACGACCGTTCTACAATATGGAGGGGATAGAGTATGAAGAGGTGGAGGAAGCAGTTTCGAGAAACGAAGATCACTAGTAATCTTGCCTCGCGGCCTTACTGGTTCTACAAAGCGAAAAAAAGTCGAGGTTAGAAGAAGGCAATGGTTGGGAGCTCATGGAAGGAGTAAGAAGCAAGCTCAACTCATTGTCACTAACGGTTTCATGGAATGACACAAGGTGAGAGTTTTAATTGATCCTGGAGCAACTAAGAATTTTCTATCAAGGAGTGTTGCTATAAAGTTAGGTTTGATGTTGATGAAGGACGTGAGTGAAGAAGTTGAATTGCCAAACGGCCAAACTGAAGTGATAGAAACACTACCACGGAGTGTAGAATTATCCATAGGTAGATACAAGGAGAGCATTGAGTGGAGAGTAATTCGTTTAGCTCGATATGATGTCATCCTTGGAATGTCATGGATGGAACAGTATAATACGAAGGTAGATTGGAGAAGAAAAGTGATTACAAGTAGTGGATGGAAAATCTATGGAGATAGAATTAGATCTCAGAATAGGAATTACCCCTCTTTGTGATGGGTACAACATCCATTTCTAGAGATGATGTATGTTTCCTTGGACTTATAAGAGATATTGGGTCCACGGACAAACCTTACATCCCGGAGTCCTTGAACGACATTTTTATGGAGTATAAAGATGTTTTTCCAGATGATCTACCTGCAGGATTACCACCAAAGAGGCGAGTAGATCACAAGATTGAGGTGATACCTGGAAGTACACCAACTTGCAAAGCTCCATATCGTTTGGCTCCAAGCGAATTGGAAGAATGCAAAGCTCAAGTGGAGGAGATGTTGAGCAAAGGATTCATTCAACCAAGTGTTTCACCTTATGGAGCTCCTGTACTCTTTGTGAAGAAGAAGGATGAATCCATGAGACTATGTATCGATTATCGCGGGTTGAATCAGCAAACAGTGAAAAACAAATATCCATTACCTCGTATGGATGATTTGTTTGATCAACTTCAAGGAGCGAAGTACTTCACCAAGCTAGATCTGAGAAGCGGCTACAATCAAATTCGAATTGCAGATGAAGATGTTCACAAGACAGCTTTTCGTACTAGATATGGACACTTTGAGTATCTAGTGATGCCTTTTGATCTCACTAATGCACCAACTACATTCATGGGATTGATGAACAATATGTTTCGCCCTTATCTAGATAAATTTGTCATTGTTTTTCTAGATGATATATTGATGTATAGCAAAACTTTGAGTGATCATAGAAGTCATTTACGAGAGGTACTTCAAGTTTTAAGAGACAATCAATTGTATGCCAAAGCTTCAAAATGCGAATTTGGCAAGTCAGAAGTAGGTTACTTGGGTCATAGAGTTACAGCTACAGGAATCCAAGTGATGAGTGAGAAGATAGATGCCATTCAGAAATGGATAGCACCTGAGGATCAAACTCAATTGAAGAGTTTTCTAGGGCTCACTGGATTCTATCGTAGATTTGTGAAAGGTTTTGCTCGCCTAGCTCAGGCCTTGACTTCCATATTAGGGCAAGGTCAAAAATGGAGATGGGGAAGAGCTCAAGAGTTAGCTTTTCAAGCATTGAAAGATGCTTTGTTACACGCACCTATTCTCAAGTGGTATGATCCTAACCGTTCTATCAAGTTGGCCACTGACGCATCAGGTACAACAGTAGGTGGCATACTTCAACAAAAATGGGAGGATGGATGACATCAAGTTTCTTTCTATTCTCGAAAGTTGGTGGCGGCGGAACAAAATTATCACACGACAGAACGGGAGGAGTTAGCCATCGCGTTGGCAACCAAACATTGGAAGCATTACTTGGATGATAAGGAGTTTGTGGTGGAGACTGATCATAAACCCTTGATTTATTTGGAAACTTAGAAGTATCTGTCCAAACGACAAATTCGATGGGCAGAGTGGCGTCAACGCTTCAACATGAAGATTGTGTACGTGGAGGGAAAGAAGCAACTTGCAGATGCTCTCACACGCATGCCTTGTTTGAATCATGTTGCAGAAGTGAAAATTCAGGCGGATTGGTGGAGCAAGATGTCACAAGCCACAAAGGAGGATGAAAAGATCACTCGGGCACTACAAACTGGAAAGGCAGAGACATCTCGAGGTTTGGCGTTTTACAATCAGCGTATGTGGATTCCACAAGATCACGATTTGCGCACAATGATTTTGGCAGAAAGTCATGATACAGCCATTGCAGGTCATGTGGGAGTGGAAAAAACCGTGGAGAGTATACAACGAGTGTATTATTAATCCAAAACACGTGAGGATCTGAAGTCTTATGTTTGAAGTTGTGTTGCTTGTCAACAAAACAAGGCAAGTAATCAAAAACCAACGGGTTTATTACAGTCTCTTCCTATTCCCGAACAGTGGTGGGAACATGTCACCATGGATCTTGTATGTGAGTTACCAAGGACTTTCTTAGGACATGATTCAGTGGTGGTTTTTGTGGACAAATTGAGCAAGATGATTCACATCAGGCCAACCACAAAAACAGTAACAGCTCCACAACTAGCTCAATTGTATCTAGATGCAGTTTTTGTGAATCATGGCTTAAGCAAAGTGTTAATCACGGATAGAGGTACTCACTTCACTAGTTTATTTTGGAAAACTTTGTTTAGTTTTTTCAAAACAAAACTAGCAATATCAATGGCCTATCACCCTCAAACGGATGGACAAACAAAGAGGGCAAATAGAACCATAGAGGATATGCTACGAGCATTCACATTAGAAGAGCAAGAAGAGTGAAACAACCTTTTGCCACTTGTGGAATTTGCATATAACAATTCTGTTAATGCATCCACAAAAGTGTCTCCATTTTTTCTTATGTATGGAGCTCATCCTATAACTCCTTGAAGTTTGATGAGACTTCCCAAAGGAGAGGAGTTTTGGATCAAAGTTGCAGCAGTCAACAAATTTGTGGAGCATATTCACCGAAGACTACATCAGGCCAAGGAGAAGTTGGTGATAGCTCAAAATCGGCAAAAGCAGCATGCCGATGCTCATCGTAGAGAAGTGGTTTTTGAGGTTGGAGATCATGTTTGGTTATGTACAACGAATTTGTCTCTTGTAGGAACACCAAAGTTGAACCCTAGGTTCATTGATCCATTTTTGGTTTTGAAGCGTGTTGCTGAAGTGTCATACAAGTTGGAACTTCCGTCACATATGAAAATACATCTAGTATTTCATGTGTCACGATTGCGAAAACATGTACCACGACCAAAACAATTCATCAACCAACCAGCACCACCTCCTCTTCCAACCTTGATAGCAGATCATGAGGAGTTTGAGGTAGAAAAGATACTCAAGAAACGTATTCGAGGTCATAAATATTCCAAAGTAGAGTATTTGATTCAATGGAAAGGCTATCCATCGTATGAATCAACTTGGGAACCAGCTAAAAATTTAGCAAATGCACCTTTGATAGTTTAGGAGTTTGAACGTATGTGCAACGAGGACGTTGCATCTTAAAAGGAGGGAGGTTTGTAACCATCTTTAGTTAGTTAGAACTAAAGTAGAGGTTACTCTAAATATTGATGTAGATACTTTAGTGTGCACTAGAGCTAGCTGCCACGTCAGCGATCCGCGCACTTGGTAGGTACAGAGTGGATGTGTTAGTTGACAGTGCCACGTCATCAATCCATGTGCTTGTAGGTAAGGATTGAGTGTGTTAGTTGGGTGCGCCACGTCAGCGATCCGTGTGCTTGTTAGGGTTATCCGCCACGTCATCCATCCACTAGGAGTGGGATGGATGGTGGGGATTAGATCTTATCACCTTGTACTTGTTGGTGAGAGCTATATAAGGGAGAGGAGAACCATTGTTGGTATCTCTCATCTTCAGAGTTTACGTTTCTATCTTCGAGTGAGCTTCTATCTAAACCCTAGTGTTACAGGAATGCACGTAGTTTTGGGTTGTTCTATTTTCGTCTCTGTTCTGTTTGAAAGGCTCCATTGATTCGTGCTATTGGAAACGACACGAATTAGCAAACAAATTATTTTTTACTTCCGGCACTTCAATATTTACTCCGGCAACTACGTGAAATAGTTTGACATGGATTTTATATTGTCTTGGCAAAGTAGTCACTTATAACTCATAATCAATCCATAACTCCCGAACATCGGCCGCAAAAGATTCAAATTTTTCAAAATTCAATTTCTTTGTGTGTGAGATATAACTAAAATAATCTCTCGGAGAAAACACGTAGTTTTGGATTGTTATATTTTTGTGTTCAATCTGTTTTAAAAGCCCCATTGATTCGTGCTGTTGGAAACGACAGAAATCAGTATGAATCATAGTGCCACGTAGAAGCGCGAGCCTATCTTCCGTCTCTCATCCTTGCCACATAAAAATGGGAGTGATTCTTGTGTTCGCAGGCGGACTGTGAATATTAGTGAATCATTAAGTTATCTAGCTATGTGGTTTGCACGATTAATTCTAAGGTAAGCAAATTCCAGCTTTCAAAATCGAGTTACAAATTTCAAATTTTGTACAACAGTTTTGGAGTTTCCAAAACATAATGTTAAATGAAACATTTTCATAGCTCCTTTCTCTCGTTTGAAACCCAAGTTTCAAGACACTCGGAGGATTGGTTCTACGATATAACTTTACATGGACTGAAATATTAGGATGGACCACATTGATTCGCACACTTTTTTTTTCTTTTCTTTTTCCTCCTTCTCGTTCAGCAGCACTCCTTGAAGGCAATTTTTTTTGAATTATGTGAAATCAGACCCGATGACGACTTCCTCATTATGTTATGGAATACTTCACATATTGAGAATTATATATGTATATAAGGTAGCTTATCAGACTTGGATGACTCCAAAAAGTGATTATGGGTAATTAATTATCCAAGTCTAATAGTATTTAGTATTTAGGATTTAAACCCTAAATTATAAGTACTATATGTACTTTTTAAAATTTAAAAATTTTGAACCAAACAAATCAAATTTTCTCATATTTTCATGACTTTGTACAACTCTTTTATGTTGATTTGCAAATCAGTGAAAATTTTTATAATCTGCGAGAATTGTTTTAGCTCATCACACATACTAAATTGTTCAAAGTCTACATAAATATTTGAAATCTATTTCACGAAGCTTTTATCATGTAGTCGCAATGAAAAAAAGGATGATTTTTCATAGATTCTAGATTAAACTTCAATTAACTTTGTTCTTAATTTCTACTTGTAGGTGAATAATTATCTTCACTTCTCTCGAATAACATCTAATTTGTTCAAAACTATGTTGTGTAGTGGGAACTATAGAGTGATATTGAGAGTTTGCAACCAATGTATCTTCTTGATTATTATGCTTTATGTCAAGTTTATGTTTGCTTAAACTCAAAAGTCACACTCTTTTGGTTTTTGCTTTATCATCTTTACAAAGATTTCTTCCGAGAACTCCAACAAGAGGCATCAATATGAAAATTTCCATACATGTTTTTGATTCATAACGGTGAACGTTGTCTTGTAGTTGATGTTGAACATCAACTTAAGGGCAACAACAAGAGCACATAGACAAACTTCCATATCATTTGATCGTTGAGATTCGCTAGCTTTGAATTCTTTCACAAATTCCGATGCTAGATGATGAGAGATGATAACAAAACAACAGTCCAAAAGACAAATGTTCAAGTGCGAGATTGAAAGCAACAAATTTTTGATGATGACTAAGTCCAGTTTGTCTTCTTACAACTTGAACATTTTCATGATGTTTGATTTGATGATAAATTATTATTATTTTCTTCATATAAATTTTCAAAACAAATTTCCAACAATATCATCAATAATGACTGACTTCAACATATCAAAAATGAGACTATCACGATACTTGTCAAGAAACACATTGATTTTCATTGCGTCATTCTTGTTGAAGTATGCTAGTTTATATGTTGTTAAGAAGTCAGGTTTTTTGTCCTGTCATAAGTGTGTTGGAATTGCAAACAACTTTTGTAACATTCAAGACAAAATGAAAACTGGAACAATTGCACATTTTTTATGAGTTGTATTTTAGCGGTTATTCCATCGTGTTTTTCACGTCCAATGTGCACGCAAAGCAAACATTGGACTGTCGTAATGGTGTTGATTCAATATGACGAACATTGAATAGGAACGAGGTCACATTTGACTTTGTGCTTTTGCTGAGAGAGGGTTTGACAATCCATGATACCTAAAAATGATAAGTTGGTGGTTGAACTGATCAAACTACTACATCGTCAGGATTATTGTGACCACATAACGACTATTGAATAATTGCTATTGTGATTATAAAACCATAAAGTTAGAAATGAAACATAAATACAACCACTTATTTTTGACAAGTTTGATTTTTTATTTTTGGAAAATTTGGCATCTAAAAAAATAAAATAACAAATTTTATGAGTCTTGATATAAAGACATAAATTCAAAAATTCACATATAAAAGCAACCATTTAATTTTGGCAAATTTGACATCTAAAGATAAAATGACAAATTTATGAGGTGTGATAGCTCTGTCTACAATGGAAGCCGAATATATGACGGCATCAGAAGAATCAAACAAATTTAAGTGATTAAAGATTTTGATCATAATGATGAGATTGAAATAATACGTGTTCAATTTTTATTCTGATCGCCAGAGTATTCTACATATGGATCTGAATCAAATTATGTAGAATATGGTGAAGCACATCGACATCATATATAATATTATCGGACAAACAATTTTTGATGAAATAATTTAGCTAGTCAAAATGGACGGTAAACTCAATCTAACTAATGTGTTGATTACGGTTATTTCTTTAAGAGAATTTAAGACAATATTGTGCTACTATGCATGAGGAACAAAGGTAGAGTTTGCTTCTCACGGTAAAACCTGAGAAATACATGAACACCAAAATAACGTGGTTCACCCTCCGGTAGGAGTGTTACGTCCACCCAGAACTTGAGCACCTTTACTTCAGGTCAAAAAGACTCACTGTACATGAAAAACCTCAAGATATTTATCCACACCCATGCGATCGTCCTGGCTATTTATAGCTAAAGCCCGATGTTACTCATTAATTGGAGTTAAACTCAACATTGCTATCATAGTATCTTTGATTATCAGATGATTTTTTACTTTATTACTCACTCAAGTTATGATTACAACTTAGTTCTAGTTAACTCAGATTATTAAGAGTGATCTTGTGCTAGGTTTACTTCTAAAATTTCATGCACATAGTAATATAAGTCACGAAGTTTATTGTACCTTTATAATAGTAGTTTTTTCAGTCAACTTTTTATATTAAAACTATACATTTATGATTATCGTTTAGTTCTAGATAATTCTAGTTATCAAAAGAAACCTTGTGTCAATTTTTTTTTTAGACTTCTTGCGGAATAATAATAATATAGGTTACGAAGTTTACTGTTCCATCAACATAAGTTAAGTGGGAGATTGTTGAGGTTAAGTTGTGTGTTTTGGATTAACGTCATGCTAGTTAAGTTTAGCTAGCAATATTCTTATATGGGGTATAGAATTCTAAGTTGACTCTATACCAATAAGACTTCTCAGATCAATATACGCGTGCTTGAATTTCCTGCCAGTGTACGTAACCCTCAATGGGTGAACTACATTACATTGTTGTATAAACTTGTGAATACTCTCTCATTGATTTCTCTGTTTTATTGTTTGTGATTCTGATTTAAGTGCTAACAGTATAGTTTTTATAAAATGATTGTATTGTAAGCAATGATATTGAAGCAATTGAAAATTTTGAACCAAATGCTTACTTTAATGGTTTCATAAAATATGGTAAGTGGTTGCATCACTTGCACACATGAGTAATCTTATAGTTGCCAGGTAATCTAAATAATATTCAATAAAATTAAGTTGTATACACAATACTAAGGTTTTATTGTTAATGACTCTTAAGTTCATGGTTCACTTGCAGAAAAAGAATCTTAGTTATACATATAGAATTTGGTGTTCTTGAGACTCACATCGAACACAAGTTCTTGAGAGAACCAAACATTATAGATCTTACCGCAACAGCAATATATTGTATAAAATTTCTTTTAGTAAAGTTAGATGAGAGTCTTGTGAGCAAATTGAGTTTGGGGTAAACTTTCGTAAGCTACTCTTGACTCAAGACAAAAATAAAATAGTTTTCCACAATTATAGACTGAAACTCTTTTAACACGATGTAAAACGACATAGCGCATTTTGATAGAGTAAATGCAATGCCATAAACCATGCATAGATGTACCCGGCTTTGTGTTCAAGGGTATATTCGACTTACTCTATATTCACATTCAAGGATGTGGGAGATAACCTTATTGTACGACGTACAGTCTGCGGTCCAACATGTTGAAGTTGAAAGTTCATGAAACTCCTTCAGATACTGACAACTTTCTCAATCTTAACCCCCTCTCCTGTAGATAAATTCGGGAATCCCAGTTAAGGCAGAGTGTACTAGTTCTCAGATGAGGACAAACGAGTACCGGTACAAAGACTCTTCCTGCTATCAAATTAGTGGCGCTGAAGAAGAAAATGCCAGAAGTTAAAGAAGTCACAAAGAAAGGCAGAGGAGAGAGGAGAATACGGAAATTGGACGAGGAAATCCGCGAGGGAATGTCGAGAGTGTCTCTTGGTATTTGCAATCGGGGAGAGAGTACGGAGGAAGTAAGACTAAGGAGGAGTTGAAGAATCTGTCGATACCCTGTACATGTAACGCGTTTCATGCAACGATGAGAACGGTGCTGGTCGGGTTATGGCTTTCTTGAGTTTGAGCCTGAGGCCTGCTGTACCGCTGCTGTGTAGCTTGCCTCCTTTTCTTCGAATTTCGACGGCTTCTGCTGTGGCATTCCCTTCGAGAAAATCGACTGTAGCGAAAACTTTCACAAAATTCTTTTGCTCCTCCCTAGTTCCTGCGAACAGAATTAGCGTGCTCGGAGACTTGCCCAGAGTCCTCGCCGTTGCCCAATTGAGCACGGAGGTTACGCAAGCGAGCTTCCAGCAGTCTCGCCCAACCACCATGGCACATGTGGTACGGGACAGAGTGCAGCTCACAGATTTGGAAGAGCGAATCTTCAATATCTTGACTGCCGTCTTGGAAAAATTTGACTTGAAAACTCAGCTTCGTGTGGCTGGAGGTTGGGTTCGTGACAAGGTACAGTACATTTCTTCAGCAATACATTTCATCGGCATGGAATTATACTTTATGTGCATTTTGGCCTTTATTATTTTTAACAATTTCCATGACTCGATGTCTGCACTTAAATTAGTGTGTAATTCTCTGCAGCTCCTTGGGAAAGATTCTACTGATATTGACATCGCACTCGATGACATGCTTGGACGGGAGTTTTGTGAGAAAGTAAATGAGTACCTTGCGTCCCTCGGGGAGGAGACGCACAGTGTTGGTGTAATAATGAGGTAGTCTCAGACACTCAGTGTGCCACAAAATACACTCTTTGCATTCTAGAATCTGCACTTAACTTCGGCTTTGCATCAAATTGGTCCTTGTTAATTTTGAATATCAACATGCAGTAGATATCTGCTGAATATATCTTCTGTAACTCACAGCTTATGCTTGAATGCAACTTTATGATATCAGTCGAGCGGTGAACTGAGACTAATCCAATTCTTCCTGTACGCAGCAACCCAGACCAGTCCAAACACCTGGAAACGGCCAACATGCGAATCTTGGGAATGTCAATTGATTTTGTGAATCTACGTGCTGAGACTTATGCTGACAACAGCCGCATCCCTCAAATGGTATGTTATCGACTAACTTCAAAATAAATACTCATTCTATTACAAATCAGAGATCTTTCAATCATGCTTCTTACTGAAACAAAAGGATCTGCTCTACGAGGCCATTGCTGTTTTATGGACTTTACTGTTTCCTTATCTGCTCCGAAACTCGAGTTACAGATTTACGAATAACGAAGAGAGCCACATTTTAGCTAACTCAGCTCATAACTCCTCCACATGTGCTGTTTATGATTTCTTAGAAGTCTAAATCACGAATCATTAAGACTCAAGTGAATCAAATTCCCTTGTATGTACCTCTCGACTGCGTCTGGTCCATTAGTCAGGAACTATGGCACCCACCACTACGCATCATTTTTGTACCCTTCTTAGGCGCATCATTTTCGTACCCTTCCTTCTTGCATGCTTCGAAAGATGTTCATTGTAGGGTATTCACTTCTGGGAAATATCCGATCAGTGTGACAGGTGATCCGCACACCGCGGGAGCTTGTTCATAAGCCCATCTTCTGTTTTAGTTCTGCCTTTTTACTTTTTCTTCTCGACGATCAGATTATAGAAATGTTTTGTACTCCGATTATAATGACTCATGAACTCCTTTACAGATCCACATACGACGATTACATTGCTCTCGTTATTCCTGAATACTCTTTACAGTGGAATACTGTTCTTCCGCTTTTCATTTATGGTTGTTTTTCAGCTGAGTTTAGTGGAATACTGTTCTTTCGCTTTTCATTTATGGTTGTTTTTCAGCTAAGTTTAGTGGTTTTTCAATCACGTTGTTTCCAGTCAAAGGTATCGTTTATTGTTCTTTCCATTAGGTATACTGTTCTTGCTCGTAGGAACTGTGGTAGGCAGTATTTGACAGAGGTCTGAGGAACAACCATCGTTTTCACTTTGGCTTCTTGGGCCTCGAGTTCGAGGCCCAACACCAGGCTCCTCAGGCCATCCCAGTCCATTCCAGTGCAGAAATCTATACATCTCGGATCCACAGAAGAGGGAATTGGATGCTTCCGTTTCCAATATAGTTGATGGTCACCCGAGGACATTCTTGCCTCGGACTGGTTCGTTCACACTGTACACCTAGTTTTCCAAATTGTTAAGTGTTAGACAGTAGGTGTCCTCGCTGCCTTCCACATTCCACTTTTCTTTTGCTCCTTGGCTTCCACTTACGCATCAATTTATCTTTCGTTCACTTAATTCTTCCGTTCCTTCATGACAGGTCCCAAATTTTCTGTCGTTTCCTTGTTTCTTGCCATCTCCCTTCGTAGGTACCGTCTGTTGTAACACCTAGATTTGAGTTGCTTCGCTCTCTTGCATGCTAACCCACAATGGCTGATCATCTACTATCTTATCTGTTAGATGACTAATTTACCATAATACAAACAGATAAACTCATGTAAACATACGAGGCTTTGAGATTAAGCAGTACTAGTCATGTGTTGTGCAGGAGTTTGGTACACCCGAGCAAGATGCCCTCAGGCGTGATTTGACTATCAATAGGTATGACGTTGTGAATGTCTTGGATAATTACACTTGAGGTAGGATGCTGACATTTGTCCATGTTGTAAACAGGCTGAATAAAAGAAGAAATTAGAGAAGTCTATGTCTACTCACATTTTGAATTGCAAAGACTATGCCGTTTAAGTTTTACAGTTAGCCAGGAAACAGTGCTCCAAATCTTCTGAGGGTTTTTTGTTGGTATCACACAAATAAAGCTTCGTATTGAAATAATGTTGGCATTAGTTTTAACATACGTTGTTTTTGTTGAGGTCTTGACCAGTCTTTTCTACAATATCAATACAAGGGAAGTGGAGGACTTTACAACGAGAGGTGAATTAAGTTGATCTGAGAAATCAGATCATGAGCCTACCCTTGGATCTGCAACTGTTTTTAGTCGATGGATGTTTCATTCACTCCTTACTATATGTCAATCTCACTCGTTTAGGCCCATGTTGCTATTAGCACCTCTCGGCGTGGTCATGGGGTCTAATTTCTCCAGGCTATGACATACATAAATGTACAGTTTCTTGTACCACACACTCATTGTCACTTATTTTGTGGGTAAAATTTTACAGGCATACGAGATCTGAAAGCGGGGGTTATCAGCACTCCATTACCTCCAGAATCAACATTTTTGGATGATCCTCTACGCGTGTGTCGCGCAATCCGTTTTGGTAATATCTCTATTTAGTCCTCTGCGAATTGGGATTGCTAGGGAGAGGGACCTGGTCTTAGCACATAGAAGCCACTTCAAGGCTGAATAAAAGTTTTCCATACAATATATAAGTAATGTTTATATCTAACATGATCCTGTTTTAACCCGAAGTCTACTGACGCCGCATGAGTCAGTAATTATTTTTGTTGTGGTTTGTACATCAGTGTAACTCTCTTTCGGATCTTTTTGATCACTGAGAACTTATCTTAGTCAGATCTGGTTACAGTCTGTTGTGAAGTAAAGGAATGTGTACTTGGTACTTAATGAGCTATTGCTTTGAATACGACGTTGAAGAGTTTGAAGTTTGGCGTACCTTAAAACCTGTCGATCTCTTGTCTGTTCGGATGTCCTCGATTGCTTCAAGGACATCCGAACGTAACTTGAAGAGCTTGAAGTTCGACGTAACTTCAAGAGCTATCCGCTCACTTATTTTACACCACGCTACTTCTCTCTCCTGTCACAACTTTTGAAACATCTTTAGTTTGGGCTTCTGATTTGTCGTTTTGATTCTGATATCTGTCGATCTCATTGCAGCGGTTTTCTTGTAATATTGACAGTGATCTAACTGGTAGGAAGTTCTTCTGTGGTTTTACCTTTATATAGTTTCGTCAGAACATCTACATTTTTTGTTTCCAAAACTGGATTGTAGATGTACAATGATTGGCTGAGCATCTGATTTTTCCTTCTCGATACTGATAAGACTGCTCTGGTAGTTTTATACGTTGAATTATATGGCAGCCCTGGGTAGAACACACTTGAAGGCGGAAGAAAGGTTTGCAGTTAATGTTGGAACATGTTTGCTTCTGAAGGTGCTCGGTTTCAATTTGAGTTAGATGAAGAGTTGAAGAAAGCAGCCGCCAGTGAAGCAGTGAGAAACGCTTTGAACAATAAAGTCAGCAGGGAACGAGTCGGACACGAGGTAAGAGGACTAAGTTTCAGGAGAAAAATAATGTACTGCATCAATTCCTGTTGCTTTTCCACCTAGAGAATATAGTAATCCTGATGGAGCATGAGTTATATATTCTGCAGATCGACGTTCATGCCAAGGTTGTATATCTCTTCTTAATTTACTTAGATGTAAACCGTCCTTTCATAATCGACAGTGTTGTGCCAGCCAACTTTATTTTTAGAGTTCTTGATTATTGAAAATCACTGGATGCCATTCCGCAGGTTGAGCTTATGTTGGGTGGTAACAAACCCGAACAAGCAATGGAGTACATTGAAGATCTAAATCTTTTCTCCACTGTATTTCGTATCGATGCAAATTCGAAACCCGACCCGTCGATTCCGGAGAATTATGGAAGGTGTGGTTTTGCTTTGGTTCAAGTGATCTGCGATATGTTAGGAGTGTTTGGGGTTAAGGTCGACTATTGACATTGATACAACCGGAGTTATCTAATGGTAGAATGCTCAAATGAGTTCACCGCGTGAGATTCGTACAAGGGTATACGCTTTGTGTCCACAAACAGTTTACAAATAGTATATTGGTGCAGTTCTCCCTTAACTTGTCAGAGTATCCGGGTACAATGCTGCTTATATGTTCTATTCTTGTTTCGGTTTTAACAATATTGTGTGTCTTGATCAGGTTGTGCGTCGATACATTACGAGCTGCTACCAAAGTGTTACAAAAGTACAAGAGTTCCGATCAGCTGAATGTATGTTTGTTTCATAATTGGAATCAAGTTGGTTGCAAAGTTTGCAGTGAAACACTAGCTTCACTTTGTGAACTGTTATTGTCATAGAGACATTTAAAGTTTCATCTGGATTCGGAACTGAAATGAGTATTGCGTAAGTTTTTTTCATCCGATTTTCAGGGCAGTACAATGTTATTGGCTTTTGATTTCTGGGAATCTTGGATTGCGTCTGTACATGTTAGAAAGCTCAAAGGCAAATATGCTTACTTGGAGCCTTGTTCCTGCCCCTTCGATCATGTACCTGTTCGGAGAAGAAAAAGAAGGTCAGTGAAAACGGATATTTCTTCGAATAATGTGGGGTAGTTTCTTTTTTATATTGTATAAGTAAGAGCTTGGGGCCATTATTAGTGGCTGTCTGAGTTCATATCTTAGCTGAGATTCATTGACGTACATGATATTTGGTATGGAATAAACTAAATTGGATGTTTTCTTGGCCTCTATATTGTGGCTCCAGATTCCAGTGTCAACTCACATTATTATGAAGTCACTGGTGCTCAAAAACAAGGATGCTGCCGGGGTAAGTGTTTCCCAACATTCTTATTACCTCATATGACATAGGAGTTGTCGATATGACTGCGAAGTGCCACACTTTGGAAATGATGTGCGGAATTGCTCTTCACTAACATCAGCGTTCTCATTTTTAACACAATTCATATGCAAATTGCAGGTAGAAATTCTTTTTAATTTTGCTAAGGAGTTCAAACTGGTGAGCGAAAAGATTCTCCAAGCTGAGTCAGACGATTCAGCAGATACGAAGGAGTCTATATACAGAGAAGATCCCGATTTAGCAGCGATTTCCAAGCACAGAGTGGAGCTAGGTACTCGCAGTCTTAGGCACTTCTCAGGATCACTTATCATTAAGTTCTCTGCTCATTTACTACGGAGTCCTTGGACTGAGTCAGAACTGACTGGGTTCTACGTTTCGGTTTCCTTCACAACTTTTCAGGTCTGCTTTTGAGAAAGAACAAGGAGCTGTGGCGTTGTACCTTATTGCTGTCATCTATCATGGAGCTTCCTTCAGTTACTTCGCAAGCGCACTCAGCAATGGTTGCATTGTCTGTAGACAATGAGAGGTGGATTGAGGAGAAAGTAAAGATGTGCAATCTGGTGGAAGACACTGTTAACAAACTGGGTGCGTAGGCACATCCACTAAAACCTATCACGATAATTTGCTTGTCCGTTGAAAGGATTTCCCAAATTCCACTGCACGTTGAGCTGAGGGTTGATTAGCTCTTGGAAGAACTAAGCTGGATGTATCCTGTAGATATCGCTTTGGATAAGGTGCACTTGGAACTGTTGGAAATCTGAGTTTAGATGTAGATCCGGAGGCCTCCATCTCAATCGGTCACGGTTTTGTATTTGGGTGGACGGCGCAGGACTCACGAAAATTTGGGAAGAAAAGCTAGTGCTAGATGGCGATGCAATCAAAGAAGCACTGAATCTGTCCCCAGGAAAGCAAGTTCAGGAATGGGTGCGTTATCTTATGTCAACCTTCGTAGGCTACACGTTGAAGAGTCTTGTTGCTTTTTTAACCATTTACCATAAGCACCTCGTGCACACGTAAATTACGATCAGAATGCAGCCTCTGGGAGCAGTAAGTAATGTCCAGACTGATAATTTCGATTTTCAATATCCTTTTTGCGCAGAAGGATAAAGTGTTGTTGTGGCAGCTCGCACACCCTAAAGGCACAACAGAGGAGTGCCTCGGGTGGCTTCATGAAGAAAATGTAAAACGACTGAAAGTTTGATGTACTCTTACCTGGCGAAGCTGGCGTTACCACGCTTCGAAGTTGGAGGATTTATTTCAGTTGTCTTAGCGAGCTAAGTACCTAATCAGAACCATACATGGAGAGGAGGAAGCGGCAAGGTGAGAAGTTTACGTCATTGACCTAGTTGATTTGTAGCATGTCCAGTCACGCCAGTGTGAATTGACCTGACTGTTTCCCTTCGCTAGAAGACTAAAAGTTTCGGAACCCTCGCATGTCAACCGGCACTTCGGGCTTGAATGTCGAATGTGGAGCAGCTGTATTCATGCGTGAACTCCAGGGAGGTGGTACTTTTTACACCGAGAGAATGAACCACTCGGATTACATCGGATACAATTTTGGCTAATAAAATCTTTCTCAAGAGAAGTAGGATTTGGTTAGATCATGATCTTATACCTCTACAAGTGAAGCAATGCGAAAATAGTTATATGTGAGTGCAGATACGATTTGGAAAATTGTTGACATCATCAACATTGTGGAGACGCGGGAACACGGGAACAACACTTGTAGAGGTGTAATATCAGGATCTAACCAAATCTTACGTCCCTTGAGAATGGCTTTATTAGCTAAAGCCGTATCCGAGGTAATACGAAAATTGTCCACTCAATGTAAAAAAATACATCTCCCTGCAATTCGCGTATGAGTACATGAACAGAGTATCACAATAGTTGTACGAATGTCTATTCACATTGTGCTATAGACGGAGGTCCACTGTAATAGTTCAACTACACATATCATGATCTTCGTTTGACTAGTACTTCAGGTGGACAACTCATCAGACGGACTGAATGTAGGATCCGTGGAAGCCTTTATTAGTTCTAGCAAACTAAAGTATCTTCACTTCTTGCAGGGCATCGGATTGCCAGACTAAGGCTAGCTTGGGAATAGAGACGGGCAGATTCCCGTATTGGTTGACCAGAGTTTAGGAACTTCTACCCGATAGTTGTTGCAGGGCCGTATTTGTATATGAACTACACAAATTGCTCCTGTTAGGATGTCCTTGCTTAGCGACAGTCGTGTGGTCCGGATATGTGAACTCGTTCGAGCTTTTAGTCGTTGTCGATAAAATGAGATGAAGAAGAAACTAATACAAGATTTATGTCTCGATTCTTCGCCCGGGGGGTTCAGAAAAAAAGTGAAACAAGTACTCAGGAACTGTACTACGGTTGTATCACGAGGGGAACAAGACATCCAAAATTGACACAGTAACCATACTACGCCCATCACTGACAAAGAAAGAGCATGTTTAAGTTGTGTTTCTGAAAAGCAGCCTCATGCGGGACCTCAAAGTTACAAATTCGGACTTTGTTGGATGGATCTGTGAAAGGTTTGTAGAGAAGTGGTTTGGTAGGTATTGCTATTGAAGTACAGTACCTAGCAGTTCTCCTCCAACGGTGAGAGAGCTAAAGCCCTCTCCTTTTCGTCGACCTTCAAAATCCGAAAGATTTTCCATCACCGAAATGCCAATGTAATGAAGTGACGATCCTTTAGCAACTGGTAAGAAATTCACTGGGAGCATGTGGACCCCGACGTATCTTACACGTTTTTCTCGAATTATAGCGTTGCATGTTTAAGTTGTGTGCAGTTGGACAAATGGGCATGACAGCCGCGTCAGTGTACATGTAAATTGAAGAAACGCGAAGTCAGAATGTGGTCGAGTTGGACCCTCTATGCTTAACGATCCGCAGGACTCCTCAGGATTAAGGGAGTCCCTTGCTGCCGTATGCGTACTCAAAAATCGAACCTCGAACACTGAAGCTGGATGAACGCAACACCTTCTCAGTTAGCTGAGGCCGTCAGGCCAAGCAGTCGAGGTACACGAGGAATATCTGTCGAGGAGTTCTGTTTCATTGTAGGCATCTCAGTCATGAAAAGAATTGGAACAACCACACGCAATGGTCATTCCTCCCCCTAACAACTATTGGTCCCCACCCTACCGAACCAAAACCGTGCAGAGCACGACGGCCAGGGATCTCACTGGCCATACTATTATCAGAAGGTTGGGGAGGCTCGTCACTAAGGGCTCCACACTTTCGGGGGAACGCGAGGTCTGCCCGGGAGGGCTTTCTGCCCGCAGCCCGACCACCCGGGGAGGGTCGACACGCTCCCGGTTTAGGGATCCGGGGAGCCCTGAGTGGCGACGGTCTCCCTACACCATATATTAACCTGTTTAATCCGTGAGGTCACATTAGTGAATGTCAAATGATTTAGTGAATGTCAAATTGCTAACCAAAGAGTGCTTTGGAAAAGAAAAGACTTGGTTTTTTTTGGCTTCAGGAATATGAGCCGGCTTTGCAAGGAGGATGTAAGAATCGTCACGTTCGGTACACTTCTCATTCATTTTCCAGTACGAGGAGGAACTTCAATTCTTCTAGAAGTACATCCCGTGGAAGATCAAGGGAAAGAAGTGAAGAAAGTTCTATATTATGACACTTAATTATAGTGATCGTGTTTAGTCACATAGTAGGCCTGCATAATCATATTCGTCTAAGTGGATACGACATTTCACTTTTCATATCATTATGATGTATCGGAAAATCGATGAAGCTAGCAAACAACGAAAAGCGTTATTCGCATGGCATTGTTGGACCTAGTAGTGCAGGGTTTAGTGATTTATCAACGTGAAACTCATGTCCCCTCCCGTGAAAATCCTGGTACTTGGAAGATGTATGCTCGTGTATCGTACATGGCATTTTCGAGACGATAGACGTATGAGGTTATGAGCTGGCATAGTGCGAAAAAACCATATTTCGAGTTTAATGATAAGTTATCATTAACTTAAACTAGGATCAGAGTTTTATTCCTGATAATTGTTTTATCTCGGTGAAGAAGAGGGGAGCCCCAAGCATGCTCCTCCCCTGTGTGAGAGGAAGAGAAAAAAAATACATACTACAAGTTCCCTGCGGGAAGGGAGGCAGCGAGGGAGAGCCCTTAGTGAGCGAGCGAGAGCGGGGGAGCTAAAGCTTTCTGCCCGCCCGGGCTGCGGGCCCGGGCGGGCAGAAAGCCCTCCCGGGCAGACATCGCGTTCCCCCGAAAGTGGGGAGCCCTTAGTGACACCGCAGGCTAGAACAACCCCGACCGTATGCTGGGGGGTCGACGGCATACGATGACCGTCGTGACAGTGTCACCGTTCAGCAGTCCAGAGCTTAACCTGTAGTCAATGCACCCTGGTTATGTGAACACGTGTCGACTATGAGCATCATTCGACTACAATTCAGATTTATTTCAGCCTTGGAGGTTTTGAACACTGTCATGTGGATTTTGAGTTCACGTCCAAGACTACTCCTGTTCGCTCTTAGTGCACAACGCAGACGGCGAGGACGGATCTCTCCCACAACCACCGCAATGTATCGGCGATGAATCTCCTTGCTGCTATGATCCTTGCAGCTGGACTGCTGTCAGCTGTCCACATTGTCCATGCAGCGGATCCTGACCCACTGCAGGATTTCTGCATTGCACACCTTGCTGCCGGACCAGTTTCAAATGGTTTTGCTTGCAAGTTGCTTGCACTTGCTTCCACAGACGACTTTGCATTTTCTGGGCTTGCTGGAAGCTGCGAATTCCAGCTTATCTGCTACCAACGGAACTGCAACCCTCGCCTTCGTCAGACAATGGCCAGCTCTGAACACTCAGGGATTGTCTCTCATAATACTCGATATCAACCCTAGTGGCATCATCTTTCCCCATACACACAACTTGGCCACTGAGATTCTGTATGTGTTGGAGGGAGAGATGTATACGGGCTTCGTCACCAACAACTTCGGCAACGACCCAACCATATCCAAGCTGTATGCAAAGGTCGTGAAGAAGGGAGAAGCTTTCATTTTTCCCAGAGGTCTGCTACACTTCCAGCTGAACAAGGGGAAGGTGCTTGCATCGAGTCTAAACGTCCTTAACAGTCAGAATCCTGGTATTCAGCTCATGCCTTCAGCTTTGTTCGGAAATGGCATCGAACGTGAAATGCTGGAAAAGTCATTCTTCATGAATGAGACTCAAGTTGCTGCACATAACTCATGTTGGATAACCACATTTATCCTACTCCTGCTCTGGCTTCATCGTCCGTTCGCATCAAAAATTCTGCCCACAGCAGGCCACTTGGGACTAGTTTGTTTGCGATTTCTTTCAGAGAGTGAGCGGGGCAGGCATGCTGTGCTCGTGTGTGAAACTCACGTTTATGGCTACCTGTATTGCTTCTCCTGTTCGAGATTTGCCACCACTGTATTGGTTTGTTTGTTGGCATTTGGGGTGCCAGGTTGGTCAATTGAGCAAGGCAAGGCCCGAAACATTTGGTCTGCTGGAAAAGCACGCACTTTCAGAACACCCTCGGGCTTGTGCGTGCACCTACGAATGTATCCATGTATCCACCTGCAAAATTGTGGTCGCCGGCAAGAAGAATTATGCCACTAGACAGATGGGCTTCGGGCAGCTCCTTCGTGTTTCCCACCCTTCTGCTGTTTGTCTGTCTTTGTCTATTAGTCTCGCAATCCACCTCCCGAGAGAGATACATATGGACAAAATGCACAAAAAATATGATTGGACTAATAAAACAAATTCAAAAGACATATTTTGACAACTGATAGTTTACTACATAAATAACACTGTAGATCTCAACTGTGGACAACTAGCCAAAACATTCATGTTGAAATATTTCAAGTATCATCGAATACCATCACTCCAAACTCATGAAAGTAGAGTGTTGGAATCTAGCTCCAAGCTAAACAACTATCTCTATTATCACCTTTTGAGCTTTTCATTTTCATACAATGCAACTGAGCTTGCTTTAACTTGTTTAGGTAGATATTATTCCTTTAGTTCAAGAATGGCTGCATCATGATTGTTCACCAACAATTTCTTTCTCAAAAATCGGTCTGAAACATATAACCTTTGATTGCTAGGCCACCGAGATCTTCCATATTTTTGACTGAAAGATCGTCCGTGCAGAGTCACTGCAATCTGATTTGTAGTATTTGAAAATTCTCCAAGAGTCTAGTGGCTTAAGTCCAAGCATCAGGAAGAATATGATATGCTCACTTGCCAGTAGTGTTTTCCTACTGAAACTAAGGGTTGGCTCTTCCCACTTCTGGTTTAGTATATGTATAAATGTGGAACCAGTTCCAGGATCTTCTACAGCATATATTCTATTCCAGATCATTAGGCCATATCCTGCAACCAAAAAGTAGAAAACCATGAAATACCTGCTTTTATGAGCATCAAATCATTGGTCCTTATGAGACCTACAGCCTAAGCTTCAGAAAGCAGTGACTGCTTCCCAATAGTGTCTTCTAGCCATCCGATTGAAACCTCTAAGTCCCATCCCCATGGTTGCCCACCAGTATCACAAGCAGGAAAAAGGGCGATCAAAAGCTTCTAAAAAGTCCCGCTCTTTCTCTTCTCTTCTGTCTCATGTTGACCCAGCAAAGAAAGAACTTCCAGTGCAGCATCCACGACAATCTGATGAACTTTCACTTGTCGTGAAGTAAGCTCTTTGGCGTGTGCAGCTACTTGAGGTGTAACAAGGGTTACAATAGGTGATCTTATGAACCTCAATTCGTCCCAAGTTAGATCTGTAACAGTCCCTGATTCTAAAGCCTTGCAAAGTGTTCCCAAAACAAGATCCACCGTAGCTGAACGACTGATTGGTCCACTTTCACCCGCAAATTTGGCAGGAGTAAAATTCGATGATGAACCCAAAATCAGGCTAGTAGCCAGCATCTTTCTCCCCACAACCAGAGTGGCAATAGTGTATGCTAGTGACGTGCCTGAGAGATGGTTCTTAAGAAACTCTAAGTAAGCCGTAACCTACACACGATGACACAGAAGCAAATTTTTCAGTTTATCCTCGCTGACATGCTCCATAATGTACACCTTGTCAAAGCGAAGACGTAGTCTTCCAAAAAGATTATGTCCAGGCATATCAGAATGGAAATCCTTTAAAACCACACAGAACCATGGAAGACGTAGTAAACCTTAAACAGAAAAAAGATCTGACCTCCTTGGATGTACCCATCCTGTTGCGAGAGAAAACACATATTGTTAATGAGTCTTAGAAAAGAGTTCCATGTATACAAAAAATTCATCATGGACGGGCCTTGGTAACTAACCACATGAATAGATGTTTCTTCCTAAATTGCTATTTGGATGGAAGGTGCGAGAACACTGACAACCATTGACGCTGTCGGAAGCTTCTCCACAACTTCAAGCCAGCCACAGTCGTCGTTTGCGTACTGATACCGCATTGAAGACATACCCTTCTCTGTAGCAGTACAGTATCCTCATTGACAGCAACGTAGCTTACACCAGGAGACACTTTCTGCATGACTACAGGTAAGTCAGACAAGCTGGAAGAAGAAGCCTGACCTAGAGGCGCATTCGTAAGACCAGTCACTTTCTTTGCAGCTCCCGGTACATTATCATTGCTAGAAATGACGAAGAAACTAGAAACACTAGTACAGAAATAAACCGAATGGAAATCATCCATGAATGAAAACCGAAAGAGCAGTATTGTGCTATAAAAATCATTCAGACATCAGGAAGCAATGTGTTCACAATATATTTAATACAAATTGGCATGTATTCATAAAGATTCATGTGCCAAGATGGAGAAATATGTATAAAATTCAAAATTTCAAACTTCTAGACATAGAGATCACGCGAAGTAAACTTTTGAACTTTCCAACTGAAAAATTAGCTTTCTCGCTTGTCAAGTACCTACCAGGTAGTCTTCGGCAAGGATAAAAACAGTAACCAAAAAAATGAAACTTACCTCTTGTATATGAGTCTATTCACTATATCGGATCATCATTTAATTTGATTGTATTTGTGTCAGCTCAAAGCTCTCTACCTAATCGTTTTGGCAGGGAAAATCTACTTGTAGGCAAAGAGATCCTATTCATATCAATTTGTGGTTTCCTACTTTTGCGTTTTCCACGCAGTTGAGTGCTTCGCCTGAACAAGTCTTCTCTAATTGTCTCTCTTTTTCTTCCTTGAACTTCTCGGAAAACATAAGGAAGAAGTATGTTATCACAAATGACATCACTGAACTCTGATATAACATTCTGCAGATCTGGACTATCATTGGTAATATCCAGATAGCTATCGCTATCACCGTGAACATCTTCAAGAGGCACGTTCAAATCCTGTAAGTTGTCACAAGTGGTTACATATCAGCCGCAATAAAAGAAAAAATGAAAACAAAGACATAACTAATACATACATCTTGTTATACTAAAAGAATTTCAATTCAATGCATGTGTAAGTCACTTACCAAAGAATTTCTTGTCTCAATTAGACACCGTTTTTTCTTCAAATAGTTCTTCAGAATTGAATGGCTTCTCTTTGCACCATGATACTTGTCAATGATCCCAAGCCTTCTTCTCAATGTCAAGCCACTTGGTCTGATGAACATGTCGGCATTTGTGATTCTGTCCTTTCCCGATTCTAGTTGACATTGTTCCTGAACTCTCAAGTCATGCAAAGATCTATTCATTACAGCAAGTGTGATGTGTGCTATGCTATAACTCTGTGAAGCCATTTTTTCTATTTGCATCCAAACTTCTCCTGACTTCTCCACACAAACATTTCTCTGATTGAACGTTGATTCCAACATAGGATTTTCTTCCGATTGCAGTTCTGAATCATACTCCACTGACAAATGAGTATTTTCACTTAACAACTGTACATCGGTACTAGAAATCAATCCTTCATATTGTGACCCTGCCCAAGTTCCATGTTGCTGAATGATGGTACTCCTTGGTGCCCTTTGCACATCAAAGCCTTGCATTGATGTTTGCAAATATTTCCTTTCACAGCCCACAAACAGTCACATGAAGGCAGCATGGAATAACAATCCCGAACTGTGTACTTAGTTGTAGATTTTGGACATATCACCTCAGCAAATTTTGGCTTTAAGGAGTCTGGAAATGCCACCTGAATACAACATATATAACTTTTCATTAGTTATAATCAAAATGCAAGTTTTGCATAGTCATAGCTCGGGTATTGCAAGCAAAAATGAGTAAACACAAATGCAAAATCAGAATTATTTTCACCTGAGCATATTTCATTTTGTTTTCTGCTGCCCATACACTGGAGATAGCAACCTCTTCCTTTCTCCAATTCACTACGAATCCCATTGCCTTTCTACGAATATTATAAAGAAAGAACGGCAACATGCTTCCAAAAAGCATGTCTAACAATCTGTCCAATCGACGAGCTTTTAAACCACCTATCATTCTTTGAATTATCTTTTTCATGGTCAAATGCCAAGCTTCTGTTGCACCATTCGTCAGTTGGTTCGCGTGATCAAAATTTTGACAAATCATCAACCATTTATCTGTGAAGACAACACACAAGGCATGTAAGATATCACCATTGCTATGAAAATCATCCATGTCTGTGAATTACATGTTCAGAACCATCATCCAAAAATATGAGTAAACTTTTACTTCACAATATCCATCTAATACAGTTCAACACTTCTTCCAATAATATAAATTTAGTACTTATACTAAATGCAATGGGCTAAACCAAGTTTTTGTGAGCCTTCCAACTGTAATGAACAGCTGTTTACTTACACTACAGGCTAGATACACTATGAGAGCAATACAAGAGAATTACCATAGAGTTACAGTACCTATTCTTCCGATCCATTCTTGTTTGAAGTAGTTTAGAAACTCAATTTCTGAAGAAAATCTAGTTTGAAATTGCATCCAACGTCCCCACATCAAAAGTTCACTGTAAGCATACATCATTTCTCACAAAGCATCAGACATTTCCAATATAAGCGTTTGGTTTTTCACTTTTCGAATAAGATTTTCCTTCCATGCCTTGCAAACAGTTCCAACATGGTCAAAGGTTTTAATAAGGATTGTAAATATCTATAGAATACTGTAAGTGTGACAATCATCAATATACACAGATTATATTGGCATTTTTTATACATAATCTGTGCATAAATCACTACTATAAATGGACAAAATTTCAAAAGTACCTTCGAATATGAAATGTATAGAAAATCACAAGAACTCCTGGAAATACAGCTTTCAAAGCAGCCACCTCTTGAGGAGCACAATCAATCATAAAGCAACTTGGTTTCCAATCAGGCTTCAATTTTAATGCTGCATCTTTGATTTTTTGCAAAAGTCCACTATCATCTATGTTGTTTCTTTTTGTTGAATACTCCAAGCAACAGGTAATCCCATTTGATGGCTATCAAATGCAATCAATGTAAAAAAAGGAAACTGCATGATAACAACACATAACATATAATTAGTTATGTGCACCATGGATAAATGCATTACTTAGTCCATAACAAGCAAACTCTTGTATCACAAAAGTTGATGTAACAAGTGATCATTTAGAGTCTTCAAAACGCTTGACCTTCTTTCTCTTCTTACTTGGCTTCTAGAGAATACTTGAACGTGAGTGAGCACTTGTGACTCACTGGTACAATTTATTTCAACAACTACTATACTGTACAATGCATAAGACTAAACCGTGTGCAGACCTACATTCAAAACTCTGCTAAAAAATGTACAAACAAGTAACATGTCTCAAGAAGACATGGAAGATGGGAAATATGAACTAGTAATTCCTATCTTGAAACCAAATGGAACTCGATTGTGCACAAGAAATAAAGCTGCTAAAATATATCCGTTTGGGGTCCAACTTGAAAATCAATGTCAACATTACCTTCTAACATATCACAGTTGAACATTGTCCTTAATTCAGGCATGTTATTTTTTCTTCAAGCATTTCGCTTATTAGCCTTCAGTTTTAGTGTACTTTAACTGCAATTCTAAACTGATTAATATTCTAAAGAAAAATTGAAACCAATTGCATTTTGACTGTGCAGAATTAGTTGGAGGAGAAAAGTGACAAAAGCTAGTCAAACTAAACATCTAAGTATAAGTTGTCATGTTACCATATGTTAAATAGGGATTACTTCAAACAACTGATTACATTTCCGGGCAATTTTTTGTATTCTCCTACAAACAAGCAGTTTCATCTGCTTGTCTCATGATGCAAAATCATGCATACAGTGCATGTACTACATGCTAGTATCTTTTGCGATATGCATATAGAGAGGATGTGCCATCGTTCTCTGTATCTGTATAGTGAGTACTTGAGACCCGAATAAAGTACTTGAATTCTTGCAGTCAAGCATGTTCTTTTGGAGATACAATGCTTTACTCGCCATTGTCCCTTCCCCAAGATCTGATATCATTTCGAAGAAACCTATGAGGTCCAAGCCTTCAAGTCCGAAAGGAAGTAGAAGACCTACAAAGAACACCGGATAGTAACCAAACTTCTGCATAAATAACTTGCAAGTTTACTTCCTGTCATATTCATCAATATAACTCATCAGACCTACGTCAGGTAGTTTCGACAGAAAAGAAAACTACTTCTGTTTTTTTTTTCCTATGTGTTCTCTGCCAATGTAAAAATTTTAAGTTAGAGCATATATACTAGACCATGTTCAAGAAGAAAAACACAGAAAAAAAAAGTTAGATGTGGAGGAGAAAAAATGGCACATACCTCACATAAAGCATACACCCACCAGATAAATCTGAACTGAAATGGCAAAAGTCAAAGTGATCCACACCACAAAATGACGCTGATCTACTGGAGTTCAATCCAATTGAAATAATGACAATCAACACCAGATCAATTTAAACAAATCTTTCACCACACAATGTCATATTCATAAAATCAACAACTCAAAATACAACCGAAAGAAAACTTACATCATACTTGGTTGTCGCAAACGTGCTGTCCAACGCAAGAGTTTTATTTTGAGAGTAGTGAATCATCATACCCAACTGCCATTTGGATTGAAGAACCAACATGAAATCTTGGGACGGATTTGCAGAGATATACTGTTGATGTAGAAGCACAAAATGCGGATGCGCATTAATCCAAATCTGCACAGACTGCTGATCGTTTTCATGAAACATATAAGTTTCTCTTGCCACCTTCGCTTTTATATTGTGGAAATCTTTCAAATGTATTGTGTCATATTTAGCTCCTCTTATGGACCATGGAAGAGGTGCAAGATCATTGAAAGGACAGTCTGGACCTCCTACTTGAATCTGTTGTTTCAAATGCATGTCAAAAACTTGTGGAATTGTCCAACCCCATCTGAAAAGTTGCTCTATGTTTCGTCTGAGCTCGTTTGTAATTCGTGGAGCATATGCACACTTTGGACTCCAAGGAACAACTTCGTTTTCTGCAATTCTTCCGTAACACCTTTCTCCTTTATCATTACAATGAGTACTGCAAGACAAATGAAAACATCAAGTTAATATTAATCCATATTTATGAAATAACATCATCACCATGATAATGTATACATCAAGAAGTTCAGACTGTAAAAACATTCAAACGGAATACTCTTACCTTTGTCTGTAATATATGACTGCAGTCTCAGGTTCTGATTTGTAATATGTAACAACAAAGTTACAAAGACATCCTCTCTTCAATTGATCATTGAAGTTAACCTTTCTTGATCGTGGTCTACTATTTTCACCTATACCGAGAGGTGAATAGGTGCCTTTTCTAGGTATCGTGTCTGGAATTCGAGAAGGATGGTTGAATGGTCCAAAAGCACACCTATAAGTTACTATTTTTATCCAAGCAGTTTTCGGGCCTGGTTTGTCATTGGTTCGTCTTTTCCAAAAGCTTGTTTCAAATTCTATATTTCTTCTACCTTCACCATCCACAAAATCGTCTACCCTTTCGCTTGGAATATGAGCTAACTCCACAAGAGACTTATGCATTTCCCAAGCCCATTGCAAATCATCTGCATGGAATGTTCTGTAGGAGATGATTAAACAGGAATTCTACTATCCATTGTGACACAAATGTTACTTTTTTGTTGAACAAATACAATCAGGATCTAATTCTGATTGGATAAATGTGGCCAAGGAAATCGTCTCTGCATACGATAGACACCTCGCGAGCACCCCCAAAAATGCTCCCTGCTATCTGGATAGTGTCATAAGTCCACCATGATAGCAGCCCTAAGGTAGGTAGGCAGCCAGCCAGCCAGCCAACCAAGCATCAAACAAATGATGAAACAAAGAGACCAAGTGTTTCAGGTATCGTAGCTCTATATTCTCTGTCACTAACAGGTGCCTGCAGACAATTCCCAAGTCCAATCATTTTCACATTCAGAAGCAACTAGTAAGAACCTCAACAACAAGGAATGAAAGAGCAAGCAACAGTTCACACAGCCAAATATGTAACAATTGAGCAATGATTTTTGTTTCTCATTATACCTGTAATATAACTCCTCGTACACCCTTCGAGCAACTACTTCTTCTTCTTAGATAGTGAACAATATTCTGTAACAGACACTGTTAAAGTACACAATTTAAGGACAACTTTTGTGAAGCAAGACATAAACCAAATCCACATTTGAATTAGTAATAATGCCTTTTGCGTTAAGTAGATGGGAGCCACACCCGTTAAGACACATGATACATTAGTGGTTGAGAGGGAAAACCTGGCATCCACTGCTATGGCCCATCAGCATTACTCCTTGGGACGCTTCTTCATTTATAAGGAAATATATTAGTTGTTCTATTTCCGCTGTATCCTGGAAAGTCCAAAGTATTCAAATACAAGTTAGTTCTAAATTTCTCTTAATAGCCTTCATACTTTGACTAAACAGCCAATAGTATAAGCATGGAATCAGATAACAACGACTGAACACTGAAGATGTGGTCAAAATAAGCCTGAATCTGAACAACAGCTGAAATGAAAATGAAGAATATGCCAGTTCCTGCTCTTGATGTTATAAATCAAGCAGCATATAGAAACTGGTCACCTTTTGATAAGTATAAATGTGAGGCACGAGAGTGGAGAGTTGAACCTGCATGAGACTTAACTGACCGTATTCAATGGATGATGATGACAGCAACGGCTGTATGAGAGACCACTACTCATCTAGAAGGGCATCTGCTAAGGATTTGACATAGCTGAAAAAAACAAATAACATGATCAAAGTATGACACATTACCCTGTATCTCGATCTTCTCAAAAGCAAAGCTCTAATTATAACTGTGCTCTATGGTCGCATCACCGATGTCGATGGAAACATTAGTTGTCCGTACAATGGACAATAAGCATTTTATCAGCACTCCAAGTTGATCACTCACTCAAGTCCATGCAGAGTAGTAACCAGCAAGTTATGAATATGATTGACAGAACTGTACTTCAAATTCGGAATTCCAAAGTTCAAATTCAGGCAGAAAAAAGGAAGGTATGGAAGCTCTTCATGCTCATCTTGCTTGGAGCTTGTGGACTCTACATGTGTTTGATCAGAGTTGATCATCGCGTACCTCTCAGCAGTCATTCCTATCTTCACATCCAATGATGGAATATGAAGGTGCATGTACAAAAAATTCCAGAAGTTCGTTCTCCGACATTCCAGTCATCTTGTCAATGCAAAGATCAGGAAGACTATCGGAAAATACCATAACCAGTTGACCCTCACTTGCTTGCATTCAACCTGAGGCCTTGTTCTCATATGAAGTCTTCAAAAAAACTTGAGCGGACAAATGAAACGCTGGCAAGGATACTTGGCAGTACCCCTGTCGTTGTAGACCCGAAGGCTTATGAACTAAGCACAAACACGGGTGTGTTCACTTTAAATGCCTTTATTCCTGTTTCTGTAATCACAAAGGCAGTTTCTCCACCACGACAAGGAAACAAAAGCGGAGGACTTCATCAACCACAAAAGAGGAAGCATTGAAAGCAGCAAAGTTGTCTTCTGACAACCACTTGTAAGCCTAAAGAGGAAAGATCGACTCGATGGTGATGTGAGAAAAACAGCAGTCGACATGTGGTGTTGCAGTTCACGTCACTACGCTAATAACATATTTAACGAACCAAAGCATTAAGAACTGAATCTTATTATAACATAGATTATACTTGAAAGTTTGAGATATAAAGAATATGATGGTGCCTGTACAAAAAATTCCAGAAGTTCGGTTTGCGGTCGGCTCGCGGTCGTTCCTCATCACACGGCCCTAAAAGCCTCGTTTCAGAAATCCGTGCAGTCTACACAGCAACACAAAAGGGTCAGACGAGATGCCAAGTACAACTGTACATCTCTCGGTCGGTCTGTAAATTGTGACAATCAATTGATTGAGGTTGATTCCTGATCGGAAGTCCGTGCTCAAACGCTTCACCTACTGCAACGCAACGCGGCGCAACGCAAATTAGATCTGCGCATCCTAAACTGATCTGATTTGCGTTGAAGAGCAGTGCCACAAGTTTCAATACTTTCGTGCTCCTGCAGCTTACAGGTTGCCAATGAATAAAAATGAGCAATGAAATCAGATAAAAGGCTTTACAGGATGAACTTTGCCCGAGAGATTGTTGCAAAACAGAATAGGCTCATTGAATTTCTCAAAAAACTGTGCCACAAAAAATTCCAGAAGTTCGGTTTGCGGTCGGCTCGCGGTCGTTCCTCATCATACGTCCCTGAAAGCCTCGTTCCAGAAATCCGTGCAGTCTACACAGCAACACAAAAGGGTCAGACGAGATGCCAAGTACAACTGTACATCTCTCGGTCGGTCCGTAAATTGTGACAATCAATTGATTCAGGTTGATTCCTTATCGGAACTCCGTGCTCAAACGCTTCACCTGCTGCAACGCGGCGCAACGCAAATCAGAATTGCGCACCCTAAACGTGTGAAACTCGTGTGAAACTTGCGCATTCTGTCTGAGTAAGAGACCGAGCGCGCGAAATGCTAAATCCGTACGAAATGCTAAACCCTGGGTTACGGTGACGGTGAAACCTGGGTGACAGTGACGGTGATCCGCAAACGGTGTACCCTTGCCGTCCGCACGGATGGAATACGGTCGGGGTTGATCTAGCCAGAAGTTTAGTGACGAGGGCAAGGGAGTTCCAGTTTAAAGGCGCCTCGCTTTGAAGGGTTGGCGTTCTTTGAAACTTTCGCAAAGTAACAGATCGACGAATCCGGACGAGGAACCTAGTCGGTGGCAAAACAAAAATATTCGGGGCATGCTCCCTTTCAAGATCAAAAGTCATGTGTTATTACAATTCATACATTTGACTTACCAAAAAATATACTTCTATGGAAAAAATTCTCTCTTATAAGTAGAATCAATCAACACAAAATTGAAAGTTTAAAACCCAGAACAGACTAAAGCAGAGTCTCCAAGTATCTATGCAACGAATCAAAGAAAATCTCTTCCTAAATTGTCTAACGTCCAGTTTTAATTCCTCTCATATCACACGTCTATATAACCTTAAAATATATCTATAACTCTAGAATATACATATAAATTTGTTTATATATGACTCATGGAAAATGCGAATTAGACATGCCTTTTGAGGTTGTGCCTTCGACTCTACATACAATGCTCTCGGGTTTTTGCCAGGAGCATGCTCTGATAGATTCACATAGCCGACCGAATGCGTTCTCACGACTGCTGTACGGGTCAATGTTTGTCGTCTCGACCATAAAGAGATTATGGTCCTTCTGTATGATTCGCACAAGAAGATATTTCCTGCTGCGGTACTTGGATTTGTGTCTTGTGCATGCTGCACTACGTTTCGTGGTCGGGTAGCACCATTCAAGGATTTGACTCTATCTTTAATAGAAGAAAAGTTGAGTAAAACGTCCTCGCTGGCGGACTCTAATACATGCGTATTTAAATGCAGTACAAAACGTTTGCTTTCATCCCTTGGTCCTCCATCCCAATCCCTTGGTCCTCCATCCCGACCTTTTGACATGTCAAGGCTTGCATGGGCATCTATTTTAGCTCGAGATCCAAAGCCCACGGATTGTTCACGACATCAGAAATATCAAGTTCCGGATGACTTTTTTTGTGGTCTTCGCAGTGACTAGAATTTGATGATAGTATAATTACCGTTATAGTGCTCTTGGCACTAGTTAGTAGATTCTTTTGGTTCTCTCCTAGGTTGGGGTTGGATTTTTTGTATTGTGTTTTTCAGCCTTTTGATCCTTTGGGTCCCACGGGCTTGTCTATTTACCATTTACCATAAGAGTATGAACAGTCGAACGAAGAAAAAGTACTAGAGGGTATATCTCCCTACCACTACGTTGCTCAATTGTCCCATCGCAGGTTTTGAAATCGGTTCATATATTATCACGTGCTTTGTGAAGTTTCTCACATCGCATCATTTGATTTTGCAATTCTTTTTTCATTTCTTTTGCCCCAAGTGGGAAGGTGGGAGTGGAGCTCTAAAAAAGAGTACATTGAATCCAAGCTCTTTATGAGTTCTGATCTCACCAAAAAAGCCTAGTCATTACACATAGCCATCCTTTGGCAACTAAGTGCAAAAATTTCAATCTCAAGGTATTGCGTGAGAAATAACCAAGGGAGCAAGATTGATGTTATCCCTACTTGATAGAAGAGACTAGATTGCAAGCTTAATTGATAATATTTGTGATGCATACTTGTTATTTCATATTGTAAGTAAAATTTATGTTTTTCTGTAGCATAAGTTCACTAATAATGATTTCAGTAACTTCGAAATGCAAATTTGAAGTATAGCCCATGTTCCTTGTTTGCCCAATTTGATGGTCCGATTCAAAAATCGCAAGAAAAGTCACACTCAAAAACATATTGTGGACAAATGAAACATGTGTTTGATTTCAGCAAGATACATCCATCCACATAGTTTTTTAATCTAACTTTCCTATTTTACGCTAGCTAACTACTTTAACTAATTATAGTAAAACAAACTAAGATAAATTAATCTATTATTTGATTCACATATTGAGATCTATATCATAAATTAGCTGCAAGACTACTTTGTAAAATTATTTTTTTTCAAAATTCTAATTTTTTGTGTCAACTAGAGTTAAGTAGAACTAAAACTTTACCAAAATAATATCATATAAGTGGATGATATATTTGTTAAGCCACTCATTTGTTATCCATATGCATAATCAAAACTGTTGTTTCCAAAGTGATTATTTTGCTATAAATTTCAGCTAAAGTGAATTTATGCCCCGATAAAAAAGTAGTGCCGTCAACGCTAGAACTCTCACATGAAATCAGGAAACATCTCAAGCTTTATTGAAAAAAAGTGTCATTAAGAGCTTCTCTGAGCTCTTTTATAAAGTTTAAGTTTTATCAACCTAGTTATAAGGAATTAACCTAACATGAGTTATACAAAAACTTGAATAAATTCCTTTGAATCTTTTCTTCAATCTACATTTTGTGTACAATAGAATTCTAGAAAAAATTTTGACATGTTTTTTTTCAAGTAGGTCAAAGGTTTTCTAGATCCATGGGGGTAGTATCAGATAAATCTCAATAAGTGTTTAATGATTCAACATTTGTAACAACATAAATAATCAAAATTTGTTGAGCAATTATTTCATTCATTGTGAATGGATTGCTTATCATCAATTTCTTCTGAATGCAATTATTTGAACCAGGTTCGAATACATTCAAGGTTTTTACTTCACTCATATCCATGATAAATATTTGAATATCACAAAATTCTGTAATGCATTTATGAAATTTTTTTCTGCCTTAAATATCAAAATTTCATTCTTACAATTTAAGAAAATACACCGCTTGAAAATTTTGCAAAAGTCTATCCAAAATTCCATTTCATGGAGTGGAAACATCTCGTTTAAAAAAATATTTGTTCACATCTATTGTATCATGTAAGAGCCTTATTTGTAAATTAAGATCTCATGAACATTTTTACAACCAAATCAGAAACATGAAAATGATATAAATAAATATTGATCTTAATTATACATACTCTAAAATTTTCCTTGCTCTACTCTTTGAAATTTTCCTTGCTCTACTCTAACATTTTTTTTAAATTTTGAAAATCAAAGTTACCAACAATGATTATCTTCTCGTTTATATAGATCTTACGAAAAAATGAAAGAAAGAAATTCTCATATCTACATCCATTTCATTCCTAATAGATGGATAATATTGCAGATAATTCTCACAGTTACACGGATCGTTGACGTGAAACTTTCAATTAACACAATTACAATCTACAATAACTATCAAACGCATGAATTGTTGATATGACATTTTCATTTAACAGAATTACTCTCTTTATCATTTACGTGATAACAAGAATTAATGAACTCTAAAATAATAATGATTTCATCGTGAATAATTTATACTTTAATTTAAATTAACTAAAGAAAATTTAAAATAGCTAGAGAATAAAGTTCACATATGACATATTACTAGAATTATTATCTCTTACTCATTCCATTTTCACAAATATATTTGTAGTAGTTGAAAATCAAATCTCATGATTATAAGCAAAGCAAGCTTTCAAAGTGGTTAAAACAATGCTAGATGTTTTTGCCAAAACTATCGAACAAATGACAAGTTCATGAACGTATGATACCTCTTCTTCAGCTTCATGATTTGTACACTAATTTGCAATGATGGATGGTTAATAGACCAAGCCTATGGGACCCAAGGGGTCAAAAGTCTTAAAAGCACAATACAAACAATCCAACTCCAACCTAGGAGAGAACCGAAAGAACCCCATAGCTAGTGCAAAGAGCACTAGAACAATAACTAATAACATCCCTAATGTAACAACCTAAATCATAAGGCTCAAATTGAAGCAAAGAATAAAAATTCTCAACAACAACTTTATGAGCCACTCTAATCTCTACATATCTAGTACAAGTAAGAAATACATGCTCTTCATCCTCAGCTTTTCTTCCATCACATAGTCTACAAATACGTTCACTCCTATCAATTTTCAACCAACGCACTTTGTAAATCCCAAGACTATGAGATACTGTTCTATGCCTAGCAATAATATGACGTAAAAAAGTAGAAATCTTTGCAAGTATATATCCTTGCTTACAATTAACAAGCATAAGATCTTGATATTGATCTTGATATCTTGATCTATGCTTGCTTCTTGATATTTGAGAACATCTACTATGAATCAATGGAATGATTGACTTTGATTGCAAGTGCTTGTGGAATAGATCTGCATGGTTAATGAAGAAAAGTAACAAACTGCCAAATAAATATAAGATTCTTCAATCAATCCAAGACGAAATCAATGATATTGTTTCCCAATATCTTGGATTTCAAAATTTATCATAGAAGAAGTCCAGATATGATGAAAGTAGCAATGCCTCCAAAGCCTCTTGTTGCTCGTAGATTTCTTTGGTTAAAAGTAGATCTCATCAAAGTAAACCTTTGTATCTCTTCAATAACATTGCTCTCATGCTCCCAAGTCTCTACAATGTTGAGGATGTCCGCCATCTCCCAAATTGGATGTGCACTCACATACTTTGTTGTAGATAGACCTCTTATGTTCCACATCAACATCCTCAACCTCTTGAATTGCTAGGTTGATGATTGTCTCCTCCTCTAAGTGATAATAACTTGACTATCACTAAGATAAGGTACAAAATCTGCATCTTGAACTTCTTTGACTTTTGCAAGTTGCTTCCTCATTGCTTCAATTTGAAAAGATGTAACATCTGGATCTAACCAAATCTTCCGTCGATTGAGAATGACATTGTTAGCTAAAACAATATCACGTTGAGCTTAATCTACAAAATTAACAATAATGGCACAAGGTTGTGCTCCTTTCTTGCCAATACAAAAAGCTTGAGCCAAATTTGGATTAGGAACATCAAGTGCTTCAGCCAAGAACTTGGTGACAACACTCTTCATTTCTTCCTTTTCAGATTCAGGTAGACCACAAATACTCACATTATTTCTACGAGCAAATTGATTAGTCTTTTCAATCTCTTGTTCTTGATAGAAAGAGATATGAGCAGACTTGGTTGCTTCAGCACAAGATTTCATTTATATCTCTAGACCTTCAAAACTTCATGCAAACCAGAAGTAATAACAGTAGAAGCTTGAGAACCAAATTTCTCTTGAATATTCTCAACAAATCTAGAGATTTTAAACATGATTTTCTCAAAAATTTTGTGAGAAATCTTCAACTCTCGAATTTCATTCTTTGCAGCAGTCAAGGCAATATTTTGTACCTTGAATTCTTGGCGGAGCACTTACAGTTCTTCTAAAATCATTTGAAAAAAATTTGCAAGGTTATCTTGAGATGTCATCTTGTATGGTTTAGAAAAAAAATCATATTTTCAAAACCAAAATGTAATTTCCAAACCTAAGAACTCTTTCAAACCACCTCCGTTGGATCTCAAAATTTACAAGTAGTTGTGTCCAGCTGATTAAAAGCTCTCGGCAAAATTTCAGCTTGAATTTCAATTTCAGTGCGAAAAAATTGCTACCGCAAGATCTACTCATCACAACATGAAACTCCAAGCTCCGAACTTGAAAACTTGTTCACATCACTTCCGTTGGATCTCAAAATTTACAAGTAATTGAGTCCAGCTAATTGAAAGCTCTCGGCAAAATTTCAGCTTGAATTTCAATTCCAGTGCGAAAGAATTGCTACCTCAAGATCTACTCATCACAACCTGAAACTCCAAGCTCCGAACTTGAGAACTTGTTCACATCACCTCCGTTGGATCTCAAAATTTACAAATAGTTGCACCTAGCCGACCAAAATCTCTCTGCAAAATTTCAGCTTGAGTTTCAACTGCAGCGCAAAAGAATTGCTACTGCAAGATCTACTCACCACAACCTGAAACTCCAAGCTCCGAACTTGAGAACTTGTTCACACCATCTCCGTTGGATCTCAAAATTTACAAATAGTTGCACCTAGCCGATCAAAATCTCTCTGCAAAATTTCAGCTCGAGTTTCAATTGCAGCGCAAAAGAATTGCTACTGCAAGATCTACTCACCACAGCCTGAAACTCCAAGCTTCGAACTTGAGAACTTGTTTACACCACTTCTGTTGGTTCTCAAAATTTACAAGAAGTTGCGCTCAGAAGTCTGAAATCTTCCTACAAAATTTCAGCTGGATTTTCAACTCCAACGCGAAAGAATTGCTATCACAATATCTACTCAACACAACTTGAAACTCCAAGCTCCGAACTTGAGACATCGTTCACACTAACTCCGTTGGATTTCAAAATTTACAAGTAGTTGCACCCAAACAACTGAAATCTCTCTGCAAAATTTCAACTTGGATTCCAACTCTAGCACGAAAGAATTGTTATCGCAAAATCTACTCACCACAACTTGAAACTCCAAACTCCAAACCTGAGAACTCATTCACACCACTTCCTTCGGATCTCAGAATTTACAAGTAATTATACCCAACCGACTTAAACCTCAGTGTAAAATTTTAATTTGAGTTCCAACTCTAGCGCGAAGGAATTTTTATTGTAAGATTTACTCACCACTACTTGAAACTCCAAGTTTTGAACCTGAGAACTCGTTCGTTAGTTTCAGGTTAAAATTCCAAGTGGTGGTGAATAGATCTTACGGTAACGATTACTTCGCATTAAAATTGAAAATCAAAATAAAATGTTACAGAGAAATTTCAATCGACCATATTCAACTACCTTTAAGTTTTGAAAACCAACAAAGATAGTTTGAAGTAGTTCTCAAGTTTGTGATGTGATGTTTTGCTTTCAATGGCTTCGTATTTGAACTATGGTGTCAACAGAATGTCAACCTCAATATGTATTCAGATGGTATGTAACAAGTGCCTATGAGAGATTCAATAGAATGTCGCATTTGTATGAAGAAAGAGCAAGGCGGGGTTATGGCAGGGAACTTGTCGGGATGAGAATTTGGCAGGTGTGTGTATCATGAGATTGAGGGTGAACAACATGCACGCTCTCATGCTCCTCGCCGGCTCTGCCCATCAACCTGGCCTTCAAAATATTCTTAGCTGATGGCTGATATGGAGTGGACATCCGAGAAACTACCATTACCCGGGGCACAAATACATCTATATTGCAGAGTTGAATTGTGGCGAATTCTTCATTTCAATCATCTGGTGTTACAAGCCCGAAGGTCTACGTGTCGGACATAAGATAAACCAACGTGAGCAAGTGCCTTGAAAAAGCGAAGAGTGCGTGAAACTGATGTGGTGACCGACTGCGTGGAGGGTGAAGACATCACTGGCGCTGCTTGGAGGCAACAACCTGGTATGGGGATCTATAGCATAAAGGAGACACTATAACACATAAGCTCATTCCACACGGACTTAAATGCCCTTCCCACGTAAACGCTATGTCGCCTGCACTACACTCACACAATGTGGACGAGGAGAATAAGCAGCTCTACGACCGATCTCAAGTTCAGAGATAGGAGGGGTCTAAATAATTCTCGTCTATATATCTAAGACTGCAGAGAGAAGCTGTACAAAGGTTTAGCCTTTTGTTTAGTCTGTAACAAGAGAGTGAAGGAGTTGTTTAAATTGCCCTACGTACATGTAGCCATTGTCAAACTTATTATCAGATGATATTGGCTTTAAAAAGATTCTTCCAAAAGGGGGAAAGTTTGTAACTTCAGCGCAAAGCAGGCGAGATTCCGGAAAAACGTCTCGCAGTTCTTCAGTTTCATGCATCCGTAGTTCCCTTATCCACCACGAGCAATGACCTTCATGTTCAAACTCGTACATCCAACGAACGTGATGCACACACTCGTTCTTCTAGGAACCTTGCGACTGATTAGTTTGGTTAAACATGATCTGCTGTAGGACTGAAGACCACGTAAGAATCACAAAAACCTACAACCTGGAACAGAATGAAACTCCTCTACTGGCAGAAACAATTTGGTAGACAATTATAAACGAGGTACAAGGACCGACATACAAACAGGGTGGACTTAACTGAGCGGCAAGAATTGGCTGAGGGTCAAAAAGGTGAACCGCCCTTCACGAGGGATTACGTGGATTCAACCAACAACTGAAAACTACACGTGCTCAGAACATGGGCCCTCTGAGAAGTAAGCATGGGAAGGTGTAATATTTATCTTCATCCCATTCTAGGATAGACGATCCTAATCTTATATCATGAGTTCAATCTCGTTATTTCTGGAGGTTTCTATTCCCAATAAACAGGCATCTTCAAAAGCCCTTTTTAGTAGCTACTACCATCAAGAAAGCGAAGTAGACTACAAATCACGATCCCAGCTCATATCTACAGTTATGTTCAAGGTTTTGAGCTGGACTTCATGGTCATATCATCTATCTACGCGTCAGGGGCTTGAATTTGTGAGTGGGGATTTTCTACATAGTACATACATATTCTACAGGAAAGGAGTCTTTCTGGGACTAGGTCACCTTCATCCTCTTCGCTGAACTTTCGCCAACGTTATCCTTGTCAGATTCCTGGTTGCTGAAGCGCTCAAGATGTCGATAAGATCTAAACATATCTTCATCATCTTTCGCGTCTTTGAAGCAGTTCCTCGATTTTGCATCGTTGAGCACATGGGTCCATATTCCATCCCTCGTTGCTCCCAAAGTTGCAGCATGGCCGACTATCCAAAGACAGTACCTGATAAAAGGCGACAGCCAACACAATCATATGACTAAGTGACTACGAATTGTAGCTCAGACAGTCATTGCAGCCACACTTAGGCTCTACAATAACAAAGAAGACAGTTACCTTGCACGGGTAAGAGCCACATTCAGTCTTCGACAATCTGTGAGAAATCCTATCTTTCCTTCCACATTTGCCCGTACAGTCGAGAATAAAATTACATCTCTTTCTCCACCTTGGAACCCATCTACGGTTTTGATCTCCACGTGAAGATTCGGAAAGCGCTTCAAAGGATCCCCACCGCCATGACAAAGTCTCTTGCTCAAGGCGTCAACCTGGCTTGCATATGGTGTGATGATGCCAACACTAGTGGATGTAATCGCATGACCTTCACAAGCTATAATAACACCAAGTTTACAAGAAAATTTCTTGTCATGATTACGAAGATAAGAGCAAGTGTGCGTATGAAACCCAGTATCATAAGAGAAATCTGTAAGTCGGACTACTAAGACACAGAACATGACAAGAAAAAAACGAGAACGCAAAGACTATATTGTAAGCGTCGAGAAGCCGACACCGGTGAAATTGATAGGTATGGACTTTGCTGTCATGAGCACCAAACCATTGATGTCCACCCATTGGAACCGCAAGGCGTTTGCTTCGATGACCATGTCGAGCCAACAGCCTTTAGATCCTCACGTCGTATGATGGAAGATGCTAGAAAGAATCCTCATTGTTCTGAGTTTCTGTCATCTGTCCAGAGGTCAAATGGCGAACTAGGTCTCTTGTTGATTAGTTCTGTGGTAATATAATTGAGTTGGTACCGAAGAGTAAATTCCAGTCACAATAATCAATTTGCTTTCATGTGAAAACATAAAAGACTAAACAGGAGGCTGCGTAAGCAGCAATAATAGGAAACTCATGTGCGGGAAACAAATCCAAACTACGAACATCCTAGACCCACAGAAGACTTTGTCTGTTAAGCAAACCATGAACATGGATTGAGTAAATTCATTTGCAGGGAAACTAAGACAAAGTGGTACAAACCGAGCATTAGCGCTTCTGTACTTTGGACGGCCTATATTCAAAACAAACGAGATTTCGATTACCTGTTTGTAACTTTGTCAGCAAGTAGTAGAGTACTTCAACTTCAACCAAATTTTTGGCGGAGCTTTCGTTCCTATCCCTTTCTTCCTTGCCATCCGCCACATTTATGAAGCAGTAAGGACCATATTGTGCTTGATAGGGCTTGACATACATCACACTTGTAACATTTTCGCCATCCTCCAGACATTTTTCATAGAACTGACGGTTTGGGAACCGACTGATATCCGAATGCATCCTGTATTGGGTATTCAACAGCTGGTGAGGGTGCCCAACAACCTGAAGTCTCTCAAATAAACTTCGGCAATAGCCAATATCTTTAGCCATCTGGAAAATCCCAGTTATTGACGTGGATTAGTTTTCAAGGTCATATCACTTCAGTAACAAAACTCGAGATTAATCCCCTTGCCTTGAGAGAAGCTTAGTCTCACTTTTACTGTGAGCAACTTTCTGCTGCTCGCTACTACTCTGTCCAGCACACAAGAAACACATTTGAAGGCGAATATCAAGGATAAGTATATTGACAGGTCAAATCCGAGTCATCATGGAGTGGACGCTACAAACTCTTTGATGATAAACGCCACTCACCATGCTTACAACAGTAGCCGGTAGTTGCTTTTCATCTCCGACGAGGAGAACTTGCTGGAGACCAGGTAGTTGTGTCACAATGGCTGTTTCTGCCTCTACGAGCTGTGAAGCCTCATCTATGACCAAAGACTTGAAAGGTCCAGAATTTTGAACGCATAGACGTCCAGCTGAGGCAATTGTGCAGAACACCACACAGGCGTGCTGCAGACACTTGTCCTCCAGATTGTCTTCATTTAAGCTGGAGAGGAGCCTTGAAACCCTCTCTTTGAATGGAGAGGATAGAAAGGCGTGCACCTTTCGAAGCATCAGCGACATATGAATCTCCTCCCTGAAACTATCCCCGACAATGGACTTCCGATATTCACCCTGAGCTCCAGGGTTCCACAATACTTTGAACCAGCTCCAAGCTTGTTCTTCCGAAAGGTCAGACTCTGATGGTAGGTTCTCTAAGGCATCGGCAACAGCAGCACATGTCATGCTCACATAACAGCTCATTGCAGGGTTCAGTAAATTCTTGGGTAAGTCACGGCAGATTATATACCCAGACAAAATCAATTGACTGCCCCAACATAAAAGTCCCTCTTTAAAGAACTGCAGGAATGCCCTGGCATGATTTATACTTCCGATTTCCCGAGTCTTATTTATTGCTTCGAATTGGTGTGCGGGATCCTTAACAAGCTTGAGCACATTCTGCAGCGACTGTCGCCAACCTCTTGAGTGGAGAATTGCTTCTGATAATCTCTTGACCCTGAATGGAAGATATATCATGCTCAGGGTAGTATCCACCTCTAGTCTTTCATCGTTTCCCACAAGGACTACATCACCCAGCTTCAGAGACTTACAAGCTCCTTCACAACCGTACGAGGTGAAAAAGGGATAGTACTGAAAAGATTTCTCAGGACTGGGCATGCGGTTCACAAGGTATACAAACCTTTGTGCGACCTCACAAATAGCCCTGTTAGCGCTGGCGCAGACCAAGGTCCTGTATAGCAAGCACGTAATAACAGATAAAAATGTGACCACAGTAGCTGTTTTCCCTGTCCCTGGAGGCCCCTTTATCAGTCTCACCTTTGGTTCGCTACCAAAGTGCAGCGCAGAGGCTGTTGTCACAACCGCTTCTGTTTGTGAATGATTCAAGTCTCTTCCGGAACAAAACTGCTGAATGCTTTGAACTAGATTCATATGACCAGCACTATCCTTGTCTGAACTCCCCAAATGTCCATTATCTAGATTAAAGATCGTGCTCTGGTATTGATCTTCGCAAGTGCTGTACAGAGTCTCGCTAACCAATCGAAGTCTGTCAAGAGCAGAATGTAGGTCCGGGTTCAAAGCGTCCCAAGTTCGGAGTGCAGTAGAAAGATTGGTCAGAACAACAATGTACCACTTGCTGCCGCTTCGAGTTATAGCTCGGACCAATTTACCTTCACCTTTATTCGGACAGAAGGCAGTGACTTTCAAGACAGCAGGGACATTTCGCAACTTTGACTGTCCCCCAGAAGAGGTGAGCACGCCCAGAGTGTAGCATTGACTCGCATCCTGGAGTTCGATGAAGCTTTTGGGTAGAGATGTACACATGAGAACCAAATCCCACTTCTTGTGTTTCCAGTCGTGGACTCGACCTGAAAACTGAGTGTTGTAATGTTTCAAGTCGGTCACCAGTAGAAATTTTTTCAGATCAAACTGGCCCATGTGCACCTGATTGTTCTGAGGAATTTGCAACTCATATATTGAGCACTTGAGAGCAAATCTTCTAGAACTCTGTTCCACAAGCTGTAGACTCTTGCAAATCTCTGCTTTTGTGTCTTCAACCATCGGCCACAAAAACGATTCGAAATAGGCCTTCAAATTTTCAAATCTTGGTGGAATCAGCCTCATCTGTAGATCAAAATCAAGTGGCAAGAGAACATCAGTCTCATGACGGAGCGTATGATGCACTATATGCATACAATGCAAAGTTAGTAGGGATCAGGTACTGGTGAAGAACAGAGAATTGGGCCTTGCCCGGTCTACTTCCAGTTGTCTGGGACACACCTGGGCTTTGTAATAATGGTCATCTTTAATGTTATCGATTGACCATCGAAGCACTTTGGACAGAAACGAAGAACTCTCCTTGAATTCATGGTTCTCTTCCACATGGTCAACTATACATACGGTTTCAGCACATTGTACGGTGGTCAGCTTGAAACAGAATTCGTCAGTAGGCTCCTCTATTATAACTTCGATCTTTTGACCGTACTCCCTGAATATCCAGAGTCTTCTGTTGTCCAAGGTGTAATACTTCGAGTCGGTCCCGTAAGGGACAGAAACAACTGACATGGTAGGAAAATCTTGCACTTTCATGTCTCCTCTTCGTAGTTTCTGCAGGGCTTCTGTCAGGGTAAGTACTGGTTTGTTCTGGTACCGGTTCAATGTGAACGGTATCTTTGCTACTGAAAAAGAGATAAGGTTTGGATTCAGCCATATCCGTCTTCTCTGATCAGCAGGATTACTATCTACGGGCTGGGTTTGCGAAGTGGATCCACTTGATCTTGGCAGCATCGTCTACGCTCTGCAGTCTGTACTTGATGCACTTTGGGACCTGCAATACCAATCGTTCGTCAGTCATCATCGTCCGACTTTCAAATGCGGGCACTTGTAACATCGGTGCACAACCTTCGACACTGTATGAAGAAGAGATTTTTCAGAACTCGACCAAACTGAGAAGAAGTTGACTTCCTCTTCACAATTGAATTCGATACTGTCCCGTTAGTAACAGGCCACTGCTCTACAACCGCACGAGAATTCACTATTTGTCTAAGCTACGAATCAAGGAGTCAAATCCAAGTTTGAATTTGGAACTCTTTGGCCCAGCGTTGACACTGGGAGCAAATATCACGTAAGTGGATCAATGGTGCACAATGGTCCGCGAAGGATCAAAACAAATACATCTTAAAATAGCAAGAAACTCAAATAGAAGTGAACTACAAACAGACTGTGGCAGCAGTTCACGGGATGCATTTCAGCTGAAGAAAATGATTGTTGAAAATTATCTTACCTCCTGATGATCTCGAGTAAGGTAAGAAGTTGGAGAGAAAAGGAGCGGTACCCAAGGAATCAAGTTAGTATCCCTGCACCTAAACCTTGTTAGGGTGCTGTCTCCAGAGGTTAATAGATGCATTCCGATCAAACAATAACACGAATCTTTGAACAATGGATGCTTTCTGAAAAAAATTGTACAATTGCAATACCGAAAATTGATATAGATCAGACCATAGGATCCAAAACACTAGGCAAAGAAAGTTGGACAACGTATCATACGGTTAGACTCTAATTTCGACGAGACCACATTTTATTTAGATAGATAAAACTCCTGTAGTCCTTTTACCTCATTGGTAAGCCTCATTGAGGTGACGATTATCAAGACCCATTGAGGTAAAGAGAATGATGCTTCTTCCCTGTAGTCTCAGTCGCAGAAGTCTATCGTAAGTCATCTGCAATCTCACGCAAGTGAAGCGAGTACTGATTTGAACCACAGATACACTCGCTCTGCTCATGAGTCTCTGGTTCGTGGTTCAACCACGATCATTCACTATTTCCACTCGCCATATTGAGGAATCTTCACTCCGAGTCCAAAACAAAACTACACCAGCTTTGGTGAGAGACAGAGGCTTCAACGCAATTGCTGTTGCTGCTATCGCTATATTTACTCATGCCATTAGTCTACCGAAGCTCAGTTCCTTCCAAATCCGGTGCTTCATGTTGTACGAGAGCCGCGCCAGAGAGCCAACCTCGAAACCGGACGTGTCCAAGACTCGACGAATAATGTAAACATGCTTTGTCGGGAGGCTGTTATCGAGCATCATGGCCGCCGCACGAAGGAATCCAATGGTGTAGATCTCGGGCCTCCTGCTCTCCCCTGCCAGTAAAGCAGATTGGAAACATCAATTCCTCTGTAACCTGTCAGCGCACAAGTACATGTCAAAGGATAATTGTACCGTATGCTTCAATCATGGCTCCGAACAGTCTTCGACGAATTCTGACAGGGTGAGTATTATCAGAACCTCGAGAGTAGGGTACCATAACGTTTGACACTATTTCTGTACGTACTGTATTCGAAATCCATCGATACGGAAAGTGGCGCGCTTATTTTCACCATGGCTTCAGATTTGAATACGTGCAGCAGTTGCCAGGTTACTATCTTCACACGCAGCATTTTCATCGTAGCCCCTTCGTAGAGTTACATACCGTAACCGGCCGTCCCTCTTCGACAAACCTGTTATTTGTACAAGTCACAATGGATTACACATTCATTCATGTGAAATCCATGATTTGAATGATGCTTGAATTTCACATACTCAGATATGATGGTTTTCAATGAAGTGCTCGTGACTTACTATGACCAATTCCATATTAGGTGTGATATGCAATCAAGAAATCACTTGTTATCAACAATTTCTAGCGTATACATTATGGTTAAGGCTTCCAGAAATCATTCTAATTCTTGTGTTTCCTAGACATCATGATTATATATGTATGATCCCAAAGATAGTCATGTAAACCAAGTATTTCAAAAAAACGCGAGATTATATGGCTACATCAAACCTATTTCCAGCTGAAGTGTTCTACCGATGGATATTATTTCAACTCTGGCTTGTGGATAGCGGAAAGTGAGCATGTGAGATCGGGGTTTGTCCATGATCACTGAAAGAAATCATGATGATGTGCTTTTGGACAGAACATGACAGTGAAACTCACGTCGTCTTATTTTGCAGAGAAGTGCGCTAAAAGTAATAACGAACTGGAAAATCCAAGCCTCAACCAAACCCTGCAAATTCGAATTACAACATCTAGTGACATCGTAGGAGAAGCGAGAACAAGATTTTGTTGTACTTTGGATACAGAGGAGATTGTGTGTTAAGATGCAACTAGAGAGTCAGCAAATTCCGTTCACCAGAGTGAGGATAAAGAGTGTCATGCGGACCGTCGTTCTTGGCAATTTTCGATAGAATAAAATAAAATCAAGACTTCAAAATGACTGCAACGAAAGAATTGGATTTGTACATAAGATTAGTGAAATACATGTCAACGACTATATTAGTAAAACGATGGCAAATCCCAAGACACAGATTAGCAGAGAAGTAAAACGAAAACTGCACTGGCATCTCCAACTCTCCCTCCAAATTCCCTGAAAGAAATGAAATACTGTGGACCTGGATATTTCCCAAAAGTGCTTATTTCCAAATAAGATTCAAGAAATCGCAAGTTTCAACGTTGAATAAGAATACATGTTATTGGAACAAACAAGCTAAGGCTACTTTGCTTGATTTAGGGCTCAAAAACCTCTGCAGTCAGTCAGGAACGCATATTACGCATCCCGTAACTTCCTGTGACAAATTCTGTCAATATTAAATTATTGCTCCTTTGTGAACGAGAGGCAGTTGTCTTTAAGGACAAGCCCAATGTTAGATAATTTGAGTATCCAGAAGAGGCAAGGTTCTCTTACTACATACTTCTACTTTGTGCAAGCACATCTGCGAACCACTTGAGAAATCCATCATTGTTTTATATACAAGATCGAGTTTGACATGTTTACTTTATATCAACATGTAACGATAATATAACGACTAGAGAGTGTTAGAACATGCAGTGCAGCACCCTTGTAAGGTGATGCAATTTAACAGCAGCATCGTCTTAGACACATAAATAAAAGCATAACAGTCAGTGAGAATACAGCACACCTATGATCATTCATCTGGATCTAGATCTTTTGGAATTCCAATTGGCGAGCATTACAAAGGTATTCATTTTCTATAAACTAGTGGAAACACCATGAGCAACATGTGTGTCATAGTATCCAACTCAACGTGGACAACTTCAAGCGTACTCTTCAGCGAGGAGATAGCAAACGGTTCGCTATCTCCTTACCTAGAGGTTAGCTGCTAACCTCTTGCTAAGGAGGTCTTTTGACTCAAGACGAGGTGCCCTAGTCCTATTTTGCCATTCGCCTCTCGGTTGTCTGAAGTTTGCGCTGCGATTGTATTTTATTCCAATTTGGTTCTAGGGCACCGCTCGTTCCATGCTTTGCGGCAAGTTTTTGAAGCTGAAAACTGTCTCACCTTCCCTGGTAGAGTAATCTTCAGAGTTAAATGTTAAACTAAAGTAATAGCTCCAGAGTAAACTTTTAATAGAGCTCACTGCACCGCCACTCCCCAAGCCATTTATATGCAAAACACTATAATTATACCATATTTTTTATATAATTTATTTTTTAAAAAGTTTCATACATATAATTTATTTCAGAAAAATTGAACTCAAATGCGTTGAATGATCTATTTTAATACTTCTGTTTGTATAATGATATTGTGAATTATTTTATATTTAAGACTTTATGTATATATAAGTTAAAATTTCAATAAATATATATTAAATAATAATTTAAAATAAATGTGTACTTCTTTGTGTGTATATGTATCTAAACAAATATATTATTGAGATATATTAGATGTAATTTCCGTTATCAAGAAGATGTGATTCTCAACGAATAAAAAAATTTTATCTGAAATCTTTTGCATTCAATATCTGAAGATGATTTGTGGATTCATAGTGTTTAGATTATAATCATTAAGTACATATGAAAAAATCAGGAGAGAAAACGAGGTTTTCAACTTTTAAGTTTGTTAAATAATTTTTTTAATTAGACGTTTATAAATATTGACAATTTTGTTAGATCTTATTTCACCATTTGAGATTCATTTTTTTAACATATGAATTTAAATTTAAAGTATCTATCAGAGTTTCAAATTATAAATTTTTTTAGCACCAAAATATTTACAAATACATAGCATCAATCACACAATTTTTTATTGCTATTTATGTTCACATACTTCAGCAAGGAGTTATTTTTCTATAAAAAGTTTCAAACATCAAAAGACTCTTGTGAAATATTTGTTTGTAGATCAGTTATAAAAACAATACTTGATTGCAATTTTAAGTTCAAGGAACACAGAGCACATAATTACCCATGTAGCTTGATTCGTGATCGGAAAACAAACGATCTAGACCCAATGCACTAGATCCATTGACGGGTCTTGATGCTTGCTTCGGCAGATTCAGTATTTGAAATACGAGCATGAGACTGAACACTTCATGTAAGGAGAGTACTAATACGAGTTCAAGTCTACCAGGTTGACGGAGTATATATACTGAATTCTAGGAGATAAAGTTACAATTGCAGATCTAGTGGTTTCTGAAGAGATGATTACTCATTTTAGTGGATGTGTGCGGCTTATGTAGCAACACTAATACTGTAAGCAGTTCGAGAGATATTATAATTATATTATAGATTATTATTAGATATTACTATTATATTACACTTGCATTGGAATTATATAAAATAGTGGATGAAGAGTTATACTCTTGAGTGTATGAATGTACCTATAAAAACAATATAACTCTTCAAGACATAAACTTGCGTTCTAGAAAATGGGTCGAGAAAATTTCATGGGTAAGTTTAGGATGCGCGTAACGAATTGAAAGGAATCGTGAAGGACGTCAACACGAGATTCTGTCATCATAAAAATATATCAAAATTTATTATTATTTTTTACTAAAGAGAACTATAATTATAGTTAGGATGACAGAAAATATTGTGCTATTTAAAGATTGTTCAATATCGATAATTAATTCATACATCACATGTGCATGTTATTTGTAATATCGATAATTGATTCATACATCATATGTGCATGTTATTTGTAGGATGATTTATTTAGAAAATTTTACTGAATGAAAAATAGAGTTAAAAATGTTTTATGACCTTCGAAGCTATTTAAGTATCCATGTGGGCTATTTGAGATTATGCTATTTGGAACAATCATTGATCTCACAAACTTCGTTTTGTAATGGAAACCGATCCTTCAAACAACAATACCGATCAAGGGAGAGGGTTGAAGATGCTCCTCTCGAGAATACTTGTCCCTGGGATCCGCACAGTGAGCCGATTTGAGTTGTTCTAGGATTTAGATTATAGCAACGGCATTTCATCGTGGGCTGCGATCCATCGAAGGTACCAGTTAAACTACAATAAATGCGTACCTCGAAGTGTGGAATAAGATGAACTGCGAAGGAAGATGCTGCCACACGAGATCTCGTGTGGCAGCATCTAATGAGACTATGCAGCTGTACTATGGGAAAACTTCACGAGTCAGTAAACAATAATTTTCTTTGAAAAACGTCTTGAGAAATTTCATATCCGAAGAGCAGGTGATCCTGATTTCGAGGACGAGTGCTCCCAAGTGCGATCCTGGTGGAGCGACTGTCAACTCCGAACAATAGGTGTCTTCCTGAGTTCGAGAAAAGAAGAATCTTTACGTCCAGAGGGAGAAAAGGCTCATCTTTGATCAAGTTATTACTAGTACTTAACAATATTAAGTCCGTTATATAGACGATGTCTAATTTGATTTGCTGCACGTTACTCGTTGTCACATTTCAAACATGACAGGAGCCATTTTTCGTGAAAACACGTTGATCTCACTGCGCTTGACAACACCCGCCCCAACCTTTCATCTTCATCTTCATCTTCATACTCATCTCAACAAATGGAGACCTCAGTGTATGGATTGCCACATCAAGAGGCCATTTGTTTGAAGAGGATCAGTTGCCGAATCCGCCCAGAGCCTAGCCTGTCCCTACCTTCAGACCACGTTTCACGAGACTGGAAGTAGGAGAACTCAGAGTGAGAGTTCCATGTGCTACTGCAATTCAGATATTTACGAGATGAAGACTCCGGGAAGTACTAGCTGACCGGACAAAGTATTTCCAATTTCTGTAGAACCGAACACTTACTGTTCGAGAAGGTAGAGTGCAGGCGTGTATGTAAGATATAGGCCACAATGTTAGAGGTTACAGTTCAATTTTGTCGGTCGTCATGGTGCAACCCGATGATATTTTTGGGAATAAGCATTGAGAGGTCTTATGCGAATCTACTACCTGTTGCAGTATATGGTGGTGCTTCTCCGACTTCCGAGCTTTGAATCCAAAGGATGGACTATTCAGTGCTTTATGTGATTTCGAGAGCTTCAGATGCGGTAGCTGTTGGATATGTTGAGGGGCATTGGGGAGATCGCTTTCAACTGACATCGACACAGAGATCTTCCCGATTTTTGTAGAGTCGTGTTAACAAGCAGTCACGTTACACATATAGTTATTGTTACTGAAAATAATACTTTAATTACTGAAAATAATACTTGAATTACATGCACACAGAGGTCGCCAAGGGACGGCGTGCTGCGAGATAACCCTCGCCGGCTCGTTAACCTAAAGCGCCTCTTGCTTTGCTTCGGTAGCTTGATTCTATTACTATAGCTTCAGCTCGCACTCTAGTGATATACTAGATAGTATGGTAATAGAACCAAGCTAATAGACCATTTTCATGTCCGAGAAGACATTGGAATCATTAAAACTGATGAGTCTTCAGACCGCGGTTCTCAACCTTCTACTGCTCGTACTTGGAGCCGCTACACTCAAGTTTTCAAGAAGAAGAGGAAGAAGCTTAACCCTCACTCAGGATTCTTGTAATAATGATTCCGTCTTTCTTCCTCTGTTAAATCCATGTCTCCGGAAGTTTATGTATTACTGCCGCGAAGCCAAAGAAGCAAGGCGTTCATAATGACATTCATGATGAGCGAAAGTGGCTTGTGTTCCTGTGATGTTCATGTTTGATGATTTTCGCCTGCTTTTCCTGCTTTCGAAATCTGAAGTCTTTGTCTACTTCATACGTGAGATGCATCTACGCCCTTATATTCATTGTGACTTTTGTTCCTGAAAGATTGCATCGTTGAGAAGTCTTAGAGCATTTGCTGTGTTCAGGCAACCCCTGAGCACGGGTGTTTCAGAAGTCTTGAAGAAGGCTGGGATGGATCGCATCCTCAAGGCATGGGAAACCGTTGATATCAATGAAGACCATGTGACGAGAATGCAGAAAAGTACAAATAGTTTTGGTGAGCATTTCTTTAACAATTATAATTCTTTTCACACTTGTAGATTAAATGCCAATTAAAACCAGTATGAAAATAATATTTAGAATTTTAAAATAAAATAAAATAAAATGATTTAACATTGTGTTTTCGCTATAAAAACTTGGGTGAACCCCGAGAGTCAGAACTACCGTCTCATTTCTTTATACTTCTTGGGGTTCAAGTGAACCCCAAGAAGTATAAAGGAGAGATGAGACGGTAAGACAAACTTTATCGGAAGCGGGTTGAGAAACTCTCTGTGCATCATCTGAAGCTGTTGGAGTAATGGAGAAATCTGGAGAAACTCTATGTGCGTCATCTTAAGCTGCTGGAGAAATCTGAATAACTCTCTGTGTGTCATTTGAAGCTGTTGGAATCATGGAGAAATCTGAAAAAACTCTGTGTGTCATCTGAAGTTGCTGGAGAAAATTCCTGTTTTTCATCTGAAGCAATTATACAGCAACCTTCTTGCTGTACAATGGGTACAGAAACTTCAGATGACAAATAGAGATTTTCTCCAGCAGCTTCACTGAGATAATGAAGAATATAAAAACCCCGAATCAATTGGGAGGAAATTCGGGTCAAGGATGTTCCATAAGACTGGGAAGGATCGCGTCCTCAAGGCATGGCATTGTCTTCGTTGATCTTACGATCAACGAAGACAATGTTTTGTATTATACACAAAAATAATAATATATAATTTATTATCTAGATTTGTTTTAAATTATACTTTATCAAGTTTCTTTCTAAAGTTTTACTGATCTTTAATATTCTATCATCTTGTAAAAAGATCATATCTATGGGACTTATTTTATCACTTTTTGTTGTGATATCTATAATCAACACGAGATTTCACATACTAATCAAATTGTTTTCATATTATCATTATCATCTCCAAATTAACATATAGATATTGTTGTCAGATTTTTGAGATATATAAAACCTCTTGGAGAGAGGAAGCGAAATTTAGGTCTATTGTACATGAATATGATCAGCTGGATTTGCTCCGATTCGCTCCACCACCACTGGTATCTACTGCCATTTTGTCTGGCCTGGTGGTAATGGACATCAGTGGTGCTCTGGTTTCAGAAAATCGGGAGGACCCTCGTGAGCGGCGGACTGCAGTTGGACGATCCTCTACCTGATCCTTATGAACACCGAAGTCGATAGATTAACTCTGGCACAAAGTCTCCGCAGAGCTATCGTCGTACTTGTAGTTGTATTCTCTATTTTTAGATCTGGGTGGAATCAGACTCATCTGTAGATCAAAATAAGGTAGCAAGAAAATGTCATTCTGAAATGATATTTTCTTACTACCTTATTTTGATCTACGGAACGCTCGTAGGGATCAATATATCATTCTCAGATGATCTTTTATTACTACCTTATTTTGATCTACGGAACGCTACTACGGATCAGGTACTGCCAGCTGTGAAGAACAGAGAGTTGGGCCTTGCCCGGTCTACTTCCAGTTTTCTGGGACACACCTGGGCTTTGTAATAATGGTCATCTGTAATATTATCGATTGACTATCGAAGCACTTTGGACAAAAACGAAGAACTCTCCTTGAATTCATGGTTCTCTTCCACATTGTCAACTATACATACGGTTTCAGCACATTGTACGGTGGTCAGCTTGAAACAGAATTCGTCAGTAGGCTCCTCAACTATAACTTCGAATCTTTTGACCATACTCCCTGAAGATACAGAGTCTTCTGTGGTCCAAGGTGTAATACTTCGAGTCGGTCCCATAAGGGACAAAAACAATTGACATGGTAGGAAAATCTTGTGCTTTCATGTCTCCTCTTCGTAGTTTCTGCAGCGCTTCTGTCAGGGTAAGTACTGGTTTGTTCTGGTACCGGTTCGATGTGAACGGTATCTTTGCTACTGAAAAAGAGATAAGGTTTGGATTCAGCCATATCCGTTTTCTCTGATCAGCAGGATTACCATCTACAGGCTGGGTTTGCGAAGTGGATCCACTTGATCTTGGCAGCATCGTCTACGCTCTGCAGTCTGTACTTGATGCACTTTGGGACCTACAATACCAATCGTTCGTCAGTCATCTTCGTCCGACTTTCAAATGCGAGCACTTGTAACATCGGTACACAACCTTCGACACTGTATGAAGAAAAGATTTTTCAGAACTCGACCAAACTGAGAAGAAGGTGACTTCCTCACCACAATTGAATACGGTCCTGTCCTGTTAGAAACAGGCCACTGCTGTTCAGCCGCACAAGAAATCACTATTTTTCTAAACTACTAATCAAGGAGTCAAATTCAAGTTTGAATTCGGAACTCTTTGGCCCAGCATTGACACAGGGAGCAAATATCACGTAAGTGGATCAATGGTGCACAATGGTCAAAACACATACATCTTAAAAGAGCAAGCAACGTTAAATATAAGTGAACTACAAACAGACTGTGGCAGCAGTTCACGGGATACATTTCAGCTGAAGAAAATGATCGTTGAAAATTATCTTACCTCCTGATGATCTCGAGTAAGGTAAGAAGTTGGAGAGAAAAGGAGCGGTACCCAAGGAATCAAGTTAGTATCCCTGCACCTAAACCTTGTTAGGGTGCTGTCTCCAGAGGTTAATAGATGCATTCCGACCAAACAATAACACGAATCTTTGAACAATGGATGCTTCCTGAAAAAAATTGTACATTTGCAATACCGAAAATTGATATAGATTAGATCATAGGATCAAAAACATTAGGCAAAGGAAAGTTAGATAACCTGTCAGAAGGTTAGACTCTAATTTCGACGAGACCACATTTTATTTAGATGGATAAAACTCCTGTAGTCCTTTTACCTCATTGGTAAGCCTCATTGAGGTGAGGACTATCAAGGTGAAGAGATTGATGCTTCTTCCCTGAAGTCTCAGTCGCAGAAGTCTATCGTACTTCATCTGCAATCTCACGCAAGTGAAGCGAGTACTGATTTTAACCGCATACACACTGTGAGCACAAAACTGTACTCACATGTCTTTTTACCTTTATGAGATTTAAAAGTTTGGATTTAAGCTCTTGCAAATTATGCTTGGGGTTTTCCGAAAGTTTTGGCAAGATTAGGAGTTGGTGTGATGGTTAGGGGGCACAAGGTGCGGAAGGGGGCCTTCGGGGCAAGGTCTTCGGCGAAGTGCCTTCGGTGAAGTCCCTTCGGAAAAGGCCTTCGGCGAAGAAGTGAAACTCTCATAACGTTTTCAATGTGTGACGCCTTGACTCAGTTAGGGTCTTGTTGGAAAGAGCTCACGACGCTAGTTCCAACAAGACCAAGAACTCTTGAAACGGATAAGGCATCACCGAGCTAGGAGCGTCGGAAGTTTCTGATATGGAGGGCCTTTGGCGGGTTGCGCGTAGGCGGCCTGCGCATAGACAAACGCCTTCGGCGGAATTGTAAAACCGTGATAACGTTTTCAATTTTTAACGGTTTGTGTTGGTTAGGGTTTTGTTGGAAAGGGCTCAACACGCTCGTTCTAACGAGCCCAAGAACGCCTAGAACGGATGAGAATTAAAGGAGTTATGACTATCGGAAGATACGTAGATGTTCGCCTTCGGCGGAAGGAGTTCGCCTCCGGCGGGAAATCCGCCTTCGGCCCTCGATGTTCGTCTTCGAGGGAAGGGCCTTCGGCGGTTGCACGGCTTCGGAAAAGCAGTAAAACCGGCATATCTTTTTCAATTCTTAGCGGTTTGACTTGATTTGGGTCTCATTGGAAACAACTCGACGCGTTGGTTCCAACGAGTCCAAGATCTCTTGAAACGGATCAGTCATCATTGAGTTATGAGCGTCAAAAGCGGCTGTCATGGTTAGGTGAGAGGCCTTCGGCGTTAACATATAGAGGGGCCTTCGGCCCAAGGCGCCTGCGCATAGGCGGCCTGCGTGTAGGACGCTTGTGCATAGGCAAATGCCTTCGGCAGAAGAGTAAAACCATCATCACTTTCTCAGTTCTTATCGGTTTGACTTAGTTAGGGGCTCGTTGGAAAGAACACAACACGCTTGTTCTAACGAGCCCAAGAACGTTTCAAACGAAGCAGCGATCTGTGAGTTATGTTTGCTTGGCGTGGGGATGCCTTCGGAGGTGCGCGGAAGAAGATTTTGGACGGCGGATGTTGACGTGGTCGTAAATAAAGACTGTACAGGTGTGGCAGTGGCGGCGACGTGAAGTCAGGCGTGGAAATAGGACGGCGGGACATGAAATCGCACATGGGAATCAGGCCGTTGTTTATCATCGCGGGAACGGCATTCACGCGGGCTGTGGGTGACTCGGCCCTTGGACGTTGGAGAGGATTATTCGGCCTGCGAGCTGGGATTGTGTGGTGTGCCATTGTGTGGAGACGCTGGTGGGATCGGTAGGAGGAGTAGAGTGTGGAGAGTTCAAAGTAGGAGGAAGCAACCTCTCGTGGGTGGAGAGTCGTATCGGAGAGTGGAAGACCTGAGAATGGGAGCGGCGAGTGAAGTGAAATCTGAGACTGAAATCTGACAGTCGGGATCTGAATTTGAAACTGAAAAGTGAGAGTTAAATCCGATAGAGAAATCTGGTGGGACTTGAAGGTGAAAATTGAGAAATCGACACTGAAATCTGAGTAGGAATTGGGAGTGGGACTGAAATCGAAGGTGGGAACGGAGGGTGTGAGACTGAAATCTGATACTCGGAATTGTGGGTGGAATCTGATAGGAGGGTGAGATCCCTGAGGGCAAGGGTGTTAAAAGCGTGGAGTTGCTGAGAGTGTAGCCGGAGGGCTGAGCGGAAGAGTGTGTGTGGCGGCCAAGAAGATCGCTGGGCTGAGATTGAGTTGATCACTAGGAGGAAGAATCGAGCAAGTGTTGAGAGTAGAATCCTGTTCCTTGGATGTGAAGGTTGCTGTTAGGAAGGGTGTCACCTTGTGCTGCTGGTGTGTCACCTGACTGTGTTCGAGGCAGTGTGTCTAAGATGTGGCACTCATTCTAGGATAAGCCACAGCGGCTGTAGTATTGAGAAAGTCACCCATAGTTGGGTTAGATCTTTATGTGACAAAGAACTTGTCTGCTGCTCTTGTGAAAATAGCAGACATCAAATTGTTAGTGACAGTTCGGGACAATTTGTCCATGGCAAAACGAGTATTTATGACCTCATTGTCTTGAATACACTTTGACCACATGGTTTGAGATCAGAGAAATTAGATTATGGGAGCTCAAACCCCCACCTGGACTACAAACGCTGAAGGGTGGGGAGTTTAGGCTCACACACACTCGCTCTGCTCATGAGTTTGTGGTTCGTGGTTCAACCACGATCATTCACATCGTTCATTATATCCACTCAGCACAGTGATGATACTTCACTCCGAGTCCGAAAAGAAAGGACATTAACTTTGGTGAGAGACAAAGGCTTCACAAAAATTGGTGTACTATACTTTGGGACTCGGAGTGAAGTATCATTTGTATCGCATGATTCAATCATTGCTCTCAACATTCATTGCTTACATAGTAAGTATTATCAGAATCTATACCATAACATTTGACACTATTTTTGTACTAACTGTTTTTGAAAGTGGCGAGCTTAATTACACCATGGCTTCAGATTTGAATTCGTGCAGAAATTGCCAGGTAATTTTTTAACACGCAACATTTTCGTCATAGAGGAACGGCCGGTTACATTTTATAATCGGCCGTTCCTCTTTGACAGACTTGACAGACACGTTTTACGTGTTTTATGGGAAAAATCCAAGGGTAATGGAAAAGTTTTGTTTCGTGACTTCATTGATTTCAAGAAAGCTTTTGACACAATAACTCGTGAACTTTTATGACAAAGATTGCAAACCATTGGAGTATTATCAGATCTTTTAGCAGCGGTGGCCACATTATACCACTCCCTTTGGGCCAAAATCAACACTTTTCAAACCAAAGAGATTTTGAGTACCATTGGAGTCATTCAAGGTTGTCATATCTCTCCTATTGTCTTTGGAGTTTTCATAGATGATATAGAAAGGTGGTTAGAGTATTGTGACAGCAAAGGTGTCCAACTTGGAAGCTTTGTCATCAAAGCTCTTTTGTATGCGAATGATGTCATATTACTAGCACGTGATGCCATTAATTTACTGAAACGCCTTGACACTTTCGCTAACTTTTGTATTCAAAATCAAATGAAGGTCATTTTGGAGAAGTCCAACGTCATTCTTGTGTACACTAGATCCAAGCTTTTTTTTTATATAAAGGATTAGAATTGGAACAAGTGAAGAATTACAAATATTTAGGCATTGGTTTTTCCTTCGATTATAGTTGGGCACTTTGCGTGCGAAAGATGGTAGAAGCTAGTTTCAAAGCTCTATATTCATTGCTAAATAAATGTAGAGGAGCTCATCTAGTGTCTTGAAGTCTTAGAAAATTCTTATTCATGAGCTTAGTGTTTCCCGTTCTCTTATATGGAACACAAGTGTGGGATCCTGGTTGTAAGAAAACAAATTGGCAGTGTATGGAGAGGGTGCAAAAGGTCTTCTTTCAAGAAGAATGGGGTGTAAGTACCCAAATTTCATATGCTATTCTTCTTGCCGAAACAGGTTGTCGACCTCTTCAAGCTAAAGCTCTCTTTTTTAAATCCACTTACGTCAAAAGAGTGATATCTCTTCATGCTCCTCGACTTCCTCTTGAAGCTTTGGGTGCCACACGTACCAAGGGATGGTTTGCAGATGTGGTGACTATGTCTTTGAGGTGCAATGTGACGGAACTTGATTGGCATTTGCAACCTATTGCCGTACGCGACCGTATCGAGGATCACTATTTGGAGCACACAAGGCACTAACTTGGAGTTTTATCAACTTCTTATGAATCCTATAGTTGTTAATTGTGAGATGGATACTTACTTGCAGAGATATCTACTTCTTTACGTCATATTATTGCTATGCATAGAACATGATCTCATAGTCTTGGAGATTGAAGAAGGGCGTTGGTTGAATATTGATAAGAGTGAACGTATTTGTAGACTATGTGATGGAAGAAAAGTTGAGGATGAAGAGCATGTATTTTTTACTTGTACTAGATATGTTGAGATTGGAGTGGCTCACAAAGTTGTTGTTGTTGAGAATTTTTATTCTTTGCTTCAGCTTAAGCCTTATGATTTAGATTGTTACATTAGGGATATTATTAGTTACCGTTCTAGTGCTCTTGGCACTAGCTAGGGGATTCTTTTGGTTCTCTCCTAGGTAAGGTTGGATTCTTTGAATTGTGTTTTTGAGCCTTTTGATCCTTTGGGTCCCACGGGCTTGATCTATTTACCATTACCAATAACTATTATCTGTACAGGTCACGATAGATTACACATTCATTAACGTGAAAACAATAATGAATAATGCTTGTATTTCAGATAATCAAATATGATAGTCTTGAACGAAGTGTTTGTGACTTACTATGAACGATTCAATATTAGGTGTGCTATGCAATAAAGAAATCATTCGTTATCAACAATTTATAGGGTATGCATTATGGTTAAGGCTTCAAGAAATCATTCTTATTCTTGTTTTTCTTGGAGATCATGCTTATATATGTATGATACCAAAGATAGTCATGTAAACCAAGTATTTCAAAACATCACTAGTTTCTATGGCTAAATCAACCTATTTCCAGCTGAGGTGTTATACCCGTGGATATTATTTCAAGGCTGGCTTGTGGATAGCGGAAAGTGAGCATGTGAGATGGGGGTTTGTCCATGATCACTAAAAGATGATCATGATGATGTGCTTTTGGACAGAACATGATTGTGAACATGATTTTGTTGTACTTTGGATACAGAGGAGATTGTATGTTAAGATGCAACTAGAGAGTCAACAAATTCCGTTCATCAGAGTGAGGATAAAGATTGTCATGCGGACCGTAGTCCTTGGCAATTTTCGACAGAATAAAGTAAAATCCAGACTTCAAAATGATTGCAACGAAAGAATTGGATTAGTGTACATAATATTAGTGAAATACATGTTAACGACTATATGAGTAAAACGATGGCAAATCCAAGACACCGATTACCAAAGAAGTAAAACAAAAACTGGACTGGCATCTCCAACGCTCCCTCTAAATTCCCTGAAAGAAAAGTGCTTATTTCCAAATAAGAGTCAAGAAATCGTAAGTTTCAACGTTGAATAAAAAAGAAGCTAAGGTTACTTTGCTTGATTTAGGGCCCAAAAACCTCTGCAGTCAGTCAGTAACGCGTATTACGCATCCCGTATATACTGTCAATATTAATATTATTGTTCATTTGTGAATGAGGGGTAGTTGTCTTTTTGGACATGCCCAACGGGAGATTATTTGAGTATCCAGAAGTGGCAAGGTTCTCTGATCTACATACTTCTACTTTCTGCAAGCAAATCTGCGAACCACTTGAGAAATCCATCAGTTGTTTAATACAAGATCGAGTTTGACATGTTCACTTTATATTAACATGTAACGATAATATAACGACTAGAGAGTGTTAGAACATGCAATGCAGCACCATTGTAAGGTTATGCAATTAAATAGCAGCATCGTCTTAGACAATTAAGTAAGAGCATAACAGTCAGTGGGAATACAACACACTTTTAAATCATTCATCTCGATCTAGATCTTTTGTAGACCCAATTGGCGAGCATTACAAATGTATTCATTTTCTATAAACTTATTGAAACACCATGAGGAACATGTGTGTCATAGTATCCAACTCAACGTGGACAGCTTCAAGCGTACTCTTTACTCGATGCATCGTTCTATGGAGACCATCTAGTAGATGATAATTTAGGACGATCATGTAGTATCTAAAAAATTACTTTCGGTAGAAAATTCCAATATTTGAGGTGGATAACATATATCGGGCCGATCCTCGTCGACCGATTGGATTGCATCCTGTACATGATCGTCTACAACACAAAAGTGCCAAGTAAAGTATAATGACAATGGGGTGTGTGATTGGTTCAAAGAGTACAAATAATATAGCAAGAAATATGGATAGTTCGGCGAACATATCACAATGTCATACAAGTAGTCTATCTTGATTGCCCTCGCAAGCTTGACTATTGACCATCTCGGTCTCGTGCGAACAGGCCCTTCATTCCATCTAGTCCAGATCTAGTACGCGCGTGGAATAATACTTATGCATGTGCTCTGACTGTACGTTATCATACAAACATGCACCAAATCCAGACCCTGAACAAGAACTATTTAGATTCCTGCTGATCTACCATTTGTAAGCTGTAGCAAGCCACATATTCCTTCCTGACAAAATTACCTTATTTCGAACGATGAGATAAATGAATTAATGATGAACGATGAGATTATTAAAAAAGGAGGAATTTTCTTTTAAAAAACTATTGGGGATCAAAACAACGAATTAAAAATTATTCTAAAACAGAAAAGATCCAACTTTGTTGATATTTTGTTCGAAAATAAATTAAAAAAAAGAGATTCATATGAATTTTATATACGTATGTTGGTTTCTTTTGTATACACCTCAATTGTAAATGTAAAAAAATCCACGTAAAAGAGGTTGGAGAACCAATAATTATAATATAATGTCATCTATATTACATATCAATCAATAAAACGAATTTTTTGTTAAATGTAATACTCATATATATAAAAATTGAGATTAACTAAAGTTTTTAGCTCAAGGTATTTATTATGAAAACAAAAAATTTTGTTGAACACTAAATACTGTAATTTGTGTGTTAACAATAAACAATACATAAATAGAGAAACTTGACATGATAAATGGTTAAATATATGTTAGTATGAATTTTCATCCGAATCATTCAATAATTTTTTGTTTTTTTAATTTTTAATTTTTAATTTTTAATTTTTTAATTTTTTTTTTGCTTCCGATTTTCCATACCCTGTGACCTTCTGACGCGATGAAAAAAAGTAAATAGCAAACGGTTCGCTATCTCCTCAGCGAGAGGTTTGCTGCTAACCTGTTGCCAAGGAGGTCTTCGACTCAAGACGAGGATCCTAGTCTCGGCACCTGTCCTATTTTGCCATTTGTTTCACTGTTGTCTGAAGTTTGCGCTGCGGTTGTATTTAATTCGAATTTGGTACTCAGGGCACCGCTCGTTCCATGCTTTGCGGCAACTTTGATATAAAACGGTTAGAGAACATGCCATGCATATTTTGTGAAAGCATTTAAGTTTTAGTAAGCCTCCTTCTAAGGCAAATCACGTGGAAATGAGCTGTCTAGTTATGGTATCTACAACAGTTCTCTAACACAGCACGAAACGAAAGGGACCGCCACCATTTATGGCGCTAAGTTTTGAAGTTGAAAATCGGATCACCTTTCCTGGTAGAATAATCTTTAGAGTAAACGGGGTAAGATAGAGTAAGAGCTCCAGAGTAAACCTCTACAGTAGTAGAGCTCATTGAACCGACAATTCCCAGACCATTTACAGTCAACATACTATTTTTTATATTATATAAGATTATTTATTTCAATTTAAAATTTAAAAAAGTATTTAAACGAAGAAGCTCTGGAGGTCTAATAGAATTCCAGAGGAAGACTCTAATAGAGCTGAACGTACAGCGTTATTAAGTCCGTTATATAGACAATGTCTATTTTGATTTGCTGCACGTTACACGTTGTCACATTTCAAACATGACAGGAGCCATTTTTCGTGAAAACACGTTGACCTCACTGCCCTTGAACACTCACCCCGAGCTTTCGTCTTCATTCTCATCTCAACAAATGGAGATCTCAGTGTTTGGATTGCCACATCAAGAGGCCATTAGTTTGAAGAGGATCAGCTGCCGAATCCGCCCAGAGCCTAGACTGTCCCTACCTTCAGACCACGTTTCAAGGGACTGCGAGTAGAAGAACTCAGAGTGATAGTACTATATGCTACTGCAATTCAGATATTTACGGAGATGAGGATCTGTGAGCACAGTTTTGTGCTCACATGTCTTTTTACCCTTATGAGAGTTAAAAGTTTGGATTTAAGCTCTTGCAAAATTATGCTTGGAGTTTTCTGAAAGTTTCTGCAAGATTAGGAGTTGGTGTGATGGTCAGGGGGCAAGAGGTGCGGAAGGAGGTCTTCGGGGCAAGGTCTTCGGCGAAGTGTCTTCGGGGAAGTCCCTTAGGGAAAAGTCCTTCGGCGAAGGAGTGAAACTCTCATAACGTTTTCAATATGTGACGCCTTGACTCAGTTAGGGTCTTGTTGGAAAGAGCTCGCGACGCTCGTTCCAACAAGACCAAGAGATCAGAGATCGCATTGGGGAGATCGCTTTCAACTGACATAGACACAGAGATCTTCACGAAAGGATCGCCATCGTGACCAACATGACATTTGAATAATAAGAAATGATGAGTCTTCAGACCGTGATTCTCACCCTCCTACTGCTCGTACTTGGAGCCGCTACACTCAAGTTTTCAAAAAGAACGGGAAGAAGCTTAATCCTCACTCAGGATTTTTGTAACAATGACCCCGTTTTATTCCTCTGTTGAATCCATTTCTCCGGAAGTTTATGAATTGCTGCCGCGAAGCCAAAGAAGCAAGGCGTTCATATTGACCTTCATGATGAGTGAAAGTGGCTAGTTTTCCTGTTTTCGATGATTTTCGCCTGCTTTTCCTGCTTTCGACATTTGAAGTTTTTGTCTAGTTCATACGTGAGATAAATCTACGCCCTCATATTCATTGTGCCTTTTGCTCCTGAAAGATTGCATCATTGAGAAGTTTTAGAGCATTTGCTGTGTTCAGGCAACCGTTGAGCACGGTTGTTCCAGAAGTCTTGAAGAAGGCTGGAATGGATCGCGTCCTCAAGGCATGGGAAACCGGTGATATCAATGAAGACAATGTCCTGAAAATGCAGAAAACTACGAATATTCCTGGTGAGCATTTCCTTAACAATATTAAAGCTTTTATGATTCTTTCACACTTATAGATTAAATGCCAATGGAAAACATTATGAAAATAATGTTCAGAATTTTAGTTTCAAAAAAATGAAAATGATTGATATTAGTGTTTTGCCTATAAAAGGCTTGGGGAGTGGCGGTGCGATGAGCTCTACAATAGTCACCTGGAGAGCTTCATATGACGCCTAGGAAGTATAAAGAGGGTAGTGATAACTTAATCGGTTGACATTCTCGATTTCAGGAATATGGCAGAAAAGTAGCAAGTGTTTCCGAGAGCTGGAAAAACTATCTGTGTCTCATCTGAAGGTACACTCCATTTCATAAGAGATGATTTTCTTGGATGTATATGTTTTACTTTTGTTTCGTCACTCTCAACCGTATTTTTTTCATGGTCTCCTGAACAAGAAGGTTGAACAAGAGGACTGCTTGCTAAGTAGATTATGAAAAGAATATGATTGAAATAAAAAAACAGAACTAAATAATATGCATCCGAAAAAGAGATTTCTTATCAGATTTCTTATCAAATGTAGCACCGACTTCGATTAAGAATATCAAAGTCTCGAGTTAATTGGGAGGAGATTCGGGTCACGGGTGATCCAGAAGGAAGTATCGCGACCTCAAGGCATGGAGAAGAGGTGAGATCAATTAAGACAAAGTTCTAGAGATCAATAAAGAAAAAATCATGATGATGAGGAAATTACGAAATTTCCGGCGACCATTTCTTGAACGTTTCTATTTCCAGAAGCTCGTGTCAATCGCATTCCTTCATATAGATATCTAAGGCTGGTTGTGGAAGCTGTGCAAGCAGGCAGAGTAAAGACTAGCATGGACTAAGCACCGGTTTTTTTATTTGGACCTCAAAACCCCTCTAGATGCGTTGACACCACTCTGGGAAACTTAGAATGGGCTTTGGCTGAGCTAGCCAACTACGTTAATTTCAGGATAGGATTCGAAAAATGAGTGTGATACGACTGCTGGAAGAACACCTGAGCTTACTGCTGTCATCAAGGAATCTATTCGTCTTCACATACCATCCCTTTTGTAGTCAATCGGATGAATCTCGACCAGGCGAAGATACGGGATTATGACATTCCTGACATTTTAAGGACTAAAACTTCATTCAAGTCATGGTGGCTCGCGGACAATGAATAATACTGGGAAACCCCGCAGGAGTGCCATCCCGTCACGATCCTCGACAATATTATCGTGCATACTGGCACTGAATATCGCTATCTCCCTTTTGGTTAAGAGAGAAGGATTCTTCACAGATTCATTTGCCTCATGGCATTTGGTTCTGGGGCGTCTCATTCGGACGTTCAAACTCCAGACTCATCCCGGTCTCACAGAGTTCGACATGACACCTAGTGTAGACTGTTCATTCATATAATCAAGAATAAGTATAAACTGGAGTTAAGACATAGGTCCGACCAGTCAAGATTATAACAAGGAAGATCAATTTCAGGCCGTCAAGTAAATAGCGAAATTCTAAACAAAGGCAGTTGGATATAGAACCCGTTTGTCTATTATGTTCCAAGACTTCGTACTGAGAACTTTTCGTCTGAAAGTAAAATCACAAAAGATGGTTTTATCTAACCAGGAAACCTAGTAATAATTAGATTCGGCAAGAATTCTTGAAACAAGAAGACTTGTCCCTTGATTTAAAGTTAGCAGGATTGGAATATTTTTGTACCTGAACGTGAGAGTAGACCTCACGGCCTTGGTCGGAAATTGTAGCGCTCGATGTAGAGATTCTCAGCCGGTAATTGCTTTGGTTGTAGTTTCAATGCTGAGATCAATCAAGTGTCTGTGGAGAATGAAATAACTGGAAGTGTATGTATGGTGTGCGCAAGAGGCACCTGGATGGTTTTGGTGGGTAACAGTTTTGTATAAATCAAGTTTTGTGGTGTGCACACATAATGTTATCCAGCGTAATCAGGTGTTCGATACTCTGGCTTTGGATCTTTCAGCTCTGAATTTTCGTGAGATGGAGGATCTGTGTTGACAAGATAGATGATCAAACAGTGGACACCCACTTCAAACATGAAGTTCAAAATGCCACGAGGGTGTGCAAAATCTCTACATAAAGAGCAGACTCTGAACCAGAAATACCCTGCTTTCTGAAGCAATGTCTCTCTAGTGTACTTATATAGTTGTAAGGCATTTACATAGCGCATTTAAATGCATGGCTTTCGCTGATTCCTAATTTCCAATGTGTTATTAAAATTGTACTTTGTCCGCAAGCATTCTGATGATTTGCAATCAAATATTAATCAAGAAAACCCTCTTGGATTGCATCCATTCAGACAGGATGTGATCAAAAGACACTACTCATATCAGGTCAAAAATCAGTATTGGTACTCTTGCCGAAGTCTTCGACTCACTAATCCAAACAGGACATTGCGGCACGTTTTATAGCTCTGGACAGTAATAATTACGACTAGTATCCACGAGATAGTTTGTCTCGATCATCTCGAACTACACGTGTTTGTTGGGATTGGCTGAAGGTAGGATTACGAAGTATGACACGGCTCAAATACTTTACTTTTGCATGCATGTACTGTCGAAGTACTGACAACGTTTTGTCTCAATCTTGAAATCCTGGCCTGAGCTAGGCACGGACTATTTATCAAGTGGCAGCGTCAAATTCGTACATGATATCTAACATATATGTAGTTTTCAGCAAGTAAGAGAATCAGTATGTCACGGGTAAGCAAAGAAGAGGACGACAGAAACGTTTAAAATGGTGGCCCTTTTGGTGCACATGGTCTGCTCTTGTAATTATTGTAAAACTTAGAATCGTTCTCAGGTTGACAATTGTAATAAGCAGCAATGAATATTGTGACAAAGTCTGGAGTGACTGGATATAAAGGCCGACGCGTATTCGTGTCACCGGACGGTTCCAAATTACAAGCTGCTCATTCCAAACGAATATGAACTTAATTATGTATAGCACATGTCGAGGAGAGGCCTCTCAGACCCTCAAGTCACTGGGAGGAAGTTACCCTTAAGATATCATCCAGAACAGACTTGTTATTACACGTTAAAGTCAATCGTAAAATTCTTTCTGAAGGCCTCTGTATTTTAGTGTATTTTAGCTTGAGCTGCCTGTTTATCCACTAACTACCAGTAATTGGCTTCTTTAGATTTATGACCAGACGGGTCGTTTTCATCTACAATTCGACATCTGACTCGCAGAAAAGAAGATTCATATGTTAAGAATGAAGTGACCGAGATTCGCTTCGATGAAATGCGTCCGAATCAAGCGGTATGAATCAAATACTCTTTTTATCATATTGGATTCCAAAATGACAAGAAGACAACCACCGTGTGTTTGTTCTATATAGACCGGTCCGGTCGAGGATCCATGGCTGTAAAAGTTCTTGCTCAAAGTCTCACAACCATAGAAGATGGATCAGAGCTCAAAACTTGGAATTCGGACAGTTTAGAAGGGGTCAGGCACTTCTGATTACTCGTCCTGTCGATGGTTTTCCCTTCAGCTTCAGTGGCCATCGCAGATATCCTAATCCAGACGGTTATTGCTGAACTAGAGAGGGAGGAATGCTTCGTTTTTGTAGATCACGTGGTGGAGGGAGGGAGGGGAATTTATGTTTTGGTTACATAAATATGATCAGCTGGATTTGCTCCAAATTGCTCCATCACCACTTGGTGACAGACAAAATGGCAGTAGATTCTACTGCCATTTTGTCTGGCCTGGTGGTAATGGACATGAGTGGTCCTCTGTTTTTAGAAAATCGGGAGTACCCTCGTGAGCGGCGAACTGCAGTTGGACGATCAGCTTGACAGGATTCGCACCACTCGATCCTGTGTCCAACGCCGAAAGTGTGCCTAAGTACTGAATTACAGGATCTGATCCTTAAGAACCTCGAAGTCGAAAGATTAACTATGGCATAAAGTCTCCGCAGAGCTATAGTCGTGCCTGTAGTTGTATTCTCCATTTACTTTTCGTCGTGCTTGTAGTTGTATTCTTTATTTACTTTTCCTCCAAGTCGTAGATAAAGTCTTCCGAACTAGCGCTGTAATCGGCTTAGCAAATTACCAATCACAATCACAACCATCATCCACGTACGGCACGAGGTAGAAGTTTAAAATACCAGATATTTAGCATGATAACTATGGTACACATGGCCGTTTCTTTACTGCCCCACTTAAAAATGCACTCGAATAATAGCAATCACAAGCGGCTTTGATTCTCCTATATCTGAGAGAATTGCTTCAAGTACGAAGTTGGGGATTTCGAACGCGGATGAATGTATTTATTGGCCCAACTTTAACAGCTGTACAACGTTTTGGGCACCTGGCCTGGTGGAGAATTGGTGGAGAGTCGAAGATCATATAATCGGCTTGTCGTTATTTCTGTAGAGCTTCCGCCTCCGTCATGATGAGTCTGTTCTGTGTTACTCTCAGGAGATAATGGCCTTTTCTTGAAAGTCTCCCTGCGCACAATGAATCAGCTGTCAACTGCATCAGAAACTGACGGGACTTTATGCAGCCTTGCGCGAAATAGATTTGCAATTTCTAAAATGCTATGGAACAACTATTAGAAGCATAAGAAAAATACGTATTTCGGAGCTTCTGCCATGTACTCTGTTAACAGTTCGGAATATGTAAACCAAAAGTAAATATCCCCATAAACGAAACACATCCTACAGTCATTAAAAGCTCACTTGTTGCAAGGTTGTTGTATTTTGTCCAAGACTTTTACATGGCTTCCGTATCCTGTTATGTATCGAAGAAGATAGTTAAGTATATGTTTATGTTCAAAGGAATGTTTAGAGAGAGAAATTCTCAGGCCTCACCAAACAGCGAAGATTTCGGCATGTTCAAACTTATTAACAACGGACACGAAATTCTGCAAAACCTCTGGCGAAGCCGAAAGCAGATGAGATGGAAGACTCGCTCTGGCCCAACATTTCCTGCTGGAAGAAATGAGGAGGTAGTCCACTCGACCTTCCTCTATCTCTTGCCGAGTCCAACCTGGCCTTCCCTTCATACATCTCCACAGATCATCGTGAGTTTCTATCTCTTTAAGGGACTTCATATCGAACAATCGTCGAACTCTTATCCGTCGATCAAGATGCTCTTGCTCACCCCTCGCCGCAGATCTGCAATTCGATTGCCACTTATAGAGCCGATCTCTTGTCAACGCGCTATCCATTCCTTCAGGGTAATTTATTTTTGTTTGGGGGCTGATCTTAGTGCACAGACCTTTGTCCTCTGCTCACGGAGATCGGACTTCGAGTCACTTTCCAAGTTCCTTGATATGAAGGTCAGGTGAAGTTGAGAAAGAAGACTCGTACACTCGTGGATGATAGAAATCAAATCCACAGTCAAGGTGGAAAGTCGTTCACTGTCACGAGCAGGTAATGGTCGACAATGCAACCTTTTTTGCCTTGTCCCTCTCAGGAGAGGATTGGACAACACCACTGCAAGCTATAGAGCAGAGAGAGGAGGCTCACATGGAGATTGAAAGAAAACCATCTCCTAATCACGATTTCATCAGAGTTCCCCACAGACAGCAGCATCGATCCGCCTGACTCCGCGACGAGCTTTTGAACCTCGAGCCACATATAGATGCGCAGCGCTTGCACAGCTGCATCGTCAAAACGGTAAGTTTTCTTCAACGGGTAATCCACTTTCGAAATACATTTCACTTTGTTTGCCATGGACCTGCCGTTACATGATTTGTTATATGATGCTCGATATGTTAGTGACCAATTAGACGGGAGATGAGTTTCAGGGAAGAAGATGATGAGAAGGAACACCAAGGAGGAGAGCAAAAAGCAACTGTTTATGACTCCCTCATCAATCGTTGACATGAGGCTAGCCCCAAGAGAATCAGTATGAGATATAAGTCCAATTACATTTATCTTAATTGAAATGGTAAGGAAAAAATTATTAAAAAAATCATGTACTATTATGATTTATCTACTTTATGTATTACTTAGTTTTGTGTAAAGCAATGAAGTACATTGTATAATTTAAATAAAATGGGATTCTTCACGCATAATAGATTTATGCTCTTAAGTATTCTAAAATGACAACGTCAGATTCGAGAACTTTTAGTTACATTAGTTTCTAAGCTCGAAAATGAATTTGTCATGAACATAGAATGACTTATAAAGTTTTTCTTCCATGTATAAAGAGGAATAAAAAAGTCACTCTTTCAATGATTCAAAAAATCATCTCTAGTATATATAAATATGAACAACGATATAACATTCCTGAAAAAATCTGTATATTTTTTTATTCTTGTGGGCTACAGTATATTCCAACTATTTATGTAAAAAATTCATTCTCACTCATATTTAATTGCATATCGATAATTATGTTCTGAATAATAAATATCAAAATTTATAAAACCAAATTCTATTCAAATTTGTTTTGTAACGTGAGCATTGAGATATAGAAAGACGAATCAAATCAAGACGATTTCTCATCGATGTAAGAATCAAAAGGATGCAAATAAAAAAATATCAAGAGGCCAAAATATATTATACAATCAGCCAACTCAATTTATATTTTTAAACTAAATTTTTCTCAATATATAATTTTATAATTTAAACGTTTTCTTAGAATCTACAGGAGAGTCAAAATGCCATGATTATTTTTCACATATTGTAATGTTACAAATTTCAAAACATAAAGATTCAAACATAAGTCTAACCAAACATGGAAACTTTTTAATTTAACATTCTTATGGTTGACAGATTAATACAACAAAATTATGTAAAATTGATTATCAATACAAAATATTTAGCATTTTTGGCGAAAATGATAATTGTAGCAATGCTTAGTAATGTTTTAGCCAAATGTAAATCCAGTTCATGTTATCTTGTTAGCTTACTAAATTCAAGTGTTATTTTAACAAAAGATACACATATGGATAACAATTCAATAAATTGAAATGTTGAATGATTTCTCAAGTGAATGATGTTCATATTGTTTAAAAGGGTTTGCTTTGTAGAACATCGTTTGAAACACTTTGGCATCTTCCTTACATCTAGAAGTGAAATCGAAACCTGAACTGCATCTTAGGCAGCTAGATCTTTTTGTAAAACAAAGCTAAGAGGTCATGGATCACATCTTATAATGATCAATCATGAAACTTCCCTTCATCTTACGATGTCTTGTTGTGACATATCACTTGGTCAATCATCTTTTGTTTCAACCAAGCATCAGTCATACTTATCCACAATAGCAAATCAACACTTTGAACCCTTCAAGAATTTCTGTTGTTGCGTACGAACCAACTCAAACCTTGAACTATAAAACCCAAAAACAGGAGCTTCAAAAGACACTTCATTGTACTTTTGTTGGCTAGAATGCTCATTTATTCACATTATCCTCCTACTTGTTTGTTTGAAGTGAAACTAAATCAAATCAAGCTGTAATCACTTCACTTTTATAGTGAAGTGATTCATTCAACACAACCAAGACTTATAACGTTGTATATTTACGATTTCAACTGTGGACATGACCATATATATATATATATATATATATATATATATCATATTTGAAATAGAAGAGTACATGTTTTGACAGTTGGTTTTCTAAATGGGTTTCACGACATTGATCTACATCTTAAGTTTGCAGGCACCAACTGACGGGATCAGCATATTCAGCACTTGCTGGTCTTCTGAACACCAGAATTCTTTGCCGGTGCAAGACGAAAAATCACCTTACAAAAAACTAATCTGCACACAAAAGCATCGTAAGAATCAGACCATGAAAGATCACAAATCTGGTTGCTTCCCAAAACTGATTATAAATTTGGCGTTAACGAAAATAAATCTTTTAGAGCAAACAGAGTAATGAAGACAAAGTTGCCCAAAAATGAAATAACGGCGATTCAATCTTGCAAAGTTTGATATTTAAGCATAATCAATCCGTTTCTTCCGACGCCACGTTGCTATTTTTACGTCTATGCTACCTCGATACTGCAATGTACTAATCTGTCTCATTGAATCTCACGATTCGATTGGAAAATCCAATCCATATTTCACGTCCTGACTTAGGACAAGATCACCCATCTCCCCACCGTCCTGTTCGTCAGAGTTGTCGCACAGGTCCTGCAATAACCCACGCCTCAAAACTGCGGCAACAAGAAGCATGACATGCTGGGTTATGCTACACTTATTTTACGGGACACTAATTATTATATACACGTCAATTCGGAACATAAAGTTTTTGAGAGTACAGTTGCGATCCAAAAGCCGCCTCGTTTTCGGTTTATCGTGTCCCTGTGATGCTCGTACACGACGTTGAATAACCGAAAGGAATCGGTCCACAATTCGACTAGAGCCCAAAAGAGGAATTCTACGTGCTTTGATGCGCACGGGCACTTTCTATGAACTTTAGCACTCATGACGTCTAGCGTACAGAGGCCAGGCACAAACCTCGTACGCTTTACAGTTCTTTTAGGAGCATTTCATACTTCGCGGCCATGCAGTTCTGCCGACCCGTTAAGGGAGTACTTCCGGTTTGTACGTGGGTTTCATTCTTTAACAGGACCATCTTCGATATATTCTGGACAAATATCTTGAGGCTAGATCAGTGCCCTCTTCTTTTGTCCACAGAACAGCTGAAGGCATCGGAGCTTTCAGCTGGAATTGAGTGCCAGAGATTGCTGGCACTCACTTGAAAGATTCATGGGGAGAAAGGAAGCTTACGTACTCAATCCATTTTCGCACCCTCCCAGAGCCTTTAAACACGAGAGCAACGAGTGATGGTTGACGAGACTGACTCCAAACTTTTCACCCAGAGTTTTCAAAACTGTGAAGACAAGGCCATATAATGTACAGCAAACAGGACATTATCTCTGCATCTTCCGATGTATCCAAATACTAAATGCTTTTCAAGGTGCTCCCTGCAAGCCAGAAATCTGGCATAAGAAGCAAAGATGCCACCTTGGAGCACGCAGACAAACCTAAAGAAATCCAAAGTGTTTGCTCACGGGCTCCGAGCCCGTTGTACATCCAAAAGCACTGTATCCAAAAGAATATCCAAATGTAATGTATGCTTATAATTGTGCAGTTGATATAAAAAAGGAGGGTGGTATTGGTTCTCAGCCTACATGTTCAATATCTGAACCGGATACATTACAGGTTCTGAAAATCAAATCACCTGATCTCATCAGAAAATATGTCGTACAAGCATAAAAGAATACCTCGGTAAATGTATAATCGTGAGCTATTCCGTTAGGGAGCAAAGTAGGTGCTTGTTGGCCTTCTTCTCTGACATGTCACATGCTACCACAGTTGACCTGGATGGAAGCCAGTTTCGCACCACTGGTCAGAAACTCGGGAGGTGGAAAGCCTCCCGAGTTTGTGTATCGAAACTCTATCCTTCGAGTCACGTTTTGTCGAAATTGAAAGATACTTGCTGGCAACACATGTTTTCTATACAGTACAGTGTCTCCACCTAAAACTCCTTTTTTACGTGCAGCGCCTAAGCCTAATGATTGGGCACACGTTAAACTTTCTAAACAGCTGCGCACGTTGACATATAGGATGTGGCGAAATGAAGCGGAGATGGTGCTCGATATTATTTGACTTCGATGCTGATGGATTGTTGGAGGTGTTACTAGCTGACTGCCGTGCCCGGCTGCTTGACTGCCTGCCTGATTTCCTGCCCGTCCGTCTCTTCAGCTCCTGTTGATGCCGTGTGGCGTGAGGACAATGGGTAGACAGTGAATTGAGGTACAAATTTCGGATCACCCTGTCATTTTTTGTTTGGCCTCGTTCATACCAAGTCAACAGTTTCTCATCATCCTAAACTCCCGAAGTCTCCCAGATGTTCGTACACTTTCCTTCAAGTTTCTCCACAAGCAGAAACTGTAGAGATCAATGGATTACGAAAGTGACGGAATACGAAAGTGGTATAAACATTAAAAACAGAGGGAGTGATGTACGACGTCTTCGAGCTCAGAGAGACTGCGTGCCCTCCCCTTGAAAACATTTGCTTGCTACAAGCAACAATCACATATTGAGCCTCGAAGCCAGAGAGTCCAAAAGCTGGCAATCATGATTATTCCCTTAATGCGTGGCTGGCTGGCTGGCTGGCTGGCTGGCTGGCTGGCTGGCTGTGACATACTGATCCACAGTGAGATATTAAGTCCACGGCCACCAGACTGCTCACACAACGGCAGTCGTCGATCGAGAAGCTAGACTGCACACTCAGTGTGCATCCATCAGATGATCGAACTCTCTCGGGCGTATAGTGGCATGAGCGCGTGTCCTTTTCCCTGATAAATATTCGTGACTTGAACAGACCGCACAGCAACAAAGTATAGAAGAAACCAAAAACCTACAGCAAGCGACTTATTGGAGACTTTTGTCGTCCTTCGTTCTTCGTGCTGACTGATGACCTGAGACATATCTGATTGCGTGCGTTACGTGAGGAGCGGGCAAGCAGGAAGCAGATGGTCGATCGTTTAGCGTAGGTGAGGGCAAGGAGAAAGGCAACCGACTGCAAGCAAGCACTGGAGTAAGTCCAAGTCTGAGTCCCGGCCAGACACGGCCTGGGCTGGCCTGCTCTCCTCCTCTGCTCTGAGGAAGGGTCGAAGCGTGTTTGTGTGCCTCTGGCCAAGATTCGGTTTTCAAGGTGCACATAGAGGAGACGTATAAAAAAGCAGTGGAGAGTGATTTTTCTGTGGTATTATTCTGCCTCGTGGAATAACTACACGTTGGCCTGACTCGTGCCCTCTGTTCCTTCGATTATCAAGGGGGTTAACTACTTGGACAGATTATTCTTCTTTGACCTCCTTTTCTTGCCCCGGCCTCTCCCGGAGTCCTTGGCCTAGACCTGTCCCCTCGATGTGCCCGCTCGCCTCTCGCCTCTCCCTCCGGACAACACCAAAGGAATTTGGATTCGCAAGCTAAGACTTTCTTCCCCGATGTTGTGCAGGTTGCGTCTTGAGGCTGAACTGTCGAGGCCGCAGGCCACGTACCCTTGCCAGGGACTCGACTCTGCTACTGGATCGTGAAGAATATGTCGACTGTACATTCATCAGAGGGATGAATCAGACTGCTTTCCAACTGCTCTCGTCGCTCAGTCCCGTCCCCTTCCTTCGTTCCTTCTTCCGTCCCTGCCTCGCCCCCAGCCCCCAGCTTACTGGTGCTCGGATATTTCGGAATTCTGCTCCAGCCTTTCCGGGGCACAGATACACTATAATACTAGTCATACTAGTAATACTAGGAGACCCTATTGACCAAATGATGGGTCGACTCTCTAGAGCTTGCGCTTGGCAGGCAGTTCGCCACACCAGAGATTCGTCCCAGCGTCTGCCAAACCTTCAATCACTGGACCGACCAGCCATTGGCACTCAGATCGTCTGTCTGCATGGGCTGCTGCCGCTGCATCGAGCGAGCGAGCAGGGAGAGAGGGGAAGCGTCTTCGGACCTCCATTAGAAAGTGACTTGGGTGCATTTTCGAAAAGATTGGGTGCATGATTGATCAGTAGTCAGTCAGTCGGTCGGTCGGCCGGTCGGTGAGTGAGTGAGTGAGTGAGTGAGTGAGTGAGTGAGTGAGCGAGCGAGCGAGTCAGTGAGCGAGGGAGTGAGTCAGTTGGTCACTTGCTTACTCGAGTGAAGCGATTGACTGTATCAGACAAGTGGTACGTGCCGAACGGACATGTGATTGGCTTCAACGACGAGGAATCTTCACAACAGTTGGTCAATATGAGCTTGTAGACTCGTTCGGATTTATCGGGTACACATCCCATCCCATCTCATCTCGTTCAGTATCTGCTCCGAGCTCTGAGGACACGTAGTTCTGGAGTAGCATGACAAGGCGTTCTTATCCCTACCCGAACTCTAAGCACGCCTACGTATCACAGAATATCGTCCAAGTCCACGAGCATCACAACACCTCCCGTGACGTGCATTACCTCCAAGAAGCCGTGGGAGTTTTCTTTCTGGGGCTTGGCTCAGCTGAGCCGGGCTTCTATGCCATCCAATATTATAGAACGACTCTTGCTTTGCTTTGCTTTGCTTTGGACTGCAACTAGCATCCCCACCGCCAGGGTAACGGAAGCAGGAGGACATTGTGCAGCTAGCTGCACATGAATGATTCGAGCCCGAGACACGCCAACGCTGAGCTGAGATGAGCTAGATCGAACTGATGGCAGTCGCAGCTTGTGTTGTAAACCATCCCCCGCTTCATGGGACAGGAGCAGTCACGAGCAAAAGCTATGCTGGCTTGCCCAAGCAAGCAACCGAGCTGAGCCTCCCACTGCAATTTGGCCGACAGCTATCTCCCGCTCACCCTCCCTTCTTTTTATTATCAATTTGATCGCACAGTGCACAAACGTCGTAACAAGCAACGATTCTGAACAGTCGAGGCAAAAGAGCGAGATGCTCTGCAACAGAAAATCCATATATAATGATTGCAGAGAATTTGTTGCCCGAGAAAAGGATAACAGCCGCCTCATGCTGACGCCATCGCTCGGGGGCCCTCCGCGGTCCTAGGCCTGCGCCGGTGACGCAGTGTTGTGAATTTGTGACAGCGCATTTCCCAGAACAGAGAGAGAAAGAGAGAAAGAGAGTGGAAGACGCTCGACGCAGAAGGACGTGAAACTTGGTGAGGTCCTGCATACACCTGCCTGGATTCCAGCAGCTAGCTCTCGAAGATTATATGCATAGAGAATGTGAGACGCGGTCCGTCCGGCGTCCCATCCATCCATTCAGATCCGGATCCGTCCATACAACGATTGGAGACATGCATCGAGGAGGTTCATGCAACAAGATTTTTTCGCCCCGGTTGACGCGCACCGTACGAGTACGAAATGCGAAATGCAGCCTAAACTTTCGACGCTCGCAGGAACCCTGTGATGACAAAAGTGCGAGAAATCATCGCCCGCGTAGATGAGCGGCCAGAGCATGACGTCGAGATGACGCGGATTCGGATGCTTTCATCGAATCTGGAAAGAAGAAAAGGTTCCGCTCCTCGCCGGACTGCAATCGTCCGAACTCATGGACTTTGTTCGCACGTGACGTACTTCTGCTACGATACGCGGAGCGGACCAGATCGATTCCTGTGGATGCATCGTCAGATTCTCAGCTGCCGATGTGCGATCCCTGCGCCTTTCCACCGTTCGATGAGCAAAAGCTCCTCTTCCATGACGCGAATTCGACCTCGAGCCTCTGGATGCCCTTCGAGTTCCATGGATTTACACAGCCCCTCCTCCTCCGGTGGACGACCGACCCCACGCTCAACTTGGACACGAGTTTCATCTCTCTGACGACCATCCATCGTTCCCAGTCAAGTGAATCAAACAAGATACGCGCTCTAGGCTCTCAGTTCTCAGATTTCCATAATCCATTAAAAAGCATCTCGGCCCCTGTACAGAGAGAAAGAATGGGATGGGGGTAGGGGGTTGTTGGGGCGAGGGAGAAGAACAAATTTAAGTTCGGTTTTGTTTTGTGAAGGCGGTTTGCTGCGACTGATCTCGCTTTGCTGAATGACGTGGAGACTGTGAGCCGATCGATGTGAGCGTAGACTCTGATGCTATTCTGGATCTCAGAGGCAGGCTGCCTGTCCTGTCCTGGCCATGTGCATGTTGCATAGACGGAGCTCAGAGCCAAGCAAGTGCGTTGGTGATAATATCCGTGTGCTCGACAAATCAAACGCAAATGGATCGGATAACAAAAGGAGGAGCGATTTAGACAAGTGTTTTTGGATTCATCGCGAGGAAAGTTGATCATTCATGATGCGCTTCAGTGCGAGAGAAAAAAACAGGACAAAAAATCGCTGGCCCGTAATAGAAAGCTAATTCAGAGTAGGTGGAAAAAGCTCTTTCGTGCTCGTGGTCGAAGCCGGTCGATGTCGTCGAATTCAATTGACTCGAGTCGAGCCCATGACGAGATCAACGACGACCGAGCCAGTGGCCCTGATCAGGACGAGTGTAGAGCTGGGCGGAAGGGACGGACGAAGGCAAGAAACGCTGCGAAAGATGCGGATTATGCAGCAGCCAGAAACCGGTCCCCGTGTTGAAAGATCACGATCTGCTCTGTGATGGGGGATGCTCATGCTTGAAGCCGACTGACTCACGTAATAGAACGCTTGATGAAGGTGATGATGACGATAATGATGATGCTGGTGGAGGAAGAGGACGAGGCCGAGGACGAGAGCAATGTTCAGGGGTCATGGAAAGGCAGGGCAGGCCAGAGGTTGTTATAGGCGTGAGCTGAGATGAAGGTAATCGAATCTCTTCGCGGTAGCTGAGCAAAGTCTAATGCGAAGATGACGTTTCGAAGTTCCATGTGTAGCAAAAACCACAAAACGCTGACTTTAGGAAGATTGTGGGGTAGAAAGATAAGGGATGTGACTGATTGGACGCCAGAGAACTTCGAGCATGTGATAATCGGAAAGGTGCCCAGGTCCGATTCAAATTCCGCAGTGGGACCGGCCGGACCGCCACCTCGAGACTGGTCCACTCATGAAGGGCCATTCTTCTCCTCCCCTTGCTCCACCTCTTGCTCCTTCTGCTTCTTGTGTTTGAGGTGTCCATGGCTAAGAAGCCCCACCTTCCAAAAGCTTGTACATAACCCTTGACCTCCAACGCCGTTCAATGGTTGCCTGCTTATCATAGCAAGTCTCGTCGTCTGCTTGGCGGGCCACATTGACCTCTAGACTGTGCATCAGCAATATTTTATGACTCCTAGGGCCTCGCCGTGCATGGGGCAAACGGATAAGGTATTTCGCAAGTATATGCCACAGTTTTGGGCCTCAATTTCCATACTGTAGAGCTGCATGAGCACCTTGGCCATGTGCCACACTCTCTATCTGTAGCCATCGTACGTAAACCAAAGCGCCATGCTCGTGTCACAACTGAATAACCAAGGCCAGCGGATCCTTGCAACAATAAATCCCTGGACAGCTACCGTTGCCCCAGCAGTTACTGTGGTACATTTCGAGTCTCTCAGCTCCAAGAGGAGGAGCAGGAGGAGGAGGAGGAGGTTGTTAGTTTGTCATGATCAGCAGGTGTCTCGCGTTTATGCATCCCCTCTACCAAAGTCTTTCGATTTGTTAGAGAAAACTGAAAACCACCACCGCCACCATCTCCTCCAGGACCTCCTCTTCCTCCTCCTTCTCCTCGATAGACCCACTTGTTTACCTCATCTGAACCGGATCTAGTTCTAGCTAATCCCAAGTTTGTTACGGAGAATCCTTTTTGTTCGGTGACGATCATCACTCTCGGGAATCTGTAACTTCTCACCTACACTTCGAGAGGGCGGCTCTTATCATCGAAATGCCATCTTTCACGTGCACAAGGACGCATCAGGTTTTGGATCTTATGCTAGTTGTATCATTTCTTTTGACTAGCTCGTAACCGATTCTTAGGACGAGATGCAGATTATACCTCCACTCGGTTTGGCTCCTGGCAATTGGAATTAACAACAGCATGACGCGTACTCGGATGAACCTCAAATTTCATGTTGACAATTCTGCGCGCTCACGACTGTCAGGTTATATTCTCATCATCGGAAGTCTGTCACAATTGTAATCAGTAACTCTCGAAGTCACGCTTTGCGTGCATTATAAGAGGTTCTTCATTACGGGCGGGCGGACTTTGTTCACCATCGTGACGCATGCGAGAATAAATTTCATCGAGTTCGGGCTTTTCAGCACACCCTGTAGGTATTCATTCACAAGATTACTACAATCGTCAATTCCCCACATGAAGCTGAATTGTAAAATTCCCCACATTAAAACCGATCTCGACAGCTCATAAGCCCTATAGAGAGATTCAATGCAGACATCGTCGAGAGGTCTGTCGACCATTGGTCAACATCCCATAAATCTCTGTATAAGAGCGGATCTTCAATAATCAGTTAGACAAAGATTTATAGACGGAGAGATGCTGCCCCTCATCGAAATGTGTTCACCATCGGTGGCCACTACCTTCTGCGGATGCCTTTTGCCTGCATTTGCCAGTACAAGTTTGAGCATAACAAAGACCTTGTACAGGGAGTTCGAAATAACATAGAAGTGTGTTTTACGTTTGTAAAACAGTTTCTGCAGTCAATGACCTTACTATGTTCCGAACACTTGTCCATGTAATCCATGACGAGCGTCATCTGACTGCTCAGGAGTTCTGGGCTCCATACATACAACTTTACCAGCTGATTTAGATTCCCTTGCACTCGATTGAAAACCATGTCAGGAGGGCTCAAACATCAAAAAATTCTCTCAGAACCAGTAGCCAGCACTTAAAGACCTTGTGCCCGTTTCAGAAATGAGTTTCAGCTTTCACTTTTCTGAGATTCCTGAAATACAAATATCTGAGATAAATATGAACCTGTGTACCTGTCAATGAACTTCTCTAAATTTCAATATAGAGTTAACCCAAATAATCTGAGACCTCCAGTACCTTATCATGAGTACATGTCAAGACTAAGCGAACCTTATCTCCATTCAGTCATGTAATCTTATGAAGGATCAAGTCCGTAACAACGATTTGTTTCATATTGAACAAAGATAGTAAGACTCTGAGCATCAGGTTGTGACACATGTCTCAGGTATTCTTAACACAAATGACAGTGGCATACCTTGCAGTCACCTTTGCGCAAGCCTGGCTCGACAAACCCTTTTTGTTCCAGCACCGTGATGCCATAGCTCTGGAATTTTGGTTCAGAAATGCATTCAGCTCATATCATCAAGCAGTTCGAAAGATGTCAGTTTTCTTCTTTCTAGCTTTCGAATTTATTTTTTTTCAATTAAATTCTAGGAATAAACTGACAAGGCGTCTCAATCCTGGCAGTCATGGTTCCCGGTGTAGCAAGCAATCAAAATAAGATTGCTTGCTACACTAGGCACATTGCGTCATGGTTCAGAGTCCTTTGATAATTTTTGTCCTTCAAACAAAGTAATGATAAGGATTTTATCCTTCATTTGATCACGGGTATGGGCAAACTATGTTCCGCTTACAGACTGCACGAAAGAAGTACGGAAGATTCTTAGCTTATTAAAATAAATATGTATATTTATATATAATTCTATCTGATGTACACAAGTTTGATAGATCGGAGTTAAATATAAAGAAATTGCTGCCAAAACAAAGTAAAGTAGAAGACAAAAGCACATGAAGCATGAATGAGGGCAATACACGTTGAAAACAAAGCATTTACGTTTTCATATCTTCAGGTGTTTATGTGCCTTCTCGATGTAGTGGATGTCTCTTTTTCTCAATCATTGTGGTTACAAGTCACCGTCTACACGTGTAAATTTCAGCTCTTCATATATGCAAAAATATTTTTAGAATGATGGGTAAAACACCCGATAAAAGGTCCAAGCCCACCTCGACCACCATTTCCGCGTTTGTAAGCTGTAAAACGAGGCATTTTACTGTTGATAAATTAATTTACGACTGATAAATTAAAAGGTTTTTGAATTTATTGCTCGGTATTTTGTTGCAGAAACTTTTAAAGCGAGTTATTTAGAGAATGCAAACAATAAGAAGGGGCTCCCAAGTAGATCCATATATAAAGTTACGGCAATAGATTATTTCCCAGGAAACTCACTTCTCACTTCATTAAAAGTTTGGCGGAAATTTATTTGTACCAAACAATCCTGTCGATGTAGTTCCACTAACATCTGTGAAGAGAACCCTTCAACATGGGGGTAAAAAATTAATTTCGCGAAACTGAAAGAATCAATAGAAGTTTGCTTTAACCCTAAACTTATTTTTACTCAACTTCTTCCATAATTCTTAACGCTGTTACAGGACTGCCATGAAGGATTACGGGTGTACTGAAAAATCCCCCAATACACACACAGGAGCCATGTGAACACTCAAGACAACAATATACAGCTCTGATTTAGATACGAATATATAATACAGTTGGAATATAAACCAGGAATTAATAGAAGGGGTGCATGCGCTAAGCTAGTTTTATCCCATTAGGGGTCACGTTCATTTGCCTTTGACTTGGCTTGGGGTTACATACGTGGCACATGACTTTTTCTACGCATCATTGAGGATTCACGCTTTCTAACCCAAAGATGATTCCAAAAATTTGTCAAGCGCGTATTACCTTATCTAAAAAAACTTTCTTTTTGTTCCCATCACATTCATAGATCATATTTTTCACTTTGACCGTGAAATTTTGCTATTTTGCGATAAGGAATCTTAAGTGATGATGATAGAGACAACCTCTATTCTCAACTTCTCAACCGTTAAAAGTGCAAGTCACATTTTTAAAACTTTATTTCTGTCGTGCCAGATGACTATCTATTCCCATATGTGAGATTCTCATTTGTGTCCGAGAATATGAGGAAAGAGATTGAGATGATGATCTGACTTCACCTTAAGAGTTGAAATCTAAGCAACCAGTAAAAGCTTCTCTCACAGTCATTCAGATTTTCTTCTACATAACTGATACAAAACAGACAGATTTGAATAGAATCAAAAAAACACTCTAATAATTTATCACAACCAGTACGAATTAAATAAGCCCAAATTTTTCTGCAAATTATAAAGTAATATTTCACCGATTAAAGAAAAATTCGATTTATTTGTGAAAATTCGATTATCTGAATTATATACCAACCATTTGTTATAAAATCTTGCCAATTTTTTAAGAAGATAGAAATCGTCTCAAACTTAAATTGTGTATTTTTGTTTTAGTTTTACGAGTTATATCCACACACAAAAAATTAACCGATTATATAATTTCAAATATTTTTGGAGAGCGATATTTTTATAATTAAGGAATCATTATTTAATTTTTCAATTTTGATAATAATTTATATTGCAAATTATGAAATTTTGTAAAGTACTTCTTACTTCTAAAACTTTTATTATATGTAAATAAAAATATGGCTTAATGAAAAATAATATTATCTAACTACACTGAATGTAATCAAAATATCAAAGATTGCATGATATTTTTTATCAAAGAGAGGGATGTTTATACTTTTCAAGTCACGGCGTAAACTGATTATTAAGAAAAAATATTCATATATTGTGAGCAATCCATTTGAAATGTAATTACACACAAACTACATTAAAAAAAATCATTTTTCATGTGTAACATAACTATTTTAATTCTCTAATGTCAACATGCTTAATCGAATCATAGTCATCATATCAAAAATTATATAAAATCAAACCAAATTCATTTTTTGAGTTTTCAAAACTTCAAAGGATTGCATTTTGTATCATTCACTATGGCCACAACATGACATGCTCAAATACAACAACTAAACTCAACATGTATATAAATTAAAACTTTTTATATACGCATTATGGTTTTGTAACACAAGATATGATGTAATGCAATTAATGCTTATTGTTGTGTTTCCATTACAACTTATCTATATGCATTAAAACTAGAAGAAAGTTGCATTGCATTATGATTCATTCTACTCGCATGCTATAATTTGACAATATACATATCAACCTGACACACATGCTCAAATCATAAAATAATTTTATTAGATATTCACCTGATTTTCAAACTAAACTATTCTATCTATTTATAATCAACTGCAATTCTAAATTTGATTTCCATGTGATGAAGAAGAAATATTACAAGTTTTAAATATCTTATAATTGCACAAGATTTAAATTATTAGAAAATTTTATAAAGGAGTAATATATTTGCATGTCCCATAATATTATAAAAATAAAAATTTATTTAGATCAATAATTTATGATCAACAAAAATATAAAGAAGTTATCAATGTCTCCGAATAAATATTTTTTAATAGTCATATCAGTTTTTTGACAACCAGTTTCAAAGTAACATCCAGAGATCAAATTCTTCTAGATCCATAATTGCTCATACAAATGCCAATGTTATTTAAAATTAAATATTTTAATGAGAAAAAATATTTACTTATGCACAAATGTACTAAGTATATAACCAAAAGTATTTATAATCTGTCTCATTTGATATTGTTATCAAAAAAAAAATTCTTCATAAATTTAAAGAAACAAACATTATTAAACAATTTTAGCATTCAAAAAAAATAGCTTTTATAAATATTTTTCACTTATTATCTTACATAAATGAAAATATTTTGTATGCTTTTTTCATTAAATATTTTAAAAATTTACAAATGGTACAGATCTAGTAGTATTAGTTTTAAATATATGAACTTTGATGTCATATCTATGATAATAATCATCATTAAAGTGACTTCAAAAAATCAATCATGAAAAGGAAACTATGTGTTTCTTCCTCTAACATTTCAATAATATCAAGTATTGAGATGTTGGGCAATACTTTAAATTTGTTTTTTTATCAAGTCATCAATTTGCAAAATTTTAACAATGATCATACTTATATGACACAAGTCAAGAATCATATCAAGTCATTTAAGTATATAACATGACCTTACATCATCAAGATTATCGATACTACTATCTCTCATTTGCACAAAATAATAGCTTGTTCATTTTTATCTTAAATAATTATAACCAGAAATATTAAACAAGTTTTGATATTTATTTACTATATGCAATAACATCTATGAATAGTAGATTGTTTGCCGATATAACTCCTTCTCATCTTAATTAGTCCCAAATATCATGAATAGCTATCAACATAAATGATAATTTGAAAATTATCACTCTTATTGCATTTCTTACTAAGTTATTAGGAGATTTTAGAGATTTTATCATGCAATATTGTATATACCTTATTTATCAATCTTCTAAAGATATGAACATTGTGCATACTAATATTATCAAATGTTATATTCATTATGCATTGAATAATTGATTAAAAATTATAATGTTAACCTAACATTGATATATAAATTTGAAAATTTTAATTTATTATAACCTGCAAACAATTTTTCAAATATAATATTTCATTATATGTTATTTTTCTTACTTCATGTACATCTTATTGATTAATTCTTATGAAACCAAAAGTATCAAAAGATTATCTTCAGAAAACAATATTTTGTCTATAACGATAAATATTTTTTCAACGAGGCGTTATGTTAGAGCCTTGAAAAATAATCAAATGCTAAATTTTGTTGTATTCACTAAGCTGAATTTCTCAAAGATATCTGATAGTGAAATGAACAAATATTTACAAAATTTTTTGCAAATCAAAATGAATTCATGCATTTTTTCTACTTTAATTTGAATTTAATTCTGTTCAAATTTTAACAAGATAGAAATTAGTCTTACAACAATTTTATAAATTTGGAGTAATGTGTAAAAATATATATCTAATATTTAAATATTTCTAATAATAATATTTATTGTGGAAATAAAATATCATATTTACAGTCAAGTTTAGTATAAATGATTTTTATTATTAATACCTACGTCATAACTTGAAATTTTTTCTTTTAATCCAATCAAAATAAAAATATAAATTATTGAAATTAAAAATATGATTGATTTACTCAGATAAAAAATCTGTAAGTATTAAATTTAAAAAAATTATTTCCAAAATAGATGTCTATGATCGCAATCATTGGACATGACAATTGAACAGAATTATGTATATTTTGCTTTTTAATATTTAATTATCTGTTACAATCATTCAATAATAAATCTATTGCATGATAAAATTATTTTTCATTGACAGAATGAACAAAAATTATCAATCAAAATATACATATAAAATTAATTACTTAGTCAATCCATTCATTGAATTTCATTCTAGTTTATGCAATGTTACAATACTTGTGATGATTTATTTACGATCTAAAATATCACTTAGTTAAATTATTAAATATTATTAAGTTATATGTATATAAAAGTTGAATCAAAATATATTATAGGGCTAAAAATGAAAATGATTGAATTTTTAATTTGAATTTTTGATAAATCAAATCTTATCACAAGGAAATTAGTTTTCATCTTAATTTTGATATATAATATATACATTTATGTAGAAATAAATAAATAAATAAATTTTTTTTCTATTTATTTATACATATAATTATATTATCATATATATAATTAAATTTTTATCAAATTCAAATTTTATTACATTGAAATTCAATTTTTTTTCAAATAACTGAAAAAATGTAAAAATTTAATAAAAATCATATTATTATTGTTAATTTAAGAATCAAAAAATTTTTATTTACATTGAGTATATAATAACTCATCTTTATTTCAAAATAAAAGTTTAATTTCTTTGAACAAAAATACATGTTTTGCAATAATATACATGCATACAATTTATGCCTGTTTAATATTTCAAATCTTAATTTATTTTATTCTTTAAATGTTGTATTAACAGATCTTTTATGAAATAAGTACTTCTTTTTGCATTTAAAAAGATCATCATATGTCTAATGGTATTAAATTTTATTAGTTAAACTCAAAATTTTTCCAAAATAAGTGTTAAAATTTACACTCACAATCTAGATTTTGTAATCAAATTCCAGAAATTAGTATAATAAAATTTAAAAATAAAATATAATGTATTTTTAACAAATATATAATTTTTTTAACGAATACTTGAATTTATTTAGCTCCTTCAATTGATTTGAATATTTTCTAAGAATCCAGTGTTGAAATCAGACACAATCATCTTATGATCATCAGTTTCATATTTGAAACATCAATGCAACGTACACATCAATCATTTCGCTGAAGCAATGTAAGAACTGGTGAGAAAATTGTATTTAGAGATTGGTTTTTCATGGAGAGATCAGAACAAAATCTTGCACACAAAAGTAGATCAAATCAAAACTAGCCAAGCCATACACATTCCAAATACATTTTTATGAAATTTTTACCAAAAAATTTTATATTTATGAGATTATATAACTATTTTTCGCATCATATAAAAAATAAGTTTAATTTTTTAATTTTTATATTTATTTTAAATTTAATTTTTGTACACATTGTGATAAATATCTTTGTAAAATCAGTGTAAATTTTACATATGAATGGTGAATATCAAATCAATATGATTCAACAATAAAGATGATTTTTAAAATTCATATTGTACAGATAATTATAAATGTTAAATTGAACTCAAGTCTTTAAATATGTATTATTTACTCTGATTATTGATATTAAGGCATGTAATAAGATATAAAAAAACATGTGAAAGCTCTTTGTCACAAAAATTAAAGTTTGGGTAAACATATCTTGATAATGACAAGTATATCATGGCATGGAGAGTTGTCGTTTGCAATTTTAGAATAGTGCATGTTCTTACAGGTATAATCTTTTGATTCAGAATGATTCAACAACCATTTTTATATGTATTGCAACCCATCTTTAAAATCAGTTTTGTATGGCAACAAAAAAAAAGGAGCTATTATCTCATGAAAACTATTCTTGAAAATATATCCAATAGAATCTCTCCTTGACCGGAAGTAACATTCTTGTTATTAAATATTATTGTGAATAATCTTCACTTTATATTTTGTATTTGGACAAAAAATATGCAATGATAAGTTTATTTCAATTAGGATCACAAATTACATCAAAGAAAAAAAATTGTATCAAAATTATAATATATGAAATGTATTTACATAAAATCAACATTTTCATAATAAAAAAAGATCAATATCTGTAAGATTAATGTTCATTACATATATTACTTCACATTTGTTTCCTTTTTTGATCAAAAATCTTGTGCAAAGTAGAATTGATGTGTTTTTGAGTCAGAAAATATGTTATTTTATATAAAATAAATTTATCAATCTATTATGATTGTGAAAGATTATGAATTTAAGAGTTTCAATTAAAATACCAGTGTTACTATCATACAAATCATAAAAATATACAGATATACATAAATCATAAAAACATACAGATATACATAAATCATAAAAATCATCAGAGATATGCTAATCATCAAAATTGAATATTTCAACTGATATTTACAAAATTTATCATTTATTGGTTTTTTGGCTTCTAAAAATTTTGTGAAAAGAAATTTTTTGGTGGTGTGTTTCAATGTTTTGATAAATCAAGTATAATTTTGTCAGAATCATGCCTAATAATTATCATAATAATATATCACAATATTATCTCTTTACATTGAAACAAACTGTTTGTGATAATGATGTAATATAGAGTGCTATTGCTGCTTTGAAATACGATATATAGGACTTTTAAAGTTCAATTCCGCTTTTATTTCATAAAGAAGACATGCATAAATGCATTTTTAAGATCATCTATTATGTACATATACATATGAAGTGATTTCCATTTTATATCTTGAATTTCTTTTTTTAAGACAAAAATATGCTTCAGGATTGTTCATAGAGATTTATCAGTGAAAATAGAATTAATAGATTTAATAAAACAGAAAAAATTCTATATATTTATATTTCAATTAATTTGAAATTGAAATTTACAAAATTTGAAATATCTTTAGAGCATAATGCAATTATAATGAAATGAGGATAAATATTGTTTAGCGTTTGTGTGAGCTATTGAGATATCTACATAAGAGATTAGAAGTTGATCAAAGTAGACTATATAATGCATGGAATATTTTTCAAACATATAAACTAATAGTGATATTTGTCATCTCCGAGTATATGTATTTCTGTGTTATATAAAGGGTAGTACTAAAACGGCTCACTTAGACTCTAATATCAAACCAAAGTGATCCAAATACTTCTCATAATTTGAAATTTTTTACAAATGAATAAGAATGGAATTTTTTTTTGATATTTTATGTTGGTTTAGTAGGTGAAAATTGTTTAAATAAGATACAACAATGGTCAAAATTCATATTCTCAACCGTTTCTAGTGATTAAAAATCATTTAAATCAATTAATGTCCCAAATTTGTGTATAGCACACTAGTAAACATTTACTATGAATTTAAAAGTTTAGAAATGCAGACTACTTCTGGAATTGTTTATGGTTTCATATACCAAAATAAAAGATCTCCTGATATTCTATAACAAAGTAGATGGTGCCAATCTTGTGTAAGCTACTTGGAGAGAGGATGTCCAACTGGCTAAAAAAGTTAGATGAGTGAATGCATAGATTTACTGATCTTATAAACTACTGGAGCTGAATTTCCATCTATCTTTCCAATTTTTGTAATTTGAAGTAGTTTTCTTCAATTCGAACGACGAGCGAAAACGAATGATTTTCTAAACGGTCACGTCCAAACACCTTTGCTCGGGAGTTGATTGTTATTCGGGCTGGAATATTGTTGTTTTCTCGGAGAATGCTTCTAGTCTTCCAAAAGCCGAAGGTTGGCATAGATCAATGGACTTCCTTGTTCATCACATCCTAGTTATACCTTTACTCATTACAAAATTTCTTCTCGTTTCTATTTCGGATTCTTAGATGCTGTTGGATCAATTTACATTGTGATACTGGTTACCTGTTTTGTTTCATCCAATGAGGGCTTGATGGGTTCTTCACATCCTTTTTTGTTGTTTACGAGGCCACCGTTTTCTGTTATATCCTTAAAAATGGATGTGAATTTACATGATCATCCCTTCGACAATTACTCCTTCCTATAGGTTTGACCAGCAATTTGGAAACAAGGATGCAGCTTTCACCTGAGTTTCAGGATTTGCATGCCTCTTGCTTTTTATGGCTGTCTGGAGTTTGATTTTGTTCTTCTTCTCTGTGCATTGCTTCAGTTCTATTTTATTTGCAGTTCTTCATTTCTGGGCATTTGTTGGGCCGATTGTGGAAGAAAGGACACGAAGCTGGATGTAGCTGCACCTCTTGGCACGAAAGGGTTGCGGTATGAGGGATAAAATTAGAAAGCCAGATACAATAGAAGCCGAAATGTTGGTTGCAGCAGGAGCCCGGCTATTCTTGCTTCTATCTGGGATGCCTGTTGTCCATGTCTGCCCAGGCATTACACAAAAAGTCATCGATCGAGGAAACCAACACGGAAGGCATGGCACAGGTCTCATTGTTCATGGAAACACCACCGTCGGCGACGAGAGAAGGGAGGTGTGAAGACACATCGACACCGAGTGATCGCTTGCTACCTTTTGTTGCTTGGTTCAATTGAATGGCCAGTCGACAAAAGTTGTGGACAAGGGAAATTTTAAAAGGTGAGAACCTCCAAGCAACTGGATGGTCTAGTTTGTTGTTATCGGTAGCCCCAACATAATTTAGATTTGAATGATTCAGATTTATCTTGGTCCCCGTCCTGAAGGTAACACTTCGATTAAGGAAAGTTCGTCACGTCTTGTCCATTGGATGGAAGCCGCAGTTTCCATGTGAACAAGTCGAGCCCATGTGGAGTTCGTCCAGGATAAAGTTAAAAAGGTATATGCACTCTTTGATCCAAGAGTTTGGGGAAGGGCCCCATTCCTCTTGTCGTGCGATCGTCACCTAAAGCAGCAGCCATACCTACGAATCTAGAATCTGGAGAGGAAGGTCGTGAGTGAGAGCCTGCAAACTTGCGCTGCAAAATATTTCCAGGCCCTTGATGATTTGTTTGAGGGCGGGGCTGGGAGGTTGCTATTTTCGGTATAAACACTCGAATGCAAACTGTGTAAGACTGAGCGCATTGGGATTCGGGCCACCATCCACACTTGGCATTGAAGTTTGAAGCAAGGCAACCAATCGAATCCACGGTGTCGCATGCACAACATAGGTCGCAGTAAGCCTTAGCACCTACATTGGCATTTGTGTATCCGAGTGGACAAGGTTTGACACCATGATTGTGGGAATTACCGGCAATGATCCCGCGTGCTACTTTTCTTGTCTCCAATACACTCTACCTCCCTCGGTTGCTTCATTTCCCTAGCTTTAGACACAAGGTACAGATACGGTTTAGTTCACGACTTTCGGAGTTTCATTGAGTTATGTGCGTCCGATTCCGTATGTTTCTCAAGATATATCTATACGAGCAGATATGTTATAGTCTTATAGCATTTTGAATGATATGTTTGAGAAAGAGGGCTTCCATTTTTATTAATACAGTATCATTAATCAGAGCAATGCACAATAGATGAAACAGGGTAGACGGTGATTCTTCATACACTAGTGTAACAAATAAACCATTTCAACTGGAAATTAAGATGCAGAGAATAAACCTCCTCTCTGCCCTTTGGTTTGTCCCTGTTTATCATATTTCTCGGTCTCTAACTTTTGAGACAAAATGAAGAAGATGTACGTTAATGGTGGGATCTGCTTCCCTCCCATGATGATTGATAGCTCCATAAAGCTGGAAGGCATAAGAGGCCATCTTTCGTTGTGCGCCTGAATCTCGTAGGGGACGGTAGGATCTTCATCTCCTGCGAGCTAAATAAGTCTCTGGTGCTTCAGAAAGTACAGGAGCTGATAACTGTGGCTGCTGTCGATCAGCTTTGGGCCTGAATCTTAGAGATTGTTTTCGTGTTCGTTCTCTCCAAGAGATGCGGCTCTAGGAGCTGCAGAGATGTGCAGAAGCAGCTGTCGAATATCAGTCTTGTCTGAGCTCCGAAATAAATTGTCTCCTTTTACCTTTCAGGGGACTGGGAGAGCGATGTCAGGTTAACTTACGGTTCACATTTCAGGGCTATCAGAATTCGGTTGCCAACATTTCAAAACGAAATGCACATTTTCTCGCTCTTCGGTCCGGATCTGATTCTATCTAAGTTCGGTCGCATGTTCACGCAGAAGAAGAGGTAAAGTACAATGTTGCAGCAATCAAGGAACTTGTACTGCATGATACCATAAAGAAGAATAGAAGGCTGAGAGAATAATGGAAGAGAACATTCAAGGGCTCGAATTTGTGGGTCAAAGTGGTGCTGGAATGAGGAGCAGATCATTTCCATTAAGAAGGCCTGCAAAAAAGAACTATCGGCATTGATTCGCAAATCCCCAACTTGCCCTACGTACGGTCAGGGCGTACGGTATTTTAATACTATAAAAAAGGGGTTGCGGTAACAGAAGCCCGAAGTCACCAACTTGAAGCGAGAGTCGCCCTGGAAGAGACAACACCCAGAAAGAAAAAGTCGCCTGCAAAACAGCAGGGGAGATCTAGCAGACTACTGCAGACTAGCACACCGGAACGCAATGATTTTCTATGGCTGGGAAAGTGGAAAGCGTGGAAGAAAGTATTGCTCAGAGGAAAATTTTATCTGGAGCTCGCCTCGGTCGACCTTTCATGACACCCAAATGAAAACTCCTGTAGAGAAGGGGAATTCAGACAAGCTCAGGCATGCGGGAGGAAATGGGTGTCGTCTGGCTCCCTTTCATGATGGGGAAGGACACACTGGGGCGGGGCTGTCTGGCCTGCTCCCCATAAATTCCAGCTCTGGCTGCTGAACGAGTCCATTACCTGTGTTCAATCACTCATGCTTTCTCCCCCTCACAGTCCTCTCAGATTCACTCAGTGCGAGCAGCAGCAGCAGCAGCAGCAGCAGCAGAGCAGAGCAATCCAGTGACTCCTCGTCCTCCTCCTCCTTCCGAACGAGCGCAGCGGCGCAGTCTCCCAGCCCCACGATCGCCTTGTCATAGCCATCTCCGTCGTTCCACTCTTCTCGGAGCTCAGAATTGTGCGCATTGCAGCTCACCAGCTGAATCCTGCAGCCACCACAGCCACCACCGTCTCGTCCAGCACCACACAGTGCACCCATCTCCATCTCCATCCGCCGTGCACCACTGCAATTCCTTCGCCACCGAGCCAGTCACTCTGTTCCTACTACGTCTGTCAGCTCCCGTCCCGTCCGTCCAGTTACGTTCAGGCTTTCGGTAGTCCCGGTCACTGGCCTTTAGCCGCTTGACTGAGCTACCGAGTTTAGTCCAGGTGCGTCGTGGGAAGTAAAGTCGCAGTCTGTCAGTGGCCCTCAGTTCCCGGGGGCTACGTCGTCCATCGGACAGCGGGGTAGCGCTAAGCGCTCTGCAGTCCAGTCAGTCGGGGGCTTGCGGGCTACCGTAGTAGTCGTCAGGGGGGCAGGGGCAGGGGAGGGTACGGGGTCTTTAGTCTTTTTGCTCGGGGGCGTGGCGTCGGGGCTTTCAGGCCGTTTTCGACAAATCCCTCGCATTCTCTTTTTTAGAGCACCGATTGGCATTTGCATTTGGGTCCGGGGGCGCACGGGGGGCGAGACAGACAAAGGAGACATTCCGTGGGCGAGATTGATTGCGATTCTCGAGCAATTCTCAAGACGCGCTGCGATTTGGGTGATTCTGGCACCGGCTGGCTGCTCGCACTTTTTGAATACTTGAGAATTTGTGCTTAAACCTTGGTTGGGTTTTTGGACGTGGGGTGAAAATGTGTGGAATATTGGCTGTTCTCGGTTGCCATGACACGAGTCTGTCGAAGAGAGCTCGCATTCTCGAGCTTTCGTGCAGGCTCAGGCACCGTGGACCCGACTGGAGTGGTCTTTTCCAGTACAGGGACTCGTTCCTGGCCCATGAACGTTTGGCTATCATAGATCCCGCTTCCGGAGATCAGCCACTCTACAACGAGTCCAAGAGCATCGTGGTCGCTGTACGTGTTGTTCTCTTTTATCTTGAATTTTACTTGATTTCCTATTGTCTTCTTGCTTCCTTTCCGAATGTCGCTCTGATAGGCAGAATGCATGCGCTGTGCAGGTAAATGGAGAAATTTACAATCACGAGATTCTGAAGAAGAACATGAAAAGGCCACACCAATACCACACCCAAAGTGACTGCGAAGTTATCGCACATCTGGTAAGCTCGCCTACGTTCAACTCCCTGAGCGCTATTTGCGCAATTTAGCTGAACATGGAGTGATTCACGAATGAATTGGTGTTGCTTACACTTCGTTTCGAATTTCTACAGCTTCTAGGCCCTCACAATTGTTCTGTGATTTTCGCCCTGCAGTACGAAGAGATGGGCGAGGAATGTGTCCAGCTGTTGGACGGAATGTTCTCCTTTGTCTTGCTTGACACCCGTGACAACAGCTACATTGCTGCCCGAGATCCCATTGGGATTACACCTCTGTACATTGGTTGGGGTCTTGATGGTAAATCTTCGAGTAGTGATAATGTAGATGAAAATGAGTCCGTGCATTCGGGCACTTTTGAGGGTTCGACAGACTATGTTGATGAAAATGATGCATCTAAGTCCTGGTCGGTAAAGAGAACAGCAGGTGTGTGGTCATATATGCCCCCCTTCAGCTTCCTTCCCGAGCCGGCAATCTCTACCCCGTTTCCATTTGTTTTTTTTTTTTTTTGTGCATTCGATAATTCACCTTGAATTGATTATGGAGAATGGAAGAATCAACCAACCCTAACATCCAGGGTGAGCATTTGAAACTGTGGTGTTTTCTTGGTAAGACAGGTTCAGTATGGTTCTCTTCAGAAATGAAGGCCCTCGTCGATGACTGTGAAACATTCCATATTTTTCCTCCTGGTCACATCTACTCAAGCAAGACAGGTACAGATCGATTCCCACTCAATTCAGCTTCTGAGCTTTGGTGCGAATCTACCTCTTCTGCGATTTGACGTCATTTTTGGTCGTACATTTCCCTGCCCATCTCGAACAGTTTTATGTCAGTCTTTTGAGGGATGATTTCCTAGTTCGGTAGACATTCAACCATTGTATTTTCTTACATGTCGGGGCGGAATTCAGGAGAGTTGAGAAGATATTACAATCCAGCTTGGTGGTCGGGAAGCATCCCATCTGCTCCTTATGATCCTATGGCCCTTCGCCACAAGTTTGAAGAGGTCTAGTTCCTCACTCTTTCCCTGCCCGAGAGCAATAAAATCTCTGGCAAAATAGCTGATTGTCACTGAAATCTGTTTTCTTTCGAACAGTCAGACTGCTACTGGTAAAGAAAATGCAGGCGCAGAGGCAATTACTCAGTGCACATTCAAATCGAGTTTGTGCGGCGTTGGATTTGATTGTTTCATTCCCATGCTCCCTGTTCTTACGACCCCAGGGTCCATATTTGCCGGAACTGAATCCTTTTGTTTTCTCCCCGCAGGCTGTAGTGAAGCGTCTCATGACCGACGTTCCATTTGGAGTTCTGCTGTCGGGTGGTTTGGACTCGTCGTTGGTCGCTGCTGTTGCTTCGCGGCACCTCGCAGGAACGAAAGCTGCCAAGCAGTGGGGCCCTCAGTTGCATACTTTCTGTGTTGGGTTGGAGGTTCGTAATGATGGTTACTGGAATAGTATCTTCCTCTCGCTCTGATCTGAAGTCCCTCGCAGCGCACTTACAGTCGAATCCTCAAATCCTATTTATAAGAACATCAGCAATTTTATCGTACATTTACCTGACGACGTGCTGTGTGTCAACAGGGTTCTCCCGATTTGAAAGCAGGGAGAGAAGTTGCCAATTATCTTGGAACGCTACACCATGAGTTTACCTACACTGTACAGGTAAAAATCTATCAGCTTGACCGAAAGCTCCAACTACTACTCGTGCGTGGCCGTCTGTCTGGTACCTCTAGAAACGTAGCGCACATTGTTTGCGCCGGATCTGACATATATTCGATACTCTGCTCCGTTTTCAGGAAGGTCTGGATGCACTTGCGGAAGTTATATACCACATTGAGAGTTATGACGTTACAACGATCAGAGCCAGCACGCCCATGTTCCTCATGGCACGCAAAATCAAGGCGTTGGGGGTGAAGATGGTGTTGTCAGGAGAGGGATCGGATGAGATCTTCGGCGGTTATCTATACTTCCACAAAGCTCCCAACAAAGAGGAATTTCATTTGGAAACATGTAGAAAGGTTTGTTTTAAATCCCATGCTTTTGACATGGTTGCGATCGTCATTATATACCTCATGACGGTATGGTCTACTCTCCCTAACATCCTACTTTTCTTGCAGATTAAGGCTTTGCACATGTACGATTGCTTAAGAGCTAACAAGGCCACTTCCGCATGGGGCTTGGAGGCACGTGTGCCCTTCTTGGACAAGGCCTTCATAGATTTGGCCATGTCAATTGATCCTGCCGAAAAGATGGTGAGTGTTTTCCTCTGCAACTTTATCTACTCATTAAGGAAAAATCTCGAAGTCTTTTGTTTGATCTGGATCACAATTAATATATACCTGTTCTGGCGATGCAGATTCGCAAAAGTGAGGGACGGCTGGAGAAGTATATCCTTCGTAAAGCTTTTGACGATGAAGAAAATCCTTACCTACCCAAGGTGCTCAGCCGTTCCATAATGAAAAAGAAAATAGCTTCTTGGATCCTCGTAGAATATTTCTTGTGTTGTCTGTGACAACTCAAATTGGGCGGTAGCACTCAATCTGGGAAAGCTTTGAAATTAGGCAAATAATTTTTTTGCAAAGCTTTTTGCTTTTCACATGCTCAGCCCTCGAACTGAAACATTGTGTGGAGAATTGCAGCACATCCTTTACCGACAAAAAGAACAATTCAGTGATGGAGTTGGATACAGCTGGATTGACGGTTTGAAGGATCATGCAGCTTGTCATGTAAGTAAATATGCTAGCTTTCTACTTTGGAGTCACCTGTGAAGGTTTCTGTTCTTGATGTGATTATCGAGCTGTGGACCTGAATTCCTTACAAGCCGAACATCCAACCATGGCTATACAGGTCACAGATCAGATGATGAAGAAGGCCCAATACATCTTCCCTTTCAACACTCCTCCAACGAAGGAAGCTTACTTTTACCGCATGCTTTTCGAGAAGCGTTTCCCACAGGTGTGTTATGATACATTTGTTATTCCTTCATCGAGAATGTTTGGAGTTCATATTACAGAAATGGAAACCGTAGAGTAACGTTTGTGTTATCACATTTGTTTCTCTTTTCAGCAATGTGCAAGAGAGACTGTTCCTGGTGGCCCTACTGTGGCCTGCAGCACTGCAGCTGCCATCGCTTGGGACGAAGCGTGGTCCAAGAATCTGGATCCTTCAGGTCGGGCAGCTTTGGGCTGCCACGATGCAGCGTACGATGAGAACGAGACTAAGCCAGCAGCAGCTCCAGTCGTCGAGAACGGTACCAAGATGCATCGGCTAGCAAACAGTATACCTCGAGTTCCAGTTACAGTGTAAATGTGTCAAGAGCTACATCAGTTCTCCAAGTTGTAGAATTTTTTGTTTGGTGACGACGTCCGAGGAAGAGGTAGTAAAATGTATATTCGCTGGGAAACTAGCATACACGCAAGTCCCCAGTGTTGGTTATTGCTCGACAGCCTTGTCCATTGTCGTAGGCAGTATTCTTATGAAATGCCTTCGGTGGAATGAAGGCCACCATGGACTGTCAATAAGGTAGACGACCTTGCTGAGAGCTGGCTGAGTCAGCTTGTGGCCTGTGGGGCCAGTTATGGCGCTCTGTGTTTGAGCAGATTTGCAGAGAAGAAGGATTGTGCAAGAGTAGCAGATATTGTTTTCTTATTGTGTTACATTTGTATTGATTAGAATGTCTGTCGACTTTCAGTCGCAACAGTGTTAATTTCTCTTATATGCCTCAATATACGGAAAAGTGATCCCACAGTTCTTTGTTCACACTCCAATCTCAGTGGACTTTAAATTACACGTCCATTAATCTCATTGGAGGGTTGCGTGTACGTTGTTTGCATGGAAGTGAGTACTTGTGGAAGGATATTCATTCCAACATCTGAAAAGTATGAAAAGGACTGAGTTGTCATTCTACTCAGAAGGATTGGAGCCTGCCAGTCAAAGCACGATATCATGCTAGATTGGTGTATACTGAAAAGTATCAAGTAATGAGTTGGTGAGAGAGCACATGTTGTTTCGAAGCATCCGAGAGCATACAGATTTTTGTCAAGTGATGTTGTTTCCAGTCGCCATTGTGGAGATCCATAATGTACACGAATCATGTGCATATGGATCTCCACACCTTTTGTTGAATGGCTGTCCATGCTGGGGCACTGTGGAAGATGGCTTCAACGTCGATTTTATCAGTCACGAAATAATAGAGGCACTCTCTTGGTTTTCTCAAGACTACTGCAGTTTCAAGATTATTATCAGTATAACGGTTTCATTTCAAGCTCTTGTTTCACCAGAATTTGGTCTCCATCCTGTGTGTGGTCCATTCCGTGCATTGCCCTGTTACTCTGCAACAGCCGAGGTATTCGATGACTTTTGATCTAAATTTTTGTCACGAACAAAATAAGATGAATATGACCAGAAGCATATCTCGGCAAGAGCAATCTCAGATTGCGAAATTATGCACTGTCCGATACGAATATTTTAATGTGCTGTGAGATCTTCCGGTAATGACATGCCCGAAATAGGATGCCCAAGTCACGATATGGCGACTTTTAACTTGATAGTGTGTATAATCCTTGTGTCTTTAAGGAGAACTGTATGGACGAAAGGATACAGGACACGAATTTACCGAATATTCCATTATACAATGGTTTTGTTCAAATCACACATCATAAACAACCACTAAGAACTTATGTTGGACCATTGAAAAAATGAATTATGAAATAGCCATTATGAAGGATTCACAGAAGATATAGTGAACTTAAATTACTATAAAATATTTAAACTTTACTATTTAAAAAAAATTTAGGAGTACATTACACTTTGAATTCAAAATAATGAAAATTATAATAAAATAAAATATCCATGTAAGACTCAACAAGATAAAATTTAAAATATTTATAACTTCGTTATCAGATATTTTAAATTATTATTAAATTTAATATAAATACCGATTTAATAAAAATGTTGAAATCAAAAGAAAAGGAAAAAAGTTACTCAAAATTTCAAAAGCTTCAGAAATGTTACATGATAATATTTATTTCAAATTGTTATTTTTTCCCTAATTGATATTATCATATGGTAAGATTTATATGTTGAAGATATACATCATTACTTTCTGAGTAATATCCTACTTTTTTATGAGAGTGTGTAATACACATAAAAAATAAATGTATTTGCTGTACACAAGGGTTTCAACATATATACTTGGTTCAAAATGACTATATTAAGTTTGTATGCTAGATGATTGTTATTGATTACGATTTAGGTCCATGTAATTCCCATCAAGTTTGAAATTTAGAAGTCTTTGTGATTTGATTCTTAAAACTAATAATTATCAATGTGTGTAAATTTATTTGATTTGCTAGTCATTTTCGGTCAAATGATTTAAATAAATAATATTTTTTCCATGTCGAGTACATAATATATGTCATTTTACATGAATAGTTTTGTCCAAAAATATATACTAAAGATAGTGAATTGAAGTAAAATTTCCGTATAACTTGTGCAAAATATTGAACAAATTTGCAACATAAGAAGTAAATTATTAAAATTAACATACATTTTGATTCTTTGAAAAATTTTAAATTAAATATCAAATTGATTATGATATATTATTTCATAGTCAAGATTACCGTATATTTGATATTGTGTTTGATGTTAAATTGTATAATGTTTAATCGTTGATTGATTATGTTGGACCATAAACAACATTTGAATGAAAGTAAAATTATGAGAATATATGTGTTCACATTTGGAAATGAATTAGTAAATGGAAAATTTAGATTGTAGATATATGTATACAATCCACAGGATCAACAAAGAAGACAAATTGGTAGTTTAGATTTGTCGCAGAATTGAGATTAATGCATTATATCGTGCATTGTCAATGGAATAATCAAAATGCTTTAATCTACTTGTGCATGAGTTTATTGACAATTGAATAATAACATTTGATTTTTGATGTAATCATTTTTTTTTATCGAGGAGTAACGATATACTTAATTGTATATTTGCTTTTAACATAGTGATTCATGTAAAAATATTTCAAACGTTTTGTTTTATGAAATTTTTTGCACATGGATATATGTACAATTGTATCATCTTTACATAAGTTTTTATTCTATCATGTTTTGGCTACGATTTATTTCTACATACCTCTAGTTTACAAATATCACAAAGTTACATTTTTTTAAATTTTTTTTCTTTTCATAATAACTATATAAGCATTAAAAATCATTCTTTTTCAAGACATGAGAAAAAAATATCAAATTAAAAAAAATTAACTCAAATGAATTTTAGTTTTTTCAATCATGATTTATTACATTGATTAATAAATATTAATTATATTTATAGCATATAATTTGTGCTTCATATTTGAAGATTCAAAATAAACCTCTATGAACAAATTATAATAAAGACAAAACTCATAAATTGATTGATGTAAGTCCCGTATTTTCTAAATTCAATCCTTTGAAATGCTTGTAATTATGATTATTAATGTCAATCAACAAGCTCATGACCTTGATATCATATATAAATAACAGTCATGATAGGTATCAATTGGACCGAATATATCAATTACTTTTTTTTTCATAATTTTTTATATATTTACAATTTAACAACAAGCTTTCCGCAAGAAAAGATAACTTTCATACATTACCTTTCATCTTAAAGATATTTGAAGATGATTTTACTATTTTTGAGTTATATTCTCTCGAATTTTATAAAAAATGTATTTTACAATTTGAATTCACTCCTTTTTTTAAGGACATAGGACTTAGAATCATATATATTTTAATTTTTGAATCATTATACTTACATCTATAATCTACATGTCAATCTAATCACATTTGAATATCAATCTTTAGCATAGGCAATTAATTTAATAATTTACTTTTGAAATAACATTAAATATGTTATTCTTTTTGTAAATAACATAATCGTATGATCAGTTCAACTTGATAATATTTACCTTCATCATCAATCTCATGGTTCTTGCTTTCTATGACTTTTTTCAGTTATTTGGTTTTCAAATTTGCAATGAAACAACTTTCAGCATATATTTTTCAGCTATTCACTGGATTTTTTGAAAAAATCGAAAATTATAAAAAGAAATGCAAATTTTTGTGTGTGATTATTTTAGTTCAAATTGAAATCAAAACTAAAAAAATTTAAATTTTCATACATATCACAACTTTATTATTTTGCTCAATTGTCTTGATCATTCAAGTAAACACATTTTTGCATTTTGATATGCTAATTTAGCTTGTGTTTAATGACTTAAAGTTTTTTCGAATGGAAAATATTTTGAAATTTATTTTTGAAGAAAATCAAAACTTTTTTACAAACTTCAGTAGTTTTTAAATATTTTCCAATAACTGTAAGGTTCTTAGAATAACCAAAGACAAGTTAAAATTACCACCAATCAAACTAAGTCCTTCACAAACAACGCTTTTGATGAAAAATATATATTGTGAATATAAAGCATTTTTTTCACAAAGACGTAAGATCTTAAATCGAAAAAAATCAATTTTCTTCTAAGAAAAGATTATAAAGTTTTCAAGTCATAATCTATGTCCCAATATCACAATCTGTGTGGTTTGTCAACTCAGGTCTATTGAAGTTAGGTAGTTTGACCCTACTTAGGATTTAGCTTATAAAAGAGAGCAAACAAAAGCTCTCGACGAACACTTTAGGATTTTTATTAGTATAGTTTATTTGATTTTTTGTGAATATAGCTTGCAATGGCGTACCACAAAATTTTATTTGAATGTTTTTTTAGTAGCTCATGTAGTAGTTTTGACATGTCTACATTTATGTTTCTGCGTGTGTGCTTTCTTTATCAAGAAAGATTTTAACAATCGATACTAAGCTATTAAATATATGAAAGATATTAAAGCTTTGTTTTATAAGAAAAGACGTAATAATTGGTACCAAAGCTTTTTTTTATCAAAAATATCTCAATAAGTTGTATCAAAGCTTTTTTTTAATTTTCAAGAAAAAAAATGATAAAACGGACGAGATGAGCCGTTTTGCCATCCAAACTTTGTTGGCTCCAAATTTAGCATCAATTCTATCTTGGTTCATTAAAACTTTTTATAGCTTGTGTGAAATTTTTTCCTTGAAAAATATATCTAGAGAAAAACTCACACAATCTATATACAAAAAGTATTATTTGACCGTTTGAAGAAACACTAGGATTCATTTTTTTGTTGAGTTTCAACTTTCATCAATAGGTAACTTTGAAATATACTCCATTTTTTATTTATTTTGGAGTACTTGACAAAAAAGCAAGTCCAAATTGATTATGAAGTGATACAAGACATTTTTTTATTAAGGTCTTCATGATATCATCTAAATGAATGATTTGTAGTTTTATTCGCTTGACATTTAGTATGACATTTGAAATGACTTTGAGGTTGAACTCAAAGCAATAACAATAAAAAAATGTAAAGCGGGAGGACAATGAACCTACAAGCACTACTAAGATTTGAATAATTTGAGCTGAACAAAGTGTTGAATCTGATTTATTATTTAACAAAAGACTTGATTAATCAAAGACCTTTCATAATATGATTGGTTCATTTTTTGATTCTGTTTTTGTAATTTTTAAGTGCAAAGCAAATTCAAATTGATCATGACGTGACGATCAATTCTTTTTGATATCATCTTAGTGAATGAATTGGAGTTTCATTCACTTGACATTTGGAATAACGTTGAGGCTGAAATAAGAACTACAACAGTAAGAGATAGAAAATACAATGAACCTACGACATTGCTAAGGTTGGAATAATTTGAGTTACATAGAACAATGAGTTTGACTCGTTATTTGATAAGCAAATTGATTAACACATCTTTCATGATAGAAATGATTTGTTAAGGATTTGATACTAGCTAGCAAAAGAAAACAATGCTTGGTTGTTCCTCCCAACACAAGCTACATCACTCTCTGTGGTACAATTTTATATTGGTGAACAAATTTTTTTCAATAGTTATTGTAATGGGGTGGAAAGTTTGACAATGTAATAGTTCTTATTTTCTTTGTCTGGTTTTGGAATACAAGATTGAAAAAAAAAAAAACACCGGTTTAATAATCAAAAAATTATTCTCCTTAATCGAGTGCGGATCTTGAAGCAAGTTGAGAGAGTAGCAAACAGGCTGTAAGTATAATATGAGACGTTTGAAGATCTTCCTGATTGCCGATTCTGCTTGTGTGGGTACTAACTTTACATAAAAAAGATGAGACGACTGGATGTATGAGTTGAAAAAAAATCCAACAGATGTAAAAAATGAATCTTCAAAGCTAGATTGGAAGCTATAAATTTCACACAAGAAAAAGATTTTGGATTAAAATTAATTTTTTTTTACTTGTGACAAAGTATGTTACAATTTGAGTAGTATGTAAACTTGCTTTAATACTTAGTCTTGTTATAGATAAGATGGATGTAGTTATAACATTTTGCTAAAGATTTTTATAGAAGAAAATTTACATGGAATAACCTATTGGCTTTGAAAAAAAAACAAAAAAGTTGGTTTATAGATTGATGATGAAATCAATATAAATTGAAACAAGCTTTAAGAAAGTGGATAGCTAGATTTGATGAGTTCATAAAAGAACAAAAATCTTTTTGGATTGTGTATGATTCATGAATATGCATATATAAAAGAATGATAAAATCTTTAATCTAATTAATTCAACATCCTGTGTAAATGATATATTCAATTTGACAAAAACTAAATCCGACGTCAACATATGCAAGAACAAGCTAAATTGTATACGGGATTTTTTGAGATCATATAAAAAAATAATATCAGTTCAATGTTCAATCGATGCCATGAAAATAAATAATTATTTTCCTATGGCAAAGTTGTGGCAAGCCTCATGTATTTGATAGTTAGCAATAGATATGATATTGCTTTAGCTATGAACAAGATGATAAGAAATATGTCAATTCAAGGAAGGTGCATTAAGAAGCAGATTCATGTATATGAAGAGCAATAATAATTATGGTAATTTATTTGATAGTTTTTAAAAGCAAAACCAAATCTTTGCTCAGTTAAGTTAATGTTGACTATGAACAAGATCAGGACAAGGAAATATCTACAACTAGGTATGTATATATACTTGCTTGTAAATGCATTAGTTGTATTATTTTTTTTGCAAAAATGCATAACTCAGTCCACACTAGAATTTAAATATGTAGCAGCAACAAAAGAAATATTTTGTTGAATTGTCTTATCACTGATATGAGATTGAAGTAAAGATATTTAATTTTCATTGTGATAATGAGAGAATGCTACATCTTGCTGCAAATCAAGTGATTGAACAACAAAGTGAAAAACTATCTACATCAGATATCATTTTTTCAGAGTTGCAATCTTTGAGAATAAAATTGAACTAATCTAGATTAACGATGAATTTGATCTAGCTCATGCGTTGATAAAAATAATTTTTTTGGAAAATTTTATTAGACATCGTGATATTTTTCAGGTTTTGCATGAGATTTACATGTAATATTGTTAACTCTATGTATTTTTACTTTATCATGTTTTTTTACAATTTATTTCTAGTTAGATCTAGTTTAAGAAAATATTTATCTTAAATTCTATCTAGATATTTTTTTAGAATGATTATGTAGATTATAGATATAGACGTTGTCTCCTGCCTTTGGCGACCGTAGGGTTTGGAAAAATATTTGTTCTTCGCTCTATTCCTAATTCAGCTATTAGATTTTCTGTGGAGAAAGTTTAGCGCGTAACAAACAAATTTTTGAATCATAACCCCACAACATGAATTAATGAAAAGATTGTGAGTTGTAAACACAATAAGTTTAATCTTGGTTAGCTGGTCTGTATTAGCTGAGTATGTGCTTGTATTCTTGGTGTTTTCTTGAAAAAGATCCCAACAATCTCATCATAGTAATTGATTCATCAAATCTTGGTTATATGATCAAAGAAAAGAATCGATGTAACTATATGTTTAAAGAGTTATCTTCCTACGTTTTAATCCAAATGAAATTTAATATGTTCAATGTATTATTCAAATGATGAATTATATTGACACCTCGTGACGAATGTTAAGAGTGTCAATAAAAATATAACAATAAAAAAATCACCGTATCAATAACTTTTTACATTTCAAGAAAACAATTACAAAAAAAAATAAACAAGTTATCAAATCTTAGACTGGTTGAATCAAAATTTTTATTTTTCCTTTTCGACTTAAGTTACGTCTAATGGCAAATTATCTGACTATGAGATATGAAACATTTATGAAAACATTGAATTGATTTGATCGACATTGTGCAAAGGTAGTTTGATTTTTATGCACATCAACAAACTAAAATCAATCTTGTGTCTGGTACCTTTTCATTGTTTTATAAGCTCCTAAAAGAAGCTTCAATATGCATATTTTTTGTCTCCTTGTTGATGCGGATGCGTCTAGCCATAGAATCAAGATGGTTCAGGGTTTGCCGCCAACATCATTGCTTCTTTGCATGTTCATCATACAAGTTCTCTTACCATCCTAGATTTAAATCACATATTTTCCTTAGCACGGGAAATAAATCGCACATAGAGATTTTTTCTTTTCTACGGATTAACTTCATCTTGGTAATGCACCACTAGGTAGTCTTTATCGATTAGTTTTATATTCTAATTTTGTTTTGATGTCAATCTGATAAATCAAACGCCAAAATTTACTCAAACAAAATCATACAATAGAATAAACACACAAAATATATGATTTGTCTCTCCTTAGAACTGATTTTATGGAAAATTAGTATTTTATTCAAAATCTAATTGTTTACAAAAAAATTTTGTTGTTCTTTTATTGAACTAGCTAACATTGTACAGCTAACCATATTCAAACTACTCAGAATCAATCAAAACCTTAATAAATTATTAAATTTTTTTTAATATGATTTGATATATATTATATGATTATATCTCACATGCTTAACACTATGATATGAAAATTTACTCAAATATCTCAATGAATGTGAATTGAAATTTTGTCTTACACCTTTTTCTACTTTACTAACTTTCAAACACTAATGGGAGTTCCAGTAAAATAATTAATGTTTGATATTGATAACTAAGACTAAGCACTTGAACCTTTTGCTTGATGTGTAAAATAGTCTATACCGATAGGATCAGTCCTAAACTGAAGCCGTGTATAGATGGTATGACATGTACTTGAGTTTAGGGTAGGATATTGATTCAAATATTTACATTCAATTAAGTCAAAACCATATTATCAAAAGACCTTGATCATTAGGCATGATTTATTTACTTCATTGATGAAACATAAAAGAATGTATATTTTTTATATAAAATTGCAAAAAATTTTGGGATACAACTACTCAAAGAATCATCAACATCTTTTATGCATATTAGTTTGTTTAGCATTTTGTAAAGCATGTTCTATTATTTATTGCTGTCATTGATACTGTACTGAAATCATGTTAGAAAATATGATATCCTCTATGTATGTATACTTCTAGATATTTCCAAGGGTACAAGTTTTCCCTTGCATCGTAAGTGAGGCCTAGCCCAATCCTCCACAATAAGAAGTTTCATCACTATATAACTTCATATGGTCCTCATAATTTTCGTATATTGCATGACTCGCGTGTTACTTAGCTAAGCATCCAAAATGCTCAATCAGGTGTGTGACAAGAAGCACCGAATATTCACAAGTTGACTTTACAACTTCGTATGAGGCTTCTGTTCTTGAAATGATCGCATGATATAGTTAGTGAGAAGCGCAGAAGAAATCTAGACTAACGTGGTACCCCATTTTTTATTTTTTCTATAAAAAGATGAAGTTTGATGAGTAGATGAATGAAATTTTTTTATTTTTATGGTGAAAATAATTAGAATTAGACCAAGAAAGGTTCTGTAGCAGATGATTATTTAGGATTAGTTGGAATTCATGTTAGATACCCCTATGGCGAGACTTAGTGTTTTTACTTGCAAACCAGGAAATTAAATTAAATAGGTCAAGATCTCTTAGAGTATATATCTCTTAACGTTGTCAATTTGTGTCAGATTAATTTAGAAGAATTTTGATAGATGCATCTCGGCACGCTCGTTCTAACGAGTCCAAGAACTCCTAAAACGGACTAGCAATTACTGAGTTATGTACGTCAAAAGTGGCTGGTACAAACAAGAGATAGGAGAGACTAAGACCTTCACCTAGGACATCTTCGGCTTCAAAGGCAAAGGAACTTTGGCTTAGCAAAAAGGCGGCGCTGGTGGAAAAAACTTAGGCCGTCACACACAAAACTGGTTCGCGCATGTTTGACAAGACGGTTAGGGCGTAGCAAGCGAAAGGCAGAAGCGGGAGTTACGCGCGGCCATTTCTGGAGAGATTACTTTCTAAATGAAAATTCTGAGAGGATCACGAGTGAGGAATTGGAAGCGCAGAGATGGTGCAAGCGTTGGGACTTCGATTGAAGGCATTAAGAGTGCCAGAAGTTGGATTAAAGACTTTCCAAGAGGAGCTGATAGCCGCCAGGCTCAGTGTCTTACTCTAGGATTGGAATTGGGTCTGTGCATTGATCGTGTTGGAGTGGTACGAGACGCGCGAGACAGAAGTCACAAGAATTTGAGGTCGCCATGAGAGATGGACGGTGGAATAGTGGATCCAAGTCTCGGGACTGTGTGCAGGTCGAGAAGGTGTAGAAGGTGGACCAGCACAGCGTGAAGGTGACTGCGTGGGAAGAAAGGACATTCACAATATCATTCTCGTCACCTCGATCGATCAAGAATGGATGGCGGACGACGAATTACATCGACATGCTGAGATGCCATGTGGCATTGGCGCTATTGCAAATTCTGAGGCCTTCGCGGACGACGTACATGACGTCGTGGCAGGCAGTATTTGTGGAGCGAGGAGTGCCAGGGAAGCGAATTCACTAGACTCGGATCTTGTGGAGCGTAAAAAAAAAGAACGTGAATGACAAGTTCGGGAGATAACAGATTTATCTGTCCCCGTTCTTTATTAATTATTATCGAGGCATGGGGTTGCTAATAGAAGAGGAGATCATGAATTTTTTGCTTGAGAGGGAAATCGTCGGATCAGAGGACGAAGGCGCTCTGGGAGGGAACGAAGTTGTCGACGAAGATGACGACGTTTTACTTGCGCGGCCTTTGGCCGAAGTCGTCATTTTGAACGATGATGATGTTGAAGAACCGCATGCAAAGAGGCGAAGGAGCGTAGTGACGTCTTCGGCTTCGAAAGATGTCGTTCCACATACCAAGACTACTACGCCAAGGACTAGAAAAACTGTACCTGGACGGTTGAAGTTGATAGTGACGCATGCTTGCAGAAGGTGAAGGCACGACAAAGGATGGAGGAAGTACAGGACTGTGTAGAGTGTAGCGAGGCTACGTCGCAACCTCAATTGCCTTCGGATCAATGGACTACAGCGGGAGTGTGGGTTGTAGGAACTGAGGACGCTTGGACTTCGGAGTGCCGGTCTTTGGCCAAGTTACCTTTGGATGTACCTAAGAAGATGCCTTTGGAAGAAGGTGAAGAGGAAGAAGACAAGATCGAGACGAAAACTATGAGTTCAACACCTTTGGATCACGATGGTGAGATGACCGTGGTGAAAGTACAATAAGGTTATCTGCCTTCGAGTCAGATACCTGTAGGTGAAGGATCTTCGGGTCAACAAGACCTGACTTCGGAGAAGCATCTTCGGCCTTCAAGGCAACCAACTTTGGGTGAGATATTGGGTCACCTGGATGTTATCCTACCGTCACTGGTTTGTACTTCGAACGAAAGATCTTTGCATGTGCAAGAGAGGATGGAAAGATCTTCGGAGTTCTCCTCTTCGGACGAAGAACCTTTGGAGCAGTTATTAGCGGTAGTTGAGAAGACAATTACAGAAGATTTGTCGCTGCCTTCGTGTCAGGTGTCTCCAAAGACAGTGGAGTTTGACAAGGGCGAATGATGTAACACTAGGGTTTAGAAAGAAGTTCACTCGAAGATGGAAACGTAAACTCTAAAGATGAGAGATACCAACAATGGTTCTCCTCTCCCTTATATAGCTCTCACCAACAAGTACAAGGTGATAAGATCTAATCCCCACCATCCATCCCACTCCTAGTGGATGGATGACGTGGCGGATAACCCTAACAAGCACACGGATCGCTGACGTGGCGCACCCAACTAACACACTAACTAACACACTCAATCCTTACCTACGAGCACACGGATTGCTGACGTGGCACTGTCAACTAACACATCCACTCTGTACCTACCAAGTGCGCGGATCGCTGACGTGGCAGCTATGACTAGTGCACACTAAAGTATCTACATCAATATTTAGAGTAACCTCTACTTTAGTTCTAACTAACTAAAGATGGTTACAAATGACCTTTGGATTGTAAGCCAAAGGCGGCAGAGATGAGCCTGTTAGACTTTTTGAGTGAACGGATTGTTCCGTTGGTGAAGTACTTGGACAGGAAAATGGTAAAGTACTCGGTGACAACGTCTTCGGCGGGTTCTTATGTAAAGTTGGTGCGCAAAAGTATGAAGTCAAAGGCAACAGCGACAGATGGGGTGACACAACGGATTGAAACCTTAAAAACCGAGTGTGCGGAAACTGTCGCGGCCGAGTGTGCGATCGCGATAGTTTCCTTGCAGGAGTGAGAAGCGACTACAGGCGAAGGAGTTAGAGTGCAAAGATCTTTGGCTAGAGTTAATGGTCAAAAGGAGCCTTCGTACATAGATGGAACAGGAGTGCAAAGATCTTCGGAATGAAGTCGGCGCAGCTCAAAAGGCGAAAGAGGTACCTCTGGACGGATTGGAGAAGTCTCGGGGTAAGTTTGAGAGTAAATTCTAACGCGTGGAGTGGCTGAGAGAGCGTCTAACAACATAAGAGCGGTAGGCGATTGCAGAAGTAGCACTTTGGGAGGAATGATTAGCTTCCAGCGATGCTGCCAGATCTTCGGAGCTGGAGCGGAGGAGAGAATTGGATGCAAACTACATGAGTTTGCGATCTCAATTGTCGGCAGTTGAAAGTCAGTTGGTTGCTGCACAGGCATAATTGATGGAGACCGAGGCTACCACGTACGTCTGGAGTTGGAGACAGTTGCCGGCTTGAGAGCTAGTGTAGAACATTGTCTTCCTGGTTATGTGGATTATGAGATCCAAACCACGAAGAGGATGAAATTAGACTTGTTGGAGTGTAGGTTGAGAGCGTTGAAGCCCAACGAGATAGTAGGACGCAGACAGTTAGGTAGGTTAGTTAGTTCTTTCATATCTAACTTGGGAGAACTTCGAGTTAGAGTTCACTGCAGAAACAGGATATTGACTATGACTGCATTCCTTTGCACGTTTTTCAGTTGTGTGTTTGGGCACAGTGCAAGAGTTGCTTCTGTCTGTCGAAGATAGAGTATATGAAGTAGAGTTAGCCATTCTGGGTGTTCTGAGTGGTGCATGGTGTAGCTCAGATTTTAAGCAAACGTGTAGAATGGGTGCTTGATGCAGCAGGCTGAACATGTATCCTTGAAACGTTACCCCAAATTTCAAAAGTGCAGATTCGCTTGTTTTTTCTATGGTGTTTATTGGATGTACTTCAGGATTTTGATGTGTTTACATGCTGCATTTTTATAACCTTCGGATTAACACTTGTAGATGTATCTGGGAGTGACATGTGACTGAGAAGTAAAACTCTTCAATAAAATATTATTTGTGATAATATTTAATTCTCTGGTGTTATTTCTGTCCTGGTGGTATCGTAACTATACCATTATACTCCATCTTGGTATTGATCTTTTGTTACAACTAAAGTTATGACTCTAAAACACTCTAGAGAGAAACCTTTCCGCCCCAATACTTTTAAAGTGAAGAGCAGAGTTCCAAGTCAGCTTTGAGAATGCTAGAAGCACTTGAAGGCTCTACTGATTAGTGTTACAAACCTTTCGAGCACCTTAACGATACAGATATCACATTCGAGCTTGAGTTTCTAAGTGATTGAGTCTAGGGATCCCATGGCAAGCATGTCAATGTGCATCTAGCGGGCTCCAGTTCAGCACTTAAAGTTTATCTGCGCTGCGCTGCAATTAAAACTCCGTGTAAGAATAAGAAATCAAGCATTCAAGATGTAGTTGGGTCCCTTTCCTTTTTCTTCTTCGGGTCGTCTACTTGAAGCACTTGATTTCTATTAGCTTTTCCATTGGACTCTCAGCCCTGAAGATTACAGTATGTGTTTAGGTGTTCAAGCGCTAGAATCTCTTAAGTGTTCAAATGCAATGACCTGAAGCATATAGCTGAGAATTATTTTTGGTTCTTAGCTCTGATGTTAAAGCTGTCGAGGTGCATAAAGAGCTACAGCAATTTTCCCCTGGTTACAGAAGGATTGATGCTGTGGACTTTGTAGGGTTCAAACTTGTCAAGAGCTGACGTCAACTGTAAACATCATATGAATGGCGCAATCTGATCAACCTTTGTGTAAAGAGCTCCAGGAACAGACGGTTCAGCACCTGAGGTGCTTGAAGAGCTGCAAGAATACATGAGCTTGAAGAACCTGATATGAACTCAAAATAAGAATTCGAGGATCCAAATTATAGCGAAAGGGTACCAACTGGGTTTCCAGTTTCCCAACTTATGCTGTCAAGTGCTTGGAAGCTTTAGAAGCACCCGACTATGTCTGAAGCTCCTTCAATTTGGCACATCAGATCAGTGCACCCTGGAGGTTCAGTCACTGTTATTTTTCAGGTGAGCTTCTAATGAAGAACCGCCATCGCTCCAATCACTAACCTCTACACTCAAGTTTTCAATACACCTAGAACCAAGCACTGAGCTCTGGAAGGCTCAAGGTGCTTTAGAGGCCGAGCACCAAAATTGTTTCCAGCACTCAACTGTCAGTACCATCGTTCGATCCTTGGAGTGAACTTTTTTCATCTCTTTCTGCCCCCAATGGTGTTTTGTCCACTGACCTCACTTACATTCAAGCATTCCAAGCACACTGCATTCCTACTGGTGAGAAGAATCACCCGCCGAAGGTTTGAGGCTGATTCAGAGTTTAGACTTTGAGCGGGTTTGTGAATGTTTCAATGACTTGTGAAAATACTTGAAGCCGGCTTACTGCGGTTTTAAATTTTGTTTTTTATGCTGCGAATCACAAAAGAATCTTAAACCTCAATATCTGAACACCGATCTCAAGTTTGGACTGCTTGGCATGGAAGAGCTCGAACAGCCGAGAAAGAAGATCGAGCATACGAGAATTTAGATTCCACGCTCGTAGGTCATGACTTTTCCTGCTGCCAAACTTCACCTTCCTCAACGTCACCAACTTGAATCACCTTCAAGTATTGCCCCCGGGCTGATACTTCTGTCAGAAGAACCCATTCGTGAGGCGCAGTAGACTCGTGCCGGCACAACGAGCAGGTGTTACCATTCGCTCATTATATATCTTAGCAGGAGAGTATGCCAGTTTGACCTGGTCTTTTTGATCTCGTTCCATGAAGCAAGAGGCCGGAAGTCTGGAACACTGAAGTTCCAGACACAATGTTGAGGTTTTTGCTCATAAATATCAATCTCAAAAGGCCAGGAACCCAATCTTCCATTCTCATCGGCCTCGGAACAGGGGGTTGGATAGCACTACTGGTCATTACCACTCGAGTTAAAGCAGGCCCTTTCGCCTATCAATGAGAGCTAGCAGCGTAATTATGAATGCACAATTTTAGCTTCCGACACAACATTGTACTTGAAAACGAGAGCTAGCAGCGTAATTATGAATGCACAATTTTAGCTTCCGACACAACATTGTACTTGAAAACGTCAAGCGTGCTTTCCTTCCAGCTCGGCCCAATCTGAGTCCCTTGCGAACGGTGACAACTTTGTTGGCCACGAATCTGTGCTGCAAGCCGCTCGATCAGACTGGCCCACTCATAATAAAGAGGCGAGGATTGGTGATCAATGAGTGCGAATAGCAATTAAAGGGTGCGCACAGTGCGTAGTAGTGAGCTTCCGACACAAAAGTGTGTGCAGAACGCGTTATTCTTCAAACACGACACCAACCTTAACTTCCTCTGTCAACGGATCGTAAGGCCTCAGCTTTGGTAGAACCGGGATGAGCACACACCATTTCAATGCATAAGCACAACGATAGCTTCCTCATCTTCGCTTTTATGGAGAATGTTTTGAAAGATACATGATCGAGAAAACGATTCTTTCATCCACAACAGTAACGCAATGATAATCTTTAAAGCCTGCGCCCATATGATTCTCATCTTATGTTGGTAACTAATTGAGAGCAGCGGAAACACCCAGCTCATGACGTTCGGGAGCTGGGTGTTTAACGAAAAATCATCGTCTTCTTCCAACCGGCCTATACGGAGGGTTACAATTTACTCTCCCACCTTCATTCCCGCGACGTGATAAGTCGTCGAGTCAAGATTCAAAATCAATTCAAGGCTGAGAAAAATTACCTCTGCTCGAGCTAGAACCTCCATTTCCTCTTATTCCAAGGGAGATATTCCATGTAGAGGCTGGAAACTAAAACCATTTGTTCAGACGTTTCACCTGACTGATCCAGAAACCACGCAGCCAACTACAAGCTGGTAGGAACGCCGTCCTGACAAGTTATCTGTCCAGGCTCTGCAAGAAGACACGATGGCCAATTGAAGTTTTGAAAATTAAGGAGCTAACGGAACAACGAGACGGTATAATAGCCCTTCGGTCGACTGCTGCACACTTTGACCGAAGCAATTCTATTGGGAGCTTTTGAAAACTTGGAGTGACTACAATCGCTGTGCCACTGCCTCGGCTTCATACTCCGCGGGGATACAGCGAACAGTTTTCGAAGCTGAGCGGAGGAAGATCTAAACCTTATTTTGAACACAGTAGTCTGCGTTAGGGGGGCCAACCTCCTGCTGCAAGGTATGGAAGCGTGGGCAACATGTTGAGGACAGCAGGCACGTTTCACCTTACCAAATCCAGTTCAGTGTCAACCATAGAAGAACCGTGGATGACTTCTGTACATTGTCACCGACAGAAACCACGGACAGAGAGAGAAAGAATCTGACTCAGAAGGACATGCATCTGGACTCTAACTATTTGCAACAACCGAACAACTGTGACCAACTGTGAATTCGAAAAGCCGGTTTTGTTGCTCAGAAGTAAGAATAAGTAAGTCTATATTCTTTGTTTATTGACTCTTCAGGAGATCAGGTGGAGAGAGAGAGATATATAAATATGTGTAGAAAGTTGTTGAACGAAGAAGGTGCTCCATTCATCTACACAAGGTGGATCTACGCTGATCGCACCTTGTGTAGAACGATATCTGCACGTACCTGCCAGTAGCTTCCAAACCTTGAGCATGTCCGATCATGCACGTCACGAAAACTTGTTGGAGGTATCAGTCGATCGATCTCTTAGTCACCGTGTTTAGCCTGCACTTTCGCAAGAGCTTTATTTAATGAGAAGGCTAATGTTGAAGGTGTGAATTCCCTATGAACTGTCTCAGACAGTGGGTTTTCGCTGTATTAATTCTGCTCGCTTCCTTGGCGAGGAGTAGTAGAAGTTAGCCGGCCTGACTTGATCGGGATCTGTAACGCTGGCTGGTTTCGGAATATCCATAATAAGCTCGGCTGCTTATTTTCTACTCCAGGTTGCGAATGGCGAGCAAATTAGAAGCGATACTAGAGAAATGATCGCCCAGTGAATAAGATTGTACCCATTTTCTGTTATGGCAAATTAGAGAAGTAAGGTGGAAGTGGGAAATAATCAGTAATTCCACTTAACTCAATCCCTCATGATGAAAGAGTCCCTAGAAAGGATGAGTCATGGCGCACTAGGAACGAAGAGTCAGGTAAGTACTGTACGTATGCTGAAGCATGATCATCTCGTCAGAGAATGTCCCAAAGTGACAACAGAAGTCGCAATGGATTGATCTCGGCGTGAGATGCATGGGCCGTGTGTTGTACGAACTGTACTGAAATACTGTACGATGTATGTGTGCTGAACTTCGATTCGAAGTGCAGTTCGGAAGTAGATGCTCCAAAACTATAAAAACCTGGAGATTCTCAGAGCTCTTGGGTACTAAGTATGGTCTGTTGAGCATTACGCAACGAACTTCATATAATCTTCTAATCCTCGGATTATCGAAGTGTCCGAGCTCGTGATTATTATTGACAAGCTGAACTTCTTACCTCATGATCATCTTTGAGTCATGAAAATGCTGTGAAGAGTGGATCCTGTTTCCTTGAGTTCGAAATGATTAATTTTCTGGACCCTAAGAATCTTTGTGCAGTTACTGTCATTCACAGAATCATGAGCTCCATGGAACCTGGAAAAGTGAACCCTTTTTTGTGATCCCAGCGTTTCATTGTCTGCATGGCCGCGATAGATGTGGACAGTTACGAGACATGAAGCATTATGGATGATGACGAGATGATTTATTTGCGAACATATTATGCTGCCGGGAGCCAGGATGTCACTCTTATTCTGCTGATCTGATCAATATCTAGGTGTCACTGGACTTGCAGTGCTTGTCATAAGCTGTCTGTCGCATCCATTAGGGAAACCTACCTATTAGGGCTGGTGTTCGGTTTTTGGTTCGAACTTGTCCAGGCTACAAGTCGGATACAGGTTCAGATGGTCTCACCTTCTACATTTTCTGCAGTGCACACTACTGCACTCGGCAGCGTGATTGAACGTCGATCTGGAGCCCTGATCATGGAAACTTTGGCCCCGCATATCAAGAGACATCACCGGAACTTAGTTGCCAGACATTAGTGCCATTTGGTAGCTGGGCCCTGCCATAATGTGTGTGTGTGTGTGTGTGTCTGAGAGAGAGAGAGAGAGGATACGCATTGGAAAAAGTCATCCAGATGCCGAGCGTTACATACGGGCTGTACTCCCGAGACAAGACCACATATTTTCCTGTCATTCTTAAATGAATTCAGCTGAAGGGACTTGGAGATTATTATAGGCTGAACTGACTCACTCTTACAACCTTCAGTCACGCCCTTCTCATGTCGCGGGTCAGTGTACCGCTGTACTTGCAGTAGACTGAGTATATATGTGCGAGCATATGGTCGCAAACACATGACCTTGTGCACCTAAGTGACTCCAGGCCCGCCCACAAAACAGCAGTTCAGGACTGTGGACTGTTATCAGTACATTGTGATCATGCCCTGAGTCGGGAAAGAGAGGTAGAAATTCTCCCTTAATCGCACTATCATTCGCCATTCCGTCGGCCATGATCATGAACAGAAGTGGGCATTTCTTCCGGGCTGGCCTAGTGACGTTTGTGAGTCGGTTCAAGTCTGAACACACTTCATTAGACTGCTGCTGCAGCTGCAACGTCATTTTCTGATGCTTAGCGGAGATGCGTCCCACCCTAACCACCAGCGTAGAAAGGGAAAGGGATCTTCAGTTGCAATCTAGACTTGCAAGTTTAATTGAACATAGTTGTCCACGCATGAACATCCCATGCCGGATAGAGAATGTGGGGTAAGTTAGTGAGTGTCCTGACAAAACTCTACGAGTTTCAAAGAGATCCAGACTTCGGTAGTCAGGACGGTTAGAAACTGGAGAGCTTCTGGATTCTGGAACTCTTCGAGTCGCACCGGCCTGAAGAAAATGTACGACCTGCCCTGTTGTCCGTTATATGCCGCGAAGCCCAGCTGCAGTACACAACTGCAGACACAAGATGCACGTGTTTCCTTGCCAGTAACGTTCCAGTTCTAACTACCTCCCTCGGCCTCAAGATGATTTCACCGACTGACTTAGAGTGTACGCTGCTTGACCTTCAGTAGTTTGATGTATTTTGTTGAGCGCTCTTCAGATTCTCCAGACTTCCCCTCCCATCTCGGGTGAAGCGAAATGCCAACACTTGGCGACTTGCACTTCACCCGATCCATGAGACCTTCGGAACCGCATGAAAGTCCACATACAGTAGAACGGAAGGTCATGGGTTTCTCCACCCACTCGTGAGCAGATTCAGCAGGACTTTCCTTCCCTCTCACGGTCGCTCGGTCTTTATCGGTATGAAGTCAAATCAGCTTCTGTTCTTGGAGAACATTTGATTCCAAGAGATACTACTCTAGCAGGGCTGTGTTATATAGAGCTGGTGCTATTGATACTCATGCGCGTCAGTTGAACGCAAGTCCATCAAGATCTAACATCTCCAAGTCATATTTTGCAGTCATATCCTTTCGAAGTGAGCAAGCGTTAATTGCATTCCTCTCCGAAGAAGAATGGACGAGAAAGTAAGCATGACGAGGTCTTCCCATCCTTTTTGCTAAAGTACTTGGCCCCCTCGGCATCTGTTTCTACAAAGTAAGTCTGTCCACCGACTGTACGTCGGGGTTCCTGGATGCGCATCGAGGATTGTTGTAGGGTACAAAGTACAAACTTCCATGCTCATGCCCAACTTGGAGGTATCTGCCCGTTACGTTCCATCTCACTACCATCATTATCTTCATATGGCCAAGGTGACTCATTATTGGTAACCGATTGAAAAATCCTGGGGTTTGTTTGGCGTGGAGACTGCAGGGAGAGCCCAATTGTACGTTTTCCGACCACAGTTCAACTCAGCAGATACTGGAGCTTCTGTTGGGCCCTGGATCAGATTCATCAGTATTCAGAGCCCACCGATACAAAAGCGACGTAGGAGGGCGACAAGAAAGCTGAAGAAGCCGAACGAAGGCATGTACACCGTCTGAATTGCCCGTACACTCGAAATTCGCCAAGGCTCCACAGAGTCCACAAATGGCATCCATCACCCATCATCTTCCAGAATCCACATTCTGCCTTCATATCGTATCCTCTCGGATGTACTGTCTGACGTTCAAAACTTCCTCCTTCGTTTCAGCTGCTCTGGTGTTCGTATTATCGTATCTTCATCATGTCCGGAGTGAGACTTGTCGTGCAGAAGCTTCGAATTTCGAGACACAAGTACACTACTCTGAAAGAAAGTCCGAGGCTCCTGTCTGCTCACTCTGCTGTACAGCAGAGTGAGTGTATGACAAGGCTATCCACAGATTACAGACCTCGAGTCGTGGCACTGCGCTCACTTCGGAGAGTACGAGAGCTCTCGTTGAGAAAAGAACCAGCAATATGTACAAAGGCCCTGAACGAACAACGGTTCAAAGTCATATAGCAAAAGGTATGCTATGATCCCAAACTTGTTGGGAAGGATGAAACCATACACTTGTAATGGGTGTAACCGCAATGCTTATCGAAATTTGGAAAATGCATTGATGAATCTAAGATATTCCAAGTATCTAGTTTGAGCATTCTACAAAGAAAACATCCGGAGAATAATCCTAAGATACTTCATCTACCATGATTTACACTATTTGGACGATACTGACAATCCAAAAAATATTAAACCACGATAGAAACCCGTAGCTTAAGAAATTTTATATCATAAACTAAAGAGAGCAATACTTATGTTGCATGTAAGTTAACAAATCAAGCAAATTTGAAATAACAAAGCAAGCAAATATCAAAGTAGTCATTCTTTTAATATCAAATCTAGAGGATCAAAAAAGGGACAAATTGTATATAAATTTATATATAAGTAATTATATCTAATTATATAAATTACGATTTTGATCACAGTCATTGTCCAGCCTTAACATCATGCCCTGAAACCATCATTAGTCTCAACGATTGTGATGCATACCAAGCTTAATATATGTGATATTTATACACATAAACTCCACAGTAAACACCATTTTCCTCATGACATTTTGAGTAATCAGCATAAAAACAATCAACGATCTCAACATCCGTTGGATCTGAAATATGTTTCTCACATGTGACCAATAAAGACAAAAATGTTTAAAAAAAATCGAAGCATAATCTATTTACTGAGAACAGTAAGAATTTGTACGATCTGAACAAAACTGATGCATAGTTCAGCCAAGATACATGAGTATGCAAGTACGTCACAGCAAGAATGTAACAAATTCAACGATATAGAGAGTAGAAAAATCTACTGAAAGTGAATGTAAACATTTTGATATTCTTGCTCTATAAAGGTTAATTGTAAATTTCTAGTCTCTTAAAATCGTGAGGAAATAACATCTCGCCTATTGTGTAAGATTCCTTATAAGAAATGAGTTTGCATCCATATCCCATGCTAACACTTCAATGAGGAACTTACAAGCAATTATGAAGAAAAAAATAACCCAAAGATGCAAAATTTTCTTGATTCGACAAAGTGTCCTAGATGATGTCTTTTATCATCAATCACAAGGCTATTACTTCACACAAATTTCACATAGATGTCTTTAGTCTCTCTAAAATCCTATTAGGAAACTTGATCAGGAGACAAACAACTATGTCATATCATGTATCTATAATCAACTATGATACTTATATCAAAGATGTTCATTGTTGAATAAATGCAGATGAAGGAATCGGATTTATATATTTAGTGTATCTCATTTGCATTTGATCTCATTAACTATGCTTTATGCTACTATTATCAAAGGTGCTGAATTCTGAAAAATTGCATTTGAAGGAAGCATTGTGCAAATGAGAAAAATGAATATGAAATATAGTAAAAATACTCATAGCTTGTACTCTTTGTTCAGCATTTGATTTCATCAACATTTGCAAGCAAATAACTTTACAAGCCATGATCTCTGTTTCTACATCGATAAAAAAAGATGGAACCTAGACTACTTTTTCTTTTCATTATAATCCATGAAAAGATGTACATAGTGTGAGTAATGTATTTCTAGAACATCCATAAAGTTATGTCTGTAATTTTATATATTATACCAAAAAATTATTTCTGTTTATACTAAGCATGACTAAGTTTAGCTAGTTTTTATTAAATTTAGCTTTTTATCAAACTAAGATTCAAATATAAAGAACTTGTTAAAAACATATGCATTATTTTAATAGATCCTAGATTAGTATTTTTTTCCTATTAGTTAAAATAAAAACCTTGATTTTATATTAGAGATATTTTTGCTACATATTTTTATTTATTGAGTTGGTTACAAAATAACATTTCATTATTTATATATTAAGTATTGATATTGACTTTATACACTGAAAGGTAAGTTGATTATTCAAACAAAAGAACTTTTAAAAGATCCAAGTTGACTAATACATCTCTTTATTACATCTGAAGATTGTTAGTATTGATTCAAGTATTGGATTAATCCTTAGATAATTCAACTCAACTTGGAATTAAGTTTAGACCTAATCCCAATTAGGATTAAAGTTAGGATTTTTATCACTGTGTATATATAAGAGTGTGAGCCATAGCTCACATTGAACATTTTGTAAGTTTTTTAGTAAAGATTTAGTTGTTCTTGTGAATGGAGCTTTATAGTGGCAAATCACGTATTTTTTGTCAACATTTTTTTGGGGTGATTTTTTATAATTTTGTGAATTTTTTGTAACATTTAGTATCAAAATGAAGGCGCAAAGCATCAAAATAACATAGAGACAAGCAAGCAGAAGATGCAGATGTACACTGCGATTTGCAATCATGATGTTATTGAGGAGTGCAAGATGTCATCAAATTTGTACGACAAAGATGTGAACAACCTCATGTATTTGACGATATGCATTAGATCTTATATTTTTTATAATCATGAACAAGATAAGCATATACATGTCAATTCTAAATAAGTGCATTGGAAAGCACTATAATGATTTTTCATATACTAAGTATTATGATGTATTGTTTAATGGTTTATTAAACAATGCCAAATTATTGCTAGGCTACATTGATGTTGATTATAGACAAAATCTAACAAGAATTAATCTACAATTAAGTATGTGTTTACATTTGAGGGTGTATGCATTAGTTGGAAATATATTCTGTAGAATTAAATAGCTTAGTACACAACAGAAGAAAAATATATAAAATTTGCAAAACAGAAAAGTAAGCTATTTATTTAAATAGATATAACATCAAAATAAGATTGAAACAAGATAATCATTTTCTTATGATAATTAATATAACACACTTATCACATCTTGCTGCAAATCAAACCATGGACAACATAGTGAAACTCATCAACATTGAGTATCATGTATGCAGTGTGAAAGCAAATAATTCAATCTAGTGGATGTGCTAATTAGATTATTAGTTTGAAAAGTTTTATGTGACATTGTGTTAGTATCCAGGTTTTGCATGAGGAGCACAAGTAGAATTTACTAGCAACTTTTGTTAACTTCATATATATTTAACTATATCACATTTTGGCTACGGTTTGATTCTAGTTAGTTGTATTGTAAAGAGTTGTCTATGTTAGGTTTTTTTTAGTTTTCTTCACGCAAAGTAATTACATAGATTATAAAGATTATTGTTTCCACGACATAAGTTAAAGGTAAGATTGTTGGTATTAATTCAAGTTTTGGTTTAAATTTTAGCCAATCTAATTTGAGTTAGAGTCAAGTGGAGGATTCATCCTAGTTAGACGTAGAACTAGTATTTGTACTTGTACATAACCCTTACACATTTTGTAGATTTTTAGCTAAGATCTCAATGTTCATGAGAATGAAAAACTATGTATATCCTTGTCAAAGTATTGCTTGTGAAGTTTTTGTTTTCTCTTAATAACACTAGTTTGAAATTAATAAATTTTAATTAAAATCCAGATTTTTCAGATATTCATATTTCATTATTTAATAATAATTCATTGATAGATTCTTTAATACTAAAATAACGTTTTTAATTATGATAAGCCAAAATAATTTAGATCTGCTCAATTATAATAAATTTGAATGATTTAAGTTTTTATATAAATTCATTTAATTTAATGATATTTAAAACATCTTTATATCCCAAAAAAAAATTGGCCTCATAAATATCTTTTTTATTTAAAAATAAAAAGATATAAAAAATACTTTCTAATGTATCACAAACTTGGACATAGATATTAGTTTATCCTTTATGTTTTTTTTTTGAAAAAAAAAATTTGTTAGTAGGTGATTATTTGTTTAATAATGGGTATAAATCATTAGATTTATGTTAAATATGAGATTTTTGAACTTCAAGCAGCATTTTCTTTGATATGCAAAAATCATTATGATCAAAGTGGAAAATTAAATGATTTAGAGAATAAAACAAGAGATTGAAAAACAAATTTTGAATCTAATAATTGATAAAAAATGCATGAATTTTACAATTTAGGCAACACTCATTTAACAATTGAATCTATGAACTAACTATTAAAATGACTTTGAATGAATAAAGTCCACATTCAAATTTTAATAAACAACCAATCATCAAATTGGCAGTAACATACATGGAGTCATGAATTTCACAGTTGAGGAAGTGCAAATAAAAAACAATGTAAGAGTGAGAATCAGACGCATGGACATATTTCATAATGAAAATAATGTTTTTTAATCTTGTTTAAGATCAACAATAAGATGATTAAAATTAAGATGAATATAATTATTCAAATTATAATTATAAAGATTACTCAATAATTTGAGCTTGTGGATTAAAATCATCTCATACTTGAAATCTATTACTAATCTTTTGAAATAAATATCTATAAAAATTTTAAAATTTAGTCAAAAAGTTGACATTGATAATATAAAACATGAATAACAAAAATATAAAAAAAAAATATATTTTTGAAGATTTAGAACAACTCTAAGTTGAATATGTTCACACAATTTAATGGAAAAATATATCATATGCATAGGTTTTAGTCCATTGATTTTTTATCTTCTAGTAAAAAAAATAGTAGGTTATCTATCATATAGTTCAAGTTCAAGATATTCAAGATGGGTGAGAAATTTGATACTCAATATTATAAATGAAATTTGAGAGAAAAAATAAGCCAATGTTTATCTGATGGATTTGAAAATATGATTTGAATATCTACTTGAAATTATATAGGATTTGTTATCAAGTCAAACAAAGGAAAGTTTTATTAAAAAATTTAAATCAAAGTTGAATTTGTCAAATAGAAAAAATTAAGTTGAATTGGTGATCTCACATGAATCAAGTTCAAAGATATTTAGTTCAATGACAAAAACATTTACATAGAAAGAAGCAGAAAAATTGATATATTAAGTTTATCACAAGTTATAAACTTGAGTCAATCTTATACATTCAATATTAAAATACTCAAGATGATGATTTTGACTAGGCATTAAGTTGCATAGCTAATTATATCATTGGTACATGTTTCAAGCAAATGAACAAATACAGCAGTTCAAGAATTTAACCAAGATGTATGAACAAAAGTGCAACTAAAACTTTGCAAAGATTTTGAAATAAAAATGATCAAAGTAAAATATGATGATATGACGGATTTGAAATTTGTTACAACAACATTAGAGTCTCAATCAGCTTTTAACAATAAAGAGTTTGAACAATCAAGCCGGTTAATGGCAATAACAAGCAAATTGTATTCTTTTCGAGTGTGATCATGCATGGATGACACAGTCATAATATATTTTAGATATATGAAATATTCAAGATAACAAAGAAAAAATGATGTTCAACATTTTGAAATGAAAAATCTTCTGATCAATGTTATGTTGTATCATTTTTTAAGGAAAGATATTGACAAACATCATCTAGCAGATTATTTGATAAAGAAAAAATGTACAAAAAAAAATATAGAAATATAATTGGAGCTTAGTCATCATGTGGACTGAATATTTGTGGTAACAATGAAAAGCTTATTATAGATTGACTTTGAGTATAGTAGACCTTTGTATAAAGTACACTCTAGAGAAAATACACCTCTGCAAAAAGTATAAATCTTTTTTTCTAAAAGCAAATACTTTTATTTTTGTATGAAAAAACTCATTATATAAAATACACCTTTGTTAAGGCTGCTCTGTCCACGGAGCAGTCACGTAATTCCATATAAGGGACACCCACACTCTATCTACCTCGTAGAAGCAATGGAATGAGATCGGAAAAAGAGGTAGCTTGTGGATCTCAGCACAAAACCGACTATTGTCAAGCATCTTGACAAAGGTCATAGCATCAAGGTCATAGCAGAAATGTTCAAAGTCTACAAAGAGACACTACCAAGGATAGCAGAAATATCTTGATTAGTGAAGTAGAAAACAACCGCTTGCTATTAAAGGCAAAAATTGTTAAACAAAGCAACGTCAACGTTGTCTATGGATATGGTTTGTCATTGCTTGCGCAAATGGGTATCCGATCAGCGGATCAGTTATGCAAGAGAAAGCTAAAAAATTTGTTCATGAATTGAGGATCAAATCAACAGAGTTTTTGCATTTGAATTATAGCTACAAAAATGGAAGTAGCGCAACAATGTTTGTTCTTACAAGATCAGCAATAAATCTAAAAATGTGGATTTCAAACGAGCAAGTCAATGAATTTGTGTTTGTAATTCATGCTGACTAGGTATAAATTGAAAAATGTCTTTAACATGACGAGATAGGATTCTTCTTGCATGCATTACTGGACTCAACATTGAATCACGTTGAACAATCATGCAAGGGCAGGAAGCAAGGAAAAAACGAAGTTAATGTAGCTTTGACTTGCTCAGTAGTTGGAAAGATACTGCCACCATTGATCATTGGCAAATCAAAGAATCCAAGATACTTTGATGGTCACGATATGAGAAAATTTAAAGCCAAGTATTGTCACAATGCAAAAGCGTGGATAACAAATCCGTCTTTTAATCAATAGCTAAAAGATCTTGATGATCATTTCAAGAGATAAGTCAAAAAATCTTGCTTTTTCTAGATAACATCCGGTTCACATAATAATGTGGACCGGATAAAAATTTGAAGTCTTATTCATATTGGAAAAGATTGACAACTCTATTCATGCATCAAAACTTGCAAAAACGCTCACGGTTTTAGATGCAGTCAAGTTCATGGACAAGATGTGGTTTTTAGTAAAGTAAGATTAAGTGTACAAATGTTCTCCAAGATGTGAATTTGTTGTAAATCAGGGTGTGGCCTCAGACGATAGTGAGATCATTGAACAAAAAAAAGAGCTTGCTGGTCTTGTTTCCAGAATTGGCATCGATCGAGATAAGTTAATCATTGAGGAGGACTTAATAGAATTTGAAGTAGTTGAAGAGCTAACTTTGATACGCCAACTAGTCGAAGTGCACACTAATGTTGCAGATGTGGAGGACATCGAAGAATCTCTTGTGATTCTGGAAAACAAGAGGAGCCAGATACAACGAAAATAGTTTCCATATCCCAAGCAAAAGAAATGGTTGCTCAATTGATAAGGTTTGCAAAAAATCACTCAAGGTTTAGTGAGGAGCTCGATTTACTAAACTTGAGTGCAAGTGTCAAGCATCTTTACAATTCGTCTTTACAACAATCAACAATTTAACGTTTTTTTTTCAAAATAAATAATGAACTTGTGAACCGGTACAAAAAATAACCTATGGTAAGATTTTTGTATATAAGGTTTTGTATCTATTTTATAAGGTACAGAGTGGTTTTATGTTGGAGCAAGTAGGATGTACTTTATGCGGAGGTTCTACCATATTTAAAAAGATTATGAGTCTTGAAGAAATTGTATCTTGATTCTCATTGTATTGAAAATGTACTATAGAATACAATGATCTTTTAATGGAAATTAGATGATTTAGAATAATGAACAGATTAGAGCATGCATTTCTAGAACTGACTTTTCAAGATTCATTTTTTATCAACATTTAAATTTTCATTACAATCACTCTTGAATATCATTGACTTCTCATTTTTTTATAATAAATTATATCGATTTATTCTTCTCATGACGAGTTACATGGTACTTTGAAAATTTAGAATTTATATATTTCTTTAAAGTAAATTTTATGTTCAAAATTTGTTCAATGTTTTATTATTTGACATATTGATTGGATCATAATTAAATTTAAAACAAAATGATCGATAAAATTATTTACTACATAGAAAAAAAATTGATTAATCTAAAATACTTATAAATAAAAAAATTAATTATTTAACAAAATCAAAATTTTAGATTTCTAAATGTTTATCAATGAATAAAATTATAAAAAAATATTATGAAAATGTATCTTAATTAAATATATAAGGAAAGATATATTTTCTATAGAAATTGAAATATATTGATATGATTATTACATTCATTTTCATTAATGAAATATCAAATTATTTTTAAGTTAAATTCTTGACATAAATTACACCCTATTATCAAATATTTAAATTATTCTTTAAAATTTATTTATAAAATGATTTGAATCATAGACTAAATATTTTTTTGAGAAAAGTCCATTTTTAAATTTACCATTTTTTTTCCAAAATACAAACAACAAATTTTTTTTATTAAAATTTAACGCAAAGTTAGAGTAGTAATATATGAATTGGAAAAAAATCATTTTATATATCTCTTAATTTGAAAAAAATTCAGAATAATTTTGGATGAATTTTTTTGAATCGATAAGTTTTGATACTAAAATAAATATTTAACAAAAATTTTGAATTTCTTTAATATATGTAGGTATATTATAGTCTTTTTAAAAACAATTCCTTAAAAAATAGCTCAATATAAAATATTAATGACATCAATTAAATCATTATTATTTAGAAAATTTACAAATAATTTCAATTTATTATATTTTTTTCTCATATTTCAGAATTTTTTTCTATAATTTATAGATTAAAAAAACACATATTCATATGTACCAAATCGTGTGAAAAAGCTAAAAGCGATAAATTTTGATCACAGTATTATTATGGTATCAACAGTTAAAATTATAATATATTGCATTACTTTCAAAGTGAACGATAATGATAACAAATAAGTGAAGATGGGTATGTGTGTTTGTTATTGACTATAGTAAACAACTTTTATAATTTTTAAATTCGAATGATCTTCGCAATGAAAAATGAAATCATAAAATCAACAATTCGTATAAAAGCGAAAGAGTATTTTCGTATAGAAGAGAGTTATTAGTTTACCTTATTTTCTTATCAAAGATATAATTATATATATATATATTTCTTCTTTTTCAATACGCATTGTCATTTTGATAATACCATATACACGCACTTGTGATATTATCTGCATACACTTAGAATGAAAACTGAGTCGGACCACAACCATTGGGTTGTGGTCCGACTACTGGAATACTAGATTTTGATCGTAGCAATAAACGGACGGAGGATGATCCAAGATCAATGAAACTGTGTATTTGAAACAGGTTCAAATAAGTAATGACAAATAAGCCTTGCTCTCTTTTAATCTTGGAAACCAGGATGTAGAAATCTGGCAGAGGTTTGAATATGCTCCAAGCAGTACGCGCACTGGTGTCAGTATGAGTCTCCCTAGCTCATGTTCGTACGTCATTGAACATGTATACTGTAATATTATATTAATTTGCTGTCATCAGGAATGAGGACATTGTCGTTACTGACCGTACTGTCCGGGGCCTGCACCAGACATCGCCATGCTTGGTCGAACGTGCCGAGATATGAATGCCATTGGGACTCAGGGAACCACTACTGCGTGTTTGTGGTGACACGAACCTCACTTTATCGCCCCATCTACCACATCGACAGTACCTATCGACTCGAGGACATTTGCTGCGGGAAAGCCGAAGGAAATATGCTGGAGGAGAAAGATTGCAGCCTTAAAATTTTCAAGATCCCTCGGGTTGAGGTGATGCATCGCTTGCGTTGTCCTATAATTGTTCGGCTGGCTTACTATGAAAGGCACGGGCGGTCACCATCACGCTGTAATTTGCGTTGCCATGAGAACGCTGGCAGCAAGGCTGAAATGAGGATTGACGAGGTCTGGCAAAGGAAGCGTTCTTCAACTCCGCTGCACGAGATCGACATGGCAATCTGTGGGTAGCGTAGGGCGGAGGTCCAGGCACCCAGGCAGGCGGGGACCACGAGAGCGCATCAGGCGCCGACTCCTTGTCTACTGCTCTTACAGCCCTCAATTACTTTCCGGCTGCTGGTAGGTTTGCTCCCGCCTGATCACTAGATCCAGACTCTGGCTTACCGATCCGTTGCGCACCTCCTCTCCGCCATGCAGTTCGGATCCGGGGTCCTGAATTCATTCCACAGCGGGGTGGGGTTGGATAGCGGAGCTTGCAGTCATTGTTCTTTTCATTTTAGCCCAATGAGCTTGACTAGCTCCAGCCTCGAATGACTGCAGAGTGAAGCCGGCACTGCAAGGAGGAATGATGAATGGAGTTTGAGACTGACTCGGGTGGCTCTCTAAGCCAGTCACGGTGCCCACAGCGACGAGATTCCTCTGGTCGTCTGGAAACTGTGCCCCTGTCCAAACCTTCGCGGCTCATCACGTCAGTCAAGCTACCGCCCATTTTGCAATTCACTGTCATCGTGAGGTACAGCGCTTTATGCCAGAGAAAAGATTATTTTCCTCACGGGACTGGCCATAGAGATTTTTCAGTCCTTCAGCCGTGTTCAGGCACGTACAGAACTCTTCATTCTTATCTAGGACCATCTGAAGCGTCCTCCCCTCCGTTCCGAGTTTCAAAATGCGCCGCAAGACTGGGAAGTCAGTACCTGCACAGGTACCAGTACCAACGGAAATGTCAAAGTTTTGATGAATGTGCTTCGAGTCACCGAATCGCTTCCCTTCTGTTCGCCGGAGCCAAGAATGAATCCTCATTGGGTGCGATTATTTTATCGCTTCCAGAGGCCACCGTGAAGCAGCCAGATCACAAGAATCGAAAGGGGCCTCATGTGATGTGTACTACTGAGTCTTCGGATGTTGTGAAAGACGCTTCAAGTCATTGCACAAACATTCGTCCGAAGAAAGCGTTTCGTGGCCAAGCCTGGTCTACAAAGCTAGATTTAAGTTCAAAACAAAGCGACTGAATACTGAATGGCCATCCATCCCGAACATGCTCAAATCAAATCCTGGAGTGGGGTGGGGTACCTTGTTATGCTCCTTGGCATTCCAGGCGATCTGAACAGATCAACCACCGAGCAACGCGAAGCCTTACAGAATAATCGGAAGCCGTCATCAGCCTGGAGAATAAAAGATTACAACCAGATGTGCCAGATGTTGATTCCAAACCGATCGTCGATCGAACAGTCGAGCCCAGCACAGTGGAGCCTGTAGCGGCCATGGGCCACATCACATTCAACTGCTTCGTACAGACGTTACTGCAGACGTAAACAGCGATTCCGGGCTCCGGTTTTCCATGACGCTGCCTCGAACTGCTGACCTTTCTCTCTCTTCTTTTGACGGCCTGCTTACCATCCATCCATCCCCACGCTGCGATGGAGCTGAAGGTGATTGTCCTCTGCTTCCTTGTAGTTAAGGCCAAACGCTCCAGGGCCAGACGTAGGCAAGATCTTCGGGGGAGAAGCCAGGCCGAGTTGTCGCCTACAAGCACACCCTTTGATCAATTCTGCTGGTCTCAGAAGGAATCTACAGCTAATTAGCAGCAGGAATGTTTCCGGGCTGCAAGGCCAAAGTAGCTTGTGAGGAAGACTATGCTCCAGCTGCCCTCCTCCTTGCATCTATTCATCATAGATCATCTCTAAGCAGCTCATCCAGTGAGATAATTGCCGTGCTATATTGGTCTCATGACATTCTATTGTGTAAAGCTGGATGGGATTGCCCGTACGTTTTCTGTTGAAATTAATATCGTCGATACTTGAGGGCAACAAATGGTATAATATTTGTAGACCGCGAAATCTAAGGGTCATCCTGACCTTGTGAAGTGGGTGCGTGGTTCTCCTGTAGAGAGGAAACTTGTTGTTCAGGTTTTGCTAGCTTCTAAGCCTTAAAAAATGCTCACAGGATTTCCATATTCTACACTGGTTGAACTTTTTCAACTGCTTGTAGTTCGTAGAATAGATATGATAAGAACCTTTTTCTTCTTTGCACGCGAGCAAATTAACCACCCCAGAAAGCATGCAGTGAAAGTGAGGGTTCAGCATTACACATCTACAACGATTACGTGCATGACTTCTACCTCGTGGCAATAACTCCTCTGAAAAGAGTGGCGGACATTGGCGATGATCTCTTCAAGGTTCTCCAGGATATGCCTCAAGATACCTCCGTTTCGCAGCCCTGCAGCACACAGTCGCGATCAGTATGACAATGATCGTCACACTTTATCCTAGGTGGGAACTGAGAATTGAGAGCTCATGCTCATGCATGCATTATTCAGATACATGCAAGGGTTGTCGTGAAGCTAGTTCATGCGCTAGACATGTCTTCATTAATGAAATAAGATGCGGGGCCTACTCATGAACTAAATCTTTCACCGCGTCCTTTCATTTTTCGAACCTGTATCGTTCTGAGAATTTTCCAAATATTTGACTGGAGCTTCGAAATGACTCCAGTAGATGGTAGTACTGCTTTCAACGCTAACAGAAACCCCAATCGATGTCCCCTAAGTGTTCATCAACGACTTCCACACTCAAATTATGCCCCTCTTTCTGGATTCACTTTGGACTTTGGGCCCTTCTTCATGGGACCAATGGAGCCTACCTCTTCTTCCTTTGTGTGACTCTACTTCCACCAATGCAATAGACACGGACTTCTTGGAAATTTGCCACCCGTAGACTGCAGAATCAAATGGACTTACAATATGTTATTTAGTGGCAATGATCGCTTCTAGAAAAGCATGAGTTTTGACTAGAAGGCATGGGATGGGAAGTCAGTGCATCAATGGAAAGGGCGAAACTTATCGTCGCATGCTGTGGCCTCGCTTTCTCTCCCGTAGTAGCTTGCCTCCACACCTTGGCAAAAAGATTTCGTGCTTAATGAATGAGCCCAGCATAGTTGGATTTCACGGAGTGGATGGTTCTCTCATGAAAGGGTGGCACGATTCAAAGTCTTTGGAAATTCGCTACAATACTGTACTGTACTAGTGGAAAGGGATGGAGATGCTTTCGTGTACACACAACCAAAGGGGGCCAACATGCTGAGCAGCTGCAGTCGCCTCAGCTTCGAAGCCAAGAAGCTGCAACGTTGCAACGCCCCGTCTCGTCCTCAGATATGTACAGTCAAAGTCAAAGCATCTTAGCCAGACACGTGTGGGAGTAATTGCAATGGCCTCGGCGTCAACAACTACCACGTGCAATACCTCCACCGTCCACGCCGATGAACCTTTCGCCCGTCGCAACGTATGAGCAGAATCATGCACACCCTGCACTCAAATTGCTGCCCTTCCTTGATCCCCGATACGATACGGCGCTGCGAAGTTTTCCGGGCTCGTTTCGACCCGGAATTTTCTCTTTCCAGTCTCTTACCAGCACTGATTCCCTCCTGCATAGCCGTGCGGTGGAGGCAACCGGGTCACGAGGACGTCATACACGAAATCATACTCTCCCCGCTCCGCGTGACGGATTTTATACTTTCCTACCGCAGATTCTATGCAGCAGAGAAGAAGTGCAGTTAAAGGAGGACGGACGACTTCTACTTCCCCGGACCCGGGCTCGACTGCAATGGAGGCTGAAGAACCGCCTGAAGATCACACTGGGCGGCCACCTGTTCACAATTATGGACCCAACGGAGCACATTTGTATGTAGAGCGCACTTCGCAATTTGATAACGATCTCCAGACGAAATCTTTCTTGTTCCGTAGTGGAGAGTCAAAATCCGAGAGCGAGAGGGAAAGAGAGTGAGACAGGGAACATTGTGTATTTTATCGCACATCGGGTCCACTCGAGATCTGCCGCTCGTCAAGTGCTTCGGTCTGGGCGCGCGGAGAAAGTATCGGGTCCAAGGGAGAGAAAAAGAAAACAGACTCAGATGTAAGAATGCACGTCTGGCTGGGTTGCTTAGCCCGAAAAGAGAACTGGAGAACTGGGCATTACCGACTCGCTGAGCCTTGGCAGAACGAGAACGACGACCACCACCTACTCTCACGTAGCTTGACAGATATAATCTTTATGGCCCGTAAAATAGTATGTTAGCTTCATAGGAAACATTCTTCCACTGACCGACTCGGAGGAATTTTACGGAGGATTAGTGCCTTGGCTGGAAAGAAAGGGGTCATCACTGGGCAATCATGCCGCGCTTTCTCATCGCCTCCCTGCTCGCCCTAAGCTTTTCTTCCCTCAGAAATGTGAAGCTGCCAGTTTTAAAGGGATGCCTGACATCTAGAGTCACCGGAGACCCACCACTGCGCCGAATATGGGCTCTACTCCCGACACCCAATATCTTCGCCACCACCTCCAGACCTGGGACCCAGCCATCCTGTAAGTATAGTAATGTTGACTAGATCAGGCCAGATGGTACTGCTCAGCTCAATGCTCATCCAACATTGTGGAGTCGTGGGACCTACTTCAAGCGAGGAGCTAGGCAGGATTCTCGTGGTTGAGAGAAAAACTGTGCTTTGCTCGCTAATACTGCATGTTGATGAAATCATACCGTCTCGGGGTTGGTACAAGTTTCTGTAATTGCGGTAAATGCACGAATTCCATAGACTTCGTAATCATGACTCCGTTCGAAATCCGAGATATTGCAGCAAACTGGCCTTGTGATCAGTTCAGAAGCTATTTTGAACACTATGAGGCAGCAAAGCAGCCTTGACCAGAACGAAGCCTTGACTGCAGTCTTGACTATCGGCAGCGGATGAAACTCGAGATACGAATAGATAAAGTCTGGTAGCCTTTTGGCCTCCCCGCATTAAAGTAGCTCCGTTTTAGTTTCCGCTGACAAGACGGGGGAAGAGGTGAAGTCGTGGGAATAGGGAGAGCTTTGAATATACAGTCATTTCGTGGGGTTCGTTACCGGGAGGGGTGAAAAGCTAAACTCAATCAACCATCTTTGTACCTAGTTTACCATTTAGATTCCTTCTCATTGATACTTGTCAACTTCTTTGGACTGACGACAGATGAATCTTTCGCTGACGACAAATGAATCAGGTTACTTGATTGCATGAGACTTACACTTCCTCACATCTGCTATACCTTAAAGCGATGAGGATGTGTGAAGTGGAGGTCCTCTTCGGAAACAGCGCTCCGTGAAACTCGGATGCTCCTCTCGCACGAATACCTGATAACCTTGTGGATAAACTCCACCATGACTGACCCGAGCGATGAAGCAGTTTCGCATTCCATCCACAGGTGTATGCTTCATGCTCGGCGAACTAGTCGACCCTCTGATTCTCCCTGCGATCCCGCGCTTCGTCCATCTGCAAAGACTCCATGCAGCTGTAGAGTTCCAGGTCGTATGGCTGCGTGACTGAAGTCTCATTTAGAAGCTCTATGATTTATCCCAGCTCTAATGAGCTTGTAATACAGTCTCATTCGCCGGTTTCAGATTCCTGATGTTGCGCTTCCCTACTTCTTAAAGTAATCAGCCTAATAGGTCAGAAAACATTCAGGTCTGATTGAAATAACTACACGATGCATGTTCCACGCCAGATTTGTCTAAAATACTGTCCTTCATTTGCTATTTAGGACTTTCCAACTGCTGTGGCATGTTAGAAGGTTCAGTAAAGGTAGTACTCATCTGAGGAACTGCAGTATACTATCCTAACACCTTGGAAGAAGGATATATCGTTCTGATATTAGAAAGTTAGAAGACTTTCTCAATGTGGCAAAAGGTGTGTGAACCTTTCCACCATCAGGTGCTAGGGATCTACTTGCCACAATATAATTAAGGTCAACCTGATGAGTATCCTGCTAATTATAATCAAACGAAATTTCATCTCATTTTCAAGTAGGATTGTCGATGAGAGATGAATTTTTATCATTTGAAATTAAGATTAAGATTTGCTCGTTTCATTTTTGCGCACGATACTCGAATACTCACAAAAACTTTGAATTCTTAGGTTTCACGAAGTTGGTGCTGCGAGCATTCTAATTACTTGCCGTAAGATTCACGTGGTGCTACCTTGAACTGACAAAATAGATAAGACCTCCCCAAGTCCAAAAGAAAGCGGCATGAATCTATGAGAGCCATAGGGATGGTCTTTCGAATTACAAACAGGATTCTTGTGGCCACGATGTGGAGACGAATGCGCAGCAAAATGACAATGTTGACAGAGCCATATATTCTGAGCCTAGTTCATATTAACAAGCTGATGATTGGTTACAGAACTCAACACAGTTCAAAGATCCTATCACTGGGCTGAAAGAACCAGCACTTGCGAGTTTAGACTATAAACGCATGCAGTGAAACGCTCCCAAAGATTCTAAGACAGTTATATACTACCATTCAGTTCCATCAGTTCTAACGAGAATAGGAAACGAGAAACAAATTCCAATTTTTGCTGGGAAGAACACATCGAACACAGACGGCAAGGCAGTTTGTAATTCCGCAAACTGCCCTGCGGAGGTTTAAACGGCGGAATGGGGCCAAAGGTTCCAGAAAGAAAGACTGAAATTCAAGAATGCAGCTGAACAAGCACGGACCCGCTAAAGCGTGTGACTGATTGATAATTCAACTTTATGCCATGCATGAGCAAAAGTACAGCAGAAGAAGTGCTGAATGGACATTTTGCTCACAATCGCTCACAATCTGTCGACCTGTCAAATACGAGGACCAGTTGTTAGAGCGAGCCCGAACGAGCCCGGCACCTCAGTAGGCAAGAAAGACAGTGGAGACAAGGATGAGTTGAGAGTGGACGCGAACTCTGGAGCGCACATGATGGACGACTGGGTCGCCGCTGCCGCATCAGCGGGGCCGACCCGACAGGGCCTCGCTCTGGACTCGGTCCTTGCTCTTGCGCCGTGTCCCGGTGCAACGTAACAGAAGCGAGAAAGAGGAGGAGAAGGAAACCTGGAAATATAGTAACAAATCTAGTAAACAAGGCTTTCATTTTACCGAATCCAGACAGAGCGATAGACTTGGATCTGACCCGAGCAGCGGTTCGTTAGATCCTGGCAACTTCACGGTATTTGAAGCCTGACAAAGCAAGAATTGAATGCAATGATTTTTTCTCCAGAACCTCGGAACACGAAGCTCTTGAAACTCCCCAGCTCGTCGTCTGCCATCAATGCGCGTCTCATCATGAGGAAAGTGGAATCTGCTCGGGACTCGGGACCGAAACAGAAGTGGCAGACGCATGAGCGTGTAAACCTCAGTGGCCTAGGCACACGTAGCCCGGTCTGGTTGTTATTCGTAGCTGCTTGCGGTGATTTCCGCATAACTCACATCTCACACGCCACCATCGTGTACGTCGCATCCTTCCTTCCTTCCTCAGTCGTAATGTCTCTCCCCGCTTATTTCGCGCTGTGGTGCCCGTCCACATCCCTCCCTCCTGTTCGAGTATGCCCCTGCCCCCATGTTCATGCGCTTCATCGACATGGTGTTTAATAATTTTCACTTTATTTACTCATCACCTCGAAACAAGTCCTCACTCCTCACATAAAAATGGAGAGAATCGTTATGGTATCCATCAGTTTAACTTTACTCGATGGAACCCTACGGGCATACCGTCTTTGGGTTCCCAACGAGGTAATGCCGTTGGTTATAGTTCTTGTAACTATGATTACTATTAATTACAATGTGAGGATTGGTGATGGTGAGGATGCGTGGGTCCATCACAGGGTATCATTGGGTAAAACGAAACAGTAAAGGTCCCATCAATCAAATCTCTCCATAAAAATACTTCGATATAGTGCTTTGTGTGCTACGGCAGTAATTATATATTCTTCACAAGGTATGAAGGAACGTCGCAAGTGATGTCAACGAGGAATGACACTCCGCTATTTTAAGCACTTGGTGAAGGAGTAGCTCCATTTCTCCATCCAGCTGTAGCTTCACTTCCTCTTTCATACGATATCTAAATGAAAAGCTTATGACTTGTGACTATTTATACTTTGAATGTCCTACCCTTTGTATTTGAATGAATACATAGCAAAACGAAACCTACAGGTTGAAAAAAGCATCGGTTTAGATGAACACAAACAATATAAGTTTAAATCTAATAAAGGCTAATTGGAAAAAAAAATTGTTGACAGTGGACAAGATCGCCAAAAAATTTCTCAAAAAGTCCAATTTTATTCATTGATCATGATATAATTCTATCATAGCAAAAAATTTGATTTATAATATATTAAAATAGAGTTCTCATAAAATAAAATACACACATTCACGCCACAATTTAGATATTTTTCTGTTTATTTTTTAAATCTCTTTTTCTTTACAATAGGATCAAAAGAAAATTATTCATAGATAGAAAATATAACAAGTCAGATAGATTAGATAAAAATATACATGTCTATCATATTCAATATCAAATATACAATCATGACATGATTCAAACCTATGAGCGGATCTAGATTTGGTTGTAAAGAAGTCACTTTTGCATATTAGATGTCTAACTATACTACATATGACAAAGCTTTTATAAGATAAATTACTCATCTTCCAACATATGCAACAATTGTGGTAACAAAAGTTCATAGCTTCAAGTAAAAGAGTTTTGTTAAAAAAGGTTTCTCTTCATTTTCTAGCATTTGAGTTCCATGAAGTTATGGTCTCACTTTTTGTTAAAAGTAAGATCTTCTAGTAGCTCATGTTAGCTTGACTTCAGTTCTTGAAGAACACTAAATTATCACTAGATGAATAATTTAGTGATAATTATTCACTAAATGAATATTAGTGAGCTCACGAAAGCTCTCGGTAAAAAAAACTTTGGGGTTTTTCAAGAAAACATGAGATGATTTATGGACGTAATGGTAAACCATGTTTATTAGTTGTTGTCTGTACATATGCATTTTTGTGTTGATATGTGTGGGAATCAGGTCTATTAAAGCTTTCAACTTTACTTGTGATAAAAAACGTGACGTGATGGTAAAGTATTGGATTAGTCTGAAGTTGCGTTGTGCTGGTTAAGCTTGTAGCAATTCAGTGACATGGTTTGGCTTTGAAGGATAATGAGACTAATCAGCGAGAATTCTAATGATCTCATCATAATATATACAAAACTTAGAAGATTTGTAAGTCAAATTTAACACTGTAGAAAATTTATTAGTTGTGAAATTTTTTATCATTAAAAAGTTTGAGAGATTTACTTTGAGATTCATAATACGGATCATATCTTCATTTTCTGCTCAGAGCTTTTGGTTCTAATGTTTTCCATGGAAATGTGCAGAAGTTAATGAAACTCATGCATGGATATAGTTATAACGTATGTTCCTTCTTATTCTCACATTTTTGTCCATATGTAGCAATGTAAAAGGCATAATATAAAGATATCGAATGCGAATTTTGTTTGTGGCATAAAGGAGTAAAAAACATAGTTATAATAGATGTCTTGAAAAAATATAAATAATTTCCCATACACTTTATAGCCCATATGCTTTTCTTCTTCTTAGCATGGAGTATAAAGGAATCAACCTAAGTACATAATGAAAAACTGAAAATCTTATCTGATTTGACTTGAAAGTATTGAGGCCAACATCATGATTTACTCAGATAGACAAAGATTTAGTAGAAGTAGTGCAAGCAAAGTATGCCCTTGCAAGAAAGCAGAAGTGTTAATTACACACAAGGATCTTCACTGATCGCAAAAGATTAAAAGATTAGAGGATAAGCAATATAAAGAAAGTTCAAATAATCACAGCAGGTAGTTGCGGCTAGCAAGTTCATTGAATTTAAGTTTTATGTGCACTTGTTACAAAAATATAGTCTGATTATGGATAATGTAGATGTAATTACAATATATATCTAAGTATCTTTGAAGTAAAAATGACATCTTCAATCTCATTATTTTAGTATCTTATGCTGATGACATGATCATTTTAATAAGAATCAGTTTGATGTTAAAAATTGTGATTTGATGCAAAAAGAAAAATATGCATTCAAGATGAATGATTTGATCTGTTACAAGAGCATATTAGAGATGAATATTTATAAAGAAAGAAAAATCTGAAGAAAAGAAATTCTATGATTAAGTCAAACCAAACACATTCAATATAAGTTTAAAAAAATATTGGTAAAAATGATAAAACGTAAGTCTAACGTCATCTATTTTTTTTAAATATACTTAACAAAACCATCATAGGTTGATTATAGCAAAATCCAAAAGAATATATACATCTTTGGTAGCACAATTTGAATTTAATGTGGTTAAGTGTCCAATCAATGTCATTAACAAAAAAAAAAAAAACATCGTCAATTATCTATGATAAAATAACAAGGATTCTCATGTATTTGATGATATGCATTGGACCTAATATTGTTTAGCTATGGTCAAAATAACTATATGTACATGTTTAATCTAGGTAAAAGCATTAAAAAGCTATGAAGTAGGATCCCAAGTCCTTTAAGTGTATTAAAGATTACAATATTTTGCATTTTGTTTGACGACTTATTGATCATAGCGATATCCATGCTAGGCTTTGATGATGAAGACAAAAAAATATACAATTGGGTATGTGTTTACTTGTCATGATTGATGCATTAGTTGGAAATATACTTTGCAAAAATGCCTACCTCAGTTTGCAATAGAAACTGAATATATAGCGATTGCAAAGACAGAAACAAGTTATTTAGTTGAATAGATATATCACTAAGATAGAATTGAAATATAAACATATTAATTTTATTAATATAGTCAGAGTAAGATACATTTTACCAAAAATCAAATGATGGACAAATTAAGTGCATCATATCAACATTAGGTATAATTTTATCATAGATTATTTTTTAAATATGAAGTTGAGCTAATCAAAACTGGCAATAAACTCAATTCAATTGAAATGTTGACCAAAATTATATCTTTGAATAGTTAGTGAAAAGATTGTGCTATTTTGCAGAATTTTTATCAAGAGCACAGGTAAAATTTAGTAGCAATTTTTTTATCTTTGTATATATACATATAATTTTAAGAATAAAGAATATTCGATATTGGAGTTTTTTCTCATAAAATTTGCAAAGTTTTTTATATAGATATGGAGGTTAAGTACTCCATGCCATACTTAAAAGGGACATTGTTAGTATTTTTCTGGTAATTCAAGTTAGCTTGATCTTAGTTCGTGAAATTTGTTGAAATTTCAGTTTATAAAATAAATAAATAAAGATTTTGTAATATTTTTTTGTATTTTTATATAATTTTTAGATATTATATGGACGTATCCAGTAATGATGAATCATGTATGTTCAATATCATTTGTGCATGTGCATTCTTGAGTTGATGTGTGTGTTAGTGTGTGATTTTTCTCTTGATAACCTTCATGTGTATACTAAAGATTGTGAAGATTGTTAATATAAAAAACAACAATATGTGTAACTTTTGAAAAAAGTGGATGATACCACCAACATATGACACAATGTTTTACATAGTGAGATTAAAATTACATTAGCTAATTAGTTTTTTCTATTATTCAAATATCATTTAGTTTGAATAGTTTGAATTTGATAATTGGTATAAAACCTAATTTCATATATTTTGGAATGCTAGCTGTTTTTATATTAACTCCGGATCATTAATTTTGGTTATATGTTTATTTTGTATTTTTTAAGTTTAAGATTTTTGTTAAAAAAAATTTTGATTTTGTAAAACTTCATTATATATATATATATATTTATTTATTTATTTATTTATTTTTACTCACATCATAAAAATTTGACACATAGTTTTCTAATTAATTATAATGTTTGAAAGTATGATTTCAGTTAAATAATTTCTATCACATTGTATAAAAATATTATCATAGGTTTAAAATGTACGATTGATCAATCAATGATTGCATTGTTCATGTTGAATGAACTTGAAATTTAATTTTAAAATAACTTGAAGTTTATTGATGACATTACATGTGGAATTGTGTGTGTACAATTGCAAGAAATAAAATATGCTAAATATGTTTAACATAAAATGATGATTTCATCAATTACATTAATTCATAAAATCAAAACTTATATTATTCAAACTAAAAAATTTTATAATCATAAAAATGGTATATGCTAATATATCAAACTTGAGGAACCAAAGTATCAAAGGGGTGAAAAACACAATACAAGCGAAAAATCACAAACAAGGTAAAACATCACTATCACTAACTAGTGCCAAGAGCACTAGTTCAGAATCTAATGATGTCTCTAATAAAACAATCTAAATCAAGAGAAACTAACTATAATAATGAATAGAGTTTCTCCAATTCTATATCATGAACAAGCCTAATTGTTTAGTTCCTAGTATAAGTAACAGATATATGCTTTTCATCTGCAATATACCTATCTTCAAATAATCTACAAGTACGTTCACTTCTATCAATATTAAACTAATGTCATTTCTCACTTTTAAGTTTATAAGATTCAATCTATACCTAGCAATAATATGACATAAGAACATAGAGATTCTTACAAGTAGATAATTTTGTTCACATAAACAAGCATAAGATTCACATGATGTTGATAAAATTGCATCTTAGTGCCTTGCTTGCTTTAAATAATGTTGAAAAACTCCTCCGATAGATGTTTGCAGAATGTTATAAGTTGCAGATCTCAATTATGTTCCGCCACTTTTCACCTCAAGAACTAAGTTACCGCATCTGTTAACTATCCCTTGAAACATGTAGCATGCAAAGCTTGAAGAGGAAGGTGAAAAGTATTGAAAGATCTCGCCGTTCTGCTGTAACTAATAATCAAATATAAAGCTTCTGACTCCAGACTTAGACAATTTTTGCAAAAATAAAAGGCATTAGGAGTTTGGTTTCTTACACCCAAGTTTTGATGTAAAAGATCTTCAACATCCTCTCCACACGCCGCCAACTTTTCTTCTTACAACAAAGATTCCACACTTGATTTACATATAATACTACAGGCAACACTAAGCTCTTGAATAACAATTTCCTAATACTCCAAGACACTAGCTCTTCTATACCAATTTAATAAAGAATATAGAGCTTTGTAACCAATTTTTACTGTCTTTTGCACACAAAGTCTCCAACTGTAATCATTAGAAAAATCAATGCATATATATAATTATAACTCTTCGTCTTTTTTTATTGTAGATCCTTGTAATAGAAGTACAACTTGGATCTACTACCCATTATCATGACTTTGGACTTGTTCATATTTATATTAATCTGATTTTGGATATAAAAGCTAGCCAAAATGTATAAGTGTTTGTGTAAACTAATCGCATCACGTGCTATTAATATGGTATCATTTGCATACAAGAGAGCTTTGATGACAAAGTTTTCAAGCTTGCCATCTTCACTATCACATGACTCTAATCAGTCTTTGACATTATCTATGATTAAATCAAAGAGGGTTTAAGGTAGGAGAGTGAGGAGAAACTTTTATTTGGGAATCACTCCAATGGTTTCAAAACCTCTTCAGTTTGAGAAATGTTGATCTTGGTTTGCTCAAAATAGTATAATGAGGCCACGGTTGCTAGAAGATTTGGTGGTTATCCAATACTTTGCAACCTTTTTTACTAAAAACTCACGAGGTAAAATGTACAAAGCTTTTTTTAAATTGATAAAGATGCAAAAAAGGGTTTTTCCCTTAGAATTCTTCCATAAAACACGCAAGGCCAAGATATGGTCAATGGTGTTGTATGTAGAGCAAAAACCTGCTTGAAACCGCGCTCCCTTCCGGCGAGATTGACTTCATGTGCTCAACTTTGATTCCACAATCATATAGATAATAGGGATTTGGAAGATACACTTGCTTGCAATTATGGTCATATTCTAACATGTTGATCGAACCATCCCACCCCAAGAAATGTATGTATATCCCACTTATGGGTTAAACAAGCATATATACATTTGATCATGATAATGAAAAAAAGAGCTAACAACTATGTAGGTAAGTTTGAAGATGATACAGAGTGTGACTAATAATGGGGTAAAAGTTTTGAATGTATCCAAAGTTGTTTATTTCAATATTTTTGTAAGTATCAAGTGCAAATGGTATATTAATAATATATATATCTATCCATATTCTTTATACATCTGTAGAAAAGGAGAAAAAAATCATCAATATCTTCTTCAGTCCACTCAACTTATTAGTATTGTTACGTAAACATCCAATAAACATGATATAGTTGATATCAATAAAGTTGATATCACTTTCATCTTCAAGTGCAGAAGAAAATTCAAGAGCTTGTTAGTACTATCATATACGTTGATACTTACGCATATAATGACAAAATTATCCATGATTAATTTTAGATTTATTGATCATGAGATCTAAGAAAAAGTAAATGTTGAAATGATTTATCAGCACGGTATTTGTAGATCTACATGAGAGAAAAGTGATGTTTTGCATTTGCCAACAATGAGTGAGTCTTCCACAGCTTTCAAGATGTAAGAAGTCATTTCTGCTCATGACTTGTGATCTTGATACATGCAATTCATCATGACACCTTCAGCCATCTACTGGTTTATGAAAGCATGGAGTGTAAACAAACACTGATTCATCGATAAGGAAATTCGCAGCTGGAAACGAATCAAAAGAGCCATAACACAAATATCATGGCAGTTGTAAGTGCTTTTTGCATTAAACCTTTGCCAAAAGTATTTGCATGCCATAGACGAATGCTCAGCATCGTAATCGAGCTGTAATGGGCTAGTGGGCTTGAGAGGTCGGGTGATTAAAGAGACCCCCTTTTGCCCCTTTACATATTCGACAGACAGCTCGAGAGGATACATGCTGAAGCAAGCCACTGTTGGATCTTGAGAGAATGGAGTCTCTGCAAGCTTTTGGATTTAATTCTATCTTCTTAATTGGCTTGCGGTTTAGGAATAGGCACCTTTAGTTGCCGCGGAATCTCGACACGATCAGATTTGACTTCGCGGTGGGATTCTCACACTCCTGTCCAAGAAGTCTGCAGGGCAACTTTTCTCAAGGAGAAGAGGAAAAGGTCGATGGCAAGCAATGAAACGATTCTCCTGAAGAATTCTTGCACTTTTCAGGGATGGAGATCGAGGTTGAGGTTGAGGTCGAGGACTGGAGGGAGGAGTAAAGAGGCTCGGACGCAAATGCCATACCGAAGGCACGAACTTCCACGACACCGAGATATGATTGTCAAAACTTGCGCTGAGACTGAGAAGCCGGAGCTTGAAGAAGCGGATTTGGGCGCGAAACTGGTCGATCGTGAGCACAGCAGAGGGTGTCAGGGGGCCAGACGAGATGACCGGTACAGCACGTCATCGTCTGACAGCGAACGCTGAGCATTCTCTGGGGCGACGGTATTTGAGGTACGACGGACTCTCCGAGTTCCACACGTGGTTATGCCAAAAGTCACGAATCTTATTGTTCACTATCATTCATTCATCTACCACTCATTCAGTCATTCATACATGAGATGCAATCTCGTCATGCGCATCATCCATCCTTCCATGCATGATAGCATCGTACGAAAGGTCATCTTCAGCTGATCCCGGTTACAACTGGCAAAAGTGCTTTCGTACAGCCTGGTCTTCAATGCCGCTTCTCCTGCATTCTCGATCGATCTAGATGCAGGTCCACAGATTTCGTCGGATAGCCTTTGTTTCGCCCTGGCCCCCTCCCTCTTACCTGGAAGAATTACCTACCTGGCTTTCAGCTTACGATTTTACTTGTCAGACGGATCGCCTCTTACCATCCAGAGGCGTCCACTACAATAACAACATTTTTCGCTCCTGATTTTGTGCTGTCCACGACAAATCGGATGCGGTGGGAGTCTGATCCAGAATTAGCAGATCAGACCCCTTCCTGAATTTTCTCCGGATCTCGAATTTTTTTCCGAACGACGAACTTGATCCGACCTCCTGGGTCGGATAGCGGTCTCTAAATAAGAACGAGTGACGAAACTCGACGACGGGATGTCGAGGGGGAAATCCTCGAGTGGATTGCCGCTATATTTGACGATAAACTAACCCCGATCTAACCTATAACGTATAAAGTGGGCAGCAAACAATGTCAATCTTCGAATGAAAATTGTTCCAGTCATACTAAGCGACAAAGAGGAAATATATATTCTTTATCTGGACAATATTCGCCAATTGGGACGACTTCAGAACTGGAGGAAGCTCGACAGGCCCGTCGAGAACTAAATAAAGATCACATCTTAGGAGTTCTGGATAAATAGGAAAGCATCAGAAATACGTGACTAGAATACTCTAGAAAAAGTTGAAATAGTTCTTCGGAGAGCATTGGGGTCTGCCATTGAGCGGAAGAATGCTGTGAGATTGAGTGTCTGTTCAGGTGGGAAGGAACATACAGGTGAGTGACCAGAGAGAAATGCAATTGGCGAGGTTACGTTTTATGACGAGAAAGAGTGATTCGATGTAGATTCCCTGATTCCAGGCGAGATGACATGTACATGATTTACGATTGTTATTCTGCCTCCGTTGGCATTTCCATCGTACTGCTCCGGCAATGAGTTTTTTAAATATCGCGTTTAATAATCCGTGCGTCTCCGAGTTTTGCTCGTTCATTAACGGAAGGTACAGCATGGGAGCGAAAAGTGTTGTGGCCATTTAATGCGCATGATCTCCTCGGATGGCTAGCATGGCTACACGTTGAGTGATTTGCTCGTTATTAGATCCTGGAGTCTTATCTAGAATCGGAGCCTGACCATTTGTTCGAGACTCGTGTTAACGAACGACACCAGGATATGACAAGCTCGGACTCGAGAAGATACCAATGGCGACCGAGTAAAGATGTGATAGACATGCTGCAAATGTGAGACGGCATCTGTACGATGAGTAGAAGTGTGTGCGGAGGGCGGGAAATGTGACAGCCTAGTGGAGGTGAAATGAAAGCCAGAACAATTTTATTCTTCCCTCGAATCACGTGATTCATCGCCGGGACGCATACGATTCGTAGAAAAAATTGCATGAGAGTAGTCACGATCTTTTTCTTTCGCGTGGAACTTCCTGGATGAAAGTTTTGGATCGAGGTTTTCTCCAGTACATGCCAAAGGTAAGACTGAAGGTTTCAGAGCTGCAACGCTTTCATTCAGTACACCAACAACACAATCTATGTTCATCGTACTTGTTGAATGTAGACTTTGTGTTCTTCTCCATCATTCTCACTGCGGTACATCTTGTCCTCACACGGATCGATTCCGCTCAAGAAGTGTACTTGCACAAAACCGCATAGAGAGTTTAATCTTACAGTACACGATTCCTTTAAAAAAGCGCTCCCTCTTCAAGATCCAAAGTCGCCTTCGTTTAGAAAAATGCCAGGGGGGGGGGGGGGGGGAAGAATTTCCACCTTCTTTATGGAGGGTTTGTGTGAGCATACCGTAGAGGAGGAGCATCTTTGGCTACAAGTGACTCGCCATATCACATGAGCGTGGAGGAAATGACAAAAGCAGGATTGAAAGCGAGGAGGAGAACAGCTCGGGGAGCTTGACGTATAAATAATTATAAACTAATCAGATGTCGTTGAAAAACCCCAAAGGAGCCCACGCGAAATAGGCGGGGGATCTCCGAGACTGCGAGCACAATATTCCCCTCTCTTAACCCCATGAGTGTTCATCATGATAGAATGAGGGGTGGGGGGGTAAGGACGAAATCCTCCTCCTGCCTCCTGCGCTGGCCCTCCTCCAGGAGGAGGAGGGCCAGCGCAAGGGAGGAACGGAGGAAGGAATGAACAACAACAGAGAGGAAGAGCAGGAGGAACATTCTTCTAAATATGAGAGGGCGCGGGACGTTTAATGCCCGGTAGGGTGGCACCCTGATCGGAGGCCAAGTATTTCGGCCGGCATATGGGAGGGGCTGGGGCAGCCAGCCCCAGCCCCAGACCCGCGGGGGGAAGCTGCGCTGGCTTACAACCGCATCACATCGCAACGCTGATACTAAACTTGATCGGCGCTAAACAGGGAGGGGGCTCCGCTATAAACTTAGCGGTGCCCACTCCGCATCCCCTACCAACCGAAGTTACTCTGTCTGAGGAGCGAGCGATTATAGAAAGGTCGATCAGAGCAGGTCACTACACACAACCGCGCGGAGGCAGCAGGCTTGGGGAGAGAGAGAGAGAGGGGGCTGACTAAATATGGAGGCGCGAGATAATAGAGGCAACTTTGACATTTTCTCGCAATCTCGGAGCCCCCGTGGACGGCGGGGGAAAACCCATAACGGTTGCTGCGTCAAGTCACATCTGCTCCATTGTCCCTCCGCCGCTGACACATGGGCTCCATCAATTTTAGCTGCAACCACGATGCCTGCTCGTCCTCTCGGCCCGTTCGCTGCGCCGGGCGCGGGGTGGGCTGGGGCTGGGGTTTGGGTTGGGTTCGGCTCGGGCCCAGGGCAGGGGCAGGGGAGAAGAAGGAGAATCTAGGCGTAAAGCCGCTGCCGCTGCCGCTACTGCTGCCCCTGGTAAAGTGTACCGGTAATCAACGGGATAGATCCACCAGGCCTGGCTGTTGGTGCATGGTCAGACGGGACTCGTTCCGCGACGATCATTGAGAGCGGAATGGGATCGGGCGAGCGGGCCAACCACGAGAGGGAGGCCGGTCGCCGACGTCTTCCGGGCAAGCTTGGCCGCCCCGGTACCGGGTTTTACTGGCGGAGAACGGACGATTCGACCAAGCGTCGCACCGAAGGAGTCCACCTGCGGCGACGTGGCCGGGGGCAAGCTAGATTCCGATCTGTCAGCCTCCGATTGATGCACGCCGGGGCCCCACCGGGTGTCGTGACTCCACTGGGCCTAGGACGAGCCCCCGAGCCCTGAACGCTCGATCGCGGTCAGTGGGGGAAATGCTGTACACAGGAGTTCGAACCCACCGTCAGATGGATGAGTTTCCCGGCATCTGACGGTACACAAGTACGACAGGAAAGGGAGCGCAATGAGTAGCAGCAGTACGGTATTCTGTCGGCCGAGCCGAGTGACGTCGGGGTCGTCAGTTGGTGGTCTGGTCCGGTCCCCGGGAAGAATCCCAGGCTCACATCACTCTCCCCCTGCCCCTCCCCCCAGGCCCCCTCCCTAACCCCTTCCCCTCTCTCTCTCTCTTTCTCTCTCTTCTCTTTTCCCGCGACTCCGACGCTTGAATCAATCTCCTCCATCCTTTAGCCCCCGCGGTCGTTCCGTGCATGCATGCACGAAAGAGTGAAAGACGGCCGAAGCAAAGGTAAGGGCGGAGTGGACTGTCCGCCCTCGTGAATGGCAGCCCCTCTCTCTCGCCCGCTCTCTCTCCCTTCCTTTTTGCCCTACCAAAGGGGTCGGGCGACGAGATAAAGTCGCCCCGGCATCAATGAAATCTACACACCACACTACCACCTCTACGCTTTTTGCGAGTTTCGGCTGTACGGGAGGGCAGGGGGGCTATAAAGTCTCGCGACCAGCACCGCTTCACTGCTCCGAGCATATGCCCCTCGCTCGCCGAGGGGCTTACTTATATCCTCGACCGCCCCCTCTATATGTTTGTTTAGCCCCCGCCGGTCGATCGGATCTCGCACTCCCTAACGGTTCTCTTAGACTCCCATCCGGGGCTCGGCTCCGAGACACGACCAGATACGCGGAACGAGCGCTCGTCCCAGAGAGAGCGACTTTGTCGTTGGTGCGCTGCCCCTTGGCGGTGGTGCCTCGTGGTGTGCATCGGCTCGAGGATATCCGATATCGGGCTCGGCCGGGGCCGGTCCTGCCCCGGCCCTGGCCCGGTCGGTGTCCCGCTCACAGGAGAATAGGTAAGTGAATATTATGCGACGGGGGCTGGGGCTGGGGAAATAAACGAATGCCCGGCGCAACCACTTGGCAGCCTGGTGGCTCGAACGACTCGGCGGGGGCTCGTTCGCGAGGGAGGGACGGACAGACGTGTGTACATCGCGAGCGAGATTAGAGAGAGAGTTGACTATGGACTCTTTGTCTTCGAAGGGAGGGAGTCGCGAATTTATGAGTGACTCTTCAGCTTTCATTTCTCAGAGCTGGGAGTCACTATCCGTCATATCCTGTTAATCAGGAAGAAATGGTCAGCCAAGGGTGATATGACAGCATCCCTATAAATGCGAAAAGGTTTCTGACTGACCGCTTCTGACCTCCCGGGAATTTTGACATTCAGATTCACATTCACATGTCCCCGTAGCCAAATACGACTGCCATCGCCTATCTCCTTCAAGCTCGAGTCGGGCCCGTTCTTCAGATCGAGAACCTTCTGAGGCTCCTTCCTCCTTCCTCGCTCCCATTCGTTCCCACCGAGCTCTCATCGACGAGCTCCGCTGAAACCACAATTCTCTCCTAGGGAGGGAGAGAGAGATTGATTCGACGTTGAAAATCGTTGCCCACTCTCCACCCCACCGTCACGAGCGTACCCGGAAGGCTCGTGAGCCTCCGACTAGTCGACAATGAGCACTGTCGATAGGGCCTTTCGCGGACCCCTCGCTCCCTGGGCGCCACGAGCGTAGACAAAAGCCTGCGAACGTGCACGCCCCTCGCTTCCCCACATGACAAAGGCCTCCGGTCTACTGTTGCTCGGCTGCTGGCACCCTCGTCCCAACATGGCCCGCCCTCGATCTGTGACCGATCGACAGTTGACGAGCGAGTTGCGAGCTTGTTCTTCTGCTCGTGTGTGCTCGAGCTCTCTCGGGTTTATCCGAGCGGGAGCCCGAAGGCTGGCGCCGGGCTATTTTCCCCTCCCTCCTTCCATATGTATGGGACGACATGGTAGAGGCTAAGCTCAGAGAAAATATTCGCGCACTCTATTGGCAGATGTTGTTTTGGGCAAAAAATTTGTAGTGTTGCTGCTTGCCGGTTTGAGCCATGGCTTTGGCTCAAACCCGATCTAGGCAAGCGCTTGTGAACATAACGGGGACGGTTGACAAAACAAACCTGCCAAAATCTTTTCTTGTAGAAAAAAGCAGCCCAAGGCACCTTCTTGTCGCAGCTGCTTTATAGCGTCAGAACACCGGTCCCGCTCTCGATCGAGCGACGCAAAGAAGGAAAGACGCATGCGAATTGATTCGCTTATCTCATGGCCCGGGCCTTGCTCGCCCAGATTTATAAACATAGATTACGGCTTCGGTGTTTTTGGCTCCTGGCTGCCTAGCCCCCATCTCCACTGGCGCAGTAATACAAATACTGATACACTTACAAATGCCGTCAAATTTAATGAAGGAGGAGGACACAATAACACGCCCTTGCAGAAAGTCAATAGACAAGAAAGAAGCCGGCTTTCGGAATGACGCTCAGACTGGGAGACGAGGGAACGACAAGACGAGAGAGGCCTGCGAAAGCAAGCAGTGTGTGCATGGAGCTGATGTGAAGGCGATCGTGATTCAACGAGGGCCAAAGCTAAGCCCGGCGCGAGCAGAGCACGAGCATGATGAGCTTGGGGCCTAGGCTTGGGCAGGCTCGGCCGGGTCGAGAGGGGATGAGACAAAGCTGAGAATGTGGGTTGGGCTTGGGGATGGGGCTGGGGTTGGGGGTGGACGAGTTCTACTATCAGTAAGAAGCAAAAGTGGATCCGAAGAAGGCACAGAGCAGCGGAAGGGAATGCCAGATTCTCGGTCGTTTGACGCAAGTTGAACGACGAATCCTGGAAACAGGGCTGCTTGCATGCCTGCTTGCGTGCCTCAAATCTAGACGATGGGACATGAGTCAGCAGCAACATCTCGAGCCTTGGTAACATCAAAATCGATAACTTCTCCGAGGCCGTATGTTCGGCGGAATTGCTTTCAAACGCGTTACTAGACACACCTCAAATCTAGTCAGGCAGCCAGCTAGCCATCCATCCATCGAGCTGGCCAGCCAGACAGTCATAGCAGATCTGGCCTCTATCAAACTAAGCATCACAACACCCCGCTACGCAACATCGAAGTTTCAACTAGCCCCCATCCTCTCTCTCTTCTCTCTACCCCCGCCTCCTGCTGCAGGTGGGAGGATCTACCATCTCGACTACTGACTTTCGACTTAACTCCCGGCAAATGATTGAGTCCACCCCGTCCCCTCGTCTCCAAGCCCCGCCTGTCTGGGAGGTACACCTCTCAGGGCCTGCCTACACAACGGACGGCCTCCCCCACCCCACTCCTCGTTCTCATGGCCATGGCCACAGCCACCGCAGAACCTTTGTCACACCCCATGTACTGCTACAATCGATGGAATAATCCACTCAACGCAACCCGGTTTCAACAGAGATTAACGACTTTACGTGGAGATAAGAGATTGCGACGGGATTTGCATCGAGAGAGAGATGGACAAGCAATTTGTAGCTCGGAGCATGTTGACAGGTATCACATTTGTACAACTCTATCCAACAGCTAAAAGCCAAGTGACTGTGGCCACCTTCATTCGAAGTTATGCGCAGCGGCAGGATCGAACATTTATTCTCGCCCGCTCTGCTGCGTCTACGCTTTTCTGCTGTAAAGCGGCACGATTGCAATTGTCCTAAACTGATCGTTGAGAAAATTCTTCGTGTTCGATCCATTCGTAGGACCGAGCTTTCTCCTCTAGCCTTCTCGTCTCTTGTCAGTCCCCTCCTTTCAACGATCTGGACCTTGCGACGTTCTTCCGAGCCTCCGTGGCGAAAATTCTGCTCATTGCTCATTACTGCTGCGCGATCTGCCACCGGCTTCAGAAGGTCCCAAGGAAGCATCTCTCGACCGCATCGCGAGAGTTGCGAGAGAGATGCACAACTATCATTTCATGGTAGTCATAGAACGGCTACGACGCATCGATAGTTGTGCGAGTGAGTGACCATCTCAGGCTTGGGCAGAAAGACTACGCCATGGCTGTGAACGAAAACGAGTCGCGCAGCTAACGACCACTGAGAGTGACCACGGAATGCGCGGCGTCGGTCTGAGCAAAATCTGAAAGCTTTCAGATAATTTTGAACTCGCGAGATATAATTGTTCGATTGACGGAGAAGCTGAAGCCTTGTGCGGACGAAATCTCCAAAACCGAGTGACTGCGAGAGATTTCTATCGAGGAAGAGGCCGAAACGACGATTTCCATCGGACAAGGCACAGTCTAGCTTCAATTTTCCTGTACGACGGAAGACTCCCATTACATACATTATTCTGGCCACCTAAGAACAGCAACACAAAGTACATACTCTAAAAAGATTGCAGGTTTCATCTAGCAACGAGAAATCTTGAACTCCTAGATTGCAACTCATACATCAATCTCCATGAGCACAAGCCACGAATTCCAAAACACACTGGAACTACACGCTATTGAAACCTTTTTACACCTTTTTTTTTTTTTTTTTTCATTTCTATTTTCTCTTAAAGCAAACAAAACACAATCAAACCCGACAGTTCACAACGATCGAAACAGAAAATCTTTTGATTTCTGTAAGCCACTGAAAAACCCCAATTGTTGGAGTATGACAACGCGGGTGCTTGGACTGAATCGTAATTCCCTTCCCTCGCTCCTCTACTCTTCGGATTCAATTCGCCTCTCCTTGCCTGGTGGACGATCCGAGCAGTTCTACCTATTTTGCTCAACAGATTTTACAAAATCCTAAGTATCCTAAACATGGACAACTAAAACTCCCGTATTGGGAGCAAACCAACCTCCTACATCTAGGACGGGAAAGAATAGGAAACTGAGTGTACACACGCCTATGATGATCACGGATTGTAGTAATTGGGTGCCTCGTAATTCTGATCGTCAAAATTTTCCAGACTCAAACCTTGCGGCCCTACCCTAAGCCCTTGGTTCATCATGGACGGGCGAAACCCAGTGATTCCGGACGAAGTGATGGGTTGTTGCCGTAATTCGACTTGACTCGAGTGGGACACAGCTGGAAGCTGTTGCTGTTGTTGCTGCTGCAGCCCTCCATAAAATCCCGAATTCGCTTCTGAATCACCACCTCTTAATTCCAGCTGACTGCCGTGGCCTGAGAGAGGGACTAATTGGGCCTGCGAGCCGCCAGGGAAAAACTGGACTCCGGCTTCAGTTTTCGCTCCATGAAAAAAGTTCGTGTTTGATTCCCCGTCACCACCCCGCAGCTCTAATTGGTTGCCGTGATTGCCGTGGCCGCCCAGCGGCATCTGCTGGGCCTGCGATGCCCCTTGGTAGAAAGACGCAGTTGACTCCGAGTTGCCTCCCGTTTCCCTACAACCCGAACCCCACAAAAATTCCAAGATGAAATTGGTTATCAATCGGACAAACCGGCATGATCCTCGAGGCAAGCACCCAGCACAATTCACTAGAACATGACAACTACCTAACATTCATTCAATGCGTAGCACACCTTCGTTCCAAGGGGTTTGCAAATCTTCATTCTTCCTTCTCGAGTGTTGTTTGATAAGGCACCTCGATAGAGTAATACCTCATCTGAGAAGCACTCATCATCGACATTGACGTTGGCGCAGAATCCATGTATCCATCCTGATTGACCCGGTGATCCATCCACGAGTGAAATTGAGATCCTTGTCCGCCGCCGATATTGGTAGCCGTACTTTGACCATCGCTCAGATTGGACGTTCCTCCTCGGGCAGGCATCTCCATCATTTGTTGTACAAACGTGCCATGCTGTAGCAAGTTTTGCTGCACCACAGAAATTCCGGCGCCACAATGAGGGACGGATGCGGATCCAGGCAAACTCGAGGACAAGGATTAATTCCTTATGCCGCTGCATAATCGGTACCGCTAGAAGCATAGTTCAGCAAGCGAAAGATCGTCTGGAAAATAGGAGCGCAATGGGATCGTTTGGAAGCCCCTACTACTCGTTGACTACTGGACACATAAAACATTGGAATTCGAAAGATGGTGAGGCAAAATGTCGACCCAGACAGAGGGCACGACAAGTACCTGGCGCATAAGTGCCAGCTGAGACTCCTCTTGACCCAGCTGACCCTTTCGCTCTCTGACCTTCACCAACGCTTGCTCTAATTCTCGCTCGATTGCCACCAGCTGGTTCATAGAGGTCAGACTGTTGATGGATTCTTCGCCTTGGAACAATCTGCGCGCCACGGCAAAGACGGAGTTAGAACCTCTGGGATCTCGTGAACCGGCCTGATGCACGGCAACTGCAGCAGCGCCTCAAACCATAGTGCACGGCGCACGGCCCACATAATGACAGGCGGTTCGGTCACTCGGACTCGGAAAAAAGTCTAGGCTCCGAGAAGCGTTGACTCCTAGATTTTAGCGGAATGGAATTATCCAGCGCAGCGAGAGACGGGACGCACCTGGCCTTCTGCTCGAAAAACTGCTTCTCCATGAGAACTTTCTTGAGAGTGGCTTGGAGCTCCTGTAGCACGGACATTGCATCGTTAAAACAAAGGCAGTTCGAGGCCCCATGCTCCGAGACATGGCACTGCTTTTGGTGCAAAATCATGAATGCCAAGAAGGCGCGCAAAGGACTGTTCTCATGGCTGTGAGCCGGCGACGGTCGGCAGGCCTCTACAGTCGACAAGCGATATTACGTAAAGGAATATTTCGGAATATGCACCGAGAGTGCTCACCTCAACCTCGAGCGAGTTGTGTTCGCCATACCCCATCCCCCTGTCACGCAAACGCCACACGACAACGGGTGAGCAATGTCCTGACCTCGGGAAGAAAATCCACCTTCGAGTCCCGGTTCGCGGGGCGACTAATCCACGATTACAGATTTATTGCGTCCCAAATATAAGAAGCAAGACGAGTTCGTGCTGATACCTTGGTTGCTGGCCTTCCATCTCTCGCTCGCTGTTGAGCTTTCGTATCGCTTTGTTGAGATACTGCAGTCGCAACGACACCCACAGACACAGAATGAGCGTCACATGCGGTGAGAGTCATCTCGCCAACGCCAATCAATTCATGGACTTGGCAACTATGGATACTTCATGACGGCTTAGCGATCCGGTGGACGTAAAAATGCTTTCTTGAGGATAATCTTACCTCCAGATTCTCAAATTTTCTGTTGGACCGGATATGGTGAGAAGGAGGTGCACGGATCGCATGCAAAGCAACAAGCAGAAGTTAGTACCCAATAAACACATGTCGCTGATGTCAAATTTGTGGCATGAAAATCACGCGGCACACGCGGTGGAAAATCTGAAGCAATTGTCAGAATCTCAAGACGGTGGGCAGTGCACCTTTTCGTTCTCTCGTGGAGAGGAGTGTTCGCAAACCGAGTAATAACATCTTCGATTCTGCAATCAAAGAGGAAGAACGTGTCAGGCGCAAATTCTGATCTTCCGGTGTACTGTGATAACAAAAGCCTGTTTCCTCGTCGCCAACACGCGAGCTAAAGACCACGAAAGCATTGCCGGACCCTCCATGCCTTGTGCCAATATGCAATGCTCCGTCTGAAGCTGTGCCCCATAATATCCACAATTCATGCCGGAGCTTTGCGGGCGAGGGAGTTGATCCAGCCTATGCACTAGCGTGAAATTGACTCTATCCAGGTCCCCCGGTACAATCGCATCTCATTCAACAGCAAAAGACTTCCATACAAAGATCGGAAGGAGTTCGGAGGGCAATCTCCGGAGTCAAATGAGCGGTCTAGGAGAAGATGGCAGATGACGAAGATGGTGCACCTGTCATTCTTGCAAAACTGCGTAAGCTTGCCGGAAGGCGAGAACATGATAACCGCAATGTCTATGTCGCATAGCACGGAGAGCTCGTACGCTTTCTTGATCAGCCCATTCCTGCGCTTCGAGTATGTGACCTGCCGGTTCGTGGGATTCTCGATCTTCTTAATTTCCAGCTTGACCCTCCCCATCTTGCCTGACGATCAGAAACAAGGCCCGGAAACCTGAGAAAAACCTTTCCTTCCTGCGCCTAAAATCCGCCGCTCGGCTTCGAGGGGAGCGGCAGCTTCCAAAGATCGCCCTCGGAAGACTCGGTCCTTGTGCAGCAGCAGCGAGGGCAGTGACCGATGGAAGGCCGATGCAAGGCAGGCGGGGTAGGGTTCCGGCCACTGTTCAACAAGCTCCTCTCCTCGAACCGCTGGAGCTCCGATGGCTGCCGGGGCTAGCCGACGCAACGGTCTGCAGCGCAGGGCTTGGGACGTTCTCGCGGGGGACTAACACTGCGACCGGGTCTCTCAAACCGTCATCCTGCTCGTGCGCGCCGGGGGCTCTCGAGGGGGCTTGCGGGCTATCTGTCTAGAGGGAGCTGCATTCGACCACGAGGGTGAGAAAGCCGGATACGTTGTCCATGTCCCAGTATTCACGCTCTGCGAATTCCCATCTGTGCAGCAGCTCCAAATTCCTATAGATTCCAATTGCCGTGCGCGCGGGACTCCTCGTCGACGCACTCGCTCACTCACTCACTACGAGAACAGACCTACTGCCACTAAGTAGCACTTCTAAGGAGCGACTGACAGAAGCCGAGGCCGAAGTCGAGGTCGAGGTACCGGAAGCTTTGCAACAGGCTGATATACGACAGTCGAGGTCGAGCGTAGGGCATACGAGTGTGGAGTGTGAGCACACAAGTAAGGAAGGGAGGCAGGTAGGGAGGATGGATCCGAGTGCAGCCCAGGAGACAGCCAGGAACAGACTCGCTAGAGCACCGGCAGCAGCAGCGCGCAGACGAGCCTAGAGAGAAAGAGAACGAATGAGAGCCCAAGCCTTTTTTTTGTTTGTGAAAGGATAGGGAGGGAAAGGAGAGGAGGGGAGAGAGGTAGAGAGAGAGAGAGAGGGAGTTGCTGCAGTGGGTGAGTTGCAAGAGAGAGAGAGAGGATAGTGGACCTTGCCTAGGGTTGATGAAGGATGAAGAGAAGGGGGGCAGGGAGGGAAGGAAGGAAGGCAGGAAGGAAGTAGTAGTAAATGGCACAGTCGCAGCAAAGCGAGCAGACTTGAAGGTTGGGGGGGTAAGAACACGTATACACAGTTGGAGCCCGCAGCAGCCGAGTGAGAGAAAAAGGCAGAAGAAAGGGGAGAAGTAGGTGGAGTGGGAGCGAGAGTGTGGGGAGCATCGACCGGCATTGGGCAGGCGAAGGGGGCGGGACGGGGTAAGCGAAAGCAAAGCAGGTGGTCAGGTCGGGTCGGGTCAGGGAACGAAGGAAGGAAGGTCAGATCTGGCAGGCAGGCAAGCAGGCAGGCCGTCAGGCGGGGCCAGCCCCGTCAGTCCGTCGCGCAGCCCCAGCCCCTGCCGAGTCCGGTCAGCCAGTCAGTAAGTCCGTCCGGGTCTGGCCTGCCTCGCCCGCTTGCGCTTGCAGCGGCGAGCTGGTCTTGCAGGGGCTTGCCGCTGCGTTGGTGTTGTTCGGAGATGGAGGAAGGGGCAGCGGACGAGGGGGGCGAGAGAGAACGCGAGAGGCGAGGGGGGAGGCCGGGCAGGGGAGGGTGGAGGAATATACAGCCGCACGCATGGGTGAAAGGGGGAGAGTAAAGGCGGGCCGGGGCGAGAGCCGACGCACGTGGTCCCTCATTTATCAGTCGATTGTCCTCTTCTGTAGTGGCCCGCCGTAAAATTGCAGCTAACGGCTCCGTTTTCATTCTCGCTCGTAGCCAGCCAGCCCCATCTTTGGCCCACCGGTCGCCAGCCGCGCCAGCCTGTGGATCGTCGCGAGTTCACGTCACCTCCCACTTCCGTCCCCGCTGAGCGAGAGCCGCCATCGGCCATCCTCCGGAAGTCGCAAATCGCCCAGTTTCGAATCGCGCGCCCGCCTGGCTCTATGAATTATCGCCTCCGCTGCTGAGGTGTGCTCTCATGCACCGCGATTTTGCCACGTATTACGTCACCCGCTTACGTCGTCGCCTCCCCACGCCGCCCTCCAGCCCCTCCTCTCGACTGGCCCCGGCCGACGGAGTCCGCCTCCAGGCCCGACGACCTTCGCCTCCGAGCCCCCGCCTCGGGGCCGGCCTCGCTGGCCGCTTCGGCGCCGCCACGCGGCACGGACCGCTTCCGCGTCGGCCCGGCTCGCCGAGCCGCGAGCGCGGGCTACCGCCGGTGGAACCGCTACAGCCTGCCTGTCATCCGTCTGGGAACTCCCACCCAACAGACGGGAACACATGCTTCCGCCGCGCATGCGCGTCTCTGCTCCCCCTTCGATTTATGTTTACGTGTTTTGGCTTCGTGCCGGCATTCTCGTCCGCCTGCCTGCCTGACTGTCTGCCGGCGGGGGCCGCGACCCCATCCCCATCCCCAGCCCCAGGCCCCATCACCATCGCATCACATCCCCTCGCATCTCATCGGCATGCCATGGCAGCGCCTGGCATCCATGGCTGCGTGGGGCGAGGCGATGGGGCGGGGGATGGGATGGGCGCCCTGCGAAAAGCTGGGAGCGTCGCGTGGAGTTCACGGCGAGCAACGAGGAAACGGGGCGGGGCTGGGCTTGGCTGGCGAAGGGGGGGTGGGGGAGGGGAGGGGGGAGAGGGGGAGGGGATAAGGAAGTGGGCCAAGGCCCAAAGCGGCGAGGAGTTACGCCAAACTGGAGGAATTTCAGGGATAGGAAGCATGGGGAGCGATGACATTAGTGTCCGTCAGGCCAAGTGGGCGCGGGTGGAACCCCCGGTCTTTTCCACCTGAGCCGCAATTTTCACCGACGGGTCACACACCTGTCAGCGAGCCTCGCGCTTGCCCGTCACGACGTCCACTGCAGACATGTCCAAATTACGCGGAACGCGCGCGCTCCCTCCTTCCTAACCTTCCACTGCTCTCCTGTACTTGGCCCTCTACAACCTCTTCTACGTCGGATGTCCGTCCACTCTCGGCCCCCCTCCTCCTCGCTCGCGACGTGACGTGAGCACGGACTGGGCCGCCTGTAGCGACGTCCGTCGGGACGGGAGGCGCGGCGTAGGGCCGAGTGGCAGCGTGGTGCATACGACAACCTCGAGGGGCTGGGCGAAGACGACGGACGCTGCGAACGGATACCACCCGCCGAGAAAGACAAGCGCTTTTCGCTTCGGGCTCGCCCCGCCGAGAGCCCCTTCCTTCGCCTCGTCGTCGTCGTCGTCGTCGTCGTCTGTCGCCGCTGCGAAAAGCAACGGACGCCACAGTGAACCAGTTGTGGTGCTCAAGCAACAGCGCGGCAGTGGGCACCCTCGACCCCCACCCCCACCCCCACCTGCGCGAAAATTCCAGATTCCCTCGGACCTCGACTTTACGGCTCACGTCTGTCATCTGTCAGGCACGCAGGCGAAGCCCTCCTCCCTGTTCCCGGTTCCGACTCACCGGTCGTGCCCCAGTCCCAGCCCCAGCCCCGGCTCTGCCCACTCTACCCCGTAGGTCGTCCTCCACAGGATGTGCCGAGCCCCGGGCGAGCCACAGTCTGAGCCAGTCAATGCCGAATCTACCGTCTCCATCCCCCTCGCCCTGCCGTAAGTGAGAGCGACTGTTTGCGGGAGTGGTTGAGAATATGTCCTTCGGACCTCGTCTTTTAAGATCAGAAACTCTGTTCGCCTACCGTACACAGTCGTGGTCTTTTGGGGGAATAATCATCAGGCCCTCGCCCTCCCCCTCGCGAAGCTGGTCCCTTCGCCTCCCGAGGCCCCCCAAATCCTGCATCGATTGGGATAGCCAGCCGACTACAGTCCTCACGCTGGTTTCTACAGCAACGGTCTTCGATCGCCTTACGGAAGCCCCAGGCGATGGGCCTGTGGACGGATGGACGAATGAGAGCAAAGCGGGCGACATATCCTCAGCTTCAACGTTCCGCGCAGCAGCAGCAGCAGATCAGATTCACAAGCGAATTCTCTGCTCATTCCCTTCCTTCCTCGTTGGCTACAGCGCGGCTCGTTCTCGAGATCGGGGTGTCCATGGGCACGGCATTGAATTCGTAGGAGGAGGAGGAGGACTCTCGAACGCCAGAGCTCCTCGAGCTCGACGTGACTCAGAAAGTGCTTGTCTCAGAGGAAGTTTGACTTGGGGAGTTAAAATAAAGGACGAGTCCCCGTCGATCGGGAGATGGCAGCCTCTTTGACCACAGCAAATGTGGTGGGCGAACACAGAAAACAGTTGCCGGATTCTTGCGCATCGAGTTACTGGGGTGAACGCCCACTTGGATTATTCGAAGCGGCTTGAAGCTTGCTGTAGGTGCGTGCTAGCCCCCATTAGGATAATTCGATTTAATACGCGAAGGGGAAGTACATTTGCTCGATCTTATCCAAGATGCACACATTGATTCAGCGGATGGGCATTTGCGAAAAGCAAACACTTGTCGTGGCAGTGAACCAGCTTATCTAGAGCCGACGAGCTGAATTACAGGAGCACCCGACTCAATGTCAAAGCGGATGTGCCAACTTGAGTGAGAATCGCCTCTTTGACCTCAAAAGCAAACTCTCCGAGGAGGACCCCGAGGATTCGAAATGACTTTCCGCGATCAAGTCAGTCAGTCAGTCAATCAACCAGTCAGACTGCAAATCAAAAGACCTCTCTTCCCTCCTCCCCCCGCCCCCTCGCGAGCCTAATTCCATGAGATCCACGCATGTGATGGTGACAAGTCTCGCACACCCACCCCTATGCACACATGTGCTACGAGGCCCCGGTGGTGGTAGACGCGAGCAGGCATGCAAGAGGGAGGACCATGGTGGACACCTTTCTACGCAAGATGTAAGCCTTGTGGCTACGTGATGTTTCGATTTAAATCATTCCCCGTCCATTTCATCAACAGCAGCAGCTGCAAGATGAGCAAGTCATAAGTGCAGGGGTTGAAGAGGACGGACGAGGGAGTGCCAGTGGCCGGGGTCAACCATCCATCCAGGCCCCTCAGCCCACGGATTTTACTGCAATGGGGTAGAAAACCGGAGACTTTTCTTTCTCCTCGTCTGTGTCATTGCGTGGGGAGGGGCTTATCCGGAGTACACAGTGTGCACAAGAGGCAAAGACGGAGAGGGGGAGGAGAGAGGGAGGGGTGGGGAGAGTGGGACTGTGGGAGAGATCTACATACACAACATACCTACACCCCTCGCGCCTATTATAAGCCATCAACTTTTACGCAGTCCTCCAACATTCCTTTTGACCACGCACATCAATTATGCCCAGAGCCACCAAACTTTGATAATTGATCCCCCCTTCTAGTGACGTCGATGAATGCAGACCTTTGCATAATGGCCTCAGTGACTCGGCTCGCTCGCTTCCTTCTCGACCGACTACTGTCCCTTCTACCGGTCACTTCCCCATCCCTCTTCTCCTTCCGACGAGGCGGTACACGAAAGTTTCGGGACAAAGCTTAAGCCCAAGCCCAAGCCCAAGCCCAAGCTCCACTCTATACATGGGTCGACCCACTGTAGCCGGGCAGGAGTAGCAGGCTCCCCTTCGATTATTCTGGGGTCAGTGTCAGCTCGTTTGACTCGACTCTTTGTGTGGAAAGGGACCGACTCTGGTGGTGTTCGATCGCCATGAGAGCAGGGCATCCACTTTTTGAGCTCACTCCCTTTTTTTTTCTGTCTGAAAGTTCCTTCTCTAATCAGCAGCAGCTGCTTCAAACTTAGCGGAGCAAGCGTTTGGAGTTGCCTGACATAAAATAAATAAATTGGATGAACGAAATGGGGGAGGATTCTGATCGAGGATTCTTCAGCCCCAGAGTCCCCGAAGATTAAGATATGCTGCATGCAAGTCATCCAGACGTGACCTCAGTGAGCACTCGAGTCTGGTGGGGCGATCAAGCCTCTGGCCCGATGGCAATAAGGTGGCTCAGATGGCTCTGAGCGAGAAGGAAAAGGGGCAAATCTGGAACTGGCCCAAGGGTACAATATCTTCGTCGTGCTCCTGTTCACCGCGTCGGATGTTACAAACTTTGAAGATGGGCTTTGGACACAGGTTCTCGCACGAGCAGAAGAGACCTGGCGGAGACGGCTCGCCTAGGCTCAACTTGCTCCTTCTGCATCGTAAGAGTTCATTTTCTGCGACGGATTCTCGTGTGCTCCCCTCTTTTCTCAAGTCCCGGTCAACGAGGAGGCCTTAGGCTGAAGCTGGGGTTGGGTCCGGTTGCAGCTCACTTTTCTTCAGAAGGTTGGGGCTGTTGGTGTATGTGCGGAATCTCGCACTCGAGCGCAGTAATAGACGATCTTCTAGAGCCTGGGGAGACGTGAGTTGCAGTCGATGGCATCACCCATCTGGAGAAGGAGAGGAGGATCTACCCGAGATTCGTATCCGCTGTGCGCTGGGATCCGTATCTCCGTCCCTTCATAGATAATGATACTGTGATACCTTGAGAGAAAATATATATAAATAAGTTTTTGAAAATCTATTATGGAGAACAATACACACAAACGAAACGAAGCAGTAATGGATATTAATAAAAGCCGCGAAGAGAAAAAATAAAATAGACTATATTTTCCACTAGAGTCTACGATTTCTCCAGGGCGAGGCTGCCTTCTATTTTCACATGCGAGCCTATCATCGAGGAAAAGAGCAGCAGCTGCTTTTTCTGGTGGACTAGTCGAAAAAACCGTGCAGGGGGCAGGGGGCCTATAAAAAATGGCACCGTGGGATCGATATTCTATGAATTACTAAAGATATAGTAAAGAATTGGGATAGCGAGCTTTATATAAATTTCCGACAACAATCCTGTACTTGACTCTTTTGGGATTGTATATATATCTCTCGCGCTAGATGTTTATGAACATGAGCCGGCCTGCCTGCTGCCTGCCTGCTTGGCTCCGGAGCTCTGAGCCACAAAAAGCAAAGCGAGAGCATTAGGCAGGCACTGTAGCGTCATCTCGTTCAGGATTTTATGTGCGATACAAAAGAGGTCGAGGATTATCTCCGGGGCCAACCGACAGGCAGACGGACATAGGGAGGGGGTAGCATATGCATACATTACATTTATATATAACCGAAGGAGGGGAGGGGCATCTAATTCGAGAATTGGTGCATAATCATCATCTGCTGAACAGAGGCGGAGAAGCGCTCGCTCGCTTAACTTACATTGTCAACCGGAGGCGAGGAGGTAGAGCGGTGGGGGAGCGAAGGGCAAGGGGGGTGGCGATCGGCACCGGAGCCTGGATCGGCCGCGAGATCGCCTGCGCACAGACCATCCCCTATATAGAAAGACTATAATTGGCGGGTCTTAGTTGTTGCCATTGCAGAGCGGAAGTGGTGTATGCCTCCAAAGATCGCCCAAATTCTCTTGTCATCACACATATGTCCAAAATGCACGAACTGGACTTGACACGCGGAAACAACAAGCTCCTGACTGGAATTATGGTCCATGTCAAAATCCCTTCGTGTCTTGTTATCAGAGTTTTTAGGATGGGGGGAGACACAGTGAACTAACGGAAAGGATGGGAAGAGCCCATCAAGTCGTCGGAGGATTTATTACAGTCACTTCCTCCCGCTGAAGCGGGGCTCAGGGAATCAGGCCCCCTGGCCCCCCTCCTCCTCCTCCTTCCTGCTCTACCCCTCCTGCCACCTCCAGCACCGGAATCCAGATCCACCACCACTGCACATGCTTACATTCTCTCGGTCCCTTGGCTTCCCCTCGCCTCGCCATATCCCCCACATTCCCCATCCCCGCCCCGCCCCGCCCCGCCTCGCCTCGCCCTGCACAAGCACAGCGAGCTCCACCGGAAGCACCAGCGGCAGCTGCTGCTGCATTGTGTCCATGCCCGATGTTGTTGCTCTGTGCCGCTGAGTGAGTGAGTCACCGCTCTCTGGCTCGCGCGGGGCTTGTCTCCTCGGCCAAACCAACAATAGCATGCTGCGGATGGTGCTATGGAGGTGGAGGTGGTGGCGTGGTGGGGTCCGCCCCACGGATGGATTACTTACTACTCGCTGCTGCGTTTCTGCTTCTGCTACTGAGGGAGAGTTGGGCCCGTAACTGTTAGGCGTGAGGTCAAAATGGATGTGTCTACTCGAAGCACAAAAACATTCTCGAGGACATGTTAGAAACTTGCTTTAAATCCAGGTTCCGGCCTAAATATAACCTCCCACGCTGATAATTGCGATGGCGAAATCTTCCAATAGTGAGCAGCCAAATATATACCGCTGGACTGGACCTAACCCAATCCCCTCCTCCCACCGCACCTGACCTCGGATCTCCGGCACGAGGACGATTAGCAGCACGGATGGACGCATCTGGGAGGTGGAGGTGGGAGGGGAGCATGGAGTTGATGGGATCTGGAGAAGAAGGAGAAGAAGAAGAAGAAGCTGGACACGGAGGGCATGGCAGCTCGAGGCCGGAGCCCCGGTGAGAGAGGTGGCTGGGGGCCCGGGCTCAATCAGCAGGATCAATGAGGCTCACCCACACAACATCATCAGCGAGCAGCGAGTTAATACCACGAACGCAAACGATAAACCCACTCACCAAACTTCACGTTCTGATGTGGTCTGTTAACGCGCAAAGAGAAGGTGACCATGTGAGCGGCGAGCCCAACCATGTCATGTGTCTTTCTATTTCACGAGTCCCTCTAAAAGCTCACCCCTTTAGCTCTAGCCCTCCGAAACAGTTGTGGATGATGTCTCTTGCATATGATTGACACTGATCTGTGAACTTCTCCGTCAGGACCGTCATCCTGGCATTTGAGAATGATTCATGTGACGGGCTCTCATATTCAGGGTGGTGGGTCCTTTTGCTCCCGAGCTGGGCAGGCCAGGCCTGGCCATGCCTCGGCCCGGGTCGTCACAACATCGTTTCGCTTCGCTTCTCTTCTCTTCTCGAATAGTATCGAACGAGGACTGGTTCCATGGAGCCCAGCACCTTCCCGCCCCAGTCTCCCCTGGAAGGCAGATGGACAAGCGAGAGATCTCGCCTAACATTCCAAGCCATTGCCAGCAGCAGTTGTCTCGCTCGATGGCGTTCTACAGCATGAGAATGAGTCTTTCGAAGATGAGCTTCCTATGAAGCATCAGGCCCATTTTGTTTACATTATCGTGTTCGGGGATCTGGACATGGGATTTGGTGTCTCGGAGTATACTGGTTTCGGTTCCTCGTTGGCAGATAATAGTATGTTCTGGCCAGATCCATACTTCGGAATCTGCAGATTCTCCATATCAGCAACCCAATCCTTTACCAGGCGCACGAGTCAAATCCTGTCGTCGGCATTCTGCCCAGGGCCTTATCACCCGAAAGCTTCTCGTGGTCGGGACCTGTCCGGTCCTTCCATCTCCCTCGCTCGCTGCTCCTCGTTTCCGACGAGTTCGCCAGATTCTGGCAACCCAATTCCCCGATCACCCCAATCCCAAACCATCCGAGTTCAACAACATACGAATTCTCATCAAGAAAGAAACCAAAGGCCCTTCCTCTGGGATTAATGTAATTCGATCGATCAGGGACATGAGGCAACTCCCTCGGCCCAACAGTTGCCAGCGTTATCGAGTGGAGGCTTAGAAGACCCGGGAAGACGAATGAGCAGGACGAGGATGAGGACGAGGACGACGAGGCTTTTGCTTGACTGCCCGTCGCCCCGTCACCGAATGCATGATCGAGAGATTGCTGCATGCCTGGAAGCTGGGGGCCGTGGACTGCATCAGGCGAACGTGGAGCCTGAGTCTCCCCTGGGCATACGTGTGCGCGGGGGAGCCTGGCCAATCTGAAGGAGAAATTGTGGAGAAAATGATGCGCGAGTGAAGGGTGTGGACTCACTCATGCCGGTTGACCGCTGGAGGTCAATGTGAGGGAGAGCAATTGAGACCGGGGTGAGAATCATGGCCAGCGGCGCAATCCGCGGGTTAATTGGCTCAGATAATTGATTTAATTGGCGGGGATGGTTTCGGTTATGGACTCTGGAGGAGCCGGACTACTGCACGGCAGCGGTGTGATTGCTGCACGGGAGACGGGCAACGAGAGCATCCTGATGCTCTCGTCGCGAGGTCTTCCTGGCGAGCGAGCGAGTCAACGTAAACAGTTGAGGGAACACCGAACATTCTCCCATGCGATCTCGTGACAGGGAAGGTTTTCGAGTTTTCTTCTCTTCTCACAAGTTTTCTTTCTTTCCTCCTTTCCTTCTTTCTTTCGCCAATACTGTAGATTTTCACAATCATTGTTTCCTTCTCCATCCGATAAACGACTTCGGCTGCTTCTGTCAACAATAAAGCGGTTGGAAGTCAACTGCCGCTGAAGGAGATCCTGTGCCTAACTTTACAGCTGCTTCAAAAGTCGAGCCACATCTCTGATTGGGCCCTTGAGGACAAAAGTCTTATGCTTCTCTTATTGCTAGGTCTGTGCTCGCAAACTGCACCTCGTACAAGAATTCCAATTATGCACGCCACTTGATGGATGCATCGCACAAGGTCCGAGTGTAGGTTCTGCAGAATGGGAGTGTCCTCTCTGACTACAAGAGTATTCGGCAATAGAAATCTTGAAAATTTGCTAACGGCCTTGTGAAGACTCTTAGTAACCGTCGAGACTTTCTAGCTCGTCCTCAGAGACGGAAAGAGTGACTAGCGGCTCTCAGAGGTGAGACTTTGGAAGCCTTTGGGCTGCTGTCAAGTCGTGTGACCATCCAAAAGTTCATTGCCCCGTGCTGGACTTACAGACGGACTTACTTTCTTCCTTGCATACACAAGAACTTATATCCGTAGAAAGCATTCCTTGACACAAAATTTTCATATTGAATGTCAACTCTCATTTCAAAAGTTAGGTGTCACGTGGTGGCGTAAACATGCAGACCAGAATATATTACAAGACGTCGCAATACAAGCTCGCTGAAATGTCAGCTCAAAAAATTGCTAGATGTACATCACCCGCTTTGATTGAACTGGAAACTTCATGTAAATGGGTGTGGATTCACTTCGTTATCAGATACTTTCCTACTTGGCTCCTATGTATTTAAAATGGACTAACTTTTCGTGCTAATTGCAACAAAAACTCTGGCACTAACCTAGGCCTTAGAGGAGCCTGGGCATCCTTAGTTCTTGCTTCTTCGTCGTCTGCGTGTACAATAGCCAGCAAATCCTCAAACAGCACATCATGACCTCCTCGCATAGGGTCCTGCACATAAATCACAGATCTTAAAATGTTAAAGTTCTTGCCGCATATTCTTCTGATATGTCAGTCTTTCTCAAGCAGATAGCGTAACCTACACATGAAATACGCCTTAATCGACTCAAAACTTCTCTCCGTCTGGCCTGGACAAAGTGTCTGTCGACAAGAGAAGATAACTTATTGGCATAGAATTGATGGAAACAAATATTCGTGAATCTCCAATGTGTTACTCGTAACCGAACCTACTGGTACAGAGGTTCTTCGTCCATGCCGTCGAAAGCTAACATCGATGTTTTAGGTCAGCAAGAGAAAAACTCAAACTATAGTGCTTCTGCTGCACGTAGTCACTTCATATACCTGAAGAAACACATCTGTATGTGTTTTGTCGGGGTAAAATCTTGTCTTCACAGTTGCGCCCTTCGATCGGAGTGCATCTGCAAATGTTGCACTGGCACACCACCACCGAATATTTGTTTCAAATATTCGGTAGACGCATACATTGATCATTCCTTCTACACTCCAGATCAGCTCTAAAGTCACTCCGTCAAGCACTTTATTTAGCAGCTTAAAATCAAGGCAATGTAGGCCCCTTAACAAGCTGCTATAAACCCTTGTCCGAACGAACTTACCTAGCGTCAGATGGTATGGAGTAGTCTCCGGTACCGTGGAAGAGGTAGATTGGAGGAAGGAGAGGAATAGCCTCCGCAAACGATTCGCTCAAAACTGTCAGCTCCGGAGAATACATTGGCAGGGATATTTCTCCTCCCATGACACTGCACACACATAACATTGCAGTGAGCTCCCATTTACCATTTACCATTTACCATTTACACAAATAAGCATATCCGGGTTTACCAAATGGAGTAGATAACTTAAAAAACAGTTATAACTTCGCAGCCCCGTGTTACACGACAATCAGTTTCTTCGTACGATGCTCTTGTACAGTTTTTCCCAGTTATGACCCAAAACTGAACCGCAGAATGCTGTTCGAACTCAATGTCAACATTCTCGTGTTCGAGCAGGCAACACTGTGACGATTATGAAAACAGAACATGCTCCAGCTATATAAACCAACAAACTGTTCACAGTACGTGAATCACCTTAGAAAAATACTTCGATAAAGACCTCTATTGTGGAAATGATCCACCAACTTGAGAAGATTATACCTGTGTAAAGCAGAGACATAATAGCACAAACAAGTTTTAGAGAACACAATCTCCTTCATTTCTATAACATGCCACACAATGAGACTGAACTAGTGCTTTGAGGTTCCACCCTGTGGATTACAAGTGGTGATGCAAGCCTCTCGAAGCAACAAAGACCTCGGAATCGGTATCTCCAACAACGGGATGTTGTCAAACATTAACAAGTAAGTAATGATCATAGTGGCGTCCAACACGGTTCTGAAGCCACACTTTAAGAATCATACCCGCCAGATATCCCCAGAAAACCTTTGATCTGGCTGCATTTCCAAGAAATGTCTCCTTCACCTTGGCCTATTTCTTTCTTAGCTTGGCCTACCAAAGCACAGGCGGCCAGATGACTTCCAGCAGATTGACCAGCCAGAAATAACCTGGTTGAAAAACAGAAAAAATGTTTAACCGCAAACCCAGTCAAAATGTAAATATACGGTGTGAACTTATTTTCACTAAGGTAGACATGTTGAGCCCAACTCCAAAATTAAAACCCCTGAGCTGTAAGAAGTGTGAACAAAGAGAAAATATTCAAACATGTACACCTATTCCCAGTTAGCGAGCGACGGAATGCTGAAATTCACTACAGTACCCAGCCAAAACCCAACGGTTCATTATCATTGCATTCTGCCCGGCAATAACACAAGCTAAATATGAAGTGTCCCCGACTAGCAGATTATGAAGGGTTCTAAGATCCTCCCTTAACAGTAAATAACCTAATCTAAAACTTTGTACCTGTTTGGATCGCCTCCGTATTGTGCTATGTTGTTCACGATGAAACCGATACCATTACAGACATCCTCTACCATCTCACTTACACAACCCTGTGGGAAATTCCTGTAGAAAAACAAATGTATCTAAGTAAAAAAATTAGTTTGACCTCCATGATCACAGAAAACGAAGAACATTCTGTATACGGAACGTGAGATTTGGAACGCTATATCTACGGCATGTGCTGAACTTTGAGCCGAGTTGTTCTAAAATATCAAGAAGATTCCACCATTCCAGGAAAAGTAAAATTTAGTAAAATTTAGAAATTACCTATAATCGATACAACAGACAATAACATCCCTCTCAACAAGCTGTAAACCGAGAAGTGAACCCCAAGCTTTGTATCTGCAATCAATCACAAAATATCGTAAAACAACAGCTTGTTACTTCAACAACGATGCAACAGACCGAAGAATCTCCATAACCATAACCCAGCTTCTCGTGACCAGACTGGGATTATAAAAAACATCAGACGAGCAAACAGCGTGCAGCAAACCTACTGGTTCGAGTTATCCTCACACCGACGTAAATCTCTGAGTTAGTTGAGAACTACCAAACTAGCGGTATGAGTTTGCATCTTACAGGAAGATGAATGAATATTAAGCATCCAATAAGGTCTTGACATAAGGATGCAGGCCTCTGAAAGTCAAGCTGTCCTCTTGAGGCAAGGGCATAGCCATTTATGTCAAACGGAAGTTAAGAACGAGCCTGTCCGGCATGTGCCTTAGTATATCTACATGGCGGTAAGGGTAACATTCTTACCCGATGATCCAAGCACCACCAGTCACAAATATTACGACTGGTTTTGGTCGATCTGTATTATCTGGAAGGTACAAGTCCAACCTGGTCATGACATACACTCACAAGTCAATTTCGGCAGGCTGTAGACTTAATTCCAGATGCTAAACCTGCAGGTGTGAGCAGGAAATCATTACATTCTCTTCATAACTAAAGACTACCCACCTGAGCATTGAGCTGGTTATAAGAGATTGCTACATATTGATTGGCATTGGGCAAGAAACAGTTCAAGTTTGAAAAAAAAACTCCACACAACTAGGCGCGCACCCATCCAAGAATTGACATCATATTTAAATGTGCAGCTACTTCCACAAGTCAAGGTCCTTTCTTGATCGGAAACAAATTCCAATGATGTATACTTGAAATATATTTGTATATAGTTGTGACATGCAACCCTCCTGCCACTAATTTGGTAGCATAACGCCCAAGGAGCGTTAGGGTCTACAGGGTGAATAATGTCCACTCTGACAAAAGCCAAGTATTGACGAGAGGAATAACTAGCAAAGAAGCAACCGTAAGAGATTAAGGTCGAATGTAAAGGCACCTGTTTCTGGGTTGATCACCATATACAATGCTGCGATGTACATGCTTTGAAAAGAAATATTGGTATCCGACTGAAGCACCACCCAAACAAATCAGTAATTTCAATATTCAGCTCAAGGACGTTGCACATTCAACTACATAATGTCTTTGCAACTGAAAACCAGTCCAAGAGTACAACCCAAGTCTCAAGTAATATAAACATATCATATATTGTCATACATTACTGCTGCTGGTTTCTATGCCTGAATGGATCTTTTCTGAGAAAGTCTAGAATTTTAAAACACGTTCCAACCCTTCTATAGGACACAAGCATAGACAACCAGTCTTCAATTCGACAACTCTTCATGTATACTCCCATTCCGAATGAGACTTCTCTCATCCGAAAACGAACATGTCTTGACTTTACGATTCTTTAAAATTCGGGACAGGAGCAACGTATTAACATACAAATGTAAACCTCCCCATCGTAGATGGGCAATTAATCAAACACAAAATATAATTAAACACGGAGATAATGAACAACGCTTTAATTATTCACCTTGCAAGAACCCGGGCATCAGAAGAATAGCGTATACGCCAAGAGCCAACATCTTGGTGATCCATCGATAGCCCACTCTGAAACATCAATGTCGACGAGTAATTGGGTCAAAACCTGTATCAAACCTCTGCCAAATTCCGCAGTGACTTCCGATAAGAGTTATACTGACGTCCACTGAGCCAGCAAAGAATAGATTGTGATCGAACGTCACTGTTAGACTTCAGTTTTCTTCCTGATATCTAGTACGGTCTTCATGAGCTCCTCGTTTATGTAATGCCAAACTCCTGAAAATCTATTACCGTATAAATAATTCAAACATTCAACCGCTTTTTCGGCTTTCGTAGTGCGCTGATGGCCAGCAGAAGCAGTGGATTCGCATGTTTATGGCCGAAGGCAAAAAGTGAAGTGCTATATTGTTGAATGAATACTGCAATTATTAGTTTCTCGTGCAAAGACTTTCACTTCCTTTGTGTACTTTTCATGATTGTTACTGGTCAGTTACATTCTCGTTTTCGAGGATCGTAGCTTACAATATACACATTTGGCTGTTGCAGAATTGATACCGGCTCCCGCATTTTTCGAGAGAGAGCAAAGGGCTACTTCAGATATAATCCTCAGAACTTCAGAGCATTGAAGATTGCCTCTTCCACAACGACCTTCTTCAAAAAGAGCTCGTCCAACTCTAAAGTGAAATCATCAAACTAACTGCGATCAAATTAAGGGATGCAAGATGTTCTCACTACCCATATTCAATGAATCACATCGGACATAGCCTTCAAGAGTGCCAAGATCTTGGACCCTTGTGTGTGGCAGCAATCGCAGCTGGTTGGCCATATGGCTGGAAACTGTAAAGCTCTTAAGTGTTCGTGAGGTATTGATGGACATGCCGTAGTTATTTTTGCAACGAAGCGTACGACTTAAACTATAGAAGTGGTTTCGATAATCAAGAATGTGGACACCATTCCTGGACAGGCATTTCAACTTCGAGTATGATATGAACACTTACCCGAGATAACGAAGGAGACGAAAGCTCAAGCGGGTTATCAGCCAAGTCTCGTGGGCAGCATGTTCCACATCATCCCTGAATGAAGAATGCTGACGCGCGAGAGGAACAAACCCCACATCGTCTTCGGAGAAACATCTTCGTCTTCGTTGTTGTCCTCGTAAAAGAGGTTGTTGGTCATAGACAACTTCAGAAGCGTGACGAGAGAGATGATTCCCACTTTTAACTCTCAGCACTGGTGTTGCAGCTGTTAACGAAGCCACCTCATCCTTGAGCTTCCTGATATCCACCTTGGTATCACGACCATCAACTTCAGGAATAGCCAATCCAGATCGCGATGAAGTTTCACCTTCTGACTTTGACGGTGTGAGTTTGACTGCATGTTCAGAAACTGCTGATGCCCCAAAGGAGGTACTCAGACGGTAATCATATGCACCTTCGTTCAGACCATTTGTGAGTTCTTCAACTGTTGTATGTGAAAGTGGTTCCTTCTTCACATCAGTGACTGTACGCATCTTAGCTTCGATCTCCCAAGAACAGAAGTACCTGCTTGTAGGTATCTGCAGTGTACCCGTAGAAAACGGGTGATTCTGGAGACTCCGCTGAAAGCTGGATGTGGACAGCTTAGAACCACCCCGATCCTGCAGCACAAGAAATAAGATTATAACCAACCATAATACATAAACGGCGAGCTGCAGGAATGACCTGCCATCAGTTTCAGTTGTTTCTCTTTAATCTCACGCTAAAAAATTCTTCTCATCACTTCAAGAGTGTATGTGCGCGACTTACCTACGATTGAATTAACAAGCAGTCTCAACTGTTTCCTTGAAGCTACTTTCAACCTCGTTCAGATGGTTTTAAACAATAAACAGACAAGAACGCCACGCCCAAATGATCACGCACATTCCACTGTGGTAAGAGTTTGCACTGCAATTGTATTTCACCTCAACCTCTAGTCCTGGCTAATGGGAATTTCGAATCGACTTGGAGGCTGAACGTTCCTAATTTCAAAGATTATAGATCAGCTAATAACTGCATAACTCTGCTTTCAGAGAAGTTTGAAAGCAGAAAAACGCCACAAACTTCAAGGCCGCGCTGAGAGTTCCAAAAATGAATCACGAATCATCCACGGAAAACTGATTTTCATTCACCCAAAGTTTGGTATGATAACCCTCTCCCTATTCATAGGTTTCCAAAATTCCATCGCAGAGATCCGCAATGTGCAACTCTACCCAACGTACCTGGTCCTTCTCCCGGACCCTGCAATAACTAGCAAACCCTCAGCGTTGCAAGATTTTGAAAGAAATCTTTCTTTTCGAAGAGAAGAACCAATTGTGAAGTCTGACGGAATCAAACCCCCGAGACTGCCAACCTCTTGAATTGGCCCTTACAAAGAGAAACTCAGGACATATGAAAAATTGAGATTCCAAAGCTAAATTTGATATTTAGATTCAAAGGGCGGCAGCAGATAGAATTCAGAGTCCACACCACTGGATCCGGGAACATGAGCGACCGAGCAAAGCAGTGATCGTAAAAAGGAGTAAAAAAAAATCCAAACAATGGCAATTTCATTTACCTGCGGGCCAAATCTGCTGATCACCGCCGAAGTCCTGATCAAGCAATTGGCCGCACGAGAGAAACAACAGCAGCGTCGTCCTCCATACACCAGAATGGCCTTCGAGCGAAGCATGAATTGAATCTATACTACACGATCGACAATCCGCAACAACGGCAGACAGCGAGGTCCGAGACTTTCAAACCACCGGGCCACCTTCTCCTCCCTCCCTCTGCCAGCGAGAAGAAGAGGCGCTCCACATGGCCCGGACCGGCCTGCAAATCCCCACTCCCCCCTGCGCAAATGTTTCCATTGTCTCCTCCTCGTACTCTTCCCCAACTGCATCCATCCATCCTCCATCCTCCATCCTCCCCCGCCAAAGTTCCGTCCTCCCACCTGCCCTCGGACAACTTCCCCACAGAGAACCGCACCAGGAGCTTTCACCGACCGGTAGACTAATATTGAGAATATTCCATCCAAGATTCTAGACGGACGGGAGACGTGGAACAAGAGAGGTTTTCACAGCCGTCCGATGCCTGCTTCCACGGATGTGTCGTGCGAAGCCGAGTCCTCCGGAGTCAGGCTTCCCCGTCGCCGTGACGTCGGACCATCCGGCCATCCGGCCGTCCGGATCGCGTGGGCTTAACGATCTAACTCGCCGGTCCCTCGGTAGGTTGTTTGCTCGGTGGTTTGTGCCGGTGGTTGCAGTCGATATCTGCTGGTTCGTGATCTGTGCATATGCCAAGCACGGAACGCGGACCGCTCCCAGATTAGAGCGGGGCTGCAACACGCCGCAAGGGCGCCAGGGACGCCATGGGTCGCATCCTGCTCCGCAGTGGGTCGGTAGGTGCAGGAGATTTACACGGCCAGGCGGTTGGATGAATCCTCGGTTGTCTGACCCGCCCGCATGAGCATCTTTTGGACAGGTTTCTGTTCTCGGCCGCCACGTGTCCGTGGTCCCTGCACATTGGTCCGGTTGGACGACTCTCCCGCCGTCGCGCCCTCGTCTGTCCCATAGGCCCTCGTTATCTCCGAGCCCTCTTCGTGTCGTCTCCATCTGCAATTCTATCGGCCCGAGTTTGGCTGCTTGACAACAAGTCCCTTTCTATATTTCTACATTTGGAACTGATTTGAATCATTTTGTGTCTGATGGACTCATTGCCAGACTGAGGTACTTCCGAGAATACATGTTCCCGGAGTGTTTTCGAGCGAACGATTTTTTCGTGTTTTGCACTTTCGTGCCCGGTTGTGCCTATTCGAGCTAAGTCCAAAATTGCGAAGTCTCCTCATTGAGCCTTGCGATTTTGGAAGTCCCGAACAAGAGTAGGACATTTGCTGAGACAAAGACCGTATTGATCTAGTATCATTCGAGTGATCCTTCTTTTCGATGAGATTCCTTGTACAAAGTGCAATATTGTCTGAGATTCAACTTGCGAGCTCGTAGCGAGTCAGCTTCATAATTGAGACCAAAAAGTGTGTAACGAACAAAGCACAATCTCTGAGGACCTGGAAACCTCTTGTACTTACAGTACTATAAGTTCCACTTCCTCTTGCTGCCCGGTCGTTACTTGTTACATGAGATTGCGTGATCACTTTCCGGTAACGTGCAGACTCCAACTGATTTTGATTCAATCTAACAGCTTTTCGAACCCACTTTACCATCCAATAAGTCAACGACTTTTTTAACAATGGATTACGTGAATGAGGTTAAGGAACTGAGAGGGATACGGAATAATAGTTCTGGGCTATGTGAATTTTTTTCCTATTCCTGTGAGGTTAATTTCTTAAACACATGTACATTTGAAACGTGAGACAAAACAGTATATTCTAACTATTCAAATTTTTAATTTACTTAACCTTGTTCACATTGACGCCTAACATGAACATTATGGAAATTATAATATGTTCTTACAACCATTAACTTTTTCTATATAATGAAAGTAGTGATTTTTCTCATATTCAGAAGTTGTGTAAAGTTTTCCTCATTTCAATATAATGTATTCAATATAAAATTTCGAATTTATATGGAACATAATCCAAGTATGATGAATCTTGAAAGGCTATGTCAAAAACTTGGGGTAAAATAATATCTCATTATTAAAATATCATATATATCATATCTCATTATTAAAATATTCTTGTTATCTTTGGCTTCAAATTGCGTTTTGCAACTATAGTCAAGTTCATAATACAACATACATGTTATCAACTCAAGATCTCACAAACCATTTATGAAAAAAATAGAATTTCATCATTACACATATACTTAGAGGAGTTTGACAAAAACTAGTTTCATCATTTCCAACGATAACACCATCAATATATCATGATATGGCTTCAATATGTCATTGTAATTATAATTTTTTTGAAAAATAGGCAATATAGATAAACAGGATAGAATTATTTTTTATTTCATTTCACATTTCTTATGTTGAATAAGCATGTGATTTTAATCTAAAAGTGAAAAATGATGTATTACACTTCAAATTATATTTTCAAGAACAAATATGTTATGAATGAGTTTTAATGTTTTTTCTTAAACTTTGTATACAGTATTTTGGTTATTTGAGGAGGTTTGCTATGCATGGCTTTGGAGTATGATAGACTCAATCTCTTGCTTAATGCTCTCAATCTGAATACTGTCGTGGAGACCAAACATGATCATACACGCTTTGGTTAAACCTTGATATGACGGATCTCTAGCCATGAGCAAGAAATAATTGTAGCCGGTAATTGATCCAACAGTCGTCAGGAAAGGGGCCACAAGCTCCATCACGTCTTAGGACAACTCCTACATTGTTGATCAAAAGTCTTCTCAGTCCTGTGGTAGAATCTGGAGTGTAGTCTAGAGAGATACACCCATGTGAAAAAAAGGTAAATTTTACTCAAACAAGAGCACACTGTACAACTTTGAATGTTGACATAACAAGATGACAACCATCAAGTCTAAAGTAACAAGATACAACAATAAATAAATACAACAATCGTGAGGATACAACACAATCAAATATAACAAACGTGATGATTATCTCATCCCGATTGTTGAATGTCATATTCACTAGATGACAGAATGGTAAGCGTTTTGGATCTAAAGATGGATTCAAGTATAAGAGTAAATGTTTAGATTCACAAATGTGATTCGAGGTTGATCATATTCACAAGATGACAAGGATGACAAGCGTTTTAAATCTAAGTATAGATCCAAGTTTAATTGTAAATGTCTAAAGAGTAAAATTATGATGTGTTGAAAATGTTTCAAGAGTGGACAGGTTAAAAAGAACTGCTCTGTGAAGACCAAAATTGTTTATTTTTTGTTAGCCAACGTGATTTAAGAGTTTAATCTTGAAAAAAATGACTTGTTAGACAATGAACTTTGATGTTGAAGGTATGACCTCTGCAATTCACTACAGTATGTTGGTGATGTATAGATTATATATCATGCTTGTTCTCATGACAATTGTTACATTGAAAAATTTCTTTGCCTATCTCTGTATTGAACTATTGAGTTCATATGAAAAATGATCAACCATATAAGACATCAAGATATTGCATCTCTTAAAATTTTGTAGTTTGATGAAATCCAATGTTCCATTGATTAATGTTAGGTTCTTTCAAAATTCAAAATACTCAATTTGAGACTCAGATTAGACAGAAGTTGACATATTTACATACGGACAATGGCAAAGAGTATAATCTTGAGTAGTTTTAGATATAATGCAAACAAGAGAAAATTATTAGTTATCTCATCATGGTTTAAACTTCAAATCAAAATGTTGTTTCTAAAAGTCTCAATCATAGTGTTGAAAAAAATGTTGAGACAATCTATTTTAACACATGAATTTTGGGTTGAAACTATCAATATTGTAATGTATTTGGTAAACCTTTAAACTTCTACTCCAAATAATTTCTTTACACCGATTGAACTGAATCACAAAAGATTGGTTGATTATAATTGTTTGAAAATAAATAGTTTTAAGACTTAGTCTTTCATATCTAAGAAGAATAGGATCAAGTTGAACTTTACATCCAAGAAATGTCTATATGCTAGTGATGTGAAAAATTATATGTTATGTGATCAAATAGCCGTTAAAGTTATCATCATTAGAAATGTTTTCTTCAATGAGTTCAAATCATTAAAAGATGGAACTAGTTACCAGATTTCATGTATTATGATCTTTGGACTAGTTCTCACTCAAATTTATCTCATATGACTTTTTGCTAGCTCATCATAGTTTTAGAATACAAGAAATTCTCATCATGCATCTCTTGCAAACACACTCTTATACAATCTCTCCACTCATAACTCAAATTCATTCACTCATTAACACTCCAAGATGGTAGTAAAACTCAACCTTTTTTTGATGGAACAAGATCTCACACACTTTCAAAACTTGGTTCAAAGTCTCGTTTCTACCTTTTTATTTTTATTATGAATAAAATTACTCTTATAACACATGGTATTTATCACTCAATTTACTATTACTTAGATAAATCTGGGCAGGTCTGACTAATTTTCATTACTCAACAACATTTCATAGCCTTAGCTAAACATTCTAGAAGTTTTTTTTGTTCCTAGGCTGAAATGACGAGATATCATTTGAAAGTTAAAACTTTAAGACTTTAAATTTGTCACTATGTTAACTTTAGACATAGTCTAACTAACGAAATTTCTATTGCTCAATCAAACCAATCAAAACTAACACGTAATCAAAGTATATTCTCCTTAAAATCCAAATTTTGATATTTAATAAAATAATATTTTTCACTCAAACTTCTAGAAAGACTGTGATTATATTGCAACATATAAACTTAATTGCTAGACTTGGTCATAACTAACTAAACTTATTCATAATGAAACTAACCATGTTCAATTCTTTAATTACTTTTAATAACAATTCACATATACAACTACTGGTCCTATAATGTTGACAAGGAAAAATATCTTTTCATGACTAATTTTGAGAACATATTGATCATTTTGTGATTAATGATGAATTTAATTCTAGTATAAATGTAGCAAATTTATGAAGAGCAAGATTTATAGTAGCAAATTATTGTTGAAAAATCTCAAATATCTGCAGCAGATAATAGAGAGCAACTAAAATATTCTACTAAAAGAACATCAAATTGGATTAATACGACTCTTGCAAGGTTGGATTATGTATTAATTCATGCAAATTTGAAGATCAAGATATTGATATAGAGAATAGCGATGACATTGCATTGATCTTGGAAGAATAAGAATTCTTTTTCTTGTAGAATAGCTCAAATTTGTGTCAATAAACTTGACTGAAATGCTCCTATGGAGTATGAGATGTAGTGGTTGATGCATAACAAGACCTAAGAGCTAGTGAAGCTTTCAAAGATTCAAAATTTGATTGATTACAAGTGTATGTACAAACTATATTGTACTTGTGTTTGTACACGTAATGAGAAAAGAATATTCAAAGTCAAATTGGTGGCTTGAGTTTTAACAAAAGAGAATGATGTGAAGTATGACAAATTATTCTCATTTGTAGCAAACTATGTTAGAATTTGACAAGTATGTTCACTCGATGTAATATTTAGTGTAGTTATGAATCAAATAGATGTAATTGCAACATTTTTCTATGTATCTGTAGAGAAATAAATCTACAAAAGACTACAAGTTGGCTTTGAGGAGAACGATCCTGAAATGTTAGTTTGTAGATGTCTAAAATCATTATATACACTCATCAATTCTTGTATTACATAAACTTGCAAGTTTATAGGTAGTGGAGTACAAGAATTAATGAGTTCATGAAAGCAAAACTTTTTTCACGTAGTTTGTATGAATTTTTGTTTCATTGCCAACTTCAATTGTAGAATTTAATACGCAATTGAGTAGAGTTAACGCGGTAGAGAAGCAACGCCTGCATTGGAAAGTATGGTGACACTTGTTAATATCTGAATGAAAATGTGATTTTTGTATCATTAGCCAACTTTGATCGTAGAAGGTAATACGCGATTGAGCAGCGTTAACGCGATAGAGCAACGAGGCTAACCAAACTGAAGTAGAATGATTAGTACTTGTCATTGGAGGCATTGGAAAGTATGGCGATACCTGTTAACATCTGAGCAAAAATGCAATGTTTGTCTCATTAGTCAACTTTGACCGCACAAGAATCTACGCGGTTGAGCAGCGACGCCAACCTAATCAAAGTACAATGATTAGTACTTGTCATTGGAAGCATTGAAAAGGATGGAGATACTTGCCAACATCTGAGAAAAATGCAGTTTTTGTCTCATTAACCAACTTCGATCGCACAAGGTACTAGGCGATAGAGCACCGGCGCCAGCCAAACTGAAGTGCAACAATTAGTACTTATTCTTGGAGTCATTGGGATTATGACAACAACTGTCAACATTTGAATTATTTCAATGCAAAGGTATTAATTTTTATCTCATTTGATTGCCGAAGGTATTACGCAGTTGAGTAACCTTAACACGGTAGAGCAGCGGTGCCAGCTAAATTGAAGTACAATGATTAGGACACAATTTGGCGTTGAAAAGGATGGTGATACTTGTCAACATCTGAGAAAAAATATGATTTTTGTCTCATTAGACAACTTGAAATGCGAAAGGTATTAAGCGATTTGTATGATCTTGAAGAAGATGAATAATGAAATTTTCAATCTTATTACTCTAGTTTCCTACATTTTATTCATCTTGGCAAAAAATCAATTCGATATCAAAAGATGCAAGACCAGCTAAAATCTTCATTAAGGATGAATGATTTGGATAAATCCAAGAGTATTCTGAGGATGAATATTTATACAAAATTGATAAAAAAAAGATTATGATAAAATCAAAACAAATATTTTCAATATGTGCTTAAAATGACATATCTAAGAGATTATTAACTTTTTGGCAACATATTTCAAACTTTCCGCAATTCAATGTTCAATCAATGTCATTAAAAAGTGAAAGATGTTATCAATGTTTTATCACAAAGTTGTGTACAACCTCATGTATTTGATGATGTGCATAAATCATGATATTGTTTTAAGCAAAATGAGGATGTCAAATTGAGAGAAGTTGCATTAAGCAACAATAAAATGAATTTCCAAGTATCTATAAATATTTAAAGATTATGGTTTATTGTTTGATGATTTATTCAACATTGTCAAATCCTTGCTATACTACATTGATGTTGATGATGGAAAAAATTTAGACAAGAAAAAATCTACTATTGAATATGTGTTTGCATTTGGTGCTGTATATATTAGTTTGAGATATAACTTGCAAAAGTTTGTAGTTCAATCTACAACAAAAATTGAATATGTAAGGATAGCAAAAGCGACAAAGAACCTATTTGGTTTAATAGCCTTATCATTGAGATGACATTGAATGAATACGTTGTTAATCTTCAATGTGATAGCCAAAGTGTGTTACATTTTTAAAAAAATCAAGTAATGAATTTCAAAATGAAAAGAATCAATATCAAAAATCATTTTATTAGATATCAAATTTTTGATAAAATGATTGAGTTAGTCAAGATTGATGATATATATAATTTAGTTAATGTGTTGATCAAAGTATTTACTTTGAAGAATATTATGAAACATTGTGCTGCCATACAAGTTTCTCATGAGGAGCATAAGTAGAGCTTACTAGTAAATGTAGGTTAGCTTTAAATATTTTTATCCTATTTTTTATTGGTTTCAATTTCTAATTGGTTCTATTTTAAAGAATGGTATTTTTTAGTTTTCAAAAAATAACATTCATAACATGTAAAATTACTCTATGGGCTTCTCATAGAGTAATTTTGCAGATTAGAAAGTTATTGTTCCTCGACATGAGTTAAGTATGAGATTGTTAAGTTATAACTTAAGTTAATTAAGGTTCAATTAGCTATAAATTATGTTTTTGACTATGATTACAAAAAACGAGAAGATCTAGCTCATGCCGCTGAACATCATCAAGACCTCTCATGTCTCCGTGAACCAAACCATGTTAATTTTTTCGAGCTTTTGTGAGAACTTTATAATTTAATCTTGCATGAAAAACCTTTAAATTTTGATGAAACTTCTTTTTATAAGAATTTCTATCTATTTTTTTAATTTTTAACTTTATTCATTGATTATTTTCCATGTTTTTTTCTTTCACAATGTATTTCTAATATATAAGGATCTTATAGTTATTTGATAGTTTGTTACCTTGCATCATTATCCATGCAAATTTACTCCACAAGCAATTGCAATCAAAATCAATCATTTCATTGTCTTATAGGGCATAATCTAAAATATCAAGAGAAAGGTGAAGTTTTTCTTGTTATTAACTTTAATGCTCGCATATTTTCTATCAATTTACACAATATGGTGATTATTTGTCTTCTCACTCTTTTGAAGAAAATAAGGATGGTTTGTGATCAAAAATTTCTTGTGATCTTTCTACAAATTATTTGATTGAGCATTTCTTGAAGTTTGAAGCCACATGTAATATGAATGTTCTCAATGGTGTTTTTTTTCCAAATTCTCACTTCAATACATGTTTTTCCTCTATCAGCGTTAGCATTATCCTTTTGTACTCTGCCACTAATAGTTCTTTTATCTCAACATTTGATATTCTAGAGCCTCAACCAAAATCAGATCATACAACTCTTTTATTTACTCTTTTGTTGTCAAAGTCAAATATTATCTCTACATGTCATTATGTTTTTATTTCCCCCAAATTTTGTTTTGATCTTAGTAAGAAGTAACTTTACAGTCAACATTTACAAAACCTCTTGATACTTACTACTTGAAGCTTTGATCCACATAAATCTAGTTTGCAACTCATCGAATTGCTCAAAAACTTTGCTTCTAAATTCTTTTGATACATAAGAATTGGAGAGTTAGCAATCTTTTTTGCAATGGATGGTTTGACTTTGATTGGACACAAGCAAGGGCGAGATCAATTAGTAAATCTTTGGATCTTCACAATTTGCTAGTTATGACAAGAGTTTACAAAGACTTGATGAAGTCTAAGAATCAAACTTTTTTGAGATGCAAGCAAGAGTGCTTGACAAAGGAGTTGTTGGAAAATCCCAAATTTTTTTTGGAAACATTAGCAGTAAAATCTTTTAAACCTAATCTTGATCCCAAGTCTTTGGTTTCTTGGCTAAAAAGCTTCAATTTTTTTTCAATGCTTCATCAATGCCACATTGTAAAGAGAAACCTGGTTTATTTTCTGAAGCTAAAGCGATGACTCAACTCAAAAAATTGGCAAATGGTAAATGAATTTCTTAAGTGGGCAAGAGATGTTATTTAATCTTTACTCACTAAAGTGTTAGAGATCGCTGCTATGTATGAATTTTCTTCAATTTGGTGCATACGGAAGATAGTTACTATTCACAAATCTAGGAGCAAGAACTTGGTGACAAACTATTTAACTATCTAGTGTTGTATTTTTGCCCAATTATTTGGCAAATTGGTGGAATCAAAGTTAAACTCATGGGTTGAATCATGTCAGAATAGAACGCAGTTCCAAGCTGGTTTTTGTTCTATATTCAACATTATAAATCATATAACTTTTTTTTTCGTGTTTTATGAAATAAGAAATGGAAAATTTGTTTTGTGCCTTCATCAATTTCAAAAAAACTTTTGACACAAAACCTTGTGAGCTTTTATGAGAAAGATTGCAAACTATTGGAGTATCATCAAATTTCTCACATGTTGTGGTCACATTATACAACTCTGTTTGGACCAAGATCAAAATTTCTCAAACCGAAGAGATTTTGAGTATCATTTGAGATATTCAAGATTGTACTCTCTCTCCTACTCTATTCGAAGTTTTCATATATGATATAGAAAGGTGGTTAGAGGATTGGGAAAAGTGAAGGTGTCAAACTTGGAGGTTTTGTCATCAAAGCTTTTTTGTATGCAAATGATATCATATTACTAGCACGCGATGCCATTAGTTTACAAAAACAACTTGACACTTTGGCTAATTTTTGTACTCAAAATCAGATGGAGGTCAATTTGGAGAAGTCAAAATGCATTCTTCTGGGCATTAGATCTAAGCTTTCTTTCTTTTACAAAGGATTACAGTTGGATAAGTGAGGAGTTACAAATATTTAGGCTTTGATTTCTTCCACGATTATAGTAGAGCACTTTGTGTGCAAAGAGAGTAAAAACTAGTTTCAAAGCTCTATATTCATTGCTAAATAGATGTAGATGAGTTCATCTAATGTCTTGGAGTCTTAGTAAATTCTTATTTAGGAGCTTAATGTTTCCGGTTATCTTATTTGGGACACAAGTGTGAGATACTAGTTGTAAGAAGATAGGTTGGCAGCATTTGGAGAGGATGCAAAAGATCTTCTTACAAGAAAAATTGGATGTGCAAACTTCATAAGCTATTTTTCTTGCGGAAACAAGTTGTTTAACTCTTTGGGCTGAAGCTCTATTCTTAAGTATTACTTACATTAGAAGAGTGAGATCTCTTAATGCTTCTTGGCTTTCTCTTCAAGCTTTGTGTGCCACACGTTCCAACGAATGATTTGCAGATGTGATGACTTAGTCTTTGAGATGGATAGTGACGGAACTCGATTGGAGTTTGCAACATATGGCCCTCGCAAGTATATTAAGGAGGAATTTCTTAACATTATTTAGAGCAGACAAGACACTAAAGATGAAGTTTTATCAACTTCATGTGAATCCTATGCTTGTATATTGTGAGCAAATATATCTACTTGCGGAGATCTCTACATCTTTACGTCATATTATTGCTCGGTATTAAATAGGATCTCATAGTATCCGAATTGAAGAAGGACGTTGATTGAATATTAATAAGACTGAACGTATATGTAGGCTATGTGATGGGAGAAAAGTTGAGTATGAAGAGCATGTGTTTGCTACTTGTACTAGATTTAGAGGAATAAGAATGTCTCATAAAGTTGTTGTTGAGAATTTTCACTCTTTACTATAGCTTGCGCCTTATGATTTAGGTTGTTTTATGAGGGATGTTATTGGTTATTGTTCTAGTGCTCTAGGCACTAGCTAGAGGTTTTTTTTTGGTTCTCTCCTAGTCTGGAGTTGGATTGTTTGGATTGTATGTTTTAGCCTTTTGACCCTTTGGATCCCACGGTCCTGATCTATTTAACACTTTACCATTTTTTTTAGTATAAAGTTTGTTCGGAATATCATATCAATTACATCATAATAGCAAAGAGCTTCAAGTGTGTGAGATAAGAAAAACAAAAAAACAAAGACACAATACTTTATAAGACTGTAAAAAAAATATGCTTATTATTGATTAAAAATATTCAACTTAGAAAATTTTGACTATGTATTCATCTAATACAACTTTGTTACTATATTAATGTGACTGCACATAGTGTTGAATTTGAAACGTATGCAAGGGACATGAACAAGTTTCATGATCCTTACATAATTTCATATTAATCAATGATGTTTTAAATTCAAACTTAAAATATAAATTTAGGTTGTCAATTTCACTTTTTGAACTAGTCGGTTATGACCTTTCTTTTTGAAACAAAAATATTGCAATAAACTCTACGCTCTCTTACAAAATTTTGCCATTTTTTCTACTAAAGTTCTTGTTTTGATAAGGTTGTTTGTGTATTTTTGGTTAAATCACAGATAAAAAAATCCTAGTCAAACCATTTAATTTTTCCTCATAAATAATTTCCTGTTTATTATTATTTATTTTATAAATTAACAAAAGATTATGAGGTACTGAATTTTATAAAGCTCATTGCATTTAAATCAATTCTAAGATGTCATGAAATAGATTGTGAAAAAATTGAAATGAAAAGTGTTAGAAATAAATATTAAAAAGGATTCATTTTATACTTTTATAGTTATAATCACAAAATTATTATAGAATCTAGGCTTAAAAAGAGAGATACGAGTCCTTTGATCATACGAGATTTTGTTGCAAACTTTTATGGAAACTTCAACAACATGTAGATTTCAAATCTTGGGCCTTAAGAAGATATGATTGGATGCATATAAAAAGAATCAAGATGAAGTATACTGTTCACAACTATGACAACTATCCTTGTTTGTGGCTGTTGCTTGTATTGTGTTTTTCAGCCTTTTGACCCTTTGGGTACCCCGGGCTTGATCTATTACCATTTACCATAATAAGCATGGGGCTCCAATCCAAGTAAATTAGAAACCTTTATCCCTTTTTGATCTAAAATGATGCAATTTAAAATCTTATATGATAAAAAAAATTTATACTTGTCATCTTGATCAAATTTTTCAATCAAATTGATAAATGGCTTTAGGGATAATATTGATATTTATTCAGCTCATTTTAAATGAATAAGATATGATAAAAATCAAAATTAATATAATTTTTCCAATAAAATATGCTAAAACAAGTTGAAAAGCTTTAAGTCTTTTGTTTAAACAATACACACATAATAAAAAATTTTGAGACACAAACATTGCTTATCTTCTCAAGATAAATCTTTCATGATGAAAAACTAGATAAAAAATATGCTGAAGACAAATATCAAAGTTTGAGAGTGAGGGATTTCATACTTTCATATCCAAAAAAGATTGAGAACTTTATCAGGTCTACATATGATTCAATATTTTACTTCGTAAATGCAAATCCATAATTATTGAAAAAAATTTGAATGATATAAATGGATCATAACGTAATCTGATGTATTTCAAAGGTAGTTATTTTTAATAAAATTTGATAATTTACATAATCAATGTAAATTATTATTTTTTGTAAAAGATAGATATAATATATATAGATTAAAATACTCATGCTTATATGAATAAACTCTAAGCATTATGTTAGAGGACGAAGATTTATATCTTTCTCAGAAAAATTCTGAAAAGCATGTTGGACTACGAGGTATGGATCAAATTGTTTTTATTGATATATTTAGCATAATTACAGTTGCAACTTTTAAAGTCACTTTATCTTTCAAAATCTAATTATATTTTTATGGAAGAAATTACTTCATGGACCGGTTGGAAACTCAACACTCTTGAAGGGACCTCTCAGCCATGTTCTTATATCCTATTGATATGCTCTATAGAGTGGGGAGTGTCCCCCACTGTCGGGCCAGAGTATTTTGGCGACTCCTTCGCAACCATGTCTAAGAAAACGACGGGCACCATGAGACTGAACCGTGACTTCACCTTTATATTATAAATAACCTCATATAGTATTGGAACATCACTGAAGGTGGTGCTGCTGCAGGGCCGTAGATGGGGTCTCCTATGGTTCAATGACACATTTTGGGTCCCATCAACTGTTTTGAGTTTAGCCGGGGGTCCATACGTAATTTACTCTATGGTGGATTCGACTTATGAACAAAATTATATTTACTCCCGTGAAATGATTGCTTATGATCACATTCAAGCTATATGAACGATCTGATAACACTGATAATCGAGGGAGGCAGACCATTCGATACTAGGAGCTCGTACCTGAATCTGGGGAATCAGAGCATCTTAACTGCAACTACCGAACTCTCTGCGGTCTCTGAGGACATTCTTATCTTGCGGTCATTCCGTCGCCAATGACTTCCGCACAGCAAGATACAGCTCGAAGTGAAGGATGTAGCCGGGTTTAAGCCCTGGAAGAATGATCGAGGAGGAGCGCTGGGACTTATGTGGGTCCTGCTGAAGCAACGCCAATCCCTGAATCGTGCTGTACTTACGCATGGCACGTCAGATGGATACCTTAATCGGCAAGAATAATGGACAAGGCACGCAAACTTAGAACGCTTCGAGATTCCGGCACCCATAAAATAGTCACCTCACACTGCTGACCTCTCGCGCTCCGTCGTCATAGACATGTGAAGTACACCGTCTCCTGGAATGTCACCGCCGCCTCTTGTTTCCAGTGGAATATCCGTCGCAAGATATCACATTTTTTTTCTATCCGTAATCCGTCAATCAATTCGTTGGCTGTTTTCAGCTACACACGCTCTGCCTCTCTCTGAAAATTGATGCCCACATTTCTTTCCCGGTTCGGTCTTAGTGGGCTACTGACGACAACACAAATTCTTCCGCCATGTAGGCCAGTCTACATGGAAAAGAAATACAGACCATGTGACAATCTATATTGATACTCGGTGGTACATGAAGCTTCTTTCAGAACAAGAGACTAGATTGTATATCCGGAAGAAGGTGATACGAGTGACGCCATTTCTTTTCTTGTTGATGCTGTGTGAGGATTCACTAAAGCGCAATCCAAGAGCGTACAAGCCCGAGTTATTCAAAGCTTTTCGTTAACGAGCATAAGTATAAAGACAACATCAAATTTCTAGCTAACTGATTCGTAGTAAGCAGTGAGTAAGCATTTCTTCAGATAGAGTCATATTGAGAATCTGCTCATCATATTCTGCAGTGCGAACCTACAGTGGTCGTTCCGTATGTCCAAAGTAGATGACTTCAAGCAGGAGTACTATTACACGTTGAAATTGTACTACTGTGCTCCTCGCTAAGTGCAAGGGTCTTTGTCACCCACGCCACTGAAAACAAATAACTCCCTGCATATTAACTTTGAATCCGAACTTTCACTTTCACATCTCAGATCCGGAGATTATATTGACAATTTAGGATTGATCATGACGGTTCTGGTCTGCTGAGAATTTAATGTCTGCCTTCTTAAATCTACGTTCTTAAATGCAATTACTTTCATGCGTCGAGAAAGGATAATTTATTTGTCTAAACATTACTTCTGGATTATTTCACGATAGGTTGTGAACTCATCACATATTACAGCTCTCAAAGAACTTTGAGAATTACTAAAAATAGATTTACACTATATCTGATCAATATAATGTGCAGACAAATGCTTCCCAAATCACTACGATTAATCTTGAAATACAAAGAAAGGACCATTGATGTTCTAAAGAAAGCAATATAAGTTATAAATTTCGTACTGGTTAGTTGTGATGTCTTCTGGCAAATGGACACATATGGACCAAGAACATTTCTTCTGTAGTTTGTCTTAGTTTGCCAAGAACATCATAATCATGCTATCCGTCACCATCAAACAAAGTCGGCAGTGAAGAAGAAGCAGTATCAATTTTAGAAGTAGCTCATCTGTTGATGGAACCCAGTCCACAAGAACACCATTTGATAACTGGAAAAGCGAAGGAGGATGAGAGTTTTTCCAAAGAACCTATTTCTTGAAAGATGACAGTGAGTCCATTGTCGCCGTAACATCCAAGACATCCAAGACGCCTGATTACAGAAAGGGGGACATGACAATGAAGCCTGGAGGTTCCTGCGTTTGCTGCCGAGGTTGCCTCGCTTTGGGACCACGCCTTCCATTGCATATCGTTATCGTCTAGACCATGGGTTCTCCTTAATAACATACACAAATTGGTTTTGTGACTCAGCTGGTAGTGACTGCAGCCTCTACCAATTCTTTAATGGTTAACGCGAAGTCGTAACTATGGCTGAATTGAAAGCAGCCGTGTGTGCACAGACGATGTAACTTGCACGTTGGACAACTACTATGTCATCACGTGCTCCTCCACTGAATCTGTATATTTGACACCAGACATGGATTTCTGGCGTGCGCTATCACCCCTCGTGATATTAATGGCAGAAGTTTCTAAACTCGACTCGACAGGCAACTTGAAATTCGCGGTGGCAGGAGATATCGTGAGAAGGTTCACAAAGTTAACGAAATTCAGCCTCCTTACATGAATCATCAGCACAATCACTTGATTGCAGATTTTACGAAAAGTAATAATGATCACTACTGGATGGTATTCCACGGCCATAAGTTAGCCTCGGATGAGAACTATGGAGAAAGTAGGTAAACTATAATTCTCTTATGTCATGCAGAAAGACACCAAAAGAAATATACTTTCTTCTGTTGTGAAAACTTCCTGCAGGGACTTTCGCTCGACAGTCGGATCGAAGAGATATATTGCATGGTCAAAATATTTTGATATGTAGATATTGCATACAGGGTCAATTTATGCAATATATTGTGATGGTCAAAATTTTACGTACAGGATGCGTGAATCAAGTTGGAATCAATGAAACTCTCAAGATGTTATGGGACTAAACGGGCTGCATAAGAATCAGACTTTTACAAGAGATATAAATGTTCCATCTCCTTCAAACAGATGTAAGGTGAAAGTACTGTATGCATCGGACGTGCCCCCTTGACGTCGAGTTGACTTACCATCATTGTGTGCTTCTGTATTAGTCATGGGCATCACAATGGGATACTTGGAGTGATGGAACGTGGACTAAATTTATCGACGTGTTGGCTTAATATGTGTCTTGACGGATGACACAATCCAACATCCTGTTAGAAGAGAGAGAGAGAGTCGGCTGGGATTCGATCAACAGTTCGTCTTTGTGCATCCAACGCATCGAACTGCCTAAGAAATTTTTGCCATCTGCACGGAGTATTATACCAAAGAGAAAGTTAAGTCCCATACTACAGATCTACTTGCTGATCAAATATCATATACCCACAATTACTTTCTCTTTTAAAAAATTTGGTGTATACAGGGCAAATCTTGTATAGTATAGTTTTGTTATACATATGTATTGTATAGTTTATGGTGTATACAGGGCGAAATCTTGAGTCACCAGTTACAACAGAAGCACCTGATTCGAGCAAATGACCGGACATGTTCATTGCCAAAATAAAGTAGCCAAATTGTCACATTTGCAACTCCCTCTTTTGGAGAGCAAAACGAGGTCATATGCTGTGATAACGGCACCAAACGATTCAAACTGATACTCATATGGTCTATATAGTATTCCATACCGGCTCCAATTCTGAGCGCAGTCGTTCCCTTTGTTGCTGTAAAATCATGAAGTTTTGACTGTACCTGAAAGCATTGAATGCTGGACTGTAACCTGAATCAAGGCTTCTGAACAGGACTCAAGGAAGTATCCCTTGATAGATCAAAAGGCATTCTAGTGCAAATCTTGCTTAAATTTCGTACGTAACTCTGAAAGAGAAGCAGGAGAGCTTCTTTCTAAATAAAGTATTGCTTGAGATGACTGCGGAAGCGGAGCAACTCCTAACTTCAGACTATATGGGCTTTCAATCCGAGACTAAGTTCTTGATGTCGGAGTTGATTTTTTCGGAACTCATGAATGTCAATCGATTAGCAAGCGGTACGTCATCTATCAATCCGCAAGTAGTGGGAGTTTGAAGCCGGAGAATGAATGAGTCACATTATTTGACAGCCTAGTAATTGTCGCTTAATAATTACTTGGCTGAATTATTCGCTTCTCCAAAATACATTATAACTGATATCCTTATTCAGAACTTATTCAAACGAGTGGAAATGATATAAGCAGAAGACCCACCGGTCATGTCAAAAGTAACTGGCGGTTGGAGTGGGAGAAATTTTCTCTTTATATACAACTGCTGTCATAAAAGCAAAGCAAACTCGTGATCTCAACTTGTGCTCTCTTCCATAGCAAATGAAATTGTCCAAGAATACTGCATGCAGCGCTCGCAGTATCAAAGCGCACCCATGCATCTCCGCTCTACACTAGAGCTAAACCATCGAAATGCGTCTGTAGCTTGATAATAATCTACAACTCACAAAAGAGGATGACTCACAGAGATACTTGTGCTTCCAAATTTTCTCGGCTAGCTCTAGCTTGAGCTCTATCTAGATCTGGCTTCACTCGGTACAGCAAGCGCAGACCAGCGTGCTTAAGGTCTCACCGGCAAGTCTGCTGAGCAAGGACGAGCAGCTAAGCACTTTCTCCTTCGATGAATTCGTCCCGAAAGAGAAATCCCCAAACATCTCGTGCCTTGAGAATTTGTTCACACCAAGGTCACACCTTGTACTCTCCTCGGGGTACTCTACCACTTCAAGTTCAGATCAAGTGACACCCCTGAGTTCCACAAGAGAATCATCACTTGGCAACGCAGTTAGCCTCAAGTTTTCAAATTTGGCATGGGTTAGGTCACATATGGTTACAATAAAAATAACATTTTAAGAATTGGGAAGAGTTCGGAAATTCAGAAGACCCTGATTTTTAATTATTATAGACACATGTATATATTTTTTCATTTTTATAAATATCAAAGTCATTCCGTTTCTATGTTATGGATAAATATTTTTTTTAAAAAAATATGCACATCTATTATTCATAGTGTCAAAATTACGTCTAGATCAAAAAATGCTTCATGTATATGGTAGTTTAAACTCAATAAAACACTAGATTATTATACATGAATCAATTTTTGATCTAGAAATGTATTTGGGAATATTCAACCCAATCTATTTTGACTCTATGAATTGAAATATACAAATTTTTTAAATAAAAATAAGTGTCTGTAACATAGAGAACGGAATGACTTCACATAAAATTAATAATTAAATTTTCAACTTTTAATCAGATAAATATTTTGTACAAAAACTTTCGAAAGTCCAATCAATAAAATAATCAGTTTTCAATTCTTCATTTTCTAAGAATATAATCTGAAAATGTAATTAAAACAAATTAGTTATCAAGAAAATCATCTAACCACAATACATGAGAACCTAGTGACAACTTTTAACTTTTTTTCCTTTATAGTCAAAATAATAGATAGAAGTTCTAATCTACTAACCAAATGGAATACTGAATAAAGCCAAAAAAAATAAATTTCAAAGCATATCAAAATTGAGATATTGCTGGAATTTATAAACTACCATTTAGTCCTCTACCTCAGTCTTACTTCACAATTAATGTTACATAGGCGCTGTACAAAGTTAGTATGAGGTTCCGTCGCAAGTTCATTTGATGAGTTAATTGGATAGCAATCCAATTAACTCATCAAATGTTTTAGGCACCCATGGATATATAATCTTGTGAAGACACAGGAGCATCAGAGTGGCGATATATGCTAGCATCATTGCGGCGCCACGGCAGATCTCAAGCCCGTAACTTACGATCTCTTCAGATCCTAGAACTTGAATTAGTAGTAGGGATCTGATGCGTTGCTGCACTGCAGCCATTCTTACTCAATGGTCGGTTTCTCAAGAAGCTCATATGAACCTGCAAAAAATATGACGGAAACTGCACCAAACAAGTCTGCGATTCCTGCATAAAGCATTTGAAAAGTACACCAATATTGATTCTACAACTGATGTGTAATGAGTCTAGAAGTTGATTCAAGCTATACTATATAAAAAACCCTTAGCGAAGGAAGACTTGTGTCAGGAATTTCAAACTGACCTCTGCCATAACCTCTTTCTACAGTTACAACATGCATATGTTGGGTAAGTTCAGAAACATGTTACGTGCACAGAAGTATATCCCATGCATAAGACGTCAAAAGCAAAGATAAAAGCCGTCAAGATTCTCTTCTTCACGACGGTTGTATGTATATGTCCCTTAGAGCATAGATGATAACTTTTCTGAGAGTTGATCACCAGAGATCAGGAGGTTTGCCATACTCATTCTTGCTGAACTAAGCAGACCTGACATCAAGTGCATTGCTAAGAGCACATACACTTCTTCGCTCTGATCATGAGCTCTTAGAACTTCGACGACATGGGCTAGGAGTGAAGTTGTGAAATAATGACCAACAGTTGGCTTCTTTTATAGTCTGAGGAACTCAGACCCGGAGTTTGCACGTGGGAGTGCTACTCCGCTGTGTGATAATAACAAACCCTCTTAACTGCCCCCAGGCGATACTAAAGTTTCCTCCTTTTAGGAATCGGACCTGGTACGCGCAGGCTGTTTCTCTAGAGTTTTCTTCAGCTATTATAATCAGGGGTGGAGCCAGGAATTTTCTGGCGGGGGGCTCCCCGCCAGGTATATCTGTAGCGCCGCAGGCGAAATTTTTTTCTCAATCGCGTTTTCAACAGTCTGTACCTCACCATCTGTAGACACTTCCTGGGCTTAGGGGGGGCGTGCCCCCCCGCCCCTCCCCGCCTTAACCTCCGCCCCTGATTATAATGACACTTTTTCGGCAGTGGCCTTTTTCTTCAACTTTCTGACTCTATTTTTCATATGAAGAAAACGAACTGCCCCAGCTTTCTTTTCATGAAGAGCAGCACCTAGATGCTAAGATGTTATGTAAATCAAGAGCAATAAGTAAATGTTGAGTATTGTAGACCACTGTTCCTTGTGTGGTGACGATCTATAACACTACTATCAGCCAAGATTGCAGCAACGCATGTGGATAGACCAGATGAAGATCAGGGTCAGTAAGTGCAGAAGTTCAGTTCATTGATGCTTTAGTGATCAAGGAGATGTATACGAGTGAACTTGCAAGACAAATCGGATCAATGCTGATATCGGACAGCTTGATGTAAAGTGCCGAAAGACTTGACTAAATTGATTTTCGTTTCTCATGCGCCCCCTAAAAAGCTGACGCTCTACGCGGTTCGTGCGGAATAAAGTATATAAATATGTTTTTTGAGTAGATTCCTGGATATTTGAACTTCAACGAGATAGTTGCCCGGCATTCTCGGCTTGGTTTTTGTAAGCAGAATTTGCTCTAAGACATTTATCGTCCTGTGGACTCAACTCAAAGAACTTCATACTGCAGTCGTAAGCGGGAATCCAAGACTCCGGCTGCTGTCCGGCACTAATCTGTATGCACTGAAAATATTGAATGAATGAGTCTAAAACCCACCAGAAAACAACAGGTCAATGGGACGATTCTGAAGCCAACAACTTGTGAGGACCGAAGAGTCTGAACACTCTCGTGCTCTAATACAATATTGATTTTTCTCACCCATAAAGCGGTTCGAACAAACTCAGAATACGATTTGAACAAATCCAGAATGTACTCTAATTCAACTATGGAAATGGCCAGAAAACATACAATGTTCTTCTGTTACCAGACTCTCCGAATGTAGATTTGATCTATTGCTCTTTTCTAGTTCTTGAGCTTCCCAATTTAACCTACCCACTGTGGACTAGAGCATCAGTATTAATAACGAGCTTGATATTTGTAAGGTGTCACTTGTGTGTGATGGATCAAATAGTTGCAGCAATTGTCACTGGACGAAGTTACTTTCAAGTTAAATCTATCGTATTGAGAGCAAAAAGTCAGTACATGTAGTTCTACGACTCCTGCCAGGACTCCACCGCTGAGCGTACTCCCTAGACCGAGATGAAAGGGAAATTGTGTAATAAAAGGCGGCCATGTTCAGGAGACTCGATTAATAATCTAAATGAATCTAAAATAATATTAATTAAAAAATCTTGAATGATTTTTTATAAATGTATATTAATTATGATAAAATTAAATAACATACGTAAATTCAAATATTCATTAAAAATATATACATAAACACTATCGAATAAATAAAGAAATAACTAAATAAATATAAATATAATGAACATATTTATTGATCTACCAATTTTAGTGTATACCGGTGCAGCAAAGATCACATCATGGAAATTTATCTAGAGATCTAAACCAATGTACAGAAGTTAACCTTCAGAAGTTTACAAATTTTGTCGATTGTGCAATAAGGAAGATCCAAATATATATCATATTTTCCTTAAGCCCGCAGTACTTTTACAGGTATGAGTGCCAAGGATCTTGCTGAGAACAGGATAGAACTAAATACATTTACGAGTAAATTCAATACCTGTCAGCAATTCATACCGCGAGTCCGGATCCGTAAATTCGAGTCTTCATAACTATTATTGCGAGATAAAAATGTGGAAATTCGCAGAAGAGCATGTCGTTGCCTATATCTGTTTTTAAACTTTATTTGAATACATGTCGAATTGATAAGAATGATTGCAGAAAGACAGGGAGCACTTGAGTTCATATCCACTTTCGAAATGTAATCTTTACGTTCTACTGTGTCTGTTATAGAGTCTCCAGCAGGAAGAAATTTCACAGTTCTTGTGGAGTTAGTGTTCTAAGTCAATTGGGTGACCATTAATGATGCAGAATTGTGATTTTGAATTAATGACAGACTTATGAGTCATTAGCTTCCAAGCCAGTAAGAGTTAGAGTTCATACAAGTCTTGCAAAATCTGATCTGACGCCCGGAACTGGCCACTGCACAGTTCTTATTAGTGATCTAAGTCATTTTTGCTTGCGAGGACTTGACTAAAGTTCTGAGATATCGAGCAATTGCTGCGAAGCCGATTCGTATTAGTAGGAGTTTTTATGCCACAAGTCCTCCATAATTCATTCGATTCCAGGACTATGTCCACTACTTCCATAAGCACATGCATGAGAATCGACGGGAGATTGTTCTCAGTAGGAACCTACTAAAGGGACCAACCTTGTCGTCTATGTACTCGTCTTGGAAAAACCCGTCTAGTAATAACTGCAAATATCCCTAGCGCCTAATACGGTCATCGTTGGAGATGCACAGGTCCGTCTGATCGCCAACAGGGTAAAGATTGATTGACCTGTACTCTTAGTCCATCCAGAGTTCCAGAGCGTATGGACCTCCTAGTCGTCCGCCTCTGAATTCTCTTTTTCTGTGCAGTCAGACAAAATTATGTGCCGCAGGCTGACCTCCAAACACTTTTCAAGAGGAGAGTACACCCTAGCTTGCGTATGATATACTGGATCAGATCAGGTCAGCTGCCTGCACTAGTGACCCTTGAGTCTCATTTCGGCACCTGACAGCAACCAACCGGAGCAGCGGAGCGAACTCATGCTGTCAATATCAGCTAATTGTCGTAATGCCGGTGATGATGTTAAAATGATGTTACCTTGGACGCGCTATTTAGAGATTATTTCACGCAATTCAACAGATCTAGTGTAAGATTTCGCTCTTTCACTAGATTGAAGTGCTCATAACGGTTGCTGCGGTTCTAGTGCTCGACGTGACAGTTCATTATCATGTAGCGGCTAGGATCTGATTCCTTCGCAGTGAAGATGTTGATTTTTCCTTGACACAATAGAAAACTAGGAATGAGATAATGATTCCAGGATTTCACGCTAAATGTAGAGATACTTTAGATATCTCTGTTCGATGGCTATGAAATCATAATCTAAAGAAAATTCCTTCACCAGGATCACAGGCTGCCTACATTGTGGAGTTAGCCGTCGTACTGAATGAATTTTTTTCATTGTTAGCCTTAACCATTGTGTTTCTCTTGCACACCCATATCATACGTACTCGTCTTGCCATCTTGACAGCTTCCATCTCCAGCGTTTCAGATTTGATGAGCTTAAAGATCACGCCCCACAATGTAAATGTCGTCATAATGTCCTAATATAACTCTCGGAAAATTCTTGATTTCCTGCTTGGCAGTAAATTTGTCGTCTTCTAAAATGCTGAATCACCGTCTACAAAATGGTACCATTCAGTCTTATGCCGACATGGAGATTGTTTTTGTTTTCCTTAATCTATTAGCTTCTGTTAATATAGTTCCAGAACTCCTAGGACACCTCTATGCCATTGCCACCTTGAGTCTCAATTTGATATGAATTGACCAACAACTTTCATAAATCAAGTGCAAGCAAAGACTTGAAGACATCTATAGCCTATTCCGCATGCGGTTTGACCATCAGACGGTCCAGGCACCTATGTTCTCTCTCAGACCTTTCGGTAATAGACCTGCAAAGTTTGATGAAGATTAGTTCATACATTAATCATCCAGAGACTGCGTACGAATATTTCTCTTTAAAAAACAATGCTGTGATTCATTTTGAGGATATTATTGGACATCAAAGACGGCTGATTTGGACGAAGTGCTTCAAAAGACCAGGATATAAGTCCAGCGTCTCGGCAGAGCCAGCCAACTCTGAGGGGCAGGTAAGAGTTCTAATTAAAGAAATTACGTGTCAAGGTTTACATGGAGTCATTTTCGATCGTTGTGTACTGTGCAAGTTGTTCTGAGTATAAAAGAGAAGGAAGAGCTCGGCTCATTAAACCATACCTCGGCTTCCAACCGGCTTCCAACCGGGGAAGAGAGCTTGAAAGCTTACCTCGAGCTTGAAGCAAGATGTACTGCGGAGTCTGTCTATCCATGCAGGTGAGGATATCAGGTCATGGCTTCGTTGTCTTTATAGTTTGTCCATAGTTGATTGTCTGAAATTCATTGTAAATCTTGCATACCTGTTGGGATGTCAAATCCGTTTCGTGAATCAGTAGCAACTTGCATTCGCTAAGGGTAATTGTCTTCTACCCTGGGCTGGGATGGCCTTTGACGAAGTAAATCAGGGTCATGATTTTGAAATCTAACTTGGTGTTTAACGCAGCAGTAGCCACGATGACCATAGCGACAATAACGACTATTGAAATAAATATCACAGTAAGCTCAAAGCCGATGTCAAGTGTTTCCCGGAGCAACTTCTGCCTTACTTTGAATGTAATAAGATACTACAGTACTGATAAGCGATACAAGGAACCGAGAGATTATTCCAGTTTGATGGTTGAGAACTGTGATAACCAAGAGAATCCGGCAATCACCAGTGTGGCTTCTATGCATAGCCTTTCTTCTATTGCTTTCATTCCTCTTGATGATTTTGTCTCTTCAAGCCTAGCTAGATCTAAGTCTTTCAGGACATCTAACAGCTCCCACCCTCCCACCTAGTAGATACAGAATAAGCATTCAATCCAGATGCATTCTGGAGTATGAACCAAGTCAGATTATGTGTCTATATTTTTAAATTATAGATTTGAATGGTAATCCCAAAAGAGATTTGATAGATGTTCAAGACGGACCAGAATCTTAGATAGGTGCTGTTGTTCCACTTAAGGCTAATAACAGTTATAGTCTGAACTACTTATAAGAATTTGTTAGAAAGTGATTTACTATACACAGGAATTGCTGTCATTACATCAATAAAACCAGATTCGAGAACATTTTTTTCAGATCCGAAAAAAAGTCCTTCCATTGCCGTCAGTTGCCCGGAATGGTTACTTGCCTTACCCAGGAGTTGTTAATTGAAGTGAGAACAGAAGTTATTTTTATTTTGCTGAACCGTAGTGAACTAAGATGCAATCCTCACTTTTAGTCTTCCTCTTGATCTTCTCATATTAACAGATGCGCGTTCACTTAAAAAACGTGGGAACAAAAAAATTCCACGTTTGATCATATTCAGGGTTTCAAGAGAGAGAGAACCTCTACAATTTCTTTCCTCATCTGGTAAATTACAGGTTTGTCAAAAATGGATCATTCACTAAAATGTAGATAAACAAGGAAATGAGTTGATCATCCTTGGACACTGTCGATGCTATAATTAAAATGATCAGATTTTTGTGCAGAAAGATCCAAATTTTTCCTTTTCGTGACATGTGTTAGCATCTGCGCAGGGCTCCTAAATAATATGTGTTGAGGTTCAAAGCTGCCAGTAGCAGAGTTCAGTTAAAAAGGTTACAACTACGAGATGTGATGTTCAAAGCGGTATTTCTCTTGTCTTTGTGACTAGTGATCAAAACCGTTGAGATAATTTTTTTTGCTTTTAATGTACTGAAAGAAGTGGGAACTCTAGTCTCTATTTCATCGTGAGAATCGGCTTCTCTCATGAGGCAAGTAAATAAACACCAAAAAATTGCATGTTAGTAATGAATCAAAAACTTCGGGCCAGACCTACCGCTTAGATTTTCATAAAGCAGAAGCACAAAGGTGGGAATCTCTCATTTTCAAGCATCTATGATTTTTCGACTCAATCAAAATATAATAGTTTTAACTAAATATTTATTCTTGTTTGTAAGTGTTTAGTTTAAGGGAATGCTAGTTATTTGATAAATGTATTGTTGAAGATTATGGATAAAGTTGTTCCGTTTTCTATATTAAAGATATATAATTTTTCTTGTTGACTTAATCCATAGGTATTAATGGAGCTGAAATCTTATGCCTTTCTTCTTAGATCAAGACGTGGTTCATGCATAATGAAGTCATTTTAATATCAATAATTATCCTATGCATTGGGCATATCTTGATCTAGAAGAACATTAACAACTCCATTGATACCCAATGTCTGGTGTAGTCTTCAAGTTGAGATAATAATTTCTAACATAGAAACGGAATGACTTTGTAACTAGGATTCATTTTTATTTTAAGTCAAAGTTAAAGTCTATTTCTGCGGATATACTCTTCTTGGGCCATCATACTGTAACATCGTTTGAAAATCTCTCTTATTTTTGATAAGTTATGTTCTATGATTAATAATTTTGAAATCATTAAGAAATATGTGAGGAGATCTGAAAAGGTTCTTTCTGTGTTAGCTATGTATTTTTCAGCCTTACTAAATTTGCATTGTAGAATCTCACAAATTATTATTATGAGTTTTATTGAGTGTGTAAAAACAAAAATACTCACATTTAGAATTATTAGAAAAATAATGGTCTTACTGTCTCAAGTCAGTACCAGAATAGTCAAGTACCATAATCTGAAATTGACATGTATTGAATGCAAGAATTACCTCGTGAGATCTAAACTTTCTTTTCAAAAATTTCTTTCCAAATGTGAAATCCATGTACTTAAAATCTTATGTCAGAAAAATTCTTGCTGACAACTTTTTTTACGCTAAGTGGTCAACGGTGCAAAGCATTATACCTCAAGGTGATGTTTAAGGAAGTATGTACTATTTCCAGGTTTTGGGTCTCGTTGTGGGGAAATCATAGGCGTGGCTACATCTAGGACGAAGTAAATGCCTTCTATACATATGGAACTATCATATCTTTATGCTAATTAGTAACAGAAATGACAATTGGCAAAGCTCGTCATCATAGTATACCAGAGATTTGATTCCTCATACCCCTGGGATTAAAGACCTCCTTAGGAGTGGATCATGCGGAAAAGAGAGGGAAAAGGGAGGTAGCGTTCGTAAGAAAAGTCCAGATTTGAACATCCAAGAGCTGAATGGTGAGCAGGAACTCAGTCTAGAGCGATAAGTTCCTGAATATCTCCCGTTTCAAGTCATTCGCTGCTTTTCGCTCGAGCACCGAGCTGCAGGGAGAGTACTCTCTTGAATAACGAGGACATGCGTTCATATTGAGCTTCGTGTAAAACTGAGAGCTGGTCTAGCTGTCTAGTATGGAACGCAATTATAAGATCTAACCAGAAGAAGATTGGAAAACATAGTGGATGAGAAGAGAGAATGGATTCTCAGGAGCCTGAGGACTAACTTGACAGCTCCAGGATATGGATCCGTCAACCTGGCAACGCTTAAAAATCTTTTCTCCGGAAAATGGAACATTTCTCTTCAAGGGAGAACTTTCAGAGGACTCGTATAGCACGAAAGGAGTAAATGACGTTTTGGGATGAATCGTGCCTTCTCGCTGTTGAAGAGCACCTATGTTCGGTCCGACGACACTTAAAAGCTTGCAGCAGGATATTGCGACCCGATGTATAACCATAAGAAGCAACATACCATCCGAGTACTCGCCCTGTGAAGTAGAAGAAACAAATATAACCTAAAATTTGTTAACAACTGATTAAAATCATAATTATAATTATACCAAATTGACAATATTCTAAGATTATCATAAATAAGATAATTCACAGTATAAAGAGTATTCCTTTCTAGGTTTAAATAAAATAAAATTGGTGCTTCACAACAACATCAATAATTCTATAATTATTACCGCATCTTGTTTTATACTAAAGTTCAAATTTTAAAAAGGTAAATTTCAATACCATGCATTCTTTTTAAGAAAATATATAATTTAAGTTATGTAATAGCTTGACGGTGAACTTTGGTCTCCCAGTGCAGTGGAGTTTTCAGAAATGTATACTATTATAACCAGGGTGTTTCTAGTTCAGTTTTGAGCGCAATCCCAATACACCTTTTTCCCACTTTTCATTTTTTTGCATGCTAAAGAGAAGTGAAGAGTTGCAGAGTCGAATGGATTATTTTCTCTCAGTTTTTTCAAAAACAATTAGTGGCATCAGATATGAACGCTCAGTATAAACACGACACTACGGCCAAGAGTTTTAACAGATGAGTTGCAGTCTTCGTGAATTTCAAGCCACGTGTTACTTCGAAATTTCCAACTATGACAAGCTGAATGGATACGGTTGTAGTACATAGCTTCATTTGCATATTCTATTTTACCAATCTATTCTGGTCTAGAAAGTCTACTGCATTCTGTGAAACATATCAAAAAAGTTCAAAAACTATCTATAGCTAATATTCGTAATTATTTGAATTCTTTTTCGACAATAACTGACTGATTGTTACAGCTTTGTCTGAACAGTTGGAGATTGTGCACTACAGTTAGCATACAGTATACCGTAAATGATTCTCTAATACCTTCGAATCCTCTTTCAGTCCACCAAATAATACTCAGACATAAAATCTAGAAGATAATCAGTTTAGAGCACAGATAGATATATGTTCTAGAGCCATCAATTACACCAAAAGTTCTGTGATATTGACACATACAATGTCTATATTAAGCCAACAGACGATAGCGTGGAAACCAGTGTTCGCACTTGACATGCAAACGTGGGTTCACTCAAGAACTTAAATAAAACACATAGAATTCTTCGTGGATTTATAAATAAGAGCTAGAATTGAATGAAATAATTTACATTAGATTTGAAATTGGACACAATTGCACAAAAAAACTAGCCCAACGCTAGCAATAATTTTTCTTCACTTTTGTGTTGATTGTTCAATTATAGAATTCTAAATAGGGATATCAATATAACAAATTAAGAGTAATGATAGAAGTAAATATGTTATTCACAGTAATTGCTCTATCAACTGGTTATAGATACTTGCTATCAGGTTTTAGTCTAGGTTTACTTTGTTCAGAAAACAATGTTCGAATTGTCTATATGAAGGAAAGTTAGCCTATTGATAAGTCGAATACATGAACTGATAGGTAAACATGATGCCATAAACAACTGAAAGAATTAATTTTAAAAGGTGAACGTGGATATGAAAATGATCCTGTTACACTTATTTTAATCTAAAATATAACACTTTTTAAGATATAATTTATAAAGCTTGGCTCTTCCTTACTATAAGTAGATTCCCTGATATCTTGCAGTTTCTAAGAAAACCATCAATGTTACAAAGTGCCATACATAATCAAGGAAAATATGCAAAGCTTCACAGATGGTGAAGGATGAGTCTCATGAATTGATCCCTATAGAAAAATATGAAATGCTTCATTATCTGGACTTCTTGTATTTTGATTCACACAAGGAACTAAGACCACTTATGTAGTGTGCAAGGAGTGCTTCAGCCGTTGAACCGAATGTGATTGATCGAGAGGCAAGGATTAGAATATCATCATTTTCATGTATATTGCGATGATGATTACGTTTTTTTTCTGTCGAAATTCTATTATGATTTATATTACATGATGTCACTTTGATAGCAAATGGAAATTGAAGACTATTTTAACCTGAAGAAAAGTATTTTTCTGACGAAATCATGATTGGATACAATAGTGTATTGTGGATTGAATCTTGACAGACAAAGACATTGCTCCAACCTTTTCCCATCAAATTTCAAGATATAAATTCATAGAAACTTAGTGTAATCTAATAATACCCAAACATCGCAGCCTATACAAATTTTTGTAATTCAATTCTCTTGCCATGAAGAGTATCAGAACTGACATAGGCTGCAGGTACGACATTTTATGGGAGGAAAGAAAGCCCTGAGATGAACTACTCGGCGGATGTGACTGTCGTTCTTCTTCAAATTAGAAAGTAAATAAGAGAGAAGAGATCTGCGGGAGTAGAGACTGAAGGTGAGGGAAGAATCTGCAACATTTGTGCAGATATACAAGAATGGGTGCAGCCGCGCCCCATGCAGCCCGCCAGGGCACGATGGGAAGAACGTAAAAATTGGTCGACGCGTGTCGCGTTGCTGTTCGTGGCCGCTTTAGCTCTAACCTAACCCAGACACCGGATGCTGACAGGATTCGAAGATGAATCTTTGGCTTCGGGAAGTTGTGTACCAATGACGCGCAAGGAGAGAATATCTGGCAAATGATCGTCAACAAGAACCCGGCTCGAGTGGGCATGTGTCGTGCTCTGAACTGACACCGAGGAGACTGTTCGTCGGCCGTACACGGCCGAGCACGAGCCTCTGTCGTTGGAACTTGGAAGCTGGGATCTACTGCCCACGACAGGTCCGGCCAGCTGGATGAGCGAACCTCTATAAGTGCATATTCCGGATAAGTGCAACTCCAGCTCCTCAATACTCTACCTGATTTGCCTCCTCAATGATTCCAGCAAGTACGTATAGTGCATGTAGTCATTCCAGTGGTGGAGTTGCACACAACCACTCAACTTTCGGTGACTGCATACCGATGACTTAATTAAGTACAGCCGAATTTCTTTCCAACTAACAGCCGCCTTGCTCTTAGAGAGGTGTGACTGTACGAGGAACCGGCGTACATCCCAACTAGGAAAGTGAGTGTTCGGGGCCTTCGGGCTTGTCTGTCTATGTGTTTGGTTGCCACGTATCGTGGACAAGCACAAAGTACTAGATATTATCGAGCTACAGAGTTTACTGCTAGAGTTGCAAAACGTTTAACACTCCTCCTCGCTGGTGCTTGCACGTTCCAAGAGTTTGCTGTCTCTGGCGGAAGCTCGTTGGTCTACTAGCGACACCCTCCAACGTTTGAGCTCGATGAGCTGATTGATAGATGTTTTTATTCGTGCAGTAGCACTCATTATCTAAAAAACACTAGTACATAGAGAAAACTTCTCACTCTGCACCTCTCCGAACAATTTCCAGTTTAGGATGTAGCTCATTCATAATCATGCAGTTAGAATTTACGTATAAGGTCTGAGAAAGGAAAAGAAATAATGCTTCTGTGCTGAATAGACACCACGTCGTCTTGACAATCGTGCCAATCCTAAGATCCTCATACTTGTCAACAAGGGAAATTTACTGACAGGTGATTCTCAGCTCGGAGGATGTTTCCGGTGTTCTAGACAAAAGAATGTTGAAATTTGAGACCCGAATGGACTTCAAACAGATCAGCTCTTATCCTGATGAGTTTCAGTTTGTCGCAGCTTAGTGTTGAGTGTTGATGCTCATACGTCGGACTTAGCAGTACTATGTGAGATTTTACAGACGGACTGATAACACTCTCATGTCTTTAACTTCCACTGGCTTCTACGGGCGGGATGTCTCATCTTGTAAACTATTTGGTCACCTGTTACGCGCACGAGGAAATTTCGTATGGATTATCTTGTTCAATGTCGTCTCTTATTTAACTGTAGTCTTTGGTTTTTAACACCTTACTGACCTTTTGTTTCTCCAAAATCTGAGTGCAGGTGTGCTGTAACAGTATCGTCTCCAATGTTCAATTCCGGACAAATTTAGCTCGTTGAGGGTTGATCGTGCATCGAGAGTGATTATTTGTGCCATCCACAATTTTCTGAGTGTAGCTTATTTATTATGATGAGCCTGACGTTGTCTGGCTTCGTTGTGTCTTTGAAACCGTAACCGTAAACTAGACTCGTATGACCATTATCGTGTTCGTATTCTCAATCTTACCTGATTAGTCACTCTTCAAGAGCCTTGATTGTGCAATACATACAATATTGATTCTATTTCTTTCTCGTTTGTGCCCATGTTTCCTCATTACATTGCAGCAGCTCCCCACTCAATGTCACTACAATTCTAGTCTTGACGAGCTTTTCGTACTTTGCTTCAAGAAGCATTCAGTCATTGGAACAGTCCAGTGCATCAACAAGTGTTACGCAGTTGCTTCTGCACTATCAGCAGGTATGATCACAATGCCCAGCCCATAGTCTCAGCTGTTTGTCTAATGTTTCTCATCCTACATGTGTTTATAAATTTCTGTCAATGCCTCACTTCTGCAGAACCGCAAGCGTTGTAAAGGCTATTTTACATAATGTCGAATTTGGCTAATGAGGGAAGATTCCTCCTCTTCAATCTGCTCCTCCCCGAATGATGCATCAGAAATGTGATAAACCAAATACTCGGTATTTCGAAGACCGAAGACACTAAGGTCACATCCTCCTTCCATCCCCCTCCTTATGAATTATAGCAGACGACTTCAAGACTTCACGTCTACTGGCGAGCTTTTAGGCTCTGCCACTGGCGATCAAATTATTTTTCCAAAAAACTTTGTTCTCATCCGAGTCACGACTTTCTTAAAAAACTGTTGCTATGCGAATCTCCATATGACCTGACGAGCAGATCAAGATAGGTCTCTCGACACTGCTCACTGATTCCCGTTTAGAATTCATTCTTCTACGATGTCTCAAGTATTTTACTTTGTCAGTTTCTGTAATTATATCTCCCAGAGAAGTTTCCATTCCCAACTATATGAAAGACAATTAGCCGATAATTTGAACGTCTCCATGACATTTGGAGAAAGAACAAACAGTTTTTAGCACCTGAAGTGCGCCAACTTGCAATGAACTGCGGCGATAGAGGAAGCAAAGAGCGATGGACGATCCGACTTGGGAATTGTGGGCTGTATCGAAGGAGGCATGCCATGCATTTCCACAGCCTAGAAGGGGATGGCGTCGTGTTAAGCAAACCACAGAGCCAGTGTTCCTGTGCCCCAACTCTGTTGATTGCTCTCATCTCGTACGTATGTCGTACTCGGTGGGTGTTAAACCGGTTGATTGTCCGTCCAGCCTCCTAGGATTGGAAGCTTACTGTGTACTTCCTCGCCACTACTGCCTCGCATTATCCGTTTACTTCAAACTTTCACTTTTTAAGTTGATGTCTCACACCAATTACTGCTCCTGCTTGCAATTCCCCGTCATCTCCAAGGCTTGCCAGTCTTTCAGCATCTCCAACGCTGCTTTCTATCCTGGATTCTCATCGAAAATATTGGGATTTGAGCTCGTTGAGTGACTCGCAACCTGAAATTTCAACAAGCTCGGTCGGTAGTGACCCTGTGCAATCAAGAAATTGTAGCATTTTCCACTGGATACGATGCGGTGGAGAGTTTATCATGGTTTTAACGCTATTCTTGAAATATTCCTTCCGCCGCTATTCAATGCAGCGAGGGGAGGTGGAGGGGCGGAGATGTTCTTACCGACTTTTAACTACACCACTGTAATGTGATATTTAAGAAACTGCTGCTTTCACCAAAGTGCTCCCTTGGTTTCTTGCGGTCTAACGCACTGCCACAGTTCTCCAGTCATTAGCTTTGCATCTCCAGCCTTTGGGAAAGCCCATTAACTTATACCAGCAATTTGGTTCCTGAACTAAACGAGAATTTCAGATTCCCATCTGTAACACAGGGAGGAAGAAAGAGGCAGATATATTGAGATTTCTTGATCTCGGTGCGTGTTTGTTGAGAGACAGATTACTGACAGTTGAAGTCTCGCAATTTCTAACTGGAGCCGCGAACTTTGACAAGCAACTTCGAATTTATTTCAAGCTGTTCCCAGTTTTTTCAACTGATTTTTCAGATAGACAGTAGAGTGTCGGAACAAAAATGGCCACAACGGAATGTAGGAATTGCAAAGCTCAGAACATGACCGCAAGCCCGCCTGGAATGTCACACAGGGGAAGAGCGCAGGCGATCTCGGACACCAGCCTTTCCAAGCGTATACCTCAAGAGGAAGATGGCGGACACAAACTCTCCTTACGTTCTTTGGCCACCTTCTAGTAGACAGCGATGCAACGCCGAGGAGAGAGCTGCTTACTTCAGTGCACTGTGCCAGGAAGAAGCGGTCGATACCAACGGCCTCCTGCCCAGAGGTAAGCAGGCGAGCACTTTGAAGGAGCTCATGATCATCCGCGCATTTCACAGCCACGTCCTACGTCACTGCAGCCTCGGCACGGCACTCGGCTTTCGCATCCGCGATGGCACACTGACCGACATTCCCGCCGTGCTGGTTTTCGTTGGCCGAAAAGTGCACTTGCGATGGCTCCTGGATGTTCAGAGACTGCCGATTACCCTACAGGTCAATACGTAACTCTCTCTTCTCTCTCTCTAGACCTCCCTCCTGTAACGAGTTGGAAACTGGAAACATCCAACTTTTCAAAGCTTCTAAAAGTTCATTCGGAGCTCCAATGCATATGTATGAAAGTCTTAGTGCAGTCCCGTTCTTCTGGCTCTCACGACAGAAGGACGCGACCTTCACTCAGATATATGTTTGGTCTCATGGAGCTTTTTCATGGCTCTCTACTGAAGTCTTCTGCATCACGAATCCAGATCACGTATACGTAGCTCATCTGTGGATCGCCGACACTGTGTAACATATATTACAGCCGTGATGAAAAATGAAGACTGATTTGGTGATTTGGACAGGGTTGAATTCAGAGTGCTCCTACAGACTAGTCTGGTCATACTCCAACTGGTCCTGTGCGTACTGTTCTGACGCTGCTCCAAAAACCTGCACAAGGTGCCGGGCTTTAGTCCAGACTAGATTCATGTCTAAGGCTTTCTTTCCTGCCTACCGACTGACAGATCTCACTGTTAGCAAAAAAAGCTCGTACTTGTGAAGTTGATACTTTCTTTCGCCTTGTGTAGGGGCCGGGTGGAGTTTGGTGCGACTTGGACGTGGTGGAATTTTCTTACTTCGGAAATCCTGCTGTTTCTCACAAAGAGCAATTCTACTCGGAGCTGCTGGAGGCCCTAAGAGGATGTGATTCGTCCATTGGATCAGGGTCACAGGTCACTGAATCGAGCTCTTAGTCAAATTCATTCGTTCGTATTAGCCCTTTATGGACTCGGATCTCTAGCAATTAAAACTCGTGACAATATCTGAGGACTCCAGACAGTATAGTGTTAGAGCTTTTTTTCTTCATCATGTTGACTGCAGTGATGACAATTGAAATCTTCTTTACATCTGCAAAAATTCGATTTTACTTTTTCCTTTTTCAATCATGTTTCAACCCGAATCTACTGCAGGTGGCGAGTCAGGAAACGTATGGAACAATGGCGTGCATTGTTCGGAGTCTAACTCCTGAGCATGAGCTTGGATTCTTGACCAATAGGCATGTCGCCGTACACTTAGACAATCCACATCAGAAAATGTTTCATCCTTTGCCTCCAAATTTAGGTCCCGGAGTTTACTTGGGATCTGTGGAGAGGGCAACTTCCTTTATCACGGACGATCTATGGTATGGTGGAATATTTGCCGGACTAAACGAAGGTATACGCTTGCATCGCCACTTTCGCCTTTGCAATTTTAAATTCCGATTATACTGCATTCTTACGAGTCAAGCAGGAATCTGCTTTTTGGAATGCTTGCAAATCAATGGAGTGAAAAAATTGTCGTTTCTATCTCAGCTGCTCACAATTAGATCTGAAATGATTCGATGTACAAAACAGAAACTTTCATACGAGCGGATGGGGCTTTCATTCCTTTCGCGAAGAGCTTCGACCTGAGAACGATCACAGCGGATCTGAAGGGGGCTGGGGAGATGGGGGACATCGTGCGGATCGATCTGGATGCACCGATAGGAAGTATAATGGGCCAGCATGTGGTTAAGGTGGGCAGAAGCTCGGGCCTCACCAAAGGCGTCATCAGGGCATACGCTTTGGAGTACAACGACGAGAGAGAAATCTGCTACTTTTCGGACTTTCTAATTGTCGGGGAAAACGATCAGCCGTTCGACTCCGTAGGAGACAATGGGAGTTTGATTCTTCTCGCGGGCAAAGAGGACGAGAAGCCACGGCCGTTCGGAATCATGTGGGGAGGCAGTCCTAATAGGGGCCTCTTGAAGCTTTGCAATGGACGGGCACCGGAGACTTGGACAAGCTGCGTGGATCTCGGCCGTCTCCTGGACCTCCTTCAACTGGAGCTCATTACAACGCAGTCGCGTCTTGAAGGTTTGCTCATTCGAGCTATGCATTCTTCCTTTTTCGGTAGTTAGGACGCCTCATTGCTCATACTCACGTCCACGCCAAACATGAACGCAACATGATCATCTTGTGTATATGTCGAAACTGTGCTCTCCTATTCATGTTTTCCTGGAATAAAGAACTCCACAAACCACAAACCTCTGCTTTCCTTGCAGCTTAACCATCAGATCCTCCTACGTCTCAAGATTTAATCTCAAGCTTCTAGCTTGAGATCAAATCCCTACGTCCAGCCTTCAAGGAGAAATTGTCACGGTCAAACCAGACAGAGGAAGAACACAAAGAGCTACCTTTGGTTCTCAACTCGTTTGGTGAAATGACGCTTGCTTGAGAGAAATCTCTATGGTCCTCGTGCTGTGACTTTCAGAAGATCTGAAAGGAGATCCGAAAATATTATGAATGTAAGGATATTATGGATATATGAGTCTAGCTACGATGCCATTTTTTGCAACGATCGTCTGACAAGAGTTTGATTTTAGTTGACTCGGACAATCTTTGCAACAGGTGCCATAGAAGAACATTGGCAGATTCATCATCCAGCACATCAAGAGGGAGAAAACGGGAATTCAGCATATGAATCGAATTATTGGGATTACATGAAGGAGAGGGACGACCTCGAGCGCATCCCATGCACAGCATTTGCACCTCCAGAGGAAGTGGCTTATCGTCAGCTGATGAAAGCCAAACGAACGGATCCACCGTCTTGTACTCCTTCATGCACTGAGAGCCACTCGTCAATCACATCGCAGAGAGTCGACCTAGCAAGAGGCAATCAGCGGGAAAAGCAGATCAAGGACGGAGACGAGCGACCAGAAGATCGTCTTTTCAGAATCTCAGACACTGAAGGAAAGCGCAAGCGACTATGTCGCTGATGTCACCAGTTTTCAGGTCTCCTCCGAAATCCAGCCTCACGCGAAATCCTTTTCGAAGATAGTCGGAACAGCTTCTTGAAGGTTGCCTCTCAATCGATCCTACTTTTGTAGTTATAGATGATGGTGAGAGAAAGAAATCGTTGCCAGGCAGCAGGATCGGCACAAGATTTCCTTTTCCAGGAGGTATATCCCACTGCAGGAGTATTCGAGCAGCAGGCAGTAGAAGTTCAGAAGGATGTCTACGTACCTCAAGCTGAGTCCTGATCCCCTTGCTAGCTGCTCCTCACCTTGCACGTCAAAATTTTGGTTTAGACATCGTGGTTGTAGGACCTTTTGATTGTCAACAGAGTGAATCATGTTAAATACAGAATACAATAGCTATAGCATATGCATCCAGCAAAACTCTGCTCAGTGTTTCTTTGAATGGTTGCTTGGTTTGAAATTGGAAATGAGAGCTTGTAACCTCTGTTTGCTGTGCCCATCTTCCTATGACTACCCAGCTCATGTTGATAATCCCGTCTCGGTCTGCTGCAGCAGTTCGTAAACAGACGGTGAAGCAAGTAACTTCATGTTTCTCACCGCTACAGGATTACGCATGTAGATTGAACCTCTTGTAGAGATGGTTCGTCGTACCAGTTATAACCACGTTAGTTACATGACAATTGTATGCAATCTTCCCATACTATCGTCCACACTATCTTGATACTATCCTCAAATGATATGTCGATGGTCTACAGACATCGTACCTCGTTCCGTTATCTTGATCCCACGTCCTACGTGGAATCAAGATAGGGTTTGAATGCGTAACGTGACCACTGCCATGCACTTGTGCTCCACAAGCAAGTATAATGACTTCATCTATACTGATTTCTTTTTACATGCGAATTGGTCGATGTATAAGGACGTCATGATGGTAGTCTGCTGTACAAGCTTTAGGATTTGGTCCCAACTAGGAGACAAGACGGGCAAGTGCCTTTTCATTCTCCTTTGGGTTGGGGCGTTGCTTTCCCTGGCCTTGGATTTCGTTACGAGCCGAGAGCTTTTCATCTTTGTTTACAAGCCGAAAAATCCACTGCCAGCACACTTATCTAGGTACGTTAGCTGAGTTGTACTCTTACGTGCAGCAGTTCTGGATTTCTCAATAAGCAACAGCAGGCTCTCGTTATGAGCGTTTAGTGTCCGTCGGATCGTTGATGGAGGAGGCAAGGAAGTGTTCGAAGCAATCAGATCACCAAAGTAAATCCAATCCTTCATGGCTAGTGCTAAATGGTATTTCTGTGAGAGACACACATATTTAGCACATATAGCACGATGTTATTTACCATATAGTGAAGACACTCGCTCCGTGGACTGGCAGTTGCAGATCTTCAAGAAACTTGAATAGAAGTGAGTAGAATTGGTATCCAGCTCCATGTAGCAAAATCCTTGCACAATGATAGCACTTAACATCTTCGATTGCAGCAAAGTGAGTCGAGGTTTTCCATTTCTAATGATTCCATGGAATAAGACCACGCTTCTAGATATCGCACTCCAACTCTTTCTTGTTCTTCATGTCAAATCCACGAAATTTCAATCCAATGACATACTTGATTTTCTATAGAAATAAGTTTGTTGAAGGATTTTGTGGAATAACTTAAAACCTCAAGAATCAGGAGAGGCTAGAAATGAATAAAAAAAAAAAGGAAAATAATCTACCTAAATAATAGAGTTTTATCATTGATATGAAAATATACTGAAAATTTGATTTATTTTTAAATATTTCTTTCAAATTCAACGTATTCTTCCTTAAAACGTTGCTAAGAGATTCATTTGTCTTAACCTATACTTATCAGTCAAACTGACCACCGAATGCATAGAGAAGCTGTTTTAGTTACAAGTATAATGAGGTTATATATCATATCAACGTCCCAGATAAGATTTCACAAAATAATTTTGATATAATCTTCTTCTTTATATTTTTTATATTATTTTATTCTTTTGAAAATTTACTACAATCTTATATACCCTAAAATATGAAATTATAGCATTGTATGGTGGAGCACAGAAAGGCTGAATTTTCGTATTATCGTAGCCATGTCCCCAGTTTTTCACCATTGTGAAAAGAAGTACTAGATGAAAGAGTAAGTCAATACTAATCTTATTACATATAAGAGCCGAAAATGTTATAAGCATACGCCTAAGAAAATTTTTTACTTATTTCAAAACGGTTCTCTGCAAATTTTCAGTTTCATTCATACAGGGTTTCATATTATTTTCCTACCGTGAAGTTCTTGTAAAAGATCATGGCAGAAAGAGTGATATTTCACTAAATACAGGGCTGAGGTTTCACGACCATTTCGAAAACGCACTTGAATTCCATAAATATTCGTAGTGTATTGTGTGTTTCCGTACCACCCTGTACTGCTTAACTTACTGGAAGATTGTCTGGAAATCACTTGAAATTATTAATTTAACCTTAATTATCCAAATGTAAACGAACTTCAATCAAATTGAATACTGTACATTTAAAAATATTCATAAAGATCGAACTTTCGACGTCTTTGCGTGCTTCATGTTATCAACAATTTATTCCATTGATACTTCAAAATAAGGTTGACTTGAAAGGTCGTTTTCTAAAATCTCTAAATATTTAGTTATTCTGTTTGCCTAAAAAATTGTCGACAATGACCCGCTGATCATATTTCAATATCACATAAAGATATATAATGTTACTAAATTCAAAAAAGGTTGAAACTGATGTTGAAGATTTTGCTTAATAACCACAATATGGTGATATGTAATTCATACACCAAAACACCCTAGAACTACTTTGCAACTTATTTCTTTTTTATGGGAAGAAAAGAATTTTCACCGAAATCCATAGCAAATAAACTTTATAGATCACACATGATCACTATCAGGCTTGGTCTTGAACCTGCCTCAATCCTTTGGTGTATGTGGTATCTTACGTTGTAATTTGAGAATACTTAATTTGGTATATAGACTATTTTAGACAAAGTGTCCTTATTGTTTTATAGAGAACATTGTACAACGCTGTCGGAGAACAATCATATGTTACTAATATTTATAGATTTGCTAATATATATACATGGCCAGGCATATATTTGAATTTGAACTTCGCAGTTAAGTTGTCAGATGATTCTGGTGCAAGTCTCATATTAGCCAAGATCTATCACAACTACTATCGATGTTAGCACACTCGCTTTCTGGATCTCTGAACTCGGGCATAGCGAACATCAAAAGATAAAATTAATTACCGTACCAACGAATCAACCCGCTAAGGAATATGGGTGATTTGTGAAGGAAACTATAAGTAATATACGCTAGAAAACGAATTTTTGTAACGCGAATTGTTATTTCAAGAACTAGCAATGGAATAAATGCGCAACTGATATGCAAACTTTCCCCTTTGAAACATAAGTATATATTTTTTCTTTTTAAAAATCGTATGACTTTTACAAAATCTACCGTTCACTCTTTAAAGTAAGACTCAAAGAGTTTACTTTCACATTATTCCAAAATTAAGTACATTGGTTAGATGTGATTGTTATTTTCACTCATTCTTGTGAGTGAGACTACGTGGGCATAATGACTGGCTAGTAGTCGACAACGTGGTATCTTCGGGACAGTACGAAAGAATAAAACTATCTCCTAGCTTCTGACTATCTCTTCACTTTAAATTTCCAACCGGCAGGTAGTTTGGGAGCAGCGAACCAAAACAATGTCAAGCACGGTCAGCGTAAGCATCCATGGATCGTGGTCGGTACGCCTCGCTCCTGAAGAGCATGCGTAGGCGTATCTTACGCATGAAAAGACTCACCAGATCTGTCTAGACCTATATCCAAACATATTGATAGTAACTAGGTCTTGTCAAGGTAAAGTAAAGTAAATGATAATTATACGATAAAAATAAAAAGTACACTTTACCTTTAATTTATTTATTAATCGGTTACTTAACCAATAAAAATAAAAAATATATTTTATCTGTTGAATTTATGACAAATTAACGGACTTCATGCAATTAACGAAATTGTTAGTTTGACGAGTAATTACTCGAGTAAGTATAGGTAGACCGGTATTATTTTTACTTTATTCTCTAACTTACCCATTGGTTAGTTTCACATTGAGTCGTTAACTTAAATGGTAAATACTGGAGTAACGGATAAATAAACCGGCATTACTTTAACTCTACCCTCTATGTTACCCATTAGTTCTCTTAGCACCTTTTTACCCTTCACTTTTACCTTTGAGTAAAAATTATTTTACTTTGCTGAGATCTAATTGTAACGGGAAAGGTTTTCAGACCTCAAATTACAAAATTGGGAGCTCATTGATACACAGTCGCTTTCTGCGTTTACTATGGTCTTTGGATTTCTTTTCAGCATCCATGCAATCCCAGCCTGCACAATACTTCGTGAATACCTTCTGGTACGTGCTTACCTTCTTCTTCCAATAGCTTTGATCTTATCTCCCCTGAACGTTATTGGCACTCGGTTACCGTACTGTAGAACTCTTAACATCAAAAGTAGTTTCCTCCGCTCGTACTGAGTCATCGATCTTGCTTCATAACTTAATGTATCTATTTTATGGAGCTCTTTCTCTTAGGCAAGTTTTGATACTCCCTATCGAAGAACCCTCTGCAACAACAAATGATATCAACACCACTGTTGATACCAGTAATTAGGAAAGCTTTACTCACATCGAAAGAGTAACTTAAAACAAGAGCACCATAATAAGATCTTGATTCATTTGTAAGCCAAGATTCTGTTTATTATGACAATGACTAACGATGTGGACTCGATGTCACGATGTTTGTACATGCTGGACGTGCATGCAATTCCTGGATCGAGATTGGACATGGATTGCGAGTCGTTGCGAGCCCTGTCAGTTGTCTTTGTCTGTCCTCAGGTCCAAAACCCACGCACGTGTTTTACGAGGAAGTTGGCCAGATGGGCTGTATTCGAAGACCCGCGATTCGAATACCTCATGCTCCAGCCGGCCTTTATTGAGTGGGTGCGCGAGGGCTGCGTCAAACTACGTCGCATCGTTTAATCTCGGCAGATTCTAAGGGCACTGGGATCGTTGCCACTGAAACGGTGAGGTTTGGTCCGACGATTTGAACATTCCAACAGAAGCAGAAGTGAGTTTGTTATGTGATGAAACATCGCCTCGTTGTTGACGCATCTGACATGCGTATTTTAGGAGCATTATTCGGACATTCCGAACATTAAACAGCATTGCAACTTTCAGTTGCATCATTTATTCAAAACTATTCGAAGCCAGCCTGAAGAGATATGTAACATCAATAGAACTTTGTCAACCACTGGGCGAGACGTAGTTTGATGTTACTCACTACAATGATATTTTGTCCAATCGGTACTTTCATAGGCGCGTGTTTTCCGCTTGACGGTCATGGAATCTAACTCCAAAGTGAATCTATCCGTACGGTTCGAGTTATCGCAATCAGATGATGTAAGACGTCTTAGACTGGAACTAGAAACCTTCGAGCTAAAAAACATTCGGGATCTCACATGCGCAAGCAAATGCTAAGTGAGATTCATATGTATAGTCCATATTGTGATTGGATCGTATGACGTGCTGTATCCTTAGCCCACAAAAATAAGATGTACAGAATAGTCATGAGAGCCTTGCCTTTGCACTGTTAATTACATACAGCTCACCGATGTATCTGCTCAGAATTGAGGTGAGTGAGGATCATGTGAAGCTCTCATCTTTATTTATCTTACAGGAATTGAATCTCACTTTCCAGTGGCAGTCAACACTTCCTTCGAACTAGTGCCGACATGTCACTTTGAACAGAGAAGTGCCCGGTTTATTGATCATGGAGAATCAGAATCACGGCAACCAGCCAAATGGGTCGGACAACGAGAAACTCGCTTCTCCGGAATCTTATACGCCCCAGGCCTCGATCTCCAGGGATCACAGTGCGGGGACACAAGGGATGGCGTGCTCGAACATCATGAAAGGCCTGAAGACTGACATGACATGACTTCTCACCACGAAGAGATCCTCTCATGAGAGTCACTTAACTTGATGAAAGACCTGGAACGACATCAAAATCGATTTTTTATACCTAACTCGCACTGTGATCAAACGAAAAGAGTCAAGAATATTATCTTTCTTAGGAAAGCGGACAAGATACTACGGCCCGGATACAAACTTAGAGATGATTTGTGAGCAAAGTAAGGAGAGAAAGCCGGCGTCGAATCAGGCTTGGGCCAAAATAAGCAGCGTTCAGGATCGAAGACTCCAGTCTAGAATCCCTCAGACAAGACACGACATAAGACACCGAACTTACTGTTAACATTCGCTCCTTCAATTGCCAGCTTTACAACCTTTTTTTGCGTATAGTACTGATGATTGGTAAGGCCACCGTCCGAATACCCAGGAGCGCAGAATCTGCAAATTCAGTGCAGACAAGGGCCTCCTGCTAGCTTGGAAAACTCTGGTTCCCGAACTCTCGGTATCAGCTTGCTATTTACAGTACCGAATCCAACTGATTTCGGTGAACAGAAGCAGCCACAAAACCACTAGTCCTCCTGAACGATAGGAACTGCTGAGGACATACTCAAACGTTATCCTCGGTGCAGTTACTAGTCACGATCACGATGATGGTCATGACTAAGGAAGTCGCTGACGGTCAGCAGCGACTTATTTAGAGATTATAACTCTAAGTCTCTAGGCCAACTGGAGCCCAGATCCTGGATATTTGTGGTATCCTCCTGAACACAGCGTCTCCGTGATCATCAGTTACTGTATGAATGAAGTCAACCCCGGGAAGTGATCGTAGATATGGACGCACCAAGAGCACGCTACTTGCATGAAACTATTTGCATTAGATTCACGGACTTCTCACTCCAACTAGCGTTGACTGAGCTCAGCGATTTGAACATCCAACGTTTGAACACGAATCTCCTCATCCCTGCAAATCGTTTCTCGGCCTCACAATGTGTGCTCAAAGGGAACAAATTTTAATTGATACTTGAAGATATAAAATGCCGAAAATATATTCTATACAGTCCGACTGGAAGATCTTGTTTATTTTTTCGGATCCATCTCTTTCTCTCCCCAGACACAAAGAGCGAAAAGGAGACAAAGGACCTCCGGAAAAAGGGCTAGACAGCCAATATAATACCAGGCTAGAAACCAACGTCATTGGAGTGATGTGAGTCAATGCATGACCTCATACTCTCAATTTCTGACAAACCGCGTAGAAGTCAACGGGATGAAAGCATTCAGTCTGCCCTTCCCAGAGTATAGACGAGTCTTACTAGTATGAGGTATAGCCGTACATCAGCCTTTGTAAAACTGAACTCATAAGGACCTTGCATATCCGGGGTCACTGTAGGTATGTGATAAGAAAGAAGCTGAATAAGAGGGGGAGAGCCGTCCATGCAGTCTTACTTTTCTTATTCAACGCTACTTTATGTTTCAGGTTGGCAACCTCAGAAATGGTTATGGATTTAAAGCGCAAGCCTATCGTTCATGATTGTCAACCCGTCTAGATCCAGAGTACAAATTTCCATCAGTTCAGTCGAGTGGCAAAGAGAAGATGTGTAAGTCCACCAGCCCCCAAGATCTATGAAGCAGAATCGTTGTATGAACTCACGCAGGCTTTACTCAATTGTGTCTAAGTCCGGTGTTAACTTGTCAACAAGCTGAACAATGTTTTGAAAGATGAATGTATCCAACGAGCAATGTACCAACAGATGATAATAAACGTCCCACTCTTCACTGTCTCTCTATACTACAAGTTTTTCCCTCTTAGGCTTGCAAACGTATACTTTGACTTGTTCCGTCTATTATAGGACTTATGATATGGGAATTCCAACCAAGCCTACTCAGCCATCTTCAAACTTGTCAAGAAATAATTGGGAAATCCGATTGCTGGGATTTATTGGATCGTGTTTGATCCGAATCCCAAGATTCTTATAGCAAAATTTATTCTTCAATTTTTCCGGATAGAAAGACTAAAGCATTTGAAGAAAATTGGACATTAATTTTCATTGAAAAGCGCTACAAATTATAGTCTATTTTTGCTTCGCTTTTCTAAGACGCCAGGTTTGATTTGGACACCGTTGAATAAGCACTCAAATGGTCAGAAATGTACGCTCAGTATACTAGACAGCCATTAGCCTCATACGTCAGGTACCGTACCTGACGGTCATAAGGTCAAGCATAGGGTCAATTGTTCATATTTTCAATTTTGCGCAGAAGGTCAATTGTTCGCCTATCCTTTCTGCCGGCGACTTAGAATTGCCATTTCTTCTGGCCTTTAAAAAATATATAACTACAGTTTCAAAAGTATAAAGACACTATCGAAAATTCAAAAAATACACGCTTCTTGAAGAACATAACAGCATGGTACCTGTCATCTGAATATCCTCAACTCGACTTTCAGGAGGGCAGCAACGAAGTTCACGAGAGTTTCTTGTTCAAAAGGCAACAAGTAAGATCTACGAGTATTTTGGCTACTTTACGTAATCCTAGTGATTCCGTACTTCGAACCGTGGGCCCGGGCGGGCAGACAACGCAATATGGCTTGATGGTTGATAGTGATGTACAAACGTGGCTTTCCTGGTTGGCTTCAAAGACAGCAACTCGATAAAGCAGGCCGTTGACCAACGTGCCAAGAAAATTGGAAAAGCAGAGAATCCAGAGATTACCACTCTAGGATCCGGAACGACAAAAGTGCTGTGGAGATTCCAGCCCGATACCCCGCAACACTGCTGTACTGTACTGTGTACATTATCACGATGTAGTTTGTAACCAGATTCTAGCTTACCGCGGTCGATTTATATTAGATCGCGCAATCCTCAAGCACCATCTCTTATATGTGATACCCTGGGCTTTCCACTCATTTGACCCACAGCTAGCCATAATAGCTGAGTGACAAGCTAAATTCCCTTGTCCACAACCGACTCAAAGAACTAGGGGCCTCGAATAAATACAGCGGAAAGGGTGGGAATTCCCTCTGTGATGTAGATTGAAAAAGGGTCACATTCGATAGCCACGTTGGAAAGAGTTTAGGAACACCCATCAGGGTGTACAAGGAATAAAACTTCCCTGATCTGGGGGTTAGACCTCTATATTAGCGAAAAGATAATTATGGCCTACAACACTTAGAAAATCTCAACTGTATGGACCGTCTACAGACAAGATATACATAAAAATATTAACACTGGCAGGTGATTTTTGTGTAGCATAGAAACATGTTGACTGCAATACACTGCAGAAAATGAGCCGTCTACCATAGTATGATTAGCTCTTGTATACTTTTCCACTCACACTTACTATCTAACTCTAATTGCAAATATAGAAGGAAACAAAATAGGTGACATTTTTGCATATCAAAAAAAGTGAAAATCTTAGATGCTGTCACCTCACTTATTCCCATGAAATAAGATGGATATTCACCACTTCAAAATTATCTCACGTGTAATATCAAGATAATGTAATTCAAAGGTAAAAACCAAACGGTCAATTGATGCTGAATCTCAATAACATCACACATCATATAAACTACTACAAAATTCAATTCAGACAAATCTAGCTTAACTTGTCTACTTGTTCGTATGCTGTGTTCTCACATAGCATATGAACAAACATGATATGCCACGGTCGCATCCATATGGACATCATTAGCTAGTGAATCGACACTTGTTTACTAATATTTGCTGTTCAGTAAGCTAAAGAAAGTATCTCCTTTTACTCTTGGGCATAAATTCTTCTGCAGTCTTTCACATCCAAGGCCTTATGAAACTCTAAAATCAGAGGAATATTTAGGTGACTGCTCAATACATCGTTAGTTTTGAATACCGTGATTGTGGATGCTCCACTCGACTCACCGTCTGTCTAAGATATTAAATTAATTAAATTTGAAATGTGTATGTTTTAGAGGAGAGACACATATGATATATCAATATGCAATTTGTGAAATACGGAATTTTCTTATCTATATTTGATAATGAGTAATACCGAGAATCACAGTATAAGATATATTTATCCTCATGTGCATAACTAACACTACATCTCCAGTAAAATGCCGGACATAGAGCTTACCTAAACCCCGTGTAAATGAGTGGTAACCACAGCATGCTCTAATAGCGTAGTTGATGATGAATAACTATCATTCGCCCTTTTAACACCATTCATACGAACATCTGAAGCATATGTCCATTATAAATTTATAAATTTGTGGACTTCACATTTGGTTCAATTGGTAAAAAAAAAGACAAAATTTTAAGTCAAATATTATATCCGACTCTTATAATATGTATATATGTAACGTACTTGTTTATCTCAAAAACAATGTACCTCATATATCTCAAATACATCTACAAATACAATAGAATATAAGAAAGTGAACCTAGATATACAACTAGCAAAACCTCAACCTACTCAAATGTCCATCTTTAGAAGTATCTAGAAAAGTTGGCCCGTAACTTTTAAATTACTTTGGGCTGACTTTCGTATTTGGAGTAGTAATGATGAAAAGAAGTTAACGACTTATCGTTTGTGTTTTTCATGTAACGATAAGACCGTTCGAGCGTTAATTTTGTACACTACGATTCAAAAGTTTTGTAGACATGAATTTTTGTGCCGGTACAATACTCAATATTATCATTATGAGTAAATATCACATAAAAGTCTAACATATCCAAACCATCTAATGAAATGGTATAAAAAAAAAAACCACGTTATAAATTTCATCTCTTATTGTTCTCTTTCCAATGCAAATCGAGAGAAAACGATAACTTCTAGTATCGCAGTATCTCCCGAACCAGTCTATAAATTTCCAATTACATGTGCTTACTCTTCATACTGCAAGGCAAGACTCATCATGACCTTCTTTCCCGCACGTTGAGTTGAACAAGTCGGTATACCGTGACCTCGAATACCTTTAATAAACTCCAAACGCTGGTAGCCCGTTTCTGCAAGTTCGCGCTTGTATAGGAACCGGCATTTGGCCTACAGCCGGTTTCCAGATTCTCCCCAATAATGACAATGCGGACAAGGAAAGCTCCAGACCTTTCCCACCGTTGTTGACCGGTAAGATTCCGTGGCGGCCAGCGTCAGCCAGTGAGCATTGCAACAGTTTACAAGGATCCCCGCATGTTGGTGATTGGATCGGTGCTAGTAGACCAATTGATAGTTCTCTGAGCCCATGCAAAGAGTAGAATACTTCCTTCTACGCAGCGCTTATAAGGCTTCACAGGCCTCGGAGTCAGTCAATTCTTGTGTGCGCAGCTAGTGTTGGCGAAGGACGCCAGAGATCCTCGTGCCCGACCTTCTTCATTCGTGCGAATGTCGAATTAAGCCACGTTATCTCGTCCAGCATCTCTGCCGTCGTCCTCTATGAAAGAGAACACCAGGTCAGTACAAAACCTCGCAGTCTTGTTTGTGTAGTTGTTGCTGTAGTTTCGAGGGTATAGCTTCGAAATTGACTGAGTGGATCTGATCTGAGGCCATGATTCGAGACACGACTGTGGTGGATCATCAGTCTTTGTCATACAAGTAAGAAGGCCTTTTGTGTTAATACCTTTTGAGTCATCCTGTGGATCCTCGCGACTTCGGATCTTCTAAGACGGCCGATTCTCCTATTCACACTATAGAGAAAGGATTTTGAGCAGGCAGAGCCCCTTCACTTCAGTCTTTGGTTTCACCCGACCGCACCAGCGCAGGCACTGGAGTGAAATACTCTCTTTGAAATACCCTTCATTCTGTTTTGGAGCACTGTATAAAGAACAGGGCATCTGCTGAATTCGACCGCTCCTGTAGATGTTCGATGAATATCATAACGCAAATTTTCTGCCACCTTCTCTGTTCCTTGAATGTCTTACTTACATATTACGTTCGTCGAGGTCTGTCAATGGAGTATCGAGTTTCAAGTTTCACTCCGCCCGATGCCCTGGCTGGCGATCACTTTCCCTCAGTATTAGAGTTACGTCCGTTCACAAATAAACTGCTGATAGAAGACAGCTACGTGGGCTTTACAGACTCTTCAGTTTGCAGAATCAGCCGTCCAAAACACGAGAGTCTGAAGGTTGCAGCGACCAGGCTTTAGTGATGATTACGCTGTTCATATTAGACAATGTCCTCTCATCTTCAGAGAATGTGAAAGGTGTGACGGACCGCACCGCATGAATGTATTGAGTCCAACATAATTGAGTGACTGATTTGGCACATGGCGGTCGTTGTCTATATTCCAAACATCAGATCTGACGACGACAGAAGGAGCGTTCTGCGACAACTGGAATGATCTAGCTTTGAAGAGCTTTGCGAATCGTAACTGGTTTCGAATTCGAAAGCAATTTCGACTGCATATCAAGCCAAAGTTCGTCCAGAAAAGCAGCAATGGCGGATGCTAGCAATCCTGTGCCCCTAGCATATCAAGCAACTGCAGCTGGTGGGCAATCTCCAGACTGGCTCAACAAAGGGGATAACGCATGGCAGCTGACGGCTTCCACTCTTGTGGGACTGCAGTGCGTCCCAGGTCTCGTGATTCTGTATGGGAGCATTGTGAAGAAAAAATGGGCGATCAATTCCGCATTCATGTCTTTCTACGCTTTCGCCTGTGTCCTTATCTGCTGGGTAACATGGGCATTCAAAATGTCGTTCGGTGAGGAACTTATTCCGATCTGGGGCAAAGCAGGGCCTGCTCTCGGTCAGAAGTATTTGCTCAAGCAAGCATTTCTCCCTGCAACAGCAGTTGGCGAAGCCGCTGCATTTGCCCCACTTTATCCTCAAGCCACGGTCGTCTACTTCCAGTTTGTTTTTGCGGCCATTACCCTCATCTTAATAGCAGGATCTCTGTTGGGGCGCATGAACTTCATTGCATGGATGCTATTTGTGCCCCTTTGGCTCACCTTCTCTTACACAATAGGAGCTTTTAGTCTATGGGGTGGAGGCTTCTTGTTCCAGTGGGGTGTGATCGATTATGCTGGAGGGTATGTCATTCATCTATCATCTGGAGTTGCTGGTTATGTTGCAGCTTATTGGGTAAGGTTCTTATCACTCTGATATTCTCTGAGTTCAATGAACTGTGCATTTCATCAGGCCCGTTGCATGTGGTTAGAATGTCGAGTGGAATCTGCATAAAACTTTGCTACATGTGCGGCACTTTGACATGGTCTCGGATGTTTTTTCTGACAAGAGTCAGTCAAAGTCGAAATGTATGATCTGGTGACCCTCGTCCATCCATGTTGCACTTAAGGTTGGCCCAAGACTTGAAAGTGAACGCCGCAGCTTTCCTCCGAACAATGTGCTGCTGACGATGGCAGGAGCGGGTCTTCTGTGGCTAGGGTGGAATGGATTCAATGGGGGAGCACCGTATGCATCCAACGTGGTTGCTTCCATGGCAGTACTGAACACCAACATATGTGCAGCTACTAGCTTGCTGGTCTGGACGAGCATTGACGTGATTGTTTTCAAGAAGCCTTCAGTGATTGGAGCAGTTCAGGGCATGATCACGGGTCTGGTTGCAATCACTCCTTCCGCAGGTACGACTATCATGCGCAGATCAAATTTTCTTTTGGAGGAATTCGGACATATATATTAACTGCAGTAACACCAGCATCGATCGAAGCGCTGATGAATGTTGGCGGAACTGGCTTCTCACTTACCTCCTACTGCAGGGATATCGGAACAAGGGAAAAATACAGAACCAAAATTTAGTTCCTCATGCGCCGTATCTCTCCAGCCATACATTGAGCTTCGTTCATAGACGTGCCGATCTCGACGTCATGAACGTGCCAAGTCGTTAACGTGCCCAGGCTCGTCCATTAAGCTGTCGGAAGTATCCGTGCTGTCCTGCTGGTGATGATTTCATTGCTTTTGTCTGGTCTTCTGCCAATCAGAATTATCAATGGTCAATGATAATTCCTTTGTGTGGTAGCATGGACATCCAACTCCCTCGGATCGTTTTACCAAGTCCCCGCAAAAGGGTTCCACCAAAGTTTTACCACTAGCCGCTATGGTATGCTCAGTGACGTAGCAAAGTGTGCTCATTGTTACTTGCTTTTTGCTTTCATGACATTGACTTTTATAAGTCAACGGGAAGTCCAAGGGAATAATTCCGTGCAGAGGCTTTGACTTCTGCAAATAGTTTTCCGTCCTTTGCGGGTCGATGTCCTGTAACCTTTAATGTAGGGACTGTAGTCGAGAAGTGTTTTCCCCTGATATTTCCAGAGAGAAGTTCTTTCCCGAATCTTGCCCTGCGTCAGCACCATGTTGCAGCAAATACAGATCACGAAGACTTGTCAAGTCTTCCTACACTTAAGATAGCAGGTCTCAGAGTTGGAACCTCTAGGATCGAGAATTTCCATGGGTATATCTGTTGGTGATAGAATCTTTGTGATGATCATGAGTGGAGGTACTTAATCTGACCTCACAAGAGCTTGTGGAAACGATGATGGAAACTCTCTTTAAGTCGTGCGGATAGCTGGAAAGATGTTTTTCCCGTTGAAATTCTGGTCCAAACTTGAGCGCAGTGCCAGGCACGAGAAGCGATTCATTATCAGGCACACAGCCAAGAAACAGAACTAACACAAGGCGGGCATATGGGCTGTTGTGGTGACCCCACCAGCCCATATACAGGCGCAGCAGAGAAGAAGAGGGAGGAAGGGTGGGAGAATCACGCAGCCCAAGGGCAAAGCAAAGCAAACCACCACAGGCACGCACGCACGGGCCTGCCAGCCAGCCAGCCAGCCGAAGAACAGCCCGGCCTTCCAATGCACGAGGAAAGCAACGGAACCAAGCAACAAACAAGAGAGAGCAGCCTACGTCCTGAGCCTGTCCGATGTCTAACGCTTAACATTGAGTGGAGTGTGGGATAAGACAGACAGGCCACAACGTGGAGGCGGTGCCATCCCGTCGCCAATCCAGAACTCCAGAACTCAGAGGATGTAGTAACCCTGTCGGCTCCAGTGACCTCCCTTCGGATCCGCTTGTCCTCAGTTCCCCACTACCCGAAGACACGCCCTGTGAATGTTTGTGTAGAGGTGACGTCCTTTTACTCCCATGTCGTTCCATTGTCCCCGACATTTCGTGACCCGTCGAGCTGTTTGCTTGTATTTGTGGAGTAAATTAGGTGCAGGAGGGATGCTATAGTACTTAAAACCTCCCCCAAGTCTCCATCGCCCACCTATATTGTGCAGGAGCGTCGTCGGTCCCGCCCAATTCGTTGATCGAGCCTACCCCCGACCGCCCTGCTGTTCCTACCTGTGCGGTCATTCGGGAACCTTCAGCTGAAATTCTTGCAGAACGAATGAACTCGCAGTCTTCTTGTTCGGAATAGGTTTCCTTGAAGTTTGAAAAGTATATGCAATTCGGTCGATCCCAGCACTGGAAGTCAATAGAAGTCACCTGTCGAACTTCTGCTACGAACAAAAGAATGAAAACCGCCGCAACAGTTTCTGTATTCTAGGATCTGTTCTCAACCTGTCATTTTGCTGTCGACTGACCGGAAAGTCTGCTGGATATGCAGGCGTAGTTCAAGGATGGGCAGCGATGGTGATCGGAGTGTTGTCCGGCAGCATTCCATGGTACACCATGATGATTCTCGGAAGGAAACCAGGCGGCATCTTCTCGAAGGTGGATGACACATTGGGTGTATTCCACACTCATGCCGTTGCAGGAAGCCTTGGGGGTATTCTCGCCGGCTTCTTTGCTCAGCCCACTCTCTGCAATCTGTTCTTGCCGATCCAAGGTGAGCATGGAGCCGTTTACGGAGGAGAGAAAGGTGGACAGCAGCTGGGTAAACAAATTTGCGCTGCTCTATTCATCATCGGATGGAACGTAGTTGTCACGAGTATAATCTGTCTGGTGATCAAGTTAATTGTGCCACTCCGAATGTCGGATAAACAACTGCAGGTGGGAGATGATGCAGCTCATGGTGAAGAAGCCTACGCTCTTTGGGGCGATGGCGAAAAGTTCGATGCATCGAAACATTCCGGAACAGAGTACAAGGAAATGGAGCTTGCTTCCACAAAGGTTTAGCTTCTAGAGATCCTTCATTACGAATTCAGATCCACAGATCCGTGCTCTCACTCACATTTTGTGCAATTACCTCTCCATCTTGCCAGTGGATGAGAAGAATGCACCTTTCTTACACTGTCCATAGATTCATTTGTCTATAGCTTAAAACTTTTGATCCAGCCGAAGAGATGCACACTTTCAGTTGCCCTTGGCCGGCCTGCTTCCACTGTACCATTTGTAACTCGCAAAAGTTGCCGTGAGGCCAGCCTTGATGGAACTCGTGCATGAAATTCTTTGGATTTGAACGGCGCTTGGAGAGCTTTGGATTTGAGGTTTTGTACAGTAGAATATAGCTAAGCCCCCAGAGCTGCTGTTGCTGGTGAGCCTACGAGCACAATTTCAGGTCTGAATATCTGATACAAATATCTACTTCCAATCGGACACAGCTGTGCAGTCTTACCTCTCGAAATGTATCTAAAAGCGGCGTCAGTTATACCTCCTCAGCTATGGCTACATCAGACTGAAGGTGTAGAAAGAGCTGACGGAGCCCACACAGAAACCTTTACATGTGACTAGAAAGGTTCTGACCTGATTGCCCTTGTGCAAACCTTTTTTTTTCTGGCAAGTGAGATTAATAAAATACTGTGTTCACAACAGTGCAGATCCTTGATACGTGTCAGCATTACACGAAGTCAACAGCAACCATCATTGCACGTCATTTGTAGATAACTTTATTGTATGATGCTTAACGCTTGCAAGTCCTATGCCTTCTCCTGGCCATAGAGCAAGGGCCCCTTGCCTTGGTGCATGTCGCGCTGTGGAAGTTCTCGAATCCAGCTAGTGAGACACCTAGCAATAAAACACATGGTCTCGAGTCAAGAACTTGGATTTCGATTATCAGCAAGGGAAGGTGCCCCTGGCTGAAGGTTAAGCTTGTTACCTCTTACAAACTTGTCTTCTCGGGTTGGGCGGTTATGGAGGTGGTTTGAGTTTGGGGGTCGGAGGTTCCACAGGTTTGGCTACGGATGGTCAGACAAGTAGATTCATATAAAGTTTGATGATGAGACTCTGTCCGGACAAGGGGATGGGACGGTAGAGCGAAGATATCGCAAAACCGTCTCCCATGACATGCAGTTGTGAGTCAGACATATCGATCGGCGACAGTTAGAGGTCTCGAATCGGCAGAATCAGATCTCCGTCCTGTCCCCCGAGTGCTCTCATGGGCACGTCTAGAGTCGGCGCATCGCACAGTACGAGATAAGCGTCAGAGTACAACGAGCTACGTGCAATTCCTTCAAGGACGAAGAGATCGCGATCTCATCGGTGCGCTACTAGTGCCGGCTTATTCATGCAGATAGATTCACGTCCCCTTCGCTTGCAGACGCATCTCTCGTGAAGAACTGGAAGAACTGGAACTCCTCTGACATTGCTGAAAGGTATTAAAATCATGACGACCTGCGGATCCACGCTCTTCACAGTAGCTTTTGGCGGCTCTTGCAGGTCCACTCGCTTCTGAGATTTGCTATCTTCGAACTCGGCTCGTCCGGTTGGAAACTCGCTCTTTCGACGACGTCCGCGCTGCGTAAACTGCAACCCCATTCCATGAGTAGTGACAGGAGTTTTTCGACCTCGTAGCCGCGATGGATGTGGGTGTCTCTGTAGCAGAAGGATGCCTAAAGGAGTCTCCAGATATGCTGGACTTGGAAAATGATTCTAATCCATCCTCTAAACCGCGAGATTGGTGAGCATTGATGTAGCTGAGTAAACCCTTCAGAACTGGATGCTTTGGTCGCCCCTCTCCCCGCTTCTGGCCCTCGGCGATGCTTTTATGGCATGCTTTGATTCCTCTGCTCCCTGCCTGGTTCTGTAGAAAGCAATTAGACTGAATGAACTTGAAGTTCGATACTTGCCCTCATGAGCATGCTCTTCTACAGGCCATCCACTTACTCTTTCCACTCTCTCGTGAAGCATGTCTTGGGAGAAATTTCAGTCAAGGAAAACCAGATTAATAGAAAATGGCGGCTTTAGGCTGCCTGCAATTTGGATTTAGCAGACGATTTGTTGTTGGTAGGTGAGAATGAATCTCTCAAAATTCCTCTAAAATTGTCGTCGTCCAGTTCTACCGCATCGATTCGAATTTCCATCCCACAGGATTGACGGGTGGTATAGTAAGCTGCACGCAGAACCAAGAGCCCGGGACAAGCATCTCATGACGTCCGAGAAGTTCTCTAACGAAGAGATGGAAATGGGGAGTATCGAGGAAGGTTACGAACTTGGCCACGATCGTCCGGGCTCTGGCTCAGGACCTGAGAGTGATGCAGATCGGGATTATCCTGTTCCTTCGGCGCAGGGAGCAGGGGGTTTGAGCCTCATGGACTTGTGCAAATCCGACTGCTGCCATCTCCACGGGGACTACGATAGGACTTTTGACTACGACGAGGAAGGAGATGACTTGAGTGATGAGCCGGCCATTTTCGACCTCAAAGGCAAGAGATTCAAGACTTATTTGGAGGACTTAAAAAACGAAGAGGTGCCAATGTTCCATGCTCCCGAAACGAGGCCATCGCCGCCCTTCCCCGGAATCGATGCCCTGGGCATCATGGACGAAAGAATCGCACAAATGAAAGCCAGAAGCGATCTTGGTGAGCATTGTCGATGCAGTGGTGACGAGGCTGAAGAAGAAACTGGGCCCTTTAAAGAAGACACTGAGTTGGATATGGACACAAGTTTGCAAGAGTATCTGGAGTCCAACAACGACATCATGTCCCATCCCTTGTATAAAAGATTGTGTGCAGCTCATATAAGTCTTTGCAAGGTGAATCATCTGTATTCCAGAATATGTGCAGCTCATATTACTCTATCAAAGGTGAATTATCCAGACTCGTATGTCTTGACATATGAACAGCAGATAATCACCTGAATCTCAAATATTCACGATGTACAGTTCAGCAGTTTGGCTTCTGTTTTGAGTGCATTTGTGGGTGATTCTTGCGTTCGATGCACTTTTAAGCCCCAACTTCGAGAAGATAAGGAAACTGGTAACAATGTCGGACTACTTATGAACTATTTGCATCATATGTGTAGCTTGGAGCCACGGATGCACAGCTGAAGGAGATGGAAGAACTAAGCTTTGAACTCGAGAGCAAACTGCCAACAGGGGTCCAGGCCACGGAATCCCATCCGGAACTGGACAAGTTTATGGTAACGTGAATTTCCCCACAATCCACCGCCCAAAGCTTCTTGCTCAGGTTCTGAACCGCGAGGGTGAAACTGGAGACCATTAATTATTCTTAAAGTGGTAGTTGTCAAACCGATACATTACCTGATTGGTCGATATGTCTCTCCGCGATTGCTTCAGAATGAATATTGCGACTTTTTGGAGATGCACAAGAACGAATTTGCCAAACCTTTCGACGAAGCCATGGAGTTCTGCAAAGAGGTCGATGAAGAATTGGCCAACACGGGCTTGAGATTCCTGCGAGATAAATGCTCCATCGAGCAGAATCTGACAAACGATACCATTTCCAGACTTCAAGAACTACCATTGGAAGGTGAGGTTTGAGAATCCAAACAGTCTCGAGCTCCGCAGACGTGAGCTCGGAAATTAGCTTGCATAAACTCGACTTGCGCATCTCCTATCCGCGCGATTTCCCACACCGAGAAAATCTGCTGAAACAAAGCCCCACCCAAAATAATATCAAACTCTATTGAGATTAAGCTTCTGCTATACATAATCTTCAACGACTCCAGCACTGCACGAGAAGGAGAATCACCGAATCTTCCACCTGGCAAAGCACAATCGCAGACTCATCACATACTGTTCTGCCTTCGGGGAAGATCGTAGAAACGTGTTCTCTCTGGATTGCCTGAGTCATAGGGAAAACTGAATGTGAACTAGATGCCACTGGGTTCGCCCACTGGGAAGCAGCCACCTGGCACTCCACGTTGCCCGTCTGCCATCGACTCAGCCCCGTGTTCTCACTGTCGAGTTTCTGCCTCGGCCGATGTCAAATTGCGGCATTGCACTGCCCCGACCTCGGAACTGCCCCCAGTCTCGAACAGAGGAGCATTGGACTGCGGCCTGTCCACGACACGAGGTCGAAGATATTTTCAGCCAAGGGTTCCGCGCACCTTGGTGCCGTGTGGCCTCGCTGCCAAATCTTGATTCGTGATCGCCCCAGTGGATGTAGGAACATGTCTTTTTGGCTTGCACAGGCTTCCGATGTGGATTCATCAGCTCCATGTTCTTCCACCGTGTGAAAGTAAAGTGTCTTTGCTGCTCGCTTCGATTTTCCGCTAGTGCATTCCTGAAAGAGTGGTGAGCTCCATCTGTAGGCAGTACATAATCGCTCTCTCTGTTCTCTCTGATTAGTCTGAATTGTAGTCAGTAGGAATTTGGTCTTGTTAAGACAGGGCTTCTTGGATTGAGTATGTCCGCGTATCGTAAGTTTCTTTGTTCTTGTGCTCGCTCATACCGCGTAGTAGCGCAAGATATCTTCAAGAAACGCAGAGGACAGTTGATCGATTAGGCGGCGGTCGATCGGGACGGAGGAGGGAAAGTTGTGATATGCATCAGAGCTAGGTGAGGCGGTGCTAGTTTATGGCTCATGGGCCCTAACTCCGTAACCTGATTACTTCTGGCATAACTTATTTGAAGACCGAGTCCGCAGTAGCCCATTCTAACCAAATTGAGGTGAGCGAAAATATATTCAGAATTTCAAGCTTTCCGTTCCCAGCTTGTCAGATACTCTAGTATATGATTGCTTTTTTTCCAACTTTCTGTAGATGAAAGTGGGACAGAAAGTCTTCGGATGTTCTTTTCCTGTTCGTCACCGGCAAAGCTCAGAGGTACATCCAGTATACAGATGATATTTAAGGGTGGATGAAACCATGGTTCGTAGTATCGTCTGGGCAACCGATCAATAATCCAGGTTGAAAATTGGTATGACATTTTACAGAATGGGTCAGAAAGACTTATATTGATGGAAAGAGTGAAATTAATTCAACATTAGGCTCTGCTCGACGCGGTGTCTTCTCGTCCTTTTTCTACGAAACATATGCATCTGCAATGTTGCTTGACTCGCAGACCATATATCCACGATGATGTACAATGGAGTGCCCACTGTGAGAATCAAAGCCTGGGCCCAGAGTTGAATTACGATTCCTCCTTGCAACACAGGGAAAATCATTCCAAACCAGTACGTGGAAGCTGCCCCTCCATTGCTTAGAAGATTAAAGACCGCCCAGATCTCTGGCTTCCTTCCTGGGAAAATCCTTCCTGTAATAGCATAGGAGTGAGTCGTAAGAACTCCGTCTGCCACTCCAAAGCTGAAGGCTCCGAGAAATGCTATCACCGGTGTGCCCAGAATGCAAGGCTGAGTTGGAACATAACCTTCTTCCGAGGCCTTTTGCAGTGGCAGGCATGTGAGTAGTCCCGTAGCACTAGCCAACACTCCAACCAGGAATGTTGGCGTATGACAGTGGAAAAAATCTGACAACCAGCCTAATAAAAACGATCCAAGGAACTGTCCCAGTCCAGTGCAAAGCAACACCAAGCCGATTGTGTTGGTAGGAAGTAGCTTCGTGTACTCTCCGGTCCAGAAAGCCGACTCACATCCGGCATAGAAGAGCATCGGTGTCAACAGAAGAAAGAGCAACAGGCCCCCCCAGCTTGACCTTCTGCACACCTGCAGCACCTCCATTTTGGGGGGATTTCCACACCTTTCACAAGTTCCAAACGTCAGGCTTTCTTCTCCCGTGTCTGAGCCGGAATTGGCATTGCTGCCGCCACTGGCACCCATTTCCCCGAGGGTGCTATCTCTCTCCTCCATGAACAGGAGAAGCAGGACACCCACCAAGGCCGAGCAAGCACCCATGGCAAACATGGTATTTTGAGAGAGGTACTTGAACAAAGTATATGCAGTCAGGTTGCCCACTATATCAGCAACGTAGTATATCCCCCAGAATACACCGGTGAAAAGGCCCCTCTTCTCGGGAGGTGAGCACCGAGTGAGGTAAGTTCCTTGAGCTACCCAGGATGCACTAGCTCCAAACCCACACAGGGCACTGGCCCCTAACACGAAGGACCGCGAGGGCTGCATCAAAACTGCTAGGTATATGACGTGAGTTGTTCCGCCCAACATCATGGCCCGCAGTTCTCCTAGGACTGACACAATGCTTGGAGCCGCCAGGGTCGAAGCGCATAATGTTGTTTGCAACAGGAACAAGGACTCGTCTCCTAAGCTGTCCGGCAAAAGGGATGTGACGTATTCCGAAATGGAATTCATGGCACTGTAGATGAAAAAGAAGGAGGCCGCCAGCTTTATGACTCTGGACAGTGGCATCGGAGATACAGACGTGGATGTCCGCCTTCGATATCTACTAAATTTGCGTGATGTTTTCCTGACACTATACGATGTGCTTGGACCTGTGTCGTTGTCATCCACAACACGGCTCGAGCTGGGAATGCAATCTTCATCTGCTGAGGCTGTGACGAGTAGATCTTGTGGATTATACTCTGGCGTGCCAAAGACCGAGTCCTTGCTCGGGGAGATGGACTGGGATGAACTCTTGGTGCACGATGACGTGCCAGAAGCGAAGGTGCATCTAGAGCAAATGTCTCGTAGGGTCGCCTGATTATTGGAGTAACACAACCCACAGTCCGCAGTCAATCCTCTGCACTCAGGGCACTGAAAGACCTCAGAATGTCCGACAGGCGGAGCATGCTCCTCGAAGGGATCGATTCCGGGGTTGAGTCCCTCACTCTCATACAGCTGCCCTGCAATGAGTGGCGTATACAACGATATCTCCGACATCGTGTTCGTTCCTCCTCAAATTTCATAATCTTCACTTCTTCATTTCTATTAGATAGCTATGCAAAAATTTTCCTCTGTACACTGATTACTCGTTCTTTCAGACATTCCAAGCGATTCCCCTTGATGTCCGCTTGATACCTTCTTCTGCAGTCGAGTATTTCTGCTTCTCCTCACTCGCTTCTAAACCAATTTCTTGTAATTTCGATAGAGTTATCATACCACCGTGATTCAAATACAATCAATTCGAAAATGATCGATTCTTAAGTTCCTGATGGATCAAGATCAATCCGACTCACCCTCGGGTCGGAACCGACATCGGGAGAAACCTGGAGTGGAAAATTCCTCTACGCTTCTCTTCTGAAGATCATGGTCTCGATCCCTTGGGACTCTGCCCTTGGAATTCTGGATGGAAGAGAGCTCTGATATCTACGAAGATGGCGCGACACAGAGGCGGTTAAAATCTGAAGTTTCTGAAGCCCTCCAGAACGCAACTGCATTGGGATCGGATTGAACTCACGTTTCGAGGAATGTAGCGAATCAAACACTGACACGCGTCTCTATAAATCTCTTCCATCGGGCTCTGCCTTCGGATCGCCCGCCGCTTGCAAAAGGGTGACTTTGTTTATGCCTCCTTTCCCACATCCGAGATTTCGGCCTAAAAGTGTCATTCCATGTGAGCTCCATACGACTAATCACTAATCTAAACACATTACAGATGACATTAATCTGCTTCCTTCTACAGAGACGTACCAACTTACCGAGAAACATAATTTCTGTGAATGAAATACAGCACTGGTTTCTTTACTTCTTAAGAGAAATGAATGCACCCATCTTAATTACATATTTTCCATACGAATAGTTCATTATTATTTATTATGGTGTTGAGATGTGATGTTGATTATGATACAATGCTTTGAATATCTCACATGAACGTGTCTTCATAAATAGTAGTCACTTGGATTAGTGCATAAGCATACGTTTTTTCTAAGTAAAAAGTTATTACCAATCTGGTGATTACAAATTTGCAAAGACTAAGCCGTGGTTAATACTACACTTGGATGTGAATATTCTCAAAGATCATTCTCTTAAAATTTGTTTTCGTAACCTTAGAGTTACACGACAATATTGACTGTAGAATTTAACATGTTTGTAAGTGAACCATAGACCAGTATACTATGCTCTATGGGTATCGTTTTCTCTATCATGACGCGTAGACTCGACGAAACCATTGCTATACAAGGAGTCTTGAAAGGTGCAATTCTGAGGATACTTGTTCGGATGGTATCTAGCATGGAGAATCTTTGACCAAAATAGTTCGGACATCTCATGTGCAAAGTACACACTTGGCATTGTGTTGCTTTAGGGCCTAGCACCATCCAGCCCGTTTGGTTTCATCATGGTAGGACTTCATGTGGTACTCGCATCCATTTTTTTTCCCTTGCAGTACTTGGTTGGTGTTTTAGAACTTTGTAGTTATGTTGCCCATTTCATTAGACAAGATTCGACTTATTTCCTGGTAGTCATGAGAACCGAACGGATATGATTTCTTTTCCAGAAAGTATGAGTTTGGAAGAATGAAGCTCAGAACCTTAGCAATCGACAACCGAGGCATCCGAGTAGCTTCAGATGGAATGGAATTGCTCTCGTTCACGATACAATCACTAAGAGACTGGAGAGCCTTTCGACTTCAAGGTCTTCAGTCTCCGCTAGCTCTGGAACGAGCGTCGTCACATGTCCAAGAGCAGGAACAGAAGGATGCTCCGAGAAACATACACTTGAGGCCATGCAAGCAGCAAGGCAAATTTGAGGAGACGGCCGAGGAATTTGGGAGTGAGGGTAGACATGCTCCAAAGCACATGAGCCCCTTTGGGGAAGAAACGTGAGACATGACGAAGGCGAGCGTGTGAATGAATGGAACAAGTGGAGGATAAGGGAGGATAAGGGGAGTAGAAGAGAGAGAGGTTGGGGTCGAACTTGAGGTGAAGAGGGCGTGGGAGAGCGAGGGAGGGCCCGTGAAGGGGGGAGGGTTTATGAGAGGGTCTTGGTGATCACTGAGGGAGTGAGTGTGTGAGTGAGGAGTGCCAACAGCATTCCGATAGTAAGAACAAAGCGCATTCCAAGTTTCCGAGCCTTACCTCGTGTACAGAAATTTTTCTTCCAGTACTAGAACCCGGGAATAAATATACGGATGAAGACGAGATTCCGTGTGGGCGTGAGTTTCCACCTTCCTTGAACTAAAGCCAGGTGGGAGGTGGGACGAGCAAGGAAGGAAACCCAAGGACAGGGCGAGAGAGAGAGGGAGGGAGGCATTATAGCCATGGCAGCCCTGAAATCGCCAACGGTTGCCGTTGTTGTACCACGATTGGTAGCACGTCTCTGCCCTGCTGCATTCTCCAGGACTTCACTCGCATTCCCCCTCGTGCCTGCTCATTTTTCTGGCCTGCGACCTTCGTGCGATCGTCCTGCGCATCCTTCTGTGCCCGCCTCCAAGTCTGGTTTCTCCACCATGAGTCCGTCCCGAGTGAAGGCCGTGCTCACAGCTGATGTTGGTCTCACGAAGCCTTCGGAGGGCATTGTTCCTCAGGTGGGTGTGCTATCTCGGGTGTCAATTGTGGTTCCGTATGATGAATCTTAGTCACTCTCCTGCCCAGTACTTTGAATCGATCACCACCTTGTGGATCAAACTTTCAGTTGTCTCTTTCACACGCATTGCTCTCTTATCAGTCGAGTATGGCTCTCGAGCTTCTGGGCTCGTTCATCACAGCTGTCTGGGCAGGGCGACATATGTGCCCTGGTGTGCTCAAACGCGTAATGCTTTACTCTTTGACGTCCATTTACGTTCACTTCGTTGGCTGCAAGCCTCTGAGATCCAAGAACACAAATCTCTTGCCACTTCCGATGACATCAGTGCGCCTCCGCGGTGTAATGGGTCTCTTTGTAAATTGCTTTCTCTTGGGAGACGAGTTCAAACTCCCTATCGATATGCCATATCAGTACGTCCTCATCCATCAGTCCGAGAGACTAGACGGCTGGGTATTTTTTGGTTGCAAAATTTCGCATGGGTTTAGTACGATCATTCTGCCTGGTCGGTGTCAGGAATCTTGATGTGCGCGTGAACAGCCTGGTGAGTCGACAGGCGCGGGCAATGGGTTTTGGGCTAAGCGTTCTGGGGATATCTCTGTCTGCAGATTGCTATCACCGCCACGGAAAGTCATGTGACTGAGTGGAAAGGGGACGTCGTGGTCATCGGCGTTTTCGAGGGTGGATTTGGAAAGGATGTGAACGGAATTTTTGAGGACTCTGCGTTGAAGAAGTTAGACGATGCATTGGGTGGGATCTTTGGGGAGATAGTCGTGGAGGAAGACTTCACTGGAAAAGCTGGACAGACATCATCGGCCCGGGTTTCTGGACATGGGTTCAAGAGAGTTGGGTTCGTAGGGCTAGGGAAGCCCAAATCAGCTTCCTCCAAAACTTGGAAAAGCTTGGGAGAGAGTATTGCCACCATTGCCAAGCCTGCCCAGGCGAAGAGCGTGGCTGTTTTGATAGCTAATCCTCCTGAACTTTCTTCGGAGGCCAAGGTTTCGGCTGCCTCTACGGTCTCATTGGGTCTGTACTCTTTATTTACCCCCCGGATGTCGTTTTAGCTCCAGCTATTTCATGGTTGTAGTTTTGGAATTTGTTAATCTCCCTATGGTGTAAGGCTGATTGTCCGTTTCCTCCTCCTTTCGAGCTCATGCAGGGACAATCCTCGGCCTGTTTGAAGACACTAGATTCAAGGCAGAGGGGAAGAAGCCCCTTTTGGAGAAATTAGAGATCGTAGGACTTGGTTCTGGAGCTGCATTCGATGCGAAACTGGATCAGACTGTGAAAGTAACCGGTGGTGTTATTCTTGCTAGACAGTTGGTCAATGCACCCCCCAACGTACTCCTCCCAAGTAAGTTTCGACCCATCGTTTCAAAAATCAAGGTACAGTACCAGTAAGTTGGGTTCCGTTTGAGATGCAGGTGCTTGTTTGTATGTTCCAAACACGAGTTGTGCAAGACAAGACAAAAAGTGATGGAATGTTCACAGTTTATGCATGTTGTCGTAGTTTGTTTTCATCCGATTGTATCTCACCACTATTTTGCGCGTCTTCTGTCAGGTGTGTTGGCCGATGAAGCAGAAAATCTTACAGCAGACTACAGCGATGTGCTCACCGTCAAGATATTGGACGAAGAAGCCTGCAGAAAACTTAAGATGGGGTCTTACCTTGGAGTTTCGGCTGCATCCACAAACCCCCCCAAGTTTATCCACATCCAGTACAAACCGCCCACCGGAGACGTGAAGACCAAGCTTGCAATTGTCGGAAAGGGACTCACCTTTGACAGGTTTGAAACGCACGATGATTCACTGACCTGGTGTTTACTCCTTGGGGTTCAATTTATCTCAGTTCTAGCAAGCTGTTGGGCTATAATTGAAGTTAGATCGAATTCAAAAATGGAACTCGCTGTTGTCCTGTTTGCCTCTTTGATTCATAATCTTCTTCAAGGATTTAGCAGTTTTTTCAATTCACGAAAGGTATCATGACAATCTCCACCCTGACAATTCCCGCAGTACTGTCCGACCCCGGATTGCCGCTTCCTTCAGTAGCACAGTTTTGTTGTCTAGCTGATTATTGAAGATTTGTCATGACAGTGGCGGCTACAACTTGAAGACTGGGCCCGGATGTTCTATCGAAATTATGAAGATTGACATGGGAGGTGCTGCTGCGGCCATTGGTGCAGCTAAAGCTATAGCCGAAGTTAAACCCCTCGGAGTCGAGGTACACATTATGTACTCGTAGTTTTAGTATCATAAAGAGAAATTATGCTCGTCACTAGAAAAATTATTCGAGCACATGTCTTGTTCTAATTATTTGATCCTCAATTTCCTCAAGTTCTTGATCTTTAGGTAGCCATCTCCAGTATCTCACTACAGCAGATTTAGCTGAACGTCTTCACTTCAATTGATCCCACGGCAGGTGAATTTCATCGTGGCTGCTTGCGAGAACATGATCGGTGGCGGTGGAATGAGACCGGGAGACATTTTGACGGCATCCAACGGGAAAACTATCGAGGTAAGTCCTTCTCCTCTTTGGTTTATTTTTGCTGACTATGGGTTCCGTCAGCATCTCTTTGTTAGAGGAGGAATCGATATGTCCACCTGATCATCGGCATTCTAAAATGAAAACGAGCTCACAACAACGTGGCCCGCAGGTGAACAACACGGATGCTGAAGGCCGGCTGACATTAGCTGATGCTCTTGTCTACGCTTGCAACCTTAAAGTTGACAAGGTGCGGTCGCCTTTACAGATTCAGACTTCGTGATCTGCAGTTTTGCTCCACTGTCACTTCCTTCCGTTTACTCCTCCTGTGCGTTTTGCCTGTGTTTTTTTGTTTCACTTCACACTCTCAGTACCCACCGGTCCCTCGTCCAGTAATCAATTGATGGCTATCATCCACATCCATTTCCAATCCATTTTGAAGACCATTATGATTGCTATAGAATGTCTTACTTCTCTACTCCTTCTTGATCACTCTTCAATGCTCTCTTCAAGGGCTAAGCATTCACGACTGTACTATGATGCCTTCAATTGGTCGCAAAGGAGACTTTCCTATCTCAGTGCATGGGTCGTGCTTATAGTGGCGATCCACGAAAGTCTTGTCCTCTCTAGAATTTCTCTCAAACCGCTTGTGAGATTACTTCTCTGCTGCATGCACGTTATGATGAAGTACTGAAAGCGTTCTAGAACTCCGTTGCTCTGATTCTTCATTAACATGGGTCACGCCTTTGGATGTGCAGATAGTCGACCTTGCAACTTTGACAGGAGCATGTATCATCGCTCTCGGAAATGACATCGGAGGTAACATGTCGCTGTTTTTATGTTTTTATGTTTTTATGTGCTACTTGGATCGGTTCATCGTGCTCCTGCTCTAAAAGTGTTAGTTTATGGATTAATGGATAATAATGGTATATTAGGTAGTAAGTTTCTTAGAAGTAGTCTATCAGGTCTAGCTGTGAAACTTACAATGTGTCGACTCCAGTTTATATATTTAGAGAGATTTGTCCTACAAGGAATGACATCGCTCCCAAATCTGAATTTGTAATTCTTCAGGCATGTTCACTCCCAACGACGCGCTAGCAGAGGAGCTCTCCTCAGCATCGCAGTCTGCCGGAGAGAAGCTGTGGAGAATGCCAATGGAGGACAGTTACTGGGAAATGATGAAATCAAGCATAGCAGACATGGTGAATACAGGTGGCCGCCCCGGTGGTTCAATAACTGCCGCCCTCTTCCTAAAGCAGGTAGGCAACAAATCAGACCACGGATATGGCCATGTTCTTCGAGATCATCCTCAACCACCAGATATCTTACTAACAATGGCTGACGTTTGTCGCAGTTTGTCAACGAAGACGTTGCCTGGGCTCATCTTGATATTGCGGGACCTGTGTGGAGTAATGAGAAGAAAAGCGCAACTGGGTTTGCCGTGGCCACCCTTCTTAACTGGGTTGTGAAGCAAGCCCAATCATGATAATATCTGGCAAGTGCGAGATTGAACAATCTTCATACGAACTGTGAGCAAAAAATATTCACACTCCTGCACCAGAAGTGTCCATGTTGAAATTTGAGGATATCGAATATTGGTCATATTTATTCCTCTGTTTCGATTCTAGTATATGTCTTCTATTTTAGCATGTGTAGTTAGTTATCTTTAGTTTCACTTAACACGACCGCTGCATTTTGCAGGCACGGGAGCATCAAGAACACGAACATTATCACCGCAGTGTTACACCTTACGATTAGAATGTTAGGAGGTATCAGGATAGGGAAAATGGTGAATATGTTTGTGTAACGTAAGGAAGCAACTGAAGTGTTCGATAAGAAAATTATTAAATTGTACATGGACTCGAGCTGTTTTATTCATTGTTAAGCACAATTGATTCAAATAAGAGGTCTCTTCGGAAAGGTTATGCCCTTGAGGTTCAGATGAAATTGTTTGTTTCATGTGTAGCAGGTTGGAATGGTGACTTTGGGCTAGGAGTTAGGCTGGCTGAGTGTAGGCAGCGTACACTTTGCCTGCGACTGGAACGACAGGACTTCCAGATTTCTTCCCCTTCTTTATGCACCAGATTGAAGTGATGGCATGCGGAGATTGCAGTTTCCTGTTGATGTCTGCGAAGGGGTCATCAGAAAATGAAAGTCGTGGGCTCTACTGGTTCAGGAACAGCGGGGGAGTCCACATCTTCAAACATATGGATGATGTGTATACTGCCTAGAGAGTAGCTAGTGACGTAGGAAAATTAATGGAAAAATATTGTGCTATGTTAGGCAACATACATGATAGGACCTGGACTCTACGAACGGGGTGAGATTCGGATAGTTCCCTGTTGTATTCTTTCATGGACGAAAGGATTTATATCGATTTTGAACCCATCTGATGCAATACTACAACAGTCTCCAGTTATCGTATAATTCCGAAACTGTAACTACAACACCTGTTTACACAGGTAAAACTATGAGTGTCATGATTAGGTTGCACTTCCACAGCCAAACCTATCGTGGTGACGTATGGCGTTGGTGCATCACTAGGCCATCAAGAAATGTCTGAATTTGACAAGGACATGTTTTCACATCAGTCTTGTGCAAAACGAGACTAAGCAATACATCATTTTACAACGTAAGTGATTGTGCACTAAAATCAAATGGTAAATGATGAATAGATCAAGCCCGTGGAACCCAAAGGGTCGAAAGGCAGAAAAAAACAATACAAACACTCCAAAAGAACCAAAAGCTAGTGCCAAGAGCACTAAGACGATAATTGATAACATCCCAACATCAACAACACTCAGCCAGATCAATAAACCTTTTCCACCTCAGACAATCAAAACACACCACTCTGGTTACCCAACATTATCAAAGTCCTTTCTCGTCGGCTGCATCTAGCAGTATGCAGATCTAGCAGGTATTTCCATCGTTTGAGCGGCCTTACATGACTGAGTTCCACTGGTAGATATCCTAATTCCAAGATCAATCCTACTAGTGTTCTTGTGAGCAGTAACAATCAACACCTCTTCTAACCTGTCACAAAGTTTGGCTGCCAAACGGAACACATGAGATGAGGACACCCCAATGCCAACAAGTCTTTGGCTGAGAAAACAAGAGAATGGACAAGAATCTTTGCCAACCGCAACAATGTTGGGGATGCTATGCTCGACGATATTGACGTCGTGGCATCACTTGCTCCATCTCCATGAATGTAGACATTGTCTTCCACCCTCATCTTTCCAATGTTACGTAGTGGAGCCATAAATACTAGCAGCCGACCGTCAGCATACTAGCAGGTAATTCGTAGTCACCTTACACCATCATATGATCGATTAATCATATGACCATGTTTGTGACAATGCTAACTTGAATTTGATCCATATGGGTCTCTCTTTTTGCTCTTGAGGTCAATCCTTCTTGTAATACCAACAGATTGTGGACATATAAATGATGGCAATGGTTTCAACCCGGCACTTTCATAAGTCTGTCGAGATGCTTTAGACTGTCCACCTTGTCTGCTATAACCCGATCTGGGATTGTACTGTACACTGGTGATGTGAAGAATTTGATGTAGATGGTGGATCCTTGTTGAGTCCAGGTGTTGTCACTAATCTCTCCTACATGTTGAGATGGCATCTTTCTCTCCTGCATTTCACCAGATCATAGCCTTCACTCTATCGACACCTAACACCCTACAATCACCAGATTAAAGCTCCTACAGATCCAACATTGACCATAACACTTCCAGCTCTCCATTTCTCTCCCTACATTTCAACGTAAGTTTTCTTAGTAAAGTTTTTTACTTTCATAACGTCCACTGAGACATATCATCCATCAAACCTCAAGGACCTCAGGTTCATACACTGACTACTCTCCATCATGGCCTCAATCTCCACGCCTCATATTCAAAGACCAAACCCTTATGAGGTATAGGGGATAGGCAATATGTAGACTTAGAGGATTTAACACTAACTTAGATATTCCCCGTCGTTTCCGGTGGGCTGAGGATGCTGATTTCTCGGTGCTTTTAGATACTCAAACTATCTCACAAGTAGTTCAAGATGGTCATAGTACGCACAACTTCCATAAACAGAGTTGTCTCGAACCTAAGCACTCCACAACAAGCGTGACTTCTTCCAGAACGATAAGATGTTGGGCCCAGAACGAGAGACTCTTTCGTAAAAGGTACACTCAGAGAAATTGGCAAGAGTACAGATTTCTGACATAGACATGGACAGTGAGGTCAGCCACTTTGTGGCTGCAGTGACCATGATTGTACAAAGAGTGTGAGGATATAGAGCTACACCGAAGGAGACGAATCATCGCAAGGCCAAGGGCCTCTGAGCGGAGATTGGCTGGAATTTTATGTTGGAGCTTTATTACGCATCGATAAGATAACTGTTGATTGAGGCCTAATTTACAACTAACTGTTGGCTGGCGGGGCACCACGACACTTAATTTTCTATGGGATCCAAACGAATGGAAAATTCACAACGCTTTACAAGTGCTAGATAATGAGAGGTTGGCAGTTCACCGTTCTGCCACACATTGCAAGAAAAACTGCACTGTCTGCATGAAATGGATTGATTCTAAGTGCATGTTGCAGTTGACTGATGTTTGCATCATGCACCTTAACAAGATCGGCCGCCTTTACTCAGACAGCCACCGTATACACTGGCAGCCATGTGATACCATCTGAAAGTGGGTTCCAAGAACTTTTGTAAAAGAGATGGACTTAAAACCCTGTCGAAGATAGGAACATCCGTCCTTTTCATGCACATATCCAATCAGCGGGCCTATTTGTCACCCCACGTCCTTCAGACCAAACCAGACATGTGATGACAAATATATGATACGTTGCTTTTGACTTCCTCTGCACTAGTTTTACAGCTCCATCTCTAGCTTTGGCCGTTTGAGAGGAGGATGTTCTGGGTCTGTACTTGACCCTCCCTGCTGCCTTGTATGACTCTCAGATTGTTGTTGATGTCTTTGCCCCGAAGTTTCAGCTGGTTGTCCGCTCACCTGGTGTCCAAAATTTCGAGGGAATTTAATCAGCAAATGTATTTTTAAATCACGACAGGTCGAACATAGCATGAGAAGCACTCATCTCAACAAGTTGAAATATATTCTCGACATTCACTGGAGAAAAAACAAGTACCTTCGGGGTAGATGGAGGGAGAGCTGCAGATGAAATACTCTTCCCTAGATCAATTTGGACGGATATGTTGGCTTGGGACAAATCTAGTCCCGAACTTTGCAACGCTCGTGTTAATGTGTCAAGCAGCCTGTCAATCAGTAAACATGTGTGGATTAGCACCTGACAACACGATTTCAGCTCAACAGAATTAAATTCCAAGGCATTTCAGGAAGTTTGAAGTAAACCTTCACAATCTCCAAACTACGAACATTGTGAAGGCCTCTCAAACAATTGAACAGAGTCCAGATCACAACGGCAATTCTACAACCCTAGGGGAGTTCTAAAAGCATGAAATCCTTGCATCTGAATCATCAATCTCACTTTGAACGGTGTCAACCGGACAAACGACAGTAGGGTACCCAGCAACTCTGTTGGCTTCACTCACCCTTGGGAGTAGACACTGGAGACGTTGATGACACCACCTTGAATCGTCAGTGGGTCTTGTCCTTGTGCACTTGTTGTGGCTCCGCGTGACTCTTCCTTTTGCTGAGAGTTTTCAGCTGAACTGCCATGTTGCTGGCCTTGCCAATTGGCCTGAGAAGTATCCGTGGCCTGAGAGTTATGCGTGGATCGAGGAGAACTTCCGTAGCCATGTTGTCGGTCCGATTTCATGTGAGGCTTCGTGTTTGATTGGTCATCAGTGAAAGATGCAGCATGCCCGTTGCCTGTATCTTCCGCCGTGGTAGTTCCATGTCGATGTCTGGTGTCTGGATGTTGCTGATCGCTGGTATCCCCTTCACCTTGTGATTGTTGAGTGCTTGCCTGAGTCCTAGTTTGTTGTGAGGGCTCCACCTCATTCGCTTTATCATGTTGATCGTATGCTCCCGTTGCAGGGGCAATGGTAGAAGAATTCTGTACTTGCCCTTCACCGGCAACATTGGCTTGGGCATCGGAAGCAGCACTTAGCTGCTTGGACTGTGAAGCGTGTTGTAGGTTTCTACTACTAAAAGTGGTCTGTCCTTGATGCTGTTGAGACGACAAGGGCGATTTTCCCAATACGGCTGCACCCTCTTTCTCATCGTGAGACGAACTAGCTCCATGATGTCCACTTTTGTGAGTGTGCTGTGGATTGTGTGACAACTCGGTGCTACCATTTTCGTCAGCATTGGCTACAGCCCTCTGCCTAACCACCTCAGCGGCTTCAGTCACTTGCTTAACGTCGATTGGTAGTCCGGCAGAAGAAGGCACAAACTCCTTCGCGTACGCAAGAGCATCCATGCACGTAGCTTCGATACTTGTATCTCCGGGACCAGATCCACCTCTCTGAAGGAAAGAAAAACCGAATGAGAGGTGAGATAACATTATCTTGAAGGAGCACACATTAAGCCCTTGCTCTGAAAAGACAACTGAATAACTCGTACAATATGGGAGAACAGAGAACAGGAGAAACAGAAAAAATTTGAAGAGTAGTCCACGTTCGCAGACATGGAAGTGACTCCCAACGGTTCAAAAGCAGAAACGAAAGATCGCAATCATTAATCTCTGCATGCTACATCGAATGACAGTCAACTATCCTAGCAGTTGCTTGGCACCTTGCAAAGATCCCAGACCATGTTTTTTAGGCGATCTTGATGCCTTCCCTGCTCAGCAGTCTCAAATTTTCGAACCTTGTCTTGCAAGACCTGAATGTACTCGATCACCTGAAGCAAAATGTGTGGAAAGGTATGTTACAAAAATTTTCTTGAACACACATGCCATTCAATGTCAAGGGAAACCAATCACGTGCCCGTACACCAGAAGTCTTCACTCTAAAACCCGCTCCTCCCACTTTGAAATATAAGGCCCTTACTTCCAGAAGAAATTCAGCTCTGTCCATTTTCTGATAACTGGACACAAGACGAGGCGAATCACCCAACAACCACAATCTGGATAAGGAACTGAGTAGGTAAAAAGTTCTTACTTCCAAAAGAAAAGAAGCTTTGTCCCTCTTTTGATCACTGTGAGGCACTAGTTCTCTTAACATCTGGAACCTGCAGTAAACGAAGTTTTGAAAAAGTAAGCTACATGCAATTAGATTCTGAAAAGATGGAGATAGTCTCTCCCGGACGGAGAAAACGACGAGAACCAATACACTTGAGTAGAAATCCGCACTGAACAGAATCACAATAACCGATAAGCGAGAGGAAATGTTCCTTCTTTCTTGTCCGGATAACTCATTTGTAGCTAAGTGCGACCTTCTGTGCCCATCGACTTTCTTCATTTTTGAAGAGACGCGACTCTGTTGAAAAAATAAGACTTGCCTGTCGTTAATCTTACTGCGTCTCCGTTGTTCAGTGGCTGAGTGCTTTGATCTTGGCGTTCCACCTCTGTTTTCGGGTGCTTTACCGTCAACCTTCTGCGCTGGATCAGCTGCAAATGACCGCAATCCTGTTAGTACTTTCTAGGACGTCAAGCAGGAAGGGACACGAGGGAGAAGTGGATGGGAAATAAGGACTGAATTTGAACAAAATGTACAACTTCACTCTCCGCAGAGAAATCAACTTATTCTGTATCCTTTCTAAGCCGTAGAACAACTACGCGATGAACATATATTGTAAAACATGTTCATCGTTAGTTTATATTTTAATGACATCGTGGTTATAATTTTTTAATATGAATCTCTGTTTAGACTGATTGATCCAAGGTGGCCCCAGGCTTTCAACACCTTTCATTCCAGTGCTCATTATGGGATGATTATAAGATAAAGAAAGAAAGAGTTTCCTCACTACAGATCGTATCTTCAGATAGTTTTCACTTACACATGTCAAGTCAAAATTCAGAAAGAGAGACCAGAATCAAAATGAGAGTAACAAATATAGAGAATGAGAAATGTATTTGTTCCGCCTCAAGTTATACATAAACGTCGAAATCAGCAAATCAATTAAGTAGAGAGCACAATTCGCTGAAGTGCATACATAACACCGCAAAGTTCGTTGGACTTTCGACAATATATAAAAAGAAGTCGCACACTCCTCACAGAATAAGGTAATCATTGTCTACCTTTAGACAAGGGTTCTTTGCTGCGGGTTTCCCTCGGACGATCTCCATATTCTTCCTCATCATCTTCGTCGTCTTCCGACAGTACTCTGGTAGGCCTTTTGGTCATGTCAATCACTCCCTGAACACCCTGTGGCCACGGCCTGTAAGAGCAGAGAATTAGACATCCTTGGCTGATTTGGCCCATCGGTGTTTGAAACGTCCGTAAATGTAAGGAAAGTTTGGATGACCAAATAAAGGCAAGCTCCAACCATGATACATGCAGAAAAACTAAGCATAAATGCCATGCAAAACTGCTGACAAGCAGCCCTAAATCATCGTCAAAAGATAACTTACTTAGGCATGTTGGGTACAGGTGGTTGCTGTACATTTTCCATGACGACATGAGATGTGGGTTGGTTAGGCTGGGAATGGTAATTCAACTCTGGAGGAAGCATCCCGAATTTCATGCGGACGTTTGACCAGTATGCGAGGTTGTCACCTGTACGATGAAGGAACAGACCACTTAGTTCGAGAATGTGAGCCGGGCAAAACCGAAAGCAAACGCACAGCGATGTTCGTTGTGCGTTTTGCGAACATCGCGCTCTCCATGGAGAATTTGAAGGGTGGCGAGACGACTTTTTCCAGAACCCGAAAAACAAAGGACAATTGACTTCATGAAGCTCAATGCTAGGGGCCTCGGCCGGTCGACATTCCAATGAAACGAAAAATCATTCTTCGGCGACCCCGAAATACGAACGAGCTCAGAGAAGACTTGCAGACCCGAAGTGTTACCTCTTGGGGCAGCATCCTGATCTTTGGGAAGGTCGTTTCGAGCATCGTGATCCTCACGGGTCACCATGGAACCGGCCGAGGGATTGAATCCTCCCCTGCCCCTCATTTCCACATTTCCTTCACCGACCATTCTAACCATTGTGTTCGCAGGCAAGTCTATGGCACCTTTAGCAACGCGCCCGTAGTTCGGCACCCCGTGCCCACCGTTGTACACATTCATGCCAGTGGAGAGGAGCCGCTCGACCACAGCTGGCGGAGCAGGAGTGCTGCCGTGGGGCAAGCCTTCGGGTTGTCGGGGGTGCTTCTCACCTCGCGACGGCTGCCCTTCTCGGAAAGCTGCGTGATTGCCTCGCGTCTCCAGAGGCTGCAGAAAATCCTTGGTTGTCAAGGCCGACGACAACCCTGCGGCGGAAACAGGTGAACAATTCACCGGGCGACAGTGAGAAGGCGCACATCTCGACCGCGCCGGGGCACAATCGCCACAACACAGAGCCGATCGGATCTAGCAACATGCACCGGACTGTCTCAGTCAACCAACTACACGAAGCGCGGACTGAGTGCAAGGGGGAGTGACTGTCACCTCGCATATTGTCGTGATGCTCGGCGTACTGGTTCGAGTTATCGGCATACAGAGACAGAAAATCGTGAGTTGAAACGGTGGAAGGCTTGGCACCTGCCATGCACGGGACTCCAACGGTTAAGACACTCAGCCGGGGCGAGGCGAGGCGAGGCTCTGACACACGGAGGAGGATGCGATCACGTACCTTCGTTCATGTTGATGTGCTGGCCCTGCGAATGGCCTCCGCCCTGGCCGCGGCCCTGCGAGTGCTGCTGCTCGGCCGCCTGGCCCATCATGCTCCGCTGCGCCAGATACTCGCGCTGCTGCTGCGAAAACTCCACCGGGCCCTGAAAATCGTGCGAGGCAGGGGCGAAGGTGGTGTACCCAGCAGACGAAACACCGACGGACGCCCCGGGCCCGATGCTTACTCCCAGCGAGTGCTCCTTCATGCTCATGGGTGTTCCCGATGAGGAAAACGCCATTACCGCGGTGCTGTTACTATCAGGAGTCCATGCTCACCGCTGGCGATCGACAGGCGCGTTCTCAGTCGAGTGCCCGAGTGAAACCTCAGGCTCGGGCGAACAAATTTCGTGCTCTCAGCACTGGCCCCTGATCACATGCTCTGCGGCGCTTATTCCACCGGCAATTCTTGCCCAAGAAATTCCCCGACCGAATTGAACAACCCTCTCCCGCGGGTTGGTTGCTCTGGAATTGCTGAGTCGTGCGTGAAGCAAATTCCTCCCGACTTCCGCGAGTCGCACCTCGACCACCAGTGAGTGACCAGTTGCGTCGGACGTCTCGCGAATAAGGCTCGGTGAAACCCTATATACCACCAGTGTCAGGATCTTCTCCCCAGACTACCATGATTGTCGTGCGTTTCCACCTCGCGGACGTGCTCTACCTGCTGCATGCTCTCTTGGCCTGCTGCTGCGGCCTCCGGATTGCTCCCCAGCATACTACTCGCGCACCACCCTGACACCCCGCACCGACGGACCAGACCTCTCGAGCGACTCCTGTTTCCAACGCGAGATTCGTTCTTTGGCCCCGCCCGCCCCGACCCAAATTGCGTACAGCTCCCAGGAACCTCAGACCTGCGCTCCAATCCGCCCGCCCGAAGAAGACAAGTGCTCTTTCCGTGAAGCGGCCACCACGTCCTCGACGCCTGCCGGACTTCCCACGCACATGTAAGACCAAGAGTCACCCGGCGCCACTACACCAGAATCGAGCGACGCAATGCCTCGATCGCTACAGCTCTGGGCTCTCGCTCTCCCTCTCCCTCTCCCTGCCTCGCCTCGCCTCGCCTCTCGCCCGCTCAGCTCTCGTCCCCTCCCGTCGCTCGTCGAGCTCCTCCAAAAGCGAAACAGATGAGCGAGTGCGTGCGTGACTGACCGACCTGGCCAGTGCTGATGAGAAGATGAGTGTGGCTGAGTGAGGCAGGAGCCCAGGCAGGCAGGCAGGGACTGGATGGCATGGAGGCGGGCGGGCGGGCGGGGGTGATGGGGGAGGGGGCAGGGGGCTGGGGCTGGCAAGCCAGACAAGAGTGGTACCTACTTGCGTGCGCGGTGGGGAAGCAAAGGGGGAGCGGGCGGAGGGATGGAAAGTGAAAGCGGAGGCGGAGGCCGAAGGAGGGGGGGTTGGGGTTGGGGTAGGGGGTAGGAGATGGACTTCGGGGCTCCGGGGGGTGGGCTCGGGTGAAAGGAAAAGGAGGTAGGGAGGGGGAAAGGCGGAGGTAAGAAGGCGCAAGTCAGAGTGAAGCTAGGACTCTACACTCTATATCTCCACCCCAATCCACGGCTGCTGCTGTCGCTGACCTTCGTGTCGTTGGTGGTGCAGGTGCGGGAGAGGCCCGGTGACAAAACCACGAAATGCATGCAGCGGGGGGCAAGGGGGGGGGAGAGGGGAGGGGGGCATCGGGGGATCAAGAGCCCCGTCGCTGCCCTGTCAGTCGGTCGCTTCGACGCGCGACCGTTCCCCAGACGCGCTTCCGCCGTCCCTCGGCCCCCGACCCCAACGCCTTGATTGGCGGTCCGGTTCGGCTGCGAATCACGGAAGAAGAGCGAGCTGCCGATCGCATATGATTGACGTCTACAGAGGCCCCCGCGAGGCCGCGCGGAAAGAGGAAACGGCGAGGGGCTCCCGGCCGGGGCTGTTCCGAGACCCCCCTCCCCCTATCATCATCATCAGCAGCAGCACCGCTTTTGCCTCCCGAGCCCGAGACCGAGCCCCAGGGGCGAGAGGGGAGGGCAAGAGGCGGGCCGAGCCGAACCTTGCCGGCCCTCCTCCGCGGCTGGCGCTGCTGCCCCAAGGCACCGCACGCCCAGCGGGGGTCAAGGAAGCAAGAAAGGAAGGAACCGGAGCGTCGTCGTCAGCGGCGGCAACTCCCGCGAGAGGGCCTCGCGCGCGACGGACCGATTGTCCTGCCCTGTCTGTCCGTCGGCGATCGTCCTGGTGCCTGCTGCTGCGTGCCTGCCAGCACCCGGGCCCCGACCTAACGTTGGCAGCTCGCAGGCGTCAGTCGGGTCAGGCACTCAGGCAGGCACCGAGGGTGAGGGATGGCGGGGGGCAACGAGAGGCGCACGACAGGCAGAGAGGCCCACGGTGGGCACGCAGTGCGCCTCAGTGCCAGGACCCAGCACGCCCGAGCGCATCCCCACACGCCCTCCCTTTCCCGCACCCGTATCTCGCGTGGCATCGATGATGTCTTACATCGGGACCCGGCTCCCCCAGCCCCCTCGCTCCCCTCCCACCCCGTCGGCCCATCCACAACCTAACCTCATCCCATCGCGCGCTCGCGCATCCCATCCATCCATGCCCCATCTGCAGCCCAAGATAGCTGGCACTCCGCCTACTCTGCCGCGGGCCCACCGCGCCATGCCAGTCACGCGCACCCGAGCGTGCGCCTAAAAGCGTGCGTGCGTCCCAACTTTAACCGGCCCGTCCCCATCCATCCACCACCCCGGCGGTGGTCCTACCCCACAATGTCTATCGAGTAACTGCCGTGACTCGTGAGGAATTTTTTTCAAATTCTTCGGGCGAGGAATAAACCTTGGGAAGTATGCGCGACCCACCCTCCACCTTTCTCCCCCGTCCTCCTCCCCCATCCCCTCCTCCTCCTCCTCCTGCTGTCAGTTCTCCATCGCAATATCGTTCCTCCAATGATGATGGCCTTGTCGGTTTCTTCGCTCTAAATCATTCCTCTGGCCTCGCCTCGCCTCTTCCATTTCGCTCCTAAATCCGGCCCTGTGATTTCCTTAAATGTTACGCATGCGGAGACGAGCGGAAGAATGTTTGTTATGAATGGGCCACTTTCCTTCGCCCTCCCCCCGTTGCATGATTGCCATTTCCTCTGTCTGGCTGTGCGCCGATGTTTCCCATTTCCTGCACTCGCATTGTCACGGCCACGAGGAGAAACACCGTATTCCTTCCTTCTGGCCTACAGCGAGCTGATGACGATGTGAGGTACCCTATCTCCCTTATATTTTACGATATGCCGATCAAAAGCACTCGTGAATCGTCGCAATAAGATGGAACTTGAGCCTTGTGCAATAGAATGCGAAGAATGCCCAAATGGAATTGGCCTGTATCTTGAGACTCCGTTCTTATCAGAATTTATCCACTGTAAGATCCTAAACATTTTTTCTTCCAGAAGAATTTATAATACTTACTACTGAAAATTCTCATAAATTGCAGATATATCACTGTTCTTCAAAAAGTAAAAATGAAATTTTGATTCACAAATTACATGGATATAATAAGGGTGAACACATACTTCATAAGATACACTAAGGTGACTGATGCTTTGACCAAGAGTAAATTACTTGATGGGACCCCAAAGTAAAACAATTTACAAATTTTTCTCACGTGTTCTTTGTTTATGATTCAGGATTTGTCAAAAAGGAAATTATTTGATAGGACCTCATCATAAATCAATTTTCTTACTGGACCCATCAATTTTTGTTTCACCCGATGTTATCCCAACGACATCCACGTCATCCATGTTCTTCTATCGACCCGACTGTGACAATAAGTATGACCGAGCAGCAACATGCAGATGCAGAGGAGGAGCGTGCAAAAGCTCGAGCGGCCGCGGATTAAAAAAATTTTGTTTCAATGAAACCTTATGAAAGTTGAAAAGAACCTTCGAGTGCTCATGCCCAAATTAGGTTTGTGCAAACTTTATTAAAAATAGACATATCATTAAGACTTGTTATACATTTTTTTTTCATCTTCCAAATTTTGAATTTTGCGAATGAAATCGTGATGTTCCTTGATCGAGTTCAACCGCAGACCAAGCTAGCAAACTTTTTCTAAAATACTCGCGGTCAGTTCCAAGGTCATGACCTTGTTCTAGGTCTTCAACCCTCTGAAAAGACTCAACTTCCTTGCTCCGGCCTTGGTCGATGTACTCTTCGCTGCATGCAGAGCTGCAATAGCTTCCAAGTTGGTGACCAACAAGCATGAAGATCTGATGGCGACTGCTGCCCATCCTCACACTCTATTGCGCAACAAATCCAAATAATTTTTGTCCCTTTTTCCTACTCATGTCAGCCTCACACATAAAATTCAGCTCATAAAACCCACGACACATATCTGTGATGTGCATTTGATACTTATTGTGGCTCCGTCATACTCATTGTCACCGTCGGGTCGATAGAAGAACATGGGTGTCATGAACGTCTTTGGGGTCCCATCGGGTAAAATAAAACTTGATGGTTTCAGTAAGTAAGTTGTTTTTCGATGGGATACTATCAAATAATTCCTTTTTGACAAATCCTGAACCCATAAACAAAAAATATGTGAAAAATATTTCATACTTTTTATATATGGATGTAAAATACAAGTACAGAGTTAAACCTCCCAATAGTGACATACATTGGTTCTAGAGTTTTACGTCACTGTTGGGAGGTGTCACTCACACGAGGTTGAGTCATATTTAACGGATCATTTGGCTATCGGAACTTCAACGTCTATCCACAATGATAAGTGAAATCACATATATTTGATGTTCACGATGAGAAAATTTCTAATACATAAGATTTTTGTACTCAATTGTATATTAACAATTTTTATTATAGAATATTACTAAAATTTTTAAGATATATGTACTTTATTGCATATCGACGATTTCTACTATTCAAAGAGTTCCATGGTTGAATCGTGAAAAGATTTTTTTCATCTGAGAAATATACCAATTTTGCAAAATTGAATGCTCTTCATATTACAGTGTTGGTTATAATCAACATGAATATCAATTGGAACGAAGAACGTCATGAGTAAAGGAAGAGGCCATCCGGAACTATGTTTTACTTCGTAAATCCACATGATTTTTTGTAGGCATGTATAATTATTTGTCGTGTTGCACCCATCTTTAACTTATGCTCCAAGCATAAAATCATATATACATAAATTTTTGGTACCTGTCGTGCTGGACATAAATTTGATGTCCGTCAAGGAAAAGTAGCAGATAATAACAATATCAATTCACATTTGATGTATTCAATATTCTCACACCATCATTAAAATCATGATTCAACCTCCTTGGAATCATAATAAAAAAGCATGATTCTAAACCCGCAACCTGTGAACGAATACTTTAGGTAATTATAATAGTCATAAAAGCTTAACGATGTCACTATTGAACCGTCTCATGTCACAATTACCAATAGTGACGTACGGTTCTTATTGAGCAGATTTATACATTAGAAACTAATGGTTCCACACTTTCATGTCACTAATGGGAGGATGTCACTCTTAGGAGGTGACACTATTGGGAGATTTAACTCTGTATTTTGACTTGTAAATAACAAAAATAAACTTAATACACTAATCATATTGATATACTATATAAGAATAAATTGACTACTATTGACTACTAAATTGACTACCGTTCTAGTGCTTTGGACACTAGCTAGGGGGTTCTTTTGGTTCTCTCCTTGTTTGGAGTTGGATTCTTTGTATTGTGTTTTTTAGCCTTTTGACCCTTTGGGTCCCACGGGCTTGATCTATTTACCATTTACCATATTCAATGTTAACTATTTAATGAACATCAACTTTCTTGTATGGTAGTAAATAAAGCATCAAATAAAAAAGATATACAAATATACATATATAAGAATAATATATATCTGCCTTCAAATTTAGTGTCTCTTATTTTGATATATGTATGAAGAATGGAAAAGCACATCAATCTCTTCAAAATGAATCATACTATTTTATAGCAAGTTAGATAACAGATTTTTCCAACATGCTTTTTTAGTTTATATCAATCATAGAATGAAAACCATTGTAGTTAATGTAACATCAAATGAGCATGTTGTTTGTGAAAAAATTGAATTTTATTTTTTTTATCATACTCAATATTATATACAAATGTGAACTACTTGCTAGTTTTTTTTACAAATATTCATGTCATCTTCTTATACACATAAACTAAAATTTGTATACTTTTTAATTTTGATTTCATAAATGTGATTTTGAAGAGTTATGTTACACATATAAATAAATGAATGTAAATTTTTTTAATATATAAGTTCATTCTTAAAATAAAAGTAAAAAACTTGCAGAAGTGTTAAAAAATAATAATTCAAAACTTAATATGATTCTTATTTATTCATAAATTTAACAATATAAGAATATATCTGTAGATGTTTACAGTATTTTATATTTAATTATATTTTTGACATTAAAAATAGTATTCAAATGCAAATTTGTAATAAATTTAACCCCAAAAAATATTTTTTTCATGAAATAGGAATATTTTTTAGATTTCAATTATAATAAAAACTAAATAAATATTTTAATTTCAATATTTATAATATTTTTATAAAAAAGTAAAATTTTGAAAACTTGTGATAAAAATAAATTATAACATACTTAACTCAAAAGAGCATCTAATACATTTGAAAGATATTTTTGATACAAGGTTAGAAATATCATTTTGTTATGTTATTATATTTCAGTTTAATCTTTGATATTTATATCATCTTTTAATTATTAGTTTTCATGGGTTATTAATATGGGTTTTTTATATCTTAATATAATTTTTATAACATTAAATATTTAGGGTTTATTGAGATTGAAAGAAGTAGAGATAAGGTTGTTTTTACAAGTGTAGCACACAAAGTAATTTAAACAATGAATAGAATGAGATATGAATTTTTATCTAAACCCTTTAGTTATAATTTTGGTGCAAGTGGGCTGATCTTTATCTCTTCATACCGCATGTGCATCATATGATAATTCAACTATATCATTATTCTCCCCTCTTAACTCATCATTTTAATTCATTGCCAACACTATTTACAATGCCTTAAGTACAAACAACCTAAATTCCAGTTGGATTTTAAAATTCAAATATATCTTTTTTATGAGATAAATGGTAAATATTAAATATAGACTTATTTGCTATCTAATTTCTTATGACGTATTTAATTATCGGTAAAAAAATTTAGATTTGAACAAAATTATCAAAAATTGTTTATATGTATATAATCTATATTCTTTGCGCATATTTTTTCATGTTACATTATTTTTGAGATTTAAGTCGAAATACTAAAAAACATAAAGAAAAGTATCTTAAAAAATGGAAGTTAAGAAATTTTTAAATAATATTGGTAAAAATTATGTACTAGAGTCTAGTACATAATTTTTATATAGTCTAGTAACTAGACTATATAAAATTCAAAATTAAAGTTTTAAAAAGTTAAATATATTTTGTTTAAAAAAAATTCAAATATTCTTTAAATATTTTCAAATTTTAACATTTTAGTTCTTCTATAAAATCATTCATTGATTATATTTGATTTATTAATTTATAAAATATTATAATCTGCAATTTTAATTAGAAATATATATAATTAAATATGATCTATAATCATATTTTACAATTCAGATGCTTATATCAAATATAAATTTAAATGGATCAAAAGAAGTACATTTTGAGTAAGAAGAATATTTCTTTTCAATTTGATATTGGTTTATGATTATATATATATATATATATATATATATAATTTATCAATAATTATTATTTTTTTAATGAATTCTTGTTATTATATCTTTTTCATCTTTTCAAATTTCAAGAAAAAATATTTTTATTTTGAAAAATGGAAAATTATGGAGAGAGTATTTTTTAATATTACCTAATAAATTTTTTACTACAAATTTTTTATAATATAAAATTATATCTGGAAATTATTTAAAATATTATTAGTATTCATAAACATAAAATTTCTATTCATTTTTGTAATTGAGAGTGGATGCTCACGTTATTGACCAAGTATATTTGGAGAACCTCTGACTCAATCCTGATTGTAGGTAATTATGTTTTTGTGAAAATTCCTTGAATATATTCTACTCAAGTTTAGTTGCATGAGTAGATGGCAAAGCTAACTGACATAAGAGAATATACAGTGATACAAGAAAAAAGACAGAGACGCACGAAAAGGTAAAGTTTATAAAATTATAATTTTCTTCTAATCCAAAAACTGTATTAAAATCTCAGATATCAATCTTTAGATTAGATTTTATGTTTTGAAAAATATTTTACATGAACCTTTTCAAATAAAAATAACATTTTTTGATTTTTGATAGGATAATAAAATTATTTTAAATGATTATTAAAAAATAAGAATATTATTTTTATTATTTCCAAAAAACAGAATTTATTTTATTTATAAAATAGTATTTATTTACATAAATAAAAAAATATGTAGCTAATCAAATATATATACTTTTTAATTTTTTTAATTTTTTAATGCTTCAATAGTGTTCAAATTTTAAATTGTATCCAAAGATGAAATATTAAAAATAAAATCAAATTATTTTCAAAATATAACATTCAAAAATGATGTATCTTTAAAAAAAAAATTTAACCATTTACACAATGATGCTACAAGATTATGTGTTTCACTAAAATTCTAGGTTTCGAGAGATTACACAAGTGATTATTAAATTTTTTGATTGTGTCATATAAAACTACAATTATACCCATATTAATATGATTGTAATTTCTAAATTAATATCAATTTAACTTAACTTAACTCAATATGAGTTAATTTTAGCATTCTTATCATTGATTCATGTATTGTGATTCATATATTGTGATTGTAAACATTAAAATCAATATTGGTATTTTATGGAAAGTTTTCAAAAAAAATTCTTATGATACATACTTTTATCATTGTTTATTAGAATTTGATTGTAGACTAAATAAAACCAATTCGAGATCAATCTCATGAATGAATAAAAAAGAAGTAACCACATTCAATCAATCATTCAAATCCGTGCTCAACAGGAAAGATTTCACAAAACTAAATGGAGCAAGCAATTATATAACTTTTATTTCACAGAAAATTTTCTTGATTGAATGTCTAGTACTTCTAATAAAAAATTTCATCATTTTTTTTTCACATAAGTTGGAATTTTTTTTTTATCTGCAGTGATTGCTTTCTTTCTCAATTAGCTCATCATCCTCACAACCTCCAACTTCAAATCATGCTGATTCAAATAAATAAATAAATAAATATATATATTAAGAAATTATTTTTTTAATCAGATATGCTTAGATTTGTTTGATGTTACATTGATATAATATATTTTTTAATAAATTATTAATTTGAATTATTAATTAAATATATATTTTTGATCTTGATTGATGATTTTTGTCTCTAACTTAAAATTTGAGAATAATTGTAGATTTCATTCAAACATAATGATGCAACAAGATTAGAATAATAATAATGATTCATCTTTACATATGTTAACTTCATGGGGATACAACATTACTTTATTTGTCTTTATTGATTATATCAATGAGAGCGACAATCAATTTGAAATATTGACACACAAATTCTGCTTTTAGTGACTAGAGTATCTTTAAAGTAGGTTGACAACTTGAATCTTACATCTTGTATGCTATTTTGAAATTTTAAATATAATATAATTAATGTAAATAAATAGATTAATTGCAAACCATGACTAACACAAAGAAATGTTTTTTGGACAATGATAACATGTTGACAACCATGATGTACACAATTAGTTAAAGATAGTGATTCAACTTTTTGCCCAATATAGTAAAATTTGACTGTGTTTTTCAAACAACATAGTAAAGCTAGAAGCATGTAACTTCATGTCGATTAAAGGCTAGGATCTCAAAAAGTGGATAGATATGTTTAATCATATGACTCATTTTGCTCCAATTTTCATTCATGTAAGAAATATGGAAAAAATAATTTGGAGATTAATCTCGGTTCTTGACATGTTTGTGGGAGAATGTGCAAGAGCTTGTTACAATGGATGGTAACGCAATTTTTGTAACCTAATTTTATCGCTCTTAGAGAGCAATTTCATCTGGTGATGAAGGCTAGTATGATTCCATCGTTCCTAGTCTAGCCTTTGCAAATACTTCTATGTAGATAAATACTCTAGCTAATAGTCGTTTCAATTCAGTTTACATTAGTGGTAGGGCTTGATATTCTCTTACCCAATATATATACACCCAACATTTAAGCCCCTTCTCAGCTCTAACCTTCCCACTCGTCTTGACGGATTTGCAGGTTCGACCATCCAAAGGTAGCATAACCTGGTAGTGGTAGGGTCAATGAACGGGCGGACTTTCATAGACCGCAGTGGACCTTGTGCGATAGTTGACAACCCGTCACCACGTCGAAGCGTGCGGACGTCGTCGTGCGTGGCAACGGAGATCCTCGAAGACGCCTCCGGGCAAGGGCGGGCCGTTGCGGCACCGTGCCGACTCAGCCGAGAGAGCTGTCTCCGAGGACCCGGGGCTGGAGGTTCGCACGGGGGGGCCACGGTCGTAGCCAAAAGGGAGGCGGATTTTGAAGGCGGCGCCGCTATATTAGGAGGGCCCCAAGTCGCCTAGCCACGGTCACGTGGATATCCGGGCAGTGAGCCGTAGGCGCAGGAAGAGGCGCCTCTTTGTTGTGGCGAAGATGGCGCGGCACGTGAAACGGTCCAGCGGTTCTGCTTCCAAGTCATGCGCCATGACGGTCCCAGCAGCGGAACTCCGAGGGAAACCGCGCGGCCCGTCGGGCACTTCGCACGCGCCACACGCGCGCTGGCCATTGGATGTCCGGCGCCACGGAGAAACGTGAGCGTCCGTTGGCGGAGATGCCTGCCCCTGCCCCTCTCTCTATCTCCTTCGGATAGTCCAGATAAAATATTTGGGCGTCAGGAGCACGTGGGCCACTGGGCGCGGCAGGTGGGGGGCAAACGAGCCATGCATTTCGTGCACAAGGCCATGGCCGAGGACCGCACGTGGAGGCCGGCAGTCGGCCCTGGGCGCGCACGTCGGTGGATGCCGCACGTGAATGATGGGGCAGTTCGCTCGCTCGCTCGCTGCCGAGATGCCTCTAAGCACTGCAGAAATCAGAATCAACACATGTTTACGCGTCGGCAACCCCTCCATTAAAATAATTAAAAAAAAATATTATCTCCATTCACTAAAAATCCCCCTCGCAGGTATGAACAAACATACCCCCTGTCGCGGGCGTAATGACTCCCCCCTTCGGTTATCAGGTGCCCTAATTGTCACTCCAGGGGCCTGCATTAAACCAGCGTTTGCCCCAGCCCCAGCCATCCGCGGTTGGAGCACATGCCCCGGTCTGGTGGCGAGGCGGTTCTGCTCGGGCGCCGGACGTCTATCCGCTCCTTCTGGTCCTCTCTCTCACACGTGTGCCGGGCTCCGAGTGCGATCTACGGCGTGGTGTCATCTGCAGTCCCTCCCCCCATGACTTCGTCGTCTTCTTCGAGGCCCTCTCTTAATGTTATGGCCTCACGTCCCCTTCGTTCTGTGACGACCTTCGTCCTTCGTCCTTCGATCCACGGCATGCAGCTCTACGCGTGTCACTTGTGCGTATTGTGCACACCTTATCCTCGACGGTTCCGGTTGTGCCTCTGTTGAAAGGTCGAGGTCTCTTTCCCTCTTCTTCTTCTTAAGGAACCTTTTCCTCACAATGTTTTCATGCCATTGCAAATTCTCGTGTTTCCGGACCGAATATGATTTCACATTTGGCATGAATCTATGATGCGCTGCGGGACCTTGCTTTCCCCGTTGTACACTCTCCGTATTAGTCCAAGTCGTCCAGCCATCGATTTGCACGGACACGCATTTTTCAGTGAGGTATACATGCAATTGTATGGAATTATCTCTGTCGTGAGCTGGAATCCAAGAGTGTGCATTTCCAGAGACTTTTGCAGGTTATCTTTATTTTCCAACTAGCGAGTCATTGAGTTTAATTTTTTCTTCATTTTTGCGGAAAGGCATGTATTAAATATGTAATGTGTAGGGAAGTTTAGTCTTACTTGTGTATAACATTCCAAATTTCCGGAGCCAAAATTATCTTCCACTTGCCCTTGATAGATCAGTTACAGTCATATTTGCAGATATATTCGGGCTATATTTTTTAGTAGCCCAGTGGACCAACTACTGAATGTACTAAAACTTATCTCCTTCATAGTTCTCTTGGCGACTTTTCTTATAAAAATCTGTTCTGAAGCAATGTTCGACGACTCCGTCATTGAGTCAGTGTTACTCGTACTACCATCCAGAGCAATCGGTATGGACTCAAGCGTACATAGAACTGAAGTACATAGACTTTGTCAAATACCTGCATATAATAATTAAATTCTCCTGTTTATGTGCAATTCCTGAGGAACACCCCGGTTATTCTAGATTGATATTATTGGGTTTGGAGTCGGTAAATTGCACTATGTGGGTGAACAAGTTGCTGTCATCAAATATTGAGGAGTTTATGGTCCATTGCATCACATATTCCATATTCAGTGTACCCAATTTCTCCATAGTTCCAAAAAAATATGATCGAATAGAAGTAAAACATAAAGCAGCGATCGCGTGATCTCACATAGGATGAAAAGGTCATGTTATCTCACCCCATACTACGAACAACTGGTAGATGTTAGAGTTATTGATAAACCGCTTCGAGGTTTGTGGCAGTCATGTAAAGCATCTTTGCAGATTATGAGAGACGCACTAAAACTTTCATGTGCAAATGAGCCTTTGACCAAATTTGTCGGTGGGAACACGAAACTTTGACTTTTTTCTTATTTTTACCACAAAAGCTCGTAAAAAACCTTAAAAGAAATTTTCACTATTTTTCTTGGTCGTGCGCTCTTTGATGCGGTGTTTTTAAAAAATGAATACGAGAAGAAGATTATTAGATCTCCATGCTTCTCTAACCGTGTGAAAGAATTTCACAATCAGAAGTGAATATATATATATATATATAGTACTTATCGGAAAACCTTGTGCATCGCACATTCCTAGAATGATCGTGTTCTGTGAAAATTCGTAACAGCTCCGAAGAATACGAGCAGAAGGGAAAAGAACTGTGCGACATACGGTGATTGGATCCCGACACTGGGATCGATTTCACGAGAAATGTGAAATAACCGCAGAAAAAAAACAAACATGGCAGATGTACCGATCCGCTAGCCTTGCGTTGCACCGCCTACAACCTACGAGCACAGCACAAAATCAGGGTACACGTGATGAGGAGACTTCAAAAGGGTTCGTCCCTGGAGGCGATAGATATGTCATCGAATTTGACATTTTGTGTCGCGGGATCTTGTCACGGGCCCTGATCGTCGGAGGCACATCCATAGCCCACTCGAAAACCTCTCCACGAGATACGAGCTGAAATTCGAGTCCAACCCAATGGAATCGAGAGGTCTGCCGGATATGATTCACTCGTAATCACAACCGACTCTCGACAGATTTTCACGATGCGCAAGCGATTGAACGCGTCCAATCCGATGGCCTCGCGTCTGTTATTCGGCAGGCCCGCCGAGGACTGCGTCGATGCGATGGAACCATGTCGATGAGCCGCAGCTGTTACCGCGTCCGTAGTCGGTGGACTGGAGTACGCAGTCGTCGGCGGGGATCTTGTCGAGGTTTGAGAACGGGAGTTGCAGGGAGAGGGGTGGGGAGGGGCAGGGGCAGGGAGGGTGGGACAATTTGGGACCGTTGGAAGGGGGCAGGGGAAGGCGTAAAGTCACGTGACAGGGATGGTGGCCTTCCATCAAGTGGTTGGGAATGGAAGCACTGTAACTACAGTGAGGCGAGTCCCGTTTCCACGCACGTGACGCGGATGCGATGGGAGGGCCAGCACATCGGCAGCGGCGCCCTGACGTATGCCTGCCATGCGCACATGCACTGCCCTGACATGTGCGTCATTCGGCATGACATGTCAAGTCACTACATGACATGTCCCTCCGCCCGCGTCTTCAATGCGGCTCGCGAGCAGACGGTGTTGCCCTCCTCCGGGCCTCCCCTCGGCTGCCCCTCTCCTCTCCCCCGAACCTACAACCCCACCTCCGCGGCCCCCGCCTGGCACTACCTGCCATGCCCCCACCTCTGGGCCCCGCTTTCCCCCACCTCCCCGAGCCCCACTCCTCCGCCTCCCCTGCTTCCCCTTTCCTCCGGACCTCTTAACTCCGGCAGTAATTTTCACTTCGACCTCTAGTCACTCGATCGATTTGGCCCTACGGCAATCAATTGCAATTTTCCTCGGCGCCAGTGGAGTCCCTCGCTCCTTTCCCCCAGCCGCGCACCCCACTCCCCACCCCCGCCCGCCAGTTGTCCGTCAGTCGTCCGTCAGTCGTCCATCCACAGAACCCCAGGTGTGGTTACTTTCTGCGCCCTGACTATCGGACAGGGGGGGGCAGGGGCAGGGGCAGGCCGTCAGTGCGTGGTGAGCCCCGGCCCCGAGTCCGTCCTAGGGCCTCCTCCTCCTCCTCCCCCAGCCCCAGCCCCCTTTGCCGAATTGAATACAGTAAACAATGGGGCCTCGCTGCCACAAGATCTTTCCCTCCTTCCATTTAGCTCCCTTTCGCAGTGGATCGTCGCCGCTGGCCACCTCGACGACGAGGCAGAACTGGCAGAACGTAAAGATTCACTCTGGCCCGCGCGGAAAGTGAACCTCACGAGGACGCGAGCACCGTCATCCCACTCCGAATTTGGCCCCGTTCGCTGCTTCGCGTGCGCGTGTCGAGAGAAGAAGAAGGAAGGACGACGTGGGGTCTTTCTCACGACACTGGCACGCGAAGCCGGAGCGTTTTGAAGAGAAATGGACATAATCGCACTCTCGCATTGTTGTACAGGACCGGCGAAACGATCGAGCTTCTCGCTTGTGGCTTCACTCACCTGTTGACCCCATATGCCCATGACCTGCTGTGAATGAATGCTGTGGCAGCCACAGTGAAAGGTCAACTTGCGCTTAGAACTCCCAGCCTCAGTCTCTTGGGCCGTGGCCATGGGGCCTGGCGAGAGGGGGCGCACACACCCACTCGCCAGAGCGCGGGTGAGACGGTGGACGAAAAGCAAGAAAGTAAGAGGCATCGATGAGACTCCTGTTGTTTCGCGATTCCATCTTCTCTGTAATTTTCCCGAACATCAGGCTTTTCTCTGCACAACCGTGTCATGTACAACTCGCAAAGCTCGTAAAGAGCCAAAGTTGTGCATCATGTCCAAAGAAATTGCAGGACGGCATTTAAAGGTGGTAACGAGTACACCCTTAAGGTAAGAACGTCGGCACATCCGCACCCCTCGCTTGCCTCGCTCACCATGATAGCGCCCCGGCAAAGGACCAGTGAAGCTTCGGTTCGAGGATCGACGTAAGCGAAGGTTATACGATGAAGTGAGTTATTCACGGGCCTGGCAAAAGCGAAGCGAATTGAAGCTTCGGTTCGAGGATCGACGACGATGAGCGAAGGAGTGAAACACGACCCTGGCAAAAGTCACCGCCCGAACCCCACTTCCGAGACTTCGATCACCGTTTGTTCGTTATCTGCCGACGCATTCGATCGATCGACTCACGATGTGCAGAGGGTCGTCGTTAAGTGGCAGCAGCAGGGGATGGTAGTGGGTGAGTGAAGCTGGCTGAAAGGTGCTGGCTGGTTCAGAAGATAGGCTCCAGGCGGTCCAGATGACCTCGACCACGACCTCGACCTCTCCAGCTCCTGGGCAGTTGTGTCGTCGCTTTAAGGGCGGGGGCATGCTTTCGGTTCTCTCTCGTGGTCGTTCGTCGTCGTATTACACCGGCGCATTGACGGTGTGCGGACGGCTTGGCGGGGGAGGGTCATTCGGGACCGAGCCGCTTTTGGGCTGCGTTGCGTGAAATATCTGACATTCTCCTCACCAATTTCGCGGACTTACAATTCTCTCTTTTGCAGCAGACTGGATATGAGCCCTGTGCATTTTGCAGCACGAGCCGTCTGACCGACCGACACTCCTACCTCCTCGGCAGCCTTTCGCTCAAGAGGCCATCGATCGTGGCCGAGAATGACTCACCAAGCTTTTGCGTCGCACCGATGATCCAGAATTCGCCCTCCGGATCGAGACGCGAGTAAAGGAAGTCATGTGCTCCGGGCGAGTTTGTTGGGATCGAGGGCAGCCTCTGCAGAAAAGAAGCATTTTGTCCCCGAGCTTTTTGACGTGCGTTCGGGGATCCATCTCTTCCCAAGAAGGCGGACGAGGACGAGAACGAGAGGCCATGCCAGCGAACCCTAACCCCCACCTTCGAAGGGGCTATCGTTCCCCATTCCCAGAGGCAGCAAAAGCCGTCCGATGTCTCCGTCGGCGGAGAACGACCGCATTAACCCGTTACAGTCGTGTGCTTTACACCCACACCCCCAGGCCCAACCCCAGCCCCGGCCGAGCGAGAGCCGACATCATCCTTCGCGACGTCGGCCGGCGGGGCTCCGGCATCACCGGTGGCAGGGAAGCTCGCCGGGAATCCAACGGATTCCGCGTTCTCGCCGCGTGACACCGGCAGATCGGCCGGTCGGTTTTGCACTCTCGACCGGGAAAGCGAAGGAATCTGCGCCGAGGCTGCTCCCATCATGATACGGACGCGCTTCCTGCATGCCAGAAAACGGCGCAACCACGTTACCCCCCGTGCTCACTGCGCAGTGAGCCAGCCAGCCGCCTCCTACTCCCTCCGAAGCTAGATCGTGGCTCCAAATCTCCTCCAGATCTTCACCCCGTTGGTTATTATTATGGTGGTGTTTTCTAGTACGACGCTCGAATGGCTACCGCGATTCCTCATGTTGGACTTCATGTCTCGCTTTCGGCAGCGAATCGACCGTCATCTGCAGGCCTCTCTATATAGGGCGGATTCCGTATGTTCCGTATCTCAACAAAATAAGCATAATTTTCAAATCGAAATACGGAACATAAGGAACTCTACCGTTTTCGGCCGAATTTTGACCTAAAATTCCAAGTTTTCGGCCGAATTTTTCAGCAATGTAATACAACCTCGAGAGAAATGGGTGTTATCTTTCATCTCTAAATATACTTTTCCCATTTTAGCAAGGAGAAATCACTCTTCACACCGTTGAAGTGTTTGGATATGGTGAAACTAATACTACGAAAAACTCCATGTTGAAGGAATCTATTTTTAAAACCTGGAATCAAACTTTTCAGTCAATAGCTAGAACATCGACTTCGTGATGTTCTGGGTTCACTATTTTATCTTTGTATTTTTGTTTTCGAGAAATTTTGAGACTTATTTGATATTTTAGAATAATTGAATAAGTTTTTGTGTTTTCAAAATTACAAGTGAATGAGATAACCAAGGAAACAATATATGAGAACTTGGTTGAGCTCATCAGGTGTCACCGCAAAGTTTTAGTCAAGTACTCAGTTAGTTTCTCTAGTAAAGTAACGGTAATGAACAAAGAAATTGCCAGAAACGATCACGGCAAAGATTTAGCTGAATATTTGCGTAAGTTTCTCTAGTAAAACTACCTACATCAACAAAGATTTGTCAAAAATTACCACCCCAAATTTTAGTTACGTGACTCTGGAAGGTTCTACACCTAGACAACAAATACTTTTGGTTGGAAATAAGGAACTTTCTGAAAACGAAATACGGCACTTTGGCCCTCAAGTTCCGTATATGCCGTATTTAGAGAGGCCTGGTCATCTGTGTTCATAATGAAACAACCTTTTGTTAAACTGAATCACATAAATCGACTGTTTTTCCCTCGCAAATTTCTCTACCGTCAGAGTTTCTTTAATATAATTATATATTTTTTCCAGGTGATGTTATTCAAAGTGAAGCTAAGTCAAAAGAAGAAACCGTGGGCATTTACTTTCAACAGCACAGCTACGCCTTGCCATGAGATAATCAAGTGTGAATGACAGACAAGGGCATCGTGTACATCAATCCTACACACAAGAACTGTGAATTATGATCTCGTAAGGTTTATCCGTGAGAAGCAACATATTCGATCGAGGAACCATTGAACATTTTTAAGAGAGTTTCTAATTGTGATCAGATTTGGACTAGTGCCATGTCGACAGGTTTTGGTTCGGTGTCATCGTTAGGGTCTTTCCATCCTCTTTGTTTTTATTTTCTTGTGTTCTCTCCGTCTACTTTTTCCAAGACGGGGGCAAAACGCAACGAAAGCTACGCTGCCACATAACGACGAGCCAGGCTGATAAACCGTGGCCATGCATGGTCCGATAACTCGCCCACTGCCCTACAAATTTCACTACCACTCCCATAGCCTTCGGGTCCGATCTGATCTACAAGGTTGAGAGAGTTCCCACAACGTCCGCATCGCGAGAAGAAACGTAGCGACACGGGTCTGGTGGGGCTATTCCACAACCTCCATGTCTCGTCGGCCTCACTACGTCCCTCCCTTCCCCTTGCAATGGATACCATCGTGGGGGTGTAGGTATACAGTTGACAGAAATATACAGTAAAAATGGTTGGAAGATTCCAGCAATTCTTACACAGATAAAACCAAAAGGGGAAGATAACGATTGGCCTAAAAGCATCAAAATTTTGATTATTTAGTAATGCATTAGGGTATCAGACTCTTAGACATTATATTTTAAAAAAAACATGTACCATGAAATTAATTTGAATCTAATGTGATTGCTCAGATGGATTGTTAGGTAATAAAGCTGATCAATAAGCTAATGAATACACATGGACTGAAGTAGGTTGTACAATAACCTAAAGAGAAGAAATTCCAAGTAGGATAAATATGGTGTGCTATTTCACGGTCTTACAAAAACGCCATGATTGGTATTCGTAAATGTATACAATTTCAAAGTTAGAAAAAAATCATTTTATTTTATATTATTTGATTTTTGTATATTCCTCTGTACTTGTTTGTAATGATCATTTCAGTCCATCCATCTAAAAATGTAACTGATCATTTATTCAAATAATTTTCACAATTAAGATATGTATCATAGTCTTATTTTTTAGAAGTGAACTCAAGTCTACTTATCTCTAAGTACCATAAGTTTAGTTAGTTAGACTAGTCAGCTAATTACTTCATAAGAGATCTGGTCGTAGCCTTCAAAGAGACAAAGCTTAGAATCTTGAATAAGAATCTTTGTGTTCCCGTAAACATATTCTGACAGAGGTGAACCTAGTACTAGTTCTCTTGACTCTTTGTGTGAATGCCTGTCTCGGTGTCATCATTTTATCTCAAATATAAGTCTAGCATGGCCAGTATCTCTTTTGAACCACGAATGTCTTTTTATGAAGTTTATTTAATCTTTGTATCATATAAGATATCACATCAAACTAATATTATTAATAACTATCTGATACTTTGCATCAAATTCACCCATACTACATTCAAAACATGAGCACATGCACATGTGAGTATTTAAGTTACGCATGTATGAACGAAGACAAATTTTAATCTCACTTTTCTGAAAATAAAAGAAATTTTGATCCGAGCTAAATATCCTTTACATGTTTGAGCCAAGATACATAAACATGAATTTTTGCCATATCAAGATTGGAAACAAGTACTAATGATATAATAAGTGATCAGTTTCACCAAAAAGGAGGTAAACATGTACAATTTTATTTTTTACACTTCACAACTCTAGTTTGAAATGATGTCAATCAAAAGACGCAATTTAAGACATCTTATTTCTGCTAGTTTATGACCTCTTTGCATATTTATCGTGTATTTACATGCAATATAAAATCTGAAAGATAAATTTTTTTTTGAGAGTGATAAATTACCAAATAAAAATATAAGTGTATTATTGTCTTTAGATAACAGTTTGAATTTGTACGCGCAAATCAGGGAATACTTTTGTCAAGTATTTGTGCCACACTCAACTGTTTATTTTTTGTACGATGATGTTTCAAAATATGTCCAAAAAAATCTGATCAAACTCTGAATAAAAACCAAGTTTGATGGATAGATGTAACAATGGTAGAAAACATCATCCCAAACAACCTTTGAGTATACCAACTAGATCAAGATCATCATACAATATCTACGCGGAAATTGCAATTCCTAGGTAGCATGAAACAAAGTGCTTTGATACTGATGACATTCTTAGAAGCATCTACATTTGACCATGGAAGTTGGGGATGAGCATGAATACCACAAAGTACCATGAAAAAACGCACACCTAAGTTTAAAGTTCCATGGTAAATTAATCACAATGAGTGCTTATTTTTCCATAAAGGCAACATGTGAGACTTGCAAAATAGGTCTAACCTTTGGGGCAAAATGTAAGATGTGCTCAAATGCTCAAGGTACCCAAGATACTATTATGCTACATTACATGATTGGAAGAGAGAGGAGGCTGACTATTTTCACTTCCTTGTAAGCAGTGAGTCTCTTCCGAAAAGGAGACTCGTTCTCGTCCCCGCCTCACGAGCCACCGGTTCGCAAGAATGACGTAGCACGAATTGCCCCCTCATGAAACTCAGGTGCATGCCTGACCTGGTGCGCGGGTAGGAGGAGGCTGAGGCCCTGCTGCCCATGCCCCTGGCCCGGGGAAGCAAGGGAACCTTGACCACGCTCACTCACGCACGCTGTCAAAGGGGCAAGCGACAGGACAGCGCAGTTCGGTCGAATCGAGGGAGCGAGCGAGCGATCTCACGGTCTTTCCACGGACGTCGTGGGACCGTTGGTCCGCGGCGTGCAATCTTTATCCAGGTTTGATGTCTCGAGGGTCGGAGGGGAGCCCCCTGGGGCAGATAGATGCATAGATGGCGCCCTCCCTCCCTCTGGGTCGGAGCCTCGGAGTGGGCGGGGCGGGGAGGGGGGGAAGGTGGGCAACGGTCAAAACCACATGCAGGCTTTTCAAACACCGGTCCGTCCAGATTAGACACGTGATGAGCATGTTTAGTGATGTGATTCCCAGCACGCAAAGACGGGCTCCATGTCATTTGGCCATCCATGTCACCGCACCCACTGGCCGGCCCAACATTGCAGATTGATGCGCTTGTCGTCTCGCGCATCCATCTGCCCCCGAGCCGTATCGGTATTCTGCAATGCTGCGTACGCTGTCCACCGGTCCCATAATTAATTAAGACCACCGGCTGGGCTCGGTACGACTCTCCAACACGGATTGCACGTCAATCGGCTTTTGTTCGTAATCATACACGAACCCATGGAATACTATCAAACGTACATGCCAAGGAAAAGTGCACACGCCCAGGTCCATTTCCTCGGCCCCAGGACAAGAGACGACTGCTATATGGAGAAAGATGATGGACAGCGGACGCGATGAGTACAGAAAGCCCAACGCCAGAGTGAGAGAGAGAGGTCCAAGGCAAAAAGAGCATATCGACATCGGTGTGTCGAGTTGGTGTACGTATGACGGTGAGTAGATCGGGCGATGGTATGTTCCGCATCTCATGCGATCCGAGCCGTCTATACAGTAAGTGAGCCTCGCGAAAACCCCGTAAATTTTCGACCGTGTCTGTCCTTCTGCCGGACGGACATTGTCCTATCGATGGACTTGGTATCTGGATCCATGGCTCACCAACAGTGGAGAGAGCTCGAAATCAGACAGAAACTCCGAGGCTGGCGATCCGAGACACTCGATCAGAGTGGCGTGATGGAAGACAGCAATAATACAGATTATGAGCAGGATATACGTGCTGAGAGTCTTGTCTGTCTGGCTGGCTGTCTGTCTGTCTGTCTGGCAGTGAGCCTCATCTGATCTGAGCTCGGTCCCGGACCTTGTCTGTTCGTCCATCTTGTTCTTCTTGCCCTTCATGCATGTGTGCTTAGTACCCGGATCAACAACTTAAAGGTAGGCATGCCTTTAGGGTTTGGGGCCGGTAAAGTCATGCCATCCATCCCTGCACCTGCAAAGTGTTCAGAACTGAACCATGAGCTCAGTGTCCATCTGAAGGCAAGACCAGATTCAGATTGTCAGACACAAAATTCATTATGGCGTGCATCGTAAGCGTTGGGTTCACGTGGGGACAAGACGGAGAGGACTCGGGGAAAAGAGATTTGGGCTCAGAGGACTGGAGGTCGCGTGGGAGGGACTGGAGTGGCTAGAAGTATGTTGGACATTTATGCAGCAGAGAAGCGGTCAAGTTGGGAAGGTCGTGGCCGCCGTCTGGTCTTCTCCGAGCTCGGAGCTTCTTTTGCATGACTATAGCTTATTTTATAGTTTATTTTATAGTTAGGTCGTGCCAGGGAGCTGACTGGTGGTCGCTGTTGGTTCAAACATGGGCATGGAGGCCAGGCAGGGGCAACAGTCGCAGCCTCTCCTACCTGCTTGCTGCTGGTCTTGCAGTCTCGGGGGCCTTTGAGGTTGCAGTGGACTCGGCTGTCGAGCAAAAGTGTAAAGAATGTGATGGAGAGGGTGTGTATTGATGCTCCACAGTGTGGAGAGGCGATGGCGCATGATGCAATTGACTACAGTGCGTTAGCCAACATAAAAGCAGTGTTCTTCTCACACGATTCTCGAGTGGACTCCGGTCAAAGATCCAAACTGTCAACTGGACCCCAGACCTGGAAGCTTCTCGTTGGGCATGAGTCCGCTGGACTCAGAATTTAGCGTGTCTCGTTTGCATGAACGTCCTTCCATGCGTGCATGCATGCCCTCTCCCTCTCAAGGTTGAATTCGGGGCTCGGGTGGTGCGTTGCTCCTTCTTCGACCATTATGGCAGCTTTTCTCATTGCCATCTGTTGGCTTCCATGACGATTCTCTTCTGGTAGTAAGCTCTGCTTCATGCTAAAAGAAAACATGTTTCCTGCTGGAGAAAGAACCTTCGATTCTCACGCTCGAGTTTACTAGAAAGTGTGTAGTCTCCGAGCTAAACACGTTAATCTTAATGTATTACGTTTGGAAGCGGTACTAGTGAATGTTTGACCATATGTGAAAGGACCTTGTCTCTAACTCTCCCTTTCCACAGTCAGAGCTAGGTCCCTTGTGCGCGTTCACTGCAGAGACACAAACTTGTTTGTGCCTATGTGGAAAACAGCGTCGTTACTATCGACGACGAACGCTCTTAACAGCTCCATGGGGAAGAAGGAACGTGGAGCGAGACAATCCTGGAAAAGACGTGCAGATCATTACGTGCAGGATTCTCCAGTGAACATTTCTATATTACTTTTGTGTTCGAATGTTAGTAACAACTCAAAATAGGACATCATTACGCAAAGGGACAACATGAACGACAAAGGGTGACGCAGAACACCGAAACCTTCGTGAATGGAATTTTCTGCCCTTTTATTGTGGACATAAAAAATTGAGAGACACTCTACGGGACAAACGTGATCCTTCGTGAATTACTTGCTCAACTATGGGTGGAAATCTAAGAGGATGCCTATAATGGGGTCCTAAATCGTCAAATGTAAGATGTCTGAAAAGCTGCATCCCATTTGTTTTCAGCTTCATCTTGTATTTCATCTTCCTGCAAACTCCCGGCCTATTGAAGACCCTGCATGCGAGTGGTCACGAGGTCAGGATCAAACCGAGTGACTATGTAAATTCAATCCACAATCCACGAGTAACTCTGGAAATTTCCATGATATTTCCAAATTCTTTTCATGATGAGTAAATAGGAGGGACGTACCAGAAATCTTGGCACCATGACCAGAAGATATCCAATGCCATAGAGGGTTAAGAATATGACTAGCCCTGCCAATGATATATGGCCGAGTCGCTTATTATCTTTGGCAGGTATAAACACCGATTTCAATTTATTCGTTAGTTCGAAAAGACGGTACGATACCTGCCAGTTGCAACAATGCTGTCAGCTTCGATGATTCCATTAATATATCTATTGATTAAGAATAATCAAGTGGATGACATCCATCTCCTCATGGGCTAAATTCGAGTATAAACATGATGCTGGCTTGATGCGAAACATCACGAAAGTAGAAGTCATCAGCGGCAGTCCAAGACTTACCAACACGTAAATGGCTGTTGTCAACATGAAGTTGAGTAAGGGGTAGTTAGGGATAATGGATAGAAGCAACTTCGGAGCTCCATTTGGCACGCCAGTCCTGCAAAAGGGGACACCTCCGTGAACTTGGAGCTTTCACTACGTTGATGATTTCAGAGAAGTTCACGGCTTGCCGACAATGCAGTATAGCAACGATAAGGGTGGATCGCACAAATACCTCAACCAGACGTGAAACTGGGCTATGTACGTTTCCAGCGTAATTTTTCCAAGCCATCTGAATCCACCAAAAGACAAGTTAGTAAGACATAGTAGCCAGTAAAAGTTTGTACATCTAGTCACGGAGGCAGATGTTTCACAAGCATTTCTCCGTCCATCCAGTAAACGAAGTAGCAGATTTTACCAAGGTACTTACGCGAAGAGAGTGAGGGACCAGTTTCGGAGAGACTGGGAGAAGTTTCGGAGTACTATGTACACACTGCACAATAAAGACACCAGATGATATTTGAGATGTGAAATTCATATAATACACATGATCAGCAAGCTTGCTATAAATGACCAAACAATACACAAAGGGAACGTACGTGATTGGAATCCAAGACGTGTAAGGATGCAGTCTGTTATATTCCGTCTTTCCCAGGCAATAAACATGCTCATACCACAGATATCCAACCTGCACATACGCCAGATCAGAAGGAAGTGACACAGGTTAAACAGTATTACGCTTCGTACGGCTTGTGGGGTAATGGTGCTGGTCAATGACAGCAATAGAGAAAGGAAGTGAAACTAGGTCCGCTGATGTGACAAGTAGCAGCAAAGGACTCAAGTATATACTTACAACCAAAGTGACGGTTAGGATGCATGTTTTCGCGGCGATTCTGCCTTTGTATTCCATCTCCTCAAGTTTCTCTAGCCACTTCTCAACCTGGTCATTCAAACATATATCAGATCACATCCACTCTTATCTAGCATTCACTTTTGGCATAAACCACCCTCTCAAAGTCACTTCAAACATGAAATCTGGGCCTGTTCTAAGTGGGCTCACTCACAATGTTGTAAGCTGCAAAATCGTTAAGAATCAAGGCTACAACAAGCAGTGCCACTTTTCTACAAGGACACTTTGGATACATCTCTATAATTTGATTCATGCGGTCTCATGGTTTTAGTCCGCAACTAACCGTGGGGTGGAAGTAGGCATACAACATCCCGACGATCCAAACATATCGATCAAGACCTGATCTGAAGTGCCACTCATGGAGCAGATCCGTCGTCGGGCGAAGTGGATCCGAGTAACCTGTAATACAGAGACTCAGTTTACGCAAAAACAGTTTTCAAGACACTACTTCGCTAGTTGTATGCACTTGAGAAGTCGATAAGAAAAGGAGTGGTCCTAGGATCCACATTTGTAAGATGACATAATGGAAAGGATCACACAGTATGTGGGGCGGATCCCTACCCATCAGAAACGTGAAGGGTCTCCACAGGATCTCAAAAACACCAGGAATTTCCCAAACGAGGACAATGACGAGGAATGATAGAAACATTTTCAATGCCATGACCGAAGGATTCTCGTTGTGCTTATGGGCGATTCCGAGAGCCCCGTACACCATAAGCGTAAAGAACGTGTGCATGGGGCAAATGTAATATAGCATGTAGTCGTTGTTGAGCAACAAGCAGGCGAAAAACACCAGAAAATTGAGACGCCACATCATCTGCCAACACAAAAGTCAGATCAAGAAGTTGGTTTCCCGAAAAAACAAAGTGTAAACAAGATGGTAAGCCTGCTTGAATACCTCTTCATACTTCAACCCTAACGGGAGAACATCTGCAAGTTGGAAAGCACCCGTGAGGCTAAGTTATTGCACTCTGTACATCGACACCACCATACCAGGAGTAACACATACCTGGGCAAAACGGCCAAGACTGAAGTCTTTACGCACGTAATAATATGAGAAGTTACCAAAGCCAGTCATCCACACATAAGCCGCAATAAAAACACGTATGGCATTGTAAATCTCACGAGCCTCAAAGTAATGATACATCAGAAAAAGCACCTGCAAATTCCACCGGTAAGAGTTACAGTCAATATATCTATTCACATCTAAAGTCTAAACTAGCTACTGATACCGATTAGCTTCAAGACGTTATTAGTGTAAAAGTTTCAAGACCCCACACAGTACCAAATGAGGACGTTGGATTGATTCACAGAACAAGACATAGAGTAGATTGACACATATTAAGAAGAACGAACTCTTCAGAAATATTTTAATACATCAAAGCTTACCTGCATCCACCCTTTCCATTCTTCAGTCTGATGTCTGTTTAGATAGAGGATGGACTTGCCTGCCGCCAGCGGCTTATCTGCCGCATGCTTCTTAAGAGAGGTGAGCGTAGAAGCTATAATTAGCAGCAAATACAAGAACATAAACAGGTCTCGACTGTAGTCCTGTAAGACAATGAAAATCCCAATTAGCAACTCAGAGGCTTGTTGTTATAAGAAGCCATGTGAAAGACTAACAGCCAAGAAGCAACACTTTACAGAAGGTGAATGAGTATAAGGGATCTAAACAGTAATTGAACGTTACGCTGAAATTACAGAAGCTTGAAGGCACCAGATGTAGATTTGATACAAGCAATCCACAAGAATCTTAGCACTGCCCATGAATCGTAAAGTCGGACATTACCTTCTTGGATTCCCCAAGAACGTTGGTTCTATCACAGAGGAAGAAATAAAAAAGAATAGCGGTCATTTCTCCACTGCACAAGGAAAAAATCAAATGTGTTAAAAGTGATGAACACCTTTCTTATACAAAAAAGGAGGAGCGTAGGTCTATCATGAGAAACTTTGCAGTATACGTACATATTTCTTAGAGTCCCACGATTCTCCAGCAGGAAAGTCTCGTTCATTGTTAAGAATCTGCAAATCAGATGAAAAGTCTATAAAATTAATAAAAGACCTCTTTCGAATTTTGGTGAGAGCACTACCTGACTGAGATATCTCACTGGTAAGAATTTTTCCAAATCAGAACTTGCAAATGTGAATAACTTCATCAACACAATGTTAAGTGGGAGAGCACATACTTGAGAACTTGTGTTTTAACTGAAGGGACAGCCCCTTTCCCAGCAGGCTGCATGCCCGCCTCCAGCAGACCGTCTCTTTCTTCATTCTTGGATGAAGTGTCAACAATATTGATGTCTGAGTGCCTGTAAGATGAGCGAAACATATCGAAATGAAATCTCTTGCCATGGGTACTATTGTCTAAGTTTCGTAAAACATTCAAACCTCTGAGAAAGCGCCAAAAAAAGCAAAAATTCTAACCATTAGAGTATTTTATGCAGGAATTTTACCCTCACCGCAATGATCGCTACTCTCGTATCAGCTCTATTCTACGAATACAAACATACTGTCACACGTTGGTTGTCCACGTCTACTCGAGGAAATAGTATTTAGAATGGGAAAGAGGAAATCTTAGCTGGTGGGTCAACTTAATTACATTTTATCATTGTGTGATTACTTGGACCAGAGGGAAGTGAAAACGTGAGATACAGAAGTTTTCACAAACCTCACCTAATATACATAAAAATGGCGAGGAAATGTGAAGAATAGAAGACCCGTATATAGATGTGTGCGTATCGATATGTAAGTCTGCTGGTAATGGAAGTTGTGCAAAGACAGCATGACCTCCAAAACAGTAAGTGAGGGTTGCAACAGCAAGAAGGTGCTGAAACCAGGAACTTGATATTGACTTACCCACTACTTTCACCAGTAAATAACTTTGGTAATGAATCTTGACCAGAGCCAACTAGAACCCCCATCTCTGAATCTCTGGCACACATGCGCATGTGTAGGGTACACTCAGTCATGCTGTTGCTCAACAGTAAAGTGCATGGAAGCAAGAGTAGAAGAAGGAGCAACATTGTGACGTTCAAGAAACTATGAATTATGAAACTCTCTAGCACCCACTTCATCTTGAGACCTCTTTGGTCAGAAATATGTCATTTGACTTCACACAATTCTTGGCAACCAAACCACAAGCTTCAGAACATTTGCATACTCCGGGTGCAGATTATCGATGTCATTATGTGGAGTTTATTTATCTGTTCAAGTAAGGTTCATTGTCGAGGAGCGGAAAGTGCACGGATCAAAACTATGGTTTGTCTGTAACTTATGAGCCTTGTCACGCTCTTTTAACGTTCTGGACAAACTACCGTAGTTGATTCGAGCAAGTCTATCATAGTCTCCACATGCTTAGAAGCTCCTCCAAATATTTCTTCAGATTTAAGGATGTACATGAACATAAAACAACCGGATAGTTCCAGGTCGAGGGGCACTCAAAATTCTCCACGTACATGTTGATAATACTAACTCTTATATTAGCACTCAGCGAACACGGATCTGGACTTGGCTTTGGTCCCTGCGGAATGTGCTGAACTGAACTAAGATCTAGAGAAGGTAAGATATACTAAGTCATGAGTATCATGACTTTGATGAACAGAAGTTCATCAAAGGGGCGAAATTACAATTAAAGTGGATCGCAGACAAGATTTCTCAAAAGAAGTATTTTACTTAGCAAGTATTTTTGTGAGTCATCTCACCCAACAGGTCACATGGCATAAGCCTGTTCGAGCATATTAGTTGAAACATCTTCCTTACACTGCTGCACGAGCTAGGTTTTTCTCCAAGGACTAGGTCTACGTTGGAAGAATAAGGTTCACTGTAAAGGAAGACTGAATATGAAATAATCGAGACACTTACACTTTAGGAGGGCCAGGATGCCTTCTGAAATTAAGAAATTCAGAGTAGATCCATGCTGTTATTACTGGCACTATCCCAAGAAAAAATGCCACCTGCGATCAGAAATGCGAATGACGAGATTATTCCACGAGCCCAGTTCTGCTGAAATCAAGTGCATCAATAACAAAAAATATACGCACGTCTCATATCCAAATTCCAGCTTTGCAGGACTTTGTACAAGCGCTCTTCTTGTTCTAGAAAGACATAAAACATTTTGTGCGAAAAAGATGTGAGCTCCGTTAAATAGTTTTTCTTGTTCCTGTCACTCATACATTGCATCAGCTAATCTGATTAGACTGATCTGCTCTGCTCTGAATCGGAAGATTATGGTTTCAGGACTTCCTCGTAGATTTACGACATAGATCCATGCAATCTCAAAACCATCGCATATTGTATTTTGAAACTCTTGAAGGCGCTGTTTCGTTTAGGTGATGGCTCTAGGCAAACAGAATAATCTAAATTATCAATCTTATGTGCCCATTGTCAGTAGATTTTCACGTCTACCGACAATCGGCAAATAAGAAGCTGCGTGCGGCATAAGCTAACATAACAGGCTTGCCACGGGTGTGTGTCGCAATTTGTATTAACCCTGTCTCGCAGTCAAAGCAAGACCGACGGAATGGATCTGATAATGGTGAAAGGTGGGACATTTTCTTGTAGAGAAAGAAGGCGTCTCACAGTAAAAATCTTTCAGATGGGCGTGTGAATTGCAATCAGGGAACGAAAGACGATTACAAAGAATGTAAGATCAAATTGATATTATCGTTCACCAGAATCCGGCCCTGAGAATCATCGTGGGCAGAAGAAACCCAGCTCTGCTCTCCGTAAACAGGGGATACACTGGGCAGAAGAAACCCAGCTCTGCTCTCCGTAAACAGGGGATACACGTCTGAGAAATTGCGTCAGTCCCCGTACTGGGCGGAGTACAGATCTCAACAATTTGATGGAAGGCAAAGAGTTTGAGGGTCACCTGTCCGACGGTCAGCGGATCGGCCGCCATGATCCTAACTGCCTAAGCTCGCCCCTGAAGTCTCCTTCTTAGAGGACGTCGAGCATTCGCAGAGAGTTCTATCCTTTAAAGAATGTAGATGTACATTGTTGTCGTTTCACTCAAATTGTGCTACAAATTCGTGGTGAATCCTCCTGATCAGACTATCTGTTGTTGGAAAAATCTCAGAAAATTTGCGCTTGTAGCGCCATTCGCCGTGAGGCGACCAGGAAGAGCAACAGATCCCAAGTGCGGGGAAATTTCCAACTCATGAAATATGTTTCCAATCGTCAAGAAATCAAAATGCCGTCCGCTTCCTGAGAACTACACAAGGCAACAGTCTCGCTCCTCCGCGTTCCTTCTACGGCGTCTCTGTTCACCACCTCCGCCTCGTCGCTGCGTCTCTCCGGCCTCTGTCCTGACTCAAAGCTCCTCCTCCCTCCTCGTCGTTCTCCTCACACCGGGCCTATTGACTCTTTCTACCCCGTCGTCCTCTTCTCGACAGTAAGAAGTCCCGGCTCCCCTTCGAAAATTCCCTAACACACTCGCGACAAGTCTCCCGATCTACTCCCAGATCTATCTTCCTTATGCCCCCGACTCTTCACGCCGCGCCTACCTGACGACTGACCTCTGCAATTTGCCTCCCCTGAGACAATCGAGGAAAAACGGAGGTGCTGTGCGCCCCACGTACTATAGGAGATGGAGAAAGAGCAAAGCAAATCAATGCCGGCGATCCTGATACCGCCCAAGGGAGACGATCATACTCTTCCTGCTCTACGGTTCCTGCCTGCTTGCAATGCCCTGCCCTGCCCTCGATGCAAAGAGAGGAGTGGAGAAGAAGAGTAAAGAGGGACTCGGGAGGAAGGAAGAGGTTGGCGAGCAAGCCAACAAGCAAGCCGCAGCACTAGCAGCACTCGCCCAATCTTGTTTGAGCTGGCAGGCAAATGCCCCAACGCACGCGCTGCGTCGCTCGCGGGCGGACGAGACAACGAAGAAAAAGAAGAAGAATAAGATGATGGAAGAGACGAGAGGGAGGGAGAGACGGACGGACGAAAGAAAGAAAGAAAGAAAGAAGGAAAGAGCTAAGCGAGGGCTTGTCTATCTGCTTGCTCCGCTCTGCCTTGCGTTCCAAAGCATTCGCTTTTGCATCACCCGGAGCTCCGCCTGCGTCGCTGCTAATGTTGGTTAGCTGGCCGGAGAGAGCATGGCATCTCGTCGCACTTCTCTCATTCAATCAATTCATTTCATTCATTCAATCAGCCAATCACTGTCTCCTCCTCGCTCGTTGTCCCTTCGTCGTCGTCGTCGTCTCTCCTGCTGCTCCTCCTCCTCCTCCTCCTCCTTCTCGCCCTCGTCTTCTTGCGCAGCAGCAGCAGGAGCGGGCGAGCGAGCTCGACTCCGCCTCCAAGTACGAGTCTGCATCCGGCCCCGCGCTCTTCTTCAGCGTCGTACCGTCCTCGACGTCCCATTCATCGCACGAAGCGCACACGCCAGGCCGGACTCCCGGGACCGGGTCATGCCTTCCGCGCGGGCGGGACCGGATCTCGTCCTCCGCCGTCAGATCTCCGAGATCGGCGGCCCCTCGGTCCCTGTTCCTCGGTCCGGCCGTCATCCCGCTCACCGAGCGGGCCGCGGGTGGGCCAGGACCCGACGAACGACGAACTTTTGCGTGGTTCCGGTCGTGGCATGACCGGCGCAGGCCTCGGTCGCGGTCATGCGTTGCCGGTGCTGCCGGTGCTTCCGGTGATCCCATTGTATTGCCTGCCGATCATGTCTCATGTCTGTGCAGCCGAACGCTCTGTATCCCGCGATGTCTCTCCCCTCGACAAATTCATTCGTTTCCCTTCCGTTCTGAGCTTCTCTCCGCTTTCATCTCGACGACATTTCTCCGGTTGTGTCTTCGTACGTCCTTTGCAGATGGGATCAGTTTTTCAGTCTTCGAGTGAATTCGTCGAGATGTGATGGCAGATACTTCCCATGTAAGTCCTCTTCTGAAGGAAGGGAGAGGAGAGAAAGACAATCTTGTACGTGCACTCTTATGTTTTCGTTATTCATATGATCTCCGATTATTTGTGAGAGAGAGAGGAAGCTCCTCGGACACGGCTCACAACCAATCAATCATTCGGGCATTAGATTGACCTACCATTCAAGATTCTTCGTCATCTTTGGTCACGAGCAACCTTAGAAGTGATGCTGATATCAATTTTTCTCTTCTTAAGTCAGTGGTCGAAAATTCACATGGAAAATTCCCAGATCGAGAGGATTCCCCCTTTTTTGTTCTATCACTATTTGTGATAGACTTAAACTAAGTGTGAAGTATAAGGTAACTAGCCAAAAACAATGGGAAGACCCATCGAGTTTTACATGTATGAACACAAGGACCCAATTTGGCTTTGCCGAGATTTGCTAATGCTAATTGCCAAACCCATTACACCATCGTGTAATGGTTTGTTGAGTGTAAGATATCTCCTATTTTCTAAGTGGAATTTCGACATCTTCGTAACGTATGAATTCCTGACAACTGGTTGGTTGGAATCCAATAAATCTCCAGGAAACTTTTCTTAATTCCTAAATACATTATGTGAAGGGCACCAGCACTAGGCGAAACTTTTGAGTTCGATGTGATGCGCTGTTTTGGCAGGTAGAATGGAAGGCCAATCCTTCTTGCACCTGCAAGACCACATAGGCTCGGCTAAATCTACATATGTTCATATCTTACAAGCTGTAGTAGCATCGGAAACTGTATATCAACTGCAACTTCCTTCACTAGAGATCAATTTGAGACTATTATGAGAGAAAGGAATTTATATCAAATGACTTAGAAAAATTCCGAGTTGATCTATCTATGTTTTAACCAGTAGTGGAGGAGTGAACAGGAGTAGAGGGGTTTAATAATTGATGTTTTTTCATTTGCTGTTGTAAAATTAGAAGAAAATTATGCTACATTCTAGTATTGAGAAGTATGAGAGGTTGTTGGCTCTAGATTTATACCAAATATCCTCATATTTCTTGTATGCCCCCAGGATATAGAAACATAACCGATTCTCTTAATTTTAGAAGTAATTTTTCTATCCTTAGCTTATACAAGTTCTGAATGTCACTAACATATGAACCCCATAATTTCTTGATTAAAGAAGATAGAAGAATATTTTGGATAGATAGGTGTATATTTGGATTAAATATTAAATTTTTTTTGCATAATAGTTTTAAGATTTCTCAGAGGAAAAATATATATCTTTATTTTGCATACGTTTCTTTTTACACAAGAGAAATATGCAGCATCCATTGGATCATACCATTTTATCCTTTGACTTTATATAAACCCTACAATCAATATGTTGGAAACTTAAAAATTTTGCGAAGGGATACATATCGAGAATCATACTTTAAACTATGACAAAATGCAGGGAACTCTAATCCAAGAGAAAGACATTGAATACTTATTTAACTAATTTTTTTTAAAAAATAAGTATTGTTACTGGAATGCTCCTACACGTTTTCAGAGGGCTTCTATTGGTATGTATCGTAGATATTATGCATGCTGGAAAACAGTTATACGGGAAGCCCTCTCGCCCGATAGAAAAGGTGAGAAAGTCGACCTTGTTCATAAAAATCCCAATTTTTATTTTTCATGAAATAGTAAATAATACAAATTTAAAGCAGAGAGAAGATCCTCCACCAATGAGAAACAATCCATTGGGCATCAGAGTGACCTACTATTAAAGAAATTGTAGAGGAAGCTTAAAACAAATTTCATTGCTGATTGCTCTGCCTTCGGTCTCGGCATCATATATCCAACGATGGTACTTATTCCAGTCAACACCTTGGCCGAATCAAAGGCAAAGAAAGAAGAAGAAATCATCCTTTGTTATTGTGTCCAGGTGTGCAGGTCTTGTGGTATTTTACTTGGTGCCCTGCTCTTCTCGGTCCTCTATCTAATCCTGGAACTTGTGTCAAATTGGCAGCACAATGAAGGTTCTCACGAAAGTGCAAAAATCATCAAATCATGATTGTTGGTAATTGGATGATTTTGCTCCTCATACAGATGATCATCGAGTGCGAGAAAAGGGACCCGTGGTGGGCACTCTGGTTCTTGCGTCGAGCTTCCACTTCATCAAATATCTGAGCTGAGTCAAGGATGGATTGTTCTCGTGTCATCATGCCGCTTCAGTGCTTTTCCATCATTCCTTTTCTGTTCTTCCATGTCCTTTTAGTCGTCCCAAGACCTCAATGACTGTATGAGTTCAGAGGAGCATCATTTCCTCTAGTATTTGACGTCGGGAGCAACTTTTGAAGTTGGTAAGGCATGGTATCAAATTCTCCTTTTCTTTCCTCACTTTTGTTGTACATGTATCTTGGTCTGGTGCGCTCTCTTTAATCCTCCTTCTCATGTTTCGGTAAGAACGTGGAGTGCATTAAAAGTGATGTGTGAACCTTTGCTCGTGTCTTTCTGGTGGACTTGTGGTCACGTTCTTACCGAGTGAGTGGAGTTTTCGAAGGTTCTCGCATCATGAGCATGCCATGCCACGCGTTTTCACAGGGCATGCCGTTCTCACAACCATTTTTCCAAACGCAAGACTCACAGTAGTGCATTTTCTTACATTCCATGGATGTGCGTAGTGCTTGTCCTACGCGTTATTCGAGCTCGACATGACATCCGTGTTTGTTGGTGGTGGTAGATCGAAGCGTACGTTCTTTCCCCAACAGCGTGCCGTAATCCTGCAAACGGGTCATCGCTGCTGGCAGCTTTCTCGATAGGAGCATTGCACGTTCATGTACACTAGAGAAGTAGTTTCATACGAGCACGAAAACTCATTCGACTGAGCGAAAAGCCCCTTGTGACCCTATCTCTTGGGCTAACTTTCACATTGCTGATTCCGACGTTGCCATGTATCTGCTCAACCGAAGTCCTAATCAAAGCTCACCCCTAGACTCCACGTAAAATGAATTCCAGGTCAACGGCAGAAGAAGAAGAGAACTCGAGAATCCCCTATAATTATTTTTCTCGCTATTTTACAAGATAATATAATATCCCGAAATCTGCAATGTTTCGTTTTCAATCTGTATTTATAAATATATACATACACACACACTCACTGCTAGGCTAGTCCACCTGAACAAGGTCTGTAGAAAGGCGATGTGTTAACAGATACTGGATTATGATAAACTCTTATCCGCCATGACACATCTGAATCCTGACAAGGACCCACTCCAGTCAGGAAGATTTTGTGCAACCACTAGGCGGGAAAGCAACTAGCTAATACCCATTATACTGAAGAGTTCATTCACCGGGATTTGCAGTCATATTTTTCGGTCTTCTAATCCTTCTGGATAAGATTCGATCCCGCCTCACGCCTTTTGTTGCAGTTTGGAGTGTGTGTGCTCGTACCATGGTGCACTCGCAGTGTATGAATTGCTGCGTATCTCGTGAACGCTAAATATCACCTGCTTTCGGCTCGAATTTCAGACATGGTTCCCACCCTTATCTTCACTGCATACTATTCTCATGTCATGCATATCCAAGCATGCATTTAATACATCATGCTTTTAGATTCTGTGCAATTTACTGTTTGATGAGGAGAAACATTAATAAAGGAGAACTTGTGCATCGTGTACCTCATGTACGGTCCAACTGCATGAATGACAGTGTTTTCAGCACAAGGTGTGAATCTTTCCATTTTTCTGCGAATATCTACTACGTTGGCCAATGACGCGACTTTGTTTGATTCATCCATCCGGTCCCCTCCGATGGCATTGCATTTTGGTTCAGTATATTTTTGACAGAGAAGCCTAATCTTGTGACTGTAATTATTGAGAACTTTTACAAGAAAACAGTGTACGTATATGTATAGTATTGTGAATGCTACGCGAGGAGAGAAAGAAATGAAAGCAGGGACAGCACAGCACGTCTACTTCTTGCGGAAGAGGAACCGTACTCCATCAGGATGTCAAATGTCAGTAGATCCAGCAACCCACCGCTAGATCAACCCCGACCGTATGCCATCTGGGCTGACGGTATACGTACACCGTTCGTGTGTCACCGTCATCCAGTGGTTTCACCGTCACCTGGGGTTTTCGAGAAGAGGCCGGCGGGAATTTTTGTCTCGCATTTCTTAGAAAGCACTTTCCGATTGGCGATGACGGTTCAGGCTAAACCCATACGGTGTGCGCGACAAGAGCCTTCGTGCGGGGCTCATAGTCTTGGATCTTGCATCCAAGTTCAACCCATGAAGTGTAGGCAGTCCACGAAGTCTAGAATTCTCAAGTTCTCCCATACAAATCCACGTGCAGGACACAGGTGGCATACACAAATTCTTTCGAATGCCCCTTCAGTGGAGCACCATCCCATAGAAATCAACAAGAATCACTGAGTTCTCGATATAGAGGAATTTCTACGACACGAAAATAAACGTGTTCTCAGGACAGTGAATATGAGCCCCTTCGAACGCACCAACCTGATTGGTAAAGCTCTTATTTTTATGTTCGACGGTGACTCCCGTGACTTGACAGCAGATTTGTTGTGCATCTGCGGGAGTTATTGTCGTGGCCATATTGTCGTAGGATAATTTTAGTCATGTAAAGCTGAACCACTTCAAGCACAATGTCAGCTATGGAGCTGTAGGCAGCTAGTTCCTGAACACGATCTAATCGCGTTTATGAACAGGACGAGTCGATTTCGAGACGTGATTGCATAATAGTAGTGCATGTCTAGGTTTCGATCACAGCGATGGTGCTTATTTTCCTCAGTATTCCGTGGAATCCTTATTATCAGAAGTGACTGCCGTGTCTGAGGAATGATCCCACTACCTGGCTGCATGAATTCTAATTTTGTGAACCCTAAACCCTCTAATCGACAAAGCAGCTACGGAGCAGCCAGCGGTAAAGCGCTGAGAATCGAAGGTCATGTTGAATAAAGGAATCGAACGGCTTGATGAGGGTGCGAGCTCGACGGGTGAGTTCTTCACGCGACGGTGAGAAAAGAGAGACCGTCACGACGGTGACCGTATGACGTCAGGGCACAGTCATACGGTCGGGGTTGATCTAGCCTGCAGTCTAGTAACGGTCAACTTTGAGAGGCATTGTCTACCCTTGGACAGAGGACACGCGTGACCAGGCGACTTCTCAACACGAGTGACGAGAAGCAGATAAAAGTGTGGGAGCATCTGCAATTTCTCATCTGGATCCGAATGTGCAGCAGCTGTTGTTTCATGCTCCCAAACAACTGTAAAAATATACTCTGGACATGGTTCGTGAGACGGTGTAGAGTCAACTTGCAACTTTTCAAAGACGAATACATTGACCATCGAGAACGAGAGAAAGCATGTTATAAACACGTGAAAAGTTTCTTGGTGAAAAGCTCACCCTCACGAAGTTACCTCTTTGGTAGGCAGGGTATTTTTCGGACTATGTACACGAATTGACGTGGAATTTCAACTTGAATTGAAGAGCCAATGCTTTCGATCCAAACCGAGCACTACAATTTTACTAAATAGAACTTTTGAGTGAGTTTTCTCAAACCGATCTCTAGACTGTTTGTTGTATTTGAAAGGTTGGTTCATCCGGGTGTAGAATATTGTTGTGGTATATGAGCAATAGTTTAAATATTGCATCTGATCTCTTTTTGCAAACATTCTACTACTCGCACTCGAGAGAATGTTTCAAGTGTATCCGAAAGTACAATACACAATCGAGATGTTCTTCTTCATTAGAGTGTGCAACTCATTCTAGGGCTTGATTGAGGAATGGTAAATGGTAATAGTTGAGGTAATGGTTGAATTTTGAGTTTCGAGCTTTGAGTTTCAAGATTTTAGGGCAATAGATTCTTATGGGAATTGTATCTTCGAGGTTGGGAGTGATCTGGAGCTGAAATTTGATGGAACGCTAGAGTAGCGCAGGCAGCACGAGCTTGCAAAATCTCAAGCCGAACGTCATTAAGATCAAGAAGTTGACGTGTCTTGGAGGTCTGAGCTTTTTGAGAGGGGAGGCCAAATCTTGCAGGGACCGTAACTTCGGACTCGAGTGTAAACAATGGCTGAAATTCTTTGGCATTGTGATGTTGTGTAGAGCGCTCAAGCCTGTCAATTTTCAGATTGAACGGAGTTCCAGAGTCAGAGTGCGTATAATTTTGTGAGCGTTGAGTTTCAAGATTTGAGGGCAAAATATTCTTACAGGAGCTGTATCTTCAAAGTTGGGAGTGATCTGGAGCTGAAATTTGATGGAACGCTGGAGTAGAGCAGAGCGCACAAGCTTGCAAAATCTTAGGCCGAACGCCATTCGGATCAAGAAGTTGACGTGTCTTGGAGGTATGAGCTTTTTTAAGAAGGGAGAGCCGAATCTTATTGGGGCTGTAACTTCGGGCTGGAGTTTGCTTTGGACTTGAAACTTTGTGGGAGATTGGAGCTAGGCAGGGAGCGCAAGCTCGCAAAGTTTGAGACTTAACGCAGTTTTGGAGGTGGAAGGTGAAACATATTTCAGTCTCGAGTTTTTGAGAGACATTCACATGATGGCGTCTCAAGACAATTTGATACTCAATCTTCTGCAAACGGTTTTGGAAGAGTTGAAAGTACTACGTGCAGAATTCAAGTTACAAAGTTCTACTTTAATTGCAGCTCAATATAAAATTAGAGAGTTGAAGCTCTCCCATAATAGTTTTGAGAAGATTATGGTTGATATTTCAGAACACGTAGAGGATAAATGGTAAATGGTAAATAGACCAAGCCCGTGGGACCCAAAGGGTCAAAAGGCTAAAAAACACAAAACAAACAATCCAACTCCTAACTAGGAGAGAACCAAAAGAACCCCCTAGCTAGTGCCCAAAGCACTAGAACGGTAACTAATAATATCTCTAATGTAACAACCTAAATCATAAGGTTCGAGTTGAAGCACAGAAAAGAAATTCTTGACATCAACTTTATGCGCCACTCAAATCTCTACATACCTAGAACAAGTAAGAAATACATGCTCTTCATCCTCAACATTTCTCCCATCACATAGCTTACAAATCCGTTCACTCCTATCAATATTCAACCAACGTCCTTCCTCAATTCCAAGCCTATGAGATCGTGTTCTATGTCTCGCAATAATATGACATAAAAATGTAGCGATCTCTGCAACAAGGTACCATTGCTCACTATAAATAAGCATAGGATTCACATGAAGTTGATAAAACTGCATTTTATTGCCTACTCTCCTCCAAATGATGTTGAGGAACTCCTCCTTAATACGCTCGCGAAGGGCCATAGGTTGCAGATCCCAATCCAATTCCGTCACATTCCACCTCAAAGACCAAGTCATCACATCTGCAAACCATCCCTTGGAACGTGTGGCACGCAAAGCATGAAGAGGAAGTCGAGAAGCATCAAGAGATCTCACCCTTCTAATATAAGTGATGGTCAAGTAGAGAGCTTCAGTCTCAAGAGGTAAACAACCTGTTTCCGCAAGAAGAATAGCATAAGGAGTTTGGTTCCTTACACCTAACTCTTCTTGTAAGAAGATCTTTTGCACCCTCTCCACACGCTCCCAACTTGTCTTCTTACTGTTAGGACCCCACACTTGTGTCCCATATAAAACCACCGGCGACACTAAACTCCTAAATAAACATTTCCTAAGACTCCAAGATACTAGATGAGCTCTTCTACATCGATTTAACAATGAATATAGAGCTTTGTAACCAGCTTCTACTCTCTTTTGTACACAAAGTGCCCAACTATAATTCTGAGAAAAATCAATGCCTAAATATTTGTAACTCTTCATTTGTTCCAATTCTAGTCCCTTGTAAAAGAGAGAGAACTTAGATCTAGTGCCCACAAGAATGATCTTTGATTTTTCCAGATTGAGCTCCATCTGATTTCGAGTACAAAAGCTAGCCAAAGTATGGTAAATGGTAAATAGATCAAGCCCGTGGGACCCAAAGGGTCAAAAGGCTAAAAAACACAATACAAACAATCCAACTCCAAACTAGGAGAGAACCAAAAGAACCCCCTAGCTAGTGCCCAAAGCACTAGAACGGTAACTAATAATATCTCTAATATAACAACCTAAAACATAAGGCTTGAGTTGAAGCAGAGAAAAGAAATTCTCGACATCAACTTTATGCGCCACTCGAATCTCTACATACCTAGAACAAGTAAAAAATACATGCTCTTCATCCTCAACATTTCTCCCATCACATAGCCTACAAATCCGTTCACTCCTATCAATGTTCAACCAACGCCCTTCTTCAATCCCAAGACTATGAGATCCAGTTCTATGCCTAGCAATAATATGACGTAAAGAAGTAGATATCTCTGCAAGTAAGTATCCTTGCTCACAATAAACAAGCATAGTATCAAGGTGTTTTTGTAAACTAATTGCATCACGTGCTAGTAATATGATATCATCTGCATACAAAAGAGCTTTGATCACAAAGTCTCCAAGTTTGACTCCTTCACTCTCACAATCATCCAACCACCTTTCTATATCATCTATGAATATTCCAAATAGAGTAGGAGAGAGAGGACAACCTTGAATAACTCCAATGGTGCTCGAGATCTCTTGAGGCTGAGAGGCATCAATCTTAGCTCGAAGTGAAGTGTATAAAGTGGCCACAGCTCCAAGTAGATTAGCCGGTACTCCAATGTCTTGTAGTCTTTCCCATAAAAGCTTTCGAGGAACAGTATCAAAAGCTTTCTTCAAATCGATGAAGGCACAAAATAAAGCTTTCCCATTGCCCTTGGATTTCTCCCATAAAACACGTAAGGCCAAAATATGGTCAATAGTGTTGTATGTAGGACAAAAACCGGCTTGGGCATGGTAAATGGTAAAAAGATCAAGCCCGTGGGACCCAAAGGGTCAAAAGGCTAAAAAAACACAATACAAACAATCCAACTCCAAACTTGGAGAGAACCAAAAGAACCCCCTAGCTAGTGCCCAAAGCACTAGAACGGTAACTAATAATATCTCTAATGTAACAACCTAAATCATAAGGCTCGAGTTGAAGCAGAGAAAAGAAATTCTCGACATCAACTTTATGCGCCACTCGAATCTCTACATAGCTAGAACAAGTAAAAAATACATGCTCTTCATCCTCAACTTTTCTTCCATCACATAGCCTACAAATACGTTCTCCTATCAATGTTCAACCAACGCCCTTCTTCAATCCCAAGACTATGAGATCCAGTTCTATTTCTAGCAATAATATGACGTAAAGAAGTAGATATCTCTGCAAGTAAGTATCCTTGCTTACAATAAACAAGCATAGGATTCACATGAAGTTGATAAAACTGCATCTTGGTGCCTCGTCTGCTCCACATAATGCTGAGAAATTCCTCCTTAATACGCTCGCGTAGGGCAATAGGTTGCAAATTCCAATCGAGTTCCGTCACATTCCACCTCAAAGACCAAGTCACCACATCTGCAAACCAACCCTTGGGACGTGTGGCACGCAAAGCTTCAAGAGGAAGTCGAGAAGCATCAAGAGATCTCACTCTTTTGACGTAAGTGATAGTCAAAAAGAGAGCTTCAGCCTCAAGAGGTAGACAACCTGTTTTCGCAAGGGTTTACTTTGGTGGGATCCACTTGGAATCAGAGAAGTCAACGAGCTGGAAGAGGCTATGGCGGTATTGCTACTTTCATCAGATCTCAATTTCTACCTTTGATACATTTAGAAGGTCAGGATATTGGAGGTCAATATCATTGGCTTCGTCTTGGTTTGATTGGAGGATCTTATAGTTATTTGGCTGTTTGTTACTTTGCACCATTGTCCATGCCTATCTACTGCCTATACCTATCTGCCATGTTCAGGTGGTCACAAAAATGTTCAGACATTTTTATCTTTTCGACAAAGCATGATCTGAGGCTGAAAATTTTTGAGGACTTGGGGATTGATATTCGGCAGAAGCTAATCAAGTTTGAAGGTGCATGGACGCTTGAGTGAGAAGTTACGATATTTTTTGGTGTTTTGACCTAGAATTTAGAGTGTTTCGGTTGATACGGAAGTTGATACGACATGGCTTCTCAAGACGATATTTTTCAGCTTCTGCAAACAATTTTCGAAGAATTGAAGTAACTTCGACATGAATTCAAGATGCAACAGGCTACTTTAACTCTCGCACATAATCAAATTCGAGAGTTGAAGGGATCACAGAAGAACGTGGAGAAGGTGTTCAAGGATAGTGTGGGTGTGATGTGGGATGTATCTAAATCTGTGGATGACATCCAAGGGAAGGTATGCTCTCAGATGACAAGTGCGGATAGTCCTAGATTGCATGAGGTGGTCGAAAGCTTAGATTTGAAGATCAAATCCTACGTTGAAGCTACAAAGGCTGCTCAAATCTCTTTTTGTCAAGAACAAGAGATTGAAAAGTCCAACCAGCTTGCACGTAGGAAGAATGTGAGTATTTCAGGTTTACCTGAAATAGAGAATGAAGATGTCAAGAGTGTTGTCACCAAGTTTTTGGATGAAACACTTCAGGTTTCCAATGCGGAATTGGTTCAAGCTTTTCGTATTGGAAACAAGGGAGCTCAACCTCGTGGTATTATAGTGAAGTTTGTCAATCAAACTCAACGTGATGTTGCCTTGGCTAATAAGGCTATGTTAAAGGGACGTAGAATATGGTTGGATCCTGATCTCACTCCTCTACAAGTGGAAGTTAGGAGAAAGGAGCTTGCGAAGGTAAAAGAGGCTCAAGAATCGGGTTTTGTTGCTTATTTACACGATGGGAGAGCAATCGTTACTCAGAGGAGGAGGGTGTCGTCAACATAGCAATCCGAGAAGATAAGGGTGTTGGTGTGGAATATCCGAGGATTTTCAAATGGTAAATGGTAAATGGTAAATAGATCAAGCCCGTGGGACCCAAAGGGTCAAAAGGCTAAAAAACACAATACAAACAATCCAACTCCAAACTAGGAGAGAACCAAAAGAACCCCCTAGCTAGTGCCCAAAGCACTAGAACGGTAACTAATAATATCTCTAATGTAACAACCTAAATCATAAGGCTCGAGTTGAAGCAGAGAAAAGAAATTCTCGACATCAACTTTATGCGCCACTCGAATCTCTATATATCTAGTACAAGTAATAAACACATGCTCTTCATCCTCAACATTTCTCCCATCACATAGCCTACAAATCCGTTCACTCCTATCAATATTCAACCAACGTCCTTCGTCAATTCCAAGCCTATGAGATCCTGTTCTATGCCTGGCAATAATATGACGTAAAGATGTAGCAATCTCTGCAACAAGGTACCCTTGCTCACAATAAATAAGCATAGGATTCACATGAAGTTGATAAAACTGCATTTTAGTGCCTCCTCTCCTCCAAATGATGTTGAGAAACTCCTCCTTAATACGCTCGCGAAGGGCCATAGGTTGCAGATCCCAATCCAAATCCGTCACATTCCACCTCAAAGACCAAGTCATCACATCTGCAAACCATCCCTTGGAACGTGTGGCACGCAAAGCATGAAGAGGAAGTCGAGAAGCATCAAGAGATCTCACCCTTCTAATATAAGTGATGGCCAAGTAGAGAGCTTCTGCCTCAAGAGGTAGACAACCGGTTTCCGCAAGAAGAATAGCATAAGGAGTTTGGTTCCTTACACCTAACTCTTCTTGTAAGAAGATCTTTTGCACCCTCTCCACACGCTCCCAACTTGTCTTCTTACTGCCAGGACCCCACACTTGTGTCCCATATAGAACCACCGGCAACACTAAACTCCTAAATAAAAATTTCCTAAGACTCCAAGATACTAGATGGGCTCTTCTACATCGATTTAACAATGAATATAGAGCTTTGTAACCAGCTTCTACTCTCTTTTGTACACAAAGTGCCCAACTATAATTCTGAGAAAAATCAATGCCTAAATATTTGTAACTCTTCACTTGTTCCAATTCTAGTCCCTTGTAAAAGAAAGAGAACTTGGATCTAGTGCCCACAAGAATGATCTTTGATTTTTCCAGATTGACCTCCATCTGATTTCGAGTACAAAAGCTAGCCAAAGTATCAAGGTGTTTATGTAAACTAATTGCATCACGTGCTAGTAATATGATATCATCTGCGTACAAAAGAGCTTTGATCACAAAGTCTCCAAGTTTGACTCCTTCACTCTCACAATCATCCAACCACCTTTCTATATCATCTATGAATATTCCGAATAGAGTAGGAGAGAGAGGACAACCTTGAATAACTCCAATGGTGCTCGAGATCTCTTGAGGCTGAGAGGCATCAATCTTAGCTCGAACTGAAGTGTATAAAGTGGCCACAGCTCCGAGTAGTTTAGCCGGTACTCCAATGTCTTGTAGTCTTTCCCATAAAAGCTTTCGAGGAACAGTATCAAAAGCTTTCTTCAAATCGATGAAGGCACAAAATAAAGCTTTCCCATTGCCCTTGGATTTCTCCCATAAAACACGTAAGGCCAAAATATGGTCAATAGTGTTGTATGTAGGACGAAAACCGGCTTGGGCCTTTGCTCTCTTCTGAAAATCCTCTGTCCATGTGCTCAACTTCGATTCTACCAACTTCCCAAACAACTTGGCAAAAACACTACCAACCATGATGGTGCGATAGTTTGTCACCACGTCCTTCCTTCCTGATTTATGAATAGGAACAATCTTCCGCATGGACCAAGTTGATGGAAAACCGTGAACCATAGCATCTTCCAAAAGCTTAGTGAGAACCGGTCCAATACAATCTTCTCCCCACTTGATAAGTTCAATGGACAAGCCATCTAAATCCTCACATTTGCCATTTGCTAATTTTCGGACAATAGTCATCACCTCTCCTTCCGAAAATAATCCAGGTGTTGCTTCGCAATATGGCATAGATGTGGCTTCTGGAAAGAAATAGAGCTTTTCGGCAAAAGCTACCAAAGACTCGGAATCAAGAGAAGGTTTTGACGATGGTGTAGCTAATCGTCTCCAAAAGGACTTGGGATCCTTCATCAGGTCCTTTGTCAAGGATTCTTGCTTTCGTCTTAAGAAAGCTCGTTTCTTAGACTTCACCAAGTCTTTGTATATCCTTGTCAAAAGAAGCCGACTTTGAATATCCAAAGACCTATCAACAGACCTTGCCCTTGCTAGCTTGCATTCGGAGTCAAACCATCCATTGCAAGGTAGCCCCTTAGCAATCCTAGTACTATGCCTCAAAAAGAACTTCGATGCTGAAGTTTTGAGCAATTCTATGAGCTGTAAACTAGCGGTATGCGAATCTGGACTCCATATGGTGTGAGTCAAAAGATCTTGTAGATGTTCTGCATAAAGGTCTCTTTTACAAGGATCTAAGCGAAACTTGGGAGAAGGTAAAAGAGATTGGCAAGGTGAAGTAGAGATTGATTTTGACATTGAAAGTGTGAACAAAAGAGGTGCATGATCTGATTCAGGTTGAGGATCCAAAACATCAAAATTGGAGATCAGAGAGGTACTAACCAAGGAAGACAAGAGAAAATCTATTGTGCTAGCACCGGTAGGGGAAAAACAAGTATTGGACTGAGAGTTGGGAAAGCGAGAGGTTCCATTGAGAACCTTCAAGTTACAAGTGGCTCCAAATGTCAAAAAGTGCTCTGTCAAAGAGTTTGTGGAAGGATCAAAAGAGGTTCTAGACCACAAACTATCGTAAATTTCTTCAAAGATAGAAGAAGCCAAGGGATCACTAAATTGAGTAAATTGAGCACAACGTATACGAGCATTGAAATCTCCAGCAAGAAAGACATCCCCTTTACTTTGGAATCTAAGAACATCTTCAATAAGCCGATGGAATGGTTCACTTCGGTTGCAAAAGCGTGTTGAGTAGATACCCATGGACAATGGTGCAAAATAACAAATTGCCAAATAGCAATAAGATCCTCCAACCACCCCGAGACGTAGCCAATGATACTGTCCACCAACATCTTGAGCTTCTAGATGTATGAGAGGTAGAAGATGAGACCTGATGAAAGTAGCAATACCTCCTTGACCCCTTCCCGCATGTTGTCTTCTCTGGTTCCATGTCGACCCCACCAAGGTAAACCCTTCCAACTCAGCAATAGTATTGCTTTCATGTTCCCAAGTCTCCACAATGTTGATGACGTCAGCCATCTTCCAAATCGGAGCAGCACTCACATACTTTGTTGTTGAAAGTCCTCGGATATTCCACACCAACACCCTTATCTTCTCGGATTGCTATGTTGACGACACCCTCCTCCTCTGAGTAACGATTCCTCTCCCATCGTGTAAATAAGCAACAAAACCCGATTCTTGAGCCTCTTTTACCTTCGCAAGCTCCTTTCTCCTAACTTCCACTTGTAGAGGAGTCAGATCAGGATCCAACCATATTCTACGTCCCTTTAACATAGCCTTATTAGCCAAGGCAACATCACGTTGAGTTTGATTGACAAACTTCACTATAATACCACGAGGTTGAGCTCCCTTGTTTCCAATACGAAAAGCTTGAGCCAATTCCGCATTGGACACCTGAAGTGTTTCATCCAAAAACTTGGTGACAACACTCTTGACATCTTCATTCTCTATTTCAGGTAAACCTGAAATTCTCACATTCTTCCTACGTGCAAGCTGGTTGGACTTTTCAATCTCTTGTTCTTGACAAAAAGAGATTTGAGCAGCCTTTGTAGCTTCAGCGTAGGATTTGATCTTCAAATCTAAGCTTTCGACCACCTCATGCAATCTAGGACTATCCGCACTTGTCATCTGAGAGCATACCTTCCCTTGGATGTCATCCACAGATTTAGATACATCCCACATCACACCCACACTATCCTTGAACACCTTCTCCACGTTCTTCTGTGATCCCTTCAACTCTCGAATTTGATTATGTGCGAGAGTTAAAGCAGCCTGTTGCATCTTGAATTCATGTCGAAGTTCCTTCAATTCTTCGAAAATTGTTTGCAGAAGTTGAAAAATATCGTCTTGAGAAGCCATGTCGTATCAACTTCCGTATCAACCAAAACACTCTAAATTCTAGGTCGAAACACCAAAAAATATCGTAACTTCTCACTCAAGCGTCCATGCACCTTCAAACTTGATGAGCTTCTGCCGAATATCAATCCCCAAGTCCTCAAAAATTTTCAGCCTCAGATCATGCTTTGTCGAAAAGATAAAAATGTCTGAACATTTTTGTGACCACCTGAACACTCGAGATAAAAAGTCGAAACTCAAAATGGTCTGTAACTTCTGACTCAAGCGTCCGTTCACCTTCAAACTTTTTATGCTACTGCCGACTATTGATCTCCAAGTCCCCAAAAATTTTCAGACTCAGATCATGCTTCGTCAAAAAGATAAAAATGTCTGAACATTTTTGTGACCACCCGAACACTCAAAACAAAAAGTCGAAACTCCAAATGGGCTGTAACTTCTGACTCAAGCGTCCGTCAACCTTCAAACTTTTTATGCTTCTGCCAAATATTGATCTGCAAGTCCCCAAAAATTTTCAGCCTCAGATCATGCTTCGTCAAAAAGATAAAAATGTCTGAACATTTTTGTGACCACCCGAACACTCGAAACAAAAAGTCGAAACTCCAAATGGGCTGTAACTTCTGAATCAAGCGTCCGTTCACCTTCAAACTTTTTATGCTACTGCCGAATATTATTCTCCAAGTCTCAAAAAATTTTCACCCTCAGATCATACTTCACCAAAAAGATAAAAATGTCTGAACATTTTTGTGACCACGTGAAACACTCCCAATTGACACTCTTCGCTGAAGAAATTCGTGAACTTCTGCGTCCCAACTCCAAAATGCGTGAAATTTTGCAGGCTGGAGCGCGCTACCCAACTCCACGACCCTGCAAATTTTCAGCTTACGTGGACACTCAGACGCGAAGATACGATCTCTGCAAGAAACGATCTCGACCCCAACACTCGAAAACTCCAACTCGAAACTTGAGAAATCCGTGAACTTCGGCGTCCCAACTCCAAAATGCGTGAAATTTTGCAGGCTGGAGCGCGCTACCCAACTCCACGTCCCTGCAAATTTTCAGCTTCCGTGGACACTCAGACGCGAAGATACGATCTCTGCAAGAAACGATCTCGACCCCAACACTCGAAAACTCCAACTCGAAACTTGAGAAATCCGTGAACTTCGGCGTCGCAACTCCAAAATGCGTGAAATTTTGCGGGCTGGAGCGCGCTACCCAACGCCACGCCCCTGCAAATTTTCAGCTTCCGTGGACACTCAGACGCGAAGATACGATCTCTGCAAGAAACGATCTCGACCCCAACACTCGAAAACTCCAACTCGAAACTTGAGAAATCCGTGAACTTCGGCGTCCCAACTCCAAAATGCGTGAAATTTTGCAGGCTGGAGCGCGCTACCCAACTCCACGCCCCTGGAAATTTTCAGCTTCCGTGGACACTCAGACGCGAAGATACGATCTCTGCAAGAAACGATCTCGACCCCAACACTCGAAAACTCCAACTCGAAACTTGAGAAATCCGTGAACTTCGGCGTCCCAACTCCAAAATGCGTGAAATTTTGCAGGCTGGAGCGCGCTACCCAACGCCACGCCCCTGCAAATTTTCAGCTTCCGTGGACACTCAGACGCGAAGATACGATCTCTGCAAGAAACGATCTCGACCCCAACACTCGAAAACTCCAACTCGAAACTTGAGAAATCCGTGAACTTCGGCGTCGCAACTCCAAAATGCGTGAAATTTTGCAGGCTGGAGCGCGCTACCCAACGCCACGCCCCTGCAAATTTTCAGCTTCCGTGGACACTCAGACGCGAAGATACGATCTCTGCAAGAAACGATCTCGACCCCAACACTCGAAAACTCCAACTCGAAACTTGAGAAATCCGTGAACTTCGGCGTCCCAACTCCAAAATGCGTGAAATTTTGCAGGCTGGAGCGCGCTACCCAACTCCACGCCCCTGGAAATTTTCAGCTTCCGTGGACACTCAGACGCGAAGATACGATCTCTGCAAGAAACGATCTCGACCCCAACACTCAAAAACTCCAACTCGAAACTTGAGAAATCCGTGAACTTCGGCGTCCCAACTCCAAAATGCGTGAAATTTTGCAAGCTGGAGCGCGCTACCCAACGCCACGCCCCTGCAAATTTTCAGCTTCCGTGGACACTCAGACGCGAAGATACGATCTCTGCAAGAAACGATCTCGACCCCAACACTCGAAAACTCCAACTCGAAACTTGAGAAATCCGTGAACTTCGGCGTCCCAACTCCAAAATGCGTGAAATTTTGCAGGCTGGAGCGCGCTACCCAACTCCACGTCCCTGCAAATTTTCAGCTTCCGTGGACACTCAGACGCGAAGATACGATCTCTGCAAGAAACGATCTCGACCCCAACACTCGAAAACTCCAACTCGAAACTTGAGAAATCCGTGAACTTCGGCGTCGCAACTCCAAAATGCGTGAAATTTTGCGGGCTGGAGCGCGCTACCCAACGCCACGCCCCTGCAAATTTTCAGCTTCCGTGGACACTCAGACGCGAAGATACGATCTCTGCAAGAAACGATCTCGACCCCAACACTCGAAAACTCCAACTCGAAACTTGAGAAATCCGTGAACTTCGGCGTCCCAACTCCAAAATGCGTGAAATTTTGCAGGCTGGAGCGCGCTACCCAACTCCACGCCCCTGGAAATTTTCAGCTTCCGTGGACACTCAGACGCGAAGATACGATCTCTGCAAGAAACGATCTCGACCCCAACACTCGAAAACTCCAACTCGAAACTTGAGAAATCCGTGAACTTCGGCGTCCCAACTCCAAAATGCGTGAAATTTTGCAGGCTGGAGCGCGCTACCCAACGCCACGCCCCTGCAAATTTTCAGCTTCCGTGGACACTCAGACGCGAAGATACGATCTCTGCAAGAAACGATCTCGACCCCAACACTCGAAAACTCCAACTCGAAACTTGAGAAATCCGTGAACTTCGGCGTCGCAACTCCAAAATGCGTGAAATTTTGCAGGCTGGAGCGCGCTACCCAACGCCACGCCCCTGCAAATTTTCAGCTTCCGTGGACACTCAGACGCGAAGATACGATCTCTGCAAGAAACGATCTCGACCCCAACACTCGAAAACTCCAACTCGAAACTTGAGAAATCCGTGAACTTCGGCGTCCCAACTCCAAAATGCGTGAAATTTTGCAGGCTGGAGCGCGCTACCCAACTCCACGCCCCTGGAAATTTTCAGCTTCCGTGGACACTCAGACGCGAAGATACGATCTCTGCAAGAAACGATCTCGACCCCAACACTCAAAAACTCCAACTCGAAACTTGAGAAATCCGTGAACTTCGGCGTCCCAACTCCAAAATGCGTGAAATTTTGCAAGCTGGAGCGCGCTACCCAACGCCACGCCCCTGCAAATTTTCAGCTTCCGTGGACACTCAGACGCGAAGATACGATCTCTGCAAGAAACGATCTCGACCCCAACACTCGAAAACTCCAACTCGAAACTTAAGAAATCCGTGAACTTCGGCGTCCCAACTCCAAAATGCGTGAAATTTTGCAGGCTGGAGCGCGCTACCCAACTCCACGCCCCTGGAAATTTTCAGCTTCCGTGGACACTCAGACGCGAAGATACGATCTCTGCAAGAAACGATCTCGACCCCAACACTCGAAAACTCCAACTCGAAACTTGAGAAATCCGTGAACTTCGGCGTCCCAACTCCAAAATGCGTGAAATTTTGCAGGCTGGAGCGCGCTACCCAACGCCACGCCCCTGCAAATTTTCAGCTTCCGTGGACACTCAGACGCGAAGATACGATCTCTGCAAGAAACGATCTCGACCCCAACACTCGAAAACTCCAACTCGAAACTTAAGAAATCCGTGAACTTCGGCGTCCCAACTCCAAAATGCGTGAAATTTTGCAGGCTGGAGCGCGCTACCCAACTCCACGCCCCTGCAAATTTTCAGCTTCCGTGGACACTCAGACGCGAAGATACGATCTCTGCAAGAAACGATCTCGACCCCAACACTCGAAAACTCCAACTAGAAACTTGAGAAATCCGTGAACTTCGGCGTCCCAACTCCAAAATGCGTGAAATTTTGCAGGCTGGAGCGCGCTACCCAACTCCACGCCCCTGGAAATTTTCAGCTTCCGTGGACACTCAGACGCGAAGATACGATCTCTGCAAGAAACGATCTCGACCCCAACACTCGAAAACTCCAACTCGAAACTTCAACAACAAAATATGTGAGTGCTGCTCCGATTTGGAAGACGGCTGACGTCATCAACATTGTGGAGACTTGGGAACATGAAAACAATACTATTGTTGAGTTGGAAGGGTTTACCTTGGTGGGGTCGACATGGAACCAGAGAAGACAACATGCGGGAAGGGGTCAAGGAGGTATTGTTACTTTCATCAGGTCTCATCTTCTACCTCTCATACATCTAGAAGCTCAAGATGTTGGTGGACAGTATCATTGGCTACGTCTTGGGGTGGTTGGAGGATCTTATTGCTATTTGGCAATTTGTTATTTTGCACCATTGTCCATGGGTATCTACTCAACACGCTTTTGCAACCGAAGTGAACCATTCCATCGGCTTATTGAAGATGTTCTTAGATTCCAAAGTAATGGTAATGGTAATGGTAATAGATCAAGCCCGGGGGACCCCAAGGGTCAAAAGGCTGAAAAACAAAATACAAGCGACAGCCACAAACAAGGGAAAAGACCCCAAAGGCCAAACCCTAGCGAGTGCCAAGAGCACTAGAACGATAACTAATAATGTCCCTAATATAACAACCTAAATCAAAAGGAACTAACTGTAACAAAGAATAAAAATTCTCTACATCTATATTATGAGTTACTCTAATCTCTGCATATCTAGTACAAGTAAGAAATACATGCTCTTCATCCTCAACTTCTCTTCCATCACATAGCCTACAAATACGTTGACTCATATCAATATTAAGCCAACGTCCTTCCTCAATTCCTAGTCTATGAGATCCAGTTCTATGCCTAGCAATAATATGACGTAAGGACGTAGAGATTCTTGCAAGTAGGTAATCCTGTTCACAATAAACAAGCATAGGATTCACATGAAGTTGATAAAAATGCATCTTGGTGCCGCGCTTGCTCCAAATAATGTTCAGAAACTCCTCCTTTAGACGTTCACGTAGTGCTATAGGTTGTAGGTCCCAATCGCGTTCCGTCACATTCCACCTCAAAGACCAAGTTATCACATCCGCTAACCATCCTTTGGCACGTGTGGCACTCAAAGCCTGAGGAGGAAGGCGAGAAGCATCAAGAGATCTCACCCTTGTGATGTAAGTGATGGTCAAGTATAGAGCTTTAGCCTCTAGAGGTAAACAACCTGTTTCCGCAAGAAGAATAGCATATGAGGTTTGGTTTCTCACACCCAATTCTTCTTGTAGAAATATCTTCTGCACCCTCTCCACATGCTCCCATCCTGTCTTCTTACAACCAGGACCCCACACTTGGGTTCCATACAATACTACCGGCAACACTAAGCTTCTGAATAAAAATTTCCTAAGACTCCAAGACACAAGATGAGCCCTTCTACACCGATTTAGCAATGAATATAGAGCTTTGTAACCACCTTCTACTCTCTTTTGCACACAAAGTGCCCAACTATAATCATCATGGTCTTTGAGGTGGAATGTGACGGAATTGGATTGGGATCTGCAACCTATGGCCCTTCGCGAGCGTATTAAGGAGGAGTTTCTCAACATCATTTGGAGGAGAGGAGGCACTAAAATGCAGTTTTATCAACTTCATGTGAATCCTATGCTTATTTATTGGTAAATGGTAAATGGTAAATAGATCAAGCCCGTGGGACCCAAAGGGTCAAAAGGCTAAAAAACACAATACAAACAATCCAACTCCAAACTAGGAGAGAACCAAAAGAACCCCCTAGCTAGTGCCCAAAGCACTAGAACGGTAACTAATAAATGGTAAATGGTAAATGGTAAATAGATCAAGCCCGTGGGACCCAAAGGGTCAAAAGGCTAAAAAACACAATACAAACAATTCAACCCAAACTAGGAGAGAACCAAAAGAACCCCCTAGCTTGTGCCCAAAGCACTAGAACGGTAACTAATAATATCTCTAATGTAACAACCTAAATCATAAGGCTCGAGTTGAAGCAGAGAAAAGAAATTCTCGACATCAACTTTATGCGCCCCTCGAATCTCTACATACCTAGAACAAGTAAGAAATACATGCTCTTCATCCTCAACTTTTCTTCCATCACATAGCCTACAAATACGTTCACTCCTATCAATGTTCAACCAACGCCCTTCTTCAATCCCAAGACTATGAGATCCAGTTCTATGTCTAGCAATAATATGACGTAAAGAAGTAGATATCCTTGCAAGTAAGTATCCTTGCTCACAATAAATAAGCATAGGATTCACATGAAGTTGATAAAACTGCATCTTGGTGCCTCGTGTGCTCCACATAATGCTGAGAAATTCCTCCTTTATACGCTCGCGTAGGGCAATAGGTTGCAAATTCCAATCGAGTTCCGTCACATTCCACCTCAAAGACCAAGTCACCACATCTGCAAACCAACCCTTGGGACGTGTGGCATGCATAGCTTCAAGAGGAAGTCGAGAAGCATCAAGAGATCTCACTCTTTTGACGTAAGTGATAGTCAAAAAGAGAGCTTCAGCCTCAAGAGGTAGACAACCTGTTTCCGCAAGAAGAATTGCATAAGAAGTTTGGGTCCTCACACCCAATTCTTCTTGTAAGAAGATCTTTTGCACCCTCTCCAAACGCTGCCAACCTGTCTTCTTACAACCAGGACCCCACACTTGTGTTCCATATAAGATAACGGGAAACACTAAGCTCCTGAATGAGAATTTCCTAAGACTCCAAGACACTAGATGAGCTCCTCTACATCTATTTAACAATGAATATAGAGCTTTGAAACCAGCTTCTACCCTCTTTTGCACACAAAGTGCCCAACTATAATCAGATGAGAAATCAATGCCCAAATATTTGTAACTTTTCACTTGTTCCAATTCTAATCCTTTGTAACAGAAAGAGAGCTTGGATCTAGTGCCCACAAGAATGACTTTGGACTTCTCCAAATTGACTTCCATCTGATTTTGAGTACAAAAGCTAGCCAAAGTGTCGAGGTGTTTCTGTAAACTAGTGGCATCACGTGCTAGTAATATGACATCATCTGCATACAAAAGAGCTTTGATGACAAAGCCTCCAAGTTTAACACCTTCGCTATCACAATCCTCCAACCACCTTTCTATATCATCTATGAAAACTCCAAAGAGAGTGGGAGAGAGAGGACAACCTTGAATGACTCCAATGGTGCTGATAATCTCTTCGGTTTGAGAAGTGTTGATCTTGGCCCGAACTGAGTGGTATAATGCAGCCACCGCTGCCAAGAGATCTGATGGTACTCCAATGGCTTGCAATCTTTGCCATAAAAGCTCACGAGGTACTGTGTCAAAAGCTTTCTTGAAATCAATGAAGGCACAAAACAAAGCTTTTCCATTACCCTTGGATTTCTCCCATAGAACACGTAAAACCAAGATATGGTCTATAGTGTTGAATGTAGGACGAAAACCAGCTTGGAACCGCGCTCTCTTCTGACAAGATTCAGCCCATGTGCTCAACTTTGACTCCACCAATTTGCCAAATAACTTGGCAAAAATACTACCCACCATGATAGTGCGATAGTTTGTCACCAAGGCCTTGCTCCCAGATTTGTGAATAGGAACAATCTTCCGTAGAGACCAAGATGAAGGAAAGCCATGAATAGCAGCATCCCTAATAATATCCCTAATATAACAACCTAAATCATAAGGCTCGAGTTGAAGCAGAGAAAAGAAATTCTCGACATCAACTTTATGGGACACTCGAATCTCTACATACCTAGAACAAGTAAGAAATACATGCTCTTCATCCTCAACTTTTCTTCCATCACATAGCCTACAAATACGTTCACTCCTATCAATGTTCAACCAACGCCCTTCTTCAATCCCAAGACTATGAGATCCAGTTCTATGTCTAGCAATAATATGACGTAAAGAAGTAGATATCTCTGCAAGTAAGTATCCTTGCTCACAATAAACAAGCATAGGATTCACATGAAGTTGATAAAACTGCATCTTGGTGCCTCGTGTGCTCCACATAATGATGAGAAATTCCTCCTTAATACGCTCGCGTAGGGCAATAGGTTGCAAATTCCAATCGAGTTCCGTCACATTCCACCTCAAAGACCAAGTCACCACATCTGCAATTGTGAGCAAGGGTACCTTGTTGCAGAGATTGCTACATCTTTACGTCATATTATTGCTTGACATAGAACAGGATCTCATAGGCTTGGAATTGAGGAAGGACGTTGGTTGAATATTGATAGGAGTGAACGGATTTGTAGGCTTTGTGATGGGAGAAATGTTGAGGATGAAGAGCATGTGTTTATTACTTGTACTAGATATATAGAGATTCGAGTAGCGCATAAAGTTGATGTCGAGAATTTCTTTTCTCTGCTTCAACTCGAGCCTTATGATTTAGGTTGTTACATTAGAGATATTATTAGTTACCGTTCTAGTGCTTTGGGCACTAGCTAGGGGGTTCTTTTGGTTCTCTCCTAGTTTGGAGTTGGATTGTTTGTAATGTGTTTTTTAGCCTTTTGACCCTTTGGGTCCCACGGGCTTGATCTATTTACCATTACCATTACCATTAGAAAAATCAATGCCTAGATATTTATAACTCTTCACCTCTTCTAATTGTAGATCCTGGTAATAGAAGGAAAACTTGGATCTAGTGCCCACTATCATGACTTTGGACTTCTCTATATTTACCTCCATCTGATTCTGGGTACAAAAGCTAGCCAAAGTGTATAGGTGTTTCTGTAAACTAATTGCATCACGTGCTAATAATATGATATCATCTGCATACAAGAGAGCTTTGATAACAAAGTTTCCAAGCTTGACACCTTCATGTGATAGTTCACATGCCTCCAACCACTCTTCGATATCATCTATAAAAACTCCAAATAGAGTAGGAGAGAAAGGACAACCTTGAATCACTCCAATGGTACTCAAAACCTCTTCAGTTTGAGAAGTGTTGATCTTGGCTCGAACAGATTGGTAAAGCGTGGCCACAGCTGCTAGAAGATCTGATGGTACTCCAATGACTTGCAGCCTTTCCCATAATAGCTCACGAGGTACGGTGTCAAAAGCTTTCTTAAAATCAATGAAGGCGCAAAACAAAGCTTTGCCATTGCCCTTCGACTTCTCCCATAAAACACGCAAAGCCAAGATATGGTCAATGGTGTTGTATGTGGGGCGAAAGCCTGCTTGAAACCGCGCTCTCTTTCGATGAGATTCAGTCCATGTGCTCAACTTTGACTCCACCAATTTGCCAAACAACTTGGCAAAAACACTACCCACCATGATAGTGCGATAGTTTGTCACCAAGTCCTTCCTTCTTGACTTGTGAATAGGCACAATCTTCCGTAATGACCAAGCTGAAGGAAAACCATACATAGCTGCATTCTCTAACGCTTTGGTGAGTCTCGGTCCAATAAGATCTCCTCCCCACTTCAAAAGTTCAATAGAGAGACCATCCAAATCCTCCGATTTACCATTTGCTAATTTTCTAACTTGAGTCATCACCTCTGATTCAGAAAATAAGCCTGATGTTCCTTCACAACAAGGCATTGATGCAGCGTTGGGAAAGAAATAAAGCTTTTCAGCAAAGTCAATCAAACTCTTGGGATCAAGAGTAGGTTTTGAAGACCTTACAGCTAATCGTCTCCAAAAGGATTTGGGATTCTCCATCAACTCCTTTGTCAAGGATTCCTGCTTCGTCCTCAAAAAAGCTCTTTTTTTAGACTTCACCAAGTCTTTGTAAAGCCTTGTCAAGGTAAGCCGACTTTGGAAATCCGAAGACTTGTCAACTGATCTCATCCTCGCTTGCTTACAATCCAAGTCAAACCATCCATTGCAAGGAAGCCCCCTAGCTCTTCGATCCTTGTGCCGCAAAAAGAACTTAGAAGCAGTGTCTTTGAGCAACTCTATTAATTGCCCACTTGTTGTATGTGGATCAAGGCTCCATGAAGTGTGAGTCAAAAGGTTTTGAAAATGTAACATGTACAACTCTTTCTTACTAGGATCTAAACGAAACTTGGGAGAAGCTAAAACAGAATGGCATGGAGAGAGAGGGATTGTTTTTGATAACAAGAGAGTAAATAAGAGAGGTGCATGATCTGACTCTGGCTGAGGTTCTAGAATATCAAATTTCGAAATAAAAGAGCTATGAGTGGCTGAGGATAGAAGATAATCAATGGTGCTAACACCTGTAGGAGAAAAGCACATATTGGAAAGGGAGTTGGGAAAGAGAGAGATACCGTTGAGAACTTTCAAATTACATGTGGCTCCAAAGGTTAAAAAGTGTTCTGTCAAAGAATTTGTACAAATATCAGAAGACTTTCTACACCACATACTATCTTCAAGTTCTTCAAAGGAGGGAGAACTCAAGAGATCACCAACTTGGGTAAATTGTGCACAACCTATTCGAGCATTGAAATCTCCAACCAGAAAAACTTCACCTTTGCTCTGATAATTGAGAACATCTCCTATAAGTCGATGGAATGGTTGACTCCGATTGCAAGTGCGTGTGGAGTAGATAGGCATGGACAATGGTGCAAAGTAACAAACAGCCAAATAACTATAAGATCCTCCAACCAAACCAAGACGAAGCCAATGATATTGACCTCCAATATCCTGACCTTCTAAATGTATCAAAGGTAGAAATTGAGATCTGATGAAAGTAGCAATACCGCCATAGCCTCTTCCAGCTCGTTGACTTCTCTGATTCCAAGTGGATCCCACCAAAGTAAATCCTGGTATCTCTCCAATAGTGTTGCTCTCATGTTCCCACGTCTCCACAATGTTGATGATGTCCGCCATTTTCCAAATCGGATTAGCACTCACATACTTCGTTGTAGAAAGACCTCTAATATTCCACATTAACACCCTCAAGCTCTTGGATTGCTATGTGGATGATTGTCTCTTCCGTTGTGTGACAATTGCTTGTCCATCACGGAGATAAGCAAAAAATCCACCATCTTGAGCTTCTTTGACTTTTGCAAGCTCCTTTCTCCTTGCCTCTACTTGTAGAGGTGTGAGATCGGGATCTAACCAAATCCTACGTCCTTTGAGTACAGCTTTGTTGGCTAAAGCTGTATCACGTTGAGTTTGGTCATTGAACTTAACTATGATGGCTCGAGGTTGAGTTCCTATGGTTCCAATGCGAAAAGCTTGAGCCACATCCGCATTAGGAACATCAAGTGTTTCAGCTAAAAACTTGGTGACAACACTCTTCACCTCTTCCTTCTCAGATTCAGGTAGACCAGAAATTCTCACATTCTTTCTACGAGCAAATTGATTAGTCTTTTCAATCTCTTGCTCTTGACAGAAAGAGATATGAGCAGACTTGGTGGCTTCTGCATAAGATTTCATCTTCACCTCTAGACTTTCAACCACTTCATGCAATCTAGGAGTAGCAACAGAAGAAGCTTGAGAACCAACTTTCTCCTGGATATCCTCTACGTGTTCTGAAATATCAACCATAATCTTCTCGAAACTCTTTTGAGAGAGCTTCAACTCTCTAATTTCATATTGAGCAGCAATTAAAGTAGAGCTCTGTACCTTGAACTCTGCACGTAGTACTTTCAACTCTTCCAAAACCGTTTGCAACAGACTGAGTATGAAATTGTCTTGAGACGCCATCATGTGAATACTCTCTCGAAAAGCTCAGAACTCCAAGGCAAGTCAACTTCTCGCTCCAAATGGCGTTCGGCCTGAAATTTTGCAGGCTGATGCGCCCTGCCCTACTCCAGCGTTCCAACAAATTTCAGCTCCAGATCACTCCGAACGTAAAAGATACAGCTCCCGTAAGAATCTCTTGTCCTCAAATCTTGAAACTCAAAGCTCGAAACTCAAAATTGGACGCACTGTGACTTTGAAACTCCCTTCAACCTGAAAATTCACAGGCTTGAGCGCTCTAGCCAACGTCACAACGCCACAAAATTTCAGCCCCCGTTCACACTCGAGCCCAAAGTTACGGCCCCTGCAAGATTTGGCCCTCCCCTCTCAAAAAGCTCAGACCTCCAAGACACGTCAACTTCTCGCTCCGAATGGCGTTTGGCCTGAAATTTTGCAGGCTCGTGCGCCCTGCCCTATTTCAGCGTGCCATCAAATTTCAGCTCCAGATCACTCCGAACGTAGAAGATACAGCTCCCGTAAGAATCTCTTGCCTTCAAATCTTGAAACTCAAAGCTCGAAACTCAAAATTGGACGTACTGTAAGGGGATGTCTTTCTTGCTGGAGATTTCAATGCTCGTATACGTTGTGCTCAATTTACTCAATTTAGTGATCCCTTGGCTTCTTCTATGTTTGAAGAAATTTACGATAGTTTGTGGTCTAGAACCTCTTTTGATCCTTCCACAAACTCTTTGACAGAGCACTTTTTGACATTTGGAGCCACTTGTAACTTGAAGGTTCTCAATGGAACCTCTCGCTTTCCCAACTCTCAGTCCAATACTTGTTTTTCCCCTACCTGAGATTTGGTGGGCTTGTTCACAACGGACGGACGCACATACCTGCAAATGTACAGCCCCAACGGAGCTGCTGTCAAGAAGTTGTCATTTCGAAACTTTGAGTTTAGGGATTTGAGCATGAATCTTGCGGGGGCCATATCTTCTTGCTGGAGTGTCAACAGAAGCTGAGATTTGGTAGGCTTGTTCACAACGGCCGGGCGCACATACCTGCAAATTTACAGTCCCAACAGAGCTGCTGTCAAGAAGTTGTCATTTCGAAACTTTGAGTTTAGGGATTTGAGCATGAATCTTGCGGGGGCCATATCTTCTTGCTGAAGTGTCAACAGGAGTTGAGATTTCGTGGGCTTGTTCACAACGGACGGACGCACATACCTGCAAATTTTCAGCCCCAACGGAGCTGCTTTCAAGAAGTTGTCATTTCAAAACTTTGAGCTTGTGTAACATCTTGCAAAGTTGGGTTCATGATGGATTCTGAAAACAAACTTCTCAATCTTGTGCAATCGGTTTTGGAGGCACAAAATGTGGCATTGGCTGCTGCAAAGAATGAAATCAGGGAGTTGAAGATTTCTCACAAAAGTTTTGAGAAGATCATGCTCCAAATCTCTGGATCTGTTGAGGACATTCAAGACAAGGTTGGTTCTCAAGCTTCTACTGTTACTACTCCTGCTTTGCATGAAGTGGTTGAAACTCTAGAGGTGAAAATGAAGTCCTATGCTGAAGCTACCAAGTCTGCTCATATCTCTTTCTGTCAAGAGCAAGAGATTGAAAAGGCTAATCAATTTGCTTGTATGAAGAATGTGAGGATTTCGGGTCTACCTGAATCTGAGAAGGAAGAGGTGAAGAGTGTGGTCACCAAGTTTTTGACTGAAACACTTGATGTTCCTAATCCGGTTTTGGCTCATGCTTATCGTATTGGCAACAAAGGCACACAACCTCGTGCCATTATTGTTAAGTTTGTGGATCAAGCTCAACGTGATATGGCTTTAGCTAACAAGGCCATTCTCAAGGGACGGAGGATTTGGTTAGATCCAGATCTTACACCTCTTCAAGTTGAAGCAAGGAGGAAGGAGCTTGCAAAAGTCAAAGAAGCTCAAGATGCAGGTTTTGTTGCTTATCTACGTGATAGTCAAGCTATTATCACCAAGAGAAGGAGACAATCATCAACCTAGCAATCCAAGAGATTGAGGGTGTTGATGTGGAACATAAGAGGCCTATCTACAACTAAGTATGTGAGTGCACATCCGATTTGGAAGATGGCGGACATCCTCAACATTGTTGAGACTTGGGAGCATGAAAGTAATGTTATTGGAGAGATACAAGGGTTTACTCTGGTGGGATCTACTTGGAACCATAGAAATCGACGAGCAGGAAGAGGCTTTGAAGGCATTGCTACTTTCATCAGATCTGAACTTCTTCCTATGATTCATTTGGAAAGCCAAGATATTGGGAAACAATATCATTGGCTTCGTCTTGGATTGATTGGAGGATCTTACAATTATTTGGCAGTTTGCTACTTTGCACCATTATCCATGCAGATCTACTCCACAAGCACTTGCAATCGAAGTCAACCATTCCATCGGCTCATAAGAGATGTTCTCAAATATCAAGACAAAGGTGAAGTTTTTCTTGTTGGAGACTTCAATGCCCGCACAAGTTCCGCTCAATTTACACAATTTGATAGTTCCTTGTCTTCTCACTCTTTTGAAGAAAGTAGAGATAGTTTGTGGTCTAGAGTCTCTTGTGATCCTTGTACAAATGATTTGACTGAGCATTTCTTGACTTTTGGAGCCACTTGTAATCTGAAAGTTCTCAATGGTGTTTCTTTCTTTCCCAACTCTCACTCCAATACATGTTTTTCCTCTACTGGTGTTAGCACTATGGATTATCTTTTGTCCTCTGCCACTAATATTTATTTACCATTTACCATTTACCAATAGTTCATTTATCTCAGCGTTTGATATTCTAGAGCCTCAACCAGAATCGGATCATACACATCTTTTATTTACTCTTTTGTTGTCAACGTCAATCCCTCTCCCTACATGTCACTATGTTTCTACTTCCCCCAAGTTTTGTTTAGATGCTAGTAAGAAGCAACTTTATAGTGAACATTTCCAAGACCTCTTGACTTGTACTACTTGGAGCCTTGATCCACATACATCTAGTTTGCAACTAACAGAGTTGCTCCAAAACTCTGCTTCTAAGTTCTTTTTGAGACATAAGACCAGGAGAGCTAGAGGTCTTCCTTGCAATGGATGGTTTGACTTTGATTGCAAGCAAGCGAGGGCGAGATCACTTGATAAATCCTTGGATCTTCACAATCGGTTGATTATGACAAGACTTTACAAAGACTTGGTGAAGTCCAAGAAACGAGCATTTTTGAGGCAGAAGCAAGAGTGCTTGACAAAGGAGCTCTTGGAGAATCCCAAATCCTTTTGGAGGCGGTTGGCAGTACGATCTTCTAAACCTACTCTTGATCCCAAGTCTTTGATTTCTTTTGCTGAAAAGCTTTATTTTTTTCCCAATGTTGCATCTATGCCACATTGTGAAGGAAATCCAGGCTTATTTTCAGAAGTTGAAGTGATGACTCAACTCAGACAATTGGCAAATGGTAAATGTGAGGATTTGGATGGGCTTTCCATTGAACTTCTCAAGTGGGGAGGAGATGCTATTGGGCCTATACTCACGAAAGTGTTAGAGGATGCTGCTATTCATGGCTTTCCTTCATCTTGGTCTCTACGGAAGATTGTTCCTATTCACAAATCTGGGAGCAATCGCACTATCATGGTAGGTAGTATTTTTGCCAAGTTATTTGGCAAATAGGTGGAGTCAAAGTTGAGCACATGGGCTGAATCTTGTCAGAAGAGAGCGCGGTTCCAAGCTGGTTTTCGTCCTACATTCAACACTATAGACCATATCTTGGTTTAACGTGCACTAGATCCAAGTTCTCTTTCTTTTACAAGGGACTAGAATTGGAACAAGTGAAGAGTTACAAATATTTAGGCATTGATTTTTCTCAGAATTATAGTTGGGCACTTTGTGTACAAAAGAGAGTAGAAGCTGGTTACAAAGCTCTATATTCATTGTTAAATCGATGTAGAAGAGCCCATCTAGTATCTTGGAGTCTTAGGAAATTTTTATTTAGGAGTTTAGTGTTGCCGGTGGTTCTATATGGGACACAAGTGTGGGGTCCTGGCAGTAAGAAGACAAGTTGGGAGCGTGTGGAGAGGGTGCAAAAGATCTTCTTACAAGAAGAGTTAGGTGTAAGGAACCAAACTCCTTATGCTATTCTTCTTGCGGAAACCGGTTGTCTACCTCTTGAGGCTGAAGCTCTCTACTTGACCATCACTTATATTAGAAGGGTGAGATCTCTTGATGCTTCTCGACTTCCTCTTCATGCTTTGCGTGCCACACGTTCCAAGGGATGGTTTGCAGATGTGATGACTTGGTCTTTGAGGTGGAATGTGACGGATTTGGATTGGGATCTGCAACCTATGGCCCTTCGCGAGCGTATTAAGGAGGAGTTTCTCAACATCATTTGGAGGAGAGGAGGCACTAAAATGCAGTTTTATCAACTTCATGTGAATCCTATGCTTATTTATTGTGAGCAAGGGTACCTTGTTGCAGAGATTGCTACATCTTTACGTCATATTATTGCGAGGCATAGAACAGGATCTCATAGGCTTGGAATTGAGGAAGGACGTTGGTTGAATATTGATAGGAGTGAACGGATTTGTAGGCTATGTGATGGGAGAAATGTTGAGGATGAAGAGCATGTGTTTATTACTTGTACTAGATATATAGAGATTCGAGTGGCGCATAAAGTTGATGTCGAGAATTTCTTTTCTCTGCTTCAACTCGAGCCTTATGATTTAGGTTGTTACATTAGAGATATTATTAGTTACCGTTCTAGTGCTTTGGGCACTAGCTAGGGGGTTCTTTTGGTTCTCTCCTAGTTTGGAGTTGGATTGTTTGTATTGTGTTTTTTAGCCTTTTGACCCTTTGGGTCCCACGGGCTTGATCTATTTACCATTTACCATTTACCATATGGGAGAAATCCAAGGGTAATGGAAAAGCTTTGTTTTGTGCCTTCATTGATTTCAAGAAAGCTTTTGACACAGTACCTCGTGAGCTTTTATGGCAAAGATTGCAAGCCATTGGAGTACCATCAGATCTCTTGGCAGATCTACTCAAAATCAGATGGAAGTCAATTTGGAGAAGTCCAAAGTCATTCTTGTGGGCACTAGATCCAAGCTCTCTTTCTGTTACAAAGGATTAGAGTTGGAACAAGTGAAAAGTTACAAATATTTGGGCATTGATTTCTCATCTGATTATAGTTGGGCACTTTGTGTGCAAAAGAGGGTAGAAGCTGGTTTCAAAGCTCTATATTCATTGCTAAATAGATGTAGAGGAGCTCATCTAGTGTCTTGGAGTCTTAGGAAATTCTTATTCAGGAGCTTAGTGTTTCCCGTTATCTTATATGGAACACAAGTGTGGGGTCCTGGTTGTAAGAAGACAGGTTGGCAGCGTTTGGAGAGGGTGCAAAAGATCTTCTTACAAGAAGAATTGGGTGTGAGGACCCAAACTTCTTATGCAATTCTTCTTGCGGAAACAGGTTGTCTACCTCTTGAGGCTGAAGCTCTCTTTTTGACTATCACTTACGTCAAAAGAGTGAGATCTCTTGATGCTTCTCGACTTCCTCTTGAAGCTTTGCGTGCCACACGTCCCAAGGGTTGGTTTGCAGATGTGGTGACTTGGTCTTTGAGGTGGAATGTGACGGAACTCAATTGGAATTTGCAACCTATTGCCCTACGCGAGCGTATTAGGGAGGAATTTCTCAGCATTATGTGGAGCACACGAGGCACCAAGATGCAGTTTTATCAACTTCATGTGAATCCTATGCTTGTTTATTGTGAGCAAGGATACTTACTTGCAGAGATATCTACTTCTTTACGTCATATTATTGCTAGACATAGAACTGGATCTCATAGTCTTGGGATTGAAGAAGGGCGTTGGTTGAACATTGATAGGAGTGAACGTATTTGTAGGCTATGTGATGGAAGAAAAGTTGAGGATGAAGAGCATGTATTTCTTACTTGTTCTAGGTATGTATAGATTCGAGTGGCGCATAAAGTTGATGTCGAGAATTTCTTTTCTCTGCTTCAACTCGAGCCTTATGATTTAGGTTGTTACATTAGAGATATTATTAGTTACCGTTCTAGTGCTTTGGGCACTAGCTAGGGGGTTCTTTTTGTTCTTTCCTTGTTTGAAGTTGAATTGTTTGTATTGTGTTTTTTAGCCTTTTGACCCTTTGGGTACCACGGGCTTGATCTATTTACCATTTACCATTTACCGGTGCTGGCACAATAGATTTTCTCTTGTCTTCCTTGGTTAGTACCTCTCTGATATCCAATTTTGATGTTTTGGATCCTCAACCTAAATCAGATCATGCACCTCTTTTGTTCACACTTTCAATGTCAAAATCAATCTCTACTTCACCTTGCCAATCTCTTTTAGCTTCTCCCAAGTTTCGCTTAGATCCTTGTAAAAGAGACCTTTATGCAAAACATCTACAAGATCTTTTGACTCACACCATATGGAGTCCAGATTCGCATACCGCTAGTTTACAGCTCATAGAATTGCTCAAAACTTCTGCATCGAAGTTCTTTTTGAGGCATAGTACTAGGATTGCTAAGGGGCTACCTTGCAATGGATGGTTTGACTCCGAATGCAAGCTAGCAAGGGCAAGGTCTGTTGATAGGTCTTTGGATATTCAAAGTGGGCTTCTTTTGACAAGGATATACAAAGACTTGGTGAAGTCTAAGAAACGAGCTTTCTTAAGAAGAAAGCATCAATCCTTGACAAAGGACCTGATGAAGGATCCCAAGTCCTTTTGGAGACGATTAGCTACACCACCGTCAAAACCTTCTCTTGATTCCGAGTCTTTGGTAGCTTTTGCCAAAAAGCTCTATTTCTTTCCAGAAGCCACATCTATGCCATATTGCGAAGCAACACCTGGATTATTTTCGGAAGGAGAGGTGATGACTATTCTCCGAAAATTAGCAAATGGCAAATGTGAGGATTTAGATGGCTTGTCCATTGAACTTATCAAGTGGGGAGGAGATTGTATTGGACCGGTTCTCACTAAGCTTTTGGAAGATGCTATGGTTCATGGTTTTCCATCAACTTGGTCCATGCGGAAGATTGTTCCTATTCATAAATCAGGAAGGAAGGACGTGGTGACAAACCATCGCATTATCATGGTTGGTAGTGTTTTTGCCAAGTTGTTTGGGAAGTTGGTAGAATCGAAGTTGAGCACATGGACAGAGGATTTTCAGAAGAGAGCAAAGACCCAAGCTGGTTTTTGTCCTACATACAACACTATTGACCATATTTTGGCCTTACGCGTTTTATGGGAGAAATCCAAGGGCAATGGGAAAGCTTTATTTTGTGCCTTCATCGATTTGAAGAAAGCTTTTGATACTGTTCCTCGAAAGCTTTTATGGGAAAGACTACAAGACATTGGAGTACCGGCTAATCTACTCGAAGCTGTGGCCACTTTATACACTTCAGTTCGAGCTAAGATTGATGCCTCTCAGCCTCAAGAGATCTCGAGCACCATTGGAGTTATTCAAGGTTGTCCTCTCTCTCCTACTCTATTCGGAATATTCATAGATGATATAGAAAGGTGGTTGGATGATTGTGAGAGTGAAGGAGTCAAACTTGGAGACTTTGTGATCAAAGCTCTTTTGTATGCAGATGATATCATATTACTAGCACGTGATGCAATTAGTTTACAGAAACACCTTGATACTTTGGCTAGCTTTTGTACTCGAAATCAGATGGAGGTCAATCTGGAAAAATCAAAGATCATTCTTGTGGGCACTAGATCCAAGTTCTCTCTCTTTTACAAGGGACTAGAATTGGAACAAGTGAAGAGTTACAAATATTTAGGCATTGATTTTTCTCAGAATTATAGTTGGGCACTTTGTGTACAAAAGAGAGTAGAAGCTGGTTACAAAGCTCTATATTCATTGTTAAATCGATGTAGAAGAGCTCATCTAGTATCTTGGAGTCTTAGGAAATTTTTATTTAGGAGTTTAGTGTTGCCGGTGGTTCTATATGGGACACAAGTGTGGGGTCCTGGCAGTAAGAAGACAAGTTGGGAGCGTGTGGAGAGGGTGCAAAAGATCTTCTTACAAGAAGAGTTAGGTGTAAGGAACCAAACTCCTTATGCTATTCTTCTTGCGGAAACCGGTTGTCTATCTCTTGAGGCTGAAGCTCTCTACTTGATCATCACTTATATGAGAAGGGTGAGATCTCTTGATGCTTCTCGACTTCCTCTTCATGCTTTGCGTGCCACACGTTCCAAGGGATGGTTTGCAGATGTGATGACTTGGTCTTTGAGGTGGAATGTGACGGAATTGGATTGGGATCTGCAACCTATGGCCCTTCGCGAGCGTATTAAGGAGGAGTTTCTCAACATCATTTGGAGGAGAGGAGGCACTAAAATGCAGTTTTATCAACTTCATGTGAATCCTATGCGTATTTATTGTGAGCAAGGGTACCTTGTTGCAGAGATTGCTACATCTTTACGCCATATTATTGCCAAGCATAGAACAGGATCTCATAGGCTTGGAATTGAGGAAGGACGTTGGTTGAATATTGATAGGAGTGAACGGATTTGTAGGCTATGTGATGGGAGAAATGTTGAGGATGAAGAACATGTGTTTATTACTTGTACTAGATATATAGAGATTCAAGTAGCGCATAAAGTTGATGTCGAGAATTTCTTTTCTCTGCTTCAACTCGAGCCTTATGATTTAGGTTGTTACATTAGAGATATTATTAGTTACCGTTCTAGTGCTTTGGGCACTAGCTAGGGGGTTGTTTTGGTTCTCTCCTAGTTTGGAGTTGGATTGTTTGTATTGTGTTTTTTAGCCTTTTGACCCTTTGGGTCCCACGGGCTTGATCTATTTACCATTTACCATTTAGAGGATGCTTCTATTCATGGCTTTCCTTCATCTTGGTCTCTACGGAAGATTGTTCCTATTCACAAATCTGGGAGCAAGGCCTTGGTGACAAACTATTGCACTATCGAGAGGTTGTCCTCTCTCTTCCACTCTCTTTGAAGTTTTCATAGATGATATAGAAAGGTGGTTGGAGGATTGTGATAGCGAAGGTGTTAAACTTGGAGGCTTTGTCATCAAAGCTCTTTTGTATGCAGATGATGTCATATTACTAGCACGTGATGCCACTAGTTTACAGAAACACCTCGACACTTTGGCTAGCTTTTGTACTCAAAATCAGATGGAAGTCATGGTAAATGGTAAATTTATGACCATTTACCATTTACCATTTACAATACAAAGAATCCAACTCCAAACAAGGAGAGAACCAAAAAAACCCCCTAGCTAGTGTCCAAAGCACTAGAACGGTAACTAATAACATCCCTAATGTAACAACCTAAATCAAGCTGAAGCAAAGAATAAAAATTCTCAACAACAACTTTATGAGCCACTCTAATCTCTACATACCTAGAACAAGTAAGAAATACATGCTCTTCATCCTCAACTTTTCTTCCATCACATAGCCTACAAATACGTTCACTCCTATCAATGTTCAACCAACGCCCTTCTTCAATCCCAAGACTATGAGATCCAGTTCTATGTCTAGCAATAATATGACGTAAAGAAGTAGATATCTCTGCAAGTAAGTATCCTTGCTCACAATAAACAAGCATAGGATTCACATGAAGTTGATAAAACTGCATCTTGGTGCCTCGTGTGCTCCACATAATGATGAGAAATTCCTCCCTAATACGCTCGCGTAGGGCAATAGGTTGCAAATTCCAATTGAGTTCCGTCACATTCCACCTCAAAGACCAAGTCACCACATCTGCAAACCAACCCTTGGGACGTGTGGCACGCAAAGCTTCAAGAGGAAGTCGAGAAGCATCAAGAGATCTCACTCTTTTGACGTAAGTGATAGTCAAAAAGAGAGCTTCAGCCTCAAGAGGTAGACAACCTGTTTCCGCAAGAAGAATTGCATAAGAAGTTTGGGTCCTCACACCCAATTCTTCTTGTAAGAAGATCTTTTGCACCCTCTCCAAACGCTGCCAACCTGTCTTCTTACAACCAGGACCCCACACTTGTGTTCCATATAAGATAACGGGAAACACTAAGCTCCTGAATAAGAATTTCCTAAGACTCCAAGACACTAGATGAGCTCCTCTACATCTATTTAGCAATGAATATAGAGCTTTGAAACCAGCTTCTACCCTCTTTTGCACACAAAGTGCCCAACTATAATCAGATGAGAAATCAATGCCCAAATATTTGTAACTTTTCACTTGTTCCAACTCTAATCCTTTGTAACAGAAAGAGAGCTTGGATCTAGTGCCCACAAGAATGACTTTGGACTTCTCCAAATTGACTTCCATCTGATTTTGAGTACAAAAGCTAGCCAAAGTGTCGAGGTGTTTTTGTAAACTAGTGGCATCACGTGCTAGTAATATGACATCATCTGCATACAAAAGAGCTTTGATGACAAAGCCTCCAAGTTTAACACCTTCGCTATCACAATCCTCCAACCATCTTTCTATATCATCTATGAAAACCCCAAAGAGAGTGGGAGAGAGAGGACAACCTTGAATGACTCCAATGGTGCTAATCTCTTCAGTTTGAGAAGTGTTGATCTTGGCCCGAACTGAGTTGTACATGTTACATTTTCAAAACCTTTTGACTCACACTTCATGGAGCCTTGATCCACATACAGCGAGTGGGCAATTATTTCTAAACTTTGAGTTTAGGGATTTGAGCATGAATCTTGCGGGGGCCATATCTTCTTGCTGGAGTGTCAACAGGAGCTGAGATTTGGTAGGCTTGTTCACAACGGCCGGCCGCACATACCTGCAAATTTTCAGCCCCAACGGAGCTGTTGTCAAGAAGTTGTCATTTCGAAACTTGAGTTTAGGGATTTGAGCATGAATCTTGCGGGGGCCATATCTTCTTGCTGGAGTGTCAACAGGAGCTGAGATTTGGTGGGCTTGTTCACAACGGCCGGCCGCACATACCTGCAAATTTTCAGCCCCAACGGAGCTGCTGTCAAGAAGTTGTCATTTCGAAACTTTGAGTTTAGGGATTTGAGCATGAATCTTGCGGGGGCCATATTTTCTTGCTGGAGTGTCAACAGGAGCTGAGATTCAGTGGGCTTGTTCACAACGGCCGGGCGCACATACCTGCAAATTTTCAGCCCCAACGGAGCTGCTGTCAAGAAGTTGTCATTTCGAAACTTTGAGTTTAGGGATTTGAGCATGAATCTTGCGGGGGCCATATCTTCTTGCTGGAGTGTCAACAGGAGCTGAGATTTGGTGGGCTTGTTTACAACGGCCGGCCGCACATACCTGCAAATTTCAGCCCCAACGGAGCTGTTGTCAAGAAGTTTTTATTTCGAAACTTTGAGCTTGTGTTACATCTTGCAAAGTTGGGTTCATGATGGATTCTGAAAACAAACTTCTCAATCTTGTGCAAACGGTTTTGGAGGAATTGAAAGTGCTACGCCAAGAATTCAAGGCACAAAATGTTGCCTTGGCTGCTGCAAAGAATGAAATCAGGGAGTTGAAGATTTCTCACAAAAGTTTTGAGAAGATCATGCTCCAAATCTCTGGATCTGTTGAGGACATTCAAGACAAGGTTGGTTCTCAAGCTTCTACTGTTACTACTCCTGCTTTGCATGAAGTGGTTGAAACTCTTGAGGTGAAAATGAAGTCCTATGCTGAAGCTACCAAGTCTGCTCATATCTCTTTCTGTCAAGAGCAAGAGATTGAAAAGGCTAATCAATTTGCTCGTATGAAGAATGTGAGGATTTCGGGTCTACCTGAATCTGAGAAGGAAGAGGTGAAGAGTGTGGTCACCAAGTTTTTGACTGAAACACTTGATGTTCCTAATCCGGATTTGGCTCATGCTTATCGTATTGGCAACAAAGGCACACAACCTCGTGCCATTATTGTTAAGTTTGTGGATCAAGCTCAACGTGATATGGCTTTAGCTAACAAGGCCATTCTCAAGGGACGGAGGATTTGGTTAGATCCAGATCTTACACCTCTTCAAGTTGAAGCTAGGAGGAAGGAGCTTGCAAAAGTCAAAGAAGCTCAAGATGCAGGTTTTGTAGCTTATCTACGTGATAGTCAAGCTATTATCACCAAGAGGAGGAGACAATCATCAACCTAGCAATCCAAGAGATTGAGGGTGTTGATGTGGAACATAAGAGGCCTATCTACAACTAAGTATGTGAGTGCACATCCGATTTGGAAGATGGCGGACATCCTCAACATTGTTGAGACTTGGGAGCATGAAAGTAATGTTATTGGAGAGATACAAGGTTTTACTCTGGTGGGATCTACTTGGAACCATAGAAATCGACGAGCAGGAAGAGGCTTTGGAGGCATTGCTACTTTCATCAGATCTGAACTTCTTCCTATGATACATTTGGAAAGCCAAGATATTGGGAAACAATATCATTGGCTTCGTCTTGGATCGATTGGAGGATCTTACAGTTATTTGGCAGTTTGTTACTTTGCACCATTATCCATGCAGATCTACTCCACAAGCACTTGCAATCGAAGTCAACCATTCCATCGGCTCATAGGAGATGTTCTCAAATATCAAGACAAAGGTGAAGTTTTTCTTGTTGGAGACTTCAATGCCCGCATACGTTCCGCTCAATTTACACAATTTGATAGTTCCTTGTCTTCTCACTCTTTTGAAGAAAGAAGAGATAGTTTGTGGTCTAGAGTCTCTTGTGATCCTTGTACAAATGATTTGACTGAGCATTTCTTGACTTTTGGAGCCACTTGTAATCTGAAAGTTCTCAATGGTGTTTCTTTCTTTCCCAACTCTCACTCCAATACATGTTTTTCCTCTACTGGTGTTAGCACTATAGATTATCTTTTGTCCTCTGCCACTAATAGTTCATTTATCTCAGCGTTTGATATTCTAGAGCCTCAACCAGAATCAGATCATACACCTCTTTTATTTACTCTTTTGTTGTCAACGTCAATCCCTCTCCCTGCATGTCACTATGTTTCTACTTCCCCCAAGTTTTGTTTAGATGCTAGTAAGAAGCAACTTTATAGTGAACATTTCCTAGACCTCTTGACTTGTACTACTTGGAGCCTTGATCCACATACATCTAGTTTGCAACTAACAGAGTTGCTCCAAAACTCTGCTTCTAAGTTCTTTTTGAGACATAAGACCAGGAGAGCTAGAGGTCTTCCTTGCAATGGATGGTTTGACTTTGATTGCAAGCAAGCGAGGGCGAGATCACTTGATAAATCCTTGGATCTTCACAATCGGTTGATTATGACAAGACTTTACAAAGACTTGGTGAAGTCAAAGAAACGAGCATTTTTGAGGCAGAAGCAAGAGTGTTTGACAAAGGAGCTCTTGGAGAATCCCAAATCCTTTTGGAGGCGGTTGGCAGTACGATCTTCTAAACCTACTCTTGATGCCAAGTCTTTGATTTCTTTTGCTGAAAAGCTTTATTTTTTTCCCAATGTTGCATCTATGCCACATTGTGAAGGAAATCCAGGCTTATTTTCAGAAGTTGAAGTGATGACTCAACTCAGACAATTGGCAAATGGTAAATGTGAGGATTTGGATGGGCTTTCCATTGAACTTCTCAAGTGGGGAGGAGATGCTATTGGGCCTATACTCACAAAAGTGTTAGAGGATGCTGCTATTCATGGCTTTCCTTCATCTTGGTCTCTACGGAAGATTGTTCCTATTCACAAATCTGGGAGCAAGGCCTTGGTGACAAACTATCGCACTATCATGGTGGGTAGTATTTTTGCCAAGTTATTTGGCAAATTGGTGGAGTCAAAGTTGAGCACATGGGCTGAATCTTGTCAGAAAAGAGCACAGTTCCAAGCTGGTTTTCGTCCTACATTCAACACTATAGACCATATCTTGGTTTTACGTGTTCTATGGGAGAAATCCAAGGGTAATGGAAAAGCTTTATTTTGTGCCTTCATTGATTTCAAGAAAGCTTTTGACACAGTACCTCGTGAGCTTTTATGGCAAAGATTGCAAACCATTGGAGTACCATCAGATCTCTTAGCAGCGGTGGCTGCATTATACCACTCAGTTCGGGCCAAGATCAACACTTCTCAAACCGAAGAGATTATCAGCACCATTGGAGTCATTCAAGGTTGTCCTCTCTCTCCCACTCTCTTTGGAGTTTTCATAGATGATATAGAAAGGTGGTTGGAGGATTGTGATAGCGAAGGTGTTAAACTTGGAGGCTTTGTCATCAAAGCTCTTTTGTATGCAGATGATGTCATATTACTAGCACGTGATGCCACTAGTTTACAGAAACACCTCAACACTTTGGCTAGCTTTTGTACTCAAAATCAGATGGAAGTCAATTTGGAGAATCCAAAGTCATTCTTGTGGGCACTAGATCCAAGCTCTCTTTCTGTTACAAAGGATTAGAGTTGGAACAAGTGAAAAGTTACAAATATTTGGGCATTGATTTCTCATCTGATTATAGTTGGGCACTTTGTGTGCAAAAGAGGGTAGAAGCTGGTTTCAAAGCTCTATATTCATTGCTAAATAGATGTAGAGGAGCTCATCTAGTGTCTTGGAGTCTTAGGAAATTCTTATTCAGGAGCTTAGTGTTTCCCGTTATCTTATATGGAACACAAGTGTGGGGTCCTGGTTGTAAGAAGACAGGTTGGCAGCGTTTGGAGAGGGTGCAAAAGATCTTCTTACAAGAAGAATTGGGTGTGAGGACCCAAACTTCTTATGCAATTCTTCTTGCGGAAACAGGTTGTCTACCTCTTGAGGCTGAAGCTCTCTTTTTGACTATCACTTACGTCAAAAGAGTGAGATCTCTTGATGCTTCTCGACTTCCTCTTGAAGCTTTGCGTACCACACGTCCCAAGGGTTGGTTTGCAGATGTGGTGACTTGGTCTTTGAGGTGGAATGTGACGGAACTCGATTGGAATTTGCAACCTATTGCCCTACGCGAGCGTATTAAGGAGGAATTTCTCAGCATTATGTGGAGCACACGAGGCACCAAGATGCAGTTTTATCAACTTCATGTGAATCCTATGCTTATTTATTGTGAGCAAGGATACTTACTTGCAGAGATATCTACTTCTTTACGTCATATTATTGCTAGACATAGAACTGGATCTCATAGTCTTGGGATTGAAGAAGGGCGTTGGTTGAATATTGATAGGAGTGAACGGATTTGTAGGCTATGGTAAATGGTAAATAGATCAAGCCCGTGGGACCCAAAGGGTCAAAAGGCTAAAAAACACAAAACAAACAATTCAACTCCAAACTAGGAGAGAACCAAAAGAACCCCCTAGCTAGTGCCCAAAGCACTAGAACGGTTACTAATAATATCTCTAATATAACAACCTAAATCATAAGGCTCGAGTTGAAGCAGAGAAAAGAAATTCTCGACATCAACTTTATGCGCCCCTCGAATCTCTACATACCTAGAACAAGTAAGAAATACATGCTCTTCATCCTCAACTTTTCTTCCATCACATAGCCTACAAATACGTTCACTCCTATCAATGTTCAACCAACGCCCTTCTTCAATCCCAAGACTATGAGATCCAGTTCTATGTCTAGCAATAATATGACGTAAAGAAGTAGATATCCCTGCAAGTAAGTATCCTTGCTCACAATAAATAAGCATAGGATTCACATGAAGTTGATAAAACTGCATCTTGGTGCCTCGTGTGCTCCACATAATGCTGAGAAATTCCTCCTTAATACGCTCGCGTAGGGCAATAGGTTGCAAATTCCAATCGAGTTCCGTCACATTCCACCTCAAAGACCAAGTCACCACATCTGCAAACCAACCCTTGGGACGTGTGGCACGCAAAGCTTCAAGAGGAAGTCGAGAAGCATCAAGAGATCTCACTCTTTTGACGTAAGTGATAGTCAAAAAGAGAGCTTCAGCCTCAAGAGGTAGACAACCTGTTTCCGCAAGAAGAATTGCATAAGAAGTTTGGGTCCTCACACCCAATTCTTCTTGTAAGAAGATCTTTTGCACCCTCTCCAAACGCTGCCAACCTATCTTCTTACAACCAGGACCCCACACTTGTGTTCCATATAAGATAACGGGAAACACTAAGCTCCTGAATAAGAATTTCCTAAGACTCCAAGACACTAGATGAGCTCCTCTACATCTATTTAGCAATGAATATAGAGCTTTGAAACCAGCTTCTACCCTCTTTTGCACACAAAGTGCCCAACTATAATCAGATGAGAAATCAATGCCCAAATATTTGTAACTTTTCACTTGTTCCAACTCTAATCCTTTGTAACAGAAAGAGAGCTTGGATCTAGTGCCCACAAGAATGACTTTGGACTTCTCCAAATTGACTTCCATCTGATTTTGAGTACAAAAGCTAGCCAAAGTGTCGAGGTGTTTCTGTAAACTAGTGGCATCACGTGCTAGTAATATGACATCATCTGCATACAAAAGAGCTTTGATGACAAAGCCTTCAAGTTTAACACCTTCGCTATCACAATCCTCCAACCACCTTTCTATATCATCTATGAAAACTCCAAAGAGAGTGGGAGAGAGAGGACAACCTTGAATGACTCCAATGGTGCTAATAATCTCTTCGGTTTGAGAAGTGTTGATCTTGGCCCGAACTAAGTGGTATAATGCAGCCACCGCTGCCAAGAGATCTGATGGTACTCCAATGGCTTGCAATCTTTGCCATAAAATCTCACGAGGTACTGTGTCAAAAGCTTTCTTGAAATCAATGAAGGCACAAAACAAAGCTTTTCCATTACCCTTGGATTTCTCCCATAGAACACGTAAAACCAAGATATGGTCTATAGTGTTGAATGTAGGACGAAAACCAGCTTGGAACCGCGCTCTCTTCTGACAAGATTCAGCCCATGTGCTCAACCTTGACTCCACCAATTTGCCAAATAACTTGGCAAAAATACTACCCACCATGATAGTGCGATAGTTTGTCACCAAGGCCTTGCTCCCAGATTTGTGAATAGGAACAATCTTCCGTAGAGACCAAGATGAAGGAAAGCCATGAATAGCAGCATCCTCTAACACTTTCGTGAGTATAGGTCCAATAGCATCTCCTCCCCACTTGAGAAGTTCAATGGAAAGCCCATCCAAATCCTCACATTTACCATTTGCCAATTGTCTGAGGTGAGTCATCACTTCAACTTCTGAAAATAAGCATGGATTTCCTTCACAATGTGGCATAGATGCAACATAGGGAAAGAAATAAAGCTTTTTAGCAAAAGAAATCAAAGACTTGGGATCAAGAGTAGGTTTAGAAGATCGTACTGCCAACCGCCTCCAAAAGGATTTGGGATTCTCCAAGAGCTCCTTTGTCAAGCACTCTTGCTTTTGCCTCAAAAATGCTCGTTTCTTGGACTTCACCAAGTCTTTGTAAAGTCTTGTCATAATCAACCGATTGTGAAGATCCAAGGATTTATCAAGTGATCTCGCCCTCGCTTGCTTGCAATCAAAGTCAAACCATCCATTGCAAGGAAGACCTCTAGCTCTCCTGGTCTTATGTCTCAAAAAGAACTTAGAAGCAGAGTTTTGGAGCAACTCAGTTAGTTGCAAACTAGATGTATGTGGATCAAGGCTCCAAGTAGTACAAGTCAAGAGGTCTTGGAAATGTTCACTATAAAGTTGCTTCTTACTAGCATCTAAACAAAACTTGGGGGAAGTAGAAACATAGTGACATGTAGGGAGAGGGATTGACGTTGACAACAAAAGAGTAAATAAAAGAGGTGTATGATCTGATTCTGGTTGAGGCTCTAGAATATCAAACGCTGAGATAAATGAACTATTAGTGGCTGAGGACAAAAGATAATCTATAGTGCTAACACCAGTAGAGGAAAAACATGTATTGGAGTGAGAGTTGGGAAAGAAAGAAACACCATTGAGAACTTTCAGATTACAAGTGGCTCCAAAAGTCAAGAAATGCTCAGTCAAATCATTTGTACAAGGATCACAAGAGACTCTAGACCACAAACTATCTCTACTTTCTTCAAAAGAGTGAGAAGACAAGGAACTATCAAATTGTGTAAATTGAGCGGAACTTATGCGGGCATTGAAGTCTCCAACAAGAAAAACTTCACCTTTGTCTTGATATTTGAGAACATCTCCTATGAGCCGATGGAATGGTTGACTTCGATTGCAAGTACTTGTGGAGTAGATCTGCATGGATAATGGTGCAAAGTAACAAACTGCCAAATAACTGTAAGATCCTCCAATCGATCCAAGACGAAGCCAATGATATTGTTTCCCAATATCTTGGCTTTCCAAATGTATCATAGGAAGAAGTTCAGATCTGATGAAAGTAGCAATGCCTCCAAAGCCTCTTCCTGCTCGTCGATTTCTATGGTTCCAAGTAGATCCCACCAGAGTAAAACCTTGTATCTCTCCAATAACATTACTTTCATGCTCCCAAGTCTCAACAATGTTGAGGATGTCCGCCATCTTCCAAATCGGATGTGCACTCACATACTTAGTTGTAGATAGGCCTCTTGTGTTCCACATCAACACCCTCAATCTCTTGGATTGCTAGGTTGATGATTGTCTCCTTCTCTTGGTGATAATAGCTTGACTATCACGTAGATAAGCAACAAAACCTGCATCTTGAGCTTCTTTGACTTTTGCAAGCTCCTTCCTCCTTGCTTCAACTTGAAGAGGTGTAAGATCTGGATCTAACCAAATCCTCCGTCCCTTGAGAATGGCCTTGTTAGCTAAAGCCATATCACGTTGAGCTTGATCTACAAACTTGACAATAATGGCACGAGGTTGTGTGCCTTTGTTGCCAATACGATAAGCATGAGCCAAATCCGGATTAGGAACATCAAGTGTTTCAGTCAAAAACTTGGTGACCACACTCTTCACCTCTTCCTTCTCAGATTCAGGTAGACCCGAAATCCTCACATTCTTCACACGAGCAAATTGATTAGCCTTTTCAATCTCTTGCTCTTGACAGAAAGAGATATGAGCAGACTTGGTAGCTTCAGCATAGGACTTCATTTTCACCTCAAGAGTTTCAACCACTTCATGCAAAGCAGGAGTAGTAACAGTAGAAGCTTGAGAACCAACCTTGTCTTGAATGTCCTCAACAGATCCAGAGATTTGGAGCATGATCTTCTCAAAACTTTTGTGAGAAATCTTTAACTCCCTGATTTCATTTTTTGCCGCTGCCAAGGCAACATTTTGTGCCTTGAATTCTTGGCGTAGCACTTTCAATTCCTCCAAAACCGTTTGCACAAGATTGAGAAGTTTGTTTTCAGAATCCATCATGAACCCAACTTTGCAAGATGTTACACAAGCTCAAAGTTTTGAAATGACAACTTCTTGAAAGCAGCTCCGTTGGGGCTGAAAATTCGCAGGTATGTGCGTCCGTCCGTTGTAAACAAGCCCACCAAATCTCAGCTCCTGTTGACACTCCAGCAAGAAGATATGGCCCCCGCAAGATTCATGCTCAAATCCATAAACTCAAAGTTTCGAAATGACAACTTCTTGACAGCAGCTCTGTTGGGGCTGTAAATTTGCAGGTATGTGCGCCCGGCCGTTGTGAACAAGCCCACCAAATCTCAGCTCCTGTTGACACTCCAGCAAGAAGATATGGCCCCCGCAAGATTCATGCTCAAATCCCTAAACTCAAAGTTTCGAAATGACAACTTCTTGACAGCAGCTCCGTTGGGGCTGAAAATTTGCAGGTATGTGCGTCCGTCCGTTGTGAACAAGCCCATCAAATCTCAGCTCCTGTTGACACTCCAGCAAGAAGATATGGCCCCCGCAAGATTCATGCTCAAATCCCTAAACTCAAAGTTTCGAAATGACAACTTCTTGAGAGCAGCTCTGTTGGGGCTGTAAATTTGCAGGTATGTGCGCCCGGCCGTTGTGAACAAGCCCACCAAATCTCCAAATCTCTATGTGATGGAAGAAAAGTTGAGGATGAAGAGCATGTATTTCTTACTTGTTCTAGGTATGTAGAGATTCGAGTGGCGCATAAAGTTGATATCGAGAATTTCTTTTCTCTGCTTCAACTCGAGCCTTATGATTTAGGTTGTTACATTTGAGATATTATTAGTTACCGTTCTAGTGCTTTGGGCACTAGCTAGGGGGTTGTTTTGGTTCTCTCCTAGTTTGAAGTTGGATTGTTTGTATTGTGTTTTTTAGCCTTTTGCCCCTTTGGGTCCCACGGGCTTGGTCTATTTACCATTTACCATTTACCATGAGTGGTATAAAGCAGCCTCTGCTGCCAAGAGATCTGATGGTACTCCAATGGTTTGCAATCTTTGCCATAAAAGCTCACGAGGGACTGTGTCAAAACCTTTCTTGAAATCAATGAAGGCACAAAACAAAGCTTTTCCATTACCCTTGGATTTCTCCCATAGAACACGTAAAACCAAGATATGGTCTATAGTGTTGAATGTAGGACGAAAACCAGCTTGGAATCGCGCTCTCTTCTGACAAGATTCAGCCCATGTGCTCAACTTTGACTCCACCAATTTGCCAAATAACTTGGCAAAAATACTACCCACCATGATAGTGCGATAGTTTGTCACCAAGGCCTTGCTCCCAGATTTGTGGTAAATGGTAAATGGTAAATGGTAATAGATCAAGCCCGGGGGACCCAAAGGGTCAAAAGGCTGAAAAACACAATACAAGCGACAGCCACAAACAAGGGAAAAGACCCCAAAGGCCAAACCCTAGCTAGTGCCAAGAGCACTAGAAATAGGAACAATAGAAATAGGAACAATCTTCCGTAGAGACCAAGATGAAGGAAAGCCATGAATAGCAGCATCCTCTAACACTTTTGTGAGTATAGGCCCAATAGCATCTCCTCCCCACTTGAGAAGTTCAATGGAAAACCCATCCAAATCCTCACATTTACCATTTGCCAATTGTCTGAGTTGAGTCATCACTTCAACTTCTGAAAATAAGCCTGGATTTCCTTCACAATGTGGCATAGATGCAACATTGGGAAAGAAATAAAGCTTTTCAGCAAAAGAAATCAAAGACTTGGGATCAACAGTAGGTTTAGAAGATCGTACTGCCAACCGCCTCCAAAAGGATTTGGGATTCTCCAAGAGCTCCTTTGTCAAGCACTCTTGCTGTTGCCTCAAAAATGCTCGTTTCTTGGACTTCACCAAGTCTTTGTAAAGTCTTGTCATAATCAACCGATTGTGAAGATCCAAGGATTTATCAAGTGATCTCGCCCTCGCTTGCTTGCAATCAAAGTCAAACCATCCATTGCAAGGAAGACCTCTAGCTCTCCTGGTCTTATGTCTCAAAAAGAACTTAGAAGCAGAGTTTTGGAGCAACTCAGTTAGTTGCAAACTAGATGTTTGTGGATCAAGGCTCCAAGTAGTACAAGTCAAGAGGTCTTGGAAATGTTCACTATAAAGTTGCTTCTTACTAGCATCTAAACGAAACTTGGGGGAAGTAGAAACATAGTGACATGTAGGGAGAGGGATTGACGTTGACAACAAAAGAGTAAATAAAAGAGGTGTATAATCTGATTCTGGTTGAGGCTCTAGAATATCAAACGCTGAGATAAATGAACTATTAGTGGCAGAGGACAAAAGATAATCTATAGTGCTAACACCTGTAGAGGAAAAACATGTATTGGAGTGAGAGTTGGGAAAGAAAGAAACACCATTGAGAACTTTCAGATTACAAGTGGCTCCAAAAGTCAAGAAATGCTCAGTCAAATCATTTGTACAAGAATCACAAGAGACTCTAGACCACAAACTATCTCTTCTTTCTTCAAAAGAGTGAGAAGACAAGGAACTATCAAATTGTGTAAATTGAGCGGAACGTATGCGGGCATTGAAGTCTCCAACAAGAAAAACTTCACCTTTGTCTTGATATTTGAGAACATCTCCTATGAGCCGATGGAATGGTTGACTTCGATTGCAAGTGCTTGTGGAGTAGATCTGCATGGATAATGGTGCAAAGTAACAAACTGCCAAATAATTGTAAGATACTCCAATCGATCCAAGACGAAGCCAATGATATTGTTTCCCAATAACTAAAATGCAGTTTTATCAACTTCATGTGAATCCTATGCTTATTTATTGTGAGCAAGGGTACCTTGTTGCAGAGATTGCTACATCTTTACGTCATATTATTGCCAGGCATAGAACAGGATCTCATAGACTTGGAATTGAGGAAGGACGTTGGTTGAATATTGATAGGAGTGAACGGATTTGTAGGCTATGTGATGGGAGAAATGTTGAGGATGAAGAGCATGTGTTTATTACTTGTACTAGATATATAGAGATTCGAGTAGCGCATAAAGTTGATGTCGAGAATTTCTTTTCTCTGCTTCAACTCGAGCCTTATGATTTAGGTTGTTACATTAGAGATATTATTAGTTACTGTTCTAGTGCTTTGGGCACTAGCTAGGGGGTTGTTTTGGTTCTCTCCTAGTTTGGAGTTGGATTGTTTGTATTGTGTTTTTTAGCCTTTTGACCCTTTGGGTCCCACGGGCTTGATCTATTTACCATTTACCATTTAGTTACATAAGGGATGTTATTAGTTACCATTTACCATTTAGTTACATTAGGGATGTTATTCGACGAAGCATGATCTGAGGCTGAAAATGTTTGGGGACTTGGAGATCAATATTTGGCAGTAGCATAAAAAGTTTGAAGGTGAATGGACGCTTGAGTCAGAAGTTACAGCCCATTTGGAGTTTCGACTTTTTGTTTCGAGTGTTCCGGTGGTCACAAAAATGTTCAGACATTTTTATCTTTTTGACGAAGCATGATCTGAGGCTGAAAATTTTTGGGGACTTGGAGATCAATATTTGGCAGTAGCATAAAAATTTTGAAGCTGAACGGACGCTTGAGTCAGAAGTTACAGCCCATTTGGAGTTTCGACTTTTTGTTTCGAGTGTTGAGGTGGTCACAAAAATGTTCAGACATTTTTATCTTTTCGACGAAGCATGATCTGAGGCTGAAAATTTTTGGGGACTTGATGATCAATATTTGGCAGTAGCATAAAAATTTTGAAGCTAAACGGACGCTTGAGTCAGAAGTTACAGCCCATTTGGAGTTTCGACTTTTTGTTTCGAGTGTTCAGGTGGTCACAAAAATGTTCAGACATTTTTATCTTTTTGACAAAGCATGATCTGAGGCTGAAAATTTTTGAGGACTTGGGGATTGATATTCGGCAGAAGCTCATCAAGTTTGAAGGTGCATGGAGGCTTAAGTGAGAAGTTACGATATTTTTTGGTGTTTCGACCTAGAATTTAGAGTGTTTCGGTTGATACGGAAGTTGATACGACATGGCTTCTCAAGACGATATTTTTCAACTTCTGCAAACAATTTTCGAAGAATTGAAGGAACTTCGACATGAATTCAAGATGCAACAGGCTGCTTTAACTCTCGCACATAATCAAATTTGAGAGTTGAAGGGATCACAGAAGAACGTGGAGAAGGTGTTCAGGGATAGTGTGGTAAATGGTAAATGGTAAATAGATCAAGCCCGTGGGACCCAAAGGGTCAAAAGGCTAAAAAACACAATACAAACAAATCAACTCCAAACTAGGAGATAACCAAAAGAACCCCCTAGCTAGTGCCCAAAGCACTAGAACGATAACTAATAATATCTCTAATATAACAACCTAAATCATAAGGCTCGAGTTGAAGCAGAGAAAAGAAATTCTCGACATCAACTTTATGCGCCACTCGAATCTCTACATACCTAGAACAAGTAAGAAATACATGCTCTTCATCCTCAACTTTTCTTCCATCACATAGCCTACAAATACGTTCACTCCTATCAATGTTCAACCAACGCCCTTCTTCAATCCCAAGACTATGAGATCCAGTTCTATGTCTAGCAATAATATGACGTAAAGAAGTAGATATCTCTGCAAGTAAGTATCCTTGCTCACAATAAACAAGCATAGGATTCACATGAAGTTGATAAAACTGCATCTTGGTGCCTCGTGTGCTCCACATAATGCTGAGAAATTCCTCCTTAATACGCTCGCGTAGGGCAATAGGTTGCAAATTCCAATCGAGTTCCGTCACATTCCACCTCAAAGACCAAGTCACCACATTTGCAAACCAACCCTTGGGACGTGTGGCACGCAAAGCTTCAAGAGGAAGTCGAGAAGCATCAAGAGATCTCACTCTTTTGACGTAAGTGATAGTCAAAAAGAGAGCTTCAGCCTCAAGAGGTAGACAACCTGTTTCCGCAAGAAGAATTGCATAAGAAGTTTGGGTCCTCACACCCAATTCTTCTTGTAAGAAGATCTTTTGCACCCTCTCCAAACGCTGCCAACCTATCTTCTTACAACCAGGACCCCACACTTGTGTTCCATATAAGATAACGGGAAACACTAAGCTCCTGAATAAGAATTTCCTAAGACTCCAAGACACTAGATGAGCTCCTCTACATCTATTTAGCAATGAATATAGAGCTTTGAAACCAGCTTCTACCCTCTTTTGCACACAAAGTGCCCAACTATAATCAGATGAGAAATCAATGCCCAAATATTTGTAACTTTTCACTTGTTCCAACTCTAATCCTTTGTAACAGAAAGAGAGCTTGGATCTAGTGCCCACAAGAATGACTTTGGACTTCTCCAAATTGACTTCCATCTGATTTTGAGTACAAAAGCTAGCCAAAGTGTCGAGGTGTTTTTGTAAACTAGTGGCATCACGTGCTAGTAATATGACATCATCTGCATACAAAAGAGCTTTGATGACAAAGCCTCCAAGTTTAACACCTTCGCTATCACAATCCTCCAACCATCTTTCTATATCATCTATGAAAACCCCAAAGAGAGTGGGAGAGAGAGGACAACCTTGAATGACTCCAATGGTGCTAATCTCTTCAGTTTGAGAAGTGTTGATCTTGGCCCGAACTGAGTGGTATAAAGCAGCCTCTGCTGCCAAGAGATCTGATGGTACTCCAATGGTTTGCAATCTTTGCCATAAAAGCTCACGAGGGACTGTGTCAAAAGCTTTCTTGAAATCAATGAAGGCACAAACAAAGCTTTTCCATTACCCTTGGATTTCTCCCATAGAACACGTAAAACCAAGATATGGTCTATAGTGTTGAATGTAGGACGAAAACCAGCTTGGAATCGCGCTCTCTTCTGACAAGATTCAGCCCATGTGCTCAACTTTGACTCAAGCAGAACGCCATTCGGAGCGAGAAGTTGACGTGTCTTGGAGGTCTGAGCTTTTTGAGAGGGGAGGGCCGAAGCTTGCAGGGGCCGTAACTTTGGGCTTGAGTGTGAACGGGGGCTGAAATTTTGTGGCGTTGTGACGTTGGGTAGAGCGCTCAAGCCTGTCAATTTTCAGATTGAACGGAGTTTCTGAGTCACAGTGCGTCCAATTTTGAGTTTCGAGCTTTGAGTTTCAAGATTTGAGGGCAAGAGATTCTTACGGGAGCTGTATCTTCTACGTTCGGAATGATCTGGAGCTGAAATTTGGTGGAACGCTGGAGTAGGGCAGGGCGCATCAGCCTGCAAAATTTCAAGCAGAACGCCATTCAGAGCGAGAAGTTGACGTGTCTTGGAGGTCTGAGCTTTTTGAGAGGGGAGGGCCGAATCTTGCAGGGACCGTAACTTTGGGCTCGAGTGTGAACGGGGACTGAAATTTTGTGGCGTTGTGACGTTGGGTAGAGCGCTCAAGCCTGTCAATTTTCAGATCGAACGGAGTTTCTGAGTCACAGTGCGTCCAATTTTGAGTTTCGAGCTTTGAGTTTCAAGATTTGAGGGCAAGAGATTCTTACGGGAGCTGTATCTTCTACGTTCGGAGTGATCTGGAGCTGAAATTTGGTGGAACGCTGGAGTAGCGCAATGCGCATCAGTTTGCAAAATTTCAAGCAGAACGCCATTCGGAGCGAGAAGTTGACGTGTCTTGGAGGTCTGAGCTTTTTGAGAGGGGAGGGCCGAAGCTTGCAGGGGCCGTAACTTTAAGCTCGAGTGTGAACGGAGGCTGAAATTTTGTGGCGTTGTGACGTTGGGTAGAGCGCTCAAGCTTATCAATTTTCAGATTGAACGGAGTTTCTGAGTCCAAGTGCGTACAATTTTGAGTTTCGAGCTTTGAGTTTCAAGATTTGAGGGCAAGAGATTCTTACGGGAGCTGTATCTTCTACGTTCGGAGTGACCTGGAGCTGAAATTTGGTGGAACGCTGGAATAGGGCAGGGCGCATCAGCCTGCAAAATTTCAAGCAGAACGCCATTCGGAGCGAGAAGTTGACGTGTCTGGGAGGTCTGAGCTTTTTGAGAGGAAGGGGCCGAATCTTGCAGGGACCGTAACTTTGGGCTCGAGTGTGAACGGGGGCTGAAATTTTGTGGCGTTGTGACGTTGGGTAGAGCGCTCAAGCCTGTCAATTTTCAGATCGAACGGAGTTTCTGAGTCCAAGTGCGTCCAATTTTGAGTTTTGAGCTTTGAGTTTCAAGATTTGAGGGCAAGAGATTCTTACGGGAGCTGTATCTTCTACGTTCGGAATGATCTGGAGCTGAAATTTGGTGGAACGCTGGAGTAGGGCAGGGCGCATCAGTTTGCAAAATTTCAAGCAGAACGCCATTCGGAGCGAGAAGTTGACGTGTCTTGGAGGTCTGAGCTTTTTGAGAGGGGAGGGCCAAAGCTTGCAGGGGCCGTAACTTTGAGCTCGAGTGTGAACGGAGGCTGAAATTTTGTGGCGTTGTGACGTTGGGTGGAACGCTCAAGCCTGTCAATTTTCAGATCGAACGGAGTTTTCTGAGTCACAGTGCGTCCAATTTTCAGTTTCGAGCTTTGAGTTTCAAGATTTGAGGGCAAGAGATTCTTACGGGAGCTGTATCTTCTACGTTCGGAATGATCTGGAGCTGAAATTTGGTGGAACGCTGGAGTAGGGCAGGGCGCATCAGCCTGCAAAATTTCAAGCAGAACGCCATTCGGAGCGAGAAGTTGACGTGCCTTGGAGTTCTGAGCTTTTCGATGGCGTCTCAAGACAATTTCATACTCAATCTGTTGCAAACGGTTTTGGAAGAGTTGAAAGTACTACGTGCAGAGTTCAAGGTACAGAGCTCTACTTTAATTGCAGCTCAATATGAAATTAGAGAGTTGAAGCTCTCTCAAAAGAGTTTCGAGAAGATTATGGTTGATATTTTAGAACACGTAGACGATATCCAGGAGAAAGTTGGTTCTCAAGCTTCCACTGCTGCTACTCCTAGATTGCATGAAGTGGTTGAAAGTCTAGAGGTGAAGATGAAATCTTATGCAGAAGCCACTAAGTCTGCTCATATCTCTTTCTGTCAAGAGCAAGAGATTGAAAAGACTAATCAATTTGCTCGTAGAAAGAATGTGAGAATTTCTGGTCTACCTGAATCTGAGAAGGAAGAGGTGAAGAGTGTTGTCACCAAGTTTTTAGCTGAAACACTTGATGTTCCTAATGCGGATGTGGCTCAAGCTTTTCGCATTGGAACCATAGGAACTCAACCTCGAGCCATCATAGTTAAGTTCAATGACCAAACTCAACGTGATACAGCTTTAGCCAACAAAGCTGTACTCAAAGGACGTAGGATTTGGTTAGATCCCGATCTCACACCTCTACAAGTAGAGTCAAGGAGAAAGGAGCTTGCAAAAGTCAAAGAATCTCAAGATGCTGGATTTTTTGCTTATCTTCGTGATGGACAAGCAATTGTCACTCAAAGGAAGAGACAATCATCCACATAGCAATCCAAGAGCTTGAGGGTGTTAATGTGGAATATTAGAGGTCTTTCTACAACCAAGTATGTGAGTGCTAATCCGATTTGGAAGATGGCGGACATCATCAACATTGTGGAGACGTGGGAACATGAGAGCAACACTATTGGAGAGATACCAGGGTTTACTTTGGTGGGATCCACTTGGAATCAGAGAAGTCAACAAGCGGGAAGAGGCTATGGCGGTATTGCTACTTTCATCAGATCTCAATTTCTACCTTTGATACATTTAGAAGGTCAGGATATTGGAGGTCAATATCATTGGCTTCGTCTTGGTTTGGTTGGAGGATCTTATAGTTATTTGGCTGTTTGTTACTTTGCACCATTGTCCATGCCTATCTACTCCACACGCACTTGCAATCGGAGTCAACCATTCCATCGACTTATAGGAGATGTTCTCAATTATCAGAGCAAAGGTGAAGTTTTTCTGGTTGGAGATTTCAATGCTCGAATAGGTTGTGCACAATTTACCCAAGTTGGTGATCTCTTGAGTTCTCCCTCCTTTGAAGAACTTGAAGATAGTATGTGGTGTAGAAAGTCTTCTGATATTTGTACAAATCCTTTGACAGAACACTTTCTAACCTTTGGAGCCACATGTAATTTGAAAGTTCTCAACGGTATCTCTCTCTTTCCCAACTCCCTTTCCAATACGTGCTTTTCTCCTACAGGTGTTAGCACCATTGATTATCTTCTATCTTCAGCCACTCATAGCTCTTTTATTTCGAAATTTGATATTCTAGAACCTCAGCCAGAGTCAGATCATGCACCTCTCTTATTTACTCTCTTGTTATCAAAAACAATCTCTCTCTCCCCATGCCATTCTGTTTTAGCTTCTCCCAAGTTTCGTTTAGATCCTAGTAAGAAAGAGTTGTACATGTTACATTTTCAAAACCTTTTGACTCACACTTCATGGAGCCTTGATCCACATACAGCGAGTGGGCAATTAATAGAGTTGCTCAAAGACACTGCTTCTAAGTTCTTTTTGCGGCACAAGGATCGAAGAGCTAGGGGGCTTCCTTGTAATGGATGGTTTGACTTGGATTGTAAGCAAGCGAGGATGAGATCAGTTGACAAGTCTTTGGATTTCCAAAGTCGGCTTACCTTGACAAGGCTTTACAAAGACTTGGTGAAGTCTAAAAAAAGAGCTTTTTTGAGGACGAAGCAGGAATCCTTGACAAAGGAGTTGATGGAGAATCCCAAATCCTTTTGGAGACGGTTAGCTGTAAGGTCTTCAAAACCTACTCTTGATCCCAAGAGTTTGATTGACTTTGCTGAAAAGCTTTATTTCTTTCCCAACGCTGCATCAATGCCTTGTTGTGAAGGAACATCAGGCTTATTTTCTGAATCAGAGGTGATGACTCAAGTTAGAAAATTAGCAAATGGTAAATCGGAGGATTTGGATGGTCTCTCTATTGAACTTTTGAAGTGGGGAGGAGATCTTATTGGACCGAGACTCACCAAAGCGTTAGAGAATGCAGCTATGTATGGTTTTCCTTCAGCTTGGTCATTACGGAAGATTGTGCCTATTCACAAGTCAGGAAGGAAGGACTTGGTGACAAACTATCGCACTATCATGGTGGGTAGTGTTTTTGCCAAGTTGTTTGGCAAATTGGTGGAGTCAAAGTTGAGCACATGGACTGAATCTCATCGAAAGAGAGCGCGGTTTCAAGCAGGCTTTCGCCCCACATACAACACCATTGACCATATCTTGGCTTTGCGTGTTTTATGGGAGAAATCAAAGGGCAATGGCAAAGCTTTGTTTTGCGCCTTCATTGATTTTAAGAAAGCTTTTGACACCGTACCTCGTGAGCTATTATGGGAAAGGCTGCAAGTCATTGGAGTACCATCAGATCTTCTAGCAGCTGTGGCCACGCTTTACCAATCTGTTCGAGCCAAGATCAACACTTCTCAAACTGAAGAGGTTTTGAGTACCATTGGAGTGATTCAAGGTTGTCCTCTCTCTCCTACTCTTTTTGGAGTTTTTATAGATGATATCGAAGAGTGGTTGGAGGCATGTGATAGTGAAGGTGTCAAGCTTGGAAACTTTGTTATCAAAGCTCTCTTGTATGCAGATGATATCATATTACTAGCACGTGATGCAATTAGTTTACAGAAACACCTATACACTTTGGCTAGCTTTTGTACCCAGAATCAGATGGAGGTAAATATAGAGAAGTCCAAAGTCATGATAGTGGGCACTAGATCCAAGTTTTCCTTCTATTACCAGGATCTACAATTAGAAGAGGTGAAGAGTTATAAATATCTAGGCATTGATTTTTCTAATGATTATAGTTGGGCACTTTGTGTGCAAAAGAGAGTAGAAGGTGGTTACAAAGCTCTATATTCATTGCTAAATCGGTGTAGAAGGGCTCATCTTGTGTCTTGGAGTCTTAGGAAATTTTTATTCAGAAGCTTAGTGTTGCCGGTAGTATTGTATGGAACCCAAGTGTGGGGTCCTGGTTGTAAAAAGACAAGATGGGAGCGTGTGGAGAGGGTGCAGAAGATATTTCTACAAGAAGAATTGGGTGTGAGAAACCAAACCTCATATGCTATTCTTCTTGCGGAAACAGGTTGTTTACCTCTAGAGGCTGAAGCTCTATACTTGACCATCACTTACATCACAAGGGTGAGATCTCTTGATGCTTCTCGCCTTCCTCCTCAGGCTTTGAGTGCCACACGTGCCAAAGGATGGTTAGCGGATGTGATAACTTGGTCTTTGAGGTGGAATGTGACAGAACGCGATTGGGACCTACAACCTATAGCACTACGTGAACGTCTAAAGGAGGAGTTTCTGAACATTATTTGGAGCAAGCGCGGCACCAAGATGCAGTTTTATCAACTTCATGTGAATCCTATGCTTGTTTATTGTGAACAGGATTACCTACTTGCAGGAATCTCTACGTCCTTACGTCATATTATTGCTAGGCATAGAACTGGATCTCATAGGCTAGGAATTGAGGAAGGACGTTGGCTTAATATTGATAGGAGTCAACGTATTTGTAGGCTATGTGATGGAAGAGAAGTTGAGGATGAAGAGCATGTATTTCTTACTTGTACTAGATATGCAGAGATTAGAGTGACTCATAATATAGATGTAGAGAATTTTCATTCTTTGTTACAGTTAGTTCCTTTTGATTTAGGTTGTTATATTAGGGACATTATTAGTTATCGTTCTAGTGCTCTTGGCACTAGCTAGGGTTTGGCCTTTGGGGTCTTTTCCCTTGTTTGTGGCTGTCGCTTGTATTGTGTTTTTCAGCCTTTTGACCCTTTGGGTCCCCCGGGCTTGATCTATTACCATTTACCATTTTACCATTTACTCCACCAATTTGCCAAATAACTTGGCAAAAATACTACCCACCATGATAGTGCGATAGTTTGTCACCAAGGCCTTGCTCCCAGATTTGTGGTAAATGGTAAATGGTAAATGGTAATAGATCAAGCCCGGGGGACCCAAAGGGTCAAAAGGCTGAAAAACACAATACAAGCGACAGCCACAAACAAGGGAAAAGACCCCAAAGGCCAAACCCTAGCTAGTGCCAAGAGCACTAGAAATAGGAACAATAGAAATAGGAACAATCTTCCGTAGAGACCAAGATGAAGGAAAGCCATGAATAGCAGCATCCTCTAACACTTTTGTGAGTATAGGCCCAATAGCATCTCCTCCCCACTTGAGAAGTTCAATGGAAAACCCATCCAAATCCTCACATTTACCATTTGCCAATTGTCTGAGTTGAGTCATCACTTCAACTTCTGAAAATAAGCCTGGATTTCCTTCACAATGTGGCATAGATGCAACATTGGGAAAGAAATAAAGCTTTTCAGCAAAAGAAATCAAAGACTTGGGATCAACAGTAGGTTTAGAAGATCGTACTGCCAACCGCCTCCAAAAGGATTTGGGATTCTCCAAGAGCTCCTTTGTCAAGCACTCTTGCTGTTGCCTCAAAAATGCTCGTTTCTTGGACTTCACCAAGTCTTTGTAAAGTCTTGTCATAATCAACCGATTGTGAAGATCCAAGGATTTATCAAGTGATCTCGCCCTCGCTTGCTTGCAATCAAAGTCAAACCATCCATTGCAAGGAAGACCTCTAGCTCTCCTGGTCTTATGTCTCAAAAAGAACTTAGAAGCAGAGTTTTGGAGCAACTCAGTTAGTTGCAAACTAGATGTTTGTGGATCAAGGCTCCAAGTAGTACAAGTCAAGAGGTCTTGGAAATGTTCACTATAAAGTTGCTTCTTACTAGGTAAATGGTAAATGGTAAATGGTAAATAGATCAAGCCCGTGGGACCCAAAGGGTCAAAAGGCTAAAAAACACAATACAAACAATCCAACTCCAAACTAGGAGAGAACCAAAAGAACCCCCTAGCTAGTGCCCAAAGCACTAGAACGGTAACTAATAATATCTCTAATGTAACAACTAGCATCTAAACGAAACTTGGGGGAAGTAGAAACATAGTGACATGTAGGGAGAGGGATTGACGTTGACAACAAAAGAGTAAATAAAAGAGGTGTATAATCTGATTCTGGTTGAGGCTCTAGAATATCAAACGCTGAGATAAATGAACTATTAGTGGCAGAGGACAAAAGATAATCTATAGTGCTAACACCTGTAGAGGAAAAACATGTATTGGAGTGAGAGTTGGGAAAGAAAGAAACACCATTGAGAACTTTCAGATTACAAGTGGCTCCAAAAGTCAAGAAATGCTCAGTCAAATCATTTGTACAAGAATCACAAGAGACTCTAGACCACAAACTATCTCTTCTTTCTTCAAAAGAGTGAGAAGACAAGGAACTATCAAATTGTGTAAATTGAGCGGAACGTATGCGGGCATTGAAGTCTCCAACAAGAAAAACTTCACCTTTGTCTTGATATTTGAGAACATCTCCTATGAGCCGATGGAATGGTTGACTTCGATTGCAAGTGCTTGTGGAGTAGATCTGCATGGATAATGGTGCAAAGTAACAAACTGCCAAATAATTGTAAGATACTCCAATCGATCCAAGACGAAGCCAATGATATTGTTTCCCAATAACTAAAATGCAGTTTTATCAACTTCATGTGAATCCTATGCTTATTTATTGTGAGCAAGGGTACCTTGTTGCAGAGATTGCTACATCTTTACGTCATATTATTGCCAGGCATAGAACAGGATCTCATAGACTTGGAATTGAGGAAGTACGTTGGTTGAATATTGATAGGAGTGAACGGATTTGTAGGCTATGTGATGGGAGAAATGTTGAGGATGAAGAGCATGTGTTTATTACTTGTACTAGATATATAGAGATTCGAGTAGCGCATAAAGTTGATGTCGAGAATTTCTTTTCTCTGCTTCAACTCGAGCCTTATGATTTAGGTTGTTACATTAGAGATATTATTAGTTACCGTTCTAGTGCTTTGGGCACTAGCTAGGGGGTTGTTTTGGTTCTCTCCTAGTTTGGAGTTGGATTGTTTGTATTGTGTTTTTTAGCCTTTTGACCCTTTGGGTCCCACGGGCTTGATCTATTTACCATTTACCATTTACCATTAAGTTACATAAGGGATGTTATTAGTTACCATTTACCATTTAGTTACATACGGGATGTTATTCGACGAAGCATGATCTGAGGCTGAAAATTTTTGGGGACTTGGAGATCAATATTTGGCAGTAGCATAAAAAGTTTGAAGGTGAATGGACGCTTGAGTCAGAAGTTACAGCCCATTTGGAGTTTCGACTTTTTGTTTCGAGTGTTCCGGTGGTCACAAAAATGTTCAGACATTTTTATCTTTTCGACGAAGCATGATCTGAGGCTGAAAATTTTTGGGGACTTGGAGATCAATATTTGGCAGTAGCATAAAAAGTTTGAAGGTGAATGGACGCTTGAGTCAGAAGTTACAGCCCATTTGGAGTTTCGACTTTTTGTTTCGAGTGTTCCGGTGGTCACAAAAATGTTCAGACATTTTTATCTTTTCGACAAAGCATGATCTGAGGCTGAAAATTTTTGGGGACTTGGAGATCAATATTTGGCAGTAGCATAAAAATTTTGAAGCTGAACGGACGCTTGAGTCAGAAGTTACAGCCCATTTGGAGTTTCGACTTTTTGTTTCGAGTGTTCCGGTGGTCACAAAAATGTTCAGACATTTTTATCTTTTCGACGAAGCATGATCTGACGCTGAAAATTTTTGGGGACTTGGAGATCAATATTTGGCAGTAGCATAAAAATTTTGAAGCTGAACGGACGCTTAAGTCAGAAGTTACAGCCCATTTGGAGTTTCGACTTTTTGTTTCGAGTGTTCCGGTGGTCACAAAAATGTTCAGACATTTTTATCTTTTTGACAAAGCATGATCTGAGGCTGAAAATTTTTGAGGACTTGGGGATTGATATTCGGCAGAAGCTCATCAAGTTTGAAGGTGCATGGAGGCTTAAGTGAGAAGTTACGATATTTTTTGGTGTTTCGACCTAGAATTTAGAGTGTTTCGGTTGATACGGAAGTTGATACGACATGGCTTCTCAAGACGATATTTTTCAACTTCTGCAAACAATTTTCGAAGAATTGAAGGAACTTCGACATGAATTCAAGATGCAACAGGCTGCTTTAACTCTCGCACATAATCAAATTCGAGAGTTGAAGGGATCACAGAAGAACGTGGAGAAGGTGTTCAAGGATAGTGTGGTAAATGGTAAATGGTAAATAGATCAAGCCCGTGGGACCCAAAGGGTCAAAAGGCTAAAAAACACAATACAAACAAATCAACTCCAAACTAGGAGATAACCAAAAGAACCCCCTAGCTAGTGCCCAAAGCACTAGAACGATAACTAATAATATCTCTAATATAACAACCTAAATCATAAGGCTCGAGTTGAAGCAGAGAAAAGAAATTCTCGACATCAACTTTATGCGCCACTCGAATCTCTACATACCTAGAACAAGTAAGAAATACATGCTCTTCATCCTCAACTTTTCTTCCATCACATAGCCTACAAATACGTTCACTCCTATCAATGTTCAACCAACGCCCTTCTTCAATCCCAAGACTATGAGATCCAGTTCTATGTCTAGCAATAATATGACGTAAAGAAGTAGATATCTCTGCAAGTAAGTATCCTTGCTCACAATAAACAAGCATAGGATTCACATGAAGTTGATAAAACTGCATCTTGGTGCCTCGTGTGCTCCACATAATGCTGAGAAATTCCTCCTTAATACGCTCGCGTAGGGCAATAGGTTGCAAATTCCAATCGAGTTCCGTCACATTCCACCTCAAAGACCAAGTCACCACATTTGCAAACCAACCCTTGGGACGTGTGGCACGCAAAGCTTCAAGAGGAAGTAAATGGTAAATGGTAAATGGTAAATGGTAAATAGATCAAGCCCGTGGGACCCAAAGGGTCAAAAGGCTAAAAAACACAATACAAACAATTCAACTCCAAACTAGGAGAGAACCAAAAGAACCCCCTAGCTAGTGCCCAAAGCACTAGAACGGTAACTAATAATATCTCTAATGTAACAACCTAAATCATAAGGCTCGAGTTGAAGCAGAGAAAAGAAATTCTCGACATCAACTTTATGCGCCACTCGAATCTCTACATACCTAGAACAAGTAAGAAATACATGCTCTTCATCCTCAACTTTTCTTCTATCACATAGCCTACAAATACGTTCACTCCTATCAATGTTCAACCAACGCCCTTCTTCAATCCCAAGACTATGAGATCCAGTTCTATATCTAGCAATAATATGACGTAAAGAAGTAGATATCTCTGCAAGTAAGTATCCTTGCTCACAATAAACAAGCATAGGATTCACATGAAGTTGATAAAACTGCATCTTGGTGCCTCGTGTGCTCCACATAATGCTGAGAAATTCCTCCCTAATACGCTCGCGTAGGGCAATAGGTTGCAAATTCCAATCCAGTTCCGTCACATTCCACCTCAAAGACCAAGTCACCACATCTGCAAACCAACCCTTGGGACGTGTGGCATGCAGAGCTTCAAGAGGAAGTCGAGAAGCATCAAGAGATCTCACTCTTTTGACGTAAGTGATAGTCAAAAAGAGAGCTTCAGCCTCAAGAGGTAGACAACCTGTTTCCGCAAGAAGAATTGCATAAGAAGTTTGGGTCCTCACACCCAATTCTTCTTGTAAGAAGATCTTTTGCACCCTCTCCAAACGCTGCCAACCTGTCTTCTTACAACCAGGACCCCACACTTGTGATCCATATAAAATAACGGGAAACACTAAGCTCCTGAATAAGAATTTCCTAAAACTCCAAGACACTAGATGAGCTCCTCTACATCTATTTAGCAATGAATATAGAGCTTTGAAACCAGCTTCTACCCTCTTTTGCACACAAAGTGCCCAACTATAATCAGATGAGAAATCAATGCCCAAATATTTGTAACTTTTCACTTGTTCCAACTCTAATCCTTTGTAACAGAAAGAGAACTTGGATCTAGTACCCACAAGAATGACTTTGGACTTCTCCAAATTGACTTCCATCTGATTTTGAGTACAAAAGCTAGCCAAAGTGTCGAGGTGTTTCTGTAAACTAGTGGCATCACGTGCTAGTAATATGACATCATCTGCATACAAAAGAGCTTTGATGACAAAGCCTCCAAGTTTAACACCTTCGCTATCACAATCCTCCAACCACCTTTCTATATCATCTATGAAAACTCCAAAGAGAGTGGGAGAGAGAGGACAACCTTGAATGACTCCAATGGTGCTGATAATCTCTTCGGTTTGAGAAGTGTTGATCTTGGCCCGAACTGAGTGGTATAATGCAGCCACCGCTGCCAAGAGATCTGATGGTACTCCAATGGCTTGCAATCTTTGCCATAAAAGCTCACGAGGTACTGTGTCAAAAGCTTTCTTGAAATCAATGAAGGCACAAAACAAAGCTTTTCCATTACCCTTGGATTTCTCCCATAGAACACGTAAAACCAAGATATGGTCTATAGTGTTGAATGTAGGACGAAAACCAGCTTGGAACCGCGCTCTCTTCTGACAAGATTCAGCCCATGTGCTCAACTTTGACTCCACCAATTTGCCAAATAACTTGGCAAAAATACTACCCACCATGATAGTGCGATAGTTTGTCACCAAGGCCTTGCTCCCAGATTTGTGAATAGGAACAATCTTCCGTAGAGACCAAGATGAAGGAAAGCCATGAATAGCAGCATCCTCTAACACTTTCGTGAGTATAGGTCCAATAGCATCTCCTCCCCACTTGAGAAGTTCAATGGAAAGCCCATCCAAATCCTCACATTTACCATTTGCCAAGTCGAGAAGCATCAAGAGATCTCACTCTTTTGACGTAAGTGATAGTCAAAAAGAGAGCTTCAGCCTCAAGAGGTAGACAACCTGTTTCCGCAAGAAGAATTGCATAAGAAGTTTGGGTCCTCACACCCAATTCTTCTTGTAAGAAGATCTTTTGCACCCTCTCCAAACGCTGCCAACCTGTCTTCTTACAACCAGGACCCCACACTTGTGTTCCATATAAGATAACGGGAAACACTAAGCTCCTGAATAAGAATTTCCTAAGACTCCAAGACACTAGATGAGCTCCTCTACATCTATTTAGCAATGAATATAGAGCTTTGAAACCAGCTTCTACCCTCTTTTGCACACAAAGTGCCCAACTATAATCAGATGAGAAATCAATGCCCAAATATTTGTAACTTTTCACTTGTTCCAACTCTAATCCTTTGTAACAGAAAGAGAGCTTGGATCTAGTGCCCACAAGAATGACTTTGGACTTCTCCAAATTGACTTCCATCTGATTTTGAGTACAAAAGCTAGCCAAAGTGTCGAGGTGTTTTTGTAAACTAGTGGCATCACGTGCTAGTAATATGACATCATCTGCATACAAAAGAGCTTTGATGACAAAGCCTCCAAGTTTAACACCTTCGCTATCACAATCCTCCAACCATCTTTCTATATCATCTATGAAAACCCCAAAGAGAGTGGGAGAGAGAGGACAACCTTGAATGACTCCAATGGTGCTAATCTCTTCAGTTTGAGAAGTGTTGATCTTGGCCCGAACTGAGTGGTATAAAGCAGCCTCTGCTGCCAAGAGATCTGATGGTACTCCAATGGTTTGCAATCTTTGCCATAAAAGCTCACGAGGGACTGTGTCAAAAGCTTTCTTGAAATCAATGAAGGCACAAAACAAAGCTTTTCCATTACCCTTGGATTTCTCCCATAAAACACGTAAAACCAAGATATGGTCTATAGTGTTGAATGTAGGACGAAAACCAGCTTGGAACCGCGCTCTCCTCTGACAAGATTCAGCCCATGTGCTCAACTTTGACTCCACCAATTTGCCAAATAACTTGGCAAAAATACTACCCACCATGATAGTGCGATAGTTTGTCACCAAGGCCTTGCTCCCAGATTTGTGAATAGGAACAATCTTCCGTAGAGACCAAGATGAAGGAAAGCCATGAATAGCAGCATCCTCTAACACTTTTGTGAGTATAGGCCCAATAGCATCTCCTCCCTACTTGAGAAGTTCAATGGAAAGCCCATCCAAATCCTCACATTTATCATGGGTGTGATGTGGGATGTATCTAAATCTGTGGATGACATCCAAGGGAAGGTATGCTCTCAGATGACAAGTGCGGATAGTCCTAGATTGCATGAGGTGGTCGAAAGCTTAGACTTGAAGATCAAATCCTACGCTGAAGCTACAAAGGCTGCTCAAATCTCTTTTTGTCAAGAACAAGAGATTGAAAAGTCCAACCAGCTTGCACGTAGGAAGAATGTGAGAATTTCAGGTTTACCTGAAATAGAGAATGAAGATGTCAAGAGTGTTGTCACCAAGTTTTTGGATGAAACACTTCAGGTTTCCAATGCGGAATTGGCTCAAGCTTTTCGTATTGGAAACAAGGGAGCTCAACCTCGTGGTATTATAGTGAAGTTTGTCAATCAAACTCAACGTGATGTTGCCTTGGCTAATAAGGCTATGTTAAAGGGACGTAGAATATGGTTGGATCCTGATCTCACTCCTCTACAAGTGGAAGTTAGGAGAAAGGAGCTTGCGAAGGTAAAAGAGGCTCAAGAATCGGGTTTTGTTGCTTATTTACACGATGGGAGAGCAATCGTTACTCAGAGGAGGAGGGTGTCGTCAACATAGAACAGGATTATCATAGTATCATAGAACGTCAACATATTATTGCTAGACATAGAACAGGATCTCATAGTCTTGGGATTGAAGAAGGGCGTTGGTTGAACATTGATAGGAGTGAACGTATTTGTAGGCTATGTGATGGAAGAAAAGTTGAGGATGAAGAGCATGTATTTCTTACTTGTTCTAGGTATGTAGAGATTCGAGGGGCGCATAAAGTTGATGTCGAGAATTTCTTTTCTCTGCTTCAACTCGAGCCTTATGATTTAGGTTGTTACATTAGAGATATTATTAGTTACCGTTCTAGTGCTTTGGGCACTAGCTAGGGGGTTCTTTTGGTTCTCTCCTAGTTTGGAGTTGAATTGTTTGTATTGTGTTTTTTAGCCTTTTGACCCTTTGGGTCCCACGGGCTTGATCTATTTACCATTTACCATTTACCATAGCAATCCGAGAAGATAAGGGTGTTGGTGTGGAATATCCGAGGACTGTCAACAACAAAGTATGTGAGTGCTGCTCCGATTTGGAAGATGGCTGACGTCATCAACATTGTGGAGACTTGGGAACATGAAAGCAATACTATTGCTGAGTTGGAAGGGTTTACCTTGGTGGGGTCGACATGGAACCAGAGAAGACAACATGCGGGAAGGGGTCAAGGAGGTATTGCTACTTTCATCAGGTCTCATCTTCTACCTCTCATACATCTAGAAGCTCAAGATGTTGGTGGACAGTATCATTGGCTACGTCTCGGGGTGGTTGGAGGATCTTATTGCTATTTGGCAATTTGTTATTTTGCACCATTGTCCATGGGTATCTACTCAACACGCTTTTGCAACCGAAGTGAACCATTCCATCGGCTTATTGAAGATGTTCTTAGATTCCAAAGTAAAGGGGATGTCTTTCTTGCTGGAGATTTCAATGCTCGTATACGTTGTGCTCAATTTACTCAATTTAGTGATCCCTTGGCTTCTTCTATGTTAAAAGAAATTTACGATAGCTTGTGGTCTAGAACCTCTTTTGATCCTTCCACAAACTCTTTGACAGAACACTTTTTGACATTTGGAGCCACTTGTAACTTGAAGGTTCTCAATGGAACCTCTCGCTTTCCCAACTCTCAGTCCAATACTTGTTTTTCCCCTACCGGTGCTAGCACAATAGATTTTCTCTTGTCTTCCTTGGTTAGTACCTCTCTGATCTCCAATTTTGATGTTTTGGATCCTCAACCTGAATCAGATCATGCACCTCTTTTGTTCACACTTTCAATGTCAAAATCAATCTCTACTTCACCTCGCCAATCTCTTTTAGCTTCTCCCAAGTTTCGCTTAGATCCTTGTAAAAGAGACCTTTATGCAAAACATCTACAAGATCTTTTGACTCACACCATATAGGGTCCAGATTCGCATACCGCTAGTTTACAGCTCATAGAATTGCTCAAAACTTCTGCATCGAAGTTCTTTTTGAGGCATAGTACTAGGATTGCTAAGGGGCTACCTTGCAATGGATGGTTTGACTCCGAATGCAAGCTAGCAAGGGCAAGGTCTGTTGATAGGTCTTTGGATATTCAAAGTCGGCTTCTTTTGACAAGGATATACAAAGACTTGGTGAAGTCTAAGAAACGAGCTTTCTTAAGACGAAAGCAAGAATCCTTGACAAAGGACCTGATGAAGGATCCCAAGTCCTTTTGGAGACGATTAGCTACACCATCGTCAAAACCTTCTATTGATTCCGAGTCTTTGGTAGCTTTTGCCGAAAAGCTCTATTTCTTTCCAGAAGCCACATCTATGCCATATTGCGAAGCAACACCTGGATTATTTTCGGAAGGAGAGGTGAAGACTATTCTCCGAAAATTAGCAAATGGCAAATGTGAGGATTTAGATGGCTTGTCCATTGAACTTATCAAGTGGGGAGGAGATTGTATTGGACCGGTTCTCACTAAGCTTTTGGAAGATGCTATGGTTCATAGTTTTCCATCAACTTGGTCCATGCGGAAGATTGTTCCTATTCATAAATCAGGAAGGAAGGACGTGGTGACAAACTATCGCACCATCATGGTTGGTAGTGTTTTTGCCAAGTTGTTTGGGAAGTTGGTAGAATCGAAGTTGAGCACATGGACAGAGGATTTTCAAAAGAGAGCAAAGGCCCAATCCGATTTTCGTCCTACATACAACACTATTGACCATATTTTGGCCTTACGTGTTTTATGGGAGAAATCCAAGGGCAATGGGAAAGCTTTATTTTGTGCCTTCATCGATTTGAAGAAAGCTTTTGATACTGTTCCTCGAAAGCTTTTATGGGAAAGACTACAAGACATTGGAGTACCGGCTAATCTACTCGGAGCTGTGGCCACTTTATACACTTCAGTTCGAGCTAAGATTGATGCCTCTCAGACTCAAGAGATCTCGAGCACCATTGGAGTTATTCAAGGTTGTCCTCTCTCTCCTACTCTATTCAGAATATTCATAGATGATATAGAAAGGTGGTTGGATGATTGTGAGATAATGGTAAATGGTAAATAGATCAAGCCCGTGGGACCCAAAGGGTCAAAAGGCTAAAAAACACAATACAAACAATCCAACTCCAAACTAGGAGAGAACCAAAAGAACCCCCTAGCTAGTGCCCAAAGCACTAGAACGGTAACTAATAATATCCCTAATGTAACAACCTAAATCATAAGGCTCGAGTTGAAGCAGAGAAAAGAAATTCTCCACATCAACTTTATGGGCCACTCGAATCTCTACATACCTAGAACAAGTAAGAAATACATGCTCTTCATCCTCAACTTTTCTTCCATCACATAGCCTACAAATACGTTCACTCCTATCAATGTTCAACCAACGCCCTTCTTCAATCCCAAGACTATGAGATCCTGTTCTATGTCTAGCAATAATATGACGTAAAGAAGTAGATATCTCTGCAAGTAAGTATGCTTGCTCACAATAAACAAGCATAGGATTCACATGAAGTTGATAAAACTGCATCTTGGTGCCTCGTGTGCTCCACATAATGCTGAGAAATTCCTCCTTTATACGCTCGCGTAGGGCAATAGGTTGCAAATTCCAATCGAGTTCCGTCACATTCCACCTCAAAGACCAAGTCACCACATCTGCAAACCAACCCTTGGGACGTGTGTCACGCAAAGCTTCAAGAGGAAGTCGAGAAGCACCAAGAGATCTCACTCTTTTGACGTAAGTGATAGTCAAAAAGAGAGCTTCAGCCTCAAGAGGTAGACAACCTGTTTCCGCAAGAAGAATTGCATAAGAAGTTTGGGTCCTCACACCCAATTCTTCTTGTAAGAAGATCTTTTGCACCCTCTCCAAACGCTGCCAACCTGTCTTCTTACAACCAGGACCCCACACTTGTGTTCCATATAAGATAACGGGAAACACTAAGCTCCTGAATAAGAATTTCCTAAGACTCCAAGACACTAGATGAGCTCCTCTACATCTATTTAGCAATGAATATAGAGCTTTGAAACCAGCTTCTACCCTCTTTTGCACACAAAGTGCCCAACTATAATTAGATGAGAAATCAATGCCCAAATATTTGTAACTTTTCACTTGTTCCAACTCTAATCCTTTGTAACAGAAAGAGAACTTGGATCTAGTGCCCACAAGAATGACTTTGGACTTCTCCAAATTGACTTCCATCTGATTTTGAGTACAAAAGCTAGCCAAAGTGTCGAGGTGTTTCTGTAAACTAGTGGCATCACGTGCTAGTAATATGACATCATCTGCATACAAAAGAGCTTTGATGACAAAGCCTCCAAGTTTAACACCTTCGCTATCACAATCCTCCAACCACCTCTCTATATCATCTATGAAAACTCCAAAGAGAGTGGGAGAGAGAGGACAACCTTGAATGACTCCAATGGTGCTGATAATCTCTTCGGTTTGAGAAGTGTTGATCTTGGCCCGAACTGAGTGGTATAATGCAGCCACCGCTGCCAAGAGATCTGATGGTACTCCAATGGTTTGCAATCTTTGCCATAAAAGCTCACGAGGTACTGTGTCAAAAGCTTTCTTGAAATCAATGAAGGCACAAAACAAAGCTTTTCCATTACCCTTGGATTTCTCCCATAGAACACGTAAAACCAAGATATGGTCTATAGTGTTGAATGTAGGACGAAAACCAGCTTGGAATCGCGCTCTCTTCTGACAAGATTCAGCCCATGTGCTCAACTTTGACTCCACCAATTTGCCAAATAACTTGGCAAAAATACTACCCACCATGATAGTGCGATAGTTTGTCACCAAGGCCTTGCTCCCAGATTTGTGAATAGGAACAATCTTCCGTAGAGACCAAGATGAAGGAAAGCCATGAATAGCAGCATCCTCTAACGCTTTCGTGAGTATAGGCCCAATAGCATCTCCTCCCCACTTGAGAAGTTCAATGGAAAGCCCATCTAAATCCTCACATTTACCATTTGCCAATTGTCTGAGTTGAGTCATCACTTCAACTTCTGAAAATAAGCCTGGATTTCCTTCACAATGTGGCATAGATGCAACATTGGGAAAGAAATAAAGCTTTTCAGCAAAAGAAATCAAAGACTTGGGATCAAGAGTAGGTTTAGAAGATCGTACTGCCAACCGCCTCCAAAAGGATTTGGGATTCTCCAAGAGCTCCTTTGTCAAGCACTCTTGCTTCAGTCTCAAAAATGCTCGTTTCTTGGACTTCACCAAGTCTTTGTAAAGTCTTGTCATAATCAACCGATTGTGAAGATCCAAGGATTTATCAAGTGATCTCGCCCTCGCTTGCTTGCAATCAAAGTCAAACCATCCATTGCAAGGAAGACCTCTAGCTCTCCTGGTCTTATGTCTCAAAAAGAACTTAGAAGCAGAGTTTTGGAGCAACTCAGTTAGTTGCAAACTAGATGTATGTGGATCAAGGCTCCAAGTAGTACAAGTCAAGAGGTCTTGGAAATGTTCACTATAAAGTTGCTTCTTACTAGCATCTAAACAAAACTTGGGGGAAGTAGAAACATAGTGACATGTAGGGAGAGGGATTGACGTTGGCAACAAAAGAGTAAATAAAAGAGGTGTATGATCTGATTCTGGTTGAGGCTCTAGAATATCAAACGCTGAGATAAATGAACTATTAGTGATAGAGGACAAAAGATAATCTATAGTGCTAACACCAGTAGAGGAAAAACATGTATTGGAGTGAGAGTTGGGAAAAAAAGAAACACCATTCAGAACTTTCAGATTACAAGTGGCTCCAAAAGTCAAGAAATGCTCAGTCAAATCATTTGTACAAGGATCACAAGAGACTCTAGACCACAAACTATCTCTACTTTCTTCAAAAGAGTGGGAAGACAAGGAACTATCAAATTGTGTAAATTGAGCGGAACGTATGCGGGCATTGAAGTCTCCAACAAGAAAAACTTCACCTTTGTCTTGATATTTGAGAACATCTCCTATGAGCCGATGGAATGGTTGACTTCGATTGCAAGTACTTGTGGAGTAGATCTGCATGGATAATGGTGCAAAGTAACAAACTGCCAAATAACTGTAAGATCCTCCAATCGATCCAAGACGAAGCCAATGATATTGTTTCCCAATATCTTGGCTTTCCAAATGTATCATAGGAAGAAGTTCAGATCTGATGAAAGTAGCAATGCCTCCAAAGCCTCTTCCTGCTCGTCGATTTCTATGGTTCCAAGTAGATCCCACCAGAGTAAAACCTTGTATCTCTCCAATAACATTACTTTCATGCTCCCAAGTCTCAACAATGTTGAGGATGTCCGCCATCTTCCAAATCGGATGTGCACTCACATACTTAGTTGTAGATAGGCCTCTTATGTTCCACATCAACACCCTCAATCTCTTGGATTGCTAGGTTGATGATTGTCTCCTCCTCTTGGTGATAATAGCTTGACTATCACGTAGATAAGCTACAAAACCTGCATCTTGAGCTTCTTTGACTTTTGCAAGCTCCTTCCTCCTTGCTTCAACTTGAAGAGGTGTAAGATCTGGATCTAACCAAATCCTCCGTCCCTTGAGAATGGCCTTGTTAGCTAAAGCCATATCACGTTGAGCTTGATCTACAAACTTAACAATAATGGCACGAGGTTGTGTGCCTTTGTTGCCAATACGATAAGCATGAGCCAAATCCGGATTAGGAACATCAAGTGTTTCAGTCAAAAACTTGGTGACCACACTCTTCACCTCTTCCTTCTCAGATTCAGGTAGACCCGAAATCCTCACATTCTTCATACGAGCAAATTGATTAGCCTTTTCAATCTCTTGCTCTTGACAGAAAGAGATATGAGCAGACTTGGTAGCTTCAGCATAGGACTTCATTTTCACCTCAAGAGTTTCAACCACTTCATGCAAAGCAGGAGTAGTAACAGTAGAAGCTTGAGAACCAACCTTGTCTTGAATGTCCTCAACAGATCCAGAGATTTGGAGCATGATCTTCTCAAAACTTTTGTGAGAAATCTTCAACTCCCTGATTTCATTCTTTGCAGCAGTCAAAGCAACATTTTGTGCCTTGAATTCTTGGCGTAGCACTTTCAATTCCTCCAAAACCGTTTGCACAAGATTGAGAAGTTTGTTTTCAGAATCCATCATGAACCCAACTTTGTAAGATGTTACACAAGCTCAAAGTTTCGAAATGAAAACTTCTTGACAGCAGCTCCGTTGGGGCTGAAAATTTGCAAGTATGTACGCCCGGCCGTTGTGAACAAGCCCACCAAATCTCAGCTCCCGTTGACACTCCAGCAAGAAGATATGGCCTCCGCAAGATTCATGCTCAAATCCCTAAACTCAAAGTTTCGAAATGACAACTTCTTGACAGCAGCTCCGTTGGGGCTGAAAATTTGCAAGTATGTACGCCCGGCCGTTGTGAACAAGCCCACCAAATCTCAGCTCCCGTTGACACTCCAGCAAGAAGATATGGCCTCCGCAAGATTCATGCTCAAATCCCTAAACTCAAAGTTTCGAAATGACAACTTCTTGACAGCAGCTCCGTTGGGGCTGAAAATTTGCAAGTATGTACGCCCGGCCGTTGTGAACAAGCCCAGAGAGAGTGAAGGAGTCAAACTTGGAGACTTTGTGATCAAAGCTCTTTTGTATGCTGATGATATCATATTACTAGCACGTGATGCAATTAGTTTACAGAAACACCTTGATACTTTGGCTAGCTTTTGTACTCGTAATCAGATGGAGTTCAATCTGGAAAAATCAAAGATCATTCTTGTGGGCACTAGATCCAAGTTCTCTCTCTTTTACAAGGGACTAGAATTGGAACAAGTGAAGAGTTACAAATATTTAGGCATTGATTTTTCTCAGAATTATAGTTGGGCACTTTGTGTACAAAAGAGAGTAGAAGCTGGTTACAAAGCTCTATATTCATTGTTAAATCGATGTAGAAGAGCTCATCTAGTATCTTGGAGTCTTAGGAAATTTTTATTTAGGAGTTTAGTGTTGTCGGTGGTTCTATATGGGACACAAGTGTGGGGTCCTGGCAGTAAGAAGACAAGTTGGGAGCGTGTGGAGAGGGTGCAAAAGATCTTCTTACAAGAAGAGTTAGGTGTAAGGAACCAAACTCCTTATGCTATTCTTCTTGCGGAAACCGGTTGTCTACCTCTTGAGGCTGAAGCTCTCTACTTGACCATCACTTATATTAGAAGGGTGAGATCTCTTGATGCTTCTCGACTTCCTCTTCATGCTTTGCGTGCCACACGTTCCAAGGGATGGTTTGCAGATGTGATGACTTGGTCTTTGAAGTGGAATGTGACGGAATTGGATTGGGATCTGCAACCTATGGCCCTTCGCGAGCGTATTAAGGAGGAGTTTCTCAACATCATTTGGAGGAGAGGTGGCACTAAAATGCAGTTTTATCAACTTCATGTGAATCCTATGCTTATTTATTGTGAGCAAGGGTACCTTGTTGCAGAGATTGCTACATCTTTACGCCATATTATTGCCAGGCATAGAACAGGATCTCATAGGCTTGGAATTGAGGAAGGACGTTGGTTGAATATTGATAGGAGTGAACGGATTTGTAGGCTATGTGATGGGAGAAATGTTGAGGATGAAGAGCATGTGTTTATTACTTGTACTAGATATATAGAGATTCGAGTAGCGCATAAAGTTGATGTCGAGAATTTCTTTTCTCTGCTTCAACTCGAGCCTTATGATTTAGGTTGTTATATTAGAGATATTATTAGTTACCGTTCTAGTGCTTTGGGCACTAGCTAGGGGGTTGTTTTGGTTCTCTCCTAGTTTGGAGTTGGATTGTTTGTATTGTGTTTTTTAGCCTTTTGACCCTTTGGGTCCCACGGGCTTGATCTATTTACCATTTACCATTTACCGTTCTAGTGCTTTGGACACTAGCTGGGGGGTTTTTTTGGTTCTTTCCTTGTTTGGAGTTGGATTCTTTGTATTGTGTTCTTTAGCCTTTTGACCCTTTGGGTCCCACGGGCTTGATCTATTTACCATTTACCATGACTTCCATCTGATTTTGAGTACAAAAGCTAGCCAAAGTGTTGAGGTGTTTCTGTAAACTAGATGGTAAATGGTAAATGGTAAATAGATCAAGCCCGTGGGACCCAAAGGGTCAAAAGGCTAAAAAACACAATACAAACAATCCAACTCCAAACTAGGAGAGAACCAAAAGAACCTTCTAGCTAGTGCCCAAAGCACTAGAACGGTAACTAATAATATCTCTAATGTAACAACCTAAATCATAAGGCTCGAGTTGAAGCAGAGAAAAGAAATTCTCGACATCAACTTTATGCGCCACTCGAATCTCTATATATCTAGTACAAGTAATAAACACATGCTCTTCATCCTCAACATTTCTCCCATCACATAGCCTACAAATCCGTTCACTCCTATCAATATTCAACCAACGTCCTTCCTCAATTCCAAGCCTATGAGATCCTGTTCTATGCCTGGCAATCCTGTTCTAGTGGCATCACGTGCTAGTAATATGACATCATCTGCATACAAAAGAGCTTTTATGACAAAGCCTCCAAGTTTGACACCTTCGCTATCACAATCCTCCAACCACCTTTCTATATCATCTATGAAAACTTACTCAAGCGTCCATGCACCTTCAAACTTGATGAGCTTCTGTCGAATATCAATCCCCAAGTCCTCAAAAATTTTCAGCCTAAGATCATGCTTTGTCGAAAAGATAAAAATGTGTGAACATTTTTGTGACCACCTAAACACTCGAGATAAAAAGTCGAATCACATAGCCTACAAATACGTTCACTCCTATCAATGTTCAACCAACGCCCTTCTTCAATCCCAAGACTATGAGATCCAGTTCTATGTCTAGCAATAATATGACGTAAAGAAGTAGATATCTCTGCAAGTAAGTATCCTTGCTCACAATAAACAAGCATAGGATTCACATGAAGTTGATAAAACTGCATCTTGGTGCCTCGTGTGCTACACATAATGCTGAGAAATTCCTCCCTAATACGCTCGCGTAGGGCAATAGGTTGCAAATTCCAATCGAGTTCCGTCACATTCCACCTCAAAGACCAAGTCACCACATTTGCAAACCAACCCTTGGGACGTGTGGCACGCAAAGCTTCAAGAGGAAGTCGAGAAGCATCAAGAGATCTCACTCTTTTGACGTAAGTGATAGTCAAAAAGAGAGCTTCAGCCTCAAGAGGTAGACAACCTGTTTCCGCAAGAAGAATTGCATAAGAAGTTTGGGTCCTCACACCCAATTCTTCTTGTAAGAAGATCTTTTGCACCCTCTCCAAAAATGGTAATGGTAATGGTAAATAGATCAAGCCCGTGGGACCCAAAGGGTCAAAAGGCTAAAAAACACAATACAAACAATTCAACTCCAAACTAGGAGAGAACCAAAAGAACCCCCTAGCTAGTGCCCAAAGCACTAGAACGGTAACTAATAATATCTCTAATGTAACAACCTAAATCATAAGGCTCGAGTTGAAGCAGAGAAAAGAAATTCTCGACATCAACTTTATGCGCCACTCGAATCTCTACATACCTAGAATAAGTAAGAAATACATGCTCTTCATCCTCAACTTTTCTTCCATCACATAGCCTACAAATACGTTCACTCCTATCAAATGGTAAATGGTAAATGGTAAATGGTAAATAGATCAAGCCCGTGGGACCCAAAGGGTCAAAAGGCAAAAAAACACAATACAAACAATCCAACTCCAAACTAGGAGAGAACCAAAAGAACCCCCTAGCTAGTGCCCAAAGCACTAGAACGGTAACTAATAATATCTCTAATGTAACAACCTAAATCATAAGGCTCGAGTTGGAGCAGAGAAAAGAAATTCTCGACATCAACTTTATGCGCCACTCGAATCTCTATATATCTAGTACAAGTAATAAACACATGCTCTTCATCCTCAACATTTCTCCCATCACATAGCCTACAAATCCGTTCACTCCTATCAATATTCAACCAACGTCCTTCCTCAATTCCAAGCCTATGAGATCCTGTTCTATGCCTCGCAATAATATGACGTAAAGATGTAGCAATCTCTGCAACAAGGTACCCTTGCTCACAATAAATAAGCATAGGATTCACATGAAGTTGATAAAACTGCATTTTAGTGCCTCCTCTCCTCCAAATGATGTTGAGAAACTCCTCCTTAATACGCTCGCGAAGGGATTTAGTTTTGTTCAACCAACGCCCTTCTTCAATCCCAAGACTATGAGATCCAGTTCTATGTCTAGCAATAATATAACGTAAAGAAGTAGATATCTCTGCAAGTAAGTATCCTTGCTCACAATAAACAAGCATAGGATTCACATGAAGTTGATAAAACTGCATCTTGGTGCCTCGTGTGCTACACATAATGCTGAGAAATTCCTCCCTAATACGCTCGCGTAGGGCAATAGGTTGCAAATTCCAATCGAGTTCCGTCACAATCCACCTCAAAGACCAAGGTAGAAGAAGACCAGAAGACCAAGTAGGTTTAGAAGACCAAGTAGGTTTAGAAGATCGTACTGCCAACCGCCTCCAAAAGGATTTGGGATTCTCCAAGAGCTCCTTTGTCAAGCACTCTTGCTTCTGCCTCAAAAATGCTCGTTTCTTGGACTTCACCAAGTCTTTGTAAAGTCTTGTCGTAATCAACCGATTGTGAAGATCCAAGGATTTATCAAGTGATCTCGCCCTCGCTTGCTTGCAATCAAAGTCAAACCATCCATTGCAAGGAAGACCTCTAGCTCTCCTGGTCTTATGTCTCAAAAAGAACTTAGAAGCAGAGTTTTGGAGCAACTCAGTTAGTTGCAAACTAGATGTATGTGGATCAAGGCTCCAAGTAGTACAAGTCAAGAGGTCTTGGAAATGTTCACTATAAAGTTGCTTCTTACTAGCATCTAAACAAAACTTGGGGGAAGTAGAAACATAGTGACATGTAGGGAGAGGGATTGACGTTGACAACAAAAGAGTAAATAAAAGAGGTGTATGATCTGATTCTGGTTGAGGCTCTAGAATATCAAACGCTGAGATAAATGAACTATTAGTGGCTGAGGACAAAAGATAATCTATAGTGCTAACACCAGTAGAGGAAAAACATGTATTGGAGTGAGAGTTGGGAAAGAAAGAAACACCATTGAGAACTTTCAGATTACAAGTGGCTCCAAAAGTCAAGAAATGCTCAGTCAAATCATTTGTACAAGAATCACATGAGACTCTAGACCACAAACTATCTCTACTTTCTTCAAAAGAGTGAGAAGACAAGGAACTATCAAATTGTGTAAATTGAGCGGAACTTATGCGGGCATTGAAGTCTCCAACAAGAAAAACTTCACCTTTGTCTTGATATTTGAGAACATCTCCTATGAGCCGATGGAATGGTTGACTTCGATTGCAAGTGCTTGTGGAGTAGATCTGCATGGATAATGGTGCAAAGTAGCAAACTGCCAAATAACTGTAAGATCCTCCAATCAATCCAAGACGAAGCCAATGATATTGTTTCCCAATATCTTGGCTTTCCAAATGTATCATAGGAAGAAGTTCAGATCTGATGAAAGTAGCAATGCCTCCAAAGCCTCTTCCTGCTCGTCGATTTCTATGGTTCCAAGTAGATCCCACCAGAGTAAACCCTTGTATCTCTCCAATAACATTGCTTTCATGCTCCCAAGTCTCAACAATGTTGAGGATGTCCGCCATCTTCCAAATCGGATGTGCACTCACATACTTAGTCGTAGATAGGCCTCTTATGTTCCACATCAACACCCTCAATCTCTTGGATTGCTAGGTTGATGATTGTCTCCTCCTCTTGGTGATAATAGCTTGACTATCACGTAGATAAGCTACAAAACCTGCATCTTGAGCTTCTTTGACTTTTGCAAGCTCCTTCCTCCTTGCTTCAACTTGAAGAGGTGTAAGATCTGGATCTAACCAAATCCTCCGTCCCTTGAGAATGGCCTTGTTAGCTAAAGCCATATCACGTTGAGCTTGATCCACAAACTTAACAATAATGGCACGAGGTTGTGTGCCTTTGTCGCCAATACGCCAATAATAAGCATGAGCCAAATCCGGATTAGGAACATCAAGTGTTTCAGTCAAAAACTTGGTGACCACACTCTTCACCTCTTCCTTCTCAGATTCAGGTAGACCCGAAATCCTTACATTCTTCATACGAGCAAATTGATTAGCCTTTTCAATCTCTTGCTCTTGACAGAAAGAGATATGAGCAGACTTGGTAGCTTCAGCATAGGACTTCATTTTCACCTCAAGAGTTTCAACCACTTCATGCAAAGCAGGAGTAGTAACAGTAGAAGCTTGAGAACCAACCTTGTCTTGAATGTCCTCAACAGATCCAGAGATTTGGAGCATGATCTTCTCAAAACTTTCGTGAGAAATCTTCAACTCCCTGATTTCATTCTTTGCAGCAGCCAAGGCAACATTTTGTGCCTTGAATTCTTGGCGTAGCACTTTCAATTCCTCCAAAACCGTTTGCACAAGATTGAGAAGTTTGTTTTCAGAATCCATCATGAACCCAACTTTGTAAGATGTTACACAAGCTCAAAGTTTCGAAATGAAAACTTCTTGACAGCAGCTCCGTTGGGGCTGAAAATTTGCAGGTATGTGCGCCCGGCCGTCGTCAACAAGCCCACCAAATCTCAGCTCCTGTTGACACTCCAGCAAGAAGATATGGCCTCCGCAAGATTCATGCTCAAATCCCTAAACTCAAAGTTTCGAAATGACAACTTCTTGACAGCAGCTGCCAACGCAAACGCTGCCAACCTGTCTTCTTACAACCAGGACCCCACACTTGTGTTCCATATAAGATAACGGGAAACACTAAGCTCCTGAATAAGAATTTCCTAAGACTCCAAGACACTAGATGAGCTCCTCTACATCTATTTAGCAATGAATATAGAGCTTTGAAACCAGCTTCTACCCTCTTTTGCACACAAAGTGCCCAACTATAATCAGATGAGAAATCAATGCCCAAATATTTGTAACTTTTCACTTGTTCCAACTCTAATCCTTTGTAACAGAAAGAGAGCTTGGATCTAGTGCCCACAAGAATGACTTTGGACTTCTCCAAATTGACTTCCATCTGATTTTGAGTACAAAAGCTAGCCAAAGTGTCAAGGTGTTTCTGTAAACTAGTGGCATCACGTGCTAGTAATATGACATCATCTGCATACAAAAGAGCTTTGATGACAAAGCCTCCAAGTTTAACACCTTCGCTATCACAATCCTCCAACCATCTTTCTATATCATCTATGAAAACCCCAAAGAGAGTGGGAGAGAGAGGACAACCTTGAATGACTCCAATGGTGCTGATAATCTCTTCGGTTTGAGAAGTGTTGATCTTGGCCCGAACTGAGTGGTATAATGCAGCCACCGCTGCCAAGAGATCTGATGGTACTCCAATGGCTTGCAATCTTTGCCATAAAAGCTCACGAGGTACTGTGTCAAAAGCTTTCTTGAAATCAATGAAGGCACAAAACAAAGCTTTTCCATTACCCTTGGATTTCTCCCATAGAATGGTAAATGGTAAATGGTAAATAGATCAAGCCCGTGGGACCCAAAGGGTCAAAAGGCTAAAAAATACAATACAAACAAACCAACTCCAAACAAGGAGAGAACCAAAAGAACCCCCTAGCTAGTGCCCAAAGCACTAGAACGGTAACTAATAATATCTCTAATGTAACAACCTAAATCATAAGGCTCGAGTTGAAGCAGAGAAAAGAAATTCTCGACATCAACTTTATGCGCTACTCGAATCTCTATATATCTAGTACAAGTAATAAACACATGCTCTTCATCCTCAACATTTCTCCCATCACATAGCCTACAAATCCGTTCACTCCTATCAATATTCAACCAACGTCCTTCCTCAATTCCAAGCCTATGAGATCCTGTTCTATGCCTGGCAATAATATGACGTAAAGATGTAGCAATCTCTGCAACAAGGTACCCTTGCTCACAATAAATAAGCATAGGATTCACATGAAGTTGATAAAACTGCATTTTAGTGCCTCCTCTCCTCCAAATGATGTTGAGAAACTCCTCCTTAATACGCTCGCGAAGGGCCATAGGTTGCAGATCCCAATCCAATTCCGTCACATTCCACCTCAAAGACCAAGTCATCACATCTGCAAACCATCCCTTGGAACGTGTGGCACGCAAAGCATGAAGAGGAAGTCGAGAAGCATCAAGAGATCTCACCCTTCTAATATAAGTGATGGTCAAGTAGAGAGCTTCAGCCTCAAGAGGTAGACAACCGGTTTCCGCAAGAAGAATAGCATAAGGAGTTTGGTTCCTTACACCTAACTCTTCTTGTAAGAAGATCTTTTGCACCCTCTCCACACGCTCCCAACTTGTCTTCTTTCTAAACACCAAAAAATATCGTAACTTCTCACTCAAGCGTCCATGCACCTTCAAACTTGATGAGCTTCTGCCGAATATCAATCCCCAAGTCCTCAAAAATTTTCAGCCTCAGATCATGCTTTGTCGAAAAGATAAAAATGTCTGAACATTTTTGTGACCACCTGAGCACTCGAGATAAAAAGTCGAAACTCAAAATGGTCTGTAACTTCTGACTCAAGCGTCCGTTAACCTTCAAACTTTTTATGCTACTGCCAAATATTGATCTCCAAGTCCCTAAAAATTTTCAGCCTCAGGTCATGCTTTGTCAAAAAGATAAAAATGTCTGAACATTTTTGAGACCACCGGAACACTCAAAACAAAAAGTCGAAACTCCAAATGGGCTGTAACTTCTGACTCAAGCGTCCGTTCACCTTCAAACTTTTTATGCTACTGCCAAATATTGATCTCCAAGTCCCCAAAAATTTTAAGCCTCAGATCATGCTTCATCAAAAAGATAAAAATGTCTGAACATTTTTGTGACCACCGGAACACTCGAAACAAAAAGTCGAAACTCCAAATGGACTGTAACTTCTGAATCAAGCGTCCGTTCACCTTCAAAGTTTTTATCCTACTGCCGAATATTATTCTCCAAGTCTCAAAAAATTTCCAGCCTCACATCATACTTCGCCAAAAAGATAAAAATGTCTGAACATTTTTGTGACCACGTGAAACACTCCAAATTGACACTCTTCACTGAAGAAATTCGTGAACTTCGGCGTCCCAACTCTAAATCTCTGCAAGAAACGATGAATCAAATTTTATCTATGTTTAAATCTATAGAAACGATCTCGACCCCAACACTCGAAAACTCCAACTCGAAACTTGAGAAATCCGTGAACTTCGGCCTCCCAACTCCAAAATGCGTGAAATTTTGCAGGCTGGAGCGCGCTACCCAACTCCACGTCCCTGCAAATTATTAGCTTTCGTGGACACTCAGACGCGAAGAAACAATCTCTGCAAGAAACGATCTCGACCCCAACACTCGAAAACTCCAAATCGAAACTTGAGAACACGTAAAACCAAGATATGGTCTATAGTGTTGAATGTAGGACGAAAACCAGCTTGGAACCGCGCTCTCTTTTGACAAGATTCAGCCCATGTGCTCAACTTTGACTCCACCAATTTGCCAAATAACTTGGCAAAAATACTACCCACCATGATAGTGCGATAGTTTGTCACCAAGGCCTTGCTCCCAGATTTGTGAATAGGAACAATCTTCCGTAGAGACCAAGATGAAGGAAAGCCATGAATAGCAGCATCCTCTAACACTTTCGTGAGTATAGGCCCAATAGCATCTCCTCCCCACTTGAGAAGTTCAATGGAAAGCCCATCCAAATCCTCACATTTACCATTTGCCAATTGTCTGAGTTGAGTCATCACTTCAACTTCTGAAAATAAGCCTGGATTTCCTTCACAATGTGGCATAGATGCAACATTGGGAAAGAAATAAAGCTTTTCAGCAAAAGAAATCAAAGACTTGGGATCAAGAGTAGGTTTAGAAGATTGTACTGCTAACCGCCTCCAAAAGGATTTGGGATTCTCCAAGAGCTCCTTTGTCAAGCACTCTTGCTTCTGCCTCAAAAATGCTCGTTTCTTGGACTTCACCAAGTCTTTGTAAAGTCTTGTCATAATCAACCGATTGTGAAGATCCAAGGATTTATCAAGTGATCTCGCCCTCGCTTGCTTGCAATCAAAGTCAAACCATCAATTGCAAGGAAGACCTCTAGCTCTCCTGGTCTTATGTCTCAAAAAGAACTAAGAAGCAGAGTTTTGGAGCAACTCTGTTAGTTGCAAACTAGATGTATGTGGATCAAGGCTCCAAGTAGTACAAGTCAAGAGGTCTTGGAAATGTTCACTGTAAACTTGCTTCTTACTAGCATCTAAACAAAACTTGGGGGAAGTAGAAACATAGTGACATGTAGAGAGAGGGATTGACGTTGACAACAAAAGAGTAAATAAAAGAGGTGTATGATCTGATTCTGGTTGAGGCTCTAGAATATCAAACGCTGAGATAAATGAACTATTAGTGGCAGAGGACAAAAGATAATCTATAGTGCTAACACCAGCAGAGGAAAAAAATGTATTGGAGTGAGAGTTGGGAAAGAAAGAAACACCATTAAGAACTTTCAGATTACAAGTGGCTCCAAAAGTCAAGAAATGCTCAGTCAAATCATTTGTACAAGGATCACAAGAGACTCTAGACCACAAACTATCTCTACTTTCTTCAAAAGAGTGAGAAGACAAGGAACTATCAAATTGTGTAAATTGAGCGGAACGTATGCGGGCATTGAAGTCTCCAACAAGAAAAACTTCACCTTTGTCTTGATATTTGAGAACATCTCCTATGAGCCGATGGAATGGTTGACTTCGATTGCAAGTGCTTGTGGAGTAGATCTGCATGGATAATGGTGCAAAGTAACAAACTGCCAAATAACTGTAAGATCCTCCAATCGATCCAAGACGAAGCCAATGATATTGTTTCCCAATATCTTGGCTTTCCAAATGTATCATAGGAAGAAGTTCAGATCTGATGAAAGTAGCAATGCCTCCAAAGCCTCTTCCTGCTCGTCGATTTCTATGGTTCCTAGTAGATCCCACCAGAGTAAAACCTTGTATCTCTCCAATAACATTACTTTCATGCTCCCAAGTCTCAACAATGTTGAGGATGTCCGCCATCTTCCAAATCGTATGTGCACTCACATACTTAGTCGTAGATAGGCCTCTTATATTCCACATCAACACCCTCAATCTCTTGGATTGCTAGGTTGATGATTGTCTCCTCCTCTTGGTGATAATAGCTTGACTATCACGTAGATAAGCTACAAAACCTGCATCTTGAGCTTCTTTGACTTTTGCAAGCTCCTTCCTCCTTGCTTCAACTTGAAGAGGTGTAAGATCTGGATCTAACCAAATCCTCCGTCCCTTGAGAATGGCCTTGTTAGCTAAAGCCATATAAACCCTTTGTGTTTTTTAGCCTTTTGACCCTTTGGGTCCCACGGGCTTGATCTATTTACCATTTACCATTTACCATATCACGTTGAGCTTGATCTACAAACTTAACAATAATGGCACGAGGTTGTGTGCCTTTGTTGCCAATACGATAAACATGAGCCAAATCCGGATTAGGAACATCAAGTGTTTCAGTCAAAAACTTGGTGACCACACTCTTCACCTCTTCCTTCTCAGATTCAGGTAGACCCGAAATCCTCACATTCTTCATACGAGCAAATTGATTAGGTTGATTGAGGTTAAATGGCAAATTGATTGATTATGGTTGATATTTCAGAACACGTAGAGGATATCCAGGAGAAAGTTGGTTCTCAAGCTTCCACTGCTGCTACTCCTAGATTGCATGAAGTGGTTGAAAGTCTAGAGGTGAAGATGAAATCTTATGCAGAAGCCACCAAGTCTGCTCATATCTTTTTCTGTCAAGAGCAAGAGATTGAAAAGACTAATCAATTTGCTCGTAGAAAGAATGTAAGAATTTCTGGTCTACCTGAATCTGAGAAGGAAGAGGTGAAGAGTGTTGTCACCAAGTTTTTAGCTGAAACACTTGATGTTCCTAATGCGGATGTGGCTCAAGCTTTTCGCATTGGAACCATAGGAACTCAACCTCGAGCCATCATAGTTAAGTTCAATGACCAAACTCAACGTGATACAGCTTTAGCCAACAAAGCTGTACTCAAAGGACGTAGGATTTGGTTAGATCCCGATCTCACACCTCTACAAGTAGAGGCAAGGAGAAAGGAGCTTGCAAAAGTCAAAGAAGCTCAAGATGCTGGATTTTTTGCTTATCTTCGTGATGGACAAGCAATTGTCACTCAAAGGAAGAGACAATCATCCACATAGCAATCCAAGAGCTTGAGGGTGTTAATGTGGAATATTAGAGGTCTTTCTACAACCAAGTATGTGAGTGCTAATCCGATTTGGAAGATGGCGGACATCATCAACATTGTGGAGACGTGGGAACATGAGAGCAACACTATTGGAGAGATACCAGGGTTTACTTTGGTGGGATCCACTTGGAATCAGAGAAGTCAACGAGCTGGAAGAGGCTATGGCGGTATTGCTACTTTCATCAGATCTCAATTTCTACCTTTGATACATTTAGAAGGTCAAGATATTGGAGGTCAATATCATTGGCTTCGTCTTGGTTTGGTTGAAGGATCTTATAGTTATTTGGCTGTTTGTTACTTTGCACCATTGTCCATGCCTATCTACTCCACACGCACTTGCAATCGGAGTCAACCATTCCATCGACTTATAGGAGATGTTCTCAATTATCAGAGCAAAGGTGAAATTTTTCTGGTTGGAGATTTCAATGCTCGAATAGGTTGTGCACAATTTACCCAAGTTGGTGATCTCTTGAGTTCTTCCTCCTTTGAAGAACTTGAAGATAGTATGTGGTGTAAATGGTAAATGGTAAATGGTAAATAGATCAAGCCCGGGGGACCCAAAGGGTCAAAAGGCTGAAAAACACAATACAAGCGACAACCACAAACAAGGGAAAAGACCCCAAAGGCCAAACCCTAGCTAGTGCCAAGAGCACTAGAACGATAACTAATAATGTCCCTAATATAACAACCTAAATCAAAAGGAACTAACTGTAACAAAGAATAAAAATTCTCTACATCTATATTATGAGTCACTCTAATCTCTGCATATCTAGTACAAGTAAGAAATACATGCTCTTCATCCTCAACTTCTCTTCCATCACATAGCCTACAAATACGTTCACTCCTGTCAATATTAAGCCAACGTCCTTCCTCAATTCCAAGCCTATGATAATGGTAAATGGTAAATGGTAAATAGATCAAGCCCGTGGGACCCAAAGGGTCAAAAGGCTAAAAAACACTATACAAACAATCCAACTCCAAACTAGGAGAGAACCAAAAGAACCCCCTAGCTAGTGCCCAAAGCACTAGAACGGTAACAAATAATATCCCTAATGTAACAACCTAAATCATAAGGCTCGAGTTGAAGCAGAGAAAAGAAATTCTCGACATCAACTTTGTGCGCCACTCGAATCTCTACATACCTAGAACAAGTAAGAAATACATGCTCTTCATCCTCAACTTTTCTTCCATCACATAGCCTACAAATACGTTCACTCCTATCAATGTTCAACCAACGCCCTTCTTCAATCCCAAGACTATGGGATCCAGTTCTATGTCTAGCAATAATATGACGTAAAGAAGTAGATATCTCTACAAGTAAGTATCCTTGCTCACAATAAACAAGCATAGGATTCACATGAAATTGATAAAACTGCATCTTGGTGCCTCGTGTGCTCCACATAATGCTGAGAAATTCCTCCTTAATACGCTCGCGTAGGGCAATAGGTTGCAAATTCCAATCGAGTTCCGTCACATTCCACCTCAAAGACCAAGTCACCACATCTGCAAACCAACCCTTGGGACGTGTGGCACGCAAAGCTTCAAGAGGAAGTCGAGAAGCATCAAGAGATCTCACTCTTTTGACGTAAGTGATAGTCAAAAAGAGAGCTTCAGCCTCAAGAGGTAGACAACCTGTTTCCGCCTTGTTGTGAAGGAACATCAGGCTTATTTTCTGAATCAGAGGTGATGACTCAAGTTAGAAAATTAGCAAATGGTAAATCGGAGGATTTGGATGGTCTCTCTATTGAACTTTTGAAGTGGGGAGGAGATCTTATTGGACCGAGACTCACCAAAGCGTTAGAGAATGCAGCTATGTATGGTTTTCCTTCAGCTTGGTCATTACGGAAGATTGTGCCTATTCACAAGTCAGGAAGGAAGGACTTGGTGACAAACTATCGCACTATCATGGTGGGTAGTGTTTTTGCCAAGTTGTTTGGCAAATTGGTGGAGTCAAAGTTGAGCACATGGACTGAATCTCACCGAAAGAGAGCACGGTTTCAAGCAGGCTTTCGCCCCACATACAACACCATTGACCATATCTTGGCTTTGCGTGTTTTATGGGAGAAGTCGAAGGGCAATGGCAAAGCTTTGTTTTGCGCCTTCATTGATTTTAAGAAAGCTTTTGACACCGTACCTCGTGAGCTATTATGGGAAAGGCTGCAAGTCATTGGAGTACCATCAGATCTTCTAGCAACTGTGGCCACGCTTTACCAATCTGTTCGAGCCAAGATCAACACTTCTCAAACTGAAGAGGTTTTGAGTACCATTGGAGTGATTCAAGGTTGTCCTCTCTCTCCTACTCTCTTTGGAGTTTTTATAGATGATATCGAAGAGTGGTTGGAGGCATGTGATAGTGAAGGTGTCAAGCTTGGAAACTTTGTTATCAAAGCTCTCTTGTATGCAGATGATATCATATTACTAGCACGTGATGCAATTAGTTTACAGAAACACCTATACACTTTGGCTAGCTTTTGTACCCAGAATCAGATGGAGGTAAATATAGAGAAGTCCAAAGTCATGATAGTGGGCACTAGATCCAAGTTTTCCTTCTATTACCAGGATCTACAATTAGAAGAGGTGAAGAGTTATAAATATCTAGGCATTGATTTTTCTAATGATTATAGTTGGGCACTTTGTGTGCAAAAGAGAGTAGAAGGTGGTTACAAAGCTCTATATTCATTGCTAAATCGGTGTAGAAGGGCTCATCTTGTGTCTTGGAGTCTTAGGAAATTTTTATTTAGAAGCTTAGTGTTGCCGGTAGTATTGTATGGAACCCAAGTGTGGGGTCCTGGTTGTAAGAAGACAGGATGGGAGCGTGTGGAGAGGGTGCAGAAGATATTTCTACAAGAAGAATTGGGTGTGAGAAACCAAACCTCATATGCTATTCTTCTTGCGGAAACAGGTTGTTTACCTCTAGAGGCTGAAGCTCTATACTTGACCATCACTTACATCACAAGGGTGAGATCTCTTGATGCTTCTCGCCTTCCTCCTCAGGCTTTGAGTGCCACACGTGCCAAAGGATGGTTAGCGGATGTGATAACTTGGTCTTTGAGGTGGAATGTGACGGAACGCGATTGGGACCTACAACCTATAGCACTACGTGAACGTCTAAAGGAGGAGTTTCTGAACATTATTTGGAGCAAGCGCGGCACCAAGATGCAGTTTTATCAACTTCATGTGAATCCTATGCTTGTTTATTGTGAACAGGATTACCTACTTGCAGGAATCTCTACGTCCTTACGTCATCTTATTGCTAGGCATAGAACCGGATCTCATAGGCTAGGAATTGAGGAAGGACGTTGGCTTAATATTGATAGGAGTCAACGTATTTGTAGGCTATGTGATGGAAGAGAAGTTGAGGATGAAGAGCATGTATTTCTTACTTGTACTAGATATGCAGAGATTAGAGTGACTCATAATATAGATGTAGAGAATTTTTATTCTTTGTTACAGTTAGTTCCTTTTGATTTAGGTTGTTATATTAGGGACATTATTAGTTATCGTTCTAGTGCTCTTGGCACTAGCTAGGGTTTGGCCTTTGGGGTCTTTTCCCTTGTTTGTGGCTGTCGCTTGTATTGTGTTTTTCAGCCTTTTGACCCTTTGGGTCCCCCGGGCTTGATCTATTACCATTTACCATTTACCATTTACCGCAAGAAGAATTGCATAAGAAGTTTGGGTCCTCACACCCAATTCTTCTTGTAAGAAGATCTTTTGCACCCTCTCCAAACGCTGCCAACCTGTCTTCTTACAACCAGGACCCCACACTTGTGTTCCATATAAGATAACGGGAAACACTAAGCTCCTGAATAAGAATTTCCTAAGACTCCAAGACACTAGATGGGCTCCTCTACATCTATTTAGCAATGAATATAGAGCTTTGAAACCAGCTTCTACCCTCTTTTGCACACAAAGTGCCGAACTATAATCATTAGAAAAATCAATGCCTAGATATTTATAGCTCTTCACCTCTTCTAATATGAGATCCAGTTCTATGCCTAGCAATAATATGACGTAAGGACGTAGAGATTCCTGCAAGTAGGTAATCTTGTTCACAATAAACAAGCATAGGATTCACATGAAGTTGATAAAACTGTATCTTGGTGCCGCGCTTGCTCCAAATAATGTTTAGAAACTCCTCCTTTAGACGTTCACGTAGTGCTATAGGTTGTAGGTCCCAATCGCGTTCCGTCACATTCCACCTAGAAGACCAAGTTATCACATCCGCTAACCATCCTTTGGCACGTGTGGCACTCAAAGCCTGAGGAGGAAGGCGAGAAGCATCAAGAGATCTCACCCTTGTGATGTAAGTGATGGTCAAGTATAGAGCTTCAGCCTCTAGAGGTAAACAACCTGTTTCCGCAAGAAGAATAGCATATGAGGTTTGGTTTCTCACACCCAATTCTTCTTGTAGAAATATCTTCTGCACCCTCTCCACACGCTCCCATCCTGTCTTCTTACAACCAGGACCCCACACTTGGGTTCCATACAATACTACCGGCAACACTAAGCTTCTGAATAAAAATTTCCTAAGACTCCAAGACACAAGATGAGCCCTTCTACACCGATTTAGCAATGAATATAGAGCTTTGTAACCACCTTCTACTCTCTTTTGCACACAAAGTGCCGAACTATAATCATTAGAAAAATCAATGCCTAGATATTTATAGCTCTTCACCTCTTCTAATTGTAGATCCTGGTAATAGAAGGAAAACTTGGATCTAGTGCCCACTATCATGACTTTGGACTTCTCTATATTTACCTCCATCTGATTCTGGGTACAAAAGCTAGCCAAAGTGTATAGGTGTTTCTGTAAACTAATTGCATCACGTGCTAGTAATATGATATCATCTGCATACAAGAGAGCTTTGATAACAAAGTTTCCAAGCTTGACACCTTCACTATCACATGCCTCCAACCACTCTTCGATATCATCTATAAAAACTCCAAATAGAGTAGGAGAGAGATATTACAACCTTGAATCACTCCAATGGTACTCAAAACCTCTTCTGTTTGAGAAGTGTTGATCTTGGCTCGAACAGATTGGTAAAGCGTGGCCACAGCTGCTAGAAGATCTGATGGTACTCCAATGACTTGCAGCCTTTCCCATAATAGCTCACGAGGTACGGTGTCAAAAGCTTTCTTAAAATCAATGAAGGCGCAAAACAAAGCTTTGCCATTGCCCTTTGATTTCTCCCATAAAACACGCAAAGCCAAGATATGGTAAATGGTAAATGGTGTTGTATGTGGGGCGAAAGCCTGCTTGAAACCGCGCTCTCTTTCGATGAGATTCAGTCCATGTGCTCAACTTTGACTCCACCAATTTGCCAAACAACTTGGCAAAAACACTACCCACCTTGATAGTGCGATAGTTTGTCACCAAGTCCTTCCTTCCTGACTTGTGAATAGGCACTATCTTCCGTAATGACCAAGCTGAAGGAAAACCATATATAGCTGCATTCTCTAACGCTTTGGTGAGTCTCGGTCCAATAAGATTTCCTCCCCACTTCAAAAGTTCAATAGAGAGACCATCCAAATCCTCCGATTTACCATTTGCTAATTTTCTAACTTGAGTCATCACCTCTAATTCAGAAAATAAGCCTGATGTTCCTTCACAACAAGGCATTGATGCAGCGTTGGGAAAGAAATAAAGCTTTTCAGCAAAGTCAATCAAACTCTTGGGATCAAGAGTAGGTTTTGAAGACCTTACAGCTAACCGTCTTCAAAAGGATTTGGGATTCTCCATCAACTCTTTTGTCAAGGATTCCTGCTTCGTCCTCAAAAAAGCTCTTTTTTTAGACTTCACCAAGTACGTGAGTGCACATCCGATTTGGAAGATGGCGGACATCCTCAACATTGTTGAGACTTGGGAGCATGAAAGTAATGTTATTAGAGAGATACAAGGGTTTACTTTGGTGGGATCTACTTGGAACCATAGAAATCGACGAGCAGGAAGAGGCTTTGGAGGCATTGCTACTTTCATCAGATCTGAACTTCTTCCTATGATACATTTGGAAAGCCAAGATATTGGGAAACAATATCATTGGCTTCGTCTTGGATTGATTGGAGGATCTTACAGTTATTTGGCAGTTTGTTACTTTGCACCATTATCCATGCAGATCTACTCCACAAGCACTTGCAATCGAAGTCAACCATTCCATCGGCTCATTGGAGATGTTCTCAAATATCAAGACAAAGGTGAAGTTTTTCTTGTTGGAGACTTCAATGCCCGCATACGTTCCGCTCAATTTACACAATTTGATAGTTTCTTGTCTTCTCACTCTTTTGAAGAAAGTAGAGATAGTTTGTGGTCTAGAGTCTCTTGTGATCCTTGTACAAATGATTTGACTGAGCATTTCTTGACTTTTGGAGCCACTTGTAATCTGAAAGTTCTCAATGGTGTTTCTTTCTTTCCCAACTCTCACTCCAATACATGTTTTTCCTCTACAGGTGTTAGCACTATAGATTATCTTTTGTCCTCTGCCACCAATAGTTCATTTATCTCAGCGTTTGATATTCTAGAGCCTCAACCAGAATCAGATCATACACCTCTTTTATTTACTCTTTTGTTGTCAACGTCAATCCCTCTCCCTACATGTCACTATGTTTCTACTTCCCCCAAGTTTTGTTTAGATGCTAGTAAGAAGCAACTTTATAGTGAACATTTCCAAGACCTCTTGACTTGTACTACTTGGAGCCTTGATCCACATACATCTAGTTTGCAACTAACAGAGTTGCTCCAAAACTCTGCTTCCAAGTTCTTTTTGAGACATAAGACAAGGAGAGCTAGAGGTCTTCCTTGCAATGGATGGTTTGACTTTGATTGCAAGCAAGCGAGGGCGAGATCACTTGATAAATCCTTGGATCTTCACAATCGGTTGATTATGACAAGACTTTACAAAGACTTGGTGAAGTCCAAGAAACGAGCATTTTTGAGGCAGAAGCAAGAGTGCTTGACAAAGGAGCTCTTAGAGAATCCCAAATCCTTTTGGAGGCGGTTGGCAGTACGATCTTCTAAACCTACTCTTGATCCCAAGTCTTTGATTTCTTTTTCTCAAAAGCTTTATTTCTTTCCCAATGTTGCATCTATGCCACATTGTGAAGGAAATCCAGGCTTATTTTCAGAAGTTGAAGTGATGACTCAACTCACACAATTGGCAAATGGTAAATGGTAAATAGATCAAGCCCGTGGGACCCAAAGGGTCAAAAGGCTAAAAAACACAATACAAACAATCCAACTCCAAACTAGGAGAGAACCAAAAGAACCCCCTAGCTAGTGCCCAAAGCACTAGAACGGTAACTAATAATATCTCTAATGTAACAACCTAAATCATAAGGCTCGAGTTGAAGCAGAGAAAAAAAATTCTCGACATCAACTTTATGCGCTACTCGAATCTCTATATATCTAGTACAACTAATAAATGGTAAATGGTAAATGGTAAATAGATCAAGCCCGTGAGACCCAAAGGGTCAAAAGGCTAAAAAACACAAGTAATAAACACATGCTCTTCATCCTCAACATTTCTCCCATCACATAGCCTACAAATCCGTTCACTCCTATCAATATTCAACCAACGTCCTTCCTCAATTCCAAGCCTATGAGATCCTGTTCTATGCCTGGCAATAATATGACGTAAAGATGTAGCAATCTCTGCAACAAGGTACCCTTGCTCACAATAAATAAGCATAGGATTCACATGAAGTTGGTAAAACTGCATTTTAGTGCCTCCTCTCCTCCAAATGATGTTGAAAAACTCCTCCTTAATACGCTCGCGAAGGGCCATATGACGTGGTGACAAACTATCGCACCATCATGGTTGGTAGTGTTTTTGCCAAGTTGTTTGGGAAGTTGGTAGAATCGAAGTTGAGCACATGGACAGAGGATTTTCAGAAGAGAGCAAAGGCCCAAGCTGGTTTTCGTCCTACATACAACACTATTGACCATATTTTGGCCTTACGTGTTTTATGGGAGAAATCCAAGGGCAATGGGAAAGCTTTATTTTGTGCCTTCATCGATTTGAAGAAAGCTTTTGATACTGTTCCTCGAAAGCTTTTATGGGAAAGACTACAAGACATTGGAGTACCGGCTAATCTACTCGGAGCTGTGGCCACTTTATACACTTCAGTTCGAGCTAAGATTGATGCCTCTCAGCCTCAAGAGATCTCGAGCACCATTGGAGTTATTCAAGGTTGTCCTCTCTCTCCTACTCTATTCGGAATATTCATAGATGATATAGAAAGGTGGTTGGATGATTGTGAGAGTGAAGGAGTCAAACTTGGAGACTTTGTGATCAAAGCTCTTTTGTATGCAGATGATATCATATTACTAGCACGTGATGCAATTAGTTTACAGAAACACCTTGATACTTTGGCTAGCTTTTGTACTCGAAATCAGATGGAGGTCAATCTGGAAAAATCAAAGATCATTCTTGTGGGCACTAGATCCAAGTTCTCTCTCTTTTACAAGGGACTAGAATTGGAACAAGTGAAGAGTTACAAATATTTAGGCATTGATTTTTCTCAGAATTATAGTTGGGCACTTTGTGTACAAAAGAGAGTAGAAGCTGGTTACAAAGCTCTATATTCATTGTTAAATCGATGTAGAAGAGCTCATCTAGTATCTTGGAGTCTTAGGAAATTTTTATTTAGGAGTTTAGTGTTGCCGGTGGTTCTATATGGGACACAAGTGTGGGGTCCTGGCAGTAAGAAGACAAGTTGGGAGCGTGTGGAGAGGGTGCAAAAGATCTTCTTACAAGAAGAGTTAGGTGTAAGGAACCAAACTCCTTATGCTATTCTTCTTGCGGAAACCGGTTGTCTACCTCTTGAGGTTGAAGCTCTCTACTTGACCATCACTTATATTAGAAGGGTGAGATCTCTTGATGCTTCTCGACTTCCTCTTCATGCTTTGCGTGCCACACGTTCCAAGGGATGGTTTGCAGATGTGATAACTTGGTCTTTAAGGTGGAATGTGACGGAATTGGATTGGGATCTGCAACCTATGGCCCTTCGCGAGCGTATTAAGGAGGAGTTTCTCAACATCATTTGGAGGAGAGGAGGCACTAAAATGCAGTTTTATCAACTTCATGTGAATCCTATGCTTATTTATTGTGAGCAAGGATACCTTGTTGCAGAGATTGCTACATCTTTACGTCATATTATTGCCAGGCATAGAACAGGATCTCATAGGCTTGGAATTGAGGAAGGACGTTGGTTGAATATTGATAGGAGTGAACGGATTTGTAGGCTATGTGATGGGAGAAATGTTGAGGATGAAGAGCATGTGTTTATTACTTGTACTAGATATATAGAGATTCGAGTGGCGCATAAAGTTGATGTCGAGAATTTCTTTTCTCTGCTTCAACTCGAGCCTTATGATTTAGGTTGTTACATTAGAGATATTATTAGTTACCGTTCTAGTGCTTTGAGCACTAGCTAGGGGGTTCTTTTGGTTCTCTCCTAGTTTGGAGTTGGATTGTTTGTATTGTGTTTTTTAGCCTTTTGACCCTTCGGGTCCCACGGGCTTGATCTATTTACCATTTACCATTTACCATAGGTTGCAGATCCCAATCCAATTCCGTCACATTCCACCTCAAAGACCAAGTCATCACATCTGCAAACCATCCCTTGGAACGTGTGGCACGCAAAGCATGAAGAGGAAGTCGAGAAGCATCAAGAGATCTCATCCTTCTAATATAAGTGATGGTCAAGTAGAGAGCTTCAGCCTCAAGAGGTAGACAACCGGTTTCCGCAAAAAGAATAGCATAAGGAGTTTGGTTCCTTACACCTAACTCTTCTTGTAAGAAGATCTTTTGCACCCTCTCCACACGCTCCCAACTTGTCTTCTTACTGCCAGGACCCCACACTTGTGTCCCATATAGAACCACCGGCAACACTAAACTCCTAAATAAAAATTTCCTAAGACTCCAAGATACTAGATGAGCTCTTCTACATCGATTTAACAATGAATATAGAGCTTTGTAACCAGCTTCTACTCTCTTTTGTGTTTAGGGTTTAGGGTTTAGGGTTTTTTAGGGTTTAGGGTTTTTGGAGGATTTGGATGTGAGGATTTGGATGGGCTTTCCATTGAACTTCTCAAGTGGGGAGGAGATGCTATTGGGCCTATACTCACGAAAGTGTTAGAGGATGCTGCTATTCATGGCTTTCCTTCATCTTGGTCTCTACGGAAGATTGTTCCTATTCACAAATCTGGGAGCAAGGCCTTGGTGACAAACTATCGCACTATCATGGTGGGTAGTATTTTTGCCAAGTTATTTTGCAAATTGGTGGAGTCAAAGTTGAGCACATGGGCTGAATCTTGTCAGAAGAGAGCTCGGTTCCAAGCTGGTTTTTGTCCTACATTCAACACTATAGACCATATCTTGGTTTTACGTGTTCTATATATATATCTCTGGATTTGTTGAGGACATTCAAGACAAGGTTGGTTCTCAAGCTTCTACTGTTACTACTCCTGCTTTGCATGAAGTGGTTGAAACTCTAGAGGTGAAAATGAAGTCCTATGCTGAAGCTACCAAGTCTGCTCATATCTCTCTTTCTCTTTCTATAGGAGAAATCCAAGGGTAATGGAAAAGCTTTGTTTTGTGCCTTCATTGATTTCAAGAAAGCTTTTGACACAGTACCTCGTGAGCTTTTATGGCAAAGATTGCAAACCATTGGAGTACCATCAGATCTCTTGGCAGCGGTGGCTGCATTATACCACTCAGTTCGGGCCAAGATCAACACTTCTCAAACTGAAGAGATTACCAGCACCATTGGAGTCATTCAAGGTTGTCCTCTCTCTCCCACTCTCTTTGGAGTTTTCATAGATGATATAGAAAGGTGGTTGGAGGATTGTGATAGCGAAGGTGTTAAACTTGGAGGCTTTGTCATCAAAGCTCTTTTGTATGCAGATGATGTCATATTGCAAACGGTTTTGGAAGAGTTGAAAGTACTACGTGCAGAGTTCAAGGTACAGAGCTCCACTTTAATTGCAGCTCAATATGAAATTAGAGAGTTGAAGCTCTCTCAAAAGAGTTTCGAGAAGATTATGGTTGATATTTCAGAACACGTAGAGGATATCCAGGAGAAAGTTGGTTCTCAAGCTTCCACTGCTGCTACTCCTAGATTGCATGAAGTGGTTGAAAGTCTAGAGGTGAAGATGAAATCTTATGCAGAAGCCACCAAGTCTGCTCATATCTCTTTCTGTCAAGAGCAAGAGATTGAAAAGACTAATCAATTTGCTCGTAGAAAGAATGTAAGAATTTCTGGTCTACCTGAATCTGAGAAGGAAGAGGTGAAGAGTGTTGTCACCAAGTTTTTAGCTGAAACACTTGATGTTCCTAATGCGGATGTGGCTCAAGCTTTTCGCATTGGAACCATAGGAACTCAACCTCGAGCCATCATAGTTAAGTTCAATGACCAAACTCAACGTGATACAGCTTTAGCCAACAAAGCTGTACTCAAAGGACGTAGGATTTGGTTAGATCCCGATCTCACACCTCTACAAGTAGAGGCAAGGAGAAAGGAGCTTGCAAAAGTCAAAGAAGCTCAAGATGCTGGATTTTTTTGCTTATCTTCGTGATGGACAAGCAATTGTCACTCAAAGGAAGAGACAATCATCCACATAGCAATCCAAGAGCTTGAGGGTGTTAATGTGGAATATTAGAGGTCTTTCTACAACCAAGTATGTGAGTGCTAATCCGATTTGGAAGATGGCGGACATCATCAACATTGTGGAGACGTGGGAACATGAGAGCAACACTATTGGAGAGATACCAGGGTTTACTTTGGTGGGATCCACTTGGAATCAGAGAAGTCAACGAGCTGGAAGAGGCTATGGCGGTATTGCTACTTTCATCAGATCTCAATTTCTACCTTTGATACATTTAGAAGGCCAGGATATTGGAGGTCAATATCATTGGCTTCGTCTTGGTTTGGTTGGAGGATCTTATAGTTATTTGGCTGTTTGTTACTTTGCACCATTGTCCATGCCTATCTACTCCACACGCACTTGCAATCGGAGTCAACCATTCCATCGACTTATAGGAGATGTTCTCAATTATCAGAGCAAAGGTGAAGTTTTTCTGGTTGGAGATTTCAATGCTCGAATAGGTTGTGCACAATTTACTCAAGTTGGTGATCTCTTGAGTTCTCCCTCCTTTGAAGAACTTGAAGATAGTATGTGGTGTAGAAAGTCTTCTGATATTTGTACAAATCCTTTGACAGAACACTTTCTAACCTTTGGAGCCACATGTAATTTGAAAGTTCTCAACGGTATCTCTCTCTTTCCCAACTCCCTTTCCAATACGTGCTTTTCTCCTACAGGTGTTAGCACCATTGATTATCTTCTATCTTCAGCCACTCATAGCTCTTTTATTTCGAAATTTGATATTCTAGAACCTCAGCTAGAGTCAGATCATGCACCTCTCTTATTTACTCTCTTGTTATCAAAAACAATCCCTCTCTCTCCATGCCATTCTGTTTTAGCTTCTCCCAAGTTTCGTTTAGATCCTAGTAAGAAAGAGTTGTACATGTTACATTTTCAAAACCTTTTGACTCACACTTCATGGAGCCTTGATCCACATACAGCGAGTGGGCAATTAATAGAGTTGCTCAAAGACACTGCTTCTAAGTTCTTTTTGCGGCACAAGGATCGAAGAGCTAGGGGGCTTCCTTGCAATGGATGGTTTGACTTGGATTGTAAGCAAGCGAGGATGAGATCAGTTGACAAGTCTTTGGATTTCCAAAGTCGGCTTACCTTGACAAGGCTTTACAAAGACTTGGTGAAGTCTAAAAAAAGAGCTTTTTTGAGGACGAAGCAGGAATCCTTGACAAAGGAGTTGATGGAGAATCCCAAATCCTTTTGGAGACGGTTAGCTGTAAGGTCTTCAAAACCTACTCTTCATCCCAAGAGTTTGATTGACTTTGCTGAAAAGCTTTATTTCTTTCCCAACGCTGCATCAATGCCTTGTTGTGAAGGAACATCAGGCTTATTTTCTGAATCAGAGGTGATGACTCAAGTTAGAAAATTAGCAAATGGTAAATCGGAGGATTTGGATGGTCTCTCTATTGAACTTTTGAAGTGGGGAGGAGATCTTATTGGACCGAGACTCACCAAAGCGTTAGAGAATGCAGCTATGTATGGTTTTCCTTCAGCTTGGTCATTACGGAAGATTGTGCCTATTCACAAGTCAGGAAGGAAGGACTTGGTGACAAACTATCGCACTATCATGGTGGGTAGTGTTTTTGCCAAGTTGTTTGGCAAATTGGTGGAGTCAAAGTTGAGCACATGGACTGAATCTCACCGAAAGAGAGCGCGGTTTCAAGCAGGCTTTCGCCCCACATACAACACCATTGACCATATCTTGGCTTTGCGTGTTTTATGGGAGAAGTCGAAGGGCAATGGCAAAGCTTTGTTTTGCGCCTTCATTGATTTTAAGAAAGCTTTTGACACCGTACCTCGTGAGCTATTATGGGAAAGGCTGCAAGTCATTGGAGTACCATCAGATCTTCTAGCAACTGTGGCCACGCTTTACCAATCTGTTCGAGCCAAGATCAACACTTCTCAAACTGAAGAGGTTTTGAGTACCATTGGAGTGATTCAAGGTTGTCCTCTCTCTCCTACTCTATTTGGAGTTTTTATAGATGATATCGAAGAGTGGTTGGAGGCATGTGATAGTGAAGGTGTCAAGCTTGGAAACTTTGTTATCAAAGCTCTCTTGTATGCAGATGATATCATATTACTAGCACGTGATGCAATTAGTTTACAGAAACACCTATACACTTTGGCTAGCTTTTGTACCCAGAATCAGATGGAGGTAAATATAGAGAAGTCCAAAGTCATGATAGTGGGCACTAGATCCAAGTTTTACTTCTATTACCAGGATCTACAATTAAAAGAGGTTAAGAGTTATAAATATCTAGGCATTGATTTTTCTAATGATTATAGTTGGGCACTTTGTGTGCAAAAGAGAGTAGAAGGTGGTTACAAAGCTCTATATTCATTGCTAAATCGGTGTAGAAGGGCTCATCTTGTGTCTTGGAGTCTTAGGAAATTTTTATTCAGAAGCTTAGTGTTGCCGGTAGTATTGTATGGAACCCAAGTGTGGGGTCCTGGTTGTAAGAAGACAGGATGGAAGCGTGTGGAGAGGGTGCAGAAGATATTTCTACAAGAAGAATTGGGTGTGAGAAACCAAACCTCATATGCTATTCTTCTTGCGGAAACAGGTTGTTTACCTCTAGAGGCTGAAGCTCTATACTTGACCATCACTTACATCACAAGGGTGAGATCTCTTGATGCTTCTCGCCTTCCTCCTCAGGCTTTGAGTGCCACACGTGCCAAAGGATGGTTAGCGGATGTGATAACTTGGTCTTTGAGGTGGAATGTGACGGAACGCGATTGGGACCTACAACCTATAGCACTACGTGAACGTCTAAAGGAGGAGTTTCTGAACATTATTTGGAGCAAGCGCGGCACCAAGATGCAGTTTTATCAACTTCATGTGAATCCTATGCTTGTTTATTGTGAACAGGATTACCTACTTGCAGGAATCTCTACGTCCTTACGTCATATTATTGCTAGGCATAGAACTGGATCTCATAGGCTAGGAATTGAGGAAGGACGTTGGCTTAATATTGATAGACTAGAGCGCGCTATCCAACTTCACGCCCCTGCAAATTTTCAGCTTCCCTAGACACTCAGACGCGAAGAAACAATCTCTGCAAGAAACGATCTCGACCCCAACACTAAAAAACTCCAACTCGAAACTTGAGAAATCCGTGAACTTCGGCGTCCCAATTCCAAAATGCGTGAAATTTTGCAGGCTAGAGCGCGCTACCCAACTCCACGCCCCTGCAAATTTTCAGCTCCCGTGGACACTCAGACGCGAAGAAACAATCTTGACCCCAACATTCGAAAACTCCAACTCGAAACTTGAGAAATCCGTGAACTTCGGCGTCCCAATTCCAAAATGCGTGAAATTTTGCAGGCTGGAGCGCGCTACCCAACTCCACGCCCCTGCAAATTTTCAGCTTCCGTGGACACTCGGACGCGAAGAAACAATCTCTGCAAGAAACGATCTCGACCCCAACACTCGAAAACTCCAACTCGAAATCAACCTAGCAATCAAAGAGATTGAGGGTGTTGATGTGGAACATAAGAGGCCTATCTACAACTAAGTATGTGAATGCACATCCGATTTGGAAGATGGCGGACATTCTCAACATTGCTGAGACTTGGAGACTTGTGTCCCATATAGAACCACCGGCGACACTAAACTCCTAAATAAAAATTTCCTAAGACTCCAAGATACTAGATGAGCTCTTCTACATCGATTTAACAATGAATATAGAGCTTTGTAACCAGCTTCTACTCTCTTTTGTACACAAAGTGCCCAACTATAATTCTGAGAAAAATCAATGCCTAAATATTTGTAACTCTTCACTTGTTCCAATTCTAGTCCCTTGTAAAAGAGAGAGAACTTGGATCTAGTGCCCACAAGAATGATCTTTGATTTTTCCAGATTGACCTCCATCTGATTTCGAGTACAAAAGCTAGCCAAAGTATCAAGGTGTTTCTGTAAACTAATTGCATCACGTGCTAGTAATATGATATCATCAGCATACAAAAGAGCTTTGATCACAAAGTCTCCAAGTTTGACTCTTTCACTCTCACAATCATCCAACCACCTTTCTATATCATCTATGAATATTCTGAATAGAGTAGGAGAGAGGACAACCTTGAATAACTCCAATGGTGCTCGAGATCTCTTGAGGCTGAGAGGCATCAATCTTAGCTCGAACTGAAGTGTATAAAGTGGCCACATCTCCGAGTAGATTAGCCGGTACTCCAATGTCTTGTAGTCTTTCCGATAAAACCTTTCGAGGAACAATATCAAAAGCTTTTTTCAAATCGATGAAGGCACAAAATAAAGCTTTCCCATTGCCCCTTGGATTTCTCCCATAAAACACGTAAGGCCAAAATATGGTCAATATTTAGGGTTTTTTACCATTTATCATTTACCATTTATCTTGTAGATGTTCTGCATAAAGGTCTCTTTTACAAGGATCTAAGCGAAACTTGGGAGAAGCTAAAAGAGATTGGCAAGGTGAAGTAGAGATTGATTTTGACATTGAAAGTGTGAACAAAAGAGGTGCATGATCTGATTCAGGTTGAGGATCCAAAACATCAAAATTGGAGATCAGAGAGGTACTAACCAAGGAAGACAAGAGAAAATCTATTGTGCTAGCACCGGTAGGGGAAAAACAAGTATTGGACTGAGAGTTGGGAAAGCGAGAGGTTCCATTGAGAACCTTCAAGTTACAAGTGGCTCCAAATGTCAAAAAGTGCTCTGTCAAAGAGTTTGTGGAAGGATCAAAAGAGGTTCTAGACCACAAGCTATCGTAAATTTCTTCAAACATAGAAGAAGCCAAGGGATCACTAAATTGAGTAAATTGAGCACAACGTATACGAGCATTGAAATCTCCAGCAAGAAAGACATCCCCTTTACTTTGGAATCTAAGAACATCTTCAATAAGCCGATGGAATGGTTCACTTCGGTTGCAAAAGCGTGTTGAGTAGATACCCATGGACAATGGTGCAAAATAACAAATTGCCAAATAGCAATAAGATCCTCCAACCAATGCTCAGTCAAATCATTTGTACAAGGATCACAAGAGACTCTAGACCACAAACTATCTCTACTTTCTTCAAAAGAGTGAGAAGACAAGGAACTATCAAATTGTGTAAATTGAGCAGAACGTATGCAGGCATTGAAGTCTCCAACAAGAAAAACTTCACCTCTGTCTTGATATTTGAGAACATCTCCAATGAGCTGATGGAATGGTTGACTTCGATTGCAAGTGCTTGTGGAGTAGATCTGCATGGATAATGATGCAAAGTAACAAACTGCCAAATAACTGTAAGATCCTCCAATCAATCCAAGACGAAGCCAATGATATTGTTTCCCAATATCTTGGCTTTCCAAATGTATCATAGGAAGAAGTTCAGATCTGATGAAAGTAGCAATGCCTCCAAAGCCTCTTCCGGCTCGTCGATTTCTATGGTTCCAAGTAGACCCCACCAGAGTAAACCCTTGTATCTCTCCAATAACATTACTTTCATGCTCCCAAGTCTCAACAATGTTGAGGATGTCCGCCATCTTCCAAATCGGATGTGCACTCACATACTTAGTTGTAGATAGGCCTCTTATGTTCCACATCAACACCCTCAATCTCTTGGATTGCTAGGTTGATGATTGTCTCCTCCTCTTGGTGATAATAGCTTGACTATCACGTACATAAGCTACAAAACGTGCATCTTGAGCTTCTTTGACTTTTGCAAGCTCCTTCCTCCTTGCTTCAACTTGAAGAGGTGTAAGATTTGGATCCAACCAAATCCTCTGTCCCTTGAGAATGGCCTTGTTAGCTAAAGCCATATCACGTTGAGCTTGATCCACAAACTTAACAATAATGGCACGAGGTTGTGCGCCTTTGTTGCCAATACGATAAGCATGAGCCAAATCCGGATTAGCAACATCAAGTGTTTCAGTCAAAAACTTGGTGACCACACTCTTCACCTCTTCCTTCTCAGATTCAGGTAGACCCGAAATCCTCACATTCTTCATACGAGCAAATTGATTAGCCTTTTCAATCTCTTGCTCTTGACAGAAAGAGATATGAGCAGACTTAGTAGCTTCAGCATAGGACTTCATTTTCACCTCTAGAGTTTCAACCACTTCATGCAAAGCAGGAGTAGTAACAGTAGAAGCTTGAGAACCAACCTTGTCTTGAATGTCCTCAACAGATCCAGAGATTTGGAGCATGATCTTCTCAAAACTTTTGTGAGAAATCTAAAACTCCCTGATTTCATTCTTTGCAGCAGCCAAGGCAACATTTTGTGCCTTGAATTCTTGGCGTAACACTTTCAATTCCTCCATAACCGTTTGCACAAGATTGAGAAGTTTGTTTTCAGAATCCATCATGAACCCAACTTTGCAAGATGTTACACAAGCTCAAAGTTTTGAAATGAAAACTTCTTGACAGCAGCTCCGTTGGGGCTGAAAATTTGTAGGTATGTGCGCCCGGCCGTCGTGAACAAGCCCACCAAATCTCCATATTATTACTAGCATAAAATCATATTACTAGCACGTGATGCCACTAGTTTACAGAAACACCTTGACACTTTGGCTAGCTTTTGTACTCAAAATCAGATGCAAGTCAATTTGGAGAAGTCCAAAGTCATTCTTGTGGGCACTAGATCCAAGCTCTCTTTCTGTTACAAAGGATTAAATGGTAACTGGTAAATGGTAAATAGATAAAGCCCGTGGGACCCAAAGGGTCAAAAAGCTAAAAAAAAACACAATACAAACAATCCAACTCCAAACTAGGAGAGAACCAAAAGAACCCCCTAGCTAGTGCCCAAAGCACTAGAACGGTAACTAATAATATCTCTAATGTAAATGGTAAATGGTAAATGGTAAATAGATCAAGCCCGTGGGACCCAAAGGGTCAAAAGGCTAAAAAACACAATACAAACAATTCAACTCCAAACTAGGAGAGAACCAAAAGAACCCCCTAGCTAGTGCCCAAAGCACTAGAACGGTAACTAATAATATCTCTAATGTAACAACCTAAATCATAAGGCTCGAGTTGAAGCAGAGAAAAGAAATTCTCGACATCAACTTTATGCGCCACTCGAATCTCTACATACCTAGAACAAGTAAGAAATACATGCTCTTCATCCTCAACTTTTCTTCTATCACATAGCCTACAAATACGTTCACTCCTATCAATGTTCAACCAACGCCCTTCTTCAATCCCAAGACTATGAGATCCAGTTCTATATCTAGCAATAATATGACGTAAAGAAGTAGATATCTCTGCAAGTAAGTATCCTTGCTCACAATAAACAAGCATAGGATTCACATGAAGTTGATAAAACTGCATCTTGGTGCCTCGTGTGCTCCACATAATGCTGAGAAATTCCTCCCTAATACGCTCGCGTAGGGCAATAGGTTGCAAATTCCAATCCAGTTCCGTCACATTCCACCTCAAAGACCAAGTCACCACATCTGCAAACCAACCCTTGGGACGTGTGGCATGCAGAGCTTCAAGAGGAAGTCGAGAAGCATCAAGAGATCTCACTCTTTTGACGTAAGTGATAGTCAAAAAGAGAGCTTCAGCCTCAAGAGGTAGACAACCTGTTTCCGCAAGAAGAATTGCATAAGAAGTTTGGGTCCTCACACCCAATTCTTCTTGTAAGAAGATCTTTTGCACCCTCTCCAAACGCTGCCAACCTGTCTTCTTACAACCAGGACCCCACACTTGTGATCCATATAAAATAACGGCAAACACTAAGCTCCTGAATAAGAATTTCCTAAAACTCCAAGACACTAGATGAGCTCCTCTACATCTATTTAGCAATGAATATAGAGCTTTGAAACCAGCTTCTACCCTCTTTTGCACACAAAGTGCCCAACTATAATCAGATGAGAAATCAATGCCCAAATATTTGTAACTTTTCACTTGTTCCAACTCTAATCCTTTGTAACAGAAAGAGAACTTGGATCTAGTACCCACAAGAATGACTTTGGACTTCTCCAAATTGACTTCCATCTGATTTTGAGTACAAAAGCTAGCCAAAGTGTCGAGGTGTTTCTGTAAACTAGTGGCATCACGTGCTAGTAATATGACATCATCTGCATACAAAAGAGCTTTGATGACAAAGCCTCCAAGTTTAACACCTTCGCTATCACAATCCTCCAACCACCTTTCTATATCATCTATGAAAACTCCAAAGAGAGTGGGAGAGAGAGGACAACCTTGAATGACTCCAATGGTGCTGATAATCTCTTCGGTTTGAGAAGTGTTGATCTTGGCCCGAACTGAGTGGTATAATGCAGCCACCGCTGCCAAGAGATCTGATGGTACTCCAATGGCTTGCAATCTTTGCCATAAAAGCTCACGAGGTACTGTGTCAAAAGCTTTCTTGAAATCAATGAAGGCACAAAACAAAGCTTTTCCATTACCCTTGGATTTCTCCCATAGAACACGTAAAACCAAGATATGGTCTATAGTGTTGAATGTAGGACGAAAACCAGCTTGGAACCGCGCTCTCTTCTGACAAGATTCAGCCCATGTGCTCAACTTTGACTCCACCAATTTGCCAAATAACTTGGCAAAAATACTACCCACCATGATAGTGCGATAGTTTGTCACCAAGGCCTTGCTCCCAGATTTGTGAATAGGAACAATCTTCCGTAGAGACCAAGATGAAGGAAAGCCATGAATAGCAGCATCCTCTAACACTTTCGTGAGTATAGGTCCAATAGCATCTCCTCCCCACTTGAGAAGTTCAATGGAAAGCCCATCCAAATCCTCACATTTACCATTTGCCAATTGTCTGAGTTGAGTCATCACTTCAACTTCTGAAAATAAGCCTGGATTTCCTTCACAATGTGGCATAGATGCAACATTGGGAAAAAAATAAAGCTTTTCAGCAAAAGAAATCAAAGACTTGGGATCAAGAGTAGGTTTAGAAGATCGTACTGCCAACCGCCTCCAAAAGGATTTGGGATTCTCCAAGAGCTCCTTTGTCAAGCACTCTTGCTTCTGCCTCAAAAATGCTCGTTTCTTGGACTTCACCAAGTCTTTGTAAAGTCTTGTCATAATCAACCGATTGTGAAGATCCAAGGATTTATCAAGTGATCTCGCCCTCGCTTGCTTGCAATCAAAGTCAAACCATCCATTGCAAGGAAGACCTCTAGCTCTCCTGGTCTTATGTCTCAAAAAGAACTTAGAAGCAGAGTTTTGGAGCAACTCTGTTAGTTGCAAACTAGATGTATGTGGATCAAGGCTCCAAGTAGTACAAGTCAAGAGGTCTTGGAAATGTTCACTATAAAGTTGCTTCTTACTAGCATCTAAACAAAACTTGGGGGAAGTAGAAACATAGTGACATGTAGGGAGAGGGATTGACGTTGACAACAAAAGAGTAAATAAAAGAGGTGTATGATCTGATTCTGGTTGAGGCTCTAGAATATCAAACGCTGAGATAAATGAACTATTAGTGGCTGAGGACAAAAGATAATCTATAGTGCTAACACCAGTAGAGGAAAAACATGTATTAGAGTGAGAGTTGGGAAAGAAAGAAACACCATTGAGAACTTTCAGATTACAAGTGGCTCCAAAAGTCAAGAAATGCTCAGTCAAATCATTTGTACAAGGATCACAAGAGACTCTAGACCACAAACTATCTCTACTTTCTTCAAAAGAGTGAGAAGACAAGGAACTATCAAATTGTGTAAATTGAGCGGAACTTATGCGGGCATTGAAGTCTCCAACAAGAAAAACTTCACCTTTGTCTTGATATTTGAGAACATCTCCTATGAGCCGATGGAATGGTTGACTTCGATTGCAAGTGCTTGTGGAGTAGATCTGCATGGATAATGGTGCAAAGTAGCAAACTGCCAAATAACTGTAAGATCCTCCAATCAATCCAAGACGAAGCCAATGATATTGTTTCCCAATATCTTGGCTTTCCAAATGTATCATAGGAAGAAGTTCAGATCTGATGAAAGTAGCAATGCCTCCAAAGCCTCTTCCTGCTCGTCGATTTCTATGGTTCCAAGTAGATCCCACCAGAGTAAACCCTTGTATCTCTCCAATAACATTACTTTCATGCTCCCAAGTCTCAACAATGTTGAGGATGTCCGCCATCTTCCAAATCGGATGTGCACTCACATACTTAGTTGTAGATAGGCCTCTTATGTTCCACATCAACACCCTCAATCTCTTGGATTGCTAGGTTGATGATTGTCTCCTCCTCTTGGTGATAATAGCTTGACTATCACGTAGATAAGCAACAAAACCTGCATCTTGAGCTTCTTTGACTTTTGCAAGCTCCTTCCTCCTTGCTTCAACTTGAAGAGGTGTAAGATCTGGATCTAACCAAATCCTCCGTCCCTTGAGAATGGCCTTGTTAGCTAAAGCCATATCACGTTGAGCTTGATCCACAAACTTAACAATAATGGCACGAGGTTGTGTGCCTTTGTTGCCAATACGATAAGCATGAGCCAAATCCGGATTAGCAACATCAAGTGTTTCAGTCAAAAACTTGGTGACCACACTCTTCACCTCTTCCTTCTCAGATTCAGGTAGACCCGAAATCCTCACATTCTTCATACGAGCAAATTGATTAGCCTTTTCAATCTCTTGCTCTTGACAGAAAGAGATATGAGCAGACTTGGTAGCTTCAGCATAGGACTTCATTTTCACCTCTAGAGTTTCAACCACTTCATGCAAAGCAGGAGTAGTAACAGTAGAAGCTTGAGAACCAACCTTGTCTTGAATGTCCTCAACAGATCCAGAGATTTGGAGCATGATCTTCTCAAAACTTTTGTGAGAAATCTTCAACTCCCTGATTTCATTCTTTGCAGCAGCCAAGGCAACATTTTGTGCCTTGAATTCTTGGCGTAGCACTTTCAATTCCTCCAAAACCGATTGCACAAGATTGAGAAGTTTGTTTTCAGAATCCATCATGAACCCAACTTTGCAAGATGTTACACAAGCTCAAAGTTTTGAAATGACAACTTCTTGAAACCAGCTCCGTTGGGGCTGAAAATTTGCAGGTATGTGCGTCCGTCCGTTGTGAACAAGCCCACCAAATCTCAGCTCCTGTTGACACTCCAGCAAGAAGATATGGCCCCCGCAAGATTCATGCTCAAATCCCTAAACTCAAAGTTTCGAAATGACAACTTCTTGACAGCAGCTCTGTTGGGGCTGTAAATTTGCAGGTATGTGCGTCCGTCCGTTGTGAACAAGCCCACCAAATCTCAGCTCCTGTTGACACTCCAGCAAGAAGATATGGCCCCCACAAGATTCATTCTCAAATCCCTAAACTCAAAGTTTCGAAATGACAACTTCTTGACAGCAGCTCCGTTGGGGCTGAAAATTTGCAGGTATGTGCGTCCGTCCGTTGTGAACAAGCCCGCCAAATCTCAGCTCCTGTTGACACTCCAGCAAGAAGATATGGCCCCCGCAAGATTCATGCTCAAATCCCTAAACTCAAAGTTTCGAAATGACAACTTCTTGACAGCAGCTCCGTTGGGGCTGTAAATTTGCAGGAATGTGCGCCCGGCCGTTGTGAACAAGCCCACCAAATCTCCTAATGTAACAACCTAAATCATAAGGCTCGAGTTGAAGCAGAGAAAAGAAATTCTCGACATCAACTTTATGCGCCACTCGAATCTCTACATACCTAGAACAAGTAAAAAATACATGCTCTTCATCCTCAACTTTTCTTCCATCACATAGCCTACAAATACGTTCACTCCTATCAATGTTCAACCAACGCCCTTCTTCAATCCCAAGACTATGAAATCCAGTTCTATGTCTAGCAATAATATGGTAAATGGTAAATGGTAAATAGATCAAGCCCGTGGGACCAAAAGGGTCAAAAGGCTAAAAAACACAATACAAACAATCCAACTCCAAACTAGGAGAGAACCAAAAGAACGCCCTAGCTAGTGCTCAAAGCACTAGAACGGTAACTAATAATATCTCTAATGTAACAACCTAAATCATAAGGCTCGAGTTGAAGCAGAGAAAAGAAATTCTCGACATCAACTTTATGCGCCACTCGAATCTCTATATATCTAGTACAAGTAATAAACACATGCTCTTCATCCTCAACATTTCTCCCATCACATAACCTACAAATCCGTTCACTCCTATCAATATTCAACCAACGTCCTTCCTCAATTCCAAGCCTATGAGATCCTGTTCTATGCCTGGCAATAATATGACGTAAAGATGTAGCAATCTCTGCAACAATGTACCCTTGCTCACAATAAATAAGCATAGGATTCACATGAAGTTGATAAAACTGCATTTTAGTGCCTCCTCTCCTCCAAATGATGTTGAGAAACTCCTCCTTAATACGCTCGCGAAGGGCCATAGGTTGCAGATCCCAATCCAATTCCGTCACATTCCACCTCAAAGACCAAGTCATCACATCTGCAAACCATCCCTTGGAACGTGTGGCACGCAAAGCATGAAGAGGAAGTCGAGAAGCATCAAGAGATCTCACCCTTCTAATATAAGTGATGGTCAAGTAGAGAGCTTCAGCCTCAAGAGGTAGACAACCGGTTTCCGCAAGAAGAATAGCATAAGGAGTTTGGTTCCTTACACCTAACTCTTCTTGTAAGAAGATCTTTTGCACCCTCTCCACACGCTCCCAACTTGTCTTCTTACTGCCAGGACCCCAACCTTGACAACCAGGACAACCTTGAATAACTCCAATGGTGCTCGAGATCTCTTGAGGCTGAGAGGCATCAATCTTAGCTCGAACTGAAGTGTATAAAGTGGCCACAGCTCCGAGTAGATTAGCCGGTACTCCAATGTCTTGTAGTCTTTCCCATAAAAGCTTTCGAGGAACAGTATCAAAAGCTTTCTTCAAATCGATGAAGGCACAAAATAAAGCTTTCCCATTGCCCTTGGATTTCTCCCATAAAACACGTAAGGCCAAAATATGGTCAATAGTGTTGTATGTAGGACGAAAACCGGCTTGGGCCTTTGCTCTCTTCTGAAAATCCTCTGTCCATGTGCTCAACTCCGATTCTACCAACTTCCCAAACAACTTGGCAAAAACACTACCAACCATGATGGTGCGATAGTTTGTCACCACCTTGTCCTTCCTTCCTGATTTATGAATAGGAACAATCTTCCGCATGGACCAAGTTGATGGAAAACCATGAACCATAGCATCTTCCAAAAGCTTAGTGAGAACCGGTCCAATACAATCTCCTCCCCACTTGATAAGTTCAATGGACAAGCCATCTAAATCCTCACATTTGCCATTTGCTAATTTTCGGAGAATAGTCATCACCTCTCCTTCCGAAAATAATCCAGGTGTTGCTTCGCAATATGGCATAGATGTGGCTTCTGGAAAGAAATAGAGCTTTACGGCAAAATATACCAAAGACTCGGAATCAAGAGAAGGTTTTGACGGTGGTGTAGCTAATCGTCTCCAAAAGGACTTGGGATCCTTCATCAGGTTCTTTGTCAAGGATTCTTGCTTTATTCTTAAGAAAGCTCGTTTCTTAGACTTCACCAAGTCTTTGTATATCCTTGTCAAAAGAAGCCGACTTTGAATATCCAAAGACCTATCAACAGACCTTGCCCTTGCTAGCTTGCATTCGGAGTCAAACCATCCATTGCAAGGTAGCCCCTTAGCAATCCTAGTACTATGCCTCAAAAAGAACTTCGATGCAGAAGTTTTGAGCAATTCTATGAGCTGTAAACTAGCGGTATGCGAATCTGGACTCCATATGGTGTGAGTCAAAAGATCTTGTAGATGTTCTTCATAAAGGTCTCTTTTACAAGGATCTAAGCGAAACTTGGGAGAAGCTAAAAGAGATTGGCAAGGTGAAGTAGAGATTGATTTTGACATTGAAAGTGTGAACAAAAGAGGTGCATGATCTGATTCAGGTTGAGGATCCAAAACATCAAAATTGGAGATCAGAGAGGTACTAACCAAGGAAGACAAGAGAAAATCTATTGTGCTAGCACCGGTAGGGGAAAAACAAGTATTGGACTGAGAGTTGGGAAAGCGAGAGGTTCCATTGAGAACCTTCAAGTTACAAGTGGCTCCAAATGTCAAAAAGTGCTCTGTCAAAGAGTTTGTGGAAAGATCAAAAGAGGTTCTAGACCACAAGCTATCGTAAATTTCTTTTAACATAGAAGAAGCCAAGGGATCACTAAATTGAGTAAATTGAGCACAACGTATACGAGCATTGAAATCTCCAGCAAGAAAGACATCCCCTTTACTTTGGAATCTAAGAACATCTTTAATAAGCCGATGGAATGGTTCACTTCGGTTGCAAAAGCGTGTTGAGTAGATACCCATGGACAATGGTGCAAAATAACAAATTGCCAAATAGCAATAAGATCCTCCAACCACCCCGAGACGTAGCCAATGATACTGTCCACCAACATCTTGAGCTTCTAGATGTATGAGAGGTAGAAGATGAGACCTGATGAAAGTAGCAATACCTCCTTGACCCCTTCCCGCATGTTGTCTTCTCTAGTTCCATGTCGACCCCACCAAGGTAAACCCTTCCAACTCAGCAATAGTATTGCTTTCATGTTCCCAAGTCTCCTCAATGTTGATGACGTCAGCCATCTTCCAAATCGGAGCAGCACTCACATACTTTGTTGTTGAAAGTCCTCGGATATTCCACACCAACACCCTTATCTTCTCGGATTGCTATGTTGACGACACCCTCCTCCTCTTAGTAACGATTGCTCTCCCATCGTGTAAATAAGCAACAAAACCCGATTCTTGAGCCTCTTTTACCTTCGCAAAACCTCTTTTACCATTTACCATTTACCATTACCATTTAGCAAGCTCCTTTCTCCTAACTTCCACTTGTAGAGGAGTCAGATCAGGATCCAACCATATTCTACGTCCCTTTAACATAGCCTTATTAGCCAAGGCAACATCACGTTGAGTTTGATTGACAAACTTCACTATAATACCACGAGGTTGAGCTCCCTTGTTTCCAATACGAAAAGCTTGAGCCAATTCCGCATTGGAAACCTAAAGTGTTTCATCCAAAAACTTGGTGACAACACTCTTGACATCTTCATTCTCTATTTCAGGTAAACCTAAAATTCTCACATTTTCCTACGTGCAAGCTGGTTGGACTTTTCAATCTCTTGTTCTTGACAAAAAGAGATTTGAGCAGCCTTTGTAGCTTCAGCATAGGATTTGATCTTCAAATCTAAGCTTTCGACCACCTCATGCAATCTAGGACTATCCGCACTTGTCATCTGAGAGCATACCTTCCCTTGGATGTCATCCACAGATTTAGATACATCCCACATCACACCCACACTATCCTTGAACACCTTCTCCACGTTCTTCTGTGATCCCTTCAACTCTCGAATTTGATTATGTGCGAGAGTTAAAGCAGCCTGTTGCATCTTGAATTCATGTCGAAGTTCCTTCAATTCTTCGAAAATTGTTTGCAGAAGCTGAAAAATATCGTCTTGAGAAGCCATGTCGTATCAACTTCCGTATCAACCGAAACACTCTAAATTCTAGGTCGAAACACAAAAAAATATCGTAACTTCTCACTCAAGCGTCCATGCACCTTCAATCTTGATGAGCTTCTGCCGAATATCAATCCCCAAGTCCTCAAAAATTTTCAGCCTCAGATCATGCTTTGTCGAAAAGATAAAAATGTCTACACATTTTTGTGACCACCTAAACACTCGAAACAAAAAGTCGAAACTCCAAATGGGCTGTTACTTCTGACTCAAGCGTCCGTTCACCTTCAAACTTTTTATGCTACTGCCGAATATTGATCTCCAAGCCCCAAAAAATTTTCAGCCTCAGATCATGCTTCGTCAAAAAGATAAAAATGTCTGAACATTTTTGTGACCACCTGAACACTCGAAACAAAAAGTCGAAACTCCAAATGGGCTGTTTCTTCTGACTTAAGCGTCCGTTCACCTTCAAACTTTTTATGCAACTGCCAAATATTGATCTCCAAGTCCCCAAAAATTTTCAGCCTCAGATCATGCTTCGTCAAAATGATAAAAATGTCTGAACATTTTTGTGACCACCGGATCACTCGAAACAAAAAGTGGAAACTCCAAATGGGCTGTAACTTCTGACTCATCGTCCGTTCACCTTCAAACTTTTTATGCTACTGCCGAATATTATTGTCCAAGTGTCCAAAAATTTTCAGCCTCAGATCATACTTCGCCAAAAAGATAAAAATGTCTGAACATTTTTGTGACCACATGAACACCCGAAACAAAAAGTTGAAACTCCAAATGAGTTGTTTCTTCTTACTCAAGCGTCCGTTTCCCTTCAAACTTTTTATGCTACTGCCGAAAATTTATTTCCAAGCGCCTAAAAAATTTTCAACCTCATTTCATGCTTCGTCCCAAAGATAAAAATGTTTGAACATTTTTGTGACCACGTGAAACACTCGCAATTGACACTCTTCGCTGAAGAAATTCGCGAACTTCGGCGTCCCAACTCCAAAATGCGTGAAATTTTGCAGGCTGGAGCGCACTTCCCAACTTCACGACCCTGCAAATTTTCAGCTTCCGTGGACACTCAGACGCGAAGAAAGAATCTCTACAAGAAACGATCTCGACCCCAACACTCGAAAACTCCAACTCGAAACTTGAGAAATCCGTGAAGTTCGGCGTCCCAACTCCAAAATGCGTGAAATTTTGCAGGCTGGAGCGCGCTACCCAACTCTAGCCTTATAGGAGATGTTCTCAATTATCAGAGCAAAGGTGAAGTTTTTCTGGTTGGAGATTTCAATGCTCGAATAGGTTGTGCACAATTTACCCAAGTTGGTGATCTCTTGAGTTCTACCTCCTTGAGTTCTACGGGCTTGATCTATTTACCATTTACCATTACCTTTGAAGAACTTGAAGATAGTATGTGGTGTAGAAAGTCTAATGATTTGTGTACAAATCCTTTGACAGAACACTTTCTAACCTTTGGAGCCACATGTAATTTGAAAGTTCTCAACGGTATCTCTCACTTTCCCAACTCCCTTTCCAATACGTGCTTTTCTCCTACAGGTGTTAGCACCATTGATTATCTTCTATCCTCAGCCACTCATAGCTCTTTTATTTCGAAATTTGATATTCTAGAACCTCAGCCAGAGTCAGATCATGCACCTCTCTTATTTACTATCTTGTTATCTAGCTAGGGGGTTCTTTTGGTTCTCTCCTAGTTTGGAGTTGGATTGTTTGTATTGTGTTTTTTAGCCTTTTGACCCTTTGGGTCCCACGGGCTTGATCTATTTACCATTTACCATTTACAATCCCTCTCTCTCCATGCCATTCTGTTTTAGCTTCTCCCAAGTTTCGTTTAGATCCTAGTAAGAAAGAGTTGTACATGTTACATTTTCAAAACCTTTTGACTCACACTTCATGGAGCCTTGATCCACATACAGCGAGTGGGCAATTAATAGAGTTGCTCAAAGACACTGCTTCTAAGTTCTTTTTGCGGCACAAGGATCGAAGAGCTAGGGGGCTTCCTTGCAATGGATGGTTTGACTTGGATTGTAAGCAAGCGAGGATGAGATCAGTTGACAAGTCTTTGGATTTCCAAAGTCGGTTACCTTGACAAGGCTTTACAAAGACTTGGTGAAGTCTAAAAAAAGAGCTTTTTTGAGGACGAAGCAGGAATCCTTGACAAAGGAGTTGATGGAGAATCCCAAATCCTTTTGGAGACGGTTAGCTGTAAGGTCTTCAAAACCTACTCTTGATCCCAAGAGTTTGATTGACTTTGCTGAAAAGCTTTATTTCTTTCCCAACGCTGCATCAATGCCTTGTTGTGAAGTAACATCAGGCTTATTTTCTGAATTAGAGGTGATGACTCAAGTTAGAAAATTAGCAAATGATAAATCAGAGGATTTGGATGATCTCTCTATTGAACTTTTGAAGTGGGGAGGAGATCTTATTGGACCGAGACTCACCAAAGCGTTAGAGAATGCAGCTATGTATGGTTTTCCTTCAGCTTGGTCATTACGGAAGATTGTGCCTATTCACAAGTCAGGAAGGAAGGACTTGGTGATAAACTATGGTAAAAATGGTAAATGGTAAATGGTAAATAGATCAAGCCCGTGGGACCCAAAGGGTCAAAAGGCTAAAAAACACAATATAAACAATCCAACTCCAAACTAGGAGAGAACCAAAAGAACCCCCTAGCTAGTGCCCAAAGCACTAGAACGGTAACTAATAATATCTCTAATGTAACAACCTAAATCATAAGGCTCGAGTTGAAGCAGAGAAAAGAAATTCTCGACATCAACTTTATGCGCCACTCGAATCTCTACATACCTAGAACAAGTAAGAAATACATGCTCTTCATCCTCAACTTTTCTTCCATCACATAGCCTACAAATACGTTCACTCCTATCAATGTTCAACCAACGCCCTTCTTCAATCCCAAGACTATGAGATCCAGTTCTATGTCTAGCAACAAATATGACGTAGAGAAGTAGATATCTGTGCAAGTAAGTATCCTTGCTCACAATAAACAAGCATAGGATTCACATGAAGTTCATAAAACTGCATCTTGATGCCTCGTGTGCTCCACATAATGCTGAGAAATTCCTCCTTAATACGCTCGCGTAGGGCAATAGGTTGCAACTTCCAATCGAGTTCCGTCACATTCCACCTCAAAGACCAAGTCACCACATCTGCAAACCAACCCTTGGGACGTGTGGCACGCAAAGCTTCAAGAGGAAGTCGAGAAGCATCAAGAGATCTCACTCTTTTGACGTAAGTGATAGTAAAAAAGAGAGCTTCAGCCTCAAGAGGTAGACAACCTGTTTCCGCAAGAAGAATTGCATAAGAAGTTTGGGTCCTCACACCCAATTCTTCTTGTAAGAAGATCTTTTGCACCCTCTCCAAACGCTGCCAACCTGTCTTCTTACAACCAGGACCCCACACTTGTGTTCCATATAAGATGGTAAATGGTAAATGGTAATAGATCAAGCCCGGGGGACCCAAAGGGTCAAAAGGCTAATGGGAAACACTAAGCTCCTGAATAAGAATTTCCTAAGACTCCAAGACACTAGATGAGCTCCTCTACATCTATTTAGCAATGAATATAGAGCTTTGAAACCAGCTTCTACCCTCTTTTGCACACAAAGTGCCCAACTATAATCAGATGAGAAATCAATGCCCAAATATTTGTAACTTTTCACTTGTTCCAACTCTAATACTTTGTAACAGAAAGAGAGCTTGGATCTAGTGCACACAAGAATGACTTTGGACTTCTCCAAATTGACTTCCATCTGATTTTGAGTACAAAAGCTAGCCAAAGTGTCGAGGTGTTTCTGTAAACTAGTGGCATCACGTGCTAGTAATATGACATCATCTGCATAGAAAAGAGCTTTGATGACAAAGCCTCCAAGTTTAACACCTTCGCTATCACAATCCTCCAACCACCTTTCTATATCATCTATGAAAACTCCAAAGAGAGTGGGAGAGAGAGGACAACCTTGAATGACTCCAATGGTGCTGATAATCTCTTCAGTTTGAGAAGTGTTGATCTTGGCCCGAACTGAGTGGTATAATGCAGCCACCGCTGCCAAGAGATCTGATGGTACTCCAATGGTTTGCAATCTTTGCCATAAAAGCTCACGAGGTACTGTGTCAAAAGCTTTCTTGAAATCAATGAAGGCACAAAACAAAGCTTTTCCATTACCCTTGGATTTCTCCCATAGAACACGTAAAACCAAGATATGGTCTATAGTGTTGAATGTGGGACGAAAACCAGCTTGGAACCGCGCTCTCTTCTGACAAGATTCAGCCCATGTGCTCAACTTTGACTCCACCAATTTGCCAAATAACTTGGCAAAAATACTACCCACCATGATAGTGCGATAGTTTGTCACCAAGGCCTTGCTCCCAGATTTGTGAATACATGGTACATGATACATGGTAAATAGATCAAGCCCGTGGGACCCAAAGGGTCAAAAGGCTAAAAACCACAATACAAACAATCCAACTCCAAACTAGGAGAGAACCAAAAGAACCCCCTAGCTAGGGCCCAAAGCACTAGAACGGTAACTAATAATATCTCTAATGTAACAACCTAAATGATAAGGAATAGGAACAATCTTCCGTAGAGACCAAGATGAAGGAAAGCCATGAATAGTAGCATCCTCTAACACTTTCGTGAGTATAGGCCCAATAGCATCTCCTCCCCACTTGAGAAGTTCAATGGAAAGCCCATCCAAATCCTCACATTTACCATTTGCCAATTTTCTAAGTTGAGTCATCACTTCAACTTCTGAAAATAAGCCTGGATTTCCTTCACAATGTGGCATAGATGCAACATTGGGAAAAAAATAAAGCTTTTCAGCAAAAGAAATCAAAGACTTGGGATCAAGAGTAGGTTTAGAAGATCGTACTGCCAACCGCCTCCAAAAGGATTTGGGATTCTCCAAGAGCTCCTTTGTCAAGCACTCTTGCTTCTGCCTCAAAAATGCTCGTTTCTTGGACTTCACCAAGTCTTTGTAAAGTCTTGTCATAATCAACCGATTGTGAAGATCCAAGGATTTATCAAGTGATCTCGCCCTCGCTTGCTTGCAATCAAAGTCAAACCATCCATTGCAAGGAATACCTCTAGCTCTCCTGGTCTTATGTCTCAAAAAGAACTTAGAAGCAGAGTTTTGGAGCAATTCATCTAGTTGCAAACTAGATGTATGTGGATCAAGGCTCCAAGTAGTACCCGGCCGGGCCGGGCAAACAACCTGCAAATGTTCAGCCCCAAATGGCCTGTTGGCCGGGCAAACATACCTGCAAATTTTCAGCCCCAACGGAGCTGCTGTCAAGAAGTTGTCATTTCGAAACTTTGAGTTTAGGGATTTGAGCATGAATCTTGCGGAGGCCATATCTTCTTGCTGGAGTGTCAACGGGAGCTGAGATTTGGTGGGCTTGTTCACGACGGCCGGGCGCATATACCTGCAAATTTTTAGTACCAACGGAGCTGCGGTCAAGAAGTTGTCATTTCAAAACTTTGAGTTTAGGGATTTGAGCATGAATCTAGCGGAGTCCATATCTTCTTGCTGGAGTGTCAACGGGAGCTGAGATTTGGTGGGCTTATTGACGACGGCCGAGCGCACATACCTGCAAATTTTCAGCCCCAACGGAGCTGCTGTCAAGAAGTTTTCATTTCGAAACTTTGAGCTTGCATAACATCTTGCAAAGTTGGGTTCATGATGGATTCTGAAAACAAACCTCTCAATCTTGTGCAAACGGTTTTGGAGGAATTGAAAGTGCTACGCCAAGAATTCAAGGCACAAAATGTTGCTTTGACTGCTGCAAAGAATGAAATCAGGGAGTTGAAGATTTCTCACAAAAGTTTTGAGAAGATCATGCTCCAAATCTCTGGATCTGTTGAGGACATTCAAGACAAGGTTGGTTCTCAAGCTTCTAAAATGGTAAATGGTAAATGGTAAATGGGCTTCTACTGTTACTACTCCTGCTTTGCATGAAGTGGTTGAAACTCTAGAGGTGAAAATGAAGTCCTATGCTGAAGCTACCAAGTCTGCTCATATCTCTTTCTGTCAAGAGCAAGAGATTGAAAAGGCTAATCAATTTGCTCGTATGAAGAATGTGAGGATTTCGGGTCTACCTGAATCTGAGAAGGAAGAGGTGAAGAGTGTGGTCACCAAGTTTTTGACTGAAACACTTGATGTTGCTAATCCGGATTTGGCTCATGCTTATCGTATTGGCAACAAAGGCACACAACCTCGTGCCATTATTGTTAAGTTTGTGGATCAAGCTCAACGTGATATGGCTTTAGCTAACAAGGCCATTCTCAAGGGACGGAGGATTTGGTTAGATCCAGATCTTACACCTCTTCAAGTTGAAGCAAGGAGGAAGGAGCTTGCAAAAGTCAAAGAAGCTCAAGATGCAAGTTTTGTAGCTTATCTACGTGATAGTCAAGCTATTATCACCAAGAGGAGGAGACAATCATCAACCTAGCAATCCAAGAGATTGAGGGTGTTGATGTGGAACATAAGAGGCCTATCTACGACTAAGTATGTGAGTGCACATCCGATTTGGAAGATGGCGGACATCCTCAACATTGTTGAGACTTGGGAGCATGAAAGTAATGTTATTGGAGAGATACAAGGTTTTACTCTGGTGGGATCTACTTGGAACCATAGAAATCGACGAGCAGGAAGAGGCCTTTGGAGGCATTGCTACTTTCATCAGATCTGAACTTCTTCCTATGATACATTTGGAAAGCCAAGATATTGGGAAACAATATCATTGGCTTCGTCTTGGATCGATTGGAGGATCTTACAGTTATTTGGCAGTTTGTTACTTTGCACCATTATCCATGCAGATCTACTCCACAAGCATTTGCAATCGAAGTCAACCATTCCATCGGCTCATAGGAGATGTTCTCAAATATCAAGACAAAGGTGAAGTTTTTCTTGTTGGAGACTTCAATGCCCGCATACGTTCCGCTCAATTTACACAATTTGATAGTTCCTTGTCTTCCCACTCTTTTGAAGAAAGTAGAGATAGTTTGTGGTCTAGAGTCTCTTGTGATCCTTGTACAAATGATTTGACTGAGCATTTCTTGACTTTTGGAGCCACTTGTAATCTGAAAGTTCTTAATGGTGTTTCTTTCTTTCCCAACTCTCACTCCAATACATGTTTTTCCTCTACTGGTGTTAGCACTATAGATTATCTTTTGTCCTCTGCCACTATTCTATTACCATTTACCATTTACCATTTACTAATAGTTCATTTATCTCAGCATTTGATATTCTAGAGCCTCAACCAGAATCAGATCATACACCTCTTTTATTCACTCTTTTGTTGTCAACGTCAATCCCTCTCCCTACATGTCACTATGTTTCTACTTCCCCCAAGTTTTGTTTAGATGCTAGTAAGAAGCAACTTTATAGTGAACATTTCCAAGACCTCTTGACTTGTACTACTTGGAGCCTTGATCCACATACATCTAGTTTGCAACTAACAGAGTTGCTCCAAAACTCTGCTTCTAAGTTCTTTTGTTGGGACGCCGAAGTTCACGGATTTCTCAAGTTTCGAGTTGGAGTTTTCGAGTGTTGGGGTCGAGATCGTTTCTTGTCCTGGTTGTAAGAAGACAGGTTGGCAGCGTTTGGAGAGGGTGCAAAAGATCTTCTTACAAGAAGAATTGGGTAAATGGTAAATGGTAAATAGATCAAGCCCGTGGGACCCAAAGGATCAAAGGCTAAAAAACACAATACAAACAATCCAACTCCAAACTAGGAGAGAACCAAAAGAACCCCCTAGCTAGTGCCCAAAGCACTAGAACGGTAACTAATAATGGTAAATGGTAAATGGTAAATAGATCAAGCCCGTGGGACCCAAAGGGTCAAAAGGCTAAAAAACACAATACAAACAATCCAACTCCAAACTAGGAGAGAACCAAAAGAACCCCCTAGCTAGTGTCCAAAGCACTAGAACGGTAACTAATAACATCCCTAATGTAACAACCTAAATCATAAGGTTCAAGCTGAAGCAAAGAATAAAAATTCTCAACTACAACTTTATGAGCCACTCTAATCTGTACATATCTAGTACAAGTAAGAAATACATGCTCTTCATCCTCAACTTTTCTTCCATCACATAGCCTACAAATACGTTCACTCCTATCAATGTTCAACCAACGCCCTTCTTCAATCCCAAGACTATGAGATCCAGTTCTATGTCTAGCAATAATATGACGTAAAGAAGTAGATATCTCTGCAAGTAAGTATCCTTGCTCACAATAAACAAGCATAGGATTCACATGAAGTTGATAAAACTCCATCTTGGTGCCTCGTCTGCTCCACATAATGCTGAGAAATTCCTCCTTAATACGCTCGCGTAGGGCAATAGGTTGCAAATTCCAATCGAGTTCCGTCACATTCCACCTCAAAGACCAAGTCACCACATCTGCAAACCAACCCTTGGGACGTGTGGCACGCAAAGCTTCAAGAGGAAGTCGAGAAGCATCAAGAGATCTCACTCTTTTGACGTAAGTGATAGTCAAAAAGAGAGCTTCAGCCTCAAGAAATCAAAGACTTGGGATCAAGAGTAGGTTTAGAAGATCGTACTGCCAACCGCCTCCAAAAGGATTTGGGATTCTCCAAGAGCTCCTTAGTCAAGTACTCTTGCTTCTGCCTCAAAAATGCTCGTTTCTTTGACTTCACCAAGTCTTTGTAAAGTCTTGTCATAATCATCCGATTGTGAAGATCCAAGGATTTATCAAGTGATCTCGCCCTCGCTTGCTTGCAATCAAAGTCAAACCATCCATTGCAAGGAAGACCTCTAGCCCTCTTGGTCTTATGTCTCAAAAAGAACTTAGAAGCAGAGTTTTGAAGCAACTTTGTTAGTTGCAAACTAGATGTATGTGGATCAAGGCTCCAAGTAGTACAAGTCAAGAGGTCTTGGAAATGTTCACTATAAAGTTGCTTCTTACTAGCATCTAAACAAAACTTGGGGGAAGTAGAAACATAGTGACATGTAGGGAGAGGGATTGACGTTGACAACAAAAGAGTAAATAAAAGAGGTGTATGATCTGATTCTGGTTGAGGCTCTAGAATATCTAGATGAGCTCTTCTACATCGATTTAACAATGAATATAGAGCTTTGTAACCAGCTTCTACTCTCTTTTGTACACAAAGTGCCCAACTATAATTCTGAGAAAAATCAATGCCTAAATATTTGTAACTCTTCACTTGTTCCAATTCTAGTCCCTTGTAAAAGAGAGAGAACTTGGATCTAGTGCCCACAAGAATGATCTTTGATTTTTCCAGATTGACCTCCATCTGATTTCGAGTACAAAAGCTAGCCAAAGTATCAAGGTGTTTCTGTAAACTAATTGCATCACGTGCTAGTAATATGATATCATCTGCATACAAAAGAGCTTTGATCACAAAGTCTCCAAGTTTGACTCCTTCACTCTCACAATCATCCAACCACCTTTCTATATCATCTATGAATATTCCGAATAGAGTAGGAGAGAGAGGACAACCTTGAATAACTCCAATGGTGCTCGAGATCTCTTGAGGCTGAGAGGCATCAATCTTAGCTCGAACTGAAGTGTATAAAGTGGCCACAGCTCCGAGTAGATTAGCCGGTACTCCAATGTCTTGTAGTCTTTCCCATAAAAGCTTTCGAGGAACAGTATCAAAAGCTTTCTTCAAATCGATGAAGGCACAAAATAAAGCTTTCCCATTGCCCTTGGATTTCTCCCATAAAACACGTAAGGCCAAAATATGGTCAATAGTGTTGTATGTAGGACGAAAACCGGCTTGGGCTTTTGCTCTCTTCTGAAAATCCTCTGTCCATGTGCTCAACTTCGATTCTACCAACTTCCCAAACAACTTGGCAAAAACACTACCAACCATGATGGTGCGATAGTTTGTCACCACGTCCTTCCTTCCTGATTTATGAATAGGAACAATCTTCCGCATGGACCAAGTTGATGGAAAACCATGAACCATAGCATCTTCCAAAAGCTTAGTGAGAACCGGTCCAATACAATCTCCTCCCCACTTGATAAGTTCAATGGACAAGCCATCTAAATCCTCACATTTGCCATTTGCTAATTTTCGGAGAATAGTCATCACCTCTCCTTCCGAAAATAATCCAGGTGTTGCTTCGCAATATGGCATAGATGTGGCTTCTGGAAAGAAATAGAGCTTTTCGGCAAAAGCTACCAAAGACTCGGAATCAAGAGAAGGTTTTGACGGTGGTGTAGCTAATCGTCTCCAAAAGGACTTGGGATACTTCATCAGGTCCTTTGTCAAGGATTCTTGCTTTCTTCTTAAGAAAGCTCGTTTCTTAGACTTCACCAAGTCTTTGTATATCCTTGTCAAAAGAAGCCGACTTTGAATATCCAAAGACCTATCAACAGACCTTGCCCTTGCTAGCTTGCATTCGGAGTCAAACCATCCATTGCAAGGTAGCCCCTTAGCAATCCTAGTACTATGCCTCAAAAAGAACTTCGATGCTGAAGTTTTGAGCAATTCTATGAGCTGTAAACTAGCGGTATGCGAATCTGGACTCCATATGGTGTGAGTCAAAAGATCTTGTAGATGTTCTGCATAAAGGTCTCTTTTACAAGGATCTAAGCGAAACTTGGGAGAAGCTAAAAGAGATTGGCAAGGTGAAGTAGAGATTGATTTTGACATTGAAAGTGTGAACAAAAGAGGTGCATGATCTGATTCAGGTTGAGGATCCAAAACATCAAAATTGGAGATCAGAGAGGTACTAACCAAGGAAGACAAGAGAAAATCTATTGTGCTAGCACCGGTAGGGGAAAAACAAGTATTGGACTGAGAGTTGGGAAAGCGAGAGGTTCCATTGAGAACCTTCAAGTTACAAGTGGCTCCAAATGTCAAAAAGTGCTCTGTCAAAGAGTTTGTGGAAGGATCAAAAGAGGTTCTAGACCACAAACTATCGTAAATTTCTTCAAACATAGAAGAAGCCAAGGGATCACTAAATTGAGTAAATTGAGCACAACGTATACGAGCATTGAAATCTCCAGCAAGAAAGACATCCCCTTTACTTTGGAATCTAAGAACATCTTCAATAAGCCGATGGAATGGTTCACTTCGGTTGCAAAAGCGTGTTGAGTAGATACCCATGGACAATGGTGCAAAATAACAAATTGCCAAATAGCAATAAGATCCTCCAACCACCCCGAGACGTAGCCAATGATACTGTCCACCAACATCTTGAGCTTCTAGATGTATGAGAGGTAGAAGATGAGACCTGATGAAAGTAGCAATACCTCCTTGACCCCTTCGCGCATGTTGTCTTCTCTGGTTCCATGTCGACCCCACCAAGGTAAACCCTTCCAACTCAGCAATAGTATTGCTTTCATGTTCCCAAGTCTCCACAATGTTGATGACGTCAGCCATCTTCCAAATGGTAAAATGGTAAATGGTAAATGGTAATAGATCAAGCCCGGGGGACCCAAAGGGTCAAAAGGCTGAAAAACACAATACAAGCGACAGCCACAAACAAGGGAAAAGACCCCAAAGGCCAAACCCTAGCTAGTGCCAAGAGCACTAGAACGATAACTAATAATGTCCCTAATATAACAACCTAAATCAAAAGGAACTAACTGTAACAAAGAATAAAAATTCTCTACATCTATATTATGAGTCACTCTAATCTCTGCATATCTAGTACAAGTAAGAAATACATGCTCTTCATCCTCAACTTCTCTTCCATCACATAGCCTACAAATACGTTGACTCCTATCAATATTAAGCCAACGTCCTTCCTCAATTCCTAGCCTATGAGATCCAGTTCTATGCCTAGCAATAAGATGACGTAAGGACGTAGAGATTCCTGCAAGTAGGTAATCCTGTTCACAATAAACAAGCATAGGATTCACATGAAGTTGATAAAACTGCATCTTGGTGCCGCGCTTGCTCCAAATAATGTTCAGAAACTCCTCCTTTAGACGTTCACGTAGTGCTATAGGTTGTAGGTCCCAATCGCGTTCCGTCACATTCCACCTCAAAGACCAAGTTATCACATCCGCTAACCATCCTTTGGCACGTGTGGCACTCAAAGCCTGAGGAGGAAGGCGAGAAGCATCAAGAGATCTCACCCTTGTGATGTAAGTGATGGTCAAGTATAGAGCTTCAGCCTCTAGAGGTAAACAACCTGTTTCCGCAAGAAGAATAGCATATGAGGTTTGGTTTCTCACACCCAATTCTTCTTGTAGAAATATCTTCTGCACCCTCTCCACACGCTCCCATCCTGTCTTCTTACAACCAGGACCCCACACTTGGGTTCCATACAATACTACCGGCAACACTAAGCTTCTAAATAAATATTTCCTAAGACTCCAAGACACAAGATGAGCCCTTCTACACCGATTTAGCAATGAATATAGAGCTTTGTAACCACCTTCTACTCTCTTTTGCACACAAAGTGCCCAACTATAATCATTAGAAAAATCAATGCCTAGATATTTATAACTCTTCACCTCTTCTAATTGTAGATACTGGTAATAGAAGGAAAACTTGGATCTAGTGCCCACTATCATGACTTTGGACTTCTCTATATTTACCTCCATCTGATTCTGGGTACAAAAGCTAGCCAAAGTGTATAGGTGTTTCTGTAAACTAATTGCATCACGTGCTAGTAATATGATATCATCTGCATACAAGAGAGCTTTGATAACAAAGTTTCCAAGCTTGACACCTTCACTATCACATGCCTCCAACCACTCTTCGATATCATCTATAAAAACTCCAAATAGAGTAGGAGAGAGAGGACAACCTTGAATCACTCCAATGGTACTCAAAACCTCTTCAGTTTGAGAAGTGTTGATCTTGGCTCGAACAGATTGGTAAAGCGTGGCCACAGCTGCTAGAAGATCTGATGGTACTCCAATGACTTGCAGCCTTTCCCATAATAGCTCACGAGGTACGGTGTCAAAAGCTTTCTTAAAATCAATGAAGGCGAGCAGCACTCACATACTTTGTTGTTGAAAGTCCTCGGATATTCCACACCAACACCCTTATCTTCTCGGATTGCTATGTTGACGACACCTTCCTCCTCTAAGTAACGATTGCTCTCCCATCGTGTAAATAAGCAACAAAACCCGATTCTTGAGCCTCTTTTACCTTCGCAAGCTCCTTTCTCCTAACTTCCACTTGTAGAGGAGTCAGATCAGGATCCAACCATATTCTACGTCCCTTTAACATAGCCTTATTAGCCAAGGCAACATCACGTTGAGTTTGATTGACAAACTTCACTATAATACCACCAGGTTGAGCTCCCTTGTTTCCAATACGAAAAGCTTGAGCCAATTCCGCATTGGAAACCTGAAGTGTTTCATCCAAAAACTTGGTGACAACACTCTTGACATCTTCATTCTCTATTTCAGGTAAACCTGAAATTCTCACATTCTTCCTACGTGCAAGCTGGTTGGACTTTTCAATCTCTTGTTCTTGACAAAAAGAGATTTGAGCAGCCTTTGTAGCTTCAGCGTAGGATTTGATCTTCAAATCTAAGCTTTCGACCACCTCATGCAATCTAGGACTATCCGCACTTGTCATCTGAGAGCATACCTTCCCTTGGATGTCATCAACAGATTTAGATACATCCCACATCACACCCACACTATCCTTGAACACCTTCTCCACGTTCTTCTGTGATCCCTTCAACTCTCGAATTTGATTATGTGCGAGAGTTAAAGCAGCCTGTTGCATCTTGAATTCATGTCGAAGTTCCTTCAATTCTTCGAAAATTGTTTGCAGAAGCTGAAAAATATCGTCTTGAGAAGCCATGTCGTATCAACCGAAACACTCTAAATTCTAGGTCGAAACACCAAAAAATATCGTAACTTCTCACTCAAGCGTCCATGCACCTTAAAACTTGATGAGCTTCTGCCGAATATCAATCCCCAAGTCCTCAAAACTTTTCAGCCTCAGATCATGCTTTGTCGAAAAGATAAAAATGTCTGAACATTTTTGAGACCACCGGAACACTCGAAACAAAAAGTCGAAACTCAAAATGGTCTGTAACTTCTGACTCAAGCGTCCGTTCAGCTTCAAACTTTTTATGCTACTGCCGAATATTGATCTCCAAGTCCCCAAAAATTTTCAGCCTCAGGTCATGCTTCGTCAAAAAGATAAAAATGTCTGAACATTTTTGAGACCACCGGAACACTCGAAACAAAAAGTCGAAACTCCAAATGGGCTGTAACTTCTGACTCAAGCGTCCGTTGATCTTCAAACTTTTTATGCTACTGCCAAATATTGATCTCCAAGTCCCCAAAAATTTTCAGCCTCAGATCATGCTTCGTCAAAAAGATAAAAATGTCTGAACATTTTTGAGACCACCGGAACACTCGAAACAAAAAGTCGAAACTCCAAATGGGCAGTAACTTCTGACTTAAGCGTCCGTTGACCTTCAAACTTTTTATGCTACTGCCGAATATTGATCTCCAAGTCCCCAAAAATTTTCAGCCTCAGATCATGCTTCGTCAAAAAGATAAAAATGTCTGAACATTTTTGTGACCACCTGAACACTCGAAACAAAAAGTCGAAACTCCAAATGGGCTGTAACTTCTGACTCAAGCGTCCGTTAACCTTCAAACTTTTTATGCTACTGCCAAATATTAATCTCCAAGTCCCCAAAAATTTTCAGCCTCAGATCATGCTTCGTCAAAAAGATAAAAATGTCTGAACATTTTTGTGACCACCAGAACACTCGAAACAAAAAGTCGAAACTCCAAATGGGCTGTAACTTCTGAATCAAGCGTCCGTTCACCTTCAAACTTTTTATGCTACTGCCGAATATTAATCTCCAAGTTTCCAAAAAATTTTCAGCCTCAGATCATACTTCTCCAAAAAGATAAAAATGTCTGAACATTTTTGTGACCACGTGAAACACTCGCAATTGACACTCTTCGCTGAAGAAATTCGTGAACTTCGGCGTCCCAACTCCAAAATGCGTGAAATTTTGCAGGCTGGAGCGCGCTACCCAACTCCACGCCCTTGCAAATTTTCACCTTCCGTGGACATTCAAACGCGAAGAAACGATCTCTGCAAGAAACGATCTCGACCCCAACACTCGAAAACTCCAACTCGAAACTTGAGAAATCCGTGAACTTCGGCGTCCCAACTCCAAAATGCGTAGAATTTTGCAGGCTGGAGCGCGCTACCCAACTCCACGCCCTTGCAAATTTTCAACTTCCGTGGACACTCAGACGCGAAGAAACGATCTCTGCAAGAAACGATCTCGACCCCAACACTCGAAAACTCCAACTCAAAACTTGGGTGTGAGGACCCAAACTTCTTATGCAATTCTTCTTGCGGAAACAGGTTGTCTACCTCTTGAGGCTGAAGCTCTCTTTTTGACTATCACTTACGTCAAAAAAGTGAGATCTCTTGATGCTTCTCGACTTCCTCTTGAAGCTCTGCATGCCACACGTCCCAAGGGTTGGTTTGCAGATGTGGTGACTTGGTCTTTGAGGTGGAATGTGACGGAACTTGATTGGAATTTGCAACCTATTGCCCTACGCGAGCGTATTAGGGAGGAATTTCTCAGCATTATGTGGAGCACACGAGGCACCAAGATGCAGTTTTATCAACTTCATGTGAATCCTATGCTTGTTTATTGTGAGCAAGGATACTTACTTGCAAAGATATCTACTTCTTTACGTCATATTCTTGCTAGACATAGAACTGGATCTCATAGTCTTGGGATTGAAGAAGGGCGTTGGTTGAACATTGATAGGAGTGAACGTATTTGTAGGCTATGTGATGGAAGTAAAGTTGAGGATGAAGAGCATGTATTTCTTACTTGTTCTAGGTATGTAGAGATTCGAGTGGCGCATAAAGTTGATGTCGAGAATTTCTTTTCTCTGCTTCAACTCGAGCCTTATGATTTAGGTTGTTACATTAGAGATATTATTAGTTACCGTTCTAGTGCTTTGGGCACTAGCTAGGGGGTTCTTTTGGTTCTCTCCTAGTTTGGAGTTGAATTGTTTGTATTGTGTTTTTTAGCCTTTTGACCCTTTGGGTCCCACGGGCTTGATCTATTTACCATTTACCATTCTCCACAATGTTGATGACGTCAGCCATCAACATGCAGCAGCGGCACCAAGATGCAGTTTTATCAACTTCATGTGAATCCTATGCTTGTTTATTGTGAACAGGATTACCTACTTGCAGGAATCTCTACGTCCTTACGTCATCTTATTGCTAGGCATAGAACTGGATCTCATAGGCTAGGAATTGAGGAAGGACGTTGGCTTAATATTGATAGGAGTCAACGTATTTGTAGGCTATGTGATGGAAGAGAAGTTGAGGATGAAGAGCATGTATTTCTTACTTGTACTAGATATGCAGAGATTAGAGTGACCCATAATATAGATGTAGAGAATTTTTATTCTTTGTTACAGTTAGTTCCTTTTGATTTAGGTTGTTATATTATGAACATTATTAGTTATCGTTCTAGTGCTCTTGGCACTAGCTAGGGTTTGGCCTTTGGGGTCTTTTCCCTTGTTTGTGGCTGTCGCTTGTATTGTGTTTTTTAGCCTTTTGACCCTTTGGGTCCCCCGGGCTTGATCTATTACCATTTATCATTTACCATTTACCATCTTCCAAATTGGAGCAGCACTCATAGAAAGAGAGCTTGGATCTCTTTCTGTTTCTCTCTTTCTGTTACAAAGGATTAGAGTTGGAACAAGTGAAAAGTTACAAATATTTGGGCATTGATTTCTCATCTGATTATAGTTGGGCACTTTGTGTGCAAAAGAGGGTAGAAGCTGGTTTCAAAGCTCTATATTCATTGCTAAATAGATGTAGAGGAGCTCATCTAGTGTCTTGGAGTCTTAAAAAATTCTTATTCAGGAGCTTAGTGTTTCCCGTTATCTTATATGGAACACAAGTGTGGGGTCCTGGTTGTAAATGGTAAATGGTAAATTTACCATTTACCATTTACCATCTAGTGCCCACAAGAATGACTTTGGACTTCTCCAAATTGACTTCCATCTGATTTTGAGTACAAAAGCTAGCCAAAGTGTCAAGGTGTTTTTGTAAATGGTAAATGGTAAATGGAAAAAGATCAAGCCCGTGGGACCCAAAGGGTCAAAAGGCTAAAAAACACAATACAAACAAACCAACTCCAAACTAGGAGAGAACCAAAAGAACCCCCTAGCTAGTGCCCAAAGCACTAGAACGGTAACTAATAATATCTCTAATGTAACAACCTAAATCATAAGGCTCGAGTTGAAGCAGAGAAAAGAAATTCTCGACATCAACTTTATGCGCCACTCGAATCTCTATATATCTAGTACAAGTAATAAACACATGCTCTTCATCCTCAACATTTCTCCCATCACATAGCCTACAAATCCGTTCACTCCTATCAATATTCAACCAACGTCCTTCCTCAATTCCAAGCCTATGAGATCCTGTTCTATGCCTAGCAATAATATGACGTAAGGATGTAGCAATCTCTGCAACAAGGTACCCTTGCTCACAATAAATAAGCATAGGATTCACATGAAGTTGATAAAACTGCATTTTAGTGCCTCCTCTCCTCCAAATGATGTTGAGAAACTCCTCCTTAATACGCTCGCGAAGGGCCATAGGTTGCAGATCCCAATCCAATTCCGTCACATTCCACCTCAAAGACCAAGTCATCACATCTGCAAACCATCCCTTGGAACGTGTGGCACGCAAAGCATGAAGAGGAAGTCGAGAAGCATCAAGAGATCTCACCCTTCTAATATAAGTGATGGTCAAGTAGAGAGCTTCAGCCTCAAGAGGTAGACAACCGGTTTCCGCAAGAAGAATAGCATAAGGAGTTTGGTTCCTTACACCTAACTCTTCTTGTAAGAAGATCTTTTGCACCCTCTCCACACGCTCCCAACTTGTCTTCTTACTGCCAGGACCCCACACTTGTGTCCCATATAGAACCACCGGCAACACTAAACTCCTAAATAAAAATTTCCTAAGACTCCAAGATACTAGATGAGCTCTTCTACATCGATTTAACAATGAATATAGAGCTTTGTAACCAGCTTCTACTCTCTTTTGTACACAAAGTGCCCAACTATAATTCTGAGAAAAATCAATGCCTAAATATTTGTAACTCTTCACTTGTTCCAATTCTAGTCCCTTGTAAAAGAGAGAGAACTTGGATCTAGTGCCCACAAGAATGATCTTTGATTTTTCCAGATTGACCTCCATCTGATTTCGAGTACAAAAGCTAGCCAAAGTATCAAGGTGTTTCTGTAAACTAATTGCATCACGTGCTAGTAATATGATATCATCTGCATACAAAAGAGCTTTGATCACAAAGTCTCCAAGTTTGACTCCTTCACTCTCACAATCATCCAACCACCTTTCTATATCATCTATGAATATTCCGAATAGAGTAGGAGAGAGGAGACAACCTTGAATAACTCCAATGGTGCTCGAGATCTCTTGAGGCTGAGAGGCATCAATCTTAGCTCGAACTGAAGTGTATAAAGTGGCCACAGCTCCGAGTAGATTAGCCGGTACTCCAATGTCTTGTAGTCTTTCCCATAAAAGCTTTCGAGGAACAGTATCAAAAGCTTTCTTCAAATCGATGAAGGCACAAAATAAAGCTTTCCCATTGCCCTTGGATTTCTCCCATAAAACACGTAAGGCCAAAATATGGTCAATAGTGTTGTATGTAGGACGAAAACCAGCTTGGGCCTTTGCTCTCTTCTGAAAATCCTCTGTCCATGTGCTCAACTTCGATTCTACCAACTTCCCAAACAACTTGGCAAAAACACTACCAACCATGATGGTGCGATAGTTTGTCACCACGTCCTTCCTTCCTGATTTATGAATAGGAACAATCTTCCGCATGGACCAAGTTGATGGAAAACCATGAACCATAGCATCTTCCAAAAGCTTAGTGAGAACCGGTCCAATACAATCTCCTCCCCACTTGATAAGTTCAATGGACAAGCCATCTAAATCCTCACATTTGCCATTTGCTAATTTTCGGAGAATAGTCATCACCTCTCCTTCCGAAAATAATCCAGGTGTTGCTTCGCAATATGGCATAGATGTGGCTTCTGGAAAGAAATAGAGCTTTTCGGCAAAAGCTACCAAAGACTCGGAATCAAGAGAAGGTTTTGACGGTGGTGTAGCTAATCGTCTCCAAAAGGACTTGGGATCCTTCATCAGGTCCTTTGTCAAGGATTCTTGCTTTCTTCTTAAGAAAGCTCGTTTCTTAGACTTCACCAAGTCTTTGTATATCCTTGTCAAAAGAAGCCGACTTTGAATATCCAAAGACCTATCAACAGACCTTGCCCTTGCTAGCTTGCATTCGGAGTAAAACCATCCATTGCAAGGTAGCCCCTTAGCAATCCTAGTACTATGCCTCAAAAAGAACTTCGATGCTGAAGTTTTGAGCAATTCTATGAGCTGTAAACTAGCGGTATGCGAATCTGGACTCCATATGGTGTGAGTCAAAAGATCTTGTAGATGTTCTGCATAAAGGTCTCTTTTACAAGGATCTAAGCGAAACTTGGGAGAAGCTAAAAGAGATTGGCAAGGTGAAGTAGAGATTGATTTTGACATTGAAAGTGTGAACAAAAGAGGTGCATGATCTGATTCAGGTTGAGGATCCAAAACATCAAAATTGGAGATCAGAGAGGTACTAACCAAGGAAGACAAGAGAAAATCTATTGTGCTAGCACCGGTAGGGGAAAAACAAGTATTGGACTGAGAGTTGGGAAAGCGAGAGGTTCCATTGAGAACCTTCAAGTTACAAGTGGCTCCAAATGTCAAAAAGTGCTCTGTCAAAGAGTTTGTGGAAGGATCAAAAGAGGTTCTAGACCACAAACTATCGTAAATTTCTTCAAACATAGAAGAAGCCAAGGGATCACTAAATTGAGTAAATTGAGCACAACGTATACGAGCATTGAAATCTCCAGCAAGAAAGACATCCCCTTTACTTTGGAATCTAAGAACATCTTCAATAAGCCGATGGAATGGTTCACTTCGGTTGCAAAAGCGTGTTGAGTAGATACCCATGGACAATGGTGCAAAATAACAAATTGCCAAATAGCAATAAGATCCTCCAACCACCCCGAGACGTAGCCAATGATACTGTCCACCAACATCTTGAGCTTCTAGATGTATGAGAGGTAGAAGATGAGACCTGATGAAAGTAGCAATACCTCCTTGACCCCTTCCCGCATGTTGTCTTCTCTGGTTCCATGTCGACCCCACCAAGGTAAACCCTTCCAACTCAGCAATAGTATTGCTTTCATGTTCCCAAGTCTCCACAATGTTGATGATGTCAGCCATCTTCCAAATCGGAGCAGCACTCACATACTTTGTTGTTGAAAGTCCTCGGATATTCCACACCAACACCCTTATCTTCTCGGATTGCTATGTTGACGACACCTTCCTCCTCTGAGTAACGATTGCTCTCCCATCGTGTAAATAAGCAACAAAACCCGATTCTTGAGCCTCTTTTACCTTCGCAAGCTCCTTTCTCCTAACTTCCACTTGTAGAGGAGTCAGATCAGGATCCAACCATATTCTACGTCCCTTTAACATAGCCTTATTAGCCAAGGCAACATCACGTTGAGTTTGATTGACAAACTTCACTATAATACCACGAGGTTGAGCTCCCTTGTTTCCAATACGAAAAGCTTGAGCCAATTCCGCATTGGAAACCTGAAGTGTTTCATCCAAAAACTTGGTGACAACACTCTTGACATCTTCATTCTCTATTTCAGGTAAACCTGAAATTCTCACATTCTTCCTACGTGCAAGCTGGTTGGACTTTTCAATCTCTTGTTCTTGACAAAAAGAGATTTGAGCAGCCTTTGTAGCTTCAGCGTAGGATTTGATCTTCAAATCTAAGCTTTCGACCACCTCATGCAATCTAGGACTATCCGCACTTGTCATCTGAGAGCATACCTTCCCTTGGATGTCATCAACAGATTTAGATACATCCCACATCACACCCACACTATCCTTGAACACCTTCTCCACGTTCTTCTGTGATCCCTTCAACTCTCGAATTTGATTATGTGCGAGAGTTAAAGCAGCCTGTTGCATCTTGAATTCATGTCGAAGTTCCTTCAATTCTTCGAAAATTGTTTGCAGAAGCTGAAAAATATCGTCTTGAGAAGCCATGTCGTATCAACCGAAACACTCTAAATTCTAGGTCGAAACACCAAAAAATATCGTAACTTCTCACTCAAGCGTCCATGCACCTTAAAACTTGATGAGCTTCTGCCGAATATCAATCCCCAAGTCCTCAAAACTTTTCAGCCTCAGATCATGCTTTGTCGAAAAGATAAAAATGTCTGAACATTTTTGAGACCACCGGAACACTCGAAACAAAAAGTCGAAACTCAAAATGGTCTGTAACTTCTGACTCAAGCGTCCGTTTAGCTTCAAACTTTTTATGCTACTGCCGAATATTGATCTCCAAGTCCCCAAAAATTTTCAGCCTCAGGTCATGCTTCGTCAAAAAGATAAAAATGTCTGAACATTTTTGAGACCACCGGAACACTCGAAACAAAAAGTCGAAACTCCAAATGGGCTGTAACTTCTGACTCAAGCGTCCGTTGATCTTCAAACTTTTTATGCTACTGCCAAATATTGATCTCCAAGTCCCCAAAAATTTTCAGCCTCAGATCATGCTTCGTCAAAAAGATAAAAATGTCTGAACATTTTTGAGACCACCGGAACACTCGAAACAAAAAGTCGAAACTCCAAATGGGCAGTAACTTCTGACTTAAGCGTCCGTTGACCTTCAAACTTTTTATGCTACTGCCGAATATTGATCTCCAAGTCCCCAAAAATTTTCAGCCTCAGATCATGCTTCGTCAAAAAGATAAAAATGTCTGAACATTTTTGTGACCACCTGAACACTCGAAACAAAAAGTCGAAACTCCAAATGGGCTGTAACTTCTGACTCAAGCGTCCGTTAACCTTCAAACTTTTTATGCTACTGCCAAATATTAATCCCCAAGTCCCCAAAAATTTTCAGCCTCAGATCATGCTTCGTCAAAAAGATAAAAATGTCTGAACATTTTTGTGACCACCAGAACACTCGAAACAAAAAGTCGAAACTCCAAATGGGCTGTAACTTCTGAATCAAGCGTCCGTTCACCTTCAAACTTTTTATGCTACTGCCGAATATTAATCTCCAAGTTTCCAAAAAATTTTCAGCCTCAGATCATACTTCTCCAAAAAGATAAAAATGTCTGAACATTTTTGTGACCACGTGAAACACTCGCAATTGACACTCTTCGCTGAAGAAATTCGTGAACTTCGGCGTCCCAACTCCAAAATGCGTGAAATTTTGCAGGCTGGAGCGCGCTACCCAACTCCACGCCCTTGCAAATTTTCACCTTCCGTGGACATTCAAACGCGAAGAAACGATCTCTGCAAGAAACGATCTCGACCCCAACACTCGAAAACTCCAACTCGAAACTTGAGAAATCCGTGAACTTCGGCGTCCCAACTCCAAAATGCGTAGAATTTTGCAGGCTGGAGCGCGCTACCCAACTCCACGCCCTTGCAAATTTTCAACTTCCGTGGACACTCAGACGCGAAGAAACGATCTCTGCAAGAAACGATCTCGACCCCAACACTCGAAAACTCCAACTCAAAACTTGGGTGTGAGGACCCAAACTTCTTATGCAATTCTTCTTGCGGAAACAGGTTGTCTACCTCTTGAGGCTGAAGCTCTCTTTTTGACTATCACTTACGTCAAAAAAGTGAGATCTCTTGATGCTTCTCGACTTCCTCTTGAAGCTCTGCATGCCACACGTCCCAAGGGTTGGTTTGCAGATGTGGTGACTTGGTCTTTGAGGTGGAATGTGACGGAACTTGATTGGAATTTGCAACCTATTGCCCTACGCGAGCGTATTAGGGAGGAATTTCTCAGCATTATGTGGAGCACACGAGGCACCAAGATGCAGTTTTATCAACTTCATGTGAATCCTATGCTTGTTTATTGTGAGCAAGGATACTTACTTGCAAAGATATCTACTTCTTTACGTCATATTATTGCTAGACATAGAACTGGATCTCATAGTCTTGGGATTGAAGAAGGGCGTTGGTTGAACATTGATAGGAGTGAACGTATTTGTAGGCTATGTGATGGAAGTAAAGTTGAGGATGAAGAGCATGTATTTCTTACTTGTTCTAGGTATGTAGAGATTCGAGTGGCGCATAAAGTTGATGTCGAGAATTTCTTTTCTCTGCTTCAACTCGAGCCTTATGATTTAGGTTGTTACATTAGAGATATTATTAGTTACCGTTCTAGTGCTTTGGGCACTAGCTAGGGGGTTCTTTTGGTTCTCTCCTAGTTTGGAGTTGAATTGTTTGTATTGTGTTTTTTAGCCTTTTGACCCTTTGGGTCCCACGGGCTTGATCTATTTACCATTTACCATTCTCCACAATGTTGATGACGTCAGCCATCAACATGCAGCAGCGGCACCAAGATGCAGTTTTATCAACTTCATGTGAATCCTATGCTTGTTTATTGTGAACAGGATTACCTACTTGCAGGAATCTCTACGTCCTTACGCCATCTTATTGGTAAATGGTAAATGGTAAATAGATCAAGCCCGTGGGACCCAAAGGGTCAAAAGGCTAAAAAACACAATACAAACAATCCAACTCCAAACTAGGAGAGAACCAAAAGAACCCCCTAGCTAATGCTCAAAGCACTAGAACGGTAACTAATAATATCTCTAATGTAACAACCTAAATCATAAGGCTCGAGTTGAAGCAGAGAAAAGAAATTCTCGACATCAACTTTATGCGCCACTCGAATCTCTATATATCTAGTACAAGTAATAAACACATGCTCTTCATCCTCAACATTTCTCCCATCACATAGCCTACAAATCCGTTCACTCCTATCAATATTCAACCAACGTCCTTCCTCAATTCCAAGCCTATGAGATCCTGTTCTATGCCTGGCAATAATATGACGTAAAGATGTAGCAATCTCTGCAACAAGGTACCCTTGCTCACAATAAATAAGCATAGGATTCACATGAAGTTGATAAAACTGCATTTTAGTGCCTCCTCTCCTCCAAATGATGTTGAGAAACTCCTCCTTAATACGCTCGCGAAGGGCCATAGGTTGCAGATCCCAATCCAATTCCGTCACATTCCACCTTAAAGACCAAGTTATCACATCTGCAAACCATCCCTTGGAACGTGTGGCACGCAAAGCATGAAGAGGAAGTCGAGAAGCATCAAGAGATCTCACCCTTCTAATATAAGTGATGGTCAAGTAGAGAGCTTCAGCCTCAAGAGGTAGACAACCGGTTTCCGCAAGAAGAATAGCATAAGGAGTTTGGTTCCTTACACCTAACTCTTCTTGTAAGAAGATCTTTTGCACCCTCTCCACACGCTCCCAACTTGTCTTCTTACTGCCAGGACCCCACACTTGTGTCCCATATAGAACCACCGGCAACACTAAACTCCTAAATAAAAATTTCCTAAGACTCCAAGATACTAGATGAGCTCTTCTACATCGATTTAACAATGAATATAGAGCTTTGTAACCAGCTTCTACTCTCTTTTGTACACAAAGTGCCCAACTATAATTCTGAGAAAAATCAATGCCTAAATATTTGTAACTCTTCACTTGTTCCAATTCTAGTCCCTTGTAAAAGAGAGAGAACTTGGATCTAGTGCCCACAAGAATGATCTTTGATTTTTCCAGATTGACCTCCATCTGATTTCGAGTACAAAAGCTAGCCAAAGTATCAAGGTGTTTCTTTAAACTAATTGCATCACGTGCTAGTAATATGATATCATCTGCATACAAAAGAGCTTTGATCACAAAGTCTCCAAGTTTGACTCCTTCTCTCTCACAATCATCCAACCACCTTTCTATATCATCTATGAATATTCCGAATAGAGTAGGAGAGAGAGGACAACCTTGAATAACTCCAATGGTGCTCGAGATCTCTTGAGGCTGAGAGGCATCAATCTTAGCTCGAACTGAAGTGTATAAAGTGGCCACAGCTCCGAGTAGATTAGCCGGTACTCCAATGTCTTGTAGTCTTTCCCATAAAAGCTTTCGAGGAACAGTATCAAAAGCTTTCTTCAAATCGATGAAGGCACAAAATAAAGCTTTCCCATTGCCCTTGGATTTCTCCCATAAAACACGTAAGGCCAAAATATGGTCAATAGTGTTGTATGTAGGACGAAAACCAGCTTGGGCCTTTGCTCTCTTCTGAAAATCCTCTGTCCATGTGCTCAACTTCGATTCTACCAACTTCCCAAACAACTTGGCAAAAACACTACCAACCATGATGGTGCGATAGTTTGTCACCACGTCCTTCCTTCCTGATTTATGAATAGGAACAATCTTCCGCATGGACCAAGTTGATGGAAAACCATGAACCATAGCATCTTCCAAAAGCTTAGAGAGAACCGGTCCAATACAATCTCCTCCCCACTTGATAAGTTCAATGGACAAGCCATCTAAATCCTCACATTTGCCATTTGCTAATTTTCGGAGAATAGTCATCACCTCTCCTTCCGAAAATAATCCAGGTGTTGCTTCGCAATATGGCATAGATGTGGCTTCTGGAAAGAAATAGAGCTTTTTGGCAAAAGCTACCAAAGACTCGGAATCAAGAGAAGGTTTTGACGATGGTGTAGCTAATCGTCTCCAAAAGGACTTGGGATCCTTCATCAGGTCCTTTGTCAAGGATTCTTGCTTTCGTCTTAAGAAAGCTCGTTTCTTAGACTTCACCAAGTCTTTGTATATCCTTGTCAAAAGAAGCCGACTTTGAATATCCAAAGACCTATCAACAGACCTTGCCCTTGCTAGCTTGCATTCGGAGTCAAACCATCCATTGCAAGGTAGCCCCTTAGCAATCGTAGTACTATGCCTCAAAAAGAACTTCGATGCTGAAGTTTTGAGCAATTCTATGAGCTGTAAACTAGCGGTATGCGAATCTGGACTCCATATGGTGTGAGTCAAAAGATCTTGTAGATGTTCTGCATAAAGGTCTCTTTTACAAGGATCTAAGCGAAACTTGGGAGAAGCTAAAAGAGATTGGCAAGGTGAAGTAGAGATTGATTTTGACATTGAAAGTGTGAACAAAAGAGGTGCATGATCTGATTCAGGTTGAGGATCCAAAACATCAAAATTGGAGATCAGAGAGGTACTAACCAAGGAAGACAAGAGAAAATCTATTGTGCTAGCACCGGTAGGGGAAAAACAAGTATTGGACTGAGAGTTGGGAAAGCGAGAGGTTCCATTGAGAACCTTCAAGTTACAAGTGGCTCCAAATGTCAAAAAGTGCTCTGTCAAAGAGTTTGTGGAAGGATCAAAAGAGGTTCTAGACCACAAACTATCGTAAATTTCTTCAAACATAGAAGAAGCCAAGGGATCACTAAATTGAGTAAATTGAGCACAACGTATACGAGCATTGAAATCTCCAGCAAGAAAGACATCCCCTTTACTTTGGAATCTAAGAACATCTTCAATAAGCCGATGGAATGGTTCACTTCGGTTGCAAAAGCGTGTTGAGTAGATACCCATGGACAATGGTGCAAAATAACAAATTGCCAAATAGCAATAAGATCCTCCAACCACCCCGAGACGTAGCCAATGATACTGTCCACCAACATCTTGAGCTTCTAGATGTATGAGAGGTAGAAGATGAGACCTGATGAAAGTAGCAATACCTCCTTGACCCCTTCCCGCATGTTGTCTTCTCTGGTTCCATGTCGACCCCACCAAGGTAAACCCTTCCAACTCAGCAATAGTATTGCTTTCATGTTCCCAAGTCTCCACAATGTTGATGATGTCAGCCATCTTCCAAATCGGAGCAGCACTCACATACTTTGTTGTTGAAAGTCCTCGGATATTCCACACCAACACCCTTATCTTCTCGGATTGCTATGTTGACGACACCTTCCTCCTCTGAGTAACGATTGCTCTCCCATCGTGTAAATAAGCAACAAAACCCGATTCTTGAGCCTCTTTTACCTTCGCAAGCTCCTTTCTCCTAACTTCCACTTGTAGAGGAGTCAGATCAGGATCCAACCATATTCTACGTCCCTTTAACATAGCCTTATTAGCCAAGGCAACATCACGTTGAGTTTGATTGACAAACTTCACTATAATACCACGAGGTTGAGCTCCCTTGTTTCCAATACGAAAAGCTTGAGCCAATTCCGCATTGGAAACTTGAAGTGTTTCATCCAAAAACTTGGTGACAACACTCTTGACATCTTCATTCTCTATTTCAGGTAAACCTGAAATTCTCACATTCTTCCTACGTGCAAGCTGGTTGGACTTTTCAATCTCTTGTTCTTGACAAAAAGAGATTTGAGCAGCCTTTGTAGCTTCAGCGTAGGATTTGATCTTCAAATCTAAGCTTTCGACCACCTCATGCAATCTAGGACTATCCGCACTTGTCATCTGAGAGCATACCTTCCCTTGGATGTCATCAACAGATTTAGATACATCCCACATCACACCCACACTATCCTTGAACACCTTCTCCACGTTCTTCTGTGATCCCTTCAACTCTCGAATTTGATTATGTGCGAGAGTTAAAGCAGCCTGTTGCATCTTGAATTCATGTCGAAGTTCCTTCAATTCTTCGAAAATTGTTTGCAGAAGCTGAAAAATATCGTCTTGAGAAGCCATGTCGTATCAACCGAAACACTCTAAATTCTAGGTCGAAACACCAAAAAATATCGTAACTTCTCACTCAAGCGTCCATGCACCTTAAAACTTGATGAGCTTCTGCCGAATATCAATCCCCAAGTCCTCAAAACTTTTCAGCCTCAGATCATGCTTTGTCGAAAAGATAAAAATGTCTGAACATTTTTGAGACCACCGGAACACTCGAAACAAAAAGTCGAAACTCAAAATGGTCTGTAACTTCTGACTCAAGCGTCCGTTCAGCTTCAAACTTTTTATGCTACTGCCGAATATTGATCTCCAAGTCCCCAAAAATTTTCAGCCTCAGGTCATGCTTCGTCAAAAAGATAAAAATGTCTGAACATTTTTGAGACCACCGGAACACTCGAAACAAAAAGTCGAAACTCCAAATGGGCTGTAACTTCTGACTCAAGCGTCCGTTGATCTTCAAACTTTTTATGCTACTGCCAAATATTGATCTCCAAGTCCCCAAAAATTTTCAGCCTCAGATCATGCTTCGTCAAAAAGATAAAAATGTCTGAACATTTTTGAGACCACCGGAACACTCGAAACAAAAAGTCGAAACTCCAAATGGGCAGTAACTTCTGACTTAAGCGTCCGTTGACCTTCAAACTTTTTATGCTACTGCCGAATATTGATCTCCAAGTCCCCAAAAATTTTCAGCCTCAGATCATGCTTCGTCAAAAAGATAAAAATGTCTGAACATTTTTGTGACCACCTGAACACTCGAAACAAAAAGTCGAAACTCCAAATGGGCTGTAACTTCTGACTCAAGCGTCCGTTAACCTTCAAACTTTTTATGCTACTGCCAAATATTAATCCCCAAGTCCCCAAAAATTTTCAGCCTCAGATCATGCTTCGTCAAAAAGATAAAAATGTCTGAACATTTTTGTGACCACCAGAACACTCGAAACAAAAAGTCGAAACTCCAAATGGGCTGTAACTTCTGAATCAAGCGTCCGTTCACCTTCAAACTTTTTATGCTACTGCCGAATATTAATCTCCAAGTTTCCAAAAAATTTTCAGCCTCAGATCATACTTCTCCAAAAAGATAAAAATGTCTGAACATTTTTGTGACCACGTGAAACACTCGCAATTGACACTCTTCGCTGAAGAAATTCGTGAACTTCGGCGTCCCAACTCCAAAATGCGTGAAATTTTGCAGGCTGGAGCGCGCTACCCAACTCCACGCCCTTGCAAATTTTCACCTTCCGTGGACATTCAAACGCGAAGAAACGATCTCTGCAAGAAACGATCTCGACCCCAACACTCGAAAACTCCAACTCGAAACTTGAGAAATCCGTGAACTTCGGCGTCCCAACTCCAAAATGCGTAGAATTTTGCAGGCTGGAGCGCGCTACCCAACTCCACGCCCTTGCAAATTTTCAACTTCCGTGGACACTCAGACGCGAAGAAACGATCTCTGCAAGAAACGATCTCGACCCCAACACTCGAAAACTCCAACTCAAAACTTGGGTGTGAGGACCCAAACTTCTTATGCAATTCTTCTTGCGGAAACAGGTTGTCTACCTCTTGAGGCTGAAGCTCTCTTTTTGACTATCACTTACGTCAAAAAAGTGAGATCTCTTGATGCTTCTCGACTTCCTCTTGAAGCTCTGCATGCCACACGTCCCAAGGGTTGGTTTGCAGATGTGGTGACTTGGTCTTTGAGGTGGAATGTGACGGAACTTGATTGGAATTTGCAACCTATTGCCCTACGCGAGCGTATTAGGGAGGAATTTCTCAGCATTATGTGGAGCACACGAGGCACCAAGATGCAGTTTTATCAACTTCATGTGAATCCTATGCTTGTTTATTGTGAGCAAGGATACTTACTTGCAAAGATATCTACTTCTTTACGTCATATTATTGCTAGACATAGAACTGGATCTCATAGTCTTGGGATTGAAGAAGGGCGTTGGTTGAACATTGATAGGAGTGAACGTATTTGTAGGCTATGTGATGGAAGTAAAGTTGAGGATGAAGAGCATGTATTTCTTACTTGTTCTAGGTATGTAGAGATTCGAGTGGCGCATAAAGTTGATGTCGAGAATTTCTTTTCTCTGCTTCAACTCGAGCCTTATGATTTAGGTTGTTACATTAGAGATATTATTAGTTACCGTTCTAGTGCTTTGGGCACTAGCTAGGGGGTTCTTTTGGTTCTCTCCTAGTTTGGAGTTGAATTGTTTGTATTGTGTTTTTTAGCCTTTTGACCCTTTGGGTCCCACGGGCTTGATCTATTTACCATTTACCATTCTCCACAATGTTGATGACGTCAGCCATCAACATGCAGCAGCGGCACCAAGATGCAGTTTTATCAACTTCATGTGAATCCTATGCTTGTTTATTGTGAACAGGATTACCTACTTGCAGGAATCTCTACGTCCTTACGCCATCTTATTGGTAAATGGTAAATGGTAAATAGATCAAGCCCGTGGGACCCAAAGGGTCAAAAGGCTAAAAAACACAATACAAACAATCCAACTCCAAACTAGGAGAGAACCAAAAGAACCCCCTAGCTAGTGCTCAAAGCACTAGAACGGTAACTAATAATATCTCTAATGTAACAACCTAAATCATAAGGCTCGAGTTGAAGCAGAGAAAAGAAATTCTCGACATCAACTTTATGCGCCACTCGAATCTCTATATATCTAGTACAAGTAATAAACACATGCTCTTCATCCTCAACATTTCTCCCATCACATAGCCTACAAATCCGTTCACTCCTATCAATATTCAACCAACGTCCTTCCTCAATTCCAAGCCTATGAGATCCTGTTCTATGCCTGGCAATAATATGACGTAAAGATGTAGCAATCTCTGCAACAAGGTACCCTTGCTCACAATAAATAAGCATAGGATTCACATGAAGTTGATAAAACTGCATTTTAGTGCCTCCTCTCCTCCAAATGATGTTGAGAAACTCCTCCTTAATACGCTCGCGAAGGGCCATAGGTTGCAGATCCCAATCCAATTCCGTCACATTCCACCTTAAAGACCAAGTTATCACATCTGCAAACCATCCCTTGGAACGTGTGGCACGCAAAGCATGAAGAGGAAGTCGAGAAGCATCAAGAGATCTCACCCTTCTAATATAAGTGATGGTCAAGTAGAGAGCTTCAGCCTCAAGAGGTAGACAACCGGTTTCCGCAAGAAGAATAGCATAAGGAGTTTGGTTCCTTACACCTAACTCTTCTTGTAAGAAGATCTTTTGCACCCTCTCCACACGCTCCCAACTTGTCTTCTTACTGCCAGGACCCCACACTTGTGTCCCATATAGAACCACCGGCAACACTAAACTCCTAAATAAAAATTTCCTAAGACTCCAAGATACTAGATGAGCTCTTCTACATCGATTTAACAATGAATATAGAGCTTTGTAACCAGCTTCTACTCTCTTTTGTACACAAAGTGCCCAACTATAATTCTGAGAAAAATCAATGCCTAAATATTTGTAACTCTTCACTTGTTCCAATTCTAGTCCCTTGTAAAAGAGAGAGAACTTGGATCTAGTGCCCACAAGAATGATCTTTGATTTTTCCAGATTGACCTCCATCTGATTTCGAGTACAAAAGCTAGCCAAAGTATCAAGGTGTTTCTTTAAACTAATTGCATCACGTGCTAGTAATATGATATCATCTGCATACAAAAGAGCTTTGATCACAAAGTCTCCAAGTTTGACTCCTTCTCTCTCACAATCATCCAACCACCTTTCTATATCATCTATGAATATTCCGAATAGAGTAGGAGAGAGAGGACAACCTTGAATAACTCCAATGGTGCTCGAGATCTCTTGAGGCTGAGAGGCATCAATCTTAGCTCGAACTGAAGTGTATAAAGTGGCCACAGCTCCGAGTAGATTAGCCGGTACTCCAATGTCTTGTAGTCTTTCCCATAAAAGCTTTCGAGGAACAGTATCAAAAGCTTTCTTCAAATCGATGAAGGCACAAAATAAAGCTTTCCCATTGCCCTTGGATTTCTCCCATAAAACACGTAAGGCCAAAATATGGTCAATAGTGTTGTATGTAGGACGAAAACCAGCTTGGGCCTTTGCTCTCTTCTGAAAATCCTCTGTCCATGTGCTCAACTTCGATTCTACCAACTTCCCAAACAACTTGGCAAAAACACTACCAACCATGATGGTGCGATAGTTTGTCACCACGTCCTTCCTTCCTGATTTATGAATAGGAACAATCTTCCGCATGGACCAAGTTGATGGAAAACCATGAACCATAGCATCTTCCAAAAGCTTAGAGAGAACCGGTCCAATACAATCTCCTCCCCACTTGATAAGTTCAATGGACAAGCCATCTAAATCCTCACATTTGCCATTTGCTAATTTTCGGAGAATAGTCATCACCTCTCCTTCCGAAAATAATCCAGGTGTTGCTTCGCAATATGGCATAGATGTGGCTTCTGGAAAGAAATAGAGCTTTTTGGCAAAAGCTACCAAAGACTCGGAATCAAGAGAAGGTTTTGACGATGGTGTAGCTAATCGTCTCCAAAAGGACTTGGGATCCTTCATCAGGTCCTTTGTCAAGGATTCTTGCTTTCGTCTTAAGAAAGCTCGTTTCTTAGACTTCACCAAGTCTTTGTATATCCTTGTCAAAAGAAGCCGACTTTGAATATCCAAAGACCTATCAACAGACCTTGCCCTTGCTAGCTTGCATTCGGAGTCAAACCATCCATTGCAAGGTAGCCCCTTAGCAATCGTAGTACTATGCCTCAAAAAGAACTTCGATGCTGAAGTTTTGAGCAATTCTATGAGCTGTAAACTAGCGGTATGCGAATCTGGACTCCATATGGTGTGAGTCAAAAGATCTTGTAGATGTTCTGCATAAAGGTCTCTTTTACAAGGATCTAAGCGAAACTTGGGAGAAGCTAAAAGAGATTGGCAAGGTGAAGTAGAGATTGATTTTGACATTGAAAGTGTGAACAAAAGAGGTGCATGATCTGATTCAGGTTGAGGATCCAAAACATCAAAATTGGAGATCAGAGAGGTACTAACCAAGGAAGACAAGAGAAAATCTATTGTGCTAGCACCGGTAGGGGAAAAACAAGTATTGGACTGAGAGTTGGGAAAGCGAGAGGTTCCATTGAGAACCTTCAAGTTACAAGTGGCTCCAAATGTCAAAAAGTGCTCTGTCAAAGAGTTTGTGGAAGGATCAAAAGAGGTTCTAGACCACAAACTATCGTAAATTTCTTCAAACATAGAAGAAGCCAAGGGATCACTAAATTGAGTAAATTGAGCACAACGTATACGAGCATTGAAATCTCCAGCAAGAAAGACATCCCCTTTACTTTGGAATCTAAGAACATCTTCAATAAGCCGATGGAATGGTTCACTTCGGTTGCAAAAGCGTGTTGAGTAGATACCCATGGACAATGGTGCAAAATAACAAATTGCCAAATAGCAATAAGATCCTCCAACCACCCCGAGACGTAGCCAATGATACTGTCCACCAACATCTTGAGCTTCTAGATGTATGAGAGGTAGAAGATGAGACCTGATGAAAGTAGCAATACCTCCTTGACCCCTTCCCGCATGTTGTCTTCTCTGGTTCCATGTCGACCCCACCAAGGTAAACCCTTCCAACTCAGCAATAGTATTGCTTTCATGTTCCCAAGTCTCCACAATGTTGATGATGTCAGCCATCTTCCAAATCGGAGCAGCACTCACATACTTTGTTGTTGAAAGTCCTCGGATATTCCACACCAACACCCTTATCTTCTCGGATTGCTATGTTGACGACACCTTCCTCCTCTGAGTAACGATTGCTCTCCCATCGTGTAAATAAGCAACAAAACCCGATTCTTGAGCCTCTTTTACCTTCGCAAGCTCCTTTCTCCTAACTTCCACTTGTAGAGGAGTCAGATCAGGATCCAACCATATTCTACGTCCCTTTAACATAGCCTTATTAGCCAAGGCAACATCACGTTGAGTTTGATTGACAAACTTCACTATAATACCACGAGGTTGAGCTCCCTTGTTTCCAATACGAAAAGCTTGAGCCAATTCCGCATTGGAAACTTGAAGTGTTTCATCCAAAAACTTGGTGACAACACTCTTGACATCTTCATTCTCTATTTCAGGTAAACCTGAAATTCTCACATTCTTCCTACGTGCAAGCTGGTTGGACTTTTCAATCTCTTGTTCTTGACAAAAAGAGATTTGAGCAGCCTTTGTAGCTTCAGCGTAGGATTTGATCTTCAAATCTAAGCTTTCGACCACCTCATGCAATCTAGGACTATCCGCACTTGTCATCTGAGAGCATACCTTCCCTTGGATGTCATCAACAGATTTAGATACATCCCACATCACACCCACACTATCCTTGAACACCTTCTCCACGTTCTTCTGTGATCCCTTCAACTCTCGAATTTGATTATGTGCGAGAGTTAAAGCAGCCTGTTGCATCTTGAATTCATGTCGAAGTTCCTTCAATTCTTCGAAAATTGTTTGCAGAAGCTGAAAAATATCGTCTTGAGAAGCCATGTCGTATCAACCGAAACACTCTAAATTCTAGGTCGAAACACCAAAAAATATCGTAACTTCTCACTCAAGCGTCCATGCACCTTAAAACTTGATGAGCTTCTGCCGAATATCAATCCCCAAGTCCTCAAAACTTTTCAGCCTCAGATCATGCTTTGTCGAAAAGATAAAAATGTCTGAACATTTTTGAGACCACCGGAACACTCGAAACAAAAAGTCGAAACTCAAAATGGTCTGTAACTTCTGACTCAAGCGTCCGTTCAGCTTCAAACTTTTTATGCTACTGCCGAATATTGATCTCCAAGTCCCCAAAAATTTTCAGCCTCAGGTCATGCTTCGTCAAAAAGATAAAAATGTCTGAACATTTTTGAGACCACCGGAACACTCGAAACAAAAAGTCGAAACTCCAAATGGGCTGTAACTTCTGACTCAAGCGTCCGTTGATCTTCAAACTTTTTATGCTACTGCCAAATATTGATCTCCAAGTCCCCAAAAATTTTCAGCCTCAGATCATGCTTCGTCAAAAAGATAAAAATGTCTGAACATTTTTGAGACCACCGGAACACTCGAAACAAAAAGTCGAAACTCCAAATGGGCTGTAACTTCTGACTCAAGCGTCCGTTCACCTTCAAACTTTTTATGCTACTGCCAAATATTGATCTCCAAGTCCCAAAAAATTTTCAGCCTCAGATCATGCTTCGTCAAAAAGATAAAAATGTCTGAACATTTTTGAGACCACCGGAACACTCGAAACAAAAAGTCGAAACTCCAAATGGGCTGTTACTTCTGAATCAAGCGTCTGTTGACCTTCAAACTTTTTATGCTACTGCCAAATATTGATCTCCAAGTCCCCAAAAATTTTCAGCCTCAGATCATGCTTCGTCAAAAAGATAAAAATGTCTGAACATTTTTGTGACCACCAGAACACTCGAAACAAAAAGTCGAAACTCCAAATGGGCTGTAACTTCTGAATCAAGCGTCCGTTCACCTTCAAACTTTTTATGCTTCTGCCGAATATTAATCTCCAAGTCCCCAAAAATTTTCAGCCTCAGATCATGCTTCGTCAAAAAGATAAAAATGTCTGAACATTTTTGTGACCACCAGAACACTCGAAACAAAAAGTCGAAACTCCAAATGGGCTGTAACTTCTGAATCAAGCGTCCGTTCACCTTCAAACTTTTTATGCTACTGCCGAATATTAATCTCCAAGTTTCCAAAAACTTAAAACTTAAAACTTAAAACTTAAACTAGTGGCATCACGTGCTAGTAATATGACATCATCTGCATACAAAAGAGCTTTGATGACAAAGCCTCCAAGTTTAACACCTTCGCTATCACAATCCTCCAACCACCTTTCTATATCATCTATGAAAACTCCAAAGAGAGTGGGAGAGAGAGGACAACCTTGAATGACTCCAATGGTGCTGATAATCTCTTCGGTTTGAGAAGTGTTGATCTTGGCCCGAACTGAGTGGTATAATGCAGCCACCGCTGCCAAGAGATCTGATGGTACTCCAATGGTTTGCAATCTTTGCCATAAAAGCTCACGAGGTACTGTGTCAAAAGCTTTCTTGAAATCAATGAAGGCACAAAACAAAGCTTTTCCATTACCCTTGGATTTCTCCCATAAAACACGTAAAACCAAGATATGGTCTATAGTGTTGAATGTAGGACGAAAACCAGCTTGGAACCGCGCTCTCTTCTGACAAGATTCAGCCCATGTGCTCAACTTTGACTCCACCAATTTGCCAAATAACTTGGCAAAAATACTACCCACCATGATAGTGCGATAGTTTGTCACCAAGGCCTTGCTCCCAGATTTGTGAATAGGAACAATCTTCCGTAGAGACCAAGATGAAGGAAAGCCATGAATAGCAGCATCCTCTAACGCTTTCGTGAGTATAGGCCCAATAGCATCTCCTCCCCACTTGAGAAGTTCAATGGAAAGCCCATCCAAATCCTCACATTTACCATTTGCCAATTGTCTGAGTTGAGTCATCACTTCAACTTTTGAAAATAAGCCTGGATTTCCTTCACAATGTGGCATAGATGCAACATTGGGAAAGAAATAAAGCTTTTCAGCAAAAGAAATCAAAGACTTGGGATCAAGAGTAGGTTTAGAAGATCGTACTGTCAACCGCCTCCAAAAGGATTTGGGATTCTCCAAGAGCTCCTTTGTCAAGCACTCTTGCTTCTGCCTCAAAAATGCTCGTTTCTTGGACTTCACCAAGTCTTTGTAAAGTCTTGTCATAATAAGTTTTCGAGTGTTGGGGTTGAGATCGTTTCTTGCAAAGATCGTTTCTTCGCGTCTGAGTGTCCACAGAATCTGAAAATTTGTAGGGGCGTGAAGTTGGGTAGCGCGCTCCATCCTGCAAAATTTCACGCATTTTGGAGTTGGTACGCCGAAGTTCACGGAACGCCGAAGTTCACGTACGCCGAAGTTCACTTTTCGTATCAGAAACAAGGGAGCTCAACCTCGTGGTATTATAGTGAAGTTTGTCAATCAAACTCAACGTGATGTTGCCTTGGCTAATAAGGCTATGTTAAAGGGACGTAGAATATGGTTGGATCCTGATCTGACTCCTCTACAAGTGGAAGTTAGGAGAAAGGAGCTTGCGAAGGTAAAAGAGGCTCAAGAATCGGGTTTTGTTGCTTATTTACACGATGGGAGAGCAATCGTTACTCAGAGGAGGAGGGTGTCGTCAACATAGCAGTCCGAGAAGATAAGGGTGTTGGTGTGGAATATCCGAGGACTTTCAACAACAAAGTATGTGAGTGCTGCTCCGATTTGGAAGATGGCTAACGTCATCAACATTGTGGAGACTTGGGAACATGAAAGCAATACTATTGCTGAGTTGAAAGGGTTTACCTTGGTGGGGTCGACATGGAACCAAAGAAGACAACATGCGGGAAGGGGTCAAGGAGGTATTGCTACTTTCATAAGGTCTCATCTTCTACCTCTCATACATCTAGACATCTAGACAGAGGATTCTCAGAAGAGAGCAAAGGCCCAAGCCGGTTTTCGTCCTACACACAACACTATTGACCATATTTTGGCCTTACGTGTTTTATGGGAGAAATCCAAGGGCAATGGGAAAGCTTTATTTTGTGCCTTCATCGATTTGAAGAAAGCTTTTGATACTGTTCTTCGAAAGCTTTTATGGGAAAAACTACAAGACATTGGAGTACCGGCTAATCTACTCGGAGCTGTGGCCACTTTATACACTTCAGTTCGAGCTAAGATTGATGCCTCTCAGCCTCAAGAGATCTCGAGCACCATTGGAGTTATTCAAGGTTGTCCTCTCTCTCCTACTCTATTCGGAATATTCATAGATGATATAGAAAGGTGGTTGGATGATTGTGAGAGTGAAGGAGTCAAACTTGGAGACTTTGTGATCAAAGCTCTTTTGTATGCAGATGATATCATATTACTAGCACGTGATGCAATTAGTTTACAGAAACACCTTGATACTTTGGCTAGCTTTTGTACTCGAAATCAGATGGAGGTCAATCTGGAAAAATCAAAGATCATTCTTGTGGGCACTAGATCCAAGTTCTCTCTCTTTTACAACGGACTAGAATTGGAAAAAGTGAAGAGTTACAAATATTTAGGCATTGATTTTTCTCAGAATTATAGTTGGGCACTTTGTGTACAAAAGAGAGTAGAAGCTGGTTACAAAGCTCTATATTCATTGTTAAATCGATGTAGAAGAGCTCATCTAGTATCTTGGAGTCTTAGGAAATTTTTATTTAGGAGTTTAGTGTTGCCGGTGGTTCTATATGGGACACAAGTGTGGGGTCCTGGCAGTAAGAAGACAAGTTGGGAGCGTGTGGAGAGGGTGCAAAAGATCTTCTTACAAGAAGAGTTAGGTGTAAGGAACCAAACTCCTTATGCTATTCTTCTTGCGGAAACCGGTTGTCTACCTCTTGAGGCTGAAGCTCTCTACTTGACCATCACTTATATTAGAAGGGTGAGATCTCTTGATGCTTCTCGACTTCCTCTTCATGCTTTGCGTGCCACACGTTCCAAGGGATGGTTTGCAGATGTGATGACTTGGTCTTTGAGGTGGAATGTGACGGAATTGGATTGGGATCTGCAACCTATGGCCCTTCGCGAGCGTATTAAGGAGGAGTTTTTCAACATCATTTGGAGGAGAGGAGGCACTAAAATGCAGTTTTACCAACTTCATGTGAATCCTATGCTTATTTATTGTGAGCAAGGGTACCTTGTTGCAGAGATTGCTACATCTTTACGTCATACGTGGCAGCGGTGGCTGCATTATACCACTTAGTTCGGGCCAAGATCAACACTTCTCAAACCGAAGAGATTATCAGCACCATTGGAGTCATTCAAGGTTGTCCTCTCTCTCCCACTCTCTTTGGAGTTTTCATAGATGATATAGAAAGGTGGTTGGAGGATTGTGATAGCGAAGGTGTTAAACTTGGAGGCTTTGTCATCAAAGCTCTTTTGTATGCAGATGATGTCATATTACTAGCACGTGATGCCACTAGTTTACAGAAACACCTCGACACTTTGGCTAGCTTTTGTACTCAAAATCAGATGGAAGTCAATTTGGAGAAGTCCAAAGTCATTCTTGTGGGCACTAGATCCAAGCTCTCTTTCTGTTACAAAGGATTAGAGTTGGAACAAGTGAAAAGTTACAAATATTTGGGCATTGATTTCTCATCTGATTATAGTTGGGCACTTTGTGTGCAAAAGAGGGTAGAAGCTGGTTTCAAAGCTCTATATTCATTGCTAAATAGATGTAGAGGAGCTCATCTAGTGTCTTGGAGTCTTAGGAAATTCTTATTCAGGAGCTTAGTGTTTCCCGTTATCTTATATGGAACACAAGTGTGGGGTCCTGGTTGTAAGAAGACAGGTTGGCAGCGTTTGGAGAGGGTGCAAAAGATCTTCTTACAAGAAGAATTGGGTGTGAGGACCCAAACTTCTTATGCAATTCTTCTTGCGGAAACAGGTTGTCTACCTCTTGAGGCTGAAGCTCTCTTTTTGACTATCACTTACGTCAAAAGAGTGAGATCTCTTGATGCTTCTCGACTTCCTCTTGAAGCTATGCATGCCACACGTCCCAAGGGTTGGTTTGCAGATGTGGTGACTTGGTCTTTGAGGTGGAATGTGACGGAACTTGATTGGAATTTGCAACCTATTGCCCTACGCGAGCGTATTAGGGAGGAATTTCTCAGCATTATGTGGAGCACACGAGGCACCAAGATGCAGTTTTATCAACTTCATGTGAATCCTATGCTTGTTTATTGTGAGCAAGGATACTTACTTGCAGGGATATCTACTTCTTTACGTCATATTATTGCTAGACATAGAACAGGATCTCATAGTCTTGGGATTGAAGAAGGGCGTTGGTTGAACATTGATAGGAGTGAACGTATTTGTAGGCTATGTGATGGAAGAAAAGTTGAGGATGAAGAGCATGTATTTCTTACTTGTTCTAGGTATGTAGAGATTCGAGGGGCGCATAAAGTTGATGTCGAGAATTTCTTTTCTCTGCTTCAACTCGAGCCTTATGATTTAGGTTGTTACATTAGAGATATTATTAGTTACCGTTCTAGTGCTTTGGGCACTAGCTAGGGGGTTCTTTTGGTTCTCTCCTAGTTTGGAGTTGGATTGTTTGTATTGTGTTTTTTAGCCTTTTGACCCTTTGGGTCCCACGGGCTTGATCTATTTACCATTTACCATTTACCATATTATTGCCAGGCATAGAACAGGATCTCATAGGCTTGGAATTGAGGAAGGACGTTGGTTGAATATTGATAGGAGTGAACGGATTTGTAGGCTATGTGATGGGAGAAATGTTGAGGATGAAGAGCATGTGTTTATTACTTGTGTTTTTTAGCCTTTTGACCCTTTGGGTCTCACGGGCTTGATCTATTTACCATTTACCATTTACCATTTATTAGTTGTACTAGATATATAGAGATTCGAGTAGCGCATAAAGTTGATGTCGAGAATTTCTTTTCTCTGCTTCAACTCGAGCCTTATGATTTAGGTTGTTACATTAGAGATATTATTAGTTACAGTTCTATTGCTTTGGGCACTAGCTAGGGGGTTCTTTTGGTTCTCTCCTAGTTTGGAGTTGGATTGTTTGTATTGTGTTTTTTAGCCTTTTGACCCTTTGGGTCCCACGGGCTTGATCTATTTACCATTTACCATTACCATGGTGCGATAGTTTGTCACCACGTCCTTCCTTCCTGATTTAAGAAGCATCAAGAGATCTCACCCTTCTAATATAAGTGATGGTCAAGTAGAGAGCTTCAGCCTCAAGAGGTAGACAACCGGTTTCCGCAAGAAGAATAGCATAAGGAGTTTGGTTCCTTACACCTAACTCTTCTTGTAAGAAGATCTTTTGCACCCTCTCCACACGCTCCCAACTTGTCTTCTTACTGCCAGGACCCCACACTTGTGTCCCATATAGAACCACCGGCAACACTAAACTCCTAAATAAAAATTTCCTAAGACTCCAAGATACTAGATGAGCTCTTCTACATCGATTTAACAATGAATATAGAGCTTTGTAACCAGCTTCTACTCTCTTTTGTACACAAAGTGCCCAACTATAATTCTGAGAAAAATCAATGCCTAAATATTTGTAACTCTTCACTTGTTCCAATTCTAGTCCCTTGTAAAAGAGAGAGAAATGGTAAATGGTAAATAGATCAAGCCCGTGGGACCCAAAGGATCAAAGGCTAAAAAACACAATACAAACAATCCAACTCCAAACTAGGAGAGAACCAAAAGAACCCCAAAAGAACCCCAAAAGTAAGTTGTCATTTCGAAACTTTGAGTTTAGGGATTTGAGCATGAATCTTGCGGGGGCCATATCTTCTTGTTGGAGTTTCAACAAGAGCTGAGATTTGCTGGGCTTGTTCACAACGGACGGACGCACATACGTGCAAATTTTCAGCCCCAACGGAGCTGCTGTCAAGAAGTTGTCATTTCAAAACTTTGAGCTTGTGTAACATCTTGCAAAGTTGGGTTCATGATGGATTCTGAAAACAAACTTCTCAATCTTGTGCAATCGGTTTTGGAGGAATTGAAAGTGCTACGCCAAGAATTCAAGGCACAAAATGTTGCCTTGGCTGCTGCAAAGAATGAAATCAGGGAGTTGAAGATTTCTCACAAAAGTTTTGAGAAGATCATGCTCCAAATCTCTAGATCTGTTGAGGACATTCAAGACAAGGTTGGTTCTCAAGCTTCTACTGTTACTACTCCTGCTTTGCATGAAGTGGTTGAAACTCTAGAGGTGAAAATGAAGTCCTATGCTGAAGCTACCAAGTCTGCTCATATCTCTTTCTGTCAAGAGCAAGAGATTGAAAAGGCTAATCAATTTGCTCGTATGAAGAATGTGAGGATTTCGGGTCTACCTGAATCTGAGAAGGAAGAGGTGAAGAGTGTGGTCACCAAGTTTTTGACTGAAACACTTGATGTTCCTAATCCGGATTTGGCTCATGCTTATCGTATTGGCAACAAAGGCACACAACCTCGTGCCATTATTGTCAAGTTTGTAGATCAAGCTCAACGTGATATGGCTTTAGCTAACAAGGCCATTCTCAAGGGACGGAGGATTTGGTTAGATCCAGATCTTACACCTCTTCAAGTTGAAGCAAGGAGGAAGGAGCTTGCAAAAGTCAAAGAAGCTCAAGATGCAGGTTTTGTAGCTTATCTACGTGATAGTCAAGCTATTATCACCAAGAGGAGGAGACAATCATCAACCTAGCAATCCAAGAGATTGAGGGTGTTGATGTGGAACATAAGAGGCCTATCTACAACTAAGTATGTGAGTGCACATCCGATTTGGAAGATGGCGGACATCCTCAACATTGTTGAGACTTGGGAGCATGAAAGCAATGTTATTGGAGAGATACAAGGTTTTACTCTGGTGGGATCTACTTGGAACCATAGAAATCGACGAGCAGGAAGAGGCTTTGGAGGCATTGCTACTTTCATCAGATCTGAACTTCTTCCTATGATACATTTGGAAAGCCAAGATATTGGGAAACAATATCATTGGCTTCGTCTTGGATCGATTGGAGGATCTTACAGTTATTTGGCAGTTTGTTACTTTGCACCATTATCCATGCAGATCTACTCCACAAGCACTTGCAATCGAAGTCAACCATTCCATCGGCTCATAGGAGATGTTCTCAAATATCAAGACAAAGGTGAAGTTTTTCTTGTTGGAGACTTCAATGCCCGCATACGTTCCGCTCAATTTACACAATTTGATAGTTCCTTGTCTTCCCACTCTTTTGAAGAAAGTAGAGATAGTTTGTGGTCTAGAGTCTCTTGTGATCCTTGTACAAATGATTTGACTGAGCATTTCTTGACTTTTGGAGCCACTTGTAATCTGAAAGTTCTCAATGGTGTTTCTTTCTTTCCCAACTCTCACTCCAATACATGTTTTTCCTCTACAGGTGTTAGCACTATAGATTATCTTTTGTCCTCTGCCACTAATAGTTCATTTATCTCAGCATTTGATATTCTAGAGCCTCAACCAGAATCAGATCATACACCTCTTTTATTCACTCTTTTGTTGTCAACGTCAATCCCTCTCCCTACATGTCACTATGTTTCTACTTCCCCCAAGTTTTGTTTAGATGCTAGTAAGAAGCAACTTTATAGTGAACATTTCCAAGACCTCTTGACTTGTACTACTTGGAGCCTTGATCCACATACATCTAGTTTGCAACTAACAGAGTTGCTCCAAAACTCTGCTTCTAAGTTCTTTTTGAGACATAAGACCAGGAGAGCTAGAGGTATTCCTTGCAATGGATGGTTTGACTTTGATTGCAAGCAAGCGAGGGCGAGATCACTTGATAAATCCTTGGATCTTCACAATCGGTTGATTATGACAAGACTTTACAAAGACTTGGTGAAGTCCAAGAAACGAGCATTTTTGAGGCAGAAGCAAGAGTGCTTGACAAAGGAGCTCTTGGAGAATCCCAAATCCTTTTGGAGGCGGTTGGCAGTACGATCTTCTAAACCTACTCTTGATCCCAAGTCTTTGATTTCTTTTGCTGAAAAGCTTTATTTCTTTCCCAATGTTGCATCAGGTTGTTCAAGGTTTCAAGGTTGTTCAAGGTTTCAAGGTTGTTCAATGTTTCAAGGTTGTTCAAGGTTGTCCTCTCTCTCCCACTCTCTTTGGAGTTTTCATAGATGATATAGAAAGGTGGTTGGAGGATTGTGATAGCGAAGGTGTTAAACTTGGAGGCTTTGTCATCAAAGCTCTTTTGTATGCAGATGATGTCATATTACTAGCACGTGATGCCACTAGTTTACAGAAACACCTCGACACTTTGGCTAGCTTTTGTACTCAAAATCAGATGGAAGTCAATTTGGAGAAGTCCAAAGTCATTCTTGTGGGTACTAGATCCAAGTTCTCTTTCTATTACAAAGGATTAGAGTTGGAACAAGTGAAAAGTTACAAATATTTGGGCATTGATTTCTCATCTGATTATAGTTGGGCACTTTGTGTGCAAAAACGGGTAGAAGCTGGTTTCAAAGCTCTATATTCATTGCTAAATAGATGTAGAGGAGCTCATCTAGTGTCTTGGAGTCTTAGGAAATTCTTATTCAGGAGCTTAGTGTTTCCCGTTATTTTATATGGATCACAAGTGTGGGGTCCTGGTTGTAAGAAGACAGGTTGGCAGCGTTTGGAGAGGGTGCAAAAGATCTTCTTACAAGAAGAATTGGGTGTGAGGACCCAAACTTCTTATGCAATTCTTCTTGCGGAAACAGGTTGTCTACCTCTTGAGGCTGAAGCTCTCTTTTTGACTATCACTTACGTCAAAAGAGTGAGATCTCTTGATGCTTCTCGACTTCCTCTTGAAGCTCTGCATGCCACACGTCCCAAGGGTTGGTTTGCAGATGTGGTGACTTGGTCTTTGAGGTGGAATGTGACGGAACTTGATTGGAATTTGCAACCTATTGCCCTACGCGAGCGTATTAGGGAGGAATTTCTCAGCATTATGTGGAGCACACGAGGCACCAAGATGCAGTTTTATCAACTTCATGTGAATCCTATGCTTGTTTATTGTGAGCAAGGATACTTACTTGCAGAGATATCTACTTCTTTACGTCATATTATTGCTAGACATAGAACAGGATCTCATAGTCTTGGGATTGAAGAAGGGCGTTGGTTGAACATTGATAGGAGTGAACGTATTTGTAGGCTATGTGATGGAAGAAAAGTTGAGGATGAAGAGCATGTATTTCTTACTTGTTCTAGGTATGTTGAGATTCGAGTGGCGCATAAAGTTGATGTCGAGAATTTCTTTTCTCTGCTTCAACTCGAGCCTTATGATTTAGGTTGTTACATTAGAGATATTATTAGTTACCGTTCTAGTGCTTTGGGCACTAGCTAGGGGGTTCTTTTGGTTCTCTCCTAGTTTGGAGTTGAATTGTTTGTATTGTGTTTTTTAGCCTTTTGACCCTTTGGGTCCCACGGGCTTGATCTATTTACCATTTACCATTTACCATCTATGCCACATTGTGAAGGAAATCCAGGCTTATTTTCAGAAGTTGAAGTGATGACTCAACTCAGACAATTGGCAAATGGTAAATGTGAGGATTTGGATGGGCTTTCCATTGAACTTCTCAAGTGGGGAGGAGATGCTATTGGGCCTATACTCACGAAAGTGTTAGAGGATGCTGCTATTCATGGCTTTCCTTCATCTTGGTCTCTACGGAAGATTGTTCCTATTCACAAATCTGGGAGCAAGGCCTTGGTGACAAACTATCGCACTATCATGGTGGGTAGTATTTTTGCCAAGTTATTTGGCAAATTGGTGGAGTCAAAGTTGAGCACATGGGCTGAATCTTGTCAGAAGAGAGCGCGGTTCCAAGCTGGTTTTCGTCCTACATTCAACACTATAGACCATATCTTGGTTTTACGTGTTCTATGGGAGAAATCCAAGGGCAATGGAAAAGCTTTGTTTTGTGCCTTCATTGATTTCAAGAAAGCTTTTGACACAGTACCTCGTGAGCTTTTATGGCAAAGATTGCAAACCATTGGAGTACCATCAGATCTCTTGGCAGCGGTGGCTGCATTATACCACTCAGTTCGGGCCAAGATCAACACTTCTCAAACCGAAGAGATTATCAGCACCATTGGAGTCATTCAAGGTTGTCCTCTCTCTCCCACTCTCTTTGGAGTTTTCATAGATGATATAGAAAGATGGTTGGAGGATTGTGATAGCGAAGGTGTTAAACTTGGAGGCTTTGTCATCAAAGCTCTTTTGTATGCAGATGATGTCATATTACTAGCACGTGATGCCACTAGTTTACAGAAACACCTCCACACTTTGGCTAGCTTTTGTACTCAAAATCAGATGGAAGTCAATTTGGAAAAGTCCAAAGTCATTCTTGTGGGCACTAGAGCCAAGTTCTCTTTCTGTTACAAAGGATTAGAGTTGGAACAAGTGAAAAGTTACAAATATTTGGGCATTGATTTCTCATCTGATTATAGTTGGGCACTTTGTGTGCAAAAGAGGGTAGAAGCTGGTTTCAAAGCTCTATATTCATTGCTAAATAGATGTAGAGGAGCTCATCTAGTGTCTTGGAGTCTTAGGAAATTCTTATTCAGGAGCTTAGTGTTTCCCGTTATCTTATATGGAACACAAGTGTGGGGTCCTGGTTGTAAGAAGACAGGTTGGCAGCGTTTGGAGAGGGTGCAAAAGATCTTCTTACAAGAAGAATTGGGTGTGAGGACCCAAACTTCTTATGCAATTCTTCTTGCGGAAACAGGTTGTCTACCTCTTGAGGCTGAAGCTCTCCTTTTGACTATCACTTACGTCAAAAGAGTGAGGTCTCTTGATGCTTCTCGACTTCCTCTTGAAGCTTTGCGTGCCACACGTCCCAAGGGTTGGTTTGCAGATGTGGTGACTTGGTCTTTGAGGTGGAATGTGACGGAACTCGATTGGAATTTGCAACCTATTGCCCTACGCGAGCGTATTAAGGAGGAATTTCTCAGCATTATGTGGAGCAGACGAGGCACCAAGATGCAGTTTTATCAACTTCATGTGAATCCTATGCTTGTTTATTGTGAGCAAGGATACTTACTTGCAGAGATATCTACTTCTTTACGTCATATTATTGCTAGACATAGAACAGGATCTCATAGTCTTGGGATTGAAGAAGGGCGTTGGTTGAACATTGATAGGAGTGAACGTATTTGTAGACTATGTGATGGAAGAAAAGTTGAGGATGAAGAGCATGTATTTCTTACTTGTTCTAGGTATGTAGAGATTCGAGTGGCCCATAAAGTTGATGTCGAGAATTTCTTTTCTCTGCCTCAACTCGAGCCTTATGATTTAGGTTCTTACATTAGGGATATTATTAGTTACCGTTCTAGTGCTTTGGGCACTAGCTAGGGGGTTCTTTTGGTTCTCTCCTAGTTTGGAGTTGGATTGTTTGTATTGTGTTTTTTAGCCTTTTGACCCTTTGGGTCCCACGGGCTTGATCTATTTACCATTTACCATTTATTCAGAAGCTTAGTATTGCCGGTAGTATTGCATGGAACCCAAGTGTGGGGTCCTAGTTGTAAGAAGACAGGTTGGGAGCGTGTGGAGAGAGTGCAGAAGATATTTCTACAAGAAGATTTGGATGTGAGAAACCAAACCTCATATGCTATTCTTCTTGCGGAAATAGGTTGTTTACCTCTAGAGGTAAATGGTAAATGGTAAATAGATCAAGCCCGTGGGACCCGAAGGGTCAAAATGCTAAAAAACACAATACAAACAATCCAATCCAAACTAGGAATGGTAAATGGTAAATGGTAAATAGATCAAGCCCGTGGGACCCAAAGGGTCAAAAGGCTAAAAAACACAATACAAACAATCCAACTCCAAACTAGGAGAGAACCAAAAGAACCCCCTAGCTAGTGCCCAAAGCACTAGAACGGTAACTAATAATATCTCTAATGTAACAACCTAAATCATAAGGCTCGAGTTGAAGCAGAGAAAAGAAATTCTCCACATCAACTTTATGCGCCACTCGAATCTCTACATACCTAGAACAAGTAAGAAATACATGCTCTTCATCCTCAACTTTTCTTCCATCACATAGCCTACAAATACGTTCACTCCTATCAATGTTCAACCAACGCCCTTCTTCAATCCCAAGACTATGGGATCCAGTTCTATGTCTAGCAATAATATGACGTAAAGAAGTAGATATCTCTGCAAGTAAGTATCCTTGCTCACAATAAACAAGCATAGGATTCACATGAAATTGATAAAACTGCATCTTGGTGCCTCGTCTGCTCCACATAATGCTGAGAAATTCCTCCTTAATACGCTCGCGTAGGGCAATAGGTTGCAAATTCCAATCGAGTTCCGTCACATTCCACCTCAAAGACCAAGTCACCACATCTGCAAACCAACCCTTGGGACGTGTGGCACGCAAAGCTTCAAGAGGAAGTCGAGAAGCATCAAGAGATCTCACTCTTTTGACGTAAGTGATAGTCAAAAAGAGAGCTTCAGCCTCAAGAGGTAGACAACCTGTTTCCGCAAGAAGAATTGCATAAAAAGTTTGGGTCCTCACACCCAATTCTTCTTGTAAGAAGATCTTTTGCACCCTCTCCAAACGCTGCCAACCTGTCTTCTTACAACCAGGACCCCACACTTGTGTTCCATATAAGATAACGGGAAACACTAAGCTCATGAATAAGAATTTCCTAAGACTCCAAGACACTAGATGAGCTCCTCTACATCTATTTAGCAATGAATATAGAGCTTTGAAACCAGCTTCTACCCTCTTTTGCACACAAAGTGCCCAACTATAATCAGATGAGAAATCAATGCCCAAATATTTGTAACTTTTCACTTGTTCCAACTCTAATCCTTTGTAACAGAAAGAGAGCTTGGATCTAGTGCCCACAAGAATGACTTTGGACTTCTCCAAATTGACTTCCATCTGATTTTGAGTACAAAAGCTAGCCAAAGTGTCGAGGTGTTTCTGTAAACTAGTGGCATCACGTGCTAGTAATATGACATCATCTGCATACAAAAGAGCTTTGATGACAAAGCCTCCAAGTTTAACACCTTCGCTATCACAATCCTCCAACCACCTTTCTATATCATCTATGAAAACCCCAAAGAGAGTGGGAGAGAGAGGACAACCTTGAATGACTCCAATGGTGCTGATAATCTCTTCGGTTTGAGAAGTGTTGATCTTGGCCCGAACTGAGTGGTATAATGCAGCCACCGCTGCCAAGAGATCTGATGGTACTCCAATGGCTTGCAATCTTTGCCATAAAAGCTCACGAGGTACTGTGTCAAAAGCTTTCTTGAAATCAATGAAGGCACAAAACAAAGCTTTTCCATTACCCTTGGATTTCTCCCATAGAACACGTAAAACCAAGATATGGTCTATAGTGTTGAATGTAGGACAAAAACCAGCTTGGAACCGCGCTCTCTTCTGACAAGATTCAGCCCATGTGCTCAACTTTGACTCCACCAATTTGCCAAATAACTTGGCAAAAATACTACCCACCATGATAGTGCGATAGTTTGTCACCAAGGCCTTGCTCCCAGATTTGTGAATAGTAACAATCTTCCGTAGAGACCAAGATGAAGGAAAGCCATGAAATGGCTTTCCTTCATCTTGGTATAGCAGCATCCTCTAACACTTTCGTGAGTATAGGTCCAATAGCATCTCCTCCCCACTTGAGAAGTTCAATGGAAAGCCCATCCAAATCCTCACATCTACCATTTGCCAATTGTCTGAGTTGAGTCATCACTTCAACTTCTGAAAATAAGCCTTGATTTCCTTCACAATGTGGCATAGATGCAACATTGGGAAAGAAATAAAGCTTTTCAGCAAAAGAAATCAAAGACTTGGGATCAAGAGTAGGTTTAGAAGATCGTACTGCCAACCGCCTCCAAAAGGATTTGGGATTCTCCAAGAGCTCCTTTGTCAAGCACTCTTGCTTCTGCCTCAAAAATGCTCGTTTCTTGGACTTCACCAAGTCTTTGTAAAGTCTTGTCATAATCAACCGATTGTGAAGATCCAAGGATTTATCAAGTGATCTCGCCCTTGCTTGCTTGCAATCAAAGTCAAACCATCCATTGCAAGGAATACCTCTAGCTCTCCTGGTCTTATGTCTCAAAAAGAACTTAGAAGCAGAGTTTTGGAGCAACTCTGTTAGTTGCAAACTAGATGTATGTGGATCAAGGCTCCAAGTAGTACAAGTCAAGAGGTTTTGGAAATGTTCACTATAAAGTTGCTTCTTACTAGCATCTAAACAAAACTTGGGGGAAGTAGAAACATAGTGACATGTAGGGAGAGGGATTGACGTTGACAACAAAAGAGTGAATAAAAGAGGTGTATGATCTGATTCTGGTTGAGGCTCTAGAATATCAAACGCTGACAAGACAAGGAACTATCAAACTGTGTAAATTGAGCGGAACGTATGCGGGCATTGAAGTCTCCAACAAGAAAAACTTCACCTTTGTCTTGATATTTGAGAACATCTCCAATGAGCCGATGGAATGGTTGACTTCGATTGCAAGTACTTGTGGATTAGATCTGCATGGATAATGGTGCAAAGTAACAAACTGCCAAATAACTGTAAGATCCTCCAATTGATCAAAGACGAAGCCAATGATATTGTTTCCCAATATCTTGGCTTTCCAAATGTATCATAGGAAGAAGTTCAGATCTGATGAAAGTAGCAATGCCTCCAAAGCCTCTTGGTAAATGGTAAATGGTAAATAGACCAAGCCCGTGGGACCCAAAGGGGCAAAAGGCTAAAAAACACAATACAAACAATCCAACTCCAAACTAGGAGAGAACCAAAAGAACCCCCTAGCTAGTGCCCAAAGCACTAGAACGGTAACTAATAATATCTCTAATGTAACAACCTAAATCATAAGGCTCGAGTTGAAGCAGAGAAAAGAAATTCTTGATATCAACTTTATGCGCCACTCGAATCTCTACATACCTAGAACAAGTAAGAAATACATGCTCTTCATCCTCAACTTTTCTTCCATCACATAGCCTACAAATCCGTTCACTCCTATCAATATTCAACCAACGCCCTTCTTCAATCCCAAGACTATGAGATCCAGTTCTATGTCTAGCAATAATATGACGTAAAGAAGTAGATATCTCTGCAAGTAAGTATCCTTGCTCACAATAAACAAGCATAGGATTCACATGAAATTGATAAAACTGCATCTTGGTGCCTCGTCTGCTCCACATAATGCTGAGAAATTCCTCCTTAATACGCTCGCGTAGGGCAATAGGTTGCAAATTCCAATCGAGTTCCGTCACATTCCACCTCAAAGACCAAGTCACCACATCTGCAAACCAACCCTTGGGACGTGTGGTACGCAAAGCTTCAAGAGGAAGTCGAGAAGCATCAAGAGATCTCACTCTTTTGACGTAAGTGATAGTCAAAAAGAGAGCTTCAGCCTCAAGAGGTAGACAACCTGTTTCCGCAAGAAGAATTGCATAAGAAGTTTGGGTCCTCACACCCAATTCTTCTTGTAAGAAGATCTTTTGCACCCTCTCCAAACGCTGCCAACCTGTCTTCTTACAACCAGGACCCCACACTTGTGTTCCATATAAGATAACGGGAAACACTAAGCTCCTGAATAAGAATTTCCTAAGACTCCAAGACACTAGATGAGCTCCTCTACATCTATTTAGCAATGAATATAGAGCTTTGAAACCAGCTTCTACCCTCTTTTGCACACAAAGTGCCCAACTATAATCAGATGAGAAATCAATGCCCAAATATTTGTAACTTTTCACTTGTTCCAACTCTAATACTTTGTAACAGAAAGAGAGCTTGGATCTAGTGCCCACAAGAATGACTTTGGATTTCTCCAAATTGACTTCCATCTGATTTTGAGTACAAAAGCTAGCCAAAGTGTTGAGGTGTTTCTGTAAACTAGTGGCATCACGTGCTAGTAATATGACATCATCTGCATACAAAAGAGCTTTGATGACAAAGCCTCCAAGTTTAACACCTTCGCTATCACAATCCTCCAACCACCTTTCTATATCATCTATGAAAACTCCAAAGAGAGTGGGAGAGAGAGGACAACCTTGAATGACTCCAATGGTGCTGATAATCTCTTCGGTTTGAGAAGTGTTGATCTTGGCCCGAACTGAGTGGTATAATGCAGCCACCGCTGCTAAGAGATCTGATGGTACTCCAATGGTTTGCAATCTTTGCCATAAAAGCTCACGAGGTACTGTGTCAAAAGCTTTCTTGAAATCAATGAAGGCACAAAATAAAGCTTTTCCATTACCCTTGGATTTCTCCCATAGAACACGTAAAACCAAGATATGGTCTATAGTGTTGAATGTAGGACGAAAACCAGCTTGGAACTGTGCTCTTTTCTGACAAGATTCAGCCCATGTGCTCAACTTTGACTCCACCAATTTGCCAAATAACTTGGCAAAAATACTACCCACCATGATAGTGCGATAGTTTGTCACCAAGGCCTTGCTCCCAGATTTGTGAATAGGAACAATCTTCCGTAGAGACCAAGATGAAGGAAAGCCATGAATAGCAGCATCCTCTAACACTTTTGTGAGTATAGGCCCAATAGCATCTCCTCCCCACTTGAGAAGTTCAATGGAAAGCCCATCCAAATCCTCACATTTACCATTTGCCAATTGTCTGAGTTGAGTCATCACTTCAACTTCTGAAAATAAGCCTGGATTTCCTTCACAATGTGGCATAGATGCAACATTGGGAAAGAAATAAAGCTTTTCAGCAAAAGAAATCAAAGACTTGGCATCAAGAGTAGGTTTAGAAGATCGTACTGCCAACCGCCTCCAAAAGGATTTGGGATTCTCCAAGAGCTCCTTTGTCAAACACTCTTGCTTCTGCCTCAAAAATGCTCGTTTCTTGGACTTCACCAAGTCTTTGTAAAGTCTTGTCATAATCAACCGATTGTGAAGATCCAAGGATTTATCAAGTGATCTCGCCCTCGCTTGCTTGCAATCAAAGTCAAACCATCCATTGCAAGGAAGACCTCTAGCTCTCCTGGTCTTATGTCTCAAAAAGAACTTAGAAGCAGAGTTTTGGAGCAACTCTGTTAGTTGCAAACTAGATGTATGTGGATCAAGGCTCCAAGTAGTACAAGTCAAGAGGTCTTGGAAATGTTCACTATAAAGTTGCTTCTTACTAGCATCTAAACAAAACTTGGGGGAAGTAGAAACATAGTGACATGCAGGGAGAGGGATTGATGTTGACAACAAAAGAGTAAATAAAAGAGGTGTATGATCTGATTCTGGTTGAGGCTCTAGAATATCAAACGCTGAGATAAATGAACTATTAGTGGCAGAGGACAAAAGATGTATTGGAGTGAGAGTTGGGAAAGAAAGAAACACCATTGAGAACTTTCAGATTACAAGTGGCTCCAAAAGTCAAGAAATGCTCAGTCAAATCATTTGTACAAGGATCACAAGAGACTCTAGACCACAAACTATCTCTTCTTTCTTCAAAAGAGTGAGAAGACAAGGAACTATCAAATTGTGTAAATTGAGCGGAACGTATGCGGGCATTGAAGTCTCCAACAAGAAAAACTTCACCTTTGTCTTGATATTTGAGAACATCTCCTATGAGCCGATGGAATGGTTGACTTCGATTGCAAGTGCTTGTGGAGTAGATCTGCATGGATAATGGTGCAAAGTAACAAACTGCCAAATAACTGTAAGATCCTCCAATCGATCCAAGACGAAGCCAATGATATTGTTTCCCAATATCTTGGCTTTCCAAATGTATCATAGGAAGAAGTTCAGATCTGATGAAAGTAGCAATGCCTCCAAAGCCTCTTCCTGCTCGTCGATTTCTATGGTTCCAAGTAGATCCCACCAGAGTAAAACCTTGTATCTCTCCAATAACATTACTTTCATGCTCCCAAGTCTCAACAATGTTGAGGATGTCCGCCATCTTCCAAATCGGATGTGCACTCACATACTTAGTTGTAGATAGGCCTCTTATGTTCCACATCAACACCCTCAATCTCTTGGATTGCTAGGTTGATGATTGTCTCCTCCTCTTGGTGATAATAGCTTGACTATCACGTAGATAAGCTACAAAACCTGCATCTTGAGCTTCTTTGACTTTTGCAAGCTCCTTCCTCCTAGCTTCAACTTGAAGAGGTGTAAGATCTGGATCTAACCAAATCCTCCGTCCCTTGAGAATGGCCTTGTTAGCTAAAGCCATATCACGTTGAGCTTGATCCACAAACTTAACAATAATGGCACGAGGTTGTGTGCCTTTGTTGCCAATACGATAAGCATGAGCCAAATCCGGATTATGGTAAATGGTAAATGGTAAATGGTAAATAGATCAAGCCCGTGGGACCCAAAGGGTCAAAAGGCTAAAAAACACAATACAAACAATCCAACTCCAAACTAGGAGAGAACCAAAAGAACCCCCTAGCTAGTGCCCAAAGCACTAGAACGGTAACTAATAATATCTCTAATGTAACAACCTAAATCATAAGGCTCGAGTTGAAGCAGAGAAAAGAAATTCTCTACATCAACTTTATGCGCCACTCGAATCTCTATATATCTAGTACAAGTAATAAACACATGCTCTTCATCCTCAACATTTCTCCCATCACATAGCCTACAAATCCGTTCACTCCTATCAATATTCAACCAACGTCCTTCCTCAATTCCAAGCCTATGAGATCCTGTTCTATGCCTGGCAATAATATGACGTAAAGATGTAGCAATCTCTGCAACAAGGTACCCTTGCTCACAATAAATAAGCATAGGATTCACATGAAGTTGATAAAACTGCATTTTAGTGCCTCCTCTCCTCCAAATGATGTTGAGAAACTCCTCCTTAATACGCTCGCGAAGGGCCATAGGTTGCAGATCCCAATCCAAATCCGTCACATTCCACCTCAAAGACCAAGTCATCACATCTGCAAACCATCCCTTGGAACGTGTGGCACGCAAAGCATGAAGAGGAAGTCGAGAAGCATCAAGAGATCTCACCCTTCTAATATAAGTGATGGTCAAGTAGAGAGCTTCAGCCTCAAGAGGTAGACAACCGGTTTCCGCAAGAAGAATAGCATAAGGAGTTTGGTTCCTTACACCTAACTCTTCTTGTAAGAAGATCTTTTGCACCCTCTCCACACGCTCCCAACTTGTCTTCTTACTGCCAGGACCCCACACTTGTGTCCCATATAGAACCACCGGCAACACTAAACTCCTAAATAAAAATTTCCTAAGACTCCAAGATACTAGATGGGCTCTTCTACATCGATTTAACAATGAATATAGAGCTTTGTAACCAGCTTCTACTCTCTTTTGTACACAAAGTGCCCAACTATAATTCTGAGAAAAATCAATGCCTAAATATTTGTAACTCTTCACTTGTTCCAATTCTAGTCCCTTGTAAAAGAAAGAGAACTTGGATCTAGTGCCCACAAGAATGATCTTTGATTTTTCCAGATTGACCTCCATCTGATTTCGAGTACAAAAGCTAGCCAAAGTATCAAGGTGTTTCTGTAAACTAATTGCATCACGTGCTAGTAATATGATATCATCTGCGTACAAAAGAGCTTTGATCACAAAGTCTCCAAGTTTGACTCCTTCACTCTCACAATCATCCAACCACCTTTCTATATCATCTATGAATATTCCGAATAGAGTAGGAGAGAGAGGACAACCTTGAATAACTCCAATGGTGCTCGAGATCTCTTGAGGCTGAGAGGCATTAATCTTAGCTCGAACTGAAGTGTATAAAGTGGCCACAGCTCCGAGTAGATTAGCCGGTACTCCAATGTCTTGTAGTCTTTCCCATAAAAGCTTTCGAGGAACAGTATCAAAAGCTTTCTTCAAATCGATGAAGGCACAAAATAAAGCTTTCCCATTGCCCTTGGATTTCTCCCATAAAACACGTAAGGCCAAAATATGGTCAATAGTGTTGTATGTAGGACGAAAACCGGCTTGGGCCTTTGCTCTCTTCTGAAAATCCTCTGTCCATGTGCTCAACTTCGATTCTACCAACTTCCCAAACAACTTGGCAAAAACACTACCAACCATGATGGTGCGATAGTTTGTCATCACGTTCTTCCTTCCTGATTTATGAATAGGAACAATCTTCCGCATGGACCAAGTTGATGGAAAACCGTGAACCATAGCATCTTCCAAAAGCTTAGTGAGAACCGGTCCAATACAATCTCCTCCCCACTTGATAAGTTCAATGGACAAGCCATCTAAATCCTCACATTTGCCATTTGCTAATTTTCGGAGAATAGTCATCACCTCTCCTTCCGAAAATAATCGATAAAGTTGATGTCGAGAATTTCTTTTCTCTGCTTCAACTCGAGCCTTATGATTTAGGTTGTTACATTAGAGATATTATTAGTTACCGTTCTAGTGCTTTGGGCACTAGCTAGGGGGTTCTTTTGGTTCTCTCCTAGTTTGGAGTTGGATTGTTTGTATTGTGTTTTTTAGCCTTTTGACCCTTTGGGTCCCACGGGCTTGATCTATTTACCATTTACCATTTACCATTTACCATTTTACCAATCCAGGTGTTGCTTCGCAATATGGCATAGATGTGGCTTCTGGAAAGAAATAGAGCTTTTCGGCAAAAGCTACCAAAGACTCGGAATCAAGAGAAGGTTTTGACGATGGTGTAGCTAATCGTCTCCAAAAGGACTTGGGATCCTTCATCAGGTCCTTTGTCAAGGATTCTTGCTTTCGTCTTAAGAAAGCTCGTTTCTTAGACTTCACCAAGTCTTTGTATATCCTTGTCAAAAGAAGCCGACTTTGAATATCCAAAGACCTATCAACAGACCTTGCCCTTGCTAGCTTGCATTCGGAGTCAAACCATCCATTGCAAGGTAGCCCCTTAGCAATCCTAGTACTATGCCTCAAAAAGAACTTCGATGCAGAAGTTTTGAGCAATTCTATGAGTTGTAAACTAGCGGTATGCGAATCTGGACTCCATATGGTGTGAGTCAAAAGATCTTGTAGATGTTCTGCATAAAGGTCTCTTTTACAAGGATCTAAGCGAAACTTGGGAGAAGGTAAAAGAGATTGGCAAGGTGAAGTAGAGATTGATTTTGACATTGAAAGTGTGAACAAAAGAGGTGCATGATCTGATTCAGGTTGAGGATCCAAAACATCAAAATTGGAGATCAGAGAGGTACTAACCAAGGAAGACAAGAGAAAATCTATTGTGCTAGCACCGGTAGGGGAAAAACAAGTATTGGACTGAGAGTTGGGAAAGCGAGAGGTTCCATTGAGAACCTTCAAGTTACAAGTGGCTCCAAATGTCAAAAAGTGCTCTGTCAAAGAGTTTGTGGAAGGATCAAAAGAGGTTCTAGACCACAAACTATCGTAAATTTCTTCAAACATAGAAGAAGCCAAGGGATCACTAAATTGAGTAAATTGAGCACAACGTATACGAGCATTGAAATCTCCAGCAAGAAAGACATCCCCTTTACTTTGGAATCTAAGAACATCTTCAATAAGCCGATGGAATGGTTCACTTCGGTTGCAAAAGCGTGTTGAGTAGATACCCATGGACAATGGTGCAAAATAACAAATTGCCAAATAGCAATAAGATCCTCCAACCACCCCGAGACGTAGCCAATGATACTGTCCACCAACATCTTGAGCTTCTAGATGTATGAGAGGTAGAAGATGAGACCTGATGAAAGTAGCAATACCTCCTTGACCCCTTCCCGCATGTTGTCTTCTCTGGTTCCATGTCGACCCCACCAAGGTAAACCCTTCCAACTCAGCAATAGTATTGCTTTCATGTTCCCAAGTCTCCACAATGTTGATGACGTCAGCCATCTTCCAAATCGGAGCAGCACTCACATACTTTGTTGTTGAAAGTCCTCGGATATTCCACACCAACACCCTTATCTTCTCGGATTGCTATGTTGACGACACCTTCCTCCTCTGAGTAACGATTGCTCTCCCATCGTGTAAATAAGCAACAAAACCCAATTCTTGAGCCTCTTTTACCTTCGCAAGCTCCTTTCTCCTAACTTCCACTTGTAGAGGAGTCAGATCAGGATCCAACCATATTCTACGTCCCTTTAACATAGCCTTATTAGCCAAGGCAACATCACGTTGAGTTTGATTGACAAACTTCACTATAATACCACGAGGTTGAGCTCCCTTGTTTCCAATACGATAAGCTTGAGCCAATTCCGCATTGGAAACCTGAAGTGTTTCATCCAAAAACTTGGTGACAACACTCTTGACATCTTCATTCTCTATTTCAGGTAAACCTGAAATTCTCACATTCTTCCTACGTGCAAGCTGGTTGGACTTTTCAATCTCTTGTTCTTGACAAAAAGAGATTTGAGCAGCCTTTGTAGCTTCAGCGTAGGATTTGATCTTCAAATCTAAGCTTTCGACCACCTCATGCAATCTAGGACTATCCGCACTTGTCATCTGAGAGCATACCTTCCCTTGGATGTCATCCACAGACTTAGATACATCCCACATCACACCCACACTATCCTTGAACACCTTCTCCACGTTCTTCTGTGATCCCTTCAACTCTCGAATTTGATTATGTGCGAGAGTTAAAGCAGCCTGTTGCATCTTGAATTCATGTCGAAGTTCCTTCAATTCTTCGAAAATTGTTTGCAGAAGCTGAAAAATATCGTCTTGAGAAGCCATGTCGTATCAACCGAAACACTCTAAATTCTAGGTCGAAACACCAAAAAATATCGTAACTTCTCACTCAAGCGTCCATGCACCTTCAAACTTGATGAGCTTCTGCCGAATATCAATCCCCAAGTCCTCAAAAATTTTCAGCCTCAGATCATGCTTTGTCGAAAAGATAAAAATGTCTGAACATTTTTGTGACCACCCGAACACTCGAGATAAAAAGTCGAAACTCAAAATGGTCTGTAACTTCTGACTCAAGCGTCCGTTCACCTTCAAACTTTTTATGCTACTGCCGAATATTGATCTCCAAGTCCCCAAAAATTTTCAGACTCAGATCATGCTTCGTCAAAAAGATAAAAATGTCTGAACATTTTTGTGACCACGGAACACTCGAAACAAAAAGTCGAAACTCCAAATGGGCTGTAACTTCTGACTCAAGCGGCCGTTAACCTTCAAACTTTTTATGCTTCTGCCGAATATTGATCTCCAAGTCCCCAAAAATTTTCAGCCTCAGATCATGCTTCGTCAAAAAGATAAAAATGTCTGAACATTTTTGTGACCACCCGAACACTCGAAACAAAAAGTCGAAACTCCAAATGGGCTGTAACTTCTGAATCAAGCGTCCGTTCACCTTCAAACTTTTTATGCTACTGCCGAATATTGATCTCCAAGTCCCCAAAAATTTTCAGCCTCAGATCATGCTTCGTCAAAAAGATAAAAATGTCTGAACATTTTTGTGACCACCCGAACACTCGAAACAAAAAGTCGAAACTCCAAATGGGCTGTAACTTCTGAATCAAGCGTCCGTTAACCTTCAAACTTTTTATGCTTCTGCCGAATATTGATCTCCAAGTCCCCAAAAATTTTCAGCCTCAGATCATGCATTCATTTCATTAGGAACATCAAGTGTTTCAGTCAAAAACTTGGTGACCACACTCTTCACCTCTTCCTTCTCAGATTCAGGTAGACCCGAAATTCTCACATTCTTCATACGAGCAAATTGATTAGCCTTTTCAATCTCTTGCTCTTGACAGAAAGAGATATGAGCAGACTTGGTAGCTTCAGCATAGGACTTCATTTTCACCTCAAGAGTTTCAACCACTTCATGCAAAGCAGGAGTAGTAACAGTAGAAGCTTGAGAACCAACCTTGTCTTGAATGTCCTCAACAGATCCAGAGATTTGGAGCATGATCTTCTCAAAACTTTTGTGAGAAATCTTCAACTCCCTGATTTCATTCTTTGCAGCAGCCAAGGCAACATTTTGTGCCTTGAATTCTTGGCGTAGCACTTTCAATTCCTCCAAAACCGTTTGCACAAGATTGAGAAGTTTGTTTTCAGAATCCATCATGAACCCAACTTTGCAAGATGTAACACAAGCTCAAAGTTTCGAAATAAAAACTTCTTGACAGCAGCTCCGTTGGGGCTGAAAATTTGCAGGTATGTGCGGCCGGCCGTTGTAAACAAGCCCACCAAATCTCAGCTCCTGTTGACACTCCAGCAAGAAGATATGGCCCCCGCAAGATTCATGCTCAAATCCCTAAACTCAAAGTTTCGAAATGACAACTTCTTGACAGCAGCTCCGTTGGGGCTGAAAATTTGCAGGTATGTGCGGCCGGCCGTTGTGAACAAGCCCACCAAATCTCAGCTCCTGTTGACACTCCAGCAAGAAAATATGGCCCCCGCAAGATTCATGCTCAAATCCCTAAACTCAAAGTTTCGAAATGACAACTTCTTGACAGCAGCTCCGTTGGGGCTGAAAATTTGCAGGTATGTGCGGCCGGCCGTTGTGAACAAGCTCACCAAATCTCAGCTCCTGTTGACACTCCAGCAAGAAGATATGGCCCCCGCAAGATTCATGCTCAAATCCCTAAACTCAAGTTTCGAAATGACAACTTCTTGACAACAGCTCCGTTGGGGCTGAAAATTTGCAGGTATGTGCGGCCGGCCGTTGTGAACAAGCCTACCAAATCTCAGTTCCTGTTGACACTCCAGCAAGAAGATATGGCCCCCGCAAGATTCATGCTCAAATCCCTAAACTCAAAGTTTAGAAATAATTGCCCACTCGCTGTATGTGGATCAAGGCTCCATGAAGTGTGAGTCAAAAGGTTTTGAAAATGTAACATGTACAACTCTTTCTTACATGAACCCAACTTTGCAAGATGTTACACAAGCTCAAAGTTTCGAAATGAAAACTTCTTGACAGCAGCTTCGTTGGGGCTGACAATTTGCAGGTATGTGCGCCCGGCCGTCGTGAAGATATGGCCCCCGCAAGATTCATGCTCAAATCCCTAAACTCAAAGATTCGAAATGACAACTTCTTGACAGCAGCTCCGTTGGGGCTGAAAATTCGCACGTATGTACGCCCGGCCGTCGTGAACAAGCCTACCAAATCTCAACTCCTGTTGACACTCCAGCAAGAAGATATGGCCCCCGCAAGATTCATGCTCAAATCCCTAAACTCAAAGATTCGAAATGACAACTTCTTGACAGCAGCTCCGTTGGGGTTGAAAATTCGCAGGTATGTGCGCCCAGCCGTCGTGAACAAGCTCACCAAATCTCAGCTCCTGTTGACACTCCAGCAAGAGGACCAAAAGAACCCCCTAGCTAGTGCCCAAAGCACTAGAACGGTAACTAATAATATCTCTAATGTAACAACCTAAATCATAAGGCTCGAGTTGAAGCAGAGAAAAGAAATCCTCGACATCAACTTTATGCGCCACTCGAATCTCTACATACCTCACATACTTGATGTATGTGGATGAAGGCTCCAAGTAGTACAAGTCAAGAGGTCTTGGAAATGTTCACTATAAAGTTGCTTCTTACTAGCATCTAAACAAAACTTGGGGGAAGTAGAAACATAGTGACATGTAGTGAGAGGGATTGACGTTGACAACAAAAGAGTAAATAAAAGAGGTGTATGATCTGATTCTGGTTGAGGCTCTAGAATATCAAACGCTGAGATAAATGAACTATTAGTGGCAGAGGACAAAAGATAATCTATAGTGCTAACACCAGTAGAGGAAAAACATGTATTGGAGTGAGAGTTGGGAAAGAAAGAAACACCATTGAGAACTTTCAGATTACAAGTGGCTCCAAAAGTCAAGAAATGCTTAGTTAAATCATTTGTACAGAAATCACAAGAGACTCTAGACCACAAACTATCTCTACTTTCTTCAAAAGAGTGAGAAGACAAGGAACTATCAAATTGTGTAAATTGAGCGGAACTTATGCGGGCATTGAAGTCTCCAACAAGAAAAACTTCACCTTTGTCTTGATATTTGAGAACATCTCCTATGAGCCGATGGAATGGTTGACTTCGATTGCAAGTGCTTGTGGAGTAGATCTGCATGGATAATGGTGCAAAGTAGCAAATTGCCAAATAACTGTAAGATCCTCCAATCAATCCAAGACGAAGCCAATGATATTGTTTCCCAATATCTTGGCTTTCCAAATGTATCATAGGGAGAAGTTCAGATCTGATGAAAGTAGCAATGCCTCCAAAGCCTCTCCCTGCTCGTCGATTTCTATGGTTCCAAGTAGATCCCACCAGAGTAAACCCTTGTATCTCTCCAATAACATTACTTTCATGCTCCCAAGTCTCAACAATGTTGAGGATGTCCGCCATCTTCCAAATCGGATGTGCACTCACATACTTAGTTGTAGATAGGCCTCTTATGTTCCACATCAACACCCTCAATCTCTTGGATTGCTAGGTTGATGATTGATGCTTTTCTCTGCTTCAACTCGAGCCTTATGATTTAGGTTGTTATATTAGGGATATTATTAGTTACCGTTCTAGTGCTTTGGGCACTAGCTAGGGGGTTCTTTTGGTTCTCTCCTAGTTTGGAGTTGGATTGTTTGTATTGTGTTTTTTAGCCTTTTGACCCTTTGGGTCCCACGGGCTTGATCTATTTACCATTTACCATTACCATTGTCTCCTTCTCTTGGTGATAATAGCTTGACTATCACGTAGATAAGCAACAAAACCTGCATCTTGAGCTTCCTTGACTTTTGCGAGCTCCTTCCTCCTTGCTTCAACTTGAAGAGGTGTAAGATCTGGATCTAACCAAATCCTCCGTCCCTTGAGAATGGCCTTGTTAGCTAAAGCCATATCACGTTGAGCTTGATCTACAAACTTGACAATAATGGCACGAGGTTGTGTGCCTTTGTTGCCAATACGATAAGCATGAGCCAAATCCGGATTAGGAACATCAAGTGTTTCAGTCAAAAACTTGGTGACCACACTCTTCACCTCTTCCTTCTCAGATTCAGGTAGACCCGAAATCCTTACATTCTTCATACGAGCAAATTGATTAGCCTTTTCAATCTCTTGCTCTTGACAGAAAGAGATATGAGCAGACTTGGTAGCTTCAGCATAGGACTTCATTTTCACCTCTAGAGTTTCAACCACTTCATGCAAAGCAGGAGTAGTAACAGTAGAAGCTTGAGAACCAACCTTGTCTTGAATGTCCTCAACAGATCCAGAGATTTGGAGCATGATCTTCTCAAAACTTTTGTGAGAAATCTTCAACTCCCTGATTTCATTCTTTGCAGCAGCCAAGGCAACATTTTGTGCCTTGAATTCTTGGCGTAGCACTTTCAATTCCTCCAAAACCGATTGCACAAGATTGAGAAGTTTGTTTTCAGAATCCATCATGAATCCAACTTTGCAAGATGTTACACAAGCTCAAAGTTTTGAAATGACAACTTCTTGAAAGCAGCTCCGTTGGGGCTGAAAATTTGCAGGTATGTGCGTACGTCCGTTGTGAACAAGCTTATCAAATCTCAGCTCCTGTTGACACTCCAGCAAGAAGATATGGGTCCCACGGGCTTGATCTATTTACCATATGGCCCCCGCAAGATTCATGCTCAAATCCCTAAACTCAAAGTTTCGAAATGACAACTTCTTGACAGCAGCTCTGTTGGGGCTGTAAATTTTTCAGGTATGTGCGCCCGGCCGTTGTGAACAAGCCCACCAAATCTCAGCTCCTGTTGACACTCCAGCAAGAAGATATGGCCCCCGCAAGATTCATGCTCAAATCCCTAAACTCAAAGTTTCGAAATGACAACTTCTTGACAGCAGCTCTGTTGGGGCTGTAAATTTGCAAGTATGTGCGCCCGGCCGTTGTGAACAAGCCCACCAAATGGTAAATGGTAAAGCGTGGCCACAGCTGCTAGAAGATCTGATGGTACTCCAATGACTTGCAGCCTTTCCCATAATAGCTCACGAGGTACGGTGTCAAAAGCTTTCTTAAAATCAATGAAGGCGCAAAACAAAGCTTTGCCATTGCCCTTCGATTTCTCCCATAAAACACGCAAAGCCAAGATATGGTCAATGGTGTTGTATGTGGGGCGAAAGCCTGCTTGAAACCGCGCTCTCTTTCGATGAGATTCAGTCCATGTGCTCAACTTTGACTCCACCAATTTGCCAAACAACTTGGCAAAAACACTACCCACCATGATAGTGCGATAGTTTGTCACCAAGTCCTTCCTTCCTGACTTGTGAATAGGCACAATCTTCCGTAATGACCAAGCTGAAGGAAAACCATACATAGCTGCATTCTCTAACGCTTTGGTGAGTCTCGGTCCAATAAGATCTCCTCCCCACTTCAAAAGTTCAGTAGAGAGACCATCCAAATCCTCCGATTTACCATTTGCTAATTTTCTAACTTGAGTCATCACCTCTGATTCAGAAAATAAGCCTGATGTTCCTTCACAACAAGGCATTGATGCGGCGTTGGGAAAGAAATAAAGCTTTTCAGCAAAGTCAATCAAACTCTTGGGATCAAGAGTAGGTTTTGAAGACCTTACAGCTAACCGTCTCCAAAAGGATTTGGGATTCTCCATCAACTCCTTTGTCAAGGATTCCTGCTTCGTCCTCAAAAAAGCTCTTTTTTTAGACTTCACCAAGTCTTTGTAAAGCCTTGTCAAGGTAAGCCGACTTTGGAAATCCAAAGACTTGTCAACTGATCTCATCCTCGCTTGCTTACAATCCAAGTCAAACCATCCATTGCAAGAAAGCCCCCTAGCTCTTCGATACCCGATATCCCCGATACCGTTGAGAACTTTCAAATTACATGTGGCTCCAAAGGTTAGAAAGTGTTCTGTCAAAGGATTTGTACAAATATCAGAAGACTTTCTACACCACATACTATCTTCAAGTTCTTCAAAGGAGGAAGAACTCAAGAGATCACCAACTTGAGTAAATTGTGCACAACCTATTCGAGCATTGAAATCTCCAACCAGAAAAACTTCACCTTTGCTCTGATAATTGAGAACATCTCCTATAAGTCGATGGAATGGTTGACTCCGATTGCAAGTGCGTGTGGAGTAGATAGGCATGGACAATGGTGCAAAGTAACAAACAGCCAAATAACTATAAGATCCTCCAACCAAACCTAGACGAAGCCAATGATATTGACCTCCAATATCCTGACCTTCTAAATGTATCAAAGGTAGAAATTGAGATCTGATGAAAGTAGCAATACCGCCATAGCCTCTTCCAGCTCGTTGACTTCTCTGATTCCAAGTGGATCCCACCAAAGTAAACCCTGGTATCTCTCCAATAGTGTTGCTCTCATGTTCCCACGTCTCCACAATGTTGATGATGTCCGCCATCTTCCAAATCGGATTAGCACTCACATACTTGGTTGTAGAAAGACCTCTAATATTCCACATTAACACCCTCAAGCTCTTGGATTGCTATGTGGATGATTGTCTCTTCCTTTGAGTGACAATTGCTTGTCCATCACGAAGATAAGCAAAAAATCCAGCATCTTGAGCTTCTTTGACTTTTGCAAGCTCCTTTCTCCTTGCCTCTACTTGTAGAGGTGTGAGATCGGGATCTAACCAAATCCTACGTCCTTTGAGTACAGCTTTGTTGGCTAAAGCTGTATCACGTTGAGTTTGGTCATTGAACTTAACTATGATGGCTCGAGGTTGAGTTCCTATGGTTCCAATGCGAAAAGCTTGAGCCACATCCGCATTAGGAACATCAAGTGTTTCAGCTAAAAACTTGGTGACAACACTCTTCACCTCTTCCTTCTCAGATTCAGGTAGACCAAAAATTCTCACATTCTTTCTACGAGCAAATTGATTAGTCTTTTCAATCTCTTGCTCTTGACAGAAAGAGATATGAGCAGACTTGGTGGCTTTTGCATAAGATTTCATCTTCACTTCTAGACTTTCAACCACTTCATGCAATCTAGGAGTAGCAGCAGTGGAAGCTTGAGAACCAACTTTCTCCTGGATATCCTCTATGTGTTCTGAAATATCAACCATAATCTTCTCGAAACTCTTTTGAGAGAGCTTCAACTCTCTAATTTCATATTGAGCTGCAATTAAAGTAGAGCTCTGTACCTTGAACTCTGCACGTAGTACTTTCAACTCTTCCAAAACCGTTTGCAACAGATTGAGTATGAAATTGTCTTGAGACGCCATCGAAAAGCTCAGAACTCCAAGGCACGTCAACTTCTCGCTCCGAATGGCGTTCTGCTTGAAATTTTGCAGGCTGATGCGCCCTGCCCTACTCCAGCGTTGCACCAAATTTCAGCTCCAGATCACTCCGAACGTAGAAGATACAGCTCCCGTAAGAATCTCTTGCCCTCAAATCTTGAAACTCAAAGCTCGAAACTCAAAATTGGACGCACTCAGACTCTGAAACTCCGTTCGACCGTTAAATTGACAGGCTTGAGCGCTCTACCCAGCGTCACAACGCCACAAAAATGCTCAAAGACACTGCTTCTAAGTTCTTTTTGCGGCACAAGGATCGAAGAGCTAGGGGGCTTCCTTGCAATGGATGGTTTGACTTGGATTGTAAGCAAGCGAGGATGAGATCAGTTGACAAGTCTTTGGATTTCCAAAGTCGGCTTACCTTGACAAGGCTTTACAAAGACTTGGTGAAGTCTAAAAAAAGAGCTTTTTTGAGGACGAAGCAGGAATCCTTGACAAAGGAGTTGATGGAGAATCCCAAATCCTTTTGGAGACGGTTAGCTGTAAGGTCTTCAAAACCTACTCTTGATCCCAAGAGTTTGATTGACTTTGCTGAAAAGCTTTATTTCTTTCCCAACGCTGCATCAATGCCTTGTTGTGAAGGAACATCAGGCTTATTTTCTAAATCAGAGGTGATGACTCAAGTTAGAAAATTAGCAAATGGTAAATCAGAGGATTTGGATGGTCTCTCTATTGAACTTTTGAAGTGGGGAGGAGATCTTATTGGACCGAGACTCACCAAAGCGTTAGAGAATGCAGCTATGTATGGTTTTCCTTCAGCTTGGTCATTACGGAAGATTGTGCCTATTCACAAGTCAGGAAGGAAGGACTTGGTGACAAACTATTAGTTGGATTGTTTGTATTGTGTTTTTTAGCCTTTTGACCCTTTGGGTCCCACGGGCTTGATCTATTTACCATTTACCATTTACCATTTACTATCGCACTATCATGGTGGGTAGTGTTTTTGCCAAGTTGTTTGGCAAATTGGTGGAGTCAAAGTTGAGCACATGGACTGAATCTCATCGAAAGAGAGCGCGGTTTCAAGCAGGCTTTCGCCCCACATACAACACCATTGACCATATCTTGGCTTTGCGTGTTTTATGGGAGAAATCGAAGGGCAATGGCAAAGCTTTGTTTTGCGCCTTCATTGATTTTAAGAAAGCTTTTGACACCGTACCTCGTGAGCTATTATGGGAAAGGCTGCAAGTCATTGGAGTACCATCAGATCTTCTAGCAGCTGTGGCCACGCTTTACCATTTACCATTTGGTGGGCTTGTTCACAACGGCCGGGCGCACATACTTGCAAATTTACAGCCCCAACAGAGCTGCTGTCAAGAAGTTGTCATTTCGAAACTTTGAGTTTAGGGATTTGAGCATGAATCTTGCGGGGGCCATATCTTCTTGCTGGAGTGTCAACAGGAGCTGAGATTTGGTGGGCTTGTTCACAACGGCCGGGCGCACATACCTGAAAAATTTACAGCCCCAACAGAGCTGCTGTCAAGAAGTTGTCATTTCGAAACTTTGAGTTTAGGGATTTGAGCATGAATCTTGCGGGGGCCATATGGTAAATAGATCAAGCCCGTGGGACCCATATCTTCTTGCTGGAGTGTCAACAGGAGCTGAGATTTGATAAGCTTGTTCACAACGGACGTACGCACATACCTGCAAATTTTCAGCCCCAACGGAGCTGCTTTCAAGAAGTTGTCATTTCAAAACTTTGAGCTTGTGTAACATCTTGCAAAGTTGGATTCATGATGGATTCTGAAAACAAACTTCTCAATCTTGTGCAATCGGTTTTGGAGGAATTGAAAGTGCTACGCCAAGAATTCAAGGCACAAAATGTTGCCTTGGCTGCTGCAAAGAATGAAATCAGGGAGTTGAAGATTTCTCACAAAAGTTTTGAGAAGATCATGCTCCAAATCTCTGGATCTGTTGAGGACATTCAAGACAAGGTTGGTTCTCAAGCTTCTACTGTTACTACTCCTGCTTTGCATGAAGTGGTTGAAACTCTAGAGGTGAAAATGAAGTCCTATGCTGAAGCTACCAAGTCTGCTCATATCTCTTTCTGTCAAGAGCAAGAGATTGAAAAGGCTAATCAATTTGCTCGTATGAAGAATGTAAGGATTTCGGGTCTACCTGAATCTGAGAAGGAAGAGGTGAAGAGTGTGGTCACCAAGTTTTTGACTGAAACACTTGATGTTCCTAATCCGGATTTGGCTCATGCTTATCGTATTGGCAACAAAGGCACACAACCTCGTGCCATTATTGTCAAGTTTGTAGATCAAGCTCAACGTGATATGGCTTTAGCTAACAAGGCCATTCTCAAGGGACGGAGGATTTGGTTAGATCCAGATCTTACACCTCTTCAAGTTGAAGCAAGGAGGAAGGAGCTCGCAAAAGTCAAGGAAGCTCAAGATGCAGGTTTTGTTGCTTATCTACGTGATAGTCAAGCTATTATCACCAAGAGAAGGAGACAATGGTAATGGTAAATGGTAAATAGATCAAGCCCGTGGGACCCAAAGGGTCAAAAGGCTAAAAAACACAATACAAACAATCCAACTCCAAACTAGGAGAGAACCAAAAGAACCCCCTAGCTAGTGCCCAAAGCACTAGAACGGTAACTAATAATATCCCTAATATAACAACCTAAATCATAAGGCTCGAGTTGAAGCAGAGAAAAGCATCAATCATCAACCTAGCAATCCAAGAGATTGAGGGTGTTGATGTGGAACATAAGAGGCCTATCTACAACTAAGTATGTGAGTGCACATCCGATTTGGAAGATGGCGGACATCCTCAACATTGTTGAGACTTGGGAGCATGAAAGTAATGTTATTGGAGAGATACAAGGGTTTACTCTGGTGGGATCTACTTGGAACCATAGAAATCGACGAGCAGGGAGAGGCTTTGGAGGCATTGCTACTTTCATCAGATCTGAACTTCTCCCTATGATACATTTGGAAAGCCAAGATATTGGGAAACAATATCATTGGCTTCGTCTTGGATTGATTGGAGGATCTTACAGTTATTTGGCAATTTGCTACTTTGCACCATTATCCATGCAGATCTACTCCACAAGCACTTGCAATCGAAGTCAACCATTCCATCGGCTCATAGGAGATGTTCTCAAATATCAAGACAAAGGTGAAGTTTTTCTTGTTGGAGACTTCAATGCCCGCATAAGTTCCGCTCAATTTACACAATTTGATAGTTCCTTGTCTTCTCACTCTTTTGAAGAAAGTAGAGATAGTTTGTGGTCTAGAGTCTCTTGTGATTTCTGTACAAATGATTTAACTAAGCATTTCTTGACTTTTGGAGCCACTTGTAATCTGAAAGTTCTCAATGGTGTTTCTTTCTTTCCCAACTCTCACTCCAATACATGTTTTTCCTCTACTGGTGTTAGCACTATAGATTATCTTTTGTCCTCTGCCACTAATAGTTCATTTATCTCAGCGTTTGATATTCTAGAGCCTCAACCAGAATCAGATCATACACCTCTTTTATTTACTCTTTTGTTGTCAACGTCAATCCCTCTCACTACATGTCACTATGTTTCTACTTCCCCCAAGTTTTGTTTAGATGCTAGTAAGAAGCAACTTTATAGTGAACATTTCCAAGACCTCTTGACTTGTACTACTTGGAGCCTTCATCCACATACATCAAGTATGTGAGGTATGTAGAGATTCGAGTGGCGCATAAAGTTGATGTCGAGGATTTCTTTTCTCTGCTTCAACTCGAGCCTTATGATTTAGGTTGTTACATTAGAGATATTATTAGTTACCGTTCTAGTGCTTTGGGCACTAGCTAGGGGGTTCTTTTGGTCCTCTTGCTGGAGTGTCAACAGGAGCTGAGATTTGGTGAGCTTGTTCACGACGGCTGGGCGCACATACCTGCGAATTTTCAACCCCAACGGAGCTGCTGTCAAGAAGTTGTCATTTCGAATCTTTGAGTTTAGGGATTTGAGCATGAATCTTGCGGGGGCCATATCTTCTTGCTGGAGTGTCAACAGGAGTTGAGATTTGGTAGGCTTGTTCACGACGGCCGGGCGTACATACGTGCGAATTTTCAGCCCCAACGGAGCTGCTGTCAAGAAGTTGTCATTTCGAATCTTTGAGTTTAGGGATTTGAGCATGAATCTTGCGGGGGCCATATCTTCTTGCTGGAGTGTCAACAGGAGCTGAGATTTGGTGGGCTTGTTCACGACGGCCGGGCGCACATACCTGCGAATTGTCAGCCCCAACGAAGCTGCTGTCAAGAAGTTTTCATTTCGAAACTTTGAGCTTGTGTAACATCTTGCAAAGTTGGGTTCATGATGGATTCTGAAAACAACTTCTCAATCTTGTGCAAACGGTTTTGGAGGAATTGAAAATGCTACGCCAAGAATTCAAGGCACAAAATGTTGCCTTGGCTGCTGCAAAGAATGAAATCAGGGAGTTGAAGATTTCTCACAAAAGTTTTGAGAAGATCATGCTCCAAATCTCTGGATCTGTTGAGGACATTCAAGACAAGGTTGGTTCTCAAGCTTCTACTGTTACTACTCCTGCTTTGCATGAAGTGGTTGAAACTCTAGAGGTGAAAATGAAGTCCTATGCTGAAGCTACCAAGTCTGCTCATATCTCTTTCTGTCAAGAGCAAGAGATTGAAAAGGCTAATCAATTTGCTCGTATGAAGAATGTGAGGATTTCGGGTCTACCTGAATCTGAGAAGGAAGAGGTGAAGAGTATGGTCACCAAGGTTTTGACTGAAACACTTGATGTTCCTAATCCGGATTTGGCTCATGCTTATCGTATTGGCAACAAAGGCACACAACCTCGTGCCATTATAGTTAAGTTTGTGGATCAAGCTCAACGTGATATGGCTTTAGCTAACAAGGCCATTCTCAAGGGACGGAGGATTTGGTTAGATCCAGATCTTACACCTCTTCAAGTTGAAGCAAGAAGGAAGGAGCTTGCAAAAGTCAAAGAAGCTCAAGATGCAGGTTTTGTAGCTTATCTACGTGATAGTCAAGCTATTATCACCAAGAGGAGGAGACAATCATCAACCTAGCAATCCAAGAGATTGAGGGTGTTGATGTGGAACATAAGAGGCCTATCTACAACTAAGTATGTGAGTGCACATCCGATTTGGAAGATGGCGGACATCCTCAACATTGTTGAGACTTGGTAGCATGAAAGTAATGTTATTGGAGAGATACAAGGTTTTACTCTGGTGGGATCTACTTGGAACCATAGAAATCGACGAGCAGGAAGAGGCTTTGGAGGCATTGCTACTTTCATCAGATCTGAACTTCTTCCTATGATACATTTGGAAAGCCAAGATATTGGGAAACAATATCATTGGCTTCGTCTTGGATCGATTGGAGGATCTTACAGTTATTTGGCAGTTTGTTACTTTGCACCATTATCCATGCAGAATTACTCCACAAGCACTTGCAATCGAAGTCAACCATTCCATCGGCTCATTGGAGATGTTCTCAAATATCAAGACAAAGGTGAAGTTTTTCTTGTTGGAGACTTCAATGCCCGCATACGTTCCGCTCGATTTACACAATTTGATAGTTCCTTGTCTTGTCAGCGTTTGATATTCTAGAGCCTCAACCAGAATCAGATCATACACCTCTTTTATTCACTCTTTTGTTGTCAACGTCAATCCCTCTCCCTACATGTCACTATGTTTCTACTTCCCCCAAGTTTTGTTTAGATGCTAGTAAGAAGCAACTTTATAGTGAACATTTCCAAGACCTCTTGACTTGTACTACTTGGAGCCTTGATCCACATACATCTAGGTTGCAACTAACTGAGTTGCTCCAAAACTCTGCTTCCAAGTTCTTTTTGAGACATAAGACCAGGAGAGCTAGAGGTCTTCCTTGCAATGGATGGTTTGACTTTGATTGCAAGCAAGCGAGGGCGAGATCACTTGATAAATCCTTGGATCTTCACAATCGGTTGATTATGACAAGACTTTACAAAGACTTGGTGAAGTCCAAGAAACGAGCATTTTTGAGGCAGAAGCAAGAGTGCTTGACAAAGGAGCTCTTGGAGAATCCCAAATCCTTTTGGAGGCGGTTGGCAGTACGATCTTCTAAACCTACTCTTGATGCCAAGTCTTTGATTTCTTTTGCTGAAAAGCTTTATTTCTTTCCCAATGTTGCATCTATGCCACATTGTGAAGGAAATCCAGGCTTATTTTCAGAAGTTGAAGTGATGACTCAACTCAGACAATTGGCAAATGGTAGATGTGAGGATTTGGATGGGCTTTCCATTGAACTTCTCAAGTGGGGAGGAGATGCTATTGGACCTATACTCACGAAAGTGTTAGAGGATGCTGCTATTCATGGCTTTCCTTCATCTTGGTCTCTACGGAAGATTGTTCCTATTCACAAATCTGGGAGCAAGGCCTTGGTGACAAACTATCGCACTATCATGGTGGGTAGTATTTTTGCCAAGTTATTTGGCAAATTGGTGGAGTCAAAGTTGAGCACATGGGCTGAATCTTGTCAGAAGAGAGCGCGGTTCCAAGCTGGTTTTCGTCCTACATTCAACACTATAGACCATATCTTGGTTTTACGTGTTCTATGGGAGAAATCCAAGGGTAATGGAAAAGCTTTGTTTTGTGCCTTCATTGATTTCAAGAAAGCTTTTGACACAGTACCTCGTGAGCTAACACCAAATCTCAGCTCCTGTTGACACTCCAGCAAGAAGATATGGCCCCCGCAAGATTCATGCTCAAACCCCTAAACTCAAAGTTTCAAAATGACAACTTCTTGACAGCAGCTCCGTTGGTGCTGAAAATTTGCAGGTATGTGCGCCCGGCCGTCATGAACAAGCCCACCAAATCTCACCTCCTGTTAACACTCCAACAAGAAGATATGGCCCCCGCAAGATTCATGCTCAAACCCCTAAACTCAAAGTTTTGAAATTACAACTTCTTGACAGCAGCTCCGTTGGGGCTATAGAGTGAATAAAATTGTGAAAATTGAGCGGAACGTATGTGGGCATTGAAGTCTCCAACAAGAAAAACTTCACCTTTGTCTTGATATTTGAGAACATCTCCTATGAGCCGATGGAATGGTTGACTTCGACTGCAAGTGCTTGTGGAGTAGATCTGCATGGATAATGGTGCAAAGTAACAAACTGCCAAATAACTGTAAGATCCTCCAATCGATCCAAGACGAAGCCAATGATATTGTTTCCCAATATCTTGGCTTTCCAAATGTATCATAGGAAGAAGTTCAGATCTGATGAAAGTAGCAATGCCTCCAAAGCCTCTTCCTGCTCGTCGATTTCTATGGTTCCAAGTAGATCCCACCAGAGTAAACCCTTGTATCTCTCCAATAACATTGCTTTCATGCTCCCAAGTCTCAACAATGTTGAGGATGTCCGCCATCTTCCAAATCGGATGTGCACTCACATACTTAGTTGTAGATAGGCCTCTTATGTTCCACATCAACACCCTCAATCTCTTGGATTGCTAGGTTGATGATTGTCTCCTCCTCTTGGTGATAATAGCTTGACTATCACGTAGATAAGCTACAAAACCTGCATCTTGAGCTTCTTTGACTTTTGCAAGCTCCTTCCTCCTTGCTTCAACTTGAAGAGGTGTAAGATCTGGATCTAACCAAATCCTCCGTCCCTTGAGAATGGCCTTGTTAGCTAAAGCCATATCACGTTGAGCTTGATCTACAAACTTGACAATAATGGCACGAGGTTGTGTGCCTTTGTTGCCAATACGATAAGCATGAGCCAAATCCGGATTAGGAACATCAAGTGTTTCAGTCAAAAACTTGGTGACCACACTCTTCACCTCTTCCTTCTCAGATTCAGGTAGACCCGTAATCCTCACATTCTTCCTAAGACTCCAAGACACAAGATGAGCCCTTCTACACCGATTTAGCAATGAATATAGTGCTTTGTAACCACCTTCTACTCTCTTTTGCACACAAAGTGCCCAAATATAATTGTTAAAAAAATCAATGCCTAGATATTTATAACTTTTCACCTCTTCTAATTGTAGATCCTGGTAATAGAAGGAAAACTTGGATCTAGTGCCCACTATCATGACTTTGGATTTCTCTATATTTACCTTCATCTAATTCTGGGTACAAATGCTAGCCAAAGTGTATAGGTGTTTCTGTAAACTAATTGCATCACGTGCTAGTAATATGATATCATCTGCATACAAGAGAGCTTTGATAACAAAGTTTCCAAGCTTGACACCTTCACTATCACATGCCTCCAACCACTCTTCGATATCATCTATAAAAACTCCAAATAGAGTAGGAGAGAGAGGACAACCTTGAATCACTCCAGTGGTACTCAAAACCTCTTCAGTTTGAGAAGTGTTAATCTTGGCTCGAACAGATTGGTAAAGCGTGGCCACAGCTGCTAGAATGGTAAATGGTAAATGGTAAATAGATCAAGCCCGTGGGACTTAAAGGGTCAAAAGGCTAAAAAACATAATACAAAGAATCCAACCCCAAACAAGGAGAGAAGATGTGATGGTACTCCAATGACTTGCAGCCTTTCCCATATCACACATAATCAAATTCGAGAGTTGAAGGGATCACAGAAGAACGTGGAGAAGGTGTTCAAGGATAGTGTGGGTGTGATGTGGGATGTATCTAAATCTGTGGATGACATCCAAGGGAAGGTATGCTCTCAGATGACAAGTGCGGATAGTCCTAGATTGCATGAGGTGGTCGAAAGCTTAGATTTGAAGATCAAATCCTACGCTGAAGCTACAAAGGCTGCTCAAATCTCCTTTTGTCAAGAACAAGAGATTGAAAAGTCCAACCAGCTTGCACGTAGGAAGAATGTGAGAATTTCAGGTTTACCTGAAATAGAGAATGAAGATGTCAAGAGTGTTGTCACCAAGTTTTTGGATGAAACACTTCAGGTTTTCAATGCGGAATTGGCTCAAGCTTTTCGTATTGGAAACAAGGGAGCTCAACCTCGTGGTATTATAGTGAAGTTTGTCAATCAAACTCAACGTGATGTTGCCTTGGCTAATAAGGCTATGTTAAAGGGACGTAGAATATGGTTGGATCCTGATCTGACTCCTCTACAAGTGGAAGTTAGGAGAAAGGAGCTTGCGAAGGAGAGGTGATGACTATTCTCCGAAAATTAGCAAATGGCAAATGTGAGGATTTAGATGGCTTGTCCATTGAACTTATCAAGTGGGGAGGAGATTGTATTGGACCGGTTCTCACTAAGCTTTTGGAAGATGCTATGGTTCACGGTTTTCCATCAACTTGGTCCATGCGGAAGATTGTTCCTATTCATAAATCAGGAAGGAAGGACGTGGTGACAAACTATCGCACCATCATGGTTGGTAGTGTTTTTGCCAAGTTGTTTGGGAAGTTGGTAGAATCGAAGTTGAGCACATGGACAGAGGATTTTCAGAAGAGAGCAAAGGCCCAAGCCGGTTTTCGTCCTACATACAACACTATTGACCATATTTTGGCCTTACGTGTTTTATGGGAGAAATCCAAGGGCAATGGGAAAGCTTTATTTTGTGCCTTCATCGATTTGAAGAAAGCTTTTGATACTGTTCCTCGAAAGCTTTTATGGGAAAGACTACAAGACATTGGAGTACCGGCTAATCTACTCGGAGCTGTGGCCACTTTATACACTTCAGTTCGAGCTAAGATTGATGCCTCTCAGCCTCAAGAGATCTCGAGCACCATTGGAGTTATTCAAGGTTGTCCTCTCTCTCCTACTCTATTCGGAATATTCATAGATGATATAGAAAGGTGGTTGGATGATTGTGAGAGTGAAGGAGTCAAACTTGGAGACTTTGTGATCAAAGCTCTTTTGTACGCAGATGATATCATATTACTAGCACGTGATGCAATTAGTTTACAGAAACACCTTGATACTTTGGCTAGCTTTTGTACTCAAAATCAGATGGAGGTCAATCTGGAAAAATCAAAGATCATTCTTGTGGGCACTAGATCCAAGTTCTCTTTCTTTTACAAGGGACTAGAATTGGAACAAGTGAAGAGTTACAAATATTTAGGCATTGATTTTTCTCAGAATTATAGTTGGGCACTTTGTGTACAAAAGAGAGTAGAAGCTGGTTACAAAGCTCTATATTCATTGTTAAATCGATGTAGAAGAGCCCATCTAGTATCTTGGAGTCTTAGGAAATTTTTATTTAGGAGTTTAGTGTTGCCGGTGGTTCTATATGGGACACAAGTGTGGGGTCCTGGCAGTAAGAAGACAAGTTGGGAGCGTGTGGAGAGGGTGCAAAAGATCTTCTTACAAGAAGAGTTAGGTGTAAGGAACCAAACTCCTTATGCTATTCTTCTTGCGGAAACCGGTTGTCTACCTCTTGAGGCTGAAGCTCTCTACTTGACCATCACTTATATTAGAAGGGTGAGATCTCTTGATGCTTCTCGACTTCCTCTTCATGCTTTGCGTGCCACACGTTCCAAGGGATGGTTTGCAGATGTGATGACTTGGTCTTTGAGGTGGAATGTGACGGATTTGGATTGGGATCTGCAACCTATGGCCCTTCGCGAGCGTATTAAGGAGGAGTTTCTCAACATCATTTGGAGGAGAGGAGGCACTAAAATGCAGTTTTATCAACTTCATGTGAATCCTATGCTTATTTATTGTGAGCAAGGGTACCTTGTTGCAGAGATTGCTACATCTTTACGTCATATTATTGCCAGGCATAGAACAGGATCTCATAGGCTTGGAATTGAGGAAGGACGTTGGTTGAATATTGATAGGAGTGAACGGATTTGTAGGCTATGTGATGGGAGAAATGTTGAGGATGAAGAGCATGTGTTTATTACTTGTACTAGGTATATAGAGATTCGAGTGGCGCATAAAGTTGATGTCGAGAATTTCTTTTCTCTGCTTCAACTCGAGCCTTATGATTTAGGTTGTTACATTAGAGATATTATTAGTTACCGTTCTAGTGCTTTGGGCACTAGCTAGGGGGTTCTTTTGGTTCTCTCCTAGTTTGGAGTTGGATTGTTTGTATTGTGTTTTTTAGCCTTTTGACCCTTTGGGTCCCACGGGCTTGATCTATTTACCATTTACCATTTACCATTTAAAAGAGACTCAAGAATCGGGTTTTGTTGCTTATTTACACGATGGGAGAGCAATCGTTACTAAGAGGAGGAGGGTGTCGTCAACATAGCAATCCGAGAAGATAAGGGTGTTGGTGTGGAATATCCGAGGACTTTCAACAACAAAGTATGTAAATGGTAAATGGTAAATGGTGTGAGTCAAAAGATCTTGTAGATGTTCTGCATAAAGGTCTCTTTTACAAGGATCTAAGCGAAACTTGGGAGAAGCTAAAAGAGATTGGCAAGGTGAAGTAGAGATTGATTTTGACATTGAAAGTGTGAACAAAAGAGGTGCATGATCTGATTCAGGTTGAGGATCCAAAACATCAAAATTGGAGATCAGAGAGGTACTAACCAAGGAAGACAAGAGAAAATCTATTGTGCTAGCACCGGTAGGGGAAAAACAAGTATTGGACTGAGAGTTGGGAAAGCGAGAGGTTCCATTGAGAACCTTCAAGTTACAAGTGGCTCCAAATGTCAAAAAGTGCTCTGTCAAAGAGTTTGTGGAAGGATCAAAAGAGGTTCTAGACCACAAACTATCGTAAATTTCTTCAAACATAGAAGAAGCCAAGGGATCACTAAATTGAGTAAATTGAACACAACGTATACGAGCATTGAAATCTCCAGCAAGAAAGACATCCCCTTTACTTTGGAATCTAAGAACATCTTCAATAAGCCGATGGAATGGTTCACTTCGGTTGCAAAAGCGTGTTGAGTAGATACCCATGGACAATGGTGCAAAATAACAAATTGCCAAATAGCAATAAGATCCTCCAACCACCCCGAGACGTAGCCAATGATACTGTCCACCAACATCTTGAGCTTCTAGATGTATGAGAGGTAGAAGATGAGACCTGATGAAAGTAGCAATACCTCCTTGACCGCTTCCCGCATGTTGTCTTCTCTGGTTCCATGTCGACCCCACCAAGGTAAACCCTTCCAACTCAGCAATAGTATTGCTTTCATGTTCCCAAGTCTCCACAATGTTGATGACGTCAGCCATCTTCCAAATCAGAGCAGCACTCACATACTTTGTTGTTGAAAGTCCTCGGATATTCCACACCAACACCCTTATCTTCTCGGATTGCTATGTTGACGACACCTTCCTCCTCTGAGTAACGATTGCTCTCCCATCGTGTAAATAAGCAACAAAACCCGATTCTTGAGCCTCTTTTACCTTCGCAAGCTCCTTTCTCCTAACTTCCACTTGTAGAGGAGTTAGATCAGGATCCAACCATATTCTACGTCCCTTTAACATAGCCTTATTAGCCAAGGCAACATCACGTTGAGTTTGATTGACAAACTTCACTATAATACCACGAGGTTGAGCTCCCTTGTTTCCAATACGATAAGCTTGAGCCAATTCCGCATTGGAAACCTGAAGTGTTTCATCCAAAAACTTGGTGACAACACTCTTGACATCTTCATTCTCTATTTCAGGTAAACCTGAAATTCTCACATTCTTCCTACGTGCAAGCTGGTTGGACTTTTCAATCTCTTGTTCTTGACAAAAAGAGATTTGAGCAGCCTTTGTAGCTTCAGCGTAGGATTTGATCTTCTTGATGTGAGTGCTGCTCTGATTTGGAAGATGGCTGACGTCATCAACATTGTGGAGACTTGGGAACATGAAAGCAATACTATTGCTGAGTTGGAAGGGTTTACCTTGGTGGGGTCGACATGGAACCAGAGAAGACAACATGCGGGAAGCGGTCAAGGAGGTATTGCTACTTTCATCAGGTCTCATCTTCTACCTCTCATACATCTAGAAGCTCAAGATGTTGGTGGACAGTATCATTGGCTACGTCTCGGGGTGGTTGGAGGATCTTATTGCTATTTGGCAATTTGTTATTTTGCACCATTGTCCATGGGTATCTACTCAACACGCTTTTGCAACCGAAGTGAACCATTCCATCGGCTTATTGAAGATGTTCTTAGATTCCAAAGTAAAGGGGATGTCTTTCTTGCTGGAGATTTCAATGCTCGTATACGTTGTGCTCAATTTACTCAATTTAGTGATCCCTTGGCTTCTTCTATGTTTGAAGAAATTTACGATAGTTTGTGGTCTAGAACCTCTTTTGATCCTTCCACAAACTCTTTGACAGAGCACTTTTTGACATTTGGAGCCACTTGTAACTTGAAGGTTCTCAATGGAACCTCTCGCTTTCCCAACTCTCAGTCCAATACTTGTTTTTCCCCTACCGGTGCTAGCACAATAGATTTTCTCTTGTCTTCCTTGGTTAGTACCTCTCTGATCTCCAATTTTGATGTTTTGGATCCTCAACCTGAATCAGATCATGCACCTCTTTTGTTCACACTTTCAATGTCAAAATCAATCTCTACTTCACCTTGCCAATCTCTTTTAGCTTCTCCCAAGTTTCGCTTAGATCCTTGTAAAAGAGACCTTTATGCAGAACATCTACAAGATCTTTTGACTCACATCATATGGAGTCCAGATTCGCATACCGCTAGTTTACAGCTCATAGAATTGCTCAAAACTTCTGCATCGAAGTTCTTTTTGAGGCATAGTACTAGGATTGCTAAGGGGCTACCTTGCAATGGATGGTTTGACTCCGAATGCAAGCTAGCAAGGGCAAGGTCTGTTGATAGGTCTTTGGATATTCAAAGTCGGCTTCTTTTGACAAGGATATACAAAGACTTGGTGAAGTCTAAGAAACAAGCTTTCTTGAGAAGAAAGCAAGAATCCTTGACAAAGGACCTGATGAAGGATCCCAAGTCCTTTTGGAGACGATTAGCTACGCCACCGTCAAAACCTTCTCTTGATTCCGAGTCTTTGGTAGCTTTTGCCGAAAAGCTCTATTTCTTTCCAGAAGCCACATCTATGCCATATTGCGAAGCAACACCTGGATTATTTTCGGAAGGAGAGGTGATGACTATTCTCCGAAAATTAGCAAATGGCAAATGTGAGGATTTAGATGGCTTGTCCATTGAACTTATCAAGTGGGGAAGAGATTGTATTGGACCGGTTCTCACTAAGCTTTTGGAAGATGCTATGGTTCATGGTTTTCCCTCAACTTGGTCCATGCGGAAGATTATTCCTATTCATAAATCAGGAAGGAAGGACGTGGTGACAAACTATCGCACCATCATGGTTGGTAGTGTTTTTGCCAAGTTGTTTGGGAAGTTGGTAGAATCGAAGTTGAGCACATGGACAGAGGATTTTCAGAAGAGAGCAAAGGCCCAAGCCGGTTTTCGTCCTACATACAACACTATTGACCATATTTTGGCCTTACGTGTTTTATGGGAGAAATCCAAGGGCAATGGGAAAGCTTTATTTTGTGCCTTCATCGATTTGAAGAAAGCTTTTGATACTGTTCCTCGAAAGCTTTTATGGGAAAGACTACAAGACATTGAAGTACCGGCTAATCTACTCGGAGCTGTGGCCACTTTATACACTTCAGTTCGAGCTAAGATTGATGCCTCTCAGCCTCAAGAGATCTCCAGCACCATTGGAGTTATTCAAGGTTGTCCTCTCTCTCCTACTCTATTTGGAATATTCATAGATGATATAGAAAGGTGGTTGGATGATTGTGAGAGTGAAGGAGTCAAACTTGGAGACTTTGTGATCAAAGCTCTTTTGTATGCAGATGATATCATATTACTAGCACGTGATGCAATTAGTTTACAGAAACACCTTGATACTTTGGCTAGCTTTTGTACTCGAAATCAGATGGAGGTCAATCTGGAAAAATCAAAGATCATTCTTGTGGGCACTAGATCCAAGTTCTCTCTCTTTTACAAGGGACTAGAATTGGAACAAGTGAAAAGTTACAAATATTTAGGCATTGATTTTTCTCAGAATTATAGTTGGGCACTTTGTGTACAAAAGAGAGTAGAAGCTGGTTACAAAGCTCTATATTCATTGTTAAATCGATGTAGAAGAGCTCATCTAGTATCTTGGGGTCTTAGGAAATTTTTATTTAGGAGTTTAGTGTTGCCGGTGGTTCTATATGGGACACAAGTGTGGGGTCCTGGCAGTAAGAAGACAAGTTGGGAGCGTGTGGAGAGGGTGCAAAAGATCTTCTTACAAGAAGAGTTAGGTGTAAGGAACCAAACTCCTTATGCTATTCTTCTTGCGGAAACCGGTTGTCTACCTCTTGAGGCTGAAGCTCTCTACTTGACCATCACTTATATTAGAAGGGTGAGATCTCTTGATGCTTCTCGACTTCCTCTTCATGCTTTGCGTGCCACACGTTCCAAGGGATGGTTTGCAGATGTGATAACTTGGTCTTTGAGGTGGAATGTGACGGAATTGGATTGGGATCTGCAACCTATGGCCCTTCGCGAGCGTATTAAGGAGGAGTTTCTCAACATCATTTGGAGGAGAGGAGGCACTAAAATGCAGTTTTATCAACTTCATGTGAATCCTATTGTGAGCAAGGGTACCTTGTTGCAGAGATTGCTAAATGGTAAATGGTAAATGGTAAATAGATCAAGCCCGTGGGACCCAAAGGGTCAAAAGGCTAAAAAACACAATACAAACAATCCAACTCCAAACTAGGAGAGAACCAAAAGAACCCCCTAGCTAGTGCCCAAAGCACTAGAACGGTAACTAATAATATCCCTAATATAACAACCTAAATCATAAGGCTCGAGTTGAAGCAGAGAAAAGAAATTCTCGAATTCAACTTTATGGGACACTCGAATCTCTACATACCTAGAACAAGTAAGAAATACATGCTCTTCATCCTCAACTTTTCTTCCATCACATAGTCTACAAATACGTTCACTCCTATCAATGTTCAACCAACGCCCTTCTTCAATCCCAAGACTATGAGATCCAGTTCTATGTCTAGCAATAATATGACGTAAAGAAGTAGATATCTCTGCAAGTAAGTATCCTTGCTCACAATAAACAAGCATAGGATTCACATGAAGTTGATAAAACTGCATCTTGGTGCCTCGTCTGCTCCACATAATGCTGAGAAATTCCTCCTTAATACGCTCGCGTAGGGCAATAGGTTGCAAATTCCAATCCAGTTCCGTCACATTCCACCTCAAAGACCAAGTCACCACATCTGCAAACCAACCCTTGGGACGTGTGGCACGCAAAGCTTCAAGAGGAAGCCGAGAAGCACCAAGAGATCTCACTCTTTTGACGTAAGTGATAGTCAAAAAGAGAGCTTCAGCCTCAAGAGGTAGACAACCTGTTTCCGCAAGAAGAATTGCATAAGAAGTTTGGGTCCTCACACCCAATTCTTCTTGTAAGAAGATCTTTTGCACCCTCTCCAAACGCTGCCAACCTGTCTTCTTACAACCAGGACCCCACACTTGTGTTCCATATAAGATAACGGGAAACACTAAGCTCCTGAATAAGAATTTCCTAAGACTCCAAGACACTAGATGAGCTCCTCTGCATCTATTTAGCAATGAATATAGAGCTTTGAAACCAGCTTCTACCCTCTTTTGCACACAAAGTGCCCAACTATAATCAGATGAGAAATCAATGCCCAAATATTTGTAACTTTTCACTTGTTCTAACTCTAATCCTTTGTAACGGAAAGAGAGCTTGGATCTAGTGCCCACAAGAATGACTTTGGACTTCTCCAAATTGACTTCCATCTGATTTTGAGTACAAAAGCTAGCCAAAGTGTCGAGGTGTTTCTGTAAACTAGTGGCATCACGTGCTAGTAATATGACATCATCTGCATACAAAAGAGCTTTGATCACAAGGCCTCCAAGTTTAACACCTTCGCTATCACAATCCTCCAACCACCTTTCTATATCATCTATGAAAACTCCAAAGAGAGTGGGAGAGAGAGGACAACCTTGAATGACTCCAATGGTGCTGATAATCTCTTCGGTTTGAGAAATGTTGATCTTGGCCCGAACTGAGTGGTATAATGCAGCCACCGCTGCCAAGAGATCTGATGGTACTCCAATGGTTTGCAATCTTTGCCATAAAAGCTCACGAGGTAGTGTGTCAAAAGCTTTCTTGAAATCAATGAAGGCACAAAACAAAGCTTTTCCATTACCCTTGGATTTCTCCCATAGAACACGTAAAACCAAGATATGGTCTATAGTGTTGAATGTAGGACGAAAACCAGCTTGGAACCGCGCTCTCTTCTGACAAGATTCAGCCCATGTGCTCAACTTTGACTCCACCAATTTGCCAAATAACTTGGCAAAAATACTACCCACCATGATAGTGCGATAGTTTGTACCAAGGCCTTGCTCCCAGATTTGTGAATAGGAACAATCTTCCGTAGAGACCAAGATGAAGGAAAGCCATGAATAGCAGCATCCTCTAACACTTTCGTGAGTATAGGCCCAATAGCATCTCCACCCCACTTGAGAAGTTCAATGGAAAGCCCATCCAAATCCTCACATTTACCATTTGCCAATTGTCTGAGTTGAGTCATCACTTCAACTTCTGAAAATAAGCCTGGATTTCCTTCACAATGTGGCATAGATGCAACATTGGGAAAAAAATAAAGCTTTTCAGCAAAAGAAATCAAAGACTTGGGATCAAGAGTAGGTTTAGAAGATCGTACAGCCAACCGCCTCCAAAAGGATTTGGGATTCTCCAAGAGCTCCTTTGTCAAGCACTCTTGCTTCTGCCTCAAAAATGCTCGTTTCTTGGACTTCACCAAGTCTTTGTAAAGTCTTGTCATAATCAACCGATTGTGAAGATCCAAGGATTTATCAAGTGATCTCGCCCTCGCTTGCTTGCAATCAAAGTCAAACCATCCATTGCAAGGAAGACCTCTAGCTCTCCTGGTTTTGTGTCTCAAAAAGAACTTAGAAGCAGAGTTTTGGAGCAACTCAGTTAGTTGCAAACTAGATGTATGTGGATCAAGGCTCCAAGTAGTACAAGTCAAGAGGTCTTGGAAATGTTCACTATAAAGTTGCTTCTTACTAGCATCTAAACAAAACTTGGGGGAAGTAGAAACATAGTGACATGTAGGGAGAGGGATTGACGTTGACAACAAAAGAGTAAATAAAAGAGGTGTATGATCTGATTCTGGTTGAGGCTCTAGAATATCAAACGCTGAGATAAATGAACTATTAGTGGCAGAGGACAAAAGATAATCTATAGTGCTAACACCAGTAGAGGAAAAACATGTATTGGAGTGAGAGTTGGGAAAGAAAGAAACACCATTGAGAACTTTCAGATTACAAAAGGCTCCAAAAGTCAAGAAATGCTCAGTCAAATCATTTGTACAAGGATCACAAGAGACTCTAGACCACAAACTATCTCTACTTTCTTCAAAAGAGTGAGAAGAAAAGGAACTATCAAATTGTGTAAATTGAGCGGAACGTATGCGGGCATTGAAGTCTCCAACAAGAAAAACTTCACCTTTGTCTTGATATTTGAGAACATCTCCTATGAGCCGATGGAATGGTTGACTTTGATTGCAAGTGCTTGTGGAGTAGATCTGCATGGATAATGGTGCAAAGTAACAAACTGCCAAATAATTGTAAGATACTCCAATCGATCCAAGACGAAGCCAATGATATTGTTTCCCAATATCTTGGCTTTCCAAATGTATCATAGGAAGAAGTTCAGATCTGATGAAAGTAGCAATGCCTCCAAAGCCTCTTCCTGCTCGTCGATTTCTATGGTTCCAAGTAGATCCCACCAGAGTAAAACCTTGTATCTCTCCAATAACATTACTTTCATGCTCCCAAGTCTCAACAATGTTGAGGATGTCCGCCATCTTCCAAATCGGATGTGCACTCACATACTTAGTCGTAGATAGGCCTCTTATGTTCCACATCAACACCCTCAATCTCTTGGATTGCTAGGTTGATGATTGTCTCCTCCTCTTGGTGATAATAGCTTGACTATCACGTAGATAAGCTACAAAACCTGCATCTTGAGCTTCTTTGACTTTTGCAAGCTCCTTCCTCCTTGCTTCAACTTGAAGAGGTGTAAGATCTGGATCTAACCAAATCCTCTGTCCCTTGAGAATGGCCTTGTTAGCTAAAGCCATATCACGTTGAGCTTGATCTACAAACTTAACAATAATGGCACGAGGTTGTGTGCATTTGTTGCCAATACGATAAGCATGAGCCAAATCCGGATTAGGAACATCAAGTGTTTCAGTCAAAAACTTGGTGACCACACTCTTCACCTCTTCCTTCTCAGATTCAGGTAGACCCGAAATCCTCACATTCTTCATACGAGCAAATTGATTAGCCTTTTCAATCTCTTGCTCTTGACAGAAAGAGATATGAGCAGACTTGGTAGCTTCAGCATAGGACTTCATTTTCACCTCTAGAGTTTCAACCACTTCATGCAAAGCAGGAGTAGTAACAGTAGAAGCTTGAGAACCAACCTTGTCTTGAATGTCCTCAACAGATCCAGAGATTTGGAGCATGATCTTCTCAAAACTTTTGTGAGAAATCTTCAACTCCCTGATTTCATTCTTTGCAGCAGCCAAGGCAACATTTTGTGCCTTGAATTCTTGGCGTAGCACTTTCAATTCCTCCAAAACCGTTTGCACAAGATTGAGAAATTTGTTTTCAGAATCCATCATGAACCCAACTTTGCAAGATGTTACACAAGTTGAAAGTTTCGAAATGAAAACTTCTTGACAGCAGCTCCGTTGGGCTGAAAATTTGCAGGTATGTGCGTCCGGCCGTAGTGAACAAGCCCACCAAATCTCAGCTCCTGTTGACACTCCAGCAAGAAGATATGGCCCCGCAAGATTCATGCTCAAATCCCTAAACTCAAAGTTTCGAAATGACAACTTCTTGACAGCAGCTCCGTTGGGGCTGAAAATTTGCACGTATGTGCATCCGGCCGTCGTGAACAAGCCCACCAAATCTCAGCTCCTGTTGACACTCTAGCAAGAAGATATGGCTTCCGCACGATTCATGCTCAAATCCCTAAACTCAAAGTTTTGAAATGACAACTTCTTGACAGCAGCTCCGTTGGGGCTGAAAATTTGCACGTATGTGCATCCGGCCGTCGTGAACAAGCCCACCAAATCTCAGCTCCTGTTGACACTCCAGCAAGAAGATATGGCTCCCGCACGATTCATGCTCAAATCCCTAAACTCAAAGTTTTGAAATGACAACTTCTTGACAGCAGCTCTGTTGGGGCTGAAAATTTGCACGTATGTGCATCCGGCCGTCGTGAACAAGCCCACCAAATCTCAGCTCCTGTTGACACTCCAGCAAGAAGATATGGCTCCCGCACGATTCATGCTCAAATCCCTAAACTCAAAGTTTCGAAATGACAACTTCTTGACAACAACAGCACATTTCTACGTCATATTATTGCTAGGCATAGAACAGGATCTCATAGGCTTGGAATTGAGGAAGGACGTTGGTTGAATATTGATAAAAGTGAACGGATTTGTAGGCTATGTGATGGGAGAAATGTTGAGGATGAAGAGCATGTGTTTATTACTTGTACTAGATATATAGAGATTCGAGTGGCGCATAAAGTTGATGTCGAGAATTTCTTTTCTCTGCTTCAACTCGAGCCTTATGATTTAGGTTGTTACATTAGAGATATTATTAGTTACCGTTCTAGTGCTTTGGGCACTAGCTAGGGGGTTCTTTTGGTTCTCTCCTAGTTTGGAGTTGGATTGTTTGTATTGTGTTTTTTAGCCTTTTGACCCTTTGGGTCCCACGGGCTTGATCTATTTACCATTTACCATTTACCATTACCATAATAGCTCACGAGGTACGGTAATACTTGTTTTTCCCCAACCGGTGCTAGCACAATAGATTTTCTCTTGTACTCCTTGGTTAGTACCTCTCTGATCTCCAATTTTGATGTTCTGGATCCTCAACCTAAATCAGATCATGCACCTCTTTTGTTCACACTTTTAATGTCAAAATCAATCTCTACTTCACCTTGCCAATCTCTTTTAGCTTCTTCCAAGTTTCGCTTAGATCTTTGTAAAAGAGACCTTTATGCAGAACATCTACAAGATCTTTTGACTCACACCATATGGAGTCCAGATTCACATACCGCTAGTTTACAGCTCATAGAATTGCTCAAAACTTCTGCATCGAAGTTCTTTTTGAGGCATAGTACTAGGATTGCTAAGGGGCTACCTTGCAATGGATGGTTTAACTCCGAATGCAAGCTAGCAAGGGCAAGGTCTGTTGATAGGTCTTTGGATATTCAAAGTCGGCTTCTTTTGACAAGGATATACAAAGACTTGGTGAAGTCTAAGAAACGAGCTTTCTTAAGACGAAAGCAAGAATCCTTGACAAAGGACCTGATGAAGTATCCCAAGTCCTTTTGGAGACGATTAGCTACGCCACCGTCAAAACCTTCTCTTGATTCCGAGTCTTTGGTAGCTTTTGCCGAAAAGCTCTATTTCTTTCCAGAAGCCACATCTATGCCATATTGCGAAGCAACACCTGGATTATTTTCGGAAGGAGAGGTGATGACTATTCTCCGAAAATTAGCAAATGGCAAATGTGAGGATTTAGATGGCTTGTCCATTGAACTTATCAAGTGGGGAAGAGATTGTATTGGACCGGTTCTCACTAAGCTTTTGGAAGATGCTATGGTTCAAGGAAGGACGTGGTGACAAACTATCGCACCATCATGGTTGGTAGTGTTTTTGCCAAGTTGTTTGGGAAGTTGGTAGAATCGAAGTTGAGCACATGGACAGAGGATTTTCAAAAGAGAGCAAAGGCCCAAGCCGGTTTTCGTCCTACATACAACACTATTGACCATATTTTGGCCTTACGTGTTTTATGCGAGAAATCCAAGGGCAATGGGAAAGTTTTATTTTGTGCCTTCATCGATTTGAAGAAAGCTTTTGATAATGTTCCTCGAAAGCTTTTATGGGAAAGACTACAAGTTCCTTCAATTCTTAAAAAATTGTTTGCAGAAGCTGAAAAATATCGTCTTGAGAAGCCATATCGTATCAACTTCGGTATCAACCGAAACACTCTAAATTCTAATTCTAAACACCAAAAAATATCGTAACTTCTGACTCAAGCGTCCATTCACCTTCAAACTTTTTGAGCTTCTGCCGAATATCAATCCCCAAGTCCCCAAAACTTTTCAGTCTCAGATCATGCTTTGTCGAAAAGATAAAAATGTCTGAACATTTTTGTGACCACCTAAACACTCGAAACAAAAAGTCGAAACTCCAAATAGGCTGTAACTTCTGACTCAAGCGTCAATTCACATTCAAACTTTTTATGCTAATGCCGAATATTGATCTCCAAGTCCTCAGAAATTTTCAGTCTTAGATCATGCTTCGTCAAAAAGCTAAAAATGTTTGAACATTTTGTGACCACCTAAACACTCGAAACAAAAAGTCGAAACTCAAAATGGGCTGTAACTTCTGACTCAAGCGTCCATTCACCTTCAAACTTGCTGAGCTTCTGTCGAATATCAATTCCCAAGTCCTCCAAAATTATGAGCCTCAGATCATGCTTTGTCAAAAAGATAATGATGGTGTGGTCACCAAGTTTTTGACTGAAACACTTGATGTTCCTAATCCGGATTTGGCTCATGCTTATCGTATTGGCAACAAAGGCACACAACCTCGTGCCATTATTGTTAAGTGTGTAGATCAAGCTCAACGTGATATGGCTTTAGCTAACAAGGCCATTCTCAAGGGACGGAGGATTTGGTTAGATCCAGATCTTACACCTCTTCAAGTTGAAGCAAGGAGGAAGGAGCTTGCAAAAGTCAAAGAAGCTCAAGATGCAGGTTTTGTAGCTTATCTACGTGATAGTCAAGCTATTATCACCAAGAGGAGGAGACAATCATCAACCTAGCAATCCAAGAGATTGAGGGTGTTGATGTGGAATATAAGAGGCCTATCTACGACTAAGTATGTGAGTGCACATACGATTTGGAAGATGGCGGACATCCTCAACATTGTTGAGACTTGGGAGCATGAAAGTAATGTTATTGGAGAGATACAAGGTTTTACTCTGGTGGGATCTACTAGGAACCATAGAAATCGACGAGCAGGAAGAGGCTTTGGAGGCATTGCTACTTTCATCAGATCTGAACTTCTTCCTATGATACATTTGGAAAGCCAAGATATTGGGAAACAATATCATTGGCTTCGTCTTGGATCGATTGGAGGATCTTACAGTTATTTGGCAGTTTGTTACTTTGCACCATTATCCATGCAGATCTACTCCACAAGCACTTGCAATCGAAGTCAACCATTCCATCGGCTCATAGGAGATGTTCTCAAATATCAAGACAAAGGTGAAGTTTTTCTTGTTGGAGACTTCAATGCCCGCATACGTTCCGCTCAATTTACACAATTTGATAGTTCCTTGTCTTCTCACTCTTTTGAAGAAAGTAGAGATAGTTTGTGGTCTAGAGTCTCATGTGATTCTTGTACAAATGATTTGACTAAGCATTTCTTGACTTTTGGAGCCACTTGTAATCTGAAAGTTCTCAATGGTGTTTCTTTCTTTCCCAACTCTCACTCCAATACATGTTTTTCCTCTACAGGTGTTAGCACTATAGATTATCTTTTGTCCTCTGCCACTAATAGTTCATTTATCTCAGCGTTTGATATTCTAGAGCCTCAACCAGAATCAGATCATACACCTCTTTTATTTACTCTTTTGTTGTCAACGTCAATCCCTCTCCCTACATGTCACTATGTTTCTACTTCCCCCAAGTTTTGTTTAGATGCTAGTAAGAAGCAACTTTATAGTGAACATTTCCAAGACCTCTTGACTTGTACTACTTGGAGCCTTGATCCACATACATCTAGTTTGCAACTAACTGAGTTGCTCCAAAACTCTACTTCTAAGTTCTTTTTGAGACATAAGATCAGGAGAGCTAGAGGTATTCCTTGCAATGGATGGTTTGACTTTGATTGCAAGCAAGCGAGGGCGAGATCACTTGATAAATCCTTGGATCTTCACAATCGGCTGATTATGACAAGACTTTACAAAGACTTGGTGAAGTCCAAGAAACGAGCATTTTTGAGGCAGAAGCAAGAGTGCTTGACAAAGGAGCTCTTGGAGAATCCCAAATCCTTTTGGAGGCGGTTGGCAGTGCGATCTTCTAAACCCACTCTTGATCCCAAGTCTTTGATTTCTTTTGCTGAAAAGCTTTATTTCTTTCCCAATGTTGCATCTATGCCACATTGTGAAGGAAATCCAGGCTTATTTTCAGAAGTTGAAGTGATGACTCAACTCAGACAATTGGCAAATGGTAAATGTGAGGATTTGGATGGGCTTTCCATTGAACTTCTCAAGTGGGCAGGAGATGCTATTGGGCCTATACTCACGAAAGTGTTAGAGGATGCTGCTATTCATGGCTTTCCTTCATCTTGGTCTCTACGGAAGATTGTTCCTATTCACAAATCTGGGAGCAAGGCCTTGGTCACAAACTATCGCACTATCATGGTGGGTAGTATTTTTGCCAAGTTATTTGGCAAATTGGTGGAGTTAAAGTTGAGCACATGGGCTGAATCTTGTCAGAAAAGAGCGCGGTTCCAAGCTGGTTTTCGTCCTACATTCAACACTATAGACCATATCTTGGTTTTACGTGTTCTATGGGAGAAATCCAAGGGTAATGGAAAAGCTTTGTTTTGTGCCTTCATTGATTTCAAGAAAGCTTTTGACACAGTACCTCGTGAGCTTTTTTATGGCAAAGATTGCAAACCATTGGAGTACCATCAGATCTCTTGGCTGCGGTGGCTGCATTATACCACTCAGTTCGGGCCAAGATCAACACTTCTCAAACCGAAGAGATTATCAGCACCATTGGAGTCATTCAAGGTTGTCCTCTCTCTCCCATCTGCAAACCATCCCAAGGGATGGTTTGCAAATGTGATGACTTGGTCTTTGAGGTGGAATGTGACGGAATTGGATTGGGATCTGCAACCTATGGCCCTTCGCGAGCGTATTAAGGAGGAGTTTCTCAACATGATTTGGAGGAGAGGAGGCACTAAAATGCAATTTTATCAACTTCATGTGAATCCTATGCTTATTTATTGTGAGCAAGGGTACCTTGTTGCAGAGATTGCTACATCTTTACGTCATATTATTGCCAGGCATAGAACAGGATCTCATAGGCTTGGAATTGAGGAAGGACGTTGGTTGAATATTGATAGGAGTGAACGGATTTGTAGGCTATGTGATGGGAGAAATGTTGAGGATGAAGTTCACGGATTTCTCAAGTTTCGAGTTGGAGTTTTCGAGTGTTTGGGTCGAGATCGTTTCTTGCAGAGATCGTTTCTTCGCGTCTGAGTGTCCACGGAAGCTGAAAATTTGTAGCGGCGTGGAGTTGGGTAGCGCGCTCCAGCCTGCAAAATTTCACGCATTTTGGAGTTGGGACGCCGAAGTTCACGGATTTCTCAAGTTTCGAGTTGGAGTTTTCAAGTGTTTGGGTCGAGATCGTTTCTTGCAGAGATCGTTTCTTCGCGTCTGAGTGTCCACGGAAGCTGAAAATTTGTAGCGGCGTGGAGTTGGGTAGCGCGCTCCAGCCTGCAAAATTTCACGCATTTTGGAGTTGGGACGCCGAAGTTCACGGATTTCTCAAGTTTCGAGTTGGAGTTTTCAAGTGTTTGGGTCGAGATCGTTTCTTGCAGAGATCGTTTCTTCGCGTCTGAGTGTCCACGGAAGCTGAAAATTTGCAAGGGCGTGGAGTTGGGTAGCGCGCTCCAGCCTGCAAAATTTCATGCATTTTGGAGTTGGGACGCCGAAGTTCACGAATTTCTTCAGCGAAGAGTGTCAATTGCGAGTGTTTCACGTGATCACAAAAATGTTCAGACATTTTTATCTTTTTGGAGAAGTATGATCTGAGATTGAAAATTTTTGGAGACTTGGATAATAATATTCGGCAGTAGCATAAAAAGTTTGAAGGTGAACGGACGCTTGATTCAGAAGTTACAGCCCATTTGGAGTTTCGACTTTTTGTTTCGAGTGTTCTCGTGGTCACAAAAATGTTCAGACATTTTTATCTTTTTGACGAAGCATGATCTGAGGCTGAAAATTTTTGGGGACTTGGAGATCAATATTTGGCAGTAGCATAAAAAGTTTGAAGGTTAACGGACGCTTGAGTCAGAAGAAACAGCCCTTTTGGAGTTTCGACTTTTTGTTTCGAGTGTTCCGGTGGTCACAAAAATGTTCAGACATTTTTATCTTTTTGACGAAGCATGATCTGAGGCTTAAAAGTTTTGGGGACTTGGAGATCAATATTTGGCAGTAGCATAAAAAGTTTGAAGGTCAACGGATGCTTAAGTCAGAAGTTACTGCCCATTTGGAGTTTCGACTTTTTGTTTCGAGTGTTCCGGTGGTCTCAAAAATGTTCAGACATTTTTATCTTTTTGACGAAGCATGACCTGAGGCTGAAAATTTTTGAGGACTTGGAGATCAATATTCGGCAGTAGCGTAAAAAGTTTGAAGGTGAACGGACGCTTGAGTCAGAAGTTACAGACCATTTTGAGTTTCGACTTTTTATCTCGAGTGTTCAGGTGGTCACAAAAATGTTCAGACATTTTTATCTTTTCGACAAAGCATGATCTGAGGCTGAAAATTTTTGAGGACTTGGGGATTGATATTCGGCAGAAGCTCATCAAGTTTGAAGGTGCATGGACGCTTGAGTGAGAAGTTACGATATTTTTTGGTGTTTCGACCTATAATTTAGAGTGTTTCGGTTGATACGACATGGCTTCTCAAGACGATATTTTTCAGCTTCTGCAAACAATTTTCGAAGAGTTGAAGGAACTTCGACATGAATTCAAGATGCAACAGGCTGCTTTAACTCTCGCACATAATCAAATTCGAGAGTTGAAGGGATCACAGAAGAACGTGGAGAAGGTGTTCAAGGATAGTGTGGGTGTGATGTGGGATGTATCTAAATCTGTGGATGACATCCAAGGGAAGGTATGCTCTCAGATGACAAGTGCGGATAGTCCTAGATTGCATGAGGTGGTCGAAAGCTTAGATTTGAAGATCAAATCCTACGCTGAAGCTACAAAGGCTGCTCAAATCTCTTTTTGTCAAGAACAAGAGATTGAAAAGTCCAACCAGCTTGCACGTAGGAAGAATGTGAGAATTTCAGGTTTACCTGAAATAGAGAATGAAGATGTCAAGAGTGTTGTCACCAAGTTTTTGGATGAAACACTTCAGGTTTCCAATGCGGAATTGGCTCAAGCTTTTCGTATTGGAAACAAGGGAGCTCAACCTCGTGGTATTATAGTGAAGTTTGTCAATCAAACTCAACGTGATGTTGCCTTGGCTAATAAGGCTATGTTAAAGGGACGTAGAATATGGTTGGATCCTGATCTAACTCCTCTACAAGTGGAAGTTAGGAGAAAGGAGCTTGCGAAGGTAAAAGAGGCTCAAGAATCGGGTTTTGTTGCTTATTTACACGATGGGAGAGCAATCGTTACTCAGAGGAGGAGGGTGTCGTCAACATAGCAATCCGAGAAGATAAGGGTGTTGGTGTGGAATATCCGAGGACTTTCAACAACAAAGTATGTGAGTGCTGCTCCGATTTGGAAGATGGCTGACGTCATCAACATTGTGGAGACTTGGGAACATGAAAGCAATACTATTGCTGAGTTGGAAGGGTTTACCTTGGTGGGGTCGACATGGAACCAGAGAAGACAACATGCGGGAAGGGGTCAAGGAGGTATTGCTACTTTCATCAGGTCTCATCTTCTACCTCTCATACATCTAGAAGCTCAAGATGTTGGTGGACAGTATCATTGGCTACGTCTCGGGGTGGTTGGAGGATCTTATTGCTATTTGGCAATTTGTTATTTTGCACCATTGTCCATGGGTATCTACTCAACACGCTTTTGCAACCGAAGTGAACCATTCCATCGGCTTATTGAAGATGTTCTTAGATTCCAAAGTAAAGGGGATGTCTTTCTTGCTGGAGATTTCAATGCTCGTATACGTTGTGCTCAATTTACTCAATTTAGTGATCCCTTGGCTTCTTCTATGTTTGAAGAAATTTACGATAGTTTGTGGTCTAGAACCTCTTTTGATCCTTCCACAAACTCTTTGACAGAGCACTTTTTGACATTTGGAGCCACTTGTAACTTGAAGGTTCTCAATGGAACCTCTTGCTTTCCCAACTCTCAGTCCAATACTTGTTTTTCCCCTACCGGTGCTAGCACAATAGATTTTCTCTTGTCTTCCTTGGTTAGTACCTCTCTGATCTCCAATTTTGATGTTTTGGATCCTCAACCTGCATCAGATCATGCACCTCTTTTGTTCACACTTTCAATGTCAAAATCAATCTCTACTTCACCTTGCCAATCTCTTTTAGCTTCTCCCAAGTTTCGCTTAGATCCTTGTAAAAGAGACCTTTATGCAGAACATCTACAAGATCTTTTGACTCACACCATATGGAGTCCAGATTCGCATACCGCTAGTTTACAGCTCATAGAATTGCTCAAAACTTCTGCATCGAAGTTCTTTTTGAGGCATAGTACTAGGATTGCTAAGGGGCTACCTTGCAATGGATGGTTTAACTCCGAATGCAAGCTAGCAAGGGCAAGGTCTGTTGATAGGTCTTTGGATATTCAAAGTCGGCTTCTTTTGACAAGGATATACAAAGACTTGGTGAAGTCTAAGAAACGAGCTTTCTTGAGAAGAAAGCAAGAATCCTTGACAAAGGACCTGATGAAGGATCCCAAGTCCTTTTGGAGACGATTAGCTACGCCACCGTCAAAACCTTCTCTTGATTCCGAGTCTTTGGTAGCTTTTGCCGAAAAGCTCTATTTCTTTCCAAAAGCCACATCTATGCCATATTGCGAAGCAACACCTGGATTATTTTCGGAAGGAGAGGTGATGACTATTCTCCGAAAATTAGCAAATGGCAAATGTGAGGATTTAGATGGCTTGTCCATTGAACTTATCAAGTGGGGAGGAGATTGTATTGGACCGGTTCTCACTAAGCTTTTGGAAGATGCTATGGTTCATGGTTTTCCATCAACTTGGTCCATGCGGAAGAAGGGCAATGGGAAAGCTTTATTTTGTGCCTTCATCGATTTGAAGAAAGCTTTTGATACTGTTCCTCGAAAGCTTTTATGGGAAAGACTACAAAACATTGGAGTACCGGCTAATCTACTCGGAGCTGTGGCCACTTTATACACTTCAGTTCGAGCTAAGATTGATGCCTCTCAGCCTCAAGAGATCTCGAGCACCATTGGAGTTATTCAAGGTTGTCCTCTCTCTCCTACTCTATTCGGAATATTCATAGATGATATAGAAAGGTGGTTGGATGATTGTGAGAGTGAAGGAGTCAAACTTGGAGACTTTGTGATCAAAGCTCTTTTGTACGCAGATGATATCATATTACTAGCACGTGATGCAATTAGTTTACAGAAACACCTTGATACTTTGGCTAGCTTTTGTACTCGAAATCAGATGGAGGTCAATCTGGAAAAATCAAAGATCATTCTTGTGGGCACTAGATCCAAGTTCTCTTTCTTTTACAAGGGACTAGAATTGGAACAAGTGAAGAGTTACAAATATTTAGGCATTGATTTTTCTCAGAATTATAGTTGGGCACTTTGTGTACAAAAGAGAGTAGAAGCTGGTTACAAAGCTCTATATTCATTGTTAAATCGATGTAGAAGAGCCCATCTAGTATCTTGGAGTCTTAGGAAATTTTTATTTAGGAGTTTAGTGTTGCCGGTGGTTCTATATGGGACACAAGTGTGGGGTCCTGGCAGTAAGAAGACAAGTTGGGAGCGTGTGGAGAGGGTGCAAAAGATCTTCTTACAAGAAGAGTTAGGTGTAAGGAACCAAACTCCTTATGCTATTCTTCTTGCGGAAACCGGTTGTCTACCTCTTGAGGCTGAAGCTCTCTACTTGACCATCACTTATATTAGAAGGGTGAGATCTCTTGATGCTTCTCGACTTCCTCTTCATGCTTTGCGTGCCACACGTTCCAAGGGATGGTTTGCAGATGTGATGACTTGGTCTTTGAGGTGGAATGTGACGGATTTGGATTGGGATCTGCAACCTATGGCCCTTCGCGAGCGTATTAAGGAGGAGTTTCTCAACATCATTTGGAGGAGAGGAGGCACTAAAATGCAGTTTTATCAACTTCATGTGAATCCTATGCTTATTTATTGTGAGCAAGGGTACCTTGTTGCAGAGATTGCTACATCTTTACGTCATATTATTGCGAGGCATAGAACAGGATCTCATAGGCTTGGAATTGAGGAAGGACGTTGGTTGAATATTGATAGGAGTGAACGGATTTGTAGGCTATGTGATGGGAGAAATGTTGAGGATGAAGAGCATGTGTTTATTACTTGTACTAGATATATAGAGATTCGAGTGGCGCATAAAGTTGATGTCGAGAATTTCTTTTCTCTGCTTCAACTCGAGCCTTATGATTTAGGTTGTTACATTAGAGATATTATTAGTTACCGTTCTAGTGCTTTGGGCACTAGCTAGGGGGTTCTTTTGGTTCTCTCCTAGTTTGGTGTTGGATTGTTTGTATTGTGTTTTTTAGCCTTTTGACCCTTTGGGTCCCACGGGCTTGATCTATTTACCATTTACCATTTACCATTTAGATTGTTCCTATTCATAAATCAGGAAGGAAGGACGTGGTGACAAACTATCGCACCATCATGGTTGGTAGTGTTTTTGCCAAGTTGTTTGGGAAGTTGGTAGAATCGAAGTTGAGCACATGGACAGAGGATTTTCAGAAGAGAGCAAAGGCCCAAGCCGGTTTTCGTCCTACATACAACACTATTGACCATATTTTGGCCTTACGTGTTTTATGGGAGAAATCCAAGGGCAATGGGAAAGCTTTATTTTGTGCCTTCATCGATTTGAAGAAAGCTTTTGATACTGTTCCTCGAAAGCTTTTATGGGAAAGACTACAAGACATTGGAGTACCGGCTAATCTACTCGGAGCTGTGGCCACTTTATACACTTCAGTTCGAGCTAAGATTGATGCCTCTCAGCCTCAAGAGATCTCGAGCACCATTGGAGTTATTCAAGGTTGTCCTCTCTCTCCTACTCTATTCGGAATATTCATAGATGATATAGAAAGGTGGTTGGATGATTGTGAGAGTGAAGGAGTCAAACTTGGAGACTTTGTGATCAAGCGCTCTTTTGTATGCAGATGATATCATATTACTAGCACGTGATGCAATTAGTTTACAGAAACACCTTGATACTTTGGCTAGCTTTTGTACTCGAAATCAGATGGAGGTCAATCTGGAAAAATCAAAGATCATTCTTATGGGCACTAGATCCAAGTTCTCTCTCTTTTACAAGGGACTTGAATTGGAACAAGTGAAGAGTTACAAATATTTAGGCATTGATTTTTCTCAGAATTATAGTTGGGCACTTTGTGTACAAAAGAGAGTAGAAGCTGGTTACAAAGCTCTATATTCATTGTTAAATCGATGTAGAAGAGCTCATCTAGTATCTTGGGGTCTTAGGAAATTTTTATTTAGGAGTTTAGTGTTGCCGGTGGTTCTATATGGGACACAAGTGTGGGGTCCTGGCAGTAAGAAGACAAGTTGGGAGCGTGTGGAGAGGGTGCAAAAGATCTTCTTACAAGAAGAGTTAGGTGTAAGGAACCAAACTCCTTATGCTATTCTTCTTGCGGAAACCGGTTGTCTACCTCTTGAGGCTGAAGCTCTCTACTTGACCATCACTTATATTAGAAGGGTGAGATCTCTTGATGCTTCTCGACTTCCTCTTCATGCTTTGCGTGCCACACGTTCCAAGGGATGGTTTGCAGATGTGATAACTTGGTCTTTGAGGTGGAATGTGACGGAATTGGATTGGGATCTGCAACCTATGGCCCTTCGCGAGCGTATTAAGGAGGAGTTTCTCAACATCATTTGGAGGAGAGGAGGCACTAAAATGCAGTTTTATCAACTTCATGTGAATCCTATGCTTATTTATTGTGAGCAAGGGTACCTTGTTGCAGAGATTGCTACATCCTTACGTCATATTATTGCTAGGCATAGAACAGGATCTCATAGGCTTGGAATTGAGGAAGGACGTTGGTTGAATATTGATAGGAGTGAACGGATTTGTAGGCTATGTGATGGGAGAAATGTTGAGGATGAAGAGCATGTGTTTATTACTTGTACTAGATATATAGAGATTCGAGTGGCGCATAAAGTTGATGTCGAGAATTTCTTTTCTCTGCTTCAACTCGAGCCTTATGATTTAGGTTGTTACATTAGAGATATTATTAGTTACCGTTCTAGTGCTTTGGGCACTAGCTAGGGGGTTCTTTTGGTTCTCTCCTAGTTTCGAGTTGGATTGTTTGTTTTGTGTTTTTTTGTCTTTTGACCCTTTGGGTCTCACGGGCTTGATCTATTTACCATTTACCATTTACCATATGAAGAGCATGTGTTTATTACTTGTACTAGATATATAGAGATTCGAGTGGCGCATAAAGTTGATGTCGAGAATTTCTTTTCTCTGCTTCAACTCGAGCCTTATGATTTAGGTTGTTACATTAGAGATATTATGAGTTACCGTTCTAGTGCTTTGGGCACTAGCTAGGAGGTTCTTTTGGTTCTCTCCTAGTTTGGAGTTGGATTGTTTGTATTGTGTTTTTTAGCCTTTTGACCCTTTGGGTCCCACGGGCTTGATCTATTTACCATTTACCATTTACCACTCTCTTTGGAGTTTTCATAGATGATAAAGAAAGGTGGTTGGAGGATTGTGATAGCGAAGGTGTTAAACTGGAGGCTTTGTCATCAAAGCTCTTTTGTATGCAGATGATGTCATATTACCATATTATCATTACTAGCACGTGATGCCACTAGTTTACAGAAACACCTCGACACTTTGGCTAGCTTTTGTACTCAAAATCAGATGGAAGTCAATTTGGAGAAGTCCAAAGTCATTCTTGTGGGCACTAGATCCAAGCTCTCTTTCTGTTACAAAGGATTAGAGTTGGAACAAGTGAAAAGTTACAAATATTTGGGCATTGATTTCTCATCTGATTATAGTTGGGCACTTTGTGTGCAAAAGAGGGTAGAAGCTGGTTTCAAAGCTCTGTATTCATTGCTAAATAGATGTAGAGGAGCTCATCTAGTGTCTTGGAGTCTTAGGAAATTCTTATTCAGGAGCTTAGTGTTTCCCGTTATCTTATATGGAACACAAGTGTGGGGTCCTGGTTGTAAGAAGACAGGTTGGCAGCGTTTGGAGAGGGTGCAAAAGATCTTCTTACAAGAAGAATTGGGTGTGAGGACCCAAACTTCTTATGCAATTCTTCTTGCGGAAACAGGTTGTCTACTTCTTGAGGCTGAAGCTCTCTTTTTGACTATCACTTACGTCAAAAGAGTGAGATCTCTTGATGCTTCTCGACTTCCTCTTAAAGGTTTGCGTGCCACACGTCCCAAGGGTTGGTTTGCAGATGTGGTGACTTGGTCTTTGAGGTGGAATGTGACGGAACTCGATTGGAATTTGCAATCTATTGCCCTACGCGAGCGTATTAAGGAGGAATTTCTCAGCATTATGTGGAGCATACGAGGCACCAAGATGCAGTTTTATCAACTTCATGTGAATCCTATGCTTGTTTATTGTGAGCAAGGATACTTACTTGCAGAGATATCTACTTCTTTACGTCATATTATTGCTAGGCATAGAACAGGATCTCATAGGCTTGGAATTGAGGAAGGACGTTGGTTGAATATTGATAGGAGTGAACGGATTTGTAGGCTATGTGATGGGAGAAATGTTGAGGATGAAGAGCATGTGTTTATTACTTGTACTAGATATATAGAGATTCGAGTGGCGCATAAAGTTGATGTCGAGAATTTCTTTTCTCTGCTTCAACTCGAGCCTTATGATTTAGGTTGTTACATTAGAGATATTATTAGTTACCGTTCTAGTGCTTTGGGCACTAGCTAGGGGGTTCTTTTGGTTCTCTCCTAGTTTGGAGTTGGATTGTTTGTATTGTGTTTTTTAGCCTTTTGACCCTTTGGGTCCCACGGGCTTGATCTATTTACCATTTACCATTTACCATAAAAATGTCTGAACATTTTTGTGAACACCTGAACGCTCAAAATAAAAAGTCGAAACTCAAAATGGGCTCTTACTTCTGACTCCAGAGTCCGTTCACTTTCAAACTTTTTATGCTACTGCCGAATATTGATCTCCAAGTCCTCAAAAATTTTCAGCCTCAGATCATGCTTCGTCGAAAAGATAAAAATGTCTGAACATTTTTGTGATCACCTAAACATTCCAAACAAAAAGGCGAAACTCCAAATGGGCTGTAACTTCTGACTCAAGCGTCCATTTACCTTCAAACTTGATAGATTCTGCCGAATATCAATCCTCAAGTGCCAAAAAATTTTCAACCTCAGATCATGCTTCGTCAAAAAGATAAAAATGTCTGAACATTTTTGTGACCACTTGAACACTCGAAACAAAAAGTTGAAACTCCAAATGGGCTATTACTTCTCACTCAAGCGTCCGTTCACCTTCAACCTTTTTATGCTATTGCCAAAAGTTAATCTCCAAGTGCTCAAAAATTTTTAGCCTTATTTCATGCTTCGTCCCAAAGATAAGAATGTATGAACATTTTTGTGACCACGTGAAACACTCGCAATTGACACTCTTCGCTGAAGAAATTTGTGAACTTTGGCGTCCCAACTCCAAAATGCGTGAAATTTTGGAGGCTAAAGCGCGCTACCCAACTCCACGCCCCTGCAAATTTTCAGCTTCCGTGAACACTCAGACGCGAAGAAACGATCTCTACAAGAAACGATCTCGACCCCAACACTCGAAAACTCCAACTCGAAACTTGAGAAATTCGTGAACTTTGGCGTCCCAACTTCAAAATGCGTGAAATTTTGCAGGCTGGAGCGCGCTACCCCCCACGCTATACACTTCAGTTCGAGTTGTGTTTTTTAGCCTTTTGACCCTTTGGGTCCCACGGGCTTGATCTATTTACCATTTACGGAACAGAGTTTCAGAGTCACAGTGCGTCCAATTTTGAGTTTCGAGCTTTGAGTTTCAAGATTTGAGGGCAAGAGATTCTTACGGGAGCTGTATCTTCTACGTTCGGAGTGATCTGGAGCTGAAAATTGGTGCAACGCTGGAGTAGGGCAGGGCGCATCAGCGTGCAAAATTTCAAGCAGAACGCCATTCAAAGCGAGAAGTTGACGTGTCTTGGAGGTCTGAGCTTTTTGAGAGGGGAGGGCCGAATCTTGCAGGGGCCGTAACTTTGGGCTCGAGTGTGAACGGGGGCTGAAATTTTGTGGCGTTGTGACGTTGGGTAGAGCGCTCAAGCCTGTCAATCTTCAGGTCGAACGGAGTTTCAGAGTCACAGTGCGTCCAATTTTGAGTTTCGAGCTTTGAGTTTCAAGATTTGAGGGCAAGAGATTCTTACGGGAGCTGTATCTTCTACGTTCTGAGTGATCTGGAGCTGAAATTTGGTGCAACGTTGACGTGCCTTGGAGTTCTGAGCTTTTCGATGGCGTCTCAAGACAATTTCATACTCAATCTGTTGCAAACGGTTTTGAAAGAGTTGAAAGTATTACGTGCAGAGTTCAAGGTACAGAGCTCTACTTTAATTGCAGCTCAATATGAAATTAGAGAGTTGAAGCTCTCTCAAAAGAGTTTCGAGAAGATTATGGTTGATATTTCAGAACACGTAGAGGATATCCAGGAGAAAGTTGGTTCTCAAGCTGCCACTGCTGCTACTCCTAGATTGCATGAAGTGGTTGAAAGTCTAGAGGTGAAGATGAAATCTTATGCAGAAGCCACTAAGTCTGCTCATATCTCTTTCTGTCAAGAGCAAGAGATTGAAAAGACTAATCAATTTGCTCGTAGAAAGAATGTGAGAATTTCTGGTCTACCTGAATCTGAGGAAGGAAGAGGTGAAGAGTGTTGTCACCAAGTTTTTAGCTGAAACACTTGATGTTCCTAATGCGGATGTGGCTCAAGCTTTTCGCATTGGAACCATAGGAACTCAACCTCGAGCCATCATAGTTAAGTTCAATGACCAAACTCAACGTGATACAGCTTAAGCCAACAAAGCTGTACTCAAAGGACGTAGGATTTGGTTAGATCCCGATCTCACACCTCTACAAGTAGAGGCAAGGAGAAAGGAGCTTGCAAAAGTCAAAGAAGCTCAAGATGCTGGATTTTTTGCTTATCTTCGTGATGGACAAGCAATTGTCACTCAAAGGAAGAGACAATCATCCACATAACAATCCAAGAGCTTGAGGGTGTTAATGTGGAATATTAGAGGTCTTTCTACAACCAAGTATGTGAGTGCTAATCCGATTTGGAAGATGGCGGACATCATCAACATTGTGGAGACGTGGGAACATGAGAGCAACACTATTGGAGAGATACCAGGGTTTACTTTGGTGGGATCCACTTGGAATCAGAGAAATCAACGAGCTGGAAGAGGCTATGGCGGTATTGCTACTTTCATCAGATCTCAATTTCTACCTTTGATACATTTAGAAGGTCAGGATATTGGAGGTCAATATCATTGGCTTCGTCTTGGTTTGGTTGGAGGATCTTATAGTTATTTGGCTGTTTGTTACTTTGCACCATTGTCCATGCTTATCTACTCCACACGCACTTGCAATCGGAGTCAACCATTCCATCGACTTATAGGAGATGTTCTCAATTATCAGAGCAAAGGTGAAGTTTTTCTGGTTGGAGATTTCAATGCTCAAATAGGTTGTGCACAATTTACTCAAGTTGGTGATCTCTTGAGTTCTCCCTCCTTTGAAGAACTTGAAGATAGTATGTGGTGTAGAAAGTCTTCTGATATTTGTACAAATCCTTTGACACAACACTTTCTAACCTTTGGAGCCACATGTAATTTGAAAGTTCTCAACGGTATCTCTCTCTTTCCCAACTCCCTTTCCAATACGTGCTTTTCTCCTACAGGTGTTAGCACCTTTGATTATCTTCTTTCTTCAGCCACTCATAGCTCTTTTATTTCGAAATTTGATATTCTAGAACCTCAGCCAGAGTCAGATCATGCACCTCTCTTATTTACTCTCTTGTTATCAAAAACAATCCCTCTCTCTCCATGCCATTATGTTTTAGCTTCTCCCAAGTTTCGTTTAGATCCTAGTAAGAAAGAGTTGTACATGTTACATTTTCAAAACCTTTTGACTCACACTTCATGGAGCCTTGATCCACATACAACAAGTGGGCAATTAATAGAGTTGCTCAAAGACACTGCTTCTAAGTTCTTTTTGCGGCACAAGGATCGAAGAGCTAGGGGGCTTCCTTGCAATGGATGGTTTGACTTGGATTGTAAGCAAGCGAGGATGAGATCGGTTGACAAGTCTTTGGATTTCCAAAGTCGGCTTACCTTGACAAGGCTTTACAAAGACTTGGTGAAGTCTAAAAAAAGAGCTTTTTTGAGGACGAAGCAGGAATCTTTGACAAAGGAGTTGATGGAGAATCCCAAATCCTTTTGGAGACGGTTAGCTGTAAGGTCTTCAAAACCTACTCTTGATCCCAAGAGTTTGATTGACCTTGCTGAAAAGCTTTATTTCTTTCCCAACGCTGCATCAATGCCTTGTTGTGAAGGAACATCAGGCTTATTTTCTGAATCAGAGGTGATGACTCAAGTTAGAAAATTAGCAAATGGTAAATCGGAGGATTTGGATGGTCTCTCTATTGAACTTTTGAAGTGGGGAGGAGATCTTATTGGACCGAGACTCACCAAAGCGTTAGAGAATGCAGCTATGTATGGTTTTCCTTCAGCTTGGTCATTACGGAAGATTGTGCCTATTCACAAGTCATGAAGGAAGGACTTGGTGACAAACTATCGCACTATCATGGTGGGTAGTGTTTTTGCCAAGTTGTTTGGCAAATTGGTGGAGTCAAAGTTGAGCACATGGGCTGAATCTCATCGAAAGAGAGCGCGGTTTCAAGCAGGCTTTCGCCCCACATACAACACCATTGACCATATCTTGGCTTTGCGTGTTTTATGGGAGAAATCGAAGGGCAATGGCAAAGCTTTGTTTTGCGCCTTCATTGATTTTAAGAAAGCTTTTGACACCGTACCTCGTGAGCTATTATGGGAAAGGCTGCAAGTCATTGGAGTACCATCAGATCTTCTAGCAGCTGTGGCCACGCTTTACCAATCTGTTCGAGCCAAGATCAACACTTCTCAAACTGAAGAGGTTTTGAGTACCATTGGAGTGATTCAAGGTTGTCCTCTCTCTCCTACTCTTTTTGGAGTTTTTATAGATGATATCGAAGAGTGGTTGGAGGCATGTGATAGTGAAGGTGTCAAGCTTGGAAACTTTGTTATCAAAGCTCTCTTGTATGCAGATGATATCATATTACTAGCACGTGATGCAATTAGTTTACAGAAACACCTATACACTTTGGCTAGCTTTTGTACCCAGAATCAGATGGAGGTAAATATAGAGAAGTCCAAAGTCATGATAGTGGGCATTAGATCCAAGTTTTCCTTCTATTACCAGGATCTACAATTAGAAGAGGTGAAGAGTTATAAATATACCATTTACCATTTACCATATCTAGGCATTGATTTTTCTAATGATTATAGTTGGGCACTTTGTGTGCAAAAGAGAGTAGAATGTGGTTACAAAGCTCTATATTCATTGCTAAATCAGTGTAGAAGGGCTCATCTTGTGTCTTGGAGTCTTAGGAAATTTTTATTCAGAAGCTTAGTGTTGCCGGTAGTATTGTATGGAACCCAAGTGTGGGGTCCTGGTTGTAAGAAGACAGGATGGGAGCGTGTGGAGAGGGTGCAGAAGATATTTCTACAAGAAGAATTGGGTGTGAGAAACCAAACCTCATATGCTATTCTTCTTGCGGAAACAGGTTGTTTACCTCTAGAGGCTGAAGCTCTATACTTGACCATCACTTACATCACAAGGGTGAGATCTCTTGATGCTTCTCGCCTTCCTCCTCAGGCTTTGAGTGCCACACGTGCCAAAGGATGGTTAGCGGATGTGATAACTTGGTCTTTGAGGTGGAATGAGACGGAACGCGATTGGGACCTACAACCTATAGCACTACGTGAACGTCTAAAGGAGGAGTTTTTGAACATTATTTGGAGCAAGCGCGGCACCAAGATGCAGTTTTATCAACTTCATGTGAATCCTATGCTTGTTTATTGTGAACAGGATTACCTACTTGCAGGAATCTCTACGTCCTTACGTCATCTTTGTGCTAGGCATAGAACTGGATCTCATAGGCTAGGAATTGAGGAAGGACGTTGGCTTAATATTGATAGGAGTTTACGTATTTGTAGGCTATGTGATGGAAGAGAAGTTGAGGATGAAGAGCATGTATTTCTTACTTGTACTAGATATGTAGAGATTAGAGTGACCCATAATATAGATGTAGAGAATTTTTATTCTTTGTTACAGTTAGTTCCTTTTGATTTAGGTTGTTATATTAGGGACATTATTAGTTATCGTTCTAGTGCTCTTGGCACTAGCTAGGGTTTGGCCTTTGGGGTCTTTTCCCTTGTTTGTGGTTGTCGCTTGTATTGTGTTTTTCAGCCTTTTGACCCTTTGGGTCCCCCGGGCTTGATCTATTACCATTTACCATTTACCATTTAAGATTGATGTCTCTCAGCCTCAAGAGATCTCGAGCACCATTGGAGTTATTCAAGGTTGTCATCTCTCTCCTACTCTATTTGGAATATTCATAGATGATATAGAAAGGTGGTTGGATGATTGTGAGAGTGAAGGAGTCAAACTTGGAGACTTTGTGATCAAAGCTCTTTTGTATGTAGATGATATCATATTACTAGCACGTGATGCAATTAGTTTACAGAAACACCTTGATACTTTGGCTAGCTTTTGTACTCGAAATCAGATGGAGGTCAATCTGGAAAAATCAAAGATCATTCTTGTAGGCACTAGATCCAAGTTCTCTCTCTTTTACAAGGGACTAGAATTGGAGCAAGTGAAGAGTTACAAATATTTAGGCATTGATTTTTCTCAGAATTATAGTTGGGCACTTTGTGTACAAAAGAGAGTAGAAGCTGGTTACAAAGCTCTATATTCATTGTTAAATCGATGTAAAAGAGCTCATCTAGTATCTTGGAGTCTTAGGAAATTTTTATTTAGGAGTTTAGTGTTGCCGGTGGTTCTATATGGGACACAAGTGTGGGGTCCTGGCAGTAAGAAGACAAGTTGGGAGCGTGTGGAGAGGGTGCAAAAGATCTTCTTACAAGAAGAGTTAGGTGTAAGGAACCAAACTCCTTATGCTATTCTTCTTGCGGAAACCGGTTGTCTACCTCTTGAGGCTGAAGCTCTCTACTTGACCATCACTTATATTAGAAGTGTGAGATCTCTTGATGCTTCTCGATTTCCTCTTCATGCTTTGCGTGCCACACGTTCCAAGGGATGGTTTGCAGATGTGATGACTTGGTCTTTGAGGTGGAATGTGACGGAATTGGATTGGGATCTGCAACCTATGGCCCTTCGCGAGCGTATTAAGGAGTAGTTTCTCAACATCATTTGGAGGAGAGGATGCACTTAATTGCATTTACCATTTACTAAATACCATTTACCATTTACCATTTACTAAATTGCAGTTTTATCAACTTCATGTGAATCCTATGCTTATTTATTGTGAGCAAGGGTACCTTGTTGCAGAGATCGCTACATCTTTACGTCATATTATTGCTAGGCATAGAACAGGATCTCATAGGCTTGGAATTGAGGAAGGACGTTGGTTGAATATTGATAGGATTGAACGGATTTGTAGGCTATGTGATCGGAGAAATGTTGAGGATGAAGAGCATGTGTTTATTACTTGTACTAGATATATAGAGATTCGAGTGACGCATAAAGTTGATGTCGAGAATTTCTTTTCTTTGCTTCAACTCGAGCCTTATGATTTAGGTTGATACATTAGAGATATTATTAGTTACCGTTCTAGTGCTTTGGGCACTAGCTAGGAGGTTCTTTTGGTTCTCTCCTAGTTTGGAGTTGGATTGTTTGTATTGTGTTTTTTAGCCTTTTGACCCTTTGGGTCCCACGGGCTTGATCTATTTACCATTTACCATTTCATCACATAGTCTACAAATACGTTCACTCCTATCAATATTAAGTCAACGTCCTTCTTCAATTCCAAGCCTATGAGATCCAATTCTATGCCTAGCAATAATATGACGTAAGGACGTAAAGATTCCTTCAAGTATGTAATCTTGTTCACAATAAACAAGCATAGGATTCATATGAAGTTGATAAAATTGTATCTTGGTGCCGCTTTTGCTCCAAATAATGTTAAGAAACTCCTCCTTTAGACGTTTACGTAGTGCTATAGGTTGTACGTCCCAATCGCGTTCCATCACATTCCACCTCAAAGACCAAGTTATCACATCCGCTAACCATCCTTTGGCACGTGTGGCACTCAAAGCCTGAGGAGGAAGGCGAGAAGCATCAATGGTAAATGGTAAATGGATCTCACCCTTGTGATGTAAGTGATGGTCAAGTATAGAGCTTCAGCCTCTAGAGGTAAACAACCTGTTTCCGCAAGAAGAATAGCATATGAGGTTTGGTTTATCACATCCAATTTTTCTTGTAGAAATATCTTCTGCACTCTCTCCACACGCTCCCAACTTGTCTTCTTACAACTAGGACCCCACACTTGGGTTCCATACAATACTACCGGCAACACTAAGCTACTGAATAAAAATTTCCTAAGACTCCAAGACTGAAGATGAGCCCTTCTACACCGATTTAGCAATGAATATAGAGTTTTGTAACCACCTTCTACTCTCTTTTGCACACAAAGTTCCCAACTATAATCATTAGAAAAATCAATGCCTAGATATTTATAACTCTTCACCTCTTCTAATTGTTATTTTGGACCATTATCCATGCATATATACTCCACAAGCATTTGCAATCGAAATCAATCATTCCATCGGCTATGAGATGTTCTTAAATATCAAGACAAAGGTGAAGTTTTTCTTGTTGGAGACTTTAATGCCCGCATACGTCCTGCTCAATTTACACACTTTGATAGTTCATTGTCTTCTCACTCTTTTGAAAAAAGTAGAGAAAGTTTGTGGTCTAGAGTTTCTTGTGATCCTTGTACAAATGATTTGACTGAGCATTTCTTGACTTTTGGAGCCACTTGTAATCTGAAAATTCTCAATGGTGTTTCTTTTTTTCCCAACTCTCACTCCAATACATGTTTTTCCTCTACTAGTGTTAGCACTATAGATTATCTTTTGTACTCTGTCACTAATAGTCCATTTATCTTAGCGTTTGATATTCTAGAGCCTCAACCAGAATCATACACCTCTTTTATTTACTCTTTTGTTGTTAACGTCAATCCTTCTCTCTACATGTCACTATGTTTCTACTTCCCCCAAGTTTTGTTTAGATGCTAGTAAGAAGTAACTTTATACTGTTCTAGTGCTTTGGGCACTAGCTAGGGGGTTCTTTTGGTTCTCTCCTAATTTGGAGTTGGGTTGTTTGTATTGAGGTTTTTAGCTTTTTGATGCTTTGGGTCCCACGGGTTTTGATCTATTTACCGTTCAGGAAAATATTAGAGAATATTGTTATTTATGAAGTCAACATTAGAGAATATTGTTATTTATGAAGTCAACATTTTATCTGAATCCTATGCTTGTTTATTGTAAACAGTATTACTTCACAAAGAATTTTTACTTTCTTATGCAATATTATTGTTACCCATAGAACTGGATCTTATATGTTTGGAATTGAAGAAATATATTAGCCGCATATTGATAAGAATGAACATATTTGTAGATCATACCAATGATGTAAAGTATATATTTGTAATATTTTCTAGGTAAGAATACATTAAACTTGCTCTATTTCTATTCTTTGTTACAATTAGGTCTTTTGATTTATATTATTATATTAAAAACATTATTAATTAACATTCTAGTTCTCTTGGCACTTCGGATTGACCCGTGAGTTTTCTCACGTGGTTGTGGTTTGTATTGTATTTGTATTGTACTCTTTCCGTCCGGGGTTTGGTCTCCTACCATTTATATAGGGGCGTGAAGTTGGGTAGCGCGCTCCAGCCTGCAAAATTTCACGCATTTTGGAGTTGCGACGCCGAAGTTCACGGATTTCTCAAGTTTCGAGTTGGAGTTTTCGAGTGTTGGGGTCGAGATCGTTTCTTGCAGAGATCGTTTCTTCGCGTCTGAGTGTCCACGGAAGCTGAAAATTTGCAGGGACGTGGAGTTGGGTAGCGCGCTCCAGCCTGCAAAATTTCACGCATTTTGGAGTTTCGACGCCGAAGTTCACGGATTTCTCAAGTTTCGAGTTGGAGTTTTCGAGTGTTGGGGTCGAGATCGTTTCTTGCAGAGATTGTTTCTTCCCGTCTGAGTGTCCACGGAAGCTGAAAATTTGCAGGGGCGTGATGTTGGGTAGCGCGCTCTAGCTTGCAAAATTTCACGCATTTTGGAGTTGGGACGCCGAAGTTCACGGATTTCTCAAGTTTCGAGTTGGAGTTTTCGAGTGTTGGGGTCGAGATCGTTTCTTGCAGAGATTGTTTCTTCGCGTCTGAGTGTCCACGGAAGCTTAAAATTTGCAGGGGCGTGGAGTTGGATAGCGCGCTCCAGCCTGCAAAATTTCACGCATTTTGGAGTTGAGACGCCGAAGTTCACGGATTTCTCAAGTTTCGAGTTGGAGTTTTCGAGTGTTGGGGTCGAGATCGTTTCTTGCAGAGATTGTTTCTTCGCGTCTGAATGTCCACAGAAACTGAAAATTTGCAGAAGCGTGGAGTTGGGTAGCGCGCTCCAGCTTGCAAAATTTCACGCATTTTGGAGTTGGGACGCCGAAGTTCACGGATTTCTCAAGTTTCGAGTTGGAGTTTTCGAGTGTTGGGGTCGAGATCGTTTCTTGCAGAGATTGTTTCTTCGCGTCTTAGTGTTCACGGAAGCTGAAAATTTGCAGGGGCGTGGAGTTGGGTAGCGCACTCCAGCCTGCAAAATTTCACGCATTTTGGAGTTGGGACGCCAAAGTTAACGGATTTCTCAAGTTTCAAATTAGAGTTTTCGAGTGTTGGGGTTGAGATCGTTTCTTGCAGAGATCGTTTCTTCGCGTCTGAGTGTCCACGGAAGCTGAAAATTTGCAGGGACGTGGAATTGGGTAGCGCGCTCCAGCCTGCAAAATTTCACGCATTTTGGAGTTGCGACGCTGAAGTTCACGGATTTCTCAAGTTTCGAGTTGGAGTTTTCGAGTGTTGGGGTCGAGATCGTTTCTTGCAGAGATCGTTTCTTCGCCTCTGAGTGTCCACGGAAGCTGAAAATTTGCAGGGGCGTGGAGTTGGGTAGCGCGCTCCAGCCTGCAAAATTTCACGCATTTTGGAGTTGGGACGCCGAAGTTAACGGATTTCTCAAGTTTCGAGTTGGAGTTTTCGAGTGTTGGGGTCAAGATCGTTTCTTGCAGAGATTGTTTCTTCGCGTCTGAGTGTCCACGGAAGCTGAAAATTTGCAAGGGCGTGGAGTTGGGTAGCGCGCTCCAGCCTGAAAAATTTCACGCATTTTGGAGTTGGGACGCCGAAGTTCACGAATTTCTTCAGCGAAGAGTGTCAATTGGGAGTGTTTCACGTGGTCACAAAAATGTTCAGACATTTTTATCTTTTTGGCGAAGTATGATCTGAGGCTGAAAATTTTGTGAGACTTGGAGAATAATATTCGGCAGTAGCATCAAAAGTTTGAAGGTGAACGGACGCTTGAGTCAGAACTTACAGTCCATTTGGAGTTTCGACTTTTTGTTTCGAGTGTTCTGGTGGTCACAAAAATGTTCAGACATTTTTATCTTTTTGACGAAGCATGATCTGAGGCTGAAAATTTTTGCGGACTTGGAGATCAATATTTGGCAGTAGCATAAAAAGTTTGAAGGTGAACGGACGCTTGAGTCAGAACTTACAGCCCATTTAGAGTTTCGACTTTTTGTTTCGAGTGTTCCGGTGGTCACAAAAATGTTCAGACATTTTTATCTTTTTGACGAAGTATGATCTGAGGCTGAAAATTTTTGGGGACTTGGAGATCAATATTTGGCAGTAGAATAAAAAGTTTGAAGGTGAACGTACGCTTGAGTCAGAAGTAACAGACCATTTGGAGTTTCGACTTTTTGTTTCGAGTGTTCCGGTCGTCTCAAAAATGTTCAGACATTTTTATCTTTTTGACGAAGCATGACCTGAGGCTGAAAATTTTTGAGGACTTGGAGATCAATATTTGGCAGTAGCATAAAAAGTTTGAAGGTGAACGGACGCTTGAGTCAGAAGTTACAGACCATTTTGAGTTTCGACTTTTTATCTCGAGTGCTAAGGTGGTCACAAAAATGTTCAGACATTTTTATCTTTTCGACAAAGCATGATCTGAGGCTGAAAATTTTTGAGGACTTGGGGATTGATATTCGGCAGAAGCTCATCAAGTTTGAAGGTGCATGGACGCTTGAGTGAGAAGTTACGATATTTTTTGGTGTTTCGACCTAGAATTAAGAGTGTTTCGGTTGATACGACATGGCTTCTCAAAACGATATTTTTCAACTTCTGCAAACAATTTTCGAAGAATTGAAGGAACTTCGACATGAATTCAAGATGCAACAGGCTGCTTTAACTCTCGCACATAATCAAATTCGAGAGTTGAAGGGATCACAGAAGAACGTGGAGAATGTGTTCAAGGATAGTGTGGGTGTGATGTGGGATGTATCTAAATCTGTGGATGACATCCAAGGGAAGGTATGCTCTCAGATGACAAGTGCGGATAGTCCTAGATTGCATGAGGTGGTCGAAAGCTTAGATTTGAAGATCAAATCCTACGCTGAAGCTACAAAGGCTGCTCAAATCTCTTTTTGTCAAGAACAAGAGATTGAAAAGTCCAACCAGCTTGCACGTAGGAAGAATGTGAGAATTTCAGGTTTACCTGAAATAGAGAATGAAGATGTCAAGAGTGTTGTCACCAAGTTTTTGGATGAAACACTTCAGGTGTCCAATGCGGAATTGGCTCAAGCTTTTCGTATTGGAAACAAGGGAGCTCAACCTCGTGGTATTATAGTGAAGTTTGTCAATCAAACTCAACGTGATGTTGCCTTGGCTAATAAGGCTATGTTAAAGGGACGTAGAATATGGTTGGATCCTGATCTGACTCCTCTACAAGTGGAAGTTAGGAGAAAGGAGCTTGCGAAGGTAAAAGAGGCTCAAGAATCGGGTTTTGTTGCTTATTTACACGATGGGAGAGCAATCGTTACTCAGAGGAGGAGGGTGTCGTCAACATAGCAATCCGAGAAGATAAGGGTGTTGGTGTGGAATATCCGAGGACTTTCAACAACAAAGTATGTGAGTGCTGCTCCGATTTGGAAGATGGCTGACGTCATCAACATTGTGGAGACTTGGGAACATGAAAGCAATACTATTGCTGAGTTGGAAGGGTTTACCTTGGTGGGGTCGACATGGAACCCGAGAAGACAACATGCGGGAAGCGGTCAAGGAGGTATTGCTACTTTCATCAGGTCTCATCTTCTACCTCTCATACATCTAGAAGCTCAAGATGTTGGTGGACAGTATCATTGGCTACGTCTCGGGGTGGTTGGAGGATCTTATTGCTATTTGGCAATTTGTTATTTTGCACCATTGTCCATGGGTATCTACTCAACACGCTTTTGCAACCGAAGTGAACCATTCCATCGGCTTATTGAAGATGTTCTTAGATTCCAAAGTAAAGGGGATGTCTTTCTTGCTGGAGATTTCAATGCTCGTATACGTTGTGCTCAATTTACTCAATTTAGTGATCCCTTGGCTTCTTCTATGTTTGAAGAAATTTACGATAGTTTGTGGTCTAGAACCTCTTTTGATCCTTCCACAAACTCTTTGACAGAGCACTTTTTGACATTTGGAGCCACTTGTAACTTGAAGGTTCTCAATGGAACCTCTCGCTTTCCCAACTCTCAGTCCAATACTTGTTTTTCCCCTACCGGTGCTAGCACAATAGATTTTCTCTTGTCTTCCTTGGTTAGTACCTCTCTGATCTCCAATTTTGATGTTTTGGATCCTCAACCTGAATCAGATCATGTACCTCTTTTGTTCACACTTTCAATGTCAAAATCAATCTCTACTTCACCTTGCCAATCTCTTTTAGCTTCTCCCAAGTTTCGCTTAGATCCTTGTAAAAGAGACCTTTATGCAGAACATCTACAAGATCTTTTGACTCACACCATATGGAGTCCAGATTCGCATACCGCTAGTTTACAGCTCATAGAATTGCTCAAAACTTCTGCATCGAAGTTCTTTTTGAGGCATGGTACTAGGATTGCTAAGGAGCTACCTTGCAATGGATGGTTTGACTCCGAATGCAAGCTAGCAAGGGCAAGGTCTGTTGATAGGTCTTTGGATATTCAAAGTCGACTTCTTTTGACAAGGATATACAAAGACTTGGTGAAGTCTAAGAAACAAGCTTTCTTAAGACGAAAGCAAGAATCTTTGACAAAGGACCTGATGAAGGATCCCAAGTCCTTTTGGAGACGATTAGCTACACCATCGTCAAAACCTTCTCTTGATTCCGAGTCTTTGGTAGCTTTTGCCGAAAAGCTCTATTTCTTTCCAGAAGCCACATCTATGCCATATTGCGAAGCAACACCTGGATTATTTTCGGAAGGAGAGGTGATGACTATTCTCCGAAAATTAGCAAATGGCAAATGTGAGGATTTAGATGGCTTGTCCATTGAACTTATCAAGTGGGGAGGAGATTGTATTGGACCGGTTCTCACTAAGCTTTTGGAAGATGCTATGGTTCATGGTTTTCCATCAACTTGGTCCATGCGGAAGATTGTTCCTATTCATAAATCAGGAAGGAAGTACGTGGTGACAAACTATCGCACCATCATGGTTGGTAGTGTTTTTGCCAAGTTATTTGGGAAGTTGGTAGAATCGAAGTTGAGCACATGGACAGAGGATTTTCAGAAGAGAGCAAAGGCCCAAGCCGGTTTTCGTCCTACATACAACACTATTGACCATATTTTGGCCTTACGTGTTTTATGGGAGAAATCCAAGGGCAATGAGAAAGCTTTATTTTGTGCGTTCATTGATTTGAAGAAAGCTTTTGATAATGTTCCTCGAAAGCTTTTATGGGAAAGACTACAAGACATTGGAATACCGGCTAATCTACTCGGAGCTGTGGCCACTTTATACACTTTAGTTCGAGCTAAGATTGATGCCTCTCAGCCTCAAGAGATCTCGAGCACCATTGGAGTTATTCAAGGTTGTCCTCTCTCTCCTACTCTATTCGGAATATTCATAGATGATATAGAAAGGTGGTTGGATGATTGTGAGAGTGAAGGAGTCAAACTTGGAGACTTTGTGATCAAAGCTCTTTTGTATGCAGATGATATCATATTACTAGCACGTGATGCAATTAGTTTACAGAAACACCTTGATACTTTGGCTAGCTTTTGTACTCGAAATCAGATGGAGGTCAATCTGGAAAAATCAAAGATCATTCTTGTGGGCACTAGATCCAAGTTCTCTCTCTTTTACAAGGGACTAGAATTGGAGCAAGTGAAGAGTTACAAATATTTAGGCATTGATTTTTCTCAGAATTATAGTTGGGCACTTTGTGTACAAAAGAGAGTAGAAGCTGGTTACAAAGCTCTATATTCATTGTTAAATCGATGTAAAAGAGCTCATCTAGTATCTTGGAGTCTTAGGAAATTTTTATTTAGGAGTTTAGTGTTGCCGGTGGTTCTATATGGGACACAAGTGTGGGGTCTTGGCAATAAGAAGACAAGTTGGGAGCGTGTGGAGAGGGTGCAAAAGATCTTCTTACAAGAAGAGTTAGGTGTAAGGAACCAAACTCCTTATGCTATTCTTCTTGCGGAAACCGGTTGTCTACCTCTTGAGGCTGAAGCTCTCTACTTGACCATCACTTATATTAGAAGGGTGAGATCTCTTGATGCTTCTCGACTTCCTCTTCATGCTTTGCGTGCCACACGTTCCAAGGGATGGTTTGCAGATGTGAGGACTTGGTCTTTGAGGTGGAATGTGACGGAATTGGATTGGGATCTGCAACCTATGGCCCTTCGCGAGCGTATTAAGGAGTAGTTTCCCAACATCATTCGGAGGAGAGGAGACACTAAAATGCAGTTTTATCAACTTCATGTGAATCCTATGCTTATTTATTGTGAGCAAGGGTATCTTGTTGCAGAGATTGCTACATCTTTACGTCATATTATTGCCAGGCATAGAACAGGATCTCATAGGCTTGGAATTGAGGAAGGACATTGGTTGAATATTGATAGGAGTGAACGGATTTGTAGGCTATGTGATGGGAGAAATGTTGAGGATGAAGAGCATGTGTTTATTACTTGTACTAGATATATAGAGATTCGAGTAGCGCATAAAGTTGATGTCGAGAATTTCTTTTCTCTGCTTCAACTCGAGCCTTATGATTTAGGTTGTTATATTAGAGATATTATTAGTTACCGTTCTAGTGCTTTGGGCATTAGCTATGGGGTTGTTTTGGTTCTCTCCTAGTTTGGAGTTGATTGTTTGTTTTGTGTTTTTTGGCCTATTGACCCTTTGGGTCCCACAGGCTTGATCTATTTACCATTTACAATAAAGGGCTTTTAACATTCACTATCCTGATCAAACATCAATGAGTATTGTCCTGTTTGGGACATTGCTGGTGGTTGGTTGTATGGACTTTCATTCGTTCCCTATTATCGTGAAAAACAACTTGAAGATTTGCCTAACGCACATTGAAGATATTATGGCATGATAAACTACCAAATGTTCTGACTTGAAACTTTCTTCTTTATTACTAGTACTACCATCTTTGGTAGCAGAAGTAAGACGTGTCGGGATTTCCAATTCACATCTCCGTCTTATGTAACTCACTAACTCGTTCCCTCCCGAAATAACATACATGTTGAGGGCTGCTGGAGGCGCACTCTCGAAAAAATGATCTCTTTCTGAATACGGTTTGCCTAATTGAATCTCTCATTTCCTCATTTCTACGACCATCTTTGCAAGCAGAAGGAAGCAAAATCTGTCTGGATTCCGTCGTTCCATCTAGATCTCGCTTACGGCAAGTTGTTGGTTCTTAGTCACTTACGTCTCTGCGCGGAAGTTTGACGCATCGTTGCATTTCTCTTACTGCGCAGTGCTTGATACAGAGGACGAAGACGAAGCGCCAAGAAGATGTCGAGCAGCAGCCCTAAGGCACACACTACTGCCATTATAGTGAAGAGCAGGCTAAAACAGTGGCTGCCCATGCAAGTTTTAGCAGAATCATCTCCCCGAGGCTGCTCGAGCAACCAGTTCGATAAAAGTTTGCCAAAACCGTTCGATCCTACGGGCAATTCCTTTGCAGCTTCACGATCGTAAAGAAACCCTGCTAGGAGTCCAGAGAAGAGGAAAGATCCCAAAGGAATGTTCAAAACAAGAATGTTGTACATCAGACCAAAATTTCTGAGACCGAACATTTCTGATGCCGTTGGAACCGTGATAGTAATGTGAACACCGTAAGCTGCACCCACGATAATAGAGCCGATATACAATGATCCTGGTCCTCCTGCTCCCATATACAGGTAACCGGCTATCATAAACAGTTTGGAAATCCCCATCCAAGCGGGTCTGGGCAAGCCCGATGTTCTGCATCACCAAAGTCCATCCGACATGTCAACTAATGACAGAGAACAAAACCAGAGAACTCCCCTTCCAATTCATATCACGATATACCCCAACAGACACAGGAGAAGATAATCAGCGAAATAAGAACTACCGTTATCACTTCAGAAGTTCTGAATTCGACTCAATCGATGAGTGAACAAGAAAGTTCTATAACATTACATCAAGGAAATTGAAGTGGAGGAATTGACTAACCTAACAAAATGTTCGGAAATGGCGCCCGCTGCAACTCTTCCGTAAAATCCAAAGATGCTGATGAAGGTAACAAAAATCGCGACGTCGCTTGTGCCAAGAGACTGCCCAATCTGCCCAAAGTTGTTCATGACTGTGATTCCGGTTCCAATTCCACACAAGAACGTGAAGAACAGCACCCAAAACTCTAACGTGAAAAGTGCCTCCCAAGCCGTGTGCTCGTCACCAAGTTTTAACGCTTTACTTTCATAGTGACCGAGAGAAACTGCTTCTTCCACATCGGCCACAGTGGCAGCACCGCTCAATACTGCTGAACTTTCTGCGCCTGTGGAACTCTCCACATGGGATTCAGTCTCTGAATCGTTGACACGAGCACCTTTTAACAGAGGCTCCTGAATTTCCTCAACAGATTTCTGGGATTTAGCAAGACTCAAGGAAGCGAGTGAAATACGCTCCAGGATCAATAGCCGAACAGGTACTACGAGAGGGAGCATCAAAAAGATGATGAGTCCAATTGCAAACAGTTTATTTAGAACTGGATAATTGTCGATGACCTCCGCTCCGATTGAGTAGGATAACAAATACAGAGAAAGAGCTCCTGCAATAATGTTTACAATGTTAAAGCCGGTTTGCTCTTCCCTGTCTTCCTTGGAGCTGGTGGACGAGGCAACAGGTTTCATAAAAACCATGGCAGTTGCATTCACTCCCAGCGGCAAGAGAGCGAGGAGCAGCAGAAAAGCAGAGCTGTTCCCCGTGAAAAGACTTGTACAGAGCACAGTAAAAATGGCTGTACTGAGACCTATGTACCCCTTCATTAGCCCTGATATGGTACCCCGATTCCCAGCAAAGTTGCGCAGACAAGTCACGAGACACGCGGTGTTCATCCAAGTGGTGCTGTTTCCTCCGAGACACATTGCGATAGCCATCTGCATACATGGTGGGTCTCCGCATCAGTCCCATGAAAACTAAGATACATCCAACATTGCAAATAATATCAAAGACAATGTTCACAAGCGTATAGTACGAAAAGGCTAATACTCAAGATTGTCCACACAGTCGCAACTTCTCGAAAAGGTTCCTCAAGACTCGTGACCCAAAGTTCGGACTCACTACTGTATTCAGAAACTGTCACCGTGTAGCAGAAACAGATGTAAAAAGGAACACCATATTAACTGTGCGCACTTCCGCAATACTCACGGCCTCTACCCACATGCAGGGGGCAAGTAATTCGTGACGCAACAAATGCCACCATGAAGAACACCGACCAGAAAAACATATAATGAGGGTGGCAACAGAGAACCAGGTAGAAGGATTGTCACACCTGCCACATTGGAGGAGGAGCGATTCTCTGACTCACGACGAGCCACTGGACGCCGTAGCCCACCAGACCGACCAGCGAGCCGATCATCAAAATAGCCCATGGAGGAAGCAGGTCAGCACAAAAACCTGCGACCAAACCGAAGCTCTTTCCCACGTCCTTGGAGACACTGAGCGTGTTGAGTTGAACCTGATCGTAGTCCATCACCTTCTTGAGATCCGCTGAATAATTGGCAAATGTGTAGTTGTTCCCCGATATGGACTGAACCCATATCGCTGTCACAAAGCCCATCCATTTCCAAATAATGATGGATCTTTGAGACTGCATTCCCACAGCCTCTCTGATACCCATGACGCAGTAACACGAGATCCAACCGGAGACTTAAATTCAAAACCTCTCACCCACACGCACACCTACATACAATTTCGCAACCCTCTCTCAGATGTCACCTGAGGACAAGTCAAATATCACACAAATACTCTTGACTGCTTATACTCGTCCCCTCTTATCGGCGCACAATCGAAAATTCGACAAATGATAAGCGCCACCTCAACGCGCGCCGTCCCTTCTCACTGGTAACAACTAGGACTGAACTTCACACAAAGGGACCCAGCTGCAGTACACAATAACCCCGACGGCGAGCGACTTTGCCACGAGCTGCCGAGGACAACACAACTGTACGGAAATATGTTGTTGTGTGACACCTTTCTCGCCTCCAGCCGTTCGTTTTGGCAAGTGCCTCCTCCTGCTGTCGCCACGACACGTAAGAAACAAACTCTCTGACTGATTCTCGCCGCTCTCCGTCATGCAATCCAATCCCACGACCGATTGGAGTTTCACCGCCCGCTATCAAGAACTCGTCCCGGGATATGTAATGCAGCTTTAAGCAGCTCCCGTCTGTGTTATAAGTGCGCTCCTAAGCTGCTTGAATATAACGTGTACCCAGCGCCCATCAGGTACGTTCGTGATGTACCCTGTGCTTGCCATGTCGAGTCATGAGTTCCGATGCAATGTAGACTGGATGTACCGCAGCCAAGATGTAGCGGAGTCGGTGTTAAGATACCGACTCCGCTACACGACGTACGCAAAACCTTGACCAATAAAAAGTGACGGCGGGCAGGTTCGTTCTCGTGACCAATCAGGTCGAGCGTCTGCAAAGCCGAAGCCTCCGACGCGGCCACGGATTATTCACTTACGGTTCTAGGTCCGCCTGGAACAGAGCAGATAGTTACTGGACTTGAATCTGGTGGCTTCGAATTTCTGCCGCAGTGACTTGGAAAGCGACCCGTTCGTTACCTCGACCCTTCGTTCAGGGATGCACCACAAAAGTCCGATCTGTTAAAACCCGAAGGCAGGAGTGGGTGGTCAAGTGGTGGTAGAACTGTTGATACTGTACATATATCGGTGGACTGATGCCTTCTGGTACTGTGCGTACCGACTTACGGTCGACTTTGGTTCGTATAGCAGGCAATAAACCTGCAAACAAATGATGACGACCAAAATACCGAGCATCATCAGTTCCGTTCGTATACCGACAAACAATTGCAAGGAAGCAGAAAGCCCGAGCATCATGGGACACACATCTTCGAGATTCAAGTTTCGATTTGAGTAGATAATTAAAAATTCATCCACTCACAGTTAAAATTTATTTGTAAATTGAAATAATTTAAATCTGATAAACTGAATAATAAATCAATTGAGAAATAAATTTGTATAATTAAATGTGTAACATAGAAAATTTGATGAAATGAGAGTCTCGTTATCTTTCATTTAGAGCTAATTAATCTTCACTCTACTATACGCAGTTCTATCATTGGCAGATGTAAGGTAATATTGATAAAATAGCAACTATATGGTGTTCCGACCACTCAAATAATAATGTGTATAGTAGAGGTAATTAGCCCTAAATGAAGTATAACTAACCCTTCACTTTGATGAATGGCAGTTTAAAGATTCCAAAACTTGGTCATTGCGGAATGTGAAATTTTTACACCAAAAATAAAATTATAAAATATTTAAAATTTTATTTGAAAAATCTTGATATATTTTTTTACAAAAATTCGTATATTTTTATTTTCTAAATCTAAATGCCTGCATGATCTAATTGTATTCTTCTTTTATCTCAAATGTGTTGTGCTAGTTTACCCTCCACAATGCGCTTTGCATAGATGTTTGATTGTTGCCAATATCATAAAACTTATTATGCACTACATGGCCAGATCCATCTATGAGCATATGTATATCATATGTGTTGTGAATGTGCATGAACATGTCTAATTTTTTATTTATCCAAAAGCTCTTACAAGTCTCGTCAACATTACGGCTATACAGGATTATTATCAAAATCTATAATCATAGATCTTATGCTGATTATTTCGTTTAGCATTCAATCAATTAAATCTTGCACGATTATGTTTAGCTTCTTGTAATGAACTTTCAAGAAATTCGTAGTATACAAACCACATATAATTAAAAATATTGATAACATTGCAAAGTTTACTGTTATACTCATCTAAGAACACTACAATATGATTCCACTAACACTACAATAAGCTTCAATTCCAATTTGTCGTAGAATATCTTTACTACTTTCTACTTTAAAAAAAACATTCATCTAATGCATTTCATTGTTTTTTACATGGATGAATGAGGTTGTTTTTCTATAGATTCAACTTTTTTTAACATATTATTTTTAATAACATAGGTTTGCAACCTTTATACATACTTTACCTTTAGAGATATAGTTGAATATACTATTATTCTACTAAATTTCATACTTATAATCTTAATCAATCGATCAGAATTTTATGCATCACAACTTACTGTATGATTGTATAAAGTAAAGTTTCATTATAAAGTTAGTTGTATTTATGTCCATCCCTTCAATAATCAGATTTTTAACTTTTGTACGATTGTGCATTCGAATTGATAATATTACTTTTAATCAGGTTTAAGATTTTTGAACTCTAAAATACAAAAATTAACTTTAAAAGCAGATATTTTCAATATTTATTTCAACAACTAACTCTATATTGTTTATAGTGGATGATGCTACTTTCAAAAAAATCAGATTATGCACCAAAAAATTTCATTTATAATCATATGATCAAACATCAAATCAACATAAATAGACAAAAATATATAATATTTATTTAAATATTATCATTGTTCACATTTTCTAAAACATCAATGATTTGATAATGTGAATTTTAGATTGGATACATTAAAATTATTGGCACATATTGTATAAATATATAGAATTAGTAAGCAAATTTATAATGAGCTACTTTGTTTTTCATACGATAGAGACACATGCTAAGTACAAAAAATGATCAGAATATTGTCTTTGCTTTTTAACATATTTTGTTTAAAAATTTTCTTTACTAAAAGCATAATTGAGTTTTTTTCAAGTGTTTAGATTACTATGAATTTTCATATAATACGTAAAACTAATTTGATCAAATTTTCTCATGTGAACTAATGAAGTATGATATTAAGAATAACAAATATTATGCTTAAAATTTTAGTTGTTTAGCAACCACAATCATGCACTTTTTTTTATTGAAATTGATGAAGCAAAGATATAATATAATGATATTGATCTTATAATTAATATCATTATCATTAGGTATATCATATTAATAACAATGAGAGTAATGGATCTCATAGGCTTGGAATTGGTAAATGGTAAATAGATCAAGCCCCGTGGGACCCAAAGGGTCAAAAAAGTAAATTGGGCCAAATTGAGTAAATACGTTGGTTTAATATTGATAGGTGTGAACCTATTTGTAGATTATGTGACCGTAGGTATATACCTAAGGTCACATGTACTTGAGTATGAAGAGCATGTATTTGTTATTGTCTTAGTTACAAAGAGATTAGGCTTCTCATAATATAGATGTGGAAATTTTTTTAATCTTTATTACCGTTAGTTGTTTTAAACTTAGGTTGTTATACATCATTAGTTACCAATCTAGTGCTCTTGACACAAGCAAGTGATTGATTTTTGGGATCTTTTTTCTTGTTTGTGGTTTTTCGTGTGTATTGTATTTTTCAGCATTTTAATCCTTTGAGTCCCGTACTTGATTTAGAATCATTTATCATTTAATGAAAAGAAAAAAATAAAAAAATGTGTGAAATTTTTTTGGATTCTTAAAATAATTGAAAAATAAAAATAAATTTTACTTAAATATGAATGAATTGATTTTTTGGTATTAAAATTTTTTGTTATAAATTGAAATTTTTTTAACTTAAACTATCCTACAATGAAAATAATATAAAATCTTATACATAAATAGTTTATGGTAATAGAACAAGCCAAGGGATTCAAAGGTTTAAAAGGTTGAAGAACACATAAAATTAATATTTAGACAAATATTACTAACAATCATCTTTTCGTATGCAAAAAATCATATTCATATATATTATAGATTTAATAATTTTCTTATGTCAAGATATGCAAAATCATTATTTTGAATTGAATATATATATTTTTTTAAATTTTATTATATCGTATTCATATATTTTAATTTTCATTTCATATAAAATTCTATTTTATTAATTTTATGTATTAATGTATTATTACTGATTTATTATTTAAAAAATTTTCTAATTTTTTTACTGAATTATTTTTGATAAAAAATATAACTAATATAAGGATAATTAAAGATATTTAAAAGTAAAAAAAAATGAGAAGTAAAAAACATCAAATAAAAACATAGTTGTACTTTTAAATTCATAAAATGTAACTTTTGAAATTTCAGAAAATTGAGAAATCTAATCATCATTGTATGAAGAAAATATAAATTAGCATATGAGTTTGAATGAAGTTAAATCAAGAAAAAATTTAAAACATAAAATATGAAAATCAATAAGAATATTCACTAAAAATAGATAAATAGTATATCTTTTCTTCAAATATAATAGTTTGAAGTATGTTAGTTTTGAACACAGTAACGTACTACATATTATTAAAGTAATCAACTTGTTATATGTCAAATCTTATATAAATAGATAAAAATAAAATAAAGAAATGTTGATTATGAAGATCATGTATTCATTATAATGTTCAAGGTAGTGAGGGGGAGTCAAGGCAGGGTACGTGGTTTGATTCAATGCTATGTTAGTGGAGAGTAGGAGGCGAAGTCAAAGGTTGGGAGTTAGACTGGTAAGAGCAATAAAGAATCAAATTTGAATTTTTTTGAAAATTACAGTTGGAACCTTTACTTTTAGATAGTATCATGTCACTATTGCCAACACTCTTCTTATTCGATAGATTTACAAGTTAAAACCTAATAGTTATTGACTTCTATGTCACTATTAAGAGGTTACATGAATTAAAGTAGTGTATATAATTACGTGATTGATTTTCAAAATTGATATAAATTTTTAATAACAATTTAAAATTATTAGAAAATTATTATATAATTTAAAATAATTTAAAGGAGGGAATTTTAAAAAATTCGATTAATAATATTTATTTTGTTATATAAATAATTGATTTTGAATACAAAAAAGTAATCAATTCAAAGTTATACAAATATTTGAAAAATTGTTCATTTTCAAAAAGTTTTCAAATAAATTAATAGATAAAATTTTTTAAGTTATAAATTTTAGTCTAATTTTTAAAATTATGATAAGATATTTTTTTATGATTATAGCTAAAATTTTAAATATAAATTTTATATTGAAAAAATATTATTAAAAAAATTTAAATGTGATCATGGATGTAATTAAATACTTCGTTAATATTTTGAAAAAAAAAATACTTAATTTATTCAAAATCATCACAATAATATACATTCTATGCATATATACAGTTAATATTCAATTAAAATTTGTTTGATGATGAAATTGATTAATCCTTATCCATTTACCATTTACCATTAAAAATATACAATTTTATCATAATCACTCGAGAATAATATTTTTAAGTAATTATGATTTATCAGAAATTAATTTTTTTTCTGTATAAATTGCTTGTGATCAAATTATTTGATGTTCAAATTTTGAAGCAATAATATTTAATGATAATGAAATCAAGATATTTTATAAATATTTATGCTTATAAAGTATAACTACTATCTAATTTTATTTTTAAACTGATAAAAATTATCGGAATGATATTTTTATCAAAAAATTAAAATTTCTTAATAAAAATTCATTTAATGCATTTTTTATTTACATTAATGAATATACAGGAGTGATTATCTTGATATATTGTTTAAAAAAAGTACAAAAATATATTTTGAACTATCATAAACAATATAAAAGAAGAAATATATATTTGATTAAAATATATATATTTCTATGTATCTTAAAATTTAGTTTTACTTTAATTATCAAAAAATGTATTATTGAATTTTATTTTTATGTGTTGATTTATTTATCTCTATATTGTTGATTTATAGTATGATATATAGAAGACTTAAATATTGAAATGATTATATATGTTATAATACACAACATAAAGTTTGAATCATGCAATAAGATATAGTAACAAGAAAAATAGACCTCATAAGTAATCATATAAACATAATTAAAGATATGAACAAATGTAATGTTATATCTAATCTATTTGACACATGAAAGCTTCTTCGATTAATCAAATTTCATAGGTAGTGAAGTAATATACAAGAATTAATTGGTGTTAAATTTTTAAGTAGCTTGGTAAATCTACTGTAAACTTTTATTAAGGGTCAGCTCAAGATGACTTTCAGCATGTTTGGACATGTTCTAAGTGTGATGAATTAAAATTTTTCAGCAATCTATCTCACAATCAACACACAAAAGTCTTCGCCATAAACAAATCTTTAAGGTGACACTTTCACACACCAAGTCTTAAAAAAAATCGTAGGTTCAAAAAATTCACAATTGCATGTGATTCTAGAGTATGTGAACCAGAGATTTACATCTCACACTCTTACACCTGGCCACATCACATATTAATTTACAATCACACGACAAAACCAATACCCTTGTCCAACGCGTGTCCGTCCATGTAGATGGGAAGCGTTGGAACAGGTCGTAAATTGTTGCAATGTCATCGTAATGTTCAGCGTCGAGGAGGCTGGAAGAGAGTAATGGACCAACCTTTGGTGCATGCACTATAGCAGTTGCGAATATTATTATATGTTACTGTTTTAACTAAAATGTGAAGTGGAGAGTTGTCTAATGTTTAGTTGCAAGTGGTTTGTTTGTGGCGAAGGCTCTTTCCTGTTGGGACTGTGATAAACTATATGGGACAAAATTCTCCATACTAAGGTTGTATTGCTATTTCCTAATTAGTGTTTTTTGTTGCGTTATATCCGAAGTGTACCCTGTTTTCGTCCTCAACCCCAACAACGAAAAGGACACACGGAACTTGCAAGTCGCAACCTCAAAATACGATAGACCAACACTGTTTGAAGTAACAGGGATCCATAAGAACTAGGGAAAAGTTATGAGAGCTCAACCTCTTTATAGCAGTATATGTAGAGAGTCAACTCTCTCTAAATTTAGATACCATGCGATAAGTTAGCACGGAAACTGGGAACACCTGTTCACATGGAAGGTACGCCACACTAGTTTGAATACAAGTTCAGACCAGACATCCCGGAAAATTGTTTATCGGCCTGTCTTCTTTCCCTAACCTAACTAGAAAGTAATGTATTGTACTTCTGTAGTTCTCCAGCTGGCTGGAGATGAGTTGTAGAGATCTGAATCTTGACTCGCATTCCCTTCGATCTCTCCGTCACTCTCTTCACAACCTCAGAGGATTCATGGATTGCACAGTAGTATTCTTTTATCCAGCGTAGCACTCTTACTTTTTAACTTCAGTTACGTCTATATATGTCCATAATAACATTTAGTAAAGAGTTCTGCATGTCATCATACTCGTTGCAGCCTTGGTAAACATGTCCGACAACTATCTGGGAAGTTTCTTGTTTATCTTCATGCTGGAATATCGGTATTCCATCTCAGTGTATCCTTCAAATCATGTCAACAACAGAATACGTTTGACTAGTATGATATTGATATATGGTAAATTCTCGTGGGATCGGCAATTGATATGGAGGTGATTGATTTAAAAAGTAAGATTGTGTTGTGTATCTTTGTCACTTTCTTCACAACCTGAGCAGGATTCATGGATGGCACAGTAGCATTCTTTTATCCAGCACAAGATACTGTACACAAAACTTTCTTACTTTGTAACCGCAAATACCTCCATGTTTGACCATCCCTCGAGAGAAAATCATCAAAAGAATCGAGCTAACTAGGTGTCAGTTTTGACCCTACTTTCATTCCATCGATCTTCAGTTATCCTCTGTTAAGCTAAGAACTCCACAAAGTATTCACAAAGGTTGAAAATAATAATAATATCAGTTTCGGTACACTTCTGCACTGAAGCATATATGTTCATGAAGCGATCAGTTCTGCGTGAGGGACCACCACCGAGATGGATGCAGTGCCCGTGTTGTACCTTCCTACGTAAGGACACAAGGACTTTCGGCAGCAATATCTCAGTGAACATGAAGCGAGGGGAGTAGATTGTTTCCGAAGAACCTGAAAGGCCAGAATAAGGATCATGCATCCGCGACAAACTAACTATGTCTTTAATTGCAAGTAACTGTTAATATATTCACTTACTGAGTGAAAAGAGGGAGGGAAGTTCTAAATGGCTGACCCTTCAGCGTTGGCTAAATAAGTCAGACATGTTGCCGTCTGATTCACACTTAGACATGCTAACACTATAAATAAATACTACATGAAATACAATGTGTAACTTTGCAAAATGGCAAATGGTAAATTTTGTTTGACCTTAATATTTTGTAAAGTATTACGATTCATTGCATCAAATATATATTGTGATAGATGCAAAATTGGTAGAGTAAAGATAGTCAAAAAATATTTTCAGGCTTGCACTTTCATTATGATATTGGAGTAAAATGATTGGGTGAAAAATTGCAATTTGAGTTAACGGTAAATAGACTAAGCCCGTGAGGCCTAAAGGGTCAAAAGGCTAAAAAACACAATACAAACAATCCAACCCCAACCTAGGAAAGAACCAAAAGAACCCCCTAGCTATTGCCCAAAGCACTAGAACGGTAACTAATAACATCCCTAATGTAACAATCTAAATCATAAGTCTCAAACTAAAGCAAAGAATAAAAATTCTCAACAACATCATTATGAGCCACTCTAATCTCTACATATCTAGTACAAGTAAGAAATACATGCTCTTCATCCTCAACTTTCTTCCCATCACATAACCTACAAATCCGTTCAATCCTATCAATGTTCAACCAACGCCCTTCTTCAATCTCAAGACTATGAGATATTGTTCTATTCCTAGCAATAATATGACGTAAAGAAGTTGAGATCTCCGCAAGTAAGTATCCTTGCTCGCAATAAACAAGCATATGATTCACATGAAGTTGATAATTCTCCATTTTAGTGCCTCGTCTGCTCCAAATAATGTTGAGAAATCCCTCCTTAATACGCTGGCGTAGGGCAATAGCTTGCAAATTCCAATCGAGTTCAATCACATTCCATCTAAAAAACCAAGTCACCAGATCTGCAAACCATCCCTTGGGACGTGTGACACGCAAAGCTTCAAGATGAAGTCGACAAGCATCCAGAGATATCACTCTTTTGACGTAAGTGATAGTAAAAAAGAGAGCTTCAGCCTCAAGAGTTAGACAACATGTTTCAGCAAGAAGAATAGCATGTGCAGTTTGGGTCCTCACACCCAATTCTTCTTGTAAATGGTAAATGGATCAAGCTCGGGGTACCCAAAGGGTCAAAAGGCTAAAAAACACAATCCATCTCCAAACTAGGAGAGAGCCAAAAGAACCCCCTAGTTAGTGCCCAAAGCACTAGAACGGTAACTAATAATATCTCTAATGTAACAACCTAAATCATAAGGCTCGAGATGAAGCAGAGAATAGAAATTCTCGACATCAACTTTATGCGTCACTCGAATCTCTATATATCTAGTACAAGTAATAAACACATGCTCTTCATCCTCAACATTTCTCCCATCACATAGCCTACAAATCCGTTCACTCCTATCAATATTCAACCAACGTCCTTCCTCAATTCCAAGCCTATGAGATCCTATTCTATGCCTGGCAATAATATGACGTAAAGATGTAGCGATCTCTGCAACAAAGTACCCTTGCTCACAATAAATAAGCATAGGATTCACATGAAGTTGATAATTGATTGACCTCCATCTGATTTCGAGTACAAAAGCTAGCCAAAGTATCAAGGTGTTTCTGTAAACTAATTGCATCACGTGCTAGTAATATGATATCATCTGCATACAAAAGAGCTTTGATCACAAAGTCTCCAAGTTTGACTCCTTCACTCTCACAATCATCCAACCACCTTTCTATATCATCTATGAATATTCCGAATAGAGTAGGAGAGAGAGGACAACCTTGAATAACTCCAATGGTGCTCGAGATCTCTTGAGGTTGAGAGGCATCAATCTTAGCTCGAACTGAAGTGTATAAAGTGGCCACAGCTCCGAGTAGATTAGCCGGTACTCCAATGTCTTGTAGTCTTTCGCATAAAAGCTTACGAGGAACAGTATCAAAAGCTTTCTTCAAATTGATGAAGGCACAAAATAAAGCTTTCCCATTGCCCTTGGATTTCTCCCATAAAACACGTAAGGCCAAAATATGGTCAATAGTGTTGTATGTAGGACGAAAACTGGCTTGGGCCTTTGCTCTCTTCTGAAAATCCTCTGTCCATGTGCTCAACTTCGATTCTACCAACTTCCCAAACAACTTGGCAAAAACACTACCAACCATGATGGTGCGATAGTTTGTCACCACGTCCTTCCTTCCTGATTTATGAATAGGAACAATCTTCCGCATGGACCAAGTTGATGGAAAACCATGAACCATAGCATCTTCCAAAAGCTTAGTGAGAACCGGTCCAATACAATCTCCTCCCCACTTGATAAGTTCAATGGACAAGCCATCTAAATCCTCACATTTGCCATTTGCTAATTTTCGGAGAATAGTCATCACCTCTCCTTCCGAAAATAATCCAGGTGTTGCTTCGCAATATGGCATAGATGTGGCTTCTGGAAAGAAATAGAGCTTTTCGGCAAAAGCTACCAAAGACTCGGAGTTCTGTAAGTTCTGACTCAAGCGTTTGTTCACCTTCAAACTTTTTATGCTACTACCAAATATTGATCTCCAACTCCCCAAAAATTTTCAGCCTCAGATCATGCTTCGTCAAAAAGATAAAAATGTCTGAACATTTTTGTGACCACCACATCACTCGAAACAAAAAGTCGAAACTCCAAATGGGCTGTAACTTCTTACTTAAGCTTCTGTTCACCTTCAAACTTTTTATGCTACTGCCGAATATTATTCTCCAAGTCTCCAAAAATTTTCAGCCTCAGATCATGCTTCGTCAAAAAGATAAAAATGTCTGAACATTTTTGTGACCACATGAACACCCGAAACAAAAAGTTGAAACTCCAAATGAGTTGTTAATTCTTACTCAAGCGTCCGTTTCCCTTCAAACTTTTTATGCTACTGCCAAAAATTTATCTCCAAGCGCTCAAAAATTTTCAGCCTCATTTCATGTTAAGTTCAATGACCAAACTCAACGTGATACAGCTTTAGCCAACAAAGCTGTACTCAAAGGACGTAGGATTTGGTTAGATCCCGATCTCACACCTCTACAAGTAGAGGCAAGGAGAAAGGAGCTTGCAAAAGTCAAAGAAGCTCAAGATGCTGGATTTTTTGCTTATCTTCGTGATGGACAAGCAATTGTCACTCAAAGGAAGAGACAATCATCCACATAGCAATCCAAGAGCTTGAGGGTGTTAATGTGGAATATTAGAGGTCTTTCTACAACTGAGTATGTGAGTGCTAATCCGATTTGGAAGATGGCGGACATCATCAACATTGTGGAGACGTGGGAACATGAGAGCAACACTATTGGAGAGATACCAGGGTTTACTTTGGTGGGATCCACTTGGAATCAGAGAAGTCAACGAGCTGGAAGAGGCTATGGCGGTATTGCTACTTTCATCATATCTCAATTTCTACCTTTGATACATTTAGAAGGTCAGGATATTGGAGGTCAATATCATTGGCTTCGTCTTGGTTTGGTTGGAGGATCTTATAGTTATTTGGCTGTTTGTTACTTTGCACCATTGTCCATGCCTATCTACTCCACACGCACTTGCAATCGGAGTCAACCATTCCATCGACTTATAGGAGATGTTCTCAATTATCAGAGCAAAGGTGAAGTTTTTCTGGTTGGAGATTTCAATGCTCGAATAGGTTGTGCACAATTTACTCAAGTTGGTGATCTCTTGAGTTCTCCCTCCTTTGAAGAACTTGAAGATAGTATGTGGTGTAGAAAGTCTTCTGATATTTGTACAAATCCTTTGACATAACACTTTCTAACCTTTGGAGCCACATGTAATTTGAAAAATCTCAACGGTATCTCTCTCTTTCCCAACTCCCTTTCCAATACATGCTTTTCTCCTACAGGTGTTAGCACCATTGATTATCTTCTATCTTCAGCCACTCATAGCTCTTTTATTTCGAAATTTGATATTCTAGAACCTGAGCCAGAGTCAGATCATGCACCTCTCTTATTTACTCTCTTGTTATCAAAAACAATCCCTCTCTCTCCATGCCATTCTGTTTTAGCTTCTCCCAAGTTTCGTTTAGATCCTAGTAAGAAAGAGTTGTACATGTTACATTTTCAAAACCTTTTGACTCACACTTCATGGAGCCTTGATCCACATACAGCGAGTGGGCAATTAATAGAGTTGCTCAAAGACACTGCTTCTAAGTTCTTTTTGCGGCACAAGGATCGAAGAGCTAGGGGGCTTCCTTGCAATGGATGGTTTGACTTGGATTGTAAGCAAGCGAGGATGAGATCAGTTGACAAGTCTTTGGATTTCCAAAGTCGGCTTACCTTGACAAGGCTTTACAAAGACTTGGTGAAGTCTAAAAAAAGAGCTTTTTTGAGGACGAAGCAGGAATCCTTGACAAAGGAGTTGATGGAGAATCCCAAATCCTTTTGGAGACGGTTAGCTGTAAGGTCTTCAAAACCTACTCTTGATCCCAAGAGTTTGATTGACTTTGCTGAAAAGCTTTATTTCTTTCCCAACGCTGCATCAATGCCTTGTTGTGAAGGAACATCAGGCTTATTTTCTGAATCTGAGGTGATGACTCAAGTTAGAAAATTAGCCAATGGTAAATCGGAGGATTTGGATGGTCTCTCTATTGAACTTTTGAAGTGGGGAGGAGATCTTATTGGACCGAGACTCACCAAAGCGTTAGAGAATGCAGCTATGTATGGTTTTCCTTCAGCTTGGTCATTACGGAAGATTGTGCCTATTCACAAGTCAGGAAGGAAGGACTTGGTGACAAACTATCGCACTATCATGGTGGGTAGTGTTTTTGCCAAGTTGTTTGGCAAATTGGTGGAGTCAAAGTTGAGCACATGGACTGAATCTCATCGAAAGAGAGCGCGGTTTCAAGGAGGCTTTCGCCCCACATACAACACCATTGACCATATCTTGGTTTTGCGTGTTTTATGGCAGAAATCGAAGGGCAATGGCAAAGCTTTGTTTTGCGCCTTCATTGATTTTAAGAAAGCTTTTGACACCGTACCTCGTGAGCTATTATGGAAAGGCTGCAAGTCATTGGAGTACCATCAGATCTTCTAGCAGCTGTGGCCACGCTTTACCAATCTGTTCGAGCCAAGATCAACACTTCTCAAACTCAAGAGGTTTTGAGTACCATTGGAGTGATTCAAGGTTGTCCTCTCTCTCCTACTCTTTTTGGAGTTTTTATAGATGATATCGAAGAGTGGTTGGAGGCATTTGATAGTGAAGGTGTCAAGCTTGGAAACTTTGTTATCAAAGCTCTCTTGTATGCAGATGATATCATATTACTAGCACGTGATGCAATTAGTTTACAGAAACACCTATACACTTTGGCTAGCTTTTGTACCCAGAATCAGATGGAGGTAAATATAGAGAAGTCCAAAGTCATGATAGTGGGCACTAGATCCAAGTTTTCCTTCTATTACCAGGATCTACAATTAGAAGAGGTGAAGAGTTATAAATATCTAGGCATTGATTTTTCTAATGATTATAGTTGGGCACTTTGTGTGCAAAAGAGAGTAGAAGGTGGTTACAAAGCTCTATATTCATTGCTAAATCGGTGTAGAAGGGCTCATCTTGTGTCTTGGAGTCTTAGGAAATTTTTATTCAGAAGCTTAGTGTTGCCGGTAGTATTGTATGGAACCCAAGTGTGGGGTCCTGGTTGTAAGAAGACAGGATGGGAGCGTGTGGAGAGGGTGCAGAAGATATTTCTACAAGAAGAATTGGGTGTGAGAAACCAAACCTCATATGCTATTCTTCTTGCGGAAACAGGTTGTTTACCTCTAGAGGCTGAAGCTCTATACTTGACCATCACTTACATCACAAGGGTGAGATCTCTTGATGCTTCTCGCCTTCCTCCTCAGGCTTTGAGTGCCACACGTGCCAAAGGATGGTTAGCGGATGTGATAACTTGGTCTTTGAGGTGGAATGTGACGGAACGCGATTGGGACCTACAACCTATAGCACTACGTGAACGTCTAAAGGAGGAGTTTTTGAACATTATTTGGAGCAAGCGCGGCACCAAGATGCAGTTTTATCAACTTCATGTGAATCCTATGCTTGTTTATTGTGAACAAGATTACCTACTTGCAGGAATCTCTACGTCCTTACGTCATCTTATTGCTAGGCATAGAACTGGATCTCATAGGCTAGGAATTGAGGAAGGACGTTGGCTTAATATTGATAGGAGTCAACGTATTTGTAGGCTATGTGATGGAAGAGAAGTTGAGGATGAAGAGCATGTATTTCTTACATGTACTAGATATGCAGAGATCAGAGTGACCCATAATATAGATGTAGAGAATTTTTATTCTTTGTTACAGTTAGTTCCTTTTGATTTAGGTTGTTATATTAGGGACATTATTAGTTATCGTTCTAGTGCTCTTGGCACTAGCTAGGGTTTGGCCTTTGGGGTCTTTTCCCTTGTTTGTGGCTGTCGCTTGTATTGTGTTTTTCAGCCTTTTGACCCTTTGGGTCCCCCGGGCTTGATCTATTACCATTTACCATTTACCATGCTTCGTCCCAAAGATAAAAATGTTTGAACATTTTTGTGACCACGTGAAACACTAACAATTGACACTCTTCGCTGAAGAAATTCGTGAACTTCGGCGTCCCAACTCGAACATGCGGTAAATTTTGCAGGCTGGACCGCTCTACTTAACTCCACGCCCCTGCAAATTTTCAGCTTCCGTAGACACTCAGACGCGAAGAAACGATCTCTGCAAGAAACGATCTCGACCCCAACACTCGAAAACTCCAACTCGAAACTTGAGAAATCCGTGAACTTTGGCGTCCCAACTCCAAAATGCGTGAAAGTTTGCAGGCTGGAGCGCGCTACCCAACTCCACGCCCCTGCAAATTTTCAGCTTCCGTGGACACTCAGACGCGAAGAAACAATCTCTGCAAGAAACGATCTCGACCCCAACACTCGAAAACTCCAACTCGAAACTTGAGAAATCCGTGAACTTCGGCTACCCAACTCCAAAATGCGTGAAATTTTGCACGCTCGAGCGTGCTACCCAACTCCACGCCCCTGCAAATTTTCAGCTTCCGTGGACACTCAGACGCGAAGAAACGATCTCTGCAAGAAACGATCTTGATCCCAACACTCGAAAACTCCAACTTGAAACTTGAGAAATCCGTGAAGTTCGGCGACCCAACTCCAAAATGCATGAAATTTTGCAGGCTGGAGCGCGCTACTTAACTCCACGCCCCTGCAAATTTTCAGCTTCCGTGGACACTCACATGCGAAGAAACGATCTCTGCAAGAAACGATCTCGACCCCAACACTCGAAACTCCAACTCGAAACTTGAGAAATCCGTGAACTTCGGCGTCCTAACTCCAAAATGCGTGAAATTTTGCAGGCTCTAGCGCGCTACGCAACTCCACGCCCCTGCAAATTTTCAGCTTCCGTGGACACTCAGATGCGAAGAAACAATCTCTGCAAGAAACGATCTCGACCCCAACACTCGAGAACTCCAACTCGAAACTTGAGAAATCCGTGAACTTCGGCGTCCCAACTCCAAAATGCGTGAAATTTTGCAGGCTGGAGCGCGCTACTCAACACCACGCCGCTGCAAATTTTCAGGTTCCGTAGACAGTCAGACGCGAAGAAACAATCTCTGCAAGAAACGATCTCGATCCCAACACTCGAAAACTCCAACTCGAAACTTGAGAAATCCGTGAACTTTGGCGTCCTAACTCCAAAATGAGTGAAATTTTGCAGGCTGGAGCGCGCTACTCAACTTCACGCCCCTGCAAATTTTCAGCTTCCGTGGACACTCAGACGCGAAGAAACAATCTCTGCAAGAAACGATCTCGACCCTAACACTCGAAAACTCCAACTCGAAACTTGAGAAATCCGTGAACTTCGGCGACCCAACTCCAAAATGCGTGAAATTTTGCAGGCTCGAGCGCGCTACCCAACTCCACGCCCCTGCAAATGTTCAGCTTCCGTGGACATTCAGACGCGAAGAAACGATCTCTGCAAGAAACGATCTCGACCCCAACACTCGAAAACTCCAACTCGAAACTTGAGAAATCCGTGAACTTCGGCGACCCAACTCCAAAATGCGTGAAATTTTGCAGGCTTGAGCGCGCTACCCAACTCCACGTCCCTGAAATGTTCAGCTTCCGTGGACACTCACACGCGAAGAAACAATCTCTGCAAGAAACGATCTCGACCCCAACACTCGAAACTTGAAAATCCGTGAACTTCGGCGTTCCAACTCCAAAATGCGTGAAATTTTGCAGGCTGGAGCGCGCTACCCAACTCCACGCCTCTGCAAATTTTCAGCTTCCGTGGACACTCACACGCGAAGAAACAATCTCTGCAAGAAACGATCTCGACCCCAACACTCGAAACTCCAACTCGAAACTTGAGAAATCCGTGAACTTCGGCGTCCTAACTCCAAAATGCGTGAAATTTTGCAGGCTAGAGCGCGCTACCCAACTCCACGCCCCCGCAAATTTTCAGGTTCCGTGGACACCTACAATACTACCGGCAACACTAAGCTTCTGAATAAAAATTTCCTAAGACTCCAAGACACAAGATGAGCCCTTCTACACCGATTTAGCAATGAATATAGAGCTTTGTAACCACCTTCTACTCTCTTTTGCACACAAAGTGCCCAACTATAATCATTAGAAAAATCAATGCCTAGATATTTATAACTCTTCACCTCTTCTAATTGTTGATCCTGGTAATAGAAGGAAAACTTGGATCTAGTGCCCACTATCATGACTTTGGACTTCTCTATATTTACCTCCATCTGATTCTGGGTACAAAAGCTAGCCAAAGTGTATAGGTGTTTATGTAAACTAATTGCATCACGTGCTAGTAATATGATATCATCTGCATACAAGAGAGCTTTGATAACAAAGTTTCCAAGCTTGACACCTTCACTATCACATGCCTCCAACCACTCTTCGATATCATCTATAAAAACTCCAAAAAGAGTAGGAGAGAGAGGACAACCTTGAATCACTCCAATGGTACTCAAAACCTCTGCAGTTTGAGAAGTGTTGATCTTGGCTCGAACAGATTGGTAAAGCGTGGCCACAACTGCTAGAAGATCTGATGGTACTTTAATGACTTGCAGCCTTTCCCATAATAGCTCACGAGGTACGGTGTCAAAAGCATTCTTAAAATCAATGAAGGCGCAAAACAAAGCTTTGCCATTGCCCTTCGATTTCTCCCATAAAACACGCAAAGCCAAGATATGGTCAATGGTGTTGTATGTGGGGCGAAAGCCTGCTTGAAACCGCGCTCTCTTTCGATGAGATTAAGTCCATGTGCTCAACTTTGACTCCACCAATTTGCCAAACATTTTGGCAAAAACACTACCCACCATGATAGTGCGATAGTTTGTCAACAAGTCCTTCCTTCCTGACTTGTGAATAGGCACAATCTTCCGTAATGACCAAGCTGAAGGAAAACCATACATAGCTGCATTCTCTAACGCTTTGGTGAGTCTCGGTCCAATAAAATCTCCTCCCCACTTCAAAAGTTCAATATAGAGAACATCCAAATCCTCCGATTTACCATTTGCTAATTTTCTAACTTGAGTCATCACCTCAGATTCAGAAAATAAGCCTGATGTTCCTTCACAACAAGGCATTGATGCAGCGTTGGGAAAGAAATAAAGCTTTTCAGCAAAGTCAATCAAACTCTTGGGATCAAGAGTAGGTTTTGAAGACCTTACAGCTAACCGTCTCCAAAAGGATTTGGGATTCTCCATCAACTCCTTTGTCAAGGATTCCTGCTTCGTCCTCAAAAAAGCTCTTTTTTTAGACTTCACCAAGTCTTTGTAAAGCCTTGTCAAGGTAAGCCGACTTTGGAAATCCAAAGACTTGTCAACTGATCTCATCCTCGCTTGCTTACAATCCAAGTCAAACCATCCATTGCAAGGAAGCCCCCTAGCTCTTCGATCCTTGTGCCGCAAAAAGAACTTAGAAGCAGTGTCTTTGAGCAACTCTATTAATTGCCCACTCGCTGTATGTGGATCAAGGCTCCATGAAGTGTGAGTCAAAAGGTTTTGAAAATGTAACATGTACAACTCTTTCTTACTAGGATCTAAACGAAACTTGGGAGAAGCTAAAACAGAATGGCATGGAGAGAGAGGGATTGTTTTTGATAACAAGAGAGTAAATAAGAGAGGTGCATGATCTGACTCTGGCTGAGGTTCTAGAATATCAAATTTCGAAATAAAAGAGCTATGAGTGGCTGAAGATAGAAGATAATCAATGGTGCTAACACCTGTAGGAGAAAAGCATGTATTGGAAAGGGAGTTGGGAAAGAGAGAGATACCGTTGAGATTTTTCAAATTACATGTGGCTCCAAAGGTTAGAAAGTGTTATGTCAAAGGATTTGTACAAATATCAGAAGACTTTCTACACCACATACTATCTTCAAGTTCTTCAAAGGAGGGAGAACTCAAGAGATCACCAACTTGAGTAAATTGTGCACAACCTATTCGAGCATTGAAATCTCCAACCAGAAAAACTTCACCTTTGCTCTGATAATTGAGAACATCTCCTATAAGTCGATGGAATGGTTGACTCCGATTGCAAGTGCGTGTGGAGTAGATAGGCATGGACAATGGTGCAAAGTAACAAACAGCCAAATAACTATAAGATCCTCCAACCAAACCAAGACGAAGCCAATGATATTGACCTCCAATATCCTGACCTTCTAAATGTATCAAAGGTAGAAATTGAGATATGATGAAAGTAGCAATACCGCCATAGCCTCTTCCAGCTCGTTGACTTCTCTGATTCCAAGTGGATCCCACCAAAGTAAACCCTGGTATCTCTCCAATAGTGTTGCTCTCATGTTCCCACGTCTCCACAATGTTGATGATGTCCGCCATCTTCCAAATCGGATTAGCACTCACATACTCAGTTCGAGCTAAGATTGATGCCTCTCAGCCTCAAGAGATCTCGAGCACCATTGGAGTTATTCAAGGTTGTCCTCTCTCTCCTACTCTATTCGGAATATTCATAGATGATATAGAAAGGTGGTTGGATGATTGTGAGAGTGAAGGAGTCAAACTTGGAGACTTTGTGATAAAAGCTCTTTTGTATGCAGATGATATCATATTACTAGCACGTGATGCAATTAGTTTACAGAAACACCTTGATACTTTGGCTACACGCTTTTGCGTGCCACACGTTCCAAGGGATGGTTTGCAGATGTGATGACTTGGTCTTTGAGGTGGAATGTGACGGAATTGGATTGGGATCTGCAACCTTTGGCCCTTCGCGAGCGTATTAAGGAGGAGTTTCTCAACATCATTTGGAGGAGAGGAGGCACTAAAATGCAGTTTTATCAACTTCATGTGAATCCTATGCTTATTTATTGTGAGCAAGGGTACCTTGTTGCAGAGATTGCTACATCTTTACGTCATATTATTGCCAAGCATAGCACAGGATCTCATAAGCTTGGAATTGAGGAAGGACGTTGGTTGAATATTGATAGGAGTGAACGGATTTGTAGGCTATGTGATGGGAGAAATGTTGAGGATGAAGAGCATGTGTTTATTACTTGTACTAGATATATAGAGATTCGAGTAGCGCATAAAGTTGATGTCGAGAATTTCTTTTCTCTGCTTCAACTCGAGCCTTATGATTTAGGTTGTTACATTAGAGATATTATTAGTTACCGTTTAGTGCTTTGGGCACTAGCTAGGGGGTTCTTTTGGTTCTCTCCTAGTTTGGAGTTGGATTGTTTGTATTGTGTTTTTTAGCCTTTTGACCCTTTGGGTCCCACGGGCTTGATCTATTTACCATTTACCATTTTACCAAGTGTGGGGTCCTGGTTGTAAGAAGACAGGATGGGAGCGTGTGGAGAGGGTGCAGAAGATATTTCTACAAGAAGAATTGGGTGTGAGAAACCAAACCTCATATGCTATTCTTCTTGCGGAAACAGGTTGTTTACCTCTAGAGGCTGAAGCTCTATACTTGACCATCACTTACATCACAAGGGTGAGATCTCTTGATGCTTCTCGCCTTCCTCCTCAGGCTTTGAGTGCCACACGTGCCAAAGGATGGTTAGCGGATGTATTCCATGATGTATGATTTCCACCTCAAAGACCAAGTTATCACTTGGTCTTTGAGGTGGAATGTGACGGAACGCGATTGGGACCTACAACCTATAGCACTACGTGAACGTCTAAAGGAGGAGTTTCTGAACATTATTTGGAGCAAGTGCGGCACCAAGATGCAGTTTTATCAACTTCATGTGAATCCTATGCTTGTTTATTGTGAACAGGATTACCTACTTGCAGGAATCTCTACGTCCTTACGTCATCTTATTGCTAGGCATAGAATTGGATCTCATAGGCTAGGAATTGAGGAAGGACGTTGGCTTAATATTGATAGGAGTCAACGTATTTGTAGGCTATGTGATGGAAGAGAAGTTGAGGATGAAGAGCATGTATTTTTACTTGTACTAGATATGTAGAGATTAGAGTGACCCATAATATAGATGTAGAGAATTTTTATTCTTTGTTACAGTTAGTTCCTTTTGATTAAGGTTGTTATATTAAGGACATTATTAGTTATCGTTCTAGTGCTCTTGGCACTAGCTAGGGTTTGGCCTTTGGGGTCTTTTCCCTTGTTTGTGGTTGTCGCTTGTATTGTATTTTTCAGCCTTTTGACCCTTTGGGTCCCCCGGGCTTGATCTATTACCATTTACCATTTACCATTTACTTCAATTCTTTGAAAATTGTTTGCAGAAGCTGAAAAATATCGTCTTGAGAAGCCATGTCGTATCAACTTCCGTATCAACCGAAACACTCTAAATTCTAGGTCGAAACACCAAAAAATATCGTAACTTCTCACTCAAGCGTCCATGCACCTTCAAACTTGATGAGCTTCTGCCGAATATCAATCTGCAAGTCCTCAAAAATTTTCAGCCTCAGATCATGCTTTGTAAAAAAGATAAAAATGTCTGAACATTTTTGTGACCACCTTAACACTCAAGATAAAAAGTCGAAACTCAAAATGGTCTGTAACTTCTGACTCAAGCTTCTGTTCAGCTTCAAACTTTTTCTGCTACTGCCGAATATTGATCTCCAAGTTCTCAAAAATTTTCAGCGTCAGATCATGCTTCGTCGAAAAGATAAAAATGTCTGAACATTTTTGTGAGCACTGGAACACTCGAAACAAAAAGTCGAAACTCCAAATGGGCTGTTTCTTCTGACTCAAGCGTCCGTTCACCTTCAAACTTTTTATGCTACTGCCAAATATTGATCTCCAAGTCCCCAAAAATTTTTAGCCTCAGATCATGCTTTGTCAAAAAGATAAAAATGTCTGAACATTTTTGTGAGCACCGGAACACTCGAAACAAAAAGTCGAAACTCCAAATGGGCTGTAACTTCTGACTCAAGCGTCCGTTCACCTTCAAACTTTTTATACTACTGCCGAATATTGATCTCCAAGTTTCCAGAAATTTTCAGCCTCAGATCATGCTTCGTTAAAAAGATAAAAATGTCTGAACATTTTTGTGACCACCGGATCACTCGAAACAAAAAGTCGTAACTCCAAATGGGCTGTAACTTCTAAATCAAGCGTCCGTTCACCTTCAAACTTTTTATGCTACTGCCGAATATTATTCTCCAAGTCTCTAGAAATTTTCAGCCTCAGATCATACTTTGCCAAAAAGATAAAAATGTCTGAACATTTTTGTGACCACATGAACACCCGAAACAAAATGTTGAAACTCCAAATGAGTTGTTACTGAGGAATTTGCAACCTATTGCCCTACGCGAGCGTATTAAGGAGGAATTTTTCAGCAATATGTGGAGCACACGAGGCACCAAGATGCAGTTTTATCAACTTCATGTGAATCCTATGCTTGTTTATTGTGAGCAAGGATATTTACTTGCAGAGATATCTACTTCTTTACGTCATATTATTGCTAGACATAGAACTGGATCTCATAGTCTTGGGATTGAAGAAGGGCGTTGGTTGAACATTGATAGGAGTGAACATATTTGTAGGCTATGTGATGGAAGAAAAGTTGAGGATGAAGAGCATGTATTTCTTACTTGTTCTAGGTATGTAGAGATTCGAGTGGCGCATAAAGTTGATGTCGAGAATTTCTTTTCTCTGCTTCAACTCGAGCCTTATGATTTAGGTTGTTATATTAGAGATGTTTTTAGTTACCGTTCTAGTGCTTTGGGCACTAGCTAGGGGGATCTTTTGGTTCTCTCCTAGTTTGGAGTTGGATTGTTTGTATTGTGTTTTTTAGCCTTTTGACCCTTTGGGTCCCACGGGCTTGATCTATTTACCATTTACCATTTACCATAGTGCGATAGTTTGTCACCAAGGCCTTGCTCCCAGATTTGTGAATAGGAACAATCTTCCGTAGAGACCAAGATGAAGGAAAGCCATGAATAGCAGCATCCTCTAACACTTTCGTGAGTATGGGCCCAATAGCATCTCCTCCCCACTTGAGAAGTTCAATGGAAAGCCCATCCAAATCCTCACATTTACCATTTGCCAATTGTTTGAGTTGAGTCATCACTTCAACTTCTGAAAATAAGCCTGGATTTCCTTCACAATATGGCATAGATGCAACATTGGGAAAAAAATAAAGCTTTTCAGCAAAAGAAATCAAAGACTTGGGATCAAAAGTAGGTTTAGAAGATCGTACTGCCAACCGCCTCCAAAAGGATTTGGGATTCTCCAAGAGCTCTTTTGTCAAGCACTCTTGCTTCTGCCTCAAAAATGCTCGTTTCTTGGACTTCACCAAGTCTTTGTAAAGTCTTGTCATAATCAACCGATTGTGAAGATCCAAGGATTTATCAAGTGATTTCGCCCTCGCTTGCTTGCAATCAAAGTCAAACCATCCATTGCAAGGAAGACCTCTAGCTCTCCTGGTCTTATGTCTCAAGAAGAACTTAGAAGCAGAGTTTTGGAGCAACTCTGTTAGTTGCAAACTAGATGTATGTGGATCAAGGCTCCAAGTAGTACAAGTCAAGAGGTCTTGGAAATGTTCACTATAAAGTTGCTTCTTACTAGCATCTAAACAAAACTTGGGGGAAGTAGAAACATAGTGACATGTAGGGAGAGGGATTGACGTTGACAACAAAAGAGTGAATAAAAGAGGTGTATGATCTGATTCTGGTTGAGGCTCAACAAGCCCAACAAATCTCTGCTCCCGTTGACACTCCAGCAAGAAGATATGGCCTCCGCAAGATTCATGCTCAAATCCCTAAACTCAAAGTTTCGAAATGACAACTTCTTGACAGCAGCTCTGTTGGGGCTGAAAATTTGCAAGTATGTGCGCCTGGCCGTTGTGAATAAGCCCACCAAATCTCAACTCCCGTTGACACTCCAGCAAGAAGATATGGCCTCCGCAAGATTCATGCTCAAATCCCTAAACTCAAAGTTTCGAAATGACAACTTCTTGACAGCAGCTCCGTTGGGGCTGAAAATTTGCAGGTATGTGCGCCCGGCCGTTGTGAAAGGGTTGTGAGAGAGTTGTGAAAGGGTTGTTGTGAGAGGGTGCAAAAGATTTTCTTACAAGAAGAATTGGGTGTGAGGACCCAAACTTCTTATGCAATTCTTCTTGCGGAAACAGGTTGTCTACCTCTTGAGGCTGAAGCTCTCTTTTTGACTATCACTTACGTCAAAAGAGTGAGATCTCTTGATGCTTCTCGACTTCCTCTTGAAGCTTTGCGTGCCACACGTCCCAAGGGTTGGTTTGCAGATGTGGTGACTTGGTCTTTGAGGTGGAATGTGACGGAACTCGATTGGAATTTGCAACCTATTGCCCTACGCGAGCGTATTAAGGAGGAATTTCTCAGCATTATGTGGAGCACACGAGGCATCAAGATACAGTTTTATCAACTTCATGTGAATCCTATGCTTGTTTATTGTGAGCAAGGATATTTACTTGCAGAGATATCTACTTCTTTACGTCATATTATTGCTAGACATAGAACTGGATCTCATAGTCTTGGGATTGAAGAAGGGCGTTGGTTGAACATTGATAGGAGTGAACGTATTTGTAGGCTATGTGATGGAAGAAAAGTTGAGGATGAAGAGCATGTAAATGGTAAATGGTAAATGGTAAATAGATCAAGCCCGTGGGACCCAAAGGGTCAAAAGGCTAAAAAACACAATACAAACAATCCAACTCCAAACTAGGAGAGAACCAAAAGAACCCCCTAGCTAGTGCCCAAAGCTCTAGAACGGTAACTAATAATATCCCTAATGTAACAACCTAAATCATAAGGCTCGAGTTGAAGCAGAGAAAAGAAATTCTTCACATCAACTTTATGGGCCACTCGAATCTCTACATACCTAGAACAAGTAAGAAATACATGCTCTTCATCCTCAACTTTTCTTCCATCACATAGTCTACAAATACGTTCACTCCTATCAATGTTCAACCAACGCCCTTCTTCAATCCCAAGACTTTGAGATCCTGTTCTATGTCTAGCAATAATATGACGTAAAGAAGTAGATATCTCTGCAAGTAAATATCCTTGCTCACAATAAACAAGCATAGGATTCACATGAAGTTGATAAAACTGCATCTTGGTGCCTCGTGTGCTCCACATAATGCTGAGAAATTCCTCCTTAATACGCTCGCGTAGGGCAATAGGTTGCAAATTCCAATCGAGTTCCGTCACATTCCACCTCAAAGACCAAGTCACCACATCTGCAAACCAACCCTTGAGACGTGTGGCACGCAAAGCTTCAAGAGGAAGTCGAGAAGCACCAAGAGATCTCACTCTTTTGACGTAAGTGATAGTCAAAAAAAGAGCTTCAGCCTCAAGAGGTACACAACCTGTTTCCGCAAGAAGAATTGCATAAGAAGTTTGGGTCCTCACACCCAATTCTTCTTGTAAGAAGATCTTTTGCACCCTCTCCAAACGCTGCCAACGTGTCTTCTTACAACCAGGACCCCACACTTGTGTTCCATATAAGATAACGGGAAACACTAAGCTCCTGAATAAGAATTTCCTAAGACTCCAAGACACTAGATGAGCTCCTCTACATCTATTTAGCAATGAATATAGAGCTTTGAAACCAGCTTCTACCCTCTTTTGCACACAAAGTGGCCAACTATAATCAGATGAGAAATCAATGCCCAAATATTTGTAACTTTTCACTTGTTCCAACTCTAATCCTTTGTAACAGAAAGAGAGCTTGGATCTAGTGCCCACAAGAATGACTTTGGACTTCTCCAAATTGACTTCTGATCGGGTACAATCTGATTTTGAGTACAAAAGCTAGCCAAAGTGTCGAGGTGTTTCTGTAAACTAGTGGCATCACGTGCTAGTAATATGACATCATCTGCATACAAAAGAGCTTTGATGACAAAGCCTCCAAGTTTAACACCTTCGCTATCACAATCCTCCAACCACCTTTCTATATCATCTATGAAAACTCCAAAGAGAGTGGGAGAGAGAGGACAACCTTGAATGACTCCAATGGTGCTGATAATCTCTTCGGTTTGAGAAGTGTTGATCTTGGCCCGAACTGAGTGGTATAATGCAGCCACCGCTGCCAAGAGATCTGATGGTACTCCAATGGTTTGCAATCTTTGCCATAAAAGCTCACGAGGTACTCTGTCAAAAGCTTTCTTGAAATCAATGAAGGCACAAAACAAAGCTTTTCCATTGCCCTTGGATTTCTCCCATAGAACACGTAAAACCAAGATATGGTCTATAGTGTTGAATGTAGGACGAAAACCAGCTTGGAACCGCGCTCTCTTCTGACAAGATTCAGCCCATGTGCTCAACTTTGACTCCACCAATTTGCCAAATAACTTGGCAAAAATACTACCCACCATGATAGTGCGATAGTTTGTCACCAAGGCCTTGCTCCCAAATTTGTGAATAGGAACAATCTTCCGTAGAGACCAAGATGAAGGAAAGCCATGAATAGCAGCATCCTCTAACACTTTCGTGAGTATGGGCCCAATAGCATCTCCTCCCCACTTGAGAAGTTCAATGGAAAGCCCATCCAAATCCTCACATTTACCATTTGCCAATTGTTTGAGTTGAGTCATCACTTCAACTTCTGAAAATAAGCCTGGATTTCCTTCACAATATGGCATAGATGCAACATTGGGAAAAAAATAAAGCTTTTCAGCAAAAGAAATCAAAGACTTGGGATCAAGAGTAGGTTTAGAAGATCGCACTGCCAACCGCCTCCAAAAGGATTTGGGATTCTCCAAGAGCTCCTTTGTCAAGCACTCTTGCTTCTGCCTCAAAAATGCTCGTTTCTTGGACTTCACCAAGTCTTTGTAAAGTCTTGTCATAATCAGCCGATTGTGAAGATCCAAGGATTTATCAAGTGATCTCACCCTCGCTTGCTTGCAATCAAAGTCAAACCATCCATTGCAAGGAAGACCTCTAGCTCTCCTGGTCTTATGTCTCAAAAAGAACTTAGAAGCAGAGTTTTGGAGCAACTCTGTTAGTTGCAAACTAGATGTATGTGGATCAAGGCTCCAAGTAGTACAAGTCAAGAGGTCTTGGAAATGTTCACTATAAAGTTGCTTCTTACTAGCATCTAAACAAAACTTGGGGGAAGTAGAAACATAGTGACATGTAGGGAGAGGGATTGACGTTGACAACAAAAGAGTAAATAAAAGAGGTGTATGATCTGATTCTGGTTGAGGCTCTAGAATATCAAACGCTGAGATAAATGAACTATTAGTGGCTGAGGACTAAAGATAATCTATAGTGCTAACACCAGTAGAGGAAAAACATGTATTGGAGTGAGAGTTGGGAAAGAAAGAAACACCATTGAGAACTTTCAGATTACAAGTGGCTCCAAAAGTCAAGAAATGCTCAGTCAAATCATTTGTACAAGAATCACAAGAGACTCTAGACCACAAACTATCTCTACTTTCTTCAAAAGAGTGAGAAGACAAGGAACTATCAAATTGTGTAAATTGAGCGGAACGTATGCGGGCATTGAAGTCTCCAACAAGAAAAACTTCACCTTTGTCTTGATATTTGAGAACATCTCCTATGAGCCGATGGAATGGTTGACTTCGATTGCAAGTGCTTGTGGAGTAGATCTGCATGGATAATGGTGCAAAGTAACAAACTGCCAAATAACTGTAAGATCCTCCAATCGATCCAAGATGAAGCCAATGATATTGTTTCCCAATATCTTGGCTTTCCAAATGTATCATAGGAAGAAGTTCAGATCTGATGAAAGTAGCAATGCCTCCAAAGCCTCTTCCTGCTCGTCGATTTCTATGGTTCCAAGTAGATCCCACCAGAGTAAAACCTTGTATCTCTCCAATAACTTTACTTTCATGCTCCCAAGTCTCAACAATGTTGAGGATGTCCGCCATCTTCCAAATCGGATGTGCACTCACATACTTAGTCGTAGATAGGCCTCTTATGTTCCACATCAACACCCTCAATCTCTTGGATTGCTAGGTTGATGATTGTCTCCTCCTCTTGGTGATAATAGCTCTAAAGCTCCAAATCTCAGCTCCTGTTGACACTCAAGCAAGAAGATATGGCCCCCACAAGATTCATGCTCAAATCCCTAAACTCAAAGTTTCGAAATAACAACTTCTTGACAGCAGTTCCGTTGGGGCTGAAAATTCGCAGGTATGTGCGCCCGGCCGTCGTGAACAAGCCCACCAAATCTTAGCTCCTGTTGACACTCCAGCAAGAAGATATGGCCTCCGCAAGATTCATGCTCAAATCCCTAAACTCAAAATTTTGAAATGACAACTTCTTGATTGCAACTCCGTCGGGGCTGAAAATTTGCAGGTATGTGCTTACGGCCGTCGTGAACAAGCCCACTAAATCTCAGCTCCTGTTGACACTCTAGCAAGAAGATATGGCCCCCGCAAGATTCATGCTCCCTAAGAACAAGGGAGATTCATACTCATGCTCATTCAAAGGGTAGAGATCAACTTTGCAAGATGTTACACAAGCTCAAAGTTTCGAAATGACAACTTCTTGACAACAGCTCTGTTAGGGCTGAAAATTTGCAAGTATGTGCGTCCGGCCGTCGTAAACAAGGCCACCAAATCTCAGCTCCTGTTGACACTCCAGCAAGAAGATATAGCCCCCGCAAGATTCATGCTCAAATCCCTAAATTCAAAGTTTCGAAATGACAACTTCTTGACCGCCGCTCCGTTGGGGCTGAAAATTTGCAAGTATGTGCGTCTGGCCGTCGTGAACAAGCTCATCAAATCTCAGTTCTTGTAGACACTCCTTGAATGACTCCAATGGTGCTCATAATCTCTTCGGTTTGAGAAGTGTTGATCTTGGCCTGAACTGAGTGGTATCATGGTGGGTAGTATTTTTGCCAAGTTATTTGGCAAATTGGTGGAGTCAAAGTTGAGCACATGGGCTGAATCTTGTCAGAAGAGAGCGCGGTTCCAAGCTGGTTTTCGTCCTACATTCAACACTATAGACCATATCTTGGTTTTACGTGTTCTAGGGGAGAAATCCAAGGGCAATGGAAAAGCTTTGTTTTGTGCCTTCATTGATTTCAAGAAAGCTTTTGACACAGTACCTCGTGAGCTTTTATGGCAAAGATTGCAAACCATTGGAGTACCATCAGATCTCTTGGCAGCGGTGGCTACATTATACCACTAAGTTCGGGCCAAGATCAACACTTCTCAAACCGAAGAGATTATCAGCACCATTGCAGTCATTCAAGGTTGTAAATGGTAAATAGATCAAGCCCGTGGGACCCAAAGGGTCAAAAGGCAAAAAAACACAATACAAACAATCCAACTCCAAACTAGGAGAGAACCAAAGAGAGACATCATTTGTCCTCTCTCTCCCACTCTCTTTGGAGTTTTCATAGATGATATAGAAAGGTGGTTGGAGGATTGTGATAGCGAAGGTGTTAAACTTGGAGGCTTTGTCATCAAAGCTCTTTTGTATGCAGATGATGTCATCAACATCATTTGGAGGAGAGGAGGCACTAAAATGCAGTTTTATCAACTTCATGTGAATCCTATGCTTATTTATTGTGAGCAAGGGTACCTTGTTGCAGAGATTGCTACATCTTTACGTCATATTATTGCCAGGCATAGAACAGGATCTCATAGGCTTGGAATTGAGGAAGGACGTTGGTTGAATATTGATAGGAGTGAACGGATTTGTAGGCTATGTGATGGGAGAAATGTTGAGGATGAAGAGCATGTGTTTATTACTTGTACTAGATATATAGAGATTCGAGTAGCGCATAAAGTTGATGTCGAGAATTTCTTTTCTCTGCTTCAACTCGAGCCTTATAATTAGTTACCGTTCTAGTGCTTTGGGCACTAGCTAGGGGGTTCTTTTGGTTCTCTCCTAGTTTGGAGTTGGATTGTTTGTATTGTGTTTTTTAGCCTTTTGACCCTTTGGGTCCCACGGGCTTGATCTATTTACCATTTACCATTATCATATTACTAGCACGTGATGCCACTAGTTTACAGAAACACCTCGACACTTTGGCTAGCTTTTGTACTCAAAATCAGATGGAAGTCAATTTGGAGAAGTCCAAAGTCATTCTTGTGGGTACTAGATCCAAGTTCTCTTTCTGTTACAAAGGATTAGAGTTGGAACAAGTGAAAAGTTACAAATATTTGGGCATTGATTTCTCATCTGATTATAGTTGGCCACTTTGTGTGCAAAAGAGGGTAGAAGCTGGTTTCAAAGCTCTATATTCATTGCTAAATAGATGTAGAGGAGCTCATCTAGTGTCTTGGAGTCTTAGGAAATTCTTATTCAGGAGCTTAGTGTTTCCCGTTATCTTATATGGAACACAAGTGTGGGATCCTGGTTGTAAGAAGACAGGTTGGTAGCGTTTGGAGAGGGTGCAAAAGATTTTCTTACAAGAAGAATTGGGTGTGAGGACCCAAACTTCTTATGCAATTCTTCTTGCGGAAACAGGTTGTCTACCTCTTGAGGCTGAAGCTCTCTTTTTGACTATCACTTACGTCAAAAGAGTGAGATCTCTTGGTGCTTCTCGACTTCCTCTTGAAGCTTTGCGTGCCACACGTCCCAAGGGTTGGTTTGCAGATGTGGTGACTTGGTCTTTGAGGTGGAATGTGACGGAACTCGATTGGAATTTGCAACCTATTGCCCTACGCGAGCGTATAAAGGAGAAATTTCTCAGCATTATGTGAAGCACACGAGGCACCAAGATGCAGTTTTATCAACTTCATGTGAATCCTATGCTTGTTTATTGTGAGCAAGGATACTTACTTGCAGAGATATCTACTTCTTTACGTCATTTTATTGCTAGGCATAGAATTGGATCTCATAGTCTTGGGATTGAAGAAGTGCGTTGGTTGAACATTGATAGGAGTGAACGTATTTGTAGGCTATGTGATGGAAGAAAAGTTGAGGATGAAGAGCATGTATTTCTTACTTGTTCTAGGTATGTAGAGATTCGAGTGGCGCATAAAGTTGATGTCAAGAATTTCTTTTCTCTCCTTCAACTCGAGCCTTATGATTTAGGTTGTTATATTAGAGACATTATTAGTTACCGTTCTAGTGCTTTGGGCACTAGCTAGGGGGTTCTTTTGGTTCTCTCCTTGTTTGGAGTTGGATTGTTTGTATTGTGTTTTTTAGCCTTTTGACCCTTTGGATCCCACGGGCTTGATCTATTTACCATTTACCATTTATCATCTCCAAACGCTGCCAACCTGTCTTCTTACAACCAGGACCCCACACTTGTGTTCCATTTAAGATAACGGGAAACTATAAGCTCCTGAATAAGAATTTCCTAAGACTCCAAGACACTAGATGAGCTCCTCTACATCTATTTAGCAATGTATATAGAGCTTTGAAAATTTTCAGGGGCGTGGAGTTGGGTAGCGCGCTCCAGCCTGCAAAATTTCACGCATTTTGGAGTTGGGACGCCGAAGTTCACGGATTTCTCAAGTTTCGAGTTGGAGTTTTAGAGTGTTGGGGTCGAGATCGTTTCTTGCAGAGATCGTTTCTTCGCGTCTGAGTGTCCACGGAAGCTGAAAATTTGCAGGGGCGTGGAGTTGGGTAGCGCTCCAGCCTGCAAAATTTCACGCATTTTGGAGTTGGGACGCCGAAGTTCACGGATTTCTCAAGTTTCGAGTTGGAGTTTTAGAGTGTTGGGGTCGAGATCATTTCTTGCAAAGATCGTTTTTTCGCGTCTGAGTGTCCACGGAAGCTGAAAATTTGCAGGGGCGTGGAGTTGGGTAGCGTGCTCCAGCCTGCAAAATTTCACGCATTTTGGAGTTGGGACGCTGAAGTTCACGGATTTCTCAAGTTTCGAGTTGGAGTTTTAGAGTGTTGGGGTCGAGATCGTTTCTTGCAGAGATCGTTTTTTCGCGTCTTAGTGTCCACGGAAGGTGAAAATTTGCAGGGGCGTGGAGTTGGGTAGCGCGCTCCAGCCTGCAAAATTTCACGCATTTTGGAGTTGCGACGCCGAAGTTCACGGATTTCTCAAGTTTCGAGTTGGAGTTTTCGAGTGTTGGGGTCGAGATCGTTTCTTGCAGAGATTGTTTCTTCGCGTGTGAGTGTCCACGGAAGCTGAAAATTTGCAGGGGCGTGGAGTTGGGTAGCGCGCTCCAGCCTGCAAAATTTCACGCATTTTGGAGTTGGGACGCCAAAGTTCACGGATTTCTCAAGTTTCGAGTTGGAGTTTTCGAGTGTTGGGGTCGAGATCGTTTCTTGCAGAGATTGTTTCTTCGCGTCTGAGTGTCCACGGAAGGTGAAAATTTGCAGGGGCGTGGAGTTGGGTAACGCGCTCCACCCTGCAAAATTTCACACATTTTGGAGTTGGGACGCCGAAGTTCACGGATTTCTCAAGTTTCGAGTTGGAGTTTTCGAGTGTTGGGGTCGAGATCGTTTCTTGCAGAGATTGTTTCTTCGCGTCTGAGTATCCACGGAAGCTGAAAATTTGCAGGGGCGTGGAGTTGGGTAGCGCGCTCCAGGTTGCAAAATTTCACGCATTTTGGAGTTGGGACGCCGAAGTTCACGGATTTCTCAAGTTTCGAGTTGGAGTTTTCGAGTGTTGGGGTCGAGATTGTTTCTTGCAGAGATTGTTTCTTCGCGTCTGAGTGTCCACGGAAGCTGAAAATTTGCAAGGGCGTGGAGTTAGGTAGCGCGCTCTAGGCTGCAAAATTTCACGCATTTTGGAGTTGGGACGCCGAAGTTCACGAATTTTTTCAGCGAAGAGTGTCAATTGGGAGTGTTTCACGTGGTCACAAAAATGTTCAGACATTTTTATCTTTTTGGCGAAGTATGATATGAGGCTGAAAATTTTTTGAGACTTGGAGAATAATATTCGGCAGTAGCATAAAAAGTTTGAAGGTGAACGGACGCTTGATTCAGAAGTTACAGCCCATTTGGAGTTTTGACTTTTTGTTTCGAGTGTTCCGGTGGTCACAAAAATGTTCAGACATTTTTATCTTTTTGACGAGGCATGATTTGAGGCCGAAATAAGCCGAAGATTTCGGCTTTTGCCGAAAAGCTCTATTTCTTTCCAGAAGCCACATCTATGCCATATTGTGAAGCAACACCTGGATTATTTTCGGAAGGAGAGGTGATGACTATTCTCCGAAAATTAGCAAATGGCAAATGTGAGGATTTAGATGGCTTGTCCATTGAACTTATCAAGTGGGGAGGAGATTGTATTGGACCGGTTCTCACTAAGCTTTTGGAAGATGCTATGGTTCATGGTTTTCCATCAACTTGGTCCATGCGGAAGATTGTTCCTATTCATAAATCAGGAAGGAAGGACGTGGTGACAAACTATCGCACCATCATGGTTGGTAGTGTTTTTGCCAAGTTGTTTGGGAAGTTGGTAGAATCGAAGTTGAGCACATGGACAGAGGATTTTCAGAAGAGAGCAAAGGCCCAAGCTGGTTTTTGTCCTACATACAACACTATTGACCATATTTTGGCCTTACATGTTTTATGGGAGAAATCCAAGGGCAATGGGAAAGCTTTATTTTGTGCCTTCATCGATTTGAAGAAAGCTTTTGATACTGTTCCTCGAAAGCTTTTATGGGAAAGACTACAAGACATTGGAGTACCGGCTAATCTATTCGGAGCTGTGGCCACTTTATACACTTCAGTTCGAGCTAAGATTGATGCCTCTCAGCCTCAAGAGATCTCGAGCACCATTGGAGTTATTCAAGGTTGTACTCTTTCTCCTACTCTATTCGGAATATTCATAGATGATATAGAAAGGTGGTTGGATGATTGCGAGAGTGAAGGAGTCAAACTTGGAGACTTTGTGATCAAAGCTCTTTTGTATGCAGATGATATCATATTACTAGCACGTGATGCAATTAGTTTACAGAAACACCTTGATACTTTGGCTAGCTTTTGTACTCGAAATCAGATGGAGGTCAATATGGAAAAATCAAAGATCATTCTTGTGGGCACTAGATCCAAGTTCTCTCTCTTTTACAAGGGACTAGAATTGGAACAAGTGAAGAGTTACAAATATTTAGGCATTGATTTTTCTCAGAATTATAGTTGGGCACTTTGTGTACAAAAGAGAGTAGAAGCTGGTTACAAAGCTCTATATTCATTGTTAAATCGATGTAGAAGAGCTCATCTAGTATCTTGGAGTCTTAGGAAATTTTTATTTAGGAGTTTAGTGTTGCCGGTGGTTCTATATGGGACACAAGTGTGGGGTCCTGGCAGTAAGAAGACAAGTTGGGAGCGTGTGGAGAGGGTGCAAAAGATCTTCTTACAAGAAGAGTTAGGTGTAAGGAACCAAACTCCTTATGCTATTCTTCTTGCGGAAACCGGTTGTCTACCTCTTGAGGCTAAAGCTCTCTACTTGACCATCACTTATATTAGAAGGGTGAGATCTCTTGATGCTTCTCGACTTCCTCTTCATGCTTTGCGTGCCACACGTTCCAAGGGATGGTTTGCAGATGTGATCACTTGGTCTTTGAGGTGGAATGTGACGGAATTGGATTGGGATCTGCAACCTATGGCCCTTCGCGAGCGTATTAAGGAGGAGTTTCTCAACATCATTTGGAGGAGAGGAGGCACTAAAATGCAGTTTTATCAACTTCATGTGAATCCTATGCTTATTTATTGTGAGCAAGGGTACCTTGTTGCAGAGATTGCTACATCTTTACGTCATATTATTGCCAGGCATAGAACAGGATCTCATAGGCTTGGAATTGAGGAAGGACGTTGGTTGAATATTGATAGGAGTGAACGGATTTGTAGGCTATGTGATGGGAGAAATGTTGAGGATGAAGAGCATGTGTTTATTACTTGTACTAGATATATAGAGATTCGAGTAGCGCATAAAGTTGATGTCGAGAATTTCTTTTCTCTGCTTCAACTCGAGCCTTATAATTAGTTACCGTTCTAGTGCTTTGGGCACTAGCTAGGGGGTTCTTTTGGTTCTCTCCTAGTTTGGAGTTGGATTGTTTGTATTGTGTTTTTTAGCCTTTTGACCCTTTGGATCCCACGGGCTTGATCTATTTACCATTTACCATTTACCATTCTGTCAAGAGCAAGAGATTGAAAAGGCTAATCAATTTGCTCGTATGAAGAATGTGAGGATTTCGGGTCTACCTGAATCTGAGAAGGAAGAGGTGAAGAGTGTGGTCACCAAGTTTTTCACTAAAACACTTGATGTTCATAATCCGGATTTGGCTCATGCTTATCGTATTGGCAACAAAGGCACACAACCTCGTGCCATTATTGTTAAGTTTGTAGATCAAGCTCAACATGATATGGCTTTAGCTAACAAGGCCATTCTCAAGGGACGGAGGATTTGGTTAGATCCAGATCTTACACCTCTTCAAGTTGAAGCAAGGAGGAAGGAGCTTGCAAAAGTCAAAGAAGCTCAAGATGCAGGTTTTGTAGCTTATCTACGTGATAGTCAAGCTATTATCACCAAGAGGAGGAGACAATCATCAACCTAGCAATCCAAGAGATTGAGGGTGTTGATGTGGAACATAAGAGGCCTATCTACAACTAAGTATGTGAGTGCACATCCGATTTGGAAGATGGCGGACATCCTCAACATTGTTGAGACTTGGGAGCATGAAAGTAATGTTATTGGAGAGATACAAGGGTTTACTCTGGTGGGATCTACTTGGAACCATAGAAATCGACGAGCAGGAAGAGGCTTTGGAGGCATTGCTACTTTCATCAGATCTGAACTTCTTCCTATGATACATTTGGAAAGCCAAGATATTGGGAAACAATATCATTGGCTTCGTCTTGGATCGATTGGAGGATCTTACAGTTATTTGGCAGTTTGTTACTTTGCACCATTATCCATGCAGAATTACTCCACAAGCACTTGCAATCGAAGTCAACCGTTCCATCGGCTCATTGGAGGACTTGGGGATTGATATTTGATAGAAGCTCATCAAGTTTGAAGTTGCATGGACGCTTGAGTGAGAAGTTACGATATTTTTTGGTGTTTCGACCTATAATTTAGAGTGTTTCGGTTGATACGGAAGTTGATACGACATGGCTTCTCAAGACGATATTTTTCAGCTTCTGCAAACAATTTTCGAAGAGTTGAAGGAACTTCGACATGAATTCAAGATGCAACAGGCTGCTTTAACTCTCGCACATAATCAAATTCGAGAGTTGAAGGGATCACAGAAGAACGTGGAGAAGGTGTTCAAGGATAGTGTGGGTGTGATGTGGGATGTATCTAAATCTGTGGATGACATCCAAGGGAAGGTATGCTCTCAGATGACAAGTGCGGATAGTCCTAGATTGCATGAGGTGGTCGAAAGCTTAGATTTGAAGATCAAATCCTACGCTGAAGCTACAAAGGCTGCTCAAAGAATTGAAAGAAGAATTGCATAAGAAGTTTGGGTCCTCACACCCAATTCTTCTTGTAAGAAGATCTTTTGCACCCTCTCCAAACGCTGCCAACCTGTCTTCTTACAACCAGGACCCCACACTTGTGTTCCATATAAGATAACGAGAAACACTAAGCTCCTTAATGGTAAATGGTAAATGGTAAATAGATCAAGCCCGTGGGACCCAAAGGGTCAAAAGGCTAAAAAACACAATACAAACAATCCAACTCCAAACTAGGAGAGAACCAAAAGAACCCCCTAGCTAGTGCCCAAAGCACTAGAACGGTAACTAATAATATCTCTAATGTAACAACCTAAATCATAAGGCTCGAGTTGAAGCAGAGAAAAGAAATTCTCGACATCAACTTTATGCGCCACTCGAATCTCTACATACCTAGAACAAGTAAGAAATACATGCTCTTCATCCTCAACTTTTCTTCCATCACATAGCCTACAAATACGTTCACTCCTATCAATGTTCAACCAACGCCCTTCTTCAATCCCAAGACTATGGGATCCAGTTCTATGTCTAGCAATAATATGACGTAAAGAAGTAGATATCTCTGCAAGTAAGTATCCTTGCTCACAATAAACAAGCATAGGATTCACATGAAATTGATAAAACTGCATCTTGGTGCCTCGTCTGCTCCACATAATGCTGAGAAATTCCTCCTTAATACGCTCGCGTAGGGCAATAGGTTGCAAATTCCAATCGAGTTCCGTCACATTCCACCTCAAAGACCAAGTCAGCACATCTGCAAACCAACCCTTGGGACGTGTGGCACGCAAAGCTTCAAGAGGAAGTCGAGAAGCATCAAGAGATCTCACTCTTTTAACGTAAGTGATAGTCAAAAAGAGAGCTTCAGCCTCAAGAGGTAGACAATCTGTTTCCGCAAGAAGAATTGCATAAGAAGTTTGGGTCCTCACACCCAATTCTTCTTGTGAGAAGATCTTTTGCACCCTCTCCAAACGCTGCCAACCTGTCTTCTAACAACCAGGATCCCACACTTGTGTTCCATATAAGATAACGGGAAACACTAAGCTCCTGAATAAGAATTTCCTAAGACTCCAAGACACTAGATGAGCTCCTCTACATCTATTTAGCAATGAATATAGAGCTTTGAAACCAGCTTCTACCCTCTTTTGCACACAAAGTGGCCAACTATAATCAGATGAGAAATCAATGCCCAAATATTTGTAACTTTTCACTTGTTCCAACTCTAATCCTTTGTAACAAAAAGAGAGCTTGGATCTAGTGCCCACAAGAATGACTTTGGACTTCTCCAAATTGACTTCCATCTGATTTTGAGTACAAAAGCTAGCCAAAGTGTCGAGGTGTTTCTGTAAACTAGTGGCATCACGTGCTAGTAATATGACATCATCTGCATACAAAAGAGCTTTGATGACAAAGCCTCCAAGTTTAACACCTTCGCTATCACAATCCTCCAACCACCTTTCTATATCATCTATGAAAACTCCAAAGAGAGTGGGAGAGAGAGGACAACCTTGAATGACTCCAATGGTGCTGATAATCTCTTCGGTCTGAGAAGTGTTGATCTTGGCCCGAACTGAGTGGTATAATGCAGCCACCGCTGCCAAGAGATCTGATGGTACTCCAATGGTTTGCAATCTTTGCCATAAAAGCTCACGAGGTACTGTGTCAAAAGCTTTCTTGAAATCAATGAAGGCACAAAACAAAGCTTTTCCATTGCCCTTGGATTTCTCCCATAGAACACGTAAAACCAAGATATGGTCTATAGTGTTGAATGTAGGACGAAAACCAGCTTGCAATTGTGCTCTTTTCTGACAAGATTCAGCCCATGTGCTCAACTTTGACTCCACCAATTTGCCAAATAACTTGGCAAAAATACTACCCACCATGATAGTGCGATAGTTTGTCACCAAGGCCTTGCTCCCAGATTTGTGAATAGGAACAATCTTCCGTAGAGACCAAGATGAAGGAAAGCCATAAATAGCAGCATCCTCTAACACTTTCGTGAGTATAGGCCCAATAGCATCTCCTCCCCACTTGAGAAGTTCAATGGAAAGCCCATCCAAATCCTCACATTTACCATTTGCCAATTGTTTGAGTTGAGTCATCACTTCAACTTCTGAAAATAAGCCTGGATTTCCTTCACAATGTGGCATAGATGCAACATTGGAAAAGAAATAAAGCTTTTCAGCAAAAGAAATCAAAGACTTGGGATCAAGAGTGGGTTTAGAAGATCGCACTGCCAACCGCCTCCAAAAGGATTTGGGATTCTCCAAGAGCTCCTTTGTCAAGCACTCTTGCTTCTGCCTCAAAAATGCTCGTTTCTTGGACTTCACCAAGTCTTTGTAAAGTCTTGTCATAATCAGCCGATTGTGAAGATCCAAGGATTTATCAAGTGATCTCGCCCTCGCTTGCTTGCAATCAAAGTCAAACCATCCATTGCAAGGAATACCTCTAGCTCTCCTGGTCTTATGTCTCAAAAAGAACTTAGAAGCAGAGTTTTGGAGCAACTCAGTTAGTTGCAAACTAGATGTATGTGGATCAAGGCTCCAAGTAGTACAAGTCAAGAGGTCTTGGAAATGTTCACTATAAAGTTGCTTCTTACTAGCATCTAAACAAAACTTGGGGGAAGTAGAAACAAAGTGACATGTAGTGAGAGGGATTGACGTTGACAACAAAAGAGTAAATAAAAGAGGTGTATGATCTGATTCTGGTTGAGGCTCTAGAATATCAAACGCTGAGATAAATGAACTATTAGTGGCAGAGGACAAAAGATAATCTATAGTGCTAACACCAGTAGAGGAAAAACATGTATTGGAGTGAGAGTTGGGAAAGAAAGAAACACCATTGAGAACTTTCAGATTACAAGTGGCTCCAAAAGTCAAGAAATGCTCAGTCAAATCATTTGTGAAAGTATCACAAGAGACTCTAGACCACAAACTATCTCTACTTTCTTCAAAAGAGTGGGAAGACAAGGAACTATCAAATTGTGTAAATTGAGTGGAACGTATGCGGGCATTGAAGTCTCCAACAAGAAAAACTTCACCTTTGTCTTGATATTTGAGAACATCTCCAATGAGCCGATGGAATGGTTGACTTCGATTGCAAGTACTTGTGGAGTAGATCTGCATGGATAATGGTGCAAAATAACAAACTGCCAAATAACTGTAAGATCCTCCAATTGATCCAAGACGAAGCCAATGATATTGTTTCCCAATATCTTGGCTTTCCAAATGTATCATAGGAAGAAGTTCAGATCTGATGAAAGTAGCAATGCCTCCATAGCCTCTTCCTGCTCGTCGATTTCTATGGTTCCAAGTAGATCCCACCAGAGTAAAACCTTGTATCTCTCCAATAACATTACTTTCCTGCTCCCAAGTCTCAACAATGTTGAGGATGTCCGCCATCTTCCAAATCGGATGTGCACTCACATACTTAGTTGTAGATAGGCCTCTTATGTTCCACATCAACACCCTCAATCTCTTGGATTGCTAGGTTGATGATTGTCTCCTCCTCTTGGTGATAATAGCTTGACTATCACGTAGATAAGCTACAAAACCTGCATCTTGAGCTTCTTTGACTTTTGCAAGCTCCTTCCTCCTTGCTTCAACTTGAAGAGGTGTAAGATCTGGATCTAACCAAATCCTCCGTCCCTTGAGAATGGCCTTGTTAGCTAAAGCCATATCACGTTGAGCTTGATCTACAAACTTAACAATAATGGCACGAGGTTGTGTGCCTTTGTTGCCAATACGATAAGCATGAGCCAAATCCGGATTAGGAACATCAAGTGTTTTAGTGAAAAACTTGGTTACCACACTGCCCTTCACTTCTAGAGTTTCAACCACTTCATGCAAAGCAGGAGTAGTAACAGTAGAAGCTTGAGAACCAACCTTGTCTTGAATGTCCTCAACAGATCTAGAGATTTGGAGCATGATCTTCTCAAAACTTTTGTGAGAAATCTTCAACTCCCTGATTTCATTCTTTGCAGCAGCCAAGGCAACATTTTGTGCCTTGAATTCTTGGCGTAGCACTTTCAATTCCTCCAAAACCGTTTGCACAAGATTGAGAAGTTTGTTTTCAGAATCCATCATGAACCCAACTTTGCAAGATGTTACACAAGCTCAAAGTTTCGAAATGAAAACTTCTTGACAGCAGCTTTGTTGGGGCTGACAATTCGCAGGTATGTGCGCCCGGCCGTCGTGAACAAGCCCACCAAATCTCAGCTCCTGTTGACACTCCAGCAAGAAGATATGGCCCCCGCAAGATTCATGCTCAAATCCCTAAACTCAAAGATTCGAAATGACAACTTCTTGACAGCAGCGATAAGAATAAGATAATAATAAGAAGAATAATAATAATGATAATAATAATAATAATAATAATTTCCTAAGACTCCAAGACACTAGATGAGCTCCTCTACATCTATTTAGCAATGAATATAGAGCTTTGAAACCAGCTTCTACCCTCTTTTGCACACAAAGTGGCCAACTATAATCAGATGAGAAATCAATGCCCAAATATTTGTAACTTTTCACTTGTTCCAACTCTAATCCTTTGTAACAAAAAGAGAGCTTGGATCTAGTGCCCACAAGAATGACTTTGGACTTCTCCAAATTGACTTCCATCTGATTTTGAGTACAAAAGCTAGCCAAAGTGTCGAGGTGTTTCTGTAAACTAGTGGCATCACGTGCTAGTAATATGACATCATCTGCATACAAAAGAGCTTTGATGACAAAGCCTCCAAGTTTAACACCTTCGCTATCACAATCCTCCAACCACCTTTCTATATCATCTATGAAAACTCCAAAGAGAGTGGGAGAGAGAGGACAACCTTGAATGACTCCAATGGTGCTGATAATCTCTTCGGTCTGAGAAGTGTTGATCTTGGCCCGAACTGAGTGGTATAATGCAGCCACCGCTGCCAAGAGATCTGATGGTACTCCAATGGTTTGCAATCTTTGCCATAAAAGCTCACGAGGTACTGTGTCAAAAGCTTTCTTGAAATCAATGAAGGCACAAAACAAAGCTTTTCCATTGCCCTTGGATTTCTCCCATAGAACACGTAAAACCAAGATATGGTCTATAGTGTTGAATGTAGGACGAAAACCAGCTTGCAATTGTGCTCTTTTCTGACAAGATTCAGCCCATGTGCTCAACTTTGACTCCACCAATTTGCCAAATAACTTGGCAAAAATACTACCCACCATGATAGTGCGATAGTTTGTCACCAAGGCCTTGCTCCCAGATTTGTGAATAGGAACAATCTTCCGTAGAGACCAAGATGAAGGAAAGCCATAAATAGCAGCATCCTCTAACACTTTCGTGAGTATAGGCCCAATAGCATCTCCTCCCCACTTGAGAAGTTCAATGGAAAGCCCATCCAAATCCTCACATTTACCATTTGCCAATTGTTTGAGTTGAGTCATCACTTCAACTTCTGAAAATAAGCCTGGATTTCCTTCACAATGTGGCATAGATGCAACATTGGAAAAGAAATAAAGCTTTTCAGCAAAAGAAATCAAAGACTTGGGATCAAGAGTGGGTTTAGAAGATCGCACTGCCAACCGCCTCCAAAAGGATTTGGGATTCTCCAAGAGCTCCTTTGTCAAGCACTCTTGCTTCTGCCTCAAAAATGCTCGTTTCTTGGACTTCACCAAGTCTTTGTAAAGTCTTGTCATAATCAGCCGATTGTGAAGATCCAAGGATTTATCAAGTGATCTCGCCCTCGCTTGCTTGCAATCAAAGTCAAACCATCCATTGCAAGGAATACCTCTAGCTCTCCTGGTCTTATGTCTCAAAAAGAACTTAGAAGCAGAGTTTTGGAGCAACTCAGTTAGTTGCAAACTAGATGTATGTGGATCAAGGCTCCAAGTAGTACAAGTCAAGAGGTCTTGGAAATGTTCACTATAAAGTTGCTTCTTACTAGCATCTAAACAAAACTTGGGGGAAGTAGAAACAAAGTGACATGTAGTGAGAGGGATTGACGTTGACAACAAAAGAGTAAATAAAAGAGGTGTATGATCTGATTCTGGTTGAGGCTCTAGAATATCAAACGCTGAGATAAATGAACTATTAGTGGCAGAGGACAAAAGATAATCTATAGTGCTAACACCAGTAGAGGAAAAACATGTATTGGAGTGAGAGTTGGGAAAGAAAGAAACACCATTGAGAACTTTCAGATTACAAGTGGCTCCAAAAGTCAAGAAATGCTCAGTCAAATCATTTGTGAAAGTATCACAAGAGACTCTAGACCACAAACTATCTCTACTTTCTTCAAAAGAGTGGGAAGACAAGGAACTATCAAATTGTGTAAATTGAGTGGAACGTATGCGGGCATTGAAGTCTCCAACAAGAAAAACTTCACCTTTGTCTTGATATTTGAGAACATCTCCAATGAGCCGATGGAATGGTTGACTTCGATTGCAAGTACTTGTGGAGTAGATCTGCATGGATAATGGTGCAAAATAACAAACTGCCAAATAACTGTAAGATCCTCCAATTGATCCAAGACGAAGCCAATGATATTGTTTCCCAATATCTTGGCTTTCCAAATGTATCATAGGAAGAAGTTCAGATCTGATGAAAGTAGCAATGCCTCCATAGCCTCTTCCTGCTCGTCGATTTCTATGGTTCCAAGTAGATCCCACCAGAGTAAAACCTTGTATCTCTCCAATAACATTACTTTCCTGCTCCCAAGTCTCAACAATGTTGAGGATGTCCGCCATCTTCCAAATCGGATGTGCACTCACATACTTAGTTGTAGATAGGCCTCTTATGTTCCACATCAACACCCTCAATCTCTTGGATTGCTAGGTTGATGATTGTCTCCTCCTCTTGGTGATAATAGCTTGACTATCACGTAGATAAGCTACAAAACCTGCATCTTGAGCTTCTTTGACTTTTGCAAGCTCCTTCCTCCTTGCTTCAACTTGAAGAGGTGTAAGATCTGGATCTAACCAAATCCTCCGTCCCTTGAGAATGGCCTTGTTAGCTAAAGCCATATCACGTTGAGCTTGATCTACAAACTTAACAATAATGGCACGAGGTTGTGTGCCTTTGTTGCCAATACGATAAGCATGAGCCAAATCCGGATTAGGAACATCAAGTGTTTTAGTGAAAAACTTGGTTACCACACTGCCCTTCACTTCTAGAGTTTCAACCACTTCATGCAAAGCAGGAGTAGTAACAGTAGAAGCTTGAGAACCAACCTTGTCTTGAATGTCCTCAACAGATCTAGAGATTTGGAGCATGATCTTCTCAAAACTTTTGTGAGAAATCTTCAACTCCCTGATTTCATTCTTTGCAGCAGCCAAGGCAACATTTTGTGCCTTGAATTCTTGGCGTAGCACTTTCAATTCCTCCAAAACCGTTTGCACAAGATTGAGAAGTTTGTTTTCAGAATCCATCATGAACCCAACTTTGCAAGATGTTACACAAGCTCAAAGTTTCGAAATGAAAACTTCTTGACAGCAGCTTTGTTGGGGCTGACAATTCGCAGGTATGTGCGCCCGGCCGTCGTGAACAAGCCCACCAAATCTCAGCTCCTGTTGACACTCCAGCAAGAAGATATGGCCCCCGCAAGATTCATGCTCAAATCCCTAAACTCAAAGATTCGAAATGACAACTTCTTGACAGCAGCGATAAGAATAAGATAATAATAAGAAGAATAATAATAATGATAATAATAATAATAATAATAATTTCCTAAGACTCCAAGACACTAGATGAGCTCCTCTACATCTATTTAGCAATGAATATAGAGCTTTGAAACCAGCTTCTACCCTCTTTTGCACACAAAGTGGCCAACTATAATCAGATGAGAAATCAATGCCCAAATATTTGTAACTTTTCACTTGTTCCAACTCTAATCCTTTGTAACAAAAAGAGAGCTTGGATCTAGTGCCCACAAGAATGACTTTGGACTTCTCCAAATTGACTTCCATCTGATTTTGAGTACAAAAGCTAGCCAAAGTGTCGAGGTGTTTCTGTAAACTAGTGGCATCACGTGCTAGTAATATGACATCATCTGCATACAAAAGAGCTTTGATGACAAAGCCTCCAAGTTTAACACCTTCGCTATCACAATCCTCCAACCACCTTTCTATATCATCTATGAAAACTCCAAAGAGAGTGGGAGAGAGAGGACAACCTTGAATGACTCCAATGGTGCTGATAATCTCTTCGGTCTGAGAAGTGTTGATCTTGGCCCGAACTGAGTGGTATAATGCAGCCACCGCTGCCAAGAGATCTGATGGTACTCCAATGGTTTGCAATCTTTGCCATAAAAGCTCACGAGGTACTGTGTCAAAAGCTTTCTTGAAATCAATGAAGGCACAAAACAAAGCTTTTCCATTGCCCTTGGATTTCTCCCATAGAACACGTAAAACCAAGATATGGTCTATAGTGTTGAATGTAGGACGAAAACCAGCTTGCAATTGTGCTCTTTTCTGACAAGATTCAGCCCATGTGCTCAACTTTGACTCCACCAATTTGCCAAATAACTTGGCAAAAATACTACCCACCATGATAGTGCGATAGTTTGTCACCAAGGCCTTGCTCCCAGATTTGTGAATAGGAACAATCTTCCGTAGAGACCAAGATGAAGGAAAGCCATAAATAGCAGCATCCTCTAACACTTTCGTGAGTATAGGCCCAATAGCATCTCCTCCCCACTTGAGAAGTTCAATGGAAAGCCCATCCAAATCCTCACATTTACCATTTGCCAATTGTTTGAGTTGAGTCATCACTTCAACTTCTGAAAATAAGCCTGGATTTCCTTCACAATGTGGCATAGATGCAACATTGGAAAAGAAATAAAGCTTTTCAGCAAAAGAAATCAAAGACTTGGGATCAAGAGTGGGTTTAGAAGATCGCACTGCCAACCGCCTCCAAAAGGATTTGGGATTCTCCAAGAGCTCCTTTGTCAAGCACTCTTGCTTCTGCCTCAAAAATGCTCGTTTCTTGGACTTCACCAAGTCTTTGTAAAGTCTTGTCATAATCAGCCGATTGTGAAGATCCAAGGATTTATCAAGTGATCTCGCCCTCGCTTGCTTGCAATCAAAGTCAAACCATCCATTGCAAGGAATACCTCTAGCTCTCCTGGTCTTATGTCTCAAAAAGAACTTAGAAGCAGAGTTTTGGAGCAACTCAGTTAGTTGCAAACTAGATGTATGTGGATCAAGGCTCCAAGTAGTACAAGTCAAGAGGTCTTGGAAATGTTCACTATAAAGTTGCTTCTTACTAGCATCTAAACAAAACTTGGGGGAAGTAGAAACATAGTGACATGTAGGGAGAGGGATTGACGTTGACAACAAAAGAGTAAATAAAAGAGGTGTATGATCTGATTCTGGTTGAGGCTCTAGAATATCAAACGCTGAGATAAATGAACTATTAGTGGCTGATGACAAAAGATAATCTATAGTGCTAACACCAGTAGAGGAAAAACATGTATTGGAGTGAGAGTTGGGAAAGAAAGAAACACCATTGAGAACTTTCAGATTACAAGTGGCTCCAAAAGTCAAGAAATGCTCAGTCAAATCATTTGTACAAGGATCACAAGAGACTCTAGACCACAAACTATCTCTACTTTCTTCAAAAGAGTGGGAAGACAAGGAACTATCAAATTGTGTAAATTGAGCGGAACGTATGCGGGCATTGAAGTCTCCAACAAGAAAAACTTCACCTTTGTCTTGATATTTGAGAACATCTCCAATGAGCCGATGGAATGGTTGACTTCGATTGCAAGTGCTTGTGGAGTAGATCTGCATGGATAATGGTGCAAAATAACAAACTGCCAAATAACTGTAAGATCCTCCAATCGATCCAAGACGAAGCCAATGATATTGTTTCCCAATATCTTGGCTTTCCAAATGTATCATAGGAAGAAGTTCAGATCTGATGAAAGTAGCAATGCCTCCAAAGCCTCCTCCTGCTCGTCGATTTCTATGGTTCCAAGTAGATCCCACCAGAGTAAACCCTTGTATCTCTCCAATAACATTACTTTCATGCTCCCAAGTCTCAACAATGTTGAGGATGTCCGCCATCTTCCAAATCGGATGTGCACTCACATACTTAGTTGTAGATAGGCCTCTTATGTTCCACATCAACACCCTCAATCTCTTGGATTGCTAGGTTGATGATTGTCTCCTCCTCTTGGTGATAATAGCTTGACTATCACGTAGATAAGCTACAAAACCTGCATCTTGAGCTTCTTTGACTTTTGCAAGCTCCTTCCTCCTTGCTTCAACTTGAAGAGGTGTAAGATCTGGATCTAACCAAATCCTCCATCCCTTGAGAATGGCCTTGTTAGCTAAAGCCATATCACGTTGAGCTTGATCTACAAACTTAACAATAATGGCACGAGGTTGTGTGCCTTTGTTGCCAATACGATAAGCATGAGCCAAATCCGGATTAGGAACATCAAGTGTTTTAGTGAAAAACTTGGTGACCACACTCTTCATCTCTTCCTTCTCAGATTCAGGTAGACCCGAAATCCTCACATTCTTCATACGAGCAAATTTATTAGCCTTTTCAATCTCTTGCTCTTGACAGAAAGAGATATGAGCAGACTTGGTAGCTTCAGCATATGATTTCATTTTCACTTCTAGAGTTTCAACCACTTCATGCAAAGCAGGAGTAGTAACAGTAGAAGCTTGAGAACCAACCTTGTCTTGAATGTCCTCAACAGATCTAGAGATTTGGAGCATGATCTTCTCAAAACTTTTGTGAGAAATCTTCAACTCCCTGATTTCATTCTTTGCAGCAGCCAAGGCAACATTTTGTGCCTTGAATTCTTGGCGTAGCACTTTCAATTCCTCCAAAACCGTTTGCACAAGATTGAGAAGTTTGTTTTCAGAATCCATCATGAACCCAACTTTGCAAGATGTTACACAAGCTCAAAGTTTCGAAATGAAAACTTCTTGACAGCAGCTTTGTTGGGGCTGACAATTCGCAGGTATGTGCGCCCGGCCGTCGTGAACAAGCCCACCAAATCTCAGCTCCTGTTGACACTCCAGCAAGAAGATATGGCCCCCGCAAGATTCATGCTCAAAGCCCTAAACTCAAAGTTTCGAAATGACAACTTCTTGACTGCATCTCCGTTGGAGCTGAAAATTTGCAGTTATGTTTGCCCGGCCGTTGTGAACAAGCCCACCAAATCTCAGCTCCCGTTGACACTCCAGTAAGAAGATATAGCCTCCGTAAGATTCATGATCAAATCCCTAAACTCAAAGTTTCGAAATGACAACTTCTTGACAGCAGCTCCGTTGGGGCTGAAAATTTGCAGGTATATGCGCCCGGCCGTCGTGAACAAGCTTACCAAATCTCAGCTCCCGTTGACACTCCAGCAAGAAGATATGGCCTCCGCAAGATTCATGCTCAAATCCCTAAACTCAAAGTTTCGAAATGACAACTTCTTGACAGCAGCTCCGTTGGGGCTGAAAATTTTCAGGTATGTGCGCCCGGCCGTCGTGAACAAGCCCACAAAATCTCAGCTCCCGTTGACACTCCAGCAAGAAGATATGGCCTACGCAAGATTCATGCTCAAATCCCTAAACTCAAAGTTTCGAATGTCATCAATGTTGATGATGTCCACCATCTACCAAATAGAATTAGCATTCACATGCTTCGTTGTAGAAAGGCATGTAATATTCCACATTAACACACTCAAGTTCTTGGATTGCTATGTTAATGGTTGTCTCTTGCGTTAAATGATAATTGCTTGTCTATCACTGAGATAAGAAAAAAATCCAACATCTTGAGCTTCTTTGAGTTTTGCAAGCTCATTTCTTCTTGACTCTACTTGTAGAGATGTGAGATCAGGACGTTGGCTTAATATTGATAGGAGTGAACGTACTTGTAGATTATGTGACGGTGAGTACATTGAGGATGTAGAGCATTTATTTGTTAATTGTATCTGGAGCTGAATTTTTGTGGAACACTATAGTAGGGCAGGGCGCAAGAGCCTGCAAAATCTCAGGCCGAACGCCATTCGGAGCGAGAAGTTGACGTGTCTTGAAGGTCTGAGCTTTTTGAGAGGAGAGGGTCGAATCTTGCAGGAGCCGTAACTTCGAGCTCGAGTGTGAACGGGAGCTAAAATTTCGTGGCATTGTGACGTTGGGCAAGGCGCTCAAGCCTGTCAATTTTTCAGTTTGAACGGAGTTCCAAAGTCACAATGCGTCCAATTTTGAATTTGGAACTTTGAGTTTCAAGATTTGAATTACAAAATTTTAGGACAAGAGGTTCTTACGGGAGCTGTTTCTTTGAGGTTGGGAGTGATCAGGAGCTGAATTTTTGTGAAACGCTGGAGTAGGGCAGGCCGCACGAGCCTGCTAAATCTCATGCCGAACGCCATTTAGAGCGAGAATGTCTTGGAGATATGAGCTTTTTGAGAGGGGAGTGCCGAACTTTGCAAAGGTCGTTATGAACAGGGACTGAAATTTTATGACATTGTGACGTTGGGCAAATCGTTCAAGCCCGTCAATTTTCAGATCGAACGGAGTTCCAAAGTCAGAATATGACCAATTTTGAATTTCAAGATTTGAGATTAATACTGGAAATAATGTAGATTTTGAAAACTCGATAGTTTCAAGTTTAGTAAAATCAGTACTTCCACATAAGGCTTTTTGCATTTAGAGCGTCATCTTGTGAGTAATGAAGAAGTGTGTTAAGATCCCGGACTGTGGTAAAATACTCTTCCCGTTACAAAAAACCTGACTAGATTGTTTTCATAATATAATAGCATTAGTAGTGAACTATTCAGATATTCTAATTTCAAGCTAGGCTAACTTCCCTCATCTGATCTTCACATTATTCTTGGTCCCACACTAAAACTATCTTCCTTATCATTTTCTGATGTATCATGCACTGAACTTTTATCATGATAAGGTGAATCTTTTTACATGTCTGCTTGTCTAACTAAATGGTAAATAGATCAAGCCCTTGGTACCCAAAGGATCAAAAGGCTGACAAACACAATTATAAAGTAAATAAATGACCGATTATGCATACCCATGAGTGAGTCTTAGTAACGGCATTTTTCTTAGAACACCGACGGGTGCAATGGTTGGAAGGAACCAAAAGTAAAAACAGAAAACTTACTTGCTAATGCAATAATCCTTACGTTGTCAACCTTACTTGTACTCTTGCTAAACAATGCCTCATTGCATCAAAATCCATTAAGCCCTTCAGTTCTAGGTGCCAGTGAAACATATATCATAGCAATTAAACCATTAGTCTAAACAATGCGTCATTACATCAAAAGCCATCAACACCCTTCAGTTCGGGGTGCCACTGAAACATATATCATAGCAATCAAACCACTAGTCTAAACAATGCGTCATTACATCAAAAGCCATCAACACCCTTCAGTTCGGGGTGCCACTGAAACATATATCATAGCAATCAAACCACTAGTCTAAACAATGCGTCATTACATCAAAAGCCATCAACACCCTTCAGTTCGGGGTGCCACTGAAACATATATCATAGCAATCAAACCACTAGTCTAAACAATGCGTCATTACATCAAAAGCCATCAACACCCTTCAGTTCGAGGTGCCAGTGAAACATACATCATAGCAATTAAAACATTAGTCATGAATTTAAAAAAGCTTCTCTTCAACAGTAATCTCAATGTAAATTTACATGGAGCAACGCTGCTCAAAGAAACTGACCTATAAGTGAAGATGCTTCCAGTGGGCTATGCCAATTGCATCGAAACCTAGAAGTAATGCGAACAGAGCACCAGCGGTTGGAGGGAGAAAAAATTCTGTTCGAAGAATCGAATTTCATCTATTGGAAAGAAGATGGTGTCAAGAGATAGACAACACTTCTAAGGGAGTGCTAGCTTGAATCTTGTAATCACATGAAAGAAATTCGTAGCACGAGCTGAACCGATTTGATAGAATCGTCCTCGCCAAAACGCTCCACAAAGAATGTGTCATGTTGGGAATACCCCGAAATGCCTCCTTTATGACCGAGTTCACGAGGCTGAAATACTTTCCCAGAAACATGTCTAACGTCATGACTTTGTCACCAGCTCCAGGTTAGCTTGTCCAACCTTGCAAATCTCTTTCCTCACCTTCTTTGTAGACCGAAACCCGACATCCTGAACTTAGTGTATGATTAAAAGGACAATCAACTAGCCATCATAGTGAGATCTCTACTTTGACTCAACTATGCGACGAAACTAGCATGGAACTGTTTGCAGAATATAGGCCACCACAATCTTAAGGCATAATCTACCCAGTATATGCGTTGGAATTAGAGAAAAAATTGACAGCTATATTTACAAGCAAGGGACCTAGTGAAAGAGCAGCAACTATGTCTTGGTGGTGATGGGTGGTCCAAAAACGAAATTTAAAACCCAGATTAGGTTCGGTTCGAAGTGGACTGTCGCTATAGTTGCCACCTCTGGACTTCATATCGCTATACATCCTGTCACAAGCATAGAGACGAAACAACGTTAGAACTACAAGCCTTAGACATTGATAGTCTTAGCTCAAACTTATGGACTTTGAGCCTTGAAGTGAGAGGGAATGAACAGGGAAGAACCCATCTTGTGAAATCAAGATGGCAATAAAAGGAAGGATCAATCTTGAAGACTCTAGAAACTGGAACGTTTACATAAAGCTCTCCTGACAAAATAACATCTTCTGATGACAAACATACTGATGAACTATAGTCAAACGATGGATATATAATGTAAAACATGTACACAAGGTAAACCTGTAAATCTGAGCTTTTGGATGTTTGCAAACAAAAGAACCGCATAGAAGATTCTGCTAGTGATAATGTGTTCAAAGACACAGTCCATCTTCACCTCTGAGCGAAAGCGAACTGATGACAATTCAACGTGTTAGCTGGGCACTTGAGACCTCATATTCCGGGTATCATCCTCTGCAACAAGTGATCGCAAATTTTTGTAGGAACGAACACCTCATTAGAATGAGATGGAGTTACCATAAAAGCCGCCAAAGCTCTCTCTTAGTGCAAACTCTTCTCGCATATGTAGTGGTCTTGAATCTGTGATATCAACAACAGCGTCGACAAACAATCAACAGGTAAATATGATTGGATTTCTTTTGCTTCATTTCCACCAACTTAAATAAGCTTTCATCAAATACCCCCTGACTTGCAACCAATCATATTTTTCTACAGAATATGACTTTTGTTAGAAATTCATATCAAGACTAGCTCGAATGAGCTTATCATTGAAATTTGAATTACCAAAATCAGGTACATGCCTAATTTTTACGACACTACAATGTGTTGTTTTTCTCTATACAATACGAAATAATCAAATTATCCCAGAGATTTTACATTCGAAATCTGTTCTAGATGTATTGACAATGTCTGATGACTCCCTTGGTGTAGCCATAGCTTGCTCCACTCCCCTTTCCCTCACGTATGCAAAACTCATATCAATCTCTAATTAACACTCATAACTTTTTTAATTTAAAATCAACTCGAAATCCACTTAAGAGGGTTAACTCCAGACCATTTCTCAACTACACAGCACTAAGAGTGTGATCATTGCATGAAGAAATGACCACTTGCAAGGTACGTACTCTTACCTGTAATAAGATGAGATTAATCTTTACAGTCAAACTAACAATACAGACAAATTCCATTCCTCAAACTAGAACTTGAAAACCTAACTCAAAAACAGAATCTTAACGTGGCTGGTGGTTGCTTAACAATACTTAGCCTTGAGGTAAACTAGTAGATACCCAGAGTAAAAATTAATAATTTTACTTAAGCTCCGATTGAAACTTCTCTGTGGTTAAAATAATATAAATCTTTTTACTCTTTACAATTACTATTCTATTGGAAAATAGAGAAACAAACTTGGAAACTAGCGATTAGGTCATATAATGATGTAAATTTTGATATCGAAGTCAACTTCTTGAGCTTTAGCAATCAAACATTACTTGTAAATAGTAAAAGTTTGATACTATCTTAAACCATTTCAATTACCAATATACCTCAAGGAATAAATGGGTTTACGACCATTTCAAGCCATTAAAGTAAGATGCTCAAGTTTTCATCATAAACTCGGTAACATTACTGGTGTGACTGTAAAGAACAGATGTCAAGAAATGATGGGAATAAATCTGGAATCCTTGGAGAGTAATTGTCCCTATGTCTTACAATGAAGGAGGAAACAAAGAAAACAGACGATGATTGTGGAGAAAGTTAGATTTTTGTCTGATATATCATAAACTTGATATCAAACAATCTAGTGACCGTAAATAGATGTAATATTGTTGGGGTGGTGGGGTGCATCTCAATAAAGATCGACAGGTTGTTTGCAGTGTTCAAGATAAGTGGTTCAGATTGTTATATGTGAGGCGTAGTGAATCAAAGAAAGTTTATATTTCAAATAAAAAGAGTGCAGAGTTTAAAGTGGACATCTTTCTGAATCTAACATGACACTCTTAGTTTTACATGGTGGGAGAATCATGACAAAAGGAACATTTAAATTGTGATTTCTTTCTGCTCAAGGAAACTTTCACCAAAAACCTCACGAGTCTTTACAAGGTCTGTAATGTGGCATAGCTTTCGAAGTTTGGTGTCCTTCCTGAGAATAAAAAACCAGTGTTTTTTAAAAGTTCAGATTCTTCTTAACAATGAAAGAAATTCAAAGAGGGAAGAAGGTGAAAAGAGTCAAATCTGATAGGTGGCTAGAGTATAGTGACACTGAGTTCGTTGTTTTGTTTGGAAGCAATAGGATCTGATAAAATTAATGATTTTGAAGACAGTTTCACTTTATGAATAGTAAAAGTTAGTTCCTAACTTCTACCATAAATAACTACTAATATATATTGTTGGGGTTGAAGTGAGGTTAAACCACCATCATTCACCTTGAGATTAGGTTTTCGAGTTAGGACATGAGGCTCAAGTTATGTATATATTGCTACTGTAGATCTAACTAATTCAGATAATCACGATAGCCACCTAGACAGTGGTCAGTCCGTTGGAGTTGACACTCTACTTGGAATTACAAGTCATTCTCAAATTAATCAATGCGTTGTCTAACTTAAGGTGATGGGAGTAATAGCAAACCATGGCTGCAGAGGGGAATCATCACATACTACACATAAAATTCGTTGTATAGTGTCAGAGGAGTGAAGAGTGACAAAAAGAGCACCATAGTGTACTGAAGAAAGCTAGATATGTACCTGATTTTGTTAGAAACTCAATATCAGTAATCAAACTCACTGAAGCTTTCTGATGTGCACCTTAGAGAAAGGACAAAGCTATTAGTATGATTGTTAGAATCAAGAAGGAGTTTTGGGTAGCAGCTTTGAAGGCTGCTAACTACATCCAAAAAAAATTCCGACTTCAGAAATGAAGCATGGAATGTGAAGAATTTAAATGTTCAAAGTGTTTGATGTCCCAATTTATGCTGACAAACCAAAGGAGCAGAAGAAGAAACCAGTGATTAAAGCTTCAATCTTCGTCTTCATTGGTTATGAAGAATAATTGTACAGATACATTCTTCTCAACCCCAAAAACAGCAGAACAATCTGGAGTAGAGATGCATTGTTTGATGAAGCGAATATTTGGGATTATATGTATGGAAGAAACAGCTTTGAAATACCTGATATAGTTGCACCTATTGACGTAGTTAGAGTATTACCATTTCAAGGTGTTGCTGATGATAGAGATGGATCATCACCCCAATCACATGATTTCCAGCAAACTTAGATGACTGCAGGTTTTTGAAGTTGAAATTAAGGTGTTCTTTAGTTAAGTAGACATAGAACAAGAGGGTGCCACAGTCTGAAAGATCTGTAGAAGCTGCAGACTGGAGCTCTCACTGTGAGTATAATCAAAGTGGTCACACTCATGCTGAGTTGCTAACAGCTGTCGGGGTATAGCAGAAAGAACAGTGTGAGACAGAACCCTACAGACGACAAAATGCTCTTCCAACTTCCAAATTTGTTGAAGCTAGAAATTAAGCTTCGAAGTGTGGTAGATATGGAACCCTGTAAGAGATGGAGTTTTCTATGAAGTGCAAAGAGAAATCTGAGATTGGAAGTAGGAAGAATATGAAGCTTGTTAGTAAGAACATGGCGCAGGTATAGAATCAAATTGGATACCTACTACTTCTCTATAGTCAGAGTGCCTGAATGAGCATCAAAGCAAGTTTATTGCGAGTAATAGAGTGATTGCGTACTAGGTCTGACGTGTGATGAGGAGAATGCAAGGGTTCATGAACCTAACATGTTGCGTTGCACTTGCAAGGAAGAGTTCTAACTGAACAATAGATTCACATTCTCTTACTTTTACAATTGCATGTCTGTCCAGCCGACGCATTCTGATCCATATGTGGACTTGACCACATGAAAGTCCAGAAGATTGACTCCAGAAACCTCTCAAGCCAATAACGTAGGACTCGAGAGTTAATCAACATCACAAGTACTCTATGGATGGGGGCATTTAAGAGGAATAAATGACAGACTACACAAAATATAAGTGGAAATCTGTCTGCAACACAGAGAACCAATTACAGCTTCCAAATAGAGGTAACCAACAAAAAAGACTAACATACCTTGTTTCTTCCCCATGGAAATGGCCTGTGATGAAGGCTCACAGAAAGGAACATTAATGTCCAATACATTGCCTAGTCTCTCCAGCCCCTGACTTAATTTTCTGTACTTGTGCTGAAAGGCGTCCTGACCATTTTCGCTTTCATCTTCAGAATCACTTACAAGGTCTATTACCTCGATTGGCCGTTTCGAACCGACCTGATCAAGACACTTCTCTTGGTCAACTTTGTGCCACAAATCTTCTGTAACGGCAACATCCTCTCTCACATACAGGGGAGATTTGGCCTCAATATTTGAAACAGGACCAAAGTTCAAAGCCCACTGATCATGGAAAACGTCATGATCAACGTCCCCTTGAAACGCAGGTAAGTCCAGATCCAAGGCAGATGGATTTTGATTCAATGCTGTTTGAGTGCCTTTAGCAGAGGTGTTATACGGTTGCAGGGCAGATGGGTCATCAATAAAATTTGTCTGCGTGCCTTCAGTAGCGGTGCTGTACCAAGTCTGTGTACTGATAGAGCTCTGGGAAACCGGGATGAAACTAGTTTGTGTTTCCACTGAACACCTCGCTGGTTTGATACCCCTCTCCAAAATAGTCTTCAAATAAGACGTAGTATCTTCATCCAAGCCCCTACATTCCAAGCTTCTAAGTTCCAGCTGCAAATTTTCTGACTCGCACGTGGATGAGTATTTCGAGGCCAGCAGTTGCAAATAACCCTTCAAATTCTTTTGTTGTCTCCTCAACTCATCGTGATGTTTAGAGTCCTTCTTCAACAGCTCAACAAATTGCTCATTCCTGACTGTGGCTTTCCCAAGCTGTTCTTCTAATCTTCCTGCACCTTTGCGAACTTCTGTTGTTTCCTCTTTCAAGTTAAGAATGTCAATTTTCAGCTTAAGGATTTCGTCAAGACTCTCCTTTTCTTTTGATGCTGCTTGACTTTCCGCGTTCTTCAATCGTAGTCCAAGCTTTAGGACTTCTTTTCGACATTCTTGCAGGTCCTGGTGCCATGTACATAACGACCCCGTTAGAAAATAAAACGGCTTGATAGTTTGATCCTGTTAGTCAAGCTCACGATCGGGCCGGTTCAACATCTTCAAGTGTGAATCTCGCAATGCTCTAGAACATTGTGATGCTTAAAGCTCACTTCTGAGCTGTAGGCTCTGGCACTGTGCAGTATGTCACGGCTCTGTTCAAGCATCGCAGTCAATTTATCCTGTATCAGTCTAGATATTCAATACGAAAAGACTTTCTGAGCAAGAAACGATAATTAAGAACTTAGCACATGTTCAGATCACAATTCAAGCCTGTCGTTAACTCGACAAATAGTGAAATGGAAGTTGATCTTATGCCCTCTCTCTGACCTTGTGATTGTCAATTGTGTGATGTAAGAAGCAGCTCACGAAATAGATGGCTGTCACATCACGACTGGAATTTGAAAACCATACTTCAGTTTCAAGTCTAACTTCCTAGTGTGTATGGGCACCTGATGCATTCTTTAAATGAATTAAATGAGAATCAGTAACTTGGAAACGTTAGTGCTTAGTACATTCCCAATTTATAGATGAAGAGGAGGGCTACAAGACGCGGATATCGAAAGAGATGAAAATCTTGGATAAGCTAGTAAGAAGAGATAACATAAACTACTCCAGTCAAAAAAAGAAGTATAAAATAAGGTGCAATGCCCTAAAAACATATTAGAGGAGTGAATGAGGGAAGAAAAGATGAATTGGATCAGAGGAAAAAAGAAATGCAACACGGATCTGGGAACGGGAAGACCAGCTATATGTTAAGTGATTGTAACAGCCAGGAAAAAAAAATTCACTGCTCTCTACACACAAGGGCTTCAACCGACAACTCTTGCACCCATCGTTCGGATTTCTTGCTATTTTCACTATGTCCTGTACCAAAGCTTGGAAGGTCTTACTGGCTTCTTGTCGAGTGACAGAATCGAGTAAAACTTGGTAGTAGTGAAAAGGGGCCTCATGTATATGCCTTTGCCCGCACTTGAATTTAGCAATGTATAATCGGATCTCGAGGGGTGCCACTCTGTATCCTGACCTCACTCCTACAGTATCCATTCGCGAGGATACTACGACGATAGTGTGACGAGCTTGAAGTTTCACTGGTTGCAAACTAGCTGCATCACTTGGTCTTAGCAATCCAGACAGCAGCTCCATGCTCTCCTGGGGATTTAGAAGAGTGGAGAATACGTGAAAGTACACTTCAATGATGATATTCCAGCTAGGGAGCAAACTTAAAGAGATTTTTACTCTTATTGCGCCATTTCTCAGCAACAACACAAATGTGGGTAACATCATTTCAGTAACTAAACAGAAGTTTTGGACACTCACAAAAGTGCGTGCAGTGTACGCTTCCCGCAGCTTGGCCAGCTCTACTTCTCGCTTGTTTAAATCTTCTTCGCACTTGAAGTGCAGACTGACTAGTACAGTTCCATCTTTGAGCTTGCCTTGAAATTTTGCCTGCTCTTCTGTTCTAACCGCATTGCTGAGATCAACGTTAGAAGTATCCTTCAGCACAGTAGGTTTCCCAGACACCATAGAGCTAAGCTGTTCCACTTTACATTCCAAGAGCTGCTTCTCCTTCTGCAGAATTCTAACCTCTTGTACCTTCTTCACAAGCTGATCTGCATAGGCTCTCCCCATAACTTTGAAACCCCTCATTATTTTGAGAACTTCCGAAATAATTGCTGCAGTTTCACTGCCACTCCGCGCTGTCTGCAGTATTTCTCCAAAACGTTTGAGACTCTTCCCAAAGGCCACACATTGCTCATGCCCCATCTTGTCGTCCATTTTCCAACTTTCCAAAGTGAATCTGCCTTTCAAAACTGAACTCTGATGCTAATTTTCTCCTCTACTTCAAGTACCCTTCTCCCACAGGCAAGTTCCATCTTTTCCTCATTGCTTCCAGGTGCCAATCCGCGTCTATAAACAAAGCAAGATCCATATATGATCAATCAATGAGCTTCTCAAGTTCATAATATTGATCCCATAAACTCCTTCTTGCCTAGCAAGGTCTTCCACAAGACTCTGGACCAACAAATGAGATTCGTGGAACGCAACTATCAACAACATTGTGCAATTAAATCGAATTGATGCTAACTGCAACATGTGTGATTCAGGTCGGTGAGAAGTGCTTTTTGATGCTTTGTAGTAAACAGCGTGAGTCTGATTTAAGTAGCGCTAAAGGAAGACAATCACTTGTCAGAAACAACATCCGGCACCCTAAAAAATGCTACGGAGACTCTTGCAGTGCTCTTCAAATCAAAGCACATATGGCGATAAAGAATATCCCATGATATCATATGGCAATTGGTGACTGGTGGAAAGTGACTCTGTCCAAGGACAGATCTTCATTTGTAGACAGCCTGGGTACTGAAAATGATGCATAGCTATTTCAGAAAAAGAAGAAGAAAGGAAGAAACGGAAAGAACTCAAGCTCCACTCACCTGTGAAGTTTTTCAGTAAAGTAAACAGTAAAGTTTTTCGTCACCTAATTTCTGCTTCTCAGCTTACTAGTTTCCACTTCCTCACGTTTTCTTTATTGAAGTAACTAAATCAACTGAATAGTTCTGAAAACTCAAATCAAGACATAATTGATTTCTCAAAAATCAATTTGATTCAGCTCGACAGCGTGGGCAGTAGACGTCAGAATCGTCCGTAGACATGTGGTAAACAATTCAATCAAGGATGTGGTAAACTATCACCATAGAAGTTTGATGTGCGATTCTCGTCTATGTAAATAGATGCTTCAGAGCTGGTCCATCTGACTCACAACAGGGAGCAGCACTCTCTATCGCATGTCGCGCATTTTCTAATGCGCAGACTTGCAGCTACTCGCGTAGAGGAAATCGCGAACATACACGCTGAACACTGAAACCTGGCACAAATTCCACAACACATGATATAAAGACCCAGAATCAAGAAACAATCAATCTTCATTCTTTCGAAGTTTGAAGCTTTACAGAAGGAGTGTGTCCATCATCGTCGTTAGTCTGAAACCCGTAATTACCATATTCCGGCACCGCATCTCCATGACATAAATTGGGAATGAAGTCAGTAATGACCATTTCTGACTCGCTGACTCACTCACTGCACCTCGTCATAAATTTCGTCGTCGAATCCTGCCGAGCCTCGTCTGCTCCCACAGTAGTCCAGTCTTGGAATCGACCCAGCTGCTCTCCCGCTGCATCCTTCTCACATGCATCCTTCTCACATTCAAACATCGCCGGATTCAATACTCTTAGTCACCTCCCTAATTTTAATGGAGGTGATTTTAATGACTAGTTATCCCTCAGTTTAGCCTAATTATAAGTCACGTTCCGTTCCGCCACACCGAGCACATAGCCTCGTCACTCTCTCTCTCTCTCGGCCTTTTCCTCCAATGCTCCTTGTTCACCTCCTTCGCTAGTCTGCTGGGTGCTCGCTTGTTATTTACTCGTCTGTCTTTTGTGTTGGAGCCGGCGCGACTCGACTGGGGACGGGTCTGTCACGTTCACCTGCGACTCGCCACCGTTTATCTTCTCAGGCAGCCACGCCAGATTTAAGGTGACCGCTAAATCTAGTTATATCCATGCATGTCTATGATAATGAGCATAAATTGAGTGATAATTAATCGTTACCTAAAATTATATAAAATGAATGAGAACCAGCCGCTGACTAAAATTAAATAAAGTGAATATGTAATAGAATACTGTGAAACGCTGTACTGTACTGTACGTCTATCGTCTTAAAAAGTTCACCACGAAACATCTTGTGAATATTATCTTCATATTAAATAACATTGTATTTAAAAATAGACCTAAAATGGCCACCAAGTCCCTAATTGTATTCATTCAGCTCCGAACATTCCGTCTCTCCTTACTAGAAATTAATTTGGCCTATAATGTTTGTTACCTCCATGTCATTGCTCTATTAAAGAGCCCTTAGGTCACCTAACACATATATTCATATGGTGGTAATCATCTATACAGACGACTTTTTGGAAAGGTTGCTTACTCACCTGAATTCAAATTGCATTTGAATGCCTTTGACATTCACGCAACATGAACTTCATGTGGACATGAGATTTAACACCAAAACATTATATTTGAAACAAAGGTTTAAAAAAATCTTTTCGTTAAAATTCAATAATAATATTGACGATTGCAAATATAACTCTATTAATGCTTGAACATAACTGTCATTTTGATGTGTTTATAGTAGTGATTATGAATATAGGATATATGCTTTAAACTATAGGTATGACATGGGCTTAAATATTTTTTCGTTTCGTCTATACGTTAGACAATCTTATTATAGTAAATCTTCATTTTTGGTGGAATCTCAAATATTTCAAACTTGTGTTCATCTAGAGTATTGTTTCTTCAAATGTGTTGGCTTGTGGATGTAGACTCCACCACCTTGTGAGTACAAGTCAGACATTTTACTTCCTCTACAGCAATTAGATTACATGCTGCTTGGTTTGAGTACACTTCTTCATTACATTACAAACAAGAGGGTGGATGATTTTAAATGCAACATTAATAAGTATCTTTGTTACAAAACATAGCTCTATATAATTCATTAAAATTTTGATAATTTTTTCTTATCAGTAAAGATAAGTCAAATCTATAATTGATTAGGAATTAACATATTATTAAATTAAACATGAAAGGTACTTGTTATCAATGTTCACATCATGCTTCCAAAGTAATTGATTATATATCCTCTTGCATTTAATAGGAGTAAAATAAAATTTCTCTAATTGTTTAATAAGATTGATATAGAAATACAAATTTATTTTAACGTTGGCTTGAAAATTAGATAAATCTATGAATATCAAGTTGAATATGTTTATCATGATAGTTTTGTTCTTTATATCATAGTATAAGCAGATATGTTAGCATTTTTATCTTTGTTAACTTACATAAAATATTAAATGACTCAATTCACACAAACAATTTTGTAGTGCATAATATTTTTATCGTTAAAAGAAGATATAAATATGGTTTGGAAAAATATCAATAAAAATATTCTAAATATAAGGACAGATTTTGCATTACAGACTCTAAAACTGTGATTATTGTTATAAGTTAAATCTTATTGTTGATATTAACTCTGGTTAAGGAGTTAACTGAGGTTAGTTAACCTTGGTTAACCGCATATGTAGCTATTTATAGCTTAGGTAGTTGACTACCTTGGGTATATATACCCTGAGGGTGATAGGAAGAAAATCACTTCAAACAAACAGTAAACTCTCTCGAGCGTATTCCTTTGTGGACGTAGCCCCTGAGGGTGAACCACGTTATATAGTGTCTCAGTTGTGATTTGATATGTTGTGTTTTATGTTTTCTCGATTTACCGTTTACACTTATCTTTGTATAATCCAATTGATATATTCATTGTGTTTGTTTGTTTGTTTGTTTGTTTGTGAATCATATAAATTTCTTGGTATGATCTTGTGCAACAAAAAGTTATCTAACTATTAGCTAATATCGCAAAAAAATTTTATTTTGAAATGAATTAATTTGAAAATAAATTATGTTCAAAAAAACATTTAATTGCACTGAAAGATCTTTTTTTCAGGTAAAACCAAATTGATATTTAGCTAGTTACTTCCAAATTTTTTTTCCTTGATCAATGATTTATCTTATTTGTAGTTGAAATAATTCTTCTAGTATTATACTTAAAACCAACAAAATTATCAGATTGTTTTTTTTTTGCACCACCAATATCACAAGTACCATCTCATCATCTTCAACAAAACACGTCAAAATTTCATTTTCATTCTTAATAAATTTATAATGACTTGCAATTCAGATTATACTGTTTTGGAGGAAAAATAAATATGAGTAGATTTGTAAGTATCATATTTTATTGCAAAAAAATTAAAATATGTCTGCAAAAAATTTAAGTCGATGATCAATTGTACGAACACATTTTACAAATGATTCTATGATGACTAGAAAATTTTGCAATTTTTTTTTCTACTTGAATCCTATATATATACTTTCATATTTCATTTCATCATCTCTTTTTCAAAACATTATGATCAATTTTTTGAGAACATCATTCTACGGTACTTCTCAAAATAGCATCAGACATTTATTTGCTTGATGTAATAAATTTTGTGTTTGAAAACACGTCTTTCATCTCTTGTAATCATTTTTCTCAGTGAATTTTGATGTGACTTAGTTTTAAATTCAAATTTATAATTATTTCTATTATATGAAGACTGTAATTTATCAAAAAATCTATGTTTTCAACTAAGCAAAATGAAATTAAATCTCACTTGTTTAATTTATGAAAAATGAAAATATTTTTATCTTCAATGTAACGTAATTTTATCATATCTAAAAAAATTTCTCTATATAAACATAGTATATCTATTTACAAATTATCTGTTATGATTTTAGGATTTTAAAATTTAAAATTATTCAACAAAATATATCATACATTTAGTTATTTTTTATAAATAATTGATAATTTTTATCTTATTATCATAAAATATAGTATTTATTGAATATATGAAATAAAATTATTTAAAAAAATCAAATATTCAAAATTTTTTAGCATAACACACAACATCTATGAAATTTGAAATGGATTAAGCACAAAAAATAAACTTCGAACCATCAAATTCAAAAAAGATTAACTTATTTATGAAGATTCTCAAAGGTTTATGTACATAAAAAATTTGCAGCACAATTCATCACATAAATGTTGATGCATTCAAATCATTCTTCAGGAGCTACCTTTCAATTATATTATATGTTGTACTATCACAAGCTATATTACTTGTTTCATCTTATATAAATCAATATAAAATGTACAAAAATCATGAATCATCGCATAAAATATAATTCATCATACTAATTATTATCTATCTGAAAAACACAATACAAGCCAATCATTCATTTACAGGGGAAAATATCCTGAAGACCAACCTATAGCTAGTGCCAAGAGCACTTACTTCCACAATATATATATACAGTCAAAAGTTGTAACAAAGAATAGAAATTATGCACATCAATTTTATGACCGTGTCTAATCTCTTCGTAACTAAGATATGTAACAAACACATGGTCTTCCTCCTCAATATTCTCTCCGTCAAATAACTAAATATGCATATATTTGAACTGACTACTTATTTGAAAATTATTTATTTTCCATTTATAAAATTGTAATTGATAGAATTTTATAAAAAAAAGCTAATTTTCGTGAACCTATAAAAATGAGAAAGATTTCATGTTTTAATCATATATATCAAATTTCTATATGTATATTCAAATACAGAAATATTCAAATGATATTTTCATAGTACACCATATTATTTCTTTTAATTCTGTTCAAAATTTCTAATGCTAAAAATAGAAGATAGAAAGTAAAGTTATATTTATTCATTATCTTAAAGTCATTGAACACATGATTGATTATGTAGCAGTATACTATACAGGTTTTTTTTCCCATGACAGTCTAAGATATATATGTGAACAAATTTTTGGAAGTAGTATAACAATACACCACAAAATCAAGCTTGTGCAAGTGCAACTGGGTGGATGATATATATAGTTGCGGAGCCAAGAAAACTGAAGTCTACCAGAAGTACACATAGATGACCAGCTGATGAAAGATGTTCTGGAAACAAATCGGACACTTCCATGCTCATCCCGTAATTGTTTGTCTGGGTAGAAAAAGGAAACAAATCGGACACTTCCATGCTCATCCCGTAATTGTTTGTCTGGGTAGAAAAAGGAGAACATGTACACATTTCGAAGGAACGAAATCTCTCTGAGCTGGCAGTTACTTGACGTGGCAGTCTTTCCGACCTGGCGCATTGAGCCCTTTTGCAGCAGTGAGTCTGGGGTAGGACAATATGGAGTTCGGGGGATTGCTCGGGCCGCGAATAGGGTACAAATGAGCTCGTGCTGAGCTCTTAGACATGGGGTCAACTACAGGAATCCAGTCTGTCTAAATACGTATCGTACGGACATGCTAACCCCGGCGAAGGATCGTTCCTTGCGGAGGGTACAAGCTGTACATCGATTTGGCAGAGCGGACAGGACAGATGGAGATGCGAAGCATTCAATAAGGAAGAGTGCAAACCTGGGGGATGATAATTACGGATTACGCCCAATTTTTCTCGAGGACGACGGCGGTCGAGATAGATGCTGAAACTATTCAAAAGACGGGGCCCTTAGAGAACCTCGAGTTTACCTGTGTTTCCGAGGAGCCGTCATGTTTGTTTGTTAGTTTTTAACGTGATCGAAGCGGATCACGAGATGGAAATTTCCTGGAGAGGGATGTTTTGCAACATCTGACACGAGATTTGGGAGGCAGAGATGGCCGTCGCTTATCACCCGATTTTGGCGCGCTGGTTTCCTGGTGGAGCTAGTTGCCTTAGACGAGGGTTTGCGTGACTGGGTACAAGGGGAAGAGCTATGTCGCATTGGTGAGGCTCTAGGCAGGAATTGAAACTTTTATAGATGTGTTGAGAAGGTATTTACGGTGTCGGGGTTATGCAGAAGATGGAGCCGGGAAATGATAAGAATGCGGCAGTTAACGATGTAGTGCGGTAAATTCTTCGAAAAAGTCTTTGAAACTTTTGAATGGGGAAATCAACGGTACTCTGTGAAGGCTTCACTTACTTTTTTTGAGATTTTACCGCCCTACATGAGACAGTTTGAGCAGGAAAATCAATTCAGGAAAGGCAGGAAGCCCACGGAGATGGTTAGAGTATGGCTCGGAGGCTCTTCCACTGTAGTCATACTGAGCTTGATTGAGAAGACAAATTAGTCTTAAGTGCAGTTGGACGAAGTTGTTCAATACGGATTTCCACGAATTGTCATGGTGGAGATTTTGTTGTGTGATGGAGATTAGAAGGGTTGTGTGTTACTAGAGTTGCTAGTTTGCAGATGCGATCCAAGGAATTGAACTCTATGCACCTTCTCCATTTTTCTGCTGTTCACTCCATACCAAGGTATCAATACATTCCCTCCTGAAATGTATACCGGTCTTCAACGCAATCAAATTCTGACCCCTTTCAAGATGATCGGACCTGAACAGAACATTTGAACCAATTGATAACAGTTGGGTCTGAGAAGCCCGTCAATGTTTCTTTTTCTACTTGAAATTCCAGGGCTGTATGTCTTCCTTCCTTTCTGGGTGGTTATCGCCAATAGAAGGTTTCGAGCATCACCTCCTCGTTATTCAAATCGGAGATACCGATCATTCCTAGCTCTTCTTTAGCTTCACCCCTACATGAAGCTTGCGTATCAAATGCAGAACCCTCATTGTGCTCAGCATGTTCTCCAGCATTCCTCCCGGACCCAAACCCATAAGATTTACGAGACTGCCTAGTATGAATCTCTTGTGACTAATTCCACAGTCACAATGTCAATGATTTTGTGTGTGTTCAAGCATGACACCATGCCTGGACGGGCGTATGGAGGGACCATCAGTAGTGAAATTCACAAGATAATGACGAAGAATCTGCATGATGCCTAAAGTTTTATCGGATAGCTTTATTGCACTAGATAACCTTGTCTACTTAAACTTTCAGCTTTACTTCCCTGAGGCACAACGTTTGAGATCTGGAGTCCATGGAGGACCCAGAACTCGAGGCCAATACATCGCCAGAAGACCCCAATACTTTGGGGCCAACAGATGTTGAGTACGAACAACATGCTGCTGCGCGGGACGAAACGTATGCTCCTTCAGATTTTACACCAGCACCCTCAGCACCAGCACTACCTCCAGCTAGCCCGAAGGCCAAAGCGGAAGGCGAGAACGGTGAGGATGGTGGAGTTCCAGGTGATGATTTGGAAAGTGCTCCAATGGAAGAAGTGTTTCAAAAACTTAGGTGTACACCGAAAGGACTTACCACCCAGGAAGCCAACATCAGACTTGAGCTTGTTGGGCCCAACAAGCTGGAAGAACACAAAGAGAGTTTGATATTGAAGTTTCTAGGTTTTATGTGGAACCCTTTGTCCTGGGTTATGGAGTTAGCAGCCTTGATGGCTTTGGTTTTGGATAACGGTGGTGGTTTGCCTCCAGATTGGCAAGACTTTGTGGGCATTGTTTGTCTACTGGTTATAAATTCAACTGTAAGCTACATCGAAGAACAGAATGCGGGTCAAGCAGCAGCAGCTTTGATGCAGGCTCTTGCTCCGAAAGCTAAAATCCTAAGAGATGGAGCTTACAAAGAAGATGATGCAACCATCCTTGTCCCTGGGGACATCATCACTGTGAAACTAGGGGATATTATCCCTGCGGACTGTAGGTTGCTTGAGGGTGATCCACTTTCAGTTGATCAATCGGCTTTAACAGGAGAATCTGTGGCAGTCACGAAAAAAGCCGGAGACGAGGTGTTTTCAGGGTCAGTTTGCAAGCAAGGAGAGCTAGAGGCAGTTGTTATTGCTACCGGAGTTCACACTTTTTTCGGCAAAGCAGCTCACTTGGTGGATACCACTCAAAACGTTGGTCACTTTCAGAAGGTCCTTACACAGATTGGTAATTTTTGTATAATAACTATCGCAGTTGGATTAGTTATTGAGATGATTGTAATATATGCCGTTCAAAAGAGGAAGTATCGTCAAGGGATTGAAAATATGCTCGTCCTTCTTATTGGAGGTATCCCTATAGCCATGCCGACTGTTTTGTCAGTTACGATGGCTGTTGGTTCACACGGGCTCGCAAAGCAAGGTGCTATTGTTAAGCGAATGACAGCCATTGAGGAAATGGCGGGCATGGACATACTGTGCTCAGATAAAACAGGAACTCTCACTTTGAATCGTCTCACTGTGGACAAAAGTATCATCGAAGTTTTGTCAAAGACAGCAGACAAGGAGCTCATCCTTTTGACAGCCGCCTATGCATCTCGTATAGAGAACCAGGTTAGTTGCATGGTATTGGGTTTACGTCGGTTCACTTGCTTTCTTGGCCTGTCAAATATCCTCAATGATGGGCTGTATTATAGGTCCGAGTCTTATCTTAATTGTCTTGATGACTCTGAAGTAATTCCCGAGCATTATTCAATCAAGTCTGATCGTTCAGGTCACCCTCTCTAGCCTCACATTGGAAATGTACATGGTAATCAGGATGCCATTGACCTTGCGATCACAAACATGTTGGGTGATCCGAAAGAGGCTCGTGATGGAATCGAAGAAGTTCACTTTTTACCTTTCAATCCTACTGATAAGCGAACGGCCATGACTTACACTACCGCAGATGGAAAAATGCACAGAGCAACCAAGGGTGCCCCCGAACAAATTCTTGAACTCGCTGCAAATAAGAACGAAATAGAGAAGAAGGTCCATGAAATTATAGAAAGATTTGCAGACAGGGGCTTGCGAAGTCTTGGCGTTGCATCCCAGGTACAGATTATAACACGACGTCAGTTGTTATGAAAATGATTTTGGCCAGTAGTGGTTCTTCCCCCGAGAAGTGCGGCAATGACCAGATGCATGGTAGTCCCAGATAAGATGCATGGTGCATTTAGGGTGGCAACTTTCTTTGTAAGGCTAGTTCCTTGAATGGAATGTTAACCGGAATTCTATGTTATTTGCAAGATAAGGATCTTCACGTAATATTCGTCGTTCACAGATTTTGTAACTCGGTCGCGTGTCCAACTGAACAGGACGTTCCAGACGGTGTGAAAGAAAGTGAAGGTGGGCCATGGGAATTCTTAGGCTTAGTGCCTTTGTTTGACCCTCCCAGACATGACACCGCCGACACAGTAAAGCGTGCTTTGGAACTTGGGGTGCATGTCAAAATGATTACCGGAGACCAACTTGCTATAGCTAAAGAAACTGGGAGAAGGCTTGGTATGGGCACCAATATGTATCCTTCTTCTGTATTGTTTGGTAAAGGGGGTAATGAAGCTCCAGAGTCTACGGAGGATGGTGAACTTGTTGAGCACGCTGATGGATTTGCAGGTAATTTACTCTAACTTGTCATTAGAAGATAGCTTCTATGCCCTTTATGTCTATACTGTTACCATAACTTTACGTTCTAAACAGCCAGCCGTTCATCTGAATCTGAAAGATATACGTCTTCAAAGACGACTTGTCTCTTCTATGGAAGGGACTAGTAAATCAGCTACTTCAAGCATATTCCTGTCTTTTCTTAAAGACCAGGTGCATGTTTTTCTCAAAACAATCCTCAAATCAAGGCTTCGACAGTTGTGGGGAAAACGAACAGTACGGCACAATTTCTGGAGCCTTCCAGTTTGTATGTTTTCACCACAAGAGTCGAAGCATTGATGAATGATTCTTTTGTGTCGAAAAGACCTGATCCACGATCAGATATGTGATTGTTAAAGTCAATGAAGAATTTTGATGATGAGTACTGAGAGTTCATATCATACGCGTCAACACTGCCCGTGAACTTTCCTTTCTTGAAGTATGTCTTCTTTCTTTCAGTCTCTTGTGACCAGTGTATGTGGTATGCTTTCTTAGCCTTGTTCTCATGTGTTTTCTCAGGGTTTTTTCCCTACTATTACGACCATCTCTAAAAGCATATCCGCGACTTGGCACCAACATTTGAAGCATTTTTACCTTCGTTTGCAATGAGTGATTTGTTACCAGATATGTCATGTCTGAATCTAACGCATTCAACCTCTAGCGTTACTGAACCTTGCTGCTATCGTTACCCCAGAGAAGTCTCTGAAACTTATGTTGTGAAGTGTTCTTGTGCTTTTAAGCCCGTTGTTATAGACGCTGATAAGGTAGAGCGCGTCTAGATTCGTGCAAGAGATTGTTACAAAGTGGTCGTTGTAAGTGGGTCGGAATTCTATGACCACTAAAAGACCATTTTTCTTTAGCAAATCGTACTCGACTTTGCTGCAGCATGTACTCGCTTGTTTCGTATTATCTCCTTCCCTTCTCTAGCTGGTTGTCATGCTGTTGATGATATAGGATTGTACATGCTTCATGTACACAAGGCTTTGTAGGCAGGTTTGGTTACTTACAGAAACCAAGAGTTGTTGTTTTTAGTCATTTCAACCAACTACCTCAGATTTACAGCCTCAGCAGTTTGCTTCAACGACTCTACAGACATGGTTCTTACCATGCGATTTCGGTTTTCTTCTGGTCTTTTGACTAGAGATCTCTGTCTAGACTCAACCTACCAATGACTCTCTTTCTTACTTATTTTTGAATACTTTAATCCTTAGCACCGCTCAGCCATAGTCTGCAGGCGATGAAATGCAAATATTAATGAGTACATTTGATATTGTAAGCTTACTATTCTTCCCTATATAGTTTTGTCAATCGTATTGTATAGGTTAGTCATCGCTGAGAGTTCTTTTCTCCCACGCTTGTCTTCGCTTTCGTTTGTGTTCGGCAAGTGTACCTGTCAGATTTTATAGTTCGGCTACTGTCGAGTTTTTCTTGATACTACTGAAATGCTTGCTATGTAGTGGATCTGTTCCAAACAACTTGTTACAATTTTGCGCCGGTTGAACAACCGCAGGAGTGTTTCCTGAACACAAGTTCAACATCGTTAAGAAGTTACAGGACAGAAAGCACATCTGCGGGATGACGGGAGACGGTGTTAATGATGCTCCAGCTCTGAAGAAAGCTGACATCGGCATAGCGGTCGCTGATGCAACAGATGCGGCTCGCAATGCTGCAGACATCGTTTTAACTCAGCCAGGTCTCAAAATCTGCTGACATAATTCATTGTTATGAAGCATGATACAGTAATAATGGGAACATACAGTTGTTTTCAGCTCTAAGAGCGCTGAAGAGAATAACGTTGAATTGTGTGTGCGCTGTCAGTCGATGAGTATCGTAAATTTGTCAAAATTCTTCCTGTACTGAAATACAACTAAGTCGTTTGATGTTTAAAAGGTCTCTTATGGCTATGATAGTCAAAATCTGATGAGAACATATTTATGACTGGAGCTCTGTCTATGTAAAGAATAATGTAGAAATTGATTAGCTTTTTGCGTCATAACAGAACTTTCTCTCCTACTACTAGTAACTTCGATTTTTCCGGGTCTAGGACCTCGCGATTCCTAGCTGTTACGGCACTGAATTACCTCAGACAACACAGTAAATTTTGAAGCTTCTTGGAATTTATTTTTCCCGGAGAGCCTGTTGCGAGCTGAAGAGACTCATGCATTTTATTAGAGTCTGCGTGTAGTCTACGTGTAGATGTACTACTCATACTAAGGATGTAAGTCAGTTGGATATTTTTGCAGGTTTGAGTGTGATCATATCTGCTATACTTACATCCAGATGCATTTTTCAGCGGATGAAAAATTACACCATATATGCTGTATCTATCACGATCCGTATCGTCTTGGGCTTCATGTTGATGGCTCTGATCTGGAAATTCGACTTTTCGCCTTTTATGATTCTTATTATTGCTATCCTGAACGATGGTACTATCATGACCATAGCCAAGGTATACTGGAGATGGACATGCGGTACGCACGTTCATGTTTTATCAACTAATACAAGATGTCATGAAGGCAAATACTACATTTCCTAGAGGGCCAAGAACGGAGGCGCGTTGTCGTTCCACCTCAGGCCAAATGAAGCTCAGCCGCATAGAGTTCGAAATGGTTAAGTCCAAAGTCCTCTAAGCAATATGTTTTCTCCTGTAATTGGTCATCAGTAGATGATCATAGCTGTGTATAGTCGAAGACACTATGTTAACACAATTGGCCTCCAGGATATTGTGACACCTTCTTTGACACCTGACTCCTGGAAGCTGAAAGAGCTTTTTATACAAGGAAGCTGTCTTGGTGGATATATGGCCATGATGACGGTTGTATTCTACTTTCTCATGCACGAGACTGTGTTTTTTGAGACCCATTTCAAGGTAATGATTCTGTTCAGTCTACTTTTCTAACTTAACCTTTTCAATGTCACAGAACGCAGGCCTAAGTTCCACAGGATGCTCTTCACTCGTTCTCTATTTTTAAATTGTAATCACCTGACTAGTTGTAATTTTGGCCGCACTGCACAATTTTACTCACTTCAGAAAGTATAGAAGAACAGCATATAGACTGGTGTGATCACCTCATGCACACGAGGGGCAATTAATAAATAGCCTTTAGGAAGTTTTGATCGTTTTAATGAACTTTAATGAATCAGAGATCGGTTATCAACAAATTGTTTTTTGGTCCACCTTGACTTTTGTATCATCGACACGTGCTGAGCCTGAGGAAGGAGATAATTAATGTGGACAAGGATCCTACTGCAGACCCTTGCAGCTTTTCATAATCCTTCACTAACATCGTTCTACTAGTCATAATACAATGTGAAGTACGGACACGTTCAACTGATAACCAGCTGACATGAGCAGCTATGGTTCACATCTTCCTACTCTTTGATGTGTTTTGTTCATTTCAAATCTTTGCGCTAACAATATATCAGTCGTCATTTCATCTGATTGATCGAAGTCGAGATGTAGGTTGTAAGAACTCGTTGTTTGTACTTCAACTTAGAAACTTCACATATCATACAAAGAGGGTACCTTTATTCATGCTGCTTTACCCAAGATCAGTTCAATTCTTCGTGTATTTTGCTTGTTCTTTAGACCGTAGTATTCAGTTCTGTTTAACCAGTGCCAACCTGTCAGGCTCCGAAGGAAAATTTATAACTTAGATGGCCGTCTCAGCCAGCTTGATTTGACATTTTGGAATGATATTAATGCGGATTCTCCAATAAACCGTGACCACTTGGGAGTATAGGAGGTGAAAGCTATTTCTTTGGAATAGGTTTTGCGGTGCACCTTGTCTGAAGCTTTGATCAATTTGAACGTGGTTTTTTCAATATGAAGGTACGGAGCGTTAAGAATAGCAGATATGAGGAAACCGCTGTGATTTATCTGCAAGTCAGTGTTATCAGTCAGGCACTGATATTTGTGTGCCGATCTAAATCATGGTCCTTTCTGGAAAGACCCGGGTTTTTCCTGGTCGTGGCTTTTGCTATAGCCCAGCTTATTGCAACTATTATTGCAGTTTATGCAAACTGGCCATTCGCCAGAATCAGGGGGTGTGGATGGGGCTGGGCAGGAATCACATGGCTCTACAAGTAAGAGCGTCCTGTTGCCTACTACACCCTGCATTCTATATTCTTTCTTTTTTGTCTCAAATTGAACTTCACTTGTTCCTTGGATCCTTCTATGTGACTAGCAACTGCAGACTAGAGCAGAATGTAGCGAGCAAGTTTCAAGTTAGTCTGACTCAGTAGATACCTGAAGAAGAATGTGAGCAGATCAAAATCTCCATCTCTCACAAATAGATCTGCTGTTGGTATTGCAGTATGGTTGTAATTTTAGTTACCCACCTTAGGAATATGATAAGAAGTACCCACACTTGTTATTATGTTGGGACTGCACCAGTATTGTTTGGTATCTTCCATTGGATGCGATCAAGATCATTTGTCGCTACCTATTGACCGGAGATGCTTGGGGTCTTCTGACGGAGCAAAAAGTAGCTTTCAGCCGTCAGTCGAACTATGGACAGCAAGCTCGACAGGCACAGTGGGTTGCTTTCTCACGAGCTGATGGACTCGGTGGTGATCCTTCGACCGCTCATAGACAAAGCCTTGCCAAACCCAGAAGCTCTGTTCGTAAATCTCATGTACCCTTCAAACCTACACCTACTGGTATTTACAATATTGCTCACAATGTGGGTCACAATGTGGGCAATATTGCGCGCGAGATCACCCGCGAGTTAACCCACCCGCAACAGCGAGGATCAAGGGCTGTCACAGGAAAAGGAAGGGAGGCTGCGGATAAAGCAAGGAGGCGCGCAGAACTTGCAAGGTATCCTTCTTTGAATCTAACTATTTACCGTAAGCTTGTAACTAAGCTAATGACAATATTAAATCACATTTTCTCTTACAGGAGTGAGATTCTTTTTCATTTAAATGGAATTTCTAGATAGTTTGTGTTCATGATGGTTTCAAAGACAGTTAGCGAGGATTGGAAGAGACATCCTTGCATTTGCATTATTAGGCTGATATTCGCTTAAGGGTATATGCAATCTAGCTTGCAAACATGCACCCTTTGTTTTGTAGTTGGAACCTGATTCTACCAATCGAACTGCTGCAGTCTGCATTAGTACACTGGCTACAGTCAGAAAAAGCCTACACTTTCCTCTTGATCAGCACAAACACACTAGTAAGTTGCAACCATGTTCTTCCATTGATCTAGATCAAGTAAACGTGGGTTGTTGTTTGAGGTGATTGGCGTCTTTCTTGTTACAGATTGCGGGAAACACACACGTTGAAGGGCCACCTTGAATCAGTGTCAAGGTTGAAAGGGCTTGATGGAAGCGCAGCAGACAACTTCTACACCGTGAGTTTTGAACGATCTTTCCTTAGGTTATATTTATATACTTTGTGAAGGGATAGACTCGTATCGTGCCGTATATGTTGTCTGCGTCATGTTGAAATTGGTCAAGGGATGATATTTTCAAGTAGGATCAAAGCCATTTCATTTCAGCACACTTTTCGGTTTTTTTCAGTTCAATCCCTTGTTTAGAGGGCTTCCTCAACCGAGCCAAGATGCTTCTCAAGCTAATAATGCTGGTGCTGAGAGTTCCGATGCGGGAGGAAGGTCAGAGAATAGGAGATACTCGATCTCCTAGCACAGGAGTTAAGTTTCATTCCTCTCTGCTTCTAACCCTGTACTTCTCTCTACGATTTTGGTCCCAACCTAGTCTATTTGTCTTGAATGCTACAGATTTGTCTATATCCGCTGTATCTTGACAAATGATGTGTGGCATCGTATCCTCCAAAGAACACATAGAAGTCCATCAGCCAAGTGTCTCTTAGCTCCTTTTCTTGGGATTGCAGATTTTGCCTTATTTCTAGGTGAAGAGAGATGCTTGCATAGGAACAATAGTAGCTGGAATGTATTACTCCAGCCTTCGGTAACAATGAGGGTAAGTTGCTCTAAACATCAGTCTTTGACCTTGAAAAGTCTATATGCTCTTTGAGTAAGAAATTTGTTCCCGTTACGTCCTGATTTTGTAAATTTGGTCATTTTCTACTGATTTAGAAGTGTTTGGATGAAGGTTTGGACGTTGGTCAATTCTTGTACAGCAAGGACATTGTACACATATATTGAGGTTCTCTTGCCAGAGCAGCTGTGCTTCCTGAGGACAAATCGAGGAATCAAGTTGCATTGATCTTTGTCAGCATTTTACCTTTTAATCGGCTAATACGAGTTGAACTGGTCTTCTTTATTCAAGTACGACGGGAAAAACAGAGCAAATGAGAGTAGTGTTGTTGTAAAGCTCCGCACTAGTAGACGCCCTTGTGCGAATTAAACCAATGGCGACATTCTGGGTAACAAATAAAGTATCTCCTGATTCCAGGATCCAGTTTGACATGTTTATTTAGATACGCTAACCAGTTTAGCTTATGGTATTCCAACTTGTTAACTTGGGTGACATGTGTTTAGTGCCGTGCTACTGGAGATCAACAGCAGCATCACTTCACTTTCTCCCTTTGCCAAGTGTTTTGTCACCCATACATTTTTTACCAAAGTCTTCTGTTCTTGGGACTGGTTTCCCGCTTCTCTTTCATCATGTTCGTTATACTGTACTCTCGGGTTATGCCATTTAGGCTTGCTCATACGTTTGAACACAGGCTTGACTTGCAGAGGAGCCATAATAACCTGGCTTACTCTACCCAACCTGGTTGGGATAGTTTCATTGATGAGATCTGTGGATACCTTGGAGATTTTGGTGCTTCGGTTAGTCAAGGTTTCGGGTTCAGCGAGAGAGGAAGAAGTTCTATGTCGATGCATTGTTGGTAATCTGCCCTTCGATCTGCTACACCTCTATGCAACCAGAGGTAAGAAGCTCCGGGCTGCTGGCGCGTTTACGCTGTTAACTTTTTAGGGCGACCGGGTCTTTGGGGTTTGGACAGGCTCTCTCAGGCAGAGATTAAGATTAAACATTGCAGAACGAGGAGTCACAACCCACAAAAGCTAAAGTCTGTGTTAGGCAAGCATATTAGCTAAAATTTGCAGAAATGGTTTTAAAGGGCCACATGTGTATGACAAGGCTGCAAGTTGTTAAGTGCACGCTGAGCTGTACCCACCAATAAAGGCGTGAGTATAATGGAATTTCGTTCATTTGTGCAATGATTTTCTTGACTGACAACAGTATGGACATGATGCCGGAAAGGTAGATTCTGGCCTGCACAAGCTGACCGCGAAATTTGCCGCTTTTATTTACCGCACCCTCTACCAAACCTCTACCCAAAATCGATGGAGCTCACGGACAAGGGTGGCGCTAGATCTTCCCTCTGGATGGGCGAGAGGGCGGGGTCCAGATAGTTCGAGTGTCTGAACAACAACATCTTCAGAAAAGGAACAGTGGATCATCAAATGAGAGGATCATGTCTAGTTCCAGTGCACTGATTGTTTATGGACAAGTATCTCCAAAAGCCTTCATTTTCGCTTCTACCTTCAAGACTTCCTTCTACCCACTTCCCCTCCTACCTTTTCCACTTTCCATACTTTGTCTTCCCTTCCTTTTTGTTAGTTTACTGTGTCCGACCTGCGCTTTGTACTCTCTAGCATTCCGATTTTGTCAAACGAACGGTCGACAGAGCTCTAGCTACTTTTCAATCACTCATGGCTTGAACGTGAAGACCGTTATTGCACAAATGCATCGACGCTTTCTTAATTCCTCTTTCACTCCTCCTCCTCCTTCTGCCCCAAAGCCAGCCGAACCCGACTAGGGAGGGAGTGGATGAGTGTATGCTCGAGAATTCATCAACACCTTTGTCTTCACCTCCACTTTCTATTTCAACCACCGAGGTGCACCTTTCGGGATCCCGGTCAAGAGCGCGAAGCTGTCAAGTTCGTCCGTTTGTCTTCTTTTCGCGACATATTCTTTTCATCAAAGACGACAGAAAGCATGCGGCCGAGAACAAAAATCTCTGAAGCATCACTCGGCGTCTTCACCCGATGACTTCGACTCTCCATTGCTTTTCGGGTTTGGATAAGCAGAAGCGTGTTGTTCTGTGCTGTTCCCTCGTCTGCCCTGCAATGCCATGCCGAATCTGACCTAACCTTCCTTGCTTTCTTCATCGATCCCCACCACCATCGTCATGGAATGTTAGAAAAGGAGAGTCTAGCATGCGAACTCGAGCAGGATCCAGAGAAAAAGTTGATTTGCCCTTTCATGATGGAGGCGAAAAGTAGATAATGATTGAGCTAGGTAGCCACTCTACCTTGTTGCTCCAGACAATGAGCTCCGAGGTCCAAACTTGAAATGAAATTTCCAAATTCTGGGAAGTAGTGCAAGGACGATCACCAACTTCCACTATGCTGCAATCACATGGGTATGATTCAACACTATCTCGACCTATATATCTAAATAAGTATTCAAGCAAATGGCTGTCACCAGCTTACCGAGCCTTACCCTCGCTGGCTACTGTCCTCATCATGCTTTCTTCCCTGATCTTGGATGGAAATTGCATATCTGCGTATTTGCCTTCACAAGAAAATTCTTCCCTCCACTTACCGGCGAGCATCATCATCGTCTCATGTCTCACTGATTCATGTGACTTGGCTGCTTTGTAGGCGGCGGACCTTGTTACACGCAATTTGGTTTAAGCGGTGAGCTGCAAAACCCAGCACATGCATCTCCTAGCGCTGTCATTGTGTACCATCCACGCACACAAGTGAGTTAACTTCAGCATCCTAGTGCTAAGACAAGTCCAGGCTTTTCAAACTTCAACCTAGTGGATTGTAAGAATTCTTATACCGATTAGGCGTTCTGGTTGACATTTGCTTGCTCTGCTATGGACTACTCAAATCATCTGTTGGAGCATTGCCACACTTGTTTATATTTTCTTTTAACATTAACGGTCTGAATATCAATCTGATATATGATGTTCCAGTCGAACAGTCTGTAATTTTAGAATTTAACGTAAAAAACAGTAACCTTTAGCTCCGTTAGATTGGTTGGATAATCATATGATAGATTGAGTTTTGAAGATAAAATCAGCGACATAATCAAATACTTCTTATATGTATACATTTTAAATTTATAGAAATTTGTGTTTATCCACTGAACCTCTACATAAATGATTGGTTTATCTTATCTCATCATCCACCTTCGGGTTTAATCTGTACGGTGAAGCTCTCACTATTCTGATTTAGTTCGCAAAATTGGAGGGTCTCAACGCCTGCCTCTCTCTCTCACCATTTTCCATCTTCCACACTTCCAAGAACTTTTTTTCAACCAGAGTGCCAGTCCACGCATGGTTGTCTTGAAGGAAGAATCCATCGTACAATGGAAATATATTGGCTCCATCACGCCAACCCTTCCCGTCCTGCCCGGTCCCATAAAACAGTTAGATACATTAGTCTCTATTTAAGCTATCCGTTTCAAATGACAATCATCTGCCTAATATGTTTTCAAACAATCACTTTTCTCAATTCTCTAGATCACAATTTAATCACAAACTTTGTGCTAACGAAATTTTTTCCCACATCTATATATATCTCCTCAAGTAGATATATCTTTTACGCTGCTTCTTAACATTTCTTTCTAGACCTTAACATTAATGATTTACAACACCAGTTATAGCGAGCATAAAAGACTATAGGAAAGAATGTCACAATAGTAGATTCCCGATCTTCCAAACTCTAATTCTCTATTTTTTTTTATGTTCATATGTGTGGATATTAGTTTACGTTCTTCTGATTTGAAAATTCAAAAATTTATACTGAAGGTAAGATTCCATAAGTAGAAAAAACCATTGAGATTGCACCATAAATTTCATCACCATATCGAACAAAATGGTTGTTTCATAGATATTATAATTTGTTTTATAATATATAACTTGTTTGTAGTAAATTTATTTAGATACATAATATCAATATACTTCCATTGCTCCACAAAGAGTAATAGCTACTCTCATATCTAGAAGAATAATCAGGTTAGATGTGAGATTTCTTTGTTCCATTATTTTCAATTTAAATTTTTTAATGATTAATAATTCATATAACATATTCTCTACTGTAACACTATTGAGATCTAGCCACTGATTTCAAGCCAGTACAACTTGATGAATTATTGCATACTTTTTTGTTATCCATTTGGACTTAGCGAAACTTCATTGTGAAAGTCATGCGTCATGGCATGAGTCAAAATCATTCTTATTCAAATTGAACGTGTAGCATGGTTAATTTGTAGAGCAGTTGGGTAGATCATTTCGTTTTAAAGAATATAAATAAGTGTTTTAGTAAGAACATGTCGAATTTGGAAAGATTGATCTATTGAGCGCTTGCTTCTATAAAACTTCAGGTCTGAAAAACGATGTCACTTCTCACGAATTATACTTTCATACCAGTCATATACATATATTACTAACACTCTGGTACATGCATTCTTTTGTCTCTATTTTACTTTGGCTGAAAGTCCTTGAGCATCTGAAAGTCCTTGAGTCTTCCATATCTACATACTGGCTTCCTACATTTGTTAGGATTTTGTTTTCTCACGGTACCTCTACCATGAATCAACGAATACGGCATCACTCATCGTTCTTTACATCTTCTTTTTGCAAAACCAGGCAAGAAAGTAGTATTTCTACTGGTGATTACTGTGAATGTACATTCACAATAGAGATACCGCCTCTTTATGCCTAGGTCAATTGATTTTCCTCTTTCAAAGATAACTATTTTGTCTTCTTCTTTTGGAATATTTTAATCAGCTAATAATTGTCACTACGTTGATCTAACATGGTATTATCAAAATTTAATAATGAAAACAATAATTTAAACGAAACCTACAGTAGGCAATGAAGAACCTCCCCCAAAATTTGGGCCGCTCCGAATCGGTCCGTCCATCCGTAACCAAGAAAGGTGGACACCTGACTGTCCGTCCGCACGTTAATAAGACCTACTGAGAATCGTGACCGGTCACCGGGAGTAAGGCTTCCATACGATGATCACGAGAAAATCTCGACCGGTCATTTTTGTTATGGGCTTCCACAAGATCATGATGATCATGTTGAGTGTCGAGTTTCACCTGAAGTTTAGGCTTTAACACAAACAAGGATGTCCGCGCCGCCTCTTCCATGGAGCCGTATTCAACTGACGTCCTCGGTATGCATGCCTCTCTTACACACTAAACAGTTTTGCAGGGCATGATTCATTGTTTTTGTGTATACTCATACGTCCGTTAAAATCTCACACATACTTGATTGTTAAACCTACACAGTATATACATGTCGACGGTTCGATATGCTTGATCTTCTAGACACGTCCCATATAGAATGTTTTCAAGATTCTCATTATAATATTGAGCTAGTTCACTATTAAGGCTAATGAAAAGCTATACTCCTCGACTAGACTTGATAAGCTGTTATCCATGCAGGCTTAAGTTATGTTTTATGGTGATGGTGCTGGGTGGATACATTATGATATAATTCTACATCATTTACTTTTGATTTTGAGCAGCATATTTGAACTCAAAATCTTTGAATAGGAAACCCGAGCAGTAAGATCTTAAGATGGGTGAAGAATCGACCATTGGATTTAAATATAATCCACGCTGTATATACATCCACTGATGAACATAGGGAATCTAGAAAAACCGATCATATATGTTACATGGACTGTGCAATCCATAAAATTATCCTCCTAACAGCAACATCAAGTGATAGCTTCAATACTGTGAAAACTTGTGGCATTAAACATATTCGATATAAGGGAAGGATAATATTACTGTTTTCCATTTTTTTGTTAGATCCTTCAAAAACTGAGCTCTAATAACTGCGCCTCTTGCAACTAATCAAGTCTTTTAAAGTCAAATGGAATATAATATTTGCTTATGTATAGCCCGACAATTGATGTCTTTCGTAAAAAAACCATTAACATAACTACTCATTGTACAAGGTGATACGTCTGAGTGATAACTCTCGGGAAGGGAAATATATCATGACAATAGATGTAAATTTTTTTGCAACCAAAATCTACAAGCGTGTTTGTTAGAATAAACACATCAATAACTCTCTAAATGTGAAAGATGGAACCTATCTCTCAACACGTGAAGACAACATGATATTTTCAATAAGATCACAGTCATTCAATATATTGTGCATGAAATAAAATCATAAACGTGATTAAGTTATCACACTTTTTTATTAGTTTACAGAAACACCTATACACTTTGGCTAGCTTTTGTACCCAGAATCAGATGGAGGTAAATATAGAGAAGTCCAAAGTCATGATAGTGGGCACTAGATCCAAGTTTTCCTTCTATTACCAGGATCTACAATTAGAAGAGGTGAAGAGTTATAAATATCTAGACATTGATTTTTCTAATGATTATAGTTGGGCACTTTGTGTGCAAAAGAGAGTAGAAGGTGGTTACAAAGCTCTATATTCATTGCTAAATCGGTGTAGAAGGGCTCATCTTGTGTCTTGGAGTCTTAGGAAATTTTTATTTAGAAGCTTAGTGTTGCCGGTAGTATTGTATGGAACCCAAGTGTGGGGTCCTGGTTGTAAGAAGACAGGATGGGAGCGTGTGGAGAGGGTGCAGAAGATATTTCTACAAGAAGAATTGGGTGTGAGAAACCAAACCTCATATGCTATTCTTCTTGCGGAAACAGGTTGTTTACCTCTAGAGGCTGAAGCTCTATACTTGACCATCACTTACATCACAAGGGTGAGATCTCTTGATGCTTCTCGCCTTCCTCCTCAGGCTTTGAGTGCCACACGTGCCAAAGGATGGTTAGCGGATGTGATAACTTGGTCTTTGAGGTGGAATGTGACAGAACGCGATTGGGACCTACAACCTATAGCACTACGTGAACGTCTAAAGGAGGAGTTTCTGAACATTATTTGGAGCAAGCGCGGCACCAAGATGCAGTTTTATCAACTTCATGTGAATCCTATGCTTGTTTATTGTGAACAGGATTACCTACTTGCAGGAATCTCTACGTCCTTACGTCATATTATTGCTAGGCATAGAACTGGATCTCATAGGCTAGGAATTGAGGAAGGACGTTGGCTTAATATTGATATGAGTCAACGTATTTGTAGGCTATGTGATGGAAGAGAAGTTGAGGATGAAGAGCATGTATTTCTTACTTGTACTAGATATGCAGAGATTAGAGTGACTTATAATATAGATGTAGAGAATTTTTATTCTTTGTTACAGTTAGTTCCTTTTGATTTAGGTTGTTATATTAGGGACATTATTAGTTATCGTTCTAGTGCTCTTGGCACTAGCTAGGGTTTGGCCTTTGGGGTCTTTTCCCTTGTTTGTGGCTGTCGCTTGTATTGTGTTTTTCAGCCTTTTGACCCTTTGGGTCCCCCGGGCTTGATCTATTACCATTTACCATTTACCATTTATTAAAATTTGAATATCTTCTCAGATTACACCAACCCAAAACGGAAACGTTTTTTATACAAAAGAAATTGGGCAACATGTAAACTCACATAGCACAAATGCTAACCACTATGCACGAGCAACGCATGTTCTAGATGGACTTGGCATGGAATAAAATGAATGATGTGAAAGCCATCCAACAGAAAACAAAGCCAAGACCAACCATGCCAAGGAAAATCTGTACTAAGGCATCGTAGGATGAGTAGGTACAAAGTACTAGACTCTCCTCGGGTTCATGTTCATTACCCCACTACAATTCAAACATCTTTTACAAGTGAGAACAATCTATTGGATACCTTCGGTCTTAAAATGCATTTTCAATCATGGATTTTGAGTTATTTATTAGTCCTAGTCTGAATGTAACATAAACTAATGGATTTTTATTGGGGACGACTAGGGCCACATACGTTTTTACTAGGGCCACACCCGCTACATACAAACAACTGATTGTGTGTCAAAGCACGCCTCCCCTCAAACCCAGCTGCTAAGCCGAGCTCGTCCGTGAGGCAGAGGAGAGAGTAGTCAAGAGGCTTCAAGGGGCTTGGGGCCGTTGCGGCCGTCGCTGTATTCCGCGTTGCTACCGCTTCTACCGCTGCCGCCGTTCTATTGATCTATTTCGACTGCCATGTCGCTTCAACCCCCTTCGGCGGCTTTGATCGAGGCAACTTACACGGGCGGGTGTGGCCCTAGTCATCCCCATTTTTATTTTGTGACTAAGATTAGAAACAAGATTTTCTGATTGCACAAGAAGTACATGCTTTATCTCACATAATGAGCATTGCAGCACCTTAATACCACTACATCTTCTAGCCATAATCCAAATCGAAAATGATTAATGTCACTAACATTAGAGTGCCTCAAAATGCATTTTAAAACCTGCATTTATTGTAGGCTATTTTATAATTATCATATCTATCGGAGCTATTGAAAAAAAAACTACCTTATGTTATGCTATATTTGAGACACAAGTGACTAATTTTATATTAGAGCTTAAAAGTAACTGAATAATGTGTTTCATGTATCAAATTCACAACAAATGAATTGAGGTGTATTTCATCTATCATTAAGTTTAAAAGTATTTTCAAATTTTGAATGCAACTGAAACCTGAAAGAAAAAATGAATAACAAACATAGCATATTTTTGTTTCAAATAATTTTTCAAATATTTTCATTGCTAATTTCACTCAATTAATAAATTTTCTTTAATGAAAAAATTAAAGAAAAGAATATCATCATCGATTATAACATTTCCTTATCTTTTTTACTGATTTTGCTGATTTAATGATCATAGTTGTAAGATAGATTTGAGATTAAAATCAACATTAACATGTTGATTGGAAGCAAAGTACAAAAACACAAATCCAAAGGTGATACTTAGGACTTATCACATACAATATGATTGTTAATAGTATTTTTCAAACTACCAAGCATCACAAATTCATGATTACATATTAATCTTGCACAAACATTGTTTTAAATTAAACAGAAACAATCACTAACTAACAATAAAAAACTAGAAGTTCTTTTTCACAATAACCTGTTAATCAAAATTCTTGTTTTATCTTCATTATATTGTATAAAAAATTGGATAACTTCATGTATTGAAAGTAAATATTTTTTCAACTATAAAGAATATTATTTTTATTAGTGAAAAAATTAATTATATAAGTATGATATGCCTGCACTTATTAATAGTTCATATGACATTAAAAAAATTAATCTAAAGATATAATCAATTTGAATAAAAATCGTTAAATTTGAATAAAAATTGATTTCATGTAAGAATACATACTTAATGAATGAATTATATTTCAAAATTTTAACCCTTAATAAACTATTTTTTTGAAATTAAATGTAATTATATCATAAGATTCATTTTTTAAGAACTGTATTAATTCAGAAAGTAATAAAAAATATCTGGAAAATTAATTATATCATTTTAAATTCATAGATTTGAATCAATTATTTGGTTTTTATTTAACACTGATTCTCATGCTAATATTTTTATGAATTTTTTATTGGTATTTGAAATAAAAAATTCATTGACAAATTTTTATCCTGTAATTATCATAATATTTTACAAAAATGATATCATTAGTTGATAATTCTTCAAAAAATTTACGAACTCAATTTTTTTCAAAATCATGATCATTTTTTTCAAAATCATGATCATTTTTTTCAAAATCATGAAATAGATATTCATTTATTTTCAATAATGGTTTTATATTAAAACCATTATTGAAAATAAATGAATATCTATTTCAGTTGAAAACTTATACCTTTTCTACTTGAATTCTAAATTGATATGTGTTTTTCATGAAAAAAATCATGACGACAACACAATATTGAGATTATTTTTTAATGTAATAAATAATAACTAAATAAATTTAAATTCGAGTGAAAAAATCGAGCTATTACTCACCAAGGAGTCGAATCTTTTATCTATATGGAAAAAATCAAGTTTTTAAAACAAAACTATTTCACAAAAAGATTCTTGAAATTCAAGTATCTTAAAAATTCTAATTTCTTTCAAATTCATATTTACTCACTATATCAACACTGTTGTTGATAAAATAGTCTATAAAATGATTCAGAAATTTTGAAAAGCACTCATAGGTAATTTTATTTATCAATGTAAATTTGAAGTATATGTTAATTTTTTTGGAAAGCTTTCTAATCATATGCATGTCTTGTGTAAAGTAAATTTTAAAGATATGATAATCCAAAAAAATATATTTATACTGCCTCAAAAATATTTAACCTTTTTAACAAAATTAATCAAAGATATTTTCAAAATTTAGAATTAGGGAATAAATATTTTATTACAAACAAAATTTTTGTTCTTGAGACATATGATATATATTTTTAGGATTTTCATTCAAGAAAGATTGACCATACATTTAGATATAAGTAAATAGATGTTTTCAGTAGGATTGCATTTATATGTGATTTTCCCCTAGAGATTTGATAAAAAATTAAATATATGAAAATTATTATTTTTAGAAAATCTTTCACATATAGATTGTCAAAAAATTAGCATTATCTTGAAAATAATTTTTGATGGTAGATCATAGGTTTTTATGACCTTTTTCCCAGTAAGTGAATGAATGACTTGTAATGTGTTTTCTAGTCTTTTGAACTTTGTGTACCATTGGCTTGATCTCTTTATTACTTAATATGTAATATTTATCATACTATTATTGTTCTTGTTAACTATCTAATGATCTCTCATTTATTATTATTTTCATGATATTAAATAAAATGAAAAAAAATAGGAAAATAAAATTTTAATAATGGAATTAAACATGTTATGTTGAACTTGTGTTTTTGTTGGAAACTTTTTTTCTAAGAATTAAAATTTTTATACTTAAAATTTTTTAAAAAAATAATGAAACTAGGCTTTAAAAATGTGATTAAAATTCATAATATAAAATTTTATTTTGCATAAATGTTATGTGATAATGATAAATGTTTTAAAATTTTCTGTCGAAATATGTTTATTTTTGAAAAACTTATACTTTTAATTTTGAGATTTATTTGTTGATGAGCCAACACATGTATAATTATTTTTTCTTAGATATAATTCAAGCTTGTGTTATAGCATATTCCATTACATTTCATATATTGTTAGGTCTCATATGCAAAAGATATAATTTTCCAAGTTTTTAAAACATCAATGTGTACATATTGATCGAATAATGTAATTTCATTTGAAAATAATTTTGTATTTTTCCCGCTTTATCATGGGAAATTTCCATGAAATTCGAATCTTTATGAAATGTTTTTTAAACTTTGTAATTTGTTAATAATTTGTTCCCAAGAATTTTAAGTCACTTTTTTTTCTTATATTAAAAAATCAATACTTTATTGAACTATATTTCTTGTCATATGAATATTTTTTCTTATTCAATTCACATTTTTTTAGTGGTATAATTATGTACGTTTACATGTATACAAAATGTACATTTCAATTATCATAATTTATCATTTAGAATTTGCTCTCAATTCTTATTCTATATTTGGTTTTGGGTTCTGAAAAGATACAATCTTTAAATTGTGATATTATCTTCTTATGTACTTGGAAATTAATATCTCAAAATTAGTCAGAATATTTTTATGACTTCTGTTAAAAATTAATTAATGTTTGTCATGTTTTTTCATCTGTCTGAAACAGCATGATTTACAAGATTAATTTTATAATTTACTTTGCTTAAAGCGTTTTGATCATAGTTTTAATTTCTTGAAGATTGTCATCAACATACTAGTATCCTATGTTTAATGGGATCATGATCAATAGTAGATATTTTATTATATTTCTTGTTTTTAAAATGTTGCTCAACAAATGATATCTAAATATAAACTTTTGTTATTCATTCATGTTTGAAATATATGTACGTTTTCTATTAAATTTTGAGAATTTTACTGATGATTTTCTCAGACTTCAATATTACTTTCAAGCTTTCTGTAAAGCTCAATTATCTTCTTCTTATTTTCCTCATTCTTGTGCATTTTTCTTAAAATATTCACATGCAGATAAAGTTGTAAGGATTCCATTTTCTTGTTCCGTAAACAACAACGCATCCCTCACTTTCCACCAAATTCAGTTTTCATATCAGTTAAAGCAAAGTTTTATTTTAAAAGAACATTATAGAACATCTCAAAAATGTTAATTTAATTTCTTATGTTTTATCGAAGAAATAATTCACAATTGAAACTACTTTGTTTCTTGCTTGATGGTCAGATATGACTTTGTAAGCTTCTTCTGCATGCCCCTAGACTCGTCGCCTTACTTCATGTGAAATCTGAGTTAAAGCGCATACTATATTTGACCCCTTTTGTAATATCCTAGGCCATAATAGCAACTTCAATTTGAGCAAAAACTTTTAAGATGTGTTTATTTTGGAGCATAAAAGGAAAACAAAAAATACGCAATGTGATGGTTTTGCGGATTGTTGGGTTAAAAATACTACAAATATATCTAATGCGAGAAGGACTCCAAAGTCCCCACAAAGAAATTTTTTCCTTCATTGAAGTTAAATATTCTTGTTAGTTGAAAATGCTTATTCAGTATGTAAGACATTAATATACACTAGATAATCACAACATGAACGCTGATTACGAAAATCAATGTAGATGAACTTTCAGCTTGTATCTTAATATTGGGTGTGTGCATCACAGGTCATTCTCATGGAATGGATTCAGAATACAATATGATCCCTTAGTATTCCTCCTACGCACCATAGAAACCCCGTCAAAGACCTGTTGTAACCACAAATTGAATCCATATACGTTCAACAACAGATATGATAAAAATGCTCTTACATGAAGGAAAGTTACGGTTGCTTCACTTGCCGTTCACCCGAAGTAAGTGCATTTTACCGGAAAGACAATCTTTCCACAAGGATTCAAAGGCGAAGGGAGCAAAAGTCTGATGAAATAGAAACATGAGCAAGCATAACAAATGTGATATGAAGCATAGAGGGAGGGGACTCACACAATGAGTGAGCATTGGGTGTTGAGAAGCGAAGTCACGCAGAGAGCTTTGCATGCGGTGAGAAGGTGCATGTCGTAGCGAACTTGAAACTTACAACACGTACAGAGCAAAGTGGTCAGAATTGCACTCTGACGAAAGTGCAAGGGACTGGATGCACTGAATAATCCTATTGATATCAACAGTGAGAGCTCCGGCTGAAACTTCGGAATAATCAGGAAGGCCAAAGATTTATGCAGATCACATGAACAGCAGCTTCAGCTCAGAACTTTGTTTACTCAACTCCCAGTGCCTAATTTCCTTGCGCAATGTTAGCCGGAGATTGTAGGTACTGAAATGTACCAGATCGCTGTCCGATTGTCATCAGACTTTACAGTGACAGTGTCTCGAACTGGTCTAGGATTTAATCAAACGAGTCTTTTTCCGAAGAAGCCCAAGCTTTTTCACAAAGTGCTTGATGACCAAACAGTGGAGCCAAAGATTGGAGGCATGAAATCTTAAGCAAGGCGTACACCTCAACACTGTGGGTCAAAAGTTGAACATATTTGACCCATGAACAATAAGAAGCTTTTCGTACACTACGAGAATCTACATTATATGCAAAGGTGGATTGGACTGGTCTTGAAATCGTCACCGAAGAACGTGTGCCTTAACTCCAAGAATATATCTTGATTATTTCAAAAGGCCATCGACAGGAACATTGGTTTGTTCACTTCGTCACTCTTCTATAATATTTGGGAATAGAGTTCAATAAAAAAAAATACCTCAAACATGGGAAGATCTGAGAATCTCCGACAGTAAAGCGTATCGGGATTGTTTAATAGAGAAACATATTATAGGACGAGGAACGAGGATCTCATGCAGCGAGTCATCTGAGGAAGGAAGAAGGATCAGAGGATTCAGGCGAGAGGCCGAGTCGCGAGTCGCAAGTCGCAAGTTCAACCAGAGAAAGACCCGAGCAAGTCGAAACTGGTGCCCTAACAGGAGGAAAAGCCCATCTTAAATGCAACGTGACGTGCCCTTGAATCGAGGGTCACTTGTGTGTTGTCGATTTGAAAAAGAAAATTGAAAGGATGACAGAGTTAAATAGTCTATATTTACATAAGAAAGTAAATAATCTCGACATATCCCCAACAAGAAGGAACCAGAGTAGATATTGGCTCCTTCTCAATTAATGAGGGCATCATTATTGCGCTCTGTTTAACACACATTCATTATGTTTCCCCAACGTTCCCCAAATATGAATGAGCTAGCGTAATAAAAAGAACAAGTCATTCCTTTTGTACCGCTCCGGCAAGTTAAGGGAACTACGCGGGGTGCGTTAAATAACCATTTCCATTTATCCTGATGCGTCCCTCCGCGACCGCCTCGCCCGGCCTTCCCTCGCCTTGGCACCGGGGGTTGCCGGTCGACCGTGCAAATCCCGGCTGTCGACCGTTATCCGACACGGCACCTCCGGATATGCAAGGCTGCGTCCAGCAGATAAGCCCCTGACAGACAACGACAGCGGACCACGTTTTGTGGTCAAAAGCTTTCTTCTCCGCCGTGGACGAAAGCGGGTGGCGGGGCCGCGAGCCCCGCGACCGTGACGTCGATCATGAGGGCATCCGCCCGATGACTGTACCTCGGTATGATTGGGCGGACGACACGGACCCCGCGACTTTGACTTGGCGTCGCGGGCAGCCGGTGGTCTCTTGCTGTCGTACGTGCCGAGCGGGCTCCCGAGGGGCGATGGCGTAGGCCACAGCAAAGCGGGCGGCGTCGATGATTTTCTGGGGCAGTGAGAGAGTGAGTGAGGGGAGAGAGAACATGGATGGAAAGGGGAGAGAATGAACGAGCTGATTCGATCGCGCTGCGTCGGGCTGGCTTCATAAATGCGGGCAGAAAAGGGGTGTGCGGCATCGCTGGCCTGCATGCGGAAGACGTGGAAAGTGCTCGCGAGCCTAATGAATTGGCAGTAGAAAAAGGATGTATCATGGATGGTGTCATCGGTGATTGGGCGGCTCGGGGCCTGCCTCTCGCTCGCCCGCGCGCTCGGTCCATGGTCACCACGGGCGAGCTGACCGTCGTCGGCACCCGAGCGGAGTCAGATACGTGATAAGGACTCGGGGAAGCCCGCGAGCCGACCTAGCCCTTGAGCATGCAACTACGTAGTGCGTACCGGATCCGGACCGAGGATAAGGAGCTGAGGAAAAGTGGCCTCCGTCCGTCTGGATGCCATGGCATGACCTCTGCTCACTATTGCAATGCGAGATTGAGACAGAAGATTCTCGCGAGATTTCCCAAGATTTTGAATCCGATGTGCGCATGCGAGATGCGATGTGTTTGCAGATGCGAGCAACGGTGTGAACTCGTGCTGGCAGACAGCCATCTACAGGCACTCTCCCGGGCTCAGATCGGAGGGCGAGAGAAAGATGAAATGAGTGTACAGCACTTCAGACCTCTACTGTCTGCCGGTCTACAGTCGCCCAGAGAGTGTATGGTACAGTCCTGTACACGATGCTCGCTCCCTGAGTCCCCTCTCTCTCGCTCGCCCGGCTTCCTTCGTGCTTCTGTACACCTCATCGGACGTCGGTTATGAGGAGGTTAGAGATTGGAGTTCTGTCCAGCGTCACCCCAGTCCACTCCAGTACAGTCCGAGTGCGAGTCTGCGAGATGGGGTGGGGTACGACGAGACAGGTAAGCTAACACACACGACATGGTGTTCCCTACCGTTAGAAAAGATGGGCTACTCTGTAAAGTCCAGCTCGTTGCAACCAGGTTCCCTTACTGCAATGTGGCTAATTACTTCGTCAGAGAGAGAGAGAGGGAGGGAGAGAGGCCTTTTCCAGGTGGAACTGGCACGCTACCATACGACTCTGACTGGCCGGAAATGGCTCACTTGCAGGACTAGTTTAGAGGCTCCGCTCGCGAGTCTGCTAGTGAGCGCATTCGCGCTTCTTTTCGTTTGTGTTTTGGCAGTTGATGGGTCCAGTGGGAGGCAGCAACGTGGAGGCAAAAAGGCAGAGCATGAAACAGATTAGCTGAATGAAATGATCACCCCCGGAGACACATGGAATGAAATGATTACCCATCCAGATGAACATCTACCCTGCTCTGCACTGTGAGTCTGTGACGCATCTTCCACAAGTCAGTTTCATTTCTTGTAAGCCCAAGGAAGCTACATAATAATCTTCTGCTTGCTCGGGGTTTTATTTAGTTAAATATCACGTCCACTCGAGTTCTCTGTTGTTTCCACTGCATCATTCCTTCTCGATGATACTGATTGGAACTGACTTGTAGCCAGAACTGCAGATTCAAAGTACGCGAGATAGAAAACTGTAGCATTGTCCTACCAAAGTACGCTTTCACGCAGGTACAGACTCAATCTCATCATCTCGGCCCCGCTTCTCTCCGCCCAGCCCAGCGGCCCCGGCCAAGTTTCTGCTGCTGCGGCTGCAGGAATGCTTTGTCCGTCCTTTTCAAAATCATTCCACCTTGTGTCTTATCAACAACAAATCAAAAGCTCCTATGGCCTCCGCGTAGCATAGCGGTGCTAGTGCTCTCGCTCGCGCACCGAGTGCCCAACTTCTCACAGTCGCAGCTTGCTCACTGCTTGGCAACTTATCAGACGAATGATGGGATCTTAGAAAGAATCCTCTCTCCGCACTCTGCAACTCCCACCTGCCCACCATTCGGCAGCAGACGAGACGAATCCACAGAACGGAACGGATTCAACGACTCCAGCTGTTTAAACTGTCTGAGTTACATCTACCGCACTGAGTTCGGCCGTCCGCAGTCACAAACAAAACAACCGCATTCCAACCTGATCCGTGGCCGCAGTAAGTTTACGCGACCGTTGGTCTGGACTCTGGGCACATTCCAAGGTCCCTGTGATTGAGAGAAATCCAGAAAACAAACATGCGCCTGTCGTACCTTGCATCTTCTACTCCGGATTACGTATGAGAAGCTGCAAATAATTCCTTGAACTTTCCTTTCCTCGCGCTCCCCCATAACAAGTTAGAGTAGGTTCCCGAGTGCTACTGGTGGGAGAAACTGGTGCCTTCCAGCTTACACACAGTTCCAGTTGATGGAAAAAGGTGCTCACATGTGTAACTGACCTGCGATTCGAACGATATTTTTAAATTGCGGTATTCACCTCGAGGTTTAGCCAGAATGAGACTGCGCGCTCGGGGTCGAAAACCCCCATCATACTGATATTTTCCACGGTGTCTTCAAAGTTTCGAAACTGCTTGCTTTTCTTCTCTCCGAGTACGTACGGTGCATCAATACGTATGCAATTATCTCTCTAGGCTAGACAAAAGACAGCTGCATTAATTTGAGCTTTTGTAGCATCTTTCATCTGTCCCTCAGATCCACACACACCGATTCGGAAGCCATTTTTTTATTTCCAGAAAAGGTTAAATGTACGCAGAACGGACAAATCACTTAAGACGAATGAATCTTTTCTTTCTTTTAGGAAAAGAGCGATGGTGCGATGCGTGTGGCAAGGAAGCAACGCAACGGAATCTCGATTCAAGCAACCCGTGTCGGTCTTCACCCGGCAGTCCCCTTCACCAATCTCTGTTCGGCTCCGTGCGTACAAGAGTAATTTCTTCTCCTCGCGTATCTGGAGTAATTTCAAATCCTTCCATTGTTCTTGGCCCCTTTCTCGCTCTCCCGTCTCGCTGACGACCGACTTCCACGACTGCGCTCGAGAGCAAGATGCAAGATGAAAGAGCTGTCATGCCAAAAATATCACGATCGAGCTCGGCTGCCTCGGACCCGTCATCTATCCTGGCCTTTCCGCATCGCCATGGCCTATGAGCAGTGGCGGGCCAGTGAAGCTCCCCTGCCCCTTGACCGAGTCCACTTCTGCGACTTCGCGACCGCTGACAGAAGAACCATTACTGCTCTTTTAAACTATTTATAACCTTGCAAATTATGTCGAAAAAATCTGAATTTATCGATTCACTTTGAAGTGATGCGAATGAGAGTCCCGCAGTTTCCGTGTAAAAACATTTGCAATTCTTGTCAGATCAGACTCGACTCGTCGTTGCTTTTACATGAGCTCTGACGGAAGTTTTCCAGCATGTGACCATAGGCTTAAGGGCCAAGAAGACAAAATTCCATGAATTTTTGTCATCTTCACATCCAACAAATGAATTCTTCGTGAACGATCAAACGCAGTTTTAGTCGATGTAGTTGCCTCTGCGTATTATCCTTATATCACGCAGAAAACCCTTTGAATACATAATATATACGATGCTGAAGACACTAAAACATTTCAAAGCTTCGATTTCAGTTTTAATGTTGAATTCTTGAAAAGCATTGATCTAAAAATAAATACATGGCTAATAGAAAAAGTAATATTACAAGTCAGCCTCATGTGGGAAAACGGAATAAGATATGAAAATACGGTTTCCAACTATTGATACGGAGTTAAGTTTTAACTGAGAAGTTTTTGGAGATCTATTGCCGTAATTGCAAGAGAAATACAGATGAAGAATATAAATAATTTTGATTCATTTTAATTTATAGATTTTATTCCATGAAATTATAGAAAAAAAAAAGAAAAACCTGTATAGAGCGCTTATTTCACTTTCATCCGACTAAAATAGTGAAATCAAATAGATTAACAGTTTTTTGTCACAACATAAATCATATCCTGTATAGCTTAAACGGATGGAATGGATATTTCTTTTGACTAATAATAGGCCTTAAAAAATAATTCAAGAGGATATTTAATATTTTCTTCAAAATATATCAAATTTTTAAAATAATTCAACGCAATATAAAAAAACATACAATTTACCTAAATAAAATAATCGTGTCAATTCTGAGTAATATCATGCAAAAATATTAATTACATAAGATTACAAAGTATTCCTTTTCTACCAAGTGCAGGACTTATCACCTAGAATCATATCCCAGGCACCCAAAGAAAAAGAAAAAGAAAATCTTCAATACTGTTGAGCAAGCAATCAAGGAAACTAGGGAAACGGTCAGAATGGCACGGTTACTATTTGATCCACGTCCTCCGGACCTCCTGTTATTTCCAATTCAATTGAATATTTTTAACAAATTTATACATAAATATAATTTGATGAATAAATAATAATTTATTATAGATTTAAAATTAATAAAAATTATCTAAATTATGTTATGAGCTCTGAATATGTGGAAAAAATAAACAAAAGCATATTGATAAAAACATTAAGACATCACAAAATTGTTAGAATAACTTGATCTACTATGTATAAATGACACACAAGGGCTCTACAATTTTTTTTTATATATAAATGCATAAAAAAACACTATATTGAAGTTCATCATATGATTCACTTATTTTGAAGTTAGTTTTTCAAAAAAACGTGTATATCATCCTAAAATACATCCTAGCAAAATTTCAAGTTAAGATACTATGTATAAACTATCAAAGCAAAAAAACGTTTTGATAAATTTGAAAACTGATGAATGCATGGCATATACTTTTATGAAACAAAAATTTGAAATTCATCATTAATAAAACCAAACACACAATCATTACGTCCTTGCACATGTATAGTATGTTATAATTTCATGTAGCAAACACAAAATTCTTGATGTATAAATATGATTATTAATTTTCTATTGAAATTTAAATTAAAAATGTTGCTCACTATCATGATAATTTTTTCTAAGTATTGATACAATTTTTTCCAGGAATATCTGAAAATCTGAAATATGTGATGTCTTTCAATTTTATTTTCAGAAAAATATATTTTGAAATGAAGAATATTTATAATTTTTTGGATTATTAATAATATAAATATTTCTTGAAATGATTATGATTTTTTACGTTTTAATGCTTGTTAAAATAGAATTTTTCATCGCCTTAGCTTCCGATATTTTAGTCAAACAAAGAAACGGCGAATATTTTCCATTAGTCACATGAATAGGTAAAAAGATCATTTGGCTTTGATCTAACGATATATCTCATCACTACTTCATTTATTTACTGGAAAATTCTACAATGTACATGTGATTTTCTTTTGAATCTCAAAATTAGTCAAAATGGAAGGTTTATATATCACCAGCATTATGTGCTTTAGATTTTCAACTTTCCGCATAACTCTTTGTGTAAATTCAAAGTTTTCTGACTCCTCTACAAGTGGAAGTTAGGAGAAAGGAGCTTGCGAAGGTAAAAGAGGCTCAAGAATCGGGTTTTGTTGCTTATTTACACGATGGGAGAGCAATCGTTACTCAGAGGAGGAGGGTGTCGTCAACATAGCAATCCGAGAAGATAAGGGTGTTGGTGTGGAATATCCGAGGACTTTCAACAACAAAGTATGTGAGTGCTGCTCCGATTTGGAAGATGGCTGACGTCATCAACATTGTGGAGACTTGGGACATGAAAGCAATACTATTGCTGAGTTGGAAGGGTTTACCTTGGTGGGGTCGACATGGAACCAGAGAAGACAACATGCGGGAAGGGGTCAAGGAGGTATTGCTACTTTCATCAGGTCTCATCTTCTACCTCTCATACATCTAGAAGCTCAAGATGTTGGTGGACAGTATCATTGGCTACGTCTCGGGGTGGTTGGAGGATCTTATTGCTATTTGGCAATTTGTTATTTTGCACCATTGTCCATGGGTATCTACTCAACACGCTTTTGCAACCGAAGTGAACCATTCCATCGGCTTATTGAAGATGTTCTTAGATTCCAAAGTAAAGGGGATGTCTTTCTTGCTGGAGATTTCAATGCTCGTATACGTTGTGCTCAATTTACTCAATTTAGTGATCCCTTGGCTTCTTCTATGTTTGAAGAAATTTACGATAGTTTGTGGTCTAGAACCTCTTTTGATCCTTCCACAAACTCTTTGACAGAGCACTTTTTGACATTTGGAGCCACTTGTAACTTGAAGGTTCTCAATGGAACCTCTCGCTTTCCCAACTCTCAGTCCAATACTTGTTTTTCCCCTACCGGTGCTAGCACAATAGATTTTCTCTTGTCTTTCTTGGTTAGTACCTCTCTGATCTCCAATTTTGATGTTTTGGATCCTCAACCTGAATCAGATCATGCAACTCTTTTGTTCACACTTTCAATGTCAAAATCAATCTCTACTTCACCTTGCCAATCTCTTTTAGCTTCTCCCAAGTTTCGCTTAGATCCTTGTAAAAGAGACCTTTATGCAGAACATCTACAAGATCTTTTGACTCACACCATATGGAGTCCAGATTCGCATACCGCTAGTTTACAGCTCATAGAATTGCTCAAAACTTCTGCATCGAAGTTTTTTTTGAGGCATAGTACTAGGATTGCTAAGGGGCTACCTTGCAATGGATGGTTTGACTCCGAATGCAAGCTAGCAAGGGCAAGGTCTGTTGATAGGTCTTTGGATATTCAAAGTCGGCTTCTTTTGACAAGGATATACAAAGACTTGGTGAAGTCTAAGAAACGAGCTTTCTTAAGACGAAAGCAAGAATCCTTGACAAAGGACCTGATGAAGGATCCCAAGTCCTTTTGGAGACGATTAGCTACACCATCGTCAAAACCTTCTCTTGATTCCGAGTCTTTGGTAGCTTTTGCCGAAAAGCTCTATTTCTTTCCAGAAGCCACATCTATGCCATATTGCGAAGCAACACCTGGATTATTTTCGGAAGGAGAGGTGATGACTATTCTCCGAAAATTAGCAAATGGCAAATGTGAGGATTTAGATGGCTTGTCCATTGAACTTATCAAGTGGGGAGGAGATTGTATTGGACCGGTTCTCACTAAGCTTTTGGAAGATGCTATGGTTCATGGTTTTCCATCAACTTGGTCCATGCGGAAGATTGTTCCTATTCATAAATCAGGAAGGAAGGACGTGGTGACAAACTATCGCACCATCATGGTTGGTAGTGTTTTTGCCAAGTTGTTTGGAAAGTTGGTAGAATCGAAGTTGAGCACATGGACAGAGGATTTTCATAAGAGAGCAAAGGCCCAAGCCGGTTTTCGTCCTACATACAACACTATTGACCATATTTTGGCCTTACGTGTTTTATGGGAGAAATCCAAGGGCAATGGGAAAGCTTTATTTTGTGCCTTCATCGATTTGAAGAAAGCTTTTGATAATGTTCCTCGAAAGCTTTTATGGGAAAGACTACAAGACATTGGAGTACCGGCTAATCTACTCGGAGCTGTGGCCACTTTATACACTTCAGTTCGAGCTAAGATTGATGCCTCTTAGCCTCAAGAGATCTCGAGCACCATTGGAGTTATTCAAGGTTGTCCTCTCTCTCCTACTCTATTCGGAATATTCATAGATGATATAGAAAGGTGGTTGGATGATTGTGAGAGTGAAGGAGTCAAACTTGGAGACTTTGTGATCAAAGCTCTTTTGTATGCAGATGATATCATATTACTAGCACGTGATGCAATTAGTTTACAGAAACACCTTGATACTTTGGCTAGCTTTTGTACTCGAAATCAGATGGAGGTCAATCTGGAAAAATCAAAGATCATTCTTGTGGGCACTAGATCCAAGTTCTCTCTCTTTTACAAGGGACTAGAATTGGAACAAGTGAAGAGTTACAAATATTTAGGCATTGATTTTTCTCAGAATTATAGTTGGGCACTTTGTGTACAAAAGAGAGTAGAAGCTGGTTACAAAGCTCTATATTCATTGTTAAATCGATGTAGAAGAGCTCATCTAGTATCTTGGAGTCTTAGGAAATTTTTATTTAGGAGTTTAGTGTTGCCGGTGGTTCTATATGGGACACAAGTGTGGGGTCCTAGCAGTAAGAAGACAAGTTGGGAGCGTGTAGAGAGGGTGCAAAAGATCTTCTTACAAGAAGAGTTAGGTGTAAGGAATCAAACTCCTTATGCTATTCTTCTTGCGGAAACCGGTTGTCTACCTCTTGAGGCCGAAGCTCTCTACTTGACCATCACTTATATTAGAAGGGTGAGATCTCTTGATGCTTCTCGACTTCCTCTTCATGCTTTGCGTGCCACACGTTCCAAGGGATGGTTTGCAGATGTGATGACTTGGTCTTTGAGGTGGAATGTCACGGAATTGGATTGGGATCTGCAACCTATGGCCCTTCGCGAGCGTATTAAGGAGGAGTTTCTCAACATCATTTGGAGGAGAGGAGGCACTAAAATGCAGTTTTATCAACTTCATGTGAATCCTATGCTTATTTATTGTGAGCAAGGGTACCTTGTTGCAGAGATTGCTACATCTTTACGTCATATTATTGCCAGGCATAGAACAGGATCTCATAGGCTTGGAATTGAGGAAGGACGTTGGTTGAATATTGATAGGAGTGAACGGATTTGTAGGCTATGTGATGGGAGAAATGTTGAGGATGAAGAGCATGTGTTTATTACTTGTACTAGATATATAGAGATTCGAGTAGCGCATAAAGTTGATGTCAAGAATTTCTTTTCTCTGCTTCAACTCGACCCTTATGATTTAGGTTGTTACATTAGAGATATTATTAGTTACCGTTCTAGTGCTTTGGGCACTAGCTAGGTGGTTCTTTTGGTTCTCTCCTAGTTTGGGGTTGGATTGTTTGTATTGTGTTTTTTAGCCTTTTGACCCTTTGGGTCCCACGGGCTTGATCTATTTACCATTTACCATTTACCGTTTATTTGTTATTTGGGAAATTTTATTTACTATTTGGAATGGGCATTTGGTTCCCGCTACAAGCTTTGTTAGAAAGAGAAATAAATGAAGAAAAATTAAATTTCAAACTCTGTTTTGGAAGGCCCATCGTATTAAGAATGGGACAGAAAATTTTTAAAATGTCCAGTATTTGCACATTTGTTGCAGACATCCATTGTGTAATTCATCAGAGAGGCAGCTATTGTTCAAAACTAAGTCACACGATGTGTAACGATGATTCAGTTTCTAATAGTACAATGGTTTTTTTCACCATTTTCGGTGTGAAAGTTGTATCAGTATTCAAAATGTGCACTCTTTGAGTGATACAAACTATAATTGGCATAACACGATACCCCAAAGCGAGTAACTACAAGTGAGCCAAGCTACTTAGACTGTTAACGAAAAGCAGCAGTATAGTGTAAAATATATGATAAGAATATAGACTCTGAATAGCATATCAATGAGAAATTACTTGTTCCCTGTCTTTCCTTACATGTAACCAGCAGTGGCGAAGACGCTAACCGGTTAGTTTCAAATGGTTCTGATCTCCATATGTCCATGGTTTACTTTCAGTTTGTGTACAAGTATCAATCTCGGGCTTGTAAACTTAACCTGCGTTTTGTTAATCGTAGTTAGTTTAACCGTAGTCAGATTTGACCTCTAGTTAGGATTTAAATTACTTAACTCTAGTATGAACAAGTTTCAGTTCAGTCTCACATGTACAAAGACGGGGAGAGATAATGGAGAACTGATGTAACATTCTGGGTTTAGTGAAGCCTTTATCTCGACCCTGGACATAGTCTCATGTAGAGGTGAACTAGTTACATCACATCGATATGTGATTTTGATGATACACGGACAGAGTAATGTCCCATCTGCAATCAAGCTCACGGAGATGAAATATAAAATTCACATTCCAAACCGTTTATATGATTTGCTCATATTACTAAATAGATTTGAGGTTAGCTTAACTTGATATTCTCTATGTTCAATGCTCTTCATACATGTGATAGGCAGATTTTGCTCCAATTTATTTCCATCAAAATATGTAATCATTTAGGATCTCAAGTAGGTGTCCACGTGAGATCCCAGAGATAATACATGAGGATCTGCATCAAAATACATCTTCAAGGTGATCAAAACTATTTATTTCTTTTGTCGAAGCTTATGTAAATCACCGCATGTTAATAGTCGCTAAATTATGAGGCCAGTCAATCCATCAGTATCAAGCATGTTACTTTCTGAATTTCAAAGGCCAGAGCTTCAACTCGTAACTTGTGGTACCTACATCATCCAGTCCTGATTGACGGCATGATGGTTGCAAATGATCCTACACATGGACGAACAGATCGGTGCCATCAGGAGAAACATGTTGTTAGTCTTCATACTCCTGTTGCATGACGTGGTTCTATGCCTTATCTGCTTAGAGCTAGAGAATGTCTTCAAGGGCGAAACGAGGTGGTAGATACAAAGCAGCCAAAATGTGGAGGTGCAATTAAAAGTCCATCCATTGTCAACAAGAGAATGTTGTAAAGGGAGGAAAAAGGAAATGAACAGTTATGAACAATTCAAAGTCTTTTTGAAATTCTCTTCGTTTGTTCCTTTTATACAAAATCCAACATTTTGTCTCAAGGTCCAATCCTACCTCGGATGTAACAGGAACTGGATTGGAATGAAATCTTTGTCTTTCAGCCTAGTTTACCGAGGACTGAATTGCAATATATTCTACGATTCATGTATCCCAAGTAGGCCAGGTCTGCTTGCATTGGAGTGGCTTTTAGTCCGAGACACTGAACGAAATGGAGACCATGTGTAAGTTCGCATCACAAACAGGAAGAACCAAAAACCTCAATGTCCAAATCACATGATGAGTTTCACAAACATTCTCCCGCAAAGTTCAGCCCTATGTTTTAGTTGGGGGCTTTGCACCAATACGTGTAAAAATCTTTGTCTTTTCACTATAGTCGGAATTTATCACCGAGACATATACACCCCTTCAGACAGCCTAATACTAGACTTTCCTTTTGTCTGGGTTTGACGGATTCACAAGAATGTCAAAGAACATTGTGGAGAAGGACTCAAGTTATCAGAAGGAGACGAGTTGTTTCGAACATTCTTCCTTCCCCAATCATTCAACACTCCTGAGATTGTTTCTGTGTGCGCAGCTCGAGCCCACCTCGAAAAGCTAGTGCAAATGGAGAGTGAGAAAATCTATGTCTTGCAATCTTGGCCCTCAGCTTTCGAAAGGTTCAGGCCCACACATCCACACACACACCCACCAGCGACTTTTGTAGGGTATAGACAAACACACAGAACCCAAAACCTCCATGCGTTTCTATCTACAGATGTAGAGATGATTCACAACTGGTGGCTACATTACACCACAAGAAGCTAAGTAATGCAGCTACAGTTGGGAAGTGATGTGACCAATTACGTCAGTCCATTTGTGACCACTTTCGTTCTTTTCTTCTCAGTCCATCGTGACCACTTCCTCCCTAATTGCATATCATGGAGGGAGCTGCCTCGTCTCCACGCCTTTACTTCCACATCGAGAAATACGAAGCGGCCGAATAGAAGGAAGGAACGATGGAGGGAGATATGGACGCATGACAGAAACATATATCTCAATGGAAAAGTTGGGGTGGGCTGGGCATGTATTATGGCCCATCTACTCATTCCATCCTGCCAAGGAAGGGGAGGCAGGCAACCCCTGGAACACTCAACTCGGAAGACTACACTGCTACGACAACGAAGTGTACGTCATCAAGCTGCATGCCGAGTAGCAAATTCCATAATATACGTACCAGGGAGACTCTGATTGTGATGGTCATCAACCGCAGGGATAGGCATGTACAGCAATGGTACTGCGGTCCACTGTATAAGCCGTTCCCCTGGACAGCAGCGACGACGGAGGACCGGTGATCGACATTAATAACCGGCGATTTGGAACGGGTTTAGTTGAGGGCCACCTCAGGCAATGTCTGGCGGGCCCGCCTCCGCACAATTGCGGCTGGTCGGCGAGGCCTGGCTCCCGACGACGGGCGCAAGCTAGCAGGGCGGGGAAGGGGCCAGGGAGCCAATATAGCGCTGTGTCCGAGAGGGAGATGGTGAGGAGCCGGCCCCATCTCGCCAAAAGGACGTAAGAAGGGGACCCCCACAGCCTCACCCCCGCCCCCAGAACCACCCGCTGCTGCTTTTGGCAGGAGCGACAAGAATTTTTTGGGGCCCAACGTTTTACCCCCGGGTCAACTCCGACGTTAGCCCCTCGGCCCAGTGCCATCTCAACGAGGGCGGGGGGTTGCCGGTAAATCTTTGTCTGAGCAGTGTCTCTTCCCCCTCCTCCCCATGCAGCCTGAGCTCTGCTGGGTCGCGAGCCATGCGCCTCTTTCGACCTACCACTGGCGAATCAGATCTTGCGTAGCCTCTGTGATTTGGCGACGGCGCGGAGGCTGCCATGGGGGGCAAATTAAATGGAATTCCGATGGAGGAGCGCGTGTGGACTTGGAAGAGAGGAGATCGGCAGAGGAATCATGGAGTGTAGAGTACGTCGGGGATGGGGGCATGGAGGCCGGGACGGTGGGGGGACAAAGAAAAGAAAGTGGAGGGGCGCAGGGGAGAACCAGTGATGTAGTGGAGGGAGGGTTGCGGGATTGAAGAAGAGAGAGAGGGAGGGAAAGAGAGAGAGAGAGAGAGAGAGAGAGAGGAGGGATGCGAGTGCATGCGTGAACAGTACTTGCGTGCTTGTGATCTGACGACGACGGTCTTGTTGATTTTCTAGTTACCAGTCAAGTGGAGATTGTTGTGAGATTTCGAGGAAGAGAGAGATGGGATTCAGTGGTTGCAGTTCTCACGCTCGCCTCTGATAACGAGCGTCAGAGTGACGGGTGGAGGGGAGAGGAGGAGGAGGGGAAGGGGAGTGAAGTGAAGGAAGACAAGGCACGGGAACTCGGAGTTGGACTGCAGCTGCTGCCTCTGCTGCACCTCTTGAAGGTAAAGAGCAGGGGGAATACTGGAAGAGGGCGGAGGGAGCGAGGATGAGAATGGGGTTGTGGTAGAGGGGAAGAGGAGCGGGTCACCACAGTCTCTGTTTCCGAGCCTCGCGGCATGTGCTGATTTACGAAGAGCTTTTCCACATCTGTAATGCAGGTCCGAGTTTTGATCATCGAGGAGAGCGGGTGAGACAGGGAGGGAGGTGGTGATTGGTTATCTTTTCTCGCCCCTCTTCGGGCGGCTTTGCAGTGACTCCATTCAGAGTGAATGAACACTCAGAGAAGAAGAGTTGTATAGCGGTACGAAGGAGGAGGGTATTGTCTTTCTGTCAAGTGTGGATTTATGTTTGTTGAATTTCCGAGCGAGGCGCGGGGGGAGAGTCCTGGTGGAGAGTGCAAGAGAGAGGTCAAGGCAGGTGTGCACGAAGAAAGAGAGAGACGGAGACGGAACCAAGAGGTATCTGATGCTGCCAATCAGTGGTGTGCGTAGGACAGGCGAGGACATCGAGATACATGTGAAGGTGGAGTCCAGGCGGAAGCAAGTCGCGAGATTGATCTAGTGAGTGCATGAGAAATCTGGTATTCGCCTGCCAGTAGACTAACGCCTCGTGGCGAAAGTGGAGAAGAGTAGTGCTTGCCAGCTTCAGCTCGGTGTGGTGTTGCCATCTGCTATCGGCGGCCGAAACAGTGGTGGGGATGAACTTATGATGTACTTTGATCAAAGAAGATTTTGAAATCAAGACTGTGAAGTGTCTGCAGATATACAGCAAGGAGTTTTCGCTGAAAGAGTAGCTACATTTCGCAGCAGCTCTTTTTCGGACCTGAGCGGCGTCTTGAGCATTTCTCGATGCAATGGACAGTTTCGAAGTGTGAGGTTTTCCTTCTGTATACTTGCCGTGGTGGACCATCTGACCTTGACGAACGAAAGGACGAGGGAAAAGTAAGGGCGACAGTCTGGGACGCAGAGATTTAGCTCTGAGTGACAATGCGGAGGAAGGTCTTGGCATATGCGGGATGAGCTGAACTGAACTCAGTTGGCACTCCTCGAGAGGACTAGCTGAGCTGACGTCAGTGGTGACGCAGGACTCGGTGGAACCGAACGAGGATAAAGCAGATCTTCTGGCTGCCCGGAAGCAGCGGTTAAGTTTCGACAGGATAGTGTCGCGTGTACTAGGAAGATTTGGCACTTCGATAGGGACGGTGGCGTCGTGCCCATACACGCAGGCGGTTATTTCGCACGAGTTTGTTGCTTTAGTGGATCACCGCATTGTTTCTGTCGCGCAAGAGTAATCGGCCTCGTTCCCTCCAGTGAGAGTGGACTTCGAGTTCCGCCGCCGCCGAAGTCCGTTTCCAGGCTGAAGTAAGTTACTGAACCGCACCGGCTTGTGTTACCCAATGAAGCGTGGGGACGACATGTCTATTTAGGGCTTCTGACGTGTGTCGCACGTCGTGTAACGGCTATCTGGTGGTTTCATCTCACGGATAAATTGTAGTAATACAGGGCTGACCGTCGATGATATTGGACCTCCAGTGAAGTTGGAGCTGTGCCCAAAAGTTTTCATGTTCTCACAGCATCTGTGTGTATACATGCTTGTCTAGGTGGTGACTTATCACTCCAGCATTGTGGTGATTTATTTGTTCGTGTTCCGTTCCAAACATGAACAAATATCACCACAATGTCACAGCTCGTATGAATATGTTTGGTACCCAACTTATCATACGAGCCGATTGGGAAACACGATGTGATAATTTCTTTGACTAATGTTCTGCGTTATCTTGATCTTAGATCTCGTAGCACCATTTAAAATTTAGAGTTTAATTTTGAAAATCACTATAGATGCCTTGAGCTCAGACCTAGTTAACATATAACAAATCTGATGATAAGTTATACAATGTAAAGTTGTAATGAGGTGTGGACCTTAAGGTCTGATCAGTTTGGGTTTAAGTCTCTCTTACTAGCTGCTGTGTTTTATGTCATGGGGTTATTTTTGTACCATCTGACAAGTTGCTGCAGCGTTTCCTTTCATGCAGGGCAAGATCTACCTGACACCCTGGCAGTAATGACATCGATGGAGATGGTTCCCGGTTTCCGTACTTCTGGTGTTTGCTGGTGATGGCGGTAGCAACGTGATGGGCGTGAATTGCCTGCAAGGTGGAGGAGGGCTGCGGCTACTTCTGAGAGCTTGCGATACTAATCAAAAGAGCTTTTCTTCTATACTTCCAGGTCCAGGTGAGCAAATGATCAACTTATCTGGAAGGTCGAATATTTACACCTGCTCAAGAATGTACCGTCCAGTAGCAAGTTTTATAAGCCTCTCTTTTAACGTCCAGTTACTTCAATTTGTCACCATTATCAAGTTAAAAGGCTGAAACATGTGCAAGAGCTACTCAAAGTTACATTCCAACTACTTTCCCTCTAAGATTACTTCGTCTCTGGAGTTCGAAGTACAGAGTAGGCAAAGGATGCACTTGATTCTTGCAACGTTGGTCAAGGATGTGATTTTTACAGAGGTTTCTTCTTGTAGGTTTTGGAAGTTACTTACACTACGGGGTTAGGCTTCATTTGTTCTTGAAAGGTGTGTGGTTGTCCCAGTATTTGAGACGTGAGGACCAAGTTGAGCTTACTCTTGAATTAAGGTCACCATACTTGGTAATGCGAGCTGTTGGCACGTCGTTCTTGTTGGTTTACTGTTGTTCAGTCTCATTGGAAATCCTTTCATTTCACACCTCCTCTCATGTCTTTGTATCGAGTCTTCACTCCCCTCCACAACTCAACCTGCGCGGGTAAGGTTAACGTGTTCCATAGCGAGTATTGGTATATTATAACTATTGCGAAATAACTTTATCAAAGTTACACGTTGTGCATCGCTTGCTTATCCTCGTATTAGCTTGCGGGTGCCTGTCACTCATTTCATGTGAACTCTGGTACATGTTTGATCCCCTTCGTTTATGTTCCTTAGGCATAGATACATAGCACTCTTCACTGTCATTCATTTAGTCATACCACATTCGTCATCGAACCAGATTTGTCAGTTCGGTTCAGTGGCTGTTTGGACTTGCATCCGAAGGTGATGGTTTCACTTTCACGCACATCTTGAGGACAGCGTCCATGTACAAGTTAGTGCAAAGCTTGATGTGAGTGTGAAGGATCATAACTAATTGATGTTGTGGTACCTTGTAACTGAACAGCCCAAGCTGTTCGATTATACATTCTCAATGGTTGAATCTTAACTCCCTCATGGTATGCATGTTTGGCCAGATCCTGGTTTTCTTTGAAGTGGAATCCGTCTTCGAACCGCGCCCCTCCTTGAAAGAAACGCAGCCTTGGAGGGTTATCCGCGGACAAGATGAGCATCATCAAGACGCAGATCATGATGGTTGGAATGTTCATGTTTCTCGGAGGAATGTGTGGTGCACAGGGACAGAATTCAGTAACGGTTTTGATGTCCTTCAAGAGCAGCCTAGGCGATCCAGCCCAGTTGTCTGACTGGGTCGTTACAGATGCCAGTCCTTGTGCATGGACAGGAGTTATCTGTAGTGGGAGCAGCGTTACAGGTCTTGAACTGTCCAATCAAGAACTTCAAGGGCCGCTCTCTCCAGAACTCTCGAAGCTGATCGATCTTCGGACTCTCAATCTGAGTATGAACGCGTTCATTGGTCCAATACCTTCAGAGTATGGGAATCTTTCAAAGCTGGAGGTGTTGGACCTGAGCAACAATGGTCTTGTGAACGGGAGCATACCGGATAGTTTTGGAAACTTTGTCAATATGGTGCATATGGATCTGAACTCCAACGAGTTAACGGGCACCATCCCGGTTGAGTTCAACAAGCTGGTGAAGCTGCAGTACTTGGACCTAAGCTATAACCTTCTGTCAGGTGGGATCTCCGGCATCTTTGATGATATGAGCAGTTTGGTTCATCTTGATCTCACCAGCAACACTTTGAGTGGTAGCGTGCCTCCCCAACTTGGCAATCTTACTAAACTATTGTTTCTCTCCTTCAACATGAACTCCTTCTCTGGAAACATTCCCAGCTCCTTCTCCAAGCTTGTGAATCTTCAAATGCTTCACTTGGGCCAAAACGCCCTCACTGGCGGTGTTGCCGCACTGTTTGACAACCTTATGAGCCTGCAGGTGTTAGATCTAAACAACAATATGCTTTCTGGTCCTATTCCAGTGCAGCTTGGCAATCTTACACAGCTCGTCGAACTGAACCTCAACACCAACGCGTTTTCTGGAACCATCCCTCATCAATTTGGAAACCTTCACAACTTACAGGATCTGGATGTGAGTAACAATTCCCTGTTTGGGGGAGTTCCCTCCAGTATATGGGCCTTGTTGTCTTTAAGACAGTTGTACTTGGGAAGCAATCACTTGAGTGGCTCGATCCCCCCAGAAGTGGGGAACTTGGTCAACTTGCAGGTTCTGCACATGTCTAGCAGCCACATGACCGGGGTGCTGCCATCGGAGATAGGGAATTGTTATGATCTGAGAAAGATTGACTTGTCCAACAACGCTCTCACAGGCCCGATACCTAGCTCTATCGGTAATTTGACGAACTTGATGACTCTCTATTTGCCGGTCAATAAGTTCAATGGCTCTCTTCCAGCAGCTATGGGCAACTGCAGCAGCTTGAAAATGGTGGCTCTGAACTACAACGAGCTTTCCGGCAACATTCCCTCCGAGCTTTCCAATCTGAAGAGCATCGTCACGTTCACTATTCAGGGGAACTTTCTCACGGGGACAATTCCTCTGTGGTTTGGCGAGTGGCAACAGGCCAAATCTATCATGCTGTCGAACAACATGCTTATGGGCCAAATACCGGCAGAGCTTGGTAACTGTAGCTCACTGAATATGCTGGCCATGGCGGATAACAATCTCAATGGTGAGATTCCTTCAGGAATTTGTCGCGCCCCGCTGAGCATTCTGTATCTCAACCAAAATCAGTTAGATGGTAATCTCGATGAGACCTTCAAGAACTGCATGGCACTAACTGAGCTGTACCTGTACAACAATAAGATAAGTGGTACCATTCCTGGCTACCTGGCAACCTTACCGCTGGTTATTCTGGAGTTTAGTGGAAACAACTTCACAGGCAGCTTACCAGATGAGCTCTGGGACTCAAAAAGCTTGCTAGAAATCCAAGGCAACCAGAACTTTCTCACTGGACCAGTGTCTCCGAAGATTGGGAATCTTGTGTCACTCCTTTTCTTGGTGCTGGACTACAACAGTCTCTCAGGGCCGCTACCGAAGGAGTTGGGTAAGCTAGTAAACCTGACATTTCTCTCTCTTCAAGGTAACGACATCAGCGGTGAGATCCCTATCGAGCTTTGCAACTGTGTCAGCCTCACGACACTCAATCTCGGCAGCAACCAGCTCACAGGGCCTATTCCAGCTGATATTGGGCAGCTAGTAAATCTTGACTATCTGATGGTCTCCCACAATCAGCTGTCTGGTCCCATTCCTAGTACGATGTGTGCAGATTTTCAGGTAATAGCCATACCAGTATCTGGTTTCATACAGCATCATGGAGTACTGGACCTCTCTTGGAACAACTTGTCCGGCGAGATTCCACCTCAGATGGGAGACTGCGCGGTGGTGGTCGAGTTGATACTCGCGGGCAATCAATTTACGGGACCAGTTCCACCTGAGCTTGCAAGGCTCACCAATTTGACGACGTTGGACCTTTCCCGTAATCAGCTCACTGGCTCCATCCCCCCACAGCTCGGAGAGGCTCACAAGTTACAGGGCTTGAATTTGGCCTACAATCAGTTCACAGGTTCGATTCCTCCTGATCTCGGAAACATTGCGAGCTTAGTGAAGCTCAATCTGACGGGTAATAAGCTGTCGGGCTCTATACCCGACAGACTGGGAAACTTAACCAGTCTTTCTCACTTGGATTTGAGTGACAACGAGCTCAGCGGGGAAATTCCCGCTTCGCTTGCGCAGTTGGCCGTAGTGGGGTTGAATCTTCAGCAGAACAAGTTCACGGGCACCATACATTCACTTCTGTCCAGGAGTGTCATCTGGCACCAAATGTCAACCATGAACCTCAGTCACAACCTGCTCGGCGGCCACATTCCAAGCAACATTGGAAACCTGTCCAGCCTCTCGTCCCTCGACCTGAATGATAATGCCTTCAACGGCAGCATTCCCGGAGAGATCGGCAATCTCATGCAGCTGATGTACCTCGACATTTCGAACAACCACATCAACGGAGAAATCCCCGAGGAGCTGTGTGAGCTGTCGGAGCTGGAGTACCTCAATATGTCGAGCAACGCCCTGACGGGGAAAGTTCCCAACTCCGGAGTGTGCGGCAACTTCTCTGCCGCCTCCTTCCAGTCCAACAATGGACTGTGCGGGGTGGTCATGAACAGCACATGTCAGAGCTCCACCAAGCCCAGCACGACAACTTCTCTGCTCAGCATGGGGGCCATCCTGGGAATCACCATCGGCAGTACCATAGCATTCCTCAGCGTCATCGTGGCGGTGTTGAAGTGGAAAATCAGCCGCCAAGAGGCTCTGGCAGCCAAGGTGGCCGAGAAAACCAAACTCAACATGAACCTGGAACCCAGCGTCTGCCTCACGCTGGGCAAAATGAAGGAGCCCTTGAGCATCAATGTGGCCATGTTTGAGAGGCCGCTTCTGAGGCTGACGCTGTCGGACATCCTCCAGGCTACAAACAGCTTCTGCAAGACGAATATCATCGGCGACGGCGGCTTCGGCACTGTGTACAAAGCGGTTCTGCCGGATGGGCGAACCGTGGCCATCAAGAAGCTCGGGCAGGCCCGCACGCAGGGCAACCGAGAGTTTTTGGCCGAGATGGAAACCTTGGGCAAAGTGAAGCACCGCAACTTGGTGCCTCTGTTGGGCTACTGCTCCTTCGGAGAGGAGAAGTTGCTGGTCTACGAGTACATGGTGAATGGCAGCCTGGATCTGTGGCTGCGCAACAGGGCCGATGCTCTGGAAACATTGGATTGGCCCAAGCGGTTCCGGATCGCCATGGGGTCGGCTCGGGGCCTAGCTTTCCTCCATCACGGATTCATCCCCCACATCATCCACCGTGACATGAAGGCCAGCAACATCCTCTTGGACGCAGATTTTGAGCCCAGAGTGGCGGACTTCGGGCTCGCCCGGCTCATCAGCGCTTACGAGACTCACGTAAGCACGGACATCGCCGGGACCTTCGGATACATTCCTCCTGAATACGGGCAGAGCTGGAGGTCGACAACGCGGGGCGACGTCTACAGCTACGGGGTGATTCTGCTCGAGCTGCTGACGGGCAAGGAGCCCACTGGAATCGACTTCAAGGACATCGAAGGCGGCAATTTGGTGGGCTGGGTGCGGCAGATGGTGAAACAGAACCAAGCAGTCGACGTGCTTGATCCTGTCATCTGCAGCGGCGGCCCCTGGAAGACGAAGATGCTACACGTCCTGCACGTCGCCAGCCTCTGCACTTCCGAAGATCCCGTCAAGCGCCCGACCATGCTCCAGGTGGTCAAAACGCTCAAGGACATCGAAGCAAGCCAGCAAGTGACCGGCTTCGAGAACCCTCTATAATCTACAGGTCAGTTTCGCAGCATCGCCGTAACGCCTCTCGCGTCGATGTGGAACCCTCTGATGTCCGAAAGTTTTCGCCTTCAATCCTGTCCCAAACCCCACCTTAAAAGGTGGGGTTTGGGACATGCTTTCCGTTTCGCAATCCAGCGATGATTCTCGTCCAGAGGTTGAGTTTGGGTGTGACTTGAAGGAGACTGCAAATTGACAGGGAATTATAAAATGGCATGAAGGCCTGGCTAACTGCTCGTCGCTGTTTCGTGTGCAGGAGTCAAATTGTAGGCGTTGATGATAGTCTGTAAAATATTGTGAAGCTAATATTTAACTTTCATTCACCAGCACTCCATGACTGCCTCGTTTGCACGAGGCTGTGTTCGTGGAGTGCTCGTGGCTTGAGCTCTCGGAGAACCACTGCTCAGTGAGTCCTCCAGTGGTCTGATGTTCACCTTGGGGTGTGTCTGGGTCGTGGTCAACAATCATTCCCAGAGCTGTGGTAATCTTCGTCCGTCTTCCCCCGCCACCTGAAGGGGAGCTGCAAATGGTTTCCTAAGTGTCCTTGCGTCAGATTTTTCCTCTGGAGAGATTTGTGTTAAACATTAAGACGTGTGCAGGAGGGGGCCTCGCAAGAGAGTAAAGGTTAAACTTCTAATTTAGCCTCCAGCATTCTTTGAAAGAGTATGTTGATAATTAGTTATATTTAAGTGCCACTCAAATTTGCTGCTGCTCAATTTGTATGAATAAAGATGTTAACACATAGTGTACATTATCAATCAGTTTACTTTTATCCATCTCCCGCGGAACCGAAGAACTTCTACTCTATCATTCAGTACAATGTACACCAAATCTGTTTTTCCTGACGGGTCGTGGAGTACCACGGAATATCTTAGTTTTTTTAATTTTTTTATGTCCAAATAGGAACTGGATGGGAACCTAATTGGATGTGATTCACCTCGCCAATTTTACTTGCGGAATTTTGTCCCCCTTCAGCAAAACTCCAATTTTCCTAACAAACTTATAAGTAAGAACTTTTTAGGCTGTTGTTGTTGAAGCGGATAATTCTATTGAAGTCTTTCGCGTGTAACACAAGCCATACGTTAGGGAAAAATTCGTTGGAGCGACTCGGAGAAAGAATCATGCGTGTATTGTAATTTAAAACATGACGATCAGACTACTGATGGTCCACTTGACAGTTGTTTAATGCCAAGTCTGGTAACGGAAAACATGATATGTCCAAGAGGAAAAGGTGTGAAGTGTTAAACACTTCACAATTTTAGTTACGGAAAACACTTAGTGTTTTCCAGAAATAAAGGATCGAGAGAAGTGTGTGGAATTGGAGAAAGACAAAAGTGCATGCTATGCCCTTCAGATGTCATCTAAGAGAAACGTTACTGGTCTGCTCATATATGATAATGCTACATTATAATTTATAATGCATTTCGAGCTTAATGTACAATACTATCCTCTAGTCATAATAAAGCATAACGCTGGAGAAAGATGTATGTAAAAGTGTCATAAAGGGTACATCATCTTAACCCCCTTTGATGATGATGTTACATCTTCAAAAGATGTAACATCCCTTATGACACTCTTTTGATGAGCAACATTGAAATTTATATGAAAAAGTTATACACAAAATGGAGCGATCAATTTTATGTACATCATACATGAGATAGATTATGTGCAATGAACTCTAAAAGTAACGATATTTTGTCATCTTAAATGAACATATATCGTCATCATTATTGATAATAAGCATCTTTTCAACATTGAGAATGTTAAAAATATTTAATACACAATTTGAAATATTTAATAATAATATAATTATGAGTAATTAACTGTACACATATTTTCATTTACATGGTTTATTATTAATATAAACCAAATAAGTACATTACTCTTCGCAAAATATTCTGTCAATAACAGTTTATGTGAAAAATAAAATTGAATCAAATATAAAATATTTTAAAATGAAAAATTGATATTTATAAATTAAATTCAAATTGTATAAAAAAAATTTCAAAGAAATTTGAAAATTAGTTAAATAAAATTTTCCCTTGAAACCATCCTTAGTATAGTTTTGAAACTAATTTACTGGTAACATTTCATATTCACTTTATGTTGATTCAAATATCATAAGCTAATCCAATTTTTATTTTTTTTAAATGATTCTAAGGATGATTTTAAGTTGATGAGAATTATGATTCTAATGATGTTTATTTAGCGTTAAATTTTCTAAATAAAAAATCTAAGAGATACTCATGATACTCAAAATAAAATGTCTTTTTCATTTTAACCTAAGTTGGTTTCTTTTGCAGTAATAACATTTAGATCGTGAAACAAATTGTGATTTCTTAGAAATTTTTATGAAAAAATAAATTATACATTTAATTGAATCCAATTACTTTTACTCAGAATACAAGAAAGTACAATTCATTGACTGTTACAAATATGTTATTTAATAGACCAAATAACTCCTATAAATGTAAGAAAAATATATCATTAATTTTAAAGTAAAATGAATTACATAAAAACATAAAAGTAAAGTTAAGCAATGTTTTAATTCAATACAGTTTAATAAAATGTGGATTGAAACTTTAATTGACTACAATATTTTAGCATTCTTTTGTTAGTAATTAACTTTGAACCTAGTTAAGGTTTTGATTATGTTGTAGCTCTAAATGAGAATTATTCAAAATTCTTGATCATCAATTTTTTTTTTTATCCATAGACATAGTGCGCAATGGCAAAATATTTTTTTATGTGTTGGCATTTCTATTATCCTGGTTTCAACATCTTTGCAAATATTGGTGTTTTTTTGAAAAAAGATCTCAACAATGCGTATGAGAGCAAGTTTGAATTGAAGTTACAGCTTTTACTACTTCTATTCTTTACGTCTCTGCAAATATCTCGGTGTTTTTTAGAAAAAGATCTTAACAAAGTGTATGCGAGCAAGTTTGAATTCAAGTTACAGTTTTTACTACTTCTATTCTTTACGTCTCTGCAAATAGCTGGGTATTTTTCTTGAAAAAGAGCTCAACAATGTGTACGAGAGCAAGTTTGAATTCAAGTTACAGCTTTTCCTACTTCTATTCTCTACATCTCTGGAAATATCTCAGTGTTTTTTTGAAAAAAATTTCAACAATGTGTATGAGAGCAAGTTCTAAATCAAATTGTAATATTTTCTAATTGTCTCCCTGCAATTCTATTTTTGAATTTAGAGCTCTCTTAATTGATTCAGGTTTGTTCGAAATTTGGTTATTCAAATCGGTACATTCGAAACTTTTCACTTTGAGTTCTTTGATAGTTGATTTCACTGTTGCAAAGAGATGATGAGGGAGGAAGGGGAGAAAGAGTACGAAGAAAAATAATAGAAAAGGTCGCAATGAGAGTGAAGGCGAGAAACAGATACAAGCTCATAACAAGACTAATGCCATCAAGAATCACAAACATTTGATTTCTTTTCCGTTATTATATTGTGATGCAAAATGTTAGCCTATAGCCACGAGCATCAAGATAATAGTCTGGCCCCATTAGCGATTTCATTCATACTCGTTCATTACGCAGTCGCCACGCCTTTGCGTTTGACTCTCTTACTAAATACATGTATAAACAACTATTTCACAAACGTATTCATATATGCTTGTTTTTGGCATACGATGCTCTTTCTTTCTCTCCCTTATTCCGCTAGACGTGCGCTCTATTCTGATAAGAGGCGCAAAAGGCCAAACAACTTATGATAGGAATATGACAATCACTTCACGTTCCACATGTGTTCATGATGATGTCACGTTATCATGACACTTTTTGACGATGACATTTCCACATTTCCATCGCTAATGAAGATCGCAAAATCTATGTTTATAACTAACTCATATATCATGACATAGTAGTTTCATTTCTTGGTATTAAGATTCTACAAGGTCAAGAGTTAAAGTTTTCTCCGAGTACTGTGAACTTGGCACAACAACCAAGCTATAAAGCTCTCAACATATATATATCAAGTTGTAAGAGACATGACCTACCTTATTTCAATTCAAACAATTTGACATAGAAACTCACAATCAGATCGAGAGATAGCTACAATTGAAAGAAAAAGTCAGTAAATTGAAGCTGTTATGTGCGAAGCTTACCAAATATCTTACTTACTAAGGCAATTACAGTAATCCAAACATCTGGATATATAGCATGACTAAATACATCAATATATTAATCACAAACATGCTTGAAATGAGTAGAACACCCTTAACAACTCAATAGGTAAAACATGTCTATGTACATGTCCATTTATGCAACAGTAGGAAAAAATTACTATATAAGCTATAGATTGGACCATGGTTGCTTACTCATCTCAACATTTGAAAAACCTCAAAAGTTTAGCTACATGTTTTCATATACCTTGGTATTGAACGATTGCATGCTCAACCACTTTAGAACAAAATGTGTGACCTTTTCAATTACAATACTTTTATGTAATGAATCATCCATCCTTTCATTTGACTTTTCACAGTTTCTTCCTTAAGGCATTAGTTTAAGAAGGGAAATTTTCCACTCAAAATTCCATTGACAAATTTAATTTACGACAGATTCAATCCAATTTCAAGCATAAGTGAACGTTTAATTGTTTCGATTTTTGGAATTGATATGCATTAGTTCATGGACATAAAGTCCAAATAAAGTACACATTAGCAATTTAAACCATAACCCCAAAAAAGTGTCGAAGATCACCAATACACATCACTTCTTCAATACAACATGAGTAACATCAGATCTCAAATACATTGATGACCACTCACCCTTTTGAAACCCTCATGTAGTTTATTTCCAAACATTAGTTTATTATGGGGATAGCTAGGTTCAAACCCTAGCGTCTTGTGCAATTAGAGACTTCAATCTCCACAACCGATCTTCAAGGAACATGATGCAACTCTAGTCCCATGAGACTGAAATTATTGGTTGATGCTCAGCTAAATATACAATGATCACGTACAGTATAAACGACACAGTAGTACTGTAATCTGTAGAGTCGAGGCACGCACTTGGCCACGCTCTCTTTCCTCTCCATTTGTTTAGGGACTCGGATTGCTTTTACTGTGGCGAATTTTGCCTCCGCTTTGTACTGCTGTCGATGGTTCCCGATCGCGTTGTGGTCCATGTATTTTCTTTCTGTTTCTGTCTCTTCTAGACACCGCACTTTACCATCATCATCGAGCCACCAATAGATCTGTGCCAGTGAGATCCAAAATTCTGCACTGGATGGGAGCAATGTGGTAAACTCGTGGTGAAGATTCAGCGTTCACGTCAATATGGACTGTAACTGATGTACATATGTTCCTCCAGAGCGTTGGCATCATCAGCACGCCACCTGTGAAGACTTTCCACTGCGAAAGACAGCTAGAACTGCTGTGGCCTGATGAACCTGTTCTCTAGGAGCCCAGCTATGGCGCCGATAGATGCAGTCCCAGCTCTGCGGCTTCTAGATTCACATATTGAGCATTGAAATTGCCTGATCGACATCCTTGTCACCTCGACCGCTGCAATTGATAACGACCTTCGTTCCGTCAACTACGGTCGGACACAGCTTCTCGAGGTACGCCAATGCGTGTGCAGTTTCCAGAGCCGGGATGATGCCTTCGAGCCTGGACAGCAGCTGGAAGGCGGCAAGAGCTTCGGCATCCGTAATACTATAGTATTCGGCACGACCGATGTCTTTCAAAAAGCTATGCTCCGGGCCGACTCCAGGATAGTCCAATCCGGCGCTGATGGAGTGACGGCCAAAGAGCTCACCATCATCAAGCATATAACTCAAAGATCCATGCAGCACTCCAATGTGGCCCATACTCAGAGTAGCTGCATGCCGAGGAGTGTCGGTTCCCTCACCCCCGGCCTCCAGGCCTATCAATCGCACCTCCTCGTCGTCCACGAACTCATGAAAGAGACCCATGGCATTCGAGCCGCCTCCACAGCAAGCCATCAAAATGTCGGGTTTTCCACCCCATTTCTCCAGGGCCTGTTTCCTCGTCTCTCTCCCGATAATCGACTGAAAGTCTCTGACAACCATGGGGAAAGGATGAGGGCCACATACGGAGCCGAGTATGTAGTGCGTAGTGTCCACATTATCCACCCAGTCCATAATAGCCTCGTTGACGGCGTCCCTGAGAGTAGCCGTGCCTGAATGCACAGGCCTCACAGTCGCCCCCAAGAGCTGCATTCTAAACACGTTCAGAGCTTGCCTCTCAATGTCCGTGGCGCCCATGTAGATTACACATTCCAATCCAAAGCGGGCGCACACCGTGGCCGTGGCGACACCATGCTGCCCCGCCCCGGTCTCAGCCACGATCCTCTTCTTGCCCATGATTTTCGCCAGAAGCGCCTGACCCAAGGTATTGTTTATCTTGTGGGCTCCGGTGTGATTCAAGTCCTCTCTCTTGAGGTAGATTTGAGCCCCTGTTCCATCAGCTCTCTTGTAGTGCTCGGTCAGTCGCTCTGCGAAGTATAGGGGCGTTTCTCTCCCCACGAAATCCTTCAATAGTCCATTCAATTCCGCTTGAAATTCGTACGTTGTAACCACGCTGTTATATAGCTTCTCGAAATCCATGAGCGCCTTCTCCAATCTCTCAGGCACATATTGGCCCCCAAACTGACCAAACCTTCCGAGCGAATCTGGCCTTTGGAATTCCTTCACACCAGTCGTCGCCGTCCTCTCACGAATTTCCAAAGCAGAGACTCTCTCAGAAGGAATTAACTTGCAAAATACTAAACCAGAGGTGTTCTTAGCGAAGGTCAACTCGATCTTCCTCGTCCTGGCGCGGCAGCTCTCCTGCACTCCTACCCACGACGACTCAGTTCCTGCAGCTCTCGATGAAAATTTGGCACGGGTCCAAACACGGCCTCCACAGCATTGAATTGGCAAGTTGTTCAGAGTTGCCATTCCGCTCACTCGAACAAAACTCTTGAACCAAATAAACTCAAACGCCACAATGCGCCAGATACTTTCTCACGGCCGATCCTCGAAAACTTTCTTCTGCTTCTGTTGGCCTCAACTTATTGTGATCCCCGGGACTGAGGCCTAGTTCCGTACCGACATTGAACTTGACTGCCCGGGCCAATCTAGACGTTACACCCAAATGCATAATCAAGACTAGGTCTTACCCGCCGAATGAAGAATAGATCTGCCTGGAGACTTCTGCCTTTGAACCGGTCAAGGCATCCCCTGCATTGACAGGTAAAGAAGGAACCAGCAAGGTACTGACTCCCGAGGTCAATACAGTCTGCGCTATCATTATACAGTCAACACAGTCCATACAGTCTGCACCAGCAATGTGTTTCAACGATAAGAATGTTCGACAGAAACATGGCACAGGGGTATAAAAAAAACTCTGACATCATAAGAATGTTAAACAAGTCTAATTGTTTCAACGATATACTTGTTTTACATTCTTAGGATATCAGAGTTGTTTCTTGAAATAATTGTACTGGCTATCTCGATCTGATAGTAGAGATATAATCATCTATAATAAATTTTGCAAAGTAAAAATATACTCGATTTTATGAATGAGAGTGAAATTGTATGCGATTCTACTTCAGTCCAAAATCAAGAAATCAGTTTATATATGTAGTTTGAAATTTAAAGTACTCCTCTTATAGATTCACTTCTAGCAACCATATTCACCAAGATCATTACAGTGTTCTTTTGGACAGGCTTTCACTTTTATTGGTTGATATTCAAGTTGTCATCATGTGAAACTGTTTCGTCTACTTTTTTAGCATTAATTTCACTCCTATTTGGAATGATCACTTTTTTATGATGGGCTCTTTAATTCTCATTATCAGTCAAACCTTCGATTACTTGCTGCCAAGATTCGTTCTAATTTTCAGAATCAACATGTCATTCTGCACGGCACAAACTCATTTAGATCTCATTCTTCATCTATAGCTTTATGAATAATGGCACAAGGCGGGCGCTTCCTATAAATGTCTTACAGAGTCTGAAAATTTGGTGATGCGTTATATAGATGTTGCACTTGCCGAGTATATATTGCACGTAGATTGCTCTCTTCTACAAGAGGCTTTAATTTATGCTTTGATAAAGCTAGATAGAATTTTATTTTGTATTGCTGAATAAATCACTTGTCTTCTTTACAGGCTTTTATTCATATGCATTTTCATCACACTTGATAAGCTTTGATGCAATTACCATGAGTAATTTGATGACATAGTCACACCGAAAAGCTTCAAGTGTGTGATATGAGACTTCACAAAGATAATTTTTTTGTAGTGATGAGCTTACTACACCTATAATAATCTTCACTTGTGGGACGATCTTCGAACTTTCCTATCTTTCAAATTTTGATACATAAGATCATCCTTGAAAGTTAGTATGAAACTAGTCTGGATGCGTTATCGTGTTTTTACATAAGCATTATGACGTACATACGATGCTTTACTCATAAAAGTAACACTTGAAGCAATATCTGTTTTCTCTCTCTCCATGGGCGAAACTTAAAACATACCCAATGACTAGTTAATCCAACAAGTTCAAAATGCTTCACATTGAAGATTTTTTTATACATCGATTCATGACATTTTTCAATCTTATTTCCTTTGTATATTTTGACAAAGGATACAAACTGAATGTTGGGCTGACCATGCATGGGAGCTTTTTGACTCCCATACTTTGCTCTAAAAACGAGGTCCATCCTGACTTGACTTGTCTTTGCTCTACGGGTCCTCTGGACCGAAATGGCTCTGCCGCTCACGAGACCCCAGCTCCCCGCGCCTTACGTGCAGCCTAAGGCCTCTTGCTTAAGAGACCATAAGCCTGTTTCTTGGGTTGACCATGCATAACATACATGACTAACATACTTTTCTTTAGCAACGAGGTCCATCCTAACTTAATATGTCTTTTCTCTACTGGTCGTCTGGGCAGAAATGGCTCTGCCGCTCACGAAGCCCCAGCTCCCCGCGCCTTACGTGCAACCTACGGCCTCTTGCTTAATGGCCCATAGCCTGTTTCTAAACTTCAAATTTCAATCAAAACAAATAGATACGTAAAGAGAATGGTATGTATAGCCACTTCGGTAGTGCTCGCTTCTCGACTTGGATAGAAAGATTTGAACGTGTCACTTTATCCGCGCAAGGCAGACGCACTGCCAGATTGACCTACACCTTGGGTCACCTAAAGTGTGTTCTATTGAATTTTAGGATTTGATCAACATTAATAAAAACGGTTTATTTTAGTCTGCATCGAGCCAGCGCCTGGAAGCGCACGCAGCGATTTGGCCCGGACATTGTTAGAAAGAGCCTTTTTAGAAAGTGTTTTCAACTGAAGGGTGTCGTCTCTAACTACCAGGGTTTCATTTGCACTCACATGTGGATGTGATAATGCTGTAGATGTTACAGGTCTTCATATGATTGCTGGTTTATTTGAATGATTAAAGTTACACACTAAGATCTGATGTTTCTTGAAGCACAAGAGGATGGAGATATCAAATGCTACTTCCATCATAGCAAAGATGAAATTCTTCTTGTTGGAGATGTCAATGCTCACTATATTGTGCACAATTTATCCAAGTTGGTGATCTCTTGACTTCTCCTTTCTTTGAAGAACTTGAAAATAATATGTGGTCTAGAATCTTTTTTGATACTTCTACAAATTCTTTGACTTAACATTTCTTAACATTAGAGCCATATGTAATTTGAAAGTTCTCAACGGTATCTTTCTCTTTCCCAACTCACAATTCAATATATGTTTAGCATTATTGATTATATTTTATCCTCGATCACTAGTAGATCTCTTATCTCAAACTATGATATTGTAGAACCTCAGCCAGAATCACATCATGCAACTCTCTTATTTACTTTCTTGTTGTCAAAAACGATCCCTCTCTCTCCAGCCATTCTGTTCTAGCTCCTCCCAAGTTTCGTTTAGATCCTAATAAGAAAGATTTTTACATGCTACATTTTCAAGATCTTTTGATCCACACTTTATGGAGCCTTGATCCACATACAACGAGTGAATAACTATCAGAGTTTCTCAATACATTGCTTCTAAGTTCTTGTTTGCAGCACAAAAGATCGGAGAGCTAGGGGTTGTTCTTGCAATGGATGGTTTGACTTTGATTGCAAGCAAACGAGGATGAGATCAGTTGATAAGTCTTTGGATCTCCGAAGTCGGCTTATATTGAGAAGGCTTTACAAAGACTTAATGAAGTTTAAGAAACGAGCTTTTTTGAGGACGAAGCAAGAATCATTGACAAAGGAATTGATGAAAAATTTCAAATTTTTTTGAAGACGATTAGCAGTAGGGTTTTCTAAATCCACTCTTGATCCAAAAAGTTTGATTGCCTTTGCTGCAAAGCTTTATTTTTTTTCAATGCCTTGTTGTGAAAGAATACTTGGTTTATTTTTTGAATCAAAGATGATGATTCAAGTAAGAAAATTAGCAAATAGTAAATTAGAGGATTTGGATGATTTATATTGAATCTTTTAAGTGAGAAGTAGATGTTATCATCGCACCATCATGGTTGGTATTGTTTTTGCCAAGTTGTTTGGGAAGTTGGTAGAATCGAAGTTGAGCACATGGACAGAGGATTTTCAGAAGAGAGCAAAGGCCCAAGCCGGTTTTCGTCCTACATACAACACTATTGACCATATTTTGGCCTTACGTGTTTTATGGGAGAAATCCAAGGGCAATGGGAAAGCTTTATTTTGTGCCTTCATCGATTTGAAGAAAGCTTTTGATACTGTTCCTCGAAAGCTTTTATGGGAAAGACTACAAGACATTGGAGTACCGGCTAATCTACTCGGAGCTGTGGCCACTTTATACACTTCAGTTCGAGCTAAGATTGATGCCTCTCAGCCTCAAGAGATCTCGAGCACCATTGGAGTTATTCAAGATTGTCCTCTCTCTCCTACTCTATTCGGAATATTCATAGATGATATAGAAAGGTGGTTGGATGATTGTGAGAGTGAAGGAGTCAAACTTGGAGACTTTGTGATCAAAGCTCTTTTGTATGCAGATGATATCATATTGCTAGCACGTGATGCAATTAGTTTACAGAAACACCTTGATACTTTGGCTAGCTTTTGTACTCGAAATCAGATGGAGATCAATCTGGAAAAATCAAAGATCATTCTTGTGGGCACTAGATCCAAGTTCTCTCTCTTTTACAAGGGACTAGAATTGGAACAAGTGAAGAGTTACAAGTATTTAGGCATTGATTTTTCTCAGAATTATAGTTGGGCACTTTGTGTACAAAAGAGAGTAGAAGCTGGTTACAAAGCTCTATATTCATTGTTAAATCGATGTAGAAGAGCTCATCTAGTATCTTGGAGTCTTAGGAAATTTTTATTTAGGAGTTTAGTGTTGCCGGTGGTTCTATATGGGACACAAGTGCGGGGTCATGGCAGTAAGAAGACAAGTTGGGAGCGTGTGGAGAGGGTGCAAAAGATCTTCTTACAAGAAGAGTTAGGTGTAAGGAACCAAGCTCCTTATGCTATTCTTCTTGCGGAAACCGGTTGTCTACCTCTTGAGGCTGAAGCTCTCTACTTGACCATCACTTATATTAGAAGGGTGAGATCTCTTGATGCTTCTCGACTTCCTCTTCATGCTTTGCGTGCCACACGTTCCAAAGGATGGTTTGCAGATGTGATGACTTGGTCTTTGAGGTGGAATGTGACGGAATTGGATTGGATTCTGCAACCTATGGCCCTTCGCGAGCGTATTAAGGAGGAGTTTCTCCACATCATTTGGAGGAGAGGAGGCACTAAAATGCAGTTCTATCAACTTCATGTGAATCCTATGCTTATTTATTGTGAGCAAGGGTACCTTGTTGCAGAGATTGCTACATCTTTACGTCATATTATTGCCAGGCATAGAACAGGATCTCATAGGCTTGGAATTGAGGAAGGACGTTGGTTGAATATTGATAGGAGTGAACGGATTTGTAGGCTATGTGATGGGAGAAATGTTGAGGATGAAGAGCATGTGTTTATTACTTGTACTAGATATATAGAGATTCGAGTGGCGCATAAAGTTGATGTCGAGAATTTCTTTTCTCTGCTTCAACTCGAGCCTTATGATTTAGGTTGTTACATTAGAGATATTATTAGTTACCGTTCTAGTGCTTTGGGCAGTAGCTAGGGGTTCTTTTGGTTCTCTCCTAGTTTGGAGTTGGATTGTTTGTATTGTGTTTTTTAGCCTTTTGACTCTTTGGGTCCCACGGGCTTGATCTATTTACCATTTACCATTTATTGGACTAATACTCACTAAAGCGTTAGAAAATGCCGCTATGTATGTTTTACTTCAACTTGGTATTTACAAAATATTGTTCATATCCATAAGTCAGGAAGGAAGTACTTGGTGATAAACTATTGCACTATCATAGTAGATAGTGTTTTGTCAAGTTGTTTGGAAAACGTGTGGAGTCAAAATTGAGCATATGAACCGAATGAACTGAATCTTATCAAAAGAGAGCGGGGTTTCAAGCAAATTTTTACCCTACATACAACACCATTGACCATATCTTGGCCTTGCGTGTTTTATGAGAGAAGTCTAACGGCAATGTAAAAGCTTTATTTTGCGCTTTCATCGATTTTTAGAAAGCTTTTGACACTGTACCTCGTGAGCTTTTATGGAAAAGGTTGCAAGCCATTCAAGTACCATCAGATCTTCTTACAGTCGTGATCATGTTATACCATTCTTTTTGGACCAAGATTAACACTTCTCAAGCTGAAAAGCTTTTGAGTAACATTAGAACGATTCAAAATTGTTAACTCTCTCTTACTTTATTTGGAGATTTTATAGATGATATCGAAGAGTGGTTGGAGGCATGTGATAGTGAATCTTGAAAACTTTGTTATCAAAGCTTTCTTGTATGTAGATGACATCATATACTAGTACATGATGCAATTAGTTTACAGAAACACCAATACACTTTGACTAGCTTTTGTACCCAGAATTAGATGGAGATAAATATGAAAAAGTTTAAATTCATGATAGTGAGCACTAAATCCAAGTTCTACTTCTTTTACAAGGATCTACAATTAGAAGAGGTGAAGAGTTATAAATATCTAGGGATTGATCTTTTTAATGATTATAGTTGAGCACTTTGCGCGCAAAAAAAAGTAGAAGGTGATATCAAAGCTCTATATTCATTGTTAAATCATTGTAGAAGGACTCATCTAGTGTATTGAAGTTTCATTAAATTTTTATTTAAAAGCTTAGTATTGCCGCTAGTATTATATGAAAACCAAGTGTGGGACTCTAGCTGTAAGTAGACAAGTTGGGAGCGTGTGAAAAGGATGTAGAGGGTATTTCTACAAGAAAAATTGGATGTGAGAAATCAAACTCCATATGCTATTCTTCTTGCTGAAACATGTTGGTTACTACTAGAGGTTGAAGCTCTATACTTGATCATCACTTACATCAGAAGGATGAAATTTCTCGATGCTTCTTGCCTTCCTCTTCAAACTTTGTGTGCCACAAATGCCAAAGTATGGTTAGCGAATGTGATAACTTGGTCTTTGAGGTGGAATGTGACGGAACGCAATTGGAACCTACAACCTATGGCACTATACGAACGTCTAATGTAGCAGTTTATGAACATTATTTGGAATAAACGCGACATCAAAATGCAGTTTTAACAAACTTCATGTGAATTCCATGCTTGTTTATTGTGAACATGAAAACTTACTTGCATGAATCTCTACGTACTTACGTCATATTATTGTTAGGCATAGAACTGGATCTCATTGGCTTGGAATTGAGGAAGAACGTTGGCTTAATATTGATAGGAGTGAATATATTTGTAGGTTATGTGACGTTGGATACATTGAGACGAAGAGCATGTACTTGTTATTTGTCTTAGGTACGAAGACATTAGACTTGCTCATACTATAGATGTGAAGAATTTCTATTCTTTATTATAGTTAGTTCTTTTTTGATTCAAGTTGTTATATTAGGGACATTATTATTGTCCGTTCTAGTGCTCTTGTCACTAGTTCGAGATTGAACTTTGTAATCTTTTTCCTTGTTTGTGGTTTTTGCTTGTATTATGTTTTTCAGCCTTTTGATCCTTTTGTTCCTTTGGACTTAGTCTATAACCATATGAAATATGGAGGCAGTCAATATGGATTTATACATACCTATATTTGGATTTACAAGACTAGGTTATCGCTGCAAATATTGTGTTGACATATCATATTATTGATATATTTGGGGGGAAAAAATTAGCCATCTTTGGGTATGAATAGCAAGTATTATGTAGATAGTCAAAGTATCCAGGTATTGCGGTATGCAAAATATACACATCTGCAACTTTAATTTCATATATGAACAGAAAGTGAGGTGGCAAATTCTAGGCATCATATGCAAAAATACTACAAACCTACTATAACATACTTAAACTTAGGCATGTTACTTGACAATTTAATTTATTTAAGTTTAATAAATTCTAGCCATTCACTATAAATATGTATTGCAACTTTATTGTCACATAAGAACAAGAATAGGTGTAAAAAACTTTGTACAAATTATCAAATTTTAAATATAAGAAGTTGAATGCTTTATACAAAATATGAAACTTTCAATGAAAAATGTATGAACGCTTTATACAAAATAACAAACTTTTAATAGTAAAATTTGAACGCTTAATACAAAATATCAACCTTTCAATAATACAAATTTGAACGTTATAGAAAATATCAAAATTTCAATAATAATAATTTGAACGCTAGAAAAAAACTCTTTCAAAAGTGAAAGTCAAACCTTTTGAAATGGCAGACCGTGTCAACTAGAAATTATTCCTCTTTTTACAAAGTACAAGTCGAACCTTTTACAGGTAATTATTAGACACGGTAGGCAATATCCAATATTTTTCAATTGACTGCCACAATCTCTTCCCAGATTCGATACTCATTATTCCCCTCGATCCGATATAGTCTTCGAGCTCTCTTCATATAAATTTTAAACATATAAGTATCACCGAGTGTGCAACCTATACACCGCGCCTTCAATTAAATGTGTGGGTAAATAATGTTATGGCACAAAAATCTAAAGCTGTTGTAAACAGTCTATACATTAATCACAATAATATGAAAACCTCCCATATTATAATTATAGTTTTAACGATATAAATTGCCAGTGTGTACAGTATATGTATGAATATATATCTATATATGGGAGTATGAACAAATAAATTTGAAAATAATGTATAATGGAGAAGTAATCTACCTCAAACGGCATGCATTGTAAAACGATATATCATTTACAATGCCTGTGATTTGCATATGCTAGACCATGTCAAGAGAAACTAAAGTTTTCCCTTAAACAGCATCTAGATATGAGTAAAATTAAAATACTCAATATAGCTGAAATTGCAAGAGATCTGATAAAGATACACCTGAACTGTTTTAAAACGTATCAGGTTCCAAATAACAGCAGAACAGATTAAAGCAAGATTGTGATTTGTTTCAAAAACATTTGTATTAATCTTCGTAGGGTTTTTCGCCCCAAAAAGGAAGAAAACACGAATAATTTCAAACATGAATCTTTGGATTAAGCTAGAATACCGTGAATTTTAAGTATTTTGATTTATCATTTAATTGAATTATTAAAAAATAGATAAAACCTAAATTACAAGAACACTGAGGGAATGAAATTGTTTAACATATCTTAACATAATTTTGTGCAAATCTTGTTTAATTTTCATCATATTTGGAACTGAAATTGAACGATAAAAAGTATTCTTTGGAAAAGATTTACAACTGATAGTTTCTGGAAATACAATCAATCATAAATTTAAATCCAAAATTCAATGATGCTTACAAAATCAACACTTATTTAATTTATAATAACTACTGACTTGAAAAATGAAACAGAGGATACATCAAATAAACAAGCTCAATCAAATAATTAGATAGCAGAAATTATATAAATTAAAAATAAAATAAATGATTAGATATTTAGAAACGTGATATTTTAATATTTTATAAAATTATTCTAACATATTGAAAAGGAAGAAAAAATTAATAACAAAGAAAAAATATTTCTAGATTTTTGAAATTTATATACTTAAAATGATTAATTTGGTTACAAAATCATAATCTATTTTACATTTTGATATACTGCAGAGAGAAAGGCATAAAGAGTAAAATCAAAGATGTAAATTTTATATTTGATGCATCGTTAATCTAAATCTAATAATGATTTGGACCCTCATATGTATATTAATTTTTATAAAATAATTTATAATTTAATTAAATCGGGTTTTATTGACATTATTTTTGACAATGAAAAATTTCATATATAATTTTCATTCAAAATTCATATTTATATATTGTCAGCATAAATCTTGACAAGTATTTAATTAACATATATTTTTTTATTATATAATCTGTGTTCAACAAGGCGTGTAGTTCAGTTTATGATAAAGAAAATAATATCACATACATTTTTTTTTGACAAAAATAGATATATTGTTAAAAATTAACATAGAATGTTAACTTAGATTAGTTTAACCGAAATTAGGCTTTAAATTAACTAGCACTATATATGATAGCTCACAAAAGTTATGGATGATACAATTAGTTTTATCAGTAAAAGTCTTTGTGGTTACGTGGACGTAGTAGTAGCAATGTCAAACCATGTATTCCAACGTAAGCGTGTCTGATTGCACATTTTCAACTTTTTCTTGTGGTTCTCCGTAACAATTGCTATTAGAGCAATTCTAGGCAATGAAGTCTTTCAGCTCTTTGATGTCTGCAACTTTCAACAGTGAAAAGTTAAAATTATTTGGAAGGAAAAGTATTCTTTAAAATTTGTGCACCGCTAATTCATGTCGATAGGCTTGAAATTCTTATGAGTAACTTGTGAGTGTCGGGCGATATCTTTAGATCAGCATTATGAAATGTTTGTGATGGTATGAAAATAAAACAATTTTTCCATTTTTAGTCTGTCTTGGAGAAAGAAATGGTTCAAGTCATGAATTTCACTTAGTACAAGTTGAGAAAACAGTGAAAGAAGCCAGAGAAGGGCGAGAATAAGGATGGAGAAGTCTTTGAACTCAGTCCTGTGAAATGCATACTTTGATGAGATTTTACAACATGCCAAAAAACAAGACAGTATATTCGTTGTGGATTTCTTTAGGCCCACCTGCAAAAGTTGCAAAAGGTTATAAGGATTGATTCAAACAACAAAGCTCATGAATTGTACTTGAATCACAATGTAGTAAAACAACACGACAAGTCAGGGACATTTTGAGGGTCAAAGTGACTAGAATTTCCCGAATGAAGAGGAAAGTGCAAAGCTTCATTCATGAATAAAGTAGAGCTCAAATTACTTGAAAAAGACAAACAAACAATATATTATAAGTGCTAGATCAGCTTTGTCATGTGGTTTTGTCTTTTACTAAAAATAGACGTTGAGCTAGAGTTTCAGGTCGCGAAGGGTATAGGGTCGAAGATGACTCGAAGAACGTCAGTTCTTCGAGTGGAGCATGTGGCGTTGGGAGTAGTGCGAGTAGAGCGACTGCCCGTTAGTGTCGACTTGGAATCTCTGTGTACTTGGGTGACGGTTTTGTTGCCGGTAGGGAAATCAGACCGACAGGCTTCCAGTGGGGAAAACTGCGTATTTTCACTTGAAGAACTGACTACACCAAATCCGTCGGTTTTTGTTGTCAAGTTTTTGTTAGACGTTGGTTTGTTTATTTCTGGTAGTAGGCCGTATCAAAGACAGCGCTCGTTTTTACAAACAAAGTGTTGGTTTGCTGCGGAAGTTTGAAGAGTTTTGAGAGTTTGAAGTTTTTTTCTAGAGGCACCTGCAAGAATTACTCGAGCACCGGAAGCTCTTGACGGAAATACTTGACAGTTTTCTTGAAAGTGCAATTGGTACTTTCAATTGGAATCAAGGGAAGATTACAAACCAAATGGATTGTATTTCAAGGTTTTTGTGACATTTTCTTGACGAATGTCGAATGAATTGTTCTAGCATCAATCGTAGGATGCGAAGTACTCAGGTCAAGCAGACTGAGGATTTGAAGAGAAGAGCAGAGTTCTTTTTAGCATAGATTGACGTAGATATTCAGTGGTGGATTCATTCAATATCTAGTGCGGTTTTCAACAAGCAATCAGAGAAGCATGATATGGGTGTTTTTGTGGGAGAGGTTTTTCCAAATTTTGGCTCAAATTGACTTGTGAGTCTAAATTAGCAAGATAGAAAGGGTCGTTGTCGGCTTTATGTCAACCCAGTCGGTGGCCTTTAGTCTCGGCGATTTTACTCATGTTTAAGGTACGAGGATTATACTCAGAGCCACCCCTCTCCAGGAGCTTATATTACCAAGTTTTGGTTGAGCTTCTTGTGTACCGGGTTGCTTCTTAGTGAGCTATCGTTCTCGAAGGTTAATCAATTCAGTAGTGATTGCCATTGGAGGAGTTATATTACAAGGTGCTAAAACTGAGAGAGATCCGTTTCTACTATTGGCTTTACTATCGATCCTGTAAGGAAAAGGAGCTGGAAAATCAGAAAACGTTTGTGATCGTCCTCTTAGTTTGTGCATTTCTTGGTTTCCGCTCTTCTGAACTATCTCCGCTTGAGATAGTTCAGCGCGGGGATTTTGAAGTCATTTCGGACTTCTCTGCAACAAAGCAGATTAACTATCAAGATTGTAGGTTCTTTGAAGATTGCGATAGGTCCATGGAGCTCGAGAGAATGTAAATTTTGTACAAGACTATTATGATAGTTTACTATAGTGTTAAAGGTTTATATATCTCCTTGATGAAAAGGGAGTTGGAGGTTTGTGAGGAAATACACGAGGATATTACACTAGCTTGCATATAGCGTGTTCAGATGTGATAAGGCTGAAGGAGTCTTGAACGAAACAGGAACGAAGATCCTTCATCTTCGAGTTGGGACCAACTAAGATACAATTATCTGAGTGGAAGCTTTACAAGCTACGAGACCAAGAGGACAGAGAGAGGGTTCAAAATTGGGAGGCGTTAGCGGCGTTACCTCCGATGCCTTTTGTCTATATACACTTCACAGATACTGCCATGCGGTTCGGTACGAAATGAGCCTACAGATCAGTGCATGCAAAACTCGAGGAGACTTCGGTTTCAAGAGACTTCATGAGCTTGAGTATGAGTATGGGTATGGTTGCGTGGTGGTGGGCTAACACACGTTAACGTCCGCCAGGGATCCACCTAGAGCCATCTAAGGGGAATTTTCCGAAGAAGTTAAGAACCTTTGGGCCATGTGGTAGTGCAGTTATTTTTGTTTTTTCAAAAATAGAGTAGTTAGGACGGGAATTTCATGTAGTTTTTTACCCTTTAAGGTAGAAGTTATTAGATTAGAATAGAATAGGTATTTTTATGCCAGAAGTTAAGAAGGAATAGTAAACCAGAAGGAACTTCAGTAGAAGCGATCGGTCTTCGGAGGTCGGCGAGGTTCTAATCCGAAGGAGCGGATCGGGAAGTCCCAAGTAGAGGTAGGAAACACGAAGACCTACCTTCTCCAAATACCTAGTAGGATATTCGGGCGGGGTATTCGATATTCGCAAATGAGTACCTCAGAGTTCCCGCGAGCACCCAAGCGGCAAAGAATCTCCATGGAAGTAAAAGATAGTGCCGCACGGTAAAGATTTTTGAATGGCGGCACCTTCAATTCAAACGAATGGAAAACCGTTGCGATGACGGGATATACCTGAGGGAGCGAGAGGTTGATGCCCACATTTCACGAACACATTTTGCAATTGATGAGAGATTGGGGTGCGGAAGCTCGAACGAGAGGAAGCAACGATGGCGCGTCCGATAAAATTATCCGTTCTGAAGGTTCCCGAAGTAAGACTGCGAGCTCATCACTGTGATTTAATCCTCGCAAAGATGAACTTTTTGTTGTGGGGTTGGAATTGGGCGAGCGAGGCGATAGTGCAACAATGGGATAACAATGGTTTGTCAAAGCCATTGGACTATCGAGGAAATCCCGAGACATGGCAAATTTGGGATTGAAAGAAGCTCCTCAAACGTTGCGCGGGTGACGATGTCAATCTTACCTTTGACAGTGAGAATGTCAGGGTAATAAGAGAGGAGGAATAGGCTTATGTGACTCTGTTCAAGCACCCCTGCACCGGGTTGAATGGCTATCGCACCATTTGGTACCACAACAAACTCAAACAAAATGTCGTAATGGCGTTGATGCAGATTCTCCGTCCGGATCAAACCACTTACATGATGACTTGGTAGGTTGGGTTCGTGAAAAGAGCACTGCGAGAAGATCGCATTCTGGACGACTACGCGGCAACACATCGGGCTAATTCCAGGAGGGTCGGCCTATTACTTGTCTTCAATTTTGATCAATTTCTATAAAGGTATGGATTAGTTGACTGCCGACGAGAGTAGAGAGTTTCTGTTGCAAAACGTAGCACAAGAAGTAGAAGAGGTGGTGAGTGCCAATGAGGTTGACACAGATCTTGACGGCGAGCCACGTAATTTGCCTCAGCAGAGAAAAAAGCGGCCCAGAGGCAAACAAGAATCACGGTCAAGAAAGAGAAGGAGGATTGACGAGGCCGCTGTAGCAGAAGAACGTTGGCGGCGGTCAGCTCTCCTTGAATTGCGATCGCCGAACTCTCGGGTCAGGTCGAAGATGAAAGCTAGGAGGTTGATATTGGAAGCAAACAACAGCACGGAGAGTAGAGCTGCTGTATCGAGAGGGGGTCCCACTCAAGAAGCGGGAGCAGAAGTGAATACGGTAAGAGAGAGGGAAGCACCGACGGAGAAGGTACCTCGGACTTTTGAAGTAAGGTCGACGCTCGGAGCGTCAAGCCGGGCTACAAGGAAACACTAGGGTAAAGCTGTCTTGACGGAGGAAGTGCCTCAGGATTGGATGAGGTTCCTTCGGCGGGTATCACGATGAAGATTCCTTTGAAGAGAACCGCTAAGGTGTTGGCAGTGTCGTTGGACACTGAGGAAGACCCTACGGCCCTAGAGCAAGTTGTTGCGAGGGCTGTAGGAGGTGCAGGTGGAGAAGACGCGTGTGGATCATAGAAGGTGGCATCACCCCGGACGTCCACCGGGATAGTCATACTGGAGACATGTGAGGATCCTTCGGCGGAAGAGGCACAGTCACAAGCCTTAAGTGCCGCCGACGTTCTATGTATGCAAATTCTTTTGATACTCCAGTACCTCGACTGTAAGCGGGAGTGACCACCAATGGATCTTACGTGGAGATAGTACATAACAGAACGCGGACCAAGGTGGTAGCGGCTTCTGCGGTTGCAGTGAAGGAACGTCAGGATCAATCGACGGAGGTTAAGTACCAGATACTTCAAAAGAGGCTGGCCAAGGAAGTTGAGAAGCAGAGGTATTCGGAGAAGGCTTGTGAGGATCTTCGTGAGAATGTTGAGAAGGCCAAGTGTGTAACCGTGGATCTCCTAAGTAGGTTGGAGGTGTGTCAGACCGCCTATAACGCTAAGTCGCTGAGGGTGGATGAGTTGACAGCATCAGCGGAAAAGAAGGAGCAGGAGTATGAGACCAAGCTGGCAGCGAAGGCAAAAAAATTGGCAAAGTGTGAGGCTGCGAGGATCTCGGACCTAGAGTTAATCGAGAAGCTAGAGACTCAGTGCAGCGAGCTGGGGTCACAACGGACACAAGCTGAGTAGTAGTTATGCAAGATGGAGACAAGATTGTTGGAGGCCGAGGAGAAGAATCGGCAGTTATTAGAACAGACGAATTACGCCTTGACCGCAAGGATGGATCAATGCTTGCGCGGATATGTTTTATGGCAAGTTGAGACGCATAAATGGCTACGATTACGAGAATTTGAGCATCTTGGGGTGGAAATGTTAGCAGGGAGTGTTAGAAGGCAGCGCCGGTTAGCCAAGAAGCTTGACACGTTCCTTTCAAGATCGCGCGACGCGGTAATGAACTTGGAGTTAGAGCTAGCGGCCGTTTTGTAAAGATTCGGTTTAAAGAGGAAGTTAGAAGGAGCGGCAACCGTTGACTCCGTAGGAGTAGGACCTGTTCGGAGCTCGCATTAGAGCGAGTGAAAATTTTGTGTTAGATAGGAATAAAGAGGTCCAAGGCATTGGACTTGGGGATCTTTTCTTGAATTTAGTTTCTCTAATTTTTGAAGTCTGCATTCTCCGCGCGTTTGTAAGTTGAGTGTGTTGGTCATCGCGCGAGACGTACTTCGGTTTGTCGAAGATACCGCATTCGAAGTAGTAGACCCAATTCAAATGTTTTGAATAGAGATTGGCTAGAATCAAGATTTAAGCAAGTTCGTAATTGGCAGCTATGTGGAGAACCCCTGAGTGTATCTTTTGGGAATTTTCCCCACTGAATACTAAGACAAGGTCGCGATAGACCTTTGTGATGCTACATTTGATAATTTCAGGAGTAATGTGCGTATTACGCTGCATTGAGTGTACTTTGAGTCGAACACCTGCCGTACTTCTGGGAGTGACAGTGGCTAGAGAATTCAAACTCCTCAATAGACTGTTAAATACGTGACACTTTGTACTCTTTGTGTTGTTTTTGTCCTCGAGGGATCAGATCTTTACCATTATGCTCCATTTTGATATTTATCTGTCATTACAAGCCACATGGCCATATACAATGCTATTGTGTTGCTACTGTTGTGCATTGCACAGGCAACAGAGAACCGGAATGAGATATGTACTCGAATGTATTTGCGTTTTGTGCAAACCGTCTGGAATAGGAATAAGATGTTGTGAAGGTCTATAATTTGATAATATATGTCCTGGAAAATTGAATGGGTGGATTTCCATCTTTAGTGCTGGAACAATTCCACGATGGAATCCGAGAACCCAACACGTATGAGTTCTAAGAAGGAATTGTTAAAGGTTCGTGAAAAATTTGAAGACTTTGCATAGCAACATGTGAATTATCGAAAGATCGACGGCGTGGAGTTTCAGACCTTCCAAGCACAAGAACATGTGTACTTGGAGGCCCGAAGCTAGGATTTCAATGGACGAGTAGAGTTCATGTTTGTATCATTCAGCAAGTAAGTTAACTTGCAGAAAAGAGCAAGGAGTTCAATAACGCAACTCAAAAGTTGAGACACATCACTATTTCACAACTAGAGTAAAGTGGATGTACTGAAATAGAAGGTTGTTCTTTTTGAGTTTTCTGAAGTTGAAGAGAAGTGCAACACTTTTGAGTAGTGTGGTGCCTAGTTTTTTTGTTTTTGTTTAAAAATCAACAAAACTTAAATATATTTGTGTAGAAGGTAGCCGTATGAGTTAGAATGAGTAGCTTTTGAGGAGTTATGGTAGGATTAGTTAGCATTCGCCTACGGCCAAAGATCTTTGGGTCTTTGGATCTTCGACGCAGCCTTTTCTGGATAGTGCAAGAGATGTGTCTTCGACGAAGACATCAGAATCAATTTGAATTGTGCAACGGGCCGGACGACATTCACACGCGTCGAAAATTCTACTGGGCGCGGGAGGAGGCAATGTTAGGGCTTCAAAGGTAAGGGCATTACGAGGAGCATTCACGCTGACATTGCGATATCAAGCAAGAACAAGCGAGAGTGAGAGAGGGCGGAATCGACCGACCTTGCTAGCAGCGAAGACGCGAATTGGAGACATGGTGCCACCCAAGAAGAGTGACAAGGTGCATAAATTGGTCCCCTTGAAGGTGCCCTACGAGGAATTACGACCCTTCAGGCGCGAGCTGAGCGAATTGCGTCTCGATTTACTTTTGTAGAATTGGAATTGCATCTTGGCGAGTATCTGCAAGGAGATTATGGATAAGAACGAGATCGAGACCGAGGATCTTCGAGGTAATCCCATGCTGTGGACGATTGAGCATTGGGTGAAGGTGATGGGACCGTGCGTAGGTAGCGACGGGGATCTCTTGTTCGAGAAGAGAAGCGGTGGGACTTACGCGCAGAGAAGAATTCTCTTACGGGCCACTCTTCAGCTCCGGGAGGCAAAGGAGGAATGGTTGGAAGACGGCCGACTACCAGGATCCGAAGAGACGGGCGATTGCACTGGGGATTATGCATATCTTACGACTGGCGCGCACGACGCATGTGACGGCCTGGCAAGTAGGGTTCTTTGAGCGAATCTTGAATGGACAAAGAGTACATTGAGCAAGAATCTTTTACGATCTTGTCTAGTTGAATGCAAGCTCCAGGTGGACGGAACCTTTGGTCAATCATCTGACGCCCTTCCTTGTGAATTTCTATTGAGGCATGGGTTTGCTTACAAGGGAGGAGGAGAAACGATTTCCGAGGGAATGGGAAATCTTGACAGCTGAGTCGAGTGAAGGGACCGAAGACGATAACCGTCAACCCTCAATCCCACCGCAGACGACAGCCCGAGGACACGTTCAGGTGGACGTTCTGCCGAATCGAGAGAGGCCAGAACGGCGATTGGCGAAGAGAAGGATAGTGGTGAGTGATGACGAGGGAGATTTGGCGCTAAAATTCAGAAGAGCTGAAATGAGGTAGAAGTAATCAGGCAGTCAAGAACTCTTGCAAGACCAAAGAGTAAGGCGAGTCGAGGATTGGTGGTAACGAAAATATCCGATAATAGTGTGGTTAGACAATTGCCCCAATTGTGTGTACACCTGAAGTCGCAGTTGGCGAGTCGACACAACCTATGGAGATCGAAGAACCTTCGGAGGTACTAACTGAAGTTCCAGCAGATGTAACGGCCGAACCTTTGAAGGAGGGAACGGACATGGTAAGTCCGAATTCTCTGTCTTCGGAGCGGACGCGGTCTGTGTGTAGTGAGTAAGTACTTCAACCAAAGACAAGCGAAGAACTGGTGAAGGAGCTTACGCTGAGTGACGAAATACTTGAGCATGGTGTTGCGCAAGTTGAAGGGACGGTGGTAGATGCCGCGGACATTACATTGCCGACATCCCCTGTGGAAGATATGAGACCCGAAGAAGAGAAGAAGACTTCGGAGGAGGAATCGAAGGGGGTAGAAATCAACTTTCCCGACTTCTTATAGGACAGTGTGATTCCACTACTGAAATATTTGGACAGGAAGAGAGAGAAGAATGTTGTGTCCAAGGAGGTAAAATTCTATGTAGAGATGGTGAGGAATATGACGCAGCTCAAGAGAGCAGTAGCAATGAAGAGGGAGTGGGATTCCGCGACTGAGATGGCACGGGAGGAAGCTGCAATCTTGTCAACCGAGTGCGCGACAGCAAAGGCGGCATTGAAGGAGCGAGAAGCCCAGCTTCGGGAGAAGAAGATCGAGTGCGAAGTGCTGCATTTGAATTTAGCAAAGGAATCCGGACGATGTGCAGAGTTAGAGGAAACCTGCGGTGGACTTTGTGTCTCTAACGAGAATGGGCAGAAGATGAAAGCGGATTTGCTCACGAGGTTGAAGAAATCCAGAGAAGTGTATGATGACGTAGTCAAAAAATCGGAGCGGCTGATCACAACTAGAGAGAGGCGAGAGAAGCAACATGACGAAGAACTTGCTAAGTTGGATGCCCGAAGAGCCGCAGAAGTTCGTATCGCCGAAGAACTTTGGGGAAAGATTGCTGAGCCGAAGACGGCGGAAGAAGATCTTCGTAGCAAGATTGCGGGTAAGTGCGAGATGGAATTCCGACGTGCGGAGGAGCTATCAGCGAGTCTGGCGGAGAGAGTCTAGAAGCATGAAGAGGAGTTAGCAAATTGGGCCAAGAAATTGGCGGATTGCAAATCGGCCAAGTCTTCGGAAGTCGAATGTAAATAGAAGGTTGAATCGGATTGTCGACGGTTGCGGGAGCAATTAGGCAGAGGAAATATGAGATCGCAGGAGTCGCGAAGCAGAATGAAGAAGGCAGAGGAGCCCTACCGTCAGCTACGGGACGAGTCAACCGACGAGTTGAAGTTGCGTTTAGAGAAGTGTCTGAACGGATTCGCAATGTGGAGATTGCAACCAGTGAAGTGGCTGGTGCTAGATTCGCTCGAGCGACGGTTGATGAGCACCAAGACCAGGTGGATCCGCAAGACACAAATAGATTGTAGAGTTAGTTAATTTGTTTTCAGAAGGATTGAATGAGGCGCGCGATAACGTAGAATTAGAGATTGTAAATGTGTTGCGTAGGATAGGAGTAGATGTAAGTTCACATGACACCGTAACCGCTACATCGGACGGCACAGCCCCTGAGACCGATTCGCTTCAAGCGATTGATATTCCTGTAACACTAGGGTTTAGAGAGAAGCTCACTCGAAGATAGAAACGTAAACTCTGAAGATGAGAGATACCAACAATGGTTCTCCTCTCCCTTATATAGCTCTCACCAACAAGTACAAGGAGATAAGATCTAATCCCCACCATCCATCTCACTCCTAGTGGATGGATGACGTGGCGGATAACCCTAACAAGCACACGGATCGCTGACGTGACACACCCAACTAACACACTAACTAACACACTCAATCTTTACCTACAAGCACACGGATTGCTGACATGGCACTGTCAACTAACACATCCACTATGTACCTACCAAGTGCGCGGATCGCTGACGTGGCAGCTATGACTAGTGCACACTAAAGTATCTACATCAATATTTAGAGTAAACTCTACTTTAGTTCTAACTAACTAAAGATGGTTACAATTCCAAAGTTGACATTGTGAATAAAGAGACCCAAGGCTCTTTCCTTGAGGGACTTTTGTGTCAATTGGCTTGTCTCAACTATAAACCTGCATCCACTGCGTATCTGTGTGCTGGTGTGTGATCCAGACATCGAGCACAGTGCGCTCTTGTTTGTCGAAGTTACCGCATCAGGAGTTGTGAGTATTCAGCTTGAATGTTCTGAATAGCCGAGTGTTCCTTGAAATTTAAGCAAATTCAAGTTTGGGTATTTGGGTCAGTGTGTCGGGATGTACGCAATGCTAGAAAGTTTTCCCCCTAAAATATGAGTGTGGGGTCGCAAGCGATTCCCAAAGGTGTTGTTTGGAAAAGTTTCAGGTTGGAAGTGTGATTACGCACTTCTCTGCGGGTCTTCGGTTCTAGCTGGGTAGTGTCTTCTGGGAGTGACATTGGTCTAAGAAGTAAAACTCCTTAATAGAATGCTAATCTGTAACAAATCGTGACTTTTGTGGTTGTCCTTGTGGGATCGGATCTGTACCTTTATGCTCCATTTTGGTATTTGTATGTCATTACAAGTAGCAAGGGATGCACCTTTTGGAAAGGCCTTGGTTTAGATGCAGCTGGTGAAATTAGAGAATTTGGTAATAAGGCATTATTAATGAAGAAGCCAAAGCGGAACATGAGAACAGTTAAGGTAGAAGAAGTCTCTGTTATTCCACCTGTTTACTTCGCTATTTCACTTATCTCCTCGGCCAGTGGTCCCATGAATATACCATGCTTTTCTTTGGATTGAAGAAATTCAAACGTGATGAGTTTAGCTTCAGAAAGCATTAGTATAGTTTCAAATACGTCGTCAGGCTCACGGGAAGCTATGGTGCTATTGTACAACTACTGAAGTTGTTGAATAGTTTTGGTGTTAAATTGTTTTTAGTTCCAAAAATCTAGTGGCCACACATAGCTCCCACTAGTAGGTTGATCAACTTTTTTATGTCAACTCGCTGTTGCTTAGAAAAGTTTTCTGTAAATCAAAGAATATTTGCTTGCTAGATGTATAGTCAGATCTGAAGAAAAAAAAAAACAAAAAAAAGGAGAAAAAGAAGAGTGAGGGGTTCAGAATTATAAGAACCTCATTTGAAGAGACTGGAAATTTGCATCCGGTCTTACCTACTATAGTTGTTAGATTTGAAGTGGAGTAGCTAAGGTTTACATTTTGTGCTCCAACTCATAGTATAAGTTGGAGTATCAACTATACAAAAGAAGACGAAGTTCTAATTGTTGAAGAATTGTTGGCCATCTCACTACTGGAGGCGTGAGAGAAGAAGAAAGGGAGTAGGATGAGTGGATGAACTTCTGCGCTGCATGTGACCTTGGAGGCACAAGTTGATAGCGGACGATGGAGATCGAATTGGGATCACGATGCAATGCGATGTCCCGTGTGTGTTGTCTTGTTTTGTGCTATGTTTCATTTAGACTAGAGAGCTGTTGCTAGTTGTTTGCTTGTGTTTGGATCCTTTCCTGTCTTGCTTCCTGGTGCGCATCCGTGTTGGGGTGACGCTGATTTCTAGAGTAGTTTTACTCTTGTGTGTTGTCGATAGCATAGCTGGACTTGATCACCGGCCGGCCTATCTATGTTTCTTTCACGGTGAGGCTGAAGTGATGACCAATAGACTGTGAGAGTGTTTTTGCGGTGATGACAGGTTAGGTTGCCCATACCCCTTAGCTAGTAGGGCTAGAGTAGCTTAGTCAGCACAACGTCAGGTGCGTACATGGTTATTGGGTGGAGAATTGGCAATGATGCCAGTTGAGTTTTTGTCATCACGGAGCAATTTAGTGGTCTTGTTGAGGACCACGGTGGATTTACGCGGAGTGAGTTGAGGTATTGGCTTCCTTCACCTATATCGTTAGTTGTTGCGGAGGAGTATCATGGTGTTGCAGACACAGAGTCTTCGGTGGTGATATCGTTGAGTGTTCCAACTCCATTGATTTGGGACATGGACAGGATGTACGGGGTTGTGAAGGGTACTCGACGGTGATCTGGTGCTGTGGGCACCATCGAGCTCGATGCTTTTATTTAGGAGTTCGACACGTGGTGTGATATGCAGTTTCTGCTTAACTCCACATTGCTCACACCCTTCTTTGCATGGAAGGGGTCATTTCAGCATTTGGAGGGGACTCCCATGGACAATTATCATGAGTTTGGGAGAGATTATGCTGTAGAGATTGATGCATGGAGACGTCATTGGTCTAGGAACTACTTATCCATTACCCAGGGTGGTGTAGATACCAGGGATGTGCAAGTAGTAGCATCAGTGGAGGTGCGAGTAGTAGCGTCAGCGAGGATACCAGTGGAGGAGTTGGCGCAACTGGTGCCGATACCAAAAGCGGTAGGGTTAGCATTGCTGATGGTGGCATGAGTGGAGATGCTAGTGGCGTACCTTTGTTTAGCTCCATTCCTGAGTTCTTCAAGAGGTTGAGGAAGAACTATTCAGAGGTGAAGACGAGAAGTTGAGGAGTCTCCGGGAGTTTGAGCGGAAGACTGGTGAGAGTCTTCGGGAGACATACACTCGTATGCGCTGATTGATCTCAGTTACTCACGGTATGACTAAGGCACAAGTTGTCCAATATTGGTTCCGGATTCTGGATAGAGAGCTGCAGAGGAGAGTTTGTGATGCTACTCTCATGAGCGATGCGTCATCCACATTGTCCCATGTGTTTGCTCTTTCTAAGAAGATTGAGCTTAACATGGTGGAGGAGAGGGTGATGACGTCTTCATTCGCGAGGGACACGACCACTACCTCGCGTATCCCACATAGCACAGCACAGTCTCGCCCCATAGGTGGTGGTAATGGGAGTCGTGGAGTTTAGACACGACATCTTTTTGATCACAGAGAACCTGGTGCGCGGCCACCATTGCCTTCATTTCCTAGCCAGTCATAGAGACCATCATGTTGGACATGCGGGGGTGGTGATATGAGGAAGTATTGTCCTCAGAAGAGAGGAGGACAAACTTCACATGCTAGGCCACAACCGACACAGATGGTGTGTGATCATTGTGGTCGAGCGTGTCATCCTCGAGAGCGTTGTTTTGACCTTCATCCGGAGTTGAGATCTGGATGTAGAGGTCGTGGCAGTGATGCTCCAGGTGTTCGTTGTGGCAAAGGCGGTAGGGGTGGTAGAGGTATCGGTGCCATTGAGCGTACCGTAGCGAATGCTACTTCTGCCACAAAGAGCGCTATGGCTGCTTGGATTGAGCAGTTGGAGCAGAGGCTTGCTGCTATGGCTGGTCTTCGGGCGAGCACTTCCACATCTTACAAGGCAGAGGATTTTTCTTATTTGGCAAGTGCAACACATGTGGAGGCATAAGTTGCAGTGACCAGAGGTGGTGCTTGTGCTTCAGAGCCACGTAGTGCGATTGTGGAGTTGGACCCTCAGAGGGGTGAGGGTGGACGTTAGGCCAGACTTTCCAAGTACTTGTTGTCGGAGGTGGGCAGGAGTTCATCTATGAGACCTGCACCATCTAGTGACACTGGAGGTAGAACAAAGATTCTTACATCATCTGTTATGGACACGGACGTGCCATCCGGTGTAGTGATGCAGATGACCACTTCAGTGCTGAGATCTCCATAGTTTTTAGCCACAGAGCTTATGGCTCAAGCCAAATCAGATATTGATTTGGCTCGAGTATTTTGGATAGCAACCACGTCTTGTGAGCGTGGGAGAGTCACTGCTACGAGTGCCGAGATATGCGTGGATACAGTTGAGGAGCCATTTTCAACGTCTACATTGATCGAGATGACGTCTTGGCAAGCGGCAGCGGCAAGGATGGAGTTCTTACCAACCTGACCAGCCATTAATCGTGAGAGGATTGTTCCTGGTATGTGTATGGTGGACAATCTGAGTGATTTATTTTGCTTGATGAGTTCTAGCGGATAGGTGTATGTCCCAGCCAGAGTTTTACTGGATTCTGATGCACAGCCCTTGATGTTAGGTAAGGCTGCATGCATTAGTTTGGATATTCGGAGGTTAGAGTTGGAACCTTGCCCATTCTAGATCCAAACATCACTTGGTGGCGCCAACGATAGGTCTTACTTTATGACTAGGTAGAGCATAGCGGTGGAGTTAAGGCATGATCATGCTCATGATAGCTCGCAGTTTGGAGTTCGTGCGGTGGTTACATCAGCAGAGTCATATGATGTGCTTCTTGATGGAGATGTGTTATAACCGATGGGTTTTCGGATGGACTATTGGACCGAGACTGCTGCCTATCGTCCTGGTTGGCAGTCTGGCAATGGACGTCTGAGCTGCAACCTTCCGGCTGACTCTCACTCAGGTTTACCTCAGATGGCTTTTCGGTAGCTCATCATGATTCTAGAAGACTAGGATTCCGCATCATACTCATAACCTAAACACCCTCTCACACAATCTCTCAAGGTATCACTCCAACTCATACACTCATCGACACTCCAAGGTACTGAAAATTCGTCACTCTTTCATATATGAAACAAGTCTCTACATATGAACTCTCCAAACTTGTTTGAGAGGCTCTTCCCTACCTCTCTATATATACTACTTGAGAATTTACCATAGTAACAAATGGTAATTTCTATCTAACCTACTTTTACGAAGATAAATCATAGTAAGGTTGACTAGTTATCAATATGTGGCAACATGCCATTGGCTCCCTAAACCTTCTAGATGTTTACTAATCCCTAGATTGAGGTGGCGACATGCCATTTGTGCCTTTTCCACTTCTAGAACTTCCACTTTCCACTAAGTCAATATTAGACTTAGTCTCACCAATGGAATACTCCTTACTTTAGTCAAACCAATCAAAACTAAACATGAAATTCAAAAGTCTTTTCTCTTGGAATCTAGACTTTTGTACAAGACAAAATAGAAGTGCTCACTCAAATCTTCTAGAAATTCTCTAGTTATTCCGCCAAGTATAGACATTATAGCTAAACTAGCTAGACTTAGTCATAACTAGCTAGATTTAGTCATAACTATCCTAACCATGATAACTCTTTGGCTAATTCTAGTTTTATTTCACACATGCAATATCCGGTCTTACAGAGCGAGTTGTCGGTGAGATTTATTTCTTGAGATCGACCTCTTGGATCTTCATCTGCGGTCTTGGCATCTGTTGCGGGTTTTAGCAGAGTGCTTACCTGGCCTGATGACTTGTTGGAGGGGAACATGTTCACCGACGATACCTCTGTCTACAACGATGTGAAGGAGGTTGTGAGCTTCGCAGCGGCGGTGTTTTCACCCTTACATGTTCCACTTTGAAGTTCTTGTCAGGCACTACAGCTGGAGCCTGATAGGTTGGTGAAGAAGGCTTGGAGCTAAGCCTCTTTACCAGTAGAGGCAGAGAGGGCTTCAGGTGATCGGTCCTAGCGCACTGTCTTCATTGATTACTACACCGATTTCGTGGGAGTATTCCGCAAGGGGTGTTTGTGTGTTGGATTCTTTTGGTGAAATCAGCACAGGTTTGGCTGCAGTGTTGTAGTTAGGAATTCCCGTACGTAGATACTTACATGTGGAGATGGATGAGACTACACGTCGAGTTTCTTCATGACATATTGCACACTTGAAGTAGCATTTTCCTTCATTGTTGCCACTATCAGTTGTTCGGGGATACCAGAAGGCGTTGCCTTCAAACATCTCATTGTTGGGAGCGCCAGACCTTGACCGAGTTGGCCATATTTTTATGGTGATTGCGGGATGGCCATGTCAGGGACACACACGCGCTGGACATGAAACAGGGTTGCATGGCCCCATATCTCGGATGTTTTGGAAGATGTTGCAAGTATTATGTCATCTCCAGGTGCAGCAGACATGTTCTCCAGCATACATTCTAAAGAACGTACCATTGTTGGGTGACACTCGGACCCAGTTGATGGCGAGTGTCCATCAGGTACGAGCATGGATTGGATCAGTAGTACTATTGGATGCTGCGAGGGTTGGATAACGTGCTCATCGTGCACGTTTATGGTGGATCAACCTTTTGCCACGAGAGATATTGCGTCATGCATATGATTCTGTGCAGCGTGATCCTATATTCACCGTTGACAGTATCTTGGATGCTTCTCGACATTCTCAAGTGGTGAGAGTGGCTGACAAATCACCTATGGCGTTGGTGAACCGCGTAGGTCAGCCTCAGATGGCTTTACCCACGTTCATTAGTTATCCAGCATCACATGCATACCGTGATGGTGGACATGAGCTACTCTAGAATTCTGAAGTGCATCAGTTGATGGAGCCCAACGATGACAAGAGAGAGTGTGCGATGGGATTTATGACTGATATGACCGCAGCATCTTCAATTTCAAAGGCTTCGGGTCGCTAGGTGTTGGATCATGCTATGAATCTAAACTGCTTGACGTGGATTGTGAGCTTGGGTTTGGCCAAGCAACTCCGTTTGCGCGTTGATTTGATGATTGTTACTAAGTCTCGGCGAGGTAAGGTAACCCTCAAGAATTACTCGGTAAAAGTGTAAAAGGTAAGGGTAAAGGTAATACGTTTGGCTATAGGGTAAGGTAAAGGTAGAGACTTGTGGGTTACCAGTAATTACCGGGTAACCCGCGGAAAAAAAATGAGGACATTCTTCTCCATAGACTAAACCCTTCTTACGACGAACCTCTTACCCACGAAAAGCAAAAACGTGGACAAGGCTTCGTCGACAGTTCGAGCCTCTCTCGCCTCTCCTCTTTGTGTCCATCACAACCAGCTACTGGAAACTCCGTGGCAGTGAGCGATACAAGAACCAATCCACAATTAAGAGAAAGTTTTGCCAAAGTACAGTAAGATTGCAGTCAAAAAGTTGTATTTTTTGTAAGCGGAAGTGCCAACTTTCGGTAACTGATGTTGCCATGTCTACGAGTCAGAGAACATTGCGAAATATTGATGTTTCTCTTGAGGACAGCAAAGAAACTAGAACGGGGTCTTGCAGTCATTTGCTCATGCCATGCTATCGAAAAACTCTACCATTTCTTCCACACCCAACCTACTTGCTACTGTCACATCCCCTATTAAGCTGCGACTACCAAACTAGCAAAAGTAGATTTACCAGGTAATCCTAATAGGTTAACGGTAAGACTAACTTTTAAAATTTTTAAATCCCTACGAGGTAACCTAGTAATTACCCTGATGTAGAGGTAAAAGGTAAAGGTAGACCATAGTGCTACGTGTAAGGTAAAAGGTAGTGTAAAGGTAAAGGCCCATGCAATACCCAATTACCTTTTACCTTACCTTGCCGAGGCTTAGTTGTTACACCACTTGTTAGCTCATTGCCTACCAAGACGGTAGTGGCAATGGCTGGGGGCGATAGGCGAGATATTTGTCATCCTTGGAGTTCATGGGACATGACGAGAGGACTTGCTAGAGTTGTAGCCCATGGAGTTGGAGACGTTTTTCATGCGGAGGTTGCCACAAAGGAGGGTACAGAGACTACTTCTTTGGAGTATGTGGCGTAGCAACCAATGATAGTATCATCTTACTCTAGTGTGACTATGGAAGAATGGAAGCCATTGATTGGTTCCCAGATCATAGGAGGAGAGAGGCGACAGTTGACACAATAACTACGAGATCGTAAGAATTGTTTTGCTTTGAGTATGAAGGAGTTGGGTGCTTTGATTGAACTCGGTATACGGATAAAATTGGCTAGTGATACGTCAATCTTCCATCGTCCTCATTGATTCAGTGAGATGGAGAGGGATTTGATTCGGAGTAGGATTTTGGACCTACTGGAAGCTGGATTAGTGGAGTTATCGCATGATGAGTATACGTCAGCCACTGTCATGCCGGTGAAGAAGAATGTACATGGCAACTACAAAGATAGGTGCATGTGTGGAGACTAACGTCCTATCAATTGGGAGACAAAATCCGATAAGTATGTCATGCCTACACCTGAGGAGATCTTTGATTTGGTGGGACATGCGAGGATTTTTAGTACTTTGTATCTTTTGGTAGGATATCATGAGTTGCCAATTCGGGAGGAGTACAAGGCCAAGACAGCGTTTTGGGTGGTCAACTCTCACGGCAAGGATTGTTTGTATTAGTGGCGATTCTTACTCTTTGGGTTGAAGAATGCACCTGCCGCGTTCCAGAGAGTGATGGACAGGATCCTAACGGGGCTAGATTTTGTCAGATGTTACATTGATGATATCTTGGTGTTTAGCGACACAATGGAACAACACTAGATACATTTGTAGATTGTGCTTGAATGGTTGAGGTCTCATGGTTTGTGGTTACATCTCGGGAAGTGTAAGTTCTTCGAGGAGAAGGTTGAGTACTTGGGTCATGTGATCTACCCAGATGGTTTGGGAGTTCAGCAAGCAAAGGTGGAGGCTATTGCACGCATCCCTCGTCCCACGGATGTGAGTAGAGTTCGTGCATTCATGGTTTGGCGAACTACTACCGGAGGTATGTGAAGGGGTTCAGTGCTATAGCCAAGCCTTTGAACGAGTTGCTGAAGTCAGATTAGGAGTGACAATGGAGATGAGCAGGAGACAGCTTTTGTTGAGCTCATGGCTAGGTTGGTGTCCGCTCCGAATATTCAATGGCGGATGGTTCAAGCTGTACATGCTTCCATGGATCCGTTAATAGACAACCTGTGAACCATGAGCATTATACCACAGTAGTTTGTATTTGTATTGGACAGAAAGGAAAACGGAGATACTAAGAGAGAGAGGACTAGAGTCAATATCCTAATTTTGTTGGATCTGCTCTGTACATGTTTTCATTGACAGCCACTTGTCCCATTTGTTCTAATGGTAAATGGTAAATGAATTTGTTCTAAATGGTAAATGTTCTAGACATGTACCGTTATCTAGCATAATCAAAAAGCTTTCATTATTGAACTTTAAGTTTTAAAGTCGTACAATGAGGCCTTATTTTGGGGAATCATCCACTACAGTCTAAATGTTGAGAACTGTATAATTTGTTCTAAGAGAAGTTTGTGAACTCCGTACTTTTCAGTACATTACTGGCAGGAATTCATACCAAGAGAGTGTGTCCACTATGAATTGGAGAGCTCACACAAAGGATTTCACACGAAGGAAAAGAATGTCATTTAGCTCAACTTGAGCTCGTGACGATTTTGTTATGTAGAGTATTTAAGGCCACAAGCGTGCATATGTGCTTGTCATACGTACACAGATGTACATTGTGATCTTGGGATCACACTTGTATGTAACACTAGCTGTACGTGAGAGATGAAGTATATCAGTTCAATCCTGTTGGGATTATGATTTCACCGGCTGTCTCATTGTTGAGATGTCAATGCACTGTCAGCTCCCACCGTAGAAGGGTCTCCCATGAGAATCTTCCTTGTCATCAACTCTAGATCAAGTCTTACTGTGCTGATACTGAGTCTACCAGCCTCATGTACCTGCGTCACGAGACGCATGGCGTGTCTTTGTTTACATATATATCTAGGGTATCCGTCTCCTGTTAAAAGGCTTTGCATCCGTCGAGCTCCTGATAATTCCATATATGCCAAGCTCACGACTCTTTGCTACATCAAGATCGATTGATATCATCGTTTTTTGCCAATCTGAGCGCAATGCGCTGGGAGACTGCAGTCGAATTTAGATGATTTGACTTCCGACTTTTCCAGGTTGAATGATGTAAAGGAAATTTTATATCGATTCACTGGCATCAAATAGTCAATGCCGAATATATGAAAGCTTATTCCTCAGTAGTTTTCAATTCCCTCGAGAACGACCACCATGTCAACAAGAATCTGTATAATATGTTGCGTCTACAGCAAACAGAAACTATATTTACTCGTAGATAGGTGGGATACATTTCATGAGACAAGAAGATAGTCAGTGTGGAGACTGATAATCAGATGATCGTAAACACCTATGGATAATCCAGTTTTTTTGATATTATGGCGACAGTCACTTGCAATTATCCTGCAGACTAGATCTGATGTGTACCACAAACTTGAAGATCATAAACTGCATTCGAATGAATGAAGTGAATGCCTATCGAAGTTACACCACGTACGCTTGGATTTGAACTAAGGAAAGATCATCATTGATTTCTGTTAGAGAAGGAAGGCGACGGAGTCACCTGGAGAAAAACGATCAAGATAACAGAAACAAATGAAGGCGCTGTAATAGATTCTCACCACGGCCTGTTAAAAGTTTGTAGACCTGGCTTTTTGAGACAGATGCATGCATACTTATGTTATCTAGAGGTGCTGTGCAGCGAAATGCAAGCCAAGGCAATCTAGTCCTTTGTGCAATGTGTTTTTTGAGGTCGTGTGATACATGCAAGAGAATAATAAAACCTTCAGATACAGTAAGGAATGCCCCATATTCCTTTATTAAAGCGTCGGATTTTAACATTCTTTGTCCATCTGAAGGCCACATTTTAATTCTGGAGTTAACATACAAGTCTTCCGGATGGATCACTGGATGCTGCTAAATAATCAATCAAGACTAAAACTGCACTTACAGAACTAAGGTGCCGTATTAATTTTTTAAGATATACTACCCACACCAGCGAGATAAGCCAAGTTTAGATCTGTTCTTCAATTATCGTTACTAGATGCATGCTTCGACGAGATACAAAACCAGAAACAAAAAGGTAGATCGACGAATCAAAATGGAGGGCGAGATGGTTTAATCCAAATATGCAGTACTAGTGATACTGGTCGGAGGCCATTAAGTTTTACGGGACACTAGATGGTATAAAACGAATCTAGTTCGATGGATAGACGGACGTGGAGAGTTACTCCCTTATCCCGGAAATATCCGCATCAAACCTTCACGGCAATTCAATAGGCCTCAACTATCTGAAGTTCCTGCAGCAGGTTTTCTGGAAGAGATAGAGGTCTCAGTCTGATCGGAAATGTGCAAGCTCCCAGCATGCACGGTGTTTTCTCTACAGCAAGTGAAAATACTGTGATCATCGTCGTTGAGAAGTATACCACTCTCAGGATGGGCTCCACTGCCCTTAAAAAAGCAACAGCACTGGTATCAAAGGGATGAGATTGTGAATTATTGAAGTAAGAATGCCTATGCTTTAGAGTCAGTCTTCATTTAAGCGTATCTTACTCTCTTTTAACAACGATGTCAGTTTTGACCACTCTTGGACGTTTACGGCGAGAACTGGTGTTGTCAACGGAGCAGTCAAAGGGTTTCCATAACGTTTTTCTGTATGCATGCAGTAACTTTAGTTGTAGTCACGTAAGCTTGTCTCTGTAATGGACTCATCATGCCTTGTGAGTACCACATAACTACAAACATGAGTTACATTATCGCTGTTGTTGCCAACAGATGAATGAATCCGTCCTTGTGAGTTCGCAGTTTTTCTTTCATTTTACTTGTCGATGGATGAATGCCGGTAATACGGTCTTACTGAATAAGACTCAGTACTTCATTTTATTTGATTGGTGAGTGTATACATTTTACATAGTTCCCCTTTTTCTCAACACAAAACAAAGTGGTTATTCTGAGAAGTCAAAACTGGGGAGTAAATAGCACTCGTAAAATTCACAAATGACCTCCACTATTACTGGCTCATTGATCATTGATGGTGTGGGCTGCCATGGAATCATAAATGCGGTTATCGTGGTAATCCCACTGTTTTCGGGTTGTCATGCGTGAAAACATCAGTTCGACTAATTCCATTCGAAGTAGGTGCGATGCGTGTCCAGATTCCAGATCTGCTGTTGTAGATATCATCTCCATGTCTTTGCCAATACACTAATCTGCCTATCCTCGCTGTGGTTCTACACTCTACCATCGGAGCGTGGATTGGCAGGATTGCAGCTTAGGCTGAAGTAAGAACTATGAAGTTTGTTGCTGTGTGGTGTGTGTGCGTAGTTCGTCTTTGTTTGTACCCTTTTGGTGTCTTTTCATGTGGCACTCTTGGTGATCTTCACCAGCTTCATCCGATCTTCTACTCCTGCCAGTCAAATCGGACCAGTGAGTCCGATTTGACGGGCAGGAGTAGAAGATCGGATCATCCTTCTTGAATTGAAACCCCAAACCAACAAAGCTTTATCGTTGTAGAAAGAGAGATGTGGCTCATTTTGTTTCATCCGGTGTTCTGACTGGTGTCAATGCCATTCGCGCATGACGTGTGCTTGCAGGCAATTCCAAATGTTGATCCTCGTCTCCACTTCATCTACGTAGTTGCGTAACGCATCATTCAATGCTCGCAATCCATTTTCATCAGATTGTGGAGCATATGCATTTTGACAGTGCAGAGTAATCATGTTTGTGTGGTGGGAAAGGCTTTCCCATAACCGCATCTTGCACTTTTATTTCCTTTCGGCTGCTGTAGGTTAGGCTTTTGTAAAACCTTGAGAATGACCACGGCCTCGCCCTTCAAATCTGCATAACAGATGTAAAAAAAATTCAGTGTGCCCAGCAGCGCAATTTGTACACCACTTGTTGCATCATGAGCAGCTTTAGAGACCTCCACCTATCCTATGCTGCTGTTTTTTATACGACCAAACACATTAGAGTCTTCGTGATATCGACCCCACGATCTTCTCCATATTGCCTTGTCCAATAAGTACGAAGTCAGATATCTCCAACCATGGAATCTCGGCCTCAGTTGCATCTGTGAGTATACGGCGGAGACCTAGAAAAGCGTCCGTCCAGCCATCTCTCCAAGTCGTATTAGCCAATATTCTCACATTCTTTTCTTCATCTGCAATCATGGCATAATTGCTTCAACTTTCCACGGTGTCCTTGTGAACAGTAGCCCTGTATGAGGTGTTCAGATCTAGTTATTGATTTATAGAAATGCTATGTACAAATGAGACCTCCAGACAGTAGATAGTAGACCCTACCTTCTCTGATGGGGCAGTGTTCAACTTTGTTTGATATTTTCAAGCAGCTTCTTTGGTTGCATCCTAACCTCTATCAGATTGATCTTAACTTTAGATTACGGAAATTCCTCTCCTTGAAAACCAGCGGGTTTGGTAGTAGCCCTTTTAAGGGGGGATTAGCTTCCAAACTTTCTTGGTTTTTGTGGTGTCTTGGAAGGAGGATTCCTGTCAAAGCCTCCTTTTCAAACTTAAGTTGATGCTTGTATGATCCTACTCTTTTAAAGGAATTCCTGGGTGAATGACCAATGGGATTGGTCTTGCCTCCGCCTAGCGTTTGATTTTGTAGTCTGTTAATGTACGTAATACGATTGCAGCCTTCCTGCCTTAATATTCTTGTTCCAGACGCATTTGTTGCAGTTCCTATTTAAACCTGTAGTTAGTCAAACTTTGAAGTATTGTATTAGAGAATCATTTTACTTCTACATTCATGTCATGATATCCTTGCTACTGATAGATTTGCTTGGGAAGTAAAAACACTCAAATCTTCTCATATAATCAGAAAAATTAGAAGTTGTGAGGAGCAACATTGTAGAATACTGTAGTTAGTTATTTGGAATCCTTGATATTCACACAGTACTTATGGAATTCTTTGATACGTTTTGTAATGCTGATTCTCACATCTGCAATTTTGCAGGTGGAGAAGATTTTTTTGTCTTCATATTTAGCCAAGCTTGTGTTTTAGTTCATCGTAGGTTTGGGCAGGGAGTCCATAGTATGTTTGCCTGACATGATCAGCTACCTTTCAAGACAAATAAGCAATTAAGGTAAGCTAAAGCTATTGAAGATTAGAATGACTGTAACCGCTATAGTTCAAATTTATGCCAGGCCTCAACCAACAACTATATTTTACCAAACTAGAGTACTATTTCCCTCTCTTCCTAGATTTCCATGAACTATACATCACCACAAACCCCAACTTCTAACTATTCAATGGTTTTTGGAGAACGAGTAGCAGAAGCGGAGAGAGGAGCTTACAACACTATGAGTAGCTCGTTGATATTTGCTAATTTTGAGAGTGAATAGACATTTACACTTTGGAATATGATGAATATGACATGTTTGGATTTTGAATGATTCTTCTTGTATCTTTCATAAATTTTACGGTTGAATCAAATTTCAATATTTTGCTCTCTTGGTTGTATCAGAATACAGTTGAAATATTTTAGAGAATGTAGTAGAAGATTTTGAGTGATGTAATATTTGTGGGCATTAATTTATCATACCTTTTTGTGAGATGGGGTTTCAAGGCGTGGAAAATCTGCATATGAAAGGAGATACTTGAACATAAAATGTCTCACCATTAAAATCTTTGTTTTGGATTTTGACTTAATTCCTCATATGGTTGTTTGGAGTAAGTGCATGATATGCATGTCCGATGTCTTACCAACAGCTCTTTCACATGGATCGATAAAAAGGTAATTTATAAGGGATATGTAAAACAATAGTCATTTTGTAGATCACACAGGCTAGGAAAATGTCTTGCCTCCTGATTTTTGGATATGTTAGTTGACTTCTGGGAGTGATTAACACTGAAAGAAAATTTCGCATACTATCAACTATACATGCCTAGCATATCCTTCTTGGTATATCGTAAAGAACATCATGATAATTACATAAACGATCAACATGATTTTCAACGGATTGATATTTGAATAAAGATTTTTTGTCCAAAATTCAAAAGTCAAAAAAATTATCCAAAATTCAATCCGTTGAATACTTTAGTATCATAAAATGCAAATGTATCTCAAAGGTATAGAAATGATCTTTTAAAATGGTTCAATCAGTCATATCCAGAATTTCTTCATAGGTAAATAACCAGAATGACAAACAGTACAACATAGACAATCAAATTTTATATCAATAAATCACCATAATGACAAACAATAAAATAGAGAAATCACACGAGATGAAGAAACAGGTACGTGGTTAATGATTCAGGGATTAACCACCCCTGAATCATGGACTACGTCCACGTCAAACTCACTATACTATGAAGGGTCTAAGTTTCAAAGGCGAAATGTAACTTGCCTCCAAGAATATATGGTGGCAGTTAACTTTGTCAAGAGTCAGCTAACTAACTCGAAATAACCCGAAATTGTAGTAACTCCAAAACCAGAATTGAACCAAACGCCCTCTTAACTCATGTTCATGGAACACTAACCTCAATGACATATTTAATTATTTAGCAGAAAGTTCTAGAATGAAATCTAACAAATATTACTCTTTAAACAATATTAATATAAAAAGAGAATTAAAAATGTTACTAAATTTCACACATGCAAAGTTTGCATAATAGCACAATGTTGTGTGAAAAGAAATAACTTTAGTCAACATATCAATTTAATTGAATTTAACGTAAATTTTGATTAGTTTAATTATTTTATTAGAAATTATATTTTATGTTGATATGATTCATTCTTCTATCCATCATTTGATTTGTAACAAGATGTAAAACACTATAGCTATCACAATGAACATTGGCATCGCATTGTTTAAATCCCATTTCAATGATAAATATATTGAACCAAATAGTTTACTTTTTTGTTTTTGCTGCCACTACATTAATATAATCTGAATGAAACCATTGAACTAATCATAAAATTACATGTTCTTATGTTTTCATCGGAATTTTTTTTATCCATCTACTTTTTTGTAAAAAAAATTCCATTTTTTAAATGAGTTAATAAAAAGACTTATAAAAAATAAAAAATAAAAACAATTTACTCACATCAAGACTTGTACCTAATTTAGATAATTTAAATGAAATCATTGAACTTATGAACTTTCATAAAATATATCATTCTCAAATGCGTTCTTCATATTTATCATTATTTATTTATTCATAATTTTCATCCTTCTTGATTATCCATCTATAAGTTTTTTGCAATCACTATGATTTTTTTAATGAAAAATCTAGACTAAATTAAGAAATTGAAAGCATTAATTTTTTTCAATGGGGATGGTGTTAGATAAATTTTCTATATAAGTATTGCATTTTTTTATAAATGGACAATATCATAGAAATAATATCACAATCTGGCTGAATAGCAGCTTTAAAAAAATTATAACTTTTAAAATGTATGATTGATAAAAAAATAAGAATGATATATTTTTTTTTCAATGTGAGATAAGAAATTATATTTTAATAAAAATGTATCATTTTACGATCTAATTGACAAATTATAGTCTAAATATAAAAAAGGATTGATTTTTATCTCTCTAAAAATGAATAAACATGAAATTTTGATGTAAACGTTAATCATATCAGATAAATTTTATGCTAAGATTTTTGGATAATATTACGGCAGTATTTCTAAATACCTTCTCATTTGATATCAATGTTATAATCATGTAATATATTCTTAAAATTCAAATGCTAATGCGTGATCAACATCATGTCAACCAATCTGTTTGCAAGATGTTGATTTATGATGAGAAAATATCGCAAAGATTGGAAAATAAAGTAATGAGAATGAAACCGTTAAACTCAGTAATTCCTTGATAGCAATATATTCAAATTAGATTATATTCTTAAATCATTCGAATAGATGTGAGAATATAATATCGAAAGTGAAGTGACACAATCATATTGTAAAAGCTCATGCAAGCACTTTGAAACCATAATTCATTCAAATCTATAAATATCTTTCAGATAGAATAATAATAGTTGAATCACTCTGATTTAAGATACTAAATAAAATAATAATAATTTGAAGACGGTTATTATAATAATCTTGGATGAAGAAGTATAAATTAGCTGCACAACACAGAATGAAACTTGTTTCATTAAAAACCATGAGGTACAAGTTTTTAATTTTCCAGTATATTAGAAAATGCTAATATGATTCCAAAAAATAAATTGGCTAATACTCGTAGGCTGAATTAGTATGAAACATTGCTTATTGAGAAATCATTCTAAATCAAATGCATAAAATATCTTCAGATACTTACTTTGTACAAAGTTGTATTTTGTAATCAATAGAAATAAAATTCATCTGCTATATCAGTAAAAAAAATGAGTGTAGTGATTTTAGTGTATACACACCCACGCAGTTTTAGTGATATACACCCAAGAAATGCCGCGCTATACGCTGTGCACCCCTGTTGCACAGTTACTTGGGTGTATAACGTGACATTTCTTGGGTGTGTGAGGTTTAAACTGCGTGGGAGTGTGTTGGGTGTATATACACTAAAATCAATATCACAAAAAAAAAAAAACCATAATTGATTATTTTACATGGTTCTTTGAAAACTCATGTTATTAGTATATGAAGTGCACTATTATTCACCTAATGAATCAATTGCCGCATCACTCTACCACAAACTTCGAAAATAATATTGAAGTCCATACATCACTAGAACATGAATTACACAAACTAGACATATGACTTATAGATTAGGAGTGCAATCTATATATCTCAAGTAGTATGTATAAGAAGTTCATGAATTAGGAACATAATCAAATACTACAACGCAACAATTTCAATTGTTATATTAATGCTACATCGAAACACATTAAATGTCATGTTTATGTTTAGCATTATATCATTTTATTCAATAAAAGGAATTTTTTTTATGCATTATACTAAACTGAATTCACGTTATGAATTAGATGTAAAAAGGCTTATAATTCAACATCAAGAGATTGTTTGTGTTTCTTCATCAAAGCAAACAAATGATCATATTTTTTCGAAGGATACTTCTTGATTCGAAAGCAAAAGATTAAATCTTATCTTAAGTTTCTACCAACTCCATGTGTTTCATTCACATATTCATACTTTCTTTTATTCTTTTCTAGATTAAGGTTTAGTAATATCAACTATATGCCATATATAATTGGAACTACAAATCCTCCATAGCTCTTTTGAACAAATTTTATCTCTAATAATTAGAGTAGACCGAAATAAGATTCTTGTGTTACAATTTCTGGTATTTTCTTGAATTGCACTAAAAGATACCATTTTTTCAACCTCAGGTTTTTACAATCTCAAGTTTGCATCAAATAGAAAAATTCAATATCTCTCTTTTGAATTTTATTTACTTTTACATTAAAAAAAGGGTTCTACCCTTGAAGTCTGAATATTAAACTCTCCAATTGTATTCAAAAACAGATGTTGATGATTTATCTCGTCGGTATTTTTAAACAGCTAAGCTAAAATTTGAATGTGATTAGAGCTGAATACACCATAACGATACAGAACAAATTCTACAATTTAAATTTTAAAGAAGACTTGAGATTTTTTATGTAACTCTTTTTCTAGTCCTTTGATTTCATTAGAGTTTTGTTGATGTTATTTACTTTTCTTGGAAAGCTCAACTATATTTTAATTCAAATACTGTGATTTATATCCATGACATATGGCTTTAAATTGATTTTTTCTTTGTAAAAGAGACTCGAAAGCCTGATAATCACCTTTTTAGCAGAAAGATGGTTGCATGCAAGTCTTTTGTCGTCTATAGCTCCAACCTATGCGACCATTCCATATAACAATGCTCAACGATAGATAACACTTTGTGCAATGCAATTTGAGGCTTACCGAAATTATTGAGATTAGTCTAGAGCAGTGCACATTTTAAATGACATCAATCTGCTGCGATAGACGTTTATCATGGGGGAGAAGTATCATCCATTTGATGAGATACATTTTTATACCATGATCAAAACATTCTCGGTATTAATCAGACATTTTATTAACAAGTAGAATCTTGTCAGGTTGATTTGTAGATTGATGTTTGGTAGAAGCTGATAACTTGATGCGTGGAATGAATAAATTCAACGTCACTTGGTAATACTTGGTAACTACTCCTTGGCTTCAAACTTAGAAGTTTACTTACGAAAATCAGATGTATCATGAGGAGACAATCTTCCCCAAGACTGGAACCTCGCTTCTACATTGCTGTGTGTACATTTTGTTGGCGGAGTCAAACTTACTTATGGCACTAAACAGGATATAGGTTTGTATGTATTCTCTTTTGACCCACTTTCTCTCTTTACTCTCAGCATATGACATCTCGTCAAATCTTGGCTGATATCCAAGTCTTGTTCTATTAAAGCTTGTTCTCTGTCTTGAAAACTGATGCATTTTCTTTTGACCTTGCTGTAACTGATTACATCTAGTATATCATCATTTTCTTTTCTCGTTAACTTTTAGAATTTCTCACATTCGATCGTTGGATACACCTCGCAGTTATTTATGAACGCCAGCCGTAAGAGTATCTTGCATTGCAAGACGGGAATTCGATGTACACGATATATCAGATATAGTTATGTTCTAAAGAATACGGAAGGTTTAAACTGGCAGAATCCGATGATAGATATTAGTCAGATCCATTTCATTAGGATTCAGTACAATCCTGATCAATAGCAAAATTAACTCATCGTTTTCTCTCCCCGGATTGCAGGATGGTCTCTTGATTACATGTGATCTTGATACAAAAAACCCGTCTTGAGAAATGACGTTTTGACCCTACAACACAGTAGACAAGATCCGATGAGATCTGATCTGATGAGTCATATTCTTAGAATGAAGACCTCAGCTGGAGCTTCAGCATCTTCTCGATTAGAAGTAACTTGTACAGGATGTTGGAACGGCAAGGCTGTATATATTTCCTCATTTCAGTGATTCGTATCTTTGCTTAGCGAATGGATGTTCAGTTTCCGAGCTCTCGATTAGATATAGAATTATATTCTGGCTAAAGCAGGGGCTTTCAAGTTACAGCTTTTTCGTTGACTGGGCCTCTGGTGTAACTTCCAGCCCCACAAACAGATTCCAAGAGATTGCGAGCAGCTTGTACTAGACAATTTCTACCTTAAGGGAGGGATCCGCATCCAACCGTGACCACTACGTCCAAAGCTACCGCACACAACTTCCAGGCGAACATTGTCAAATCACGTGAGATTGATGCGTGCAGTACCTTGCTCGAACAAGCAGAATTTTACTTCCTCAGACCCTAGAAACATTCTTTTTTACTCCTCATACCTCAAACTGTAAGAACGATTTCCTCAAAACCCTATCTGGAAAAAAGGTCATCGCAAGTATGTAAGAGTCATTGAACAGGTAATTTTATTTTGAATCAAGAGTCTTCACCAGAACACAACAAACATATTTAGAACGTTCCACTGTCTTCCAGCAAACTGGAATTGATTCTGCAATTCCAATGCTAATTGGGGTATAAGGCAGTCAAATTCTGACAAACTTGAGACGGAGACTCTACCTATTGGCGCATGATGTTCTGATTGGATTATTTTTCAAGTTATTTGTAGAAACAGTGGAAATAAAGTTTTCCCTTAATTTGTGTTCGAAATTTTTTTTCTACTCATTCATGAGGTGGAAATTTGTCTGGGTGTCCGATCTCTTTGAAAATTCAGTGGACCTTAGACTCTTGATTTATAGATGAGTGTCATCTATTCATTTGGATGGATCTTCCAACACAGCGAATAGAAACGTCCTCTTGCTCTGATAGATACGCCGCTGCTGAGTTCACCATCAACAGGTCCATGAACGTTAGTGATTTCAAACAAATATATCGGGAACGAGAGTCAGAACTAATCACAGTACCTGGGAATTTGTCTGACCACAATTCAGATACTAAGTGACAATTAACAAATTTGAGATTCCGAGCAAATGCTACACTTGCGTCTGCACATATGATCTAACTCGTAGAGTAAATCTCCGTCCCGAGAAAGGTTGTCCGTCGGCTCAAGAGAATGTGCCTATGTCGAAAGGGTGAAATTCAAGTATGATGGTGAATCTTGAATCTGATAAGTTTCAGATTCAGATGTAAATTTAAGAGAGGGCAACTAGAATAAATCTTGGAGTGAGCTCTTCAGCAATGAGCAAGAGTATTCCCTATAGATCAAAGTGGACATGCGGAGTCACACGCTGTACTGGACAAATATCTTCGTAGTTTAGTCGAACGATGCAACCATCCCAACCCTTGAAGCTCAAGAACATGACCGACAAATATGGTCAATTTGAAGGGCCCATATTCCGGGGAACGATGAAATAAACTTTTCGATTTTGGGTATGAGGGAGTAAGTTTACAATTTTCGGGGTGTGAGGAAATAAAAACCTGTAGAGCAAGAGAATGTAGCAAACACCAAACTAAAGCTAACGAAACTGAAGCTTGCGTGCACGGTAAACTTGGATTTTCGATTACGACTTTCCGCCTTCAGAGATTGCGATATTTAGTTCTTGGTGAGATTCTCGTGAATTTTGTTCCCCTCTTCCGCAAAGAAATAGATTGAACCTGAGTCCTGAATTATAATTCGTGATAGCATAGCCAAAACAAACGAACTTCGGCACAACCCGCCCTTCAGTCACAGATAGAAGGAAAAGGAGCTGAAGCTACAGGTACGGTACATCGCTGCAGCGTCGTTGCTGCAGGATTGTACTGTAAAGGTGTTGTCCGACTGTAAAGGATGGTTATTAAAGGGGCCCATGCACCATTTCCTCCTCTCCTCTCATTATGAACGCAACGTCTGGCGGTGTCTGACCTTCTCAAAATCGCCTCATGCATGGCGCAACAGAGCAGACTTGAATTTGGATCTCGGTCAACAGTCACCTGTAGCAGTGCACGCATTCCCAGGCCGTCTGTCGTTCTGTCAGTCACTCGCAACACCGGAGGCAGTGATTGCTTTGTGAGTTTCTAGGTCGTATGCAGCAGTACCAGTTACTCTAAATAACCTGGCACGACTGCTAGGTTCTACCTGATCTCGTGACTCTGGGAAGGTGGGTCCAGAATCTGTCCCAGCAGATGATTTAGCGACAAAGATAGAAACAAACAAATCCTTGTAATGTAGGGTAGGTGAGATGGGCTACAGCGCCAAAGGTGTGCTCCGTAGATAATTCTAGACCTTCCTCTGTCGACGTTTGTTCCTTCTTTACAGTTTTCTTTTTCGTTCTCCGGGCGGGTAGCTGCTAGAATGTACAACACCGAACAGTCCATGATATCTTCACAAATCTGGATCTTTAGAATTATAGTACTGTCCAACGAGAAGAAAAGAAGCGGCCAATCCTGTCAGTCTAGATCTTCTGCGAGCTCTACTGTAGGGCTCTGGGAGGGTGGGGTCTGAGAGAGCAGCTGGGTACAATATCAGATGCATCCAGTAGCACCAACAGCAGCTCAAGCTCAAGCTCTGTTCTCGAAACAAACATCCCAGGACTGCCTCACTGACTGCCTTCATGCTCTCCACGTACGACGGCAGTGCTGGTTTGTGGGCCCCCTCCGTCGATGGATTCAGGGCCGCTCCCTTTGCCTCTGCCACAGGATACAGCTGGGGGGATTTCATACGGATGTGTGATACCGGTACCGTAGCGCTCGTTATCTTACCTATACATGAAAAGTACCGTAGGAGCCAAGCCCTTCATACATGCTGCTGCTGTACACAAGGGTGGGGTTCCGACAACGGCATGTTCTTCTAGTCAGCGTGACCCCTTCTGAGTCCTGACTGCTTTCTGAACAGAGGCACCAGTGCGAAATCATTCATGAGAATGATTGGCTTTGGAATGGATCTTCTGACAAGTACAGATTCTTCGAGCCAGAGTAGAACGTACTGTACTGAAAGGTATGAGTTGAAATCGCTTGCGAGAGGGAAAGAAAGAGCTGCCCTGCCCGACTTGGGTCGTAATTCGAAGTTTCTATGCCTGCTATGGAAAGTACTGAGAGCTGTAGAAGGACGAAGGGGCCCATCATCCTCGTATTCTTTCCTGCTTTACTCCATCGCAGTATGCCTGCATCACTATCTGTCGGGACTCTTAAATGTCTCGAGGATATGTATGCTAGGATTCATGGTATGTCTGGCGAAAACTTGTTTCTCGTTTTTATCGTGCCATCGGTGAGAGAGAAATTAGAACAGCAGAGAGGGCGTGTACGTCATGACAATATGGATTTCTCTGCCGTCGCCGGTGGAGAATATTCGACAGCTTTGGTTTTGAAACCCTCTTCAAATACAATAATGTCCTCAGCTCGTTCGTTCTGCTCGTTGAAATCCAATCTGTTGGATGGTTGGGTCGTACAAGATGCGAACGTACCGCAATGGTTTAAGGGCTGATGATGATGATGGTTCATCGTTCAATCAATCACATCCAGCCCTGTATGTTCGGCTGCAGCCATATTCTCTGCGCATAAGCGTTTTGCTTTGTGAACGGTCGAAAGCAGGACAGGAGCCCATTGACAAGTCCCAATTCTGTGATTGTGTTTGTCCTGATACCTCCTCCCAGTCCAGATTACAGCACACATCGCACGACGATATCAGCACCGCCGTTGGCTGCTGATACTGGGGACTCTGCACTCCCAAGCAACAAAGCTTCTCTCTTCCACTCCATGGCCATTTCTCTCGCTATGATGATCAATGTAGTGAAGTATGACACCCTCTTGGCGTAGAACATTCAATCAAGCAGATTCATCTGTCGGCGGAAAGAATCAGTGGGGCAGGATGGCCTCAAAACGCGGGACAGTGGACTCGCTGCACGAATGGGATGTACATACAGCCCAGCGGTATCATGTACGCCAGAAGAAGTCAGATCCCGTGACTGCTTCGCGCGAGTTTGCTACAAACTCAGCGAATAGGATATGGTCGGACTGGAGCCGAGGACACTTAACGTGGACTCAATGGAGGTGCCTCTTGGAGCATTGTAATGGATTCACTGTGTCCTTTCAGGACTCCAAGCAAACTTGAGGGACTTCACTTGATTGCTAAGTTGGGCCTACTTTCCTCTCCCGCCTGCTGGGCGTGAGCGATGCAATTGATCCCTTTGTACTGTAGAATGATGTTCAGTTGGAGCTAAAAGGCGTCGGTGGAACAAGGTCAACCTTGCACGTCCCTTTCATTGGACCACGCACACGGACGGTCGCTCGGTCGGCGACCTCGATCAGCGGGTCTAACTTTTCTTCTGTAACTAAGCGGAGGCCTGCCATATCCGATCTATGGTCGGATGGATCGAGATAACTAACTGTTGTCTTGAGGTCAACGCGCTAGGATGCATGGAGTTTATAGGACCAGACGTCTCACCAGTCACCAATTCACTGTTCGTGAATGAATTTCTTGAGCCTTTCAAGCTCATCTTATTAGGACGCTGGAGAGCCTAATTTTCACATCTGCCTGGATTCTGAGGACTGTTGCAGAGCGGACGGTGGTCCAGTCGGTCCGCCCTGGCGTACGGTTGTTTCCATTGCATTGGGTTCGATTGTCCAGATCTAAACTAGCCAGCCGGCAGGCATACTTGCCTCGTCTCGTTTGCGGCTTTCAATTCACATCGGTGCATATGCTGTAGAATTTCAAAGAATGAACTAGTAGTTGACTTAAGACCGAGGGCGTAAGAACAATACCGCCAATGTCATTGGGTATAGAGGTCGATGTAACCAAGTATGCTGGTGACGTCTAGATAACTTCATGAATCTGGTGATTTTCTGAAGTCTTCAACATATGTCTTTGGCTGTAACTACGCAACAACGATCCAGACCAGTCCGTTTATTGCAGATTCTCACAAACTCCAGTACATTACATCGGTTGGCCGTTCTGCCGACAGTGCTCAATTCGATACTATTCGGCCGAGAAATTTTAGGTGCGATCAGTAACCATTAACTAGTCTTATTCTTTCCTAGCTTGAAATATTGAATGTCACTGGAATTTGGACTGAAAGATCTTGTACTAATTTCGGCTTTAGTCATCACAGGGACATAGGTTGTACATAGACTGCTGGAATGAAACTTAATTTCTGGCGAGGCTTGTCATGCAGATAAGACAAGAAAGGTGCATGATCACGATAATTCGTTTTTACTATAAGCATGTTTCTAATTGCATCGTTTGTAAGCTCAGCTGTGGAGGGATATATTGCAGCATTGGAAACAGAAACGAAGGACTTCTTCATAGCCAATCAGCCTCGATGTTCAAACATCCCTCTAAAGCCTCGTACTTTGGATCGTGCTAGCGACTACTGATGCAAAAGGATGTACGGCGCTACTGCTCGCACACCTTCATGCTGGAGTTACTGAATTCTCTGAAAGTTGCTGGATCTGATTCGTGTTCATTTTGCATCCTCTTGTCAACCCCTCTCAGTGGCTGTAAGACATTTCCCACCAGTCATATCTCCTCGCATAACATAGGAGTCTGGTTTTTGGGGCGCCATCCCGCCAGTAAGCCTCTGGAGGTCGACATTATTCAGATGTACCTTGAATTTACATGAATTTAGAGAATAAAGGTGCCAACAACATCATGACACTTGTTAGACGACTTGACCGCTTTCCAACTCTTATTCATACCAAGTACAAGCTCTCCTCAAGAACCGCTATAATTACTGTACCTTCCTTCGCTTCCTACGCGTATGCATAACTCATGAGAATGCCACACCCTGCAATGGCGACAACCGGTAATACACTTTTATGATATGATGGTATGATTTAAGGTTAAGAGCTAGTAGTTACTGAGCTTTGAAATCTTCCCATATTTCACAAAATTTGCAGCGTTGAGACTAATAATTTACATCAACGCGCTTTTTATTGAAACAAAACGTGTGATTAAAAAAGATCATGAGTTTAAATCTATGATGTCAAAAAAAATGACAAAAAAGAAATAAAAATTGAAAAATATAATTTTTTATTTATTAGCAAGAAATCACATAAAAAGTATGATTTTTTTTGGAATATGAATTAGAATGTAGTCTATTTGAATTGATTCACCATGAATCCATAAGCATATATTGAAAATGCAGAGAAATTGAAATGTTGAGAATAGCATATACAAAAATATGAATGCAAATTACATGATTTGATTCTTTTGTAAGATGTTACATAAGATGTACAGTTGTATGTGTGAGTCGTTATTAGAACTAACCAAAGAGTTTGCTATGGTAAGTTTAGTTATGATTGTGTTTAGCTCGCTATGACTAAGTCTAGCTATGAAGTCTATAATTGGCAAAATAATTATGATACTTCTAGAAATTATAAGTGAATATTACTAATTTTTTCTCCTATCAATATCTAGATTTCTTTTAAATAAAATTTGACTACATGTTAGTTTTGATTAATCTGACTAAATAATAAAAATTTCATTGTTTGAATGAAGTCTAAAATAAACTTAGTAAAAATTGGAATTTCTAATAATGTTTCAAATTCTCAAATGATATGATACCACCTCAATCCAAGAACATAAAAACTTTTAGAAAGTTTGGATACATCAATGGCATGTTGCCACATAATGAGAATTAAATGATAATACCATATGTTATTATTATAATTGTTTAAATAAAATAAAGAATTGGTAGAAAATACATTTTCAAAGAAATTTTGATTACTTATTGTTTGAAAAATTTTTTCATCTATTGAAGTTTGAGTTACACTATCATCTTGAAATGTCGATTAGTGATTAAATTTTAAGTAATGAGTGAAAACTTTGTGTGAGGAGATGTTTGGTATGAGTTCATGAAGATGAATATTTGTCTTCTATAATCATGATAAACTATCAAAAATTCATCTAAGGTGAATCTAAATGAGAGTCAGCCCAGAGTTCACAATTCATGAAAACTTAGGGAAAATTTTATTGATAAAGACTCTAAAGTGTTCAACAAAAGCTTTAACTAACTTTCTTCTATAATGATGGAAAAATCTAAATCCTGACGAGGTTTAAACTACTTGAATTAAACAAAACATAAAATAATACTAAAAATCTCACTTTTAATTTATGTCATAATGACAACAATCTATATTATGCATAAAACAACTCTATAATAAGGTCTAGAAAGAAATTAAACATAATTTACTCTTAAAACTAGAGCAAATTAGAACTAAATCATATTCAAAAAAAATAGAGTAAAAATATATAGAGGTAACTAGATTACTAATCAATTGTATTTGTGGTACTTGTTCAAAATCATTCAAAACATTGTGCAACATAGCAATGTGTCTTCTAAAATTTTTTAAGACAAAAATTTTGACCAATGTATCAGTTGGATTGAATATACTGTGAATTTTGACTAGTTCAATAATTTTATAAAAAAATTCAACTTTATAATATGATAGTTGATATCAATATGATTCTCTCCGTCATACATTATTTTATTTGTAGCAAAATGTAATGTACACTTATTATCATAATGAAGATTAACAAACTCATGTGCTAATACAATCTTAGTGATAAAATTATTCAACCAATTAGTTTGTTTATGTTTCTTCTTTTCTTATATATTGTAACATTAGTATGGAGAGAGAAATTCACTCAAAGATGAAACATAAACTCTGAATATGAGAGAATTCAAATGGTTTTATTTTTATCATATGATAATATGATATACATGATGAGGAAAACCATCTTTACAAAAAACTGTATCTTTAACTCTCGTCATTGAAACATATCTACGTATCATTTCATGTTGTAGATGATATCATATGTAGTCAATTTTGAACTTTTAAGATTATTTGGGCAAAATGTGATTTGCAAGTTAAATGTAAAGCTCTCTAATATCGATCGTCCTAGGAGACTAGGACCACATGACATAGTAAAGAGGTTTTGATCTCATTAGCTGTGCTTCTTGTACTGATAACATATGCCTCAATAAGACCTACAAGTGAAATGGTACTTGAAATCATCCTAGTACAGAGATATTACATGACCAATGTCTTTCCACATTGGGCTTACAAGCGTTATAATATGATTTCTCATTCCATTTCATTCTATGTAATTAAGCATATGAGCTACCTAGGTAATGACAAAGAACTCAAAATTTGAGAGAATCAAATTGGAATACTTAATGATCCCATTTATCAGTGAGACCTGCAATGATACATAGATAATGTTTTGAATCATATAGAATGTTCCACAAGATGTAACTTTTAATATGTATTACAGCTAAATTGATAATTCAAGTAGATAAGATATGTGATATCATGGAAATTTATGGCGTGTCAACTCCATCCTACAGACAATTGAACAGAAATGGTTAGCATGGCAATAAGCAAGTGCATAACAATGTAGTAAGGGTCAAACTTAAGTGTAGCTAGGTAAAAGATTTCATTTCTTTGTCATATGTTTTGAGAGTCACGAAGAAGATATGTTCATCTCCATTTAACATTTCATTCCAAAAGAATTTTCTATATGTAAGGTCGCAACTCTTCTTATCTGTATGTTGCAGTGAAGTGTATTGCTGAATCCAGATTATGACAAAATGTACACTGTCTCTATCTGGTAAATATCTGGCCCTTCTCAAAAGATGTGTGTCTCTTCACGATTGCTTTTTTTAGTTCAAGTTAGGTGTATGTGGATTCGTATTTTATATAGATTTTTTGATTTTATCCTAAATTTTGTGCATGCGGCCGTGAATGGCTTCCGCGGTCTTCTTGTCTACTGCACGTCTACTTTCCAACTTCTGAAGTCGAGTTCTACTATCTGTATCAACAGATAAATTCTAGCGAGAATGGGATCAACCGTTGCAGGATTTCATATTATAAGTCCCATAGAAATGCACATTATCTTTTATAAATTCCTCCTTGAATGTTCTCCCAAAGTTATGTCAAATAAAGTGAGGTCAATGCGTACATAGGTATCACATTTCTTTTTCAGTGACCATTGATCATAAATATCTCAAAAACGTAGATATAAGTCACTCAAAACCAAGATTTCAGAAGGGTTCAACTAACGGAATATAGAGTATGCTAATGAGAATGTTGTTCTATCCATGAAACTTTCTAAATCGCATCCATTTGAGAACTTGTGTAGAACGTTCATAGACGACTGCCTCAACAAATGATCACCTTACCATCGAGATCATCGATATGAATCAACTGGCCCATCAAATGAGTAATAGTGTAAATCCATATTGGTGGTCTTCTCTTTACAGTGTATAGTAGCAAGGAACCTTAAAAATCTTATATTCTTACAAACGCAAGTTGATGGTAGAGCTGCGGATCTCAGGCAAAGAATCTCCTTGTGTTTTCTCTAGATAAATCAAATATCTGGTCATTGACTCGTCTGATTTCAGTGCGGGATCTTAGAGGATATTGTACTACAGACTAGGATTCAAAAGGCTTGGACAAGGAGACACTTATCGCTGGTCCAAGTGAAAAGATAGACCATAACGGCGAATGCTGCATCCGTTGTTATAGGATTATTTACAACTGACCGGTATAACAAAAAAATCAATTTCCCCTGAGAGATGTGGTAATTTTTCTCCTAAATAGATGTATATCGCTCTGAGTGACAACTCCCGACCAATTCAACTGGTAAACTTTGTCATTCATCACCAAGTCACTCCACAATTCCGACGGTTTTCATGAGCAAATGATCTAATCTAGTTCACTCCTGAATGCAACGTAGGTTGGATAGGACTTCTAGGAGTCTAGGCATAGGTTCCAGGAACTTTGAATCATCTAATTCTAGAATCAGATGAGTCACAGTTCCATGTAAGTGCGATTTGTAGCCCGTAGATCTCCCAGAATTTGAAATTACTCTGATCCAAGAAATTTGAGCGAAACCAGCTTCTATTGATGTAATTCTCCTCAGATGAGTTCGCGATGACGATCGTACTCCGTAGACTATTAAGTTCGCTCTCCATCGCCGTTTGCCCTCCAATCTTCCCCGACGAATCACTAGACTTGCTTGTTTCACCAACCGCACACCACTTCTCCAGTTCAATCCTCGAAACGAATGAGCAAGTAGTAGGCCGGCCTCGTCGATTGCCACAATCACCTCATACGCTGGGCTTCTACCTTTGAGCACCTGAGACACCAAGCTCAATGTGGGAGACTGGAGAAATTCCATATGCAAACAAACAATTGGTGTATTATATGTCGTGATGAACTAATCTCACTGTTGCCCTGGTTTCACATTGTTTTTCTAGTATGAAAGTTGGATCAGACACCATGGCTCCTGACTGCCTCACTTTAACCCAGGTCCAGTCTTCCCTCTCTTTTGAAGTATCCACTCATTGTTGCGAAGTATAGCCAATACAATCAGGATTTGGATTGGCAATATCGTTCTCACTTCAAGTTTCTACTGTCGCGGTATGAAGGAGACGCGAGGGAAAAAAACTAACTGTAAATTCTACCATCGTCTGTCACGAAAATGCTGCTGTTCTCTGCAATTAGTTTGGAAGCTGGAACTATACCTGGAAGGAGCCTGTTCACCAAAGTCATGATTGTCTTGGATGACAAACGTACGGTAAATTCACTGTACCGGCAAACTGGACTCTGACAATTGAGCGATGAGTACTTCTTGTTCTTGTTTCACCATAAACAATGATTTCAGCTCCGCATTCAACCTCTGCAATTTGTTGTTTAGCAGTTGGGATACAGTTAGCAGATAAGAAGTAGGAAGTACTAGACAATCTTGTTTCATTAGTTATGGACGGACTGCTCGTAGGCTTATTCTTCCTTCATGACCGAGCAAAGCCCGATGGCCCGATTGATTATGTGGAATGGTGATTGAAGTCTTTGAAAATTGTTCCCTGTACTTGTGTTAAACGCTTTGGTGCATGCTCTGACTTTGACTTCATAGTTGCGAGAGCACATTCGGAATTTGTCCAGATCACATCCAGGCAGTAATTTTCATGAGATGTGCAACTCTGTCATGATGAGAGTTTGCAAAGCAGAACAGCATTTGAGGGAAAGCAAGCAGTCATCTTATGGTAAAGAAAACGTGCTCTCCATTTACCTCTGCAGTAGTGACAAAATATCGTTGCCAAGCTTCTGAAAAAGAAGTGTAAGCTGCTATAGCAAAGGCCGATAATGGCATCAGTCTTCTCCATAACTCCTTGCTTGGCAAGAAGTCTGGGCCGATTGAACTGCTGACACGATTATTCTCCCAGTCCACAAATGACGAGCTGTTGAGCATGGCCTACACACTCCCTGTAGCATAGATACTACTCACTTGGATTGCAACCAAGTTGTGGATCTGTTATCTAGTCACCTTCCTGTTGGTCGTTAGATCCTAGGCGATTGTCAATAACCATCCCTGTGTTGCAGTCCTTCCTGTCTCACTGCCTCCTTGGATATATCCATTGTTTTCATCATAAATTACTAAGATTCATGATGGAACTGATTTGAGCGGATGATCGCAACTCTAAACTGAGGTTTATCCAGGGAGACTGGAGGACTGCAGTACAGTTGTTGGTTGATATTCCCATGGAAATTCAATTCCCCAAACTCTAAACTTACAGTTATCCATGGAGACGGGAGGACTGCAGTACAGCTGTTGGTGGATATTCCCATGGAAATTCACTTCCGCACGGAACGGAATATTGCTGAATGCTGTATAATGCAGTTTTTCATCGGGTGGGTAAGGATATGATAGCAAAGCTATCGCAGCCGGTGTAATCAATGACTTTGAGTATGCATGTCATTACACGCATTTAATCTAAATTCAGAAGCTACACTTCAGGAAGAACTTCGAAGTCTAAGGTTGGCCGAGAGTAAGTACAAATACATAATCTACCGCAACAAGGACTTGACAGACGCAGGTCGACCGAATGCATCCGTCCGTTGGAGACTATTGTCCCATTAACAGAAGCGATAGGGGGCACTAACTCACAGGCCAAGCTTGTGCTTAAACTCTACAGGGCATGCCTAGAGACCCGTTAAATCCATCATCTAATTCAGCAGCCTGCCTGAGTAGAAAACGTATCAAGTATGGTACACTAAAACCTCATTGACTGACACGCTTGTTTATTAGCAAACGAGGATGCTCGCAGTCCAGCTATGGGCGGATGAAATGTACGGATGGCATGAATTACGGAGGATGCGAGGCACAACTTGGAATTTGGTCAAAAGCATCACGAACCACGATGAGCATTTGGGATTTGATATGATAACTTAGTTTAAAAAGTTCCTCTGTTGGAATATACATTTTGAAGGAGCTCATTACCTCAAGATGCTCTTGCTTGTCAGAAATTATGTTTCTCTGATCTCGCAGAAGTTCTGTTCGCGTCTCGACTTCAGCGGACATCATGTTCCGTGTACCTACAGCCTGGGACTTGGCCGCCTCTATTTTCTTAGATTGCTCGTCCACATGGGCAAGTAGGTTCTTCACTAGCTGAAAATGCAAGGTACACGGGATATTTGAGATATTTCCTCTTACATTTCAGCCCTACCCGGACGTTTGTCCCTCCATCAACATATCAATATTGAACGTAAGATTCAGTACAGGGTACCAATGCTGAACGTTTTGATGGTTATCCTGCACGATGATATCCAAAACAGACTGAATTGAATGGTTCGAGACATTTCGTGTGTATATTCGAGTTTATGTTCGGTCTGAGCTAAAAAGGTAAGAACAGTTCGGTTCGAGTCTAACAGTCAAAAACTGGAAATGAAGTTCTTCTCTTTTCATGCACAGCGGGCAGCGCAAGCAGACATGTCTTGACTTGCCACCCTTGAGAGCCAATTAGAGACATGGCAGATGTGGTCTGGAAATTGCCCACCGCCTCTTCAACAGATCAGCCCGAATCAACTGTGTTGGAGCTTTCTTCCAAAATAACTGCACAGTATGGAGTGCTGCAGTCGATTGCTGGTTACTGGAGTTCACCGAACAATGGGCACTGTTTGTAGATCGGAAGAAAATCCTACCACAGAAATCTTTGACTGAAAAGGAAAGGAGGAAGAGACTACGGGGTGACACATGAATGACATCAGTACGGATCACTGTCGATCATGCCAGATCCATGATCGTAACATCTCCGAGTAAGAAAACGGCACAGTTCCCAACAGCTCGGGTCAATGACTTCGTGTGAAAACTCGATCGTGGCGTGTTACTGCGAAAAGCTTAGCCCAGCTGAGCGAAGCACACCGTTTTCATAAATTCTGAATAAAAAACGAGTGTTCGGGTAAACCCACTTGACACCCGAGCCTGACAGGTAATGTCCTCGTAGATAAGAAGCAATCGGAATCGGAATCAATAACCTAATGCATGAAGTCACATAAACTCGTCTGAAGCCAGACGTAAGACAATGCAATCGACATCAGGAAGACTCCTTCTCGCGAGATCGCAACTGGCGACAGGTGACAAACGTCAACTTCAATGTCGAATAACGTCGGCAGTCCACGCTGTGCGATAGTCCAAGGGAAAGGGAAGGAACTATGCAATGCTAACTATGACAGGGTAGAGGGCACCGAATCGAACGCTGTGGAATTGCAGAAGCTTAGAGCGGAACAAGTTGCACGTCTTCTCGACCACGCGCGAGTTCGCATGCAGGTCAGGGTGCAGCACTCGCAGTCGCGACGCATCATCCAGAAGCACGGGCACCGGGGGTTGCACTAGCTGGCCACCACCGACGGCCGTCCGGGCGCTAAGGCCTACACATTCCATGGCCGCAGCGTAATCCCTCTGCCCCCAACCAGTATGGGCTTGCTCTGGCACACAGACCGTGAACAGAACCCAGCCCTGGAAGTTGGAACCCCGCAGTACCAACTTCCTTCGTCAGATCCTCCTCATTCCGACCATGCACGCGTCCATCGGAGTCACCATCACCATTACTGCCTCTTCGCTAAGAAGTGAAGGTAAGTGAAAGTCAAGGGGCACACTCTTCGGTTAATCTCGAACCCTGCGACCGTTACTTGCACCGGAACCAACTTGGGTTTGGGCACGGCCTTGAGACTTGAGCTGGGCCCACTTGGAAGGGGAAGAGGGAGAGCCACGATGTGTCAGCACATGGTGTGTCTGGACTCGGGATGGGGGGCAGTCGGAGGAGGGAAGATCCAGCACAACTGTTTATGGGCCGGATGGGGGATTGGTGTGAGCACCGAAATTGGGACCAGGTCTGGATTGCTGGGACTTTATGAGAGTTGCGGAGCAATAAGTGAGCCGGATGATTCCAGGACAGTGGGAGACGCGTCAGAGCCATGAAAAGGAGCAGCAGTGCAGTCGAACCTGGCTCTGTGTAATTTCTCGGGGCCACATTCACGGGCATGGACAAACTGGAACGCTCCTCTTGTCACTAGTGGACGCCTTCAGTTGAGAATTAGGGAATACAAATCTGAACTTTCCAGGTTCACCACGTTCGTTTAGGCCTTGTTCGCATGTGAGTGACTATCATCCGATTTGTAGCTTACTATATATGATTCCTCGCAGATTTTGAGGGCTTGCCCTCGTAGATTTGTAGCAATCAGGGAATGGAGTGATCTTTGATTCAGAAAATGTTCATCAAAATCCTCACGTGTATTTTCGGGGGGCTGATGTTGAGCTTCCACTTATCGAGGAATTTCACTTTTTTAGGTTTTAACTTTACCAGGATTTATGCCATATGGCGTCATCCTCTGCATTCCGAGGCGTATGTACTAATAGCAGCAATTTCATAGGTTCGTGTGTTCGCTCGGCTCTCAGCCGTGGGAACAAGTACAAAGCAACGATCGATCTGCAAGGAGCGGCGTGCCAGTGAGCAGCAAGACAGCAACAGGGTCTTTTGCTCGCCCGTGCAGAGCAAGACTTTGCATTGTCTGTTCTGGGCATTCTTCTTAAGGAATAGAAAAAAGACTTTTGCTGGACTCCTGAGGCCAGTCCTTGCTCCTGACGCATCCGACCCTCTTCTACGTTCTGAGGACTTTTCCCTCTTTGAAACGCAGACTAGAAGTGACTTTTTCCCCCGCATCTGCCTAGCATGGTTTTGGTGTGCAAGAGTTGGGTCTGGGCGGACTCTCAGGGTTAGAAGAATTTCAAATATGCCCCCTCTCGAATCTATCGTCGACGGTTCTCCTACCTAATGGCACCTGCTTCTACTTGTTGCCTGCCGCCTACAAGCTCAGCTTGGTGGAATTTTCCAGAACTAAACACTTGTAAAGGCGCAACCTGCCATCGACAGATTCGCCAGCACCTTCCTCTTCGTTCTACTTGCACATGGAGCTTGAGGTAAAAGTGGAAATAACCTTTTTTACTCAGCTTCAGAGCACACGCCTGGAAACTGGACCCACTTTTGAGCTGTAACCACTGGTCGCCAGAGGAAAACAGCACTTCTGGTGGTTAGATTTCAATAATACAAAAAGAGCAAAAGACAAACTGACAAGACATGATGAGGGAGAGGAACAGCTCCATGCTAAGCATGTCTTACAAGTATTTCAGCAAGGCAGGACCTAAAATATTGAACTGACAGGAATGTTATCAAACTCTATTTGAGTACGCTCGGAATACCAGAGAGAGGGACAGGGGCTAGAAGAGGATATCCACGTCTTTCATTCTCGAATCAGGCTTTTCCCGACTGTGCGTCTCAGTACAAACCGCTCAGTTCTAGGGTGTATACGCAAGTAACCGTATAAATATTAACGAATACGTATGTGTTAGATTTGTGCGTGTATACGGCTTGCGCACCTGGTCTAAAATGTGGTCCAATTTATGACGGCTCGGGGATGTATTGAGTGCGCCCCAGCAGCTTCAAGCAATCAGTCCCTTAGGAAAGGCCGGGTCACGTAGCCTCGGCAATTGCCCGGCGGGTTGCGCTCGCGCCCGTTCCTCTCAAGTCCTCAATTCGCTCCTACGGTAAAGAAGAAGTGGATAAGTTCCTGATTAGCAGCAACTCCCGGAGTTCAAATGACTCATTGCATTCTCAGATCCTCAACCAGTCAAAATTGCAGTCTGTCAGGCTTAGCTGCATAGGTTCTCTGGTTGTCCTTGTTTGGACAGTTCTGGGTTTCGGTGTTTTTTAAAGCATTCATCTTTTGAATGCATTTAGAAAACTAGCAGTCGAATCCAGTTAGCAGCCATTTGCCTTTCTTATTTCCTCTAGAACTAGGAGTATGCTGTTACAGTACACCTCTTCGTCTCTGCTCCTCTTGTACACAATTGTGAGAGAATGGGGGCAAAAGACGGGGACGAGGACGAAGGTTCAGACGACTGTGCACATGCTACTCTCCTAGATCAGAGTTGCCATCCCTTTCAGGCTTCAGTGACGGATCCACATTCGTGATTTAGAGAAAGCTCACCTATTCGGTGTGACTACTATCTTTTTCCTGCGTATGAGCACATATGCATGCGTGTGTCACTGCAGAAGTTCACGTAGCTACGCTGTGAATTGGAACTCGACCTGCTGAAAAAGGACACCGTGTTTCGAATGGTGATTCCTGTATAAATCCACGTTCGCTCAACGCTGTCTTTTTTCTTCAGGTTCTGAAATCATTCACGGAAGTGAAAGACTGGAATTGGAGATCACACATGTGAAGACTCCCACGAGTGTTTAACGTCATAGTGGCCATTAGTAGTCGCGCCGTCCGGACATGCAGGAGCAGAAGCAATTTAGTGACGACTTCTACAAGCGGTGCGGCATGCTAATAGCTATTGGAGCGGTGGACGTCACTGAAACCTCGATAGAAGCACTACAAGAAAGACAAATGGCATGGATCTTAAAATCCTCCAGATTCCCATCATTCATCCTCATCAACCAATGCCATAGGCATCCTTACACATGAGTTATGTCGTATACCCAGGCGGAGTGAACTACAGGAATTTTTTGACGCTGATCAGACGATGTTGGCGCTTGCAGGGTGAGATGAGTAGATGAGTAGCTTTTGCAGTGTGCCGAATTTGACAAATCACTGCTGGATTAGACTCGGACCATGCATACTCAAGGAGAGCAGATAGCGTTGTATCATGCATACTCTGTAGAAGATGTGTATTACGATAAGACAACGACTTTGCAGGAACGGTACTGTACTGGCAAATTTTCTGGCGCCACTAAGGTTTCGCGCATCAAACACGAGCTAAAAAAAACAAGCAATCACAGAATTACGAATTATTACTGAACAAATACGTGCAAACCAGAAACTTGGTAATTTTCATATATCCACCTGATAAATGGTGGTATTCGCTATGTCTAATGATATTGAAAGAGTGAAGGACTTACATTGAGCAGTTCTTGTGTCAGGTTAGATTACTTCTCGCAGGGATATGCACGCATAGACATGACCGTACAGTATCAGAAGAGAAGACAAGTTCGAGTCAGAATCTCTTTAACTGCATACCCAAATATGGGACAGGCCTTCGGTTTGCTTGGGAATTCTTCTCCGCATCCTGGCTAGGAAGGCTGCGCGTTTTTGTTGTATATTTATAAAAACTTACTCGGTGGAGGGTTGCTGTGATGCTGTGCCGGCCACTGATCCTACTCGATGCCACCTCCTGATAGAGGAGAAGAAAAACTCATGCATCGTGCGAGTTACTTGGAGACAGGTAAATGGATCCAGTTTTAAAGAACTGGGTTCCTACGTCGTGGTATGTTTAGTTCTGTTGTTGACCACATATTTTTCATCATGAGATAATTAATCCACACTACTTTACGTCACACCACAATGTAGAATGTAGAAGGCACAATAATTGACAATGAGGACAAGAATCGAAGTCTTCGATATTTTATCGATAAGTCTTCAATTCGCCGACATGTCAACAAGACACCTGTCTGTGGGCCCATAGTCAACCTTTGATCACCTCGTCACGCCATGATTTTCGAGTCTCCGAAAAGTCTGGCACATGAGATGCCAGACTTTGTCTCGATTTACGTCCAGTACGTAAATCGAGCATGGCAGGTGCACGGTATCTTTGACTTCACGTAAGAATGTTTGTAGAGACCAATGATACACCCCACGAAGTTTCATCGATTTACTGTCTGTGTAGAGTGTCCAGATATTAAAACGCTGATTTACAAGGAGGCTTTCCCTTCGTACCGAGGCCTGTGACGTAGGCAATGCTTTACTTCGCACCGAACTAATTCAATGGCACCCGTTGGTTGATTTGCTTTCAGTTAGGATATGTCTGTAAAAAGCAAGATAACCACCAGAATAAATTATACATCAGGCTTTCACATGTAAAATTACATGAAGTGCTCGTAAGATGCTCAACGCAAAGTAGTTGCCACAATGTAGTTGCCTAAACCTGTCCAAAACTAGGGAGCCAAAGCCCCTGGTGCATGCGCATTAGTTGCTCCAGACATGGAATACCAGCCGCACGTGCTTATTCCAAAACTTCAATTTAGAGAACTAGCCAAGCTCAGGAGGTGTATGAAGGCCGAAAATTGCGACAGAGTAAGAACAGATCATTGCTTGATTGAAGGGATCCAATCCATTAAATATGTCTTACAGTGGCATGCTTCGATATCTACCTATCTGTACCATGTGTTCATCAAAATGAGGTTCAAAGAACTCAATACACTAGTTAGCATGCTCAATGTACAAAGTAAAGCCGCATAACATTATCTGCCTATACGCTGGCAGCACTGACCTAATTTCCGCACTGCCCACCTAAAACGACATCATTACTCTATATACAAGACGAGTCATCGGCTTCGTTTCTTTGAGGAATTAGAGGAGAGGACTTGACAGCTTCGGGGCATACCGGTGCCTTCAAAAACCCCGTCTATCAATTTACTGTACTCTCCTTTGTTCATCTCCTGCCCGCACCGTCACTGAAGCCTGTTGGCATAGACAGTAAACACCTAATAAGGAAGATGAAGGGTAAACATCATCAACTTAAGAGTGGGCGACTTCAATGAACAGATAAGGTAATCAACGGTACCTGGCAATGCACATTGGTGACAACCTTGGAAGCCTTGGTTACTTAACAATTCAGGAATCTCCTTGGCAACGGATCCCCATCAAATGGAGTTTAAACTCTTAGTGCGAATCTGCGATACGTAGGAGTGGAAAATGTATTACTATAATCTCTACCTTCCATCGCCAAGCGAGAACGCAAACTTGGAAATAGCTTTCTTGTTGAAGGACTAAGTTAGATGTCTCTTGACTACTGAATGAGACACATAACAGTCCTCACTGAGTAATGTATTGATCAGCCTCGGGTGTTTCACTTATTCACCTCAATCAGCACGCTTTGAAGCGTCCTCACAAAACCTCCTGATCGATTAAAAATCAGTGAGTTCATCAAGAATTATTATTTCGCATCAAACCTGTACATTACGCTTTATGTGTGTCTGGATAACCAGTAACTGATCAAACCAAGCAGGCAGCAAGATGGAGTTTCCATGACATGAAGCACAACTCAGATGTACTGCCAGGAGGCTCGTTACTGTTCAGCTCGTTGTATATGGAGAGAGAAGGGGCTGTGCAATTTCAAGTGCGTGATATGATGAAAGCAGGATTCAAATTTCTCACCTTTTCTGCAGTTTCTGTCGAAGTAGACTTGGGGCTTTCTCTTTGCGCGTCCTTCATCTTCTCCTCTCTTGTACTTCTGGTTTGTGAATATCTCTCGTGCGCAGGACATTCAGAATCTTTAGATCTTGGGGAACTATCCGAGTCCTTCTGCTTGAAAGGATGCTCCAACCTCGCGTTACCTCTGTGCCCAAAGAAGCCACCGTTTGTGACTGGAGTCGTTGGAGTTGTAGGCCGAGACCTCTGCGTATGACCCCCCATCGCTCTGGCGATATGAGGAGGCAACCGATAGCCTGGTATAATCCCACTACCTGGGCTCCGCTCGGTTAAAATAGTCACCGAGTCTTGATCGTCTTCATCTGTTTGACTCGTTAGTTTCCATGTTCCTCCGTCACAAGAATTGATGCCTGTGTTATTAGGTGTGTATCTTCCCTGGCTTGAGCTTGGACTCGGGCTTGAGGTTTGAGAAGTCCTTCCAAACAGAGGACTCAAAGGCAAGTCGTTGGTTGTAATTCTCGAAGCTCCTGCCCCTAACACGGTTGCACGATCTCTCAAGGTCGCTGCACTTATCATACCTCCTTCCATTTGCCTGTGCTGGTCAGTAATGGAGGAAGAACCACAGGATGGAAATCCAGGTGTTGACCTGTTTAGAGCGTTTGAGCTGGATGTGATATCAGTTGCTGAGAACGTTGCAGGAATAGGCGGAGAACCAGCTGAAATAGGACTTGAAGTAGATTTTTCCCCACCGTTCACAGGAGTCGTGCTTTTCCGACGAGAGGGTTGAATTCGTTTTTGAGGTGAGGCCATTCCTCCGATCGGTTGCTCAATGACTTCATGCATGTTCGATACTTCCCTAGTGAAAGTGTCAGTAGCTGCTTTGGTTGTGAAGCACACTTGCTCAAGAAGTGCTTTAGTGCTCGATATTGACATAGATGTTCCGGTAACAGGAAGGGAAAGCCTCGAAGGAGGTAGTCTGGAGAAGGGTGTCCCTTGCGCAGTCAACATAGAGCTTTGTTCGGACTGCATCGCTCCTCTTGCCAGCAGTGAACTACTAGCTTCAATGGCCGTCTTGGTTCCACCCAATCCCCTCGACCTAACGGTTGGTGAAGAAGAACCTGACCTTCCAATGTGAGAAAACGTGGGTGATGATTGCTCTGAAGATGACGGCTCGCGAGCTGGAGTACTCGACACCACAAGGTTACTCAAGTTACCATCTCCAACATTTGTAGCTGAAGGGTCTGATGACTTGGCTCCTTGGTTGCTACTCCGGCCTTTATTAGCTTCGCTCCCCTGGACTCCCGCCGTACTGTGACTAGCATGGTTTACTCTGATACCTGATGTCTCCACGGACGGTACAGTCGTTAACTTGGACACAGTACAGACATCCCTCTCAGCCGCAGCTACAGATGACATGAAAGGACCTTGCGTTGATGTTGTGAAGGAGACTGGAGTTGTTGCGGATGGGAAAGGGCTTGAAGTTGATGATGAGAAAGCGACTGGTGTTGGGGATTGACCTACTCCTCGGCCGTTGTGAGGAGCCTCCTTGGAACTACGAGCGTTCTCATGATCTCCCCCGCTCCTACTCGACAAAGAAGAATATCTAAAGCCAGCTTGGGCAGCCTGTGAGGAAATATTCTGCAAACTTGAGTTGGCAGTTGTCAGATTTCCCCCGAAATTGGTAGATTTCTCCTGTGCTTGTCCAATCATATGCGATTCGAAATCAAGCACACCACCAGTACCGACCTGAGAAATTCCATCTCTGGCTGGACTGGACATGATCTGAGCTTTAAGTCTCTCAACAGCTTGCTTGCACGCTTGTGCTGCAGCACCCCTCTTAGGCCAGCCATTGTTCCCTGACATCCAGGTAGGGGCTAAGATTGAAATGCCTTGAGCACTGCCTTTCTTGGAAGGAGTTCCACCAACCACGGGTGTCGGAGAACCTGACTTTTGTGCTCCACCTCCTACTTTCGGTGTCTTCTTCTCGTGATGGAGATCAGGAACTTGCTGTTGTTTCTCTTTCTCCTCCCTCTGCCTACGAGAAGGTCCTGGGGATATCTGTCCCACCAGATGATCTTTGCTACCTCCTGGAGTTTGCAATCGGCTTTTTTCTCGTACAAGACTTTCCTGGCCAGTAACTGAGACCTCGTCCTCGCCAGTTGTCATTATCAATTCACCAGCTATGAGATCGTTCTTTCTAGAAAGACTTTTCTGTGCAACGGACGGCGCACTTCCAAGAGAAGATGAGCTTGTTCCCCTTCGGAAATGTACTCCAGCATGTGACGTTGCGGGGCTATGACGACCGGATGCTGACACCGTTGTAGCACCCATCGACATGCCTGTGGTTCTCAACGCAGCTGTGGAATGATCAACCCCCCTAGTGTCGCTCCCAGACTTCCCAATAGGAGTTGGAGATAACTGACCTGTTGTGATAGACTGCCCAGAGAGGTTGGAGCCACCCCCAGGTGAAGCGCGGGAGTGTAATGGGCGCCTCTCACCTAATATTACAGTTCCTGTTGGAGGCTCATCATCATCGTCCAGCACAATGAGATTCTCCGCAATTTGTGCCTCCTTCCTCTTCTTTTCAGCTAAGAGCCACGGCGGAAGCTGGTCAGATACAGCTCTTGAAGCAGGAGGTGGAGTGCTGTGGGGCACCTCCAAGCTTAAACTAGAGTGTCTATAAGAGGCTGGTAATACTGCCTTGGGTGCAGGAACAAGCCCTATCTTCCTCAGTTCTGCCAATATATTGAAATTGTGATTGACAAGTCGCTGAGGTATCTTCGATGGATCCACCTCCATCAACTGGCTTCCAGACCTGCCATTTTGAGTCGTGGGAAGGTATCGCAGCGCACCGCAATCAAGTAAAAAGGCCATGGTCAAACCCTCCCCTGAGAAAGTATCCCCTGATTTTGCAGGAGATTCTGCAGTATCGTCGATGATTATGACTTCAGGGGGAATGGTAGACTGTGCTGTTGGAGTCTGGCCCTTGCTAGCTCTGCTGCTTCTTAGCTCTTCCCTGCTATTTGCAGAGTAGGGGGTCCTCTGGTTGTTGTAATCCAAGCGCGAAAGGTAATTTTCAGCTTGATGATTGTTTGATTTTCCGAACACTGCCACAACGTCTGCAGACCCAACACTGTTGGGGGCGTTCAAGACTGGCATACTAATCTGGTGGGTACCGTCTGCGACACCTTGCCCACTTCGAGCTGGGGCTGGCCGAGCGGTCACTTGTAGGACTGACTGGGAGCTCGCTGGTGTACCCTCTAGGCACGGAGTGGAGGTGAGACAGGTAACGATAGTCTCCGATGGGGTCTCACTTCTGTGACCAAATGGAGATTGTTGTAACGGTGGATTGGCTGGTGTGCTCTGCTCATTTGGAGGAACGACTACATCTCGACCCCAGAGCCGTACCTTGACGGAACCAGACATCTCACCACATTCGGGGCTGCTAGTCAACCCTTTCACAGTCAGGGTGTGCTCTGATTCTGTGATTACTGAGGCACCAGGCTCGCCGCCTTTTGGATCAGAAATGGCTGCAATCATCCAACCTGGCAGTCTCGATACCTCCTTTTCCCCAGCTTCTGAAACCTTGATGGGTCCTGCCATTTCAGGAGGAGGCCTAAAGAATGCGGTACCTGCTGCAACATGCGTAGAGATTGATGCATCGCTTCCACTTGCTAATCCTTGTTTCTCTGCAGCCCAATTGAGTCCTTCAGAAGTTCTTTTCGAAGTATCCATCGGATCTCGAGATGATGTTCCAACTGCTCTTGACAGTTCAGTCTGATCTGCGCACGCCTCTTGCAATGGCCTTGTACCTTGCATTGCTAGTGATAACGCCGCAGAGCTCTGAGGCGGGAGGGTGGTAGACTGCAACAAACTCGTGAAACTAGTTGGAGGTGCAGTTGCTGTCGACGTGCCCGTTCGAACAATAACTGCTTGAGAGCCGCCCCCCTCGATAGCAGTAGTGTTCAGCCGATAGGAAGGAGTAGATCGGATCATCCCAACAGCAGGATTGGAGCTGTTCTGACGAGCTGGGCTCAGCTGAGTATTCATACTGGCTGAGGTCGATGCAACTTTCGTAGTCAAAGCAGCCAACCGAACTGCGTTTTCCATGCTACTTGTGAATGTCGCAAGCCCTGCTTCCAGAGTCTGAAATGAACCTGCTGTATCGGGCTTGCCTTGTAGGGTAGCGATTACCACCTTCGCAGGCGTCAAGACAGTTCTACTAGGCAATCCAACAGTAAGGCTTGCGGCCGCTGGAACGGAATCTCCAGGAGCTCCCTGTTCCTTGCTATTTTCTCTTGAATCTTTATCATTCACTCCTGGAAAATCACTCGAAGGAGTAGTCCCTCCAAGGCGTCCTTCATCAGGACTCTTACCTGTAGAGAAGCAACTATCTAGCTGGGAAACTGCCACTTGAACGACCGATGCATCTAAATCATCGTGAGAGTTCTTTCCACATTCAGTATCGTTCGGCACCTCTGCATATCTTGGTCCCGTATCCACTAATTTATCTGAGATGGCTCCACGTGACGTCTTTTCCTGTGCATTCGGCTCAGTGTTGGTTTGAGAGGCGCTAAACAGAGTTTCTGTACAGTGTAGCTCTTCAGACTGGGGCCTGTCAGGTGCACCACAACTTTCCTCACGAGAAACAGTCCTTCGATCATCTGCCATGACTTCAGTCCTGGGAATTTCAGAAGGTTCGGTCGCACGATTCCATGGAGAAGAAGGAACTATTTCCGGATCGATAGTCATACTTGTCTGTCCTACGGCAGGACTTTTGACCCAGCTTGAGGATGGCGACAGCAGTGCCTGCAATTACGCATTGTTATGCTGATGACATCATCTTCGACGGAAATACTTAACCTTCCGAACTGCTCGGTAACAGGTAGCATCGAACTCAAAAGTAGGGAAATAACACGACCTTTGAAGGATTACACATTCATTATGGGCAAATTATGGCTTCACCAAGTGACGTCTGAAACTTTCAAAGCACGAGGATCAGAGAAGAAAGCGAGACAGGTGACCGTACCTGTTGGCCAGAATTGATGGAGGTGGATCCAACGACGTCTGTTTTCTTTTTTGCACTCGGATCAGCGACTCCATTTGCAAGACGACTGTTTTCGCCTTCAGCAGTCGATACTTCGATCTGAGGGGCACCTTTTTTGCCACTTGGAAGGGACTTCGCCAACTGCCGAGCAGCTCTACTACGACTCACGGGAGTTTTGGGAACAGTGGCAGCAGGGACTTCAACCGGATGGTTTCCTTTCTCTGCAATTTCTGATCCAGGTTTCTTGACTGATTTAGTTCCCCGTGTATTTTGACGAGTGGCACCTGAAGCCTGCTTTGCGGCTAATGCCACAGCATTAGCTGTACCTACACTTCGAGCAGCGCATTTAATTGGCAGTTTTTTCCGGCCAAGTGGTCTTGGTGGAACAAGAGGCCAGTCTTGAGAACACTGGCCCTGGATCACGTCTTCCACGACGGCTGGCGCAGTGCGTCCGCAATCTTGCACTAGAGAATTAACTTCCTTCGTCTGGGAAGACGAAGTGCTAACTTCCGAATCCCTTCCTAACAGTAATTGCGCCGTTTTGTTCACGGTTTCTTCTGGCCTTGCATTTTCAGTATTCGAATTGGCTTGTACCTCAGCTAACGACCGCTCTTTCTTGCCATTCTCTTGCTCACGTATGGCAGATGCTAGTTCAATGGTACTCGAACTTGTCAAGACCACTACCTTCTCTTGTCCCACCACCTTCGAAACCACATGTTCAGAAGCTTTCTCTTGCCCCATTACCCCTTCTATTCTTCTCACAACCATTTCCTGAAATGCTGGCTGAACAGAAACAGTACTGAATTTAAACGCTTGCTCAACAGCAGTAACCCCTGCTTGACGCCTCTTGTCCTTTTTCTGGTTCTCTTGCTTCGGTTTATCATCTTTTCGCTGGTTTCCTACAACAGCAGTTTCTTCGCTCACATCGGCATTTGGATATCCCCGCTTGAGGTTAGTGTCCTCGTCTTGACCAGAATCCACGACCGGAGCTCTTTTTCCTTTGCCAACAGCTTTCTCTGCCAAGGTTTGGGATTTTACCTTCGACTCACCACGTTTTCTCAGCCTAGGAACTTTCGGTTCGATAGAGTTTCCTGCTCCCACATTTACTATCAGTGTGTCACCCGAAACCCCGGTACTGCAGCCTTCCTGAATCAATCTGGCCGAAAGATCTGTATCTTGATCTTGCTTCGATACATCCTTTTCACTAGAGATAGCTGTTGCACTCTCCTCCTCAGCTATCACTAATCCCCTTCTCTCTTCTCTCTTCCGACCCTTATCTGAGAGTGATCGCTGCTCTCCCTCTGACTTGCCCACGAGTGCAGTCGCAGAAATTTTATCTGCAACGGCATCCGTCTTCGCCTGTACTGATGAAAACTGAGGCAATGACCCGACGGAGGCAGCTCGAGATCCACCACGAGTATGCAGACTTTGTTTATTATTTCCTCCGAAAGCAGCCTCAACCTGATGCGAATAGTCCTCGACCTCTTTAGATATCCTGCACTCAGCCAGGCTTTGGACCTCGACCTGTGAGTTCGTTTTAGTACCGGGGTCAACCATACTGGTTTTCGCCTCGTCATTGATTTCAGTAGAAAGTAGAGTTTCTCGTGCCACCGATCTGGTAGCTTTCTGAACTTTGTTCGAGTTGGCTGTAGCTGACCGAGGACTCTTCCTGGAAGAGATCGATGCCTCGGCTGTTGTCACGATCCGGGCTGTATCAATCAAGTTTCCGGCTGTTGCAGATGAACCGGGACTCTTCGGTACTCCACTCGTGACTTCATGAATGGTACTCCCTGAGGCTTCTGTGACTACTATGGGAGGAATGGTCCCACTACGAAGCATTGCTGCAGGAGGATACCAAGGAGCCTTAGGTGCTCTATCACTTGTCGGCACAGTAGAAGCGAGCCTTCCAGCAGCGACAGGAATCGCATGAGCCTTGGATGCACGAGGTTTAGCTGCAGCTGCGGTGGCAGAATTTTCCTGTGCTGGAGTTGGAAGTTTGCCAGGTGCGAAGGCATTCGGAATCTGTGCAGGCACTTCCCCCATCTCCAAGCGTAACTCCTCTGGAGCTGGTGTCCGGGTTGCTCGAAGCGGGACAACTGGCTCAGAGCCATCCGTTTCGCTGCTCTCCTTGTTTGATTGTACCGCATGACCTTTTCCTGAACCTGATCTAGTGCTCGGTGACTGTGACATTGGAGTTGCCACTCCTGACTTCCGTGTTCCTGAGCGTCGAGATTCCGCTTCAACACCATTTTGGACAGGAGTGGCACCCTATACATGTCAACGACCACGATAAACTCAGAACCTCTCGTTATATTTCCACCTCGACGGCCTCCCTGAAGTATAGCTGAATTTCATGTACGTGAACAACAATCTTAAATATCCTACCTGTTGAACGAGAAGGCCAAACAAGTTTCAAATATATGCACTTAGTGAATTATCTCGATACGTGAGAGTCTATCATAACTGCTATCTAAAAACCGAAGGTCATACACCGGTAGAAAATACACCCCTTCCAAACTTAATTATTGCTCGTGCACTCTGTTAACTTATATGGCCGGATGTAGAGAAGATGGTCAACACATAATTTGGACCGTTGATGATTGTCATAGAAGTATATTTACATACTTCTTACGACAATCGGCACCAGTCCAAATATGAGTACACGATTGTGAAGACCAGATGTCACTCAACCCAGATGGATGCAGGGGTTGATTGCGAAATTCCAATACAAAAAGGTTCGGTCCACATCAAGACCAGGAAAGTTGAGCTCGCCCACGAAGTCTAGACCCATGACACTACAATTACACGAGTGAATATTTCGCAACCAGCCGGGTTGACCGTGAACGTCAGAAGCTATATTCTAGATCGTCAAGAGGAACGCCACATACATTCGAGTCCGTATAACAGTTCGTCTCGTTGTGTGAGCGAGCGATCAATATAATTATTAGCGTCATCGGTACGAGACCCGTGTAAGAACACCTCTCACAGTCAACTACGACCCTGTGAATCTGCCCGCCCATGCATCTTCCGGACGGCAACTGCATTGCAAGAATGACTTTTACCAGTCCCTACGTAGTCCAGCACAGCCTGGACGCCCCCAGTCGACCAGTCAATCTTTCAGTCAGGCAGCCAGTCAGTCATTCGGACGCAGTTCGTGGTTCAAATTAACAACCAAACGCTGCGTACTGTAAATGTGCCAGTAGCTCTCTCTCTCTCTCTCAGACCGCTCCTCCACAGCACGAAGACGGAAAATTCTCGACCAGCTCGAGAATGGCCCTGCCCTCTTACGCTCCGGGCGGAGACGCGAGAGAGCTTGTTTTTTTTACAAGTACTACAACTTGCTGTGATCACAGCCAAATCAGCTAAGGTATTCAAGTATGATCGAGAACAGACAACACCCGTTCGGCTCAATTCGTGCTAGAGACGAAATAAGCCCCACACGCGCAGCTGCCGGAAGCTGGCCCGAAGAAGGGACCGGGAGGCAGCAATTTTTATGGTCGAGGCCTCGGGCGGGCCTTAAAAGCTGAACTCAGATACAGTAGCTGCTGAGGATAAATTGCCCGTACGGTAGCTGGCCGGCCCCTTTCCTGCAATGAATCTCCTGAATAGCCACGGCCGTAGGGTGTATGACCCGGGAGTAAATCATTCTGGACTAATGATCAGCTTGCTTCAAGCTACGAGCGGTATATGATTGTCGGTATTTATAACCACGACCAACCGTAGTAAAGGCCTGACGAACTCCCCTCCCAATCCACGACGTGTATCAAGACTGGAGAAGCACTTACGGCACCCGCTCTCCGTTACACCGAACGTCCTGCCGCGCCCACCGGACACGACAAGGTATTGGACTTCCCACAGAACTCTGACTGCGCCTAAATTATCGTCTATATGGCCTGCGCTGTGGTGGGACATTTTGTTGCCAAAAATGCGCCACGCTGCCCATCGGTTTGTGAATTTACACCTCAGGATCTCCGTGAATGAGTGAGTGGGTAGGTGCCGGCCTCACAAAGCTACCGCTCTCAGGTGAACGTAAAATGGACTTGGCACCGGCCAAATCCACTCTTCGTCTTGAAGGAAACAACTTGACTTTGGTGTTGCACGCATCAGAGTGTCTGGACTCGTGCATAAACTAAGAAAAATATACTCTTCGAACCGCCTGGCCGAGCAATGTGAGGGGCTCCGATCAATGCGATAACTTCTGTTACGTGGGAGGTGGCCAGAATCGGTCACGCTCTATGGACGAAATCTGAGTTATTTGCGCATTTGAGTGCACTAGCATCATGAGTCACCGCTGGCTCGGCTGGATTGCGATGTGCCGCCACCTCTCGAAGAAGAAGCTGAAGCGGAGCGTCGCCTCATCAGCTAGTGACGAGGACAAGTGGAAGCATTCGACGCAGCGGCACCAGCACGATCCGGCACCGCCACAGCGAATGATGTACACTGTGCAAACCTTTAATGAACGTCCTTTCGAACAAACAAACAAACAAAATACAAAATAGGTTTGTTGGTAGGAGAAAATCGAGTGGAAGAATGGGATCATGGACCGAAGGCTGTATCTGGGGGAGAGCTTTAGTGGAGCGTCTTCGTTCTCGTCTTCACCGAGCCGGATGCGCACCATCCATCTTGACATCATCGTTCGCTCGGAGCTCAGACAAGACGAACGGCCGCCCGGCCGGACTGCACAGCGCTCACTGTGCAGAAGAACTGTCTTTGACCACATAGCTAAAGCCTAGAAGAAGGCGAGGCGGTGGTATCTGGTAATGAGTAGAGGGAGTGAGCAATCGGGCGCGAGCTTGGCCATTCTCTATTGAAGCCCACCAGGACCCATTTACACCATTCTCAGTCATAATGACAGCACTCATTGACTATAAATATCAACACTACCCCACAATAAGTCACAGCCCTTCCTGACCGTGCTTCTGCCACTCGTCTTATACAATCCCCAAAAGTTCTTCCTTGGAGACAGAAATCCACATCACGCTCTATAAAGATATATTATAACTTTGAACTTCGAACTTCTCGGTCCTCCTCCCGATGAAAAGGAGCCCTGCCCTCACCCCCGAACTCAACACTCTTGTCTCTCGCGCTCGAGCCCAGCCCAGCCCAGCGATTCACAGCAAGGTTACATTTCGTGTGTGCCAGGTGCTCAATTATGGAGGGACGGGGGGACACTCTGTACGCGCGGGCAGGGAAGAGGGAACCAGGCTACAAGTCTACAGGAGCGGGAGGGAACGGGCGAAAAGCTAACGTGCATAACTTTGGGCTAGGATATGGGGGAGGGGGGGAGCTTGTCACCGACGACCACGTAATCCAACTCCCACACGTGACATTATCTTTCCCCCTGCTTTCAACGGTTCCTTAAACAACCACATCCTCTACGGCTACGCCATGGCATGCAGTGCTCATCATACAAGGCGTACGTCATCTTGCATGGTACGGGGGCCCATAGGCATGGAGATTGCATGTCTGGTAGGGGCCGAGGACCACAGTCACCACACAGACAGACACAATTTAAGGAGCGGCCCATTCACAACGATGCCAGCGATGGGATGTATGTGCGTGCGTGCCCGCGTGCCAAGCATGAAAGGCACCGGTCCGGCCGGCGATTCTTTTAACGGCTGTGGGACCTGCCCGCCTTGCTCTCTCGCCTCGCCGGGAAGAATCCGCGCCGACTGCCCCGAACGCTAAAAGGTATGCCCCCCGCCCTCCCCCCCGCCCAGTCGTCCAATACCCGGTGCAGAGGATGTGCCTTACACGCCAGGCCACTCCCGTTGGCTCCAAGCCCGGCCCAGTGGCGAGGTAAAAGTAGGTAGCGTAGGCATGTAGGTCAAGTAAGTCCGACCAAGGGCGGCGGGCTAGGGGCGATGGTAAAATGGTGCGGTGATGCACGGTAGATATTTTAAAACGGCAAAACGGTAACCACAGGCCTGCCCGACCCGTGCTGGTTAAGGAAGGCGAGGCCAAGCAAGGGGCGGCCGCCGCAGGCTGACACGCACAATCGATGGTGGACAAGCGAGTCGCAATCACGGACGGCCCATTTTCCAGATGTTAAGGTAAAAAATGATTATCGCGACCTCGCCCCGGTTCTAATCCGCACCCCCTCCCGATACAATGCCGAAGGAAACCGGGGAGCGGGTCCGAAAGTCAGCATTTATTATGGCGGACGACACGATATCATATCGAATGCTCACCAGTGGGCCTCCTGAAAGCGGGCCCGTACGGCCGCGTGTACTGCCGACCCGCACCTCGACATTTCTCCGAGGGCATCGTAGCGCACGGCCGGGCAGAGCAAGCAGGGGCCGGGCGGCCCGGCTGGCTGGAACCCGGGCCGCGTCAGAAATGCTTCGAATATTTCAAGAACCGGCTGCAGAGTGAGTGGAGTGGGGCGGGCGGGCGGGCGGGTGCGCGGGCAGTGGCACTGTTGCTCGGCTGCCCTCTCCTCTCATCGGATTCGACTCCGTCGACAATGATTAAAGAAATGTGTCTCCAGCCTTGCTCAAAAGGGTAAATTCGTAAATTCCCGCTGGGGCCGGATAATTTGTACCCGAAGTAGATATCATCATGAGCCCTGCAGACCCCACCCTACGCCCGTCGCCCTTTCTCCCTTGGCCGATATTTGAGTCCGGGTCCGCTATTGCTCGTGGGAACGACCCGCCGACGGGAGATGAAATTTTCCACCCCGACAGCGGACGCGGCAGCCTGAAGGAAATGGAGCTCCTAATCTCCATAGCAAAGGGCCGGGGCGGCTCTGCTGAGCATGTAGCTGGGCAAAGGAGTCTGAATGGTGGAGAATCGTGCTAAATTCCGGAGCAAACGACACCCTACAGGCTGATTCCAAGAGGTTCAAAGTTTTGGAACCCGTGACTCGAAAATGAGAAATTCGACCACGGGCGGACGGACGTGAGCGTAAATATTAATGGATAAATCCATCATTCCCTCGACAGTCACTCCAGACGAAGACATGCAGCTGCTTTCACGACATTTGTGGAAGAATTTTCCAACCTGCATGGTTCTGAGGAGCGCAGAAGTCACTCCCTGGTGCTTCTTGATCCACATCCGGTTGGCTTGTTTTCATGGCTTACTCTGATCGGTACCGCCTAGAAAGACTGTAGTACGTCGACATCGGCGAAAGCTTATCTCTGGAAATCCCATTCTAATCACTCACGAAATGCTATCGAATGACGAAGATGGCCTGCTGAATCACGACGTGATAACAGAAAGTGGTACATGTATTCCCGCGCGCACGTCACGGTGTCTACACAATGCCTCGGGTTACGCTAGAGAAATTAGCTGGCGAAGAAAGGTTCGTGTCTCGTCAGTACCCAACTAGAAGACACAACTTGCAAAAGTCAATCTTAGCTGAACTGAACTTTTACGAGTCGAGTCTATTCACGCGGATCCTTGTAATGCCTTTGTCCAAGTGGGCTCTACACTCTCAACCCCGAGGTTTCCAGCATTGGCTGCGCGTTGCAAGGCACGGCTCACCTCAGCACCTCATGTAGCCGATAGAATATTGTTTACTACTCGACCTAGTAGACAGCGACAGCAAACTCTTATATGAGAGTTTGCTGTAGCTGTCTTGAATGCCGTCTCAAGAGGAAGATGGTTCATAAAAAATACTGTTTACACTGAAGGCATTACGATTCGAAACCCCGACGGCTCTTAGTGCAATGGCCTCCGGGGACGGCCACTCTTTCGAAGAATCCTTTGGGTACTCTAATATTGACCTGGGCAGCTCATCCCCTAATATCGGGGGCTAAGATCATCGACTTGAGGCACTAAGCTCCATGGTGCGCTGCGGTTTCGACCATTGAAGTTGAAAGGTTTGCGTAAGCTACACGTGGGCGGTTAAGACAGATATGTTGACGGCCATGGCATGTGCGAGATCGGCTGGAGTATATAATTTCCCAACTCATCCTCTGACCAGATAAAGCCTTGGTACTACTAGCCGATATCGGCTATTTTTAAGATGCGATATAGTAAAAAGTCCATATGTGTGGCACGTTCTATTTCAAGGCTGTCGATCTGGAATCGTCGATTTCAACATGTAATCCATGTAGAAACACATGCCCGCATTTTAAGCGCCGCGGTTACGCGACGATCTACTCGCTCTGATTTCCCACTGAAGGAAGGCGAAATCCGATCGCTCGCACGTTGGGCCTATTGCTGCTCAAGCGCGGGGTCAGTGGGCCTCTGAAAGAACTGCTTAATTCTTCCAGGTCGTTGTTGTCTGAAGAAACTGATCCTCTATCGAATTAGGCCCAACGGACCAGTCCAACTTCAAGCCCGTACGCTAGAACTTGGCCTGAGATTTAATCCCACTGGCACAAGGTCTGAGAAATCTGCCTTCCTAGACTCGGAGGGAGGAAGACGGCAGTCAACTTCGTCTTGTAAATTACTGAAACTCTCGGTGATGCATCACTGAGACGGTGAGATGCACAAGAGCACCACGGTGGAGAGCAGTTGGATTCAATCCGTAAGGAATGAAAGAGACACATACCACCTTCGATGTCGATGCGTTGACATCGATATAGGATCTGTAAATATACATTATTGATCCGACGATCGGGCTAAACTCGGGACCATGCACAACACGCGAAGAGAACGCGGATTTAATGTCGTGGAGCGCAACGGAAAGCGCTGGCGAGTCTTCGAAAGTAAGTGCATGTTCCAGGGGCTTCGGATTACAAGTCTGATTGGATTGTCCTGTGATTGGGTTTCTTGTAACGACGAATGGTTACATGGCTAGCTGGAAAAGTGGCCTCTGGACAGAATGTTAAGGAGAGAGAAAGGGAATGTTAAGGAGAGAGAAAGGGAGGCTTCGGTGCGGTTAGCAGCTGCGTGCTCAAGCCAAGGAAGGAGGAGGTGTTCCAGGAAGGAGCCGGAAAAGACTCAAAGGGAGGTGTGGAGGAGCGCACGATTTGACATGATCGCGATCCTAGCAGTCATCGAAGGGCGTGGTGCGGTAGAGTCACAGATCCATCCGCTCCACTGCGAGCGATACAGAAGTCGTCGCTCCCGCAGTACAGGCCAACGCACAGGCCCCCGAAAAATGCTAGCTTACCTCAGGTGTGTCCCTGAATCGGGTTCCAGGCTGATCATCTTCCTCACCTAACGCGACAAATTTCGCATGACTGTGGTGCGACTTCCGAGCGGCCTACAAGCAGCCAGCGGATTCTTCCCCGGAGCCGAGCGACAAATGGTCATGTGACCATCCATATTTCTCTCCCACTCGGTGCTGTGGCTAATCCGGCGGTTACCCCCTACACCTTTGACTAAAACAGCATCCGGTATATTCTGCTGGCCTGCAATTCTTATTGACCTCCTCGCGTCAAGAAAATCGCGACCAAGGACGCCCCAGAGCCTGTCCTTGGAGGCTAAAAGCTCGAAATCTGGGGGCCGCCATACAAGTGCCGTTCTCATCGTTACGAGCCCGACTGTGAGATCCGAAACAGATCCGGCAAGGAAAATGACAAGTGGGTAGGACGAAACAGCACTGATAATATCCGGATAGAGCCCGGACATTGTAGCGTACTGGTCAGGCCCGACGGCATTTCCAACCGCAAGACGGACCTTGGTTATATCGATTCCGCAGCGTCTCGCCGTTTTCCCCCAACGCAGCAGCACTCCGTGAGAAATGCTACCCAGCTCAGAGAAGCGATTGCTCTCGCTAATCACGTGGACTACTGAGCATCGTATGCATCACTACAGCGATGAGCTTGTGAATCGAGTCACAAAATCGCGGGTCAAATTCTTTAGACGACACAAAACTGCAAACACTACTCGAGTCCTCGAGTCCACGAATCCAACCCTCCCGTCCGTCTTAGACGAAACCCAGTAGTCGACCGGTGACAATTTCACCTTCAAGGTCTGTACTAGCCCCGAGGTGAAACGAAACTACTGTTCCGGTTGTGATGCACAACCACCCCACCACGATGGAAACATCGGACTTGGGCAAACATCCGACATGAGATATTGGACCAGTTGCCATCAGCGAATAAAGATCTCATCCCTTTGTGACAGAGGTACGGAAGATTAGTACGCACCATGTGAGATCATTATCCAGTACCTCAAACGGAAAAAGTACTACCGAATGTTGGGGGTCTCTCGTCCCAGCTCAAACTCCAGTTACGTGATGGGAACAACAATTAGTACTGGCGATGGGAAAACTACCAGCCCCAGCCCCAGCCCCACTTACGAGCGTCTCTAGATCTCAGATCCCGCACAACGATCAATTGCCTCAGTTTACCAACCGAGGGGTTTTCGTTCGCTTGTGACCGTAGGAGTCTTATCCGTAAACAACAATATCGGTAGGACGCACTCAGACACGTCCCGGTCTGGAACTAATCAGGACAATACTTCGGCGATAGGAGACAGCTCAACGGCTTCAGGAAGTCAAATCTAACAGACTAGCGAGTTAGTGGGGAAGGTCAAGGGGATCCAAAATCGTACGACTAAGATCGTAATTCATCATTCTTAACAGAAATCAACTTGCAGGTCGAGAGGTCGGGAAGGGATGCGTATGTCGCACAGCAAAAAGTTAAGAGCGAAACATGAGTTGGGGTGGGCGAGAATGAGAGGAAAAGGAGCACACCTTGGGAGACTTGCTGATGCTCGTGCTGGGGCCACTGGACCTCTCCACACGCAACTGCTTGAGCTTCGTCAATTCCCTCTCTTTCTCGGGGAGCCGACGCTTCTCCTGCTTTCCGGGCTTCGACTCCTCAGTGGTGGATTCCAAGCGAAAAAGGCGTCTTCGTTTATTCTCGTTCTCCTCGTTCAAATTTCGCGAAGGCACATTTCGCGGTTGCCTTTTCTTCTTATTTCCTGAAACCCAGTTCAGGTTTTTCGAGTCGTGTACCTGATCTGCGGACCTGGAATAAGGGCCTATGAATCTGGCACCTTCCTTGCCCGGGCTCTCCTCCAAGGTACGGGTCGAGGAATTAGCTACTATGTCGGCTATTGACCTCTTCTTCCGCTTTGGTTTAGCGCCTTGGGCCTTGGACTTCAAAATCTTACTTCGATTAGGCTCGCGCTCAGGTTCAAGCTCAGACTCGACAGGTTCAGCATCCGAGACATGTTCTTCCTGCCGATGCTCTACTAGGCAGCTGTCAATGTGCACATTCATGGTTGTTTGAGACATGGATGAAAATGATCGACAGACTGGACACGATTTGTTGCTCTGCCTCTTTGTCGAAGGACGTGATGCCGAAGCCCCGTCTGATTTGGCAGATCTTTCTTCTACAACTCGATCATCCTCGTTTCTTCGTTTGGAAACGGTAGTCTCCTTCTCGATAGCAACCACGTCACCAGTTTCCTTCTCCCCTCGTTTTGGATCACTACCTGAATCCCCAATGTGCGTAGTGCTGCGAGTACTCAGTGGCCAACCCTCAACTTCTGCACCTAAATTTGCTGCTGCTGCTTTCCCTTTGCCCGTACTCGCAACTCTATCATTGATATCCGCTACGTTCTCAGCTGAGCACTGTACTTTCCACGATCTGTCAACCGTCTTTCTCTCCTGAGACGCATAAGGATGAGTAACATCCAAGAACCGCTTGCTCTTGTCTGTGTCTAAACCAACTCCTCCTAGTTCAGTGTGTACGAACCCAGTATCCTTGAGCTGGATCAAACCATTATCTCCTTGGACCTGTTTTCCTCCACGCTCAACCACGCAACCGGCGTCTTTGGCATCCGCTCTAGAAATCGATCGCAGTGAACCTGTTTGAGACGGAGCTAATTGCTCCACTTGCTTGGCATCAGTATCCCGCTGCCGTCTATCCTTCTTCGGTCGTTCCTGTGCTTCACCGTTCCCAGAACAATCCACCGTAGGAGAAATCCTGCGAGCACTCTTGAACGATTTGGTCCTCGTGATGCAGGCCCCCTCTTCTAGCGGCCGTCTTTCCAGAAGATCTAAGCTAGGGATTATCTGCGCTCCGGACCTTTTCTCAATCCCCACCTCCTCCGACGTTAACCACGATTGGTCCGGCTTATCTTCAGACAACCCAGACTCCGCAAATGCTATCTCTAGCTTGAATAAATGAGGGAGAGGACCTTCCGGTGTGCTGGATTGAGTTTTGTAAGCCTGTGTGAGTGCCGACTCTCCACCACCTATGGGAGGCCACAAGGAAACCTGTACTCTACCTTGTAAAACACGACCTCGTAGGTACTCCTCGGCCAAGGGCCAGCTCTGCTTCAGATCACCTCTGTCTTGACGAACTATTTCCGTGTATTGCCTGCAATTCCACATCGAAACAGAAATCAAGTCGTGTGATAGAATCACACCTGATCGTTGGAGTATTAGTAATCGTCACTTGTTCATGTACGACTCTTCTGACAGTCCCATGAGAAACACATGCTCGACGGAGTACCATTCCATGCCCAGTTGATCATGTCCCGATTCATACTCAGGTGAGACATGACAGATTTTTACTCGACCAGACTAAGAATAACCTTGAATGGAAGTAGTGTTCATATTCGTCCTTGATAATTACCACATACACGTCCTTCAAAGCAGCGTAACCTATTTAACTAGTTGTGAAACTCAATTGAGTTCCAAATTGATTCAACGCGTTTGACGACTTCCAATTTACGTGGAATTCGTCGTCCCTCAGTCTGATACGAGGATTATTAAATTTGCTTCGAAAAATAGCTCTCAAGCAAAAGAAAAGCTTCGGAAGCGGAAAATCGGTTGCCTCCTCCGATATGACAATCCATCATGATCGATATTCATCGGCGAACAATAAATGTACACTGAACATGTTTTGACAGGCATCCCACGCATTCAGCCTTCCTAAAAACCATTCTCGAGTGGAATTGCAGACCGATACTACAGTATGATCCGCGAGATCATGAAGTTCATCTGGAGGCTAGGAGTAATGCCTTGAGGTCTGGTTGTAGACAATAACAGAAGTAAAATTCGCAAGTCTTGCACGCACAATCAGCTCACATCGTGAACGTGTAAGGAGTGCTGGTGCGATAACGATAATACGAAGTTCCTGTCCGTAGTAGAAACCTTACCGTCTGAATGTGAAACATGCAATGTCCATCGGGCCAGAAAAGGAACAAGAGTAGGCCCACGCCCCAATTGAGATTCCAGGCGCGCTAAGAGAATTAGCTGCTATCACGGTTATAGGGCTGGCAATGACGTACTCGCATGCATATACTACCGAAGGGATCGCACCACTACTACCGAAGGCATGGATAGAAATCCTACCGGATGCAAAACTTAGATGGCGATGATCCATCATAATTCGTTCCGAGCGAGCTTTCCACATAAGTATCACCCTCAGTTCCTTCAAAGGTAGAAGAGGCCTGCAATGCAAGCCTTCCAAAACTTCTATCCATAGCTCCATCAGGCCTTTTCAGACCCCCTTCTTCCTTGCTGCTTGCGTCCAACCATGTAACACACTCTCCGTCGAGAGACCTACTCTCCCCAGCCTGTTCCGAGGTAACTGATCGTGACGAGCTACCAGCAAGAATTGACTTGGCCTTCTTAGTCTGCTGACGTCGGGTCTCAAGAAGGGCTTGCTTTTCCTTGACTGGAACTGTTCCCATGGCCTTGGCTGCAAGCGCAGCCATGCAGATCCTTGAGAGTTCCTACCAGAATCCTGAGTTTTTCCACTAACATTGCCATCCTAGAACTATCCCAGAAGCTGGTTTGCTTAGTCGTCTTGTCTGATCAGTACATCCTGTGCGAGTCATTCTTGGTATGCAAGCCCCTTCGGTCCTGACCCATGCGTTTAGACTACTGTACTTTCCTCAAGCCTCTCCGTGATTGTGCCCTGTGATACCCCATGCAGCACCTTAGCAAAGACCTCTTGCCCATAATTTTCCCTTCTCATCCAATCCAATGTCGCACTGTCAAGATCATGTTGAATAAATCTGTGAGAAACACTATTGATCTCAATGTCGCTCACCTGCGCACATACACACACCAAGGCAATAGCAGTACTTTGTCAAGACCGCAAGTCGATTGGCAAAACCCGTTCCTGTGAGTTTGATCCACCCAACAAGAAATGTCTGTCATAACCTGTCCTGGTGCGTGGAGAACAATCCATTTTGATTTGAAATGTCATGTGCTACAGTCTTCGTGGAAAAACGTAGAGTTTTCACTTTGACATATTCGCGTGCTGATATCATCCGTGTCACAGGGTTCCTTGTATGAACGTTGTGGTCTTTACACATGGAAGAAGACATATGCCAGCTACCCCACAGCTTGTTCTTGAAGTATTGAATGGAAGCCCAGAAAAATAGGATGGCAATGGTAACCATGTAGACTGACTTGATAGGCTGCAATGTCAACGATATGAAGCGAGAATGTAGCACCCTAGATGCCCCGACCCTCAAGGAAGCTATAGATATGAGCCATGTGTAAGGATATCAAGGGATGGAAAAGAGACCTCGACAGCAAGTTCTCAATGAAAGATCCAACTCGAGAGTGTGTTTACACTGCCACCGCCTGTTGAAATCAAGCATTCGTTGTGCACTTCCCAAGGCCTACTCACTCATCAAGCCATAAACCTACCAGCAAAGTCTGTCAACATATCCAAAGACCTGCCATCAACCTCCAACCAAAAATATGAAGTGCGCAAGCTTTTCCAACCTTTGCCAGAAATTGTAAACAACCCACTGTCTCGAACTCCCTTGCCCCTACACGACAGCGCCACTTCAAGGCGAACAGTATGAAGCCTGGCACCTATCGACGCATGAACTCGTTCCAAAAAGCTTCCAAGCACATAACCTGCTGCGACAAACTGCACCTGCTTCGTCTCACGCACGCGAAAACATGAATCTCTTCTTCTGTTGTTCCCACACGGATTTCACAACCACGGAATGGTTAACGAGCAAGTATTATCGCTCTTTAACACAGCCTTACCAGGCCCTAACTCGCGCTACCTCTCTTGCTCTCTCCCTCCTCTCCTACGTCCGCTCGTCGGCTCTCTCCTCCTGGCGCTCAAGCGAAGAGCTCTCTCGCTCCGAGGAAAGAACAAGCTTTGCCGTGCTAAGCTCCCTTCCCCTCCTCAACTGGCCCGTCTGTCCCTGCTACCCAGCCCAGCAGTAAAGACCAGGAATCTCGGTCAATGGTCACGAAAACGAGAGCCAAACCTTTAAATATCACATTTCAATAAAAAAATATAAATCTCATTTTTACTAGAGGTAAATATGGCGGTTTACCAGACCGGCGCAAAAATATAACTCGGGACGGACTATTAACGTCGCTCCTTCTTGGGTGTATCACGGGTCACCCGTTCCGCTACAGCAATCTCACAAGCTGTGCATTTACACTGTCTGGCTTGGACTATGATAAGCTAGGACTTATCAGAGCCTGGAATTCTTAAGGTCCTGAGAGAAGACAACAGCTGCAGGGAATGTAGTCACGTTCGAAGCACTCTCGTTATTTAAAAAAATAGGGTTAGGTGAGATTCGACTAGACCTGAAGCCGTATGCTATGTAGTGTGAAATCTTCTCAACTTGCAGTTTATATTTGATATTGTTCAAGAAGCCATAAAAACGAAGATGAGTTATGATCACCTTCAACGTGATAACCATGTGAGGAATGGTACTCGGATATGCACTGACTGACTGAGCATATGACTAATGTCGTCAATGCTTGTAGAGAATAGCTTGCACCAACTATTTCACAATAGAATGGAGTATCGAAGTTTTCTCTTACACATCTCACACTTTCATAAACAGTTGTTCTCTGGCTTAGTGGGCCATGCATCTGCTTCTGTGAGTTTGCATGGCTGACATAGAAAAAACCTCCAGCAAGGCAAACATCATTGCTTCATTCTGTGCCTTTGAGTATGGAAATATTCTATGTGGATCTATTTCAGATCAGGAGAAATGGGAACGTCTGGGGCTATCTTCATATCCCTATACAATATACTACAATATACAGATCAACGGATTTCACATCATCCTCTCCATCCTGAATCCATTTCTGGGAGATTAACATACATTGTTCGATCATGAGAGTGAGGAACTGTTCGTGCTTTAAGATGACTCAGCTGTACAAAGGAGAGCGACGTGAAGAATTTATCCAGCCGAAGAACTGATCAAACGTGACAGCGCGGATGCTATCTTCTAATTTTCTTCAAGAGAATGTTTTCTATAGACTGAGAATTTCATACAGGCCGACACTCCATAAAAGTGGAATTTAATCTCGCAATGATCCCGAAATTGAAGAGGGGCAGACAGATTTGTGACCACATTTGAACCATCTTGCTGTATGAAGTATTTCCATAAATCAAAAATCATACACAGATTTCTAGAATTCAAGCTATATGTGACAGTCTTAAGAAGATGAGATTAATACCGTCTAGAAGGACACACGGTCTCAAGCTCTCAGCATCTTCTGAACTGAGCCATGTTTTCAATTGATACATGGAGCTTGCGGGAGGATAAAATAACCACAGCGACGGAAGCCAGATTCATGCAGAAATATCTTGGATAATAAGTTCCTACAATCAACCAATTCCACCGTAGTTGATTCCTGAGACAAGGTTAGTTTTCCATTTGACGTATGATAAGAATTCATTCTTGTGCGTCATGAAGTGGCAGCCTGAACTTTAAACGTCCTATGTTACTGTACTCCAGGTACATCTGAAATCTGTACCTTAAAAGTACCTGGCGGATCTTAAATTATATTGCATGAATTTTCGAAGACAATCGATATGGTGAATGCGAGAGTCCACTTCATCCGGCTAGGGCAGTTTACTCTACAAAAATAGCTTCTTCGATTAGCTGCCAAGAAGACCACTCCAGATATTGAAGATTCTGATGATACGTGACCAATTTACACGGAAACAAATGGACAACAGAAGACCAACAGTTGTCGGTACAAGCAATTGTACAATCAATAACCAAACAATTAGTATTTCCGGTCAGATTCAGCAATATGGCCCTAACACGAACGAGGGCCTGACAATTCATCCCGGACAAAACTTGTTTTCGCTCTTAGTAGGCGGACACAACCTGGCATCTAACCTCGTTGTGTTTCTCTTCAGCTTCAAAACTAGCGCTTTACTTATGAATTCTGCACTACTCTAAGCAGTTCGAAGGGTCAAGAGTTAAGATTAGTGCTGGAAGCATGATGTTAAATTGCCCATTAATACAAACCATATACAAGAAGTACAAAGGAGACACTCCCACAATGTCTCGAAGGCCAAACTGGATAACATACATTGAAATGCATACTGCTGGGTGATATCGTGTGAATCTATCTCATCACTCGAACACACCTTGAGTGGACGAATGTGAGCAGCTGAGCACTAGCGAAAAGAGCCAAAGTACATGTGACCCGCACGTAACAGCTCTAGTTACTGAAGACATTGTACCGAGCATTCACAAAATCTCCCATCTCGAGTGCCTCACAGAGTCTCCAGATAAATTGATCATCCCGATGCAAACGGAGACGACTCTCCAGTGCGAAGTAGAGTTTCAATTTTCTCACCCAATATCTTCGTGAATTTATCTTCCCCTCTTTATTCTTCCTTGTTCGTGACATGTCCCTGTCAACAGTGCGAATTTTCTTCTGCGCCGCTTTTCAGCGTTTACCTCTCAGTTACCTAGGCTTGACTGCCCAGAAAAAGTTCCTAGCTATCTATTCGAACGCTAGAGTTAGCCCCTCGACCCTTGGCCTGTGGAGCGCAGAGGCGATACTGATCCATACAAAACAAGGACACTCCGAGGAAGAAAGGCTACTCCGAGGTGGACGCACGACCCCGTACAAGAAGAGATCAACAGATTTGTTTTGTAACAATTGGTTCCTCGCGGGTCTTTTCGACTTTCCGAAAGCGTTTCCAATCACCGGTGGGGAATGCGATTGGGGTGGGGAGAAGAAAATGCCAAGAGCTGAAAGAACTGAGAGAGACATCCGAATAAGCACGGTTCCATATTTTTATACCATCGCGTCTGCGACATCGTCTATCTCCTCCAGCGAAGTACGCAGCAGAAACGCGAGCTGCAGCAGCCTCAGTCTAAAACTCGCTGTCCCTTCCTTCGCCTTAGCTTCTAACTTGCACACTTACTACTAGGAACACAATCCACTACGTTGGCTTCTGTCCCAACTACCCGCGGTGATTGATCCTCTTGACCTGGACTGGTGGTGCCAGCGCAGCCCGGTGAAAAGCCTCTGGTCCTTGTCCTGAACCTCTCTAACTCTCTCACCCACACTTGCCATCGAGAACATCACTTCGCGGCAGGCTGCTGTAGCGCTCGACCCTCGTCCGGGTGGGAGGGAAGCGCGTTCCAGGAAACGCTGGTCAATTCTGTCGAGCTTCTCAGCTCCGTGGATTCTCAATCTTGGGCGATCACATGAACTACCTCCCAAAATAGTACGATTGTAGAGGTCAAAAAGAAAAGGCAAGGTAATGTATACCAAGCGATGTGAAAGACCCCCACCGAAGGATACACCGAACCAAGGGAACATAGGGAAATGAGTGGGCGAGCTCCAGGTCCCCGGCCCCCTAGGGCACTGCGCCTCCGTCTCCCTCCTTCTCCAGAGTAGACATGTGCAGTCAGTCGTAGACGCCCAAGTGTAGCTATCTCAACGTCCTCTCGATCAGGACTGGTTGCTGCGCTGCTCGACGAAGACTTCGTTTCTCCATGATATCAGCGTACAGTATATTTTCTCCCCTTGGTGGAGGTTTTTATCATCTGCTCTCAGCTTCGTTCAAAGCGTCTAGACATGCACGGCCTCTGACTTATGAGCCGAGTTGTAATGCATCTCTGAGCTCGCCCGTGACCGCCTTTTCACGCCCCCTTTTTATAATCATTTTGCTCTAGGTTTTTCTCTATTTCCGATCTAGTCCTTGACTCAGATTGTTCATGTTCTATTCCTCTCTCGCTCTTGCTCTCTTCATTCCCGTTCTCGAGAGGTTTAGCTTTTGTTTATTTCGCTATTTCTTTCTCGGATCGCTTGTGAAGGATAGAAAATTTGCACAGTTTCGGCTCTGGGCTCCTCATTATCAAACAAATCAAAGTGAAAAGGAAAGAAGAAAAAACCTGCTATGGTGTATTTGTAGTTTCGAAGAAGTTGACCGCTAGATATCAAATCTATTTGGGGCCTAGCCCCATCTTACCCCGTTGGTTTCATCCATGTACGACATGACATGATGGGGTCTTCCCATCCCTTTTGCTACATTACTTGGTTCACATCTTGATACCATACTTAAAAAAGGCCCAATGCATGTTTATGAAAGCTCCTTTACTAGCTCGATGTTTGTGGTGACTATATGTGAGATTGGCTATCACATCACCGCAGCTTAAACAATTCAATTCAGTGTACAGATTGTCCTCAACTTACCTTCATTTGTCCTCTAATACGAAAAAGATTAGCCCGAATGATTCCCTTCCAAAAACGATATTTATTCAGATGTCCCAGATTTGCGATTGAGGTTAGGAGGGGGATATGATGCACACGCTCTCTATGTAGATTTCAATCGTGAACGGGGCAAAGGGAAGGCATGGAAATATTGAATCATAAATACTAATGCAGGTTTTGAAAAGCATACTTACAGTATATATTCAAGTTTTTTACTCTTATCATATAGTTGACACGTGCCCCTGTGGCCTAGCCAAGCTCGCTATTCGAGCTGAGGAGAAGAAGTTGGATAATAAATTGGGATTTCGAGACGGCAGGCTTGGAAATTTATCTCCAAGGAAGAGCGCATTGGACATTAACGCAAGTGTACGTCACTACTATGATGATAAAAAGGTACATGACCACTGCGCGGTAAAGAGTCAGAGGGCCTCGTCAGCGAATTCAAGTTGTCATGTGTTTTGCGGGGAGATAGTCGGACCAGACGGACGAGAAGCAAAGCAAGTCGATATCCAGGACTGCTCATGGGTCTGGGGTCTATATTCAACGTCTATGGACTTCGTAAATACTTCATATATTCTCCTTATGCTTCCCAAGAATTTGCAGTTGGCCTTTGACTAGACGTAGGCAATGGGCGGCATACACGTGGGCTTTATCTTGCAGAAATATGCTCGACGTCGACACCTTATTGATCACGATTCCAAATTCCTATTTTTATCGCAGATGGCAACGAAGATCCCAACCCCATCGTGGCCATCCATGTATCGACTCCAAAATTAGACAATCGAGATTGGGAGAGCCATTTGTCGAAAGCTGCTCCAGTAATCAAATGGTTTCTGTGGGGATTTCCTGGTTCGTGAGTTCCTTCAAAGTTGCAATCGAATTACTCTCGAAACCTCCACAATTGCATCCACTTTATCACCATCATTGCCTAGCTTCATCTTGTCACTCTGCCACATCTCCGCATGGAAAGGCAACACCTTACATTATTGTGATTCCCTTACATCTCTAGAACTCATCCACAGTCATATGCTATGTGTGCACATATAGGAAGTAACCTGACTCGAATTGACCAAACCCACCGAGAGCCAATCCCGACGATAAAAACTTGGAAGAAAATCATTGGCCACTCGATTGTGACTCTCATCAGTGTACTCATGTACGCAAGTGAATTCTCCAAAGCTGCATACTACTACGACTTCTAGCACTTGTCCACCATGATTGTCTCCTTGGGTCTCCTTGAAACTGCATCTGCAACTTTTACCCCTGCTTAAAGGCCCACGACTTCCCCGTAAGACCAAGAGCCTTAATGGATGCACTGCACCAACGTATGCTAAACGTTCCTTGACTTGTGTGAGCAATTCTTGACGAGGTTTGAGCAAGGTAAGAATCAGAAGCTCCAACGCATGCACCTGACTTCTGATTAATGCACACCGGGCTCAGGGTCAAGCTTTGCAGCGCATTTCCTACTCTTCCCTTCAAACCGTCTGCATACGGTACGAGTGACAAGTATAGAGCTTCTTGTCCGAGCCCGCCAACCGTGTCTTCAGGGCGGATCATGATACAGTTCCAGCAGTTGCTGCTGCTTACAAGATTTGCAGGCCCACCTTCTTTTCCATTGGGCGGTCCTCCTGCAGCAAAAGTTAGAGTTCAGACTGCAGAGAGATAAATGCAATGCTTTCGGACATTCACATACTTCGACGATTGTCCGTAACCTATTGGATCGAGATCGGACGGTCCCAGTCCTCTGGGCCCGAGCCTGCCGGTAAAAGTCAAAACAAGTTCAACGTTACGGCTTTTGCACCTGGAATTCAGTAAAACTCGGTGTCACTGCATCGTCCCCATGGCACTCAATAAGCAGGTCAGGACAGAACGGGAGGGATTGAAAAACTTATAAAATTGAGTTTTGTGTACACAATCACTCGCTCGGGCGAGGCAGCGAGGACAATGAATATGGGAATTGAACAGTATCTGCAGATATTTCTTTCGCTCCCTCGCTCTAAATCATATTTTACTCAGGATACCCTCTATATTTCACGCGACAAACGTACTCTGATTGGTCCCACTCAATACATCTAACAACAATGTGCAGACCTATCCCAGTAGCATGACGGACTTCTTATGGATATGGACAACATGCACCGCCCAAATATAGGCATCGACAAGTTTGCTGCAACCGAGAGAGAGCCTTTCCCATCCATCTCCTCATCGACGACCGGATGGATATGGCATCACCATGGCATCGCAACACATGATGGACGAGCTACGTGATTCCGACAACCGTATGCTCGCCCGACGCCCTTGCCTGCCTGTATGAGGTTTCCAGTGCGTGAGATCGGCGGGGAATCTTTCCTTCACCAAACGTCCGATTCTTAATTGTTTCATTAGATAATTGTCTACGTATCGCAACCGGGGAATCGGACATGAATTAAACCACTCAAGATCCACACCATTACGGCTTACAGTATTACGGCTTCCCGAATTGACGCGGGAAGAAGAGGGCATCGAACAGAACAATCCATGCATCTACGGATCGAGTTATATTATCCCCCACAAGATAGGCCCTCCGAACCGCTCGGCTCTGCACTGCAGTGCACTTTATTGGGGGCCTTCGGCAGTCGACCGGATAGTCAAGCGCAAGTGCTCAATCCAAACGGTACTTCCTGTCCAGTCTTATCATGTCAAGTTTTCACGGCAGATGAGGAGTCCGCAAATGACGTCCGATTACCGTAAACCAGCGTGTCAGGAGAAAGAAGTAGGTGATGCAAGTTCTGAATGCCGAGATGCTCTCATTTGCTGTACTCATGGTCGTCATGTTCCGTGATATTATGAGATTTTATGCTCGACTCAGATATTCCGCTTTTGAAATTCCAGATATTGCGATGTGCAAGATGTTGCATTCTACGTGTCACTCTCCCATTCACCTGCAATTTCAAGGGCAAAAAGACCGACGGCCAATGTTTAGGATAGTATCGCCCACGTGAATCCCAGAACCTGTGCATTGTTTACGGACTTTCCTCGTCAGGCAAAATTTGAATGCTTCGATCCAGGCCCCCGGCGCCAAGACTCGTTAATCCCCGTAGATTCTCTCTTCTTATCGATAGACCCACGACGTTATCTGGGCAGTTTTCTCCGCTTCCGCAGTCAAAGCCTCTCGAGAGGGGGGGTGGGGGGGCGCGGGCGACGCTACGACGCATAAAGCAACCGGGCCGATATCGTAGCCGTTCGCAGCAACCATAATCTGTATTTTGTCGTCTACTGTCCTTTTCTGCCCGCTGTACTTGACTACAGCCCGAGCAGATCTCTATAGGGTGTGCACCGCAATGGGCCAATCCGGCCGGCACACGTGGAGAGGCCCTTCCCAACACCTGGTTTGTCTGAAGTATCATCTTTGGAATACGTGAGGGCCATCTACGGTCATCGAAACGTAACGAGCCGCAAAGAGAGGCTACCGTATATGGGTATTGTATTTATGTATATATTAGTGGACGCATCCAAAGTCCTATATTGTCCTGCTAAACCCAGCGTAGAATTCACGTTTCACGAGGGAGTGGACGCCGGACAATGTAGCTTCGACTGCCCGATGTACGCCTGTTTCTTATTCCTGGAAACGTAATAGATATAAAGAAAGGCGACTACAGTGTACAGTTGTAGGAATTTAGAGGAACGCCGGTACGAACTTTTCTTCTTCCAAAAAGTCGTACGCCGCTGCCCCTTTCAGACTGCCCGCGGCCCGCCTCGCCTCCGGTCCATCGACGAGGGATGGAAAGAAGCCCGCCCTACGTCCTACCAACAACACCACCGTCGTCGTGCTCGTCCTAGGTTCGGGATGGAATTTCCTTCTGAACCGCTGTTGTTGTGGAATTCAGTCCTGAACCTCAAGGTCCTGTCAAGCACGGGGAGAATGAAAGGCGGGGACGAGAAGCTACCTTTCAACTTCTTGGTAGGCTCGGGCTTCACCAGCCCGTCATCATTCGCTTTTTCCGACGTTATAAATAGCGGAGGGTGTCAACTTTGAACTAGGGTGTTCTTCCGGATGATAAGAATGGACTCTTGGTCCACATCCTCGAATGATGGTGCTTGTTGATAGTCTAATCTACAAGCAGCAGATGTTGCATTGACAATCAGGGCCGGCACCACGTCTTAAGCCCGCTCCCTTATCATGGAAGTCTCTTCAGCCCACGTTGAGTGCGACCCACTGTCTCTACAGAGTGAAAGTCTAGGTTGGAAATTTGCACCCTTGGAGTATGATACCAGAACATGTAACGACATTGCTAATGTACATGACAGAAGACAAGTACCTAGTTGCCGAATTTATTCTGTTTAAAATAGAATTGAGTTCTTCGGCGTGGGCACTCTTGAAAGAGCTTTTACATTTCCGAGAGAAGTCAACACTCGTCCCTTCAATCAAGTTCGAGGAACGCCGCACTTATCAACTGAAATCCAGAGTGGTAAATTCCGAATTTAATTCTGTTGCCAAATATCCTCGTGGGACCAGAACGAATGTAGAATAGTTCAGTTCATAGGATTAAAGAACTCCCTAATCTACATGTGCCAGATGGACGCCCTGCACTTTTATTCTCATGTAAAATTACCAAAATATTCATGAGACGAATACAACGACATGGAAAACAAAACTACATGGAAAAGTACATGGATAAAAAGGAAAAAAGCAAACCCAAATGATGCGGCAAGGTCCTCCGAGATCAGGATGTGTAAAATAATTCTGCACATGTAGTTCAGTCCAACGAAGATTCACAAACTTAAAGTACACACTCCTCGGAAATTTTTCAAAAGTGGCAACAAACAAGTTCTCAACAAGCCTTTAGAATACGACTTGTCGTAATTACAAAATCACAATGTGGACGAAAACATTTCGATCGGTCATCAAAATTCCCCTTCACATACGGCTTCGACTTTTCATCTAATTTAATCATAAGGTGTCAGGTGTCAACTTAAGTTGCTCATATATTCTAAAGAAGGAAAGATCGAATCCCATGATCAAATTTCAAAATAACTGCTTTGTCTTTACAATAAGAAAGTCAAAAGATTCCAAACACATTTGTTCAACAAACACAACAAGTGTATATTCTAAACACGGTGAAATGGATCGGAAAATTCTGCAAAATAATACCAAAAAAACTTATAAGAAACAAACAGATATAATTCACATGTTGAAATAGACAACTCAACCGGTTCATCAGTTGATTAATTGAAGAATTATATACAAAACGTTCAAAAGTAAGACATTTATACTGTAATATTCTTTCAATAATGCAAATTACATTTGATGGTTTATCCTCATCCGGAAAGTAGATTTGGACTCGGTTAGCCTTGACTTAAATTTCGATCCTAGAAATTTAAATTAGGCTCAGGAAGTGCCAAAGAAGACAACTAAGTCAAGATATCACTCTCTTCATGCAAGTATGTTTTATATTTTAAATTTCTGATTTTCTTATCAAAAATTTGTCGTAAAAATGATGCTTTCTATAAAATATATATAAAAAGAAATAAATAAATTTGACTTAAATCTAATTTATTTCATGGAAAAGTAAAAAATAAGTGAATTTAAATATATGAAATTTAAATGTATGTATGTATTAAATTTATTTTATTTTATTTTATAAAAAATTAATGAATTTCAGTTATATTTTAAATGTTATACATTAACTCATATCCAATTTAAATCATGTTTGATTAACCTTAATTAGATAAGCTTGTTAACCTGTCACTAAATATAATAGTTCACGAAAGCTCTCAAAAGCACTTTTGAGGTATTTTTCCAATCAAACCTGAAATTTTTGTGTGCTGTAGTAGTGAATCATGTATTTTATTATTGCATGTGTGTTCGTGTGAATGTTTCTTGTCTACAATATAAAATATTAAGAACAGTTGGTATAGATCTCCAAAGTGTTACGCCGTTGGTCTTGATAGACTATGCACAATTCTACGCTTGAGTTTGGCTTTCTTTTATATAGAACGTGAATGTAAATAGATTCTATTATTTTACACCAAGGTTTGTTTGGAATGATTTATTTTTCAGTGTGCAAAGTCGGTTGAAAAATAATTTTAGAAAGAACGACAAGTTTGTTATGTTAATCGAGTTCAAAAATGTCTACTTTACAATTCGCATTGATCATGTAATTGATGATTCTTGTAAGAAAAGCAAAAGTTAAAAGTCGATGTAGGTAGTTTCATATGATCATGGAGATTGCAATTCATTTGCTAAAGATGTTGGACTTTGAGCTTTTGATATGTATGATACTATTATTTTTTCTTTGAAAATCTCACCTCTAACTTAAATAAAATTGACTAAAATGCCATATTTGTGATTTTGAAGTTTTACTAATCACTTTTTTGTGTGAGAAATTTGTTGTATTTTTTTACTTAGAAATACAAAGCACACTACACTGTGTTTTTAATTTGATCCACATTAACGGTTATTTGATCCAAATTAACACATCACCACAACAACGCCTAATTTGCAAGTGAAGGGATCCAAGTGTAGGAAAATGACTCCTCCAAAGTATACTAGAATATAATCCGTGGTACAACACCGTGTCAAGATTGATCAATGAGTTTTTGATGTGGCCTCTTTGTTGCGGATTGCTCAATGCAAATGATTCTCAAATCCATCAAAATATTGAATATTTTTGGAAATAATTATGCAACAAATATTTATTTGTGATTTAACTATTTCTTATGTATGAATTCTTATAAAATTCTTATATTTTTTTTTTGTTTGGAATTTTGTGAAGTTTAAGATGAAAACCTCTGTTGTATGGTTCAGAATTTTATGATACACTATTTAAAATGTGAATTGAAGAACACCAATATGAATTTTATGTTCTAGAACAATCAAGTTTTGGAAAAATTTTTGTTGAACATTTTGTTAATTTTTCTTTTCCTAAATTTTAAACCTAAAACAAACTATTATAACTTTTATATATATTTTAAAATATGCATGAATAATTTTTTTCACTCACATTATTGAAAATGTTGAAATAGCTGTAGATTTAATAAAAATAACCTAGAAACTATATTCTTGAGGTATTAAAGCAATGGTTTGCTAGCTATGATAACAAACATGGCTATGAATCAAATATTAAATGTCTTAATTGGAATGAGCTGTTCAACATCTGTGCAATAGATTGTTTTGAAGTTCTTATATAAAGCTCATGAGCACAAAAAATGATCAATTTTTTCCTAAGCTATATGAAACAAAAATATATATATATTCAATTATTAAAATCTTTGAATAGTTTTAGGTATTTCAAATTTTGGGCACCTCTTCTATCTTTGTGCTGTCTTAAAGAAGTAAACATATTTAGACCTTGTTCTTGTAGCTTAAACCCCAAAAAATATTTACTTAATAAATTAAAGTAAATATATTAATGTTTAAACTTTAATGTATAGCGATTCAGACTAGACTACATTCATTATAAAATACTAGCTACATTAGATATTTTTTATCATGAAACTCATATTTTTCAATCTATTTATAAACCGTCACAACAACTTGTGACATTGTTTTTATGGGATTATTTAAATTTTTTTTTTAAAAAAATGTAGCTTCTACATAGTATTTTTTGTTATCTATACTAGTTATATGAGTGGAAAAAATCCATTTGCACAAATAATGTAAAATCCTACATCCATATATTGGCAAAATTAGAAAAATTGAAGATTTTGGACTTTTTTAAATCTAAAAGACTAAACATTGTCTCATGGAAAAGCCCCACAAGGCAGAGCCTTAGGCCTTTTTATTCATAATGAACACCCGGAGGCATCACCCGCTAGTTGCGAGCCTTCCGCAGATGCGGCATTTGCCATATCCGCATAGCTCATAACTACTACTGTCATACTCCAAACTGATGAAAGCTCTAACTCTAGATCCTCCTTTCTCTACTTTAAATTGGAAATGAATGAATTGACCAGTCTACTTAACTGCGGATGTCATGCGGCTCCATTGGCTCCCAATTCCTTCACTCGACGTTCTAGCAAATCCAATTTCATCCACTTTGTGCTCAGATTCTCCCATTGTATATAACAGCGAATACATCGTTCTACACTTGCATGCAATGCAGCATACTTCAGCAGTTCCAGCTGTTGGACAGCCGTCTCTATCTCCACCAATTTTGCTTCAGCCGCAATCAAATGCTACTCAACTGCCGATAGTTGAGATCGCAATCTGCTGCAATCTGCGTCCAATTCCTTCCCACACTCTAACTCCAAAGTTTGGGCAACTTCGCATTCAACTAATTCCTTTCTCCTACGAGCCAATTCAGTAGCATGCGATGGATCTCGTGACGCCAAAGTTACCGTCAACTCCTCCAAGCGCTTGAATTCTTTCAAAATTCCTTCCGAGACAATTCTAATTTGTCCGAAAATCCACTGTCACCTTTTGCTTAGTGCTGATGTCAACCTGAAGGTCCTTGCACTCTAGCTCCTTCTGCGTACGAAGGTTCTACTCAACCGCTAGCTTACTCCGAAGTTATGAACACTCTAATTACTTCACATGAAATTGCTCGTCCCGCTCCTGCAAGGTAGCTGTCACGGTCGCGCACTCAAAGGTGAAGCTCGCAACTATTTTTGCTACCTCCGAAGCTGCTGTCACTTTTGCTTTAATCCTACTACTCACTAATTCTACATAGGATCATGCTAATGAACCACGGTAGTTAAAGCCAACGTAGTTGATAAGGATACCATGGTCGGTTAACAGTGGTTGACGTTGAACGTGGTTGATAGTCAACGTGGTCAAAGTCAAACGTGGTTGAGGTCGAAAGTCATTGGCAATACAATACAATCAACGAGTGACGGTGACGGTTGACCAACGGTGACGGTGACGGAATATTTTGTTGAAAATATTTCTCATCAGAGTATAGGCAAATTGGGTATCGTTGGAAAGTTCTTGACACAAATTGTGCATCTTGACATATTTCACGAGCTAAACGATGACTAAGAAGGAGGAAATTGACTCGGAAACTGTCATTGTCTTTCCTTTTGAACGTGGTTGCATACAACAGCTGTTGCGAGCAACATAGGTCGTTGACGACCGTGGTCACGGGCGACTGAAGTCGCGAGTGACGCACAATACAATTGCGGGTGACGGTTGTCACGGGCGACGAGAGTCACGGATGATAGATTTTGCAGTCGCGTGCGACGGTGAGCGACAAAGGTCGCATGAAACAATGTTCAGTTGTGGACGACATAGGTCGTGAACAACAGGTAGTCGCGGACGACGCTCGTCACGGGCGACTAAAGTCGCGGGTAATGGATATTACAGTTGCGGATGACGGTTGTCACGGGCGACGAGAGTCGCAAATGACAGATATTGCAGTTGCGGGTGATGGACTGTACAGTTGCGGGTGACGGTTGTCACGAGTAACATTGATCACGGGCGACGGTTGTCGCGGATGACGGATGGTAAGTTGTGGACAACCTTTTTGATAAGTCGCGGACGCAGTCAGTTGCGTGTGACGGTGGTGATCTGTCGTGGGTAAAGTTAGTCGTGGGTGACGATGAAAGATAGTCACATGCAACAATCAATCGCGAACGACATAAAGTAAGGTGAATGTCAGTGTCAGTGTGTTTTTTTCAATGAATCATGTTCCTAAAAAGAGTATGAGAGTTCTCAGGATCTTTGTACTGACAAGTGAACATTTTCATTCATGTATGTAACTATATATGTGGGAGAGTTTTAATCATTATGTGATTAATGATCAAGATGAGCACCGGTAAGTAGTTGTGTTGGAGTTTTGATCATTATATGATTAATGATCGAGATGAGCACCGGTATGTAGTTGTGGGAGAGTTTGATCATTATGTAATTAATGATCAAGATGTGCACGGTAAAAGTTAAGACAATACCGTGAAACACAACGATATCAGGTATTTTATCAAACAAAAGTGTCTGATAAAATGATTGAGTTAGTCAAGATGTATGGTAGACTCTGGTGATTGAGCTAGTCAATCTTGACGATAAGCTCAAATGATTGAGCTAGTCAAGATTGACGATAAACTCAGATGATTGAGCTAGTCCATCTTGACGATAGAGTCTGGTAATTGAGCTAATCCATCTTGACGGTAAACTCTGGTGATTGAGCTAGTCAATCTTGATGGTAAACTTTGGTGATTGAGCTAGTCAATCTTGATGGTAAACTTTGGTGATTGAGCTAGTCAAGATAGACGGTAAATTTAATCCAGCTGATGCGTTAGACAAATGTATTTCTATAGAGAGTTTCAGGCGACACTGTGCTATCATGCTAAGTTTGCTAACATATTAGATTTCACTTATCGCTTTATATATATACTCTATCCTGTGATGGCTACAGCTTAAATCTAGTTAACTCTTGTGTAAAGAGTAGCCTTGTATTATGTTTCTTTCTAGAACTTCCCGCGAAGTAATTATATAGGTTACAAGATTTTTGTTCTCTCTATGCTAGCTGATTTTTAGTTAACTCTTTATGTTAATACTCTACCATGTCATGGCTACGGTTTAGTTCTAGTTAGATCTTGTGTAAAGAGTGTCCCTTATGTTAGGTTTATGTCTAGAACTTTCCGTAGAGTAATAATGTATGTTATAGAGATTACTATTCCTTAACGTGAGTTTAGGGGGAGATTGTTGAGGTTAACTCTAGTTAAGGAGTAACCTCGGATCCTAGTTATTAATAGCTAGGACGGTCGTATGGGCTAGGGATAAATATCTTAGAGTTTGTAGTATACAAGTCAATCTTTCTGACAAACCTATAGTAAAGGTGTTCAAGTTCTGATGGACTTACCTCGAGGGTAAATCACGTTTTATTGGCGTTCTTGTAATTTTCATGTTTTACCGTGACATATCCTTCTCAGAAAAAATTAGAAAATCAATTGAGTTATGTTTCAACAAGTTAATATTGAAATTTAACTGAATAATAAAAATCTTTTTCATAGAAATTTTTTTGTTAAAAAAATTTACTTTTGATATAGAAAAAATAGCTTTGAGCAAATTGCTATGAACTAGTTCATGTTCTCCTTGTAATATTATTTTTTTATCAAGTAGATAAAAAATTTATCTTACTTTTCATATCCATGTGTACTTTTGCTTTCATTTTAGTCTATATTTTCATATATGATTTAAAATTAGAATTTATGATAGATTTACAATTCTATGAACAAATTTTGAAGATGTTTACATGCATTTTTTGGTTTATCACAATTTTCAACATATATATATATATATTCTAGATTTATTTGAATCGCTCTTTATAAAGAAATAGTTTTTGATTTTTAATATGTGAAACCTGCAACAAAATTTGTGTGCAATTAAAAAAGTGCAATGAAAGAAAATAAAAATTTATTTATCGCAGAAAATTACTTTGAGACTATAGACGTCATATCATACTTGATGTAGCAGCAATCATGTAATGACTTGTTTACTCATTTGAAACCAATATATGGTATAATGAAAAACTTTAGATCTTTTAGAATATTTTGAATTAATTTAAAATACATATCAAATTTATGATTTACTTAGTATAGCCCAAAAAAATTTGACTGATGTTTTTAATTTGTAATAAAATTTAAACGAATGATTTAACATATCATGATTTTGGCTTATAATTTATTATATGTTTAAAAAATAGGATTTTTTAACACAAATCCTTCGAATAATTTCTGGTGTTTAATTTTTAAATATGCAAGATATAATAGTTTTTTTTAAATTGATTTACTATATTTTTAAAATAATAATAATTTATTTGATGAAAATTTTACTTGTAGCATAGTTCTTTATTTATTGTTTAAAAGCTCACGGCCTCTATGCATTATAAAAACCATTTTTGTTTTAAAAAAAAATCATGATATTACATAAATTGATGATAAAATGAAATTATTTTTATGATATATATTATTAAGTAAAAGGTCAAGCAACAGACATGACATAATATAATAAATGAATTAATGAAAAGATTCGTTGAATTTTAATTTGCATTTTTAAACATATTGCATGATTACATAATTTTTCATTGTAGCAAGTTTAGAAAATTCTAGCATTATATTTTTGACTAAATGCTTTATGATGATGTAATGATTATAAAATGCAATTACAGCTGAAAGTACAAAAGCACTATCTTTAATTAAGAATTGTGCATTTGTCAAAGTATTGCAAATATTTTTTCACAAGTTTTAGTATTACTAAACCTTGTGAAAATATATTTGCATTGGCATATGACTGCGCCATATCTAAGTATTAGCATTACGCCAATTGCTAATTAATTTGATTCAAATCATACATAGTCTTCGTATGAGATGATTTCTTGATTTATAAATCCGAATTTTATTTATTTTTCATTTCATAATTTTTAGAATGGAGCAACAATTGCATTTTTTTCTAAAGACTTCATCGTAGATAACTAAATTAACACGGCTGCCAAAAAACTGTAAACTTATTTCCGCTCTGTTTTTTGTTAGGAAAATTGAAACATTTTTACGAGTTAAATTGACAAGATATAAGATTCTTATTTATTTAAATGTGTTTATATATTAAGTCGACAATTGCAGGTTTGATAGTTCAAGTTGGCATTTCGAACGTGGAGATTATGCTCATAAAACCTTAAATCATCATCCAAGGACAAAATGGTTTTTTTTGGTAGATATAAATGTTGAAAATGTCATCAGATATCAATCGTGTAATCATATCAGTATTGTTGCCAGAGATGCCATGATACATGGAGATAGAAGGTTACCTGGATCGTTGCTCGGGTGATTTTGGATGTGTGTATGGGTGATGAAGGTTGATAAAAGTGGAGCTATTTGTTTGTTACGTTTTGAGCCACAAACGCTTGATAACAGTCCACAGTGGTCAATACCTGTGCATCAAAAATTGGACTAGAATAAAATGGAATTTTCCATATGGAAATGCGTCGGAAACTCCGACGTATTCCAATATGATGGAGCAGTGGGCATCACGAAGTACCCATACATCAGGAGTACTCCCTGCATAAAGGAAGGCCACGTCCAGCGGTTTGACATACATGAGGTATCGGACTACCCGAAATATGTGCGATATGATGCAATTGATGCTACGCTCTTGCAATTTGTTCATCCCTCTCATGTCACTTGGATATCCCGATGCAGGAATATTCAGTACACGTTCTCTCTTCAGTGTCTTCTATTTCTGCCTGAAGATAAGTAGAAAGGCTCGAGACGACAGACGAGGAATGCTCTCAGGGGTCTGAGTTTTTGATTGTGTAGTATGGCACTCGTGCATGTCAATGGAGGGAAGTAAGAAAGAAGGAAGTCCGCGGTTCTCAGACACGTGAAGACTGCAACCGGAGCACTAGGGTTCATGGATGGCGCTAGAAAGGACAGGCCTTCAAGAAGGCTTGAAGTTAGATAGAACGCGGGACGAAGTTCGGAAGAAGTTTACAGTGTGATCAGTGGATTTCCGCCCGGAGAAGATGAGATGAAAGCTTGATCAGAGGAATTGCCGGAGGTCCAAAAGGATATAGACCGAAAGCTTCGTAAGGGAGAAAGAATGTCGAAGCGAAAATTTGGATTTGAGGGGTTTGGAATTACGAAGAAGTCGAGTTTTGAGTTTGAGACCACACCTGCTCCTAGGCGACTTTATCTTCCATCTCCCCCTCGAAAAGGTCCGGCAGATAGTGAAGATGATGACGATTTGGGTAATATTCAGTACGACGAGGACGAGGGCGAGCGTAGATTGTCCAGCAGGAATTCAAAGGCGAGAGAGGAGGAGAGCTACGACGTTTTTAGTGCAGGTAGGGATGGGGCCATGGAAGAGAGCCTGGAGAAGAATGGAGGAGGCGGAGTTAAAGCAGATGATGGAGATGATGAGATCGATCCCCTCGATGCTTTCATGGAAGGAATCCATGAAGAGGTGAAAAAGGCTCCTGTAAACCCTAGACCTAAACGGGATGAGTTGGAGGATGAAGAAGATGATCCCATGGAAAGCTTCCTCAGAGCTCATCGTGATGCCGGTCTGTCTCTTGCGGCAGAGGCTCTTCACGCGGGCTATGATTCGGATGAAGAAGTTTATGCGGCAGCGAAAGCTGTGGATAATGGATCTCTGGAATACGATTCTGACGACAATCCAGTTGTTACTCTTGATCGGAGGAAAATTGAACCTCTTGCTCACCTGGACCATAGTGATATTGACTATGAACCATTTACCAAATTTTTTTACGAGGAAAGTGCTGCAATTTCAGGTAAGGATTGGTCTGTCACGCATTTGCCTGACACTTTGGTCATTGTGGTTTACATGCCGAAGCTACAAGGAGCCCCATCGTTTAGAGAAAGCCTGCAGATGTCCAGGAATTCGCTGTTGAATTCAGTAGATATTTAAACAGTTTTACGGCACCCTCATTTTGACGGTTTCTATTTTCCTATGGAAGTCGTGGTTTCTAAAGTTTGCAGACACTAGAGAGTATGATGCATGAATGTTCTCTTGGTATTATGTGATTTTTCTCGGTGCAACTAGCTGAACCCACGTGTTAGTCTGCATGACAAGAAGAATCTCATCGTACATCTTTCTTCTTTTCTGAAAGGGTAAGGTTGATTGTAGATTTATTCGTTTTCGGGGTCGTAATATAAATGTGCAAGTTGCTATATTCTCTTCCAGTCGAACAATATCGGCGTCAGACGCGTTTTGTTTTCGTTAATTGGCTCACGGTTTGAGTACGATTTAAGCTTGTGTCAGGTTCCCAAGTCCTGACAGTGAAACTTTGTACAGGTATGTCTGAAGATGATGTGGCATCTTATCGTCAGTCTTTGTCAATCAAGGTATCTGGGTTCGATGTTCCACGGCCTGTGAAAACTTTCGAGGATCTGGGATTTGATGGTCCATTGATGGGGGCCATTGCCAAGCAAGGTTACGAGAACCCTACTCCAATACAATGTCAAGCTTTGCCGGTCGCTTTGTCGGGAAGGGACATGATAGGAATAGCAAAAACAGGATCGGGGAAAACAGCTTCGTTTGTCTTACCCATGATTGTACATATCATGGATCAGGCTGAGCTTGCGAAAGGTGAAGGACCAATAGGAATCATCTGCTCACCGACCCGAGAACTTGCTCAGCAAATCTACTCCGAGACGAAGAAGTTCGCGAAAGCTTACAGCATTCGTGTTTCGGGAGTTTATGGCGGCATGTCCAAGTTCGAACAGTTTAAGGAGCTGAAGGCAGGGTGTGAAATTGTGGTGGCCACTCCAGGACGACTTATTGATATGATCAAGATGAAAGCTGTGACCATGTTCAGAGGCACGTATCTCGTTCTAGATGAGGCTGACAGGATGTTTGATCTAGGTTTTGAACCTCAAATAAGATCAATAGTGGGACAGTTGCGGCCAGACCGCCAAACTCTACTTTTTTCTGCTACTATGCCTAGAAGAGTTGAACGGCTAGCCCGAGAAGTCCTTTCAGATCCTATAAGGGTGACTGTGGGTGAGGTTGGAAGGGCCAACGAGGACATCTCTCAGCTTGTGGCTGTTCTGACTTCCGATGCGGATAAGTTGCCTTGGTTGCTCAACAAGCTCCCAGGAATGGTAGATGATGGGGATACCTTAATCTTTGCGTCAACCAAAATACGAGTGGAAGAGGTTGAAAGTAAGCTCGGGCAGAAAGGCTTTAAGGTTGGTGCCCTGCATGGAGACAAGGATCAGGCAACTCGAATGGAGGTCTTGAAAAAGTTCAAGTCAGGCATTTTCCATGTACTAGTTGCAACAGATGTCGCTGCCAGGGGTCTGGACATCAAATCTATCAAGACAGTGGTCAACTACGATATTGCGAAGGATATGGATAGTCATGTACATCGCATTGGAAGGACAGGAAGGGCAGGTGATAAGGACGGTGTTGCCCATACGCTTATAACCAGTAAGGAGGCACGTTTTGCTGGAGAGCTCTTGACCTCCCTCATCGCTGCGGGACAAAATGTCCCGATGGAGCTGATGGATCTTGCTATGAAGGTATGTTTGTGCATTTTTTTCAGAGTGTAGAAAAAACTTTCATAATTTATGGTAGGCATTTGTGGTAGCCATGTGACCTTTCAGTCATGTTTATTTTGTTCAACACAATTGACAGGATGGACGCTTTAGAACCCAACGCGAAGGCAGAAGAGGAGGTGGTGGTGGTGGTGGTAAGCTCCCAACCATTTTTTGTTGGTCTCGACTCGCTGGATCCTTAGGTTTTTTGCTTTCAAATTTCTTTCACATGACGTTCGTTGGATAATATATTGGTTTGAGGAACTTTACCGAAATACGTCATCTACACCTTTACCTTGTAATCAAGTCTGTGGAGGTCCACTCTAGTTTCGTAGTAGCTTAGTTCGACCTTCTACTTTCTTCTCACGACGTTTTCTGTAGTTGAGTTACAAGGATTCATCGATTTTCGTGCTGATTACACTGCTTTTTGGTTACATCTGAATGCTGTTGCTGCCACTCACCTTCAAGCGCAATCCTTCTCAAGTTTAAGTTGTTTCTCACTCATGGTTGTTTCCGGTCGACTAAACTCTTTTCATTTCTCTGGGATTTTGTTTTCCATTTGCTATTCTGTTCTTGTTCATATGTCATAGTGCTCGGCAATATCTGACATGGGTTCGGCCAACGGCCATCGCTTTCACCTTGGTCTTTTGGGCCTCGAGTTATCCTCAGCCCCGGCTCGGTCCTGTGCGGAAAACTATCTCCTTGGTTTCCACGAACAAAGCAGCCGAGTCTACGTGACGTGGAATTGTCGCTTCCCGTTCAAACATTGTTGATGGTCACTGGAGAATTGTCAGTCCAAGCTGCACACTTAATTATTTCAGCACTGCCAGTCCGGCAGCTGTTCTCCTTGCGCTGCCTTCCATGTTCCACCATTCTCCTACTCTTTGCCTTAAGTGCACATTCATTTGTGTTTCATTCACTTACTGCGTCACAGGTCTCGGATTTTTTGTTTCCGCCTTTAAGTTCCTTTTTCATCTAGTATATTTCGTTTGCACCCTTGAGACCTATCACCTAGATTTGAGTTGCTTCGGTCTCTCGCATGTTACGCCCCGAGGTTGATCATGTACTATCTTTTATTAGAGATCAACCCTGAGTTTGCTCTTCAAGATAACTGTCGACAAATGCCAGTTGAATTTCGCGAAACATCAGATCATAATACCTGACCGGAGCACTGTATACTGATGGTCTGAAAGTGCACAAATACCTTCAGACATGAAACGGGCCTATAGACATGAATATTTTCCAGAAGGTCATGTAGCAAGTATATCGAGTGTTTGTGGCGATACTGGCCAAAGGAATACGCTGAATTGTTCTCTCGACGATATACCTTGGATATTGAAGAGGAGATCTTGTACGGGGAAACACAAAACAAGTCATAAGTCCTTTAGTCTTTGAGATGATAAAGGTCAATGTGGAATTACTTAGAACGAATTGCTTCAGTACTAAAAGCAGTTGTCATGAAATCTATGTCTGAATCTTGTGGGCCTCGGTTTGAGAGGTCTAATTTGACATCAGCAGAATTAAGACAAAAAAATTGATTGAGTAGCAGCCTAGACTAAGCGAAAAATTCAGAGGGTTTGTCAAACAGGCGATGTATGTTTATCTCTCTTCTCACTTTTGAATAAATGCTGGATAGTTGCTACGGATCCTGCTCACTATAGGCCGAGGCATCGAGTTACCTCACGTACACCCACGTAGACTCACTGCTCATCTCGATGTTATCGTAACGCATATTTGGTGGTGGACTTACTGTCACTTTAATTTAAAATTGGAGCTGGGAGGTCCGATCATTGTAGTTGTTGCTTGCCATAAGACCATTGAGTCCATCTAGTCAATACACAGCTGCCCTGTGCAACTTGATTTTTTTAATAAGTTGCGTCTCAAAGTGGCCTTTCAAATTTGCCTTGAGGTTGGCTTTTTCACTATAAAGGGATGCTGGCCATGCAGGTAAAGGAAAAGGACGAGGAAGAGGTCATGGAGGCAGAAGTGGCGGCGCAGGGGCTAGTGGTGGCGGTGGTGGGCGAAGTGTGCGAGGTGTGGATTTTGGTATGGGAATAGGGTATTTCCCAGATGCCGCCGGCAGAACAAGCGCTCCTTCCATTAAACCCAAACCAAGCCAGCCTTCCACGTATTCCAGAACCTCAGGAAGTAGTGAAGTACCTACTCGTGGGGCGGCTGTGGATGCTCTCAAGGTGGGTATGATGGCTAGATTTAAGAACAGCTTTGTCGCAGCAACGCCAGGAGCAGGACCTGGTTCAGGATCAAGTTCAAATTCTTTCTCAACAGCAGGTGCTCCTGCCTCAGTCCCAGTTCCATCTTCGCAAGGGCAGGGGTATGTTGGTGCTGTCGGTAGTGCTGGAAAAGGTTCTGGATTTGTTTCAGCCGGTGCTCTAAGCAGTGGTTTTGTTGCTATTCCTGGTAGTTTAAACACTGATGGAAGAGGAAGTCAGGATGGAGGACGGCCACAAACTGCAGGTGGTACAGAACTTCGCTCGAATGCGAGTAACTCGTGGGGGGGTGTGAAAGCAAGTGCTGCTGTCGGGGGTTTTGTAGCCGCGGGTTCGAGTGGAGGGGCCGCCGCAAGGAGCACCCATGGTTTGCACGCTAGCAGTATGGTCTTTGAAAGAGATGGTAGAAATGATGCAGGCGTATCGGCTTCTGCTCAACCCGGTCAAAGTAGTTCGGGTGACAGAGAAAGAGATCGAGATTACGAGAGTGGGAGAGACCGGGAGCGCTCCAGATGGGATCGTGATCGGGGTGGGGGTGACAGGGACGAAAGGAGGGGAAGGAATTCTCATGATAAAGACTCTGAGGGAGATCCTGGAAGGAGCAGGGACAGCACAGAGACAAGGTGTGTTGAACTTGAACTACATTTTTATCGCTTTGTGTTATTCCATTTATTGTAGATGTAGAATTCCGGAGGAGGTTTTGTAGATATATGAACAGGTTCGTTTTGTCCAACAACCGCAGCACTAAATGTTTTTGCCGATTGTATTAAAGTATTTGTATATTGAGGTACTCCAGTAGTGGTGACCTCCTCTCCCAGTTGAATTCTTCTGCGCTATAGGAGTCGGATATAACGGCTAATCTCTCCTTGAGTTTATACAATGAATCAAATACTTCATGGATGTAGTGTTTGTTCTAGGTTTAAAACATGCACCCTAGGTCAAGTCATATTTTCAACTAGACCAATATCAATACACCAAGTGGAGTGTTAATCAAATCAGCAATCTTCAAACTGAAGAGAGGGTTCAAGCCAACTATAGGTAGCATAAAGCTGCCTTGGTGAAGGGGTTTTCATGCCCTTTATAGTCTGTCGTTACAAACTCCCCCGTCTCGTCGAGGGCATGCAGCTCCTGATCTGCGATAGTCATAAGTTGATGGCAAACATGAGTTTTGTTCTATGTCTACCTGGTAACGTTCATGATTTGGCTACAACTCTCTTGAAACGAGCAATTTTTTAATTGTAGCCTTGTTTCTAACTTTATTTTGAAAATCTGGCACATACATGTGATTCTCCCCATTTTAACATATATTAGCAGTATGTTGAGTTTAGAAAGATCAAAAAGAGCAGATTTCGGGAAAATATAAACAAGCAAATCGCATCTTGCTTGACGAAACAAGTCATTACAATGTTTCCAGGGACAAGTCAAGAGCAAGACGTCGGCCGTCTGGATGGGATCGATGAAGACCTAGAGCTGCAAATCTGAAAGACTAAACATTTTTTCTAGCTTGAAGACTGGACTTCGGCAAAGTCTTTCAGCACATTGACACCTGCTGCACCCTGCAGTTCTGACCTGCATTCGTGGTGAGGATGAGGAACGTCATTGTGGGTCCCTTTTCAGCGAGTTATAAACAGTTCCCTTTGTTCTTGGGCTTATATGACATAGTCTCTCACAGAAGGATGCGTATGAGTCTTGAACAGTTTTTTCACTCTGTTGATTTCTTAATTTGTGTCTACAGGACAGAGGCATTTGCGGAAGAAAAAATACGCTGTGGGTTGGCCAGTACCATCTGGAGAAAGGTGACAGCTGTTTAATCAATAGCACTACCTTCACATTAGAAGGCTCTGCCTCGGTGACCGCGTGATTCCGAAGATATGAAGGTTTTTCAGGAGACTTAAGCCGACTAGCTTTGGAATCTACGTCTTTGAGGGTCGACGCTAAGACGCACTTACTTTTTGTAAACACCTTCCAATAAGATTCAGCCGGCTGCTTGTCTGGGGCAATGCAGGCAGCTTTGTACCGTTATGGATTCAAATGACATTGCTATGAATGTACGCACATTTTTCTTGATGAAGTTCTGTACTCAGGATGAGATGATTTTTTGTAACTTTCTGAGTATTTGGCCATGTTAGTTAAGTACTTTATACTAGATTGTCAAGCTTCTCCATGTATGCCTTTGATCATATTAGTCTCCGGATATACACTCGTCCATTTACACGAGCGATAATCATGACTGTTTTAGTTCAAGGGAATAATTGGTATTATGGCCTACCAGTTTCATGAGTGTCTTTTCATTCTATCGCACTAAGTGGATGCTTTACAAGGTATCACTGTCTAAAGCCTTGCAGATATTGAATCATGACAATTGAAATAAGAATAGCATGCTACTGCAACTCGAATTGGATTAGAATTTCCTTTTCGATTTAAAATAGAGAATAATATTGATGAAACACTGGCATCAGTTCTTGAGAAAAGTTTTATTTGTCAAATCCATAACTCATTGTTGAGAATTGTAAAATGTATATCGTATGCAAGACTATCATAGTAAATACAATGTCAGAGGTGAAAGAAACCCACGCTATAAGTCTCGAGAGAGAACATTGATCGTTATCTCTTCTAGTTAAAGATTTCTCCTGTCCACCAGCAATTGAACCATCTCCAAAAGAGTGGTGTATAATGTTCTCCTCTTTGCTATAAGGTGCGGAGCAAGAGGAACTCATTCGTAATGCTGACGACATCGGAAATTTATGGCCGAAAGAAATTGAGTGGGATGGGCTGAGAACGCATGCAATCAGCCCTGGAAATTGTGAACCACCCATGTCAATGCCAAACCTACCTCCTATGGAGTAAAGTACGGTCCAAGCGCAAACATCTGCTCCGGTGCAGCAATACAATCTGAAGTGGCTGTGTAGAGTGTATGGTTTGAGGAAACTCGACCAAATTTCTACCTTAATGATTTTTGCAATAACTTTAAAAGCTAGGCCTCCACTGTTCAACACCAGAATAAAGGAAACCATATCGGCCTGACATATGATGGCGCGGACAATCAACATGCAGACTTATCTGTAGATTTAAACTAAGCACTTCCGAATGCCTAAGTAGCTCGAACATCCATAACATTTGAGAATATTCAGTTATACAGGACTACGAATGACTCGGTCTCGGGTCCAAAGGCTTTAATGAGTTCCCTCACAGACCCAAATACATACACGCCACTCTTGTAATATATAGCTTACCATTTTTTCCCTCAAATATAAACTGGCTATAACTTGAGCACAAAGTGCTTCCGTCTAGAGCTTGAAGACCTGGCTGACGGTAAGGTCGTCAAGCAAGATCACTACAACGTTTTAACGTTCCAACGTTACATACCAAAACCAAGTAAAAGATACAGAAACCAACCTAATATGTCCCGGAACGAGAAGCTCGTCCGTTACGTGGTTACGAATTCATGCTGCAAGTGTCCGAAAGATCACAACGATGAGGCTGATACATTCACTAATGAAGCCAACACAATGAAAACATAAGAATGTGACATGACTGAGAAACAACTCTTCAACTGAACTAAGACAAGACGGAAGACAAATACGAAGAAAAAGATAGGTTAAAACAGTAGAAGCCTTGAATATGACCAGTTCAAAAGGACTTAGATAGTCATACCTTGTAAAGCATCCAAATAGTGCGATAGCATAAAACACACTCATGAAATTGCTAGGCCATAACAGCACTTATTCCCTTCAACTATAACAGTTATAATTATCGCTCGTTTAAATGGAAAAGTTCATATCCGGAAGCTAATATGGTAAAAGGAAAACATGGAGAAGCTTGATTGTGGAGAAGCTTATCAGTCTAGTATAAAGTTCTTAACTTACATGGCCGAATATTGTACTCAGAAGATAATAAAATTCGATCAAGTTATTGCGAAAACCATCAAGGTGGAAAGTCGGTAGAATTTCCTTAAACCCTAAACTCTAAAGTGCCACTTCAGATTGGATTGCTGCACGGGAGAAGATGTTTGCTCTTGGACCGTATGTTATTCCATTTGAGGTAGATTTGGCACTGGCATGGGTCGTTCACAAGTTCCAGGGCTAATTGCATGCGTTCTCAGCACATCCCACTCCATTTCTTTTGCTCAAGAATTTCCGATGTGAGCAGCATTACGAATGAGTTCCTCTTGCTCCGCACCTCAAAGCAAAGAGGAGAACATTATACACCACTATTTTGGAGATGTTTTAATTGCTGGTGGACAGGAGAAGTCTTTAACTAGAAGAGATAACGATCAATGTTCTCTCTCAAGACTTGTAGCGTGGGTTTCTTTCGCCTCTGACATCATATTTTCTCTGATGGTCTTGCATACGATATACATTCTACAATTCACAAAAATTAGTTATGGATTTACAAAATAGAACTTTTTCAAGAACTGATGCGAGTGGTTTCACTATCAATACTATTCACTATTTTTAAATAGAAAATTAATTTCTAAGCCAATTCGAGTTGCAGTTGCATATTATTCTTATTTTTTTGTGGTGATTAAATTGAAAGATGGTGTGGCATTTTATATCAAAGACATGCAGTTCCATTTGCTCCTTTTACTACTTGCAGGTACAGTAGATAATTTTCTTGATATTAAACAATACATTAAATCTTATACTCATACATTTTTAACCTGACATGATATAACAGTTCTTCTTTCTTTAAACTAATAAGAATATTCAAGGTTTGTTGAATAAAAGTATAGTTTCATTTTAATTTTTTGACAACTTCAGTAGGAAGAAAATATTTTTCAACAAGATTAACATTTTATCATGATTTATGTTCTTAACAAATTAAGAAAATATCACATGAGAAGAAAGAAGAAGTTAACATTATAAAAAATTTTACCTAATTGTTTTATATGTTGTGTTAATCAATTTGGATAGCTCAAGAATCTCGATAATTTTCCATTGATATTGAATGTTGCAAATGAATGAAACAACAATCTATTTTTTGTAATTGTGTTTGCTTTCAATGATAACATTAAATGCTTTTTTTGAATAGTCAAAAAATATTGTTCAAAAAAATATATGTTTAGAGATATATTTTGGTTTCGAGTACTCATGAAAGTCATCATTAATATCCATTACATAATTGTGATATTATCATGTTGATTTAACAATGTACTTTCTTGGAATAGGTATTTTGTCATATTTTCATCACAAAGAAACTTTAACATTTACTTATTTCACTCCAACCTATAGTTTTCATGATTATTCATATCAATGTTAATTAAATGAATTGAAAAAAGTCTCTATTATGAATTTTTGAATATTTAATTTTAAATGATATTATTATATGATATTTTAAATATGGGGACGGCTAGTTATCCCTCGTTTAGGGCTAATTAGCCCTCACCCTACTATATGCCGGTCACTCATTATTGGCGTGGTGTTATAGCTTCCTTGGTGTGACTAATAACTTAGCAAATTTTACTTCTTTTTACTCTTCGTCAAAGATGACTTTGTGGCAAAAGCCACGTCATACCCATGCCTGCCACCTCTGCGTTTAAGGTCCGATGTGAATGTTAGGGTGGGTGGAGTTTGTTGTTCTTGCACTCTCTCCGAAGAAAGGCTGTGCTGTGCTTGGTTGGAAAGGAGCTTGTCACGAAAGCACGCTTGAAATGTAATGGTACTTCATTTAAAATGGTTCGACTGATCTGTTTGACCTCGACATGCTCTTGAAATGGTTGTTTTTCATTAGGCTCTGAGTGTGCTTCTAGGCTCTTGAAATGGTTGTTTTTCATGGGGCTCCGAATGTTCTTCCAAGAGAGAAAATTTCACAAGGTGCTCGAAGACCCTGAATTCGGTCGTCAGCTCTGGAATTTTGACGCTCCCGCAAATGCTAGTGCTGATGATCACGACGTCTGTAGTGAGCATGTGCATTCAGTGGTAGCGACCTCTGCGTTTTAGGGAGGTCACAATCGTAGGGCACCCGTGAATCTATCGCTGGAAGTGACGACAAGGGATGATTGATCCACTGAATCAATGCGCAGAAGCACGCAAGTCGTGCATGATCTGCAATTGGGGTGGATCGGTGGAGAAGTGGCCTCACTGCGCCACCCGATCGGCCAAGGCAAGTCAGCCACGAGCTGCGCTGTGATCACAATGCTCCGTCTGCTGCATATTGGGTCCGTAATGATTTTCTCCTCTGGTATGAGACTGCGGTTTTAGGAGAGTCCGTTTAATAGTTGAAAAATTTGGTTGTCAGAATGAGCAGGTGAATGATGCTAGATTAAGTTGGATATCTGTTGAATCTGTGGTCTCTCACCCAAGTTCCAATTGAATCGTACTTCCGAGGTTCATCTCGACAAATTGGTCTCTTCAGTGTGATTCGAAATGCTGAAGTTTAGTTTCTAGAACGGCTTCAAGACTACACATACATTCAACTTCTCGTCAAGCTACAGATTCAAACGCGAAGGTGGCAGACATTGGTTTGATGTGGCTCTTGCCACGGAAACATCTTTGAAGAAGAAGTGAAAGAAGTAAAATTCGCAAAGTTGTTGCTCACCCCCACGGAACCTATAACCCGGGGCCACCAATGAATGACCAGCATATAGTAGACTGAGGGCTAATTAACCCTAAGTGAGGAATAACTAGCAGCCTCCTTAAACATTCACTTTTAAACATGAAATTTTCCATACATTAACTGTTCATTTAAGATTTATAGTATCATTCATATATGTATTACATGTGATTCTTTATATATGTAAACATTTTTTAATACAACGATAGATAGATATAGATATATATATATATATATAAAACGATGAGAACTGCAGATTTCATGGGGGTTTATATCCATGTACACATGATGTTTCTATGGAAGAAAGAAAATGTTGATAACTTCCACTTATTTTGTACTTCGTCTCTATTAGGTTTCACCATTGAGATCATTCTCTAAATCATATTGAGCGAATTGACTAGTCCTGACGTCACTATGTATAAAGCCATACAGAAGAATAATGAGAAGCAGGGGAGATGGTCCAAGGCAAGAAGGTGAATGGAATGGAACGGGAAAAAATCGAGCTGGACAGGAAGGTCGGAGAAAAGAAAATACGAGTTCTACTTGAGCCTTGGCCACAAGATAACGAATTAAGTCAGGCGATTTCAGACGTTGGGGGCTTAGCCCCGTCTTACTCCGTTGGTCTTCCTATGGATATTGCCATATATTTCTGACGAGGATATGGTTGTCACAGAAGTGAACTGAAGGAAAGTGAAGGAAGGTGAAAGGTGGCGGTCTATTCATACCCAAGGTTCAACCGAACGAGCACGGGACGTCAGGGTTCAAGAAGTCAGACAATCTCATACTGCGGATTGCATCTCTGTAAAGAAAGACCTTTGGATGTGCATCCTCCTATCGACGCAGTTCTTCATCTCTCATGGTAATAATGATGAGAAATCTCGGGGAGGTACAGGCCCTCGAAGCTGATCCAATGCACAGTAGCCACGTGCAAGAGAATGTTGTGCTTTTACGCGTATGAAAGCGCCTGTACATGATTGAAATTATGTATGGGTAGGTACGCCGTAAGGGTATTTCATACGGTTACGTATGTATCTATACGCTGGCAGGTGATGGAGTGAGGAGGTCATGCCAGGACGACAAGCCCTCGGCGAGTCTGGGGGAGTGAGGGGCAAGTACTTTAGAGGAGCTGAAAGGCCTGCGAGCATTCGGTCTTCAGTGTGCTCTATGGGGACAAACGTTGATTCCCACTGCTCAAAGGCGAAGTGATGTCGATGTACGAGGCGAAGAGGATAATAATGGACGATTGCGGAGGGGTTGGGGACGAAACAAAATGAATGCACCTTTATAGTTCAACAACTACATGAGGAGATGCGAAGAAAATTCTTCGGAGAGAATTATACTGCAAGGCACCATTTACCCGCTGACTGGACCGGATGGGATGGATGAAGGGTTTCATCACATCACGTCGAATATTGACATCATTTATATTCTCACAGAGAAGCGCACCACAGCAGAACACACTAGCAGCACCAGCACCAGCACCAAGCACGGAAGAGTGGGAGGACGGGGTGGAAGAAGGGAAAGGAAAAGAAAGAAAGTATTAAGTTCACGATGACTGCATCGAATCTAACCATTTGATCGATAAGAGAGAGATGGATGGAGTCTTGGGTAGTGATGGGGGCTTGAAATTTATATGAGTGAATTGTATGATAGAGGGAGGGCAGGGGGGCGTTGTGATCATTGACCTGTAACTTTTGATGAGAGGTTCCACCCACTCGCCCAAGTTGGCCCCCTTGGGTGCACAACAAGAAGCTGCAGATCATGCATGTCGCGGCTAAAATACTTAGTTAATGGATGCTTGCTGGAGTTCATTGGACCTTTCCTTCCGCTTTATACCGATTGTGGTCATTCTAGATGCCGGCGAACATGGAAAGGTGTGCACTTTACACCGGATTTGCGCTCCATGGTGTTTAAATCCCTAGTCTAGATCATTGTTTTTTCCCCTGGCCATATGTCATGAAAAACACATGTGCGTTTAGGCTGCTCCATTCTCCAAGGTTGCAGCAGCAGCACAGCAGAAGAAACTGTTTGTGTGTAGTAGTGCTGGTGCTGCAGCAGCAGTCGTAGTAGTCTTGTAGTAGTTTTGACCTCCCAGATCAGATTTGGTCCTGCCCAGCCCTGCACATTATTCTTCTTCTTCTTCTTCTACTATTCCTTCTCCGGTCCCCTCCCCCACTCTCGCTGGCCCTCCCTACTGTAGGATTCGATACGGTGAGCTTCGCGAGACCGAAGCTGTCTAGATTAGAGTAGAGTAGAGCCTCTACTCTAGGAGAGTAGTATTAGCAGTAGAAGAGCAGAGCCGAGAGAGAGAGAGAGGAGAGGAGAGGAGGAGAGGCCCACATCGCCACTTTTTGGTTCGGTGGTGCTGGATGAAGTCGGAACAGGGTGAGGCAACGCTGACATGCCATACCCGGTAGTCTTATCTCCTCTCGTCTGCAGCTCTCGTCTGGTTATAGCTTGCTTGGGGCTACAGTGTTTGCGGCACAGAGAGAGGCCCCTCCATCGGCTGCTTTCGAAGAGAGATGCCGGTTCATCACATCAGTTTCCTCCGGACAGACAGGACATGTGTGTGCCGTCTGTCTGGTTCTCTCTTTCGCGCAACGTCAACAGAGTAAACTTGAACGTATCCCTCCAACCTAAAACATTCTTCTCTGGCAATTTTTTTTTCCTATTCAGACAGTACGCCGAGAATAAGATCCGCAACAAATCCATGTATGGCAACCAAACCCACCTATTTTTCCCCACTGTGCTCCAGCTCCGAGTGGTGAGCCCCAGGCCATGCCAGACCGCAGGCCGTATGGGCTTCGAGAAGGTGAGAAAGTTGGTCTCTGGGGCACAAAAACCTCGACTCCTGGAGAATACTTTTGTCCTCTCTTCCGGTCCAATACCATGCAGCTGCAGCAGCAGGACAACATAGCTTCACCACGCATATAAATAAATCTACCCCTCCTTTTCCTTTCATTCTTTCCCATCTATTACATGAGATCTCCATGGCCACACTGTAAAACAACATAGTACATGGAGAATACAACCACTCCTGCTGCTGGCGCTCTGCCTGCCTGCCTGCCTGCCTGCCTCCCTCGTGCCTTCGTAAGCAATCCGAATCCAGTTAGACGACTCGGTACAGCTTCTACCTTTGCTTCTGAGCATACAAAAGGCTGCAATGGGCAAGAGGGCTGACGGGGAAGGGGCGATGGGGGTGGCGCGTAGGACGAATCGGACTCTCTGTCCAGATTTTCCAATGACTTGCAGATTTGCAAGGCACTGAACTTACTACTTCGGTTACGCTAGTACACTGCAAGGTTTCAACGCAGCAGTCGGGGAGATGCCAGCGGTAACTTGTATCGCTGAGGCTGATTTTCAGGTTTGCGACAACTTTGAGAGGTGACTGCAAACTGAAGCACACCTCTGAACGTCTGAACTCCATACCATTCGACGATCTATGGTACACTTGAGGCGCTGAATACGCAAGGATCCCGAGTAATTGTGCCCTGCTTATGGTTGCGCTTCACTAAACGGGTCTGTCTCGATCATCGACGGAAGTTTTCTCATTTTTCTTGGACACCAAGGCAAGTAATCCGAGATTGCGTGCACAATCTTTAGCGTCCAACAGCGCGGAGTAAGGGGCCATGCATGCAATTACCCGTGGAGTGTTCAGGGTCAAAATCATGGCTCCTACGCTTGTGTTAGTCGACAGCACGAAGATCAGTGCATGGAAGGTGCACGTCTGAAAAACTCGCATTTAGATAGTGCCAAGTGTTTTGCTGACTCTAAAGAGAAGAAAAAGCGAAGAGGGATAACGGGATTCAGACTGCGTCAGAACATAGCAAGTCAGAATCACTTCGTTATTCAAGACCTTAACCAGACCAGAATCGACTAGAAGCGAACGAGACTATCCATCCACAGGCCACATGAGGTAGCGTTACAATTGTCAGTATATTGCTTGGAAAGATCTTTTCTTTACATCGCAGTCAGTTCTAAGAACAGATCGGTGAATATCTTCGCTAAGAACAAGCTGCTACTCGGAAAAAATGGCGTGTATTAAGCATTTACGATCGGTATCTAGATGTATACTCTCTCGTCCCGTGTGGCACTAAATTTTAGCCATGGGGCTGATTCGACCGCTGAAGGTCTTAATTCCAAAGCTAACTCAGTCTTGACGCTCTTCGCTGGAAGAGGCCTTTGGTTCATATCCTTACCTACGCTTCTATTAGGATCAATTTCTTCCAAGCTGAACGAACACACTCTCTTACTGGCAAGCTCGAGATCATCCCAACCGCCTGCATTCATCCTCCTCTTGCCGTGTAGAGGAACACCGAAAAGCTTCGGACCACTTCTGGAATCGTCGACACGAGGCTGGCCTGATGTCGAGGCCATTTCTCTAAGTTTCGCGTCCAGAAAGGACAAGGTTGACGCCGTTGGCGTGGTGCAGTCTCGCAGGGACGACGATAGGCCGGGCGTCTGCAAGGCCACAAACTGCAAGGTGCAAGTACTTTCCTGCGACGGTGGAATACAGTCTTGTTCCCGCTCCCGAACCATTTTGTCTTCCCACATGATGTCGGCCCGAGATTTTGAGTCGCCCAGCCTCGAGGCAGGCACTGCTTGTATTATTTGCGGCTCCATGGCCGGATGGCAATTTAACCTTTTAGTCAACCAGCTCAGATCTGACGAAGGGACCTGCATCTTGTCTTGAAGAAACACGAGGATGTCCTCATACAACCTGTGCAATCGTGCTATTTCTGAAATTAACATGGAGTTATCTCTCCTCAACCTATCGTTATCCTCGGCTACGGACAGAACTGTGGCCTGGTTCGCCACCGCCCGAGGGGAAGAAAGAGGTGACGACAGTGGCGACCACGCCTGTTCGTCAGCCGAATTCGATGACGGAGAAAGCGATCTAGCTGCTTGCAGCGAGCTTCCTTGCGGTGCTTGGGACGACGTCTTTCTCCTATGTATTTCGCACAGCAGGTGTTTTTCTCCTTTGCGAAAATACTCGTTCGCGAACTCCCATCGATCGGGAACGATCTTTCGGAAACCCTGCAGTTGGACACGCCCAATCGTGCATGTCAGCGGCCTGCGAATTTACTAGACTGCCGTAATTTACATATGTACGAACTTGGCACCACTAAATCTTTCAAGATAACGACGTTCACCCTCAGACAACCCCAAAGTCTCGTCCTTGATTGAAAGTCAACCTCCATTCCTTCGAACAGGACATCAACCGTCTACATCTCTTGAACCCTGCTGAATGAGGTAGTGGATTTCTATTACTCTATCTTGACGTCTCCATATCACGACATTTGAGACGAATATCGGATCTATCTTGGTTTGATACTCAATGTGATTGATTCTTACGACAGAGTGAGAAATTCTAGACATTCTACAGTGGACTTATCATCGCCATCTGGGCAGGGAACAGACATTAGGCGCACAGTGCCTGTAACGACTCCGAGGCAAAAAAATTGCCACACAAGTCGATTATGAACGAGCAACGAGGGCGTCTGCAATCGCTCAGCTCCGCAGCAGACAAAACATAGAGACCCTAAGATAGTCGACGATCAGAGAGAATGGTTGCCCAAGATCGTGTAGTTGTTCATAGAGACGAGACGAGAGATACTCACGTAAGTATTAAGCTGCCGCACGAAACTTGAAAAGTTGTTGTGCTTGAAGTAGTTGGGAAGCAGATCCCGGGCGAACTCGGGTGGCCTCCATACTACAAATGTCGTGTCGTCTTCGCCCCAAGATACGATCTCATTGGTAGCTGGATCATCGACCAGCTGGTACGTCTTGGTGAGAAACGGTGCTGGCATCGAACGGTGGGACTCTGAGAGGAATCCACCTTCGTTGTTATCGAAAAGCAGCGTCATCGTCAAATAGGTGAGTACAGCACTTTAATCCCAAGGGTCTGACACCTTATGATGTAAAAGTTCGACTTCACTTCACTCTCTCGGTACCACAAGTCTCAAATTTTCAGATGCAGGTCTGCCCCGCCTTGATCATACGGCCTCAATTGCACCCAGGCCGCGAGACACCGAGCCAAGCCAGTTAGGCTTGAGTGGGTTGCCTCGGCTCAGCTGCAGCTGCTATGGACCCAATTGTACAGGATCTGAGTGGTACGACTCAAACTCGGCTTGTTAAAATTACCAACATTGCCTCGAAGACAACTTCCGTCCGCACGCGAATCGCAATCGACGACGCTTCAGCATAATCCCCAAACGTCCTCGACCGTGTGGGCTGTAGAGAGGCACGCTGTGATCGGAGTGTGAAACCCACGTGACTAGCTGCTGGCACTGACCACAATCCGACTAACTGATCCAAGCATCCGAGCACTTGGTGACGACGTGCAAGCAATATACTGCACCCCGAATGCAGGCCGGGAAGTTCAAATCCCAGCCGAGCTTTTCTTAACGAGAATGAAAGGGCAGCAGACTTCGACGAGCCGTTCGGCGGCCTGAATATCCAATCCCCGACACCGCAGAAGTCATCAATCTACAGTGCGGTTCGCAGCCGATTCTCGGGTCTTCTTTGATAAGTCCACGTGCACCAGGTCCCGACGACTGTCTCAGAGAGCACGTTTCTCTGCGCAGCGAGAGTGCAACGATCAAATGGTGCACTCGGAGGTCCGGGGCGGCGGCACACAAAATCCCAGGTCCTGGAGGGATGATGCTAGAAGCGAGGAGCCGAAGCGAGCAGCGGATTAACAGCAGGTGGTGGGACGTTCGTTGTTCTGCAGCTCACCACCCGGAGAGCGATGGATGCACGCACACTTTCGACGAAGCGGATCGTCGCAGCTAAGCACGCTGCTCACAAGCGGTGAGCTAGAGCTCGAGTAGCGAGCACAAAGAACGAGTCAACAGTGGTTTGCTTCACTTCAGAATCGAGCCACAACCTCCACACGTCCTTCCTTCTTCGTAGAGTCAGATGAATGGAATGGACTGGAGTGTAGGACGGCAGCCTGAGAGAAATTTCGACGCGCGACAGACTCGGGTCGGAGTTCTCCGAGTCGAGAGAGAGAGAGAGAGGGAGAGGAGGCAAGCGACACAGCAAGTGAGGTGACGGAGGAAAGGAGCTCGAGGAATCAGAGAGGCCTTCTTCTTCTACTTCTTCTTCTTCGAGTTTCTGCTCCTTCTGAGATATTGAAGTGAGCCAACGGTTCTTGTTTGTAGTAGTAGAAGCAGTGCATAGTCTGTCTGCGAGTGTGTGTAGGCGCCACCACCCGACCGACCCGCTCTCGAAGCCCGACGAAACTCTCTAAAACTCGATGTCCCATGTCACTCAAATACCCATTTACTCTGAAATACTTCTGCCGGGCCCGGACCAGCCGGGGTCCGGAGCCCGGCTGCTCGGGACCGGCAACCGGGAGACGGCGGTGGCAAATGAGTGCATGGTGAGGAAGAAGGCAAAGGAAGAAGGGGCCAAAGCAATAAAGGGCTTCTACTTCTTCTTCGATCGGTCTTGGAGCTTCATAACTCGGGGGTAGTAATTAGAGTGAGGCCACAGCTAAGCCGCTCGGCCCGCTCCTAATAAGGCGGGGAGCGCAATCAAGATCCAAGCATGCAATGTGCATTCGTAAACCTTCAGTCACTAATCACGGGATAATTTACTACTTAAATTGAGTAATTATCTTGTTGATCATCATCTAACGGACTGATCAGTAGATCCAATTTTCTACCCCTCACTTAATACCCGTGAGTGATCCCTAGAGCCTAGACTTGATGCAGTTTTAAGGTTTTCCGCTTAGCTTTACGATCGTCGCCCGGATGCAGCCTGAACTGCCATGGCTGCTTCTCAGCCACACGATGGGCTGTGCAATATATTTCAAACTATTTTCCATTTTCCTTTATCTCTTTATCCCTATAAGGTTACCTAACAGTATCAAAACCTCTTTGCTTAAATGTTCGTACCCATCATCATGAGTCTGACTTCAGTCTCTGGGAGGTCCCATTCACTACACTCTTGGACTTGTCTTAACGTCGTTTGGAGGTTCTGAGATGTGTTATTGCGGAGGACTGGATTTGAACTTGACCCCTCCCTTTCTCGAACTCTTACGTCTACTTTGTTATATCGAATCCGACACCCGTCATGAGCTCACATGCTCGGTCGGGTTACACCAATCTGGTTTGGCATGTGAGTTGCCGCTGATTTTATGAAGGAACTTGTCTGTGAGATGAGAGGTGTGATTTGATTCAAAAGGGAAGTAAATATTGATGGATGTTTCGCGATGTCAGACCAAGTGGTCTCTTTCTTGTGAGAAATACCGTGATTGGTAGACGACGATGATAAGTTCTTAATTTGTTAAGACGAATTTGCTTGAGACACCATCCTGTCTTCCCCCACTCTCCATCTCCAAGCGAGTTCCCTGTCATCCACATGGGCGCGGGTGGGGTTCGGTTTTGAATCTTGTGACTTGCAATGCCCCGCATATCATGGCCTTGCCTTCTACTGTTCTTCTCTTCCTCTCGGTGAATTTGTGTGATAATCGAAGCATTGCTTTCATTGGTGCTACTCCAGAACTCAACTTTTTTTTCCCCGTCTTTTCTTTCAGGAAGTGTTCTTCTTTTAGCCCACATGTCGTAGTGTAGTCAGCCACATGTGGTGCCCCTCCTCTCCCTGCCTCCTTTCTGGTTTGTTTTGCTCTGGGACTGTGGGTCCATCGTCTACAGCGGATGACATTGTATCCGTATCGGAGACAGATTTATGCCTACAAGGTACCACTCATAGTCTCGGTACAATTGACAAGCTCAGATTGCGACATCAACCTGCTCAACAACCAGTTCACTGCTAATGTTCCTCGCAACACTGGATTGTACTTCTCCATTGCTGGCTTGGCTTGCTCCCTCTCTCCGTGACTACTACGCAGTGGTAGTGAACAAGTGAGTACGTATATAAAATCCAGCCCACCCCATCCGATAGATATGGATGGGGCAGGTTGGCCTCAACAACTCCGTCCTCATGCGAAAGAATCGCTTAACATTACCGTCCAGTAGTGAAACAAACTTTTGTCCTTTGGTAGTGGGTGTCGCCCTTTTCTTAGAGTATTTGATACCTCATCTTAAGCTTCGCGTACTTGGAGATAGTGGCTAGCTTTGATTGCCAATGCGATTGTTCTAGAATAAAATGCACTGCAGTAGAATGTGCATCAGAATTTACAACCTCTTGATATAACATGTGTTACGCCCGGAAGAACATTACAAAGGTACGTGCTCTTCCAACTTTGTCACCTCCAGTTAAATGATTTTAATATGGTATAATAAACAGACTCATCCAATATAAGACGAATAAAGAATAGTAGCCTTCGGTCTATCAGAACTTAGAACTCAGAAGCATATGTCCAATTCAGCAGATTGTAAAACAGATGTAAATATAGAGAACTTCCGAATTGAATAACAAAACTCACCGAAAGATTACAAACTCTTGACACTTTTGTTTTGACCACCAACCAAAATTTTATTTGGATCATGTACGGACATTCCACCTGAGAGAATTGTAAATGCTCTAGATAAATATTTTACAAAAATGTCAAACGGACACATGAATAAATTCTTATATTTACATATCTTCTTAATTTCGTTGAGTTGGAAATCAGATGTCAGTTGATGTTCTTTTGAAAAAGTCACTTGAGCACTGGTAGCACATTTTGCACAGAGATTTTAAAGGATTTTTATTGTAATAAAATGCCGAAGGTCTCTATCCTAGTTGATTGTGACCCCAAAAAAACAAGGCATTGATCTCATCGTGATAGAATTCTCTGTAGAATTAAAGTCTCAGGGAGAAGGATGGGAATCTTCACATTCCAACCACCTAGAATAGGCCAGAGCATCGAATGTACAACCTAACCATAACAGCCTACAGAGTGACGTGATACTCCTTTCAAGTGTATATGGTTATAGTTCTGGCAAAAGCAAATCACCTTCACTGATGTGGTGGTAGTTTAAGTATATGTCGGCATGATTCTATCTTGAAGAACCCAGTAAACTTACTACAAGAGTAATCAAAGTGGAGGCTGTTGGTCTTGGACTCTCTCAAAATAGTAAAGCAAGAGGCGATCAAAAAATTTTGGAGTGCTTGCTACAAGCAGTTGGTTATCTGATGATGCAGAAAAATTGTGCTTTAGAAACTGTTTTATGTCTACTGAGTTACACATCATCTATATCATAATAAAACATTATCCCTTTCGTGAAACATTGGGTAGAAGGTACGTCCCTTTCATTATTACTGTAGTGAAATTTTACCAATGAGAGAAATACAAGTTAGAAAAGTCCTGACTAATCAGTATTTTGGTCGGTCATGTATAGTGTTTGAAGTAGTATTTCATTTTTTAACTGCCGCTGGATACTCTTCTCATTGAGCAAACAGTTGAAGAAAAGGAGAATATAGACTTGATCATGGGATCTCCACCAAGTTCTACATTATCATAACCAACCCCATATTATTACGACATTACAAGCCCTCGTGTGCCCTTCGAGTTGTAATTATACGTGATAGCCCGGATTGAGATGGACTGGACAGATTCTATGGCAGCAGCTTATTGAAGATATAAAAGGTGCCGTATATTCTGTCGCATGGAGTCCCTTCATCTTCAAGTTGAGCAAAGCTGTAAGCGGTTGGCTGTAAACAAAATAGTGTTTTCGTACTTTGGCCACTGTTGGCGGATTTGCTAAGAATTGGCATAAACACTGTAGCTACAATAACCCTTAAGTCATGGATGAATGCATCAATCAATGAAATCAACTTTCTTTGTCACTGTAGGCACATTCTCCTGTCCAGCCGTGACAATCACAAATTGATCACTTCCTTCCCACTCCAACTTACATCTATGTCCTGTCAGAACAACAGACAGACCCTCCCATTTCGAAAGGCCGGATGGGCTTTTCCTGCTTTGCCCAGATTTCAGATCTGGACTTTTTGGTTAGAAAGGTCTTTTGTTGTTGCACAGTGCCAAATGGGCTTTGCTGGCTAATGTAAAGTCGGGACGGTATCAAGGATAATAGCCTATAAGCTTTCTAGGTGTAGTCCATTAGCCAATACATGTATAGATATGGGAGATTTGTTTGCCAGATTTTTCACAGCGAGGTTCTGATCTTCAGTTTTGTACCAGTAACATGTCACATCTAAAGTTTCCTATCCTTTTCTTCGCTTCATTCAATGGTAGCTTACATGTGTATATTTTGTATATACTATTTTGTTTGGCGAGATATTGTAGAGGTTAGTCACGATGCAAATCTATTGTACCACCACCTCTTGTATTGGAATAAAGTCTCTTTAGTGGCAACTTTCACGTTGCTCGTCCTCATCTTTCTGTCAACTTAGAACTAGCTTTCCATTTATATTGTTTCATATTATGAGTGTTGCTATTTTTACTTGAGCATCCAGGTGTTCGAATAACTCTCAACCTGATCTTCTCTCTTATCTATATGAGAATATTCCTTTAGTTCTTGGGATTAGGGCATATCTTCAGCTTTGGGCAGATTCGATATATTGCTACTACTTCCTGAGTTGTGCAATTCTTTTCTCTTTCATGAACTTTAACAACACATCAAAATGCTAAACCCATACGTAGCTACCTGAAATATCTTGATAGTATAATCAAAATTTAGCTTTACTCTTTCATATATATTTGTGTGTGCAATCTAAGCTATTGACATTGAAGAATTATAAAGATCTCTTGAACGTTTCAAATTCCATGAATAACTCTTACGTATGCATGTATATGCATAATCTTGAGACTGACCTCTATCAACTACTCTAAACAGTCTACAGATGCATTTCTAGCATGTTTTCAAAGTTTAAGTTTTTTCGAAACACTCTACTCATTTGGATATTTCAACTGAGATTTTTAATTCTTTATTACACTGAAATCGGTGAAAAAGTAATACAGCTTTCAATTTCTAGCATAATTTTGTTTCTCGTTTCCCTCAATGGGCATTGCTTGTGATATTTACCCACCAAATATCATTTAGACCAATAGGGCAAAATAAACAGTTAGAAAAAAAAATTGTTCCAGTGGAAGAAGATACTATATAAGCACATAAACCAAGGGCTTCTCTTCGTGAGTGTTCAAATAGCACTACGTTTATTGCATAAACTGTCCTTGGCTTGGGAAAAAGTCTTTTCTGCAAAGGCTTTGCGGATACTCAAAGTCTTGATGCAAAAACCTACTCTCGGATCGGGCGGTTCGCGAAGAGCAAAAGCACAGCACTGTAGGATTGGTAAAAAATAGGATTATGATCTCGCCTCGATGGAACAACAACATATTGATACCGGTATGCTCATTGACTTGTGCACTGCCTGCTTGCCTTCAACTTGAAAATAAGTAGCAAAGGGGAGGAGAAAGAGACAATATACAAGGGGTGGCAGAACAGTTAGAAAGAGAGTTGACTGTACTGGTGCAAATAATATAGATGGAGTCATGGACCTTCTCGAATGACGTATAGTCTGGATCCTATGCCAATTTCGGGACAAAAAAAACAATCTTTCAGTTGTTTTGTTTGAACCTTCTCTAACCTCCCTCACTGCCATGGAACACTGTTGCTTTTTCAGCCAGAAGGACAAAGAGTTGGCAAAATTACCACTCACTCAACTAACAAAACTTTCCACATGTAGCCAAGAAAACAAAGAAGTGCAAATTGCGTCTTCGAGTGGAGTATATACCGATGACATGGTCCACAGCAACGTCATTTGACATCCACAACCACTAAAGGAGACCAAGAGAAGACTAGTCTTTTTTTCACATGAAACACATTAAACTGCCTTGATGCTCTTACTGATACTATTGACATTGGATTAAGAGATCTGAGCTCATCTATCAACTGCTTTCTTTGTCACTTTGCAGCTGTTGCTGTAAAGCTGCTCTTATCTGTCTGCTCTAAGACTTACTTGGAGACATTTCATGGATATTCCCTGCTTCACCAGTGAACGCGCCCGACTACCGTGTACGAACAAATAAGATGCAATAGTGCTCAATGTCATTGAGGAAAGAGATGATGATGTACATTCATAAAGTCTTTTTCCGATCTCCAACATTATTTGCACCTGCAAGCTTAAGAGCGGATTTGAGCATTGATGTTCCCTTCCGATCCATAGGAACTACTGCACTAATACTCAACTAAATGTGTGCAGATTGAACTTCAAAAAACAACTCTATGGTGGATAGAGACTCTCTAGCTTCAAGATATTGACTCATAGGTCCAAGATCCATCAGAGTGAAAAAAAACTTACAAAATCGAAGACTTCAAAACCGTGAAAAGTGATTATAAGATCAAAAATATGTGAAATCTTCCCCAAAATGGACTCACATATATGCATTGGAATATCTTCAAGAAGCCTCTTGAGGTAGTGGGCATCCATCCTAATAGGATCACATGAGGGGAGAAATGAGAGGTGGGAAGGATTTGCGGTGCTCCTTGTGTTTGTTTGTCCCTGTGATTGTGCAGATCCATGGTTCGACGAAATCGTGTGGTGTAAGATGTGTTTTTATCTTTATATGTACTGTCATCATTTCCTTAGCAAATCATTAAGACGTGTTTTAGACCAGAGAGTTAAGTTTGACGAGTGACTAGACGGGGAGAGTATTGTAGTGATTGAGTACCTTCTAGAATGGGTACCTGAGCTGCTATCTATACCAGATCCGGATTAAACTCATCTGGAGTCCACATGGTATAGGCATTTGACCGAACGTCATGACCATTTAAAAGAATAAGAGCATCTGAAGAATCTCGCATCAAAACTCGTCAGTCACATCCAATTGTGGTTTAGGCGTTTTCCTTGCATGTGCGTACAAGAACCACCACTCGATTATTGTGTACTTATGTCACGATAAATTTTACTCCTCAAGCCTCAACACTTCAAACATTCACACATTCATTGTCTTTGAACGAACATGTCAAGCGTGATCATCATTTTCTTCCAAACAGATTTCTTAAGATCTTCTCCTCCTGTGAATCTTTTCATACTCTTCCTCTGTCGGAGCTTGAATACTTCTTAAATTCACCTTCATACTGGTGTACTGAAGGTTTGAGGTCTTGATTTCTAGATTGGTGCCCTTGCCCGATGTAAGAGCATCTAATAGGCCATAGAGACAAGAACTTGAAACCAGTTGTTGATCATAGTAACACATGCTCAACAATGACTCCAAGATGAATATTGGCACGGGAGATTCTAAACTACAGTAAACTTTGGTAGAATCAATAGGATGTACCAAATACAGAAGAGGCGAATGATTCCAAACGACAGTCAACGGGAAAAGTTGCGACCCGTCAAGTGATGGATCAGGAATGAAGGAGGCCTTCGCAGTTTAAAGGGAAACAATGTATCGAAGTTACTACCACGGGTACAAAGACTCCACTTTCGTCCATGACGTCTTTGAGGGTGACTCAAAGTCTTCGAGATGGTCTTCGGTGGGAATCAATTTACCTTCACAAGATCCAAAAACTTGGACCACGTGACCAACCATGTGGACTCATGTACAAAAGCTGATGTCCACTGTACGTGAACCCAACCTTATTCCGCTACAACAACAGGCCAAATGAGGAATTTCTAGATGTTGCTGGAATAAATTTACCGTTAAACGAAAAACGATCTTCTTCTTCTCTTCCCCCTCCTTCGACTTCTGTCGATCAAGAGGGTTTGTTCCCCATCTTGAAAGCTGGTTCTGAGAGCTGAGTCTGCTGACTCTCCTCCTACTGAACCTTTTGTGGGTCTCTACATCCTAGATCAGGTTAAGGAGTTCAACTTCTCATGACCTTTGAAAATGGACTAGAAAAATCCGGATATTTTGCAGTTTGAATTCGATGTTTCCAGAGTTGAAAGCCTATCCGACATGCGAGATGTGGACTTGCTATCACCACCAGTCCGTGAGGGATATATCGCCACCAGTAGGCATCACGATGGCATTACGCAAATCAGGAACACATCGTTCTCCTTAAATTGGGCCTAAGTCTATTGGCCACCGCTCAGGCTCTTAGATTCTTGTAGTAGGTCCCACCGATCATCTATACCTTATCACATACTTTTCTTCCCTTTCAACTGCTGAGAATTAGCGTTGTTTGTATATCGGAATAGTTAGCAAAAATTTACGGGAAAGAATCCATCAAGTCCTGTAATATTAAACCAATAGAGTATTAAATTATTCTAATGATAATTATGTCCTATAAAATCAAAGGATACCAATTTATGTTCTATCAACAAATTATAATTTAGAACCATCATCTAATGTGATTAATCTCATACAGATTGTACCATACTCTACTCCATGTACAAAAATGCTTTCGTACTAACTAAAATCAGATTGCACAAATTTCCTAAAAATAGATATTACTATCGTCTAGTATGATAGCCTCTATCCACTCTATCACTAACTTGTGAAAATTGGCCTCATAGTTCCGTATGGCTCCAAAAAATAAAGAAGGATGTGATTTTTGTATATATCAATATACATAAAGAATTTGATTTTAGTTCGCTCCACTTTTTCTGCATCCATGAAGAAGTACAGTATACTCTTCTGGGATGGTAACAATTCACTCCATTTTTGCACTTGGAGGATATGTAACCATATAGTCCGCAACATTAACCTGATACTACGATCGTAACATAGATCTCTAACTAGATTCAACTGCAAGACACATCAATGATCCTTGCATCCTTTTATTACAAACCTACACATTTGCATAGAGGGCCTTTGCTTTTGAGACGTGACAAGTGGATTCACCTTCAACAACTTTGCCTAAGAAGTATTCTATACTATATGTTTACACGAAAAAATTATAGCTCAAATCCCACAAATTGTCAGTTAAGGAGCATGCGGAGCGAGAATGAAACTCTAGCCCCTTATCCAAGGTTCATAGAATCAATAAATAGTTAAGAAATATCAACTCCCAAAACTCCAGGTTTGCATAGTTGAATGTCAATGAGAAGTATTCCTTAGCTTACATGGCTTCGTTACTTTGGTTATAATGGAAATGAAAGTCGCTTGATGTGCTTCTCTTTGACGTCTTAGATGAAATGTCAACCCAGACTTGAAGGGTCACAAGAAAAAAGGATAGAGAAGGATCAGCTCGTAATAGCAGTCTATCTTTTGCAGTAGATTTAAAAGTGTAATGTATCAGGTGAAGGGGCTGCTCTCTCTGAGCTTCCTTTTATTCTACTTAAACTTTTGAAAACATTTTGTTCAATTCATTTGTGAGGGATCACGACTTCTCCCTTCTAGATTGGTTCATTCTTCGAATCGCACCAAGCAATATTCTTTTGTTTGATACTCATATGCCCGGTTCGAAGTAGACCGTGTGATTGTCTCCTACGCTTTTCACAAATTGAAACAGTTTCCGTGTTCTGTGGTATAGAGATCCATTTGCGTCCTGATAGGATATGGATACATATGATACAACCGTAAGACAACACTGATTCATGTTGGAACATTCTTCGAATGATAGATGTCATTTTTCTCGCGGCAACAAAAAATTATAGATATATTTAATTTTCTAGATATATATAAATTTGGCAAGCTGTAAATATTTCATATGGATCATAGCGGAAAGTTTTCATTTAAGGAATGCGGAGATATAGTTCATATCAAAGTTGCTCATCGGACTATCTAACTCAGTTGTAGAAAACTAAATGTTACACTATTTTTATGGCATATATATTGAGCGTTTTTTTTTTGTGTGGTAATTATAGAAATGTAAAGTCAAGTGAAATCATATCGCTATTATTTTTATTTTTTTTTATTTTTTTTACTATTTAGCGAATCCAGTATTCAGTACAATCATGCACATTTAGAAATATATTCTTGCGCATGAATTGCATAGACGTGCATCATATATTGAATTAATTCATGCATGCAATACTCTGGTCTATCTTTGTATGGTTCTTCATTACTTGAATAACGATTCTCATATATATACAATAGAATTTTGTAGATTTTTTACATCTAAACAAGATGAAACATTGAGCAGTATAAGAAAATCACATCAACATTGATTTATCAAAAATATATGAAAATATATTATTTTTTAACTTTCTTAGTTGACTTTATTTAGAAAATTTACATCACTAATGTTAAATTTGTTTTATCTAATTTTAGTAACCTTATTTTTTTAATTAAATTTTATTTTCATAATTTAATTAATTTAATTATTATCATTATTTCACAAAATATCGTTCAAGAACTGAAATTTATAAAAAAAATTGTATTTAAAATTATTATAGAATTTAAAATTAATTTAATTATTAAAAAAATATTTTTATAAATGACTTCTGTGAAGATTTTAAATATTCAAAATAGATTTATGTTTCCAAATTCTTTACAAGTAATGGAATCTGTTTCATCAAATTTACAAAGTTTTCGTAAATATCTAAGTAGTGCAAGAGGTGTCAAGATTTTCAACTATATGGTATGGTATTAAAGTGCTATACTTTATGAGTCTAAAACTACATGGAGCTATGGATGCAGATTTTGTTTACATACATTATGTATACTTTTACTAGCTTATTTTGTAATCTATTTCACAAAGCTTTTTTTTTTCTACAAATTGTATATGCTAGCTTCATACATAGGAGTCAATCATGCTACTTGATGCGGCATACAAAAAAATGTATAATTTGTAGACTGTTTCATTATATAAATTTCATAATAAATTTCTGATCGAGGTCTTGTGATACATATAACCATCATGATGTTTGGCCTGATGAAATTTTCTCATTTTTTTTTATTTTTATGTGACTTATATGTAATGATATAAATTTCATCATGCTTAGTTTTATCCATTTAACTATTAACATCTTATGTTCTACATACTTATAACTACGCTTAATAAACTGAATTATAATAATTGAATGAGAAAATTTAATCAAATGCAAGAATAAAAAACATGTTAAACTAGATGCTTGAATGAAAGTCTCTAAATACAAATTAAATCTTCCAAAATAGATATAAGGTAGTAGATTAGATTCACACAAAATGTTTCTCTCATGATACGTGGTTATTTTTACATGGAGTAGTGAAAAAAGAATGAACATTCTAGTAAAATCTATTGAACCGTATGTTCTATGTTACATTAGGCTGAGTCCAATTTTTTTCAATTCTGATTTGAAATAAATTTGGAAATGAAGTTTAGCTTCTCATTTGATATAATTGCAATGAATGATGTATAGAGTTATGTAAAGAAAATTTGAGGTCAGAGACATATGAAACAGTAAAAAAATTAATCATTTCACTGAATTTTGTGATCATATTTTTAATTTTGAAGTGAGAATGTGTCCTCTAATTGCAAGAGGAAATCAAAAACCTTGTTTAAATTCTTCATACATCCCAGACGCTAAATAATTATATTTTTGGTAAAAAAGTTACCAGTTGGAAAAATTTATATTTTTGATGTCCTTTGTGAGCTCAACAATAATTTTACGTCGTAAAAATTCTGAAAATAAACTTCGTATCTACTTGTAATTAAGATGTTTGAAGATGCAAAATTCACATGACTGTGATCAGATTATGATAAAATGACAAGAAACCTTTGGAAAGTTGGATATCTGTTTAGCATGTGTAAATAAATTATGATATTTGATACATAACGAATCTAGACTTATAGTTTTTTTTAAAATGCTCAGTTTAGAGAAAAAATCATTACTTTTGAAAATTTTAGAAACTAAAATCTTTCATTTTTATATTTAACGGTGATTATCTATCAAATGGGATGGGCGATGAGTATAACGACGAAAATAAAGTTCTCCATGTTCTCAACGATAAAATCAAGAGAAGAGTGTATTGTTATACAATTTATCAAATAAAATTCCGTGAGTTTTCATATCAAACTTGATCTAATGCTATCATCTTTCAATAAATAGTTAATTCGATAGAGTATTGAAGTCTTTATATATATATATATATATATCCACTTGGCCACTTGAAGTACTTTATTGGTGTTAAGAATGAATATTCTTGCTGACATTAAGAATTCATAGGGTGGACGGCTGAAGCGATGAGACTAGTGTGAGGGAAGGCGGGACTACTTCCTGCAAAGAGAAAATGAAGGCAAGGAGGAGAGAGACGCGGCACGGGGAGTTTTGAATTTAGGACATCTCACCATAGAAACAACGGAAGTGGAAGAAGAAGTTGAAGGCAGAGAACGAACCTTTCCTCTCTGATCACCCTCACAGGTTAGTATGAACATGTTCCCCTTTGGAAAACCTATGTGTAGTACTGAAGTTTGTTTCTACACCAGCAAGGGGTCCAAAATTGGATAACTCTTCCCTACTCTTCCCTTCCCAGAGAAGTCCAGTATTTTATCGGGGTTTTCTTCTATTAAGAGAGAGTATTTTTTATTGCCATCCGAGGATCAGTACGGAGTGTAAGGAGGTGAGGACCGTTGAGCCGAACGGAGAACCGTTCGACTCAACGCAGTAAACTTCTGAAGTGTCACCGCCGTCGTTGCACGAAGGAAAAGCCAAATAAAATAATATATACGTAGGTAGCCACACACGTATTGGGGTAATGCATCATATAACAAATGTTCTTTTGTTCATCAATTTTCCTTTGTCTTCTGAATGTGGCAATACCTATATGAATGTGACGTATCATTGAATCATTAAGCAAGATCATAAGATACTTCAACAGCTCAACTTCCTTGTCTGAAGACGCAGATAACAGATCTAGATGTTCAATCCTTTGTGCAAGATTGGATCGTGGCAAGAGCTATTTTTTTATTCATCTTCACTCTGACACAAGGACACCATCTACACCATACATATACATATACATATAGTGATGTTGGCGTCTTAGCTTACGGTCTGCATCGCCGTAGGATTGAACAACATACATAGCAGACATAGAGACAAGCGACGACCCATGTAATCAGTGCGCGATGGTGAAACCGATTGACTAAAGACCAATGCAAAGACTTCCAACAAAGTCCCAGACCGAAAGAGAAGCGAGACAGCTATTTATTCTGAAGATAAGAAGATGTCCTTCCAAGCGCTGCTCCAGTCTTGTGTGCAGACAAACTGTAAGTGCGCATGCTATCTTAGGACAAGGGCGCCAAACAACCATCTCATATCAAACATATCAAATAATTGCGGAGGTTAATGAACTCTTTGAACTCTATACTCATAGTAAATTGCATGAATCGATGTGGTGAGCGGCTGTTGGAAAACTTAGTTTAGGGGCCGAGGTTTTGTGATGGAACAAATTGTTGACCAAATCCGTGCTGTTTAAGAGAAAACTCGTTAATCCTCCCGTCGGCAACGTTTCCGAGGGTAAAAGAACTGATCTTAATTATCTCTATCACATAGCCTTTCTCAAAAGCTCTGGAAAAAAAATATTCCACGGGCTCGTTGAATGCTTCCTGCTCAAACTTGGGAATAGAGTTCGCCATATTCAGATGGAATATGCAAAATCCTCTCTAAGGATTGAGGCCGAAGCGATGCATGATTGTTAGAAAGGTGGGCGGGCGGGCGGGGTGGGGGGAGGGAACAAAGATACGTTTTATGCTTTCCCCAGCGTAGGGAATCTGCCTTTTATCTTTCCTCTTTTTTAGCGGGACATATCCTGAAACCAGTACGAGGAATCTCACCTTCACGATCGTGTATAAATGAATTAAAGAATGGATGCAAGTCCTGGATTAAATGACCCAAGTGCAGTAAAAAGTACGATAATGAAGAGAGTGCAATCAGTAATCACAGCAAAGCAATTCATAAGTTATGAATATTAAACGTCGTAGTGAATCGACTCAGGAAGGTAATACAGCATTAACGTCGTAGGACTCAGACGTATAACTCAGATATTCGATTTGTCTGTACGCAGCACTGTAGCATCGCATCTACATCGTTTTCGATGGGATATAATTTAGCGGAAGGGAAGGGAAGGTTGGACCAAGGGAAACAAGAAGGTTTATAATTACTCATTAGAGTAGTAAAAGCTGGCAATTACTGCAAAAAGTCTTCGAAGATGGTTTCTTATGGTAACATTAGCATTGAAGATAGAGAATACTATCCTAAATACGCATGCACTGAATTGATTTACATTGAAGGGAAGATGGTGCATAGAAGGTGTATGGGGAAGAAGAATACGCAATTATGGACGTGCAACAAGAAGTTGTGGGTCTTACATACAAATAAACATACGGTTTTGGGGAGTTTGTTCTCCATGATTACGCAAATAAATGTGATGCTCTCGTAGAAGTTGAAAAGGCCGCCCCGTCCCTTCCCTCCAGCTGCCTCAGAGAGTGTGTCCCCAGGGTTTATCTCCTCAGGGCTTTGAGTGATGCTGCTCAGCTGTTCATAAATACGGTCTTCACGATTCCTTCCCCGATTCAAACATGGAAATGTATATGGCCCTCACGTAATTAATGCTAATGCGGTCGACTCTGGCTCGGTATGACAAGTCGCGGCTCGGCTTTGGTGCCCGTCTTTGCACCCTCGATTTCTGGCAATCTGGAGCGATCTCTGGACGTCATCCGCAACCTTTCCATGGCCGACTTTGAGCCCCTTAACCCAGCCCACCTGCGGCACCTAGAGGCTGGACTATGTGGAACCTGGAGGATGTGGTGGTGGAGTCTTTGGAGGTGGCAGCATCCTCTGGGCAGGATCGGATGAATGGGGAGGCAGAGTACGGTTGAGCTACGAAAAACCAATGCCGAGAAAAGCGAAGGGGAAGTGAAGATGCCACGCTTGGGGGCAAGATGGATGACGCATCGTAGATTCGGAGGGCCATGCAACCCAACGGTAGTAACGGTACCAGCAAAGCTTGCCGAGCAGAGCGCCGAGAGGGTAGTGAGTGGTATGGTATCATGGGGGTACGTTGGAGAGCCTGAGAGTTGGAAACGGGAACGCGAGAAGGAAGGAGCCTCTGAGGGAGCGAAGTAAATGCGCCGGCTGAAATAGATCAGGTTCCGATTGAAGAGGAGATTCTGGCGAGAGGGTGCAGAGATTGATTTCAGCGAAGGCGGATGATGAGCAGACTGGAGTACACGGTTTCGGGTCGAAGGGCGAGATGGCATGGCATGGGAGGAAAGTACGATTTCATCCGGCCTGACCAGGATATGATGGGAATTGTGGTGCATAATCTTAAGTATGCGATGCGAGGAGAGGTTGAGTGCCTGGGAGCAAGGTTCTATTTGCGGTCACATGTGTGGGGATCGGAGAGGGTCTGCCAATGCCGCGGGTACATTAAAACGGGACGAATCCATTTGAGAGGACGAGCGACAGGGTCGCTGATGGTACACGCCTGAATTCTGAGTGGACTCCACGTGAGAAAGACAGCACTTTATATATGGCACGCTTCCACACAAACGAGAGAGAGGGAGAGAGAGAGAGAGAGAGAGAGAGACTGGAGATGGGCGGGGCAGCAAGCCATTTGAAGAATGTGAAGGAGGCACGCAGGCAGGCAGGCAGGCAGCACTGGATGCAGATTCAGAAATCACTTGACAGAGAATTGCGCGTTGGTGACAGAGACCTAAAAGTGAGTCACATGACAGAGAATTCCGCGTAATGGCAGAGCGCGGACTTTGCCTGACGGAGATGGAATGCTCGCTGCGGTTAGCGATGAGCGGTACAATCCACTTCTGGAACTCCTTGTAGAGCCATTATAGGCTTGCAAGGCGAGCGCGGCCGCGACTCGTAGACTAGACTTGGTCCTGAGAGCAGACGGCAGATTCCATTCTCCCGTCTGTCTGTCCTCCTGGGAGATGAAGAGGTTCTCCAAAGCATTTGGTCTTGGTTCTAGAGGCTCCTCCTCGTCCTACCACCTGTGACCTGCGACCTGACGCTCTTGCATCTGCCTGAACTGCGTCAAGACACACATTACAGTCAGACCATGCTTGCTTGGTTTCCCCTCATTGCATACTTATTCATGCCTGATTCGGCCAGTTTCTCTGGACTCTGGTGTGAAGAGGCTCGTCCGCTACTGTCGTGCCATAGTCTCAGATTGGGCTCTGAACTCGATTATCTTCTGTCGCAACCACTCTTTTCAGCATGGGTTGGCGGAGCGTGAAAGACAGCACCGACTGTTTCGGACATCGTACTTGCAATTAATGCAATACCTCAAACCTGCCGCATGCTGCCAAGTTTGCAGCAACGGTGCATGCTACGTCGTAGGACCAGCTCCAAAACATGCTTTGCCATCGCAAGCTCTCCTAAAATCCCTCCGACAGCAGCCAGTTCATGAAAACCATTTCCTCCATCTTCTTCACCATACCAGAAGTTTTGCCGAGCCCAAAGCCTACTCATCATTAGTCATCACCTCACTTCCTCTCCCCGCTGTCGTCATCTGATATTGCATGTGACTCGCACCGCCATTACTTCCCTTCTCTGTAGGTGTCTCTCCTCTCTCGCTTTCCTTTCCGCCAAATTTCGGCAACATGATTTTTCTTCCTCGGCATAAAGTAGTCACGCTGTACTCCGAGCGAAGGATCTGATCGTCAATCTCTCTCTCTCTCTCACTCCCTCCCCCCCTTCCAATCTCTTGAGTGACTACTTGTCCTACCCCGTGAGCCGTTCTCTGCGTATGATGTCTTTTCTTCCTGAAATTTTGCTTCATCGCCAGACCCAATATACCTTTTCCGCCGATAACTGTGCCCTTTACTCCGAACCTTCTTGTCTCCCTCTCAATGCGCACTTGGTATGTTCTTCTGGCCTTCCGCTTCCATCTACCCAAAGTTACTTTTGATAATTACTTCTAGGGCTTTTGCAAACTCACGCTACCAATTTTGGTATGTGGTTGCTAGAATCCGGCCCATCCTTCTGCAGTTGCAACACCTATAGCTTTTCGGCACCTCTTTGACTATAAATAACAGATGAAACAAGCTGTTATCAGTTGGCGCGAAACCCGATACACTTTTCCCACACCTTGATATTCTCGATAACTTCTTATCATCTATGCATGATTTGTTAAATTAAAAAAACAAGCTCTATTCAACATTAAGAACTGTGATTTCCTGACCCAAACAGTTCCAACTTTTACCCAATTTCACATCCACTGAGTATGGTGAGAAAGATCTCAACGGGTCAAGAAAACACATGCCTTCGTCATCCACTATCAATCCCACTCATTTTAAAACCGCTTTCAGTCAGAAGTGTGCACTTCTATAATGCAAAGATTATAGAAGTGCCTACATGGACAAACTTCCCTTGCCCTCCAAGGCTCAACACAGTCCATACGGCCTGTAATAACAAAGTGCGGATGGAATATCTTCTTCTTCACTACCGCACGCGATAAAATGAAAGATGAGACAGGATCGCTTGCATCTCGTCCTTGCTAGAACTTTCAAGGGAGTGCCTTTGGAGGTCACATATTGTGCTTGCTAAACGTTGTAGGTCGACCTGACGGGACGGCCAGAGGTAAGGGAGGTTGTACGTCCAGGTAGACGTTACACAAGTGAAGTTAATGACAACCCAGTGCATTATATAGCTTCTGCTTAAGTAGGCCACATCGGGAAGGGTTCCAATTTCCTGTTGAGATTTCCAAGATTTTGCTTCCATGGAGGGAGAAGGAAGAAGTAAGCAATGTCCTTGGTCCTTAAGTCAAGGAGATTATCTTGACTCCCACATCATTCTTACTGTAGGCATCTTCGAGAGGATTTCTCAAAACACACTTGGGGATATTTATCATCATGATGGGGTCGATTCTTCTTCTTCCTTCTTCAAGGCTACAAATCCAAAATCTCTTGGTCTGCCCAAGGTGACTCTTATCATAAATGCACGGATGATTGAATTTGGGATGGATCCCAACATCCGTCCCTCCATTACCATATAATTGGCTCCTCCTCCAGCTCCTTAACCTCTTCAGATCCACAGCAGCTGCTGATTTGTAGAAGTGTAATTACAGCGGCCAGTAATTTCTAGTTTCTGCTTCCATCATGCTTATCATGCTTTGCTGTCCTTAATTGTTCGGGCATTCGCTTGTATGATTGCCACCTGGACCATGCCCTTTCAACAATTCTTCGTCTAGACCCCATCTTCGCCCTTCATGTCAGCTACTATATGTGCCAGCACCGTATGTCCTACGGTACGAGCATATAAGCTTCCCTTCGCTTCTCTCCTCATCTCCTCGCGTCTCCTAGTAAAAAGTTTTACTTTTCTCCAAAACAAACCACGTCAACATGGTGTTTTCATGCTGGATTCAGAAGAACTATACTCTGATATAAACTAATGGTATTTCTCAAACGATGTAAAAGTCAACCATGGCCAATCATGTGACTCTCCTAGTTCCTTAAACCCAGCTTTGTGTACAGTTTTCTATTTACTGATTAGTCAGTGAATTCAGTCTGCGAGTCAGTCAGCCTTCATGCATTGGAGGTTTGTCAAAAGATCCGATGCTCTAGATCTCCGTAGTGTATGTCCTCTGAGAACAGCTTTATTATGGAAGAAAGGGTTTCATACCAACTTGATGTGGATGAGTGAAAAGTGATCTTCATAGCTCGTCCTGACAATTAGAAACTTTGGGACTAGTCCCCATTCTTCACCACAATCATCTCTCCTACACACTTCTCTTACACTAAATGAAATCCTCCCGGTGACTTCATTAAGCCGTCTTATAAGTTAATGGTTTATTTATTGGTTGCTTTCGCACACCTCGTACGCCCTATACTGAACATAATTTCAATTAAACCTTCCGTTTGCCCATCCTCGAGTTCAAATTTCATTATCAAAGCCGAAGTCCATGTGAAGAGGAAGGCCCCCATCCCAAGGAACCTGCATCCTGATTCCCTTCGAGTAAAGAAGTGATTATACTAATCATTACCTACTGTAAAAATCCTGTTTTTAAACCACAACTGCTAAACCATATTATCGCCATGGTAGACAAGAACCTCAAACCTTTTGAAGATCGTTTCTACATGAAGTTTATCGTCCCTTGCTGATTTATATAGACTTGTTAGTGATATCCAATATAATATATATAAAGAATACAGATCCGAAAACAAAAATTTATCAGGCTAGAGAACCAACCAAAAATACAACATGAATGACCTGCGGACTAATTATTTTTCCTGAATAAAATTCTCACGGAATTTGAACAAAGGGCTTATCAGTCCACATAGAAATTTATGTCTAACATCTTTACTTCACTGGTCCATATATGTAGTAAAGTAGGAACAACAGCAGTATGCTTCTATTCTAGCTGAAACAATAACATGCAATCACCCATTAATACTCGTAGTTTAGGATTACACGTGAGAGCCTGCGAAAGATGTAATCGAAGCCGCCGACGTGAACTGTAATACGCCGAAAAGAGAACAATGCTCACATGATACGTCACACTCAGATTCACAGTAGGCGTCTTTACACATTCGGACATGTTGATTGAAGTAGCCGGTTGTGTTCTATGGCTACCCGGGTTGCAAGTAAAGGTATTGGAGCTCGTATCCCAATATCATTCAGGAAATGTCAGTAGGTTGCAGCGCACTATCAGTTCGTCTTCATGATTTCGGTACAAGAATATTGGTGGCTCTAGACGGTACAAGTCTGTGTAAACCTTACCACTTCATGTTTCCTCATATGAACCAACTGGTGCCCCTTTGTCAGCAACATTATATATTCTTTACATATCTTTGAGTCATTTTAGTCCATTACCATGGCACGATGGAAAAGGGAATATTTAGCAACCAAGGCATCCATTAGACTCACCAAGCACTTAAAATCGAGTTGGAAATTATTAAAAACCTTACAGTTGATTTTCTAATTTTAGCAGCAATTGCCATTCCGTTGGTATATAGCTGTAAATTATCTACCATTTTTTAACTAAAGATTATCAATAACTAAAAACTAATCAAATCAACATAAGAAAGGTGAAGTGAAGCAATATTTACATGATATCTACTCTCATACATATGACCAATATATATTTCAATAGTTTCTTTTTGCATATGAAGAGAATGGAAAACTATTTGTCTTTCATACCATGTCATGATATTGGATCTCCTCCATTACATTTTCCTTCAGGCGTAAGCTTTAAGTTTTTGTTTTCCTTACATCAAACCAAAAAAGTCAAATTATACTTTTCAAGATGTTTGTGACAGTAATTCATATATATATATAGGTTAAATAAAATAATTAAAAATATTTTTGAAATATGTATGCATAAGTAATATCATCAAAGACATGCTATCTATTGAAAATAAAATATTCAAAAAATCTGGGAAATTGTATATTTTTTAATTTAGATTGTTCATATATATATATATATATATATATATACATCCCTTGTAAAATGAATTAAATTTATATCATATTTTATATTTTATATTTGTTTGAGTGCAATTATAAACTAATTGCACTCAAAAAAAATTAAAATTAAAATTTGGACCATACACAAAAGTTTAATATCACCGTTTCAAATTTACACTGATTTTATATAGATGTACATATATGACACACAAGATTTTAGTACAAATTCCTCAGAGTATCAACATTCCAATGTACATATATACCAAACTATCATCTCATGAAAAGCAAATCAAATTAGTTAAAATTTTAGTATTTGTTTATATGCAATGCTGAGATTTATTAATAATTAAAAAAATTCATGTATGATTGTGAAACTGTAGTAGTATGGATTGAGAAAAGTGTAGTGCATGATTTTGAGCAAACCAGACTAACTTTAATAGATGAGCACAAAAAAAATAACTTTCAAATTCTTATTGGGAACATGTGAATCTACATTCAAATAAAGACTTATAAGTCGGATTTTTTATTGACTACAATCTTAAATTTCTTGCACACTAACAATGTATAGCCACTAAATTAAATTTTTCATCAAAAGTAAAATATGTCTCTAAAAAAATGTGTATTGAGGATTGGACACACACAATAATATGTTCATAGTAAAATAACGAACTACTCAATCTAGAAATCTCATATTAAATACAAATGTGCATACGCATATCACATCACAATATATCTGATACAAGATCAAACTTCAAGTTATTTTTTTGAAACATTAAGCTAAATGTGTCATAACTATATTTAGTATTTAGTCATTGAAATGTTTTTTATAACATTTAAGAAATTAATATAAAATTTATTTATATTTATAATGACTCATAAATATAATCTACGATAAATACTATTCATCATTGTTCAGCTAAACATTTCCATAAATTTAACTTTCTTTGTATCGGTTTTTCTGTAAAAAATGCATGTCAAAAGTATCATTTATATGGTTCATGGAAAAATTAATGAAAGATTTCAACACTTTATATATTTAATTAAAATTTTAATTTTAAATATTAGATGTTCATTTTTTAACTCTAAGATATACACTTCCTTGTATCAACAATTGATATTATTATTATATATTGTATCAAATAATATTAATGTAATAAGACATAATAAGAAATAATAAGAAATAGCTATTTTTATTATTTCATGTCATGAATTCATAGAATAATTTATTTAAATCGATAATAATTTTCAATTATGATAGATGTGATAGTCAATTACTAATTTTGAAAAGGTATATCACACTTTTGGAACTAAAACATAACAATAATCAAAATAGATATCAATCTTGTGACAAATATCATGAGTATCATCATGTCATCTATCGTTCGTCAGACTTGAGTATAGGGGGGAAAGACTATCTTAGTTGTAGTCACAAAAATTTAATTATTCATCTAATGTTATTATTTTCATCATAAACTTTGTATGCATGAAAAGAATGTATAATAGATAATAAAAATATATGAAATCATGCATTTTTACTATGTATTGATGTATTTGAATGTTACATACATGATAGCAATCATTCTCATGATGATCATAAAATCTAAATTTTAATGCAAAAAACATATACACAAAATATTTTACAACATGCACTTTATCAATTAAAAAAATCATATAAATGAAGTTAATTGACTAGCTTTATATCAATCTAGGAAGAAAATAATATATTTACGTATGAAATTGATAAATGGAAATTTTTTTGTAGATATATACAAATACATCACTATGAATCTCTCCTCATAGCTCAAACATGACAATGACATCAAATTTGAATGTATCGATTAGTTTTTTCAATATATTGCCAAATTTAATAATATTATCATAAATTTATTTACATATATTTGCATTATATAAACATACACATCATTATGATTATGTGTATTATAATATTAAATTGATACAAACTATATATAATCAATTTATGTATATTTCGCTCAATCTCATATTAATAATTAAATTAAATTAAATTAAATTAATTGTAAATTTTTTTCAGTGATCAATTCATCATACACAAATATTTCATAATTAAAAAAATATTTGCATCAAAGATTCATTTGTGGTAATCATTTATTTTTTCTTGCAAATTTTTGGTATTAGTGCATTTGGACCTAAAAAATGAAGATTATAAAATATCAACAGTTTATAATTATAATTATTAAAATTTTCAATAATTGCAACAGAATAACACAAGAATATATAATAATGCCGATTAAAAAAAATTTTCTTGGGCTATGTTCATAAGAACAACATGACCTATATTAAAAATTGTACAAAATAGTCAATGTGAACTATGACTCGTTTTTCTATTTGTACAAGGTACCAAACAAAACTAGATGTATACCTGACTCTAATCTGACTTTGGTTGACTAGAGTTGAATTTGAAATTTAGATTGATACCCAAAAAAATAAGAATTTAAAAAATAACATATATTGAATTCCAACAAGAATTATTTTGTTGATTTTTTTTTCTGAATACTTCAAAATAATATTATGCATGTTATTCAGCATAGTTGGTATTAATTGTATCATAATAAAAAAATCTTGTTAATAACTTTTTAAACTCAAAACTACTGCTTCGATACATTTTGCCAAGAAACAAATATTTTATTTATAATATATTAAAAAATCATGGAAAATTATTATTTTTAAAAATGTTAATCAATTCTTTATTGTCATGTCATAGATTTTTAAGAACTTACTGAAATTTTAAGGCAAAATAAATTATTGGCTAAAATTAATATCAATTATCAAACGAATATTCCTTAGAATTAAAATTTTAGTAATTGTTGGTTATTAAAGCTTTAAAAAAATAATATATTTATAAAAAATATTTTATATAATGATTATTATAATATTATTAAATTAAAAATATTTTTTCATATGATAAAAATATATGAAAGTTTACCGTACAAAATTTGATATGTTTTTATGATGATATTCCATGTATATAGTCATGAGTTGAATTAAAAAAAAACTGAATATTATAAATTTTGCTAATTTATAAAAAAAACATAAATTATCACAATAACTTTTTCCAAATAAATAAAAATAAATGAATTCTGAATAAGAAATGATCAATCATATCTTTATGTGCGTGATAATATTGATATATATATATATATATATATATATATGTTTTGGTTTGATATTTTGTTATATAATATGATGCAACATACGTCATATTGTATACTCCATTCAACAAATGATAATTTATTCATAAGTGATGTCAAAGACTTCAAAACAGCATTTATTTACTAGTATCAGATTTTCAAAGATACTTTTATGTGCTTTTTGAACATTTATATATATGTACAAAGAAATAAAGAATTATTTAATGAAAAGTTTTTATTGTTTTTCTTCATGCATGATGAAATAGATAAGTTAAAAATCAATAACTGGAATAAAGTTATTGATATCTCACAAAATAATTAAATAAACCCTAAAGAAAAGCACATTTCAATGTTATATTATATTGAATTTATTTTGTGTTGTCATCTTAGGAAATGGAAATAGTTTTCAAACAGCAATTGACTTGTCTCTTTTTCACCTCATTAACAGCGTCATTGCCCCAACAGCAAAGATTTATTACAGATCAATTATCCTTTAAGTATAATTTTTTCAAAGCTTATATCTCGATACTTTTGCAAAATTTGTAGCATGTCAAATCTCATTATTTTATGATATCGCATCAATTTTGTGAAAATCTCTGGAATTGATTGAACGTTTAATAATATTTTAATCATTTAAAATTGAAAACCTTTCAAGTTTTTGTGAAGTGTAAAGAATGATTTCAAGTATTCATACAATGTGTCTAAATTAATAAAGAGGTTTTTTGAAATATAATTCTCCAAATATCTGTTGATGAATATTTACATATTTAAGATTTTTAATGTATTATAAACTAGTTTACAATAATTTTGATTGACTCATATATGTAGCTTAGTGTTGTATGAAAAGAAAAACGTGAAATCTTTGATCTTATCATATACATTTTCTAAGTTTCACTATAACTAAACCTCCAAGAAGATATCAGCAAGTTCAAAATTATCACTCTCTCTTACATCAGTACATAGTTTTGTCTGAATATATCCACTTTGGTCTCTGTACTTTTCTGTCCTAAATTTGTTGCTGCTGCCACAACTATTATCCTATCTTCGTTGTCTCTCTAACTTCATCACTTTTTCTGTTGGTGGTCATACTCAACCATCTTATATAATGTGACCTTCATGCTTGCAGTAATAAAATGCATCAAGTTATTTATGAAAAAGTAGAAGGTTGAAGGTTTTTTTGCTGCACATTTGTCATCCAGTGTCAACCTCGGTGGGTACGGAGCTTTCATGTCAGGCACTTTTAATAAAAAATATATATAAGCCATTTGCTGATGATGTAGATTACTTCTGCTGTTGTTCCTATTTCAGTGGTACATCCTGTAGTTCTAGGCAGAGAGGAGTATTAGTTGTGCTCAATGTCGTCTGGTCGTATACCGTGGTCCAAGACATCATAAACAAACATATCCAAGCAATACAAATGGTCTTTGACTTCAGAGCTTTTACCCTTATCTCTTTTGAATTTTAAGTTCTCATAGCAGCTGGGAATAAAGAGATGTAAGATTCAAACTCATCATCTTTAAAATTCCCCTGCTGTTTGGTACATGATTTTCCTTGCATTCAGTATCTCCATCTATCTCTACTGGGAACTTTTGAGAACAATGTAGAGCAAAACGGCTCAATGTTTCAACAACGTTTGACGATCGAGCGGTACTTTTTTCAGAACCTAAAACTTTCGTCATTTGCCTCAGGTGGTTTCACGTCCATTTCACATACAGAACAGAGTTCCTTTTATGTTTTAACTTAAGAAGTCTTGAATGCAGTTTCAGTGTACATCTCCTGTCAAGGGTTAAGAAAATGTATGCTCGCCTAGTGAAACCGCTCTATGTATTGCTTCACTCAATGGACCAACGTTTGTCCAAACTTTCTATTGGGCTTTTATTTTCACGTCATATATAAATTTGTGAGCATTGGTTCTCCGAGTGTTTATGTTGACGTTGCGCTGACGTTAGACCTGGGGCGTTGATGAGGTTTTGAATTTTTCCCACTGTCGTTCCCAACGTGACGCTTCCGGCACTTTGCCTGTCCCTTCTAGCGGTTGCCAAAGAAGAGTCTGGGTAAGCTCATATTAATGTTACAGCTAATTCTCACTGTGTTCCAACCATTCTATGTCTTTAGGTATGCCTGTCACCATGGTTCTGTGTTTCGCCAGCCAGTAGTCTCTGAAATTCCCCCTTTGAAATCGTGTAGCTGATGGCATTAGTTCTAATATCAAATCGACTAATAGACTGGTGTTGGTTCTCTTGCTGTTCGAAGTTCTTCCTCTCCTGATTGCATTCTTCAACGCGCTATTAGCGCTATTTTACTGGTTGTAACCTCCGTGTGCATCACAGAAGACTCCACATTCTCTGTTTCCCACACTACTTTTGTTCTCCACACTTTGTGAAATCTTGAATTTTCTCACTGAAGTATCCCACGGGAATTCTTAAGTCGCTTCTGCTACACTCTAGTTGAGACTACGTCGCTAGTTGTCTTTCAACTAAAAAATGAAATTATTCTGTTCATTCTCTACTATTAGATGTCTCGATAGAATGATGAATGTATAACTCGCTTGATAGGATGAATGACTTGATCATAATTTATGAATTACAGTCAGATCAATAAACGTAAAGTATATGCCAAGTATGATTATTATGATACTTCGGGGATTTAGATTGATGTTTGTTGATATACATATCACGGAGATGTATGTTTGTAGTATAGGCAAGTAAGCTTTTATGCTGAGACATATTTTTTAGGACTTTACAAAAAATTTTGTAGTCAATACATGATGATCAGTCTCCGTCCGGGCTCTATGGTATAAAATTGAAAGTCTTTTTGCGCTCTATGTCTGATGGCTGCATTTTCTGGTGCAAAATAGCAATTCTTAAAAGCTAGAGCTAAATTTAACAATGCGTCAGCAACAGAAGAAATTGGTCAAGTAAATACCCTAGGTTGTTTCTATTCGGGTATTATAGATACTACTGCTACTATAGATACTACTTATGGCTTACTCAAGCATTTTTGTTACTTTGTAAGAAGCACAGTAAAAGTCCAGCAATATGAAACGACCTACGATTTGAGGTAAAATACTAATTATTATGACGTTGTCTTCAAAACTTATGTCATTATGTAGCCAAGACATCCAAATAAGCTAGATGAAAAACTGTACACAGTACTAGACAAGCACAGCAACAAAAAAATTCACTAAAGTGATTGTTTTAGTGAAAGCTAGTACTCAATGTAGAAAAACATGATACACATAAATATATATACTCTCTTTCACATGCAAAAAAGAGTAAAATGATATGCTAAATTTATGCTAGTAGCTTGCATTTTCACAAGATCACCGATATATTCCAAAAGTGATTGAACACATCATTATTTAAATCATTTTTCACTCATGCTAACTGCAATCCCATTTTTATAAATAATGGGATCAGATTTTTTAAAACAGCTACTCAACTCTTATGATAAACATTGTGTGGTTATTAACATAGTTATATTTGATTTTTGTCCAAAATTCACATATAATTACCTTATAAGTTTTCCATGAAACCATATTTATTTTTTTGTTTCAAATTGAGGTTTCAATTTCAATTTTTTAGGAAAAATTGAAAATTTTTTTATAACATAAATTTCATTATCATATAATCAACTCTCTGAATGCTAATAAATCTTGAGATAGTCACAAGTATATTGATTTTTTTTTTAAAATTAAAGACAATTGTGGCATCACTTAATCTAACAATTAATCTAACAACAAACAGAATTTCAAGTCAATTGAAACTAAATAATGTACTCAAAATATCTATTATTATTGATTGTAAATTATTTTGATAATTAGAATGTTTATATTTATAGTACTATCTATATTTTATCACCGGCTTGGATTACTGATATACTTAATCGCAACCCTTGAAGCTCTTAGTTTTTTATTGGTTGTTTCAAATTTGTAAATGATCGGAGATATGTCTTCAAAACTCATCAAAACCACTGACCATCTAATCTAAATGTAGAGTGAAAAATCTAGGGAGAAATTCGTATTAGTCATGAAGTTTTGAATAATGAGATGTGGAAGTTTCATCATCAGATCCACACATTTATTCTTGATTTTATCATTCAAGTTCAAAATATGATATGATATTCATGTCTTCACATGTCAATCATAAAGACATTATGATATTATATGATATAAGATGTTATTATGAATATATGTCCACAAGCAGGATCTTTTTTGATCCAATTAGTCCTTTAGTTCTCTTTGTTACCCTGGGGATACTTGATAAGGTCCAAAACACAACTTTAGAGCTTATTTGTCAACTTAACATATACCTTGCTTTTCGATATTAAGAAATTAAGGATGAACGGCTGATGTTTTTTACCTAAAGTCTCACATCACTACAACAATTATCTCACAAACGAACAAGTCAAAGTCCACATACATGGCTTATTCATACACGCATTCAACATTTCAGTAAACGGTAAGCTTGAAAGCATGAATTAGTTTGTTCCATTCATTGTTTTATCATGTGTAATCATATTGTTCAAAATCAGATAACAAGTAAAGTATACAATCTAACTAGGTAATCGTACATAAATTATATCGTTCATATATGTATATGACCTCAAGAGACGGGAGTACAAGACCTGGGCAATTTATTTCACGTGAGATATAGACTCTCTACTTTCCTATATATTATAGTCGTTTCGACTATCTCCTTGTAGACAAGGTCACAGGGTGTGTACACCTGAAGCTTCTGGAGATTACAAGTACAAAGAAACACATCTACGAAGCAAAAAATAGGTGAAGCTCCTTGAAAGTTAGCTTCTCTTGGGAGGATTCTAAACATCCAAAAAATAACTTGAAACGTTTGCTGTACCTCAATGCAAAGAATCATTGGGGACAGTTAGGGAGATGAGTGTGGGGAGAAACTACGCGTTTGTGTTCGACATGTTTGATGGGAACGATAGTGCCATTGGTTTAGCCGAAAACCCTCATGATTTCTGTCTCTTATTTTTCCCAATTTCCAAGAAAAAATGTGAAATAATTCTCCCTGCTGACGGTGAGATGTAACGGTGCTTGATGTCGCCGTCAAAATCTGGATCGGTGTAAAGTACGTACGAGTACAGTACAGACCTCTGACCCTAGTCGGGCCAGACCTTTGTCAGAACAGGTTTGATTGATGCCCCGGGTATTCTTTATTAATGATAGACGTATTGGACGACTTGGTCTCTGGTTGAAATCTCTGCTTTTTGAAAAGGACAAAATCCAACCTCTGGTCCTGTTTAGGAGGCAGCCCAGAGCCTCCGTGGACTTCAAGGAGTTAATGTTCTTGTAGAATTCTTGTAGTGAGCAGTTCTCATAAGTGACTAGCCATTAGTTGAGAACTACCTGGTTGGATTTCGCGACTTGAATCGGAATGATCAGGGACAGTACACTGTGATCAGAGCCCCCTGCCCAGTCCAAGCTTCATATGCCTCCAATTTCGGCAGCTTGTGGAAATGATGCCTGTAGGGCTTTCGATGATGCACCGGTGTACGGTTTTGAGGGTATTTTCAGAGCAGATGTTTGAGTTCTAGAGAAAAGTAGAAAAATTTGCACCCAAACTCCTAAAATTCAGGTCGTGGAACCGATACATGCAATTGGAGCTACATCGACAAGAACAACGATGAGAATGGGTGAATAATACAGCAATTATTCTTCTCTTTCTCTTTATGAAAGTTCTTGGTTGCCGACTTAATCTTTCGACCCTTCTTGGAAAGCTGGAGGGGATTTGATAGCATTCTGGTCCACGTCTTTTCAAGGAGACAATTTAGGGTTCGGGATAGGATGCGATGATACAAATTTCTGGTATCGATATATGGAAGGTAAGGAGTATAGAAGGTTGTGGAAGAAAGAGGGAAAGAGTAGGAAAAAGGCAAGAATAAAAGTGCATGGTAATTGACAACTTCTTGATCTTTTTATACTCTTTCTTCAAATTCTGGAAGACTTGAGACTCATCTTAGCGTTGAGGTGTGGATCCTGCATGAAGAAAAACCCCTACTCAAAATCATTGTGTAAGAGGAAAGATCCGGATATTCTCGCAAGGCTCAAGGTAATTTGCATGTTTGTAGACTGAAATTTCAGGCGTTGACAAAGGCATGATATGGAGTCTGGACCAGCAAGGGGAATGAAGGTTCAGTGGAAAGAAGAGGAGAGAAAGGAGAAGCTTCTATGAAGGGGTGTATCGATCAACAGCATTAATGAGGAGCGTCCTCAGGTGGCCAGGAACAGAAACATAATCCCCGTAATGAATGCAGGGATATAAACAGGCAACCGACCCAGGATATGTGAATCTTGGGATATCTTCATTGGGAACGTAAGTAAGTCTCCTAATCAATTTGCTCGTGTAGAACTGGCAGTTATGTTAGTATAAAAAGTTTCTCCTCGAGATGTGTCATTCAGGTGAGTTTCTGAGGAATAAAACATCGATGGCAAAGAAGTAAAATGAGTCAATGATGACGGGTGATTCTTGTGCATGGAAAGAAAAGCTACCCTCGGTGAAAAAATCGGGGAGATCAAATCCCCAGTTCTCTGCAAATTCTTCAATATTTGTCTTTGTTTCATGGTTTTTTATTTGCTAAGATAGCGAAGACCGACAAATCGTACTCTGACTCTGTATTCGTATTATACAGTTGGGAACATGTTACGGTCCAGCCGGTTCCCAGTGCATCATGAACATTCTACGAATGATCGCTACTTCAGTTCTGTACTTTCCTCTGAGTTGCACTTTTTGGACAAGAGAATTGCCGGGCTAAGCTACGGCTAGTTGCTGGTCTACAGTTCTGGAAAAAGAGGGAGACTTTGTTAATTGAAAATTCAAGACTCTATAGATTACAGGATTTGGTAACTCTTCCAAGTGGTTTTCAGGGTACTCGCGTTTGTATTATTGAATTTTACAAGCAAATTTTCTGTCGCATCTTACTGTTAGAATTTTCGTGAACCTTATTGGCAAAATCCCTCATGTGATATTACGAACCAAAGCAGCACACATCGGATGTAGTTGTGGGCTGTAACGTTAAGCATACTACATGTTATGTTCTCTCAGATTTTGTACCTTTCAAGAGAAAAGCTAGAATATGCACGCAGCAAAACCCTTCTAACCTACTCAGCGTTATTGAACGATTCCAGATGTTAGGGTCAAACGCAACAAACTGTCAAGCATATTTTTTCCTAATGCTTGAGACTCGCAACTCACAAGTTCATTCTCACTTGCCCATATGTGAGGATCTTTTCAAGAACTAACTTTGGCTCTGCACGACTTTTATGCCGCTTGTCAAGACTCTAGTCTTGGTTCGTATTCATGTAGTGATAGCCTCGCCTTCGAGACTCTAAGCAAATTTTTCTGCATTATAGGATGAACCAATAATGATCTTCCCACAGAGCTTGATGATAGTGGCAGTCCAGGAAACAAGAGGTGAAAGTAGCAAGGAAATATATACGGTTTTCCGGTTTTTTATAGATCCTTTTAATATTTTTATTTTAGATTAAAATGTGTCTCCGAAATATGAAAATTATGAAATGGACTTTATTTTATTTACTTTTTGACTAGCTATGAACGAATACCCTGGGTTAATCTATGTATGGATTTTAGTCTGGTCTATGGGGATAGGTATAGTGGGGCTAGGTTACGGTCTGGAGCAGAGATGTACAAAATACCTAATACTGCAAATGATAGGCGTGACATGAAGAGTACAGCGTACCGTATTCCCTCCAAGATATGGTTTCATAGAGTGTGGGAGGGGAGCTGTTAGGTGCGAGCAGACCTGGCTCCTATTCGGACATACATACGTACAATACGACCGACGACAAGTGGACCTCACCTACTACGACTACTGTACTTCACCGCCCCACGCATCACATTTTGACTGAACTTGGAAAGGCTCCAAATACAGACATCGACACCACCGCCTTCCAAAATCTAACACTTTGTTTCTTACGAGCATCCGACGAAGCCATTCAATCGTACGGTCCGCCTGCGCCGCTGCCGAGCCATATCCGGTCGCAATCTTTGACTCGGAACTTGTTCTCGCTGTTCGACGCGACGTCGGATATTGGCTCCGATTGGCGACGATGAAGTCGAGTTGGGTCGTGTGCTCGCGTCGGAGGCCAGTTGGAGTTGATGTCCGCGATGCGCTGCCATCATCGACGTACTCGAGCTCGTCCCTTCATGAGGGAAGGAGGGTCCCGGAATCAGTCGCTCGTACTCATGAGCGACGCGCTGTCTTTTGAAAACAAAAAGCACTCGATGGCTTTTTTGAAAGAAATAGATAGCCGTTCTGATCTTGCAAGCATCAGGGCTTGATGCCTTTAGTGCGCGCGTACTTGCGCTGATTGATATGTCCAGTAGAATGGACTCCTCCAGACGCCCGGACGTGGAACCATGAGGAGATTTGGTCTCAGGAATCGGATCAGGAGAATGCGCACGCCGAAAGGGAGGTAGGGCGTGGATGACATACATGTATTGAGATTGCGTGAAAGGATGAGCTATTTCTTCAAGACGCCGCAATGATCGTATACAGACGCTCGTTTGTAGTTCTTTATTTCGTTTGACCCGACGCCATTTGGCCACCGTCAACAGTGATGTGAGAAGAAGCGGAGGATATATCTCTAGATGTTGGATTATCATTCTCTGGGGGTTTCTACGACTCATCGACCAGTATGTCTTGTTTGCCTCAAGTTTCTCCAAGAAATAATTCACCTTCTCCAACATTGCCCCTCCTCCTTGCTTGATTTTCCTTCCAGCCATTCACCAACAGCCATCATCACTCCAGAATCTATCGGTTTCTGATGCGCTTGCAAACTTGCTGTCTCCTCTGCGTGAAATCACCTCTCACCATCCACCACCGCCTATTATTCGAAAAAGGCTCAATCATGTTCGGGACTGTTGTTGTCCACCATCTATTCAGCGCGGTGTTAAGTTTTCGGGCTGCTGTCTGCTGCCTTTTCCGTCCCAGAAAATATCTAGACCAACGAGCTATCATACATGCATGATCTCACCTCACGCCATCTATCACCACCAATTATTATCACAGCAAAGTTCGATCATATTCCCGAATCCGTTGTTCACCACATGTAGCCAGCGGTGTCAAGTCTGCGGATAGTAGTAATCCACTGCTGTGATATACGACCTTCCTACACGTCAAAATACTTAATTCATTCTGGTCTCAGCACACGCCATCCAGACTCAGCGAAATTCAGTTCTCCTAGACCCTTCTAAAGTTATGTCAATTCTTCGATGTATCTATGGTTCTCGAGCTGGAACTGAATCTATCACAGCTATGAGGATTCAGTCGGTGTGTAACTTGTCAGCTTTGGGCTGTAAGCTGTCCAAAGCAGTACAGTCTTGCAGATGTCTCACGTGCATGATCTTACAGCACGCCATCGTCTACCAACAATCATCAGATTATGATGGAAGATCGATAATTTTCCACTGTTCTCCATTTCTCGTCCAGTGGTGTCACATAATCGATGTGGCTTTATGCCGTCGTCGCATTCAAATAGAATATTTGCAAACAAGCTGACTAGTGTACTCGAATCACCTCGTGCCATCCACCTCCAATTAACCGTCTTTCTTCCTGTCACCTTTCATGGCGATGATGGATTTATCTGAGCCTCTGCTCCTTCTCCACTAACATCGAAAATATGAGATTCTAGAAAAAGCTGACTACCGCATATTTTCTCTTCTCTGTTTTGTGTATGCTTTTATCCTCCTACCTGCCTCACAAAAGTTCCGTCTCTTTCCCCAGCATATCAAGCCACTCTTGAACCTACGTAATATGTGTCTTGTGACTTAACCGTCATGCAAAATCGGTGAGCTCCACGCCGAATGAGTTAGTTCATTTCAGAGGCTGTTTATCTCCCGAGAATAGCCAGGGAAACACCGATTTGCGGGATGTCCACTTTTTTTGTTGAAATGATTTTAGCTGCTTGACGCGACCATCGAGCTCTTCTTAAACACTATGCTTCTAGTTTCATCTATCTCGCCTAGATATTTAACTGACCTGCAACTGTGTTTGTCACCACCCTTTCGAAATGTAGAATAGGAAATGAAGCTCAGATTGAAGCAATTATATTTTAATTATAAGCTGTTAACCCACTTCAAGGTCGCCAATTCTTTTGTCTAGAGCTTTACGAGATCAGGTACAGGCGGTTCAGTTTAAAGCCTTGAGCCAGGAAACAAGTTTTGTTTCATCTGAACAAGATGATCTGTTGCAGTACGTAATGAAACTCGATGACGCCCACTTCTCGCTTAAGAAGTACACACATACTCCGGTGAACAGGAGTTGCAGAAAAACTTCTAAGAGCGTTTCAAACGAGGGGGAGAAATCAATGACTTGTGCCTCGATCTTTACATATAGTTCTTTTCAGCTGAAGGAGACGAACGCAACCATCAGGCACATATCACACCCGAACAGAGGGTTGATTTAATAGCTGATAAAAGCAACAACATTTATGACATAAGGCCAACTCTGCTGAGTTGTAATTGCTATACAATCCTCACGTTTGAATTCGAAGGATGTTAAAACTAACGTATCGCTGAATGGTAGTTGCGTAAATTGTAGCAGACCAGCTCACTCAGGTTCGTACATATCTTCAGGTTCTGTCCAGGACCCATGGACCTAACGAAATGATGGATGTCATTGCAGAGAGACAACGCTATGTCTCTAGCAACTTACGTTTCTCTTTGTCATGCGACAGGACAGTACATTCCTTATTTTCTCTTCTCACCAAGAGATACGAGATACGCTGTATTTACACTTCCATGAATACTTCTGTTTATTGTTAGCATACCAAGAGCTATGCTCCTCTAGGAAGAAGGTGTTCTCTCTGGCTGTTCAGATATTCTTCTCATTCTGATAGATGACTCGAGTATCCAGTAATTCTCTAGTTCCGAGCCTTCCGACTCCTAGTATGTACATAGCTGAGGATCTGACTCATGAACGCGACGGACTAGTCACGAGCCGTTTCTGCAGGCTTACACCATTATTCTTGATTCTTGTGGCCACCTCTCGCACTCCACTTCACCTACAATTTCCCGTTGTAAGCACGTTTAGAAACTCTTTGCATTCATCATCCCACAATCTCTCGCAAACGGAATCTCAACCAAATAGTTATAGTGGTGCAAGAAATTTAAGATTCATGAGATGAGCTTGCGTTCAACCTTGGTCTGGGCTACTGGCACTTGCGCATTATGGCGACCCTCCTCTACTTGGAATTAAAAAAATGAAGCAAAACAACAAGACATTCTTTGGATACTTCTTCTTCTTTTGATATGATATCGAGCTTCAATGAAAAACCGCAATTCGCTCTGGAGTTTTCACGGATAATTGCTTTGTGAACGAGTTCTCTGAGAAATCTGAACATTCAGTAACATGGACTCTTCGCTTAGAGTTCTTTCAACAATTTGAGCAGATAAACGTAGTTCTGATCTAGTAATTCCACATATCAGAGTTTGGCGAATATATAACGGTCAAGTGATTGATGGACTAGGGGTAGGCACTCTTCTAAAAAAGATCCTCTTTGCCACATAACGATTCCTTCCTAAATCTGGCGAATTGCCTGTCTAGCATTCTTTCATGAGTCTGCTGAAAGGGAATTAATCAACGTTTCGGTGATCATGACTAAATGTTGGAAGCGCATGAGATTTCTCATGCAAGGTTTGTGGCTGCGCACAGGAGACACAGATGGGGTATTACTCCCAAAAATATACTGGTTGTCTGGCCGTGTGTCTCAGACTACAGGTACAAAAACGTCTGGATTTCTAAGCGCACCTGGTTTTATCCACAAAGCCAATTGATACATAGTATGGCTGTAGTTGTTCAGATTTGGAGATAAACAAAAATTCAGGTAGAATAGTGCTTCATGCGATGACAGCAGCACTCTTTTGTATGATATGTGTATGGATACTTCTTCTCTGCATGGCTTCACAAATTGCATATTACCCTTTCTTTCAGGTAAACTAAGCTTTACGTCTAGAGATTAGCAAGGTTATTTTCTCAGTTTGGCTACTTGTTACTAATTACTTTGCAGAAATCCTTTCTTTAAGTCACTATACTCGAATACATTATCATAACCACAAGGATTAGGCACGAATTTAATTTTTTTCAAAAAGAAATACTGAATATCGGTCAAATTTGCATGTTGTATGCTGCCTTTATCGTAGTTACATGTAGAAAACCAAAATTCTATCCAATGTGACTCCGACTTATAATTCTGAGTTATTATTATCATTTTGTAAAAGCAGTAATCTCATTCATACACAAGAACAATGTATAATCTACTGTATACATGACTTACATTTTGTCTTTCCGGCAATCTATTTAACAGTGTGAGCTGTTAGATAATTACCGTTCAGGATCACCACCCTGCGTACGTTGGCTTTTCGAATATGTAACACAAGCAGTCAATGTAAACAAAAATGTACTTTGTTCACCACGGGAGATTACATCCACGAGAAAAATTTAGTCTTTCCTCAAATACTCTCTAATTGTGTCACCGAAAGTTTAGATAGAATGTAGTGACATATCAAACATCACTCTGGTTTGTTTAACTAGGGTCAAAAATACCAGAGTTCAATCAAACTCTAAGTGAACTCTTTATAATCTTACTTTCAACTCATCTTTTGAATACAATATTCCATATAAGAACTCTACAAAAAATTCTGAAAGACATCTTAACGTAGATCAATTCGTAAACTAAAATTAACTAAAACTAAGCCGTTATCAAAACTTTATGGAGTAGAAATATATATAGAGTTGAAAAAAACTCCAATTTTACACTCAATACAAAATCTGCAAAATGGTACAATGTTTTCTAAATTTGTTCAAATGATTTAATTTGATCAATGCATGAGTTGGATAGAATATATTGTTAATCCTGATTAACTCAAATTTTTTTTATCAAAAATTGCATCTATGATAAAGCGACATTTTATGTTGATGTGTTCCACTTTGTAATTCATCATTTGATTTTCTGCAAGATGTAATGTATCTAAATTATCACAATAAAAATTGACAACATAAATTTTAATTCACATTTCAATGATAAATTTATTGCTAAAAATTCTACTTTCATATTTGGTTTTTGTTATTGACAAAGCTATTGACTTTACAAAATAGATTTCAGGCTTATGTATCCATCACCAAGTGTAAAGACATACCCAATTATAGATTTTTTTTAATCTAGATCTTGTACATAATTAGCATCAACGTAGGCTAACAAAGATTTGACATTTTTCAATAAATCATCAAATACAATATCATGATACTTAATATTCTTGAGAAGTTTAAATTTTCATTTCATTTCATTTTTATCTTAGATTTGACATGTACATCATCATCTTGATCGTAGCTAGAGTAATTTGCATATCATCAAATAAATGAGACTATCCATAGAAAATGGATGGCTTTTTTTTCACAATATTATCGATTGAAGATTTATGTGCAAAAAGCTTAAAATATTTTGTCCACAAAGTTGAAACTAGTTTAAATTTTATCATGTGTCAATTGTCAAGCACAAATCAAATACACAATAACCTTACAACCTACATAGTCTTTGATATTTCAATCCATTAGCTTATATCAAATAAATGTCATTTTTTTTAGATGTATGACCAATTTCATCATATTCTTTTTAGGTAGGAGGAAAAAATTATGCAACGAAATCATTTTAAACAACTATATAAGCCATAGGATTGTGTAGCAATTCAATATATGTTCAAAATTTGTCAAAATAATAAAGACATACTAAATATATTATTATATTAAGAACTTGATTTCAAAATAATTATATTATATCAAATTGATTCAGCAAACTACATCCTTTTTTTAAAAACTATTAAGTTGAAAATTTCAATCAAAATATAAATTTTGAAAATCTGACAAGATTACTTCTCTTTGCATTAACTTTTTATTTGCTTAAAAGTTTATATTTTTTCAATATCTTTACATTGATTTATTATAAGGTTAATCCGTGTCTTCTTAACCGTAGTTAGTCTATGTTAGCATTGATTAAAAAAAGCATAAAACACAAAAAATCAAATCATAGCCGAGACACGATGTAACATGATTCACCCTCAGATTGAGGTCTACGTTCACGGATAACTGCATGCATGAGAGTTTTACTTATTAAAGTGTTGCGATAATACACAAATTTTGAGGTTGAGGTTAACTCCTTAACCGGAATTAACCTCAACAAAATCCTCCTTAACTTGTGTTAAGGAAATAATAACCTATGTAATCTATATCATTACTCCGCTCGAAGTTCTAGACAAAATATAACACAAGACAACTCTTTACACGAGAGTTAAATAAAAACTAAGTTGTAGTCATAACAAGAGAGAGTAATAATATAAAGAAGTAACTACAAATCTACTAGCATAGAGGTAACAAAAATCTCGTAACATATATAATTACTTCGCGGAAAGTTTTAAAAGAAACCTAAGACAATACCCCTTTTTACATGAGAGTTAACTAGAACTAAGACGTAGTCATCACATGATAGGATATGTACTTATAGAGATAATTGAAGATACTATGCTATCAACTCTACATGTGTTCCCCATGCACAACTTGCATAGTAGCATTGAGTCGCCTGAAACTCTCCAAAATGATATCTTTGGTCATCGCATGAACTACATTGAATTTATTGTTAATCTTGACTAACTCATTCATTTTTATTATTTTTACCGTCAATCTTGATTAGTTCAATGAATTGAGTTTATTGTCAATCTTGACTAGCTCAATTATCAGAGTTTTCCGTTAATCTTGACTAGCTCAATCGTCCAAGTTTATCGTCAATCTTGACTAGCTCAATCACGTGTTCAGGAACTTCAGCAATACTGGTGCTTCTCCTTGATCATTAATCACATAATGATCAAAATCCCTCAAAGCCATATTTGTCGCGTTGTCATCACACCTTGTAAAAATCTACATACAAAAGCAAATTCCGCGGCGATTTTCTTTTTTTGGATCATACTTCAGCTTTTGAAAATGAGTCGAATGCACTAGTCGCATCAAGAGCTTTCCAATGATATCCAATTTGCCTACATTTCAACGAAGATTCTTTTGGACGGAATGTGTACAAACTAAATAATATCTCAAACGGCTAGAATCTTTTTGACCTACAAAATCTTTCGGATGGAATCTTCTTGACGGCCTGATGGACTTGCCTAGTCTGCCCGCCACATGTCCTCCCACTTGTCAACTGTAACTGTTCGAAACCATGACTCGTGATTTATCATCGCCGACGATTGATTGTCACTGGTGATACTCCATCATTGTCACCCGCAGCCTACTATTATCTTTGTCCGCGATTGAATGCGCTTGCAACACACCATCGACCATCATCGTCGACTATTGACGTCGTCGCCATCAATTGTGAACTATCATCGTGATCGTCTTTGTTGACTATGGACGCTCTCGCCTTCAATTGTGAATTGTCATCGCAATCGTTGCCATCACCGTCAAGAGCCCGGTGATCACAAATGCCTCGCCTACAACGATTGTTTAGCTGATCGTGGTTGCTCGGCCGATTATGTTCATCTTACCGACTACGACCTCGAGTTCGTTGAGCTCGATCGCGTTGACAATCACACTTGGCTACTCGTACCTAGTAGCTAGTTCCTGTCGTTTGGGGGAGGGGGCGGCTTGTTGGCCGCACAGCCGTCGCTCTTACCATACCCGCCACGCAACGCGCAACCATCCACCTTGCTGCACGGAAGTGGGAGGAGAACAAACCGCTTACTATGGGACCTACCACGCGAGACGCGATACTTCTTGCCGCACAAGAGTGGAGAAAGGCGGGACAGACCGCTCGCGGGCCGGTTCAATTTTCCTGTTCAAAAAAATTGATTGTTCGGATTGTATACTCGTGAATGCGATCGATCTTGGCTCAAATTTTTGAATTATTACACATTCAGTGACAAGTGAAGTCATAGTTTTCTTCAGGTTCATTGATGTAGTAGTGCTCACACCGAGTAGTGCAATTAGCAGAGTTGAGGGCCATGTGAATATGGAGTTTCTTGTTGGCCAGAAGCGATCCATAGACGAGGCATTGGAAGCGTTCGTAGAGGATTGTGCTCCCTAGGGAAAGAAATCTTGCAAGAAATTGGACTCGGTGGGCAAAAACTCCACTTTCGCATCGACTTCAGACTCTAAGGAACATCGCTGCCTGTCATCCACTAGTGAACTCTCCTCGAAGACCATGATGGCCGGAAAAAAGATTATTTTTTAACAAGACTAGCCATGGAAATTGTTTCAACACTTTAGCCGTATTCAGGCTCGTACATAACTTTTCATTCTTATCTCGAATTATCTAAAGTGTTCGATTGAAACCACGAAAGAAATTGTTGGATGTCAAGAAATTGCTGAGCCACGGACGGCTTAGCAATTTCTTGAAATCCTATAGTCTTGATCATTTGGCTGGACCGCTCGTGACATCGCAGGCCGAGGTCTGCGTCTGAGCTCATGCGCAAGTCCGCAGAAGACTTCATGCAATTGTCATTTTTAGCAACTGAGGCGACTGTGGAACAAAAATTGATTCCAAACATCAGCTTGACATTATTATTCCTTACTTACAGCTTCCGCCATTCAATTCAATTTGTGCACAACAACATTGCACGAAAAGGTTCACTCTTGTCACCATCACTCTAGTCCACAAGAATCATCGCATGACTCGCAGCGATCACTTCAAACCTCGTGGCACAAAACTTTCAAACCAAAATTTATCCTCTTCAAAACCGACGAGCTGTCACCCTGGCTGTTTTCCGCACAGGTTTTTGTGATCTTCCTTAAATACGTGTCACTGATTCTATCGACAAACTTTTGGAAATAACTATCAAAAACTTCAAAGAATTGTTACAAACTTTCAAAGAAATATGAAACTTTCAAAATTATTGTTACATTTCTGTTATAAACTAGGACCCATAACCCATGTTGATCTAGCTTGCGAGCGAACTGTGGTGCCTAGTTTTTTGTTTTTCTTCAAAAATTAACAAAAACTTAAACATATTTGTGTAAAATGTAGATATATACGTCAGAAGTGATAGAAGTAGAAGACTTATGAGAAATTTAGTTAGAATTCGCCTTCAACCAAAGATCTTCGGACCTTTGGCGCAGTCTTTCTGGAGGATGCAATAATTGGATCTTCGGCGAAGACATAAAGATCAATTTGAAATTTGCAAAGTACCGGACAACGTTCGCACGCGTCGAGTACACTAATGGGCGCGCATGGGGAGAATGCTAAAGCATCGAGAGTAAGGGCAGTGCGAGGAGCATTTGCGCCGACATTGCGATACTGAGCGAGAACGAACGAAGAGACAGAGAGAGAGAAATCGATTGATAGTGCTAGCAGTGACAACGTGAATTGGAGATATGGTGCCGCCCAAGACGAATGACAAAGTGCGGAAGATTGGTCCCGCTGAAGGTGCCTCATGAGGAATTGCGACCCTTTAGGCGCGAGCTCAGCGAATTGCACCTTGATTTACTCCTGTGGAATTGGAACTGCATATCGGCGAGCATTTGCAAGGAGATCATGGACAAGAACCAAAACGAGGGTGAGGACCTCCGAGGCAATCCAATGATGTGAACGATTGAGCATTGGACGAGCGTGATGGGGCCGTGTGCAGGCAGTGACGGAGATCTCATGTTGGAGAAGTATAGCGTGAAGATAACTCGCGCGGAAGAGTTCACATTCGGTCCACTTTTCAAGAACGGAAGATCGGGGACAAATGGATGGAAGACCGCCGACTATAAGGATCCGAAGAGGCGCGCGATTGCGTTGGGCATTATGCATATCCTGCGACCGCAGCGAACGACCTATGTTACGGCTTGGCAGGTTGGATTTTTTGAGCGAGTTATGAAGGGACAGCAGGTGCACTGGGCGAGGGTCTTCTACGATCTTGTCTGGGTGAATGCGAACGCCCGATGGGCATGACCTTTGGCGAATCATTTAACTCTCTATCTCGTGAACTTCTATCGAGGGATGGGACTACTTACGAAGGAGTAAGAGAAGCGATTTCCGAAGGAGCGGGAAATATTAGCAATCGAGTCCAGTGAAGGGACCGAGGAAGAGGATAACAGTTGATCCCGAATTCCATCTCAGACGACAGCGCGCGGACTTGTGCAGGTGGACGTTCTGCCAACGCGAGAGAGAATAGAGCGGCAATTGGCGAAGAGGCGGAAGGTGGTGATTGATGACGAAGAGGATCTGATGCTAGAATCACGAAGAGCGGAAACAAAGATAGTGGGAATTTGGCAGTCGAGAACTTGAGCTACGCCAAAGAAGAAGGCGAGTCGAGGGTTGATGGTGACCGAAGCTTCAGACATCAGTGTGGAGAAGACAATTGCTGCAGCCAATGTCCCAGCCGAAGAGACAGCTGTCGAGCCGACACAGCAAGTGGCAGAAGAGTAACCTTCGGCGGTAACAGTTGAAGTTCCAGCAGACGTAACAATGGAACCTTCGGAGGAGAGAACAGAGATAGCTAGTCCGAGTTTTCTATCTTCGGAGCAGACGCGGTCTGTGGGAAGTGACAACATGCTTCAGCCGAAGTCCGGCGAAGAAGTAGCGAAGGAGCTCACGTTGAGTGAAGCAATTCTGGAGCAGATTGTTGCAGAGGTTGATGGCACTGTGGGAAACATCATAGAAGATCCAGATCCGCCACCACCTGAGGAGGAAGTGAAATCCGAGATTGCGACAAAGACTTCAGAGTAAGGGCCGAAGACATTGAACATCATCTTCCCCGATTTCTTGCAGGATAACGTAGTACCTTTACTGAAGTATTTAGATACGGAGAGGGAAAAGTATATTGTAAGGAGGGAGTCATATATACTTCCTTGGATTCGTGAGAAGGAGATTGAGTGTGAAGTGCTGCAGTTGAACTTAGCCAAGAAATCCGAGCGCTGTAGAGAGTTGGAGGAGGTCTGCAGCAGTCTTCGTGTCACTAACGAGAATGCGCAGAAGATGACAATGGACTTGTGCGGGAGATTGGAGAAATCCAAGGAAGTGTACGAGGCGGCAGTCAAACACGCGGAGAGGCTGATCACAACTGCAGGGAAGTGGGAGCAGATGCACGCTGAGGAGCTTGCAAGGTTGAAGCGCGTATCGCCGAAGAACTTTGGAGGAAGGTTGCATAGGCGAAGACGGCAGAAGAAGGGCGTTGCAGTACGATTGTGGAGCTCACGAATGAGCGTGACAAGGAATTCAAACGCGCGGAGGAGCTAACGGCGAGTCTGGCGGAGGAAATCCGGAAGCACGAACGGGAATTGACGGATTGGACCAAGAAATTGACGGATTGTGAGTCGGCCAAAACTTTGGCGGTCGAATGTAAATTAAAGGTCAAATCGGAACGGCGGCGATTACAGGAGCAGTTGGGGAAGGCTGCCATGAGATCGGAAGAGTCGCGGAGGAGAATGGAGAAGTTAGAGGCGGCATACCGCCACTTACGGGATGAGACGACCGACGAGTTGAGACTGCGTGTTGAGAAGCGCCTGCGCAGATTTGCAATGCCCACATTGCAAATCACCGATTGCAATCGTGGTTGAAGTTAGATTCGCTGGAGCAACATTTGATGAGTACTAAGGCCAGCGGATCCGCGGGACACAAGCAGATAGTAGAGTTAGTTAATTCTTTTTCTGGAATTTATTGAGGCACGGAAATATGTAGAGTTGAAGATATTAAACGTTTTGCGTAGGTTAGGTGTAGACATAAGCTCAGACGACGTTGTAATTGCTATGTCGGATGGCACCGCACCTGAGAGTAATTCACCTCAGGCGGTTGAGATTCCTAGGCCACCATTGTGAATAAAGAGTCCCAAGGCTCTTTCCTTGGGGAACTTTTCTATCAATTGGCTTATCTTGACTGTGAACCTGTATCCACTGTGTGTCGGTGTGCTGGTGTGTGATCCAGACATCAAGCACAGTGCGCTACTGTTTGACGAAGTTACCGCAGTGGGAGTTGTGAGTGTCCAGTTTGAATGTTCCGAGTAGCTGGGGTTTCTCGGGATTTAAGAAAATTTGGGTCTGGATATTCGGATTAGTAAGTCAGATGTTTGCAATGCTGGGAAGTTTTTCCACAGAAATTTGAGTGTGTGGTCGCATGCGATTCCCACAGGTCTTGATTGGACAAGTTTCAGGTCGTGAGGGTGATCATACTCTGCTCTTCGAATCTTCAGCCGTAATTGAGCAGTGTATTATGGAAGTGACATGGGCCTAAGAAGTAAAACTCATCAATAGAATGTTAATACGTGACAAATCGTGACTTTTGATGTTGTTTCTGTCCTCGTGGGATCAAATCTGTACCATTATGGTCCATTTTGGTATTTCACTGTCATTAATGAACTCAAAGAGAAAGAACTGCGAGAAGAGTTAAAAACAAAAACAGAAAAGAATGACAAAACTGTTAACTCAAGAAAACAATCAGCTCATTGCTGTCATATAAATCCCTCAATCATAGAAAATCCGTCAACGAGAATAAACTCAAGCTTCAACACAGATTCTGAACCGAAACCAGCTCTAATATCAATAGTTAGCGTCAATGAGAAAACATAAAACGCAGAAAATGAAGTCATTGCCGAAACCCAATGTAACGTGATTCATCCTAAGAAGGAAGCTTACGTCTACGGATAACTGCATGCGTGAGAGATCTAGTGAAAGTGTTGCGGTAATACATAAATCCTAGAGTATAAATACCCCACCACTAGCGATACTATTTGCTATTTTTAGCTAGGACATGAGGTTACTCCTTATCTGGAGTTAACCTCAACAATCTAATCATAGTTAGGTTTGGCCTTTAGTTCAGGTTTGAGATACTTAAATGATGCGCACGTCCAAGTTTAGTCTCACATGTACACTTGAGGGAAGAGATAATGGAGAGTTTAGAGTTGAGCTATGGAGAGATGATGTAACATTCCTGCTTCTGTGAAGCTTTTATCTCGGACAATGGAGAGTTTAGAGTTGAGCTACGGAGACATGATGTAACATTCCTGCTTCAGTGAGCTTTTATCTCGGACGTGGACGTAGCCTCATGTGAAGAGTAAACACATGAACCACGTACATTGATGTGTGAGTCTTGTTTGTGATTTTTGGTGTTTGATTTTTGTACAATTGGTTTCAAAGATAGCACAATGCACACTTATTTTTAATTTTCATAGTTTGTTGAAAACCAGGGAGAACAAAAGCGTTATCAAAATTTCTACTCTCAACTTGGAGTAAAATGTTGACTGATTCTTTGTGAAAGTGGATCCAAAGGCATTGATTACATTTTGATGAAAAAACATGATATTAATATTTATCATTTACCATCGAGTAATCACAAAAAATTTTGAATCAAAAGTTTTACTTCACTTTGTTGCCAAAGAAACCAATTTGATTTTTTAAAATCTTAACATTTTTTCATCAATCAATTTCTGCTTTTGCATATATAGGCTTGACCGCCTCCTTGAAACAAATTTTTTGACCTAAGTTTTGTTGAATTTTGTCAAGCGGTTGCAAAACTATGGAAGTTTGAAGTTTAGAACCGAGCTCTACTATGATGTTAGTTTGATGAGCGACGACGCAAGTTCGGAGCGGCAAGTTGCGGAAACTCTAAAATTTGGAATGGCAGGTGAGCAATCCAGGCGAGGCGGCATGTAATGTGGATCGGGCAATGCAAAAAACTAGAAAGCAGTAAATTATTATAACAGTGGAATCATAATCAGCATGTCACGGATGACTCCACAAGGAAAAACGCCCAATGTGAAGGATCTTAGCCAAAAAGAAATCAAATAGTAAGCTTGATATCTTGGCAATTTTGGAAGATTTGACCAGACAAACGACCTTTACTTGAGCTCAAACTCTGCAGAATGGTTTTCAAGCAAGATAAACATGCAATCCAAAAGACAATTTTTGAAACGGATAATGTAAGAATCCGTGGTACTAAAGATTTCCTTAAGGTTTCACATTCAAGTTTTTACCCTCCTCAAGTCTATGTATAATAACTTTTTACTTGGAGTTGATTTTGATAAACAGTTTTCACATTCTAGTGAATTACCTTGTGGGCTAAGCTAAAATGAACTCAAATTTCAATTTCAATTTCAAAAAATTTCAAATGTTGTGGATACATACAGAATTTTGCCAATGTCCATTGAGTAATGAGCGGTTTGAGCAATTTAGAAAGCAACTCAAGTGCATCATGGGAGAAGTAGACACTACTAGCCAATCTTAGCTTACGTTTCAAGAGGAAAAACAATCAATGAAGGTGAGTAAGTTTGGAGTTTCACGGTTTGAGGTGAAAAAAATTAATGTTCAAAATGAGTATGTTTTGTGGATTGACAAGTCAGTAGTGTACTTGGTGCTATGGATTTTGGCAAGGTGTTTAAATCACCACCCAATAACGTAAATAATAATGATTGAAATGATATCCAATACCATGCAATAAGTATCGTGATATTGTATCTCAAGCTAAATGTCTACAAGCAAATGGAAGGGCGCCAACTGTAACAAATTTGTTTGCAGCATTGAGTGAGAAGTACCATAAGAGATAACTTTCAGACCGGTTGTATAGGGCTTTGAAGCTCATCAGCTTCAAGATGACGGAAGATGCTAAGATCCAAGACCATGTAGATGCTTTCAATGATTTGGCTGTGGATCTTGAGAACCTTGAAGTAGATTTGAATGATGAGCAAAAAGTGATTCAGTAACTGAGTTTTCCAGTCATGGATGTTGTTTCACGGTGACAAGAAAAACATCACATACAATGAAGTTATTATTGCTTTACTAACCAATGACATGCAACAGAAGCGGTTGATATCTATGTATCACTCTTCCAATCAATCCACTTCATCGTCTATTGCCTTCACAGTCTCTTGTAATAAGATGTCTACTAGAAGAAAGTCAATGAATATAACAAAATCAAATCTAGATCTAGATCTAAAGTTATAAGAACATCAAGTTTTGGAAATATGGCAAATCTGATCACATTCACAAAGATTGTTGTAGTAAGTTAGCCGATGAACTCTCTGATTATTATATGTTGATAATTCTTTCTTGTGATTTTTATGCTTATACTCTGAAGTATATTATGACTTAGTTTGATACTAAAGCCAAAAATTATGTCTTTCTTGGTTATCAAAACGTAAAGGAAAAAAGGTTATGGAATGTCAATGCTTGCAATTGTTAGAAGGGATGTTTCATTCAATGAATCTAGATTATTGGATGAGGAGGAGAAAGAAAATACTCCCGTTACTCACAAGGACACAATTCTTTTTCCGATTCTGTAGAGGGAGAGATTCATATTGACATCACTAATGATGGGCCACAATGAGAGGTTTCCCCTATTGAGAAATAAGAGCTGATTGTTGATCAGACATATTTAAAACCAGCACAAATTGATCAAGCGGAATAGTCATCAAGGCGTCAGTTGTGGAGTGTAGTTGAACGTTAAGCTACGACTAGGTATTGCACTTGGTTTGACTCTTCAATCATTGATGATATTGAAGGTGAAGTTGATGATTCAAGTGATGCTTTGATCATTGAAGATGGAAATTCTTCTTCTTTTTCAAAGCTCTAGCTCTTAGTGAGAAGCAAGAGTGAAATGCAGAGATGCAAAGGAGATTAATTCACTTCATGCCAACAACACTTGGAAATTTGTTGAGTTACCCCAAGATAAAAGATTGGTAGATTGTAGATGGATCTACAAAAAAAAAGATGGACCCACAAATTTAGATGAGATAATCTTCAAGGCTAGGTTGATAGTCAAGGAATTCACACAATACAAAGGTGTGGATTACAATGAAGTTTTTGCATTGAAAGCAAAGTATTCTACAATACGTGTGATATATGCCCTTGTGATTTTATATGATCTAGTGTATGATAAGATGTATGTTGTCAAAGCCTTTTTCTATGGATTATTCATGAAGTGATATTCATGCGGCAATCGCAAAATTTTCAATTGAAAGTAAAGGAGGAAGACATTGTATGCAGATTGCTTAAATCATTATAGGGTTTAAAGCAAAGTACTAGTCTATGAAATAAACGTTTCAATAATTTCATGTAGTCACAAGGATTCTTACGAACTATATATGATTCATGTGTTTACACAAAAAAAGTTCTTGATGGGGCATTTGGGCTTATTCTTATTGTCTTGTATGTTGATGATATGCTTATTGCAACTACTAGAAAATCCAATGTTGATAATTTGAAGGCTGATTTGAGCTCAACTTTCAGCATGAAAAATCTAGATCCAATCAAGAAAGCTCTTGACATGGAAGTATTGAGGTATTATAATTCAAGAAAGCTTTGGTTATGCAGAGCAGATGTTTGCCAAGTTCAATATGGCGGAAGCCAAAACTGTGAATACTTCATTGGCTGCTCATTTTTTACTTTCAACAATACAATGTTGTACAATTGCAGTTGAAAAAGGTGTGATGTCTTCTATTGTTTATGAGAATGGAGTGGATAGTCTAATGTATTTGATGATATGCACGCAACCTGATATAGCATTTGCTGTAGGTAAGGTAAGTAGATACATGTCAAATCCAAGCAAGGTGCATTAGAAAGCAATGAAATGAATACTTAGTTTTTTAGGGGTTCTACAGAACATGGCTTATTGTTTAATGTCAAAGCATTGAATGTCAAGTCACCTTTAGAATATGTGAATGGTAATCATGGAAAAGATTTGGACAAGAGCAAATCAACAACTTGATATGTTTTCACTCTTACAAATGGCTGCATTAGTTGGAGATCAATTCTTCAAAAGTGCATATCTTTTTTGTTATCCATAGAAGCTGAATATGTTGCAATTGCAAAGTTAACAAAGGAAACAATTTGGTTGAACAAGCTTATCACTAAGATGGGTTTGCCGCATCAGATGATCAATCTTCATTATGATAGTTAGAGTGCGCTTCACTTTGCTGAGAATTATGTGATGGATAGTAGGATGAAGTACATTGATATCAAGTATCATTTTATTAGGCAGGCTATGTCTGAAAATGCGCTTAAGCTCATCAAGATTGATGGATAGCTTAACCCCGCTGATGGTTATACCAAATTGATTCATCCGATAATATTTCAAGACACCATGCAACTTTGAAAATTTTCTTTAAGTGAGCTAGATTACATGATAATTTTTATGTATGTAGTTTCTTTCTAACATGTTGTTAGCTACGGCTTAGTTTTAGTTAATCCTTGTCCATAGGAGTAAAGCTATGGTTTAGTTTTACATTTTATAACTTTTTGCTCATACTATATATAAATTATAGAAACTGCCTTCTCCAAGATTTGGACTAAGGTGAAGTTTGTAAGCTTAACACGCGTTTTGTTAACCATAATTATGTTAACCGTAATTAGGCTTGGCCTCTAATTAGAATTTGAGATACTTAATCCTAGGATGAGCACGTTCGCATTTAGTCTCACATGTACATTTGAGGCAAGAATTAATGGAAAGATGAACTATGGAGGCATGATGTAACATTCTCGCTTTAGTAAAGCTTTTGTCTCAACCGTGAACGTGGCTTCATGTGGATATGAACCAAGTACATCGTTGTGTAATTCTTGTTTGTGTTTTTTTATGTCTTGTACACCTACACCTTGGGTACATTTTTAGTTTCAAACTTGGCAATCTAAATTTTAAAAATTATAAAAATCTTAGAATTTTATTTGAAAAAAATTTATGTTCACAAAGCATAAGCAATCATTTATAAATGATAGGCAATATAACTTTTGAGCAAGTGAATTTTTTAAAGAGTGGCTCAAAAGCACTATGTTCATATTGAAATAACTTGAAATAGTGAAACTAAACATCAAAAGTTTAATATGAATCTTGTTTGTAATGTAATATTCACAAAATTCTAAGTCAAATTTCTCCATGCAACAAGCTTCTATCGTCAAACAATATCGAGGAATCATTTTTTATGTATTTAGATGATAATATGATGTCATACATGAAATATATCAATTGAATTTATGATAAAATTGACTTCATTATATAAATTATAACACTTTTGCATGTATAAATTATTATGCTTATCTTCAATTTACACACTTTTATCAACTTTTAATTACTTCAAGTACTCTTTTTCAAAATCTACTTTCAAAAAATCTTGAATCTAAAATTTCAAATAGAATAAATTTACTTCAATATCAATTAGGAATTTAATTTGATTAAAATTTTATTTTCATCATAGATTTATTGATTATGGTAAATGGTAAATAGATCAAGTCAGTGGGAACCAAAGGATCAAAAGGCTGAAAAACACAATACAAACAACCAACTCCAACCTATGAGAGAACCAACAGAACCCCCTTTGTAGTGTCAAAAGCACTAGAACAGTAACCAATAACATCCCTAATGTAACAACCTAAATCATAATTCTCAAGCTGAAGCAAAGAATAGAAATTCTCAACTACAACTTTATGAGTCACTCTAACCTCTATATATCTAGTAGAAGTAACAAACACATGCTCTTCATCCTCAACTTTTCTTTCATCACATATCCATTATATATAACGTTTATTTGTATTACAAATTACAAATTATTGTTTTTTTCATTGGATCAAATGACTTAATTTTTTATGAAGAATGATCAATCTTGTTAAGTTAAAGGTATTGAATTTTAAATTATTGTCATTTTTAAATCAAATGCATAAAATATGCAGTTGATTTTGTTTAATGTTATGATGCACTAAGTGATTTTTTATTTTATCATTTGAGGAAAAAAATATTTACCATGATACATGTATCAATTTGATTGTTTAAAATTTTGATTAATGTGGCGATATTAAAATATTTCATCTTTAGATTGTTGGTTGTTTGTTTACTTGCAAGGCGTACTATTTTACAATTTCAGTATCTATTATTTGATTCAAGATCAGTGATAAATACATAAATGCAAGATATCTATATCGTTATGTTTCAAATAAAAAAATTTCAAAGTGTTTAGATCTAAAAAATCAAGTGAAACATTCAACAAAAAATTTGAACATTTGATTCTTATCAAATTTTGTCTTCTTTCACTCATCGCCATTCAAACTTGTGTTGAAATCATATATTTGCATACATTGATTAGAGTGATAATCGGTTCAATAGAATCTAAGTAAACAATTATTTAGATACTATTGAACTAATTACTGAAAGATTGTTATTGAATTTTAATTGCCATGAAATAACATATCTAACAACTACAACATGAGAACTTTTTTCACTTATATGAGAGGAGAAAGCAAAATTTGGACAATGATATTTGCCAATCTTGATAAATTTGTGCAACACCAAGTTCATAGTTGGAGTAGATGTAGTTTTGAATTTGTTCTAATCAAACTTCTTGAAATCTAACTTTTTTGAAGCAATTTCCAACCAATTTTGAAGCACAACTTCATGCATCAAGAGCTCTCTAGATGCGTGATAGTAAAACTAACTTAATTCAATATAGGCTCCTAACTAATTGTTAGATCATATACATGAGCAAATATGAATTTATATTGTAAAAAAATTGCATTTAAACTGTTCACACAAACAAACATGTGATTATGTAATTAGAAACAACTCATCCATCAGTCACAAAAACCCTAATTGTATCACTGAAAGCTTTGGTGGATTTTTTTTATATAGTGATAGTGTTATCATTCTACTCAATTAGAGTCAAGCTTAATAATTTTAAATAACTCAAAACTCAAATTAAATACAAACATGGTTTTAACAAAATATGTAGTAAAACTATGAATAATTGATGAAAGCATTATTCAATATGTCTCATAGAAATATTAATACATATAAAAAATAATATTGATAATAAAAGCCAAAGTAAAATTTATAAATTGAAAATTTATTGATCTACTCAATAGTTTGAAATATTAAAATATCTCAAAACTTTTGAAATATCTCCAAAAAGATGTATAAACACTTTAAAATATTTTCTTAAAAAATTATGTGTTAATATTTGTTTCTATATTGGATGTATGAGTAAATATTATACATTAAATTTAAATGTATAATATCATATTCCAAATTTCATCAAATTAGTATCAAAGCTAGTTTTTGATTCGGAATTTACAATCAATAAATTGTTTCAGTTTGTGATTGTTGACGGTTTTTTCAAGTACAAGGTTTCGTTGACGATTTTTTGTGACAGACATATGTGACTCTGGTTTTTTGAGTTCATGAGATGACTAATCTGATTACTGACGTAATATAGTTGTTTCAAAAGTTTTATGTCTGTGGCAGTTTGTTGACGCTTTTTTGAATAAATGACATTTTCTTGATGGCGTTAATGATAGAAATTTAACACTGAGACGATTAATCTGATTTCTGACAGATTATAGTTATTTTGAGAGTTTTATGACTTTGGTAATTTGTCTAAGGTTTTCTAAAAAAATGAGAATTTCTTGATGGTGTTTGTGATAGAAATTTAATAGTGACAGATTTGTAATGGTCACAGACATCTAACAAAGACCCATTTGAGACGAGCTAATCGTTTTCTTCACACTACAAGTTTTTCCTTGTTTTCTGACTTTGTTTCTCACGTTTCTCTTTGTGAGTTCTCTTGTTTTACTTGTGGTCAAGATCGACATGGATGGAAGATGCAAGTGGAATATGCAAATCTGAAAAACATTCAAAGTTTAGTTTTTGAGTTTACATAGAAACACGTCGGAGTCTCAATTCAAGGCGAGGTTTGAGTGTTCAAGATGATGGGAAAAAATTGCTGTTCGAAAGAAGATGTCATTTTTTATGTCGAAGTGGATACTCTTTGATAGTTCGGAAAGTCATGATTTGGCTGGGGACGGCTTGCTGTAAAGCATGGCCTCGGCAGTAGTCAGAGCATTTGGACGAGAGTGAGATTGTTTAACAAAATATTCATCTTTTGACCGAGATATCCACTAAGTAGAACGAAGGATCAAACTGCAGGAAGAGATCAGCTAAGTTGGAGAAGAATCATATTCAAATGATGATTCATAAACAAAGGAGGTGCAGTTCCAGGAATCACCATCAATCTTGGGAGAGGCAAGATGATTCCGAGCAGCTCACGGCCATGGGGTTCATGCACTTAAAATAATAAAGAAGTCAGACAAGCATGCCTTTGAGCACAAGTTCGGCTACAAGTTAAACATTGGCGGAAGATTATCTCATCTCCACCCGTCAATTTTCCTCAGTTGTGAGCAAGAGACTGCGGTTGGATACACCACGTTATGATGACCAATTGTGTTCGGCGATAACCGCGGTAGGGTTAACGCACCACAATAGACAAGTCAACCACGTTAGACTAGTAACCATTATGATATGATGAACGCAGTTGACAATCTGTGGTCGACGGTGACAGCCAATAATCAATGGCGACAATGATGGTGACGGCTAACGACAACGGCTGATGATGACAGTCGACGGCAAATTAACGGTCACGGGCGATGGTGACAATCAAGGATGACAATGATAGTGACGGCTGGGACCAACGGTGACAGTTGGGAAAGACGTTGACGGAATATTTTGTTTGTAAATATTCCATACGCAAGAATTTTTGTCAAAATATAGGCAGATTGGATATCGTTGGAAAACTCTCGAACTCACAACTAAAGCATCTGGACCATTTTCATGAGCGACAGATGATCTAGACTAAGGAAATTGATCTAGAAGTTAAGTTTGTATCTAGATTTTTTAGGGTCTGAGATGATAACACAATAGGTCGGACGAATTGAAATCTATAGCCTATAATCATGCTTTGGAAAAGCAGTGTTATAGGCTATGGAATCTATTAGCCTGTGAGATTTTTTGTCACTATAAATTTTTCTTTCAATGAGGTCTTGCTTATTGAAAGAGGGAGAGAGTTTCTAAACTCTCTGTGCTGAAAAGAGAAAAGCTATGTTGACTTATATAGTTGTGAAAAAGTATGATCAAGAAGTAGCACCAATAATGGTGGAGATTCTGAGCACGTGATTGAGCCCGTCAAGATTGATAGTAAATTCATTGATTGAGTTAACTCTGTATGTTATTACTCTATCATATTATGGTAATAATAATATAGTTTAGAGAGGAAAATGAGATTCCTTAACACAAGTTAAGGAGTAGATTGTTGAATTAACTCTATATGTTCTTATTCTATCTTGTCGTAGCTACGGCTTAGTTCTAGTTAACTCTTGTTTACAGAGGGGCCTTGAATTAGGTTTCCGTCTGAATTTTTCCATTGAGTAATAATATAAGTTAGAGATTTTACTGAGATTACTTAGCAAGAGTTAAGGAGAGATATGATCATTACTTACCTTTTATATTTATACTCTATACTCTTATGGCTACAGCTTACATCTAGTTAATTCTCATTTAAAAAGGTATCTTGTGTTAGGATTCAGTCCAGAATTTTCCGTGAAGTAATAATATAGGTTAGAGAGGTTATTGAGATTCCTTAACATGAGTAAAGGGGGAGATTGTTGAGGTTAACTTTGATTAGGAGAAATCTCACGTTTAATTATTTATAGCTAAGATTGGTCGCCGGTGTTGGGTATATATACCTTGAGTTTGTGTATTACTAGACAGAATGCACAATATATTATCACGATGTTATTATCTTCATGTACGTAGCCCTTGAGTGTGAATCACGTTTTACGCTAGTGTCTCCCATGTTTGTGGCTTGGATTGATTGAGTTTATCAGTGATGATACTCAAGTTTTACGATTACATTTATTTCAAATTGCAAGCATTATACAAAGCTAATTCTTAATTTCCAAATATCTGAAAATAAATCTACATACAAAAAGTTTTAAATATTTCATATATAGTAAAGTTTTATTATTAAAATTAAATATGTCTAATGAACAATTTTTCTTCAATTGAAGATAACATTCATGTGTAATATATGATTTAGATAGATATTGAAAAAATTTATATATTATAACATGAATCATAAAAAATCTAAAATATAATTGTGTTTTATTGATATTACAGATGTGTGATTATTGAAGTGAACAAAATTTTCAGCAGTTCAATTATGGTAAACTTTTATGCTTGTTGTCATGTAATAACGAGTCTATTAGCTGAATGAGTTAAAAAGCAGAATTGTGCATGAGCCCAAGTGTCCAAGAGAAGATAAAGGTGATGCAAAATTCCTTGTAGGAAAAGTTTCAAAATCATGAAAATTTGCTCATATCAAAAATCTCAATATTATGAATAAGAAAAAATTGGTAGTAAAGAAAAATAATTCTTGAAACGATGGTATAGTGTCAAAACCAAGCATTGACATTATAACAAATAAATATTAATTCAATATATTAAGTATGATGTGAAAATGCTGATTTAGATATACCCAAAATGGAAAAAAAATTATAGTCAAAATAATTCAAAGTCATGTTAAAATAATGATTCAAAGAGGGCAGAAAATGTTGTTAACTGTTGTTACAAAAGACCTTAAAGCAATGAAAGATGACTTGATGATAAATGATTGATCATAATTGAAATAAAATGAAGTTATGAAAATATATAAATCTTTATTGAAAAATATTTTATTTTTTTTAAGTAGAAATAATTGACACCTCAAGCAATGATACAAAGAACACAAAATTGCTGAATTGTAAAAATGTCAATATCAAAAAAGTGGTAGTAAAAACATGTGACCAATAATAAAAAGACAAGTATTGACTTACATAAGTTCAAGGTGGCAATGGTAATATGATTATTAAAAAATGATGGCAATGATAACAAAAATGGATGTCAATTTAAAAAGCAAATAACATTATTACAAATTATGCTATTTGACTCAAAATTAAAAATGTTGCTAGATTTGAAAGAACTATTAGATAAAAATGTCAAATTAAAATAAAATGAAAAGACAAACAACATTGTTAATAGATAATGAGGAGATAATAATTTTTTTAAGAATGTTGTTATTATTATTATTGAGGATGAAAATGAATTTCAAAAAGGGTATATTTAATCGTTTTTATTTTATGCAAAAATTTCAATGTCATTAGCTTGATTTGGATGCATATTGATAATCATAAGTTGGTTGAAGGTTGAAATGTCAAAACTTTAGTCAATCACAATGAATAATACAAATATTTTCTGAATAATACATTGCAATAACAACATTTTCACTGAATGCATACTTATATAAAGTTTGAGTTTTTTTTTAAGTCAAATCATACTTTGATATTTTTGGTGTTTTTTTTACACAAAATATATGTTATAGTTTTTTAATTAAAAAAATAATTGAAATTGAAAGAAAAATCAAATCTGTTTCTAAAAAAATTAAATGAAAATATAAAAAAGTTGCAAGAAATTGTACAACCTATTTGCTACAAATTTTGTGTAAAGCATTTTTAATAAGAAAATAGTTGAAGAAAAGAATTAAAAACAATAGTATACATAAAGAATGTTTTACAATAAATTGCTCGAGAAATGTGGGGGTATTTTTATTAATATGCAATATTAAATGATCAAAACATATTATTTTGATTTGAAAATCAATAACTGCAAGCAGACCTAAGAAATCCAAAATGCTTGCATATAAAAAGCCTTTTATATTTATCAATAATGTTGACAGACTATATATATGTATCAAAACTTTAGATAAAAAAATTTGACAATGTAGTTTTGACTTTTCATGCAGCTTTATTTGCAGAGACATGGATTTGTTTAATATTTTTATATTGATTCATAAGACATTCTTATATTTCATATATCATAGTTCTATATTTCTATATTTCTTTTGCAAACATTTTGTAATACAAATTTCAATTATTTTTTTAAAATTAACTCATGGATTTATTTCTTGAAATTAATTTAAAGATAAAATTTGCCTTATATGTTTAAAATTTACTTGTTGCATTTTTTATTTTTTTCACATGATGTATGCATCATGTTAAAATCATCATCATTCATCACTGTATTAAAACAAAAATAATTATAATCGAACCAAAGACTAAAACAAGAATCCATATCAAATAGGTTTAATATCAGTATCTAGCCAGAAAAATAAAACTTAACTTTGTTGAATACTCTTGATTGCATTGAAAATTTGATCAATGATGAAAGTATCTAGAATAAACCAATCACTCAATTTTTCAAAATTTGATGAACTATTTTGTAGTCATTTTGGAGATTGTAGTCATCCTAAAGTAATTCTTGATGGCATCTACGATGAAACATTTGTGGACTGATTTTAGGATTACTTAATACGTTATTGCGAAAAAGCCTCAAAATATAAATGATTTTGTAGTCATTTATTTAAAATATAATAATGTAGTGTGTAAAATTTAATACAAAAAATACTAAAGGGATTTTACTTCTTTTAATTCAAATTTTTTTACATATGTGAATTGATTAAAATTAGTATGTTATGATAATTTTATTTTTTATTATACAGACTTGAAAAACTAATGAGTTTATAAGTTTTTCTGCATCATTACTTGCTTTAATTAGAAACAAATGTCTAAAATAGCAATTAAACGATAAGATAAAACATAATTGTATGAAATCACTATGTGAGATAAATTATTGATTAAATGAATTTTCATTTAAAAAATTAAAGTTTAAAATCTTGTAATTTTAATTGCGTTGGATAAAAAAACAAGATTGACATTTTAATTGCAACTTGTAATTATATCTTGATGAATTTATGAGCGCTGAATATAAAATTTAATTGTTGACACAAAGCGTTTTATGATAAAATTGAAAATGTATGAGAATATATTTGCTAGATATGTGTGATGAGATCAATAAACAAATTGTATTTATGATTGCAACATTTGCACCATTTTTGGATCAAAACATACATTGAAGATTATTGTGTAAGTTTTTTTTTAATAAAATATTTGTTCAATTTTACTACAAGCAACTTTTCATTCATTCAATTGAAATTCAAATAATTATTCACATTTGAATGATCATACGTAGCTTTGTTATGCATCATAAGTTGCAGAATATGTTATTAGAATATTCACTGAACTTATTCTTAAAGAGATTGTATAATAATATCAACAAGGATTTTTTATAAATTTAAAAACATTTATAGGATATAAACTGATGAATTTTCTGCAAAAAATTAAAAAAAAATAGTTGATATTCAACTTATATGATAAAATTTCATCAAGTCACAATTTTAACTTAAAAGAATCACATAATTTTTAGATAAAGCACACATTTTTCTAGAAAATAAATCAAGATCTTGAGTTAGAAACAATCAATCTCCAATGTGAGTCTTGTTGATAAGTACATTTTTTTAATGAGGAAAAATTCATGATTAATTCTTCACATTGCACAATTTTACCTTCAACTCATGTCATGAGAACTCTAACCTTCATGACCAACACAACTAATAAACAAAATTTTAATAAAGAAACCTAATTTGTAGATCTCTTTAAATAAAATCTAACTAGGACTAAGCCTTAGCCATAACATGTTATAGCTAAACCAAAGATGATATGTTATGTTAGTTATAAAAAAAGATATTTTAAAAAATACTAACGCTTTTCATGCAAATAAGCACAAAATCTATCCTAAATCGTTCCAAAATAATAAATTTGATTCAAGCATGGGTTGGAATAAATATATCATCAATCTTGATTAGCTCAAATATTTTTAAAAATTGCATTCCGTATGAAGTGATGTATCATATTGATGAGTTTCACTACGTTGTAAAACACATATTACACACCATTTTGTGTAACGCATTTTAACTATTAAACCAAATATTAGCAACCTGTAGTATTGATCTCATCTTAGAAATTAATCTGATATGCCAAGTAATTTCTTTTGATTGTGCTACATATTATATACCATATTGATTGAGCTACGCAAAAATATATTTCCAAATAATGCATCCATCATCAAATGTAAACACATACCAAATTTTAGATTTTTTCTTGTTCATACCATAGTAAGCATTTGAATTATTTTGTAATTCATCAAATTAATATCATAATTTATAATGATCTTGAGCTACATGGAAATCTGATTCTCACCTTTCCAATACAGTTTTTTTTAGATTTAATACGCATCTGCACACCTTGACCATAGCTCAAAAAGTATTATATATTGAGCATATCATAAAAATTATGAGGGTGTTCACTGCTTAATTATAAAAAATTAATGATATTTTTTCAAATTTTTAATTCAAAAATTTTATACACAGTAGATACACCAATATAAAATCTTTTCGATTAGTAAATATGCATATTGTCTTGCATAACTTTGAGGAAGAATTTGGCACACAAACTTTTATTGTTGTTATATCCCATGCAAACTTCAATTTTTATAAAAACATTTATTGCATATTCTTATTTCTTTATATAAACATGTATTTCATGCAATTGCTAGAGTGTTTAATAATTCATTTTATTATTTCAATATGTGCCGATGTTTCATCACCTGAATTTCAAAACAGAATTTATCATAAGGTTCAATCTCATATTGATTTAAAAATTTAAAAATTTTTACGAATAAAAAATAATAATTTTTATTTGAACTAAATATTTCAAAATTGTATGTTACATTTTTAATTCATTAAAATAATTTTTTCCATAAATATATATATTTTCTTAAAATATATTATAAAGTGCAATTTGATCAAGTTACAAATTTAGATCCAATTCAATCATATTTTTATAACTTGAAAAATTCATTTTGTATATATTAATTTTTTGTGTCTATTACAGCCATACAATTTTATTTTCTATATTCAGCTTAATACAAATTTAAAAAACTATTTTATGTCAAAATTTTCTTTGGGTACAATTTTATTTTTCTAAAATTATTTATGAATTTTTGTTAAAATTTAAATTTAATATAATAAATTGAAAACAAACTTTAAATTTAATATAAATTAAAATGTTGAAGATTGAAATTTAATATTAAAATGAAAAAGTACATAAAAAATCAAAATCTCAAAAATTTTACGTGACTTCAATTTAAAAAATATTCACACTTTAAATCTTTTTTCCAAATAAATATTCTTCTGTTTAGCATATATTTATATTTAATGCGAATAAAAGACATAAGAAAAATAAATATTTTTCATTTTTTTGTACAAGTTGCTATTATGATACTTAAATATAATTTTAAAGCTAAAAAATACTTATCAAATTCAGATGATTATTAATTATATAATTTAAATAATTTAGGGTTAGGCTCATAATTATAAGCTCTAAGATTATTCATAATATCTATCTCGTGTATGCACGTGAAACTTACATAGAAGTTTCACAAATATAAAAAAAACATTTTAAGAAAAAATCTAATCCGAATGCATATTGAATTTTGGTACTAACTTCTTCTTTTTTTAATATTTTTCTCTTAGCAGTAAATTTTGTATGTCTATTGTAAAAATCAAAAATATAAATCTTCTAGATTTGTTAAGATTTCATAATAATTTATTTATTGATATCAACTCATTTGATCAAATTTGTTCTCAATGATGATCATGTTGACATATTTGAATTGGCAATAAATTATTTAATATCTGTATAAAAATATTACAACATGTTTCATTTTGTAAATTTGTGATGAATAAGATCATATAGGTATTTTTTTGGTACTTATTTGAAATTTTTTCATGTATTTAATCTTAAGCTAGTTGTTTAAAAAAAATGTTTTGTTAATAATTAATGGGAAATTTAAAACTGGTCAGGTATTCTAATTTTTTGTAGTTTTTTTAATTAGCTTGTAACATAATATATTGTATTTGCAACTAATCATAAATATTTTTTGTTAAGTAAAATCATGCTGATTTTGGCTAATGTTTTTATAAATTTTAGCTGGTTTTTGTTCAAACTCGTCTAGTTGAATAAGAAATGATCATAATTGTATTTGAAGATACCAAAAAGTACATAATGATTATTCAATTTCAATTATTATTTCCTCAAACAAGCTCTTGTAGATTATAAATTAATCTTATTTTTGACTATTATACTCATACAAATATATTTAAATGATATGTGCTCACATTTATCATTTGCTAGTATTTTGAATTGAGTCATCATATTCACTTCAAAGAATAAGCTAGCTATTCCTTCAAAGTGTGGCATAGATGTAGCATTAGGAAAAAAATGGAGCTTTTCACCAAAAAAAACTAAGATTGATGATCAATAATATGTTTTGAAACCATAATACTGAAAGTCTTTATAAAAATTAATGCTTTCCAACAGTTTTCTTTTCAATGACTCTTGCATCCGCGGCAAAAAAGTTTGTATTTTAAAATACACCAAGTATTGGTAAAGTCTCATCATAATACGCCAATTTTGGAGATTCAAATATTTATCAACTGATCTTGCTCTTGTTTGCTTGCAATCAAAGTCAAACCATGCATTACAAGTAAAAATCTTAGCACTCTCTTCTCTATCTCGCAAAAATAACTTAAATGTATTGTTTTTTAGCAATTTGATTAATTGCAAACTTGATATATGTGATATTTGACTTTGTACAGTAAGAGTTCAAAGATATTGTAATTGTAACATATAAAGATACTTCATAACTTGATCTTGTAAATGTAGCATATAAAGATATTTATTACCTTACTCCAAACAAAACTTGAAAATAGTTAAAACAAAATAACATGTTAATAGAAAACTTGACTTTGACAATGAGATACAAACAAAAGAGATGCATGGTCTGATTCAGACCAAGGTTTTAGGATATCAAATGTAGAGATAAAAAACTACTAAACGGTAGAGAGATATAAAGACAATATATGGTATTAACGTTGGAAGAGAAAAATCATGTATTGGAATGAGAGTTGGAAAAGAATGAAGCTTTTCAAAAAAGTTTCAAATTACAAGTTGCTTTAAAAAACTATTTCTTAAAGCGTTTTTTTAAATGATGTCTTATCAATGAATCTATAGAAAATTCAAAAGAAATTTTAGACTTGAGACTATCTTCACGTTCTTTAGAAGAAAAAAATCACTAAATTGAATAAATTGAGAAGATAATACTCAACTTGAAATAATTTATCTTTGATCTTATATTTGAGAACATTTTCAATAAGTAGATGAAACGATTGACATTGATTGCAAGTAAATGTTAAATAAATAATCATGAATAATGCTGCGAAATAACAATAAAATTTTCCAACAAAATCTAAATTCCACCAATGTGATTGAATCCTAATATCTTGATTTTTAAGTTGTATAAGAGATGGAATTTGAGTCTTGATGAAGGTAACAATAAAACCATGATATCTTTTTTGATTTCAAGTAGATATGATCAAAATAAACCATTGAATCTTTACAATAGTATCAATATAGTAATTAAAAATCGTTCTCACATTTCCAAGTCTCCACAATGTTGATGATGTATGCCATCATCCAAATTGTAAGAGCATTTGAGTACATTGTTGTTGAAAATTTCATATATTCCACGTCAACATTAAATAAAAATAGAAAATACGCTTATAAAATAAAACATTACGTTTTATTGTTTTTTTCGAAAAAATATGGCAATTTCTTTTATAAATTATCATATGTATTATCATTGATTTACTTTACAATGATAATGTTTTGTATAAATACAAATGAATTTTGCTTTTCATCAATTCATACAAATATCTACACATAATATGTCTAGTGTCACAAATTTCTTATAAAAATGTCTACATTTTATAATATTTTATTTATTTTAAAATAAAAAATTCAATTCTTTTAAAATATACAAAAATGTTTAAAAAAAATCATATATATGTATATATATAAATTTTCCAATTTTTAAAACCTATGAAATTTTTTTTATTACATATTAAAATATTTTTTCTTAATCTAAATTCAAATAAAAATGATAAATTTCAACATGCACCTTAAAGGTATTGCATTAATCTGAGAATTTTAAGTTGAATAATACAAATATTTTAAAAAATGTCAAGAAATGTTGAAAATAAGACATAATCTTATGAATATTTCATGTGACAAAACATTAAAATGTCAAACATGTTTTATTTGAATATTATACAAATTTTAAGCAAAATATTTTTAAATATTTGAACTTGTAAAATGATGACTTAAATAAAATAAACTCATGCATGTATGATAAAATTAAACATGAACAAAACAAACAACAGATAACTAATTAAAAAATAAAGCATGTTACACAATTCATGTAATCAAATTTGAAATGTTGATAGCATTAATTTCAAATTTTGAAAAATGTTACTGTAAGTCTAGTTAGGATTAATATTAAGTAGTCTTCACAAAAGAGGTCTAGCATAAGCTCTTGTTGATTCTTTTAGATTTGTATCAATAAAGTTGTTTAGAATTCTTGTTAAAGTTATTCATAATGACAAATCATATACTTTAGTGACAATGTTTCAATGTGTGTGCTTGTAGGATTTTTTTCCCTTGTGAAATTTTGTTATAATTGATATAAGAATAAAATGATGTTAAAATTCTTCATGGAGAAGATTCTTCACACTCTTCAAATTTTTTGCTTACGGAAGTTTGTTAGTTTTTTTACTCACGTTGTGCCGTCAAACTCTATAGTTGCATTAGTGCTTGGACTTATAAGACATGGAGGACGCTGTCAATGCAAATGGTGAGGACGACGAGAGAAATAAATGTGATGAAGTGAAAATCTTGACTTTGTGGATATAAACTATTGGACAACAGAATATTGATATTTTACTCATTGCGGTTGAAGGATTTGTAGCAAATAATGTAAACCAAACACTTGGCTTATCAAGTTTAACTTGTCATTTTCTGATGCAAATTAGGATTGTTACAAGTTTTCACTAACTATAGCCAACTCAAATCAAGCAATTTTCCATATCAATGTGAATGATCATTATTTTAAATGCAAATCTGACTCATAAAGTATTGTTAGTACAAAAGCCTTACAGGATATGTTGTACACGTCAACTATAACTCAATAATAAATATTTTAGCATCAAGAATATGCACAAAAGAAAACTTACGTAACTCCAACCAAAGGAGAGCTACGAGTTCATTAAAGATAGTGATGTACAATTTCTTGTGTTTAGAAACATCATTCAAACCAACAGCTTTTTAGATTGAAGTTGTGAGCAAATATTTTGCACTTGTTCTCATAAGCTGCTGATTTTTTTAAAAAAAAAAGTAAACTCATGAAGGTGCCAAGTATATGGTTGCTAGCACACATTAAACTACAATGAACTTTTACACATTTTTTATCCAACCTTCATTAGCAATAATGGTTTGTCAAAATTAATAATACGCTCATGTTTTGTTTCAAAAAATCAACTAATCAATGTAAGATGGCAGGATTTCTTGGTTTGATAATGTGTATGATCAGTAAAACTAAACATTTGATTTACGTTTCCAAATATCAACTAACGTTGATATTTGGAAACGTAAATCAAATGTTTAGTTTTACTGATCATACATATTTTTATAATAAAAAATTTATTTTTTGTATTTCATAAATTGAACAGGAATTAAAATCTGTAGTATTTTTATTAAATTTGGGGATTTTTTCCTACATGTTCAGTTGTTTTTCAGTGAATTAGAGATCTACTCATACAATTCATCAATCAGAACTATCTTGATACAAATTTTGCCCAAAATGATCCTAGCAAAAGAATTGTTTTGACTTCATACTCTCTAAGCATATAAAACATGAGCATTAAAACCTAAATAAAGAAAATCAGCCAAAACGTCAAAGTGATTTAAGGATTACATTTGTTCTTAGATGACTATCTTAGATTGCGAACTACATAGACATCTTTTCCTTTACCATTTTTCATTGACATAAATAGTAAATATCATCCAGCTTTTTTATCACTATCAGGTTAGAATTAAGTTTAGTTTGAAGCTACTTCCAAACTACGCATAGTTATAGTATTAATGATAATATAATTCTAGTTGATGATGAAGCAAGTTTTCCTCAACCAAATTTTTGCATATGTACAAACTAGTCACACACAACCATCAATTTTTAACTTACATAACTCTTACACCGTTTATATCGTAGAATTTTTTGTTAGTATATATTTACTATTTGCATATCATTCTAAGTCCAAATTCAAGTACAATTTTTTGAGTTGATCATGACCAATTTTAATATCACATTATAACTTGAAATGATCTACCAATATAGTATTGATTCCATCTAGCACAAAATATCACATTGATACTTTTGATGATTTTTTTATCTTCATGATCATGGAAAGTAAACAAGTGACGAAGAAAAAAATTTCATTGTGATAGGTGGAGAATCACTTAATCAAATATTATAGTTGTTTGTTGATTTATAATATATTTTACAATATGTTGATGTCGTCTTCTTCATGTTCTTTATCCAATCTGAATGTGATTTGCGATTAATCATATTTTTAAAATGACAAGGATGGCAAATATTTTAGAATTAAAGATAAATCCAAGTTTATGCATTTATTCCGAAAGTTTAATACAATAATTTGCTGAAAATGTGATAAGCATGATCAAGTAAAAACTAGTATTGTGTGAAGATGTGAGCTCCTTGTATGATAGTTTTAAAGCCAACATAGCTCACAAGTTTGATAAAAAATAACAATTTGGTCAAATTTTGTTTATACCTGATTAATGCTATCATTACTTAAGCATAGCAAGTAACATATATGCTCCACATGAATAATTTGATGAAATTTTAAATGATGCTTATTTCTATCACATTTTTTACATTCAAATATTAATTTAAAATATTAAATGATTTAGTTTTAATCTGTGTGATTTATAAAATTTAACAAAAAAACTCTTTAAAATAAAATTTTAATTAATCTATGATTAAAATTTAAATATTAACATATTTTGTATTTCTTGATTGATACAATTTGAGACATATCATAATAATTCATGACGATTATCATGTAAGTTAGTTTCATTCTGATAATTTTTGTTAATATGATTACTTTTCTAGCAACATCTCATGTACCAATCTAAATCTTCTAGAAGTTTTTTTGTATCCAGGTTAAGATGTCATGTCATTAAAGACCTTGAAACTTTCAAATTTTTCATTTGCCACTAAGTCAATGGACCAAAATTTCTAATTTTGTAATCAATCCAATCAAAATGAGCATATAGTTAAATTATTCTCTAAATAGATCTACCTTTTGATATTAACCCAAAAAATGCTCATTCATAATTTCTAAAAATATTTTCATTGTACCATCAATTATATATTGATGGTTATATTAGTTAAATTTAATCATATTAGCTAAACTTAATCACGAATAGGTTAATTATGGTCAATTTTTTGATGAATTCTACAATCAATTCACACATATAATCATAAATCTCACATAAAAATTATGTAAATTTAAAATATAAGATTTGTTAAAATTCAAATTTCTAATAGATTTCAACATATATTGATTTAAATTAAATTCATAAAAAATATGAGAATACATTTTAGCTTTCAAAATGTTAGATTCAAAGTTTTTGAATGAAGTTTTAGAAAAGAAATGCTCAAAGTTGAAAAATATTATGTAAAAATATACAAACACAACAACCTAAAACATGTTAGCAATCAATATTATTTGTTATGAAGTCATGTATTAATTTAAGTTGAGATGTATCATGTATTATGTACATTCTGCGCTATGATAAATAAATAAGCTATGTTTGACATTATTTGATGATAATAACTTATTATTTCATATGAATCTAGTTGACTAAAAGTTTTGCAAATATTTTGATATGAACAAGCATCATATAAAAAAAGGTGGTGTTAAACTATTTTACATTTTCAAAGAGTGATTGAAGTATGTACATAATTACATATGGAGATTTATTCCAAAAAATTCATTTTCTAATAAGTTAAACTATGTATGAATTATTGATAATTATTCAATATCTGTGTGAATTATTTGTTCACATAAAAATCTCAAGTCTATACAACTTTTAAGAGTTTGAAAGTCTAATTTGAGATTCAAACTATACACAAGGTGAAATATCTGCATAAATATAATAGCAAAAAGTATAGTTTTTTGAAGTTTTGAAATTGTCATGAAAAAGAGGCAAGACGATTAAGCAATGTTCAACAGAATGTCTTCGGATTTGTGACCCCATTACGAAACTTTTTTACAAGTCAAAAGAGATAATTCTTGATCTTATCACAATTTATACATTGTAACAATACATTGAACCACAATTTTGAATCAAATAATGTTGGAAAATGTGCCCAATATGTAAAGTTAATATGATTAATCATATGATTTTGAGCTGAAATTATCAATATTGCAGTATATTAGCAAAAAAAATCACTCTTGTGCAATCAATTTGTTGATACAGTTTGAATTAAGCCACAAATTAATGTTTGATTGTGATTTTTTGGATATTTTTGATATAAAATATAATGTTTAGTTGACTTTATTTATGAGATCAAATCATCAAATGAGAGATTATTTTTCAATCTTACGTATTGACAATATCCAATCTTCATTCACAAACGTTAATGATGATTGTGGATATAATAATGTAACACAAGAAAAAAATTTGATATACATATAATAGATTTTTTAAGAGCAAAAACTGAAGTAGCAAATTATTGTTGATGAGCTTCAAATACTTGCACTTAACAATAAGCCATAATGATCATAAACTAAAATATTATCAATAATGCTTAAAAGTATGTATTACGTGTTGTTTCAAACATTCTTGAATATTCTGATATTATGATTGAGAATGATGATGAGATTATGTTGATCTTGGAACAAAAAAAACCTTATTTTTAATGAGTTTGAGCATCTATCAATAAGCTGAAGTGAAATACTACTATGAAGCGTGAAATCATATTGTTGATGGATAAGAAAACGTGGAAGCTAGTGAAGCTTTAGAAAAACAAATTTGATTGATATTATGTAAATGTAAAAGATAAAAGATAAAAGAAAATATAGATCACAAAAAATAACTTTCAAACTAAGATTGGTGGCTAGAACTTTCACAAAATAAAAATTTGTAATTATAATAAAGTTATTCTAACTATAGCAAAATATGCAACAATTCAACTAGATTTTCATTTGTTGTAAAACTTAATCTAGTTTTGGATCAAATCATTATGATTATACTATTTTTCTATGAATATTTCAATTAAAAAAATTCCATATGAGATAAGAAGTTGAATTTTATTAGAAACTTCAAGAGATTTTGGTTTGTAAATTGTTGAAATCAATATATGGATCAAAACAATTTTATAATCAATACAATGTAAAATTTGATAAATGTATGAAAGCGCATGGATCTTTACAAAGTAAAATGATACATCTGTATACATAAATTATTAATATTAATAAGAAGATTTTTAATCATATTATTTTGATGTTCTATGAGAAAAATGTGCTTATTTTGGCAAAAATCATGTAATGACAGATAAATACAATCAATGGTAAAGATCCGATTCCACGAGTATAGAAACAACACAAAGAGTACTAATTGTCACGTTTTTAATAGTCTATTGAAGAGTTTGAATTCTCAGGCTACTGTCACTCCCTAAAGTACTGCAGATGTTCGACTCGGAGGTATCTCAGAGTACACACAATGCAGCGTAAGGCACACACACACCTTAAACAAGCAATTGCAACAACTCAGAGGTCGATCGCGACCTCAACTTAAAATTCAAGGGGAAAAATTTCCAAGTAGTACACTCAGAGTGTCTGCACGTAGTTGTCAATTGCGAATTTGCTTAAATCCTGACATTAGCCAATCGCTACTCAAAAAATTTGAAATGGGGCTCATACTTCAGATGCGGTTTCTTTGACGAACCGAAGTACCTCTCACGCGGTGACCAACACACACAACTCACAAACGCGCAGAGAATACAGAGTTCAGAAACTGAGAAACTAAATTGAGAAAAGACCCCCAAGGCCAATGCATTGGACTACTTTTTTCCAAACTACCAAAACTATCACCTGCTGCAATGCGAGCACCGAACGGGTCCTACTTCTGCGGAGTCGGCAGTTGTCGCTCCCTCTAACCTCCGCTCTTAAGCTAATCTTCTCAAAACGCCTACTAACTCTAACGCCAGATTCGCCACCGCATTCCGCGATCTCGAGAGGTACGATTCGAGTTTCTTGGCTGACCGACGATGCCTTCGTCCGCTTTGCACTATCAATTCGGCTGCACGATGCTCGATCTCGCGTAACTGTAGTTCATTGTGCGACTCAATCTGCCATAAAACATACCCGCGCAAACACCGCTCCACTATCGTAGTTAAGGCGTCACGCGTCTCCTTAGATAACTGTCGATTCTTCCCCTCGGCCTCTGTTAATTTTGTTTCTACCTCGCATAACTGCTCCTCAACTTGCGACCGTTGCGTCCTTAGTTCGCTGCGCTGCGCCTCTAGCTTCTCGATTAACTCCAAATCTGAGATTTGCGGAGCTTCGTATTCGGTCAGCTTCTTCGCCCTCACCGCCAACTCGATTTGGCACTCTTGCTCCTTCCTCTACGGCAGCCGACAGCTCATCAACCTTCAATGACTCTGCGTCATACGTAGTCTGACACACCTTCAACCTATTCAAGACGTCCACGCTCGCGCACTTGGCCCTCTTCACGTCCTCTCGAAGACCCTCACAGACCTGCTCCGAATGCCTTCGCTTCTCAACTTCCTCATCCAGCCTCTTATGAAGTGCTTGATACCTCGCTTCTGTTGGTTGACTCTTACGTTCCTTTGCGGCAACCTCAGTAGCCGCCGCTACCTTGGTCCGCGTCCGTCTACGCACTATTTCTACCTAGGACTCATTGATGCGGGCATTTGCATACTTCTTTCGCTTCCGGTCGAGGTAATGGAGCAACGGTAGTACCTGCACATACAACACATCGGCGGCACCGAGGATTGACGACTATGCCTCTTTTGTTGAGGCTTCCTCATCCGTATCTAGTATGATTGTTTTGCTGGAGGTCCAAGGTGAGGCTACCTTCTACGGTTTACTCTCAGTTGCTGCCACGTCTTCTACGGCCTTCGTTGCAACTTCCTCCAATGCCACAGGGTGTTCCTTAGTGTCCGATGACACTGTTCGTACCTCCGCGGCCCGTTCTTGAGGAGCCTTCATCCGGATGCCCTCCGAAGGAACCTCATTCTGCCTCGGGTGAACTTCCTCAATCAAAACCGCCTTCCTCTTATCTTTCTTTGAAGCCCATTGTGGCTTCACGGATATCGGATGTTCTTATGTAATCCAAGGTTTCTTCCCCACCGATACCTCCTTCTCTTTAGCTGCAATCGCCACTGATCCTGCTTCCTACACGGAACGTCCTCTCGCCACAGCTCTTTTACTCTTTGTGCTGCAATACTCTTCCAGTATCAACCTCCTGATCTTCATCTTCGACCTCACCCAAAAGTCTGGTGATGGCATCTCGACAGGAGACGCCCGTCGTAGCCGTTCTTCTGCTACGGAGGCCTCATCGATCCTTCATTTTTTCCTCGGTTGTGAGTCTTGCCGGCCCCTGGATCGCATTCTCCTCTATTGGGGCGAATCGCGCGGTTCGCCTTCAAGATCCGAGTTGACCTCGTTAGCAAGCACCACCTCTTCTCCTTCATGTGGCACTTCTTGTGGTGAAAAAGCTTTACTCTCTACGGGCGTCAATATTCCTTTATCCATGTAAAAATTAATCAAGAATGGAAACAAGTAACATGCGGGTCCTGCTTGAATAAGTCTGATGTGTTGCCGGGTGACTGTCCATAAGATTTGCGCCCAATGGATAGGATCTACTCTCAATGCCCTCTCGACAAATCCCACCTCCCAAGTCATGATGTAAGTAGATCAAGACAAACGAAGAATCTGCATCAACACCATCGCGATGTTCCGCCTCAATCGATCTTGATACCACACTGTGCGATAACCATTCTTTCCAGTGCGGGGTGTTTGAACAGGGCGACATAAGCCTTTTCTTCCTCTCTCGTCACATGAACACTCTCGCTATCAAATGTAAGATCACCATCGTCACCAGCGCACTAACCAATGACCTTCTTCCATTCCTAGATTTGCCACGTATCAAGATTGCCTCGATAGCCCAATGGTTTCGGCAACCCATTGTTATCCCACTCCTGAACCATTGCTTCGCTCGTCCAATTCCAGCCCCACAACAGATAATCCATCTTCGTGAAAATCAAATCACGACGATAAGCTCGTAAACCTACTTCAGGCACTCGTAGAGCATGCAATTTGATCGGTTGCGCGATCGCTGATGTCTTCCGTTCTGGTTTCCGCGCCTCAATCCCGCGTTGATCGCACAATGTGTTCGTGACGTGTGAACATCGAGCTCTCGGCTCCTTGAGTATACCCCGCCGTCACAACGATTTCCCATTCGTATGAATTGAAGGTGCCGCCATTCAAATTCTTTCTAGTGCTGCACTATCTTTTACGTCCACGGGTGTACTTCGCCGTTCATGTAACCGTGAAGCTCCGAAGTCCTCATTCGTGAATGCCGAATAGCCTCTCTTGAACCCGTCTAGGTACCCAAAAGAACCAAGTCTTCTTACTTCTCGTTCTGTTCCTCCGTATTGGAACCTCGCTTTCCTTATGAAGGCCGTCGCACCAGCAGAGGTTCACTTAGAGTTACTACTACTATCTCATCTCCATCGTAACAGACCTATTCTATTCTAATCTAATTACTTCTACCCTAAACGTTAAGATCGACATGAATTTCCCAACCTACTACTCTATTTTTGGAAAAACAAAAAAAACTGGCCTATCACAAATCAGTAAAATATTGATAGATGCAATGAAACTAAAATCTGCATGTAAGATTTTAATAAGTTCAAAAGGTCATTAAGAATGGATATTCATTTAAATTTGAAACAAAAAATCATTATCAAGTCAACACAATACATTCAACATATGTTTGACAAGTTTAACATGCTATACTAAGAAAAATATAGACTTCTTTGCCAACAAATTTTAAACTTTATCAAATCATATGATTTGATTTTACACTTTATCAAATTTCACCTTGGAAAAAGTAATTAGTAATTTTGATAATTAATGACTATTTACAATAAAAAATAGATCAGAATACAAACACATAATACAAACAATGAGAGAACCAAAAGAACATCATAGCTAGTGCTAAGAGCATTAGAACAAAAACAAATAACATCCTTTGTAAAACATACTAAATCATAAAGTTCAAGTTGTAATAAAGAAGAAAAATTCTCAATAACTTTATGAGCCACTCTTATACCCCTATAAATCTAGTACAAGTAACAAACACATGTTCTTCATCCTCAACTTTTGCTTTCATCACATAGCTTACAAGTACGTTCACTCCTATCAATGTTCAACCATCGCTATTACTCAATCCCAAGACTATGAGATTTTATCTATGTCGAGCAATAATTTGACGTAAAGATGTAGAGATATCCACAAGTAGATATCCTTGCTCATAATTAACAAGCATAAGATTAACACGAAGTTGATAAAACTCCATTTTAGTGACTCGTTTGCTCCAAATAATTCTGAGAAATTTCTCCTTAATAAGCCCGCGAATGGCCATAGGTTGCAAATTCCAATCAAGTTTTGTCATATTTCACCTTAAAGACCAAGTCACCACATCTGCAAACCATCCCTTGGGATGTATGGTACTCAAAGCTTCAAGAGTAAGTCGAGAAGCATAAAAAAATCTCACATTCAATGTGAATGATAGTCAAGAGAAGAGCTTCAGCCTCAAGAGATATACAACTCGTTTTTGCAAGAGTAAAAGCATATGAAATTTGAGTTTTCATATCCAATTCTTCTTGTAGAATTATTTTTTTGCATCCTCTCCAAACATTGCACACTTGTCTTAATTAGAAAATATAATTTAACAAATCATTTAATTCGAACTAAGTAATTAACTAATGTAATAAATGATAGTAAAAATAATATTTGATAAATAATTTGTTGTCTAAAGATTAAAATATGTTAGTTTTTTTTAAACTTACTGTAGGAAGATTGTATATAATATGAAGATCATTATACCATAACAAAAATTAAACAGAAACATAAACAGAAATGGGGGGGGGGGGGGGGGAGAATTCTTAGAATTTAGCCCAGGTATGTATCTTAGGTTACTTCAATTCTAGTCAAGATTTAGTTTCACCTATCATTACAAATGGAAGATAGCAAAAGCTATTGTTGATCCTTTAAGAATTTCATTAGTAAAAGCACCGTAGTGACAAATCATGTACTTTCATGTTGACATTTTGTTATGTGTGTGTTATGAAATCTCATTTTCTTTGTGAAACTTTAATACAAAGATATTGTGAACTATAATTGTATGTGAAGTCATGAATTCCTTGAAGAAAAACTTGTTATAATTCTGATGTATAAATAACATCATTGAATTTTGATATCTATCATAGCCATACAATTATGATTGACAACATATTTTTGAGCAACGAATTTTATTTCTTGAAATTTATTCCCACGCAAATATCAATTATATTCAATTGACGCCAACTGAGTTAAATTCAGCTATGTTACAATAATTCTTTACTAATTTACCGTCAGCAGAACAAGAAACGATGGTACAATCTTTGACATTTATCGATCTTCGTCATGAAGAAAATGTTGGGTTTGTTCCCTTAATCCATGTATTTTGTCCCTTGTGTCTACAAGGGATCTCTACTAATAAATGGCAAGTAATCTATGGTAAAATACTAAGATTTTCTCTCATCAGCAAGTTCCACTTCCATGAACTAGCAATATTTTGGCTCTTTTTCTGGTGCCAATCCAGCATAAATGATGTACATACACCCGTATGTACATCATTTACCGGATATCAGAGAATGTACGGTTCTACTGCAAACAGATATGATCCACTTTTGCAGTTTTATTGCAATATATGAAAAGTATTAAAACTTAAGCTTTCATACTCTGCAACGGCCTTTTATGCTGTGAAGAGGGAAGAAGACGGCTTTTAAACTTCCTATGAGGAATACAGACGACCAAACTATGGGTCCAAAAGATCCCAGTAACCCCCGCTTAGTTTGCCATAACTACTTTAAAACTGAAGAATGTGATTGCTTATAGCCAGAAGGTGAAAGGGCTCTCAGAGAAACACCGTGGTTGAACTTATTTGTTATTATCTTTCTCTATCTGTTACGAGAATAATTTGGTAATTTTACAAGCATAATATTGTCATATTATTTTACTTGGAAATTTGAATCTTACAGAATCCTGGTTTTCACAATTCTCTTTTGAAAGCCAAATATCCACATTGCAGAAATAAATTCCTTTTAAATAAATGCCAATAAACTCCTATTGTCTTGATGCCGAGTTTGTCGAAGCCGAGTTTGACTGCAGTTCTGGTATGTGTAAATGATAACAGTTTGCTCTGAAATCTTGCACATGGGTATATCTTTTCTCCAACTTATATAAATCTTCATGAAGGGACAATGCTCATTTATGATAAGAAGAAAATATAGTATCTTCATTTTAATTTGTGGTGGATTCCATAATGCTATAATCTTAACTCCTCCAAGATGATTTTTCCCTCTTATTGAACTGGAAATCATATAGTGCTTGGCAGTCGAAAGGTGGTATTATAATTGTCTTCTTAGAGCTTGAGTTCATAGACTTTTCAGACTTTTCTCCTGGCTTTTATCTTCTTACCGGAGGTTCTCTCAACGGAAAAATGTTGATTAGTTTGCTGCATATATTGTGGGCTGTACTTTAACGTATGAAGCCCGCCACACGCGTAACCATGAAACCAGTATCTTCTTCTTTTGTGTTGTCCATTTGTTGGGACTTCTATATCCTCGGGGTTGACATATATTATCTCACCATTCGAACAAAATCGATCATCCTTATTGTGTCGAGACCAACCTAATAATATAACTTGTTTTATCAATCCACATCCACTCCTCCATGTGCAACAATTAAGGAGTGGATTTATTATTCTGTCCAGGGGTTTGTTTTGAGGGTACAATTGGCGACGTTTGTAGGGCGGTAAAGAGAATCATTTATTCATACTTCGCACACAATTTTATTTTCTGTACATTGGCTTGGCGCATTACATATCTGTCCACTCCAGATCGAATGTGGATTGGCAACCTGTTAGTTAATGTGTAGAGTAGGAGCATTTTTTGTTTTCAAAATGTGTATGTATGTATTGAAGGTACATATTGCTTTCATTTTATATCACTTCTCCTAGAAGTATCTGACAAATTGACAAGAAGAAGCGTAATGTCTTGAGCCCTGACTAGAAGACGCAAACCTCATTACGACTTGTATCGTGACGTTAAACAAACTATAATGATGCAAATACAATTTGCAAATAATGAGAAGATTTTATCTTAAATTAAAAACCCAAGACAAGACATTGACTTATTGTCACCTAAATTGGGGAGAAATTTACCTTCATGGATGTTCAAGTTTATAAATCTGGATCTTGACAATGCAAGAAATTCCACTCACAAACCTCCGACATATGGTGCTTATCGCGACAGGACTCATTTCTGCGGGTGAATTACAACAAATTGACATTCAATCTCATACGAAGCTGCTGCATAGAACTTCCGCATTCCACGTGCATAGATTTCAAGATGTCACTCGAAAATCACATATCCAACTCGAAGTTGGACAACAAATAATCCAGTTTTCTGAACTGTTCGAAATCACTCTCCAAATTCAGCAGGACTAGAAGCTAATAGTTATTACTAAGGCTTGTGATTTATAAAATAATTCAGAGGCCTCATGGTAATACGCGAAAAAAGAAGAAGACAACGTGAAGACTTAGTGCAGAAAATATTCAAATTCTGATGACAATCTGAATGGTCCGAATGGAAAGAAAAATGAAGAAGCAAAAAGAAAAAAGATCCTCAAAGCTCATCCACGTCTGGATCATATCGGAAAAAGGCTTTTTGCTTCTCTAGCGCGAATTGGGGTATTTTCGTAACTTGCCCAAGTTTTCCAAGTCAGGGAAGACCTTGTTGCATGGACAAAACTGGCTTTGCAGATCCTCCTCGTATGGAAGTTATAAAGATGGGAAGTAACGAAGAAAGTACAGATCACCGATTAATAACGTTAACGAACGGTGGGACCGCTGGGTCTTCCCGCCCTTTTCCTGTCGTTCATTGGTTTGAGAAGGGACTCTTCGGCTCCTGGTACAGATTCCCGTGTCCGACCGCGATGAAAGCCGCTGTAGGATTGTAGCATGTCACCCCGCGCACAGAGAGAACGATTCTTGTGTGCAAGCGCTTGATTCTATTGTAGGTCCATAATCGATAAAATCTGTACAAGGTGTAGGAGTGGGAAGGCAGCTGGGACTTTGCTAGTTTTAGAGTGACATCTCCAAGGGGTCAGCTGTCGGGCTGCCCTCCGAGAGGCCTCTTGTTTGCTTGATTACTCGTGCGTTCTTTGAGAGATTGCAACTTCGAACTTACATACATTGCACTCTAGAAGCGCGGTGTCCGCGGATTTAACGTCTCGGCTCTGCAAGAGTTTCTTCAATTTTGTCTTCTACATTCTCTTTTCTTGCCAACTGGTCTGTGGAGCGGCGTCGAATGCCTCTGTAGTCCAGGGAGAGAGAATCCAGTCTGAGCGTCACCCCCTTGACCTCGGATCTTCTCCGGTTTGGACTTAGACTCTCATCTGATCGATGAGTCGCTTCAATTATGTGCAGCTCAAAATCTTGCACATTATGAGTCCTTTTGGACGGTAATCGGAGCTAGGAGCAGTGTCTTCGAACTCGTCGAACGTACTGTGTGTCCTAAAAGAAGTGGAACTGACTGTGCTAGTATTACACTTCGAGTTGTTTTCGCGAGAAGAGAAACGCTGATATTACGAGCGTCAGAGTTCGCGGCCTTAGTATTTATTTCCTTGTGGTGAGCGCCTGGAACTCTGGAGTCGGAGGAGAGCAGAGAATTCGAAGTGTTGGAAGTATATCGGAGCTCCCTCATGTATATTGTGACACGGCCGGAAGTTTGTGTGGTGTGTAGAGGTCAAAGGACCTGCTAAGGAGAGCAGGTTCTCAAGCTTTTGGCATGGAGCAATAATTAAAGCTGTTGTTCACCTCGCACTCGAAACGTGGATAAGCATTGGCGGCGTTGGCGGCAGGCAGGAAGTGAAGATGACAAAGTTGAATGCGAAAGCCAGGGCCGTGGGCACTACGCCGAATGTACCGGTTACCAGCAATGTGAGCATTCTCGTTTATTGTCTTCTAATTCCAGTATTGATTGGAGTAACGTCTCCGTTGAATAATTCTTTGCTTGAAATAGTTTTGGAGCCGGTTCTTTGCTCCTAGTTTTCGCAAGTTTTTTCTGAATTAAGTTTCACGTAGGAGATAGTGCACTGTGGTGATTTCGTTCCCCTTTTAAATGTACCTGGCCTCACCTGTCAAACTTCTTAGCTCGTCCAAAAACAAGGTGAAATTCAATCCTATCTTGAATTTGGTGTAGATTTCAGTTTCATCGAAAATGTTTCGTGGGATCTACTTCTGTCTCGTATGTGTGTTTGGATAAGGCCACTGGAGCCCATTCTTTGCTCTTGATTATCTCTCTAGAGGTTGAGTCTTCTTCTGAATTATTTGTTCTAAGGTGGATCGTATTTCTGCGGCCAAATCCCTGCTGTGAATTTCTCATTTTTATGGTAAGGCGGAGGATTTGACAGGTGATTACCGTTGGAACTTCACCAACTACTGTTGAAGTACTTGATAAACACCGACACTCGCGAACTATTAGCCATACGTTCATGCACCTGCACTGCGTATGGCTAATGCTAGCTTCGTGTAATTATAACAGAGTCTCACAGAGACAGTCCAATAAGAATACACCTGTGACAGGACGGTTTAACGACCTTCAAACCTTACTTGTCTGCAGACAACTGCATCTGGGAGTGGAGGAGATGGGGAAGTAACAAATTCACCAACATCGGTCCTACTCGATGATGAGGTATATCATATGCGCATCGATAGCTCTCCTGGTCGTTCGAATTCCACAAGAGGAAGAAAACATGCGTAAATACGTCCAAGAAGTCACAGAGTCACAGCAGTAGACCTTGTTCGGTTCACTTTACTCGAAGAGATACTTAGGATGAGTTTTACCTTGGTCCATAGGTCCTCAACAATTATACCTGGCTTTTGTGTTGTTTTTCTGTTCCTAGACGGTTGATATCTCGTCTAAAGAACATGAATAATTTTGTTCAGATTCAGGACGTAAAACCCATCATCCTCCCTGAGAAATTGGTGGAGGAGGAAAGAAAAATGGAAGAAAAGCGGATCAAGGAAGCAGAAAGGTTGTTGGAAGAGAAGCGCATCAAAGAAGCTGCAGTTGAAAAACAGGAAACCGCTAGCGCAACGGCATCCAAAAACACGGAGTCAATGTTCACCAAATTGGATGCTCTACTCAGCCAGACTCAACTATATTCCGAATTTCTTCTCGAGAAAATGAACAACATAGCTCTGGTGTGAACCTTCACATGGGAACATGAGTGCATTTTGCTGCTTTCATGCAATCACAGTCTTATGTACGTTTTGCATCTTTGATTCATGACGTGTATTCCAGTTGAGTGAGTTGATTAAGTCGTTTATACAGAACGGCGATGAGTCCAAGAAGCAAGGGAGCAAAGGTGGACGAGCAACCAAGAGAAAACTCGCTGCAGAAGTTTGTGCCAGGGTAAATACTCTATCCATGTTGAAGTTTACTAAGCGGAGGCACTTGTTTGCTTTCATATAGCGTAATATAGGTCCAGTACTTGTGCTAAAACCTTTCTGGACTTGCAAACAGGAGAAGATGTCGAAAAGAGTGAGAGAAATGGCCGTAGAAGACGACACAGTCGAGACTGATGAGTTGTCGACAGAGGACGATCGAATATTGAAAGAGCAGAAAGAAATATGCCCTCTTTTAACAGGAGGTGTTTTGAAGTCGTACCAGCTTAAGGGTGTGAAGTGGTTGATATCTTTGTGGCAAAATGGACTGAACGGCATTCTGGCAGATCAGATGGGTCTTGGGAAGACAGTTCAGTCGATAGGGCTACTTGCCCATCTCAAAGGGAAAGGCATGCACGGGCCCTTTCTTATATGCGCTCCGCTGTCAACCCTGAACAACTGGGTGAATGAGTTCAAAAGGTTTGTCTCAGTACATGTGGTATTAATTTGTCCGTCATTGATCACGTTCTCCTTTCGCTCGGCCTCAACGGTTGCTTTGCACGGTCTTGTGCCGTATAATTCTTCTGGGTACATAGGTAGAATCTTGGAAGAATGCTTTATAGAACCTCCTAATTTCGGGAAATTTCCCGTTATTTATATGCTCCTCGTCGGCTCACATGTATCCTCTATAAGGTGCACTGCAATAACGAGGGGTCGATGTCACCTGATGCAACAGGTGGACCCCAGCTTTACCTGTAATACTGTATCACGGGACCAAAGATGAGCGGAGCGAGCTGAGAAGGACAATGCCTGCACAAATAACGCCCCGCTTCCCAGTTGTTGTCACTTCATATGAAGTAGCTATTCATGATCGTAGGTTCCTCTGCCGTCGCAAATGGAAATATATCGTTGTTGATGAGGTATGATCAACGGTCATCAACCTAGCTGTTCCAGTAGGTTACTTCTTGAACAGGTTTTTACTTTTTGGCGTATGCTCATTGTTCCTGGTGAAACCTCTAAATCGTTTTGGTTTACAGGGGCATAGGTTGAAAAATTTTGACTGCAAGCTTATAAGGGAACTGAAGCTCATCCCCACGGAGAACACGCTTCTACTGACGGGAACACCCCTTCAAAATAATTTGTCTGAGTTATGGTCTCTACTAAATTTCATCTTGCCGGATATTTTTACTTCGCTGTCGCAGTTTGAATCCTGGTAAGCATAAACGTTGTTCTAAGTTTATTTTCTAGAATTGACAATCAGTAATATACAGTTAGATTTCAGCCCTATCCTGGTGCGACTTTTATGCTTCAAGCTATTGCGATTGCTGTGCAATTTGACATAGAAGGAACTTGTTTGGATATTTCTCCCCTTTTTTAACTCGATGATGAATTCACTCTATGATAAAAGTGACGTGTGGGCAGAGTGGACTTCTCTTAAACGCCGGCCAAGTCTCCTGATTAAACGCCGAAACATAAATCTCCACTTATTTATGTCCTTTTCCTTATTCAGGTTTGATTTGTCCGGAAAGCAGAGCCAGGGTCTCAATAAGGAAGAAATCGATGAAAAACGACGGCTGGAGGTTCTTAATACTATCTTGTCCTGAGCAATGGTTGTCTGGTCGCGCTTCAGTAACGATTTCACATTGACGTGATATGATAGTCTATGGTTTGAAAAGAATTGGTCTTCTATATTAGAGGAAGTAAAGTTATGCTTGGTTCGTTCCCATCATTCAGCCTCGTAAATGGTTCTTTTGATCGACGGTAATATTACTCTATTCGGCAAGAGATTATGCCAATGTTCTGACCTTTGAAGGACCTTTGCAGGTTGTGAACAAACTTCATATGATTCTGAGACCATTTTTACTCAGAAGATTGAAAGAAGAAGTGGAGAAGAACATGCCACTTAAGAAGGAAATCATATTTTATGCCCCTATGACAGAAGAACAAATGAAGTTCCAACAGCTTTTGATCAACAACACCCTTAATGAGCACTTTGAAGCTAGAAGTTCAGGTGTGCTTTTTAGTTGTTCATGTTTTAGCTGTTCACATAGAAATTGGATTTCAAATGAAATGGAGATCTGACATGACCTTTGTTTCTTCTAGGACTCAAAATTACGATATCCATGTTACAAATCGCCTCTATAAGACACATGATTCCTTGTTTTCAGACCTTCACTAATTATATCCAGCATCAAGTGTTATATATGGCTAGCATTCTGCCAAAGTCGATGATTTCCAGAAGTTGTCAACGACAATCATACACTATGTACCTTCAATGCTACTTTTTAATTAAAGTGCATGTAGTCTTAGAAATAGAGCTATTATTACTGATCGATGTTTGTTAGGGAAATGGATTATCAGCGAATTTGACTGAAAGTATGAGTCTTCACACTATGCAGTTGGCGGTTACAAGAGCAGACTCAACAATGTAGTTATGCAGCTGAGAAAGAATGCAAATCACCCTGATCTTCTGGTGTCTCATTTCGACGAGAGTAGTAAGTATCTGGCTTTTGTATCAGTTCTACATCAGCAAGGAAATTTTGTATTCAAAAGCCTTGAATTGGCCACGGTTTTCAGAGCTTAATCGAAATGCTGAATTCAATACTTATCGCTCTAAGATTGTGTTTCTTCATTTACACCCACATCATCCAGTAAAGTCAGTTTTCTTGTGAGCAACTCTTTCTCAACTTTCTGCCAAACCTTGTTTTCTCTTCGTATCACTCGTTTATGGGATCTGTGTGACCTCTCATTAACCCTTATCCTTCCTTCAATTGTGGCTTGCTCCGTCCTTTTAGTGAACAAGGCATTTTCTGACATGTATGCATCTCACTTTTTCTGCAGACAGTGCTGTGCATACAAGGCTCTGTATCTTGGAATTGTTCTAATTCTTGATACAGCTTGTGATCATCTGAGGACTGTAATCTCATACGATGTCTTTGTTACTTGTTGTGATTACAACAGTCGACTATCCCCCTGTGGACGAAATGGTGAGCCAATGTGGTAAACTGAAGCTGCTGGAGAGACTGCTTCTTCATCTGAAAGCACGAGGTCACAAGGTAGCGATTTTCAGAGTTTCGATTTGTCACATAGTACAGCATGGTCTTCAAACATGTCTATCGAGTCAATCTTTTCTCTGCAAGTTACTCTTGTTCTGATCGGGACAGGTGGACTTTTATCTTTTAGGAAAGTTGATCAATTTAACGTATGCTTTTGTGATGTGTAGGTGCTAATTTTCTCCCAAATGACAAGGATGCTGGATATTTTAGAGTATTATCTGCAGGAGAGAGGAATGGATCCTTGTCGTATTGATGGTAAAGTGAAACTTAAGGAGCGTCAGGAACAGGTACGACGACTATTGATTGAGTATGGCGCCAGCTAACTTCTGGCAATGAGTTTTCCTCGTAAAAGTAGATGTCGCTAATAATCAGACACCTGTTTTAAAGGTCGAGATATCAGATTTAGCATTTTGTTAGATTAAACGTTTAGTTGAGGCCTGCGCTGAAAATTCTAGCCCGCCAGTCTAGGTGGATGAGAACTGCCATAAGATATCAAGACAATGAACAAAGTGGATATATGCTGTTGTAACATCACTCTGCAGATCCAAGACTTCAACGACGAGAAGAATGGAAGGTTCATATTTCTGCTTAGCACTCGAGCCGGTGGGCTTGGTATCAATTTGACCTCAGCAGACACAGTAATCATCTACGATAGCGATTGGGTATATTACTGGATCCTTAGTACATCGTCAGAAGTTTTTCAGTACTTATCTTGTTAACTATGTTGGACGATAACAGATTTTTATGAGCTGGAAATGTTTGGAATGATTGCTGTGTGGAACGGCATTGACTTTCTCGAAAGTCCATTCTTCATAGTCTAAATAAAAAAACTCCGCTTCATGGATGCAGAATCCACATATGGACCTCCAAGCTATGGATCGTTGCCATCGTATTGGTCAAAACAAGCCAGTGCATGTATACAGGCTTGTCACTGCACAATCAGTGGAGGTACAACATTATCAAACATCTTGTACTAAACGTGGGCTACGAGCACTTCACTTTATCTGCTGAAAACTTGCTATGAGTCTTTTACCGGAAGAGTATGTGCTGTAATATTTGGACTATGCTTCTTCTAAGAGTTCCTTCAAGAGTTGGTACTAGTATCTCACAGAATATCTTATATGCAGTGCAAGATGATCAAAGTGGCCAATTGCAAGATGCAGCTGGAACATGTGGTTATTGAGAAGGGGCAGTTCAAGCAAGAGCAATACCTTCCCAAGACCAAGCTGGAGGTGATTATGATTCCTAGCGCTTCGATCCAGCAAAAGTAAATAGTTGGGTAGTTGAGCTACTTGGTTTGGCTGAATTATAGTGTCTGTAAAAGAGTTGTGCTTGTGTGGAGTATGAATTGACGTTTTTGATTTCAGGAATCTGATCTTCTTGCTCTTCTTCGACAAGAAAGAGATGTGGAAGAGGAATATGTTCAAAGCTCGGAGATAAGCGAAACAGACCTTTTGAAGGCTCTCGATCGAACAGAATTGTATGCGGGCAAGTACGCGCAAGCCCATAATCCAGCTCTAGACTTCCCCATTAAAGGTCCAGGCTGGGAAGTGGTTCTGAAAGGAGATTCTTCGAGCAGCCTCCTGTCGTCTATCGAAGGGTATAGGAAGATTCCCTTGGCCAGCGATGTAAAGACCGAATAGATACGAGGCTGGCTGAGGCACATCGATGGCCGAGGCAGAGGTTCCGTGGACGTGGTGTCCTACAAATAAGAACTCACCCTTGTAAGTAAAGTGCCATGTGATGCAGCCTTCTGGCCTCAACTACGGAATCTCAACAAATAGAGGAGATTATCTTGGACCTTTTTTTCTTGATGGTTCCCTGAGTCATTATTAGAATCGTTTAGCCGTTGATAAGGACGGTGCACGGTTGTCCGTGATGTCTAATTTACGAATGCAGAAATCAGTCCCTAGACATACATTGGGTAATACCAGCGTGATTCAGCTGTAAACATTGATCCCCATTTCGATCATACAATTTAAAATTCTGTACCATAGATGCGACTAGCTTTTTACCATTTTGTCGATAATTGATCATTGGAATTAGACAGCATGTAGTGTAGTAGATTAGGAACGGACTCCATATGGTGCTTAGCAGTGCCTATTTTGTTGGTAATGGGGCTTTTGCTTTCACCATCGCACTGAGGAAATTCTTACTCATTGCTGTCCTTCCCACGTTGGAGTGTAAGCGTAGTTAAGAGTCATTGACGTTATCAGAGACGAGTTCTCGGGCGAAAACGTTATTTGACACAGATCATAGAATGTTACACGAGTGTAGTATTTTCCCGAACTTCAACTTCGTAATGTTCCGAAGATGGAAATCATAGGAGACATTTAAAAAAACTTTGTAGAGAGCCTCAGGAAATAGTACCTGAAGATTCTTGATGAGAGTAAAGCGCTTCATCTTTTCAATTTATTGATTGTTTCCTATTAGTGGTTGTCATGTATCATACATTGTGATGTAAACAATCATTTATAACTAGGTTCTAATTGTTATGTCGATTCATGATTGAGAGCACTAGATGATATCATTTATCTCAATCTTATTTTTTTAATAGAGTATTGAAAGTGACTTGAGGTGTGGCATATTTTCAAAATAAGAAGAATAACAAACGTTCTGGATTTAAAGATATATATATGTCTAGGAATAAATTCATAGTTTTGGATTCAATGAGAGATACAAATGTAGAGAAAAATATCTGGAGAATAAAACTATGATATGTTAGAAATGTCGCAAGAGTGATGTCTTTAGTTTTACAACTATAAATGTTAATCTTTTGTTAAGTATATGGTTCAAAAGTTTGATTTCTGGAGTATGAATCGTAATCAGTTAGTAATAGACAATGATGTAACAATTACGATCTGTGCATCACCAAATATTAAGTGATGTATGGTGTCTAAATAGTGACTTTGTTTATATATCTTGTGTTTTTCCGCATTTTGGCACTTTGGATTTCATGGGCTCAATCTATTTATCATTAAACATTCGTTTTTATCAAATTAGTGTAGTAAGGTGTGGTATTAATATTCATACTAAAAGTATTTAAATTGTCATTAAATATTTTCCAAAAACACCCTATTAAGACCTACAATTTTCACCCTTCTAGACAATAACCTATGTTAGCCCTGTATACTCTTACCAATAAGACCATTTGCGAATGGTCATTCTCTAGCTCATCCACTATTTCTTACTCTAACAAGAAGTAGTCCAAATTGCCTACTCCATCTAGCAAGATGAATGATTGACTGTAACATTATTTTGGTGTTACTATGAGTATTTTTCTTACACTACTTCTCTTAAGTGATGGCTTCCAGTAATCTTACTAGTAAAGACAATATTCCTTATCTAAACCACAATGTACCTTGTCTATCTTACATTGCCACTCAAACTTGGGGTAATTTAAAATATATTTTTAATTTCAAGAACCAACAAAATACAAAACAAGTTGACTAAGAAAAATTTAAGCTTTAATTACTAATGAAGTAATTAACTTTATCTAAATTTACCTCATCTAAGATGTCAATTAGATTCTAGAATTTTGGTTTGAATATTAATGAATTAATTAATTTTATCTAAATTTGCCATAGCTAAGATGTCAATTAGGTGTTAGAATTATGGTTTGAATATTAATGAAATAATTAAATTCATCTAAATTTTTCTCAACTAAGATGTCAATCAGATATTAGAATTTTCGTTTAAATATTATTGAACAAATTAATTTTATCTAAATTTTCCCTAGCTAAGATGTCAATTAGATACTAGAATTTGGTTTAAATATTACTGAATTAATTACCTAAGTTTTCCCCACTAAGATGTCAGTTAGATATTAGAATTTTGGATCTCATATCTGCAACCTCATATTAATTCTCAGTTAGTTTAATTTAAATTAACTCATCATACTTTTAGAAGATTAAGATTCTTTCTCATATTTATTTTTCAAACATTTTCTTTATTAATCACTAAAGTTCACACACACATCAACATACCAAGATATAAAAAATGTCACTCTTTCATTGAACGAAACAAATCTTTACACATATGGTGTAAAGATCTTTAAACACATGTTTGAAATTATCTTGACTACCTCTCTACAAGTGTTACTTGAGAGACTACTATAATGACAAATGGTAATTCTTGTCTTACTTAATTTTACAAATACAAATCATAGTAAGTTTGACTAGTTCTTAAATATATGATAACATATCATTTGTATTCTAAACCTTCGAGATGTTCAATCTATAGATTAGTATTTATAGATTGAGGTGACAATATGTGAGTGAATTTTTCCACTTGTCACAAAATCAACTTTAGATTTAGTATCGTCAATAAAGTCTTCAGTATTTAATCAAGCCAATGAAAATTAATCATATAATCAAAAATCTTATAACTTGGAATGTAAAGTTTTGTGGAGACAAAATAGAATTGCACATCCAAATATTTTAAAAATACATTTATTATTCCGTTAAATTTAAACATTATAGCTAAACTTAGTCATCACTAAATAAATTTAGTTATAAATAACTAGACTTAATTATAACTAAACTAATTATAATAAACTCTTTGGTTATTTCTAATTGTACTTCACATACAAAAACCAATCCCACAAATCATAAAAAATGTGTATCCTATATATTTGTTGCCGAACATCCAGATCGGTAATCAAGAGCAAATGAGCTTCAACATTAAACAATTATTGATTGAACTAATTCTATTCAAAATTTTGTGAAGCCAATGTGTCAACTAGATCATAGAATTCCAAATTTCATTTCCCAAAAAATCCAAATACTTTAAATCAGGCTGCTAGTAATATTACTGCCGCTACTTAACTTTCAGATTGGTAGCGGATGCAATTGAACCCCATTGTTAATATCTACTAGTTAAAAATCATACTTCTACTTGTGACTATATCTGATCAAATGATTGCGCAAACTTCAGCAAAAGTAGTATGTGCCTAGATCACTTCCGGATGCATCACATTTGTCTTTTGTCAATACTTATCTACTGCATCTATTGTCATCCACTTTGGAACAAGATGGAAGTCGTCAAATGTCTTATTTAACAAAATCTACTATTATTTGATTATTTCCTAGTCTTATCATCTCATTACATCTAATTTTTTAACTTTGAGGTCAGAAAGTGAAATTATTTTTGGATCCATGTGAAATTTACTTTCCACAATTTATTACATTAGAAAAATCTTTGGCATTTTCTCAATATCAAACAATTTAGTACTTATGGAAATTGATCAACCTTGTAATATTGACAATAGTGGATCTTTTAAGATTCAAATGTTTGATAAAGTCCAATTTCCAAGTTAGATTAAGACCTAAAATGAGATAAATTTGATCTATGAAATGTTAACCTGTAACAGTAGGATTTAGAGAAAATTTCATTCGACAATGAAAACATAAATTCTAAAGATGAGAGTCACCAACAATGGTTTTCCTCTCCCTTGAATAGCTTTTACCAACAAATACAAGGAGATAATATCTACTCCCCATCATCCAATCCATTCCTAGTGGATTGATGACATGGCGGATAAACCTAATGAGCACGGAGATTGATGACGTGTCATTTCCAACTAACAAACTAACTAACACACTCAATCTTTACCTAACTAACATTCGTATTGATGACGTGGCACTGTAAATATTCCAGTATCATCTACTCTACTCAATCTTGAGTAACCTTCACTTCAGTTCTAACTAAAGATGGTTACAATTTTTCTCCTTTTAAGATGCAACGTCCTTGTTGCACATACGTTCAAACTTTTGAATTATCAAAGGTTGCATTTGCTATGTTTTTAGTTTGTTCTCAAGTTGATTCATATGATGGATAGACTTTTCATTGAATCAAATACTCAACTTTTGGATATTTATGACCTCAAATGCGTTTCTTGAGAATATATTCAACCTCAAACTCCTCATGATTTGCTATCAAGGTTGGAAGTGTTTTGTAACACAATTACTCTTCTTTCGAAAGTCGCATCAAACTTGAAAGAGTTATAGTATGAACTTCATACATGAGATAAAATGAAGACATTTTTTTGGGATGCATTAACATAATTGTTTTATGCGAATTCCACAAGTGTCAAAAGTGTGTTCCACTCTTCTTGTTCTTCTAAAGTGAATGCTCATAACATATACTCTATGATTTTATTTGACCTCTTCGTTTGTTCATTAGTTCGAGGGTGATAGGCCATTGACAATGTTAGTTTTGTTTTAAAATAACTTAACAAAGTTTTCCAAAATAAAATAATGAAGTGATTAACTCTATCTATGATTAATACTTTGCTTAAGCCATGAGATTCACAAAAATTACATCTAGATGCAATTGAGCTAGTTGTGTAACTGTTACACTTTTTGTTGTTAGCATGATGTGAATCTTCTTGCTTAATTTGTCCACAAAAACCACCATCATGTCATAACAAAATATTTGGTAACTCTCATATGAGATCCATAGTGACATAATCTATCGCTATTCGAGAATAAGAAGATGTTGTAATAAACCCGTTGGTTTTTGATTACTTGTCTTGTTTTGTTGACAAGCAACACAACTTCAAACGTAAGACTCCACATCTTCACGTATTTTGGGCCAATAGTATATTTTTGTATGCTCTCCAAGGTTTTTTTCACTCCCACATAACGTGCAATGGCTGTGTCATGACTTTTGACCTAAATTATTGTGCGCAATCATTGGTAGTGTGGAATCTATATACAATTCTTGTAAAACGCCAAATGTCAAGACTTCTTCGCCTTTCCAATTTGTAGTGTTCGAGTGATATCTTCATACTTTTTTGTGGTTAATGTCATCTTGCTTCATCAATCAGCCTAAATTTTCACTTATACAATATGATTTAGACAATGCATGTGTGTGGAGCATCCGCAAGTTGCTTCTTGAACCCCACATACACAATCTTTATCTTGAAATATTAACGCCATTTTGCCCATTGAATTTTTCGTTTGGAGTTTTGAAAAAAATCAAGTTTATGATCATTCTCCACCACAAAGCCATTATCATCCAAGTAATGCTTTCCGTTTTTAATTGCCAACACAATGGCTTACTCATATCATTTTGTCGTGTGATAGTTTTGTTATGTCGCCACCTTCTTTTGATAATAGATTGCAATTGTATATCATCAATCCTTTCATTCTTGTTGAAGTAGGACATCCACCGTTGTACCTGATGCGTAAGTAGCCAACTTGATATGAAGGTTAGATACACATCATTCGAGGATAGATGCGTGTAACAAAGCATCTTTCAATGCTTGAAAATCTCACTCTTGAGTTGTTTCACATCTCCAATTTTGAACTTTCCTAGAATAGAAGTCAAGGCCTGAGCTAAGCAAGCAAAACCTTTCAAAAATCTACGATAAAATCCAGTGAGTCCTAAAAAGCTCTTCAATTGAATTTGATACTTAGGTGTTGTTCATTTCTAAATGACATTTATGTTCTCATTTACAACTTGGATTACTACGTCTATAACTCTATAATCCAAGTAATCTACTTCTGATTTGCCAAATTCACATTTTGGAGTTTTGTGATACAATTGATTGTCTCTCAAAACTTGAAGTACTTCTCGCAAATGACGTCTATGATCACTCAAAGTTTTGATATACATCAATTTATCATCTAGAAAAACAATGACAAAATTATTTAGATTAGAACAAAAGATATCGTTTATAAATTCCATGAATGTAGTTGGTGCATTAGTGAGATCAAAAGGTATAACTAGATATTCAAAGTGGCCATACATAGTACAAAAAGTAGTTATGTGGACATCTTCATCTGCAATTCAAATTTGATTGTAACCGCTTTTCAAATTTAGCTTGATGAAGTACTTTGCTCCTTGAAGTTGATTAAACAAATCATCCATACAATGTAATGGATATTTATTTTTCTCCGTTTGTTGATTTAAGCCCCGGTAATCGATCCATAATCTCATGGATCCATACTTCTTCTTCACATAGAGCACTGGAACTTCATAAGGTGAAACAATTGGTTGAATAAATCACTTGCTCAACATTTATTTCACTTGAGCTTTGCATTCTTTGAATTCGTTTGGAGTCAAACGATATGGAGGTTTGCAAGTTGGTGTACTTCCAAGTATCACCTCAATCTTGTGATCTACTTGAGTATTTGATGATTATCCTGCAAGTAGATCATATGGAAAAACATCTTCATACTCCATAAAAATTTTGTTCAAGGACTCTAAAATGTAAAGTTTGTGTGTGAAGTCAATATCTCTTATAAGTGCAAAGAAATATACATCAAATCTAAAAATGAATGTTTTATTCATCAAAAAGAGGAATTAATTCATATTTTGAGATCTAATTCTATCTCGATAGATCTTCTCATCAATATTTGTTATCACTTTTCTTCTTCAATCTACCTTTGAATTATATTGCTCTATCCAAGTCATTACAAGGATGACATCATAACGATCTAAGCGAATTAGTCTTCATTTAGTGCTATTCTTGTATCTATTTATGAAGAATTTTACACTTAGTGATAATGTTTCTATCAATTCAATTTGACTTTTTGGCAATTCAACTTACTCACTCACGTCCTTCATCAAACTCGAATCTAACTGCATAGCAACACTCCTTGATAGAATATTCTTTGTTGCTCCAAGATCGATCATAATTTTCATCATTTTTCTACAATCCATCTGCGACAATGAGTTTAATTTGCTTCATACTCCTTCCATGAGCTTCCAACCATTGAATTTTTTCAATTTTGCTTTTTTTTTTCTTGTTGGATGAGTAAGGCCGCGAATCAAGTTTACTGATGATTTTTGTTTTCCAAAACTTCTTTCTCCACCCCTTCATACTCTATTTACTCCATGTTGTTGAATGGTTGTGCTGTATGGATTGTTCTCCTTGTGGTGTCGGTCGAATTTGGCAAAACTTGGCAATGTGATACATTTGTACACATGCATAGCATTGACAATTATCATGAACTTCCATTTTTACTCAAAGCACTCTATTATTTGCATAATCTTCTTGCAAATTTAAAACTTTTAGTCGCCAAAACTCACCTTGAAATCTTGGAGTTGATTCTCTTGCTAGTGCAAAATTTTATATACGTCGAAGGTTTTCCAAGTAGATTGATCTCAAAAATTGCTCATTAGTTCACCGAATGTGACACCATAAGCACCCAAAATGCGTTGAGCAATTGCAATTGTTTCATTCACTGTAGATGTATTGTTTACTATCACCTCCTTTTGAATTTGATACTTCAAGCCTTGTTTGAATAAGCCAAAATTCTTCAATACACTCATGGATACTTTCTTTTTGCCTCAAACCCACAACTTTATTCTTGCAATTTGAATAAAATACAACGATTGAAAATTAGACTTCTTGCATTCTACTCCACAAAATGATAGCAACTCGTTTTCAAAGCATTCTCTTCCATGTTGAATACCATGTGAGAGACTTATTCGCAAGATAAGATCTCATGAACATTTTTGCAATATAATCAAAACATGAAAAAACATGAAAAATGAAATAGATGAATATTCATTCTTATTATCAACCCCTCTAAAATTTCCATTGCTCTACTTACTTTGTAAGCTCATACATTCTAGGATTTTTCCATTTGAAAGCAAAAGATTTGCTTGATATTCAATCTCTTGAAGACGTCTCATATGTGACTCTTCTGCATCAATAGGATTTGGTTCCGACTGAAGTTGGAAAGCTTGAACTTGAGGTTAAATTTCCATCTTTTCAACTAATTCTCTCTCTACTTTCTCACTCTTCATGCAAAGATTTTATCTTTTATGGTATGCACATCTACTATCATCTTTTACAACTCTTTCATCTCCTTCATGATTGCCTTAAGAACATCACCCATATCGATTTATGTTCTCATGCTTTCTCACACTCTTTCTAATACAAAGTGAGTATAATCACTAAATGATCTCTTAACAAAAGAGTCACAAAAGGTATAGGTGATTATATCACGACTTTATATTACTATTTCCCATAATTCATCATAAAAAATCTCTCCACAATCTCTTCTGTCAATATACTATTCTAATCTTTACATACGTGTTGAATCAAACCGGGGTGGATGATTTGCAAATCAAATCCATCAAACATTCAGTAAAGAATGTATATGATGCAATTTCAAGTTTCTCAATAATTACTTATTGGAAGAATCAGTGCTAATCTTGACTCCATCAATCTAGTCATAAAATCTACACCCCAACAAGAGACAAAATGCATCAAAAAATATTTTTTTTCCATGCAATGAAGATGAAAATCAAATAGATTAGGAATCGATCAATGCGGTACTGGACTTTAGTGAAGTCCATTAATATCTGCAAAATCACAATTTTTTCCCTTTCCTCTCTCTCTACATGCGTATTAATGACCTTTGCCAACCTCTATATACTTTCAAAATTGCATTCCATCATCACTCACTTGCTATTTCATAAGGAGTAATCCATACTTAAGAAAACAACAAGGTCGCTTTGGTACCATTGTAAGAGTAGAGTTTAGAGAAAATTTCACTCGAAGATGAAAACATAAACTCTAAAAATGAGAGATATCAACAATGATTCTCCTCTCCCTTATATAGCTCTAACCAACAAGTACAAGGAGATAAGATTTTATTCCCACCATTCAATCCACTCCTAGTGGATTGGTGACATGGCGGATAAATCTAAAGAGCACGCGTATTGTGACATGTCGTTCCCAACTAACACATTAACTAGCACGTTCAATTATTAACTACCAGTCACGCAAATTAATGACGAGACACTTAAGATATTTCACTATCATTTACTCTACTCAATCTTGAATAATCTATACTTTAGTTCTAACTAAAGGTAATTACATAGACTCAAAAAACCTTGAATATAGCTTAAAGAAGAAAGTGCTTGAGGTGAAATAAAGGGTTATAAATCAAGCATGTGAGATCAAAGAGACAAAAAGCTAAAAAACATATTTAGAGTTTGATCACATTATGAATAAAAAGATCATAAACACCAAATACTAGCCAGTGCATAGAGCATTAGAATAATAAATAATGACAGCCCTAATATAAAAATCTAAATCCAAAAAATATGCAATAAGATTATGTTTGGATATCATTATCATCTTTGATAAAGTCAACTTTACTAAAACTTGATCTGAGATATTTCATGTGTGACATTTTAGGTGAGGATCATGAATAATTTTTTTTCATATTCTTTTTAAACAATAGTAAATTGTTATTTGGAATACATGAAAAAAACTTTAGAGTTTTGCAAATATTGTGTTATGCTCAAGCATCATAATCAAACCTTTGATGTTGAAACTCACAATTCCAAACAATCAGTTGAATATGTATATAATGATATGTGAGTATGCTCTCCAAAGATTTTACTCTCTTGTATGTTTTTATATTTATTACTTATTGATAAATACTCAAAGTTTTTATGGATTTATTTCATCACACACAAGGTGTATACCAATTTCAAAAGTTGAAAAGTTCAAATTGACACTTAAAATAGACAAAAAAGATATTTACGCACAAATAATTAAAGGAAGTATAATTTTGAGTAGTTTTGTAAACACTACAAAGAGTATGAGATTATTGGCCATCTCATTCCAACATATACTCCGCAAAGAAATGTAAATGTAAATAAAAAAAATTCACAAAAATTTTGTAGCAACATAACTTTGAGGAAGATGCATGCGAAATTCCATGCACAAAGGGGCTTCACAAACAAAGAATTTTGAGATTTAACTTTATAATTTTTAATTTTAGATATTGAAAAATTCAATCTTTTAGAGTCTATATCTTCAAGTTTAGTATTAATAAGAGCTAAAATTTTTGGAATAGAGGCATGGATTTGAATAATGCGGACTAGATTGCAAAAGCTTACAGAGAATAAAGTTTCACAAACAAAGTTGTGTGAATTTTGAGTTTTTAGTTTTAAAGATTGAAGACCTCAATATTGCAAAGACCATATCTTCAAGCTGAAAAATCAACTAAAGCTACAACTGAGCGTGGAATTGAAAACCGCGCACTATGGTGCACAATTTCATGCATAACAAACTTTCACAAACAAGATTATTTGAATTTCAAGTTTCTAGTTTTAGGCACTAAAGAATTCAATCTTGCGGAGGTGATATTTTTGAGCTAGAGTGCAAACCAAAGCTGAATTTTTGAATTTTCAACCTAAATCATGCATTTTTCATCTCTTTTATTTACTCTCTTACTATTATAGACAATTTTCCTTGCAAGCAAACAAGGTTAAGATTAGTTGATAAATCTTTGGATGTACAAAGTTAACTTACTATGATGAGGCTTTACAAAAACTTGATGAAGTCTAAGAAACAAATTTTTTTGAGATGAAAGCAAGAGTACTTAACAAAACATCTATTGGAAAACATTAAATCTTTCTGGAGATGGTTAGTGATATGGTCTTGAAAACCTACTCCTGATCCCAAATCTGTAAATTTTTTTTGCTAAAAAGCTTGATTTATTCTTCAACATTACCTCAATGCCACTTTGTTAAGGAATTTTTAGTTTATTTTTTTAAGCAAAGATGATGACTCAAATCAAAAAGTTAACAAATGATAAATGGGAAAAATTTCAATGATCATTTTATTAACTCCTCAAATGAGGAGGAGATTGTATCAAACCGATACTTATCAAAATGTTGATATATTTGATTTTACTTCAACTTGATCTTTGAAAGATATTGTTTCTATTCACAATTCAGAATGTAAGTACTTGATGACAAACTATTGCACTATCATGATGAAAGTGTTTTTTCCAAATTGTTTGGCAAATTGATGAAATTAAAGTTGAACACATGAATTAAATAAAAAAAGAGCGCAGATTCAAGCTATTTTTTTGCCATACATACAATATTATTGATCATATCTTGATCAATGGGAAAAATTTTGTGCTTTCATTGATTTCAAGAGAGCTTTTGATGCTATATCTTGTTAACATTTATGAGAAAATTTGCAAGCCATTGAAATATCACCAAATTTCATAATAGTCGTGACCATGTTATACCATTCTGTTGGAGCCAAGATCAACAATTTTCAAATTGAAGAGATTTTGAGTCCATTAGAATCATTCAAGATTGTATTCTCTCTCTTATTCTATTTGAAGTTTTTATAGATGATATCAAAGAGTGGACACAAAATGATGATACCAAAGATGTAAAGCTTGTAAAACTTTGTCAACAAATCTTTATTATATGCATACTATATTGTATTACTAACACGAGATGATATTAGTTAAAAAAACACCTAGATATCTTGATAAGTTTTGATATCCAAAATTAAACGAAATTAAATATGAAGAAATGTCATGATAATGTGCAGTAGATCTAAGTTTTACTTCTTTTATAAAGATCTACAATTATAAAAAGTGAAGAGCTATAAATATTTAGACATCTATCTACATTGATAGGAGTGAACGTATTTGTAGACTATGTGATGGAAGAAAAGTTGAGGATGAAGAGCATGTATTTCTTACTTGTTCTAGGTATGTAGAGTTTCGAGTGGCGCATAAAGTTGATGTCGAGAATTTCTTTTCTCTGCTTCAACTCGAGCCTTATGATTTAGGTTGTTACATTAGAGATATTATTAGTTACCGTTCTAGTGCTTTGGGCACTAGCTAGGGGGTTCTTTTGGTTCTCTCCTAGTTTGGAGTTGGATTGTTTCTATTGTGGTTTTTAGCCTTTTGACCCTTTGGGTCCCACGGGCTTGATCTATTTATCATTTACCATTTAGTAAGTAATTTTACATCAATACCAAGTATGAGCTCTTTGTTGTACGAAGACACGTTAGGAAAATGCAAAGAGGCTGCAAAAGATTTTTTGACAAAAAAATGTATGTAAGAAACCAAACTTCATTTGCTATTTTTCTTGTGGAAACATATTGTCTACCTTTAGAGTCTACAACTCTTTACAAAAATATCACTTATATCAGAAGTATGAATACTCTTATTGCTTCTTTACCTTCTCTTCAAGCTTTGCGTGCCATAGATTCTATGAATTAGCTAGCAAATGTGTTGACTTGATCTTTGAAGTGTAATGTGGTGGATTTCATTTGAGATTTTTAATCTTAGAACACTCTGCGAGCGTCTATAAGAGTAAGTTTTCATCATCATTTGAAACAGACAAGGCACCAAAATGCAATTTTATCAATTTCATGTGAATCTTATGCTTTTTTTATTATGTACAAGAAAAAATACATGCATGAATCTCTACATTTTTACGTCAAATTATAGCTTGGCTAAGGATTATGTTCTGTAGTCTTGGCATTGAGGAAGAATGATGGTTAAATATTGATCAGAGTGATCGTATTTGTAAATTATGTGACGGTGTATAAATGAGTATGAAGAACATGTATTTGTTTATTATCATATATATGAAGGGTTTAGACGAGTTCATAGCATTGATGTGGAGAATTTTTATTTTTGATTATAGCTTGTATCTTTTGATTTAAATGGTTATATTAACTACGTCATTACTCATTGTTTTATTGTTCTAGATAGGAATTGATCTTAATTATATTATTTCTTATTTATGATTTTTTGCTTGTATTTGTACTTAAATTTTTGATCCTTTGGATCCCACGGCTTAATCTATTTATCATTTACCATAGAAAACATATAAAAAATATAGTTATATTGAAATTGAGAACAAAGAAATGAAGATTGTTGTCATCAAATTTTTAATCAAAGTATTGCATATTCATAATTTGAATTTGGTTAAAAAATTTTGATTTAGAAAAATGTGATTACAATCCAGTGCTATTCTAGTTAAGTTTGTTGATCAAACTCAACGTGATACAGCCACGATTAACAACAACATTCTCAAAGAATGAAGTTTATGGTTAGATTTTGATCTTACACTTTTACAAGTCAAAGCAAGAAAAAAAGATACTGCAAAGTTCAAAAATGCTCAAGAAGCATGGTTACTTTTTAATTTGTGAATAGGAATAATCATCTGTAGCAATCACATTGAAGTAAATCCATAAAAAACAATATCTTCAAATATTTTGATGAAGATTGATCCAATATGGTAAATAGATCAAGCCCGTGGGACCCAAAGGGTCAAAAGGCAAAAAAACACAATACAAACAATTCAACTCCAAACTAGGAGAGAACCAAAAGAACCCTCTAGCTAGTGCCCAAAGCACTAGAACGGTAACTAATAATATCTCTAATGTAACAACCTAAATCATAAGGCTCGAGTTGAAGCAGAGAAAAGAAATTCTCGACATCAACTTTATGCGCCACTCGAATCTCAACATACCTAGAACAAGTAAGAAATACATGCTCTTCATCCTCAACTTTTCTTCCATCACATAGCCTACAAATACGTTCACTCCTATCAATGTTCAACCAACGCCCTTCTTCAATCCCAAGACTATGAGATCCAGTTCTATGTCTAGCAATAATATGACGTAAAGAAGTAGATATCTCTGCAAGTAAGTATCCTTGCTCACAATAAACAAGCATAGGATTCACATGAAGTTGATAAAACTGCATCTTGGTGCCTCGTGTGCTCCACATAATGCTGAGAAATTCCTCCCTAATACGCTCGCGTAGGGCAATAGGTTGCAAATTCCAATCAAGTTCCGTCACATTCCACCTCAAAGACCAAGTCACCACATCTGCAAACCAACCCTTGGGACGTGTGGCATGCAGAGCTTCAAGAGGAAGTCGAGAAGCATCAAGAGATCTCACTCTTTTGACGTAAGTGATAGTCAAAAAGAGAGCTTCAGCCTCAAGAGGTAGACAACCTGTTTCCGCAAGAAGAATTGCATAAGAAGTTTGGGTCCTCACACCCAATTCTTCTTGTAAGAAGATCTTTTGCACCCTCTCCAAACGCTGCCAACCTGTCTTCTTACAACCAGGACCCCACACTTGTGATCCATATAAAATAACGGGAAACACTAAGCTCCTGAATAAGAATTTCCTAAGACTCCAAGACACTAGATGAGCTCCTCTACATCTATTTAGCAATGAATATAGAGCTTTGAAACCAGCTTCTACCCTTTTTTGCACACAAAGTGCCCAACTATAATCAGATGAGAAATCAATGCCCAAATATTTGTAACTTTTCACTTGTTCCAACTCTAATCCTTTGTAATAGAAAGAGAACTTGGATCTAGTACCCACAAGAATGACTTTGGACTTCTCCAAATTGACTTCCATCTGATTTTGAGTACAAAAGCTAGCCAAAGTGTCGAGGTGTTTCTGTAAACTAGTGGCATCACGTGCTAGTAATATGACATCATCTGCATACAAAAGAGCTTTGATGACAAAGCCTCCAAGTTTAACACCTTCGCTATCACAATCCTCCAACCACCTTTCTATATCATCTATGAAAACTCCAAAGAGAGTGGGAGAGAGAGGACAACCTTGAATGACTCCAATGGTGCTGATAATCTCTTCGGTTTGAGAAGTGTTGATCTTGGCCCGAACTGAGTGGTATAATGCAGCCACCGCTGCCAAGAGATCTGATGGTACTCCAATGGCTTGCAATTTTTGCCATAAAAGCTCACGAGGTACTGTGTCAAAAGCTTTCTTGAAATCAATGAAGGCACAAAACAAAGCTTTTCCATTACCCTTGGATTTCTCCCATAGAACACGTAAAACCAAGATATGGTCTATAGTGTTGAATGTAGTACGAAAACCAGCTTGGAACCGCGCTCTCTTCTGACAAGATTCAGCCCATGTGCTCAACTTTGACTCCACCAATTTGCCAAATAACTTGGCAAAAATACTACCCACCATGATAGTGCGATAGTTTGTCACCAAGGCCTTGCTTCCAGATTTGTGAATAGGAACAATCTTCCGTAGAGACCAAGATGAAGGAAAGCCATGAATAGCAGCATCCTCTAACACTTTCGTGAGTATAGGTCCAATAGCATCTCCTCCCCACTTGAGAAGTTCAATGGAAAGCCCATCCAAATCCTCACATTTACCATTTGCCAATTGTCTGAGTTGAGTCATCACTTCAACTTCTGAAAATAAGCCTGGATTTCCTTCACAATGTGGCATAGATGCAACATTGGGAAAGAAATAAAGCTTTTCAGCAAAAGAAATCAAAGACTTGGGATCAAGAGTAGGTTTAGAAGATCGTACTGCCAACCGCCTCCAAAAGGATTTGGGATTCTCCAAGAGCTCCTTTGTCAAGCACTCTTGCTTCTGCCTCAAAAATGCTCGTTTCTTGGACTTCACCAAGTCTTTGTAAAGTCTTGTCATAATCAACCGATTGTGAAGATCCAAGGATTTATCAAGTGATCTCGCCCTCGCTTGCTTGCAATCAAAGTCAAACCATCCATTGCAAGGAAGACCTCTAGCTCTCCTGGTCTTATGTCTCAAAAATAACTTAGAAGCAGAGTTTTGGAGCAACTCTGTTAGTTGCAAACTAGATGTATGTGGATCAAGGCTCCAAGTAGTACAAGTCAAGAGGTCTTGGAAATGTTCACTATAAAGTTGCTTCTTACTAGCATCTAAACAAAACTTGGGGGAAGTAGAAACATAGTGACATGTAGGGAGAGGGATAGCCGTTGACAACAAAAGAGTAAATAAAAGAGGTGTATGATCTGATTCTGGTTGAGGCTCTAGAATATCAAACGCTGAGATAAATGAACTATTAGTGGCAGAGGACAAAAGATAATCTATAGTGCTAACACCAGTAGAGGAAAAACATGTATTGGAGTGAGAGTTGGGAAAGAAAGAAACACCATTGAGAACTTTCAGATTACAAGTGGCTCCAAAAGTCAAGAAATGCTCAGTCAAATCATTTGTACAAGGATCACAAGAGACTCTAGACCACAAACTATCTCTACTTTCTTCAAAAGAGTGAGAAGACAAGGAACTATCAAATTGTGTAAATTGAGCGGAACTTATGCGGGCATTGAAGTCTCCAACAAGAAAAACTTCACCTTTGTCTTGATATTTGAGAACATCTCCTATGAGCCGATGGAATGGTTGACTTCGATTGCAAGTGCTTGTGGAGTAGATCTGCATGGATAATGGTGCAAAGTAGCAAACTGCCAAATAACTGTAAGATCCTCCAATCAATCCAAGACGAAGCCAATGATATTGTTTCCCAATATCTTGGCTTTCCAAATGTATCATAGGAAGAAGTTCAGATCTGATGAAAGTAGCAATGCCTCCAAAGCCTCTTCCTGCTCGTCGATTTCTATGGTTCCAAGTAGATCCCACCAGAGTAAAACCTTGTATCTCTCCAATAACATTACTTTCATGCTCCCAAGTCTCAACAATGTTGAGGATGTCCGCCATCTTCCAAATCGGATGTGCACTCACATACTTAGTTGTAGATAGGCCTCTTATGTTCCACATCAACACCCTCAATCTCTTGGATTGCTAGGTTGATGATTGTCTCCTCCTCTTGGTGATAATAGCTTGACTATCACGTAGATAAGCAACAAAACCTGCATCTTGAGCTTCTTTGACTTTTGCAAGCTCCTTCCTCCTTGCTTCAACTTGAAGAGGTGTAAGATCTGGATCTAACCAAATCCTCCGTCCCTTGAGAATGGCCTTGTTAGCTAAAGCCATATCACGTTGAGCTTGATCCACAAACTTAACAATAATGGCACGAGGTTGTGTGCCTTTGTTGCCAATACGATAAGCATGAGCCAAATCCGGATTAGGAACATCAAGTGTTTCAGTCAAAAACTTGGTGACCACACTCTTCACCTCTTCCTTCTCAGATTCAGGTAGACCCGAAATCCTTACATTCTTCATACGAGCAAATTGATTAGCCTTTTCAATCTCTTGCTCTTGACAGAAAGAGATATGAGCAGACTTGGTAGCTTCAGCATAGGACTTCATTTTCACCTCAAGAGTTTCAACCACTTCATGCAAAGCAGGAGTAGTAACAGTAGAAGCTTGAGAACCAACCTTGTCTTGAATGTCCTCAACAGATCCAGAGATTTGGAGCATGATCTTCTCAAAACTTTTGTGAGAAATCTTCAACTTCCTGATTTCATTCTTTGCAGCAGCCAAGGCAACATTTTGTGCCTTGAATTCTTGGCGTAGCACTTTCAATTCCTCCAAAACCGATTGCACAAGATTGAGAAGTTTGTTTTCAAAATCCATCATGAACCCAACTGTGCAAGATGTTACACAAGCTCAAAGTTTTGAAATGACAACTTCTTGACAGCAGCTCCGTTGGGGCTGAAAATTTGCAGGTATGTGCGTCCGTCCGTTGTAAACAAGCCCACCAAATCTCAGCTCCTGTTGACACTCCAGCAAGAAGATATGGCCCCCGCAAGATTCATGCTCAAATCCCTAAACTCAAAGTTTCGAAATGACAACTTCTTGACAGCGGCTCTGTTGGGGCTGTAAATTTGCAGGTATGTGCGCCCGGCCGTTGTGAACAAGCCCACTAAATCTCAGCTCCTGTTGACACTCCAGCAAGAAGATATGACCCCCGCAAGATTCATGCTCAAATCCCTAAACTCAAAGTTTCGAAATGACAACTTCTTGACAGCAGTTCCGTTGGGGCTAAAAATTTGCAGGTATGTGCGTCCGTCCGTTGTGAACAAGCCCACCAAATCTCAGCTCCTGTTGACACTCCAGCAAGAAGATATGGCCCCCGCAAGATTCATGCTCAAATCCCTAAACTCAAAGTTTCGAAATGACAACTTCTTGACAGCAGCTCTGTTGGGGCTGTAAATTTGCAAGTATGTGCGCCCGGCCGTTGTGAACAAGCCCACCAAATCTCAGCTCCTGTTGACACTCCAGCAAGAAGATATGGCCCCCGCAAGATTCATGCTCAAATCCCTAAACTCAAAGTTTCGAAATGACAACTTCTTGACAGCAGTTCCGTTGGGGCTGAAAAAAAAAAAAAGGACGTTGGTTGAATATTGATAGGAGTGAACGGATTTGTAGACTATGTGATGGGAGAAATGTTGAGGATGAAGAATACAATCTATACAGAATACAATCTATTTCTCACTTGGAATGTTAGATAAAAAATTAATATAATAACTCACATTATCATTTGCTAGATTTTTGAATTGCATTATTAACTCATATTAAAAAAATAGCTTGATATTTCTTCACACGTGACATAGATGTTGCGTCGGTCATAAAGTATTTTAGTAAAAGATATTCAAGATTTAGTATCAAAAGTAAGTTTTGAAGCCAAAACTACTTAACGTCTTAAAAAAGATTCAGAGTACTCTAGGAGAATCCTTGTCAAAGATTTTTGCTTCTCTTGCAAGAAAGTTTGATACTTGAACTTCGTTGAGTATATTAAAAAATTCTTCATAATAAATAAACTTTGAAAATTCAAAAATTTATCAATTGATCTGGTACTTGATTTTTCAAAATCAAAGTCAAATTATGCATTATAAAAAAGCGTCATAGAAGACCTATCTCTATGTCACAAACAAAAACTTAGAGTTGATATTTTTGAGCAATTCGATTAGTTGTAAACTTGATGTATGTGAATTTGATCTTCATATAGTGCAAGTCAAGAAGTCTTGTAAATATATCATATAAAGATATTTCTTACCAAAATTTAAACAAACCTTACAGGAAGCTAAAACAAAATGAAATGTCAAAAGAGTAAACATAAGAATTGTATGATTTGATTTATGTTTAGGTTTTACAATATCACACGTAGAGATAAAAGAGCTATTAGCGGGCCAAAATAGAAGATAATTGATTGTGCTAATGCCAATAAAAAAACGTATTGAAGTGAGATTTTAGAAGTGAAAGGTCCCATTAAGAACCTTCAAGTTACATGTGGCTCCAAAAGTTAAAAAATATTATGTCAACAAATTTATAGAAAGATGAGAAGAAATTCTAGTTTACAAACTGTTCTTATGTTTTTCAAAAATGGTAAAAGTCAAAAAATCATTGAATTGGGTAAATTGAAAAGAACATATACAAGAATTGAAATCTCCAACTACAAAGAATTTCATCTTTGCTTTGTAATTTGAGTACATCCCAATGTATCAATGGAATGATTGACTATGATTGCAAGTTCATGTTTAGTAGATAGACTTGGACAATAATGTAAAATAACAAACTGCCTAGATAAACATAAGATTTGTCAATCAAACCAAAAATTAGTGAATGATTTTGTATCTCGAAATCTTGATATTCTAAATGTATGAAAGTTAGAATTTAAAAACTGATGAAAGTAGCAATACTGCCATAGTTCTTTCTGCTGGTTGAATTCTTTGTTTCCAAGTCAATTTCATCAAAATAATTCCTTGCATTTCTGCAACAATATTGTTCTTGTGTGTACAAATCTACACAATGTTGATGATGTATGACATCTCTCAAATTGAAAAACAATTAACAAATTTTATTTTTTAAATATTTTGTATATTTCATATTATCATTCTTAGCTTCTTGGATTATTAGGCTGATGATTGTACTTTTTTTTTGAATAAAAATTGCTTGATCATCACATAGATAAGCAATAAAACAGGCTCCTTGTATTCTTTAATCTTTGCAAGCTTTTTTTTCTTGCTTTGACTTATAGAGATGTAAGATCAACATACATCCATATTTTTCATACTTTGAGAATGGCCTTGTTAGCCATGACATCATGTTATCATACTTTAATGAACATCGGTACAATATAATCTACTAGTCATAAATGATAGAAATGATGATAGAAAGATCATTCAAAGACTCACATATATCATTTGCTAATCTTTTGAATTGAATCATCAGATTTGATTTAGATAATAAGCAAGATACTTCTTCACAATGTGAAGAAGTATAACCTCTAGCTAGTGCGAAGAGCACTAGACAATGAATAATGACATATTCAATATGATAAGCTAAATCATAAGACACTAGTTGTAATAAAGAATGAGAATTCTACACATCAATTTTATGAATTGTCTGATATTTTCATGTCTCGGAAATGTAATAAACACATGCTCTTCATACTCAATATTTTTCCGTCACATAGCTTACAAATTTGTTCACTCCTATCAATATTTGTAAATTTGAAGCTTTCTTTTCTAAAGCCCATTTTTTTGCTGCTTGCTATTACTATGAAATTAGGAAAAAATCATTGTACGAATCTCAATTCAAAACCTATGAGACCCTACACTAAGTCCTGCGATAATATGATCTAAAAAGCTAATTGAACTAAATTCATCTTTGGAGCATATTGGTCTGACAATTATCTTAAAAATAAAATAAAGTTACATTTGTCTAACTATACTTACACAATCTGTTATTTATAAGAAAGTTGATCAAAATTCTTAGAATCACATACTTTTAAGTTTTCAATAAATGAATGTAGTTTCACTTAAGTGAACCATGTATTTCTTTTGTCGACTATGTGTTTTTTATTAGTGTTGTGAAAATTTGCATTGTATCATCAAGTAGTTGCACATGTTTTATAATATTGATTTTGATAAAATTTGAGCATTAATGTACTGAATGATGTTATTTGTTTTAGAATTATCTATTAACATCTCTTATAACATCATCAAGATTTAGATCATATGATAAGCTTGTGATATATTGCTTTTAAGTCTTATGCACACAATTTGAAGTTAATAATTTGAAGTAATATTTGTTAACTTGATTTCTATTAAATTATTATGATAATATATAAATTTTTTATTTATAACTTTATATATTATTTATATAACTTTATTTATGATTATATAACTTTATATATTATTGATTGAATTATTTTGAACTCAATTATTATCTCATTTTTTAACTTATTCAATAAATATTTATATTTTGTTATTTTTGACAATTCGTAAAATTTTCATTTAAAATTCATCACATGAATTGCTTTTAATTTCTTTTCACTTTTTTCATATCAAAATTTAAATTTATTATGATTGCAGATATTAAAAACGTAATATGAAGCAATTAAATTCTTAAAAATTGGTCTAGATTCACGTGTAATTATTTTTTGCAAAACTGTAAGCTCAGAACATAATAATTAATCTGTGTAAAGAAATAATCATATCAAATAATCATAAAATCAGTATTAAAAATGGATAAATTATTTATTATTCAGAAAATATCAAATAAATTTATCGTCTTTAAAAAATTAACTCATTATTTTTTCCTATAATAGAAAGACATGAAAAGTATTTTTAATGATTTATTGATATTTCAAATTTTCAAATAATAATTTCTTCATTATTATGATATAGAAAATTCAACTTAAAGTTTAAAAATAGTTAAGAAATTAAATTTTAGAAAATAGAAAAAATAAATATTATTATTAGAATAATATATATGCATCAATAAAATTTATGCATATATATTATTTATATATATTTCTTAAATCCATCAAATATTGATTAAAAGTTTTGAATATAATTATGTTTGATGAAATTCAACCAATGAAATAATTTAAAGTAAAATTGGAATTGATACAATTGAATATTTATGGAAATTATCTGAATTTTATGAAATCAAAAGTTTTGAAATTGTTATTGTAAAATTTATCTGAATTTTTTTATATTTAACATGTTTTGAATAAGATTTTCTTATTTAACAAGAGTAATCAGTATTTTGATATAAATTAGATATTTTTTTGATACAAGTCATATTTTCGAATCTTATAAATTTTCAACAAAATAAAAAAACTGGATTTAGTCATAATATACGAATTATCCAAAATATAAAAAGAGAAGTTTAAAGTTTTTTATATTTTGTATTTGATATTATAATTTAGCAAGTCTTAACTACAGATTATTTTTTATTCTAAATCAAATATCAAATGACCCAACATTGAAAATTTTGCATTGCTGCGATTCTTTGGAGTACTACAATACTTACTAAAATGCATGCTTATCTTAATAGACATACAAATATTGTATTGTTTTTCTGCCTTCAAGGTGTTGTCATCATTTTAACTTAGATTAAGAACATCATAATATATCTTTATCTTAAGTATTTTTCATAAATGCCATAAATTTATCATAAATTTAACTATTTAGAAAAATTATAATTTTTGAAAGAAATAAAGCATCATTAGCATACATTTTAGGTTGACGTCTTCAAATTTTTTATAATTGTTTGATAAAATATTTTTCTTTCGTATAAATTATATGATCATTTTGAAGTAATTTAATATCTATATATATTTCCAAAGATTTTTTCTTGAATCTAATTTTTTTAATGTTAATTGTTAAAATGAATGTTTTCTTTTACAAGCGACATGTTTGATTAGAATAAAACAGAAATGTTTCAAGTGATCGATATTGCTAACATTTCAAAAAAAGATTCAAGAAATTGGAGTTCGAAATTGATAAGTATTGAAATGAGTTGTGAGTATTAAAATAAACTAAAATTGATACATTTTGAGTATAAAAAATGTATTCTGCCACAGAATGTTACTACTTCTACAAATGATTTTTTGAGTGATCAAGTTCATAGAAGTTACATCGAAATTTTATGTGTATATTTTGGGTCTACCATTTAATAACATTGTAGACTACAATACTTATCACCTTGTGTACTTTTTCTTTTCATGAATGTTACGCCGTAATCTTCCACTCAGTTCAAAAGTCAATATTGTTACGGCATTTAAGATCTATCATGAAACATAGAAAAGAGTACAAAGCAGTGAACTCTATTTATACAATACATGGTTATATATTACTGTGATGTTTGATGCACTCAAAATTAGTATGTAAAATTTACTCGAGTATAAATTCTAGTTGTGTATATACCAAATTCAACGGTAGATTTTCAAATTGCATCACAAGAAAATGAAGAGTTTACCATAGATCTCCTATCTGCAGTGAATGTGGTTCACTTTGGTCGTTGTGAATATGATTACAATCTGCAAGAATTTCGCTCCACATTGTTTCATTTTAGGAATTATATCACATTCGTACAAGATTTGTGTTAATCACTTTAATGATCACAGCCATAGTACTTTGTTCGCATCTCGAATCTCCAGACATCTCCCATAGACTGCGAGGCACCAGTCTGCATTTGATTTTGACATCTATTTTTCTACACTTGGAAGTAATCGCAGGAATGAATTTATGACGGCTACGATTTACGGTATATCATCGGCAGGTGCACCTTGATGACCGTCTAGATGTGGCATGATTCCTGCTCTGCTCGACGCCCTAACATGAGAGGAATGGGAAACATGGAGCTGAGGGTGGAATAGGATATTGTCGGGAAAGGGAGGGGTCAAATGTATGGGAAAGTACAGTAATACCTCGTCTTCAGTCTTCAGTCAGAGGGAAAAGGGAAAAGGGCCAGGCGAAGGTAAGAGCAAGGCAAAGCTCCGTGTATGGGCTTGTGGGTTCGTTTGGTGGTCGATTGGGGTTGAGGTTGGTTGAGATTGCGTGCTGACGCTGTCAGGACAACGACAGGGGCTGGAAACAGTCGGGTCGGACGGACAAATTTTCGTGGTTTGTCCATGATAATTGATGGCGAGTAGATTTATATAGTCTGTCTACCCGGTTCATAGCACGAGTTTGCAGAGCTCAGCTCTCTCGCTGCTCGCTCCCTCCGCTGCGCATGGAACGAGCTCACACTTATTGCATTGTGTAGTCTCCTTCTGCACGAGCGTCAGGGACAACAAGTGGAATTTAGATTGCAGGCTGGCCAAGTGAGGCAAGGCAAGGCGCGTAGCTAGACGAGGGAGGAGCCGCGTCAAGAGGAGGGGAGACGCTGGGCGGGACAGGGCAAGGAAGGAGTTGATCGAAGGAAACGGAAGAGCAGAGGAGGAGGAGGAGGAAGAGGAAGAGGAAGTTCGGAGGCGAGCGAAGGATGACAGGAAGTGTCTAGAGGCCATTCGGGAGGCCGACGAAGAGGAGTATCACAGGTGGGTGTATGAGGTGTTGTTGTTCTGGAATTAGGTTAGGGCTATCGAGAAGGGGAGCGAAGGGGACACATTGTGAGGAGAGAGAATCAATCCCGCGGGACGGAGGAGTTCATGAGCAACCGGGAGAATAGCGGGAGGGAGAGGAGAAAACCGGATCTGTTAGGCGAGGAGTGTGTATCGACAGCATCATAGACACCTCAGAAGTGGTGTAATTGTGAGACCACGGGGCGTTGGATCGCATTCTGACTGGCCTACCCTTGATACCTTGCCTGATCCTTCGTCCTACACTCTGCCTGTACCCACCCATCCAGGAGCTAGTCGGTCAAGATGAGTCAGCCGAAGAAGAAAAACTTTAAGATTGAGCCGTTCAAGCACAAGGTGGAGATGGATCCTAAGTATGCCGAAAAGACCTGGAAAATTTTGGAGGACGCAATACATGAAATTTACAACCACAATGCTAGCGGCTTGAGTTTTGAGGAACTCTACAGGTTTGTTCGAATTCCTTCACGAATTATCCTTTTTATTCCTGTGGCGTCATTCTTCAATTCCATGCTTCTGTTTTCGGAATCTTACTTTGCCCTAAGTTGTGAATCCTCCACTGTCCAATTTGTCTCTTACGTTCCTCTGTTACACGTTGATCGTCGAGAATCGTGCTGTTCCGTGGCTCACCTCTTTGTTTTCGGCGCTGCTTATGGATCGCGTCTGTCGATAATTACGATCAGTCATATTGGAATCATCTCACTTTTCCTCCAAGTTTCTTTAAATGTAAAGAGTTTTCTGCAATACCTGTCTTCGATCAAGATATTGTTGGGTTTATGGCGCAGTGGTTGTCACCATTTTCAAACACCCGGTTCCGTGTCCTTGGTTGCGTCTTCCTTCCTTATTTGTAGCGTTTACTTACGCCTCACCGCATTGCAGTTTTGGATGGTTGCCCTGTCCGATCAGTTCATGTCCTACCAACGCGAATCAATTTACAGATGTTTAGTTCTGGAGTTTGGTTATTTCTTGTGTTCTACTCCACTGTCCTCCCGTACTGCAACTCTGGACTTTTTGAGATCAGATAGGGTTTAGGGACTTCCTTCTTTACTGCACTGATTTAAGTCGAGGATTTTCTTTCACTGGGTCGACTTGAGCTCGCAATTATGATTCCTCCTCAAAGTCACAAATTTGGAACGTTCATGTTTTAGTAGTTTCAGGATATATGTTGTTTTGCGTTCATGTGTGCAGAAACGCGTACAACATGGTACTTCACAAGTATGGCGAGAAACTTTATTCTGGACTCGTCAACACGATGACTCAGCACCTGCGGGAAATCGCCAAGTCAGTGGAATCTGCTCAGGGAGGCCTTTTCCTTGAAGAGCTAAATAGCAAATGGCTGGAACACAACAAGTCGTTGCAGATGATCCGAGACATCTTGATGTACATGGACAGAACTTATGTGACGAATTTTAATAAGACTCCTGTTCATGAACTTGGGCTGAACCTTTGGCGCGATAACATTGTTAGATCGTCTAAGATCAGGGACCGATTGCTGGATACACTTCTTGACCTTGTACATAGGGAGCGAACTGGGGAGGTCATAAACCGAGGATTGATGCGCAACATCACCAAGATGTTGATGGATTTAGGGCCGACAGTTTATCAGGAAGAGTTTGAGAGGCCTTTTCTTGAGGCTGCTGCAGACTTTTACAGGCTGGAATCACAGCAATTCATTGAGACCAGTGACTGCGCAGACTATTTGAAGAAGGCCGAGAGGAGGCTGAATGAGGAGATAGAGAGAGTCACTCATTATCTCGATCCCAGAAGCGAGATAAAGATAACGGCTGTGGTAGAGAAGGAGATGATTGGGAATCACATGAAGCTGCTAGTCGAGATGGAGAATTCTGGGCTAGTGTCCATGCTCATCGATGACAAGTACGATGATTTGGCTCGAATGTACAACCTTTTCCGCCGGGTTACCACGGGTCTGCAAACCGTCCGCGAGGTGATGATTCATCATCTTCGAGAAACCGGCAGACAGCTTGTGATGGATCCTGAGAGGTTGAAGGACCCGGTTGAATTTGTGCAAAGGCTCCTGGACGAGAAGGATAAGTATGATAAGATCATACATCTATCCTTCAGTAATGACAAGACGTTTCAGAATGCCTTGAATTCAGCCTTTGAATTCTTCATAAATCTCAATGTAAGGTCACCAGAATTCATCTCCCTGTTCGTGGACGACAAGCTGCGGAAGGGTTTGAAAGGAGTAAGCGAGGAGGATGTCGAGACTGTACTGGACAAGGTCATGATGCTATTCAGGTATCTGCAGGAGAAGGATGTGTTTGAGAAATACTACAAGCAGCACCTAGCAAAGCGTTTGCTTTCAGGGAGAACCGTGTCAGATGATGCAGAGAGGAGTTTGATAGTCAAACTGAAGACCGAGTGTGGCTACCAGTTTACCTCGAAGTTGGAAGGAATGTTCACTGACATGAAGACATCTAGAGATACCATGCAGGGTTTCAACGCAATGCTCGCAAACACTGGCGAAAGCAGTGAGACGCGAGCCACAGCTGAAGGGCCGACTCTTGCAGTGCAAGTCCTGACAACCGGTTCGTGGCCAACCCAGTCTGGGGCGAGATGTAACTTGCCAACAGAAATCCTGACCATGTGCGATAAGTTCAAAGCCTACTACCTGTCTACTCACACCGGGCGTCGCTTGACCTGGCAGACCAACATGGGGACTGCAGACCTCAAAGCCACGTTCGGAAGCACCAATAAGCATGAGCTCAATGTCTCGACGTATCAAATGTGTGTTCTCCTCTTGTTTAACATGGCAGACAAGTTGAACTATCGAGAAATTGAGCAAGCGACAGATATACCTTCGCAGGATTTGAAACGAAATCTGCAATCATTAGCTTGTGTGAAAGGGAAGAACGTCTTGAGGAAGGAGCCGATGAGTAAGGATATCAGTGAGGACGATGTGTTTATTTTCAACGACAAGTTTCAGAGTAAGTTCTACAAAGTCAAGATCAGTACGGTTGTGGCTCAAAAGGAGAGTGAACCTGAAAAGCAGGAGACGCGGCAAAAAGTCGAAGAAGATAGGAAGCCACAGATTGAGGCAGCGATTGTAAGAATTATGAAGTCCAGGCGTGTGCTGGACCACAACAATATTATCAGCGAGGTGACGAAGCAGCTGCAGGCTAGATTTCTGCCGAATCCTGCAGTCATTAAGAAGCGTATTGAGTCACTTATTGAGCGTGAGTTCCTTGAGAGGGATCGAATCGACAGGAAGCTCTACCGGTATCTTGCCTAATTGTACCCCCTTGTTCAATAGTGCCAAGACTTCTTGGTGTTAGATGGTGGAGCATCAAAGCTGGGCAGCTTTTCAGGGTCTTGTGGTTCCATGAGCCAGTCAGAGGGCCTTTGACCAACAGCTGTGGAGGCAGTAAGCGAAGGGCTAGTGACGGATTGCCGGAGCTGCTCCGTAGCAAAATCACATGGTCACCCCAGGTCTCCTCAGACAGTCAGCTACGTGTAAGCGTGCTTGGCTAGAGCAGAAAATAATGGACAGCAAGCGACGGTCGATATCCAAAGTTGCTTCACATGCAGATGTTTGGTTTCACGTCTCGAAAGCTGCTGTAGCTTTCTCAGGTGGAACTATCATTGTCTGCCCTGGCATTGGTGTCCTGCATTGTGGAGGTTAGAGCAAGTCATGCTGTGCAGTGTTTATAAGTAAATTTCTGAAGTGACATTAAAAGTACAGCCTCCTGGGAAAATTGTCTCAAGTTGCAGGTATGCAGTGAGAGCTTTGGAAGTCTTTCTCTTGTAATTTACATCCTGGTCTCTCCAGTTCGAGACAGTAGTGTATCCTAGCCAAAATTCTTAGTGTACTCAACATCCGCTGTGACCCCTTGTACACTATTTGGACACAGCTTTTGGGCCCACCAATTTGTGTCCCAGTGGACTTTTGATGTGTCTGAGAAATGGGCAGCCATAGCTTTGCATCTTGGCATCCATCTCGAACATGACTCCCGCACTCATCTGCACGGGTTAGTCAAAGTAATCAGAGAAGTATTTTTCTCGATCGTTAGCGACTTTGTTTTTTAAAGAACCTGTTTCTTGAAGAAAGCTACGGAGGATTTTTATGAACTCCCGTGAGTTTGAGAGTCAAGAGAAACATTGGGCTAGAGGATCTAACTCTGCCAGATTACCTGAGGTGTATCATCAACACCAGATGTTGCAAGAATCGGCCCCTGATTGTTAGGTCTCCTCAAGAGTGTGGTGTTTGCGAACTGCCTATCCAGCTTGGAAAGATTGAACTGTGTGTGTTATCTCGGCTGTTAGATTGGTGCCTGATTATTCCCGCATTTTGTTGGCCTCTGGTGGCTGCACGCCCCCAAAGTTCACCTTCACAATGAGTCTACTCACTATGTGCTCCCAGGTAGTAACGGAGAGATTTCAGCAACTCGAAACCCGAAAGTTTTGAATGTTTGCTCACGGAATAGAAATCTGTATGTTGGAGCGAGGTTGACTCATCGTGGTCATAGCCAAGTTGCTACTGTTTACGTCGTGTAAGCTTAGCAAAAGTTAACTCCGCGAAGGTGAAAATATGGCCATGGGAGTTCTATTCTATAATATGAGCAGTCACTCTGATCCCTGACTGTCGACTTCGTCAACCCGATCAGAGAACAAGTCTACTACATCCGTCAAACAATATTCTTAGGGCATTGCACGTTCATTTAGAACCCCTTGTTGCCGTACATTTTGCCTGTCTAAAGGGATCGGGAGTTGCGACGTGCTTATGCCATTATCTTCCTGTAATAGATCACCACAATCCTTGCGGCCGAAAACTCTTGAGGTCTTCTCCATGCGCAGAGCGCAATCGAAAGGACGGATGACATTTTGCTTCACGATAGGCAACAGAATAGAACAAAAATTATGATGCCAGTGGAGATGTCATCTTCCACATGAAGAGACACTGATCAATTCTGCTCCTCATAATGCAAAAAATAAATTATGGTTGTACTCACCCTTTGGCGACTACATCAATGCTAATATAGTATGCTTCCCCTATTTACATATCTGAATAGGGTGTTATCGTATTCATCAAAGACACCATAGTGTGTCTTTGGCATCCACACCCCACTATCATATCCGAGAAATCTAAGCTTTCGCTAATTTACACCATTCATACCCCACTATCATGTCCGAGATATCTAAGGTTTCGTCAACTTACACCAAGACCACATCTTTATATTGTCCATACTCAGTACTCATTCATTACCCTTGGTTTTTTGCCAAAATATTTTAATCCTATTTCTAGTGTTCGAAGAGTAAAAAGATCAGCCTCTCTATTCTTGAGAAATCTGCTAGATTTTGAGGAGAAGTTATCTTGTTAAAAAAGTTTGAAGTTGGCTTGGTTAGTGGTAAGTTTACAAACGTGTAATGATTTTTGACCTCTTATGGAGCATATACTAGCTGCACTTGCAAAATGGAAGGAGTAGGATGCTAGAACTCAATGCAGAGCACAACAAAGAAAACCAGGATTTTTGTTAAAAAAAAATGTAGACTATGTGCAAAGGGGACTTCACGTCTCTGGAGAACTCAAATATATTGTACACTCGAACGGAGAGAGTTGTTTGAGATGTACTGGTAGTCAAACTGAGTGGACAAGCTGACTGCTCTGTAGGTGAATCTTAAATCCTAAACACTAGTGTGTAACAAAGATGATGCAATGTTGACGCACAATGTCATGGAATGCTTGGAAGCACAATTATCTGATATTTAAGTACTCAGAGTTGCGTAAAACTGCATGTTTTTGCCCCGTTGTAGACTTATCACTTGAAGTGATAAGTTTTTAAAGCTTTTTTCTTGGAAAAGAGTAAATTATGTTGGTATTCTTATCTTAGGTCTTCACCCGGAGTTGTCTTGCCATGCGTGACATTTGAAAGTGTTTCTTAGTAAGAAACTAGCAGTCGCTTCAATGAGCCTTAATTAACTTTTATGATGACACTAAATTAAGTTGATGAGACAAAGTCAAGTTTATATTGTTGACCAATATACGCATGGCTGATCATGTTTGATAAAGAAATCATCTTGAAGTTACATGATCTTGTAATTACTAATGATAGAAATGATTTCAAGTATACTAATAATTACATGGAAAAAATTATGTTGTCAAATATTTAATCACACTTCTTTCAGAGATTTCCTTTAATATAAAAAGGGTGGATTCAAATTCCTTTTTTTGTCTTGTCATGTTTTTATGATATATGTAAATGTTGTGCTATTATGAATTTGAGTTTCAAAGTAGCCAAGAAGAAAGTAAAAAAACTGAATATTGATATAGTCCATATTTTTTTGTGCATATTCATTCTTAGTTTGTTGATTGTTTTATTGCAATAGGTAAACATATAATTAATATGTGTCACATTGTTTGAATTTTTTGTATTGAAAATCTTCATAGTAAACTATAGTTATAATTTATAGTCTTTTGTCACCGAATTTTCCTCAAAATTTTGATATTTTATATGAAATTTTAATTAGTTTCACTGAAATATAGAATTTTTCGCCTTTATTGTTTTAATATAAAATTTTATATAAATTTTTTGAAAATACATGTTGAATTTGAATAAATGGTGCAATCATTAGAATTAATCACTTCTAATAATGTTAACACAAATCTCTTGCATAGATTGTACCATATATTGTATACGTATTTATTTTTTTTATTTTAATATTTTTATTAATTTATTTTGATATTTTTAAACATCTATGTTGAGAAAAAAACTGATTCATTTTTCTTGCAAAATTATTTTGTAATAAATCCATTTTATATAAAAATTCATTAGCGATGTTACAAATGTTCAATTTTATTTTAAAAGTTTAAATTTTTTTTTAAAAATCTACTGTTATCATATGTATTATATATATGTATTATAATTTGAGCTTGTGTAATAGAATGTTACATGGTAAATGGTATATAGAGTTTAGGCTATGAATCTTCATGCCAATTTGATAAGAGAAAGCTATGATTAAATCAAATAGATTTTATTTATTAGATTTTTTTGTTTGCTTGAAATTTTGAATATGATAGCTTTTGAAAAATTTTGAAAAATCAATATCCTTTTTCAAATTTTTTTAAATAAATATTCATTTTTTTATTATTCAAAAAATATTTTTTTAAAAATATGAAACTTTTATAATTTTATGTATTTGATGTGTACTGAACTTGATATTTGCTCAAAATGTTAGCAAGTTGAACAATATACAGTAGTCTCCTCGTTAGATACGCACCTTGAACCTGATAGGTTTGTGCGTATTTAGCCGGTAGGTGCGTACTTTGGACTAATTTGTTATGAAACATAAGAGCTCAATAGTGATTGGCTCATACGTCTGAACAAAGACGTTTAGGGTCTAGGGTACACAAAATAAAAGCGACGTAGCCGCCCCTGCTAGAACAATTGATTCATCATCAAATCATTTCCAAATCGCATTATTGAAATGTTGAAGAACACGAATGAGAAACGTCTCAATGAGTCTTAGCGATGCAAAATAGTAGCAAAGCTGAGCAAAACAAATGCTACTCGTAAAAGGGTTATAGCGGGCCAATACGATGTCAGTGCAGATGCTATTAGAAAGGTGTGGGAGAAAAAAAAACGGCATCAAGTTTTAAAAAGATATGCTTTATTGTTGGAAGAAGCTAAAAAGAATATGTGTCTATCTTCACTTGGTCGTTTCACTGAGGTTGAATACATGTGTTATATCCGGATTGACATCATGCGTTTTGCCAATCTTACTGTTCAACCGTCTCTTCCCATCGCCAAGGCAAAAAACATTGAAGTCAGTTTCTCGATACAAGAAATCGACTTCAAGGCGTCAAGGCAATTGCTAGCAGCTTTGGACGAGCTCTATGCAACTATTGCCCATTATGAATCTGAAAACGTTTACAATATGGACGAAACATGACTTTTTTGCTGTCTTTTGCCAAGGTACAACCTTCTATTGCCAGATGAAGACATTTCGACCACTAGAGGAAAGAAAAAATCCAAAGATCGGGTTTTTCTTATTGTGTGTGCCAACGCAGTTGGAACTCACAAAATTCCATGCGCTTTGATTGGCAAATCAAAAGAACCAGCTTGTATCAAGGACCGTAAGTGGCCTCTTTCTTATTTCAATCAATAGAAAGCTTGGATGGATAAGGAAACATGTTGGAAGTGGTTCAACAAAATATTTCTTCCAAAATTGAAAAAACAAACTGGATGCGGGTTCTTTTGTTGACGGACAATGCGTCGGGGCACTTGGAGTCTTTTGAACGCGACAACGTTAGAATTGACTTCTTTCCCCCAAATTGTACCAGCTGAAAACAACCTTGCAATATGGCCATAATTGCAACATTGAAGAAGCGATTTAAATATCTTTCTTTCAAGGACGTTCTTGACTTTTTTCAATTGGATGATGAAGCAAAAATTTGCAAGAAAGAGCAGGGGCAAATGTTACAACGGGGTGCAGCTGGAGCTGGTTACGGAAATCCAGCTCACCTTCTTGATGCTGCAAATTATGTCAAGTAAGCATGACAATCTGTGTCACACATGTACATCAAGAACGCATTTATCAAGACGGACATCATGCCATTAGAAACTGATGGAGAAGCGAAAAATGAAAACAAGGAGTTAGTGACTGAAGTTGTCCAAGCTCTTTATGCTCTAAATTTTTCCCTTGTGCAAGACGAGCTTGAAAAATTTGTTCATATCGATGATGAAAACAGTGAAAAATTTGCAGTTGCAGTTTTTGAAGATGTTGGCAAGCTTTTGCTAACAATGAAGGTTTTCGAAGAGAATCAAAAGTATGTCACCGAGGATGAGAATATAACATCGCAACTGACAGATGGAAAATTAGGAAACAACTTTGTGTTCAAAGGATTCGAATCACTTTATGAGCAAGTTGTTGACATAGAAGATAAATTGATCTGCTCGAAGGTTCAAGCGGAGGCTGAGGAGACATTTGATGATCTTAGAAAGTCGTTTTAATTGTTTCAAAGTAAGGTCCTGGCTCTCAGCTTGAAAGCCAAATGCAAGAAACTTCAAAACTTGAGACAAATGACAATTCATGTCATGATGAACTGAATAAACGTGAACTCTATTTTTTTCAAAAAATATTGCGTACTTTAGCCGGATGCGAACTTAACCGAGAGTTTAATGTACATGAAAATGATAAGTGCTCATGATTGTGCTCTGGTCTGAGTACAAATTTGAAGTAACTCTGCTAGACAATGACATATAGGTTCCAAAAATGTCTTGAGCAAAATATATATATTCTATAACTCCTACAATATCCTAATTATATAGATCAAACCATTTACGAACAACATGAGCATTTGTTAGTAGATCACGCTATATAATATTCTATTATCTACAAAAGCACATATCTTCTCGCATCAACTAAAATGATTGTTTTTTCTCATGAGTTGTGCTGGACACTTGTTTCTAGATAGCAATCAAATAATGCTGCCTAATATGAATTCAAAATAACATAGAGAATTTGATTCACCATGTAATATAGTAAGATTGACATCCATAGAGTCTATTCTACTTTAAAAGTCATATCTATAGACTACATCTAATTTCAATAGTAGGATTATAAATAATCTACAACCTCTTGAACTTGAATAAGGTGGTTATTGCAGCCAGAGTCATCCAAGGAGAGGGATAATCATTTTAGAAAAGACTCGCCAGGTTCATCATAGTTTATCTTTATATCTGAAATCATGGTGTTTTAATCCTTAAATATATTCTTTCAACGACATTATGTATATCTCTCAATATTTATTGATTGCTTGAATTCTATTCACTTGAATTAATCATCCTCATGTGACCATATAGACATCATCTTTCACAAAGCTTTGAATTAATATACTCTGTATTTCAAATAATCAACAAGTCATATACATATATGAAAAATATATCACGCATGTCATAGATTGCACAGAGGATTTATAAAAAAATTTGAATATAAAAAATGAGTTATCAAAAAGCTCTTAGAAAAACATGACTGAATGATTATTGCAATCTTAATTATATGTCCAAAATAAAAAATAGATAATTTGTACAGTTTGGATGATTTCCGCAGTGCCAATTTAATGTTATCATAATTGCACATTCAAATTTTCATACTAATTTTTCTGGATTTACTTTTCAATAAATTTATAATTTTCAAATAAAGAGTCTTTTATATACCAAATGTGATATATGTAGATCAAATTATTTTCTGACTTTCACATGACCTAGAGAGAAAAAAATGTATTTAGAATTGAAATGCTATAGAATATTATATTTTATTCAATATAAATAAAAATAGTAACATATTATAAAAAATTAAACACGTTTCAAGTTTTTTTTAGTTTAAAAAAACGAATTCATAATAGGCATGAATGTATGTGCTTGCTTCTAAAGTTTGATGATTTTTTTTAATTATAATTCTATTTATTTTTGTAATTCATCGCTATATATTATGTTGAAGCAAAAATTCTTGATATACACAAACAGAGAAACAATGCTGACCAAAAAAAAGGTGATTCGCCACTCTTGGATGCGTTACAGAGTGGCGAAACATGTTTCTTCAAATCTTTGCTGAAAAAACTTGCAGAGTGTTCAATGGTGGCTTGCACTTCTATAAATACAGTATACAAGTGATTCTAGGTATAACCTTGAGGAGTATCAAGGTTAGATCTAACTCTAACTCGGATTAGATTAACTAGAGTTTAATCTGCAACTTGAGTTAATACTAACAAAGTTTAGAAAAAAATTAGATATGGTTTTAAACTAATAATCACACTGTAAATATTCAAAAAATTTACTTACAAGAAAATATTTTAAAACTTAGTGTTTTTTTAAATTATTATAAATTAATTCATGATTTGATTTGGCAATAGTTTGCTTAACCTCGGTTAGTCTAGCACTATATAAGAAAGCTCACCAAAGCTATTAGTGGTACAATAAAAAATAATGTATGAGCAAAGTTTCTTTAGTTTCTTTAACACAAGTTAAATGGGAGATTGTTGAGGTTAACTTAGAATAAAGAGTAAACTCATGTTGTAGTTATAAATAGCTAGGAGTGTCGTTGTTGCTGGGATGTAAATTCCAAGGTTCGTGTATTATTAAAACACTTAACACACTTTCTAACCCTGAGTTCTCCTTGGACGTAAGCCTTTGTGGTGAATCACGGTACATTGGTGTCTCAACATTTTGTGTTAGTATTAACTGATCTTTGTGTTATACTCTTGATGGTTCTCGTTTAGTGAGTAATTGATTAAAGTTTATGGTGCACATGCATATTTACCAATTCATGAAAACCATTTATTGAAAGCTTTTACATCTCAAAGGTTTATTTTCATGTATTTATGAAAGTCAAAAAGCATAATCTTGAGTTTTAAAATATAATTTAAAAATTAGAAAGATAATAAAATATAAGAGAAAAATTGTAAGAATAAGAGACTAATGACATGTTTTCACTTAAAGCGTAATTTCATTTTCAAAATAATAACATTTACTAGTTCTGATCATCGAGTTGTTTACATAATTATATATGATTATAATTTTTTTTATTTCTATTCGATACACATTTATTTCTTAAAGACTCAAAATCTGTTAACCTGTTGTATTAGCAGCTTTCACACTCTACATGTGTTTCCATTATCTTTCGTTATTCATCTCTGTTATGAAATTATTCCTTACTTGATGTAGAACGTGTGTTCCGAGGTTTTGCCAAATTAGAGCACCCGCACATAATACCCATCCAGGACAAGTTTATTGTAGTTTTAGTGTGGCGAAGCTTTCTCTCAAGTAAGATGACTATTTAGATCCAAAAGTACCGGATGATTAGAAAACACTGTATCTAAATAATCCACTGTTCATACGATGCGGAGCCAAGTGATTTCCCGCAATATAAGAGAGTTGCATTTCGCAGAGATGTGACTTCGGTAGTGTGCGATTGTCATTTGAGCCAAAGAAATTCGATGTAGTCATAAATAATCTTGTAGGACTACATGTGTAGCATTCTATAATTTTCATGACAGAGTATGACGATCGCTCCATATCGCTGAAATGGACTGTTGTGGGCCATCTTTTTGTTATGGATCGTTTAAGCAACTAACTATTTGGAAGAAGTGTACAGCATTAAATGAGTACAATTTAGCCGAAATTTTTCGTTTGTTGGTGGGGCATTTAGTGACTTCTTAAAAATATGTTAACGTGAAATCCAGTTTATCTTCAAGGTGAAAGAGTCATAGAATGTCAAAGGTTTGATACTCCTCGCTATTGAACAAAAACATACTGTTCGAACTCAGAATGCGAGTTTCATGAACATGGCATCCAACATGTTTCAGGACCTGCCCAATCCATCACAAGTTTCCATTACGATGCACTGCGTTAATTTCCCCTGGAAGTGCAAACGACGAACGACACACTAGCTGGACGCTGTTGGAACAAACTGTTTGATCGTCACTCGATACACTGCCTTTCCTCACTATTCATGCCGTTAGGATATAATGTTCGATCGTCACTGAATACTCTGTAGACAAAAATTCAACTACCACTATCCGTCCACGGCCATTCTGAGGACGAATATTACATGGTTTTCATCATATACATCATAATATTCCTGAGTCGAATGGGCACCTCACGTATTCCAAACTCAGTGCCATCCACGAGTTACGGTCTTCCGAGTGGAATCGGTCTCTTTGAACTTCCGCCAAATCCAACTTCTAAGGCAATTTCAATAAATCATCGTTTCAGAAAATTCCGTACAACTTCCTAGAAAATGTAAATCACTATAACCATTCAGGAGTACAGAGGACTCTCCAGCGTTGCTCGTGTATCAACAAGAGGCATAAGAAAACTGTCATTTGGTCCCTGGTCGGACTAATACTCTCTCTTCATGAATCTAACTTTGTAGGACACTCGCAGTTATGTGCTGGCAGTAAATAGTTTTACAGTGAGAGAAGTCTGCGCAGAGAGTGGAACAAAAAAGCTTCGAACGTGCTCCTTGTCACAAGGAAAGACGTTGTACAGAGGACTTGTAGGCTTCCTTGAAGGGTAATCTCCATGGCCCGAATCTAACCTGAAAGACAGAAAGAAGCATAAACAAATTCTGAAACGTTTACAGCTCCACATCAAACTTCTAAAAATCGTACAGGACATTTGAAACTCTTAACTCGAGATGATTCAGCTTGCCTTCTTCACATCTGACATCAAACGAGATCAACTGGAAGGGCTTAACATGCAAGGAGAAAGGATCGCAAAAACCCAGCAGGTACGGTCATAGAGGTTTCTATGTATGGTGTGGCCCGGTGCACTGAGATTGCTAGGCAACTAGATAGACAGGTCCAAGACATAGAAACAAGACATGGCAGAGGATGATGACAAGATTCAATCTGAATAAGTAGGCGAAGATCTAAGGCAGGTGTGCGTAAAGTATTTAAAAGTAGAGGGAATGAGTGAGTTGCAGAGACGGGAAACAGGCAGCAACAAACCGTGGATAAAATGCACGAGCGAAAATAAATAATGGACAAGCATGGTTAGGAAAAAAATGAGTACCAACGCAGTCACACGAATGTGCGGTTTGGTCCTCCAATCCAACGCGAGAAAGAGAACCCCGAACCACCAACAGCTTAGAACTATATTTTCAGAACTGAGTAAAGAAAGACTGAAAGAATGACAGCCCATACCGGTTAACATGATGACAATAATCTCTGAGAATGGTAGTTCAAGTACACAAGACCAGAAAGTGCCAAGGATACTTTAGCGTCAACATTCACAGGGCGGCGAATGGTGGAGGATTACCAGAGCTGTTGCACCTTGCCGTATAGTTCTCCTATTTCGAATGTTTGTGAGATGACTGCCGAAGTTTCAGTCCTGTGCTTTGGTTCTACTTGGCGTCCCTTACTTGACTGGCGAGATAGCTCAAGATAAACCCATCAATATCACCGTCAAGTACAGCTGTAGGGTTACCCACCTCGTGACCGGTCCGCAAATCCTTCACCATCTGATATGGCTGAGCATTTCAAGAGACTTTAAATGTCAGTTCTTTTGTTGGAAGCTTCCATGGACGGGTGGTAGATTTCAACAGCTCGCTACTACTCTCTGAGAACCGAGTAAATTCTTCTGAATAGAGTTTCCAATATATTCGTCCCTAATCAGCTAATTAATCTACCAAAGTGAAATATCAGCTGAACCATTCCCTAGGTCTTGAAAGTTTCGCTAGTAACCTGCAGGACATAAGAACGTATTTGGTTTCCCCATGTGATATCTCCCAACGTCTCCGTGTGCTGAGCAGAGGCCTGCGCTCGTCGCGCTGTTTCCATTTGGTAAAGGCGTGATTGCAGAACTCCTAAAGCAGTCGCTTTGTTACGATGCTGTGATCTGCAAAGAATTGCGAAGGAAACATACGGGCCATATGAGAAAACTAGGAGTTCCGTTCCTCGTGGTAATCACAATCTTAATCTGAAATTCAAAATTGAAAGAAATTACAGACATAAGTGGGGGTGAACACCGGATGTCATAGCAATGGCTCACCTGTCAGCTTGACACTGAACGACAATGCCAGTTGGAATATGCACGATACGTACAGCGCTCTCTGTCTTGTTAACATGCTGACCACCGGCACCACCAGCTCGATACCTCTCAATACGTAGATCAGATTCATCAATGTCAATTTTGATGGCCGACTCATCCAGCACTGGCATTACTGCCACGGCTGCAAATGAAGTGTGTCTTCTCTTGCCGGCATCAAATGGAGAAATGCGTACCAATCTGTGCACGCCAGCTTCACTCTTGGCATACCCGTAACCAAACTGGCCATCAAGGCGGATTGTGGCCCTCTGAAACAGTCACTGCCACTTCGTTAAAAGTAGTACCAGCTTGAATCATGGAATTCGCATTCCAAAATTTGTGTTCATCTCTCTGACCATGAAAACGATATAGAAGTAGACATTTGTACAGAAAGCCCACACTCAATCTATACAGAATTCTCGTGAACCAATGAGGCGCCATGAAAATATTAAACGAAGAGAAAGCAAAAGCATAAGCAGAATATACCGTCTATAGGCGGTATCGTGAAGCCACAATGAAGACCTAGCATAATTACACACTAACCAGAGACACGATTCCACAGGACTGCCCAAAAGCTATCAGCTTTTGGGCAGTCTACGTTTTCAGGAGACTTGAAAAGATTTCACGAGATAGTTACTCTAGGCACATGTGCCTAAACTATCTGTTAAGACGGTTACCTTGATTCCCGCTTCCTCACCAAACATCTCCTCAATCGTAGAAACTTCATAACCCCTCCGAAGTCCCCACATTCTATACATACGAATGAGCATGGAGGCCCAATCCATGCTTTCCACACCTCCAGCTCCTGCCTGCACCTGCTCTACCAGACACTAGAGTAAGGATGGGAGCATTCATATTGTAAGGCGTATGCAGACTGATATCGTGACATCATGATATAGTAACCAGCCGTGTCAATCCCCGAAACTTTTCAGGTCAATGGCTCCAACTTTTGCGACAACGACCAATCATTCACTAAGACGTGGTCACATTTTCAGTGTCACTTTTTCATCGACTGAAAGTAATGGTGGTTGTAAGGTGCGGACCTCTAAGAAGCAAGAGCACTCGTCATGCTCTCCAGAAAGCAAAGCCGCAAGCTCCTTTTCTTTCGCCAGTGTCCGCAATGCAGCTAATGCTTCGGTTGCCTCCTAATCACGTAGACAAAAATCAACCGTGGGAGCGTGAGTGCCAACAGGTGCGGATTCGACTACTACAAGCAAAGCATACTTTATTCACTGAAGATGCAGCATTATCGGTTCATGTCCCAACCTCCTCTACCTCATTCCCGCTAAGAACACACAACCTTCTTCCTCCAGGTAGTAGGTCCATACTCTGGGTGGACCTTCAACGAAAATTACACCTTGATTAGTCACGGTTTATGCTACTCACTGCTTCGATTTGAGAGTCCTTCTCTTCTCGGGCCAGCTCAGCCATGCCAATTTGCTCTATGAGTTCTGATTCCATCTCATTCACTGCTTTCAAGCGCCCTGCGAGTGTACCCTTTTCACGGCTGATTTTCGAAGCCTGAACTGGATCACTCCAAAGGTCGGGTTTCTCGAGTTCAACATCAAGCTGCCTCAGTCTAGACAGCAACGTGTTCCACTGAAGATCTTGATAGAAGCCACGCAAAACGGTTTAGATTTCCCGCAATAAGATCAAATCTTCAGCCCACCAATAACTCTGGAACAAAAGCATGACGAGGTGCTGCTTTGAATCGGACGATCGGCATAAAAGAAATTGCTACCGGGCGTTAGAGTAGAGGGGATGCATATATACGAGCAATAGTGCTGACAAGTGCACAAAACCCTGCGCACAGGTAAGGGTTTAAAGGATATGAAATAACCGGTTACCTGCATCCTTGTTCTGATAAGTTGGATGGACCGGGCAATTGCAGCCGCATGACCGCGCCAGTCACTCTCGGCCTCATCGGAAATGTGCCATCCGCGAGCGACAACGTCGTCCACTCCGAATCCATCAGAATTGTCGTCCCGCTGTGAATGAGACGAGTAAAATCGGATCCCTCGAAAAAGCGGTGCTGCTGGTACCAGGGCACAAAATTGTGTAGAAAATTCTGTGATCCGACGATCAACACAGACCACCGCCGAACAAATGCAACGGTGCCCATCATGATGGAGGCCAGAGCTCGCCGGAGAACGAAGGAGACCGGCACGGCGACTGACTACAAAAGCGTCCTCCGAGAACGCTCGAGCTCGAGCTAGTTCACTGCTCAAAGCGTCGACCCGACTGTTCCCACAAAGATCCCGACCCGCCGCAGAACCAGCAAAAAAAGATCGCCACCAGACTGGCCGGCAACCGAAGCAAAAAGCACCAATTCGAGAAGCGGAGACGAGCCTCCCCACCGAGAGCGGCCCTCTCCGGGTGCTGCTCCTGATCCACGATGTCATTGCACAAACTTCCGTAGCATTGTTAGGGCTCCTCCGGTTCGTGGAAGCCGAAAATAAAACCACAGCAGCAGCAGCTTCACGTTCTAAAAGCACAAATCACCAGCGGCAAAATCCAGATTTTTTCTTCGTCTCCGGCGATTGCAAAACACTGCTGCCCTCGCTCGCTCTCGCCCAGAAACTGCTCCTCCTCCTCCTCGGCCACAAGGAAGCCAAGTGTTGAAAGCTGGCATCCAATTCACGTCGAGGAATTGCGAGTCGAAGAGAATGCACAGAGTGCACAGAATGTGTCGATCACATGAGATGATGGGTCCTTCGGCTTGACTATGGTTAATTATTAACCATAGTCAAGCCTAGGTGGGAACAGGCCGGGCGTTCTACTGACTCAGGATATGATTACCGCGGCCGTTAATCACTATTCTTAAGTGCCTCCGAAGAATATTAATTCTATTGAAAAAGGGCGAGTTTCTGTTATCAGAAGTGTCGCAGCGGGGGGCCCCGAATTCATGTGCAGAAAGGCGACCAACACGTGTGCGTCTACAGAATCTCGACCGTCCATCTCGTCGGGCTACCCGATATGACCCAGTCACGCTGACCTCGAATTCCCATGTGGACATATGCTCGCTGAAGTTACGCCAAACTAAACCACGTGGAAGTAAGTGCCGGCAACAGAGCTGGGATCGGGTTTGGTCGCACCACTGACTGCAGTCGTCAGCCACGGTGCCCACGCTATCGTCCATGTGAGACTGCGAATCCAACCACAGTAGAGCACGAGGGTAGTGACACGAGGTCCGACCCTGTCGATCCGAACAGAACGCCGAGAGCACCAGCCAGTGGATGGGCTGAACCACGGTAGGCACATACCGTGACATGGTTGGTTCCGAGGTGGGGATGGATGGGCCTAACCATGGCTCAAATCGAGATTAAACTCGGACTTAACCGAACCGAAGGGTTAAAGGTCGCGGGGCTTCGGTGTCCCCTGCCTGCTCCGGGCAGCGGAAAGAGGACAGCAGCAGTTAAGCGCGGGCCCGGTCGTGATTAGTTCAAGTGTCGCCAATTGGTTTTAGACTAATTACGTGTTTCGACCATCAGATGATCGCCCGCCTCTGCGGATTAGAAGCCTGATTAGCTCCCGCGTGGGACGAGGCTCTCTCGCAGAGCAGAGACGAGTGGCGAGAGGAGAGCGGAGGGAGAGGAGGCCAAGGGAAGCAAGCGCTCAGCACGGCGAGAGCAATTTGGTCGTGGACACGAGAAACGGACTCGGAGGAGAGAGAGAGAGAGAGAGAGAGAGAGAGGTAAGACACTAGAGGTGTGCAGATGTTGTGAGATCCGCGGTGACGGAGGCTCACATGAATCGGACTATGGAACTGCCTTTTAGCGGAAGTTTTGTTCCGTGCGCGAGTGTAATTCGACACCAAGAGGAGGGCGTTTGTCAGCGCTTCAGGAGATAATAGTGCCATCGGGTGAATCCCTGATCCGCACATCGGAGTCGGGAGCATACGAGGGTGAGTTTTTCTGCTCGGTCGAGAGCTTCGTCGAATGCGGAGGGTTGATTCCGCGTGCGAATAGGAGAGCGTGTAGAGTGGAAGAAGTGCTGGGAGCAGGTCGGGTACCGGGTTCGTCGTTCTTCCGCGAGCCCGCTGGGACGAGTCGTGTGATCGAGAAGACGAGGAGGCCGTGAAGGTTTGTCGTGAGACGGATGGCGAGAGGGAGAGCGGGGAGGTGAAGAGAGCGGAAGGCGAATGAGGAATGGCATTTTGAGGGTCACGGCAGGTTTCGCAGGGTCGGCGTCAGTCTGGTCTGCGGAGGTTCGTAGTCTATTCGTTGAGAGACTTCGGATGTTCTGAAGGAGGCGTGGGTGGGAGAATAGCTTGAAGTCGGGAGATGGGTGGCAGGTTGGTGCTCATGCAATTGTTGGGAGGATGAGTGAAGGTAATAGTCGTGGAAGAGGAGGAGAATTGGTCGATTTGGCAATTGGCAGTGAGTGAGAGGTGGGTTTAGGGTAAAGGCTGGCATATTGGGAATTAATGCGGGGGCGAGAGCAGTAGCAACATGAGTGTGCGTATGCTGTCTCGGCCCCCGTCGACAAACGCCAATTCGTCGAATGCGGGAATTCCAGTGTCTCTGGCTCCCCCTGCATCCATCCTCAATTCCACGGCCTCGTCCCCTCCTTCGTTCGCTCCTTCCTCGTCCTCTGGCTCCCCGCCTTCTCCCTCTCCTTTCTCGTTTCCCGCTCCACCAGACTTATCCTTCCAGCAGCAGCGCTCCTCTCTGTCCTCACCTCCTCCATCGCCCGCAGGCGGCTCTTCTGTGCTGAACTTTTCTCCTCCAGTGCAACCGTCTTCATCTTCTGCATCCTTGTCGGTTGCATCTTCTGGCTCCGGAGCAGGCTGCGTCCCTGCGTCGCCTCTTTCTTCTCTTGGGACGAATGGCGTAGTGGTCGTCGGGGTGATTGGCCGGGTCGAGCACGAGGTCTCGCAGTTGCTCGATCGGCTTCTTGATGCTCAGGTCTTTGGTTCAAGACATGGAGGATCCGAGCCATGGTCTGAAGCCGAAGACAGTGTCCACGTACATTCCGGCAACTCGTTTCATCTGGAGAAAGAGCTCGGAAAGGATGGGACTTCGCAAGTACTTTGCAATCGAGCCAGGGATAGAGATCCTCGCGAGGTCGCTAACTCTGATGCAGAAAGCAGAGCGGAAGACAGTTCGGTGACATCCGCCGGGTTTATCGACGAAAAACATGATTTCAAAGCTCGGGGATTTCGAACTGAGCAGTTGTGGAATGGAGACAGTGGCAGGCAGAAAGAGAAACGGGCAGACGAGAAACTCGGCAAGGGTCCGGTCGGAAATGGGAATAATGAAAGGAAGAAGGAAAGCCAGTGTGAGGACAAAGTCGGAAGATTTGATGAGGCCAAGGGTTGTGACGGTCTTCGAGATGCTTGCAAAAGTTCTCCTGGCCTACTGAGCAAGCTCAAACATTATCACGACGAGGAGAAAGGAATGGTTTATGTCCAATTCACTTGGGGATCTCCGCCGCTTGACATGTTCAGGGAAGAGTCCTATACAGCAGCCTTAGCTCCGGACGGTTTATCTGCCACTTTAGAACATCATGAAGCAGACGGCATGCGTGGACTGCTGTTTATGTTTTCTGTAAGGTTTCTACACGATTATCCCGCCTTGCGTTCCGTACCTTGACTTGTTACCCAAGATTACTGGCTATGTTGGTTGAATACCTTGATATCTTCTGACGCAGACCAGCTGATGGGAATGGCAGGCATGGTTGCTTGTTTTGTTTGCTTGCAGTGTTTGGAGGTCAGTTTATGTGCCCGTCACATTCATCAGTGTTTTACCATCTGTCGACTCTGCTGAAGTTTGAATTTAGGCATTGAAGTCCTGGTCGTAAGACTGGAATATAGATTGTCTCCAGATGTTCCAATAAATTCCGGAAGGGCGTGATGAACGCAAAACCTTTTTTTGAGGTTGGCCAAGTGACACTTTCGAGGGTTGTGTGTATGTTTTGCGCTGACTGCTTATGAAGCGAATAGTGGTTCTCAGTCGTAGGATTTGCGGTAGATTTTTCAGTCTCTCAGTTATCAATTTTTGTGGCGTGCATGTGATCGTGGAATTTGCAGGTTTGCCATGTCGTTTTACTTGTCCAAGATGGGGCACATTTCGATCCCCGTTTCCTGCGTATGCTCCGCTTGCTTCAGACAGCTAAGCACTCTCTAGCACCGTTTGTAAAGACTCAGGTGCTTCCAGGCTTGCTGCCGCCGCCGTCGTCCTCCATAACCAGGCCTTCACCGCTGAAACCCATATCTTTGGCGACGACCAACTCTACATCTGGGAGGACAGGGGTAGTGGGGCGCAGCTCTTCCACCATAGCTCTCATGTCCGGTTCAACTCCAGTTTTGTTTCCAGGGCAATGTACACCGGTTGTTCTCTTCGTCTTCCTGGAAGACTTGACGGAGCCATCGATGGGAGGTGTCTCGTGTCCTAGTGGAGCCCGAACCGAGGATATATCAGAGGCATTGATCAGTACTGTTTCTCCGTCAGGATCCCTGTCACAGTCCATGTCTGTGAATTACCTCACGAGGCAGTCCGCCCATACGAAGCCTGCGCCGGTGACAGTAGCGAGGACTAACAACAAATCCGAGGCAGGTTTTCGCAAGAAGCTCCAGTCATCAATGGAAGCTCAGATACGATTTCTCCTGAAGAAGTGCAGGACCGTGGCCGGGTCTGGTGAGTCCGGTCCCTCTGGAGTTGGAGGAGGTCCTGGAATGGGACCCAGGGGTCCTGGTGGTAGTGCCAATTCTTTTCAAGGTGTAGGTGGCGGGGGTGCTCTATTCCTACTGGACCCTTCCAGGGCCGTCGTAATTCTGGACAGGTCCAGCAACCGCGTGACCGATGCTCTGGATGCTGCGACAGACGCCATTGACGCCATGTTACTCGGAAAGGAAGGTGCAGAGGACGCGCTTTGGGAAGTCGGTTTGAGTGCTGGGGTGGGAGGAGAGGATGTACAGGCTGTGAAGGACTTCCTCTGGAGGCAAGCTGATATTTTACGAGGAAAGGGAGGTATTACCAGCAACGCGGCGGGAGGTTCCGCTGGTGTGGGGATGGTAGCTGCTGCTGCAGCAGCAGCTGCTGCGTCTGCTGCTTCTGGGGGCTCAGCTGGATCCAATAAGCCAATCTGCAACCCTCCTGAACTTCCATCAATCACAAGCTGGTTGTCAGCATGTCGAGTGTTGGCCGAAGCTTTATCTGTGAGAGTGACAGAAGACGGTGGAGGGCATGCAGGTCATAAGGCCTCTGGTGGAAATCGGACTGTGATGAAGAAAGGATCGGTGGCGGTGACTCGAATTTCCGCTGGCACAGGAACTGTGGTTAGAAGCAAGGGCACTATCGACTCGACCATCTGCTCTCTAGAAAGCGGTGCCAATATGGACCAGAAGTTCTCGGCTGCTTGGTGCAAACGAGTACTACCATCCGCCCACGAGGTCTACATGAAAGGTCTGCCTCCTTGTTATCCAACCAGCCTCCACAAGTCTCAGCTGGAAAAAGCCCTAGCTGTATTTCGGGCGATGGTCAGGGGACCAGCAGTACCTATCTACGTGGAAACTTTGAAGAGAGATTGTGAAGCCGTCTGGCAGTCTGGAAGGCAGCTTTGTGACGCCGAGAGCCTGACTGGAAAACCTTGTATCCATCAAGTTCATGAAGTTAACGATTCTCTATCTTCGAATAGCAACTTAGCAAGGCGCAAGGGGAGGAATGAGTCTCAAGAAGCGGGAAAATCTGCCTTCGACAAGCGCATTTTCAAGCCCCATTCCAGCGGTGTAATGTTTTTGCATGCATGCGCATGTGGGCGATCTCGAAAGTTGAGGAAGGATCCATTTGACTTTGAAAGTGCGAATGTGAGTTTCTTCAAGTTCCCTAATTGTGAAGATTTGCTTCCATCGCTTGTGATCCCCAGCCCTGAGGGATGCGCGCCTTTCGGAGGGTCTCCTTGGAGTTTGGTATGCCTGGGCAACTCACGTTACTACCAACCGTCTACAGGTTTGGTCCAGGGTGGATTCTGCGCAAAGCAGAACTATTTGTCGACTTGGGTCATTCCGATCGTCTACAGGAAAGCAGAGGCTGACGAAGAGATTCATCCCCCGTCGCCTCCAAAGGAACAAGTAGCCGAGTCGTTGCCCTTCCCCCGAAGCAAAGCAGCTGTCGATGGAAAAATCATGATCAAGGCTTTACTACCGAGGGCCCAACCTATCTTGGAGTCTAAGTCAGCATCTGCCAATCTATACAGTAAAGTTGCTGAGAAGGGGTACTCCGAAAGTAGTCGAACGAACTCTACCCGGGCTGGTGGGGTTCCAGACCTTCCAAGGAGTTTCACAGATATTGCCACAAAGGCGAACTACGGAGGAGAATCTGCATTTCCCCCTTTACCGCAGAAACAGGATAAACTTGCACCTCCTCCAGCCAGAACGAGCAAGCATTCAAACAGTAAGGAGAGGAAAGATACATCACATGTTGTGCGGGAACATCGTGAAGAGAATTGTAAAGCTTTGGTGAATGAAGTTCCGGATAAGCTCAACGACAGACTCGACACCCCCGTCGGTTTTGAAGAACAGACGGTTTCGAATGGCAAAGGGCCCGCCGATCTGAGCTCCAAACTGAGTCCTAATTCTGTCACGGAGCATATTCGAATATATATTGGCTTCGAACATGAGTGTCCTCATGGGCACCGCTTCCTTTTGTCAAATGATCAGGCAGAGAACTCTAGTTCATCTATACCAACAGTTCTACCTGGGACGGGGAAGTCGGAGTATGCAAACGCGGGACGTCCTTCGAGATCGAAAAAGCCAGATCCTAACGAGGTGCCCCTGAAAGAATCCGTGCAACTGACACGGACACTGGATATGCAATCTGTGTCGCTGCAAGAATCAAATGGGAAGTCATCGGGACCAATGTCTCTGTTCAAATCTAATCGGGATCGGAAGGAGATGAAAGTACCAGATGATATGCAGTATTGGAGCGTTCAGGATGGACATGGCGATGGACATTCTCTGCTTAACTCCAATCTACCTATTTATATGAATTGTCCTTATTGCAAGACGTCAGAGGAGGGTACCAAATCAACCACCAAAAGCTTGGTGCTAGGTGGCACCATATCTCAGCTTCAACGCATATTTGTGGTAGGTTACACGTTTACTTATTTTATGACAATCGCGTACTGACCTTCACGTTCTAAATTTCAGTAATATAGGGTAGGCTGTTTCTCGATCAGAATGCAAGTCTTGCACTGTGTAACAATCTAATAGTTGTTGTTTTGGTTCCCAGGTTACACCTTCTCTACCTCTGTTGCTCGCAACATGCCCTCTGGTGGAGTTCGAGGTATGTCCTGATTCATGAGAATCCCCGTCTTTATGTGTGTCCCCTTATTTGGATCTATTTCCGTTGCATCCATACTGCAACTTTCCTCGCGGGTTTGAACTTAAGATACGCTGGATCGAAGACCGAAAAGCTGTTGGGTTATGATTCCTCAAAGATGCCTCTATTGCTTTGAACTGTATGTCTAATGATGCCTAAATGTAATGCCCAAAATATGTCTACAGCTGTAGCGGCCTGTCGTCCATATGCTCTGATCTCCTTAGCGAATGTGTCTTCTCATGAATGGTTGACTTAATGAGATCCATCGACTTGCAGGATGTATCAAAACCAGTGAAGACAGTGATGGAGTTCAATCTCGGGAGCGAAGTTGTGCTGCCACCGGACAGCTTCCTAAGCTTGCGTCTACCTTTCGTGTATTACTCCCAAATGGACGGAGTCCCCATCAAGCCCCTACTCGTTAAACAGCATAAGCCGGAGCAAACAGGTTGGCTTGTGAAGGGCACAGCCTTGTACCTGAAATCAAAGGGAGGCGTGAATGGTCCTTTCGATGGCTAAAATGCCATGGATTCTCAGGCGAGATCCCAATTGCTCGTAAAAGGTACCGACTTCTAGGCTACACTTAGATCAAGGACAACAACCTGTCCGTAATCATGACGACGTGTTCTCAGGGTTGAACAAGCTGGGAGAGGAGTACAAAATCATAAATTCCTCATGAGGAGTTTGTGCAAGCTGAGTAGTTGCAACATCTTTTCAGCAGGTATGTTTGACCGTCTCCAAGTTTCTCCTGTCCGCAAAAGACTCTCAAGTGTGTTTTGGGCAGTTTTGGGCAAGTTATAGCCAGGAGTTCTGTCAAGTTCTAGGATGTTATTGTCCGCATCACAACTGCTCATAGTTGGTGTTCAATTTTCAGGTGATTGAAAGATTGGGAGTTTTGTTGGCCACAGACAAAGCACCGAGGGTATCTTCATCACTAACGAAGGCGAGAAATCCAGGCCGGGTATGCAGCCTCTGGCCATGTAACTCTATATGCTTGCACACATGGCTAGAAGGTTCACGTTCAGGAATAGAATCATCTTTGTGTGCCCGAGCTAGCATCCGATTACATCTACTCAGTAAACCGTCAACCCATTGGCCTTGCACCGATCTGATCAAGGTTGATGATGGCGAGGTGTCGGGCGAAGCACACTTGCTCATTTGCTGCCTGCGTCAAGGAATTGTGGAAATTCGTTGTATCAGTGCTTCATTTCGCACCACCGTTGTCCAAGCTCGTTTTCTTTTTAGGAAGACTTCTTCTGTGTACTGTTAGTCAAACCAAGACTGAGTCTGTGTCCGTGTGGCGGTTTATGTAAACGTCAGATGCGAAAATTTGGCGTGAGAATGGTGCACTCGTCGGACCATGCCAGTCAGTAAAGTCAGTTCTAATCAAGTTACCTTGTTTTTTTTCTCAGTTCTTCTGAGTATGATAGGAGACAAACAGCAAAGTCGAACGGAGGTTTAAGCATCTTACCAAATTCTTGACTCGATAGCTTGTAAATCTTCAAAATTGAATGATACTTGATAATTGATACTTTGATTGATTGGTTGAACATTCACGTCTTGCTTTTTTCACTACTTCTTGTCATACAGTTGATGTGAAGCTAGTCAAGCTTTTCTCCTAGGGTACAATTCTCGAAATTCACGTACATGGATGTGAAATTAAGTTCTGGTGTTTTCTTCGCCTTGCGGAATACGATATCCAAGTTACCCTCGTAATGTAGAATGCACGCAATTTAGAGACACGGTCGTTATTTTAGTGAGATGGTGGAATTAAGTTCACGTATTTTCTTCGCTTTGGCGATTACAATATTTATAGTTCCTAAAATTTGTAACAATGTCTCAAGAGGTTCCGCAACGTGTATACAGGTCGCATATGAAAAGCAACGTTTTAAGTTAGATTGCCACATCAGGTTCCGACGTTACTCAGGTATTCATCCGAAGTAGTTGCGTGATCTTGTTACGTATTGTTGATTGAAGGCAGCTAGAACGCCTTCTTCATCCACATTTCCAGCAGCAGCTCGCAACTTTATTGTCAAGAGTGCTATATGATAGAACATCTTGAACGCTTTAAAACATATTGCAGACAAGAGAAGTGAACACAATCCGCAATCTTCTTATTGAAAGTTGGGTGCTTACGTCAGTGTTGAAAGTGAAAGTGAATTGATGTGAATAAAAATACTTACCCTCACTTCATTTGAAACATCGACGTGAACATTGTCTATAATACTGTTAAATAACTTTGGGAATTTCAGATAAAGAATAATTTCTGCAGTTGGAAACTTTTTAGTACTTTGATGATGTGCCTCTGCTCGCATAGCAATTCGTGCGAATTTACATATTCATTCATAGCACACAAGACCCACATAAATTCTTCTTTGTTTACTCAGAATGATGATAGCATCCAATCATCTATTTTCTGAAGTTTTGTCATTGACACATAGATTTATATTCCAGAAGACTTTGCCACCTCGTACAAGGAAAGAGCACTAATCTTTACGAAAACTTTACAGAAAAATGGGATTCACTTGAAATTTTTGTAAACAAGAGAAAATGTAAGACTCACTACGAAGGATCACCCAAAAACTGAGTGATCAAAAGGAGCACTTCTGATCTCACACATGAAAGCTTTTATGATCGCCATGTATTAGATACTGTCGAATCATCAGAGCAGGAAATGCGTGAAAAGCGACTATCTCCGTTTCTGAGTTGGTGTTTCCAACTTTCCAAATTCGGTTGTCTATGGACTTGACGCGTCGTACATATCACCTGGAGTACACACAACACATTTTGAGACTAGTGCAACCGCACACACAACAGTGCATTTGCTCCTGATCAAACCTAGGAGGTAAGAGCAAAATTGAAGATTTTTAACACCATGTTTGCAAGAACCATGAGTTTGGAAAGTTGGAAACCCAGACAGACAAAACCGGAGGTAGTAGCTTTTCATGCATTTCCTACTCTCAATCTAGCCAAACTTCTATACTAGAACGGAAGACATGTCCGAGGCTGAAACTGCCGACATTACCTTTTAAGCTGAATTGTTGTCTTTGCACAATCCGCAATCTTCGCCATGGGCAAAAGAATTCATATCAGTCACTTACACCTTCTTGCCATTCTTCCCGTTACGTAGATTACGAACAGTCATTACTAACTCCTCCCGCTGCGCCTCCACTTCGGCGTATCTTAAGCTCATGGTAGCATATCGCTCCCTTAAATCTTTCACGTCTCCTTCCAGTTTTGATGAATACCCTTTATATCGGACTAGGTTGGTAATGATTTCATCCACGCCTCCGTAATTGTTCAAGGCAGCTGATTCTACGTTTTGTTGCTTTTCAAATGCACTGCCAGTCACAAATCAAACTGTCAGTCAAAATATGATACATAGAACCGTATTGTAGCAAGAGTTAAATTTACGTAACAAAAGGGGGAAAAGGTACCAATTAAATCAAAACTCACCTTCGCAGTTGCTCTTTATACATTGCATTCGTTTCGATCTGCTCGGATAGTTCATTGTCTAGGGCAATAACCTTATCCATGAGATTTCCGAACTTGGCCGTTTCCTTGAATCTGTTGAAACGAGTTTCCAGTTGCTCGTTCTCCTGCAAAAGACAAATTCAGTTCAAATATAATGCTGAAATGTTAATGCTGAAACTTAGCAAATTTACTGGATATTTTTCATTTTTGTTCTAGAGACAATTTGAATTCTTTGCTACGTATTTTGTTAGGTAGGTGTTTTGCGAGTTTTTTACCCATCAATTCTAAAGGTATTATTTATCGAATTTTAGTATTACTATATTATGTTATTCATAACTGAATAAAGTCTCACAATATTTTATCTACTAACGTCCACAGCTTGCAACTACTTTGAACAACAAAAAATTATAATTAAGTCTAAAAAGGCCAAAATGCAAATCCACGGTAGCATACGCAAATTGCTTGCAAAATGCAATGAGAATGGGACATTTCAAGGGAGGGTAAGATGGGGAGGGTGGAGCATGAATGACAACATTTACTGAACACAAGACCTCTTGAAGGCGTTGAACTTCCTTGTGAAGCACTTCTTGAGTACTGAGCTGAGAAACAAGCTCGCGTTCCCGTCGAGCTAGTATTGAATTTTGATTTTGTAGCCTTTGAAGCTGCGATACACATGCAAGTCAGACAATTTTCTCAATGCAAATGTTGGTTAATTCTAGTCGGACATACAATACGATAATTCTCGCTAATGGAAACAACAATTGAAAAATCATAACAAACGAAGCATACCTCCATTTGGAGTTGGTCCATTCCCAAATCAGGGCCACCCTGAATCAACTGGTCATTGGCCATCTGTAGTAATTCAATCTTGTTGTAAAGATCGGACTCCTTGGAGCTGTAGTCCCGTTTCGCAGCATCCAAATCCATCGTCTTCTTTTTTATCAGGCCCTGTTCCCAATAATAAAACCATACACCCGATTAGCTTCCAAGCTCTTGACCGAGTACAGCTGAGATTAAAGTTTTCATGAGAATCGTTAGGACAACTATTTACCTCCAACACGGCGACTTTTCCGCGTAGCTCGTGTAGCTCCTTGGCTTCTCTAGAGGGCGAACTATTCAGCATGCTGTTGGATCTCGAAAGTGATCTCTGAAAGTAACTAGGGTTACCATCATTCCTTGCCGTTGGTGAATCTTGACTCCGCCTTGATGCAGAGAGAGCTTCTAGACGTCCCTTCGTCAACGATACCTCCTCTTGTAGCGTCGACACCTGGTCTTTGAGAAGTTTCTCCCTGTCTTCCCCAGCTTCAATGAGTTTCCTCAGGTCACTCTTTTCGGTATCAGCGTTAAACAGTTCTCTCTCCAATTTTAAAAAGCGCTCATCGAAGTTATGGATTACGAGGTTCAGCGCACTTATTTCTTCTTTGCCAGCGGAGACCTCTAGCTCCAGGTCTTGTATTCGAGATTTGCTAAGAAGCTCATTCTCGAATACTTCCCGGACAGTCTTTTCTAATTCCAATTTTTTTCTGTCTAGTTCAATGATGTCTTCTTCGAGTGATCTTATTTTTGAAAGTTGGGAAGCACTGCGACCAAAGACATCTTTGGTTTCTTCAACCTTGTTTCTTGCTTCCTCTAAACTGTGTACCAATTCTTCCTTCTCCCTTTGAAGGATGGAACACCTGTCCTCCGCCAAAGCTTTACCATCTATTATGGTACGAATTTCGCCTTCCAGCCTCATCATTTCATCTTCCAGGCCGGCAGCTTTCTCCAAGGCAGTACTCCGCTCCTCCTCCGCCCTCGAAGAACTCTCTTCCAGTAGAACGAGTTCTTGCTCACGGGACGCCAAAGCTGCCCTGACATCTGCCAAACTGCGCTCTAATTCCGCATTGGATCGACTCGCCATATCGCCAGAACTTTGGAGGGAGACTGAACGTAAGTTGGCATCCTCCGCTTGTCTGCGGGCCTGTTCAGCCTCATCTCGAGATTCCTTGAGATGCTGTTGGAGAATTTCGTTAGTCAACAGCAACTCTGCGAGTGATCGCTCCGTGTCAACAACATAAGCCTCATTGCGTGCGAGCATACTTCTTTGGTTGTCCTCAGAAGCAGCGAGCTTGCTCTTTAGCTCCACGACCAGGAGTTCTAAGCTTGTTGTGTCAGCAGCAGGCGAGCTGTCTTTGAGCTGAGTATCTGGAACCATTCTTGTAGAGGATATCAAATTCTCACGCAACTCCATATTCTCGTTTGTAAGTTCTTTGACTTCTAATTCGAGGTCCTCTACGTCTTGCGTGAGCCTCTCCACCATTTTTTCGAGTCCTTTAATCCTCACTTCGTAACCATCCTTTGACGATGGCGGGGTATTTCCTGCATTTTTTTCCTGCAGCGAGTGGAACTTCACCTTCCACTCCTGCTCCTGCTGGAGATCCTCCTCAAGCTTGTGCTTGGCAGTCTTGAGGGTTTCTAGTTCTAACCTGGTTTCTTCTAGCGCTTCCTCCACGTCCTTGATAGCAAGAACCAGCTCCAGATTGGAATCTTGTGTCTTCCGCACTTGCGCACTCAGACTGACATTCAAGTCTTTCTGGTATCGCACTTCGTCGGTCAACTCACGGATCGTTTGCTGAGCGTCCTCTACCTTCCATCTGGCGTTGCCTTCTCCAGTCTCTCGTTCTTCAAAGGCCATCTTCGATGATCGCTTCTGCTCGAGCTCCATCTTCAACCTATCCCGTTCTGCGATTAACGTGGTCATCTCCATATCACTCTCAGCTCCATGACGTTTATGGGTATTCAGCAGTTGCTTCATATTTTCAACTTCCATCGTGAGCTTCCGATTCAGTATTTGGGCCGATACAGTCTCCGTCCTCAACTCTTCTATGGTTGTCTCAGCAGCCGCTAAATCCGCTTGCAAGGCCTCCCTTCCTCCCAAGTCGCGTTGTGAGCCAGCTCTGGACCCATTTTCGGATGCTGCACGTGAGCCAAAAGATCTCTGTGTTGCCCAATCTCTGTCATTGTTCGATCGTGTGCTATGTGGCACCGTCGTCCCGGAGGCTGTGCCATTTGCGTGGGAAGATCCTCTACCATATGCTGGAGGAAGAGACGTGCTCGAGTTGTTGGAGTCTTGACTTGTCAACGTTCTACCAGCAGCTCTATCGCGCTCTTTGTCATGTCGACCCGAACTGTTCAGTGAACTTGTTGGAGACGACACATTATCAGAAGAAAACGCGCGACCGTTTCCATTCTGTTTTGGAGTGGAAGGCTCCAAAGGATCGATGCTTAGTCTCGCACCTGATTTATCCTGTTGGTGTCACAAAAAGCTCACATCAGATTCATTTCAAGCTCGAGTTTCAGACCGCTACTATGCCCAAGAAACATTGATGCATCCAGATGAATCCAGATGAATTATGTCGCCTACACAATCAAATCATATACTTCACAAAATTCACCTTCAGCAGTATCGTTTGTAATGTGCATGCAAACTGTTACTACTAAAGTTTCACTCCGTCGACTAACCTTCGAAAAGGAACTCCGCTGTTTGGATGTTGGGGCGCTGTTGTTGGAAGTAGCACTCCCGGTGGTAATATTACCAGATTGGTCTGAATCCTCCATATCGTCCTCATCAGACCCGCTGACATCTTCCCCATCTTCTATCACTAACTCGTTCACCTCCGGCGCTCGGGCTCTTTCAAGCCTAGAAAGATTCAGAAGAAATCAATCAGAACTACGACAGGCATTCTACATCATCATCATATGGAGGGTGACTTTGTTGAAACTGAAAATAACATGCAAATTCAAAAGTCGGAATGGATTACATACCCTCCATCTAAGCGCGGGGTTAAACAAGTAATTGTAACATGTAAAATGCTACCGTAATTACAGTTTTTAAGTGTCAACGATATCTGAGATGGATTATTGGACTGTGTGTATTCGGCAACATTCACAACTGCCTCACCCAAAACACCAGACCGTGATGATCCCTGCCCAGAAAAAGACACAAGAATTGTTAGCTACCAAAGTTGGTTGAAACGGACATTCTTTACGAAATATGATTGCAGACGACCGCGGCAAACTGCTCAGTGCGACCTGTTTTACGGCTGCGGCTCCCTCGCAAAAAGGAACTAGGACGAGAGACTTTACCGTGGATACAATGAACTTGTACGGCTTCTCCTCATACTCGTGGGTCTTCGTATCCTTTAATAGCTTCGTAGTTTCTATGACATTATCGGTCCAATGGCAACTCCCATTCTTACAGGCAGCTCTATTGGTTTTATAGCTGACCCTTCTCGTCTCTAGAGGAATCACGGAAACAACAAGTTTGTCCCATCCGGCGAGTGGAATCTGCAGTGGACGTGATAATTAACACGGAAATCAGCGAATACAGAGTTGCCGACGAAATGTTCATAGCAAACATGCTTAAACGAAATGTTGAATTCAGTAGTGAATGCTCCATCCGAATTACTCGGAAACCATCTCCGAGTTATTTAAATGTGTCCAAGCTCGTAACACTTAATGTTCACAGTCAACATCTTGGCAAATTTGAAGTGATCGTGGGTGATGATCTAAGTGATGAATGAAAATATATACACTTACCCTTGACGCGTGAAAACTGAGCTTGAAATCCACCCGTTCTTTGACCTTTTCCCCACTTCTTTTCAAGGATTTGAACATCTTGGATGTCTAATCCTCATTCAAGTCTGTACTGTTCCCTCCACTGACTGTAATTCAAACGTATGCGTTTGCTTGAAAAGAACCGTGTCAGAAAACTCAGTTCATCTCCTCCCCTAGACTACTGAGAGCTCCAGGTTCCAACTGAACCGATACGTTGCTTGAAATTTCAGATCGGTGTTTTCCTCCCTCTGTCTCGTGGTTGATCACATCTCAACATTTCCTACAAGCTTCCTCTCAGGCACAGAGTAGCTCGCCCCACCTGGAATTCATCTGAGACCTTTCACCACTTCGGTTTCACCCGTCACTTTCGAACTCCCGAACTCCGCTCCCAAAAATCTACCGTCTCTGCCCCATCTCCTTCAACGCGATGATTGAAAAGCGAATATTCAACGCGAAAGTTGAACCTGAACCTATAAGCTAAAACTAAAGCAGAGATGAACGACTGGGTGCGAATCCGGGCTCCCGACTACGAAGAAGAAGAACTGACAAGACTAGAAACAGTGTGGGAAGGACGTCGAGAACCACAGCGGAACTTGCCCAGACCACCACGAAGAACCACCATTCTCAGACCACCACCACCACCACCACCAACACACACCTCCTCGGCCCCCGCGGCTCGCGTTTCCTGCAATGAGAATTCCGGCTCCCCTCCAACCGGAACGTCATAACATCGTCTTCCCGCCCTAAAGACGCCCGCAGCAGCAGCAGCAGCAGCAGAAGACAGTGCAGAGCGCCCTCGACGAGAGGCAATTGCACCACAGCTGCTGCAGCAGCAAGCACACGGAGAAACTGGCCTCCCTCGGGCCCCGGCCCCTTCTAATTCCTCCCTCGCTCGCTCAATTGAGCTCCTCGCCCGTTGCTCCGCACGCTCCCCTGCCGATCCACTCCTCGACGAGATCGATCGCACAACGGCTTCCGCTGCTGCTGCTGCAGCTCCGCTCCCGTCCCCCGCTCCGCGCCTGGCCTCGCGTCCTGCGCACTGGCGCGTTGCCTCTCGGCTGCAGAATGTTCGCTTTCTGTAGCGTAAAAGGACGAGCACTTCTCGGGCCGCTCTTTCCCTCCGACTCGGTCGCTCCGGTCCGAGGCCTGGGGTCGCTCCGGTCGTCCCGGTGCCCACTGACGGCCGTCCACCGCACTCTTCTGTGCCCCCCGCCGTCAGGCTGCTGTGCTGAAGCTGGTGCTGCCCGCGCTTTCTTTCCTCGACGGGAGTCCCGATCGCAAGCCCGGTCAGGGAACTGGGCCGGACGCTCTTCTAGCGGGCGTGTCCTGTTCTTATAACCGACAGCTCTCGGCGGGCACGTCGCACGAGGTCTGTTTTCGTATGTTCGTTCGATTCGGCCCCGTCTTGTTTTGCTTCCACGTTCGTAAGCGTCAGCTAGAACGGGGGGAGACGGTACGGCCGGCATTCATTCTTGTCGTGGTTGTAAATAGAACCAGTTTCGCTTTTGTGGAATCCGAGGGCTCCGGGTTCTGAATAGCCCTGCCCTTGCTTCAAATTTTAGCTGACGTCTCGTCATTCCTTCGTTTGTGTCGCCGCTTTCTTCGAGATATGCTCGTTTCGAGTCTTAAATTAGAATTCTATCGAGGGAATTCGGAAGTCGCCCGAATGAGAGTCACAGCGTTCCTCCCTCCGATACGAGCAACGGAACTCGAACGGTATTCATGAGTCTCATGCAGCTGCACCAGCGAACGTCCAACTGTGACCGGTGTATTGTGCGATTTCGAATTCCGAGTCTGATCATTCTTTGTGTCCACGGGAGGCATCGGTCCCGAACGAACAGAACAGTGCCAACCCACTTCCTTTGACCACGAAACACGATCCTCAATTGTGGCACAGCTACCAACTTGCTCGTGACAAAGAGGACTGACTGACTGTACAGCGACGACGCTAACGAATCGATCGTATGCAATCAGCGACAGATGGTAATTGCAGAAGGCGAAATCCAACCACGTCGGCAGTTGACGACCGCGTGACAGGACCGTCGTCCCAGTGGGAACTGCGTCGGCCTCGGCGTTGCATTGCTTGCAAGAGGAGTCCAAGCCGAGGGCGACCGGATAAGCCGGTGGCAGGCGATGAATGCAGCTATCGAGTGCGTGTGATCCCATAATTGCCCCGTTCGATCATGGAGCCGGGTGACCGCCGTCACCCCGTAGCTCCGGCCCTAGGCGGTCCCGACATTCTGATGTCGTGATGCCGAGCAGTGGCGCAAATGTGCTGCTCGAGAAAAGTCGAAATCTTCGCACGAAGTGCCACGGGCTCGATGGCGATGGCGATGCACGACCTGGGAATCGCTGTAAGGACCGGTATCTGGGTCCGGCCGTGGTCTCCAGACGAGAGACCGGAGTCACAGCTGGAGCCCGGCCAATTGTCACAATATCGCATCTTTTTCTGGATCATACACCGATCGTATACAACTGGAGCTCTCGCCACAATCTAATGCATCCAATCCGACAGCTACTTCGTCCACTCGAGGGAGGGAGGGAGGGAGCGAGGGAGCGAGGGATGGGATCCAACACTTTTTAGCTCGAGTCCAATCTGATTCGTTCGTCGAAATGGGAGGATTCAAAAAATGCTTCATTGACCTGTCGGCAACTGGGGTCTCCTGCCCCTCCATGACCAGCGAGAGCTGCAGGATTTCTTCTCCCGAACGAGCAAAAAGGGATGGCTCGTTTGTCACCCAAGTGCAAGATGGAAATTACATCGCGTTGTAATGTCATCGATCGGGCTTCAAGATCCACTGCCATTGGGGCCTAGCCCCATCTACATAGTTGGTTTTATCCCCGAACGAAGTGATGTGGTCTTCCCATCCTTTTTGCTCGTCTACTCCGTTTGCATATAAAATTAAAGGGGAATAAATATCTGAACACAGTTGCAAAGATCATCTTCTGAATCAAGATATGATCTGTCAGCTTGGACATGATCAGGCAGGCAGGCATCCGAGATCTATACTGTATGTTGCTAGATTGCTCTTTTAGGCTCCTTTCTGAGAGTACATGTGACTTTATGGTGGATTGCCCTGGACCCAAAATTTGGCATTCGAAGCTTTGTCATGAAGTTATTTCCCTACCGAGTCAATTTCACTTTTCACTACTCGCTGGATTCCCTTTCTTTTTTAAGCAAGCTGGCCTCGAACCAGGTTCTTCCTAGATCTCATTCTGTTACTATTTTTCCACGCTTACCAACATCCTGAATGTTGACACTCGGCTCCTCGCTTTTTATCCATATTCATTTATTATGATGGTTACCTCTATTCCAGACATGAACAAACACAAAGCAATGTATTTCCTTTAACCATACGTGCTTAACCCGAGAACGTTCCACAGGAAAGTATCAATGGCTCATCCTCAATAACACCTGAAGTTTGTCTCATCCTGGGCCCCCCCTAAAAAGTTTGTACTTTAGTCATCGACACTGTTTCTTTGAGCAGTGACATTATCAGTGAGATAAGTAAAATATCCAACCACATCACGATCGTGCTTTCTCAAACATGTTGACAAGTGATTTGTCATCCATCGTATTTGTATACATGACAATTGAAGGAAAACGATGGTCTTGAGAAAAAATAGTCAGGCTCTTTTACTCTCCCGTTCTTCTCTCCAATGCTCTTGGTGTGGACCTTGCTCCAAAAACAAGAACCGATGCATAAAAGGATGCATGGGTTTCAACGACCCCCAAAGCGCCGTTGACACTACCGCCATTTGGTTATCTTTGGGTAATAAAGAAGGCCTAAAGATAACCTGTTGGCGGTGGTGTCAATGGTGCTTCTTGGATGGTTGAAACATATGCATCCTCGAAGAGAATCCATTCTCCTCGTGCGTGCTCTACGCTTGAATTCCCTCTATTTTGTGTGTGCTTCGGGTATAGACAGTTTGTGTTTTGCAAGCAAGATCTACTTTTGGTTAATTTTCAAAGTCTTTGTCAATAATGCTTCACAGACTCTCTCGTGTGAGTTTAAACTTCTGATTCAGCGCCGTTGCTTGTTTAGCGGCCAGTATACCTCATCACGAAACACATGGAGTACAATAAATTCTCACACTAAAAGTCCTCGTGGGGATTAAGGGTATCCCGAGTTCAGTCAACATTCACTAGAATGCAATATCAGACACGCACTGCATGTAAATCATTCTCGAGACAACGCGGCAAATCGTCTTTGCCGGTCGAGAGCAAACAAGTGGCGAGATCGAAAATCCACCTTTCCGAATTCTACTCTGCCCCAAATTCCGTATGAGCAAGATCACCGACCCTTCGTCCAACCGTCCATGCCCTCAAGTTGCAAAACGCAAAGAAGCCACAGAAGCATATTCCACGAGATCCTCAAACCCAAAAGCTTCAGTACGAATGTCAAAAATTCACGCATTCTCGAATTTTCCAACACGGACATCAAACCCGGGAGATTTGAACAACGTAGCCCCTCCTCTCCTCTCGTCTCCTCTCCCTACCTCGAGACGATCACATTTCGGCCGGATTGTACGCTGGAAACGGACCTGGAATCCAAGCTGCTGCCTGCGTGTCCATAGAAAAAGCCCGCGCTTAACGCATATACACACGAAGGGCCAGATTCATTCAAAAGATTCAGGGCAGCAACGAGGGACAGCTGAAAGCAACAAGAGTCGAAGAAGCATAAAAGACAACTGGATCACTCTCACGTAATACTCGAAGAAACAGCTCAGCTCAGTTGCCCTCTGCCCTCTCTGCTCTGATCTGCTCTGGGGGTGGAGACGCGGTTTGCGGTGGAAAAACGTGTCGGGAATAAATCGACGCCTGCTGGACGGAAATGATGAGTGCGTCGACGACCAGGCAATGAAGTCGACCTGCGCTCTCATTCGGTCGTCGTTCACGGCCTCGCCGGTCGCCCCGAACTATTTTCTTCCTCGAGTTCCCGGGAAACTGCTGTGCACGGGGCTGCAGTCTTTCACGGCGAGAGGGTGCCTTGGGGCCTTGCTAGCGACGGTCGGAGTCGGGACTAGATACAATGCAAGGGAGGACGGAAGGAAGGAAGGAAGGAAGGAAGGACTCGTAGGAATCGATGAGAAGGAAGGGGCCGGTCGTTGCATTTGACGGTGACTGAGTCCGACAGACTCTGCCAAAGGAGACGGTCGTTTCGTTACGAGTCAGTTCGTTCGATTCCCTCCGATGCGCTGCCTGAGGGACCACCGCGCAGCGTCCCACGGACTCCCACCCGAACCAGACCCCAGGGCATGTCACCGGAGCTGTTGCCCCGTACGGCGGGATCAGCAGGTCGGGGGCACTCGATCGCCGGGATCTGGCTTCACGAGTCACGATCATCGGGCAGATTGACTTTACTCTCTTGCTGTCACCAGTGACAGTACTGTCCCGTCCGGTCTGCCTTCGACTCCGATATCCCGGAGGTGACCGGCACTCTTCGGGAGAAGAACTTTCGGGTCGCCAGGTGCTAAATCGGCAGAATTTTCTTCATTCTGTGAATCCCGTGCATAAACCGACAAAAGTGCCGGTCCGAGTTCCCATGTACAGTGCCGGGAAACGACGGAGGAGCCTGAAAGGATTGCGCGGACTCTCGAGACGATGAATCCCGAATAGACCGGTTAGCACCGGTCACAAAGAATGAATCGTCGCTGAGAAATTCTCTCTATGTCTGCGTGAAATTTTGCTCCTCGTTCGGGGCCCCCTACGAGGCACCTGACAGCTGTAGGCCTGATGATGTATACGGAGATAAATATACAGAGGTCCATGAGTATCATTACGGAGTACAGTGTGGACGTACGACGCTGCACTCTGTCACTCAGTCTCGGATTTGGTTGCAACAGCCAGCCCTTCGCTCGGGTGACATTTAACGGCGGGGAGAGAGAGAACGTAGTTTCGGGAAAAGTTCGCGAAAGGGCTCGCGCCGAGGAACCTCGTGGCCGTAATCGGATAACGGAGGACATGCGGCGCGCCTCGGACTGGTGGAGCTCCAACAAGTCTCGGCGAACGTGTCCGGATGCGGGTACAGACACCGATGATCCATGATGGTACAGGAGGCTCCCAGTCCATCCGACTCGGTCCCTCGTCCGTCCGTCCGTCCGTCCGTCCCTCACGAAAGCGACGACGCCGTATCACGGTCCCTCGGTTTCTCTACTGCGAGAGCCGCTCGTCGTAACCGACCAGAACCATACGGCCGCATGTAGATGGATGGATGGATGAGCTCGGCCCGCTGGGCAGTACGAAGCTGACCCAGCTGCGAGGTTAAGAGAACCCCCGGGGGAGGAGGAAGGATGAGGGACGACGGGAAGAAAATTATTGTACGGCCTGCGAGTAAAGCATCCGTCGACTGTTCCAGCGGCATCGCCCACCTGGCGTGCTTTCTCGACGCACCGGCTTTTGCCAGGTCAGACTCTGTCCCTGCCACGTCAGGAGCAGCAGGGACTCAGTGCCGCAGTGCTGTACTGAACTACATCCCGAGCTGTCACCGCCGGGACGGAGTGATCTCTGTCCTGCAATGCGGACGAGTCGTTCCCCGAATGGGTATTTTGACTTAAGGGTCGTGCCTTGAGCAGCGCACCCAACTCTCCCGTACGGCACAGCTCTGCTCCGGCGGGTTGGGCTCTGCCTCGGGGACTGGATCCGGTCGCTTGCAGCGTCATCGGGCAGGCCGGGCGGAATCTCTGGGCCGGAGTTGATAACCTTCAGGCCTTGTGCTCTGAGGGCTTGACAGACGAGGGCTGGCCAACCGCACAGCCACGACCCGACCGCGTACGCGCTCCGCTCTTCCGCCTCGCCTTCGGATCGACGACCTTCGCAGTGAACGAGCGAACGACCGAAGGTTCGTCGGCCTCAGATGCTGACGAGGCACCACCCAAGGGCCCTCAATTATTTTGTTCTCCTCGACACTGCGCTTCGCGCTCGGAGGGTCTCGCACGGACCGACGCGCCGGGTGGTGACTGCAGGACCTTCGGCTCGTGACGACCAGGTAGCTTTTCGGCCTCGACGGTTGGAAAGTTATGGTCCGGCCGGAACGTAGTAGGAAACAGGAACCGATTAAGCGGTTGAAGGGGTCTCTGAGCTTCTGGTGTGAGCCTGTGACGGAGCCCAGGTCAACAGTACGGAGCCACTGACAGGCCATCGACGGCCGCGAGGGGATGCCGTTCCCCGTCCGCACGTACTGTCATCGTGCTCTCTCTCTCTCTCTCTCTCTCTTCCTCTCTCCGTCCGAGCCCGCCGCCAAGTTAGCGGAGAGCGAGCTTCCCATCCGGTCTCCCGGTCACCGCACCGGATGGGCCGAAAAACACAGGGATGGTGTGGGTGGGTCCGCCTCGAAGCTCATTGGCCGGCAGCGGCAGATTGGTGGAAAGATGGTGGAAAGACATACGCAGCCTCTTGCTCCTCGCGGTCTCTTTTCCTGTGCCTTGTGACGGGCTCCTTCGGATGTCGCTCCTGGCCATCCGTATGGTATCATTTATTGCCCAGTGATGACAATATACGGAATGACCAAACTAACATACGGCTCATGTACTGAAAGCACAGTGTGTTGACTTACTCACTCACTCACTCTCTGGCCTACTTACTTACTGCTGTACTGTTAGTATGGACCTCGTTGTCCAAAGTACGTATAAATTTGGCACTGATGATTAGAAAGGGACGCGAATTTGGCTTTTGATAAGGGGCGGACGTTGCAAATGAGGATTAGTGCCGCTTGGATTACCTGAGGCTCGTCGACGTTGGAGTCACGGGCGGAGCGAGTAAGGACGCTGTCGGGATCCGAGGCAACAGGGGCTTTCGGATGCAAGGCGTCTCTTTGCCCTTTACTAACAACTCCTGCAGCTGTGCTTTCATTTTCACCGCAGCTCTGTAGCTGGGCATGGCATTCGGACCGCTTTCCCTTAACCAAGATTTCAAGATTGTGCTGAACGAGGAGCTACTGGAGGTAGCTAGCTTTCGGTTTCAAGAACAGATTCTCCTGGAGTTCTTTCGCACTTGGTCATCACCATCATCATGATGCACACGTGCATGGAGGAATGAATTATGCGCTACTCCTGGAAAGCCTAACACTGCATATTTCATGTTCGAGTCCCCGCTGGTGAGCCAAATCACCGCCTGCTTACGTACATGCTTGAGATCCTAGTATTCGACCCTCCCTCGACATCTAAAGTATGCATTTGACTCCACTCCACTCCATTCCACCGATGTACATGCCGAAATGTTAGTCTTGATCATTGATCATGCCAACTACGCTACATCTTGCGGAATGAGACTCGGGAACACACACAGTTAGTGAAGTCTGTGGTGCGTGCGTGCATTCATGAGTCAGCGGAGAGAGCAATGGAGAATTACAGAAAGAGATAATCGGTACAGCCACATCGTCCGCAGCTGATTGAATCTTTCAGTGTTCGAGACATAATATCATTCAACTCCTGCTGCCAACTAACCGAACGATGTAGGACGTCTCTGCACGAGCTGCAGGGCTGCTAATGACTATAGGTTTACATCCTCCCTGCCATGCAGCCTCTGTCAAGAGCTCCTTGTTCCCATCTGATTATGAGTTGAGCTGTATGGATCTGTGAACATTCTTTATATTATTAACACTTTCCTGCCAGTCTTTAGAACACATAACCATGTCCAGTCCTTCACGAGCTCCAGAGTTTGAGCCAAAAATAATCCCATGAACTGACTTGTCCAGGAAATAAACGAACTCAATTCCACTTTTTTAGCTGCACGTGGTCCCCTAACAACTACAAATGGCAGGATTGCAGCAACTGGAGGAATCAAAGTTGAACAAAGCATCGACTATTCACTCTGTTCTAAGGATTGATCGGATATAAATGCATGCAGAACCTGCAAGAAATATCAGCCAAAAAACTCATCTTTTTTTCAGAAGCCTACATGAGCATACTGGAAGGTGGAAGATGTGATCAGACAAGACAGAACAAGGTCTATAAAGAACTCCCTCGCCTGCAACTGTCACGACAGTCAAGGTAGCCAAAGGGTCCCGACAACCCACTCCCTGGCTGTGGAAGTTGATCACGTCAACAGCGTGTTTCTGGGCTCCCATTACGTAGGATGAATTACGAGTCTGGGAGATTAAACCACCTCAATAGTTGCATACCGTTTCCATTTTTGCTGATTCCCCTCTTGACTCATAGTTAGCGTATTACAGTTCGAACACATCGATTTACCGCATGTTCGTGAATCCAGTCTTCGCATGCGGTCGAGGTTGAGGCTTAGCTGCGCTAAAGACGATCAAAGTGAGATCAGGGACACATCGAGTGGCTTTATTCTTCTGTGTTGTAAGCTCCCGAGTCCCAACAAGGATCTTCGGGGAAACCGAAGTTAAACCTTGTGGGAATACCAAAGCTATCCGGTAAAAACAAGGACCGTTCTAGATCTAGCTCTGCTGCATACAGCATGAAGAAACAGGACTGCTTATCTGATACGTCCTGTTCGGATTGCCATGAGGGGTCATGTCAGATTTACTGTGCAGGGATTCTTCACCAGATGCATCAGATCGTGGTACATGATCCGCTTTCATTGATTGCATAAGGCTTCAACCATGCACGTCTGCTGCCGTCGTAATCATGGCGGACAGCTTTCAGAAGAACTTTCTTCGCAGACAGGCGTCTTTTGCAGGAAGGGTAGGAATCGTAAAAGCATACTGCAGTGCTAGAAAGTCGGTTTTGCAGTAGCTACGCTGAAGTCACAGATGCCGCTACGACCTTTCTCACTTGATGTAAGAACACGCATCTGTAAGCGGAAAAACTGTGGATCTGTTCTGGAGCTAACAGTGGAGAAAGGTGACACCTCGACGAGGGTTTGGCTGCTGACCCTTTGTCAATTGGAAAACCCCTCGCAATTCAGCCTCTGAGTTCCGGGTCTGGAGATGGATGCGCGCTGACATCATTCGCAAGGTGTGAGTGGAGAAGTGAAGAGTCAACTTCGAAAATAAGGAGTAGAGTATTACCGCTGTTGTCGTTGCTGAAGGTTGGTCGCAACATTCGGTGACGAGCCTCGACACCAAGCCAGGGATTCTCCTTATACAATTTGAAGATAAGAACTCGCGGAACAAATAGGATAACGGCGAGAATGGAGCTCTCGGTTCCCGCGATCCTCTGCTCAGATGCTGAACAAGTGCAAGAATCCGACAGGTGTGAACGTGACCATGAATCGACTACCAGTGAGGTGACATGTGCACTTGAAGATTTCAATTTCTCTGAGGTTTAAGAATAACAAGACAGGCTAGAGAGGACTATGCAATCCCCGGTCTGGTGGCCAGTACTGGGGCATCAGACTCGATGAACATTGACGTGATACTTACTTCTTCGTATTCCAATTTCTGCATGCTAAATGCCCAGTAATGCCCTCATAGCCCAGCACTTCGGGTTTGAAATCATCGGGCGGAAACTTTACAAAACGTGAGAAAGCTCTCGGAAGGCAGAAATGCAGCAACAAGTAGCGTAACTTTCGACTTCGGTAAGCATTTCATGCATGCGAGACTGCAGGCAAGCCCAGAGAGTGGAATCTTTCGGATGCACTCAGATTAGTCCAGGACCTGTGTTGTACGATCACAGTGACATCACGGTACTCCAGTTGACACTTAAAATCTGCTCCCACGATGAGTTCTGACTGGAATTTCAGGATTGTTAATTAAAAGACTGGTGCAAATGTTCATAACTTCTGTATCCAACTCGATTGGAGCCGATGACATCTGCTTATCAATGCGAAGGAGTTATGAAGTTGGTCGACATTACAACTTAACTTACATCAAGCATGTTCCTGTGTGCAGTGAATGAGTAGAATGTAATAAACCCTGTGTTTCTGAGACTTTACAACATTGTGGTTCAAAACGAGCGCCTAATTGAACAGATTTTTAAACAAATTTTGAAACGCGTTATTTCTCATTTGTCGGTCATCTTGATATTTCTCCGATGTGGCTCAATCTTACAACAATGCTGCAGACCCTACCGTGAGTATTGTAGTGATGCTTATCGATTTCTAATATGTTCCTGGGATTTTAATCTATAGTCACCCTTTGGATCAAAATTTTAAATTCAATTTGCAAAGCAACGTCCAAATTGCGCCACCATTTGTACAAAGGAGTGTCAAAATTGGACCGACAGTTTCTATTTCAGGTTCTGTTGCATTTGCCGCCTTAAAACTTCATTGTCCTTTCTGAGTTTCAAAACTTTCTGCTTGAAAATATCAGCTTGTCGATTGGCACTAAGCTCCCTCAGCTGATCGTCATGATTTACGCTTGAAACCATCACTGCATAGTCAAACTTTTTTCGTCAGAAACCGCAGGAGTGAAATCTTACAACTGCTTTCTGAATCTAGCAAGGCCTGCTGAAGCTGATACTTTCAACAGCAAAAACTTCTGAAAGTATTTTATTTCACAAGAAGACAGTGTAGCACATGTTCGATGCGCATCTTCCAGCTGGGATTTGAGTTTTTGGTTGTTGACTTCTTCGGCTTTTAGCTTGTTTCTAAGCCCTTCGATCTCCTCCCGATCTGTGACAGAGAACAAAGTTAAAGTTTAGGACAAGGACTTCGCCGCTGGTGTTGGTCCACGAATTGAGAGTAAGACAGTAATACCAGTATTCTGGACCTACGAATGATTTACTCCGGCAGAAACCTACACAAATCGTGCATTCTCTTCTCAGCTTCCTGTAGCTTCATTTCGAGTGTATCTGGAGTTACGGACTGTGCCAGCTGCTGTTCGAGAGCAGTAATTGCACACTCCTTCAAAGTGACATCCTCCCTTAAGACCCTGCACGTCATCTGCATGCTTTAAGATGCGCCGCTTAAATGTGTTCCGTTTTCCGAAGTCAAATGTATTTCATAGTATCATGGATTTAATAACTTCAAGAAAACAGGAATGACAACGTCACGGTAGAGTATCAGCCGTGAATGAACCATGTCACTGAAAGGGAAACTATCTAGAAGAAGTATAGCATTGTTGGTAAAATGTTGAGTTTTGAAACAAGGGTAACCACTTGGTGAGGTCAAGAACCTTTTAATCCACAGCCTTTTACTTCTCATGTAGATAAATCTGGTTTGGGTCCCTCAAACGACAAAGAAAGAAATACAAACATGGACGACAGCCTTGAGTACTTGTATTACATGATTTGCTTATGAAGTTCTCCCACTTTCGCTTCACTTCGTTTTAAAAGATCCGTAATTGTCTTCTGATGCTCCTGGAAGCCAAGTTTTGCAGTGTCGAGAGCTAGGATGTCAATATCCTGGTCCTGAGTCTTAAGATCACGACGGTAATTCTCTGTCAAGTGATTAGGTCTTATCACCGTGAAATAACTACTTACATTCATGTCAAGCCTTCTCTCGGTCTTTAAGTTGTATCTACCCTGCTGTTCTACCCCGTTGACACACTTGATCTTCGTACGTATTGCTATTCTGAGTGCGAAGGCAAAAAACAAAGACCTGATTACATCATCTTATGCATAATTCAAACGTAGAGCATCTGCAATATGAAATCTCAATACCTTATCATTGCGGTCCGAATTCTCTGGTGCACCCTTGAAGAGCTGCAACACATTCTCGTATTTCCTTGCATAATCAAGCTGCTCACGCCAACAATGATAGTTTGAATTACTTCGATGAACGTTACGATCTTCGAATGCGGATGGAGCTATTTATTTCTATGTTTGATAAAAATAAAAAAAAGTACAGGGGACATTCTCCGTCTACCAGCTTTACATTTTGGAACCACTAGTGAGATAGAGATTCGGATCTACTTTCGAAACGTCAGAAAAATGAAGTCAGGTGAAACTGTGACGTACCTGTTCCGATGCTCTCTCGTAGGTTGCCAGTTGAGCTTTCAAAAGCTGTTGCTTTTCTGGCAAGATCATCAGAGTTGATCAACTAGGTTTCAGTTTTCTTTGTCGAAGCCCGGCTCTTGAAGTTCTCTACTTTCGGTTAAGTTCGTTCAACCAACACGCAAATTTGCAAGAAGATTCATTCAAACAAACTTAAACATTTAGTTGGCAGTCCTATGGCAGACAAAAAATGTCAATGCTTCTTGTGAGGACCTCTTAAGCTCTCATCCATGTAACCCAGGGTTGACCAATTTCTTGAAGTGGAAAAGAGTGGAAAAACGACCAAGTCAATCTAGATACGCACTTTGACCTTCTACTATGAACACATATGTTCTTCTTTTGATTTTGGGGTTTCAAACTTTACGCCAAGACATCCCATATAGTGAATGTTTGTGCAGGAAAAAGCCTCCTTTTATCACTGTATTCTTATTGGAAGTTGATTAAACATCAATATTAAATATATATTCGTGTCGAATTAGCTTGATCTCAGCTATTTCAAAGAATCCAAGTTTCGGATTTAGTTTTTCTCTCTAAATCTTCTCATAATCATTGGGTAAATAACATCATTTAGAATTCCAAGACTGCCAGCTATTAATGCAAGTCGTTTCCAAACCTCTTTCTAAATCAATACAGGTTGTCTCGGCTATCTTTCGTTTCTTTTGCTCCACACAAAGCAGTGTCTTGACGGCATGAATCTCGTGCAGACCTTCATCGTATTGCTGACCACAGCAGATCCACGAAGAATACTTCGTGAGTCAGTACTTACCACATCACAGTAATTATTTGAAAGTTTCCCACATTCCAAACTTGGACAATACTTGTATTTCTACAATGCTTCCTCCAATGTATGGATTAAGTCAAATTTTGAAGTTCATGGAACATTTTCGGAAGAGGTTATCTTCTTCAAGAAACCTTTTCCACATAGAATCTTTTTGTCAGAGATTGAAAATTGCATCCATAGGGGCTAATGGCGGCCTTAAGAGACTTGTTGGTTGCTAGCTTATTCCTGTTACATTGAACGACTTATTTGGATCGACCGAGAGTCATATAGTTCAGAAAGCTTCAAAAGTCGTTCAATATAGCAGGCACAAGGGGGGTGTATATAAGTACTAATCTTAAAGTCAATTATATCGATTTCCACTAGTGCACTGAACAGGTAGATGTGTTCACTGATACCTTCTGCAATGCATCTACATCCCCCAAGAGAGCCAATATCTCATTTTCGTTCTGCATTTGTGGAGGGCGAATGGCAACTTGATCGGAGTGTCTCGATGCCGAGCAGTTAGGGCTGAAGGGTGTGGCCGGAGAGGAAGGATCAGTGGCAAAGTATTCGTCCCAAGCAGGGGACATGGCTGAGGTAATCGGATGACAAAATCAGTCGGTTTATTTGACTGATTCTTAACAGCACTGCTATATCCTCTCATAAAAAAGAGAGTAAACACACAACCGGATCATATGCTCCAGGTGTTGGAACAGTACCTCTTACATTCAGTGCAGAGACATCGTGCACATGGGAGAAACAAAACTCACCAAAGCTCCAGCGTGAAAGAGGCAAAATCACTACCCAACGATCAATCGCTTGGCTGTCAGTGCAACGTTTGGGGATGACGACGGTCACAATTAAACAATCGCTTCATGGAATCGAAGCATCGACCATGAGCAAACAAACCTTCACAAATATTAGTCTCGACGAGTCGGACGCTGGGTTAGACTCTTCAGCAACAGAACTCACGACGTGCACTTGCTCACGTCGTGTTCTCATCCACAACTCACCGCTACGGCAAATCAAGAAGCTCACGTTCTCGGACACGCGATATAGAAATTTGAAATCGACCACGGGGGTCGCAAGTGGATGCCTACTTCAGGGACCGACTGGCGCACGCACGTCGAGCACGCCACGATCCCTAACGCTTGCGACCGTTCCCCTTCATTCGAACTCGCGCGCTTCGGGACCGCGCGGTCATAGAAGTCTCATAAGGCGCACGATTTTTAAATCCCCGCAACGTATTTCCTTCTCGGAAATGTCGTTGCCACGCTGCGCTCAAAAAAGGCGAACTCGCTTGGTGGCGCCTTGAACCACCCAATTGTTCAATATCCCTGAACTTGTCGTGATTTGAAGGCTACGCGAGGAAAGAATTCTGACAATTGACCCTAACAATCTGACTGTTATGGTCAATTGAATGCTGGTGGCTGTTTTAGTGTAGTCTCCACGAATTTCGAGCGGAGTGGATGGAGTACTTTGTATCCAAATCTAAAAAAGTCTTGCATTACTTGTATTATGAAGAGATGTTTTTCCGAAACTGACTCTAAAGTAGATTGATTTTTTGATGAACATAGTTTCGAAGGTTAAAACAAAAAAAAATAATGCAGATCATCATACGTGAATGCTGTCCTTGATAAGGATACATTATTCGTGCACAAGAAAGAAGTGGTGATTTACATAGCATCTGTTTAAAAAGTAGTTTCCGGTTTCGCAATCGATTAACAGTGTAATGGTTTAATCTATGAACCATGAAAACAATATTCCTAGCTTTTATTTCTGTGCACATATGGCAAAAACTTTATTATTTATATTAAGGCACATACACTTCAGTCAACATCGATGCCGGATCGAGTGTTTCAATATGTAAACACAACGTTATTTCCGGTATTGCCATTAGTTGTGTTTATTCTTGCTGGAATTTATAAACATACTGATAAAAAAGTCTAGAAAATACTTTTATCAACTCGTATTCCTTCCGAGATGATTTAAGTTACAATTGCGCTGTCTTTGCTGAATGTATTTTCTCGTGATTGAGTTCAAACTCTGATCTATTAGATTTACAAATTATCAACTCCAGATATGTGAAATAAATGTATAAAGCAAATTGACTTGAAAAACATTTCAATTACAGGCTGAATACTTCAGGAAAAAAATTAGTGATTCACAATACTCGGTTTCTCACCTCAAGACATCTCTCCGTTATTCTCACGGTGTCTAGTGACAGTGTCGAGTTCTTCTAGAAGAATGAACTTCTTACCAAAGGGTAAATCTGCAGTGAATCTGATCAGTGATCAGATACGTATTTGTTTCTTCACAACACAGTCTTGGTTCCGGTTGCTACTCTTGCTGTACTTCACTCACTCACCTTTGGCCAGAAAATCAGAAATCAGGCCCATAACTGCACCAGGATCCAAGTGAAAAAGTGGTAAAATGCTTTTTCATTCATTGCATTACTAACATCGCCCCATGTATACCATGAACATCAAAATGTAAATTGAAGCATTTTCAGCCTTTACAGATCCTCTACCTAAACTGGTCACATACCATCTGTGCTTAATAACAGCTATCACTCCTGTCCTCTCTTACAAGCATAATCATAAACTATGACTAAACAAAAGGTCGTCTTATGCACAGCGGTTTCTTCTCACACAAATTTGAATCTGCTGATTCACTCACTCTTAAGAGATAAATCTGTAGAACAACGACAATACCACCACTTCGGAGTTCATCCATGAACAGGAGCGACATAAAAGAAAGAGACACTTGGTAGTCTGGCGTGAGACCTGTGAACGGCAAATTATTTTGGATTGAAATTGAATTTAGATAACTTTAGCTACATTTGACCTACTCAATAACTGATGGATTAGAATGGAATTAGAACGAGCTCTGCCTACTGAGAAACCTCTGCCGCTGGAACTTTTAATATTCCCACTTTGTGAAGGATCCCGGCAACTGTGTCTGATGGCTGAGCACCAACTCCCAACCAGTACCTACATCGTTAAAGAAATACAGGGGTCAGATAGAGCTTCCATTTCAAAAGAATACCGGCACAATCTTGACGTAGTGTCCAAAATCTCCAATAAACTTATCAACTTGACTCCTCCAAAACAAAGATAATGTAGTTCGAAGGCGCTCCCTACCAACACCTACAATTTTGTTTCAATAAGAAGTCGAATCGAACAAAATTTTCCGACAACGTCGACACATTTTGCGACACTGCATTTTTGGAATACACATGAGATCTGTCTACTTACTTGATCCTGTCGGCCTTCACCACAATTCCTAGATCGTTCTCACCTGCGGGCAAGATCGAGACAGAAAGATTAACACAGCAATCCGTCTGTTTTCGGTAGAGAGGGCCATGAAAGTTACGAGAGTTCATATTCTTCGAATTATGCCATTTCAAATACCATGAAATAAACCTCAAGCACAAACCATGAATCGGTTTTCCCATATGTCTATTTCTCGAACATCAGAAGCAACATAAATTGGCACTGCAAGCGTTGAAAGTGTTATTCATCTTCTTAACTTGCTCATCGAGAACATGCTAAACTCAAGGTCTCCAAGTCCGGGTTACATACCGTGCAACGGGTTGTAGTGTCCAAGCAACTCAATGTTCTTCCCGTCACGACGCCAGCTGCTGTGAGTTGCAACAATTCGGAAAAACGGTCTCTTTTTCCTACCCAGCCTTGCGAGCCTCAACCTCACAACTCCTTTGCCAATTTTCTTAGGGCGGGGAATATCCGGCGACGGCGTTACAGCAGGGGTCTCATCTTCGGATGCAGCTGCTGTGACTTTCTTCAATCCTTGTCTTCTCTCAGAAGTCTTTCCGGTAGAGTATATCACTCGCGCCAACTTCAGTGCTGGCGAGGCTGGAATAAACACAAACAACAGGGGAATGAGGTGCAGCACCTTGTCATCACAGGATCTTGCTCTCAAAAGCATTCACACGGACGATAACAAAACATGTACATCCGGTTCAAGTAACCTCAATACAACGAGATCCTCGAACACAATTCATATGACTGGCATCAACGACGAACACATGTCGGGGTTTAAGGTGGCGCCACTGCCATCGAATCGCTTTTAAAACATGTAGTTAACCACAGTTCATTGGAATGGAGAACTGAACAGAATGCCCAACGAGTCTCATCCTTATGCAACAATCTCGCAGACGTTCAAGAATGCTAGCATACTTAACTGATGTCCGACCCGTCTCTTTCGAACCAGATACTCAATTCAAAAACCTCGACACACGGGACAAATTGCGACATGTTCGAAGACGACCACCCTGCGACCTAATGCAAGTGGAGAGTATCGCAGTGGAGTATATCATTGCACTTACCGACACAGGGCATGGACACCGACCGACCAGCGGAGGTGGCTGAAATCTGCACACTGCTGAAAGAGGCCGCAAGGGCACAGCACGAATTTCCCACCGCGACCGCCATGGCTGCCAACTCTAGCAATCGCCTGCGTATCGAGTGTGACTGAATTTGATCGACGCTGATTGCCGGGCACCGAGAGAGAAGGAGCACACTGGCACAACCCCCGGGCTGTTCAGAGTCCAGCAGCCTCCCCTTCCATGGCTCCTCTCCTCCTTCGTGTTTGTGGATAAAGTTACCAGCCTTATCTCTCTCTTCCTATCCTTGTAGTGTTCCGGACTTACCACGTTACTGAGCTGCTCGGCACAGTACCTCTCCTGCGTCACTCGACGTCATCAACCACGTCCATCGTACTCGACCGCTCCCTCAGTGATTCCACGGTTGTTCACGATACAGTACGTTCATCCAGCACTTCAAGTCTGGTTAGACTTGACCTGACCTCTTGTCCATCGTACTCCCTTGCATGGTCAGACGCCGATGCAGTACTACCACAGTTCTGCGGGTACCTCTCTCTCCCTCCTCTCTCCCTCTCCGCACCCAGAAGATTAATGGCAACAAATGAAAAGAATATCAGCAACTCTCTTAATAATAGTCCCTCTTTTGACCTACGCCCCATTAGGCATTATTTTTCAAGAATATATATTTCAAGGGTGAATATATTTGAATAGGTTTAAAAATTACATTTTTTTTAAACAAACATAAAATTCTAGCAGTTTTTTATCTAATTTTAGTCATGTAAAAAATACGATATATTCATAGTATTACATTTTAATTTATAATAAAAATCAATAGAAAATGAAAATAATTTATGTCTATAGTTTTTTCAATGATAATTCGTTTATTTTAAGATAAATCTCAACATTCACAATGACAAACAGTACTCAAAAAAATAAATGTGATATGTTATAGCCCATGAAAGATCTAAATTTGATCATTGTGAGATTAAGCTAGTGTTATTAGTAATCTTAATGACAAAAATCTATATTAATTAGTCATGATCGGTCATGCTTATATTAGTTGGTTGTCTAAATTAGTTTAATTTAGTTGCATCAAAAAAGTTAATTTAGATGATTATGTGCTAAAAACCGCCTTGAATGCACTTCAGAGCGAGTGACAAGAGTGAGGAGTTAGAGAGTAGGAGAGAGTCACCATCAAGCAGGTTTCCAGTCGTGCAGGAGAAAATTCAACTTACAAACTTCAAATTACGATCTCCGTTATGTATGAGACTGACGTGCTAACAAATTGATTACATCACAGCTGAATGGTTGAGATCTTCCAAGCTCCAATTCTAAGTCTATTACAATTTGGATACTCCTCTAAATTTAGTCGTTGGAGTGGACATCAATTTAGGTATTGTAGTCGCCTCTGTACATGGTCGCCTAAAATAACAATGCATGGTCATGCTTGATTCATTAGAGTCAGACAATTTTCTTTTAAAGTTTTAATTTGTCTATAATTAATATATTAAAACCTAATATATTGAAAATAAAATAGAAATATTCTATTATTATCAAAGTCACATATGTGAGAATAATATTTATAATGTTTTATTTTATCTTCATATTTTTTATAATTCATTATATTTAAAATTTCAATACGTGTATTCAATTGTTATAACACTTGATTTAAATTAAAGTTCATCTAAAAATAAAATGATTTGTAAAAGTTCATGGATCATGGTGTTCTTTTCTAAGGTTTTTTTACAATTTGAAATTATTTATCTGATAAAATTCAGAAATAAAATAAAAAATATAAATTAAAAAAAATATTATAAAATGAAAAATCTGTTGAGGCTAATTTCAGTATATGAGTAACATCAATATCTTACTATAAATAACTATGAGGTTGGCTTGGACTAAGTTGAATACTATAGTTTCTCTTTCGTACAAAGAGTCTTTTGGAACAAGATCTGGAATAAAATGTTGCATGTTTTATATAATATTCACCCTTCTCTTGAGGGTGAATCACGTTAATTTTGTGTCTCGTTGGTTGGTTGATTGAGTGTTTTGTCACTATGTTTCTAAGGTTTTATCTTTTACAAAATATAACTTTTGATTTGGTTCAAAGTTTGCATCTTAAAAAGGTTGCTTAAGTACATTCATTGTGGATTTATAGATGTTTGAAGTAATTTTGAATAAATTTAATCAGAAAGTCTACTTAAATGGATTGAACATACAATATGATATCTCAAATATAAAATATATCACATTTTGTAAAATATTCAAATATATACATAGCAAATTGTAAGAACAATGGCTAAATAATAGTATAAACCGCATGATAGAATAACAATATTTGCAGTTTTTCACATTAATCTATCTTGCTATGTTTTAAGATAGATTCGATAATGCATGTAAATGTAATTTGTACAAAAACGGGGATGAAAAATCATCAAGTTCAATCATAAATGATATAGTTTACTACAATTAAATCAATTTTAAATTAATTTGTAAATCATTGGGAATTTGAATGAAAATATAACTCATTCGTTCTTGCTTTAACATATATTAAATTAGAGAGTGAATATTATATCAATGAAAAAAATAATTATATATAATTCTGTTGAAAAATTATAAAAAAAATTAAATGTAAATGAAAAAAATGTAAATTATTTATAGAAATAATTCATTTTATATTGTATTTGAAATAAAAAATATTTTGGATTTTTGATGATGTAGTAATATCTTTTGATAGTATTCTAACATAATCAATTGGACAAAAAATTAAATGATTAACACAATATGATATTGTGACTTATATGATTGCCAAGATATTATATGAACGCATCAAAACTGATGAATAGATTTTTGCTAAGTGAATGACGGACTGTACCATGGATCAAACGAGACCAAGACTTTATCAGTTCTCAATAGGCTTGTCGATACCTACATCACATCCAAAAATCATACCCGAAATCGATTCATGCCCACGAATTCTACGCTTGTGGTATCCATACCAAACCCATATTCAAAGAGACAAAATCGATACCCAACACACATTCAATTCACCTTTGCGATAATACCCAACTTGTATCCAAATAGATGAAATAAATCCAAACATTTTTTATTTAGCTTTCGATTTTTGGTGGAAACGTAACATGTATATATGTGAAAAATTCATCAGTATTCTATTTAGCTTTTGGTTTTTGGTGGAACCTTAACATGTACACTAGATTACAATATCATTGAGCGTAGAAAAATGAAATTGTTGAGCTTGAAAGGGATGCAGCTAGTTGCATTTTTTACTCATTGTGTTTCCAGCGTATGAAAAGTTATTCTTAAATTTTGCGTTAGATGCTGGATTGGAAGTCGTAGAAGTACAGGTAATTAATTTTGATGCATCTTTCACCAAAATAAAGTTCCGTAGTTAGAGAAGATTGTGCTTTCATTGTCGCTACACTTGTGACGAATATAGCTGTTGAATTTTGTCATCAAAGCAAAATCAATCTGCATGTTATTGATGAGAGAATGTTTGTTGATGGCGCTATCACTCTCAATACTATACTCGGCAAGATGACGCGTGACACGCCGATTGTCTTGTTTCTATTTTTTATGAAATCACACACTGTTCTTGCAAATGCCAGAGCCAATCATATGATCTTTCATCATATTTTCTAGAATTTTTTGCCAAGTTCAATATTGGCAGAGTCGATGCCGAACTTGTCAAAACGATATTTGGTTTAAGGATTGAGTATGGCGGCAATGACATGAATGTCACTCCAAACAAAATTTTGACTGATCAATTTGGCAAATTTTGGCTTCAAGGAAATGAATGCGAGAGTCTTTCTTCAATGGAGTTATTGTGTCATCTTTCTTCTTGGTGATGATATTCGACGTAACAATCTCGCAATGTTTTAGAAGATTTTGCCAAAAGTAGAGTACACGGTGTAACGTAGGCTTATCAAACATCTCCTAAGCTATGATGACCTCCTGAAAGTACACTGAAAAAGTGATGAACTTCTTGAGAAGCTTGCAATCAATCTTGATGACCTTGGAAACCAGTCCACGATCTCGTGCACATCAAATCTAGGTCAACTCCCAGAGTGTCTCGTGGACGTTAATCATGCAACAGAGGTCAAAATTGCATCGCGTTGCATTTTGCTGCTTGAAGATTTTTGCAATCTCATCTTGAAGATTCACTTGTTTGACGTTTGTCACAAGAGCTTTGATATGATCAATTGTATCAATCAATTCAAGAGTTAGATCGTAGAACTAATAGAAGGGAGCGGGTTTTTTACCTTTGACCATACGAGTCCTCTTGTCGATAGTCATTGTGATGATGGTACCAATGATGTGATCAAAACACGGTAACTAATCATAGAGATTGGAAATGGCATCGTGAGGATGATACCAATGATGTGATCAAAACACGGTAACTAATCATAGAGATTGGGAATGACATCTATCAAGTGCATATTTAAGCCTCGGTCAGTGACAACTGTGACTTGATCATCGCTATTGATGTCAAATTTCTATAAAACATCATCATATTTTTCCAGTACATCGGATCCGTGATGCGACATAGGTGACAAACTGCATGCAAGCGTGTTGTGATGCTGAGTGAACTCGTCATCGATGAGATGCGTAGTGACCGACAAGAAAGATACCTTGTTCATGTCATTGGTCTAAATATCGGTTGTGTTGCCAATTCGAATTCCTTCCGCAAGATGTGATTCTAAAACGGCTGTCAATAACTCCCTTCTAGCATTGAATCTGATCTGCACATTTGTACTGATTGTGGTTGGATTATGAAGAATATTGTTCACAAGCATGTCCACCTTAGAGTTGACCCCAAAGTTGAGGACGGTCTGCGTACAGTTCCTAAAATTGCTCTCCTTCATAATATGAAATGGACGCATATCAACAGCGCACATGTTCGCCAACGCTACGGTGATGAGTTTCTTCTCAGATGTAGTTGCATCGTGGCGCGTTGTCGTGGTTGTTATCACTTGATTGATCTCTGCATACGAACATGAGTGTTTGGACATGGCGGTGGTTTTGTTGGCTTATCTGTATTGATAAACAGTGAAACATTTGTTGCAACAGAAAAAAGAATTATCACCATAACAAAGATGTTTGCCAATCTCCTTGATTGCAACAAACTAAAACGATGTCTAGATACTCGTCCTAGCTTTATGATTTTTCACTCGATAATAGACACCTTAATCTTTTTGCAGATCCATAGTGATTTTTGTCTTCAAGGTGAGCATATCTTTGGACCTCATATCAATTGTTATCATCAACTATGACAATCGTCGGGAGTGGCGGATGATGAGAACAAGTGCAATCAGCGCTCTGTGTAGTGAGCAAGAAGTTAGGAAATCCTCCACAATCACTATACTAAGTAACCCTTATATCTATTTTTATATCAAACCCTACTCAAAATCATCTTACGAAAAGTTCAATTCGTACCCAAACCAAACCTTTCCTAGCTTGATCCAAACCCATCCATATCCATCGGTTTGGGCGGGTATTGTTCGGATTTGGGGTATGGATACAGGATGCAGGTCTCTATGGGCTTGTAGTTTTCCTCTATGACATGTTTCCTTGACTCTTTTTACTCTGCTGGCAGGCAGTAAGAGTCTCACCATCCTTTGATCCAAGAGGTTTCATGCTCTCATGAATCCTCATTTTCAGCCTCCTTGTTAGAAGTATTACTACCCACTTCTTTGTACTCCTTACACTGTGTTAAGGAACGTTTGTATTTTGTACTATAGTTAGTGGTCGTGACACTTAGTGACGACCACTGTCACGACTAGCCGCTGTCCATTAGGATTTAGGGTCTTGTATCTCTCGGATAACCACTATCACGATTGGGTATATTATCCCCATTCGAGTTCACTCCCTAATAACAACAAAGATCTTCTCTCCATGACTCAATACTCGTGTCTCGACCCTTTCATGCATTGCTTTACTTCCTGATACTCCTTGAAAAGATATTAGTCTCTCGATATCTCCACATGTAATGATGGCAATTCAAGAGATGGTTAATTCTTTATATACATGTATCAATTGGATGGTTAGCCGAATCGTTGAGAACAATGTTTCCAACACCTTCTACTAAGGCTACAATCTAGCATATACTCATATCTTAAAACCTCTCACTCTCAAATTTCTCAAGCTATGTGTTATATCAAAGGATACAACCTCTTCACTTTAATTGATTGTTAGTACACTAAATTCATCATCTAGAATGACACCATGTAATACATGAGATGTGAAACCTGACTCTATAAACAATACTTTATCCCAAGGACTCTAACCGCTTGTGTATATGAAATATGAAGACTATCATCAATGTTTGTTCACTACCGTCTCTTTGTTGGTATCCTACTAATTAGCTGTATTGAATCTATGTATCCCAGCATAGATTAGTGGAGCTTTTGGCCACTTATCCTCCTTTGGGCATATTCGAATTGACGAAGTCATTTGATCATTGCAATGCTCAAGATCATTCTTTTCTTGGCCCATGTAGTATTTCTCAATAATTCAAGATTAGTTTTTTTAGATTATCTTCATTTTTGCTGCAAACTTGCAAACTCAACCAGTAACTAGTTGGTGAGGTTTGTGCTACACTATACGTGCACCCAAATTGGTCTGTGATATAAACAGAATTGCAAAATCCATTCAGCTTGATATCAAGAAAAAATTTCTCCTATTATCTCTATCACATCGTACGTCAATTCTACCTTGAAATAGAGGAGATATGTTTTTCCTCAAGGACAGACGAGATGAAGCATTTCAAGTTCTTTTACTAATCGTAGCGCAGTTTGAAGCATTCCGAGTGATAGAGAAGAACTTTCATGATAATATGTTCACACAACAATATCAACATTGGAAGCCCAAGTTAGTCTGTTCCACATTCAAGATCACTTCGTCATAGGTTAATTATTGAAGTGTTCAAATGATTTTGATGATAATCCGGTTTGTCTCTCCGCCGCCCATTTGCCACTTGCATCTTGGGTCCCGGTAGAGTTTCAGCAGTGAACTCACATTGAAATAAATATATCCTAGTGTGCGCGTTAGGACCAAAAATTGGGCGATTAGCTGTTGGCAGCAGGAATTTCCATGAAAATTTATTGTAAACATTACATGATAAGATGAAGAAAAACATGAACTTAATTTTTGCATGACATATATGTTCTCTATTCAACTAAATACTACACATCTTGGAACAACTTATCACTAAGTCAGTACAAGCCCAATTCACATATCTATCTAATCAATTCAAACGGTTTACTTAAGATTTAAACTTCGTAGTGCCTTATTTTATATTTTTCATGGTCATGAATTAGATCGCTCATAACTAAAATTTGTACCAAACCGAGTCATCAAAAGTGAGGTTTTCAAAGGATAAAAAAAAGAAAGGATATCGGCTGGTCACTTTCAATTTGATATTTGGTTTGGTTTCACTGGGCACAAACGCCACCCAAATTTAAGTAGGTCGAGTTGAAATCTATTCTCCAATATTAATGTTCATAATTTTCATCACTTCTACGAAGGAAAAATCGTTGACATATCAATTCTATATATACAGAAATACATAGATATATATATATATACCTGTATCTATTGCAGTTCAGCCTTTTCTTCGAAGGAAACAATAGTAGCTCATTTTCGTTTGGAAGATGAGCGAAGAATAAACATGGATTGAAAATTCTCTTCTATAAATAATAGAATATATATTATCAATGCATTTATTCTATTATATATAAATATAAGTATGAATATATTTGAATTTCTTTTAGTATGAATTTATTCTATTTAGTTTAAGTAAAAATACATAGATATATCTATATACCTGTATCTATTGCAGATCACCCTTTTCTTCAAAGAAAACAATAGTAGCTCATTTTCGTTTGGAAGATGAGCGAAGAATAAACATGGATTGAAAATTCTCTTCTAGAAATAATAGAATATATTTTAGCAATGCATTTATTCTATTATATATAAATATGAATATATTTTAGCAATGCATTTATTCTATTATATATAAATATGAATATATTTGAATTTCTTTTAGTATGAATTTATTCTATTTAGTTTAAATAAAAATAAAACTGTAAGAAGAATTCCGAAGGTTACGTTGAACACAGTGTCATGCTGAAGCAGTGTCATGCGTGATTACTGAAGCTGAGACTCCAAGTCCAAAGAGCTTCGACACATGGACGATATCACTTGCCAAATCTCACATTTCATGCGACAATATTTTTGGTGACGTGATTTGGTCAAGCATAAACCATAAATCTCCTTCTCAGATATTCATTGATGTCCTTTGGAGAGAGAGAAGTCCACTGTCACTTCGGTTCCTCGGGTTTTGATCTCTGGAATTGAATTGATTTATTAATGTCATAAGAAAGTAAGGAATGGTATGATTTCTATTCCAACTGAATCAGTTGAGACGAATTAAATTATAAAGGTCTCGCAGCTTCGATCGTCGAGAGGTAGAGATATCTCACAGGAATGCTTCGGGCGAGCGTCGTGACCTACAATTGTGGCCAAGAGAGCAATGAATGCCCCAAAGGGACAGACCCAAATGACGGAATTGAATTGAAGCTCGTGTCGTGAAGCAGAGTTTATGGTACGTGTGCTGGTGCATCGGAGAATTTGTTTCTGCTGGCTGGCATTGTTTTGCTCACCTGCATGATTAGAATCGAATGTGGAGCTTGTCAGGCGACGAGAGATTAGGAATCGGGAAGTGTTGGAATGGTCGGTCTGACTGGAGTCCTGTGGCAGCTTGCACCTTGCATTCGCAAGCATTTTGCAGGACCAGGCTTGGCCGGAACCAGAGGCGTGTATGGCGGCATAGAGGGGAACCTGCGTCTCGGGGAGTTGCCTCAGTCTCCGCCGTGGCATTGTCGAGGTTTTCATGGTTTCAATTCCTGGATTGAGAACCGCTCGCTGATATCGTTGCCTCGGAGACAGCTCGGTGTAAAAGTTGGAGGATCGCGTGCTGGGGCCTCTCAATTTTTGAAACCGGAATCTGGTGGAAGGGGATTGTCGAGAAAGGTGCAAGCGCGAGCATCAGGCGAAATGGTGGGAGTGGACGTGAAGGTTCCGAAGGCGAAGAAAGTTCCTCATGTGACTGAGATGTTTGGACATGTTAGGGAGAATAATTATTACTGGCTGCGCGACGATTCCCGGAAAGAACCAGAGATTTTGGAATATTTGAAATCTGAGAATGATTACACAGAAGCTATGACTGCAGGTAAGCTAATTATTTCGAAACTCTTCTTGCATTTCATGCTCGTCAATTGTTGTGCTCACCGAGCCTGTGAAAGGTTCGGAAGTCAAAGCCTCTCTGCCTCAACTTGAGGCCGTCCAAAATCTCCAGTTCTTCAAAGCAAGTCTTCGCGTTATTCAGCTGAGAACCAGAAGTGGTGCTCATAAAGCTACATGTTCGAACTTCACAGAGAGGAGGCTTTTCTAATCAAGCTCCTTGTGCAGACACGAAAGCCTTTCAAGAAGAACTCTATAAAGAGATGCGAGGAAGGATACAAGAGGCGGATACAAGTGTGCCCTTGAGGAAAGGGGCATTTTTCTACTACAAGAGAGATCTAGAAGGAAAACAATATCCACAGCATTGCAGACGTGCGACTCCTGATGGTGAACGCCCTGGATCTGTGGAGGAAGTGATGGAAAGTGGTGACGGAGCCGCAGTGGAGACGGTTCTTCTCGATGAAAACGCTGTAGCAGAAAAGCATTCGTTTTACCTTGTTGGTACTGTGAAGGTACTGGTCTCGAGCTTGCAACAAAGCGGTTATTCACCTTGGGTTTTTGTTCCTGCTGTGGATTTGATTTTTGTTCCCTCAACAACCAACTTCGACAACATTTTGTTCCTTGCACCTGGAAGTTGGATCCATGGTGCAGCGCACTTCCAAGAAGGTCAAACACCCGTATGTGGCAGATTTTTTGTCGTTGAGATTCCACGGATCGTTACGCTCAACATGAGCTTTGCCAACTAAACGAAAGTATATTAGAAGGGGTTTGTTGACCAGAGACTGACCAGGATTTACAAATGAGATGATTCAACTCAGGTCGATTGGGAAAAACAGGACTTTTGTAAAAGAACTCTTCCCTTCTACAAGAAAGATCACACTGCTCTCTCTTGGCCATCCATTTCTCCAGTTGACGTATATGGAAACCTCATCCCCGCTTGGGTGTCAGACTAGAGAAAACTTCTTTCATTTTAAAATTCAGTTCAAATTCTTGGCTACTTTGAGAAATACAGAAATTCTGGGTATACTTGCTCTTAACCAGCTATGACGCTTAGATACCGTTGCTGCGCGAGGATGAAACTTCCTCTGACGATATCTCAAACGGGAGACAGATTTAATCTCGGGAGAGAGTTTTTAGCCTCTTGTGACAGACTCTCAAATGACAGGTAACTCAACTGTGTTGAGTTACCTGTCATTTGAGAGTCTGCTCCTAAAATATTGCCAGGACAGTGGTGAAATGTTCACATTACGATCTACTCTTCCTCGCAGATTGCTTGATTGATGTAAATATAATGCGATAAAATCGTGAGCAGATAAGATTTCGAGGATTGGTTGCTAATTGATGTAGGCTTGCTTGATCTTGCTACTGACCACAGCGTAATTGGTGATATACCTATGTGAACAAGTTCTTCTGATTCTAGATTGAGGATATCATTCTGGAAGTTTCACAGAGAGTGCCCACACCCATGTGAAAATACGTGCTATAAGAAGAATTTGATCGATACCATTGGTGACATATATGTTTGTTTGTACATTATAGTTTTAGAGGGCTTTCTATTTGCTAAAATTGCGAGACCATCTTTCCTTTATAATTCCATGCCATTATCACTCCTGGCTAACTCTCGCAAGGCAAGAGATTTTCGAAATCAGATATATTATGGCACGCTCTAAAAGTTGAGGAGGCAATATGCTTCCCGCTAAGTGTCTGCACTGTCATTTTTGAAAGTTCCCATTCTGATTTTCCATAACAGGTGTGCTTTGGTGCTCATACTAGTTTACTAAGGTCGGTTGACTGAAGATCTTATGTACTTTCGCTGTGTTTCTAGCATCGTTCTAGCGCATACATTTGCTTTCTCAGTAGCACCATTATAATAGACACAGAAGAGTTGTCTTTTCAACTTTTCTCAGTCAACCCGTATATAGTACTACGTCCTACCAATTTCCTATTCGTCCATGATTCACTTACGCATGTTAAGAGTCACTCCGTCACCGTCTAAAGTGCCTGGATTGGGATTGGATGCTTTCGCTTCCTCAGGTCAGCCCGAATCATAAGCTCTTTGCGGTGACAGAAGACTTTACAGGGAACGAAATTTTCACCCTACGTGTAGTTGACATTGAGACGGGCCTAGATGTTGGAACCAAGATTACTGGAGCTACAGATCAAGTTGAGTGGGGCGATGACAATACCCTGTATTATCTAATTCAAGATGAAACACAACGGCCGTACAAGGTGCGTACTATATGAGAAAGTTTCTACCACGAAGAGCTTGTGGAGGTGCCATTCGTTTTCCTCTTTGCGTCTTACACTATCTCCCTAGAACTCTGAATAGCTTTTTGATTAGTCGTAGTAGTAGTAGCGGGTCGCGGGTTCCGCTTTCCTTGTTAAGGTGGGGAAGGTATGTGGTTGCTGTCGCTCACGATACTACCTAAATCTTTATCATCGTAATCTCTTGCTACTCGCCAATGTTACTGCAATAGCATATCGAGTTTTAACCCAAGAACTGTCTTTACAGGTATGGCGACACAATCTGCAATCAGATCAATCCTCAGACACATGCATTTACCACGAGAAAGATGTTGAGCATTGGTTGGACCTTGGCTCCTCTGAGAGTGACAAGTACTTGTTAGTGACGTCAGCGAGCAAAATCACCCAGTTTGTACTTTTCTTAGATAAGAAAAACCCAGATGGGGAGCTTGAATATTTGTCGCCAAGGGTCGATGGAGTTGACATTTCAGTAGCTCATGCAAGAAATCACTTTTTCATAACAAGAAGAAGTGAAGAAACTTACAACTCCGAGCTACTTGTTAGTCCAATAGAGGATCGTTCAGCACCAGTCGTTCTCCTCCCGCATAGGCCAAGGTACATATGCCCTAAGAATTTTGAGCAGAATGCAAGTGTTGAATTCTTGACGTGCTGACCCTTCGAATCTGCGAATACAGCTCTTTTTAATGTCCAGTCATTTGTAGTGTGAAGCTGCAGAGCGTTTCCACGTCAAAGGACCATATTGTCGTGCAGGAGCGTGAGAACGGACTAGTGACTCTAACTGTGTACATGCTTCCTCCAGTTGGGGAGCCCATAACAAGTCTTGGTGAGGGAAGAAAAGTCGAGTTCCCCGAACCTACCTACAGTGTTTGGCAAGCAGCCAGTCAGTATGACTCCTCCGTAATGCGTTACGTCTACAGTTCTCTGACCACACCTCCAACGGTGTACGATTACGATATGAATACAGGGGTGTCAGTATTGAAGAAAGTTCAAGCGGTGAGTTAGTCTCAACACTGGTCCTTTCGTCCTGTTTTGAAGAAATTCCTCTTACTATTGTATTTGAAGGCACACCAATCCTCACTCCTGATAATTAGGTTGGAATGCTCTAAGATTTGCTTACTGCTTCTTCTGAACGTATGCACTGTCGTCATTTTTGCTCTATGCCCTGCCTTTTAGTATCGGGTAGAAGGAAAACCTAGGTCAAAATCTAACTAGAGTTACCAGCTTCCACCATGTGAGAGAGTCTCTTCCTCTCAAAGTTTCCTCTTTTCCTCCCTCTGTCCCCAGCAGCGTCAAGCTAGGGCGTCAGTTATAACTTCACAAGGTGTGATTCAACATAAAGTGCATGCACTTTGTTCAGTACAGTCCATGTGCAGTTATACTTTCTTAGGGGATAATATAGGGATGCTGGTTCGGCGTCATCTTGTTTTCTTTATGGACTAAATGCATCTGGAGCTTCATGTTCTACCTTCAGTCAGTTTGTCTAGACTTTGCAAACAAATCATGAGCAAGAATTGAGTGGAGTGTGGCAATTTTCAGAATATTTATCGTCTATGTCACGGGAGCCTAGGGTCTTCCCATCGTTCTTTTATATCCATGTGGCCCCCTTTTCATGTCAAGGATGTCCAGCGAAAGCAGCTTTTGAATTCACAAGGTTGAAAAATTCCTTTAATTTGTGACCCGCCACCTATAATCAAGCTCAAACATGTATGAGCTAAAAGTACGTCAAGTTGTTAATTATGATGTTATGTTTCTGTACAGGTTCTAGGTGGCTTTGATTCCACCAAGTATGTAACCAACCGGGAGTGGGCAACAGCAGATGATGGAACTCAAATTCCCATTTCCTTGGTGTACAGAAAAGACTTGGTAAAACTTGATGGAAGTGACCCGTTGTTGTTGTATGGCTACGGGTCCTACGAGGTGCTCTACTCAACACTCAAGCATTTCCGAAACGGCCTCTTCTTAGTTGTCGAACTATGCGGCAATTTAGAAATCAACACAATTTTCATTCCTTCTATTGTTTTTCTAACATCTTAACAATGTGGAAACTGTTTGGCAGATATGTATCGATCCTGATTTCCAGTCGAAAAGACTTTCTCTGCTTGACAGAGGTTTGGTCTTTGCTATAGCTCATGTTCGAGGTGGGGGCGAAATGGGCCGAAAATGGTATGAGAGTGGAAAACTTTTGTGCAAGAAAAACACGTTTACAGATTTCATATCATGTGCGGAATTTCTTATAGAGAAAAAGTACGGTTGCAAAGACAAGATTTGCATAAACGGAAGGAGCGCAGGTGGGCTTCTTGTGGGTGCCGTTATGACAATGAGACCTGAATTATTTACAGTTGCTGTTGCGGAGGTGCCCTTTGTTGACGTAGTTACCACCATGTTGGATGAGTCTATTCCATTGACGACTTCAGAGTGGGAGGTGCGCTTACACATGATATATGCTTTCATGTACTTAGTTCCCGTTGCTCTTTTGTTGTTAAATTTTGTTCTTTACGAGATGTAGATAGTCTGCTATTCAACATTTCATCAGAACCATGATCTCATCTTGTTTAGGGCTGCTCTGAGTCTTAATCCTGCATCCTTTTGAGTCTTATGGCTGCGAAGTTGATCACTGACTTAGCTTTACAATTGTTCTTCAGGAATGGGGTAACCCCAAGAAAGAAGAGTACTACCGCTATATGGTGTCTTATTCCCCTGTAGACAACGTACTTTCTTCCATCCTTTACCTGGAATTTTCCTTTTTTTTATCATCGATTTGTGGTCATAGAGTCCGCTGTCGTACGTCGCATGGCAGCTTTTTTGAAAAGAAAAGTTTGAAGCTCTTTTGACGCTTTGTGTCATGTATAAGTGAATGCCCATTCGTTGTTTGTTATCTTCCTTTTTGTCTACATGTGCAAATTCTGGATGTAGGTTGTCAGCGAAATGTGCTTGACGCTCTCTTCCATTTGATCTGAAGGTTACGTCTCGGAACTATCCACACACTTTGATTACAGGAGGTCTTCACGGTAGGTCTCAACTTTACCTTCTTCATTTGCATTTGAGTCAGATTTGACTGCCCTTGCGATATTGCAAATAGCATCACTGAACGAGTTTGAATTAGAGTAACGCTGGAAAAATTTTTCTCATAAACCCGAGTCTCAACTGAATTGCAAATGGTTATTTATTTAGATTCTCGAGTAGCCTATTGGGAACCTGCTAAGTTCACAGCAGAACTGCGAGAAAAGAAAACAGACAACAACGTTCTTCTTTTCAAGTGTGACATGGGTGCAGGCCATTTTTCCAAGTCCGGAAGGTAAGCTTTACAATCCGCTCGTTCTAAAAATTCTACTTTTTTCTTTTTTCCTTTTCAAAAGTTTCTTTCAAATGTCAGTGTTCTCAACTTCTGTAGAAGGCCAGTATTTCCTCTCGGCTGCCAGTTTCATGTATTGTTCTGAACTATTTGCCCTAAGTAAACAATTTTGGTGATCTCAGATTTGACAAACTTGGAGAGGGGGCATTCGTGTTTACGTACATCCTCAAGTATTTGGGGTTGCTTCCAGTGAAGTAATTATGTTGTTTGAAACAAAGTATCCAAGTCTGTCGAATTAGATCGTCCCGTCTGCTTACTCTGTTGAGGCTTTGGCCGGATTCAAGCACTTTCATAGAGCTTCTTGGTATTCATGAGAGGATCCAGCAATAAGAAGTCGCTACAGATTTTGTGAGAGGCTACATTGTGGAAGGACTCACATGAGCAGCCTTGAAGACCTTTGAGTCCATCTACTATCGAGTTCGTGCTTCCATTTAAAACTTCACAATACTCTGTTTCACATGCATACCTCAGGTACATATCAGTTCTCGCTGTTTGAATCGATCTTCAAGAACGTTCTTGGAAATTTCAAAGAGTCGCCTTCTTCTTTGAGTGCCTGGCTGAATCGATCTTCAAGAACGTTCTTGGAAATTTCAAAGAGTCGCCTTCTTCTTTGAGTGCCTGGCTTTCTTTTTGCTACTCCATGGAACGCCTATCTAGCCATGCCGCAGCACTGAGGAGGCAGCCCTGTATAATTGTGGCGTAGCCTTTAATTAACCGTGAATTGCCAAGATATTGAACTTATATTGCGAGTATTGAACTTGACACTTCAATACCCGCCGCAACCAACACTTCAGTTTTGCCTTCATGCCGGTCCAACCAAGAATGTCTTGTAGCTATTGTACGGAAGTCGTTCAGTTGTGAGGATGGCTGCAGTAGGAGAAAGTGCTCCTAGCTTCATTCTGGACATCACGTGATTGTGCCACCCAGATTTGACATGATAACATCTAACATCGACATTAACTCCCATGTCCATCCGTGTTTCCTTCCTGCAAATTACCATGTAAAGTATCACAGACTCCGAGTGCTGCCCATATGATTTTTTATTTCTTATTTGCACTTCTTCACTAGTTCATCCAACATGTGTTTGGCGTGATCTCTAAATGACAGATATTGCTACGTACTTTTCAAAACTAAAATAACAATTATAAAAGTTTTATTTGATTCACTATCACACAACACGTATGTATCCAACCATACTCGCGTGCATTGTAGCTGGGAAATGGTTGTGATTCTAGAAGTGGTCTAATCTAGTTACTAGGGAGGACCGAAGCATTTGCAGTCGGTTGACAAGTAGAACTGTGACACGGAGTTTTTGGGTATATGTATTCTGACTTAAAGGATTGCATAACTGCAAAATTGGAGGTGGAAATTCTTAACTTCTTCAAAGTATCAAAGAATTTACACGAATTAAACATGGTCGGAAAGTTCCTCTCCATCACTGAACAGTGGTGAGTGTTTTCTTTCGTTGATGGAACTTTTTAGAAATTTGGAAAAACATATCTATGTTTTGACAATGTTCGCTTCACATGTGCAAGCATTGTGTTCACTTGACTAGTTGTAAATTTTTAATTATACATATGTATGTAGTAAATTTTGAAATATACAGTTCAGATGTACTCTAAAATATTCACCTATCATGTGGAATTTTCACCAATATGGTGTGCATTCTCCTGTCTGCTTAATCATAGCAGAATGATGTAGATAGTCGCAGAATATTTTAAATGACCAATAAAATCTTGTCGAACGCGAACAGTAAATTGAGATTTGTGTAGTGCCTTCTGCAGTTTCGAGGTGAATGAGTTTCGATCAAAAAATGGTTAAAATGATGAGTATGAAATATTATCAAAAATTAATTATTATTAAAGATTATTTCATCTGCTTGTAAACTTTAATAGAAATTGACCGAAGCAGTATGTAGAATGTTTTACCAGGTACTCATCCTACCTCGAAACCTGTCAGATTTTGAACATAAACATCCATGGTACCGTGAGCAGTTTAGATAAAAACAAAGTTGACAAGATTACATCCATCCAAATTGGTAAGATGACAGAGTGGCCGACGATTATTGGTAACGTTTCTTTCCTTAGCGCCAACATAGTGGCAGTTTATAATCAAATGGTCAGCTTTGAAGCTGACATAAATATTTCAGACGCATTCATATGCGCCAGAGGCTTATCGAGTGTTACGATCAGAATTTCTACGGTACAAGCAAAATTTTTATCCTAAGAGTCATTTACAAGTTGCTTACTTTTAAGTCTGCCTTAAATGTACTGAACGGTAATCTACAACTACGTAACTGTGGTATTAAAAGCATTGGGCTTCGCTGCAAAAAGAAACCATGGTGTAATACGTCTACGTAATTTTATGGTCGATCCCCTTCTAAGAGTTCTGGAGAACGTTCAAACTACAGTATACAAATGTCAAGCCTTTATCGACCTCCACATACTTAGCCTCGAGTGGTCAACAATTCGCTTACTTTTCTTGCTGTTGATGAGAAATAAGTCCTCAAACTCAGCATCCCAAATTACATGATCGTCACACACGCAGTAGTGTTGTACGTGAAATACAGACTGCATGGAAGACCGCTCCAAGCCCACCTGACGAATGCACGAGATTCACAAAGCCCATGGGCGCATAAGTACAAAAAATAGGCAAGGCCCACCTCACTGTTGTCATTACACTTCGACTACGGTCCCACATGTCATCATAATAATTCTTTACAGAATTTTCACTCGTCTCACTGAAATACTGCAGTCTCCGTACGTACTAGTGGTGAAGGTACAAACGAGAGGACGAACTACTGTCAAACAAGTAGAGTAGAAAGGCTCAAGCAGAACAAGTGTCCAAAACTCACCACACTCAGAACGAAAACTGCGTCCTCCTTTCTTAACATCTCTGCAGTGCGCTGGTACAAAGGACTTGTATTGTCGATAACATGCCTCACAAGCATTCCATGGGTCAAAAACGCTATCTCCGGCCGCACCTGCGTCGTTCCATGATACATCTATCTCAAAATCGTCTCAGTAAATGACCAAAGTCTGAAATCACAATGAAGCTGAAAATGCATCTAGACCTGCAAAACACAATTTGTGAACAAAAGATCTACACTTTAAACACGCGTTATTCAAAATACAACAGCGTGCTAAACAACTATATTGAAGCCCTCAACATCAAAATATGAGGATATAATTTGAAAATCACACTACATGAGACCCAATACTAATGCAGAAAACGTTACCCCGACACATTGACCAAATTCCCCTCGGCCTGTGTCTTCGCTACAGAGTACTATCTTCTACACTCTACCAAAAGACCATTCATCAGACCCAACCGGCAAAATGGCAGGCGTATCTTCGGAATCATACCAGCTTTAAAGACTGCGTTGCTCTGAAGTATGAACCCGTCCTGGTTATGGTGTTGTACTTGTAGGTCAGATCTACCTTAACGTCAACCAACTCACATGGCTGGGGACCAGCGAGTACATACCTAGTCATCAAAACTCTGCAAGCGCGGATAGTAAATGTGTCAAAACTTGCAAACGGCAACAATCATGAAAGATTCTCTTATATACTCAGTAGCAGGCTTTTGTAGTCTAAGGACGTATGCAAAGTCGGTAAAGACTACATATTGATCCCGCGTACTCAAGGACTACGTGAAACACAGGTTCAAGTGATTATATAAGGCAAGTATCTTTCTTCAAAACATCCTCGAACAATTATCTATTCACATTCTACTTTTTGAACCAAGTTCAAACAAACCTACTTGATGGCATTTTCTTTACGCTTCCGCTGTGCAGGAGAGGTTGACACTAGAGCGACTGCGGAGCACCTCACTGGCTGAGCAGGCTGTGACAACCTTGCAAACACTGAATGTAAGGCTGAAGTTAGAAGATCGCCTCCACGTGGCAAAAAAACCTTATAGCAATTAATAAGTACTATGGCTTCTAGCAGAAGATCTTCACGTCCACTAAATCTGGAAATCAAATATGTCATGGATATTCGATAAAATCCAAAAGACTGAGCATAATGTGTTTTCCTCTATAAAACAGCATACTTTAATAGAGATAGGTTACCTGCACCACTGAGAAACACAAAAACAAGTTGAGCCACCAGCGCATTGATATTGGCAACGACGAGCGTGTACGGTGACAGAGGAGCCAACTCAGGCTGAAGGCCTGTAGAAAGTGAAAGGCTGAACATAAACACTTGGAATACAGTCCTCCAAGACATCTGAAGTGTTACAGCGTCACCCCCAGCTGCTGCAAAGAAGTCACGTGCAGTTTCATCGAAGGCTAATCCCTGGAACTCCGGAAGGTATAATAGGGTGAACAAAAGACTGACGATGATGGGGGCAGAAAACATAGCCCCGGCAAATTTTGGTAGGGGCTGTTTCAACATGTAGGTGTAGAAGTCATATATTTTTGATAAGACTCCTTGATCCTCTTGTAGAATAACAAAGTTTGCAAGACCTCTGGTGCCTCTGAAAGCAGGATCATCTGAGGTTTTGTAGGACTCAAACTCGTCGTCGCTATCACTCTCGTCATCTTCGTCATTAGAGAATATATCTGCAACCTGCGCTGAGACTTGCTCCACCACTTGATTTGCCGTGCTCGTGACGGATTCTGTGACTGATTCCGCGACTTGTGCAACTTGTTCAGCCGTTGCATTCACCTGATCCACAACAGAGTCACCTGCTTCAGAGACCTGATCCACCATCATCTGGGTAAACTGAAGAACTTGATCTGTAACAAGTGACACTCCATCTGAAACTTGAGTTTGAAGATCAACTACCTGACTCACAACTTGACCTACTTGCTCAGTAACAGCATCAGGCAAGATCTCCACCACTTGCTCTACCACAACAGAGCCAACCTGGGTAGCTTGTCCCACAACTGCTGCAGGCAGTTCTACAACTTTGCTTGCAACTTGTGCAGGCAAGCGAACCACTTGGCTTGCAACCTGAGCAGGCAGCTCCCCCACTTTGCTGACGACATGCACGGCTTGCTCCACAACAGCACTGGGCAATGATACTGCTTCCGTCGATAGAAAATTCTCTCCTTCATTTGCAAGCGAAAGTACTGCAGCTCCTATCTGCGTTGTCATGAAGTTCATGTCAAGAGACTCATCGTTCGAAGACTGGAGACTGTTTGTTGAATATAATATTTCACCAACGGAATTCATTGTATGACCATCACCGGACTGGACAATATATCCGACCTGGACATTGCCGTCAGTAATTTTTTTCTCGGCGTGGATATCGTTCTCGCCTACTCCTTCAGCTCTGTTTGCTAGAAGCTCAGCTTCGTTTCCGAAATGTTCCCTCACGCTTTCAGTTTCCCCGAGTTTAACAGTAATAAAGGACTCCTCAGAGAAAACTTCCTTCATGGACATGGAGCCGCTTCTTGGAGATCGTTCGACAGGCAGTTCAAGACTTGCACTTGGACTGGTCATACACTCCTCAATTCCACTATCAGTCCCAAGCACATCTTTGGAGATGTCATTTCGCTCTCTTCCTTCACATGCTGTATCTGCTTTCACAACGGCCTCAGTTTCAATTGCGGTTCCAGTAGAGATAATTCCAGCGGCGTTGTCCTGTAAATGGACATTATCCTCCTTCTCACTACAATTGGTCTCATTCAGCGATATCCTAAGAGCGATAGAAGGCTGTTCGCCTTCATCGTCAACGACTGTTACTTGTCCTTTATCCGTAGGCAATTCAGCAGCCTGGAAAAAACTCAGGCCCGACTTTTTCTTTGACTTCCTTGGTTGCTTTTTGCTCTTTTCACTCACATCCGAGTTCGACGACACAGAGGTGTCTTTCTCATCCGCAAGTACATTCTCCGTGAGCTGAACTGAAGGATTAGCTTGGTCACTTCCTGGACTAAAAGCTGGAGTCAGCTTCTGTTCCACCTTCAAAAGCTCCGGGAATAATTCAGGATTCGTAACAACGGTTGCCGCAACAGGTTCCACCTCTTCCAACATAGCAGAAGACTCGCTGATGCCATTTTCAACTTTACCCTTCTTAGCTTTCTTTCCTCGAGAGCTTCTGTTACTCTCATCTTTTTGCCTGTCTCCATTTCCAGGTCCATCACTATCACTTTCCTGGGCACCTCGTCCATTTCCCACTAAGAGCCCACTAACCACTACCCTGTCATCTTGGACTTCCGTACTCACATCGACGGGGTCAACTCGCTGATAACCCAGGTCTCCTTCGGTTCCAATAGAAACCCAGGTGCTGCCACCTTCAACCCTCTTACACGCATGTGTTTGATATCCCCTCTCTACATCGTTCTGATTCATTCGAAGCTCGCTTAAATACCGCTGATGAGAGTCGGTCAAATCTGGTGTGGGCTCACCATCATCGTGTACCACACCATCCATGCCAGGATCGAAGTTACCGTCCAACTTATCATCCAAACCGCGCGCCTCCTGTCCAGTGGAGAAAAATCAATTCTTGGCGAGTAAGGTGGCGATATATTGTTCACGAGTACGAATTCGCTTAAGGGCAAGGCACGAGTACGAGGCATGTACGAAACTTCAACGCATGCATGATCTGCTCCTCTTTATAAATTAATCCTCAAATGATGGAATTAATTTGATACGGATAGTGAATGCAAGGGCAGTTGTGTTTACAACTGCGGTGTAACGTTATAGAAACTTCTGTCAATATCGAATTCCCAGCTTCAAAGATACATCTTGCAAATAAAATCATCTGGTGAGCACACTGTAAAAATCGTGATTCGCGAGATTCAATTTGGTGAAAAAGTTAAAACAGAAGTTAAATAAATTCATTCGATGAGTGGAAATGAGGCCTTTGGTGTATATTATTACCCTTTCGTTCTCATCGGCGCTGGAGTTTCCGTCGAAATCATCGGGCCGCAATGTCGGTCTTCTCCTGCGTGCCCTACGAGTGTTGCTTCCATGAACGGCACCAGAATATCTACCGATTCCTGCCTGAGCAACTACAAGTTTACGTAGTTTTGAATTCCCTTTATCTTTCCCTCCACCGGTGAGTCTCAGACCAACGGCCGGTCTAGAGCTGCCTATTTCAGCTCGAGTTGGAACCACAACAGAGTATCTGCTGTAACCGGTGATCGTCGGGGAAAGTATAAATAATAAAGACAACGAACTCATTCTGACTTGTTGACAATAATATGGAGCTAATCAGTATCTACAGAGCTCCAGGTGGGGCTTGAGAAGTAGGTAATCTAAGAGTCTAATAGCTAAATGCAACGGGATTCTAAACCAAGGTGATTATTGTACATAAGATATGTGAAACGCACAGAACTGGGTGGAATCCACAAAACGTAATGCCTTAAAATATTCCACCCTGTCTAAAATCGACCGTAAGGCTGCTAGATGCGAATGCTGTCCTGTGTCAAAGACACTGAAGGGTCAAAAGACAGAACCCAAATCGTTGAGCTGAAAGCACGCGCAGGTTCATGAAACGGTAAAAAAATTACTTCGCCCCGAAGACTATCTGCCAACGGCTGCTTTCGTATGCTGCGGGATGGAGAACAAACAAGCGATGATAACGAATGTCAGCTACGCAAATAGCAGAAGGACGGAATCACATCAAGTCCACAGAGAAAGTCGGGAAAAAAAACCACGAGAAAATGGGTGTGCGTTCGCCTTGTACGGACCAGCTCGAGCAACCCGTCGTCGTACCGAGGTCCTTGCGTTCGCAGCAAAGTCCCCATAAACGTCGGGCAGGAAAATTTCGACTCCCCATCATCTGATCATCGAGCGAAGCGCTCGGTAGGAATACCTTCGATCGATCGAAGCGAAGCGACCCGCTGGTTGCTCCTCGTTCGTCAGTACTTAGTCAGTCAGTCAGTCTGCCAATAAATTAATCAATCGATCGATCAAGAAATCAAGAAAAGGCCAAGAAGACGAAAGCGAGTGAGGGCCGCGCCAACCGCAGCCCAACAGCAGCGGCAGCAGCGGCGGACGTTCGAGAGCGCCCGATGGCACCGGCTAGCGCACCGTTCTTCTTCTTCACCGTCAGACAGACAGTCAGTCAGACATCGCCCACCGCTGGAATCGCGCTCCGCGCTTTAACAGCGCATCGCGGCCTGCCGAGCGCGGGCGCTCCTCCTGCCACGCGTCGCCTCCTCCGCTGCGCTCGTTCCTTCCTTGCGCAACATTTCCATACGCTCCACGTACTTTCTCTTTGCCGCAAAGCCGACCAACTATTCCCGGCGCCCGCCGTCCGATGCTCCTCCCGCTCTTCGATGGCCGTCGATTCGTCCGCTCCAGTCTTCTTCTGAGCAGGACTCTTGTGCCACGCTGTGCCTTCCTCCGTCGAATGGAATATCGGCCCAGTGCAGTCCAGGCGGTCAACTAAACTCGCGTCCCTGGTTAGTGTTCACTCCGGTGAGCCAATTCTGTCGTGCGACCTCCTGGAATTATTTTGTTCCAACCCTTGGCTCACGGACCAATTAATCGGAGGTTAACAATCAAAGGATGTGCAAGCATTCTGGACCTAATATCATACATTAAGCTCCAAATTGCTTGCTTGATCTTAAAATGAGCATTGTAATTTCATGTAGGCAACAAGGTTCCAACACAGTCAACTTGCGACTCAAGAGGAAAAAATAGTCATGGAGTGCTTTAATGCGTCACTAATTGGTCCCTTTGTGTATTATCAAACCAACGAATAACTACGCAAATGCATCGCCAGACGTGCGGAATATCATGATTTGATCAATCTTAAAATATTATATATTAAACATATATCAATATGTCATGAACCTTGCTCTCGAAATTGAAAGTGACATGTTATATTTGCGCTTTTCTTAGAGTACGTGTTGATATCAATGGAAAGGGTAAAGGATCTTTCCTTCGATAACCTAAAGTCCTCTCGAAAAAGGGGTTGACTCCAACATGTGGCGACTTTGTTGACCACAGGACAGTACTGCAGTTCAGGGTGCCAATCAAAGAATCACCGGAGAATGCTCGTGAACGGGTTCCGCCTAATAGGACGGCCGGTAGTCCAGTGAAAAGAAAATATCGGCGCCATAGACCGCTAGACATTGCCACGTGCAGATGTGTGGCAGAGGGTTATGCTTGGCCACCGGGTATCACCGGTATGGAGCCCGTGGTCCGACCGGCTAAATCGGGCATAGACTGGATTTAGATTCAACGCTGTCCAACATGGAAGAATTGGAGGCTTTTGCTTTACCACGTAGCCTTGGTGGGCCCTCTGGAGAACCCTCCGACGATCATTGACGGTCTAAGTTTGATCCGAAGTTCCAGATGTTGTTATACCGTTGATTCTGCTTCTCATCTGACAAACTGCACAGGAGATTTGGAGGCCTGCAGTGAGGAATCAACAAAACCTGACATGCATTGACACGTGCTACCATATTAGAGCACACGAGGATATGGTACAGTGTGTTCGCAGCCGGATGTTATGTGATAAAGTTAAACATTAAATTTCAGTGCAGATTACTTACGAATTATCAAAACTTTGTGAAATCATATAGCAGACAATTTATGGACTGGGGTGGGTGTAGTTTCGTACGAACTAACCAGCCGATCAGATGGGCGCAAGTAATATAGCAAAAGGAGGGGAAGAATCGTCGAGGTCATTAAAAAACCAAATCTAGATAAATTTAATATTTCCCGCTTAAATATTTTGGCAGATAATTTTCTCGTGAAAATATGGTAATAGACAAAGAAATAAATAAAATAGTGAATTATCTACAACGTTCAAGAATGAACATTTACGAATATAGTATATGGTAAATTATTTTACATTTACTAGTGTCAATTGAATATTTTTAACAAAGAAATATTCTTCTTAATAAAGTGCACTTCAAATTAAGTAAGAGAATATTCCAATGGACTAGTATTATATGCTTTGATTCACGAATGTACTGAAGTTGAAATTTTAATTTTGATATAACTCCGATATCTGAATAACAAAAAGTATATTTGTCACTTTACTCGAAATTCTACTGTAGCTCATTTGGAAAGAGTTACAATCACTTCCTCTAGATTTCTTTCAGTTTTTATATCAAAATCTTAGATCATTAAACAGTATTCCGATTGATCTTTATCAAATGATATATTTATTCCAATCACAATGATGTCGAAGTTAACCAAAGTAACTTTAGGTTCTAGCTATTTATAGCTAAGTTGATTTCTAGTGTTGGTTATATATATGTATGCAACGTTTTGTTTAGTATTTTGAACACACTATTTGTATATTCTCACACGTGACCTTCCTTTAGTGGACATGGCCCTTCAAAAGTGTGAACCATGTTACATCTTGTGTCGATTGTTTATTGTAACTTGCGTGTTTTGCATTAACATGTGGATCACAAAGCATACCAACGTTATGTTGATGTGAAGTTTACCTCCTTATCCAGCATAGCAAACACCACATTTTCATGACATCATGACATTTTCAGAAGCTATAATCTATCCTCAAAATGGCAACAAGTTAGTGATGACATGTTGTATCTGAAGTGAATAAAGAAAATGTAGATTTATGAATCGAAGCAAAGTGGAATGTATGATCATAGGTAAGTTATCTAAGACAAGAAATCTATAATAATCTGAAATCTCTTATTCATGATCGAACCAAAATCTATGATAGTGAAGTTTAGATAAGAAGAAAAATTTAAGTCCTAAGCTATAGAATCTTGCTAGAAGAGCAGGTGATGTAATATGATACTTACCTTGCATCAATTACATAATATAGATTATGCACGCATATAATAATTTTTTTAGATCTCTATTGATTGTGTGCTTGTTTGATTGGACTTTGCATGTTGCTAGTATTCATATTCTTTCGAGTGAAAAATATCACTACTAATGGTGTCAATAAGAATATGAGTTGGTGTTTGCAATAACATATGTATTGGTTTGTCTTGTCGTCAACTAGATTAAATCAATACTTTATTAAGAAGAATCATATTACTATTCTTCTAGAGGATTGATTTATCAAATTTATATCATAATTATCTATCTCTTTGATTGAATGGCGAGGGAGACAAACTCTATTACTTCTTTTAAATATATAATCATCTAAAAAATTAATGCTTTGTTTCTATTTCATTGATATTAGATGAAGCTTTGCAGGTTTTCAAACTTTATGTATATCACATTCTAATTTATTTAACATAATAAGTTTTCATTCATGCTAATGCTATACATGCGATAACAATCATAGTAGATGTAATTTTTATGCTCATATTGATCAAATATTTCTGACATGGATAAAGTTGAAGTTTAGAATAAATGTTATGCATTTTTCATTGTGTTGATGTTCACATCTATTCTCCGTTTACTCTATGTAAGATTTGATGAGAGGTTGTCATTTTCTTACATCATTTTGTATATATACTTTATAAACTTAATTATTTTAAACTTCTTAATTAAATCACAAGTACTATAAATGTAAAATTAAATGGATGAAAAACTAAGCACAAAATTTCAATTATCTACACAAGAATTTTTTTATCTTAAAAAAAGTCAAGAAGCATGAATTTTATTTAATCATGTTGTATATAAATTATAAATTCTACTTCGTCTTTGCATCTGATCCCAAAAATTCTCAACACAAAGTTCCAACTCCGAATTCATCTTTATTATAGCTAACATCAATACATGTGAAAATTGATTTGAATTTTAGCAAATCCTATCTGCATTCTTATTAGAAATATTATGCCATCAATCCTACTTTTCATGTATGTAATCACTCATTTGATCCATGGTATTTATAGACGTGTTTGATATAAATATATTTATACTTGTGTAGCTTTTTTAAAATCTTGCAACTTATGATGATCGTTGTGGATAGATTTTTTCTCATTTGTATTATTTAATAAAACTTAATATACTTTACCTACATAGAACACATCTCCAGACTTGACCAATTGTCGCAAAATAGTACAATTAGTGCCAATTTTCGAGGAAGTGAACGAACACATCTCCATATTTGATCAAATGTCGTTAAATAGTACGATTAGTGACAATTTTTGAGCGATTTGGATTTTCAAGTTAGAAGGTTTGGTCGTATTCGGATGCAGACAGCCGATTTAAATATATACCCGTGAAATTCATTTTGAGTTTACGATCTCATTTAGTTATGTATGATAGTCAGATAATGTAATTAGCGTGCTTAATTTGAGATTTTAACCCTCGATTTTAAGGTATATCCTCTAAGTAAAAGGTTCTGTTCAAGGCGTGGGAGGTCCAGTAGAGAAGTGTCACACGAAAAATAACGTGGACTGGATTTCTTCGTGACATGCTACCTATTCAGCGAGAAGTGAACAATCATCATAGCCAAGGAGCAGATGATGCATATGTTCACGGCTAACAATAATTGGCTTGTGTTACTTTGAGTGTTATCTCCTTTATATACCTTTGTAATGACAGGTATATAAAACCATGATCAATCTGCTAATTTTTCTTTGGAAAATATTATGTAAGAATCACGCGTATATATGTAAATGATCGTAATCGAAATATCATCTGGTCAATCACACAAAAGTCGTCTACAATAACATGTGGAAATTAAATTATGTGTATCTACCGATACATAAAATTGATTTACATATAAGCTAAATCCAGATTTTTCAAGCTTCAAAACTTTAAGAATATTTTTATCTCTTTAAATAATTAAATATCAATTACATGTGAAAAGTAGCATCTGAGTATTATTTGGATTATGTACGTACTTACCATTTATTTCAATCTAAAAAAATTTAAATGATTTGATTTTTCTAAATTTTTACATATTCTTATTGTTGGCTCAAACATTATCTAAAAGTATGAATTTGTTTTATCACTTCAAAAAATTATAATTCATTATTTTTTCAAAGAGATTCTTACTTAATATCCTGTTCTAAGCTAATTTTTTTGGTGTAATTTGAAAGATAATCTTATTACCGTCTTATTATTATTATTATTATCATGAATTTTGAGAATTTTTATGAGTACTCTTCATGTCAAAATTGAAAATATTTTTATTCCTTAAATATTTAATAATATATCATGATAAAAGTATAAAGATAACATATGATGACAATAATGTGAATTGTTATAATGAAATATTCTAATTAAAAAAAATTCAATTTGTTTTTCTATGAAAATCAAATTTAAGTATAATATATATTTTACAATATATGATTTTAAAAATTTATTTTATCAAATTATTTATGAAAATTTTTCTACTAGTATCTAAAGTTTTTTCATGAAGGTTTGAGAAGTTGAAAAGTATATCAAAAGGTTAAAATTTTGATAAAAAGTCCAGGGAATTCAGACCTTTAACTATTGGGAGCGACAATATTGTTCAGCAAGCTATGAAAATAGTCATGAAACATATATATGAACCTAAATTCCTCGACACTGTTTTGTAAATCATGTCATTTAAAAGTTCATATTTTTGTAAAGATCTGACAATGAAAAATCTGATGAAACTATTTGATGAGACCACATCAGAAATTGCTGGTAGTGATACATCAAGTTTCGTTTTACCTTATGGGACTCTATTGACGGCACACCGTCCTAAAATGTGTTCATGTGGACATATGATGCGAGCTTTCTATAGCATCCTCGGTCTTTGGATCCCTTTCTAGATCGACTTGATCAACGATGTAGTGCAGATTACTGCAAACCCTGTGGGTTTGTAGTGTCGGCAAGTATAAGTCTCTGAGAAGATCTTGCTGTCAACATTGAAGACGTGTAGCAATTATCTAGAAACTTGGAATCTAATCATGAAGAGCTGGGGGCTTTCATGCACTAGACACTTGTTGAATCGGAACAAAGCATGTCAACTTCTTAGGAATGCTGAATTAGAGAGAAAACGGTCAGAGTTTTGACAATAGAGGTTGATAGGAGGAAGATGATCAACAGTAAATCTGAGATTGTTTCTCACCATGTTAATTGATTCATACTAATTCAGAATTTTAGTTGGAGTCGGAAACGGAGGGGACGGTCCATCATGAAACTTGTAGCGTCATAGCAAAAAGACTAATCGCACACTTGCATCATATGTGTACAGATCCAATGCTTGCACCGTTTGTTGATACTAGAACATGCGTGAGGTGTACAGTCAGTGGGATTCTATCGTGTAAAACAAAACTTAAAGTATCCAGTAAGCAATTTAGGTTCTAATGGAGTCATATCAAGTTAACATCTTACTACAGATCATGAGAGCAAGGTTATATTGAATCCGAAAGTACAAGGAGAAGGAATTAAATCAAGCAAGAAATTTAATCGTGTTTTGTGGCTATAATCAAAAATCCAATTTGTTATGTTGCGTCAATTAAATTATTTGTTTGCAAATCCAATCCGACCATGCCATTGTCATATCTATGAAATCAACAAGAGTGAACTTCACGCCATTGCCATTGTAGAAATTTGAATTTTCATAACCAACCAAATTCATCCTCATACACACAAACGAACACAAGAATTTGTTGACGAGGTTCAGCTCAAAAGTCAAGTCCTCGTGAACTCCTCAATGAAGGTATTTTGAATTTATAACCAAGATAAACTTTGAACTTTTTGTTTTCAACATCTTTACAGAATTTTAATCCCGTGAGAAAAACACACAAAGAGAAACAATCCTGTTTCTCGAGCAAGACAAACCCTTTCTCAAAGATGATTCTCTCTCTCCCAATGTGTTTTTCAATTCTCACACTTGACTTTTCTTTACTCCCTAATTGTGATGAATTCCTTAATTTGCTCACTAATTTTAAATCACCGTGACTTATAACAGCAATATAAGTGTGAATCAAAGGCGTCAATTCCTATACAATCCATAAGATATTGACACATCAGCGAGCTGATTATTAAACATCAAAAAATGACAAAAGACTCTACAAAAGACAACATGTAATTGAAGCTCATATTTCACAATCTCCACCTCAGTCTTTAGTTTTGATTTTGGTCTCATGTACTCGAATTTAGTCCTTGCACTTCTCTGATTCATCATTTGATTCTGCTCAATCACCTTGCATCAACTCTGATCAAGAATTAATAAGCTGTAACAGATTTTTTGCTGTTTTTATTCCCCGCGTAGTCAAAGTCTACATATTCCTCCACCAGACGTAAATTGCCTCTCTTGCAATACACCAAACCCACATAAGTGTTGACTTTCAAATACCTTAGAAGATGTTTCATAACCAGCTAGTGTTCTTTGCCAAGATTTGACTTAGACTTGCTAAGAACACTAATGGCATGGGCAATATCAGGTCTTGAACACATCATAATGTACATGACTGAGCTAACTGCACTTGAATATGGAACATCTTTCATGATTTGCTTTGTTGATTCTGACGTCGGGCATTGACCTCCACAGAGGCTGAAACAATTTGCCAAAGTTGAGTCACTAGCTTTGCATTTTTCATGACAAATTTGTCAACTAGCTTTTTCAAATATTCATGTTGTGACAACTTCTGTGAATCATTTGTCCTGTTTCTAATGATGCTGATTCCAAATACTCTTATAATATCACCTAAATCCTTCATATTAAACTTTTTGCTCAAAATTTTTTTGACTTCTAATATCTTTGAAGTTGAGCTCTTGATCATTAACATATCGTCTACATGCAGCAAGAGATAGATGCTTTTCAGTATTTCATTTCCTTTGAAATACAAGCATGCGTCATAGGAACTCACGTTGTATCCTTGCTCAAGCATGAATGTTTCCAAACGCTTGTACCATTGACGTGGTGACTACTTTAAATCATACAACAAATCTTTAGTAAACACATCATGTCTTTGCATCTATGCACTTCATATCCTAGTGGCTGCTTCATGTAAATCACTTCTTCTAGGTCACCATGAAGAAATGATGTTTTCACATCCATTTGATGTGATTTCAAGTTATACTGGATCACAAGTGCGAGAATAATCCTTATGGTCTTGTACTTCACCACATATGAGAAAATTTCATTATAGTCGACTCCCTTAACCTGTATGAACTTTTTGCCACTAGCTCAACCTTGAATTGAGGCTTGTGAGAACTCATCACGTCTTCTTTGATCTTATAAAACCGTCGACATGTCATTGATTTTTAATCCATAGGTCTTGAAACCATGTTCCAAGTTTTATTTCTGTACATCAACTTCATTATCATCTCTCATGGCTTCCTTCCATTTTTTTGAGTCTAATACAACAACAATATCTTGATAGTAAAGGGGCTCCTTCATCTGAATCTCCAAGGCTGATGTGAACACATAGACAAGCATTTTAGAGTATGCTGAGAAGCCATATATCTGTGTAGGCCTTGACACTTTCTTTTCTTTGTCCCTAGTCAAAAAGTAGTCATGTTGTTGATATTGCTTTGAGCTGCTGTGGCTTGTCACCTCTTGTTTGCAATTGCCTTGCTCTTGACTAGTTTTATCACTTGGTTCAATGACATGATATGAGGCTTGTGTGTTCCGATCTTCACGGTCACTTGAGATGCTTTGGCCTTGGGCTTGTGGAGGAGTGACATGAATAGCTTGCTTCACGTGAATAATATTCTCTAAGGTTTTTGAAGGTTAGTGATACTCACAACACTAGAAGTTGGATCAATTTATGATTTTCAAGGGAAAACAGTCTCATTAAATATCACGTTTCTACTATTGATAATTTTGAAACCTTTACCTTCTCTTACTCACAATTGATACTTCTTTGTATCTTGCGGATAGCTAAGGAACACTCATTTGATGGCTATTGGCTTCAATTTGCATTGACATTGATGAATTAGGTAGAGCATCCAAACACTTTGAAGTGATTGACATCGGATGGCTTTGAACTCAATTTATCTTCTGATGTCTTGAACTCAATGGCACTTGAAGGTTATATATTTGTAAGATATGCAGCAATGAACATTGCCTCACTCCGGAAAGCATTAGCCAACGTAAATTGAATAACATGCTTCTTGTCGTGTTCAATAACGACTTGTTCATTCTCTAAGCAACTCCGTTTTGCGCAGGAGTTAGTTTCACGGTTTCATGCCTTCGAATACCCTCAATGCCACAAAACTGATCAAACTCAACATTATAGAACTCAAGACCATTATCTTATTATTAACTTTTTTATCAATTAGATTCTCAATCAAAATTTTCCATCTTTTAAATATCTCAAAAGCTTGATTTTTGTATTTCAACAAATATATCCAAATTTTTTTGGAAAAGTCATGAACGATAAATAAGAATAGAAGTTATCAACATGTGTTTTGTACTTGAGGATTTTTACAAATCTGAGTTTATGTACTTAAGTACTTGTGTAGACGTGTATTTTTTGGTTAGAAATTTCAGCCTTTGTTGTTTTGTCAAAATGCAATGCTCGCAAAAATCAAGATTTCTGACTTTGTCTTTTCCCAGCAAATTCGTGAGCGTTCCGAGCTCCTTCCCTATTGAACATCATGCAACAAGCCATGAAAGTGTAAAGACATTTAACAATTGATGAATTGACACTTGTGGATAATACAACTTCTACGACAATGGACGTGGATTTTGAAAGCAAATTACTCAACAAAGGAAGCAAATTCGTAAGCGTTCCGAGCTCCTTCCCTATTGAGCATCATGCAACAAGGCATGAAAGTGTAAAAGCATCATCAATTGATGAATTGACACTTGTGGATAATACAACTTCTCCGACAATGGATGTGGATTTTGAAAGCAAATTACTCAACAAAGGAAGCAATGATTTGAGCCGTGGAGATGTACATGATTTGTCACCTTTCCGGGTTCACTTAAACCCGACCATCTCCCGCACTAATTCAGGTTTTTTGAAATTTTTGGAGAACATAGAGGTCAAGAGTGCTCATGCTTTAAAACAATCATCTGACACTTCATCACATGGCTGACCAGCTGCTGCATCACGGCAATCTGGTCCTCCACTCGGCCAGCATATCCAGACACAACCACGCCATCAAAAATATTGGTCCACAATTCAACAACTGCCACTCTCATGCATGACATTGATGGTTCTCAGTGATCCGTACATACATCAATTACCACTACTAATGTGACGACCAATTTGTCAAAGTTGCCCATCACTTACTCTTGCAACCGTCATCTCTTGTAAACTTGCCAATCTCGACGCATTAGTATCCATTTCGGCATCGTTGATTTTAGCGTCACGGCGGGTGCACAATCTCGCAACTCGACACAGAGGTTTGCCGAGAGAAATTTCCTCAAATTTTGACGGAGATTCAAGCCATCTAGACCAATTCAGTGATCAAACACTGTTGACGGCTTTCATGCGCGGGCTGAAAGCTGCAGCTTGCCAGATTGTGACGCCTATCAACACTCGTCCACTAGCTTACGATGTTTGAGGCTTTCAAAAACCTTCACTTCAAGGCGGCGGAGATGCTAGTTTTACTCAAGTGGAGAATGAAGATTCACTTCTTGACCTACAACCTGCGTGGTTTGAATAATGGTACAACAATCGCGCACTTGCAATTTTTTATTAAAGATTGCATTCTTGCATCAAACGTGATGGCTATTCATGAGCACAAGTTTAGTGGGTTAGCAGCAGTCCAATTAGGAGGGCGTCTTTAGAAACATGCCAGCTTCTTTAGTTTGAAGGCTTCAATGGGCTATAATCACAATCTAAATGACCAAAGCGCAGGATGCGGCGAGATTATCACGCTTGTTTATCCGCGTTGGCAAAGTAAAAGTGGAACTTTTGGCTCACTTTTGAACAATCGTGCTCAATAGTTTATTTTACACAGACTTCTAGGTAAAGATGTTGGCTTTGTGAACATTTAAGTACCAAATGATTTCTTTAAATGTTGTCTTCTTTAAAAATACTTGGCACAAACTCTACCTAATACATGCCGGTGGAATGTGATGAGGAACTTCAACATGATTGAACATCGAGCCCACAAAACCATACAATGCAGTTTTATGATCCGAGTACAAGAATGGTTGCTATTCATTGCGATGATCTCAATTTTACACATAAAAAATAATCCTAGATCCGACTTTAGCCTTAGGTTTTCATGGGATTATAACAAATCTATGACGACATGCGTCTTAGCTAGGTTGTATCGCTTTTATCTTTTTCAATCCAACCTTTATTATCTCGATAATTACCTGCTAGATTACACTATCCGTGACAATTTGACATGGTCATATCATCATCCAGTCACAACATTACTGCACCTCTTCGTACAACCGAATCGTAAAATTGCACTTGAAGATGAACTCCACGTGATTTGATGAGGCCACACCAGCAATCAATTGACTTCAAAACTCCCATCCAAGTGATTTGGTTTTTCAAAAACTTTGAAGCATACTCCTATTTTATCGCGATTTTGCAAATCAAAGGCCTAGTCCTTCCGTGTTGATGTGGAGCCATTAACCGCTATAGTTGACACAAATACCAAGAGTGCACATGACGATCCAACTAATGAGAAGGTGCTATGGGAACGGGGCAAGAACAGACTGCGTATGGAAAATAACCAAGATTGCAATATCGAGCATAGTAGTATACGATCCAAAAATCCGTTGGAAGCTGAAAGAAGATGTGATTATCAAGGAGTTCTTTCAAGTTGTTTTTCAGCCTAGCGAAATGATCCAGAAATTCTCGCTGCAAGATACTTCTGGCAACTATGTGACTTATGGAACAACACTGGAGAATCTAGTTCTTTTGTACTACATTGATATCTACTTCTAACCTAAAATCACACAGTTCTCAGCCCAAGTCGAACTAGATCTTCTGGCCTTGATCCCGGCCTTCTTTTCCAATCAATTTCTTGCTGAAACAAATGGCTACGCCACTGGAAGCAGGTAAAACTCTCTCAGCCCTCAAACAAATGGTACATGGCAAAAGTGGGGGCCTGGATGAAATGATAATCAAATTTTGGGATTTAATTGACCTTGACTTCACCAATATGCTTCGTTAGGCCATCTCAATGAGATCTTTACCGAATGGAATGAATTACGGACTTGTTATCTTGCTCACGAAGGATGGTGACAAGAAATTTCTTCCAAATTATTGACCTATCACTTCACTCAACACTTCGTATAAAATATTTGCAAAAATGTTGCAGATTAGGTTGCAAATTTTTCTATATGACATTATTCACCTTGGATAGTCAACTTTTATTCTGTCATGATACATTTTGGATTCTATCATAGTTCAACACCAAACAATTTGTTGGACTAGTGAAATCAATCAGCCTTTGATTATGCTCAAATTGGACTTAAATAAAACTTATAATTCTGTCCGTTGGAGCTTTCTTTTTCAATCCTTGGCAAAAATGAGACTCCCGCTCACTGTTATTGCTACGGTTCAAATGTTACTTTTGCGCGCGTCTGCAGCAAATATCCTCCTTCATGTTGGTTGTCCTCTTTTGGATGCATGATTGTACCTCCTAGGTTTTTATCAAAATGCTAGGTATTCCATTTGATGTCTCTTTGACCACGGCGGATGTGAACACATTTCTCACCGATAGGAACAAAGCCAAACTTGATTATTGGTCTTTGGTTCACCTCTCACTTGCTGCTCGTTCCGTTGTGGTCAACTCTAACATTCTTTTGACGTTTTGATACTTTCTTAGCATTTGGGACAGATCAACATCAATTCTACACACCATTTGTGCATCACTCAGAAACTATTTGTGAACTGATACAAAAGAAAATGCAAGGATCCATGTTTGTTGGGACTACTACTGTGTAGCTAAACGCATTGGAGGACTGGGCATCATTGATCCAAAGGAGTCACTCACGACACTTATGGAAGAGTGGATGATCAAGGCCTTCGTCCCCGATACGTCTCCACTTCATATCTTTATGCAACATCGTTTGGCTGGTCTTAGACCATCCACATCAGCCTCTTGGTTACGTAGTTTGCAATTGGCATTCTTGACTAAATTTTCAGCACCTAGAGACTCGCATCTGTAGAACAGACTTATACAAGCTTGGCATTTACTTAGTCAATTGATGGATGCTAAACCTCTGACGACAATTGAGGAAATCCAAAACATTCTGCTTTGATGGAACACACATTTACTTGGCAATAACTTTGGTTTTAGTCTAATTCGAGCTTGCCAATTCACAAGTAGAGGATTACGATGTTTGCTTCAGATGTTGGCTTTTGAATACCATGTGAATATTGCCTTGGCAGGAGCTACAACTCCGGTATGGATTACAATAATCAGAAAAATCCAAATACACTTGTTTCAGTCCAAGATCCGTACGGAGTTGAAGATCATCAATCACCGCACACAATTCCAATCGATCTCAGGAGAATGGCTTGACGGCATCTATGCTAACAAGGTTGTGGATGATACTTTGGTGTTGTTTTGAACGTCTTCAGATTTTTGCCCTTCAATATTGCACGATCATGGAAGCATTTTGATACCAGAAACTCACACTACCTTCATGATGGGTACTATGTCCCGGTTGCTGATACCTTTTCATCAACCTCCACAGGGCTCCAGTCTGTACAGAGTTTGTCTTGCTCACACTCGTGTCATTACAATGGAGGTGCCGATCACATAGCAGGCTAAATCCATGCCTAAGTATTTGACATCAGTTGCTCGTTTTGCTTTTGATCCAGGCCGTTTGACCTGGAATACCGGTGAAGCACTCTACGCCTAGACGGTTAGCTGTGGCCGCCATTGGCATCATCCGCAACAAACACTTAGCTTGCCTATTAGTCTAAAGTGGAGAGAGCTAGTGTCTGCAAACTTTGTTTCCAATTGGTACAAGGTCTAGATCCTTAGCCGTCCCCGCAAGGAAGCGACATTCTTGTGGAGCTTCTACCATCGTGCGAATTTCGTCAACCAATGGCGACATGTTGCTCATTCAACAATCTCTAAATAACAATATTTAGAGATTGGAGGCATAGCAAAATATTTTGAGGCATGCCCATGCTCATGCCCCAAGGTCAAAATGTAGGTCCCATGCCCCTAGACATGCCTGTATCACAATACGTACATTTGATGTATTAAAACATGTACATACGTCCCGGGAGGCTTTTTTGACTTTGCAGTCGTAGCCTCTCGGAAGTTCTAGGCTTTTGCTACCACAATTTTATAACGAGTTCCTGATATATCTGCGGACACAATGCATTGGACTCCCTTGACCTAGCAACAAAGCCTTCTTGGGGCAGAGCTGGATGCAAGGTATCAATACCTGGTCAGTCATGCACTGCTCACTCATGTGAATTATCTGATTGAGACGGAAAGCGTGCATATTTAATAACACCCAATGGTTCATTGCGCTGTGGGATGCGACGGTGGATCTGGCCAAAATGACATGGTTGCACGTTCAATTGCTAGAGAAACAACATCCGGCTGCGGCTATTAGTGCAGGCAAAAAGTTATTGAGTCAATGTGCTTGAAATGAGACTATCTACACGTTTCAAGGTGATAAGGTTAGATGGGTGCATACACCCGATCAGAGCTATATTGGTTTTATCAGGTAGTTAAAAAACTTAGATTTAGCTAGACAGGTTTGCGGTGTGTATTTTGCTCTTCTTGCAGTGAAATTTTCACCATTTGACTCCAAGAAATAAAATAACTTGGGCAAGACAGCTGCTTCCCAAGTGGAAACCCCTTTGTTTCTTCGGAGAGAATCAACTTTCCTCGGCTTGGGCTTACCTACAAGGCAAGGCTACAAATTGAGTACCAATAGGACCCCGCTTGGCTTGAGAGTCCCACCCTGCAAGAAAAAGAAAAAGGACTGGTACCCACCTCACCCAGCCTGCCTTTTTGGGCAGTTACACACTTGAGCCTAAAGTTCGAACAGACTTTTGAGAGATTCTTCTGAGTGTATTGCCGGTAGCAGAGCAGTTAGGGAAGAAAATATTCTGAGTGTGGAAGAGTGTAGCCCGGAAATCTTAAGAGCTAAGACCGACACGACCCGCACATTCTGTGTGCTCTCCTATGAGAGAAAGATCATATCTTTCTTTCCTTCCTTCTTTTCGGATCTCTCAAGGGCAACATAACATGAAGGGGGTAAGACTCACCACGCTTTTCAATTCTTTTCCACTTTTCCCAAAAGGTTGACTCACCAACAGATTTCACAACACTCTAATAATATTACGTAATTTTATTAGATAAGCACAGAATATTCTGGATATATTTATTTACGTAATTATTATTATATTATTCAGTACCCTGCTACACACTCACAGGCTATAGACTCCCCAACTCATCCCGTCTCTCCGGAACGAACTAACAAAGCTTAAAGAGAACCGCGAGTGGAATGAATCGACTCGTACCCGGACAACTTCGCTAGAGTAGGGAGTGTCTCAGAATGGCCGGAGATCGAACCTCCGCCTCGACCTTGAAGGCCCAATCGGGAAAGAAGTTGCGAGAAGAAGTACTCTGCCGGTTAGAATACCTCGTCCCATCTTTAAATCTTCTGCAAAAGTTTCATCTCCCCGTTCGTTTGGAATTGCGATTCAAAGCATCTGGGCACAGTCTACTTCCGCCGGCTCGGGGAAACTCTCCACACATGCTTCTGGGGACGAAGGAGCCGCCCCTACTGGTAGTCGGTTGAAAACCGAGGAGGTAGAATGCGCCGCTTCTAGCATGGATTTTGACTTAGAAGCGTTCAGTCATAATCCTACGCATGGTAGCTTCCATTCACTACCTTTTCAACCAAACGCTATAACCAATGAAGCGGATCGCCGGTTCCTCTCGTACTAAGTTGAATTACTATTGCGGCGCAGAGTCTTCAGTTGGTTGGTTTTAGTATTGGTTGCACGTAACAGTATGAACCTGTTACGTATGTGCGATCACGTAGATTAACAAAAACATGTCAGCTATGGAAGTTTCGGCAAATAGTCAGAGTGGCCCTTTGCCTTTTCAGTCGTAATTGGAGCACAATTTCTGTATTCGGAAGCTGTCCCTAAAGGTCAATTCCACCCAGGAAGCAAACGCGTTCTCCTTCTGGCAGCTTCCATCCAGTTGAACAATATCTCGTCGACCCGACAACTTGCACTGGTTCACGTTGCGCACAGACAAACTTGTTCACAGTAATGTGGCTGAGTTCCAGTCTGAAAATTTTCCCACACAACACCTATTGTACACACCCGTGAGAAGTACTCTGCAAATTTGCACGCTAAGCTGAACGAATCTTCACAAGTAGCTCGTCAGTACTCTCACCATGCGAGTAGTCGTTGTAAAAGTACCGCAAGTCGCGAGTCGCGTTACAGCAGATAAATGAATGCCAATGCGAATCTCTCAGGATCATGGCCCATGATCTGAGATATTGAGCGCCATGATTCATGGGGCTCAAGACTTGTAATGTACGACACTGTACGAGAAGAATATGTGCACAAGGACATTCCGACCGGTCTCTCCGGGGATTATGACATTGTAAGAAGACGGAACGACACAGATCATGCCGAAGAGCACAGGGACTCGCAAACTTTCTCGGACAAGTCAAGTGGACCAGATCGGAGACTACAAGTCATGCCATCATCCAATTCAGACTCAGTGCACCTTTGGGCTTCAGTGCTCTGCACCACCGTTGCCGTCGAGAGTTTGGAGCATTCGGGTCCTCACACTCCTCAATTTCACCTTGCGTCGAGGCCTGTTGGCTCAAACAAAATGGCACATGATCTGTCCAACCCGGCCAAGAAGGTCATTGCAATGAAGCTCGTGAGCAGCGCCGAGAACTCGTCTCTCGACTGGGATAAACAATACTCGTACATTGAGGACATCGGAGACGGGCGGGGCTACACAGGCGGCCTCATCGGGTTCACATCCTGCACCGGGGACATGCTGGAGCTGGTCGAGCTGTACGTGAATCGAGAGCCCGGAAACGTTCTGGCCAAATACTTGCCGGCGCTTCGAGCGGCGGTAGGCTCCGATACGCACCGGGATCTGGGCGATGGCTTCGTCCGCGACTGGAAGAAGGCTGCCAAGAAGAGCCCTGTGTTCAAGAAGTGCCAGGACGACGAGCTCGATCGAGTCTGCTTCGACCCGGCCGTGAAGAAAGGCCGCAAGGATGGCCTTCGAGCTCTGGGGCAGTTCATCTACTACGACGCTCTGGTGATGCACGGCCCCGGCCGCGACCCCAAGTCCTTCGGTGGCATTCGCAAAAGTGCTCTGTCATCTCAGCGTACCCCAAGCCAGGGCGGCGATGAGCGAGCTTACCTCGAAGCTTTTCTGAATGCTCGAGTCGTGGCCATGAAGGCCGAGACTGCTCACAAGGACGTCAGTCGTGTGGAAAATGCCCAGCGCGTGTTTCTCCGCGATAACAACTTTGACCTTGCCACTCCCTTGCGGTGGAGCGTGTACGGTGATCAGTACGCCATCCCTTGATGCTTTCTCTCCCGCCCTAGCGTTCAGATCAACGTACAGAATATCGAGAACAGTTGTGCTTTTTGTTTTGCTTGAGTCCTATCCCTTGTCGGAAACAATTGTTGTCCCTTGTTGCCAATTGTTGGAACAGTTCAAATGTTTGAAATAAACGTGCAAGTTGGCAAATAAGAATTCAGGACAATAGGCAACACAAGGATAATTGGAAAGAACTTGCAGGTTATGTCAGTTAGTCAAGGAACTCCAAGGAATATTGTGTCAGAAATTGCTCAGCACACACCGAGAAGTATCATGTCACATGTTATAAAGCATCAATGAAGCAATGAATGCATAGATGTGCTAACTCGAGTTTAACTTGGAGGGGGGTGGGGGGTATCGCGCGAGCGCTGACTAAAGGGCAGCTAAATTTCTTTCTTTCTTTTGGCGAGATTCTCATTTCACGTACCTTGCTTGCGGTGTTGGAGCCAGTCTCTTGACATAAACCCACCGATAGAATTTTTCATCACGCAATCAGTAGATCCTTCGCCTTCCCTTCCACCTTTCCGGCCAGGAGCTACATCGCGGAGCTCTTCACTTTGTGCCTAGGAATAACATGTATTTGGTTTTCCAGTCTACTAGAAGATATTGTTGACCTTTACATACAAATTACTAAGCATATCAATACGAAAATATTTGCTAAAAATAGACATACTACCTGAAAATCTTAAAAAAGTTTAAGCATATATCTGTAATTTTTTTTCAATACTTCTGTTAGAATAAAACCGTACTTCAAAAAACTTACAAATAACTTCATAGAATTTGCAATAAAGGTTGGTTAATTTGGACGTAATTTTAGAATGAATTTATAAAAATTAATTTAGATAAAACAGTTTATTTCATTTGAATATTATTAATTCATGTTATGGATTACATTTTAAAAATCTCAATTCGGATTATATTCAGAGTAAGGATTGGGTTCAAAACTAGTAGAAGTTTTGCTACCATGTATTCACTCTATTATTTATAAATAATAGAGTGAATTAATAGAACTACTTGTGAAAGATTGTTTAGGTTAGCGTTCAAACTCTGCCACATTACTCTGGACTAGTTTGTTTCTGCGCAACGTACACCAGTGCAGGTTTTCGGATCGGAGAAATATTGTCCAATTGGATGGAAGCTTCCATAAGTATGACACGTTCTACTTCATGCATGCATTGATCTTTGAAAATAGCACAATCTCTATACGTAAATATAAGAGATTGTGCTCCAATCACGATTGAAAAGAGAAAAGTCCACTCGCATTATTTGCCGAAACTTATGTAGTTGACATGTTGTTAATCTCCATGATCGCATATTCATACTATTACAATGCAACTAATATTAAGGCACGTGAAATTAGCAATTGTGACCATGTTTGACGGTGTACGTATATTCTTCGTTTATGTATATTAGTCATGTGTCACCATTATCGTTACGTATCGTTGACGTTAGAATTTCAAAGTAGAGACATTTTGCATTTTAGAGTGTGTGAAATTCACTCCCTTAAAGTTCAATGGATATGACAATGACATGATTTGATTGGATTTGCACACAATTGACTTGTTTGACGTTCAAGACGACGAGGAAGTATGTTTAGTTTTTCACGGTGTGCGACGAGGTGATACGTTGAATTTTCCAGTGTGGCATGTCTTGAATCTCACTGTCTTTGACTCAATGTATAATGATGGTGTGAAGATCACTCTGGTTGCTTTTATGTATATGATGATTGTGTGATTTGATTGAATTTGCAAATGACTAGTTTCATTGACGTCCAAAAACAAGGAAGTATGTTTAATTTTTCAATTGTGTGAAACTCACTCTCTTAGTCTCAATATATGTGACAATGTCGTGATTCGATTGGATTTGTGAACAATTGATTTGATTGACGTCCAATACGAGGTAGTAAGTTTAGTTTTCCAATGTGATATATCTTGGAACTCACTCTCTTCTGCTCAATGTATATAAAAATGAGTGTAGTGATTTTAGTTTACATACACCCAACACACATCCACGCAGTTTTAGTTATATACACCCAAGAAATACCACGCTATACGTTGCGCAGTTACTTGGATGTTTAGCGTGGCATTTCTTGGGTGCGTGAGGTTTAAACTGCGTGGGTGTGTGTTGGGTGTATATACACTAAAATCAATAGCACCTATAGAAATGGCGTGAAGATCAATCTGGTTGGTTTATGAATATGGCGACAGAATGATTGGATGCATTTGCAAAGTACTAGTTTGATTGACGTCTACGACGAGAGTACGTATAGTTTTTCAAGTATGCAAAACTCACTTTTTTATGTTCAATGGATATGAAAATGGTGTGATTTAATTGGATTAGCAAACGATTGGCTTGATTGATTTCCAAAAGGAGTCAAAACGTTTAGTTTTCTAATGTGGCATTTCTTGCAGCTCTCTCTCTTTTCCTGAATGTATACGTAAATGACGTGAAGGTCACTTGATTGGATTAAATTTGCAAACAATTGGTTTGGTTGACGTTCAAGACAAAAAAAACGTTTAGTTTTTTTAATTCAACGAATTTAATTTTCTAAGATTGGATTTGCAACTGATTTGTTTAACTGAGCTCCAAGTTGAATTAAAACATTTTGTTTTTCAATGTGACAATTATTTGATATCACTCTCTTTCACTTCCTAGATATGACAATTACGTGAAGTTTCAATTTTGTTTGTTTCATGTATATGACAATGGCGTGATTGGATTTGCAAAAAATTGCTTTAATTGATATTTAAAATGATTTAGAACATTAATTTTTGCAGTAAGTCAGTTTTTGCAGTTCATTTACTTTGGCTCAATGTAGATAGATTTAACAATCGTGTAATTAGATTTGCAAATGATTGATTTGACTTATGATCAAGATGAGTTAAGACGATATGTTTTTCAATGTGGCATTTATTGGAGCTCACTTTCTTTGGTCCACCATATATAATGATGGCGTGAAAATTAATCTCGTTGGTTTCATGAATATGACAATGGCATGATTGGACTGGATTTGCAAATGATTGCTTTGATTAATGCGACGGATTAAAATTGTATTTTGGAATACAACGACACATGAGTATTAGATTTCTTGCTTGATATACTTACTTTCTAGGGTTTTCTATAACAAGATTAATCTTGCTATTCTAATCTATATTCCTCATACTACTCCGAACATTGTAAGTGAGCTTAAAACATGGAGTAAGGATTTGAACATATGAGAGATACTGGTTAGAAATCAAAATTCAAAATCTAACCTCATTCCCTCTTCTTCAATCAAATCAATACAACTAAAATCTCAGTTCAATAAATCTAATAAATCCATCGCGTTAAACAAGAGATAGTGCTCTAAGACAAAAAATGAAACGATCTATCTACTTTTGGACATATATATGTACATCAGTCCAAAACATATTCTTCTTGGATGCAAAATCCTAAATCAAATACTAAACACAATGACGACGGTGAGACAGTAATTACATATGTATGACAACATTAAAACATACGAGACAACAAATGAAACGGCCAACCTCATTTTGGTTATCAATTTCTAAACAGACAATAACAATCACACATGGATTCTATATGTATTCCAGCCCAAAATAACTCTTTCTGGAAACATAGGTTTGAATGGCTTTAGTGAAAAATCTTGTTAAACATAACTTTATTTGCAAGAATCATGTCTTATTATAGAAGAAAAAAACGGTTGTAGTGTGACATAGGGATGAATCTCTAATAAAATTTTATGAAGTTTTCATCCACAAGCTCATAAGCTCTACTAAATGATGTGACAATGTGGATGATTTGTATTGATTGGTAAATAATTTACTCATACACTTGATTAAAAACTGATACTTCTTGATTTACAGAATTTGTAAATAAATGCAATCAATGAACACTTTTTGAACAAAATTCATCTAAATGATGTTTCAGTATAGCAAGAATTTTGAATTGCAATTTGCAGTTAAGATTATTATTGCAATTTTGACTATTCAACGTAATCTTTAACTTTTTAATGTGGCAAAATTGACCTTTACTTGAAAATCTGAAAGCAAGTGGAAAGTTCCCTAATTATTATAAAACTTAAACAAAAAATGATTTCTATGTGCAATATATGTATTGTACATGCATCTCATCCGAATGAACTTTGTTACTCAATTGCTTTATTGATCTTTGATAAATTTGTGACACTTACTTGGAATGCTTATGTAAGTTCATAATGGAAAATAAGCATTCTTTTGCAACTGATTTTTTCTTTGTTGATGATGCGAACCTAAAGATCTTCTTGTATCAAACATGAATTTCATTTTGTAGATATTAGTGTAGTTTGATGTTTGTCTTCCATATGGATTGTGCTTTAAGGAGTACCTTATGAGTCGTTACTTTAGCATGGAAGTATGAGTGAAGACTTATAGAGAGAAAACTGTACCTATATGGTCAGCTTCAGTCTCAATACAACCTACAATAATATTTAGTTCTTGGGACCAGTGCGCTTAGTTGCGAGCTAAGAAAGACTAAATAGGAAAAAAAACACCATTGAAACATTTTTAACTCTTGGATTTGCAAAGTTGTTATATCAGAGTAAACATGCTGAGAGCAACATAGTACTTGAGGTAAAGTTGTATGCTTGGATGTATGGGATTGAATTATTGCAATGAGACTTGTGTTGCGAATGTCAGACTAAAGCATATTTGATGAGTTTAGATTGGTTCAAGCGATTATTGTTGTGATTGTTTTGCATCAGAAGTTTGACGTGTGTGTTTAAACTCAAAGCTCAAGCATATGGCAAACTATCATCGATTTGATGTAAACAAAATGATTCATCGGTGAAAAATCAAGGATGTAAAAGCCAATGATGTCTGTCATTTAGTTTACTGCAAAATTGATCCAAAAGGAGTGATATTATCACGGACATACCACTAGTAGTGATGATGTCGAGATCGTGCTGACTTTTGCCAACTTTGGAGATGATGTTGACTTTTTACAACTTTAAAATTTTATAGTAGTATAAATAAAAAGTCTTGAAACATTGTTCCTCATTATCGTCAACAACATTTATAACTACTCTTCTAGTATCAAAACTATTTTCGGTTTTGAAGCTTTTGCTTTTAGTCTTGTATGTATTGACATCTGCAACATTTTGACAAGGCATGAAAACCAATTTTGACTACAAAAATATAAGATCTTTGCTTTTGATGATTCTTTTGAGAATACATAACTTAAAGATTTGGTACTTCGTTTACTTATGAAACTCAAAAAATATGAAATCAAGATGTATGGTGATTCTAACATCCAAATGCACGACGTGATTGCCATGCTGCAACAACTACAATAAGAGAATGCTAGCCTTCAAAATATCATGGACCAACTTTAAATTGCTCATGCTTCAATTCATGTATCAATTCTTGCAGCAGATCCAATTTCACAAACACCAAAAGAAACTCAAATAAGTATTCTAGAGAAGTTTGACGAAGATCGTATAAAATTTTAAAATTTTTTCAATCAATATTGATTCTATTCTGATTCCAACAGACAATTATTTATTTAAACACAAGTTGGACTCATTGCTTCACTGCTTACCAGAATCGATATATTTTGATTTCTGTCACTATTGGAAAAGAATTCTTTAATCTTCATAGACCTTGATCAATTTTCAAGAAAATCTAGGTAGTTGGGAGAGAGATCAAATCCTTATAACAATAACAAAATTTCAAATATTGCAACAATGATCACGACTAACTCCAGCATAGGTTGCAAAATTTCAACAATTTGCATATGAATTCAATTGAAACGATATGGCTCTCATCACCATGTTTTGATTGAAAACTCATTGATTATATCAAAACCTTATAATTGATTCAAACCAACTACTCTGTCAAAAATCATTATTCAATTTATTGATTGCAACAAGCAATTGTTTGAAGAGCACATATTGCTCTCTGAAACATATCCAGCAAATTAAAAAACTCGAGTCGGCCAAACACTTTGATTTTATAGCCCATGCAAATAAAATATTAAAGAGTTAAAATTAACTAGAGAAGAGAAACAAGAATGTTGCAAAGTGCACTTGTGCTTTTATTGTGAAATCAAATAGCACAACATAAACAACTGTATTTTGAAACCTCAAATACAAAGGCACGCAAACTTTGATACACAGGATAACATTTTTCAGCAAAGATATTAGAAGATTAAGTCAAAAAATAACATCAAGATTACCAAATTAGAGATCGTGGAACAGATAAATATTGCCACATCATCAGATTTTATCATATACTGTGAACCTTCTTATTGTTTTAAATTCCCTTTTAAAATAGATTTTCATCCACATAGCATAATATTTAAAGCCTTATTAGATTTTAAAACCTTTGTTTGTTTGATTGATAAAAATCTTGTAAATTTCATAATCTTTCTATAGTTCATAACAAATGTCTTGTGATAGTAGAGTAGTTGATCATAGATGCATAAATTCAAAAATGACATTATACAAAAATGATATCAAAAAACTATTGTATTTTGATATCAGATAATATATGAGAAAGTTAAATAATATAATTAGTTCTTACTCTCATAATGTTGTATTATATACTTCTTGTTTAGATATGATCAATCCGAATATAGATTAAAAAAGCAAAAACTAACATATCAAATCATAGTTTTTCATAATTTTTCTAAACGTACTAAAAATATTCCAAATCCGTGTCCTTACCAAATTCAAGAATCCAAAATCAAAGTGTTGTTAATGATCGGTGGCCAAGCTGGTAGCTGAACAAGAATGATAGCGATCAAGAATGAAATAGTGTTTAGAATTTACACAATTTTTACATTTCAACCAGTTCAAGAATCAACCAAATGACCAACAGCATATGAGATATATTGAGATGTGTCCAAGAAGAAGAACGTTAATACACTTACTACCATTAATTCACGTATTGTGACATCAAACTTTAAGAAGGTGTGCAACCTCTTTTTGAACTAATCTATAATCTATTTCATAATTAGTTTGCTGCATTGCAATAACATTTTGATAAAAAATTTGCAAAGAACTTCATTTGACATTCCAAATCACATGCTAGAGGTTTTAGCTAATTTTCAAGAAAAAAAAAGGATTCACTTTAGATTTGTGTGAAGTATCGTAAAGACTAACAAGGTCACAATCAGGAATTTGTTCCCATTGTCAATTATTTCAATGCTTTTTGATCAACTTGATTAAGCAAAGATTCACACCAAGATTGATCTTTGTAGACCGTAAAATTTAGTATGTATCAAGAAAGATAACAAATGAAATTATATGTAGATGGCGTTCGGAACTAGCTATGGACATATTAAATACAATGTCATGACTTTTGATTTTATCAACACACCTATCATCTTCCAACACTTGATGAACGACATATCTGAAAATTTTTAGATGGTTTTGTTGTGTGTTTTTTTACAACATATTGGCGTTTTTCAAGAATGAAAAAATCACATCAACCATGTCCGACTAGTATGGAACTAATTGCTATATTATAAGCCAAGTTTACACATTGTGTATTCCGTCAAACTCAAGTTGAATTTTTAGGCTACATCATTTTTGGAAAGTATCCATCTATAGATTCAAAGGAGATTCAAACTATCATTGATTGGAAGAAATTGGCTATGGTTCAAGACGTATAATGTTTTCTCGGTTTTGTGAACTTTTATAAAATTCTCATTCAAAACTATTACAAAATTGTTGCATCGTTGATCTCATTGATTTGCAAGAACAAGCTTGAGTAGAGTGCAAAAATAGACCAAACATCTGGAAATCTGAAGAAAACGTTTACAACATCTATTTTGATGTATTTCTAATTCTAGAATTTATTTTTTCTAGAAACGGATGCTTCTGACTTTGTACTTGAAGCAGTTCTTTTACAATTCAACGAAGACAAACGTCTTCATCTTCTTGCATTTTACTTGTAAAAATTTATTGTTGTCGAGATTGATTATGAGATCCACAACAAAACCCTCTTAGTCATTGTGAACTCTTTCCAAGAGTGTCATAATTTTATCAAAAAAACTCAACATTCAATAGATCAAGTTCACATTCTACATCAATCACAAGAATTTTGAATATTTCATGTCTAACAAGATATTGAATCAACAACAAACGCATTAAAATATATTGCTTTTGCGCTTTAACTTTTTCATTGCGTACAGTTCTGGTTTTCAACAAATTTTGATCTTGGATTATTTCTTGCGTAACTTGCATCAAGGAAAAAAAATTAGCTTACAAGCAACAAAAAACTACCCTTTTCAAACCTAAACAACTTGAGTTGAAGATTGTAAATACCAGATTTTTGGTGTATGCAACTTTTTACCAAGATATCCAAGTAAGTTTAACATCCAAATTTTAGACCTTGAAATTATAATCAATTTTGATATCTTCAACCTTAGAGAACTTCCAAGTTCAAATTCACAGTTTATAGAGTTGAAATCTTCAAATCAAACTACTTTAAGTACACATATATCTACATCACATAATAATACTATTACAAAGTCTAATGTTGAGATGTTGAAATGTTGAGACTTTTCATTGGCGATACAATCTAATTATGAGAAGATCATGAAGATGAGGTCTAGAAATTTTTGAAGAACACAAATGCAAAAAACCGTAAGATGGTGTGTCACAATGTCTGACTATCGCTCTAGATCCAAGATTCATCGTCATCAATCATACTTGTTACTTCAAATGCAATGCAATTTTAGAAACCTCGTGAACATACATATTTATGAATTTTATTGTGTATGTTTCAAAAATCAAATCTTTTGATTTGGTTTTTGTAATAGTGGATCGATTTAGAAAGATGTCACATATTGTGTCTTGCAACAAGACTATCTCATGCAAAGAACTGTCACAATTTTTCTTTTGAAAAATGTGTATAAATATAATGGACTTTTCTACGACATCATCTTTGATTGTGATACGCAAATCATGTCCAAGTCCATAGCAATTCATATTCAATATCTTACAAATGAAGATCAATCTATTTAAAGCGTATTATTCTCATACAAATTAACAAGTTGAACTTATGAATCAAATATTTAAGCAGTATTTAAGTTAATCCATTATACTCTTTGAACAAGAGTCAAGACATGAAGTCAAGGCTGGTAGAAGCTCAAAAATAGTTAGAAGAGAAATGCAAACAAATATTGAAAGAAAAATTTGAAAATCTCAATTAGAGATAAACTCTGGCTTTTGCATTATAATTTAAAGAGTTGTCAACGGAATGAAAAACTTGACTATTGTCATCTTGGATTATTTTTTTGTTAATAAGAAGATAAACAAGTTAACATAAATGTTTCATGTTTTCTTGCTTGAATTATATAGAGAATTGACTATTCAGTGAAGGTTGCTAGCACCTCTGCCATCAATCCAGATTAAAGGTTGAAAAAATTTGAAGTGTCTAATAAAATCAAATCTTGTTTTGTTTGAAGAAGAGTAGATTATCTTGTACATTTACAGCGCTATGAAGTAAGAGAGCTAATCTTGCAAACACTCCTAAATGATCAAAAAAATTTCATTGTCAATACCCAATAAAACCTAATGACAAAGTTGTAATCATGTGACTATCACACAACTTCTTGTAATAGATTGTTGGTGTCTGTTTTTGATAATATAAATTGAATAATTTGTGAAACTAGTTGCTTGAAGGGGTTGATATAAATATAAATGTAGAGAATTTCTATTCTTTGTTACACTTAATTCCTTTTGATTTAGGTTGTTATATTAGGGATATTATTAGTTACCGTTCTAGTGTTCTTGGCACTAACTAGAAATTGGCCTTTGGAGTCTTTTCTCTTGTTTGTGGTTGTTTATATTATGTTTTTCAACCTATTTAACCTTTGGGTCTCCTAGGCTTGATCTATTATCATTTACCATACCTATTTAAATCATTATATTAGAAGACAATAAGTAATTTGATTTAGGTTGTTATATTAAGGACATTATTAGCTACCGTTCTAGTGCTCTTGGCATTAGCTAGACATCAGCCTTTGTAGTCTTTTCCCTTCTTTGTGGTTGTTGTGTTTTTCAACCTATTTAACCTTTGGGTCTCCCTGGCTTGATCTATTACCATAACTTTTCCCTTGTTTGTGGTTGTTGTGTTTTTTCAGCCTATTTAACCTTTGGGTCTCCCTGGCTTGATCTATTACCATAACTATTTAAACGGTTCTAGTGCTCATGGCACTAGCTAGACATCGGCCTTTGTAGTCTTTTACCTTGTTTGTGGTTGTTGTGTTTTTCAGCCTATTTAACCTTTGGGTCTCCCGGGCTTGATCTATTACCATAACTATTCCCTTGTTTGTGGTTTTTGTGTTTTTCAACCTATTTAACCTCTGGGTCTCCCTGGCTTGATCTATTACCATAACTATTTAAACGGTTCTAGTGCTCTTGGCACTAGCTAGACATCGGCCTTTGTAGTCTTTTACCTTGTTTGTGGTTGTTGTGTTTTTCAGCCTATTTAACCTTTGGGTCTCCCGGGCTTGATCTATTACCATAACTATTCCCTTGTTTGTGGTTGTTGTGTTTTTCAACCTATTTAACCTTTGGGTCTCCCTGGCTTGATCTATTACCATAACTAATTTAATCGTTATATTAGAAGACAATAAGTAGTTTTCCATATCACATAAGTATCAACATCGACAGAGGTTGAGATTTGAGGGTTAAATCACAATGGTCAGGCAGCTTTAGTGTTTTTTTCCCTACTTCGGACATGTGTACTGAGAATACTTTCCAGTGGCGGTTTGTCGCTATCACATGTACAGGTTACAGTGCAGGCAGAAGTTCTTGATACTGCCAGGCATGAGAATAGTTTCAGGTGATAACATATTGGTGATACCAAATTCATTTCTCACGTCGGGCTGGTGGTGTGTGAACTGTGTCATTTAATTACACACAACAAATGTGTTTAGTAAATGAATTTTTAATCACTAAACTTATGAGTATAAATTACATTCTATTTGGGATACATGCAGACTTACAAGAGGGGAAAATCTGCGATGTAATGGTACACCCAATGGGAAGGCTTCGTCTAACCCTTCGATTATTAGCTCCTGTCGTAAAAAAAATTGGCATGTGGTTGAAACCCACCGGCTATGCTTAGCCAGAAAGAACCTACCTACTCTAGTTTCGCTCAGGGTGTCCACGCGACTATTATGACATGATCTCGATATCTAGCCCAGACCTAAACTATTTTCTTCTTGAGAGGTGATATTGACTGTTTAGAGTTAAACAACTCCTTCTCTAATTTCAAGTTTATCTGTTTTCACTTCTCCGTTTATTAAACTCTTCAAGTTTTCGGGAGAGCGACAAGAATTTGCGATTACTCCATTCCCTTGGCTTTTTGTACTCGAAGTTTTCTGGACTTTAATTTCTCCGTTCGGCATGTCTGAACCAGGGCTGCTGGCCAACTCCGGCAGCTCGGTAAGAATAGCACGCCCACTGGTTACGTTCATCTCACGTATAATCGCAATTAAGTCAAGGTCCTGAAGAATCTCCTCCATGGTCACATGTAGTCCTGAAATTCAGAGATTCCAGAAAATACGTAAATATTCCCTTGTTTCGAGTGACAATGAGCGTAACATTACATTACACATCCTTTCAATAATGAACTTTCTAACTTGCCTACAATTGAATAAAAGTCATCACTAACTCTCAGCATTTGACTTCTCCACATATTGAACTGAAGTGATGAGATATTAAAGAGCAAACGTACTAAAACGCCAGTAATGCTTTGGGTTTGTCGGGTCGTTGATTGTCTCTTCCTTAGCTGGCCTCTTGGTATATTCTTCTTTCAAGGCCATGAAATCCTGCGAATGAAGCAATCCAACAACGTTCACTTAAATGTTATCATTGCTCTTTGATCGAAATCATAAAACTGAAATGAAAGAAGGAGTACATTATCAGCTATTCCAGGAAGCGCACCTGAATCGGAAAGATAGACCAAACGGAAGGAGAGTCCAAATGTTGCTGTAGAATGCTGTGAGCAACACGGGTATCACAGTTGGCTGGCGGTGTGTCGCTATAGCTCAGTACATTTTTGAAGTAACGAGCACGTCTACCTTCATCTTCCTCCCACCAAGCACGCAATGTGGAACAGTCATGACAAGAGGCGGCGCAAACCTGTAAAATAGTATCCTCCATCGTCAACTAGGGTCAGTGACTATCTAAACAAATCGCTATTTGCAACGGATTCAAGATTGCAATTTCATCATGCATATCATCTTTCTCCCATGTAATCGGCTTGACAAACCAGTTGCAGCTTTTTCAGGCGGCAAGCGCACACGATTCATTGTCATGTCCGAAACTAACCGTCATGTAGTCGTATTCAGCTGGAATACCAAATTCTTGGCCAGGTTCACTCGGCATCCGTTGGATGCGAAGACCTAACAACCCCAGCTCCTCAAGGACCTGCACGGATAAAATAGTCCCAGTTGAAAAAGGACTCAAGTCGTCCAAAGACCAAACGCATACAGTGTGTCCATCCCATTAAACGCCTCAAGGCCAGGTATTTCGCGCGAAAAAGCCGAGAATCCGAACATTCTTGGGAAATGAAGATCGATAATTGAAACAAATACGGTTTGAACATACCGGTGCAACGCATGCTGGTACCATGCCAAGGTCTTCCCCGCATGCCAGCATATCCGAGGAGTTCATCAACACGGGCAGAGTTTTCAATGCATTATCTGTCCACAGCTTTTCTTGTCTTTGGAAGAAGTAGTCATAGTATTTACTCTTCAACACTTCCTTGCTGCAGTGAACGATTGAGCAAATTTGTTTAGAGTTTGAGTAAGAAAAGGACGTCATGTATTGAAACGATCTCCCATTGTATACAAGACCTACCACTGCATTTTCCAATAGTACATGATTATCCGGGTTAAATTTATGTGTACTTTTATGTCGTTTATGACTGTCGAATGGCCATATATTAATCCACCTGGTTGCAAAGCATGTTACACTCGAGATTGAACTAGACAGCTTCCAAAGAGTTTACAGGCTTGTTAACCTGCGCGTAAATAAGAAGTGGAAATACCTGTGATCGTCTAGCTCATGGAAGCTGGCGGTATCCTCCAGGGCAAACCTGGGATAAAACATTCTCGGATTTTCTGAATCCCTTATGAGTACGGCTTCCTGCATTTACAGCATCATATTGATTACTACCCAAGCATTACCTGCAATGTCGATAATGATGTTCAAGCAAGAACATGTTTTATTCACTGGCTTACATGAAGGAGATCAAAAAGTCCTTTCCGTGTTTCTTCAGCTTCTTGAATCAACCACTGAGGTGAATCTTCTCTCAGCTGGATTGATGAAGCAATCTTCTTCTCAGTATTGAATTCTTCCTTGAATTGGTAGCACAAGTGTTGAGTTTCGTCAAAGTACTTGTTTGCAATTTCAATCCATCTGTTACCAAACTTCTCCTGCAGTCACGTGATAGATAAATATCAATGCACAGCTTGATAAATTGAAAGATTGTGGTTAACGAAATCGATGCTGAGTGAAGGTTAGAAATCTATATGTTGCTACTCTCCACCAAGAAACCATTCCACTTTGACTTTATTTCACGAAGTCGAAGTGCACTTTGTAAAAGCAGTTTTACCATGAGCAGGTGGCACCGGACATATGGTTCGCTCAATCGGTTGAAGTCCCATATACCTTCGCACTCCAACTCCTCCTGTCAAGTGGCGTTGTCATAAACAGGTTAGAGAAACATTATTCCCATCACTGTGAGCTCAGAAACTCCATTAAAGAAGAACTTATCAAAACTTTGGAGAATTCATTCCCGAAATCGTAAGCGTCCCGGTAAACTTCCAGGCCTGCACATTCCAGCAGGTCCGGGAGACATTGTGCGATTGGACGGCGCCTGTATAACTCTTACTTTTCACACACCAATAAGAAGATTGCATCAACTTCTCAGGGAGGAATTTGATTTTCTCGTGGCAGATTCCTTCAGCTTATCTCCAATTAATATTCCTACACTGCGAAAGGACTGGGCATACTTTTCTTTTACTGGTACACAATGTTACAAGCGAGTCTCTACCTGCTCTTGTAGAAAGACTGTATAGCAGGCTGTTACTACATAGCAGAGCTCATGCTCTAAACTTGGAACATATATATGCATTCATATTTCAATATCTTACCGCAGATATTGGGATAGAGGGTCGGAAACGACCCATCAATCCAGTCACGGCGTGATCTGGCAGCTCCCAGATGCGGAAAAACCCTAGGATATGATCAATACGGTAGGCACTGAAATATTTCGCCATCTGCACCCATTACCAACTCATGATGATTATATAACTGAAATATGCTCGCGACAATCCAAAGGCCGAAATTCTTGTAAACAGATTGTTTTCCAGGTCGCGCCAATCATCAAAGATATTCATAGCGAAGAAGCTGAAGCAGGTGAAAACAAACCTGAGTAAGTCTAGCCCTCCACCAGCCGTAGTTGTCTTTAGCCATTTCCTCCCAATTATAGGTGGGGAAACCCCAATTTTGCCCATTTCTGTCGAAGTAATCAGGAGGAGCGCCGGTAGAAGCATTCATTCGGAAAAGCGTGGGAGCGACCCATGTGTCCACACTGTTTCTGTCCACTCCAATGGGCAAGTCACCTTTCAACACTACCCTGTTCATGCGAGCGTACTCCGCGACTTCCACCATCTAAAATGAAATGCTAAAGAACGTGAGCCATGACATAAATAGCTGGTCTCTTTGGAACATGCGAGGCATCTTAGACATTACCCATCAAAAGTTCACGACGGGGCACGAATTGATACCTGTGTATGCAGGTGATATTGGAGGTAGTAATTGAAGGCAATTGCCGAGTAGTGATGGCTAGTAGGTGCAGTAAGACGTTCGAGCTGCAATACAACATCCACATAATTTGTAAACATCTACTCCTCTAAAGGATACATATTTCACGATACTGAAAGTCATGGCCTCTATATGTTTCAAGTGAGAAACTACCGCAGTACAGAGGAGAATTCGATCGAATTCGAGTATACCTTCTCATTAGAAAAAACTGCAAATCGACCCCATTGTGAATGATCTGATGTTCCGAATAAATCTCTCAAGAAGCAGAAGGCGGAGTATGGTTTCAACCATCCCTGTAGACGAATATCCAGGTCAACATTAGCGAAGCACTGCGAACTAGGGGTAAGTGAAGGCGAAGAGTTGAGCTGGAAGCATATAGTGAAAAATCTTGGTGTTACATCAGTGAAGGACTATCCTTACTGTACCTGATTCTCCTCAAAGTACTGCTGAAATGCGGGTGAGCTGAATACTTCGTCTCTTTCAAGTAGGAAAACTTTCTTCGTGATCGCTAGCTTGGCTGCTAGAGTAGCTTCATAATCAACTTCTTTCAGATCGAGTTGTTGTCTAATTTCTTCTATTTCCTCCTGCATTAGGTTACCTTCATATGTCAGTAACGAATTGGACTGTACATGAATCACAATGTAGTTTGACGGCTATAAATGAGACTCTCTACTTTCGTCCTAATTTCTTTTACTGCAATAATACAAGGAGTGGTTCCAAAAGCCTGCAGTTATTGAAATTTATGGCAAGTTTCACGAACAGTGAACAAACAGGAAAAGGCACGAAGACACGGGAAACCGATAAGCAACACAGAGTAAAGCGAAGCTGAAACGAAAGTGGTGTTGATTTACCTTGATATCCTGTGGTAAATTTTTCGATAGAGCTTGCAATCTCAGATATAGTGGGTGAAGCGCAAAAACGGACAGTGAACTGTTCAGAATAACAACATAGAGCCATATTAAATAATTGTCACATGCTACTCGGATTACGGAACTGTACGGTGTTAAACAGAAGTTTGGGTTGAAAAGTATTAGTGACAGTCCGAGAGATGCATGCTGAATGAACGCTCTGGATATCTCACCTGTACGGGTACGAATCCCACCACATTCCGTTCACAGATGTGTCGTTGATAGGCAATAGCTGTACAAGTCTCATTCCAGACTTCACAGCTAAATCTATCATCAACTTCAAGTCAAGGTATTCTCCGGAACCTACATCATCCAATGTCCTCAGTGAAAACACAGGCACCGCAATACCTGCTCCTCTCCAAGGTCTTGCCTGTTGAACGATACAAAAAACCGAATCCCCATGTCAATATCACGTCAAGATGATCTGGAAGCTTAAAAAGTGCTCGGTGGAGAAAAGCAATGTCATTGGTGAAAAAAGCCCCGCAGATCAAGCCATACCCTGAAAAAACCATCGGAGACTACGATCAGCGTTGACGGCATTCTGGCGGAAGTATCAAGACTCAATTCTCTGTCTGCTCCAAGTTCAGGCACTACGTCACCGGCTCTATTTCGAAGTATGTACTTGTATCGAAGAGAAAAGTCAGCCCTCTTGATCATGACCTCCGCCTGCCAGAGAGACCCTCCGACACGGTAAAGTGGAACCGCAGCTTCATTATCCCACTTTCCCAGAGATGATGCACTTCCGAGCACACAGACCTGAGATGAAGCGATGACGTTACGAACCGATTGTTAGATGTAGCGAAGTACTCATGTATCTATGTGTGTCACACACCAATTCAACAAGCCATCTCCATGTACATTTCTAAGATTTCCTTACCGTTTGTCCGCTTTCCAATCGTGAGCAGTTGACCTTGAAACGAACAGCTACTGAATCTGCGGTCCACCAACGAATCCATGAGTTAACATTCACAAACGCCAAACTGATTCTAACATGCCCGCGCACCAAAGGTCTCCATTAATCCAAGTAAAAGCCTAGAGGAACATGGTAAAGTATTGCGCTTCGCGCGTGGGCGAGCGACTACTAGATCCCCACCTTGCACGTTGATTTCGGATACGAAGGGCGACGTCTCCACGGTAATCTCCTTGCCTTCGTGGTCATTGCCTTTACCAAATAGTACTTTTTTGAATGCACTTCTTGTCATAAGAATTTCGGGTGAAGTCCCAACCTGCAAAATTGATAACCACTTGGTTCAGAAAGAATACTCGAGAGGAACTCAGATCTGAAAGAAAGGTACCGTAGCTGTGACCCGGTTTGAGGTTTCCTGAATCCTCTAACCTGACTCGCTTAAAGTGTGCGCATTGTAGCAGAGAAGAGAAATTCGTCTGCCAATACCATGTGAAATGACATTTGGGACAATAATGGGAGGATGCTCCAGGAATTATATACTATCCGTACTACCTCGAGAGAACTTGAGGTCCAAGTCCTCCAAATTGAACTCAATCTCGTCTTACCACCCTACAATCGGTGACATGCAGCCTGACATCAATCTTCAAACCCACCGTGCGAACAGAAACCCGACAAGGACGCGAAACAGAAGACTCAATATTGTAAACGCTACTGGCCGATCGACATCTTACGTGGACTGTCAATACGGAAATTTAGCAAATCCACCAGAAGTGCGGGTCAACCATCGAACGAAGTTGGAGTACGTTTCAAAAGAAGGAACGGCGGATCACAAGCGCTTACTCAACCGCATACGACTGAAGTAAAGTTTATGAGCTCCTTGACACCGCTCGGGATACTTGGTACGTATGGTAGACGTGATCGATAAAAAGTGGCCGAGTACAAGTTTCCCAGTAATCCAGCACAACAGATGCCTCGCACGAGGGCTAAATATGATTCGTCAACACTCGTACATGCAAAAGGATCGCGGTTTGGCCTCTCGAGCTTCGAACAACAGAATCGTACCCGAGAAACTGGCAAGCAGTCTTAAGAATCTCCCCGAAAATGAAAGCTGACAGAAAGAGCCTAAGATCAACAGTGGAGGACGCAAATATGCTTGTATGTACCTGCCAACTATCGTGCACATCAACAGTAGCTCCATCTTCGATTCCTTGAGGTAAAGCCAAAAAGCGACGACTTCCCGCCTCCCACTTTATCACATTGAACTTGTCATCGACAAGACAGTAGTTGTATTGAGTTTCGAAATGATCAGGTACCGAAATTAGCGCCTGCCAGACTAGACTTTCACCTTCGTGGCGAGGAGTCATCCACTGGCCCTGTGCGACAGTCCAGTTCCCTAACAAAGCGTCGGAGCCAGATATCAGAAGATTTTGACCCCACTGAGTGTAATACGGGATTCTGAATCGAATGTTAATTTTCTTGACCCGCCGAAACTGAGGAGCGCGGACTCCAATATCTCGGCCGCTCCCCATCCTTCCGCGGCTGCAGAATCGCCAAGAGAATTCTGGGAGCACAAGAAGTACCAATAGTGCTGGCTCGACTGATCTGATCTTTGGTCAGAAATCCTGCAGTTCAAGGTGCTGCCAGTGAAGCTCTCCAAAACGGGAAGCCGTCGCAATTGAGGACCGCGGTTACATGATTCGACAGCACACTGCGAAAGACGAGCCGCCCAGTCCGCAGTCACTGCGCGCAGAGACGGAAGAATGCAGCCCCCTCCAAGACCCTCACCGAGAAATGAATGACACCTTCCGTATACCACAGGCCGCCTCGCTATAACGGCGCGGTGAAGCTCAGCCCAAAAGCCCGCGAGGCCGAATCGGACAGAGCTGCAGCGGGCAGCAGCAAAGCAAAGCAACGCAGCTCCAAACGAGAGCTCCACGTTCGGACGTCGAGCCCGGAGATATCAGAAGCGAACAAAAAGACCTACGCCCGAGTAACGCCAAAAAGCACGAGCACGAGTAGCCCTCTTAACCGATTTTGACCTCTTGCAGCGGCGGGACTGTCAACTCCGCAACTCCACAATCGGGCCAGTGCTCTTTCTCCGCCCTCTTCTCCCACCGAACGAGGCGAGCACGGATCGCCCAACTTGCAGCAGAGCTCCTCCCTCGAAAGCCAGCCTCCAATCCTATTCCGCGGATTGGACCACGAAGAAGAAAGAAGACGAAGACGAAGAAGAAGAAAGCGAGGGCGAGGCACGCATCGACGAACCACGAATTCAAGAAGGAGAAGCAATAAGGCGGGGGAGCCTTTTCTACGCGCGCGGCTCCGCAGCAGAATTTATCGAGCTCTGCAAAATCGAAGCTCGCGGTGTTCGACTGTCTGTCTGTGTATCGACCGAGGTCCCAGCGAGAGGCTCGGCTCTGGGGACGGTACTTTCGGAGAACAGCGGATATAGACGCGACGCTCTTATGAGCTGCTCGGCACGGCGGACAACGGCGAGCCCGCGAGCCGGGAAACGAACCCGGCGAGGAGGTTGCCACGTGGAGTCCGCCCTGGAGCGTGCGTGGCTGGGGCAGGGGCCGCCTACCGCTTAACCCTAGGAAGTAACCAGATGCGAAGCCTCGGTTCATCTGACCTTTCTCGAACCACCACGTGGAGCTCCCTGAGTTCGCAGGGCTCGCCGGTCAGCTCCCGTCCCATTCGCAGGCGTGACAGACGGTCTCTCGCGCCCGCGCAGCACACTTGTCACCGGCGCCAACCTTGTGGGCAGCCCAAGTCCCCGTCCACCCCCTGCGTCCGGTACCGGGAAGGGCGTGCCAGTTCCCGGCAGCGAAAGCTCGAGCAGCCGGCTCTGCAACACAAAGGGGCCTGGAAAAGTGCAGAAAGGAAGAGGAGGTCGAGTTCGAACCCGACGGCCGCCCGCGGACGAGCTCCGCCAGTCGACAAAGTTGTAGGCGCATGACGCCGGCGGCGCGCGGGACAGGTCAGACTTCGTGCTGCCGAGTGGGAAACCGTGCAGCTGCTGTTTCGGCTCCTGTTGCCGACCGTGCGTGGAATGGGACCTGTTCGCTAATGCTATGGGTACTCCTTATCCGGATCACTTGCTTCCGCACTGCTGCTGCTGCTGTTGACGAGAAACACGTTGGAAATTGTATAAAGCCCTGTGATTTCCATATTCTAAATCTGCAGCTAATTGTTTGTGCGAAGTTTTTGAATAAGTGGTGCTCGTCGACGCCTCTTCCTTTCTGGTGTGGAGTGGAGCGGAGCGGAAGTGGAGAGTCGACGCGTTTCAGTAAGGTGGACGGTGGTGGCCTACGAGAGCTTTCACATTAAATCTCTTCCTTTTTCTTTCAAAGGAGCTATTTCTGGTATTGTCAAAGCGAATCGTGCGAATAATCATTTATAAAAAATGTGACCCCTCACTAACACTTTGTTCTGGTCCTAAGACCCCCAAGGTCTTGTCATCTATCGCAGCTTGAAGGCTGAAGGCCCGTTACATTCAATTAACTGGTTTGACTTGACCACATTTCTAATGTTATATGGAGCGCGAGTTTCACTCGTTTGATATTCTCAGTCCTTTTGAATCAATACAAGCACATTGTTCCAGGAGCATCCAGCCCTAATCTTCTCCTTAGCTTGTGCAGTTTTGAAGGAAAGCTGCTTTCGCGGGTGTGTGATCATGGTGCCGGGAAGATACATCGGGTTTTGTAGCTTGGTTCATTCTTGCATGTATAGTCACCGAATCGCAGAAAACACCTTCTTCTCCTCGTGTTTAGCACATGCTGGGATAGATGTGGCACACTGTACAGAGGTCCATCCAAGCGCAACTGCCATCAACTTTGTGCTTTTGGACACTTTTGCCTCAGAGTCGTTGAGGGACAAAGTGCACTTAGACAAAGAAGATTGACAAGAATTAGGGCTATCCGAACCTCATCCAGCATACCATTCTCTGGGTGTAACAAAAGCTGTGTTCTATCCCTTAGAACAATCTGTGGCACATAATATCGAGACAGCTGTTAGATTTTAAGGAGTTAGACGCGAAGCGCCTTTCTCATTGCAAACGTGCTCGTTTTATTGGTCGATAGTGCTCGAATGAACAAAACGGCCTCTTGTTTTTGTTACGGCCCAAACCCCGTGCTATTGGACCCGATCTCCCAAGCTTGCAAATGAACAATCGGTAGATATAGCAACCAGAATTTCTATCCACAAACATCAGCACTGAGTACCGTGTAGCTATGTGCTGCCACGACTTACAACATTACAACATTATATCGGGTATGGTGGTTATGAGATAAGGTCATATTGTTGTGAAAGTGATATCTGCTCTCAAACTTGCGTATCAAATGGCAGACGCTGAGAACATAAATGGCTTCTTCTTGTCATCAAAATCATGTTAGGGACAGTTATCCCCTGCACTTACGGATATCCGAGACCGTAACCACTTTCTCTCTAAACATACAATTGCGGAGCTCTCCTGCACCCAATCAGGCTTCTCGCTATTCCTCGTGAGAGGGAATTCTGACGCACAGTCTGCGCTTTTGAACAGGTGGTGCGATTTACAGCAGATAAGCACGACTGTTTTAGCCACTCCGCTGGACTGTCAGGTCATTGACACGATTCGTTACCGAATTACGGAGGCAAAAGTAACTGGAATTGCTCGGATGACGATGTTCTGATAGTGGTGAGGAGATGATGTCAATGATCTTGTGAGGATTTGGCTTTCTTCGACCACCCTTGTACCGAACCTCAGCTGATTTTAAAGCTCACATATCAGCTCACAAAAGCACCGATTTATCTTCAAAACACAACCGAAATAATATAGAAAAGTGTGGAATATCCAAGTACATTGAAGACTTCAAATGATTAGGAAGTGTATTGGCTGATATTATCATTATGGAAAATACATCTTGGTCTGCATATCACAATGATACTCCAAAAAGCATCCAACTCCTGTCTGTATATACAAGGACCTTTACCACCTAAAATATCAGCCGATATATATAATATCACACTTACGTATGATATATATATACGTATTTATATGACACACAAATCAAGTAAGTTATTATATATTTTTCAATAAGATATCTAAAGGATAATCCATGATTTTAGAGGAATACAATCTTGGAGCAAGTAATAATCGAGTTGTGTACAAGACTCTATTCTACAATTTTGGCTGAAGAGACCTCATTCAATGTCCATGCACATGCAGGAGCAAGTGTATTCTCATGAATAAACCAGCATTTTCCAGGCAATCATGTGATCAGCCAGCATTGAAGGGAAGAAAATTATGAAGGCCGGCAATATTGATGCGCACTTGCAGCATGCTCTAGCTAACACGCTAAAAAATTATTGGTATTTCGAAGCTCTCGCCAGTGACTCCAACGAGAAAAGCCGAGGGTAAAAAGCTCCCAAGTAATTAGCAAATTGATGGGAAGACCCAATCAAGCCGAAACCCTAATTGTGCTCGCCTTATGAAGCCCATGTTACGGTTGCCAAGTATCGTGAGCTGGCAAGTGGCCACATCTGAACTATGCATGCAGCACGGGTGCTTTTCTGCATGCGTCAACATGTTGGCCCATGAACTTAACTGTCTGATGGCTAAAGATAGAGAGGGAAAGCGGAGTCCCGCGATTTGTGGACTGTGTTCGACGAGCAGCTGCACAACCCGCTCTGACATATGCGTTTGAGCGGGACATGATCACCCGGGGACAAATTCCGCGACTATGGGCGGGTTTCAAATTCTACCTCCCGAAAGCTTACGGGAGTGGAATCTTTTCCCTCTGGAGTCCCCTTAAATATACGGATTTTCTCATTATTTTTGTTAGTTAAAATCAGTTTAATAATATTCAAATTACAATAAATCAATATTACAATTGTCATCAATGCAATAAAAACCTAATTTCCATCCACACCAAAAAATGTACACTTTTCCAAAAGAGCCAGTTTAAGGAGGAAGTCCTCCTAAAGTCCCCTTCGTAATCGGAAGGGGGCGGGGGATTGTTCAATCAGACTAAGTATCCACAGATTTACGAGAATGATAAGTTGACCATAAACTTTTTGGTGTACTTTTTTTTAACTACCAAGTGTGCGTCCCCGACCACGAGACAATGTCGCGGGAACGCCGAAAAGCGCCACACTCTGAAAATTTTTTAACGTTTTGTGACAAATTATTAGTGACTTGTATTCACGGTAGATCATGATAAGTTACTGCCTACGAAATTGTCATACGTAGTGGACTCAAATCGAGAGTCGTACTCCGATTATTTCATGGATGCAATGTGGTTGGAAGGGTGTGAGCTGGTGAGGCCTTGAGGTAGCTGTGGAAATACTTCGCGAGTGTAGTAAATGAAAGAACGTCCACTTTGAATTCTCCAATGATCACGGGTGGGTCTGAGCATTTTCCTGAATCATATTGTTTCGACGGTCACTTTTTGTGAAAGGTAGGGGACAAGAATATTAGATAATCTTGAGGTGCGTTTACGAATACCATACATGAATCCAGGTCCTTTTGTCAGCTCATATGAACTTTCTGAGGTTATGTGAACCTTGTATCATCTTCTTCCTCTATAGTTTGGCTTCACATTATATGATCTGATCTCATATCCCATGAAATATTAATCCTATACCACTGACAGCTCTTTTGGTATTTAGAACCGGACGTTGACGTCAAAGGGAGACATACGGAAACAAAATGCATAATGCAAGCACATAGACTGAAATACAAAGGAAAAGCCAAACATTGTCTGGAAATCCCAGCCCTTTTCTTCTAATGGATGAATCACTATGTTTCCAACTGCGGTCTCTTAATTCTGTAATTTCATGAAGAATTTTATAAATGAGATCCAAATTAAGCGACACTCATCAACATATATATATGGTATAGGCTAAATCACACTATAGTGTCATGCCTGTCTAAAATATGGCATATCATACCGAAGTAAAACGCACTCTTCAACCGAAACAAAATATCAATATCTTTTCTAGACATTCATCTATCTCCCAAGGCAAATGGAAAGTTGTTACTCAAGCAATATTTGATACTTAATGTTAGCGTTGATCTTCTATGTTACCTGGTTTTTCCATACTGTGATGATTTAACAGAAGATCATGAGAATGTGTCATCTTTGGTAATGACATGTGTAATCTATAGAGGTTTTAGATGACCGACTGTTACAATTTCTTTGATAAAATGTTTTAGATTAAATCATGTACACTGAGAATGTTCATTATTAGAAGCCAATTAGAATCTTAGTTTTTTCACGTTGAAATTACAATCCAAATCAATAATTTCGTAGAAAAGCTTTGATAAGAGAAATTTGACCAGAATGCGCAATTGTGATCATCTGAATGAAAATGTAGTATTTCCGTAGGTTATTTCAAACCCTAGAACAGAGTTTCATTATATTCATTGTAGATGCAATTACTGAATTTAAGCAGTTGGAAATAATTTCACTTGATGTGAACAAAAATTTTCACGTATGATGCATACATTGTGAAATTTAGTGTAAAATACATTTATAACACAAAACGCATAAATAGTACAGTCAATATAAAATTGATATCCTGTTATATTTTATAGCTTAATTTTCAAAGACTATCACAAGTAATAAAAGATGTGAACAAATACCATTCACTGGAAAATAGTCATTCATGTGAAGGAAGATTGACTTCATGTGAAGCTCATAGATACATACTCATTATAAATTTGTATAAAAAACTTAAAATATGTTACTTTATTAAAAAAATTTAGCATAGACTATGATAGGATTTAGTTAATACTTAGATTTCGAAAACGTGTTTTTGGGGGGAAATTATAAACATTATTCAAGAGAAACACATTTTTGTATAATAATTCTTTTTTGAATATATATATAATTCTATGCACAGTCGTTTTTCAGTCACATATTGGGATATGAAGACTATGAATACAGCTTGGATATCTTGGGTGTGAAAGACTCCTAAGAGCGTCTGGCCTTCTTTCGCAGTCTATACTTATCATGCTAACATATGTTCGTGTCACTTTCTGTTTTCTCGTGCTACGGCAATCTCTGATTTACCTAGCCGTATTCGCATAGCTTTTGGCCTACGGTGAGTCATTTCTGGACTCCCCTTTGGAACGATGGCTACTGTAGGAGCGTCTCATATTTAATTGCCTCGTCTTGTAGAAATGATTAAACTTGTACCCTTAATACCAAATATGGATAGCCGACGGTGGAGCGCAAATTTACCACCATACTTGTGTTTCTTGTAAATGAATTTCAGGCCTTAATGCTTTTTTTGGGGGGTTTTCGTGGCTTCATAGTTTTCTCATGTGGACTGCCCGTCTCTATGATGCGGTTTTTATCTTCGTATGATAGAAAAATGCAATTTTTATATTCTTTGGCGATATTGCATTTTGTGTACTCTTTATGGAGTCCAGTGTTAGATATAGTGCGATTAAATCTCTGGTCTCCTGGCAAGGAAATTACCTGCTTTTGACTCTGACCATCGAGTGAGAAAGCTGCGGCGTCGTAGAGCCACCTGGCTGTGCCCTAGTCGATCGATCAGTTCGCTTTCTGCCACGTGCACAACTTTTGTAGAGTGCATCTTATAAGTGAGTGCCAACTGGCAGAGAAAGGCGGTAGCCGCCCACTGTGGCAGCCAACGCGGTACATTGTTCTGTGCACACCGAGTAAGGTACATGCACCGTACATGAACGTTGGATGAGGTGAAGCTTTTCGCAGCATCAATGAAGAGAGGTCATTGATTTCGTGGAGAGCTGTCGCGAGAGCATTAGGGGACAGAAGACTGAGAATTCAAGGGCCCAGGCCACATACTCATACATTTATAATTCCAAATGATTAGATCATCTTGAGTTTTGATGAACCTGATCGATGGATAATGGAAGTTGTTTTAAGCTATGATCTTCTGAGAATATGGCTCTTTGCAACGAAATGACAAGAATTAGCATACGAAGGAGAACAGAACTCGGCTTTATCCAATGGGATCACCACGTCTCAGCTTGTTGTGACGACGTGAGTGACCGAGGAAAAAACCTCAAGATGTCTTGAGGTCAATGATCAGTGAGGCTCCGAGTTTGCGTTTCGCTTCTCAGCATGACAGTACCTTACGTTAACCAAATATATTATAGGCCAAATATTATGAACCATATATATTTTATTATATCATTGAAGGACTGGAGAATTCCAAGAGCTGGTTCTTGAACCAGCTCTCGGAATTTACCAGTCCTTCAATGATACCAAATGTAACACATGTTCTCTTGTCCATGTACTTGTCATAACAAAGAGAGAAATATCCTCCTGCAGACAACTCTCTGCACAATTGCTAGCTAATAACCACTTTCCAAAGGTCCAAAGTCCATGCAATCGTCAAAATCTTCCACCCGCCACAATGCCTTCGTGGCCTGGTCAACGGGTCTCAAAATATCTGATTACATTGGCTATCAAGACAAGAAATTTGTTGGTTGAAATATGTCCTTTTTAAATTCTTCTTTTTCTTCCATCTATTTTTCCCTAGCTTTTTTTGTGAAAGATAGTGATAACCCCTACAATTATTTCTGTGTTCTTTGCCAAGGGCTTTTGTTATCCAGGGGGGAATAATGTTCAATCTGTACATGGTACTTGTTTTTCTCAGTGATAGGAAGTCTCTACAAAGGTGCATAACATATACTTTTTATGCACAAATAAAACTGAAGTCTATGAGAAGATCCAGTAGGCCGTGTATGATAATTGTCCAGTAGTACGGTGAGTAGCCGAGTCAACTTGTCAATGATACAGTTAGGTGCACCGACAGATGGCTTAGATGGTTCCACCACATCAGTAGGATCGTAAAAGACAGACGAGGAGGTACGCCAGAAGTGATGCATTCTGCAATACATCTGTAAACTCTTTCAATAATCACTCCAAGGCTGGTGGGTTTTTTGTGTCACAAATTAGCGACAAAAATGGGCTTTACAAGATTGGGCCACAGGCCGTTCGAAGTGTATCCACCTGTCTGTGGGAACTGATCGGAAGACTAAGGTTTCTGCCTGAAGGTTTTCAATCTTTGCCATGTCCAAGAGAAAAAAACAAAGAAGAAGAAAGAAGATATTGAAGAGCAAAGCAGTATGTAGAACCGGCCATTCTAAAAGAAATAATTACGAAACACTTTCGTGAGATTTACGATGCCACTTTACCAATCGGGTATGAATATGAAAGTAAAATTCCACAATGCATGTACAGTACTGATCAGCGTAATCCGACGCTACAGTAAGTGATGTGAGTCGCTAGATGTGATACGATAAAGTCACCGCAGTTGCGGCAGCAGGTACGGCCGTATCCACCCTCGAGGCTAATTGACTTGATGCAATCAATGTGTCTTGATAACATTCAGGGCAATCAATTCCTCTGCAGTCCTCCTCAATCCGGGTTCCGGCAAGTGTAGATTCCTGCCGGGCAGATCATGTCTTCAATCCTTTGCCGGCAAAAATATATAATCCTGGCGAAAAGTTATCCGCCACCTTGTTCATTAAACACTGCTCTATGCCACAAGAGAATGTCGACAAATCCATTGCGGAATGATCTTCACCGTGAAAGTGAGCAGGTTTGGGGCGCCTCAGTGGCAATCATACACACACACACACAGAGTGACGCTGTCTGTGCTCTTACGGAGGACGGGCCCTCAAAATCCCTCTCGTCTTTTATATGTTGCAGAGTTTCTCGAAGTCCAAGCCGACGAAGGCCGACGAGCAAACCGGTTGGCTTCAATCATTCCGGAAAATGTTGCTGGTTAAGGTCATACACATCCATGCAATGATTGAAGCCAAGCACTAAACAGGGGCGGAACATTCTTGTGAGCTCCAATGCTCGTAAGAGATCAACAAAGGATCGACCATAAATATAGCACCTGGCCCCACAACCACCCGTTGAGTCTACCATCTGAGGTGATCAATAACTCGAGTTGCTCCGTACATTCTTGCCACAGTAGTTAACTCCATCATCGTTCGGAATTTGTTTCCGAGTTGATGATAAAATGATAAAAATGAAAAGGTACCCTATATCGCCGCTATATTATCATATTTCGTCTTGAGAGCTTCTCGCACAACCATATGGGTATGCGAAGCGACTCCTTCCATCGTGCTGGTATGTTGTAAGTGGAGAAGTACTACTGTGTAAGTGGTTGGTGAAGAAATCCAGTTTCATGATTTGAGCATGCACTTTCTTTCATTGTCTTCAAGCTCCTCTAAAATTCGTTGCTACAATTGTTGTCGGAGTATCTGGAGCTCTCGACTTCGACTCAAGCCAGCAGGCATAATTTGCATATTGTTCTCTTCGACGCTTGGACAATAAAGGGCCAAAATACTGGGGACTCGGAGCAGCGCTTCGGGGTTTACTTTTTGATTTGATCATCAGAACCAAATCGAATTCCGAAAGGTGATGGAAGCACAGTCAACTGCTATGGTAAGAATTCTTAGGGTCACAACCTCAGATTACTCCTCCGAGGTTGTGATCCCTAAGCTGATTGACTACACCGGTGGTAGTGAGATCAGCAGCTTTCAAATGATTGACACTTTTGTTGATCTGATACGAGTGACATGAGGATACTTGAAGTCGATGAGATAAGGACTCATCACAGAAAGCGTAAAAAGAAAGTATCAATCCAAGTGCCTCCAAATTGTAGATGACCAAAACCTCAAACAAAGCTGATTGATGGTAAAGGTACGACTGAAACAAACCTTTAGAGGCGCTGATTGATTATCGACCGAAGGCATTTGTTGACACCTCTTCGGATCGGAGGGGCACAGCGGGCGTGATCAAAGCTGCTCGTAAAGCGGGAATTTGAACTGGCACTTTTCAGGAAAAGAGTCTGGGTCTCAAGCTTTTTTCCAATCGAGGGAGATCATTGATGTGATATTTGCAGAAAGCGTGGAGGTGGGCCGGGCCACAAGCACATCCTCGCCTCGAGTGGAGTGGTGCTTCAAAGGGCCGAAACATTTGCTCTTTTGCCAAAATGAGAATCCATAGGCACACCGAAAACACCTCCTCGGGCAGTCTCGACGACGACGAAAAAAGACTTCGTGGATAGACAGATCCGTGATGTCATGGAATAAGAATAGTGCCCATGGTGGACTGTTCCGCAGGACATGGAATCAACGGATGGTGCAGACACATAGTGCGGGCGATGGTCAGAGTCTGCTCCCTGCGTCGCGCGTTTTCACCCAGAGCTGAAGCAGCTGCCTGCGAGTGGCAAGGGGTAGAGGATGCGGACGGTGGTCGTCACGGGAGGATGAGGAGCAGCGAGGTAGAATCAGCTCAGCTCGTCGTGTCGGCTTCATTCTCCCCTGCTCCAGTCTCACCCTCCACCCGATCGCCCTCTCGACCCCCTCAGGTCGGTATCTGCAACCGGTACAGTACAGTACAAGAGAGCGCAACACTCTCAGCGGCCGGGTTCGCATGGCCCAACCAACGTTCCTTACTGTCCCGTTTCCGCCCACAGTTCTTTCCTCGTGCGGAAAAGGAAGGTGCCCCAAGGCCCTTGGGGGACCTCTTGGGCCAAGGGATCGAGAGAAGAGTGGAAAGAGGGGAGGGAGAAGCGATGGTAATTGAGGTGAGAACTTTCACCGAACACAGTTTTCAGAGGTCCCAGCTTTTCGTGAGGTTGAGACGATGGCAGACATCTGACACTGTGGTATCTTGTTGCCACATCCAATTCTCTCTTTAACCTCTTTCGAGCCTGGAAGAGGCAGCTGAGTGGGTGGATTCTCTACTGTACCTTCCACAGTCCACCCACAGGAGGTTTTCTGATGCCAATTTGGCACCAGGTGTGTGTTTTCTCGAGGTATTTTGGAACCCCATATTAAACTAAATTGCTTAATGGTGCCCTTCAAATTTCGTTTTACCCTATGGTACCCTTTTGAAGTTATGCTTCACACGCATGTCCTAGTAAGAACAGGACGGTGCTGGAACTGGGACAGCGAGATTGTCCTCGTGTCTTCATTGTATCGCTCAAATCTCCACTTATTGCAATCTTAACCTAATTGAAAGACTTACCCATTGCACCAAAATTTTAAGAATTACTGGACACTTGAATTCACAAGTGCTCCGCTTCACTCCTTATGAATTTCCTCCACAGATTCCACACATACGCTGTTGCTTACCGAGTCTAAGTTCCGACACCTTAAAACCCAAAACCTCAGTGCAGTTTTTACAATGTATGTCACAAGTGTACGTTCTGCAATTTGCGATCGCAAAGGTTGACTGAAGCTCGTATATGATGCAAGCTTTAGTGTACATGAACACCTTTCAAAAGTTCGCGACGTCGGTGGGGTCCTTTGGGTAAGAGTAAACTTGATGGGTCCATCAAACAATTTATGTTACAATGGGGTTACATCAATTAAATAGTTTGTGTTTTCTCTTTTATAAGGAAATAATCTATTGATATGTGGATATTAGATCAAGCTTGAACGATTCAGCACAATCAAGGCCTTTCATCGAGATTGTCATTCGATGTGTTCTGAATAACGATCCTTAGTATACTGTCATCCAAGAATGACAATAAATATATGAAATTGTTGACGAATTATGGTGTTTCATGATAGATCCGAAGTCAATGCATTAGGTGTTGAGTTTCAATTCTTAACAGTAATTTCCATAGCATTTTTGCCCCATTTGTCCATCATTCTAGCCAGCACTCTAAACTAGTCATCAGAGAATATGCAGTAGAATGAAATAACAACTTTGGAGTTGTTCATCAAATTTACACGATTTTGTGCAAGATTGACAAGATAAAATCGTATTCATGTATTTACTTTCTTCAGTGTATAGTCAATATGTTTTGGGCAGTATATTTTCATTCCATTTCATATAAGCCGAGAAAACTCATACAATGTGAATGAAGTTAAACAATGCTTTAAAAATTACAAGTTAATAGATGTTTAATGTTGTTGTAAAAAATTTTCTTCATATTTCTTAAGGTTTGTGGTACCTATTTTGTATAGTGATACTTATGTGACTTTGTGCATTGTGCATCTTGTACATTCCGTTCTTGTATAATTTGATGAGTTGTTTTCATGTTATAAGTTATTTAGCTATCAATCAAGTAAAATGGAATAAGCGGAATTGTGAATGATAACTATGGATCCGTGTAATTAGATTCTTCGCTGACCGCGCTAAAAAATAACATATATTATCAAATGTATTATACAACACTCATAGATGCAATGTCCACCTCATTTGTAGATGTTAGCGTCGTTCATGATCTCCTCGGCCTCTAAGATATCTTCATCATGCATGTCGTCTAAGCCTTTGCATATGTTAACGCTATCAAATTCATCAACGCTACCACCACCTGCATCCTCATAATTGTTGGCGTAGTACTCTTCATGTTCAGATTCATATCCAGTATTACGGCAGAACAGAGCTGGTGCAACAATTTGGAGAACTTTGTATCCCTTGTTGAAGGGATTTGACTATTGACCTGTTCCAAATTAAATAGAATGACAGTACCGATCTCGATCTTGTGTTTGCCCAACCGAGTTCGTGAGCAACTATGAATCTGTTTGACCGCCTTGTGATTACGCTCACTCCCGTTTGCCCTTGTCGAATTCTTGTGCAGTGCAGATAGTCGACCTTTGATGTGCCGTAATAATGATTGTCACATAAGGTCCACAATTCAGACGGCTTGAAGGTGATGTCACTGAAATCATCTTCTTTGTCCATAAGACGCACAATAAACGTGACGAACTCACTAAAGGATTTTCCCTGGAGGTTGTCGTTGCCATGCGCAAGACGGCTGATTGCGGCCTTTGACTGCTGATTGATTGAAGACTTCTACAATTGCAAGAACTCTTTGCTGAACTTCGCCGCGATTCTAGTGCGCATGAAGCTAAAGAATGGATTAGTAGCGAATGCGAGAGCATGGGCCTTCGTATAAATTATTGAGAAGCAATGGTGAATCATCCTCACAATCTGTTCGATATCATTTTGAGTCAAATTCAATGCGTCATTGACAACGGATTTCAGCGTCCTAATGTGGAATTTGATAGTCACGAAGAAGACTTACACAACAAAAATTGTTGCTTTGTCTCCCTTTAAATATGTTAAACATGAGCATATTGTCTTAAAGAATGTCTCATTGCAGATACGCTCTTCCAATAAGACTGCTTTATAATCAAAGCTTTCAATTTGTCGGATATATCAATGTCATGATCGGCATAAAAAATTATGCTTGGCAACGATGCACATGCCAATTTTATACGTTGAGCAGCGTAGTAGACAGTACCCCATCGGGTCTTCGTAAAGAGAATGAGCACGTATGTCTTCCGATATTTCTCAATGCACAGCTTGTCGAACAACTTTAACAAAAGATGGGACAACTTGAACGTCTTGACCATAAACATGATTGTTTTAAAAACTCGATTCACTCATAAAAAGTGTTTGCACAAATCCATGCAAAGATTGTTGATCGCATGGGTTGCACAGGCGTATGTAAACATGAATTTGTTTGACTTAAGACATTCCTTAACCATGACAAGCATAAGCAAAACATCGATGGATAAACGAAATGTTCATTCTTGGTGCATGACAGCCCTTCTTCACCCTGCTGTTCTACAACTTTAGAATCTCTATCGAAATCTACAATTGTTTTGATATTCCTCGATAAGAAGAAACCAGTAGCCGAATTACATATATTTCCTAGAAGGCCCAACTTGTTGTCCAAAACATTCTCCAACAAATTTGTTGCACTCTCTCTGTGCAATTCCATTGTAGAATGTTCCAAGAACATTGCAATTGATGAACAAGCTATCAAGTTGATCACCTGCTCGTCATGCATATTTGTGGCATCATTCAAGATAAGGTAGATCAGCGACCTCCTACTTAGTGCGAGAAGAACATCGTTCATTGCAAATGAGTATTCATCTCGCGTCAATTGACCATCAATAGCTTCTATTGGAGGAAGTTGAAAGCAACCACGAAGCAACTTAAAAAACAGCTTCCATGTCGGATGCTCAAATGCAGCAAATGGCATAGCCCGCACGGCTATGCCATTTGGTAAACAACACGTGTAAATAGTGTATCGAGATCCTGCTGTTCGTCTTTCTTCAAGAAATCAAAACGTTTACGATCGGTAGAGAAGAAATTGTCTTGAGAATCATTCGGGACACTGACTTGCTCTGGTTGTTGCTGGATGGAACCGATGAACTAACGATTAATGGTACCATCTTCTTTCGAGATGGTTGGAACCCCGCATCTAACTGGCCTATAGACCGTGGCCGCTTCTTATAGCCAGCATAATAATTGCGCATGCGACCCACTGCCGCAATCACCGGTTCATTGCAAGAAGAATACTTGCACTACATTGATTTGGCATCACACTGCCTTTAACAAGCTACAAACTTCTTCTAAATATTATCTCTTGGCTTCCTCAATTTGAACAGATTATGACAAATCTAAAATCTCACACTTTTGAGCAAACCAACAACCCTCTGATTCTTTGAAGTCTGAACTCAACAGATTCGATAGCAGACTCTTTTGGACTCAACTACCTCCTTTTCAAGGTTTGGTGTGGAGTTGGACCGAGCCTCCAACTGCTCTCGAACAATCCTCGCGTGCTTATCAAAAAACTTTCCACCCTATTCCCTACTTCCTTCGGCCTTGCTTGCCAGCTTGCATAAATTGATCAAAATCTTGGATCACAAAATAATTATACAATCTCCAACATAACAAAACTTGCTTGCGCAACTCTGAGTTGTTAGATAAGGCAATGCAAAACGTATACCGAGAGCTTTAGACGGGAACATAATCAAACCAAAGAGAACGACAAGTAGAACGATATTTGGATTGGTCTCTGCACAAAAGCTATGACTTTATGGACAAAGAGCTCCTTGTATCACTCACCCTTCTGCTCGCCCAATCTTTAATGGACACAAAACAATGTCGAACGGGTAAGGACGATAAGCTGAAAGTCAAGAGACCAACTGCCATGTGCAGACTAGCTGAGCTCTACGTCCTTGGAGTGAGAACAATAGATTTTCCATAAATTTTGCCACCAGCAGCGAAGTTAATGGAAACGAAGTCTGAGTGGCGGGCCGCCGCTTAGACTCCGTGGCGGACTATTTAGTATACATTTTATAATGTATAATAGTTTGAGAGTGATGTATATTAGAGCGGTATAATACCATCGGTATAATATCGCAATTATACATACACACACATAGCGATATCCTTTATTCATTGGTATGATAGCTTGATACTCTTTCTCAAGCAAAAAAGTATGTCAAGCTTCTGACATTTTTTTTGCACTCAAGGCACATAACTCCATATTTTTAAAGCTATAGTGAAAATAAATTAGGATTTTTGCACATATGCTCAAATTGAAAAAAATTCTGACTATTTAGGGTTATCTAAGATTGTGGAATGAAAAAATTTAATCATGAACTTGGTTTCATTTATGAGATATTAAGTCATATATGGTGTCATTCTTGAACTCCATGAAAGTACTAGGTATCATTAAATCAATTGAGACATTAAAAATTTTGAGTTTTAGTATACATCAATTCGCTGATAGTATTATGCTTTCTTCTAATCTGCACTTCTCATGAAAAACAACGAGTCTAATAAATGTTGTCGTCTCAAAGCAGTAATGAAGATGGGAAATTTTTTTGTCTAACTAGAACAAAATTTCACAATAAAACAGCCTGTGTAAGTCAAATGACTTGGTCAAGCTATTTTTCACAAGGATGACAAGGGCAAAGCGAGTAGGTGCACAATAATGAAATGAGAAATGCATAAATGCAAAAAGAGAAAATATAAATTTTGTTGAAACTGTTGACGGATCCATGTGGATGGCCAATTGATTGAAAAAATAAAATAAATTGTAAGCTCGTGTCATATATTAGGAGACAAAACATCTCTGGTATGTCTTAACGTTACACTTGACTGATCCACAATCTTTGCATATATCTAAGGGATGGACCTATATTCAATCACAGATGAGAAATATTTAAAAGGCGATGGGATTGTCCATCTAGCCAAATTCGATGTAAGTATAATATATTCCGATAGTAAACAGATATATAAGTGGCAAAAATTCATCTCTCAAGTAGCTCACTTGAACGACCAGATGATGTCTCAGAAAACATTCCTAGCCTTATAAAGGTTATCAAGTGTGATGAGAATACACGCGAGGTAGTAGTTGAATGTATTGACAAACACTATTAAAATAGGATATGCCGAAAACTACTGGAGAATCCACTCTTAGATCATCCCCGGCAAAAGCTATGTCTATGTAGTGAAGGACAAAATACTCTGGATACCTCTGGCACTAGAAGAATGCATATATTCGTCCAGTCAATGTCATAATTTCGTGGAAAATGGGAAATAAAGACGAATGAAGCCCAAATTTTTTAATTACTGAAAGTTCTACCTAATACAGTATATAAATATATCAATAAATATATATTATTTTGAAAAAATTATTTAAACTAAATTCAAAAGAACTCAAATAAATTAAGTAATATACTTTAATTGATTTATTATTCAAAAAATAATAATAATAAATTTTTTCTTATTATACATAATTATATAAAAAAATCCATGATTATTACTTGTTGTGCATTTAAATTCAGTTAATTCATTTTTCTATATTTATATGTACTTTCAATACATCCATTTCACTAAACTATTGATTTTATTAATAGTATCTTGCTTTAAATTCTTTTTTTTGAATTTATCTTGCTGCTGCGTAAAAAGAACTTTAACCTCCCAATAATGACACATATTGATGCTAGATTTTCACGTTACTATTGGGAGGTGTCACTGAGACGAGGTTGGATAGCATTTAGCGAATCATATAGGAGCATTCTTATTATATGAATCCGCTAAATATTTATCGGATCATTTGGCGTATAGTATTATTCTTAACTACTTGTCTTCAAATTCAATTATCGGATTTTTTTTAGTAAGCGTTATCTAAGTTCGTCTATGGCAAAGCAGACTTATAAATGGTGAAAAGCTAGCAGAGCTGAGTAAATTCGTAGAGTGGATTGTGTCTTTTCTCACCTCTAAAATGGTTGAAAAACAAAATGAAAGTAAAGTAAACGAATAAGAATGGAAGTGGTTTAATGGTAGTATGATGACAAATAAATTTTAATTAATTGAGTTTACAGAACCACCATTTTCTAGAGTAACATGACGCGCGGAGCGAATGCAAGGAACGCATGGGGCAGCGAGGGGAGTCAAGGCACTGTATGTGGTGTGGTTCCATGCCATGTTAGCGGGAGCAGTAGTAGAAGAAGTCAAAGGTTGGGAATTGGGCTGGAGTAACAGCAATAAAGAATGGAATTCAATTTTTTTCTGAAGATTACACTTGGATAGTATCATGTCACTTTTGCTAATAGTGACAGTATAGTTCTTATTGGATAAATTTACTATTAAAAAACTAATGGATCTTGAGTTCTATATCACTAATAAGAGGTTTAACTTTGTACTAAGTGAGTATGCTTCAAAAATACCTTCGGAATGATTTTTATGTGTCTAGAGGTATTGAAGACATGGCTAGTTGTATTGGCTCGCGAGTCTTTCACGATCCAAAATGCACGATGCTTCCGGCCGTCGATGAGGTGAATTCGTCAGTGTGCATCCTGTTTGTCGATAAGACTTGCGTAGAATGGCTTCTAGAATGCTCGAGCGAGCATCCAGCTCTTCCCAATCATCAAAGCACACGAAGACAGACAGACAGAAGACAAGCGTGTGCCTCATGAGCCTTTCAGGTCCGGATTCTTGTCCTGCAGAGGCCTTCAAACTTTGCTCGGCACTCAACTTGCACAAAAGTGGTTTGTCGACCGTGAGTGGAGTGGAGCTCATGCCCACTTCTGAGTTCCAAACCGTCATGGGAATGTCCTCCATTCCGGAATCGGCTCATGTGCACAGGGTGAATTTCTGCCCGTCCTTTTCAGACCATTATTCCTCCGCAACGGCATTCGATCGTATGAATGACGAGCAAACGTGAGATTGCGTGTGGAACGTAGTGGTAAGTGTTTCTTCAATTTATTTCGAGTTTAACCCCCTGCCTTTGAACTCAATCCAATGAAAATCGTGGTCCCAATAAAAAACTGGTACCTTTTGTGTGCTCCTCGACCGAATGCCCTTCTCCCGACCCCTAGTTTTTGCTGGTAGATTGTGGAGTGATGGCTTGTCTCCTAAAGAGTGTCAGCTCACGTCTTCGGCAAACATTCCTCGGTGGTATATTTCGTAGGATTTGGGCCATTCTTGCGCAAACGGACTCATACTGGGCAGGCTGCATAGACTACTATGTCTGATGATCGCAACGGATTTTTTCTGCGTGCAGGAAATTGCGATCACTGCCCTTTCATGAAGCAAGAGCTTGCCACAGCATTTCTCTTCCTCGAGTAATTTTATGCGAATTCGCAGCAAGACCCATTGCTATGGCTCCTTGGGCTGGATCTGCGACCACAACGAAGTATCGTCTTCCTGATGCAGATGCAGCCGAGCACGTGCATCAAGGAAACAAACCATGTGGGGTCGGCAGGGTAGAATTTGCTTTTGTTCCAAGGGACGAGGACTTCCTTATCGTGCTTGCTATCCACCTCATACTTCTCATCACAGACATTCTGCTTTGGGCATGATAAGGAGCGATCATTCATTCTCTCGGTGATGGCGTCACTGAAAAGCATGTACAGCCGAGGTCGAAGGTGATAATATTCTGCACGAAATTGTGGAGCCAGAAAAAATGCCTATGGCTTCGATATATAGCTGTAACTGTAGGGGTCTGCTCCACAGATCCATACAAAAAGAAAGAAAAAACCTCTGGAAATTTCAGCATTGTGCGTTTAAGAACCCTCGACAAGTGTCATGACACTTGTGTGTTGCCCACTCTTTGCTCGAAAAGACTCAAACCATCATCATTCGTCCGTAGCGATAGCCTTTCTTTTGAGATGTTCTGTGTCAAACGGAGAACTTGAAGTCCCCTAAGCCTCTGTACCCAGAACGATGCATGCCATAGGAAGTCCATCGCTATCTGGAAAAGGTGACATGGACATAAGAAGGTTTGGGCAATGCAAAAGTGCCTCGATTATCAGATTGGATATGGATATTCCCCTCGAATTTCCTCTTCCTGTTCTATCCATGAAACCGGCAGGCATGGCTGTGGCTGGCCGAAAGGGTGGCCTCCCTTTCGGCCAGCTTTCCCTTGGTTGTGGTTCGGGACCATGTGTCCAGATTTCTTCGCATCAACCACGTTGCTTTGCTCCAATGTCTCGAGGTCGGTGTTTCCTTTCAGATTCTTGCCTAACGGAGTGGATCCACACCAAAGGTAGACCCACTCCGTTAGGCACTAAAGTGTGATCACCAGTCACGATCGGATCACACTTTATCATCCATTTTGTTAAACGATTGCCCAGTTTGGGGGCCAATGAGGGCGACAAAACAATCAGTGAGAAAGATAATAACCTACTTCAGTGCAAGAGAAGTTTGGTTCTTTCTGGATCAAGGAGCATGTAGTACATCTCCAATCGTGAATGCTGCAGAATCTGTGTTATGAGTACTGATTTGGTGTGACGAGGTATGACACGCAAGAAGATCTGGGTTCCAGTAAAAATGAAAATTTTATTTTCGATGTTTTTGTTGGGGTGTATAGAATAATATTAGCGTTGACCTCTCCACCTTTTCTCCCTAGACTTTCTAACCTCCGGTCTTCAATTTGGAAAGTTGTGGAGCATCAGTCTCAAGTGTGTACAGCTTGCTTCTCTCGTTGCGCTTCAAAATTACTCTCGTGTTTCTTCTTCATACAGAAGAAAGTATTATACTATATACTTCCGTACACACAGTACAGTACATGCATCTTTAGGTACATCTCTTGCATTTGAGGGGTTTCAAGTAAGAGAAGGAATGGGGTTCCAGAGGATTTTGTCTGATTGAAGTAAATGATGTCACCTAGTGTGGGAGGAAAATATGGACCCCCCAGGTCCAAAAGCTGCATGCTCATGAGGCTTCAATAAGCGAAGGAACAAGCTTTTTGAGGCACGGGCACCTCATCGATAACTGTATTAATACGTAGGAAGATGATGATCGCAATGACTTGGAGCCCACGTACTGGCAGTGGAAGTATATTCAAAAACTGATCAGAAGTCTTTTGCCTATTTATTCCCAGAAGTAAAATCCAAGAAGAGGGTAATGCAAGGACACTCGTGTATGGGAAAGGGGTCATGGTGGAATTTCTTTTAGAGGGAAATCAGGGGACAAGATGTCCAGATGTCTCCAAGTGCCTGGGCTTGGAATTCTCAGACAGTACTGCAACTAAATCCCAAACTGGAATCCAGAGGATGTGACCGGAAAAGTATGAAGACCGTTGGAAGATGTGATCCATAGTCGAGTAATCACGTGTTTTGCGTGCTGATCCAGAGAAGAGAAGCACAAAGCATAGTAACAAAAAGTATGGAGAGGATGTGCTGATGCATCAATGGAGGGAAGAGTTGCACGAGTGGGGCCACTTGAAGCTATGAGAAGAATGCTGGACTACGACCCTGGGACTCAAACATGTCCGGATCGAACAAGTGGGCAGCAATCAGAGCACCCGAGTCCTTGTTGTACTTGGATGAATATATCTGGTCGGTGGTGCAGTGTGCAATGTAGATGATCTATCTACGCGCTAGGCTCTCGACTCTGCGGATGAATCATTAGATGTGTGCATGTTCTGGGAGATGAGCGAAGAAGAGAAGAGTGGAGGAGAGTTGGGCCTCAGGGGACGGAACACCTTGCTGAATAAAGGGCATGAGGTGCAACGATCCGTACGTTGCTCTTTTTGAGCGAGGTTCTCGGAGCTGTGCACGATCAGTTCGTCTGTCGATCTGATATGAAAAGGGATAAAGCAGGTCTCAAAAGGCCTGGGAATTCCCATAACTAACGAAATTAACTTAAATTAAGGATTCTACTCGTCTTAATTTTGGGAATTCCATAATAATACTCCATATAATAGAGTCCATACATACGCTATTACTCGACACTAATTCACTTTCTCACGTGCGAGTCTCGGAATTCTACGAGAGAGTGATTTCTGTACGAAGACAAATAATACGTATCGTATTCTTACTTGGGGCAAAGGCAACGTGACATATTCTTACTTGGGGCAAAGGCAACGTGACATAATCCTACTTGTGGCAAATTCAAAGTTATAATCATGAAGGTCTTAATTTATGTCTGACTCAAGATTTAATTTTGGTTAATTTTGGGATTTTGTTAAAAAATCCCAGAATTAGGAGGCCTGCGATAAAGTGATCGTAGCAAGAAACCTCGATTAGTCGTCGAAAACCTAAGGTGGACTTCAACAAAAAGCCATGGCAGACAGACACACAGCCCCGAGTGAGCGAACGGGGACGCATGGAATAGGAAGGCGACGGATACTATGGACGACATGCCGCACCAGCCAAGCTCATGCACTCTTGGCAGGGGTCGTTTGCCACCTTTGCAGGCCTCCTGGAATTGCAGACGCCTGTTACACGAGTGTGGCATACGAGATAGATCATGCACAGCTTCGTGGAAAAAGCAGGCTGGCGTGCAAAACAGACCACTGTAAATATGTACTCCACCTTTGGAGCAGAATCCAAGTACACAGTCCGTCTTAACATTCTCTCCGCCCAAAACGTTTCAGGAAAAGAACACCCACCTGCACTTTTGCTCATCTTATACCTTTGGATCCATCCTGTAATCTGGATTTAGCGTTAGAACCTTGGCCAAATCGTTGTGTTTGTAACTGCCTCTCCATCAGCACGCCACGATGATCAAGCACTGCTCCCTAATCAGTACGTCATCAAACCAGTCTTCGATGCTCAGCTCGGCCTGGAGACCAGGGGGGTGAGACATGAGCTGGGTGGCTCGCTCGCTCGCTCGCTAGCTAGCTCAGAGTCACAGATCTCAGACTGGACTCTGTCTGGGGAAAAGCAGAGCGACGCAGATGTGAAGAGAATGGATGGGAGAGAATAGGCACGAGATGGTGCGCCCCCATTAAAACGGGATAATTTAATCTGGCTTTATGGAGAGCAGCACCGTGTCAGAGGCTGGCTGATTCACATATCCCAGACGGACGAGGTGGGGCTCCGTCCTGCTCCATGAAGAACCATCACTGAGTCAAGGCTGGCTCACGGGCTCAAATAGTGTGGCAATTTCTGTCCCATCCGGATTCAGACCCGAGGACTGCATGATTGGACCTTGCTCAGGCCTCCAAGTTCGGACCCGAATTGCCCCGAGGAGTCATGAAAATCCAGACATCTGCTCATGGGTCTGGAAAGTGCCCAGAATTTCCGAGCTTTCCAGCCTCGCGAGTATCTAAATCATGACCTCAATCATAAGATTGAGGTCGCAGCAGCGGGTCAAGAGCACCTTTTGACCGAGACACGAGCCGACGTACGTGAACAGAAACACGGAGAGAGAGAGAGAGAGAGAGAGAGAGAGTAATGTTCAATACACCCCGAGCCGCCCTCCGTGCTCGAATGGAGAGAGAGAGAGAGAGAGAGAGAGAGAGAGAGTAATGTTCAATACACCCCCAGCCGCCCTCCGTGCTCGAATGGAGAGAGAGAGAGAGAGAGAGAGAGAGAGTAATGTTCAATACACCCCCAGCCGCCCTCCGTGCTCGAATGGATGGGCTAGGCTGGGAATGAGACAGAGGCACTCCACCCCAACCTCCCCACAGAAGAAAACATCTGTCAGCTCGGGTGCTCGCCATGGTGCCAACAAGTTCCACCAATAATGTGCACCGAGCGAGCAAACGTAAGAGCATAAAGTGGTGAACTGTATCGGTGCTGTACAAGTGAGTGGAATCAAAAGTCCTCTCGTTGATGGATGCGTCCTTTGCTCGACCCAGTGACATTAACTGCCCACTCTCGAAAACTCCCAAAGATACGATAAAAGGATGAACAGCTACGGGCTCGTGGATTGAGGGCAACGAGCTGCGAGCAACAGGGCAGCAGACAAAGTTGACGAACCCATTGGAGATTTGAACGTACAAGAAGAACGAGGGTGCATAGACCGACGGCTGGCACTGTGCAAAAGGAAGGGCTGATCTGGAGAGGGTCGGATCCCGATCTCTGCATTGCGTCTGCAACTCTCTCGGTGGCGGGAGTTTTATCACAAAGCCTGTTGTTGTTGTTCGTTGTTGTGGAATGGAGATAGTTATGGACAACAGTCTTGGCGACGTATAACGACTCAGTACGATACAACACAACGTACACGAGCAGACAATGGCAGGCTTGGGGCTTGGGGCCTGGGACAGAAGGATGTAGTCTAAGAAAATCCAAAAGGGCTGGAGACTGGAGAGTTGTTGGGAATCTCACAGGGGCCCACTGATCTCATCACAGACAGCCTGGATTCTGTCTTTGCAATCTGCTCCGGAGACAAGAAAGACCGAGAGAAAGAGAGATTGGGCTCAAGTAATGTGATCTCTGGTTCTCACGGTTAGCATCCTGGGAATCTAGTCAAAACCAGGCAGACCCAAAAGCCGTCTCATCGAAGCTCTCAAACAGGGAGGGAGAGAGAGAAGGAAGGCACCATCTCTGTTGTGATATCAAAGGGAGGGTCCCATGGAATGAATGGGTTGGGACTAAAACGGTTTGAAAAGATCTGGAACGGTTTGCACTGTGCATCGGAATGTTGGCCCTGCAGATGAGTCTTGAGTGGATTCTGTGGCTCGCTGCTGGTCGGTGTACATTTCCGGGGCGTAGATCTCGATCCCTGCACCTCCTCCATGATCTATGATCTATGCCCCCTTCCCCATCGCGCAACTTTACCGAAAAGGCTGACTCCAGCGACCTTATCCTGACTACAGTTGTCTGATTTTACTCTAGCCCACATGGCGATGCCACCCGGAACGAATGATCGAGTCGAGTACATCCAAAATCAGTGACGACTGTGGAGCTGTGCGTGCTGAGCTCTTCAGTACACCGTACTTCCATCGAGCGATGTTCTCTGGCTCGTCCCAAGGTGTCCAAAGTTTTCCAAACTCGGTACTCGGCCTCGACATGACAGGAGTTGGGTGCAGCAGGTTAGAGGGATTGAATAACGTAGTGCCCCACCTCCATGGCAACGTGAGATTAGAGCAAACGCTAAACAAATTGTGACTAGAGCAGAGGGAGAGAGACGTGAGTGATCGAAAGTGTTGTGAGGGGATGTGGCTGCTAACAAGCAGCATGCAAATGGACTCCTGATGCGGGAATCTAATCTGCTGACGGGAGTCACGGGGCTACACGCACGTATCCTTGGCCTTGGCTCTGGTTCTAGGCGTAGCTTGAGCTCGGACGAGGTTGCACAACCGAAATGTTAACGATGCTGCTCACAATCCTAGTCACTTTACTGAACAAGGTTTTGCTTCCTTCACTAAAGCATGTTGGCTGTGTTCAGTCAGAACTGCTATGGCTGTAGACACTCTCTGCTTAGTCTTTCGAAGGGGATCTAGCTGACCACAGTAAGCCTGATGGAAGCCGGCCCCATTTTACGTGATGCAAGTATAGCTTCCACGAGCTTTGTCGACGCATGTATATCGACAAATCTTTCGGCTCCCTACTCCAGGGCACTCGACTGGAAGCTTGGACAGATCGATCCGCATATGATTCTTGTGTGAAAAACAGTCGCTCCTGATGGCTGCCCTCACATGCCAGACTCGCCATTTTGTGGCCTACCATTATTCTTTCGTCGCAGTTTCAGCCTGCCATTCGCTACCGGACTAACAACCGTCCAAGACTTGTAAACACCTGCTCTATGATGGTCGCTTTTCCTGCTCGGAGCAGAGTCACCACTTCTGAGTGCTGGGGCAGCTTTTAGTGCTGATTACACGCCATTCAGATCTTCAGTGAGAACAATCGATACCCTTTAGCTCCCTAGGGTTGTGTGCATGGAACTCTCGAGACTCGATTGTTCATCTTACATTTGACTTCGTCGTCTGCTGATGCGAATGTTCTTGCTCGTTTCGACGCAATCATGGTTGAGGCCCTACGACGATTTTACAGACAGTCAAATGCGGTGTAAGACCTTGCATTGTGTTTGCACGTGCGCAGGATATACGAGTCGCATTGCCACCCTGCGGCGGTCGTGACTCGTCCCAGTAGTCTGCCGGAGTGTGGGTCACATTCCGTGGATGACATTGGAAAAATCGCACTCCACGGTTCTGGGTCCAGGATCTCAGCTTGTGGTGACCTTTCAAGGCATGTTTATTTCTCTCATCCTCGTCTACTGCGGCGCTGAGTTTCGTTGAGAGCACGAATCTCCAACCTTTTCATTTGACCGCGTACAGATGGAGATGGCGACTGATTCAACATCAATCCCATAAGGACTGTGAAGCTCGGTCCTTTCACATTGAACAAGCCCACTTGTCCATGGCAGAATATTTGGAGATTCATAATGCTCCTTGACCGGACCATCTGACTCCATCGGGAATGGCAATACCTAGTCACAGAAGACTAAAATGGTCTTCACATAAACTTGTAGAATTCGTAATATGACCAGATGTTGATGACAACGATTTCTCAAACAGAGAAACCTCCACAAAAGTTTGTTCACTGCAATCGCGGTAGTAACGATTCACAACTACTGTGTCGCCATATAAATGTTCGCCACAAGGTTGCGAAGGTAACAACAAATGAGTACATTCCTATGAACCATTAATCTCAATGTAAAAAGCCTGCTCGGCTGATTGCTCCCGGCTACCAAGTGGCCGGATTACATCGAAGATTATTGAAGAATTCGACTAATCCTACAATGAGCTCCAACTGCAGGATTCTCTGTGCTGGATATAGCTCAGAACTTCCTGACCACAACGTAAATCTTACAACGAATGACTGGTACATCATTCTCCGAATCATCTTCAATGAAAGCTCGCAGAAAGTTTGAACTTTCTCCAACACCATTTTCACATGTATAATTACAAAGGGCAGTCGATCAGCTAATACGTTCTGTAGGCCCACCCGTGGTCATCCAAGTACGCTTGCACGGCTTCCTTCATTGCTAGATTAGGCACCACAAGATCCGAAGAAAGAGGCGTTCGAGTCACTGGGTCAAACTTGCCCACCTGTCAAAATCAGCAGGATCAAAATATGCGGCGCACACTACAATTCGGTGAATAAAACATGAACAATTTTCTCCTGGTACAGATTCTTACTTACTACCAACAATGTTATGTAGACTGCTCCGGTATACTAACACGATATCCACCTGCATCTAACACTGCTCGTACCTTGCGTAAATGTTCCAAAAGAGTAGCCCTCTCGTAGGTTACACCACTTGGGGTGATAACTGGGTCTCTAAAAATGTCCATGGTAATCTTGCAGCACAAATGATCCGGAACCTGCCAGTTAGAAAAAGAGTTGTCACATCTCGTTATTTGTGGTGAAATGCCTCTAATAAAGACTATTTTTTATGGTCATTCAGCGAAACTGCAATCAATCCGTGCAGGCCAGAGGCGACAAATCTCCAGTAATCCCAACGAAGGCAAGGAACATCTACAGCATAGAACTATTCTCGGCTCGACTGCAGTTCTTCGTGATGGAGGAACAAGAGATCCAAAGTCTAAACAATGATCACCAAACGCAGTTCGATCCCTCAGTCTTCAGACATTGCGAAACCTCTCACCATATTTGGACTCCTAATTGATTAAGGAGCAGTAACACGAGTTACCTCAACTGGCCGGTCTGGGGCACCGGCTTTATCAAACACCTGTGTTAAAGTTTCTAAATGTTGATGGTAGAGCTTGGTTATCTCCTCGTTTGGTGGGTCGTCACTCTTGTTTTCATCTCCAGAGAACTCATCGTCATCTAGTTGAATAACTCCATCAATCTCAACCAGCGATTGCTTCACGGGTGCGGTGTTGACATCAGCTATAGTCAATCTTCTTTCACAGTCTTCTTTCAAAAGACGTTCGCAAAGTTCTCTGTTACATGACATGAACCGTATCTAGAGTCAGATTCTCCATGTCGAATACACCATCAAACCTACTCATGTAGTCCTTCTCCGAGATTCATCGTCATCAAGCGCGAAGCGTGAAACCGCTTGTTGCTGTTCTCGCGCGACCGAGTGAGTCCAAAAACCTCACGCAATGATATCAGCTATTAACAATCCATCCTGGAGATTCATGTCCATCCACATAATTGCAAAAAGTCCGTAGAATGTAGCGATACGTACATCTAAAACGAGTCACTCTCGGTACCGTGAGGTAATTTTGCTTTGAGCCAAGAATTAAATCCCATTTGATCCGAATATTGGATGGCTTTTAGGTCTGGATTGACATGACAACTACGTACTTGAGATCTTTCTGTTGGCGCTTTCTTACTAAGGCACCTTGTTCCCACTCCGTATACCGCGCCTTCGCAAGCTCTTGCCAAATTTCTTCTACCATGTAGGTTCCTGGTTTCCCTCCTCTCCCAAGCTCCAATGCCTTGCCAAAATCCAAGTAAATTATCAACATAAGGCAGATGCTAAATTGCGGCGTTAGTTTAGTTCTATAGCATCATATCACTCAAAACCAGTCAGAAGGGAATTTCTTCTCAGCTCAACTCTTCAATTGGACAAAAAAGCAATGACAACAACATCATTTATTTTAACAAATCAACATGACTCAACGTCGGACGAAACCACGCATTTTCCTAGACAGTCGTGAACTACCTTCTCCAATTGCTTAACAGCTTCTCTGTACTGTTGGCTCTGCAGCAACGCCAGTCCAAGCATGTAATGTGCCTGCAGGCAAAAGAACACTAGTTCAAACACCGAGTGCGCTTTTAACATATACAGAAGGGAGTTGAATGAGGATCGAAATATTGCCCGAATGATATTTCCACATTAACCATGTGTGGTATGAGTGAAGCTCGACTTTAAATGGACGAAAATCTAATTTTCTAAAGCTGAAGTATCGTAACCTCAAACATCGCGTCTGAAGTTAAAAGATTTGAACTTAAAGCTAAATGCTTACGCACTGAAATGTACCACTTTTGAGTGCTCACACTTCATTTAGCCTACAATTTTTTCGTATCGTAGGCGTTATTTAACATGGCGACGGTAAACCGACAATCCTCACAAAAATAAGACAGTTTGGCTGAAAGCATATGAAGGGTTGGAGTAGAAATGAAGCTAAGACCTCACCATAAATGAACTTGCCAGAGCCATTTCTCATTTCATAATAGAGAGAAAACAGACTAAACTCAAGGTCTAAATTGTCAAATTCAATAAAAAACAGGTAACCTGACATAAAAGGGCAATGCCCATACAAGGCACTAGTTTGACAGATTATCCCATCTACTCCGATCGCCATAGATGATACAGGCTCTGTTATGAGGTTAGGAATAAAACGTTTACGCTTGTACTGGGGAGTGTTGAGTATAACTAGCATTCATTAAGATACGCGAAAATTTGGTTCTAAACCTGAGACTGAGGACACTGATTTTATTAGTCATGTGATTGACGCTATCTGAAAATCCTGATGAACCAAGGTAGAGCTCGGTAAAAAAAAACATCAATACCTCCACTTCATCATCGAAACTACCATATCTCCTGTAAGAAGAAAACCTAAACCTCAACCTTTGTCTGCCACAATTGAGCCCCGTGGTCTTGAAATTTATTTCCATTCAATATGCCTGCCTACGAGATTCTGACGTGCATTTTCCAAATGTGTGAGACCAACCTTAACAGAATCTTTGTCGAGTTCTAGTGCTTTCCGACAATCAGATTCGACACGCTCCCATTCACTACACCGATAGTAAAAGAATAAATTCATGTCAAAATCCTCCAACAAGTCTCACACCTATTTTCAACTTACAAGCTGCTATATCTTTCTATGTAATCAACAAAATTCTTCTAAGTTACTGTCAATGCTCATGAACCGTAAAGCCACGCAACCCCAAATAATGAATCTATCAACTTACACCCTTTGTGATCTATTTAACATATGTATATATAGGAAAACTTCGAAGTTGCAACTTGTTGGATGAGTTTGATCTAAATCATCCACATTCTAGATTGTTGAAAACAATAAGGTCTACTTACTTTCTTTTCCGATGGCAAAGAGCTCGGTTTGTCCAGTAGACCGGTATTAGAGGACACAGCGTTATAGCCTGCAGTACAATTTCAAAGAGAATGACTGAATGATTCGTTCCTCCAAATAATCAAAATATTTTCTAAACATGAAAACAAAGAGGAAGGATTGTTGGCTTCTAAAGCAAGGATCATTTCCAACTATCTTTGTTAGCCTCCTACGTATATGAGTGAAAGTATGTAACTAAAGGTTGCACACAGTTATCCTATGCAACAAATATGAAAAGAAACGATAACTGGAACATTGAAGGTACAAATTTGAAAGAACCAGAATAAAGTTTTATTCCTACATTCAACATAGTCTGAGCATACATTGTGAATTGAATTGCATGAAGATCAAGGACAAATAAACTTGAAGGTACTGTACCTATTAGTAAGCCCAGGAGTAACATCATGACGCTAGCAAGATCGTGCACTAGTACTCAATGCGAGTAGCTGGGCTTTGGCAAAAATGAGAAAAAGGTTGTGTACTATAGGAATGTTCTACTATATATACAGAAAGCTACTGAGGAAACTAACCAGACTTATATCAAGCACAAATATCTTCGACAAGCATCATGACTTCCATGGGCAAACACTTCGTAGGACACAGTCTAACCAAAATTTTGCACTATCAACATAGCATGATGCAACCAAATCCATGAGATCTAGGACTCACATACATGAACTACAAGTACTTAGCCAGGACAAACATACTCGCACTACTTTGTCTATGAGAACATAAAATGTTAAGGTAAAACTTTGAAACCCTGGACATGAATCAAACTCCACAGGTCGCTTTCAGGTAGGTACTGGAGCAAACCTCAGCACTTGCATCATATCACAACACACGCCGACATGAAATTGGAAGAATGTAGAAAGATTGGATAGCGACATGTTTGTGGTGAGTCTCTTCTTGGAAAAGAGCATGACCACAAAAGGAAAAACAGGCCAATGGCATGCGGGAATGAACCGAGCTATCATGCCCCTCCAATCTCAAATTTTGATCTCATGACATCAGATAATAGTTGCATACTAGATAATAAGGTGGCTTCTGGGAAGGTAATCAAGCTGCCGCTTAGTCAAAAGCTTTGGCATTTACCAACTTTCTAAAGGTTTGTTTCTACACTTTCATGAAACGGAATCTTCAAAGTTTGAAAGAATGAATCCCCACAAACGTCTTTCAATTGCCCATATAGAGAGCCTCACGAGAGTGGTACTGATAGCCGAGTGCGGATCATAAAGTTTTGTGATAGTTCATTGGCTGCTTCATGATGACCTTGAGCAGATCAAATTCCATCAAATTCATGATAACCCTAGCGCCATCGATAGATCCTGTAAGACTCTAGTGTCCAATTAACCCTAACTCCATATGAAATCTGGTGGGACGAAGTGTAGAAAGGAAATGTCACTGAAGAGGATGATTCTAAGTTCCAAACTTTAAATCATAGCTCACTGTACTATCCACAACGACAGTTAATTCAAAATGCTTCAACCTCTAACAGGACTATACAATGACTGCTCGGGACTAATACTGAAATAATACAAAATCAAAACAACGATCAACAAGCCTTGATGTAGTGATGTAATATAGTCTGCCCTCAATATGCGACATTTTAGAGATCTTTAGCTGGTTTGGTGAGAGTGTGAAGCGCATGTAGCCATTACCTCTGTGTAGGCATCAATTGCCGCACTAAGGCGTTCTTTCTTGAAGTACACATTGCCCTGATCCTTCAATATCTCCGCCTGTTTCTCTGCACTGGCAACACCGGGCGACATTCTCCTATTCTTTTAACTGACCTCTTGGCAAGTAAGCCAAACCTTCGCTGCCTTCCTCGCACAGGCCCTGCTTTCTCTTCTTCTGCTACACCAGAACTGACGCTCCGACCGCATTCCCAAGCTCCTTCCTACCTTACCCTACCTCTTCTTCGTCCTCAATTGATTCTCCAAGATACCCGATTGTTTCACCTCTCTCCCCTGCAGCCCAAAACCTCATTGCACCACAGAAATCGAATTTCTACTCTGAAACCCCGATCGATCGATCAATCCACAATCGGCAGAACAACCTACAGCCTTCAAAATTCTGCTGGATGACGGTCTAGATCCCTGTCTAGATCCCAAATTTACCAACATGCCCCTCGGTCCACCGGAAAACCAAGGCTTTGGACACCATGCGATGATTCAAAACTCCACATGACGTGAGGAAGCAATTTGGGCTAACGGCCGGTGCAAAACGTCCATATGTTTCGTGAGAATTCGAGAAACAGAGTCCGACGTCGTAGGACTGAGTCGTCGACCACGTGAAGGAGGGACAAGACCTAGAACCTGCTAGAATGCCCCTCCCGTATACCGTCCTCGTCCTTCCTGGTCGTCGTGGAGAAAAGAAAAGGAAAGAATAGAAATAATTGCTGGACGTGAGGGCCCCAGAACAGAGCACCGTAATCGGGAGAGCACATAATCTTTACCTCCCTCGTTCCTCGATTCCCATCCCTCCCCCTTCCCTTCCCTTCCCTTCCCTTCGTTGGTCAGACTCTCATATTTTGTTACTCTGACCCTTTCGTCTCCCTCTCCCTCTGAGAGGAGGGAGAGAAGCTCAACAGAGGCCACATCGTGCCTCGGAAAGGACGGCAAATAGGAACGTCGCTTCCCCAATTTCTGCTCTTATTGGTGGGCGGTACCCCGTCTCTGGAACCTCTCACTCGTCCTATGGTGGCTCGTCCTCGTTTAGCGGTCTACGAAATCATTCACGGCCCACAGGCCCTTGAATCCACTCCTGAGCTTTGAATTTTCTCATGAACGGTCTGAAGAGCCAATTTTCAGCATACATCATGCACGACGATCTATGCCAGAATATTTCTTTTGTTTACTAGTGAAAAGAGAAATTCATCCAGCCTAAAAAATTGAGTTTGCTATATGACTGGATGTAATTTATTTCTTTTAATAAAGCATTCTTCATTGCACTTCCCTGAATCAAAATGGCATGAAAATATATAAGTTGATAATACAATGTTTCAGTCACATATACCTCATTTAACAAATACTCACATGAAACGCACAAGTCTTGGCTAATTTACGAATTATCAACCGGCTTTACCATACAATCCTTTAAGCAATTGCTTCGTTCTTTCTCTCATTGCAATCCTTCTCAACCATGGGGTCCTTCCCTTCGATTTCCATTTACGTGCAGATTAGCATTTCGACCAGACTTTCATCACATAAACCTCACTTTCTGTTTTCAATTCAGTTTAACTTGTTCACCGACATTGGAAATCACTAGATAGTACCAGATTCATCAGTAACACATATGAGCCCGATAGAGGTGTATAAAAATCACTCGGGACGTTTCTACAATATCATTCCATTGCAGTAAGCGATCCTCGACCTCATAGGCTCATGCACTGAATGAAAAACGCGAAGAATGAGAACTTCATCATGGCATGTTTTTGCCATAACTTTGAGCTCACCATGCGGAAGAACAGATTCTTTAAACACTTTTGCTTGCAACAGAGATAACGAATTAACTACTCATTAATCTATTGGAACGTATGTGTGATAGAAATATATAAAGTAAAGATTGGACTACTCTGAATTTATCATGATCATTCGAGGTTTTCTCGTTTTCTGCAATCAAAGCAAAAACATACGATTTTATTCTATACCCGTCTAAGGAGAGGGATTGGTACAAATGCAAAAGGATGAACTTCAACCAATTTAAAAGTATGTCTTTCAGAGTGCCCTCGTTATTATACAACGACAACTACATGTGCACAACGGATGCACTGTGTGCTTTCCGAAATCCACATCTCCATTATTTGTGTGCATTATTTAGATTTGGAATAGACCATGTGTTTAATACATGACAAACTCAAGGGAAGTCTCTCATTGTCTTCCAACCAACCCATTACTTCCAAGGAAAACTGAAAGTTAAAATAAGGAGAATTTAGTAGTAAACATTTTAGTAAGTTCATATTTTTAGAATTGGGGGGGTCCAGTTGAATCTATTCTCTGGATTTCTCCTAAATAGATAGGATAGATTTTATTCCAGTTTTGATTCTATTAGAATCTATTTGGTATTTTTCAAAATCTGACTAGAAAGTTATGAGTTAGATTGAGAGGTTTTGATAATTAACAATTTCATATTTGAGCTGAGTTTGTACAATGGTAGGAGATTTGTGACGGACTACACTTTGCACTCGTCGTGTCCTGTTGTGTGTGTGTGTGTGTGTTAGAGTTTCGCTTTTTCTCGTGATGCTGTCTCAAGCTATGCATGATACACTCAGTCTGGTATGTAAGCATCCATTTATCTCTCAAGGATTTAAAATACACCTTAAAAAAGATGCAAAATTTATAGATGGGTAATCTTATTAGCTTTTGTGAATTATAAAATCACAAAAAACTTGAGTGAGAGAGTTGAAGATACTAGACGAGAGGATTTATCAATTTTCTTGAGATTTTTGAATAGTTAATTATAATCAAACTAATGTATTAATCTCCAAAAAACTGATTGATGTAATCGATAGAAAATTAAACACGTTGAGTCAAGATTCTGCTAGTGCTCACGTAATAACATGAATAACATGGTAATTCTAGATGTAAAATGTTATATTCCACATGGCGGACTAGCGCCGTGTTATCCACTTGCTGGAATCCATACATCATTCCGAGGGTATTGATATCATTTTGCTCTATTGATTGGTTTCCTTGGAAGGTGAAGTGGACTTCACTTCAACCCGGATCATCTTTTCTGGGTAAATTTAGTTGTGATGTCATCTTGGTTCCTTTTCGAGTCAGGTCGTTTACAGGAAGTTATATTAGTTTACTCAACACTGACTGAGACTTGCAATTTTCTATCCCACTTGCAGTTTTCTACTCCAATCCTAGAGTCATAGACAACCTGCTCATCCAGTCGAACCATCTGTAGACACGTAACTTCAACGTAATGACGATGAGGTATTTTCCTCACATTGTTCATCCGATGGAGCTCGTAAGTAGCTGGTCCGACACATGGTTAGGTTTGTAACACACATTTCCACTCCATCCCTCAATTACAATCTGAACCTATGAACCAAGTTGTTGGATGAGTTCTTGAAATCTAGAAGTGATTGAGAAATTTGACCTCTCGTCAAGTGGCGAGAAATAATCGTGTACACTATTAAGAAACCATTTCGCTGATGGGATTGTGCAGATAAGCTTTTGAAAATACTCCAGCCTGCCCCGAGCGACTACATGTTGGGTTGATAGCAAGCAAATAGTTCGTATATTGTCTAATGAAGGTGTGTTGGAAAGTTCAGATGTTGTTGAGCTTCATAATTTTCAGTTGTATATTACTATAAAGCACCTGGTACCTGCATGTGCGGACACCAAACTTCGATAAATAAATCCTAACAAGTACCAACAAGGGATTAAATAACAAAGCTTCATCGTTAGACTTCGCTGTGTCGAGAAATACTTGAACCTACCGCACACTGAAAGTTTATTCTTCTCGAAAATGTGCTCTCTTGCCCTAGAATCCCATCTCCTCTAGCAAACCATTGCAGCAGACATGTGCTGAGAGGTACTCGTCACATTGATAACGCGGAATGGTTCGTACAAGAAGTTTCAAACTTGCTTGTTTCGAGCAGGTTCCATCCTTGATAGTGAAATATATATTCTGGCCCTCATCACTGTGATCCTTCTGATCCTTGTGCTTTGCGCACGCATAACTATACTGCCTAAAGATTACGGCAAGATGCAACACAGTAAGAACACTTGTTCTTGCTCAGCACATTGAGGGTGCCCATCACAACACTCTTCTTGACGCCTACCGAAAGTGTACTTAATCTGATATCACATGGCCACCCATGATAGGCTGAGACCATGGACAGAAGAGCTTCGCAACAAACCGGCCTCTGAGTTCGAAAGTATTCGCTCAGAAATTTGACATGCAGCTCGAATTTCGGGCAAATCAGTGGCAGCCTAGTGGGTACACTGCATCAATAAAGAGCTTGTTCTGGAGTCGATAAGGTAGTGTTGAGAAGGCCTCATTTTGGAACCAGGACGTCGAAGTCACTCACAGTCCATTCAGCCGTCTCGGAAGTCGTGCTTACGTAGACTTCGGTACCGACATCTACAGACGGCCACATTCTTACGGCTGCTGGAGTTCCAGGGTCCTGTTACAGCAGATCACACGAAGAACTTAGCATGTGCCACAGAATATAATCTTCACGCCCAAATTGTCGCGGTAAGGAGAAGAAGCGATTACAAGTACTCCGTTCCCTCACATGGAGCTCTTGGGAAGAGCTTCTTGACGCACTCACTGCGCGAAATCCTGGGAAATTTGTAGATCAACAATTCGACGAGGGGCCAGATTTGATTTCGGGAGGCAGAGGCTAGAAAATTCTGGACCGCAAGTTAGAAGCTACCTGGTAGAAATACAATCTGCTGGAGAGTACTCCTGCGTCGAGCTCCCACTTTCTTGCGTCTCCAACCCATCCATCTCCTTTCTTGGCCGGATAGCCATGTACAGCCCACTCAGCGTGAGGAAGCAGCTGCTGAAGCTCCTGCGCTTGCGGATTGCTGTACCGATCGCACACCCTGAAAGGCTTTTCTGCATGCTGTGCATTGTATGGTGCACAGTACAGATGGTAGGCATCGTAGGGAAACTTTGCAGTGTCGTTGCGATGGATCTTCTCTCCCTCTGCGGTGGTATGGTAGGGAGGACAAAGGTCAATGCTGTCGGGGGCACACCATGAGTCAATGTCTGGATTTATTATCATCTCACTGTAACGAGTCACATCTGTGGCAAGGTCTCCATTGCACGGATTGCCATCGTTCTTCCAGCATCCTCCAATGTCCAGAAGATAAAATTGACTTTTTGAACCTCCTCCTCTGATCACATCCAGACTAACTACAACCTTGAAATCCGGTGATTTAGGAACCTGTTAAAATGTAAGAGCGCAGCTGTCAGTTAGTTCATAGAAACCGTGAAGATTCGAAGTTTCTATGTTCGGGATAAATAGCAGTGAATCAATGACTGCACAAACGAATGGACGATTCGTTTCTCTCGCCTAATCTTGTCTATTCCGGACATCCAGAACATTTGAATGCCAGGCACTGAGACGGAAAAGTCTGACATTTACGGTGACATCCTTAGCCAGAGAGGGAAAAACTCCACAAAGAAATACAGTAACACCGAAACGCCAATAACTGGTCTGGAAGACATTCAAAAGTCCACAATTACGTAGATTCACGGGACATCTTTTGACAGATCAGAAACATTTTATGGGCCCAGGGAGATATCCAGCTTAACAGCAAGATCGCAAATTCCAGAAGCTGGTCCCCCCATAGAGATGGATGTCCGAGATTGCAGGACTTATACCGTGTGCATCATGCCCCGAGTGTCCCATGGATATCCTCCAGATCCACCTCTCGTGGCATCGGCCCTCAGATACAGCATCAGCCATGGGTACTTGTCTGAAACTCTCAAAACATGGTGAAAGGTCCAACTCCCAGGACTCTCATTTTTATACCACCTGACGGAGAAGTAGGAACTGTCCATCGAGTCTTCTGAATCCAGGTCGTAGGTGCCATAAAACGATCCGGTTAGACTACTGCGACTCTTTGTCGTGTCACCAGAATCCATGGCCCCTCTAATTTCCAGTTGTGACCAGTTGTGATAGAGAAGAGGTTGGTTCATACAGCCAGGTCCAAAGCAAGGGAATCCACCTTCCTTCTCCAGCAGCTGGCGCACCGGCTGAGACTTGACGTAAGATTGAGCTCGTGCGTCCGAGACTGAATAATTGGAAGCCGAAGAGCCCGCTATGGGACAAAGATTGGACTTCAGATCGAAGTTGCCATTTTTGAGCATAATCATCCAGAAGTGCCATGGTACCGGCTGGTTGACGGCACACAGCGACGCGAGGTACTTCTCCTTCTCGACCGCGTACAGATCCGGGTCGTCGACGGACCGAAACTCCTCTCCTTCGTGCTGCGGAAATGAGTCCCCGGTCTTCAGCTCATTGTCGAAGTCTGAAACTTTGTACAGCACCTCCCGCAACGCTGGATCATCGACGGCCAGCTCTCCTGAAACATATCATCCACCACAGCCTGGTTCATGAATCGACTACCGTACCGTCACAAATCTAGCTCGAACCAAAATTCTTCGAGACGCCGACACCAGAGACTTCTCAAAATCCATCAGTTTGAGCAAACGCAGGAAATTCCACTGCGCCGAGTCCTCGAACCATCCAATTCTCAACCTCACGGCCGACGGCCACCCCGCATCGGGGAATCGATCGAGGATCACTCACCCACGCAGCGGGATGGTGCGAAATCGCACGTTTCTGCGATGGCGAAGGTCTCTGAGACCGGCGACTAGCGGACGTTAAGCCCATGAGAAGGAGACGGAGACGAGGACGAGGACCGGGACGGGGGCAACGGATTTTGACAGTTGAGACCGGCGGCGAACGGACGGACGGACGGACGGACGGAGGCGCCTACCGGAGGTGGAAAGGGACGGTGAGAGGTCGGCGCAGTCGGCCCAGCGGGGGCTGAGGGCGGAGTCCGTCTGCATGCCGACCCGGTTGCAGAAGTTCCAGGCCTCGGCCGCGACCCTGACCTTGTCGGACCGCATTCCCGGGTCGCCCAGCGCGCTCCGGAGCTCGGGCTCGCTCGACCCGCTCGACCTCCATAGCCGCCCGAAATCGAACGCGCTCTCGCCTCGCTGCGCGTCTTGATCGTCCGCGCTCCGCAATCCCGACCCCGAGAGCGCATTCAGCGACGACGACGATGGGTCTTGCCCTTCTGTGGGTGCGATCGGCGGCCACTCCACTCGCGAGCTGAATGAGAGCAGTGCCAGCAGGAAGAGGAGGATTACGCCCCACGGCGCTGCTGTGACGTGCAGCGCCATTCTCTCGGGTTGGATTCCTGCTGTGAGTGAGGTTTCGACGCTGGTTGCTCCCAAGCTTGCGTCGTCGCTGATGCGCCGAGCTCGAATTTCGTCCCCGTCTTGCACGTCCGCGGCGCTCGTCTTCATTCGGACTTGATTTCTGAGCGAGGTGACGATCGCAGCATTGATTTACGACGGGCGAATCATGGAGTTCGCCTCAGTTTCAGCGTCTCGGCGTGCTGACACGTGAGGATTCATGGACCTGTACGTAAGTGGAGCTGACAATTGACATGGCATTAATTCTCCCAGTGTGTCTCGCAGACGCTTTGTACCTGCGCAGATTCATCTTTCTTCATTGCCTTCGCAGCGTTTGGGCCCTCGACCAGTCAGAAACGGTGAAGTCAATCTTGGCCGGTCGTTGAAAAATGTGTGTGATCGGCGATTACGTTAAACCACTCCCTAACGTGGATGTCACGCACTTGACACGGGATACCAGCTTCTCTGAACTCGGTTTGGTACATCGTTTGACGAAGAAAGAAAGGGACTCTTGAAAGCTTCGAGGTCGACTACCCCTTCAAATGATCACCCTTGAGTGCTGGGAGTCTTTTTACGTGCTTTTGCTGACTGAAGAAAGCAACTATCGCCTCACCCACTGCAGGCATTCCCTCCCCGCGCAGAGATTGAATCAGCTCCGCCGGGCCGTCAGTCTTCTCTTTCTTCCCTGCCATCCTCATCCAAGACTCCCCAGAGCGCGGTTTCTCGGAGCGAACGTTTTGTGATTCACTGCTGGTTATATCATCGTCCGTAATATTAGCAGGTGACGCAACGTCGATGCCGGGCCATGCCCGCGTTTTACAATCGGACATGACAAACATGTTGCAGAACAATGGAGGTCAACAGCTTATCTCAACCGCTCTTGCAGTGCCTGGGAGAAAACCGACCCGCTCCCGTAATCACTGGAAAGCTTCGGTGATAAGCTCGATATATTCTCGCCTCTTTTGACTCCGACAGTCGGAATCCCGGACGCTGGGCGATCCGCTCGTCCTCGACTTCATTCGATTACCATCCACGTGCACATGACCATTTTGCTGTTCGACGCACATGAAGCTGATGCAATAGAGACGACGCAGAGAACTCCACGAATCTTTGTATATACTTGATTACGGAGCTTTACTTTTTCCCATGCTAAGAAACCAGACACGAAATTTCAACCTTCTGGGTATGATGCAGCGGCGAAGGCAGTTGGAGCAACGGAATGCCCGAACTCAGATGACGTCGATTGGCGCTGCACGTCTTTGAGTAGTTAATGATATCGAGGCCTACCCGATCCTTGCTATATTACTTGTTGCTTCGTACGTCAAGTGAACGATATGTAGAGAACACGCACGTGGATAAGTAGAAGGGGAAATATCGGGACGTGTGCACGGACACGACATGGACGACCAGCGGTGGAGCAAGTGCGGTAGCGATGAATAACAATTTTGTAATGCTCCAAGGATATCACATCCCTCTATCCGGGCCGATATCAAGTTATAGATCTTATGATCTACGACTGTTGACAATAATGTACCAGCGATCTGTCGTAAGATGATGTCTACATGGGAGAATGTCTCGGACGCATCTTTGAAACTGAAAGGCGTCAAAAGTGAGTCCACCGGTTCCCGTCTACTATGCGGCCTCCCAATGAACACGACTCTCTCAGATGTGCCAAGGAGAGCAGATAACGGAACATGTTAATCTCGCGGCAGTTTCTGAGGGTCACATGTAGCAGTGCAGGTGAGAACGCCAATGTTCGAACTCTTCTCTATGTTGGTTAGGCTGGAACTGTACACAGGTCAATCGTTTGTCTTTTTGCCAATTACGTGCAGACCAAGGTGTGAATCAGCACTGCTTAGTCTTCCAAGACTGAATCATCTCAAAATGTTGTCAGATTCCTGCCGAGTCAAATTGCAGTCTTCTGGTCCACTATATGTTACGTGCTCTGACAGTAGGTGAGTTAGTACCACACGAGCTGTTCACATCAAACTAGACTGAATTGTTTAGCACAGATCCTGGCGCTTGACCTCCTTCCGAGAGTAAAAAAATTTAATTTACCTGTCCCAGAAAAATCTGTTACATTGCCCACACAGACGGTGATACATATGTATCCCCCAAACTACTTGTCTGATATAATCAACAAGTTGGCTGCTACAGTTCCAAAAAATTTTAAGCAGGTGGGCTGCTGCATTTCCCCGCTGTAAATTAGCCACGGACTTCTTTGCTCAGACAGTAACAGCAGCGATTAAATTGTCATTGATGTGTATCCAAGGGCACTCCCATTCGAATGCTTTCAACGCATCGCAGCAAAGCTTGGAACAACTCATGATACAGTGCGTTCAGTTTTCGCTGCTGAAGAAAATAAATACTTCAGGAGGCCACTGACGACAGCTACGCTGAGGCTGTTCCCAAGTAAAGCATATCTGCCACATTGTAATACATAAAGGAGTACATGAGCCAAGTCGACCATCATAGAACCCACGAGACCATTACATAAAGAGATCTAAGAACAATTCCAAAACTTCAACTAGAAAGAGAAGTCATGCAAGGGCTGAGTACATTGTCATCTACATACCTTTGTTTGAGCTTCACATGCACTGGAAATCTGAAGTTCTGTGGAAAGGAATGAAGGTTCGCCACCTGCATGAATTGACCAAGGATCAAACGATAAGAACAGATAGTTTGAGTTGCTCAACGCCATGAAATAATTGGAGTCACAAAGATGGGTAATGTGAACAGAGGCCACACATTGTTATCGCAAAATACAATGTACCTCCCATCAATGGCAGTTATGTTCCTCTGGTGAGCAGGACCCATCATGGGAAGCTAAGCTACATCTGACTCAGCTACAAATTAGTATATGTTGATGTAACTCAAACATATGACATATTAATCCGTAACACATACCTCTCGCGGTGTGAAGTATCGCAAATCTAAAACATCCAAAGGTTGGCCTTCGGCCCTCATGTTCGCAATGTGTTTCGCCACTGAAGTTTCTGTACCTTCTTTTATATTGACCTGCCAAGGATTTTAATTTTTAGAAATGACCGCACTCGCTGTTGGTCGCCGAGAAGCCTACGAGGAATGAATCTTAAGTGACTCGGACCCGTTTTATAATGCTATGCTGATTGCTGTATGATTGTTTGATTATCTTTGCTCCACAAAAATGTCCTTATTCAGTCAGCCGAATGGAATGAAACACAAAATAAGTAAAATAGATCTTTGCTGTCGCCTGCTAACCTAATACAGATATCAGAATACTACGTCACTGCTGGAATATAACATTATTACATATACTTACTGTCATTGCAAGGAAAGAACCAGTTCCTTTAGCATAGCGTGTGTAACTTTTGGTGAAGCAGCAGCATCTTCTTGAATCCGGTGTGACAATATCTACAAAGTTGAACAAAAACCAATGGACTGAGCGACTTACGTCCTCTTCAAAAGTATGCAAACACATCGACTGTAAAAAGAACTCATTGTACCAACTTAATCACTTGCCCCTGAAAGGAAGAGAACGGTTGACGACGAGATGAAAAGCTAACACGCATCAACATTCTCTTCACTGCACCCGTTACTATATTCGTGTCAGAAAACACATGCGCCCTGGCTATGCGGAGGTAAACTGAAGAATTTCGATACTGGGAAAAGATGAGTTAAATATAGGAACTTAACAAGACAGACGAATTTGAAGTGAAGAATGTCTAGTGCGACGGCATTTCCCCTGTGTATGAGTAGAGATTTCCAAGTATCAACCAAGAGACGCTTGACTTGATCTGCTACACCAGCTTCGTAGCTATGAATATCTAGACTGAATACATACGGAAATACGTACCGTAAGCGTCAATCCATCGTTGTACAACGTTCGTAGGTACCCTGTATGTGTGAAACTGATCCTCCTTACAGATCCCACTGTTTTCCCTGCCATCCGATGTCAAAAGCTCTGCAATCTCAAGGCTCCTAATTTGTGCAGGGCACCCGGGATCTAATCTAACTCGCTTGCCCGAGTCTTGCTCTGATAACGTTACCTCTGTTATGGCAGACGATTTGCTTTGGGACTCCTCAGAAGCTGAGGGTACTGTTTCTAAAAAGTCACGAACCGGTCTGCATATGACCGCCGGATCTAGGATAGGTTCATTCCGCATGGCTTTCTGTTCATCATTTCTGTTCGATAGCGCATTACTTTTTTCTTCTAGTACTGCCAGCCTCACACTCTTGTTCCCTTTTTCCACACTCTTGTTCCCTTTTTCCACATTCAGCGCTGGACTATGCTGGTATCCCTGGCATTGCAAAAGTGGACCAGGTTCGCACAACAACTGTCCGTTGTAGGTTGGATCTAGAAACGGCAGAGTATTCCTTTTGGCCTGAAAGAACAAAAACTCATCAAAAGGCGTCAGACTTTACTTCCACTATAATCGGATTCACGGGAAACAATTTGATGTATGCAGAAAACCGTTTACATATACAGTCAAGCTCGAGCAGTCAGTATTTACAACTTTTGAGGTTGAGATTAGAAAGCGAGTATAATATATTTTGGGACAGTGACGAGCAAACAATAACTATTGGTAAACAGTTTGACAAGAACTACATGATGATAACGAAGAAAAATGTTCTTAATGTTTCAACATGCGGACAATGAAAGAGGTGGAGCATTGAGTACCAGGCAGAAATATCGGGGTCGTGAGTAGGGAATTCCGAACTGAAGAGGAGTAAGAATAAATTCTTGAGTCGTGAACTCTGCTTCTTTCAGCACTGCTAGTAACCGGCTATGTGTTACAGAATTCTGCAACATAGAAGCCAAAAAGCTTAGAAGGAAAACTCGAAAAATCAGAGAGTTTGCTCTGTGATCCATTTGTCTCCGGGCCCGCCAAGCCAGAATGAATGAAAGACAATTAATGCATGTTACAACCAGCTCCAAACAGTTAGATGACGGACCTCAAAACCGACGACATTCTCAACAAGGAGATAAGAAGGAGGTGACATCATAAGTGGCAGCATCTCCAGCATCTTCAAGAAGGAAATAGCCCGTGCGTCATCAGCATCCTTTTGCAAACCTGAAACCTTTAACACAGCATATAAGATGTTCTTAACAACCGATTGGGCTGGATAAAAACTGTCAGAAATTACTATCAGGAACCGGACGATGTCAGACTCGAATCAGTTCCAGTTGTCGTTCTCCTCCGAGAAGAAAGTGAGCTTCTTGAGTTGTACTTGTCTATCTACGTTCTCATGTAAAAAGCATAAGCAACGAGTAAATTCACATAAGCCTCAGTACCTTGACGTGTGTATGGCTGGCATGGAGGAGAAAGGAGCCATGCATCTGCCTTGTATTTGTCCAGTTGCTTGACACTCAGTCCTTGAATGTTCCCCTGATGAAATAAATAAGCAAATCCACGCGATAAGGTACAGGAGAACAGATTCTTTCCATGAGTACTACAATAAAGAAAACTTTCACTTGATAAACCTCGATAATGACATGAAGTTCAACCATATACTGGATACCTGATTTGGTCTGTGGCCGAAATTGTGCTGGTAAACATCATTACCAACATCATTGATGTCAAAGGCTTCTACCACGACGGCATTTACACCTGAATCTTCCAATGAATATCTCTGCACGGTTCCATTATTGCAAAACACTCAGATCATTGGCAGAAGTATTTTTCTTGACAATAAATTTGTGATTCCGAGTCATCTGACTCTTAATGGATGATCAGCTGAATCAACCTCTACATTCTGAATGAAATTCAGAAAAGTAATCACCCACCAGGCCTCCAATGCCACTGTAAAATTCCAAGACTCTCAAAGTTGTGGTCTCCATGTCCTCAACCACCAAAATTCTTGACCAATATGCTTTCACTGCAATGAACACAGTTCAGGTCCGGGCACAACCGTATTTCGCGGCAGCTGAGGAACAGAAAAAAGGAATTTTACTAAGATCTTGGACTGCAAACATGGACATAGCGAACTAGATAAAAGGTGAATTTACTCATTCCATACGGTCACGAACGAGGAAATAATCTTTGCTACAAATTGGTCCACGCACATTGGTAATTTATAATTTCTTCAATGTGCAGAACAAACGGTAAGAAATGAAAATGAAAGGGGAGCACGTTCATAAATTGACATTCAGATATACGTGACACAAATTTTACGCAGCGACAATTAACGCGAGTGGATCATACCGAGATGATGTAAAGCAATCCAAATCGAAAGGCATTCCGAAACTGTTCGTGACAACGAGGTTGTTTCGAAAACCTAAACCCTGCACGAAATTTGCTCGGTCTCCGGCACGCACTTGCGTCCTGTCCCGACAGAGTAGACCTGTCATCGAGCTCGTAAACTTACGACGTAAAGGCGCCGAGCCCCTCGGTGAAGTAAATCTGCACACTGAGCACATTTCTGTTGTTTTGATAATCAAAGCGTTCTAAAGCTTCCTCAAAACAACGAAATCGAACACAAAAGATTGATTGCATTTGAAATTATTATATATTTTTTATTTAAGTTCTATTGTATTTCTTTAAATTATTTTTATATTATTTATTGAAATTTCTAAAATGAAAATAGATTGCGATGTATAAATTATGATTTCAAAAATATTATGATTTTATTAAATTTTAAATTACAAAATTCAAAAATTTAAAGTTAGAAAAATTCATTAGATGATAGATTTACAATACGATTTACGTTTTGAAACTAAACATAAAAAATTTTAAAAAAAAGCTTCTCTGAAATTATTTTTAATTGGCGTATCAATATTTTGACTTTCTAGCATTACTATTCTCATAAGTACTACTTGGTGAACTTGTGATGTGATTCCTTGACCTATCATATGAAATTTGTTTTAAACACAAAGTTTGTCTTAAATAGATTTGATGCGAAAGCAAAGAACATAGTAATCTTCTAAAAAAAATTGCATCAATTCAACCAATATGTTAATTTTAAAAATCCTGATCATGATAGATAAATATTTTAATAATAAAACTGTTCCAAAATGATGTTTTTATGTATGGATTAAATTTAATATTTATAATGAAGATAATTTTATTAAGTAGATTAAAAATTTTAATATTCTTGATATTTAGCTTAAAAATGATGTTATTAGTCAAATTGTACATCTTATTATATCAAGCATGTGAATTTTGATAGAATTGACAATTGTAATTTTCCAGTATTGATGGTGAAGATTTATATTTACAAGAAATAGCATGTGATATTAATAAATCAACACAAGATATATGTAATTAAACAATCTGCGTCAATGTGATTGTGTTGTTCAAAGTTAAAATAATGATAAGTTTTCCCATCAAACTAAGCATAGATTATGTTTAGTTAATTATACATGTGTAATTTAGAAAATCGTATGCGGGGCCATCTAAATTATCTAAATTGCGGAGCGTTTTATTGCCTAAATTGATGCGAAACAAACTACAAATCTTCATCAAATCCAAATCTTTGTAAAGCAAAATTGTTTAAAATGCAACTCGCACTCTTAATCTTTGCAAAATCAACTAGCCGTAAATTACCTCAAAATCGTTTTGAAACGTAACATTTCACCATCTTACTTGCTTTATTGATGTACGGATGAATCGGTAACTATCAATTAATTCTTAATTGTTTTAAAACATAACATATTAGATTGAGATTTGCATTCTTGATCCAAAAATGTAGTGTTGTCAAGTAGATTGGACTAAGGAATTTATTCATAACAGTTCATTGCTTCTTATGATAGTTTTGTTTTAGTCCTCGACGCATATATTTGATTATTCTGAAATCAGATTTGCTTCTAATACAAGATGCAAATATTTTTGAGCTGCAATTCAATATACAAACACAAGATACAATTGATAGATTTATTTGAGTTGAGTATGATTAGGTTAGATAACTTAGATTGTTATAGTAGATTTTTCATCAAGAAAATGGGTACAACTCTAGGATTTAGATAGAAGCTCACTTGAAGATGAAAGATACAAACAATAGTTGTTCTTTTTTAAATATATAACTCTTACCAACAAGTACAATGAGATTAGATCTCATCCCAACCATTCAATCCACTAGTAGTGGATAAGTAACATGGAATACATACCTAATGAGTAGACAAGTTGATGACGTATCGTTAACAACTAACACACTAATTAGCACATTCAATCCTTATTAAAGAAACACAGGGATTGATGATGTGTTATTTTCAACTAACACATTAACTAGCACATTGATGGTTGACGTCACACTGTAGATATTCCAATATTATCTACTCTAATCATTCTTAAATAACCTCTATTTTAGTTCCAACAACTAGAGAAATTTACAAATCTACATACTTTAAGATGTAATGTACTCGTTGCAGCTACATTCAAACTCTTAAACTATCAAAAGTGCGTTTGCTAAATTTATAGCTGTTACCCAACATATGATGGATAGATTTTCCATTGAATCAAATACTATACTTTGGGATATTTATGACCTAAAATATATTTCTTGAGTATTTTTTCTACCTCAAACTACTCATGATATGCTATTAAAGACTTACTTATATCATATGGTTTATAATATTACTTGTATTTAATATAATAATATTAATCATCTAAATGATATAAAATTTTATGTTTTTAAATTTTTACTTTAAAATTTTGATCTTTTTCTACTAATATGACTAATCATCAAATTTATAGCATATTAAATCGTATCTAAATTACTATTTTTCTATTAAAAACCCAAAAAAAAGTCTCAAATTTTTTCTAACATATTTGGTTGTTTATCATTAACTTTTATGCTATCAAATTTGATGTATGCTAGTTTGAATTCTAACTAATAAACTTTTTGGAATATCTTATAGTAAGAAGGAAGTGACATGATGATGTTATAAATTCAAACATTTAAATGTTGTACATTGTTTGTTGGGAGCGGCTAGTTATCTTTTAATTTATGTTAATTATCCCTTATCTTGCAAAAAATATTTAAATTGCTTAAGAGTGAGGTTCATGATTGATGAGAGGTATCTCATTTCAAAATGAACACGCTCGCTTCATCGCCAGAGGTGTCCCACTCAACATTGAACGCTGCGCCATCGGCAGTGCAAGCTTGCACGTTGAGTCAAGGCTACGCCGTTGTGATTAAAGTCACACGCAGGCTTGGTAACAAAAAAAGATGGATTTATTAAAGGATTCAATTTTGTGTATTTTCACTAAAACAAACTGGTTGTCCAAGAAGTTTCTCGCCAACGCAATAAACCCAACCGTAGTACTCGTTGTGAATTCAAAGCAAAAATCAACACCAAAGTGGTCAGCAAAGGAGGAGTTGAGGAATAATAAGCAAAATTTGAAGGATAATAAACCGCTTTCTATTTTTTAAATATTCCAAAAGTATTAAAATAGACTCAAATGCGATTATTTGTGTTAAGGTTTCACGTTACTCTTAATCTCTTCTTTTAGATCTGTAACCATCTTTAGTTAGTTAGAACTAAAGTAGAGGTTACTCTAAATATTGATGTAGATACTTTAGTGTGCACTAGAGCTAGCTGCCACGTCAGCGATCCGCGCACTTGGTAGGTACACAGTGGATGTGTTAGTTGACAGTGCCACGTCAGCAATCCGTGTGCTTGTAGGTAAGGATTGAGTTTGTTAGTTAGTGTGTTAGTTGGGTGCGCCACGTCAGCGATCCGTGTGCTTGTTAGGGTTACCCGCCACGTCATCCATCCACTAGGAGTGGGATGGATGGTGGGGATTAGATCTTATCTCCTTGTACTTGTTGGTGAGAGCTATATAAGGGAGAGAGTAACCATTGTTGATATCTCTCATCTTCAGAATTTACGTTTCTATCTTCGAGTGAGCTTCTCTCTAAACCCTAGTGTTACAATGGTATCAGAGCGACCTTGCTCTTTCCTTGAGTGTGGAACCCCTCATGGAATAGCAAGTGAGTGATGATGGAGTGTAGTCTTGAGAGTGTATAGAGGCTGGCAGAGAACACTCATCTGCATGTAGAGAGAGGTGGAAAGAGAAAATTGTGGTTTTGTAGATATGGACGGGATTGACAAGAATTCAATACCGCACTGGCCAATTCCTAACCTATTCGATATTCACCTTCGTTGCATGGGGAAACATCATTTTCGGATGTACCTTGTGGCTTGTTGGGGTGTAGATTTTATGACTAGAGTGATGGAGTCAAGAGTGTCACTGATTCTTTCAATAGTTATTTATGGAGAGACTTGGGATTGTACTATATACATTCTATACTGAATGTTTCATGGATTTGAATCGCGAACCACCTGTCCCGATTCGATTCAGCACTTATGTAGAGATTAGAACATTATATAGACAGAAGAGGATATGGAGAGATTTTCTTGTGAGGAATTATGGAGAGGAGTACTATAGAGCTGTGATAGAGTCACCTGCACCTTTTGTGACTCCTTTGTTGAGAGGTCACATAGTGATTATACTCACTTTGTATTAGAGGGAGTGTGAGAAAGCATGGAGACATCAATTGATATGGGTGAGGTTCTCAATGCAATCATGACGAAGATGAAGGAGTTGAAAAAAGTGATAGTAGATGGGCATACCAAGCAGCAAGCCATGGAAGATAAAATCTTCGCATTGGAGAGTGAGAAAGTAGAGAGAGAGAGTTGGAAAGATGGAAGTTGAACCTCAAGTTCAAGCTTCTCAAATTCAGCCAGAACCAACTCCTATTGATGCAGCAGAGGCAAATAGTAGACGTCTTCAAGAGATTGAAGATCAAGCAAATCTTTTGCTTCGAATGGGAAAATCATGTAAGGTGGAAGCTTATAAAGGGAGTAGAGCAATGGGAGTGTTAGAGCGATGGATTATGAGGATGGATTATGAGGATGGATGAGGATGGATTATTTATCTCATTTCATGTTTTTGATTATATTGTAGGAATGTTCATGAGATCTTATCTTACGGATAAGGCTCTCACATGGTACACAATATGGGAGAGAATGCTTTTTGAACAAGGTGCTACCATTTCGTGGAGTGGAATGCAGGAAGGACTTATGCAAAATTTTCAAGCGGTGGATTCTTTTCAAACGGCAAGAATAAAGTTGTGGAATCTGAGGCAAAAAGGAGATATTCATGAGTACATTGAAGAATTTCGTGATCTTCAAGTATCTATCATGGATATGAGTGGAGCTGAAGCCTTGGACGTGTTCAAACGAGGCTAGAAGTATCGAATTTGAAAGGAGGTGATGGTAAGCAATCCATCTACTGTGAATGAAGCAATCGCAATTGCTCAACGAATATCGGGTGCTTTTGGTGTCACACACGGTGAACCAGTGAGCAATTTTCGAGATCCATCTAGACCAACACCGATGGAGTTGGGAAACCTTCGACGTAGAGAAGGTTTTGCACTAACAAGAGGACCACCACCAAGATTTGGAGGTGAGATTCGGCGACCAGGAGTTCCAAATTTGCAAGAAGGTTATGCAAATAACGGAATGGTTCGAGGAGGAGCTGGAGTTCGTGACAATTGTCAATGCTATGCATGTGGACGAATGGGTCACATAGCCAAGTTTTGTCGAGTTCGGCCGACACAACAAGGAGGACGGCTCATGCAGCAACGACCGTTCAACAATATGGAGGGGATAGAGTATGAAGAGGTGGAGGAAGCAGTTTCGGGAAACGAAGATCACCAGTAATCTTGCCTCGCGACCTTACTGGTTTCGACAAATTGAAGAAAAGGCGAGGTTGGAAGAAGGCAATGGTTGGGAGCTCATGGAAGGAGTAAGAAGCAAGCTCAACTCATTGTCACTTATGGTTTCATGGAAGAATACAATGTGAGAGTTTTAATTGATCCTAGAGCAACTGAGAATTTTCTATCAAGGAGTGTTGCTATGAAGTTAGGTTTGATGTTGATGAAGGACGTGAGTGAAGAAGTTGAATTGCCAAACGGACAAACTGAAGTGATAGAAACACTACCACGGAGTGTAGAATTATCCATAGTTAGATACAAGAAGAGCATTGAATGGAGAGTAATTCATTTAGCTCGATATGATGTCATCCTTGGAATGCCATGGATGGAGCAATATAATCCGAAGGTAGATTGGACAAGAAAAGTGATTACAATTAGTGGATGGAAAATCTATGGAGATAGAATTAGATATCAGAATAGGAATTTACCCCTCTTTGTGATGGGTACAGCATCCATTTCTAGAGATGATGTATGTTTTCTTGGACTTATAAGAGATATTGGGTCCACGGACAAACCTTACATCCCGGAGTACTTGAACGATATTTTTATGGAGTATAAAGATGTTTTTCCAGATGATCTACCTGCAGGATTACCACCAACGAGGCGAGTAGATCATAAGATTGAGGTGATACCTGGAAGTACACCAACTTGCAAAGCTCCATATCGTTTGGCTCCTAACGAATTGGAAGAATGCAAAGCTCAAGTGGAGTAGATGTTGAGCAATGGATTCATTCAACCAAGTGTTTCATCTTATGGAGCTCCAGTACTCTTTGTGAAGAAGAAGGATGGATCCATGAGACTATGTATTGATTATCGCGGGTTGAATCAGCAAACGGTGAAAAACAAATATCCATTACCTCGTATGGATGATTTGTTTGATCAACTTCAAGGAGCAAAGTACTTCACCAAGCTAGATTTGAGAAGCGGCTACAATCAAATTTGAATTGCAGATAATGATGTTCACAAGACAGCTTTTCGTACTAGGTATGGACACTTTGAGTATCTAGTGATGCCTTTTGAGTATCTAGTGATGCCTTTTGGTATCACTAATGCACCAGCTACATTCATGGGATTGATGAACGATATCTTTCGCCCTTATCTAGATAAATCTGTCATTGTTTTTCTAGATGATATATTGGTGTATAGCAAAACTTTGAGTGATCATAGAAGTCATTTACGAGAGGTACTTCAAGTTTTAAAAAACAATCAATTGTATGTCAAAGCTTCAAAATGTGAATTTGGCAAGTCAGAAGTAGATTACTTGGGTCATAGAGTTACATCTACAGGAATCCAAGTGATGAGTGAGAAGATAGATGCCATTTAGAAATGGATAGCACTTGAGGATCAAACTCAATTGAAGAGTTTTCTAGGGCTCACTGGATTCTATCGTAGATTTCTGAAAGGTTTTGCTCGCCTAGCTCAGGCCTTGACTTCCATGTTAGGGTAAGGTCAAAAATGGAGATGAGGAACAGCTCAAGAGTTAGCTTTTCAAGCATTGAAAGATGCTTTGTTACACGCACCTATTCTCAAGTGGTTTGATCCTAACCGTTCTATCAAGTTGGCCACTGACGCATCAGGTACAATAGTAGGTGGCATACTTCAACAAGAATGGGAGGATGGATGGCATCCAATTGCTTTCTATTCTCGAAAGTTAATGGCGGCGGAACAAAATTATCACACGACAGAACGGGAGGAGTTAGCCATCGTGTTGGCAACCAAACATTGGAAGCATTACTTGGGTGATAAGGAGTTTGTGGTGGAGATTGATCATAAACCCTTGGTTTATTTGGAAACTTATTTGGACAAAGTGCCGTCAACGCTTCAACATGAAGATTATGTACGTGGAGGAAAAGAAGCAACTTGCAACACACGCATGCCTTGTTTGAATCATGTTGCAGAAGTGAAAATTCAGGCGGATTGGTGGAGCAAGATGTCACAAGCCACAAAGGAGGATGAAGAGATCACTCGAGCACTACAAACTGGAAAGGCAGAGAAATCTCGAGGTTTGGCGTTTTACAATCAGCGTATATGGATTCCACAAGATCACGATTTGCGCACAATGGTTTTGGCAGAAGTCATGATACAGCCATTGCAGGTCATGTGGGAGTGGAGAAAACCGTGGAGAGTATACAACGAGTGTACTATTGGCCCAAAATACGTGAGGATGTGGAGTCTTATGTTCGAAGTTGTGTTGCTTGTCAAGAAAACAAGGCAAGTATTTAAAAACCAGCGGGTTTATTACAGCCTCTTCCTATTACCGAACAGCGGTGGTAACATGTCACCATGGATCTTGTATGTGAGTTACCAAGGACTTTGTTAGAACATGATTCAGTGGTGGTTTTTGTGGACAAATTGAGCAAGATGATTCACATTAGACCAACCACAAAAACAGTAACAGCTCCACAACTAGCTCACTTGTATCTAGATGCAGTTTTTGTGAATCATGGCTTAAACAAAGTGTTAATCACGGATAGAGTTACTCACTTCACTAATTTATTTTGGAAAACTTTGTTTAGTTTTTTCAAAACAAAACTAGCAATGTCAACGGCCTATCATACTCAAACGGATAGACAAACTAAGAGGGCAAATAGAACCATAGAGTATATGCTACGAGCATTCACATTAGAAGAGCAAGAAGAGTGGTACAACCTTTTGCCACTTGTGGAATTTGCATATAACAATTCTGTTAATGCATCCACAAAAGTGTCTCCATTTTTTCTTATGTATGGAGCTCATCCTATAACTCCTTCAAGTTTGATGAGACTTCCCAAAGGAGAGGAGTTTTCGACCAAAGTTGCAGCAATCAACGAATTTGTGGAGCATATTCACCGAGGACTACATCAGGCCAAGGAGAAGTTGGTGATAGCTCAAAATCGGCAAAAGCAGCATGCCGATGCTCATCGTAGAGAAGTGGTTTTTGAGTTTGGAGATCATGTTTGGTTATCTACAACGAATTTGTCTCTTGTAGGAACACCAAAGTTGAACCCTATGTTCATTGGTCCATTTTTGGTTTTGAATCGTGTTGGTGAAGTGTCATACAAGTTGGAACTTTCATCACATATAAAAATACAGTATTTCATGTGTCACGATTGCGAAAACATGTACCACGACCCAAACCATTCACCAACCAACCAGCACCACCTCCTCTTCCAACCTTGATAGCAGATCATGAGGAGTTTGAGGTAGAAAAGATACTCAAGAAACGTATTCGAGGTCATAAATATCCCAAAGTAGAGTATTTGATTCAATGGAAAGGCTATCCATCGTATGAATCAACTTGGGAACCAGCTAAAAATTTAGCAAATGCACCTTTGATAGTCTAGGATTTTGAACGTATGTGCAACGAGAACGTTGCATATTAAAAGGAGGAAGGTTTGTAACCATCTTTAGTTAGTTAGAACTAAAGTAGAGGTTACTCTAAATATTGATGTAGATACTTTAGTGTGCACTAGAGCTAGCTGCCACGTCAGCAATCCGTGTGCTTGTAGGTAAGGATTGAGTTTGTTAGTTAGTGTGTTAGTTGGGTGCGCCACGTCAGCGATCCGTGTGCTTGTTAGGGTTATCCGCCACGTCATCCATTCACTAGGAGTGGGATGGATGGTGGGGATTAGATCTTATCTCCTTGTACTTGTTGGTGAGAGCTATATAAGGGAGAGAGGAACCATTGTTATTATTTCTCATCTTCAGAGTTTACGTTTCTATCTTCGAGTGAGCTTCTCTTTAAACCCTAGTGTTACAAAATCACTACAAGAAATTTTCAAAATACGAGGAGTTTCACTCTATACCAGCATATATAAACTTTAAAAATCTCTCATATTTCTACTTTGACATTGTGGCATGGCGAACCACATAGTATGATAACCTCTATAAATAAATAAATAAATAAATATAATATAGAATACTAATGTAAACATGAATTAAACATCTGGATAGAAAATAATTTTAGACGAGTAAATTTAACTTTGTTATGATCATTTCTGTTCATGATAGTCAAATTCATTGATTTTTGGTTATGTTAAAAAATTAATACATTTGACATAAAAAATTTTTTAAGGATTGAAGGGGGTGTGTGTGTGTATATATATATATATATATATATATAAAAACAAAAAAATAGCCTAAATATGAACAACTAACCTGATTTGCTCAATATGTTATGACCTAATGAGTTGTAGTTTCCAAATTGTATGAAGTTCATTGTTCTAAACTGCCAAGCTTTTGTCATGGCTCACGATCCACGCTCGGTCTGCAGACTGGTTTTGGTTTATTCTGTTGGCTGTGATTACTAAGAAAACAAGAACTTGCTCGTCCCTTAGTAGTCACAAGGGTGATTTCTAAGATTTCTTTTAACAAAATGAGGACAAAACTAAAAACTTATACTATGAAAAATTTATTTCAATGGTATATTTATCTTATACCGTTTTCACAGTTAAATTCTTGAAAACAAATTTATAATTTTTTCACTGCATTATTGATGTATATTGAAAACAAATTAGTGTACAAAAATGAAGGTTTTTGTAAACTTGCTCATTGCTGTACATACTTTGGAACCTGATTTACATTTGATAGAATTAATGAGTGTTGTTTCACACGAAATGGTTACGGAGTTGGAACCAGGAGCTAAACACGAAATAGGTCTTTCAGGTTCTAAAGTTGTTTTGCATTGTGTGCTTGTCTATATGTCCACTATGGCAACGATATTGCTTGTCTATATGTCCACTATGGCAACGATATTATTTGTTACACAGTGACAACAAAAGTTATATGTTTCTGCTAACAAAGATATGTCTTAGCTAAATTGAAAATGTGTCACGTATACTTTAGCTTTCCATACGTTCTCAAGAATCCTCCCAAGTACCGGTGAAAAGAAGATGAATACACTTTCCATTTCAGCCATAGAATGAATGAACAAAATAGAAAATCGGAGAGAACTGAACTTCATACCAAAAAACTTTGTATAATCAAAGAAACAAATTATTAAGCTTGCAATGGATGAGATGATGATGGGTAAATTCTTGGAAAGTTGAATTTTCCTCACATCCAACACTGTTCATTTAGAGGGTAATGGTAAGTGGTAATGAGGGAATGATTTTGTACCAAAAATTTCTTTTTGTCATATTCTGTTTTGCAATCATTAATTTTAAAATTCCAGAATAAAATGACATAAGAAAAAAGTGAAAAGTTGAATCTTAGTTGTCTTTGAAAAGTGTTCATTCGACAATGTCACAATGTCAAGCAATGTGCTATAGGTTGAACTTATACCTTTTACCAATGTAAACTTATTCTTCTCTAGGTTTTTTTACATAATAGATTATGTTTGATGTTTGATGTTGAATATATAATTTTTTATGATTAAAGAAAAAACTCAAAACTCATTGAAAAATCAGTATTTTTTTTATAATAAATTTCGTAATAGTTTAGACACAGTTCAACACACAATAATTTTTATATACATATGATACATGTCATTTGATTGATATTTTGTATGCATCGATGGCATATAAAAAATAATTTGAGCTGTATCACTGAAAAGTATTTTTTTGATAAGTTAAATATGATGATTTTAATATGAAGTCTTTGTATTCATTAAACTGAAATGTAAAATGTAAAATTTTTAATTATGTTTTTTAATTATGTTTAATGATTTTATTCAAATCCGTAGACTACTCCAGAATTATTTCTACTACTTCAATATGTTTGATATGTATCACTATGCGATATTCTAGAAACGATCAAATCTAATTTCAAAGTATTTGAAACTTTTATTCTTTATTATTTCATGTTGAGATTTGAACACAAATTCTCATTTTCACATGATTGCTGTTTTTAGGACTATGGTAACATAAAAAAATTTCATTGTCGTGATTTCTCCTGTGTTGTGTAATAACCCTCGACTTTGATATGGTTATATGAAATTTAGCTAATATGACAGCGTGCAATGAGGGTATATCTTGAATCGGTTTAGTAAGTATAGTATCATTGTGGCAATATATTGTTGTTGGCTAACCTTGCTTGTCCTAATTTAGATCATGATCCGTCTTATGAACCCAAGTATAGTTGGATCGATGTGCATTGTCAAAATAACCGTAGAGGAGTATATCTTTAACTAGGAGCCACTTTTCCGTGCCGTAGATTTTATGGTTTCAGTACATGAGCTATACCACAGTTTTCTTTCTTTTTGGTCATCAATATGAAGTATGAACATATATAATTTTGTGGGTTGTGTGAGATAGTTCTTTGATTTGAAAAAGAAGAAGATCTTGAGTCTGTTGGTAGACTTACAAGCTACTTGGCGTCTTCCATACTATTGTGAAGTATGAAAAGATGTAATCACCCCACAATTAATCGAACTGCGGCAAGTAAATCTACGACATGGGATGCGAACAATTATAGTGCTACTTCTCCTTCGAAGTTCCGAGGAGGGCACAGCTATCGATATACCAATATACTTCATGTTTCATGTTATGCTCTTTATAATGATCAAACTTTGCAGTTATCCCACCCCAAAAAAAGTAAGAGGCAAGATATTGACATTGTGGTTCCGAAATATGGAGCAATTTTTTATTCATAATACAGATTCTCACTGAATTGTTGGAACTATCATAGTTCATAATCAAGGCTTACAATACGTAACTGAAGATGATAAATATACTACCTGAAAATATGAAACCTCTTGAATTTCTGCTCATCAAGTGGCACTATATTTGTTCGCATCCCATGTAGTAGATTTACTTGCCGCAGTTCGATTAATTGTGGGGTGATTACATCTTTTCAAACTTCACAATAGCATGGAAGACGCCAAGTAGCTTGTAAGTCTACCAACAGACTCAAGATCTTCTTCTTTTTCATATATAGTGGATTGAGTTAGATTTCCGATTTCGTGACTCAATAGCCGCTCGCGGAGATTAAGAAGCATCAGAAGACAAAGTAGAAACTGCCTTTAGCAAAGTCGGCTTTAGTGCAATACTCCACACTTGAAAAAGACTCCAACGTACCACGTTTCCGTGTCGTGTGCTCCACTGCGTTGGGGGTGGCGCCGAGGTTGGGTCCACGCACAATTCACATATTTGGTGATGGAAGCCGTTTAGTTAGTTGGCTTTTACCGAAACGTGTGCTCTGGCTGTTAACTCCGAACAAACAGGTTCACAGCCAGACGACTACGACGTTGTTTAGACTTTTTCCATGGTAGTGGTTAACTATGCCAAAGTGGGGGTTGGCTGGTGGCAGCATGTTTGACTTTCTCTTCGCCGATTTTCCAGCTGAGATTTCAGCTCAATCCAGTAACGTCCAAATCCCATGTACGTAAGATCAGTAAAGCCATGCGGACTCTGATTCGTGAGCGTATGCATTGACGGTGTCATTGTTCACAGCAACCAGAAGCCGAAATCATAACCGAAGATTGGCTCGTAATGGCCACTGAATTTTTCGGTGGCCAGAGCTGTGCATTCGGTTCGCAGAAAATGCTCAATTCGGTGCATGCGATTGGAAATCTGGACGTGCGAAGAACTTTCAACTCAAAGCAGCTAATCATGCATAGACAAGAACATGAGAATAATGAAGAGAAGCCGGGACAGCGACGACAATCTCAGAACGAATGCATCGTGTGCAGAGAAGAGGAGTGAGAGATGGATTGCTAATCCACCATATACCGTTGAATGAAAGAACCGAGGGGGAATATACAAGGTTCACGGAACGGTGGTGAGGGCTAGAAAAAAATCATAGTATCATCTAGAAAATGGTGACTGTAATGGCCAGCACCGAAATTCAATCTGCCTACAAGCTCTTGCAGTCCGCGGGTACCCAGCCGATCTGTAAATTGTCTTCGTCGTAAAGCACTTGGAAATTCTGCTGCTGAATATTGCCGAAAATGCTCAACCCAGTGGTCTCAAGCAACGCCAAGCACATGACAGTGTCGGTGCCGGTGGTGGTGAACTGAATCATAATATTGTCGAACGGCAGGTCGAAATCCGCGGCCTCGAAATTGAACACCATGTTGGGGATATGCACGATCTGTTCGGTCGTAATGTTGTAGCACACCTCGAGCCCCGTCAGGTCCTGGAGGTTGACGCGGGGGCACCTGGAGCCGAGCTGCGCCACGAAGGTGTCGACGACGCAACGGTAAGCGACGGTGTTGAGGATCGTGAGCGTGGTTCCGGAGTCCAAGATGAAGCCGCCGTTACCCTGGCCGTCGATGGCGAAGGCGGAGGCCGGGATGTACAGAGCCTCCGAGCCGACTGTGACGTCCAGCAGGTTGACGTAGTAGAACGGGATCACGCTGGGCTCGTACGGCGTCAGCTGGGGCGTGAACAGCGTTCCGCTCACGTTGGCCGGCACGGCGCTCTCGCCGAACAGCAGCGGACTGCGGGCCGATTCGGCGTCGTAGCGCCCGAGCAGGCAGTAGGAGAATTTGTTGACGTTGTTGAGGAATGGCGCGATCTGCGACGGGAACGAGATGGGCCCGCGCGCCAGCCCGACCAGCCCGTCCGTGCCCGAAAACGTTCCTTGGTTCCTGAGCCCGCAGCCGAATTTGAAATTGTCGATGGCCGTGGAGGTGCCGTTGGTGTTCTGCAGAGTGAGAGTCTCGAGAGAGAAATCTCCCTCGGTCTGGGATTGATCGGCATAATTGTACGTGTACTGGCAATTGGGCGTGCAGGTGAGCTCGCTGCGTCCCAGGACGTCGCACTCAGTGCATCCCAGCGGGCTGTAAGTCGAGGAGAGCGACGGGTCGAAGAGCGTGCCGTTGAAGCTGACATCGCACGTCGAGCACTGCAGCCAGACGAGGTCGCTGCCCGTGTCGGCGATGGCGATGAAATTCTGTGGCGGGGTGCCGAGCGAGATTTCCATCGAGTATTCACCCGGCGTGGCTTGTATGTCCGTGGTGAAGTCCAGCATGCTTCTGCCCTTGTGCTTGTGGTATGGCGCATTCCTTGCCTTGCGATCCAGCGACTTGCCCCGGGCTATGCTCGCGTCCACGTCCCGGCGCACCTTCTGTAACATTGTGGAATTCTCCGTCCCCAGGTTGCCGCTCGTGACTATCAGGCTCGCTCTTTGCCCGTCGTGGTCACAGTTTCTTCCTTGGGCGTTTCTCCGAGATGTCGTCCCGCGTGCAGGTGCGAGCTCTGGGGGCGTTTCAAATGCGTCGTCACCCAGCCCGTTCGTTGATTATTGAGTGCTGCACAGAAGTAGGCTTGCACGGCCAGCAGCACGAAAATCGAAAGAATCGCACTCGAAGCCATACTCAGAGACTTGAGCTTCAAAACTGTGCTACACAAGTTTTCTACCGCTGGCGAATTGGGAAGTGTTCAGATTTCAGATACAGAAATCAGAGGTCAGTTACAGGGCAACAAAACTGCCACCCGGATGTGTACACCGAAGTCAGCCTTCGTGTTTGAATCCTGACGAGAGTAAAGCCTGTAAAATTGAAGGACAATTGCGAAGCAATGTGCAAAGCAATGTGCAAAAGCTCCGCTTTGATTCTGCAGCAGGACTCAGTGGACACTAGTTTTTGCTCTCTAAGCAACCACACTAGTGGCTGTGCATCTCCTCCCCTCTTCCGCCCGGAGATGCACGGAGTCCACACTCTGCAAGCAATGTCTTGGCATGAGAGCGAGTTTGAGACTTCTTATAGTCTGTGGAGTCAGAACGAAGAAGCCCATGTCAGGTACCGGGAAGGTTGGGCCAGGTACGGGGGACGGCAGTTGCTTCCACAAGAAAGGGTCGGCTGTCTAAGAAGGTGAATATCGGAGGATTCCTACGATGTATTGCTACCTACGTTTAATTTATGTTCAATTCTCCAACCATTGAATGAATTTCTGAGTTATTTTCAAATTATTCAAGTTCCCAAATTCTTGGATTAGTTTTTCAAAAATGAAGAAACTGAGTGTCATCTGTGTTTACTTACTTCAAACTTCAATTTGTGCTCTGGCTGTTTAATGAATGATAGTTTTTGTTTAATCTCTGTTCAATTCGTCACCCATTGAAAGTATTTGTGAGGTTTTTTGGATATCACAGATCGTAAGTGCTTTGCAATGCAGGACTCCAGAGGGGGTGAACTACGGACAGTTTATGCACGGATTGAACACGGAAAAATGCAGCTAAACAGGAAGGTGCTTTCTTAAATAGCAATGCACGAGCCTTACAGCTTCAAGACCCTTGTCGACGTATCGCGCACTGCATTCCAACACCAGCACGCCCATTTAAAGAAGTGACCGAGTTATAAATGCGATCGTCTTCGTAGGATTGCTCTTAAATTCTTGGGAAAATGTTGAATTTGTCTTTTAGGCTAGAATGGTGACATGCAATTCCCACTTCTATGCACATTACAGCTGATGGTTTTCATGAGGATTTGGATCTCCTAACATGTCTCTCATGGGGGAGTCCCAAAAGTTTCCTGCCTGTGCCTGATAATTGATAAAAGCGAAATTTATTAAGAAGAGAATGATCAGATGGGCAGGGGACAGCGCTCGAGGTTTTAGAGACGGAATTTTTTTCCAAATGCGATATAGGGTCTGTTTACATCGAGAATGCAAAGGAGAGAACAGGACTTTGCACAGTAAATCATCAGACCAACTTCACGTCAAGCATCTCTCGACTCGAAGCACTCACCGACTCAGCCGGTGAGCCGACAGCTAGCCGGCTAACGAAAATTTCTAGCCGGTTAGCAGTGCCCATCTCTACGTCGGAATGTTACTGTGAAGAGAAGCAGCATAGATTCCGGGGCCACCTGTCGATGTCCTTCCTTCACTCGGGCCTCAGATGCCACCGTCCGTTAGGGCGGATGCATCATGTCCAGGTTCGGGCCTAATAGTGATAAGAAAAGCCGTTTCTTCGGAGTTACTGTGGATTTACTTCTAATCATGAACCGGATCATTTGCGGCACAAGCAGACGAGACCTTCTCCCTCTTGAATGTCTACATGTCACGTGGAGCCATGTCACTGGACCCGCCCTCCTGTGTCATGCGGAGACCTTGATGTAACTTTTTTCTGTCTCTCTGGAATGGGGAAATACAAGGTCAGTCTCCTCGATCTGCCCAGTCCTGTCATGCAAGAGCTGCTGGTTGGTTCTCCGGTGCTGGAATGAGTTTTAAAAGCTCCAAATTAGACATGGAGTTTTAATTACACCAAATAAGCAAGTCGAACTAAGGTGGTTGCTGATCAATGATCAGCAACCACCTTAGCTCTAATCAATGATCAGTGATCATTGATTAGAGCGGCTAGGAAGATTCGAGCCGATCAGTTCTACTGGTGTGTGGCACCTTTCTATGTAATTCAGATGTAATATATGAGGATTACTGATAGGCTTGGCCACGGTCCGGTTAACGGTTAACCAATAGTTTAACCGTGACAGATTTGATATAGAAGGCTTGATGTTGAAAAATCCTTAGGAGTACGAGCTCATCAGTGTCCGGCTGGCAGGGCAGAGAGGGAGGGAGAGAGATAGATAAATTAAAATGGTAACTGGTAAGAGAGAGAGGAGTGCTTGTGAGGAGGGGAAATGGAAGAGGAGGGAAGTGGATGTGAACGATTGTATGAATGCGGGTGAGAACAGTCGAGGAAGCTGTGGTCAGGCTGGACTTAACGGAGAACGCTGCGAAGAGGAGGTGTTTAGAAAAGGAAGCTACGCCTGGCGTTCAGGCCATGGCGCAGCGTAGTAAGAAATATGATCGTCAACTGCGGTGAGTTTTTATAAAGCCCCATGGGTTTATTTTATCAATGCTTTGTCCCATTTGATTCTGGCACGAAAATTGAGAATCGGAAATGAAGCTTTTGTGAATTATCCGATCATATGAATACGTTATCCTCCGTCGTGTTCAATTTCCATTAATCTGATTTACATTATTTAATTGGATTCGTGGACACGCTGTGTTGATTCATTGAGGATGCGCTCGGTGCAGAATATGAAAGGAGCAAGGACAAGAAGCCTTGGAGAAGGCAAATATTTGTGTGCTCAATGTTGGACCGACTGGTGCAGAAGCGCTGAAGAATTTTCTCAGAAGCGTGGTGAAAATTTTTCTCTGGGACCGGTTAAACCGGACCGACGGTTAACCGGTTAACCGTCAGTCCGGACCGGACCGTGGCCAAGCCTAATTACTGAATCCTGCCAGTGACAGAAATTTTCTTCATTTATTTGAGATTAAAGTCAATCGGCCTGTGCGGGAGTCAAATGGATCTGGACTCGAAGGCAAGCCATGGCAAACTGTTGTCGAGTATTTGGACTATCTGGACGTGTCCAGGTCCAGCATTTCAAGTTGAGGGCGTCGTTCTCTGCTGGAACCAATGAAGAAATAAGCGTACGAAGTGTTGTCCTCTTTCCCGCAGGCACTTTTCAGTGATGCGAATCAGCTTTAGCTTCAGCTTCGCCGCATAAGGAGTAGGGTCGTAGGGACTGAATCGGGGATGGGGGCAAACACCGGCCAGATCCTTGTCCAAGGTGATCGGCGGATGATGACGATGATGCTGCTGCCAACACAAGAGCTTTTGGAGCTGATTCCTAACAGGGCCCGTATCGTCGAGTTTGGTTCCTTCAATTATTGCAACTGTTTAAAAGATTATAATTTTCACGACGAGGTTAGACAATCTTTCTTTCGAATCGTTCGCCTAGAGCGTTCGTTCTACTTCCCTCCCCTTGGATCTGCGCAACAATTCCAAAGAACTTCGATTCGTGCGGCCTAGTGGCTTTCCGAAGCAGAGTCGTGGAATGGACGAGCAGGAGAATTCGAATCAGTCCAGAACAATTACTCGTCCGCCCCTCGTCATCAGACACGGAACATTAGGGCGACTCGCCAACATTCTGAAAAATCCTGCCATTTATTTTAGGACGAGAAAACAATAACTATCGATTTGTCAGAGGACCAAGAGGCGTTGTTGGCGGCTGGGATGCTGATTCCGATATCTTTGTAGATATGGCCTGCCAGATTTCCCGGAGTCGCCGCATTGATGGCGTTAAAGCAGGGTTCCTAAAATCTGGCGTTTTATTTTTAGACGCCAGATTTGCCAGAATTAATCTGGAAAATATGCCAAAATTAATCAAGCCCACTTGGTCGACACCTGTATGAAGTTTCGACAAATAATACAAGGATAAGGCGGGAGGTGTAGGAAGTCAGAATGTAGAGAATCTCGCACGCATCCAAGGGGAGGCGGGGAGTGGATAGCGGGAAGGAGTATCTTAGGTTAGGAATGCATTCCCGAAGTTCTCTTGTCTCGAACGCAAGCACCGAAGTCACAACGAAGCTTTTGCAATCCATCATGAGTCGAAAAACTCCGTTTCAGGTCAAACATGGCGTCGAGTTTGGTTTGCAACCAGTACAACGATCTGTACAGGGCACCATCACAACAGTTCAGTGTTTATTTTGCGTCCATATCGGTCGTGAAAAACGGGATGGTGCAGGTGTGAAGCGACAGAGAACCAAGAACACGCAACTGTTTCAGTTTCCGTTTCGTCTTGAAGCCTATAAAAATCACTTGGAGTCTCAGCATCCTGAAGATTGGACCAGTTACCAACTGCTTTCGTATCAAGAAAAGGTTAGTTTCTTCAAGACCAGAGATATATCAGGCATACACCGTTACCTAGACACAGACAAGGACACTCTTCAGTTTGTAATTTCTCAGTCTCCGATAGTTGATGTTGTGGTGGGAGATTTGTTTTTTCATCCGGAAGAAGACGAAGAAGACGATGTGTTCCAACCAATCACCAAGGCCAACGCCATGAAGTTGTTCAAACTGCAGCCAGACGGATCATACTTGGTTACGATCAAGAACTCTTTGCGGTTCAACCTTGCCATGCAACATGTTTATGTTGGACTGTCATTTAGGCAGACAGCCAAGGTGATTGAACAGCATCGTGTAGCGACCAAGAATCCAAAATTGAACGGCCTCAACGATCATATGGTGAGTCAGTTCGTGCGTGTGCTCCTTGCCGTCGCCCTGCAGATCATCTCCGATATACTCATGGATCCAAACATTTGGGCGTTTTCTCTAGCGGCCGATGCAAGCACACATTTGGGAGTTCCTGTCCTTGACCAGCAAATTTAACGGTTAAAGCCTTCGAATTGAGGACCGTACTAAGCAATTGCATCTGATTGGCTCGGCGTGTGGGGCTCGACGTCTGGGCTCGTACGCATCATGCACTTTTGAGGTCCCCGGCACGGAGTCAATCTTCGCAGAGGCCCCCGGCTGGTCCGGGCTCAGGCGACCGCGATCGCCATCATCATCGGTACAGCACACGCTGCGATGCAGACAGCGAGCTCTGTCCCGATCGAAGGGAGGATGAGTGCAGCCCACCCTCGACGGTTTGCACCTGATCGTCGTCGTCGACGTGCAAACCGTCGAAGAATTTTCACGTGCAAATAATTGCCCACTCCTCGTCGACGACGACGATCACAGATGCTGCTGCTGAACATGAAGTCGCCGATTTGCCCTGCCATAGCCCATAGCCCGCCATCTTCGAGGTCGACCCTCAGCATGCCCGGACACGATGTTCGGAGGTCAAAGGCGCATCAGGAGTGTCGACCCATCGACGATCCAGAGTACGTTCAACGTCAACTCCATGCTTGGACTTGGACTGTGGTGCGGACAGATGCGACTTACAAGGCTTCGTCTACCAGATTCCTTCCTTCCTTCCCCTAACCAAGTAACTAATCATCCGAGTACGGAAGTATCGGTTCCAAGTGAATAGCAAGAGGGACCGAATCAATCACCAAACGTTACAAAGAACATATACGTAGGTGTTTTTTTGCATGTAGAGGATTTATTTATAGCATAGAGCTTAGAAGAACGGGTCCAAATGTGGCCCCGGTACAGCCCACAAATTACGGAGAACCGAAATTGGGCTATTACGGAGCCAGAGTTCTTGGTGGTGACAGGACTCTCGTTTCGAAACAAGCAAAGCTAAGCAGCCAAGTTTGGGTCTCAGCTCTACGAGTACACAGAGTCGTCTGTGAGCTCGCTCTCAGAGGCGATCTGTAAAATCCGCTTCAGAGTGAGGATCGGGAGAAAGAGCTTCAGATTCATATGTACATGGAGAAGCTGAGCCTCTGTCTTGTCTCGGTCACCAAAAGGCACGCATCGACTGTCTATCTTCATCTGCCGATGAAACATTTGTGCAGACACGAGGTTGTTGTAACTGAAGGACTGCCAACGGTGATCTGAGAGCATTAGCATCTCCCAGCAACCTGCCCACCAAGAATGAAAGACCTCTTAGCAATATGCAATTTTTTCCGTGAAACGTGTCCCAGCAAAAAATAAGGAAGCCAGCCAGGCTTCAAAAGCTCCATTCCTTCTCTTCTGACCGACCGGACTGAAGAGAATTTTCCACAAGCTCCAGGTCGGGCAGAAATTGTCGATGGTAGCTGAGAAAGAAAGATCGGCTCGATCGGACGACGATGTGAGAGAGACCTGTCGAAATTCTCCTCGCAACGAAGTGAGAACTCTGGCTCGACGCTCGCGGCTGGCACAAACAAAGGGAACGATGATTTTCTTCGTGGTTAAGGCCCCAGAGGTTCTGAAAAAGCACTTCAACCGTAGCCGTGGGGTTTCGTGTGGCCTGAGACGTGGGGTTTTCCATCGACGTCGACCGCCGCCGTCGAAGGGCGGCTGGCTTGCGGCACGAAAGATGGATACTGAGTGTCATCAATTTTGGTACCGGCGTGTGCTGCATGCGCATCATCATTCGGTTTTGGTTTGACCACCCCGAAATTCTTCTCGTGTAGACGACGAGCCCTCCTGAGAGCCATGACAATCCACACGACGAGCGGCAAAAGCAGAAAGCCGATACTAACGATGGCAATGATTCCCACAGTATTCGACGGGCTCCCGCATAGAACAACGATGGCAGGAACGCACAAGCAGAGTGTCGCCACGGCGAAAAAGCCGGTCCATTGGACTAAAGTCCTTTTGTTCTCCATATTTCTTCGCTGCATTTTCCTCAAAATGGAGACCAGACCTGCTGTCCCACACAGACCAAAAGCAATCACCAGATACAGTTGCCAGTTGCCCCTCCCATGGTACCCTCCCCCATAGAACACCGTCGTACGCGCTCGTAAGTTTCTTGCTGGGCCCATTTCGTTCCAGAAGATGCAACGAACCTCTTTCAAATCCTCGAAGCTGCTTCGAGCGGGTTCTTAGTCCGAAGCACTTCGATGCACAGATCCAGAATGACAAGCTCAGTCCTCGAACGAAGGTCTTGTACCCAACAGCAGCTGAAACTGGCGATTCCGAGGACCAAATTAAAGGAGCAGCTGGCGGGAGCTACTTGTCAGTGAATCTCGAGCGAAAAACATAAACTATAATGAGAGAGAGAGAGAGAGAGAGAGAGAGAGACCATATTCAGAATGACACTCGAGCTGTCATGTTTTAAAGGCGCAGTGAGCACAATGAGCACATCGTACGTACACTACAAGTTCACCCATCACACCTTATCTTATCGAATGGTGGTTGTGTTAGAGTGCTTGAGATTTCAAAGTCCAGTCCAGTGTGGTCGTGAGTCGTTGGGTGTGACTACTTGCTAGGCCTTGTACTCTCAACCGGATGCTGTAACTTGGCTGGTGGAGGGCTCGAAGTTTCGACGGATTGGAGGATGAGACAGCGACATCTTGGATAATTTGCTTCGCTCGATTTGACGCACGTACGAGATCCAGTTCAACGACGAGGTGTTTGTGCATATCCATGACTTTTACATGTGATTGCTTCTTGGCTGTTACCTCGTTCAATTACCCCTCTCCTCGCTGTCGAGCCATTAAAGCAAACTTTTGAGCCGGTGACTCTCGTAAAACCTAGCACTCACTCCACGGTCATCCGTTCCTCATCTACGTGGTACCCTCTGCACCACGTCCAAATGCCTCCTGCCTACTTCCGGTCCAATCACCGACAGAGCTCTGGAGGATGTGCTTGTGCAACTCTCAACTACGAGGTTTAGTCGGGATCTTGGTTGGGGTGCCGCCAATCTACGTCCGATCCATCCATCCGGTGCTCTTTTTCAATGGTCTTCAGAGCTGTGGATCAGCTCACGACGTCGCGGCTATGACCCCCCCGTCACGCATCGAGTCCGACAGTCGTGATCAGGCCGTGAGTGCACCGTCGCGTCGTGTGAGATGCGAGTTTGAGTCCATACAATGGTAATAGACCAAGCCCCGTGTCCTGAAGTGTCCAAAAAGTGAAAAATACAATTCAAACAAAAACTATTAACGAGGGAAAAGACCCCAAAGTCCAATCTAGTGTTAAGAGCACTAGACCATTAAGTAATATATATCTAATATAACAATTTAAATCAAAATAAACTAATTGTAATAAAGAATAGAAATTCTCCACATCTATATTATGAGCCAACCTAATGTCTTCGTACCTAGAACAAATTCCAAATACATGCTCTTCATACTCAATGTACCTATAGTCATATAATCTACATATAGGTTCACCCCTATTAATATTAAGCCAAAATTTTTACTCAATTCCAAAACTATGAGATCCAGTTCTATGCCTAGCAATAATATGACGTAAGAACGTAAAGATTCCTCCAAGTAGATAATTTTGTTCACAATAAACGAGCATAGGATTCACATGAAATTGATAGACTACGTGTTGGTGCCGCACTTGCTCCAAATAATGTTTAGAAACTCCTTCTTTAGACGTTCACGTAGTGCTATAGGTTGCAAGTCCCAATCGCATTCTGTCACATACCACCTCAAAGACCAAGTTATTGCATCCGCTAACTATCATTTGGCACGTGTGGCATTCAAAGCTTGAAGAGAAATGCGAGAAGCATCAAGAGATCTCACCCTTATGATGTAAGTGATGGTCATTTATAGAGCTTCAGCCTCTAGAGGTAAACAACCTGTTTCCGCAAGAATAATAGCACATGGAGTTTGATTTCTCACACCCAATTCTTCTTGTAAAAATATTTTCTGCAACCTTTCGACACGCTCCCAACTTGTCTTCTTGCAACCACTTTGGGTTTCATATAATACTACCGGTAACACTAAGCTTTTGAATAAAAAATGTCTAAGACTCCAAGACATTAGATGAGACCTTCTACACCAATTTAACAATGAATATAGAGCTTTGTTACCAACTTCTACTCTCTTTTGCACGCAAAGTGCCCAACTATAATCATTAGAAAAATCAATGCATAGATATTTATAACTCTTTACCTGTTCTAATTGTTGTAATAGAAGTAAAACTTGGATCTAGTGCCCACTATCATGACTTTAGACTTCTCCATATTTACCTTTTTCTAATTCTGGGTACAAAAGCTAGCCAAAGTGTATATGTGTTTATGTAAATTAATTGTATCACGTGCTAGTAATATGATATTATCTGCATACAAGACAGCTTTGATAACAAAGTTTCCAAGCTTGACACCTTCACTATCACATGCTTTTAACTATTCTTCGTTATCATCTATAAAAATTCCAAATAGAGTATGAGAGAGAGTACAACCTTGAATCATTCCAATGGTACTCAAAACCTCTTAAGTTTGAAAAGTGTTGATTTTGGCTCAAATAGAATGGTATAATGTGGCCACAGCTGCTAGAAGATGTGATGGTACTCCAATGACTTGCAACATTTTCCATAATTTATCACAAAATCTTTCTTAAAATAAATGAAGGCACAAAACAAAGTTATTTCATTACCCTTTGACTTCTCCCATAAAACATGCAAAGCCAAGATATGGTCAATGATGTTGTATGTAGGGCTCAAATCTGCTTTAAATTGCGCTCTCTTTCGATGAGATTCAGTCCATGTGCTCAACTTTGACTCCACCAATTTGCCAAACAACTTGGCAAAAACACTACCCACCATGATAATGCTATAGTTTGTCACCAAGTCTTTCTTTCCTGACTTGTGAATATAGAAAATCTTCCATAAAGACCAAGTTGAAGTAAAATCATACATAGCAGCATTCTTTAACGCTTTAGTGAGTATTGGTCCAATAACATCTCCTTCTCACTTCAAAAGTTCAATAAAGGACTTCAAATACTCCGATTTATCATTTGTTTATTTGATGACTTGAGTCATCATCTTTTATTGAGAAAATAAGCCAAATATTCCCTCACAACAAGGCATTGATGCAACGTCGGGAAAGCTTTTCAGCAAAGTCAATTAAACTCTTGGGATCAAGAGTAGGTTTAGAAGAACGTACAGCTAACCATCTTCAAAAAAAATTAAAATTCTCCATGAACTCCTTTGTCAAGGATTCTTGCTTCATCCTAAAAAAAGCTTGTTTCTTAGATTTAACCAAGTCTTTGTAAAGCCTTGTCAAGGTAAGCTGACTTTGGATATCCAAAGATTTGTCAACTAATCACATCCTTGCTTACTTGCAATCAAAGTCAAACCATCAATTGCAAGGAAGATTCCTAGCTCTTTGATCCTTGTGCCACAAAAAGAACTTAGAAGCAATGTCTTTGAGCAATTTTGCTAGTTGCCCACTCGATGTATGTGGATCAAGTCTCCATGAAGTGTGGATCAATAGGTTTTAAAAATGTAGCATGTAATGCTCTTTTTTACTAGGATCCAAACAAAACTTGGAAGAAGCTAAAACAGAATGGCATGGAGAGAGAGGAATTGTTTGTTACAAGAAGAGAGTAAATAAGAGATTTGCATGATCTAATCCTAGCTGAGGTTCTAGAATATCAAATTTCAAAATAAAAGAGCAATTAGTGGCCGAGGATAGAAGATAATCAATACTGCTAACACTTGTAGAAGAAAAACACGTATTGAAAAAGGAGTTTGTAAAGAGAGAGATATCATTGAAAACTTTCAAAGTACTTGTGGCTCAAAAGGTCAGAAAGTTTTCTGTCAAAAGATTTGTACAAGTATCAGAAGAGTTTCTAGACCACAACTATCCTTCAAGTTCTTGAAAGGAGTAAGAAGTCAAAAGATCACCAACTTGGGTAAATTGTGCATAACGTATCGAGCATTGAAATCTCCAACAAGAAAAACTTCATTTTTGCTCTCATAATTAAGAACATCTCTTATAAGTCGATGGAATGGTTGACTCTGATTGCAAGTGCGTGTGGAGTAGATAGTCATGGACAATGATGCAAAGTAACGAATAGCCAAATAACTATAAGATACTTGAGCAAATTTAATATGAAGCCAATGATATTGAACTCCAATATCCTGACCTTCTAAATGTATCCGAGGTAAAAATTGAGATCTGATGAAAGTAGCAATAACGCCATAGCCTCTTCCTGCTCGTTAATTTCTGTGATTCCAAGTGAATCCCACCAAAGTATACACTGGTATCTCTCAAATAGTGTTGCTCTCATGATCCCACGTCTCCACAATGTTGATGATGTCTATCATCTTCCAATTGGATCAACACTCACATACTTTTTTGTAGAAAGACCTATAATATTTCACATAAACACTCTCAAGCTATTGGATTGCTAGATTGATGATAGTCTTTTTCGTTGAGTGACAATTGTTTGTTCATCATGAAGATAAGCAAAAAATCATGCATCTTGAACTTCTTTGACTTTTGAAAGCTCCTTTCTCCTTGACTCTACTTGTAAAGGTGTAAAATCATGATCTAATCAAATCCTACGTCCCTTGAGAACGGCTTTGTTAGCTAAAGCCGTATCACGTTGAGTTCGGTCATTAAACTTAACTATGATAGCTCGAGATTGGGTTCATATAGTTCCAATGCAAAAAGCTTAAGCCACATCTGTATTAGTAACATCAAGTGTTTCAACCAAAAACTTGGTGACAACACTCTTCTCCTCTTCCTTCTTAGATTTAGGTAGACCAAAAATCCTCACATTCTTTCTACGAGAAATTTCATTTGACTTTTCAATCTCTTGCTCTTGACAAAAAAAGATATGAGCAAACTTGTTGGCTTGCTACCAAACAGATTTCATCTTCATTACTAGATTTTCAATCACTTCATGCAATCTAGTAGTTGCAACAGTGGAAACTTGAGAGTCAACTTTCTCTTGAATGTACTCAACATGTTCTGAGATATCAACCATGATCTTTTCAAAACTTTTTTAAAAGAGCTTCAGCTGCCAAATTCATATTGAGTAGCAATTAAAGTAGAATTATGCACATTTTATTCTTCACGGAGTACTTTCAACTCTTCCAAAACCCTTTACACAAGATTGAGTATCAATTTGTCTTGAAAAGTCATCATGTGAATTTCTTTCAAAAACTCAAGACTCAAAGATGTCTCAACTTTGTCTTTCAATTTGAGTTTGGTTTCAAATTTTAAACGCTCGTGCTCCGTGCTTAGTTCCAAGCTCTCACAAAGTTTCAAGTCTAGTGCACACTCTAGCCCAAAGTTACAGCCTTTGCAAGATTCAGCCCTTTACTCTCAAAAACTCAAACCTCAAAAATCTCTCAACTTCGTGCTCCAAATTGCGTTCAGTCTGAGATTTTGCAGGCTTGTGCGCTCTGCCCAATTTCAATCTCCTACAAAGTTTCAGATCCAGTGCACACTTAAGCTTGAAGATACAGCTCCCGTAAAAATTGACTCTATTCTCCTCAAATCTTGAAACTCAAAATTGGATGCAATCTGCTTATGATACTCTGTTTGATCTGAAAATTTGCAAGTTTTAATGCCTTGCATAACCTCATAATGCCATGACATTTTAAGCTCCATTCACACTCCAGTCCGAATTATGACTCCTGTAAAATTTGGCACTCCCCTCTCAAAAAACTCAAATCTCAAAGATGTATCAACTTTGTGCTTCAGATTGCATTCGGTCTGAGATTTTTTGAGCTCGTGCTTCCTGCCTAACTTCAACCTCTAACAAAGTTTCAATTTTAGTGCACATTCAAGCTCAAAGAAACAGCTCTCGTAAAAATTGACTCTCTTTAACTCAAATCTTGAAAGTCAAAGATTGAAACTCAAAATTGGATGCACTGTGCTTTGGAACTCAGTTAGATCTAAAAATTTGCAGGCTTCAGCAATTCCTCCTTGATACGGTTGCGTAGGCCAATAGGTTGCAATTCTCAATTGAGTTCTGTCACATTCCACCTCAAAGACCAAGTCATCACATATGTAAATCACCCCTTGAACGTGTGGCACGCAAAGCTTCAAGAGGAAGTTAAAAGGATCAAGAGATGTTACTCTTTTAACGTAAGTGATAGTAAAAAAGAGAGCTTCAACCTCAATAGGTAGACAAACTGCATCCGCTAGAAGAATAACATATAAAGTTTGAGTCCTCACACCCAAACAGGAATCCTTTCCGTGGCGTTTGGTTTGTTGAGAAGATACACTTGGTTTTAATGATCTTTCACCATCGTAGTTCTCGTCCAGATCAAATAGTGTTGAAATTTCTTCAGCGCAAAAATAACGCATAGACTTTATTGTTCTATGGCTGTATAACAAATTTTTCCGACGTGAGTTGTCTATTGATATAATATATGGGATGGTTGTTTTCTTCTATATCCAATTGTGCCAATGTTGCGTCCACACTTTCTTCGGATGCATCTGTATAAACACAAAATGGTTTCTTTGAATCCAGAGTTCGTAAAATTAATGTTGAAAGCAATGCTTGCTTAGCGTCTCAAAAGTACCTAATGCCTCTGATGTGATTTGAAAAGGCGGTGCGTCATCCTTGAAGAATCTAGTTAAAGATTTGAGGATCATCCCGTACCGCTCAACTGACGATAATAGCTAATAATTTCCAAAAAAAATATAATACCACGTTTGATGGTAAAAAACAACGCTACTAACACCACTTCTCTTTTCTCCATATCAATACCAATTCCCTTCTTGTAATCAATATGATCTACCAATTTATCAAACAAAAATCCAATTTTTGTTTAGTAGACTAGTGTGATTACTAACTCATAGAAGCGTTCAAAAACCTTCTCTAACTTCTCCAAGTGCGAGACGAGATTTTTGTAAATTCCAAAATCATCCATAAATATTCATACAAAATGTCTTAAATATGGTTCCAAAACTTTATTCATTAGCTGTTTGAAAGTAGTTGGAGAATTGCAAAGTTCGAATAACATTACCTAGTAACAAAAGATATCACATGGTGATATGAAGGTGGTATTCAATTGATCTTTTTCCACAATCCTCACTTGATGATATCGGCTGTAGCCATCCGCAAAATAGTACAATTTGTATTCCACTTTCTCAAGAACTTCGTTGCAAAATGGTATGAGATACCGATCTTTGTGACATAGTTGAGTTTCTTGTAATTCACTCAAAGTTGCAATTTCCTATATTTCTTACAAGCCAACGGGATTGTGAATTCCCACTTAGTATTCTTCAACGGTCTGATGAATCTAACTTCTAGTAGTTTTTCCAATTTTACTTTCATTACATCAACATAATTGGAATTCATACAATAAAGTGTCTGCTTGATTGTCTTTGCATTGAAATAAAGTTCAATCCTATGTGTTTCTAAGGTAACTTTCTGTTTGACTTCAATTATAAGGATTTGCAATTGAAGTCAAATAGATAAATAAACTTACGTAACTGGCGGCAAAAGGTTTCTACTCTTGAGAAGACAATTTTGCACCTAGTCGCCTTTGATTTTGTCTCCATGCTATTTCTTCATCTATCAAAATCGGCTTTTGTGGTTGGTGTTGCAGGTACTTTTCTTTGCAGGAGACATTCGCTCTTCAACACCGCTTCAATTAAGTAAAGTCCAACTTAATCATCCGATGAATCGTTTGTGAAAATTACTTCAAATTTTGTATAATCAGCCTCTTTTAAATCGAAGTCGGATTTGTTTGATATTGATGCACCTCATAGTGAAAAAAAAGTAATACGATGTTGATGCAGCCCCTTTCCAATGGTCATGTACCCTTCACCCCAATAATTCCGTACGTGTGCTTTTGTTAGCCACAATTGACCTAAGATCATGAGATATGATCCATCTTATTCTAACATCACGTATAAATCTACTTTAGTGAAAATGCCTAAAACGTTGATACAAACATTAAAAATCATACCATGAGGTTTATAGATTTTGTTGTTTGTCATTTTTAAGGTAATGGATTAAGGTATGTCAGTTTCAAGACCTATGTACCTCGTTGCTAGAATTATTATTACATTGACAACCGCTCCTTCATTTATTATGACACCTTTAAACATAGATACCATACATTCAACAATTATAATCCCATCATACTCATATTGAACTCTAATAGTATCGAGTACCCGAGAAATAGATGAAACTTTATACACTAATAGATTTTTTTTTTCAATTCCTTACAAACTCATGAGATCATTGTCATTAATTGGCCAATAGTAATATCAGTATTCTTACCTTCCACGTCGTCCAAAGTTGAATGTAAACAGTGATATTTTGAGATTGGAAAATCTTGAAAACCAATCCACATATGTTGAGATTTTTTAATACTTTCTCTTTTGCCATCTCCTTCATCCGTTTCATGCTCTCATTTTGAGATTCTTATTGTAGTTGCTAATAATAGTGATGACTAACTATATATATGCTATATATAGTTATCCATTACATCCATCTCATTCTTAACAAAAAACGAGGAATCATTCAGGAAACACAAGACACACTCATATAAAGTGGTTCATCCTCAGGGGCTACGTCCACGGCTGAAGCGCACGAAAAGCTTTACTGAAACTAAATACACAATACTCGTTTAAAAGAAGCGTTGGCCTTGGGGGTATATTTATCTCCAAAGCCAGCGACACACCTAGCTATAAATAGCTATAACCTGAGGTTACTCATTAACCAGAGTTAACCTCAACAATCTCCCGCTTAACTCGTGTTAAGGAAACAATAACCTCTGTAACCTATATCATTAATCAATGGGAAGTTCCAGACAAAAAACTAACACAAGGCCTTTCTTTACACGAGAGTAAATTAGAATTAGACCGTAGCCATAACAAGATAGAGTAATAACATAAAGAGGTAAATAGAAAATTTGCTTGCATAGAATGATCAAAGATCTCATAGTCTATATAATTACTCCGCGGGAAGTTCTAGACAGAAATTTAATACAAGCTCACTCCTTACACAAGAGTTAACTAGAGCTAAACCGTAGCCATCACATGATAGAGTAAATATATAAAGAGATAACTCAAGCTACTATGCTAGCAAATTCTACATGTGCTCCCCATGTACAACCTGCATGGTAGCACAATGTCGCGTGAAATTCTCCAATGGAACAACTTTGGTCAAAGCATCAGTTGGATTGAGTTTACTGTCGATCTTGACTAGCTCAATCGTTTTATCAGACATTGCTTCTCTGATAAAATGATATCTGATGTTGATGTGCTTCACTATGCTATCCATGACCTGGTTCGCAGCCAAATGTAAAGCGCTTTGGCTATCAGAATGAAGTTTAACCACGCTCTACTTGAATCCCATTTCCATGATAAGCCTATCCAACCAAATAGCTTCTTTTGCTGCTTCTGCTGATGCCACATATTTAGCTTCCGTTGTTGACTAAGCTACACATTTCTGCAAGGTAGATCTCCAACTAATGCTTCCACCGCCAAGTGTAAACACATACCCAGTTATAGATCTCATTTTATCTAGATCTTGTCAGTATTCAGCACTAACGTAACCAAACAAGGATTTGGCATTGTCTAATAGACCATCAAACAGTAAGTCATAATTCAAAGTACTCTTCAAATATTTCATAATCCATTTCACTACTTCCTAGTGAACTTTCCCTAGATTTGACATATACCTGCTTACCTTATCCATCGCAAAAGCAATGTCCGGCCTAGTGCACACCATCAAATACATGAGGCTGGCTACGACTTGTTCATAGGGAACACATGACATATTTCCTTTCTCCACAGCATCAATAGTACAGTGAGCTGCAAAGAGTTTGAAATGTGCCATCAAAGTAGTCCAAACTCCTTTGGAATCGATCATGTTGAACCTGTCAAGTATACGACGGTCATACTTGTCTTGACTCAACCATAATCTCTTCTATTCATGATACCTATGGATCTTCATGCCTAATATTCTCTTCGACTCCCCCATATATTTCATCTTAAATGCAGACTTCAACTTACTTTTGCATTCTTCAACATCGGATTGGTTTTTTCCCCAGTATGAGCATGTGGTCAACGTAGAGTACTAAAATGATGAGATTGAACGTCTCATCATTTACCTTCTTCATGTAGACACAAGGATGATACACGCTCCGTAAAAAACCTTGTGCCTTCATGAACTCATCAAATCGCGTATTCCACTGCATAGCAGCTTGCTTCAGTCCATACAATGATTTCAACAATCTACAAACCAACCTCTCTTGGACTTTGATCTCAAACCAAACAGGTTGTTTCATGTAGATTTCCTCCTCTAAATATCCATAAAGAAAGGTTGTAACCACATCCATCTAATCCATAACAAGATCAAATATTGCAACAAGTGTACATACTAGACAAATTGTAGCATACTTAGCTACAAATGAAAAAACTTTGTTGTAGTCCACGCACTTCTCTTGTGTGAAACCTCTAACCACCATCCTAGCTTTGAAGATTCTTGCCTCGTTTCTTAATGGATTGTCCTTCAGCTTGTACATCCACTTGGAATCAATCAGCGTTTGATCCGAAGGAGGTTCAACCAGCTTCCAAGTCTTATTGTCAATCAAGGATTCCATCTCCCGCTCCATAGCAACAATCCACTGAAGCTTGTTGACCGAAGCTTGAGCTTCCTTGTATGAAAAAATTTCACCTTCTTCCAAAATAAACGCCATACCATCCCCATCTTCAACATCAAAGTCACAATCTTCGAGATTGGATGAATTTGCCCATACAACAAACCTTTCAGGATCCCTACTATCACGATGCGATCTCCTAGTAGATGTTTCCGGTTGATCTCAATCGTCTGAAACTATTGCAAAAGGCTCATCAAAGTTAACTCGCTCATGTTCCTCATTATCTTGATGCACCGGTGCTCCTTTTTGTGATAGTTCATTAGTGATACAATGATCAAACTCCCCCACAACGACATCCGTGTCCGAAGATTTCCCCTTGTCAGAACGAGGACTCTTAAAATTCTCCCCCTCTTTCAATAAGCCAAGCTCATTGAAAGAAACATCTCTACTAACAATCACCTTACAAGCTAGTGGATCCCATAGCATGTAACCTTTCACTCCACTTGCATATCCAAGAAAACGACAATTCTTGGACGTAGGGTCTAACTTAGTCATGTGCTTCTATGGTGTAAGAGGATAAGCAGTACAATCAAAAACCTTCAAACGGTGTGGAGAAATTGATTGCACTAAAAGGCGAGAGGTTTACCAAATAAATTGCAGTGTTGACGGTTTCGGCCCAAAACTCTCCTGGTAAACCAGATTCGCTTAGCATACTCTGCAACTTCTCCAACACTGTTCTGTTGAATCTCTCTGAAACAACATTTTGTTGGGGAGTGTAAACTGTTGTGAAGTGACGAGTTATCAGCTCCTATGTACAATATCTTTGAAACTCCTCAAAAGTATATTCGCCGCCATTATCCGATCCTAAATATTTTACCCTCTTGCCAGTTTAAGTTTCAACTTGTACGTGCCAAGTTTTGAAGGTGGAAAACACCTCAGACTTGTGGGTAAAAAAATATACCCACACATACCTTAAGTAATCATCTATAAAAGATACATAGTAGAGCTTTTTTGAGAGTGAGGAAGTAGGAGATGGACTTCACACGTCACTATGTACATACTCTAGTATCTCCGTGGCATTATGAGTTCCAACGAGGTAAGCTCGCCTATGCTATTTTTCCATGATGCAATGTTCACAAAAGTTGAAGTCAATTTTACCCAAACTCGATAACACTTTTCTCTCATCAAGAAGAGACAAGTATCTATTACTCATATGCAAGCATGGATATAATAATCTCCAGCCTAAATTACCTAAATAAGTATAATTTAGTCTCCTAAAAAAATTTACTTCAGTCCATTTAAAAACATTAATTTAGTCTTCTTACAAAGTTCATTTACGCTAATTTAGTACACTAAAAAGGTAATTTAGACCAATTTAATTTCTAAAAAAATTAATTTAGGCTAATTTAGTTTACAAAACTTTTTTTTCAGAGTAAAAATTTTTTAATTTTTTTTTTCTACAAAAATTACATTCATGTATAAATTTTTTTAAAAATATCCATCAATTATACATACGTGTCCACTCTCCATTGCTTATAACATGTACACACCAAATCATAACTCCCTTAATTTAGTCGCATAATCACCATCAAGTCTAGGTAATTTAGGCGACCGTATATACGGTCGCCTAATACAACCATGCTTGCTCATATGGCCTAATCTGGAGTGTCATAAATGAGACATCTCTAAGCGAGATCTGGTAAAGTTAACTTCTCCAAAAATTGTGATGCACTCTAGTAAGTACATATTATTGTGCTTGTATCCCCTAAGTAAAACCTTCTTATCACTGGATTTGACATCTAACACGCCCTACCTAGAGCTTCACTCCAAGTCGTGTGAGTCTAACACTCTAAGAGAGATCAAGTTCTTTCTCATGTTATGTATAAACCTAACGTGTGTCAGTGTTCGGTTGACACCATCAAATATGCGGATTTGTACAGATCCCACACCCTCAATCTTACAAGGTTGGTCATTCTCCATAAGAACGGAACTGTTTGATCCTTAGAAAGTACAGAAGAACTCCCTAATGTAACAAATTTGATAAGAACAACCACTATCCAAAATCCATACATCACCAACAACTATTGGTGAACTACAGAGTGCATACCTCTGGCATCATAGACCGTCGGCAAACACGTCTTCCTCTTCTGAGTGAAGACGTTCCGCAACATTCGCCACTTGAAGGAGATTCGCATCTCTTACTATCATCTGACAGTCCTTCTTGATGTGACCATTCTTGCCACATCTCGATTACACCAAGTTCTTCAAGTTCCTCTTGTTATGGGATGGAACCCGAAACTTAACTCTCTTGCGCTAAAGGGATGTGGATCTGCAACCTCCAGATTGGCTCTCACTCAGGTTTACCTCAAATGGCTTTTCGGTAGCTCATCATGATTCTAGAAGACTAGGATTCTGCATTATACTCATAACCTAAACACACTATGACACAATCTCTCAAGGTATTACTCCAACTCATACACTCATTGACACTCCAAGTTACTAAAAATTTGTCACTATTTCATATATGAAACAAGTCTCTACATATGAACTCTCCAAATTTGCTTCAGAGTCTCTTTCGTACCTCTCTATATATACTATCAGAGTCAACCATTCCATTGACTTATAGGAGATGTTCTCAATTATCAGAGCAAAGGTGAAGTTTTTCTGGTTGGAGATTTCAATGCTCGAATAGATTGTGCACAATTTACCCAAGTTGGTGATCTCTTGAGTTCTCCCTCCTTTGAAGAACTCAAAGATAGTATGTGGTGTAGAAACTCTATTTATATTTGTACAAATTCTTTGACAGAATACTTTCTAACCTTTGGAGCCACATGTAATTTGAAAGTTCTCAACGGTATCTCCCTCTTTCCCAACTCCCTTTCCAATACGTGTTTTTCTCCAACAAGTGTTAGCACCATTGATTATCTTCTATCTTCAGCCACTCATAGCTCTCTTGTTTTGAAATTTGATATTCTAGAACCTCAGCCAGAGTCAGATCATGCACCTCTCTTATTTACTCTCTTGTTATAAAAAACAATCCCTCTCTCTCCATGCCATTTTGTTTTAGCTTCTCCCAAGTTTCGTTTAGATCCTAGTAAGAAAGAGCAGTATAGGTTACATTTTCAAAACCTTTTGACTCACACTTCATGGAGCCTTGATCCACATACAGCAAGTGGGCAATTAATAGAGTTGCTCAAAGACACTGCTTCTAAGTTCTTTTTGCGGCACAAGGATCAAAGAGCTAGGGGGCTTCCTTGCAATGGATGGTTTGACTTGGATTGTAAGCAAGCGAGGATGATCATACTCTTGATCCCAAGAGTTTGATTGACTCTGCTGAAAAGCTTTATTTCTTTTCCAACGCTGCATCAATGCCTTGTTGTGAAGGAACATCAGGCTTATTTTCTAAATCAGAGGTGATGACTCAAGTTAGAAAATTAGCAAATGGTAAATCGGAGGATTTGGATGGTCTTTCTATTGAATTTTTGAAGTGGGGAGGAGATGTTATTGGACCAAGACTCACCAAAGCGTTAGAGAATGCAGCTATGTATGGTTTTCCTTCAGCTTGGTCATTACGGAAGATTGTGCCTATTCACAAATCAGGAAGGAAGGAATAGGTGACAAACTATCGCACTATCATGGTGGGTAGTGTTTTTGCCAAGTTGTTTGGCAAATTGGTGGAGTCAAAGTTGAGCACATGGACTGAATCTCATCGAAAGAGAGCACGGTTTCAAGCAGCCTTTCGCCCCACATACAGCACCATTGACCATATCTTGGCTTTGCGTGTTTTATGGGAGAAGTCGAAGGGCAACGGCGAAGCTTTGTTTTGCGCCTTCATTGATTTTAAGAAAGCTTTTGACACCGTACCTTGTGAGTTATTATGGGAATGGCTGCAAGTCATTGGAGTACCATTAGATCTTCTAGCAGCTGTGGCCACGCTTTACCAATCTGTTCGATCTAAGATCAACACTTCTCAAACTGAAGAGGTTTTGAGTACCATTGGAGTGATTCAAGGTTGTACTCTCTCTCCTACTCTATTTGGAGTTTTTATAGATGATATCGAAGAGTGGTTGGAGGCATGTGATAGTGAAGATGTCAAGCTTGGAAACTTTGTTATCAAAGCTCTGTTGTATGCAGATGATATTATATTACTAGCACGTGATGCAATTAGTTTACAGAAACACCTATACACTTTGGCTAGCTTTTGTACCCAGAATCAGATGGAGCTAAATATAGAGAAGTCCAAAGTCATGATAGTGGGCACTAGATCCAAGTTTTCCTTTTATTACCAGGATCTACAATTAGAAGAGGTGAAGAGTTATAAATATCTAGGCATTGATTTTTCTAATGATTATAGTTGGCCACTTTGTGTGCAAAAAAGAGTAGAAGGTGGTTACAAAGCTCTATATTCATTGCTAAATCGGTGTAGAAGGGTTCATCTTGTGTCTTGGAGTCTTAGAAATTTTTATTCAGAAGCTTAGTGTTGCCGGTAGTATTGTATGGAACCCAAGTGTGGGGTCCTGGTTGTAAGAAGACAGGTTGGGAGCGTGTGGAGAGGGTGCAGAAGATATTTCTACAAGAAGAATTGGGTGTGAGAAATCAAAACTCATATGCTATTCTTCTTGTGGAAACATGTTGTTTACCTCTAGAGGTTGAAGCTCTATACTTGACCATCACTTACATCACAAGGGTGAGATCTCTTGATGCTTCTCGCCTTCCTCCTCAGGCTTTGAGTGCCACACGTGTCAAAGGATGGTTAGCGGATGTGATAACTTGGTCTTTGAGGTGGAATGTGACGGAACGCGATTGGGACCTACAACCTATAGCACTACGTGAACGTCTAAAGGATGAGTTTTTGAATATTATTTGGAGCAAGCGCGGCACCAAGATGCAGTTTTATCAACTTCATGTAAATCCTATGCTTGTTTATTGTGAACAGGATTACCTACTTGCAGGAATCTCTACGTCCTTACGTCATATTATTGCCAGGCATAGATTTGGATCTCATAGGCTTGGAATTGAAGAAGTACGTTGGCTTAATATTGATTGGAGTAAACGTATTTGTAGGCTATGTGATGGAAGAGAAGTTGAGCATGAAGAGCATGTATATCTTACTTGTACTAGATATGCAAAGATTAGAGTGACTCATAAAATAGATGTAGAGAATTATTATTCTTTGTTACAGTTAGTTACTTTTGATCTAGGTTGTTATATTAGGGACATTATTAGTTATCGTTCTAGTGCTCTTGGCACTAGTTAGGGATTGGCCTTTGGGGTCTTTTCACTTGTTTGTGGCTGTCGCTTGTATTGTGTTTTTCAGCCTTTTGACCCTTTGGGTCCCCCGGATTTGATCTATTACCATTACCATTATTTGAGAATTTACCATAGTAACAAATGGTAATTCCTTTCTAACCTACTTTTACAAAGATAAACCATAGTAAGGTTGACTAGTTATCAATATGTGGCAACATGCTATTGGCCTCCTAAACCTTCTAGATGTTTACTAATCCCTAGATTGAGGTGGCGACATGCCATTTGTGCCTTTTCAACTTCTAGAACTTTCACTTTCCACTAAGTCAACATTAGACTTAGTTTAATCAATGGATTACTCCTTACTTTAGTCAAACCAATCAAAACATGAAGTCCAAAAGTCATTTCTTTTGGAATCTAGACTTTTGTACAAGACAAAATAGAAGTGCTCACTCAAATCTTCTAGAACTTCTCTAGTTATTCCGCCAAGTCTAGACATTATAACTAAACTAGCTAGACTTAGTCATAACTAGCTAGATTTAGTCATAACTAGCCTAACCATGATTAACTCCTTGGCTAATTCTAGTTTTATTTCACACATGCAATATCCGGTCTTACATTTACCCACCGACCAAGATTTCACTACGCTTTCGGAGTGAAAGAATCTGATCTTCGATGGAATAATTTCAACTTGTCGTGGTTGACTCGATCAAAGTGACATACTCCTTACTCCTTGATATCATAAGTAAAGTTTTTCCACACCTTCTCAACTATGAAAGGTCCAAAATACTTAGGAAGAAACTTTTTCCTAGCTCTCTTGTATCTAATTGCATCAAAGAGCATCACCCAATCACCTTCCTTGAACGGCTTCAAGTTCTGATTTCCACTTCGTTTGTCGTGATACTTCTTCTGCAACTGTTGAGCCCGCTCCACTTGTACCATGGCTAGTGCTCGAGCTTCCTCCAACTCCATCAATTGTTGTTGGCGAGACTTGATGGCTTCTGCTCCATTTGATTTCTTCAACCTGTGCTGGATTGTCATGAAAGTAGTCAAGTCAAACTGTATTGGGAGCTTTGACTCAACTCCATACACTATCCGAAAAGGTGAATATCCGGTAGATGTTTTCCAAGTCGTTCGATACTTTCCAAGTCGTTCGTTATCTTGTGGGAACAAGATAGTATGCAATCTCTTGTCCCAGTTTTGCTTGCTCCGTCCATGTCTGCATCCTTGGCCAACATCATACAAAGAGTGTAGTTGGTCCGCTCCGCCAACCCATTATCATTGGGTTTGTAGGAAGTGATCACTCGAGACTTGATGGAAAAATGATCTAACATTGCTTGGATCATACTTCCCACAAACTCTCCTCCTCTATCCGACACTAACTCCAAAGGACAACCAAATCTGGTTATGATTCTTTCATAAAAAAACCTACCAACCTCCTTCTCATTGGTAGATTTTAGTGGCCTTGCCTCTACCCACTTGGTAAAATAATATTTAGCTATCACAATGAACTTATTTCCCCGAGGAGTAAGATTCAAAGGACCTACAAAATCTATCCCCCATTTTTCAAAAGGACCTAACATTGGAACAGAAATCAAAGGAGAGGTTTTCATGGATTTTTTAGCAAAAGCTTGACACACATCACAACTCTTGCAAAATTCCACACAATCTTTGAAAATACCCTTCCAATGATATCCAGCATCAAGGATCTTGAAGGCTGTTACCTTCCCCGCAAAATGTCCTCCACACACGGCACCTTCGTGAAACTCCTTCATGAGTTGCAATGTTTCGCCTCTTCCAACAGCTTGCGTAGCAGACCGTCAGCTCCTTGATGAAATAACACCTTCTCAATGATCATATAGGGTTGACATCTTTTTACCAATGCATTACTTTCTCTTGAATGCATACCTTGAAGAAATTCTCCTTTGAAGATGAACTCCCGAATCTCCTTGTACTCCTCTGGTACCAATATCACCGTGTCCATGACCAACAAATCTTCGTCCGGAAAAGTGTCATCCATAGATTGATCTCTTTTCTCATCATAAGCTCTTGACAACAAATCCACATTAGCATGCTTCTTTCCCGGTCGATCCTCGATTGTATAATCAAATTCCGCTAGTAGTTGTTTCCATCTAGCTATCCTCCCCTCAGCATTAAGCTTGTTAAAAATATATTTCAAGGCCTTATGATCAGTCACTATAGTGAATTTTCCACCCAAAAGATAGTGTCGAAACTTTTTAAGTGAAAAGATGACAGCTAAAGCTTTCATTTTGGTCACTGAATAATTCTTCTCTGCTTGTACCATCTGTCTGCTAGCATAGGCAATTGGATGATCATGCTTTTCATCATCAAATTGATTCAAGGTGCATCCTACAACAATATTTGATGCATCTGTATACAGAAGAAAAGGTTTACCCCAATCAGGTTTTGCCAAAATTGGAGCCGTCACCAACGCCTTCTTGAGTGCCTCAAACGCCAACTTCGCCTCTTCATCATTGAAGATGAGCTCGTATTTGATCCACTTCTTCATGTAACTCGTCAAGGCATGAGCTTTGTTGGAGAAGGACAAGATGAACCTCCGATAGTACCCCACCATACCAAGGAATTGTCTCAACTTGGTCAACGTCAACGGAAAAGGTAACCCCATGATCCTCGTCAACTTCTTTGGATCCTTAGCTATACCATTCTTGGAAATGATGTGCCCCAACAATAAGCCTTCCTCACATCCAAAAATGCATTTTTCTAGATTGAGTGAAGCTTTGGCTTCCTCCAAACGTTGGAGTATTTTGATCAAATGATCAAAATGATACTCCTTCCTCCCGTACACACAAAAGTCATCTATGAAATCTCTCACAAACTTTCCAATGAAAGTTTCAAACACCCTATTCATGAACCTTTGGAAAGTGGCTGGAGCATTACATAGACCAAATGGCATTACTCTAAAGGCAAATGTTCCCCATGGTGTGGTAAAGGTAGTTTTCAATTGATCCTCTAAAGCAATTTGAATTTGATTATAGCCACTATAACCATCTCCAAAACTATACCACTCATGGCCTGCTACCTCCTCTAAAATCTCATCTATAAATGGTAAAGGATAGTAGTACTTCTTTGTGACAGCATTAAACTTCTTGTAATCTACACATACACGTAGTTTACCATTCTTTTTCTTCATTATCACAATAGGAGACACCCATTCCAAATTTTCTACATCATAGATGAAGCCAGCCTCACTCAGGTTGTCAATCTCCTCTTTTACCACCACAGCTGTAGGAGGATTGATTCGTCGTTGCTTCTGCCGAATAGGGAGAGCTTTCTACTCCAACTCAATGTGATGAGTTTCGAGTGTCACAAGCTTCAAATCTTTGTAACTAAAGGCAAAGACATTGATATATTTGCGAAATATATCCAAAAATCTTGCCTTCTCCTCCATGGTAACATTTGGACCAAACTTGAGGGTGGAAAGTCTTCGACACACCTCCTCCTCGCTCATCTCCACTTTGTCCGGATCTTTCTTCACCCCCGGTCTAGGAAGCAACTCCATGGCAGCAACTACTTGAATTTGTACATCATCATCTGAAGAGTCGTCTAACGATGTTTCTTGATCAGAAATTAACATGTCGGTGTCAACATCTGAAAAACTGCCACTCTCCTAACTCTCAGATTCCCAATATTCGTCGGTTGGTCTATTATAGTCGGTAACAGAACTTCCTCCTCCTGTCAAAGGAACCTTCACCCGATGGTTCTTAGGGCCAATCCTCAGATAGCCCTTGTGCCATCGATCAGTAGTTCTCACCGCCCTCAATCAAGGACGTCCCAACAGCAAATCATAACTAGCTTCCTTGAGTACTTGGAAGAAAAGTAAGGTTTGCACACCTCTCACACTTACCACAACTTTGTCAACCACACCAAGTGGTTTTACATTCTGTTTGTTGGCCATACCAACAGTTATACTCAAAGGTCTGGAAAGTCGCATCCCCAACTTCATCAACAATCTTTCAGACATTGCATTTACAGCAGAACCACCATCTACTAGCACGTCTGAAACATCATGGCCATCGATCCTCACTTTGATCTTTGAGGCATGTGTACATACCTCCGAGGCAGCAGCATCCACCACACCAACTCCCACATTAGTCATGTGAGCCTTTTTCTTGGATCTTTGCTTCTTGATCCTTGTGGAGCTAAGGCCTCCTCTCAACTCCTTCCGTATGGCTGGATTTAAAGCAATGAGTTGGCCAACTGTGATATTGGCCTTCTAACTTCCTACATCTTCCACCACGTCATACTTAGCTTGAGAAGATGAAATGGAAAAGTCATTCATGCCCAACTTCTTTCTTGATACTCTTGGTTGACTAACTCCACTTGATCGTGTACTCCGACTAGGCATGTCCTCCATGGAAATTGACTCATCTGCAAATCGAGCACGTTTCTTCTCATGTGCAAGGATATCCACCTTCCACTTTGAGCTCTCTTCTTTCTCAAATATGCATTGATGAGGAAATACATCAATGGATGCTACTCCCTTATCCTTGGCTTGTTGTGTGGCCGGTGCATTGTTGTTGTGCCGAATTCCATCATGTTGTCGAGGCCTAGGATAATTTCGCTGAAAATGAGGACCGTCACAAGTAAAACAAGAAACTGCAAAGTTTCCTGGAGGTGGATTTCCTCTTGGAGGATAATTTCCATACTCTCGAGAACTTCCTCCTACATTCTGATTCCTCTTCTCCCACAACTGTACTACATTGATCTTGAGGTCTGCTAGAGTTTCCGTAATAGATTTCAACTCATTTTGCAAATCTACATTAGGATTCACCATTGTGGATGAACTAGCAAGATTTGAACCCGTGGATCTTCCTACAACCGGTGGACCTACTTCTCTAGGCACCAAGCTAGAATCATCATCTTCTAGGCTTTACTCCATTCTAATAGCAATTTGAATGGCTTCAGCTTTAGAAGAAGGCTTCTCATATCTCACCTTACTTCGAATCTCGGGTCTCAAACATCCGACGAAGTTCTTCATGAGCATTGCTCGTATCCCCACCATTGTAGCATCCACTTCGTCTCCACCCTTCCTCAACATCACTTGGAATTTGGACTCTAACTTCTCAGTTCTCTCCACATAGATCCTCACCTTCTCGTTCTCTCCTTGTTTCAAGAAGGTGATCTCACACATCAGCTTTTCATAACTTTCATTAGGAAGAAAGTTTTTGATGAGGCTCTCCGTCAACGTCTTCCAAGTGTACTCCTCCACATGTTCTCTCGTGTACTCCTGGTACCATTTGAGAGCAGAATCCTCCAAGAAATCCGGCAAAAGCATAGCCCACTCAACCTTCTTCCTTTCATTGTTTCTTATGCAAGCCCTCTTGAAGTGCCTAACAAAGGCTTCTACATCCTCATTTTCCCTCCCATAAAACACCGGAAGCTTTCCTATTTCCAACTAATTTTTTTATTTTTTATTTTTTATTGGAAATTTATATGGAACTCCCTAATACAATACAAACAACACTAACTCCATCCTTGAATAATTCATCAAAGTAAACACAAAAGGAATTGGTTGCTCCAAGATAGCCAAAGCTCTCTCCTCCCCTAGGCATACAATGAGTCTTACCCTCATCATCATCTTCTCCATCCGAATGATGATCTCCATCTTCAGTTTGAGCTTGAACCCGCTAAGGTCACTTTCTCCGTTTCAGCACTTAGCTTGCCGTCAACCCCTTCCACAAGTGATTCTAGAAGCGCCTTCACTCCGCTGCATTCGTGTCCCGCCGACAGTCCAATCACTCCGCAATTGTCACAAAAGGTTGCACTTTGGGATTCATGTGGCAATGATGGTCCCAAGTGAAGTTTCAAATCTCCCAAGGTCCTCCTGCTCCTTAATCTTCTATCCTTGTTCCGCAGGGAACAATTGACAACCTTATGTCCCTCCTCTCCACAGTAAAAGCAAGTCTCACGTTTCACTCTTGGGGATTGACTAACTACTCTTTCTTCAAACTCCACCTTGAATTCTCTTGTATTGGAGTCTATAGATACTATAACATCAAAACCTTGAGTTAATTTGGATAACCTAACTTTCCAGCCCCCTTGATCACTCATTTTTCCATAAGGTGGAAACCACTCAAAAGGTCTCTGCCAGAAACGTTATCTACTAGGCCAAAAGTGCGAATAAAGAAACCCAAAACTTTTGCTCTCTTATCCTGATTTTGTACCCCCTAAACTTCAAATCATCATAACTTCATCTCTAGACGTGATCTCTCAGTGAAATTTTGACTCGCACGTAGATGATCTTTCAATACACACGCGTAAGAAGTTTTAAAGCATAAATTGAAATAGAAAAAAAGTAATTTACTCTGTACACACTTTTTAGAGAGAAAACTTTTGGTACTCGTGAAAACCCCCTCAACTTCTAACTCTCATATCTTTCTGTTAACTCATGATCTAGACCTGAAACAAAACTGTAAACGTTCTCTATCTTTCACTTTAAAATCAATAAAAACTTTGAAAAATAACTTCAAAGATACTTATTCGGTGTCTAAGATCACTTTTCTCTCAAAAAGACATGTTAACGTGAACAAAACATACAAAATCAATTTGAGAGATTTGCTTGATGGGACCCCTGCGGAAAGTAATTTGCTTGATGAAACCCTTTAGGTTTCATTTTACCCGATGGGACCCCATGAACGATGCACCGTCACCCATGTTCTAATAACAACTAGAGAGAGTGCAACGAGTCCACCGCACCCACAGACAGAGTGGACTTCGCACTCCATCACACTCACTTGTTTTTATGTTGTCATTCTGTATCCGGCCACTCTCCAAGGAGACGAGCAAAGAAATGTTCATCTGGAGTTTATTTGTTCGCTACAAATGGGTGATCGGGAGACTTGAGCTCGGACCACGCAGGGTTACGGAAGGAGTGTGCAAGTGGGAGGCAACAAAGAAATCCGCGAATCTTTGCGATCGAAAGAATTGAAGCATAACAAATTGCACTTCGAGCAAAATTGATCTTTGTCCCCGTGATAATCGACCAGAAATATAATCAGGGATTGATCTTTGATTGTAATTCCCGCATTGTAACTAGTAGTAATCGTAGTTACAAGAACTATGTTCGACGGCACACCGTCGTTGGGGTCCCATCGGGTAAAACTAAACCTGAGGGGTCCCATCAAGCAAATTACTTTCCGTAGGGGTTCCATCAAGCAAATCTCTCCTATCATATGAGACTATTGGATAAACAAAGGGAATTTTGCTCTCAAGCACACTCTCCGCTCCTTCATTCTCCAATATTAACACCAAGTGATCGCTCATGGATACTTTCTCTCGAGCTAGAATTCGAATCCTAAACATTCCGCCTTCTAGATTAAGGTCCCGGCAACGGAACAAAAAATGCAACCTCCGGGCTGACTCTCACTAAGGTTTACCTCAGATGGCTTTTCGGTAGCTCATCATGATTCTAGAAGACTAGGATTTCGCATTATACTCATAACCTAAACACACTGTGACACAATCTCTCAATGTATCACTCCAACTCATACACTCATTGACACTCCAAGGTACTAAAAATTCGTCACTCTTTCATATATGAAACAAGTCTCTACATATGAACTCTCCAAACTTGCTTCAGAGTCTCTTCCGTAACTCTCTATATATACTATTTGAGAATTTATCATAGTAACAAATGATAATTCCTTTCTAACCTACTTTTACAAAGATAAACCATAGTAAGGTTGACTAGTTATCAATATGTTGCAACATGCCATTGGCCTCCTAAACCTTCTAGATGTTTACTAATCCTTAGATTGAGGTGGCGACATGCCATTTGTGCCTTTTCAACTTCTAGAACTTTCAATTTCCACTAAGTCAACATTAGACTTAAGTAAAACCAATCAAAACTAAACATGAAGTCCAAAAGTCTTTTCTCTTGGAATCTAGACTTTTGTACAAGACAAAATAGAAGTGCTCACTCAAATCTTCTAGAACTTCTCTAGTTATTTCGCCAAGTCTAGACATTATAGCTAAACTAGCTAGACTTAGTCATAACTAGCTAGATTTAGTCATAACTATCCTAACCATGATCAACTCCTTGGCTAATTCTAGTTTTATTTCACACATGCAATATCCGGTCTTACAGATCTCTGCCGCTTGAACACTGTACGTTGCAAATTGTCATGACCCAATGGTTGCAACTGACCCCGGATCACAGTAAGTGTAGTACTTGAAGGGAGTGGACGAGAGAATGACAACATCTCTTGTTCCACCTCGTCCACTAAGATAGCACTTACAACCTCGTTGTAAGTTACAGCCTTGTTATCACGATGAAGGAGAATCTTTGATAGTCTTTGGTAAGAGGGAGGCAATGAGTAGAATAGATTCATAGCTTTTTTAATGTTAGAAAGCTCCTCTCCCATACTTTGAAGATCTACCGACAAATCTCCGTAGGCGTGAATGTGATACTGAATTCTTGATACTGGCCTCATACTGAAGTGCAATAGCCTCATGTAGGTGTTCATCACATGTGAGATTTTTTTCTGATGAAACCATCTCTGTAGGGCATCAAAAAGCTGTGTAACCTGAGAATACTCCTCAACTTGCTTCATAACCAAAAGATCTAGATAACCCATCACAATGTAGACTGCTTGCTCTTGTGAATCCCTCCCATCAATGTCGATAATGTGCAATGATTTGTCTTGAAGTACATTAGCGAGACCCATAGATCTCAGCTTGCTTTTCATCTGCTTTTTCAAAAGTAGGTAATCACCTCGGCCATCAAGAAGAAGAATGTTGTTCCTGGTTCCTCCAAGTTGTTTTGATGCCATCTCAGTTCGACAAAAACTAGAGACATTGTCTGCTGCCGCATCAATTTTGTCCTTCGGGTGCATTTTCAACTGCTGAAAAAAGATCAAGATACACTAGTTACGTCAAGAGTTTTCCAACGATACCCAATTTGCCTATATGCCGGCAAAGAGTGGTTGGAATTGCCAGCCTGTGCGTGAATTACCTCTACGCCCACCGTCGTCCGCGATACAGTGTGAGCACCCGTGATCACTCTTGCCTATGACAACCATCATACGCAACTTACACCTTCCGTAACCCACGACTAATGTCGTCCGCGACTATATCTGTCACCCGCGAGTCTCGTCGCCCGTGACCACTGTCGCCTGCAACTTAAATATCTATAACCCGCGATTGTCGTCGCTCGTAACCTCCGTTGCCTGCAACTGAAAAAACCATTACCCGCGACTATAGTCGCTAGTGAACGTTAGAGCTGTCACCGGCGACCACGTTTTATACTGATCACGTTTTCCTTGAAATCACCACGTCAACCGTGACGACGATACACCAACCACGTGACTATAACCACGTGGACTGCTACCACGAGCCCTGCAACAAAGTCGGCCACGATCACGTCATTTGTAGCCGGAAAACGTTAACTTTGCCGGAAGACCCTAACTGTTCCGGAAAAAAATTTTGCCGCTGCCGTGGAGGTGACGAAAGAACCCTTAACTCCGGAAAATTTTTGCCGCTCGCTAGGGAGTAAAAAGAAAATTTTTGTCGCTCCGCCTTGAAGTCGATGCAGCCGTTAGGGTCGAGGCGGTACTGCGCAGGGGGGGTTGGTCCCTCCCACCTTGGGGGTGGGTCCCCTGCCTCGATGGAGGTGGGTACTCGCCGCCCAGGGCCGCTTCGATGCTTCGCCGATTTGGAGCCCACCGCTCGATTGCATATTTGGAGCCGGCCGCTTGGAGGGGAACGCACATGGAGGGGGGGAGGGAATACGCCTTCGTCGCTTCGGGAGCCCACCACTCGGGAGGTGGCCGAATTGCACAGCACGCCTTCGCCGCTCTGGGAGCCCGTTACTCGGGAGGAGGGGGGGTTGGCCGAACTGCACAGGAAGGGAAGAAAAAATGACACGCCTTCGCCGCTTCGGGAGCTCGCCGCTCTCCGCTTGAGAACCAAAACACCTCGACTTCTCCTCTCGAAGACCTAGACTATAGAAGCAATTCTTCTCAAGTTTTTTTTTTTTTCACCACCCGAGCAATTTCTCCTCTGCTCCTACTACTGCAGAACCAAACCTAAGAGCACTTTGTGATTTCTCAGTCACAACAGATGTCGGAGTACTTAGTAACTCAGCCACAAACTGAGAATTAGCAATATGAAAATGAAATTGATACTTTTAATACTCTCAAAAACTGTTTACAAAGTTTTGAAATAAGTTGTAGATTCTGAGACTACACAAACTGTAGATTCAGAAAACTAAAACTTGCAAACTATCGATTAAGAGAAAAAACTAAAAACTTACAAATTGTCGATTCAGAAAATTGAACACTTACAAACTGTCCATACAGAAAATTGAACACTTACAAATTGTCGATGCAACAAACTGAACACTTACAAACGGTCGATACAAAAAACTGAACACTTACAAACCGTCGATGCAGAAAATTGAACACTTACAAATTGTGGATGCAGAAAACTGAACACTTACAAACTGTCCATGCAAAAAAATTGAACACTTACAAACCATCCATGCAGAATATGGAACACTTACAAACTCTCGATTCGGAAAACTGAACACTTACAAAATGTCGATGCAGAACACTGAACACTTACAAACTATCAATTCAGAAAATTGAACACTAACAAGCTATCGATTCATAAAAACTAAAAAAAAACTAAAAAAAGAAGAAAAAACTTCTTCTATGAAGTTTTTTCTTCTTTTTTCTTTTTTCTTCTTTTTTTCAGAACGTTAAAATAGAGTTTTTTCTCTACGTGGACACTTAACTAAGACCTGGATCCAACTCCGAATCGTAACCTAGCTCTGATACCAATTCTTAACAAAAAACGAGGAATCATTCAAGAAACACGAGACACACTCATATAACGTGGTTCACCTTTAGGGGCTACGTCCACTGCTGAAGCGCATAGGAAGCTTTACTGAATCTTAATACACAATATTGCTTCAAAAGAAGCTTTGGCCTTGGGGGTATATTTATACCCAAAGCTAGCGACACACCTAACTATAAGTAGCTATAACCTGAGGTTACCTTTTAACCGAAGTTAACCTCAACACTCATTTTGTAAAGATTGTTCAAAGTTATCGATCTCCATTTCTTGAGAATCATCTTGAATTTCAATCAAATTCATTCAATCCATTTTGTTGTCATCTGCAAAAGAAACACGTCTTGGCAAAACTCTTCCATGTACTTCACAACTGTCCACTGCATCATGATTAAAAAAATCTCTCAAAATGTGGCTCATTCCTTTGCAAGCATAACATTGTACCTTGTTTGAGTCTCACTTTGTGCCGCAAAAGCTGCGAGGTTGAAGTAGATGGACACTAAGTTACGAAATTTGCGACACAAGTTGTTTCATATCAACTTCCATTCATGAAGTACTGTCAATTGGTCAATTTTGTGACACTATTGGTGTCGACCCCAAGCTTGACTTCTTCTTTTCTGCAATAAGAATAACTTGCTCAAAAGTATCTACATCCTCATACTTAACTTGTTGGAGTAATTGGAGCAACAATCCAATCATGAAGTGTTTCACCACAAGTGCTTATATTTCTTTAAAGATTGAATTATCAACCATATGTCATTGGGCATGCAAATTTCTCATTATTCTATGTAATAGACCTTGCAGTCTAACAATATAATCTTTCACCTTTTTCCCTCACTCTTGTTTTACTTGATTTAGCTCACAAATGAGTATTTCGTACAAGTCTTTCTTTCCAAACTTTTGATTAAGCATGTACTCAAGATTAAACTTTTAATTAAATATTCCCAAGACGACTTAGTAGTATCCGATTGTCTCTCATACCATTGAGATGCTTTACCTTCAAGAAACTTAGGCAGAATTGTACTCTAGTTTTCATAAGTTCTACTCCGCGTGCTTATGCATGCTCTTTTGTAATATCTCAAAAATAATCCCGGATCTTCATACTTCGTCCTAGTGAACACCAAAATAGGCATGTCTCCTTCTCCACACACGCACCTATGATTTTGCTTGCTTCCCGATTTTATTTCTCGGCATTGCACATTGGAACTTCAAAGCAATTTTGACCAGAGGCACGTCAGGGTGTTACAACCTTTATCTCTTTCACAGGGTTATGCAACCCAACCACAATTGTATTCCTTCCAACAGCAAGTTCTAGAAGCACCAAATAAAATGGAAGAGTCTTGGGAAAATATATCCTTCGTATGACTACGAATGCTTATCAAAGTGTTCCAGGTTAGTGGAAGCGACGCTAAAAGCTTCAAGCCAATTTGAACCATCTAACAGTCCCAAACTATCCCTCCTTTCTCGTAAATAAGGGATCTGATAAAGCCGTCAGCAAACCCACGAGCAATAGTCTGCCTTCTTTTCAGTCGCAGTGTCGCGAGCTAAAGATTTCTCTGGTTGTCTTCTTCAATTCCATGCTTGCTCTTGCTCAGTGACGCTTGCAGCACAAACAGTGATACACACCTTCAATCCACATTAATATCTCTCTTCTTGCGAAGGCTGCTGAAGTCGCTTGGAGGAGGGCTGAAGCACAAGCCGCCAAAGTTAAGCAAAAGCTCAACGAGAGGCCGCCGGAACGAAAGCTTGCAGGCTGTTGCAAGGGTTTATGATCACTAGCAAAATGAGTTGGGATTATCAAAATGAGGCTTCTTGTTTGTCTTCTGTTACTGCTGGAGTCCATAAGTGTTTGGTCGACACCTTTGCTAGGAGCTCACTATCGCATGACAGTGTCTCTATTGGCCAAGTCAACCAGTCCCGGACAACAAGGGCTAGAGAACTGAGGCAAAAGTTTTGGTGGAGCAAGGGGCACATCCTCGTTTTTAGATCAGCTCCAAGGAGCTGGACCTGACGCGCAACGCGGTGACTTGCACGTCATGTCCAATCTTATGCAAGTTAGTCTTATGCAAGAAACACAAGGTGCCGCCCGAAATCACCGCTTTCATTGCACAAGAGAGTGATAGTCTACGAAGATATGAAGATTACGCTTCGGAGTTTAAGGATAAAAAATGAAGTCCAGAAGCGAGCAGTTGAGACCTATGTTGGAGGCATACTTTCACTTGATGGTGTCTCTATCATCCGAGCCAACCCGTCTTGAACAACATGAGCTAAAGAATTGTGGTGACTGATGTTGCTGTTATGACAACGAGCAGGTTGTTGATGCAAGCAAGAAGATGAAAGAATGTTCAGAATCCAAAAGTCTTGGCTGCTATTTCTTGGCCTTCTTTGACGGCCGTGGTTTTAACAAGAAAGAGAGAGAGAAAGGATAGGAGGCCGGGAGGAGAGCTGCTCTATCTTTTTTTTTCTTTCAAGAACCCCAAGCAGCAAAGAAGACTTCCCCCGAAGCAAGGGGCATACTCCCGGTCAAAGAGTCCGACTCAGAATAAGAGGGTCCAAAGGCTGTGGCCAAGAAAGCTGTCACCTCCTTACGCGTCGGTTAGGGAACCTATGAAAAAAATAGACAACTTGTGAACCTCATATGGAGGGGGTCAAGAATCACACCGTGAAAGGTCCAATAACCGCACGCACAGATGAAAGTGAGATGCTTGACGCAGTTAAGCTCATTGTGGCCAAAAAACTATCCGCCGCCATTGGTTTCCGGATCTAGAGCTTCTTTGTCACTAGATGATACTCTTTGGTAATAGGCGTAGCTCCTCCCAACCCCAAGAGATTGGTACCTCCCCAAAAATACAAAAATGCGATCTCTCTCAAGCAGCTCACGAGAGGACAAAGTACATCGAAAGTACATACTACTGCGAACAACCCTCACCCCTACAAGAAACACATAAACGAAACGACCGTGAGGTATCGTGAGACACTGTGAGGTAGCGGAAGCACAAGCCACCGCTAGCAACCCTAACCCTAGCATTTCACATCAAGAACAAGAAACTTATCCCAAGGGTTCCGTCATGAAACCAAAAGTGTGGATGTGTTTGGAAATACAAGAAGACGTGCACTATGCATACGCAGACATGGTTATAATAGTCACCCGCCTAAATTACCTAAATACACTTAATTTAGTCTCCTTAAAAAATTTAATTTAGACTAATTTAATTTTTTTGAAAATGTTAATTTAGACCAATTTAGGAAAAATTAATAAATTTAGACTAATTTAGTATTTAGAGAAAATTAATTTAGACTAATTTAGTCTCTTGAAAATTTAATCTAAATTAGTTTGATCTTGTTAATTAAAAATTTATTTTGACCATTTTCAATACAAATTATATAAAAAATATTTCTGAACCAAAATTTTTCATAGAACATAACATAGTCAAAACAAAAATTATTTTGACTTCATGATAACTTTTATTCAAAAATTTTCATTACAAAATTTTTACCAAACATTTGTCAATGCTTGAACTGTTCTATGAACAAGAACTGTTTTGTCTGCAAAACTCTTTCTAATCCAAAGTTTGATAATCTTTTTTGAAACAAATCTTTTTCCCAACGCAAAATTGAAAATTCAGACTCTACCGTGCTAGTTCCAGGAAAAAGCGTCGCAATTACACAACAATATCCCATCAAATTCGGAAATCGAGCACCCAAAGAAGAACAGCTGTACTTGAAACTTGAACTACTGGAAAGCGAATCGATAACGCTTTTAATCACTGGCTCACATCTATGAGCATAGATTAGAATTTTGTGCTCATCAGCTATGATATCAATCTGATCAGATGAATAAGAATGCTTCAATCGAAAAGCATGTTGCCGCATCTTTCGGATAAAATCTGCTACAGATAGCTTGATGAGTTCATGTGGTAGCACTTGGAAAATAGAACCAAAATCAATCATTGCATTGTTGTTTTGATCTCGATAAGCACAAATTTTGTGGATTCGATAGCAGGCTGTGACATAAACAAGAGCGATGTCTCATTGAAGATCGCTTAGATCGCTTTCAGTGGCTTCGTTAAGTAAGGGTTCAACCCAAGAAGCCATACCAATGAAAAATTCTTGAAAATTAGAGAAAGCGATCGCATAATGACCGGCTATGACGTGAGTTGATAGATCAACATTAGCAATTGATTTTGCGTTGAGCGGTCCAATTACTCTAACATCGGCAATGAAAGTTGCCACAAGGTTATCCAAGGCGTTTTGCTGCTGAAGTACAAGAGTAGTTAACCTTTGAATAGTACGAAAAGCAATAGCTGCTTGTGTGGTGAAATGATGCATAGAAAGAAGTGCAACCCACCAAAGTCGAGATGGAGCGGAAGCTGGTTGTTTTGAGTCGATATGAACTAGTAACTGAGTTGGATGGATTTTGAACCAAGTAATGACTTTTTCCGTCGAAAGTCAACGATTAACAACACGAGTGCATGTAGTTTGCATTTCTGCGATCAAATTTTGTTGTCGTGTCAGGTGAGTAATGAATCCAATCATCACTAAAAAAAATCGTTCTTTGATGACATTGTTCATTATCTCTTCCATAACAAGATCTAGTTGATGAGCTCCGCACCAAATCCGAATTAAAGAACAATCCTTGTGCATCACGTCGGCAAGGCGGGTAACAACCCCAGTAATCCGTCCAGTCATATTGCAAGCCCCGTTAGTTGTCAAACCAAGAAAACGATTTGTCCAATCAGGACAGAGCACTGTCAAAAATTTGCTCACCATTGTGAACATAACTTCACCTGTATGGCGATCAAACATCGGAAGAGCACAACCATGCAAGTTAACAATTGAATTGAAGATCCGGAAACGTATGTCAAGAAATGAAGTGCTCTGATGTGTCGCCGAGTTGAGTGCTAATGAAAATTCTCACGAACGTTGAAGAAGTTTCGCAATCTTTTGAAGATTGGCAGCGCAGATTACCCAAATAAAGCTACTAATTTCGTGACGAGAACAGGAATGTATAGCAGGATTGCCCAAAACATCATATGTACAACCGACAAGTTCGGATGCCATACGAAATGATGTCCCGCAAGATACGTATCGCATAGCAAGACGAAACAACATTGTTTTTGTCTTGGAAATTGTCATTAAGTAAAAGTAATCTGTAACAACGTACTTCAATTCAACGCGATGAAACAGTGATAATGCGCGTGCTTTAGACTTGGTTGCTGCTTGTTGATGTTGGGTTAGTTGGATATTATTTTCACCCATACTACCAAACAGATGTACATCTTCTTCTTCATCTTCTGCATCACTTTCTTCTTGTTCTTCGGGATTGAACATCATATTGCCGACAATGATATCAACAAAATCTCATTCAATATCATATACAAGATCTCCTTCATCTTCCAAAGAAGACGGAAAATGGGCTTTAAGAGAATTTTTAGAAGCAATTGGCTCATCATCAAAAAATGAATTACGATCTGAAGAAGTTTCTAAGTTTTGATACACATCCCATTGTTTGGTATGTTGGGTACAAAGATGATGCTCAATATTGTCATAACAAAAAGGAGATTTCCATGCTTGCACAGAAGATGCCACTATTCATTTTGCATCTACCTTCTCTTCCCAACCAAATGCAATACAAAACCAACATTGCACACCCATCACTTTTGACGATTTTGAGTCTCGACTTACAACCTTCAATCCGAATTTTTTGTCGTTTCCTTTCATGTAGGCAGATGGTCATTTTTTTGTCATTATGAAAATGACATAAATTTGATGCCCACAGTAAGTTTATCCTCTTCGCTACTATCCTGCAGCATTTCAAAAAACAGAAAATTAGAATATATAATTAATAAAATTAAATATTATTATAATCACACTAAATTTCATACATAAAGTTGAGTATCCATGGAAAAAAACTAGAGAGCACTATGTTGAGTGTATGGCACTCTGTGTTACAGGTAGTTTGTGGTTGATTTGTGACAAGGAAGAGTGAAACATGTAGAAATTTTCCCTCATCGGCCATTCGGGTGTCGGTAGTGGCCAACGAGGTCAAACGCCAGTCATGTGTCCTAATCCATCCAAAGGCAGTCTTAGAAGCGCTCGACGTCACGGTGGTCCCTGACATGTGGTGACCGCATCAGCGGATGCTCGTGCGTTGAGCTGCGGCGGTATGTCAGCATGTTTTTCTATGTCAGCATGTTTTTCAATGCAGCGCGGTCCGACGTGGTGGATCAAGACTTTTGATGTGGGCATAATACTTTATTACAGTCCTCTACAACTCACAGACTGAATTGACAGCCTCGTATGCTGCTTAGTTAGTCCTCTACAACACACACCGAATTGACAGCCTCGTATGCTGCTTAGTTGCCTTCTGATCGGAGAGCGAAGGGTGATGGCGAGGTCGAAATGTCTTGCTTGGCTCCCTGCCCTTCCGTCTCCACCCCAGAAAAGGTCAACTAGCTCAGATTGGCGCTCGCTCTTGACCGTCGAGTCAAGCCAAGTCCTCGGCCCTGATTGATGAGGTCGGAAGCAAGCGACGAGCTCATCGAATCCACAGATTCCCACTTTGAGTTGGGAGACTTAATTGCAGCAGTCAGGGTCCAGTGCAGAACTTCGTCGTGATAGTAGTTGTGGTTTTCTTCTACTCCTTCAGCTCGTCAATGCGGAGCTGCCAAAATGTAGGATTATAGCTAGACATGATCACACGACTCGCACATTATCTTCCGGCGTCCTGACATTTGAAAGAAGATTATGGCACAAACCTTGGCCGCTGCGTCCACTCACACGACCTTAATGACAAATGCTACTCCGATTGATCATCATGCCGCCGTCGCTGTGGATCCGTCCACATTGAATTTCCATGGCTTTTAGAGGACGAAAAGAACATTATCAGGGAGCTGTTTAGATCGATGCCTCTCATGACGATTTATTCTTCAAACCACATCGAGTGAGTACACATGCAAGCGGCAGTTCAACCTTCTTGATGCATTGGCCAAGTGCTCATTGGTGATTCACTGACCGATTTGCAGTCTTAATTACTCTTCTCCTTCTGTCAATGCAAATTGCTTCCTCCATGTCGATATTGCCGTAACAGCGTAAGAGGTGCCTGCGGTTTCTTGAGCTGAGCTTGGATATGGCCGGCTGCCTTGTGCATGCAATTCTGGACATTGTCTAGTTAAAAATACCGTCGAACTCGTTTAGGGACTGGGACTTCGAGACGGACTTCTTGTTCCGGGATCGGGTGTTGGGTGTCAGGGCCTTCTTAGTCTCAATATATCGACATTAGTCTTGCTTGACGGTCGTGAGGCAACAAGGGCAGATTCGCCGATTTGCGTGCTCATTCCTTCCGGATCATGATTTCAATGATCGACCGGGACGTCGAACTTATCAGCTAGGTACAGAATTGGGAGGTCTAGAGGCTGTGTGGGAAGGTGAGGAATGTTTTGGAAATCAAAGAGGGCATTCTGGTGATTGAGTTCTACGGAACGGAATGTCATTTTACTCCAAGCGACGAAGCGCATGGATTATCACGCCATTCTCTGCAGTTCTTGATTCCATACTTGCAGCTCAAGTGAGAAGTCTTGAAGAAGGTGTTATAGTGCAAGAATTACAACTGAGTCTCGCGGGTGGATGTTTAGATCAATTTTGGTCGAAGCAAAATCCACGGGTCAAATGATCACTCCAATGTTTTCTAATGAGGACAGGTCAGCCGGCTAGCAAACCGAAGCGCAATGAGTTCAATTAGAGGTGAATGTCGATGAAGGGGACCTTCGATTCCATGATGGATTCACAGAACGCGCATAATCGAGAATGTTATCGCTGCACATCAGATTCAAGCCTCCTCCAAACGAATCGCGCAGATGCAGTTTTGCTCTTTTCTGTCACGAGTCATAGAGTACAAGCCAAACACGAGGCAGTTTCGTGTACTGCTAGAAGACACGAAAGAGTTCTAGACTGAGTAAAAAAACGTTCGAGAACGGGACAAGATCAAAAGAGAACGAAGGTCAGACGAGCAAGAAATGCAAGTTAGACGAGAGTTTAAAACAATCAGAACCTGAAGAGAAGAGAGTCTTAATATAAAGAGCATGTAAAGACAAATAATGAATGACAACGCATAGAAGAAAGAAAGGTCGCGAGAATTACATTCGCTGTCCGGGCAGTATATTCACTCTGTAGGATCGAACACTCTGTCAAATCGACAAACTCTGTAGGAATTCAAACGGGAAAGTGATTGAACACTCAGTCAAATCAACAAACTCTGTAGGAATTCGAACGGGAAAGTGATCGAACACTCAGTCAAATTGACATACTCTATAGGAGTTCGAACGGGAAAGTGAGCTGCATTTCAATCGGAGAAACTCGATCAGGAAAATGAGATGCACTAATTCACAAAGACTATTCTATATATTCTGACTCGCATGCAGAAATCCGTTGCAGGGAGTACTTCGCGTCTTCTTCTCATTGGGGGTTAGGTTCTTGATTCAGTTAGGCGCCAAATCCCGCCCATTTTAGTTTAGGCGCCTCAACTAGTGCCCGTTTAGGTAATTTAGGCGCCGACATATAGAGTAGCCTATTTGAACCATGCCTGTGCATAGGTGTTTAAACTCAGTATGCTAATGCGGTTATTCAACCCTACTACATAAATTTACTATCCTGATGGCTTCCGTGCACTCTCACCTACTACCTGCAAAGTGCTAACAGGAGGTGCAGACCATAATGAATGAGCATCTTAAATACATTTGCGATATGGTAAAGAAAGTTCCTTGCAAAACTTCTTGATCCTGCTATATTCGAACTTGGACAGATAAACTTCTGAACGTAACCATTCACCACTATTGGACAAATGGAGGGAGTATCCAAAAGCTTTAGTACTACCTAACAGGCCCATATTCAATGTTGTATTGCTTCGTGTCTAGTCGCACATGCACTTGCACACCTTGGCGAAACTGTTAGCTTCTTTTCAAGCTATACCAAGTAGCAAAAAACTCAAGGATTCAAACGAGATGACATAACACATTTCCTTACTCTTTGCCTTTGCAAGAAATCATGAACAGTTATTAGTATGAGAACACATTGATAGTTGGTTGAGACTTGACAATGATCCATTTGGAAAGCGAATATTATTATTTGAAAGTTACAATGAGAGAGATGTAGCAATAAGGTGATGGATTGCTCAGTCTCCAATGACAAACTAGTCTCTTAAATTATAGAAGAGATTTATTCTATGTGCAAACATATGATAGTTACTTGGGACTAGAGACATGTGCAGTTGTAATAGTTCAAGTCAAAGAACTGGATCTTGTGCTTTGACTGCGGACAGAGCAATGTCGTCAACAAATGCTTTAAACATAGACAAGTAGGATCAGTTGAGAGGACAACAGTATGACACGAACACACAAATATCTGAAAATACATGAATGACTTTGTCGTTTATTTCGTCTATCTCTACTTGCTATGAATATCTCGCTGATGTGATCACCTTAACAAACTTCCGGAAGAAGAATACCGTAATGTGAGAATACTTGGTAAAGACGAAGCTTCTCCGTTCGTATATTAATGTTCCAACCCTCTGAAATTGTAAATGCCATGCTTGCTTGCCTACTTTGATGTTCTGGACAATACAAAGTGATCCCTCTTCATGGGGCACGGATTTTGTATGATAGCGATCTAGGGTCCGCAAATCCCACACCATCTTCCTTCCAAGCCAAATAAATTATTACAATCCTCGCATCAATGATGAATCCCCACTGAACTTCTCACTATTTTCTTGGATGATTTTTCAAGCTATGACTCTTCAATAGTTTTACGAATTGAGCTATATTCCGAGAAATTTTATGGTTGTTGTCAAGTATGGCTAGTCTTTGATTCCCAAATATGATGGAATATTGTGAAATAATTGCGACTTTTTTTCTGGAATAAATCATTGTAGAGCAAAAATTTTCAATCTTGCTCTGATAAAAAGAATTGTTTTGTTAATGTTTATCAAACATTGGATTAAAAATAGTCATGAAAACAAAAATTATCTTTTTCATATAACATTAACAAAATTAATAAACATTTATCAATAATTTTGTAATAAAAATTGCTTAAATTAACCATTCATTCTTGATGAGGACTAAATTATATTCCTCTAAAAAATTGAAAATTATAAGCATAATGACACTAATTATTTCTTAACTCGAATTCAATCAAGTCATGACAAGGGTTTTTAATTCATTTTAAATATTAATATTTAAAATTCATAATTTAAATATGAACATAATTAACACTATTCATAATGAATACATTATTAATGTCAATTCATAATTTGCATAAGATATATGAGTCCCCAATGCGTAGTTTAACAAAAAAATTAAATTTTTCATTGATTATGTTGAATCATATTGATCAAAAAATATTTTCCAGACAATGAAAGTATTTTTTTTAATGTTTTCACATTCTCTACAAATCATCTTCTTTTATACAAATTCGCCGTAGATATTAGACGTTCTTATTGCACCCAACTTTTGCTTATCCTTGTCTTTTTTATAATAATCATATTTCATTAACCATATTCATCTATTAAAGTAAAGGCCGTAATAGATGAAGAGTATAATGTAAACTGCATCATTGCTGGATATTATCCATTAATAAAATTGTCAAACAATTCTTAGCTCATCATAACAGAGCAAAATTCATGATTTACAATCAAACTAAAAACCTAAACTTAGAAGACGTGATCTTCTTTAGTCATTTATTTCACATCCAAGATTATGAGAATTAACGTTCCGATAACCAAAAACAAGACTTGAGTCAAATTCGAGACTAGACTTTCTAATCATAGGCGTATGAGTGCACATTTGTTCGTATACTACTGAGTAGAATACGAACTACGTCTTAATTACGTAGTAACGCAGTAGTAACGCTTCTCGCTAGAACAACCCCGACCGTATGCTCTCCGGGCTGACGGTATACGTACACCGTTCGTTTGGCACCGTCACCCAGTGTGTTTCACCGTCACCGTCACCCGGGGTATCGCGATTCGCACCTTCTGGCCTGCCTTCTCGTCTAGCATTTCTTGTGACTCACTTTCGGATTGACGATGGCGGATCAGGCGACCTCGGAGGTGGCGATTTGTCGAATGATTTCTTCATTCTTCTGCATTCTGAGTTACGATTGTCAGGAGAGTTGCGTTTGTATGGGCCAGGGTTTTTACTGTCGTCGCGGCTTTTAGAGAACTGGCGGGTTTCGAATTTTGTTTGGTTTCCTTCTTTCTCCTAGTCCTTTGTAAAAGCTCGATGTCAGCCTTGCTCTCCGTTTCTCTACCCGTCCCTTCCCAGCACTGAACCTTGCATGCTGTTTTCTCGTACGTCTGGTCTCCGTTCCTCTCCCCGTCCCTTCCCAGCTTTGAACCTTGCACGCTGTTTTTCTCGTCCGTCTGGTCTACCTTTTACCTGCAGTGGCTTTCGGGATCGTCAACCCGGAAGAGTTTCAGGAAAGCGCAATAGTCCCGACCCTGTCATAAAGCGTGTATGTTTCCCATTATCCACCTCCTCAAATCCGTGCCCACGTCTACATCAAATCAGTGTCGATGAATTGCTGCAGTAAGTGGTGATGGGTGACTTCCTGCAATTTACTGAAGTGGGCAGTGCCGAAGAAGAAGTTTCCTCGAAGTGCCATGGTGGAAACAGAAAACCTCTCTCGAATCTTCATCACAGTTTTGTGTTTTGATTTTCTGGGAGTCCATGGCAGACTCGATGATTTTGTTGAAATTGCGAAGCTGAAATGAAAGAACCTGAATTAAAAAAGAGCATGCTGAGTACTCAGATTTCAGACTATTCACCAGTTTAAACCCCACCACATCATCAATCTTGCGACCAGATACAGGTCTGCTGCCATTCTGCCAATTCTGCACCACCTTGCCAGGCACGCTGATTCCAAGGAATTGCCTAGGTTCAGCGAGCGAAATGTCTCAAAATGTCCTAAGATATACTTTCCCCTACCTGATCTCAGCGTGGGCATATGTAAGAACTTAATGAACTATACTACTGCAGCCTCGAGATCGATCCTTTTTTAATAAACAGTTCTTTTAAGTCTTTCAACTCCCACAGTGAATCGTATTAAGCTATTCTGTCATTGAGAACAAGATCCGGACTTGTACGCGAACTTTGTTGACTCAGGAATCTTTCTACTCAGAAGCTCTGATTTCCTTGTTTGGTTTCGTTGGATGGATGCTCTAACGAAGGAGCGTTCCGAAAATTTTAACAAGCCGCTTCTGTGTCCCGCACACGGAATTCTTTAGTAGAAGGCGAAAGATAGTTCGCTCTGGACAGAACTTCGGCTGGTATTCTCATCAGCCGAAGATCCAAGAGTATGAACCCCGCAGAAGGCTCTTGTGGCGCGCACATTGTTCCATGCGCCGACACGTGTCCATGTGTATAATTTGAATTCCAGAGGGTCGCGTCAAGAAGTCACCCGTCTTGACGCGACGGTGTCAAAGGAGAGACCATCACGATGGTGACCGTATGCCGTCGGCCCACAGTCATACGGTCGGGGTTGTTCTAGCCTGCAGTGTAGTAACTACTACCTCTAGTAATTAAGACGACGGAAATGCTTTGCGCCATGGCGGAAATCTTCTGTAAGTTTGATTGTAAGTTCTCTGTAAGTTTGAGAAGTACTGTTGTCATGGGTGATGATTGCTCCAGTTACTCCGAGGAAGTAAGTATGGTTGCTAGTTTTGTCACGTTGGATGTGCAGTCGGAGAGATAATAATTTATCACGGGAGGAGAGAGAGAGAGATTTACGGATAGGGCGTTTAGATGAACGTCGCGTTGTTCTCCCGTTGTTGGACATTCATCATGCTTTTGATTCCAGTCATGACTGTCCTGTATTTTCTGATCATCACAGTTGTTTTTTACTCGCTAAAGCAAAGTACGAGCGATACTTTCGCTTTGCTAAAATGGATCTGTGCATAAATTATCGAAAGTGATATAAAGGACATACCAGACTGGGGCAAATCCAGATATTTCTGACGGACAGCATGAACCATATCCGTGTTGCTTATATCCTCGTGACGTCAACTCTCGTTGACGCATCTACTCGGGCGACGCACGCTTTTCTCTTCACACGGTCGTGGAGCAAGTAAAGTTGGCAGTTGTTGAAGGATCTGGTCCACGACGCGGAGATGGGAAAGGAGTCTTGAGTGTTGGAATGGCGCCATTCGAACAGAACGTTGATGCCATGGAAAGATCTGCTCCGCATGCATCACAGATGGAAGGGGCCTCTGCAACGAGATGGCCAGGCCCGCCGCCTGTCGCGATGACCCGCACTAACAACCAGCCTCCAGCCTCCAGTGCAGCGTGCAGGCGAAAAAAATCCATCCCCCCTCGCCGATCGAACGAATTCCTCGGACGCATCTGACAACGAATGTCCGGGCTACATAGAGCGCTCCAAGTGTTTGCAGGCTGATCAAAGCTGGACCGCTGCGTTTCCCCGAGAGGCCAACACTTCCATCCTCCATGACAGGACAGGTATTTTCTCGACTATTTTACTCCGCGGGCAGACCCGCATTTCCTTCGGGAAGAGAGCCGCCCCTCTTCGGCAGCAGCTCGGATCAGTCGCGAGATTTGGCGTGCCCCGGCCCCAGTGAGACCGGGCTGGCTTCTAATCTGGCACCCCGCAGTGTGTCACCCCCCAGTCCTGGGGAGAAACGAGCGGACGGGCGCTTCTGGGGACACTTTACTTGCTCGCAACGCATCTACTCGCCTGCTTCGTCTGCTTGCTTGGGCGTCTACCTGGACAGGGTGAGCCGCAAAAACGTTCCTAAAGCCCAGCTCGGACGGCCTCGCCCCGCCCCGTGACCTGCGGAAGAGAAGATCCGTATTTTGATACCCCCGCCTGGGGCCGTGTGGTGGGGAGCGGAAGCCGCAGGTCCCTTGCAGCGAATCCCGCTGGGGGCGTGGAGACCGTGAGGCCGTAGACTCTCCCTCTCTCTCTCTCTCTCTCTCTGAGTACGCGTACAAGGCAGTATTTCGGTGTATTTGGAAAATTCGGCGAGGTCGATGTCGACTGTGCATTCGACGATTAGGCAGTCTTAGTGGGCGCTGCCAATTATTGTCCTTGTCGTCTTTTGATTGGAAGATCTGACCACTTTACTATCACGCACGAGGAGGACGTACCTGTCAGCGATTTCAAAGAAGATCTTTCCAGTCGCTCCCTCCGTTTCGCTTGCTGCGTTCCGAGTTTTTTCACCGGAGCTGGAGCTGTGTTCTTCCTTCGGATCGGATCAGCTGGTCGTGCGTCCTCTCTCCTCGTGCGGGTGAATTGGGACCGAGACCTTCCGGTTTTCGAATTTTCACCTTGTGACTCGGTTCTTACGGGAAGCCAGTGTCCTAAATCAGGCAGCCCGAGAAGCCATAAATTCTCGTTTTCCTTGGCAATTGGGAAGCATCAAGCGGTTTGCGGACTTGCGCGCTCGGACTCGGGACACTGATTTGCTCACTCGCTTCTGCTCTGCATCTGTGGAAGGTCGCTCTGCACGAGCTACCTGCCCCCCGCACAGGAGACCGATCTATAAGAGATAGATTGTTCGAACACTCGAGCCACTTGTTCGCCGATCGTGAAAAGCCTTGCGAGAGTTCTCTCTTTCTCGAGCTCCTGATCGTTCACAGACTACCGTGAAAATGGCGGCCGAGGAGCACTATGGTCACCACCACCTGCACCGCCACGAACACCGCTCGAATTTGCACATGACGCACAACAATCCTGGCGGTTACAATCCTGCCCACCCAACCGGTGAACTGGTTTCTGTGTTCTCGGAAGCGAACCCTAACTATCGACTGGCAGTGAAGCCCGACGGAGTCGTTCTGGCGTTCAAGAACAGGCACGATCCGCAGCAGGTACAGCTCTCAAATGTCCGAAGTCTTTTTTCTGATCTTTTGCAGTGAGCTTGCCTACCTCGAATTCTCTCGTCAGTCTAATTCTGTTTTGCTCAACCTCTAGACCGCAGGGAATGATGCTTTCCAGGACGTATCTACGTGACCCATCTCCCAGGCTGCTTCAATTTTCACCATATACAGCAGAGAAGCTTTTGCAAAAGATTATGAGTTTGATCAAATGCGTTGATTGGTGCAGCAATGGATCAAAGTGGATATGAGGGACAAATTCACCGACCAGCAAGGATGCCCTGGATTTATCCTGATAAACAAAGCCACGGGAATGGCTCTGAAGCATGGCACCGAGCTTGGTGATCCTGTAAGTGTACCAATCTCCTACAAGGAACTGAAAGCCGGAAGGATGTCACGGATTTGATGCTCCTTGCTGTTGTCGCCAGATTTGCATTACGCTGTAACTTATCGTCCGCTGCTGACTTTCAGGTGACAGCTGAACTGTGGCGCCCCAATTATCTTGACAACTCTATTCTCTGGTCTCAAAGCAGCGATGTAGGCAAAGGGTACTCAACCATCAGGCTTGTTACGAACATCACACTTAATCTGGATGCCGATCACGGTGACCGAAAGCATGGCGGTATCAAAGATGGCCATCGACTACTCCTTCACACGTGGACCAAGGGCGAGAATCAGAAGTGGAAGATGGAGCCCGTCGAAGTCGAACCTGAACCCTCTCCTTATGATTCCTGAGCTTTGAACGTATCGAGCTGGTTCACCGCCATCAGCTTTATCAAATCATGGCACGAACATCCGAAGGTAGGTTTCCGAAGCATCATCCCTTTCATGCCGGCCTCTCCATTTGGCGCGAAGGAAGGAATCTGCGGTATTTCCATTCCTGCCTAGCAAAGCGATTCCGGCACGGGAAGCCAACATATCGCCATGAAGTTGTTGCCATTCCGAATCTTTTCTTCTCATGACATGTACAGCAGCATATTACAAGCCAACTTCCAAGCGTTTCACAGTGTTCACCTGCAGCCCACTCTTGATATCTTTATTGTACGATATATCTACCGGATGTCCATTCTGCTGTGAAGAGTGCATATCATCGTACGCTCTTCCCAGTGAGATTAACATCTCTTCGGAGGTCATGTTACGTTTCCCTACTGTAATAAAGTTATTTTTTCTAAACCGGCTGTGATAAATGTCAATCTGAGGCTAACGACCAATGTGTATACGTCAATCCTAGAGCTGAATTTCACTTCACTTCACTTCACTTATGTTTTCCGGAGACTTGTGTGGGTCGATCGTGGAGGTCAGACAGCGGTTATTCGAGGAATCCTAGACGAGGGGAGAGCCATCCTGCGAACGTGACACAGGCAATACGAGCAGCTCCCCCAAGGGCTGTGTCCTTCTGATACATAGATTTGTATCTCAGTACTGTTTTACAACGTATACTTTCACTGCTACATGAGCTGCAATGTCGTGAACAGGTCCTTCATTCTGGGCCCTCACCATCTTCTCTTGCTGTAAGGTTCTCAGCGCGGCATCGGGGCCTTCATTGGCGGCTTCGTAAGGTAGAGGAGTTCGACCTTCGGCTTGGTAACGGAACTTCTGCTGTGGGACCTGTCGCATTGCAGTCAGTAAATCTGCACGCCCTCTGAAGGCTGCATAATGTAGAATACTCGAGCCACTTGAGCTATAGACCTCCTCCTTGTCCTTCACCATGTCCATGCTTGTTCGTCTGAGTCTGGGCTGTCCATTGATTTCCTTCTAGCAGTTCTCTGATGGACCAGGAGAATTCCTGCCAGATCTTGATTTGGTTTACGATTACACCACCTAGATCGTCTAGATGAGCTGATATTCAAGGGACCAAATTTTACCTTTTCCAGCTCTTCCTACTGGGAGAAGCGGCACCAACTGTCCCGTCTGATTGACAGAAGAGGATGTGGGCTGAAATTGGGTTCTTCTTAACCTTCGCCCTGCAGAGCACCGTCACTACTTATCCATCAAGAGAAAACCTCAGAAATTAATGCGTGATGCTTGTTACGTTAATTATTCTTCTCCTTGACCAGCTTGGCGATAGTTGTGATACCGTCCTGGAGACGACGGGATTTCTAATGGTCATTGGTGATCTTCATTCTCGCACATGCAAGACGAGAGGCTCCACTTTAGAACCATGCCACGGTTGTTTGAAAGGAACCAGTTTGATCAAATCCTTTCAGGACTTTACATTACCATGGGCCGAGATTGTTCTGCATTTGAGATTCTGGGTGGCAATTGATAGCTCACATACAAGTCTGAACTAGATTTATCGTCTTGAATACAAAGGGCATCCAGAATGATGTTGACAACCCCACCACTCCTATGAATTGAACCAAGATGGAGAGGTGATTCCACTCCGACGTCCTCAGGGTTAATATCTACGGAATCCACTTTCAGCATCCTCGTCCAAATGAGATCGCCTTCACCTGGCTCAAATTTGCATTTTACTGCAGGATACTTTACTACAGTACGTCCGACTGTCTAAGGGATGGTAAGATATAATTAAATATATGTCGGTCGAAATGAATCTAAAGTATGTCAATATAGAAGACTAGTGCTCCAGTTACTCGTAACCACCAACATATGTCAAAAGCAAGCAAAAGAAGAAGACCAGATTAAAGAACTGCCAGTAGATAGAACTAAATCGAGAGTCATAGTGGATTCACGCGCAGAACTGTAATTGCATGTAGCTAATAATATTACCACTCCGCAATTATCCTAGTCTCTCTATTCTCTACAGCTTTAACTGTAAATTTCTGGAATGAATGCATGCTGAATGAGGCTACGTTTGATTGTTTCATTCATGAAAAACAAAAATGTAGTAAGATATATTTTGGTTTTTTAACATATTACACATTAATGATTGTGATAGCAAATGTTGACGTAGTTACATAGTGAATCATTTTATTCTTAAAAGAAAGATTTAATTAAATTGAAAAAAATTATGCATGTTACGATATATGAAGTTATTTTAGAGAATTGTGAAGATTATAAGTATTAACCACTCGTTATTATAAAAGAATATTGATTTGTTCCGAAATTTGACATTTTTAAAAGAAATGTTATCATTATATTTTAGGTATTTTATATTTTTACTTACTTCATCATCTTGTGTTTACATCATAGTATAACTAAAAAAATTCAAAGATATTAAAAAAAATAAATTATTGATCTACATAACTTGGTATTTATCGTGAAAACTCTAACTGATATTGCGAGATGCTAAAGCTGGATCGAATATTGTGATACACAAATGACTTGATAGGAGTACATTTGTTTCAAAATGGAGATAAGTCAGCAGTCTGCAGATACAAGTGCCTTCGATATGAAGTCGACAAATTATTACGAATCCTGCATATATCGAGTTGCAAGCTGATACGATAGACACAGTAACCACAAAGAGATGCACAAGATAGATAACAGCCTAGAGCAACCGACTCATTTGATCTGGAAAGAGAATGAAAGCTATCCATTGGCTTTGCAGCCCGACGATATTGCAGTTATTATGGCAGCCTAGGTTTCACAATGACCACGTCCTTACCAGGTACAAATGTCCATCTTGTCTGCCAAAGTATCTGATGTCCTTACGGCGCCTGAGTTCTTGCAATTTCGTGATCTCTGAAAATCAGGTACTATCTCCTTCTAATACTACTCTTAACATACATCAATCTCTTATTCAATCACGATGTGGTATTTGATTACATTCCATTTCTGTTCTTGGACATGAATGGTACGCACAGCAAGTGGATAGAACATGAAGTCGATGTATTTATGTGTAGTTTTAGTGGGAGAAGTTCCTCTGCTGCTTCTGAATATCGAAATGCTTGAATACGCAGCAATGGATTCTGGAAACATGGGAAATGTCTATGAAGATCAATCTCATTATCCTGGAAATTTCTGAGACACGAAAGCACAAAATAGCTCTAAAACACAGTGACATGATGATACTCGAAAAACCACCATTCACTTCAGTGTTTGTTTGCTGATCTTGCCCGTGAGTAATCACCTTCGGTAGAGTCATGAGTTTAGCACTGTACAATTCCAAAGCTTTGTCTTGGATATCTCGGCTGTCTTCACCAATACTAAGCATGTGCACCTCTTGCTACATGAGCACTGCATGACTACTTACAACGCTAGCTCTCACATCCCTTAGTTGTTCCACTCACAACGTTGAGGTCAAGAATTGAAAATGCTCTGTGGAGTACAGTTTTTCCGAAATTTGGATAAAGAAGTAAATGTGTAAGTGTATGGGATGGAGAACATGTACCTATAGTTTTATAATCATTGGAGTTAGAAGATATGAAAGAAATTGGGTTACCGGACTAAGGTTCGTTGGAATTCGCCTTGAGGCCTTCGGCGCAAGATCTTCAGACTTCGGCGCAGATATCTATGGAGATACAATAGACCGATCTTTGGCGAATGCGACTTGTAAAAATTTGAATTTGCCAAGGATCGGACAGGAGCAACTAGCATTGCAAGTGCCAATTTGCGTGAGTGCTAGAACCATTAGGGCATTGAGGGTAAGTACGCAAAGTGGGCACTTCGCGCCGACATTGTGCGAGAGCGAGAGTTGGAATCAGAGACTTTGTAGACTACCTTGCAGAAGACATGACGCGCGTTAGGAAAGCAACAGGACCAAAATTGCTTTTGCTGAAGGTGCCCGACGAGGAATTGAGTAAGTATCGTCAGGAGTTGATCGGGGCGCGTCTCGATTTCTTGCTCTGAAATGATATTGCATGTTGGCGACTATCTGTCAGGAGCTGATGGACGAGAACAGGAATGAGGTAACTGGCCTTCGCGGTAATCCATTGTTGTGGACGGTCGAACATTGGATGCACGTCTTAAGACCATGTGTGGGCAAGGGGATTACACCTTGGAGAAGTAGAGCGTTAGAGTGACACAAGCCGAAGAATTGACATTTGCGCGGCTGTTAAAGAATCCTCGATCGAGTACAAACGGTTGGAGTATAGTGGAATATTGTGACACAAAGAGACGCGCGGTGGCAATAGCATTGATGCACATCTTGCGGCCGCATCGGACAACATATGTAACCAGGCAAGTGGGATTCACAGACCGCGCAGTGCGCGGGAAGTCAATTCACTCGGCAAAGATCTTCTACCTAGTCTGGATTAATGTCGGCAAAAGGTGGGGCGGAGCGTCAATGAATCACATGACGTCCTTCTTGGTGAATTTCTATAGCGGGTTGGGTTTGCTGACGAAGAGCGGAGAGAAGAGATTTCCTAAGAAAAGAAAGATCTTGGAGTCGGATGAAGACAAAGAGTCCGAAGAGGAGAAACCCAAGCCAAAGAGACCATCCGAGCAGTAGCACGAGTACCGGTTCGCGTGGAGGTGGTCACGGCAGAAGAAGGATTTGAACGACGACCGGCGAAGAGGCAAAAGATAGCCGAAGTCAGTGTTGCGGCATGAAGACCATAAGCACAAATGGCGAGGTCAACTTCAACACGTTTGAGCATGCCGAAGACGCTTGCTAGACCGAAGATGAAGGCACAATGTCAGCTGATAGTGTAAGAGAGTTCAAAAAGTAGTGTAGCCATGATTGAGGGAACCGCATCTTCGGCAAATGAGGATGTAGTCATGTAGTTACGAGTCGGCTCACGCAGTTTAGGCACTTACTATATTTAGACGTGGAAATAGGGTTCGGGTCACGAGGGGTATAGAGTCGGGGACGGCTCGAAGAACGTTAGTTCTTCGAGTCGAGCCTGGAAGCGTTGGGAGCTTGGAGAGACTTTACCCTTTGCATCGACCTAGATTCTCCGAGTGTGGAGTGGGTTGGGCTTGACTCATGTTTGTGACGGTGACGGTTTGTTGCCAGTAGGGTAATTGACCGACGGGAATTCCAGTGGGGAATCTCCCGTTTATTTCACTCGAAGAACTCATTACATCGAATCGGTCGGTGTTTGTTGTCACGGTTTTGTTCAACGTTGCTTTGAAGTATGAGGGGCATCATTTCTGCTGCTGGTGGATCAATCCTCTGATACAACTCGGAATCGAATCTCGCTCGCTTCTGAGAGGAGGGCGCCGTGGAGGCGCACCGGGACGTCTTGCTTGTTGATGCGCGCTGTGGGTCGACCGCGAAATTTTGTCGAGGAGAAAGGAGCTGCGCGACGCGAGGAGAGAAACGAGAACGAGAGCGAGAAGCGAGGGATTGTGACTTTTGCGAGGAGACCTTCGTCGTTGAGTGTCGTCGTCGACGTCGGTGGTGGTTGCTGGGCTTCGTCGAGCGGTGACGCTCTGCTACGCGTTTCGGGATGTACAGTGCGCGACAGAGAAGGGGCTAGGTTACGCAATTAGTGTGAAGGTTTGAGAGAAGTCGCCACTGAGCAGCAAGAATGAATGCATCGGGGAAGGCGTCCCTGGTGAAGTGAAGAGGCCGGAGCTCGAGCGCTTGGAGCAGCTCGCTGAATGTTGCGGTTCTAGATTGGTTCGATCGCAGGCGGGCGTTGTTTCTCCGCCGTCGAAAGAAGGGGCTGAAATTAGCCAAGAGAGAGAGAGAGAGTTGTAGTGCGCTCTGTTCTCGTGGTCCTTCAGCTTTTCCGTCTCCCCTTCGGCCCATGTTCAGCTCCCAAAGACGACCCCGCCCTGTTGCGGAAATGTGTCGCAGGACCGGCCCCGGGGAAGGTACGAGCCTCCTCGAAGCAGCCGAAGGCGTCGTTCGGTATCAGTGACTCGGTAGGCCAGCGGAATGTTTATTGATTGAACGCTGGGTGAGCTTTTGTCGTCCTGTATTTTCCAAGATATGACCTCCTGTTGAGGTAGGTAGGGACCGAGCAATGCGGAGGCTGTGTTGGAGAGGCAGGAGTATCACTACGCCGGTGCAGCAGGCAGTACAAAACAGGAGTAGCTTTTTTGTGACGCTACCCAGCAGTCAACGCAATACTGAGTTGTGCCCGTGGGAAATCTTTGCCGAAGTGCTCATCAGTTCTGACTCCTGCGAGGTCTCGCCCTCATGCCGTCGTATTCGTCGTTAATCTCAGTGAGTTCGACACGGAGCGCAGTGAGATGGAGTTCTCGGAGAAGCAACTACTCGCCTTATCTGATTTGCTGGAGCTCGTACTGAGTGATATGGGATTGAAGGCGTGTCTCCTCTGACCAGGAGGGTGTGAAATTTAGCTAGTGGAAAACTTTTGGCTCTACCGCGGTACATGTACGCGACGCAGGGGCCGTAGTGGAACTTATGGAGGGCTCCTGTCGGTTGGTGAAGTCAGAGGCCGAGAAATGCAGTAGAGCTGACCGTGTTAGACATGGGAAGAGGTGTTCGACGCGTTCAAACCTGGTTTGAGCAAGTTTCTGCGCAATACAGTTCTCGGTGTGGGGGAAACAGTTTCCTCTCCGCATCCGAAACGAATTGGTGCCTTGTGAAGCATCGACCGTTCTTTTCTCCTGAAGAGAAGCAGATTAATTTCCCACAGTTGCATAGTCCAGGCTAGGTATGAGAAGTCCAGGTGAAAAAGTAAGAAGTTATCTCGATCAGGCATTTTATAATGTTTTGAATTTATTACATGCCACAACAAGCGAGCAAGGTAAATGTAGGGTTTTTGCAGTCTTCCGCTAAATGTTTGGACTGCAAACAAAAATCTACGTGGAAACTATTGATGAGTGCTCTAGCTAGTTTTTAGAGAACTACTTTAGAGAAATTGTTTCAGGCTATGCACGGTGCTTGAAAACCTGTAGAGTCAAAGAAACTGCTTTAGCTGTCCATAGAAGGAGGTAAACTTTATACAGGTTTTACAGTCCATTTCATTTTTACTGTGGTAAATATCCATCAGTGATACTTTACAGTTAAAAGTTTTTGGTGCTCCTCTAAAACTTTGTGATAGTTTTAAAGTTAAACAGTTTTCAGTTTTCCCTTTAGGTTTAGTTTACATATACTCTGTAAAACAATCCTTGTATACAGTGAAGTGTTGACGTGTGAAGGGAAAATGCCGCTTGGAGAAAAAGCGGGCGACAGTGATATACAAGAAATCCAGACAGTGGAGGTCGTCAGCAGCAAGGAACGTGATCAGGAGCAGGAGCATGAGGTGACGGTGCAGCCTCAAGTAGAAGAGAATCCGGTAAACAGTGTTGTGGTAGAACAAAAAAAGTCTGGGTTAGATTGGGACGAGGCACTAGCCGTAGAAAAACTTCTAGAGGAATCCGGCCTAGAGTACAGGATATGTGAGGATGAATTACTCGACCTTCCGAAGGATATTGCTGATCATTTGAGAGATGTTCAGTATGTTCAAGACTGTCTTTCAGAAGAAATTCTTGTACTAGAGAAATTTCTTGATAGTCTTCCAAAGGATTGATAGCAACTACCTGTAGCGTTTAGACAAGAGGGACTGAAGTGATCGAGAGTTTGCACCCGGTCTCACTGCCTGTAAACTTAATGTGTTGAAAGCATTGTAAATATATATATGACGTAGTCAATATATTGAGCTTTCAGTGTGTAGTGTGTTTGTTGAGGGGGAGTGTGACCCCTGTGTGAAGGAGAAAAAAAAAAAAAAAAACAAGTAGAAGAAGTTTTCAAACACTTTTTGTTTGCAATTTGGTGAAGAGGGCATCATAGGCACTGGAGGCCCACGTAGATGGAGGGCAATGGAGATCGAATCGGGATCGCGAAGCAATCTGATGTCCTGTGTGTGTTGTCTTGTTTTGTGCTGTGTTTCCTTTAGACTGGAGAGTCGTTGATAGCTGTTTGCTTGTGCTTGGATCCTCTCCAGTCTTGCTTCCTGGTGCGCGCCCGTGTAGGGGTGACGCTGATTTCCAGAGTAGTTTTACTCCTTTGTGCTGGCGATAGGGGGGCTGGACTTGATCACCGGCCGGCCTATCTATGTTTCTTTCACGGTGAGACTGGAGTGATGACCAGTAGACCGTGAGAGTCTTCTTGCTGTGATGACAGGTTAGGTTGCCCATACCCCTTAGCTAGTAGGGCTAGAGTAGCTCAGTGCGGCACGACGTCAGGGGCGGATTGGGTTATTGGGTGAAGATCAGGCAGTGGTGCCAGTTGAGGTCTCGTCATCACGGAGGAGTCTAGTGGTCCTGTTGAGGACCGCGGTGGATTTACGCGGATTGGGTTGAGGTATCGGCTACCTTCACCTATTTCGCCAGTTGTTGCGGAGCAGGACCAAAGTGTTGCAGACACAGAGTCTTTGGTGGTGATATCGTCTAGTGTTCCAACCCCATTGATTTGGGACATGGACGGGATGTACGGGGCCGTGAAGGGCCCTCGACGATACTCTGGTGCAGTGGGCACCATCGAGCTCGATGATTTTATTCAAAAGTTCGACACGTGGTGTGATATGCAGTTTCTGCGTAACCCCACGTTGTTTACACCCTTCTTTGCGTGGAAGAGGTTATTCCAGCATTTGGAGGGGCCTCCCATGAACGATTATCATGAGTTTGGGAGAGATTATGCTGCGGAGATTGATGCATGGATGTGCCATTGGTCTCTGAAGTACTTATCCATTACCCAGGGTGGGGTGGGTACCAGTGGAGGTGCAAGTATCGGCATCAGCGGAGGTGCGAGTAGTAGCATCAGCGAGGGTACCAGTGGAGCAGTTGGCACAACTGGTACTAGTACCAGCAGCGGTACTATTAGCATTGCCGGTGGCAGCACGAGGGGAGATGCTAGTGGCGTATCTTCGTTTAGCCCCATTTGAGTTCTTCTAGAGATTGAGGAAGAATTATCAGGGGGTGAAAACGGAGAAGTTGAGGAGCCTCTACGAGTTTGAGCGGAAGACTGGTGAGAGTCTTCGTGAGGCATACACTCGTATGCGACAGCTCATCTCAGTTACTCACGGTGTGACTGAGGCACATGCTGTCTAGTACTGGTATCGGATCCTGGACTGAGAGTTGCGGAGGAGAGTGCGTGATGCTACTCTCATGAGCGACTCATCACCCACATTAGCCCATGTGTTTGCTCTTTCTGAGAAGATTGAGCTTAACATGGTGGAGGAGAGGGTGATGACGTCTACATTTGCGAGGGACACGACCACTACTTCGCGTATCCCACATAGTCCAGCACAGTCTCGCCCCATAAGTGGGAGTCGTGGAGGTCATACACGACATCCTTCAGGTCACAGAGAGCCTAGTGCGCGGCCACCACTGCCTTCATTTTCGGGCCAGCCACAGGGACCGTCATGTTGGACATGCAGAGGTAGCCATATGAGGAAGGATTGTCCCCAGGAGCGAGAGGGACAAACTCCACATGCTAGGCCACAGCCGGCACATGTGACCTGTGATCATTGTCATCGACCGGGTCACCCTCGAGAGCGTTGCTTTGACCTTCATCCTGAGTTGAGATCTGGAGGTAGAGGTCGTGGAGGTGATGCTCCACGAGGCCGAGGTGGCAGAGGCGGTAGAGGTGATAGAGGTACTGGGGCCATTGAGCGTACCGCAGCGAGTGCTACTTCCGCCACAGAGAGCGCTATGGCTGCTCGGATTGAGCAGTTGGAGCAGAGGTTTGCTGCTATGGCTGGTCTGGGGGCGAGCACTTCCACATCTTACGAGGCAGAGGATTTCTCCTATTTGGCCAGTGCAGCACAGGTTGAGGCATCAGTTGCAGTGACCAGAGGTGGTGCTCGCACTTCAGAGCCACGTGGTGCGACTGTGGAGTTGGACCCTCAGAGGGGTGAGGGTGGACGTCAGTCTAGACTTCCCCAGTCCTTTTTGTTGTCAGAGGTGGGTAGCAGTTCATCTATGAGACCTGCACCGTCTAGTGACACTAGAGTGAGAACTGAGAATCTTACATCATCTGTTGTGGACGCAGACGTGCCATCTAGTGCAGTGATGCGGATGGCCACTTCAGTCTTGCGATCTCCATTGTTTTCAGCCACGGAGTTGATAGACTCTGGTATTGATTTGGCTCGAGTATTTCGGGTAGCAGCCACGTCGTGTGAGCGTGGGAGAGTCGCTGCTACGAGTGCCGAGATACGTGAGGATACAGTTGAGGACCCATCCTCAACGTCTACATTGTTCGAGGAGACGACTTGGCAGGCCGCAGCGGCGAGGATGGAGTCCTTACCAGCTCGCCCAGCCATTGATCGCGAGAGTATTGTTCCTGGTGTATGCATGGTGGACAACCGAAGTGGTCTATTTTGGTTAGTGAGTTCTACTGGACAGGTGTATGTCCCAGCCAGAGTTTTGTTGGATTCTGGTGCACAGCCCTTGATGTTGGGCAAGGCTGCATGCATTAGTTTGGGCATTCGGAGGTCAGAGTTGGAACCTTGCCCATTCCAGATCCATACATCCCTTGATGGCGCTAGCGATAGGTCTTACTTTATGACCAGGGAGAGCATAGCGGTGCAGTTGAGGCATGATCACCCTCATGATAGCTCGCAGTTTGGAGTTCGTGCTGTGGTTACATCAGCAGAGTCATATGATGTGCTTGTTGGTGGAGTGGTGTTATACCCGATGGGCTTTCGGATGGACTATTGGACGGAGATTGCCGCATATCGTCTTGGTTGGCAGTCCGAAGATGGACGTCTGAGCGAGCTGCCAGTGAGATTTATTTCTCGGGATTGACCTCTTGGATCTTCATCAGCGGTCTTGGCATCGGTTGCGGGTTTTAGCGGAGTGCTTACTTGGCCCGATGACTTGTAGGAGGGGAACATGTCTGCCGACGATACCTTACTCTACGAGGATGTGGAGGAGGTTGTGAGTTTCACAGCGGCGGTGACTTCACCCTTAGATGTTCCACTGTGGAGTTCGTGCCAGGCACTACAGTTGGAGTCTGATAGGTTGGTGAAAAAGGCTTGGAGTGAAGCCTCTTTACCAGCAGAGCCAGAGAGGGCTTCAGCTGATCGGCTAGTTGGTGGTTCTAGCGCATTGTCTCCATTGATTACTACACCTATTGCATGGGAGTATACCTCAGAGGGCATTTGTTTGCTGGATCTTTTTGGTGGGATCAGCACAGGTTTGGCTGCGGTGTTGCAGTCAGGTATTCTCGTACGGAGATACTTGTATGTGGAGAAGGACGAGACTGCACTTCGAGTCTCTTCACGACATGTTGCACAGTTGATGCGGCGTTTTCCTTCGTTATTGCCGCGATCAGCTGTCCGAGGATTCCAGAAGGCGTTGCCTTCAGACATTTTGTTGCTGGAGGCGCCAGACCTTGACCGCGTTGGCCATATTGATATGGTGATTGCGGGCTGGCCATGTTAGGGACACACACGCGCTGGACATGGGACAGGGTTGCATGATCCAAGATCTCGGATGTTTTGGGAGATGATGCGAGTGTTACGTCATCTCCAAGTGCAGCAGACACGTTCTCCAGCATACATTCTGGAGAACGTACCATTGTTGGATGACACTCGGGTCCAGTTGATGGCGAGTGTCCATCAAGTCCGAGCATGGATTGGATCAGCAATACTGTTGGATGCTGCGAAGGTTGGATCACGGGCTCGTCGTGCACGTTTATGGTGGACCAACCTTTTGCCACGTGAGATATTGCGTGATGCATATGATTCTGTGCAGCGTGATCCTACACTCACCGTTGACAGTATCTTGGATATTTTTCGACACTCTCAGATAGTGAGAGTTGCTGACAGGTTACCTATGGCGAAGGTGAACCGCGTAGGTCAGCCTCGGATGGCTTTACCTACATTTGTCAGTTATCCAGCATCACATGCATATCGTGATGGTGAACCTGGACTACTGTAGGACAGTACAGTACATCAGTTGATGGAGCCCAACGCTGATGAGAGAGAGCGTGCGATGGGATTTATGACTAGTGTCACCGCAGCTGCTACAGTTTCAGAGGCTTCGCGTCGTCAGGTTTTGAGTCAAGCTATGGACTTGAACTGCTTGACGTGGATTGTGAGCTTGGGTTTGGCAGAGCAACGCCGTTTGCGCGTTGATTTGGTGGTTAGTACACCACTTGTTAGCTCATTGCCGCCCGAGACGGTAGAGGCAATGGCTGGGGGCGACAGGCGAGATATTCGTCATCCTTGGAGTTTATGGGACGTGACGAAAGGACTTGCTAGAGTTGCAGCCCATGCAGTTGGAGAGGATTCTCATGTGGAGGTGGCTACGAAGGAGGGTACGAAGAACCCTTCTTTGCAGTGTGTAGCGTAGCAACCATTGACAGTGTCGCCTCCCTCTAGTGTGCATATGGAGGAGGAATGGGAGCCATTGATTGGTTCCCAGATCACAGGAGGAGAGAGGCGACGATTGACACAATTCCTACGAGACTATAGGAGTTGTTTTGCTTTCAGTGTGAAGGAGTTGGGTGCGTTGATTGGACCCGGTATACGGATAGAATTGGCTAGTGATACGCCAATCTTCCGTCGTCCTTATCGATACAGTGAGATGGAGAGAGATTTGATTCGGAGTAGGACGTTGGACCTACTGGAGGCTGGACTAGTGGAGTTATCGCATGGTGAGTATGCGTCAGCCACTGTCATGCCGGTGAAGAAGGATGTACATGGCAACTACACGGATAAGCGCATGTGTGGAGACTACTGTCCTATCAATCGGCAGACGAAGTCCGATAAGTATGCCATGCCTACACCTGAGGAGATCTTCGATGTGGTGGGACATGCGAGGATTTTTAGTACTTTGGATCTTCGAGCATGATACCATCAGTTGCCAATTCGGGAGGAGGACAAAACCAAGACAGCGTTTTGGGGCGTCAACTTTCACGGCAAGGATTGTATGTATCAGTGGCGATTCTTACCCTTTGGGTTGAAGAATGCACCTGCCGAGTTTCAGAGGGTTATGGACAGAATCTTGGCGGGGCTGGATTTTGTCAGATGTTACATTGATGATATCTTGGTGTTTAGTGACACTGTGGAGCAACACCATATACACTTGCAGATTGTGTTTGAGCGATTGAGGGCTCATGGTTTGAGGTTACATCCTGGGAAGTGTAAGTTCTTCCAGGAGAAGGTTGAGTACTTGGGTCATGTGATATACCCAGGTGGTTTAGGAGTTCAGCAAGCAAAGGTGGAGGCTATTGCACGCATCCCTCGTCCCACGGATGTGAGTAGAGTTCGTGCATTCATGGGTTTGGCGAACTACTACCGGAGGTATGTGAAGGGGTTCAGTGCTATAGCCAAGCCTTTGAACCAGTTGCTGAAGGCGGATCAGGAGTGGCAATGGGGAGATGAGCAGGAGAGAGCTTTTGTTGAGCTCGAGGCCAGGTTGGTGGCCGCTCCCATCTTGAGGAGACCTATCAGAGGTCGTCCATACCAGTTGCACACTCATTGGAGTATGTTGGGACTTGAAGCGGTGTTGACGCAGCGTGATGATGAGAGCAAGGAGTTTGTGGTTGCGTACGCTAGTCGTTCGAACAATGTAACGGAGTCGCGGTATAGTTCGTACGAGGGAGAGTGCTTGGCAGCGGTGTGGGCTGTGGCACACTTCATGTGTTACTTGTTTGGTACGCAGTTCACCCTTGTTACTGATCATCAACCGCTCAAGTGGTTGATGGAGTCCGACAAGCTTACAGGGAAGCTTGCACGGTGGGCTCTCAACTTACACGAGTACGACTTTCAGGTAGTGCATAGACCTGGAGTTGCGAACCTAGATGCCGATGGTTTGAGTCGAAACCCATGCACTAGCCAGGAGGATGACACTGGAGCTAGATGGCATGGTGAGGTTGACGAGGAGATGGTGCCTGGTTGGCATGCATCTGCCTTCATGTGTTGGTTGCGTGGGAACTCCAGCAGAGAGGATCATATGACATCTTACTCTAGTCAGAGAATAGATGGTCGATCCTCAAATCCTAAGGTTGAGGATGGTGGTGTGGATCAGCGTGATGTTCACGATGATGCATTGGTGTTGGAGTTCCTACGGACCAGCATGGTGCCAGGCACAGTGGGTGCCAAGGAGCGAGATCGTGTTCTCCAACGGACCAAGAGGTACCGATTGGAGGTATCACATGTTCTCCGAGTGTGGGAGGACGGTAGGGTACGAGTAGTACCACATCCAGCCCAGAGAGCACGCATTGTGAGGCATGCTCATGAGGAGTTGGGACATTTTGGAGTGAAGCGTACATACAGCTTACTCCTTGGTCAGTATTGGTGGCGTGGTATGCATACTCAGGTACAGCAGTTGGTATCACGTTGCATGGTTTGTGATCGAGTGAGGGCATCATTCAATGCCCCGACACCAGTGTTACATCCATTACCCATCATGGGGTTGGGTTACTGTTGGAGTTTGGACTTTGCTGGACCACTATCTTTGACTGTACGACATCATCGGTATGTGTTGGTGATGATGGAGCATTTCTCCAAGTGGATTGAGTTGGTGGCATTACCTGACAAGGCAAGTGAGGGAGTAGCGTATGCTTTCCTTGACAGAGTGCTTAGTCACTATGGTGCAACAGCTGAGGTGTTGACCGATGAGGGAACGAAGTTTCAGGTTTTGTGCGACAAGGCACTGATTGATCATCGGACCACGTCGCGAGATCATCCAGAGGCGGATGGTTTAGCTGAACGTGTTGTACAGACGGTGAAGAGGGCGTTGCGCAAGTATGGCCTGCCAAAAGGTCATCTTGGGGACTGGGATATCCAGTTACCGTGGTTGGCCATGGGATATCGATTCAGTCGGCAGGCATCCTTGGCTTCCTTCTCACCATATTTTCTATTGTACGGCCGGGATCCAGACTTGCCAACATCGATTCGTCGTGAGTCTAGCGAGGTGGTGAACCTTGATGACCCGAATATGTGGGTGAGAGTATGTTCTCAGCGTGCAGAGCTCTTTCGGAGAGTTATGTCTGCAGCGTTTGAGAATCTTGCGATTGCTCAACATAGAGATACGTTGCGGTATGCAACCATTCGGGGAGGAGGTTATCGACCATCAATTCGTAGATTCCATGTGGGAGACTACGTCTATCTACAGCAGACTGCACCGACGACATTGGATGTGATGGCGGGACGCACAATCTTGCGGGTGCGGGAGGTGTTACTTTCTGGAGTTCTCCTGTTGGAGGGTCATGACGGCGTTGTTTGGAAGGATCATGTGCGCAATTGTGCGCCATGTCACCTCCCAAATGTAGATGGCACTATGGACCCAAGCTTAGCGATAGTACGTGCTGGCTTGAGGTGCATATTGTGTGGATCAGCTAGTCAGGCGGCCCGTATGTTGGTGTGTGATAGGTGTTCTAGGGGATGGCACATGTTGTGCCTGACTCCGCCTATCTATGTTATTCCGGCTGGACGATGGGTTTGTCCTCGATGTACTTCAGAGAGATAGATGACTTGATCTTCACATGTTATGAATTGCAGATAGACGACTAATGATGGGGCGACATAGCACCCGGCCTACTGGTTCGCGCACCCACGAAGGTGTATAGCATGTAGTTGTAGATAGAACTACCTGGGAGTCAGAGGGACCTGACCGCCAGGTAGGGGGGCGAGTTGTGACATTTGAGTGTGTACTCTCTCGCGCCTTATATGTGTGTATGTGTGCGTATGTGTATGTGAGTAGCATGTCAGCGATGTAGAGTGTATGGTGATATGTATTCGCACGACAGCTGTCATGTAGTTACGAGTCGGCTCACGCAGTTTAGGCACTTACTATATTTAGACGTGGAAATAGGGTTCGGGTCACGAGGGGTATAGAGTCGGGAACGGCTCGAAGAACGTTAGTTCTTCGAGTCGAGCCTGGAAGCGTTGGGAGCGTGGAGAGACTTTCCTCTTTGCGTCGACCTAGATTCTCCGAGTGTGGAGTGGGTTGGGCTTGACTCATGTTTGTGACGGTGACGGTTTGTTGCCAGTAGGGTAATTGACCGACGGGAATTCCAGTGGGAAATCTCCCGTTTATTTCAGTTGTGACATTTGAGTGTGTACTCTCTCGCGCCTTATATGTGTGTATGTGTGCGTATGTGTATGTGAGTAGCATGTCAGCGATGTAGAGTGTATGGCGATATGTATTCGCACGACAATGTAGTTGCAGAAGAAAATCTTTGAACTCCTGAGTATGTACCATTGGGGGTACAGTGTGAGAAACCTCTATGGGAGGAAGCGAGATTTTTGGGGGATAGGAAGGCGACTTCAAGTCAAGGTCTTTGGCCTTCGAAGTAGAAGTAGACTTTTACGGATAAGAGTAGTAGATCTTTGGATAGAGCAGACGTGCCAGAGCCGAAGACTAGCGAGAAGCATGTGAAGAAGCTCACTCTTGGACAGGAGATACAAGAGCATGTAGTAGAGCAGATTGGAGAAATAATTGTGGAATCCATTGAGATTCCACCGCCTCAGGTGTGTTCGGGGATGGCAAAACTTGAAGTCAAAAAGAGATCTTCGTCGAAAGAGCCGAATGAGGTGGCAGTCGCGTTCCCAGACTTCTTGCGGTACAGTGTAGTTCCCTTGCTAAAGTACATGGACGGGACGCGCGAGAAGTACGTGGTGTCGGAGGAAGTTGGGTTTTATGTACAGATGCTTAGGAATACAACCTGAAGCAAGAGAGCAGCTTCAAAGAAGACTGTTGAAGAGATGAAGAGGGTGACAGTAGAGTGCGCAGCAGCGAGGTGCGTGAGGAGCAACTTCGAACAAAGAATATGGAGTGCAAAGTCCTTTGGTTGAACCTAATCAAGGAGAAGGAGCTTTGTGAGGAGGAAAAATTGAGAACCGGAGGTCTTCGGCGAGAGTTTGCGACTATGAAAACTGAAAGTATAGAACTTTGGGTAAGAATTGCGGCCCCACGGAAGCTCACATCAAAGAGATGCAACGTGCGAATGAACTTATGGCGAGTTTGACGGAGCATACGAAGAAACACAAGGCTCAAGTGGCTAGTTGGACAAAGAGATTGACGTATTGCGAGACTGCCAAGTCTTTGGAGGTCGAATGTAGATTAAAGTTGGATGCAGATTGCGATCGGTTGCGAGATCAGTTGAAGACGGTTGAGGAGCAGTTAGAGACGTCGCGGACCAGAGTGGAAGCGGCAAAATTGGTGTTTTGACAACTGAAGGAGGAGACCACGGACTGTTTGCGTTTGCGGGTTGAGAGATGTTTGCGCGATTTTGTTGAGTGGAAAGTTCAAACGTTGAAGTGGATGAAATTGGATTCGCTGGAGCGACGATTGATGAAGCTCAAGACCATTGGAACCGTCGGGTATCGGTCAATTCTTTCTCTTCTGGGTTAGTAGAAGCGGGGGAGAACTTAGAGCTAGAGATTCTAGACGTGTTGAATAGACTAGGAGGGGATGGGAGCTCAGCGGACGCAGTAACCGTTGCGTCGGATGTTTCCGCGCTTGATGATAGCTCACCTCATGCGGTTGAGTTGTCTAGGAATTCATAGTGAATAAAGAGGTCCAAGGCTCTTTTGTTAGTGGTCTTTTCTGTCAATTGACTTCTCTTGGTTTTCAATCTGTGTTTATCGTGCGCGTTCGTGAAGTTGTATGCGTCTGTCACCATGCCTGATGTGCTTCAATATGTTGGAGATACCGCATTTGAAGTCGCTAGTGTCCGCGTCTGTCACCATGCCTGATGTGCTTCAATATGTTGGAGATACCGCATTTGAAGTCGCTAGTGTCCGATTCGAATGTTCAGAGTGTACTTGGGGTTATTTGGGATTTAAGCAAGTTTGAATTTGGATATACGGAGCAGGAGGCTTTAGAGTGTGCAATTCTAGGAAGTTTTTCCCTGAATACTAAGTGCAGGCTTTGATTGGACAATTTTTAGTTTGTGTGTGTGATTATACTCTGCTTTCGGACCTTTTGTCGTAATCGAACAGTGTCTTGTGGGAGTGACATGTGCCTGAGAAATAAAACTTTTCAATAGAATGTTAATCAATAACGGTTTTTTACTTTTCTGTGTTGATTTTGTCCCTATGAAAATAAATCTGTACCATTATGCTCCTTGGTACTTGTTTGTTTATTACATGTATTTTACGCACAAAATGATAAGAAAATGGAAGAAATCATACAGTACGCTCATCGTACCTTCACAGACATGATTTTGGATGTGGTGGGAATCTTGAGTCTTTTGCAAGCATTATGATCAAGGTTCCAATCCATGCGCTGCATCCTCATTATATTTCATATAAGGCTTGAGAGCCAGGTCATGGCTTTCGTCGTGAACAGAAAAAGTCGATCTCAGTTCTTCGACCCTCAATCTTTGATTCCTGGTAAGAGTCCTGCGGATGATTTGCAGTTGTCTGTGATGTGAATCGCCAAGCCAAGGACACCACCCGTGTTCAGATATGCGGCACAAATGACTCGACCATGTCCTGCATTGTCAGTGGACTAGGTCCACAAGAATTGGTCGCATAGACAACGCGGTCGTCAATTCCTCCACTGTGATCGTTTTGAAGGCCGCCGTGCTTGAGTGTCGTCTTTCTTTGGTGCATGGATAGTACGATCCAGATTCCGAATGTCAACATTTATGTGACATTGCAAACTTACGTACCTCAATGTGATTGTATTCTTACAGAAGGTGGATTGAGAATTGGTAACCCGAGGCAAATCTCATAGATGAAATGATGAATGTAGACTTGGATATAGAAGAGCACCTCCGTGACCAATACACGACATAGGATATTCATAGCTTGACCACTTCAGTTATGGGAAGTTGGTATTTTTCATAAATACTCATATTCACCTGAACTGTAAGTATGACTGAAGTATCTAACAATTCTTACAATTATTGAATCAATGATTTTCATTATTCGATGTGATATCATTTAGTAATTTAATGTTGCACACGATATCAAAGAGCGCCTTCGAACAGTTTGATAATTGACGTCTTTCTTGCTTGAATCCGGTTACGCGAATAAAACGTGTATCCTAGTAGTGATGTGAATGATAGATCATACAAGAGTTTCCAGTCACTTGAGATAGAAAAACTGAAATTTTTGTAGTTGACCCAAGCTTATCAGCAAAAAATAGCGTAATCTAATAAAATGTACTTTATTAGTGCATGAATTAAACTCTCTCTTATATACTATACACCCTTATGTAACTGAACCATTGACACATGTGTCACGTCCACTTAAAAAGAATTTGTTCGCGTTGATCGAGTCTTCCCGTTGTTTTTATGTTGGCCGGATTAGTAGACTAGCGGACTTTTGATTACGTGCAAAATCTGGCTCCAAATCAACAACGTTATACCGGGATCATTCGGCATATTTACATAAAAACCTCATTCCCAGCCATTGATGGAAATGTTTTACCTTCAGCCCAATATGTGGAGACAACGAAAGCAAAATAATGAAAATAAAAAGCTTGGCTCTACATTAAAGCTTTACTTTAAGAAGTGGTTTGGAACGCACATTGTTTCAGAATCAATGGTTCAGTTGGATAGTTATCCGCTTTAGTCTATTAACCTTTCAAGGTACACATATTCATAATTCTACTACAATATTCAGATGAGAAGCAAAAGAGCGAAGTAACTATATGTTACGAACGAGTAACACATTTTGCAATGCCACCCTGAGAGGATATCAGATAAAGAACTGTCGATAGCTCGACGCTAAGTATCACAGCAAAGAAGCAGGGATCTCTATGCTTATGGTACAGGCACTGGGAGTTTCTAGCATTCTGGCATAACTCTTCGGGTCCTACAGGAAATCAGCCTTCGGACCAGGGACATGGCGGGATAGCAGTCATTTGGCACTCCAGGCTCTTATACCCATCCATGGTCTCTCTGGTCCACACCTAGTTTGACCATATTCTCCAACAAAGTGGCATCTCGAACCTCACGAGGATGAACCACGGATTTGAAAGACAAGGAAAGTTTGAATTCTCGGCCAGGCCAACAATTAGTGTATCAGTGGAATTAACTCGCTGATACACTGAGTACTTTGTAGCATCCTCGTTCGAATGATGAATGAAACTTACAAAACCAAAACAACTCCTGAACTGACTCTACATCTCTATTTCACAAGCATGAAATCTCTCGTTGCGTTCCTCGAAACTACTTACTTCCGACCACATGTCAGTAAAGATCTAATCGATGCCAGAGATTGAGATGGCTATGCTGCAAGGACAGTACCGGCGGCTACCGCAGTCGCCATGTTGCTGACTTGGGGTTTACGCAAGAGATATGGCGTTCCTTGTAGAGGACGCAACCTTCGTCGGAGTGGAGGAGATGATCACATCGGGAAAGTGGCCGATGGACAAATGAGCAGCACTGCGCTCGATCTCCAACAAATGCCTGTGAACCTGCTGTTCACGAATCTTGAGCAGTACGCGTCAACTAATTTGAAGGTGGAGACTGCTGGTCAGTCATCCGATTCGTCCGAACTTGGTACAGATGCGGACCTCTGCAACCAGCCGAAAGACTGCTCTCAGAGTCTCGATGTAATATTCTGAATCGGTTGACTGCTTTGTCTCTGACTCTGATCACCATGACTACTGTTTATTCCGTCGATCGAGACTGCCTTCATGCACTGTCAAGCTCTACGTGCCTATAAGGCTTCGTTGGTGCTTACCTGCTTTGCATACAGTACAGTACAACAATCTGGACCGCAGACAAGGTCTCGATCATTTAGCAGATCACGTAAGCTAGAAAGTGTTGTCGATCAGCTGTATCTGTATCGAGGGCACAAGGCTAGACACTTGTCTTCGTGCGGTCTACGTCTCGGTAGACTCGCCGCGTATTCCAGAGACAGAAGTTTAGCTTGGCGTCAAGCTGGTAATGTACAGTAGTCTCCCGGTTAAATACGCATTTTTTTTCCACAAAAATCAAGTTGAACCCATGACATGTAGTTCGTTTGGTTTAGGTCAAAAACTGTTACTGCTCCTATCTGATTAGAAGCGTGAACCTCTAGTGGTTGATATATATTCGTTTAACATTAGAGACAAACTCTCATAGTAGAGAAAAAAGCAAATCACTATCGCAAAATGAAAAAAAGATTATATCATTATTTTTGAGGTTTTAGATTATATTGGACTATAATAGTTAACGTTGCTAGAGTCCATGATAAAATTTCAAATCACTCTCCTAGAAAGAACACATTTTAAAACTCACTTGGCAATTGAATACAATTTAGCAATTACAAATATGTGCTGGAGTTCATATATGAAATCAATAAACTCAATGCAATATTGTTTTATTTGTATCAATAGATGTTAGAAGAGTGAGATTACAAAGTCTTCTCTTTAACTTCATAATACATTTACTCAATTTAACTTTGTGATTTGTTCCGTTTGTCTTATCTTCATGATCGAGTCACTTGCAAGTTCGAGCTCTTCCAATGGAATCATGATTTTGCTCAATTTCTCTATGATATCAAATAGCGCCAAGTCATTTAGGAGTGTTCATATAAAGTTCATTTGACATTACGCTCAAATCAAACGATTAGGAAATCAATATTCTTAAGTACGCACAGCACTCCCGGGTTCAAAGTGCGAACTTAACCGGGAGACTACTGTACTCCATTACACTAACCAGTGGATAGATGAAGTCAACTGAAAGTGATGGATGACCTCGGTGCAGCACTGCAATGGCAAGTATATCGTCGAGTCTTCTCCCAGGAAGCGGTGAATCATTGTTTTTGAATCCTTGCCTCTCTTCTTCCCCCGTTTACTGTTCGTTCTGTTGGAATTTAGAGGTAGCTCTCTTCAGCTCTCTGAGACAGTGTGGCTGAATTCCCAATTGCACGAACTGCAGGGAAACGTGGCGTTTCTTACTGAATAATTTCATGTAATAATCATCGTAAAGTCAATCCACATCTCAACATTGATTTTTCTCCTGAAAGCTGGTTCGAAGGAGGTCATTACTCACAAGAATCTTAAGTTAGGTGTGGGGTTGTATACAGAGAAAGTCCAAATATGCAATCTATCAAGACATAACAACGATTTTGATTTCTGTTATGTCATGATATTCTAATACCTCGCATCATACTTTCTCATCCATGATGGCTGCAAAAAGCATAAAGGAAAAATATGTATCATAATTACAACTAACTACGTACATTGTCCGATGTGTAATGTTTTAAATTTCACTTAGGAAGAATATATGAGAAATTTTCAAAATCTGAATACTTCATATTGGTTTTCCACATATTTCTTTTAAATTCTCATAGAACCATTGTATGAAAAATAATATCTAGAAAACAAGAAGATAAGCAAATATCATCTGTACCAATGCAATCTTCCCAAATTGAGAAAACGAACATAGATAAAATATCAATGATTGGAAAACTCTTTTTTTGAAAGCTAGCCTATCGCTCTGCGATTTACGCAGGTAGTTATATCAAATCACCTATTGTTTGCTTGGAGGATGTTAAAATATGGTTTTTCTCATATGTTTACGACTATGATTTCTTGTACTTTTCGAAGAGTCAAAGAGAAGCCATTGCACACCGACGAAACGGACACACATTTTTCAATGGCTCATGCTCGGAGTCGATGATCAGGCTGGCATTCTGCATACTATGCAAAGTGGATGGTCGTAGGTGGACGCAATAACAGAGCCAAGGAAATTCTACCCAGATAGAATTTGATCACCAGATGACCGTCAAAAAGTTACACTAAAATTGCGGTCGCTGAACGATCTTCTTGCCGAGCTGACCAAAGCCTCCACTCCAAGTCGCTGGATACACGTGCAACATGAAGAAATTCGATACCGTATATGCGAATTACTGGTCGTTGACAACGAGTAATTTCGTAGCCTAGTAGCGTTCAACTTTCTTCTCCATGAAGAGGAGGAGGATTCAGATCTACACCCACGGCTAGAAAAAATCATTTTGCTTTTCTAATCACTTTGCAGTACTGTAAACATAAATCCCTATAATTTTTTCAGAAAAACTTTATTAACATTTTATTATTTATTCAATGCATACAGTCAAATAGAATCATTTGACGTCTCTAGCTATTGGCAATAGCAAGAAAACCTAGCAGATCATCCCCAAGAATCCTTGAATTTTTACTCTGATATTTTTCAAGCAGAAGCAATAATTTTCACGTTATAAAAAATAATATTGAAAAGCAATGCAAGTGAATCCAATAGAATCATTTGACTGCTCTTGCTATTGGCTAGAAAACCTAGCAGACCATCCCCAAGAATCCTTGAATTTTTACTCTGATATTTCTAAAGCGACGATAATTTTCTTGTTACAACAAATAATTTTAGAAGTCAATCCAAGTGAGATACGAAGACTAGATCCAATCCACTCGAGTTCAAGAAACCTCCCATGAGATGCACGAAATGTGGAGTCCTAGATAGCTTCGTCTACTTTGAGTTTTAATTTCGTCTTTGTTGGACTTCAGGTTCTAAAGTGTCTTCTTATACATTCGAATTGACGAGCAATATTACTCATTGAAGTCGGGTTTTGTTTTTTTAACAATGAGTTTATCTTCATTTGCTGCCGGTCGTTGAGACTATCGCCGTTGACGGATTGCAAGTTCATTTCACTCAACAAAACATTGTCCAAAATTTGGATTTGATCAACGAACGAGTTTTATTACTAAGAACTTTAAATTCGCACTGGATTCTCGAGATCATAATACAAACTTAAGCAAATGTTTAAGGTAGTAGTGAGTAAAGACTTCACCAAGCCCATTTTAAAGGACAGTAACCGATAAGGTGCATCACTCCGTCACGGTGCATCACTCGAAGCCGTCGTATTGCTCCCCGATAACCTATTTTCTTTGCTACCCGTGTACCCAAACCACGTACTAAGACAAAAGAGCACGATGATGTTTAGGGCGCCTCTGGAGAAGGGCACCAATCGTGTCATCGTATGAAATCTGGACCCGTATCTCACATGGAACAATCTACTGGATCTCTCTCACCAGCATATGAGAGAGAAGAGAGAAACAGCTGTATGAACGATTGGACCACCATTTTGATGCCTCATGCCCGACGTCATCGCAATCGACATGCAGTTGACACGTAGCCTGATTGCCAAATACCACTTGGTGATAGGCCTGCTCCATCGTCACTGTGAATTCGTGGTCTCTCACAATCGATTCACTTTCTGCTGACGGCTGTGCTGATGTCAACAGATGCACCGGAACATCCGAAGATTGCTTTCTGCTGACAAAGGTCAGCCGAAGGTCAACGTGCCCAGGTTTGTGCTGCATGGACCCATCGATCACGACCCTCGCCATCGCCTGCACTTCCCGCCACAAGCAGCCTGAGGACCAGCGTCATTGCTCGAAGGACAGTGAGTCATCCAGCGATTTGACGGTGAGAACTCACCCCCGCCGCCCAGTGACCGGGCGATGGTAAGACAGACAGAAAATGCGTAGGAGGTACGCCTTGTAATGAGAAGAATTCAGGCCGACAAAAATTCGTGGATGGGTGTCAAGATTCTGCGTCAATTTTTTGCGTTCCACGAGGTGGATGCGATTCGGCGAGACCTCATTCCTGGAACTCATTCCGAAGAAGATGGAGGGTATAAACAGCAGACCTGGGTGGGAAATGAGCATCTCACCGCCGTCTGCGGGAGAAATTTCCGCTGGGCTCAGAGAGCTGCGGCTGATCCAGGGCTCTCATCGGCTGTTCACCAGGTCAGCTGAGCTAGAGTGAGATCAGCCCAGGCAGATCATTGTAGCTCAGGACCGCAAGAGTCCGGGGACACGTGGAGAATTGTACACATTCACATCGTTTCCTCGTCAGGTCCTGCGGTCTAACGAAGAGTGTGTATCGGGGACGAGAGCATTGAAGGAGGAGGATAATCGTATTGGAACAAATTCCAAACGCGAGGGTGACGATTTCCAATCTGGGATTCGGGAAGACAGTCGTGAGCAGCTCACACAGTCTCGGCGTAATTGTTCGCGTAATTATTACGCGAATCAAGAAGTGATAACGCAGCGAGGGAGCTAGCAATCAGAGCGGAAAATTCTCTAAAGCAGTTGGACGAACAGGTTGGAGCCATCGAGCACACCAAGTGAGCTCGCAGCCTGTTTCAATGTGGTTGGTGGATCAGTTAAATTTTTGGACCGGTGAGTTTTCACGCTCCTCATTTCAACATTGACATGATGGTCACTTTGGATTTCGGATAGGACGGCCCTATCACCGAAAATCACAGTGCTTTACTTCACTAGGACACTCATTTTCAACTGGAAGCTTTTTGAAAGTTAGAGCTGACATGCACGAATTCTGTGAGCTGTTTACGAAGCCCAAATCCAAGTAGTCTGAGTAGAGTTTATGGAGGTCACAATGTGTAAACTAGTGGAGGAAGCTCAAAGTACAAAGAATCCCGTTTTTGGTAGGATCAGTAGATTCCGGAGAAGAGAACTTGGGGAAGAAGAAAGGGCTTGTTTATCACGTTTTGAGTAGCATGTATGAAAAAGACGTGAACCGCCATAGTAGTCCTTCGCAAATTAGGCGCAAATCTACTCCCATCCGGTGCAGGAGCTGTTCGTCTCCCCGCAAATCTCATGTCATTCACGGGTCTGAGAGCTGAAACAATAAGCTGGAGTTTATGTTGGCACTTTTGCATTCGTTTCTCTCTCGAGAAGTCGAATCTTGAAGTACGCTGTGATAAAATCTCGCTTTAAAATTGCAACCTACAATTACGAGCACAACTTTGTCATCAACAAAAACAGGGCATCTGTCTGGTATTTTCACGAGTTATGTGTACCTCCTCCGAGAGGAACGAAAGCGCACCACCCCTTACTTATTTACATCGTTTGGTGTCAAGGATCCATCGGGCATTTCTGTTTGGATTGGTTAGTAGCTTGTGGCAAATCGTCATGCTTCTTGTCTGTACATCAAGTGTATCCAGATTCAAGTAGCCACAGCCAGCCTTACGTATATCAAAATCTTGCACACTAAACTAGTGAGTTTTGAACATAAGAGCGAGTGGTCTGCTTACACTAGTAACCAAAGTATAGGGAACACAGCTGTGAGAGACTTTATGAGAAGGAGATTCGAAATATTTGTGATGTATCGAGTCACATATCAACAAGGGTGTCTTCCGAGATGTGTTCATTTCATGAAAAAACACAGGCATGGCGATCGTGGACGATGCACTGCAAGTATTTGAATTGATCGTATGGATCCTGTACTGCAGATGATGGGCTTGGAACGTGGGGAAAATACTGCCAATCAAGTATAGGGGATTGTGAAGACCTAAGCTGCCTTGAGAATCAGCGGTACTCCCAAGATCATCAGCCTAAATTGTTTGGCTCTTGTGGAATCCATTCCTTCACTTCGGTCGTTCATCTGCTCTTCCTGGTCGCATGGCTGGTAGGGTTGTTGTGGAGGGTAAGAGGATGGTACTCTTGCTCCGGTGAGAAGCAGGAGAGGCGGCTGAAACAGCGCAATAATGAGGATTTCACTTGCCCTCGCTCGCCAGTGCTTTTGTGGAGTATCGTAGGCTGCTTTCTCCTCTCACTTCAAAATATTGTCCTCGCAGTCTACGGTATCGTACAAGCTCAGCGTGGGAAATACTGGCCAGTCCATGCGGAAGTCACTGAATTCATTCAGGTTCTAGTTTGGGCACTCTTGGGTGCAATCACATACTCCTCATGGAATCAGAAGGAGAAGTATTCACCAATGGTGAGGGCCTGGTGGATTGTTGGATTTGTACTGTCTCTCGCCACTCTGCTTCCCAACTTTGTAGTGGCAGAACCATGGGACATATGGATGGCTGTTATCGAGACTTCTATGATCCCAATTGGTGCACTCTTGTTTGTTGTAGCTGGAAGGGGGTTGTCTGAGACCGTCAAAGTAACTGACTCTCTCAAAGAAAGTCTCCTCGATGAAGAGGAGAAAGAAGAACTTCCAGCCGAAGGGCCTGGAGTCACTCCTTATGCAACCGCAGGCATCTTCAGCCTTGCGTCTGTATCGTGGATAAGTCCTTTGATGGCCAAAGGGGCGAAGAAGCCTTTGCAACTAAGTGATGTCCCGTTGCCTGCTCCGGGCGACCAAGCAAGTTTCCATTATGCCAGATTTAAGGAGAATTGGGATATGGAGATGAAGACTCGGGATCAGAAGTCTCCATCCTTCTACAAGGCGATTGCCAGAACCTTCTGGAGAAAGGCTCTATGGAATGCGATTATTGCAGGTGCAAATTCTGTTGCATCGTATGTCGGTCCATTTTTGATAGAAGACTTCGTGGAGTATCTGGCGGGCAGAAGGCGGTTCCCTCAGGAAGGAGCGATCTTGGTTTCTTTGTTTTTCCTGTCCAAAGTTGTGGAGATTCTGGCGCAGCGGCAGTGGTTTTTGGGAATGCAATTTCTTGGACTGAATTTCAAGTCTGCCATGACAGCCTTCGTCTACCATAAGGGCCTGGTTCTCTCTAACCAGGCTCGTCAAGGCCACACGAGTGGAGAAATCATCAACTATGTCACAGTTGATGTGGAAAGAATTGGAGATTTCGCTTGGTTCTTTCAAGACATATGGATTCTACCGTTGCAAATTCTTCTGGCACTTTTAGTTCTGTACAAGGTTGTTGGTATTGCAGCTATTGCAGCTTTGGCAGCTTCAATTTTGACCGTTGCACTCAATATGCCTCTCACTACCTGGCAGGACCATTTTCAGGACAAATTAATGGAAGCAAAAGATAGAAGAATGAAGTCACTGACGGAAAGTTTGCGCAGTATGAGAATCTTAAAGCTCCAGGGTTGGGAAAATCGGTATCTATCAAAGTTGGAACGTCTTAGGGACGTGGAGTATGGCTGGTTGAAGGGAACCGTCTACGTCAATGCCGGAATCACTTTCCTGTTCTGGACTGCACCTATAATTGTGTCTGTCGCTACATTCGGAACCTGTGCTTTGACCGGCATGGCGCTCACATCTGGGAAGATTCTTACTGCACTAGCTGTATTCATTACAATGTCAGATCCTCTGGTTCAAATTCCCGAACTTTTCTCCATGATATCTCAAACGAGAGTCTCAGTAGATCGACTTCAAACCTATCTTCTGCAGGAAGAACTCCAGAAGGATGCAGTAAAACGTGTAGACCCTAGTGTTGAAGGAAATATTGCAATTGATGTCAAAGGCGCAGATTTCAGTTGGGACCCATTGTCGAGAAATCCTACACTGCAAGACATCGATTTCCAGGCGAAGAAAGGGCAGAGAGTGGCAGTTTGTGGCACAGTTGGCTCCGGAAAGTCGAGTATTCTTTCTTGCCTTCTTGGAGAAATTCCTAAAGTTACAGGCTCGGTGAGCTAGACCTACTCCCGTTAAATACATACCGTTTCATGTTGTTGGCTTTTACATGCTTCTCGCGAGAGTAGGATATTTGTGTTTAAATTTCATTGGAACTCTTTGGTTCCTCTGATTTTCTCATGAGCTAAACCGGCATTGTCCATGCCTTGTGATTGTTTATGCTGCAGGTCACTATTGCTGGAACAACAGCATATGTAGCTCAGTCTTCGTGGATTCAAAGTGGAACGATTGAAGAGAATATACTTTTCGGAAGCCCGATGAACAGGATGCGGTACGAGGAGACCGTGAGAATTTGCTCGCTTGAGAAAGATATAGAGCTTTTTGCCTACGGAGATCAGACGGAGATTGGGGAAAGAGGGATAAATATGAGTGGCGGCCAAAAGCAACGCATACAGCTTGCCCGTGCTGTGTACCTGAATGCAGACATATATCTGCTTGATGATCCTTTCAGTGCCGTCGACGCTCACACTGGCAGTGATTTGTTCAAGGTGTGTATTTCTCTGTCTACTAAGGAAAGTTCATACTTGTTGTCAAGCACATTAGTTCTCAAAGACTATTTTGTTTTATTCAACAACCTTGGTTCGCTACCATCACCTTCAAACGAGGTTTTGTCGTCTGAGAACTGAAAGAGCACTTAAAGTACACGTGTTACGATGAAGAGGATGTATCAGAGGATGCACGGATTTGAAAATGGCTGAAAATGAGGAGATTATCAATTTGCTCAGAAAGCTTTAACTCTTTGTGTGCGCAGAACTGTATACTTGGGGCTCTCTCTGGTAAGACTGTGATTTATGTGACACATCAAGTGGAGTTTCTCTCTGCTGCAGATCTTATTTTGGTGAGTTCCAATCGGAGACCTTATGTTTATTCATATATTGTAACTTCGTATTAGCGTTGCACTCATGTAACTATTTGTATCTTGTGGTCAAAGTTCCTAAGATTTAATCGTAGAGGACTACATTTGTCCTTACTTCAGTTCTAATGTACCACAAACAACGAAGCAATGCTGAGGCTGCCAATTCTTAGAACGCAATTTCCTTGCATTCAATAACCCGCAGATCCTCTTTTTGTGTTGATTTTTCGTAACGATAGTTACTCTATCTTCTCCCATGGATTAATTACGACTTGGTATGATAATCAGGTCATACGAGATGGAAAGATAGTTCAAGCTGGAAGCTATAACGAGCTCTTGCAAGGAGGAGCTGATCTTAATGCATTGGTCAATGCACATAACGAAGCTATAGAGTTTATGACTGCAAGTGTTTATAAAAAAGAGGAAGAGGTGGCTATTGTAGAGGCATTGTCTAGTGAAGTTGTGGCTACAGGTGATTCTAGCCGTGTTCCGGTTACACGCATTGATAGTATGAAAGAGATCATGCCTGAATTAGAGAAAAAGCAGCTGGTTGAGGATGAGGAAACACAAACAGGAAGGGTTAGCCTTTCCGTCTATTGGAACTATTTCACTTCTGTCTACAAGGGAGCCTTCATTCCTGTCATTTTGCTGGCTCAAATTTGTTTCCAAGTACTCCAAATAGCTAGCAACTATTGGATGGCGTGGTCTACTCCTGCGGCTGTTGATGAGGCTCCCAAAGTTGACAATGAGACATTGATCCTTGTCTATTGCGCTTTCGCCTTTGGCAGTTGTTTGTTTGTCAGTATCAGGGCTCTTTTAGCCTCAACTTTTGGTCTTCTGGCAGCTAACAAATCTTTCAAAGACATGATACGGTCCGTCTACCATGCTCCTATGTCCTTCTTCGATTCTACCCCAAACGGACGCATCCTAAGTAGGGTAAGTGTTTACTTTGCTTCTCTCTTTAAACGAGACAATGTAAAGAATCTGAATGTCATAAACGGTTGCATCAAGGTGCTGTTTTTCATCGACATTTATCTTGAGTAATGAGAAGCTATCTTTCGAGGCCTTTATAAGCTTGATAATGCACCACTAAAGTTTATGGCCGCTTTATGACCTTGACTATTGGAGAGTTCCTCCGCAACTAGTGCTAACTGATCGTTTCCTCGTGCAGGCATCTTCTGACCAAAACGCATTGGACTCTCAGCTTATGTTCACCCTCACCGGTGTCATGATTTCAGCTATACAGATAATCGGTATCGTAGCTGTTATGTCGCAAGTGACCTTCTTGGTGCTTGCAGTGCTGGTACCTGTGAGTGTAGCGTGTCTGTGGTTGCAAGTAAGTATACGTTTCTTTACTGATTGAGTACTTCCTGACATATATCATCTCCATGTTTAAGCTAGAAGTTGGCGTCGGATCTTTGTTTTCATGGAAAGATGAGTCGTTCGAGATAATAATATACCACCGAGATTGATGCTACGTTTATCTAAGACGATGTGTATATTGTATTGTTCAGCAATACTACGTAAATTCGTCGAGAGAACTTCAGAGAATGGTAGGAGTTTTGAAGGCTCCAATCATCCATCATTACGCTGAGTCCATCGCCGGCACTGCCACTATAAGAGGATTCCAGCAAGAGCAGCGGTTTCTGGAAAGAAATTTCTTTCTATATGACCAATATGCCCGTGCTTTTTTTCACAACTTCTCGGCCATTCAGTGGCTGATGTTTCGCATGGAGTCGCTTTCAACAGTAGTTTTCACGTTCTGTCTCATCTACATTGTCGTTTTTCCTATCGCATTGGATCCAGGTGAAGATTGACCTACTATGTCTAGATCAGCAGCATGTGCAACTGTAGCTCGTTTCATTATTCAGAACCATTTACGTTGTGAAATATGATGAATTAGATATTAAGTTTGGTGATACTACTTAGTTCCGTAATGTGTGCTGGTCAGACAGTTCCAACCAGAATTTAACAGGAGTACATTTCATGTGTCAAATTCAGATTCTTCTGCAAAGACTAGGGTGAATATCACTTACTTGAAAACTTGCGGCTCGTCTTCGTTCATGCGCCAGGTCCTAAAGATCTTACTCTTTGTTCATGAATGCAGGAATGGCAGGTCTTGCAGTCACTTACGGCTTGCAGCTAAATGGGATAATATCTTGGTGGATTTGGAACTTTTGCCGCCTGGAAAATCGAATAATTTCAGTAGAAAGGATAAAACAGTTCACCGATCTTGAGAGAGAGGCACCATATGTAATCGAAGATTCTCGACCTCCGACGAACTGGCCATCGGAGGGTGTCATTGATCTTCGTAATCTGCAGGTGAGAAAGCCTTTCTTACCTGCTTTTCTGGACCAAAAAATCTGATCTTTTTGTGCAAAGACATTTTAGATGACTCCATCGCAAACAGTATACAGGTATTTGCAAGTTTTTGTTTTGTTTTGAATGACAAGATGGTATATCTTGCATTCTTATCTTTTTCTTCATTCTGCATTTTTCAAGTCAGGATCTCACAGTTTAAAGTTCGTATTTATATTGTCCAGGTGCGATACAACGATCACAGTCCCTTGGTACTGCATGGTCTTACATGCCGTATTGAAGGTGGACAAAAGATTGGAGTTGTGGGACGGACAGGAAGTGGAAAGTCAACATTGATTCAAGCACTGTTTCGGTTAGTCGAGCCAGCTGGAGGAAAGATTATAATTGATGGAATTGACATCACGAGCATAGGTCTACATGATCTACGTTCCAAATTGAGTGTCATACCGCAGGATCCGACACTGTTTGAAGGCACCATGCGCGTCAACCTTGATCCTCTTGAACAATATTCTGATGCTGAGATTTGGGAGGTAAGACCGAGTGATTGACTCAATCAGTGAGAGTTTAATGAAAGCATACACGTCAGTGAGATCGATACATAATATGCGTCTGAACAGTTTTCCTTACTTTTTCGAAATATATTGCTGCGTCTCCATCTGACAACAGGCTCTAGACAAATGCCAACTCGGAGACATTGTTCGAGCAAAGGATACGAAGCTCGACTTTCCAGGTGGGACTTTCAGAACTTACCTTCCCTCCTTTTCATGTATTCTTCAATGATCAGTGAGGCTCCGTTTCCAGTAGGCAGGTCTACGCCTCCTTCGTCCAGAACTTTCAGCCTTACCTCTTACTCTCGCGTGCGCAGTTAGTGAGAACGGTGAGAATTGGAGTGTTGGGCAGAGGCAACTTCTTTGCCTGGGCCGGGCTCTGCTCAAGCGCAGTCAGATATTGGTTCTGGATGAAGCAACTGCCTCCGTCGATAGCAGAACCGACGGTCTTATTCAACGCACCATACGAGCTGAGTTCGGGAAGTGCACAGTAATTACTGTGGCCCACCGGATTCCGTCAGTGGCTGATAGTGACCGTGTTCTGGTTTTGAGTGATGGTAGGTACTTTGTCAAGCAGGACAACTGAGTTTTGAAATGCTGGGTTGTGAGAGCTTCTTTGATCTGCATTTAGAACTGAAAGCGCAGCTCAAGTTTATGAGTAATGTGGAGTTTCTTCTCGTCGCTCACGAAAATTTTCGTGCAGGTAAAGTTGCAGAGTATGATGCCCCGTCACAACTTCTCCAGAACAAGTCATCTTTCTTCTACAAACTTGTGTCAGAATATTCCGCTAGATCAAACAGCGTGGCTGATCTCTCGAAATAAAAGGCTTGCTCACCTTTACGAAGAAACATATGGAAGTATAAGAACAACTGCGTTCTATGCCGGAGTGAATTTAATCTGCGCTTCGACTCGTCATCAATAACAAGATCTGAGTCCAACATGGAACTTTGTCAACTCCGAATCACGAGATAATGCTTTGCACGACTTCAGTACGAGTGGGATCGACAACCCCTTCTATGTACAGGCGTCCAAGAAGGTAATCTTAAGAAGCACCTTTCTTCTTTCTGAATTAAGAAGCAACTGAATATAGTATTTTGGATGCGGCGTTCGTTGTCGTCATTAGATTTCTACTAGACTACGTGTATAGCAATTTCATGTATATGTGGTAGGATCTTATGCTGCTTGCGCCATCAGCCTGTCCTCTGTTAAGAACAGTTTGTTACAGCTATTGCAGCGACCCAATACCTTAAATCTGTCAGAGTTCTTGTTGAAACGAACAGAATAAGGTCCTTACCTCCGAGTTCAGTTTGTCTCGAACTAACGAGAATTCTCTTTGTTTGCTTTTTGTGCTTCAGGCCTTGTTCTGCTATCTCAGGACTATTCTTACATGCTAAATGGAGGAGATATAGGCGTACATTAAGCATGGAATCTGTAGGTAGCTCAGAGGTTAGTTGTTGACTCTGGATGAGTAATTACAGTTTTGTTGCAGTGATTGTATCCGCTGCCATGTGTTACAGGCATGTATGACTTCCAAGGAACAAGTCGAACGGAAATAATTCAGATGGGGATGATATCGTCGTTTTCTTGTCTGTCCCATGGATTGAGACTTGTGGTAATCCTGGTGGGATGCTTTGGTGGCCTGTGTCGGCCTGTTGATCATGCGGGTGAGAGTGGTTGTGGGTGAGAAAGATGAAATGATTATCAAAGCGATCGTACTACGTATCTCCACAAGTTAATCGTGACCATCTAAAATGGATGACTTTTTCCCTTTCATAGAAAGCCGAAGAGCATAGACAGGCAGGCATGTATGACTTCCAAGAAACAAGTCGAACGGAAATAATTCAGATGGGGATGATATCGTCGTTTTCTTGTCTGTCCCATGGATTGAGACTTGTGGTAATCCTGGTGGGATGCTTTGGTGGCCTGTGTCGGCCTGTTGATCATGCGGGTGAGAGTGGTTGTGGGTGAGAAAGATGAAATGATTATCAAAGCGATCGTACTACGTATCTCCACAAGTTAATCGTGGCCATCTAAAATGGATGACTTTTTCCCTTTCATAGAAAACAGAAGAGCATAGACAGGCAGGTAGGAACGCGTGATTGCGCTTTCAGACTGATAGTTTGATCGCAACATGGACATTAAGCCCAAGATCGTCTGAAGTGAGATCGAGCCAAGCAGGAACTTGACGCTTTCATCAACTTCAAACGGTAGAGCCTTTCTGGCTTTAAAGAGTTTTTGAAAGATGCTCTTCACAACTCTTGTCACTGATCCTGAAGAAATGACGGTCGGAAGTGTATAGAGAAATCTTCCACATGTTCAACCACGGAGAATAGTGCCTGGAATGAGCTTTAGCAGATCATCAAGTAGAGGCCGGCATTGAGCTTCTGCAACTCTCAGTGAGAAGTCCGTTGTCAGACAACATCGTATTCGTGCTGCCCAAAGCAACTGAAGGAATATTGTTGACGAGAAGATACTAGTTCCAAGGGTTTATAGAGTTGGGTTTGATACTCATGTTAATAAGCAAGGATCAAGGGGTCAAAGGAAAAGTCGAAGTAGAAGAAACGTGGGGGGTCACATGGATCCAATCTAAAGTCAAGGTTAACAATAATCACTAGATCAAGGGACAGAACCATAACGTGAACGGAGCTAAGATCACATTGGAAATCTTAGAACTGGAGGTGATGAGGACTGCCAGGAAAATATACTCCAACCTGGAGACTGGAAACTAAAGGATGCGACACAACTCGGGATTCCATGTGAGTGGGATTTCTTGGAAATATGTATGATAAAATCTCGTTATGGGACATTCAAGAACGGTCTGGGAGTACAGGTTGCGCTGAACGGTGTAACAAAGTATTTTACTGAGTTCCTTAAATTTTAGTGTTTAGTGAAGGAGTCTTGAAATCATTTGCATTCGATTGTTTGCCTGAACACTTGGTCAAAATCCGTTAAACTGTTGATATACATCCATTGATGGATTTTGACCAAATATACATCCACTGTAGTCCACTGCAATAGTGGATGTATTATTAGAATGAACTTTCCACTCGTCGTATCCATAACGATCATGCACTTACTATATATCACTCAAATGGATGAAACAGAAGTGTTCGTAGCATCCGATTCCGTCAGAATTGTCACTCCATCAGGATTCTTCATACTGTACTGTTCGAAGATATTCTATTTAAACATCTCCGCGAGCATTTTTCCACAGTCTTGTAATCGAATATATAGAAGAATGACTTTTGCATTTTCTTATGAGCTTTCTTATGGAAGCTTACCATGTCTTAGATTAAAAATGTAAATTACTGCGTGGAAAAGAACAGTGATAGAAACAGATGTCAAAGTAATCTAGAACACTTCCCCCAAGCAACATTACTAGGCTCAGGGAATACTTGTGAGTCAAGCCTGGAACTCCCAATATTCGTTGTCGACATGGGAACGAGCGACAGAATTTAAGGTCACGTAATATCACAAGTGCCTAATTCTGATGTCAGCCACCGTATACTTCCTTCTGGTGACTCGAGAAACGAGAACAGAGGTAAGTAGAAGTTGTGGTATTTAAGGATATCAATAGACACCGGACTTTCAATCAACTTTGAAGGATTGTGGACTCCGTCTGGATAGAAATCCTCGGTAAACATGAGGCCTTCGTTGTCACCCGACCATGTACGCCAATATGAATCCAATTCTGATCCTCAACTGGGTGGTACCCTCGGAAACTGGGTGATATCCGATAAGCTCGCTTGTGAATCTCGGACTCCAGCGTTTTCTGGTTGTTTTTCTGAAAGTGAATGTGGGGAAATCTTTCTCTGATCTCCGGACGTGAATCTTGGACTGACGAATAAACTGTTTCCTCGAAAACGATTCAAGGGCGGTAAAGGAGGAGGCATTACAGGTGGGCCCTGCTTGCGTGAGCATGGATGCTTTCAGAACACAGCTACCTCCATCTCTACTGTTTCTGGATTCTGGATTCTGCACGCAGGCTCGTCTAGGCAGCAACAGAGAGCGGCTAGTTTGAGAGATTGGAGTATCGTCGATTTGTTTCACTGTCGGAGCCTCAGCTCAGTGGGCACGAGTATATGATGTGCCGAGATGATTGTGTCAGCAGATCGTCCAAAGGAATGAGGATGGAACTGTGGAGATCATCTGTGCTCTGACTCCCCTCCCCGTCAATGGTTATGTGGATGGGAAGCATTGAAGATTGAGGAAGCCCAGGGCCTACTCAAAATATCCAGACGGTTGCTGACATTGGGTCCGAAGGTTACTACAGAGTAGTAGACTGCCATGCAGAACATTGGGTGAAATTCACTGCACATGTCCACGCTAAAGTCTGTGAATGTCTTTTGTGCATAAGACTCAACTGTAGGGTGTGTGAAATACGCGAAGTACAATGGTTCTGAGGTCTTCAGATCTACACCTTGCAACGGCCAATGTCATGTCCGACGAGCTAGAGAAAATACTATTCAGAATTTAAGATTCAATTAGTGTACCTGGTTGAGGTTGAGATCGAGGTGACACTGTCTCTGAACTGCAGGTGACGCTAGGCAAGAGCTGGACGCATTTTTAGCAATAGAATTTTTGTGATATTACGTGACCTTAAATTCACCTGCAGTTCAGAGACAGTGTCACCTCAACCAGATACACTAACTGAATCTACCATGCTGGATATATTATCTAAACCACAAGATCAATGTTTGAGCAGCTCAAATTCTCTCTATCAATGAGATGTGATGGTTGTTGATCGGTAGAAATATCAGGTCGTCGAATTCTGGCAAGCATGTCCTCGATAAGGAAATGCAGACATGCGATAATGAAAGAAATGTCGGCCAGCCATAGTCTCCATCTGCAGACTTCTTTTGCACTCGGTCTCTGTTTTGTACGAAGCAAGTCAAACCGCCCTAGCCATGATTTGGTCCTTGAAGCTCCGAGACGGACCGAATGGTGGGAGTGAATCTGGAACACGGTGTACTGATCGCTTTCATCCTCAACCTCCTTTTGCAGCTCCACTATGTACTGGAAACCTTCGATTCCTTTTTCTGTTGCGAAGAGTAGCTGAATGGCTCACTCACGAGGAAATAACTGCCAAGCATGGACATATGTCCTCGGAGGCCAAACTTTTGCTATTCTCCTCTTGTCCTCTACCGACATTGCACTCGAGTAATATATTACAGAGCCCTGAACCACAAACCCATGTCCTTTTATCTCCTCACTGTTTGATCGACCAATCATACGCACGTCGTAGACACCGAAGATCGCACCGGCCAGAGGCCGAGGCAATGCAGTGTCTATCTTTGGTGGAAATGGCCCGGCACGTACTTCTTGGTGATAGCATACCAGATTTCGATTCAGCTGGTTGATGTCATGTACAGCAACCGTCCGATGCAACTCCTACTGACTTCCGTGCGAAAGGTGACAACGCCTCAAAAGTTGAGCTTGGCGAAGCTGGGGATGTCGATCGTCCTTTCGTTGTGCGTGCGCTCTCGAATCCTCAGTGCTGAGAAACTTCTCAAAGCGCTCGCGCAAGGCTAAAACTTCCCAATCGATCACATCGAGCACTTCCCAATCTGTTGCAGGCTGCCTGCCTCACTCTAGGCTGAGGGTGTACGTCATGCAACCCAGCGATGAAGGACGATAAGAGTGTCCATGTCAGGAGTGGAGATGTACCTTTGCTATCCTCGACAAACAGCACACTCGCCTTGAGAGTAAGATAAGCCATCAAAGCCTAATGTTTTTTATGTGGAATTTCGTGGACATGTCCAATTGTCCCTACCACTGTCACGCAAGTTATGGGCGAACTGCTTCGAATGTAGAGGGGTACGTCGGGCACTGACGACTAAGGCCAGGTGAGGTGGAGAAGCTGCCACATACTGTACTTGCAAAAAAGTCGTCTCCTGGAGGTTCTGACCTCAATTGTCTACAATATCAAATCTTCTGTCGATTGTTACTTTATTTGCCTTTCTGACGCACGGGTAGGTGATCTCACACGGCTCTAACAATTTAGTACCAGTGACAAGCCACACATTACAGTTTCTCAGTGTTAGCATGTATGTTTCTCTCCATTTCTCAGTCAAAGCTTGTCAGTTTCTCCGATGAGGAGGTTCTTGCTGGTCTAGTATCTTCACGTCAACAAGATACTTAGTTTGGGATATAGTTTATAAACATCAACCTAGCCACTAACTTACTAGGTCTGAACGTGATTGAAAGGATCATTGTGGCTCGCAAATGCGGTTGAAGACATCTCATCATCCGTAGATGATGAGAAGACTTTGTTCTTTGTTCTCTTTCCCGTGAGAAGTGTACCTCAATATTAGTCAAATTGTGGAGCCATCGCTTATTAAAACAAACGACCTGTAAGGATGCCATGCATCTTACCAATGATATGATCAGAAATATATGCCACCTATCAGTGAAGAAATGTGTCCTTGTCTATTTTAGCTTATGATACAAATTTTGATTTAGCAAATATTAGTATATATCTAATATAAGTGAGTCTTTCTTAAAGTAATGTGGATTTTGTAAAGTAAATAATAATTTATGAACATCCATTTTAATTCTGATATAATATTTTTTATTGAGTACAAACTTTACAAATTTTGTTTCTCAAAAAAGAATTCATCAAGCAAGAGTTATTTTTCAAAATGTATCAAACACCCACATATATTTATAAATTTTAGAAAAAAATTGCATAAAAGTATTTCTGATCAAGATTATTTTGAATCTTGATCAGAAAAATCAAATACAAATCAGACATGTATAAGTGATGTATATGTACATATAGAATATTTCTTTTTTATATGAATATAATAAATTTTCATTGATCTGATAGGAGTGATTTTATAAAAATAAATTAGAAGTATTTTAGATAAGAATTTTAATAATAATAACTAAGAAATAGAAAAACTATTATTATTATCATTTTTATTGAAATTTTTGTATTCAATTTTTTCCAAAAATGTACGACACTTACAAAATTGTCATGTTGAATATAAAAATATATTTTATTTTTCAATAATTTTAACATTGATGTTCATTTATTTTAAACATCAAAAGTATGAAGTATCAAATCAGATAATGACAAAACACATTTAACATAACTTTTTTCCTCATTACATCAAAATTTTTTCAACCAGAGTTGTTTTTTAACAGGTCAATTGAACATTACTATTGAAAAATAGAAATAATATACTGAATTAATCAGCTTCAACATAGTTTTAGCAGAAAGTTGTAAACACAAATCTTTATTTTGAAATATTATTTTTCTTCTAATGATACTGATTATATGATAAAATTTGACTTCAACTTACAAATATTGATTATTTTGTGAATGTAATGCATATACTTTTATGTTCAAAAAAAACCCAAAAAAATTCTAAAAATATATTCTTATTATCAAAATCATGTATTATGCATCATGATATGCCTTCACATATAAGTTGATTGTTTGTAAACATGATTTAGTCAATGATCTCTATCATTGAAAAAAATTAAAATTAGCTAAGTCTTCATAATGTAATGTAATAAAACTTTCATCTGATGACTAAAAACGGATGCTGCTATCAAAATAGCCGGATTTTCGATTTTTAGAAACATGAAAGATTAAAAAACATTAATGATTTCCGTATGCTAAAAAAAAAAGTAAGAAATTGTGACTAGCAAGCAATATGTTTGTACCGTCAATTTGAACTTTTGATTTGAACAATTAGAAAAATAAATTAATTTAGTATTGTCAAGAGATGAGGATCATTTTTTATTGATGATATGATTTTGATCTTGAAAGAAGATGATATTACTTGAATGAATTGCGACAATGAAAGAAAATGCAATAACTGTTCATAAAAGGATTTTAAAATTGTTGAAAATTTTAAAATTTCAGCAAAAAATTGACAGTAATTGAATCTACAAACTAAATAAATCCCATTGATGAAATATTAAAGATATATAAATTCAGATGTATGATAAAAAATATATAAATTTTACTCAATTTATGAATTGCAATGAAATCTAAAATCTAATTGTGAATATGCTAAAATGTTCTCGTTGTGTGTTTTTTGATTCCATATGATTCTATTTTGAATTCAAAGTATGTTGTATCAAATGATTTTCATGAGAAATCTAGATTCTTTTTGAAAAAAAAAACAATGAAAATTAATTTACAGATGGTTAAAATGCTTGTATGAACAAAATAAAATTTTAGAAAATAAATATAGCGATTTTTATATGATTAAAAAAATCACACAGATGAAATTTGATTTATGTGTAACATGCTAAATATATGTTGAATCATTATTCTTGAGATACTTTGTACATAACTTTTTAAATGCAGATAGAAATATATCAGATATTAATAAATTTAAGGATATTTCAATTTTTTAATTTATGATGGAAATATTGGGTCAAAATAATAAATATGAGTATAAAAAAACAATTGAAATCAAATATGCAAAATATATCATTCAATGTGAACAGTAATGAATGAATGTTAGCTCCTCAATTCACATTTTTATCACATTTTTGTGAAAAATTTGATGTTAAAAACTAAGTGAAATATTTCGCATGAACTAAGGGAACCAAATATGTTTTTGTTATAGATGAAACAACATATCAATGTGAAATTCAAGGACAATGCATAAAAAATAAAATTTTAAACAAAGTTTTAAATTTCATGAAAGTGTGCACTTGAATGAAAGAAAAAAATTGAATTAAGAATAGTGAAAGTAGCAAATAAAATTTTTTTGATTAAACATGCTTGTCGTAAAAACAAATTGTTAAGTGAAATTTTAACATGATAGTTAACAAGCTGTAAACTTTTAATATGAATCAGTTGATTGACAGTAGAGTGAATCACATCATGCATTCGTTTTTAATACAGGATGTGTGTGATTGAATGATTGAGCCAATAAAGATTGGAGATACATTCAATCATTATTGTCTTTATCAAAATGATCATTCATCAAATAAATGTCAATACATTGTGACACATTGTAGTTTTGCATGTTCAAATGTTTTTTCTATATAATGTTACTCTATCTGTTTTTGCCTGCTGTTTATTCTTAGTCTACTTTATTTTATAAAAGAAGCTATGCTTGTTTATTTTAGAAGTTTTGTCTTCGTAGAGGTTATAGATTTAAGATTTGAATCAGAAGAATATTATCAATAATAAGCTCAGATCTGGATTAGTTCTAGTTGATTTGATTATGGTTTATAAGAGTAGATCAGCTATTTATGTAAGAGAGCAAGCAAAGTAAGTGCACGAATAACCTGGTAGTGCGAAAATGGTTTTATTATGGATATTGTCTTACCTCAGACCCGGTAGTGTCACATGTGTACAAGGAGCCTAACCTGAAGGAAATTATCATTACAGCGCATATTTCAATCGATGTAGTTTCCGCAAAGATGCTCCAAATACAGAAAATAAGAGGGAGCTGAATTACTGTCGATTAAATTAGATTAACAGATTAAAAAAAGTAATATTTTTTAAGTGATTTGTTACATACGTTAAAACTATGTAGATTTCATTCAAATGATTGATTAGTAAAATTTCAGCATTTTTCAAGTGCATACATATATACTTATTTATAATTATATTTGATAATTAATTTCAAAGTGATGAATGAATTATAGATTGGAATTATTTTTTAAAAATTAAAGATAAAATAATATCAAGTCAAAATGAAAATATGTGATATGTTTTTGATTTTTAATAAGATTTTAATATTGTGATTGTATAATTCATAATTGCATGTATTATGTAATTAACTGAAGAGCTGATTATGATGATCTTCATCAAAAATCAGTTTAACTAATCATGATGAAATATAGCTATTGAATATATACTTTGCAGAATAAGTAGAATAAAATCTGAAAGTTACAAATGAGCGTAACTCTATTTTCCTTTATTAAATTTCAAGGATATTTTTAATTAGTTGTGATTGTTTTGACAAGAAAGTCTTGATTGATTGGATTGAGTGTATATTTGACATACTAGCAGGCTTAGTAGCTAGAAGTTTCAAAATCCAGAACTACATATTCTCGACTCAATTTAGTGACAATGAAATATTTGAAAGGTCTATATATATATATATATATATATATATATATAATATTTCCATGCAAATTTTTTTGCTAAAATCAATATCATCAAAATATTTTATTCTTAGTGAAGTTTTGAAACATGATAATCATCAATAATGAACATGATTACATTTAGAATAGATAAAATAGAAAATTAAGATACAATCTCAAGCAGGTTTAGAAATATCTTTGTGAATTAATCCATTCAAAAAATAGACAACATATGATCTAGAAGTACATTTGAATGTCTTTGAAAGTTCATATTGTGTGGAAAATTTATGTTTGGCTATAAGTATCTAGAGAATACACTAATATTTAAAATCATGACAAACAAGCAAAAAGTCATATAATGAACCTCAATGAGAGTTAGTCCACAGGTGGCATGTGAAACATTCATAAGATCGTGAATGATGAATTTAATTATGTAAGTTGGAGTTAAATGTTATCAATACATTATTGTGTTTTATTTTATATTTTTATATTTTTGATTTGATGAGTAAATTGGATTTACACTTCAAAATTATATTATTAATTCATAAGTTGCTCAATGAATAATGGTGATAGAAATCTTGTCTTCTTGAAACTTTTTTGGAAAATTTAAGCAAGGAAAAATGGTGATCTCTTATATCAAAGAATTTATGGTATTAAGAAATCTACTAGTGTTATAAATACTTTTTGAAAACTTCATTCTTCCGGTTTGATGAATTTATCATTATATAAAAATCAAACTGTAAGCTATGTACTTTATATTATATCTATCATAAAGATTATGTTAGACTATCAACAAGTTTTTCTGGATGATTAATATCCCTTGTTCAAAGTACAGTGGATACCATTCATGAAGCTAAAATCTCTTCCTCAAGGATTGGTTTTGAATTTAAGCATATGCTGGTATATGCTCATCCAAAATTGTTCTCGATATACAATCAAAGTACTAATTTCCAAAGTACCCCAAGAATGCACTCGACTTCTACATGTGCTGGAACTTTTTAATACATGCACATTCTCGCACTCACATGCAGTTAATCACTAATTCATTCTCACAGACTCGTGGGCTCTTGTAGTCTCCATTCTACTCACTGAGAGCTATGATCACACTTGGGTTGTACTTTTGAGTTCGGCATTTGGCCGTACATTTACAGAGTAGATGGTTTTCGTCATCATTCACTTCAGAGCGCACTTTTGCTTTTTTCGTTCTCGACGATCCTCATCTCTTTGCTGCTTACGGAGGGTAAGAATATCGATAGATATATATATATATATATATACAGTCGCAACAGAGGTCGGAACAGCAGAAGAATCGCTGCTCGATATCGACCAGGGAATCGAGCGCCGATTGGTGGAAGGGAACTTCCGACATCAAGGCTGGAGTCCGATCGAAATTAGACAGCCGGAAGTGTGGCGGACGCCAGGGATCCGTTCGACTTAACAGAAACGCAAGAGTGAAACGTGGGCGACGGCCGGAAGACGTCCCGACGCTCATGGACCGGCGGTGAACTAGAGGACCAGGTGATGTTCGAGCGAATCCGAAGAAGCCACGCGGCGCGCGCCGCTCTGCGTGTGTTCCAACGTGTCCGTGACGGATGTAAGTGGAGCGCGGTTACTGCCGGAGAGGTCATTTCCGGACGGACAACCGGGCGCAAATGTGTGAGGTTTAACGTGCCACCTGGTGGCACTGGATGCCGGTCAAACAGTGAAATCCAGCAGCGGCACTGGATGCTTCGTCCCTCGAATCGAATCATACTCAATCGACGGTGCAGATCCGATAGCAGGGTCACTGGAGCCCTGCTCACCTGCCGGTCCCAAACAACGTCTAGTGGCTAACGGAAAATGTGGATGCGGAGGAATATGCTCGTGGAGGAATCCGCGCTCGAACGAGTCGAAGGACGATGCATTCGTAAGGGACAGAAGGCTCCTCCGATCCGAGACCATCTTTCGAGAGCGTCGCAAGCAGCGGGACGGACGAGGACGTTCCGGTCTGGTTCATGACAGCGCCGGAAGTGGAAGATACGGTCGATAGGACAGGCAGACGGACAGCGGGGGAGCGGGACGAGCAATGCGACAGACGCAGACGGGAGGTCTAGATTTAGAGGGCACGTGTCGGGAGGGGCGACGGGGAAAGCGAAAGCGGAGGAGGAAGAGACGAAGCGGAGCCCGAGGATAGACGGGACGAGGAGCGGGGGGCGACGGGCCGCGGGCCTTTCAGCGGAGCACGGCGGGGCGGGCGGGCGCCGGAAAGCGCGGAGGGACGAGGTTTGCCTTGCCACTTGGAAAGGCGGATACTCGGGAAATGAGCGAATTGGGGACATTGAGCGACGCCAGGCCGCCCCTCGAGGGCCTGCTGTCTGTCTAAGAGGCCGCCTCGCGCGTCGCATCGTCCAGTTTCCCTTCCCTTCCCTTCTCGTCTCCTCCCTCCCTCCCTCCCTCGCTCTGTCCCAGCTCATCTACATTCCGATCACTGTTGTTCGCCTGTGGCACATTTTCTTTGCCCGCTTGGAGCTGGTGGGCATTGCTCTTTTGGCGTCACGGATCTTTTCGCGAGAACGAGGATGACGGGAATAATTTGGTGATGAAAATTCACTTCTTGTGTCCGCGGGGGAGGTAGTGATGCAGCCGAGGCATTAGAGGAGGAGGAGGAGGAGGCAGAGGCGGATGAATAAGACTTTTTTCGTTATGAATGAAGGAGGACAATGGACGGTAAGTTCTTCTGCCGCTGTGCGATTTCTGGTGCTGGTTTGTGTGAATTCGGTTTTCAGCTGTCAAGTTGTGGCGATCAAGAATTGCGTTGTGATGCTCTTCCCATGTCACAGTCGCTCGGTGTCCTGATACGTAGGCTCCTTTCTACTCTTAACGCGTCGCACGAACGATTAACGATACGAGGTAATATTCGCAAGGACGGGTAGCTTAGACTGAGGTGTAGATTCTCTGAATTTGTTCGTACCACTGGACCTCGCACTTTGAGTTAATTGGGACTTTCTCTCGACGTTTATTTGGAGGTGCAGTAGTGGCTTTTGGAGGTACCGGTCCCCAGTGGATATTAACGGATGCTGAGCTCGTGGATCCCATTTTCACGTCACGTGCATCCGAGAAGGTTTGCGTGGACAATCCTTCTGTGTCATTTCATCAATGACGTAGCTCGGATGGACATGCGTCGCTCTCTCGCGTGCGTAATTTTAACCCTCTTAAAATCGCAGAAGACTTATTGCGAGTCACCACATCATGACTGTATAAACTCCAGCATTTGAAACTCTTCTTGGTAAGAATTTCCGCAGTCTGTCACGATGACACCACACCGCTTTTTGCCTTCAAATTTGTTCCGATTTGAAGGTCTTTCCAGATGCCATAACCCGCCTCCCTGTGTCGGAGATCTCCTGCATGGGTCTTACTAGTTTAGTGTTATCGCTCAGGTAGGAACATGTTTTATTGTGAATGAATTCGGCGAATTTCGGCATAATTCAGTTCTAATGCATAACCGGATGCAAATCGCATCCAGTTATTGCATAGTCAAGGTGAAATTAGAGCTTTCTTGCGATTTCTTGCTCTCGAAACAATCTTCAACGCGAGTCCTTCGGTCCGCAATTCAGCTGCAGCGTAAAACTTTCGTGAATCATGAGCAGAAATCTTTGTAGAGCGCCCCGCAACAACCATCATTTCCGTTCCTGGACTTCAAAACATATCATAGAAGTACCACCGTCTAAATTGTCCGCAGGCAGTCTAAGATGAATGTGTTACCGAACGATAACTTTGACGTTTATTTTCCTTTTTCGTTTACCGCTTTCTCTGTTTTTTTCCAGGTGACATCAAATTGACTCTAGACAAAAACATTCAGATAGGCTTATATAACTATTACTCATCTTGCAGTTTTAGCAGCACCTGCGGAAGATGGAATACGGAGTTTTGATCGTTTATTCATTCGTATCATGACGGGTGGAATATGGTGGCCTTTGTGCAGTATCCCGACTGTTGGGCTCGTTGTGTAATATAGGGGAGAATAATAGGAGCACCTGTCATCTACAGAGCGCATGCAACAGTTCGCACGGTGGAGAGCTACCATGGGAGAAGTTTGCTTTGAAATTTGTGCTTAGAGCCTGCGGTCATCATATCGGCGCCGTCATTCTTCACCTCTTCTTTCTCACCCTGTGGTCTGGATGCTTTGTCTGGAGAAATAAACTTACCTCCAGTGGTGGGGCGAACAATGACTCGTCGAAGAATCGCAAATCGTTAAGCCAAAAACCAGACCTCAGATTGGCTTACAAAGCGACGCTTGGTGCCTGCGTCTGCCTTCTGGTACTGAATTGGGTTATTGCCGGATGGGTGCTGCTGTTTGGTTGGTTTCAAGGATGGCAAAAGTATCCAGTTCTCATTGCATCTGCTGCGGTGACCCAGGGAATAGCCTGGCTGGTCATATCGCTTTTAACGAAGAATTCAAGTGGTGCAAACAGAGAGAGATATCCAGGTCTTCTGCGAGCCTGGTGGATTCTCTCTTTCATCTGGTCTCTGTCGGCTCTTCCCAGGTACTATGTGCTGCCAGACAGCAATAATTTTTTTTCGTTGACAGGACTTTGGGACGCGACATCATGTGTCGCAGAAGGTTACTTGTTTCTCATGGCAGTGCGTGGCAGCACGGGTTTCCGCCAGGCGAACGATGGTCTGCAAGAGCCTCTCTTGAATGGACATAAATATGAGAAATGCGGAAAGCAAAGGGTCACAGATTACAGCAAAACAAGCTTCATTGGTTCAGCTACGATATCTTGGCTCAATCCTTTACTTGCTGTCGGTAGACGGAAGCATCTGGAGCTCAAGGACATCCCTTTGCTTATACCCAGGGATAGAGCAGAAGCATCCTTTTCAGCTTTCAGCGCGAGTTGGAATAAGCTGAAGGAGGACAAACCTTCAAGTCCACCATCTCTCGCTAAGGCCCTCGTCAAATCTTTCTGGAGGGAAGCTGTGTGGACAGGTGCATTTGCCGCAATTAACTCCTGTGCAACATATGTTGGTCCTTACTTGATAGTTGACTTCGTCAATTATCTTGGTGGGAAGCGAAGATTTCGATATGAAGGCTACGTTCTGGTCATCAGTCTGTTTGGTTCCAAGTTCATAGAAACTCTTGCCCAGAGACAATGGCAGTTCGGAACTCAGGTTTTGGGTCTTCATATTCGATCTGCATTGACAGCTTTCGTGTATCGAAAAGGCCTTAGCTTATCGAGCCGATCTCGGATGAGCCATGCAACGGGAGAAATTATCAACTACATGGCTGTGGATGTGGAGCGTGTCGGCGAATTCTCCTGGTATCTGCACGACATTTGGGTTCTGCCCTTACAGGTGCTTCTAGCTTTGGCTATTCTCTACAAAACGGTTGGTTTAGCAGCTATAGCGACATTCGTGGCCACTGGAATCACTTTACTCATCAATCAGCCGGTGGCAAACATTTCAGAAGGTTTTCAAGACAAATTGATGGAAGCTAAAGACGAGCGCATGAAAGCTCTTTCAGAGGCTTTGAGGAGCATGCGAATTTTGAAACTGCAAGCATGGGAACGAAGGTATCTCGAAAAGCTGGAATATCTCAGGAAAATAGAATGTGATTGGCTGGCAAAAGCGCTCTATGCTGCAGCTGCTTCCACTTTCATTTTCTGGTCTGCACCGATGTTTGTAGCTGCTTCCACGTTTGGGACCTGTGTATTTTTAGGTGTCCCTCTTACTGCCGGGAGGATTCTGTCGGCCATAGCTACTTTCAGGGCTTTGCAGTCTCCTCTAGATGGCTTTCCGGACTTGGTAACTGTAATGGCTCAAACCAAAGTCTCACTAGATCGTTTAAAGAGCTTTCTACAGGAAGAAGAGTTGCCGCTTGATGATGTCATTCATTTATCATATGAAGAGGCCGGATTGGATGGAGAAGACGAAGATTATTCGTCGCTGGAAATAGAAGGAGGAAATTTTAGCTGGGATCCATCCGCGGAAGTTGCAACATTAAGGCATATAAATATGCACATTAGTCGGGGAGCATGTGTGGCGATTTGTGGCACTGTTGGTTCTGGAAAGTCGAGTCTTCTTTCATGCATCCTCGGAGAAATACCCAAGATTACTGGCACTGTAAGAAACTTTTCCACCTACTACACCATCGCTTAGGAGCATTAGTTTCTTGCAGTACATTTGGCCAGAATCAAAACTGTTGTAACAAGCCAAGAGTGACGGAAGGAGTCAGTGCTTTTGTGGTGTGCAACAGCATGAACTTAAGAGACTTCAAGTATACTGACGTCTTTTGCGAAACAAACTGAAATTAGTACTGTAGACTATGTACTCAAATTGATACTGTTTGATGCAGGTTAAAGTTACTGGAACAACTGCCTACGTTGCTCAATCTCCTTGGATACAAAGTGGTACAATTGAAGACAACATCCGATTTGGAAGTCCAATGGAGTACATGAGATACAAGAATGTCCTTCGGGTTTGTGCACTGGAAAAGGATTTGGAGCTATTAGCCTTCGGTGATCAGACACAGATTGGCGAGAGGGGAATAAATCTGAGTGGAGGCCAGAAACAGCGGGTTCAGCTAGCTCGGGCTGTTTATCAAGATGCTGACGTCTATCTATTGGATGATCCTTTTAGTGCTGTCGATGCCCATACTGGTAGCTACCTCTTTAAAGTGAGTGAACGGTCTATGTGTATTCTGTGTACTACCTGGAGAGCTTAGAAATGAACACATTATCTTATACAGCAAGGATATTAGAGCCTATCTTTCGTTTTGGGAATTTCGTGCTTTTACAGTTTGCTCACTCTACATAGAATTGACTCTATGCTCAATCCAGGTTATCCTTATGGCTGACTTAACTTCAATTCTAGGAATGTGTTCTTATGACGTTGGCGAGCAAGACTGTGATATATGTAACACATCAGGTGGACTTTTTACCAGCAGCGGACATTATCTTGGTACGTCTCACCTCATAACGCTTGAATTTGGTTACTGCTGTCAAAGTTTATCTGCGCAGAAGATAATACAGAAATTTGGTACCTCTAGAGAGAGCTGCAGGACGGTGCAGTCCGTGTAACTGTATTTATCTGGCAGCTGCCTCGTTCTTCAAAGTAAATGGTACTGGCTTTCATTGGCTTCATCATACATGTAGCTGTGAACGTTTGTAGTTCAGAATTTCTCGCCAACTATTTTCAGAGTTCCATATGTAAGCCATCATATTTGAGGAAGAAGGAAGTCAAATGTCAAAATGCACGGTATGGGCAGAAACGTCTGCTGTCGCTAGCCTTGGATACAAAACAGAAATTGATGTTGACCACAATCAGGTAATGCGAGATGGAGAAATTGTGCAAGCTGGGCAATACGAAGACCTTCTACAGGCTGGAACGGATTTCAGTACTCTTGTCGGTGCTCACAATGAGGCGTTGGAGTCCATGGACGTGAACGGCTATTTGAGACAAGATGAACTTGAAATGGGATTCCCAGATGATTGTGATGACTTGGACGGTGATGACGATAGCGATACGCTCAGTACCACCGATTCGGAGCAAACCATCACTGAGTATATCGACAAGGAGGAGACTGGAGGTGACAAACCTCGGCAGCTTGTGGAGGATGAGCAGCGTGAGACAGGCAGCGTACGCTATGAAGTTTACTGGACATACCTGACCTCAGTTTCTCATGGCGCATACATTCCAGTTATCATTCTGGTACAAGTACTCTTTCAAGTATTGCAGATAGGGAGCAGTTACTGGATGGCGTGGGCGACTCCTGCTGTAGCAGGAGAGGAGCAGAAAGTGAACAATCTCACGCTCATCCTTGTCTATGTGTCGTTGGCTTTCGGTAGTTCTATATTTGTTTTCTGTCGGGCCATGCTGGTCTCGTTCGTAGGACTTTTGACGGCTCAAAAGTACTTTCTGAACATGCTTCGAAATATATTCCGGGCTCCAATGGCATTTTTTGATTCAACACCTACTGGTCGGATCTTGAGCAGAGTACGTCCTTGCTACCTTTCGATCTTTTCGCATTCTAGCAAAAAAATATTGCAATCAGGCGCCACTTTTGATGTGTTGCAAACTTGAAGAGTTTTTCTAGGTACTAGGTACTTACTTTCTTGTATGTGTCTCACCTGTTGTTTCTATCAGGCATCCTCTGACCAGAGTGTACTGGATCTGAACATGCACTTCCGATTTAGTGGTATGATGGTGGCAAGTGTGCAGCTGGTTGGTGTTATTGCTGTGATGTCACAAGTAACATGGGAAGTGTTAATTCTTTTTGCGCCAGTAGTTGCTATTTGCATCTGTATTCAGGTACCATTCTTTTCTTTGTAGTACTGAGTTTTATAACTTTTTCTTGTTACTGCAGTGAATTGAAGTAGGAAATGTAGAGGTTGTTTGAACAAACTAAAGGAAACAGCGGAGGACAGGTCGTCGAGAAGTATTTAAAGCTTCCAACCAAGTAAATTGTTTTGTCACCTGCTATCTTTAGTATCGCTAGGTTTCCCTCACCTTACTTTCAAACTCCATTTGCTCCTTGCGGCATCTATCACTCATCTACTTTAGTAGAGATTGTGGTCGTTTTGCAAGCAAGGAACCTTGGTCTCATCAAATGTACCCTGATCTTTATTTTCTAATCATGACATTTACATATATCGATTTGTACCTTCTGCAGCGCTACTACATGGCATCGGCCAGAGAATTGTCACGACTGGTGGGCATCCAAAAGTCTCCAATCGTTCACCATTATTCGGAGTCAATATATGGAGCAGCCACAATCAGAGGTTTCGGGCAAGAACAGCGATTCATGAAAACTAATCTCAAGCTATTCGACCGATATGCACGTCCGTTCTTTCACAACTTCTCAGCTATCGAGTGGTTGATCATCAGGATGGAAATTCTTTCCACCTTCGTATTTGCTTCCTCGATGATGATTGTCATCATGTTTCCACCCGGCATAATAGATCCAAGTAAGAACTTTGTGTAAACTGTATGAAGAAAGAAAACTTGTTCTATACACGCTCAGTCTCATGCCTTAGACGTTCACTTGACGCTACCTTTAAGTTCAGTTCAGGTTCTTGTTTTCATTTGTTCTGTAGTAATACAAATCAGTGACCATAGTGAAACAAACAGTGCAGCCGACTGCTGAATGCTTGTTGATATGGTTGTGTGTTTGTCAGGCATGGCAGGTCTTGCTGTTACTTATGGGTTGCAGTTGAACGCTATGCAGTCTCGATGGGTGTGGAATTTGTGCAATGTGGAAAATAAGATCATTTCAGTTGAACGGATTCAACAGTTTACAAAGCTGCCAAGTGAAGCTCCTCTGGAGATTGAGGGTTGTCGTCCTCCAAAAAATTGGCCTATATATGGAACAATCAAGCTTCAACATTTGCAGGTGTATTTCTTATCGATATCATTCATTGAGTCTTGGAGATTCAAATTGTTTGCTACATCTCTCTCAGTATTACAAGCTTTTACCTGACACCAATGGTTGTTGAATGACATGAATTTGTAGATTCACGTATGTCCTTAAGAGAAGAATTTCGGAAATTGCATGTTTATTTGATGGGTGTTTGAGAGGCAACATATTTTTGCACCTGCTGTAGAAGACGTTTGCGAAGGAAACAGGCACTTGTTTACGGAGTCTGCTACAGACAGCTGGTTTGATAGATATTATACATGTATGCTCAATTTTTGAATTTTCTTTAGGATAGTAACGTGAAATGTGTATACTGCTGGTGTAAACTCCGTAGCAGAGGCATGAGTGCTTAGAGTTATAATTGAATCACATGTGCGATTAAATCCTATGACAATTTTCAGGTACGATATAGCGAGCACAGTCCATTGGTGTTACATGGCATCACCTGTACATTTCCAGGAGGAAAGAAGATTGGTGTCGTTGGACGTACGGGTAGTGGAAAGTCCACTCTCATACAAGCTATTTTTCGAATGGTAGAACCAGCTGGGGGCAAGATCTTGATCGATGGGGTTGACATCACCACGATCGGACTTCATGATCTGCGGTCTAGACTAAGCATCATCCCACAGGATCCTACTCTTTTTGAAGGAACGATAAGAGGAAACCTCGATCCTATGGAGGAACATAGCGATGCAGAAATATGGGAGGTATGTGTGAGCTCGTTAGAAATTTTAAGGTTACCTTGTTATATCAGGGAATATTTTGAATGTTTGTAGATAAAATGTACATTCATCCCATGTCATATGAGCGGACTTCGGTATGAGCTTTATATTAAGAATCATGGCTAATTTGGTTTTGATTTTGAAGACCTTGTGACATTGTGTTGAATCAAGCTTCAGCCTCTTTTTCGACGAAAATCAGCATATGTCGAAGAGGTGTTCCATACGGTTTGTGATATCATACTGTCGTCTGCTTTGCAAAAAAGTCGAATCCGTGTTATATTCATAATCCAGACACAGACAACTGAGTCTGGATTATGAATGTCTGTGAGTATTAATGTTGTTTCGTACTTGTGATTCGCAGGCTCTGGATAAGTGCCAACTAGGAGATGTAGTGCGAGGGAAGGAAGAAAAGCTGGAGGCGTCAGGTGAGGTTATACTATCCGGATATTTCTTCATCAAGATTCTGTGCGGTGACCAGGTTCTGGAACATGTAATGCACAAAGAGAGGCCTGAAGACCTTAATCTGAGTTGTGTTTGACCATGCAGTCAGTGAGAATGGAGAGAACTGGAGCGTGGGACAAAGGCAGCTGCTTTGCATGGGGAGAGCACTACTTAAACGCACTCGAATACTGGTGCTAGATGAAGCAACTGCTTCTGTTGATAGTGCAACAGATGGTGTTATCCAGCGCACCATTCGGTCAGAGTTTGCAGCTTGCACTGTCGTTACGGTTGCCCATCGTATTCCCACTGTTGTTGATAGCGACTATGTACTGGTTCTCTCTGATGGTACGTAACAGAACGCGTTCACGTGTTCTCTGTACCCTACCAGATTCGAACTTATCGTTGTCCAGGTTCTATTGTCCTTTCTTACGATTCTGCTTAACAAACAACGACTGGATATGTTTTGATTGCAGGCTTGGTTGCAGAATATGATGCTCCCATGAGACTCTTGGAAGACAAATGTACCTACTTTTCGAGGCTTGTAAGGGAGTATTCCTTCAAGTCTTTCTGATCCCGCAGGCATGGGCCGATCACAAAGCTTCGCAACATTTTCCCACTGTCTAGACTGATCTGTCGGGAAAATGAATACCTACTACTGGCGCTTGTGTCAAATTGTAAATCCTCTGTACATATCAGATACCTGATCGCTGTTCTCCTTTGGTCATGATATAATTGCATCGTAGAGAAAGTCAAGCTAGCATGGGCTTTCCATTCTATTTCACCGACAGGTTGTATTGGAACATTGTTTGTAATACTAGAACTTTTGTAGAATCATCGAGCTGGTTTTAGTAGTGAGCTCAGAGCCTAGAATGGAAGGCGCTTGTATATTGAAGCCGAGCGTGCCTTCCGTCAGAGGTTGAACTTCGGGATTCGTAAGATTTCCTCCCAGCCACATTGTGGCAAATTTTGCAGTTCACTTGTAGAGGCCAACACTAGGTCCGGGTTGTTCTTGACGATATCCCCCTTTACTTCCCATTGTATTGGTTTTTACTCCCATTTTGAGGATTTCCCCCCTTCTACCTGAAAATAAGGAACCACTTCTTAAAACTTAGGACTGGCCAAAGCTGTGGTTTGCTCCGCAGCATTACCCAGTGCTGCATATTGAGTCACAAAGCCTCTGCTACGTGGGGATAACATCTGAAGTTAGTTAGTTTCGTAACAGTCAGAGAACGAGGGCCGTAGAATCTTTTCTGACAGACTTGAATTGGTTAAAGCAAACGTTATGGCACCGCTCTATTACGAGCTGATAGCCCACACTTGCATTATCTCCCAAAGGATTTGTACTCTGTAATTGTTGTTGTAAACTGAAGTTTGCTCGCACTATTCTGGAGAGATCTCACTTGAGAGCCAGCTAGCAAACTAGATTACCTCTCCAGATATCTTGCACATTGTCCAGGAGGAGAAAACTTCAGAAGACGCTGGATAAGAGTAGATGTCGATTTACGATTCTCTATGCTTTGAATTCGTGGAAACCTTGGAACTGCTTCTAGGCTTTTTTTGTAAATCGTAATGTTTTCAAAAATGTCATATACATTTTTTGGAAAAGGTATGGAACGTTGGGTAGTGTCTTGCTCCTATTCTAAGCAGAACAAGCCATATGTTTCGCCATATTACGATCCTTGCTGCGTCATGTACATGCTGTTTCAAGAAAAACAGCTTTGCCATTTTTAATTTATGGGCCGAGTTATTTGTCCCTTTATCTCCACGGAAGCGTGTTTGTTACTTTCAGTATTATGTGCACCAAAGTCAGGATTGGATGTGTCTTCTCTTTTCTTCGTGAGATCCTCGTGGGTTGACATTATTCAAGCTGAAAACAAAATCTTATCTACATCTGCATATTTGCAGTTCACGTCTGTACATTAGTCGACTCACAGTAGTCTTTACTCATGTACAGATGTGAATCGAAAGTACTGAAGATACTACATGAAAACCAAGTTTTGTACAGGAATGATAATTCGCATTCCAACAGTTAATGCATTGTAGACTACAATTCATAGTGTATACTGTAAAGTAAATACATTTGCCTTGCTCACACTTTGGGAGGATTGCCGCAAGACATAAATATATGGTGTACCAAATCATTTGTCAACTCTATACAGTACTCCATAAAGTAAGATCTCACACACTTCTTTGACTGACCAATATTAACATTTACTCGTGGACGTTAGCTCGATGTAGTTCGTGGCCACTCGATGTAGTTCCGTGGACGTTAGCTTGGGCTAGACGATAATGCTGACACTCCCTGATTCCCTTGTGATGCGCGTGTGTACAACGACGTCGTCGCGTGCTCAAACTGGAACCGAAAGAGGCTATTGCAACCAAGAGTCTATTGTGTAATCGCTGTTCGCGTCCCTGATACCCATAGACTAGTCACGAAGATCTGATTCTGGTTATTGTGGCTTTTGAGACTTCACAGCTGTGATACCATGTATTAGAGCTTTTGGAGGTGGATGACATCATCATCTCCAAGTCCAGAGCCACACCAATACCAAATCATGAGCAATGGGTCATAGATTTATCAACGCAGGAAGAGATCTTTCATCCTTAAGGTCCAAAGACAAACCACCTCCATCTGAAGTCTAGTTATGAACTGGCGAGAGGCGAACAAGAGCACGATGAATGCGAGGTGGAAAAGAATGAGTGAGCATGAGTTGGAAGAGTGGCCCAGGAGGAAATGCAGAACTCGAGAAACAAAACTCTGACGCCAGTCCATGCATGCGCACAGATTCTCACGGACAGCAGCCAGTCCATGCATGCTCACAGGTTCTCACGGACAGCAGCCAGTCCAGCTGTTGCGCATATCGAGGAAAAGTGCAGCGAAGAATCGGTTTCTTCAGTGATTCGCAAACCGGAGTCAGGACCAGGAGGCGGCAATGACGGGTAAGTACCGTCAGCCCATATCAAAATTCGAAGTCTTTCCCTCGCAAGAGCAGATCCGCTAATTCTGATGCTTCCCTGTGAATTTCCTGGTCAGAATTAGCGCCCGCACTCACGCACCGATCCACCATCCGAATTATAAGCAGCTGATTCTTTCTCGACATTCTGTGCGAAATCTGGAACTGACAGGCGAGCTCGGCCTCTTGACCAGCGGAGTTCTGCACGTGACAGCCTCTTCCAACTTCCGAGCATATGATCTTCGATTACAGCAAACAGTCCGTGCTTTTCCCAATCGCTCACTCACGCCGCTCGTGGAATCTGAACAGAAACAGTAGATCGTGTTTGCCCATGTCGTACCCGCCCGTCTGTCAGTCGATGTAAACAAGTGCGCAGACTTCTCTTTAATCTACATGTCGTCGGAGAACAAATTCAAGGCAAAATCAAAGGTGGGAGCTGATTTGAGACGAATGGCAGTGTCGCGTCGACGTTGAGTGTTTGCTGCTGTGCCTATTCCGGCGAGATTCGAGATTCTTCCGCATGCTGCGAACGGGAGCGAACAGGAAAAGGAAGAAGGTACAAATCCCAAGAGAGGATCTCGGTTCTATCTTTGCGCAATTTCCCGGTATGCACCGCGATGGCGAAATTTATCTCGTGGCCGCACTCCGGGCCGTAGACACGTGGTGGAGATAAATCATGGGGAGGGAACATGAGGCCTTCTTCTCCTTATCCTGGCCGTGAGCAAATGTGCTGCTGCTGAGAGGCGCCGGATGAGGTCTCGCGGGCTTGGAGATTCTCAGACTCTGTCGTCCACCTTCTGCTTGAGCTAGCCTCGAGAGATGGACAACACTAACATGAAGCAGGTTGCCGCCGATGGCTCCGAGCCAACAAAGGTTGAGTTTCTGCTGCCTGGATTCAGTTCCTGTGAAGTTGGTTTTATCACTTCGTCGGAAGGGCTTGAATTCCAGGCTGATAGTTGACGAATTGAGGCAACAAATGTTGACGAATCACGACTCTTTGGCAACTCTCTTGCAGGGAAAGGCCCTAGGTTACATCGTATGCTGGTTGCTCGGCAATGGTTGCCTTTTCTCGTGGAATAGTCTACTTACGGTGGAAGACTACTTCGGGTACCTCTTCCCAGTGAGTTCGAAATTCCGTGCTCGTTTTGTTGCTTTCAGTTCTGTGAACTTCTCAGTGTAATTGGAACACACAACTCCTGAATCTCTCACCTTTTGGAAGCTGCATGTTCTTCGGGAGGGACAGGGAGGCGTTTGCCAATGCATAGACTCTATTGACGTTGTTTCACTCGTGACCAAGTGAAAGCGGGAAGGAAAATGGAATTGAAAACTGCTTTTGCCTCCTCTTGGACCTCGCTATGCAATAAGTTCTGGCGGGATGGGCTTTCGGATCATCTGTGAAAGAGCTGTACCACAGAAGTATCAGCACGGTCTTCGTAAACAGCCAGCAGAGTGACCTCCGAGCTTCCCCGTCCCTCGAAACTGCTTTTTCATATTTCTGTAACCCTCTTCGAGAAACTCATCAGGAAAGTGGGCTGGGCAGTATGCTAGCGCTGATGTTGGTCGATGACTTCTGACGAGTGAGTGGAAGTGGTGGGGAAGCTCTTGGAGCTCAAAGTTTGTTGTGTCCATAAACGTGGAGTGACGATATCCAGTGGACAAATTGAGGGGGCGAAACGAGCAGGGCATTTGGGTCGATCAGGTGTCACCCCAAATGCCCTGTTTACGGTGTTGGTAGAACTTCACGTACAAAAGTTCATTGAGAAGACGCAGAAACGGGTCCACCAAGCTTCTTGGCCAATGGGGCATTTCCGCAGCTGAGCTTTCAACTGGTCTCCAATTACACGCTTGCTTTTAACAGTATGGACCTGATAGCACTATCTATGAAAGCCTATGAAAGCCTTTCGCTACTGTTTCAGCAACTTTTCAAACGGGTGGGGTAGGAGTAAGGGCTCACCGTAAAGTTCTTTAAGACATTTCTAAACTTAAGTGGAGGGGGCAGACTCACCAATCGCCATCTCATCAAAAGCGTCCAGTTTTTCTGGATGCTATAAGTACTTGTCAAAGTTAATCAAAACCTGCTAAGACTTGGTTGAGTTGGGTACAGAACATTGTGAAGGCAGCAAGTTTGCCTTCACTGCCTGCATGGAACCATGGGAGCGAAAGGTAACGGATTCTTTCTTGAAGTCGAAAGCAGTAACTGCAACTTAGAGCAAGAAAGCAGAGAGGAACCAAATCACAATATGTTCACCCATCTCCACGATATATCGCGAATCTTTGTATTTCAGAGGTACTATTCAGAGGGTTTTTCTTTGGCACCTGCTTGCAGCATGTAGTTCTGGACTGGGACCATCCCTCTCAAACACAGGAATTAGACCTACGATAGCAACTTGTACACCATCTAGCACGGGGGGCAGGACATACATTCGTAACCTCCCTGCTCTGCGCTCGCGAGATGAGAGCGAAATTATAGCAAAACGTCCGCTAGCTGGTGGAGCCCCAGGTGCTCTCAATTTCCGTAGCTCGGTTCCAAAGCTCAAAGCTGTCGCTCTTTGAGCTTATTTTCTGGGTCTGTAAACCGAAAGAAGTGGATGATCTGGTTGAACTTCTCCTTGTTGGTACTGGTAACATCACCTATAAAATTATAATGTAAGAAAGACTTCTTAAGTTCTAAACTATTCATCGATGATATTGCTCCTCGACCTTATCCTCCGTCAATACTTTTCTCTTTCCTTTGTTACTAGCACATCCCAGGTATAGAGTGGTTTCTATGGTCTTCAAGATATTCTAATAAATATGGTGTCTGATTTCGACGTTACAGCCTTTGGTGCAGAATGTCACAATGAGAGCTTGTGCAAACAATGAAGACTTACGATGCTTCTTCTGTTTTATTCTCGCTCGTCTGTGTTCGCTTTTGACTGGATGTAGGACTATCACCCCGCAAGAGTTTTTACTCTAGTTTATCAACCATTCGCGTTGATAACTATGGTGATTCTCACGATTTATGAAGCTCGACTGAACACTCGAGCACGCAACCTGTCGGGATATGGTCTTTTTTGTTTCGCCGTTCTTCTTATACCAATTGTAAGTATCGATATCCGGTTTGGATCAACTGTATTTTTTTCTGTGCAATTGTATAGACTTCTCAAGACATGGCATAATACATCCATAAACAATCTTTTCAGCCTTGTCTATTCTCCCGATTATGTCCCTTGGTACCAAGCCACACACCATGCGTACAATTCATCAGTGGCATTTGCAAGCATATCAACTAGTCCACTTTGATATTTGAGGTTGCACCCGCGTGTTCTCGAAAGCATTTAATTGCTAGTGTACTGTTAAATTGTGAGCTAGTTGTCGAACATCTCACCGGCTGCCTTTTTGCACTGCTTCTACGTACCGACGAGGCAGTTATTTGCACTGCAGAGCGATGAGACCAGTTGAGCAAAGTGCACATAATGCCACGTTTATTCTGGATCTTGTTAAACTAGTGTGCCGCATTTATCATGGTCACCATCAGATTGAACTGAAGGAAGTTCAGAGCCCTGTTATCATTTCTACAGCTTGAAATTTCCCCGGTATCTTTCGAAAAATTTAAGCGTTATCAATTTTCGTCTTGCAGCTGGACCTTGCAACTTCAGGAAAAGGAGGGATTGGTGTTTACGTAGGAATTTGTATATTTGTAGCTATGTTTGGGGTGGCCGACGCTTGTTCGCAAGGAGGGATGTTGGGTGACCTGTCTTACATGCACCCTGACTTCATCCAGGTGATTTGCCTAATAGTCTTTTTGTAGTACTGCTAATTGATGTTAGAAGTCGATCGATCATCTCGAAGGGAAACGTTGTTTTTACAACAGTGAATATCAAAAAACAGGGATTTTCTGCGGGACTTGCGACGTCTGGAGTTTTGACATCAGTTCTTCGACTTATCACCAAAGGAGCTTTTGAGGGCACACAGAATGGTCTCCGAAAGGGAGCTCGTGAGTGTCTGCACCTCTTCAAATGTCGGGAAGGGGGATATGGATTACCGTAATTGAAGCTACCGTCAGTCATAAGAAAGAGTCGTCATGACAAATGGTAGACAAGTGTGTCTGGTAATTGAGCGAAGTTTCTAAGTTGCTGATCGGAGCTCCGTTGATTGCCTCGCGCAGTTGTATTTTTCTTCATATCCGCCTTCTTCGAGGTTTTGTGCTTTCTGTTATACGCCTTTATCTTTCCCAAACTCGAAATTGTAAAATACTATCGCTCTAAGGCTGCATCTCAAGGTTCACAAACCGTGATAGCCGACCTCGCAGCCAGTGGTCTCACCAACAAAGTACCTGCGAAGGTGAGAGCTTTAATCATGTAGAACATGTATGTCTTCTGTGTTGAAAATACTAAAAGCTTCTACTGTCTATGTCGCTTCTCTGTTAGTTCAAACCTCTTCTAATTGCTTGACTAATATATTCTTACAAACCAAAGGGGAATAAAAATGTAGATTTCTTACACAGTCAAGTAAAAAACGCAAATCTCGGGAGAAACTAGACACTCAAATTGAGCGATAGGCTCTCTTCTCTATGCCCTGTATCTCAATCATCAGCTGGTTAAATCTTGCTAGGATCTTCATGCTTTTCGTTCTTATGAAAGTGACATCTGTGGCTTCTACTTTCTGCCAAGGGCATATTTTCTGCACATGTAATTTACCGAGATGGCAAAGTGGTGCTTGTCAATCAGCTGTTTATGATGGTCACTGGGCCCTAGATATATCTCTACAATGGCAGCCTAAACAGGGTCTACTTTCAGTCATTCCTTTCTTCTCTTCTTTCTAAGTTCTGCCCTTCTGTTTGCCCAATGTTATTAGACTATCAGTATGCTAGATAGTGCACTTCAGAACAGTCGTCATCCTCTCTGGCTGCACGATCATAGCCTAGTTGGTGCGCTTTTCTCCTGGCATGTTAAGCACTCATAGTTGACCATGTGCTATTTTAAATCACGTTATCTACTTCTAGAGCAAAAGCGTATTTTCTTCCTTGTCTGGCCTTTATGTCCTTTCAAGTGTTTGAGACCATCTCTGAGGGTTTTTCTCGGGGCGCGCAGGATTTGGAATCACCTGTACCTACACGGAGGACAACCGGACAGCTATTGAAGGAGAATTGGGATTATGCCACAGTGATCATTCTGACCTACACACTCACCCTTTCCATATTCCCAGGTTTTCTGTCAGAGGACACAGGCAAACATTCTCTTGGCACCTGGTAAGAAATTGTTACATGAAGGCTGTCAAAGCTCATTTGTCTTTTAGCCCATTTAAAAAATAAAATTATAATGTGCTATCTACCAGTAACATGGGTTGCTTTGATTATGCTTTTCTTTAATCCAGGAATGGTTTGTTGGAAATTCTAAACCTGAAAAGAGTGGTTTTCGTGTACTGCAGGTATGCCGTCTTATTGATAGCAATGTACAATTGTGGCGATCTTCTCGGCAGATTATTACCTCAGATTAAGGTCCTAATGCTCAGGTCTCGACCAGGGCTCATGGCGTTCTCGTTATTCAGATACATATTTATACCGGCCTTTTACTTTGCTGCAAAGTATGGCACGCAAGGATGGATGCTGATGTTGTGTATAATACTCGGCATATCAAATGGTTACATAACTGTCTGCGTTTTTGTGAACGCTCCTCGGGGTTATACGGTAAGCATGATCCAGACTTCTGCCGTACTTTGCAACTGAGTTGGCTGTTGCATTATCTTTGAGAGATTGACTCAAGTGTCGAAACTTTAGACTTTTACTGCTTCAGGTCAAAGATTACCGGTCTTGAATCTGCTCCTGACTAATTCATCCATTTTCATATGCGCAATACACATGGCAAAAGTCAAGTCCAACCTCCACTAGATTGAAGGGAGATTTGAATCAGATATGAAGCACAGGGCCGCGAATATCGAGTGTCTATTACCATAAATAGTCTTGTTTTTAGCTGAACTATGTAAGAGCCATTGACTTAACATTTATTAACAAAATCATGTTTTTAGGTTTGATTTAGACAGAAAGATGTGACAGTTTAGAAGCGGAGACGTAGTTGAATCAACCTTCCTCTGTAATTTTGACTGTGGGGAGGCGAGACATAGCTAACAAAGAGTATGTGCTTTTTGTCCTATTTGTATCTGCAGGGCCCTGAGCAGAATGCACTTGGTAATGTTCTGGTCACTTCCCTTGTGGTGGGACTTTTTGCTGGAGTTGTGCTCGATTGGTTGTGGCTTATCGGAAAGGGATGGTAATCGAAGCAGACCCTGTAATTAAGATTCACATGAAACTGTACTAAGCTCAGGATCCTTGCGTTGAGGCAGTGTAGGAGTCAGTGGAAACTGGTGAAAGCAAAACATTCTTTCTTTGCTTCATGGAACTTCACTGTACAGATCTTTCTGAATCTGTCTCACTAAGTACATGCTTCACACCAAACTAGCAGGAAGCTACACCTCTGCACCTTGATATCAAGAAGTGTCAAGTGGAGCCCTCTTGCTTCCAGCATCGTGTTTATATAAATGGTATGTATATACCAAGGTGGTCCAGTGATGATATCCTGGCCACTATGTAAATGGATCAAGTCTAAAAATCTTTGAACACAAAAGAACCATTTTGTACGACTCTTTCTGACACTAGTTTACATGAAAGTTTTCCTATTTAGATACTTTTAATGCACGGCGGTAAGGTAGCAAATTCCCTTTGGAATACCACTAAGCTGACACTTTTGCACAATCGGTAGAATTGATCTCCCGACAAATATTCCTCTGCGAGGAAAGCTCACGAATGGAGGGTTATTGCCCTGGACAACTTGACGACGGTACAAATCAGAGTTTAGGCTTGCTTTCGAAAGAATACGGAGACAGTAGGAAAGCAACAGGTGCAGTTACAGCAAAATTCGAGCTCTTCGAGCGCCGGTGACGAGGAATCATCTCGTCAATATACACACCGGCAGAACTTATTCCATCCAATCCGGTACAGTTGCCCAACATCTACCATCACGTGACTTCACGGCTCGATCAGCACGGAGTTTCTACCCCGTTCATGGTCAAAGGATAGGTGGACAGCATGTCCGAGACCTGTGCAGCTCATAAATTAACATGGTGCACATTCACACATGGACAACATGCAAGTCATCGCGGTAAGCGATTCGAGAAATGGTAAACTCGCAAGCTACGTGTGCGTCTGTAATTGTGGCAGATTTAATAGCAAGCCTCTGAAATCGGGTACGAAGCCTGGATTGTTGAACATTCGGGCCAGTGAGAGCCCGGGCACATATATCTCGACGATTTGGCACCAGTGCATTGGCGCGAATGCACGAAGCCTCCAAAGGTCGATGGCGCACTGGGCACCAAACGTGGCAGAAAGCCATTCTGAACGTGGCTGCGCGCGCGGCTCACAGCTCTCCGCCACGTCGCTCTGCGACCATGTCAGGGCGTTCTCGATCTTCGTTGACTCCATCAGATTCGGATCCACTTCACGGATCCGAGTCCGAGTCTAGCGGACTCGGATCTCTGCCTCTGACGTCGATACTATATATCTTCCCTGCGTGGTCGATCGCCATTCGACAGAATAAAGACAGGCCCCGAAGGTCGGCAATTTGGCGGCCTCTGTGCGAAGAAACTCGCCCTCCCCGGACGAGACCAGACGTGACACCGCTTCTGGCCTCACGTTCTTCGTCGACGATGGAGAGTGGATAAATTTATTTTGAATTGAATTATTCTGCGTGGAATATTGTAAGCTTATATATCACTGAGTTTGTTAGCTGAAAGGTTTGGCTCAAATCACGCACATCGGTTTGTTTCGTATCTCTTATTGCAATCTCTTCCCTTTTCTTGCTTTACTTCCATTAACTCATATTTGAAAAAATAGAGAGATTATTTAAAAAAAATCATTTTTTTTCTTCGTACTTTTTCATTTGAAAGCAGAACATGAACAGAACATGAGTTTTTCAAACTACAAAATAAATTCAACATTAAAATTGAGACTAGAAGTTACTTTTGGACGTTTGTAAAAAATTAAAAATTATTAAATTTAAATCATTCTAGTATATGATTTTATATGAAATGTGATGTTTGATGTTGTTTAAAATCTATATTTCGGCTAGCATATGCAAGCCATTTGAAAAAATTGACTAAAAATTTGTTATGATGTATACCAATCAATAATATTCATGGTCATGAATACTAATTTTATTTTTATATTAATATTGATATGGAATTTCCTAATTCAGAAGAATATAACTTGAAACCTCTTGCAATTGCAATTGAATGTGTTTAATTCTTCTAAATTCAAAGAAAGAAAACTTTTCCATCATGGATTTGATTCATGAATTGTAATATATAAATATGATCTAATCCTTATATAATTTAGAAAAGATTCTGATTAATTATTGTTCAAATTTTCAAAAAAAATTTAATTTCTATTTCCAATTTATTTGAAATAATTTTGAGAATGTTGTTCTGGAATTTGAATAAATATTTGTCTTTATCAAAGTAAAAAATATTTCATGCATAAAAAATCATAAGTCATGATTAAAAAAATAAAATTTTCATTCATGGTCATGATTATTACAATTCAGAATTCCTTCATCACAATTTTTTAGCACTGCGAAAATTCTTGAAATTTCAATTTATTTTTGGAAACCCAGAGCTCTTAAAAAAATTCTGTGAGTGGAGAAAATATTTTATTCTATTCAAGTGAATCAACAGTACTGAAGTAAATAGTATTTTGAGTAAATCGTAGTGTAAATAAAGCATCCATCAATGAAGTGCATACATTGGAGTAGCCATTTAATTACAACTGCAAAGGTACAATTTTAGTATTTCACATGCAAGTGTCAAAGTGATGAAACGTGAGAGTGGATCACAAGAGAATCTAATAGGGTTTTGGGGTAAATTACTATGTCTTCTGTGGAGTGGCATAGTAGAGAATACGAATACGTGGATAAGCTTGATAAGCGTACATGCATGTATCTGAGATCTCTGGCCTCTTATAGTACTCGAGATTCAATGTGCAGTAGCAATTACTGAAAGGAAAAAAATCCCATCAAATACTCAAGGGGTAAGATGGCATATCACTACAATGAAAAATACGTACTAATAAGCCTAAAGTCCGTATATATATTATGTTCATCTAAGGCAAACCAATGCATGCTACTAGAGCACATGAAAAATCATCAACCCACATGATTATATATAGAATGCATGAGCTATGACATTGTCTTCCCAATATCAGTAGAATCAGTCTTGTAAGACACAGCAAAACATGGACCAATGTTTATACGTTTTGCATACAAGGGTCGACGAATAACATCAACAGCTCATCGATTCTGAGAGCAAGGCCAAAGAATAACATTATCACTTACTTATTTATTTATCACAATTCTTAGAAGGACGGAACAGATCCAGGATTACGATCTTCATAACAAGATTTAAAGGCCCATAAGGCCGACTCAGGGTGGGCTTACAGTGTAAGGCTTACACCGAACCAAAAAATTCTAAATTTCAGGTCTATCCTCGCAGCAGCAAATATGATCCCTTCAACATTTTCTTAAATTGAAGTCGGTAAGAAAGCTTGCCCCATTAGTGGGTCTGCTATGTTCTTAAGACCGCCAATTCATCAACTGCTTGCTCGACTCCCTTGTATCACAATGCCGATACTGAATTCATATCAAATGCAGGGATTTATGTAACAGTTTTGACAAAATATTAGAAGATGCTCAAATGAAAATGCCCATGAAACCATCGTACTATGATGGGACACAATATTACATTAAAAGTAAGTAAGTCCATACAGATGGTAGTAACAAGCTGCAACCAAAAGTTCAAAACCAAGGGAACCAAAGCTTGAAACCTTATTGAATTTAGAAGATCACATGGCTGTCAGTACAAGAAGAAGTTCTTTAGGAGTTAGAGATGATTGATTACAGATACAATTGGGCATTAGAAAAACCCTGATGATGATGATGATGATGCTGTCAACGTATGTATGTAGCAAGAATTGATTTGAGCAACAACTAAAGCATTCATTCAGCAAGAGAGGTTGGCATGCCAGATTGAATTGCTATGTTATTCAAAAGACTTAAACATTACATTCGACTCAAATTACCAACGCAGTAAGTGATCATATGGATCTTAGGAAAAGAAAAGAAAACATCATCGAAAGTATTACTGACTTTTACCAAGAGTCATGGCAATGCTAAAAACATTTGATTTTTCTATAGACCAATTTTATTAGCATATGTTTTCAAACCATCATCGAAAGAAGTGTATAAATTCTTCATCTATATGGATATGCTAATCTTGAAATCAGTATAATTTTTGTTGATGCTATATTTGTTTGAAGCATAAAATAAGTAATGAACGAATAAAGATATATCATAAAATAATTTAATACCTTATTCAACTATTTTACATGATTGAAGAAAATAGACATAATTGTGCTGAAGATGAAGATTTATTTATCAAACTTGTATTCTCAAGATTTGAGTTGGAGATGTTTGATAACATGAATTGGTTGAATGTATGTTTTTCCAATTTTTATACTTCTATCTGACATATTCTGGTTTTTATAAAAAACAATCAACATTATAATCCGGTTTATATTTTAAAAATTCATATATTTTTTATTGAAAAATGTAATTTTTTTGTAATACATTGAATTTAGATCATGTTATCTAATAAAATTTAATAATCATAAAAAACTATTCAAAGATATAAACTAATCAACATCTTAGTATTTACTAATTTAAATTTTTAACACTGATAAAAAACCATTAAAACTTTTGAAATATGACAAATTGATCATGTATTACACTTTACTTTTCAACCTTTTCAACCAAATATCATATGCCTAAACACATCCTTGATCAGATATATGATAAGAAAAACACAAATGTTATCATAAATGCTTTTGTTAGAAAAAAAATTCTAATTTTTTCAATAAAATGTAGAATATGATAGAGTTTCAAATGTGATATATATAATTTCGTTGAACATTTTTCTGTTTGAACGTTATAGATGTCTCAACATTGTAAAGTGACTAGTGTCATTGTGGGAACTTGGATAAAATTTACATCTTTATGTTATATGTATGTGGTTCATATTTTTGTGTTTGGCCATTAAATATCAATAAAAATGTCATTTGTTAATATTGCTGTGAATAAAAATTTGGAAATGTAAGTCATTTTTATGCATAAATTTACTGAATGATTGAATAAATTCCAAGAAGTTATGCAATCACACCAAATAGATTATCAATAAAACATTCAAGATTCATTTGATCCGATGTCAATAAAATTAAAATTTAAGACTAATTATAAATTCTGCAAAAAAAAATACATGATGCTAGATGTTTGTGCATAAATTTATTGAATAAACTCACAAATTTCAATTACTTATGCAATCGTAACCTATGAATTATGGAGCAAGATTCATTTGATCCTATGTGAAGCTTAAACTAGCTCAATATCTGAAAGATACATTTGTCATTACTCATTCAAATTTACAAGAAGATTATGCAAGTAATGAAATGACTTAGAAAAAAACAAGAATTTATGAAAAGTGATAAATATTATGCATGTGGAATCATGGATAACATTGCAAAATTCTTCCTAATTTTATTAACATTACAAAGAACACAATCTATGCTGCAACTATCTTTCAATAACATGAAAAAAGTATATTACAAAAACAAAATAAAATTATTAAGCTAACAGAAGTATCAATTCTTTTAATTTATTTATTTTACAAAGTAAGAAGAAAACTTACTGAATGAAGACATTTCTTAGCAATTCTTAATTGATCTTGAAGCACTGAAAATATTTGTCACAAAAATAATATTGAAGATAATGAAAAATGTGCATGGAAAATTAAATTTTTTGAAAAAAATCATAAATCTGAAATATACTCTACTATCAAATTAAAATTTAACTTTCAATTGATACAAAAAATATTAAATGTAAAATATTTCATTTAGCTCAAGTTGATGATATTCAAATAATATCATTCAAGAATTTGATGATTTGAATATTAAAATCTAAATATCATATCACAATACAACTAGATTCAAATTTTGGATGAATACCTTAACAAACTTATTTTTTGTACAATAAGTTTTGACTTTGATTGATTCATTTATGAATCTATTTAGTAGTAACTTTTGATCCCACAAATAATTGCACTAAATTCAAGAGGTTGAAAAAAAATATTATATTTTATTGTTGTACTGGATGACATAGTAAATTTATAAATATTCATAAACACTATTTATGGAAAAATATTTCACATATTGTGCAATAATAAAAAATTTGTAAAATTTTAAAAAAGTTATGTTGTAAATCAAAATTAGAATTTTTTATCATGAAATCTGAGTGATGCATGTAAAGAAAGAACAATAAAATCATTAAAATGTTATTTCCAAAAAAAATGTTTTAAAAAACTTATTGATGGTTTTAAAAGAATTAATTCATCTAGTTTTATACTTAACATAATTTTGACTCCAAGTAAAATTCAAAGATATAATTTTAAAAAAATAAAATTTCAAGCATTTTAAATTTCTTTTCTACAAGCACATATTTTAAAATGATATGATGTTTATGGAATATCAAATTTGGCTATTAATATATTAATTGCAACATTATATGACAATTTTTTATGTTAGTTACAATATAATCAAATTATCAAATACTTGAACAAGAAAAATTAATCATTTTATTTATCAAAAAACGTTAAAAGCATCTTTTGGATGACAATAAGTTTTTGTTATAAAAAATTCAAAAATTATTTATGTATATATTAAGGGAGGGACTAGTAATCCTTCACTTTAGGCTAATCATCCCTCATATACGATCTGCAAGGATTGGTCGAAGTTTATAGCTGCCAGTGGGGTTAAATTTATGGTTCTCTTAACATGGGTACGCCATCTTTGTGTTTCTCTCTGCGTCAAACGTGACATTTGTGTTACTCTGCGTCAAACGTAGCAGGTGTGACGTGGCAAGCGTGAACCATGTCAAAATCACACCTCAGTGGCATTTGATGCGACTTGTCGAGTGTGTTGATTATGACTATACAAAGTTTGGTGGAAGCGGGGATGATCAGGTGAGGTATTTCAAGGGGTGCAACGAGATTGTTCAGGGTGCAAGTCATGGGCACTGCTTTGTCATTGCAAAGAGCTGATCTGGTCTAGCCTTTCAACTCTCAAAGATACTTGCACTTCCGGATACTGTAAGAGCGTAGATCATGGCAGTAAGACCTTGCGAGATTTCATAGTCAAAGATGTCATTATTAAACTCAGAAAACGTGACATCCATCCTAATATACGCAGGTGTGTGTGTTGCGGCCCTACTAGATATTTCACACGAAGTCCTCAACGAGAGCATATGACGTTGTGAGAAATGTGTGATCACGCAAATGATATCATGTACTTTGTTGATAACTGTATGGAATATCTGTGTTTCAATAGATTCGTCTCTCACGCTTTCAAGGTTTTTCAACTCGTTTGCATCGCATGAAGAGAATAATTCCTCTTGTGAATTTCTCACATCCATTCACCAGACCAACCATCAAGCAAACAGGTGGCACAAAGCAGAGTACAATCCTCAAAGATGCAAAGTCTCATGCAACCAACTGATGAGAAGTCAATCTAGATGTGGCACTATGCAGGATCATATTTTTGTCTGTAATGGTAGCCCTATGTGTTAATTCATCAGGAAAATACAAATTTGTGGCAGATGACTTAAAAAGAAAATATGCCTGTCGCTACAGCAATTCGATCACTTGATCTTTTCAAGTGCTTTGTCCATTGACTATCAGTCTCATACTTAACTTGTGAATTATCGACCAAACATCTACATACCCAACTTACAATTTACCGAGCTTCCAAATTGCAAAATTTGTCAAACTTGAGCATATGTCTAAACTTAACGTCATGTTCAGCTAGAAGCTTTTCAATCATGCGTACTTAAAGAGAAGATCACAAATGCCACGGAGGAGTGAATTTGACGTGGCAGGGGTGAGCCACGTTTGACGCAGAGAGGAATACAAATGTTATGTTTGACACTAAGAGGAACACGAAGGTGGGGCAGTCATGTTAGAAGAACCATATTTCAAGCTCACTGGCAACTATAAACTCCAATCAATCTTGGCAGACCATATATTATGATGAGGTATTATTAGTCCAAAGTGAGGAATAACAAGGCTCTCCCTATATTAGATCAAAAGAACATATCAAAACAAGAAATTTGATGTGTAGAGGTATGTCAATAATTGAATATGAGAATTTAGTTTTTGAAATGCAAAAAATCACTTGACTATTCTTTTACATAAATCTAACATATGAATCATGTTTTAAGGATGAAAATTCAAATTGACTGATAAAACTAGATAAAACATTCAAAAATTAATCTGAGAATCAAACTAAGGCATGTGCAAGTCAAGAGTAACATTAAACTGTCACAACGAAATACGAGACAATGTAACCTGGTTCATCACAAAGGATTCCATCCACGGGAAAAGCTCACGCAAAGGAATATTACTCCACGTTAGTGAAAAAGGTTTATGTACATTATAGAAGCCGGGGTATTTAATCTCGGCTCCGGGCAACCGTCCTAGCTATATTTAACTAGGATTTGAGGTCACTCCTTAAACGGAATTTACCTCAACAATCTTTTGCATAACTCATGTTAAGCAAATAATAACCTCTGTAATCTATTTTATTAATTTGCGGAAAGTTCTAGACCAATCATAACAGAAGATCATTCTTTACATGAAAGTTAACTAGAACTAAGTCGTAACCATGAAAGTATAGAATAAGAACATAAGGAGTTAATTAAAATACCTTCTAGCATAGAAGAAATAGAAACCTCATATTTTATATAATTACTCCGCAAGAAAATTTAAAAATAAACCTAACGCAAGTGTACGTTTTACTTAAGAGTTAATCAGAACTAAGCAGTAGCCATCATAGGATAGAGTTACTATATTAAAGGATATCAATCTGAAGGTATTATGCTAGCAAACTCTACTTGTGCTACTCATGCACAATCTGCATAGAAACACATTGTAGCCTAAACTCTCCAAAGTAATAACTCTGATAAACACATCAACTGGATTGAGTTTACAGTCAATTTTGATTAATTCAATCATTTTTATTACAATTTATCATCAATCTTTATTAGATCTATGATGAAAATTTACTATCAATCTTGACTAGGTCAATCATAAGAGTTTATTGTCAATCTTGACTAGCTCAATCATTTTATCGTACATTGTTTGACTCATAAAAATACCTGATGTTCATATGTTTCACTACATTTTACATAACTTGCTTCACATCTAAATGTAGAGCACTTTGGAGATCACAATGAAGATTGATCACGCCTTGTGTCAATTTCTGTTTCCATGATAAGTATGTTGGCTAAATCAAAAAATGTGTATTTCACTTCTTGATTAGTAATCACATAATGATCAAACTTTCTCATGTCTCCATGACACAACCTTCTACTACCATCACACTTTGAAACTCCACAGAAAAATCCTAAGAATTTTTAATCACTTTCAATAATTTGGGCTCATTGAAAGACACATTATTATCGACAAGAACTTTACAGGCTATTGAATCTCATAGTCTATAAAATTGCATATTACAAACATATCCAAGAAAACAACACTTCTTGGATGTAGAATGCAATTATCTCATCCTTTGGCATCATAGGTTATCATCCAAAAACTCATCCTCCTTGGAATCAAAGTTTTCTGCATCATTCACCAATGATGGAAAAACTTCACCTTTGGACTTTTCAAGGAAGTTTTTCTTGATGTGGTCACTCTTGCCACATCTCCAACAAGTCATCGTCAAGGATCGGTCGTACACACCGCGCGCCATGAAAGTTGCATTGACGCTCGCACTCTTCAACGAGGGCGCGATCGCTCGGCACCGTGCGCGATCTTGGCGAGTTGGTTACATTCAGAATCACTGCGGATGACTTCCATCGTCCTCGGCACCGTTTGTAACAAATAGGATCCATCAATGCATAGTCAAAGTACAATTCATCTTTGCATTTCAAGAAACTAATACTCTCCCATTCTCGAGCACCACGGCCAGCCACTAGTGACACCAAGAACTCACTTTTTAGCACGCGATGTGGGTTGTTGTAGCTAATCTACTTCCAATTGACTCTGTTATGGAGTTCATGCATGAAAACTTCCTTCATCTCCATCATGTCAACCGCATCACTAGACCTCGACAAGGTAAGGTAATCTTTGTTGACTCGATAAATCCGTAAAAGTTAGAAATTTAAAAGTAAAGGCTGGGCTATATGTAAGGTAACGGGTAGAGTAAAGGTAAAGCCGAATGTAACTATCAAGTAATCCTTAACCATTGCAAAAGTCTGTCACGAAGTTCATGGCACGGCTCCGTAGTCCGTGGCAGACTTCCAAGTTCCAACTCATATCCAAATGGTATTTTTTTTAGGGTTTTGGATTTAAATAGTCTCCTCCCTTCCTCCTCCCTCTTTTGTTCCTCCTTACTTCCTCCTCGATCTATTATGTGACCACTTTGTTGCCTTTTTGGGATTGTTTTTGTTATGCTATTTCGTCATTATTTACAACAAGAATGTTGTAAATAGTGAAGTTTTAACACATTGTCATTTGTCTGAGTCTACCCCGAGATATTTGATGGATCTTAGAAATTAAAGATGTGACTTTTCTTAACAGATCACAATAGTTTTGAAATCAAATTTTGAATACTAGTCCATCATGTTATTTTTCATCTAATATCTGATCAGTGATTCTAGGAGTATACTTCATGTGCTTTTGGCCATGCTCCTAACTTATCATGAACATGTGAGATCTTATGAGAACACGCTGATTACAAAGTCCTTTGGACTTTATTGCGTTAAACTTTATGGTGGTCAAAAGGTGTGGTAAAAAAGTGACAGTGTAAATTACCATTAGATAAAGGTAAAAGTAAAAGTAGATAGTAGTGGTGCGGGTAAGGTAAAGGTAAAGGCCCATGCATTATTCGTTAACCTTTTACCTTACCTTGCGGAGGCCTACGCATCACGGTCAATGATCCGGCACAGAGGTGCCTAAGAATCACGTGGTTGACAAGTATAAAGTCATTCCGTTGCGTTTTGTCAATGAAATTTGAGGAGTTTCGAGGAAATCAAGCAACATAATTTTACTGAGAAATTTTTTTGTCTTGCCCAATTGCTTGTGTATTCCCTGACTTGTTGCGCGATGGAGCTTCCATATGTGGGCAATGAATTCCTTGTTTTGTCGTGTCTTTTCACTTTATTCTGAGTGTCAAAACTTGACCAAACCTTATCATTGCGATTGTTGCGACACTTTTTGCCAAAGATCTTTCCAACGGATCAAGTGGGATAAATGCCGATGTCTAGCGTTCCCACAAGTTTAATTGAGATTATTTGGCAGAACTTCCAATTGAAGAGCGGTGTTCTCAAAAGCTATCGAGTCCGAGTCTTCTTAACTTCGTCCTTGCCCATGTGATAGAAGAAGATCTTCTCCTCCCTTTATGTTGTTTGCCTAACCGTATGACACTTCGTCACAAAAAAACAAACTTTACCACTAGATTGATGTTTTGTTTAAATTGACAAGTTTTGATCCTCAGACTCGATTTGGGTTGAAAATTCTTTTGGAATTTTTCTTCGAAAGAATCACTGAATTCATTTGAACTGAAACTTCAGAACTTCACTAGATTTTCCTTGTGAATCTCCTATCTAAAAAACTGTTAAAGAATCTCAAACACATGTCAATAATCTTGTAATCTGTCACAAATAATTCATGTCAATCAAACTTGTTACAAAAACAACCTCGCCAGATCGTCAAAAATTGCACAATAAAACTTCAACAAACAATTGGTAAAATTACACGATAAACTTCGACCCAAAAACTTTAACTCAAAAACTTTCAACATGTCTTTGCTTCCCTCTTAAAAACTATAAGTTTGTCTGTGAGCTAAAAAACATTGTGGCAAAAAAACCTATTGGTTCTCTTGCACAACATTGTCATACAAAATTTGTCTTGAACAAAAAATAATGTCAGCGATCAAGAAAGAACTGTCAAACCTTCCAACTCAAGCCTAAGAGTTTACCATCATCACTTTCTATCAGTCACAAGCATCAAATGTGACGCTTTGATAACAATTATTAGTATTCAGCCAAGAACCTCAAAGAGCATAACACAAAATGATCAAGTGTTGTAATGTGATGTATTACAAAAAACTCCGTCCACAGAGAAAGCTCACGCATGAGAATATTACTTCAGGTTTGTGAAAAAGTTTAATGTACAAGGTAGAAGCCAGGGTATTTGACTCTGACTCCATGCAACCATCTTAGTTATATTTATTTAAAATCCGAGTTGACTCCTTAACCAGAGTCAACCTCAACATAAACATGCCATAAAAAGATTAAACAAATCATGAAATCATTGCAAGTTTATTATGATTGAAATTGAATATTTCACATACAATATTTTTGGATTTTGAAAAAACTACAAACAATAATTTTTGCAATAAAGTAATCATATATATCATTGTGGATCATAAAGTTACTTGAAAAATATACAAAAAATGTGAAATTGATTCAAAATAACAAAAGTGACGATTTATGTTTGAAATTATGGAACATGCCAATAAACAAGGAAACTATTAAATAAAAAATTGATTTATTACAACATGTTTATTTTTTCAAACATCAATAAGGTCATATCATCATGAATTTTGTATATGAGTTATCCAAAAAAAAAATATTATTTTTTAGAATTAATAATCTTTTAATTCATACTCAAAAATAATTTTCTTTATTTTAGCTAAAATTTTCATTTTTTAGCTTAATTAAGTGTAATGAATATTTCAAAAAAATTAGATTTTTCTAGAGTCTCAATAGTCAACAATTGTATGGAAAATATTTATAAATAGCTATAAAACACCATAAAAAAAGGGAGTGGCTAGTTATACCTCACTTGACTACAGAATTAAACCTCCCAATAGTGTCACCTCTTATGAGTGACATCCTCTCATTAGTGACGTAAAATCCCAGATCCATTAGTTTCTAACTTGTAAATCTGCTCAATAAGAACGGTACGTCACTATTCCCAATAGTGACATGATACTATACAATAGTGACAATTTCAAATGTAATTTCAGAGTAAAAATTCCTATCATTATCACAATACATAGTTATGAGACAAAAAAAACATGGCATAAGTATATTCAAAGTTATATCTCAACAATTCACATTTTCTGGATTTAAGTAAGGGTTTAGAGTTTAACCCTAAACCCTAATTTGCTACACATATTATCATTAATTGTTTCACTCAGATTTGTGTGTATTAATCTAAATTTAAATATAATTATAATGTCCATGTTAACAATACAGATGTGCAAATGAAGGCCATTTTGAAACCAAACAACACATTTATAGAAAGTCTTAGGGTTGATGCACTGCACGATAAAAAAATCTATGAACTTTTTTTTATATAATTGACACCTCCCAATAGTGACATCTAACCCCAAAACCTATGTATGTTACTATTAGGAGGTTATATTAAAATTATGCATTCCCAACAATGACATCTAATGTTAACACCAATGTATGTTACTATTAGGAGGTTATATGAACTTTACTCTTGTGAGTGACACCTCGCAGTAGTGACGGAAAACCTAAGTACCAATATATGTCACTATTGGGAGGTTTAACTCTGTATACGCAATTCTTTTATTGGTCTATGCAAGGTAGTCAGTTTTTTTGATGCAAGGTAGTAGTAGATGTAGGATAGTAGGGATGCAGTAGCAACTATAGGGTGTTCGACCAATCAAATAAGACCGTATAGTAGCGTGAGGGCTAACAAGCTCCACCTTTAAAAATTTATGATTTTTCAAGATATGAAAAATCAACATGCAAATTTTATGAAAAAAAAATTGGTTTTCATGTAATTCATCAATTTATAACCAACTGTCTCTTGTAGATTCATCAAAGTTTATTTTTTGATTTTTTGATTTTTTATGATATTATAAAGTGTTGTTAAAATATCTTACAGGTTGAAACTTCCGTGAGATATGAAAATTCAGCATGTATTTATATATATTACAATTGCTAAAACATATGTCACATTCAAAATATTTCACAATATCATTAGCATCATCTATTGTATCAAACTTGTCGATTGATAGTGAGAATTCAATGTATAATCTTGAAATAAAATATATTTTCAAAAAATGAATTGAGATCATAAATGTTATGAAATATAATACTTATTTATTGATTTTATATTGAGTATATAGTTTATATTACAACCACTTAGGAACCTAGTCAATGCAGCTTTGAAAAAATCAGAAGTTTTAAAGTATGTGTGATTATGTTGCATCTTAAAAGGCAAAAACTTTGTAACTATTGGTAATTAATGAAAAATTAAGTAGAATTTATTCCATATAGAGATTCATACACAGAAAAAAAATATCAAGACGATTTGAATACTCATATCTTCTTGATTTTTGTTAATAAATATAAAATAAATTCTCTACTTTTCTTGACATTTCTAGATTAAATTTAGGGGGGTCTTTTGGAATTGCATTATCAAAAAGTATGATTTTTAGCGTCCTCTAGATAATAAGACAATATCTGTAGCTTTTTCAACAGGTCTGGTCAGGTATCTTGGGCTGATTTGCAAACTCAAACTTCACGCTCATTGCGGGAAATCGTCTTGAGAGTTTCCACTGGCTTTGCATGTCTCCGGTTATAATTTGCAGTCTCAAACCTCCTTGACATGGTGAGTGATACATGCCTTTGCATCTTCTCATGGATGATTTACATGTTATTGTCACATTCCATGAGACGCCAAGTTGAGAATGCAATGAATAGGGTTACAAGTCTAGGCGTGACTATTTTCTATCATAAAACTTGCTTCAACTATATTTCAACACAAACTGCCATCTCTTTTTTGCATATCTTTGTTATTGATACAAAGATCTTTTCATTGCGACCTAAAGATCTCCCAGTTTCTGTCTCACGTATAAATTACGAATGAGTAGTTCCAAGCTAGAAAGTTGGAACTACTCGTTCATAATCTCTACGTGTGGAAACCGAAGAGCAAGAATCTGTCTGCTTCGACAAAGGGGCAATATTTGTAGCATGATGGTAAGTAAGATCAGATCAATCGACATCATTATGCCCTTATCTGCACAAATGACGCTCACAGTTCCGAACCTGTCATAATAAAGCACTAAACTGTCACTCTCAACCAGCACAGTTGGAGAAGATGCAGGATGTCATGTCGGATATCAACCGCTCGAGGACCGAGAACCATCGGATCCACCAAGAGCCACCAAGCGGTAGCTGCAGTCGGGAACAGCTACTGGCCACCGGAGACTGGGGACCTGGGAGCCGTCAAGCGTACCGAAAGTGCTCCTTGATGCGGTCTCACCATCCTTTATGCTGTATTGCTTGGATCACTGCAAAAGCCGTCGTCGGCGTGTTGATTCTCTCACGACTGACCGTGCATTCCCAATATGGATGGATTCGGCGGTGAGCTTCTCCGTCACGCTCTTCGGAGCTCGTCTGGTGAATCTTGACGAGCACTACTCAGAGCTCTTACAGCAACGTAGACCTTCAGTTGTTGTCAGTGGCCTTGCATCCTTTACGTACAACTAGTGCCTAGAGCCCTTCGGATTACGTACTGTACTGTACACCGTGATTTCCCCAGAAACCAGTCTCCATATCCAACAGCTCATAACAAACCTGGGGGAAAAGAACTAAAGGAAAGTGACTTGCTTTTACCGCGAATTCCACAATGGTCTGAGAGCAATTTCGAAAAGAGGCCTAAGCTTTAGGCAGAGAGGAGGAGGAGAGAGAGCAGGTTTCCTATGACATTCCGTTGATTTGCATAAAGCTAGTGGTGGCATTTGCAACTGGAACCGTCCTAGCCTGCCGTATCCTGCGATTCAAGCTTTGCACCTATCCGTCCCGGGCTCTGGGGCTTGGATCATAGCTCGATACAGTTGGGCAATGGGAACAAATTCAGCTGCCGTGAGGTACAGTACCTGCTCAGGTCCAAACAAAAGACGACGCTTTTTGCATTATTTTAGTGAATGTTCTCTGACGACACATCGCAGCTGGTTCATCTATCCTGGTCCTACCCGCAACCAACCCACCAACGGCATGGGTCAACGATAAGAATTGGCCCGATGTGGAGACGGGACCCAGCATCCTAACATAGACACTAACGTGATGATACTGTTCTCGTTGTTCGAAGTTTGGAGCCCGAGCGCCGATGAGGGGGCGGCTTTCTGTCACAGACCACAAACGAGCTAAAGTCCAGCGACCTGACGCCAACTGAGCGCTGTGAGCACTGTGACGAGGGGGACTTGAGCTTTCACGTGAGGAAACCACACGACTTGACTCCGAGTCCGATATTTTAATTCCGGGCAGGTTCTGAGAAAACACCGGGCACGTGGTACCCAGACGATTCCTGCTCACAGCCAGTGGGCAGAGCACTTTTACCAGAGTACCCTACACTAGTCACCACTTCATTCCCCAACCTTCGTATGCAAGAAACATTGACGAACGCGGCTTTAACTACTTCGTAATCAATCCTCCCTCCCTCCCCCCTCCTTCCCTCCATGCATGCCATGAACACAGCTCAAGCTTCGTCCTGAAGAAAACAGCAACGAAGCTGCCTCCGTTCCTGCGACACTATGCATCATCCCCCCAAATCTGCGAAGATGATTTCTGTCGATTCTATCGTGGGTTGTGTCTGATGCAGGTATTCCGTGTTGACTTGACCGCAACAGCATCCAGAAGTGTACCAGTAAAAACCCAACTACGACGATTACATGAAGTATAGTTTATGATGTGAATAAAGGACATAAGAGTCCATGAAGAAAGAGTGCTTGCGCTGGTATGGCAGGGCCACTCCTCGTTTCTATATTTGGTCCATTGTTACGAGGGTTGAAATGAATCTGACCGACCATAAATATTCTACCTCTTTTTTAACTGAATGCATTGACACCGTTTCCTTATTCTACGTCGATCATTTCCTGCACTTCCACTTTCCAGTGTACCAAAAAGCTTCAGGTCAAGTAACGATGATATCAGACAAATCGAAAAAGATCAACTGCACCAAATTCTTTGCCCTGTTGGGGATTAAAAGACTGTGAATTGCAAGAATCAAATATGTTGTAGACGGTGTGACATTCGATCATGACCCTACCCCAACAGCACTTTTGTTTGGGCCTGAGCGGAATGTAAGGGTGGTCAACGACACGGGTGGTTAGAAGCCAGGCCCCCAAGGAATCAGCTGATAGATGAAGACCTCTGGTGACAGATGCACTGGCATCTTATCTCTGCTTTCGAGTATCTTCAAAACCTTGCCACAGAAACCTTGCGGTGGCCAAGAGGCCATTAAGAAAAATCACTTTGCCCATTTTTTTTAATTTAAGGTTATAAGGTTAGAAATGACAAATATCGTACTGCCAAGTAATAACAGAGTAGAAGTTTACAGTCGGGAGTACCAAGTGAAATTGGCCTCTCCTGCAAACAAATAAGTGAAGATTCATTTGCTGTTGGAATAAGCAGTGTACCAGCAGTGGTTCAGAAGTCATGGAAATAATCCAAATTTCAACCTCTGATGTATTATGTTGTTATGAAGAAATGCTCTACCGTAATATATTATTGGCTTCTAGAGAGCCATAAATTTACAAGAATGTACATTCATGAGTTAATTTATTGTGCATCTTCTTTTGACAATAGCAAAGCCTTTGATGATGCGCCATATCTGGCTTAGCGCTTTTTTTTTGTAAATATTGACATTATATGCACATTGACACGAGCTTGTGAAAGTCCTTCGTCGATTTGTGCGGCATAGGCGCAAATCGACGCGATTTAAATTTCCAGCAAACATTATTAACGGTGATGGACATTATTTTTACGAGTCCATGTAAATACCAAAATGCATGGATCAACTTAGTAACGATTCAACAAGACTAACAAACACATATGCATGCAAATTTACCACTTTATACACAGAGTAGTTGAGACTTTTTTCCCGCTTGAAAGATTGAGCAACTTTATCAAAGCAAGCATCTTTGAATTTTCCAAGATCTTACATGATTCTTTTAGTGTTTAACATATGCAGTTCAAAGATTTTTTTTTATACTTATTGAATTACCTTTTATCTTTGATAGCTGTTTCCCAATCAATAACATAACATTTCTTTACAATCCATCAACATATTATTCAGGGAGTGACTAGTTATACTTCAGTTTTGGTTACTATCCCTCACCCTACTGAGTTGAGCTCTGTGATTAGTCACATCTATCCCTATGTTTACTAGAGCTAAGTGATATAGTCTTGGGGGCACATGGAAAAGGGGGAGAAAAAGGGGGAGAAGTAGTGCGCATTAGTCTAAGGTGAGGGATAATTAGCCCAAATTGAATGAACTTCCATTATTTAATATGTATCATATACTAGAAAAATGAAACTAGATTAATTAACATGACTTTCTTGTGTAATAATGATCTACTCGCACTTGGGTATTAAACCGATTGGCAAAAAATTATAGAATTTATAAGTACAACTCAATGGATGAATTTCATTATTTTTTATGTTAATTTGGTAAAGTTCAAGTTTGATGTTGCATATTCTTTTAAATTCAACACATAGTTTTGAGTATATAAGATACAGTTGAATACATGAAAACGTATTGTATGCAGTAATTGAGATACAAAGTAAAAAATGGTATGTATTAGATATATTGTTTGCCATGTTTCTAAAAACTGACAATTTTAAATATCTTTATTTATATGTATTCATTTGAATTAAATTCTTTTATAGTTAGCTTCATAAATGATTTTTTTACAAGATTTTTCATATATAATGCTAGATTTTTTTTATTAGATGATTAATTATCATAAAAAAAATTTAAACATTCAAATCTTTTCAATCATGTTTACAATATTTTTGAATTTTTAAAAAATTCATCCAGTTAAATTGTTTATCTCAAATATTAATCAAATTTTGTACGTTTTATTTACATATTTATTTTTTTATACTCAATTTTTTGTTATAATATAATTTTTTTTAAATTTAATTTTCAATAAAAAAGGTAAAAATTATTACAAATATCCTTTATCTTCACATTAAGAATGACATCTTTCTGTATAAATGTTAGTGAATTGAAACTAAAGTGGTGAGACTTATAAGATGAAGTTGACATTTTATTAAATTTTCTATAATTACTATTAAAACAATCCATATGGTTGATAGATAATATATACATTTTTATCCACAACGACAACTAAAATATATGTGTGTTTGTTCAATAAAAAATAAAATGTTTGGTTAGTGCTGAAAATAACACTCCAATTAATCATGTGCTTGATATATTTTTTTTATGTAATTAGTCCACTAATGTAATGAATAGAAGAGTTTATTTGAGTTCTTCTTCTTTTGTGTTGATTATCGTATATAAAATATGAAAGGAGACTCAATCCTAATATTATACCGGTGACCTTAAATTTGTCCTTTCATGATCACTCCATAACGACGGTATCACAGCACCAGGGCTGTGCTAATCCTAACCCCAAAGGATGAACCTATACCAATGTCATGCTGCCACACATCATGTATGTGAGAAACTCGAGAACGGGTGAACCAACATCTCGTGAATGAAGTAATTTAAGTATAAGAGTATTTGAATATATTTCCGTTGTAAATTACAACGTGAACAAGCCGGCATGTTAATAGACGGGAAGAGGGAAGGGGACGAAGTTCATCGGAAGACCACTCGCACCAACTCTGCCACACGCTCTTTCCTCGTCCTCCTTCGCAGCTGAGTAGGGAAGGGACAATACTTCAGCGCCAAGCAAAGGGCGGAACAGAAAGGTGGAAAAAGTCTCCTCACGCTCAGTTCCTCATCCAAAGCGCGTTGAGGTCAATGTCCCCGAAGCTACCGCAAGCGGCCAAAGTCCAAACGAAAGGTTCTTCGCATTCCGCCCGAATCTAATCCGAAATGCGAATCATCTGCGAGAAAAAATATGTGTGAAAAATTTGCCTCTGCATCTTCAGACAGAACCAGACGGAAGGTACTAGAAGCTACCTTCTCGTCGCGGCAGTGACCTTCTTCGGGTGCCGCGGTCATTGCTCCTCTGGCCTCCGGAGGAGACGAGGTCCTAACGGCAGTAACATAGTTTCCTTCCGAAAGTAAAGCGACTTTGATTTCCATCTCAAGGTGAAATGAACTAAGCAAGAATATTTCCGTACCATGTCTTGTTTGTGTACGTAGGGGACTGTGCTATATTTATCATATACGTAATAAAAAAAGCCTCGGTTTAATTAACAATATATTTTACACTGAATGCATTTCTTATTGCCGTGAGTAATGACGTGTGATGGCCAATCAGAACGTGATGTTGTTTAGGAGATACTACAGTAATTGTAAAGCCGATTATTATCTTCGCGAAAGTCGCTAATAATTTGCAGAGCAAGGGCGTCCACATCATCCTGAGCAGATCACGCGTATACACGCGGTGGGAGCTCGCGGCTCTATATATCTCGATGCACCATGGCCTGTGAAGTTATTGTTGGAAGTCACAGCTGAAGCACGGGAAGAGGTGTTGCACTCGTAGACAGACTCCTGACTTATCTTTGATTTCTGGAACAGCTGTGTGCACCATATCACTCTTAGAACCTGCGATATCGCACCCACTCGCCATCGCTTTCGCTGGGTAAGTCTGTAGTAGTTGCGCTTTGCCGACTTCGTCGACACTGAATTTGCGGTCTAGACTGAACACTTTGCTGTCTGCGACGACTCTGTGAGAGAGATCGGTTTTGGGCGTAGGTTCGATTGGTCGTGGCTTTGGGGCCGAAGTGGACAGTAGAGAAGTATCTAAAGGAAGCGTGAGTCTGGAGTGTGACAGCTGCGGAAGCTACAGGCTTGTTTCATTGCAGAATTTGAATTTGGACTGACAGTGCTTACGGTTCATCTCTCTGCCACGCTCGATCTTGCTGCCGTCAAGGAGTGCAGTCACTTGTAAAGCAAGTAGTTAGCAAGGGAGACGGGGCAGTGGTGTGTCTTTCTAAAGAATGCAGTGTGACATATGCCAGGCATGACTTTACCTCCTGGATTTCGCTTTCATCCCACGGATGAGGAGTTAGTTGATCATTATTTGACGAATAGAGTCAAGGGTATCCCTCTTTCTTACAAGGTGATAGCAGATGTTGATCTTTACAAGTGCGAGCCATGGGATCTGCCATCAAAGTCGAGTTTGCCACAGGTCGATCACGAGTGGTTCTTTTTCAGTCCTCGGGACAGGAAGTATCCAAATGGCTCCCGCACGAATAGAGCTACGGAAGCTGGATATTGGAAAGCAACTGGGCGCGACCGCACGGTTAAAAAAGAGTCCAAGAAAACAATTGGGATGAAGAAGACCTTAGTGTTTTACAGGGGACGCGCTCCTCATGGAGAGAGAACTGATTGGCTTATGCACGAGTATCGTCTGGATGGAGAAGATTTTCAAAAGATGAATGTTCCCCAGGTAAGGATCCTCTGCACATATGTTCCGAATATGGTGACTGGGAAATTGGTCGGTGTCCATTTTCATACTGTCAACGCAATCTGGATCCATCATCTATAGGTACAACGATCGATTCACGTTTGTTACTTTTTGGATCAACCACATCTAGCCAAACAGATTGACGAAAGGTGTCACGAACCAGTTTCTGGTGACACTTAATCATTGGTTGGATCACAGTTGTTGATCAGTCTGGCGATTTCTGTTGTTTAGAAATTGAAAATATGTCGAGCCGTGTCAAAAATCTTCTAGATTTCTCAGATTGTTTGGTCTTCTTGATAGTGTTGTTTCTAATTCCAAGTTTGAGCTTGAGTTTACGATGATCTTCCAAAAGAAGATTGCATCCTGGAAATGTTCATCTCGATCCAGCTTTATTTGTGGTACTGAAGGGAAGGTTGTTTGCTCTTGTCCAGGATGCCTTTGTGCTGTGCCGTGTTTTCAAGAAGAACGGATTCGGGCCGCCGAAGAATCCGAGTGGAGGATCTGGTTCCATGGAGGAAGTAGTCGACCAAGTTGATTCTCCCGGAGAAGTCAAAAGTTCTCCCTTTTCCGAGAATGATGTGAAACCAAGTATGACGAGTTTGGCGAATTTGGCTCCGCTGTCACAACAATTGTCAAGTCCCCAAGAAGGGCTGTCCGAGAATCACATCATGAACGGAGTTGTTGATAATTTCGTCGGTAGATCTTCAGGTCCGTTCATGGATGATCTGTTCGTGCCCAACGAGAACTTCACCAGACCGACACGCAGCTCGGAGGCCGATAATTCTGAATTCTCTCTGGACGAGGGATTGGAGAAGGTTAGTGAAAGTTCTACTGCTAGTTAATGAAACTTATGCGTGGATCCATTACAGGTCATCATTTGCCGTGGGGGTTGAGTCGTTGCCTGGTGGAGGAGGTAGAGAGCATCAAAGGAAGTGAATTCCAGAGATAGACCGACCATTTGATGTTCGACGATGTAGAATCTTATGGATGCCTTTGTTGTGTGTTTAGATGTGTAATCAACTTCTGTACGGGGTTGAATCAGATGATGGACCTTATTAACATCTCCAACCGCACGCCCATATTACCAGGTTTCTTAGATTTGTGTCAGTTTCCTTGTGCCTTACAGGTTTTATCTATGTTATTCGATGTTGGTGATTCTGACTGGTAGGATGTGTTCTTGATATGTCGCAGAGGAATCATCAAAAATTGCTGGATGACTTTTACGCGATTTGTCCTCCTCTCGATGGCGGGGGAATGGCCCCTTTGGAAGACCTGGATCCTTACACTGACATCCCAGGACTGATAGATTCAACGAAGATTGTTCGAACCGAGTTCAACAACAAGTGGCAGGAGCAAGTAGCTTATCAGGAGCAAGTAAATGGCGTGTACAATGCTTGGGATGGAGTTCAGAGTCTTCCCAAGCACGAAGAGCAACTCATTTTCCCGACTCATTACGAGAATGACTTTGGACCTCTTCCGACCTTAGTCCAGCTGCCGAGTCCTCCAACTCAGACCTCATTTGACGATAACGATACAGAGAGTAGTTCCACCCCTTCGAGTAACAACCATTTCACCACTTTCCAAAGACGTACTCGACCGTCGGTGATCTCACCCATAGCTGCCGGTGGATACTCTTCACCATACACTGCGAAGAGGCGTGTGCTACTTCAGCATCGGGGACCAGTCACCGTGCCGATAGCTGATTTGGCTGCGGAGAAGCCCTCTGAAGCGAAGTCATCACTTGTCTTGAAAGCGGAGACAGTGGAACTGAAGCTGTCTTCGGACACTCAGGTGAGAAGTGCTCATTAAATTGGTGACTGCCTTAATTGGAAAATGATTTTCGAGTTTCTCGGATCGTTCTGTCTGTCAGGGTTTGGTGAACCTGAAGCTCGTGTTCCTTCATTTTTGCTGCCTTCCCAAACCGGGAATCTGTTGGAAATGTGACTGCTTTCTCCGATCAGCTGTATGTGGTTCGTGATTTTGATTTTCTTCCGGTACTTCTGGATGCAGGCCACATCTGCCGAAGAGAGTCAGGTCGAAAGTGAAGTCGCCAACCGTCAGGATAGTACGTGGGCAACCAATGTGATAACTGCGCCTCTCTCCGACGATTCATCGGACGATAGGGGTGACGATGTGAGTCGGTCGTCTGTCAGTTGTACAATAAACTCATCTGAGTTAGCTGCTGGAAGTCCTATCCAGCTGATCAAACCAGTTTCTGCTCAACCGGTCAGCGATGATACATCCTCTGTACATAAAGTATCATCAGACGCGTCTCCCCCTCGTGTGGACGTCGGTTCTCGCGATTTCGAGAGCGGTAATGTTCGAGAGAAACAGGAGTCTGTGTCAGAGATCGAATCAGGTCACAGCTCTGCTGCTCACGCTTCGACTTCGGATGTAGATAAGTCTAACTGTCATTCGGTGGAACCAACTTGTGAGGCCGCAGTTTTCAATCAGGGAGAAACGCCAGGATATCTGAAGAAGGGCTATGTAAACAATAGCGAAGTCATGAGGCACATGGGTCTGGGACTGTTCGAGCCAATCTCCGCTCTTCGGCCGGCAGATCTAAAATCGACCGGCAGATTTTTACCTGCCTCCTTAAAGAAGCAGGTGACCTCCAGGGAGTTGCCAGCCGGAATTGGTTCTATTCATGTGAATGCTGTGACAGTCACGTGCTCTTGCTCTTCGGCTGGACGGCCTCATGTGCCAACGAAAGCCTGTGCATGTTACCCGACCTTCTGGGAAGGTCGGTGCGAGAAGGATACTTCGACAAAGCAGGATTGCAGTGAAGCAGAGAGATCGGAGACTCGTGATGAGATCTTGTCAAGATTTAAAAGGCACAAAGGTTTTGAATGTCTGCTCCTTCTTCTTGTTGTACATATGGTATGCTCCATCTTGGAGTATCGCCGAGGACATTACAGCTTTCTTCTCCATTTCGGTGACAGCGATTTTAGTGAACGTTTCTTCAGCAGTTTGCCTCGACTTTTTCGAGATCTCTTGTTCGCAACGTTTGGAGCTATGTTTCTTTACCTTTTTCAACGGCGATCAGTTCCATGGCGATCGATTTTTACTCGAACAGCTGTAAATAGTGAGCCCTCGTCTGCAAGTATATTCTAGCTTTTTCAGCAGGCGGCCCAGTGCTGGGTTATACACTTTTGTAGTCAAATCTTAAGAGCGCACGATAAGTGAGCTTGTTGGTTATATGTACTCATGAATAATTAATAAATATACTAGTATGCGGCAAAATGTGTGACTCATCTCGTACATCTGAGAATGGTTTGAATTGTCGAAGGTTATCATAAGCTTGTCAGAGTGAAGTAAGTGAAGTCTTTGTCAGATTCTATGATGGTGATGGCAAAGCTGGTCAGTCATGTCTATTTTTGTTGGCCACCGGGACTGCATCCTACTGCATTTGGGGTTGACGCGTATGAAGGTTAGTTTCATATAACAAAGGTCTATCCCTTTCAGAGTTTTCTCGCAAAGTTTCCTCTGGTATTGGTAAAGGTTGGTATAGTAAAGGCTAAGATGAATGGATTAGTAGATAATTACAAGTTAACATTTGATAATTGTAAAAGTCCACCAAACTTTCAAGTTCCAACTCAATTCCAAATGATAACTTATTTAGTAATACAAATTTAAGTAATCTCCCATCTTCTACCTCCCTCTTTCGTTCATGTTACTTACTTCTGGTTCTAACTCTGGAGCCTCTTTTGATATTGTCCTCGTTATCTTATTATTGAAATGTTGTAAATAGTGAAGCTTTAACATTGTCATATCTGATGGATCTTAGAAATTAAAGATGTTACTTCCTTCAATAGACAACACTAGTTTTGAAAGTTAGATTTGAATACTTTTCCATTATGTTGTTTTTTGTGTAATATCTGTTTTGTGGCATTGTGACTATTCTTCAAATGTTTCTGGCCATGCTCCCACTTTATCATGAAAATGTGAGATCTTATGAGAACATGTTGACTACAAAGTTCTTTGGACTTCATCGCATTACGCCTTATAGTGGTCATAAGTTGTGGTAAAAAGGTAACCCGGTAAATTATCATAAGGTAAACGTAAAAGTAGATAATAGTGATGAGGCCAAAAGGTAACCGGGTAAATTATCATTAGGTAAAGGTAAAAGTAGATAGGTAACCCGGTAAATTATCATAAAGTAAAGGTAAAAGTAGATAATAGTGATGAGGCCAAAAGATAACCGGGTAAATTATCATTACCTGGACATGCTTAGTAACTCCAGAATCCAAGAGAACGGCCTATCTGGGCATCTCGGCCTACCCGGACAGGACCTTTAGTTTGGTGCTCTATCCAATTGAGCTACAAGCACTAGTTGGCTATTCTTAAGCACTACGTGTCATATACGCTTGATCACTGCGAAATAAATAGAAAAAAGATAAAAGTAAAGGTAAAAGTAGATAGTAGTGATACGGGTCATGTAAAGGCAAACTAACCCTTAACCTTTTATTTTACCTTGCTGAATCTTAGTTTGTGGACATCTAAGTTTCTTGTTCCCATCAGCCAGCCGATGTATTCTTAGTCGTGTCCACACTTGGAGAGTTATATTGTTGCCTATTGAATGCAAATATTGATGAACTTTAGTTAAGTATTTCTTGTTTGATGGTATATCCAACGCTGTCTTGAAAAGGAGAGATTTGGCCGTGAGATTAGATACCGTCGTGTGGGAAGAAGAGGAAAAGAGATAATATTTTCAGTGGAGAATTTGTATGTTCGTAACATATAAACATTTTCATTTGAATTCTTTCATTATCAACAATTCAAAAATTAACACAATTACAGTTGCTTACCTTATCACTTCTATAACTATTACATTTCTAATAATTAGCTAAATAACGATTTTTTATTATTAGTATTTGAAAGCATTTACTTAAATTGTTCAAATATAACAACTATTACACCTTTAATGCTAAAACAATAATGTCATGATCAAAATACCAAGACTAAAATGAAAAGAAAAATCTGAAAGATATCAATATGATTATAGTGAAGACTAAATTATGATGTGAGTATGAATATGGGATGAATATGACTATAGTAGATTTGTATTATACAATTTACTTTATTTTATTTGATTTTGAGCCAAATGGTGAAAATTCCAATGCAAGAAGAGCAAAATACACACCTCCACTTGAAGTAGAAAGTGTATGACAAAAATTTAAGTTTTTAACTACCTGATAATATCAACCAAACCTACTTAAATTAAAATATCTTCAATCGGGTATGTGTGCACCCATCTAACCTTATGAACTTGCAACATACAAATAGTTTCGTTCCAAGATCATTGGCTAATGAACTTTTTGCCTGCTCTATGAGCCGCATCCGCTTGTTGTTTCTCTAATGATTGAACAAGCACAACCATGTTGTTTTGGCCAGATTCATTGTCGCATCCTAGAGCGCACACTCCATTTGAGCAATGGACCATTGGATGTTCTTAAACATGCACACGTTCCATCGCAACTAGATTAATCATATGATTTATGTTTGCAAGATGCAACCTTGGTCCAATCGGAGATGAAATTCACAAGAACCAGCCCTGTCCACTTCAGTCTAGTAGGCAAGCTAAGTGTTTGTCGCGGATGAAGCCAATGGCGGCCACGGCTAGCCGTGTAGACGTAGAGTGACACACTGGACTTCTAGGTCTAGCGGCATGGGTCGAAAGTAAAACAAGAAGTGGATGCCAAATACTTAAGCAACGGTTTGCCCTATTCTGTTACCAACGGATTTACTGCAATGACACAAGTGCAAGCAAAACGAACTTTGTACAGAATGGGACCCTGTGAAGGTCAATGGAGAGGTATCAGTGACAAAGATTAAGACCCCATCATGAAAGTAGTGTGAGCTACGGGGATCAAAATGCTTCTTTGATCTTGTGACATTGGATGGCAAAACTCTAAAGACGTTTGAAACATGATCAAATGATCATTCATGATGTCTTTAGCATAGATCTTAAGCCATTTCCTTTGAATCAATTGAGTTTGTGTGCGATGACCGATGATCTTTCACTCCCTCAAAATCTTAGATTGAAACAAGGCTATTTAGCGTCTTTTTGATTCTTGCGGTCCATATCGGAGTTGTATCTCTTGCCATGGCAATAATTGCATTATATCATGAAGCTAAAGATCGTGGAGACACTGTAATCCTCTGTCCGTCAATAGGCAAGCTTGAAGTAAACTAAAATCAAAGTTATTGCAGAGGAAGTGTGTATTCCATCAAAGCTGAGTGTTATGAATTTCCTCAAATGTCGTCAAAGATTCCGCATCCATCAATGGAGTAAGAAGTCGTCATGCTTGTACAAGTCTGTTTCACGGAGTGCAATCTTGGGGTGCTAAAAATTTGGGCCCTATAGCGGATCAAGAGCTTGATCCAAATGATCTGAGACCGGCCAAAAGTTGGTGTAGAAAGATATGAAGTGGTAACTATCGGGGACAAGGGCCTTGATCATACACTTTTCCATAAAAGCCGTGAGTGACACTTCTGGGTCAATGATGTCCAGTCCTTCAATGCGTTTTGTTGCTTAACAATCACTCTAGCAAACACGAACCGTTACATTTTTTCCTTACCGACCCATAAATAGTTATTGAGTGATGCACAAATGATGCGTAGAATTGCTATTGATCTGCCCTTAATGCTATGAAAGTATCACAACGTTGAAAGAAGTACAGAATTGATCATCAAAGAATGGGCTGCAAGTGAGAGGTGAATCAAAGATAGATATTCAAGTTTGGCTTTGATCTTATCGGCCATAAACGTGTTCACATTTGCCATGTTCAAGGAAACACCAAATGGTGTACCTAGCAATTTTGATAAAGTCTTAGAGGAGCAATCATGCATCTAAAAGAGTATAGACAGCTAGAAGTAGCAAATCAATTTGAACTTAGAAACAAAATAATCTTCACAAAAAATAATAATTTTAGTTATAAAAATAATATGTATGAAAAGAATAATATTAAAAAACATATTTATAAATTTAGATAGCTTCAATCAAAAGTAAAAAGAGATCAAAGTATTTATATTCAACTTTGAAATATTTATCTAGTATAAGAACAATAATAATAATCTATCTCTAATATGCTACTCAAGCCTCATCACCGTCCCCTTTACTTTGTCCAACAACTTAGCTCTTAACTGTGAAAATCACGATGTTGATGTCTAAGAAACTTGATAGCTCGTGAGTGATTGCAAATCAAGTGTATGTGGATGATGATGATGAGGCGGAAATCTAATGGGAATCATTGCTCCGGTCAATAGAATGCTTGTTGATATGGTCCATGGTCCAGGTTAAATCAAGGATGGAGTTGTCCTTTTCTATGATAGAATAGTATTGATTATTGTAAATAGTAAAAAGGTCTTTGTACTTGTATACTGAGTGTCAACTTTACACGCAAAGTAAAATAATCCGCAATGTACTCACTTCCGTTGCATCAATATGCCCTTGTCCGTACATGACACGACATGAGAGTGAGTTTGCACAACATCTTGGTTCAAACATGTTAGAGCAGACTTGTCAAAGAGTAACATTTGCTGATTGTCATTATTAAATCCCATCCACCTTTAATCTGTATAAAATTTAATAATGTTGGTAGAGTCACAACAATTTGACGAGAACAAAGGTTGAGCAAAATTTTAAATGCCACTGTCTTAAAAGTCTTAAAACTGGATTAGTAAGCATTTATTACGTCTGCGTAATCATCACTCGGCAAAAACTTCAATTAGTATAGTAGTTAAGCATGTATCAGTTTAGACAGGTGCAACACATAATAAACTAACAAGTGTTAATGACCTATCGCAAGATCATTCCCTATGATTACTGTAAAAAAAATTCGAGTTCAAAGTGCCGAATTGATTTTATATTCAGCGCAGCTACTAAGTTTAAAATCAATTTGCAAAAACCTAGATGTCATTCATTTTTTGATAGTTTTGAGTAATATGTATTATTTTAAATCAAAATATATAGTCTGTAGTTAAATGTATAGAACATATGCTAGATAAGGCACATCTCCTAGACTTACTTTAAGAAAATGGCTTGCATGATGGATACAAACAATTTTCTTTTCCTTAGTCATTTTATGTGAGTAAATTCAATTTAGTGTGTAATCTCACAAGAAGTACTAAGTGATTATCATGAAGCACTTTTATTCTAGTGCGTAAAAGGTACAATGAGGTAGTATAGATTGCAATAAATATCACAAAAAATATCTGAGTTTTCAATACATATCTCAATAAAGTAATAAAATCTAAAAAACAACTCCTACGAGTCAATGTGCTAGTCCAATCAAGAATTTGCAAAACCGCATGATGTATAATGAAACAATGAAACTATCTTTAATTAATTAGAGTACAGTTTATTAAGAATGTTCATATATTTACTTTAGCGTGCACTAATCATAGTTGTCACATGCTTGGTATGTAGAAAGTAAATGTGTTAGTTGACAATGTCATGTCAACAATTTGTGTGCTTGTTAGTTAAAATTTGAATGTGTTAATTAGGAACGTCATCACATCAACGATTTGTGTGCTTGTTAGTTAAAAATTGAGTGTGTTAGTTGGGAACGTCATGTCATTGATCTGTGTGCTTGTTAGGGTTATCTTTCACGTCATCCATCCACTAGGAGTGAAATGGATGGTGGAGATAAGAGCTTATCTTCTTATTCTTAGAGCTATATAAAGAAGAGTAAGATCATTGTTTATATCTCTCATAACCCTAATGTTACAATAGTATCAGAACAATCTTGCTCTTTCTTTGAATGTGGATAATCATTTATAGAATAACAAGTGGATGATGATGGAGTGAAATTTTTTAGAATGTGTAGAGTCTAGTAGAGTTCATGGATTTCCATATAAAGAGAGGAAAAAAGGGATAAATTGTGGTTTTGTAGATATAGATGGATTTGAGAGGATTTCACCGGATTATTCAATTTCTAATCTATTTGATATTCACCTTCATTGCATGGAGAAACATCTTTTTGGGATTTACCTTGTGGTTTGTTGGTATACAGATTTTATGACTAGATTGATGTAATCGAGAGTGTCACTAATTTTTCCAATAATTAATTATGGAGAGATTTGGAATTGTACTATATACATTATATACTTAATGTTTCATGAATTTGAATTGCAAACCACACGTCGCGATTTGAAAAGATTAGAATAGTACATCAACTGAATAGATTGTGAATAGATATTGTTGTGAGAAATAATGGTGAAGAGTACTGTAGAGTTGTGAGAGAAACACCTATACCTTTTGTGACTCCTTTGTTGAGAGATCAGATAGTGATCAAATTTACTTTGTATTAGAGAAAGTGCGAAAAAGCATGAGGACAATATTTGATATGTATGAGGTTCTCAACGCAATCATGGTAGATATGAAGGAGTTGAAAAAAACATTGGTAGATGGATATACCAAGCAGCAAGTCATGGAAGATAAAATCTTTGCATTGGAGAGTGAGAAAGAGTTAGAGAAATGGAAATTGAACCTCAAGTTCAAACTCTCCAAGTTCAACCGGAACCAACTCTTATTGATGCAACAGAGGCAAATAGGAGACGTCTTCAAGATATTAAAGATGAAACAAATCTTTTGCTTTGAATCTGAAAATCTTGTAAGGTGAAAGTTTACAAAAGAAATAGAGCAATTAGAGTTTAAGAGTCATATATAATGAGAATGAATATTCATTTATCTCATTGTCATGTTTTTGATTATATTGCAGAAATGCTTATGATATCTTCTCTTACGCATAAAACTTTCACATGGTACACATTATGGGAAAGAATGTTTTTCGAACGAGTTGCTATCATTTTGTGAAGTGAAATGCAGGAAGAACTTCTGCAGAATTTTCAAACGATTGAGTCTCTTCAAACTGCAAGAATGAAGTTGTGGAATTTGAAGCAGAAAAGAAAACATCCATGAGTACATTGAAAATTTTTGTGATATTCAAATATGTATCATGAATATGAGTGAAGTAGAAGCCTTAGATATGTTCAAACAAGACTTGAAGAATCAAATTCAAAAGAAGTTGATGGTAAGCAATTGCAATTGCTCAACGAATATCAGTTGCTTATGGCGTCAGACATGATGAACCAGCAAGAAATTTTTGAAATCCATCCAACACTACAGCGATGGAGTTGAACAACCTTGGACGTAAAGAAGTTTTTGCACCAGCAAAAATAAAACTACCAAGATTTGGAGATGAGATTTGCCAACCAAGATATCCAAATTAGCAAGAAAATTATGCAAATAATGGAATGATTTGAGTAGAAGCGGAAGTTTGTGACAATCATCAATGCTATGCACGTGGACGAATGGGTCACATTGCTAAGTTTTTCCAAATTCGATTTGAGCACAAGGAGGACGACCCATACAACGACGACCGTCAACAACATGGAGGGGTTAGAGTATGACAAGATTGAGGAAGAAGTTCTTGGAAACAAAGAACGAGTGTACTTGTCTTGTGGCGAAGAAAAAACGAGTTTGAAAGAAGAAAATGGTTGCGAACTCATGAAGGAGTAAAAAGCAAGCTCAACTCATTGTCACATATAATTTGATGGAAGTACACAATGTGAAAGTTCTGATTTATATTGAAATTTTTTCTTAAATTTTTTTTTCAATCAAGAAGTATTGCTATGAAATTAGGTTTGATGTTGATAAAGAACATGAGTGAGAAAGTTGAATTGCCAAACGTGCAAATAGAAGTGATAGAAACACTACCACAGAGTATAGAATTATCCATAGATAAATACAATGAGAAACATGGAATTTGAACATGCACCTTTGTTGACCAACGCTGAAAATCCATGTGCTTGTTGTGGTTATATGTCACGTCATCCATTCACTATGAGTAGAATAGATTGTGAGAATGAAATATTATATCCTTGTACTTGCTGATAATAGCTTGATAAAGGAGAGTAGAATCATTGATGGTATCTCCCATCTTTGGAGTTTATGTTTTCATTTCTCAATGAGCTTTATCTCTAAACCCTAATGTTATAATGATATTAGAACGATCTTATTCTTTCCTTGTGTGTGGTTTAACTCTAATTAAACAACCTAGTGATGATGGAGTATAATTTTGGAGAGAGTATAGAGGTTGATAGATGCCATTGATCTACATGTTGAACCATGATGAGTTACCGCAAAATTATCTGAGTTAAAGCTAAGTGAGAGTTAACGAAGAGAGAGCCCTAAATCCATGTTATCCGCTCTTTCATTTTCAAGTATCAAATCCAAGTGACATCTCATGAACATTTTCTCTCAAGCTAAAATCAAATTCTAAACATTTTGTCTTTTGGAATTGAAGTACATGACAAAAACCAAAAATATAACTTGTGGATTGATTCTCACTCAAGTTTAACTCAAAAAGCTTTGTGATAGCTCATCATGGTTCTAGAAGATTATGTTTCTTACTTATGATCACTTTCCAAACACACTCTCTCACATTCTCTTCATTCATCGCTTAAGTTCATACACACTTCGACATTCCAAGATGCTAAAAACGTCACTCTTTCATTAATGAAAGAATTCTCTACATATAATTCTCCAAACTTGTTTGAGATGTTATTCCCTACCTCTATATATATATTTAGTAAAAAATTACCATAGTAATAAATGATAATTCTTATCTAATTTACTTTTATAAAGATAAGTCATAGTAAGTTTGATTAGTTTCCAATACGTTACAACATGTTATCAGCCACCTAAACCTTTTACATCCTTCCTAATCCCTAGATTGAGGTGACGACATGCTGTTTGAATCTTTCAAACTTCTAGAAACTCAACTTGTGTAACATTAAGATTTAGAGAGAAATTCACTCGAAGACGGAAACATAAACTTTGAAGATGAGAGATACCAACAAAGGTTTTTCTCTCCCCTATATATCTCTCACCAAGAAATACAAGGGTATAAAATCTTATTCCACCATCCATCCCACTACTAATGGATGAATCACGTGGCGGATAATCCTAACAAGCACACGGATTGCTGATGTGACGTGCCAAACTAACACAATAACTAATACACTCAGTCTTCACCTAACAAGCACATGGATCGCTGACGTGACACTATCAACTAACACACCTACTCTCTACCTACCAAGCGCCTAGATTGTTGACGTGGCAACTATGACTAGAGCACGTTAAAGTATCTATATCAACATTCAAAGTAACATCTACTTTAGTTTTAACTAACAAAAGATGGTTACAACTTACCATTGAATCAACATTAGACATAATATAATCAATGAATGAAGTTTTCATTATTTAGTCAAACCAATCAAAAATAAATTATGTAATCAAATTCTCATATCCTTGGAATTTAGACTTTGATAGTATACAAAATAGTTATGTTCACCCAAAACTTCTAAAACTCCATTTATCATTTTGCCAAGTTGAGACGTGATAGCTAACTTAGTTATCACTAAATAAACTTATTTATAACTAACTAGATTTAGTTAAAGCTAACCTAACCATGATCAACTCATTTACTACAAACAATATTATTTCACACATACCTTATCAAGTCTTGCGGCTCTAATATCAATTGACAAGAAAAGCTAATAGAAAATACAAGATAGAAGACATAAGACACAAACAATATATGTATTTTTTCCTTTTGACCCAAATATTAATCTCTTCGAACAATAATTTTTGTTCCATGCGACTTGCCGCGCTTAGAAGTACATGAAATGCATAAACAAATCAACCGATACCCTAATATCATTTATCGAGTACATCGATTTCAAGTTTAAGATGCCGATTTGGGCTATTGCTAACACTTTCATCTTAACATAGACTACAACTTTTTGAATGAAGAGATTAAACTTTTAAATCCAACTATGCATTAGATATTTTAGACTTGTAGAAATCAATTTACATTGTTATTAATGTGATTTGATTTGGGCTCCATCAATTTATCCACGTCTTCATTTAAAAACTGAACTTACTTTAGTTATATCAAATGTATTTTTTACTTGATGTTCATTTGATTAGCTGACCACAATGATTTTAAGTACTTTTATATTCGCAATTACAGCTGAGATTAGACAAATGACATGGAGAAGTCTTTGGTAGTAAGTAGAAGTAAAATTTTATGTGCAATTTGAAAATATTAAGTTATGGTTGCAAACGGTAATAGGTATTTGTAGGACAATATTCATGAAGGAGCGATTAATAATCTTCTTGTATGGACTGCCAGTGTGCCAATGATAGACAAAATTTCAATAGTTAGGGGTATTAAAAAATATGATTGCTTTGTTGCATTACATGTTCATTAAGAAATAAAAAGACTCTCATATTGCATGGCATGCAATTTGTCATATACTTTAGTTTATACTTATTAGCATTATTTTTTTGGTTTTAAATGTAGTACTTGTCATCATTGTACAGAGTTCACCGATTGCATGAGGAACGTGACCTATGGTCGTTAATGGTTGTGTATAGTTGGATAATTACCAGAGTTTTTTTCGATACACTTGGCCCTTCTTATTCTCAAGCAATATTACCAAATCCAGTAGCTTGTAGAGATACTTCCTCAACGATTGTAACCTTTGTCCCGCGCCGATCAAGGTCTTACATGACATTTTAGTCTCACCCGGAATCTCCACCCTGATTTACGGCGACGCTAAAACGTCGGGTACAATCTTCGTCAGTGAAGATTCGCCGTGAGTCAGGAGATAGGACACCTCGGGCTCCACCGCAAATCACGAATGTTAACGTTGGGCCGTATTTCGAGTCAGTTCGTCCTGGCTCTTGCGGGAGTGGTTCGAACTATACTGTTCTCCTGTTCGATGGTTGCAAATAATGATATTTGACTCATGTCCGACGGCGCGTCAACTGTGATCCTACGACAGTTGACGGGTGCCACCGAACTCGACGGAGCATTGCGAAAGATGATGACTCCGGAGACATTTCCGGAGACAATCGACTCTCGGATTCCAGGTGCCAGTTCGTGAGGGCATTCTGAGAACACGAGAGCTATGTCGACGGAGGTTCCCGTTTCGCAGAAGAATGACGTACTGTGCACCAGACACGACCTCCTACGAAATCGGCAATTATGGTGTTCGTCGAATGCCTACAAGACTGATGGGCTCGGATTGCACTCAGTGCACTGAGAGCAGGTTGACCAACACCGCAGTCATGTAGCAAGAATTAGTTCGATGCTGTTATGATCGGTGAAGCCCGCTGTGTCGGATAGATTAACATTCGACCATGGGTCCTATGAGCAATGTAGTCCAATCAATTCCAATTCTCTGGCAGAATGTGCGTACTTCAGAATGTGAAAGAATTTTCAAGATTAACCACACGCATGCTCATTTCGAACCTCTGCCTGTTCTGCCCGCTCCCCGCAGCAGTCCTTGGCTTTTCGTGATTTCGAACGATATCTGATTACTAGCTAGCTAGCTACTCCTTCTAGTGCCTGAACACAGAACCACAGATTTCTGTCTGTGCGGCATGTTCTACTCCTGACGAGTGAATCCGAATGAAGAATTAAGTTCTACACTATAATACAGAGTACACTCTAGTGAATTTCTCGTCTGATCGAGGACAGATGTGACAGTGTGATCTACGAGCTATGTCAGTTGGGCTCCTGTTCGAGGAGGCCAAAAAATCGCCTATCTTTCTTCTCGACGGGTACTTGCTCGAGTACCAAAAAATCAGGAGATCAAAACGGTAGCACGGAAGAGAGACTCCACGCTTGCAGCGAACCTCTTTCAGTACAGCCCAAGGTACTTCCACCAAGGCATTCCCACGACTGCCCACACAAGCAAGTTCTTCACGGCAAACACAGCTCCCAGCCTGCAAACATCGGACAACTCCACGAAGCCCGCTCCATAGTAAACGGCTGCCTTGGCGCTGCTGTAATGAGTGAGCGCTCCAGAGAGATTGGTATTGAAAGCCAAGGCAAGGGTTGCGAGCACGGGAGGCACGCCAGCAGCAATCTGCATGGCCATGATAGCTGAGAACAAGGCACTAACATGGCCTATCTGACTGGCGAAGAGGTAGTGAGAAAAGAAGTATGCCGTCTGCAGAATTGCAAAGGTGGCAGGCCAACTGAGAGAGTACTGGGAGAGCGTCCCCTGAACGATTCCAGTCAAGTAGCGTATGAATCCCAATTTGGTCAATTGACTAGCCATGCTCACAAGCACTGCAAACCACGTGAGGGTATCCCAAGCCGCCTTCTCGGCAAGGCAATCGTCCCATTTCAGCACCCCAGTGAGGAGCAAGACGGACAACCCGACCATGGCCGCGACACCGCTCGCAACTCCGATGATATCACCGAGAGACCAGAGGATCACCGCCAGCAGCATTGTTGCCAACATGATCCATTCATTTCTCGAGACGGGGCCCAACTCTTCCAATTTCTTCTGAGCCATCATAGGGGCGTTGGGGATTTGCTTCAAATCTGGAGGGAAAATTTTGTACATGAGAAGGGGAGTGGTGAGGAGGGCAAATATTGCTGGCACGCTCGCAGCTTTGAACCAGGTCATCCAGGGGTTAGCGATAATGACGCCCAACTCTTTGGCCAGATTCAGGCAGAGAAGATTCTGAGCACTCCCGGTCAGAAACAAGGCACTGGAATGGCCTGCTGCCTGCAGTTGACACTGGATCAGAAATCCTCCCAGCTTGGAAGAGCTTTTGTCCCTCGGTTTGCTTCCGGCTTGAATGGCCAGGGATGAGATAATGGGCAAAAAGATGCCTCCAGCTCGTGCTGTTGTACTGGGCATCGCCGGACAGATGAGAGCCTCGGCCAGAGTTAGACCATACGACAATCCCAGAGTACTCTTCCCAAACCATTTCACAAAATAAGTTGCCACACGATCTCCGAGCCCAGTCTTCACAAATCCCCTGGCAAAGAAGAAGGAGATCACAATCAGCCAGAGCACCTCGTTCGTGAACGCGTGGAATGCCACGGAAAACGGGAGGGTCTTGGTGAGGACAGTGACCGTCAGCCCCAGGAACGCCCATGCTCCCACCGGCAGAGGAGCAAAGACAAGCCCCGAGATCGTCGACAAAAAAATGGCGAAGAGCTGCCATGCCTGAGGCGTCACAGAAACGGGTCTCGGGACGAGGAATCTGAACGCCAGACCGAGGGACACCGAAAGCAGCAGAGGGATTGGCTTTGCACCGCTGAGCTGCACCTGCTTCGGTGCAGAGTCCGGCTTCTCTCCAGCAGCTGCTGCTGCTTCGACAACATCTCTTCTCCTTGGAAAGAATGCTTTCTGGGGAGTCCGGACCAATAGTTGACAGGGTGGAAATCGGCTAGGCCCCTCCCTCACTTGCGATTCGAGAGGAGACGATCGCAAGCTGCGACGACGAATCGTTGGAATGGCAAGAATTGCAGAAGTGGGAGAGAGAAAGCAAGACGAAGGAGGAGGTGACCGCCAGCGGGAGAATTCTAACCCACAGGGCTCGGCCCACCATCCTGAACTCTGGGAGAGTGGAGCGGAAGGGCCACATCGTAACGCCATCGTCGCTCCCTTCCTCCCTCCCTCCCTCCCTCCCTCCCTCGGTGTCGGGCTCCCTCTCCCTCACTCGCTCTCTCTCTCTCTCTCACTCACTCACTCACGAGAAGGAGCCGGAGCTGCTCATGAATCCTCGACGCCACCCCCGGAATCACGCATCAATCCTCCGAAAACCCCTACCCATCCGAAGCAGCAGAGGCCTTGGTGCTGCAGCAGCAGCAGCAGCAGCGACCGTGGCATCATCGCTCTCTTGCGAGGACGTCAAGGTGCACGGCCCGCCTGCCTCCCGTAGCCTCTCGCCAGCTCCAATCTCCACGCTCCGCGCAACGTGACGCACACACAAAACACACACATTCATCTGCCACCCACAAGAATAATTTGATCCACAGAAAGTATCTCAGCTCCACGAGAGCCTTCGCTGCTGCACGACGACGACGACGACGGCGGTACCGAGGTCGTAGGGCGATCCCAGTACAGCACACTGCGGCGATGGAGCTCTCGTCCGGACCCCGGATCCGCTCAAGTACACTTTCTGACACGACCCTCGAGTCCCGGAGAAGGTCGTAGCTTCTGTGGACAGTAAGCTGACAAGTGCACGTCGCCTCATTGATTCTCAGCCCCCGCTCCCCCGACGGGAACAACCGACACCCTCAACCCGTGCGGGGGGTAGAGCGAGCCAGAAGCAGAAGAAGAAGTGGAGGAGCTCTGGAAGAGGACAAAACACAGTGACGAAAGGCGCCGAGCGTCGACAGAAGAGTACAGTACAGGGTATTAGGGTTGGATCCATCCGGCGGAACCGGTGCTGCTGCTCCTCCTCATGGGCATGGGGGAATTGTGTAATTGCGCAGTCCCCGCCCCCCGCCCCCCGCCCCCTCGGCCATTCGCATAAGGCAAGGGCGATGGCTCCCTCGACGAAGCCGATTCGCCTTCATTAGGGTCGGGTCGGGTCGAGTCGGGTCGGTCGAGTGCCCCGTTTCTCCGCCCGTAGCCGCCTCTGCGGTGAATGGAATTTCCTCTTACAGTTTTTGGCTGCCGTCGAGGGCTTTGGACGCCTTGAGGGTTTTGGAGCGATCGTAGAAGAGGGAGGGAGGGAGGGAGTGATCGTGCGGGATCCTGGGATTGCGTGGTTTCATCGCGTTCGGGTGAAGAGGAGGAGGGGAGGAGGAGGGCTGGAACGAGCGAGAAGAGAAGGCTTTGTTTTCGCTTTGAGAGTAGGCTGAGGGTTTAAGAGGTTAGGCGATGGTAATTGCAGGTATGGAGAAAACGAAGGCTCTGGCCGCGGGGAAAAACGGGCACACGAAGGTGGGGAAGAAATCGAAGGCCGCTGAGAATGGCGCTGCGAAGGTCGTCGAGGCGGAGGACGTGGAAGAGGGTGAAGTTTTGCCCATGGATGCCGAAGGTGGCAGGTCAGGGGATGAGGGTCCGAAGGTAGACAAATCCTCAGTGGAGGATGGCAAGGTGGACAAATCTGGGGATGCCGGTCAGAATGACAATAGATCCGAGGAGGAGAATGAGAGCGACGATGAGGAAGAGGATGAAGCCCCGGGGCCGATGTCGAAGTCGGCACTGAAGAATGCCGAGAAAGCGAGGAGGTACAAGATTAAGAAGAAGATGCGAAAGGCGGCCGAGAAGGAGAAACGACATGAAGAATCCAAGAGGAAACGAAAAGAGTGGGAAGAGAAGCTCGCCCTCATGACGGAGGAGGAGAGAGAGAAAGCGAAGCAGGAGAAGACGGATGTTCGAAAGGAGCGCAAGGATGAGCAGAAGCAGAGGAAGGACAAGCTCAGGGAGGCCTTGACTTCGGGTCAAAATTACGTCATAGACCTCGAGTTCAGCCACCTCATGAAACCTCAGGAGCTCACCAGCTTAATCCAGCAGGTATGTCCTCAGGTCTAGCACAACAGTCCCCATTCAGCTGGCTTTGAAATCTCAATTTGATCTTTCCGTGGAAAATGCGAGCAGTGTATGCACAGACCATCAAACCCTGCAGGAGTCCGCGTTCCCACTTTCGATGGTTGGCACCAATTTAAATTCAAGAATGTTCTATCTCTACAGACTTAAATCTTCTTCCGAACCTAGCACCTAGCACCTAGCACCAGATCATTTGTTTGCTTCTGCAGTCATAAAACCCAGACAATTGCCGGTTCTGGATGTAATGTAATGTCCGCGATCCCTTTCTTAACAGTTCGTGAGTACTACTCGCTGATGGAAATTGTCGAGGCATTGTTTCGGTAATATAGGTTTAGTGGTTCTATATCAGTTGCTGTCTCGAAATTCACGCGAGTCATTTTTGTTGTCGCTAAACTGTTCGGGTCCCATGAGTACTACCTGATTCTGCTTCACTTAGTGACTGACGGATTACTTCTGTCGGATCAGGTGATGTACTCGTACGCTGCCAATGCGAGAGCAGAGCACCCAGGGCGAATCACATTGACAGGAGTGACGGGGACGATCCAAGAATCGCTTGAGAAAATTTCAGGATATAAAAATTGGCTCCTCCACAAAGAAGAGGCGTCTTATCTGGATGTGTTCAAGGACCGGAAAGAAGACTTGGTGTACTTGACAGCAGACTCAGAGACCATTTTGGAGGAACTTGACAGCTCCAAGATTTACATTGTCGGAGGGTTAGTAGATCGCAACAGGTGGAAAAACATAACCTTGGATAAAGCCAAGGAACAAGGCATTGCGACGGCGAAGCTGCCAGTGGGCGATCACCTTAAGATGGCAGGATCTAAGGTGCGTTATTTTTCCAAAACCATTAAAAGTAGGAATGGCATAGGGTGTGTTGTGTGGAATTCTGCCGTATAGAGCAATATAAAGCAATATATAGAGAGAATAGATTATAATAATACACACTATTTGAGAGCAAATGAACTTTGGTCTTGATTACTTGTTTTCATTCGGAGGTTTGCGCAGACATCTCCCACTCGATCATCCACTGAGGGGCAAGTGGTTCGTCTTTTGCAGGTTTTGACTGTGAATCAGGTTATGGAGCTGCTGCTGTGCTTCCAAAAGCTGAAAGACTGGAAGCAAACTCTGCGCCAAGTAGTGCCCCTGAGAAAGAGGGCAGCTGAAGGGGATCTGGAAAGAGACGAGAAGGAGGAGAAGGAGGAAAGTTAGGGGACGAGGCATTCTGTGCAAGAAGAGGGAGGTCGCGGTGGCCGGCCGACGTGGCAAGGTCAACCGGCATGTGGAGCGGATCAAAAGTTGCCGGTCACGCCGCACAGACGAAGAGAAGGCTCCGAGAATTGAGAGAGTCCGGCTCGCGGTATTGGCCCGTTCCGAACTCCACGTGTGCATTGGAGCATGACCACAGTTTTGACACGACCGCTCGCAAGACATTGCCACGTCGGATGGGTCTGAAGTCTTCGGAGATCGATGAGTCGTCAAGGCAGGACTCGACCGGAAGCGACCGGCAGCGACAGGTCTCCCTCCACGAGACTTGCCCATTGTCCGTCGGTAACGACTTGGAGCTTTTCAAGTAGAATTTTCGGGAGGATTCTTGCTGTCGTTGAGATCAGTGTTGCTGGGCTCCATGAAGCCCGTCGGAGGCTTATCGCCGCAGACCCTCTTCGCCCCTCGGCGAATTGTATCTATGAAGCATTGCACCCTTCTGCGAGTGTATCAAAAAAACGAAATCCATTTATGAAGAACTCTCTTTCACTCTCATGCTCTTTACTCGGAACCTTGTATGTATGAGCGTCGAATTTTAGTTGAACATGTTGGAAAAGGGTACGTGTTTTGTTTGGAGTACCAAGTGTCAAGGTCTTTACTTGGAGAGTTTCATGTTTCACATATTAAAAGTCTTATGTATATGAAACGAATTTTTTCTTTGTTATCAGGAAAAGGCTTTGACTTTTGTGAGGAGGATCAAACAAGTTTCCAGTTCTTAACCTGAACGTCACACGAGATCTATTCTTTATTTAAGATATTAGAGTGGAAGAGGGATACGTGTATACACAACAAGTAGAGGTGATTAGAGGTGAATATTGTGTGCACAACCCAGACAATCCACAGAACGTGATTACAGCAGATCAATCAAGCAACGAAGAGTTGTGTCAAAGTGTGAAGAACCATATCAAAGTTCGATGAGTATGTCAAGCTGTCGAGATAAAAATTTGTTCAATTATACATATGGTCAACTTCTATCACAGGATTTTACAAATTCGAAATAGAATGTGGAACTCATGTATCGAGTGCCGGTCTGTTGGTCTAATTCCCGTCGGCGGACCAGCTCGGGTCACGAGGTTGGGAGCTCGCCACCACAGACCAAGCCAATCGCAGGACGAGAAGTCCGGCGAAGACATAAGTTGCCATCGAGCAGAAGATCTGCAGCACAGCACAGTACGAAGAAAGGGGTGAGGATGAGAGCGGACGACGGGTTGACTATCAACCTCAACAATGGTCCGTTCAAGAGACGGGCAGCCAGTCTCACCTCCAGTATCGCCCTGAATACCCATAAAAAAGCCACGCACAGCGTTCCCTTCACTCCGAACGCAATCTGCGCTTCCAGGGAAGCATGACGGGGTTTAGTATCGAGCACCTTTCGCGTTCCGGTTTCGTCTGCAATGGGTTGGTTATTGTGCACTTTTGTGCGAGGACCAGAATTCTCTTTCAGAACCGGAAATTAGTGAAATTCTCGAGTAGAGCTAGTGATAGACGACACACTTCATTCCTTTCTCTGTGGCAGCCACGGTATCCTGGCGAGGTGTTTCCGACGACGAGTAGTGTCCAGCGGACTGAGTAGACTAGACTAGCCTTGTGCGAATGAAATTCAGAACAAGTGATTCAATGTGAAGGAGGTCACCATAGATGTAGGTTGGAAATGAATGGCTTGCTAGAAAGAATGATTAGGGTCCTGTGTGTTACCAGTTCTGTGGATATCGCCGGTGGTGAAATCTCCCTAATAGCTCGAATTCCCTTAGAAGAATACTTACGAAACAAGTTCATCGCTGCTCGCATTATGATTTCCACATTCTCCTCGAACATCACTTGACCTGAATTGTCCTCGTCATCGTATTCGTCTCCGCTTTCATCATCTTCAACATTGTTTCCAAAGTCCGGCTCCGAACGCTGCAAGCGGACAATTATTTACCCCGCTGAGAGGACTAATTCACCTCGCGAATTCTGGACACAATTGATTCAACCATGTTCTTCCACTGGCAGGCCATACTGATCACAGCGACTGTCCACATGCTGACTGAACACAAATTTTTAATTTACGATTGCAGATTTTGGAATGGAGAGAATGAATTCACACATCGAGCACGTAATCGTTTGTGAACACGACTTAAAAGCTGTTCTGAGTGGAGGAGGAGTACCGATTGGCTAGCCATCAGCAAGGATGTTCTCCGATTTGAAATCGAATAACCATTCTTCACAGGTGCTACGGGATGCCGAGTCACTGCCGTAACCGAACGCCGAAATCCGAAAATTTGATGCTGTACGAATGGCTCCGCCCAAAGGCTCGGGCCTTCCTTTCGGAGAGACCGACAGCAAGCCCATGCTTGTGGCGAGAGGGGGAATCCTGCCACCGCCAGCTTCGCTACCTGTGTGTATAGAGGCTGAAGGATGAGCGAATTCTCCAAGCAAAATAAGTGATTGCTCTCGTCCAGCTGGACCGGTTCACTCCTCCATCAGACTGACGACTTCGACAACCAAACACTGAGAACAAAGTTGTTGATTTGTGATGTGAAACTGAAGCGTCAGGATTGACCTCTACGTAAGCCGGAGGCCGTGACGAGTCCCGGGGCAGACAACCTTTTTCGTCTGCCCTGAGGTTGTCACCCTACCTTGTGAGCCGACATAATAGCGGGGAACTGGAGAGCAAATGATCTACATCACCGGTCGTTGTTGTCGAAGCTTGAGAAACGGTAGTCTGGGGAGTTCCGAGACAACAGGATCCTCCTCGATAACTGCACCGCGACAAGGGATTCGACCCTCTGCTGCTTGTAAGAGATTCACGAGCGGGTGGTGTGGACAAACGGTACGGAAACTCCGTCTATCCTATCTTGTTTATCAGTTTACAGTGCTGTTGGGATTGGAATGCTCCCGGCATCACCATTTCTTTTCATTGGTTCCGTGATTTTTATTCCGTCGATCTTCGGTAGCTTGTCGATGGGGCTCCTTCCGTTGGTAATAGCACGCTGCAGGTTCCAATTCTACATGCTTGTCGCCTGTCCGTTCAGGTCACCCACTCTAGCCCACTAACACCTTCGACAGAAACCAACACTGGATTAAGGTAAACTAATCCAACGAGGTCAAGGTCCGACAGCCTTTAACTTTCACGGCTCGAAGAGGCTTCCTACCCGACATTCAACTGTTTGCTCAGACCACTGGACACTGAAATTAGTGAAACCCGTTACTCAGAAATTGTTTACGACTCATAGATCACGTGTCCTTGAGACACCAGTAGTAGTACTCAGGCATTGTAGTTGCATTGAACCTATAGTACCAGTATTACCGGTTTGGGTTTCTGCGTTATGCGCTGAAGGCTAAAAATCGAGAATGTGACGTCCAAGCGTGAGAATAACAAATGGAAATGTGGTCATATAATCAAGGTCGTTACATTTCTTAGGACAACTGCAACCTTTCCTGGGAATGCCCGAGGTTCCAGGAGCCAGAGAAGATTCTAAATCCTGGAGATATTCTGGAGCTATATCAAATCCATCCAGTGCTAGAAACTATGCCGCCAAAACCAGCTCTACGAGATGTGTAAACCCACAGTTGCACTGAGTAACATTTCTGGAAAGACGAAAATTCCATTGGTAGGCTTTACAATATTTCATGAACCTCCAAAGTGAAGACAGTTCATGTACAATCTCGCGTTACCATGCTGGGAAAATACCAACGTTCTGTCTTCTCTGCCTTCTGTCATCTGCTCCAGACCAGGTGTGCTTGAAGTTCAGACCTGCACGCAGTAACCAGAATACACTGCTCTAAAGCCCCTATGAATGAGGGCAATGTTTTCCTATGAACGATCTGCTAACTCCGTTCTTTTCCAACTCAATGATGACAGGATTCCTGTTGGGAAATAATATCCGTGTAAGAGTCGCAAACTCAAAGATGTACACTGCTTATGAAAGCCACGTGAATTATGAGTTAAAGCTGTTGAGTCTAAAAAGAATGTTACCCTCACCACAATTAGCAAATAGTCGATTCGACAGCGAAATCAGCCAACCTTATCTTCGGGAGATTCATCTCAAGACTTCCAAACACGGATAGTGCCATCAACTGATGAAGTCAACATGCAACTGTCCTTAGGGTGGTAAGAGATTCCCGTTATCTGCACATCACAGTCGATAGCTTAGACTGAATGAATTGAACTCAAGCGCTAAGTTATAGACAATGATTATGTTTTAGAAAAATGTACGATTTCAGAGCAAAGGGCGATAATTCCGGGACCCACGATCGACTGTTGGACCGTAAGTGCTCAGTCTTACAGACTGATAGTACAAGCCTCGAATTCGAAGTGCTAAAATCGATGCTTCAAGCATATAATACAAAGGAACTCACCACAGACGTATGTGCCTTAAAGGACGAAACCAGAGCTGGATCAACGAGGTCCCAAAAGAAGATCCGTCCATCTTCAGATCCACCGACGATATGGGCATCGTCGTTGGTCAAACAGCTATCCATTTTGTAAGACTGCAGAGATAGTTCAGCAAACATTCACTTCAACTCTGATCACAACTACTTCAAAACCACGAGGATGTTCGCACACTAGGAGCAACACATATGACTTCTGCGGGTATCTAAAAGACAACCAACATGACTTCCGAGTTAGTTACCGACCTTGTTAGTATGTCCCTGGTATTGTTGCAGAAGCTCACCGCTTGACCTGCCACATATCAAGCCGAGAGTTATTGCATGTACCTGACTTAGTCCCACCATTTCCCCCTGTCTACTTCCAGGAGTGTGCTCCTTTCTATACTGAAGAGGAGCGCAGAGATGTTTGCAAGACATTTACTTTGAATTCTTGAACGGTGTGCTGAGCTTAATCAATGAGACTCTTCTTTGCTACTACCACAATAAAAACTTTCCGAAAAATTCGTCCGTATTATCAAATTGCATGGTTTCTCGAGAAAAATTAATGAAAAACTGTGGGGATCGGAGGAATGGGCACCTGTCCAGCAGGCGCAAGTTCGAGTCGAGACAACCTGCCAGCAAACAGTTTCCATCGTTCGAAAGAGAAATGCACGTCACTGATTGTCCCAAAGTGTCCACCACTTCCCTGACAAGACATGGTAAATAAAGAGAATGAAATGACCTGCAAATTTCGAATTTTTGAAGTCTTGAGAGAAAGCGGTCACTGTCGAATCTTGGTGGTTAACCACGTGAACATAACATGATCACAACATTCTAGGCCATGAGTCCGACCTCCATAGATTTGCAACCCTCAACAACGTCTCATATTCAGCCAGAAACTGTCGGACTCTGATTACGGTGTCAGTCCTACCTGCCCACTCTGATATCGAAAGTTCGAATGGTACCGTCCACAGAACCCGCAATAATTTCCGTCGATGTCAAAACAACAGACGTCACGCTGTCTGCAAACGTATCAATTTTCTGCACATGCGTTTCCAATTTAATTTCTCCTTGTGCACGGTCAAAACATAGAGCTACGTATCCTTCGAGTTATCCTTCACTTTTCAGCTGACCGCAAGAATTTGATCGGAGAAGCACGTGCCGAAAAGCTGCACAGAAACCAACAGTTACCCAAGCCCACCTGGATGGGTTCGATGCTGTGTGAACGGCAATCCCAAGCCCGGACTGTCTTATCATATCCTCCGGAAACAATCGCTGCTCCGTACTCATTGAACTTGACAGAATTCACCTACATAGCACTTGAAAGTGAGCAAGAAAAACTGTAAGTGATATGTCGGAATCCATGACCATAACAAAGGATTTGATAACACCACCATGAGGGATGCCGAGTCTAGAGACCTCACTATCATGGCCACGAAATTTTCGAATTATCCGACCGGTGGAAACATCCCAATAGAACAACTGTCGGTCTCCTCCACAAGACGAAAGTTTCGCGTTATCTCTACACCAAAGAACATTGCTCATGAATTAGTACTCGACGTCTTAAACCCTTCACAGGCATTGCAGAACTGGAAGAAAGGAAGTAACAAAATCGCGGCAAATCCGAACTGCCAATCGGACGATGAAGATAATGACGCACTTGGAAACAGCGACATCACGAACTTCACGCGCATGTCCAGAGTAGGACTTTATGGGCAACAGCTTGTATGGGTTCCACAGCCTCAGAGAACGATCCTTCCCACAACTGAGGCAGTAATTGCCGTCTGAATTAAATCGCACGGCCAACACTGCGCCCTCGTGACCGCGCAGCACCCCCGCTTCCTTGCTGGGCAATTTGCCCGTTGCCATGGCATAAACCCTAATGCTACGAACAAGCTCTCCTTTTCACACTCAGTTCCGAATCCCCTTCGTCAAATGTAACCCTCTACACACCACCAAACTGGAAAACCCCACTTTCTGACATCTGTCCACATCACTGCTGCTGCAACACATCACCAGCTGTTACACCAGACCAGCTGGGAGCCCGCCCGTGCACATCAGAACATCCAATCGATTCGACCGTCACGTCCACTCTCAGCTCTAATTGCTCGTCACCTGAACACGAACCACTTTTTTCCGCACTCAATTTCTTGCGGCGCAACTGGGGACGAGAAGCAAACTGCCACTTTCTGCTGGTGCGCGCGATCATGGCATCCCGTGGACTCGATCCGCGTTCTCGAGCCGTAGTGAGCTCGAAGCGTTCCATGGCAGACGGCCGGGGAACTGTGGGCCTGGGGAACTGCGGGGCTCGCAGGAAGGACGACCGCGACGACGACGACGCTTCGGTGACACGACGGCAGTTAGAACGCTTTCTGGCGGACAGGGTCGAGAGTCCAGGAGAATCTTGGAGAGGAGAATCTTCCGATGTGGCATCGGACCTACCATCTGAGAGCGACTACCATCATGCATCATCCCAGCATGATGGTATACGATGCCATCCATTGCATGGTTGCACGTAACCGCCGGTTGCAAGTTAGCGCGCCTCGACATAACGGCCACGCCCCGGGATTTCAACGACCCGTTGTTCACTCTGGCTCCGGAAGTGGTTGCTGGCGCATTGACAATAATACTCACCGTCTCGTGACTGGCTGAGCCCCGCGCGGACTATTTTCTCACAAGCATCGCCCTCTGCTTTACGTTAAGATTTCCACCAGAACACTTGATGGCCCCATGTTCCAGAACCAGGACAACGAGGGCTGGAGCTCGTCAACCCATTTCAGGTTGAAACTCCTAAATGGTCTTAGTTGTTTACGCCAACCCCTTCGAGGGTCTTTTCATTCTCCAGAGGACTTCATGTTCAGATTGCTTGATTAGACTTATACCCGTAGTTTTGTATAAATATAAATACACAAGTATCGTATCTTCTACTCATACTCTGAGTTAATGGAAAATAACATGGGAGGAATTTATCATTTCTCAAGCGTTTCTCTCTCTATCTCTCTTCACAATGTAATGTAATATATCATCGAGACAATATGGAATCGTTACTTCTGTAGGTGTTATTCAATGCAAACAACATCTTTCAAATCACTAACAAATTTGAATATCTTTTAAATATTATATATCAAAAATTCTTTTTCATCATTTCATAACATTTCTTTGGTATTTAGGTATGTAAGTATGTATATTTCAATGATTTGGTTTACGTATGGCTAAAGTGTAGATTAAGAGAATCAGAAGTGTAGTTCAGTTAATGATATGAAGTGATGACTTGAATTTTTCAGCTTTTGAATCTTGATTTAAAATTCTTTTAGTATGATAGTGATATATATTGTTTTAAAATTTACAAATAAATTTGAAATTAGATTAATGAATTAAGATTTTGATTATAAATTAATTTATGATTATATTAAAATATATAAAATTGATAGATATTATTTAGAATGTATATTTATTTCATCAACAATCTATGAAATTTTGTTAAGAATAAATTTAAATTAATGAACACAAGGATTCTTCTTTTGTTTATTTTTCTTAACACTCAAAATTGAATAGTTAATTATTTCAAGAGTGTACTGTTTATGTCGTAGCAATTTACATGGAATTAATATTGTTGATTGTACGATGTAAATTTAATACTAATCTATTTTTTCACTCATTTCAAACAAAAAAAAATGCATATTTATTGTTTAATTCCATTAGAATCATGAATGCAAGATTCAAAACACTGAATCATGAGTATGCACGAATAGTATAGATTTGACAGGTATACAAAAAAACTATATATTTGACAATCGATAACATAATTGCTTTGTATATGATTCTCAAATATCAGGAAGTTTAAATCATGATTACGTGTGTGTTTTTGAAATCAATACAAGGTCCTAAATCTTCACAATTCCAGCCAGTCAAACACATGTTTATTCATTTTCTATGAGAAGCTAATAGTATTCTAATTATATGTTTATATATTGGGTGTAAAATTTATTACTATTGAAAATAGCTTATACTAGACATGTGTTTTTTTGGTTTTATAAATGTCTTCTTGAATCAACTAAAGACAATGCTAGGTTACTGTAATATTTTTTCAAGAAATGACTAGACATGTCATGTATTTTTCCACAAATATATCAAAATTGTATACATTCATGAAAACAGTCTTTCCTACACAATCTGTATATATTTCTATAAGTTTATATGCATTCAAGACAATGTATGATGATCTTATAATCATGACATGTACTATATGAAAAATTCTCCTTTTTGATCTCAATTTTGCATGAGGAGAATTTCACATATCAATCGATGCAAAATTTGTCAATAAAGAAGTTAAATACTTACTTCAAAGTTTTTGTAATGTAAAAAGGTCAGAAAGTTAAATATAATCTTCAAAAAGTGAAACAAAAACATAGGAAATTTGATATAGAATGAAATAAAGTCAATAAATATTTATTAAGTTTTGGTACACTTTGATTTTCATCCCATTTCATCACAAAATGCGACTTTGTTGGGAGACTCCGTAAGAATGTAATCTATCTGAAGTATATTTCAGACTCCGAGATGAGGATGCATATTGTTATGGAAAGATCTATCGGTTCAAAATCAAGAAATATGGAAAGCGGGCATGCCAACCTCATTATATTATGTACCAACAAAACCCATCCCTGCGATAATTGTTTCTTCCAAGTTTCCTCGAGTGAAATTCTTCTGCAGGGGCCGATGCATGTCTGTTTACTTTGTATCTCGAAAGAGATAAGTCGAGGAAGAGCAACCCGTCTGGCCTGTAACTACCGGACATGTAATGAACGAGATGAGACCGCCGCATGGAGTCGAGCATGCATGCATGGGCATGGGCATGAGAGCAGCGGCCCAGACCGCGCCGGTCAGCAATCCGAATGTCCTGCATTCTGGGTGGTCAGCACCGGGCTCGTCCCAGTCGTCGCCTCGTAGGCAATGCATACTCCCGGTTGCGAAGAGGAGGTCTGTGCCTGCTGCCTGCTGCCGCTGCGTCCTTCCGTCCTTCTGCTGCTGCTGCTGCGTTCCGTTGTTGTTGCGAAGCTGTTGTTGGTTGCTGGCTGGCTGGCTGGCCCCGGCTACCGCTCTCTCTTTCTGTTCGCTTGTGGGCTGCTTTCGTTTCGTTTCGTCTCGTATCGTCGTCGTCTGGTGTGGTCATTCATGCGCAGACTGTTGAGCGAGCGGAGCTTTGCGAGCGAGAGCGAGACCAGGCCAACAGGAAGACAGCCAGCCCGCCCGCCCGCCAGCAGCAGCAGCGCTGCTACTGCCACTGCCCACTGCCATTGTCTTTTCGTCCCACGCTCTCTGTGTGCTGGTACATTGGCACCAACAGCGACGACGCCGGCAGCGCGGGGAGGCTGGCCGGGGTCTGTTTTCGTCGCGCTCAGCCGTTGTCTGACTCAGTGCTGCACCTGATTAGATCTCTTCGTCGGCGTTCCCGGTGCTCAGGTACGAGGACGAAGGCCAGTCAGTCAGTGCCTGAGCTTTGAGTTGCGGTGTTGAAATTTTTTTCTCCCGTTTTCTGGGGAGCTCTGATGCTCCCCAGGGGAGGCTTGAGATGTGCAATTGGACTCGATGAACATCGTGGTCGTCGTCGGGAGCCTGTGCTCGAGTCGAGGGGTTTTTCCTTTTGTAGCTGGGGCGGTTCCCAGCTGTGAGAGAGAGGAGGGGGAGGTGGTGGTGGTGATCGTGTGTGGATTGTTTGGGACTCGGTTTACTCGAGTGCGGCCTTTGGGTGCTTGCACGGTGGTGGTCTTGTTGTCGGGCAATTGTCTGAGGCCCTGAGATTTTGTGTTGCAGAAAAATGATGGAAGGACGAGCGGGTGGGGCGAAGCAGGTCGATTTTATCCGCTTTTCAAGATTGTGGGGGGAATTTGGACGTCCCTGGTCTTTCTCGAACGTACAAGGGTGTCGAATGTCTTCTGCACGCACTTCGGTGGGGAAAAACGCTGCACATCTTTTTTTCCTGGGAATGTGGCCTTCGAGCCGGACTGGTGTAGAGATCAGAAAGATCAGTTCGCCTCAAATATTGCATTTCGGTTGTGATGGGCCTGGTATTGTGGGCGTCTTGGAAGGACCTGCTGAATTTGAATAATCTTTCATGACCCGGTCAACGCGAATTCATACCTTCTTTCCCAAACTCTGCTCTTTTCTCACTCATAATTTACATATGCAGGGTCTCTTCGATTCCTCGATCGGCCGGTGGAGTCAATAGAAAGTACCGTTTGTGTAGTGGTGTGCGATTCTACGCACGTCCCGGCGCACAAGTCGGGAATTACACATTTTTTGCGCAAGTAGCGCTGTGTGATCGATGTGATACAGATTGACGGACAGGGTATAATGCCCTTGCTTATGTCACAAGAGTACACCTGTGCCAAGGCTTCGTGAAGTACATGTGACTTTCAACTTCGGAAGTTCCTATCACGTCGCAGCTATGTGTACGAAGAGTTCGGGTGCCGTATTCGGCGACGATGACTATCTGCAGTTGGACTCATTGTCGTTGAGCTTTCGGAGAGGAGGTTCACCGGAACATGAGACGCACACTCTATGCTTTTGGCTGTATCTTCTCAAGAGCAGTCTTCCTGGCATAATCATACGACAAGGAACAAAGGTCAGCCTCAATAATCTATGTGGTGATCAATTTGAGGTAGTGCAGTTGTGGGCTTGTTCAGCCTCTCCTGTTGCTCTCCACGACGTTATCAGTGACGCGTGGCATCTGCATTGTGCATGTTTGAACTTCACGAAGGTTTTTGCAGTTTCACGCGTGTGCTCGGCAAGCAGGTTACGATGGGTCTCATTTGTTGAACTTCCCATGACGGAGGAGTATGTTTGTGGTTTTTGACAAGTTAGTTATCTGACAGTTCTGGCCCTCATGTTCCGAACTCAGGGTCAGCTGGATGATGTCCGAGCCGTGCCTTTCCTCACGCTGGATACAGATCGTAAGTTGGCCTTACATGGCTTGCATCCAGAGGGTGATGATGCCGAAATTTCAAACGATATGGACGTGTTGCTTGCGGAGAAACCATGTAACATCGAGAAATGGGTGCACGTGGGTTGTGAGGTACGTACATTCTTTGTAATGGTTGAAGTGTTGTCGGCCCATGATGGCTTTCTCTTGAAAGCTGGAATGTGCCTTACTGGCTCCTTTGTTTCCCTTTAAGCTCGCGAGCTGACCGGACATTGCTGTGCAATGTACGGTCATCAGGTCTTTAACCTTCATCTGAATGGTTGTCGTAGTTAGTCAAATGTCATACTCGAAGAACTGGCATCCAGTAGAAGGGAAAGGAAGGGAAAGTCAAAAGATGGTAGATATACAATGTAGTCCATCGCCCTGTTGGATGCCCGTGGACTTTTAGTTTATACACTCAGGACCAAGTTCTAAGTCCTAATCAAAGGAGGATTCGTGGTGAGGATGAGACTAAGTGCACCGTATCCGGCGACTGTGAATGTCCCATCTCGTCTCAAGTTACAAATTCGTGACTGCAGATTGGGTCGGATATCGCTCGTCTGCACATAGATGGAGTAATTGTCGGTGAAAAGCGCCTTCCATTGCCTGCTTTCGGTGAGAGCGAAACAGGAGAGAAGGAAGAAGTTCTTCTCCGTGGAGGATCAGGCCTGTCTGCAGGTTCGCCTGTCCAGGCTTTTGCCTACCTCGTACGGATGCTCCCTCAACCAACTGTAACAAACCATTATGTCAAGGTGTGTTCTGCTCATCTCTACGTTTGTTTTCTAGAGCTATAGTATTATGGAATTTTGACAGTATGTTATAGTAAACGTTCTATATATAGTATCGGGGTTACTCAGTCAAGGCACTTCATCAAAACCAGGGCTCAATAGTAATCTTCAGGATGTTGGATGCTCCATGCAGAATCCACCTTTGGAGCTTTTACTTGAAGGCACGTCTGGTGCCACTGATGACCATGAAGTCGAAGAAGGTGGAGATGGATCGTGGAGCGTCGTTGGTGGCAAGGTAAGACATTTGCACCTTCCACACAGTTCTGTAGATGTTGTCCTCTTGTCCAGTCCAAATTTTAGGTGTTGCCAACTTGGTGCTATCATGTGCGTAAGCTTCTGTCGAGCAAATATGTCATATTACTCAAACGTCATATTTTATTATTTGTGGGATGCCCCCTTGTTCTGTATCGTTAGTGAACGAGAAGAAAATTGTAATTCTACGAGCCAATTTTTCTTGGAAGATTTCTGATGGTCAGATGTTGAACTTCATGTTGGAATTTGCAGGAGTAATTTGTCCCTTTTGTAGAACCTCATCGTATTTTCCATGTTGATAGCCGTAAGAGAAAAAAAAGGGGGTGCACATTTTTTTTCATTGCTTGGCAGACTGCGTTTTTTGAACGGCTACTAGGACGTTTAGTAACTAGGTTTATCTATGAGTTTTCCATTAAATCGCACTGCTGTGGTGTTATGTCAGTCATCCATAGATTTCGTCATGTGCAATCCCCATTCCCCACAAGCTGCTACTAAATGAGAGAGGACACTAGGAAGAAAAGCTAATTTAGACGACAGAATATTAGTCCTGGATCAAACAGCTTTGACCCTCAGTTCCTAGAATGGAAGGTCTGTATTATTGGAAACCAACATCATCTTGTTTCCTAATTGAATATTTGCGAGTTGATTGTTTGGACTGCCACCGTAAATATCAGCGTAATTGTGTTTGTTGGGTGCATTACAGCCAACTTTATCTGAAAGAAAATGTTCACGCTTTTAGTGCTCCAGGTCAGCCATTTCAGAGCTTGGATTAAGCAGCAATTTCAGAGTGATCCATGAAGATTTCTTCCGACAACACATCCTTATTGTAGTCGATTCTGCTGGTTTATACCCGAGATTACCTCAAAAATAGAATCTGATATTCATAAGATAGACATGCCCTAAAAGACGTACATCGAGAAACATTCTACCCGGTGAATGAATGGACAATTCAGCCGTCAAACTTTGCATTTGTTTTTTCAGGCATCATGTCGTCGAAACTTTGCCCTTGATGTGGCCCTTTTGGATGCTCTGGGTCGATCCATTCACAAGGAAATGGAGGTACTTGTTTTCTACTCTCAATCTATTCATCTTTTCAAATATTTTATGACTTGTCTCAAATGTTCTGCCACAAACTTGTGTTGTTCAGCCCCTTACTGGGATGCTTATTTAGAGAGAGTTACTACGAGTTGGCCTTAACTGGGTTATTCACTTTTGCTCCTCCTCCATGAAACAGTTAGTTGCTTCCCTCGTGTATTCGGATTCCAACTTACCGGTAGAAAAGCCGAAGGATGATGCGGAGGCTCCACTTTTGACGACTTTCGATGGAGTGGAATTCCCATCAACGGAGCGACCAATAAAACTAGTTCACGGTCGTGCTTCTTTCAAGTTGAAAATATCACAGGTCAGTGATGTATTTAGAGTAGATAATATCGTGTTTCAGGATATTGTTTCCGTATTCTATTCTGTTGCAGCTGTTGATTAGGATATCTTCCTGATGTATCGCCAGCAGTGCGTGATGCTCCTATTTACTCTCGTATATAAGCCATAGCTTGCTACCACTCCCCTCCACCATCAGGTGGGCTATGACCAGCAACACTGAGGTTAGAACTCTGTAAATTCACTCCCCACACTTGAATTGAGTCCAATTCGAATTTCAGCTGGAGTGTTAACTCCACCCCATTTCTCAGCACTCGCTCATTCAAAGTTGTAATGAGTAACTGAGGAAATTATCAAGGTGGATATATGTAAATAGAAACAATGGCTCAAACTTGAACCTGAGGTCCTACCTTTGAAGTCTAATCTCAAGGTGGCTGATGGCTGGTAATCCTTACTTAGACTCAAAAAGAAATCAGTACTTAAATATGGTAAGGTTACGAAATCTTACCATATTTAAGATTTCGTAACTAACGTTTGCTGTCTATAATTACTATTTTGCTGCTAAGAAACTGGCTCCGAGAATTGCAATTACATCGTTGGTATTTCCGAACTCATAGGTTCTGGGGTCGGAAATATCAATGATTTGGGATTCTGAGTTGGAAGCTTGCAATATATCTGTTTTGTGATTCTTTATAGATCATGTGTTGTGAATGGGATTGAGGTATACTAGACGGGTATATCTTCATCAGATGTCTCTTTTCATGTTAAAGCGTATGTTTAATAGCTTCAATAGGACTTACTTATCTCGTCCAAAATCTATGTTCCTGTACATAAAACAGAGACGAGGATACCCCCGCAGTATGTGCTTTGGAGCATCTTCCTTTAAAATACTTATTCGTCAGCGTTCCCTCTTCAGCAATTCAAAAGTTGCCTGTTTCGCTCACATCTTTATCTACAATGTTTAGAAATGTGTAAGCAGTTGGTATCTTCTAACTGTTGTTATGTGATTGGTCATATGTAGCTCTCCTCGAAATGCGACAATCGGCTCTTCCGTGTTTGCTTCGACTCTCCGAGTACACCAAAATACCCATTTTTGAGAGCCTTTTCTCGGCCTATCAGGTGCGTCTCTCGAAATCGAAACCATCGAGCTCCTGCTGCACCTTACAAGCGACCACACTCCGCCGCATTTCCTCAGGAGGGCGCGATTTCGCCGAATGCCGAAGAGACGATCACAACAGAGGTGGACAGTATCTGCAATGGATCTAGTGCTGCTCCTTCTGCCAATGGACCATATCACAAACGAAATCGAACTGGGGTTGAAAAACCTGCTGTTCCAGTTCTGATTAATAGTCGTGGAGGAGCCATACACTCACCTACACTGGACACTCGGACAAATGGCTATGCAGTGAGTGGAGACGGTCGGTCACAGTGGCTAATTCATCCTGCAGCGACTTTGGCCACTGCCCCGCTGAAGTTGCCATCTGCTTACTCGGGAAACTCTGGGGGGACCCCGAGACTCGATGTACCGGGAGTTGCTGCTGATTATGGTACCAAGCATGAGGTTCATCGGGAAGGGAGACATAAATTCACAGGTCGAGTTGAGAGTCCACTTTCACGGAATCCATCGTCTCCCTTGTCCGATTTTCTGGTTTTTAAATACTGTCTCGAAAACATACAAGGCCGCACTGCATTTCTGAAGTTATTCATCGTGAATCACGGTGACCAAGAGCTTGCTGAGTTGGCTGCACGTGTATCCCATTGTACCGGATGTCGACATGATGGGTAAGTTAACAAGTTGTTTTCAACTTCAGAAGTCTCTTGTTTTGTTGAAATTTTGTTTTCAGGTTTGTCCATGAATAGTTTCAAGGAAATATCTGACAGCAGGAATTTTGGAACAGATATCAAATAATGATATCTAAAAGTCTCATATTGGAAGCGAATGAAGTTTGGTCAGAAGCCACAAGAAAATCACTTCCCCCACTTTGGACGCAAGTGATTTCTTGTGTTGAAGAGAGATTCACTAAAATCTCCAGTGTTCAACGAATGTTGTCTATCAAGGTATGTGGGGAACGTCTTTTAAGATGAATGTGGAAAAATTTTGTTTCTCTGTTACCCGCAGAACTCGATGGAAAACCAGGAAGAAAGAGGCTGAATGTTGCTAGGTTTCTTTGTGCAGGACAAAGAATTTCTCAATCGCGTAGCAGGTTGCGGTGACTTCGTCACTAGGGAACAGTTTGACAGTCTATGGAGTTGGATCTATCCAATAGCCCTGACCCTAAGGTCCTCCCAAGTTCGTGCTATATGGGATAATGAGGAGCCCAAGTGGATCGAGGGAATGATCTATAAGGAGGAGGTGGAAGCTCTTCTGCTCAGGAGTTCAGAGTCAATGGCCAAGCCTGGAACATTTCTACTTCGATTTGCCTGCTCTCGTTTCTGGCCTCATCCTGATGCAGGTGCCCTGGTTGTAAGCTATGTAGGACACGATCTGAGGATCAATCACAAGCTGTTGTCACTCGACGAAGGTTCAGGGTGAGTTTTTTTTTGGAAGTCTCTCCGTTCTTCTTGGTTTGATAATTGCCTGTCTATCTCATATTTGTCGAGCATTGCAGATGTCTATATCACCTTCCATTAACCTGTATGTCTCCCCGTTTGATGCATTCGCTTCGCACTTCGTAGTAGTTCTGCCTCTACATTCGCAGTTTTAACGTGCAGATTAGCCTATACACGTCTTCTTGGGCAGGTATTTAAACTTTTATCTGTACTTACAGATTCAATCCTGGCGAGAGGCCTTTACCCGAGCAACTCCTGTCACAGCCAGAGCTTAAGCAGCTATGCAAGTAAATCCCTTCTTCCCCACCTTGTCCGGTGATGAAATAGACTGCTGTTGGTTCTCGTTGCAGCTACCAATTTGACAATCATCATTTCTTCCTATTTTGCAGAGTGCCATCTACTCTAAGCAATGGGACAAACGCTTGAGTTTGTACATATCTTTCCATCCAGAGCTTCAAGTTTGAACCCCGTCTCAAAGGTACGCTGACCATTCTTTTGACCCGACAACTTGCACATGACGCAACCTGATGGAATTTGCTCCTTGAGTTTGAAACCTGAGCGAACGGTTGAACCACCTCTACCCTTCTGTCCACCCTAGAGTTTTTTTTACCCGAGACCTTTTCGTCGCATCAATGAAACCCTTTCCAGTCTTTACTTTATTTGGACTACATTTGGGTGCATTGTGAAGAAAGTTACCTCCTGGTGTAGGGGGTCCTTGTATGGTTTGCCCTTTAGCGCAAGCCAATTTCCTCTGCATGCTTCTTACCCACCCTCTTTACCAAGTCCGATCTAAAGTCTTTTTCAAGTGAACTCCGTTGCCAAGATGGTCGCCTGGTCTGCGAGAATGAATTCTGATGTTTTTTATTATCTTCAAACTAAAATACGGAGAGGAGCCTTGTAACTTGCATGTGGAATTCGGGAACCTAGGACGTGAACAATACAACAGTTGGATCATCTGGAAAGTGTTGGCTCCGTAATGAACGCGCGTCCCCATCACCATGTTTGTTCTAAAGTTCTCCCTAGAGCAATGCAAGGAACTGTGAAGACAACAATAAGATTACGGCTCGCCGTGCATGGAAAGTTTATGCGCGGAGATCCCGTTCTTAAGGTGCAGTGCCACCCACTTAATCAAGGTTGCATCTGTTGACATGCTGAAATGTCATGTGGTATGCACTTCGGACCCAAATTATAGGGACTTGGGATGCGGAAACCAGAAACTACTTCAGAAGAATGTACTCGGCTTATAACTTGTTGAAGTGGTCATCAACCTCCAGCAGATTGGTGGTTTACGCGTAGCATTTTTGCTAAGAAGCCAATGCATTGGTTTCTCCGGCTGTTGGACGCAGGCTTCTGCGTCTACGTGTAAAGACTATTATTCCTGTTTATCCAAAACCTCCGTGTCCCTGCGCCTGCCGAGACTTTTCATCCCGTCCTTCCCCGTGATGTTTCTCATCATATTCCCCTAGTTCTATCGTGAGGATGTAATGTCCGTAGGAGAGGGAGCTTTTTGAAGGAGCTGTTTCCATGCCACACTTTTGGGCGAACCAATCAGGCGTGCGCACTCGGCGTCAATATTATAGTCCCCGAAGATGAAGAAAGATCTAGCATGTGAGTTCCCCTTCTGGACGAACTCCTGTCTGAACTCCGAAGCTGTCCGAGGCGTGTGAACCCGTACACCTCTAGGTTGAAGAAAGAGTCGTAAATCTCCGGAACATCACCCCGGTCGCCTCCTTTTTAGAACATCTCGAACCATCAGCCAGCGAATAGAAAGCAAAGGCTTTACGGAAAGTCGTATGCTAGCTTTTATGAGCTTAAAGAGGTATTACATTATACCTCTATTGCAAGAGAGAACTTTCGCTGTTGAACAAGGACCCCGGATAAAGTGTCTCAGTCGAAAAATGTGTTTTGAAATCAGGAGACAAACGACTTAGGCTGTGGATTTCGTGGACATGCACACGAGCTCACGCGTTAAACGTGTGAATTGGGTCTGCGCGCACCTACAGCCAAACTCGTTGACACTAGATTTTTTCGCCTCGATCACGAGAAAGCCTTTCGTGAAAGTTGCATCTACAGGATGAGGCTGGAATGTCAACAGAGAACGGAAGCGCAATTTCCCCGGAGGTCCTACTCCGCGGGAGTGACAAGCACATGTCAGTTCCGAAAGGAGGGAAGGGCGCAAGCATTCACGTACCAAGGCGAGCAAAAAAGTCAGAGCTAGACCGAGCACTGTTCGGTCGCAGGGGAGGGGATAGACGCGCAGGCCGTTGAATCCTTTGGGGTTGACAGTAATCCGACCTGGGGGGGCCGAATGTCAACCTGCCTCGTCCCGTGGCGGGCGTCCTGTCCGTGAAGTTACACATCCATCACAGGGCAACCTTGTTCCGTAAGCATGCAACCACGATGTGACATTGGACGCCTCGGAGAACCGACGGGGAGAAGTTCTATTTGAATGCTGTCTGCACTGACCATGGACCTCGTAGACCGTAAGAGTGCGCAGCTGCGTTCGATTCGATGAGACCCGCATGCATTATTCCTCATTTGGTAGTTTCTGTGGCCGCGGCGTGTACAGGAAGGTCATAGTGACCTGGGCCGAAGCCCTGTGTAGTCATCGTGGAGGACTGCGATTGCGAAGCCACGCGGAGCGAAGGAGGGCGCCGGGATACGCCAAGACTTCTACATATCATCACTCTGCGGATAATTATGAAAAGCGGCACACTGTTCGAAACCTTAGCTGTATCTACAACAACAACTATTATATATGTGTGCATATGCGAGGCTCATGTACATTAGAGTTCGCGTTCTGACCGATTTCCCGAGTGAGGACGTCTGTCCTCATGTAAATATGTGAACGATTTCCCATTTACAAATTGTGCAATACACTCCCACACTCGGGTCAGCCAGATTTCCGCCCAGCGACTGGACTGACTGCCAATGGAACATGCCGAGCTGACCGTGTCGTTGTTGAATGGGGACTCCACCTCGGGCCCTTTTATGTTTCTGAGAGCAAATGCGCAGCCCAGGCTGCCTTCCGGTGAGTGGAAGGAGGGCTGTTCCATGTTCCTCATGTGGGTTGTTGGCACTGCGGGTGATGGAGCAGCAACTGTACACATGTATCGGAAGCCATCCGGCACACCTGTGGGCAAGCAAAAGGTGTTGGAAGTTTCTGTTAGATAATGGGCGAGTAGAATACTTTTCTCGTCTCGCGCAATATGATAAGCTCCCCTTTTGTCAGCAGTCTTGCGCAAGACTGCCTGCCTGCCTGCCTGCCTTCTGCAAGTCATCGGATATCCTGCTCCCTCACTCAAGCACCAGATTCTGGGAGGGCCCTCCATTCCACGTGATTGTCATCGAAAGGAGTTCCGAGACCGAGGTCCCTCTCCTCCTCCGTGCACCTTCCTTCCCCCTTCTCGACCCATACCGATCCTCCGCCTTTTCTGGCTCCCCCTCGCCTAATTCACATTCACCTTCACTTCACTCCCCCGCCACAGTATTCCCCGTTTTCCCCAGCACCTGCTGTACCACAGTCCGAGCTGGATCGTTCTCGTCCAACTTTTGGTCTAATTCCCTCCGCCTTTGCTCTAGCCCACTAGCGAGCTCGGCAAGCCAATCGCCCGTCCCAAAGAATCTGCTCCATCTGGCCTGCTCGGGCGGGGTAAATACAGCTCGCTTCTGTGTGGTACGTCGTCTTCCGGATGAGTACAAACCTGTCCTGCCATGCTTGGTTCGGCCCGAGGACAAATCCATGGGCAATGCTTGTGCGATTGCGCTGTACGACTCACTCGGACCTACCTTGGACGAGGACGAGGACGAGGCCCATGCTACGTCACATCGGCGAAGACCGCTTTCAACGACAAAAAATGATCGAGATTTCATGAACGCTTTCATCATTGATTCAACGCATCGCTCGTGAACAACTGCGTCCTCCAGTGGCCAAGTGCAAAGCATCCCCCTCTATCAGGAAATCTCGTACCTGTTCTCGCCCCATACCCGAGCGTCGACCGGGCCAATTAATTGTTGGCAGAATCGTAGGCACAGATCGAACCCACGAGCCATTGGCCTGGTGGCTTGCCAACTACGGTCAAGCCATGGAGACTACTTCTCCCCCTGCTACGTACAGCGTACTCTAAACTCACAGGCCTGTGCAGTCCAAACCTGGCCCAACCCTAAGAGGCGAATCCGTCGTCGGTGCTGAGAAGGGTTGGCGATGGAGCGCGAGCAATTGACCAGTGCGCGAGGTCTGCAGCATTCACGAGCTGGCGGAAGATCATTACTGTAGAGTCTGGGCTCCCTTTGGCGCAGCCACTCGTGCGATTCGTTCGTTCGTTGCGGTGGGCAGTGGCGGATGCGCAGGGAGGGAGCGGGATAAATCAAACGCGGTGGCTTTGTCTCGCCCGAATCAATGTCAAGGGATGTGTCTCGTTGCATCTGGATGCATCCCACAGATGATCATCTTGCTCGCTGCGGGTGATCATTGAATTAGTGATGCCGGTTTTCGCAAACATTATCTGCTCGAAAGCGGTTTATGACTGTTTCTGCGGGAGACTCAGCAGGTTTCGTGGATTCGATTGTGTGCGAGGGCTCAGACATGGCGGCTCCCGCCACGAGAGAATGAAATGGAGGCATGCGAGCTCCAAACACTCGCAACAGACACTCTAACCAGCAGCATGAACTGAAGTTAAGTCGAGGTGGTTGTGGGTTCGTTTGTTTGCTTGAGATGGGGTGAGGTGGACTGATGTCGTACGAGCTGGTGTGTGATTCAGACCTCGCCTGATGCGGGTTCTTTTCCCCAGGCATCTTGAGTTGAGGAAGAGGAGAGGAGCAGCAGCAGCAGCAGTCTGGTTGGTACCGCACCACGCCACACCCTAAAACGCCATGGATCCCGATCCCGATCCCATTTACCCATGACGAAGACGAAGACGACTACTGTCCTTGAAACGCTTTCCTTGGAGTTGTGCCCTGCGAAGGATGAAACTGACTAACTACTGACTGCGGCTGTCATGGTTTGGCCTCTGCCGCAGCTGAGCGGGTGCGATTGAGTGTGAGAACATGGATCAAAAATTTCACATCGTCCATCACATCGTCATACGAAGTGGAAGTGTGTAGATCCCGAAGCGCGTCCGCTCTCTCTCTCTCTTTCTCTCTCTATCTTCCTCTTCATCTCTGAGCGCAAAAAAAGCCTAAGATCGAAAAGAACACTGACTGACTCACTACTGGACTGTCAGACCGTACTTACTCTCTTCGATTGTGTCGTCCGTTCCTTGGGATGCGTTTGCCAATCTACTGTTCCGGTTTTCGGTCAACAAATCAGTTGAACTAAAGTGTGTGAGATTTGAGCGATCCTATCAAAATGCCCTCAAGCAGCAGCTGCTGATGCCTGAACCCTCCTCCTGCTCGAACACTTGCAGATTAGATGATTGCTGAAGAATTTCATAGAGGACGGAAGGCAAGACAAGTACATGCGGAGGCGGCTCCGCAGTCAGTTAAAAAGGTCTTTATGATCCAAAAGCTTCCTCAAAAGCCATCACCAGCCATCTCTCCCAACTCCGGCATGTGTTGCATGCCGTGGTGTGTGCCTTTGACCAATTCTTCTTGCGATAGACTCCATGGAGCAGCAGACAAGCCCTTCACATCACCCCAATCTTTTATCATCTATCGATTTCGACCAGCAAATGTAAGGCGCTAGAGGCCGTTACATCCCAAGAACTACATCATACTGATTGCCATATAAAAAAACCCATCACTTGTGTCTCCTGATGTGTAGACCAAGACCTTCTATTAAAGTCCATCCCGGAGTGGAACGAAGATGTCACATTTTCGCGTCGGAATTTATGCACTGCCACCACCTCGCCATATTCTCCACTTTCTGCTTGCTTCCGGGGAAGTTCAAGTCATTAATTAGATGGCTTTTTTATGTGTTTGGGCACTAGACTGGAGAATTATCTGACTTTTCTACGACTCGACAACTCCGGTCTTTGTTCATCCCGGTGCCACATTTGGGAATTCGGGAGATCCAATGTCCTTCCTTCCTTCCTTCACCGGCCCTTCCAGAACACGAAGGGAACAAGATCTACTTCGACTGCCTCTCAGAGTTGTAAATACGTAAAGTCGTGTGGCTTACATCTTCATGCCCCATGTGGATTTCATGATTCCTGTCTACACTAGAGCTCCTTATTTCGGCCCAAATCTGTACATGTACTTGCTGAGCATCATCCTCAAACCTGGAACTCGCTGCCACCAGCCAATAGGATCAATAAAACCTTATCAATTATCATTTCTTTCCATCTTCATTCCCGAGACAGTTTTACTCTACGAGCCGGTCAATTGCCTGTTTGGCCTTACTGTTGAATCAAGGAGGTGCCCAGAAATTGAGGACCGAGGCGGGGGGTCGGTGGCGTTTGCGAATCATTTTGTGAGAGTTCAGTGTTGCTATATAGCTATTTCCATACTTGAACCCATACCGAAATACGCCAACAGTTTCTCCTTGTCCAGTTGAGAGATAGAATATCAATTCTGCTCACATACATGGAGCGTTACCTCATATCCAGGCACTTGCCTTTTGCATTATTGCACATGTTTTTTCATATTCTACATGTGACATAATTTGGAAAAGTGTAATTATTCATATATCTTGTTGGGTTAGAATCATTATACTAATTCGGAAGGGAATCATAGAAGGATGGGAAAGTCATTACCCCATATCTCGAACACATGGTTAGTTATATTATTCACTATACAAGAAGACATGAAAGTCAACTCGGAGATGTTTGCATGAAAACCTATAACCTATGCAACATGGATATCATGCACTTTTAGCATAATGTATGGTCTATTATTGGCAAAGTGTACACATTAATATATGTATAGATTACTAGCTTGTATAATTCTTAAGATAAAAATCCAATTTTTTTTCCTTTTATTAAGAAATAAGAAAAAGTGAATACTCATCCAACTTATATAGATTAAAAATCTTGTATCAGATCATTATTGACAGTTTCAATGAAACAAGGCCTCGACAGGTAAATAGCAAGAAGGATGGAAGGATTCCATCTAACATTATAGTAATGAAATGAATCCAACACTAGGTCCAATCGCAAAATCTTCAAGATTTTAAAATGATGAAGATCAAGTGATCTACAAACAACAAAGCCATTGAAATAAACATTATCTACCGTGACTGTTCTACAAAATTTGACATTGATTAGTGTTACTTATAGCACACTGAAAACATGTTGATTTAAAGAAACATATAAAACAACATATTAAAAAAAATTTAAACATACTTCATCATGCATCCGTGTCAAATTATTGTGATTTCTCTTACTAACATCTTTATACAATTCATAAGCTAGAGTACCAACAAATCACTATTCTACAAATCCACATAATTTGCTTTCTTTCATTCTCCATTCATCTTAAAGATGAATAAAAATAAAAATTTGACAAAGGATTTATTGATTCTCAATACAGCATTTTGAAAAAAAATAAAAAAATGCTTTTATAAAAGTAATTTGGTAAATCAATATCAAATGTAGTTGTCTTTTAAGTATAGATTACTACGTGATATATCCAATATTTTCGACACACCTCATTCATTACGATAATATAAAGAATCATCATTTGTCCCTTGAATGAGAAATAAAAATATGTAAAAGATTATGACTTCTAAAGTTATTTCTCATTTATACCCTATAATAAGTAGGTGGATGAATAAAAACAAGGCATGATATGTATGACCATGGTATGTATAGGTAGGTATAGCCATGGTAGGTATAGCCATGATATGTAAATTTCATGTCAGTTTAAATGTTTTATGCTAAATATTTAAACTCTAATTTTATTGATAGAAAAGTAAAATATAAATCTTGCTTCCATAAATCAAATGTGTGACTCCATTATTCAAATATCGTTTGTATAAGATCACATGATTCCATGTAAAAGCTATGAAACTGTTTTCAATCTTTCGAGACACATATCCAAAGATGATTTTCCATCTTTCCATCTTTTCCATCACACATCATAATAATTACAATTGGTGCTCGTTTAATCAGAAAACTTATCAGGATTTTGTGTTCGTCAAGGAGAATAAATCTGACCTTTCACATGTAACTAGGGAATAAAAAATTCTTTTTTAACTTTACTATAAAAAATTCAAGTTTTTTTTTTTGCAATAGTCATATAGGACATACATAATTTCTTATCAAAGATATTCAAGCGTGTTAAGAATATGGATGAAGGTGCATACGAGCAAACAAGTTACATGGTAAGACAAGCAAGCAAAACTATTTGAAAATACAGCGTAGGTTACATGAGAGTCATCTAGAGAGAGAGTTCATATTTGTTCGATGCATCTTTGACATATGTTATCTCGAGATATCGTGGCGGCAAAAAATATCTCTTAGATACATTACGAAACACATCTCATCTTGATGTTATTAGGGTCTAGCTCTATACTCCTTTGTCTTCAACTTCATCCATGTATGACTGAATGATATGTTCCCACTTATTCTGCTATATCAGTTAATATATTTTTCCATACATAGACCCTAATTGGACTAGATGTGTAAAAATGTTTAGATTTGTATCATTTCTCGTAGAGCAAGAAAGTAAGGTAAAGGCAAAGAATGGAGCGACATGTGAGTTGCTACCCTTCATCCCAAAATTGTCATTTCCATCCGGGAGATTGGTGTTTGACACCTCGGCATGTTCTTCAATCGCAAACTGCACATATAATGGATATAATAAAGATGAAATGAATCGAATGTGTTATGAGTTAGAGTTTGAAAGTAACTTAAAACTGCCTGGATCTGACAACGACCGACCATGCTTGGATTGCCCGCCATGCTTTAGTGCACATCGTACGACGCGAACTTTGCAGTCACATGTAGAAGAAAAGCGCCAAGTCCTTATCTACTTGAGAGTGTATATTTTCGGAATTTAAGTGACATCCACTGAAATATGCAATCATATGGGCACGTTGAGTTGTAAACTTTTATCATATTACCGCTTAAAATTGATATTCATCAAATTTTTTTCAAGCATTTGAAGAAAGTGAATGCTATAGTATTCGTATTATAATATTTTCTTTAAATAAATGATAAAGCTTAAGAAAATTTCAAAAAGTTCATATTACCTGGATTAATTTAGAACCAAAAATTTCTTCGTAGATTGGCAAGAAAACTAATTTGTCAATCTCATAACGTGGAATTTGTATTGAATTTTATGCTATTTATAAAAGTATTGGTCAAATGAATATCTCAAATATAATTTTACGTTATGATATATTTGATACTAGCCCCATGTTACCAACTCGGTTTATCCACACACGATTGGATGAGATCTTTCCATGTTATTCCGATGCGTAGTCTAGTCTCGTCCAGGTAGAAATCAAAGGTGTCAGGGACGATCTCATGTTCTGTATCTCAAAACTGCAGATAGATGCAGTCTTGATGAATGTGAAACACAGCAAGGCATTTGAAATTAAGAGAAGCTCGGAAGAAAAGCAGGAAGTTGTTGTTGATGTTATTGCAGCCGCTGCCGCTGATCATCAATGTTCCACCGAGCTCAAGACGAAGGGTGCCTAAACAAGTTGGGCAGCTAGGACTTGATTCAGATTTAGGAGCATGAGCATGAGCTGCTAGCTGAATCAGAAAAGAAGCAGCTCCTCGTCATTCCCCCTCATGATTTGAAGCGAGAACCAACGGGAGATGGCGGTTGAGTTGAGACAACAAACTAATAAAACGACTCCTAATTAGACCTACTCGACACCAGCTAATTTTAGGGCCATCTGGGGACAAGCACTAGAATGGACTCTATGTGTGCAACTACTTGGTCTACTCGACCCTGCGTCTGAGTAAGAACATTTTACTAACTTTAGCAATGCTTTAGTTTCGGTTGGGGACGGAGCGACTGTCGTTGGGACAAGACTCCTCTTTCAACGAAGATCCGCCAGTTTTCTGGAGGCCATTCAATTAGTGACTAAGTTTAGGGGCTAATGGAGGACAAAAGCAATCATGCTTTGGAAAATCGCTACATTCGTTTATACCTTTGGCTTGGCAGCACACTGATCAATACATACTAACATTGGTCGACCATCGGGACATGACAAAGCGCTGGAGGTCTTTCTATAGCCATGTCTATAACTTCGCTCTCGAACGATGGCGGCTCCAAATGCTCACTTCAGCTTCCCTGATCCTTCCGTCCCCGCTCTGAATAATGGTGCTTAGCTAGATCGGTGACTAAAGATAAGTATATTCTAATAAAGTGGACCAAGATGCTGCGTCCATGGTCCTGGACATTATGATTTTCTAATAAAATTGGCCCTATGGCAGAGCATTTGGGGCTGCGCTGATTAAGTATTTCGTTCTGGAAGCGCTAATGCCAGCTTATTATTAACGGCTCTCGCCTCAGTGGGACCCCGTGGAGCTTCTTCAGTTTAGAAGTATGCATCAAATATGCGCCTAGAAATAATATCTCTCTCCTCCTTAGCATCAACATCTGGCACCTGGTTGCGGCCTTTCTCCTCTACCGGGTTGCTGCGAACCTGGTAGATTCACGGCCCGCAGTCGAGCTCACATGAGCCGTGGTGTATCATCGACGTGACCTCTGATGACCGGCAACCGGGTGAGAGGCCCGGTTTCGGGGCTGTTTCCGGAGAGGGTTCCTGGTGCGTTGCGTTGGACTGAAGGTGCTTCGATCCGACCTCGTGCCCGTGTCTGCAAAGCGAGATGAAAGCGAGATGGCTCGAAAGGGATTAAAGAGGATTCACATGACCCACAGCAATCATGTAATGATGGCCGATGTGCGTAAAAGATTCGCAGAAAGGTGCACGGTGAGGGATGCAAATCCGCGGCTACGTCGAAAATTCCTTGCGGCGACGATGTCTTGGGTCGTCACGAGCGAAGAGAGACGAGGCGGAGCCAGCGGCGAGAGAATTAGGAAGCAAGAAAGTACAAGAATCAGGCCTGCGGATTTTTTCTTCTTCGCAAAATAAATCTTATCCATCTTATGAGGATGGGAGGAAAAAGGGTCGAGGTGCACGAAATCGCAGCGAAGAAGAAAAAGCGGAGACTCGCTGAAGAAGTGCTGAAAGCACGCATGGATGGGCCCGTGAAGGCTTTCCTTTCCCTTTGTGCCATGCTTTCTTTCCTTTGCAATCAATTACGTGAATATGTCGAAGAGCACATAGATACATTTGAATTTGCATATCCAAACAATTTGCGCGGCGACGATATTTTGCAGGCTGTTCGTTTTCCACCCTCCGTCTAGTGCACTCTTCGTTTTCCTCCTTTGTTGCGCAATCACTCTCTTCGTGACTAAGAGTCAATACCTGCTGCTGCCTTTTCTACGTCTCCCGGGGCGGACCGAAACCCTAAAGCACCCTAAACCACTTTCCTGGGGAAAAATTTCCCATGGCAAGCAAAAGATTGGGCTTTCATCACGCGGCCAGGAGTGCGGAATATCTTTGGTGCTGCGTATGCTCGCCCCACGTTTTACCTCGCGAGATCCTTGTCTTGGAAATCATGTCTTCGTAGTCCTGGCATCGATGCGCGAAGAAATGTAGATCGTACGACTCGAGGGGTAGTCGGAGTCGTATCACGGAGTTCTACTAAGCCCTTGGCCATGCCCCTGCCCCTGCCCTTGCCCCTGCCCTTGAGATGGGAGCAGACGATGGGCATAATAGGGACAGGGCTAGTGGTACCGGCTGCAGCTCCACTGATTAAGGACAATCATCTCTCTCTCTCTCTCTCTCTCTCTCTAAGCAGCCTTGTTAGTCGGATCCAGAGACAAACCCTTGCTTAGAGAACAAAACATCCATGATTAGGGAGGGGCCGATGCTCGCAGTTAGAGACAAGGCCATGTTTAGGGGCCAAAATTAGGTTATCATTACGCGAACCTCCGAGGCTTAGAGACGAGCCCCATGCTTAGCGACCGGGGCGAGCATAATTAAGCAAGCCCGGGATCCCCTGATTTAGAGACAGGCCAGGTTTAGAGCCCGGACGAACTCGAGTATCGCTAGGCAGATCTGCGTCGCTCAGGGACAAGGCAAAAGCATGGATCCGCTCATGCACTGCAGTTGCAGTGGCCATCATTATCATGGCGAGACAAATGTTTCTAAATTAGAGCGCAGGGAGATATCCTTCAGCTGCAATGGTTGCTTATTCTGGGGGGAGGCCACCACTGCACACGTTGGTACGCCCTGCGGTACCACCATGCCCACCATCAAATACAGAAAAAGCGATCTCGCAAAGGTCTCCATCACATGGAAACAAATTTAGCGAGTAGAGCAGTATCATCAAAAGTAGAGATCGGGCTGCTCATGCTCATCCGAATTGCTTTTCAAGCGACAGCGATAGGGGAAGAGCTCGGACTGGCCCAGTATAGCCATGGCTTACTCCAAACCTCCGGGATCCAAAAGCGAGGTCAGAGTTGGCGACAAGGCCAGCCATGGATCCGGTCCACTGTCTTAGCAGAGGCCTGCCCTCGTCCGCAAACAAAACACGGCGAGCAGAAAAGTAGGGCACTCGGCCACTGTCACTGCAGCTCGGCTTGTATTCCTCCGCAAGTAGATAAAGCTCGGTGACAAGGGACAAAAATATGATTTTTGGTCCTCCGCATGAGAAAAGCAAAGAAAAGCTTATTATTGTAGCCAGTGCTTTCCTGTGGGCAAAAGGTGCTGCAGGTCCAACCCATGGATTCCCAGAGTCTCCCCCAGAGACAAGGCCAGCTGAACAAGCAATCATGATTAGTCACTCGATAATGAACTGCGACTAGAAACATGTCTCCTGTCGAGTACCTTGTAATCTCATGCGATGATTCCCAGCAAGTAGTAGAAGTAGAAGTACTAGTGGTAGAAGAAGTAGAAGAAGGAGTCGGGACGATAATCCTGGAGCCTGGAGGGCATTGTCGAATTGAGTGTTAGCATGCCACGTTAAAGGGGGGAAGGGGAGAGTGTGGAATGGTTTCGAGAGCAGGTCCTCTCCCCCGGGAACCAACAAACAGACGGAGGGGAAGTTAGAAGTAGTAGTAGTAGTAGTAGTACACTGACTTGATGGTGGGAGAAGGTGGGGGAGGGGGCTCATACGAAAGCTACAGTCGTTTGAAATTCTCCATAACAGCTGCTTTCATGCGAAGGTCGCTGAACCTTCTCCGTTGGTAACAGCATTAGGGAAAAGAACATGGACACCGAGGCAAGTGGAGTGGTCATCACTTGGGGACAAGGCGAATGAAGCTAAGCATCCGAAAAGAAAGGGAGGGAGTATTCTCGATTTAAGATGCTCCAGCCATAGCGTATGGAGGATGGGACCCAGAGCCTATGATTTGCTAGTCCTGCCAGTGACATGAATGCGTAGCGGTCAGTCTAAACCAAGCGAAAGTCTATCCTCATATTTCATGCTGAAATCCAATTCGATCATTGAGATTTCTCCTTTTCTAAAATGTTTTTCATGAGCTAGGGACCAACTGTAGCTTTTACTGAAAGAGTCAACCTAGTTCCTTGTTCCCCGATTCTGACTGATATTCGTCCTCTGTATGGCATTACGTCAAAGGTCGGATCCAGATAACCCCGTTCATTTTCCATCTGTAGTGAGCTCCTTTGACATGCTGGCATAGAGAGAAATGAACTTTTTGGCTAAATCGCCTACCTGATGGATTTGGGGTGTGTATTTGACCATGACGTCAATACTAACAAAATTCTAACAACTTGCTACACCAATTCTACTTCGAGTAGTTTCACCGAGGAAAAAAAACGGGAAAAGTTGAACCAAAAGAATTGAGGAGAATATGAAGTGTGGTCATACGTAGTCATTCATGTTGCAATCAGACTATGAAACACAGAAAACAAATTTCCAAAACGATCGTTTTGTAGGCCAGACTCACTAAAATGTGTTTGGCACACTTCCGTCGAGATGAGAATGAGAAAGCAGCTCCAAATGAGGATTGGAATCTATCATTGCTTTGAGCAGCTGACGGTGAGATGAGTTCAAATGACAACCAACAGGTCCAGAGAAGAGATATCTTGTGTTGAGTATGCAGGTTCGATCTGAAGTAAGGCCAAAGCGTTTAACACCGGTAGGAATTTCAATTTTCCCCAGTCTAAAAACTGCACGGAAAGGTTTGATTTGTCTTTTTATTTATCAAAAGGTAGTAAACATGAAAAAACCATAGCTTCCAAAATGGTCCAGGATCAGACGAAAGATGGTCAACATGCGTTGTATATCATGCGTTGTATGTCATCAAGTAGCACAAACATGTTACCAAGAGGACAGAATTATCAATACACGTGAAAGGAGTAGTGTTTATCCTTCTGAGCAATGATCGATTCGGTGCAAGTCACGCTGCGGCAGTGCGGCAGCTGCTTCCCTGAGGTTTCAGGATCCGAAATGAGAGAACGAACGTGCTCAAGTGAGTGGGCTGGCTCTACAAAAGCAGGCAGCATCTGCTGTAGTGATTGATGGCTATCTAGCGGTGCAGTCCGTAAGCCTAAATTGAGGGCTAATGTGAGAGCCCCTGGGACCTCCCCTCCATTCACAGCTACTCCAAGTCCGAGTCACAACTACCAGTCGACGACCCCACTGTATGTCTCCCCTCTCCTCTCCTCGATTTCCATGATCGCGTTTCAATCACCCCTGTTGGACAATTGTTGTCTCTAAATAGCATGAACCCCATCAAACCAGTCGAGCTCCTCCACCGGGAAGTAAATGTGCAGCTCCAACGGAACAGCTCATTTCACAACCACTTCTTTCAGATATGATTGACCATGTCTAGCCTGCTGGACCCCCCACACCAAACTAGTAGCCTCTATTATCTCCGCAGAGCTATGTCCTCAGTTTCCCCCTTCCCCCTTCCCCCTTCCCCCTAATCCTCTACACTCCATTCAACTCCACCCCAAGCCTACAATACTACGACTACGACCACAGTCCCTCTACCGTAGCTTAAGTAGCTTAAGTAGCTTAAGCATCTGTCTGTGAGAGAAATTCATTATGCCCGGCAGCAGATCGAATCATGATTACGGAGGCTCGGCTCATGCTGATCCTCATGCTCATGCTCATGCACGCTGCTGCGAACTTTATCCTGCGAACCCTAAACCCTGGATACGGTGCTCCCCTCACTACATGCCCTCGTGAATCAAATCCACAACTCCTCTTCCTTCACAAGTTCCACCTCCATCTCTCTCTCTCTCTCTCTCTCAAGCTCTCGCTCGTAGACTCTGAGACTCTGAGCTCTGCGTGCTTTCTTTAGACAAGAAAGCTAAAGAAAGCAGCCACCATGTCTTCATGACTCCCCCCCTCCCTCCTGCTGCTGCTGCTGCTGGGCTCGGATTGGCTTCTGGCCTCGTCAATCGCTCGCTCCCTCCATCGCTCGCTTCCTCGCTCCCTTGGGACATGAAAATCATCATCATCATAACAAACTTCTGTTCCAGAGGGTGTTAATGTGTTTTGGACCAAAGCAGATTTTGTCCTCTCGTGAGAGGAACATTCCCCGCCTCCCTCATCATCGCCATCTCCATATCTCCCTCCCTATCCCTCTCCCTCGCTTCTTCAAATCTCGTCGTCGCCATTTCCATTTCGCCCTCCAGCTCTGCCTCTGCCTCTGCTACTGCTCCTGCTGCCGCGGCTTCCGTTGACTACTAACGACTCGAGGCCGTCATCATCATGATCTTGACCACATGCATGGCCGTCGAGCTAGTGGCAAGACGAAGATATTATGCAATTGAGTGTTCTTTGCCGGTAATTATTGGCTCGTTATCTTTCGGTATTTCTCGCCCTTCTGCTTTCCTTCTTAATTGTCGTCCCAGCGTAATTCGAGTTATTGCAGCTTAAAGCGCTTTGTTTGACTTTGTCGAGCTTTGTCGAGTTCTTCTCCCGCATGCCCTTCATGACTTCTCATTATCATTGCTCCTCTTCGTCGTGTTATTCCCCCATTTTCATACCAAATCATACACGAATGTCAAATTGTGAGTATTACTTTGCACGATTCATATCTAGATAAAGCATCCGTATTTTCTATAATACCGTCGCTTGGATCGCACCCTCTACATAAATTTTTCAGATCTCAATTCATTTCGATGCAAGTGTTCAAATGAGAAGACGATGTATTAATATCTGGAAATTGGTACTTGGTAACCCATCTCTAAAGCTCGTGAATAGTTGCACGACTTCAAGTCTTGAGTTTAAATGTAACATTAGTAATGTTAACTCTGCTATGCGTCAAGAGACCCAAATAAAACTAGCAATTATTGTTTGTAGTAGATCATTCTAAGTTTCTACAGGGAAGAAACATACAAAATTGAATCATGGTGTTATAACTTCTTATCTTATGAAGCATAGTAATTTTATTGAATAAAAACTTTTATTCATGTGTCTCATCCTGGATTATTTCAGAAAGAAGTTCCAAGTTATCTTTCAAACTTAGGTTATAGATTAATGAATAGTTAGATTTGGAGGATAATTTAAATCAAGTCTATGAACATCTCAATTCATTCATTTTTTTAAAAATAAAATATTAATAGGATAAAACTCTGGAAAATCGCCTAATCTCTGTCATCATAAGAAGTGAAATTGAGTGAAAACTTTTACATACATTTTCACCACCGTCAATAAAATACGGTGTGAAAATTTTATGTATCTATGTACATCAAAATTTAAATTGTTTTTTGGTTTATGTACATTCATTTGAGGAAATAAATTTACATTTTTCTATCAAATTTTCAAATCAAATCCCAAACATGTTCAACATAAGATTTAAGATATAATAATTTAAGCATAATTGTGTCTTGAATTTAACAAGCTAACCCGTTGTGATGAATGCAAATTATTATTGGATAAAAAAAAATTCACTTGTAAAATTTCGGTATTATTTATTTTTTAAAATTAAGAAATTAATTGACATTTCAAGATTTGATGGTTGGAATAATCTTTTTATTTTAAAAAATTTTAAAAAATTATTTATGTTTAAATTGTAACTGGTATGTGTCAATCTTCATCATATTTACCAACTTCATATTGACTCCCCTAATGTACAAATTCTTGTAGTTTATTCGTTTGAATTTCATAATTTTTTGTCAGTTTATTGATAGATTGCAAGTTTCTGTCTACATTATCTCAGTCTTGAAATTATTAGATTGAATTTATTTTTTCTCTTTGTTATTTTTATGTAGCCAAGGAGCTCAATTTCATTTTTTTGAATATTCTATCAAGTGGGTATTTACACTGAAGACATGGATGAAAGACTGAATACAATGAACGAATAGTTTCAATCAAAAAAGTTACGAGATTTTGAATACTTTCATTGTCTAAAATTTATATTCTTGCTTTCATATTATTTTATATTTTCTGTGTATATATTTAAATTGCGTATTTACTGAAAAATACTTGCCATCCTCATTATTTATTTCTTATTCAAATGTAAACTTATTATTTTCATTATATGTTTATTCGAGGATCATTATGTAAAACACAACAGTGGATATTTTGTCTGTTAACATGTTGGAGTATAAAAAGCCGGAAGAAAATATTCCTCAAACATTTCAATTTTTCATTGCACACATTTTATCTTGCTCGTCGTGTTATGTGATAAGTTTGTAAATATCAGAAAGCACGAGAGGAGGAATTCGAATATGGATGGGAGATTTTTATTTTTTCAATTACACCTAGATATATTGTAAGACGGAATTATATTTGAGCCAAGTCGTAATAAACGTATGATGAGATATGATAAAAGTAGAAACCTCAAGGGGAATGCATGTTGTCAAACTGGCTAATCAAAACCAACTTTTCAACATCTTTTCATGCCAGAAAATGTACCGTAAAAGATTAAGAAAATATTAATGAACACTAGAAAGAATTAGCGCTCTCCACACGGAATGAATTTTTTCGCATTATAACCGTTTTAATTGGCACTTGAAATTGGTTAGATATTCATCAAAAGGAACTGACCTGAGCATTGTGTCGAGATGGATGTCTTCGCGATGGAGTCACAGAATCTCGTATTACCAACAGCTGTACAAGTGTTGGTAATACGACATGACAACGCCAGTGAATGAACGCATTGCATTGCGGGAATATTACAAGGAAAAAAGGGAATCATGGTTTGATGACGGGTTTGTAATGCTTAGAGGAACGAGATGGGAAACAGTTGAGAAATCAAAGAGAGCAAGAGATTCTTACGAAATTGGATAATGTAGCATTCCGAGCAAAACATGATGCGGTGAAGATGAGGAACCATGTTGGGGTAGAAAATCTGCTCGCGTCAGAGGCAAATCATACTTGGGAGAGGATCTATGGAACACAGCGCGAGGAGTCGTTATCAGCCGGACCGATCGAAGAATAGAATGAAAATGGTTTATGACAAATGACAATGAAACCGGTGGGCGATGGCCCCGTACTTGAGGCCGAGGTGGCGAGATACTGCCGGAGAACGTTCACAACATGGACTGGGACTGGGAAAGGGAAGCGAGGGGAAGCGAGCTTCCAGGGGCTCACGTCGACATGAAGAGGTTGTTCCACAGCCGGAAACCAAGATAAATATAGACGTGCGTGTGGAACGAAGGGGCCAAAGCCGAAGGAAGACAAAGATGGTGGGGGGCCCCGATCCAGGCCTCCGGGCCAATGGCCGATCAGGAGTGGCAGGCAGTCCACTTGCGCTGGGCTTCATCATTAATCCAATAAATAAGGGCCGATCTCCCGGCGAAGGCCAGCGGCATTAAGGAAACGAGTCCGTAATCAAACCCGGCGACGAGTTAAAGGAATATCGTTAGGGCATTAAAGATTCATGCGCAACAAGATCAGGGTCTGGGCTTGCTTATGGCTTCGCTCGCCTGCGGGGCCTGGGCTTGGGCTTGGGCTGGGCGACCTCCACACATCGCCGACCGGCCGGAAACGGGGAGTGCCGAGGGTCGGGAAGCGGGAGCAGGAGCGAGGAGGTGGCAAGATCGCGGGGAAAGTGAAAAGGGCGCGCAGCGGGGGCTGTGCGTTTCACCGGGTCGGGTCGGGCAGTGAGGGCGCAGGGGGGGCCATGGAGCGGGCGGAAAGCAACGCGTAGAGATGAGCGCCAGCCAGCCTGCCTGCCTGCCTGGCTCGGAGCCCGTTGGGTAGGCTCGGTCAAGTGGAGCCTCGGGCTCCGTCCGGTACGGGGGAAGAGGACAGGCGAGGAGAAGGGATAAAGCGAAAGGACGTCACGAGACCAGCGGGTCGGGCAGGCAGACAGATCGCAGGGGGCTCAGTCCGGGCGGAAAACGACAAGTCCACAGGGGCAGTGCGGGGGGCAGTGGCAAGGGTCAGATTCCATGATCTCTATCGGCGGCTCCGCCAAAGTGAAGCCGAAGTCGCGCCCTGACAGGACGCGCGACGGGGCGGGGGCCCCACGCCCGTATCAGAATCAGAGCGCGCAATACAGGTACATGTATATTATGGAGCGAGCGCCTACAGCCCCAGCCCCAGCCCCGTCCCTGAGAGGCCCATCCAAGTCGCCAAAAGATGCATTCCTATCGCGACGCTCGAGGCCCTGCCGCGGAAGCGGTCCGGCGCCGAGGAGGGTAGTCGCAGGCCGGGCAGGGCAGGGCTAGACAGGCACGCAGGCAGGCGAGCAGACAGACAGAGCTGACATGCCATGCCATGCCCGCGACATGACCATGACCCGGTGGGGCCGTCAATCTTCCCGCTGATTGGAATCAACAACATCCGGGCAGGCAGAAAGCCCAGGTCCAGGGGGGGTAGGCCGCCCGGGCCGGGGCGGGCCGGGCAGCCCAGCTCGGGGCTCAGATTGGTCGGGCGCGGCGGGCCCCGCCGTCACGTTGGCATGTCAAGGTCACGACTCGCGTTGACGTCGACGCCAAAGCAGTTCATGGAACCTGATTCTACGCCGAATGGGACCGGGAGCGGGACCGGTTCCGAAAGGCAGGGGGCCAGGGCCGGGACCGGGCGGGGCTTCGAACCCTCACTCGCTCGGGTGTGGCAATGTTGGACAAAGAGCCGGCATCTGCCGGCAAACGGCATCGGCGTCATCCCGTGGACGGGATTCACGCCACGCCTGGGGGCAAATGGTTCTTGTAAGCCCAAGCCCAAGCCCAAGCCCCAGCCCCAGCCCCGGATCGTCCTGTCGCCCGCTACCGCATACGGTACGAGAACCTCCAGGCGCGGGCGGGTACGAGTCGCATTAGCAGTCAATGAATAGATACCTCATCTAATTCTTCTCTCCCCGTTGTACGATGGCTTCGATCTCCCATCTCCCCTCGGACAGACAACGAGGAAGAGACGGTGACCGCATATCCATTTATTGTTGCGTGCCTCGTCCCTCGTCTTTAATGCGCTCGGATCCATCTCCGCCCGCCCGCCTCTCCGGACCTTCTTCGTTCTCGTTCGGTGCACATGTTCGCCTCCTTTGCCCTAGCCATGTTTTCGTCCTCGCCCACAGATTGTGCTCCAATCTCCTCTCCCTCTCCTCTCGTCGACCGACCAGCCTCGCTTTCCTTCTTGGGCGACTGCTGCATCTGCTGTGGCCGTTGGAGCTGGGTCGGGGGAATGGAGGGAATGGAGGGAAGGGGAGGGGAGGGGGAGGGGGAGATTGGGGCCAATGGATGGAGTCGGGGTTCGCGAAATTGGTACTTGGTTCGGGCGAACGTAAGTGCTTCACAAAAGAGGGGCGGATGGCTGCGAGGTGAGTGCGCCCATGTATTGGTAGGAGTGATCTTGTAGGAGCCCGAGGAGCGGTCCTTTCCCTCGCCCATAACTGTGAAAACTTGTGCGATTCTGTTTCCCTCTTTGCCTGCTTGGGAATCAGGGTCATTTTGGTTTGGTGCGCAAGCCTAGCATGCTCTGTCGTGACTCATGGGGGCTGCTTGCAATTTTGTTTGGTGGGACGTGAATAATGAATGACCCCGGAGGAATTGCATCTGAAGTGAGGTGAAGCGAGACTTTTAACCGGAAATGATGGCGCGTGATTGGCCCTTCACCCTCGATGACTTCGACAGATGTCCCGGGGATGTGAAAGGTGAATGAAAGGGAAGGAAAGGAAAGGAATGGAAATAAAAGAAAAGCAAAAGAGGTAAAGAAAAAGAGAAGAGAAGAAGCAGAACTAACTTCTCCTTCAAGTTTGTTCGTCTGATTCAAGTTGATGCGATGGGGTTATCGAGGCCAAGTCTGGAGATTTGACAGGTTGATGGAATTTGACAAAAGCAAATGCGTATTGATTAACGTGATGTAGGACTGATGTCACGGAGTCGATAGGCGACCTCGACTTTTTCCGCGGTTAGACCCTAAACTCCACACATAATAAACTTGAGATTTGAGATAAAGTTGATTGACTTTTGTTTATGTGGTCCTCAAGTGGCTCGAGCTTGTTATCATGATCTTCACTCAGAGTCCCATCCCATGGCATCCCATTCCATCCCATCCCTCGCTATCTTATCAATCAATGGAAGAAGAAGCTGCCGCGAAAGGCAGAAGCGAAGAATGTAGACTCATTAGTGTGCAAAAACCCGAACGAGGTCATTTCGCTTCACGTGCAAATCATGTTGCTGTGCGATTTGGTCTCTCTGGAGTCTCGGGCATGAGAAAATTCTCACCGTTATTCCATTACACGCATCGTCTTTACAATCTCAAGCTCGTTAGTGGAAGTTAGAGCATGTGTGTTGCCCCAAGAGCGACCAGGAAGTCCTCTGTTCTCCGGGCCCCAAGCTTCCGAGAAATTTCGTCACATTGGACTAGATCCGCATTTCGCACCTCTCCTCCTTCGCCAGTGCCCAGAAGCAAGCCACATTCAAAGTACGACTTCTGAGATGGAATGAGCGTAAAGGCCCTCGTCTGATCTGATTCAGGAGGTAAAACAAGGCCGTGGTCCAGGGAGTAAGACGGCCACGGTAGCCGCTTGACTCACTCAAAAGGATGAGGTTGTTTTGGTTAGCACTGAATTATGTTCCACTATAACCCACACAAACACACAACCCCCTGTCAATGAGGAGCATGTGTGTGTGTGTGTGTGAGAGAGAGAGAGAGAGAGAGAGAGAGAGAGAGTAATCCACAAGCATACAAGGGACATGTGCACGATTTGGTTTACCCCAAATCTTTTCTTAGTCGGAAGGCAAAAATGCGCATGCAAATCCAATCTTCCTGGCCCCGGGAAGCAGGATTACATGCTGGAAATATCTTTCTCACTTGGCTCCATTCCTATCGCCACCGATCGTCGCTCATGATGGTTGTCCTCTCTCTCCGTCGTCCTCCTAGCGTCGCCGTCTGCTCGCAGTCAAAGTCTATCGGCTATCTATCTACCGTTCTCGCTCTAGCCGCGAGGGGACTGGGACTGGGGCTGGGGATGGGACTAATGTCGCCAAATAATTTGTCCCATGATTCATTTACAATCTCCGCGACTGTTGTGGTTGGCTGACCGCGTTGGGGGTGCCCCACAAGCTCGACCGTTCGCACTGGATCTAGTTCCTCCCTCTACTGTTAGGCTGGACTGGGGGCTGGGGGCTGGGGCCTTAGGGCCTGGGGCTTGGGCTTGGGCTTGGGGCTTGGTCTCCCTCCACCCGCTCTCTCGTAAATCATCCCTATCAATGATTTCCCAGGGCCTGCGCAGAGAGCATCATGGAGAAATGCCTCGTCTACCCCGACCCCGACCCCCACCCCCACCCTCGTCCCTCCTCTGGACTCGATGCTCTCGCACAGAAGCTTTTTCCGACCCCCGACACCCCACCCCCACCCCCCAAACCCAGCTTTGTTTCACGCTCGCTTTATGGGCGTAGACGCAGACACCGGAATGCTCGGTGCTTGCAGTAACCCAACCTTCTCTTCCCTACTTCCTTCCTGGCGCGGTCTCTTTTGCAGAGCTTTTGGGACAGTGGGAAGCGCATGAGTTCTTGGGGGTGCACGTCTCGACACCCCCCTGTCGCCTAAAGGTCTCGCGGCTGTCTACTCATGAAATGTGGAGCACACATCAGGTTATGATACGAGAGGTGGCTTGTGGCTCAGATCGAGTGCTGTGTACCAGACCTCATATGAACTCACTCGCTCGCTCGTTCCTAGTCAGAATCGCTCGCACACACATTTGGAGTGCACAGTCGCTTTTCGATTAGAGCATCTATGTCTCTTGTAACCGAATGTTCCCACCGTTCAAATGTTTGCAAAAAGCAAAGGAGGGGAAGTGGAGGAGGGGGAGGGGTTGGTATCTAGGGCGTTCCTCTGGACGCGGGCATCGATCCCAAAGAGAACGAGCAGAGCAGAGCACGTCGGGGTAAAGACAATGATGGCGGGTTCAGTCAATCCTGGAGAGCAGTATCCATCACCAACCGGGACAAACTTGTTGATATGATCAACAAACCCGCCAACAAAGGCTTCGTTCTTTGTTGTCGCAAGATCATTTGACATTGGGGTGAATGAGAGGCTGGATATGGGCTCAGCGCCAAATGCAACTTCTCCAAGAGCATCTTGCATGAAGAGAAGAAACTCATGCCAGCCCAAACCGACGACGCCAATCTGGACGTGCCCACATATGGTCGAGGCTCCCCCCCCATCGCTTCGAGATCTTTTCTTGTCATGAGAATGGGCGTCACATAGAAACACTCTCGCGCGCAGGCCAAATGTTTCTTCTGCGAGAGCCATGCCCTCAGCCCAAGCCCCAACCCCAACGTGCCGACTTCTTCATCGAGGCCCCTCGCGTCGATGAGTCCCATCTCATCTCGCTGTGATCACCTCATTCGACATCGAAACTCGGATCGCGACCACGTGTCGGGCCATCTCGTGCGCTGCGAAGCGAGGCGCGAGAGAGCATCTTGCCATGTTATGTTGCGACGGAGAGCAACCCCCGACGTGCCAACTTTCACCGACCTCTCGACACGACCCGCTGCGATCCATCCAGCCCCCGTCCCCGTCCCGGTCCCAGCCCCAGCCCCAGTCCCAGTCCCAGCCCCGGGGCGGGGAGGCAGCGGTACGCTGTGTTCCGCCTCGCGAGTCCGGTCTGAGGGACAGGAGGGGGTTGGGGGCGGATGAGCGAGCGTTAGGTGCCTCCGCTGCCCGCGAGCAGCGTTCGTTTCTTCCGCACCCGGTCAACCAACAGTGGGGAGAAAAGGGGGAAGAGAAAAGTGCCGCAGCAAGGAGAGAAAGAGAGAGAGAGGGAGCCATGGATGGATGGATGGATGGCTGGGCTGGCAGGGCTAATGGAATGAAGCCAGCCCGGGCGCAAATCAATCGGATCGAGTCCAGCGAAGATCATACTCCGCAATCGAGACTAGACTGTAGCGGCCATGAAGTTGCCCCGGGGACCAATGGGCCTCCTCTCGCGCTTCATTATCATCTGGGTAACAGCCAAGCTCAACAAAACCAGGCATGTTTCAATCATCACCATAAATCTATTATTTCCGCCAATGCCCGAGCACATGGTAAAAATCTGCAAGTCCTGGTTGTCCGCTTGCATGCAGCAACTACTTGCATTCGGCTGCTTTTCTCCATTCATCTCTGTGTTCGTCTGTTGTTCCATGTACACTGTTGCTGTTGTTGTTATGTACAATACGTTGCTTCGTTCCTGGGGTTTAGTCTTAGGCGTTACGCTTTTGTTGAATGTTCTGCTTTTTCTTAACAAATCTACCTTGTAGATTTCATGTTCGGTATAAAAAGCATTGAGGCACAGCATTTTCTTGTCGTCTTCCAAGCGTGCTGCCTCCGGCACAGTGGCTTGCCAGGCCACCCCTCGCTCAGTGTTATCCGCTCTTCCCTCTCTCTCCCTCGCCCGGTAATTCCACGCTCTGAACGACCATGCATTTCATTTCATTCCATTCCATTTCCTCCCCCTCCCCCTCCCCTCCCCTCCCCTCCCTTTCATTCCCCTTCATTCCCTTTCGTTTCCCACTGCATGCACATGTTGCAGGCAATCCTCTTCTCGGGCCTCAGGGCGGATCAGATCCAGGACGGATAGAATGTGCGTTCCTGTACAGGTTCATCTTCCTCCTCCACCCCCACGCCGTGTTCTGGTTCTGGGACGGAGTCGACGACATCGATTGAATTTTGCTCTTAAAACGATTATTCCTCCTGCGCTTCTCAGATTTTCAACACACTTATTTTCGCCTGGTGAAGTCTGCCCTCGCGGGTGAGGTTGGACTGTAGACTTTGTGAATCAGAAACACTTCGTGTCCTCTTTCGGACGATCGGAGGGTGTGAATGACTAATTGAGCCGACTGCATAGAGAAGTCAATTATTATGCTCTAGTTTGCGCTCACATTTTTTTGTCATTACACGAGGCTTTTACGTGAGCAAGGAGGTGAGCAAACGTACTGATAAAAAAACTTGAATCATAAATAAGAGGTCTTCAAAAATCGCTGAATAATAGCTGCAAGAGTTTTATAGAAATGTTGTTCATTTAGTTTTTCTTTCATTCTTTGGGGTATGGTACGAATTATTTTCCGACTGCTTGGAAGTTCCTCTTTACCGCATTGGACGTTTCATAAAAGTCGGGGTGACTTCGTTGCCCGAGTCTTCCAAACAAAGGCGTCATGGCAAGATCAAATAAAAAAAATAGCCAGCACCGAAAGGACAAACTCATTCCATGTACATAGTCCATAGCCATGGCCTAAAAAATAGACGATACGTATGGATATGGAAACTTGTCGTGCTTTCAACATAGATGTGACAGATTATGGGGGATATGTGGTAGTTATACAGTCCATAAGTCAGCCGAGGGTAGATTTTCTGCTCGCTTTTTCAAACATTATTTTCGTACCTCGCACGATGATGGAGACAGGTAAAGAAAGGGAAAGAAGTATGTCGTCTTATTAAATGAAAGGATGACACTCGAAGGACATGATATAACATGACAAGTCTTCTTAGAGATGTCGACTGACATGGACAAACATTCCGCTAGATAACGATCGTTTATTCTATGAGACTGCTGGTTAATAAAAAACCAGGCACGAGTTAGGAGATGAGATGACACGCCACGATCAAGATAGGTGGAAGATTTTTGATTTTTTTTCCAATATAGTTCGGATGTTGGGGTCTGTCGACAAGGCTTCAACGAGGCACAACGAGGGAAATGTTATAAAATCAAGTAGTTCAACGCAGACTCCTGAGGGCTCATGATGCACTCGACCAGGGGTACTGGTGGTGGCAACTTGTGCAAAGCGTACAAAAGGGGACTACTGCTCACTCGGTCGAGCTTAAGTGAGAAGCGGAGGGGGGAGGTCACTTGGAATCCAAGCCTTTGACTCGACACCAGGGACCATGCGATGGAGAACCTGAAAAAAGAACAACGGCAGTGCCACGAGCAGAAAAGGTAGAAAAATGGCATGAAGAACAAGACATGCAGCAGGACACTGTTCTGTTTGTTTCTGGTTGGCCATGTAAGGATTAAGCCAGCTTAAGCCATGATTCATAGCCCTACATGTCTGCCAATAAAAGTTTGTGCATCCAGCTTGAAGCATTTGATTCTCGATGGGGGAAAGAAACAGGATCATCTTCGGCAAATAGTAAGTGTGATTGGATTCGTAGATAGACACGGAGGTCGCATTCCTTTGATTCGTTATGTGGGGAATAGACCTTGTTAACTGTGCTGCTGGGTCACGTATATCCCTCAGGTCAACAAGGTCTCCAATTATCAAATACTTAATACATCTCGAGGAGTGTGCTGTACTGCGAGAGATTGTCAAATTGGGCCCCTAATCGCCATAGTGGGCTCGAGTGGGTCCCCCAAAGGGTCCCTCGGTCAGGTTACAGGAAACCCGGGTCGAGTCAGTAGCGGGTCATTTTCTCCTCCCTCACATCGGGGATCCCCTGGCCCCCCCCGGTCACCTTCACCCAGGAACCCGGAGTTCCCAGGTCCGGGCGTCGACCGGGTACTGGCTATCACCGGGCTCTGCTGTCCGGTAAGCCGGTGGCTCAAGGGGACCATGCCTCGCTTGGATCACCTTCGTTAAAAAGTTCCGTTCATTCATTCATTCATTCACTCACTCACTCACTCACTCTAGCCCCCCTTTGCTACAACTCTCTCTCTCGCTGTCCTGGGCACCACTGTATGACACAATCAGTCGTACTCAATTACTGTTTCTAATCATTTTAATTGCCACCCCACCTTGTGCTTCTTCGGATGGAAGAAGAAACCGGTGCTGGGTCTCTCATCCGATTCACTTCGCTTTTCTCGAATGCACAGTATCTGCTTCCAGTTGGGACTTGTGTTTCTGAGTGTCATCACGTTGCGGCCTGAGGGATTTTATTAATGGAGGGAGGGCCGAGGGAGGGGAATTGGCTCCACTGTCTGGGCATATGCAGCCATATTCTTACCAGCTTTTTTATATTCCAGGCCAATTTATTCCCGAGTCATGTGACGATATCAGAGGGGGAATAAAAAAGGGGTATTATTTTGGGGACCAGCAAATGAATATTGGAAACTCAAAAGCCCGAGCGAGGGGAAAAGAGAAATGTTTGAATAATGGTGAAAGCACTAGGCAGGAGGGAAGGAGCATGCAAATGGTACCAAAAAGTAAAACCTCTCTTATCTTTCTGACATGACATGATCTACAAATCTAAGGAGGTAGACGTCTATGGGGTGACAAAGGGGCTAGGAACAGCGCAGATGCTCGAGAAGATGCCGTTCAATGGATTTTTGTCTCGTTGCAGTACAGAAGGGGGCAGAAGCGGTCCGATTACAAAGGGGTAAATATTCCGCGAGATGGATGGCGAGAGATCGCATCAAATGACAACACTACCCACACCGACCCAGAGAGGCAACACGAAAGTGTGAGAAGTAAGTGCGAGTGCATCTGCGAGCGAGAAAGTGACTGAGAATTATGAAGAGAAGCAGGAGGAGGAGGAGGGCGAGGCAGGCAGGCAGGCAGGGGCAGCAGGGTGAAGATGATGGATGTCGTCGCTGTTCGCGTTTGACCATGAAGCTTGTACTGTGTGTGTGTATGCAGATGGATCGATCGGTGGACCAGATGGATGGGGCGATCGCTTTTGCAAAAGGACCCCTTGACATGACATGATTTTGTAGGACACCTGTTTCCTCGGAGCGACACTGAAGCCCATGTATGTATACAGATGTACAGGCAGGTCTTTTTCCCCTCGACTCTATATCTTTGTCGCAAGCCCAGCCCAGGCACTCCTCCCTCCCTCCCTCCCTCCCTCGCTCGGCCTGGTGGACAACCTTGTGTTGACATGGCTCCAGTCCATGTCCATTCTCCCGACCCATCCAGCCATCCTGCCGGCCGGCCAGCCAGCCAGCCAGCCAGCCAGCCCGCCAGCCAGCCCCGCCAAGCCATGATCCGATGCGATGGCTCTGAGCCGAGGACCTGTGCTAACAGACTTTCACAAGAGCAGCAAGTGGAGAGGGACCAAGGCGACGAAAGGGACGTGGTCACTGGGGGTAGGTGGGTAGACTGGACCGACATTCTCAAGGGGCGAAAGGAAAACAACAGAACCGAACAGGAACAGCAGCAGCAGCAGCAGCACCATCCAGGGAGGGCGGACGAGGATGAGGAGGAGGAAGAGCAGCAGCAGCAGCAGGGGGCAAGGAGGCCGAGAGAGAGAGAGAGCCCATCCCCCTCGCTGCCCCATTTTCTTCTCTACCTCTGCTGTCCTCATCACGCAACGCCGTACCCCTGTCTGATTCGGGCTACACTACGCTACGCTACGCCACACTGGTACCCGTCGAGCGAGCGGTACTGCTGGAGCATTAATAGAGGGAGAAGTGGAGCCGGGCGGGGCTCGGAATCCCAACGTGAACGAACGAACGAACGAACGCAACAGAACGGAAAACGAACCGCGGTGAGGGTTTGGCAGAATTAAGAGGCGAGCCGTTCCCACCAGAGGGAGCTAGAAAGTGGGCTGTAGTGGGGATCTGGATCAACTAATTTCCCTTGCAGGACACATCGAGGTCGAGGTCCAACTCCCTCTCCTCGTCCCTTAAATGGCGGTGCAGTAACTGCTTCAGATTTCGCCCCTCCACATTATTCCAGACAGTGACCCTCGCAACATAGATCTCATAACTGGAAACTCGTTGCCTCATTGAAAGACAGAGTGAGTGGGATCCCCGGGATGGCGAATTGAAGGTGGGACGGGCGGAGACGAAGGTACAACAGCTGCAGCAACAACAAGCAAGTGAGTGTGTCCGACGATGTCCTCGTCGTTGTTGTCCAAGCCCTGTGTGAAGATTCGGTGGAAGAGGATCGGGGGAAAGATCACGAGGAGGTGGGGCTAAAATGGCGAAGGGCGAAATATTCCCGACGAAAAATCGCGAAAGAAGGGGGCTTCGGTTGGGGCTAAAGTGGCTACGGGGCCAGAGGAGGACTGGGAGTCTCGGGGGCAAGGGAGAAAGGACTCGATTGATTCGTCGCCGGAGGGGGGCCGTCCAACGGTCCATCGAACACCGACCGGCTCAGGTGTTGATGTCAGCGCTGACCAGTATCACAAGGGAGAGGGGGCCGTCCGTTAAAAGACCGTATGCCGTAGGATGTTGAATCGGACGGAACAAGGGGCTAAGGAGAGGTCCTGGATAGGCCCGACCAAGCGGCGGCCTGGGCGGCGGCATGGGAAAGGGAGCCTGCCATGCTGACGTGGGATTGCCTTCTGTCACCGGTGAGGTGGAGCTGCCCCCCGTGAACCCGCATGCCGAAAGTGTTCATGCCCGAAGCTTCGCGACTTGTAAAATAAGCCCCCCGACGGATGACGAGCCCCCATCTCCTCCGGTACCTCTGTCTATCTATCCCCACCCTCGCAATCTTCTCGTACTCTCTCTCTCTCTCTCTATCATATAAGCCCTGCTCCGGAACCGAATGGCTCCCGTGGTGCACACAGAAATGCCATCCCCCTTCTTGTGGGGGTAGGTTCAGCTTCACATGGAATCTCTCTCTCTCTCTCTTGGGTGTTTACGTATATGACCAGGACCGTCGGTCGGCCATCATATCTTGTTTGCGGGCACAGACCGGGGGTACGAAAGAGTGTCGGGGTGAGGTCGGAATGAGGCTCTGTGAAGCCACGTTGCCCCAAGTCTTGTCGTCCACGTGCCAGGGCTTTGGCGGCTTTGGTGGAACCATTCTGCCTCTTATTGGGGAAACCTCTCGCTTCCCCCCTCGCCCTCCTCCTCCTGACCAGCAAGCCCGGCCTAACGACGGACGGACAGACAGATAGACGGACAACGGGATTCTTTACGTACTCATCATGGGGCCTCGCTCGACTCTTCTCCCTTTTGTTTATCGTATACTGTACTGTACCTTTTCCCTCGCAGGAATGGATGGATGGATGTGTGGATGGATGGATGGATCAATCAGTCTCTGTCAATCGCTCCGCGCGGTGAGTGGTGGCGTACCGACCTTGGCATCTCGCGGCATCCCGGCGCTCTTGTATCTATCGATCGCTGGTGACTCGACTCTGACTCTGACCCGAGTCGCGACTTGACCCAACCCGCAACCCGCTCGGAACTAGAGTTCGCACCCGACCCGGAACTGCCCCGCCCTGGGCCGGGCTGCGGCTGTGGTCCCTGAGGGCGCGATGAGTCATCCCATCCGCAGTGTTGCTGACATGAGGTGACAGCGGAAAGGGATGGGGGCCCATGCCCACCCGGCCCGGGCTGGGCTGGGCCGGGGCTGGCCGCGGGCTTGAACGTAGACGCGATGGGGGTGCTAAGGGGGCAGGGCGGGTGTTGTTCCGTGAACCAGACCGCACTGTAGCGAGCGGGGGCTGGGGTTACAAGGCAGACAGGCTCACGACACGATTCCCGACCGGTTGCGACGCTCGGGACGGGGAAAGGAGAGGAGGGGGAGAGGGGACGTAAAGCGGCAGCGAGGCGAGCGGAGGGGGGAGAAAAGAGGGGCTCGCAGGCGAGGGCGGGTGCTCCGGGCAACGTGGCGCGCGGGCGGGGGCGAAAACACGGGCGGGCTATGCCGGCTGCGCGGAGGACACCTCCCACCTGCTCCCAGCTTCCCGGCCGTTCTCCCACTTCGCATTGGCCTTGACGCAGAGCGGGCGCTTAAATTAATGCGCGACAGAACTAATCATTCCACCTGCTCTAATCTTAATCTAATCGCGCTTATGAGAAATCTGGGAGCGTTTAAGCTGCAGTCAAAGCGGAGAGGTCAGGTCCGAGGGCATTCTCGCTCACCTGCCTGACATACACCAGCCCCTCCCTCTTGTATTATATTAAAGAAGCCCCCGGGGCTCCCTCTCTCAGAGGGAATCGAGTCCCCAAACAAGGCAGCCAAAATACAGCCTCCTAATAAATGAGAGCCGCCATTTCCAAAAGCCTGTAATCACACGACGCCGCGTGGATTCCACATCCTCGCACCGGAACACGGTCGGCAGCCGCCCTACGTTTCCTCCCCGGGCTGAACCCCACCCGCTAGCAGGTCGCCGGCCGGTGGCCGTATGGCCCTACTCCAGGCCCGGCGCCCCTCCCTGTGACTGCACTACGTCTGTCGTCTACGAGCATCCTAGTCCCGGGCAGCGCACCCCGCTTTCCGGGCGGCCCCGCCTCCGTTCTCATTTGGACCATGAATCCCCTTTCGCTCTCCGCCCTCGGCTTTCCCCATCCTGTTCCCCTCCGCTGCCCGCCCCTGCCCCGGCCTCCTCGATTCTGCCTGCCCGCCCGCCTGCCTGCCTGCGCTGCAACGCTACCGCAGATCTGCTCGGCTTCCCTGCCCTTCTTCCGTCCGTCGTCGCATGCCTGCCCGCTCGCCTGCCGGGGCCTGGGGCTGGGCTGGTTTGCTCGCCTCTCGGCCCCCGCGCGTTGGTTGCATGTTTGCAGGGCCTGCTGTATTTCATCATCGTCATTTGCTCCCATACCGTCGCAATGACCCGCCGAGAGCCCCAGCCCCTTTTCCCCGACCTTCCTTCCGGGCCTGCGCCGGGGCTCCGGTCCGGTTCCTCTTCTGTCGCGTGCCTGCTTTGCCTTTCTCCTGCCCCTGGCTGGGGCTTGCCTCCCGAGTCCCGTCCCCTTCCCGTCTTCCGGCCCCCGCCCCGCGCAGCTCTCTTGCCGCCGCTCGCCTCGCAAGGTAACTTACCCCGCCCCGCCTCGCTCTCCCCCTTCCTCGCCACCCTAGCTTCCGACAACTCTCTGATGTTGTGAAGGACGGACTTCCCAATTTCTTTCTCTCTCTCTCTCTCTCTCTCTCTCTCTACCTCTCCCCCAGCCCCAGCCCCACCCCCCTCCCCACATCCCACTCCCCCTCGGTCCCCGCCTGCCTGTCCCTGCCCCCTCTTCTTCTGCCGCTGGCTTCTGTTCTGTTCTGTTGTTCTGTTGCGCGAATACTAGACGCGCTCCACTTCTTCTTCTGCTGGCTCGCTCTGACCCTTTTTCTTCTTCCTCCTCACCTCCTCCTGCACCTTCTCCTCCCTCCCCTCCTCCCCTCCCCGCTCCATCCTTCGCAAGCGAGAGAGCCGAGACTGCACCGCGTCTCCTCCTCCTCACCCCGCTCCTCGTCGCTGCGATTTCTCGGGTGCTCGGGCTCGGGCCTGTGCTCCCCTTCTGCTGCTGCTGCTGCTGCTGTTGGCACCCACCGCACCTGCGAGTGTGGAGGTAATCTCACCCCTCCCCGACGCGCCCTCAAACCTGTCTGTCTGCCCGACTGCCGAGCCCTCGTACGCCCGTCGAGCGATGCGTTACTGCTCTCCTCGTTCTGCGCTGCAATTGGTGCTCGCCTTGTGCGCGTCTGCGCGTGCCGTTGTTTCTTGAGAGCAAGAGGGCCCCGTCCGCCTGCAGTCTTTCCAACCCGCTCGTCTGTCGTTGCTTTCTTGCAGGACACCGCTTCGCGCATCGTCCGCCCGGAGGCCGTTCGCTCGCCTCCTCGCCTGCCTCGACCTCGACAGCGACCGGCTCTCGTGGAGCGCTGGAGTGTGCAGGTCGTAGTTGTGATTGGGAACAGGTTGGAAATACAGAGCTCGCACGGGGAAGTAGTTTACTCGTGCGCCAGGGGGGACAGGAAGTTCAAAGGACAGGCTCGGGAGCAAAAGCCTCGACCAGGACTCGGATTTAGGTGATTCTTGGAATTCGCTGCGGCCGGAGGACTAGTGGCGCAGTAGACCTCTCCCGGAAGGCACCCCAGGCAGGCAGCCTCGGGCGGAAATCTGCGGAACTGAGGTTCCGAGAGGGCATGGGGAAAGGAGCTCCAAGATGTGGTAATCAGCTGCGTAGTCTAGCATTTTAGACAGAAGTTCCGACCATGTCAGAAGCATCTTCCATCACTCGTCACCCCTACAAGGCAAACACCGGGCCCCTGCTGAAGTTCCAGCAATCGTCGGATGCTTCATCCTTGCCGCCAATGGCACGTCCCATGGCGAGCAGACAGCTTGCTACATCTCACACCGCTGCCTCCAACGTCTCCGTAGCAGGTGCGTCGTCCTGAACGCCCGCCCTCTTGATAACCCCGAGCGCCTGTCGCGTGCCTCGCGTTTCCTCGTTCTCAAACTTCTCGTTCGTTCGTGATGCTTTCGTTGGCAGGCGATGATGGCATCGATGCCGAGCTGTGGTACGCCTGTGCTGGTCCTCAGAAGGCATTACCACCCGTAGGCAGCGTCGTGGCCTACTTGCCTCAAGGTCACATAGAGCAGGTAATCACAGCTGACCTCCCCTTCCCTTCCCTTCCCCTCCTCTCCCCTCGCAACATCGGTTCTGTGTCTGCTGATTCTCAGGCTGGTCTCCTAAATGGAGCACATCGTGCGAGGAAGTCTTGGCAAGTGACGGTTCCCGAGGCCTGACGCTTCTCTGCCTTGCAGGTCGCGTCTTTCAATAATCAAGAACTCGACGCCCAAATTCCTCGGTATAATCTGCCCGCAGTGATACCATGTATGCTCAACGACATACAACTCAGCGTGAGTGTTTCCTTGTCTGTCGAAGCTGCCCCCTTCTTCGCTTCCTTCCGCTGAAATGCCAATCCGTCGGTCTGTCGGTCGGTCGGTCAGCTCCTCGGTCGGGCCGTCTTGACGCCAACTCACGTGAGCTAAGTTTATGCCTCGCAGGCGGATCCTGATTCCGACGAGGTCTATGCGACTCTCACCCTGTGTCCCATGAGCGAGCAACACGAAGACTCGTCCGACTGCGCCGAGCCCCCGCCACCTCCCAAGAGGAAGTCCCGCAGTTTTACCAAAACCCTCACTGTCTCTGATACCAGCACGCATGGAGGCTTCTCGGTGCCCCGACGCGCTGCCGATGACTGCTTGCCGAAATTGGTATGCGCATGTGGAAAATGTCTGGATTGTGGAAGCTAAAGTGTTTCGCTATCCAGCGTACGGGCTTCCGTACCCGGAGCACTGTCGATGTTTGACTGACACTCAGCTCGTCGTCCATCACAGGATATGAGTCTCAACCCTCCAAATCAGGAATTAGTGGCCAAGGATCTTCATGGCAACGAATGGCGATTTCGTCACATATTTCGAGGTAAGCAAGTATCCCCTACACGTTCTGGCAAAGGGCATGGAGTCGCGTCGTTCGACGATCTGCATTACAATCCTATCGTGCCTGCGGTTCCCACACTGCTGTCTAATCGACCTTCATGTTTCTCGTCGCGCAGGTCAACCTAAACGCCACCTTCTCACTACGGGATGGAGCGTATTTGTGAGCCAAAAGAGGCTCGTCGCCGGAGACGCGGTGCTGTTTCTCAGGTGGCTATTGTGTCTTTTAACAACATACTGCTTTCTGTTCCCTCTGTACGGTTCACTGGGAGCTCGTGAGGCCCAACGCACTGCGACTGACCGATGTGACTTGTCTTCAGGGGTGAGAATGGCCAGCTCAGAGTAGGAGTCCGGCGTGCTCCTCGCCAGCAACAACTGCAACCCAAAGTGTTGACGTCTCCAACGATGCACATCGGGGTTCTCGCGGCCGCTGCCCATGCGGCAACGGAGAAATCTCGATTCTCTCTAATTTACAACCCTCGGTATGCGTCTCACCACGAGGGAAGAGAGCTGTCGTTGAAACCTCGGCGTTTTGAGAAGTTCTTTTCTTCGCACAGTGGCAGATGTTCGAGATTAGTGATCTCTGGGTCCATCGAGTCGTGAACTACGGGCAGTCACCCTGTCTTTCCTGTCTGTACATGCAATTTCTCTTGCCACGTTATGGACGTCGGCGAGAATTTGTAGCACCAGGCCTTAATCCGTCTGAGTTTCTGGATCCTTCTCGTGTGCTCAGATCTTGCCCTTCGGAGTTCGTTATTCCGTACTCTAAGTACCTCAAGGCTGTGAAAAGCAACTTCAACGTTGGCCAGCGTTTTAAAATGAAGTTCGAATCGGAGGACCCTTCAGATAGGAGGTTGGTTTTCTAACGTGAGAGTTTCGTAAGTTCTTTCGTTAATTTGGGTTCTCAGTCTTCCGTAGTACGTAGTTTCAAAGTCTGATACTTCCTTCACATACAGGCATACGGGAACTATCACCGGAATTTGTGATTTCGACCCTGCCAGGTGGCCTGGCTCAGAGTGGAGATCCCTCCAGGTCGGTAATCGACTCCCCACAGCTGTTCATTCTCACATAGCAATTATCTCGCCGATTTTCTTTGAGCGGATGAGCGGGTCGTGTGGTCTTCTTACTTCCATATTCTCACGTGCAGGTTAATTGGGACGAATCGTCCTCGAGCGAGAGACAGGAGAGGGTCTCACCATGGGAAGTGGAGCCCTTCTCTCCCTCCACGACCATCACTCCGTCGGTCAGTACTAGAAAGCGATTGAGGCCGGTCACCCAACCACATTCTGAGTCAGGTACAGTCCCAACTACTAATTCCAGATGCCACCGATGTAAAAGTTATTAGAGATGGTGATGAGTGTCTTATTCGACGGGCGTGGCTCTTTGTTCGCAGCAGTGAACAGGAATGCCGTCGAGACAAGTAAGGCGCAAACTCAAACGATGAGGCTAGCGAGAGCTTTCCACGGCGGTCATGAAATGCTGCCGTCATCAGCCGAGGAGGAGGATGCGGAATCTCTTTCTGCCAAAATGTCTTGGATTAAGAGAGAGGACAACTTCAAGAGCGAAGCGCAGAGCGTTGGCTCTAGACAGGGCCCGGATAGTTGGATGTCTATCAGGAGACCCGACCCAGTGCAGGTCCCTGACATGTTTAGAAATCTCCCGGCTTCGGGAGTGCCGGATCTTCGAGGTATGATTGGCATCGAGAGGCGCCAGCAGGAACACTTAAAGTTCTGCGTCAAGCAATATCGGGAAAACAAGGATGAAATCTCGGGAACTACTCTGCAGCTGTCAAGTCCCCGACCTCCGAACTTGCAGAATTACGTCAAGTCATCCACAGATCTGAATCTCTCCGTGTCCTCGCCTGCGTCGAGCAACAAGGGATCGAGCCTTCTTTGGTCCAATTCTCAGTCTGTAACGTTGCCATCGTATAATGGTCACGAGTCGACGAACGCATCCTCTTGGCTCTCGTTTAGACCGGGACAGAGCGATGTTGCCGCCTCTTCGCCTCACTGCACTACATTGTCAATGAGCAATCTGCCTCCAGCTGATTCTGAAACGTCAAGCCATCCTTCGACTCCGAAGAGTTATCTATGGGAGAAGAGGATAAGGATGGAGCCGGACACGAACCGAGCAGCTGCTCCCGTTCAGAGTGAGCAAAAATGTAAAATTTTCGGGGTGCCTCTCGACAAGCCAACTCCGATCGTGATTCCTTCTCAAGTGCCAGGATCTAAGGCAGTGAGGAGCACGGACGATGGATCAGGACCGAGCAGCAGTCGTGGGCTGGAGAAAGTCGTGTCTCCCAGTCCGACTTCTTCCGCAGTCGGAGGACAGGAGCAGGATAAGGGTCCCCAGAGATCCAATAAGACGTCGCAAAATTTCCAACAAGGTCCAGTTCGTAGCTACACGAAGGTAAGCCTCCTGTCACGCGATGACGATGCGTGAGTTTTGAAGCTTTCATGGGTGAACCTGGATTACACGTATCAGGGTCGGGAAGATCAGGCCTCGTCCGGGGGCTGACTTCTCGTCGTGGTCAGTCATCTGTTTAGTCAGTTTGTTCGTACGAGCCAGATGTTCGTTCTAGAGTGTGAAGACGGAAGCTGACAGAGCGGGCACCTATCACGTGCAGATTCACAAGCAGGGATCGTTCGGAAGATCGATCGACGTCCAAAGTTATGACGGCTACACCGACTTGTTAAGAAAGGTAGAAAACATGTTCGAGCTGAACGGAGAGCTGTTCGACAAGAAGTCCGGGTGGCAGCTCGTGTACACAGACCACGAAGACGACGTCCTCCTCGTGGGAGACGATCCCTGGATGTAAGTCGCCCCTAGTACATGGTTTCTTGTGCATGCGAGTCCACGAAGGGGGGTTGCAAGTGCACGTGGGGGTAGGGCAAGGGGGGTGGGGCGTTATGGAAGGGGAGGGGAGGAGGAGACTCGTACCACGGGGAGGAATGGGAAGGGGCTGGGATGGGCTTGGGCTTGGGGATGGGTGGATAGCAATTCTGACGAGGTCGAACGTTGACGCGTGCGCAGGGAGTTTGTGAGTTGCGTGAGGACGCTGAGACTGCTGAGCCCGGGCGAGGCGTCGTCGTCGGGCAAGAGCGGGCAGTCGCACGACGAGGACGCGGGCGCGGGCAAGGACGGGGCCAAGCGGTGCGACTCGTCCTCGCCGTCGGCGGGGGCGCGCGGCGACGACATGTAGGAGGCGCGAGCGCGCCGGGGGGCGAGAGCGCGGATGGCTGGCCGCTGGCCGCGGCCGCACACGCGCCTGTGCACGGGGCCTGCGGCCGGGGGCCGGGGGCCGGCGCTAGGAAGTGATTTTTTTGGCGAGCAGTTGCGGATATATGATGATGATCTTTTTTTCTTTCTTTAATTGTAAAGGGGGTTTTTGGGTTTCAGCATTGGTGTACATGGATAGAAGGAAGACTCGCTCGCTGGGGCTGCCCCCGCGCGGACTCGGGCCGTCGCGAGAGCCTGCCAGCGTTAGATAATGTGCCGGATGTCTTGGCGTTCTATTCCCCGCGGTCCTCGTGGCAGGGATTTTGGATGGAACCATCGGCTGGTAACAGTACTTTATAAGGGGAAATTTTTTGGTCGCTCTTGTGTTGTGGTTAGAAAGGGGAGTCGTCGTCGTCCTCGTCCACGTCGTCGTCCTCGTCGTCGTCGTCGATGAGCTGCTGTGAAAATGTTTCATTTGGTGTCCGCATACCTTGGCAGGACCCGCCCGAACGCACCGTCGCTGGCCCCTTGCGAAAGAGTCTGCCGCTGCCCTTTTCTGCGGGGTTGGTTACCTCCGGCTCAACAAACAGCCTTATGTATTTTTAGATGTGTCATCCCTTGTTTTGAAGTGGTGTTGATGGGTTCGTTCCTGATCCATGCGTTGGCACTCAGGCAGGATGTCGCATCCAGTTTTGTAGAACGCTTTGTAGGAAGGATGGAGGAGGGGAGGGGAGGAGGAGGGACGGGAGGATGGATGGAAGGGAGGAAGGGAGGAAGCAAGTTCTCGGGGGAATCGAGAAGTCGGTGGGAAAGGGGAGAGGGATGAATAACGTGACTGGGCTCCTGTGTGACTCGAGAAGTGCTCGCTCACTTCGTGTACAAGTTAGCCTTGGCGTGTTTGTGGCCACGAATCCGCTGGGGATAGAGACCAATGTTTCTGGGGGGCACCCATTTCTGGGTGTATAGAAGGAGTTGATGATTTTAGTCAGTCATGTGCGTTCAGTTCAGTTTATGGTCGGTGATGGAGCATTTAGTTGGTCTCATCCGTCTCCTCTTTCTGAGGACGAGGCTGCTGAACTAAACTGCCGCCTTATATCATTCATGTAAAAAGAGATTTGTGCAATTGAGGAGAAAAAAATTGGCGCAATAGAGTTTGTAGAGCCAAGCTACCATGTCTTGTGCCTGGCCTGCCTTTCATCGACCATATGCCTTTTTTATGTATTTAAATTCTTCATCTATTCTCTGTTCTTCCGTCTCGCCGCTCCGCAATATCATTATCATTCATCTGCTTTTGCCCACTGTGTGCGTGTGCGTGTGCGTGTCCATGCTGATATATCATGACCCTTATGACTCGGCCCTCGGCCCTCCTCCGCTCTTGATTGTTTCGTGCGGCGCACTCCATCGAGTTTCCTCGCTTCTGAGGTGGTCGCGGTCGCAAGTCTCCAAGTCACCCGTCCCTCCCCCATCCCACCATCCCCAACTTTTCTTCCCGGCCCCCTGCCCTGCTGCTACTCTACGAGCACCAGTCTGAGCGCCTGGGCGCAGTCGTACCTCATGTATGACAAATTCCGAAACTAGCAGCAGCAGCAGAAAGCGTGCGTCCACCAGTCGCAGCCGCTGCGGGTGCCCCTGGCGTGATGTATATGTCGTCCGTTCCCGGAGAGGCCACCACGCGGGCGGCCCCACACGAGGAGTGGTTCGCTGTCCACGCGTTTCGTGTGACCCCGGGCGGACTAAAGGAAACTGCCCTTCAAGTCGTATTCCTGTCGAACCCAGTACGCTTTTGTACCTTTACAGATAAGTCTTTGCCACCTACCCACTTACAATCTTGATGCAATGTTGTGTGTTAGGCAAGTTGTTACGGCAGCGAGTGACTGCGCCTACTTCCCCTCCCCTCAGCTCACGCCCAATCAGTCCCCCGTGCCCATGAAAGTATCTCCGCTCGTTTGTCTAACGTTACACTGCTGTCGACGTTCCCCCTTCTGCTCGCTCGGGTCTCTTGCTCCATTCTGTTCGGTCCTGCTCCAGCGCAGCTCAGTGCTGCCGGGGGCCAGTCTGACTGGGGCCCCTCCCTGCCTGCCTGCGCTGACGGACTTCTTCTTCCCTTCGCCCTTGTCTACCAGCGTACACACTCGCAACAGTGGGCGCTAAAGCTGACAATAAGCGTTTACCCTGTTCCCGCCGTACGCGCGAGGCGAGTGGAAATGGATAAAAATCTCTGTCCTGCCTGGTCTGTGCAATCTTAGTGCCGAACATGGTTGTACGAGGTCAGAGCTATCCATCCAGTTCAGCCGTTGACAGTCCGGGCCTCTGCCAGGCAGCTGGGCATGTCAAGCGCGATCCTCCGCTATCTCGACCCTCCCGGTTCCAGGAAACATACTATCTCTGTCTGAACTGAATCCGTCTCCCGCTGGACTTTCACTTCATCCCTCACCGAGCCGTGGCCTGAGCTGAACCGAACTGAGCTGAGCTGATCTGAGCTGCCGTCGCTCACTATTCTTTCCGCCCTCAAGGTGAAAATGAGTGGATCCACTGCCGTATTTCTTATCCGTGGAGTCAATGATAGCGGGATTAAAGTGGGCTCGGTGGGGTCGGGGCTCGGGCTCCGTCGTCGGCATGCTGGGAGAATGTGAAAATTCGAAGGGGGTTAATGCAAATTGCGGCAGGCAAACGGGCTGAAGAGGAAGCTGTTCTCCATATCTGGTGCAGCTGGAACTGGAGACGGACTGACTGACTGACTGACAGGCGAGGCGTACAGAGAGAGAGAGAGAGAGAGAGCGAGGAGAGGGGGGGACGACCCCCTCCCCCCTCCTTCGGACCGAGCGATGGATCGTATCGGGGGCGACGGGGAAAAGTACCGCGCGGGGCTGGCAACGAGAACGTCGTTACGTAAGGGTGAGATCAGCCACGATCTTTTGGCACCAGCACAGTACAGTCCGTCGCGCAGAGTCTTCATCTCTCTCCCAGTCATATTCTACAAATTCAGGGCATGCTTTTTGGCCAAACTCTGAGTGTCACTAGGCCTGCTGACAAGCCTTAGAAAGGTCAGATTCTCTCCCATCTGCTGCCCGAGTAGACAGTAGATCCCATCGGCCCGTGGCCGCGAACTGTGTCTAGGAATTGTGGGGTTGTGTGTTGGAGGGGGAGTAAGTGTGAATGTATTTGTATGTGAGGTGGGTGGGTGGCGTCCCTGACCGAACTGAACTGGCTTCGCCTTGTTCTTCCCTCCTCATAGCAGACATACATAGCCACAGTAGCTGTTGCTTGCATGTGATGGACCCATGTGACCCTGACCTTTCTTCGGCGTATGTATGTGTGTATGTATTTATGAGACACCTCTAGCCCGAGAACGAGTCTCTCTCTCTCTTTCTCTTTCGCACACACAGCCCCCTAGCCCACAGCACAGCGCTCATGAGCACCTGGAGCCGGTCCCTCGCACTCGAAATCCGCCACCCTCTCCTCCTCCGGCTCTACCCGAGAGAACTAGACCGGGCCATGCCCCAGCCCAGCCCCATTTGCCGCTCCCAATGTACCGCACTCATTGATCTGAAGTAAAGGAACAAGAGGGGGGAGTGGAGTAGGGGCGGAGAGAGCAGCTGCGCGGGGCGGGGCGGGGGGCTGCATTGTTGAGGCAGCATTGTTTGCTGGTGCTGGCGCTTTTGGTTGGTAGAGCTTTACGGCTTCTTTATGTGCTGCACATTTATGGAGTCGCTTGAAAGATAGGTCGTATTCCTTCATTGGGCATGAAGGTTGTATGCATGCTCCACTATACTTTTTCCCCCGGTCTTCGAATCTCCTTCTACGACTGCTCAGGCGGAGCGAGTCAATCTGAACCTCAGCTCGGCTCGGCTCGGCCCCCCTCTCTTTATGGGGATTGAAAGGAGCTGCAGCTCTAGACCATATTCATCCGGCTACATGTTCACTCGAGCTGTGCGTTGCTGCTGTCCTCTTGGTCACAAGCCCATCAGGAGCTTCGGCGCTTTATGACTCTTGTCCTCTACGATTCCGACCCCCACTCTTTTTGAGCCGGTCATCACTTTCTTTGTACTTATTCCAACGCACTTCCATCCCTATTTAGCTCCCTATCTGGAATATGGGGGTCCTGCTCGTGATGAGCTCCGCCTTATTCTAAGATTTTTTTGGGGCTTCGGATAAGACTATAATCGTATATTTTCCATTCGTCTCGAAGGATCTAAGTCAACAAGGACGCTAATCTGGTTCGACCCGGTGGAATGTTTCGCCCACATTTTAAATTCGGCCCCCTCATGAAGGCCGTAAAAGGCAGCAGTCAGCAGGATCTCGTATTTGTCACAGATGCGCGCCTAATTACTATCTTATATGTCACGTACTTTCCTCGTACAGGTGTAATTTGCAGGCTCCCCTCAAGCCGAGCCGGGCCGAGCCGACCCTTAAAGCGGTCTGAATCAGATATCTAGCACATCGCGATCGCATTACCGCATCACAACCCAACACACACCCCGCACCGCACCGCCATCCCCCGCGGCAACACGTCCGATTCACCTTGACCAGCAATGGATGAGCTCGCTCACGGCATTTGGGGTTATGGGGCCACGAGGGCCAAATCGGGGCCGAGTGCAAATGGGCTCGGGGCTTGGGGCTGGGCCTGGGGCTGGGCATGCATGAAGAAGAAGATTCGCGCGCAGGAGTACGGTAGAGTTGGAAGTGGATCTATCCGGAGACGAGCGAGCGAATCTTTGGGTTTGGGCCAAGAGGTCCAGTTCGCCCTCGAGAAAGCGCGTCGCATTTGCTCGTGTTCACTCTGAGGCGAAATTGCGGAGTGTGCACTTTGCTGGCTGGCCGGCCAGAGCACATTGTTGCCATTGTGGGGAGTTGGGGAGCTGCGCGTGCTCGAGCGTAGCGAATATTGGAAGCGAAAGGCGGGAGCGCGGGTCAGGTCAGATCACGTCAGGCCAGGCCAGTGCATCGCAGCGCAGCGCAGGTCGGGTCGGGTCAAGCCAAGAAAAAGCGCAGGATTTTCGTCATCTGATCTGATATTTTGAGGCGAGCGAGCGAGCGAGCAGGCAGGCACGCAGGCAACAGCGACAACAACTGCTACTTCCTCCTCCTCCTCCTCCTCCCCAGAACCAACACCAACAGCAGCAAGCAGGCAATCCCTTCATTGCACCGGCGAGTATTCGCAGATCGTACACACGAACTTGCAACGAATCTATCAGTGGGCGACGAGCTGGGTCTATCATTGCTAAAACGGCAACGGTATCCACGAGTAAATATAGGAGTGCAGTCATAACGGTGGCTGAGCCACAGGCCCAGCGAGCAAGCAAACCCATTCTCAGACGACGCAAGCGGCGAGTCCGAATCACGAACCTCCACCCCAACACAATCAAGGCCAATTCCATGATGGCCCCAGCCCCAGCCCCAGCCCCTCGCCCTTTCCCCTTCCTTCTCCCACACCTTACCTCTCACTTGCCTCCCTCTCTGAGCTGATGCTGAGCTAAGCTCTCTTCCGAAGCGAAGCGATGCGCGATGCGATGCGATGCACGGTCAGAAGCTTTCTTCCTTCCCGGGCCAATCCGCCGCGTACATGATCCACTGGCAGTCGCGCGAATGCTCTCTACCCCTAGTCCTATCGTTTTTTGCCACCATGTGTGTTCCATTATGATTCTTTATGATTCCGTTTTCAGGTTTATTCTCTAACCCGCCCGTCCGGCCCTCCCACCTCCAATCGAAGCAAGCACTTGTCTCTCAGATTCCCCCCCACCCCCCAGTCTTCAATCACTTGTCTCTCAGATTCGCCTCTACGTATGTATCTCGGCGTATCCCCTCCTCTCTCGCTCTCTCGCTCTCTCTCTTGCCGAATCCCTCTCACTGCCTTTCTGTCTTCGTCACAATCATATCAACGTTGAATTCGTTGTCGAATTTTCGTTTCTCATCTATTTACCCACTGTTCTTTCCGGCTGCATGTGCATGGCGAGGGAGAGTGACAAACGCGGAGCCTAATATAAGGCCCGCTGTAATTTGCGTACCGAGAAGCCATAAATATGAAATTACTTGGGAGTGGACTTTGGGGCCTAGCAGAAGTGGGGCTCACTGAACTGGAGTTACTGCCGGGAGTGACCAACGACGACAAGAGCGCAGCCCCCGGTCCCCTTTACGGGCTTGTAGTGAGAGTTCTTGTCTGTGACCGGGTGGTGTTCTTGTACTGGTTACCGTAAAGTGACACTTCTTGCTATGCTGGTGCTTGCCATGCGATGAGGCTTTCGGAGGTTGTCGTTACAAGAACTTGCGACAGGTAGGCTTGGCCACGGTCCGGTCCGGACCGCCGGTTAACCTTCGGGACCGGTTAACCGGTCCCAGATTTCTCCGGACCGGTTAACCGAAAAAAATTTCCTCTGGCAGCGAGGTACCCAATTCGTGATTGAATGTGAGAAAATTCGCGAGAAATTTTTTTCACAAATTGGTACAACTCAGCTCGAGTCTCTGAACTTCCAACCGTGAGCTCATTTGAGTCGCGGCCCATCTCTTTCCTTCCGCCATCGAAAATTTTTGGGTATTAAGGCCACTCCCCATCGGCCACGTAGGGGTCCGGACCGATGGTTAATCGGTCAACCGTCGGGACCGGTTAAAAATCGGTTAACCGTAATCGATACGGACCAATCCTGGACCGGTTAATATACCGGTTAACCGGTTAATTTGACCGGAAACCGGTCCACAAATTTTCCGAACCGTGGCCAAGCCTAGCGACAGGCAGTAGATGATGGTTGTTAGAAATCTGAAAGCACCTGTGTGTCCTCCTGTCCGGCCATGGCTTTGAATTTGTACCCAGCCCCTTTTCCAAATGGCGGGAGGAGAAGGCAGCAGTCTATGGAAAAGGATGGAGAGCGTCTCAGAATGACTCCTCGATCTAAAGATCCATGATTAGCAGCAATTGGAGCGGGCATGGGCAGGAGTCGATGAGGATATGGCATTAGCGCAGACAGTATCAAGGATGATGCCAGGAAAGAATGATGAGAGAGTCTCCTTTCTTGAAATGTCTCGAAATATTCCTGCGCTGCACGGCCTATTGCAGTCGTGGATGTGGCGAGGCTAGCTTCCTTTTCTGGGAACTTTAGCTCTAGTCTCATATAAAAGCGGGAGAAATGTCAAGAATCTTCTAATCACAATCAGGCCAATGATCAGATCAGATGTTGCATCTACACGTATCAGATGCAACGATATTCTTCACGCGACGATGATGGTGGAAATGTGACACGTAGAGATGTGGATGATGAAGGTACAATGGCTTGCGAGAATTATCGGATTTGTGTTCCCTCCGACACTTGCACCAAGATTCTGAATCAAGCTGGGATCACTTCATACTTAAAATTGGAGATCAAGGACTGAACAATTAAAGTAGCGATGGGTTGAAAGGAAATGAAGCTAATCAATTAGCAGATATATTATCTCGTTGACACCGCAGAGAAGGATGATGAATGCATAAATTATAATACATTAATATCATTGGTATGTGCCAAACAGACCAGAATTGTTATATTGAAAGTCCATTTAGCCAAAGATGAAAATAGTGGAGAGACTAAACATTTTGAAGAAAATCATACCATTTGCGTCCGGATGAACAAAACAAATCCCTGAAAATCTTCCATTTGCATCTGGAAAATGTGAGCATACATTACTTGTAAAGATCTCGATTCTGGAGTCTAGTCTAGTGCAAAGTTTGTGATCAACATAATCTTATAATTTGCGAAATCTAATCACATAAGGTATTCTTGATTAATATATTCTGTCAACATTAGATTCAAGAGCACAAAGAAGTAAAGTTTATACTTTATAATTTATCCATGATGTGATATGTGTAACGTGATATGTGGAGAGAAGGTGATTGAGATTTGTCAATCCATACGCTACATTTGGTTCCATTATATCATTTTAAAGGGAAATTCACGAAGGTATTTGTCAACAATATATTACAGTTGGTTCATATGGGACAGCGGAGAGATATTGCAGGGAGGCATGCACGTTTGACATCTCAAACCGTAGCATAAGCAAATGACAACACATTACTTATCATGTGGTGAGAAATATGGAGCAGATAAGGTTATTGTCATAACATCACTCATACTTTTTCAATAATTTTTGGTCTTATTTGCATCTTATTATAACTAAGAGCAAGATATACGTGGCAAAAATCACATCCACCTCTTTGCAACTTTCTCAGTCATGTCAACTAGGTAAGGATGAAGATGATGTGATTGATTGAGATTGATTAAACATATGTATTCGTAAATCAAGCTCTCATACCCTATGATTCGTAATGTTACTCATCCTACTCAATTGCTATGACTCTTCAGTCACATATAAATCATTTGAATTTATACAAAACTTCTTTTGAAAACACTTTTTTACATTTCAGTAAATTCTAACCATAAGATTGGGTGGTTTTGCATGAGAATTATTCATCACACCTATGCGACGTACTTTTTTCACTAAAAATATGTTGAAAGATTGAACCACTTCTCAAGCTTCTTTGACACATGTAGGCGGGACAAACCAAGTATGATGTAACTAATAGCGCTTAGAGAACCTTCACAAATCTGGTGGTCGTTGTTTATCTTATTTGTATTTTCATTGGTTGCATTCGTTACTTTCAAAGTATCGGCATGTGCATACCTTCATCTCACACAAGAACTGTTGCTAATGTAAGCTCTATCTACATCTCCTCAACTTACACGATGAACGTCGGGATCTAGTTTAGATCATGAGTATCATACTCTTGATGTGAATTCAAATCAAGGGCAGTGTGGTTGTATTCATACCTTTTTGGAAAAAAGTTCATCCAAAAAGAATCTTTTGTGATGAAGCTGCAAAAATTTTTTGCAGCTTCATCACAAAAGCTGCAAAAAGTATAAGATGGTAATAAGAAATAGGGTGCTATTGCAGATGATTTTGATATGTAGTTATTGTGGAGATTTTGCTGTAGATTTTGGCCACAACATTGTTCTTGAATCTATTGTTATCACCATCATCTTTTCTAGTGTGAATTACAGTTGAAATATATGAAAACGTGATTTAGAATTATATTTGAAATTTATTTCAAAAAAATAATTATTCTGAGTATTTTTATAAAATAATTCAATTTTTTTATAATCCAATTTTTTAAAAATAAATATAACCCAATTAATATACTATAAATATCTTTTATCTAAAAACACGTTTTGAACATTTCACTAAACCATTTGATCAAGTAATATTCATCATACACAATCATTTAGGAAAATATTTTTAAATCATCTAAATATTTAAAAATAATAATATGCTTAAGTAAAAAATATGGTTTTTTAATCACTTTTATCAGTCATCCAGAAAAATTTATTAAGATTATCAATGAGTAAAATAAATTTTTATATTAAAAATAATTATAATCAAAAAATATATTTTAATTGAAAATTTCATACAAACTAGATTAAATATGTTATTAGCAATTTTATAAACTATGTGATTTTCTTTATGAACTCTTTTCGGCTAGGACTTAATAGTAGTAAATTTGATGAGTACAACTTATTAGATTTATTTCTACAGTTTCCTGCAAAGTAATTTTATTGATTATGGATATAACTCAAGGCCTCATTAAAACTATTGTTCTAAAAATTGATGTCACTTTTGCCATTGATAAACTGCCGTAGATGCACATTTTTAAAATACACTGCCACAATATTTGAAACAAATGACATGGCGGAGATATATATACATATAGTTAGTGTACAAGATTTATGACATAAATGATTTGACTCATAAATCTTGTTTTTTTACAGCAGTTGCTTTTGTTCATTCTTTGAAGTAGTCAGATTGATCACTATGATGCAATGCCAATTTTTTGTATTTTTTGGTGGAATTTAACAGAAATATACCTCTTTGAATAAATCATTTGACTAATTTAACTATTTTTCCGTAATTTATTCATTTATTTCGAATTGGATTAGATAAAGTGGTCATTTTATGACAAATAGCATGATTTATTGCCTATAAATGTCTAAATGGTGCATTGAATCCGGTAATTGTTTTTTTCTAATGCATGTTAGCAATGTAGTATGTTTTCAAGCAAAAATCTAGTCAAAGATTTGAAAAAACTCATTCTTCTTCCCTTGATAGAGAAAAATCATACTCAACCAACTCTGTTTGCAAAAGCGCAACTTTGTGCTTTTGGAGGCGGATTAGTTTTTATATTTACGGAAATTCAATGGCCATATTTTTGAAAATCCAAGATTAGTTAAAAATGGTTGTCATTGAAGAAGCCAACCGCATCAAAACTGACTTCAAAAGTAACTCCTTATCATAACATAACTTCAAATCACGATGATGTGAACAGATTTTTTTAATATCATAGGGCTTAAAGTTGGCAAATAAAAAACGGTGTTTGCTCTTGATAAGGAAATTAAATCAGGCAGTGGCATTTCACCTACTCATCGACATAGTTGTCAGATTTTCACATTGAAAATTACTTCATTAAGATTGCTTTTTTTAGTGCAAACTTCAATAAAATCTACCATTAGTGAGCTCAGCATGTACATTGTACATAATCCTCTCTTTTTTGGGGTTCTAATAGATAAAGTAGTTGAACTACAAACAATTCTTGATCTAACAAAAATCCGTGTAAGTTTTTTTTGAATGATCATATATCTTGGTTTGTACCTGCCATGTCCAAGCAATCGCAGGAGTATTGCGAGCACAAGTTCAACAATCGCATGCATTCTTCAATTGGACACCGAGCTGAGGACGACCTTGGAAGTCCGACCGCGTGCTGAACGTTCATGGAAACATTCCCCAACTCTTTCATTGCGTCAAACTGGCGCGATAGCCTATTAGAGAAGATTCAGCCTCGCTTTTCCACCATCCCTCACTCATAGAAGTCGCCACCTTCCTTGTCTGGACCCTCCTCTTCCAACGGCGCTCTTGTTCCGCCCTCGCCTGCTCCAACCCCGCGCGTTCTAACTCCGGCGCGTGCTCGGTTGATTGCGACCATGGTGAGCATTGTTGCATCATTAACGACGTTACCGCCCCGTTATGGTGGCCTTGATGGATCATTCCAAACCATCATGCATCAAAAGAAGCGTCAAAGGTGCGATCGCGCGGTCAATGCGAGGAGCCGCATTGAAGTTAAGCTCGGGAGCAAGAAGATCGTTCAATTGCTCGCCACTTGGAAGTCTTTGGATGTCTAGGAGCACGCGGAAGGGAATGGTATCATCATTGCGCTGATCAAACTTGACATTTTCCAGATAGAGATCCACACGATGTTAGGAGTAGGAGTATATTAGATTGGTCGCCTCCAGAAAGCCTTCCATGATGGCACGGTCTCCGACCAACATGCGATAAGATGCATTCGCTCCACTCCCAAGCACGCAGTCACCTCTACTGGGCTCGACGCTATCAAGTATCACGTGCAAACGTTTGAGTTAGAAAATGGATCCCGTGCTCACACCGGCAACCAATGTAGTATTTTATCAAGGAAGGAGTAACATGATTATCAATCCACGCGGATTACACCCAGGTTCAAATCGCGGCCGGTGCCCGGATGTTGTCGTTGCCTTGGTGGAAGCACTTATACGCTTTCTATATTTCGGGCTTCATCTCAGCCGCAGCGTGCAAGACTTGTGCAATGCGTGTGTGCGTCTCAATATCGATCTGCAACAAGTCGATCTTTTAAGCACAGTGTTGAACTGCTCCTAGAGAAAGAGATTCATCTGGATGCCGCCATTTCACAACGGCGATTCATTTCAGAATTCACTATAAAGTTTGCTGGGAAGCACGCACCAGAACAGCTCCTACCTCAAATCATCATTGCGGACTCGATGGCCACTCTTACTCCGAATGAGGAGGTTTATGATCTTTGTGGCAGTCTAGACGACAACATCGCTTCATCGTGATCAACGTCGATTTAAAAATTCAGATCGAGATTGAGTACTATGGATTAAGTTTTGCGCTCCCTGTCTACGATTTAGAGCGCCCGTCGGTGGACTACTTTCAATCCAACCTCATGATGCAAAACTTTGTCATCGCTGAGCTCTCGAATGAGATCAATCATGTCTTGTAGTATGACGAGCGAGGGCAAGACAAATGCGTCGATGCCATGTGCAGTCTGCGGCTACGTCACAATCTGAAGATTGTCAATAAGCCGTGCCCGCCAAAGATCTTGTTCATGATCCGTGACAATTGCGTTGGCCAGAACAAGTCGTAGTGAATCATGCAGTTCTTCGCCATGTTGTTGTTGTTTGTGTACGAGAAGGTTGTAATCATGTTGGAGTTGCCAAGACATTCCCACAATGCGGCCGATCGCGTGGTTGCTCATTGCCAAAATGCGATCCAGAAGTAGAACTTGTATCATCCGATGAACATAATCGAACAATGGAACGGGGTGAAGTCCATCACTGCAGAATTCCTCAATCATCAAGACATGGATCAATCATTCAACTGCGGCTGGAAGCTGCTGCTTTCGAAGTACTTCAAGCAAATGACGTCGGGGTATACGCGTTCGTATTTCTTTGAGATCGATCAGGGAGTTTGCACGATGCATCATCTCGTGAACATGCTTGATTCCGAAGCAATCAGAAATTTGCTCATCAACGTCGACAATATCGATCCCATCCGTCGCGCGTTTCTCACCAAGTTGTGGGGTGCTGACATCAAATCATTTGAAGTAGGTCTCATGAACACCCTCAAGCTACCCAAAACGCCGCTGATCAAACTTAGCGTCAAGAAGTTGCGATCATTGGCAAAGAAGTGTTTTTTGATTCCAGCGAAACACTTGTCGTATTTTCCATGCATCTCGTTGTACCTACAGTAATCCGATGATGAGCAAGAGGCTGGTAGTGAGAACCGCGACTACAAAGCGAAGAAGAAGGTTAGTTGAGTGGCCAAGAGGATGGTGCCTTCCGTGCAGAAGAAAGTGGGTCGACCGAAGAAAAATCTGGTCATGGCCGCCAACCAACCGTCCATTCTGACATTATTCATCAAGAAGGGTAGTTAAGTAGTCCACCCCGCCTTGCAGTGCAGCACCGTAGTGTAGAACACTTCCACGCATTAAAACATGGTCATCAGCGATTATTCCAAAATTGAATAGGCGGATATATTTTATTTATCGGTAGCGATGTAAGCATTTTTCGTCCAAAACATACCATTTTTGAAAGAGCTACGGAAAAAGTGGCACACACGGATTATAGTGAAAATCCTGATTATTGCCACCGGGCACTTATGTCAACGGAGATGAAAAATCATACATGTTAAGCGAAGATAAATTTTGTTTCATAATAGCTTAACGTTGCGATAAACGATTGGATCACGAGATCCACTTGATGTAAAGCCAGGCGATGCAACTGCAACAAGTAGCGTTACAAAGCCATAGACATGTATAATCAAGTTTGAAGCTTTGTCCATTGAGCATACAATGAATTTGTACTTCAAGCTCTTGCATAGTGTCTACACAACAATCTCCATTACATCAAAAATTGCATTGCGGTTATAGATGTCAAGAAAATTGTAATAGCATTTAGATGATAATTGTGAAGCTTTTCAAGAAATCACAAACAAACATGGATGTAAATGTAAGTTGTATTTTGACAGCATGAGCCATCTATAGCAATCGATAACACCAAATATTTTTCCAAAATGCATTGAATTGCAACTACACACACTGCACGTGTTATACAATAACATCCTTGTTGCAATGTTCTAACTACGTACATCTTGTACATTAGAGTATATCATGCAACAAGAGAATTCTTGAACAACAAAACGTGTTGCAAGCTCATAATGTTTCATCTATCTCACACAAAATAAATATTTTTGAGTTGCATCATCAAAAAAATAATTTGATAATGCATTAAAGATAGTATTCAACTCATTTTTTTAGGGCTACACAACATATGTTTGATAATAGTTTTGACAATATGTTTGTCAATGTCAAATTAAAGATGCGACGATTTGAGCTATATGTGAAAATAGATTCATCTTTAGCTCCATTTATGAAATCATTTAGCTTGATCATCTTGATTGAGATTTAAAAGAACTTTTTCTTTTCATCATCGGAAAAAGTCTAATAAATTATCCATCATTCTTAATATTAAAATGGTAAATGTCTTTGATAAGTTTGGTGACAAAATGAACTCTTAATAATCCAACTTGTCTAAGATGTCCTTGCGATCAAACATAACACAAATTTTGCATTGAACACCAAGTATCAATCCTCATGGTCCATAATTGCAAGTCTTGAAATCATATTGCATATCATGTTTATGTTGGAAAGAGATGAGGATAGAAGCGGAGACTTTTTGCTACTTTGCGGCTTGGAAAGACATTATTAAGAGCAAAGATGAATGTTGAGAAACATGGATGATAGAAAAACAGCTCAATCAAGCTTGAAATAACATGAAAGTAACTATTAAACCGATTTTGTGACTCGCAAAACAAATCACAGTTTTAATGAAATTTTATTTCCATGAAGTGGTTATTTTTTAACAAAAAATTTAATTAAATTAACTATCTATAAATAATTTTACTAATTTGAAGAGATTTGCAAGTTACTAACATGTTGTCAAGCTAGGTTAAAAAATTTACAATGTTCATATGTTACAAATTTTTTTGCATTCCAAACTCTACCGGAAACATCTAAAAAAATTAGCACATCAATGATTATGCAAGCTATAAATAATTGTATGTGGAGAAAAAAAAGTTATTTTGACAACAAACAACAATCAATCATTCATTCATGTTTTCCTCAACAACATCAAGAACAATATGAAGTTTGAAATTTCTAACTTGATCATTGTCAACGACTTGATTGTTGATATGTTATTCAATTTTTAGATTGAATGAGAACGTGAAAGAGTTTGAACTAATCTCTAAAGCAAATGCAATAAAATTTTTCAAATTCACAGAAAAAGATGATTTTTGTGAAGATCCAAAATAATCTGTACTTCTGGCTCTCAATCGATCATACCAAGATTCATCTTTTGTTCAATCAGATTGCGATTGTGATCACGCAACATTGCAATTGTACAAAGAATGCGAAGCTAGTGAAAGTCTTCAATCATATGTTGTGACAACATGTACACTTTTTGTTAGATTGCTGCATTACAACTACTTTTTAACTAACTATATAATTCATCTGTCTCAACACTCTTGCTTGTAGGCGATGAGTCAACACATCAAAAGACGTCATGATTGGATAACATATTTGTGTTTGTGTCGATGAAAATCTAATCAATCTTCATTTGGTTTTGATGTACTATTTAAATGTCAAAATGCGTCACAATGCATTCAACTATGTGAAGATGATTAGCATGGTATTGAATATTCCATGCTATGCCTGTCTAGATAAATAGATTTTTTGGCATCTAATGAATTAAACACAATAATATGTCAAAATGTTGGCATTGCGACGTTGCTTTAAAAATTTGTTGATGTTAATGTTGCATGTGCAATGAAATTTGCATTTGTTGTACCTTGTCGTGAAGCATACCATCAACAATATTAGCAATGGAGATTTTTACAAGGTTGCTTGTGCCTTTTTAATGCACATGCTATCAATGTTGAATCTCATCATTGAAATGAGATTGGAATGATTATAATATACAAACGGATGGATGATATTTGAAAATTTCTTTGAAATGAATTATCCATAACAGCAATCGCAAACCACTTTCAGCTCCTGTCAGTCTGACACAAAATCATTTTCCAATAGAGTGATAAAATATTGACATTGATGGAAAACTTTGTCAATATGCACGTTGTTGTTTGACAATGTTAAACAACTTCATGGAATTGATGATTTCATCTTCTTCATAGATTAATGTGGAGATGTTTGATACTAGTGATGAATAAAGAATTTTGACTAATTCAATTTGCTATTATATTCACAATGAACGCTTGTGGAGACACAATATATGTACAAAGCACTTTCAAATCCTCAAAAAGCCAACGTCTTCAAAAATATCAGATATTTAGTACTGATCATCATCATTGAAGCTTCCATCGTGCATGTTGAGCAAAACAATAACAACAATATTCTTAATATTGAGTTCCGCCGGTTATGTGTGCTAACATTTTAAGATGCTCATGTGCATCTTCATTTACATGTTGAATTAATTTTGTGATCACATTTAAAAGCATTTATAAAAAATCGTATTTAGTAGTATCAAAAGTAGTTTGTCAAAGCTGCAAAGACTATCCTCATGTTAGCATTAAAGAGTCACGACTTCCACCACGTTTGAGATACAAAAATCAATCAAAATAATCAATAGAAACAAAAAAAAAAAGACAACATCATTTGATTTGAACATTTGTGTTAGTTATGTATGAGCTTGTTATTGCATTATTGAATATGTGATTTGTGGAGTTCAATCTTTTGGTTGTCAAGTTTGAGTAAGACAATTGATGAACACATATAACATTACTAGTTTTAGCCAATATCATGCATTCTAAGCATTTCTATTTTCTTTCATATCTTTTAAGTATCCTACTCTTCTTAAGCACAACAATAAATCATGTTGTTGAGAAATGTTAATTATGTCAGTGATAAACCAAGTTCAATGTCATTTTTAATAAAGAAAGGGCAAAAGTTTCATATGCCATATTGTATGAGTCTTGGATTACTCTGCCTACAACATGAGTTCAAGAGTAGATTGTTATGAGTTAACTATGTTCTTCTTGTTACTCAAGTTTATTTAACCTCAATCAATGAAGTTGATTAGACAATCAATATATATGAGAACTCATGAAAGCTCTTCCTGACATTTTAGGTATTTTTTGTCCCTAGAGTTTTAGCTTGCAGTGACGAACAATGTGTATATATTATGTATATGTGTGTGCATGCTTGTGACAATTGATTGTAAGTTCAACATTTAGGATATGACAAACATCAACATTTTTTAAGAATTAAAATTGTATTACAGATTAGATTTGTGATACATTTGATAACAAAATTAAATGTATTTATTGTTTTCTTTTTATATTTTATCTAAAAATCATGAATAATTTTTTAAATACTGAATTTTTCACATTTTCTCACAATTTTTGTGCACATATTTTCACATTAAAAATATCACACGTCCAAAAAATTTAAGTGATTTATATCCAGATTAAATTTTTAAATTTTTAAATTTTAATCACCGAAGAAAATTATTAATCAAAATTTAAATAAATCTATTATCACTCAATTTATCAAATGAAATTTGCTACAAAAAATGTATTAAGTATTTATATTATTAGTGTTAATTTGAAAATAAATAAAACAGAAGTTAAATTAATAATTAATTTTCATTATTTAAATAAATATTTCATTAATTTACAAATATATTGAAAATTTAATAACTCAATATTAATTTTCAGTAAAATTTATTTTACAGCATTTATTGCTTACATAAAATATTTTTAAATAAATGTAATAAATTCCATACTGAATAAGTGATTAGAACTGAACTTAAGTTTGCACAATCATCACATAAGAAATATAAACTAAAATCAGTTTAAGAAAACGGAAGTTCTTAAAATATTTGAGTATACTTTGAAATAACAATACTTAGAGATTATAATCATTCTCATACTTTTTTGAAAACAATATTTTTGCATATGATAGAAAAATTGAATGCTTTGGCCTCGTATGGAAAAAAAAGGGGGAAATTGTATATGTATTTCCTAATGGAGGTTAAAAGATATGACAATTGATGATAGATTCAAATTTAAAATATAAATTTCCCAAAATATTTCTATGTAAATTTGAGAAAGTAACTTAATATTGATTTATTTTTCATGTAATATATAATACAAGGCAAATATATGATGAACAAATTATGGATGTAATGAGAAATATGAGACTACATATTTTGCAATAGTATAGTATTGATATCAAATTGAATAGAATCTTCATCATCATATTTCGTAAGGAAAATTTAAAATTACTTTTTGACATTTCATGTAGATTTTTACTTAACTATCTTAACATATCTTTTTTGTTTTGTATGATGTGATCGAGAGCTAGATAAACATTATTTACTTCTTTTTCTACTCAAGTAAAAATATATTCAAAAGACATATTTTTATGAAAAAATGATTGTGTCCCAACTTTGTGATGAGAAATTCAAAATTACATGAATTTATTATCATCGAAGTTAAGAGACATCAAACTTACTATCTACTATTGACCCCTTGAGTTTCCCTATTAATCGTTTACTACCATAGAATTGAAGTAAACAGCTTTTCAGTAAAAAAATGCATAAAGAATATTCAAAAAGAAATCAAAGTCGATGGTACCAAGAGATTTGTAAATAGTTATCAGACGATACCACTCCTTGAATCGGAAAAGGAAACCCATTTAGGTTGAACTAGTCGATAATGCATGAAAGTAAAATAAACGCATCTGTACATAATTTAAGTCAATTCATTGTCGTACTTAGAAACGCTCGCAAGAGATGTAGAAAGATTTGCAGTAAGTATGCGTTTTCGTATATATGAATTCTGAATACATATTGTCTTGGATTATGGTCAAGATTGAAGTGGCCAGTTAGCTTGAAGACATTCTGAATATTCCAATTTTCAATTCACTTGAAGATTGCGTTCTTTACTGTTCCTTTCATGTTTGCATTGCTTAAGAACTTATTATGATTTATAACCTATTAATATTATCCAATTTGAGATTAAATCATTCTAAAGTTTTGCATTATTTTCACTGTATGACGATACGGACTTCACGTTGTCAGTAATATGCTTACAATATGTTAATATTCCCCTCTAAATCAATATCGAGGAAATTGTATACGCACAGTATATTTCACGTTTCTACGTGTGTTCAGAAGTAGTTTTCTTTGTGATTTTTTTCTACATTATATTGTTATTAGAAGCCACTACATTTATTTCAGTTCTTTGATTTGTCTCTGTTAGCGGCCACGAGCAGTAAATGTCGATTTCAAATTAACAGCCCACTTAAGACATATACTCATACATATTCTTCATACTGTACATGGGAAAGGAAATGCTTTACGCTTATGTGCTCAATCATTTGCAAACCACACACATCATACCTATTTTGGTTTTAAAAACGTTCTCTGAAAAAGCGAGTCTCGACAATCACCATATTACACCCCCTTACATACAACGAAAAGTCACCTCCATTGTAAGAGTGCCATGCACATACGTACATATGCAGAGTGTATATTTCAGCGGACACAACAAACTTACAACACAATGACATTAGTTCAAAATAAGAATGCTTCATCCTAAATATCCTGTATGGTGTTCGATAATTGCTCATAAAGAGCATGATACTACAGAAACATCTAACACACAAAAATGTCACTAGAAGATGAAATCGACAACTTACTGCATCCAAAGAATATATTTGACGATAACTAGTATGATAACCTTTCCGTACGTACCAGATTACAAATATGGCCAAATTAATAGGCTAGATAGCCGACTATCGTAAAATAAGTTACAATCATTACTATCATCTAGATTATCCACAATTTATTACATGATAGCCACACCTTCAAAACTCATATTTCACGGTACAATTAACGTAAACCATTACTACCCATTTCCGCTACATACATTTGCAACACATGAACCAACCATTCCCATATTCGTACACGTACGTTCGAAACATAGGAGTGCACCAATACACTCATTTAAGAATTCTCACCCACGAGATAACTTGGGTTTAGATTTCGTGAAAAATATCTCACAAAGGACATTGTCCTATCCCTCGTACGTTACATTGGTGATGGAAACTGCTAACTACAGAAAACGAGGTCCAAGAATATCCAAGCTTGCTAGCCCGACTCCATATCACATCGCTGCTGTTATGGGTGTAATTCATGTACAATCTAGCTAATCACGGAGTCCAAGACAGAACACGTAAATGTGATATTCTACTATACGTTAAAGCTCCTAACCCATTTTAGCTGATTGGGCCAGGAACAGTGAGAAATTTGTGGGCAGTCACCAGAACTATAAAAGGGATGGTGACAGCACCCGTACATCAACTCACCCCCTGTGTATCAGATGATAACAAAAGAAATGATCTACATTCTACAAGGCAGTATCAGAATATACTCCACAAGAGGGAGAAAAACGTATGTAAACGTTAAGAGAAACAACCAACTCTTCTCAAACACTGCACCGTTCTAACTGAGTTTGATTCAAATCTTCCAACTGTAAGCGGGAGTTATCACTATTGACAATGGATACAACAGGTCACTGCGAAAACCTCTTCGGAATAATATCAAAACCAGGCATTTCAAAAGCGGACGCAAACTTCTCGACGTTATTTCGTAACTCAATAATTTCCTTATTATCAGCCAAACCTTTAAGAAACTCCTTTTGCAACTTGCCATGCTCACTTTGAACATTTTCGGCAATTTGCACTGCTCTCATCAAGAAGTTCGCAATGATTTCAAAATCAGATTCGACACATCCTCTAGTAGTCATGGCTGGGGTACCTGGAAACAACATGAAAAATTCTTCACTTCTTTTACCCACTAGTCCTGGCCGCTTCAGTTTACATGAAATTAAAAGCCAATTGGAAGGCATACTTAGCTCTTTCATATGCTAGTAACAACAACAAATAGAAATGAAGAATGATATACAACATGCATGTGGAAAAGCAAACAAAAAATGGAAGCAAATTCGGGACGACATACCAATCCGAACACCCCCGGGGGACAAAGCGCTATTGTCACCGAAAACAGCATTTTTGTTCAGTGTCAGGTGGCAAAGTTCACAGACCTTCTCCAAAAGATTTCCTGCAAGAAGTCAAAGCAGCAAATGAAAACCAGAAAGTAATTAATTAAACGAATGGTTAAACGATGAGCGTTCCGGAAAAAGTTCGAACGACATGTCCAGCCCACATACAAGACGCTTTCTAATGTAATACATGACTACAACTTCTATTAGTTTATGTAATTAAATATAAACTACTTTTCTTCCGCTTTTATACCTCCTCTCAATCATCACTACTAAGCAATTCCATACAAAGTAATGACGCAAGGCATGTAGTGAACCGCCTGCCCAGCTCTTGAAGCGAAGGAGAAGCTCCTTGCAAGCTGACAACCAGATGTTCTCATTCACCAGTACGGATTGGATATACAAACTTTGACATAATCCAGCTGGCTGCAGAGGATTTCATTGCAACACAAATATTCATGGAAAAGAACATACCAGTAAGACCTCGATTGCGCACGTCCCAGAGCAACAGATGATTATCTGTACCGCCAGTTACAAGCACACAGCCTCGTCGCATTAATGCACTCGCTAGCGTTTGAGCATTTTTCTTCACCTGTCGAATGTAATCCCTAAACTCCTCAGTATTGACTTGCTTCAGAGCAACTGCGAGCGCGGCGATGTGATTGTTGTGAGGCCCTCCTTGCGAGGATGGATGGACAGCGAAGTTTATTTTGTCTTCAAAATCGTAGAAGTTCTCAGACGCCCCAGTTGAACCCCCACCATATGCAGAGACAACTCTTCTCGCTTTCGGTCCCCTTCTGTAGAAAATCATTCCACCTCGAGGGCCCCTGAGGGTTTTGTGAGTTGTAGTTGTCACTACGTCTGCATACTCAAAAGGGCTTGCAACCTCCTGCAAAGAGAAATAGCAAACGATGATTTAGGCACGATCAGGTACATATGCTCACGATAACCTAGTGTAGAGTTAAGTTAAGACAAATCCTCTACAACGTAAAATCTTGGACACTTACAAAGACACCCTCATACTTCCGCTAGCATCATGATGATGATCTGATGCAATAGTGCTATTCGACAAAACCACTACTACAGGTAGTTCGCGTAAAAGGAAACATCTAAGTTTGTCCACAACAGGTGATTGATATAGCACTAAGGGAGCTTATCAGCAGGTAGCCATGGTCAAAATAAATTGTAAAGACCGAAGGACAGCTTACAAGAGAAGGAAAGTAGTTTACTAGATAGTAGATTGTGTCAAATTAAAATTTGGATTTATTTGATGAAACCATCAATTCACTTCGAGACATACTTAGTATATTCGAAAGCAGAGAGCGAAGGTGCAAAGCAATTTTTGGTAATAGAAAGCGGCGACAGTAACATATCCCTTACCTTTGCAGCCACTAGACCACTAATGTGAGCCATATCACACATAAGAATTGCCCCGCACTTGTTGGCAATTTCGCGGAAGCGAGCGTAATCCCACTCTCTCGGATACGCACTCCCTCCACAAATCAACAGCTTGGGCCGGAAGTTTACAGCAAACTTCTCCAATGTCTCAAAGTCTATAAGCCCAGTTGATGGGTTTACTTTGAACGGCAAACTCTCATAGAAAATCGATGCAGATGACACCTTCTTCCCACTTACGGTGCAATACCCGTGACTCACATGACCACCAGAGGGAACGTCCAAACCCATTATCCGATCTTTCGGTTGCAGGAGGCCTGTGTAGACGGCAAAATTAGCAGTTGTGCAAGAATACGGTTGGACATTGACACCCCATTCCTTGGGGTCTAGATGGAAAGCTTGAAGAGCACGTTGTATGCACAAATTCTCGATCATGTCGATATACTTGTTCCCACCGTAGTACCTACTCCCGGGCAACCCTTCAGAGTACTTGTTTGTGAGATGACTGCCCAGAGCCTCAAGCACGGCCTGTGAAGTATAATTCTCCGATGCAATGAGCTCAACACCCTTAAATTGGCGAACCTTCTCCTCCTCCATGATCTTCCATAGATCACTATCCACTGAGCTAAGAGGCTGATTACCCCACGCTCTTACTTGAGCTCTTCGCGCCGCTGCATCAGCTGGCCCGTTTCCTTCATACTGCCCACTTTGGTGAGAAGACTGATGGTTCTCGTGGGTGGAGTTCGGATGGTGGTGTTGATTCCCTCCATTTTGGGAATTATCAGAAGTGATAGAGTTCAAGTGTGTGAACATCACCTGTGAAGATTGTGAAGACATAAGGGAACTCTGTGGCAGAGAACCCTGAGGTTGGGAAATCGAATGCAGACCCAACTGATGAGGACTTTGAGGGGGCGTTGCCAAGTTGCTGTTCCGGGCTGGAACGGGACGAAATGATGACTCTCTTACACGACCATGAGGCGAGGCCATGATCTGATCCTTCTTCCTCTTCGGCGCCCGATTTACCGGAGTAAATGCTCGCGCAATTGGAGCCTCCCTGGAACTCCGCCCATTGCGAGGGCTGTTGCAGTTTTGCAAAGATGTCTCTCCAGACCCAATAATTTCATGGGGATTTTGAGCGGAAGCCCCGACCACGCCGTTACGCTCGGTCAATTGATTACTTCGCAAAGTAGATACCTGCTGCAGCGAGTTCGACATTGCGTTCTCGCCGAGAGGCATACTCCCGTCCATGTGGATCGTCCCATTTTGTTCCTGGTGGGTAGAAGAACTCAGCAAGTGCCCATTACTACTCTGCTGTGCGTTGGGTATACAGGCAAGGGACAAAGTCGGCTTCAGATCCTGATTATCCATGGAGCGAACAGTTGGCTAATCTGGCGAAATTCTTGCTAACCACGGACTTCTCCAATACTCTCAATATACACCTGACGTCGTAAGGCTCCACAGCAAACGACACCGCAACAAAAATCACAGCTGCAGAGAAAGAGGAGAACAGTCAGATCCTCCGGTGAAAAACCACGACGAAGGGAAGTGTAGCATCCATCCAATAAGCAAAACCCGTCTGTCCTCCTCGTCCCGCCCGCCACAAGGCCTCAATCGGAAGCCGCTGTCTTCGACAATCTTCGCCCTCTCCCGCACCCTACCCCTCCCTTTCTTCCTTCATTCCTCGTCAGCAACAAACCACAAAAGCAAAACGCCCACTTCCCGCTCGGACACACTCGAATCTTTCAAAGTTCGGAAGATGAATCCCAACGTCCGGAGAACCAAACGATAATGGCAATTACATTTCAGATCCAAGACCTTTGACCCCGCTCACCCCGACCAAAGGGAACAAGAATACGAGCTTACGTCAATCTGTATCTGCAGAGGCCAAATTCATCCTCTCTACTCAGTAACTCGCTGGCTCAATCAGTGCGCTCCGCTCGCAGACAGCGCTGCCCTGTCCAGCCCTGCCCTCGCTCGCAGGCTCGCTCGCTTTGCTTCCCTTCCTTGCCTAAAGCCGACACGACCCTTCGCTGCACTCGCTCTTCCAACCCTAGTACTGCCTTCCGACTCCACAGCAGCAAGCAAGGCACGCGCTCGCTCGAGCTACGATCGACAAGGCCATACAGAAGAAAGCCGACCACTCTCCCGGCCAGATGATGGTTTTGACAGTTTGATTCCACCTGCTGCGCTGTACGCTCCGCACACCAGTACACTGCACCCGTCGAGGCTCCGCGGGCCCACCGTCGTCCTCGCCGCCGTACGTACTCTGCATCTGGCTCAGGGGATGCACTGGGGCCTGATCCATTGGCCCCCTGTCCTCTTGCTGCACAGCCAGCGGGCTCCAAGTTGGGCCACCGGCGCAAGTACGGACAGCCGAGATCTTGGTCCATTCCCAGGACTCGTTATGTGGTTCCCATTGTCCTGTTCCTTATTCCGGCGGGCGACTCGCTCGTACTCTCCTCCCTGAGACCTGAACCTTGGATTGCGGATGGGGTGTACCTCGAATGCCTCCCGGATTTTCCTTCCGGCGGTGGACAAAATACCGGCTCGTGCCGCTCTGCTCCATTTCGCCCCGGAACCTTCGGGTCCGCAGTGGGGGAAAAACCGGTCCATCTCGAAGGCGGACCGGGAGTTTCAGTTTCGGGGTAAGGGGGATGCATCGGACCGCGTTCCACGGGAGATCCAGGATATTGTGCTCTTTCCCGGCTGTTGTGGTTGAAGGAATTTACTGTTTCAAGTCGGCTTTGAATCTAGGCACCTGAGGGGGGGTGCCAAGGGGGATGCACCGAGGACATGCCTGCCACGTGGCAGGCCATGCTGGATCATGCCGGGGATCTTGGTCTTCCTCAGTTCTGGCTACAAATCTTCAGGCCCAGATCTCGCGGCCTCTCCGTTAGTTCTGTTGGCGCCGTCCTTCGGATGGAGATGGCGACTCGCGAGACGAACGACGACGGATTTGTTGTTCGTCTCTCGGTTCGGAGGTCTCGTTCAGTGAACGAATGCGAGGGCCGGTCGCAACAACTCGGGCTGCCAATCCTCGTCAGGACATGGACATTCGACCACTGGAGCTCGGGAGTCGGGACCTCGCAGACTTAATCAATGTCTGAGGGCGCGGGGCCCACCTCTGTCGCGTGTCCGGCTCTTGGCTCCGATTCGCCATGAAGAGCTGTCTGGAACCGAAGCCGTAGAGTAGAAACAGGGTGTTCCTGCTTAAGGCAGCAGATGAAACCTAAAGGCCCCACTTTCGCTCGAGTCTCTTTGCCCCTGTCTGACATGGCAAATTATACGCGACCACTCGTCTGGAACGGACGCACCTTTTTCGGGCGCAAGCCCAATTAGTTTTGAACCTTCTGTTGGATCATGACTAGATCCTACGGAACTCATCTTTGCGAGGCCGGTGTTTCTCCTCCCAGTGCTCACGTGCGCTTCAACCTCGGGAGGGCAGGTACTGACTTCATTCGTTGACCATTACGGTATTTAGGCCATGTTCATTGCACCTGATGTGCTCGAGTACTATTTCCAAAATATTGATCAAGAAGCGTAGACAATGTTCATCACCGAGAACTTACGGTCAAAGTAATAAATAGAAAAGGTTATTAATACTTTTATATGTTTACATCATAATTTCTAATTCATGTTATGATTATTTATTTCATTTCATAAACCAACGTTTTGTATATTAGATTAGAAACATGCTATAGTAATATACCCATTTAGAAGGTTCGATCTTAATACACTTTGTCCAAAAATATGAAATTAGTGTACATAATACCATGTAGTAATAGTGATCTAAAGAAGTCAAAATTTTCTATCACCTTATCGTACATTAGTTATCGAGTTATATCAAAAATAATCATTACTCAATCACGAACAGCAAAAGATATGTAAAGATATCATAATTTTTTTCAAATCTAATAAAGGTGTGTGGAAGGTACAATTGATTTCAAGACAAACAAATTCTACATCTTTCATACAGTATTGAAAGATCAATTATATCAAGTATCATAAACCTATTGATGTGACCTGAATAAATTCATTTTTCACTCACAATAAATAAAATATAAAAAACACGATAATATAGATAAATTTATTAAGCTAAAAAACAAATTTACAATACCCTCAATTTCCGTAATTTTTTAACCCCTTAAAGAGAAAATTATATCCCAAAGTCATTACCACAAAAGGTCACAAATTGAAAATGAAACAAAATTCATTAATAATATAATAATGTATGCCAATCTATCATAAATACAAGTTAATTTTTTAATATCTTTTACTCTACAAGAAATCAACAAAATTATGTCATCACATATGCTACGTTCTTACTATCAAAGTATAACTATGAAAAAAATTACGTGTGGTGGTACTTTGCCACCTAAAAATTATTAGAATACATGCTCGTGCGAGCTTAAGTGCCTTATTAAGAGCCAAGTTATCCCATGCGTCTCATCGAGGAGACCGTTACTATGCATGGCCACGCTCTCACTTGTAGGCATGGTAACTGCTGAAAATGGACTTCAAAATGAGAATAATCAGCTGGAGGCTGCTAGAAATGCAGGTCGAGACTTTGAAGAATGGAGTCTGAGGTTTACTTGCAGAATCTATCGATCAGAGGGTCGCATATACTGTACACAACTGATACAAGGGGAAGAGTCTAATTTTATGTGATAAGTTTTGTCGCTGAATAGGGTGCTACAGAGATGGCAGTCTTACGATTTCCTCTGCGAAAGCTTTGAATGCAAACTCCGGTACTTTTCTGGCATTTCGACCAATATCGTTCATAGATGCGACGCTTCAGTAACGTTGGGAGAGACCCTCAACGTTGCCAAGATTATGGCCCGTGCAGTCACATCAAAACGAAAATGTGTAGACATATATATAAGTATAGCAAAATGTGATGAAAATATCGAGAGTTCCGAAAATACAGAGAGATTCAACATCTTCACAGGCCTCGGGATGCGGACAATATTAATTTGGCGCAGAGTGTCTAGGATCTATATTAAGACTGCTCTCAGATTTGGGCTTAATCTGCAACAACGAGGTCCTTCTTTGCAATTACGTTTCATTTGTGAACTCCGAGCTTCTTCTAAATGCGCATGAAAACGAGCTTAGATAGTTACATACCTGGATGTTACGAGGGCCTTACGTGTTGGAAATGGCTACCCACTGCGGCGACGCCAGCGCCCTTAATGTTGCAATTCGTCAATGCGTGGGTAAAAATAATCTTTGGACTGTAAACGGGATGCAAGTGAAGAGTTGAGTGTTCAATCGATGACCGAGAGGCGAGGGAGAGAAGGAGGATGACAGACAGAACACCTTTTCGAAGCAAATATCAGAATGCACAGCGATGCTACCATCAGGAAGGAACAAATATTCTGGAATTTGACAGTCAAAGCCACACAGCAAAACGGTTGAAAGATAATTACATCAAGATCTAGCGTGATCGACATTACAAAAAGCTAGAAAACTTGGAGAACTGAGAAAGAGCCCCATACAAAAACATTTATCACCTGCGGAACACTCAAATACATGTAGACTTTGTAGAGCAGCAGCTTATGAAGTGAGGACTGTCACGTTTTGAGCCGATTGCCGTTATCAAGCTACAAAATCAGCTACCTGCCCGCATGTTTCATCAAGTGCTGTAAAATGCGCTGCCCCGTGAAGAACTCCGGGAAATGACACGATGTCCTCAACAAGCCAAAAGATAATGCAAGTCTGCCAGCCCAACGAACTTTCTAAATAGTTCCATTTCAACCTCAAATCATTTTATTATAAGTGATCAAAGGCTCCGCCTAAACTTCTGAACAAGTTTCAAGGATGTCCATGTTGAGAAGTTGTTTGATTCGTCATTCGAGATATAACACTAACAATAAATGGAACAGACTTTTCTATATATATATATATATATCACATCTCACTTTCCCACTCACGAAAAACTCAATTGAATACGGAATCACTTTGTGAAGATGGGAAGCACGCAGATCTGGTAGTAGCAAAGCAGAGTACTGAAAGAAGACTGTCATTTCAAAAATTATGAATAAGAAAGAGCCAGATCATGGAAAGTGAAATCGGTGTTATGTTGATGATTCCTCAGTACTTACTCTCGTTTGCAATTTTGTTGGCTGGAAAGTGCTGCCATTTGTCACCCTTCTGCAGACCAGCCTTCTGGTGGTGCTGACCGTCCTATCGAAGAAGTTAATCTTCTTCTCTGGGTTCGTGATCTTTCTGCTCAGCATGTTCTTGGGCCGCTTCAGATTCAATCAAGGGTCATACCGTATCGATTATCGCGAGGTTAGCGCAAATCCTCTTCTGTCTCTTACTAAGTCGCCCGTGCCACCTCGTTAACAAACTCATATGTAGCTGACAGCGTCTGAAATCTTGCATGCAGTTGGCACAATATGGGCCGTGTCCTTCGGCATGTTCTCTATTATAAATGGTTTTCCACAGTCCCAGTGCGTAATTAAAATTCCCGAGGAAATATTCCTGGTGTGGTCTTTCCCGTCGACAAGAGTTTCCTACTCAGCCACCGTGTCATATACTGCAATGGAATATATTCCTTTGCGACTGTGAGCCATGTCGTCGGATACCGTCTCGGATCATTCATAGATTCTGTGATTGAAGTGAGAGGGAGACGCATGGAATAAGACGCGATGGCAGAATTCATCGAAGAATCAGAGAATATATATGTGCCGAGCTGTCACTCTCTCTTCTCATCCTGGTCATCAGTCTCAACCAGTGCTCGTGGAGGATTACAACAAAGTCCAAATCATCGGCCATTACCATGAACAAATCGTAATGAAACAAGAACATGTAACATACATTCCGCATTTCCAGCAGAGCTTAAAACAGATAGCCGACAACTCATGGTGGATCCACATGGTTTGAACTCTTCCACTCGTCCACAAATCGACATCCGTCGTCAACAAATGACGGTATTGGTGCTTGTGTGTTAGATACCATTCGTTGCAGGTCCTAGTAGTGTACCTGGAAAGAGTTAACCGATGCTTCAAGGTGGCTACCTGGACTTTCATGTGCATGCTTAATATAGTTCGATGGAAACAGGGAATTCCGGTCGTCGTGGTCGGGTTGCACCATGACTTCCCATCCTTTTTGCTAATTTGCTCGGTTTTCTGCTCCTTCTACGCTTCTTCTTAGTGTCCGATCTTTCACTTGCCGAACCTTCGGCAGCCGCGTTCTTTGCTCGGAAAGTACCGATTATGGATAGAACCTGCCGGTAAGTGTGACGCAGATTTAAGAAAGACGAGTTCATTGTATATCCACAAAACGCTGCGGTTTTGGAGGTGAAAATCACAGCAAGCCAACTGCTGTGTCTTGTATTTTTCGCCCACCTCTATTTCCGGTGAGCACATGTGCAGTTATTAAAAACTAAAGTAAAGATTATGAAGGAATTGTCATTCATGCTTTTTTTCAATTTTGGCCTAATAATATGTGTATTTCTTCTTCTATAATCTACTGGGTCAACGTGAATATATAAAGAATCACAAATCTGAGTGTAGGTAGCACATAAATTGAAATTAAAACATTCGTCAGAACATGATTATTAAATCCTAGTGATCTGACTTTGAAAGTCTAGGAGACATGAGACACACAAATAAATGCTAATGATAAATGTAAGATTAAATTCTTATGTTGGAAGCAAGCATTATAGAGGCAAAACATCAAATGTTGAATTTAGCTCACTATACGGTAAGAAAATAAGATACTTGAACATGCCGAAAGTCAATTTAAGAGTGAACAAGGTGTAGAAAATTTGAAGACTGAAATTTGTCAATAAACTGTAGTTTATAATTTTGCATTTCTATGTGACCACGAAATTTACTCATAAGTCAATTGCTTGTAGATTGAGATCGTGGCTTGAGTATTAATTTGTATCTCAAAGTAGGCTCAACTCTAATATCTTTTTTTATCTGGGATGGTTTGAAATAGATAAAAGAAACAGCAAAGAAAATCTTGCTTATGCACAAGCATTATCCAACGTGTATAATACCTCTTTAAACAAATCAGTGTTATACAAAGATGCATATGGAATTTGTCAACATAATGCAAAATTATTTCAGTTTCAAAGAACCAGATCTCACCGAAAGGTTTATGACCTTTGCCCCTGTCAAGTCGTGGTCACCCCACAAAAAAGACTATTTGGTACTCTCAAAAATCTCTAATGTTTTAAAGAGCTGTAAATGTTGAGTTTCAAGAGAAACTAGATTTTCATCTTAAAGACAAAAATGAGTAAGAATTGTCGTTATGTAGTTGGATATATGTACAGTTTACTTTTGGTGACGAAGGAGAGGAGATAAAAGCTTATAATTTAAATAAAGTTCTTGATTTCTACATTTTCTTTCTCTAGCATTTGTAGCGAAGCAATTCATTTGAGCATCCAACGTTCGAACTTGATTTTGAATTAAGAGGAAATAATCAACCATTGATGATATAATGTGTAAGTAAAGTATGTTAGGATCAAGTCTGCAATTGTAGACAATAAAGAAAGATATGACAGTTAATAAAATCCATGCTGAACAAAGTTGTATGTAATAATGCATATTGTGTGTCAACATTGACCATGCATTATAGAAATTTCAAAGAATGAGGAAAAGACATGAATAAAATGTTGCATCATCAGGTTTTTGAAATTTTGCTATAAGGATGAATCAAAACAAAAGTAATCAATACATACAATTTCATTGAAGAACTATTTAAACAGTTTTTTAGCTTAAAGGCCTTAATAAACCAATTTTGGCATTAGTTTATATAATACACTAGTTGATCATGAATTACATATTCAATATAATAACAAAAACAGATGAGAAGAACTTGATTTCTTCATTTGACAGGAAGCATGCTTGGGTGTTGGCCAAATCAAAATGATTATATATTGGAAAATTGTATTACTTTTTGTGAATTTTGAAAGATAATATTCGAGTGGAGCTTTTGTGCAGATTTTCTCTAAATCATTAATCTATAACTAGCTTGAAATCAAAACGTTGAGACATGAGCTCAAATTTTCAATCAAGATAAAAAGCCGTAATGTCCATTATGAAGCATCTATCACATCATGATCAAAATGAGGCACAAAAATGAAATAAGAATATGTATTTCATATGATGATGACTTTTTATTTTTGTGAAAATTAAAGATTGTTTACATCAAAAAATTACCTTTTCTGAAAGATTGATGGATTTTGAAATGATTAAATACATTGATTTACCTGACTTCGGAAGGTGAGAGTAAAGTGGATAGTGAAAATATATATGAACTCAAAGATGTGAACTTTTAGGAATAAAAAGAATATAGGTATCATACGTTATGAAAATTTTAGTCTAAAAAATGCATTAAAAACAATGGAGTATGGATATGATGAAGATGTGATACATGTTCATGGTGCAGAGATATATTATAAATTTGAACTGTTTCAAGTACATTTTATTACTATTCCATTTTCAATTTAAGATAATTGAAAATGGAATAGTAAATTTTGTGTTAAATGATTCCAAAGAAATCTCAATATATTTTTTATTACACATATTCAACCAAGAAATGAAAATAAAATATGTTTGAAAGATAAATTGAAGGAAATGAGAAAAATAAGACATATTTCTTTTGAAATTGCTCTGAAGTACTTGAAGCTTGAGTCATATGATTTACGTCTTACAAATCAATATATATATTCATTAAGCATAGAGTAACATTGTATTTATGGCCAAATATATATTTTTTAATACTTCTGATGATCGATTTATCATGACTCTTATGATCACTTTGGAATGAATTCTGTATACATACGGCTCATCTTTTATATCGTGTTAGATTGTCGAGTAAAAAATATGAAGATAAGATATTTTATACAATCATTAGTACCATACTCCAATCAATATTTTTTAATTAACAATGCTTTACAATCAAGACATAATACTGATGAATTAATGGACAATTAGTGATGTAAGATAAATTCAAAATTTAAAAAGGAGAGTTATTTACTCTATGGAACAATCTAAATTGTACATACATTATCATTTTAAACTTTCATTTTGGAGCGAAGATGTTAGCATTGAGATCACACTAGAGATTGATAAAGATGTGCAAGTTGTCACAAGGGTTCATCACATTATTCATCCTCTTCATCACATGTGAATAGGATGAATAATGATAAGTTGATTTGGTTCAACATCTCAAGTTGAACATGACATTGAGGTGGACGAAATAACATAGGTGGTCATTTATGTATCCACTGAAGTGGAAAACCAATTAGCAACTAGGTGGGTGTTGGAGTATGCGGGTAACATGACTCTCTTTACTATAGTATGACTATCAACAACAGAATCACAACCGTTATTTGTCTTCTTAAGGAATAAGATTTGTCAAGATTTTCAAACTTGTGAAAGCGAGCGTGAAATACAAGGGCAGATATACTTGTGTTTCTCAGCTTTTTGATCCTTTGGGTCTTCTAGACTTGATCTATTATAAATAATTATTGGTAATAGATCAACCCAGTGGTACCCAAAGGGTCAAAACGCTAAAAAACACAATACAAACAATTCAACTCCAAATCAGGAGAGAATCAAAGAATCTCCTAGATCAAAGAATGAAGAAATCATTCGACAAATCGCCACCTCCGAGGTCGCCTGATCCGCCATCGTCAATCCGAAAGTGAGTCACAAGAAATGCTAGACGAGAAGGCAGGCCAGAGTCGTATTGGGTGCGAATCGCGATACCCCGGGTGACGGTGCCAAACGAACGGTGTGCGTATACCGTCAGCTCGGAGAGCATACGGTCGGGGTTGTTCTAGCGAGAAGCCTAGCTAGGGCCCATAACACTAGAACAAAAACTAATTACGTACCTCATAAAACAACCTAAATCATAAGGCTCAAGCAGCAATAAAGAAAAAAAATTTCTCAACAACAATCTTATGAGCCACTCTAATCTCAATATATCTAGTACAAGTAACAAACACATACTCTTCATCCTCAGCTTTTCTTCCATCTCATAGCTTACAAATATGTTCAGTCCTATCAATGTTCAACCAAAGTACTAACTCAATTCCAAGACGATGAGATACTGTTCTATGCCGAGTAATAATATGACGTAAAGATGTAGAGATATCCGCAAGTAAGTATCCTTGCTAACAATAAACAAGCATAGGATTCACATGAAGTTGATAAACTTCCATTTTAGTGCTTGGTCTGCTCCAAATAATGCTGAGAAATTTCTCCTTGATACGCTCGCAAAGGGTCATAGATTGCAAATCCTAATCGAGTTCCGTCACAATTCACTTCAAAGACCAAGTCATCACATCTGCAAATCATACCTTGGGATGAGTGGCACGCAAAGCATCAAGAGATCTCACTCTTTTGACGTAAGTGATAGTCAAGAAGAGAGCTTTAGACTCGAGAGGAAGACAACCTATATCCACAAAAAGAATAGCATATGAAGTTTGGGTACTCCCATCCAATTCTTCTTGTAAGAGTATCTTTTGCATTCTCTCCAAACGCTGCCAACCTGAATAAGAGTTTTCTAAGATTCAAAAACACTAGTTGAGCTCCTCTACATCTATTTAGTAATTAAAATAGAGCTTTGAAACCAGCTTTTACTCTCTTTAGCACACAATGTGCCCAACTATAATCGTAGGAGAAATCAATGTCTAAATATTTGTAACTCTTCACTTGTTCCAACTCTAATACTTTTTAAAAGAATGAAAGCTTGGATCTAGTGCCCACATAATGACTTTTGAATTCTCCACATTGAACTCCATATGATTTTGAGTACAAAAGCTAGCCAAAGTGTCAAGGTGTTTCTGTAAACAAATGACATCACGTGCTAGTAAAATAATATCATCTGCATACAAAAGAGCTTTGATGACAAAGCTTCCAAGTTTGACACCTTCACAATCCTCTAACAACCATTCTATATCATCTATGAAAACTCCAAAGACAGTATGAGAGACACTACAACATTGATTGACTTCAATGGTACTCAAAATCTCTTCGGTTTGAGAAGTGTTGATCTTGATCCGAACGAAGTGTTATAATGTGGCCACGGCTGCTAAGAGATCTGATGGTACTCCAATGGTTTGCAATCTTTCCCATAAAAACTCACAAGATTCTGTGTCAAAAGCTTTGTTGAAATCAATGAAGATATAAAACAAAGCTTTTTCAAAACCTTTGAATTTCTCCCATAAAATGGTCTATAGATATGGTTATAGTGTTGAATGTAGTATAAAAACCAGCTTGGAACCGCGCCCTCTTCTAACAAGATTCAACCCATGTGTTCAACTTTGACTCCATCAATTTTCTAAATAACTTGGCAAAAATACTACACACCATGATAGTCTAATAGTTTGTCACCAAGTCCTTGCTCCTAGATTTGTGAATAGGAATAATCTAATCAAATACTCCGTCCCTTGAGAATGACTTTGTTTATCATGTTGAATTGGATCCACAAACTTAACAATAATGGCAGGAGGTTGTGCTCTTTTTTTTCCAATACAAAAAGCTTGAGCCAAATCTCGATTAGTGACATCAAGTGGTTTCAGCCAAATTTTTTATGACAACACTCTTCAACTCTTCCTTCTCAGATTCACGTAGATCAGAAATCTTCACGTTCTTTCTACGAGCAGATTGATTAGACTTTTCAAAATCTTGCTCTTGACAGAAAGAGATATGAACTGACTTGGTAGCTTTAGCATAAGACTTCAATTTCACCTCTAGACTTACAACCACTTCATGCAAAAGTAAAAGCTTGAGAACTAACTTTCTCTTGGATGTCTTCAACAGATCTACAAATTTCAAGCATGATCTTCTCAAAACTTTGATGAAACCTTCAACTCTCGGATTTCATTTTTTTAATAGTGAAGGCAGCATTTTGTACCTTGAATTTTGGGCAAAGCATTTTCAATTCTTCCAAAATCGTTTGCACAAGAGTAGCTTGTTTTCAAAAGTCATCATGAATCCAACTTTGCAAGGTTTTACACAAACTCAAAGCTCTGAATTTTCAATTTTTTCAAACCGGTTCTGTTGAGTCTCAAATTTTTCACACATATGGATTCAACAGAACTTAACAACCTCACAAGAATTCAGCTTGAGTTGACACTTCACGGCAAAGATATGGCTACCACAAGATCCAACATCCAAAACCTAAACTCAAAACTCCGAATTAACAACTTCTTCACATCGGCTTCGTTGAGTCTTAAATTTTGCATGCATGTGCGTCCAAACGAACACAACAATATCATTGAATTTTAACTTGAGTTGACACTCCACCGCGAAGATATGACTACCGCAAGATTAAGACTCTAAAATCTAAGCTCAAAGCTTCGAATTGACAACGTTTTCACAGCGCCTCCGTTGACTCTCAAATTTTGCTTGCATGTGCGTCCGGCCAAATTCAACAACCATATTAAATTTCAGCTCAAATTGACACTCCACTGCAAAGATATGTCTACCGCAAAATCTAGCCTCCAAAACCTAAACTCAAAGCTTCGAATTGACAACTTCATCACAACGGCTCCGTTGACGCTCAAATTTTGCTTGCATTTGCGCGCGTTCAAATTCAACATTATCACTAAATTTCAGCTTGATTTGACACTCCACTGCGAAGATATAATTACCGCAAGATCCAACCTCCAAAACCTAAACTCAAAGCTCGTAACGAACAACTTCTTCACACCGGCTCCGTTGAGTCTCAAATTTTGCACCTATATGCGCCCAACCAAACTTAACAACCCTATCAACTTTCAACTTTAGTTGACAGTCACTACAACTGTCAACTGAAGTTATGACTGAAAATATGATTGCCTCAAGATCCAAATTCCAAAACCTAAATTCAAAATTCTGAATTGATAGCTTCTTCACTCCGGCAACATTAAGTCTCGATTTCTGCTCGGATTGAGCCCGATCAAACTCAACAACCCCATCAAATTTCACCTCCAGTTGACACTCCACCACAAAGAATTAGCTACAACAAGATCCAACCTCCAAAACCTAAACTCAAAGCTACGAATTGATAACTTCTTCACAACGGTTTCGTTGAGTTTCAAATTTTGAAAGCATGTGCGTGCGGCCAAACTCAACAAGCTTGTCAAATTATAGCTCGAGTTGATTCTCCACCTCGAAGATATGGCTACCGCAAGATCTAGGTTCCAAAACCTAAACTCAAAGCTTCGAATTGACAACCTTTTCATAGCAACTTCGTTGATACTCAAATTGTGCATGCATGTGTGCGCGGCTAAACTCAACAAACCTACCAAATTTCAACTTGAGTTGACATTGCACCGCGAAGAAATGGTTACTGCAAGATCCAGCTTCCAAAACCTAAACTCAAACTTTCAAATTGACAACTTCTTCACATTGGCTTTGTTGAGTCGCAATTTTTGATCACATGTGCGGCAGGCTTAACTTAACAACTCTACCAAATTTTAGCTTGATCTGACATTTCACTGCGAAAATATGGCTACCGCAAAATCAAGACTCTAAAAACCAAACTCAAAGTTTCGAATTGACAACTTCTTCATAGCGGCTATTTTGAGTCTCAAAATTTGAAATCATCTGCTCCAAGCCGAATTTAACACTCTCACAAAATTTCAGCTTGAGTTGATACTCCACTAATAATCATTATAACTTAAGTTTCATTTCTTTCATCTTTCTGGTAACCATTGGTTCTCTTCGAGAGTTCTCATCATTCTTCAAAATTCCAAGTCAAAGTAGTAATCCACACTAATAGTTTAAATTACTCCACTGTAAAAACATGAAATTATCAACCAAAATCACACTCGTTTTGAAGAATCAATTGCAACTTAGAATATCAATCGTATCTTCAACTTCAAGTTAAGTTTGGAGATCAATTGTTCATAAATAATACTTAGACTTTTTTGATTTTATAATGAGATAGATTTTTTATATATAAAATATTAAATATGGAATATGTATCAAATATTTAGAATTTTTAATATTTGGATTTTTTAGAATTTTAAAATAATAATATTTTTAAAAAAATTTGGTTTTTTAAATTTTAATCTAAAATGAGATAAAAATATTTTTCAATTTTATATAATAAAAATTTGAAAAAAATATCAGATATATACATAGTTATTAAAAATTCAATAATAAACGCAATCAAGTTGTAACAACGCTTTTGAACAAATGAAATTTTTTTTATAAAAGCATATGGTCAAATTGAATTAATTTCATAACAATGATGGGTTTTTCATTTTCTCAAAATATCTTAAATAATTTTTCTAAAGTACAGTCACTTTATTATACGCTCAGATAACAATTAATGCATCATATATCTAAGTAAGTAATAATTATATACATATTTATAAGTAGCTTATATTATATACATTGCTTTGCAATATTTACTTTTACTTTATAAAGATATCTTGAACCTATATATCTATCTTCAAAAACTATCATTTTTCATCTATAATTTTATCATATTTTTAAAAGCTTAAGAAATTTTCAATTCATTACATAAAATTTATTCTATGAATTAGATTTAGATCTATGAAAAATTAATTTAAAAAATTTTTATTCAAATGTCTATACTTTAAATAAAAAAAATGTCCATAACATCATTGACTTAAAGATTTTTACTATGCAAGCATAACTTCAGCTCCTTGAAATAGATATATAAATTTAAATAATATTATATTGCATCGTTTGTTTTCATACATCTTCACATTTTTTTGAATTTTAAATAAATGTATAAATATGATCAGACAATACCATACACTGGAATTCCATAGTAACGTCAACATAACATATATGATATACAAGCATGTTAATCAATATGGATATTTTTATATGAGATAATTGCAACACTTCATCATAACGATATGAAAACAAAATATAATTTAGTTAAATCATGATATCATTGACCATTATTCTTATGATTTTTTTTCAATGAAAATATAGACTCATGGCTCTTCATTATTAAAAAAGATAAACATGAGAATTCATACATGATCTTACTTCAAAGCCAAATCTTGTAGGTTCATTGATATTTTTTTGAATATTTCATGTATTACCATCAGATTAATGATGATATTATATTGAAGATCATTTCATCTAACAATCGAACTGAAGAATTACATCATCTTTTTTGACTTTTCAAGTAATGGTAGTAGGCTAAATCCACATGGAATGTAGATCACAATCAATGTTAATGTATGATATCTCATAATTAATGAGAGAGCCAATACTATTAAAAAATTTATATAAAATATAAGATATTTTAAATTCAAATTATTTACAACTGTAAATTTTGTTTATGATTTTTTCACTTTTATTACTGGATGATCATATGATAGAATAAATAAATAAAAGAAAAAACATAATACTAAGAACTTAATATTTGAAAACATATTATAATGCAACTAAAGAATCAAAACTAACTAAATCCACAAGTATACGAGAAATAATATATATGTATATAATCATATACTCATATTCCTCGTTTTGGTTGATGACTCGTACCAAGAGAGATACTGGAAGACCTTCAAGTGATGATGTCACGGGAAACCATTTTTTAATGACGTCCATCAATACGACATATGTGATGAAAATGGACCCCTCAAATGTAGAGGTAAAATTCCCTCAAATATTTATTCGACTTTATCAGCTGCGTTGTAGTGACGTCGACTAAGCTGCGAAGCTCTCATGGAAGGCACGTGAAAACCTGATCGAGAAGATAAAGGCGCGGCCATTTGCTGCAGACAGCGAACACATTTTACGTAACCTTTGAGCGCAATCAAAATTTCAGCAGATGTGGGACGATTCAACGCACAAGAAGGACGTGGTGAGTATAACATGCGAGCCTACCGCACGGCTGTCCAAACTCCATTTCGACTCATCGATTGGTTCCCAGCACAAACATTCATGCATACCACCTTCACCAAATTGGTGAATTTCACGAAATCTGGGAGGCTGGAATGTTTTCCCCTCACTTGTTGCCATTCGACGTCCATAGACACAAGAAGAGGATTATATACAAAGAGTTGCAGAGGTTTACAGGGAGAACCTTGTCAAACGAATTGGGCTTATAATTGATAAGAGAGGCCAGAAAACTGACCACAAAGTCTCACTGCTTGTTGATTGAGCCTAAGGGAAGCGGATAAGGAAACAAAATTTGCGTCGTCGTCACTTTCAAAGTTTTGAATTTGAGAGGGAACGCGTCCGCCACTGTGCGTTTGACGTGCTTGCTGTACTTGTCATTCCTGTTCAAGAATGTATCGCATGATGGCGAGACTGAGCCTAGGAACAGTGACAAAATCAGGAGTAATTCGTGGATCGGGGAGCCAATTGAGAAGCCGTATTCCGCATATTGCAGAATGGTTGGGAACTGGAGGCTCGCGAAGTGGATGAGAATACGGACAGAGCGACCTGTGGCACGTGAAACACAATCCGAGACAAGTACGTTAAATTAGTAGCAAGTGCTCTGGATGATGGTGGGAATCTGTTCAGATGATTCCATGTTGGTGGGGGGTTGGTTTCGTTGCTGAAGACTTTTCGACCTCAACGTGATGGGGTAGATACGAGAAGGGTTCCACAGTCAAGTTCTGAAAAGAGTATCGAGGCCAAATCCCGAGGATTCAATGGGTGGGCTTCATCTGACGGTTCATTGGAAGTCATGGCACTCAAATAGAAAGAAGAAGCTCAGAAATATGCGGTCCCCACCACAACGAAGCAGTTCGAAGCAGTGGATCGCATTCTTTGCTTTGCCCTTCGCCGCCATGCGTTTATATGGCGGATTGGAGCGGGAGCCCATTTGAATTGTGCTTGTGTACGTAGCAATAGTTCTCAATTGCCGTGGACTGCAGTTGAGAGGTAATGCCATTCCCAGACAGAAGTATTATATTGATTGACAATGAAATCAAGGATTGATGAATTCAGCCAAGAGGTTGAAATTTTAAGAAAAAGTAGCAGTTTTTTGCGAACTTGATAACAATGCCAGGGAATTTTTCATGGATCTTTGCTTAACAGTTGCATCTCATATCGTTGCAAGTTACGGACGCTTTTGATCGTCCGCCTATATTTTCTCGTGACACAGGTGACAGGTTGGTTTTGCTGTATGAAATCTTGATGATCGTGTGGGCTATGCTCTGAATGATGCGAATTCGATGGGCTTCGATTGAAAAGAATTCGATGGGCGAATTCTGTTGTGCTTATTTTCAATAATTGATTCTTGTTGCATATAGTCACATGAGCATCAAAATGTCTGCGGAGATGCGAAAGGCGGCAAGTGGCTGCAATCCTTGTTTCGAATTTGTCTTCGAAATCATAATGCATCTAACTAAACCACAATCTCGGACAATGATAACAGGATGGAAACGATCAGCGTAGTTTAATTTTACTGCATACTCATGAGAGAATACATACTCTCATGCGTTTCAACCCACGATGAGCACAGAGCGTTAGACCTGGTTTACTTCGCCAAAGTCTGTTCGTAACGTGTTAATCAACTGGAATGAAAACAGAGGAGTGCTACTCTCGATAAGCCAATCCAAAATTGGGATGGTGTGCAGCCCGGCTTGGAAATGAAGACTCCAACTGGACGCCTCTTGTCGTCGTTCCTGGGAAGGTGAAATTTTGATCAATCTTTCAATCCTACAATACAAATGTATGTAATTTATCAAGAATTGTGATGAGAAGCTTTTGTTGTCCGCTAATTTAACGCCGTGGTTTAAAATTGTCCTCTACCAAACAAAACTCGTGTCAGCAAGGCATCGGGAGAAGTTGATATGTGCTTACACTGCACTATTTCCTTTGTACCACAGGAGGGACGACGATCTGCCAGAAGAACCTCTGCTACAAGCTGAAGAGGGAGCGCCACCAAGAGATGTTACTTTGGTATCTTCCTTAAATTTCAGTCCTCAGTTTGATTGATAGAGCTCATTCTCTTGGATAGATTCACAGTGTGACAATTGATGTTCATAACAATTATCATTCTTTCATGCCCAATTCTTATCAGTCTTTCTCAGCCCCTTCGTAACTCTTGTTCTGTTCCTTCCAGTGAATTCCATAGGGCGATTCAATGTTTCTGCTCATATCTTTGCACTTGTTGAAATGAAATTGGTACTATCTCAAGGCAGTGAGCATCTAAATATCTGTAACTGTCTCCCAACGTGACACCAGGTTTACTTCGTGTGACAGGATGCACAGTCCTGTTCTTGGTGGAGTGTCCTGACGTTTTCATGGGTCACTCCTGTTATGGACACCGGTTCAGCACGACAACTTACCCAGAATGATCTCTTTCCACTTCCCAAGGACATGTCTCCTGATTTGTGCTGTAGTCGCCTTTGCTCTTATTGGGAGGAAGAAAAGAAGAAGGAACAAAATTCGCCCTCGCTGTTGAAGGCCATATTATACACGTATGGTCGGGACTGGCTCATTATCGGCGTCATTAAGGTGACCGTTCTCCTTGGATCAGATATCATGGATTGGATCATGTCACATTCTGTCGTGTTCATATTGAAGGAAAGCGCCGATTCATTTGACACACATTTCGTGATTTTGGAATCTAAGACTTCGTTGACTCTTTGTTTCCTCATTGTATAATTTCTTGGTATCCTTCAAATCAAATAACGATTTCATATGTGTTAGACTGCCTTCTAATTTGATGCTCAATCGGAAGCTCTCAGGTTGTCAATGATGGGCTCAGTTTTGCTGGACCTCTTTTCCTCAACGAAATTGTGAAGTTTCTGGAAACTGGTACGTAGAAAATCGTTGTATGTCAGGAGTGCATACTCTTTAGACTTTGCTGATTCGACATTCTTTTCTTAATAGATACAACACCCGATATGTAAATGTAAGTAGGAATGGATGTAAATGTAAGTTGTATTTTGACCGCATGAGCCATCTATAGCAATCGATAACACCCAATATTTTTCCAAAATGCGTTGAATTGCAACTATATTCCATAATTGGATAATTACATTTACTTGCAATGGAAATGTTCTGTCGCCCTTTCTCTCCTCTCAGCCAACAGTTGAGAGTATCAAATTTTAAGAACAAGCGTGCTTTGTTAGCATTATTCCCTTGAGGCGCTGAGAACAATGAGGTTTTTATTTGTATTATATCTTCATGACTAACCAGGAAATAACAACCTGCGATATGGCTACGAATGCGCGGCTGGGCTCGGACTCGTCTCCATCATCAGGTTACTACATTTTTCACGAAGCAAGCTAATGTGCAACTTTGAACTCCTTCGTTAAACTTTTACTAAGAGAGTGAAGTTTTGTGCCTGTTCTTGGGTCCTCAGAAGTGCGCATTGTTGTTATAGTACTTTGATTACATTGGTGGCAGGTCTGGACCTCTCTTTGTCTAACATCTAGAACTGGATGAATCATACAGAGCTTTCTTGGGAGCTCACTACACTTATTTGATCGCTCGTTTGAGACTGCAACTAAAAGCGAGCATAACCACCATGGTCTATCAGAAGGTCGAATCATCCTTCTCCAACCTTAGTTTTCAGATGTACGAGAGGAAAACGGAGTGAAGACTTTGATACATGATATCCAGCTGCAAAATTATCTGCCTGTGGGTGCAAATCGTCAGATAAATCGTCTGGAGGGATACTAATGTCAACGCATTGCCTTGAGTATGAAATTTGGGGTTCGTGATTGACAATATGGTCGGAAATGGTTGAAAGAACCTGATGCATTAAGTTTTGTGCTGTGAAGAATACGTATCACAACCAGGATGAAAAGAGCTAGAGGTGAAGGCTGATGCCATCTTTCTGAACTTTTCGGACTTCGGTATCTTCAATGCAGGCATTGTGTGTGAGCTTGGCCGAGCGGAGTTGTTTTTCAAGCGGCGAAATTCAGACACTTATGTCCGTGGATGCTGAAAGGATTGCAAATCTGGTCAATTGTGGTCACGAGCTTTGGAGGTAAATGTAACCATGAGATCATGGCAAAGTTATTTGCTGTTGTCAAATCGCGGCATGACCTCAATTGTTGAATCTTGCCACGGTGACCTGAGCATAATTGGAAACTATCATGTCCTAATTTAATTTGGTTCACGGTTATTAGTCTACCACTGCAGATGGGAATTGCGTTGTGGATGCTGTACATGCAAGTCAAGTTTGCGTTTGTTGCTGGATTGGGTGTTATCATCTTGCTAATTCCAGGTCGGTACGACTATCTCGATATCTTGATATGATCTATAATTTCAAAACAGACTGATTTCGAGCATCAACTTTGTACAATTGTGTCTTGTCTTAGAGGAGTTAGTCTACCAGTGTACAATTTCGTGTTTCCACAACAGTAAGAGTTGACGCGGGATTGAAATCATCGGACGAAATTTAAATAATGACCTCAGACCTCCCTCCTTTCATACCTCGTTCGGTAACTGTATTTTGGTATTGCAGTAAACAAGTGGCTGGCTAACCTCATTTGTGCCGCCAATGAGTTGATGATGAAAGAGAAAGATGAAAGGTATGAAACTGCACATGGAGTCATATATTGTTATTGGTAGTACGTTGGTTATGATATCTGCACCACAATTTTACCACATACAATTTGTGAAAGTATCTTGTTGACAAGCACACTGCCAAGAGTGAAGTCAAGGTTTTTGTATCGAAGATTATGGTTCGTGTCACTCAGTTTACAAGTAAGGATTGAAGGTTGTAATTGAAATGAAAGCATATAAAAAAATTTGAAGCATAATGCAATATCATGTTATCCATCATCATGTTACATTATTTTTCTTATCTTTTTACTCACAGGATCCGTCGGATGGGTGAACTTCTCATATATATTCGCACGTTGAAAATGTACACGTGGGAGCATTTCTTTGTCAAGAGAGTGTTACAATCCAGGGATCAAGAACTGAAACATCTCGCTGTGAGTAAGAAGTATTAGGAATCGGGTATTTAAGTATCAACTTCAGTTCAGATGGAGCATGCATAGTCTTCTGGAACTCTGAAAGGGAAAACTAGTTAGAGACCTGCATTTGACTGCTGAAATGTATGTCTTCCCTTGATGTATACTTTTCACTGCATTGCATGTGCTTTGCTGCGTTACATCTCTGCTCTTGCGTACACGACTCGTTAAAGTCGAAGTGTACTGATGAAGATTGAGTTAACATTAGTTCTATTTAAAATGACAATTTGCCTTTCATATACAGATGTTTATTTTTTGTTCTTTGGTCCTCAAGTTTCTGACGACTTATTGCACTTCTGAATTTTGTAGACGCGAAAGTATCTGGACGCTTGGTGTGTATATTTCTGGGCATGTACACCGAACATATTTTCACTTCTCACTTTTGGTCTATTCGTTCTTCTTGGATACAAATTAACTGCAGCAACTGTAAGTTTCGGTCTAATATCTGAATCATCGATGTTTCATTCTGAAAGAAATTGTACATGATTGCAACCGTACCTTTCTAAGTCGGATTGTAGACATATTAGTGAAGCACGGTTCTCAGTATAAACAAACCTGATTGGATTGAGGCCTGGCTCCAAGGTTGAGTTTTATCTATATCATTTTCGTCTAAATTATTGTCGGGAAGGTGATACTTCAGCAATAACTCTTGAAAGGAAGGGCAACAATTTGAGATGAAGGTGTGGTGAAATCTCCTACTTGCAGGTCTTTACAAGCCTTGCACTATTCAACATTCTCATCTCGCCACTAAATTCTTTTCCCTGGGTTATCAATGGCGTAATTGAGGTACCAAAAATTGCGATATTCGGTTCAAAGAGTTCCTGTCACTCCTCGAAGAAATGGAAGTTGAACCTTTTGTCATATTCAAACGTTTAGCTCCCCAATTGTGTTTACGTATTTTTCCTTGTTGATGTACTGACCGAACGTTGTGCATGACTTTTTTTATTAATCTGGTATAATGGTTCAAGTGCAGGCTCAGGTTTCTCTTGCTCGATTATGCAAGTTTCTTGCCTTGTTAGACATAGACTCAGAGTGGACGAAAGATATTCTTCTCCTTTTCGAGAATGCGAAGGAGCCAACACAAGGACGTGGGCCAAAGATAAATCTCCATAATCCTTCAGATCCGTACGAGAAAGAAGAAAGACTCCCCAGCACTGCAGTCACGATGCAGAATGCAGCTTTTTCTTGGTCTCACAGTCTAGTCGAGGATCCGCAGTGGATCATTTCACAAATCTTCATGGCTGTCCCATGTGGATCTTTAGTTGTTGTCTTGGGAAAGGTAGTTATCCAGTCGTTTTAATCACCATGAAATTTCCTTTCTGAAGTGTTTATCTTCAAATTTGCAATTCAAAGCTGAACAAATATGAAAGTGACATCTCTAAGAGGTAGTTTTTGGAGGGCACACCCTGAGTTAGGCTGTGTCCATCTGCGTCTATCAAAGGTTGGGTTTATCAGGTAGCTCAGCCTCATAGTGCGCATTTGTAGGACTTCATTTCCGCCGATTTGAAGCATATCATATTGACATGATTCTAGAAAAGGAAAAGAATAAAGTCTGACAAGCTAATGAGTTCGCTTACTAAATTATATCATTTCCGTTTCTCGGTTTTCACAGGTTGGCAGCGGAAAGTCATCATTGCTTAGCGCTATCCTGGGAGAAATGCGTTGTGTACAAGGCTCGATGCTGGTCCGAGGGCGGCTTGCTTATGTTGCTCAGGTTAGGGCACCTTATGGTGAAGAAGCTCTTCCTCCACTTTAGCCTGCAATTATTGCTCAGACAAATTAAACTCTTCAATTGAAGTTTAAACTAACTGAAATAAATGTGAACGTGTAAACAGACGCCGTGGATCCAGTGTGGGACCCTTTGCGATAATGTTTTATTTGGACAACCATTCGACATAGATAGGTGTGAACCTCATATACGATGACATTTTCAGCTTATAGTTCGTACAGTGTGATACCCATAATTTCGTAACTCTCAAGGACTGAGAACCTTTTCTATTACACGGATCTTCCAAAAGCGATGGATTGATATTTGGCTATTCAGACATGTGCTTCTCATTTAATGTGGCATGCATGGAACCTTAGGCGGTAGATCTCCCTATATATAACACCAGTTTTTCAGAAGGAATATTCACTTGACCGAATTGACTATGCTGAGGATGACCACCAAATTGTTGAAAGTTGCAGGTATAAGAGGGTGTTGGATGCTTGTGCACTCGATGTGGATATCCAACAGATGCAAGGAGGTGACTTGACTGAGATAGGAGAACGTGGTCTTAATCTATCTGGTGGTCAGAGAGCACGCTTGGCACTCGCACGGTAATTTTCTCCTTTCAGCTGACTTTCAGGGCTCCTCTGGGATCATGCATTTATTAGTTACTCCATCCAACCAGATTATTAGAATGTCAGTCTGGAGCAATTTCGTTTTGAGGTAAAGTTTTCTTGCACTGTTACTATCCAAATTGACTTCTTCAAAAATCTCAGAAATATGATAGTACATTGGGTTGTTTACAAATGTCATATATGGAACGTATCCGACCTGTCAAATAAATCTCCAACATGTTACCATAAGTCTCTTTACAAACCGCCGTATCGTGGAGCATGAATGCGTTTTCCCTGTCTAACCAAACTAGCTCTCAGCACTATCATGTGTGCAAGCATCTTCATACCGTGTTTGGTTTGAGAGCACATGGAGTCTGACGATAGGGATTTGAGAATAAGTCCCGGCATCACCTGAGCAGACTGAATCCTCATTCTCTTTGCGTAGTGGATGTGAGAGGAGAATGTTTGTTGTTCTGACAGAAGCCTGTTTGTAATTGCAGAGCTCTGTATCAAGACTGTGATACGTACCTGCTGGATGATCCAATTAGTGCAGTTGATGCGCATGTAGCAGCTTGGATACTGGAGCATGCCATTGCAGGACCATTAATGTCTGGGAAAACGAGAATACTTTGCACGCATCACACCCAGGTACAAGCAACTATCACAGATAGTGGTCAAGATGACTATTCATAGCGTTGTCATCTTCCACATTTTGTAGCATACAATTATAATTTATTAGTGCAGACGAGGGACAAGAAACCAAGTTTGGAACCTAATATCAAGTAGATGGGAGAGATTCTGCAACTTCCGAGGGCTCTCCTTTCTTTTTCCCTGGGGGCCAGGTTGCATTTGAAAATATGTTTTCGAGCTGTACTTTGCAATTAAGTATGAACTGTCTCATTTAGAACTGAGAGCACTGTAATTGTAAAGGATGTGACCGTATGAGGTTGGTTTTCTTTTCTAAGTTGGAATTGTATTGATCAGGCCGTTCCGCTGGCTGATGTGGTTGTAATTATGGAAGAAGGCCGTGTTCGATATTGTGGAAGTCCAAAATCAGACTCATCTTTGGACCTCCAGAAGCTGGATGACGAATCTATCCAAGAATCGGAAGTAGTAGATCTTCTTTGCAGTGATTGGATACAACCGGAGACTCCAGATCCCCCTGTAGCCCTTATCATGTCACAAGAAACAACATATGGCAATTCAAAACACACTTCACTGCCCATAACGCTGGGTGAGCAATCCTTACGAGGTTTAGCTCATTTCATGAGCCCAACAAACCACGTGTTTGGTTCAGGGCCCAGAGGGCGGGGGAAGTCAAGAGATATAATGGTTGGTCAACAACCACAAGGCCCGCAGCCAGTTGCTTCTAAGGCTGTCAAGCTCATCGAAGAGGAGGACAGAACTCAAGGACATGTTCAAGCAACAGTATACAGGTGAGAACGGATCCCTGTAGAAAGGTGTTTGCTGAAACGTAGCCTGACAGTATGCGCTCCGCAAATGTCGTACTCTACTGTAAAATCGTGATAAAGAGTTCAGATTTTTGTACAAGAAAAAGATGTGGCAGCATATTTTATGCTGCCAGTCAAGAAGAAGAATCATACGGGGTTGAGATAACAATTTTCATATTTGACTTGTTTTGCAGGGCCTATGGAGGCTTTGTAGGGTGGTCAGTAATCGCTACGATTGTAATCAGCATATCTTTGATGCAAGCAACGCGGAATGGTAGTGATGTGTGGCTAACTCACTGGGTTGACAACGTTGATGATGCTGGAGGGCAATCTCTGCAGTTTTATCTGGTCAGCAGTTCAAGCCTATACTCATTTTGTTTCGTTGCTGTTTGCGAACTATTCTGCATGCTTGTCTGTAATGTTCAAGTCTGATCACAGCTGTCTTGCAATATGGACACAGAAAGTTTTTGTCGCTATTGCCATTGCGAATTCCTTCGCAACGTTGGCGAGAGCTTTCTTTTTTGCCTATGGAGGCTTGTGTGCTGCTTCCGAAGTACACAAGGCTTTGTTGAACAAAGTCATTGCTGCTCCCGTCAGGTTCTTCGACCAGAATCCCAGCGGCCGTATTTTGAACAGGTTGGTTATGTCGAGCACAGGATTCTGATAGATTTCAGACTAAAGCCTCCTCACAACTCACCACAAAGAATTTTCATTCTAATCGTGGTGAAAATTCGAAAGGCTATCGTTGAATTGAAGCTATATGCGCTTGCCAAGGTTTTCATCGTAGCGAGGGTATAACCAGAACATTACATTTTTTTTCTTTTCTTTACCATTTGCAAGTTCTTGGATATTTTGACAAACTTGAGAATTAGAGCAGCCGGGAACCGGTGCCTAGTTTCCTTTACTGACAAGTGTTAACTTAGCACATAATCTTTGTCGCTGAGTTGAAGATGAATCTCATTGCAGGTTTGCTTCTGATCAATACACCATTGATGATTCTCTTCCCTTTGTGGTGAATAATCTAATTGCACAACTGTTCAGCCTGATCGGCATCATCATTGTTTTATGCTGGGTACAGGTATGTCGCTTTGAGCAATAAAACAATGTTCACAACTCTTTGCATGTTGAGCTTCTGGTGTCCTACTGGAGGTACTTGTTATATAGCACTAGGCCTTTTTCGAGTTCGAGTTTGCTAGACGCTTCTTGCAAAATTTTGCTGAAATTTCAAAAGCAGTAGTTATGCTTCAGTCTCTGTGAAGGTAAAGAGCAAGATGACGAAAGTACTGAGGAAAATATGTAGCTTTGATTACTGACTGTTTAATTGCTAATTTCTGCTGCAGTGGATGTTTCTTCTTATATTGATACCTCTAGGATTTATGTACCACCGACTGCAGGTCCGTTTTCTGACAACTAAATATTTATGGCTATAGACCCTCCTCATCAGTTACGGCTGCGAAAGAAGACTATTGTTGGAAGTTGTCTTGATTCTAGTAAAATACATCTCTTCTGACCTTTTTAACTTTGAAACCGAAACGACTAGTATGTCCATGCTTTGAATATTTTTGAAGACCTTTTTGGGGACTTTCTCAAGATATATTTTGAAAGCTGAACTAGAGTTCCTCTAAGGTCTCCATTTATCAGCAAGTAGCGACCACCATTAACCCATACACGAAAGTACTTTCCCAGATAATCATAAACTCGAGAGCTTCCATGGTCAATAGTCATCATTATTTTGGAGGAATAAGAGGGTCAAGTGGATATCAATCATTTCTATTCATAATAAAATCATTTATATGCGATGAAGGCAAGGATCTATTTCTCTTTGTACTAAGGACGTGCTTTCTTTGTTTATATGCAGAAATATTACAGAGCAACATCTCGGGAGTTGCGTAGGCTCGATGGTGTATCTCGATCACCGATATACACTTCATTTACGGAAGCTCTTGATGGCGCACCAACCATACGCTCTTTCAGAGCACAGGTTGAAGATTTAGACAACTGTGTGTTTGTTTAAAAACTGGACAAAGCTAATGCGTGAGCTCGAAGTTAGAATGTACACAACTAAATGTCGGTATCTGCAACAGGCACAATTTGCCGCCTCGAATCGACAAATGGTTGGAGTTAACTTGCGCGCTTCTTACAACGAGATATCAGCAAGTCTCTGGCTTTCCATAAGGTTGCAGGTGGGAAATAAGTTGCAACCGCAGGTCTTTACTGCCATTTTTGCAAATAAATTACTGCCATTTTAGGCTGATCTTGGTTGGTAGAAGCATTTCTACCCTCGTGCACTTTCTAAAATCGGTACGACACTGGCCTTGTACTGCCTCCAAACATGGTCGAACTGACTACTTGTCCACCGCATGCTTCAGATACTAGCAGCTTGTGTTGTGTTTTTCGTGAGCATTGTAGCAATACTCAGCCGTCGCAATGGTTCTTCTATCACTCCTGTATCTGCTGGATTGGTGAGTAACATAATTGAAAGATCGGTTATTGACATCCAAAACCTGTACGTTTTCAAATTCGTTGAAGATTACTTCTTTAGCTTCTTTTAGCACTCTATCAAGTATATGGATCGTATGTAGCTGTGTTTCTGATTCTTGTTTCCTGGTAAAGGTGGGACTAGGCCTTTCTTATGCATCTCCAATTATCACGACACTGAATAACCTTCTTGGACACTTCACTGAGACTGAGAAGGACATGGTTTCAATGGAAAGAATTCAACAGGTATTGCCCTGGAACCCGGCCTCAGTTTTTACTTATTCTTCGATGTCTGTACTTTGCGCAAGAACCACCTTTGTAAAATTTATGACCTGTTTAGGTTGTTGGACGGTATGTGCGACTAGTACATGGGACTGGAGGCTGAACCATGTTCTGGGAGCGTGGAAGTGGCCTCTGACTGGCCAGCACGAGGAGAAATCGAATTTTTGAGTGTCACTCTCGTGTATTTGCCAAATCTGCCTCCAGCACTTCGAGACCTTTCATTCAACATATGTGCAGGAGAGCAGGTGCGTTATATATTTCCTGTTTACTTTCTCATGTCTAGCATTCAACCTCAACCAAACTCACCCAGTGATTGGGTCTGTCTAAAAATGTCTTTGAAAGTTCTAGACGGAGCAACTCACACCGGTGAGTAGAATCATGCTACTGAGTTCCAAGTATGAGCACAGAAGAGGTTGAACTATTTTGCATTGTTAAGACATAGGAGTAGAGAAGTGTGATTCTGTGTATTTGGAATATATATCAAGGCAAGGTAATTTTCATTTGGTTCTAGACCGAGCTGGAATCGGAATGTTGGTCCAGAAGCTAATATTACTATGAATATAGAGGAAGAGCTATGTCAAGGTAGATTCACGAGAGATTTTCAGTGTCTTACTTATCTCATATGTTAGTATATATCCTTAATCAAGAGAAAATGGAGGCTGGCTATAATTGGTCCTCTGCATCTGTCGCTTTAAAAATTTTATGATTTGGAATTGCAGTCCCAAGCTTTTGAAATATCTGCTCTTAGATATTTATTTAGATATTTATTGCTCTTAGATCTGCTTTGAATACTTCGACCTTGTGTTCTCCAGTGGTTCAAAGTTCAAAAGTCCTATGTATGGTTGCACAGGTAGGAATTGCCGGAAGAACAGGTGCTGGAAAGTCGAGTATACTTGGTGTTCTTTTCCAACTCATCCCTCTTACTGGTGGGAGTATCCTTGTTGATGGTGTAAATATTTCAAAGATTCCTCTTCGGCTTCTGAGATCTCGCCTCTCTGTTGTTCCACAAAGCCCTATGCTTTTTGAGGGTACCCTAAGGTCCGTGCACATAGTTTTTGCAGTGGTTTCATCGGTTGATAGATCATACGTCTGTTTATTCAAAGTTTCTATCCAATTCCTGAAGGCTTAGAGGTCGATTTGTGCAGAGAAAATCTGGATCCTACAGGAACTTTGAGCGAAGCAGATCTTTGGAGAATGCTAGAAAAATGTCACATGAAAGACGCGATTTACGCAGCTGGTGGCTTGAACCTACATGTGTCTGAGTGTGGAGAGAGCCTTTCTCTTGGACAGAGACAACTCCTTTGTCTTGCTCGGGCCCTCTTGAGTAGTTCTCGCGTGAGTTTCGCCTGACTTCATCCTTGTTCGGTATAGCTGAACATGCTTTCATCTCTGGTTCTTATTAGCTGATTGTAGTCGTGCCTGTTAGTTTGTGAAGATTATGTTCGTAACCGTATGTTTTACGCTTGACTTTTGCTTTCTGCTGCGACATTTCTTCTCCCAGATCCTTTGCCTGGACGAATGCACAGCAAATGTCGATCCAGAGACAACAACTCTACTAATGGAGACCGTAACATCAGAATGTAAAAGCATGACTGTGGTGACAATAGCGCATCGAATTGCCACGATCTTGGATTTGGATCGTGTTCTGATTCTGGACCACGGATCTCTGGTACTGGCTTGCTTTCACATGATGTTACGTTCTTTCGTGTTTCTCCTGTCAAAAGCTTTTTATGAAAACATTATAAGACACTATACTGCAAAGGCAAACAACGTTGGCAGTAGAGCTTGCCATATCTCAACTATTTGTATCATTCACAAAGAGCAAGTTTTGTAATAGACTCAAAAATTGCTTAGGTTTGTTCAGAGGGGAGGCCTTTGTGGCTAGCTTTGGCTAATGAACTGACGTCTATTTTTACTCGTGTTTACAATTAAAGTCTACTATATGCTCTGGCTTGACATCTCTGGTTTGATGACCAGGATTCTTAGTATTGGAAGGCTACTGCTATCCCATTCTAAACGCAAGCTCATTGCATCTCACAGGTCGAAGAAGGAGAACCTCAACAGCTACTTGCAGATAGCAGCTCCAAGTTCTTCAATCTTGTGAGAGTATCAGGTGCCGAATTTTTGTAAATAAAACTCTGAGGCTGAGCCAACTAATTGGCTAGGTTCGCGTCAAAAAACATCACCATGTATACTTGTAAAGAATGAGCCTAAGTACAAAACTAGAATGGCAACAAGCCAGACATCTTGTACGAGCACAATGCAGCGCTCCCAAAGGAGTTCTAGATACTGCTAGAAAGGAATGCTCATTTGAAAGATAGCGGCCTATTCTTCTAGGTTTCCAAGACAAGCGGGTTTAGAAATGTTGGATTTGCTTCAACGAGGTGAGCTTTTAAGTCTCAAACAACCTTAGTTGTTTGAGACCTTAGTTAACCTTTTTTGCTTCATCCGTGACCTTTCATCAAAGCTAAGTGCGAGATTTTGTCCCTCATGGTTAGCTCGTGCAAGTAACTGCTACACGCAGGCCGCGCTTAGTTTATATAGTAATTTTTTTCTTTTGCCATGAGCGGCAAAGTTGATTGATGAGACACTTCACTTTGTAACACTGCTCTCATTTCATCTACCAAATGCCAACTTCCATCACTCCAGAAGGCCAGATCTAGTACACTATGTTTTCACAATTCGTAGTTGTGGTATCTCTCTTTAATCTATGCTGTACCACTTCTCTCTGATTCTCCTACTGCTTCGTGTGCCATCAGATCTCTTTCTTCTGCAATATTCTATGTTGTATAGTTTACCTTTTGGCTAGCGGAAATCAATTTGGTGCTTCAGAACATTTTCTGGTGATGATACCTCACTTGCTCAGCTCCATGAAGCAAATCTTCTTGCCTGAGACGCAGGAGGCATAAGCAGGAAGAGGAGAATAAGCAAAGTTGCCGGCATGAGAGCATATGAGACTAGAGCATGTTGAAGACTTTACTTCAGAACGCTTTGGCACCGGCCATAATGTGAGAATATATGAAGCCCATTATTTAAGTAAATGAAGAAAGCTTGTGGGTACGACGTGGAGGAAGACACGTTTTGCATGTCCACATGGACCCAACTCAGGCGGAATGTGTACTGGACACCAAAGACGTGTTGATCAAAGCCTACGCCGAAATGCAAGAAGGTTGAGCATTGACAGAACCAAAGTTCATGGACTAAGAGCTCATTGCTTCCAATTTAGTTGTGAGAAGGTGAAATAAATCATAAAGCCTGCAATCAGAATTTCACAAGGTCCAGCGTCCAACAAGAACTGAATATGCATTCGTATGTCGCATGCACATAAGCTTTACCTTCAAGGAATTCCATCAGGGTCATCTAAAAGATAGTAGATGTATGGGAATATCGCGCCTCCATCTTTTTAAAGTAGTCTCTAAATCTTAGTTGTAGGCTTGAACCGTTGTAAATTATAGGATGCTTGTGCTTATCCATTTCTTCTCATCCATCGACGAATTTCCAAATCATCAGTGGCCATCTCAATGCTCAAATTTCGATATCAGTCTTGGAATAGCGGCAGGTCAGTATCTCAGGTGAGACGGAAATTTAAGTAAGTGCACCTTGAGATTCGAATGTTGATGAAGAGAAGAGGCAGGTTGCAGGAGTCGAGTGAAACAGCTAAACGACAAAAACAGTGATCTTTGCATGCACACCACACGGGTGTAGATATGGTTCGTTGGAATCTACAGGGAACAATCGCTCTGCACTTTACGAAGTTCGATCAGACACCTCACCTGTATTTCTGAAGATTTGCGAATCTAATGTAAGAGTCTGGTACGTTGAGCTTCACAGAGTAGAGATTGAGACGCTCCAGCATTTTCATGATTTGATGTCTGTCGGCAGAATTTGTTGGCATGCATTGAGAAGAGCACAGTTGTAGAGTGAGGCACCCTGATTGCAGGCAATGGCAGTCCGCTCAGTAGCCGGATTTAGTTGCGTGGTGAACACTTTGGTGAGTACAGCATACCACTGTAAGCTTGGAGGTGAATCCTTCGTCAATCTGCTCACTCCTGCTTTGAATCCTGGAAGCTGCCGTGTATCGCATCGCATCAACCATTCCAAGGCTGTTAGACGCGGAAGTAGGTGTTGTGCCACTCCAGACACTTTCGATCAGAATGAAGTGCTGAAGGATGCGGCCAAAGGGGGGAATTTGAAAGTCGTCGATGAACTGCTTCAGGGAAAATTAGTGAACATCGATCTACCCAGCAGCGGCAGGGCTGGCTGGACAGCACTCCATTTGGCTTGCTTCTATGGCCACGGCGCCATCGTACGGACTCTGCTCAATGCCGGTGCCAACATTGAAGTCCGTAATGACAGCGGGAACACTCCTCTGCAGCTCGCTTGCTTAAGGGGTAACATCGATATAGCTAGAACTCTTCTGGATTCAGGTGCAGACATTCATGCCGAAAGTTTAGATAAAGGCACAGCTTTCGATTATGCCCAAGAGTGGGGAGGAGATGAGATGGTCGATTTTCTGACACTGTGGGTAGCCAGTCGAGCTTCATAAGTATCGGATCATATCAACAAAGACTGCAATGTGGCATCAGTCCTGTAGATGATCAGTTCCAAGTTTGTTGCCGCTCGAGGTAAGGAGCCCCTAGAAATCTGATTTAGATAAGAAAAGGAAAACGAAGATTCTGTGTAATATACAGTGGTAATGGAAATCTATCTTTCTTCTCATCATTTTGGTCTTTAGCTCGAGATTTGCCACAATCAATGCTCTGAATCCTGATGGTCACCCAATATTCAACTTCAATGTGCTTCATAATACTGATATGCATTAAAAAATTGCTGCGTTTTTCCTGCTCATGATAGTGCTTATGCACTGTGAAATGCAAGCCATGCTTGTGAGATGGAAGGCTTGACAATAGATGGAGGAACTTTGTGAGTTGGATCAAAGGATGGCTTGATCCAACCACACCGTAACTGTAGAGTGAAACTGTTTGTGCTTGACAAGAAATTTGATCTCTTCCCAAGAGATATGGATTTCGAGCTAGTACTTCTCTCTTTGCATGACAGAGCTAGTACTAAAGAATGCATTGAACTCTCTCCAATGTAATGGTTTTGTCGACATCATCGACCTGCAGTTTCAGGTGTTTCGTAAGTCAGATGCTTACAGCAACAAACCAAGCTGCTGCATGAAACTGCTGAGCCGTAATCACAGCAACCAGAAGAGAAGTAGATTCATTGCCCTTTTCGATAGACATGTACTTACTTTTGGGACCTTTCATCATGTATCTGGACATTCTTGTACCGAATTCTACAGAAACTGCCGCAATCGAAGTAAGCAGGTCATCTCCAAATTGGAACGAAGAGCCGTATATTGACATTATTATGTTTAAGCAGTCAAGGTGCGTACTGCAGCTAGCGAGAGAGAGCCAGCTGACAGCTCTATACCTGGTGCACATTTAAGTTAGCATCACATCAAGTTTGAGTAATATGATCTTGGACCTTATGGTTCGTTCAGGAAGTGAAGTTTTTTAAGTGAGGGAGAGTCCGGCTCTCCGCAGGAGCAGACTAGAATGTGAAGGGCGTGAGACACGTTGGTATTCTGTCTACGGTGAAGGCAAGACTTCGAGGACATCATCATAAGGAGCTGAATCATGGCCGGCAATGACTAAAATGTTGGTTATTGATTTCCAACTCAAAGTTCTTGAACACTGAATATGTATTATTGAACAGTTAAACGTTATATCTTTTATAAAATTCAATCTTGCTACTTGAAACTAAAAGATGATACTTGAAACTAAAAAATGATGATTATATAATATACTTTAGCACTATCATGCAAACATCTATGGATAGTTTGTTTCGAGAGAAATTTGTTCTAGGTTAACCTATCATGAAAATTTGTTTGATGGGAACCATCAAGTTTCAATTTACACGATGGTATCTCACCTTGGTCATACCGTTGATGAGTTCTAATAGATGTTATAGTATGAATATATTCTAATTCGAGTTTCTGCGATGGTTTCAACGGTGTGTTATTGGAATTTAACAAAACTAGATATGCTCTCGCCCGCAAGATTTTTTGATCCAACCAAATTTATCTTAGCTTTTGGACAAAAAGTATTGCACTCGCGTTCCGAAATCAATTTGTGCAAGCACACTGTTGGAAAATTACCTTTTGGATCTCGAAACAATGAGAGACAATGCAATGCCACTAGCAGTACACCTTGCACCTCAAGTGATCATGAAGTCTTGTGACAAATTATTAAATTTTTGTTCTAGCAGTTCTACAACATCAAACTACCACAATGAAGATTTCTACGCACATGGATTGCTGCAGACAAATTCATTCTTGTAACAACGGTGAGTTCTTAAGGAGATGATTTGAGGGTGACATGGACCGTTACGTGGGGTCCCATCGGGTAAATTGAAATTTTATGGATCCCATTAAGCAATTTACGTTTTGAGGGGGTTCCATCAAGCAAATCTCTCTCATGATGTTGAACTCTTTTCAAATTTTTTGTTTGAAAATTAATATATCCAAGTCTTGATTCATTATGAGTCATAATGTAATGTCATAATTTATGACATTACATTGTTGAAGATCAAAACATAAGCGTGATAATACATAATTCAAAGCTTTCAAAATTGATAAAACTTGGCCTTTTTTGATGATTGGAGTAGTGAATCAAGTTTTTAGTTGTTCCATACGGGTTTTTTTTCCACAGAGTAAAGAAATGTTTGTAGATCAGGGGCTAGAAAGAGAGTAAGACGTAGCCAAGTACACTGGCGGCGACGGTATATTGGTACGCAGATTGCAAAAAATCTTTGTATGATTTGAAAACACGCCAGTTCATATCGGACAAAGCCATATTGGTCGATCGATCACAAGATTTTTTGAAATTGTAAAGCGCTTAAAATACATCACAATACTAAAAGTATTGATCATTATGATTAACATGAAATTTGAGCGCGTCTCCATATCCAAACATGAAACTTCAACACGATACTTGGACATCCAACACAATAGCCAAATCTGAAAACTTGACACAGAGAGCAAAGGATACACAATGAACTTTGAGGATTTGACAAAGCATTTGCATTTATTTTTTGATGAATTGTATAGCATCACATACAACACAATTGATGATATGACAAAGACATCCGATATGAAAACAATCTTAATCTAAACCTCGAAGAAGTTTTCTAATGCCTAGATTGAGGTGACGACATGTCATTTTAGATTTTTAAATTTCTGGCACTACACTTGCCACTGAATCAACTTCAAATTTAGTCTAACTTATGAAGTTTCCATTACTTTATCAAACCAATCAAAACTAATCATGTAGTCAAAAATCTTTTCTTTTGAAATCTAGATTTAGAAGAGACAATATAGAAATGTTCACTTAAATATTCTAGAACTATACTAATTATTTTGCCAAGAATAGATTTCAGAGCTAAACATAGTCATAATTAACTAAACTTAGATATAACTAGGATTTTCAAGATCAACTTTGTTGACTATTCTAACACAACTTCACACATACATAGGCATGAGTAACAGTGGCATTTGCCACTAACACCGATATTAAGCTAATAGTGGCATGTCCAAATATTTATTAGTGGCATCAAAGTGACACTATACAAACTTCATATGAAGAGCAACACCATCAATTCTTAGTTGTGATCTTCAATAGCCCTTTGTGCTGCTAGGCATGGAGAACACTCGAGCCCAAAATCAGAAAGTCTCTGCTTGAAAATATGCTATTCACGCCTCAGCTTGGAGAAATCTGTCTCCTCTGTTGAAGTGTCGGCAAAAACCGTAGCCAAGCTTCCTGCAAATTCAAACAAAGCCGAGAATCGTGATCCAAGGAGACCCCAACTGCCCCTAAACAAAGTCTTTTGATCGTAGACATCAATTGCTAATTTCAAGTTTTCCTCGGTATGATAGCATCGAATAAGCTCTCCGTGTTCTTCTTCGATGTCTTCAATTTGCTACGGTGTAAACTTGGCTGCCTGCAATTTTAGGATATGCTTGGAAACGGTGGCACAAAATTGGGATCCATTGTCCTTAACAAGCTCGTGCGGCATGACCAGTGGAAGCTGATTATTGGCAGAAGCTTGCTCATTAGCACTGTTTTGCTCGACAGCAATAGACATAAGCTACAAAGCCGCTGAAAGAAACGCCAAATCAACGAGTCGGAAAATGTGAAGCCACGCGCCGTTGTCGGCAGGAATCTTGTTGAGCTTGGCAGACACAAAGGCCAACGTTTGAAAGAGGCGCTGCAAATTTTCCAGTCGCGACATGACCACCAGAATTAGCTGCTGCCTCTACCATGACTTGCAGCTCGGACTGAAGCAGTGGTTTTTAGCCCTCCACCAACCGGCAGAACGTCTGCGATAGGTTAGACAGCTCGACCACTTGCTGGGACACCAAAATCGTCATGCCCTAGAGGCGAATGAACACTTGTGACGCTTCTTGTGCAAAAGAATGAACTGTCTTCATAAGCATCCACTAGGCTGCAGATGGTCGGCATGGCGGGAGCTTATCGTTCAAGTACGTCTGAACAACAATCTTTTGTTTCTTGAACCAAGTCATGATCTTGATCATAGAAAGCCAACGTGTAATGGCAAGCTTTGGGCATGTCGTCTTCATCTCAGCAATCAAATTTTGCTAGCGTCGCAGGTAGCCAATAAGCGCAACGAGAACAGAATACAAATCGTCTTGGAGCAAGTTTTGATAGACGTCTGCCATGATGAGGTCAAGCTGGTGAGCACCACACCAGAACCTAATAAAATTGAGCCTAATGGCATTGTCCAAGAAGGTCAGTAGACCGACGTGCCATCCACTCATGTTTCTTGCTCCATCGGTCGCAACGCCAATCAAGGAGTCTCTCCAGCCTAGACGAATCACATCCAACAGCTTCGCGACCGTGTCGAACATTGATTGCCTCGTGTGACGCCCGTTTATAGGCAACACCAGCAAGTGAAAGTTGTGGATGTCGTCGCCAGCCCAAAAGCGAAACTCAATGTCAAGATAGGATGTGCTTTGGTGTGTAGTCCCAACTAATGCTAGCAAGAAAACCCAGCAATCGGTAAGAAGGTCAGAGAGCATCTACAGGTTTGATGCATACATCACCTGAAGGAACGATGAGACCTTGCGACGGTTGCAACCAAAGTAGCCATTGCTATGAGTTCCTTCATCGACTAAGCAAGGCAAGAAGTGAGGCGAAACAATGAACCAAGAGAAGTGAACTCGACGACCATGTCAACAAGCAGCCGTGTTGATTGCTATCTTGTACGCAGCAACAAGAGCATTTTCATTATTCTATGGAGAAGAATCTTGGACTGTGTGATAGGTCAGTTTTTTCGTTTTTTCCGGAATTAGACTAGAAGATTGGGAAATCCCGGTCGGTTTTAACCTTTGAGAGTAGAAGTAATTAGATTAGAGTAGAATAGCAGCGTGACGGTGTAGATTAGGTAGTAGTAGTACTCTAGAGGGAACCTCTGACGTTGCGATGATCCTCAGGAGGGCGATGAGGTCCGAACTTGTGAGGACAAGTGAAGAACTACCTCACTTGAGTACCCAGACAGGTACTTGGGGAAGGGTACTCAGCCGGTGTACGTGAGGACATCGAAGCTTCAAGGTCACAAAGCGGTGAAGGGTACCGGAGACTGCAACCTCCGGGCTGACTCTCACTCAGGTTTACCTCAGATGGCTTTTCGGTAGCTCATCATGATTCTAGAAGACTAGGATTCCGCATCATACTCATAACCTAAACACCCTCTCACACAATCTCTCAAGGTATCACTCCAACTCATACACTCATCGACACTTCAAGGTACTGAAAATTTGTCACTTTTCCATATATGAAACAAGTCTCTACATATGAACTCTCCAAACTTGCTTGAGAGTCTCTTCCCTACCTCTCTATATATACTACTTGAGAATTTACCATAGCAAAAAATGATAATTTCTTTCTAACTTACTTTTACAAAGATAAACCATAGTAAGGTTGACTAGTTATCAATATGTGGCAACATGCCATTGGCCTCCTAAATCTTCTAGATGTTTACTAATCCCTAGATTGAGGTAGCGACATGCCATTTGTGCCTTTTCAACTCTTAGAACTTCCACTTTCCACTAAGTCAACATTAGACTTTGTCTAACCAATGAAGTACTCTTTACTTTAGTCAAACCAATCAAAACTAAACATGAAGTCCAAAAGTCTTTTCTCTTGGAATCTAGACTTTTGTACAAGACAAAATAGAAGTGCTCACTCAAATCTTCTAGAACTTCTCTAGTTATTCCGCCAAGTATAGACATTATAGCTAAACTAGCTAGACTTAGTCATAACTAGCTAGATTTAGTCATAACTATCATAACCATGATTAACTCCTTGGCTAATTCTAGTTTTATTTCACACATGCAATATCTGGTCTTACAAGACGTAAAAGATAGTGCCGCTCGGGAAAGAATTCGAATGGCGACACCTTCAATTCGCACGCATGGGAGACCGTTGCGACGGTGGGGAGTATCCAAGGAGTCAGGTGCTCGGCGCTCACATTTCAAGAACACATTGAGACATCGACGCGGGACAGAGGCGCACGGACGAGAAGAGCGAGAATTAGCGATGGCGCGGCTGATCAAACTCCACGCTCTACGAGTGTTCGAGGTTGGTTTACGGGCTTATTGTCGTGATTTGATCTTGGTGAAGATGGATTTTTTATTGTGGGGTTGGAATTGGACAAGCAACGCGATCATACAGGAATGAGACAACAATGGGTTGCTGAAACCGCCGGGCTATCGAGGTCATCCCGATACTTGGGAAATTTGGAACTGGAAGAAGGTCTTGGGACGGTGCGCATGTTACGACGGTGATCTCACATTCGATAGCGAGAAAGTTTGAGTGACGAGAGAAGAGGAAAGAGCTTGAACAGGTCGACACCTGTTCAAGCATCCCCGCACTGGGAACAATGGGTACCGCACAGTATGGTATCGTGATCGAATGTGGCGGAATATTGCGCTGGCTGTGATGCAAATCCTTTGGCCGCAGCGATCCACATACATGATGAATGGGCAGGTGGGGTTCATTGAGAGAGCTTTGCGCGGAGATTGTATTCACTGGGCGTGAACTTTCTGGACTGTAACCCGACAGCACATTACGCTACCTGCAGGAGGGTCGCCTAGTTATTTGTCTCTGTTTTTGATCAATTTCTACAGGGGCATGAACTTATTGACTGCTGAAGAAAGCAGTGCGTTTCCGATGCGGAATATCGAGCAGGAAGGAGAGAAAGTAGTGTTAGCTTACGAGGTCAATTCGGATCTGGAAGTCGAACAACAGAGCTCCCCTCAACAGAGAAGGAAGCGGCCTCGAGGTTGGCAAGACTCACAGCCGAGAAAGAAGCGTTGAATCGATGAGGCTGCAGTAGCAGAGGAGCGGTTGCAGCGCACCGCCCTCATTGCGATGCGAACATCCGACTTTCGGGCCTGGTCAAAGATGAAGGTCAGGAGGTTGGTCCTAGACAAAGATAGGAGCCCCAAGAGTAGGAGTACAGTGAGGAAAGAATGTCCTAGTCAAGAAGCAAGGCCAGCGGAGAAAGCGGCCAGGGGAAATGAAGAGTCGACAAGGAAAAAGCCATGCTGAGTAGAAGACCGGTCGACTTCTGTCGAAAAGTCGTAGGCTTCAAGGAGAGATAAAAGGAAAGCCATCTCAGCTGAGGATGTTCCCTTAAAGCGGAGAGATGTCCTTGTGGAGAGAACCACGGGAGGAACCTTGGGACCAGGCCGCTGAGGTCTTGACGGTGTCTTCGGATACTGAGGAGGACCCGGTGGCATTAGAGGAAGTCGCAGCAAAGGCCGTGAAAGACGTGGCAGCAGCCAAAAGTGAACCGCAAAAGGTGACCTCACCTCAGACCTCCACGGAGTACACAATCATATTGGAGAATGATGAAGAACCCTCAGCAGAGGAGACACAGTCGCCAGCCTTGGGTGCCGCCGACGTGTTAAGTGTGTAGGTACTACCGTTGCTCCAGTACCTCGACCGGAAGTGGGAGAAGTACGCAGAGGGCAACTCCAATAAATCCTATGTGGAGATAGTGCGCAATCGAACGCGAATTAAGAGAGAACTGGCTGTTGAGGTCGCCGCTAAGGAACAAAGAAGTCAGCCAACGGAAGCGAAGTACTAGGCACTTTAGAGGAAGCTGACTGAGGAAGTTGAGAAGCGACGGAAGGCGGAGCAAGCCAGTGACAGTCTTCGTGAGGATGTGGAGAGAGCTAAGTGCGTCAGCGTGGACCTACTAAAGAGATTGGAAGCCTGTAGAACCGCGTACGACGCTGAGTCATTAAAGGTAGATGAGTTGCAGGCTACCGCGGAGGAAACGAAGAGAGAATATCAAACCGAGTTGGCGGTGAAGGCGAAGAAGCTATCCGAGTACGAAGCTGCGCGGATTGCGGATCTGGAGTTAATTGAGAAACTGGAGACGCAGTGTGGCGAATTGAGCACGCAACGGTCGCAAGTTGAAGAGCAGTTATGCGAGGTGGAAGCAAAATTGACGGAGGTCGAAGGAAAGAATCGGCAGTTATCAGAAGAAACACTGAATTGTGTTGTGACAGATTGAATCTCACAACGGGCTTTGATTACGCGAGATTGAGCATCGTGCAGCCGAATTGATGGAGAGGAGCGGACAAAGACATTGTCGGTTGTCCAAGAAGCTAGAATCGTATCTTACCAGATCGCGCGACGCGGAAGCGAAGCTAGAGGTAGATTTAGTAAACGTTTTGAAAAGATTAGGTTTAGAGCGGAGGTTAGAGGGAGCGGCAACTGCCGACTCCGAAGGCGTAGGACCGTTTTGGTGCTCGCACCACAGCAGATGACAGTTTTTGGTAGTTAGGAATAAAATAGTCCAAGGCGTTGGCCTTGGAGATCTTTTCTCAATTTAGTTTCTCAGTTCGGACTTCTGTATTCTCTACGCGTTTTGTGAGTTGAGTGTGTTGTTCACCGCGTAAGAGTGACTTTGGTTTGACGAAGGTACCGCATCCAAAGTAGGAGCCCCAATTCGAATGTTTTGAAATAGTGTTTGGCTAGTGACAGGATTTAAGCAAATTCGTAATTGGCTGCTAGCTACAGGTACTCTGAGTGTACTTCTTGGGAAATTTCCCCCCTGAATCTTAAGTTGAGGTCCTGATCGACCTCTGAGTTTTGCATTTACTTGTTTTTGGTGTGTTTGTGTGTATTATGCTGCATTGTGTGTCCTCCGAGTGACCTCCGAGTCGAACACCTACAGTACTTCTAGGAGTGACAATAGCTTGAGAATTCCAACTCCTCAATAGACTGTTAAGGACGTGACAATTGGAACTCTTTGTGTTGTTTTTGTCCTCATGGGATCGGATCTTTACCATTATGCTTCATTTTGATATTTATCTGTCATTACAGACCGAAATGAAGGTATTCAAAGCCTGATTCTAAACTTCCGAATGCGTTAAATCTGGACGGCGGCAATCATCTCTGCAGAGAGCGGCCTCCACTTCGTCGGCTTCTTCATCCGAATCAAACTTATCGTCAACATCGAAATACATGCTACCAATGATCGTGTCGACAATGGCCACATCAATTTCAAAGAGTCGCGGTGCAGTTTCCAACCTAAAGTGGCTGAGGAGAGTACTCTTGACTAGCACTACTCTGTCAAAGAAGCTGTCCTTCTTGTCATCCGCAAGTGCTTGATATTCCCTCTGATTGGACGTGTCTTGTGTCTCGTTGTGCTTGCTGTAGCTCTCGGGCCTAAACAGGGCTATGTAGTACTGCGCATTCCTCGTTGCCTTTCTTTTACTTCCAAGTTGTTCCTCTATCCCAATAATTTCACAAACGGCAAATCAGCAAACAACACTAACGGCCAAAATCGTCTTGGGATCAACATCAGTTACCCGTAGACCATAGTTAATAGTGGCACGCTGGCAAAAACTAATAGTGGCACTGGGTGACATTTTTGGCGCAATTGACACTTTTACTCAGGCCTGCACATACAACAACCAAGCTAGTACAAGCTCATAGTACAAGCTCACCGCGCGCAACAAAACGCAAATGCATGGAACGATTGATGTCTCGCACTATGCGAGAAACACACGTCAATTCCAGCGCGATGACACGTCATTCCAACACAAAGACATGTCAAGTGCTTTGCATCACGTCTATTCCAAGAAGAGATGTGAACGCGCAAAAATCAAACACGTGGCGGCCATGCGGACGTAGGACGCATGAGGGGTTAACACGTAACCGACATGCAGCGCGTATAACATAGCGATGGTAGAAGGATCAATGAGCGAACACATGGCAAGGTCACACATGCGAGCACAACACGTAGATTCGAGCAAACCACGCTAGCACGATATGTAGACGCGAACTTGAATGCAACCTCCGGACTGACTCTCACTCTGATTTATGCTTAGATGGCTTTGATGTAGTACACTGTGATTCTAAATTCTAGAATTTCTCCTCATGTTCATGTTCCACATACCTTCTCACACATTGTCTTCATTCATCACTCAAGTTCACACACACATTGACATTCCAAGATACTTAAAACCTTGATTTTTCATTGATGAAACAAATTTATGCACATGAGCTCTTTAAACTTGCTTCAAAGTCTACTCTCACCTCTCCATATATACTACTTGAGAAATTATCATAGTAACACATTGTAATTATCTTCCAACTTACTTTACAAAGATAAACCATGGTAGGTTTAACTAGTTTCCAATACGTGGCAATAGGCCATTGGACTCTTAAATCTTCTAGAAGTGTTCAAATCCCTAAATTGAGATGATGATATGTCATTTGAGCCTTTCTAACTTCTGGATCTCCACTTGCCACTAAGTCAACTTTAGACCTAGTCTAACCAATGAAATTCTCATTACTTAGTCAAACCAATCAAAACTAATCATTAGTCAAAATTCTTTTATTTTGGAATCTAAATTTTTGTAAGAGACAACATAGAAATGCACATCCAAATCTTTTGTAACTATATTTATTCTTCCGCCAAGTATAGACATTATAGCTAAACTTAATTATCACTAGATTAACTTAGTCATAACTAGCTAGACTTAATTATGCGTAAGTTAACCATGATCAATCCCTTGGCTACTTTTAATCCTACTTCACACATGCAAAGACTGATCTTACAAGACACGTGAGCAAATGACAGGAATATGTGTGGACAGGTGTGAATAACCCACCAAAGTCTAAAATTGCAGTATAACAGCAAAGGGTCGAACCCACAGGGACAGAGGCAACACACAGAGTACTAAATGTCACGTTTTAACAGACTATTGAGGAGTTTGAATTCTCAGGCTACTGTCACTCCCAGAAATACTGCAAGTGCTCAACTCGGAGGTCACTCGGAGGACACACAATGCAGCGTAGTACACCCCAACACACACCTAAAACTGTAAAAGCACAACTGAGAGGTTGGTTATGACCTCTACTTAAGGTTCAGGGGAAAAGTTTCCCAAGAGTACACTCAGAGGATCTGCAGGTAGCAACCCAACTTCAAACTTGCTTTAGCTCTGTCACTAGTCACTGCTAGTGCAGAGCATTCGGATTGGACTTCCTACTTCGGATGCGGTACCTTCGTCAAACCAAAGTCACTCTCACGCGGTGAACAACACATTCAACTCACCAAATGCGCAGAGACTACAGAAATCCAAACTGAGAAACTGAGTTGAGAAAAGATCCAGTGTCACAACTTAAGAGTCTATTGATGAGTTTGAATTCTCCGGCACTAGTCATTCCCAGAAATACTGTGGAGGCTACTCCCAAAGGCGCCTCAAGCAACGTAACACACACAACCTGAATTCAATCAAGGCTTACTCCGAAGTTAACAAAACTTCACTTTGGTATTCAGGGGGGAAAATCCCGAAGGAATACAAACAGGAAAAATTGTCCAAAGGTGTAAGTCTGAACTTGAAGATCCTAACTAGACTACACTAGCTCAAAACATTCGGGCGAAGGCCTTCAGCTACAAAATGCAGTAACTTCGACAAGCTATAGCTCTTATTGCGCAGTGATAGAACGAAAGATACAAAATGCGCAGAGAAAACGAGTTCCTTAACTGAACTTCCGAAACTAGAAAATCTTCCAAGGCCAACGCCTTGAACTGCTTTATACAATCCAAAATCCTAACTAACACTACACTCTTCACTTGTTATGCCTCCTATGCGAAGGCCGACTACTCACTAACTCCCTACCCGTCCACTCGTCTGCTCTCCTACGCAGTCCGAGCCGCCGCAACACCTCGGTCACCTCTGCCTCGAGGTTCGCAATAGCGTCCCGCGACCTCGATAGGAATGACTCCAACCGCTTCGCCACGCGCCGCCGACTCTGACTGTCACCCGACATCAAAGTTGTCGCACGTATCTTCATTTCGCGCAATGTCATTCTCTCCCGCGCCGCGATCTCCCAGCGAGCATAACCTCTAAGACACCAGTCAACCCGCGAAACTAACTCCTCCAGCGTGCGATCTGTCGCGCGTTGGTTGTGGCCTTCAACCTCTGCCAACTGTAACTCCGCCTCCGCACGCTACGCTCTCAATTTGTTGCACTGCAATTGCAGTTGACGTAGTAATTCTTCGTCCGCCTTCCGCGCGGTCTCACTCTTCTCTAACGCCCGCGTCTGTCGCACGAGCTCCTCTGCCAGAATACGGTTTTGAGCTCGTTTGGAATTGATCTCTGTCTCGACCTTCGCACACAGCTCTTCAATTTCGCGCTGCGCATTGGCTGCTACATCATCTCGCAGCTGAAGCGCTGCCTTCCGCAACTTCTGCGAAATGGTACACTGTTCCTGCAGGAAATTGTATCGCTCCTCCAACTGCCGCTATTTTTGGACCAGGGCCTCCAACTCAAGATTCGTCGCTACTTTGATCCGAGTCCGATTCCTGACCAACTCAACATAGGATCCACGATGACGGGGATCCACGTACTTGGTAGCCTTGCGATCAAGGTACCGGAGTAGAGGTACCACTTGCTCACAGAGCACACCGGTCGGTGTACCTCGCACCGACTCCATTTCCTCCTCCTCCGAAGGCGTGTCGTCTTCGATCTCGAGGATCTCTCGCCATTGAAATCCTCGGCAACTCTCTCGCACTGGGACGCGCAGCTTCCTCTACTGCGGCCTCCACTCCATGTCTTGCCAATACTTCCAAAGGAGTGGGGAAACTTGCTCCCGGTGGGCCTGCTGCACCCGCCCGAACTGCTACCGCTGAAGGCGCTTGTGCCGAAGGCACACGTGTCTCCTCATCCGTGCCTTCGCCCGCTGCAACTTGCTCCTGAGGTTTCTGCGCTGAAGGCGCTTGACCCGAAGTCTGTTGAGCCAAAGTCTCCTCCCTTGACCGCTCCTGCGCCGCAGGCGCTTGAGCCGAATGCGAGTCATCAAATGGTACTTGCTCAGAAGGCAAGCACCTCTCCATCGCAGGCATTTTGACCGTTGCCGCATGCCGTCCTTTGTGGCCCGAAGGCCTACGCGCTTCCTCCGAAGGCACTCGTGCCTTCGGTGCAGGGAGGTCAGTTGACCTCCCAAGAACTTCTGCACTCACATCCTACTCCGAGGATGGTGAATCTCTCGAAACTGCGGCTCGCCCTGTGTTCACCGGCAGCACCAGCTTGCGTGCCTTTTGCTTCGGTCGGGCGGGCTCGTTGTTTGCCCGACGCCTGACTGGAGTAGTGGGCACTTCCCGCTGACTCACGTCCGCATCTCCATCCCACTTCCGCTTTTGGGGTGCCCGCGCTCCCCTCGGTTCGTCATCCGCTCTCAGTCGAGCTGGTGGTGTGCTGGCGGGCACTTTGTCGGGGTATGTGTCAACCTCAACATCTCTCACATAGCTTCCCGGATTTGCTCGCGACAGCAAGGGAAATTATACCCGCTCCGTTGCTGTCACACACCCCATCGACCGATAAACATTGATCAAGAAAGGGGAGAGGTGATTGATCGACCCTCCCTTCTCCTCTTGCGCATGCTGTCGCGTGGTCTTCCACAAAATCCGAGCCCTATGAATCGGAGTTCCTGCCAACGCCAGCTCCGCAAATCTGACCTGCCAAGATGTCATGTAGGTGGTCCTGTGCGGCTGGAAAATCTGGAGGAGTGCCACCGCGATATTTCTCCGCTTACGGTCTTTGTAGTCACGGGTCTTGTACCCGTTCTTGCTAGACTTGCAGTTCTTGAAAAGTGTGCCAAAGGAAATTTCTTCTTCCTTCGTGACATGCACACTCTCGCATTTGAACAGAAGATCGACTTCTTATCTCGTGCATCGCCCCAACACCTGCTCCCAATCGCTCACTTGCCATTTCTCTCGGTGCGGTTGATAACCTCGCGGAGACTGGTTCTTCTCACGCAGCCACTCCCGGACCATCGCCGGGCACATCCAATTCCATCCCCACTGAAGGAAGTTGAGCTTCACCGCCATCAATTCATCTTGAAATGCTTGCAATCCGACCTGCGGCACTCGCAAGGGGACCATCTGTAGCGGAATCGACTTGGCCATTAAATTCGTGGAAATCTCTGCGAGCTCCTGCTACTGTTGGTGCGAATTCTCTGCGAACTCTCTGCAACTCTCCTGCAAGACTCTACTGCTGCGCACTCTCGACAAATTCTCCGCAAACTCTCCACGAATTCTCCTGTTGCGCGTCGCGAACTCGAGCAAGTGCAAAATTGAAAATGCGTGAGTGAGTCTCTTCCTTCGGCGATCAAGATTTCTCATCGTTCGACAGTTGGGCTGGCAGCGGCCTGCTTGAATGCTATGCCAGCGCGGAGGCGTAACGGTCTGATTCGCACGAGCGAATTCACGCTCCGCCGTTGCGCGGACTCCCACTCTTGTACATTCAATCTTGATCTGTAAGACCGGATATTGCATGTGTGAAATAAAACTAGAATTAGCCAAGGAGTTTATCATGGTTAGGATAGTCATGACTAAATGTATCTAGTCATGACTAAGTCTAGCTAGTTTAGCTATAATGTATATACTTGGCGGAATAACTAGAGAAGTTCTAGAAGATTTGATTGAGCACTTATATTTTGTCTTGTACAAAAGTCTAGATTCCAAGAGAAAAGACTTTTGGACTTCATGTTTAGTTTTGATTGGTTTGACTAAAGTAAGGAGTATTCCATTGGTTAGACTAAGTATAATGTTGACTTAGTGGAAAGTGGAAGTTCTAGAAGTTGGAAAGGCACAAATAGCATGTCGCCACCTCAATCTAGGGATTAGTAAACATCTAGAAGGTTTAGGGGACCAATGGCATGTTGCCACATATTGTTAACTAGTCAACCTTACTATGGTTTATCTTCGTAAAAGTAAGTTAGATAGAAATTATCATTTGTTACTATGGTAAATTCTCAAGTAGTATATATAGAGAGGTAGGGAAGAGCCTCTCAAACAAGTTTGGAGAGTTCATATGTAGAGACATGTTTCATATATGAAAGAGTGACAAATTTTTAGTACCTTGGAGTGTTGATGAGTGTATGAGTTGGAGTGATACCTTGAGAGATTGTGTGAGAGGGTGTTTGGATTATGAGTATAATGCGGAATCCTAGTCTCCTAGAATCATGATGAGCTACCGAAAAGCCATATGAGGTAAACCTGAGTGAGAGTCAGCCCGGAGGTTGCAGATCCTGCCGATTTCCGCCGACGCAGCTCTCCATCCGCGTAACGCCGAAGGCGCTTGTGCCGAAGGCTTTAGCGACGACGGCGCTCACGGAAAAGGTACAGGCTTCAGCTGTTTTCTTTGTCTTTTCTTCTTCCGCCGAAGGCGCATCCTAGAGGCGAAGGCATTGCCTTCCGACGAAGGCGAACCCTAACGACAAAGACGGCGCTAGCGACAAAGGCGCTAGTCCCGAAAGATTCTACCGCCGAAGTCTAGTGACGAGATTGTTTTCCACTTACAAAGGCGTTCCGTGTCACATGCTTCGTACGTCTTTAGCAAAAGCTCCTCCGCAGGCGTCTGAGTCGAAGGCGCTAGCTTCTGCTTGCGCCGAAGGCCCCTTCAGCGGAAGACACCTCAGCGAAGGAGCTTTTGCCAAAGGCGCCGAAGGCACTTCCTTCAGCATGAACCGTCCTTTCCGTCCAAGACGCCCGACCGTGGCCTAAGCCCCAGAACTCCTAGATTCTCCTAGACTCGAGATTCTCCTTTTTACTCTCTTTTTGCGTACCGATTACTATTTACAGTTGCTACCGCGGTAATTATTTTTTCAAAAATGCTTTAATTCCGGAAAAAAACAAAAACTGGGTTACCACAACAAGACACATGACGCACGCAAAGCGCATTGGGCGCGTAAGACGTGCAGCAAGCCCTCGCGTTGTAGTACATGCGGTGTGACAGGTCACACCATTTAACATGCAGATAGGCGCGACATACAGCATTGAGGTAAACTCGGATTCTTGACTTGACCTACTTAGTTAACTATTGTTAGATAGACTATCGGTTTACTGTTGGATATAAATACTCACTTCACTTCTATACCTCATGCAATTAAAGAGTTTTTGAGATCTAGTTATATTAAATCAAAATTAGCACACACAAGGTTTTGACAAAGTTTGTGTACATCCATAGGTGCAACGCCGAGTATAGATTCTTTCAGGGTGAGAAGGTTTATAAAAATAATGATTTGTCACACAAATCGTAATCAAAATATGAATTTTTCCGTTGGTTTAGTTTTTTGTCCATGTGTGAAACCTAGCCACGAAGGTGAAGGAAATGATATCATTTGCTCATTTCTTTACACAAGCAATGAGCTCAACTGCTATATATATGAGTCTTCATCAACTGAAAGTTAGAGCTACATGTTCAAGATTCGCATTAAAGGTTGAACAACCAAGCACTGAGAGACACAAGGCGGTGTTTGAAAAAGCAAGCAGGGATGTAGGGATTCCTTCGGCTCGGCTCGTCGGGCTCAAATTTTGAATTGAGATTTAGACTTCTGATCAACTCTTGAATGATCTTTTTGCGCATGCTCACTAGATCTATGACTTCTAGCAGGTAAAATTATGTCTTGTTGCTTTTTTGCTTCATTGAAAAAAGTTGGATATGGAGTCAATTTTGAATCAAAATAAGATTGAACAAGACGAGCGTGCTCAAGAGATAATTAGGCAGGTTGGATCTGTAAGACCGGGTGTTGCACATATGTACTAAGTCTTAGAAGTGGTCAAGTGATTAAGGATGATTAGCCACGGAATAGCTAAGCCTAGCTAGTTATGACTAAACTAGTTAGTTATAACTAAGTTTATCTAGTCATGACTAAGTTTAGCTACAATCTCTATAGTTGGCGGAATAATTAGCGGAGTTCTAGAAGAGTGGAGTAAGCACTTCTATTTTGTCTTTTCCAAAGGTCTTAGTTCCAAGGGATTAGATATTTGACTAGAAGTTTGGATTTGATTGGTTTAACTAAATGTATGAAAGATAATTGGCTAGACTAAGTCTAATGTTGACTTAGTGGCTAAGAAGCTTGTAGAAGTTTAAAAGTTTCCAATGGCATGTCGCCATCTCAACCTTGGATTTTGGAAAGTTCTAAAAGGTTTAGGTACACCAATGACATGTTGCCACATAGGGAGGGTTAAAAAAAACAAACTTACCTAGGTAAAAGTGAGTTATGAGAAATTACCATATATTACTATGATAACTTCTCAAGTAGTATAAATAGAGAGGTAGAGTAGCACCTCTCAAGCAAGTTTGGAGAGTTCATGTGGAGTGACTTGCTTCATATATGAAAGAGTGACGAATTTCAGTACCTTGGAGTTTTGATGTGTGTGTGAGTTGGAGTGCTACCTTGAGTGATTGTGTGAGTGAGTGTTTGGGCTATGAGTGTGAGCATGAATCCTAGTCTTCTAGAACCATGATGCGCTACTGCAAAGCCATCAAAGGTAAACCTGAGTGAGAGTCAGCCCGGAGGTTGCAGATCGATAGGCAAGCACAAGCAGTAGACAAGGATGAGAAAAAAATCAATTCGACAATTTTTTGTCGATTGATCCATTAAATCAATCAAGATGGACCAAGAAAATAGATCAGGAGGTTTGCTCACATATTTTAAGATCGGTTGTTGTATATGTGAAATAGTAATGAAAATAGTTCAGGAGTTGATCATGGTTTGCTTAGGTTTAATTAGGTCTAGATAGTTATGACTAAGTCTAACTAGTTATGACTAAGTTTAGCTAAAGTATCCATACTTTGCAAAATGATAGAGAAAATTCTAGAAGCTTTGAATGAGCATAACTATTTTGTATTTCAATCAAAGTCTAGATTCTAAGTATAGAAGATTTTGATCACATGATTAGTTATGATTGATTTGATTTAGTAATGAAAACTATATTGCTTAAACTAAGTCTAATATTGATTTAGTGACAAGTTTCAAATAGCATGTCATCATCTCAATCTAGGGATTGGAAAATTTCTAGAAGGTTTAGATAGGCCGATGACATGTTACCACAAATTGGAAATCAATCAAAGCTATCATGACTATCCTAGTAAAGTAGGTTATGAGGTAATTATCATATGTTACTACAATAATTTCTCAAGTAATTTATATAGAGAGGCAAAGAAGAAACTCTCAAGTAAGTTTGAAAAGTTTATTGTGTGAGCACTTGTTTCATAATATGAGTTTGAGTTTTATTATACTTTTGAATATTGAAAATTGTTTGCAATTGAGTGATGAGTGAAAAGCGTGTGTGAGAGGTGTTTGGATCACAGGCACATTGAAGAATTCTATATCCTAAAACCATGTTGAGCTACCAAAAAGACATCTTAGGTACACATGAGTGAGAGTCAGTCCAGATGTAACATTTTTTGATTTGGTGGCTAGGACTTCAATCTAGAAAGAGAATGTGTAGAATTTGGTTTCTTGCCCGAGAAAAGATGACAATGAAGAAACATATGAGCTTCACATTGGGAAACAAAAGAACAAAAGATATTCTTAAAAGAACTTTACCTTTTATGTACCCAATAGTCTTCTATGAAACTTTGGAAGTTATCTTGTACATTTTATTTGCCTAAACACATTGTTTTGAGAAAGGGAGGTGTTTCATAGACTGAATTTTTATTTTGAAAATGATTTTCAAAAAAATTTAGTTATTTTAGAGTGGAAGATGAGATGTTTTTTAGTTTTTATTTCAGGTCCAGATCTTTCATGTAGCCAAAGTAATGAGTGTCTGAACTTCAAGTATTTCTGATAATACCAAAGATAAGCTATCAAAAAAAGGTATATAGAGTTATTTATTTTCTCTATGTTGCTTGAAAACTTAGGAAAATTTGTATGCTTGTAGAAGGAAAACTAAATTAAATGTTAGTCAAAATTTCATTGAGAGATCAAACAAAAAAGTTATGATCTTTTGAATTCTAGGGAGTACAAAAACAAGAGTTAAGCGCAAAACTTCCTGCTTTAGTTATCTACGGTGCTTTGGCACTCTGAGAACGTTCCTGGAGTAGACCTTTTGAGTGTTATCCACTTTATGCAAAAATGAGTGAACTAAGTGAGTTGGAAGGTTAGATTATCCAAAAGATTTTAAGGCTGGAATGTTATAGTCTCCCTAAACTCCAACACGAGGAAATTCAAAGTAGAGTTTGAAGAGAAAGTAATGAATCAATCCCCAAGAATGAAACACAAAATGTGTTTTTATGGTGGAGAGTAAGGACACAAGGTTGTTACTTGTGCTCTGTGCAACAAGGACCGGAGGTTGGAGAAACTAAGAAACTTGAACGAATGGGTTATGCTGTTGTCGGACTTTTTGGAGTATTCAGCTTTCAAGTGATAAAAGGAGTACAAGAGGAAGCTTGTGAAGGAAGATAGTGAGGAGAAATTGACGGAGAGCCTCATTGACAACTTTTTTCCAAATGAAAGTTACAAAACCTAATGTGTGAAGTCACCTTCTTGAAACAAGGTGACAAAGAGATTATGAGATCTTATGTTGAGAGAACAAAAAAGTTGGAGTCAAGATTTCACGTGGTGTTGAGGAAGAATGACCAAGTGGAATCAACAATGATGAGGATAAAGGCGATGTTCACAAAAATTTTTGTTGGAGGTTTGAAACCTAAGATTCAAAGTTAGCTGAGATATGAAAAGCCTTCTTCTAAGGCTGAAGTCATTTGAATTCCTATTAAATTAGAAAAAAAACTTAGAATCTAACATTTCTAACTTGCTAGCTAGAGAAGTAGCTACATTGGTTATAGGAAGATCCACTGCTCCTAATCTTACAATAGTTCATCCACAATGATTATTCATATTATATATTTGCAACATTGATTTGAAATCTATCACAAAAACTCTACTTGATTTCAAGATTAACGTACCATAGTTGTGGAAAAAGAGTATTCAAAATGTGGGGCAAGGCTCTAGAAAGTATGAAATCTATTTTTCAAGTGTAAATACATCTACAAAGAACTTTGCAGTCTCTTCTTTTACTTGTGATGACATTCATTTTCAGCAAAATTATCCTAATCCTTGACAACACAATAAAGTTTGGCACAACAACAATCGACAAGCTATCTTGGAACAGTTTAATTTCTTTTGTGTTCCATTGATAAACTACTCAAGGATGAAGTTAGCGTTGTTTGTGTTGTATTAGAAAGTTCTATATTAAATCAAGGAGATGGGAGTAGCATTTATTAATATATTCCTTCATCAATGCACTTTTGAGAAGGTAGAGAGTTCGACAAAATATAAGGTGGAGGTTTTTGCCCATGAGAAAAGCGTGCAAGATTTGAAGAGAAGTCTATCTCTATGGAATACATGTCAAGTTAGAATACACAATCAAGTAGAGTAAGCCAACTGAGAGTATCAAGAAAAATGTTAGGAATAGATGATATTTTCATTTTGTCTTCTCGAGATAAGTTTGATGTGGTGGAGGATGTAGGAATCATAAGGCCAATATAACAGTTGTCCAGTTGATTGCCTTGAATGCAGCCATACGAAAAGACTTGAGAGTAGGCTTTAGCTTCACAAGGATCAAAAGCAAAGATCCAAGGTCAAAGCTTACATGACAAATGTGGAAGTTGGTGTGATGGATGTTGCTGCTTCAAATATATGTACACATGCTTTAAAGATTGAAGTAAGAATTGATGAACATGATGTTTTAAACATATTGGTAGATGATAAATTTGCAATTAATGCTATGTCCGATAGACTTTTGCTAAAGCTAGGAATGAGATTCTTTAGACATTCTAACATCATTGTTGATATGGCCAACAAACTGAAAGTTAGATCACTAGGTGTGGTAGACAAGGTTGCGATGAGTGTGAGGGAAGTCCAAACCTTGTAATCTTTCCAAGTATTTTAGGAAGTTAGTTATGATCTGCTGTTGGGACGTTTTTTATTGAGGGCAGTGAGAACTGCTAATCGATGGCACAAGGATTACCTTTGTATACGGACAAAAACCATCGGATGAAGGTTTTACTGACAAGAAGAGTAGATTCCACAATGAACTCCGATAGATCAACTGACAAATATTGGAAATCCAAGAGAAAGGAAAGAAGAAGCTCTGTGGAAGTTGACATTGACATGTCAACTTCTGATCAAGAAACATCATAGCAAAACTCCTCAGATGATGAAGTCCAAGTTCAAATGCTAGCTACCTTGGAGTTGCTTCCTAGACTGGGAATGAAGAAAGATTCTAACAAAGTGAAGATGAGCGAGGAGGAAGTGTCTCAAATACTTTCCATCCTCAAGTTTATCCAAATGTTACCACTGAGGAAAAGTCAAGATTTTTGGATATATTTTGCAAATGTATCCATGTCTTTGCCTTTAGTTACAAGGATTTTGAGCACGTGTTACTTAAGATTCATCACATTGAGTTGTAGAAGAAAACTTGCCCTATTTGACAAAAGCAACGCCGAATAAATTTGCCCACGGCTGTGATGATGAAGGAAAAGATTGACAAGTTGAGGGAGTATGATTTCATCTATCATGTAGAAAATTGTGATAACAAACAAATACCATAATGGAGCATAATGGTACAAATTTGTTTCCACATAGATAGAAGCAACACCGAAGATTCAAGAATTGTCACAAGTTAACATTCTATTGAGTAGTTTTACTTCTCAGGCACATGTCACTCCCAAAAGACACTACTAGATTGTGGCCAAAGGTCCGAAGAGCAAAGTATAATCACACACACAACCTGAAATTTGTTCAATCGAAGCCTGCAGGAATCGCATTTAATTCCGCACTCAAAATTCAGGGGAAAAAATTTCCAAAATTGTTTGTTCTCATCTTACTACTTAGAATACCCAAATTTGAACTTGCTTAAATCTTGAACAGCCCTATGCACTCTCTAAACATCCGAATCGGACACTCACAACTTCAGATGCAGTAACTTTGACAAACTGAAGCGCACCATGCACGGTGACAGACACACAATTTCACGAACGCGCACGATAGACACAGGTTGACAGCCAAGACAAGTCAATTGACAGAATAGCCCCACAAGGAAAGAACCTTAAGTCTCTTTATTCACTCTGAATTCCTAGACATCTCAACTCCGCGAGCCGAGCTACTCTTAGGCGCAGTATCATTTAACACAGCAATTATTGCGTCTTCTGAGCTTCTGTCCGCTCCTAATCTACGCAACACGCCTCAAATCTTGATCTCTAAGTTCTTCCGTGCTTCTTCTAATTTGAAAGATAAAGAATTGATTAATCTAACTAATTGACGTTGTCTAACGGTTGGACTGCTCTTGAGTTCCATCCATTGCCGCTCCAGCGAATCCAGTTTCATCCACTTCAACGTTTGGACTTCCCACATAACCAAAGTGCACGAACATTTCTCAACACGCAAACGCAAACTATCAGTCGTCTCCTTCTTCAGTTGCCAAAACGCCAATTCCGCCGCTTCCGTTCTCATCCACAACGTTTCTAACTACTCTGTAATTGTCTTCAACTGATCTTGTAGCCGATCGCAATCTGCATTCAATTTTAATCTACATTTGACCTTCGAAGACTTGGTCATTGCACACAATGGTATCATAGCAATCTTGCTCTTTCCTTGAGTGTGGATTATACTTCCATGGAGTAGCAATCGAGCTATGATAAAGTGCAGTTTTGAGAGTGTATAGAGGCTGGCTGGGTCATTAATTTACATGTAGAGAAAGGGGATAAGGGGAAAATTGTGATTTTGCAGATATGGACGGGCTTGACATGTATCTAGTATTGCACTTGCCGATTCCTAACCTATTCGATACTCAACTTCGTTGCATGAAAAAATATCATTTTTGGATGTATCTTGTGGCTTGTTGGGGTGCAGATTTTATGACTAAATTGAAAGAGTCAAGAATGCCATTGATTTTTCTAATAGTTAGTTATGGAGGGACTTGAGATTGTACCATATACATTCTATAGTGAATGTTTCATGGATTTGAATCGCAAACCACCCGTCCCGGTTCAATTCAACACTTATGTAGAAATTAGAATAGTATACCGACATAAAAGATTGTGGATAGATTTTCTTGTGAAAAATTGTGGAAAAGAGTACTATAGAGTAATGACAGAATCAACGTTACCTTTTGTTGTTACTTTTTTTGAGAGTTGAAATAGTGATTATATTAACAATCTATTAGAGTGAGTGTGAGAAAGCATGGAAACATCAATCAACATGGATGAGGTTCTCAACTCAATCATGACAAAGATGAAGGAGTTGAGAAAAGCGATATTAGATGATCATACCAAGCCATGGAAGATAAAATCTTTGCATTGGAGATTGAGATTGCGGAGTGACAAAAAGTTGGAAAGATGAAAGTTGAACCTCAAGTTCAAGCTTTCCAAGTTCAGTAAGATCAACTCCTATTGATGTCGTAGAGACAAATAGGAGAAATCTTCAAGAGATTGAAGATCAAGCAAATCCTTTGCTTTGAAAGGAAAAATTTTGTAAGGTGAAAACTTACAAAGAGAGTAGATAGAGCGATGGAAGTGTTAGAGAGATGGATAATGATGATGAATATTCATTTATTTCCTTTTTATATTTTTGATTATATTGCAGGAATGTTCATAAGATCTTATCTTACGATAAGACTCTCACATGATACACCACATGGAAGAGAACGCTTTCAAAACGAGGTGCTACCATTTCATGGAGTGGAATGCAAAAAGTACTTCTGCAAAAATTTTAAGCTGTGGACTCTCTTCAAACTGCAAAAATAAAGTTGTGTGATTTGAAGCAGAAAGGAGCTATTCATGAGTACATTGAAGAATTTTGTGATCTTCAAATATCTATCATGGATATGACTAGAGCAAAAGCCTTGGACGTATTCAAACACGATTTGAAAGATTGAATTTGAAAGGATTTGATGGTAAGCAATCCATCCACAGTAAATGAAGCAATCACAATTTCTGAACAAAATTTGGGTGCTTTTGATGTCACACACAGTGAACTAATACGTAATTTTCAAGATCCATCTGGCCCAACACCGATGAAATTGATAAACCTTTGACGTAGAGAAAATTTTACACCAACAAGAGGACTACCGCCTAGATTTGACGGTAAGTCTTGACGACCAGGAGTCCCAAATTTGCAAGGAGATTATACAAATAACAAAATGGTTCGAGTAGGATCAAGAGTTCGTGACAATTTTTAATGCATGTGGATAATTCTAAACTCCGTGTAGTGTTTTTATCACTTCAGTTTGCCCGTTTGGCAATTCAACCTCTTCACTCACGTCCTTCATCAACATCAAACCTAATTTTATAGCAACACTCATTGATAGAACATTCTCTGTTGCTCCAGGATCAATTAGAACTCTCACCTTGTGAATAATTCTAAACTCCGTGTAGTGTTTTTATCACTTCAGTTTGCCCGTTTGGCAATTCAACCTCTTCACTCACGTCCTTCATCCACATGCTATGCATGTGGATGAATGGGTCACATTGCCAAGTTTTATCAAATTTAACCGGCACCACCAGGAGGACGATCCATACAAAAACAACCGTTCAACAACATGGAGGGATAGAGTATAAAGAGGTTGAGGAAGAAGTTTCGAGAAACAAATATCACCAATAAGCTAGCTTCGCGATCTTACTAGTTCTACAAAGCAAAGAAAATGCGAGGTTGGAGTTCATGGAAGGCGTAAGAAGCAAGCTCAACTTATTGTCATTGATGATTTGATGAAAGTACACAAGGTGAGAGTTCTAATTGATCCTGGAGCAACAGAGAATGTTCTATCAATGAGTGTTGCTATAAAATTAGGTTTGATGTTGATGAAGGACGTGAGTGAAGAGGTTGAATTGCCAAACGGGCAAACTAAAGTGATAAAAACACTACACGGAGTTTAGAATTATCCATAGGTAGATACAATGAGAGCATTGAATGGAGAGTAATTTGTTTAGCTCAATATGATGTCATCCTTGGAATGCCATGGATGGAGCAATATAATCCGGAGGTAGATTGAAGAAGAAAAGTGATTACAAGTAGTGGTTGGAAGATCTATGGAGATAGGATTAGATCTCAGAATAGATATTTAACCCTCTATGTGATAGTTAAAACATCCATTTCTATACATGATGTATGTTTTCTTGGACTTATAATAGATATTGGATCCAATAACAAACTTTACATTTCGGAGTACTTGAACAATATTTTTATGGGTATATAGATGTGTTTTGAAATGATATATCTACAAGATTATCACCAAAGACGCTAGTAAATCACAAGATTGAGGTGATACTTGGATTTACACCAACTTGCAAAGCTTCATATCGATTGGCTCCAAACAAATTGGGAAAATGCAAAGCTCAAGTGGATGAGATGTTGAGCATGGGATTCATTCAACCAAGTGTTTCACCATATGGAACTCCAGTGCTCTTTGTGAAGAAGGATGAGATCAAGAGACTATGCATTGACTGTCGAGGATTGAATCAGCAAACGGTGAAAAAAAATTCCATTATCTTGTATGGATGATTTGTTTGATCAATTTCAAGGAGCGAAGTACTTCATCAAGCTAGATTTGAAAAACGGCTAATTTGAAATTGAATTGCATATGAAGATGCTCACAAGACAACTTTTTCTACTATGTAAGATTACTTTGAACATCTAGTGATGCCTTTTGGTCTCACTAATACACAAACTACATTCATGGGATTGATGAACGATATCTTTTGGCCTTATTTAGATAAATCTGTCATTGATTTTTTAGATGATATATTGATGTATAGCAAAACTTTGAGAGATAATTTATTGTATGTCAAAGCTTCAAAATGTGAATTTGGCAAATCAGAAGTATATTATTTGGATCATAGAGTTACAGCCGTAGGAATTCAAGTGATGAATAAGAAGATAGATGTCATTCAGAAATGGAGAGCACCTGAGGATCAAACTCAGTTGAAGAGTTTTCTAAGACTTACTGGATTCTATCATAGATTTGTGAAAAGTTTTGCTCGCCTAGCTCAACCCTTGACTTCCATGTTAGCAAAAGGTCAAAAATGAAGATGGAAAACAGCTCAAGAGTTAGCTTTTCAAGCATTGAAAGATGCTTTGTTACACGCATCTATCCTCAAGTGATATGATCCTAACCGTTCTATCAAGTTGGCTACTTATGCATCAGGTACAATAGTAGCTAGCATACTTCAACAAGAATGGGAGGATGTATGGTATTCAATTGCTTTATATTTTCAAAAGTTTGTGGCAGCAGAACAAAATTATTACACGACAGAACGAGAGGAGTTAGCCATTGTGTTGTCAACCAAAAACTAGAAGCATTACTTGGGTGATAAGGAGTTTGTGGTGGAGACCGATCATAAACCCTTGGTTTATTTAAAAACTTAGAAATATCTGTCTTAACAACAAATTTGGGTTTATTACCGCCTCTTCCTATTCTCAAACAACGGTGAGAACATGTCACCATGGATTTTGTATGTGAGTTACCAAAGACTTTGTTAAAACATAATTCAATGATCATTTTTGTGGACAAATTGAGCAAGATTATTCACATCAGGCCTACCACAAAAACAATAACAGCTCCACAACTAGTTCAGATGCAGTTTTTTGAATCATGGCTTAGGCAAAGTGTTAATCACAGATAGAAGTATTCACTTCACTAATTTATTTTGGAAAACTTTGTTTTGTTTTTATAAAAAAAAAACTAGCAATGTCAACGGCATATCATCCTCAAACTGATGGAAAAACGGAGAGGTCAAATAGATTCATGTAGGATATGCTACGAGCATTCACATTAGACGAGCAAGAAGAGTGGGACAACCTTTTGCCACTTATTGAATTTGCAAATAACAATTTTGTTATTGCATTCACAAAAATGTCTCCATTTTACCTCATGGATGAAGCTCATCCTATAACTCCTTCAAGTTTGATGCAACTTCCGAAAGGAGAGAAGTTTTTTATCAAAGTTGCAGCCGTCAACGAGTTTGTGGAGCATATACACCGAGGAGTACATTAGGCCAAGGAGAAGTTGATGATAGCTCAAAATCAGAAAAAACAGCATGCCGATGCTCACCGTAGAGAAGTGATTTTTGAATTATGAGATCATGTTTGGTTATTTACAACAAATTTGTCTCTTGTGTGTTCATCAAAGTTGAACCCTAGGTTCATTGTTCCATTTTGGATTATGAAGCGTGTTGATGAAGTGTCATACAAGTTGGAACTTCCATCACATATGAAAATACATTTGATATTTCATGTGTCACAATTGCAAAAACATGTACCACGACCAAAACAATTTACCAACTAACCAGCATCACCTCCTCTTCTAACCTTGATAGCAAATCATGAGTAGTTTGAGGCAAAAAAATATACTAAAGAAACGTATTTGAGGTTATAAATATTCCAAAGTAGAGTATTTGATTCAATGGAAAGGCTATCCATCATATGAATCAACTTGGGAGCCCATCAAATATTTTGCAAATGCACCTTTGATAGTACATGAGTTTGAACGTATGTGCAACAAGGACGTTGCAACTTAAAAGGAGTGAGGTATGTAATCATCTTTAGTTAGTTAGAACTAAAGTAGATGTTACTCTAAATGTTGATTAAATACTATAGGGTGCACTAGTCATAGCTGTCACGTCAGCGATCCGTGCGCTTGATAGATAGAGAGTATGTGTGTTAGTTGACAGCGCCACATCAGCGATCCGTGTGTATGTTAGGAAAGGATTGAGTGTGTTAGTTATGAACGCTCCCTCAGCAATCCGTTTGCTTGTTAGGGTTATTCACCACGTCATCCATCCACTAGGATTGGTATACATGGTGGGAATAAGATATTATCTCCTTGTACTTGTTGGTGAAAGTTATATAAGGTATTTTTCATCTTCATAGTTTATATTTCCATCTTCGAGTGAATTTCTCTCTAAACCCTAGTGTTACAACCTTGAGTCAATTTGATGATGAAAAACATGATCATCTAATTGCTCATGCTAGTAGCCAGATTGTGCAAGGAAAGAAGAATTACTCAGTGATAGAAATAGAGGCTTCAGCTTTAATTTCTCACTCAAGAAGTTATGACATTATTTTTTGGGAGTAAGATTCAGTATAGTGATTGATGACAAGTCCTTGAAATATATTTCCAACAAGTCTAATCCTGAGGAGAGCATAGCTAGATGGAAGTTATTGCTAGCTTAGTTTGATTACATCATTGAGTTTCGTCTCGGCAAGAAGCATGCTAATGTTGATTTGATGTCTCGAGTTTATGATGAGAGAGAACATCAATTGCTGAATGATATTTTTTCAAATAAAGCTTTGTAGTTCTAAACACATTGATGTTTGTAACCTCCGAGCTTACTTTCATTCAAGATTATCTCATATATAGCTCATCATGATTCTAGAAGACTAGAATTATTCCTCATGTCTGGTCTTTAACATCCTCTCACACAATCTCTCAATTTATCACTCCAATTGACACACATCAACACTCCAAGATACTAAAAATCGTCATTCTTTCACATATGAAACAAATCTCTACATATGAACTCTTCAAACTTGCTTTAGAGTGTCTTTCCTACCTCTCGATATATATTACTTGATATTATATCATAGTAACAAATTGTAATTCTTATCTAACTTAATTTTACAAAGATAAACCATAATAATTTTGACTAATTACCAATACATTGCAACACGTCATTGGCCTCCTAAACCTTCTAGATGTTTACTGATCCCTATATTGAGAAGGCGACATGTCATTTGTACCTTTCCAACTTCCAAAAACTCCACTTGTCACTAAGTCAACATTAGACTTAGTCTAATTAATGAAGTCTCTATTACTTAGTCAATCCAATCAAAACTAAACATGAAGTCAAAAGTATTTTCTCTTGGAATCTTAACTTTTGTACAAGACAAAATAGAAGCGCTCACTCAAATCTTTTAGATCTTCTCTAGTTATTACGCCAAGTATAGACATTATGGCTAAACATAGTTATAATTTGATAAACTTAGTTATAACTATCTAAACTTAGTCAAAACCAAGCTAACCATGATTAAATCCTTGGCTACTTCTAGTTTTATTTCACACATACAATATTGGATTTATAGTACCTTAGAATCAGATTTTTGTACAGTACAAAATAGAATTGGTCACTCAAACATTCTAGAATACCTTAATTATTCCGTCAAGTATAAACGCTATAGCTAAACATAGTCATAACTTGATACATTTAGTTATAACTAACTAGACTTAGTTATAACTGTAACACTAGGGTTTAGAGAGAAGCTCACTCGAAGATAATAACGTAAACTTTGAAGATGAGAGATACCAACAATGGTGTTCCTCTCCTTTATATAGCTCTCACCAACAAGTACAAGGAGATAAGATCTTATCCCAACCCTCCATCACACTCCTAGTGGATGAATGACGTGGCGCTCCCAACTAACATACTCAATCCTTACCTACAAGCACACGGATTGCTGACGTGGCACTGTCAACTAACACATCCACTCTGTACCTACCAAGTGCGCGGATCGTTAACGTGGTGTAACACTAAAGTTTAGAGAGAAGCTCATTCGAAGATAAAAACGTAAACTCTGAAGATGAGAGATACCAACAATGGTTTTCCTCTCCCTTATATAGCTCTCACCAACAAGTACAAGGAGATAAGATCTTATCTCCACCATCCATCCCACTCCTAGTGGATGGATGACGTGGCGGATAACCCTAACAAGCACACGGATCGCTGACGTGACGCTCCCAACTAACACACTCAATCCTTACCTACAAGCACACGGATTGCTGACGTGGCACTGTCAACTAACACATCCACTCTATACCTACCAAGTGCGCGGATCGCTGACGTGGCAGCTATGACTAGTGCACACTAAAGTATCTATATCAATATTTGTAGTAACCTCTACTTTAGTTCTAACTAACTAAAGATGGTTACAAACCTCCCTCCTTTTAAGATGCAACGTCCTCGTTGCACGTACGTTCAAACTCTTGAACTATCAAAGGTGCATTTGCTGGTTTACATTTTTAGCTGGTTCCCAAGTTGATTCATACGATGGATAGCCTTTCCATTGAATCAAATAGTCTACTTTGGAGTATTTATGACTTCGAATACGTTTTTTGAGTATCTTTTCTATCTCATACTCCTCATGATTTGCTATCAAGATTGAAAGAGGAGGTGGTGCTCGTTGGTTGGTGAATTGTTTTGGTCGTGGTACATGTTTTTGCAATCGTGACACATGAAATACTGGGTGTATTTTCATATGTGACAAAAGTTCCAACTTGTATGACCAACACGCTTCAAAACCAAAAATGAACCAATGAACCTTGGGTTCATCTTTGGTGTTCATACAAGAGACAAATTTGTTGTACATAACCAAACATGATTGCCAACCTCAAAAACCACTTCTCTGCGATGAGCATCAGCATGTTGCTTTTGCCGATTTTGAGTTATCATCAACTTCTCATTGGTCTAATGTAGTCCTCGGTGAATATGCTCCACAAATTTATTGACTGCTGCAACTTTGGTCAAAAACTCCTCTACTTTGGGAAGTCTCATCAAACTTGAAGGAGTTATGGGATGAGCTCCATACATAAGAAAAAATGGAGACATTTTTGTGGATGCATTAACAGAATTGTTATATGCAAATTCCACAAGTGGCAAAAGGTTGTCCCACTCTTCTTGCTCTTCTAATGTGAATGCTCGTAGCATATCTTCTATGGTTCTATTTGCCCTCTCCGTTTGTCCATCAGTTTGAGAGTGATAGACCGTTGACATTGCTAGTTTTGTTTTGAAAAAACTAAACAAAGTTTTCCAAAATAAACTAGTGAAGTGAGTACCTCTATCCGTGATTAACACTTTGCTTAAGCCATGATTCACAAAAACTGCATCTAGATACAATTGAGCTAGTTGTGGAGCTGTTACTGTTTTTGTGGTAGACCTGATGTGAATCATCTTGCTCAATTTGTTCACAAAAACCACCATTGAATCATGTCCTAACAAAGTTCTCGGTAACTCACATACAAGATCCATGGTGACATGTTCCCACCGCTGTGAAGGAATAGGAAGAGGTTGTAATAAACCCGTTGGTTTTTTATTACTTGCCTTGTTTTGTTGACAAGCAACACAACTTCGAACACAAGACTCCACATCCTCACGTATTTTGGGCCAATAATACACTCGTTGTATACTCTTCACGGTTTTCTCCACTCCCACATGACCTTTAATGGCTGTGTCATGACTTTCTGCCAAAATCATTGTACACAAATCGTGATCTTGTGGAATCCATATACGCTGATTGTAAAATGCCAAACCTTGAGATTTCTCTGCCTTTCCAGTTTGTAATGCCCGAATGATCTCTTCATCCTCCTTTGTGGCTTGTGTCATCTTGCTCCACCAATCAGCCTGAATTTTCACTTCTGCAACATGATTCAAACAAGGCATGCGTGTGAGAGCATCTGCAAGTTGCTTCTTTCCCTCCACGTACACAATCTTCATGTTGAAGCGTTGACGTCACTCTGCTCATCAAATTTGTCGTTTGGACAGATCCTTCTGAACTTCCAAATAAACCAAGGATTTATGGTCAGTCTTCACCACAAACTCCTTATCAGCCAAGTAATGCTTCTAATGTTTGATTGCCAACACAATGGCTAACTCCTCCCGTTCTATTGTGTGATAATTTTGTTCCGCCGCCACCAACTTTTGAGAATAGAAAGCAACTGGATGCCTTCCATTCTTGTTGAAGTATGCCACCTACTGTTGTACCTGATGCGTCAGTAGCCAACTTGTTAGAACGGTTAGGATCATACCACTTGAGAATAGGTGCCTGTAACAAAGCATCTTTCAATGCTTGAAAAGCTAACTTTTGAGCTGATACCCATCTCCATTTTTTATCTTTCCCTAATATGGAAGTCAAGGCCTGAGCTAGGCGAGCAAAACCTTTCACAAATCTACGATAGAATCCAGTGAGCCCTAGAAAACTCTTCAATTGAGTTTGATCCTCCGGTGCTATCCATTTCTGAATGGCATCTGTCTTCTCACTCATCACTTAGATTCTTGTAGCTGTAACTCTATGATCCAAGTAATCTACTTCTGACTTGTCAAATTCACATTTTGAAGCTTTGGCATACAATTGATTGTCTCTTAAAACTTGAAGTACTTCTCGTAAATGACTTCTATGATCACTCAAAGTTTTGCTATACACCAATATATCATCTAGAAAAACAATGACAGATTTATCTAGATAAGGGCAAAAGATATCGTTCATCAATCCCATGAATGTAGCTGGTGCATTAGTGACCAAACGGCATCACTAGATACTCAAAGTGTCCATACCTAGTACGAAAAACTATCTTGTGGACATCCTCATCTGCAATTCGAATTTGATTGTAGCCGCTCCTCAAATCTAGCTTTGTGACGTACTTTGCTCCTTGAAGTTGATCAAACAAATCATCCATACGAGGTAATGGATATTTGTTTTTAACCGTTTGCTGATTCAACCCGCGATAATCGATGCAGAGTCTCATGGATCCATCCTTCTTCTTCACAAAGAGCACTGAAGCTCCATAAGGTGAAACAGTTGGTTGAATGAATCCCTTGCTCAACATCTCCTCCACTTGAGCTTTGCATTCTTCCAATTCGTTTGGAACCAAACGATATGGAGCTTTGCAAGTTGGTGTACTTCCAGGTATCACCTTAATCTTGTGATCTACTTGCCTCTTTGGTGGTAATCCTGCAGGTAGATCATATGAAAAAACATCTTTATACTCCATAAAAATGTCATTCAAGGACTTCGAGATGTAAGGTTTGTCCATGGACCCAATATCTCTTATGAGTTTAAGGAAACATACATCATGTCTAGAAATGGACGTTGTACCCATCACAAAGAGGGGTAAATTCCTATTCTGAGATCTAATTCTATTTCCATAGATCTTCCATCCATTACTTGTAATCACTTTTCTTCTCCAATGTACCTTCGGATTATATTGCTCCATCCATGGCCTTCCAAAGATGACATCATATCGAGCTAAACGAATTACTCTTCATTCAATGCTCTCCTGGTACCTATGGATAATTCTACACTTCGTAGTAGTGTTTCTATCACTTCAGTTTGCCCGTTTGGCAATTCAACTTCTTCACTCACGTCCTTCATCAACATCAAACCTAACTTCATAGCAATATTCCTTGATAGAAAATTCTCAGTTGCTCCAGAATCAATTAAAACTTGTGTTCTTTCATGAAACCATCAGTGACAATGAGTTGAGTTTGCTTCTTACTCCTTCCATGAGCTCCCAACCATTGCCTTCTTCCAACCTCGCCTTTTTTTCGCTTTGTAGAACCAATAATGCCGCGAGTCAAGTTTATTGGTGATCTTCGTTTCCCGAAACTTCTTTCTCCACCTCTTCATACTCTATCCCCTCCATGTTCTTGAACGGTCGTCGCTGCATGGGCCGTTCTCCTTGTGATGTCGGCCGAATTTGACAAAACTTGGCAATATGACTCATTCGTCCACATGCATAGCATTGACGATTGTCATGAACTCCAGCTCCACCTCAAACCATTCGGTTATTTGCATAACCTTCTTGCAAATTGAAACTTCTAGTCGTCGAATCTCACCTTCAAAGCTTGGTGGTGGTCCTCTTGTTGGTGCAAAACCTTTTCTACGTCGAAGGTTTCCCAACTCCATTGGTGTTGGACCAGATGGATCTCAAAAATTGCTTACTGGTTCACCGTGTGTGACACCAAAAGCATCCAAAATTCGTTGAGCAATTGCGATTGCTTCATTCACAGTAGATGGATTGCTTACCATCACCTCCTTTCAAATTTGATACTTCAAGCCTCGTTTGAACACGTCCAAGGCTTCTGTTCCACTCATATCCATGATAGATAGTTGAAGATCACGAAATTCTTCAATGTACTCATGAATACCTCCTTTCTGCTTCAGATCCCACAACTTCATTCTTGCAGTTTGAAGAGAATCCACCGCTTGAAAATTTTGCAGAAGTCCTTGCTGCATTCCACTCCACAAAATGGTAGCATCTTGTTCTGAAAGCATTCTCTCCCATGTTGTGTACCATGTGAGAGCCTTATCCGTAAGATAAGATCTCATGAACATTCCTGCAATATAATCAGAAATATGAAAATGGAATAAATGAATATTCATCCTCATAATCCATCTCTCTAACACGCCCATTGCTCTACTCCCTTTGTAAGCTTCCACCTTACAAGATTTTCCCATTCGAAGCAAAAGATTTGCTTGATCTTCAATCTCTTGAAGACGTCTTCTATTTGCCTCTGCTGCATCAATACAAGTTGGTTCTGGCTGAACTTAGGAAGCTTGAACTTGAGGTTCAACTTCCATCTCTCCAACTCTCTCTCTCTCTACTTTCTCACTCTCCAATGCAAAGATTTTATCTTTCATAGCTTGCTGCTTGGTATGACCATCTACTATCGCTGATCTCAACTCCTTGATCTCGGCCATGATTGCATTGAGAACCTCACCCATATCGATTGATGTCCCCATGCTTTCTCACACTCCCTCTAATACAAAGTGATTATAATCACTATGTGACCTCTCAACAAAGGAGTCACAAAAGGTGCAGGTGATTCTATCACAGTTCTATAGTACTCCTCTCCATAATTCCTCACAAGAAAATCTATTCATATCCTCTTCTGTCGATATATTGTTCTAGTCTCTACATAAGTGCTGAACCAAACCTGGACAGATGGTTCGCGATTCAAATTCATGAAACATTCAGTATAGAATGTATATAGTACAATCCCAAGTCTCTCCATGAGTAACTATTGGAAGAATCAGTGGCACTCTTGACTCCATCACTCTAGTCATAAAATCTACACCCCAACAAGCCACTAGGTACATCCGAGAATGATGTTTCTCCATGCAACGAAGGTGAATATCGAATAGGTTAGGAATAGGCCAGTGCGGTACTGGATTCTTGTCAATGCCATCCATATCTGCAAAACCACAATTTTCCCCTTCCACCTCTCTCTACATGCAGATGAATGACCTCTTCCATCCTCTATATACTCTCAAAACTGCACTTCATCATCACTCATTTGTTATTCCATGAGGGGTAATCCACACTCAAGGAAAGAGCAAGGTAGCTCTGATACCATTCTAACACTAAGGTTTAGAGAGAAGCTCACTTGAAGATAAAAACATAAACTCTGAAGATGAGAGATACCAACAATGGTTCTCCTCTCCCTTATATAGCTCTCACCAACAAGTACAAGGAGATACGATCTTATTCTCACCATCCATCCCACTCCTAGTGGATGGATGACGTGGCGGATAACCCTAACAAGCACACGGATCGTTGACGTGGCGCTCCCAACTAACACACTAACTTACACACTCAATCCTTACCTACAAGCACACGGATTGCTAACATGACACTGTCATCTAACACATTCACTCTGTACCTGTCAAGTGCACGGATCGCTGACGTGGCAGCTATGACTAGTGCACACTAAAGTATCTATATCAATATTTATAGTAACCTCTACTTTAGTTCTAACTAACTAAAAATGGTTACAATAACTAACTAGAACTTAGTTATACCTAAGCTAATCATGATCAACTCTTTGGCTACTAATAATACTCTTTCATCCATACTACATCCGATCTTACATTCATCCTCAAATCAAAATTACACTACGCCCTCGGAGTGAAAGAATCTGATCTTTGATATGATAGCTTCAACTTGTGATGATTAACTCAATTGAAGTGTCCTACTTCTAATTGCTTAATGTCATAAGTGAAATTTTTCCATACTCTATTAACTGTGAAAGATCCAAAGCACTTAGAAAGAAACTTTTTTCTAACATTCTTGTATCTAATTGTATCAAAGAACATTATTTTATCAACTTTCTTGAATGGTTTCAAGTTGTGAGTTCCGATTCGTTTGTTGTGGTACTTTTTATGCAATTCTTGAGCTCCATTCATACTATGGCCATAGTATGCTTGAGCTTCCTTCAATTCCATCAATTGTTGTTGATTTGACAAATTTCACTCCAGTTTTCTTTTTCAACTTGCTGAATTGTCATGAATGTTGTCATGTCAAACTGCATGGGGAGTTTTGACTCAACCCCATACATACTTCAAGAAGTAATGTAGTAAGTATCTAGTAGATGTTTTCCATGTCGGTCGATACTTCCACAAAATAGCATGTAGTCTCTTGTCTTGGAAGCAACAAAAATTGGGATTTTGTTTGCTTCCATCCATGTTTGCATCCTTTGCCAACATCATACAAAGTGTGTAAACTGTACTTTCCAACCCATTAGCATTGGATTTGTAGGAAATGACCACTCTAGTTTTGATGGAACAATGCTCTAACATGGCTTGAGTAGCACTTCCCACAATCTTTATTCCTCTATCTGATACTAACTCCAAAGGACAATCAAAACTAGTTATGATACTTTCATATAAAAATCTAACCACCTCCTGCTCATTAATAGATTTGAGTGATCTAGCCTCTATACACTTGGTAAGATAGTCAGTAGCTATCACAATGAACTTATTTTCTTGATGAGTAAGATTCAAATGAACTACAAAATCTAATTCTCATTTTTTGAAAGAACCTACAACTGGAACTAAAATCAATGGAGAACTTTTCATGTACTTTTTAACAAAAGCTTGACACACATCACAACTCTTTCAAAATTCCACGTAATCTTTGAAAATATCCTTCCAATAATAATCAAAGTCAAGGATCATAAAGGCAATAACATTTACTACAAAATTTCCTCCACATACTGCATCTTCATGAAACTCCATCGATAGTTGTAATGCTTCTTCTCTCCCAACAGCCCTTCGTAGAAATCCGTGACCTCCTTCATAAAACATTAGCTTCTCTATAATTATCTAGGGTTGACACCTCTTTGCTAATGCATTCCTCTTTCTTGAATGCATACCTTGATGAAACTTTCCTCTAGAGATAAACTCCCAAAGCTCCTCGTACTTTTACGATTCCGTTGTCACCGTGTCCATGACCAGCAAACTTCATCCAAAAAACTGTCATTCATTGATTGATATACTCCCTCATGACATGCTCTTGACATCAAATCCGCATTAGCATGCTTTTCCAATTCGATCTTCTATGATGTAGTCAAACTCTGCTAGTACTAGTTTCCATCTAGCTATCGTTTTTCCAGCATTATACTTGTTGAAAATATTTTTCAAAGCCTTGTGATCCGTCACTATAGTGAATCTTTCACCCAACAAATAATGTCAAAACTTCTAAGTGAAAAAATTATTGCTAAAGCTTCTCTTTCAGTCATTGAGTATTTTTTTCCGCTTAACCATCTTTCTACTAGCATAAGCAACTGAATGATCATGCTTTTCATCATCAAATTGACTTAAGGTTCATCCAATTGCAATATTTGATGCATCTGTATAAAGAGGTAAAGGTTTACCCCAATCACGTTTCGCCAAAATTGAAGCCTTCACCAAGGTCTTATTGAGTGACCCAAATGCCAACTTGCTTTTTCATCCTTGAAAATGAACTCGTCTTTCATTCCCTTCTTCATGTAGCTCGTCAAGCCATGAGCTTTGTTGGAAAAGGATAAAACTATTCTCCAATGGTACCCCACCATACCAAGAAATTGCCTCAACTTGGTCAAAATAGACAAAAAATGTAACTCCATGATCCTTGTCACCTTCTCTCGATCCACTACTATGGCATTTTTGGAAATAATGTGCCCCAACAATAACACTTCCTCACATCCAAAAATGTATTTTTTTGAATTGATTGAAGCTTTGACTTACTCCAAAGGTTGGAGTATATTGATCAAATGATCAAAATGATAATCATTTTTTCTATATACACAAAAGTCATCTATGAAATCTCTCATAAACTTTCTAATGAATGATTCAACAACCCTATTCATGAACCTTTGAAAAGTGACTGGAGCATTACATAGACCAAATGGCATCACTCTAAGTACAATAGTTTTCATGGTGTGATAAATGTAGTTATCGATTGATCTTCTGAAGCAATTTGAATTTGGTTATAGTCATTATAACCATCTTCAAAACTATACAACTCATGTTCTACTACCTACTCTAGAATTTCATCTATAAAATGTAAAAGATAATAATTATTCTTTTTTTTAACAACATTCAACTTCTTGTAATCCACGCATACACGTAGTTTACCATTCTTTTTCTTCACTATCACAATAGAAGACATCCATTCCAAATTTTCTACCTCATAGATGAAGTTCAACTTCCTCAGCTTATCAATCTTCACCTTCACCACCATGTGGTGCTTAGTTTTTTCGTTTTTCTTCAAAAATCAACAAAACTTAAATATATTTGTGTAGAAAGTAGACATATGAGTTAGAAAGAGTAGATTAAGAGGAGTTATGATAGAATAAGCTAGAATTTGCCTACGGCCGAAGATCTTCGGATCTTTGGTGCAGCCTTTTTTGGACTGTGCAAGATCTGAGTTTTCGGCGAAGACATCGAGATCAATTCAAATTGCGCAACGGGCCGGACGACGTTCGCACGCGTCAAGGACTCTACTAGGCGCGGTAGGAGTCAATGTTAGGGCATCGAGGAAAAAGCAAAGGCAAAAGCGAGTGCGCCGACATTGCGATACCGAACGAGAGCAAGTGAGGACGGAAGCGGAGAGATCGATCGACATCAATTCCACAACGACTCAAATTGAAGACATGGTGCCGCCCAAGAAGAGTGACAAGGTGCGGAAATTGGTTCCCTTGAAGGTATCCTACGAGGAATTACGACCCTTCAGGCGCGAGCTCAGCAAATTGCGTCTTGAATTCCTCTTATGGAATTGGAATTGCATCTCGACAAGCATCTGCAGAGAAATTATGAACAAGAACAAGACCGAAGACGAGGATCTCTGAGGTAATTCCATGTTGTGGACGATTGAGCATTGGACAAAGGTGATGGGACCGTGCGCAAGCAACGACGGGGACCTCTTATTTGAGAAGAGTAGCGTGGGACTCACGCACATAGAAGAATTCTCTTACGGGTCACTCTTCAGATCTGGGAGGTCGGGGACGAATGGATAGAAGACCGCCGACTACAAGGATCCGAAGAGACGGGCGATTGCATTGAGAATTATGCACATCTTGCGACCGCAGCGTACGACTGATGTCACGGCCTGGCAAGTGGGGATCTTTGAACGAGTCTTGAAGAGACATAGGGCGCACTGGGCAAAAATCTTTTATGATCTTGTATGGATGAATGCGAGCTCCTGGTGGACGGGGTCGTTGGTCAATCATTTGACTCCTTTCCTTGTGAATTTCTATCGAGGCATGAGATTGCTTACAAGGGAGGAGTAGAAGCGATTTCCGAGGGAGCGGGAAATCTTGAGAGTTGAGTCCAGTGAAGGGACCAAAAATGATAATAGTCAACCCCCAATTCCACTACAGATGACAGCACAAAAACCCGTTCAGGTGGACGTTCCGCCGAATCGTGAGAAGCCAGAACGGCAATTGGCGAAGAGGCGGAAGGTGGTGACTGATGACGAGAGAAGAAGTATGTAGAAGAGCTTGCGGAAGTGGAAGCCCGAAGAGCCAAAGAAGTTTGTATCGCTGAAGAACTTCGGGGAAAAATTGCAGAGGCGAAGACGGCGGAAGAGGACCTTCCTAGCAAGATTGCGGAGATTGAGGATAAGTGTGACATGGAAATCCGACGCGCGGAGTAGCTATCAGCGAGTCTTTTGGAGGGAATCCAAAAGCACGAAGAGGAGTTGACGAATTGGGCCAAGAAATTGGCAAATTGCGAATCGGCCAAGTCTTTGGAGGTCGAATGTAGATTCAAGGTTGAATCGGAATGTCGACGGTTGTGGGAGCAGTTAGGTAAGGCGGACATGAGATTGCAAGAGTGGCGAAGTAGAATGGAGAAGTCAGAGGAGACCTACCGTCATCTGCAGGACGAGACAACCGATGAGTTGAGATTGCGTGTAGAGAAGTGCCTGCGCGGGTTCGCGATGTGGGGATTGCAAATGGTGAAGTGATTGAAGTTAGATTCGCTCGAGCGACGGTTGATGAGCACTAAGGCCAGCGGATCCGCAGGACAGAAGCAGATTGTAGAGATAGTTAAGACGTTTTTGGAGAGATTCGATGAGGCGCGCCAGAATGTAGAGTTAGAGATTTCAAACGTTTTGCATAGACTAGGAGAAGAGATTAGTTCAGACGACGCCGTAACCGCTACATCGGACGGCACAGCCCCTTAGACCGATTCGCCTCAGGCGGTTGAGATTCTAGAGTTGCCATTGTGAATAAAGAGACCCAAGGCTCTTTCCTTGGGGGAGCTATTTTGTCATTTGGCTTGTCTTGACTGTAAACTTGTGTTCACTGTGCCTATGCGTTGGTGTGGGATCCTACCATTGAGCACAGTGCGCTCTTGTTTGTCGAAGTTACCGCATCGGTAATTGTGAGTGTCCAACTTGAATAGTCTGAGTAGTTGTGTGCTCCTTGGGATTTAAGCAAATTCGAGACTGGGTATTCGGGTAAGTGAGTTGGGATGTATGCAATGCTGGAAAGTTCTCCCCCTGAAATATGAGTGTGGGGTTGCAGGCAATTCTCACAGGCGTTGATTGGAAAAGTTTCAGGTTGTGAGTGTGATTATGCGCTACTATGTAGATCTTCGGCCGTAGCTGGGTAGTGTCTTCTGGGAGTGGCATTGGCCTAAGAAGTAAAACTTCTTAATAGAATGCTAATCTGTGACAAATCGTGAATTTTGTGGTTGTTTCTGTCCTCGTGAAATTGGATTTGTACCATTATGCTCCATTTTTTTTATTTGTCTGTCATTACACACCACAACCGTAGGGGGATTGATTTGATGTTCATTCTGTAGAATATAGCGAACTTTCTTCTCCAACTCGATGTGATGAGTTTCAAGTGTCACGTGCTTCAAATCTTTGTAAATAAAGTAAAAACATGGATATATTTGCAAAATATATCCAAAAAAATATAGTTTCTTCCGTGATAACATTTGGACCAAACTTGAGGATGAAAAGTTTTTGACATACCTCCTCCTTGCTCATCTCTACTTTGTCAGGATCTTTCTTCACTATTGGTCTAAGAAGCAAGTCTATGGCAACAACCACTTGAACTTGTACGTCATTAGAAGAATCATTTGATGACTTCTCTTGATCAAAAGTTGACATATGAATGTTAACTTTTGAAAAACTGCCACTCACCTCGCTCTCAAATTTCCCATATTTATCAATTGATCTATTTGAGTCAATTGTGGAATTTTTTCTTCCTATCAAAGGAATCTTCACCCAATGGTTCTTTTGACCTATACGCACGTAGTCCTTGTGTCATCGATAAGTGATCCTCACTGCCCTCAACCAAGAACATCCCAACAGCAAATTGTAATTAGCTTCCTTAAGCACGTGGAAAGAAAGCAAGGTTTGAACTACCCTCACACTCATCACAACTTTGTCAATCACACCAAAGTAGTCTTAACTTTTGTTTGTTGGATATACCAACAATACTACTAGAATGTTTGGAAAGTCACATCCCCCATTTTCTCAACAATCTTTTAGACATTGCATTCACATGAAAATCACCATCTGCCAGCACGTCCGATACATCATGTCCATCGATCCTCACTTTGATCTTGACATGTGTACATACCTCTGAAGTAGCAGCATTCACCACACCAACTCACACATTTGTCATGTGAGACTTTGACTTGGATTTTTGCTTCTAGGTTCTTGTTAACCTAAGATCTTCTTTCAACTCTTTTTGTATGGTTAGATTCAAAGCAATCAGTTGACCAATTTTTCTTTTGGCCTTCTGACTTCATGTATCTTCTACCACGTCATGCATAGTTTGAGAAGATCAAAAGAAAAATGTATTCGTGTCCAACTTCTTTTTTGGTACTCTTGGTTGACTCAGTCCACTTGACCGTGTACTTTTACTTTGCATGTACTCCATGGAAATTGACTCATTCACAAATTGAGCACATTTTTTCTCATGTGCAAGAATATTCACCTCTGATTTTGAAATCTATCTTTTCTCATAAGTGCATTGATTAGAAAATACATCAATGGATGACACTCCCTTATACTTTGCTTGTTGTGTGGTTAATGCGTTGTTGTTGTGCCGAACTTCATCATGTTGTCAAGGGTTAGGACAATTTTGCTGAAATGTGGACCGCCACAAGTAAAACAAAAAATTGTAAAGTTCTCTAAATTTACTCTCAAAATATAATTTTCATACCCCTAGAGTATACCCCTACATATTTAATTCCTCTATTCCCAAAACTATACTACATTGATCTTGATGTCAGCTAGAGTCTCCGTGATAGATTTTAACTCATGTTGCAAATCTACGTTGGAAGTTGTAATTGTGGAATAACTAGCAAGATTTGGAATAGTGAATCTTATTACAACAAGTGGAGAGTTAATTCTCTAGCCACCAAACTAGAATAATTATCTTTTAAACTTTTTTCATTTCTAAAAGCAATTTGAATGGCTTCAACCGTAGAAGAAGGTTCTTCATATCTCACCTTATTTTGAATCTTTGGTTCAACCCTCCAACAAAATTCTTTGTGAACATCATTCTTATCCCCATCATTGTAGAATCCGCCTTGTCTCCACCTTTCCTTAACACTACGTGAAATCTTGACTCCAACTTCTCAATTCTCTCCACATAAGATCTCATCTTCTCATTTTCACTTTTTTTCAAGAAGATGACTTCTTACATCAATTTTTTGTAACTTACAATAGGAAGAAAATCTTCAATTAGGTTTTTTAGTCATCGTATCCCAAGTGTCCTCCTCCAGCTGCTCACTCTTGTACTCTTTGTACTATTTGAGAGTTGTATACTCCAAAAAATCTAACAAATACATAGTCCACTCATCTTTCTTCCTCTCATTGTTTTTTATGCAAGCTCTCTTGAAGTGCCTCACAAAATATTCTAAATCTTCACATCCCCTCCCATGAAACATCGGAAGTTTCTCCATTTTTAACTAATTTCTTATTTTTTATTTTTTATATTGGAAATTTATATGAAACTTCTTAATACAACACAAATAACACTAATTTCATCCTTGAAGAAGTCATGAAAGTAAACACAAAAAGAAATGATTCGTCCAATAGTCATTTCTCTCCTTCGCTAAATACACAATGAGTTTTACCTTGATCATCATCTTCTCCATTATCTGAATGATGATCTTCATTTTCAGTTGGAGCTTGAATCAGTCGAGGTCAAACTCTCCGTCTTCGCACTACACTTGCCATCAAGATCTTCCACAAGTGATTTGAAGACTGTCTTCACTCCGTAGCATTCGATAGTTCACAATTCCACTATAAAATTCACTCCACAATTCTCATTGTAGATTATATTTTGATATTCATGTGGTGATGATGGTTTCCAATGAAATTTCAATTCCTCTAAGTTTTACTATCTCTTCAACCTCCTATCCTTGTTCCGCAAGGAACAATTTATCACTTTATGTCACTCCTCTCCACAACAAAAGCAAGTCTCGCGTTTCTCTCTTGAAGATTGACTTAGTATTCTCTTTTCAAACTCCACTTTAAATTCTCTTGCGTTTGAGTTTAGGAAGACTATAACGTCTAAGCTTTGAGTTACTTTGGATAACCTAATTTTTCAACTCATTTTTTCCATTCATTTTTCCATAAGATGAAAACACTCAAAAAGATCTTTACCAAAAACTCTCCCTACATGACAAAAACTACAAATAAAAAAACCCAAAAAGTTTGATCTCCTTTTTTTTGTTTTGTACCCCCTAAATTTCAAAACAAAATAACCTGTTCTCTAGACGTGACCTCTTAATGAAATTTTGGTTGACACATAGATTTTCTTCCAATACAAAATTATATAAAGTTTTGAAATCTAATTTCAAATACAAAAAAAGTAATCAACTCTATTCAAACTTTACTTTGGTACATATGAAAACCACTTTAACTTCCAACATTCATAACTTCCTATATACATATGATCTAGGCATAAAACAAAAACTCAAACATACGTCATCTTCCACTCTACCATCTATATAAACTTTGAGGAATACTTTCAAAATATCTTTTTCGGCCCTTAAGACCACTTTTATCTCCACAGGTGAACAAAACATACAAAATCACTTCTAGCGTATTGCATGAGACTACTGGATAAAAAAACGATACTTCACTCTCAAGCATGATATCAACTCTTTCATTCCCCAGTTCTAACTCCAAGTAACCTCACATGAACATTTTTCCTCGAACTAAAAACCGAATACTAAACATTTCGTCCTCTAGATTGATATATCAATAACAAAACTAAAAATATAAACTCCGAGCTGATTCTCACTCAAGTTTAACTTACATGATTTGGTGGTAATTCATCAAGATTTTAAAAGTCTAGAATTCCTCCTCATACTTATGTCCCAAACACCCTCTCACACATTTATTATTATAAATTAGATAACTAAATCTTCATCTACCTCACAAATTAAAATATACTTGCAATTTTTTTCACATTAATATTACTGATTATTAATTTTATATTGTAATCTTGTAAACTTAAAAATTATCAATGACTACAAAAAAAAACATTGAAAGGAATACAAGTAACATTTTTATGGATTTCTAAATAAAAAATTTTAACCTTCTAACAAAAGCTTATGATAAGAATCCATAGCATTTTCAATATTGCATAATTGTGAATCGTGTAATAAAATATCTATTGCAATTATGAGTCATAACTTTACTTTGTTTGTGGAAAGTAAAGTCAAAAAGTTGGATTTACTTTTAATTTCTTAAAAAAATGTAATGAACAGCTTTTCCATAAAAAAACACTTAAGTATAGATTATAAATTACTATGTCAACATGATTTTGGAATATGACACAGTAAATAATTTCTAAATATAATTTTTTAGTAAGCAAGATTAAAGTTCTAAAGTATGGATGTGATCGATTGGACTAGCCACAAATAAAAATAAATTTTATCGTAAATTGAGATCATTTGACTACATTTTATAATTAATATATTTATTTATATTTATTTATTTACAATATTTGGATGACTCACTCTTTCCATAACCTTCAATTATCATATTTATATTTACTTGATAAGTAAATTATATCAACTTTAAAAAGTCATATTTCTCGTTATTCTTACTCAATCTATATAGTTACCCATGATTCTCATTTATTACTTTATTTTTACACGTTAATTTTGAACCAAATATTCTTGCAACACTTATATCCACATAAAATTTGATTGAATTTGATAAACCTAAAAAATTCAAGATTTTGTTTGCCCCCGGCATCAAGATAATATCATGTTATACTTCTCTGATTTGCTCGATCATTTGATATATGACGTGTGCAAGTCACGTGACCTTGGCCGCGTCATCGCTTCCACTCATGCTTGTACACTAAATGTATACACAGAGCATGTACTTGCAACTATCCCGCAAACGAAGATGAGTGGAGACGTTTCTGTGTACGCGTCTTCTATTAAACAATCAAAGAAGGATAACAACCAACCTGATATGTGAGCCTAGAGGCTAACATTTTGCAAAAATTTAAGATAAATGTATTACAAATATGTTACAACTCATATACATACTGAAATTCTAAATATCTTTAGTTATCCTACCCAATGGTTTCTGCACAAAGAGGGAATATGTGGCCGAAAAGAAATAAATAGATTCTTGAAACTTATATGCGCTCAAGAATTTGAATCACTTTCAGGCACTAAAAGTGACTACACATGAACTTTAGATTCTGAAACATTTCTAAGTTTATTTCTTACTTCAATATATATATTCTCAATATCTATAATATCTATACTCTAAGCATGAAGTAAGTTTCAAATTTCAGAATTGAAAATCTACATTGATACAAACACAAATACTTACGGAACGAAGCAAAAGTGAACTTATGGACTAGAAAGTCCACTTGCACTGCTCTACAGGGTGGGTAGCCCGACAAAGAGAAGAAATGACAACCTCAATGAACATGAACATGATAGTTTACATACCTGGAGTAAAGGTGGCACACAGTATTTGCATGTTCGGAATTGCTCTCTTTTTCAAAGCTTTTATTATGAGACCGAATTTCGTGCACAAGGTCGATACAAGAGTTGCGGTCACATGATTGAAAGTCCTTTTTCGTAACAAAACGAAACCCCCTCCATGGATAATCAGAATGGACAGCTGTGGGGAGTTCGAGCAACTGTAGAGGATCCTGTTAGCTCATGACAGAATTGTCCCAGACAGACCAAGATCTCAAGTCACCTTGGTACCGTAGTGACAGCGGAAACATTCTTTCCCATTCCCTCAAACTTTCACACGCTCATATCAGTTGTGTTACATCGAAGAGAGAGACATAGCACATACTGCGTATGACAAGGCTGTTACAGTACTCCAAGGTTTCAAACGATGGATTTCATTTGTTTAGTACGGTATTTGAGTTGACCAGGTTTAAACACCGTTGCAAGTTGCGGACAGTTATGTGAATGCAATACAGTAGAGTGAGGTAGGCATGCCCTGGGATAAAAGTATCCCTGATTTGGCGTACTTTTATTTTTACAATGGGGACTAAACAACTTTTGCTGAGTATCCGTCACATAAGAGCCAATTGCAACAAGCATCACAGGGAAGGGATGGCTACAATTCTTGCACCAAATTAGGAAGTCAGAAACAAATGCACCCTCTGAATAGTTCGTCCGGTAACATTCATCACTAAGTCCAAATTTTCTCTGAACTTGGAGTGAAAGTAGCTCTGCATGCGGACAAACTCATGCAAGTTGCATACATGCTAGCCATGGCTGCAATTCAACGATCTTCCCGCACAAGGGACAAACCAAGACAAGCCAGCCAAATGTGATTAAGGTTCGTTCTGGTCGATCGCAGCACTTGATTCCCTTTCTGTCAATACTAGACATCCTACAGTTCTGGTCTACTATCAAGACTTGAACATTATAGATTGCCAAGTTGCGGACAGTGATAGCCACATATCTATATATTCCTTTCCCACTATCTATATCAGGTAGATGCACCCCAAACAAAACCAGATTCGCCGCTGACATACGCTCATCATGCAGTCAAGGCTCTATAAACTGACTACAGTTGATTGGTTTGACCTGGTCTATATGCTGCCCGTTTTTTGACTCACAGTCAATCAGAATCGGACTCCATAGTCTATTTTCAAGAAGAGTGCAAGGCCAATCAAGAATTGGGGAAAAAATTTCAGTAGAGTCCTAAAGCAACCCCGTGAGAACAATTGGGTCAACGGTTATCACCAACTCTGTCCGAAGGTCGATGATGGAAAATCGTTCCACCGGACAAGCTTCTGGTACGTTTTCCTTGACATCAATGCTCCTCAATACGCTGATAGATTGCGCAGTAAGTTAACTAATCTACAAGAAGCAAGTCAAGTAGAAAATCCAGAGGTATTAAGTTTTGCTGATGGATAATTCTTCCAGCATCCTCCGACCTTGGAGGGGTAAGCGTTGTAGCACCCAAAGCTTCAGAACGTGTAAAAAGCGGTGGGACAGGCGTGATATCGGCCTCGAGAGGTTATCTCCGTGAAGAGGGCGTTTGGGCTGGATATTGGATCGGTCTTCTGACTGCTGTAACCTTGGAAGGCTAAATTGTTATGGCACCGCTTTAGAACATTCATGGGGTAGGTGAGATTTTGGCCAAGAAAGGGTAGCTCTGTGATATAGATATGACAGTCTTGCTCAGCCATCCACCACAAGCATGCCCATGCATTGCAAGGAGTATCAGGAGTTCAGCGTCTTTTTCAGTGTCTCCTAGCTGAAGGGAAAAATGAATGGCTTCAGGGACACCTTCAATCAGAAATCTAGATGTAGTCTCTGGTATCGATATGCAGTACAAAACTGCGTTTGTTTTTTCCTTGTCTGAATCAGTGTTCTTTAGGTGTACACACAAAACGGATTCTATATAGTTCTAATAGTATTGAGCGTTATGAACCACTGCACTACAACCAATAGCAATGATATCCCTAAGGTTCGGGTTGCTCGACAAAAGAGACCAGAATTTAGCAAACTCTCGATGAACAATATTCTGGCTTAACTACACGTCGGATCTTTTACCATCCGCTCGCCATTGGAGACGTAGTGACCACTACCTTCATTGCTCCTTCCTATGACGTATCACGTCAAAGGATGAATACAGTAGCTCGGAACAAAACCAAACGGTACAGCATCTCAGAATTGATTAAGTCAGGATGACATGCAGCGATGATTGACTAGACATGCTAAGGCTACATAAGAGCGCTTAGCCTATCAACTGAAGCTGTAATTCAGGAGAGAAGAAAACCATGTCCAGTGTTGTCGTTGAAAGTTGGTCTACGATATCCAGAACCCAGTCTCAATCCACATTAGTGTCACCAGACACTGGAACAATGCTAGTCGTGCCGCTAGAACGTCCATCATTCGTACGCCTCGTCCTCTGCCATACAAGTCATGTGATCAGTTTTTCAAACGACGCGAGCACCACTGATCAAGCTCTCAAACATTCTTAAAGAAGCGATGGGCATAGGCTCACACGTAACTGCTTGGAAGCAGCCAGGTCCATCTCACCAGTGAAAATGCGATCCCGAATTGCACGTGTACTCGAAACACTGTGACGAGCCCAGTTCCTATGTTATTACTTGTGACCGAAACTAAGCTAATGTTCTGAGATTAGTCGTCATTCATTAGCAGTGCACTACAGCAATCAAGGATGTATGCGCTTCGTTCGTGCCTTCATCCACTTACTATCAAAATACACTGGAGCTGAGTAACCGTCCGAGAAGTTATCGATACTATAGACCCCGCAGCCTCTGCACACAATGTTCTCCCTCCATCAAGGTCTTCGTTATTTCAGTCTTGGGTCTTGCCAGGAACGTCGGTCAGCGGGGACCGCGGCGCTCATGGATGTAAGGCTTGAACACGTCTTTCTAGTGATTTCTCATAGAACGTGTGCGTTAAAACGAAGAGTCCCTGAGTTAAGTCGAAATTTGAATTCAAATTCAAGTGAGTACAAAGTTAACGAGAGTCCCGGGTGGAGCGTCCAACGTCAACGTTATGTAAGAGATATATATCAAACCAAGATAGGAAACCGCCATCAAGCGGCAAAAGCGCCGAACTCGTACCGGTTGCGACGATGTTAGAAACGACGACGAACGTCCCTGGCAACGTGTTGATAAGATTTCTGGCCGAGCTACCGCGCTGACAACGGGGTTCTCAGATCCCAGACGAGGGTTAGTGCCGCCGACAGCTTGCGGTGCAGGTTCCATGGCACATTAAGAAGTTTGACTGCCTGGAATTTGTGTGAATGGTGTGGTGTGCCAGCGTTTGCAGGATGATGCGCCAATCTGGCTATCATTCGCTGGGGCGATCCAGGCGCTGTAACGGATATTGCTGGTGGCGCGGTTAAAGGTGATCAGCCTGGCTGTGATCTACTCACCGCATCTGCACTGTGCCATGTTGGCCGATTTGCTCTGGCATGATTCAAACCCTGGAGGCCCCTTTCTTCTTCCGGCTTTCAGATAAATATAGTATGTTTTGGACATTCGTCGAGAGCATCGTGTAGGGAGCATGCGTTCTGATTCCCTCACACCGGCCATTTCGAGCATAATGATGATTTGGTCGCTGTCGGCCAGTTGCAGTTTCGGCCTGCGGTGCTCCCAGTTAAATTTGAACAATTCCGTACTTTGCACAGTGACTGTTCGCCTTTACTTTACCGTGCACGGTGATAGAGTAGGCTTGACGGGCACCTTCAAGACACCTGTTCACGTTTGTTTTTTCTCACCTCGACGCCTTGCACGCTTGTACCACCTTCGTCCTCAGAATTTGAAACGGGCGACTACCCGCTCCTACCATTTTCTCATGAGACGTACACATTCTGCTCGTAACTTTAGCACTGCCACATCGTACGATTCAGAAGAGCTTCGCACATCTTCACATGCTTGCTTTTTCTATGTGGTAGACTTAGAATGGACCGACGGTTCGGTCTTATCACTAATTGCGTAGGGTCTACGTTGGGGGCACCCGATATGCATCATTCCTTGTCATACACCAGCTGTAATTGCACAAAAGTTTGTACCTTCGTATAAAGATTGGGTAAAAGACAACTAGAAAGGTTCGGTCATGGCATTACACATTTCCTTTTCTACAGAAACCGGTAGAAAAGAAACATGAATCTGCCTCAAGTTCACCAGACCTACATATATCTGTGTAGAGGAGAAATGCTTAAGACTCCGCCTATTTCTACTGATGATTGGAAAAACACCGAATCACATCGGCTCATGTATATGTTCTTGCTCTGTCAATCCAGGCTTTTGAAACTGGCAGCTTAGAATATGTCTGAATATTGAAATTCATCAGCATGAGAATCTGCAATTTTGAAAATTTCTCTGCGTCGTACTGGCTGCACCGACCTTAACACTTCTGTTTGCTATACCTCCTTGCCTATAAACAATGACAAGCATAATCAGAAACCACTTTAGTTGTCTATAGCAAGTGTAAGGTAACAGGAAGCTATATGAGAGAAGACCTACGCTGAAGATAACGGCCATTACTGACCAAGGCAAAACTGCTTGGGCCATGATAACGAAAGGAAGGTAGCACTCAGACGCGACACTAAGAACCAAAGGGAAACTCACATCTCCCGTTTCCATTTTAACACAATGCAGAGTCTTGGAAGAGGGGGAGGGGGGTGGGGGGGCGGCCCACACATGTGATTGGAACGAAAAACTAACAGTATAATCGACTTGAAAATTTGAGCTTTATAATCCATCAAACGGTAGAAGTGAATGCCGTCGGAAATCAATGACAATATTCTCTTCCATTTAATCACGGACTTACAAAGTAGATAGAATGAATATCAACCTGGAGCCGTGTTTGATACCTAATGTTGCAACATCCACTCAGATGGGCGGCTGGTTGCTTCATTCTCAGGCCCTGAATTCTGATGAGCGGGCCCTCTCGACCTGCTCGAACTTTGAGCGAACAACCTGAATCCATGAAAGCTCAGACAATGAATTCTCAGTTTTCTGATTAATTGCGGAAAAACGTGTGTCTTTATTTCAAGCCCGGCGAAACAAAGGTAAAAAAAATCTCTTCTCTAGCTAAAATATAAATGCGACAGTCGATCACTAGATATCTACCTGAGCTCTAACTATCAGTGCAATTACATCACTTCAGCATATACAGTGGAGCTCCAGTTGAAGGTAGATGGGAAACAGGATACCCTAGTTGTAGAGATGGTTGTGATGTGGGCTGAGGATCTCGTAGATTAGGCTGGAGTGGATAAACTTGAGGCACTGATTGTGTTGCAGCCGATTCGGACCTGGCATTGGGACTTTGCAGGTTGGAACCTAGGCCTGGCACGCCTCTTGCTGCTGCGTCTGCTATTCCCTTTGCGTCTACAAGCTACAGACAAAGTGAACTCAATGTATTGAGTAAACAAACGAGCAACTTAATAGAGCAAAAATAAGATGCTTAGTTGACGCGCCACGAATCATGAATATGAGCTTTTCAAAAAATCATAGAAAAACGATCACTTTTTTATGATCTTCAACGCTGCACAAAGTTCTGAACATAAAGCAAAGTTTTGAGTGTTAGTAACCAGATGAGGCCAGATGTCTACCTTTCTGCGGAGCTCCTCGTTTTCTTCATGAAGTTTATGTTCCTGGAAAAACGAATTGCCATTTAGTTGCCCCGTCCCCAAAGCCCAGGTAAAATCTTTACAAGACAATTAAGTACATGTGCAACACAGAAGTAAAAGAATCAACCTAAAGTTGTCACAAAAGTTCCTAGAGATATGACTCTTCTGGAAATGAACTTTAAGTAAATAAGAAAAAAATAGATGCCAGAAAATGCTCGGAAGAGTACAAGTCAGCACAGAATTTACTGTATTTGCTCCTACGTTATTACATGTGCACATGCTACTCAATTTACGGCAATTGCGAACTTACAAATACCTTACGCCGCAGTTCCTCTATTTCCTCAAGCAAGAGTTGGCTCTGAGGCAGACAAAAGATGAGTATGTAAGTAAAATGTGATCATGACTTGTAAGTGGTCGAGGAGACTACCCAAAAGAAGTTCTGAAAAATGTTTATTTATAGTTAGGGGCAGTCTCAACACTTCGAATTAAAAGTCTGTTCATTCGCAAGAACAGGGTACCATGCTCAAGCCAGCAACAGTGGAGAATCAAAAATCTCAACTGCTTAACTCAAACCGATGTTGTGTTCATGCAAAATTTCATGTTAATTTGGTGTCAATTGTAGAATATTCACTGATTGTAGAACGAGTGTTGAAATGTAAATATGAAGAATACTAGTGCTAGCACTTCAGATTGATTGAACAGCTCCACAGTTGACATGACAAGAAGTCAGTAGAAAAGGCTGTAACCGTGAAGCTCATAGCAAAGCAATGTACCTTCCTTTGGCGAACCCGACTCACACCTACATCAAGTTGCTGCTCGAGCTGGAGCAAATCAGGTACACTCAAAACTGTTAGGTCTTCACCCAACATGTGCCTGCACGTAGTAAATGTTCCTTGAATCAGTATCCGTATATCTGCTTCAAAATCTGCAGGGGTCGCGAACGTGCATGACTGTTTGATCTTTAGTCCTTACCTTTCACAGGAATGTATCGGCATGGTGCTTATTTTAGAGCCAGCTTACATATCCCCCTAACATGAATCGTACACTGAGGAATGAGTTGTCCAAGAACAGAAGACAACTTTAAACTCTACTTTCGTGAGGCAAAGAAAACTCGAAGTATGTTTGCACCTCTGAGTATGCTGAGAGTGCTCCAACTGCTGTCGCAACTTCATCACTTCCCGACTCATGTACTGCTACACAAAACAGTGCGTAAGTTTTTCCTTCTCAAACCTCAAAATCTTTACACGTTAAGGTAGTGTGGAACCAGGTAAAAGATATATGCTTCTAGCAGCACTTAGTGTATACCTATAAACTCGTCTAACACGCAAATGATGGCATAAAAAAACTCAAATGGCTCCACAACAGAACCACTGAGAAGTTTCCGAACCGAACTATTCGTGTTTCGCTTGTTGAGAGCATGTGCATCCCAAGAAAGAATATGACGTGTGGATGTGAGACATCAGACTTAGGTTCGGAATTAAGGTTCTACGAATTCTCATTTCCTATCAAAATCGAAGTCCAACTAATCCTTATCGTAGATGCGACAACCCGGTGACATTCGCTTCCAGCAGTGTTTGCAAAAACTACTCCCTTAGCCTACAGGTGGAAAAAACTATTCTGGGACTCGACAATTTATTAAAACTAATTGGGAGAATGGCCTATATTCCTATACATCATCACGAGCGCAACGGACGTATAGAGTTGGAAAACATACGTCGTTGTTGTCTCCCATTCTCCCTGCCTGGATCCCATCTGGATTCTTGCTGTATCTTTCAAGAATCTCCTTCATTCTAGCTATCACAAAATCCGTCAAGTTACAACAAACGCGTCAGGAGAATATGTCAGCGCAGCAGAAATTTTTTGGCCATGCCTGAATTGTAAAAGCATACGTACTAGGACTTGGCCACATAAGACAGCCATGGTAAGATACTATATGACCTAAGTGAAACTGCCCACGTCAGGAACCTCCTTTCGCGATCTGTATGATTACGTGTTATACTAATCATGAGTAAAGCGCATCATAATCGTCGGCAGCAAGTCTTCTTCGCGCGATGATGGGAGAACTCGGAGAGCAGGGATGTAGATTGCCGACTCAGTCTCTTAAGTTCTGCATGCTGTCCTCTTCAATAATTGTCCTAATTGATTCCCGTCATCGACTGTTCAAATGACGGAAATTTGACGGAGTCGCTCCACGAGACGGAAAGACCTATTATATCAAGTCTGCTTGTAATTTAATTTCCATCTTAGTGGAAGACATTCAATACACGCTCGGCGAAAGTCCCCACTCAATCCCAAAAAAGAGTTGGGCGACCAGGACAGCGATCGAGGTCAAGGGGAACGCTATTCTGGGCAACTCTTCTCAAACGACCTCCTTTTCTCGCGTGCAATATGTCAAAGATGGTGACGTAATCTGCTACCAATTCAGAGAGAGTTAATCCACCATGTCAGACGACCCACAGAAAGATCGCTTCGCCTAGAATTATTCGCTGAACAATTTCGAGGCAGGCGGTAAGTTCAACCTCTTGAAGCCTCTCGTTTGGTGACCAGCATCTACAGATATTTAATTTCCCCTGTAAGTTACCTTCCCAACAGTTCCTGTTACAAAACCATTGTTTACACCAAATACATCATCTTCGACGGTTCCTGTCACGTTTCCATTGTTCTCTCAGCCGAACACTAGCATATCCGGCACATGCAGTGGCGGGAAATCAAAAGCTGCGTCCGACGGGAAGGGTACTCAGGGTCGATGGGTGATGGGATTCATCCACCTGGGATACTCACTCAGCCCTTCATTAATGTATCTACGAGGCTGCAGGAGCTTTAACGATCTCTATAACCTTCTGCTTTACTCCATAACAATGGCGCTTCATGACATACGGGTAATCGCCTGACGATTACCATGGTGTCTTGAAGAGCAAAACCTTACCTAAAACGTCGTCTCTAAACCTCTGGAGCGCCCCTTCTCACTACCATATGACGTAGAATGACATAACTGTGACCTACGCATTTGCACCTCCAACCTCCCAGAAGGTACGTTTTGACCGTATCTAGATGTACAGCAGAAAACGTCGACTGTACTTGAAGGCGAATTTGCTCACCAACTTCCTCGCTATATTAACCCTAGTTACCACGCTCGTGGGTACTGAAAGAGTCATCCTCACGTTCCTCACGCGAAATCCGAACGAATTCGTACTGGGCAAAGTCCGCATATATTGGATATTACAATGAGAGTCGCAGTTAACTGCTAAATTCAAGACTGGAGAGTACAAACACATGCCCAGAGGCCGAGAACTCGACTAACGGATTACGTTACTGGTCAATAGCGGGAAGTCCTTTAGAGGAAGGACATTCCACAAGTCCAACACGCCGTAAAAATCCTCTTGGTACCGCGCGGTTTCATTGACTGAAAGTACCGGATCGATTAAGATACGTGTAGAGGTACTAGACGGTCGTGAGGGACCGCCACGACTAACTTATACTTGATCGGGCAGATCAAATCCACGACTCTCACAATCTCATCGCCCCGAGTGCACAAATGCTTCTGCCCTCCACTGAAAATTGGCGGCAGGATGCAAGTTCGTGACAGTAACACCAGGAAAATCGACACTGCACTTGCTCCCCAAAACTGAATGCAGGTTGTGGATGACGATCCTGATCGCTGTTCGGCTAAGCCTTTGACTTGGATTCAATTTTCAACCATTGCAGTGCTCCGTGCACTGCGTCATAGAACCTCATGCGCGATGATCTAATCAACTCCCAATAACCTGACTTAAGCTCGAGTGTTGTATTGAACGAAGCAGTGACCGACTGGTGTGCAGTGTCTTTTCCCAGCCACTTCAAGACGAGACTCGCACGTAATGTTTAGACCTCAAAGAGACCCAAAGCGCCGGAGGTAACCAACATCTTCCAACTGCCATCGATTTGCGAAATCGTAATGATGGGTAGGTATACCCTGCCGGCATGCCTCGTGGAGAGCTTCAGATCCTATGAATTAATAAGACTGCCCAAAAGATCTTGACATAGTGCTCGTCCGGAGCTCCTAGCTAAATTGAGTAGTCTCAGGGCCCCACCCTTCGGCGGCAAGAGATCCCTCCAACACATGGGCTAATTGCGCACCTACTGGCTGCATTTTCGTTAGCTCGAGAACTACTCGAGTACCATGTACGAACCTACCTCCAATGACTCAGTTCGTGGACTGACCCAGATATCAGAATAAGACGGCGAGGGAAAAACAATGAAGAGTGGTAAATGACAGATTCATAAGAACTCTAGAACACTGCGCTCATCGACAAGATCAAGGAAGCAAATTTACATACCCTCCATTGCTTGAGAATTCAAAGAGCTTTCCCGTGCTGGAGAAGATTATAACTGCTATTTCTGCATCGCACAGCACTGAAAGCTCATGGGCCTTCTTCATCAGGCCCCCACGTCGCTTAGAAAACGTGACCTGCCTGCTAGTAGGATTCTCTATTTTCTTAATTTCTATTTTTCCGCGCCCCATTGGATCCTTTCCAATCTGTGGCGTCGTTTTTAACCCTTACAAAAGAACCTGTCTCGCTTACGTCCCCGCACTTCTCCCAGCTGTCTCTGCTCTTGCAAGCGCTTATCGTCCTCTGCTTCAGTGCTGGAAAGTCCTCAATCGTGCGCAACTCAGCTCGTGCCTCTCTGATAACGCGATGAAACTCTAGGTCTCCACAATGATGAGGGGTGAGGCACACTCGTCCAAGACTCAAACGACGCACCGACGCACTGAACGCACGTGATGCGTAGGAGCATTACACTCAATCTCGCACTGGCAACACAAGACGCGGAATGTCATATACCTTCATTTCCAAGGTTCTCAGCAGCCTTCAGTATGATACACGAATCTAGATCTGTCGCGGCTTCAGTAGAACATGTTCGTGAAACACGCGCACGAAATTTGGTGACCTGATTTGCAGCTCAACAGTGTGCAGAAAATACACAATGGGCCAAGTTTCGGCGAGTCTGTGACGATAAGAGTGCAATTCGTATAGCAGGTGAGGCACCAAATGCAGATTTCAAGCACACAAGCTTGCAAAAGTTGCCAAAGTCGAAAATAGAAGCATATCTCGAGAAACGCGCAAAGATCCTACAAATACTGCATCCTGCTCGAAGGCGGACTACACATGAGACACCTCGAGGAAACCAAGTGCCGAAGCTCCGGAAAAGGTGGTCAGATATGAGAATCATACCTTCCCGTAAAGAACGAACGACGACTGATGATTCAAAAAAAAAGTTCACCGATCTCGACGCTCCGCGGAGCGACAAAGATAGCAAACCATGAGCCTGGTTGCTCGGCCGAATTAAGCAAGTTCGCCTCGGCTGACTACGTCTATCTCTATCTACTGACTCTCGCCCTCCGTTCTCTCTTTCTCCCTCCCTCTCTCTCTCTCTCTCTCTCTCTATCTCCCTCTCCCTCTTTCAGGCAAAGGCACCTCGTGAGGATTGACTGCGCTGGGCTGAGCCCGCATTCGACAGTTCAGGCGAGAGTGAGCTTCTCCCGTCTCTCATCCCCCTACAAGACCGAAAGAGGAAAAGAAATAAGGATGAGAGCGGGGAGTAGTGGGAGCAGAGGTAGTCGCATCGGAGGACAACGCCTGCTGCTGCTGGGCTGGCCGGGCCTGTTGTAGGATAAGGGTGCGTGCGGAGAAGGTGGTGTGGTGTGGTGGGGGAGTTGAATAGATGGTGAAAGAGACAAGGGATGGAAATGGAAGGATTGAAGAACGAGGCAGGGCGAGAAATAGGAAAGGGAGGGGGCGGTCCCGTCCCGGGAGGGAGGGAGGGAAGAAGAGAGGGCGATGATTGATGGGAGGGATGCGATGCGATGGTCGAGGAGGAGAATTGATGGATGCCGATGCTGCATCCATCATCCGCGTCCATCATGATCATCATCAGCATCGGGCATCTCTTCTTCTCACTCACGCACAAGGATCTGTCCGGACCTGTCTGCCTTCCCGCGCGTCAGTGTCGGGCAGGGTCCGGGCAGCCCAGTTCCCGAGGCAAGACCGCCGCGTCACCGGAATCAGGGCCATAGACCCATAGCCTTGCTACGAGGCCGGCTGGTGCTCGGGTAGAGGACAAAGGCCAGGGTTGGAAACCTAAGGATCTCACACTCTATATAGGGAAACTTCACTTGCGATAAGGCCCTGAAATCCGAACGTGGAAAAGGTGGGAGAAGAACGACAAGCCCCTCCTAAATTTAACAGCACTGCCCAAGTTCATGGAACAATCCTCACAACCGACAGGGTGTCCCAACCAAATAGAACCGAACGACGGGGGAGATCGGCTCGGCCGCCGCAAGTGTATGGGATCTCGGGTCACCCGAGGTCACCCGAATAGAACCCAAAGTCAATACCCATGCCACCCGGTTTGCCAAAAGCGGGTAGTGGCCCAAGTGACTAGGTTCCATCGGGTGTGCACCTTCACTTTTACCCGGTCAACCCGATGTATATATCTGGTCACTAATCTATCGGACCGACTTTGGATCCGCGAGTTTCGAGACGGCTGGCTCCAGCACTCCCTCCCTCCTTCCAATCCCTCCCATACGCCCATCCGGCGACCTCATTCCACCCCTTTTCCAGAGGCACGGCGTGTGTGTGTGATCTCTTCACATTAGAATAGAAGTAAAAAAGAATCGCAGCAAAGGCGAGAGTACGAGTTTCCACTTATGACCAACAGCACCTCCTCTGAACGGCCATCTCGGCCATCATCGAGTCGATTGTGGCTCATCTCGCTCTATATCAGGAGGACCTTACACGGGCACTCCCGATTTGATGATATTTTGTATCGTGAATGGTTGCAACTGGCTTCATATGGAATACTGGCTTTACACTGGTTTGAAAGTCACAGGTAAGCACGGCCTTTTTTTGGCGTCCATATGGAGCTTACGTGGATCTCCATGAGCTTTTTCAGGTTTTGATGCCCTTTTCAGTTTCTCTTTGTAAGGCCCTGTCAAGAGGAGAAGCCCCTCGCTGAAAAGTGAACCAATGAGCCAAGTGATCTGCTCCTTCCCAAAAGAACAATCCGTCGGACTAAGGGTTCACCAGGTTCGCTGAGGTGAAGTCTCTTTTACCGCGATGAATTGACGAGGTGAAGTGATTGGAAGCGTTGTAGACAAACTTTGAGGTTCTGCACGATGGTATCAGATTTCTCCAGCCACGCCCTCCATGTCTCGCACCGACCTCCAGCCAAGTTTTGAGTTCAGACCTGATGCGTCCAAGTGCTGGGGATTCAATTAGCAATGTGTCTAATAGTTTGGCTTGATCAGTCCCCTTGCGAGTGCGATTGCGTTGTCTTGATGCGTCTAACTTATCGATCCTGAAACTCTCCATTACTTTACCCCTTTTTCAGTTGGGAGAGTATGATCAAGCAAGCCAAGCACAGACAAAAAGGCAAATTGTAGTGGAAGTTCAGGGCCTGTCCGTCCCCACCCATGTGTCCTTCCAATGCTCTGTCTCTCTCTCTCTCTCTTTCCTTCTCTCTTCTGAGCTCCCTCATTCTCACCTTTGCTTAGATCAACAGGTCCCACAATCTTGTACATCAGCTATGGATTACCCTAGACAATTTCAGGCCAATGGACCTCAGAGGCGTTTCTTCCAGCCTTCGCATCTCCAGGTTACAAAGCGCACCGAGGAGGAATATAGAACAAACAAATTGGTACAGGAGAAGCCGGGGGGCTCCATCCTGTTCCTCAACCTTTTCCCTTGTATTTTCTACCTGGGTGGGGTTTCTCGCGTCGCTAGTTAAAGCGCCCGTCCATCCATCCATCCATCCCTCCAGTCAGTGACATGTTAGCAAGGGAAGGCGAAAAAGATACATGGGGGGAGAAAAAGAGGGACGGGGTGTACGTATGATTGCATCTGCCTGTACGTCAAAGATCGTCAAAGAAGGAGAAGACGGTGGAGAATGTAAAGAAAAGCCAAGCAAAAGAAGGGAAGGGCAGGGCAGAGCCCGTGATGGGCGTGGGCCGCAGCATCGAGGCGAAACTGACAAGGGAAAGTGGAAGGACTGAGACATGACTATAAATAGTCTTACTTCATCGGCGCGCGTGTCGCGAGAGTTGGTAAGGCCGCTGTTTCCGTCAGTGCTCCTTTTGGCAAAGAAACTCATCCCTACGACTACTACTACCACCACCAGTGTGCGCACTGGCCTGCTACTGTATCGAGTTTTCCAGGGCAGGTTCCATGATCGAACGAACTCCTTCGGCGGCTACGCCCAAGCTCTTCAAAGTCGCGGGGACTTGTAGTGACGGTGGTGGGCCTGAGCTTGTTTTCCAATCAGAGGACCCAGTACTGACCATGTTCATTAGATGCTGGTCTATAATGGTCGAGAGTTATCTGTACACATCGCGACGTTAGTCGGTTGTTTGCTGTGCCGAAGTCGGCTTGCGAAGATCGTTGTGAGAAAGAGAAGCTGAGTGACCTTCGGTGCGCGAATCCAATACGAGATAATAACCTTGCCGAGCCGGGCTCTAGGCTCTGGTTACCCTTTTGGTTCTCTGCTTGTACGGTTTGATGCGGTCTTCCCATCTTTTTGCTATTTACTTGGCTCCCGACCTTGACGAGCTTGTTTGTTTCTTGAAAGTGGAGGTACGAGTTTTAGCGTACCGCAGTGTGGGGAAGCATGTCTTGTTTACCCGGGGTACCCCTACTCCTAGAAAATCCTCCGGGTTTCATTCGTGTCAAACAACATTCGGGAGGTGGTTTTCTCCTACGAGAGAGTCCAGGATTTGGTTTCCTTTCCAGTTTCTGCTTATACCGGCGCTGGAACAGCAACATTGAGTTCACGTTTTCCCCGCCTAGCGGGACCCAACAAGAGCTTCCTCCCGGTGATTGCGAACGTTCTGTGAAGGGTTGGTCGTTTGGTTGCATCATCGTATTTTTGTCTTCCATCTTTCCGAACTGGAAATTGCCTCTGGAGGGAGCACTACCCACAGTTTCCCGTTATGTATATGTTGTAGAGAACAGGATCTGAAGTCTTCATGAAATTGACCACAGCTGAATCTTTGTGTTATGTATATCGTCCGCCTATGGTCTTTTGAACTTCGGTGTTTGTCTGCTTCTAGTAGTTTAGGTCCATCTTTGTTATAGAAAGGACAGCAAATGTTGATATGAAGAGAATTGTGCGGGAGAGGAACCATTTCCAGGATGCCATATCTAGAAAGAAACGGCTCTCAAGTCCCACGTATTGTCGTCAATAAAAAATCGACATTTATTCCACTTTAGGAATGTTTAATGTTTCCGTGTTCAACGTTCGATCAATTGCAACCTGCAACCAAACTTCGAGTAATTTGCAGTAAACTGCAGCTAATCGATAAGGCATGGGGGTACATGGATCTGGAGTACATACATATATATTGTCGATGTATGGATAAGCAAATTTATCCATAGACGACACAGAAACTCACGAAATATTATATATGTCCGCTTTTTGTAAATCCTAAAACGATTTCTAGTTACTCTTGATGAATTTATACATTCGTCCACGCTTCAAGAAGTGAAGCTTCCATCGGTTGAAGTGAATTATATAAGATTGAAGCCTAATTACTAAAAAGAAATTAAAGACTGCCGCGAGATTATATTCTCCTCCAATAAATGATTATATCCTCCTAATGTTATCAGGAGTAAAAATAATTTCATATGTCAAGAGAACAACTATCCAGCCTGAATTCAAAATATACACGTATTTAATCATCAGATACGTAATTTATGGAGCAGCACCCCTAAATAAATGGTAAATGGTAAATACAATATGAGTTTATGCATGAATACTTACAACAGTTCAAGTCCATATTGAAACCAATGTGCCAACAGCGTAGTCACTTGCCCTGAAACACACTTGCCTCATGTACCACATCTCCGTTTGGACATTTTAGGTCTTCCTCTATTTATACTAGGAAATATAGATTTCTAATTCATATTAGTGATATGAGTAGTTTAGAGTGTGAAAATGGTGGATAATAGCGAGTGCAAAGATTTAAATTTTCCTAAATATTTTAAAGGTGCGTTTGGCTCAATCATAAACTTTTAATTCGCTATCTTCATCAACCTAGTGTGTTTTGTGAAACGATTTTTTTCAAACAAGAATCAGATTATGACATGGGTTTCATGAGTGTCAAAGCATAAGAATCGTTTTGCTAAGTTTCGATTAATAATAAACTTGAGTTATGTGCATGGCATTGATTTTATAGAGTTTATAAAAATTGGTAAAAATAGAGCTTATATTCGAGATGCACATTTTTTAAATCTTTTTTTTATCTAATTAAAATATAAATTTCCATCGTTATAAAGTTTTCAATTGTTTTAATATCAAAATTGGATTTCTTGGAGTAATGTATGGAATGATGACATATATATGTAAAGACTTGTGAGCCTAATTTTCTGTTTTTAAAAACGAATTATTTTATTTTTATTATTTTATATAAAATATTATTGTTTTATTATAAAATAAAAATTGCATAATTAATGATACATCCATAAACATTTCCAAAAAAATACGAAATAGATATCAAAATAATTTTTAGGCTTGAAGATGTTAATATGTTAAAAATGTTAATATGTTGTGATGATTTTTCTTAAATATCATACATATAATTATATTGATACAAATATATGTGATTGATTAATTATTTGATCTCACACATTATGCAGACATTTGAATATAATTAAATATGTCATCCTTTATTAAACTTGTAAAGATATAATATGTAAGCGATTATAATATTATTAGCAATTTATTAAAAATTTGAAAATTTTATATTTTTAATAATGAACATTACAAAATTTGATGATCAAAACAAAATATTTATAATTTCACATACATCTAAAATTAGACAAAGATTGGAAAAAATTTTATAAGTCTAAAATAAAATCTAAAATCTAAAAAAATCAAGATGTCAAGATGCTTAACACTAAACAAGTCTTCATTTTTAGCGTTTTTTGAAAAATCATCAGTATTTCAATAACTACAATGAAATTTCAATTGTCCACCCATAAACATTGAGTCTCATTATTCAAGCTAAAGATATTGTTTAAAGAACAATTAAATTCACACCTATTGATCTTTGATTGTGTTATCTATCTACGAAATATAGTTATTTTTTCTCTTAGTTTGACGTTAATACTAGCTATATATGTCTTTGTTGTGTGAGAATGCTTGACAGTTATATGAAGTTTCAATTCGATGACAAAAATATTGTAATCATTGGATACGATGTTTTGAATCAAATGTTTGTGATGAAATATAATTACGATGACTACAATTTGAATATGGTAATTGTTGATTTATCATTTGAGATTAATTTGATAATATTATTTTTACTTTAGATAAAAATGACAAATAAAATTAGATAGTATAAATGAGACAACAAATTTATTATGCAATTATTTTTTCGCTTTCCTAGTGTTTGATTTTTTTTCCGCTATTGCATACATGATAGATAAAATGTTGTAAAAAGTTATTCATGCAATTTACTTCAATTTCAACTAAAAAATGTGAATATTTACATCTGATTTTTCAGAAATAAATTGATGAATTGTTGACTAGAGTAAAGTAAAAAACTAACTTTTTTGTTCTCAGATTGTAAAGTGTCATGAATTAATTTAATTTAATTATTTTTTATGTAACATTATCTTTTAATATTAAATATTTAAAATTTTGTTTAATATTTGTTTGTTAAATTTTTAAAATTTTCATTTAGATATAATAATATGAAACAGTATTTTTCTAATAATTGATGTTCATTATGAATGACAAAATGTGAGATTGAATTCAATGAATCACTTGAAATTTAAATAAATCCTATAGATGTCTCATATATGAAAGATTAAAAACATTTTTAAAATTTTCATATTTACATAATCTATATTTTAATTTTTAAGATAAAAAATGACATAAATATCATGATAAGAAAAAATTTCTTGTCATATAAATCAATATTTTAATCATATTAACTAAAATCTCATGTGAATGAGATAAGATTTGTTATCATTGATTATTTTTCTTGAGACTATTTATCTATTTATGTCAGATGACAAAATATATCTTCTAGAAAAGTTCAAAAGTAAGTAAAAAAATCACATAGTATTGAGTTATATGCAATAGAAGATGAATTTCAAAACACTTGTTATGAAACGTAATAATAAATTTTTAATTGAATAAAAATATGTATTTTTTGTGCTCAAATGTGTATTAATGGAAATCTTAATGCAAATGACATATGAAAATTGTCTACTAAAATTATTTTGATGTATATTATCTTTTTGATATATAAATAAAAATTTCTCAAAATTTATGTGAATATTAAGATTTATTTTGAGCCTAATGTATAAGATTTATTAGTGCTTTTACTAATTAGTTTTTCTCAACAATAGATTGTATTGCTAAAACATTGATGTTAAAGTATTATGATATTATTTTTAATTTTTGTGTCATATTGTATATGATAATAATGTGTATACCGTGAGAATAATGATGATGTCACTACTTTAGATCTAACAATTAAGCATAAATGCTTAAAGTAAATATATACTAGAAAATTCAACTAGTAAACTTGCCAATAACAATAATAAGCATGTCAAAATCTTTGATTTTGATATACTTGAATATTTTATATTATGTGTGATATTTTAATTCAATATAATGCTCATACATTTTAAAATTAATATTGATATGATAGATATGAAAGCTCTTTTTTAATTCATAACATAATTTGAATTAATAATTGTCAATTTCAATTCTTTAGATATATAGGAATTAGAGTGTTCCATAAAGTTATTTTTGAGAATTTTTACTCTATATTACAACTTAAGTCTTATGATTTAGGTTGTTTTATGAAGTATGTTATTAAGTTTTGTTCTAGTGCTATAGGCATTAGTTAGGGGTTTTTTTTGTACTCTCTTAGTTTGGAGTTGGATTGTTTGTATTATGTTTTTTAGCGTTTTGATCCTTTGATTCCCAAGAGGTTTCATCTATTTAACATTTTTTACCAATTATCAAAAAACAGTGCGATATTTTAGCATTGATCTGGTTAATACAAGGTCTTATAAAAACATTAAAAAATCTTTATTATATTTTTGGATTAATTTAGCTATAATTAGATGCAAATTTGATTTATTTTTGTATGATTTTGATATATTATGATGTTTGAAATGATAGTATTATATGATATGATTTCAGATTTATACCCACAATATTATATGAGTTATAAATCATTATTTCTTACAAGATAGCTCAATGCATGACAAAGAAGAACCAACATCTCTTGCTGCATGCAAATTTTCCTAGTTTGCATTAAATTTATCATTAAGTTCAAAACTATCATTGTAAAAATTCAGATCTATTTAATTTAAAATTATATCTCAACTAGACAATAGAAAATGTTGCTTTAGTGGCAGTGCTAATGCATGAAACTAAAAGATCCAAAATTCAAAGTGAAATTTGCTACAATATTATGACTAAGAATTTTATGTTTTATGTTTAAAAAATGATAATGTTTATTATGATGACAAATTAGTCAAATAATAATCATTCATCAATAAAAATGAATCAAAACATGAAGGATTACCTAAAAATTGGGTTCAATTTGTACAAATAATATAGAGATTTGTTCGTTTCAATTAATGAAATCAAATATTTTATATTGAGTAAATATTTTTAAATAAAATGCAATGAATCCATGCTTGTAAAATTAAATTAAAAAATGAACACAAAAAGTGAATGAATTCTATGAAAATATGAATACATGTCTTATAAAAAAATGAATGCATATGATCATAATATTTTGTTTTAATATGATATGATCACTTTTGTATTTTTTTTTGGAAAAATGCATCAAATGGCAATTTTTTTATATTCGTTATAATTGATTATGCAAATTATTCTGACTATATAAGAAAAATATATGTATCGTTCCACAACAAGAATTTTAGTGAAACAATTCTATGTAGACTCATTGAGATAGTTTATTTATATATAATGTTAACTTTTTGAAAGTATTTGACTCTATGTCATCAAAGTATACAAAAAAATTCTGTTGTTAAAAATCTGATTTGAATTTAACGTTAATATTCTAAAATATTTTTATAACAAATCTGAAAATCTTATTTTTGTCAAAGTGACAAAAAATTGGGATCATTCGAATTTTACTCCAATTTTAATTTCATTGTAATTTATAATATTTTTTCTGATAAAACATAATAATAATTTAATAATAATTATTATTTTATTATAAATCTAAAATGCCTATTATGATGACTGAATATTCTATCATGCATATATCTTGACATTTTATGAAACATGAAAGATTAACAAGAATACATATGATGTAAAGTTCACTAGCATGGTAGAAAGTTACATGTTGCTTCATTTTTTTTTTAACAATTATTATATTTGAAAGAGATGTATCAAATTTTGTTCTAAAAAATATTTTATTTACATATATTCAATTTAGTCTACTACTCTAAATATCATGTTGCATGAAATGAAAGAGTAGATAACAAAGAATTTTATGTTAAACATTTCATCAAATTGTTGTTTAATAGATAGCTCTTAATAAATTTGACACAAATTTAAAATTGAATTAATTTGCTAACGCTTTTATAGATTATCTATAAAAGCATTACGTCAAACTACTTTTCAAAACCTATAAGTGATAGAAATAGACATACTTAACTAAACACTCTCATGAATTCTCTAAAATAATTTGACTTAACGACAGCAAGAATGTTTAGTTTAGCCATGACCCAAATGAATGTTTTATTTAGCAAAAAAATACTGATTGGCATTTATCAATGATGAATCTATTCTATTTTTTTTCAGCTCGATTGTTCATGACTCGATGCTTCCACATTTTTTCTTCATTTCAGAGTTTTTATTTTAAATTAATCTGAGAAATATTTTATCTTAATAAAATATTACTGAAAGTGTCTAAATGATCAATATGTTTACTTCATTTCCGAGTTTTTATTTAAAATTAATCTGATTAATAATTTATCTTAATAGATATTGCTTAAAGTGTCTAAATGGTCAATATGTTTACATTAACCTACAGAACAATTAATGTAATCCAGTTTTAAGATATGAATATAAAATATTTGAATTTCAATTCATGAGGGTCATTATTAAAGAACTGTTAGATAATGTTTGGTTTGTGCCTATATTTAAGGTGGTGGCAACACTTAACTTGAGCACATAAAGATTCAATACTTTACCGAAGAACGTAGTGAATTCATCTATACACGAAACAACGATCCGTCAGTAGATGTTCCAATTTGAGCGAGAAAAGAACGTCAAAAGAGACGTTGTTTTCTCATCTCAGTTTTAGAGATCGAAAAGTATCTCCATTTCACGAGGCAACGAACATAATTTCTCAATGATTATCTTTATCTCCCTGTGGCCAAATTTGAGTATAGCTAGTTGAATATAACCAGGTAATATCGAGAAGATGCCATGTGCTAACTGATAACCTCTATCACGACGAAGATACTTCCAAAGCATGAAACATGAGAAAAGTTACCCCGAGATATGAGGAAAGTGAAGAGATTCAACTAACTCAACTAACAACGTTATTGACTTTAATCTCGTAGCATATATTCTGGACAAGTGAGAATGCAGATACAAATTCACCCTCACTCTCACGTTAATGATGAGATTCAATGGACAGACGATTGTTCTATGGTTTTACTGGGCGTAAAATCTTGCAAACATTCCGTCCTTGACGTGATAAAGCTCATGTCAATCCTTATCCACGCTTAAGGCCAATTGAGTTAAGATTGTCCACTAACTCTGGAAACCTCTACATATTGGTGCCCCCCACCTCGCGGTAGATATGCAATCGAGTGAAATCTGCAAACTGGTTCGCAAGCTGGGGCCGAAACCTACCTGCCCGACTGTTTTAACTTGGTACTTAGAAGAATCTACCTCCGAAAGTACCACAGTAATCATAGTCAAGACATTAATGATAACAGTTGTACAAGAGGAAGAACAAGTGTTCGTACGACAAGTGTTTCTTCGAGTTTAAAGCCTTTCCGTTCGCAAATAGTCGAACTGTGCTAACGGATGGATTGCCAATCTCCACACGCAACAGTGTCGCAATATCCAAAAAGAGAAAGTGGTTTGAACATCCCTTTATTCAAGTCGATGTGCTTGAAAATTTCCGGGATCTGCTAAATTGAAGAAGGAAAAGACGGGTTGGGCGGAGGAAAGTGTCAAAGGAACAGCCGTTACCCAATTCGTGGATAACATGGCAAGATTCGCAAGCGTACCACGAGATAGGAAAAGTAAGATATATTTTGTCCTGAGTGATAAACAGGAAGGAGGAGTAAAGACGGAGTGAATTTTCTGGAAATCGTCGAAAAAGGAAAGAGCAAAACAGGAAGGTGCGAAGGAGGAGTAAAGACGGAGTGAACTTTCTGGAAATCGTCGAGAAAGGAAAGAGCAAATGAGGAAGGTGGTAGCAAAACGCGTGATGAGGGTTGACTTGATGATGATGGGTTGATTGGTGATGCATGGATGGGTGGGGACGGAGGATGGATATGGGATGCCCGCGCTACAAGAGAGCGGGGGAGAGTTAGTGAGGAGTGAGCGAGGTTGTCGTTGTTTTGGTCCTCGTTGTGGACCTTCTGTAGGGTACACTCTCTTTTGCGCCCGGCCGTATTGGAAAAGTCACGTCGCGAGATCTCTCCGAGGGGACGGCGAGTCGGCCTGGATGGAGAGCGGATTGCACGGTGACCATATCTGACCGGCGCTTCTCATTAGTCAGGGGCGTTGCGCAGGGCTCCGATGTTTAGCGACGGCGCGGGCTGAGCCTCGAGATGGAGCGCCCGGCGACGGGGGAGGTTGGGTGGCTCAGGTCACATCAGCTGCTGATTCCAAGGGTGAATGTGACGGTAAGAATCTTCCAAAAGAGACGCAGCCACTTTGAGGGGTTGCTATTTGGGAAGTGGAGAGGAATGAAGAATTGGGGAGGGGAGAATCTAAGGAGGCATGCTCTCGATCCGGACGATAGGGAGATACCCATGTTACGGGAGAACTAATTATGGGATGGGGAGTGCCATATTGGGGGTAGTGTTGACTCACAAGAAACAGAAGAGCCTGTCGAAATAGGACCGGGATTGTGTGTATGGAGTTGGGGTCTTTTTAGAGCACTAGACACACAAAAGGACACATAATTTTTGGAGAATGCACTATTCCACGTGAGAATGATATCACTACAGTGGTCGCGGGGGGTCCCGGCGATCGATTCGTTCGGACCTGGATCTGGATCTGATGAGGGATTGAAGAACCGAATGGGAAGAGACATTCTTCTCTTGAATCGCTCTCGATTTCTATTCTGCTGCTATTTTTGCCCTCGCTCGTGATGGCGACAAAGGACTCGCCTGATCTAAGTCGGGAGCCAGGGGTTCTTGCAACTCGACTCAACCGACCTGCGTCGTCGGTCCCAGAGACGGAGCAGTCGCTTAAAAGGTGGTGCATGGCGCTCAACGTACTCCCTGGACAGAAAAACTCCACGACTACCAAGGCAACCTGTTCGGACATTTCGAACCCTCTGTGATTTGGGAAGTACGACGACGTCCATGGTGGGAACCGGCGCGAGAAAGCGAGTATATTTTCCTCAGGTTACTTTGACAGCTGTGCGGGCCAATTTCTGCAATTTATTGAAGCGCAAACTGAAAACCTGACCGCAACAACTGGTCGCATCTGATTGATTGACGCTCGGGCGAGCTACATGTAGGCGTAGGGAGCTCGGATTGTCGCGTAGTAGAGCCCAGAGCAGATGTGATGGATGAGTTTGAAAGTCGTGTGTTACCAGATCTGACTTTACTTCTACCGCCGGTGGTAGACAATCCGCAGGTGGGCTGAGCTGGTGCTCTTGTAGATAGGTCGCTAGGATCCACTACCGATAGATTCTCAACAGTTGGGGGAGGTCATGTGTCAGAGAAACTTGCGGCATGACCGCTTGTTACTTTGAACCAAATGATGTTCAAACCTTCAAGGTGTGCCCTACTCGTGTCTCCTCTCGGTCCCGCGCATCCAGTTGCCATCTCCTCGCCTTCCTCAACAAAGTTCCGTGTTCGATGCGTTCTCCGCTCTACAGTAGCTGCTCGCCTCGCCCCGCCTCGGCCTCGGCCTCGCCATGCGCTTTGACGGTGCGAGTCGCCTGACTCTACATCTTTCGAGCGGAGCAGTCGAAGGAAAGTGCATCCAAAGGTTAAACATTCTTGTCCCTTCATAGTGAAGCGGAGCTAGCCACCGTAGCTGGATGCACCCTAGAGTTGCAGACACATTCCCGTCTGTACCAGTGGAGTAGCTCAAAGTTGCTTGTTCAGAACACACTGGAGAGTTGGTGTGCTCCAGCTATACTCGGTAATGCGATGAGATATACGTCAAAGCTCGTCAATGCTTACGACAGATTGCATGTCGTGATTTTTCCAAAAAGCTTTGGGTCTCAAAAGGAAAACAAGCTTCCTCCTTGGCCTGTAAGGAGGGAGAATTGCAGACAACCGTGGGTTTTTCTTCGCCTTTTCAACTGCTCACCAACAGCATCTTGACAAAGTTGTACTTACACCAAGCACCAATGGGGAAAAATCGTGTTTAGTCCAGAATTGAGTCAGAGACTGAGTCGAGAACTGATAATTGACACAGCGAGGCACACCACGTCATGACACAAGATTCCAGACGGTTATAATTCTAAGTTTCTACAACAAATTTGTGACGCATAAGATTATGCACATGTCGATTATTCTCTGTTCCCATGTCCTCGGTTAACATCGTTTTGCAGGTGCTCTATAAAAGAAGTAAGGGCTGGAATTTAACGGCCTCGGGGCCCAAAAAGGCAAGGGACCAGGACGACCGAGGAATGCAATGTTCTGCAAGAATATGAGAGCTGGTTGCAGTGATCTGCGGGAAGAGGAGTTTATTGAGCCGGAAGGCCCAACGACAGCGACACGCGTCTCAGAACACTCGAACCCTCAGTAATTTGGAAACAGTTACTTGTCGCCTGGAATTTGGCACAGTATTTTGAAACATGCTTCAGTTGACTTGCAGGTTCGCTCAAACTACTCTTAGTGGAATGGATAGATACTGGAGGGTGGATGCAACCTTCTAATAGACGTGCAAGACAAAATTGACACCGATACATGGACATTTATTAGAAAGAAGCTGAGAAGACAAGGTCTTCAGCTATCGAGTCCAGAGCCAGCTTATGTCAGGACTGTAATGTTGCAGTCGTGTGTGATTCCGTTTCAGGTTGACATACACGACTAGTAAAGCAACTTTAAGAGCGTGTATATTACAAGACTCTTGTGCGTACTTGCCTTTAGTTTCCCCGGAGAACGTTAGTGGGCCTTCCTTAATCGATTGCTTCGATGGAATCATGACTGTGGATATTACTGTCACCATGTCACTTATGAGCCATTTTTCCTCTTAGAAAACACTAAGAACTCGAGCGGATTGAGACGATTCTCAGACACTTACATACGCGGATATCTTCGCAATCAGCACGCACAAGCGGCGTTCTTAGTAGATGGAATATGTCCAAGTGCTTTCCATACACGTGATTCACAATTACCTTCAGATGAAAATTTGTGATCCATGGACTGGTGAAACACATCTTCGGTCTTCGGCGGCCACCTTGCTCCGCAGGCGCAGTTCACAGGTTAGGGCTGGCGGGTGGGACCAAGAGTGCTCAGGTTTACAATTCCACGCCGTTTTCTCTTGTATTCAAGTCTAAAGACCGGAAACCTTTAGGTTCGAGAGCGAAGCAATTTCTTGCCTTCGCTTCCGCCGGTTTTGAGGTTTTCTCGGCAATTTTTTCAAAGAAGTAAGGATATCGAGGTGATTCATATAGTAGAAGCACGGAAACAGGCGACTGATGAGACATACAAAATTGCAATCTTCTTCTTTCATGTTTCCCCTCCGACTGGAATATGGCAAAAGGAAAGGAAAAGAGGACGCATGGAAGTAAGCGCCTATCTTCAAGCCCAAATGTATGTGAATATCATTGGGTACGGTGAGGGATTTTCATGACTTCGCGCCAAAGAGAAGAAAGTCTCCGTAGTAAAACGCGGAGCCGAAAAGACTGAAATTCCTTCTTTCCTGCTTGAATAGCAAATATATCAGTCCGTAAAGAATTCGAGGATTGAAATTCAATTTCATTCAGTCCTTACCTCTGGGAAAACGCATATACCTCGATTTGATCAAAAGACAGGCGTGTACACCTACTCCTTCAACTCAGCCACCCCATCAGTTTCGGCTGGGATAGTCGGTCCGGATGCTGCTGAAGCACACGGGGCCAGAACTCAGTGGGCTGCTCCGCGCTTCAAATCCAGGGTTTCAAACCCGTACGACTCTTGAGGAAAGTAGCACCGCGCGCATTCGCGCGCCCTCTTCTCTCTTCTCTCTCTCGGGACACCCACAAAATAGGAATCCGTGATGGCGTCTGTGCCACTTTCAATCGATGTTGTATCTCCAAGGGATTAATACGCTACCAGCAGTGAACTGTCTGCCGTCGTATGAAAACCCGGGATTAGATTCGCCTGCCTTACAACTGATATACGATTCGGTTCAGTTCGGTTCTTTTGGCTGACTGACTGCCTGCCTGCCTGCCTCTGGCTCCGAAGGTCATGCCCACCCTCCCAGACTCTCGCAGAGCTCAGGGCGGTATCATTATCACATTCAGATTCTCCCTGCTCTCCGAGTCCTTAACAGTTGATGTGTTATCTCCCTTCGGGGAATCGAATCAGTTCCTCCAACGAGGACGAGTACACGATTACGTACATGTACTGCAAGTAGACTTGAGCTGAGGTCAGGTTAGTTGTACCTGTACCTCGGTTGTTAACTCGAGTTACCCACAGCCTGCAAAGAATCTATTGCAAGTACCGATCTTAAGTTTCTCGGACTAAAGTATTCGCCGTAGGATCGATCGGCGCTCGTCTCATGTGCAGTCTGGCGTTACGATAGAGAAGCGGACGGAGAGGCGCTGCAGGGAGCGCCGGGCCTCATCGCTCGCTGGCGGTGTGTGTCAGATGTTCATGAGCAGGAGTCGCCTGCAGAAAATGATAATTGAGCCGGAGAGGCGACTCGGTGTCGAGGGTATTCTACGCTGCTGCGCTTTTGGGTTTGGCGGAGGGGCGCCAAGAGAGCGCCAGCTCTCGGAGGAGCACTCAGGAGCCATGAGTACGGACAGTGTTGGCATTCTAGAAGGTTCAAGAAAGAGATGTAGTTGAAGAAACTGTAGCTAAGGAACGAGCTCTGCACTCCTTGAGAATCATGACAGACACCAAAAGAGTACTTGTACGCAACACCTATCTGGGCAGCCACAGACGCTACTGAGGGAATGTAACATTCCTCCTTCGGTAGGATGTCCAGGCGCATGTGGCGGACATACTCCCAGAGTCGCAGCTTCTATTCGTGTTTGAGATTCGTTCCTGTCATCCACGAGCAGCCTGAAACTTGTAAGTTGATCTACGTAAGGAATTTCAAATCCAGGGACGGATGGCTAAGTATAATCCATTTTCTAGGTGATAAGGACGTGTAAAATAACCATGACTTCGCTCCAATTTGATGTCTTGCACGTTTATGTGTTCGGCGTCGCCCCTACAGTAGTGTCGGGACACGGATGGGGATTCTCTGCTCGACTATGGTCAATTTCTCATGAATCCTAGATAGCTTCGGCACACCAATTGATCAAGACTACACAGATGATACCTTCACTAAGACTACAGTGCAACTAGAGCTGACCCAGTGAGTGCTCTTGCCTAGACTTCAATTGGCATTGAAGTCTTCAGTTGTAAATATGTTCGGAAATTTGGCAGCACCGGACCTCCTCACTGCGAGAGCCCATACGATGTCAAGCTTAAGGACGACAAATGAGGTCCAATGCGTGTGGCAATTTGTGTGAATACTTTGAGTTTGTGGCTAGAACGATTGAAAGCGTTCTAAATTGTCGATTACATTGGATCGTGGTGCTGTTGTGCCCAGACATAACATCAGTAGTTCCTGCTTTGCAAGAGAAACACTGCTTCCGATGTCTTTAAATGTTTCTACTTCTTCAATTCTTGAACATACATTGCACCGAGACACAAGACCGCATTCCTTGAGCACACTTCAATTGCGATACTCGTCCAGGAGAACAGCCAAACGTTTTCCAAATGGTTATGACTCTCCGTCCACCCTATCTCGATTTCACGTAAGCTTTCATGTCCTACTTCAAATGCATATCGACGTTTCTGTTGAAGATTCGAAACCGATGTCTCGTACTCTACTACCACCGATAATCAGATATGCAAATGGTGTCTGACTCTGTCAAGTGTAAATACTTTCAAGGGCTGATCCGGAAGCATTTGTATGCAGATAATTGAATTGAAGTCAAAGGCGAACACCGGCGAAGGTAAATTAAGTTCTTCTCAACTTTCACTTAAGCATGCCATTTAACATATGAGAAAGCTTCTAGCAGCTCTGAAAAGCGCCTTAACCTCTACCCACACACACACACTAGAACTTCAGTATAGACTCTACGCCTGCTGTCGGACAGTTAGAACTTATGGTCCTTTCGCATCATAACAATGGGGTTTCTGTCTAAGTCTTTCAGACAAGAGTCAGTGACTAGTTCACATCCTCGTTTCTTTTGGAACGGAATCGGTGCAGATGCGAAACGAATGGACACTGAAATTCAAAGGCCCATTCGTGTTGTGAGAAATGTAGTATCTGTTCCATTGTCTCAGATAGTGCCCGTAGTGCGATGCGTCTGGTAATAAACAGTATACGCCGAATTTTTAACAGTTTCGAGTTTCTCCGGAGGTGCCAGAAGATATGATTCTTGATTGACATCCATGATTGTATGTCTCATCTGATTCTCTCATCCGTCAGCAAGCCTCAAGGGAGCCACGCTCTCGTGAAACCTCAGATCAAGCGGAATCGTAACATCAAGTACCGACCTTGTCTTGAAATGTTTTTGTGGTACTGTCTCAGTTCATTACTCCTTAGTGCGAACATTGTGGAGTTGGGTTGGGAAGGAGTTGAGGAACGGTGTCAATATATCGATCTTATTGACCGAAATACATTACAATTTGGTCTCAAATCATGTCGAGTTTACTTGTGCAGTAGTATTTTGAAATCTGAGTATAATTAATTAGTGGAACTGTTTTTCAGGCGATTAGGAGCAGCCTTCAAATCCACTTTAGTCGTCTGGAGGAAGGTGGACGTGAATCACATATCTTAGTGAGAAACACGTGGAATGCCGTTTGCGAAAGGACGTAGTTTTTGCGAGCAGACGAATCCAGGCATACGCTTTATAGAGTAAACTTGTCCGATTTTACTCCATAAATCCGTTGACCCAGCTTAAATCGTTAAAATCGACAAACCGTATTTGGATTCAGTCTCAGGCAATTCGGATTTCGTTGATTTCGTGGGCTCTCTCATACATGTTTTCGGGCTTCTTGAGATTTAAGCTGACTAAGCAGTACGCAAATCTGTGGTGGGCAATGTACCAGCAAGTTTGCCCAGATAATGACGCATTTGATGAGGTAAATGGATAAACCTCGGACTCCGACAAAAAACACGGGTACAGGAGCATGGGTTTCATCTCACCAAGCTGAATGCACATCTGTAGGCTTTACTAGTTTAAATTTGGAAGTTCAAAGCAAGGGTCTAAACCAACTGTCATCAGAAATAGGTAAATTAACTGTTAGGATTTGATCCATTGGTTTATGGCTTATGTAACTGATACCCCTGGTCAGTCAGGTTGCATATTGTTTCTTATAACTCTCTTCAGCTGATGCCTTCGGACTGCCAGATCTTTTTAAATGCAAATAGAACTATACCAGTAAAATCTTATATTCCTGATCTGCTTCATCGAAATCTTAGCTCCAACTGGTGAGTATTTTTCAGTACAATTCTACATCAATGAGGACGAAGATATGGTAATGGTTTGGGACAGAGAACAACAATTATGATTCCTTCAAAAGAAAAATTCGTTTAGCTCTTCAAGAATACTTGTCACAATTTTGTGGCTGATAGTGTTGAGGAGTTAAAGTAATGAACCCGTCAGTTATGATCTAATCATATATGGAGGTAGGGGAAGTCGTAAACAGGATCAGATTGAAAATTGGTTTGTTTGTTGTTTCCTGTGAAGGTTTTTACTCGTCACAGGGTGAGATCATTGCGAGTTGGGTCCTTGAGCACGTGCTCTCAAATTCAAGGTAATGAATTGACCTTGGCTGATGGAGTGGTGGATCGAATCCAGTCGATAAATATTCTAATGTGTAAATAAAGGCTTCAAGAAAGTCACTACAGCGCATAGCTGGGTGTTTTCATGTACTTGATTTTCCTATTCTTCTGTTCACGTATTCCCACGACCCTTTCTTTCCAAGGTACGGGATCTGCTGTGAATTCAACACCTTTGAGAGCAGGTAAGCTGCTGTGTGTAAGAAGAGAGAATACATGGTAAACGATCCAGGATTTATAGCCCGATCATGCTCGTTCATCTTTGTTAGTACGTTGTATGTACAAAGGTTTCTCTCATTCGGATGTGTGAGAAAGGATGATTACAGATGTTGCCGGAGCTAGTTGTATTTCGGTGAGGAATAAAAACTGCTAAATGATATCTAGTAATTCGTAAAGTAACAGTAACGCGTCTTCATAAATTGTAAACGTTGTATCTAAAATTTGAAGTTTTGACATTGTGAGTCCTTCGGACTCACAATGCCAAAAATATTAAATGTCAACATTTTAGTGTTCAATATTTTGCTCTTTATTGTAAGGATTCGTTTCAGATTTCCATGGAAGTTTCACCTTCTAGTGATGTGCGTGCAGAGTTGTAAAGCCCACTTGAATCTATGAACCCTTCTCGGATGAAACTGATCCAAGGTGATTCAGCTTGAAAGTGTTTTCACTTCTGCTCTCCATTGTTCTATCACATCTCCGGAATTAATTCAAAAAATACATGACAAATAAGGATTTGGTTTTCTCTCTGTTCGGTGAGTTGGCATCAATTGATGGAGCCTGTTGTGTGAATGTTTTCTTGTCTATATTTATGTTCAGGCTGTAATTTGACAAACCGTGTACGATATCAAACACATGTTGATCGGATTTTGCGAATACATCATGGCCATACAATTTCAAAACCATATGATATGGGGAAGAACAAACTCTTGAAACTCTTTCAAATAGATTTGTAGAATTAAAGGAAGACTTCTTGTACTTCTTGCGTAGGTGTTTCAAGACCCAGTAATACTAATAAGAAGTCTATATGAACAGTCATTAAGATGTTGCTTCGTCTGCAAGGTCGTTACGACCAATACCATTTCAAATACCCAATTCCTTGAATCACGTCGATTTTTATCCAGCGTCAAAGCTCGGAATGCAGCCTGTTTCCACATCTGGCTTTGTTTGCTGTTGTTGTGAGTACTGTTAATGTAGAGTCAAAGCTGTAGGCACAACTATCACTCCAGTGAGCGTAATGGTACAAATTCTGGCAACTAGATCATGATAAATATTCCAGAGTTCTGACAAGTAATGGCAACTCTTAGTGTCACGTCAGAATTGTGGGTAGAGTTACATCCAGATCCAAAGCGTGAAATGGAAAGCTGTTCCATGCTGTTGCTTTGCTTGCTATGGTTACTGCCACATGTTACGTTGTCTGCCACGACTACAAGTTCTTGCTTCCACATGATAATTACTAGGAGAATTCCGTTCAACGAGTCCAACATCTCATCTTATGCGACAATCTATTCTTGTAGGCTTGTGGCCTAAATTCCCACGTGAAATTTGCGTCGCTAAAGTACATTGCAAAAGATTGGCTGTCTTCTGTAATACAATGCCAGGAAGAGATGTATTGTAGGTGAGTTGTGAGAAAAAGAAACAGAAATGTCCAGAAAGAAGGAGCTCGAGTTACTGATTGTTTTTCGAGATCGACGATCAAGCATTCAAGAGGAAGGAATCCGATACGAGTGCAGAAAAGTTCGTTGTCATGACAGATATCGATCATGAAAGAGTCCTATTTACTTTTGCAAGCAAAATCCAGGTGGAAACGTCTAAATTCACTACGGAGAGGAACAGAACCCGGCGACAAGAACCATGAGAAATCCAGACTGCAGATTCACATGCATTTCTAAATCTGGATGTCTTGAGAATGTAGTTGGGAATGTAGTCTCGGGGCATCAAGCAGGGTTCCAAAGAACGGTCATATCTGAAACATTGATGCTCTCTGTTGATCCAGTGTAAGCATGATATAAAAGCTGCTAAGGCAGGATCATTGGCAGTACCATACAATTTGAGCCATCATGCCCTTGTCGGACGAGTTGCAAACAGTCAGGCAAACAAAGGCACTCAGGTTTGAACCTTTGAAGTGGCTGGTCGGAACGTTCGGCTGGGTTACATGTGAACCTCTTTTTTCCGCTTGATTTTATCCTGATTCCGTATAGTCAGAAGGGAGGGTGGAATGTATGCACCGAGTACAATGAGAGTACAATCGTCGCCTGCACCAGCTTCGAATCGGCAATCTACACGCACCTCGCGGGATGACACACGGACGTCACCAACTTGAGCCCAGTACGAACAAAGGACGCATGTTCAACCTATCCACTCTTTCCGTGCTCTAAGTGAGAACTTTACCAGCTAAGCTAGGTTATGAGCTAATGAGCTAATGAGCTAGTGGCAGCTGTAGATTTTCTGAACATGCTGTCAAACAGAAATCCCTACCACAACATCTTGTCAGTAAGATGACTCCTCTTCATTTTCGTGTCCATGATGCTGCGGGCGCTCCAGATTCTTGAACATGTAGCAATTCTAACCTTCGTACATTCGAATTACACATTCTCTTCTAAAAGCTATTGTTGTAAGATTGCCTGTCTTGATTGAATCGAGGTGAGCATTCTGTGTCGATCTCTTGGAACTTGTCCCTCACACTAAAGTGCAGAGTCTTGAATGAAGTCATGATTGAGAGCTCAGCAGGAGTTTTTCATAAACTGTACCCTGGTTTACATAATCAACGTCAATTGGACGTATGATGTAACAATGGGGTGCCTACGGTCCATCCATGGTCCCATGATATGCTGCTGTACATTTATAAATCGAGAACCTGCATTAATCGACTGCAGAGGTGTTGGTGAGAATTCAGGTTTATGATCATTTTACTGGAGCTGTACCGTTCCAACAGCTCTCACAAATTGTAAAGAGCTTTCATGAGCTCTACGGTATGTCCGAAAGATGCTGCACTTGAATGTTTTACAGGTAATGACGATCAGCACTTTACGTCTTGTGCCTTCTTGTAGGTTACTAGAAGTTGATGTAAGAGTGTCTCACGATACAATGCCGTAGCACCTGATAATAGGAATTGCTGCATCTGTACATGTTTGTTCATCAGGTACAGTCAACAGGGGCGTTTTGAGAGAAGGGACTGTCGAAGTACTTACTAAGTGCACTTAGCCTCATGTTTGTCGAAATTCCGGTCCGCTCCCCCGCTCACAGATGGCGATCTACTCCACTTTTTGAACCGGAAAGCCTGATAGGCTGGCTGCTTTCTTCTCCAAATTTGTTAAAGACGTGACATAGAAGGCTCGAAGAAAGGAGGCCTGAATTTTGAAAGGAGACGTGTGATTGACATCTTGTTTCGCCTCGTCCTCCTGCTAGATTCTGACTGTAAGGAACTATCATATGCCGCTGGTAAGGCGTTCAGAGGAGAGAGTGATAAATCACACTGCATGCAACATCATCACTCATGATTCGTTGACCCCTTGATGGACATCAGTCGACCTAGATCTTTGCATTGTACTTGTACCTTCTGAAATTCATGCTGGTGAAAAGATATGATGGCAGTCGAGAAATCATGCATGCTTTCTGGGGCTGGTGCTTCTTCTTCTTCTTCTACTTCCTCCCTCGCGTCCTCCTCGAGCTTTTCCTCGTCCTCATCTAGGACGACATTGCATGCCCATCACGTGGTTTACATTCCCAGGTAATCGACTGATGTTACTCGTGGTGCTTTCTTCAAGTCCAGTCAATTCCCACCTAGCTCGTCGACCCAGCCGTATACCATGGATAAAAGCAAAACCAGCCCACCTGCTGCTGCTGGTAACTACCAAACGAGTACGCCACCACTGAAATCCAAGAGCTTAAAGGTGCTGCGGGTACATGTACAAAGAACATGATTCAAGTATCCAACTGCACTATGACAACACATTCAACGTGACCCTTCCATGTTCTGGACATGAATCCTTATGTGTACTCGAGTATCTTCCAGACATAACTTGCATTTTTTTATAAGCCCTTTCGACCACGTGTACATCTCGAGCCTTTGACCCGAGTGTGGTACGATCCTGATACTCTCTCATCAAGCACTTTCGAGTTCCATGTGACAGCCAACACTTTGATCTCATCTCATCACATCGTCTCACCTCACCTTGCATCAGCAGCAGAAGGCCGAACATTTACTACCGCCCATATCTCTCTCTCTCTCTCTCGCCCTTTCGACTAACTCTTACTACGTTCATATCATGCTCATAATCGTCTTTCTCGATCTCTGCCTTCGCAGAGTCGTTCAAACTGGCAGTCAGACAGACACATGAGGCTGAACCACCTGCTCCTGGCCATGACCTCAGGTGTGACTTCACCTCGACTGTGCATCTACAGGTTACTTGCTTTTATCCTTACCATTGCATCTTGCGGTGCATTCTTACCCAAAATATGCGTCGAATGTACATCTCCCCACGCCAGCCAACTTTAATCGGGGAAGGCATATCTGTAAGATGAAATTTTCTTGTTACAGCACATGCGTGTTCGACTATGAATGAATGTGTGATTGTTGTACAAAATCTCGCCACATTCAGTCGTTTATACGGACGAACAACAGTTTGCGATTCCTTGTATCCTGCAAGCTACAGTCTTGGTACGTGGGGTTAGAAAGAGATTCATCAATTCCATTAAGTTGCTGAAATAAGGCTTGCGTACATGAACTATTGCATCAGCAACCATCGAAGGCTGAGATCCGAGGAGTCTCTTCTTGGCCAACATCCCCAACATTCAGTGCTACAGAGAAAGGTGGACGGATAAAGGCCTTCAGACTCATGCTGTACTTGTCTTTCGTATCTGTATGTTCAAAACTGGATTCTTCCTCAATCATCAGGCTGGAAAAAAGTCACTTATGCAGCCCCGGCAGCTAAGAGACTTGAACGAAGGCAAGAAGAAAATCGAGTATACAACTAAAATACTAAGGCCTACGACTATCTTCAACCAGCATCAACGATCATCCCACGACATACGCAGGTTGGATGATTGACTGGCTCAATGAAGCGTCACCATGTCTCATGATCTGCTCTACTTCTACTCAATGGGCTGTACACAGGAAAAGGTGACAGCTTCTCAGTTGCAAGAAACCGATGTTTCGGTTTCCAGACAAGGACAAATGATGAGAGAAAGGCAGGGCATCACATTCTTCCCCGGCTTAAGCAATGAAGGGCTGGAAAAATGGGGAAAATGGGACAGTATCAAGTGATATTTATAGTCTGGTGGAATCTAAGGTCTTATCTCCTGTTTGAGTATGGCAGGTTCTATGTGTGCGTTCTCCTTCTTCGTACACGCTTTCAAGCTGGCTACTGCAGTCCATTACCAACACACGACGGCATTACCTTGAAATAATAAGATAAATTTGTACCAAGTTTTGGTTATAAGTGATCACCTTCTCATATGCTTGGATTGAAATTTTGTTGATAAAACAATGTATTCTGCTTTGTGGATAGGAGCACTATACATTGTCAAGGTATGTCCGTTGTACGTCCGGTTCAATATCATTGAATATTTAACCGTAACCAGGAGAGGATATTAGTTGAAATATATACGCTTGCTCGGATTATAACTCCAATTAATGAGTTGTGTGAGTAAGATTTAAAGACATGGATGCCAAGCGCCAAAAGAAAAAAACTCGAAAGGATGTGCACCAATCTTTTCTACATATGCTTTCTATAGCTCTTCTCTCAAAGCAGTTCACTCTGAGCATTATGTATATCAAGTATATTCTTCTTACATTTTACTCTTTCAGCTAACATTGTCTGAATAAATAAATACATAGTATTTTTATGTAAGGTTTGAAAACGCTTAACATGTACGTACAAAAAATTTATTTACGAGTGTATACATGTATATACATTATTGTGTCTTGTTTTGTGTCAATTAAGATTCACATCTCATATCATATGCACTCGGAGTCATGAACAAATGTTTTTTAAATTTGAAACCCTGCTCCATGTCCGTGGTATCTCGACTTGAAGTTTTTAAATCCAGTTTGTGAAGTAATAAGAAGGAATATGATACGTGTCTAGATGGTACTGTCGATTGAAGAGACTAAATATGCTTGAAAAATCCTTTGATAATACGAGATTAATCATACATCAGACAAATCTTCATTGAACAACTGTGAAAAGGCCTACGTACATCTAATCTTCACGTTTTATTATATTAAAGTCATGCTAACTAGAGCTATGTCTCGAGCCGGGTTTTCCCAATTTCTGCTCATGAGTACCAATAAATTGTTTCTCTTCCTATAACTGATACTACTGATATTTTAGAAACACGTGCAGCGACCCGTATTAAATAACGGGCTGGACATCATCATCAACGTCTTATGGAAGTTGACAAGGGAAAGACAAAGTTGTTATTATTTGTCGCACTTCACGATTTCCATAGAAAACATTCATGCTTGTGTTGTGATGAAAAAAAATCTAATGAGTAATCTCACTTCTATTCCTCAAATGATTTAGTATCACATTGAGCAATGATTTAGAAATTCAAGAATGCATTGAATGGATCAAGAAATATTATCACTTGTACATATGTTTGAATCCGGAAGTGACAACATATGTCTCAGTAAATTCCTGTTGGAAGGAGAGTGTATGATGAGAAGATCTCCAACACATGGTCCATCAAAATAAATAAACAAATAATATTCTTAATGAGAGTGGAGGGTTTACGTGAAGGTAGAGAATAAAGCCTCTGGCAGTGCCTGAGTAAAACAAGGTGTCCAGCAGAGTTATTGAAGGTTTGGATTTACTTTGAAGGAATCGAGGAGAGAATTTGCGATCCTGATCGTCGATACAACTGCAAGCGATGTTAAACAGATAAGGTAGAGGCATCATTCGTGGCAAGAAAGAGATCTCAACCGTTGAACCCAATCGGGTATGGTCGCTCCGTAGCACAGCTCCTGCCGATTTGATCTGGACCGATAAAATGACGCCAGCACGATGATACCATGCCAAAAGAAGAAATCTTCCGCAGCCCGTCGGATAATAAATCCAAGGATCAACAAGCTATCCACGTAAATGCATAGGGACCAGACTCCCTGGCCAATTAGAGTGCTGTAAAGACAGAGAACTAATAATTCTTATAATTACGCAGCGCAGACACATGCCTCATATGTGCCGTGGATGAGGTCATTGTATCCGACACTCGATATCGCTCGTCATGCCTGCGTCATTCCTATTTATTACTTTCATCGCATCCTTCCTCTGTTGTCTTTTACTTACGCCGCCCCTTCTTGTCTTTCTGGCCGGGCGATCTACAGTACATGTTCCTGTATCTTCATCGCCTTTACTTACCACGTTAAACCCTTCACCGACCGACCGGGCCGTCTGCAGCTGACCCCACCTCTAACCACGTCCCTGACCATGGTCTAACCCCCCACCCCCCCGGCCTGCACATTGGGCTCCCTCCGTATATACGTTCGGTCCCCCCACGGCCCGTCGATCTCGATAGGGACTTTAAGGAGGTTCCAATCACGAGATTACGTCCGGAACTGGAATCAAGTCCTGCTCTCTTTTCAGTAAAGGACAGTACTGAAGTTGAAAGACCAAAGCGAGAGGCAAATGCGGCAGGGAGAGGAATGGTCAGGGCAATTAAGGAGATCAGGTAGTAGTAAAACAATCATTTGCGCTGATGCAAATGAGCTTCCCTTTGCTTGAGATGTACCCCGTTTTTCAACCACTTTTCTCTTTTCTTGCAGGTAAGAAGGAATATTGTCAGGCATGGCTACATTAGGGCTGATTGGTCGTCGAGCAGTGACTGAAGAGCCATTCTTATCGAACGAAGGCGAGATATGGCTTTGGACACCCGAGGGCGTGGCGTATTAAAGTTCGAGCTTGGAATTCGGTTGAAAAGGCACTGTCTGGGCTGGACTCGATGGGGACTCATCCACCATGTTTACCACCGTTGAAGTTCATCGACGTCTATGAACTGTATTTCCAATTTCGCTTGAAGTTTGGATTTGACCTTTCCTAGTTGCTACCTTTCGGAGTAATCTTCATCGCCGAAATAGATCCGGGGGCGTTAAAGGTAGTGTATGTATGTAGTTCCATTCCATCAAGCAAATCAGCGACTTGGTAGCGAGTGCACTTTCCAGTAAAAGCTGACAAAGAGTCAGCTTTTAGATGATTCTCGTCTTGCAGTTCTGTATGTCAACAACTGCAGGTTCAGAAGGTAAAAATAATCATAAGCTGTTTTACGATCCTCGCTACCAGTAGAGCCCTCAAAAGCTTATTAAAGTTCGGTGATTTGACATCAATAAGCTCAAAATTATGAAGAGTGCAGCCTGAAAGTTGCTAGCAAGCCGTTAGGATTTGGTTAACTCAAACGACTCATTCCCAGATTATGCTTTATCCGAATCCGTTACGAAAAGACTCTTAGTCTCATGTTACCTTATACTTCAGGATTGACATTATTCTTCATCATAGTGTTCCGGTGCACTTTTCGTCTCCTCAGTCATGATGGATTACAGAGATTCTAGTCACCTGTTATCTCCTTCTTGTTGTCGAATTTGATTTATTGTAAGTCATATGTGAATGAATGACATCCGATAAAAGAAACACGCCTAACGACATGGGGCTCGGCTCTGAGTAGTTTGTCGTTTGGAAGTATTTTGCAGCCTATAGACTTAGGAATGTCCTAGCGAAGCTTCGATGTGGCGTACAAGTGTTCAAATGCTTTTTGACTTTTAACAGATTTGTTAATCCAAGGGATCGTTCGTCTGATCTAAGGTTTCTAAGTCTCACTTCACATACACCTTTGAAGATCGGAAAAGATCGGTATCCACTTTGACTTCGGGTGAGAATGCCATGACAAAATATTGAAACCTATCCAGGAGTGAAACGACTATGGTTTGTTAATCACTTGTTCGAAGTTAGGGAGTTGAGTTTGGAGAAAGAGAAAATTGCGATGCAAGGGAAAAGAGAACTATGGCAAAGCCGCCCAAGAGAGTACAAAGCCGATGCCAAGAAAGACAGGGAAAACATATCTTCAAGCAAAAGGATAAACGGATTACCGATCACTCTCCTGATAAATCTGCTTAGTGCATGAGAAATTTATTACACCCATATCTTACCTACTGCTCCGCGAACATTTCCTTCACGGGATTTGGAATATCTTATGGCAGATGAAGATCTCTAACATGCATCCACTCTCATGGAAATATTTCTATATAAACTCGAAATAGAATGACTTTTAAGTATATGTTATCCTGGTTACATTCCAAGATAAAGTTGTACACAATTTCTTACAAAACTCTCTGTATCACATCCCAAAGCCACAGGCAGCCCCATGACCACGGGAATAAGGACATGCTTTTCTTGTAAACATCTGTATTTGGTGTCCTTAACATTCTTAACTCCTCCAACGGCACTGACAAACATATATTACATTTGTGTTACACAATGGATTTATCATGACCACGTTTTACTAAAAAATATGATACTCGTCTTAGATATACGGATCGCACATATGATATTGATGTGATAGCATATCATCACTCTTGTCATGCCACGTGTACACATTTCAAACTATTACATATATCGCATGTCATATTGCGTCATGTGTGTCTAGCCTATGATTATCGCACTTAACTCGGTGTCTATGAGCAACTTCCCACTCTTACTTATGAGCAACCCACACGCAGATGGTTCGATAATTCCTAGTTGGGACAGACGAAGAGAGTGTTTCATACAAAACAACGTCATAGATGGTTGCAATCAATCGAAGCCACACATACATGCTCCAGCAAGCGTAAAAGCAAGCATTTACTCATGCTTTTATGTCATTAATACGGATGTGGAGATAGTTTCATGATGCATCTCTATCAGAATCACATCTTTTTCTTATAAAGGAACTATATAATTATCTAATTTAAATTTCTAATAAAAAATAATTTTTTTTCTTTTGATTTGATTTTAGAGATGATGGTTTTTCATTATAATCATCATATTTACAGTACTTGAAAATCAAAGCCAACTCCTTCTATCTTGGTTCTTGTTGTTTGATCAAATAAATTCTACTTTTCACCATAGGGAAAAAATGTCAAGGTTATGCTCACTTTTCTTAATGTCAAAATTGATTACGTAAAGTTAAAATTCTCTCATCTATCACAAATCTGAAATCAAACACAAAAAAAGCTCACGAGGATTGTTAAGATTGTATCTGGAAATAAAATCAATCTACAAAATGAATTTGACTTTTCCCATATCTTAGACTATGACACCATATTATTTTTTCCCTCCACAATAATAGATAAAATGAGAATTAAAAACTAGATGTTCACTCGATGTTCCGATTGAACCTCTAATTTCTTCCTTTTCAGCTCCTTTAGTCCACACGGTAGATCATTTCTTGATCGCCTCCTGATTCTCTAAGATCATTTGGATGTCACCTTCACGAACGTTGTATTTCCGTCCATGTTTTTCTTACTGATAACAGATGGTTTTGCTTAGCTTTGAGATGAGTTTCTAAATTTTTGCAAATTATTCAGTTTCAAATTGCCTGTATTAGTGAGAGTCTACTGTAATGTTTATTTTCACTACTCTAAAATTATATAGCAAATCTGTTATTAATAGTTGAAATAATCTATTTATGATTTGATTGCTTAGTAAATCATTTTATAGCAAGATCTAGATTATTATATTCAAAGCCTAACGAAAAAATCTCAAATGCTACGTCAAATGACAATTCTTGACATGTTTATTTAATAAATATAGTAACCTATACTTTTAACAAAAATATGTTCACTTAAACGACTGAATATTTAAGCAAAAGAATAAGGTATATTGATCAACGTAACATACCTACAAAACTACATCTATAAAGTGCTTCGAATTAGATTTTATTCACTAAGTCCACAAGAAACACATTTTCTAAAATCTTCATAAACTCGTTATTGTACACGGTTATTTTAAAAATATCTAAAAAAATGTCAACCAAGGAAACTAAGTCATGTTTGACGCAACCCAAACTGCAAAATATAAGTCCGTCGATGCAAAGGACAGAAATTAGAGTGGTCGGCAAAATGTTGATGACAATTCAATGGAACCTTGGACAAACTCCAAGAGCGCTGTTACATGAAACTACCAATAATTATGTGTTGAGTGTTAGTAATTCATGTTCATGATAATTATTATTATGGGTTGGCAAAAACTGGGATACAAATTTTGAGGGACGAAATATCTGCTCTTGCGGTGTATATGGTATTCTTACGTATTTGTCGATTGCATCTTGCTTGACTTTGCTTTCTATCATTATTTGTTCATATATCATCTCTTTGATATAAATTGATAAAAAAATTTCAAAAAAAACAAACAATACCAAAAATACACAACGAACTCTACAGAGAGACAAAGTTTTGTTAGAAACTTTAGTTTTGTCTTGCAGAGAGCTTCTCCCACCTCTTTCATATAGGGCATACTAACGAGTTCAATTAACCATATTCAGACTAATTAGAGTTAACCGAGAATTGAATGATTTCCAAACATATCAACCTAAACATCTTGATCTCCATGAATATTTTTACATGGAAATATGCCGGAGGTACATTGTTTATGGACTTTGATGACTAGACTTTAATGTCCAAGGTCAATTGTGTCCTCAGATGAATATTTTGTATCAAATCAATGCAAAAAGCAAGTTAGTCACGTCATGAGTTTAAGACCGTGATTGTCACTAAACAAAAAATCAGGTATTTTCAACTTTCAATTATCTATATCAATGAAACTCGTATATATCCCACAACCTAGTATTAGTTAACTAGCTGCAATTATCACTATCATGATTTTATCATTACAACTTAATCAGAATAGATCACACGTTGATCCTAATTATATATTTACAGGAAGAACAAATTGGTCTTATGGAATTCTTTGGATGATCGCAATTCAATAAGGTCATCACAAGAGATAAATTTGTCTTTAGCTTCATTTCTACAATGTATTGCTCTATAAATTATTCAAAGTTTTAGTTAATTTTTTCTTTCTATTACAAGTCATCTTTCACATTCATTTTGAAATGTTTGATAAATATATAAACCTTAATCAAAAGGGTTTAAACCTCATGATAAAATTAATAACTTTGTCATCACAAACGGAAGTGATCTGTATCTTTTACTATTACTTACGTGTATTTGATATATAATGTCTTAATCTATGGAATTACATGTGAACTCAAACAAAAACAATACATCTGTAACGGTAAGTAACTTCTTGGTTTCACTTCATTTCGTTCCGTATATTCAGTTTGAAAAGTTAAGAAAATCTAAAATGGCATAAGTACATCTTAAGTACGTTTTCCAGCAACACGTTTTCATCTTCTCCTGCTATTACATTATGCTTGTAATTGTTTGACATTAAATATCTGACACCAAATATATATTATCTCCTTTATGTTGAAATACCTTCCACCTTTCTTACTCTACTCTAATGATTCGATTTCTGTACATATTTGCATCACCTAAATCAAATGTCACAGTTGCATTTGTTCATCCTCAAATTTCTTTGATCAGGGGAAATGCTTACATAGTCGAAGATCAATGTTTAGTTTCATGTCTTCTGGTTGATCAAATATTCGCGTTCAGTTATTGCTTTATGACCTGTTAGAATCTCCGTCACCAAAGGTATGATTCTCTGCATGCTCTTCGAAGCCTCTATCATCCACGCTTTCTAGATTAACTACTCCTCACATGGAGACATACTTGTCATTTGAACATAGAAATAACTTCTCAGTCGTTCATTTTAGCACTTCTAATTTGTGTGACTTAGACTGAATTCCTCAAAACCTAGGCCATGTGGATATCCTTGTACTCTACTTAGAATCTTTTTATGTCTTTCAAACTCCACTAAAAATCAAAAGCCTTGGAAGAATTCAAGATGATTTATCTTCACGATTCGGGCTTCCAGCGCCCTACCTAAGTCGTTACCTGCTATCTGGAATACCTTCTTCAAAGAGTGCAGTTTAAACTTCGCTGCAAACATTTTGGCCAAGGAGGAACGCAAGACAAAAACGTTTGGAACAACAACGTAAAACACCATAGCACTAGTGTCAACCAAAACCAAAGGATATCCAAGTGGCACAGAAGGACGTGCCTGGCAGGTGCTACATACTGAGAAGTGTTAACTACATAAAAGTGAACACATTTTGTAGCTTTCAGTCCCAGAGCCTCGAGAAACTTCTACCTGAGTCTCTTGAATGATGGATGCAGTACAGTGAATTGTTCTACAAAGGTATCACACCGTCAGATGATGCAGAATCTCCGACCTTCGTTCGAAATTTGATTCTCCACAATCATGAGTTCCCAGCCAAATACTCGCTACAGCCAGCCGCACTCTGTGGGCTGGCCTCATGCATCGGGAGAAGTAAACTTTAGGCAAACTTTGTTAATTCAGTGACTAATAACCTCACAGAATGTAAGAAGAACCTCGGTAGCCCGCAACAGAACTTCCAACACCCAAATGCATCGAGCGATCCCTGACGGCAGTCCTGACGAGAACTTTTCTTCACTGAGAAAATTCCGAAGGCCATCAACTTCACAGCAATACCCATAAGGTTACAACTATGCCGAATTTGGCAGCATGGGCTACGGTCCATGCAGCCAGACATGGTATAATTCACTGTATCATAAGCCACAGCCTAAAACCACTTTCCGAATAGAGAGCTGTATTGATTACGTTTGGCATGTTGAGTCGTGATAAGCCCAATCTTACATCGTTGGGTATATGAGCAAAGGTGAAACATGATGTACAGTTTGTAAGCAAAGGTGTCCTTGTAATTATTCCATGAAAGGAAGGCAGTCACGTAGAGATCAAAGATGCGCAAGTCAAACACGAACTCGCCCCACAAGCCAGCCTCTTACTCATATTAAATTATGACTACCTCAACTTACGAGATATCTCTAGAACAAGAAAAAGCAGGAAACCAAACATACACCCATAACAGCAGTCCAGCGTGTCAGTGGCATCGTAGAGCAAGTTTTCCTATCGTAAAACAAATCAGAACAAAGTGAACCACCTGATATCTCGACTTTACAGTACTTCAAAAGTTTTTATTAAGCATGGCGTGAAGTGACGTCGGCCTTGCAGAAACGGCCACCCTCCACTGTGCAACTTAACGAGTAAAGACTAATGCAACGTCTACACGATAAGAAAAACCTTGCAGACTCTTGTGAGATTTCCAAATAGTGAGCAGGTGCAGCAAGTAAGAAGCTGAAAGGGGAAACGGGTTATAACGGGCCAGCTATAAGAAACTCGGGAGCTTCAACACTTTCGACTCAAGAAGGAATGTCTGCGGAGTGGAGTCCATGTTCGCTCCCTCTGAACTACACAGCGTCCGGCCAGTGGTATCATCAGCGAAATTGTATCAAGACACTACCCTGTTGACTCTAATATTTATCTAAACAGATGTCCAGAGCTCTCTACACAAATCCATTTCCCGTCCGACCCTGATTCCTTAGTGAAGATAGCGGACTTCATGCTATACATGTCAAAGCTGGTAGGCTCTAAATGTTTGCGCTGTCATTTATTTTTGAACCACGGCGAACCAGGTCCGAGAACATTGATCTCATATACTGGAACAGAGACCGTCATTGCTCGCCTTAAACTTCAAGGATAATCATCCAACTGATCTGGTCAAAATTCCCAAAAAAAAAGCCTTAGATACAACAAAGTACAACATGAAGTATGCAAGCACATATAAAGACTCCTATTCACTATACAAAATAGAAAAGAAAAAAAAAACTGCCAGTAATTGAGGAGAGGACGCCGGACCTAATGCGGTAAAAACTACATGAGAATAACATCAATACAGAAACAAAAGTCTTGCTATCAGATTGTTGCTGAAAGCAAGGCTCTAAGGGAGACATTAATTCATCAAAGTTGAACCAGCTCTGAACCTCCTGTGCAAGCAGAGGTTCTGTAATAAAGGACAGCTGCTATTCACACACCTCGCAAAACTTCTTCCAGTGCAAAGAGGTGTGCAGTTACAGTATGAGCAACAACAAGTTCAACAAGTCCCTCGTAAGGTTATGGAAAGCTGCAAACTTTGAATAATAACTTTGAGCAAAGTTGGAGTAACCAACACTCCTTTTCAAAACATCAAAATTCTTTGGTGTGAGTTTGGCTACACACATGTACGAAAACAAAATTCTCAAGTTTTATTCAAGAAAATCGAATTGCCGGTAACTGAGGTAGCGATTACAGTATGACCAGATACGATCGTCCTCACATACGAGAATAGAACTCTGTAGAGAATACAAATAAGTTGAATTCAAATGTCAAAAACTTGAAAGTACAGAACTAACAATCTACGACGACGGTGAAACTTCCTTTGATTAACTCTGTAAAAGCTCACAGTTTTGTCAAGCCCGATAGTAACACGAGAGAACTGATTCAACCGACAAAATCTCTCACGTCTTCATGTGAATGTAAAGTGCCAGAAGTGCTGAGAAAGGAGAGGAATGAGAGACTTCCGTGACAGAGGAAAGGTAGTTGACACTCACCTTAGCTCGAAATCAAACAATCCCGGACCTCTCTCCATCCAAAAGCATCAGAGTCTGCCCCTGATTCTTACACAATTACGGAACTGAGGGATTTGGTGAATTATTACTGGTTGCACCAGTCGAAGATTTAACCGATGACCCTGATAGGCCTGGCGCCATTGAACTACCTCCTCCGCCACGAATCCGGGCCTCGGGTGTTCCTGTTAGCGTCTCTCCGCGTAAAGCTGCCTTGTACCTATCTTCAGTATCTTCCTTACGCTGAATTTCACCTAGCAGCTGTCCCAACCTCTCCTTATTCACCCGACCCATCACCAGAGAATCATCGCGGCCTCGTTTCAGGAGTTGCTTCTGCAGTTCCTCATCATTATAGCTCGTTGCGCTCATGGTCATCTGCCCCAGAGCTATCGGCAAAAATAGGCATAATCCAGAGAATGCGACCATGAACGACCTTGACGATCGTCCCGACGCCACGATCCACCGCCAAACCGGACTCTTCTCGTATAAGTAGGACATCGCGCCTACCCTGTCGCCCTCGAGGCTCTCGCCTTATTATCTAGCCTAAAATCTTACTTGATATAGTCGACACAACTCTCGTCACATGCCCCACGCAATCGGAACACCAAACCTCCAAACTAGTGCCGAGGAAACAAAGACTAAGCTCGTTCAAGACTGTTTCTGGAGTCCATGTATTTTTCAGAACTCTCGAAGTCATCAAATCACGACAAAAGCCCTAACCCTAGACTGGGTGTAAAACCTTGCTGGACTTCTGTAACCATTAGTCATTACCGCTTTCTAAGGAAGCAGATTCCGCACTTTGCACGGCCCCTCGGAGTTTGATGTTCAACTTTGAGCATTCATTGTCACAGGTGTGGAAGTGCAGATCTAGTTTGGCCCGTCGAGAGTCTTCGAGCTAGAGGACGCCAGTGAGATTGAGATTTGACAGGTGGAATCATGCTTGCACTTCATAAGGAGAAGAGCAATTTCAACTTCATCGGTAGACACTGCTTTGCGGCAAGTATATCGGATTAGTCTGTATGGAAGTGTTGCATTCAAAGTATGTGGCCTTAAGCAGATCGTACGGATTGAATCGAGATCCCGAGGGGTGAAGGAGGAAGGAAGTTGAGCGCTTGCATCCTGCACCAGGCGATTCTGGAAGGTGTTCAACGTTTTCCACCGAATGGAGTCTCAAGAACTCATATCACTTTTGCTTTAGAAAGTATTCGGGAAATCAAATGGCTGTGGAAAGCAGGTTGTGGAGGCCCGCAGCTCAGCGGAATGTCCGCAATGCCTGGAGTTACATTCAGGGCCACCGTTCATCATGGTCCTCTGCATCAGCTGCTGCTCTTTCGTCCGCCACTTCTCTCGTCAACGCATACCTTCTACACGGGTTCTCTGTCATCCCCCCTTGTCAGAATTTCTAATATCCATGGTTCAGTTCTGGTGAATGATCTTTGATGGGAAACAAGTTATGTCCTTTATAGCCAAAGTCTTCATGATCAGGAGGTAGCAGCGTCTAACTGAGTGTGATGTGTGTTGTGCTGACCAGCGATGTCGAAACAATGGAATTCGGGGTCTTAGCGGATATGGAAGATATCAAAGAGAAAGCTCGCAAGAAACTGCTCATAAATCAGGTCGATATATTTATTTATTTATATTTTTCAATAGAAACACACCTCCTGCAGAGCACAAATCTGCAGTTTTGCTTGCAGTGTGAATAGTTACTCTTTTTCTTTTTCTTTCTTTCTTTCTTTCTTTCTTTCTCTCTCTCTCTCTCTCTCTTTATTTATTTATAATTTTATATATATATATACCCATCCCAGGGCCTAAAACAAACTCAATCTACAATGCTTTTCTAATCTTCATTGCACAGGATGTGATGATATCTTAGGTGCAGGAGGACATGTTATTGCTATAATGCTTGGTGTAAGGAGTTTCAAAACTTCATGTACATTGAATATATATATATATATATATATATATATATTTATTTTGTGAAGTGATAGTTAGTTGTAATACTTACGCACAGCATAAGTATTACAACTAACACTTATGCACAGCTGGAATTTAACAAATTTACAAACTTTTCCTGTTGCTGGATGCAGAGGACATACCTCCGCCTTTATCTGAATAGCTATGAGGAGTTGGTGAGTTCTACATCCTGTCTGTAGATGCTGTTTGTAACATTTGTGTAATATAACATAAGATCACATGCTCGAGAAACATACAAAGCAATTCTATTCTCAAATGTTGTCATTTTATCGGAATACTCATGTAGTTTACGCTTTCAAACTGCACATTCATTTTACTCCATGTTGAATAGAACCGCATACTGCTCAAGAAACATACATCAGACCTATTTTTGGTTCTGAAACAGGTCCAGTTTGTTCTCCAAATGACAAGTGCTGCCAAATCTATGAAAACATATCTCAACTCTTCTGGTGGTCCTCTTATTAATTTCACAAACGTCGAAGCCATTGTGGACGGTGATTCTGGAGATGGTGGTGGCGTTCCTGTGTTCTCAAATCTTCCCATGGCTGCACATGGTGAGTTGAAGATATTTCTCTTTTGCCTCTGTTTTTTGGCAGCTTCTTTCGCCTCGGTTAAGTACAGTAAGGATTGACTGAATGCAAGAGACGTGCAAGGTGTCATCTTTCGTCTATAGTGGACAAAGGAAATAGCTGAAAATGGGTCACATCTCGACGAGGTGCCTCTCTTCCATGCAGTTACCTTCTGTGAGTTACCAAGTTTGGAGTATGATTAACCAGAATATTGTGTGCATAAGTAGTAAGCCACCATATAAAAGAATACTTTAACAATTATCTTGTTTCCTGCTCTAGCACTTTGACATAGAGAGCATATGGACGTCAGTAAAATTTCGTGTCTGAGCTTGCCTGCAGTTAGGTGTTAGTTTGATATAGAGGGACCAAAGAGGAACCCGGTTGCAGATGCTGAGATAGAACCTTCAACATGAAACTCTTATCGAAAGATTCACAAGCGACCATCACGATATACAAACGTGATTGCTTGATCCTATCTATCACCCACTCCATGTAAAAAGAATGTGGTATCATTCTTTTTCATGGAGTGGGTGATATACTGGAAGGCCTGTAAAGAAAATTACTGTGAGAAACTGAAGGATGGAATGTCTGGACTTATGTCCAGACATAACTATTTATGAGTGTGGAAAAGTAGCTGTATTTGAATGTTTTATCTTCTTGTCAGTGATCTGAAGTCAAAACTCCACCCACACATGAACCTAAACAAACGCGCAGATTATGCAAGAAGTACACTGATATTGATGTTGATCTGAATGTGTATCTCTGTGTTCAACAGAGACGAACGGTTTTGAGCTAATGTAGGTTCCAGCCCAAGAACCTACTAGATATCGGAAAATCTTTATGCTGCAGCCTACTGGAGAGAAAATTCATTGGTGGAGAAACACTATGTTGTTGTAGGATCTTCGTTCTTATTTGTAAGAATCATTACTAGGACCAGGAGCATCTAGCGTATTGTTCTAGGAGTTGAAGTTTCTTTCAATAACAAGAAATGTCGAAAACACGAGTGCTTGCTTGGCACATGATTTTGGTTGTTCTGTATATGCATTGCTCAGTCTTTGTTCTTCATAATGTTGGATCGTATACAATTCCGAAACATAACCCGACAAGTTGAGGTCATGTCCCTCTCATTCGCTATTCTTTTGAATGTGCACACTTACTACTATTTACGAGACTTTTCAATGTTGGGGTAGATTCACTCCCTCTTGTTTTTGCCCTGTTTTTCAACAACTAGATTCACTAAACTATGTACTCTATAAGCTACTAATATCCCTACACTCGATTACGGACACGCGCATGACGCCGTCAATGATTTTATACTTGTGTGTGCATTTGCAGAGTTACTTGCCTCGGAGATTGTTAGCATGTTTCAAAAGGAGCTGAAAGTCAAAGTAAGTGCTTTCCTGTTCAATGTGTTCCGTTCACATCTGAACATTCAGAGAGGTCCATAAACTTCTGATTGATCACTTTGGAGTACTTTCTGGCTCGAGGAGTTTCCCACTTGCTGTTCTTGAGGACATTAAACACTGGACATGTGCAGTGGCTACTCGCATCTGAGTTCTGCAAATTAGTTTATCCAACTCTCGAGGAAGTCTATTCAGTACAAAAGGAACTGTCCTCACCATTTGGTAGCGAAGACATGTCTTGTACAAGTATACTTTCTTCTACAGAACAGGAGAGCAAGGAGATTACTAAAGAAGGTGCTAACACCATGGGCCATGAGGTGAAGTCACCCAAAAGGGAGACTTTACAGGTACCAAACCATCCTAATATTATTAGACTGCTTGCACTATCGTTTCTGGCTTTCTCCTCTTGGCAAAATTTGTAAGAAAGAGCAAATATCAAGAACTTGTTTGATTAACAATCACTGGCACAGGTTTATTTGACTGCACTGCTTGCAGAGGTGTACATTATCAAAGATAGGTAAATTTTCTCTTTCCGACCTCTTTTGCTTGTGCCTCATTCGTAGTGCTTTTTGTGTTCCGTTCAAGACGTCCTTCTTATCTACTTCAACCCTCTCTATTGGGCTTGAATTCTAACTCAACTTTCCATGTCCATTTCAGAATTGAAGAGATCGGGAAGATATATAGTGAAGAAATGAGTGTCGGCCTCTTTGGTACTCCTTAATTAAGTAGTGGACAAAATTCTCTTTGAAATTCAGGAATAAGACGGTGATGTCCTTGTGCCACATCCTTAGTAGCGTTCTCATACCCTCTCTGTGTACGCAGAAGAGAAGCAAAAAATTAGTCAAAAAAACAAGTTAATTCAGTTTTTGTAAGAGCGTGCTTACACAATATTGTCCAATTTGCAATAAATTTGGAAAGTATTCCTATTCAACTGTCTTTACAGTTATAGATCCTTTACCTGCGATCACCTTATTCAGGAATGAGGAGCAGTTCTGAGACGTTTATGCGACTACGAGATGCGCACCTGTACAAGTGATGGCCACACAAGCAACAGCATTGTTGTCGATCAGAGTCACCAGCTCACACTTCCCTACACAAAGCTTTTGTACATGTGACGTGTCCCTAGAGTTGCATGTACCACAGCGCAAGACTTTCTCGCAGTCATCTTTCTTCATGCCTCGGGCACGCGGATCAGGTGTGACAGAAGTGGATGAAGGCGGGATTTTCCAACCAGACCCAACTACCCAGCATAATAAGGGAACCGAGAAGCATCTCTGGTACATGCGATCCATAGTCTTTACAATGATGGCTGGCAGCACAAACTCTGAAATCACCGGCAGTCTTAGCAACTTAGTGGGTTGAGGAAGTCAACGGGAACCAGACACGGTACAATATTTGTACTTGGCACGTGATTCCTTTATACAAGGTGTAAATACGGTTGAGTATGTGCCACCAAATTCTTCCCGGTATGGAAGCAGGGAGAAAACCCATGAGAAATAGTCATGTATTTGTACGTGACATTCCCACATTATTGTCCATGTCTTGCTACAGTGGGTAAATAGTTCAGTTTGGTTGGGTTCCTTGGTTCGCTCTCCTTCCGAGGTGTCCACCCTCTTTTCCTTCCGAGGTGTCCACCCTCTTTTCTTCCGCCGACCTGTACACATGTGGAAGTATATTCCAATCTGTTTGACTCCTACACATGATGGTAAGAGGAAGAGAGCTAGACGCGTTTTCGATATCATGTCGACCTGGAAATGTAATCGAGCACGGGATATTATCTAAAATATAATAAAAGACAAGCTTCTTTTTGGTTACCTATTGTAGATCTGGACACCCAGAGGACGTTCGGATAGATGAGCTCGTCCTATAGCAGAGTGTACGAGACACCGTAAGACACAAGAAACCCAAAGTGGACTGAAGGTACAATTGAGAATAAACAGTTAATTCTAGCGCAATACATAGATCTACATTAGTTGTGTGATGCTCCAATTGTCTCCAGACTGCATGGATTAAAATAATTTTCGATCTTTCGAACGTACTCCCACCTATATAAGGGCACTTAATAAACACATGAAGATCTTCTCTGGAAAAGTTTATGATGAATAGGTTCTGTGTATATACTTCAAGGTTGTATAGTGTATATACATCAAACTTCTTTGTTGTGATTGTGAAATTTGGAACATTTTGTTATCGCACATGGACGTGGTAAGAGAAAGGGGAGTTTGATTAAAGATCACACGTACCAAACTTCCGCAAGAAGCATCATAAGCTGAGGCTTACGATGTCTCAGCTTTGTATTTCGTTTATGTATATATTAATTTTGTATATGCATGCCTTTAGACTCAGACCAGGATACAACAAAGAGATTATGTACGCATGCGTGTCAGGTTGGCGTTAAGGTCACTCTTTTAAAGGAAGTATTCCACTCGGTGAGATTGGCGCTAGTGCTCTATATGGGAGCGGAATAACTTTTCAACATGAGAAGCAAACCCATGTAAATCACACGTAGGTCTGGGAAAATTGGGATAATTTACACTTCAAATCAAATCTTCACATTTCTTGTGATGACGTGCTCTGCAAGAAAATCGTAAGTCATACGGACCTTGTGCAATGAAAAACTTCAATACATAAATAAGTGAATCTATCATAACAAACTATACAGCTTAAAAAAGTTCACTAACACACTTCGCTCATCATTAAAACATAAAGCAAGATTACAATGGAACCCAATTACTTAAAACTTCAAATTCTCCCTCTAACTCCATTTGCTGATGTTATTAAAAATAAATATTGTCTTATAATATTTGATGCTTTCACAAACTATAATTTTAATTTCTCTTTTGAAAAATATTTAGAAAATTTATAACTATCTATCCAATATGAGTTATTTTATGATTCAAACATGAAGTATAATCAAAAACTAGTTTTTAATTGTATACAACTATATAAACTCTAATATATATCAAACGATCTTATATATGACGCAAATTATTTGTATCACATTTTTCTGAGTGTAAAGATATGAGGATTATCATAAGTTTGTTGTACTTATGATTTATAATGCAATTTTTAAAGCATATCCGAATACCAATACTTGATTCAATTAAAGTGACATATTCATTTGAAAGTTTGTTTACAATTATGTTTGATTTTTATTATCATGCTTGCCACTAATAACTTCTCAATTATTTTGAATTATTGGAATATCCTTAATTTTTTAACTTATGTTTATCGTTTGGTTATAACTGAAAAAATTTAAATCACTAAAAAACAACTGGTTTTATTCTTTTGGAAGTTTTCCTGAAAATATAATAACAAATAATTTCCCAGATCGCAGAGCTTGAGGATATTCATTTTTTAGCAGAAGGCCTATGGTCTGCTTAAATTGTACCAATGTGAGGACAATCGATGGTAGCTTATCAAGATCGTGAAGTGGATTTTTGTGAATAGTTTTATAATAATGATTATTTTCTCAAAAAATGATCTTAACATGCTAATCACAATAATTTATAATAACTTACATGTTCATATTTTATGTATTGTTGTAATTTTTCTATTCTTTAATCCAAAAGTTTGAGAAAAAGTTTCAAATTTTTTTATGAGTTAATGATATAAAAAATCTTAAGATAAATTAATATCATGCTATCATAATAATAGTATTTAATGCTACTATGATTTGAAAATTATAATATAAATATTCTATGTGATGATTAGAGTGATCAATAAGCTGCAAATGTTGAAAAAAAATTATGTAAAATATACAATTTGAATCTGAAACATACAAAAATTTGCAACTTTTATAGAATTTAATTTCTACAAATCATTCTATATTGAATGAAAAAATAAAAGTTTTATAATCATCTTAGTGATAGTTCATGGTGCAAATAATGACATCATTAAAATTGATTATCTTGAATTTTGTTTTCTATTATTCAAAACTACATGATCATACAATAATTAAAAAATTATTTTATGATTAACTTGTGTATTACATAATAATAGACTTATTATGCAAAAATTCCAAAAATTTTAGGATTATAATAATTATTACATGTCTGCAAAATTTATCATATTTAAATGTATCATAATTATTGCAAATATGTGTATTTTCTGTCAATAGAATTATATAAAAAAATTTCCAGTAAATTATTTTTTTGTTGTTATAGAAATAAATGTAATCTGCTTGAAATTTTTTCGAGTTTTGTTTGCTCTTAGGTGAGGTTTTAAAATTTGGTAAGAAAAGTCACAAGATATAATCTAGATTTTAAACATGTGGGATTCGTCAAATCCGATAACAACAACAAGTAAAGACTAAAACCTCAAATTCATCTTTTCATAATGATATTAAAAATTTATTAAATATGAAAATAAAAATTTTTGCAAAATTCACATCTTCAAACATTATCTTTAATTTTTTTAACAACCATAAACAAAATTTTTATGCAGATATTATGTAGATATCTTATAATTCACATAGGATGTAAAATAGGTATTTGAGCTTCAATAGATAGAATGAAAAATAAATATCAGAATAGAATTTAAAAAATATAATGTATTTATAATAAATTATCATTAAATGAAGTGAGTTTTAAAAAGCATGATAATTTATGTTTACATTTATAAAAACATATTTTTTTCTTTGAATTATATGTTGAGGTTAACTCCAGTTAAAGAGTAACCTCGAGCCTTAGCTATTTATAGCTAGAACAGTCGTCTGGAAAAAAATACCTCGACTTTCGTCATGTACTAAGTTTTGTGTGAGAAACCTAAAGTAAAGTGCAGAGTGTTCTCGTGAACATAGCACTCTTCCCAAGGTGAACCACGTTACATCGTGTCTCGACTTGGCTTGAATGTGTTGTTGTGTCTTTCTTGGATTTTACATGTACAATTGATATGAGAGCCAGTTTTTGGTTCGGATCTGTACTGATCGTTTTTTGTGTTTTGCTAAGGCAGGTGTTTTTTTTAATTGAACAGTTCAAGAGCACGCAAGCTTGTGTGATTTGCGTGCTTCTTAATTCTGAAGTGAATCGAGCTCCTTCCTAACTTCTCGTTGATGCAATTTAGCATCTGTTTTTCTTATTGTTATCTATTCTTATCTGTTGTTATTGTTTAATTGTTCTTTGAATACTGTACATTTTGCAACTTTCATGGGATTGCTTATCATACCTTTTTCATCTCAACGTTTTGAAAAAGCTGAACATAGATTCTCTAGCCTCTGGTTAGTCCGTGAATGTGAAAAAATAGATGTTCTTTCCAAGATTTGTTGGAAATTGCGGGACTTCGTTCCATTTATGCCTCTTGTGGTGTCAAATTTAGAAGAAATAAACTATTTTGTACTTTCCCTTGCGTCAACCAGTGGCATTAAGGCTTGCACTTTGGGAATTTCACTCTTCTATCAAATCGATTGGCTTTTGCTCAGCCAATCGATTTGAGCTCAGATATTGTCACATATTTTTTCATTGAGCCAAGGTATAATCGATGGATGAGTCGAATTGAGCCGTTTTTGAATCTGTTTTTTTCCCTAGCTCTTGTAGCTTGAAGGAATGAGCAATAAAACCAAGGCCGTTTATTTCAAAGCTCATTAGTCATCATGCTCAGAAAATTTTTCTTCACTCTTTTGAGTAGTCGGATGCTAATGGTTGAAATTTCTATTTGTTGTCAACATCTATTGATTTTACTACACTCAGTAGTATTTTTGTATCGGAGTTCATTATGGCTACTAGAAGTAGCAACTTAATATTACATGACTCCGCGCTTGTAGCTCAGAGCCCGCTGTTCATGTCAAATTTCGAGACATTAGATTGTAAAATCTACTATCCACAATCTTCTCCAACAAAAGATAAAAAAGATCTACCTCTTCTACAAGTTTTTGATCAATCTGGTCAATTCTGCAACCTTGAGGAATCTAGGAGGGATGTTTGTGCTTGAGCGATGCTATATAATTCTAATGTCGAAGCAAAAAGTGATGGAGCGGAGGATGATGGAGATCAGACATGTCATCCCTTGGACCGTGACCTTCTAAACCAACAACAAGTTTGTAATGATGAGAAATTGCCTTGAAAGCAGAACACTTAACAGTGCGTTGTAATAAGCATGGATCAAATCAACTCTATTCATGCCGTAGGTCTTGCAGGTGCTTTTGAAGGGAGCCGACTAAATGGAAACGATTAGATCTCACTCCGTGATCATTATCTGAAGAGGGAGGAGAGCTTGAAACCTCGAGCTTCACAAGGCTTCGGAAGTTGTTTCAATTGTCGCGAGAACTGATCGCGATGGATCACAAGGAGATGTTATGGCGTTTGAGGTGGTCATAAGATGTTGGCAGAGCTCTAGCGTTGTTTTCAAACGTGAGGTCGATGGATTGATCGGATTTCTTGAGTGGATTGTACATCGGCGCTGAGAATGGATGGATTTGCAAATGCGGCGAAAGGTTGTGATCACGATGACAATTTCGGCCTAGCAGATTTCCTCTCCTTCCGTCGACTCAGCACGGTCGAGCGGTGGAACGTCGATAGACGTCGGTATGAACAAACAACGGCGAGCGGCAGAGCGAGAAGACGAGCGCACTCATTCCCTGGTTGTGCGACCGGCGAGCAGAGACAGAGTCGAGTGGCGGGATGACGGTGAACACTCCTCTCTTCCCAAACGAGTAGCTTGACGAGATTACTGCATAGTGCAACATCCATGGCAAGACGCCGTCAGTCACAGTTGTCTGAGCAATCTACGTCGACAAGCAAACTGTAGTCTACAAAGCAACAGTGATAGACTTGCTAACCACTGTATGTGAGGCAACCGTGTTCAGCGGACAACGGTTGGCTCGCCAACCGTTGTAGGTGGAGTAACTACGGTAGGGGCAACCACGTTTTGACAAGCAAAATGTAGTCAACGAGCATTCAATGGTCGACGGATAGTGACTATGACGGTACATAGTTGACGGAAACGCTGACGATAACGGTTCAACTATCAATTGACAGTGACAACGGTCGCGAATAATGATAAGTTGTGAATAGTAGACAGACGCGAGCGACAGTAAAGTTTTTTCATGGATGACAGCAAGTCGTTGGTAACACTTAGTTGCGGGCGCTGTCATCTGCGGGCGAAGGTAATAGACAGTCGCGGACATAGTTAATCGCGGGCAACTATGAGCGGCTGTCATGAATGACAGTTAGTTGCGGACGTAGTCAATTGCGGACGACAGTATTGAATAGTTGCGGGTGCAGCAAGTCGTGGGCGACATTTAGTTGCGGGCGGAGGTAGTTGTAGACGATGGTAACGGTCAATCGCAAGCGTAGTTAGTCGCGGATGATGATGAGTGACAAATAGTCGTGGCAATGTAAAAGACAGTCGCGGATCACGGTCACGGACAATCATGGTCACAAGTGCGGACGACACGTGGCAAACATAGTAGTGTTTTGGCAAAAATAGTGTTGTAGGTTGAGAGCTTGTAAGGTTCTTGTCAGTCTAAATGTGTCTTTCATTGATTCCAGATAATTGAAAGAGGAGGAGAGTTCTAAGTGTGTCCATATTGACAAGTGAAAAACTTGTGCTCACAAATATGGGTATGGAGGAGTTTGATCATTACATGATTAATGATTAAGTTAAGCATGGTTCAGGTTTTGTACAGTAGAGTGAAGCACAACGATATGAAGCATATTTTCAGGCAATAGTGTCTATAAAATGATTGAGCTAGTCAAGATTGACGATAAACTCATTCCAGCTCATGTGTGTAATCATCTTTAATTAGTTAAAACTAAAGTAGATGTTACTTTAAATGTTGATATAGATTCTTTAGCGTGCAATAGTCATAGCTGCTACGTCAATAATCCGCGCGCTTGGTGAGTAGAGAGTATATGGGTTAGTTGACAGTGCCACGTCATCAATCCATGTGCTTGTTAGGTAAGGAATGAGTGTGTTATTTGAGAGAGCCACATCAACAATTCTTGTGATTGTTAGGATTATACGCCACGTCCTCCGTACACTAGGAGTGGAATGAATGGTGTGAATAATAAGATCTTATCTCCTTGTACTTGTTGGTGAAAGCTATATAAGGAAGAGTAGTACCATTATTAGTATCTCTCATTTTCAGAGTTTATGTTTCCATCTTCAAGTTAACTTCTCTCAAAACCCTAGTGTTACAAGGTGTTGATCAAAGTTATTTTTTTGAAGAGTTTTAGGTAACATTGTGCTATCATGCAGCTTGTGCATGAGAAGTAGAGGTAGAGTTTACTAACATAGTATCTTCACTAATCTATTTATATACTTACTCTATGTTGTGATGGCTACGACTTAAGTCTAGTTAACTCTCGTGTAAAGAGATGTCTTGTATTAAGTTTCTTTCTAGAACAACCCGCGGAGTAATTATAAAAGTTATCAGATTTCTATTTTCTCTATGCTAGCAAGTTTTTAGTTACCTCTTTATGTCATTATTGTATCATGTTATGGCTACGGTTTGGTTCTAGTTGACTCTCATATAAAGAGTGGTACAAACAGAAATTTCAAAACAGAAACCTAACACAAGATCGTAAGTTTTTGTCTGAAACTTCCCACAGGATAATGATGTATATTATAGAGTTTACTATTTCCTTAAGATGAGTTTAGGGAGAGATTGTTGAGGTTAACTCCAATCGAGGAGTAAACTCCGGCCCTAGCTATTTATAGCTATGACGGTCGTTTAGACTAGAGATAAATACTTCGGCTTTTGCTCTGTACGTAAATCTTGTGTGAGAAGCCTGAAGTAAATTGCAGAGTTTTCTCAATGGATGTAGCCCTCTTCCCGAGGATGAATCACGTTACATCGTGTTTCAAGTTGGCTTGAACGTGTCGCTATGTTTTTGGGTTTTACATCATATAACATTCAAATTATTACACTATTGTGGAAAAATTTATTCTTTCTTAAATTGTTTTGATATAATTTGATTTCTTGATCTATAATAATTTTAGAACATAAAATATCATATTATAGTTTGAAATGATTTGCTTGCGTATTTATCTCTAATATGTAATAAATCTTAAATAATTAAAACCTTTTTGATTTATTTCTCTATAGAATTGAATATTTTAAATTAGATTAAAAATTATTAAATAAAAAAATTCATTGTGTTAAAAAATATGGCTAAAAATATCAAAACTTTTAAAAAATTATTTATTTATTTATTTAAGCCACATAGTTTGAATTTATTTCTTGAACTATTTTATTTGATTGATTTTTTTTTGACATACACATTTCAGTTATTTATTATTTAAATCAATTATATTACAAAAAACAATTCTTTTAATGTCTAATTTTTTAAACATTTTTTATTTTTTTATAAGATTAATAATTTTCTTGGATCATTAAAAAATACTCAAAAAATAGGTGAAAAAAATTTTATTTTAAATATAATTAAAAAATTACAAATAAATTGAGTGATAAAAATGAATTATTATTGAAATCTTGACATGATGATATATTTTAAATCTTACATAAAAATTTGATAGTAATATTTTTAATACTTTTCCATATATTATCAAGATTGAATATTTGTAATCATTTCATAAAAAATATTTATAAATTTAATTTTATTTAAAAATTGTAAAGTTTTTTTTTGCATTGATGCTATGATTTACATGAATTCAATATTTAATTTTCAATCTGAAAATTATAAATTGAGAAAATTATGACACATTATTTTTTCTGTGAAATTTTTTTTTTTTAATCTGATCTCAATTTCTGATGTGGTAATTGGATCTTATATGCAAACAACTTTTAAGCGCATATCTTAAAGTTCATAAATCAAATTCACGTACAATGACTTGGATTAACAAATTGTAAGATGATGTATTATGAAATCTTTATGTGTACGTTATGACTATCATCCACAAAAATTTACCAAACGGATAAATAAAAGAGTTACACAATAGCTTTTTGCATAAATATGTATCCGTCTAAATGCACATCTTCATTATTTAACCATTATTTTTTAAGCTTAAATGCATTCAGATTTAATTAGGTGAAAATTCTTGCACTTGAAAACCCAATTCTTCAAAATTGGATTTCGTATATTAATAAAAATACAACCCAAAAATTGATATTTACTATTATGACATTAACATGCTTTATCTCAATAGTAGTCAAAACACAAGCTCATCTTGTACATATTTTTGACGTTTTCAAATCATATTGGAAAACACACCCGTAGTGTTAGGTTGAAGCTTCTAGCAATGCATGATCGGATTCACTTCATCTCTTTTTCTGTGACACATCGTCTTTTGCAACCCTTGGCGCATTGTGATTTGATTTAGCAATAATCATAATGCCTTAGATTCTGTTTTGAAATTCATAAATCCAATGCAATACATTTCACTTTGGCCGAAGTAGAAGAGAGAGAGTGTCACAACACATGCTATCAATCCAGATGCATGGCATGTTTTCACCCGGTGAAACTACCAACAGAGAGCGGAAAAGTATTATTTTTAGCTTCATTAGATATTAAGACAGATCGCTGTAGAATTTGACCTTGCTTGTCTCCCATTTTTTTGATAGCTGTTTCACTACTATTGTACTTGCAAGCTAGAGACTTTTTACTGGTAGCATACATGTTGGTCAGCTTCTCTATTATATCGCATAGTTGGGTCTCATTTAGACGTTTCTCGTTCGGTTTCTTTGACATTGCAGTTGAATCAAACTACTAAGAAGTGTCTAAAGTATGCATCTACTGACTAAGTACACACAATCCTCTCATATTCAAATTGCATACTTGGATGGGAGATTATTGTATTTTAAGACATGAACAATAAGTGTGATCTCAAAAGATTATATGTTTTTAAGTTCCAACAACAAGTTGTGGAACAACTACTACTTGATTTGAGAAAGCAGAATCTCAAGATTTTCTTCAATTGAACATTTTCAAACCAACATGATGGCATCATGGAATGATTGAGATTAACTGAATAATATGAAAAGTTTCATTTGTGACCACTTATGGTAACGAATGATCCTCGACCAATCGAACAATGACGTTTTTTTCCCAATTATTGAAGTCGTTTCACCAGGTTTTTAATCCATATAAGATTGAGAATAAGATAGAAAAAGAATGATTAGCACGATATACAAGGAAGAGCTTTCTTTTGATTTTGTGATGTCATATTTGACTCTTTCGTCGTGATCATTCAGCGATGTAAAGTTCATACGTAGCTGGTTTCGTTTATAAGCATAATACAGATGGATATGATATTCCGCTTTTGTAGTCAATATTAGCTGAAGCTGACATTCGACAGTTTTTCGACCGACAAATTTTGTAAGACATTTCGATGTAGGAGAGTCAAATCTGAAATACTGAAACTCGTGTCCGTATATTTGCTCATACATCGACCAAGACCCTAGAATGCAAAACGTTCACGTCAGGAAGAGTTCAGGGTGGCTTCAAAAACGAGTGCTTTGACCCAGAGATAATTACACGATACACAAGGGCCTACTTTGGGAGCCAGGTCAAATTGTCACAGCAGCACCTACTTTGTTGTCATACTTTGCTTGCGGAGGAGAAATGGGGACCAAGGTAGAAAACAGTATAGCCACGGAAGGTGGCTCCTCGAACACTAAAATATTTGCGGCGTCCAGTTCATGGCAGAGATAATTTCAGCTTATCTGGAAATCTCTGTCACGGACACACTGTGGTTCTGTCGAGGCGGCAATCCATGCCGTTGGCCGAGGGCGGCCCCAAGAATCGATGGCATGCCATGGCAGAGGGGATTGCCCATTTCCAGCTCTTAATTTAGAAGAAAGCGAGAAAAGGCCGGAGCCAGGTCACAGTGGTGACGATTCCCTCCGTCCGAGGGCACCAACGTCCAACGGAATCCGCAGGCCCGAACGAACCGAAAGTGTTCCCGTCCGCCGGGACAGGTGGTGTTCGATCGGGCGCATTCACATGGGCTCCAAGAATCGAAGCGCGAGTCGGCCAGAGCACTTTATGTTATAGAATGGAATGCACGCCGAACGAATTACGTGTCTTCTGGTCCATTGAGCCCTTGCCCTTCCCTTCCCTTCCCTTGCCTCGCCTTGCCTTGCCTTCCCCATTCCCTGCCTTATTTGTACTTGGCCACCACTGCTGAGAACAGGCAGGCCACGCTCACAAGAAAGAACAGAAGAGCAGAGCAGAGGAGAAGAGGAGAGGAGGAGGAGAGGAGAGCAGCGCAGCAGAGCTCTGTGTGTGTGTGTGTGTGTGTGTTGTTGAGTCGTGTAGATGTCGAGGATGGTCGCGGTGGTGGAAGGAAGCATGAGCGTGGTGTGAGAGTGCGAGGGGCAGGCAGATCACTGGCTGGCTGGTACTGGGTGGGCGAAATTGCCGCAGCAGCCCTTGCGTGAGGGCAATTGGGGCCGGGAGGACGCGGAATCGTGACCGAGATTTGTCGTTGGGTTGGGGGAGGGGGGAATTGGTGTGTTTCGGGTGAGGGCGAGGTGGAGGTGGTGGTGGGAGGAAGGGAAGAGATCCGTACGGTGGAGAGTTGGGGGACGAGAAGCCTGAGGGAAAGGAGGAGTTGCAGCGCTTGGCTGGCTTATTGCTGGCTTTCTCGCTGTCTCCGAGGCCGGAAGGCCACTTTCAATTCCGTCTTGGTTTATTACTATTGTGCTTTGTGCATCCTTGTGTTGGTCTGCTGTTAGAAGCCCCGCCTACCTCTTACCAGAAGCCAATTGTGCCTGTGCGAGGACTAGTGGAGTTGTGGGAGGGAGAGAAAAAGAAGCACTGAAGCACAGACGGGGCGTCGTACAATCGTTTCCGATTGCAGAGGGGGCTGCTTGCGAGGAGTGCATAGCGGTGCCCCCCATGAAGAGTTTCCGGGGATTGAAATCTGTGCAGGCAGCACGTGTACCAGGCCGAATGGCGCCCAAGGGTTACAATACTCCCACACTTCTTCGTTTCATGTACTGCCTACCCTTTCGCTCCCTGCCCTAGGAAGCAAGCACAATCTAGCCATTTCTTCATTCAGCCTTGCGTCCATTTATCGTACAAACTTATCTCCTATTGCTTTTGTGCAAGGCAGCCTCAAGGTGAGAGATAATTGACCTGCTTGCACTTGTGTCCGCGTGCATATCATCACACTGACGGGCCTCTGGAAGTTTTCATGATCGCTGTTCGTAGAGATTCCTGGGGTTGATCACCAATTCGAGTATGCAGTTAGTCATTCATGTCCAGTACGGTCTGTTTGAATACCGGTTGCGATCTAGATAAAGACCAAAGATCTTCCTGCTTTCAAGAGGTGGATTTTTCAGGCCTCGTATCCCACTGCTCACCAGAAAGCGAATTTGTCCAAAGTCCTGTGTATCTGGAATTCCTGAGTGAATCAAAGCGAGTTCCAAGTGTTGTAGATGTAATGAATGGTATGTACGTCTTTGCTTCCATGTGAAGTCGACGTGCAAGTCATCCGCTTTCTGTGAGTAACCCCAAGTCCGTCTCCTTTCTCAAGAGTCGTGAAGCTTGAGTTTCTTTGTGAACGTTCAGCGGCAACTTCTCCTCACTGGTAGCCCGGAGAAACTGCCCTCTTGAGAAATGTCATTCGTTCAGTATGGTTTACTCTTCCTTGTGCACTTCTCTTGGAATGTCCTTTCTTTCTTGTCTGTGTGGAATGCACATGCGTCTTACCCCAGTGATTCGTGCGCGCAATTCTTTGCTTGTGCGACTCGTTCAGTTAAGCTGGTTTGTAAGTCTCTGTTCCTACTGAAGCAGGTGAGTCCGCAACACATCAATCACCCGGGTATGGACATGATTCCATAGTGAAGGCAAAAAGTATAATCAATTCCTTGACGAAGGACGAGAGCCAAACGTTAAGGAGTATTTGAGGAGCGCAGGGTCTGAAAGAAATGGGGAAATTGTATCTGATACAGCTGGATGGGCGCATCTACAGCTGTAAATTCTGCCACAGCCATCTCGCGAACTCCGACCAATTAGTTTCCAGGGTAAGTCATTCTAGCTTTTTGGGTCCAGGTCGAATGACTTTCAATCTCCTCGATCTCGAGCGTTTTAAGTTGTATGTTCGCATTCATGGGTTGGTTAAGCTCATAGTGTGTAGGTTTTTAGGGAGATATTGTAAGTTCTAGAACGAACCTCCAATACGAAATGGTTCCGAGCATCCTTGTTGTAGGTAATGCCTCTGTTTAGGCACTCCTGACACACGGAGGATCATGAAGCTTTTTGGCTTACTATGCGTTTCGGAGATACTAAATCTTTTGTTCACTGATGCATTTCTTCATGCCCCAGGGCTCAGGTTGAAACAAGGCACTCGCTTGAAATTCATGCCCCAGTGTTAATCTCAATTTGAGTTTACAAAACGTTATCTTTCTAGCTTCCAGTATTGTTATCATTATTCACCTTTCCTTGGTTTCGTGGGCTTTGTTGGCTCGGCTTTCACCATATGAGACTAATGCGACGTTTTCATGTTTTCTCACCACAGCAATTTCATTGTCGACATGGGAAAGCCTATTTGTTCAATACCGTGTAAGTGTTCTCATTCCAGACGCTGATTGTATGATATCGGTTGAGTGCACAGCGTCCATTTTGCATGACTTTCTCGTTTTGATTTGAAATAGAGTCGGTTTGCTCTTACTGTTGAAGGTAAGCCGGAAAGCATGCTTCCACAACAAGTAAAGAATAATATATCAGGAAGTGTACAGCTTCTACTTGCAATTGTTTCTGGCATACGATGCTCATCCTCGAGAGAGCTTTCAATTTTTCGTTTCAGATGGTATCGTTTTCTATGACGTCGGTTTGTTATTATCGTGTACTCACAGTTGCAACCTTGGATTGCGCATGACGCTTTAAAATGTTTGATACATGTCCTTGGGTTGGCCTTTGTTCGAACCTGCTTACCAACTATTTGGTATATTTGAATGAGAAGAAGGGAGTTGATCCTTGGAATTTATTACCTAACATTACAAAATCTTTGGGACAAGGTTTATTCCAGTAACATCGCATTAAACATCGCGCCTTCCGTCCTTCTTGATTTCGATTGTTTTTTTGGTTACGTACCGTCTGCTGCTTTTCCAATTTATGTGTATTTTTATAAACTTCAATCTTCTTTGGGAATAAGGCTACACATATGCACACCAACCTGCTGATTGTCAGTGCAATGAGAGATCTTCGAATGTGAAACGATTATATCCAAGTGTTATTGATCTGCAAGTGCGACCCGTAGTATCTCTGTACTGTACTTAATCATATTGCTATGACTTCTTTTCTTTCCTATGATATCTTGGCCTTTTCATCAGCCGTTTGAAGTTTGAGTTTCGACTGATAGCTGACTCAAATTTTGAAGAGCTATTAGACGCAGATCAGACTATCAATACTCGTCATTCATGTGCACTTTCTTGTTTTAGAAACTTTTGCTTGGATCCGAGTATTTTATTCTCGAAATACATCTATGTGTTGTCGAACTGTGTGCTCTATTGTGCTTGACAAATGCCGCCTAAGAATATAGCTCTTGGTGCAGTGTGAATGTGTCGGTTGGACCACATGAGGATCGGAGGATGACTACAGGACTCCATACAGTTGCTGACATTTTCTGCAACTGCTGTCAGCAGATTGTTGGCTGGAAATACGTAATCTCCTCATTACTTCGAATTTTGTTATTATGTATAGATTTCTCCTTTCTTGCATATCCCTGTTTCAAGTAGGAGAGCATGTCTGTAATACGAAATTGATCATTTTAGAGTATCAGTAACCGTCATGCTGTCCCTAACTTGTTGTTTGATGGTGCTTCGCATGGCTCTGCAGGAGTTGGCTCATGAGTTGGCCCAAAAGTATAAGGAAGGAAAATTCATCCTTGAACGGTAAGAGCTCAAATCAAACTTTCATCACAGCTCACGAAAGTGCTTGGGCCCAGGTCTTTGTAGCTCTTGCATGTTGGACTTTCTCTAGAGGCGCTTGACGGAAGATGGATTATACCACATGGCGGCACTCTGATCAGCGCACTGTCTATTTCTTTTTGAAACAGAGCGAAGGTTGTTGATGGCGATAGCAATGGGAGTACTGATTACTATCTGGATTCACAGCCGGTCCACAGTGACACAGAGGATGTTTGAGATTGAATTTTGTCAATCACTCTTCGTACATCTACAATCCGTGAAAACCATTTATCACCGGACCTGGGGTATTCGCATGGCATTGTATAGAGATAGTCGTTGTGTTTGTGTACAAAGCGGTTTGCTCACCAGTCTCTGCTGCCTGCTCGACTGTCACATGAGCATCACCTAGAGTAGCCTGTAAATAGTTATACAATACCATTTAACTCGTCATGAACACAATTTTCTTTAGCAACTCATGTCTTCTCTTTGGAAGTGCTGGCCAAGTTTGGATGAACATTATGAAGATGTGACTAGTTATCCGCAAGGGTTTCTAGTGCTAGTTAGCCGTGTTTGCCACCTGGTTGTGGAGAAGTTTCATCTGATTCAGGCAGCACGTTGATACGTTTACTGTATCAATGGCTGTTAGGGTGTTGACAGAACAACTTCTGGAGAAATAACAAATGAAACGTGCTCAATAGACCTTTTTCTCTTTCAGATTCATGTCCATTCTTGAGTCCACCATATGAATCGTTATTCGTTGATTATGGACGCATTCTACACGGTTGGACGTATTTTCGAAGGTGCTTTTTTTTTAAGGCTTTAGTATAATTTTTCCTCGAGTGCTGGTTATACATTTTTAAATCTAAGGATTAGGAACCAGTTAACAGAAATAGCTGTCCTCGCACCTCAATACCCTTCGCAATCAAAGTTTCGAGCTTTTGAACCGTCAAATGTCTGCTGGGACGAAGATCTTTGATGGAAAGTTAGTACATATACACAAATAAATATGTGTATACACAAACACTCGAACACACACACAAGGTTCGAACGCATTCTTATCCTCCTTGAGAATCTTAAAGGAAGAGCCTACGCACGAGTTGGGAAGTGGTAAACCAATGACCAAATTTGGGCATGATACACCTAAGACCTTGGTCTATGTTCTCTCCTTGATGAGATTTCATCACCTTCATTCAAGAGCAATATCTAATTGTCTGCTGAAGGTGATAACTTTGATTGTATCGTTGTTTACATGACCCAGTATCAGCACGATTTTACATATGTGAACACGATCTCACAGTCTTGATGTAAATATTCCGTGCCCAAATCAAGAGTTCAACTCAACATTTTTTGGCGACTTAAAACTTCCGGGTTGAGAGATTTCTGAATAAAATTCAGCTGGATAATGTTCCTATCCGAAGCGTATCCTACTCTATATGTAAATCTTTGATACCCCAAGTCTTCGTACGGGAGTAGATATAACCCCGTTTGTCTCCATCCATCACGGTAGCAAAATCTTAGTCCTATCTCCATCACTTATGAGAATACTCGGAGACCTTGTTCTCCTCTCTTGATTCGCCCATTTAGGAGACATCTGAATGTACGGGATATTGTTATTCAGTTCACATTATCTCGTATTTCTTTTGATTGAAAATTATCCTTGTTGAAAAATTGTATTTTACTATCAATCAAACATTAATTTCTTGTAAGTTCAACAAGGTTCCAAGTTTTATAATCAATCAACGAATGCATTTCACACTCCATAACAATATGTCACTATGTTTTATGTAACATTTGAGTTTCTTAACAAGAGAAAAAACATTTTCTTTAAATCAGCACATTTTTATCACTTAATCTCAATATCATAATCTTAAAAAATGGAAGTATCAAACTATAATTTATAAAATATAAATTATAAATTTTTCTACACTAAATAAACTAATCCGATTTGATTATCTCTTGAAAATGATTGTTATCTCTTTGATTTGTTGTAATTACTTGAGGTTCAGCAACTATATCTTCATATTTCAATTTTTTCTCTTTAAAGTTTTGTTTGATCTATATCGGAATTTCTCCTTAGGTATCCTTAAATCCAGAATGATCAATCTCTTGCTCAATGACATTTAAGAATAAAGATATATCCTTGTAACTAAGAGAAAATTGAAAATCTTTCATTTTTTCAATGAAGTTCCAAAAAAAATAATTTGTTGCGGCGATTATCTTACAAACTATTACAAACTTTTTAAGTTTGGCAATTATTAAAACTAAAAGAAACTAATTTTGATATTTTTTGATAGATTATTATTTTTAATCTTGATGATTCCTAAAAAAGTGTATCATTGATAAAAATTACGTGTACATATATGACATTTTGCAGATAGCCATACTGTTTAGAATTTAGAATATTTTTAAATAAAAGAAAATGACAATGACTCATGAAGCTCATACTTCTTTTCTCCAAGGATAGAGAAACCCGATTCTACAAAAAAATAAATTTGGAAAGAGCATGATGAAGACCCCAACTCATAATTAATGATCAAAGTGTCGGATGTTAAACTTGTAAGACATTCCAAAAATTTTTCAACGATGAGTTTTTAAGTTGATCAAAAGTAGATCACAATGTAGATTAGCTTTGATAAGATTCAAACAGCTGAATCTGATCAAATCAAAGGCAATTTGATTCAAAGAGCTTGCGAAGCCTTCACAATATCAACCTAGCAAAGACATAATAACTATTTTGCGAATCTTAGCTAAAAAAGTCGTTGATACAAATATAATGGCTTGTTGGCTTGGCTCAATTGGCTTGTTAATAATAATGATGTAAGCTATAAATTTGAAAACTTTCATCAAGGATGACAAGTATTAACTCATCAATCTCTGCTTTTATTGCAGCACAAACATAATTCGAAATCAAATTCATGAGTTCGAGGAATCAAATATTCCTTTGTTGTCTAGAAAAATCTTTTGGCAGGTTTGCAACGCCTTTTTGAATTAGTGAGATTTTTGCTTATGTCACATATTTGAGAGTTTTGATTGAAATGTGATTTTCTTTTATATTAAAAGCTTCACGTTCTGCAATTTAGTGTTAATCAAATTGATACTATCAAGCAATACATAGACAACTACAATCACAACCAAGTACAAATGAGCCAAATTGATTTGATGAATCAGATGTATAAAAACATGTCTTCATTTGTTTGTACTATTATAATTTGAAATTAATTAACTAAAATAATATTGATATTTTTATGTCGTCTTGATAGTTTCATGAATATTTGCATGATTCATAAAAGTCAAAAAACTTAACATAAAAGTAATTTTATGATTATAAAATAACAATATCTTCAAATAAACTTAAATATGATGTTTGATATTGATTCAAATTTTTTAATTCAAGTGAGTTGTATTGGGATTTGAATTGACATTTTATAAAAGAGCTATAATAACTATGAATTATTCAAACTGAGAATTTTTTACAAAGTTTCTTTGTGTTTTTGTGAAATTAAACTTGCAAAGATTAATTAAGTACTGATTGTATTGATATTGATACAATGACAGATTTAAACTGACTTTTTTAATTAATTTTCAATCAATTCACCACAATATGCTGATTTTCATAGATTTTGCTCACAAAAGAAATCAGATAATTTATGAACTTGAATTTCAGAACTTTAAAAAATAAATCATTCTCAGTTTTGTTATTCATAAATTTTTAATAATCATATTATATCAGGTCTCCTGAACAATTTTGGAATTGTTAACAAAATTTCAAAATTAACCAAAATTAAATCTTGCAGCATACATAAACTAAAAACATCAAGATCATAGATGAAACTATTTTTTTTAACTATTATTGAATACGAGACAAATTTGACGTTGGCACAAGTAGTATTACGCCACGTTGCTTATACCACAAGTAGTATCACGCCGCGTATTCTGCGTCTTCGTAGAGAAATCACTCTTTCATAAATCTACTAGATCCACTCGTGAATCAAATATGTAAATCAAATCTAGATCAAACTCATATTTGGATCTAAGAATTGCATGCGTATGAACTTTATTTCTTAACGATCCCCAAAATTACAAAATTTAAAAAAAGTATAGTCCATAATTTAAGCTAATTTTTTTTAATTATGGAAATTTCCTTGCCTTATGAGTACTGCATTAGATTGCGCAAAATTAGACTACTAATCATTGTGCATTCTACTAATTATGTTCCACACTTTTGTCAACCTTTATGTACAATTATTATGAAATTGTTTGGACATCAAATGTTATTTATGAATATAATTTTCTATATTATATATATATATTACATAATTATATAATTACATATCAATATACAAAAATTTTCATATGAAATTAATTTTTTTAGTTTAAATTAACTTGTATCTGAAACTAAAATTTACTTTCATAAAAATATAATGTAAAAAGAATTATTTGTCTTAAATCATCGAAGAATCATATCGTTATCAATTGATATCAATATCTTCTAAATGTTATAAATTTAGATTTTCCATCATATAATTTATGCTAATGATTAATTTAGATTTTTTTAATTCAAATTGATTTTACTAAGTTTGTGTGATTAGGTCAAATATAACAATATATAGAAAAATTCACTGTAGTATTTTGTGATATAAATGTGAAATTCATAAGCAAATCATTTGTATTTTAGATGAGATAAAAATGAAACACATAATTATTTTATAAATTTTATCTTTGTATTTGATAAATTCTCTAAATTTTTTAATCTATAAGATCTATAATATATAAAGGGATATATTAGTAATAAATAATAATCATATAAAGAGTAAAATGTATTGATGAAGTTTATCATTAGATTTGGTTTACTATAAATTTATTAAATTAATATTTGAAAAAATACGATAATTCAATTTATTTAAAATTTAAATCTTAAGATTGGCTTGAACAATAAATTTGGCAAACTTTGTGATTATTTATGCAAAATAGAATCAATTGTTAGGTTAACTCTATCTTGGATTAACTCCAATTAGTTCTTACCATGGTTAAGAAGTTAACTATGGTTAGGTTAGGTTAGGTTAAGTATTATGTGCACCTCATCTTTTCTCGTATAGAAGAGAGAAGATGACTCTCTCTGCATACAGTTCCGGATAACATCAAGAGAGTGAAGAAGTTGGAGTAGCGCTTGGCTATGGAGGCCGTGTAATCATCTGTGCTTTAGTGAAGTTCTGCTCTTGCCCGTGGATGTAGCCTGCGACAGGTGAATCACGTTATCTCGGTGTTGTGACTGTCGTGCGTGCCGGTCGATCTGGATTGAGGGGTTTTTCAATTGGTATCACAGCTCGTTCAATGCACGCTTATTTTTTTATTTCCACATTTTTTGAGAACAGGGAGTCGCGGAAGCGCTGTCGGAGATTGTACTTGCAATTTGAGAGATATTGTTGGCTGATTCTCTGTAGAAGAGTAGTCAGTGGTATCAATTTCACTTTGATGAAAGAATTAGAAAGTTTCATCGAGTGATAAGAGAGATTTTTTGGAAATTGAAGCGGAAAGCTCTCTTACAATCTACTATGAGAGAAACCGCTTTGTTTTTCCAAAATCAGAATTTTTGATTACCAAATTTTACAAAGTTTCACAGAAAGTATTGATGTACTGTTCGAGCCGATCATTATGACCTAAAGTTCGTTGATTTCTAATGAAGTGTCGCGAAGTTACGAGTGATTAAAGATTTAGGTCAATTCATGTGAATTAGATTTCACAGTTTCGTAGAAATGGTAGTTTTGGAAAGATTTAAGGGTGCTCCAAGATTGTTGGAAGTTGATCCGAGATAATGGGGTCGGAAGTTACCCAAAATATCTGGGTCGGAATACGAAACATCCAACCAAGCTGCTTAGAGAAACTGAGAGGAATCCTATCAAAAAGAAATGAAACAGAGAGTTGTTTTTTGGCATTCTTGATGGATTAGGGTATGCAAATGATATACTTTTGAGCTCAAATTTTAGAGTGTTGTTCTCAAACTAGTTGATAATGTAATCTAAAAGACGGTTTGGGAAATAGATTTCGAGTAAAGTTTTGGTAGGAAAGTTTCCCTTGGAATTCTAGATTCAAGTTTTTATCCCCCTAAACTCGAAGGTTAATAACTTTTTATCCGGATGTGATTTTGACAAACCGTTTTCACATTCCAGTGTGTTGGCTTGTGGACTACGCGTGAGTTGACTCAGATTTGAATTTTGAAAACTTTCAATTTTTGACGTTTTTTGGGGCTAAGTGTTGAGAACGTTTAACACGGTGAACGCTTTCTGGGCATGAGTAGCTTGGAGCGAGGAGTGGAACTTGTTCCAATTGTTGCTGAAGTTGCTGGAATCCTGCATTCAGACGACGAAAGTGAGGAGTCAAGCTTTCTCTCTGAGGATCCTGTTGAAATCATTCCGGAACGCATTCAACCGATCAAACCTATGGCGCTATCTAAGGTTGGTGGACCGAGGTTTGAAGTTGAACGGTTTGATGGCCGTACCGACTATCTCCTATGGGAACGGCAAGTCAAGAATGTGATCAAGGCAATGGGCTTGAGGAAGGATCTCAAACCTAAACCCTTGAATGTTGATGACGAGGATTGGAATGAGATCCAAGATCAAGCTGTGAATATTGTCACTCTCTACTTGAAGCCAAATGTGTTGAAACAAGTGGAGGAGTTGTCAAGCGCTTCAAGCGAAGTATCACATGAAGGAGTTGTCAAATCGACTTTTCACATCGTTAAAGCTAATGAGCTTCAAAATGGTGGAAGGTACAAAGATCCAAGTCCACATTGATGCTTTCAATGATTTGTTGGTGGATCTTTTGAATTTGGGTGAAGATTTGAGTGATGAGAAAAAGTCATTGCAGCTTTTAAGTTCTTTGCCAACATCATATCACACTCTATCTCTTGTGTTACTTCATCGAGACAAAGAGAGCATCACATACAACGAGGTAGTGACAGCTTTGTTGACGGACGACATCCAACAGAAGCTGGTTTCTTCTTCAACACCTTCTCCTTCATCTACCTCTCTCTCTATGTCACTCGTGGAAGAATGGAGAAGCGATCTACTAGAGTCAGCAAGTCGCGAAACCGATCCAAATCAAGGGAAGGTAACAAGAAGGAGATGAAGTGTTGGAAGTGTGGCAAGCTGGCCATATGAAAAAGGATTGCCGTAGGAAGCCACATGAAGAAAGAGGAATATGTTGGTCCCTCTGCAAATGTTGTGACCAACAATGACGAAGGCTATGTCTTGTGAATCTCATCTCTCAGCAAGAGAGATGAATGGATTTTAGACTCCGCTTGCTCTTATCACATGTGTTTTATCTGAGAATTTTTTACAACTTACGCAGTAATCACATGTGTTTTATCCAGTAATTTTTTACAACTTAACACAAGGTTTAGTCATAATGGGAAATGATCACTCCTGTAAGATTAAGCGTATTGGATCCATGAGGATTCAGATGTTTGATGGGAAAACTCTAACATTGAAGAATGTTAGACACATTCCCAATATCCGTAAGAATTTGATTTTCACTTGGGGAGGTTGACATGAAAGGCTTTCATTGGAAAGCTGTTAATGGAATTCTCACAGTTGAGAGAGGTTCCACCGTGATAATGAAAGCTCACAAGTGGAAGAATCTATACATCTTGGAATGATCTACAATTCTCGGTGAGGCCAATGCTATGACATCACTGGAGTATGAGACTAGATTGGGGCATGCTCGTCTTGGCCACATGAATGAAAAAGGTATGAATATTTTACACAAACAGAATTTATTATCTAGCTTGGGGTCTTGCAAGCTTGAATTCTATGAGTACTGTGTATTTAAAAAGCACACTCGACGTGCTTTTGGAACTGGCGTTCATGGTTCCAAGACAGTTCTTGAGTACATACTCAAGAATCCAAGACAGTTCTTGAGACCCACACATCAGAATTCTGATGTGTGGGGCCGTTCCCTTGTTGCCTCACATTCTGAGAAGGAGTATTATGTTACGTTTATTGATGATTACTCAAGGTATGTGTGGATCTACTTTCTTCCACACAACTTTGAAGTCTTTGTGACTTTTAAGAAGTGGAAAGCCCAAGTTGAGACTCAGACAGGAGAGAAGGTGAAGTTCTTGCAATCAGACAATAGTGGGGAGTACGTGTCCCAGGAGTTTGGAGCGTTCTGTGAACACGAGGGGGTTACCCGCCACTTCACCAATGTTTATACTCCACAACAAAACGGCGTGTCAGAGAGGCTCAATCGGACGCTGTTGGATAGATCATGGAGTATGTTGAGCCATGCTGGTTTACCACAGATTTTTTGGGCTAAAGCCATCAATACAGCGGCTTATTTGGTAAACTTGTTTCCTTGTAGTGCAATAAGTTACAAAACTCCGTTTGAAATGTGGCATAAACGGAATGTTGATTACTCTTATCTTAAAGTGTTTGGATGTGATGCTTATGCACATGTTCCCAAGAAATTGAGGACTAAGCTCGATTCCAAGGCTTTAGTATAAAGTGTATTTTTCCAAGTGTATTTTTCTTGGTTATCAGTGTGATGTCAAAGTATACCGGCTTTGGGATCATGTAGGCGGTAAACTTATTGTTAGTAGAAATGTTTCTTTCAATGAGTCCAGATCATCAAAAAAAGGGCAAGATTGTTAATCCTGCTACTAACGAAGGCTATTTATCTTCCCCAAACACAATTGAGGGGGAGATTTATCATGCAATTTCTCATGATGGGCCACAAGGAGGTGCTCCACAAATGACGGGCGAGGCAGAAGAGCAAGATTTTGTTCTTGAAGAGGTTCATGAGGAGCAACACATTGCTGGTGAGCCACCACCTAAACCAACACACAGTGATCAACCAGAGTCTTCAACTGCAAGACCAACGCGTGTTCTTCGTGCGCCCGAAAGGTATGGTACCTGGTTTCCTACAGAACATGATGTTAGGGACGAGGACCTGCTTGTTGATGACTCAGGAGAAGCGTTGATCACGGAGGATGGAAGTCCGTCCTCTTATGCTGAATCTCAATTAGTCCCGGAGAAGCTTGATTGGAATGCAGCAATGCGAAAGGAGATGAAATCACTTCATGACAACCAGACTTGGGAACTCGTGGAGTTGGCCGCTGGAAAACGAGCTATAGATTGCAAATGGGTCTACACGGTGAAGGATGGATCCACTGATGCAGTTGAGAAAATCTTCAAGTCAAGATTGATGGCCAAGGGCTTTGAACAGCGGAATGGCATCGACTACACTGAGGTTTTTTCACCAATTGCTAAGTTTTCAACTATATGCTTGTTGTGTGCACTTGTCACATTATTTGGTTTATTCCTCCATCAAATGGATGTTGTTAGAGTCTTTTTACATGGAGCGTTGGACGAAGTGATTTACATGAGACAACCGAAGGGTTTTTTGAAGAGAGGAAAATAATGTTTGGTTTGTCGGTTGCTTAAATCCTTGTATGAACTTAAGCAAAGTCCCCGACAATGGAACAAACGTTTTGATGAGTTCATGCATACGCAAGGTTTCATACGAAGTGCATATGACCCTTGTGTGTACATGAAGCGTGTTAGTAACACAAGTTTTGGCTTGATATTACTCAAGCTCTATGTAGATGATATGCTTATTGCCGCTAAGGATAGGTGTGAGATTATTAAACTCAAAGTCTAGCTCAGTTCTGAGTTTAATATGAAAGACTTAGCTCCTGCTAAGCGTATACTAGACATGGAGATCCACAGGGACGAGGCATCAAAAAAACTTTGGTTGACACAAACACGGTATGCAGAGAAAGTACTTGCTAGGTTTAACATGTCAAATGCTGAAGCTGTAAGTACTCCATTAGCTGCACACTTTAAGCTTTCGACAGCTTTATGTCCAACTGATGCAACTGCTAAAGGATTGATGTCTTCTATTCCTTATGAAAGTGCAGTTGGTAGTATTATGTATCTTATGGTACGCACTAGACCTGATATAGCATATGCAGTTGGCAAAGTGAGTATGTACATGTCAAATCCTGGACGAGGGGAAGCTGTAAAGTGGATTATGAGGTATATCAAGAGTTCACTTGATACAGGGGTATTGTTCGATGCTCGTTCAAACAATGCAAGTTTGCTCTTGGGGTATGTTGATGCTGATTATAGAGTAGATTTGGATAGGCGCAGATCAACAACTGGGTATGTTTTCACTCTTGCTGGTGGATGCATAAGTTGGAGATCTACGCTTCAAAAATGCATTTCTCAATTGTCCACAGAAGCTGAATATGTTGCAGCAGCAGAAGCAGCGAAGGAGGCAATTTGGTTAAACAAGTTGGCCACTAAGATGGAGCTGCCACATCACTGTGAGTCTTTATTGTGACCGCCAGAGCACACTTCATCTAGCATCGAACAATGTGATGGATGGTAGCGTAAAGCACATTGATATTCGATATCATTATATCAGACAAACAGTGTCTGATATAATAGTGCACTTAAGCTCATCAAATTGTAAGCTCAACCCTGCCGACGCATTGAACAAAGTAATTCTTTTGGAGATTTTTTTCAAGCATTGTGCAAAGTTGCAAATTTTGCATATGGATAGTTAGTCTAGTAACTTTTGTACATGTATTCTCCATCCGGTTTTTTGCCGGCTATAGCTTAGTTCTAGTTAACTCTCGGCTATAGACGGAAAGTGTGATTTAGCTTTACTTTCTAGAACTTCCCGCAAAGATACATGTGGATCACTTACTTAAATTTTTTCCTCTTACCAACTTAAATACAATCTTGGATTGTTGGCTATCACTACAACATAAAACTTTTCGATCAAAAGCACAAAGTCTTCATCCCAAATAATTTCTAACAAAAAAAATCAAATCTTTTACAATAAATATCTTCAACACACGACGATGCTTCAATTAAGAAAGCATAGGATTTTCTACCACTAGAACAAGCACAAAATTTTCTAGCAAAATTGTGACATTCATGAATACATCCGTGACATCTATCTCAAGATTCAGTCTTAGATTGCATTCAGCAAGTTCTTTAACCACATTGTTTTGCTAAAATGAGCGAGGTATAGTCTTTCGACATTTAACTACTACCGTACTCCTATGAAGAATTTTCATCAATCCACGCCTAAATTCAATCAATGTGGAGAAAACAAAGCAGTAAACTCTTTAATTTGCTCTTGTTATACGGCTTTAGCTTGACTTTGAGATCCGTCATCGCTCTAGTTTTTAGATAAACTGAAGTAGATTTAGATTTAGACTGAGAGAAGAAATTTTTTAGATCTTGTTCTACGACATTCTAGAGTAAGGAAGGGTGTTAGAATTAGTTAGATGCAAACGTTTCCAAACATAATCTTAGAGTGCTAATATTCCAAAATACCTAAAAATAGTTTAAAGTCAATCAACGTGCAAAAAAAATGAAACAATGCTCAAAGACATTTGAAGGAAATTGCCATAGTGACTCTTTATTTTACTCTTGTCGTACAACTTTACCTTGGCTTTGAGGTACGTCATTGTTTTAATTTTTAATTAGAAACAAAATGTAGTAGATTTAGATTGGTCGAAGTAGTTTTTAGATCCATTCTTACATCACTTTAAAGTAGAAAAGTATGTTGGAATTAGTTAGATGCAAATATTTTTAAAAACATTGTCTTAGAATGCTAATATTACGGATGACCTAAAAGTAATGCAAGATGTAATAGTATTCAAAAGAGTCTAAACAGCCGAACCAACTATACGTTTAATGATAATTGTAGTGGCTCACAATAATCTATTGCTAAAAAAAAATTTGATAGAAAACTACATTATATGTACAAGTATACTTACCACGTAAAGCATTTGTTTGATTACAAAAGACAAACATTGATAGGTAACCGCATTATGTGTACAAGCATACTTACTATGTAAAGCATTTGTCTAATTACAAATTAGAGTTTTCAACATCTTCGTCATAAACAATCACAGAAACTCCTTGACGATTGATTTTTGAAGTTATTCTTGGACCGCTTGTCATGTGAGCCAAGCTTAATCGTCAACAACTATCAACTATTTGCTCTATGCATTTGATATGGAGGCTGCAACAATTATAAGCAGCAAGTGGCAAAATCTCCTACTATAATCATCAAAGACTTCATCTATGTACACATTGACATGAAAGGTAAACAAATTTTGTGGTTAATATTTGTTGGTTATAGAATGATTCCAAAACGTAATCAAAACAAGACAAAACAAAGAGTATAGGGTTTTGATTTACATAATTTGAATTCTTATTCTAAAAAAATAAAAAATAAAAAATAATCAATTCAAGTTGTAATAAATTCAATAAATTATACTACAATACAAAAAGATTGAATTAGATTAATTCATAAAAGAACGCATAAGTTATATTTTATTTTAATCAATAAATATTTTAACTTGAAGGTAATTTGTATGAGATGAATCATCAATTTTGTTGACCAGGTTTTTCATGCTTGCATGTTTATTTCATGAAAATTGTATTCAAAATCAACAAACACAAGAATACATGACTTAACAATATCAAAGTATAAACAAAGAAGTATAATAATGATCCAAGAAATAAATATAATAAATATCAAATGCTAGAAAAATGAAAGGTGATGTCAAAGCACACATTACAAAGAAACCTTTTATTCTTCAACAATAATCATCATATAAAAATCTGATGTACATACTTAAAAGAGTTGAACTATGTAATTCGAGTTTGATGCAAGAAAATTTAGGAGTTGATAATGACATTGAGTCAAGATGTCAAAGTCAAATATTGCAGCACAAGATTATTGCAGATAACGATCAAGCCAAGAATGAAGCATGTCGATTGCCGATGTTTTTTGAAGTAGGACAAAAGAATTCCGCGGTGCAAGGTGTCAACACTTTTCGGCCTAAAATGCAAACTATGTGTCATAAGAGCAAAACCAATCTAGTAAAACTTTGAATTGATTTTTTGACAACTTCTGATTAAAACTATGTTGAACTACGAAAATTATTGTGCTATTTCACTCACTATGATCATAGAATAATAGTTGAAATTTGTATTTGTTTCAAGAGTACAAACTTAATTTGATCTTACTTAAACAAATAGGAAAATAAAGGCATGGATCGGATAGTATCGTGAGAAAAACTTTCAACATCATATAGATAATAAAAATAACATCATAATACCTTTAAACATCATATAAAAACTAACCAAAATATATAGATTAGCTTATCTAAAAAAAATGTAGTATCAACTAAAATGATAAATTCCTCAAGTTTAGTGATGTTAAGTAATATTTGTAGAGCAATAGAGCAACGTTGATTAAAAACGTGTTTACAATATATAACACCGATTCACATATATAACTCTCAATGCCAATACAACAAAATTGCGCGCATTCACATCCTTATACTTGTATACCATGGTTGGTGGTGCCAAGGGTTGAGGTAACTTTCCTACCTAATTTTTGGAATGGATAGTGACGATGATGTCATTTTGGTTTGGGTTAGACTTGAATGGTCTATCCTATCTTTCTTTACTACTACCAAATGTAGTGCCCAAATGACAAACGGTGTCCGTTTTATTTTCAAATTCAAGAATTCTATTTGTTAGTTGGACGGCCGAGACAACACAAAACCAAAATACTGTCCGATTCTATTCCCATCCCTTTCGTTATTTTACTGCCCTCAGTTCGGTTTACACTTGTACGTCTTGTCTGAAGCTTGCGTCACTTGAGTCTAGAGCAAGAGCGCACATTCACTTCGCATCGATCATCGATTTGATCTTCGTGAGCGTTGCGGAACGAGACAGAATGGGCAAAATCGGTGCGGATTTTTTGATCGGCGTGGTGGGGGCGATCGTACTTGCCCACGCGGCATACGCGACCATTATATGTTAGTTGACTCCGGCCCCCGCGATTGGGAAAAATTTGCTCATAAAACTGACATTTGAGAGTTGTTCTATGCTGAGTCCTAGGTTTTATGTAATCATGGAAATTCTCTGTTCCTCGCCTTCTGTCCAATTCATTTGAGAATTTCTGTCGGCCGTAGCTTGAGTGTGAACATGTAGGACTCGGAGCTTACTCGGTTTCTCCTGTTTGCTGCGTCGTGTCACTAGTTGCTCAATGTCCGATTTTGGCGGAAGTGTTTACCTGGTAAATCTTGAGCTTGATCCAGGAACAAGAAGAAAAGTTATCATTCCACTGAGATTTGTATGCGTTTGATCCATCAGATCGCAGTGAATTGAAAATTAAGGAAGAAGAGTTCGTCCGACCTCCTCTCCAGGTACGTCAGTTTTGATGCCCATTTCTACAGCTCTGTCCGATTCCCCAACTTCAGTTCTACTTCAGATGTATGCATCAGATTAGAGGTATGCATGTAGAGAAAGAGGCACTTTCTCTAGTCACCTTGGGATCTTCACATCATCTCTGCGGTAGGTGAGCATCTTGTTCATCTGTTTCAAAGACTGGATAATGTCTAGACATGTATCTTTTATTGGTACGGTTGCAAGATGCGGAGGTGCATGTTGCTCACGAGTTTTCAAACCCCGGTGTTTTGTGAATGCAAGTTTGCATTTTTACTGGGTTTTAAATCGTAGCTTGGTCGACTAAATAATCTTCTCATTGAAGCTAAAAATCTCTGCAACGTGGCTTGGGCATAACATGGTAGTAATGCTCCAGCCAAATTTCAATATAGCTTGACCAGTCAATATAGTAACGGTAATATGATTACTTCGACGGCGATCTAGAAACATGTGATGAGACGTGTTGACGTGAATGGATCATATACGCCGTTTAAAAGCTCAAGCAGACCTGGTACGGTGTAGTCAGTAGAGAACACGGTACCCCTTTCTGATATCTGTCCAGCTTATGGTTTGACACGAACTTGGGGCCGATAATTGTAAAAACCCAGAGTTGCACATATGTTCCAACTATGGTATCTCCAGAAGATTTGATATCTTCCAGCTGTCTGTTCCGTTTACCAACGAAATACCGAACGTAAAGAATCGATTGATTGGATTTTCTTCTCGTCGAAGTGCTTTTTATGTTTACTAGGTTTTCATTCTTCACTGATTAGCAACTGGGGTTTAGTTTCCCTCTGCCGCTCAGCCAGCGCAAGGGGTCTATGGTCTTTTAGGCATGACAGGCAAATACAAATGAGGCCATCTAATGATGCGGCCCGATGGTCCTATGCAACATATGCCTTTATTCCATAGATCACAATAGTCTGGATAGGAAATCAATGGAATGGGACAAATAATGCTGATTGCTGTTAAGCCAAGTCTGGCTCCTGTATTCACGGTGTAGAAACTCTGTCAAAAATTGAGGGACTTTTTCTTCAAAAAACCCTCCGTAGCTCCACGTACGGTGCCGGCAGTGTTTGTTCCAAGGCAAATACGGGGTCCACCTCGAGAATATTATTCAAGGCTCTTATCTATGACAGCTGCTCTTGAGAATTCGTGATGATGGATGAGTCATTTCTTATCAAGTCGTGATCTGATAGATTCTTGTACTGTTTTGTTCACAGGTTTTGGTGGAGGTGGCTGTCAGTCTTGGATTGTGTTTTTGGGCTGCTTTAAGAGTGCCAGGAACCTTTCTTCCCATATTGCCCGACTCGAAGGAAAACAGGTACCGTTCTATTTACTAAAGATATTTAAGACGTGTCCTTGTTTTCGGCGCTGGATATCTAGTCCACTTACCAGTTCGATGAAGAGTATGTAGCTTCGGACTCTGATTTTGAATAGAGTGCTTACAAAAGGACAAACTCAATCCATGTACTTGTGACTGGAAACTCAGAATGTGGAGCACATTATTGACATCTATCTTTAAGTTCTTGGATGACTCTGGCTGTGATGGTAACCTTCAGTAATTGTCTTCGCTAAATCCTGAGATTCCTTCTTTTTCCATGTTTTTTCTGCATAAATGTTTGATTTTGATCTCACCGTTCTTCTGTGGATGCGATCACTGCTGCTGCAAAGGGAATGTTTTCTAGGTTTACTACCAATCTCTTCATTGTTGCATGTTGAGACGATTGAGGATATTTTGTTTCCTTTCATACTGGCAGATCCGCCACAGGAAGCTTTCTTGCTAGTAACAAATATTTTGTTTAGTCCCTGAAGACTCTACACTTGCTAAACGACACTGATCGCAAGTACAGTAGTTTTTTGCAATTTTTGCAGTGCATGGTGGAGTGCGACTAAAAATTACCACCGTGAAATCTGTCTGTAAGGAGATACCTTGCTCTATTGTAGACTCTGTTAATCCAAGAAACTTGATGCACTTCCTAACGTTTGTTTTTTGTGCTGTATGTTGGCAGGGTTGTAATGCTTCATTCAAACTTGGACTTCATGGTCTTCAATCATCGGGGAAAACTTTTCCCTCCTGCGTTGGAAGTCAAGTTCTAGACTCAGAACACACGACACATAGGTGGACTTTTTAAACCTTAAACCTGGTTTTGTCTGGTCCGATGTTATTCATGCAAGCAACTCAGACCCTTGACAGTTGAGTACCATCGCGTGTTAATGGTTATATTTGTTACGTGGACAGGATCTAGAGCCGAAGTCTTCACTGTGTTAACATACGGAACAGGAGGCTAAAATGTTCATAAAGGTTGCATTGCGAGGATCAATACTCGTAAGTGCAATTTTCGCCTCGAAAGATGCGTATGCGGTTGTTCTGAAGGATATGTACTGTATTCGTTCTTTCTTCGTCTGCAGGTTTTGAAGGAAGTCCTTGACAGAAGATGATATGTTGAGCGATTATAAACTCAAATCGCATCATCGAGGAATTGCATTGTTATCACCAAATTATCGGGAGGTGGATGATACGGAGTAAAGCTCCTGAGCTGATATTACGATTTTGGCTTCGCGTGTTCGACATAAAAGTGATGAGGCATCCGACATTGTGGGGGTGAGGAAATCTAATGAGCTTGTTGTCAAGGAAGTCTTCTGTTTACATTGTTCATCATAATTTGTAGTCAGACAGATCTAGTCATGTTTATGGATCAATGTTTGGCTATTGAAACAGAAGCGGACGCACATTCTTCCATGGACCGATTATTGTTCTTTTGGTCATGAAGTACCAGTTGACGCTACTTTTGGCCTCAAAGATGCGTCCTTGGTAGTGGTAGAGTTTATGAGTCCGATCATGGTCTCGCCTGAGCTTTTTATGCAGATCAACGAAGCCAGATGTCCCTGCATCATTTGGTTCCAAGAAAAATGTGTTTTTGTATTACGTGTAGCAACAGCGAACCAAACTTTGGTTTTGAAGAAGACAGTTGTCCTTATAAAGACATGCTGTACCCAAACCAAGTATACCGATACCAAAACTTACGACGGATGTTCTTATGACAGAAATATTGAAATTGCCTTCGAGATGTGTGCGCAACTTAGGCACATGCAAAGTAGAAAACATAAATTTGGGAGACCCTACACACGTGAAAGTGTAGTTCAGTTGTATCAGCCGTCATCGTTGTTGAGTGTTGTGCTCTCATCAGTGTCCCAAGGCTACCCGCCGCCCAGTTTCACCGCCGAAATCAATCAGCCCATTACTGTCAATTGTGGCCTATAAGAGAGTTGGCTCTCTGTGCTTATCCGATCAGCTAAATTGCCGATGAAAGTGAGCAGCTTGTTATCCAGGCTTGAGCACGGGTCTAAAACATTACCATTTGGTTCAGTCATTAGGTGAGTTACAATTTTGCTTCTGATCTCTGGCTTTGAAGTCAAGCCGTTTTGCTTGATGCAAAAGGACTGGACACGTCATGTAGTCGTTGACCTACAAACATTGTAATGGCCACTTCTTGTGAGTGGGAGTCGCAAGTAAGGAGAAATTGAAAAGAATGGTTTGTACTTTTTCACGACAATCGTAAAAGGTGGAAGCATGACCCTTGGGAATGAAAGTATCGTTAAAAAGCTAAAAAGAAGATGGGTGTGTAGATATCACTCCCTAACAGTTTTTGTGTTGGAGTTTATGAAGACTCTCCTCAGGGCAAAGACTCAGAACCTAAGGAACCGATTCGACACACCAGCATGAAACGTGGGACAACGAGTGGTTTGTTTTTGCGATGGTGTTCGTTGCTTCCCCCATCGCAAGAAAGATACACAATTCGAAAAATGGCCCAGCAAATAAGTAAAATTTAAAGTGGATTTGTTTATCATTATGCCGTTTTGTAATATTCCGGTGGTTGCCGCGTTGGTATTTCATCAAAATCCCGTCACTACCGTGTGAGGCTTTCAGGATCATTGTCTCGTGTTTGGGAAACTTGCATACATATTTAATAAGCATATGGGTGTTGTCTTGGAAAGTGACCGAAGGTGACTTTAGTTTTCAAGTCAAAATATTGGGCCCATTCCCTTAGACACTAAGGTAAGCTCCAGAGAATTGAATCTGTATGAGTTTCGGCCTTGGTTGAATCATGCTTTCACGAACTCCATATTGATTGGTTTTTGTTGTAAAGCAATCATACGATAGAGAACGAACAATTAGTCCATTGTTTGACACTACAGGTGTGAAATGAACACTTTTAAAAGTAGATCGAACACGAATTGTTTACTGGGTTTAGCACGAACAAACCATATGTTTCTAGACCGCTGATGAGCTGAAACACGAATTGACTATGTTGTTTATTTTGTCGAGAATGCTTGTCAATATGTATTCTGATTGAGACAATAATATAAATCAAAGCTTTAGATAAAGCTCGAAAGAAGAGTATAGGTGAAAGTTTCAAAAGATGTCTCTTCTGTCTCTTGGCGTATTTATGGATATTATATCCTGAAAGTGTGCCTCGAATAAAATCCATTGAGACAAAATTGGTCTCACGACGACATATTTAGGGGGAGACCTTTAACTTTTTGAAGTTAATTGAACTCATGTGCAAGGTATTCATAGTAGTTCCAAAATGGTTGATGTTTAGTTGTAGTAGCGGGTGGAATATTTCGAGAACTAGCGAACTCAGTGTCCACGTCAAAATATGTTAAAACTGTAAGCTACCAGTGTAATATCTCTTTACTTCAAAATATATTCCTCATAACAAGCACCAATTTGTTCCGAGTCATAGTGATGAATCTTAGCAATAAGGAGAAACAATATAAGCTTATGGTATACCAGACATTAGTTTTGAGACAATTCTTCTCCACTTATTGAAAGAGTAAATTTCATCTGCTTGTGTGTTCATTTTCACATCACGCTAACATGTGGAATTTTTTGCAAATGAGATAGTTTAAGCTTGTAATTACCCAACAAACATACGTTTATGACAAAAACTTGAAAATAAACGGAAAGATAGATTTGTAAGGCAAAAATACGGGAATTAATAAGTAGTTGATTATGTAAGTAATGATCATTTTAAAAGTTGTGCTTTAATCTATACAGCACTGATGAAAAAAATTGAACGTTTGATCATAGTTAGTCATACAAACATATAGACATTGTTTCATCAATGTATCTTCCAAACAAGCAATGAAATCTGTGTATATTGAATAGAGTTACTTCAGTGTAGTTGTGAATACTTTACAAGGATATGTGAAGTTGGATGATGCAAGATTCAAGAACTCATCTATTTGATAATATATAAAAAATCAATATTGCTTTGAGTATGAAAAATTTGAAGGTATAAATATCAAATCCAAATAAAATGTACAGAGAAGATGCAAATTAGATTGCCATGTAGATTAGATTTACCAAAATTTATAAAGATCTTTTAATAAATTTTGGACTTTTAAAAAAACATGAAAGTCTTGATTGATCATGTTGATGCCGACTATGTACATGATCTAAACAAAATTATGCATGTATCTACATTTGAAGATAGATGAAGTTTTACTAAGCAAAATGACAAATCTATCAAATGGAAAAATATGCATTTGTAGTAATAGTATTAACATCAACGTAGTCAATTTGATTCAATACATTTATCGTTGAGATAGTTATGATGTCATAAAGATTTGTTTTGATGATAAAAACACATTCGAATTTTCTAATAACCAAATGATGAATAATATAATAAAATATATTGATATCATATATTAAACTATGAGAGATGCATTTTTTTGTAAGAAGATTGAGCTAATTTGGGATTGAAGCTAAATTTCATCTAATTAATGCATTTTATTTAAGTTTTTAATATAAAAAATATGAATATTTATTGTATTATTATGCAAATTTTGCGATAAAAACACACACAAGAATCTTACAAAAAAATAAATTGATGAATACTATGATGAAATACATTTATGCCATACATTATTTTCTAAGATATGCAGTGTTTTTTTTTTTTGAGAAAATTGAACTAGCTATAAGATTGACTACAAGATTCATCCAGTTAATACATTGATAATAATGTTTTTAAAAGATTTATAGCATTTTTTTATTATTACGCAGATGCGTAATGGACGTATAAATCAAATTAATTTAAAAAAATTTATGTTATTTTATAAAGCTTTGACCAAAGCTTAATACTAGTGAGAATTAACATATGCGATTTAAAAAGATATTTTTAAAAATCTTTACTCTTTGAATTATTATATAAGTATGTGTAAATTGTTCAATTCTATCACTTTTACACTTGAATCAAGAATAACATTAGTAGATTTCAACAAAGTTACTTGTTAATCCTTAAAAATGTAAATAAGGTTGATTGAATTATGAAATATATTTTTATACAAAAACTTTAAAGTAATCATTTATAACAAGATTAAAAAAATTTTCAAATCATTCTATGTGCTTTTAAGATTTTGAATTCTATTTTTTTGAGCCAAACGTTTTGTATATCTTCTTAAAACCTACAATATGTCTTATACAAATTACAATTGTAGAACACACAATGTTTTATATGAACTTGTATGACGATCATTTGCTATGTGTGACATTAAAAGCTTTTTAAAGTTTTTTATATATAATAGAGTATATTACATTCAAACAAAAAAAAATTTAAATTTCTATCAGTTCAATGTCATGAGGTCAAATATTATTATTTATGAGTTTTCAAAATTTTATATATATGAATATAGAAATTTTAATTCACGTTAAGGATTATGATATTTTCATAAAATAAAAATTATCCAAAAATATTTTTTAATTTTTATAAGAAATTAAATAATTATTATTTAAATTAGATATATTGTGTACCATATATGATTTTTTTCATAGATAATTATTATGTTGATATTTTGAATCAATACAGTCTAAAAATTTAATATTATATATTTAAAAATATATTTGTTTTCATATAATCAAAAAATAAAACATAAAATATTTTCCTGTGATATTTTGAATGCAAGAATAAATAAATTTGCAAATAAATTGATTCATTTTTACACAACATCTATGAATATTAATGTTCATATCAATTATGTGATTACTTTACACATGTTTTTAGAGGTTAACCGTAATTAGTTTGATCATGATTGATTAGACAAGGTGATATTTCAACATTAAAATATTTGTTAGAAATGTGGCAAAGGTTGTACACCTCAGCAGAGAATTTATCATGGTCAGAATCTTTCAACAAATGTTGCAAATAACAAGGAAAAATATTACAAGTATGTATCATGGTTTAAAATACATATCATTAAAAATATGACTTTTGCACTTTAACCAAACGATGTATGAGAAAAAGTTGTTTTATGTTTTTTCAGATTTTAGAAATACTATTATATGTATTTCATTGATGGATATATGAGTCTTCAATAAATTTAGTATCGACATCAGGATTTTAAGATCTTTGTCATTTTCAAGTAGTGAAAATCTCAAATTGAGACCAAGTATATAGAAAGTTGAGATTTATATGATCAGACAAAGGCAAGATTTACACTTATAGAAATTTGATGTGTATTGTTAAGAAGAATTTGTTTTGATATATATATTGTATTGAGATGCGTTATATTGTATTCATAATATAATGATTCCATTGAACAACCGAATCAAACATTGTGAAGTGATTAAGGACTATCTTGAGACTATCAGAGATATCACATAAAATTTGAATTGAAGTTATAAACTAGATTACATAAACATAATAATAACGTGAAGACTTATCAATTGAGTTACAATCGGACAATATTTTTAAATATACCATATATTTTTTTATGAATTACTCAATAATCTTTGGATGTAATTCATATACTTTCATAGCCAGAAAAAGAAAATCTAAGTTCGATCTTAATACTCAAAAAATATATATATATGAATAGATTAAAGTGAAAGAATCGTTTAAATGGAATAAACTTCACTAACCCTAAGTTGATTATAATTACTAAGAGACAAAATTCATGCAGCTAATATTGACGAGAGAACAAGTAATCAAATTTATTTAAGATGATTTGCATGATAAGTCACAAGAAGTTCATTATAAACATTAGCAAGTTTCTTGAGATGAAAAAAATTGTGCAGCTTTTTGTTTGTCATTATGATAATCGATGAGTACATTTGTATTTTGTTTGATACATCCATTGTCATTGGTAAAATATGATCAATTAAATAATAAGCTTTGTTGTTATATTACTCTAACCGAAAGACATGGTAATACTAGAAATCAGATCTGATTTGTTCTGTTGTATATACTGTTCATTCCTGATTCATAGATGTTAAACAATTGTGAAAAAGTTGGACTATATGGAGAAGTCATATCTTTTGACTCAATCAAAACTCCTCACTTTTGATTAACCCCCGTTCAACACGTGTTCACTCGACAAGTTAAACTTAAACATCAATCAGGAATGTGCCCCGCTGTAAGGAAAATAATCAGTATATAATCTTCTGTTTCTGATTCCTTTATTAATTTTGAGTATTAAATTGCTGAATCGGTTGGGTGGACTGTACACTTATCATAATACGCATTTGATCTATACAAAGGAGAGCCATTCGAAGACCATGTTTAAGAGGGAAGTAAACCAGTGATGAAGAATCCAAATAACTTCTTTCAACTCTAGAATCTGCTTCATCGACATTGGCAATGCTCATCGATCAATGACTATAGTACAATAGTGTCTTTGGAGTACAAGTTAAGAAGTTGCTACAACATTTTCCCAGTCTCCAGGGTCTATCTGGATTTTTGGCCAGCAACTGAAAGGCAACGGATGCATGATCGAAACGTATTTTCTCCTCTGCAAAGTCATTGCCAACAACAAGGTGTGATTATTTGGTAGACACCGCAAGTCACATATTTTGTGAAAGGAGATTTCTTGTTATGTAGGCAATTTCTTTGGTCTAAGAATCTTACACCAACCGGTCTATCCCTACACGTACTGATGGAGAAAGAAAATTCTGTGCATCTTAGACATTCAAAACGAGTTGGATCAGCAGAAATGAGAGTACCACTCGTTCTTCTCGAAGGGTATTAAGCTCCTTCATGTTCCGTACGAACGCCTTGAACTCTTTCTTGCTTAACCGCTGCCTGAAGTGCAAGAGAGTTCGCTTCGTGTGGAGAGTCAGAGAGAATCAACAGTGAAGGACCAGCACCAGCACCAGAGTGTGTGTTCTCGAGTTTACTCTACTTCAATTGAGTCAGAGAGATGCAGAGGAAGTTAGAGAGGAACTCGGAGAAGAGAGGGATCCACCTTATCCTGCGGAAAAACTCCTTGGAGCTCATTTGAATGCTTGATTCCTCTGCAAGAATGATCAATAGAGCATATTCTACATTAGGGTTCTGAATGTGATGACCGACAATCCACAATGTTGGTCTGGAAACTTCGTAATCATAAGTGGGTCCAATAATGCTTTGTTCCTTCTAGATGGCATAGCTTCACATCTGTGTTTGCTCTTAACATGTGTAGAGATGAAGTCGTCGAAGGTGGTAACCGTGTCAGGTTTATGGAATCCTAAGAACCAGGTACAAACTTTTCCTCCAAGCATCAATCTAGCACATGATTCTCACGGCAGTCGCAGCACTTATTAAGTACTGGAAAAGTTATATTTGACCAGGTTTCATCTCCTCTTCTTCTGCTACTGGTTCGGTACTCTCTTCTTGCACTAAGGACTGCGGAGTCCTTAGTGCCGGAGCCACATATGGTTCTGGAGTAGGTCGATTTGAAATATCTGTCAAAGATGTAAACAAGCAATAAACCAATCTGGGAGGCGCAGATTGCACTTGGCATTCTCTTTGACTCGCAATGAGAGAAGAATATTGTAATACTATTATTCGTAGTCTGATGCTGACTTATTGAACAAACGTGTTCGAATAAGTTTGCGTGTAGAAGATAGAGCGAGAACCGAGAAATGGCATGGAGATAGTGAAATCCGGAAAGCTGGCCAGGTTACCTTCAAGCAAGCGTACAGCGGTTTGTCTTTGCTCCAGAAGATTGTTAACGAGTGCAAGCGCCTCTGTCCTCGGATCCTGCATGTTGGTGTCAATCTCTTGCTTCAGCTTCAATAGCTCTGCACTATTTCTCGAAATTAAGGACAATGCTGATCCTTGGCTGGAAGTGGAAAATATGGTCGTGGTGCTGTCAGCGTCATCACAGGTCTCGTCGTTGCTCATATTTCTTATATTCTGAGATTTCTGATATTCATGAGATTCAAAGGGGTTAGCGATTTGAAACAGACATGTATAAAGATTAAACGAGATGTTGGCAATGTAACAAGTCTTCATTATTTCGTAAAGCTCAAAACCATGACAGTCAAATTTTCACAGAGACGGTATGTTGATAATATCAGTTGTGAATGTGACATAATAGAAAGCGTATTGATTATCTCACTCATTTTCCACTCTCGAAAGAAAACGCAACCACATCAATAAATAAATAAATATATATACTTTTCTATTCGACTCCATGAATTTATCAACTGATTTATTGTGCATGAAAAATAGCACGATTTCTCTAGCACCACAATCGTAAAGTGAGTATTATAAACAGCACAGCAGAAGGAGCCGATTTATACGTATATAGATAGATATAAATTAAGCTTTTCTCAATGCTATGAAATTGAATTTAGCGTTTATCGATGATATCAAATCATTTTTATAGGAATTATTTGACTTTATCATATATACTAGGCTAATAAATAATTGAAAACATTATGTACAAGATTGGATACATTTTTAACATTTTTGCCTATTACCGTATCAAGACTAAAAATATTTAAATATCATACATATTTTTGAACACATCAAATGACATGTGGAAATACTTTGTTTCACTTATACATCTTTTAGATTAATGGATGTGATCAAAGAAAAACACAAAGCTTTTTAGAGCAATAGGTGCAACAAAAATGAGTAAAGTGTCAAGAAATAAGAACTTCATCTAATATTTATAATTGAAACTTGTATTAAAATATACAGGTAATATAACTAACATTATATTAAGAAAAATTAATGTATTGATTCAACAATTTCTATTGCATCAGATGAAACTCAATAACAGCTTGGACCTTATTAGGTCTAAGCTCTGTAGTTCAAATCAGACTTGTTAATGATATGTTACCAAATAATATATTTGGATGTAAGGTTAATTCTACATAAGCCTTTAACCAATAAAAATAAAATAAAAACTTCATGGATGTTGATTTTTTTCATACTCTATACTTATAAAAAAATTATATCCACAATGTTTATTTTTTGTTCATCTAAGTAAATTTTCTAATATTTTTGAGACGTTTATAATGCATTACAATGAGATAAAATGAGACGGGGAATTAGGTGAAATTCAACACAATTGAATTTCTAATGTTCAACTTATGAACATGATTTCTCTACTCTGTGGATTACAAAGTATTAAGAAGGTATGAAGGGATGTCTATAAAGGGAACAATATTATGGATTATGTTTATTACTATTTTAATAAGTATGGGCTCCAACCGAGAAAGAGATTTTTATGATAATTTTATATGAAATAATTGTTTTTGAATCTGTATACTCAATCTTTTAATATCTATTAATAATTAATAATTATTGATGAATTTTAAAATATTTTAAAACATGATATATATGAAAATATTTTTAAATGAAGTTTTACCTTTTCAATCTATGAGAACATTTTTCTAAAAAAATGATAATGATACATCAAAGAAATACATATATTCAATCTTGACATCAGTATTTTTTGTTTCTACCTAATTTTCCCAATAAGCTCAGAATTTTGGGAAAAAATGTAGATTGAAATACTTCTTTCTCGTTGATTATTTCAATCCTAGATATCAAAACCTAGATCGTTAAAAATTTCAAATTATACCTCTAGAATTCTGTAAAACTAGCTGCAATGTTAACTTAGGAAAATACATTTGGTCATATAATTCAGTCTATTTTAAGATAGACTACATTAATATATAATCAATAAATATACATATTACATTTTTTACCTCAAAATAAAAACTACATCGAGTTTGTTACTTGTCATAGAAATTTAAACAGGAAAATTCAGATATATTTTTTTTGATATCATCGAAACAATGTCATTGAAATCTTTGAAGTTATTTCATCTTTTTATCATACGTTAAAAGAAAAAAAAAATTCATTCTACGTTTATATTTATGAAAGTTTTAGATCAATAAAAACCAATTTAAGTAAAAAATCTATTTCTAATCTAAGTAAATTTTATTTTTACTAGAAATTTCTAAATAATAAAATTTTAACTAAATACAATTTACATTTTAGATGTAAGTGAATTTTATCAATCACACATTATTTGATTAAAAAACTTAAAAAGTGGTAAAAGAAAGTGATTTTTGGTTTATTCACCCACTTCGAAATAATATTTGAGTAAAAATTTTACCTGAGGTGGAAGGGACTTTAAAGTTAAATATCAAAAGTATTGATAGAAATTAAGTCATATGTTGTTGGTGTGCTCACATGCTTTCAACCAATAGATGATATCAAACATTTGCATTAGGTGAAACTAAGCAGCTTGGATCCTACCGTTTAAATGTTGTTATCCAGGTTCTGAGTTTAGAATGGTTTAGCGTAAACCCTCAACTCTAAACCTATGAAACCAACGAGAGAATTGAGAAAGTAGAATGAAAGCAGATGTGTACACTCCCTCTAACACTATTTCTTGTTTCATACTCGTCGCCTTAGTCATTAAGTCCTCTGTACAGTAGATCTTTCATTCCAATCAGATCAACCAATGGAAAATATGCGTTGCGACCATTCAAAGCCTTTGATGAATATATTATCGGCAAGACAAAGTCATCAAGCACTTCATTTACAACAATTGTTGCATTTGCCAGTTGCACATGACAGCCCTCAAATATTATAATACCCTCCATTGCATCGGATAACCATGTACGCAATCCAATCCCACAGAAAGATTCTAAATATGAAAAGTCTCCCAGATATTTTATAATAATAAAATGAAGTTAGGCCAAGCAGCCTGAGCCGGATCACTCCAGAGCAACGACTTAGATCCATTGAGCTATAGCTCGTAGAACATCATAACGCTATCGGTTTCACGCCGGTTTCCCTTTTCCCCACATGCTGCAAACCCCTTGGTCACCCCTTCAAGGATAGTATGATGCTTTATAATAATATTTATTTCAAATTTTTTATGACCAGTCAAAAAACTTTATCGACCAACCCAGTTTATGCGCGGCTAATGTAGCAGCTTGTTGAGCATTTGACAAACTAACACAATCCATTTCAAATTTCATGAAAGAACGATCACCACATGATATCTATTTATGAAAGACTTGTTTGAACTGCAAGTGACGTAGGATAGACGTCGGCAAATTAGTTTTCTATTATTCATCACAGTAGTCAAATTAAATGCTACAAAATGCAAAACCTAAACGTGAACGGTTCTATATAAACCTTTCTCTTTCTTCTTTCTTTCACATTTTGCTGAGTCAATGAGACGCTTTGACTGGCAGGCCATACTTTTAATATAAAAGCTGAAGGTTTCAGATTATTGACAGAGGGCGGAAACAGGCTCAACTGGAGATTTGAGCACCTTTAGGAGAACCTTTCTTAACGAAACGAGCATATTAATGTGAACATTTACCTACTGTAAAAGCATCTCACCCATGTGCACTTCTCCACGTTCTACACTCTTCCCCGAAGGTTTTCAACAAAATGTAGGGTTTGTATGCATGAATATTACGAAAAACGCACGTGAAACTCGGGGTGAAAAGCACAATCTGCCTTACACTTTCTGACGATTTCAAATCGCAATGGCCCAGTCGAAGCCGTGGAAATGCTATCCGTCGTCGTCGGCTCCACCATCTGATGAATGAAGCAAATTCACAACCGAACTCAATCGATGGAAATATCTGCTAGATCTTGAGCCATGCTCGGAGGCTGGGATCCAGTGTTGTGGCAGACTTTGAGACATGGTGAGTCCACTTGGAGGATGCAAAAGTCATAGGGATATTCTCTCGGATATGCTGGAAACTTAAAAATGCAATTATGCAATGTTCTGTCTGCGGACAGTACATTACCTAAATATATTTTTAAGTTTCTAGTCAGGACATAGTTGTGTTTGGACTACCAATGTCTCGACATGGTAGTCCAGGAGTGCTGCGAGATTGCCCTCGCGCAGTCACATCAATGCACCGCCACAACCTACTCTCTATTCCGGGTCTTTGACCCACGCAATGGGTTACAGAGCGAGAGTAGGTTGTGGCGGTGTTTCTACGGTTGCATGAAGAATCTCCATCACATCAGCACGCGGCTGGATATACGAAGATTGATCTGCATGGACTTCACGGATGATGGGAACGAAGAAGGCCTCGTAAGCACACTCAGGCGGTCGGTGGGATCTGCGTTTCCTTGTGACGAGGGCATTCCGAGGAGGCGCGTAGATCCCACAAATCGACTGGATGTTCTTCAGAGGACTTGGGTTACACTAGAGCACATCGGGGAGAAGGAGGAAAATCCCGAGAGTGGCATTGCTCTTTAAAAGTGGATGTCTAGATGAATTCCTATGATTCAAGTACCTGTCAAGATCCGCCTCTTTTGATTTGGCATCCACTTGGAGTGAATTGAGTCCATTCTCCTCTCATGTGCTGAATCTCTACCGGCGCGACGTCGATCTCAAAGCGCATATCATAAATATGGAAATATTCTTTATCCTCTCGAAGATTCCAGGCTTCTACTTGCACAAGCGAGGAGCGATCGAGATCACGAATACTGTAGTTGTTGTCAGACCGATCGTTTCGAGTGAACGCGCACTCATTACAGACTGAACGATGCGATGGGCGAGTGTGAAACGAAATCCACGAGTGAAGTTGGTCCAACTGTAATCGAAAGGCGCGGTGGTCGTGAGAAGCACCGTAAGTCAAGCAACCCGTCACCACCCTCGAGCTCTACAGATCTGGCACTCCATCCACCGGCTGAGTGGGTCTGTACAACACACTCGCCTTCCGATCGTCTACATGATATCGCTGAGATACACGCATACTCGGGCAGACGACGACGACGACGACACACTGGGTGTCGCCAATCAGCGCATCACACCTTGCACCTCGACACCTCGACGCCGTGCCATGTGGCAGCTTCGTGGTGCGCAAAAAGGCGACATTTCGCAAAGAATCGCACCCCAAGTGTCAAGATCTCGACGATGGGCCCGTTGTCGTCACGTCTGCGGAGCGGCAAATTGCGAACTCTGCCGCGGGTGTCGACGATCGAAGGAGGTGGGGTTCAGGATTTAAGCAGGTCGACGACGGAGCAGACGACTGCGCAGTAGTCCGATGTTGACGCGGTCAAATCGATGATGGAGCGTTAGGTTTAGGCGTGTGCTTAGTACTGTACAGTAACCACAACTGCTCATGATCACCTCGTGAAGCATCTTTGCTCCGCAGTTATGGAGCAGCAACTTGCGCCACGGAGCTGATTTGTCATGCTCTCGCTCTCTTTCCCGTCGAACGCGGCTGCTGATGAATAACTGCCAGTAACTTCTTTACCTGCTGGCGATGATAGTTCCGACAACCTGTACACGTGGCACGAACGTACTGTCAGGTCTAAGCAGTCTAACCCGATACCCTGAAGGGAAGGTCATACATCTGCTTCATTAAAACGCAATCTATTTTATCTCCGAGAGAAGGAACAGAAGAATTGTGCACTCATTCTGCAGTGGACGCAAAAAAAGTACTTCATCGTCATGTGATTTATGTGTTAGGAAAGTGGACATTGATGCCTCCTTGTTGCACTTAGGGAGGTTTTGCATAACCACTATCTCCATAACTCTAGAAATTGCACTTGCCGAGAGTTCAGCACCTTAATTTAACGCAGACCTTTGTATATGCAATTGTACCTGGCCGTTGTACTGAGGCCAGGTTACCGAAGTCTACCGACGCAAAGAGTTTTCTTAGTCGATTCATTCTCTAGACGTGCAAAAAACTGCTCTTGCACTTGGAAAGTTGTATGGATTGATCTGGGAAGTGAGGCCAGAATGGGATATTCTCAGATATTGAAAAATCTGCAGTTTGGATGAACACTCATACAAGCGCAAGCCTGGATTGACATCCAGGGTCGTAGCGATTACATTTAGAGAGTAACCATGTGAAGTTGATAATCTCCTGGATCGTCATCTCATGAAACAATTGGGGCCTACGGAAACATCCCGCCACTTGTCTCTGCTTGTACAATGAAGCGAATTGAACTATGAATATATCCAGTGTCAACATCCTTACTACCATGTGGCCGGCTCTATGGGGGTGCATCAATATTCTTCTATCTATAACTACTATTCAATTAATTAATTATTTATTATCTTATGATCTTATTTTGTAAATCTTTACTTTTCATACGCTTACAGAGAATAACGTTTTGAGACTATTCTTTCCATTAGATGTGGAAAATTTCTATTCTTTATTACAATTAATTCCTTTTGATTTAAGTTATTATATTAAGGACATTATTAGTTACCGTTCTTGGCACTGGCTAGAGATTCAACTTTGGTGACTTTTCACTTGTTTGTGATTTTCGCTTGTATTTTACCCTTTGGGTCTCCCTGGCAAGGTCTATTACCATTTACCGAATGCATCTGCATATCTCGTGTTCCAATCGTCAATCTTTTGTCCGTCTTATGTCAATCTTATGCTTTAACGTATAACCGAGACGAAATTATACCAATATATGTACAGTTTCTTTTCTAATAACTGGTATCAGTCATATCCTTTAACCTTATACTGTTGCCGTAAGTATCTTTGATCTTTCTATCCCCAGGAAACATTGGGGAAAGAGGACCACGAGAGTATGCACAATATTCGAGACGGAGAAAGTAACCATAAGACTGCGTTACTGACTCAATGGTTTTGGAAGCGAAAATTTCCCGTCTTTAATTTTGCCCTAACCCTAAACCCTTTAATTTTGCTGATATTTAGTAGGGAATCAGTCATAATGCAGTTCTTTCCCATACAGTTAGATTACAGTTACAGTTACACTTAGATTCTGCTATATATCTCCATATTGGAAGTGCCTTCTGTGGGTCCATCGTGACAGCAGAGTGAGCGCAGTATGTTGAATTTTCTGAAAATATCTTATATACGAATTTTTAAGAATTTAATATTGAGCCTTCCGTATCAGTCACATATGTACTACGAAATTTTGAAAGAAATAATCTAAAGAGAATATCTAATTGGTTTCTACACGTTTATATTTCTTTCAGATATTTCTAAAATATATATTTCATTTCATTTTTATCAAGGTGGGTGATTAGTAATAAACCTAGAGGAAAAATAATTCAAATGACAGCAACAAATTTCAAACAGAAGTAGAAACCAATATCCGGAATTCTTCAAAAAGAAGAAAAGTGATTTGAGGTAATATTTATCTATATTAGAAACACCTTGCATGTAGAGTAATTTTATTTTATTAATTTGGATTTCATTTATATCACCAATAATTTGTAAACTAGCAATCGTGAACCCCAAAATATCTATTCTTCACCTTGAACTGCATGTCTAGTAATTTTATACATTAAAAATTGATGGTAACTGGTTGTGGAATATCGAAGAACTTGCCACACATGTGCAAACGACTCCGAAATTAGTCGATTTTGACTATGAAACTGAAACTGACAAAGCATCTTAACAAATGTTCCACTTAAGAAAGAAAATATTTGTTAAGGTGTTAAGACGCAGACGGAACGAGCGCGGCCAAGTGGATAACGGACGCAGACCGCTAACTAGAATCTCGGCAAACATATTCTTAACCGACCATTGCAAGTGCGATCATTGTACGTTGATTTGGGTGACTTTTCATAATGTCCAAAAAGTATGCGTATCCAGTGTATCAACCAATGAGGTCTTCTGCTTGACCGTAGAGCTTTCTATATGTTTACTCGCAACCTTTTCGGCTGTGGATCAAAATGAAAGTTAGCAGCAATCATATCAAGATTCGAGTTCGATGTGAAAAAAGGCGGCCCCATCAGGAATGATTACATAGGTGACCAGGTTCAAGATTAGCTAAGTTTGAGCCATGCAATCATATGTTTGATCTCTGCTTTAGAAACAAATACAGAAATATTTTAAACTTTGGAAAAGTTTCGTAAAATCTTTTGTAAACTTTTCTGAATTCATGAGCAAACTTCAGAGTAGAATAGTAAAAAGGATGGGGAGATCATATCAATGAACACGTAAATTATTTGGAGTACAATTTCACCTATGTTTCCAAAAAAATATAATAAAATATGTTGTCATCCAATTAATAGCAAATCACTTTACGATTGAAAAAAAGACACCATCTTCTGAGTAATTGAAAAAATTACCAAAAGTAAAGTACTGTAAATATAACTTAATCAAAAGTGAGTAAAAATCTACTTAGTATAAATCGTACGGTTCATTGAGAGATACAAAAATTCACCCAACGATACGGAAAAAATATATTTCAAATAATTCCTAGATACAAAATTACTTCATTTATGATCTGCTTTAGAAAGAAGGTCTAGATGTATATAATGTTTCCTATATCAGAAGAATGTGCATACATATGTAGTTGTAACTACAAGGCATAGCAAAAGCATATCCTAAATGTCTTGTAGTCCTCTGGGTTTATAAAAGTAACTAACAACTTCAATTGTTAAAGATAAAGTTATACCTAATAGAAGTATGTATGAAGTTAATATCAATGATATTTATGTATCATATTCGATAAGGTGAAAATAAGCCAAAAAATGAATTCTCAAAATAAATAGATTTCTCTTATTGATATCTTTGATGAATTTATTTGATTAAGAGAAATAAAAACTTGTAAAATAAGAATAATATATTTTAGAGCAAGTGTCTTAAAATTATATGTCGTAGCAACAATGTTATACTTACCATTTTGTTTTAAATTACTGCATTCGAGTTCAAAAAAAATCGTAAACTTGAATCCCAGCTTTATGATACATATAAAATCCTCCTCCAATATAATCCAAATGCTACATGGTCTCTATTGAATTTTCTTTGCAACTTTGTGTATCTAGCACAATCTTGAATATGACGCATATACAATCAAGAAGTTAATATATAAATATTGAACCAATTGAGCAAATTTAAGTCTGTAAACAAAAATACATCAAACCTTGCTTAAAAATGCTAATGTAAAATAATATGTGGAATATGATAGCACATAAAAATGATCTCTTAATCTTATCTATGACCTTATCATTATATTTAGAACAGTCAAATAAATTGATTTAGTCTACTTGTCTCAAATAATACCATTATAATCTTTCCAAATGCTTGTACACTTGAGATAAAGAAACTATGTCACACCAGACCAGATAATTCATGTACTAGTTAGAGCTTTGGTTTTTGAAAAACCCAAAGCTATAGCCAGCACAAGAAAATAATAAAGAGCATATACCACATCTCATCACGCATCTTGTCTCTTCTTTGAAAACATAAAATGAAATAAATAAAAACAAAAATTCCACCTTATATGAAACATTAATGACTAAAAGACCTGAAATTTATGCCAACCTCTTAATACCATCTCCATATTGTTCAACTATAATTACCAATCCAAGAATTGTAGGATTATCTTTTAAATTACTCATAAGTCAAAATTGGAAATCCATAAAATAAAGAATTCATTTATACATATTTATGAGATTGTCTATATATTTATATCATGATATTAATGAAATGAAAAAAAATGCAAAGAAATTTTTCCTTGTAACTTTTTATGTTTTGCAAAGACTAAAATCTAAGATATGTGAAGTACTCATTTAGCCTCAGGTCTCCTCTCTCCCTCCTACCTTTATGGTTAATGACATATATTGAAGCCTCATCGATTGTGGTTCAAAGGCTTATTGGAAATAAGATATATTGTAAAAAATGAGATACTCCACGATATATTGTCCAAACAAAAGCTGAAATCTACAGAAGAATAATCAAGTGTGAGAGAAAATGAATATATATATATATATATATATAGACAAATCATGACAATAAATTTTTTAACGAAGAGAACATCCAACTCATGTAAATGATTGGAACATGAACATTTCTCTATGTAAGTCCTTATATATATACAGAGGCGAACCTCAAACAGGAGAAAGCTTATATGTTACAAAAGTCAATATAAATGTAATATAACATGATATTTTATGATCTTGAAATGCTTCGCAATGGCCAGGAAATCACACAAAATAGATATGTCTAAGTGATAATTTTATGTTGAATTTCTAAAATAATCCATATATGATTCTTTTCATGACTTGAAGCTTTTTATACAGATTATGTCTAATTTCGATAAATCAATCAATGATTTTTCCATATATATAAATATAAATATAAATATATTTATTTATCTATAAACGCATGTCTTTCTCAATAATCACAATATAAGATGATTGCATAAAGCTCCAATATATATGCAATAAAATATTTCATCTTCTATTTAATACATATGTACTATCAAATAATTTTTCAGTTATTTTAAAATGCAAGATTTAGAAATTATCACAAATTCTCTTGCGTGCAGAGTTTCAAGAAAATTTGAAAAAATATAATTTTATTCTATAATAAAATTTTTCAAATTTATCATGCAAATGTGATATTTCTTTATTTGTATTGAATTGAATTAAGAATACTAGTAGTATTACATTAGCTGCAGAATCATTTTATGATCAAAAAAATTTAAATCCAATTTAGAAATAATAATATTTATTCATAGTTATTGTTATTCCTCATGATACACCAACTAATTATTTTTAATTTTAATTTTTAATTTAAACCTTTTTATTTTATAAAGAAGAATTTGCTATGAGCTTCTAATTCAATATCAAATAGAAGTCCTGAGAAACATTTCACGAAAAACTCAGAAAATTTGATACAATTTTACATTATCTTTTATTAAAGTAATCTTTATGATTTGAATGAATTAAAAATTTATAATAATATATTAAAAAAACTCAATTTTTCAACAAAACCACATCATAATATATGCACAATGAAATTAGTCGTAAACAGATTCTAGTTATATATATGTTCAAATACTTCTACTAAAAGATAGGCTGAATACAAAGATGGATAACATATATAAGTTAATTGATTATTTCTTGAAAGTTTTTGTATAACTACTGTATCCTATTTTTCAAAACATTACCAAGGAAATATGTATATAATTCTTCTTCTCAATAATTAAAATCTTAATTTTAATGATCTTATTAGTAATATTAGATTAGATTTCGAAATATTTTTCCAATTTATATTTTAAAGTGATGGTAAATACTAAACAATTCAAGTAGAATTTCAATCAACATATTTCAAGAACTTATAACTGAAATTTTATTTATGTACAATGTAAAATTTTTGCACATTTACGTTCATCCTAGTTATTTCAAAAATCATGATGAATGTTCATATACATACACATGAATTGAAAATGGTATCTAGTTTTTTCAATAACGAGTTGGAAAGGGAGACAAGTGTTTCTATACATATTTGTGGTCATTTTGATTCCTTGTTTATCATCTTTTAAAGATTGTATGTTGTTGTTCATTTAGTTTATATGATATTCACATACATAAATACACATATTGATTTGTAAATTCCTTGCTTTAGATACAATAACATCAGATAAATTTAATAAACTATGTCTTGAAGATTTTCATATATTTATATTTATTTGAATTTTGAATGGGTATAAAATAATTTTTTAAGATAGATTATTTCTATTTGAATATTTGATTGTTTCCAAGATTCTGATCTGGAGATAAACGTAGCATATTATTCAAATTTAAAGAAGTTAACGAATACTTTGAATGAATTTATTCGTCCCTAGTGTGATGAATATTTATGAAATCTTTCATATCATCACCCAAAACATTGCATTTTTAGATTTACGTAATGTCTAAATATATTTTTATCTATTTCTTTCTAAAAAGTTTACTTTTTGTAATCGTGGAACTTGAGGATAAATCTAAATGCTAATAACGTTGACAATATGATTGTATTCAATCAAATAAATACAGTTTATGATTTATTTTAAATTATTTTGATAAAAAAATGTCTACTGTGGACTTTTTTGTAAATTTTGTTAACAAATATTTTAGTGGGTGATAAAATCAGCCGTACATCCTAGGCTGATTTATCCTAGTTGAACACATTGCCTAGTTTTTCTCACACATCCACGTCCTTGATGAGTCTTCTACATGCCACTCGTCTGGCATGGCCTTCCCTTCATGGCTTTCCGAAGAAACATTATGAATTCGTTCTGCCTTTTTTTGTACGGCTATTCTTATTTGTCTTGATACGAGAGTTTAATCACGATTGTCTGCATACTCCGATCCGGATATGCTCAATCAGTACAGTACCTTGTCTGTCATAATCCAGTCCTAAGCTCACTGAATTTACTCAGAGATTTAATCCTGGGATGTGAAATGACACGTTGAATAGGAAGGGGATAAAGTCAAGGACCGTCAAGCCATGCAGTCGCACCCGGGGTTGTTCAAACGGCCACATGCACAATTACGTAGTTCGGATCTCAAGTTAAAGAAACGAGTTACTGTATAGTGGCAGGTCACAGTTCCCTTCATCTCCCAGAAGATAAAAGAGCAAATGCATTTTTTAAGTATTTATGAGCTGTAAGCAGTTTCCAGTTAAAACAGTTGTAGTTTGACGATGACTTAAAGTTATGAGGTGATAAAGTTTATAAATATCACTAATAGTGTGCAGATCTAGAATAATAGTTTCTAAACATCCTCATCAATTTCGAATCCATGGAGTAGAAAATGAGACTCATTTTTGGGAGACATGGATGTCATTCTTGTTTTTCATCAGCGAGGGGAGAAAAGCTTAGGATGAAGTATAGCTTTTAGAACATTGTAAAATAACCTTGGTGAATCCTTATCCTTTTTCTTATATTGTTATAAAAAATTTAGAAATAAATTATTTCGTTCAAGATTGCAAAAAAAATCATTTCAAGATTCATCAACTTTTCAGATGATAATTTTTTATCAATTTTATTTTTCAACATATTTCTTCTCATGTCATGTAACTTTTTCAACATAGTTAAACTATCCAAAAGATCAGTAAAATAAATCATGATTAACGTTAAAAAGTGTATATTGCTGTTTCATATGAGTTTGGATGTCAAGAAATTGTGATTTGCAAATGAGAGAAGATACAAAATGAATTGTAGGTGGTTTGTCGTGTTCTTTTTGTCATCAATAACTTCACTACTTAAAAAGAAAAATTATTTCAAAAAGATGCATATTTATTACGATGGCATAATTCAAGATGTGAAAGAAAGAAAGAAAATAAGTTTGTTTCATAGTTTATTATCTCATAACATTACGTAAAAAATTGTATTTGTTGATTATTCTTATTCAATTGAGATTAACTTTCATAATAGTGCAAATAACAAACATTTTCTTTATTCATGTAAACTAAAGTGTTAAAATAAAATGCAATGTAAGAGATCAGATGACTTGTCTGACAATTATGTAACTAAAAATATGTTATCTATAAATTAGTAATTACAACCATAAAGTGAAAAAAGAAATTGTTTTTTACTTTTTTCATTTTTGGGTGATAAAAAATTCTTTATGGAAATCAAACTACGTACAAATCTATTAAAAATATAATAATATATATCTCATTTATTTCAAATTCATTGACAATATAACATAGTATGCATTTAGATTTGCAATTTAGATTTATTAACTTTCAAATTCAAGAAATTTGATTAATACTAGCATCAGAAAAATTAACAGTACATTAATTTGAAAATGTGTGCATCATTTGGTTTTGAAAATGGAATGTATTTTTTTTAATCTCTCAATATTTAGTAAAATTAATTATATTGATTTACGATTCACAAGTAGTCATATGAGATACAAATGTAATAACAAATGTTACATTAGATACTATTTATTAATATAAAACGCATATCAGTATGAATCAAAGAAAATTCAAGCAATAAAACCTGATAAAAGAGTTAAATATGAGGAGCAATCCTGAGCAAATTTCAACTGATGATCAAGACTTAATGAATTTTAATCAGTTGACTTATATTATATTTTATACTGTAGTCATTTTTTGTCTTGTTTATGCATTTGCAAGATTCATGAGAATGGAATTTAAGTAGTTTTTAGTATATTTCAATCCTATCAAATGTACATTGATACTATATAGATATTAAATACTAGCATTACAAGTACAAATGATAATTAAAAGAAATCAATAAGTAGAACATAGTATCATGAAATTGAAATCCAATCTTTTATTCAATCTTAAAGTTATGATTTATTTCATTTTTTGAGGTTTAAAATTGAATCTTTCAATCTCAAATAAGCAAAAGAAATTTTTTCGACTTGTATATTGTATGTCAAAGAAATAATGCAGGGTATCAAGAATAACATGTATATTATTACTTCATTACATTTTGAAAGTATGAGTATATATGAAAGTGTATCGTGTACATAGATCATCTTACAAATGAGTAGAACGATCCACCACAAAGACAATAATTGTATCAATACTTCTTTATTTAACATATATGAAATGTTTGTGAATCACACATTCAATAAAGTCTTGATCCAAGATAAATCAAAATTTTGCTAACTGGTTTTATAAGCTTCTTCATTTTATTTGACACAAAATCTTAGCCGTGTAATGTAGAAAGAATATAGACCAAAAGCTCTCGTTCTACATAGAATATGTTCATTTCAATTAATCTGATCATAATATTTGTCTATATTATTCACGTAAGTCTAAAAAAGCATGCAAAGTTTTACATTAAAAGATACATACACGACATGGTTGGTAGACAGCACCATCAAGAGAAATGAATCTATATGGCCCAATGATGAGCAATGCAAGGTACTAGGTCTCTCTTCTCACCCCTCGGAATGGCTTTTTCATGCTCATATGATGAGCCAAAATACGAGGCGGTCCACTCGAGCAGATACAGGATGTGGCGTGGAACTCTTTTTCAGTAGCAGCGTAAGCAGTAGATTTAGGCACGATGCGCTCCTCACGGAGCTGATTAATACTAGTGAGTAACTTGCTTAACGAGCCCGTAGTGATACAGTTCAGCAAGTCTTTCTCTACTACACCAAGATGTGTCTCGATAGACTTTGGCACCTATGAAATATAGTATTGACCTTGAAGAATTCCACAGACGATTCATCCATAGAGAAGTCAAATGTAGACTACTGTAGTCAAATGTACTATAAAATTCGAATATCATGGGCTGAATAATTTCAACATACCTACTTGCTGGAAGGTATTACGTGGCTATTTAATGTACAAGAAAAAGAGAGCTACCAACAACATGATGACCCATCAAAGTGGATACCACATGTAGAGAAGTTATATGGACATGTACCATCATAGGCTTGGGGAGACAAATTTGTTATTAGTTTTCTTCCGTTCCGATCACGCCTATTTCCTGGAGACGAGGACCAGGTTTTGTTTCTTCACTTCTTAGGCATAAGAAAAATCTTTGTGCATATATAATATTCTGGATTATAAACGGGTAAAATAATCCGAACAAGTTTTGATAAAGGCCTCAATCATACACTTCCTTTTGATTCTGGTCATAATGGATTTTTTTATGCGCAGATCTTTCACTGAATCACCGCGTGGTGAAAACCATTACGCCCAAAAGGGTATTGGATGTGAAACGGACCAATGAAAAAATCATAAACAAACAATTGCTTTATTCAGTTATCCACTCAGGAGCATCGGACTGGGGAAAGTAAGCGTGGGCATGAATAGAACTGGGCGCAAATTCACCTCGGCAGTACTGCGCGGAGCCAGTTAATGGCTTTCGGACAATGCTAGAGTAGCTTTTATGCTCCACATCGCAGGACCTGCATGAACACGAGCACCATCAGAATTGTCGGTGAACACGGTGAATTAGATTCACGCACAATGGCATCATGCTCCATCACCTTCCATATCCATAATTCAATCTGGTCTAGATTGGAAAAAGCGCAACACAAACTCCGGCCTCGGGAGTAGACTAGGTCAAAGCCGATCGCGATGGCTAGACCTGCGAACAACAACAACAACAACAGCAAATGCGCAGGACTCGCAGGCCACAAGTCGCGAACCCCGAGACCGAGAGCGACAGATATCAGCGGATGATTAGTCAGTCGCGAAGCCACTTGCTCAGGGCTCGCCAAGTACGCAGCAGCATCGTGATTAACGACGCGAAGCGGAGGCTGTTACACAAGCGTACTTAGAGCGTACTTAGAGCTAAGCGACCAATAATTTAATCCACTCGGTTCACGTGCTTGGGAGGCGTACGTACGAGCGCACCGTTGCGTGGCGAGGATCCGAGTTACCGAGCCGAGGGATCGATCCGGTTGCTCGTCGGCCGGGTCGTCGTTCCGCCGTGTCGGCCCGCGATCCTGCCAAGTGGAGGCGGGACAGGTGGCGCGCATGCATCGAGTGGCATCAAAATAATTCCTCCCGAGCTTGCCTTAACTCTAACGAGGCGCAGCTCCGATTTGACCAAAACCTCCGATCGATCGAGTTGCCATTGTTTACGAATATCCGCGTCTGACTGCGACTGCGAGCCCAAGACATCCATCGCCCGCGCTCTCTCTCGCTCTCGCTCTCGTGTGATCATCGTCGTCGTTTAGCGCGCCCGTTGCTCGACACTTTTATATATAAGTACGTGCGGCAGACGAGCGGCGGTTCTCGTGATTCTTGTTAGTTATTGATCAGACGAGCCGCTGTGTGCTGCCGCTGCTGCTGCTGATGCTGTGGAGCTGTCGTTAGTCTGAGCTGTTGTTCAACGGAGAGAGAGACAGAGGAAACGAAGGAAGGACTGGAAGGGAAGAAGAGAGCGAGAGCCGCCGAGAGAGAAGAAGCAAGACCCGTGCGATGCTGTGCTGAGTGCAGCTCTCTCTTGTAAGGTGAGTTCGTCGTGCGGTTCAGACCTGGCTGGACCTCTGTTCGTCGTCGGGGCATTTGTGGTGTCGAGCCATAGTCGAGTCTAGGACCGGCCGCGGCTTTTCTGTGGGACCGTGCGGGGGGTGGCGAGAGAGAGAGAGAGAGAGAGAGAGAGAGAGAGAGAGAGAGAGAGAGAGAGAGAGAGAGAGAGAGAGAGAGGCCGCGAGAAAGGAGAGGGCGAGAGTGAGTGACAGTAGAATGTGTGTTTTCGGGGCACGCGAGTCGCTCTGAGACATCTGCAGTCGCAGCGTTCGTTCGTTCGTTTGCGCCAGTTGTCTGATTGGGCTCTGGCGGGTTCATGCACGGTATCGATGTCGAAGCGTATGGAGTGGGTCTGTGGGTCCTGAGCCATGTGAGTGGTGAGTCCGCGGTCATAAACCTCAAGCCTTGTCCGAAGGCGAAGGCTTGCACGGGAGTTGGTGAGTGATTCCTCAATTCTCCGGCCGCGCCGAGGCTTATAACTAATCAATCCCATGAGGCATGTCGAGCATTTGTGGAAGTTCGCATTGCGCAACGTGCGCGTTCGTTCTGCTGTGGGGCCATGGAGTAAAGTGCGAGGGGGAGGCTGTAGCTGAGTCTAGACACCCACCGGCTCATGGATTGTTTTCGTTTGTGCGGTTGTACTCTTTCTGGAGCCTAGAGCCGTAGAGTTGACTTTCAATCATTTGTGAGACATCGAAATGCGGGGCTTGAAGTTTTCGCTTGTTTGCTTGAGGGAGGGAGGGAGGGAGGGGTTACGAAGTTTCTTGGGTGTTCTTGATCGCGACGAGCGCTGTGGCTCGGGGCCCTTCGCCCCGCTGATTACATGTCTGCGGGGGGCGCTCGGCGATACTTATTATGACTCGGGTACCTTTTGACCGCTTTGCTTTGCGAGGTGGGGTCAAAGACTTTGCAGCTTTTGAGACGTGGTGGTTAATTTCGTGTAGGCAGAAGAGCTCTCGTGGTCTGATATTGCAAGGTGCTCGTATGCAGGCACGGTCGAGCTATAAGGAGAGGCGAAGAAGCGACCCGGGGTCTGTGGAGGAGTTTCGATTGTGATAGAAAGCGAAGACTCGACTTGAGCGCACGAGCACTTCGCGCACGATAAAGAGCCGGACGTGCAGAGAGAGATGGCTCAAGCTCAAATGAAGCCCGAGTTCGAGAAGGGGGACCACGTATCGTGGAAGTATGGTGCAGGAAAGGCCACTGGCTATATAGTGGAGAAGCTCACCGAGCCCGCGAAGCTTGGCACCAAGAAGTTCCAGGCATCCGTCGACGAGCCCAGGTACAAAATCAAGAGCGACAAGTCTGGCAAGATGGCTATTCGGAACCCGGAGACTCTCGAGAAGATTGACGATGAAGAGCACGACAATGAAGAGGACAGGACTCACGAGAACGGAGCAGAGGAGGACGATGAGGAAGAGGAAGTGCATGCGGAAGATGGAGATGAAGAGAAGCCGAGGGCGGACGCCGGCCATGACGCCGCCTCGGGAGATCAGCAGGAGGATGAGGAAGAGCAACTGAACGGCCACCACGCCGAGGACGGCGAACAGAATGGAAGCAGGAAGAGGCAAAAGTCCGAGGCCCCCGAGAAGCCTGTGGATGATGTCGAGGCGGCGGAGGAGCCGGCTTGGCAACTCGGAGGCGACGAAGCGGATGATATCGGCGTCATAGAGGAGGAGAACAACACCAATGGCAAGCACGAGAAGGCGGAGGTGGACGGCAAAGAGGCCAATGACAAGGAAGAGGCCCCCCACAGAATGCCCCACCTCGAGGCCTCTCAACCTGAAGAGGTCACGGATCTCAACTCAGCGTAGTGTGTCGAGCCCTGTTTCCATAGACACAGTGTAGCTAGCTGGTCGTAGTGTCCAGCCCGCAAAGCCATCAATCCACTTCACGTAGATGTCTGCCGACCGAGTCCTATTCACATGTTCCCAATGCTCGGATCATCATCATCTTACTCGTTGACAGGAAGCCTTGTTAGTACTTCACAAATTTTTCGGAGGAGTTTTTCCATGTTACGTACGAAGGGCTGCATGGGCGAACTCGATGTAGAAGTTGTTGCTAGGACCAGGATGACGCACCGACTTAGATGCAGTGTAGTTTGAGGTTTGCAGTAGACGAGCGTTTTTAGTAGTTGGCTTAGCAGCAACGCCTACTTCCTCCCTCCCCCCGCCACAAATCGCTGCCTATGAAGAAAATTTCATTTGCTGCACTAGGACTGCAGACTTCCTGGGTTCCGGAGTCCTGCGATGCGAGGACCTTTCTTTCTAGCTCGATGCCCTCTCCCCCACCCCTGTCAGTGGGAAGGCCGAGCTTTGCTTCGGGGAAAGGGCGTCCAAATCAAGATATGTTCATAAACAGAGTTCATCAAATTCATATTCTCGCACTTCAGAAAGTTCACTTGCTGATGGTATATCTTGATTTCAGTTCCCGAGGAATAGGTTGGTCGTGCATCGTGCCCCCAGTTGCAGTCTCGTGTCATGGAGTCGTGGTCGAACGCCTTCAAGGACTCTGCCCCCCTTGCCTTGTTTCTCGTCGAAACTCCTCCGTCGCCGGCTGCTAGATTGTGCATGCAATAATGTGCGACAGGCAGGACACTCTGCCCAGTACCAACATCGTCTTTTCGAGTGCTAGGTGTGAGGCGTTGGTTGATTGTATGTCTCTGCGTTGAATTTGAACGTGCCATTCATTATACGCCCGAACTCGGGGTGAAAGAAATAGATTAAATATTGGATGGGGCTGCTGGTCTTGGTCGTCACCTTCGGTTAGGTGGTGACGGTTTGGATCGTTTACTTTTCCTCCCATCATGAAAGTAATTGTACCGTCCGCGAGATATATCATACATTGTCCCTTCCAAAGCGCCTACAGGTACTAGGCGCGTTAAACGAGAATTGGACTTCGATCGGCATATTCGTGAAAGTGGGTGATAAGAGAAGAGAACCTCAGCTTTTTCAAAAGAACACGGCTCAAATTCGCGCGGGTTTGAGTGTGACACTTCCGTGCCGTAGCTGCCCGCTAGTATCGAGTTAAGTTGAGTGGCAGTGCACGTCCCGACCGAGAAACTGGTTCTTTCAGGTTGACTTTCATGCACAAGCGCCCCCTTGATTATGCAGATCATAAGTCATCCACGCGCTACGCGGCACACGGTTGAGCGAAGAAATGCACAGAGTCCAATTGGTCAGATTTTCAGCACTTCGCCAAATTTTCTGCACTTTGGTCAGAGTTTATCGTTGCGGTGGGTGACGAGGTGACGTGGAAGTAGTCTGCACGCTGACCATAACCTGTAGTATCTGGATGAATCTATTCAAAGTTAACCGTATACCAATTCTCGACTTTTCGTTCGCTCACGGTTTCACATTGGTTGCATCAATGATTTCACGATGAGAACAACTTAATCGATATTTTCATCAGAGCTCCTGGTTTGTTCCCTGGTAGGTACGTTACTGTCGGTGCATCAGTTTTAAAAAGCTCGATTTTCAATCCTCAGGGAGCATAGGACTCTAGAAAGTTGTCACATCATCTGCACCTGTGACGTAGCTTAAGTCAATTGTCCTATAGCACTACTTTTTATGCTTAGCAAAGTTTAGGTATACTATCGTTCGTAGGAGTTTGATAGGTTGCTTGTAGTCTTCGGCTCATTGTGAGGCTAGGGTTGACCAGTGCATCAGATTTAAAAAGCTCTTAGTGAATCCGCAATGAAATTAGGCGTTGGATCAATGTTGTTCATCATTTGCACTGGTGTGATGTTTGCATCAGCTCTACTGGTTTTGGCTAGATCAGAACGATTGTTAGATCAGAAAATTCACTGCCCAAATGGAGAGGGCAACGAAGTGAAGCCAATCACCATCTGGTATTACCCAGTTCGGTCTTGGCGACCTCTAGCACTTTTTATGCCATTTGCAAGGGCACAGAAGTGACTCTAATAGGCCGCCGTCGCGTCGGTGGTCACTGAATCTCTATGTTTTCTACGAGGGCAGCGATTTATGCTGGTAACATCGACACCCCTCTTCTACCTGCACCATCTGATCTGACCGAGAATTCTATCACGATAATCAGCCCAGCCATTCAGTCGGTCAACACGCTGAGAAGCCCAGCAGCTGGGAAACTCGAACCTCGCAGCAAGTATCAGACAGAGATAAACCGAGCGCCACTATAACGCGGACGGTGTGAAAGCGAAAACTGTAAGGCCGTTAAAAAAAAACCTACATTGAAAATCTCGGATCACCGCTTCGAGAAAGCCCTCTTCGATATCTCGTGAACGCCGGGCGTTCACACGAGCACTACCGAAGGATCCTGCAATTCGCCACTACGACAGAGATAGTTCGGGTTCTCGGGTCCAAAGCTCAGAGGGAAACCCCGAGGAGCTCTCACGCTTAGTGAGTCCTCGTGGGTCATGTCAACCCCCTTGTGATCGAATGGTGTGATCGGCAGCCCGTTCACACCTTTCGAAGTACCAGAGACTTATACACCCGGATTAAGGCTTCCTGGCCCTGCGTGGGAGTTGCCAAGTTTCTCAAAGAGGTTGGATTTAGGGTTTGATGAAGGTTGGATCTGACGGTAGGGAGGGGTCCACTTGGTGAGGATCCGTCGCCTTCAGTCCTGGTCCAAGACTTCTTCAGGATTGGATCGGTTAGGTGGAACAGTTAGCAGACGATTGGAATGGGCCCCTTCATCTCTTCCCAAAGGACTTGTCACCAATAGATTTTTTCCGTTGGAAGATAGAAAGCGATATGGACTATTTCTATCTTTAACTATTATAAGAGGAGCACCAAGTATTTGTGCAAACAAGATAATAAGACCCCATCAACTCCTTGATAGGATGAAACTCGAAAGCGGAGGATGCGGCTAGACCGTACTAGCTTTAAACATCAGAATTCCTCATTCTCTAGGTTAAGGGATTGATATTATTCACCAACCTACAACGTATCCCACTTGCTATCTCATTCACTTCAACTTCAAGTGCACTTTTGTCGAGGTAAAATATACACTTCTCATGTTAGACTACAAGTCATACCAAGTAAATCAAAACTCCATTTATCCCAGTATATTTTCACCTTTTTTTTTCTATTTATATATTTATATAAAATAATGGTTATACTCCGCTTCTAGTATGTCCCTTTAACTTTCACATACTTTCTCTATATTTGAATATAACCTTAAATAAAAATTTATTTGAAAATCAAATTTTTTTTCATATTTCTTGATTGAAATAACTTGTGTCAGAAATAAAGTTCTAATATACGTGCATTCAGTTTTCCGAATTTAGTATCGGTTAGTAATCACCTCTGCCGGACCTCAATGCATTAAAGCTAAATTTTCCTTCTAAATAAATGAATTTAAATACATATAATTATATAATAGCTCAAAGTTGCTCTTAAATTTTCCAAAATTTTCCATGATATTGTTCTTGAAAATTCCCATAATATTATGTTCAGCTATCATTTCATAATTGCAAGCTTTAAGGTTGAAAAGTTCATATTTGAATTTTAATTTTCAAATGATAAATTAAAATCTTTCGATTTAAGATATTAAACTAAGATTTTTTGATACTATACACCACAATCATTTAATCTCAGAACGATATTTGAAATATTGAAGCATAAATTTATAAACATATGTTGGACTATGTTCTGAAATTTTTCATTTCAAACTGAACATATTACTTTTGACACAACGTTGAATTATTATCATGGTGTTCAATTACAAATCATAAGTTTATTTGCAGTAGTAACTGCGAATAAAATTCCAAATAAAATTTAACTATGTCAAAAATAAAAGAAAATATGAAGTTTTCTATATGATATTGGATATCAGAAATGGTAAAATCTTATTTCTAAAAGTTCAGCTTAAAAATAAATGCATAAATTTAAAATGTATGTTTTAAACAAAAAACTTACTTCAATTTTGAAAACTATGGATGAAACACTAATTGCATCAAAATATTCATGGTTATGTTAAAAAAATATTTATATGTCAAAACACTTTAATGAATTATTTAATTGAACAACAAATTATTGGAAAATAAAATGTATAATTTTCAAATTTTAAGTGTATACGGATTATAATATTTTGTGAAAAAAAAGGGGCTGAATCCCAAGGGTTTAGAATGAAAAATGTAAACTTTCAGTTCATCTCAATCTGTCAAGTATATGATTTATTAAAATGCAATGAATAGAATATTCATATTTTAGACTATTCATATTTTGCAGTAAGTTTTATTTCTTCTAGCTATGTTCAGATCATTAACTTTAACATCGTTGCACATCCAAATTATTCTAGTTTCTTTTGAATAATTTTGGGGTATATTGTAGAGGTTACAATGGAATTTATCTCTAAATTTATATTTTCAAGTACGTAATTCACGAAAGTAGAAATAATGTTTATATTATATTATCAGTTCAATTGAAACTGATAAAAAATAAATTATTGGAAAATTTATGACATTTTTTATTAAAATATAAATATTCAAATTCAAAGATACCTTAAAAAGTAAATAATAATAATAATAATAATGCATCAGAACCGAACAAGTTAAAGAAGATATTTCCAGAAGTGTTCGGACATAGGTGTAATTAGCAGTTCATGTCTAAAGAAGTCAAAGTAAATTACTTTTTCATTCAAAATCAGCATTCAAAATCAACTTGTTAATTTAAATTATTTCTAATTTGATTTCAAATACTGCTCTTATTTAGTTCAAAAAGAAAACTAAAATCATCAAATTTATTTACTTTGCTTAAAACTTGAATGGTGAAGCAATTGGTTACTATAACAAAAAATCTTATTCCATATACGCATCGGGCGTTGTCGTATGAGTTTAACCAGGGTTCGGTTTTGAATGTAGAAAAAGTGCAACAATAATTTGCAGAAAATCCGTGTACGTGGACAGGCACGACACTTTTGCTCGCGTGCATGAAAGTGTACGCGGATGGCAGATTCACAGGCTCTGCTTCTGCCTGGAGCGCTGGACGATGCAGCGAGCATGCGGTGCATTCGGTGGGCAATTCTTCCGCAAGCCCTGTGTCAGTTCCAGTCCGAGAAAAAAGTGTCAATTGTGAGCCGCTTTTCGACTCACCCTGGACTCAAAATCGGACTTCCTCTGAGCCACCATTGTCAAATTGGCCCACATTTGCTTCCAGCATGATGGAGTGACTCTCGCCCTCGGGTACACAGCATAATCTCACAGCTTTGACCTTCTGCCTTTCTTGCACAGCGTGGTTTACGGTGTTTTTGTTCATCTCACTTCTTCCGTTCACAGCTGCCAACTGGACAGCGAAATGCTCGAAAGATTGTCCTGACCCAGCTCTCGACGGTGCCCAGTTCCGACTCTCTTCCCATTTCAAACATCGTTAACGTGGGGATGATCGAATGAACAACGATTGCAAGCTACATCTCAAATCAACAGACTTATGAATGACCTCACATGATAAAGCGATTGGCAATCACAGTAGTCACATGACGACATGTCCTGGACATTTGCCTCTCATAGTTGTTTAGCCAGAAACAGTAACAGCAAAAATTGATACTGAGCGAGCGGAGATTGCAATTATTCGAAAGTGGTCAAGTCATGCAACATGGGCTCTTGGAATGATTTGGATGAGGGGATAGATTAGAAGAAATCTCATGAGCTGAACGGTTTTTGTGGAAACAAGTTCCTGGAAACAGAATCTCCAAGTTGGGCTTCGACGCTGGTTTGAGAAGACATGATAGGTCAGATTGATGCCACTGCTTTATGTGCATGCTCGTTGACGAAATTCACACCGCCGTGTGCGCCGTTGAAGGACTTTAAAGAGAATGGCTGATCTGAGTCCAATCCGAACTACAACACTAGTGCCAGGATTATAATTGGCCATAACTTCACAGCCCTCGTCGATGGCGGCTTGTGAGTCGGTATCGGAGAATCACTCGATACATTGAACTTAACGACATATATTCATCCTTTCGACCCCATCGTAGAATCTTACAAGGTATGCTATGCCAACACTTGAATCATATTCAATGAATACGACGCAAAATCCTGTACGGGACACTCTTAACACTTTGATAAGTAACCTAAACTGCCATTGAATTCGTGACGCTGTTGGACCAGTTTCTCACGTTCTCTATGCCGTGCATCTATCGCAGATGCCTTTGGCCATCAGTTCTTCCACTACTGGATCCCATGACTCAATCATTGGCATCGACACTTTAGATGCCGATGTTTACAGGTTCGCAATTCCTGTCCACCCGAGCCATGAGTTCTCATGCCCCACCGAATTTCGACATAAGGATTTTAGAACTTGCAAATGATGCCCTTCTAGTTCGTATAATCGGATGTTTTCCTTATCAGTGTGCAGGAAATAAGTGTTTTCCATCTTATGGTCCCCCAGACAGCTTGTGGTCACCTGACATCGTTCGCATGCCTGACGTTGTTGGGCATAGTTGGTGAAATTGAAAGTCGGGGTTTGTGAGTGATGCTTACTGGAAAAAAAGGTTGAAAACTATTGTACTGCTGGAAAAGTAGGAACGGAGACAGAATTTCTGAAAGGGCCCTCGTCTGATGCTCTCTTTGCAGATTGAGTCAAGTGAGTCGGAACCTTCGCAAGTCCAGGTCCAGATCCAGAACCAAGAAGGGCAGGCTGAACAAATTTGTCAGAGATGTTGGAAAAGCAGGAAGAGACATGATGAGAGGTCATCAGGATGTTCACACGGACACAGAACTCAGTGATGCTTCCTCTAGTAGCTGCAGGTTGTGCAAGAGACCAGACATGACAAGCGCAAGCTGCAGTCACCAGCATGATAGTTTAAGCAGAAAAGCTAGCATAGACTCGGCCTCGAGTCAAAATTTTCTCGCAGACACCACCCACAAATGTCGACCTGGTTGGACCGAAGAGAGTGGTCGATGGATTTTTGGTCGAGTCATTGATCCTCGTACCAGGCAAGTGCAGATGTGGAATCGGGTGTTTCTGATAACATGTCTTGTGGCCGCAGCCATCGACCCTTTGTTTCTGTATGTCCTCTCGGTCCACATGGAGCTTGCCTGCATCTATGCGAACAAGAATTTTGCTATAACAGTCACCATCATCCGAGCTTTCATCGACATTATGTACCTGTGTCATATGTACATACAGCTGAAACTAGCCTACGTTTCCAAGGAATCTCTGGTTCTTGGAACAGGTCTGCTGGTCTGGGATGCACGCCAAATAGCAAGAAATTATGTGTGCAACACATGGGCTTTCATGTTCGATGTCTTCGTCATCCTTCCCATCCCGCAGGTAGTGGAGCGCATCTAAAACCAAGATCTTCTTTTTGAACCTACTTCATTACTTCGCTTTCTTTCAGTATATAAAAAAAAATGATCTGATCTAGAATCTCTTTACAGGCACAGGCCTAAACTCAGACACATTGTAAGCTCGTCAATGATCACTAGCATTGCATATTCATGCTTCTTCATTTTTCCTTTTAGTATCTCATATGCAGATTCTTGTGACTAGATATCGTACAGCCCCGAATGGTTTCTGAACTCGTTGAAAAATTTGCCATTAGCACATACTGATTGTATTCAGAAACCTTATAGTATTGGGTTCTGCTTCTAACTTTGACCGAAACATACTTCTTACCTGTACCATGGACATCAAACTAGGTTCTAACTTGGAAGCAGTGCACGAGCATGTGTGCAGTTTCTCTTCTGGTTAGTGGTACCAGCTATCATTACCAGTGGTGTGCGAGTTTCAGTGTTGTTAGGAGTGGTTCTGGCGGTCTTCTTGTTTCAGTACATTCCGAGGGTAATTCACATGGTTGTGCTCATCAAGCGCATGCAGCATGTCACAGGTTACGTCTTTGGAACAGCTTGGTGGGGCTTTGCTCTCAATCTGATAGCATACTTTGTTGCTGCCCATGTAAGATAACTCTTGCTCCTTATGATTGGTACTTCATAAAAATCAAGACTGACTAAACCAAAGTATGAGATTGAATATTTCAGAGTAGGAGCCGTTCTTAAATAAAAAGGACCATGAGCACAAACCTTCCAGATATCAATTTTTATTGCATCATTCAGGAGAGGAATAGTTTCTGAGCATGTCATGAGTGTTTTTCTCAGATAGCTGGGGCTATATGGTACCTTCTTACAGTCAACGAGATGGAACAATGTGCAATGGAACGCTGTTGGTCCATGGAGAATTGCCACACGAAATACTTTGGTTGTCCGAAGGCCTTATCATACGGGGACCAACCACTCCTTGAGGATCTGAAGAGAGCATCATTCGCAAGCGATGAGTATTTGCAGAGAGACTGCTTACGCAATGGTGGGCGTTACAATTTTGGTATTTATCATCATGCAGTGCCTTTGCCAGGGCAGGCTAAATGGCTCGACAAATTTTTGTACCCGCTGTTTTGGGGCTTGATGACGTTGAGGTATTAATCATTTTATGCGAGCTCTTTCTCTTAATGAGAACAAATTTCTGAGCTAACTTTGAAAGAATTCTGTCATTTATCCAGTACTAACTTCTCTTAAGTTAGCTAGATATTCCAAGACTTGAAGAACTTCACCTTAGCAGCTAACAACGACCAATTTAAATTATGAATGGATGGATGAAAACATGACATGGTATATTCATCTGAAACAATGGGGGTGTTCATACTGCAGCTCCTTCGGCAATGCTCTGGTACCAGGGAATGAACGGCTGGAATTGTCCTTCAGTATATTTGTCATAACGTGTGGATTGCTTCTCTTTATGCTTCTTATTGGAAACATTCAGGCATGACATTTCCAATCCATCTTGAAAGTAGGACCCTTGAAGGATGTGCTGACTCTATAAAATTCGACGACCTGAAGATAATGAAGTAGAGACTTTATGTCGTTTGTAGAACGTTATTTACGAACATCATGTCAGCTTCATTCTTCTGGGTTTGCATCTTGAGCAGGTTTTCCTCCATTCAATCACTGCGAGGAAGGAAATGATGCAACTGCGCATCAGAGATATAGAGTGGTGGATGAGAAGGCGACAGCTGCCATCTCGATTACGACAGCGTGTAAGGCACTATGAACGTCAGCGTTGGGCTGCTACAAGAGGAGTGGATGAAACCTCTATGGTCGCTGACCTTCCGGAAGGCCTTCGTCGTGATATAAAGAGACACCTCTGCTTAGATTTGGTTCGCCAGGTGAGACGCCAGGGAAGTTCTGTAGCTTCAAGGCCAGTATAAAAAATGCTGAAAGAGGAAAGAAAACAATATACATTCTGGTTCGTGGATTTTTAAATGACAAGTATTTTTCATAATCCTCATGACAGAACTCTTTAAAACTGAAAGATGACCTATTGCTTTGCAGGTGCCACTTTTCGAGCATATGGATGAACTAGTTTTGGACAACGTTTGTGAGAGATTAACAGCTCACCTGTTCATCAAGGGTGAGATGGTAAGTGAGACAGTACCACACGTGTGATAATGGGTAAAGGTATTCTGCAATTCTGAAGTCATTGCTGCTTGACCTTAATAGCTCTTGCATGAAGCACCTTTTCAGAGAATGGTCTAGCGCACTACAGTCTCCCACAAATTTATGTAAAATCCACAGAAATTAGAAACTCATGAAGATGTAAACAAATTTATGGTGTAAGTTTCAGGTGCTAAGAGAAGGAGATCCAGTAATGCGGATGCTGTTTCTCGTAAGAGGTCACTTTCAAAGTTCATACCAGCTGAAGAACAACCAGTCCAGTTACACCCTCCTGGGACCTGGCAACTTTTGTGGAGATGAACTCCTGTCTTGGTGTTTGAGAAAAACTCCTGTCGATCGGTTACCCCCTTCAACCGCGACATTGATAGCTTTAGATTCGGCTGAGGTATTTTCGTTAGAGGCCAGAGATTTGAAGTTTGTAGTCCAACACTTTCGTTACAAATTTGAAGACGAGAAGATGAAGCGTACACTGAGATTCTACTCATCCGGGTGGAGAATGTGGGCTGCTGTAACTATTCAACTTGCTTGGAGACGATGTAAAGCTAGAAGGACGGCCAAAGATGGCTACACGCTACCATGTGCATCTCTGTTCTCTGTGCCGGCCTCTTACATCAACATGGCCGACTCTGAAGCGGCCATGAGGAATAACCGCCTAAGATTCTTTACAGCTATGATCACATCCCCAAAACCTTCTACTCATCTTGAGTAGAAAGGGATCCAATTCTCTATACACTGTAAATTTCCAAGCTTGGGCATTTGTCTCAAGGTTACCTGAAGGCTCCTACGTTCCTGGCCACATTGATATGGACATCTCAGATTTCGACCGACATTAAGTTCGTGTGTAATGTATATATCTTCAGTTCTCAAGTTTTAATTTCCCTTTTTTTATTCTCGGAGAAATCTGGGAACAATAACATCTGTTCATCGAGGAATTTCTTTGCACTTCAAAATTGCCCTTCTGTTCGTGCAGATTAGTGTCTATAATCATGTATCATCATAATGCAACAGTTGTCTGATGGCTCTTTGTCAAAAGCAGTTCTGGAAGAAGGTTTTCCACCATGGAAAGTGTGAATCCGTCGTGATAAGGGCAGGCGAACTACTGCCAGACTTTTATGCTGATTAGTCATCCTTCTTTACTATACTCTGGTGTCTTTCTGCTAGGAATACGCAACAGGTCTAGAATATGAGTTCTACCCATAATAATGCAGTGCATATTAGTGTTTGGGTGGCAAGTTATGGTCGTCGGAGACGAAGTTTGTCGTGGTCTCAGGCCAATCTTATAATTCTATCTGAGAACAAGAGACTGAGTGTGAAATCAACAGCTATACCCCCTTTAGTGATTTCATATTGTGTTTGCACTCAACGATAAAAAGTTCTCAAAAAGTCAGACCGAACTGCTGCTGTCTTCCACAGCATCCCAGCTCTAGATTTGTCAAGATCTTTTGCGACACAGTAAGGAACAGAGCTGACTTGGCTGAATAACATAGACCAGTTGAATCCTCCAAAACCTCGAGATTCCTGTGTCGTAATCCCAATGGGTCTTTTGATGTCGCTTATTTGAATCTCGAGTTTTCTGGACGCCAGAAAGTTGCAACAGGGAGCTTCAGATTAGTCTTCCGATTGACAGGGTGAGCGCACGGTGAGAAAGTGACCCGGTGGAAGGGGCCGAAGACCTCTCCATCTAATAGAACATCGAAGTTCCTTGGACTTTCTTCTTCCATACTGCGTATTGCCTCAATGCTGATCCAGTTCGCCATTTCTGGGCGAGACCAGTAAGCAATATCTGACAGAGATTTAATCTTCTTGTCTTGAACAACTTGGTGAGCAGAGTCCAGCACGAAGAAATCCATGTAGTCTGACCATGGCTCACAAGCCAATCTTTGCTCATGAGGCTTTGGTACATTTATTACCATTATGGAAATGTAACTTCCCTTCATGTTTGTTTGTGGCAGCTCCTCGAACTCCAGTCCAAGACCAGTGTAGGTGATAGAAACTGAGAGAGCAACTCTCGCAGCCAGTTCCTCAATTGTTTCTGCCGCTGCCCTAGCTGGTCGGGGCGCTCCCGCATGTTGACCGAGTTGCCTTTCTCCCATTGGACTCACCATAGCCGCTGTTATTCCAATTTCAGCTCTTCCAAAAAACGGAATGGTGCAGTAGGTCTCAGTCTGTCCATCATGGTACCAAGCTTCGCAAGCGTAGATGCTAACATGGAAGACGTTTTTCGCTTCTAGTACATAGTTCTCGATCTGCTTCGTGAGCAGATTTCTCGGGCTCACGGTATTCAAGTCCGGGAGCATCTGTTGTTGCTGTTGGCCACGGTGCTTGGATCCAGAAGGATCATCGAGACACTCTTTAGGATCTCCAACGTGAGGAACGGCTGGGAGCCGACTGGTGAGCATTCTGTTGATGTTCGCATCGTACCACAGATCATTTCTGGCTATATAGCCTGCCAGAGAGTTCACCTCCCCGGTTGGCAATATATAGAACCTCACGTCTAGCTTCTCTAAGAAGCCCAAGGGTAACAATTCACCGTAATAATGTAGGTTGACAAAGCCTGCAAGCATGTAGTTTAGAGTTCCATCGCCACCTCCAACCATCACCCTCACCACCTCTTTGACACCGTGTAGTCGGAAGGCCATATATTCAGGAGACTGATATGCATTCAGATCGACACTTCTGCTTATAATGTCGAACAGAATGTCTTCGGCTCCTGTTCGAGAAAAGCGAGGCAAACCGCCAGCGGTCCCACTCGTCATAACATTTTTATTAGGCTGCCAGGTCGGCTCAGCCTTGATGGTCGTAAATCTCATTGGATTCAATCTGTACAACGCATCATTAGAACATGGCATGTGCTAGAAGCTCTATATACTCTCTGAGCTTCATGCCCTGGCCTTATTACATACACTTGCTCGAAACGAAACATTACATGAAGCACCGACCTTCATGTATCAACAGTTTTTCTCCTTCGAAATGGTTGGAAATGCTTACTATCTCAGCCTATTCTTCTACCGAGCGTTGACAAAAACTGCATTCGTAGGAATTACAACCGCTGAGTTTTGAACTAGAAAACTGTCACAAGTTCCTTTCACAAGTACCTCAAATTTAGCTTACCTGTTTGTGGGGAGGTCGTCAATCAGTGCTATCTCGACCTCCGGCATAATCAGATCTCTCAGCCCAAGCGTTTGACAAAGTTCATCCCAAATATCTTTCACTTTATGGGCACGAATTTGTGCTGCTTGCAAGTGGTCCTCACACATAACGGCTTCTTCCATGATTTGCAGTAGTCTTTCATATACGGATGCTACAAAATCCGGAGGCTGTTGAGAGATAACGAGAGGGACATAAGCCTGACTCTCCGTCACCACTTCTTCAACCCCGCAACAGCACAGCATCTGGAGTATCAGACGCCACCGAGTGTAGTGGATGTAATCAGTGTCGTCGTAAGGTTCTCCTTCAGCCTCTAAGGGCGTGGCATGGAGGAGAGCCGTGAGGTTATAACTTCGGGGGCACTTGGTGTTTAAAACAACATGAGTAGACGGTGGCAGAAGTCTGCTGGGCTGCAACAAACCAAATCTAGCATCACATGCTGCGCATCTGTTCCTCGAGGAGTAGCCTGTGAAATCCCCATACCGAGAAAGGAGGAAGTGTGCTTTGTTATGGTGGCAACCAGATCCTAACTAAAGAAAAATTGCAAGCAGCTCTACCTCCTGTTCGACATCACCGTTTGATGTTAGTTTGATATCAATGTGTGAGTGGGATCCATATGGATCACCTCTAGATAGTTTCTCTACCCGAACATATCATGTGGATTCTCTTGCATTTATCATAGCTTGCTCACACTTCATCTACTTATAAGGTAGAATTTGAACAATGCTCTTGAGGTCAGATCTTTCAGTGTATCACTCTCGCCATTGTACCAAGTTCCGACCCGAATTCAGATAGATTTTCTCACCACCCTCACGACTCACCGATCCAAGAGCTCACAACTGTGGTCAGTGGCAAGATGTGATTGCTTCACTTACTGAACTCTGAGATTTGACACAGACATCCTAAAACCTAAAACAAGGTGGCTCGTGACTCTTTAATTACAATGTTAACCTTAAGAGATAACTTCAAAGTAGATTACTATTTTACTTTCGATAAGTGCCCCACCATCAATACAATATTTACTTCACTGCAAAACTGCTATGGTCTCACTCTCATATTAATTCCTACCATGTTACAACGTTGAGATGTTACGTGAAGGCGACTAACTATCACCTCACCAGGTGCTTTGTGCTCATTTTGAAGAATTTTCGCAGTGCCTCGACCAATTTCATGTATTGGCTCAAAAAAATCTGCGTATAGTTCTGCAATGAAGCGGCCTAAGTCCTGATTTTCATCGTTCAAATGAACCTGCAAGTTTGTATTGAATGCCAGCTCTGTCAAAATGCAAAGCTAGGACAGAGGTCTTACGAAGTCTAGGAAGGTTGCGTAAGAATGGGTCCTACGTAGAAGTTGTGAGTCCTCTGGAATCTACTTGTACACCTAAATTGCGATTGCAACCTTTGTAGGGCTGGTCCTTTCATATATCATACATATGTTCGATCAAAGCCAATAAAATTCCATCACTGTTTCGAGCTCCAATATGGAAAGTCAGACCTTGTTTGAAAAAAAAAAACAAAAAAAAACGTAGTTTTGGAAACATGAAACGAGTGACGCACATGTGAAAAAATAAAAAAACATACGAGAATAATTCGTTGATAAAGGGATCTCTGACCAAATCGAATATTAACAAAATTCCTATATAATCCAGACTGAAACACGTTCATAACCAGTGTAATAATTAGCAGTTACAACGGTATGGGCGCTGATTAAGGAAGTATTTCTTACAAGTGACACAATGCCGTTCAGGGTTGTTAGAAGGCACATGATTTGGAACTCAGAGACGGGAGTCAGGACAGTGTCTTCCCTGGCAATAATCGCAAGCGCTCCTCTTATTCCGGCGACAACAAGTTGACCATTCCCATTTAACACCTCCTGCTGCAACCACAAATATACCCATCCTGTACCTGCGTTTCCACACTACTGCTAATTGATGATGAATGTGAAAGTTCTTGCGGTCTTTGCGACGGAAGATTTGGCATTTTCAGGAGACGATTAAAGTTTTCCTCGGGCTGTTCTCTAGTTAACTCGGACTTTGAGTTGGTAGTCTCTTCCATGACTCCAACGGATCTCTTTCATTTGTCAGTCACAGAAAGAGTGGGAACTCACCAATGAGACTGTTGTCGACCGTGGAACTCTTGCAACCCATGTAGCCCGCATACTGATATAAGAATGTATCCAAATTGGTCAACCTCTCAGACTGATCCCACTTCATAAAATTCAGCACCTGCAGATGCAATATATTATCACCATTAGAGCCTACACTATTCTGTACAAAGTACTGCTGAAGACAATTTCCAAAAATGTGATTAACTGATATGATAAATCACTTCGAAACGTGATAAACAAACAAAGGAACCAGTACAGAGTCGGATTTCATAAGTGCAGACTCATAAACTGTAAGCTTTGTTCAATGACTTCGGCATGGGTTTGAGTAATTTATATGTTTCCTCTCAATGACAACATAGACACTGCGGACGAGATTCGGCTTTTGGACCAATTTTGACGAGTCTTAGTCATGATCAAACAAGATGATTAGGGCATTTGAAAACCGATGCATTTCAGACTAGCAAGGTGACTTGCCACGCCCTTCCAAGCCAACAGATTCATGCGTTCCAGCAGGGGATCCGGTGTAAGAGATACAAGCGCAGCGGTAATTCTGGGGGTCTTGTAATTGATAGGATGAAAGAACATCAGCAGAATGATGGTGTTCAAGACTGCAGCCCTCATGGATGTGTGTATCTCTGAGAATCTATTCAGGATTATGGATATACAAGATAACTAGCACTCGAAACTTGTTACGGACATAACTACTTGATAATCATTGCTTCAAAGATTTGGGGTTTTGAGCTGAAAAATGTGGACGGATACGGAACTCGGCAGGAATCTTGGTGAAGATTTTGAAAGTTCGCGTGACGAGGGGATGGCCCGGACTGTATGGCTCCGCATCTTTGACTTCATACTCCTTGCCAAAATCCCACTCCCGTTGAGGACCGATGGATTTTTTCATGTGTTCGGGATTAATCTCTTCTTCGATGTCCATATCGTTAATTCGAGTGAGAAGAGCCTCCATGAAAGCAGTGGCTATGTCCGGTGCGAGCATGAGAGACCAGAAGTTGAAGTACGCTATGTCTGCAAAAATTGGATCCTGTCTTTTCTTCTTCCGCCAGTCTTTGGGGTTGAACGACTTCGAAAATATAATTCCTCGATTTGCTGCAGAGCAATATCCACAAAAGATCATCAAATATAGGTTGCGCATACTGAGGCATTTTCTGGCACAGCACTGCGGAGAAGAGATCACTACTGGGCATTACTTTAGGTTTATAATGCAGGTACTGGACGTCAAACGACAATCTTGAAGCCGTTCTGACCCTCACTCAAAATTCCGCAGCAAGTTTTCAAAAATCAGCCATATCGAGAACACACTGCCCGCTTGCCAGTCTGTGTAGACAGGAATTCTTCACCGAATTGTTTGATGCCTAAAATGGTTTGTCCAATCTGCTCTCTAAACCATCGCTAGTATAGCTACAAATCTGACAGTGAAGTTTGAGATGTACCTTCTTGAAATAGTGGATTTTGTGAACCAGTTGCTCGCAAGATGCGCTTGATGTCGTCTTCGATCAACTTTAGATTATTCTTGTCTTGCTCTTTCTGCTTTCTTGATGACAGAAGTTGTCCTATGACCTGCATGAGACGATTGTCGACTCTGTAAACGTGTCATTCATTTTCGTCATCCACTTTCTAGGTTTGAAAGGTCGATTGAAGCTATCTTTCATTTTTCAAGGAATACTGGCAAGCAATGACGTCTTACACGTAAACGTGCTTCACAGGCGTTCCAAGAACGCGTTATGGACACGAGCTTGTTGCATTCTTTCTCACGCTATCATCAATTTCAAAACGTGGAGGTGATATGAGATTGAATAGGCTCAAACCAGATTATGCATTTTGTGGACCACTGGAAGCACGTTCTCTCTTCACTTAGGTCTGAAGAAACGTGATGGCACACAATCTTGTCGGAAGAATGATTTTCTTTCCAAGAGACAAAATTTATCGGCCGATGTTTTCAGCTATATTGCCAATTAAACATGGTTGGCGTAATTTGGAAAGCTTTTATTCCTCCACAAGCTGATTGGATACGTCAAGCATACTGCCCACCTCACTTGGCAGTAGACACGAATCTTCGAATCGACAGTGTGTTTATTATTCCATTCTTCCAACCCAAAATTCAGGTCTCGAGCAACATGGACATTCAGCATCCAAGCGGAGCGTGGGCATGTATCCGATTACAGTGTCGAAAGTTCTCAAATTTGGTGTTAATTTGGTATTCTTCCACTTATTCGTATGCGTACCCATGCCTACAGAAAACACAGTACGTTCAATCACGATCAGACGAAGATCAGAAGGATGCTCACTCCACTACTAGCTATAACGATATAATTCACTGATAGACATGCAGCAAGCGCTTCAGGCGAAAGACGTGAAAGATTGCCATCAAGCTACCCTCGCTCACATAGAGCTGCGGACGGAATTGTAGCATCATACGCACAAACAACGATAACGGCACGTATTCAGTTCCATGCATGCGTGCTGTAATCCGTCCTGCGCTCCGGGTTCATGGAAAATGGTAAATCCTAATAAAATACCGATCGCCGTACTAAACTTGCCACGTAGTTCCCCTACGCAGCCCGCTTGATCCGCAAGCAATGGATGCAACTCCGATTTGAGTTAATAAGCTGCAACGACCCGTCTCCGAGAAATGAGGAAGGGACAAATATAGAGTAGTCGCCGTGTCCTTTCCACTTTCGTCCTTGGTCAGACTATTCGGAAATACAGTCACTCTAATCCTAGAAAGTAGGAGGAACTAAGAGGGCAGAGACTTATCAACTCAGAAAATAAGCTATTAAGAACGTTCCGATAGCTTCAAGATCCTAACCAAACTAAACCGTCAATTTTATCATGTAGAAGCGGAACGAACGAGACTGTACGTTCCGAATCTGCACAGCAACTTCCTTTCCTGTCATCCAAGTAGGAGTAATTTCTATCAAAGTTTCAAACTTACGCCTAGATAATCCATCAAATGTCTATTTTGCGAAGCAGACCACGACCGAAGCATGACATTCCATATATTTTGTAAAATCGGACTGAACACGACAAGCAGCAACAAAAATACCACATCTGACAAGACCAAGTCTGGAGCCGATCAAAAGAACTTCTTTTCTGAGGCATCAAGAGATGTAACAAAGCACGTGATAAAGGTGACCAGGAAACGACTGGCAGTCTACATGTTTAAAGATTGTCTTCTTATGGTATATATATAGGCCTGTGTTTCCACTCGGGCACCTCAGTGTCTAATCAGACACTGATTAGTGAAGAAGTACTGTTACAGAGACTGAGTCGGCGAAGAATGAATAAGGGGAAGAAGCTTTAACTTGAAAAGAACCCCTTTCAAAGAATCTCCCTAGCAATAATCAGGTAGTGAAAGTAAGTACCCTTTTTCTCCAACAGGCCTCACCTACCTTACATGGATACCCTACAATCGATCGTGGTGCTCTTCCGCTAGCTGTTGAGCTGTTTATCTCGATAAACACACTAGCATCATTCTGATGAAATAAGGGAACCGAAAAATGGAGGCACAGGGTCCAGATCCTGTGCAAGCAAGCGTGCCGCTTTTGTAGAATTAATTAATATCAGACCAGAAGAATCGTGTCGCCCGCAAGGGCTCAGAGGCCCTAAGAATCTGGCGGAAGTCCTACCTGTCCATGTTTTCTCGAGGTCCTCTATTTCCTGGAAGACACCCCCTAACCTAGGCTGTATACTCATTCTGTTGATTCATTCAATTCGTCTACTTCATGTCCCGTCCCAATTCGATGTCTTTCATCGGTTGTTGGTCCAGACCACTCTTCAACAGAGCAACGTCCTCTTCTGAAAAACTGGACTCCTTAACATAGCTCAAAGATGATTGCTTCGCCTGCAATTTCGCTTGCTCCACTGCCCAGCTGTATATCACCATACCCAACACAGCCATAGCCATGCCACTCATATTCTTGAAAGTCAAGACCGAGTCAAACAATATCCATCCCAGGGTCAAAACGCAAACGGTCTTCATGTGCCCCAACACCTGGAAGGATACGGCAGAAAAGCGACCGATGCACAAATACTGGCTCATGTTGCAGAATACTGCTAGCGTGCAGGATAGACCGATGAAAAACTGCATACACGAATCGGGTCAGTGCATTCAACAACTTGTTGATAGATCGAACATCTCATGCTTGATTCAGAATCATTCGGTCTAGACCAAAAGCGCAGTTTCGTCACATAATATCACGAGAACTACTTTGACAAGAGAATATTATGAGATCACACCTACGAAAAATGAGTCATCAAATCGAGTACTACAGTACACTGGTAAGAACACTCCGACAGCAAATAAAAACTGAAGTACCACCCCGATTGGTGTGTTATGAATGGCGGGAACTTACGGTAGCTCCCCAGGACAGTGAGTAATCCAAAAGGCTTTCACCATTCAGAATGTAGTCAACAAATGGGCCCAAGACGATCAAAGAGGCAGCCTGGATTGGAGCAGTTTTGCTCAAGAGCTCAAAAGAACCAATGTTGTGTTTCTTTTGCATGGAGCCGATGTACTGCATTGTAGTCAGTGCGAACCCGAGAATCAATGGCTTTATCAGACGTACGTATACTAATTTCATTGATTGGCAATACAGAATCAAATAATGATACTGTCAAGCAGAAATTCTCATAGTTAATGGAATATAAATAGACAAGGTAAACAGGCTTCAAATTACTCACAATTTGTTGCAAAGAAGTGCAGATGACAGCCACACACGCAGCAGTAAAACCTCCGAGATTCACTTTCACGTCGGTGACTGTGCAAATCCCCACACCGATCATCACTACAAATACGGCGGTCTTCACCTCCTTGCTATAAGTTTTACCGTGGAGGATCCACTCCAAGATACAGACGGTTGGAATCATACTCAATTTCGCAATCTGCACACCAGTTCACGCAACAAATTGCACTAATGTCGGAAGAGATCCAAGTAGTTCAAAATTACAATTTTCACAAATAAGACGCTTGATATTAAAAGACAAACAAAAAAAAGTCAAAAACATTGGAAATCTAGATTGCAAGCTTAACAGTTTCATACATGTCCGCTTCACTATCGTGATCTAAAATGACACATCACGAAAATTCCAAGTCAAATAAGCCTTCATCGTTTATTGGCACTAGTGACATTCAAGATTACCTGGTAAAATCCCACTGAATTGAGCATGAGGCTGAGGTTCATGCCCACGATGGAGGTGTTGGAAACGAGAGAAAAGGCAAAAAGTTCAACAAAAGGCACATGTTTGGAAGATATAACACCGGATCTCGAAGATATGAAACCCACTAAAGCTGTGATGGTGAAGTGAAGGGCCGTCAGCGTCGTCGCTGCATTGAAATGTCAACAGATCCAAGGTCAGATAGTATACAATCAGCATAAGAAAGAAAAGCACAAGTGCAAATAGCATCACACTTCCTTCAGAATGCGAACAGTTTTGGAGGCCCTTAGATTGTATCGCCTGTAGTTCCGGGCAATTCATATTACCAAATTCGTAAAGAGTTCGAAGAGAAGACTATACCTACTAAAAATAAATTCCAACCTACGACCGATCTAAAGGTTCTTCAGGAATGGGATAATGTAACGCGGGGATATGACAGTTTCATGTCTGCAGAGACTCTTTAAAACCCAAATGCCTTCATTATTGACTTGGTGGTTGCTCTCGTATGCAGGAACGTGAAAACGACGTCTTAGGGATCTAACGCAAAAAATAATCTTTGATCTAAGACCCGAACTACAATGCAGGATTACAAACTTTCCAGCACACCAAAATCCACCTTAGATAGCCTCAATCTCTTTATAAACTCTAGGGAGTCTAGTATTATGTTTGCTCTGGTCATTTCAAAATGTAAGATCCACAACCATGTACAGATATTTTTTTTTCGCATCGAGGATCTCACCGAATCGGAAATTGTAGCCGGACATGACTTGCTTATTAGCCATGATGATACCGACTGAGCTGATCACATTCATCGCCCATGCTCCCACATCCGAAACCCCGTTCTTCTTGTCTGAAGCCATGACGACTCCACTAAAAGGTCCAAATTTGATATACAAGCTGATAATGCGGCCCGCCTTTACAAGGCCGCTACCAGCAGTGGATCCAGAAATCTCAGTGCTGCAAATTTCCAACTAGAGACAGCATCAAAGTTGTTGATAAGACCCGTGAAAGTGGCAAATTTTCCAGTGAATGGATCAGGAAGTCGCTCCGTCTTCAAGAGTGTCCTGGATAGCCAGAAAATTGCATCAATGACGAATCAGATTTGCACGTTCCGGTCATGTTCTGCTGATAAAGCCCCGAAAAGACCAAAAACTTTGCACACCTTAGGCACACCCAGAAAACAGACAAGAAGCGCAGAGTTGAGATCATCTGCTAATCGAATCCAAAGCTCCTTTCACTCTGGACCAAACCAGTCCCCAAACGCATCTCTGACAACCCTCGAGGCAGCCACAATCTAACAGATATCACAGACCGATATCCAACTCTTGATACCCGCCAGATCTACGAGACTAAGAATGCGGGGGATCACCGGCAATCGAAATCTTGCCCAAATATCAACACCAACCTGAAATAAAACGTCAAACCCCCTGCCACTCCGCGACCAACTCTTTCCTCGTCTAGAAGGGCCACCAGACTCAGCGTCCGATCAATGGCTGAGAGCGGAGAGAAGAAGAGACGAAGAGAGGCGGAGATCGGTCAACCGACCCAATCAATCTTCAAGGGAACACAACAACAACCGGGAGGAGAAAGAGTGAATGAGTGAGGAAGAAATAAATGCGGCGGAGACGAAACGAGCAGAGCAGAGCAGATCACGAGAACAAACAAGGGCCTGCAACGACCAAACAGCAGCACAAATCTCTACAGCGGACCCAGTCCCAGTCAAGTCCTCCCTCCCTCCCTGCCCGCCTTCGATTCAAACTCTCCTCTCCTCCCCTCACCCAGGACCTTCTTTGCTCCCCCAGCTCGCGTCGATTTCAACTCTTACCTGGTCCAGCAGGCCAGACAGACAGACCAATCAAGGCGAGGCTCCAGAGCTCCAAGGACAAGCCGCCCCACACTCCTCCCTCCTGCTCCTTACCACCTCCCGATTGCTCTGCCTCCTCCCGATTCCTGCTCCTTCCCTGTGCCCAGCGAGATCGTCTTCTCTCCTCTTCTTCAGCTCCTCCTCCTCCTCCTCGTCCCTTCCTCCCTCCGCTTCGGCTTCAGCTTCAGCTCCCTCGTCCTCCTCCTCACAGTCCTCGTTCCCTCGAGGAATCGATTCCCCCCTCGCGCTCCGTCTGGAAAAGGTCTACGGCGCGGAGGCTGTAGAGGACAGACGTTGGCTCTTCTTACTCTTCGCCGCACAAGACAGTCCGCAGCGCTGGCCCAAAGCCTCTTTGTTGGTCCCGAGGTCCGCAGCAGTCCCTCCGCCTGCGGACGCGGTCCCAAGGGGACGGCCCGCGGGCTCGCTTTAGTATTACTATGCATTTTATGGAGTTTGGCCACGGGTCCGTCGGTCAGTCAGTCAGTCGGTCGGTCGGTCGGTCTGTCGGTCGACGATGTCCGGAGGACTGTTGTCGTCGCGCGGACGCCGACTGATCTCGCTCACGGAGTTGCTGGCAGAGTCGCGGGACTCGGTCCACGCGCGTCCGTCGACGTCCCACTCCCGCGCCCGTCTGCGTACCTGCCGCGCGCGTCGGAAATTATACGTCCTTCTCACGTACTGCAGGGATCCGGATCCCTGTACTGTACCGCACCCTGTCCCATGCAAGGGTCGCCGGTCGCATCCGGTCGCATGCAAGCCTCGACGAGTCCCCATCTCGTGGCTCGCGGGCGCGTTCTCCACATGCTCCTTCCACTGTCGAAATCGCATTTGCACATGCTGATTATGAGCCCCTCTCTCTCCCTCTCCCTCTCTCTCGCTCTCTCCCGCTCTAACTCCGGACCGCAGTCGAATTGAGGTCGGTCTGTTGCACGACCTCGGGACGGGGCATCATCACATGGTTTCTGCACCTGTTCGACTCGGACGATTCGTTCGGTTTGCTTTGCTAATGTGGTTTGGCACATCGCCGTGAAGTCGACATTTGAAATGGTGTTAGTGATGGCAGACGTGTTCTTCGAGTTCATGTACGTCCCCTGCGTCTCTTGCTTCTCATGGGCGCGAGTCGCACTCTGTGTCACTTTGGATTGTATCCGAGACCATTCGTATTGAAGATTGCGGAAAGTACTGAATTATTGTTCTCCCTTTGTCCCCATGTCTCGTCCTTGTTCCTGCTCTCCTATGTGATGAAGTGCATCTACTTCGGTGCTATGGCTCTTTTCGAGAATAATGCGACCGTACACTCTTTTGACACACATTGCACCTACTCTCACGTTGATTTCGCTGAGAACTTTGAACTCAAGCGACTGCTGTCCAAAGCGTATGGACATGTTCGTGGAGAGTTGCACAATGCTTTACGACGAGCCCCAGGAACACAGCGAATGGATAATGAAGTCAGAGTACTCTTCTTTTGATTTTGAAACTACGCAGGGTATGTATCTGTGTACGAGCGAATTTTGCCTCGACACCTGTCTCCTTGATTCCAAGGTCAGAAAGGTCACATGGAACATCTTGCAATTTGATAACGAAAATTTTATGGTACTCCAACCTTCCTGTTTGGATTGTGCTCTTTGGATCTTAACTAGGTTTAAAATATTTTCTTAAAAAAAAAAACAAAAGGAATCTGCCTAAAATTGAGTTCTCTCTCTTGTTGTCAGCTGTGTGGAACCCTCCTAAAAGACTTTGCGTTTTACCATCGCCAATTTTTATGTAACCGACAGTCATTGGAGTAGTAGGCCATCTTATGGAATGTGAGGTTCTCACTTTCTTCGTTATCTTGCATGCACAGCTGTATATTGGACACGTTTTCAGAGGACACAAAATAGCTGACTGCACCTTCCCTCACTCTATTCCTTATTCGTCTGGCTCTAAAATTCTAAAGCGAAGAGATTTAGTGTGTTCCATTGTCCAGATTGTAGGATGGTATGTAGACAGCAATCATGTTCAACCACTGAGTCGTATTTGTAAAAGTGCTGAAACTTATTAAAAATTCATAAATCTTTTCGTTTACAAACTAACATAGTTTTATGAGTTTGTTAAATCTAAGTTTAGTATGTTACATATATGTATAAAAAAATTCTCATATTTTTTAATATGTTTCAATTTTTCTAATTTTTTAATTCAATCAAATTAAACATTGATTTATTGAATCTTATTTTTTATCGAAAATTTCTGTAAGTTAAATTAAAAATATTATTCTACCAAATTATAAAATACTACAAATCTATGAATCAAACTTACATCATGAATTTGATAAAATATGAAAAGTATATACAAGGTTATACAGAATATTTTTATAAACCAACAACATTTAAAAAGTTTTGAATCAAACAGAAAACTTTATATCTGAGTTTTTGTTTTTAAAAAGACATTGATAAATACATACCACATATATAAATACATCATTATTTGGAATGTATAGACCTCAACAGTTTGTTCATATCGACATGTGTCTGGCTGGTGGCACAACGTCAATATATGTATAATAATTTGACAGTGTGAAACATATCATAATTTTGGTTAATGTCACATGTTTAAAAAAATTTATTTTTTTGATATTCAATTTTGATGTGCTATAAAATCAATTAAAATCATAGTATCAGTCAACTTTAAAATAAAATTATTTAATTTGAATGAAAAGTATATCTTTAAATGATAAAAAATGATTCAAATATGTACATATATAAAATTATTTTTTTCAGCTTTTAGCTATATGATCAAGATAATAAAATGAGGATTTATTGCGTTTCTGTTTTTAATTAAAATAAAAAGTTAAGTAATCAATTTTAATCTTAAAAAATAAAATAAAAAAGTACTTAAACATAATGTACATTATAAAAGTGACTTTTAGTTTTCGAATAAAATTCGGAAAAAATTATGAAAAAATTATAATGTTTTGATACAAAATATTTGAAGACAAAACATCAAGAACTTTTTCTAAAAATTACAAATATCTGATCGAATTTATTAAGTGATATTTTTTTGCACTTATACTTTAAATTTTTCATGTAAAGAAAATATTGAAGGTAAATGGCCAATTATGCTCATAATTATCCATAAATCATATGTATTGCTTCGTAAAATGTTTTAAAAAATGATGTAATTATATACTGAAAGAAAGCAACATTAAGCCCATGTTCAATTTGTTTTCATGGACTAAATTTTTTAGCAGTTATTTGAATTGTGAAAAAAAATTTCCTCCAAAAAAATTCACTATGAGAAATAAACTAATGTGAAATTTTATATTCTTCCCTGTATTTGTAAAAAAAAATTTACTTTATTAAATTTTTTTAATGACAAGTGAAATCAATTTACTTCCATTGAATTTTCCAATATATGTGGTGTAAATTTAAATTTGCACAGGGAGGAAGTGTGAAAGACGAGGACTTTCTTGATTTAGATTGTAAACCATATAATGAACACGTTTTAAAACTTGTTTGAAGTTGATCTTAATATTAGTATTGGCAACTACGTTTCTCTACTTCAATCCATCAACTGATCAATAAGCGAGAAAACAAGTAGAATCAATACATGGTCTCTAACAATTAGTCTTCCCAGAATTTCACCTGGATTTGTTTAAAACTTGGAAATGATAGAAATTATAAAATCAGAGGCGGTTGGTCCAAACGATTCGCAGTCAGACAAGGTTCGGTTATCACATGACCCAGAAGATACGGCACAACGTTTATGTTTTGGTCGCAAGGAATGAATTTGTATGGCAGAGAGTCGAATGTTGGCAAAACAAGTAGTTGTGTAGTTGAGATGAACGAAGCCCAGAAATCTGAAAACCAAGGAAGACAAACATGCATTCGTGCAGGCAAGGTGGACCCTGTAGATTGCAGCCCATCACGTTTTACCTGCAATGATTCGCAACTCAGCCGGAGTTACCGGACCTTGAGCTCCAGTGTACCGTATGGCGTCTATCATATTCGACCATCGTGAAGTGGGTCACCGACTTCGAGCCGGTGATTCATAGCAACCTTGCTCCCCGGGGATTTGATTCCACCCTGTATTTAAAGAGCTCGGGCCGTCGTTCGCGAAGCCGCCACGTGGCGAGCAACGGACGATCCAAAGTTCCTGACCAATTAGTCGTCCTCGGTCGGGACTCCGGCAGCATCAGCAGCTTCTCGTTCCGATGCTGCGCATCTCACGATGCGTTGCGAGATTCTTTGATGCTCGCGGGACTCTGTACCTCCCCCCTGTTTCCGAGATGTATAGACCCGCTCTATAAATGGAGTCCTGGAGGCTTTGTCCGGCCCTGTCCTTCCTCAGCCAAAGTACCACCGTACAGCAGCAATTTGAATCTCGGTGGCATGAGAGGGGTGTAAGATCAGGCTTGGCCACGGTCCGGTTAACGGTTAGCCGGTTCAAAAAAAAGTGGACCGGTTAACCGGTCCTAGAGAAAATTGGGACCGGTTTAACGGGACCGACGGTTAACCGCCGGTCAGAAACGTGACCAAGCCTATTAACTATATTACATTAGCGTGACGAATTTTCTATGGGACCGGTTAACCAGTCCATAGAAAATTAAGACCGGTTACACGGGACCGATAGTTAACCGGTTAACCGCCAGTACGGACCGCGGCCAAGCCTAAGTGAGATGAGATGAGGTGAGGTGCCGGGGGTGTGTTTCATGAGCTGGTGGTGGAGGGCAGGACGTAGTCGTGGAGTCAATGGTATGGCAGCAGCAGCTGTGCACGATGCAGGAAGGTAGTGCCGAGGAAAGAACTGTCATTTCAAAAAACCATTGGAAATGCAGGTTAGTCTGGGGCAAGTGAAAATCTAAGTTGCTCCCCCCCCCCCCCCCCCCCACCACCACCCCGAGAGCATAACAGCACGTACTTACATCGTGGCCTGCAGGCAACAGCGTGATTGAACTCGTTCCTGTGAAATTTGAGCCGATTCATTTCAGGCAAATGCCATGAGAAGAGAAAATTAGGTTCGATTGATGTACGCATGCATGCACTGTGTTCGAGTGCACTCGTGGAGTGGTGAGAGCTGGAGAAGCGGAGACAAGATTTTTTTCCAGGAGTGGGAAAGTGCAGATGTGCTCTTGCCATTGGCTTGTTGTGAGCCCCAAGTCTGTCCTTATTGATGAGAAGGCTGACGATGTTTGGTAATCGAACCAGGTATGGACACGTTCCTCAACCTTGACGGGGTCTAAACCAGCCAAATAGCATACTGCTTGACAGCACTTGGTCCTGAGGCAAACTTTAGACATGGAGCAACTGGTTGCTGTCTGATAGACCCAATACACACACAAAGGACAGTTGATGAGACAACATGGATGAAAAGTAAGAATTACCCTCAATTTTTAAGGATTATGGAGAAGACAATGTCAACAAATGAATATATGAATGTCACCAGCCACTTTCAGTACGATGAGGTCCCGCTATTGCTTTTCGCTATATCACTCGTCGGAGTATTAGAAGTTACTGAATAGAGTGCGTTCAATGTATTTTGTATTTCCGGTTTGACGTCGCTTACCTGGCTTCCAATATTGGCCGCTTGTGCGTAGCTCACCACGCACCGCAAGCTCGGCGACCTCCGCTCCCGCATAGCGCAAACTAGGATTCATCGAGTGAAGCCACTTTGATGTGCGTTCGAAGCTTGTTCGAGCTAATTTCAGTATTCTTCGGACTGGAACGGGCCGAAAGATGCCGGCTGCTCTGGTCCTGCTTCACATCCGCCGAGTGCTCATCTTATTGGCGACAACTTCTGCGACTCCTGTGGGCCCGGGTTCCAGTGATTGCCATGATTTAAGTAGCTTGACAATCGAAGAGGAAATACCGTAGAGGGATATTTTAGGTTTGATGTGACACATTTCTTCTTGCGATGCTATTCTGGGCTAGCCCCATCTTGCCAGCTTGACTTGACTGGTCTTCCCATCCCTTTTGTTTTTGTGATTTGTTCCTCGGTGAAGTGAAGAGGATGACAATTCGGGAGTTTGCAAGAGTGTGATGCGCTGCCCTTCGGACTTCCACCACGCACTTCGTTCAATCCAGTACTATACTTGCCAGCTGTGACCTCTTCGACAGCAAGAGCTTCACGTGTTTCATGCTCACTTGTTACAAATATGAGGCAGAGCATTTTTCGCCCCGCCCTAGAGCATACAGATTGCTTGGATAGTTCGCCGTGATTAATCGGGTTTCAGTTCAACAGGTCCAAGGGCCACACGCTTGCTCTTGATTTTACAGCATGTACTGGAAAAAAAAAACCATTACCACAATCCTAAGGAATTTGATGCCTCTGGAATCGCAGACTAGAATATAATCACCTACTTAATATTTGGAATAAATTTGTTGCAAACTTTGGTATGCCAATAAAGTCAAGGTCTGTTGACTTTGGCAATGCTATTGAAGAAAAAGACGGTCTATTGTAGAGAGCGAAAAGAAGATGCCGAAATAGAACAATTTCTTTTCTCCTCGACTATTTGCTTTAGAAAAAGCCAATAGTCGAAGCATTTGACTGAAATTTACCCACACATGTTTAAGCAACCTTCTAGTAGTAGACCTGGGATATCCAGCTATGTCTGTTGAAATTGCTCTCCTCTGCTTACCTCGCAATTGTGTACCATAGTACACAAATGGTACACAGTTGCGACACACACTCACACAGAATACTAGTATAAACCTATTCTCACAAGGACCAGACTAACTAGCTGAAAGAGTAATATAATGAAATATCTAACCTCCGATACGTGCTCAAACCCATTTGTCTAGACTGGCCTTAGTAGCGTAGGAGCATCTCACTTTACTTTACGAGTTCTTTACAGACGTAGAATCTCAAAGCTTGGAAGCCTCTTTTGGAGCAACCAATCACCGTGGAAGGAATTCCATCACAACCGTCCGTCAAGAATAAGGTTGTGTAAGGAAGCAGGGGCACTTATTGCGTCTTTTTCTCTTTGGGCTGAAAAGGGATATCGGAATCGATTGATGTTGATTTTGGTACTACTCACTTGGTACCTTCAGACAATTCGATTGTGCGATTCGCATCTGCATATCTGCGCAACTGAAAGCTTTTCCTCGAGAACAGCAGGAATATTCAAAAGGGTGTCCCTTTATTTGGTGTTATTGATTTTCAAATTTGTCAGCTGTTGTTATGTGCCGCAATGTACATTCTCAACGGGGTCAAACTGCAATAACTCGTACAAGCTTCTGCCGAGTTAAAGCTCGAATAATCTCGAGCTTGTGAGAGAAAAAGTGAATTATTGTGAATAATCCACTTTTTCTCCCACATTTCAGAAGCTGAATAATATATTCAGGTACTGTCGCGTTTGACCAGCAGGCGTGAAGTGAATGTACGGCGCTCAACGATCCGGTTTTGCATTATGAACTCATTCAGTGTCCATCCTACCGATGCCTTTCACAGAGTAGATGACTCTCGATGCACACCATGGGAATCAGAAAAGTTGCCATAGAAACTTGGAGCACTTCTGGCTTCTCAGAGACTGACTCTCTGCAGGCTTTACGCTGGATTGGATCTCGGACTTGGTTTCTATATCACGCGAGCTGTTTTGATTCTAGAGAGCTTGAGAGGCAGACTCCATCTCATTGCAGGACTACACAGGAAATTACGGTCGTCGATTTTGTGCAATGTCAAGTGTTCGTCGACTCGGTCATGTATTGGAGTTTCGTTTTTTTCAGAGGAGAGGGATGCGGCAGTAATCGGCAGAGCAAAACTCCGCCTGGCCTCGGGAGGTGGTGCCAAATTTGTACGAGGAGTGGGATGGAGCTGAGTTGAGTGCTGTGTGAGTGAAATTTCCGGTTTAGTGGATGTAGATGGCCAAGAGGGACTTCGAGACTTGTTGCCTAGAGTTTGTGTGTTTCACGGTTGTTTTATAGCATTCCAATCCCGGACCCGGACCTCTTTCAGCCTGTGAATTCACGACTGTACTCCTGTCGAAGCTCAGATCAACGACAAACCACTCTCCATTCTGAATCCTATGTGCGGGTTTGAACATGGAAATCTAGTGAGGGGTGATGCGAACGCATGCAGAGCGATGCATGTGACCACGCCTCTTTTAAACCTGAATTGTTCAAGTGTCAATGTACATTGACGAGTTTGCATGTGCGAACTCGTCAGAGGCACTTCCTTTTATTTCCTCATGTTGTGACTGCGAGATGACAATTTCTTGCAGTCTCATAAAGGTGGGACCGAGAGCTAGCTGTGGCGGGGCGATCATTTAGAGGCCGAATCTGGCCACCTTAGGTTCATTGGAATTGGAGTCATCATGACTCATGTCTGGTAGGGTCTGACAGGTTCACCTTGGCAAAATCTTCAGACATCTTCATGTCTGAAGAGTTTGCCAAGGTGAACCTCCATGGCGTTTCCATCCCATTCACCACCCTACCCTCAACCTCCTCATCTCAAATTCTACCAACACTGTGGCACAAGTTCAGACACATACGCTTTTGATCAAAGAACATATAATGAGTGAGTGAGCCAGTTGAATGGTTGAGTTGATGGTGAAGTGGATTTCATACCACCTGCATGGGTGTGGAGATATATTCATCGTAGGAGTGCCCTCCACATATTTTAGAAAGGAATCTGGTGGGAAAAACTGTTTACTCATTGTTGGAGTGCCTCTCGCGAGACACTTAGTCGCATGGACGAGCATCGCATGCGCAAACAATCATGATCCTCTCAGAGATCACAGCCAGTCTTTTTCCAAAAATTACTCTTCCGTCCCTTCCCACAGCAATTGGTTAGGTATGAAAGTGTTTTCAGTCGGATTAGATATTGATTTGGCTCCCTTTAACACCTTAGCTAGAGACCTCGATGACAAACACGCATGAAATCTGCTTTTTCTGCTTATTTTTCAAGGTATTGAAGGAAATAGTTTATTTATACACTATTTCTTTACTTTGTTATTCTTTGGCCGAGACTGTAACCCATCCACTCGATAGGCTTCTAAACCGAGTTTGACATGGTCTTAGCTTTCAAATTTTCTACTTCCAAGAGTCCTTCACTCACCATACATGTTCAGGATGTTTATATGAGGAGAACACTTATAGAGGGTGCCGCCCAAAGCGGTGTTTAGACCTAGATAGGGAAAGCAATTAATGGCAGTAACGAGATCTCTACTCTTCTATTCTACTGACGTGTTGATTTCATTCCATCAATGGATGCATTCCAACACCATACTGTAATTTGACCCTGTGCTCCTCAAGATTCCACAAGGAGCAAAAAGTAATTTTTTCATACGGTAGTAATATAAACATAATAGAGTAATACAAAAGATAAGGACTACTAGTAGTAACGATTATTTATGATCTAACTTATTTTTGAACTGTTTTGATATTTATGTTTGACTATCTTCAAGAATCGTCGGTCATGCCGCTGCAAGCAACACATATAAATAGTGCACTCTTACACATTGACAGATCCATCGGGAGAAATTTGTAGGCTTACCACGAGAGCTTTTGTTAGTCTATACTCTTAGAGAGTAGAGAAACTTAGTACAGCATAACCACCTAAGAGGGAACCTATTTGATTGCAAACCTAAATTAAACGATAGTAGGTATTCTGTAGAGGTTTCAGATAGAGTTACTTCAGCATTCTAAGGTATTGCTCCATTAACATGTTTTGCTCTCTTTTCTGGTGAGCTTCCCATCACATTGTAGGCAATTGTGGGACAGTTGTAAAGTCACATAATCTCCAACTGCAGTTTTTCAGAGCCATGGCAGTTTATATCAATGTCAAGTATTTCAATTTTTTTTGAGCTTGTCTGAAGTGAATCAAATCACATACAAATCATCATATCTTCTTTTTGTATAAAATTTTAAAAACCACCGTCTGCATTTCAAGCTTTTAGGACGTGGCAGAATATAGCATGTGCATGCTAGTGGGACATGCTGTTTTTAGCTTCGTAAAAAGTCCAAAACTGCCAAAGACAAAAGTACCTTGTTCTTTTATCCTCAAGTTTGACACTCAGTGAAGTCCAGTGTCATTCCCCTTGATACTCCGATGTGTACAGATGGCATACGTTAGTCGCTTGCAAGTGTCAACTGAACCTCACTGTCTGTGCTTTCAGCTTCTCGAACATTGTCGTGCAGTGAAGCCATATGTCATGCACGGCGGCATGGGCCTCAAATTTGTTCTTACAACATTGTCCCCAGCCTACTTGCAATTCCTGAAACATCACTTGAGGTTGTGCAAGAACATGAATTTGTTTGTGTGATTGACCCCTGCATCCAACTTCGAAGGGGGCCGTCCATTAAGAACAAAGGACAAAACTATGTCCATTGCCGCCTCTTACGACCGGATTTTCATACCTGAGATTTCAGAGCTCTTTCGAGGTAGTTGAACTCATGAACACGTGGACTCATGAACGCTAAGACGGGCTGAAGCCGTGTGGGTAAAATATCGCTGGAAGGTTACTAGTTGAGCAACAAAATATCAAAATGAGTTTCGGTCGCGGATCTCTGGCATGAGGTCTCTGCCTTTGAACATCTTATAGTTGTTCAGGCGGCTTAATTTAGACAGGACAATTGTCGTGTTATTTCCTGGGCATGCGGTCATCGTATAGTTCCGGCGTAACTGGACAATCAGCAACATTAGGAAGGTTTGTTATCTCGTTGAATCTTGTCGGTGCCCAAATAGTTGCCTAATCTTGGCCTCAGAGTGCAAGTGCCTACTTTTCTTCTCAAGGCTCTGGGGTAATGACAGCTGTTTTGACTTTTCTATTGCATGGAACATAGATGCGCCTGAGTAATAGAACAATCCTGTAAAACCTCTCATGACTTGGAAGATCTTCGAATTCACTTAGTGAAGAGGTAGTGATATCATCATTGGAGTAGATCGAAACAGAAACCGAGCAGGTTCTTAGTAGATCTCAAAATCTGAGTTTCTATCTACTGCTCAGAAATCCTTTCAGAACTTTTCTGTTACTCTTTCCCATGTTCCTCTGTATGGTCTACAAACAATCAGGACAGATTTTCAAATTTACCAAATCGAGCTTGCACTGAGGAGATTCAAATAAACATTATCCTGTCAATAGACAAGACAATGAAAAACTTGTTTGATCTTGAAGCTCGTGTAGGCTCTTCAAGGCGGCAGAATAGCGTTTCTGCGATCGACATTCCTGACATGAACATATGAGGAATTTAGAGCAAAGAAAGCTGGACAAGAATCTTTGCGGATGAAACGCATGTGTGGAAACAATGTAGAAAGGTTACATCTGTTTCTTTGTGGACGTATGCTGTATTTTCTCCATTCTCGTTTATTTGTATTCCCAAACTGATGCTTCGTGGTGAAATCTTCCTCATCTTTCAACATGCACATTCTTTCTTCTGATAGAATATTGAAAATGTGATTAGATTACACTGCTTATATATGTAGTATCCTGAGAACAGACTGTCTTGTGGAACCAAGTGATGGGCGACATTGCTAACAGAAAATCTGAGGAAGAATACAATTGTTCTAGAAGCCTATTGAGAAGAAAACGCTTCTGGTGGCTGAAAGATAGCTTGTATTGATTGGCGTTCATCTGTTCATGCGGATATGGTTAAACTCAAGTGGGAACGCAAGTATACCATATGTCAAATCAATGGGATCCCCAAACACTCAAGGATGCTGTGTGGTAAGATAGACGAGCTAAAGTTTGATCGCTTTAGGTGCAAGGCATTGTGAGGGAACCAGATCTGTCCTTGGGAGTAGATTTGGCAGATGGAAGAGGGTCATTGAAACTCTAGTGACACAAGGCATCATTAGTCACTCCCAAAATCTTGACAAATAGAAAGTATACCATAATCAGATCTCTCCCTCTCTTCGTTGGACGTAGAACTAGCCATCTCCAAGCACTGTGTGCGGGATGTTCCCTGTCTGGGCACACGCTGAAAGGTCAACATCTGGATGGAGCGCATCCCTCTCAATCACGAAAACGTCAAGCTGTACGCATCTTGTGCACTGTGAGACAATGACGACGAAACTGATATTCATTGTGTGATAATATGAGAAAGAGATGACGACGGTCTGCCCAAAGCAGACGCACTTTTGAGTTATAACTACTGGGGCTTAGTGCCGGTCAGGTGGGAGGCTTTAGTACTGGGTTCTTCGTTCAGACCTTGGAGTCCAAAATAATCTTGTTTTCAAGCAAAACCCCGTCTGAAAGTAAAGATCCTTTCAAACTAGTTCTCTCTCGTTGCCGTTCTACTTGCACCTCTTCTTCTCTTGAATTGAACCTCTTCAGATTAGCACCGATCAGCCAGTGTGTGGAATCCACGGTCTTCTGGTTGACACACACATATGAGATGAACACGACTTCAACCCGAAAGATGTATGTAGAATAGAAACTAAGATAGGAAATTATAGATATCCTGGTCATGTTCACCACGAGAATTGCAGCTTTCAACTCGATCCTCAAGAGCCTGAGATACCATCTTAGTAATATTTTCAACGAGATGAAGCAAATCGATGCTGTTGTTAGATTGACGTTGTTGCTAGATATCATTTGCATACCAAGCGATAATAACAGTCAGTTGCGTAGCGTGAAGTGTCAATTGTCTAATCCACCTGCCCTGCAACGCACTGTCGCATTATTTCAAATGGGCCAAGGTGAGTCAGTGGTGTTTTCAGCCACTGTAAGTCAGTTGATTGAAGTTCGAAAGAGCTCCGTGTGGTGCAAGCAACCAAAAGGGGAGAGCATCTTGTCATACTTTGAGCCAATCAAGATTGCACGGTCCGGTGAGACTTCTAGGGTGGACGAAGTTGAAATGAAGGTGACCAGAATGCTGAAACATTGCTCTAGAGGAATGGTATCAATGCTTTTTATCGATGAGAGTTGAGAATCAGTGGTTTCCATATCATCTTGGTCACTTGAACCGGTTAGAATCTATGCTATACCGAAACTCGACCAAAAATACCATTTAAACAATTTGAAAAGTGAAAGCCCCAAGTTTGTTGTTTTCTTTGAGCTTTAGCCTAAAATTTATAAACTGGTCTAACATATTTGGAAACTCTGGGCATCTCCTTCGGGCCCTTTGTTTACTAAAGCATGAAAGATCGTAGATAACAAGAGCTAATATCACAGTAAAAGATCTTGCCTTCGTAGCTATATATTCCCGGCGATGGTCATCGCCACATTTTATGAACTTAAATCAAACCTCTAGATGGATGCATGGATCGACATGTCCATGGTGTCGATAACTAACCCCACGTACTGCGCAACTTTTGGTCCCGAGTTAGCAACCTCACATAGTTCTTATCTGACCAGATGAGGTAACACATCCTAACAGATGAGAGCAATCCTCGTCATCTCGGCTGTCAATGCTAGTAAACCCACAGGCGTAGGCGACTCCAATGTTGGGATACCGCATGCTACTTCACTTTCGCGTCCTTCTTAAGTAGTGGACGTAGGAGAACTTGGATAAGGGAAAACGGATCAACCGCGTGTTCAACGTGTTCAGTTCAGAGTGGGAGTTCTGCAGTTAGGAGGTGGAAGTTACCCAGTTGAGACCCTCGAATGGCTCACTGAGCATAATAAGTACCGATGGAAGGTAAACAAAATCTAAAGTTCCAATTTGACTGATATTGTACGTCATCCGTATGGGTGTTGTGAACCTGCCAGTGAGGTGGTCCATTTCCTTTTTGGAATGTTGAAAGTACATGCATACACCGGAAGACAAGAAGACGTCATGATGCAGCGACTATTTCACATCTCTCCAGCGCCTAGTAATCTGATGGATTCCCGTGACCTTTCAATCACATATATTCCTTCCTTTTCTCGTTATCATGACGAAATTCGTTGTGGTAATCCTTTTTCCTGTTGACCTCGAAAGTTGTGGAGTTAGCTCCAGTTGAAGTGTTTCGAAGGTACGGCGCAGAACATGGTCTAGAATGTGGGATCAAAGGGTCTTCAGGTACCCATGAAGACTAACCTTTGGAAGACATCGACTACTGCAAGAGAAACGAGACGAAGAATGGATATTCCAACATAACTGGCGGCCATTTGATGACGTAATTTGGGAATGCGGGTGGGGTGCCGGGAGACCTCCTTTGGGTTGAATGTTACAACACAAATCCAGAGCTGGAACAACTCATCTTCCACAACATGATCATCTCAAAGCTGCACTTCTCTTTCCTTCAGCTTTATTCTCCAAAGGTGACAGACAATTGCACGAGGCACTCGCACTGAAAGACAAGTTTCGAGCATACCTCTTTGCTTACACGAGATTGCAGAGTCGGTAGGCCGTCAGGTCTGACAGACTCGTCAGAATTCAAAAACATGATGTTCAGGCGCGTTTGGAACTCTGTCAACTTCCTTTAGCCGTCTCTTTCCCTCAAAGTTTGCGGCCCCACATTGTACCCAACCTTCAGATGTCGAGGGTCCACGTACTTTCTGATGCTAGACTTAGTTAAGTGATGTCTATTATCGTTCAGGATCCGAGCCAGTAGATCCTGATTGTCAAGTTGTTATGATTTCAATCAAATCTAGTGGAACATAGCAGTTGATTATTATTCTGTGCTTCGTCTCTGTAGTTTCCATTCAGTTGCAAGTAGAATGATGAAAATGCAATTATAGTAACAAAGAGGTCACGTTGCAACCGTTCTCAAGTGGTTCTGGATGCTAAACCATTTGTTCTTCTCTCAAGACTTGATCGCTTGTACGCTTTGGGTAATACCGGACTTCTTATACCGCAGCTGGGAGGAATTCGCTCCAGTTTAGTAGCGATGTGTTCTTTGTGACTCCAAGTAATCCACATATAGATTTTCCTTGCGGACATAATAGCTCGCAAGTATTCTCTCACAGAGATGAATAAAATGACACATGTCGTGGACACATAAAAGAAAGCGATGAGATTTAAATTTGAAGTTGAAAATCTGGTGTCATATGGACCGCTTGTCCAAGAGCTGATCGCTGTTCTAATTAATGAAGTTACCTATCGTACTTTCTACAATCCTGATTTGAGCATGTTCGGATTCATCGTACCGTGAAGACGTATGAATCACACAGATTCAGATTTAAGGGACTTGTGTGGGAATTCACAAGCCAATAACTTCTTGTGGAACCATTGCAACTCCTAGTCATTCTCGCAGGTAAGCCATACTACTGATCTCAACTAGAAACTATTCTTGATCAAGGCACACAGCCTGCAATGGTAATCATCGAGAGAAGGATCTTTGAAGTCCCGTCAACTCAACTGATGCATCTTTGGCTTGAAGAGCTCCTATACAACATTTGTTCATCACATTACTGACGCAAGTTCGCTCACTGTACAAAATTGCTCTGGATTTTGTTCTTACTAGCATGTTCCAGAGGCTTATATGGCTTTGGAGAAACAATTCTATAGTTTTCCGTAACGGTCCGTGCCTGCTGAAAGAGTGCCCTCGGGCAAATTTCATCAAGAACCAAAGACAATGTGAGATCCAGTGCCATTTTCAAGATCGATCGGAGCTTCTCGGTCCAGTACATTGCTCCCCACCTTCTTTTCTCAACTAGTGGTGAAGAACGTATGACATCTAGCCACGGCTTGACATTGTTAACAGCGCGGACTTAGTCTCCGCTGTTGAAAAATAATGGGTTTTCCACATTGTCCTTTGTTGGCTATCTTGGAATGGAGACATAGTTGTCTACCATGTCGATGTTCGAGACACCGCAGAGGTAAAGTAGCTGCAAAACAAAAGAAATTGATACAATTAGCGCAAGTAGTGTTACATCTGCATGTCTATCTGTCTGACTCTGCGAGGCAAAAGAGAGTCCAAGAACTGTAGTCAAGCTGCTGTTCTCCTCATTTTCAGGAATGGAATCTGGTGAGATAATGCCATGCAAGAGAGAGAGAGAGAGAGAGAGAGAGAGAGAGAGAGAGAGAGAGAGAGAGCAGGCGCCTCGAGGCAATTCGATTCTGATGGAGGAAGCTGCGCCGTGTTGGCTCACCTTGTATTTCAAGCTCAAATGTTCGTAGTTCTTCGGTCGTGGTTTGGTCAAGTTCGCCGGCAATCCGCTGGCGGCCTTCTTGATTAATGTGCTCGGTGCCGAGAATGTGCTCGGAGCTGGGCTGCTTCTGAGCAAGAAATTCGGCCCCACCTTTTCTGTATTCAAAGGGGTCACAGAGATTACGAAAGCTTCTTGTTTCAAATTTGGATAGTACTCCGCGGAGGCTCTTCGAGAATCCCCAGTTGTCGACAGACGTCGCGAGTCGAACGTGTGGCTGGCGTCTGTGAATTCATCCATGGAGGTCCTCCGTGGAGAATTGGCGAAATGCGAGTGGAGAAATGACTGAAGAGAGAGCCGCTTCGGCTCCGGACCAATCACTTCCGGAGGCTCCGAAAGATCAGAATATTTCATCGACAGCTTCTCAGAAGCAGCCTTGCTGACGAGTTGAACGCTCACTACCGCCATTGCGCTCTTGGTCCTTGGTCCTTGAGCAATTCAGACAATGTCGACCTCTGCCAACTATCAGCACTCCGGTCTCAGGCTCACATCATCTCTGCAATGGGAATTGCGAGAAGGAGAAAGCTGAAATGTTCCGATACATCGAGTGACGTAACGAGAGAAATCACCACGATAAGTACACACTGCGGACGACTTCTAGACAGCGAGTCTTTCGCCTCCAGTGGAAACGTCAAGCAAGTGAAGGAAATTTCTTCCTCGGACGCCTTCCCTCCTCCTCCTCCCAATTCTGAGTCCACTCATCACCATAGTATGATCTGCTGCAGAGAGGTTCATGCGAAGAAACCGCTCGCCTGACTTCTCCCGAATGACGAGCCCAACACTACGCCTTGCCACAGAAAGATCGCTCGGGTTTACAGAGGCTTCATCGAGCTGACGCAGCCGAGGGCACTTAATGAGAGCGGAATCACGACCCTCAGAGAACACGGAGAAGCGAAATCAGAGTCGCGGCAGGCAGGCAGAACGGAGGAGAGGGGCGAGATGCGAAGCTCATGATTATATATCCACTCGGCTGCTCCGGACCCGGTCTCGCGAATTGTCACACTCGTCGGCCCCGGGATTGGTGTGCGCAGAGACGAGAATGGATAGTTCCGATTAGTGGTGCTGTACATGAGCGAGCACTGGCGGAGATTGAAGTCGCATCAGAGGCACGAAGGAGCTACGCAACAAGCGGTCATTAAGAGTGCCACTCCCCTCGTCACCCGCAGTCAGTCAGGCGACGCAGTTCAGGCCAAGGGGCGCGGCGGTGTACGCAGTATGCGCTGGGCCGGACCACAGCCTACTGCAGTAGGCCGCTGCCCGCTGCCGTTCCGCCGACGTCATCGGGCGGCCCCACCGGCTCTGATCGACAGTGGGCTCTCTCTCTTGCCTGGCGATGGCGTCTTGTCCAAACTCCTTGGCTCGGCTTGTGCAAATTCCCAGATCAATGCTGTCTTTATCATCCGACAGTAATCTCGAGGTCCAAGACAATGCCCGCCCGGCACCCCGTTATACGGCGACGTATTCGCCCGTGCATCCATTCTGCGGAACGAGATCGGCCGTCGTCAGACTTCGGCGGGGTCTGCCTGCCATTGAGGCCTTTCCCGTCGCTCTTCCATCGGTGAGTTCTCGACCACCAGCAACACCTTCAGCCTTGAGGAGGACGTAATGGGCTTGGCCTCGTTTGTTCGTCATCCAGATCGCTTCTCTCTTCATTCAGGGTTGTAATCTGTTGTCGCTCAATGATGCAGTGGACCATTGTTGGTGGTGATTTCATGAGACAGCCGCAGAGCGCATCTTTGTTTGGGTGGGCAGCTTGCGCACCCCGCCATGTCCGTTCCGAAGTTCCGTGGTTGTGGGTCCACCGGCGTTCGTGTGCAACACATGAGAGATGAAATGGGGTATGTTTGACTCATGTTGGTAGGTTGAGCAACAATAGATTGATTTGAGTATGGGTAGGACCCATTTCTCTTCCTTTCTTTGCACAAATAGAACGATCCATGAGTAGGCATAACTAATATTTGCTATTAGGTGGTTAATAAATGGGAAGCTGCAGGATGTGGATTTTAGATGGTGGTCCAGCATCTTCATTCCTTGCAAGAAAAACTTGCCATTTCGGCTCCTTTGCCAGCGAGCCTTTGGAATCTGCCTCTTTCGTTATATAGCAAAACGCCAAGTAAAAGGGGAACATCAATGATGCGAGATATCGTCGAGGGTAAGGCGCCTTCTTAAAACTCCTAGAAAAGAATTGTATTATAGTGACAAGCTCCCATGCCTTGGAATAACTACAGGGACTTCTATATCCGAGGCGATTCTTCTTGGGCTACATTGTATTGCAAGACGAGCATCTTTGAGTACTCTTCCTGTCTTTCAGGCCCTTGTCACTTTGGTTAGCATGAACAACCTGTGGAGTGAACCTGCCCACAATCGCTCGATGGACTTCATACATATGGCAGTTCCTGTACGTCGTCGATTGGTCAAACCCTGACAATATTTGCCAGTTGTCTCCATATTTTACATGCTTCAATAGAGTCAAGACTGGGCACTTCAGTGGAACCGCTGGGTCCGACACGGCAGTAGACCGAAAGGCTACGAGATAACTTTGAGCCTAGATATACAGTACTCAGCATGCATACTCAGACACAACTAATCATACAACAGCGATTAATTGCTACGCAGATCCAAAACTAGAAACATGCAACCGAATCCAAAATCAATCATAGAATCCCTTCAGGGTCACCAACCCTGCAAGTTCCAGGATGAGCGCTCTTGGATGATGGGGGCTGTAACCGGAGAGGTGATGAAAGCAAACAGTGGTCTGCTATGTCATCATCACCAGCAAGCGACTCCTTTCGAGAAAGAAACAAAAAGCGATCCCGACCTCTGGTCCAAATTCCGGATTCGGGCGGTTCACAGCAGCTGAATGATGGGCTCATCGGTCGCCCATCATGAAAGCCACTCACCGCTCCACTACCCAACTTCACATTTTGGAAGGGTATTGCCCTCGTCGCTCTATACTGATGGCTTCCACTCATACAAGAAGGCCTTCCCCAACCCAATAGCCTCCCGCACTCTGCCCAAGGAGGTACAGTAATATGCTGCTACCTTTCGAATATGCACCGTGGAAGAATCGATCGTGTGACTGAGATCAAACATTTGTAGGCAAACAGTATTATTCCAGGAGTACTGTACTGCAGTCGAGTCGACAGATGATACATATACCGCCTGCTCTTCTAACACGACCGTAGGAATCTGCCAGACTTCCGTATTTCAAGGCTGTCCAGAGAGCCATCTCTACCTAACATTTATATATATTTCTAAGTTCTATGATCCAGACCCTCCTCGTCAGGAAAAAGAAGCAGTTGCTAGGTGAAACATTATTTTGAAATAGTTTTGCATGTTTCCATATTTGGTTGCCGATTTTCCTTTTGTGTATTTCGAGTTTGCCATCATCTTAACTTTTTCTATTCATTATTATTTTAACTCCTTTTTCTTTTTGCAATTTTGAATAGAGAGCACAATATTTAATCTCAAGGATATACAACAGAAATCGAGGAACCAGGAACAACGACTGATCGTGGATGCCTCTCTTCTGACTTCTTCACTATCCAAGCAGATCGTGGATAAGATATGCAAATGTAAGTCATGCCAGTTGCTATATCTTATTTAATTGCTTCGACTATCCAATCTTTGTTTATACCTCTTATTGGCTGCAATGTTCAGCAGGACCTTTTGCCTCCTAGTCCTCTCTTCTCTATATACAGCGGAAGAGCAATAGACAGCTTACGCTATCATAAACATTACACTCCAAGGCGTAGGTATTCTAATGATGAAAATGATGGTAGCTAATTTTTTTCCTCGAAGTTGTAACTGTCCGTCTCATCACAGTGCGATCTTGTCCCGAATACAGACTACTTTTCAGTTGCAATTCGAGTGGTATGACTACAGTACCAGTCTATGGTCCCTATCAATACCAACATCCATGCAGTAGTGTCTGATTGCTAATTTTGATTTCCTGTCTACCCTTCCCATGAACGCAGACTGACCTGACCCGGCTCAGGGCAGTTGGCCTTTGTGCGTTTGCTATACTTGACATGGGACAGTTCTGCTAATGCCGAAGGGTAAAGATGCATATGAAGTAGCATATTCTTTGCTTATTACCCACCTTGTCGAAATATGTATTGCGTTGAAGTAGGAAGACCAGGCAAACATTTCAAGTACCGATATCTTTAATTTAGTTGCAAGTGTTACATAGACTCTTCTCTTAAACAGCTCATGAAACTTTTGGACTTTTTATGATGATGAAAGTCAATTCAGTTATTCAGTAAATTCAGCATTTCAGAATATATGTATCGAACTTCGAAGCTGGAAATACTAGATTTAAACGACACTTGATATGTTCAGACAATGCAGTTTGTCTGTTTTTCGACTAACAGTACAGTACTGCAGTTCTCGGGGGACAGATTTGGATAGCTAAATTCAACAATGGTTAAACGCGTAGCGTTTAACAGAACAGCACTAGAAACCACCATACTTTAGTCCCGAAAGATGTATCCTGTAGAGCTGGAAAAGATCGAAAGAAGGCAGTATGTCGGCCGGAAGATAGTCAGATGTATTCCATACCCTGTTTGTGAGCAGCAGTAGGTTTGATACAAAATTAATTTTGTTCCACCTCCTATTCTTTCAAATATTGCATGAAGGTTCTCACGGCACTCCTACCAAAAGAAGTAAGACGAAACTGTTTGTTAAGAAGCTTGTTTACCGAGCACTCAGGATGCTTCACCAATCAACATTTGGAATCTTTGCTAGGCAGATTGTGAAAGTCAGATTACCACATATACTCAAGCTCGCTCATACAGGGACTTGATCGAGTCAAGAAGATGTAACCCTATCAGGTAGTCCACAATAATAGGCATGCTAAGAGATGGTAGATGGCCATAGAAATGGTTTATGTGAAATATAAGTACATTTTCACATATATCGAATCTCCCCGGTCAAATTCGAAGCCCCTTCGAAAGCCGAGCCATGCAGATGACAACAAATGTGTCATGGGTTTTGCTTCTAACGAGATACCAGTAGCGACGCAACTAAAATCCGTTCACATGGAAGGAGGGTGATGTGGAGCCACGCGTCATGCGACCTGGAAGAACTGCTCGAACGGCATGCACCTCAGGAACAATCTGTTGTGCGCATACTTTGTACGTACACCCTTTCTTGTCTTTGCTCTGCTCTAACGATAATCACCATTGTATTGGCACCTCAGGGAGGTGGAGAACATTTTAAGTAAATACAACTCATAATAGGAGGATCAGTAACGACAAAACACATAGATGACAAAGTAACACAGAAAACCTCGTAGCACACATTACTGGTCTTTGGCATGTCGGAAAAATGAGAAACTCGGGGCACAATAGACATCCAATAAGTATAGCAGATATGCAAATCCCCATCAAGCGATGATTACATGCAATAGTATTACAACGAGAATTATGACATATACGATTATTCATTCTCTATATTAGATCTTACTACTGGTGTGTTATAGGTTTTAATATATCAATAAGAATAATTATTTACTGTATATAGCATTAACTAGCTATGTAAAATAATTTGAATTTACTCCTTAATACAAATTAAGAAACCTTATAAAAAAATTTCCATGATATTAATATATGATATCTTACATATTTTTGCATAAATTTTTTACATATTTAGTAAATCTAAATAACTAGAGATGGATTTCTATGTATAGATAATACTAACCTAAATCCTATTATATAATAAATATTATTTTTTTTATCCCATTCGTCGTGCCGAATGATTATAATCACCACTTCTGTAAAATACATAACTATCACCATATGCAAGAATAATTTGGTTCTTTCATGTATATTAGATATCTTTCTTAATTTAATCAATTGCAAAATACCTTCCCGTTAATTTCGTATGATGTAAACACTTTCAAAAAGCATCAAAACCGTAGTTATCTCATGGTAAGCTATTTTCTGAAATTTGAAATAAATTTAATCTATGTATACTCATTATTTTCTTTAAGATTTTATTAGACTCATACATGACATATGAATACGTCATGATGCACTGGACTAACGCAATAAGATGAAAAAGTTTGATATTATATGAATGTGTGCTCTTGGAAAAAGGTATAACTAGAACAAAATCAAAGCTGGTCAATGAAGTATAAGGAATTACCAATGGTGCGGTAAAAAATAAAAACAACGAAAACCTTGTGCAAACGGACTAGAGTGTGTCAAGGGAGCTCAGATGAACTCAGAAAATAAAATTTCCTGTTCATTGGACCTGTAGATTAAGCTGCATTGACAGGTCCTGCAAGAACGGTGAAGATATGTTCGCAGTGCATCCAGTCCATGTAGCCTGACCCCGTGTTATCCAGACTCAAGTTCGGCCTAGAGAGTCAAGTCTGGAGGTCTGTGCCCACTGATATGTCCGGAGCCCTGCTCCTTTCTGTCAAATTTTCTAAGGTCAACTGAAGCCAGGTTATTCTAGCCTGTAGAACTGCAAGCCGCAGATCTCTGATGTATGAAGAAAAAGTGTATCTGTGTATGTATTGGAGTGTGGAAGGGGAGAGGTTTTAGGTTTAAGATGCCGAGTGGTACAAGCTTATGTAGCAAGTAAACTATATACAATCATGTCAAGCGGACTGGTCTGATGTGTTTATGAGAAGTGGTCTGATGAACACTTGAAGACATTAGTCCATCCATGCAACTATCTTTCCCCCTCTCTGCTGGTTGTCACCGTTCGTTACAATTAAAAGAGATTAATATATCCGTATTTTAATTCTGTACAGTACATGATTCGGTACCGGTCTGGTACACAGGGTAGTTGAGGGCATGCACGCTGTTGCGTATTTAAGTACCCAATCTGTAGTTTTCTGTTCGTGCAGGGAATAAATTTCAGAAGCAATTCATGACACTTGTGATGTACTGTGTTGGGAAAACGGTCGAAAAGTCTGCAACCCACACGAGTCTGCCACTACCGTGCATAGTAAATGGGAGAGTTCGGCTGGGTTCACACTGAGGCCGAGAGCTTCCTAAAGGGTCGAAATAACTGGCTACAGTAGGCCTTACACGGGTAATCAAAACTACCTTGCGTTCAGGGACAGTGGCAGTTTCAGCTTTCGAGTACAGTACGGACATGGTAAGTGGATTGGACCCATGTCTTCTCGTTGCCAGAGTGCTACTAGTTACCAGCTGGGGATGGGAAGTCTTTCATTTCAAGTGCTATTAACTGCAAACTGGATCTGAACCCCGTCATGTCCATTCTTGATCCACGTTTGGTTGTGATGGTGATTTCTTTTCTTCTCTCCTTCGAAGTACATCCTAACAGGAGTTATATATCGTCCCATGGACATAAATTGACAATTTCCTTCTGGTAAAAGGTTAACCTCTGTTTGTGATGTGAGCTAACGTGAACAGTGAGCTGTAGGCAGTGCTCACCGGAGTTCCGGCCCAACCCCTCTCCGTATAAACTACTCCAGGCATAGGTGAATTGATTTGAGTTGACACCATGTGACTGGTAAAAATAAAATAAAATACGGTAAGTGATGGATTGATCAGAGAAATTTGTCAGAGGGTATGACTTTCTTTTGTCAGATTTGTACTTTTGTATTCTGTAAACATTGTCATACAAAAAATCATTGACAGATAAAGTTTGTATTTGGTCAATGTCTTGTTCACCTTATTCAAGGCTGATACAACATCACTATCGATATATCCACTATTTATGTTGAGCCGGCCATCAAATTCTACAAATGTCATTCAGTCGTTTACCTGTTCATATCCCGATACTACCTCCTTGACCACGCATCGAACGAGATATACATGTCCTGGGTTGCGTCTGAAGTCACTTCAGAGGTTTTATCAGCTAAGCTAGGCATACCTAGCTTAATACAAAAAAAAAAACCTCTTAGTAGCACACCCGCTTTTACATATGTTTTAAAACTGAACCCAACCCTACCTTGAACAAATGTTTAAAGGTACCGACAGCGGTTTATATGTCTGATTTATCATTGATAGTCAAATATCATCATTCTGACAGCTTATGAATGTGTGCTTGTAGGATTCTAAAGAATTTTGGAATCAGAACTATTCTACATGAGATAAGATTCAAAGCATCTCAACCATGCAAAAGCTCTGTACCTCGATCTTGGTCCGGTCCATGTGTTTGTACTCCATACACTCTTCCTTTGTATCTTGCGATAGGGCTCTTCCTGTCCAATTCAAGTTCTCAGCGTGGTCCATGAATCAACTTCTATCGTATGTTTTCTTCGCCTCGTAAGCATATGAAATACAGCTTTTTTTATGGACCCTGATTACACGCTCGTGGTACAAGCTTTCTATTACATATTTCTGAGCCTTATCTCTTGGAACATTGCATTGCATGTGGCGTTGATAATAATCAAGCAGAAACTGGTCCTCTGTCCAAGAGCGTTCAGAGAGGATGTTGGATAGAAGATTTCTCCCTGTCCACATGAGACTGTTTGAAATGGAACACCGTACTGAAGTCATGATTGAAGTAGCTTACGCACTGCACTGCGGCACTATCACATCACAGCAACCTTGGCTGCTGTATGGTCAAGACTTCTATCTGATGTGCAGAGCATTATAAAGATCTGGTCAGTAGAGGTGCTCATACCAACGAGTTTCCACTCCGAAGTCCACTCGCACCTGTCAATGAGAGGAGAAAAAGGGTGGTGGGTAGGTTCAGAACTTGCAGCGAAACAGAGTCGTCAAATACTCGCTTGAAGCGTCGGACGCGTTGGCGTGGGGTACATGTGCCCTTTGACCTCAAGGGAGTGCAACGCATCATCCTGTGATCATTCGCCGAGAGCCTGGAAGCCTGCTGAACAATTTTCTCGTGCCACAGTACAGTATTTCAATCTTCTGAATGCAACTCAATATAATATGCATCCTGATTTGGTTTGGACTTGCGGTGGCACCAGTCAACTGACTGAATCTAGACTTTCGTGACTTATCATCCCTTTATTTCCCGTATCTGTAATAGTCCTCATCTGAACACTGAAAGTACAAATGAATGTGGGCATACGAAACGTCTGAAACAAATGATTTCTAATTACTGAATGAATCTAGAGGCGAAACTGAGAATGAAGCATTAACTTAGTGCAAAAGGCTGATGTTAAATGTGACAAATTCGGATGCGCATAAAACAAACTGGTTCTGCCCATATCTGGAAGGAGTTGAGGGCATTCTTCTCCTTTCTGTTCCTAATGTGCATGAGACGGAAAGTTTTAGGGCAGAGGAAATAGTTCAGAATGAATTTAAGAAGCAGCAGGCTTATAAATAACAAAGAGCTCCTTAGATATCACACTCTACACATTCGACTGCATGTAACCGCTACATAATTCACTTATGACTAAAGTTCATTCTGCTTCAGGACAGACATCTCTCGAGTTGGCGTTAGTGGTTAGAGAGTCTAGTAACATAATCGCACCTCTCAAGAGACTATAGAACCAACAACGCTTGCGATGTAGAGGAACTTGGATCCCCAGTTCTTCAATGACTAGCGGGATGATGACCTCTCGAGAATCATGAGTGAGAACACGTGGATTGACAACATGTGACATTTGCAGACTTCTGATTCCAGACTTCAAGCCTTGTACTTGAGTGTTCGGTGTTTTCCCATGCCCTTTCTATTTATTTTCCTTGCTTCCATTCGCCACATATTTATACATGTAGCATGGATTCTGGAAGAATATTAGGCTGGTTATGAGGTACGAAGTTTATGATGAAAAAGGTTATCACATGGTACGTGTTGCCCGCTCTTGGTCACAGTTGAGAAGGCTTTGCTAAAGCCTGGCAGTAGCTCGTGTTGTCACATAATTTCAACGCTCGCACTGAGACGCGTGTGTGCTTTTCTTCCATTTTCAACCGTGAACCTTATTCTGAACATTTCTCATTATTCTTGATACAGTATTCTTATTCTTAGCATCGTGAACGATTTCCCTAAATTTGTTCAAGTGCTGCAATGAGCTGCTTACGTTGATGAGTTCATCAAACGTTGAGGTTCTCATTACCCTTCCCGTCCTCATATCGGTTTCGGAAAAGCTTACTAGCATGGTAGCCGCTTCAATTACAAATCTTGGCTGGTTCGCTCCACTTGCCACTCGTATGAGAGGATAAGTGTTCACCCCTAAACCCAAATCAATGTCACATGTAAGATATGCAAACAACCTCCCCAGCAGTAACTTGAAAGTCTTGGCGCAAATATAAATAGACTTCAATGCATATTACTCGCGCCAAATGAAATATCCACCCTCTTGAACTACAGCGAACACATCTTTGTTATCAGGGCTAACTGACTTCTACCCACATCATATAGACTACTGCTACATCTACACTCATAAGCTAAGAATGTGTATTGAAGATAAAATCGGGTGGAAAAACCCAAAGAATAACCTTTTTAATGTGTGAATTGGTCGTTGAAAGGAACAAATTAGCCAATATATATATGTACGTATAATTTATATATAATAAGTCAATCCATCAATGTAAAACAGACAAAATATTTTTCTTAGTGCCAAGTATCATATCGCTCGTATGAAAGATATAAAGTCTCATTATTTCAAAGATCTTGATATCCAATCTATGAAGGATAAATAAAAATAAAATGTCGCCGAACCTACCAACCTTCTAATAAAAGGAAAGTTTCGTATTTTATGTCTTGCAGTTTTATTCCCGACGAGCTGTGTAAATTGTGTAAGGCGTGTTTGCAGACAAGAGTGGAAAAGTCTAAGTGTGTTCAAGTGTATCCCATCCCTTCGATGGTCCTGACTGTGCCAGTAGCAGGTTGATCGATCTACTGATCAGGGCATTTAGATCACGCCCTGATCAGTAGCTACAGCTGTTAGAGCTGCTGATCATCATTACTAGCTTTTTGCTTGACCATGTAGTAGAGCAAAATACTCGTTCATCTGGATATAGCATTTGGGAGAAATATGGACTTCATATAAATGTGTATAATAAGCATCATAAAATAATGTTGTAGACGTCGTACGAACACCCTTGTCAGTTTATTTTCTTCTACAACAACTCCTGATACCCCTCCCCCTCCATATCCTCTTTTCATTGCTAAAGTTTATGGCCTTTTGTTCTCTTTCCCAAAGAACGAAACTTCGTGCCGATCGCATGTGGGAACCCAGTCATTGGAAACCAAAGTGTCAACTACACTTTCCCCGTTCTGTGCGACCATGACATGTAAAGATCACGGATCTTTTCTCCACTCAGATTTTGGCACGAACATCTCTCCCTCCCTTTTTTCTTCCCTTTTCACTTTCACTTCTGTCAAGTTTCAACTTTCAGAATTTTGAATCCTAGTCGTACGTTGTGCAAGAAGGCTCGAAAGACGCCTTGACTTCCGTGCTTAGAGTAAACTTAAGGATGACATATAATAGGTATTTACACTATATCTATGTAGAATGTACACCTTGAATAAGTCTTGATATATTCCAAAGAATAAACATGTGTGTGTTTCTTCTTTCGTAATTATCATACACTTGCCAACGATAGAAGTATCGTTGTACAATACACTTTCATGAATCAACACTCCACGATGATTGCTTGTGTTGGGCAACATAAGAATCAAGTAGAACTCTCTTTCATTAACAAGAAATGGATTCTGCGGAGTGAAATGAAAAACTTCGAATGTTACAATGCTAAGTTGATGTTCTAAAGAAATTCAAAACATCTGATGATTCTAGATAATCTCCCCATAAACCTTTTAAAAATTGGAGATTTACAATATGAAATACGGTACCATTCACATCACAAAAAAAACTATTTCGTCAATCTAATTCACATGCAAAAAATGGAATTTCAATCTCCAACTTTTAGATAGTTGCAAAGAAAACTGTTCAACAATCATTTATCTTCAAATGTGGTGTATCTACTCCAAAACAAAATTTAGAAGTCTTGGATCATATCCAAAAATCAACTATTCTAAATAAGAATTATGAACTGCAAATCAGTTTAAATGTTGTCAAGTAATTTCAACCACAATGATATGATCAATACAAATGTTAACTTGTTAGACAAATTTTCAATACACTTCATGAGTTTTAATCCACATATTGCATTAAAATATACGGTTTTTTTTCACGAAGTTTTTCCCTGGAAGTCCTCCGGCCTGCCCAATAATCCAATTCACGAGTTTAACAAACACGCAAAAAAAAATTTCCGTCGGCCCGGGGAAACTCTCGACACATGCTTCTGGGGACGGACGAGCCGCCCCTACCGGTAGTCGGGTGAAAACCGGGGAGGTAGAAAGCGCCGCTTTCCTATGGCGGCTACACCCCCTAATTTGTTAGGTATACTTCGAAGAATCGCATAGACTGGTAAGAAATACCATCGAGAGTCGGTTATCTAGGTTTCTTGGGCTGGGAAACTTTACAAGTCTGGGTTAGGGCAGGTAAGACTTTAAGTATCAAAATAAATGACTGATTATTGCACCAACTTTAATTGATATATCTTTTCGATTAAGAAATTTATCCTATCAGTATTATCAAAGTTTTAGATTTTTCAACTTAATCTAATTTGAAAAAATTAGTAAAAAGTAATAAAAAAAGTTCACATATTTTCTTATCTTAAACCAAATATTAATATTTGATTTAAAAAATATAAGTTCTTAATTTCATTTGGTATATAAAAATACATCAATAATGTCAAATGGAGAAAATTTTTTTCAGATCTATCTGCTTTCAAATAAATTGACATTGAGTATTAAAAAAATATGCTTATAAATTTGGATTCTATTCAAAATGCATATAATAGCAAAACCTACATATATATGTGTAAAAAAAAATTAATTAATTTTTTTTTAAATATTGATTCAAAAGTGTGAAAATCTCAATTTCATTTCAGAGTGATTAGAATAATTTTATATGTCAAATTATAATCACAAAGATTATATTTTTTTCTATTTTTGTTTAAGAATAAAATTCATTCTCTTATTTTTTAAATAATCATCAAGTTGTAGACAATATGATTGATATAACACACCACTCTTATTCTAAAATTTTATATGTTTTTATAATACATCTATTTATTTTCAATTTAAAATTTTATTATTTTTTATATATATTTAAAACTCATAATAACCAAATCTTTAGAAAAATGATTATGATTGCTCTAAATCAAAGTCAAATTGTGTGTGATTCTTTAAAATTCCAAAAAAATATTATCTATTTTGATTATTTTATTCACTTTGATTGGATTGTTTATTATCACCTCGAAGCCAACTCAATCTTTCAAATCTCACTTGAACAGATCTAAAGATTATGCTTCATTCATAACTATGATGGATATACTGAAGTATAATATATTCATAATAATTTAATTTATGCTTCAAGTACCACAATCTTATTCTGGTTGTTTGAAAACAATCAACAGCATGAAAATTTTGCACAAGATCTCTTGCATTCTTATCCACAAAATTGAAACATCTTGATCTTACAACCTTTAACACCATGTAATGAATCATGTGAATACCTAATCTATGAGATAAATTCTCATGGACATTACTGCAATAAAATCCAATTTTGAAAATGGAATAAATATATATTCATTTCTATGATCCAACCCTCTTAAATCTTCATTGCTCTACTTTGATCTATGATTCCACCTTACATGATTTTTTCATTCAAATCAAAAAATTGGTTTGATCTTAACATCTTGGACTATATAGTGCCAATAGGATTTGATTACGGTTGAACTTGAGTACCTGGTAGTAAAGTTTCAACCTACATCTCTTCAACTCATTCTCTCTTTACTTTCTCATTTTTTATTGCAAAAAAATATTTTTTTATGGTTTGCTACTTTGTATTTTTTTTACTATTATTTTTCTTGAGTTCTTCATCTCAATCATGATATCTTACTCATGTCAAAAGGTTTCATTATGTTTTTTAGCTCACTCTATTATAAGATAAGTATAATAATTATCCAAATAATGGAGAAAGAAATCATAAAAAATAGAGATGAAGTGCAACAATTCTATAATATTCTTCACCTGAAGTTTTATAAAACAAAATCTCCAAATTTTCTTGTGTCAATATATTGTACTAACATTTACATATGTGTTGAATTAAGACGGGTCACATGGTTCAAAATTTAATTCCATAAAAAATTCAACAAAGATTGTAGAAACAATCTTCATACTCTACATAATTAACGATTGAAAATATTAATGGATGTTTTGATTTCATCACTCTGGTGATAAAATTTGCATCTTAATATACTTCAATGTACATCAAAAAATGATATTTCTTCATAATTTGAAGCTGATTATCAAATAGGTTGGAGATCTAACATTGTGCTATTGAATTTCTTCCAATCATCTTCATATTTGCAAAATCACAAGTTTTCCCCCCTCTCTCTACATGCATTTGCATGTAGAGATGATCTTAACAAGTTGATATATACTTAAAAAACTAAATGTTATTATCACATTTGTGTTATTTTATGACGTATATAATCCATATTCAAGAGAAGTACAATATAATTTTTGATATAATTGTAACACTAGAGATTAAGAGAGAATATCACTCAAAAATGAATCAAAACTTTGAAGAGAGAAAATAACTAGAATGGTTTTACTCTCTTTTATAAAGATCTTATCAACAAGAACAAGAAGACAAGATCTCACTTTCATCATACAATTTACTTCTAGTAAATTAGTGACTTGTCAACTAACATATTCAATTCTTACATAACAAGCATATGGATTGTTGACATGTTGTTCATAATATATACTTTTGCTATCTACACATCAACCGCATGAAAAGATCATGTAGCAATTATAAACAATCCAATATAATGTAATTATGATCCACTGTAAATACATTATATTGGATTACCTATATCTTGAGTAATATCTATTTTAGTTTTATTAAACTAAATATGGTTACATGGCTACTTTTTATAAAAAATCATTTACAAAAAAATCATCAAATAGATCAAAAGAGTTATTGAAATTCAACCATTGACAAGTTTCTGGTCTTATGAACTACAAGAACATTCAATATGCAGAGAGGTTTTTTATTTTCAATGATGAAAAAAGTCAAAATAGTTTTGTTTACTTGTTAAAACATAAGAATGAGATATTGAATAGTTTAAAATCTTTGTAAACATGGTAAAGACTCCAAAAGAACATACTTAAGATCAAATGGAGTCATAAACTACATAAAATACAAGCATCGTTATTTGATGAAAAGTAAAAAAAAATTTGATGTATATGACAGCTAGAGATTATTTGTCACAATATGGAGTTGCAGAAGGATTCAACATGTGAGCATGATATCTCAAACTAATCTCAAGCTAACCTCAAATGCTACGCAACAGCTTTATAGATTGCTAACTACCTTAGAAACAAAAGTTCTAAAGAGTTAAACCTTCCAATAGTGACATATATTGGTACTAGGGTTTTACGTCAATATTGTGAGGTGTCAATCACAAGAGTAAAGTGACTATAACCTCCTAATAGTAACATACATTGGTGTTATTATTGGATGTCACTATTGGAATGTGCTTAATTTTGATATAACCTCCTAATAGTAACACACATTGTTGTTAGATGTCACTATTGGAAAGTGTCAACTATATAAAAAAAAGCATAGATTTCTTATCGTGCATTACTTCAATCCTAGGACATTCTATAGATGTGTTGTTTGGTTTCAAAATCGCCTTCATTTGCATGATTAACGTCCCTTTGGGTACATGCGATAAAATTGGAACGATACAGAGAAGATTAGCATGACCCCTGCGCAAGGATGACACGCACAAATTGAGAAATGGTCCAAATGATATAAGTTATAATTAAGTTTGATCTCATATTGATACACAAAAAATTTGAGTGAAACAATTGATAGTAATATGTGCAACAATGTATTTTACTTACGCCCTGAAAGAGTAAATTGTTGAAATATACGTTTAAATAAAAGATGGGCTAGTTATCCCTCGTTTAGCGCTAATTATCCCTCACCCTCCGAAGAGAGATATTTGATTGATCGATATCATGCAAGTACATATCAAACGGTCCATATAGTATTTGCAAAATAGGTAAACAAGGAGAGGTAGTGCTAAAAATGGAAAGATAAGATTAGGATGAGATATCTACCCGCTCCCTTAAATAAACTTATGCCACATTTTTTCAGTCTCATAGCTATGTATTGTGATCATAATAGGATTTTTTACTCCTAAATTACAGTTGAAATTGTCACTATTGGATTGTATCATGTCACTATTAGGAATAGTGATGTACTGTTCTTATTGAGCAAGTTTACAAGTTAGAAACTAATGGTTCTGGAATTTTACGTCACTAATGAGAGTATGTCACTTATAAGAGGTGACACTGCTAGAAGATTTAACTCTGTACTTCATAGCTGAAGGATATTACACCAAAGGAAGCAAAGATGGTAAGAAATCTAATTTTAGGATGTTGAGAGTGTTTGATTGCCCAATATATGCTTGCATAAAGAAACAACCCAAGAAATAAGTGTTGAAAGCTTCAAGATTCATTTTCATTGGCTATAACGAAGAATTGCAAGGATCTGTTGTTATTAACCCACAATCTAACAAAACAATTCAAAGTAGAGATGTACTTTTTAAGGAAAAGTATGATTGGGAAAATGACAAATGATCTAGCATTAAAAAATCTGTTACATCCGCTACACCTATCAAATTACTTTCAAGTGATGATAAGTGATATCATCATCTAAATAACATGCTTTCTGAAAATCAAAAAGTGCAAATTCTTGAAGCTGATTGTGAAGAGAGATCTAGTAATGTGTATACTAGAGAAGAGATGGATAATTTAGTAGAGGTAGATGGAATACTTGATAAGGATTTGGTATCATCTCTTTCGCATGTCTATGTGACGAGTACCGCAAACCACAACAATATTCAAGACGTTGAGAAAGTCAACAGGTTAAAATCTCAAAGACAAGACTTAAAAGATTGAGATAGAGGCCGGGATAGCCGAGAAAGTTGATCTCAAAAGATCAAATAGTTTGAAATCTCAGATCAAATATATTAAAATAAAAAAAATTGTGAACAAAGTTGTTCATTTCTCACTTCAGAATGATATTACCATGGATAAGATGTATGCAATTTGGAGGACGATGAACCATCTTATAGTAAATTAGCTAATAGTTCAGATTGGAAGAAGTGGAAGAAAGCTATATGGGAAGAACATGCATCCCATGAATATAAACAAACATGGGAGATGGTATGTCTTCCACATGGTAGAAAGACTATTGAGTGTATGTTTATTTTCAAAGTGTTGTGAGAGGCATCAGGGAAATCTTAAAAAACAAGGCCTAATTGGTGTCAAAGAGTATAGTCTTGCGCTAATCATTTGTTTCAAAAAGAAAAAACGTTCGCTCGAGTAGCAAGGGATGGCACAATCAGAATGCTTTTAGCTTTAGCAGTTGAAAATGATTAAGAGGTAGAGCAATTGGATGTCAAGACAACTTTCTGAAAGGAGATTTGAAGGAGAAAATCTACATGGATGTACATGATGCTTATATAGTTCCACATGAAAAAATATGGTTTTTGAAAAGAGCACTCTATGGGCTGGATCAAGCATCTAGAAACTAGTATGAAAAGCTAGAAAGTTTACTGAGCAAACAATGGTTCAAGCGACCACACTCAGATTTGAGTTTAAGCAATGAGGATGAAACACTATATATTGCAGGGTATGTAGATCATTTGCTTTTGCTTAAGAAGGAAGTCAAGGTAATAAAAAGCACTATCTCCTATCTTTATTTTATATTTGATATCATCATACGAGGCCCTGCAAAGTTCCTATAAGGGATCAACATTGAGAGAAACAGGAAGGAAGGGTGGATTCGGATCAACCAGACCAAGTACACTGAAAGCTTTCTACGAAGTTATAGAATGGAGGTCACAAAATTTGTTGCAACTTGTTTGTATACAAGTTGAAGACTTAGAAAAGACATTGAAGAAATCAGCAAAGACACAATGAAAGATGTTCATTTCTTTCTTTTTACCAAAGTGCTGTAGGATCATTGATGTTTGCTATGGCTTGTCCCAAGCCAGCTGTTGTTCATTTAGTGGAAGCTGTGGCTAGATACACTAATTGTCCACTCCAGCTTATTGGAGGTGTGTCAAAAGATTGTTGAGGTACCTAAATACCACTTTAGAAATTTACTTTGGATTACATGAAGTTTAGATCTGAAACTATAATTAGAAAATATTGTGACGCTCATTAGAGAGATGATGATGACAACAATAGATCTACAAGTGGTTCATTGTTTGCTCCTAGTGGTGGAGCTACCAATTGGGAAAATAGACAATAGAATCCCTAGCCTTATATCCGGCGGAAGCTTGTATAATTCCTTCTTCATTAGACATTCAAAAACTGATGCGGTCAAAAATACTCTTGAATGAGCTTGGAATTACTAAAAAAGCTGCAATTATATTCTTGTGTGATAATATTGGAGCTATATCTCTTTTAAAAAAACGTGTTCATCAGCCAAGGACTAAATATAGTTTTATTCAAATAAATTTAATTCATGAAGAAGTACAAGAATCTAAGAAAAAAATTCTTAGATTAGTTTATTATCCAACCCATGATGTAAATGCAGATGTGCTTACTAAAGTCGCTTTCTAAAGTAGAACATAGGAAGTGCATATTAGAATTGAAATTGAAAATTTCTTTTCATTAAATGAAAAGTGATGATTATACTAATTCAAAGAAGCTTTTCATCTCATACTTGATCAATCTAATTATCAATCATCTTACGGTTAGCCACTTAAGTTTCAGGATCTTTTAAAGTAGCTTCAATTTGAGACATATACATATTGGTACCAATAGAGATATTTATTGAATTGCCACATTATTTTGATTTGTATTGAGTGCTAGAAATGTAATTCTTTTTTCTTATCATGCCAAACTATATCAATGTCATTATTGATTGATAATAATAATAAGAATAATGAAGCTTCTACACAAATTATTTTCAACGTAAAAATATATATTTTTTCAGCAAAAATTAGTTACATAGAATTTATTATTATTATTCTTATTATTTGTAATAACAGATAATTATCAAAATAGAACATAATGATAAAAATCCGATACCACAAGGACATAAAAAACACCAGAGAATCAAGTAGTGTCACAAATTAGCATTCTATTAAAAAATTGTACTTCTTAGACACATGTCACTCCCAGAAGAGATTGCAATTGCTACGGCCAAAGGCGACACATTGCAGACTGAAATCACACTCAAATCCTGAAATTCATCCAATAAATTTCCGTAGAAGTCGCACGTGACTCTTCAATTGATATTTAGGGAGGAAATTGTCCAATATTACACACTCAGTCGGTTGCACCGAGCTTCCAATGTACACATTTGCTTAAATCCTGAGCTACACTATACACCACTCCGAATCGGACTCCCTACTTCAAATGCGGTATCTTCGGAACTGAAGCAACTTGCGCACGGTGACAAAACGCAAAATTCACTAAAGCGCGGAGGAATGCAGACTAAAGATTGGGAAATTAACTAATGGAAAAGCTCCCCGAAGGCAGAGCCTTGGGCTTCTTTATTCACAACGAACACCAAGAGGCATCACCCGCTAGCTGCAAGCCCCCATCAGGTGCAATGTTAGCAGATGCGGCAGTTGTCACGCCCGCTAAGCTCCTATCTACTCCTATCCTATTCAAAACGGCTGACAGTTCCAATTTTAAGTTCTCCTTCGTCTACTCCAAACTTGAGATGAACGAATTGAGCTTTCTACCTATCTGTCTATGTCCTGCAACCTCGCTTGCTCCCAATTCCTTCACGTGGCGCTCCAGCTCATCCTATTTCTTCCATTTCAGGGTCTAGATCTCATACTCCACATAATCGCGAAGACATCAGTTTACCCTCTCGCACAATGCAGCATCCATCCGCCATTCCAACTGCTGGACTATCGCCTCAATCACCAACAATTTTGCTTGAGCCGCGACCAACTGCTACTTAATTGGCGACAGTTGAGATTGCAATCTTCTACAATCCGCATCTGATTTCTTCCTACGCTCTAATTTTGAAGAATGAACAGCTTCACAATCCTGCAATTCCTTCGCTTTAAGTGCCAATTCATCAACATGCGATTGATCTCTTGCCGCCAAAGTTGCTGTCATCTCCTCCGTGCACTTCAATTCTTTCTCAAATCCCTTCCGAGACAATTCCAATTTGTCTCAAAGTTCCATCGTTAACTTCAGCGCATTGTTGATATCAACCCGAAGGCTCGTGCATTCAAGCTCCGACTTCGTATGAAGATACTTCTCCGCTGCCAAACTTCTCCAAAGTTTTGCACACTCCAATTCCTTCTGCCAAAGTTGCTCATATCGCTCCTGCAAGGTAGCCGTCATAGTCGCGCACTCAGAAGTTAAGCTAGCCACTCTTTCTACTACCTCCACAGATGATGTCGTCTTCGCCTTCATCCTACAACGCACTAATTGTACGTAGGATCCTGCTAATTCTAGCTCAGCATAGTTCGCCATCTTCCCATCCAAATATCTGAGCATGGGAACTACCCACTAGTTCAAAATGTCAGCTACACTAAGTTCTGTTGTCTTCAGTTCTTCGGACGAAGGTCCTTCGTCACAGTCAAAATCGACTGTACCCGAAGACACCTGACACGAAGGCATCGCTTGTTGTTCCGCGACAACCTTCTCTACTTCCGCCACCACTCTATCTAGAAGTTTCTCCACCGAATTGGGCTTCACCGCGGGCTCTTTCAACTCTACTGATACAAGTTTCCTTACCCAAAGACCGAAGATACTCGCTCGAATGCACTGGTAGTTGTTCTGAAGGCCGAAGACTCTGATTTGAAGTCTCTATCTTCGTATCATCTTTTCGTTCTTCCCCTTTCTCCAACAGGCCTTCCATGGGCACGGCCGAAGGTCTCCATTTCGAAGGCCGAAGGTCCTTCGCCATTTGTTCCCGCTGCCCGCACTTCCATTTTTGTCCACCAAGCCGAAGTCACTTGATGCAGAATGTGGCTTCGCTACACCATGTACTGTCTTCTTCCTCGATCCGCGGGCGTCGCGACTTCATCTTGTTGTGGGAACGCATACTCGCTACACTCATCCGCGTAAGAACCAATCTTCATGACCACAATCTTGCACGTTGACACATCATCTTCAAAGTCGTAATCAGCTGCAATTTACTCCGCTTCTTCACTGAACGTTCCTCGATATCGTCCTCCGACTTGTTAGCTTCGGTCGAAGGCGGTGCATGTGCAATGTTGTCTTTCTCACTTGCAACTTCATTGACTCCCAGCATTCCTTCGTCGTCTACAATTTTCCTCTCGAACAAAAATCTCTTCTGCTCTGCAGCACTCAACAATCCCATACCTTGATAGAAGTTAATGAAGAGCGGGGACAGATAGTTCATCGATCCCCCAAATGTCTCATCGATGTTCTTGCGCGTAGTACTCCAGAGAATGCGAGCTCAGTGGATCGGCTTCCCTTACACCGCGTGCTCCACAAATTCGACTTGTCATGTCATCATGTAAGTCGTTCTTGATGGTCGCAAAATCTACACCAACGCCATCGCCACATTCCGTTTCATCCGATCGCGGTTGTCCGTCGTCTGCCATCCATTCTTGCGCGAACAAGGTGTCTTGAAAAGTTGCGCAAAGATCTTTTCTTCCGCATGTGTCATCTTCAAGCTCTCGCTGTCATAAGTGTAATCGTCATCTTCTCCCTTGCACGACCCCAATACTTGAGCGCAATGTTCAATTGTCCAGCTCACCGGGTTGCCGCGAAGTTCTTCAGCGTCTGGCGCGCGTCCTTCATGTCACCCCTTCACGATTGCTGCGGAAACTCAATTCCAATCCCACAGTAAGAAATTGAGCTTAGCGGCTATCAATTTCTGCCGATCCGCTCGTAATCCAACTTCCGACACCTTCAACGCTGACAATCAAAGTGTCCAAAAACGCTTCATTGCTGCGTTTTCAATTTCCCACTAGCGATTCTCACTGAGCTCCCAATTTGCATATGCACTCTTGCGAAATGTCAGTGCCGAACTCCTGTTTTTGCCAATGTACTTTGACGCCCTAATCGCATTTTGAACTCGTGCGAAGGTGCTATCGCCGAAGTCCAAAGGCTCTTCGCCGAATGCGGTTCTGTGCCTTCGCCGAAACATGTCCTCCATTGCATACATCCGTAACTCGGGGTTCACTCACCCGTTTCTAGTAATCTTGGGCTCGTTGGATTAAGCACGCCGAAATTTATCTATTGAGATCCTGTAAAAGGCAAATTCTCACTAATTGGAAAGTTATGAATAATCTACTCTAGTGGATCATAACTTATCTAATTCAACTTCACTGCCTACAAGTAAAAACACTAACTCAGACAGAGAGGTATCATAATGAATTCCACTACTCCTAACTTAGCTTCTACTCCCGAATCTACTTTTTACTCTACTTCTAACTATTCCTATCCTAAAATTTTGTAGTTGCTAGTCTTCTACTTCTCAAACTTCCTCGTTTCAAAAAAAAATTTGAAAAAACTACCTACCACATTTTTATTATTGCTAGATATTTGAAAAAAAATCTTACTTTGATCTAATTATAATGAATAAATTTAGTTCATGAGAATTAGAAATCTATTTACTAATTTTTTATGAAGATTTTATTTGTTTACCTTTAAATACCAATATTACATTTTTCAAGGTTAAAATTATAGTGTTTACTACTGTGTATATCAAGGATAAAATAATGAGAGTCAAAGAACTAAAACTATTCTTAAGCATTGCTAACATGCATACACATTAATTTATTTCACACTTTCATGTATAAACCATAATGTAACTATTTTATCATAAAAAAATGTTGCATGATGAAATTTGATTCATCAAGTTATCAATTCGATATCGAATTTATTTTTTTCATAAAACTATAAATCTTAATCATTTTCAAAATTTATCAAAGTAAAGTTTTAAAAAGTTGTTTTGAAATTTGGAATCAGAAAAGGTGGAAGCTTTAAAGTTCTCACAAGTTCTATCTATATCAAGTTATCAAGAAAGCATAAATTGTAGAATCAGTTGTTTGAAATCTTAACTTTACACTTATTTAAAAATATTAACACCGATGAATCAAATCATGTATATCAGAAATCTGTATTTGGCCAATTTCAAAAAATGATATTTTCATTTAAAATTTTGATTTATTATTAAATTTTGGACTTCATACATTTTGTACCATTGTATACATTGTATCATAAGTATTGAAAGAATTTGTTTGTTTACTTGACAATCTTTTTGTTAGTAACTTGAACTTGTCTGATGTCTTGTGTTTTAGCAAAGTTAAAGCACTTCATAGCACAAGTTAGTTATGTATATCGTTTTTCAAACCACATGAAACTTTATACTGAAGTCACAAAACTTGTATAATCAACTGAAACATTTCAAAGTAAAAAGATAATTCACTTCTGTCATTTGAACACAAACACGGTCTATATATTCACTTATACTGTAACTCTAGTGATCTTTATTTTTGTATATATTAGTCGCGGCAACAAAGGACGACAATCATCTATGTTAATAAGATGGATGCCTCTGTACATAGGTAGGACAAGTTCCTTTCGGAGAAAATTACTTGATTGGACTCCATCAAAACGCAGAATGCTCCATGAGACCCATTAAGTTCCATTTTACCTGATGGAACCCTCCTACGGCATTTCAGTTCTTGTAATTGCTTTGTTTCCACTTATATGAAAAAAAGTAAATTACCTGGCTGCCAATCTTCATCATGGGAGACCCCAATTTTTCACAGCCGAGAATGATAGGCACCTTCAGTCTCTAAGTATCTTTTTGTATTATAATTGTGAGATTATATCTAGAGTCCAATATTATATCCATGAAAGAGCAAACAACTAATGATACATTTTATTTTTTGAAAGTTGCATAGAATATGATGAAGCTCATTCATCTTGTAACCAAATTTTTTTTTCTACATTCTTTATTTTTTATGAATAGTAATGAGCTTCATCACATTCTATGCAACTCTCAATAATTAAAATCTCTCCTCAGTTTTATGCTCTTTCATGGATATAATCTGAAGTCAAGAAATACTGATTTTTTAAAATATATAAAAATTTGAATCTACTACAAAAAATATCTTTGAAATTGAAAAGTCTTCTAATCAAGTGAATATTTTAATTGAAAGAAAACTTGAAATTTAAACTATGATTATCTTTGAAAGATACATAAGATATTTCCAAAAAATTTAATTAAGTAAGAAATTTTTTTTAAAAAAATCTTTTTTTGTCTTCAGATTTCCATATTTGTTAAAAAAAATTTATCATATACATCAATATATCTTGCATTGTTTTTAAAAAAATTAATCAAAATATAAATTTTCAGTAATATAAGTACGATACAAAAAATAATGATAATGTGATAGGTTTTAATCCATTCTTCCTAATAATTTCAGTTTTTAATATTTTTCATACTAAAAAAATGAAATCTTATTTACATGTATGTATGTATATATATATATATATATATATATATATATATTTCATTCAAAAACAGTATAACTTATACAAAGTGCCCGTCAAACCATGGGGTTGTGTGAAGAAAATCAAAAGCAAAAAAAAAACTTCAAATTTTGATAATATTCACATCATCGAAAATCATGATCTTAGTATTTTAAGTTTTGACTCACTATAATTAATTCATTTTTTTATTGATCAAGATTAAGAATATGCTCATGCTTCCGTGAAGCAAAGATTAGTATATTTTAAATGTAATTTGTGAATCAAATAATACACAATAATATTACACAAGAACACTAGATTAAAAATTGATTTGACTATTTATAAGTTTTTGGATGAGATCTGTCTCAGGTTAAATGGCCTTGCTGTCCTGGATAATGTAATTAATGTTTGGATATTGTACGCATATAATAAGATGTTGAGCATGTATATTTAGAACTGGAATTGGGATGTGTATGGTAGAAATAGGTAACACACAGTAGTCAATATCTAGAGACGTGTTTTGGTCTCGATAGGTGTATATATTTATTTAGTTGTCAGTCCAAAATTGAATTTATTTGTGATATATATATATATATATATATATATATATGAACGGAAATTGTGTCCGGATATTTACGTTTTAGTTTTATTTGGAGAAAATTATTTGATGATATCACATAGTAATACAAACTGATCATTGGACACATCAAGTTTAGTTTTACTTGAAGACACCTACCGAAATCACACTTGTCACTATACGCTAAAATTGTTCGTGGAAATATATAATGCTAGCTTTAGTGTGAAGAAGTGACCTTTATGCAAATCCTAACCTCGTTCATAGTCACCGTGGAATCTATAGAAGCTCGTGGGTAGATCACTTCCAGTAAAACCAAAGTTGATGGTCACAGTAATCAATTTGTGTTATGTTAATATCAAGTAATTTCCTTGTCTAGTGGGCTGCACTTGGGTGTATATATGGCACTTGCTAAACATTTTGTATTAGTTTCTCTATGTTTCTTTTTAGTGTAAATGATAAGAACAAGTTTTCGTCTGATTAAAAATAAATTAATAGAATATGATATTTGTTCCAACAACTATTTTTGTTTTATAATTCAAAACGCAAATATCTTTAAAAAACTTACGATTTAGTCAACAACTATCCTACAGTTGATGGGGTTATCGTTTGTTCGACACACATTCACGTGTTGCCTGGATTTGTACAAATCAGGCATAGCAATATAGACGTCAAAGCACTTCGCTTCGGTGCCGACTTTGAATGATACTGCTGTACCCGTGTAAGCAGTACTTTTTGGACACTGTCACCCTAAACCACGACCATCTTAGTCAGATTGGATGGTGGTAGTGGAAAATTTCTTAATGAACTATCCACTCGTTGGGTTCGGCATCGACAACCTTCCCTACACGGAAGATCAGGTCACATCGCATTCGGATATGTTCGGCATCCTAGATAATATTGCACGATTCATCGTAGATTTTCAGGGCTTCAAAAGCCTCCATATGTTGGAAGGTTCTTTACATAGTCGTTGACACTTTTCATCCCGTAAGTTTCTTCTCAATTGTCATCAATCAGAGTTTTTAAATACATGTTGACAAATGTTCTACGTCATCACTGATGACTGGTCATGTAGGAGTCATCGTCTTGGAAGAGCATATTTTAACATATTTGTCGAGATGCATCCAACTGTGAGACAAATCCAAGTGATGTGATTAAATCGGCGTATAAAAGGAAACCCCTTGCGAAATTTGATTACTGTGATAACTATCATGCGAGACTGCTCCGGTACACAAAACACACACCAATAAGTGAAGTGAGAATGGTGCTCATGTAGCGCCCGACAGAACAAAGCAGAAGGCATAATTCAAAGACATAAGGTAAGATACATGCCACGACCCATAGTAGACTGAATCTTGGGGTAATGTTCTGCTAACCAGAAGTGACCTCGATATAAAATACAAGAATAGGGCACAAAGTGTCTCCCAGGACATGTACAGCCCAGGATGAGAACAGTAAAAAGTTTGGTACTACCGTAGTTTCACCCTTAACGTAGGATCCTTGCACTCCAAATCCGACAAAATCTGAAGTACAGATAGGGCAAAAAGCATATGCGGCATAGTTCTCCACTTCCACCGACGTCCGATACTCACTACTTCGTTACCCGTGGCTCTTCCATGATCTCAATCTAAGAATTCCCCTCCAGATGTGCCTACACTTCAAAATTGTTCACGTACATACTTCCAAAACTTGGAGCTCATCACCAGCCCATCACATCTACAGACTGTTCGCCCAGATCTCGGCCCGACTACTCCCTTTGCCTCACTTCCAGTCTTTGGGTATGGCGACAGTATAGCAGCGAACGCAGAGGCACACTAAGTCTCCCGTTGATGAACGCAAGAGAGGACCAACTGCTGCTGCTCAGCTGCCTGAGGAAATACATACGGACCATGCAGCAAGCCCAGATCCAGAGGTGAAACAAACAACCAGGTTTCTATGCTTGCTACACCAAAAGCTTCACACCAGGTATGAGATGCAGACTTCTACAAGGCAGCACACACGTACTCTACAGCGAAAACACCAGACTATGGACATCCATGAACGACAACTACTACTTCCCACACCACCACTGACCGAGAACCCAAGCGTCAAGACAACAAGAAAGCAGTCAAGAAAGCGAAAGGACAGACAAATATGCAAGCGTGGTATGTTGGAGACCTATCCATAGCTCTCACAAACAGGCAGAGCATGTGGAGGTGGCACAGATAAAGTTTGCTCGCGTGCGCTTAATAAACCCACTACCGGCTCACTTTTGCCTTGGGTAGTGCCCTGCATAGTGAAACAAAGTGTTCGCGAATCAGAGAATTTAGACAAACCAGGAGGTCGGCATTAAAAACCAGCCCAATATTTAAAACTTAAACTCCACTGCAGATTATTTCCGTACTTCCAAGCGAGTTCCTTCTTCCAACTTACTGAGCACTTTTCGAAGGAGAAGGAGAACTGCTGCTCCTAGCACTTGGACTACTACTACCGCTTGCAGCCCTGCGATGGAAGTGTCAAGACAGATTAGTAGTGTGCCAACCCGAAGTAATTGAACTCGAACTGACGTCTTTGTTGGAAAACTCACTTTTTGGGACTTCGGCTCTTCGACGTTGTCTTCTTGGCAACACGAGGAGGGGAAACTCTCTGCAGCCAGACAGCGAGTCAAACAAACTCATCAACTGTACAAAGTCTACTACACTATATCTACAAATCCATCGTATCCTTGTACAATATTAAGACAACCAGCTTTACGTGCAAAATAAATTCATTTGACGAACACTGGATTTTGAACACCAACAAACAGGTACTAAGAAACAAGACAAAATTATTACTTCCCTGCATCACATAGCTCCTAAGACTAGCTAGGCAATCATCGAAGACGGGAAGAGATGACGAACACAGTAAACACATACTCTTCAATATAGGCCAGTAAACTGTCTGGAACAATGCAAAATTGGAACCTCTTATATTGACTGCGCTACTGATATAAGGTGATATCCTCACTTATAAGCAATTTCTCTAAGAAATCCAACTTCTTTTTGATAGGAGTACACAACAAACAAAAGAGAGCAGAATTTTCACGAGGATTGTCTTTCGTGTGCGTAGGTCGTTCGAGGTCTAGAAACTTCCCGACTGTTGGTGCGTTTCCATTAGGGGGAATAAAAATAACAAATAACTATGAGGGAAGAATGGACAAGAAGTTAGGATAACAAGAGTTCTAAGAATTTCACGATTAGTGAGATAAGAATTTTTGCCCAACATCAACCTGAATTGATATCTTGCCAATTGACAGATCATCAACCATAATCAAGACTAAAGAACTACACATCAGTGGTGATCCAGATTGCAATCAGAACATCCAAGACCCAAAAGCTCACCTTCTTTGCTGGACTTGGTGACTCAGACGAGTATGAGCTAGATCTAGCTCGCCTATTGGGTGGAGACCTGGCCCTGTTTGCAAGTCGAGTACACTATTAGTACACTCACAACCCACATAGAAGGTGTACAATAAGTGGCTGCAAAGAAGCGAAGCAACCATTCTCATACTCTTCTTCGATATGCCGTGTTAAAAGTATTTTCCTATCCTCGAAGCGAGTGACAACAGAAAAAATGTACCTTCGCGGTGCAGATCGAGATCTCGACCGTGATCGCACAGGGCGTCTGGGAGGAGAGCGGCTACGCCTTCGAACCAGAGGAGAAGACCTTCGAGGAGGAGTGCGCCCACCACGTCTGGGAGGTAATGGAGACCTGCTCAGAAAACAAAGCTTGATGAGTACGGGGTTACCAGTGGATAAGACAATATTTCAATAGGTGACTTCAGTCGTAACCAAGAATCGATTGAACTGGGAAAAAATAAACAGGTGCTCGTTGCTGTTCGAGCTGACTCATGTACGTCATCTTGGAGAACATACCTGCGCCTGTAGGAAACGGGTGAGCGCATCCGTCCCACTGGGCTTCTTCCTCGCCGCGGTGGCGGAGACCTAGTAATTCATGGAACGAAACTGTTATCAGCAGTACCCATGGAAGTACAAGCCTTTTGATGCTGCAGATGGTCAATACAGTTGAGACGACAGCTGTGAACATTCTATTACGACTAGATCACAAGATTTTTGGTAGATGAACAGCCTTTCTGATAACCTGAACCTTACCTGATAGGAGAACGGCGCCTCCGTCTCATTGGTGAAGGGGAGCGGCCCCTACGAAGAGGAGATCCTTGCGGCCGCCTTCGTGGCGGAGAATCCGCTCCTCTCGCCCCTCTCCGAGGAGAAATGGATCTTCTCCTGGGTGGTGGTGAAGGAGAACGCCGCCGACCCATTGGAGGAGCTGCAATGGAGGTAGTTATGAAGTCAAAGTTAATCAAGTTTATTGTGTTACAAGACAATAACATCCTTGCAAACCGAAACTAAGCTTACTGTTTCTAACTAAACTACTTTTGAATCAGGTGGTATCTAATTAAGAGGCAGTCCTGGTGGGCTCAAGTAGCACTCCGAGAATGCTGGTGGCGATATGGTCAAAGATGATGCAAGAATTGAAGAGTGCAGAGAGAATCGTACAGTCACGTCCACGACGTGGGCCTCCGTCCTTAAGGGGGTCTCGAGAAAGAGGCTCGCGAGCATTGTCCTTCCTCAATGGTGAGGGTGCAGGTCGAGAAGGTGGTGAGGGTTTCTTGCGAGGCACAAGGATGAATTGCGCACTAACTACATTTCCATCAATCTGGCCCTGCACAACCAGAAAGAGATCATACTGTTAGGCGCATGAAACACAATGCAGAAAAAAAATTTGCTTTTTGTCATATCCCGGCAATTTCTACAAGCGAGAACTTTCTTTGTGTAGAGCATCAGCATTACAGATAGAAAGAACGCACACCCGACAGTAATACAGCAGAAGATAACTAATTAAAAAACGAAACACACGGAAATGCAGGTCTCCGGAAAGTACTCCATCCATATGTTGTTGTGCTTTCTCAGCATCCACCCTTGACTTGAACTCGACATACCCAAATCCTTTCGGCAAATTGACCTGTTATGAGCAAACGACATCAAGATTGTGACCAACCTAGAAGCAGACATATTAGGCGTAACCTTCGAACCCACCTTCTTTGATCCAAATCAATTTCCATAAAGAGACCACCTGGACTTGCTTACATAGTACTTACAAAGTCCATGCGATGGAAAATTATCACTTGACAAGTTATGTTTGGTAGCACGCACTACTACTAGTTCGTCACCCACGTACTTAAAAATGCTTGTACTTCATTGTGTACAGTCTACAGTATTCCAACTAAACAAACGTTAGTGCGCCTACAGAACAATAAGTTTATCTAAAGGCCACCGTGCAGCCGTTGATGTGACTTATAGTTTAGCTTCGAATCCAAGTTTCAACTCCAGTGGCAACTTTGGGCTTGATGTTGTGCAGCTTAAGAAAAGATTCGCAAAAACATACTGCACCAATGACACCAAAAAAAACCAATCTAATGTGGGATAGTGTGCTAAGCACACTATGCACTTGAAGTCATTCACTACTCAAGACTTTAGGTAAGAATCATGGAGTCAAATTGTAGGTCTCAAAATGTAGACCTACAATCGCACATCCAACTTGACAGTGATGTGTGATTGAGAAACAGTTTACTTCCTCAGCTAGACAAGAAATCTGCAACCTATATTGAAAAAAGTGAAGAGGGTCCAGGTACTAAAACAAACATCTGATGCTGACGCGAAAATACCCTTCCCTTCTAAAATACATTAGGCGACCGAAGCTCAGAGGTATTAAGCGACAACTAAAGCGATTAGCCCTGACATGGAAAAACTATTCATACAACGTGAAATACATTCAGCTCCAATGCGATTCTTCGTCCCTAATTCTCATCCAAAAAAACCCCAACAAAACGAAAATAGCTTCTACAATGCTTTTCCTTTTCCCAAGCATCTCATAAACGATAGCTCTATTTCAAAAGCCATTCCCGTGTCAAACTGCCCACTGGTCTGAACACCCACCCAATCTGTTGTAGATTTGACCTCGGAATCCTCTGAGTAGATAAATAATCCAACAACCCTAGCCTCGCCTAGGACTACAAAAATGAAAAGTAGTGAACATAGGTTAGTTGTGATTACCGAGCGGTCCATAGCAAGCTCCACGTTGACAATGTCCCCATAGTTACCTGCACAGGAGAGATGGTTTATGAAAACGATGACCACAACCACTTTTGATTTTCCAGACTTAGTGACACAGATGACTCAGTACTAGATATTATTCTCTGATCCTAAAACCTTCCTCCAACTAACATCAGAGAAGCACCTCCAATTTCGCGCTAAGATTTCAGCTTGAATCAAAGAAACTGACGAAGTATAAAAGGTGTACGAATAAGGTACCAAAAATTTCTCTCAGGTGCGCCTCGTTCACATTGCGAGTAAGGCACCCAATGTGCAGTACGGTAGACTCCGGAGTCGGTGTTCGCAATTTTCTACGAAAAATCAACAAAGGCACTCAGAAATGAAAGTAAAAACGGCTTGTTGTTAAAGCCATTTGTGACTAACACATCTAATCAGAATTGAATACTCTTACGAGATTCGAAACATGTATTTTTAAACTGCATTGTTATTGGCTCATGTTAAACAAGCACATACATTTGGTGATCAGCGTCATGTGGAAACAATAGGTCCGTTCAACGAAAAACTGTAGAAACAAGACCTACTATTTTCTTACTTCGCAGGAGAGGCTTTCTTTGCCGGAGGAGACACAGAGCGCAATTTTCTTCCGCCAGGCACGGAGTCACTGCACGAACACCAACACGAAGACATGTCAGAGTCTTTCGTAGGTACAAATATTGCTGCATGAAGAGGTTTCATGATCACAACGGTGGAAACTGACGCTAAACCACAGGCCAAAAATAAAATTAAAAACAAAGGAGAGAGACCAAAAAGTCTGCACGAAGATGACTGGAAAAAAAAAACACACACACACACACACAAACACACACAAGGCGGCCCACTATTCCTCGTACTATCTCATCTTCGACACAAATAAGACAGGTGTGAGACCGCAGGGCCCTAACACTTCACACCAACTAAAGGGCGTAATGCGAAGGGACCTTTTCTTTGGAGGAGGGCTACGACTCCTTGAGCTACTGCCGGAATGAGAAGAGGAAGAGAGCGATCTGGACCGAGATCCTGAGGCTGATGAAGAACCCGAATACGAAGACGACCCCGATGAACCTGAGGGAGACGGCGACTTCGACGACTTCGCCTTTGCCGCCGGCTTCGCCATCACCACGGATTCTCCTGACTAGTTCACGAACTCTCTATGTCTCTTGGTGCTCTCCTTTCCTCACATGCCAACGACGACAACTGCTACGGAGGTAATTCCAATCTCTCCCCTAGTTCGTCAAACAAAATTGCTCCGGACGAGCTTCCGAAAAGCTGTCGTGAGCAGGTGTCAACGACCCTCGCTTTCTCTCGAGGAAATTGCTCCGTCCCTCTCACGGTAGGGATCCCGTGGCCGCAAGGGCGAAGCGGAAAAGCTGGCGCTCGGGCGAGCGTTGGAAAAAACAACAAAGAAAGACGGAAAGGCGTCTCGAGTTCGCCCACGCACTCGCGCGTTTCCTTCCGAAGGACTAATAATTCCGATCAGCGATTCCCGCTTGTTTTCTCCGGTTACAAATATCGTGGTTAGCTTCTCTCGCTTGACTAAATGGTAATTGTCCACGATTAGTAACTGAATATCGAGTTTCCCGGCTAATCAAGCGTTGATTCAACCCTAACGTTCTCCTAATCAACTGCCCGTTGGACGTCCACCACCTCCAACACCGTGCCGCTGAACTGTCTTCTATTCGCATGAAGAATGTAGAAGCCAGCGCAAATAAAAATATTCAGTTCGACTAATGCGGATTCCAGAAACTCAACCTCTGAAAATGTGCATTGATTCATTCAAATGCTACGCTTACCAGAAATAAAGCATTGGTGATGTTGGGGAGTTTCAAAATAGGTAAGTGACATACTTTTGGATTATGAAGATCCATAAACGCTTATGTTAATCATGCTTACTTCCCTGCTATGCTATGGCAAAATAGCGAAGGCTTGTATGGTTTTAGTCTACTAGTATGCTTTACAACAAAGAAAGGAGGAGTTTGATGGTTGCATATTCTGGTGAGATAAACAATATAATTAATTAATAAGTAAATTAAAATTTAATTATTTATTATTCATTTAAGACATATAACAAGTTCCTGACATCCCAATTTAGCCATGGTGCATATTATTAATTACTGTATTTGTGTACGTAAGGATCTATTACAAACAGATGCGCTTGCTTTGTACATAGATTTATTTACTGCTTTTTAGCAGGAGCACAAAAAATCAATGATTGAATCTGAGCCATCATATTCCGTGGTGTAAGATGAGAATACACTGGAATACGAATATGAGAGAAATACCTAATGATTAAATCCTTGTTTTGTCTTCAAATATTGTGAATATGTTCACATATTATAATTAAGTTGTGAACGTGATTCAAGAATTTGAAGAAAAAATGAGTAGAGATTGCAAAACTTTAAAATCCTTTTGATAGAAAACAATATGTGAAGTTTGAATTCAAGATAAAATATGTAAGTACTAAACCAAATTATGAACATAATTTTATATATAAAAAGATTATCACTAAGGATCTTTAGAATGTAATTTCCAATGAACAAATTCACATTTCAAACTGTTTTTACTAAATCTATGAAAAATAAAAAATTTAATGTCACAAGAAAATTTTCTTACTATGTTTTATATATATTAAGCACAAAAGTTCAATTTTTTTGATTAAAATTTACATTTTATGAAATATTCCTTGTTGAAGCAAGCGAATAGAGATATTTTTACTTAATATTACAAGAAAAGATACATCATACATTTAAAATTTTATTTAAATGTGATATAAAACATAATTTATTATGTTTTCAATTCAAAATAGTTTTGATGAGAATATATGATATTTCAGAAATTCCCAATATTTTTAAATTTTGTATGAATACTTATTTTTAATTTTTAATTTATTTTTAATTTTTAATTTTGAGTTATCTATGAATTTTTATACATAAATATCACCAAATATTTATTTTTTTTATATGATACAAAAAAATATAATTATAAGTTTAAAAAAAATAATAAATTGATCATGAAAATTCAAATAAGTTGATAAAAAATTTCATGAAAACAATCTATTTTTAAATCTTTGGCAATCATTTCGAAAAATTTATGATAATAATTTACATGTCATACAATTTTTTTATCATATGTTTATCAAAATATAATATTTATTATCATCAAATTACTCATAAATATATTAATTAAATTCGGCATAATTGCATGAAAATTTATTTTTTAAATTCATGAAAATAAAAATGTTACATCACAAAATCCACTGATAGTTTTTTAAATTATAAAATAACAATGTATTAAGTTATTTCATGTAAATGTTTGATTTAAGAAACATATATAAAACAAATGTTTGTATGTTATATTTCAGTTTTACAAAAAATTTATTTTATTAAATATTTATTTTGCAATTTTTTATTATATATATATTCAAATAATGATCAATAATTTATTTGGAAAAATTGTTAATAGCTATAAATGTATTCTATATTAGTAAAATTAGGCATTCAATTAAAGATATGAAATAATATTTGATATTCTTATTAGATACAAATCTTCATTTAAAACAATGTTTTTAAAAAAATATTTTTGTAAATTAAATATATCAAAAAATACACATAAAATAGCATGATACACACAACATACAACCGGATACAACTGTGAAGATACAAGGTTTGACTCTCGCTACATTCACGCAATATAACAATTTCTTGAAGAACTAATACAATGCTTTCGGACAAACTATGTTTTGCCAATCTTTGTAGTCCAAACAAACATAACTAATAAATTCTAGATTGAAATTTTTTTAGACCAGCCGATTAAAATTATACCTAACAATTTTGCACTCAATCCATATTTCAAAAACAGTTATTTCCCTAAGCCATCTAATTATTATATTGTAAGTTCTAGAAAAAACCTAATATATGTTAATCTTTAAACTATAGTTAAATATGGAATACAAAAACAATATGGAGTAAAAATATATAAATGTATTAAAAATTTGTTAGTAAATTTCATTCATACTCCTCATGCAAAATCTCCACAGTAACACAAAGTATGTTAAAAAGTTCTAGTTCACTGTATCACAGATATTACTTTAGAGAACATTAAATTCAATCAAGTTGATGCATGAATCAACTTTATTAAATTACCATCAATGTTGATTAGTTCACTACTATTATAAAAAATGACAACTCTAATAAGATAATACATGTTGTTGATGTGTTTCACTTTTTCACATAAGAGTCACAGTGCGTCCAATTTTGAGTTTTGAGCTTTGAGTTTCAAGATTTGAGGGCAAGAGATTCTTACGGGAGCTGTATCTTCTACGTTCGGAGTGATCTGGAGCTGAAATTTGGTGGAACGCTGGAGTAGAGCAGGGCGCATCAGCCTGCAAAATTTCAAGCAGACCGCCATTCGGAGCGAGAAGTTGACGTGTCTTGGAGGTCTGAGCTTTTTGAGAGGGGACGCCAAATCTTGCAGGGGCCGTAACTTTGAGCTCGAGTGTGAACGGGGGCTGAAATTTTGTGGCGTTGTGACGTTGGGTAGAGCGCTCAAGCGTGTCAATTTTCAGATCGAACGGAGTTTCAGAGTCACAGTGCGTCCAATTTTGAGTTTTGAGCTTTGAGTTTCAAGATTTGAGGGCAAGAGATTCTTACGGGAGCTGTATCTTCTACGTTCGGAGTGATCTGGAGCTGAAACTTGGTGGAACGCTGGAGTAGGGCAGGGCGCATCAGCTTGCAAAATTTCAAGCAGAACGCCATTCGGAGCGAGAAGTTGACGTGTCTTGGAGGTCTGAGCTTTTTGAGAGGGGAGGGCCGAATCTTGCAGGGGCCGTAACTTTGAGCTCGAGTGTGAACGGGGGCTTAAATTTTGTGGCGTTGTGACGTTGGGTAGAGCGCTCAAGCGTGTCAATTTTCAGGTCGAACGGAGTTTCAAAGTCACAATGCGTCCAATTTTGAGTTTCGAGCTTTGAGTTTCAAGATTTGAGGGCAAGAGATTCTTACGGGAGCTGTATCTTCTACGTTCGGAGTGATCTGGAGCTGAAATTTCATGGAACGCTGGAGTAGAGCAGGGCGCATCAGCCTGCAAAATTTCAAGCAGACCGCCATTTGGAGCGAGAAGTTGACGTGTCTTGGAGGTCTGAGCTTTTTGAAAGGGGAGGGCCGAATCTTGCAGGGTCCGCTCCTTTGGGCTCAAGTGTGAACGGGGGCTGAAATTTTGTGGCGTTGTGACGTTGGGTTGAGTGCTCAAGCGTGTCAATTTTCAGGTCGAACGGAGTTTCAAAGTCACAGTGCGTCCAATTTTGAGTTTCGAGCTTTGAGTTTCAAGATTTGAGGGCAAGAGATTCTTACGGGAGCTGTATCTTCTACGTTCGGAGTGATCTGGAGCTGAAACTTGGTGGAACGCTGGAGTAGGGCAGGGCGCATCAGCTTGCAAAATTTCAAGCAGACCGCCATTCGGAGCGAGAAGTTGACGTGTCTTGGAGGTCTGAGCTTTTTTAGAGGGGAGGGCCGAATCTTGCAGGGGCCGCTACTTTGGGCTCGAGTGTGAACGGGGGCTGAAATTTTGTGGCGTTGTGACGTTGGGTAGAGCGCTCAAGCGTGTCAATTTTCAGGTCGAACGGAGTTTCAAAGTCACAGTGCGTCCAATTTTGAGTTTCGAGCTTTGAGTTTCAAGATTTGAGGGCAAGAGATTCTTACGGGAGCTGTATCTTCTACGTTCGGAGTGATCTGGAGCTGAAATTTGGTGGAACGCTGGAGTAGGGCAAGGCGCATCAGCTTGCAAAATTTCAAGCAGAACGCCATTCGGAGCAAGAAGTTGACGTGTCTTGGAGGTCTGAGCTTTTTGAGAGGGGAGGGCCAAATCTTGCAGGAGCCGCTCCTTTGGGCTCGAGTGTGAACGGGGGCTTAAATTTTGTGGCGTTGTGACGTTGGGTAGAGCGCTCAAGCGTGTCAATTTTCAGGTCGAACGGAGTTTCAGAGTCACAGTGCGTCCAATTTTGAGTTTCGAGCTTTGAGTTTCAAGATTTGAGGGCAAGAGATTCTTACGGGAGCTGTATCTTCTACGTTCAGAGTGATTTGGAGCTGAAATTTGGTGGAACGCTGGAGTAGGGCAGGGCGCATCAGCTTGCAAAATTTCAAGCAGAATGCCATTCGGAGCGAGAAGTTGACGTGCCTTGGAGTTTTGAGCTTTTGGATGGCGTCTCAAGACAATTTCATACTCAATCTGTTGCAAACGGTTTTGGAAGAGTTGAAACTACTATGTGCAGAGTTCAAGGTACAGAGCTCTACTTTAATTGCAGCTCAATATGAAATTAGAGAGTTGAAGCTCTCTCAAAAGAGTTTCAAGAAGATTATGGTTGATATTTCAGAACACGTAGAGGATATCCAGGAGAAAGTTGGTTCTCAAGCTTCCACTGCTGCTACTCCTAGATTGCATGAAGTGGTTGAAAGTCTAGAGGTGAAGATGAAATCTTATGCAGAAGCCACTAAGTCTGCTCATATCTCTTTCTGTCAAGAGCAAGAGATTGAAAAGACTAATCAATTTGCTCGTAGAAAGAATGTGAGAATTTCTGGTCTACCCGAATCTGAGAAGGAAGTGGTGAAGAGTGTTGTCACCAAGTTTTTAGCTGAAACACTTGATGTTCCTAATGCGGATGTGGCTCAAGCTTTTCGCATTGGAACAATAGGAACCCAACCTCGAGCCATCATAGTTAAGTTCAATGACCAAACTCAACGTGATACAGCTTTAGCCAACAAAGCTGTACTCAAAGGACGTAGGATTTGGTTAGATCCCGATCTCACACCTCTACAAGTAGAGGCAAGGAGAAAGGAGCTTGCAAAAGTCAAAGAAGCTCAAGATGCTGGATTTTTTGCTTATCTTCGTGATGGACAAGCAATTGTCACTCAAAGGAAGAGACAATCATCCACATAGCAATCCAAGAGCTTGAGGGTGTTAATGTGGAATATTAGAGGTCTTTCTACAACCAAGTATGTGAGTGCTAATCCGATTTGGAAGATGGCGGACATCATCAACATTGTGGAGACGTGGGAACATGAGAGCAACACTATTGGAGAGATACCAGGGTTTACTTTGGTGGGATCCACTTGGAACCAGAGAAGTCAACGAGCTGGAAGAGGCTATGGCGGTATTGCTACTTTCATCAGATCTCAATTTCTACCTTTGATACATTTAGAAGGTCAGGATATTGGAGGTCAATATCATTGGCTTCGTCTTGGTTTGGTTGGAGGATCTTATAGTTATTTGGCTGTTTGTTACTTTGCACCATTGTCCATGCCTATCTACTCCACACGCACTTGCAATCGGAGTCAACCATTCCATCGACTTATAGGAGATGTTCTCAATTATCAGAGCAAAGGTGAAGTTTTTCTGGTTGGAGATTTCAATGCTCGAATAGGTTGTGCACAATTTACTCAAGTTGGTGATCTCTTGAGTTCTCCCTCCTTTGAAGAACTTGAAGATAGTATGTGGTGTAGAAAGTCTTCTGATATTTGTACAAATCCTTTGACAGAACACTTTCTAACCTTTGGAGCCACATGTAATTTGAAAGTTCTCAACGGTATCTTTCTCTTTCCCAACTCCCTTTCCAATACGTGCTTTTCTCCTACAGGTGTTAGCACCATTGATTATCTTCTATCTTCAGCCACTCATAGCTCTTTTATTTCAAAATTTGATATTCTAGAACCTCAGCCAGAGTCAGATCATGCACCTCTCTTATTTACTCTCTTGTTATAAAAAACAATCCCTCTCTCTCCATGCCATTCTGTTTTAGCTTCTCCCAAGTTTCGTTTAGATCCTAGTAAGAAAGAGTTGTACATGTTACATTTTCAAAACCTTTTGACTCACACTTCATGGAGCCTTGATCCACATACAGCGAGTGGGCAATTAATAGAGTTGCTCAAAGACACTGCTTCTAAGTTCTTTATGCGGCACAAGGATCGAAGAGCTAGGGGGCTTCCTTGCAATGGATGGTTTGACTTGGATTGTAAGCAAGCGAGGATGAGATCAGTTGACAAGTCTTTGGATTTCCAAAGTCGGCTTACCTTGACAAAGCTTTACAAAGACTTGGTGAAGTCTAAAAAAAGAGCTTTTTTGAGGACGAAGCAGGAATCCTTGACAAAGGAGTTGATGGAGAATCCCAAATCCTTTTGGAGACGGTTAGCTGTAAGGTCTTCAAAACCTACTCTTGATCCCAAGAGTTTGATTGACTTTGCTGAAAAGCTTTATTTCTTTCCCAACGCTGCATCAATGTCTTGTTGTGAAGGAACATCAGGCTTATTTTCTGAATCAAAGGTGATGACTCAAGTTAGAAAATTAGCAAATGGTAAATCGGAGGATTTGGATGGTCTCTCTATTGAACTTTTGAAGTGAGGAGGAGATCTTATTGGACCGAGACTCACCAAAGCGTTAGAGAATGCAGCTATGTATGGTTTTCCTTCAGCTTGGTCATTACGGAAGATTGTGCCTATTCACAAGTCAGGAAGGAAGGACTTGGTGACAAACTATCGCACTATCATGGTGGGTAGTGTTTTTGCCAAGTTGTTTGGCAAATTGGTGGAGTCAAAGTTGAGCACATGGACTGAATCTCATCGAAAGAGAGCGCGGTTTCAAGCAGGCTTTCGCCCCACATACAACACCATTGACCATATCTTGGCTTTGCGTGTTTTATGGGAGAAATCGAAGGGCAATGGCAAAGCTTTGTTTTGCGTCTTCATTGATTTTAAGAAAGCTTTTGACACCGTACCTCGTGAGCTATTATGGGAAAGGCTGCAAGTCATTGGAGTACCATCAGATCTTCTAGCAGCTGTGGCCACGCTTTACCAATCTGTTCGAGCCAAGATCAACACTTCTCAAACTGAAGAGGTTTTGAGTACCATTGGAGTGATTCAAGGTTGTCCTCTCTCTCCTACTTTATTTGGAGTTTTTATAGATGATATCGAAGAGTGGTTGGAGGCATGTGATAGTGAAGGTGTCAAGCTTGGAAACTTTGTTATCAAAGCTCCCTTGTATGGAGATGATATCATATTACTAGCACGTGATGCAATTAGTTTACAGAAACACCTATACACTTTGGCTAGCTTTTGTACCCAGAATCAGATGGAGGTAAATATAGAGAAGTCCAAAGTCATGATAGAGGGCACTAGATCCAAGTTTTCCTTCTATTACCAGGATCTACAATTAGAAGAGGTGAAGAGTTATAAATATCTAGGCATTGATTTTTCTAATGATTATAGTTGGGCACTTTGTGTGCAAAAGAGAGTAGAAGGTGGTTACAAAGCTCTATATTCATTGCTAAATCGGTGTAGAAGGGCTCATCTTGTGTCTTGGAGTCTTAGGAAATTTTTATTCAGAAGCTTAGTGTTGCCGGTAGTATTGTATGGAACCCAAGTGTGGGGTCCTGGTTGTAAGAAGACAGGATGAGAGCGTGTGGAGAGGGTGCAGAAGATATTTCTACAAGAAAAATTGGGTGTGAGAAACCAAACCTCATATGCTATTCTTCTTGCGGAAACAGGTTGTTTACCTCTAGAGGCTGAAGCTCTATACTTGACCATCACTTACATCACAAGGGTGAGATCTCTTGATGCTTCTCGCCTTCCTCCTCAGGCTTTGAGTGCCACACGTGCCAAAGGATGGTTAGCGGATGTGATAACTTGGTCTTTGAGGTGGAATGTGACGGAACGCGATTGGGACCTACAACCTATAGCACTACGTGAACGTCTAAAGGAGGAGTTTCTGAACATTATTTGGAGCAAGCGCGGCACCAAGATGCAGTTTTATCAACTTCATGTGAATCCTATGCTTGTTTATTGTGAACAGGATTACCTACTTGCAGGAATCTCTACGTCCTTACGTCATCTTATTGCTAGGCATAGAACTGGATCTCATAGGCTAGGAATTGAGGAAGGACGTTGGCTTAATATTGATAGGAGTCAACGTATTTGTAGGCTATGTGATGGAAGAGAAGTTGAGGATGAAGAGCATGTATTTCTTACTTGTACTAGATATGCAGAGATTAGAGTGACTCATAATATAGATGTAGAGAATTTTTATTCTTTGTTACAGTTAGTTCCTTTTGATTTAGGTTGTTATATTAGGGACATTATTAGTTATCGTTCTAGTGCTCTTGGCACTAGCTAGGGTTTGGCCTTTGGGGTCTTTTCCCTTGTTTGTGGCTGTCGCTTGTATTGTGTTTTTCAGCCTTTTGATCCTTTGGGTCCCCCGGGCTTGATCTATTACCATTTACCATTTACTTTGTTGTCAAACAATTATTTTATAGCAAGATGTAACACACTTTGACTATCACAATAAAAATTGATGAACTCTTGTGTTAAACATATCTGAGGGATAAAAATATTCAACCAAATGGTTTTTTTTGTTGTAAATTGAAAAACTAACTTCACTTTTGCAAAGTAGATCTCAAACTTTTGCATCCATCATGATATGTAAATACATATCATGTTGTAGATTTAATCTTGTATATATTCAATATCAATATAACTTAGTAAGATTTTGAAAAAATTAATAAATCATAAATCTATATCCTACTTAGATAGCTAAAAATTCAATTCATTGCTTTCTATGCAATTTTCTTAGAATTGACATATATTTGCTCACATTGGCCATTGCAAAAAATATATGAGATTTGTGCATATCATCTAATACATGAATCTTCTTATGGTTCTATCACAAGTAATTGACAACATCATTTTTTTCTCAATAACATTGGTAAGACATTGAGTTGTGAAAACTTTAAAATGTGTTTCCAAAGTAATCAGTAATTTTGTAGAATTTACACAGTTAAACCTATCAAACACACATTGAACATGCTAACTTTGATTCAATCATAGACTTTTTTTTCCAAATTCATATGAATATGCATACGCTTGCATTTACTTCAATACTTCATCTCAAACACATATTTCAATCAATTTTGTATCTATCGATGTCGGATTGATTTTTTACTTAAATGAATATACATTTCATATAGATTAAATGAATAATAAAATTGAAGATATGATTATTCACCTTTTTCATGTAGACATGTGAATTACACATACTACACACAATTGTTTTGCTTTTCTTAACTTCTTGCAATTTATTGCTTATGATTTTGTTTATTTTATATAATGATTTTAACAATAAAATAATCAAATTTTTTTTATAACTTTCTTATCAAAGTCAATTATTTGTTTCATGTAGATTTTATTCTTCAAGAATTCATAAAAGATGATACAATTATTTTCATTTGATCCATGATTATATTAAATATTGTAGCAAATGCAAAATCGATCAAATCAAAAATTACTTTGTTACATATGAAAATACTTCATTATAGTTAATTTTAAATCGATTAACTTGACTTTGAATATTTTTTCCTTGCGATTTGTTGGATTTCTTTTTTTGGTTGCACACATTTGCAACTAATCAACATTTAATTCATTGAAATATCTATCAGTTCTCATGTTTTGTTATCTATTAAAAATTGCATTTCATTTCTATAGCAATATTTCATTCTGAGTTATTAATAGAAAGATTGAGTATATATAAAGAAGAAATTTTTGTTGTAAAAATCAATGCAATGTCATCAACTCATATAATTATCAATCTCCCTTTCAACAACAAAAATAAATAAAGATTTGTGATCTTAGCTTCGAAATGTTTGAAAAATCTTTCCTTTTTTAAGAATATAAAATCATTTAAAAAAATTCAAATAATAATAATTTTTAAAATATCTGCAAAGTTACTATCAATTTATGACATTTATTGAACATAAAATTCAATTTGACTATAGTTTTTTTCTATATATGAGCAGATAAACTATATAATAAAATTTTTTCAAAGAACTATTTTTAATCATTAGATTGTGACTTAGTTCAAATGAGGTTAAGAAATTGATTTCATCAAATAAATTATTTTTTTATCGAATACTTAATGGTATTGACATCTTAATCCAAAATTCATATGATAAATCAAATTTTTTTAAACATCTTGTGCACCTTCATCAACATTGTTTGATGAAAATTCTTAAAAACAACCTTATATTGTAGATTATAAATCATGATCAGATGACGGGTATTTGAAACTTCACAAACACATACTCTCCATCATTGTCCTTACGTACTTATCTCACTCTCATTCTAGTATGAATTTCAACTTGGACTTTTCAACTTTTCAAAAATGCAAAGATCCAAGATTTTATGCCACAAAATATATTCACACTAATTTTGAGTAATAATCAATAAAATATATATAGTAAAACCATATAGAGAGTGAAAATATTGGAAATTATCTTCAAACATCACTATATATATACTAGAGTCATGCATGGGACTTGATAACTATATCCAAATCTGACTCACAGTTGCGCATGAATCAATTGTATCCATCCATGACATCTTGTTCATACCCATTATACTCCCATCTCATATCTATGAGTACATATCCAAAATAAAACCACTGAAGAGTATTTTGAAGTGTTTTTAAAAAGAGAGACATGCCAATGACTTATTATAAACAATTACATACAAATGTCATGATTATAGCACAATATTTTGAAGTGTTTTTAAAAAGAGAGACATGCCAATGACTTATTATAAACAATTACATACAAATGTCATGATTAGAGCACAATAACATGAGGATATTTATCATTTGGGGCTTCAATCGATAACCCATATAGTTCAGGATGTTGTCGTCGTCTGAGAAGTTGTTTTTGAACATAGTGCTGGATGACGGGATGCACAAGATGGATAACACGATTTGCGCTAGTATCAGATGCAGGTCTTTGCTCTTGCGCCTCCATCACAATAAATTGTGGAACTCATTGCTAACGTCACTGTCAATGCACTACTTCATCTCTCCATCGGTGACCTTGTGTTTCATTTGCGTCTTGTACTCGTTGTCAACTTTTGCATTGAGGACGGCGATGGCGTTGTGATCTTCAGAGGAGAGACGGTGTCATTCTCGTCGTTTTCCTTAAGCATATGATCGTACATCAAAATTGACGAGCGCGCTTTCCTTTTGATCAATGATCGAGTAGATGGAACGTCTTTTTCTTTGTCGTCTAAGAGTGCATACTTGATCGTCGCGTGCTTGAGTTTATCCTTGGCATGCTCAATATGGTTGCGCTCAACATGAAGGTGGACAAGTCAAAACTTCATGATTGGATCTAGCAACAACGTCATGATGTGAATATCATCAAGGACAAACTTGCTATACAAGAGCGGTAATATGATGCTCTTTATTTCTTTGATTGAGTTGGAGTCTTTGGTCATCTTCACGTTGACATCCTTGTACACCTTAATGCTCAAGATGGAGATTCAAGATCACACGGCGTCACCACACAGTAAAAGGAGCAAGGAAATCAATCAGTTCGTTAAAAAATGTCCACAAAATATCATTGAGCTTGCTCAACTTGTACTTCATCTGTAGGAGCGGCATGAGCTCGTTGCACATTTCTTTGATGCTTAGAATACAACAGAGCAGCGAGTGCCATCCAATTGCATTCTACTGTTTGAGTGTCTTGCTGAGCTCACTTCGTAGGATTTGTGTGTTGTAGTACGTGGTCAGATTCTTGAACGCATCTATCAGCATGAACAGCGCCAACATGTGTTGTACGTACTTATTTTGGTAGAACGGTTTGCTCCTGACACCCCTATACATCTTTGTCTTCTTATTCACTACAGTCGTCAGCACGGTCACCAACTTGTTATCATAGCAAGCAAACCAAAAGAAAATCGATGGGATGTCATTAGCGCTATAGCAATCCGAACAGCTACTCAAGACCAGGATGATCTGCTGATACATGTCTGTCATTACCTTGAACATTGCCAGACCTTTATCAAACTCTTCCAAGATCATCTATGCCGTATGATTGATTTCCTCAACAAGCTTTACGTGCAACGCAAACGTACAGATTAAATATTTCATCTATGTAATGAATGATGATGCACAAGTACAAATTCTTCTTGAACGCATTCATCCACAAGTTGAATATACATGTTACGTTCAAACTCAAATTGAAGTGCCTTTTGAGAACTAGGTTGTTTTTTTCGTTTGTTTTGAGCTCATGAATTAACTTTATGGCTAATCGTCGTCAAATTGGCGAGCTGTTTGTCGATTGTGACTCGGCCATTGCTGCTTGATCTGTTGTTCAACGACGTTTGCATGAGTGTTTTTAGATCTAACATGCTTAAAGACTTGAACATATGACAATTATAAAACTGTCACTTAAGAGATTCAAATAGCTGAATAGAGCTGTCATATCCGTCCATTTGCTTTAAAACCAAAGATTGTAAATGCAATTCAACAATATTCATAGCTTGTTATTTAAAATCTCTCAAGCTATTGTTGTTGTAGGTGAATATTTTGATTAGACCCATAGTCTTCAACTTGCACTTTAGTTATGTTTTCCAACACGTCCATTATACTTGACCGTACTTTATTCTGCAACTTCAGATTTTGTGATTGCCATCTTGTTTTATCAAACATTTAAAATTGTACTTGTGTTGTTTGAGTGAAATTTATTTTCTTTTATATATTTGTGGAAATATTATGTTGAAGAGATCAATTGATTTTTGTTCTTCATACATCATATCTAAAAAGTACATCAAACCTATAGGTTCATCATATAAACAACATGCGGTATCATTTGCGACGACATTTAAAACTTTGCCAGGTTAGAGTAAACCACTAGCTTTGTTGGTCACGATCTCAACATTATTGGAATTGATTACTTCCTTGACAAAGTCGACAAATCTTGAGACATCTTAGACACAAATAGCAAACTTTTGACGATTCTTAAGCCATCCTTGGTAAGGATAGCAAACAATGAATTAGATTGAAGTTATGAATCTTTGAGTCACAATCATCTTAGATTTATTTACAATTTCTTACTAACTTACAATATAACTGAGGATTTCAAACTTGGAAAATCCAAAATAAATTTAAGTGAAATGTTTGAATATACGAAATGAAATGTTCAAAGTTATTTTATGTTGGATATTATATCCAAGAAGTGTTGTTCTTTTGGATAAAATAGTGTGAAGTATCATAAATTATGGCTCAAAGTATAGTATAAAGTTAGTATCACAATGAATGTTTCTTTCAATGAGCCTAGATCATTGACAAAATAAGAAAGTTTCCAAGCTTCTGATATTGACAAGGAAAAATCTACACTCATGTATGTTGTTGACAAGAAGATTGATCTATATGTGATTAATGATGTGACACAAGAATAAGTTCCGGTACAAATGAAGCAAAATTTTGAAGAGCAAGAATTAAAGAAGCAAGTTATGGCCGATGAGTCTCAAATATCTACATCAAACAATACAGATTAACCAAATTTAACTACTAGAAGATCATTAAATCTAATTAGTAGAGCTCTTGCTGCAAGGTATGGATTATGAATTAATTCATCTATTTTTGAAAATTTTGATACTAATACAGAGAATGATGATGACATTGAGATAATTTTGAAAGAAATTAAACCTTCATTTATGCTAAAGCTCAATCTTTTGTCAATAAGCTTAAGTGAAATGTTATTATGGAACAAAAAATGCAATTGTTGATGTATGACAATACCTACTAGTTAGTGGAATTACAAAAAATATTAAGCTTTGATTAATTGCAAATGGGTTTATAAGCTAAAAGATTTTTCTCTCGTCATCTGGTGGATTGTTACTTTGGTGTATGAAGGTTTTACACAAGAGATTAATGAATACTATAACAAAGTAATTCCACTTGTAGCGATGTATGCTACAACTTGCATGATATATGCACTTGCTGCGATATTTGATTTGTTTATATAGAAGCTAAAAGATTTTTCTCTTCTCATATGCTGGATTGTTACTTTGGTGTATAAAAGTTTTACACGAGATTAATGAGTACTATAACAAAGTAATTCCATTTGTAGCCATGTATGCTACAACTTGCGTGATATATGCACTTGCTGCGATATTTGATTTGTTTATACATGAGATGGATGTAAGGAATGCATTTTTCTATGAATTTTTAGAAAAAAATAAATCTAAATGTTACAATTAGTTGATTTTGAGTAAAAAAAAATAAAAAAATTGATTTGTAGATGATTGAAATCATTATATAAATTAAATCAAATTCCAAGGAAGTGTAATGGAAGATTTGATGAATTAATTAAAACATAATTTTTATCATGAAGTTTGTCTGATTTTAATGATTCTTGTGTTAAATGTTATAAATGACATGCACCATATGTAAAAACCAACTAAATTGGGCATTAACATGTAACATTGGGATAAATCAAAAAGTTACTCGAGTTTAACTTGCTAATTACTTCCTCCCCCTTCGTAGGTTCACTACGTCTGCTGTTGATAAATCATAATTTTAAAAAAATGTATCCCGCGATAGTCCTTTCCTCAGTCCATCCATCGGGGAGAAAATACCTCGGCGGCTTCACGGGAGGAATCTCCCTCCTCCTTTCAGGCAGCCGATCGAAGACGGAAAGCTTCCGGCAGCCCTTTATTAGAATTAGCGGAGGTAATATTTTACAACCCGTTGCAAAAAGAAAAACGGTCGATGTAGAATGACTGTCATGATAGGATTGGTATTTACGGCTACCCACGCTAGCGGGTGTCTGAACCTACCAGGTTCGTTACAATGTTTTTGTTGACTAATGTATGTACGACGTTTTTGTATGTACCACGTACAAAGATGTTGGTCCACAAACAAAAAGTCTAACATCCGAATCCTGACACCACTAAGGGAAGTAACATTTAGAGAGGAGAATTAACAAGCAGAGAGTAGCGATTTCAACGAGCGAAAGGAGCGAAGGTCAGCTGATTACGTCCCAACATCGCACGCACGGTCTCGTCGATTGCCTCGTCATGGCCACAGCCATGCACGCAGACGCTACGCTGACTCTGGCGCTGGCGCCAATTGCTGTTCGTAATTCGTCGTGTCGTGGAGAGTCACCGATTGCGCGGCTCCGACTTAATTCCACGACTGCCGTCGTTCGAGCAGCAGCAGCAGCGACGACGAACGAATCCTTCTCTGTCAGTACGTGGATTGTGTCCGTTTTGGCTCGTAATTGCGAAAGAGTTTGGAAGCAGTGCTTGTGAGCTGGAAGCTTCTCGCCATGATGATGTTTCCGAGAACGGGGAAGAATGCGAGTGTGGCGGCCTCGCCTGCTCTCGTGTCGTGTGACTAGATCTGCTTCTATTGTTCCCGTGGTCCTCTGTTCTCTCTTCGTCAAGTTTCCGAGAAATTCCGATTGCACTCCTCTTGGTATGAAATTTCGGAATTTTCTCACTGTAGCGTTGCACGTCGAGACATTCCGAATACGCTGAGCTTTTCGCTTCAACTCGTTTGAAGGAAACCAGGCCTCGAAATTGGACTTCCATCTACCCATCTCCAGCCGGAGAGTACAATTCGGGGTTCCTTTATCATCACAAGTCGAGAGGAATATATAGACTTACAGATTAAAGTGCGTCCTTCAAATTTATTCTATTTTCTGAAAGGAATGCTCGGAATCATCGCCTTCGCTCCAGCTGTGGCTCACACCCAGCTTAGCTGTTTTTTCAGAGATTCAATCGGAGCATGGCCGTCGTGGAGAAGGCCTGACGAGGCGGGAGACTATTCTGGCTGGAGTCGTCACAGCATGGGCGGGCTCCGCAGTATCGAGCTTGGCGTTCCCTGCGGGAGTCGGGGCCGCAGAAGTGAAGCAGACAAATCTTCCCATCGAAGAGATAAAGGTGCCCCAGAAGCTTGAAGTTTCCCTCGCATCAGAGTCTTTGCAGCATGGTGTGCTCTGGTAACAACCATACCAGAGGCTTAGAAGGTTAGCATTTTGCCCCTGCTAATGTTTGTGAGAGCCTTGCATTGCACCTCGCCGTAGACCACCGAAACCAGCATCTCGTCAGGAGGGAGGGAGGAGCACAGAAAGGAAAATCCCAAGGGCCGAGGGTGCACAACTGACCGACCCAACAGCCCATAGGACCCAGCCCATGAGTTCAAAGTCTGAGTGATGAATGCAATAGACTCTGGAGCCAATGGCTTTGCAGGATGTGATGTGATGTGATGTTTAGCCACGTTGTAATGATGGAAAGTTTTTAATCGTCTCCTCATACACCATCACTCATTCTTGCTGCAGAAAGTTATCGAAGATGATTATGTGAGTCGCAATTATCTGGTGACGGGTAATATGACCAAAAGTGTCTACAAAGACGACTGCAGGTAAACTCTTACATCCTCGTGTGGAATTCCATCATGAAGCCATGCATGCAGCTGAAAGAAGGTTCAAATTTTTCATCTCAAGACAGGAAGGAGGATGATAATGCAGTCCAGTCCAGCTCAGAGTCAAGAGTAAGGTTCGATGACCAGATGCCCTTCACTCTTGATATGTCGCTGCTCCTGATGCAGATTCCACGATCCCACCACAGATGTTACCGGCCTGCAAAAGTACAGCGATGCACTCAAAGTCTTGTTCGATCCTTCATCGAAGTCTGAGCTCCTCAGGATCGAAGTCAGTGGACCTCGCACTGTTGATGTCAAGTGGAGGCTCAGTGGGTAAGTCTGAAGGCACTAGCCAGCACTCACCAGTTGTTAGTCCACCTTCGGGAACTTTTGTTGTACTGAAACTCTCCCTCCCCGGAGCAACTGATCATCAGTTGGCAGACACCGACAAGCTCGAACTCAAAACTCAGACCTGAGAGCTAGAACCGAGACAGAGCTTCTCCGAGCACCTGTAAGACAGAGTCCGGAAATTAGGCTAGACGATGTTAGATCGTAAGTGCAACACTTGATGTCCAACTGCGGAACACGAACGAATTAACCTTGATTAGATTCGCCAATATTGAATTATTGTGGTTGTGATTCTCTAAGTGGGTTCACTTATTCACCGATTCATATTGCAAGGCGAATTAACCTTGATTAGATTCTCCAATATTGAATTATTGTGGTTGTGATTCTCTAAGTGGGTTCACTTATTCACCGATTCATATTGCAAGGCGACGTTTCTGATCGAGAACATGGTTTATTGTATTGTTTATGTTCAGGTTTCTGAATTTCCCATGGCACCCTTACATCAAACCTTATACAGGTATGAGACCATACACTATGCTTTTAGTCTGGATATGGGGATGGTTTGCTTGTCTGCCAGCACCAGGCATCCTCGAATCTCTCTAAACTTTCTCCACAGATTTGATGGTCCCTGCTTTGGGCGTTGGCTTGATGGTCATGCTGAGAGCTTTGTTGTGGTTGCATGAAGATTAGCGGTGGATTCAGACTGACGTGATGGCGTCAGTCTGAATCCATCTGACTGACGCCATCACGTATTGTACTGATCCAATCTTTACGTACTCATTATACTCGGCTTGGCTCTGCAACGATTGTAACGCAACACTGTCTGACTTGCTCACAGGAAGCTCGCGTTACACAGTTGACGAAGACGGCTTGATAGAATCATACAGCGAAGAGTGGGACATCTCTGTGCTCGAAGCATTCGCCCAGTTTTTGACACCTTCTTGGGCGTCCAAGGATGCTCCCAAGTAGCTCATCGATCAAACATTCTCACCCCACGAGAATAAGCATCCCCTTGTACATTTTGACATAAATAAATCCAGAGCCTGAGCAGTCAGACTTTCACCACAATCGTTCCGATCAGTCACGATGAAGCCACAAGTATGAGTTCTTTCGCGTCAAGGATCAATCAATGTGCACCAAAGTATCTTCTTTTCGCTGAATAATCCATTGCCAATCCATCGTCAGGGATCAAACTTCCGGAAGCATTTTAACAACACAAGGAACCGTCGACGGCCCTGGTTACATGAGTCTGTAGTAAATTCCGTCGTGGACGGCCTGCCAACAGGCGGGGCGCCTGAGATCTACCGTCGCCGTCGCTGAGGTGACGGTGGTGACGGCGATTCGGAAATACATAATGAGTAAGAAAAGTAAGAATGTTGACTCGCCAGATTCCGCCGTCCGTTAATTGCAATATCTGACTCTGTCAGCTGTTCTTCGCACGAGCGCGAGCGACAAGAGAAAGAAAACGATTGCCGACGCAGTTGACGCTTGTCAAAGGCTCGTCACAAGATGAGTCGGAGCGAGATGTGATGTAATGCAGGCTGCGTCGAGGTCAGAACGAGACCTAGGAAATTTGAGCTGAATGCCGCCCGGACAAGACAGGACCAGACAAGTCTGCGCAGGATTGCGCCATGAAGGTCGTAGTGACGGGAGCGACTGGCTACTTGGGAGGGCGATTGGTCCAAGGACTCATCCATGCATCGAACGAAGTTCGAGCCCTCGTTCGCAAGAGCAGCGTCGTGGATGAGATTCCGCAGCAGGTTGAGCTGGTGTACGGAGACGTGCGGGACCTCAATTCGCTCGTTTCTGCGTTCGCAGGATGCGACGCTGTGATCCATGTCGGCGCAATGGTCTCCTCCTGGAGTCCAACGCCCGCTCTTTACTACACGGTGAGACCCCCTCCTCCTCCTCCTCCTGTGCGCTCTCATGGCCTTCCTCCGAAATTTTCGTTCTCTGCCCGTCTTCGCAAATTCTCTAAACTCATCTTGGACACCAATAAATTCCTTAACCGAGACAGGTCCATCGATGACGACGGCTTGTTACCACAATGTCATCACAGAATTACGTTTTGGATATCGCAGCATTGAGTATGTCGTTCATCAGACGCCCGCCTGGAAATTCCAGTGCGGGAGAAGTAGTCAGTAGTGGCAGAGCATGCACAAGAGGAGGATTCCTTGGACCTGAGACGTTCATTGTCTGGGAAGTGACAGGGCAAGAGCTTCACTGCTCTGTAGTCAATGCTGTACAGGACACACAGCATTCCGAATCTCATGATCTACTGGTGTAGATTCAAATCCAGCAGAATATAATCAACACACCTTTCGTGAGAGAGTTGCATCCGGAGAGATTCCTCCCGTGTTCGGAAAGCTACCTTTTTCCAACTGAAAGCCAGTTCTGGAATGGTGGAATTAGTATTACGAATCAGAACAAATGTCTGTGTTCTGTATTGCATCGCTTTGTACGTGTGATCACATCAGATGCCCGTCGGTAAATGACCGTCGGGTAGATGATGGTGATGGTCCGTGGTTCCACTTCTAACTTCGAATTCGAATTTGAGGAACCATACTGGGCAATGATCTGTCAGTTCTTATGCACTCGTTTGTTTATTTACCACGTGTTTCATTTTCTGCCTGTTATATCTGTTCTTTATGTTCCTTGCTTCCTGTTTTGATCTCGCCTGCACCTGCAGATTTATGTTCTGGATACATCAGTCTGGATTTTGGACATTTATTTTGTTTCTTTTCTTACAATTATTCATGTTCAATCTCGTATTTGTGGAAGTCATCCCATTTATCGCTGCTGCTGGCTTCCTTGTTCCCACGAGTCATTTTTCAGGGTGTATTCTGGATACTCTGTGAATGCCTTTAATATGAATTCGTCGACTTTTTTCCGGATGCTTTGCTATGTATGTTACGTTGTGATTTGGGGGCTGGTACTGTTGTTTTCGGTTTCATTGTGTGTTTAGTCCCTGTACACAATTATTATTGTTTTATAACTGTACATTCTGATTTTTAGTTGATGACGTTGAATGATGTAGATAAACGTGGAGGGGCTACGAAATGTCATACAAGCCGTGCAGCAAACTCCATCCGTGCAGAAACTTATATATACATCATCATATTTTGCAGTGGGCCCTACAGGGGATGATGCCGTCAATGAGGAGCAGGTCATGCTAAGATTTTAATGGCTTGCAACCTTGTACTTGTTTACATTAATTGCACCACAAAGCCTGTTTTCGGCACTCAAAATGGGTTTTGATGACAGGTACACGATGGAAAGAGCTTCACCTCAGAGTACGAGAAGTCGAAGTACTTAGCTGACATAGTTGCAAGAGATGCAGCGAAGGATGGGGTACCAATCGTGATGCTGTACCCTGGGACCATTTATGGCCCTGGAAAACGCACAGCTGGAAATATTGTTTCTGAATTTGTAAGTACCATCATTTCATGAAGTTGTAGATTCTGTTTTTCTGTTTTACCTCTCTGCTTTGATCAATCCCCTTGTAACCTAGACTTGATACCACCTGTCTCGTTTTCAAGTTCTCTGTTTGCTTCTGTTCATAAAGTTTCTCGATGGACTCCTTGTCTTCACTTTACATTGTTCACTCCAGGTCTTTCGATGTCTTATGTCCCTTTTAAGGTAACCTGCGCTTAACAAATTTTGCAGTAGGTGTGTGCAACAATTAGAGAATTCCTACCATGGTATGAACTGAAATGTTTCATCCCGCACTGTCCAGTACAGAAACCTGTTGATTAAATCTACTGACGAAGCAGCATGACAATCCGTTGCCTTTTATGAGAAACAAAGAGAACCTCATTCCAAAATAAATAGACTTACACAACCTCACATAGTCTCCAGACTCTGCACCTTTACATCCAAACTTTGGGTCATTAACTCACAGGTCCTACGGTTCACACGCATATGTAGCATTCGGAATAGCCTTGTTCATACTATTGTCACAATGCTCTGCACAACAGTTTTCAGTCCCACAGTATAGTTGTATGTAAAACACCCATCAATTGGTATCCACCAAACGGTGCGGCAATTAACGTTCTACAAGCGGGTAGGTTGATCACAAGCCTTCTGTCTTGCTCGCTTGCACACATCACGGGAGTAGCAAATTTTCTATACTCTTAGGATTGCTTCTGAAGTGAAGAAATCAATCTTCTGGAGAGTGACCAGGCAAGAACTTCATTGTCCTGACCTCTTGTCACCTCGCAGACACAGCAGTGTTTTGGGAAAGACGAGAGTTCTTGCTTTTGAGTACAGGGCACCGGTATAGAATAAAAGTACAATAGAGTAAAATCTACATACCTTTGGTGAGAAAATAACCCTGAAATTGATCCGGAGATTCATCCTATGCTCCGAAAGCTACCTTTCCTAGTTGGAATCCAGTTCTGGAATGGTTGAACTCGTCCACTTTAGACATTTAGTCTCTGAGTTCTGCCCTATGAGTTCTTTGCTCGTAGAGAATAGTCTAGACTCAACAATTGTAACACTTTGTAAGCCTTTCTAGTGCAATCACGTCTGTGGGGGATCCATTTGTAGCTCGTACAAATGGATCAGCCGATGAGATGTTCAGCTACCCCTCTAATTTCTATCACTTGAATCGATTTGTCTCTAATGTTTGATTTTGAAACAGGTTTATATCTTTCCGGTCTCCTGTAGCTGCAACTCATCCTCTGTGTTTTTGCTGCCTGCTTTCCTGTTTAGGCAGCTCATTTGCAGGCTTCTGATTTGCAGGTTACCTTGTGAATGCTTTCGTGAAAAATCTGTCGAGTGATTCAGTTGAACGTTATGCCTTGTTTCAGTCATGTACTTCAGTGCTTTACAGTTTTGATGCATCGGGCTTAGGTCCTGTGTTGCTAATGTTCAGTGACAATGTGTGCAGATCGTCGAGAGATTCAATGGTCGGTTACCCGGTTACTTAGGCAGTGGGAACGACAGAAATCCTCTGTGCCATGTAGATGATGTGGCTTTTGGCCACATAGCTGCTCTTACCTACGGGAGAGTCGGAGAGCGTTACTTTCTTTGCGGTGATGCCGTGTCTTTCAAGGAAGTTCTTGATGTGGCAGCCGAATTCACAAAGACCTCGAGGCCTATGTTTACTCTTCCGCTCTGGCTCCTGGAGATCTACGGGCGAGCGTCATGCTTCTTTGCCAAGCGCTTTGGCTTTATACCGGCGGTGACCCCTGAGGTATGTTTTACGCATCAACGGGTTTGTGTTCTTTCAACACGAAAGTGAACCATTTTCTTTAGATAAAAATTATGTTATGTTCTCATTTTTTGTTTCGATTTTTGTCTACAGGCAATTGCGGTTTTGAGAAAAAAATGGATTTATAGCTCTGAGAAGGCCGAGAGGGAATTGGGGTACAGATCTAGACCATTCGCTGAAGGTTTGGCAGAGGTCATAGTGTGGTTGAAGGATTTAAAATTGATTAAATACTAAGCATGTAAGTAGTGTTGTGAATTAGCAACGGAGTCGAGACCATAGAAGAAGTAAATCAATGAAGAAAAAATATCTGTAAAATGTAAGACGGATTCACGGTTTATTATTGAAGGTAAATAAGAATTAAATTTACCTCTGGGACTACGAAATCAACTATCATTATGGTTTTTGGATTTCGGCATGAAAGATGTATATATTGCTGTCTAGTCAATAAAGCAATCTGGTCAGAGAATACAGTTGTCCAGTGATCTCACACTTGTGAGATGTTGCATTATAGAGATGAGGGGTTAGTGATAGCAATCCTTCTGGATTCGAGCAGGAGCTTGGTTGAAGGTGGGGAGTGCTAGGTTGAGAGTTTTGATCTCAGGAGCATTGCTAAGAATCTACCTGAGAGCTATATTGAACGCATGCAACTTATTTATGGCAAGTGCAGGAGAGTCGTCTCTACCTGATATGGTAGAGATGTCATTTAGAATTGATCCTTATGTATCATTTTCTAGATGATGGCACATTCACACACTGATGTGTGTTATATAGGTCCATATGGATCGTATGTACACACTGAATTTCAGAAGCAGAGTTTTCCAGACTAGGTTTCTAATGATTGTGAGTGGATTGACGTACGATGTATTTTATTTGTACATGTCCTTAAACATCTCGTTACAGGAACTCTTTGATTTTCTTGTTGATCTGTATGTGCTGACTACACTTGCTTTTATGTTTTCATGAAACTGATTTTCAGTCAAGGGAAATTCCTGCAATTCTGTTCTTGCTTTGCTTTCTGTGTATGATATGTTTTCTCATGGATGGTTGTTCTGAGTGGAGTGACACTCCCTTTGTTCCCTTTTCTTCTCCTTGGGTGGATACTGCCTGGCAATATTTTACATAATTTAGGGCAATTAACATCCATCCATTTTTCCTCGGATTGTTGTTCCTCGAGTTATCCTCATGCGCAGTCAAGTGCAGAAACCCATGCACCTCATTATCCACTGATGCCCCAGGAGATTCTATATGACCTCCCATGCTCTAGTCCTTGTGCAGAAACTAATCCATGAAGCATGGGAGGTCGTATAGAATCTCCTGGGTCATCAGTGAATAAACAGGTGGATGGGTTTCTACACTTGAAGTTCTTCTTAATGCTCCAGACTGGCTCGTCTATACTGCACAGTTAGCTCCCATGCATGTCAGGTTCACAGCTTGGACTAGCTTCTGCACTCCAATGTTGTATTGCATATGTTGAGTTGCCGTTTCAGTGCAGTCAGCCATGATATATGTCGACTATCCGATGTATTTCCGTGGCAAGCTGGAGACGTACCTTGAGTTGTCGCTTACATGGCTACCCTCATGATAATCACTTTTCCGAGAACGCTTGATTTTCGGCACATGCGACTCTCGAGCACCACTGGCCCCTTGAGTTCCGCAACTCGAGCTTGTGGAATTAAACATACACACACTCAGAAAAAATCAGTTTTTTCCCGAAGCTCATTTGCAGCAGTGATGCAATCTAAAATCATTGGGTTCAGACCTGACAAAAAAAGAAGATATCATTACCGCCCATTTAATATTAAAGAAGGGAACAAGTTCTGTCTGGTTGCCATGTCCTTGTGTTGGGTTCTATTTCTCTGAGTTATGACCCTTGGATCGAATTCCAAGGAACAATTTATTGCGACCTCTCAGCCTCGTACCCATTCTACTGACGGAGTTTAGACAATCTACTAGCTTTATGTATGCGATAGACATCGTGCATACAGATTTATAACAATAGCTATCTCGCTGGTAGGTCTCAATCGAATGCCTAATGTATAGATATAGATATATATATATATATATCACGGGTGATACCCCTAGTACAAATCATCACTGTTATCTCCTGAACATCTGAAGCTACCACAGGAACGACACAACACAAAATCACTACTCATGATAGTCTACTTGAGACATGTATACTGGTGTGTATTTCTATAACAATCATAACATGTCTACTTCACCAAAACCTCACATTACCATACATTTCATCGCCATAGAGACTTGGATTCTGTCCTTTTGGATTCTCCTCATGACCCCACACTTTCTGACTATATATCTTATCTTAAAGAATAACCATCTCCTTTTCCGAATATTATGTCTTCAGCGCCAGAAAGAACGCCAATACTTATTACCAACACCAAGCAACTCTCTTCGCCCTACTCTTCATCCTTCCAGATGTTTTTCAGCTTTACCTGGCCGCCTGTCGACGTTTTCACTTCGACACTGGGCAGGATGTGATCCTGAAGCAATCTTGAGATTCAGACAATGAATCAAGGTCTGGGTCTTCACTAATGTTAGAGAGAGTCTAAATGGGGATTGGATGAACAACAGACAGACTTAAAAAAAAACCTTTCTAAAATACCTTCATAACAAAAATCTTTTCACTCTAACTCCGAGTAAGTGCGAGACATCAAGGGTAAGGTCGTATGACTCGTGTCACCGTTAGCAAGGTAGCCAAAGTTACTTCCCGTACTTAGGCACTCTCTAGTCATGCATTAACTGACCTACCCGTATCATTTCAACTATTTATCTAGGACGAGAATCTTTCACCTCAAATGTACTATTCGACTGCTCAGCTGAGTCTGCATTCAAAGAATATAGAGATGAGAAATCGGATCCAAGATCACAATGTGCTTCTGTGAAGAAATACCAATTTCATTTCGTACATTTGACTACAGTGGTTCATCATTTATTTCAAGACGAACACATAAACGCCATCAAAATGAGTAGAAGATCATGTGTACCTAGAGTTCTTTCCATACTGTCAAGATCATTACATCATCTGAAGTCTGTTGTATTATTCTGACAGAAAACACAGACTAAAAATGTCTATCGGGAGGGGGTGAACATCCTAGAGTAGATGGTGTTACTTTAAGCAGTAGTGGTGAATAATGGAGGTTAAATATACTGTGATATCGTCACTGCATAATCCAGTGACCGTAATTGGGGTAAATATGTTGAACAAGGACAACGGTGAAGAATTACAGAATAATAGGAACATGTACATTATACCTCTCATATTGGAAGGTTAAGAGCAAGCATCTTGGGGATGCTCTCCCCTCGAATATTTTTTAATGCTAAAGCTTAAGTACGTTAGTCCTTGGAGTTCATTCCTCTTCCTACAAGTTCACAGCTGTCTAAGAGTACATACTCGATCTGGATGAGTATTTCATGTTCATCGAAGGGGAAAATCAGTAATGCCCACAAATCACTGGTATTACCTCTTAAAAATTCTCTACCTTCAATATGATTTTCTATGCCCACTGCCAAGAATTCGAAGTTTTTAGGAGGTTCGGGGGATATTGAACCAATGAAGCTTTCGTAAACTTGGGCCATCTTCGTTCAAAGCTTTCAGCAAATTTTTAAACCACTTTCCAGCCAGCTTGAAGGACACATAAGTACAAGAAATATACGAAGTGGATACTTCCGTCAATCTTACCAGAAAGGAAAGAAAAGATAATATAAGAAAATCCTACCTGCATAGAAATATTGATCGACAGAGATAAGAAAGAAAACAATTCAATTAACAAGACATAGGAGTTTTAGGTGTAAATTGAGAGAGTTGTACTATACTTCATTATGTTTTGGAAGTTCTGCTAGTGCAATGTGGGATTTCTTTGACAAAAGAAGATTTGTTCAAAAGAAGATATAAGCTTAAAATACGAAGATTGCGATAAGCTCCACTGCGTCCAAGACAGTACCTCGAATAAAGAAAGAACCGCATAGAACACACCTTAATCTGCAGACGTACTCAGCGAGTAAGTACAACGAGATCTGTGCTGGACAAAGAATCAGGAAATAATAGTTTACCTGTACGTGAAACAATCGGGAAGCGCTTCATCTTATTATGGCTCGATGAAGATTCTTGTGAATAATGCTCTTCCCTCAAAATAATACTCCACTACGCAATATTTTAACGTCTGAACTCGAACACAATGAAATCAATCGTTTGTTTGCTGATCATCTGCAACTTCTTGTCGGGAACCAAACAAACCTACCAGACCACCCACACGAAAAGGGAAGGACTTTACTTCTAGGACACATAGTCAACCTCAAAGTAGCAACATAGGCAGGGCAGCACCATAGCTACCGTAGGTTCCTCTTCGTGATGCAGGATTAGGTCACGCAACTTATCCCCTCTACACTGTCATCTTTCCAATTTCTAGAACCATCATTGTTCCTACTCTAGACCTAAACTGAATCCCATCAAAGAAGATGTAACCACGTAAAGTTCTTTCATTTATTCACCTACACCTTTCTACGCCTTCATTGAACTTGATGGTTTTCGTACATATTAAAACGTATGATCACGTACATTGTAAAGTTTTTATTTGCCGTGGGCACTCAGATATGACTCCATTTATTTGTTGATAACATTTCATATCCAGATTTATTCAGAGACAGAGCTTTGATGGCCAGGAACTTTATAGAGCAACGTAACTTCAAGTTCTCAGCATCAACAGCTTACCAGAATTTTCTTTAAACAACTCGTTGGAGCCGATAATATCCATAGATATATACATACCGTAACTTCACCAAGGGATGAAAATCTTCCAGTGTCCGTTGTTAAATATACAGGATTGATCGTCATCATACTTTCACACATTGTATGAGACAGTACACCAACAGATCAATGGAAGACGACTTTAGGATATAACTAAAGAACAAATTTCTGTTTGTTGCAGTTGAAAAAAACAACGCTTACCAAACTATTGGAGAGATTCGACTTCAAGATCGTGTCGTGTAGTCGCACAGCATTCTTTCAAGGCCTTGCAGATCTTTATGAGAGCAATGATAGTAGAGACTGGGCCCGCAGACGAATCTCATGATCCAGAAACAAATATTGAGCATTTGGTGAGGTTGACCTCAAATCCCCTTTACTGCGCAAAGCAATTAAACTAAGGCAACGATTGAAACCAACGAAAGCCAATGCGTGCGTTGTCGAGTCAAAAGTGTGAGAATATCGAGATCTCCATATGTAGGTATTGACTTGCGATAAATGTGTTTCATCTTTGAAAAGCATCGTTCAGGACAAATCAAACAAAAGAAGCCAGCACTATGAGAACTGTATGAAGGAATGGCGAAGACTCAATCAAACATCTCTACCAAACAAAAGAACTCAGCAGCAAAAGAACTACATGTAGGAACTGCGAAGACTCAATCAAACTGCTGTACCAATGACTTTATAGTATTCTATGATCCTCATACCCATTGTCAAACCCGATGAAAAGACAAGACGAATCTGTCGATTCTTAGGTTACTGTCGATTCTAGTTAAAAAGAACTAGTGTTTTTTTTCTTTTTTCAGAAAACGTTGTTTGGTGACGTCTTCTATGTTCACCAACTCCCCTTGTTCTCCGCCCACATAAAAGGATTAAACATATGTTATGAAGACTTTCAAATCAGTAGCGTATATGATAAATGTTACGTTGCCTTTGTTTGATCAATATGCTTTTACAGTAATTTAAAAGACTTTTAACAGAAAAATAAGGAAATACAGAATAATGATATATATAGTCTCAATAAATAACATATGAGGCTATGTAGTTTCACATTTAATATGAATTATTTTTAAATTCATCAAACACTTCTTGAAAAATACAGTAACAATTCTACAATACAGTAACTTTGAATAAATGCTCATACATTGGCAAAGCTTGATATAAACAATCAAAACTCTCTCATATTAAATGAATCAAATAAAATTAGTCTATATTAGTATCAATTGGTCATTCCTTACACATCAATAATGAAATTTGATATTTTTTTCAATTTTTTTCCAATATTTTTTAGAGAATTATTTACTTTTCTTAAATTTTATTTCATCTTTTTAGTCTCAATGAATTCGTCGTTTTTTACATTTCTTAGGCTAAGCATACAATAATAAGCTATTTGGATCATATGAATAAAATGGAAATGAAGAATGGAAATGAATTGAAGATCAGGAAGATGAATAAAATATACATCATCAAACAACTTGCATGCCAGTTTTTTTTTGAAATTTTCTAGTTTAAAAATAAAATATGAATAGAAATAGAAGTATATATTGTATCAAAAGTTATAAAATTTATGTTTTTAGTGGATTATAGATATATTGTGAGTCACACAGATTACAATAATCAAGATTTTATAAAGTTCAAATCCAAGCTTCAACCTGTAGGTTCAACTGTTAGTCAAGACTTGAATTATTTGATTATTGAGCTTCATTTCATAGAATTATTGATAAATAAGTGGATTTTTTGGCTACCAAGTTTCATCTTGTAGGCTTAATAAATTGTTGTTCATTATTACTTTGAAGTTCATAATATGGATATATTTTAACATTTATATTTTTCTTTTGCTCTTTGAATAATTTAAACCACAATATCTTACATCTTGAATATTAAAATTTTTCATTTCTGTAATATCTTGCATGGATATTACTTCATTAAAGAACTAGTTTGTTAAATGTATTATATCTACATTATATGTTGATCTATCTATCTTCTTGTACAATTAGTCTTACACATATTTTCATATTGATCTTGATAAAAAAGATGTACATAGATCATAGAATCATCAAAAAACGTGGTTAAAATTTGGCATGAATACACATATAGCTTTTAATTTTATGTGAAGATGTGGATTTTTTATTTAAAAAAAGGAATCTGTTTGTACTTTCTTTAGCTGATTCACTTTTAGCGTCTTCTTAAGTTCTTGAACTTAGGTATGAAATTTTGAAGATGCATGTAAAAGTATATTACTTGATTATTTTACTTGCAAGTATTTTCAAGACACAATCATATTTCTAATCCAAGGATAAAATATTGCTCTTCTTTTCTTTGTCTATCAATGAAACATAAAAGCTCCAATATATCTTAGACCAGAAAGTTTCATGATCTTTACAATCACTTTAGATGGATTCAATCATTCATTAATGTAATGTTTTAACAATGTTCATGTCTTTTGATTCCATTATGCATCAAGACTTTCCAACTTGCAAAATTAAATGTATCTACAAAATGTGAGATTTCTATCTTAGCTTCATAGATACATCTATAAGTTCATTACTCAGATGTGAGATCATTTTAAATGCGGAGAAGGTTCTTTTCACTATTGGAGTGAAGAGTGTAATTATCTATGATGTGATCAGGATCATGGTTTTCGCTTAATTTGGATTCAAACTTTAACATGAGCTGACACTAGCTAGCTACTTGTCTACTTGAAGTTGGAGAGATGATGTTATATAAATCAACTCTCATCTTATAGATGACGAAAACATAAGCTTACGTGCATGGACGAAAACCCTTGATGTTATATAAATCAACTCTCATCTTATAGATGACGCAAACATAAGCTTACGTGCATGGACGAAAACCCTTGAGTCCATCTGAACACCCGTCGAACCCACGTCATCCGATGGGATTGCAAGAGACTCGAAGAAAGCACGCATAATTTATTTCTTTCGTCCTCCCTGCCCCCCTTGTGCTACAGTTAAACCCATTATAATATACCATGGGGAGAAGTTTCATAATCATGTGACGGCCGTTGAGTTGCATGGGCAAAGTTAGGCTTGATTAGTCGAATCTCATTTTGTTAACTTCAATGTTGGCTCGAGATGGAGACGTTATGTAGTAGGTCAAGACTGATTTATACTCATGCAAAAAGGGTCTTCGCATTTAACAGCGCATTCCACCACGTACTTAGGCGACTTGAGAATTTTAATGCCCTCTCGGTAGGAGCAGAAAGGCAGTCATTCTTACAACCGAGATTTCGAAGTATGTACACAAATTAATCCTCGTACTAAATACTTTCCACGCTATTTTGTATCCGACCAACTTCCGAAGGAAACCATGAAAGATGCGTAATAAGAGTGGATATTCTCTGTTCCTGAAGCCGGGAACCAAAATCAGTCAACAAACTATTCCAATTAAAGAAGATGGTTCCAATGATTTGTCATGGCGTGATTTCACGTTGGATAATCGACGAGTACTTGCAACAAGAGATAAGTGCGAGGTGTGGAGTCAACTCCACACACATTTAGAGTGGAAACACCTGGTTCATTCATTCGGTGCTTCTCGTACAACTCCAAGGACATTAAGCCATCAGCACGGATCGATGGATGGAGGGATTGAAGGAAGGGGCCACGCCAAGCACGCTCCAAGTGATGCGTGGTGTGGTACACAACTTCCCCAGGCTGAATCTTCGACGGCGGAGGAGGAGCCGATGGCAAACACACCAGACGCATTGTATGTAAACGTCGATCACCGCCTGCCAGTCGCCGGCGCAAGTTGAAGAAAGTCGGACGGGGTTAGGCAAGTTGCTGGCTCTCGCTGGATTGGAGAAAGACCGGGCTTCCCGGCGTTTCTTGCATTTTCCTTGTCGGTGAAGATTCTTGAGGACGTGGAGTCAAACAGTTTTGGTAAAAGGTGAGGCGGTGCTCTGTAGGACTTTAGTACATTGGGTCGAGAGTACGAGGCCCGTACCAGTACGTATATAGCGGGACACTAGATAGAGCGGCGTGATCCCCATGCAATTGCGGTTCTTGCAAATGCGGTCCCAAGTACTTCGGAGCCAAAATAGTGTTCTTGGACGGTCTTGAGCTCCATGGACCCAATTTCCACGCGAAGACTTGGATGACAGCTAATCCGAGACCCGAAAGGCCGAGAAAAGCAAAGGCGGGGGGTGGGGTGATGGCGGCGAAAGCCGTCAATAGACCTGGAATAGGAGAAATTCGAAAGGCAGGCGTGACGCGCCACCGCGACGGCGGTTGTGATTCAATCTGTGCGCCAGTTGTGGTTCGAAAGCTCCCTAGACGCAGGCAGGCTGTAGCGGGAACAGCGGTCGTGATGTTGCCGAGGGGAGCGTCCTCCCTGGGCAAGGGGAGGGGAGTGGGGGAGGGGGAGGGTCTTTGTCGGGAGCTCGGGGAGATGGTGGTCAGTGGGTCGATCCGAGGACATCCGGCGGAGCACGAAGGGCGTGTGGGTCGTGGACGCTCGTATTGTACATCGTAATGGTTCGGCGACTCGGGCGTATGGAGATGGAGGTATGTATTTCTGAGCGAGCACTGTTGGGCCGACCTGACCCACTGTTGCGCGTGCGGGAGGGAGGTAGGGAGGAAGATGTCATGTTGTACGAATAAACTGCTGCTGCTGCAATCTTTCTCGCTGTCAGGATGTACCGGACTCTCTCAGGAAAAGAGTCTGTGTTTGTCTACCTGCCTGTGAGCCTGTCTGTCTGAGAGAACTTGAATTGCACAAAGCGGAGGGAAAGCTCCAATGAGAAGACTCATCGAACCGCTATATTGATTAGTGCCTTACCGTTGCCTGCCCCGTTCTCGACGCACTCGCCTGAACTCAATTCTTCATCGAACTGGGGGTGGGGATGATTCTTGAGATCGGATCCACAAGGCACCTGTAGCAGCTGCTGCAGAGTAGTTATGTGGCGCAAACGAAGGGAAGTGGGAGTGGTGCAAGGCTAACAGCGGTGTGCGACATAGCTTCGCAGAGCGCTGCGCAGAGCCTTGGAGTCTGTGATCAAGGCTCCAGTTGATCCTGGCATTCGGCCAACACCATCATTGTCTGCTTTCTACCTGCCAATTCTTTTCCTCAGTCTCAGTCGCTTGGAGTTGATGCCACTCGCACTGAACCTCACGCAGAAGAAGGATCTTTAGGCCCTCTGAACCTGTTTCCAGCGTCTGTCCAGCACAGTTAGCATATTCCAGCGATAAGATTTTTTTTTCTGAAGCTGCCAAAGAGAGCTCCCGGCACTTTCATTCGGAACGTGCCAGGGTGATCGGGGTGAAGCAAATGGCAGAGCGTTTCGAGTGATTTTAAGTCTGCAATTTGAGGGAATTCTGGTAATGTTTTTTTTTGCATTGTTAGCTACCGAACATTCTCAATCAGGCCCCAGGAAGTCTGTCAGAGAATAGTTCACTGTGTTTTTTCGAAGACAGACGAGAGAGCGAGCGCGAGAGAAAGAAAGAATCGAAGAGTAGGGAAGAGAAGAGAAATGACAATGTTTTGGCCGTGCGATTGGTTTTTGAATTTGCGGAAGCGGCAGAAACGAGCGCAGGGCGTTTCATGCGAGACGCTGTCCGAGAGGTCCAGCGATCAAAGTGAGACCGCTTCATCGAGCTCCAGCGTGCCTTCCGTCAGGAGGAGAAGCGGGCGGAAGAAAGGCAAGATATCGGCTGCCGTGTCCCGAATGAGGGACGCATATGTCAACTGCATGCTGAATGCTGCCACCATTGGAGATTGCTCGGCTTTGGTCTACGGAAATGGCTATTGTGGCAATGACTTCCAATTCAAAGGCTCGTATCTTAGTATCGAAGAAGAGGCGGCTTACATTCGCAGTATGTCTCAACGATCTGCGAGGTGAAGGACTGTCTAGAAACAGGTTGTCTTCGGCGTAGCGGAGGGCACAAGAGAGAGTTGACGAGAGTGATGTAGAGACGAGACGATGATGTTTTGTGTACATATTTGATGTATATGGAGAGAGAGAGAGAGAGAGAGAGAGAGACTTGATAATCAAGATTTTTGTATAGGACACTCATCAGATTGTAACGTAGGCGATGCCACGATCATGCCTTCGATATGGAATCGAGTTGCGCAAAGCGTATTCGTCGCTGCTGGCCGTGCCGTGCTGTGAGTCTGGGAGCCCTTCTTGGAGTTGTGTCTCCGTTCTGGTTGCCAATGTGGCAAATGTGCCATATGTCAAGACTTCTTGGACCGAGACTGAAATTAAAGTTGGGGTTGTTCGACATAATATTGTTTGTTATCCAGACTATGCCGGATTTGGCGTTTTTCTCCATTTTCTGTACAGATTTGGCCACTTGTCATTTCCATTCGCGCTCAGATTTCTCCTCGAGCCTTCTGCAGAATAAATCAGTCTGTTGTATGGTTGTCTTTGTGCCCGCCCGCCCGACAGAGCCGAAGACTCGTCACGGGCACTTCTTGCAGTCTCACGAGGCTGGCCCGAATGGCTTCGCGATGTCGGCAATTCTGACAGTCGTTGTCGAACTCAGAGTTTCCCGAGCGGCGGGCGCGGGCTGCGTTACGTGGGGGCCGAGAGAAATGTGCATGCTGCTGACTCGGCGAATACGAGAGAGCCCGCGAAACTCCGCACCGGCGCGTCAGAAATGTCGGATCTCACTGACTCCGGCAACAAGGCCGCGGGCCGTGATCGAGAGAACCTACAGCTGACGGTGACCTAAATAACTCTCCTCGCGCATTTCTCCAGGGTTTCAGGTGGACTTCCTCACGATTCTCCAAGCGAAATTCGAAGGCATCAAAGGTATAGTGCACATCCTCGATCACGCCCAAGTCATCGCTAGGACAAAGAGTTCCTTCCAAAAGGATGGGACTATCACGTCAAGTCCAAGAACGAGGATAAAATCTGCTCAGTACAATGGAACTGGATTATAGCATCCCGATCACGACGTAGAATGTACAGTCCTTCAGTAAATTACAGAAAAGCAAAGCATGAATTCTCTTCGCCGCTGTACATCCTAAAAATTGCACACATGTCTAGCGTAATGAATGCTTTAATTCACACCAATCTCCATGAGGGTCTGTACAAACGGGATATGTCAAACTGAATCAAGTAGGATTTTTGGCAAGCTCGTAATCTGGTGCAAGTTAAAACCGGGTTTTCCTTAATTGCCAAAAGTATCTCTTTAACTTTAAAATATTCCCGAATTTGTGATATCATACATTATCTGGTTCTTGTACGTAATCGGTGTAGACAATCACAATCGGTGTAGACAATCACGTTAACATGAGACATGCATGTCGATGATTACAAGAATCTGTAAAACTCCATCGGTGGTGCACATATGTTGCGTCTTGCTTATTGGGTTTTGAATTTAGTCGTTGAAGTTACTTGATAACTTTCACTAAGATAATTCGAATATAAATCCAAGTATAGAATAACGGATGGCACGTTAATCAACTGCAATAGCAATCTCCAAGCTAGCTTTGGGTATGAATAACATGAGGATGTCAAGTAAATCATGATGTCAATTTGTTCTTGAATGAAACTTTTTATAACCACATATATTTTAGTATCTGTAAAACACAGGTTGAAGACTTATGGTGTTGAACTGATAACAAATGCCATATCCAAAATATGTATGTTGATTGGAGGCTTACCACTGCATACTTTAGTTTTTATTTGTACTCCAGATTATCATGAAATAATTTTATAATAAGACCCTTCATATGTCAATAATGTAAATCCACTTTGATGTGTCATTGTTGCAATAACTTGTAAACAATTTCTATTTTGAAAAGAAAAGATGAGAAGATTATGAATCACTTTTGAAGTTTATGAATTATTCTGAGTGAAATTTTGAAAGACATAAGAGCTAATTTTTCTGGAATATCAATAACATTTTGAAATATCAAAACAATGATGATGATTTTAGTTTATTAGTATCCATATAAAGATTGATGTAAGTTGTGCATATACAAGACAACTAAAGAACTTTGAGATGAATGTTGAAGAAGACATGATTTTGCAATGAAAGTTTCCATGGATTGAAGCTTCTTATATGTACTTTATTCAGTTTTCATTTTGAATTTATGAGAAAAATATCTTGAAAGTGTATCTTGAGAACAATTGAAACCTAGTTTTTATGTTTTGTATTGTATGATTACTAATCCAAATGAAACTTTTGATCATGAGGTGAAGAAGTATATTAAAATTAGAATTATATACAAATTATAATTAATGTTCAAAAAATTGAAATATAATATCCCAGATTACCACCAAATCTACTAATAGTCTTGGCAATGTTATACCTGTCTGTCATGGCCAAGATCAACAATTCTCAAACTCAAGAGATTTTGAGTAGCATCCAAGCCATTCAATGTTGTTATTTAAGATTTCTGTGTTGATGGTGGTCTTATATGGAACCTAAGTATGGGATCCTGGTTATAAGAAGATAGGTTGAGAATGCGTGGATAGAATGCAAAAGATATTTCTACAAGAAGAATTGGGTGTTAGAAAAAAAATTCCATATATTATTATCATAAACATATGAAGTTTGGTTTACTATCGAGTCAGAAGCTCTTTACTTGATCATCATTTACATCACAAGTGTATGAGATGTCTTGATGCTTCTCGCCTTCTTACTCAAGCTTTGGAAGTCACGCCTTCCATTGGATATATATTGGATATGATGACTTGATTTTCAAAGTGAAATGTGACGGAACGTAATTGAAATTTGCAACTGATGGTATTTTCTGAGCATCTAAAGGATAAATTTTGATAACATTATATGAAGCGTAATAAAGTTTTATCAACTTCATATTTATTCTATGCTTGTATACATTAAACAACAATACTCACTCGCGGAAATCTCCATTGTTCTTATGTAATATTATTACACGTCTGCGAATCCTAGCAAATTAGTTTGACGTGTTGGAGTGGTCACGTTATTTTTAATTATGGTAACAGCTTTTATGGATACGTATTACCTTGGGGTACTCTGCATGGACGATATAGAAATTGAAGAAATACAATGATTTATTATTAGTAGAATTGTATGTATTTGTAAATTATTTGGCAAAAGAATATTGATTATGAAGAGCATGTGTTTATTAATATATACTAAGTATGAAATTATTAGATTAACTCATAAGATTGATGTGGAAAATTTCTATTTTTGTTACATATAATATTTTTTGATTTAGATTGTTAGATAGTGTTTTTTGATTTATGTCGTTATAATAGTGATGTCATCGTTCCAATGGTCTAGATAGTAGTTGCAGATAGATCTTTCGGTAATGAATGTTTAATTTGTAATGTGTTCTTCACCATTTTCATCCTCTGTGTACGATGTATTTGATCTTTACATCTCATTCGTATGTGTAACCATCTTTAGTTAGTTAGAACTAAAGTAGAGATTACTCTAAATATTGATGTAGATACTTTAGTGTGCACTTTAGTCAAGTGCGCGGATCGCTGCCACGTCAGCGATCCGCGCACTTGGTAGGTACAAAGTGGATGTGTTAGTTGACAGTGCCACTTCAGCAATCCGTGTGCTTGTAGGTAAGGATTGAGTGTGTTAGTTAGTGTGTTAGTTGGGTGCGCCACGTTAGTGATCCGTGTGCTTGTTAGGGTTATCCGCCACGTCATCCATCCACTAGGAGTGGGATGGATGGTGGAGATTAGATCTTATCTCCTTGTACTTGTTGGTGAGAGCTATATAAGGGAGAAGAGAACCATTGTTGGTATCTTTCATCTTCAGAGTTTACGTTTCTATCTTCGAGTGAGCTTCTCTCTAAACCCTAGTGTTACAGTATGCATTCAAAATACTCGATAAATCTTATTTTCTATTTAAAATGAATAAATTCAATACCTTGATTGGGATAGATAGACTAGGGTATTTTACCAAAGGAACAAATTTATATTTCACTCATAAATAAGCCTTCATAAATAGTACGTAAATTCACAAACAGCGCAAACTCCTAAATAAATCTATGAAAAACCTTTATACGAGAAGTACACCTCCATATAGTACTGAAATTACATCAAGGTAAGATCGATTTAATGTGTTTCTCTTCGTAACTAATCATGTTTGCTGGCAATGGAACGTGAAAACAAAAAGCAAAAGGTGATTGATTTGAGTACGAAGCTGGCCATTGTCAAGCACCTTGATGAGGGATAGAGTATCAGGGCCGCCACTGATACTCAGTCTGTTCAGCGTTTCAAAAGACTCAATACAGATGGAAGTACCTGTAACGTGCAAGAATGGTGAAGCAGAGCGATGTTAACATTGTTTTATGAAGATGGTTTGTGTCAGCTCGAGCGACTGGATATTTGATGAGAGCGATTCAATCTGGGAGGAGAGGAGAAGGCCAATCAAAGTGCTCGCAAAGTTGGAATCGAAGGTGGTGGCTTTTCAGCGTCGCAAGGATGGCTTCACAAATGGAAGCAGCATAACAATGTCCAGGTCGGATAAGATTAGCAGAGAATGTGGAAATGTTGACCTTGAGCGCGTTGAAAGATGGAGACCGTCTTTAAAATTCTATGTTGATGGGTTCTGGGATTGGAAAACGTGTTCAATATGGATGAAACAAATTTTTTCTTTCGTGCACTCCTAGATTCAAAGTAGTAGACATGAGCATATTGAAAGTCCAATTCTCTTAAAATTGGATCTAGCCATCACTTTGAACTAGAAGTATTTTTTGCTGTAAGACGTTGGTAATGTCTCATTCAATCTAGCTGGTAATGTCTCATTCAATTTAACTTTAGCATTAGGATGCTCACCTTATACTCTTATCATTTTGATTAGTTCTTGATGATCCAAGCCATATGTTTTAGGTTGAGTGCATCATTGCACTCAGCATGTTAATGTGCGCAACTATTTAATGTTGCTATCTCTTCAACAAAGAATACTGTCTATGATACACAACATCAGAGCCTTCTTTCGATCCTCTGGAGGCTGATGATTTGTGATAGGAATCACAAAATTTTTTGTTACTCGATGAGCAATTGCTCTGCAATATTTCACTAAATAGTACATTCTTCTAGCCGCCATAGAAGAACCTCAATACAATTCTACTTTCACGTTACGTCCCGAGTAGAAACTCGATGGACAATTCAACTACATGAATTGATCCATCCGTTTGAAGATGATGCTAAGAAACAAAGGAGTATACGAAGTCGTTGTTCTCTATCCGGCTTCCCTTGGTGGTGATGACAATGTTGCTATTCCACGCTGACGAATTAAGGCCATTGTAATGATCCAGGCTAGTGTATCATTTGATATACTTTCGTCTATTACTAAATATGAGTACAATCTCTATGAGTTGTGGATTTATGTGCGCACTCTATATCAATCTAATATTGCTCAACGACGCCTTATGCTAACAAAGAAATTGGCTACTGTCAAGCTTCGTGCTCCTATTACAGTTGATGTGTATCTTCAGACCATCTGGACTCTCAAAACACAGCTTGCCGCAATTGAACATCGTCCTTCTAATAGTGATCTTATTCACTATACACTTAAGCGATTCTCTTTGTCTTGGGCTCATTCATCTTGAACTTCAGTAGCGATCTTTTCCGCGATCCATCACCAAGCTTTATCGACCTCCTGCAACGCTTCCAGACTAACAGTACTTGGATTGGCAGTCACCACGATGAAGATTCTATGAATGTCGTCTTTCGGTTCTCCCGCAAGCCGCGATTCTCATGGCCGTATTTCCAACAAAGTACAACACAATATTTTTGAGCTAAAGGGAGTAACTCTAACGGTTCAACTCAATCAAACACTTGATGTAACTACTATGGCAAACTGAATCACTGAGAACAAAATTGTGATCTCAAGAAACTAGACGTTGGCAAAGGTACACTAAAGACGCAAATAAAGAGATAAAGACTTGTACTTTATGCGTCTGGTTTTACCAAGAACTTGCTATCTATAGGTGTAACACTAGGGTTTAGAGAGAAGTTCATTCAATGATAGAAACGTAAACTCTGAAGATGAGAGATACCAACAATGGTTCTCCTTTCCCTTATATAGCTCTCACAAACAAGTACAAGGAGACAAGATATTATTCTCACCATTCATCCCACTCATAGTGGATGGATGACGTGGCGGGTAACCCTAACAAGCACACGGATTGTTGACGTGGTGCTCCCAACTAACACACAAACTAACACACTCAATCCTTACATAACAAACACACGGATCGTTGACGTGCTGCTGTCAACTAACACACCTACTATCCACCTACCAAGCGCGCGGATCGTTGACAGGCAGTAACAACTAGTTTACTCTAAAGTATATATATCAACATTTAGAGTATCCTCTACTTTAGATCTTACTAACTATAGATGGTTACAAACCTCTCTCCTTTTAAGATGTAACGTCCTCGTTGCACATACGTTCAAACGCCTGAACTATTTAAGGTGCATTTGCTAAATTTTTAGCTGGTTCTCAAGTTGATTCATATGATTGATAGACTTTCCATTGAATCAAATACTCTACTTTCGGATACTTATGACCTCGAATACGTTTCTTGAGTATCTTTTCTACCTCAAACTCCTCATGATCTACTATCAAGGTTGAAAGAGGAGGTGAAGCTGGTTGCTTGATGAATTGTTTGGATCGTGGTATATGTTTTTGCAATCGTGACACATGAAATATTGGATGTATTTTCATATGTGACGGTAGTTCCAACTTGTATGACACTTCACCAACATGCTTCAAAACCAAAAATGGATCAATGAACCTAGGGTTCAACTTTGATGTTCCTACAAGAGACAAATTTGTTGTTGATAACCAAATATGATCTTCGACCTCAAAAACCACTTCTCTACGATGAGCATCGGCATGCTGTTTTTGCCGATTTTGAGCTATCACCAACTTCTCCTTGGCCTGATGTAGTCCTAGGTGAATATGCTCAACAAATTCGTTGACTACTGCAAGTTTGGTAAAAAATTCCTCTCCTTTCGGAAGTCTCATCAAACTTAAAGGAGTTATAGGATGAGCTCCATACATAGAAAAAATGGAGACACTTTGTGGATACATTAATAAAATTGTTATATGCAAATTCCACAAGTGGCAAAAGGTTGTCCCATTCTTTTTGCTCTTCTAATGTAAATGCTCGTAACACATCCTCTATGGTTTTATTTGCTCTCTCCGTTTGTCCATCAGTTTGAGGATGATAGGCCGTTGACATTGCTAGTTTTGTTTTGGAAAAACTAAACAAAGTTTTTCAAAATAAGCTAGTGAAGTGAGTACCTCTATCCGTGATTAACATTTTGCTTAAGCCATGATTCGCAAAAAATGCATCTAGATACAATTGAGCTAGTTGTGGAGCTGTTACCGTTTTTGTGGTTGGCCTTATGTGAATCATCTTGCTTAGCTTCTCCCCAAAAACCATCATTGAATCATGTCTTGACAAAGTCTTGGGTAACTCACATACAAGATTCATGGTGACATGTTCCCACCGCTGTTCAAAAATAGGAAGAAGCTGTAATAAACTCGTTGGTAATTTATTACTTGCCTTGTTTTGTTGACAACCAACACCACTTTGAACATAAGACTTCACTTCCGCACGTATTTTGGGTCAATAGTACACTCGTTGTATACTCTCCACAGTTTTTTCCACTCCCACATGACTTGCAATGGATGTGTCATGACTTTCAGCCAAAATCATTATGCGCAAATCTTGAGATTTCTCCGCCTTTCTACTTTTTAGTGCCCAAGTGATCTCTTCATCCTCCTTTGTGGCTTGTGTCATCTTGCTCCACCAATTAACCTGAATTTTCACTTCCGCAACATGATTCAAACAAGGCATGCATGTGAGAGCATCTCCAAGTTGCTTCTTTCCCTCCACGTACACAATCTTCATGTTGAAGCGTTGACGCCAATTTGCCCATCGAATTTGTCGTTTGGACAGATACTTCTAAGTTTCCAAATAAACTAGAGATGTATGACCGGTCTTCACCACAAACTCCTTATCATCCAAGTAATGCTTCTAATGTTTGGTTGCCAACACTATGGCTAACTCCTACTTTTCTGTCATGTGATAATTTTGTTTTGCCGCCACCAACTTTCGAGAATAGATTGCAATTGGATGCCATCCATCCTCCCATTCTTGTTGAAGTATGCCACCTACTGTAATACTTGATGATAGGTTGGTTAGAATCATACCACTTGAGGATATATGCGTGTAACAAAACATCTTTCAATGTTTGTAAAGCTAACTCTTGAGCTATTCCCTATCTTCATTTTTGACCTTTCCCTAACATGGAAGTCAAGGCGTGATCTGGGCGAGCATTACCAATCACAAATCTACGATAGAATCCACTGAGCACTAGAAAATTCTTCAATTGAGTTTGATCCTCATGTGATCTTCATTTTTGAATGACATCTATCTTCTCATTTATCACTTGAATTCCTGCAGCTGTAACTCTATGACCGAAGTAATCTACTTCTGACTTGCCAAATTCACACTTTGAAGCTTTTGCATACAATTGATTGTCTTTCAAAACTTGAAGTACCTCTTGTAAATGATTTCTATCATCACTCAAAGTTTTGCTATACATCAAAATATCTTCTAGAAAAACAATGACTGATTTATCTAGATAAGAGCAAAAGATATAGTTCATCAATCCCATGAATGTAGCTAGTGCATTAGTGAGACCAAAAGACATCACTAGATACTCAAAGTGGCCATACCTAGTACAAAAAGCTGTCTTGTGGACATCTTCATGTGCAATTTGAATTTGATTGTAGCCACTTCTCAAATCTAGCTTGGTGAAGTACTTCATTCCTTGAAATTGATCAAACAAATAATCAATACGAGGTAATGTATATTTTTTTTTCAACGTTTGCTGAATCAACCCTCGATAATCGATGCATAGTCTCATGTATTCATCCTTCTTCTTCACAAAGAGCACGGGAGCTCCATAAGGTGAAACACTTGGTTGAATGAATCCCTTGCTCAACATCTACTCCACTTGAGCTTTGCATTATTTCAATTTGTTTGGAGCCAAACGAATTGGAGCTTTGCAAGTTGGTGTACTTCCAGATATCACCTCAATTATCTTATGATGTACTCGTCTCTTTGGTGGTAATCTTGCAGGTAGATCATATGGAAAAACATCTTTATACTCCATAAAAATGTCGTTCAAGGACTCCGGGATGTAAAGTTTGTCCGTGGACCCAATATCTCTTATAAGTCCAAGGAAACATACATCATCTCTAGAAATGGATACTCATCACAAAGAGGGGTAAATTCATATTATGAGATCTAATTCTATCTCCATAGATCTTTCAACCGATATTTATAATCACTTTTCTTCTTCAATCTACCTCCAAATTATATTGCTCCATCCATGGCATTCCAAGAATGACATCATATTGAGCTAAACCAATTACTCTCCATTCAATGCTCTCCTTGTATCTACTTATGGATAATTCTACACTCCGTGGTAATGTTTCTATCACTTCAGTTTGCCCGTTTGGCAATTGTACTTATTCACTCATGTCCTTCAACATCAAACTTAACTTCATAGCAACACTACTTTATAGAAAATTCTCAGTTGCTCCAGAATCAATTAAAATTTCCACCTTATGTCCTTCCATCAAACCATCAGTGACAATGAGTTGAGTTTGTTTCTTACTCTTTCCATGAGTTTCCAACCATTGCCTTCTTCCAACCTCGCCTTTTCTTCGCTTTGTAGAACCAGTAAGGCCGTGAGGCAAGATTACTGGTGATCTTCATTTCTCGAAACTTCTTCCACCTCTTCGTACTTTATCCCCTCCATGTTGTTTAACGGTCGTCGCTGTATGAGTCGTCCTCCTTGTGGTGTCGGCCAAATCTGACATAACTTGGCAATGTGACCCATTTGTCCACATGCATAGCATTGACAATTGTCACGAACTCTAGCTCCTCCTCAAACCATTCCGTTATTTGCATAACCTTCTTGCAAATTTGGAATTCTTGGTCGCCGATTCTCAACTCCAAATCTTGGTGGTGATACTCTTGTTGATGCAAAACCTTCTCTACTACAAAGGTTTCCCAACTTCATCGGTGTTGGGCCAGATGGATATAAAAAATTACTTACTTGTGTAACACTAGGGTTTAGAGAGAAGTTCACTCAATGATAGAAACGTAAACTGAAGATGAAAGATACCAACAATGTATCTCCTCTCCCTTATATAGCTCTCACAAACAAGTACAAGGAGATAAGATCTTATCCCCACCATCCATCCCACTCATAGTGGATGGATGACGTGGCGGAGAACCCAAACAAGCACACGGATTGCTGACGTGGCGCTTTCAACTAACCACTTACTAACACACTCAATCCTTACCTAAAAAGCACACGGATCGTTGACGTGACGTTGTCAACTAGCACACTACTCTCTAGCTACCAAGCGCGCGGATCGCTAACGTGGCAGCTACGACTAGTGTACTCTAAGGTATCTATATCAACATTTAGAGTAACCTCTACTTTAGTTCTTACTAACTAAAGATGGTTAATGTAGGTAAACTAACCGATTCTAGTCATTTTGTCTTGTTAACTACTCCTTATTGCTTTGTAATCAATAAGACCAATCTTAGTAATATCTACTTATATGGCCGACATGACCCACATACCAAACTATATAGACTACTTCCCAAGCTGCATAGAGTCAACGTGCAACCACTCCAACTAGTGTTTAAGCTACTCTTGACGCAGAAGGAGACACTTGATATTTCTGCAGACCTCACCTTTGTGGCTCTAGTAGAGTATCGCTATGAATCAAAGAGTACATCTTCTGATGCCATTGATTTGTGGCACAAGCGTCTGTGTCATATTTGACATCATACAGCCTACCACATGGCTTCTAAGGGTTTTGTCCATGGCCTTACGCCGCCGTCAGCAAAGATCGTTAGTGTGAAGCATGTGTGCTCGTGAAGAAGCACAAGGCTCGAAGATCCAAATAGAGCTGGAAAAAAACTACACGACCTTCGAAACTTGTTCACATTGATTTGTGTGGTCCAGTTGAAGCGGGTATTGACTTGAACTACCTTTTGACCTTCACTGACGATTATACTCAATTTACTCGGAATCTATTTCTTTGCCTAAAAAGTAAAACTTTCTATCACTTAAGCAATTTGTCTTGCTTTCAAAAAATCTCTATCCACATAAAGTTGTTGCTGTGTCAAATCAAGCACGATTGATCATCATGACTATCGTTTCTTTGGAGTGACAGAGGAGGTGAATACCTTTTTAAGGACTTCAAAAGCTATTGTCGACAAAAGGGTATTGCTCAACAACTTACTACATCAGCAACTCTCCACCAAAACGACATCTATGAGCGTAAGAATCAAACTCTATTTGAAGCAGCTTGTTGTATCTTTAATCCTTACAAGTTTCCGGCTCACCTCTGGATGGAGTTTTTGAGAGCTATTAATTATGTGCTAAATCGTTGTGCAATCCGTGCATTAAATCCGACTACGCCATATGAAAAAATTATATGGTGTTTCACTTGATTTAACACGTTTGAGAGTAATCGGGTGCACTGCAGATGTGCACATTTTATTTCATAAGCAGACGAAGCTTCAACCCAAGGCAAAACATTGTGTGCAAGTTGGCTACAATGTTGAATTCAAAGCTTATAGATGTTGGGACTTATTGGCTCGTCACATTGTTACTACCAACGTTGTTACATTTTTTGAACACATTCCTGGAAATTTTGTTGATGCCCACAAAATTGTGGGCATCAACAAAATTGTGGACCTCTTCAGCGGCTTTGATGCCGAGAATGATCTTCTCGATCCAACATTACCATCAGGGAGGAGGTTGTTACTTTAGATGACAATTTTAAAATGTTTAGCAATCCACAAATACTCAACGCATCACTACACACCTGAAGCACAAATTGGTAATTCTACAAACGGCAGTTTTCCACCTGATTCTCCTCATACTAGTCTACTTCAGTGTGCTCCTCCACTAGGTTCCAGGAGATATACTCCATAAGTAGATTGTCGACTACCACAATTCCTCGGACACAACTATCACATACCAAGACGTACCTTCATCAATATAGTTGAGACTACGGAACCAGTAGACAATCAAATAACTACCACTCAAGCACTCCAAAATTCACTTTGGAAGGAAGCAATGCAAGAGGAGTTGGACTCTCTCATCGCCAACCTTACTTGGAAACTCGTGACACTCCCAGAAGGTAAACATGCTTTATACTCAAAATGGATTTTTAAGGCTAAACCTCAATTGGACTCAATGTCTGTATGCTTAAAAGCTCATTTAGTTGCGCGTGGCTTGAAACAAAAGTTTGGCATCTACTATAATATTACGTTTGCCCCTGTTGTTTGCTGGTCAACACTACGTGCCTTAATTTCACTCTCAGTAGCACTTGGATGGAAATTACATCATATAGATGTAATTCCCCTGTTTGTTAATGGAAAATTGAGAGAGCTCATTTACATGAAATAAACTTCCAATTTTGAAATCAAAGGCAAGGACAATCTAGTTTGTCTTCTTCACATATCAATTTATAGACTAAAGCAATTTCCGAGGCAATGGTATGAAGAAATTGATAGTCACCTTAGATCTGTTGGCTGGAGTTGAAGTCAACTCGATCCCAACATGTACTTCCTCCGTGAGTGTAACATCATTACAATGCTTCTATTGTATGTCGATGATTTACCATAGCTTGGTAATAATTTTGCTAGAATTGCCGAAATAAAAATTCAACTTCTTCATCGGTACAAGATGAAAGATCTTGGCCTCGTTTTGCGTTATCTCGGTGTGGATTTCTATCACACACCTCAAGGGAACTTGTTTCTTCATCAACAACAATATACTGCAGAGATCCCTGAGGAATGCAAAGTTGACTCTACTATGATTGAGTTTGTGCCTCTCCTTGTAGGTCACGTCCTTGAAGCTGACACTGCTACTCTATCAATCGATGTCTCGGCTTACTATCATATCGTAGTAAAATTGATTTTTTTATGCCACACTAGTTCAGATCTGTCTTACGCTGTTGGTGTGTTCAGTAGATACATGCATTTATCTCAACAAGCCCACTGGAATCTGTTTATCATATTCTTCGTTACATCAACTTCACCCGAGACTTTGGTATACTCTACAAGCAAAGTTCAACTTTTCTTCACGGATTCTAAGACGCTGATTACCTAAGCTTTTGCAACACTCGCTGATATGTTGGTTCTTACTTATTCAAGTCTACTGATGGTTCCATCTCTTGGTACTCAAAACAACAACCTATTGTCTCAGACAGTATAACAGAAGTTGAGTATAAGACTGTGTCCTGCAACCTCCGGGCTGACTCTCACTCAGGTTTACCTCTGATGGCTTTGTGGTAGCGCATCATGGTTCTAGAAGACTAAGATTCATACTCTCACTCATGTCCCAAACACCTTCTCTTACAAACTCTCATGTATCACTCCAACTCACACACAACTCTCCTCACATCACCCTCTTCACATAAATGCAAACACACGTCGATACTCCAAGATACTCAAAAACTTCACTCCTTCATTACTGAAACAAGTCCTCACACATGACTCTCCAAACTTGCTTGAGAGGTGCTACTCTACCTCTCTATTTATACTACTTGAGAAGTTAACATGTGGTAATTTCTCCTAACTTACTTTTACCTAGGTAAGTTTGACTAACCTTCTCTACGTGGCAACATGCCATTGGCCTACCTAAACCTTCTAGAAGCTTCTGGAATCCAAGGTTGAGGTGGCGACATGCCATTTGAAGCTTTTAAACTTCTACAAGCTTCCTAGCCACTAAGTCAACATTAGACTTAGTCTAGCCAATCATCTTTCATACATTTAGTCAAACCAATCAAATCCAAGCTTCTAGTCAAATATCTAATCCCTTGGAATCTAGAACTTTTGTATAAGACAAAATAGAAGTGCTCACTCCTTGTAAAGGACAAAATAGAAGTGCTCACTCCATTCTTCTAGAACTCCGCTAATTATTCCGCCAACTATAGACATTGTAGCTAAACTTAGTCATGACTAGATAAACTTAGTTATAACTAACTAGTTTAGTCATAACTAGCTAGTCTTAGCTATGCCTTGGCTAATCATCCTTATTCCCTTGACCACTTCTAAGACTTAGTACATATGTGCAACACCCGGTCTTACATTTACCCCCGGACTAAGATTTCACTACGCCCTCGGAGTGAAAGAATCTGATCTTCGATGGAATAACTTCAACTTGTCGTGGTTGACTCGATCGAAGTGACGTCCTCCTAACTCCTTGATGTCATAAGTGAAATTTCCCCACACCTTCTCAACTATGAAAGGTCCAAAATACTTAGGAAGAAACTTTTTCCTAGCTCTCTTGTATCTAATTGCATCAAAGAGCATCACCCAATCACCTTCCTTGAACGGCTTCAAGTTCTGGTTTCCACTTCGTTTGTCGTGATACTTCTTCTGCAAGTGTTGAGCCCGCTCCACTCGTACCATGGCTAGTGCTCGAGCTTCCTCCAACTCCATCAATTGTTGTTGGCGAGACTTGATGGCTTCTGCTCCATTTGATTTCTTCAACCTTTGCTGGATTGTTGTGAATGTTGTCAAGTCAAACTGTATGGGAAGTTTTGACTCAACTCCATACACCATCCGAAAAGGTGAGTATCCGGTAGATGTCTTCCATGTTGTGCGATACTCCCATAAGATAGCATGGAGCCTCTTGTCCCAATTGTGTTTACTCCCGTCCATGTCTGCATCCTTGGCCAACATCATACACAAAGTGTAGTTGGTCCGCTCCGCCAACCCGTTAGCGTTAGGTTTGTAGGAAGTGGTTACTCGAGCCTTGATGGAAAAGTGCTCCAACATGGCTTGAATCATACTTCCCACAAATTCTCCTCCTCTATCTGATACTAACTCCAATGGACAACCAAATCGAGTAATGATTCTCTCATATAAAAATCTACCAACCTCCTTCTCATTAGTAGATTTAAGTGGTCTTGCCTCTACCCACTTCGTAAGATAATCTGTAGCTATCACAATGAACTTATTCCCTCGAGGAGTAAGATTCAAAGGACCTACAAAATCTATTCCCCACTTTTCAAAAGGACCTAACACTGGTACAGAAATCATAGGAGGGGTTTTCATGGACTTTTTAGCAAAAGCTTGACACACATCACAACTTTTGCAATATTCCACACAATCCTTAAAAATACCCTTCCAATGATAACCAGCATCAAGAATTTTGAAGGCAGTTACCTTCCCCGCAAAATGTCCTCCACATACTGCACCATCATGAAACTCCTTCATGAGTTGTAGTGCCTCTCCTCTCCCAACCGCCCTTCGTAGAAGTCCGTCAGCTCCTTGATGAAAAAGTACCTTCTCCATGATCATATAAGGTTGACATCTCTTCACTAATGCATTTTTCTCCCTTTGATGCATTCCTTGAGGAAACTCTCCTCTAGAGATGAAATCCCAAATTTCCTTGTACTCCTCCGGTACTGTTGTCACCGTGTCCATGACTAGCAAGTCCTCATCCGGAAAGGTGTCATCTACTGACTGATCTCCTCCATCATCATATGCTCTCGACATCAAATCCGCATTAGCATGCTTCTTTCCAGGTCTATCCTCAATGGTATAATCAAACTCTGCTAGTAGTAGTTTCCATCTAGCTATCCTCCCTTCAGCATTAGGCTTGTTGAAAATGTATTTCAAAGCCTTATGATCAGTCACTATAGTGAATCTCCCACCCAACAAATAATGTCGAAACTTCTTAAGTGAGAAGATTACAGCTAAGGCCTCTCTCTCTGTCACTGAGTAATTCTTCTCCGCTTGAACCATTTGTCTACTAGCATAGGCAATTGGATGATCATGCTTTTCATCATCTAATTGACTCAAGGTGCATCCTACAGCAATATTTGATGCATCTGTGTAGAGAATGAAAGGTTTACCCCAATCCGGTTTCGCCAAAATTGGAGCCGTCACCAACGCCTTCTTGAGAACTTCGAACGCCTTCTTTGCAGCTTCATCCTTGAAAATGAGTTCGTACTCCACTCCCTTCTTCATGTAATTCGTCAAGGCATGAGCTTTGTTGGAGAAGGACAAGATGAACCGTCGATAGTACCCCACCATACCAAGGAATTGCCTCAACTTGGTTAAAGTCGCCGGAAAAGGTAACTCCATGATCCGTGTCACCTTCTCTGGGTCCACCGCTATACCATTCTTGGAGATGATATGCCCCAACAATAGGCCTTCCTCACATCCAAAAATGCATTTTTCTGGATTGAGTGAAGCCTTAGCTTCCTCCAGCCGTTGAAGTATTTTGATCAAATGATCAAAATGATCCGCTTTCCTCCCGTAAACACAAAAATCATCTATGAAATCCCTTACAAACTTTCCAATGAAAGGTTCAAACACTCTATTCATGAACCTTTGAAAAGTGGCAGGAGCATTACATAGACCAAACGGCATCACTCTAAAAGCGAAGGTTCCCCATGGAGTAGTAAAAGTTGTTTTGAGTTGGTCTTCTAAGGCAATTTGGATTTGGTTATAGCCACTATAACCATCTCCAAAACTATACCACTCATGGCCAGCAACCTCCTCTAGAATCTCATCTATGAAAGGCAAGGGATAGTAGTCTTTCTTTGTGACAGCATTCAACTTTTTGTAATCTACGCACACTCGTAGCTTACCATTCTTCTTCTTCACTATCACAATTGGAGACACCCATTCAGAATTTTCTACCTCGTAGATGAAGCCAGCCTCCTTGAGCTTGTCGATCTCCTCCTTCACCACAAGAGCCGTAGGTGGATTTATTCGGCGTTGCTTTTGCCGAATAGGACGAGCTTTCTCCTCCAACTCGATGCGATGAGTCTCCAACGTCACATGCTTAAGATCCTTGTAACTAAAGGCAAAAACATGAATATATTTGCGAAATATATCCAGAAACTTTGCCTTTTCCTCCTTGGTAACCTTGGGACCAAACCTGAGAGTGGACAGTCGTCGACACACCTCCTCTTCGCTCATCTCCACTTTGTCAGGATCTTTCTTCACTCCAGGCCTAGGCAACAACTCCATGGCAGCAATGACTTGTACTTGAACATTATCATCAGAAGAGTACTCCGATGATGTTTCTTGATCAGAAGTTGAGATGTCTGTGTCAACTTCTGAAAAGCTACCACTCTCTTCACTCTCAGATTCCCAATACTCGTCAGTTGGTCTATCTGAGTCAGTGGTGGATTCCCCTCCTCTCGTCAAAGGAACCTTAACTCGATGGTTCTTTGGGCCTATCCTCAAATAGCCCTTGTGCCATCGGTCCGTAGTCCTTACCGCCCTCAACCAAGGACGTCCCAACAGCAAGTCGTAGCTAGCTTCCTTGAGAATTTGGAAGGAAAGCAAAGTTTGCACTCCCCTCACACTAACCACAACTTTGTCTACCACCCCCAGTGGTCTTACCTTCTGTTTGTTGGCCATACCAACAATTATGCTAGAAGGTCTAGAAGGTTGCATACCCAACTTCTGCATCAACCTCTCAGACATGGCATTCACAGCCGATCCACCATCAACCAACACATCTGATACATCATGTCCATTGATCCTCACTTCGATCTTTGAAGCATGTGTACATACCTCCGAAGCAGCCGCATCCACCACCCCAACTCCCACATTGGTCATGTGAGCCTTCCCCTTAGATTTCCGCTTCTTGGTCCTTGTGGAGATAAGACCTCCTCTTAACTCCTTCCGAATGGCTGGATTCAAGGCAATCAGCTGACCAACTGTTATATTGGCCTTCTGATTTCCTACATCCTCCACCACGTCATACTTAGCTTGAGAAGATGAAATGGAAAAGTCATCCATGCCCAACTTCTTCCTTGGTACTCTTGGTTGACTCACTCCACTTGACCGTGTACTTCGACTTGGCGTGTCCTCCATGAAAATCGACTCGTCCGCAAATCGGGCCCGCTTCTTCTCATGAGCAAGGATATCCACTTTCGATTTTGAGCTCTCCCCTTTCTCAAAAGTGCATTGATGAGGGAATACATCAATGGATGCTACTCCCTTATCCTTGGCTTGTTGCGTGGCCGGTGCATTGTTGTTGTGCCGAACTCCATCATGTTGTCGAGGGTTAGGACAATTCCTCTGAAAATGAGGACCTCCACAAGAAAAGCAAGAAACCGCAAAGTTTCCTGAAGGTGGATTTCCTCTTGGAGGATAATTTCCATACCCCCTAGAGCCTCCTACTACGTTCTGATTCCTCTTCTCCCACAACTGTACTACATTGATCTTGAGATCTGCTAGAGTCTCCGTGATAGATTTCAACTCATTTTGAAAATCCACACTAGGATTCGCTATCGTGGATGAAGTAGAAGTGTTTGAAACAATAGACCTTCCTACAACCGGTGGAGCTACTTCTCTAGCCACCAAGCTAGAATCATCATCTTCTAAGCTCTCCTCCATTCTAATAGCAATTCGAATGGCTTCAGCCTTAGAAGAGGGCTTCTCGTATCTCACCTTACTTCGAATCTCTGGTCTCAAACCTCCAACGAAGTTCTTCATGAGCATCGCCCTTATCCCCACCATTGTAGCATCCACTTCGTCTCCGCCCTTCCTCAACACCACGTGGAATCTAGATTCCAACTTCTCGGTTCTCTCCACATAGGTCCTCACCTTCTCGTTCTCTCCTTGTTTCAAGAAGGTGACCTCACACATCAACTTTTCATAACTTTCACTGGGAAGAAAGTTTTCGATCAGGTTCTCCGTTAATGTCTCCCACGTGTCGTCCTCCGAATGCTCCCTCTTGTACTCCTTGTACCACTTGAGAGCAGAATCCTCCAAGAAATCCGGCAAAAGCATAGCCCACTCGTCTTTCTTCCTCTCATTGTTTCCTATGCAAGCCCTCTTGAAGTCCCTAACAAAAGCTTCTACATCCTCATTCTCCCTCCCATAAAATACCGGAAGCTTCCCCATTTCCAACTAATTTTTTTTTTTTTTTTTTTTTTTTCTTTTCTATTGGAAATTTATATGGGGCTTCCTAATACAATATAAACAACACTAACTCCATCCTTGAGTAATTCATCAAAGGAAACACAAAAGGAATTGGTTGTTCCAAGATAGCCAAAGCTCTCTCCTCTCCTAGGCATACGATGAGTCTTACCCTCATCATCATCTTCTCCATCATTCGAATGATGATCTCCATCTTCAGTTGGAGCTTGAACCCGCTGAGGTCACTTTCTCTGTTTCAGCACTTAGCTTGCCGTCAAACCCTTCCACAAGTGATTCCAGAAGTGCCTTCACTCCGCTGCATTCGTGTCCCGCTGGTAGCCCAATCACTCCGCAATTGTCACAGAAGGTGGCGCTTTGGGATTCATGTGGCGATGATGGTCCCAAGTGAAGTTTCAAATCTCCCAAGTTCCTCTTGCTCCTCAATCTTCTATCTTTGTTCCGCAGGGAACAATTGACAACCTTATGGCCCTCCTCTCCACAATAAAAACAAGTTTCACGTTTGACTCTTGGAGATTGACTCACTACTCTTTCTTCAAACTCCACCTTGAATTCTCTTGTATTGGAGTCTAAAGACACTATAACATCCAAGCCTTGAGGTACTTTGGATAACCTAACCTTCCAACCTTCTTGTTCACTCATTTTCCCATAAGGTAGAAACCACTCAAAAGACCTCTCCCAGAAACGCTATCTACTTGACGAAAACTGTGAATAAAGAAATCAAAAACTTTTGCTTTGTTATCTTGCTTTTGTACCCCCTCAACTTCAAATCAACATAACTTCGTCTCTAGACGTGATCTCTCAGTGAAATTTTGACTCAAACGTAGCTTATCTTCCAATACACACTCGTACGAAGTTTCAAAGCCTAAATTGAAATACAGAAAAAGTAATCAACTCTGTACAAACTTTCCAGAGAGCAGACTTTTGATACCCGTGAAAACCCACTCAACTTCTAACTCTCATATCTTTCTGTTAACACATGATCTGGACCTGAAACAAAAACGTAAATTTTCTCTATCTTTCACTCTAAAATCAATAAAAACTTTGAAGAATACCTTCAAAAATACTTTTCGGTGTCTAAGATCACTTTTCTCTCAAAAAGACATGTTTACGTGAACAAAACATACAAAATCACTTCTAGGCTATCATATGAGACTATGGGATAAACAAATGGAATTTCGCTCTCAAGCACACTCTCCGCTCTTTCATTCCCCAATGTTAACACCAAGTGATCCCTCATGGATACTTTCTCTCGAGCTAGAAATCGAATCCTAAACATTCCGCCTTCTAGATTGAGGTCCCGGCAACGGAACCAAAAATGCAACCTCCGGGCTGACTCTCACTCAGGTTTACCTCTGATGGCTTTGTGGTAGCGCATCATGGTTCTAGAAGACTAAGATTCATACTCTCACTCATGTCCCAAACACCTTCTCTTACAAACTCTCATGTATCACTCCAACTCACACACAACTCTCCTCACATCACCCTCTTCACATAAATGCAAACACACGTCGATACTCCAAGATACTCAAAAACTTCACTCCTTCATTACTGAAACAAGTCCTCACACATGACTCTCCAAACTTGCTTGAGAGGTGCTACTCTACCTCTCTATTTATACTACTTGAGAAGTTAACATGTGGTAATTTCTCCTAACTTACTTTTACCTAGGTAAGTTTGACTAACCTTCTCTACGTGGCAACATGCCATTGGCCTACCTAAACCTTCTAGAAGCTTCTGGAATCCAAGGTTGAGGTGGCGACATGCCATTTGAAGCTTTTAAACTTCTACAAGCTTCCTAGCCACTAAGTCAACATTAGACTTAGTCTAGCCAATCATCTTTCATACATTTAGTCAAACCAATCAAATCCAAGCTTCTAGTCAAATATCTAATCCCTTGGAATCTAGAACTTTTGTATAAGACAAAATAGAAGTGCTCACTCCTTGTAAAGGACAAAATAGAAGTGCTCACTCCATTCTTCTAGAACTCCGCTAATTATTCCGCCAACTATAGACATTGTAGCTAAACTTAGTCATGACTAGATAAACTTAGTTATAACTAACTAGTTTAGTCATAACTAGCTAGTCTTAGCTATGCCTTGGCTAATCATCCTTATTCCCTTGACCACTTCTAAGACTTAGTACATATGTGCAACACCCGGTCTTACAGTCCGAGGTAGCTAAGGAGGGCGTTTACCTGCAACGATTGATGACAAAACTCCAAGTCAATCCTCTAGCTTCCATTCCCATTAAATGTCACGACTCTGAAATACAAGCTGAACTGAAGCACGCCAACACTCCAACCTCAGCTGGTTTACATTTATCTTGTAACAATCAAGGTGCAGTAAAACTCTCTCACAATCCTATGTTTCACGCAAAGACAAAGCATATTGAGAGGAAGCATCACTTTGTGAGAGAACAAGTTCTAGAGGGGGAAATTTGACTTCATTACATACATATAGAAGACTATCAAGCGGATCTTCTCACAAAGCCTCTACCGCGCCATAAGTTTGAAAAGTATAGAGATTCGATTGGCTTACAATCATTAGCTGAAGTACAAGCAAATGCTACAACCTAATATCTATTGTAACAAGTTCTATTTCTAGATATGTCCTGAAGGACTATATACATATCTCCAACATATCGTAATGCTAATGTTCCCCTCGAGAGGCAGTGTTGTAAGACGTTCTTAGTGTCTCGAAGAGGCTAACTTTAGCATTAGGATGCTCACCTTATCCTCTTATCATTTCGATTAGTTCTTGATGATCCAAGCAATACGTTTTAGGTTTAGGTTGAGTGCATCACTACACTCAGCATGTTAACGTGCGCAACTATTAAATGTTGCTATCTCTTCAGTAAAGCATACTGTCTGTAATTCACAACATTTTTGTCTTTTGAATTTGTCGTGTCTTGTTTGTGAAGCAGTATTGCAGGGTGGACAGAAAGGTAACTAGGAGATCGCTGAAGTTCTGACGGAGAGAAAATGTGGTTGGAGTAGGCAAATCCAAGAATCCATGATAATATCGTGGACAAGACATAAGCAAATTGAAAGTAAAAATATACTTCTAGTGCGGAAGCTTGAATGACGAGTCCGACATTCGTTAGAGAAGGTTGATGAATATTTCAAGAGAATTTCGTTACACAAAATGAAGAGCTTGCGACGCTTGTAGTTAGAATCCGAACATTACGACCCAACGCTGTATTCTCATTGAGGAGTAGTTAACAGAAAACGAGGTAGTTGATCGTTTGAAAACTCTCTCTTTTTAAAATGAGAAAAGTCTAAAAATCAGATTCGACATCTAGGTTTTTTAACTACCACATTCCTTCACTCTTGAATAAAATTTGGGCTTAGTTATCAGTCATGTACTCTATACAAAGCGAATCAGAATATAGGAATTTGAATATAGTCATTCATTTTTCTGAATGATGCATTCACCTTTAGATTACTGGATTGCCAGAAGTGCAGGTGGTGTCAGCCTTAAGGCATCTCAAGGTGATATCAATTCAAGTGTGATGTGGGATGTCTACAGAGTTCAACAGTTAGCGTTGATACTCTTGCCAGAGTTACTCGTTACTCCTACTCGTTACTTACTACTCGTTACTCCGCCAGAGTGTGTGGTGACAAGCTATAGACGAGAGTCAATATAAACATCAGGGACTGCTTGTGATACATGTGGAAAACATCCAAACAAGCTGCTGCAAGAGAGTTCCAAATATCAAAGAATACAAGCATTCATTCTTTTTGCCAAGGGAGCACTACGATACAAAAGAAGCTTACAATACCATTGTCGATGCATATGGTTAATTGGGATCTTCAAGCACAGGCGTTGATCCAAAACCAAACCATTATCACTTCAGCCACAGCAAATGATTCTTTACGTCAGTCACCGTCTAATTGGAGGAGCCAGCTTAGAGCTCCTCTCTTTTATTAGAAGGTTCACAAGATGAGCTTCTTTCTCGCTACAAAGAGGCACCACAGATCCTTTTGGACCTCGGCAACTGCTACAGGATTTATAATTTCCCTGATATTCCAATCCTTCCAAGACGATGCATATCCTAGAGACGCAAGACGCACCGGCCTGCATGTTCTCTAACTGGAGGACGATAGTCAACTGACGTACGTTACAAGCTGAACTAACCTGGCTGTCTCCCATGTCTAAGTATCTGTATTGCACTGCTGAGCTATCCACGGCAAACTGTATCCAAAGTGCTGAGCTTTCTGAAACATTGTGAAGAGTAATATCTACAGAGATTCCCAAGGGAAGACCAGGAACGAACTCAATTTGATGATCGAAGTCAGGCCCGGGTACTTTCATGTGTGCCCATACCTCGCTTGAAGCAACGACCGATATTTCACGAGGCCAGAAGGAGAGAGCGACTTCTCGGGCACATTTCCATTTACTTGTACCCTTCGCGCTTCCTTCTTCACCCAAGAGCTGCTCTTCTATCACTGAGAGAAAGAAAGAAGGAGGAGTGGTTTCATCCTCTGAGGTCTTCTTGCTCACCCTTACGATGGAGGCTAACTCTTGAAGAGGCATGGAAGTTGCCCCATCATTGACAAGAGCTTCACTAGGATGTAGTACGAGCTTCCAAAGGAAGACAAGGGCGTAAAGCTCATAAACTTGAGAAAGCTGGTCATAGCTCAAGCCCCGAAACCGATACAAAAGGTACTTGACACCCGAGTCCAGTTTCAGGAGTAAGTCGTGTGGCAATCCTGACTTCCTAGCTACTACAACAGATGCACCTTGTGTTGAAATGCTCGATTGTAACTGTACAACCACCTCGAGACAATTGAGATAAAGACTAGAGAAAGTCACTGCTCCATTTAGGCTCGAACACCTTCCCTTGATTAGGTTCAACTCTTTCCTGCAGCCACTGAAGATTGAAAGCAACAAACCTTGTCATGAGGCAATGATATCTGTTTGGCTGCCACTTTTACAGAAAGTAGCAAACCGATGCCGTCTAAATTTCAACATCTTTCAACACTATTCGACGAAAAACTGTTTACCTGAGTCTTTGAAGAACGTCCTCGAAGGCCCTAATTTCTAGTAAGTGTCTTGAATTCAGAGCTATAGATAAAGTATTCCGTATACAAATCAGAATCTCGTCCACTTCCGCCTGACTTAGACAAGTCCTTCTGTGCAGATCAGTTGAAAATAGCGTCTTATGCTCAAGAATTGGCTTAATGAGAGTCGAACTCTCATAATCTGCATGTCCTCCAGAATATGGGCCTGCAGCATTTGATCTTTCCTTGTTGGAGACATCATGATAAGATGATGTGCCGAACTGCTGTTTACCAAAATCCATGATTCTCAATTCACTGCTGTCCGATGCGGTCAGCAATGAACTCTTCTTCGAAAACCAGGTGTAGCGCAAGCTCTTGAAGCCTATGGACTGTCCGACTAAGGAAGGAAGACTGGTTCGGAGTCTGTGGCTTACTAGCCTGGGAAGGGCCAGAATGTGGGTTGGAATTGTAGAAATAATTTTCACGTTCGACGATGCGGCTGCGAGAAGAAGAACCAAAATCCCCATACACTGAGGATCATCAAGTCCTGGTTCTTTGTTCAGCAACCCTCTTAGCTGCAACAACAATGTACATGAAGACTTAGACTCTGGGTGTTACTCACATGCCGAACAACTTCCATCCTATTGTAGAGGATAAGCGAGAAAGAAGATCAGTACATCATTTGGAGAAATAAGTAATAAACCCACACCACATAGACCGATTCCGATGTTCTGACCAATACCTATCGGTTAAATATTGAATATCTCTAAACCACAATGACCGGTAAGAACTCAACTTGACCTATGGCTCCACAGTCATATTAGATTCGACTAATTTCAACGTAATGCTGCAAGGCTATATTTCAAAATGATGTCGATGTTGAACACTCACCGATATAAAGGAACTAGAATTTTACTGAAACTACGCTCACAGAGTTGCATAAGACATAGCCTCGCGACCATAGAGGACTCGCACAATCCAGCTAAAGCAATAGAGGTGCAAACAGATGCGGACACAAGCATGGATGGAAGGACAAATGTGCCAGATGAGAGTAGATCACTTTCTTCAACTCACTGCTTAGATAAGAGGGCAAACAACGACCTTACAGGTTTCATCCAAAAATTAATTTTACCAGTAATTTCACTTCACCTGGAGGCAGAATATACTAAGAACCAGACATGCTACTTTGAGCTTTTAAATTGCTTTACTTTTAAAACTAGGATGATACCATCGCATTTCGTCCTGAGGTGTTGCTCCTTGTAGTGAGATCTTATGGGTGACCGAGTTCATAATGCGTATGAATAGTTATGTGATCTTTACTAAGTTGAATCAGGTGAGGTGCGTACTTGCATTGACGATACTGTAGCCATAAAGCAAGTGGCTTATAATCGTATATGCTAAATGAGATGGGTCAACAACGAGTGAAGAAACTAATCTTTATATTGGTCCATAAGACAAGGAATCTTTTTCAAATAGAGCTTACGATAGATGCTGGTTGTGCGGAGCTGCCAAGTTTCATGATTCATATAAAAGCAGCCAGAGGAGAAAAATAAAACCTCTTGCAGAAGCTCCGATATGATGCATTCAGTGTAGCCAGCATGTGATAATCCCAACTTCTCGAGAGTAGTAAACAAACTCTCTTCATCCTGCATACAGACAGCGAAACCGTTACCGTTAATGATACATATATCATTACGTTCTACAGTGCAGTGCGATTCCAGCAACTAGAGTGCTCGTTAAGGCATACAAGGATCATCCAGAAACGTTTAGAAACAGCAGCAATTCTGGAGGATCTACGATGAAAGCAGTTTGATAACGGAATCAGTCTCATGATTGAACAAGTAAATGAAAGTTGAAGGTGAACAATACTCTCGAACTGAACACATAATTACTTTATACCCTAAGGTTAGAGTGGCAAAAGTGCTAAAACTAGTTTACTCACCAAGAACAACACAGCAATTTAACGTTTTAAATTTAACAACTTACTGGCTATAATTCAAAATAGTTCCTTTTCAGGAATCCAGGAACCATTCACAAGAATTTCGGAGGTTAGAAGCCTAAACCATCAAGAAGGTTGCTGAGAATATATTTGAGCTTTTGAACATACTGGGTTACAAATCCGCTGCAAGTGTACACAGGGTTGACAATATATGTTTTCTGCTTTCATCTCTGCCATCAGATATCTGTCCGACACAAAGATAATGGGATTACGAAAGTACCTCCGGATGCTTCTCAAAGCTCGTCAAAATTGCCCGTATTGTTACTTGAAACGTTGATATACTGGGAAGTGTGATAGTTGATAGGAGATCATGACCGGCTTTGCGAATTTCAGATCTTGAGTCTTCTAAAACGCCTAGAAACTGCCAAAGTTACATTCATCAGAGCAAACCAGAGCAGCTTCTACGAAAGTAAGGTTCCAGTTGGTCACTCTTATTGAGTCTCTGCGAGCTAGTGCTGTCAGCTTGCAATACAGGAAGGTCACTACACCATCTGTAACAGAAGGACATGAACCAATTGCAAGGACATCTACTTTCATGGATGATGTAATCTAGCGAACAAAGCTTGCCTGATAAGTGGAGTACCATGTGAAGATGTGCTTGATTAAAGACGAGGCGGTCTGCACGAGCTAAGCTCGTCAAGGCATGAATGGTTTGATGACGAACGAAATATGAATCATCATTTATCATATCAGCCACCAGCTCTAAGGCACCAATTGCCATCTTCGCGGAACCATTTGCCAGTGTCGCAAGAGACTTCACTGCAGCTGAACGAACCTGAATTCACGAAGTATAATAGAATATTGATAACAAGGCATCTCATTTGCTGATTCCGCATGACCTCTAACCGAGACACAAGGTATTGGTGACTGCTAAGGACGGTCTCTTTGTGATCGAAGCATTGGAGCAACTACCTTTTGAACCTTGACAGGTCGAGAAATTCACTTCGTCAGATACGCAAATAGAGAGCAGAAATTTTTGTGCTCTCCAGAACGTTGTATCCAGTACAACGAGTGTGATGGTGATAACCTACCTCCCAAAACTCGTCCTCGAGAGCAACCACAAATGCTCCTGCACTCCAACTGAGCAGATTTCTCTCCTCAAGAGCGGCTGCATCTACCTCGCCTTCTACAACAGAAGAATTTGATTCCACTTCTGCTACAGTTGTGGCCGAGACCTTCTTAGAGAGACTTTGGAGCAATAAACTTTCGCTGACGCCAGTCATCTCCCCAAGGGTATTGCAAACTTCCACTTTTACAGGCACGCTCATGTCTGTCATCATGCTGCAAACCTGGAATAACACAACCCACTTCTAGTATAAATCAATGAATTCCTAAAATTAAACTGAAGACAAGAATTCACGAATTTAATATGCCGACGTTTAAATGTTGAGGTGAGCCAAGCAATAGGACACAAACCTAACGTCAACAGCATCAACTTATCTTCTACCGTAAATGTATGGATCAAAAGATATAGCAATTCGCTGTCCTAGTCTTCCACACTTTTGGGCAATAAGAACAGCGATAGCAACCACGGAATCATATGAATTCTTTATTTGCAAGAAGGTGAATGAAAACTACTTAGAGAGAGGCAACACGCCTTAGACAACATGCATTCTTCTTAAAGAGAAGAAAGCCAGAGGAATGCAGCGGGGTGATCGAAAGGAACAATAGATTCCAACATTATAACGAAATCTGCGTCTACTTCACCTGTCTTGTTGTCAAATATGAGATGTTACACCGTCTGTGCATTTGAAAGCATGAAAAAACCTCTAATGCATGACAACCTTTAATGTCCACCAGCAACATACGTGATCACGTACCTAATTTTGATTAGGCCCGTGATCAGATACTACCAATCTTTCTGTCCAAGTTCCATCAACCTCAACTCCTTTTGCCCATTTGAGCTAAGCGTAACAATACACTGAAACCTTTGATCATCATAGATCTGCTTACCCGCATATATGCATTGTCCACAAGTTTTGATTGAGCGCCATCTATCAGCTCCTTCGCACATAATCCCACCTGCATCTCATGAAGTTACAGAAATGTACTGAGAAATTGAAGCATATTGTTAGGAAAGAATACGGAACCGATATCTGTCATTTCAACTACTGGTGATTTCCAGCTATCGTCATGATTTTCATATTCTTGAGTACAATAATAGCTAAATAAGATCTCCACGACTGTAGCCAAAACGTAACCAATTAAGAGAACATCGCCCTAGCTTTCATAAGCAAAAGAAGTGCTGTTTAAAAGCGTAACTGAGTCTCTAGTCGACAGAACTAAGCATAAGGAAGGATGCTGTAAAGTTTCCTTGAAATAATATCGTAAAGGTACATAAATTTGAAAAGAATTTCCAAAAGGTTTGGATATCCATCTTCTTGGTTGGCTGGTTTAAGCAGAGGCAACAAAGTTGTACTTATACAGCTCAAACGAACCAAAAGCCAATCGTGGAATCTCTATAGTAACATTCCAAATATTCTCGCTCCAGGAAAACTGTGGCTCACAACGATCAACAGGAAGATGAAAATGTTGCACAAGAAAACTCACCAGTTTTATGGCCTGAAGACGAACACCTTCGAACGAATCCTTGAAAAGTGCGACTCCGTGCTTATACGTGTCGTTATCCAAAGAGAAACCCTTGCTGTGAAGCTGAAGTAAAGCCCACACAACAACCTCTCGTACACTTGGATGCGGGTCTCGAGTGTACTCCAAGAGTGAACGCATTAATGATTGTCCTTCCTTCCAGCTCTTCAGGTTATATCCAGAAAATGCTCTTCTTTTGTATGTTTCAAGGTCTCCTTTCCTCATATGACTATTGCCTCTTCTATCCCTCACGCTTGCCACGAGTAAACGTATCCCCAATTCTCGACACTTCGGATTGGGGCTTCCAAGCTGATCTGCAGCGAGATCCTGAAGGGTGTCTATAACAGTTAGATCTTCCAAATTCCCGATATTGTGGATAGCTCTAAGAACTTGTAGCTTCATAGAAGACTTCATAGGACAACTCTGCACGTCCTTGGCTTTAATATACTGTAAAAGGTAAAGTGCAACCGAATGCGAGGCAGCAATTTCCACACTCTTTACGTTGTCCCGCTGAACGTCATCCACACATTTTACAACAGCAGCAGTACTCAATAGCTTCACCAAAGCTAGGCTAACAGACAAATCAGCTTCTTTCCATAACTGCTGTTGGAATAGGTCTATCAAAAGATTCCTCGTTGCGCTTTCCTTCACTAAGCCCAAGCGTCCACTAATATTTTGTGTTGCTCTAAGCCGGACGTCAACTTCTGTGTCATGCAAAAGAGCCCCCTCCTTTTCTAGAAGTGAATGCAGCTTATTGTCCTGCCGATCGATATGGAGATATAACATATCGGCAGCTGAAAGGTAATATGTCAGCGATTTTGCTTTCACTGATTTAATCTGTACGTCTTCTGGTCTTTGCTTCACTGTCTTTCCAAAACCTCTTATATTCTCCACTCCGTTGCCCCGCACGACAGCCTCAAGATGCTCGACGTGGTTGTGATCCTGGATTTGCTGTAAACTAACCTCTCCCGGTTGTTTCAACTCAAAGGAGTCTGAAGGGATGGCGAGTTGCAAATCAATTCCAGCAAACGGTCTGGACCTCGAGAACAATGTATCTCCGCCATCAACATGTCTTTGTTGGGTTCCTGAGTTCTCCTGTGCTTCGCCGTTAATATCAATGGCAATTCTCAAGTCCCGGGGCCAAACACCGGACTGAGCTTGTCCTTGGGTTGTACCGGACTCGTGCGGATGCATCCATCGGGTCCTTTTCGTGGGGGACCTTCCATCCCATGCAGACATGTATGAATCTCCGTCTTCTTCTCCTTCATCATCCTCCATCACCGGCGCTTCGAGGTCGATCTCTCTGACACGCTTCATCTTCGTATGTTGTCTCTAAGCATTCCACATTGAGTTTGAACAAAATAACTGACAAAAAAGAGGGAACACCGTGAATTTCAAGAAAGACTAATAAGCTCTACATGCACATATGGCCACCAAAAAGAGCAAAAACGAAGGTTGTACACTAAGTGTAAAATGTAAGGAGTCACGTAAGAAGATGAGGTCCTGGATGGAGAATAGAAGAGGCTAATGTCGCTGTTGCCGATTACGAGAATCTCCATCCTCAGCTAAAGCGTTATTCCAAAACATACTCAAACAAAACAAATAGTAAACTCTCACTTTACTCACTTTACCACTCCTAAATTTTCACAAACTAAGGCTCTGCAAACTTTGGCGAACTGCAATCACATGAAATCCGTTCCTTCAGAGACAAGGATGATTAGGACTTTCAGATGACATTAAGCTTGAGTTTCATGGCATGATCAAAGTACGTAAGGGGTCAAAATGTCATTATTCACTGATGCATGGTGGAACACGAATAATAAATGGCAGGCAACAAGGAATGCGAATTGTAATTTAAAATCCTCAATTGAAACTCTTTAACAGAAGTGTGGCGTGCATAATCACCTTCCAAGACCCGAAATCGTAATCGATGACGAAGACCTGAACTTCAACCATTTCAACCGAATTATGAGTGGATGTATTGTCTCAAAGTAAAGTATTCGTTCGGCAAAGCACTGCATGGATAGCTAGGGTTGATACGGCAGAACCAACGAGTACACGACTTCTTCGCTGATCATCAACTCGTACAATATCCAATCACTTCTCAGGACTTCGAAATAATTCCTCTTCGTCCCTGCAGTAACGTCCTAAAAAATCTCTCTCCAAAGACGAGGCGTTTGAAGCAGCTAACATTCCTCCGGCGTCATCCACGTAAACGAAAGAACTGACCAAAACCGGCCTTCTCCATTCCCCTCCGCGATCATCGTCCATTCTTCCACCTCACCTACTTCTCTTTGGCAGCATCAGAACTCTCACAATCATTCAAAAATAAGAACTAGGGTTTCGAGCATGAACCGTGACAAGAATCCGAAAAGCCAAAATTATGCCGTGGTTTACAATTTTCAAAAGCCCAAGAACTCGACCTCCATCACGCGTTTGTCTCGGACTGCTTCGCAAGAGGTAATGTCAAAATCCTCGACAAAGAACGCATGGCAGCAGCAGCAGCAGCAGCAGCAATCACGAGCCAGGTAACCGTGCATAGTGGTACAAAACAGCAAGCGCTTTAAAATTCGAAACCTGCTGATTCTAATGCTGGCCATGAACGAGAACCTGTTGCTTACATCAATGCTACGTTTTTGTACTCTACTGGTTCCGGAAGCCTGGAAAAGGCCAGCAAATTGTACTCTAGTGAACTCCTCCTGAGCTGCTGACGACGAGATTCTCCCCCATTGCCCAAAACGAGGCAATTCTGAACGATGCCACTTAGCAACTTAGGGTGACGATCAAGAATAATAATCAGAAGGGCCAAATTGCAGCTGGACGTAACACTGCTCAAGTTCCTGCTGAATAAGGGGTCGGTACAGAGAGTTGCTGCCCTGTTGGGCCAGTGTTGCTTTGGTGTTTTTTATCTATTAGAGTACAGTATGGCCTTCAGTCACTTCGGGTGATAACTACATGAGATGCGCTCTTGTCAGAAGCTCAGACATATTTACCTGCTTACGTTTGTTTATTTATCTATTTATTTCACATGTCCAACAGTCAATTTGAAGTCACTGTAAAGTACAAGAGACGTAGGGGAAAATGACAGGAGATAAAAGACAATGTTCAAAGCAAGGGAACAAGCTCAACTTATATCACATCAAAGTAGTAAAAGATCAGACAGTTTCAGTTCTTGAGGTTTAACATGTCTAATGACAAGCTATTGAAATGAAGATATAACAATGCTGATGAATTAGAGCATGTGTAGGAATAAAAACAGTCTTCAGATATGAACATGGATCATTCATGTGAGTAGTTTACACATTTTAAGGTGAGTTGAAAGAAAGAGCAAGCACATCTCTTTCTTGACGAAAAAAATTTTCTTTCTATATTATGTTCAATTTTGCAAACTGAAAGAAAGCTCTTTGTTGGTTTGTGTATCTCAAAAAAAATAAAATACCCAAAAACCAAAAAAATTGTCACTGATCAAAGATCGTTTGTAATCATAATCATTTGTATACAATTGAAGAATATTTTGTATAAAGTGTTTTCTGTAAAATAAATTGGCGTCCCGCCATTAACTAGTACATTTTTTATAATAAATATATGCATAATCATTCATATATCAATTTACAAAGGTAAATATTCTTTACGAATTGAATGATCATAACATTGTTCTCCAATTAAAAATTTGTGATCAATTGACATAATAAACATGCTAGATAGTGAAAATTGAGATGTGCATGGATTTCTTCTAAAAATAATTTAGCTTATAGTATATTGGAAAATGTAAAGTATTCCTAGTAAATATGACGCTTTATTAAAAAAATCTTTGTATATTTTTCCAACGTTGTTTAAAAAGTGAGTAAATTTTTTGAATGCAGTGGACGTTCTTTAAGAAGTTGAGTAAATTTTCCAAATACAATGGAAGTTCTTTCAATCATCATTACTCGATTTTTCAAGTCTAACTTTGAAAAAAGGATTAAATATCATCTGTTGCAATCATTTTATACATTTTCCCAATAATGTAATTTTACCAAAGACTTATGTGTATTTCAACAACAATATCGTTTGAAAAAAATACTTCACGATATCTGTTGTGATACGTGTGATATTTCAAGCATATATATGTTGACCTGGATAATTTTCCTTTTTGCTAGAAAATGTAAAGCTTGCAAACATTCTGTACAACGATTATTTCATTTGTCAAAGTCTGTATGACATATCGACTGTAAAGACATATCGATTGTTTTCAACCCCAATAAACTCTTCGTGCGTATTCACGTTGTAGTGATGATCATTCCCATCTCCGGTAACTTCGGAAACTAGGTACAAAAATTACACCATCTGCTAAGTGTACATCAACAATACGTTGCACAGGGCTGGTTTGGATTTGAATGTCGAGGTATATTGTTTGTGGAGAATGCAATTTGCCTGACATCAGAGATACTATTATAACTGACCTTCAAATGTTCGGGGTGTATTTATTCATCGGGAATATACTCGGTTATTGTCATTCTCCAATCTCTATTTAAGGAAATTGAGTATCGACACATACAGCGGTTACATGTCTAAGTGGTCATAGTATAGACGACTTTAACTGGTTAAAATCGACGTCATATATGCATCAGATGTTTGAGTCGGAGCTATCGGACAATCTGCACGGTTAGGAATAAAATCACTCAATTGATTTGTCATTATTACCGTCAAACCAAGGATACTTACCTTCCAATCAGTAATATTCACTTGTGCATGAGGAACTTTTTCTGTGAATTGATTATGTACCGAGCATCTAGTAGCGCAGAGCAATGGAAAGTGAAGTCCTAAGAGCTGAAAGACGATCCTTTAGAGGAAGCTTATGCTTAGCACGTATGTTCACGGCGTAGTATTTTGGTACCCTTGATCGTGAATTCGGAGTGTACGACAAGGACATAAATTACTAAGAAAAGCCCTTTTTTGTGAGGGTCAAAACTTTTAAAAGTATCAGGTTATAAAAATGTTAAGAATGCCCTGGTACCGTCTACATGCATTCCTTGAAACACAAATATAGTGCTGAGTTATAGGTACGCTCGCAATCTGATTGCGTAGTGCCCTGCAGCCCGACGAGGATCTCACCCTCTCATCAAGATTGTAAATTGCCATCATTTTCTTTGCAAGTAGAATGACCACTGAATGTACTTCATCAACCCAGTCAACTTCCATTCGCTTGTCTATGGAGGAATTGGACACAAACTACTAATAGTGGTAGTAGTAAAGTGTTCTACTTCACGATTTTGACAAATATCCGAGATCCATTTGAAAGTAATAGATTGGACAGAACCTTCAATACATCAAGTTAATCAACCGCGTCAATTCTATGGGGTTGATAACGATTGAGATGAGGTAAAATTTTCTATACCTTTGGGTCGTGACGCGTCAACAGAAATCTAAGTAGAATGTAGTTTGAGAGCTTGTAGGCCAATACAGGTCCTTGTGATCGCAGAATGAACTTTCAATGACGTTTACTGTATTAAACATGACAGACATATCCACACATGGATCTCAAAGTTGATGGTTCCACGGGCCTGTCTCGAGACTATGGAACTATTTACTGCCCTCAATTTCATGGACGTCAAATAAACACGTAGATTTTGTGGCAGAAAAGTTTTGTCAGATCCAAGACAATGTTCGCCTGAATGATAAAGATTTTAACATCACCTCAAGCGTTCTACCTGAGACCAATATACATAACAGTTAGAAAAAAATATCACCCATGTCAAGTTGCTTGGGGCATCTCCCAACTACTGCTCTTCCTCAACTTAGTGTACAACTTTTTCGCTTTCGCAAAGAGTAAATTCAGTGCAAATGCAGAAGTTTCCCCCTCCTGAAGTTGAAGCTAAAAGCTCCTACACATAGAAACAGTTAAGAGGATACCTCTGATGTAGCTCCACAACATGTGCCTCTTTTGCTTGGTTGCTGTGTGACATTCTGAAACGACAGCCAAAAAAGGGCTGGTTTTTCTTGTATTGGATCCTCCAGAGATGTGGCAATAAGTGTTCCTGGAGGTACTGCAGTATCTGGAGGGCATGTCACGTCACTGGAATCGATGGCAGCAAACATATTCTGTGCGTCTAACTCCTTGGACTACTGACGAACACTAAACCTGTCTAAAGAGATCCTCCCACCTCTACGAACGCCTGACTTGCATTAGTGCAAAGCAAAAGCAAGCTACTTATACTGAGATCGGGTGTAATGACCCGTAAGCTCTGAGCTCAGTTTCGACGTCTCCCATCTTTTAGTTTACATTCTCTATTTCACTAATGAATCGAGTTCAATCAACACCATTGAACTGTTGGCTACCACTCCACGCTCACAGCATCGCTAGAAGCACTAGGACTTCACTCAGAAGTCTACGATGAGCACAGGAAACGCATTATGGCCATCTCTGGGACAAGTTGGTGTAGTCGAACCGGATCTCGACCTTGTTGGATGACCATGAAGTCATCTAATACTCACTACTGCTTCTTGAAAAAGGACATAATTGAACCTTGTTGTTTACCAGTAGCCTTAGTGGCACTTTTGCCTCCTTTACTTGCAGGTGCCTTTGGTGGAGCAGGTTGAGGCTTGGGCAAAGCTCTAGTCCTGTGATAAGAGAAAAGAATATGCGAGGGAATTATTTAGAAAAGTAGCATCAAATCAGAAGGCCACTCCAGTAGAACTATTGAACTGCACTACTCCTGGCGTTGGTTGACACACTCGGCGACTCAAGTACAAGACTCAACTTGCAATCTTCAAACTTTAAGCAATTCTTTCCAACTAAACTATGAATGAAGAAGATTATGGCCTTGAAGACTGCATTTCACGTGTTAGCACAGGAGGCACCTCTCTGTTGAAGCCTTAGTGTCACTCTCTTTGTTGGTAGGAGCTGAAGGTTTAGCTGTCACAAGCGGGGGCTTTTCATCGGCTGAAGCCGTGTCTTCTCCTTCGGTTACCCAAACTACTTCCGTCACTGAGTAAAGTGAAAAAAAATTAATACAATGGTTCAATCTTCTTCAACAAAATCATTCAGTAGAGCTCTAATACAAAGCATGAATTCCATGTTTCGATACCAAACAACCATCATTAGAATCTCTACTGACATGTCTGCCTTGGAGCGGTATTAGTTTGGTGCAGTCATGCATGTAATTTACTGACGTAAGACAACGAGAAATCCTTCAATGGTGACCATAAGAATATGATTACCTTCTCTTCCCTTCTCGTCAATCCTTGTTTTCATGACTTTCTTTCTCTTGATGCCCGCCCTAAACCCAGGGACGTCCTGTTCAACAACATTTGACTTTTGTACCACTTTGTCCTTCATGGCAGGTTGGATGTTGCTTGCCAACCCATTTTTATCTTGTACAAGATTTGAGGATACTTTCATCTCAAGTGTGGAAGATTTGGCATTAACTTCCGATATCTGGTCCTTCGGAACCATTGATCTGTCATGACCATTCCACAGTAGAGGCTTTACATCTTGAGGAGAATCTGGGGTACCGAGTCTTACAATCATCTCCTCATCCTCTTCAGCTCCCTCGTTGCCGGAATCATCATCTTCTACAATCATTCGACGTCTTCCGGCCGTTCTCTTGACTCTTGTAGACACATACGGGTCCACATCCTCATCACTGAAACCGTCTGCCTCCATGGCTTGTATCCTGGCTTCCGCATCACCTGCAAGACACATGGACCATCATCATTTGTTTTGTACCAACCCGGTAAAGCTTCTGATAGAGCCAGACTTCGTGATTCGCTCGATCTCAACAAGAATGTAAATGAGAATATAAGAATGACGTTGACAACAATGCGTTCAGTCGATAAAGTACCAGCGACTTCGACAGGGGGTTCCAACTCTTTTGAATGGGATGTTGCACTTGGTTTGCTTGCTGCCTTCCCCCACAAATTTGAAATAGAACTCCCTCCATTGGCCCCACCTAAAGGAACAGAAGCCATGGCTTTTCTCTTTCCTGCAGGAGGGAGCACAACAATTTTCGATCCATTTTTCCCTAATGCTGTATCTTTTGCATCATGTTGTGGGGAAACCGATTGAACCGAAGGTATCTCGGTCTTCACGGGTTTGATGTCAGCAATCACATCCTTCGCATGGTGTGATAGTGCTGAAATTGGTGGAACTGGAGGTATCTCGCTTTTCACTGGTTTCCTATCAGCAGTGGTACTCCTTGAAATGTGTGATGGTTGGGCTGCATTCTGGACGGGGCCTCTGGGAGTAGAAATTGGCTTGGCGGCGGCGACTGGAATTTGTTGTTGAGAGGAAGTCGATCCAGAAGTTTTCCTTAACAAACTTCGTTGGACGAGTGTACAAGATACAGCACTGAACCTGAAACCAAAAAACAAAAGTCTATGTAACTTTCATCTCAAAGATACTGCAGAACATATCCGCCGTTGGGAAGATAGAACGAACCAAAATGCAATAGCACTCAGCACGTGAGCCATAGATAACATTCAGATACTTAAAGCTTGTCCCTGCAGACCGACGTGAAGCACACCTATTATCTCGAAGACTGTTGTTGACGTCTTGAGGTTGGTTAAAGAGTTCAACTGCCTGAACGAAATCTGCACTCCACAATTGAGCTGGATCTTTCGGCAAACAACGCTGCACGCTATAGACATGGACCGACGGATTTTCCTTCAGTGAGGCCTTCACATCTGCAACATTTAAGACAGCACATCAAGTACATTGAAGATGCATCCACAAGTAGACATCATGGACGTTTAGACAACCAGGGAAGCATAGAATAGGTGTCATGAGCAGTCAACAATGCCATCACTGACAAATAAATGTAAATGTGTTCTACCTTCAAGCTTTGACTTGGGCACGAGCTGAACTGAGTAGCACTGTGGCTCTTGTTTCGTCCATCCAGATACAGCATATACTACCTCTAAATCCAGCTGTTTATTTTGCGAGACAAATCTCTCTAAGAGCCTTCACAAGGTACAGATACACAGAGGACATTAATAAAGTACTACACATTATAACATTCATGGGGAAAACTACGCACTACAACAAATATAGTGAAACTCCAGGACTAAACAATAACAAAAGTTTGATCATCTCATCAATACGATATTCTGCTGAAACTGGAAACCAATGTGAGAGTTCAAGGTGATATCCTGTCTTGACTTCCTTACCGCTTCGCCATGTTCGATGGGATTGAGAATTTTCTACTCAGCCATTTGTACGAGATCTGTAAACAATGTCAACAATAAGAAGCGAAACAATAAACGAACGAGAGAACCCTATCAGCTCTTAAACTGTTAACTTAGCTAGTGCCCCTCCTAATAACCACAATTTAAAGAGTTTTGTAACAAGCCCAGATATCATTGTGAAGAAACATGTGAGGGATGCCAGAAACAATCTTCGGTAAGATTAAACTACATGTAATTATCAAAACGCTTGTTCAGCACCTAACAAAAGGATTGTGGACCTTCATGATGCTTAAATTCGCAAATCATTACTGAAACCATGATAAAGTTATGATGATCATGACCGGAACCACACAGAATATTCTTGAAAATGCGACGATGAATACACGAGCATGAAAGGAAAGACGTTGATCATTCAAGCTTATCCACAACTACTGAGGATGTCTGTAAGGGGACCACGGTCAGCAGTAAGTTGACCCCTCACCGTAGTCCCCTCTCAAACATAGCCCCATAAAAATCGTACCCCATCTTGGTGATGATCGTATCGATTGAATGAGCTAATTTCCACAGAAATGTACGTAAATTGAAACCCGCAAGGCAGAGAAAGGAGAGAAAAATTTATCACACCACTTGCAGAGCATCCAGTATGAGCCCTTCAATCTCGAATAAAACTTGGCTTGATGGCGACTCCTCCATCTTTGAACCCTGACTTCGTGAGCAAAGGTACGAATGAATACTTCTTACTGCCCAGTCTGCTCCAACCGGCAAGTCCCAAAACTCCCGCTTCTCAACACTCCAGATACCATCAGAAGAAAAAACGATCTTCACCAACTAAGAGCAAAACCCCGACTTGTCACCTCTCTACTGAGCAACAAATTCAGATCTCGTCCTACGAGCCTCCAACAGACCAAACTTTCCAAGCTCACAAGGCAGAAGGCCATTCGACGATCTCTACATCGGACCGACGATTCGTAATTCTCCATCACACTCGGCGGAGAAAGTAAACGATGGAATCGAAGCGTGAAACTGTGAGCGTGCGCAGCCTTCTGGATGAATGCAACAAGGATTGGTCAAAGCATAGACCGGCCCATATCGTGATTCCACCGGCAGACTGCTGGGATGCGAAGTCCGCTACAATAGCTAGCAATAAGTTCGACCATTTCATTCGAAGAAGCCCTTCCTCTTTGCGCGGGAACGCTCCCCCTCCCTCGCGAATCAATTGCTGCGATTTCCCTGTACGGAGTAGTACTTTCGGTTCTCTAGTTCGCGGTACCGGTTCCTCGTCATTCCGTCGTATAGCTGGATACATTTTGCATTCAATTCGTGTACGAATCCAGTTAACATTTCCAGTGTATCGCGTGCTACTTAAAACCTTTCAGATTATTCCTGTAAGATTTAGACTCTTACTATATCGTCATGATGAAATTTCAATCATTGACATTGACATTTTTGTATAGTTTCGTGACTAATTAACATGAAGCGATACATCATTCACAGCTTGATATTGGATTATGATTCATCATATGATTAGAATAAAAAATTTAAATTAATAAATTGCGAAAATATAAATTAAGATGAAATTTATCATCATAGAAATTTTTATTGTTGAAATATCAATCAATTTTGTTCAATTTAATAAAAGAAAAAATTTTCTGTTTTACATTAATTTTGAAAATCATTTCATAACTATGTTATAATTTCTTTTAGTCATATCAAAAACATTATTCAAAAATTAACTATGTAAAGAATTATTTAGATTGCTAATCAAACATGTATAAATACCAATTCATATATTACATATGTTATTAATTTATTGAAATTTTTTTATAATGTACTACAACTCAGAATGATGATTTTATATAAAGATCAATCATGATCATGACTCTTTACATTAATCACTTTAAAAATAGATGTTTTTTATTTCTAATTTCAAACATCCAGAATATATAATTTCAAAATTATTTTTTTAGTAATTTCCAAACAAAATTTTTCCAAATGGTTGGAAAACTATCAAACGCGATGCTCACGCGCATGACACATTCCAATTCATCGCATCACCAAGAATATGGTCTTTACATTTCAAAACGACATGCTGCCATAAGTGGTGTCATTGCAGTTACATGCGGATTTTATACAGCATTTGGTCGTGAGAGCAAAATAGATGCCAAATGTCAGAAAACTATCACAAAGAAGACGTTTGGTCCAACGTTTTGTCTTGAGAATTACCTCATTCATCTCAAAAGCAAACATCCAATTCGTTGCGAAGAGTATCAACCATTCTCTACAGAAAGAAAGCTGATTTACTTTGACATTGAGGTACACTTTGTGAACACAATCCTATTACATTTGGGCAGAGATGCCAACCATGTAACCTACACCATTGACAAAGTTATAGTTGAGATCATCATCGGATAAATGTTATGGGATACTATAGATTTTGAAGTCCAAACCTATGATACCGCAATAGTCATATTCACGCTATATATTCACACCGTTCACTATTTTATGATTATCAAAAACTCCAGTGGCATATCAACTTGCAAAAAAGTACATTGACATTGGTAGTTTCAGGTATACAGCGATAGCGCTACAGGCAACAAAGTAAGTTGCCACGATCTCCAAGCTAGAAGGTATGTATTATTTGAAAATTGCTACATATATACACTTCCAATGCAGTGCCAATTTTCATATCATTTCTAATATCTTATGCATGGTGTGGGCATTCTCAATCGTGCTGGATGCCTCAACTTGCATGTGTACTTCATACATAGATATTCGTGCTTGTTTTGTTTGGTGACGTGAGCTTTACAATTTGCATCTTATATTAATTCCATTTTACAGATCTCATACTAGTTTGTCACAATTCGAAATTATGTGTAAATTATTTGATGTATTTTCTCTCATCTAGAGAAATCAATCAATTGATGCATTTTCATAAGGAACTCAAAACGTGACAAGTCATATCGTAGGTGTTATCACACGTTTTCAATAATGTTCACTGGAAGTATTCATTCATGTGTGATATATTCTCCATCAATTGGACAATTCTCGTGCAGTATGCATATTTGAAGTTGAATGGTGGTGCATGGTATACAACACTAGTATATATGATTTTGCACCTACTTTAACAAAAAGTTTATTTCCAAGATGAAATCAACTTGTCTCAAAACATTGACGACTAGATATCACACCATGTTTAGTGTCACAAGCTGTTCGATGATCATTGTCACAAAATTACTGCTCATTATTTTGAAATTTCAATTAGCTCTTTTTGGCGTGCATCTCAACCTAAAGTGATACTGATGCAATCTAAATGCTGTCACAAGAAGCATCACAAGTGCTATACATACAATGGTGATGCGACTCTAAGGTCATCGATTGACGCTTAGCCGAGAACAAACACATGTTGAACTACCAGTTGGTGGGTTACTACTCAAGATCAGTGCAATTCGCAATTCCAACTTTGAAAATGTGGACGAATTCAGTTATGTCATTCGCAACAATTACTTTTGTTTTCTAAAATGACATCATTGGCTTCATTGAAGATCTTGGGTTTCTTCTCTGACTACAATCAACAATCTCAGTGAAAAAATTCAAAAGTACTTCTTTGCAACGTTGCGTTTTTAAAATTTGACATTGTTGATGGATTTATGAACTACGTAGCATTGCAAGATGAACGCGGATCAAATAATGATCTGGACTGTTCATCCGTATATACTTTTGAATTGGTAATATCTAAAGGTCGTGATATCAACCACATTATTATCCAACAGAAGTTTTGTCTTGATTGTAGTTGGTCTCCCTCTGAAACTGACGAAATTGTATCTTAATTTGCAATGCTTTCTACCATGTACAAAAATGTCTCGGCTTGTAACAAAGCCATAGATGTGATCACTAGTGCTCATTAGTTTGGTAGTGATACATGTATTTGCAATATAAACACATGAAGTACAAAATATATTTTTATAAGTGATAGAAAGTACAACTTGTATGACATTTTATGAACACGTTTTAATTTCACAGAAGAATCAATGGATCTAAGTTTAAATTTTGTTTTTTTACCAAAGACAAATGATCAAACATGATCTACTATTGTAACACTAGGATTTAGAGAGTGAGTTTCACTTGAATATCTAATTTCTATCCATGAATACGTGGAAGACTTTCTCTTCTCAAGAATGGAATGCCAAAGATTTAGAATTCACCGAAAGAGAGCTTGGAATGAATTGCAGTGTTATGTCGTGTATGCTAGTCTGTGTGCCAATGAGTGAAAATTCATTTGATTCCAATGCTTTGGAAACACCGGAAGAATTAGTTTGAGGATTGAAGACAACGGATGACTGCAGTAACAACACGAGGGAGGAGGAACAAGTTCACGTCCACACAAAGCTTTTTGTTTCAACTCATGTATTTACAAAGGAGGGATGAGGTGTGTGGAGTCATAGGGCAGGAAAGTTGGGTCAATGAACCAACGAGAAATATTGAGCACAACATTTGATGTAGCCAGCATCTTAGAACTTTCAGAGTCAACACTATATTTGTAAATGTTAGGTGATGTAAGGTCAAACATACCTCCATAAGTTCTGGTAACAGTGAGTTGAAGCCACACGCTTATTCAATTCACGAAGCACGAGAGCTCCGCAAATATGATTCACATCATATGCAGTCAAACCGTGTTTGATTCAATTAAGACTGACGTTCGGATATCGAGGAATCATGACAGTCGTATGCATCGATGGATAGTTTTAAGGTGACGAGTGCTGGTTTGCAAAGTCACCTCAAACCTCAGACCAGGTTTCAACAGCAAATCCTGGCTCGGGCATCTAAGAGGAAGTTAATTTTTTGAAGATCGGACTGCAGGAGGTTTGAAGGCCAGTAAGACCGACCCATCCTTCCTGGAGGACTAAGCGAGGGCTTTGTGTATGACAAATAGGAGATGGAAATAAATATCTCAAGCATTGAGGAAGATTTCAAATAGTAGGATACCTTGGTACCTAAGCGGCACTCCATGCATTCGTTCATATGATTGCAATCGTCAAACCATCTAACTGCGGAATGTTGAATTGGTCTCTGCGCATGTAATAATCAGTAGAGTCTGCGTTTGCTGCGGAGGTCATGCTGTTTGCTTCAAACCAGTATGATCAGACCTGAATATTATTACCTTAAATAATACGATTTCAGAAGAGCTTTCGAGCAACGCAGAACCGACGACTAGGCTACTCAGGTTACCTTATGTTGCTCCAATTGGCAGGGCATGTCTTCCTGGTATACGCATTTTTTTATCAGGAAGGCATTGACATTGAGTATTTGTGACCTTTGTACAAAAGACAGCTAGTCACTAAGAGAAGTTTTGGACGCTGCTCTGAATTTATACTTGAACACATACATGAAATATACTCTATGTGAACATTTGTAGGTGTACAGATGAAGAGTGAGTGGGAAGGAACAATAATACATCGGGAAGATGATTTGAGCTGTCCAATTCTGAGGTGACCTCAACGCTGCGACATGACTTAGCATGCCAACAAAATCTGCAAAATAGTTAAGAAGGAAATACAACGTCGAGGAAGCTGCAATGTCACGCCTCAGATACACTTGGGTTAAAGATGTATGACCATAGCAATATGTTTCATAGCTCAGCTTTTAGAGTAAGTGTATCAACTCATTTCATGAATCGAAACGAGTCTTTATTGCAACATTCAGTTCAAAGAACCCCGAATCAAATAAGGTACTCGGGAAAGGAGGAAATAATAGTTGCATGGAATAGAAAGTGTCATAAATAGCCATATCCGATATTATTACAAAGCAAAGGCTAAAAGGAGAATGTTAGACATTTATCTCCTGACAAATCACTATGTCTCCATGTGTCGCTAAGATGCATGCGTTGCTGCTCCAAATGCTAAGAAAGGGCTTCATCTCTCTTAAGCAAAAGGTGTACTTTCCCTTTTCCATGACATTCAGAGTCTACATCTCGCCTGGTATCACACTTCCCTAAGGATGCTTATATACAACTAGTTTTAATACATTACACAACATTTCCTTTTGGATGACGGTATTTACATTCGGGGCCTAGCCCCCGGTTTCCGTTGAAGTTTTGGATTGTAGGAATTTGTTTATATTTTTCGCTATCCACTTCAAATGTACAATAACTTCATACATGGACTATATGGGTAATAATACCCTTACTGCATGTAGTAGACGTCACAGATGCGGCTGGAGACATAGTGATTTGTCACGAGGAGACTAGTTAGTTTTCTTGGCCCCATGGTAGGTTTTTTCTTGACTAATTTGTTTTTTGCTTTGCAGATGTGGTTGGATTGTAGTGCTATCATTCTAATTATTTGCATGTTTACCACAGAGGAGACACCACCTGAGACACAGTGATTTATCACTCTTGTTCACGGGTAGAACACTATCATGCCATTTTTGGTATAATGTATTTCCACTGCATCATCCACTTGATGGGATCTTCCCAGATATTTTACTTTCTCTGCTTCTGAGTAGTTATGGCAGAGTTATGTTCTGTTCTCTGATTGAGTACGCTAACAAAACAATCCCTATGAATGTGTACAGAACGAACGTGGAGGTGCGGGGTATCGATCCCCGTGCCTATCGCATGCAAAGCGATCGCTCTACCATGTGAGCTACACCCCCTATATGACTACGGTATGTCGAATTATTATTATATACATATATGATCTCTGAGCATTAGCATGCAAGTTGACTTGAAGTGAAAAGAAGAAATACTCATTCATTTCTACATTCCCGATCTAGTTGACCATAATTGGGAGAGGGTGTGTACGATCCATCGGAGTCTGCACGACGTTGAGCATAGTTAGAGGATTTAGTCTATGTGGCATGTGGAGAAGATACCCTATCCAATTCAGGTTTGCAACAGTTTTCAACAAAGCTCACTCGAAATTCTGATCTTGCTCATACTTGTCGGTGCCTATGCTTGTGGGTGCCTATGTCATCGTAGCCGTGACTCTATTAATTCCATCCTCACATGCTGGATGGTTCTCGCACCACGCAATTCTGCTCTATACTTTGTGCTTTGTCTTCTGCGAATAAGAGTAAGACTACTTTGTGCTTTGTCTTCTGCGAATAAGAGTAAGACCAACTTGAAAGTTCACTAATCCTTACGACAATTACTTAACTTCAATCTTCTCGTGCACTTTTTGGTAAAAGTTTTCTTGAATTCAGATTTAGGGAAGTTTATTCTTCGAAACACAATTCAGATGACTCAAGTCACCTTTTCAATGTGTGCTCGCCTGCATGGATACAGGCAGTAAGGCAAGCAGGCAGGCATCCATGGGACGCACAATTCAAATTGCAGCATCTCGATGTGGATCGCTCTGAAGGATTGTAGATTATTGACTCCACTTTGAGGCTCGACTCCACTTTAATGTCATGCCAGTCATAACTTAAGCACCCAAACTCAGGCTAAATATTTTCAAACTGCGTGCACCACTGGAATCTTTCTGTCCGTTTAGCCAGCGGGTGCATCCTCACACTACGTCTCGAATCAAATCCTTCAGGCACGAGCAGCTCTAGAGGTCACATGCCAACCGGCCACAGCACAGGGGATACAGGTGGGGCAGGTTTGATCCTTATGGTTTGATCAGAACTCGCCCGTGAGTAGGTCATAAAGAATTTCTACACAATTTATGACTACGTTTCATCCAAACGTAGTCATAAGCTTACATGGAGGAAGAGGAGCAAGAATCCGCCCTATTCAAAGCTCGGAGGGATGTCGTGACGAGCGCAAGCAGAATCTTCAAGATAAAAAACGGCCGAGGTGGTCGACGCACATGTCAATCCGGTCCAATGGAATCTGATCTTCCGTTTGAGTGATGCAGGCTACTGAAAAATATGAGGTCATTTCACGTGCCCCTCTCTCCTTCACAGCCAACTGCCCCAAGCATTGACATTCGATTGAAAGGGAAAGCAAGCTTGGATAAGCAGGATAATGACAGGAATACACGGCCCCAAGGACGAAAGAAACACTTCAGCTTTCCAGCGTTCAAGAAAACTGCTGGCACAACAGGTGTTGACTGAGGACCCATGTTCAGTAGTATAATACGACATCAAATTTATCGTCTTCTTTGAAGCAATCTACTGATTTATAATTGATTTTCCCCGGTGTCCTGCACTTGGACTAGCCTACGTGAACACTTCCCAGGCCTGCGGCTATCAAGACCTACAACTAGCTGCCTGGGCGAAACATTTGTGAAGACAGGTTTTGGTGTTGCTGAGCAGTACATCGATACAGTGCAGGTAAGAATCGTTTGCACAGGAACAAGTATGGTGGACTACATATTCCTCACCAACTCTCAAATCAAACCTTTAGGCAATCTTACGGTGAAATCAGACTCTGGGACGGAAGGTGCTGAAGCTGCTTAATGTGAGCTTCAGAAACAGTTATTTGTATTTTGGGTGTGAGGTGTGGCAGAACAGACTTTGGAACGACGGGTCAGTTTGGTTCCGAAGGAATGAACTCTCCACAAGAGAACTGCACGGGCCACACCAGCACGGGAGGATTTAGAAGGCAATATCCGCACGGCATCACATAATTTGATATTCGTTCCATGTTCCACGTCGCGACTCTAACCTAGTGCATGCACTTATAGAGCTTGAGCCTCCAGGCGGATCTCCTTCGATTGTCAGCGTCCCTGCCATGCCATCGGGAGAGTATTAAAAAATGGGTCAAGACTCAAAAAGCATCTGGCAACTCTCGGAGAAGCAGCTCCAAATCCCACATATGATAAATGTAACAAGTTTGTCGCAAGGACGCCAGAATAAGTCTCTGTCTTGCAGGAGTATCAGTATCAGTGCTCCATCGTGCTTGCAAACTTCATCTGCCCAACGACCACGTTCTCCAGATAAGAAAAATGGTTCTTGCTCAAGCTCGGGAGAAAATTAGAGGTGCCTGGGTCGCCTGCGAAGATCCAACAGAAAACTTTGTAGCCGTGACGTGTCGCAGGACAAAGTTTCACGCCGTCGGTAGTCAGGTACAGAAACGATCGTTTCTGTACCTGAACGTTTCATAACGAAGTTAACAAAGTCAAATGAAACGTGGCGTTTGGCCGTGTTTGGTTGGGTGTTGAGTCCAACAGTTTATAACTGTAACTTTCATCATCACCATAATATTCTGTGCCACAGCGAAGGGACCGGTGCAGTTTTAGCACTGGCATGGTACATTTTGCATCATTGCATCGAAATATTAGTTCCGGCTATGAGCCACAACAGTGAGATGACAGTGTTGTAAGGAGAAACCATTGAGTACAATGCCATCTCATACAGTGGAGTCAATTCGTTTGCATAAAGAAGCAAAAAGTCGCCTAATAGCAGCGAAACTGATTTTATGGCATGTATGTTGAACTTCAGTATGATTTAGTTGCTGAGAGACCTTGTCTATCAACAATCCTTGTAATCCAACCGAGAGGTGACGAGAGCACTTACTCGGCAAGTGCATGCACCAAACACAGTACGCACTAATTCTATGTCACTCTATACAAACAGTAACCAGCTGGTCTTGAGAGCCTGAGACCTTTGGAAGTTGTAATTTGAGCTACGAGGTGGAGAAGGGCGTAGGGGTTGTTGATGAGATTTGTTCGCTAGGCTTGAACAAGACAATCAATGGGAAGTAGCATCCTTTTCAGGATAAGGAGTTTGAGAAACAGATTTCTTAGTGCTCAAGGAGCCGTACGGTTTGCAGTGGCCCACCAGATTACGAGCGGAATGGAGGTGACGAAGAGTCACCCCTCAGTACGGGCTTCTTGTGTCCGGGAATCTCATAAGCTTGAGCGAAGAGAGATGATCTGGGGAAGGAGTAACCTTTGTCGGTCCTCTTTGATAGAGAACCGACAAAGGTCCGCTCTGTAGTAATTTTGGCGAGTCCTTCGAATATACAGCGTGAACGGAAGGTTAATCTGAAAATCTGAACATCTGAAGCCCTTCGATACGCCGAGTGAGAGATTCGTAGAACTTTTACATAGTGTGGTGAAACCCATGTTTCTCCTTCCACAAGAACGTAGGTTCTTCTGATGTCCACATTGTTCACTCTGCAAAGAACACCGTTGTCAAGGACTAGCTATTTGTGCTGCAAGCATATCCTGGACCTGAAGCATCGACTTTATTCATCTTGGCATGGAGCGATTATTTTAGTTCTTTAGGTTTAGCGACTGCAATGTCTCGTCTAAGTTTTCAGTCTCTTGAAGGCTTTGCAAGGTTTGAACCACTTCTGTAGGCTGGCTGACACACGAAATTCCCCGATGGAGGTGAGAAAATAAAACAGACAAATGACTGATTGTATGACACCAATGGTACATATTGGAAATCTCAAAGATACGGGCAAGTCTGATTCTAATTCTGAACAGAGTCTGATCGCGGCCGGTGAAGCACTTCGCAGCTTTAGTTTGAAAGAATAACAAAATGCAATCCGAGAGTGGCCCACTTTACCTGAATGGGTGATAGAGTTAAATAACTTTGTGTAGCTAGGTGAGGGACGGTCTATGAAGGACAGTCGGACGACACATGACGAAGACAGTAGGCCTCAGTGGTTTTTTTGTGTTTTGGACTGAGTAAGGATATGATAAAACTAAGGTTGAAGACGATAAACGGGAGACACGAGACTCAGATCATTCCATATCGAAGGAGGAAGATCCCGCACTCATCTTCGACTTTATGCTAATGGTAAATGGTAAATACTCATACAGTGGAGTCAATTCGTTTGCATAAAGAAGCAAAAAGTCGCCTAATAGCAGCGAAACTGATTTTATGGCATGTATGTTGAACTTCAGTATGATTTAGTTGCTGAGAGACCTTGTCTATCAACAATCCTTGTAATCCAACCGAGAGGTGACGAGAGCACTTACTCGGCAATAGTTGGAGTATAATACATGCTAAAGTCAATACAACTTATTCTAGCAGGGAGCACGGGCCCCGAGTGTAGTGAGCATTAGCCATGTGCGGATTTTTTCATGATTGAATATGTGAAGCTCAACGGCGTCTTGACTTTATAATACAATAATAATAGAAACGGAACCTCGTGCCCTTCCTCGTCGTCCTGTCTCCCTTTGTTGTCTTCGACCTTTGTTTATCATATCCTTCCTCAGTCCTGGTGCTGCTTGTGATGTGCTGACAACTGAAAGCCTTCATTCACAGCCAGAACGACATTTTACTGCCCTAAAACGGATGTGAAAACAGCCCCCCGCGTCCCCAGTAGTCCACTAGAAGATATGCCCTCTGAAGTATGTACGACGAGGATTTCGACATAAACAGAAACAAGGATTCGTCCAAATGAGGGAAGAATGTAAAATACGTATTTACGTATGTACCATGAAAACTCTTGAGTTTTCGACCGCTTCAAAAACATGGTAAAGAAAGCACACAGTGTGGAGTGCGAGAAAAAGATCATCGTTCACAGGGAGCAACAATCCAAACTCAGATCATACCAACAAACATTCGAAAAGTCTGTCCCTCATGCGAGTAGATACTCCAGCCATACGAAAGGAAGCAGCAGTGTTTGGTACGAGGCTTAGAAAGACCTCCAGCGGAGAGAACTACCGTCACAACTCGCGTTTCTGATGCGGGGAGGCAGACGTTTGCAGCTGGTGTCGATGATGCAAGAGCATCAGTTTTATCGAATGCCTTTGCCTCGAAAGCCTCGAAAGCCTCCAAGATTTCTTGGGGGCAGGGGCGGTTGCGATCTTCTAAAGCAGAGCCGCCCCGTGCCTGGCTGAGTCAAATCTGGAGGAGGCCGCTCGAAGGCACACAGGGGCTCGCTCCCGGCACGGATCCTGAAGGAGCCGTTCAAATTTTGGATTACGTCTTGGATTCTTGGCGGCCGCGAATCAGCGTGGTGGGAGCGGGGCGGGCAGGGATGCGGTAACCGGGCACCAACTCGGTCGGTGCAGCCACCGTAGTCCTGACACTGTCTGACATAGGACCTAGTTGTCCGGAAAAGATCTGGGAAAAGGGCCCTGACGGAAAGCTGAGGTTGGAAATAGAAATGCGGAGAGAAGCTCCGCATTTCGGAGGAAGAGGATATGGAGGCTGCTCGCTCGGCTTGTGGCTCGAGTGCCACGTAGGAAATTATTGAGTTGCATGTTATGACTGGATTGCATTGAGCGGGTCGAAGCGCGACAAGTCAGACCATCATGATCCGACGCCCGTGCGGTCATGACTTCGATGCTGACTCTGTCATTCATCCTTGGCGCCTTGCGGGCGGAAGGATGTGGGGGTTTTCAGTGGGGGCTGCACTGCGCGGCTGCTGCTCATGACCTCACGGGTCGTTCGTGGCGCCGGTCGCCCACGTGGCTATTGTGGTAGGGACCATGTTGCAGCTTTTCTTCCCGGTTAGATCTCTCCTCAGCATGGCGACCTTTTACCACAACCCTATCTGCAAACTGCGTACGTCCGCACTGCACCATCATCCGCACAGTCCGCCGGCTGTTGTCCACTGCGGGGCTTTCCCGGGATCGCCTGCAGCCCAGAGCTCTATAAGCGACCAATCCCTTGCGCTCGCCCTCGCTCTCGTTGCTTGCTGTGAAGCCCCGGGCTTCACTTCACGCCGGGCTGGAGTGCGAGAGAGCAGACTGGCATTGCGGATCGAGTGTCGGGGCACTGGGCGTTTGATGGAGCTGGAGAAGGTGTGAGCAGAGTGGTTTTTGGCGTTTCCTTCGGTAATTTCATCAGGCAGAGGAAGGTGCGATGGCTTCCATAGCAGCGGCCGGAGCGAGCTTGAGCAATTCATGTTTTTCTGGACCCCCCGGCTCCGCTGTGGAGCCCAGACTCCAGAAAGCCACCAATGTTCGCCTGCAAAGCAGTCTCTGGGGCCAGAATATCGTGAAATGTCGTCGGAGCTCAGTCTGTGAGTTGCCACTCCGCTCCTCGAACTGGAAAGTGCTGAATTGTTGATCTCTCCAGGTGTAATTGTGCTCATCTTTGTGTACCTGGGGCACAACGCAGAACCTGTTCCTCACTGATTTTATAGAGTTCGGGTACATGGTAATCGAGAATCTTGGTTAGAAGCCTGAGAATGCGGATTTCAGCTCCGTCGAGTCTCGTCTCTTCTCGTCTCGCTCTGGTTAAGAAACTGTCGCACGAAATTTGGGTACTACAGTGCTGGATGAGAAGAATGTGAAGAGGATTGACAGCCCTCGTCACAATCTGTCAAATCTCTCTTCAATCGACCCTAATGAGACGTTACAAAGAAACCCAATTACGAATGGAAGGACATAGTAGTAAGGAGTGAACAGCATGGATATGGGTGTGGATTACTGGACAAAAGCAGAAATTGTGCTCAGGAAAGATTTAACATCGGCCCTCGTATCCTATACCCTGAGAGACAGACCTCACTCTCCTCTCGGCTGAATCGTCCCCGCGTATAGAGACTCTTTCCTAAATACCAATATTTAGGAATCATCCCATATGGTAAAATCATATTCTCCTCCTTCGGACACGAGGGAAGGAGATGATGGACACTCCCCGTTTTCCTACGCCAAATCTGTGCTCGACATGAATTACTAGCGGCGGTAGAAGTCATTTTTGCAAGAGCTGACTTTTCGTCTCATGGAACTGTGTCTCAGCTACTGCGAAATGTCGCCGAACTACAGTGGCAGTAATAGAGAAAAACTCGCCTGATTCTTCAACCTCCGCCAATGGCTCTGTCTTAAGCTCGGAAGGTACTGATGAAGAATTGGCCTCTCGGATTGCATCTGGAGAGTTCACAGTTGCAGCTGCGAAAAAGTAAGCTGATTTATTACACTCATCCCGCGTGGATAAGTTAGGATTCCTTGAGCAGCCATGAGAAAGAGCAGAGCCTTGGTTGTTCCCGGGCATAGTGTAACTGAACAACGTTGTCTCGGCTGAACGCAGGAAGGACAAGTTTGCAAACATTCGTCAGGCACTTGCCAACGGTGGTCCCCCTGGAAGATTCCTATCATTCGCTCTTGCCAATTACGAGAGAAGGTTGAAGCAAGAGAGTCTTAAGAAATTGCCCGAGGCTAAAGGAGATGTCAGGAAAATCGTTGGTCAACCATTTTTTGTCCCTCTCTTCACCTTATTTAGGACCTACGGTGGCATCTTCCGCTTATCTTTTGGACCCAAGGTATATCATCACAACTTCCACTTGCTATAAAGATTCCAATTTGGGCGCCTTGTAGAGTTCTCAAGTGGAGGTTCATGAGCGGATACCTCTTGTCTGCCCACATATACTTTCAGCTGATCTCGATGTTTCGGTTGGAATGGCAAGTCCTTTGTCATCGTTTCAGATCCGACGATTACCAAGCGAATTTTGAAGGACAATGCCAAGTCCTACTCCAAGGTAGAGCTCACCGCCAATTTTGCAAGCAACTGCAATTTACTATTAGCTCTCTGGCAAGTCAGCGAGAGCAATTGCTGCATTTGAAGTGCTGCCACGGGACAGATCAAACTTAGATGAAAGCATTGGAATCTTTGGCTTGGAGGGAAAATATAATGCAATTCTGGCTCCGTTTGGAACCACGCAGGGTATATTGGCAGAGATTCTTGAGTTTGTCATGGGAACGGGGCTCATTCCAGCAGATGGCGAGATTTGGAGAGTTCGACGTCGGGCGATAGTACCTTCTCTACATAAAAAGGTCAAATTCTCGATGCATGGGAGACTCGAACAAATGTTTATTATACAGATTAATCTGTTTTTTGCAGCAAGACAAGCTGCTTATGTCACTGTCGTTGGTTTTCTCACGTTTAGCTTGGAAGCTGAGTGGAGCTCTGGGTGCATGTTCAGTTCGTGACAGCTATGTTAAGTCTCTTTGGGGACAGCACCATCAGACTCTGTGACAAGTTGGACACAGCCGCGAGTAATGGGGACGACGTTGAAATGGAAGGATTGTTTTCACGTCTTACTTTGGATGTCATCGGCAAAGCAGTATTCAATTATGATTTCGATTCTCTCTCAAATGAAACAGGCATCGTGGAGGTACTAACACTCGAGAAAGCTTTGATTACCGTCAAACATGATTCGTTTAGTACCTTGAGGGGACCAGTCGACTCTGGCTTGTGCATCAACCGTACCTGTAGTTTTTAATTGCTAGTTCTGTCCTATTTCTTTTGCACTCTCTCTACGCCCGCTGACTTCAAAATATGCGGCCTTCGGCAGGCTGTGTATGTCACGCTCCGAGAAGCCGAAGATCGCAGTGTTGGCATATTTCCTTACTGGAAAATCCCCATTCTGGCTGCCATTGATCCTCGACAAAGGAGGGTTGCCAAAGCACTAAAAGTTGTGAACGACACCCTAGACTCGTTGATTGACAAGTGCAAGGTTTGTACTCACATTATATTCGGATAAATTGCACTTTAAGGCCTTCAGTTCACGTTATTGATGTGCAATACCTCACTTGCCCATGTTACCCCTTCCCACTCAAGCTTGTTGCAATAAATCCATGACTTCTTGAGTATATATTCAACAAATAATTTTTTGTAGCATACGTAAGATCATGATTTTGACTGATGATCCACTTGATACCCTTGAATATGAACGTCTTATTGTTTTCATCTTCAAACAGCAAATAGTTGAAGAGGAAGACGACGAATTTCATGAGGAGTACATCAGTGAGCGCGATCCAAGCATACTCCATTTCTTGCTGGCATCTGGAGACGAGGCAAGTGCACTGCTCTTTCATCTCATAACTCTCACACTTGGATCTTTCGTTACTTCTTGCTGAATCTATCATTCTTCTTGTAGGCTACACATTCCTGATATAGGATGTCAAGGCTCCCATGGGCATTTCTCGAGGTGATAGTCGAGGTTCAGTCTGACTTGAATATAGCATTGCTCGTACATGGTCGCATACTCCAACAGCGACAGCTCTCCCGAAGTATAAAGTCGTTGTTAAGTGAAGTGGACCAAGAAGATCAGGCCTCACCGGGCCAGCATTTTTTCTCCAGCAACTAGAAACCTTTGCTGTCTCAGGAATCCGTAGCTCGATCCAGCTTCGTCACGTAGCCGTTGACAAAATCGGGTTGCTTGCCTAACCTGCGACAATATTCGAAGTTGAGTATAATTGCAAAACTGTGAGAGTGATTTCCTCATCCCATTTCAGAAGTGGAAGAAAATTCACAGTACAATGTAACGCTCACATAAGACTAGACGCAAATGATCAACTTCCGTTCTGAGATTCTCAAGGGGCCGAAGAGATGAAATCAGTGCAATGCCGACTGTTTCGTGCTGACTCACGATATGTACAGTCTTCCATCCAATGAGGGTCAGTCGTATATCTCATTTTCTAACCAACAGTGGTCTAGAGAGTATCTAGAAAGAGCCGACTACATAGTGGACTAGACAGCAGACCTGCAGGGACAACTCTCGGCCCAAAGTCTTCGAAGCTGTTGGAAGGCAAAGGACAGAATGTTTAAACTTATGCCGTGAAACAGGCTCTGCGCGTGTTAATTTATGTCTTTTTTAACAAGAGTAATTTGTATTCTGCTCATCTGCTTTAGAGTAAAGTCACGTGTTAGGTATTCACAAACTGAGAGCGGAGTGGCCCTTCTTATTTGAACTCCAGGTTACAAGCAAGCAGCTTCGCGACGATTTGATGACAATGTTGATAGCAGGACATGAGACATCAGCAGCTGTCCTCACCTGGACGTTTTACCTTCTATCAATGGTATGGTGTTCCTAATAGTTTGTAAATCATCTTCTCCTCATTCAGTTATTTTCGGTTAGAATCCTGTGATAATGCTTTGATCAACTGAGCGTAGACTTATCCTCGAGTTATACTCTCATTCTACTTTGGCGGATGCAATGCAGAACCCTTCGGTGACGGCTAAACTCCAAAGAGAGGTGAACTTTCGTCACACAACTTTTTGAAGAACCTCACTGTTTCGTTACTCCATACAGACACCGTTTCGTGGGTATTGTGTGGATAGCCTCTTGCATATTTCTGAGGAAGCTCGCTATGTTTTCTAAGTGGTGCTGATTAACTGATGTCCATGACAGATTCCCGAAGCCCCAGAGCGTACTCATTGCTGTCGTGGCCATTGTAGGTAGATGCAGTGCTGGGAGATCGTGCACCAACGATTGATGATATGAAGAAGCTACAATATACGACAAACATCATTAATGAGGTTTGATTTGCCTCGTATTTGCCCGGAAGACTATCGATGACGTTTATAATATGAATAGGCCTCAATTGTCCTGTGATAGTGCATACTAAGAGCATGACTGAAAGCTGTAATTTTGAAGTGGTCTTTTTGTGTGTGTCTGTCTATTTCAGTCTATGCGGTTATACCCGCAGCCACCAGTGCTGATTCGCCGAACTATGGAGGACGACATGCTTGGCCCATACCTTGTTAAAGAGTACACCTCTTTCTTTTCTAGCTTACCTTTCTAGATACGTACGTTATTCAATACTTGCAGTGTACTATACACCAGATCAGCTTTTAGCCCTCACGCTTTTTTAACAATTTTACTGGAATGTCATCATTACAGAGGTGAAGACTTGTTTATCTCGGTGTGGAATCTTCACCGGTCTCCGCTACTTTGGGAGAATGCTGATGCCTTTCAACCAGAACGATGGGACACGTATTCAGCCGCTGAGGCTTCTCAAGCTTTCAGGTAAAGGTCTCAAGGTCTCCCAATTGGTGTAGTATTTGCCCCTGAATTGTTTTGAAGGATCTTCTCTCGTTATAAAGTCTGAAGATGTGATCATGTTAGATGTCAGCTGTTTGGAATTGTAAATTTGAGAGCATTAGTGTCCTGTACTGGCAAGCCACTATACACATTGTCGTCAACCAGATTTTGGTGGCTCGGCACTCTTCCGTTACCAACTGGTCCGAGATCTTTTTTTTGAACTTAATGGGTGAAGACGTCTCTCTCTAGTTGGTGGATTCACCTCTCTTTGGCATATGAGGATCTTCGCCTTGAAGTCCTCTGTACTGATGTACCAGCTACAAAATAGTTACTACTCTTGTCAAAACTCTAGCTGTCTAAGTAACTCAAGGTCAAGTTCGTGGCGACTCGATGCAGTCTGTATGCTGCAAGATGAAGGAAGTTAAAAGGATCTCTGACAGTAGATTTGAAGAATCTGTGTTGACCATCGAAACGTATAGCTTATGACTTTACAACTGAGTCCAGATATATCCCTTTCGGAGGAGGACCTCGCAAGTGTGTGGGTGATGTGTTCGCCACATATGAGGTGAGTGCAATATTTACATTCTGATCTCGAATCTTAAATGGCACCCGCGGCTCTAGTTTGCACACGATCGTTCTCGTGCTCCTCTAAGTTCCTCGTCTCAAACCTTGTTGCAGGTTGTCACTGCCCTTGCCATGCTTGCAAGGCGGTTCAACTTCGAGCTTGCAGCTGGAGCCCCACCAGTAAGAGCGAAATTCTTCCAGCCCCTAAGTATTGTTCCTCACTGCAGGCTGTCGTAGCGTGTGGATAGAATTGGAATTGCACTGCGTTACATCCAAAATGTCTGCTAAATTTCTTGAATGTCGTTGGTGATCAGGTGTCCATGACTACAGGAGCAACGATTCATACAACAAATGGCCTTCACATGACAGTAACGCACAGAACTAGGGCGCCGGTGATTCCTGTCACAGATGTACCATCGTTGACAACAGTGGATGAAAATGGAGTTATAAAGAGCTATAGTGCGAGTGATGGTTCTATCAGCGTTCTAGGGCCTTCTAGCAGCGGGTGTCCAGCATCAGCAGTCCCCCAAAATTTTTCAGCTTCTTCCACACTCGAGCAATCTTAGCAGTTGTCTTAGTTGTATTTCACTCATGTATATTATCACCCATTTTACGAGAATACAAGAAGCAATTTATCTCCTGTATATCATTTTGCAGTCAAGTGAGCTCCACTCTACTTCACTAGCAGGTGCTTGTGCATTATTACTTCAATCAGCGGCTCTTCCTTGGTATTTGTGACAGTGCCGAACTCAGAAACGAACCCCTTACAGAGGACCAAATTATCCTCTGCATAGGTAGAAGATCCTTCCATGAGGAAAGATTGGACTGTAGGTTTTTCTAGATTCTATGGCCCTCACCTGGGTCTCCGAGCGGGCTGCGGAACTGTATTGAGCCTATCATGCTCCACCTCTGACAACCAAACTTGTGCCATCCGTACGAGTCGTCGCCACGAGAAAAAACTCTCCTCTTTCTCTCGGCACCAATGATTTCATCACTAACTCGAATTTCAGATCCACAGTTGAGGATTTTTGCTCCAATGATCTCATCCCACAGTTCTGTCTCGCCAGCTTCCATTGCTCGGTACGCGCGGTGGGTGCATATGCGGTGAAATATCAGGGCCAGCGCTAGGGTATTTTAGATCTCCAATTCCCCTCGGCTCTATGGCCGTAACTTATGAGAGAGACCATTTGACCACGCCGCACGCACTACCTGTTACCACTTCCGGTGGATCATCAAAGCGGCCGAGCATGTTCGAAGGGAAGCTGGTCAACATACGCAATGAGCACTCAGTGCCGTTTCCTTGAGGTAGACACATGCAGGAGGAAGACTTCGGGTCGGCGAGGCCGGGCTGGCGGAAGAACAGCGTTGGTGCACTCCACTGCCTTGTGGAACTGGAAGCCTGCGCTTCCAGACCATGGATTCAGGTTTGCATGGAAGAATTGAACTGACGTGAGTCATGCAGACAGCACCGTCCGAGTCGAGGAGCTGGAGCCGTTCGATTGCAGTCTGGGTGGAAAAGGGCATGACGCGAAGGCCCAAGCGGCATATTCCTGACAAGCTCTGACATGAAGAATGATGCCCTTTTCATATTGCAGACGTGTTGTCACTTTCACTGGTGTTGTCCAACTCCTTTACACTGTTTCGGATTTTGCTCGATTCACGACCACATTGTTCCTCAAAGCAAGCTGCCTGCGCTTGCTTTCAAGAAGACAAACTTTGCAAAGAGATTGAACCTTACAGCCTCGCCTGCTGACAAAAAAAGGGGAAAAACAATGCAAAAGAACTGTAAGAGTGTTATACACCTCAATCAGGTCTTTCCGAAGACGAAGAAACCAAAGATGCAAGTGTCCAAGAGTGGTATGCACCCTAATTTCGCCATCGCCACCGAGGGCTAGGATCCAAATTCAGCCCTCGAGGGTTTCGGTTCCAACACATAGCGTATAATCCAAGATATGTCTTTCCTTCTCGCCTGACGGAGAGGTACTCTATCATCGTCCAAGGCTCAGGAAAAAATGAAACAGGGAGGCTGGGTCCTTGAGCTTCATCTGAACTCGTGGAAAAAGGTGAGCCTTTCCGAGAACTCCATGTGGGGTACAATAACATTGCCTTGACAATCACTGCTTCAGGATGTTCACCAGAGGGGCTCAGTTCCGCTTGCCCCATGCAGTAGCAGTTAAAATGGTTGTTTCATTTCCAAAAGAGATCCTATCATCGAAATACCTTTTTCATTATACCTGCACACCTTTCTACTCTATCCATGTATCGAATAGGAACCAGACAATACTTTATTTGAACCTTTTAACCTACTCCAGGAATAAAACAAAATTATCTGCTTTCTCGTCCACTTTAAAGAAGCTCGGGAAAAATACTCAGTGGGGATGACATCATATAGTGATCCCGTTCAATTTTCATATTGACTCCCCGATCTATAAGATACAGAGCCTACAGGAGGAGGTCTTTTCTTGCAATTTTTCTCTTACATGATGCATGACTGTACTGGCAAATAAGACTCAATCAATCACTCCGAGGTCATGGCTTCTGGCAAACTCAAACTTTATGACATCGTGAGCATAACCGAATGTCCTTTCCAAATACTGCTCACCGTTTGTTCACTACGCACTTTAGAGCACAAGGAAGAGGTCTCTCGGCTGCACAATCCGCTCACTCCTATTCTCTTTTCTACTCCATCTGCTCCAAGCTCTGAAAATCCTGCCATGTTCTGAAAATTGATAAAGCAAGAGGGTATTTGAAGAAGACGAATCGCAAACGCGTTCAGAACGGTGGCGTGAAAATCATCATCAAACAGCGGAGAGGAGGTTGTTCATGCCTCCTCTTCCCTCCTTTTGCACCTTTGCGCCTTTTTGCTCCTCGTTTTCCAAGCTTTGCCTCCAGCGTGTCGGAGATTCATTCATTGTCTGGATCTTGATCGGAAACCATAGCCCCAAAAAATGCACTGGCAAAAACTAGGACTCTAACAAACTCTGTTGAAGAGGACATCAACACGAGACAAATCTTTCAGAGCCAGCCTCCATCACGATGAGCCTGCACTTAGGAAAACCAGAATGGCGCTAATCATGATTGGCATTTGATGTGGTTGGCCTCCTCCAGAATCCAGATGGAGTGGAAGCAGGGACGTCTCATGTGTACCTCACCTCGCCATCATATGTCTGACAATGGAAATGTTACAGGTGTACTGCTCACGCCAGTCCTGCCACCCTTTCAAAGCAAATTTTTAAAGAATATATAATAATTTGACAATCACAACTCGCACCTCCGGAAAGAAGCCCGGTCCGATGCTCTCTTTACGACAAATTATCCATCACTCATTGCCCGAAATAGGTTAAATACAAGAACCCTCGGAGACAAGGATACCCATCCAATTCCCTGACTCGATCAAGAGCAACTTTTAATTCATCTCATTTATAGAAAGCTTACAACCATCAGCCATCAACGATCGCCTGGACATGAGGCAAATCCTCTGCCTCCCCGACCTACGAGCGCATGGGGGGATGAATGGGGTGCATGCCACTTCGCGGCCATCTTCCCGGCGTGTCAGACACGGGAATCCCGAGAATAGCGATCCGGTAGTGCTCTTTATTCCTCCGCTCGACTTCTTTCGGGTCCAGCGCTCCCGAGAAGCAAGGACGGCCCAACTCGCAAGCTCCCCGTCGCTATATCCGGCCCGCCCCGCCCTCCCCTCGCTAGGTCTCTCGAGCCTAAGCCTAAGCTTAGGGCTGACCGCTCCGGAACTCTCACTTCCGGGGCCTTTGCAGAGGTTCTGCCTCGGACTTCGTCCCGCCCAGCTTGTTCCTTGTTCCGGCCGAGGAGTCGCATAATTTCGGCCGAATACGGCGAAAAGTCGAGGTTTCATTTCGCTGCGAGCGATTGTAACTTTCGGGAAGGACCGAAGCGGTGCTCGCCAGTGGCACCACAGCCATGCCATAAGTGCCTCGGAGAGATGACGGGTCGCTCTCGTAGAGACGACCTCCAGATGGATTCCATGTTCCTCAAGTTGGTATTCTGCATGTCAATAGTGACATGGCGTACTCGTTTTTTGGCATGATGTACGTACTATCGGGTTCTGAGAATAAACCAGCACAAAATGCGTTCGAGCCATTTTTTCTTTGTATTTCATCGTATCCGCGGACTAATATTGGGCACTTGACACTATCCTGCGAAATAAAGTTGCCCGAGAAAATGCTTCAAGGTGACATAGCGTGCTTTTGATGTTCGACTCCTGAGTCCCTCGATGAAGCGTGGAGAGTTCAGCCACCGTGTTGTCATGATTAGAGGATAAATGTACAAAAAAATGACTTCAATACGAGAAACCAGCTTCAAGAAAAGAAAAGAAAAGAACTTCGGTTTAATAAGAAGACTTCAGACACCGAAACATAATCGTTGAAGTGTTCGGTCACCCTCTGTCATAACTTCATCATTCACTCGATGATATTCTTATTAGCCAAATCATGTATAACGGACAAAGAAGGCAGATGTGTTTGGAGTATCCATCCTCTGGGAACTTGAACTGCCGAAAGATATGATGAAACGGGATCTGCTCCACACATCCCATTCAAACACGAAGGTTGGCTCCGGCTCGAATCTGGATACGTTCTACGACACTCTTTTCCTCTCTCTCTCTCTCTCTCATTCTCTCTCCCTCTCTCGCTTTTCACCACCTCCTATTGCCGCACAGCAGATATGACGAGGGCGATGTTGGCTAGTCAGCCCTCCTTTCAGCGAAGCAAGGACCAACATTTGGAAGTCCAAATTAGACGTGTACATGAAAAGCACCTCAAGCCCACAAAAGGACTTAATGATGCTCGGCCGTTCGATGCTCGCCACATTTCCCATGCTTTCGAATGTCGAGGTGGTGTTGCTATCGTGCACAGGTGGGCGATTTCACGGTATAAGATAAGAGGCAGCACCCGCGCCCAATCTCAGTATTTTATGACGGGGTGCGTCTAAAAGGTCAACATAATCCACGGCAGGCAGGCCGATTAGGCCATCGACATCATCGCGCTCCATAAACAAACCCTCCCATTGGCGATTCAACGCTTTGCAGTCATGTCCAGCTCGGCAACTTGGCCGCTGCTAATGATGCATGAGGCCCCGTAACAAGAGTGTAACAAGGCACCGCCAACGTGGCGACCCCCCGAGAAAAGGCGCTAAACGGGACTTGCCGAGCACCTCCAAACTTGGGACCAATACACTTCCTCTCGGGGCGGGCTCGGGCCACGGGCACCCGACACATGGTAAGCCGGAAACTCTCCACAAGAGAGATTACAGTATGGCCCAACTTTGGTGTAAAATCCAGGGGACAGCTCTGATACAAGGAGGAGATGCATTTAGTTGATCCGGGCAGCGATTGAATTTTCCCGCGAGATATAAAAGGGGCGCCCGCGGCAGCGTGATAGGACCGCGAGGCCACCGTCCTGAAGCAACAAAATATCGGACGACGATCCCGTTGTTTCTAGACCTCCGCGGTAATAAACCGCGACGAGCAGCTGGGGATTACGTCAGCCAGCGCCGAGGCGCTGGAGGTAAAAGCAAAAAGCTCACGCTCATGGCCAATTCGGGCGAATGGGTGCTCGCATCGGGTGGTTGGGAATTAACCCCCCGAGGCTGCTTACTCGAATATGCTATTTTCGGAGCGTTGCCTGCCCGACCAACAAGGGGGAATTTCGCAGCCCGGGCCTGTAACAGACGGTTTCTACCACAGGACCGCCCTCAAGGCTTGTCGCCTCTGAAGCCGGGAGCGGGCCTTTCCTGGAATAAAAGCGGACGAGCTCCGCAAGCCAGAGCAGGCCACACAAAAAAAGGGGTCACAAATAAAGGAGGAACAGATACGGATAGTGACCTGTTTGGACACATGTTGTCCGATATGCCCATCTGTCACGGAAAACTTGGCAGATCTCGTGGCTGCGAAAAATCTCGGCATGAAAATAAATTGTCTATCTTATTCGCGTATATAAAAGGGGCAGAAGGGCGGTGGACCCAGGTCTTGGCGGATTTCCACCTGGAACGGAAAGCCTTGCCGAGCGGTATGGCGAGTGAGAACCCACAGGTCAAAACGCCCTCGCCCTCCAAGATAATCTCGGCCATTCCCATTGGAAGGCAATGGAATAGCTCAACAGACTCAACCGGAAGACCATGCCCTGCTGGATCCGTCCTCCCACGCTCCCCGCCGCGCTGGCCCCATCGTCGTGGATTTTCCTCCGAGCGTGTCTTCTTCTTTAAGTTTGCCTCGCCGGCCCTGGGCGAAATTTTTTCCCGAGCGAATCATCCTCCCCGGGATGTCTGTATGTGTGCGGGTGTCAGAACGCTGCCTCGCTCTAGGTCCGTCTTACGATGCACAACAGACACGCGAAGACCAGACGAGAGCCCTGCCCTGCCCTGCCCTGCCCTGCCCTCTGCCCGTCCTCCGCTTTTCACCTTTCACCGCTCCGGATTTCCTTCACGTTCTGTACCGCCGGGAATCATTCACATAAATATTCCCCGTCCATGATTCTCTTTCGTAGCTCCGATGAATTGAGACAACGAACTCTGGACGAATTGAGAGCTGACCGCAGGAGCCTTTGTGGCAGCGGGTGTCAATTTACTGCCGAGTGGATACGGAGCTGGAGCAGAGACACGGCGTGCGTCCATGACTCGAGGAGAGAGGGCCTTCCAGACGCCCTCGCTCTCTACCGACGGATTCACAAGACGGGCCCGTTGTCGGTTGCCAAAAGATAAAGGCTCGGATCGAAGTCCACGCTGGAGGACGACTCCGCATGCATGTTTCAACTACCGGGACGTGGTCCGTCTCACCACAAGCTTTCCTGGATCGCAGTCAGTCAGTTTCACGAGGTTACTGTGGGCCGGAAGAAGTAAACGAGAGCTCCAGCTGGGGGCCGAGCGCAGTAGATGGTTGAAAGATAGTTAACTTGACTAGGAGAGAGGCCTAGGGGACGAACTAGAGCGAGGCCCGGTGGGCCCCGCGGATGAGGCGCGCCCGGGTTCCCTTGTGCGGCCATGAGCATCAGCGCCACCGCCACCTGTGCTCGCTCGCTCGCTCTCTCATGAAGGCGCAACTCCATCCAACTTCGACGTGATGCTGCTGAGAGGCTGATGATGCTCTCGGGCCCCTTGACGAAAGTCAGAGAGGAGTTGAGAGATTTTCAAGGGCGATGGTGCCGGTGGGGCCCCCGCGCTTCGGATTAAATCGTCGAAAAGGGTCGAGCCGCATAAAAGCGTCGTCGTTGCGGAGCTCGAATACAACTCTGGGAGCGGTATTCTGCGACACCGCGAGGTCGGTAAAAGTACGGGATATAGTTACTCTGTCGCCCCTGCCCCTCGCAAACTCGAGAGCTCTCAGCGAGCGACAGTGTCGAGTCATGTAGGTCGCTGCTGTACTCTCCTACTTTCTCTAGGCGTGGCAAAAAGATCAACACTCGGAGCGTCGAGCGCTTCGGGGAGGGCGGGTGGGCGGACTGTCGGCAACGAGCAGTGGTTGGGTTGCTCCTGATGGAGCCGATGAGCGTCTCCGTGATTATATCCGAAATATTCCAGAAAAATGCCTGCGGGTGAAATTCACGTCGTTCTCTCACTTTGCCGAATCCTAGGATACTCCAAAATAGTTCGGGTCGATCGACTTTCGCAACACCGGAGCGATGAAGAGATTTATCCTCACAAATCCGTCGAGGAGACCCAATAGCGAGACGACATGTAGTATTCCGCCTAGTACATATCTGACTCTGATCATTCCCGTGTTCGAATAGGTTTCGGGCCTTGGCGGTTGATTTCTGGGAGCTCCCTCTAGAATAGTAGTGTAGATCACGAAGGCCAGCAAAGGGCACCACCACTACTTCCAACTTCTCCCTCGTGCCTCTCCTGACTTTACCTTTTGTCAAACACTCTTCTGGGCACTCGAGTTAGACGTCTCAATGAGACAGGCTGATCCATCCGGTGGGGGATCCTACCATAATGCTGTGGGCCAGACACCTCGGGAACCTCGTCCTTTCGATCCTGCTCTGAGATCCGGTCCGGACATTCCACAAGGACTCTAAGCTGACTACTGTACTTCCGTTCCCATCAGCACATATGCTCACCTCCGCAGCACCTCAATGACCTTCAAAGGTCGCTACGATGTTGCAGGTGCCATGTATGCGTAGGCTTCTGTGTAGACAACGCTTAGCGCGCAATAAGCGGGGGACATAATCGACTCTGCATTTACTTCGTCCGTGTGAAGTTGGTACTAACGATCCTCGAAAATGGTTATTGTGCGCTGCTGCGTTCAATGGACGGCCATGAGAAGTGCAAGTGCCGAGTAACTCCTGCACTTCTTTGATCAACGGGGTTAGTAAGCTTGAACTCCGATTCCGCGGAAAGGGTGGAACTCGACGAAGGACGGATGGAACATTCGTATCGTCAGGGTCGGTGCTGAATGTAACCTGACTGTGCTCACCGACACTCTTCCAGATTTCCTCATGAACGTGTGTGGTCATTATTCATAGCCATCACGAAGGCCAGTGATCTCCAGGGAGGGCATACACACAACAACACTGTTTCACGTCCTCATGAGATGTAATTTCTACATAATTCGGCAGTCTCTAGTTCAGCTGACACCTGTTAGCCAGGATCTCTCCAAACATCTGGTCGTCTAGGCGGATTATGGAGAATTCGGAATGCACAATACGGTTTATCGCCAATCGTGCTCATGTAAAAAAAACCTTTGTCCATGACTTGTGTGATGCTGTTGTAGGAAAAGAGTACCTGTACATTCTATGAGGGTAGGGTTGAAGAGGGTAATTACATATAAACGGATTGAAATCCCTAACTACTGACAGCGTGAACGAACTCCCTACTCAAGATACTTCTTCTAGCTACTCTGGTGAGTTGGGCGGGACAAGAATCTGTGGTGAAAACCTAGTCTCCCACTCAATTCGTCTTCAAGAATTAAAAAACTGAGCGTAACGTACAGAAGACTGGGAAACCTAAAAGACTGCGCGTGGACCAATTCGCATGGCCAATTCGCCTGTCCGGGTTCGGTCTGCTGAGAAAAGGAAATAAAACTCCAATCGTGGTCTGCTAAGAAAAGGCATATAACCCAAATCGTGGTCTCCTAAGAAAAGGGAATATACCTCTAATCGGAGTGTAACTTGAAAAACTTTGAAAAGTCATCAAGCGGAAATCATGATCGAAAAGATGAAAACAAGTCAGAATTGCCGAGGCACAGAAGAAACACAAATGGCGTGAACGACCCAAAAGGGTAGTAGTATCAAAGCTTTTATTTGTACAGAGGATGTATATTGATCTGATCTGATCTTCACCTAGAGTCGACTATTCACATACAATTTGCTACCTTAAATGACTAGATCAAGAGTTGGCATGAGACTTTAAATCACGTGAGCGAGAAACCTGTCAGTGAGAGCGAAACAATGAGACTCCCATGGCTCCAGCGAAGTTTCATGTAGGAATGGAAGGAGGTGACGAAAAGTGTCCCCCGCTGGCAAATCCTTTCCCTGCGCCAGACAAACCCTTCGCTCCTCCTTGATGCCGGTGAGCTGCAGCTCCGGCTACGGGCTGTGAAGGTGAGCCATCCAACTCTTGATTTGCTTTACCTACTTTACCAGAGACTTCTTCTTTAACGGCCTGAATTGATCCTTCTTCAGCTACTTGATTGGCATTCTCTTGCACATCGACGAAATCCTTTTGGCTACTGTCGCTTTCATTCACGGCCCACTGACCATCTGTCGTTAATACACCATCTGCCGTGTTCGTGGATTCTATATGACTAATCTCATCCAAATGAATGAGCTCGGAGACGCCAGGCGGTATGGTGACAGTCATCATGTCTGTTCCCGCATCGATTGCCATTGCTCCGTCTTCGTGCTTCAACATACCTGGACCCCCTTCCACTTCCCACCCAGCGCAGTGGGAATCAAGTTGCCGGGTACCGTCGCCTTCAACGTATCCCGTTAGACAGCCCTCGTCTAATTCCGCTGCATGCTGTTCCGCTTCTTCAGACATGAGTACCTCATCCAACATTGCTGCTGCCTGAGATACTTCTGCGTCCGAGAGCCTGATCTCGTGATTCATGTCCCCGCCTGAATATACCTCGGACACTCCTACAAACTGGCAGTCTCCTTCGGTCTTCATTACATCTAACGGAGCACTTTGATAATCGTGATGCCCCGTCGGGAAGTCCTGCTTGACGTGAGAAAGAGTACTCGAATCAACAGGCTCGGATTTAAGGACACCCATAGTAGATTGATGATGGGCCGAGTTTTGACAAGCCTCGTGCTCCGGCTTTTTCATAACCCTAGAATCAAGACGCTTGATCTCCTTGTGACCACCAACGAGAGAACGAGGCCTCGTTTGTTGGTGTTTGGCACATTGCTGCTGCTGTGGCAGGTTCCGTTGTTCGGTTGGAGATGCAACGGGATTAGCTCGAGGCCAGGCCCTGACAGATTCGGTGGCCGGTTTCCCTCCGGATCCAGCAGGAACTGCTTTTCGCCGGAGAGGGGTAACGCCACGTGATATTCTAGGGGAACTGTTAATGGCACGATGGAGTTGACGAGCCAACTCCTCGTCATCGATCCCCGCCGGGGCACCACCATGACCATTCTCACCCTCCAGAATCACCTCAGGCTTCTCGCCCTTCTCTTTCCTCAGGTAGCCAGCATCGTGCTTACCCTCCGAATTCCTGCGAAGCTCGGCGCGAGCTTGTAACTCAGCTCGTGCAGCCAAAGCGGCAGCATCTAAAGCGGCTTTGGCAGCCGCGGCTGCTTTCACAGCCGCGGCAGCCTTCGCTGCCGCAAGAGCCTTGGCGACCTGCGCTGCCCTGCAGGCCGTGGCTGCAGCAGCCGCTGCCGCGGCCGCTGCGGCTTCTTGAGACGAGACGCCCTTGCGCCCCAATCCTGTTTTGACCTCGGAACAGATTCTCTCGATCGTCGGCTCGTGCGTGTCCGCATCCTTGATAATTCGAACTTCCCGTTGCATGCGAGCTTTCTTGCTGCACGGGCTAGAGCATTCGGCAGCGGCGGACGATGCGCAGATCCCTGCCTCGACACTACAACTGACCCCGACTCTGCCTCCGCACGCTTTAGCTCGGGTGCCCAAAACACTGCCCCCATTCGACATATCTTTTAACTTCTTGGCTTGAACACACTCCGGGCAAATGTAGGCACCGAAGTCCATGATGGCCGAAGGGTTTCTCTTCTTCTCACATTCTATGTGAACCGCTCGCTGGCAACGGGAGCAGGACACCCAAATGGCGGGGTCCTTCACATCAGGGTACACTGAGAGGCACAGGGGACAGTTAAAGTTCTTCTGGCACAACACCGCGCAAGAATTGCACAATCGATGCAGAACTCCATTCCTTTTGAGTCTCCTCCATGCGGGGCTCTCCAGGACAGCACAACTCACACAACCCTCTTTAGGCTCGACCATCGCTTCGACTTGGTCACCGCCGCTCCCATCCTGCGCCGCCATGGCACCCATCCCTCCCCCTCCTCCTCCTCCTCCTTCCAGACTAAACCCTTCTACGCCTGCCATTACAGTTGCGGCAGGGGCACCCCCACTAGATGCCGCCAACCATCCATTCTGCTTCAATCCTGCCAGCAACCTCTTCCTCGGAGGCAATGACCCTCCTAACATCGCTCGCGCTCCCCCTCCTCCTCCTGCCTCCCCTCCATCAATCGGCCCACCTCCTACTCCCCCCGTCGGCCCCTCACTCTCCGCCATCCCTCCCGTCCCTTCTCTCCACGATTCCCCTTCCCTCCTCGCCCCGCCCCGCCCCTCCCCGTTCAATTCCCTCGACCCGACATCTCCAATCTCCTCATGCTCCCCTTCCCCGTCCCCTTCCTCTCAAAGATTTCGGCACCAGCACCACAGCTTCCCGGAACACAACCGACCGAAGCACCACCCAGCCAACCACGCTGGCAGCCGAAACCAGACGATTAGTTGGCCCCCGTATGTTGTGTGTCAACCAACGCAAAGGAGGTGGTGGAGGGATCCGAGCGATGCACGATACAGACAGTCTCCCTCACCACATCACCACACGCGAGCATGAGAGAGGGAGAGAGGAACGGATCAGGCTCAGACAAGACGACAGAACTGCGAGTTCAATGCCATTAGCGACTCTTCTCAATTTTGCTCCGCCTCCTGCAGAGCCTGCCTGCCTCCCTCCCTCCCTCCCTCCCTGCACCCCTGTCCTGTCTTGTCGTCTGTACCGGCCACCTCGTCCACTCCCTTTCCCTTCCCTTCCTTTCCCTTCCCTTACCTTTGCCCCTGGCCCTGCCCTCCCCTGCCCTCCCCTCCCTACTACGACGACGACGAAGGCCAGTCAAGGTAGGAGACGAGTCGACCGACCAACTCGACTCGACTACGGAGACAGACAGACAGACAGACTCAAAACACCACCTCGGACGAACGAGCTGCCTACGCCCACCAACCACAACAGGGCTACATCACTCCCATGGCCCTCCACTGCGCTCGATCCGATCCACGGGCCCTTCCTAACCTGACTTCCGTCCCTCCGGAGGATCCAAATATTCGTATCCGATCCTTCCTACGACCGGGATCCCTCCTCCTTCCTCGGATGGAAAGTTGAACGCTTCGGTTGTTTTTCATCGTGTGGAAGTAAAACAACGGTCAAGGCTCGTACCTGGGGACGCTCTTCGTGACGGAACTATGCTGCTCGTACGCCGGCAGTTTTAGCTTGGGAAGCGAAACTGGCGGCCATCACGCCAATCTGGCGTAGTGGTCGATGATCGTAATTTGGGGACGTGGTGGACGAGCACTTACTCGCATTGTATGTATCTTGCCAAGGAACGAAAAGTCTCTATTTTCGAGCGACATTTTCGCTGCGGTGCCAACAGTTGTCCAGACTCTGCTCAATACAAGCTGGCCTGCTGCCATTAGTATTGCCCGTATTCGGTCATCCTGATTTAGACTCCGTGAGTTAGCACAATGAATGCGGGAGAGCTTGTCCCGATCACTGATAGCTGGTTCTCTTTAGTATTCTCATTCCTTTAATTCAGGACAAGAAAATCTGCAGATCTAACCAAAGAAAGCAAATGATTTAACACATCTCACTGATGTGAAACTCAGTCCATGTGGGATGAGTCCCCAACGTTATCAACAATAGTCAAGGCTAGGTCACCACGGGCGCCAGTGTTGTGCTATTGAAGAACGCAAGCTTCTTGATTGGCATAAATGTTGCTAGTACAAAACCCCATGTAAATGTCAAGTTAATATGAATATACCATTGAACATATCTACAATATTTCCTTGGACATCTGTTATGTATCATAAACTATGAAAATGACAAACATTTCCATCTTTGTGGGAAGAAAGTGTTCTAACAAAGGTTTGAGAGTACTGCGTATGAGATAAGCATAAGCAGTGCTTATGCTTGCACGACTTAAAGTGCATGATAAGCTAGAGAACGGCTTTCACTATTAAACTAACAGGCTTCTTGCTTGCCTCTTGCACCGAGCCTTCAACACAAGAAACCATTTTCTGGTGGTTACCACGATGTACACTTATCAACATGTGTGATAAAGAATACTATGATAAATGCAACAGAAAACAAAAGGCGATAAAAAAAATTAAATCGAAAGGAAACCAGAAAGTAGATGGACAATTTGCATGAACACGGGAACAAGAGCAAATCTGCTGTTGTGATTTACTCTTTTAATTTCCATTGTTTCTCGAGTTATCTCGTGAGGAATTCCCGAACACGGGTAGAAAATGTGATGTCAAGTCATACGAAACATCACGTCACAGTTACCATTGCGGCTTTTGAATTCGACATGTATTTCAAACAAATTCTTAACTTCCGCGAGCCAAACAAATACAGTCCATTGAATAAACAATAATAGAGGAAGAAAGACCTTTGTATTTAGGTCAATTGAAACCTAAAATGTCATCTTGCATAAGTTTTTTATTCACATTGAGTTTTAGTTCAAGAGAAGTAAAGGGGATCCGTTTCTAGGGTGAGAGGTGAAGTATTCACTTCTTGTTAATCAAAGTGGAACAAAGTAAAAGAGCTAAAAGGATTGCAAGTTACATAGCTTGACCTTATAAAGTTAAAATATCTGAGCAACTAACTAATAAACGATGAGGAAATTATCAGGAAACCATAGTAATTAAGCAAGAAAAATATACCTTCGGAGTAAACTTGAAAGTTGGATCAACTGAACTACATTCTTTCTTCGAAGATATGTTTTAAGGATTTCGTTTCATAGAACTCTTTCTATCGATTGAGAATGTTATTCCTTCATTCAGAACCTTCAATCAGTGTTTTTAGCAATCTTTCCAAATTGAATACCTTCGTTGAAATATTTAAGCATACCCATAATTATAATACCTAGAGAACCCAAGTGACATAGAATAACGTTTTCAAATTTGTGATAAAATTTATTAAAATAAAATGCACTCCGTGGAATCCTCTCCACACGCAAAATCTTATCGTTAAAAGTAGTGATCAAAATAGAGCTAAATAGGAAGAAAGTAACTTCTATAACTATTTTGGAATCTATACAAAGAGCAATTACTCTTTGTATGCACAATGTTCGTCTATTCACTTCCTCAATTTTATGACCCACAGCTGATGAGGCTTAACACGGAGCTTATTATAGAGTTCAGTATTTTACTTCATAATTTTTTTCCAAACCTTAATTTTTTTTATAAGAATTGCTTCTAACGGAGATCAAATTGGTCTGTAATTGATGCTACTTCTTCAAGCAAAAGGTCATATGCCATCACATAAAATTTCATTGGAACACAAAAAATCTGTAATTATTGTAAAATCATTCTGAACTCCACACATTTAATTGCAAAATAATAACTATTTCACATCAAAATTTGATAGTCAAATTATCTGGATAGCTCCTGAATCCAAATAATGTTGCATAGAAACAAGTTGCGCTAGACATATTCTGAAACTAACAGCATCATGAGTAGCATATTACAAGTTCTGATAGACTCTGATTCTTGGAAAAATGTTTCAAATGAAATTTTTACTTATACACATGTAGATATCTCAAAGATATTTTTAACGTGTTGATGTGTGACCTTTAAATTCAAGAGATGAACCGCTTTTGCAAATTTAATTAATGTTTATATATTTATTCTAATTTTATACCTTACTTCAAATAACTTTTACACCTTACATCAAGATGCAAATGATCATATGTTTCATATTGAATGTACATTGGGTATATTTTTTCATGGCATTGAAAAATTCAGTATAATTGTTAGAGTGATATAAAAAATGGAATAACTTTAAGATGTCTACACTCAATTATAAAAATTGGTGAAATTAAACTAAGCAGCACATAAGAAAAGCTGAAATCATCAAAGGATTAAAAATTTTCACATTCATTAATATAATATAAAGTTCAAATTTTTGTATGATAATGGTTTCACATATGTAAGATCCATGAAATAATTTTCTTCATAATGTGTTTTACTGCAAATATTTTACTTGAAATAAGTATTCTTTTTGTACAATTGGAAGTAGAATTGTAACGAATTAAAAAATGTAAGGAATTTTTCAACATTAAATATTAATTCATCAATTTTTCCATTTATTAAAAATAAAGTATAACTTTTGTTGTCAAAATATGAGAATTATTTGTTTAATTTTGATTGCATCTGAATGATATATGATTTTAACAATCGTACGAAGTATATAATCATTTTTCTATGACGTAATGTTATTCTATGTGGTTAATTTTCAGACTTGAAGAGCTCCATGATCATAGTGTTCATCATCCGTGATAATGTGGTCTATAGTGAAAGATCTGTTGTGGGTAGACACATTTCCTTTTTAGGGCTTACAATCCTTGTTTGTACTCTGACATTTTCTTTCTCACGGGATGAGATTAAGGTCGATGGTTTGCCTTGTTGTAGATATTGGGCATAAGTCTAACTCGTTAATCCTGGTGAGACGCAGGGGTATCTTGTGAGGATGTTTTCACTTTACTTTACTATGGCATATATTTTCAAGCGATAACCGCGGAGACATTCCAGCGAAACTGGGATTGGAGGAAGGGGCCAGTTTTTAATTTTGAATAGAACAGCCGCGGACTAGGGTAGCGTGAGGTTCTTGATTTGGGAAATAGGTGGGTGGAGTAACTGGAGACTTCATTTCCAAATCGGAGCAGTATCAAAGCAGGCCCATGAAAGATGGTGATTGGATTCAGCTCGTTTATTGGTACAGCGTTGACACAGCTGAGCAATCCGTTTTGGCGAGCATCTGGAATCTCCGAGCTCTAATGTGACAGTCCGTTGAAGGGTGTTGACTCGTTTTAACTGCTCAAGTTGCGAAAGAGGCCGCTCGCCTTTCATCGTGGGTCTTTATAGGAGGAATGTAGTTGATTTGAACAGTTAGTAAGAGGCCTCATGAGACTGTGTATCCATATAACGGGGACCTTCAGTGGAGCACAGCTAGAATCAAATGAGCAGCTAATGTGGGCAAGTTTGGAGGGTGGTATCTGCTGCGGAGAGGAGAGTAGATGCGTGGAATTGGGGGTGAAAGAAAACTTAGAAGAGAAGAAAGAACATGAATTTATCACTCATGAGAGCAAGAGAGAATCTGAAATGGTGTTTCCAGAATAAAAGTTGTAGTTCTTAATTGGAAACATAATTCACATGTTACGAACATGTCCTCTTGGTACAATGTCATACATCGGTGTGATTCGTTTGACGGCGCCTTTCCTTTAAAATAGACATATTATCGGGAATACAACGTCAGGGACTTTCAATCCGAGTAAATGTCTGTTAAGAATAAGTATTGAGTTTCACTGCGTTGGTCGCAATCAGGCTGCATCAAAGTCACAATCTGACAAACGAGGTGGTGGTCTTCTTAGTCCATGGGCGATCTTCATCCTCCGGCCAATGAGAATCAGGTCCCAGATGGGCAGAGCCCAGACAATGGCGTTGCATCCCACGTCGGAACAGACCTTTTCTATTTGATACCTCTATAACTGTGAATCACTGGACCTTCATTCCATGGACTGTTGACACGCAACGCACTGCTTCGTTCTCTCACTCAGTTTTGGTTCTTTCCGAACGGTGGGGAGGATATGTTTCCCATGTGTATCGGGTAGTCATGATGTCAGGATAGTTGTGCATCATGCTTCTGATAATTGATCGTTTTATAATATACAGAACTGCAACTCATGAAACTGTGCATGCTGTGAACATGTTTTGGACGAACTGCATTGGATGAAATATAATTAAGTGCTATGCAGTTCGTCCAATGAGCCTTCCACAAAGTTATTGGTCACCACATTTCAACGTAATAGCTACCTGCACATGCATTTTTCTATAAATCACATCCATTGATTTATACTAGTGTAAACATTTTTTCAGTTCGTCTTGCTTTATATAATTCCAAAGGGACGATTTTAGCATAAGAGAGATTCTATGAAAATCTTATTGCTTTTACAGATGATCTTAGTCACCCTCTTCACAATTGTATGCTCCACATAATAATGTTGTGAACATAGTTTACTATTATGACGTAAAAGCATGCAACAGATTTCATGGACTTATGGACAATAAATTCGCGATTCAACAATTCAATTATACAGGCGTGTGAGATCTGCTTCTTTGCAAGCACAGAACAAAGGCTTCGTGTTTTAAAAGTGCATGCTGAGAGACTACAGTTTTCAGCTACAGCGAGGCAAGCAATTTTTATGATATTATCTGCCGTTATTAAAAGTTACAAAGGAGCAGAAATCTTCAAAATGAAATTTTACTCATGCTAGTTACTAACTTGAGACTTCTCAGTCAAAGTACTTAAATATTACGAACGAAAGATATGAAAGAAACTGCTTGATTTGTGTCGATGGGAATCCTATAGTTCACAGGAAAGTTGGTAGAGAATTCGGATCTCATTCAGTCCTCTTTATTCTCAAACGCATAACAATCCAAAGGCTACGGGAGCAGCAAACGACCGTCCTTCTTAGCTAGATAAACCTTCGAAGAGCATCATGGCGCTTTGCAAGAAAGAATTGGATGAAACTTCTGAATCCCAAATGGGACAAAAATTAGGTTCATCTACATATGATGTGTCAGTGTGAAAAATCTACACTCTGGGCAGGTAAACTAGACACCCAAATGTGAAGGACAACCGATCGACCCCGAAACTTGTTTGGCGTGTGTGCAGGCATAGGAAGCATGACTTAGCCGATAAGTTCAAAGGACACTGTTTCATTGGTCTCATATCTACACGGGTCAGTCTTTGATAACGAATGCTCCATCATGCTGAGAAATGGTGACTTTTCAGCTTCTTGCAGTTCCCTGTGTCGCAATCACATCTTCGCTGTGCATGGTTCACTCTCGTCGACCCCAGCCCCAAGCCCAAACATGAAAACCCCAAACAGTCTCCGGCACAGACTCGTCGGCCATCGCCGCTGCTGCCTGGCACGAAGTCGTGGTCGCCTGCCTCCCTCCGGCGAGCTCAGAGGCCCGGCGCCTGCGAACGGGGAGAGCAGATCCCCGAGCCATCGTCGCCGACCGGCAGCGGCGTTCGGACGCGCGGAGCAAAATGCGACCAGGGGGCCGCGCACGGCAATGCCCGAGAGAACCCCGCTCCTCTCCCTCTTCAGAAACGGCCTCGGCCTTGTTACTTGCAGCCTAAGTCCGAGTGCCCCGGCCCGGCCCGGCCCGTCCCGTCCCGACCCGGGCTGGGCTGGCCTGGGCGAGCACAGGTTTTGACTGGCCCAGCGTTGGAGCCGTGTGGTCGCTATCCGACCCAGCGACTCCTGTTTGACGACGACACCGGCGAACTCCATCAAACCCGGCCTGACTTCCCCTGTCACGGATTGTCCTCACAATCCTGCAATCCACCGTCGCATGCCATGCCATGCTATGCTATGCCATGCCATGCCATGCCATACCATACCATACCAGGCCGCTGGGAAGGCCAGATTGCGTCGCCATCGATGGAACTCGCCCCCGCCGGATTCACTACTGATTCGGTCTCGCTGAAAAGTAAATGGCCCCTCGGAAGTCAATAGCGCCCGAGCAGGCGAGTAACATTCCTGAATCGCAGCCAGCAGGCTGCAGGGCTGCAGGCTGCCTTTGCCCGCTGCCTGCCATGGAGGTAAGTTCCCGCAGGGCCGGGGATTGGTGGCCCCGAACAGGACGGTCTTCCGACTTCTTTCTAATCGGGGCCTGTCCGTGATTAAGGGGAGACGGAGCTCCTCCTTGAGCCCGAGGATGCCCTGGAGAAGGGTTTGAAGAGACACTTTATATGGAAATATCTTTTATGGAAGCTAACCGCTGTAGTAGGCTCGATAAAATGAAGGGCTAAAATTGAATGGCCAGGCAGTGCAAAGCCCAAGGTACGGTGAAATCATTTCCGAGTCATTTCACTGCCTGCGCATCGCGCGGGCAGTCGCGGGCAGGGCCGTGGCCGTCCGGGCTCGCGAGAACACGAATGGGAACGGGGCATCGACGGCGCACCGTTGGCCCGCGAGCAGGAGAGTGTGCCCGGCAGGCTGCGAACTCTGCCAACGCCTCGACGGGGCGCGGACCTTTGGCGGTCTCTATTCTTATTCGCCTCATGATCTTCAAAATTTGGTATCGCTCTTCCTCAAGTGGATCTATTTATCCAGCCCTCTCGCTGCGTATCTAGGGCTACGGGTGCCACGTTGCAGCACGCTGGATAAGATGCTCCACATCGACGGCGGATGGCTGCGAGCGAAGGGAAGCTGTGAGATGTGGATCCTGCGGTTGCGTGCTTGACGTGGTGGATGCACCCTGCCCGCTGCCCGGTGCCCGGCGGAGGAAAATGTATGGGGATGGTGTGAAGCATGCATTGAGAGCATGGCCGAGGGCCGAGCACGTGGCAACCGTGCACGGGTGTCGGCCTGCAGTCCAAGTCGAGTTTGACTCCACGACATGGGCCCAACTGTCCTCAGTCCAGGAGGTGAGAAAACAGGGAAAAGTGCAGGGGTGAAAACTCCTCTTTACCCGAGATGTAAAGCCGTTTATTTATTATTCAAAACGGCGCGGGGATTAACTGCTGGTTACCCTTAGCGGGAGAGGATGACGAGAGGATGAGGGGGACCCCCTCAAACTGGCGCATGAACGATCGCAGCCGTCGATCGGCGCCACTGATGATGGCCTTTACTGGAGTGAGTTGAACTCGAGTTCCTCGGCGGGATCCACGGCACGGTTACGAAGGCAAACTAATCGCGGAGCGACGGAGATGTTTTCTTTTTCTCCCATCTCGCCTCTGTGGCTGGGGATCTCGGGCAGCGTGGGGAGTTTAGGCGACAGATGGATACTATTTGCTGGGGCGGGTGTAAAATCTCGTCAAATTCCTCCGACAGAGATGAATGTCCAATGGGACGCCGCGATGCTATGTGCTATTTGGTGTATGCATGTGGAGGATGGGTCCTGCATGCGGATGACCCTTTCCATCCTTGACTTTTCATGTTCCGAGCGTCGTCCATCCGCTTTTGCAGTTACCGGGCCACATCCATCCATGTCGGTATTCTCACCCATCCATCTGACCTCTAATAATTCCTTGGACCGACTCTCCGAGCCACATGACGTGGAGGTTGAGGGTGGCTGCTGTCGAACTGGGCCGAGCCTACATACAACGCTAAGGATCACCGGTAAGGGAAAACCGGTGTTAAACGTGGACGGGAAAGAACGAGATGGACCGAGATGGCCCGCCGCAGCGTGATTCCAGGAAGGTGGGCCGTTACTTATATATGCTTACAGCCTGTTTTAACTTTTACCCTTGAAAACCTTGGAGTTGCTCGTCCGTTCCCGTCCTCTCCGACGTGGTTGCCACATCAGCCAAGATTCAGTTTGGACGGCTCGGATGCATCACGCGTGGGATCTGTTGTGACACGCAACAGGGCGCGTGCGCTCCCCCTGAGCATGCGCTGATGTCGATCCCGTTTGTTCGAGATCGGACGACACCCATCTGCTCGTTGTGGATCCCACCATCGTCGGATTTATACGGAGGGGCAAACCCTAACATTAGAGGAGAGTCGGGAATACCCCGCGGATGTTAGAGCGGGCGAAACTGCGAACGCTGGAAAGAGGGAAAGTGTGTTCAGTCTTGGCCGCTCCACGGAACGGAAAGCGTCCGTCCGGTTGTCCTGCGTTGGCCCGTGTTTGCGTCGTGGGGATGTAGTTTGTTATGGCTCATAAAGACCAGGGGCCGATCGCGAGCGTCCAACTTCGCATGAAGCGCCGAGATGCAGCCAGATGGATATGCGTGCGAGCATGCGGACAAAGAGAAGCCAGGTCCATGTTTTACATTCCCACGCCATCCGTGTGAAGCTGCGGTAAAACTTCGCCCCCGTTACCTCCGTCCGGGGGGGGCGAGTAAGTCTCCCTCTCGCCTCATCTTGAGACCTTCTTGTTCTTTCTCACCTGACCGATGGCAACCTGCCGGGCGGCAAGCGCAATAAAAGATAGTATTTCTGCGTTGCCGAGCGGGCCCGGTGGTCCTTTTATCCAGGACGACCTGATCCGACGGCCCTCGGAGGCCGAGACGGGCCGATCGAGCCGTGGATTTTGCCTCGGACCGGAGGTTGCGCTTTAGGTTTGGTGCACGGAAATGCGCATATGCCGAAACTGGGTGGGGAAAGAATGGAAGAGCAGGTATCTTCGGAGGAAAGCGACGACGCGTGGCCCGGCGACGGGTAGAACCAGAGGATGACGGGCTCGGGCTTGTGGATTGCCCTTCTTCGGTGCCGGCACTGGAGATGTTGAAGAGACCGGGAAGACTCGCATCAGATGAACGGACGTCGTGTCCTGCGAAGTTGACATCGCGCAGGAGGCATGACGTGGTGCCGGACAAAGGTAAAAGTCGCGCGGGATTTTTGACCGGGCGGGGGTGAAATCTGGCCATGTATGGCGAAGGTGGCAGTGCGCATCCAGGTGGCCATGATGGGCTTCGGCTCCCGCTCTCTCACAAAAGGGGCCTCACGCGGCCCGATCCCATCGCATCCCATCCCATCCCCACATCCGTCTTTATGACCATGGATGGCCTCATGAGCGAAAGGAAAGGGCTTGGCTGCCCGGCCTCGGGTGGACCACTGCACGGCAGGCCTAGGGTAGGAAATGTAAGTCTAGCTCCCTCGCCCATTTGCACTGCCCTTCCTTTCCTCATGTTCTTCCATCGAGCCTTCCATTGGCTTCGATTTGTTCTCACATCTCCCTTTCCCTCCCTTCCTTTCTCCGTTGCTTTCTCTATCTTCTTCTCCCCCCCTCTCCTCCTGGACGACGGACTCGACTCGAGCGCCACGAGCGTTCTTACTTCGTCGCGAGCAAGAAGAGCGAGCGAGGAACAAAGCTTGCATTTGGTTTCCGCTGCTCATCAGCGCCTGCGACGCCCGCATCGCTGCCTGCGCTGGGCCTGGAGGAGAGCAGTAGGTAAGCCACGGCGAATTTCGGAAAGAAAAGGTTCTGAGCATCGGTGGCGCCGTGTATGGTTGTTCTGCGGCGACAGGCTCGTTCAATCCTCGTAGCGAATAGCAGATGGGCCCGACAGTAGAAGGTGCATGCAGTAGCGCCGCGCTTGCATCTCCTGCGCTTGTGGTGCCGGAAGCTGTTGATTCCTGTTCTTTTACAGTTTTCGTTCATCCAATCAGCCGAACACCCTCATGGACCAGTGCGGCGGAAGTTTTCTGTTCTCCGTTGTAATCATTTCGCACCACATCTGGTCATCTTCTTTCTTCTCGGCGCATGCATTTCTCCTCCGCCAGTCTGTTTCCTGGGCCGTCCTGTCCTTGCCTTCGTACTGTCTTTGTCATTCCCTTCTTCCATCTCCTCGGTGCCGATGGATGAAAGGCAGCGCTTTCTACGTTCTTTGTTTGTGACATTCTCATTATCTCCTTCGCTGTTTCCTCCTCCCCGTTGCTGCGATTGCAAAAATCGTTGGCATGTTATCCTCCTCCGAAACAAGTTCAAACGTTAAGTCGAGTGAGGGAGCATTCAGTTTGAGTGCCCCTAGGTTGTCACACTCCCTCTGAATCGGGATGTCGCCCAACCTCGAGTCCTCCGCAGTCTAGGTCTCCTGACTTGTTTGGAGGCCGCTGTTGACAACTTTCACTCTTTATCATGTGTCTTCCGCATTGGTCCCCTCTTCCACTCCTGCTCGTGGTCTCCAGCCTTTTGGGGGATTGTTCTGAACACTTTTGTATTAACTAGTGGTTGTCCTGGATGCAGACTTCGCCTCTTACGAGTGGCTTCGTGGCCTATCTTGCGAGCTTCGTCTCCTTCCCAGCTCTGTTTCTCTCTCTGGAGGGCTCACGTCATTCATGGATATGGAGTACTCCCAATTCGGTTATTGATACCTCTTCAGAAAAGCAGAGCAAACTCTTGTAATGAGGTCGGCATTACGCATCAGGGAAATAGGGAGAGCATGTGGAGAGGCTTGAAAGAGCTTAAAGTGAGGGCATCACGGCCCTGAGTACTGAGCATGGAAAGAGGTCGCGAAGGTCGGCGAGGCGGTGCAGGGGGAGGCCCAGTTTCTGCACCTCGCCGTCCGCGAACAAGTGGATTCAAAGATGCGACAGGTCGGGCTCGATGCAATCTCGAATTGAAAGCTTGTGTTTTGATTCTTTCACGAACTCCAACGCCCTCGGTTATAAATTTCGATTGTTGGGAGATGAGTAGTATCGCTTTGATATTACACAAGCGAAATTGATTCTTAAGCGCTGAGCTAAGATCAGTCTCATCACCTCTTTCTGGGTTGGTGAGTGGAGGGGTTGGGGAGTTTGTTGACAAACTTGCTGTACGAAGCCAGATCAGCGTCGGCCGATTTCGTTGTGTGTGACGTCTGGACCTGGCTCTTACTATCTTGTGGAAATGTGGATCCGGGTTGGGAAAGCTTCGGTAGTCCAAATCATCGTTGGATGTCTTTGGTTTTTAGACATACCTTACACCGGAAGTATCCCAGAACTTCATTTAATCTCTCTGTGAAGACAACCTGCACATATTTTAGTTAGAGGGCGCTTAATACGCATCCTTGCATTCTCCGCTGATCTCGGCGTTGTCTGGTTGATACAACCTTTTTGGTTTGGCGAACTTTTACCATCGTCGGAGACTTTGGATTGTAGTTTGTAGTACGATGCAATTTTTAGCTCCTGTTTTTGGGTTCTCTCCTGACGAAGCTCCTCCAGTCGGGAACCTACTGGCAACTGAACGTTGTGAAGAAATACTTGATCCATTGGATCTTGTTGGAGAAAACACTCTTGAAGGAGTGAAGATCTAACATTTACATTGTGGTGTGCTCGCAGTTGGAGAAGATGGAGACGATATATTGGATGACGCACACAATCAGAGGCTTCGTGAGAGGCCGAGTAAGAAAGATAGTAGTAGTGGCCCAGGAGGTCAAGGATTAAACTCAAATAGTATTGGATCTGCTTCTCGCAATAAAAGGAAACGGCAAAATTCGCAGGAGGTACAGGCACAAGCTAGAAGCAGTACTGCCGATGAAGTCGATGAAACTACGGAGGATACAGAGATGGGAGCCTCAGAGGACGATGATGATCCACCTCCCCCACCCATTCCTCGGCGTATGGGGAAATCACGGCCTCAGGGGAAGGTTAGTCTTTTCTCTTTTGCAGAAGTCTTCTACGTCCTTCAAGTCGACGCCAGTTTTCAGCCTGAACCAACGAACTAAATTATCTCATCTTTCTTGCAGTTTTTGGACGATGGAATCAGCGGGGATCTCCCAGCTGTTCCGCGCAAAGCTCGAACTGGTGAGGGAACATGTCTTCTACCTTCAACATTTCAAACGAGAACACCTACGTCGCATTCTGCTTCTGGCATCAGTCTTTGCTCGAGTCATGACTTCATTCTACCCACAGTCCAGGAATCTTCCTCTAAGCCCGTGTCGTTCGTGGAGTGTGTTGCAGCAATTTTGAAAAGACCTCAAGAATCACCTTCTCCTCCGGTTGTTGAGGCTCCACCCTCGCATGGGCCTTCCGTGATTCCGCGTACTCCGGCACCTTCGAATGCCCCTTCGTCATCTTCTGTAGCATCTTTGAAGCCGGGAAGAAGAACGGTAAGAGAATTGTGTTCCAGCGCATCGATTGGCTGGTGACATTGGAGTCGCGTTGTTCTCTGTTCCCCTTTCGGAATCCGTGTCTTACCATTTCGTTGGTTGTTCTTCTGCCGCAGAAGCCTAGCAGCTCCAAGCCACGCGCTGCCAAACTACCGAAGGTAAAGACGTATGGTTGAGTGATGAGTCACCACTCTGGATACAACGTTTTGCGACGATTCTTCGGGTTAGAAAGGAGCACTGCAGATTTCCAGCTCCAACATGTCCAATTGTGCCTCAGCGGGATGGCAACTCCTCTCATCGAATCTGACGTCACAAACTTCCATTCTTGCAGGTATCTCAGCCTAGTATATCAGAGTCCGAGGTGGAAGTTGCGGAAGCTCTTTTTGATCTCGCTTTGGGGATCTTCCAGCCTCCTCCAGTCCAGGAAATTAATGCAGAAGTGAAAAGCGAACCGAAGCCGAAGATAGAATCGAAACAAGATGCTGAGGTCAAGTCTGAGCCGAAAATGTCCGTCAGTACTTCTGCGGCCAAATCATCTCCACCTCGGCCGCCACCGCCGCCGCCGCTGCCTCCTCCAGTGGCACCAGCCGCCTCTGCAACATCGGCGCCGTCAGCACTTTCATCCCCTTCAGTTCCCTCAGTTTCTGCTGCACCTACCTCTTCAGTCTCGGCGGCCACACCACCTCCTGCTGTGACATCTACGATCTCAGCATCTGTGTCGGCCTCTCCCGCTGCCCAAGCAACGACGCCATCACCTGTACTCTCGCCTTCACCTCCACCGCCAGCAGCCGCGCCACCCCCCGCCGAGGGTAAGCATCGCATTCATCCTATCACCACCTTCAATTCCAAATACAGACTCTGTTTCATCGCGCAAAACTCGGAGTCATCGTTGTTGTACTAACGTACTCATTGGCATTTGTAGCTCCTAAGCGGAAACGTCCAAGGATTCGGACGAGGCCGGATGAAACTGGATCTTCCTCCCAGACGCGGGCTTTGGGAAGCAGTGCTGGTTCCCCAGCGGTTCCCAGCATCTCTGGACCTCCTCCGCCTTCGAAATCGGAGCCAGAACAGGTCTCAACAAGCAATTCTCCTGTTACAGAGAAGAGTCCTACACGGTCAGAGGCTTGTGCGCCGGCGCCTGCGGGGCCACCTGCTGCCGCTGTGGCTGCAGCAGCCGTTGTCCCTCCTACTGCTCCAGCGGCACCTACACAATCAGTTTCTAGTCCACCAGCTACCGTTCAGAGACATAATTCTCTCGAGAAGAAGGCACCAGCGGAGAAGAAGATCACGAAAGTCGAAACCAGCAGCGTTTCCGGATCTTCTGATAAAAAGTCCAATGCGCAGTTCGATCGCAAGGCTGTGCCTGCTAATATGTCGTCACCTCCGGCAGCCCCTCCTCGGGAGGCAGACCAAACAGCCAGTGCTCCAGCTGTGAATGAGCCAATCACGAAATTGGAGCTCGGGAAAAGGTATTGCGACCATTCAATAGGAAATGCATGCTGGATCAGCTATGCTTCGCTGCTTACTTCAATGTTTGGTCGAATGATATACTCTCTAGTTGCGGTTGGGATCAACCTTCTTCCATTTTTCACGTGTTATTCTCCTTCTTCAGGTCTGCGCAGCAAGCAAATGCGACTTCTGATGGTGTGAGACCGATCATCGATTTGATGGTGTGAATCTCTCCCCATCCTTCATTAGTTTTCTTCAATATCAGTTCTAAGGTCACAATTGGCAGTTCGCGCGACGACATTCAAACTAATTTTCCACTCGTGGGTCACTCTGTTTCAGGCGCCCCCTGTGTCTAAACCCACGTCAACTTCAGCAAATGAGCGGACAACGGAGGCCTCCGCCGTCTCCAACAAGGAGATAACAGATAAGGCCCATGTAAGTATCAAATGTTTGACAGTGCACCTTTCGTATTCTCCGTTGACACATAACTTTCGACATCGTGAATTACTACCACAGTAGCGCGGTCGAGTTAGTGTTGATATGTTTCTACTGCTTCCATAGGTGGAGCCTCCTGCACCCTCAGAAGGTACGTGGATGGAGAGGGAGAAGGAGCGGGACAAGGAAAGAGAGCGTGAACGTGAGGTGCAGCGCGAAAAGGATAGAGAAAGGGAGAGAGAACGTGATAAAGAGCGCGATCGTGAAAGAGATCGTGAAAGAGAACGTGAAAGAGAACGTGATAGAGAGCGTGAGAAAGATAGGCAGCGAGAGAATCATAGAGAAAATGCTCAGCGGGAGCGCGAGAATCAGAAAGAAATACCGAGGGAAAGAGACAGAAAGGAAGAGAGGGAAAAGTCTGAACACGGCAAACAACAGCCCCCGGTGCAACGATCGGGGAAGATGGGAAAATCCGAGTCGAGAGTTCAAAAGGCAGAGAGAGCAGGTACGTCACTGTCGTAAATCGAAGTACTCATTTTAGCCTCAATCGTTTCTTTGAACACCTGTATCCTTATCTCTCTTTATTTCCATAACATGCCCGTAATGTCAATTTTGCAGCGTCTGCGAATGCAACTTCAGCAGCGTCTTCATTTCTGGCTTCGGCTCCACCGCCGGGTGCTGCGGTTGCTGCAGGTGTTTCTAGCGCTCCATTATCTGTACCTGGAGGTGTATCGGGATGGGCGATGGGTATGACCGGAGCTGGCGTGCCTGGAGTTGGGTAAGTGGAGACGTCGCTCGCTTAGACTTATGCGAATTCAAGTGTTGATCATGTGGCAGGAAATTGAACATTTCGTGCATTGTCCGCAGATATTACGATTCTACCGCTGCAGCTGCTGCCACGTGGCCTGGGGCTCCTGTACCGGGAGCGCCGCCTGGTGATGAGACCGCTCCTCCAGTACAAGTAAGTCCTGTTATCAGTTGGAAGAGGCGTTGGGACCTCAAAATTCCTGGATTTCGCTGTTGTCTTCGATCCTCTAAGGAAGTCTGAAGGCAACCTAAGATAATGCTACGTCGATGGACAGATTTCCGTTGGGTATCCCACAATGAGGGATATGTCTTAGTTAGAAGGCCTCCGTGTCACAGATGAGCCGCGAAACGAAGATGACATGACCCGCTGTTTTTAATTCGTGCCCAGCTAGTCGATTGCTCAGAGAATTGTGGGCCTAAGTTTTAGCAGGATGGATCGTGGTCTTTCAAACGTGGTATCCACGGATTGCGAAGTACTGAGGGATTGTTTTTTGTGATGTTGGCTTGATTGCAGTTGCCTCATACATATATTCTCCAACAGCAGCAGCAGAGACAACCTCTGAAACGGTGTGCTCGTCATGTTTACATTGCACATTTTATCGAAATGCAACAAAATATTCAGCGGCAGTCTTATCTTCATGCCACTGCATATCAAAATTCTGCCAGTTTGTTTGGGCCGCAGCTCGGCACAAAATCCTACAACTTGAACCATCCCTTACCTCCCTCCGAGTCTCTCTTTGGTTCAGGTCCAGTAGGACCTATAGCGGGTGGCTTGAGTGTTGCTCCCGGACCTAGTGTGGTGGCAGGTGGTGGTGGAAATGTTCCGGGGCTTGTGGGGACAGTGACGGAAAGGAATTTAGGGCCATCTACGCTGGCAGCAAGTGCGCAGAGCAAGGAAAGGGCATATATGGAGTCCATTGGCAGGAAACAATCTTCTCAACCTGCTCAGCAACACCAGCAACCAACTCAAAATGTTCCCTCTTTGTCCTTACAGGTGAATCCATCGGGCAATTACCTGGTCCCTTCGGGGCGGGACAGTGATTGTTGAAAATTTGAAGCTTGCGAAGAAGTGAATAGAGTTCATGGCCGCTTCTTTCATGACGGTTCTGGATATGGTCTTTTTTGAAATGTTTTATATGTCTTGCATCAACGTTTGAAATTTTGTACCTTTGGTTTCCTGTTCTTATGTAAAGTTGTTGGGTTAACAGACTGGCACAACTGCTGCGGGGAGTGTTGCCGCCGCCACTGCTACTGTAGCAAATGGAGGACCTGGAGCAAATTCTGGACATGGAAGTGGTGGTACTCACATGAATGTAAGCTCCGCTGCGCCGACTGGTTCAAATATGGTCGTGCCGGGTGCAGGTTCTGGTAACGGGGGCGCTGCAAATCATGCCGCTGCTGCCCAAGCTCAGTATCTTCAAGGTTTTATGCAGCAAGGTGGCTTCCCATTTCCCTTTCAGGGTGCTCCCTTCGGACCTCCAACTTTCATCGGTCCTCCAGGGCATATTGGTCCTCAACAGGTGAGACTTTTCAAGCTTTTAATCAAGTGTAGCACATGGGGACCATAGGCTGAGTTTATTGTCGAAACTCTACCTTTCGGCGTGGATACGGCTCAAGTTTTCTGATAATGAGTACATAGTACTTGTGCGAGTATACATTTGGTACTCAATTAAATTGTGGTCACTTTTTGTTTGTTAGCAGGCTGCTCAGTATTTCGGTACCCAGTATTACCCAAGCCACATGGTGCAACATACACCTTCTCACGCCCAACAACAGGTACAACAGCCATCTGGCACAAGTACTGTGGCTGGATCCGCTCTGAAGCAACAGCATAATTCTCAGCAATCGGTTCGAAGTTTCCCCCCGAACTCTCCTCAACATCAACATCAACAACAACAGTCGTCTCTAGCTCCGCCCTCCCAGTCACCTTCTCACTCGCAGCAACAGCACCCACAAGGTTCAAATTCTCAGCAAGTACAAAGGCCTGCCGACAGGGACAGGAATAACGCAGGGGATAGCAGTTCCACTGCCGAAAGCAAATTTCCAATGCTGCCAAGAGGAATGTACGGCCAGTCTAATAACAATGTTACTGTGTCCAGCGTCAACTCATCGGCGTCTGTGGTCATCGGTGCCGGCATGCAAAATCTTCCCAATCAGGACTTCACCCTCATCAATACCATGGGATCAAAGCAGGGCAACAAGCAGCAACAGCAACAACAACATCAAGCTGCTGGCCAGCTCGCAGCTCAGCAGCAATCGTCTCTTGCGTCTCAGTTGCAGCAGCAACAGCAACAACAGGTGGTTGTCCAGCATCACGGCAGTAGCCCCACATTGCAAATGTCTTTGAAAGGTATTGATCAGCCGTCTTCACAAACGTACTCTTCGATGTCCATGGCTGCTATGAATAGAGGACCTGGCCCCATAGGACTTGCACCTGTGGCTGCCGTCATGGCTCCGCAGGGGCATGTCATGCTTCAGGGCATGGGAACGGATCCAGGCAGAGGGCATGTTCCACACCACCAATCAGGTGTTGCGCAGGCCCATCAACACCCTCTGCAACAAGGGCAGCAACAACCACGAGGTGTGACGATGCAGAGGGTAGGTACTGGGCCACCAGGTGAGGACAGAGGTGGTATGGCCGATGGAGGTGCTTTCAACAATCGAAATGCTCGGGACTCGGGAGACGAGCAAAAAATTCCTTCGAAAAGGGGAATGAGCTCCTCATCGGCTTTGACTAGGGTAGACATGGAGACATCCTCTAGTATGCAAGGGTCCCCAACCGGTAGTGGAGTGCAAGCTTCGAGGATGGCAGGGAATGTTGGCTCAACGTTGAATCTCATGAGCCCAACATCAGCAATAATGGCTTCGCGATCAGGACAGTCTGCAGGTGGGAGTAGCCTTCAACAGTCAGCGCCACCACCTTCTGGAAGTCAAAATTCCAAGCAGCAGGTCATGCCACGTGGCAAAATTCCACCAGGAGGTGCCCCTACAGCCACTTCAGCACAATCGCCATTATCATTTTCAGACAGAAATCCAATGGGAGCTGTATTGTCTAGTAAGGCAACTAGCCAGAATCTGTCATTAGCAGGAGCTAACGTTGCTCCGACTAGCCAGGGCTTGAGGCAGGGTCCCGTAACTCAGCATCCTTTGAAGCTTTCTAACCGGCCATCTCTCGGATCGATGCCCACCCCATCGGGTACAGCACCTCAGGAAGTGCTTGCAGCCGCGATTGTGAAGCAACGACAACAAGCAAGACCACAGGGGCAGGTGACTCCTAATCCTGGTCCTCCCTCGAGGCTTCCACCGGGTAACCAAGGGGGTCAACCCACATCATCCGGCATGCCCCTACCCCCGTTACCGCCAGTATCGAAGTCTACAATGAGCAGTGCATCTAAAAGCACGTCTGCTGGTAAGGGATCTTTCCCGCTGTCGCACAAGCCTCCTGGTGGCGCTGCGAGTAAGCGTTCATCTCCTGCGAGTGGTCCTCCAAATGTTGGTTTATTGGGGCCTAGCCCACCGCCGGCAAAGCCTTCCCCTCAACAACAAGGTCAGGGTCAACACCATCTCCAGCAGACCTCCCAGCAACAGCAAAACGTGTCTCAGATCCACTCACAGCAGACTCAGCCATCGCAACAATCAATGCAGCAGTCTCCGCAGCAACCCCAGGCACTGAGTACTGCACAGCAGCAACAGCAGCAATACCAACAGGCTCAACAGGCTCACATGAATTCACAACAGGTGCAACAGGCGAAGCTCCAGCATCAGCAACAACAGATGCACCACCAAATTAGACAGCAGATGTATATGCAGGGTCCCTCTTATCAACAGCACCAGCAGCCTGGATCTCCAATGAATCCCCATCCTCAGCAGCCATCTGTGATGCATCAGCAATCTCAGCAATCTTCACAACAGATGCACCAGCAGGCAAGTCCGACATCACCGCAGGCCCAGCAACAACAGCAACACTCTTCTCCGCAATTACATCAACAGCAGCACATGCAGGGGGCGCCAACGTCATTTTCTGGTCACTCATCAAACGGTGGTTTATCATTAGGTCCGCCGACTTTGACGTTGGGAACTGGGAGTAATGGTAATAGCTCTAATTCATCACGTGCCTGTAGTACTGATGGTATGGCCAATTCGCAAGGCCAGGCCCCGAGGTCTCATTCAGGAGCTAGCAAGGGCGGAATGAGCGGCAGTGGAATGCCAATGCCAAACTCGAATTCACAGAGAAGCCACGGCAGTGGTCCGTCGTTTATGCATGGAGGTCAATTCAATTCTGGTGTCCCAAGTGGACAACAACAATCTAGCAGTCCTAGGAATGGTCCGGGATCACCCTACGTGCAAACGTCCTCAAATACTGGAGGAGGTGGAAAGTCAGGGGAGCAAAAATCTGCATCAGGTATTGATGTCTTTCCAATTTCCTAGCATTTTTGTAATAAATTTTTGTAATTGCTTATAAAGTATGTGTCAGTTGTAAGTGAAAGTGGAGCTCCATGAGTGTACCGTCCTGGGTCTGCCATTAAATCCTTGAAAGAACTGCTTTCATCCTCTTTGTTCATGCTTTCTTTCAGATGGGTTGTCTGCAAGGGTATAGGGTTCAGTGTTTATCCATCTAGATCAGTGCTGTGCTTTCCACCCGAAGGAATTTCACCCTAAAGCTGTACATGTACTGCATTAGTTAGCATTTCTTTACATCTCTTGAATGTTATGACGATTTCGGCTGTTTTTTGAAGTTATAATTTTCAAATATTGACTCTACTACCTAAGAGTTCTCTCTATTGTAATGGCCACGTCCAATAAAGTCTACATGGACTTATTCTCTTTGCCTGTTTCTTGTAGATGCCAGTGGACAAGAGCAAATGAATGGCATGCGTATGATGTCAGGGTCGTCTCCTTCCAGAATGCCGTCGGGTTCTTTGAATTTGCAGTCGATGCCACAACGGCCGAACTCCGGAGGCTCATCAGCAGGCAAGTCACTTGGAGGTCAATTTGCCGGTAGTAATTATGGTGAAGGTGTTGGAGCTAGGAGTGGACTCATGCTTTCTGTTGGCTCTCCAACTATGGCTTCCAACAACAATTCACCCGGCTCCCATGTGATGTCGAACAATGGATCAGCAAATAGCAGTGGACCCAATTCCAGTCCTCACATGGGATCTGATGGACGTCCAATGTTTGGGAGTTCATCAGGCTCAGCTAATCAAATGTCCATGGCAAGCCAAGGCCATGGGGCATCGCCACATCAGTCTTCTCTTTCATCACCGCCAGGCCCCACTCCTAACAGCCAAAGTGGACAGTCTGGAATGCTCGGTCAAACGTCAAGTGCTGTGCAACCTTGAAGCTGATGACTGCTACTCTCTGGATTTAGACTGCCGATTTGTGCATTCATTTTGGGATTCTTAGGTTTATCGAAGTGAGGAGTCAGATACCTGGGATGAACTCTGCGTGGATAAGATTCGACTGTGATTCAAGTACTATCGGTCTAGTTGAGGGAAAGATGACAGTTTTGTCGAGGAGAGACGCACAGCCCGTCCCATCATCAAGCAAGGGAATTTTCTGCGGCTTCTGGGTTCAATTGCGGAAACCTCAGTGAGCATTCCCACTTATCGAATGTATGTGATATTTGGAACCTTCCTTCTCATGCAGTACTGGAGTTAACTTTCGGAGTTAACGTAGATCGGTAGCTTGTTTGATTCTACAGTTCGCATTCAGACTTCGGCTGCCTTCAATTGTAAATTGTATAATACTGATCTTGATACTGATTTTGAAAATGCTATGTCCACAGGTGATGCGCAGTATTTCTTGGATGCTAGGTCATGCATCGCAGTAGGCAGAAACTCATATACACCGGAATGCAACGTTGCAGTTATTTGGGTCACCTCTGTAGCAGTTGTGCAATCCGCTTGTGAGAAAAAGTAAATATGTAGATTTGAAAGTTAGTTGTAGGCCCCAACAATGCGGTGGTGTGAATGAAGCACATAAAGTAGGCATTCTTACTCCCTATACGGAGAAAATTATGAAGAGAGCATATTTGCTCGACAAGGAAGTCGGTGATTTTGGATCGTTTGCACTGGCTGTAAGAAATGCCGTCTTTCTGGAGTGCGGTTCTTCGAGTCTTAACATCATGGATGTGTTACTGGCGTGAGTTGATGTTGTTTCCACGTTAGATCACCCAGCGAAAGATCAGCAGGTTAGCTGTACACGAAGGCAAAAGGTCTAAAGTTCTGATCTGGACAGAATTCGACAGGAGACTGGGTTGTGAATGCCGAAGGTACCTACAGGATTCCACTGTGGAGGTTTATCAGTACGAGCTGAATTGAGTGTCACTAGATGGCTTGCGATAACTTTCCAGCAATCCCTGGGTGAAGGGATAAGGGAGTAGCAAATGGTTACAAATGGTTAGGGATAGGAACGGTGTGGTTTAGGTAGGACGGAAGATGTATAAAGAGGTATTGTACGTGAGGTTTGTAGGACCTATAGTAAGTGGGCTGTGATGGAGCCCGCAAGAAATGTCAGATACAGAGTGCAAAACAAATGAGCCTTGTCGGTCAGTGATGTAGTAATATGTTGAATGGATTGTAGGATAAAGAGGTACATTTCAAGACTCCGTGAGCCAAGGGAAGTTGCCAAACACACGGATCTAACTCTGCTTTCTGATCAAGAGGACATTGGATTCTGTTTATCATGTTGTCGTTAACCAAGTGACCTCGACCCTAGATCCATAGACCGGCCCGGAGTTTATGTAAATAGAATTAATTATTACCCTTGCAGGTGGTATTTTACCTCACCTTTCTACCAATGTGGTCAGGGTCATGAATGGTTTCATTTGTTTAACGCCCAGAAAGAAATACAAATGGGTACATACTTTCAGGTGGAGTAAGAGGTCACTGAAAGTTGTAACTCCATGACATCTACAGTCGTTGATATTCAATTCTATCCTTTGCGACTATTTGTTAGTGTGACACCGGGAAGCAGTTTGCAGTCTGATCTTCATGTGATCCAGTTTTCCACTTCATGAATGTCTACAGGAAGGATGTTATGAAGTGAGGGTCCGTCTCCAAGATTCTTCGCTACGTGGTTAACTCGGAATTCTTCCTACGCGTAGCTACTCAGTAAGAAGACTAGACAGTTAATGCGGAAAGTGACCCTGGTATAAACTGCCTAGGGCCTTGGTAATGTAAAGTTGCGAGGCTACGGGAGCAGTCACAGGGTAAGTTGAAAAAGTTAGAATGAAGGGTTTTCATTGGTAGAAGTTCACGGTGTTGAATGCTCCATTTCTTTCTCTGATAGAAATTGATCTGTCTAGCTTGATAGTACACGGAACTTTCCAGAACTGGAATTTCAATTTCGACTCATATCCCAAACACTTCATGTCATATTCTGGTGAATTGAATGTCTGTTGAATTTTGAATCTTATTCTCTACCCAACATAGACCCTCGTGCCCCTTGAAGGGTACGAGCGAGCATTTTATGAATTTAGTGAGAATTGGCTTGTTTGCTGTGCCATCACTGTAATCTGTCTCCAAAAGATCAGCAAGATGCACATGACTTCTGAACGATACTGTGTTCGTTGTAAATTGTACGGATTTTAGTGGGTGGAGAAACAGTAGAGTAAAACACTTTGAGACGCCAGTGACATGAAAAATGTTTCAAACTTTTTTTTCGAGGTAACAGGGATAAATACGGAGGAACTAGTTTTCTATCCTCTAACCCGAAGGATTGATACAGAATTTTCAAAATATGAAGCTGCTCTATGACTTGTATTGGAGTGCAGCGATCAAGTGATTAGAACGAAGGCACCACGAAAGTGTGCCAAAAGATTTGATTAGAGGGGAACATGAATTAGACCGAGAAAATGTCATATGAAGGATTAAGACAGAGGGAAAAATAAATTACACCGAAAAAAGATATGTAAAAGTGACGTGTAACACCCTTGGTATCAACGACAGCAATCGTGGAGTGTCGAAGAAGGTGAGTGACATTATTGCATGCTGCACACCCATTAAATGTCAGAATTGTACAAGTGAGCGAGGCAAGAACTCAATTCTCAACATTCCCGACCTTAAATCTTAAGCGAGCCTCTATAACTTTCATCCCACCAGCTGTGCTTTGCACTAAAATAACTGGAGAAATGACGGAGGAGGGTTCTTGATACAACATTGGCAGCGTTGAAAGTGAACAAGCTACTAACAATTAGCTCCCCACTTTACCACACGGGATGGAGCCTCAATGTAATATCCTAGGTGACAAAGAAATCTACTGCTCCGAAGTGCTAGGCACTTCCGGCTGGAAATCCGGTTTTTTCGAAATATATAGATTCCCATGAGTATTTTTCCGCCTTCTTGGGTTACTCTTCCAGGAACTTATTCCCATTGCATTGCAATTAATAGAGACATTTCTCACTTTTCACTCCGTAGGCACTACCAGTAGTGTGGTAGAGGTTATGAGATTGTCTCCAGCTGGTCCGACTGAGGCATACGAAAACCAGGAGCTTGGTGCCGGCTGCCGATCATGTGGCAGCGGCCTAACACGAGACTATCATTTTCTTCGTTTTCGACAAGTTCATTGATTATACCTAGAACACTGTATGGCATACTCAAAATACAAGTAAAAATATAAATTAAGGAAAAAGTTTCCATTTCACTCAAGAAGTGAAACGATAGAGGAGCTATCTCGGTAAGAGATTGAGATTTGGTAAAACACATATTTTTACATGAAATGAATATAATTTCTTTAAAGAATATCAAATACTTGCATAAAACAATATAGAATCATAATGTATTGGACGTGATATACACAATCAACTTCGGAGTTCAAGTAGCCTTGATGTCTTGAAGGACGTGATGTCAATTACATGACATACACGATCAACTTTGCAGTTCTAGTGGCGATGACTTGACAAAAAGCCATCTCTTTTAGACCATTTGAAATCCTAGTAGAGCTGGTGGTGCATTGGGTTTGCTTGGAGTATATATAGAGATTCTCAGAACTTTATCCAATACTCTCGTCAACACAAGTTTTATTTGTTTTCGTGAGTAAAATTTTGTTTATTGACTTCTGAATCTACTTCAACCTTGTTAATTTTTTGCTTTGAAATATCTCCTCAATTCTAACATGCCTTTCGTCCAAAAGTTGCAGACACAGTAGTTTGACGAGAGTGTTTTAGAATTTTGTTCTTTTTCAATTCTATTTCACAATCTTCTTGACACTTTTGATTTTTAGACAATCTTGTTGTAGGTAGTGCATGTACTTGACACGTTTTTTGATAAAGAACAACTTGAGAGATGTTCAAGAGTCTACTCTTGAGTTAATTCAGAATTCAACTTCAAGAAACTCAAGGCATGCATTGGCGGCCAAATCTAAGATCTTACAAGGTACAATAGAATCAAAAAATGTAACGCTTGACAAATTCTACGTCACTCGATCAAAGTTTGATGAACTTTAGAATCAAATCTTATTGATCATTCATATGTAGTTGCTACAATATCCTACTAAAGATACTCAAATTGGATTTGTTGGAAAGCTGTTATGAGGAATTGGATTGAGGATTTGTTGGAACGATTTTGAAACTTTTTTTTTCTTGATATATTTCTTGTTAAATTTTTAATTTGTACATTGTGAAAATCAAAGACTTGAAAGACTTAACATGTTTCATTGACAAATATTTTGCTAAAAACATAACTTGCACTTCATTGTCAAGAAATTTATGATTCATGTGAAAATTAATGATGATAGATCTTTTGCATTTGATGAAGTGAGTGAAGAAATAAAATCACTTGATGTCGTGATAAAAAATCATCATAGTACTATAAATTTTAATGTCATTCAATTTTCATAAAAATACTTCTTAAATTATGATATTTTGGCTCAATAAATACAATTTGAATATCAATCAAAATACTAAAAATTAATAATATGATCAAAGATTCTTGTAGTATCAATAGAAATATTTCTTAAACTTAAAAATATATGTTTTTTCTTTTGATTTGAACACAAAAACACCAAATCTTCATATTTGTTGGCGCTAAAGAATTCAAGAAAAATGCAAAAACATGAACTACATTGGCTATCTATGCAACTCTTACATATAAGAAAATCCACACTTCAAGCCATCTTACTGTCCAATACAAGGAATATGAAGATATATTAAAAAAAAATTGTGATTAAACCACCTTACTATCTAATACAAGGAGTATGAAGATATATTCAAAAAATATGGTGGTTCCCATGACATTGATCGTATGATTGTGGTATTGATCTCATAGAAAGAAATTATTTATATTTTGGACAAATCCATAGTATTTTTTAGAACAAGTTCGCGGCGTCAAGAACACATCAACAAGGAGCTTGCCAAAAACTTTTTTAAGCATTTTAAGTTGCTAGCAAGAGCTTTCATAATTTTTGTGAAATAGAATATCAATTTATTTTCAATATGCGTGAATTATCATGGATTGAAAATATAAATATAAATAAAAATTTGATAGTCATTAAATTTATTATTGAAATAATTGATGAGTGTGATCATTGCAAAGATATAAACAAAAATTTATCTTTGAGCAGCTTGTAATCAAGTGCATACCAAAGAAGATGACAAATAAAATATCATGTTTCAAACAAGTTGTGAATATTTCAAATGGATTTTTATGATTTTAAGTCTTATAAATGCATCTGGCAGATTACAACATGTGATTAACATCTTTCAAGAATTCTTGGATGACTTTGTTATTTGTTATATTTGTAATCATGTTTAATCAATTAGAATTAAAGTAAAAATTAATAAAAAATGAGTAGAATAGATGATAGTGGAATATCTATTATGCCATGAAGTGAGTGAAGAAATAAAATCACTTGATGTCGTGATAAAAAATCATCATAGTACTATAAATTTTAATGTCATTCAATTTTCATAAAAATACTTCTTAAATTATGATATTTTGGCTCAATAAATACAATTTGAATATCAATCAAAATACTAAAAATTAATAATATGATCAAAGATTCTTGTAGTATCAATAGAAATATTTCTTAAACTTAAAAATATATGTTTTTTCTTTTGATTTGAACACAAAAACACCAAATCTTCATATTTGTTGGCGCTAAAGAATTCAAGAAAAATGCAAAAACATGAACTACATTGGCTATCTATGCAACTCTTACATATAAGAAAATCCACACTTCAAGCCATCTTACTGTCCAATACAAGGAATATGAAGATATATTAAAAAAAAATTGTGATTAAACCACCTTACTATCTAATACAAGGAGTATGAAGATATATTCAAAAAATATGGTGGTTCCCATGACATTGATCGTATGATTGTGGTATTGATCTCATAGAAAGAAATTATTTATATTTTGGACAAATCCATAGTATTTTTTAGAACAAGTTCGCGGCGTCAAGAACACATCAACAAGGAGCTTGCCAAAAACTTTTTTAAGCATTTTAAGTTGCTAGCAAGAGCTTTCATAATTTTTGTGAAATAGAATATCAATTTATTTTCAATATGCGTGAATTATCATGGATTGAAAATATAAATATAAATAAAAATTTGATAGTCATTAAATTTATTATTGAAATAATTGATGAGTGTGATCATTGCAAAGATATAAACAAAAATTTATCTTTGAGCAGCTTGTAATCAAGTGCATACCAAAGAAGATGACAAATAAAATATCATGTTTCAAACAAGTTGTGAATATTTCAAATGGATTTTTATGATTTTAAGTCTTATAAATGCATCTGGCAGATTACAACATGTGATTAACATCTTTCAAGAATTCTTGGATGACTTTGTTATTTGTTATATTTGTAATCATGTTTAATCAATTAGAATTAAAGTAAAAATTAATAAAAAATGAGTAGAATAGATGATAGTGGAATATCTATTATGCCATGTAAGCAATCAATATGCTAGTTAATGTATTAGTTGAGAAGTACATGTCATCAATCCATGTGTTTATTAAATAAAGATTAAATGTGTTAGTTGGGAACTATACGTCAGCAATCCGTGTGCTCATTATTTATATACTTCATGTCATCACTCCATCAGTAATGGATTGAATGGTGGAAAGAATACCTTATCTTTGTGTATGTGTTTGAAGTACATGTAGAAGGGATTGGAGAATTCTTTAAGATATCTCATCTTCAAATTTTATATTTCATCCTCGAGTGAGCTTCGCTAAAGCCAAAGCATGATCGTTCACTGAAGGGTTCAATTCCTCACAAGCTTCATGCTTGATTAGTTGCCGCATTGGACTGACCTTAAAGTTTCAGCAACTTCAAACGCGATCAAAGAGAGGCGTGTGAGACAGATCTAATGTTAACTCTTGAATCTTGAGTTTCAACAGAATTTGCAAACAGGACAGATTCAGAGCGTGTTGAGCATCTGATTCAAGCATGGAGTCGCTTAGTAGCAGTAGTCCGCTAGTTGAATCTTTCAAATCGGTGTATTCAAATTCAGAGCATATTGACTATGCTGTGATAAGCATAACTTTTCAATGCATTTACCTGCATGCTTTTGCTTTCTCTTCTTGTTTGATATGAACAAATTTGAATCAACCTTAATCATCCGTTGTCATTATCATCTCTTAAACCCATGACTTTCAACTTTGAATAAAGTTTTTTTTGAGATTTGTGATTTTTGCCATTGAAATCTTACAAATCTATCTTTGTGAGGTTGCGGAGAAAGGTTTGTCATCAGGAAATTTAAGACGGCTCTTCTCACAGTGTGATGAGACCGTGCAAAGAATGCTGCATAAATAGGACGGTATGACCATACGAAGTACGCCTCCACTCTAAATTCTGGAAACGAAAGTACAAATGTGAAACAACGCTTGAATTACCTTTCCGAACTTTATTAACTTGTTCTTGGACTAAGATAACATGATATTGTTTAGCCTAAACATAGGTTGGCTCTTCCCTCAGGCTCTAACGGTAAAAGCTTGGGAGCTTGTTGAATACTCAAAATATGAGGATGGATCTGTTCACACAAAAATTAATTTCAAAAGTGATTTGAGGTTAGCTAAATCCTAGTGATACATATCAATCACAAATAGCATTATTCAACAATAGAAATAAGATCACAAGAGACATGTTTGATTGAAAGCGAAGAAATTACACAATGCTAAACTTTGCAAAAAGTTAAATTTTTAGATTATATCATCTCTCAAGAGTATATATTCATGAATTCCAAGAAGATTTAGACAATATATGAATAAAAGTAACCAACAACAATTCGAGACAATTTAACATATGTAACATTTTGTTGACTTCGCAAAAACTCTCAAATTTTCATTAGAGATCATTTCAAGATTGAGTCTTCATTAACACAACTCATTTGCAAAGACAAACTTGAATGTAATATGAAAACTAAAGAAACATATGAAATTTTGAGGGCGATATTTAACATTGTGTCCATCACTATTAATACTAATTTTGAAAGCAACGGTTTTGATTTTGTTTTCAAAGCGGTTTTACTCAATGTGATGAAGACAAATGTTTCTATCATATTAGGTTTTATTTGCAAAAATCTACGATTGCATAGATAGATTAAGTTCAATATTCACCATAATGAGCTTGTAGCGCTAGTAGATTTATTTCAAGAATGCCAACATTTATTTGGAGGTGCTCAAAATACTATTACAGTTTACACCAATTACAAAAATGTCAAATCCTTCAAGTCTATCAAAATGTTGAATCAAAGACAAGCACGTTAAAGTTTATATCTATCACGTTTCAACTTCTTCATTACACATCGATACAATTTGCAACAAATTTGTTAGACGTTTTATGAAAAAAAATTTATCTCATGCCAAAAAAAGATGATGCAAAGTACAATCAACAACACCATATTTTGTGAAAACCTAAACAACTTCTGTTCCAAATCATGCAAACTACAACTTTGATCAATGCAACATTTTTCCAATATATTTACATATGTCTATGTTTTGATACTTTGGCTTTGAAATTCAAAAACCATGATGAATTTCTTAGAAATTTGCGGAACAAATCAAAGAGATAATGACGTACATGATAAAGACAGAGGTTGACAAAACTAGTGAACGTAGTACTAGGTTTAGAGTCTCCAACATATGCTAATATATCACGGTATATGCTATATGCATCCATACTTTGTCATTTATCGATGCTAGAAGTATTTGATTTGAACCAAACCAAGAATCACAATAGGATCAAAGCCTCACAACGTTTATTCATACTGGGTAAAACAATAAAATACCAACAAACAACGTTGTCATACTCTTCCATTGGAATTCTTAACAATTAATGATCAAATTTCAGTAGCGCTCGATGGAGCGAGAACACCGAGGTTGATTTCTCTGCAAGACTTCTCCATTTCAGGTCAAGAATCCAATCTTACGATAGGCTCTTGCCGGTGGTTAAGATAAGCTTAAGCAAATGGCACCCATTATGTTTATCACTGCTAGTTCATTTTCATTGGAGATTGTCTTACTTGTTCAGGGGGAGCATCCGAGGGTTTATCCGCCGTAAATAATCGATAAAATTTTGTCCCGCACAAAACAAGTAACACGATTGGAAAAGTAATCTACTACCTTTGCAACTCTCACTTCAAGGATATGGAGGAAGTTGGCCTCATCTGTCAAGACAAATCGATACCATTTTGGATCCCTCAGTCAGTTCAGGTACACATCGTAACAAAATCCGTGCATATCGCTCTGATTGTCTCTCCGAACAATGACTCAGAAGTACAAGTTGCGAGAGACTGACGAGTAGAAGTCTCGTGCGAGACACAAGAAACTTATAAACAATTCCACTTTGGAGAGAAAGCGGTCGGAGGTGGTTTTACGAATGACGTGGTAAGAGTCTAAATTTGTTCACCGTGCGAATTCACTCAACCGCCTTTCACGTGCATGGTAAGAAACCACTCCGGGCCAAACGGTATCTCAAGGTTTTCCCCATCCCAGATTACGGTCCTCCGGTCTTGAACATTCCGTATTCACCTCCGGCAAGGACCTCTCGCTCAATACTGTCATCACGAATCCTGCAGGTCTGCAGGATATCGAAGCGCGGCAGTTGGAGGGGCGGTAGTCTTGAGAGCCATAAATACCCAGTAGTTACTCGAGCGGACGAGTTTATCCTTCGTGTAATTAGAAACATCGGAACTTGTGGACCGCCTCTCACGCCGTCGCGGGCGTCAGAACTGACGCGGAAGCGACCGAACCGTAATCCACCCCCCACGCCACGCCGCTTCCAACACTGAAGAGCACGGTAACGAAGTGCGACTCTTTGACGGAAGGTCCGGTTAAGCCTCCTGAAAGCCCGCGACCCGGGGCTAGCGTCGCCAAAAGCCAGGTCCGTAAAAAGATAAAAAGCGAGTCGCATGGACGAGGCGCCCGAAGCTGGCAGAGCAGTACAGTATGTCGCCAAGTATGAACGTACATGTACTCAACTGCGGTTCATCATTCCCGAGGACGAGAGCCGGACTGTGACTCAGCGTCGGAGTTACAGTTACAGGGCCGACCGCGGTGGACGACCGCCGCACTCGTCCGGAAACTGGGCTCGACTATACCGCCCTCGTATGTACGTATTTCATCGTACGTCGTCGGGCCGGTCCGGCTGCAGAGGAGGGAGGGGCCGAGGGAGGGAGGGAGGGAGTCCGAGGAAAGCAGCGCGAGAGGATCTTGAAGAAGGAGCAGGACAGAAGAAGATGGAGAGAACTGGCAGAGCAGAGAGAGCGACCGACTGACAGACGGGCTCACTCGCTGACAGGCTCTCAGGAACAAGAACCGCGAGCAGAGGATCCGAATTCCGTGCACCGAAGCGTTCACCATCACGGGCCGATTCGAAATCGGCGAATTGCGGACGTAATTCGCAAGCGGCGAGACGCTCGTTCCTTTTCTTGATCCCGCCGGAGTTGTATTCTAGTCCGCTCTCGTTGTTTGGGTTCGGTGAAGTGAAGTTTCGTGCGACATTGAAGGAAGCGATGGGAATTCCGTGTGTGAATGTGGTGGAAGAAAGTTGAGGTTCTGTCAAGAGGAACGGAGGCGGGTACTATGAAATGGTGGGGATTTCGGCTCCTGAAGCAGGAGAGAGGCTTAGCGGGGAATTAGCATGGGAGTTCAATTTGTCAGAGAGCAGGCTTCCATCAGGCTTGGTGCCAGCAGGAGTTGTTTTCCCACCTCCATCTGTTGTAGCTCGAATTTCTCATTCCCCCATAGTTGGCTGCAGTTGGTAATTGGTTACCATGGACAACCCCCTGCTACATCACGCCCCTCCTTCTCCACCTCATGACAGTACCCCTCCCGAGTCTGTCCTGGACTCTTTTCCCCTCCACGTGGTAAGTCCTGCGACTGATTTAATATAACTACCATGAATGAAAGATATTCCTTGAAATTGACATGCATTTGAGAGTGAAGATTAATTTTAAGAAGCTGGATCCTGAACAAATATAAGAACATCCGATTTGTTCTTACTCCGTGGTAATGGTCTTAAAAGTGACAGAGTTCCTCAGCATTCGCCCAACACTGATAAAGAGTAATTTCTTCAAGCTTTGAACATAATTTCCACTGCACATAACGCCATGATTGCACTTTTGAAACCTCCAAAAAAAACTTCTTGACATTTGTGAACTCTTTATCTGCTGCGTTGCTACTGAGCATACTGGGGCAATCCCTGTACCTATTCGCAATTTTTCTATTGTTGTCAGTGCCTTCTTCAGGCTCATTTTCACTTCTGCAAGTCTGCAACGAAGCTACCTTCTGACCAGTCAGTTTTTCCTGTAGTCTTTTGATCATGGCTACTTCATGACGGTGAGAGCAATTCAAGAACTCCGTGAGAAGAAGAAGGGGTCTGTTTCCGTTGGTATTGGTGGACCAAGTGGATCAGGAAAGTCCAGGTATGGTTCAAAATATCTCTCGTTGTAACGTCCAAAAGCAATGCGACGGGATCGCATAATACGTGTATGCTTCATTCACTTCTGTTCTGTCTCTACGTTGAACGTCTTGCAGTTTGGCAACGAAGATTGCATCTGTGCTCGGAGGTGCCTTGATACCGATGGAAAACTATTACGACCCCTCGCTTTCTACCGATGATGGCAACGACTTCGATTCGATGGATTTTCAGCTATTGTTACAAAACCTGGAGGTGGGTGCAGAGAAGTATAATTTTGTCCAGATTTAGATTCGAGGACGCCGTATTGTTTCTTATTTGTTTCTTGAGTTCGGTTAGAAGCTAATTTGATAGATGTATTCGCTCACAGGATCTGATGAAAGGGAATAGTATCATGATGCCTCAGTTTGATTTTCAAGAGAAAAGGCGGGCCGGTTTCAAGCCAGTGAAAGCTCCCAAGTCAGGTGTGGTAAGTAGTATATTTATGTTTGCCCCTCTTTTAGTATGGAGAAATTAGCGCAATTTGTTGATTAGCGTTTCAAGGTAGAGTAGAGGGCTATGGAGAGAACTTACCTCTTTGTTACACGTTATAAAAACCGACATCGACATTTTCTTAAGAGAATGCGAGAGAGCTTACCATAGTAGTCGACAAAGGTTATCGCTCTACTTAGTTTTTTTTTCTACCAGTAACGTGTACCCATTGTTTTACAGATAGCACCATCTGGTGCCAACCATAGGAAAGCAGTCACTTTAGGTGAAGCTTATTCGGATGCCCTTGTAGATACATTTAGATAGTTCGGATATCGTAGTACGCGCCCATAGTGATGCTATCAGCGCGTAGCCCCATCTTAGTCCTTTGGTTTCATCCATGAAGGGATCCATCGTTCTAGCCATCCTTTTTGCTATATATTTCTTAGCTTTATCCTTTTCTAAAATCCCCATTTAAGATAATTGTCATATTTATGAACCGGGATCACGAAAGTTATTTTTTTGAATCCTAAATTGAGAAAATGTGGATTATTTCCTAACTAAACTCTTGCTTGCGTCAGGTGCTTGTTGAAGGCACGTATGCCCTACACTCAAAGCTGCGGTTGTCATTAGACTTATGTGTTGCAGTGGTAAGTGATGCACTGCATTTACAGAACTTTCGTGTCTTGGTTGCTCGGTGGAGATATTTGCTGATAAAACTGGCTGCTGGTACAGGTAGGGGGTGTGCACTTCAATCTGCTCTCAAAAGTTCGACGGGACATCGGAGAAAGTTTATCCCTCGACTATCTTATAGATAGTATATTTCCCATGTTTCGGAAACATATCGAACCCGATCTCCATCATGCGCAGGTGAAGTACTTGAATAGTGCTTGAACTGTGGAAGTGTGTTTGAACTCTGGAGGCAGCTGCTGATAGTGTGTTACACTTGCAGATAAAAGTCAGCAACAGTTTTGCATCACTGTCCCTACGAGAGCCTTCATACATCATGAAGTGCGATAAAGAGGTAAAACACAGCAGTTTTCGTTCTAAAATTTGTACCAGAGACCAGCAAAAATAAATGTAACTCGGCTAGTTAGAAAATACATATGGGTCTTATATGCATGAAATTTCATTCTCTCGTTAAGCTTGAAAACACGGAATGGGCTACATGACATAGTCGCCGCAGTCGTTCTTTTAGGAAAAAGTCTAGAAAAGTATCGCTCACTTTGAGCAATTCCGGCAGACTTTGAAGACCCCTGTCGAGATTCTTTTCAAATCGACCGAAGTGCGTCATGAGAAGTAAGTGCGCCCGCTTCGGACCGGTAGTTGCGATGATACCCTAGAATGTGATTCTTTCTAGGACCTGCTGAGCATTGTTCTCATTAAGCTTTTTGAGGTAATTATTTTGCATCACTTCGTGATGCTGTCGGTAGATGTTCGTGTTTTATTTTTAATCCTTTTTTCCCTTTCAAACCTTCGTTACGTTACATTTCGCGCTCGACTTACTGTTTTGCATCTTGCGCTTTGTGGATGTAGATACATTGAAATGTATCTCAGACCTCCTCTCAGTGTTGAAACGGTGAAGACTAGTGATTGGATAAGAATGCGGCAGTGTGGCATCAAATATGACCTGGCTGAAGGAGATCAAAGAATAGTAGATAAACACTTCATTATTAAACCCAGGGTGGAATTTGAGGTATGACCTACGGGATATATCAATCATAGTCAACACGTACATGTGCCATGTTTTGAGTTACAAGAGCTATACCGTTTTCTGCCCGAACCGTGTCAATTCTTGCTACATAACATTCTAATTGGCAGTTTTTCTTGGTAGGTAGGAAAGACAACGCTCGGTGGATTACTTGCCTTAGGCTACCAGGTAGCTGTAAGTTATAAACGTGAGTCTACCATCATCGACAACGGCAAGGTGCTTATTTCTATTGAGGTTATCGATGATTTGGAAAGAACGTTCGTCCAAGTGAAGGGTTCTGATCGCAAGGTAAAGGTTTTCTACGTATGACGTTGTCGCAGTGTGCAGTTGCAATCCAGACGATGTGGTTATGTTTGAATTTCACTCATTTTCGATTAGTCTTGCTACTTATCTACTTGGTTTTAGTTGTATCAAGGTTTTCTCTGGATTCTTTTATGACAGGTGGTTGCCTGCGAGGCTGAACTTATGGGTATGGATGGACCTTGGATTACCAAATCATACATGGAAATGGTGTTGGAGACCAAAGGTGGGTACTTTTAGAACCAATTATTCTAGAAATGAACATGAAGTCTGAATTTTCTCTAAATGTTACCGCTTCACTGTTATATACCGGGCCCATTCGGCTATTATCCTTGCGGCAATATGCAGATGGAGGGTCACCCTTTGACGCCCCTCGCCAATTGCACGTTTTGTCTGAACGATCTATAGAAGTTTTAATGTCCAGTTTTTCAAACTTTCAGCAAAGTAACATCAAGACGTTGCTCCGAGGCTAACAATGTTCAACAAGAAACTTGGAAAGACTCTCGTTTTACATCGCCGTTCTTGGTTGGAACGATATACTGAAGGGAGCCCGCGCTCAGAGGCTGCTACTGCCGGTGTGCCGACAGCGGCGGGGGCTGCGGCAGCCTGAAAACATCAAGCTTCTCTTTACTAAACATCATAGAGGCAACTAGGTCCGAGACTTGATCCCATCCTCGTCTTCACTTATTTGTAACGTTGTTTTGTTTCAACAGGTCTTCCACGACTGGATTCACCTCCGCTTCCGTTATCAACATCTATATTTACCAGAGCCTCGTCAGGACAAGCAGTGGATTCACTCAAAGATCGGAATATAATTTCACCACAACCCCTTCGCCTCAAGCCCTCTCCATCAATAAATACTGTTGACACGTCAGATACCTGGACAAGATCTCCTACGAAGTCCGAAGATGAACCGATAGTTGGTTCATGGCACGTTACGAACGAAGCTGATGCAGAGGAAGTCATGTCAGCCAAGACTATAGACAGGCTTTGGACAGGTCTGAAAGCTTCACCTCTATTTTTATTGAAGTCTAGGAAGCTGTTCTTTAAAATGAAGGGTCACCTCAATTCCAATTCACCGTCAGTGGGGTTGCAGGGGCGATTTTTACGGCAGATTCTGATAAACCTCCGTCGACGAGTGGCATAGATCGACAAATTTTGATGGGCTCTAGAGACACAATCAAACTTCTTCCCATGGCAGACACATTTGACTTTGACAGGGGCCTTCTGTTAGCGGTCCAAGCAGTCCAGGTAAGAGGTCCAGAATTCTCCGAATGCACCCACTGCTATGAAAGATAAAAATCACCAGCGTTTAGAGCGAAGTTAGTTGTCTTTAGCTAGATCTAAGTGGATGCGGTTTCTATGTTGACGGTTTATGGCTATCTCCTATTTTGCAGACACTTTTGAATGCGAAAGGTCCAATTGTGGTGGTTGGAATTGGTACGTTTCCTTTCCATTTTCATTCTCAAATGGTATACTAAAGTGACTATAGACTGCATGTCTGAACGACGTTAATGTGATCATGTGCTTTGAGAATTCTCACTAGTGCTACCACAAGTTTTTACTTATTATGTCTTCTTTTTCTTGGCTTGCTTTGGGTAATTCTGGATTTACTGCTGCACAGTAGTAATAGTCGAGCTTGCGGCAAGAATATCACTATGTATGATGTCTATGATTGAGTTCTAGCATGACTGAGCGTACTACTTGATTGTCTTTCCAGGTGGACCAAGTGGTTCCGGGAAGACAAGTTTTGCTCGCAAAATGGCAAACATTGTTGGCTGTGAGATGATATCAATGGAAAGTTATTACAAAGCTGACAAAGTTAAGGATTCTATTTATGACGACTTTAGCTGTCTGGACTTGCCTCTTCTTCTCAGGGTGGGTATCATTCACTCTATCGAGTCAGTTTCGTCATACAGTCGTTATTATATAGATTATTTTCCTGTCGCACTTTGAACATCATAGACTAAGAGTGTGTCATGGGGAGTTTCTCTCCCATGTTACTTGTCGAGTTGATACTAATATCCGGTGGAAACAGGCAGTCCATCGATATGCGCGTTGAATTAGATAATCAAATTCTCATCCGCTTGAGCTTTCTGTGGTCCTATGCTGTACTGTTGTAGATACTAGTATCGTTAGGATATACACATTATTGTAAGCAAATTCTTTATTTATTTCCACTGCTGACCTGAATCCTGAAAGTGGTTGTAGAACATCGAAGATATCAAAAGGCTCCGTCCAACGATGATTCCCTCGTTTGATTTTGAGAAGAACACTCGGACTGGCTCTGTGAAGCTAGAAGTGTCTGAAGATTGTGGAGTGGTAACATTCTCACCTAGGTTCTGGAGATTTTCAATTTGATGGTTTGATACTTGAGAATCTGTCTTCATAATACAAGACTTGAGACATTCATAAAATTTGTCTGGCTTATTTCAATAATTTTTTCCGTGCTTCTCATCACAAGTGATACTTCCCAGTACTGTTACCCATCTCATCTTCTGTTGCTCATACTTGTGTGCACTCACTTCTGCAAACAACAGGTTCTCGTGGAAGGGGTGTATGCGTTGCATCCAGATATACGACCCTCTCTTGACATCTGTATAGCTGTCGTGAGATTCTGAACCTTGCGTCAGCTAATCTCACCCTTTCTTACAAGAAGCTGCTTTATATCAATCACATCAATGAGGGAGTATCTACATTGAATTTCCCTACATGATTCACAGGTTGGAGGCGTTCATTCTCATCTTGTTGAGAGAGTTCAGCGCGATCTGGAATTGAACGGGGATTCCTTGTCTCAACAAGAAATCATGACAACACTATTTCCTATGTTTGAAAGACACATTGAACCTCATTTGGAGCATGCTCATGTATGTTACTCGAAAACTTCCTCCTAGTTTATTTGGTTAGGTAGCTATTTTTTTTAATTTTACCGTTCAGGGTTACAACCGCTAATGATCGTTTGAAAGAGATTACTGTCTTAGCTTTACTGCAGATTTCTGAATTTCGTTCTGAAGAAGGTTTTTCACTTACTCAAACTGCCGAGGACAAAGTACTTTATGATTAAGACTTCCTCAATATTTAAAGACGACACTTATGTAATTGTGTTACCTGTATTTATGGTTGCAGCTTAAAATCAGTAATGATTTTGATCCGGTTCACTCTCCTCAAAACTCAATGTTTGTTTTGAAAAGCAGCAAACAGGTTAGCCAGCACCACATGGCATTCCAAGTGTTTTCTGATCATCGAAGGAGGACTAGTTTAGCAGAAATGTTTATCGTTCGGCAACCACTTCCTATTACAGCCTTGCGTTTGCCTTATATGCAGATGTGGGTAACTTGTTAGGTACTCAATCTACACGGACCTTACGATTTAGTTGTTGTAGATAGGCCTTTGAAAATATGTCCAGTGCTTGATCCTTGACATTTCACCTAATTTTTTTCGCCATTGGTGTTGAAGGTGACTTATGAGGAGATTCTGGAAGTTCTTGATCAAGAGAGAATGTCAAAAACGATACAAACTTTCACAGACATATATTTTCATCTTCCTGGGCTTCCATCGGATGGTATCTGTACAGAGAGTAATTCCATCCGAGTCCGTAACTGTGAAGGCCGCTTTGCCCTGCTAATTCGAGAGGTAATCGTTTTGGCGAAGACTGTTGTCGTTTGTCTTGGCTTGTCCAAGTTACCAAGTTGTAAGTCGAAGTTCGTGACATATCATCGAGCACACAAACAAATTTGCCGCTGAGATCCCAGCGTGGTCACACTTTCTTGAAATCAGCGATATCATATGACCTTCCTATGTATAGTGCAGCGTCGGGCATACCACATTGTTCTAATTAAGCACCCTGGTTGGTTGGGGCCCCTGATAGGCCTTAACTTGTTAGGAGATCTTCTCAAATCATAGGTTTTAAATTTGAACGTAAACTGGTAGAGTCCTTGGATTGCATTGGGAGGTGAGCAAGATTCTGAAAAAGAAGGATGCTATGTTTCCATGTCAGCCGCTCCGAGAGGGTGACTTCATTATCCAACCCAGAGTTGACTTCGACATAAGTGTTCGAACAGTTGCAGGTCTTCTGACTCTTGGGTATCAATCTCTATCCCGTCTTGGCATAGTTCATCTGTTGTTAGCTTATAGATTACAATTTTCCTCCAAAGCTTCTAATTTACTGCAGCCTATGGACAGCTGTTACCTTTGAATCTTCAAAGTTCTTTGAATTTCTTCTCATATATATCGTACCTCTGTTCTTTGTCGATGGCTTATATATTTTTTTTCTCGTGACAAATTTGAATCATGCTGCCAGCTACCAAGCTGTAGCTTGCATTGAGGCGACAGCAAGGACTTATCAGGATGACAAGGTCAGTCATATGTTGTATCTAGAGTGGTTTGTTAGCAATTAACTGTGTTAAAATTGTATGCTGAAGTTGATTTTTTGGTCGGGCTAGTGTTTTTGTTGACACTAAGCTTTTTATACAGCTGCTTGTGGAGGTAGATCACTTAAAGAATATCGAGACTCCCTACATTCAGATCAAAGGCTCCAAGAAGGAAGCAGTAGCAGCTGCTGGGCAAAAGCTAAACTTGGAAGGCACCTACACAACCACTGTATGTTTTCGCATCAAATCCTTACTTTGATGTTTATAGGGAGGTAGTTTTCAACACTAATCCCGGCTACTACAGTTGTAATATCAGAAGATAAACAGATTATGCTCTATTCAAGGAATGGGAAGCATGAAGGGGTTTCGGCTCCAGAAAAATTCCAAATAAGAATTCGATTGGATTTTGAACTGAATGCATGAACAGGGGATATTACCCTTAATAGCTGAGCTTAGAATTTTCTTTGCTGTACTTGGCAGGCTTATATAGAAATTATCATAGGCAATAATTTTGCTCCGGACCAAAATATCGGAATGCGGGATACACAAGCAGCAAGGTTACAGGAGATCGTCGAATTTGTTCAGGCTCAGGTTTTGCTTCTATTGCTGACCCAACCTCTGTTGTTTTTCACTCTGCCTCATATTAACGTCGAGTGTTTGACTTGAAGTTGAGTTTATATTAAAGTCGCTTGAAGGTCCAAATAAGGGTGCAAGGAAGTATACATATATCTAAGACATATGGATGGCAGTCATTGAGAATGTCATGTCGTACCGTGAGAGTCCATTTCTGGAATGAATCCTCATGAAGATGTTCTCTGGAGAATCTGGAACGTTTTCTACTAACTTTTGTTGAAATTTGTCTTCATTGACTTTTCTGTTGATTACGAGTTCAAGAAAGACTTTATGTGGACCTTGTATCTTCCTCGATTCTGTCCAGGTAGATGGCAAACTGATTACTTCCATCGTCCATCAGGGTGCGCTTGCAGGGTCAGCGTCATTGGTTAGTCCTGTCTTAAGTATCGAGTGCAAGGTGGAGGCATTGGAAATGAGGCTTCGCAGATTGGAGAACTGGCAACTGATCAACACTGTGAGTAAATGTTTCCAATAAGTGCATCATAATTGTTGCTCAAATGATTCATTCGAAGATGGTTTAGCTCAATCTATTGTTTTGCCATTGGCTCTTAATCAAGACAAATGTCATAATGTTTTTGTAGGTTCTTTGGACATTTTTCATGTCGGCATTTGCTGGATACATGTTGTATCAGCGATCACAGCGAACTCACTCGTAGGCTTACTTTTGGAACATGAGAGATATATAAATACAAAATACGATGACAATCATAGTCCGCCAACTGGCATTGGGCATGTGCCATATATAGAACAAAAAACATCAATCAGGCTGTAGATGAAGAAAAGATCCCTGTGCTACGGGGATTAGTGCACACCGTAGCTTGTACATTAAATTTCCAGTCTCTGTCTTGTACATGCAGCTATTTTTTGCATCGGGCGGGAAGCAGAATACAGATAGATTTTTTTGAAAAATCAAATCATTCTTTCACTCTTACCATCAAATCTTAGAGTTCATGTCGGGAGACTCTAAGTCAAAGAAAAATTTTAAATTTGCAAGAACGGGTTTTTTCACCGCTCTAAAAAAGTTGGAAATCATTTCATTGTATTATCATGATTCGCCATCGCCGACTTGAAAATTTTAAGTTACACTGCTTTGCATATTATAAAGTCCGAACAAGGGTCAGCGTACTGAGACCCGTGTCGACATTTATGTATCTGCTTATGGTATTCGATTCGATTCAAATCTAGTTTGACCTTTCAGATTCTGATGGTTCGTGAAGATCCCACACCTTTTGGGAAGAGGAGGAGAACTAGAACATGTCCTAAATATCTAGATCACTGTGTAGACTTGGCACGTTCTCAGATCTGTGCTAATTTACAATAGGTTTCCTTTTACTTCTTTGCCTGAAGATCGGAACTTGAGGTGTTCTACACATAATCTACACAAGCGGGGTCACATGTGCAAGATGCTGCTCGAAGGCAGCGGCAGTGATCGCATTAAGCCAAGATTTGAAGTGGGTGCAGCGACTTCGTAACTCTCAGATCCGCCCAGACGTGGCATATGGCTACGTACATAAGCCAAGCTTATTCCCTGTGGTTAGACTTTGACTTCAAGCTCAAGAGAATCATAGGCTCTTCTTTCAGAGTTGTGTGCACTCTCTACTGTTTTGGATTGGCCTCTTCTTCGGGTTTACTTTCCCAAATCCCGAGTGCCGATTGGAATAAGTCCAAGGGCAGGGGAGAGGTATGTGGATAGCCACATATTCCTGTCACTCATTGATAGATTCGTCAAGTTCCATAAACCAGCCTTCACGCAGACCACGCAAGTAAGCTCCCTTTCCCTCTCCCCGGTCTCAAGGAAAGTCAATAGTCATTGAAGACTCCATGTATCTTTCACTTGGAGTCTTCTAAGGGAATGAACTCCCTTTTACTGTGGAGGAGATGTGACACCTCACCTGAAAACTATTTAGATCAAATCGATCGATTAAACTACCTGCTCCCATGAAACACATGTAATTCCAACATCTGCACGACATACTCAAGGGGACAGGTAAGTAAACACCGAGATAAGGGATGGGATCAACGGGCTTATAGGCCCTGGATCTTATTGGAACACATATTGGTTATGCATTGGTTATCTTTGTGACCCTTGCCCTCCTCGATTGCTACTCCAACAAAACACATGTCGCACCAACTACACACTGTCTTCTTAAAGGGGCCCTGTGAAACCCTAACAAATCTCTGATCAAATAACAGTGACAACTGGATGTACACACAGGCAACAACGGCCTCAACAGCTCGGCCTGATGTGACATGCTCCACTTCAAGGCCTCCGTCCCCACCGACTGCAACTAGTTCTCTCGTCGGCGTCAGCCTCTCAGAGTTTGTGTTCAAGCTGGACACTGCATCTTAACCAACAGAAAAGATTTTATGCACTCCACTCCTTTCATTGTTGTTGTTTCGTTGTTGGATATGAAAATGTGGCCTTCCATACTCTTGAGGTATCTCCAGAGTAATGTATTGAAGGGGAAACAGTGTAATTGTTAAACATACAAGAATAATACAAGATAATCTCTCCAACTGTGATCCTCAACCTCCTAGTGTGCAACCTGCAACGTGGAACGGGAGACCATGAAGCTCAATGTATCGAACAGCACCTTACTACGTTTCTCCAGACCAAAATGCGAGTAGGTCCCCAAAGCGTACCCCGGCAGCAAAGAGCAGATAATTGTCACTCCCTTTAAAAACATTAAAGAAATCTTTGTGTGAGAATCGGTCAAGATTGTGCTGAAATGCACGAATCTTGCCAGTCTAGCAGCTTCACCCTCTCCGCTCATATATTCGTCCCCATATCATCATATGATACATATACGTATGATGGATGGATGCGCTAGATCTAAATCGCGGAAGGGCTAATTAAACTCGGGATGTGCTGTGGATAGTGTATGATACTCTGCTGTGTCGTTCGCTAGAGGGGTCCGTGAAACCGGAGGACATCTGACTGCGAATCGATTAGACGTCTGAACATTTTACCTTCTGTCGAACTCGAACTGTCTCCGAATTTGGAGATGAGAGGTCTCGAAAGCGTAAAATCGTTCTTAAGACCAATCAGGGTGAGCATTTCGAGGAATAGGAACAACCAAAACGGGCACGAGTCCAAGGGAATCAAGCTCGCGATGACCTCAGCATCCGGGAATCAAGACTAATCAATTCACGGAGTCTAACCAAGTCCGTCACTCGAGCACAGGAGACCTCATTCACCAGCAGCAGCAGTGAGCTTCGGTCCCAGCCAATGGACCTGCAGATCTCGGGAGCTGGGAAGAAGTGATCCGATCCTTAAGGACCATGAGCATGAGTATGAGCATGAACGAGCATATGGAATGTTTGGGTGGGGAGGGAGAGACGGAAGGTGGAGCTCTTGAGCTTGAAGTCAAAGTCTAACCTCATGCAATTTGCTCACCACCTTCGGCCAAAACGAGTTGGAGATGACTTCCATACTCTTGTCGACTTTCCACAGAACTCGTAAAAGAGCAGGGTCCAGACGACGACTTCAGTTTTCACCGTCATCATGTCCACGTTTGTTGAAATTGTGTCCATCTCTCCCCAAGCATCTCTGCACACATGTCGATACCGTCGCTTTTGGACCTCCTACTTTTGTTCTCGGAATCAGAACAGATTGATGCCTTTTCTTGTACTCACTCTCTTCAAAGAAGGTAGAGCAGTATACTACCATAACTGTTTTGGAGGGTTATGTCACTTATCGATTTTCTATCATTACGTAAGCCACATTATTACAACGTGGGAACGTAGATGGTACGAAAGAAATTGGAGTTTATTGCCTAAATCGATCATTTGAATTCATAGAAAGAAATGTGGATTTCAAGGCATCAGCCAGTGGGCTGACCGTGGACATGATTTAATGACTTTTTCTTTTGAATATTGCTGTATTATCGTCATTGCGTTTCTCTCAAGAAAATTACACCATTCGTCCAGTAACAAAGTGGATCCTCTGACAAAATTGTCTCAATGAGTACTCACTGCAAATAAATGAGAACCTTAAACGAATTTAGTGATCGGAGGTCTTGCAAACAAACCCTTAATGTGGACCCAAAAACATTGCATTCCATGTGATGTCAGCACATGTGGAAGAAAGAAGCGTCTTGCTTCAACTTAAGATTTCAACGCTACGAGGAAATCCTAAGTTCAGTGAAATAGAGTAGTACACCGATAGCTCCCTTAGAACAGCCACAAATTACTCGTGCAATAGATTGCAAAGCTCTCAGAGGCCATGCTCCGAAACCCATGTCTATGTTCCAAGCATTACTATGCTTGGAACATTGAAAGAGGTCTGTCTAGCTTGACAAAGAATATATTTCCTACTTGAAGGCCTATGTCACAAAGGTCGCCTTCAAGCTCACATGAAACATGTGCCAAGTCAGGTATGGAATTAGAAGATCAAGTATGGAGTTCTTTCAGTGGGACGGGCTTTAACATCGAGGGATAAAGTTCCAAAGCCCAGAAGTGATACGCCATACGCTGGAAGCTTCAGAGCATGACATGCACTGCAATGTCATGTCGAGTATAAATCTGCCTTTCTGTTAATACCGTTGTGATCTACACTTTCACGGTTCACTGTCGTCCTACTGCAACTCTAGAATTCATGCTCCACATTCAACAACAAATCAGAACAGTGGTGGAAAAAGCGTGAGAGACATTTTCCACCCCTGTTCCAAAGCACGAGGTGGAAGTCCTGCGAGGTTCCTTATGAAACCGGGTTCTAGGATTTAAGGAAATTGGACACTTGTTCTACGACTTGGAGCTCGAATTCGAATGTCTTCCTTTTGCTTTGGAGGTGTGGTTCCTGCATTTAAGGGCAAATCCGAAGTTGAAAGCCAAGCACATTGAAGAAATGACTTCCCCTCTTTGAATTCTCTCGTCGTTTGCAATTCATATTTATTATAAGCGAGCTTAAAAAAGTCGAATCTTTCGACTCTTTTAATCTGAAGTGTAGAAATTTGGGAGAAGTTATTTGTATAAGAAAGGAGGAAATATTAGCTCATCAGCTGTCATTGGAGATGCTTGTTAAGTTAGATGTTTCTGAATCTAATTTATGTAAGCATATTACTAGAGTCAACGAAATATTCTATGGTTTGCATTTACATCTAAAGATATCATGTGATTGATATTTTTTAGAATGCAATGACTTCCAAGACAAAGATTCCTACTTGCTGGGAATCTTTATCTTTCTTGAAGATTTTGCCGCGTTAAGGATAGGAAAAGTGCTAATGTGTGAAATATAACATGTGGCATGTTTCTTCAGCGAATGAAAAGATAAGACGAAACTCGTTTATAAATTCCAACGTGATTCTGAGGAGCCTTCTGTATTTTTAAGAAGTTTGATTAATCATCCAGTCGGATGATTAATCAACGGAGGAAAATGATTAATCAATGATTTGCACACGAAGAAAATGTATCCAGTGATGCAGGATAATGTGGTAGAAATACAGCTGGAGGCAATATTTAATACTTACGAGAGCTGTGCGAGTGATGTATAACGCTCCGCTCTTCCCTCCCGATCATTTACCGTCTTCGTGAGTCTAAGCTCATCATGCACGGTGTGCACAATTCAGTTAGCCTACATCGCTCAGAAAGTATAAAATACAACAACAGTGTAGTTCATTATCATGAATCCTGCTTCCCTGCCATAAACTTCAAAAGTCGAACAAGAGCTACTTCCGGACTCTCTGATTGGCCCTCCGAGAATATCCTCAAAATTCTCATTCGCTAAGAAATATGCAAATATTATTTTCGACATCGCAATGATAGCCTGTACATGACATTGATGGCACCCAAGACCATCAGGGATCGTATAGTGTGAGTATTAATAGTAGTAGACGTCGTAGATTCTACAAAATACGGTTCCTCCGCACCGTATGCGTCTTTGTCTTTTCTCTAACGTTGTACACATCGGAATGAGCAAATACAGAGGGCAGTTAGCGTACACGACATAACTGTCGATCAGGATTCTCTCGTACCCAGCTCCAACAGAAATGCTTCCTCTCGATCATCATCTCGACGATGGAATAGCCTCAATAAAAAATGGACGACGCAGGTAGAGATACTCATACTCTGATACTGCCCGATCATCCTCTATACGCAGACGCTACGCTAGAGTGAGGCGCTCATGACTGTCTTTACAGTCTAGACTTGTAGACGCAGTACAGTACAGTACAGTATTTTGTACACCTGTACAAAATTGCAAGATACTCCACTCTCGGTGCACAGTCGGTCTTCTCGGTCATTTTATGCAATTATAATATAATTGCATGAGTTTATTAATACGCTATCAAGTGTTAGAATAAGCGAAGATAAGCTAAACTTCACCTCCTTGCTCGGGTCTGGCCTTTGGTTCAGGGGAGATCGTCAACTCGGGTTCAACCCTAACAATAGCAGAACGAGAATATTTGCCCTGGCTGCCGAATTCTGCAGTCGAATTCCGAGGGGTGCGTCTGTCTTTACACTGACGGTGCACTATTTTGCATTCGCAGGGCTGGCTTTTAGAGAATTTATTTTGGTCGGTGGATTATGGTGTTCTGATCGAGCGCGGTGCAGTGCAAATGCCGGGTTCCATGAGGAAAGGGATGGTCTGCTGACTCCGAAGGAAGATGTGGCAAGTGGGAGGCAATTTGTATCGCGGCTGGCCCCTTTTTGCTCGCGTCTCATTGATCACCCGAGCAAGGATGGATGAGGAAAGCTCATAACGAACACGGAATGGAGATTCCACTTCGAGTCCTCCGAAAGCAATCCTCGGCGGACCTCGAACGATGCAATCAATAGAATTTAGAAAGAAGAGGAAATTCCACAATCTCGTTGACCCTTGCATTTGCGCAGTTCATCTCTCCGTCTGTGGACGAGGGACCCAGGCTCGAACACAAACACGAGTCTGGTCAGCGGCCATCGAGTCATTTGACCGCGAGCCAGCGAGCCAGCCAGTGAGTTAGAGGGACAGAGCCCTAATTCGGAGACACGATTAGACGACCATAATGGCCCCGGGCCGAGAATTAGCGACCCGGTTGGAGACATGATTGACAGAGTCGTCGTCGTCGTCGCTGCTGTTGGTGGCGGGGAGCGTTTCGGTTCCGAGGAGGGTTGCGGTGGGCGGACAGGTCCAGGCAGCGGCTCTCGACTCCTCCAGAGTAGCTGTCCTGCTAAATCCGGGAGTTGTCTGAAGGGGGCGTGGCGCAGGGTTTGTCTGGGGTAGGTGGCACGCTCGCTTAAGGCCACCGCCGCGACGGCTAAAGCTACCGCCCCCACTGCCCGCTCTAGCAGACAACTCCATGGCTATATTGACTCGAGGAGATCGCTAACTTTGTCGCCACTCGCGCCCAGACCCAGCGGCTCGCTGCGCGACCAAACCGGCGAGATCCTTGATCCTCCCGTTGCCGCTTCCAGGCCCGGTCGCTATCACGCTTACAGGGGGTCGGCTCCGGCCCTACCGACAATCTCGCCTTTCTTTCGCACTGACCGCTCCTCCGCTACACGACGCGGCCGAGGGGAAAGTCCCGCAAGACGACAAGCGGCACACATTTCCCTCATGTTCGTACGTACCCGTCCCCCCGTCCCCCTCCGGCTGCTGCCACCTCAGTCGTTTTCGGGCACTCCCTCTGCGGCCCGTCCTCATAATGGAGTAATTATTTCCGAGCCCCGGCCCTCGTTTCCGGGACATCTGCTACTCCGTTCGCGAATACGAGTCTCATTACGGGCTCCGATAATTCGACGTGACGCGACGTCGACCGACAACTCAAGAAACAACTCGACGATGCGAGAGAATATTCTCGTTGCTCAGGTTCGTTCGCGACGCTAGCGGGTGATGGGATCGAACAAACATGCAATTTGGGGATGATTGACGGCCCCGCCCGCTCGGACGAGCCCGGGGAGACCGTGTGAGCCGTACGGGAGGGACCGGAGGTACCAGGATCGCGTCGTTGCGACGGGAAGGGGTGCCGTCTTTCTTCCTTCCGGGCCAGGGATTTTTGCTCCGTGAGGACATCGGTGGCGGCTGCCGATCGACGCATCCCATGCCCGCGTGGCCCCTCGGCCCCAACTATCCGACCCCATTATTTGGTTCCATCCACGTAATACTTGATGGGGCCTTTTCTGCTATACTACTACTGGGTCATGATGTATGATGGCCGACGCATCCCTCTGAACACCATTTTCGTCTCGCCTCCACTGAAGCGCAGAATCATGTGCCCAATAAAAGAAATCCCTAACCGTTTTATCAGACTAATACGAGGCGTATGAATATAATTTTATTGTAGTATTTTTCCTCCTCGACAGCGAGCGTACTATAGTACTATATTGGGAAGTTAAAACTACGTGCCAAGGGCCGTAATTGCGTCGGACGCATAATATATGGGGAAATATGGATTTCGCGGCTATTTTATGGGGTGCGGGCTAGAGGTGGGACTTGCGGGCGGTTTTAATTGGGGCGCAGAAAGGCGCCTGCAGGTTTTGCATGAGCGGATGAATGAAAGAATCAGAATCTGCGGAGAATAAGGACAAAGACGTGTAGGTGATCTTAGAGAGCCCGATGCATCACATGAGGCAGAAACTGGGAGCATGATGATGTATGATGGGCCGATGTGCAGGAAATGGGTTCTTGACACCACGGTACCAGTAACCTAATCTTGCCACGCGCGGGGTATGACCGGAGATGACCGGTGCGGGGTGCATTATGGGCTCGGCCCTCGCTGCATGTGTGCAAGAAGCCGGGCAGCGGGCAGACCGGACAGCGCCAGGCACGCTGCCGCGGCCCCGTCCGGGCGCGGCCTGGGATCCCCCCTCGGAAGGGCAGCGGACGCCGTGGCCCGCTGGCCCGGCAACTGAGAAAGTGCTCGACACGGCCATTTTCCTCTGGGCAGACGTTGCAGAGTTCCGTGCGGGAGAGCTCTGGCCTCGGCTGTGCGCGAGCGCCTGTCTGTGCCTCTGTGTCGGACTGAGTGAGTGCGCAGCGGAGAACGTTGAGCGGAGCGGGGCGGGCGCTGCTGCTGCTGCTGCTCGCTCGCTTGCTCGCTCGCTTGCTCGCTCGCTGCGGGGAGCGTCGAGGGAGGGAGGGAGGGAGGGAGGGCAGGGACGGGAAGGGGAGCGGGGAGCGGGGACGGGGAGAGAGCGATCGTTTTTAACAAGAGCTGCAGTGCCAAGAGCAGAGGAGGGGGAGGGGAGGGGAGGGGGGGAGGAGGAGGGAGAGGGCAGTAGCAGCAGCAGAAGAAAGAGGAGCAGCAGAAGAAGAAGAAGAAGAGGGAGGCGATCGAGAAGAAGCGCTGCTGTTGTTGAGGTTGGGGTTGTTGGTGGTGGTGGTGGTGGTGGTGCGGGGAGAAAGGGAGGGATCGATGAGGTGATCTGATGAGAGGAGGAAGACGAGGAAGGGCGGATCGGGGAGGGGGAACGAGCGTCTGAGGAGGCGAGCGAGGGGGCGATCAAATTGTGGAGGGGCGATGCGATTTGCGACGAGGTCCGGGAGCAGATGAAGGCTCTCTTGATGAGAGTGCAGGGGAGGGGGGAGGAGGAGGTGGATGGGAGGAAATAGCAAGGATTGATCTGGGAGGGAACGATGGCAGTGGCGGACAATGCAGGGGTTGAGAGCCTGGCGATTGGAATGACGATGGGAATAAATATGGGGATAGGGATGGGCCACACTCTGCCCATGACGAGAACTTATCCCATTCTCTCGATGGACGCGTCGGACAATGCGACGGAGCAGCTGTTTGACACATCCTCGCCCTTGGAGCAGCAGCAACCACAGCAGCAGCAGCAGCAGCAGCAGCTTCAGCAGCAGCAGCAGCAGCCGCCGCCGCAGCAGCAACAACAGCAGCAGCAGCCTCAGCAGCAGAAAGTAGATGCTCCTCAAAACCATTCCCAACAGCCGAAGCAGTCGAAATCGGGTCCTCCCCTACCACCGAAACAACAGCTCCCGTCTCAGCCTGGACAGCAGCAGCAGCAGCAGCAGCAGCAGCAACCACCTCTGCGAGCAAATGGAGCCAATGGAGTAGTCTCTCGGGATTCGGAGGCTGATGAAGAAGCGGGTGCACTGGATGCACACAGCAGCGTCAGCAATGACAGCATGCGAGAACTAGAAGATCTCCTGACGAAGCTCAATCCCTTGGCCAAGGAGTTTGTCCCTCCTTCTCATACCGACACGAACACCACCGCAGTATCAGCCGCATCCTCCAAGGGAAACACGCGCAGGGTACGCACAGCTGCTTGCCCCATGAACTTGTTGAAAATGTAGCCGATCGCTCTTCACCTTCATACTACATGGGCTGTGCAATCTGGTCGTTAATGTTGCCCGATCGGGCTTCTGAACTTTCCCACTTCCTGTTGCTTTCTTGGGGGAGATTTCGCTTCGTCCATTGATCCGTCTCGTCTGTTGTCGCTTTAGAAGAAAAATGGCTATAACCTCGGCAAACGACGAGTGAACAGCAGAACAAGCCGCGCGCAACGTGAAGACAGTATCCGGAGAACTGTGTATGTTTCCGACATCGATCAACAAGTAAGCAACTAATTTGGACCGCCCGTAATATATATGACGATAAACTGCTGATCGCCTTCACTATCTTCTTCCCGCGTAGTATACATGATTCAGGATGTTGCGCATGCTTTTGCCATCGATTATGACAGTCTCAGTGTTGCAAGCGGATATTCCTCGATCCACCGAGATCAGGTCGAGCTGAGTGAATGAAGTTGTCCCGCATCATCTTCTCGTGTTAAGCAATGCCGGCCATGTGAAATTTGCCCACGGTCCGAAGTCTCTGATCTCATTCCGATCCTCATTTTTAATTCCTCAGTATAGATCGTTCGCCAGACATGTCTTCTGATTTCTCGACTCGTTCGTCCTGTGCTCTGGGAAGGTGACGGAGGAGCAGCTTGCCGCGCTCTTCATCACTTGTGGGCAGGTAAGTTCAGTCCTGGCAGATGTCACATCTCTTGCTCAAATCCGTGACGTGTCTTTCTTGTGGTCTGACAATGCATGAACTTATCCTTGCCTCAGGTGGTTGATTGCCGCGTTTGCGGGGATCCAAACTCCGTTCTGCGTTTTGCTTTTGTTGAGTTCACTGATGAGGGTAAGCCATAATGAGGTTCTGCAAAAATATCGTGTCATGATTCGCCGATGTACTATTTAATCATGACCACTTCCTGAACTGTGTCATTCCGTACTAGTCAGTTTAGGAAGGTTCGTGCGATGTTCGTAATATTTTGAGCGATGGAATTGGATATGCAGAGGGGGCTCGAGCTGCCCTGAGCCTCGCAGGAACGATGTTGGGATACTACCCTGTCCGTGTGTTGCCCTCCAAGACCGCAATCGTTCCAGTCAATCCAACCTTTCTTCCCCGGGTAATGCTATCTTTACGCAATTTTGTGCCGTAGATGCCGGGTATCAGTTTTCTATCGTTTTAGGCCATAGAGCCCGTCGGACCTTCCTCCGAGGAGCCGATTTTCTTTGAGCAGTGTCATCTGATTTTTTTGTTTTTCTTTCGCCCTGACATTGGCGTAAAAGTATGCGCTTTGTGTGATTGTTGCCATCGGTGTTGTGGACAGTATTCACAGATGATGGCAATCAAGATGATTCCATTGTTGTTATGTTTATGGTTTATCCTTCATTGCTGGGACCTACAATATGTTTGTAATGAACTTCTCCACTAGAGATAGGAACTGCTGCTGTTTATACGTCTAACTTTGTCACATCTCATTCAGTCTGAAGATGAAAGGGAGATGTGCGCGAGAACAATATATTGTACAAATATTGATAAGAAGGTGAAGTGGAAGTTTAGATGAATCTCCGTTAGTTGGTATCAATTTGTAGGATAAGTTTTCCTTCTGCAACTTGTTACAATGTCTACAGATCGTTAGATTTCAGTATCACTTCACTCCTCGCCTCTCATATGTCCTATTGATGAGCATCTCAATAGTCATGACTTATCATGGTTTTGAAGTCGATTGGATCCCCACCCGAAGGATTCGTGCTCTGAGACGGCTGAGTTGCACGCAGGTTTCACAGGCAGATGTGAAGCTCTTCTTTGAATCTCTGTGTGGCGAGGTAGTTTTTCAAAACCCTGAAGATCTGCTGATAATGTTTCAGAGATTGTATTGAGCTTTTTTTGCTTTAATCTTGAATTTCATTCCTCTTTTTCAGCATTTCCGCATGAACAGAGTCCTGAAGTTGGTAATCAACTAAACTTTGCGGGTCGTTGTGATCAACACTGCTACCTTTTTGTCCTGTAGGTTGCTCGCCTAAGATTGCTGGGTGATTATCATCATTCTACACGCATAGCATTTGTGGAGTTTGTGATGGTAAGTGAACTTTCAGTTATTTACTTGACCGACTGTGAAACCAGGTATAGATAGTCAACTTCCAGCGTAATGTAATCCAAGTCTACAAACACCTGCGAGTTGCAGTACCTAAGAGAAATGTGAATGTCTATCATTACGTTAGAGAGCATCTTGCACAGGTTTTTGAAATGTTGGAAAACTTCGGTGGGTGTTTATCTTGATTTTTCATTTTGGGATTGAAAATGGGATGTCCGATCTCTTACATAACATTCAACTTTGGTTTTGCAAATTTTTAATGGAAGTAGGAAGCATGCCAGTTATGAACATGATGAACGTTCTTCTACAACGAATAATGTTTCTACGGTAGGTACTGGAGAATAGCCGAGCGCTAGAAATGTAAATGGGGATAGAGTACAGTGTGGATTAAGAGGGGGAAAGATTGATGTGTATATATCAGTGATGACAGTGCTTATTTTCGGACCGGTGTGGTAAGATATCTCAAAGGAGAAGCCATGGGGAACTTAACTTGCCATGCTAAACGCACAAGTCCTTCTTATCCTCGACATGAAGTTTTGAGAAGATGATTTAAGTTCCATTGTGAAGTACTTGTGCTCACGTTTTACCTCTAAACAATAGATCGAATTTGAAGAGGACCCACAAGGGATTTAGGACCTTGGTTACATTTCCGAACTGTAATCCAAAGGGTCATGCAGAACAATCCTATATCAATTACCCAGACCCACCTACGAATTTAAGTACGGTAGTAAATGTAGCGGTTGTGTGATAATTGAATGCCTTTTATTGAAGAACTCTTGAGATTCAAGAGTTTCTTGAATTCCAAGGCATATTGAATTGGAGGCTTAGGGCCTGTTAACCTAACGATGACGTGGTTTGCAGGCCGAAAGCGCAATGGCAGCTCTCAATTGCAGTGGCGCTATTTTGGGCTCGCTCCCAATCAGGTACATGGACGTCTACACTTCTGTGGTCCATTTCTGTTTTCAACCTTTAAAGTTTGTGTTTACAGTAAATGTCCATCAACCTTCTCTGATTTTTGTCAATTGTTATTCCAGGGTGAGCCCTTCCAAGACTCCCGTGAGGCCGCGTTCACCTCGTCCTCCACTCCATTGATCCGACTTCATTAGGAACATCACCTCAAAGTGGTGACGGTATCGACAGTCCACAAGTCATTAGTCCACAGTCCACTCAGTCACAAACCAATATGGAAGATAGTTGGTTTCTTGGTCTTTTAAAGAACCGGTCAGGACAAGTGGGGCTTTAGGCCATCTTGTCTTTAGTGGGCATGGGCCCATTCGAGTCATTACTGAGGCGAATTGCAGTTATGCTATTGTAGATGTGTCATATGTAAGTGTAGGTTAGTAAGCTATTTGTCGCAAAGGTTTCGTTTAAAAATCAACACCTACTTGTGCAGGTCATTGGGGACTAATATTCATCTACTTCCAAAGCTTAGACTTTTTATTCACACTTTTAAGGTGATCAGATGACTGATCTGGTCAGCAAATTAGAGTAGCACTTAGCTCCACTTGCAACATCACCCAGAGTTTTTAAGATCAACTGGGGTGAAAGTCAGTATACTCGTACTGGCCGTCTGCAGAGTAGGACTATTCAGGTGCGATAAACCAGGTAGTTGTTTACACCTTCAGCTCTGGAAGTAACCACTGAAATAAGGGATTTCTATCCACAATGCCTAAGGCTTTTAATTGCCATTAACAACCAGTAAGAGACGTTTTTGACGATTACTGCTGTTAATAACTTCTCTGCAATGCCGAGCCGTAACTCTTCTCCCATGTTGTTCTAGATTAGTAGACCTTGTCTGTCTGGCTCCTCCGATTTTGTAGTTTGCTGAGGATCGGAATGTATCATCTGGTTGTTGCAAGGCGATGGAATGTTTGCCTCTACAATTTTGGGTTAATCAGGGAATGAATTAAGTTTTCAGTTCTGAAGGTCTAGTCTTTGGTGGACTGCTTTGTTTTGAAATTCTTCGAATGGTGACTGGTCTTTATTCTGTACTATCTAGTTTTGCTGGGTGATACGACTTGGCAAAGTTTGGTTGTATGGAAATTGGCGGCTGAAGACACTGATCGTTAATATCTTGATTGTTTATTGAATAATGTTAAGTTTTATACAAATGGTAGTGGTAATATCACATCTGAAATTTAAGAAATTTTTGGGTGTAGGAAGCATGAACTGTTTGTTCCTTGAGCCATTTAGCAGAAATATAGGAAACCTGCCCTTTTAGCTGACCTTTTGAAATATGCCGATGTGATACCGTAGTGATCTGGTGGAATTACGGTCAAACTGTCCGTCCTTGTGCTTATCGTGTTGGATGCTGAATCATGTGGAGTATACAACTGGATAGACAACGTTGCTGCCTGTGTCTTATCGATGCATGTTGGACATAATTTTGTTGGAAGAGCACTGGCTCATACGCTGTTAAGATCTAGATTTTACAACTGTTTTTCGGAATTGTAGTCGGGTCCGCTTGTTTTCCCGAGCAAATGGTGAACCATGTACAAAGACGAAAATTGTGCGAAAACTGAACGCAGGGGGTCCATTCACAATGACTAAATATTCTGCCACCATCAAATCTTTACATTGGAGTCATCGGAACGTAACCAGGCGAACTAGGCGAGTTTGGTTCCCAACGTTTGAAGTTCCAGCGCGGTGCTTGCGGGATGAAATTCCTGTGAATGTTAACTAAGTTTCATGTGAAGTAAATTCTTGTAATTTTTATACGCATCAATCCCGTGAGACAATATATTAGGTCGTTGTAAACATTATTCAATAATATTCGGCTGGGATGAGCAACTGGGTTTTATTACTATTATCAACTTCTGCATTCAAACATCGATAATTGTTTAGTTGTATTCAATCACCTACATAACGTTCAAATATAATACACGATGTTCAGTTGTATCTCTTCATGAATGTTTGTACAATACGTCTGGATGGTGAAGGAATATTGAAATTTTGCGTGGCTGAAGCGGTAAAAAAAATTTAGCTGATATATTTTTTCTCCATCGCTATGAAATCAGCTTATTCCGTTTCATTCATTATTCATAATAATTTACTGTATTTGATGATTCTCTTAACCAATTTTCCAAATTAGGAATTTAAGTGCAACGTCTTAGTTAGTTTTATAATTGTAAAATGAGAAATATATTTTGAATTATCTTGCAGCAAAATATAACATATTTTTTAAGATATAACCTGAAGATACTTTCTAGTACTGTGATTTAGATTTTAATAATAAAAGCTGTTCATTCAGCAACAATTTGAAGGAGTGTGTAAGTTTACTTAGTAGTCATTTGGTAATGATTTGATGAAAGATTCTTGTTTCAATATTGAGTACATAATTATGTAAGTTATTATGTACGTTGCATTATTGGATGGATTTTAAAGATTTCTTTGTTTTCAATATGAAGTAGCATGGCAGAGCATTTATGTAGGGATATGTATTTTCCAAATCTATGGTTTATTATAATCATTAAAGAAATGACTATTTCTGATGAATCTAGAGATTTGATTATTTTTTCCTTTACTTTAAGACTAATGTAAAAATCATTCCATCATATAACCTATGGAAACCAATAATCTCACATTGATTTAAAAAACTAATCTAAATTTGCATCAATGTATTTTAAATTGGAAATATTTTTAAATTTTAATAAAAAAAGTACAGAATTTTTCAAAGATAACGATAAACTATGGCAATAATTTTTAAGCTTGGAGTTAATTCAACATATTTACACAAGTCACAATAATTTTAGTCTATCAAGCAATTTTTACATTACAAAAATCACTAACATCACCAAACTAAGGCGATTACTAAATCTACAAAGATAACATGATGAGATACAAAAAAAACTTAATTGACGATCATATGACATAAGATACTGTAATCTCTATTCTCTTTGTTCCTTTTTCAATAGAAGTGATTTTTAAGTGTTTCTAAATGATTGAAGAGTAGAGATATAATTATAAGAAATGTAAAAAGATCTCATTGATGTGTTTGAAAAAGATGGATATCAGTGTGTTGTTCTAATGTGTATTGTATGTCATTTTTAAAATATCAAATGTTCTAAGGCCTATAATCTATATTGCAATGCATCTCAAAATTTATGCATAAATTTAGCAAAAACATTAATGTCTCACATATCATTTTCAACACTTTGTTTTATTGAAGCAGAGAACCTGGCAAATATTCTGTAACAAGATGAAGTCGAAAGAGTTTTAAATCAAATTTTTTGTTGTTATGAGAATTTTGTGTTTTGTATTACAGAAACTCATAATTTTTTTGTGAGTTGTGAATTAATTTCACCTCATAATTCTGTGAATTAATCAATTTATATAAAAAAATTTGCATCATAGAAATAAAAAATATTCAAAAATTACCATTTTTTATTTATACATATATAATTTAGAAAACTTGTTGTGATCTTACATATTTTTCAATTAATTTTTTCTATAACTCTTGAAAGGATTGTCTAATCATACATTATGTTAATATTTAGTTTTAAAAATAAATAATCTTTGATAACTTATTCAAGACCAACAACATTTTACTTAGTACATTATTTGAACAAAGATTTCAATTACAAAAATACATGTTTTTTGGAGTAACAAAGGATGCATTTAACTTAGGTCATAAAGTATTCAATAGATTGTAACGTGTGACGAATGCATTTTTGTTAGGTTTGTTGTTTCTATGTTTAACTATATGGATGAAGTATCAATCACATCGTTTATTCCTTGTAATAGATGTATAAAAAAATTGCATCAAGTTTTAAGCAATTTAGGCAAAAACATACTAATGATGTTATTGACATATTTATTTTTCTTTACATGTTTTGTCTTGTAGTTCATATTGATTAGGTTTTGATTTGGTCTGCACCATCCATCTTCATTGTTCAAACGTGAGAGTGTCACTATGCGATTGTATGTATGTCACTGTCGTTTGTATTAACAAACGAAAATGATTCGTTAGCTATTCGATAACTATTAAATGAAACTGTTGATCATCACATGAAAAATTGAATTTACACATGAATGTAATGTTGGTATGGCGTTGGTTCAATATATTTGGTTGAAAGCAAGAGTTTCGGAAACTTTTAAACACATCGTCGTTTTAGACTCTACACATATCACTTTTTGGGAAATTGTGATAATTCACTTTAATATGTAATCAATGAGTGGTGCTAGAAAGATCAGATCAGATAATACAAGTACATAGAGAGATGTATATTTGTTGGTCTAAATTTGGAATTGTGTAGATATATGAACGAAGAGCTGCAGGAAAAACTATCAAATTAGGCAACACGATTATTTATTCTGTGTGTTTAGTCTATTTTAGATAAGTTTGAACCTAGTTCTCGCAGAGCAATATATTTGCAATCCTAAGCGACGATACTTGATATATTCAGATGCTAATTATCAGGTTTCACTAGATCGAGTCACTTGATTCTTTTTGGGATGCTCCCTGGACTGTTTGTAAGTAGTAGTCCATATTTTCCATAGTGATAATCCATTGACTTGTCCATGTATTTGTGGTTTGATTAATCGATTGAGTGTTGGCATCTTGTGTAGGGTTGGAGGCACAACAAAATTTTTCCAGGCATGACCATGCCCTCTTTCAAGATCGAAAGGTATTTATTCCCCATGACCCCAGACATGCCCGTATTACAATACGTATATTTGACGTATCGGAAAATATACGTCTATGAAATTAAACACCATTAGGAATAGAAACAATCAAAACGAAAATGATAGCTTGAAACCCAGAACACACTATAGTAGAATCTCGAAGTGTCTAACGGATCAAAGCAAGAGAGAACACGTGTTTATGCAGGGAGCGACTGCGTAGAAATAGGAAATACTACAACACCAGTCATATTCATGTCGGTCATCAAAAATTGTGCAGAACAAAAGGGCCAAGCAATTCCGTGGCGTGGAGGGAGTGCAAAGATCAGTATGTATTGTGAAGACAGAACGGAAATATTGTGAAGACAGAAGAAATGCAGAAGCAAATAACATAAACAACGTATGTAACAAATTAAAGAAAATTTACAGTATGAAGTGACTTTCTGTGCCTGAAACAATAACGTGCACATAGCATATGTTTGTTCTTCATCATTCCTTTGTCAACATTTGCTGGCATCACATCTAATCATGTGCCATTCAGCAGAGGTAGATCTAGTTTAGTGAAGATCGTCCAACCCTCAAGGAATTATAGTTACTCATGCTAGACATCCGATTCATTTGCTGAAGGTAATAAAGCCGGACGACCTGTCTACTGTTCTTGGAACTGAAGAATTTTTCAAGTATGTTGTACATCCTTCAGTTTCAGTACAACAAGCATGATTTCCCGTTTATTTCTTGGCTGATCCTACCGTCTATAGATCTCGAATATACGTATAAATTTCTCGTACATACGGGGCATGCCCGTATGGAAATTGCGAATGAGGCATGCCGGGGGCATGCCTTTTGAGGTGTGCCTCCAACACTATTGTGGCAAGATTACGTGAGAAAGTGCCAGCGTAGTGAGGAATTGGACACTTTTCCAGTGCTCACTCTTGGCAGTCGCTCCGATACATGACGATCAAGATTTGTAGCGCACAAAAACGCATGCACACGTTCTCTTGGGAAAGAGCAATTCTTGGCGATTCTTGTGTTCTGTTCCGAGTGTATGGGATCACTTGGCAAGAAATGCACTAGTTCGCAAACAAGGCGAGCCCGTCGGCGTGTATCTGTATGAACTCACTCATTCTGTCGCATCGACTCTAAATCTTGTTGAGCTTTGAGCAAGAAACCGAGATGCGAGTCTTGTCGGCTTCTGCTCTCCAGCGTGAAATAGGCTTGCGATTCTCTTCAAACCACCTCAAGAATGTCCTGCTCAATGCCTCTGCTTCTGGGGCTCTCGGTATCAAGACATTTGCTTCTGGTATGACTCAACGTGGCGAGTTCTCAGCTCTTGCTCAGAGCATGCCAAAAATTTGCGCTTTGTGGAAGTTTCCCCGATTAATTTCGACAGACCGATCGTGGAATTGAACACTAAAGACGATCAGTTTGTTATGCAAAATCAGTAGCCAGCTTCCTTCGGTGTTCTCTACTTGTGTTATATATCAAATTAATAGATCATTCTTGTGTTTCTGAATCCCAAGCTAGGATTGTAGAGGAGGCTGAATTTCTGCACTTTCTTTTTTTGGGTGTGCAGCAGGAGAAGGTAGGAAAGAAGGCGAGTTGGGTTCGAACGATTTTACTCAGAACAAATCTAGCAACAAAAAATTTTCGTCTTTAGTGGATGATTCAAAGGGCAATGTTGGAGGACAGCAAGATTTCAGGTCACGAGCTGATCAGCGATTCTCAGCACGGCGAGAATGTGCCGCCCACTCTATGATTTCCTCTTACACCAAATCTCAAGGTTCTCACTGATTTCCTTCAAACTGCAACTGCAGTATTTACTGTCTTGAAAACACCTCCATCGATGCAGGAAAAATGCTTTGTCAACACAGTCCTTGGAAGATTTGCTCTCTTTTTTCTTCTTTTTTTTGTTGGTTTCAAATATAAAATTTTAGTAAAGCTGATTGTCGACGTGCAATACACTGTCTGTAGACCCGTTATTGGTTCTTGCGAAAGAGGGCAGATGGCAAGAGCTAGTTGTGTCGCTTACGGGTTCTCCAGCAGAACGTCATGTTGGAACCACGAAGGAATGTTTCGTCTGGTTCGGACGAAGTGGGAAGCAGAGTGCCAGCTTAACTCTCTTCGAGCTTCTGAAAAATGCAGGTAAGTGACTCAAGGCATCACCTCCGAACTGCACTCGTAAGTTGACTGTTGTTTACATTCGGTTCATATCTGCCTTAGTTTATTCTTGGAAGACGAGTGTTTTTATTATGTGACACCATGATAACCACAGAAATATCTTTAAAAAAGATTCTTGTCGAAACATTTTCAAATGGATTTCTGCTTCATGACTTGAGTTCATTGATTTGTCTTACAGGCGAGTCGGAGAAAACATTGACACATTATTTGCTAGTTTACACAACAGCCTTTGCAGCGAGTTTTGGGGTAAGTCTACTTACACGCTTAAATAGTAATGATTAAGTGCCAAACTGCTCCCGTTTAAATATTTCACAGTCGTCTTCTGTACTTGTTCAAGACATTCTTCTCAGATGTCACAGTGTGGTCCGATATGCTGCCGGTTGCATCCCCGGTGCTCATCCTGCGCATCCCATCTATGACTTTATTGAAGTTAACAAGAACAAGTTTCACTAATTCAATTGAAATGGAGATTTGCCATGGATCAGGGCAGGAATCACCTCTAGTGGCAAAGAATTGAGAGTTGTGCACTTTGTTATTGATAGGTTTTACTGTCAGGCAGAGCAGGGCTGGAAGTCATTCAGGGCAGTGGAGGATATGGTAGGAGTGAAGCCAAATTCAACTCTTTTTGAAGATCTGATCAATTTCTTCTGCAATCAAGGGCAGGTACGTAGTGCTGTCCACCATGAATACCACTTCTTATTTACATTCAGTGGAGGACATCTGAAAAAAAATACAGGATCCAATTTGAGAACCATTTGAAAATATTGTAAAATTACTGAAATTATAACCTGGTTTTCATACAAACAACATTCTCTTCTATAGAATCTTCGTTTGTACGGTAAGTAACGTTGGGAAAATTTAATGTCATATTACTGAACGAGTTGTCTCTGTTGTTGAAGGTATCGCGAGGTCTAGATATTCTGGATGAAATGCAAAAGCGGGGGTTGACCTTGAGGCCGACTTCTTTCAGTCCACTGATCAAAAGTTTTTCTGATCACCTCATGTTGGATGAGGTATATGTCTTCATTTCGAATTTAGCGTGTGTAGATTTCATGCTCCAATCAAAGTAGGAAGAAAATGCGAATAAGGAGCTGGATTAGTGATATGTGGCTGTTAGATGCTTTAAGAGCTACTTTCTGGACCAATGTTTTGTATTTATTATCGAATTGCACTTCTGTTCACTTTTGATAGTTTAATCTCAGGGATACCTCTTTATTTTCTGTGTAATACAAAAGGAGATGGTTCGACAAACTCGGTGCACATCAATGTCAGTGCGAAGTGTAATATGTCTTAATTTGGAATTGTTCGCAATCTCAACTGGTGCATGTCCTTCCTTTGTAGATACAACCTTAATCTTCATTCAATCTTTCATTCTATTTTTGCAGGCCTTCGAGACCATAGCAGCCATGAGAAGGTTGAAAGTTGAGATATCACTCGAAATTTACAATGTTCTTATTGGAGCTTGTGTGAAGGCGGGAGATGTCAGTAAAACCTCTTGTGTTTTAGTTCTTAACAAAGAGAAAAGGTCATCATATTTGTAGAGCAGGCGTATCGTAAACTGTGTTGACAGCAGGAACCAATCTCTTTGACTCTGTTCATCCACTTTCAGATGGAAAAGGCTTATCGGGTGCTTAGCGACCTGCAGCAGCAAGGTCTCCAACCCAACTCAGAATCTTTTCACCAGCTCATTAAAGGATTTGCCCAACAGGTATGATTTTCAAGCTACCGTCTATCAAATCTGGTATGTAGCAGTGCCAAGTTCTTCGCAGATTTCGTCTATAAATGGTAATGCATCGCAAATTTTAAAATCTTCAGATGACACTGTATCCTCATCCGCAGTGGCGTAGAAGAGGCACCAGAGACTGATCTCTGGTGCCTCTTCTACGCCTCTTCTACTGTGATCTCGTGAGAAAATCATATTCTTGTGTCATAATATTCATTATTGTAAGCAGAAGCGACTCAAACGTGCATTAGGAGTTGTGCAAGAAATGGATCACTTTGGATTAAAGCCAGACAAGTACACCTATTTCGTCCTTCTTCGCGCTTGTGGATCGAACAAGGACTTCAGTGAAGCTACGAAGGTATTCAAAAAATTGCCATTTCATGTATATGTGAATGGGTGTTTTATATGAGTGAGGACGTGTTATTGTCGCTCTCATTCTCTCAAAGGTGCTGCCTGTGAATAGAACATGTCTTTCTATAGAAGTTGTCTAATCTTGTTTTACCCTACCACAGTGAACTTTGATAGATATGAACATTTGATAATGATGAGGATGTATCTAACGATCATGAACTACTAAACCTTTCCAGATTTCTTCATTACTAGTACTGAAAGAGGGGCTTAAAGATTTATCTTGATTTTTGCAGCTATTTAAAGTGATTGCAGATCTTGGTCTGGAATCAGATGAAACCGTTCTCAGTGCATTGATACAAGCACATGTGGACAATAACAAGCTTGACCAGGTGCTACAGGTACATATAATTTTCTTAATTATGTTTGGCACTTCTCACTCACTTACAGACTGCTAGTGGATCGTAATTGCGTAGCCTGTGCTAGCTTTGAATCCAATCTTGTATTGATAGAATGAACGTTTTGACTTTCTGTAAGATCGATAGAGTCATCTGAGACAAGCCACTGTAATTTATGTTACCGCCTAGGTGATATTTTGTGAGTATTCTTCCGTCTTTCTCTGTTTCTGTATAGATGTCGATTTCTATGGTTTGAACAGAAGATCTGATGTACTTAAGCATAAATGTTTGTCCAAACAGCTGGTCAAGAAACTCGACATGAAGGGTACGATTGTTGGAGTTGATGGTACGAGTCAAATCCTTCGGGGACTTGCTCTAGCTGGGCGGCTTGATGAAGCAATTAGAACATACGAGGAGCTTGGTACAAAAGGAAAATTACCTTCTCCAGAGTCTGTTGCAACTCTGCTGGTAAGTACGGGTTCCTTGATGAGATGACGTAATAACTCAATATTCTAAGTTCGAAAACCTAATCTATCGACGTTGGCTAAGCCTAGTGACATAAAGGCCACGTTTATATGTTTTTGTTAATGACAAAAAACATGAAATGTTCGCCTAAATATTTGACATTTGTTTTATTTTCATTATTTGACACCTGTGGTTTTCGATTCTTTCGTATTAGTTACTTTCGGACAAGACGAAAAGTTTCCAAAGCTTGGTGAAGAGCTGAAATAGTTCACTCTTGACTTCTGAATAGGTTGTCTTGGGCAAGGCGGGAAGAATGGATACAATGCTGAAGATATTTGAAGAGGCATGTAGTCCGGGCTCTTGGAGTGATTATCCGGCGACCTATCGCACCAATTATCTCAATGTCTTCTGTAGTCATATATGTCTGGGATACTTTAGCCACAAACAATTAGAGTAAGTATCAATTTCCATTCACAGATGATGTTTCATTGAGATCCTACAATCTTTTACATTGAAAAACTGCAAATGCTTTAAACTCCTTGAACCTAGAAAATGTCAATTATTGCATGCTGATTGTTGGAGTAAAACGTTAACGTTGTGGAATATACTTATCAATTTCAGAGGAGGTGTCAAGTTCTTGGAACATATCACCAAACTCGGGATGACGAACAACAGAACACTCTACGATAAGGTTTTTCCCTCCATTAACATCTACTATTCCTTATATGCATGTCATTCGAGGAAAGTACTGTTTTAGAGTTTCATGGACTCTCACGCTGCATTTGGTGTTATTAATGAATCTATCCAAAGACGGTTTCTTCTACTTGCGACTATCCAATGTAAACATGAACGATACTTCTACAAACCACGACATCTGAAGATGACGTAGAAAATTATATTCAAGTATGCTACACGGTATGATAGTTACGGTTAAAATGAATATTGTCGACGTTGGCTAATTGTACTTGCAACCATGTGATCAGATATTTCTTCAAATCACAAATTCTAAAGGTGACGGAGAAGAGGAGAATTCAATTAATGCTGGCGATGGTCTGGCTCTACTGAGAGCCTTAAAGGCTAAGGGTGTCCAGCTTTCTCGTTTAGCACATGAGACATTACTTGATCATTGCGCGTCTATGCGTGACTCCGAAAAAGCTTGGGAACTAGTTCACGAGATGGAGAAGGAATGTCTTCCACTAAATATTATGACGAGAATCAGGTAATATACAAATATAGATTGGGAGATGGAATAAATGATGCTGATATGTAAGTTATGATAGCAAAATATAGGGACGGTTTGGAATTTGTACTGTTAGCTAAATACAGCTCATGACCTGGCTCTATTAATTGTAACACATTTCTAGTCATGAGCTACTTCCTTCTTTGCTGTTCCAACTACGTCATTATACCAATATAGTCTTGAAGCTTGTGCACTTTTACAATCTTACGCTTCTTAATCTCTGCTAAGTTAGGAGTATTCATGGGAAACTCACTTCGACGATCCACCGGGCCAGCTGGGTCTAGTGGAGATCATACAAGAAGCTTGGGGTGCAAAACCTTGTATGATATTTGAGTTCCAAGGTTATACGAGGTTCTAGGTGGGAGCTGAAAGTTGGATGCAGAGAGTAGAACACCCGCAGGCTTCAAGCTTATTGAAGTGAATCAAGATACGGAATGGAACATGGCATACGAAAGACACAGTCATTGATATTAGATTGTATAGGTTTCACAAAATAACTCATGTTCCACTGAAACAGAAGAATTGTTTGATTTCAGCTGACCGCTGTGTGTATCTATGGTGGTGCGTGAATGCAGATTATTTCGGGTCTTTGTTGCAGCAAGAAATGAAAGGGATGCAAAAAAGGTGCTAGAGAAAACACGAAGAGTCGATTTGCTGGATCGGGACGTTCGATTCCTCTTACAGAAGATAATGCAGCATGAGTTTGAAACGATTGAAGCTGATTCTTTCAAAGATATACCTTCATTTCAAGCCCTGCTCGCAATTCAAAAGCAGCTGAAAGTAGCACTCGGTTCATACTAGCAGACGAATGTAGCAGAAAAAACTTTGAATGAAACAATCGGAAATTCAACATTCTTCGAAATTTATATTTTCTGGCTGTCAGAATCCTTCATCGCCCTACTAAGCAAACAACATACAAGCTGGAAATTATTCATGATATGTTTGAATCTACAATTCTTACGATCTACCAAAGCCAAGTGCTCTTGAAGGGAAACCTTGACGTTCTGAAACGAGAAACTAGCACAACTCGGAAACGGACAGGATTCAAGCCCTCTAACGATTGATGGGTTTCTTCAATCCTAAAAGTAATGGGCAAGAGCTGGAGTTCAAAAGTCAAGGTTCATCTTATAAAAGAAAGATCGGTAATTTTTTTCCTTGGTTATGAAGAGGATGGTATTGTTCTTAGGATGTAGTTGACATGAAATGACGGGATAGAGGAGATGATGATGAGAGACTTTCTTTAAGCAACCATCAAAACGACTTGATTGTCGAAGTGGTGTACACTCCTCAGTTCTTGTGCACGAAGGAGTCATAACAAACATTACTATGGGCATGTACCTCATGATAGACTTTCTTGAAACAATTTTGAAAATGATATAAGGTCAAAGTAGTGTACATTACCAGCCCTTGTGACTGAAGGAGTCATGACAAATTTCAATTTGGCAATTTATCTCATGATGTACTGTTTTGAGTCAATTTTCAAAATGATTTAGGGTCAAAGTAGTGCATATTAATCAAACCTTGTGCATGAAGGAGTCATGACAAACATTTATCTCATGATGTACTTTCTTGAAGCAGCCATCAAATGATTTAAGGTCAAAGAATTGTACATTAACTAGCCCTTCTACATGAATGAGTCATGACTATAGTTGTGTATGTAATATTGCAGTATTATACTATTGTATTATATATCACGCGTAAACCATACCTTGTATAATTGTATAATAAAAAATCCGTAGTGGAATCCAAACAAGTGTTGTTGGCTTGTTAGAAACGTAAGAAGTGTACACTCTACTCGAAATGGCGAAGCCAAAAGATGCTATTTGCTAGAAGTATTTTGCATATCGGAAACAGGTCGATCGTAAAGTGGCTTTATAGAGGGATTCAAAGTTATGCAAGTGGCTTCAACAACTATGTCCCGATAGCTTAAGTGGAGTTGAAGAGTTCACTGTCAATGAGGATGCTCGTGGTGGTAGCATTGATGATCTATACCCTTTATCATGTCGTGAATTTTATAATCATCATAATTCATATAAGTACTCTTCAGTAATATATATATATATATATATATATGAGAATGTTAAAATGATCACACTTACACCAGAGACGCGTTTGGCGGTCACATGACATGTCAAGACACACAAGTCCAAGTATCAACAACGAATGTGCTCAATCTCAAGCTTAAAGCAGTGTTTCACAAGTGCGCAAGTGTCGACTTTGCATTCTATGATACCGGATGTTGCATATGTATATTAAATTGTAAAAATAGCCAAGTGATTAATGATGATTAGCCAAGATATATCTAAGTCTATCTAGTTATGACTAAACTAGTTAGTTATAACTAAGTGTATCTAGTCATGACTAAATTTAGCTATAATATCTATAGTTGGAGGAAGAATTAGTAGAGTAATTGAAGAGTGGAATGAACAATTCTATTTTGTCTTTTACAAAGCTCTAGATTCCAAAGGATTAGATATTTGGCTATAAGTTTGGATTTGATTGGTTTAACTAAATGTATGAAAGATGATTGGCCAGACTAAGTCTAATGTTTACTTATTGGTTAAGAAACTTTTAGAAATTTTAAAGCTTCCACTGATATGTCGCCATCTCAACCTCAGATTCCGGAAATTTCTAGAAGGTTTAACTAGGCCAATGGCATGTTGTCACGTATAGTCAAACTTACATAGGTAAAAGTGAGTTAAGAGACATTAGCACATGTTACTATGGTAACTTCTCAAGTAGTATAAATAGAGAGGTAGAGTAACATCTCTTAAGCAAATTTGGACAATCATGTGTGAGTACTTGTTTCAAGAATAATGAAAAACTGAGGTTTTTTCAGTATCTTGAAGTATCGACGTGTGTTTGAGTTTGTGTGAATTGAATGATGTATAGAGAGATTGTGTGAAAGTGTGTTTGAAACGCAAGTATGAGTGAGAATCCTAGTGTTCTAGAGCCATGACGAGCTACCACAAAGTCATCTGAGGTAAACTTGAGTGAGAATCAGCCCCGAGGTTGCTGGACGGCGATATGCTAGTTGCCAAACGCTCAAAGCCGCATTGACCATCCGCCAAACGAGTACATTCGTGCAACCGATCTCAACTTGTGGCAGGCAAGGTGAAGGCTGGCATGGCCACCATGTTCAATGCGAAGTAGCTTACTTGACGCACAAGTGTTGAATGCAACGGCACAATCGTTCGATGGTTGAAGAAGTTCGGTGCTAATGCGGTCTGTATTGACGAGGTGAATGATAAACATGAGAGTGAAGAAAATGCTCTTGCGAGCGACTTGAACGACCATCTTGATGAATTCAACGAGATTGATATGTCGAATGGCCTGAATCGTTTTGATCATCAAATGTTGTTTGATACCAACGAGATTTTGGACGAGGGTTTTGTGATGCCCTAGCAGTAAATTCAGCTCACATTTGTTCACTGTATTAAACAGAGTGTATTATATGTATTGTTGAAGATAGTGCCTTGAATTAGGCAAAAGCAACAAATTTTCTTGAAAGTTTGAATAGTCAAAGCGATGAAAGTCATATCATATTTTTGGAAGTTTATTGTGAGGCGGCCAGCACTTGTCTTCAACGGCATTTTTGGAAACTTGTGGTCTGCTAGGGTCTTTATAAGGAACCTGCAGAATTCATTGTGATTCATTCTCTTCATTGTAATCTTGCTCTCAAGGAATAAAGTCTACTCTTTGTTCGTGGATGTAGTTAGCATAAATTGTGCTAACGAATTACGTGAACTTTTGTGTTTTGTCTTTTGTTCATTATTGTGAGGTAGAGTCAAGCACGTAAAATCATAACAAACTGGTATCAGAGAGATGGAGACACGCCACTAGGGCTGTGGATCTACCAAGAACGATGTATGCAACAATGTTGAAGATTGAGAAGTTCATTAGAGGTAATAGCTTCAGTTTGTGAAAGATCAAGATGGAATCCATGTTGAAATCACAAGGCATATGGGCACCTCTGACCACAAGTAAGAAAAGCATGGATGTTGCATCATTGAAATACAAGTTGATGGAGGAGAAGTCACACCCAAACATCATGTTGTGCATATCGGATGACGTGATCATGAAGGTCGCAGGAGAGAAGACGGCAGCTGCGTTATGGCTCAAGCTGGAGAGTCTCTACATGACGAAGTCACTCGCCAGCAAGCTGATGTTAAAGCAACGGTTATTCACTCTGCGGATGAATGAAGGAACGACCCTCAAAGACCACCTTGATCGATTGAATTCAATTCTTTTTGACTTGCGTAACATCGACGACAAGGTGAATGATGAGGATGTTGCAGTCCTTCTATTGATCTCGTTACCTTCATCATACGAGAACTTCGTTCAACCCTTCATTTTTAACAAGGACAACATATCACTTGAAGAGGTGAGATCCGCTCTTCATGCTAGAGAGATGGGTCAGAAGGGCATAGGCACAAGCACGGAGGATCATGCTTCCGGACTGATGGCGAACAAAGGAAGCAAGAATAAGAAGAATAAGAAAAAGCAGTTTTATGGTTCTAAGTTATGTAAGGATGTGTGCGCTTGGTGCAAGGAAAAGGGGCACTGGAAAAGAGATTGCCCTAGACGAGGACAACAAGGACAAAACGAATCGGCCGCCATGGTAGAAAAGGGTAGTTCGTCTGAGAACGATTATGTTCTATCGATGGATGATGTCACACACCAGTCGGATGTGTGATTCTTGATTCTGAAGAATCTTATCACATCTGCTCTAACAAGGAGTTGTTCTCAAGCTATTCCCAAACAAATGGAGGTTCCGTTCACATGACGAATGAAGCTATTTGCAAGGTAATAGGAATCGGCTCTATTAGATTCAAGAATCATGATGGAAAGACATGTACTTTAAACGAGTTTAGACACGTACCACGCATCACAATGAATCTGATCTCTCTAAGTCTACTTGACAAGAAGGGTTTTAGCTTCAAAGTTGAAGGTGGAGATCTATGCGTCTATAAGGGTTCCAAGGTACTTCTCAAGGGAATCAAGGATAAGACTTTGTATGTATTACAAGGTTATGCGATCACATGATCAGTTGGAGTTGTTTTAGCTGAGATTCAGGAAGCTGATCAAACAAGGCTATGGCATATGAGGCTCGGCCATATGAGTGAACGTGGAATGCAAGAACTTCACAAGAAAGGCTATCTCGTCAAGCACACACCCAAGAGCCTAGGGTTTTGTGAGCATTGCGTGATTGGAGAGCTACAGCGTAGCAAGTTCCCAAAGGCGGTTCATAGAACAAAATACACATTTGATTACATCCATAGTGATTGTTGGGGTCCATCTCGAGTTGAGTCAATTGGCGGTCACAGATACTTTCTGAGCATTATTGACGATTATTCAAGGATGACTTGGATATTTGTGATGAAGCACAAGAGTGATGCATTCGACAAATTCAAGGAGTGGAAGACACTAGTGAGGAGAAGGTGAAGAGGCTGCGCACGGACAACGGCTTGGAGTTTTGTTCATCGGAGTTCGATGAATCTTGCAAGGATCAGGGAATAGCTCGCCATCATACTATTCGAGGGACACCACAGCAAAATGGTGTAGCGGAACGGATGAATCAGACACTTCTATCGAAGTCACTATGTATGCTTTCGAATGCAGGTCTTGCTAGGTGTTTTTGGGGAGAGGCAGTTTCTATGGCTTGCTATCTTGTAAATTGGAGTCCTCATACTGGCATTGAATGCAAGATACCCATTGAGGTATGGTCCGGAAAGGCAGCAGATTACTCGAATCTGAGTGTTTTTGATTGTGTTGCCTATTATTATGTGGATGATGGCAAAGTAGACCCGAGGGCAAAGAGGGGGTATTCATGGACTATGGAACAGGTGTGAAGGGTTACAAGATTTGGTTGGATGGAAAGATTATACTTAGCAGAAGTGTAGTCTTCGATGAAAGTTCGATGCTGAAATCTAATACCGTGGAGATAGAGGTTGGAGCTAAAAAGAAGAAGGTGGAGGCAAGTTCAGATTTGAGTGATCCTAAAGATTCTGAAGCGCCTGGTCTATCACCGCTTGAAACGGAAGAGCAAGAATCGAAAGAGTTTGAAGAGGATATATCACCAGAGGAGTTGGTACACAAGACTCTTGCTGCACGTCGCACACGGAGGGATAAGAAGATGCCTTCAAGACTAGAGAAAGACTACTTTGTGAGGTATGCCTTGCAAGTAGCCGAAGAGGTGGAAGATGAGCCGTCTACCTATCGGGCTGTGATTACTGGTTCCTAGTCAATACAAAGGATTGCCGCTATGGAAGAAGAGATGAAATCTCTTAGCAAAAACTCAACATGGGAGCTTGTACGATTGCCACTAGGGAGAAAGATAATCACTTGCAAGTGGGTTTTTAGAAGAAAGGAAAAAATCACTACAACGGAAGGCGTCAAGTATAAAACAAGAGTAGTTGCAAGAGGGTTCAGTAAGAGAGAGGGAGTTGACTACAACCATATATTCTCAACGATGGTCAGACATACTTCAATCAGGGTGCTACTAGCAATGGTTGCACACCATGACTTAGAGCTTGAACAACTAGATGTAAAGACAGCTTTTCTACATGGATAGCTGGAGGAGGATATATATATGAACCAACCGGAGTGGTTTCAAGTTCCTGAAAAAGTAGACTACGTGTGCAAGTTGAAGAGGTCCTTGTATGGACCAGAGCAGTCTCCGAGGCAGTGGTATAAGAGGTTCGATGGCTTCATGCTGAAGATAGGCTATCGGAAGTGTGAGTATGATTGGTGCGTGTATCACAAGAAGTTGCATGATGGATCACGCATTTACCTAGTTCTATATGTGGATGACATTCTGATTGCAACTCAGAATATCAAAGACATTAGAGAACTAAAGAGGTCTCTCAATGTGGAATTCGAGATGAAGTATCTGGGAATTGCTCAGAAAATTCTAGGAGTTGAAATCTATAGAGATAGAGAAAGGAGGAAGTTTCGCTTGTTACAGAAAGGTTACATCAAGAAGATCTTACACAGATTTGGAATGCAAACCGCCAAGTATATAGATACTCCTATGGAGTGTAACATCAAGCTAGGAATGTACACCATTCAGACCGAGTAGGAGGAGGAGTACATGTCCAAGGTTCCATATGCTAACGCAGTTGGAAGCCTGATGTATGCTATGGTTTGTACTCGACAAAACATAGCATTCGCTGTTAGTGTGGTTAGTCGTTTTATGGCTCATCTAGGTAGGGAACATTGGCAGGCCGTGAAGCGTATATTTAGGATCCTCATGGGTACGTCAGACATTGGCCTATGCTATGGGACTAATGATGATATCTTGGTTGCTAGATTCTCAGATTCAGACTATGCAGGTGATATTGATATCGATGACAAGATATGTGTTTACTCTGGAAGGTTCCGTTGTGAGTTGGAAGGCTACGCTACAGCCGACGGTGACTCTGTCAACCACGGAAGTGGAGTACATGGCTTTGAAAGAAGCAGCAAAGGAGGGGATTTGGTTAAAGCATATGGTCAATGATCTAGGCCTACATCAAGATCAAGCGATAGTTCATTGTGATAGCTTAAGTGCGATATGCTTGACAAAGGACCAGGTTCATTATGAGAGAATGAAGCACATCGACGTCAGGTATCATTTTCTGAGAAACAAGAGCAGGATTAAGGTAAAGAAAGTGAGAACAGTTGACAACCCCGCGGATATGTTCACGAAGCCGGATCCGAAGAACAAGTTCCAGCATTGCCTGGAATTGCTCAACATTATGAGCCAATGAGGTACTTCAGGGCCATGACAGACCCAGTGCGGTTCAGTGAGCCTCTGTGACGGGAGACACTTGGGTATAGAGAAGACAAGCTTTATTCACGAGAAGAGGAGTAACTGATGTTGACGAGGAATTCAAGTCAAGGTGGAAATTTGTTGAAGATAGTGCCTTGAATTAGGCAAAGGCAACAAATTTTCTTGAAAGTTTGAATAGTCAAAGCGATGAAAGTCATGTCATATTTTTGGAAGTAAATTGTGAGGCGACCAGCACTTGTCTCCAACGGCGTTTTTGGAAACTTGTGGTCTGCTAGGGTTTCCTAGCTATATAAGGAACTTGCAGGATTCATTGTGATTCATGCTCTTCATTGTAATCTTTCTCTCAAGGAATAAAGTCTACTCTTTGTCCGTGGATGTAGTTAGCACAAATTGTGCTAGCAAACTACGTAAACGTCTATGTTTCGTCTTTCGTTCATTATCGTGAGATAGAGCCAAGCACGAAAAATCATAACACGTATTATATAGCCCACAAATCAAAAAATCATAAAACACAGTTCCAATACTTTCTACTTAGCCCGATGGGAATCTTCCGACGGCAGCGAAGTCCACCGTCACCGATGTTATACTAAGAGTTATGGTGACTACTTTGAGTTCGGGTTAAAAAAAGCACTGCGGCTCTTTGTTGAGAGTGACTTCTCCCCGAAGTTAAGTTATTCCCTGGTTTTCAACGATGCAACCTAGTTGAAAACTAGGAAATTTCAGGTTCTCAAAGTAGGTACTTCACGGACCAAAATACGCAGCTAACCTGACTTCGGCCATGATTTTTAGAAAAAGAAAGTAGAGAAGTGTAAGTAAATAACGCCCCTCCATTATAAATGTAAAATCATTATCAGCCGTGCGAAATTGGGCTCTCACATGACGAAGATTGGCAACCATGGAAAGAATTTACTTTTTTCATGGAAGTGGAAATAAATCAGTTACAAGAACTCGTATAAGAACAGAAGTGACGGTGAATTGAAGTGCCGTCCAAGTGGTCCCATTAGGTAAAATGTAACATATTGAGTCCCATTAGGCATTCTGATGGGTAAAATGGAACATATTGGTCCCATCAAGTAATAATACATGATAAATATTGATATTTTAACATCGAGTTACAGGAATATCAGCCTCCAAGGCATAAGGTGTCTTCTAGTTTTGTAGACGCCAAAATACAATTATCCTATTGACTTTAACTACTCGTCTTTAGAAAAATCAATTCAAGTGAGAGTACAGCGCACAAAATACCCATCGATCAAGTTCAGAAGTAAGATTTAGATTAATGGTGTGAAATTAACAAGGAATATTTCCATAATACTCCATTCATCGACTGTCTTTCCCTAACAACATTCAACGAACAAATGCCTGCGATAGTGCACAAATAATCACCTATTGTAACAAACTGCAATCGTACTGCAGTAGTCTAACTCGGATTTAACATAACCGTGAGCATGTACATGATATGTAGTACATATCAGCGAATCTCAATCTATTACAGGCCCCTCATGGGACTGCCCAGCGGAGATGTTGTGCTGCCTATGAGAGATACAGCACGCGACCGGGCGTATAACTTATTGGAAATCCAGGCTCGGATCGCTGGAAGAGACGTTTCTCCAAATCTGATCAGAACGAAGAAAAGGATCCGATACAGAAGAGCCATCAGCAGAAGAATTGCTAGATTCCACCACTTGCTTCGTCCCATGGTAACTTGGTACAAATCCCTGAGAATGTAATCGCTGCCGACTCGGGGCTCACTGGGCCCGTTAATGTTTTCGAAGGTTAGACCAGTAAAATCGTTTTGCAACATTCCCTGCCACAGGCATTGAACACAGTACGTGAGTGGGCAAAGCATATTCTGCACCCCCTCCTCGATTCGGGTCGACGTCGAGACTCAGAGAGTCCGATGAATTTAGTCATGATGAATTCAGTGCACGGCTGCATGCAGCAAGATCAGGATGCCTCACCTGAAAAGCGTATGGATGGAAGGCTATGTAGAACATGGGGTATCGCCAGACGGGATCAGGCAGATCGTTTGGAAGTCTGTAGAAACCTGCAACTAGAATGAACATACCCTGCAAGGACACACGTCTTTCGATTTCAGTACCGGCAGATCGGGAGGCTTCAGCTCCTTCAGTTATAGGATTCAACTCGGTCACTGATGAAACGAGTTGAATGCTGAATTTTCAGGGTGTCCAGGATGTGATGTGGACCTGAATTCCGGCGCCGACGATGATGCCCATCAGGAAATTGGGAACCAGGCTTGCAATGGCCATCATAAGACTCTCCACCACCAAAAGGCAGGCGAACAGTGACAGGACGAAGTAGAAGAATTGTTCTGGCCCGTGGTGTAGATCCACCAGGAAGTAGACAATGATGGTAGATACGAGAGATATCAGGAGCAGAAAGGGAGCCGACGAAAGAGTGTTTCCCATCACAAACGCAGCTACGCCGTAGTGTCCATTCAATCTTTCCATCGTGAACACCTGCAACGCATTTCGAAAATTCCTTCTGTTGAGCATGTGTTCCTCTTCCTTACGGTGTGAAGAAGTCAAAGCATTTCATCATCATGAAAGCTCGCAAGGTGTATGTAACTGGACACACCTTCATATCTTCGATGAACGACGGAAAACCTCCGACTGACATGAACGTCAGGAAGGCGACGACAAAAGACACGCACGCAGCTCGGGCCTGCATGAACATAGCGCGTCAGTTTTTTGAGCACAAAGTCTTTCAAAAACACGTGATTTTAAAGCTCGCGGAATCTGATACGACTTATGAAAAGCTTGATTATCGAGATACGAAACGTACCGCGATCGCAGTGTACGAGTCTCCTGCTTTGAAATATATGGTACCAATAGCTAAGGTAAGGACGATGTACATCCCCAGCCTCAGCCAGTAGTAGCCGAAATCTCGGTTCATATTTGTGAATGACCTCCTGGTGAGTGTGAGAACCTGCGTGGAGAAGTTGGCCTCACTGCCACTAGAGCTCAGCAAAGGTCCCTCCTGAATTCACATTGCAAGTACCAACTATCAATCTGCGTTCCGTGACACTTACGTGCACAAGATTCCATTCATTCAGCTTCAGTCAAATATCGGAGTCGGGTACGGACCTGCTTATTCATTTCCTCTATGTGCGATACTACTTCGAGCTTCTTCTGTGATTCGGTGTATGCAGTTGTCAAGCTTTTGACTACTGCAGCCACGCTCTCGAACTTTGGCACGTAAGAGACCGCTTCTTCCTCATCGATTTCATGGCGTTCTTCTATGCGATGCTCCAGCACAGTTTGCAAAGACTTCTGAACTTTGTCGAAGTCGGAGTTCACGCACAGCAGATAATGATCCGATGGGTTCTGCAACGTCGGGCAAGGGTGACCCGCCTCCTCGAAGAACTACACAACAAAATTTCCACACAACATGGTCGTCAGAGGTCCGTACAGAATAACTAATACATCGAATCTGGAACATCTCGAAAGGTCCTCGACAAAGATTCCACATATATATTCACGTGCTATGACTGTCAATTATGACTTCGAGCACTTAGCGTATGGACCTATGGACTATCCCAGGGGGTTTGTGGTTTGTGGGCAACTGACCGCCAGCGAGCCCGGCAGATCTCCAAAGTATATTTGCTTGCCACTGGAGAGCAAGCAGAGGACGTCAAATAGCTGAAAGACCTGGCTGCTCGGTTGATGAATCGAACACAGCACGGTGCGTCCGTCGTGGGCCAAATTTCTCAACGTGCTCACCACATGGAACGAGGAGGCGCTGTGGCACCCAGCAGACAATGTGCGTCAAACCAAAGTCACGTCACAAACCATCACGCGTTGCATCACAAATTCGACTAATGCTATGGGATTCACCACGACTCGTGGTCAAGGACCTGTGTCACTCATTACCTGTCCAATCCACTCGTAGGCTCGTCGAGGAACAGAAGTCGAGGCCGGGTGAGTAGAGCGATCGCGATACTCACCCTTCTCTTCTCACCGCCACTGAGTCCTCTCTGGTGCCAGTTTCCGATCGGGGTATCGATGGAATCTTGCAGTCCGACTTCCTCAATAGTGCTTTTCACGATACGTTGCAGGTTCTTCTCAGATGTACTGCTCGGAAGCCTCAGCTTGGCGGAGTAGTATATAGTTTCCCTGACTGTCAGCGTCCCCAGGAGGTCACATTCTTGTGCCAGATACGCCTGTTTGTATCAGTCCGTGACACAAACAATATTAGCGGATTGCAAGTATGGAGTCTGAGACTCATGGACAGACAGACGATCGAGAAGTAACAACAGAGTCTCCGGCTCCAAATGGAAATCAACTTCTAATGACAGTGGGGACTTGAGACAGGAGAACATAGTACACAGTCTTACAACAAAGGGCACGCTCCGACGATCATTCTCATTTCAAGCACCCATCAAATGAGCAATGTCGTGGACTGACTAATATCAACCAGGAGAAGCACATAAGGATGAGAGTTGCCATCGGTGAAATTTGCAACCTACCGCAGTGCCGTAAGAAACTCGAGTGCTCCTGCCGTTGAGCCTGATATCCCCGGTCAACGTAGTATTCTTGGATGTTCTTCCTGGAATTCAACGAACAAAATTCAGTCGATCGGCTTCATGAGCTTATTATTGTCAGCCAACAGAATCACGTGAAGTTGCAAGGTCTGAGACCATTTACCGGCAAGAGAATCGAGAAGAGTGGACTTCCCAGATCCAGAAGGACCCATAATAGCGCAGATGCGTCCCGGCTCAACATAGCCAGAAAGTTCATGGAGAATGCGCACGTCATGATCGACGTAAACCGATAAGTTTTTCCACGACAAACGAGCGAGCAAGCTCTCATCGTCGTCTGTCATACCACCACTGCGCCGCCTCTCTCCGGCGTCCATGGTTGCGGCTCAAGAATCCAAAGCCAAGACTGATGCGTGCAAGTCTCAGATTCAGCCTCGACGATCCAGCTGGAGTTGGCTGTGTGCGAGGCCGTGTCGATCATTTTATGATGAATCGATCGACCAACTTCAGAGCAAGTCCCTGATCGAGCAATCGAGCACTCCGTGGGTCCCGGGTCCTACTCCGTGCGTCCGACAAATTGGTCCTCCGCGAGAAGTGGGCCGCATTGCGGCAGAAGCTCCACTTGACTGAATGCTGCCGTGCGGTAGAAGCCTCCCTGGGCCTCAGTCCGTCGGAAGGACCCTTCGGCCCGAATATTCCCGATTCTTTCGCCGAGCGTACCTGAACCCCATCCGACCGGTCCTTCGCTCGGTTTCATCATTCTACGGCTCGATTGCGCGTCCAACCGTTGTTATCCGTTGTTATCCACTTAGAACTCTTCATCGTTTCACCACATCAGGTGCTTAGGATTCACAGTCGCCCCACTTTCCTCGCTACGCATTCTTATGCGATACCCTCTCGTATACCACTGCTTCTTTCGTTCATACCTTGAGTTGGTGCAACGGGTTTAGGGTTAAGATTCTCGTGATTTTTCCTCGTAAGAATAGAAAATTTTCATTCTGTTATTTTATTTATTTTATTGTGATAATTATGTTGAATCAACTTCATAAGAGATGATCACATTACAGTTTATTTCATTTGATACAATATGTTACCAAAAAATAATTGATAAGAACTAATGTTCAATGTTAGATAAATAATGTTTTTAGTACGTAGAAATCTATCAACATTTTTTTAAGTGAAATTTTTGTATGAGATTATGAATTATGTGCATTATCACAAGGCTAACAAATTTTTAATTCTAAAATTTTAAATTTTAAAAAAATAATTTCATAAGAGATCGCAAGTAATCATTGAAATATGGGACTAAAATTTTCATTTCAAATTCATGATAAGCTTTCAAAATGAATTCTTGGAACTAAACATGTATGAGCCACATGTTGGTGCATCTTAAAAAATAGAACATCTTCATCAATACTAAATATAACACGATATGTAGTATTTTTCAATTCAGATTTTTATAATTTTTCATAAGCTTGTTTCAACATTTGAATGGAAAGTGTCACAATCTGCACTAGTTAGAGGGGTGTTTAACTGCCCAAAAAAAAGGTGCGACAACTATCAATCTCTTAATACCTCATGAAAACGTTTCTCCTGTTCCCTCAATATCCCTTTATTTATCTTCAAAGTTACATTATGATCTATCCTATGTGCTATGAGTGTGAAAAATAAGCTTTTAGGGATGTTTTTATTTTTAAATTTTAAACTAAATATGTGTGCTGACACGAATGAATTATTGGGATGCTGAGTTTATTCTAGCAAGTCTTTCTGGGTGGTACCCTTGTAAATTTTGACCATGGCTGATATGGAGTGAAGATGGTGTCAATCCAAAGTTTTAGATACTTTTGTATTTCATTAAAATAAAGAATATGAGAACATGTGCCAGTGCAGATATTAGCACAATAAATATTCGCTCGCATGGCCAACGATGATTTAGTCATCAACCTATTATCTAGAGTCCGTGCCCTATATGACACCGTCGATAACCACGCTCCATATTTGAATGACACAAATAGTTGAACAAGTCTATGAGAAAACGTAAAATGATTGGATTCGGCACTTTTCTGTGTAACTGATGCATGTCAACCGTATTGTACATACGTCATGCACAAAACTCTGCTGAATATACGATATTCCACATCCTCGGAGTGTATTCTCTACAATTTGAAAAAAAAAAAGACATGGAGTTGGTATTGAAGGCATGCACATGCTCTGCTGAAAATATAATATTCCACATCCCCGAGTTGCATTGTTCACAACCTGAAAAGGATTCATTGAGTTGACATTTGAGTGGAACATATGGATTGTAGAGTGAAGACAGGGAGACATAGGCTAGCGACATTGACAATACCCAGCAATACCGGAGAATATAAGATTTCGAGATAAACGTGATTTACATCCGCATCAGAATACTTCATGCCAGCTGAAGAGTTGACCCTACTCTTCAGCTAGATTAACAACTGCTTTGTGAGCATTTCTGTTTCATTGTTTGCTCGTCATGTAAGTCAATATAGTTCGTCACTGGCAATCGACTAATCATCCAAGTCCTTCCAAGACTTTGTACGTTTTAGTACGTTTTAGGCCATCTGCTTCCATGTCTTCTTCTGAAGTAGATGTCCTATGTCGAGGACAAGAACTGGTCCCTGCTTCCAGTCACGCCGTGTCCACAGGGATTGGTGGAACAAAGATCTTATTATCAGGTGAGATGATCGAAGACTGTGCACGTGCATATCATTATTGTAGTCAAGAAGTCTACAAGTATAGAGCTCAACGGGTAAACATAATTTGATAGTGCCAAATTGAGCAGTTTTCAACAGATGTCAAAGATATATAGGGCTGGTTCCGTATTTCAACGAAATAAGGATAATTTTCAAAACAAAATACAGAATATTCGGAATTTGACAATTTTCGGCTGAATCTTGACCTTTGTATTTTCAGTCTAATTTGACTACAATGTAATACACCTTCGATAAAGAAATGAGTGTTATTTTTTATTTATGAATATACTATTCAAATTTCAGCATTGAGAAGTCGAAAGTGGGCAAATTAATTTTATGAAAACATTCCATGAGTTGACTAAATCATACTGTTAGGTCAATAGATTTTTGTGAACCCGAGAACATTGACTTCGTAATGTTCTCAATTCACATAAACCAAAAATTATTTGTGTTCTTTTATTTTTTATCCATGTATTTTTGTTCCCAAGAAATTTTGGAACGATATTGATATTTTAAAACTAGTTGAACAATTTCTTATGTTTTCAAAGCTACAAATTTCTGAGATAAACAAGAGTCAAAATACTAAAACTTGTCTAGTTGAACTCATTAGGTGTCACCGCAAAGTTTTAGTTGACTAATTCTGTTAGTTTCTCTAGTAAAGCAACCGTGATGAACAAAGACATTGTCACTACGTTCACCGCAAAGTTATAGTCAAATGTTTGAGTTAATTTCTCTATTAAAGTCAAGTATATAAAAAATATATATCTTTTTTTGGAAATACGTGACTTTATGAAAACGAAATAGTGCAATGGAACTCTCGAATTTCGCATTTGCTGTATTTAGAGAGGCTGAAATAGTCAAAATACTAAAACTTGTCTAGTTGAACTCATTAAATGTTATCTCAAAGTTTTAGTTGACTAATTCTGTTAGTTTCTCTAGTAAAGCCACGAGATCAACAAAAACATTCTCACAAAGTGTCAACTCAAAATTTTAATTGAGTGACTCCATTAGTTTTTCTATGAAATCCACCTAGATAACAAAGATTTTTTTTGGAAAAATGAATTTTATGAAAACAAAATATGACAAAATACTGAAAGGGAGAGTCTGATTGCCGTATTTAGAGAGGCCTACGTTACATGAACGTTAGCCCAGTGGGGGATAACGTTCACGTACGGTTATGTGAGAAGGGTCGGGCCTTGAGGCATTTATCTCGACTTGACACAAGGACGTTGTAGAAATCTCGCATTGCATCGTGTTCACTCGTGCTCTTCATAATAGCCCACACTGTCCACTCCTGACATCATTCAGTTGCTTCTCAAAAGCGTCCAATCTAAAAGCGAGTGTTCACCTGTCATTCAATCAATACGGAAAAAAGCTTTTTCCCAGCTGATGAGGACCAGCTTCAATCTCATGGTTCTCATCCTTATAGTCATGAAATAAAAAGTCTTTGTCGGGCCAAGGATGAGTGGACCCCGGGACTATTTTGACATTTGGTGCCCGTAAATCAGATACTTTACGGTCTTCAGACCGAAGGACCGAAAAGTCAGAGATGGTCCATTTTTTACTTTTCAAAACTATTATACCATCTGGAACGTTGTATTGATGCCTTTGAGCAAAAGGACGACTGGAGTTTGAGATTCTCACGCGCATCAAACGGATATAGGGCTTGCGTACTTAAACAGGGTCAACCAGGGTCAACCGATGTCATATAAAACACTCTGATGTCGGTCATCAAGCGGGTAAATTGAGCATACAAACAATACACATCGTCAACCATAATCAAAATGCAGCACTCTGGGACTCTTTATATTCCTTTATTTTGTAAGGATGCGGAGATACCAAAGTGAATGGCTACTTTTAGTTTCAACTTTCTTCAAGTTCTAGGTTGGAGCAAATTGTGATTAAAAATGTATATTTTGTCTCGGTCTCGGGAATAGAGACACCTCACAATTATGCATAAGAATAGATTATTTTGAACTCGCATGTGAAAAATGTGATTATATTAACAATAATTTCATTTTCATAATGGTAATGAATCATTACCATTATGAAACTGAACTGAAGACTCATCACCAGGACTCTTCAAATATGGCATTTGCGGGTGCTGTGCCAGATTTGTCATAAATAATTTTTGCATGATGTCATAAATAAGAATGGAAATCCAAGTCTCCTTTCGCTCATGTTCACTATTAAAACGTTTTTGTTCTCTCTTGTCCGTTGATTATATTGATGAAATGTCTTCAAAGAAATGCAAAACGCCATTTAATCTCTCTCACGAACTTGACTATGGACTGAAGACACTATGGTGTCGTTACATCTGTTCTTTTAGCTTTTGCCAAGTATGAGCGGTGAAAAATAAAACCAAACAGAAGCGAAGGTCCGACTAGAACCACAACATACTTTAAGGTTCCATATTGACTAGAGCTGGAATCACAACATCTTGAAAGTCAACACTTGGCAAATATGGAGTGAATATCATGTAATTACACGTCAAAGGAACTTTCTTTGATCTCCTCATTCTTTATTATACTCCTCATTTTGTTACGTCCTATGATCAATTGTGTTTGAATAATAATGTAAACATAGTCGACACAATTCTACTATCTTCTATTTGATCTCAAAATTGAGAATATATTCATTGATAGAATGAGAAAATATACTCTACAAAACAATGGATCAAATGCCAGAATCCGTGTAATTTGATGAGGCATGGATTAATGTGTATTTTTGTTGGAAGTTTTGCTAATGTTTATCCTGAAACTAGGTGTGTGTATATATCTTAATTAATGATATTGTCACTCTAGTAAGAATATATTATAAGCAAATTAAAATTAGTGTTATATTTGTCCAAAAAAAATTGGCTGATGCCATAATAGACTAAATTATGACAAATTTGGCAAATGCCAAGTTACCATAGGCCTCTCATCAGTTCTTCATTCCGGTCACCACGGTTTAGATAGTTGCACGAACATTAATGTGCATGGTGTATTAAATATTCTATTCAGATCGGCCAGCAAGAACCACTAGCCTTTATAATTATTTGATCATAAATTTGCGTGAAATGATTGTGTTTGTTTTCTGATTCTGATCTGAGCTGTAGTTTCCTACGACGGATTAAATAGAAATTGGATGACTGGGTTTTGCGAGGATTCCTGACCTCTTCATGACATGACTTGACGTTCCCTTTTTTTTTGTTTCGGTCGTGTGCATGAAGTTGTGTGGCATGAAGTACATGACATCAGTTTTCGTGTGGGGGCAGATGCATTGCAGCACAAAAGTCAATGATCTACTTTTTACAGCGATGGTATATAACAATGTTTCACTAAATTTGAAATACTACTTGTTTGTGCATTGCAATACGGTCCTACCATCGTCGCTTTAAAAAATCTATTTTTTAATATTAATCTGAGCAGCAACTTTGGATTATTTTTTTACAAACCGTTCTTGAAGCAGTTGTATTACCTGCGTGTGGTTTAACTTTTTGAATTGATTCAGTGGCGTACGAGGATGCAGAATTTAGAGAATACGTATATTCTATTCTAATAACAGAATACGTCCTGTATATTATTTAAGTTCAATAGAACTTTATTTGTGCCCTTTGTCCAAATTTTTCCTGCATATCATTATGCAGTTTGTACGTTAGTTTCACATGTATGGTAATAACCCATAACATTATAATATTATCTATGTATAAACGCTGAATTGGCAAGCATTCGAATCTAAGCGGATCAGTTTACACGTGTGTTAAAATTATATATGGATCAAATAAGTAGGTGAGCCTTGCATTATTTTTAAAAAGTAGCATCTTGAATGATTTTTAAAACAATAATTTTATTTGAGTGAAGTAGGTACTCAAGCTAACTATGCCTGCAATTAAGAGAACTATATTTCAACAACCTCTCGAATTCTGCCACCTGGTTATCTTATGTACTACATCCATGGACAACCGAGAATTTGAAAGCTTAGATATTTTGCACCGATAACATAGACAGATCAATATATGTGTCCGCAATTCACATTTGGAGCTTACACGTAAAAAATTATACCACGTCAATGTTCGGAGGTAACGGGAGGACTAATTCTTGGATGTGAAAGACAAATCGTATGTGACAATTGTGGAAGACCTCGTCAAACCTCTACAAGCAAGAGAATGAATAAGTCTTTATTAATTATTTATTATTTTTTAATCAATTCTTCCCATTTATTAAATTGTACTGAGTATCAAGTGTACCGTGTGATAACGTAGGAGGACTTGAAGGTGGCACATGCATGTGTCGCTTGTGGCAGAAACCAAGGTACCCATATGCATGGGAGGGACGCAGGGTTTCCTAAACACCGTGGTCTAAATAACAGCATTCTAACTCGAAGATGAGCCAGAACGAGCAATCGTAGGCTGTTAATCCTTACAGAAAGAAGACAGTGTGCTTATATTGTAGCAACGATCTGAGTCGTTCATGCCGCTATATGTATAAAGGTCGATTGATTGATAGAAAGAGTTCCATGGCGATTCTTCAGCGTAATTGAGCTTCACTCTCTCGCGGACTTGGACCGATAGCGAATGGAAGAGCGATCCCGGCGGCGTAATTAGTGAAAGAGGCCCATTCCGAGGGAACTAAACAGCCGCACCAAGCGTTGGTGGTTCTGTGTCTTCCGAGTGCTTTGAGAAAGGTACGTGATCTGCGAGTGTGAGTGGAAATTCCGATACATGTAAAGGCCGTGGAAGTTGCCGCATCAACATAGACTCGAGCTGCGTGGAGTTCAGAGAGAGCATCTAGAGGCACGGCGATGAGGATCGCCAAGAGCTTTTCGTCGACCGCGTTGAAACCTTTCAAGAGTAAAGCGGACAAGGGTGGGAGCACTACTCACCTTTGGCTTCATGACATTGAAGCAACGAAATCCCATGAATTCCCTCCGTACGTCGAAAAAACTTCATCCGAGCAGAAGCTGGAATGGCTACGGTCTCAAATTATCGGTAACCACATCGAGTGCCCATCTCCCTTCGGAAAAAGGCTCATTTCCTACGCCGATCACACCGCGTCGGGCCGGAGCTTGCTTTTCATCGAGAAATATATTATGCAACACCTCCTTCCTGTATACGGTACGATTCTGAGCACGTGCTACGAGTTCTCTTCCGAGTTCATAGTCTGAGGTTAGCATTTATGTAACATTAATTTATTAGCAGTGGTTTTTTTTTTTTTTGGCTGCACAAGCTGATCGAATCAAGGACAGCTCTTTCTGGCCTCGATGAGATGTCTATCTTAGATGTCTAAGAGCATAGTTGCCGGTGAGCCTGCACTTCAGACCGTCTGAGCCTCGTCTGTGATAAGATATGAGGATTCGGTATATGAAATATGAGTCTCTCACTGGCAGGGGTCATGTTTGTAATCCTCAATTCTACGAGCTCTTTTGGATATTATAATCGGGAGGGGTCGAGCTGACCAAGATTGTAACTTGCAGGAAATACGCATACCGATGACAGTTTTGTGGGCCAACAGACGACTCATTTAGTCGAGGAAGCCAGTGCTTACGTCAAGAGATGTCTGGGAGGTACCGAAAGGGACGCAATTTTCTTTTGCGGAACTGGTACCACTGCGGCGATAAAGAGGCTCCAAGAAATTATGGGTATCGCCATTTCTTCCACTCTGAGAGAGCAAACGTTGGCAACAATTGAAAAAGGCATGAGATGGGTGGTCTTTGTCGGTCCCTACGAGCACCACTCCAATCTGCTCTCGTGGAGACAAAGTTTGGCCGAGGTAAGTGTCTCCCGGTTCTCGGTTTTCTAATCTTTGACGAGCAGATCTTTGAAGTTCAGAGATTCTCTGAACCTCGTGAATCCGGAATGCGTTAGCCTCGAGAATCTCCTAAAACGCATGGCTTCATTCACTGTCGTTATAACTGCAATCACGAGCCACACTAACGGATTAACGATCTTCACACTCGCCAAAATATGGAGGAGAAAGTCTTATGCTCACGTGATCAAGATCTAACTCATTCTGTCTGCAAAATCTGCCTGCTTTAAAGGTTGGAGGTCTATTTTAGCCATCCATCATCAAGTCGCAGCTGGTGACTGGACCTTTCTGTGGTGGGCCATAGGAGTGCTCGATTTCACCTCTCAAAGAATTATTGTCGTGCGAGGGAAACCAGAAGTACTTTCCTTTAGACAGTTCCAGTTGTGGCTAGTGGGGACCGTACAAGTCGCTGTAAATGTGTGGCGGCTGTCTAGGTGGGGTCAAATTCAAGTCAAATGGTGGCGGAAGTACAGAGTTATCGTACGCACTTCTGTTTCGACGGGTTTGCATCTCGACATGAATCTACATGTTTGTTTGACATGTTGGACGCTGAGAGCATCCTCGTCATGCGTGCGTACTGCAGGTTGTGGAGATTCCGCTGAGCGAAGATGGGCTCATCTCTATGGACGAATTGCGAGCAGCCCTGAAGAATCCTCTGTACGAAGGCCGGCCTAAGCTGGGCTCGTTCTCTGCCTGCAGCAACGTGACCGGCATTGTGACCAACACGCGGACCATATCGAAACTTCTGCATGCTCATGGCTGCTTTGCCTGCTTCGACTTTGCCGCCAGGTTTGTGCCACCCTTCCGAGGTTTTGATGATAGGCCGTGAGCACAACGCTGTGCAAATCCCTTCTCGTGCAGACTCTTATTACATGAACTGGAATTCAGCTTCATTCGCCTCCACGATCATGATTTGTGAAGTTTGTCAGCGGACCCGGCAGCTGTGACTGAAATTGGACGCCTGAGAGAGAGAGCAGCCTGATTGAACCCATACCGATCCCTCGTTGCAACCGTGCTCTGTGCAGTGGTCCCTATGTGGAGATTGACATGCGATCGGGTCAACCAGACGGATACGACGCCGTGTTTTTGAGTCCTCACAAGTTCATGGGTGGCCCTGGCACCGCCGGCGTGCTGCTCATGAACAAGAGTCTCTACCTTCTGGGAACAGGTCCGCCATCTACTTGCGGCGGTGGCGTGGTCGACTTCGTCAACCTTGATGAGCGGGTAAGGCTGCCATGGCTAATGCATAATCGTAACGTTGCAGCTGCATAATCTCGACATGCATCTGCCAGTAACAGCAGCATGGTTGTGGAACATGCTAGTTCGCCACTGAAATTCGGAGTGTTCATTGTATCAGAAAACCATTTACTACAACGAAGTTGAGAAGCGAGAGGATGCTGGCACTCCGGGTACGATCCAAAAGGTGCGGACTGCGCTCACCTTCTGGGTGAAGGAACACATTGGCACGGATCTCATATCATCGAGAGAGACGCTTCTGATCGACATGGCCATGTCCAGATTCAGCTGCAACCCCAACATCAAGATCTACGGCGGCACGAAAGCCAAGCGCATTGCAATTCTGTCCTTCACCGTCTACACGACGATGGGGCCAGCAGAGGATCTGTTTTCCGGCCTCTTTGGAAGTAAAGGAGCAGGAAGCCCCCTGCTCGTGGCTGACGGCAGGGCCAGTCCGATGCGGCTGCTCATGAAAGGGGGAAGGCGGAATGCGCTCATCAATTCCATCAAGACTCATGGATCCGGGAACCATCCGATCAAGCAATTCATCAGCCTGAAGAAAGAGCAAGATGCACCGAGAGGAAAACCCCTGCACGGTCGGTTCGTCACCAAGCTTCTGAATGATCTGTTCGGCATACAAGGACGCGGAGGATGTTCTTGCGCAGCGCCTTACGCCCATTCGCTTATGGGGATCAGCGACGAGCTGTCCCTGTCCATACGCGACGCAATGGTGGAGGTAAGAGAACTCGTGAGTCTCAGATCCTCGATGCTGAGGTCGTTGTGTTTGTCGGAGACCAATGGGCTCACGCTTTTCAATGGGTGTCGCTTGCAGGGATGGGGATGCGTGAAGCCCGGATGGGCGAGGGTGAGCTTCGCATATTACATGACGACCGAGGAATTCGAGTTTCTCGTGGCCGCCATAGAGTTCATCGCAGAATATGGTCAGAGGTACCTGCAGTTCTACGATTTCGATTGGAAGACGGGCAACTGGACATTCCGAGAGGAGTTCAGGAAGCTGATCGAGGTGGCCGAGAGGTACGTGTTCGGAAAAGACAAGCAGCACTGGTGGTCGGGCTCTGATGCACCCCCGAGTTGCTTCGCCCGCCCTCCCCTCTCGACGCAAGCGCTCACCGGCAAGCTCGCCCCGAGCCTCCTGAGCTACTTGCAGTTGGCCCAGTGCATCGCCGATTTCCTCCCGGATCAGCCGCCCGTCCGAGACATGCCGCAAGGTCTCGACCCGAACCTTCTCACGTTCAGGGTCTGACAGCATCTCCTCCTTGCGAGCAGCAGGCCAAACTTATTCTTTTGGAGCGCCGCCGACTCGACTGCTGGTGCTTCTGTCAGATGTTCCATCTGTAGATCTACATATTATCTGCTATTTATCGGGCTCGTGGGCTCCCCCGGGGATCCTGCGAAACTAGAACACTGAACTGTGAAGTAGGAAGTAGATGCTCAGACTCGGGCTGCGGCCTGGGTCGGGACCGATGTGAGTGGTGCTGTTCGAAGAGATGCTGCGGCTACCGGGGGCACATTCGTCGACACCTCGTAGTCGACCGGCACACCTTCGAGATCAGCCATAATAGTGAGTAATAATTGGGTTCATGGCTCGGTTCAGAGTTCATGGAGCTGTTCCAAGAGATGCTCGAAGCAGTCCAAGCTCCGTGACACATGTGGGGGCCTCCTGCGGGACCGCTATGACTTCCATCACCCATGAGGTCAATGAGGGTTGACCTCCGGAAATAGAGATCCGACATTGTATGCGTGTCAGTCATGTTGCTCATGACGAGACTGAGCTACGTGCTATTACGTCCAAGCGTCCGACATGCGGACTATGATTTGTCGCTTGGAGGATTCTGAACCACTATTTGTCCAGCTCCACGGACGGACCTGGACAAATCGCTGCGCCTCTCGTAGCATGTTGCACTCCTCGCTCAAGAGAGTTCTGCAAGGGAGAGTTCACTGCGAGAGGGTTCCGAGTCTGAGAAGCGCCTACCTCGCGAGGACTCTATGTAGAGTATAATTAGTGTAGGAATAGGTGTATGGAGGTATGGGTACCAAGTATTGGCTGTAAACGTATCTTATAGGATGTACGCCGTAGAAGATACGTGTGGACCGGGAACTTTGCATCGACTCAAGGTTGTCTTCGATGACCCAGATCTATATCTGGGTCATGAGTTAGTTCCTTTCGTCTCTCGGATTTCACCTCCAGCCGCACCTCCACTTCGTGTTATTAACAAGATATATTTTCCAGATTCTTGGTTCTTTCAGATAAGTTATATAAGTTACTATAAGTGCTCATCGTACTTCCTCCATGCTCTGGGAGTGTGGGCTTCTGATCCGACCTATGCTTCTCATCGACTTTCGTTGGATTCATTAGATTTTGAATCGATTGGATGGAGTTTCATCAAATCTCATGGAAACGCAATCAAGCCCGCCCGCTTTATCAACTTCTGCTTGCCAGACGAAACACGATTGTGGAGTCCTCGTAGTTCCGGATGGCTGAATCAGAAGCACTTCTGTGTGGTATTCCTGCGGTGCAACAGAGTGTCCGGAGACTGAGCACACACTCATAGGTCAAATTTTTTTATACACTTCGACTATTTATATTCTTTCGTTGCATGCATTGTACTTTTTCCGAAATTGATGAACCGTGGTCGAGCCCATGGCACAAGATTCCCCGTTACCACCTCACATTCAAAAAACATCGGAGTCAGCGGATAAAGACTGAAGTCCTTTCGTGAATTTCATTTACAAATTCCTCTTCCGACGCTTGGAGTTGGCTGCAGATGGTACACCGTCTTTTTTCTATATTTCCACTAAGTGAGTAATACAATTTATTCTTTCTCTATTGTATGACTGAATTATGTGCTTGTGTTTTGCAGTAAGAGTGAGAAAACAAAAGACAGAAAAACTTACAGAGATCCAGCTTCATTATACCTCATAGAAAACTGTGAGCAAAGTGAATAGTATCGTTGTGCCTCAGCGTATTCAAAAGGTGGAGCCAATAGGACTGGTTGAGAATTTTACATCTTCCGTATACAATTATCGACAAGAATGGAAGATGACTTGAGTTTTGAAATCAATGTCCACCCAAGCACGACTTTTAAATCGGAGTCTCCAGATGTATCCGAGGATTTATCCATTTTTTCAGTCGGAGAAGCTCGTCAGATAATTGGAGAGATGGTAAGCTATTCTCACGTAGGCAAAGCGAGATCAAAGTACTGTGAAATTCTGTTATGAAAGCGGTGCCTGAACAATCAGAAAATGTAAAAAAGTCGAAGCACAACGAGAATGGCTAATCAATCGTGAAATCTGATCGTCACTTTGTTCTTGTGAGCACAAACACTTAAGATGGTAGAGTATTGTCTCTTCAAGATTCATTCGTATCATTCCATCACTTTTTAGAAAACCTGTGCTATCATTCAAAGCATTGACTCCATCAGTGTTGCTAATATATTTCAGTATTTTTCTATAACACTGATATTACAATATAATTAGTGCTGTAGAATTTTGGTTTACATAAATTCTCTTCTCACATGTACAGTACTTCCATGAATACCTAGAAAGAAATGATTGTTTCTTTAAAACACAAACTTAGATATGGATTCAGATAGATTTCCATGGAGAGAATCATCAATGCTCTAAATGAGATCACATCATAAAGAAAAAGTATGGAATCTTGAAATTCAAAGCTTTAAATTAAACGTCTGAATCGCATGAACTAGAGTCTATTTTCAAAAGTAAGAAATGAATAAGTATCTATGAGAGCACTCAAAAGCATAAATATTTCCGATTGGACTTCCTCGGCAAGGTGTAGATCACTTCATTCTCTATGATTCTATTACTGGTTTTTCTCCACAAGATCTGTCAATCATTGCAGTACTGGATGGAGTGAAGATTGGACTGTCCACATAATGAAATGTCCGAGAGTATGTGGAATAGAGGCTCATCACTAACATGAAATGTGATGTCTTCAGCGACTTCAATATCTCTAGCATGGAACGAGAAGTAATGGTTGTTTCATATTGATTATCACCAATGGCACGCAGTTTCTGAAAGTCTCTTAGTGTAGTACATAGTATGAATATCAATACACAGGTTGACTACATTCAAATATGGAATTGTAGAGAGTTTGCATCCCTTGTATTTCCTTAAATATTTCTTTGAATTTTCATCGTTCTCGCTGCATAGATCAAAAAAGACTGAATTACGATAGTATTTCGTCCAGTGTAGGTCTGAATCAAGAAATGTCAAGTTTGTGAGCACATCTTAACAGCTTTCAGTAACTGAGAGAAATGCCTTATCGAGTGTATCTCTCGATCTCAAGTACCTTGACTTTGAGATTAGCTTCAAATTTCGAATTTTTGAGTAGTTTGAATCAAGTTTTGCAGAGAGCAATCCTGGTGTGAGACTGGGCTCCTAGGAGTTTTCAGTGCCCAACGGGAATTGACAAGGACATATTTCTACAAGACTTTGTCCATCTGGCACCGATGAAGCTAGTTGATATTATGATTCAAGCAGCTGCCATGCTTTTCATCTGCTCACATTGAAGTATCTATTGCAAGATATCTTCATTATGGTTCCTGCTGACGGACCTATTCCAATGTTTTCCCTTGCAAGTCACCCGCATTTGCTACCGCCCGGTGACTTAATTAAATTCATGTTAAAAGTTGAAATTTTTTTGTCTCGGCAATTTGCTTGTAAATGCGTAGTATCTTCTATGAAATATCTTATGTTTGATTTATAAATCACATCTATTCAAGATATTTGAAGTATTTTCTTGGAGGTACTCATAGACTCCTATTTGCTCTTGGGACTACCTGGGCATCAAGTCGTTGAATGACATTCTGATGAAAACAGGTTAGTACCTGGTCCTAAGCCAGTTCCAGTTTCTCTGAGTTCGCCGCTCTATCGAACAATTTGAATTGACCCAGTCCTACACCACAATCTATATCCCTAGTTAGCGCTGCAGGCTTTCTTTTAGAGTGACAATTGATGCACCGGAGGTCGAGATACCCGAAATGAGTGCTCTGCGTATTTTCCAAGATGAAAATCTTCTCTTCAGAACAAACACCTCTCATTCATTGAAAGCTCGTGACATGAACATCCCACGATAGATGGGATTGTTCCAAACTCTGTAAATGTCTTGTTTGACTTGAGGTAGATATATATCAGACCTATCACTGATACCAAGTCCTGGACTTGAGGTTGATCTCTTTCATATCTTGATACTCAGGTACTCCTAAAAACCAAATAGCATTATATGAGCACGAACAATCAGTAAACTATTGTGAGTGGATTTCCTATTTCTGATGAATTCATTACAAATATTCTTCTTTAGTGCAATTATCCACTTACTGAAGAACCATGCTCTTGTCGAGGTGAAACAACTTTCACTCTAGCTTTCTAGTGTACAATATGGGATTAACCTGGCAGATGCTGATTGATTTAGAAAGCAAGACTGCACTGATTGGTATAAATTCACCAAGACCTGGTGTCATTGCTAGCAACTTGCTTCTAGATACCCTCAACAGCAAGGAGGAATTCTAGTCTTTTCTATTACCCTGTTGCATAAAGCTCGACATATTGAAAGATATTTCTTATTTATATATATATATATATATATATATAAAAAAACCCTATATATCATGAGAATATTGTTCATGGCAAAGTCAGTTCGTTTCCTTGATCTTGTCATGCATGCCATATAAATCAGCCTGATGCCAATTCCAAAACTTAATCGTTCTTAGCATATTATTTTAATATATTTCATATTCTAGTCTAGAGAGATGTATAATGAATTTCCTATTGATTTTCTTTCTTGATTTAGTTATTTTATTTTTCAATTCAACAGGTTCGAAAGATTCACATGATAATATAGTGGTTCAATGCCAGCCAGAAACACAGAGGAAACTCATCATGACATGGGGCTTTGGAGCTGGCACAAGAAGGGACAGTAATCAGATTGAATTTTTCCAATCCAGTGCCACACAACTCGATCACAATTTCAGAAGGTCCAAACTGAATTCAAACAAGAATAGATGGATAAAGTCATAACATGGATTAAGGAGCGGCAATTGGCTCGTCGGCACCTTCGAGGAGTTCTGCAGATGGAAATCATGCACAAAAGAATCCGGTTGGAACGAGCTAGGTTCCAAGCAGTTCCGGTTATCACCTCCTTAAATCGCCCGCGCCATAAACCCTTTTCATCCCTTCAATGCCTTCTGGATAAGTAGCACCGTTGAAGCTAATGTCTGCACCATTAATATTTCCATGAGCTTGAGAGAGAGAACCACAGAACCTGCTGAAGAAATTTCCCATGGCCGTTGCATCACTTCTAAGTTAACTTTGAAGTTTTCCAACCCGGCTGTGACTTCAGACAGCCCAAAGAACAGTCACTTGAAATCTCTAGAAAGACCCAAATCCTATCGCCAGCTGCTGCGCTGCCAACTGGGCCGCCTAAAATTATATCCTATGTCATATAACCCTCTGCGACCATAACTTCGAATGTCATACCGAAATTCTTCTATGATAAGCATCTTAATAATCGCTCAACGATATAACAGAGTTTTTTTTAATTCATTAATTCTTAATTCACTATAGAATTAACTCATGCAAAAACATGACGTTCGGCGCGATCATAGAGGAAGCTCATGTCTCGTTAGCCAAAGGCTGGGAGACGAGCCCGAGATTTAGAACTCAGTCGATGTCGGCTACTCTCTTTGTCAAAAGTGTAATCCGTTTTGAGAATGAGTGGAATTGGGTATTGTACAGATGCTATATTAAAATGTTATAGCACAAAATAGTTCTGCCACCGTCAAGATGACCACAGGGTGAGGTCTTACGAATGATTCAACGTAGTATTGATGTTTTTGTCTTGTGGTTGTCGAAATTGTAGTCCGGTTCTACTTAGTACTAAAGATTTGTGTTTCGTCAAGCTGTAAACTTGATGCCACACGTCGCCTTCGCTAGGAAACTACAAAACAGAAGAGGAAATTCATGCCCTAAGAACGTCCAGATTCTGTCCACTGTAGTGAGTTTTCCACCCACAGCTAACTCCACAGTAGAAGAACTCAAAAGGTTTGCATTTGTATGAAAATAGCATACGTCTGAATACCGTCCAGTGAAACCCTGTAATTCAACAACGCAGCTGACGCAGTAGAAAGAACGTCACGTCTCTTTCTTCTGCGTCAGCTGAAGAGACGTGACGTTCTCTAACTGGCAAATGAGCTTCTTTATACAAAATCTTGAAATCTGCTATTCCCCTCGTATCTTATGACGTTTTTTAGCATATTTCATTCTGGGGTCTCTTTGCTCCTTGCGCTTGAAAGTGTTACATGCCCTGCTTGGTAACAGTGGGGTCGGAGTCACATCACACTCCAGGGCTGCTCTGAGGCGTGACCAGCGTAAAATTCGAACACAGTAACCGTTACGGCCACAAAATTTATCTCGTATATAGGACTTTACCACTCGGCCTCTTTGGCCCTATCTGTAAACTACATGTTCGTCAGATTCCTACTTCAAACCAGTGCAGTGATTCCAGCTGTTACGGTAAACCATATTTTATGGATTATGAATTTTACCAAACTGGCTTCAGATTATCACCGGAGAAGAGGAAAAGGAGCTAGTCAATGATTGACGTCTTTAAATCTGTACAAACCGCCAGCTTTGGGAACAATGGTTTTGTTCTACTCATTTTCAGTAGGATTTGGTGGTTGGCGGGGCTTGGGTAAAGCAACTGTTGGCATCCGGGTATGGAGGCTAAGGAACACTCGTTGGAAGCATTTAGTCCATTGAAGTTGAATGCTTGAGTATATATGACAAGATGATAGTGGGTTGTATGTAAATCGTTGAAAATGAGCTGATTGACATCTCGGATCTCAATGGTATGTATGCAGTAGAGGGCACTCACTCGCTGGATCAGTCCAGTGATGCATATTCAGGAGTTAAAAAGGGTTGGACACCCGAGAGAACATGTTAATTCAATGAATTTATATTATTTGATACTGGCAACTGACCTTACGGATGTGGGTATGTAGGTGTGATCAGACTTTCCTCCCACACTTCTGACGATACTTTCTTCACGATGTAACCAGTTGTCGGAGTGGTAACGTTGGACAGTGTTCTTTTTCAAAAGTTGTTGATAAACAAGTCCCTACGGGATCAGACTTGAATCCACGAGGACATCCACTCTGATGAGCTGGAGCTATGGTCATGTTGCTCACACATATGATAGTGTAGAGGTAGCCACCATCCGCGCTAATTCGATCAACTTTCATGCTGGTGTCGGTAAAGAAAATAGTGAAGAATCGTAAATTTGCATCATACTTTCAGCCCAAGCGAAACACCGTCTCTAACAAACTCAGTTACGACAATGCATTTCATTGACCAAAACTACCTCCCTTATTAGAATATGGAGACCATTGTGGATAAGCGAAGTGGGGAAGACTAATATTAAGGAACTCGATAGAAATCTAGGGATAAAAATCATTGTCTTGGATTACAAGAGGGATTTCGAGCTTTACTGGAAGAATAGAAATTCTTCGAACTGGATCCATATGAACCAGAGTTCAAGAAGGCCAAGCTGAGCGAAATCATTTTCTACGACTTCATCATCGTATCACGACATACTTGATGTCTACTGGTTTGAATGTATGTTGTCCACGGAGGTGATAACTAGCTCCTCTGTACCAAGCCTCTGGATGCCCACAGTATTATCTTTCAGCTTCAGTGGACATGTGTGATGATCGGGACTCCTCAATTCGGTATTAGCACTATGAAGGGTCCGGTCCACCTAAAAATGTGCTCTGGATATGTGATGTGATTGTATAAGCGAATATAAGATGTGATATCTTTCTGGGCCTCAAAGAATTGGCCCTGCATATATTGCCGCGTCTCGACTGTTCTGGATATGTCATGTGTCGTTCTGGCGACCTGGATGTACATTCTATGAGCTGGGAGAATCACCAGTCTAAAAACCCTTCTATATGAAATTCCTTCTTTTCTTCCCGCAACATGGAGAAATAAGCAAACCAACCATGAAGCTCTATCAGAAAACAACTCTGTGCTATATGAGGATATAGCGTTGATCGGTTAAATGGTAGCTGACGACTATATCATAGAACTGAACCCAAATTACTGAGGGACACAATGTTTTTAATGGTTGCCTACGTGCTGAAGAATGGATTTCTCAATCCAAGTTCAGACTCTTCTAACTTGGTGCATGTAATTCAGAACCCAGTTATGGCGTTATTTCATATACACACACCTGAAAATATGGATATTCCCAGTGTCACGCGACGAAAGTAGAAAACTGGATCATGCTCTGTACCTTGCTTTAACATTCGTAGGGCAAGTGCCGATGATGACAACGAAGTATCAGTTCTTTAAGGTAGAGTCAACTAAAGACAGCTGATGTAAATCCGTGTAAACTCTTCTTTCTTAGATGGAAACGTGACATGGACTTGACGATGGTTCGACTCGGCTCTACTATAAATGAATCTCGTAACCACATTCTCTAGAATAAACTCAGCAGAGTCCGATTGTGTGAAAATGGGATTTTTCTGCAGCAGACTCCCTCCATTGCACAAGCTAATGTCATAACTATCACATTCAGTTTTCTAAAGAAACCACCGGAAGTACGCTTAGTGACTTCACAAATGATGTAAACATAGGCGATGCAGTCACATTTCCTCGTTGTGAATGAACAACCTAGGTGAAGTAAGTACTGGATGATCCAGCAAAGGTGATGTAAAACCAGAATTTGTTCTCCATTTCCCTAATTTCTCTAATAGCAGAAGAGTAAAAGTTGGAGATGCGGGGTATCGATCCCCGTGCCTCTCGCATGCTAAGCGAGCGCTCTACCATCTGAGCTACATCCCCTTTCATGTCTAAGGATCAATTCTTTAAATATATATTTACTTTTTTAACATTTAGATAATGCAGGCAAGAAACCTTTGTCATTGCAGGCAGCGTATTTTGTTTGGGTCTCCCATATCAAGAATCCTCCCATATACTTCTTTAATACAGGTTGATGCACGGGTCGGATGAGTAGCTGATATTAACGTATCTCTGTTTTGAGTATACGCGGATGACTTCACACATTATCATCATGCCATTTAATATGCACATTTAACATGCTCAGTTCTTTGTTAAAATGGGGATATCAATCAGTTCAACCGGAGATCCCGTTGACTATTCCGTGCTTTATTTTAGCTGTACAGAAGCAAGAAACAAGACATGGCTCAGTCTGAGACGCTTGTGTCACCATCGTATGTGGGAATACAATGTCGCCTGCAAATCGTTTCGAACTAGAACAATCTCATCCTCAGGGAGCCGGATGAAGTGGAGTGTGGAGCAGTCTTAAAGATGTTGCTTCCTTTTTTGAAGTTTGTTGGATGGATTATTTACCGCCGGTCTTCAGAATCATCCACTGTTCGTCTCCGACCTCCACCTTGGCAATAGGACGGTGCTAGAGATTTATATAAATTGGCATCTACTCGTTTGCCAAGGAAATTATTTTGACTATTTGTCCTAAACCGATTGCATACTCAACTATTGGAAACCAGAGCACTCCCTTATGTACAAGCTGCATTCTTGATTATTTCTATTTTTGGTCCTTACTTGGATAAATATGGACATCGGTTTAATTTCTTATGAATAATCAAATATTTGAATAAAATAAAAAATATTTATAATATTTTATTTAGGTATTTTTATAAAGGTATTTGCTAAAGCTTGAATTTGGAAGTTGGAATTGGCTTTAAATTAAGAAAATTAGAAGCATATTATTGAGGGTGTGGACCCAGATATGAAAGTTTCCGAATGACGAGTAAGAATTTGTGATCGACCAAATTTCAAGACCTTCAAAATAATCAGAAGCTTGTAAAACTTCATGTAAATGATCAACTTTTTCAAAATTCACTATCAATGAAACTGAAGAGAACTATTTGAACTTTTAAGTGGTAACATTATCTATTTTTCTAAAATACTTCCAACCAACCTAACCACAATATTTCGTCATCATAAATATCTTTTTAGCTGCAAGGCATAAAATAAAAAGTACAAATTTATACCTACTATGAATGAATGTGGCATAAACCAAATAAAAAGTTTTTTGTTCATACTTTCTATATGCACATAAAAATTTTTCTTATTCACAGAAGTGTGAAAATGGTCCTTTTTATACATTAACAAGATTTTTTTTCATGTTATTTGTTAAAATATTTTAATCTAATCTAATTTTACCCAAAAATTACATTTTATACAACTTCTACACAAACATTATGAATAGTTGATTTTTGAAATAAAAAAATGATCTCAAGAGAACTATCAAATAAACACTCCTTTTCTGGAAAAACAAAAACACTCTTTAATCTTAAAAGGTTGAAAAAAAAAACCCTAACCTCTTGACAAAATTAATTTTTGAATTCTGTTTTTAGTAGTATTTTAGTTCTTCTTGATTTTCTTGATTTTGAGTAGAATAACAAATTTTTCAAATAATTGATTATTAGTGACGGAAATTAGGAATATAATTTTCGCTTTATAAGATTATTTTCAAATAAAATATAATCTACAGTCATCAAATTTTTTTTGTATCTGATATACATAGCTAAAATTGATTGAATACATCAAATTTCAGCAATAAAACAAAATATCGGTTGTGTTATTGTTTTAAACACCACAAAGACACCAGACATAAGACATATCATCTCCTCATTTATCAAGATATAAAAGTAATGTCACAACCTTGAATTCAAAAGCTAAACATATTTTTAATGAATATATATTGCAAAATGCATGCATTTGTATTCAAATTTGTAATCATTTTTTGCATTTGATACAAATTCATACTAACGTCCTCATTATCTTTGTTTGTTCCATAAAACTCACCAAAACTTACGATGATGGATGTATTTTTTGTTATTATACACCCTCGCGGACTTGTTGGAGGATGAGCATAGTATGGAGAGAGGAGAAGGACAAGCTTCTCCTCTCTCCATACTATGCTTGTCCTTCTCGTCTATATTGTTTCGATATGACATCCTTCTAGTCATTCATGTGTTGATGGGTTTCGTCTTTAGCTAGCTGGGAACTTTCTCCCTACGAATACTGTATTTCACAGGTACCCTTATACTAGTCGTTCACTATACGGGAGCTGAGCTTTACATTTTGACCTTCTTAGTTCTGGACTTTTTGTCATGGGAGTCATTCTTGTAGGACAAATGAAAATGTTATTTTGAATCAATATTTTATTCCAGTGTCGATAGTTGGTTCCTATTTGGTTTGGATGTGACGTATGAAAAGTCTTCGGGCTATAGATTGAGTTATATCATAGTGTATATAATGAGGTGATAGAAACCGTATATGTGGAGTTCAGATCGTCAGGCACGTGTAGACAGCGTCATATCAAGTTGGATTTGCAGATCAGTCCTGCTAGACATATTTTTATTAAAGAGAAAAGGCTTTCGTACATGTACATCAAGTTAATGACTATGGAAATTTTAGGTTTCACGGTGGTTACTTTTTCCCGTATTCTGGTCAGGTTTTTTTACCTGGCAGTTTCAATAGTGAGTTTGCTAAGTTATCCTGCATTGTTACAGAATCATTCAGGCTTTCGTACATGTACATCAAGTTAATGACTATGGCAATTTTTGGTTTCACGGTGGTTACTTTTTCCCATAATCTGGTCAGGTTTTTATACCTGGCAGTTTCCATAGTGAGCTTACTGAGTTAACGTGCATTGTTACAAAATCATTCAGGTATGAATATTTCGTTTCAGTTGACAGATAAATGATTGATAATTTGGATGTGTCTTGACTGGAATTTAATTTCATATCGGTGTTTTGGTTTTCTCCTCTGAGAATCTGGCTGTTGTTGAGATATATACGTGACGTGTTTTACAGGGAATAGTATCTCTCATTGTTTGTGCTATGTAATGCATTTCCTATGATGTAGTGTGTTTTTACAATGGAAATAATCATATTAAATTGATATACTTACAAAAGTTGTGCTTAATTTTATCTTGGCAAATTCGTGGTGTAAACATGGTTAGGAAACAGCTTTGCCCACAACGCAATGAACAATGAACTCATTTTCTCGACAGAAATATTACTCCAAATGAACACTTTGTTTCAGAAAGTTGAATGTAACTTTTGCATTCACTTTTTTGCTAGAGATGAATGTATCTTTAGTGTCAAAGGACAGTCTTCAACTCCGTTGAATTAAAGTTCCGTAACAGTGATACAAATTCATCCTGCTTCACTATTCAATTGCTATGTAAACAGAAAGTAGGCTGAAAATGCTTCGAGAGAAGGCTTCAAGTAATTAATTTCAGTGGCCTCCATGAGCTTTTATCACATAGCCCAAAAAAACGTTCACACAGCTCAGCTAATGGAAGAATGGCGAGTGACATAATATACTACTCCGCCCCTCAAAAAATCGGGGAAAAAGATCCTAAAAAATGAGTTGACGTCAAGAGGGCAGGCTAAGGGCTTCCTCTACTGCTGCGTGCTTTAAAACCAGGCAAAACTACGACATCGGTGGCTTGCACAGATCTCGGGAGTCAAATTAGTCGACTTCCTCAATCTTGGGCCCAGCACCTGACGGCATGTCATCATCTCCTCCGCTGTACGATGGAGCAGAGCCCTCCGCACCTCCGGCTCCTCCTTGATACATCCTGGCGATGATCGGGTTACAGATGCTCTCAAGTTCCTTCATCTTGTCATCGAACTCGTCGGACTCAGCCAACTGGTTGTGGTCCAACCATTGGATGGCAGCGTCGACGGCGTCCTCAATCTTCTTCTTGTCAGCAGCATCTAGATTGCTAGCGATTTTCTCATCCTTGATGGTATTGCGCATGTTGTAAGCGTAATTCTCGAGACTGTTCTTCGAGTCGATCTTCTTCTTGTGTTCCTCGTCCTCAGACTTGTACTTCTCGGCATCCTGGACCATCTTCTCGATCTCATCCTTGCTGAGCCTGCCCTTGTCGTTGGTAATGGTAATCTTGTTCTTCTGTCCTGTGGTCTTGTCCTCAGCAGAAACGTTCAGAATACCGTTGGCGTCGATGTCGAAGCAGACAGTAATTTGGGGAACACCTCGGGGTGCAGGTGGGATTCCAGAGAGCTCGAACTTTCCTAGCAAGTTGTTGTCCCTGGTCCTGGCACGCTCTCCCTCGTATACTTGGATCAACACTCCAGGCTGATTGTCGGAGTATGTTGAAAACACTTGTTCCTTCTTGGTGGGAATAGTTGTGTTCCTTGGGATGAGGACAGTCATGACACCTCCGGCAGTTTCCAAACCCAAACTCAAGGGGGTAACATCCAACAACAGGAGATCCTGCACCTTCTCGTTACCCTCACCGCTCAGGATGGCAGCCTGGACGGCGGCACCGTAGGCCACAGCCTCATCGGGGTTGATGCTCTTGCACAGCTCCTTACCGTTGAAGAAGTCCTGCAACAACTGTTGTACCTTCGGGATACGGGTGGAACCTCCAACAAGGACAACGTCGTGGATGGAGCTCTTGTCCATCTTGGCATCTCGAAGACACTTCTCAACAGGCTCCATGCACTTCCGGAACATGTCCATGTTCAACTCTTCGAACCTGGCACGAGTGATGGTAGAGTAGAAGTCGACACCCTCGTACAAGGAGTCAATCTCGATGGTGGTCTGGGCAGTTGAGGACAGAGTTCTCTTCGCCCTCTCAGCTGCGGTCCTCAGACGACGCAGAGCACGTGGGTTGCTGGAAATGTCCTTCTTGTACTTCCTCTTGAACTCCTGTACGAAATGGTTCACCATTCTGTTGTCGAAGTCTTCACCTCCCAAATGCGTGTCCCCGGCTGTGGCCTTGACCTCGAAAATACCTTCCTCGATGGTGAGCAAAGACACATCGAAAGTACCACCTCCCAAATCGAAGATAAGTACGTTCTTCTCACCAACGCTGGTAGCCTTCTTGTCGAGACCGTAGGCAATGGCAGCAGCGGTAGGCTCGTTAATGATCCTCATGACATTCAAACCGGCGATGACTCCGGCATCCTTAGTAGCTTGCCTTTGAGAATCGTTGAAGTAAGCAGGGACGGTAACGACGGCATTCTTGATGGTGTTACCAAGGAAGGCCTCGGCGATTTCCTTCATCTTGATCAAGACCATGGAAGACACTTCCTCAGCGGCGAATGTCTTCTCCTCACCCTTGTACATGACCGAGATCATGGGCTTGTCACCAGGTCCTGGTGAAACCTTGAAGGGCCAAAGCTTGATGTCGCTCTGGACGGAGGCATCGCTGAACCTCCTGCCGATAAGACGCTTCGCATCTGCACGTCGAAATAACTCATTAACACGGCGTCTCAAATGTGGATCTAAGTGACAGGACGATGCACAAACCACATTCTAAACGGAGAAATTTGTGACAAATTGAAGCTTTGAAAGATCGAGAGGGTTCCAAACTTACCGAAAACAGTGTTGGTGGGGTTCATGGCCACCTGATTCTTGGCGGCATCTCCGATAAGTCGCTCAGTGTCGGTGAATCCGACGTATGAAGGCGTGGTTCGGTTACCCTGATCATTGGCGATGATCTCAACACGATCGTGTTGCCATACACCAACACAACTGTAGGTGGTACCAAGATCGATACCGATCGCCGGCCCCTCACCCTTCCCCGACATCTTTCCAAGCGCTTCGAACGATGGACGAGTTGTTGTCAAATTGCGTTTCAATAAACTTAGTCGATCACGACGAGAGAGAACGGGAAAAACTAAAACCAAACCTGAAGAACTGCGTACGAAAGAGCTCAACAAATCGATACACAACCCCTAAAAGCACGAGAAAGTGGCAGCAGCGCCAACTGCTTAGGTCTGCGGCGCTCTCTCTCCTTTGTAGGTCTCAAGAACCCACTTACCCCGCATCCCCTGTACCCGAGCGCCTGTTCCACCCTTTCCCACCTGGTTCCCGTCTTTGTCCGCTAGATCTCTTCATCGCGCGGCATCGCCCTAAAAGCCACCCCGCTACTGGCCGTTAGATCCCGATCGGACGGTTCGAGCCCCACACGATCTGAATCTATTACCCGGCGGTTCTTTCACGTCTCCTCGCTATTATCCGCTCTCAAGGTGCTCGGCCTCTTCTGGAACGTCCTCGAACTTCGAAGATGGTCTGAGAGTTCCGGAAACCGCATGGACATTTCCGGCACCGTGGAGTCGGATCGAAGTCTGCGGCCGGGTGGGAGTTTACGGGAAGGCAACTGAAAGTCTATTTCCTTCACTGTAGGGCGGTCATACGTGACCTAGATGGTTGCGGCCGTCGATCGGCGCATCTGAAGATCTCGGGGCCGCCACGTCCTGCTTCGGTGCGCATCGGCGCCCGAAACGCAGCATAAAGTAAGGAGCAAAATGATCTGGCAGAGGGCGTCTAGGACGCAGGTTCAACCACGCGGCGGTGCCGGAACATGCTGGAAGGAAACTGCCAGATTGAGGCTTTTCGAGCTGCATAGAGGAGTGTAACTGGCGGTGGTTTGTTCGAATAACTGTTTGGCCTTTCATTGGGACAGCAGAAGTTGTGGTGGGAGCCACGCACTGTCCACCATACGAGAGAGTGGGAGCTGCCCAGTTCGTCGTGGGACCAACTGTGGTGGCTCGCCGCCTAAATTCTCGGGTCCATGACTTTCCGGTACCCCCCCACTATTCCAACTTACCGCGTACTGTCCTTAGCATTTCCCGCTACCGCGCTGCCCTATCACGACCGTAATCGACGATACCATTAGATTCAAACAAATCATATCTTATTTTCCCGCATTTGATACTGACGAAAAAAAAATCGCGTGAACCAGCGTGACGTGATACGGCGGAGAATTACCTTTCCTGCAGTCGACATGGCCCACACGTCAAGTGGCGTGTACTCACATTCGAGGAAAACAAATCAAGTACGTACCGCCGACTACTTTTATTGAAATACAGCTCCCGTCTCTCGCAATCTTTTAAATTATTTTATAAAATAAATTCTTATTTATTGTATTTTATTATTTTAAATATAACCACCCATTTTGATATACATAATGATCCAAGTAGAAACAATTCAGATAACAGCTAAATTGCCAATGATAACGCTCGAAAACAAGTCATCTTCTGAGTTTGAAAAAACCTCAGCAGCAGTTGGACGAGACTTCAAGGTATTTGATACACAAATCTTTTTTAGTTTATAAACATGTTTTTTAATTTCACATGATTGAGCAGGGTTTTTTTTTATTTTATGGATAACACATCATCTACTTGATTTGTTTTCTCCTTGGCTAAACTCTTTGTATTCTAAGTGAATGTTGGTCAATTTATATCTTATGCATTGATTGGAGATTTTTTCTTAGTTTTTGGTATTTTGATCAACAAATTCATCAACTTGAACATTCACTCTTATTAGATCTAGTTAAGCATATATCTATGAGTACTTGTTTATGCTTTTCATTCAACTACTGTACAGTTTTGAAATTTAGCTTGAGTTTGCATTGCAGTTTTTCACTCTCATTATTTGTAAAATTTCACATCAATGAGATTTTGCCTGAGCTTAATTAGCCATTCAAAATTTCACTGCTGACATGTGGGTGATCTTACATCAGAAAAGCCAATTATTCACAGTATACTATGTTCATTGTACTAGACTCAAAACATCATTGCAGATATAATGCTTGTAATTTTACCTCTGGTGCAATAACAAAATGACTGACATGGCGGCATGTGGTGCATTCGGCTATTAGTCACACTGTGAACCAAGATTTCCATTTAAATGGCTCGGCATAAGAGTAAACTAATATCTTTTCACACATCTTAGTCTAGTTTGAAATCACGAACTATTGTGATTTGAAAAAAATCTGATCTATGTTATTTGTATATGTCGGCTATGGTTATGATATATGTCAAATAATAGCGTGTATTCGTTTTTTTATTATTATTAATCTCTATTTGTCCCTGTGCGAGTAAAAGAATTTTTTTTCAATATTTATTCTAGAAGTCCATATTTTTAATTTATTATATTATATAATATTGAAAATTATGAGTTTATATTAATATAATGATACAAAAATATATAATTGTCAAACACAAAAATAACAATTGAAATCAGAAATGCAATATAAATAATTTATTAAAACGTCATAAAAAATCTTCATTGTATTTTCAAACTTTGAAAGCCTAATACATGTTTTTTTAGCGAAAAGTACAAAAATTCTGGAAAAAACCAACTTGATAAAAAAAATATAGAATTGTACATACGGCATTTGAAAGCTTTGACAACAAATTATGGTCACTATTGTAATAAACTTTCGTTATCAAACTAAAATCAAAATTTAGAAACAAATGTATTGATTTGTATGTTTTAGAGAATAAATCATTGTATAAATCAATGTTCAAATTAAAGAAAATTGAAATATCTATTTCCAGTATTTTCAGATTTAAAATAATAAAAAAATGTTTGATATCCAAATTTGTTCATATATTGACAATATTCAAATGTTTTTTCATCTATTTTAGAGATTCTTTGAACAAAAATTACAAAATTTTAGTTTGATATATCTATATCTTTAGTAAGAATTGAGCAAATGTGTTTTGTGAATAAAGTGAATGTACATTAAATATAAAGATGAAAAAATGAAATACACAAAAATTTATTTGAATAATAATAGTAATAAAAAACTGACACTTTGATTCAAACATATGAACAATGTTAACATGGCAACTGAAATATATCATAAAGTACAGCTGAGCTAACTTGGACTAGTTATATTTTGCAATATCACATTATTGACATTTCATGAACTTAATGAGAAACTATTTTTTCATTTTGTTAAAGTTTTAATTTTGCTACACACTAATTACAGTAACCAATAATTACGATAATGGAATAAAGTGGAATCAATTAAAAGACACGAAAATCTAAATAAAACAAAGAACATGTTTTTGAATAGGTACATATTGAATAAAATTTAAATGTTTATTTTATATTTATAATGCACGCTTGCATTCAAAATAATGACAACATTTTTATAGAAATGCATGATAATTTGTAGCATTGCAACGGTGTAATGTGACTCAATCTGCATGCCCTATAACTTGCAACCTGGGATATATAGTATAATTATTTGATACTACAATTTAGATTAATGCATATAAAAAATAACTCATCTTACTGAAATATCAGAAAATATGTGAAGGTTTAATACTTTACATTTAATGCTAAAATCCTATGACAAATAAATGCATATTTATTCATTATAGGGTATGAAGTTTGAACAAAGTTATTCCCGTAATGCATGTTTTATTTGTAACTTTAAAAATAACTGATTGATTCCTTCATACTGTAATGATGATCAATTGATTTAATCAACTGAAACACAAAATACATATCAAGAATTTATAAAATATCAAAATAAAATTTAACTTATTTTGAAATTATCAAAATCTGCAATGAAATATAGCAAGCAACGTATTTAATGAAATCTAGTAAGCAACGATTTTGTACTTTCATATGTTCTAATCGATTACACATGACCTTTAAATAAAAGTGCAAGTTAGTTCTATCTAATGTACAATCATTTTTTAAACCATTAATCGCATTGCTATTAGACAATGGTTATCACATTTATTATTTGATTTGGACTATGTTATAAAAGAAACACATAGAATAATCTCACAAATATTTTATATGCTTTTAAGTTGGAAAATGAATTGATTGCATTTCTAAATAATGCTTCTGATAAAAAAACACTTAAGACGGGTAATTAACTTAAATTTTGAAGTATTCAAATGATTACTTATTCCAAATATAATTTCAACGTTTTTTCTGCAAATGATTTTAAATAAAAAAAAATTATAAAATTTTATTCGGAAAAATGATTTTATCTTTGGATATTCATATATATAAGATCGAATTTCAAGTTTATTCAGATAAAATGATTTACTACATATCTAAAGACTTTCATATCAGATTTAAAAATTAATGTTTTTGAAAATCCAAGTGAAAAACATTCCAGCATAATTGTAAAAAAGTCAAAATATTTGTTAAATCGAATTAGTTTTTTCTTCATTCCATTTATAAATTTATTTCGTTTTGCACAGAAAGATTAAAAAAATGCAAACTGTGATTTTTAGAAATTCATTACGGTCAACATGCATAAATTAAATGAATTTTGAAATTACCATATAAAAATAACAAATTATATATATATTTATTTATATCTAAACTTATGTATTTATTTACTAATTTATTCAAAACCATTAACCTATTTTACTAATTATTGTAACAGAGAATCAAAAAATCAAAATGGGTACAACTACAAGAAAATGTTGATGCATTTACCTACTTGATTATATGACATATTTGTAAGATGAAAAAAATATAAAAAATAAAATTATTATATTCAGTTTTAAGTCAATCAAGATGATCACAACAATCAATCATTATCAAATCAATAAAAATAAGTCTTGAAATCATAAGAATATATTTATCCGGTTAACATCTTTTGAAGCCTAAACACAACAAAAGAAAGAATTCTTTTACTTTTAAATTTTTTTCCATTTTATTTCAAATATATTAAAATAATGGTTTCTTTTCATCATCGTGTGTGTCTTAATTTTCATGAATATAAAAAAACTGAAATTCCTCCCTTTTGATTTTGATTTTAAAAATCGTTGATTTTTCACAATTGGAAATTGTTATAGTTTTTGTTCACATGAATAAAACATGTTCAATTGAAATCATATATTTTTTTTTATGAATCGTAAATTTTATCAATTAAATCAAGAATAAAATTAAAAAAATTATGATTTTTGCAATTGATTACTTTTAGGTAAAAAAATATTTTGGCATCATATTTTTATTTTTTTTAATTTAAAATAAAATAAATGTTCAACTCATTTCATTAGACATTTTTTTATTATCAAAATTTAGAAATTTTCGTCTATTTAAATATTTAAATTCAAATTTTAGTCTTTGTAACTATGGAAAATTATATTTAATTTTATTTTTGAAAATCCTTACAATCCTATTTCTAAATGTCAAAATTATTATTTCAATTTATATCTTATATGTCAATTCAATTACCTGTTCAAATTATGGATCAAATTTTCTAATAATATTTTTTTCATATTTATAATTTGACTATGCCACAAGCATTCATAATTTTGTTGATTTAAAGTTGAAATTTCAACTTTTATAAAAACACAAATTATTGATCTTCTTTGAGTATTATTGTAATACTCATATCACATATGAACTTTTGTTATTTACAATTTTTAAAAATAAATGCTGATAATTGTTTATTCAACATTCTACTTGAGTGAGATGATCTTCATCAAGTATATTTCATGGCGGCCAAATATCACAATCTCTTCAAATGAGAATTGGAACAAATCAAACTAAGCTATTATTCCTATGTTTCTTGTGGTATTTTTCATCAAGTATCAGCTCTCACACATCTAGCAACAATATTTTAACTATTTAAACAAAAATATTATAATATGTTGTTCACTTCGGGCTGAATGACAATTTAGTTGACTTAAAATGTTTATTATAAGATTTAGAAATCAAAAATTACTAGATAATACTTGAAGGAGGTTTTGTAACAAAATTTAATCATTTGCATAAAGTTTGATCTTAATTGTGCCAAGGCGAGCATTTAGTAGTCACAAGTAACCCTGACTAATCTTTTAGATTGGCAAATACTCAATCATATAATCTTTAAAAATAATAAAGGTGATATTGATTTTAGTGTACATACACCCACTCCGTCGTATTTCTTGGGTGTATAGCGTGACATTTCTTGGGTGTATATCACTAATATCACGGAGTGGGTGTGTGTTGAGTTTATATACACTAAAATCACTACACTCAAAAATAAATAAACAAATTCAAACCAAAAAGTCATGCAAAGTCAATACATCTAACGTCACACAGTGATCTTTTCATGTAATAATCTTTGACTTGTTAGAAGTAAAGTAAAGATTATTCTAGATGAAAAATATCTATATCTAAAATAGCCACATTTCTCATCCATATGCTTGGTATACAATGAGTGAGTGTGTTAGTTATATCGTATATATGAAAAATTTGTGTTTTTGTTAAGTAAACTGATAAAATCTTGGTTGATAGCGATACATAAGACATCACTGAGTGTGTTAGAATTATCTATCGTAATATCAATTCTCTATGAGTGAAATGGATGATGGGATAATATTTATTTTTTGTACTTGATGTTGCGAATTATATAAGAAGAGTAGATAATTTGAGATATCTTTGATCTTTAAAATGATGTTTGATTTTTGAATGAACTCATCTTAATCTTTGATGATACAATGGTATGAGAGCTACTTTGCTCTTTCATTAATACAGATCATTCCTCATGGATTATCAAACATATGATGATAAAATTTTGTTCTTGCTATTTATTGGATTGTTTTCTAATGGATAAAAAGAGTTTGACGATAACATTTAGTTTTTTTAATTTTAAATGATTGACAGATATCATTGATCGTCATATATTAGAAAATAGAAAAATGAAACTTATGTTTTTGAAAATATCTAGGAAAAATTCAATACCTCAATAAACAATCATCAAAATATTTGATATTTATCTTTGTTTTATGGAGAAAAATCATTTTTTATGTATATTCTAACATACTAGGATGCAAATTTTATGTTTAACATAATGGAGTGAATATCGATATTGACAATTACAATTCTTAGTTATGAGGAGATTTGAAATTTACCTACCTATAATACATACTGAATTTTAGATAAATTTGAATATTGAATCATATATCTTGCTTGATTTGATACATATGTACATAGTGTTACATACAATCGGAGCCAGAGAGCAAAGATTACAAACAAAATGTTAGGTCTTTATTAGTAATGATATAATTAACATTTTCATTGTAATTTTGAATTATCATTTCCTCACAAGTATTTTCTTACAAATTTTTATCTTGGCTGATTCGCTCTTCTTGCCACATATTTTCAAAGTGTTGTACAATTAATATATTATATCTTCTTGCTTCATTATACAAAGTACATGAAAATAATTTTTTTATATCATTGTTGTTATATTAACACGTAAATTGAATGTATGTTTTAGCATATTCATCAATTTTTAGTTTGCAATCGACAGAGTTTAGGCCAAAATTATCTAAAGTATTTTCAAAGTGTTAAAATAGTTGTTCAATAAATCATCACTTTGATAAAAATGTGGTAAATCACATTGCAATTGATTCACCGTCTTGTTAGAATATGAATTTCAAAATACAATGCTCTTTTTAGTAAAGCTGTAATGTATGAGATTGAAAAGTTTATCATTATATATTTTTTACACGTTTATAATTGTCTATCTCAACTCTTTTCAATACTTTGACTTTTGATCAATTTTAATTGATTAATTTCATAATTACTTTTTATAACTTAGCTTTCAATAAATGAATAGTTTTAGGATTTTATAATTTTTCTCAATTTGATTTTTTTTTTTTCAAATGTGTAAAACTTTCAATATTTTTCATCTCATGTGGTTTTTATTTGTTTTTTAGCTACTTCTAAATTCATATACAGGTAAATAATATAGATTTTAAAAATTCAAAAGTAGAGCAATTGATAATATTGGAACCACGAGATTATCCAAGGTTGATCCAATTACCGCTAACATTCATGAGTCGACCAATACTTGATAACAAAATTTCTATTGATAATATAGTAGGTTCATTCTATGATATTAAGAATACATGATAGATTGTGTTCATTTGAAGCTCCATCACGTGATGTTAGTAACAATATATAAAATAATTAATTTTGCTGAAATATTTTAAGAATTTTTTTCAAGACAAAATTCAAATGACATCATATATTTTTTGCTTTTTATGTTGTCATTATTTAAACAACATTTGATTTATTAAATAATTAATATTATTAACATTTTATCAAATTTAATTTTACCCATAATATAAATCAAGTGAAAACTCTTTAAGAAAGATACAATTCTTAATATTAATATAACGTAAAAATATTACATCAAGAGTAGTAAAAATAAAATTCAAGTATTAATTACATTCGAATCAATAATTTGAATTCAATGCAGATTTTAATACTTAAAATAATTTCTATACTTAATTTTTTTTATACATTATGTTTTTATGAAGATAGTTTTAAATCTTAACAATTTTAGAACTTTTTAGCACATACACTGTGAATTTATAAGATTTGATGAATTGAAAATATTATTTAAAAGAATGTTGATGCATAATTTTATGATTTTCAGATCTCTAGATAGTATAAGCAATCTATTATTAGCAAGTTTTGATCAAAATAGTAAATAACAACTCAACTTTTGTTGTAGTATTACACCTTTTTCTTAGAATTTTCATTTTTTTTTTCTTTTGCAATTTAATATGGAGAAATTATTATTATCCAATATAAACATCTCATTTATGCATTCTATGGATTTTCTTACTCATGTATTTTATTCTTGATAATTTTAATGAAATGAAGTAGTTAAATTGTGTAGGTATTAAAGGATTCAAGAAACATGAAATTGTAAAAAAAAAATTAATAAGAACTTCAGTTTATAATTTATAATTTGTATTCAATATCTTAATATATAAACTGTTAGATACTCTTGTCATAAGGTTTAAAATAGACAATTGAGTTGATAATTTTGTTAAGTGATTTAGATTTAATTGGACTGCTTGGCAATATGTGTCATACATATAGTGATAAAAATTTATTACCTCTTTGCTAATTGTTCAAAGTCAATTTTTTGTGAAGAAGTATGTTTGAATTTTACCGATTGCAATGTTTATGATCATACTTCAAAAAACTTATTTTGAAAAGCATTGAAATAAGAGGTTCTTTAACATTTTTCATCACATTAGAAGTTAATTTTGTTTCAATTGTAAAATCCATCAATTTCATCACCATCAAAAACATCACAATATTTACATATTTGATGTTTTTGATAGTTTCCATTGTAAAATCCATGAAAAAAAACATCACAATAATTTCCTATATATATATAAAAATTAGATTAAAATTTAGCAGAGGAAAAAATTAGTATGACAGCATAAATAAATTGTACATTAAGTGATGTTTAGGTGAATACTCGTTCATTACATTCATGTGTCAACATAAAAGAGAATGATATATTGCTTGCGTGAGTCGGTGGCTCTGATATATGATACATGTTGTGCTAAATTAATTTTATTCATTAATTGCTCATAAAGCATAAACGTTATGATGATTACATGAACTTAAGCTAGTACTTTAATGACCAAAAGTTGTTGACTTAGATAATGGGTAGGAGGGTCAACGAATTATTTCAAACACTGGGAAGACCCCAGCAGACCTAAATGGAGAAAAAATATAAATTGCATAGTAGGAATCTGGGTACCAGCATCGTTATATGATAAACTTGTTTAATGCAGGTAATAGTTATAGAATATTCAATATGTAGAGTTAAGTTGTTTATAAATTTGATGAATAAAAATTAACACTTTCAAGAAATTATGTTGTAGTTCATATGAGTAAAATCTGCTGGAAACCATATCCTGAACTAAGCATAGGGATGTAAATTATTGCTCTTCTGCGTACCAGATATATTGTGAATAACAAAAAATGTGACTTTTTGTATAGTAAAAGTGCACAATAATATTGAAATTGTATGTATCGATTTGTGATGAAACTAAATTCAAAGACGTGCTGGATTGGTTAGAGCAGGAGTGGTTTTCTATAGTTCCATATAGATCAAGTTCATTCAAGTTTCTTGTAGGCCTAAAAAACCCAAATTTTATATGTCCCAGAGTGAATTAAGGGTAGTAATTCTAGTATTGCGAGGATGTCCCTCCCCACAGTGCTCTATGCAACGCAACTTGACGTAAAGCACCACCAAATCTGTTTATGTACTCACCTTGCCACAGGTCTACTTGTCGCAAGACACAATTAAACTTTATACTATACTGCATCTGCATTGATATAATCTGCTGCACACAATATCGTTCAAAATTGCAAAAATCATCATCCAAACCATATTCGAAACACAATACCCCCACACTACTCATCTGTTGCATGTTTACATACACACCCATATAAATTAAACCTTTGATAAATCATCATAAAAAATCTGTTGCAAATTCAAAACCACAGATTGAAACCGTCGAAACGATCGCAGAGCATTCTTAGATGTGATAAAGAGCAACCGCAACGGCCACTTTTCAAATAGATTTCTAAATGTATTTGAATGAGATTCAGTAATCTAACAGCCAATTGATGGACATTGAACAAGCTCGACGTCGAGAGCCATCCTCCATGAACTAATTGTCAAAGCCTACCCAACAACACCTCGGTCCCTATTTAGCCACATATTTTAACACGGTAGTCACAAAGCGACTACAGAACCCCAGAGGAATCCCTTAGCTCCCTGAATTGATTGGGGGCGTGTGTTATTTGTATGATAGGTCGGCAAGCAAAGGCTGGAGTATGCTGAGCAAATGTATCCAATGGGGTGGCTCATTGGGCAGGGACCTTCCAGCAGGATAGGTTTTCTGTACCTCGCTCCGTGCCGTGGAAATGTTGGCCAGGAAGTAAGCAAGGTTTTGGCTAGGTTTTCTTTCTCTGCCAGGCTTCGAAATGTTGCCCAGGAAGTAAGCGAGGTTTTGGCACATTGTCGCTTTCTTAGCCGTAACGGTAGTGCATACAACCAAATTGTGGGCAGAGGGTTCGTCTTCCGCGGTACACGGTGTGCATGCTGGAGACTGGGTCGCCATCTTGATCCTCTATTTGTCTGGACTGATGATCCAGTCCGAACCTTGCTTTACAAGCGGGTACAGGAGCAAGCACCTCCGTAAGGATACTGACTGAAATCCAGAGGTTCAGGGTGGAGACGGAGAGGAGAATTAACATCAGCGTTTTCCTTACCCATTGTTTTCTGAGAACTTGGTTATCGCTTCATACTTCGAGGCTCCAATTTCCTTCTCCTCTGGCGGAGTGTATCGAGCAGAGATAGAATTCGATTTGTGATTCGCCACCTCCCTGGTGTGTTGCTTTGAGATCACAGTCCCTGCCTTTGGCACCAAGGCTCCCAAGGCCTCTGTCTCTGCATATCTGTGTGTAGTGGAAAGGGAGAATTCAGATTTGTGATAGGCTTTGTCCTGCTGGGTTGTTCTGATCGAAGTCATTTCCTTTGGAACCAAATTTTCAAAAGCTCCTCGCTCTTGACGGGTGTTCGTCGCAAAGGAGAATTCAGATTTGTGTTTTTTCTCACCTCCTACTGCGTTGCACTGAGATCGCAGTCCTTGCCTCTATCACCAAGGCTTCTAATTGCCATATCTCCGCTCCCAAAACGTTAAAGTTCTATCGTTGAGATTGAGGGATCAGATTTGTGGTTCTCATCCTCCCTGCTGAGTTGCTCTGTTATTTCAGTTACTTCTGCCAACATCGTACTGCAGTCGCAGTCATTGCTGTTTCATCTTGCTCCCAGAGTTTGGGTAATCTCTATTTCTTAGGTGTTCTCTGTACATGCCTTTATGAAGGCTTAGCAGGTTTCCTATGGCTTCTACCAAGTGGGCCCAAATGAGTCCAGTACCCACAGAACCTATGACAGGGACCAAGGTGAGTCGTGTATTCTCCACATAGCTTCGTTTTGTTGAACTTCTAGGATTGTCACTCGTAATTCTTACTGTCAGAATCTGCATGTGCCCATTTGAATTTGTCATTTGTGAATAATCACATATTTTTTCCATCGAAGAGGCTTCTTCTTTTGTGTTAGATTTTTTTGTTTGAATGATGGCTTCTGTCGAACTTCAAGAAGGTGCTGAGACCATAATTTGAAATGCTTTCAGAGTAGTGCTTCCAGCATAGCTCGTTGGCTGGTAGTTGCATTCTATTCGCTGAATTGGTCTTCCCATTTTAGCTCTAACAATTTCGTAGAATTTGAAGGCTGCCACTGGGATTTATGACCATTTGCGTTGCCGAAGATTCTAGGACCTTGAGGTGACATGTTTTCAGTTCTAATGTCTCCAACCTAGCTTGCTGAAGGATATTAGCATTCCATACCTGTCTCTATCGTGGTTGTGTAGTGTGGAGAACAACTAAACGTTTACCTTCAGTGTTGATGATGTATTAGCAACTAAGGAAATTTGTGATACTTTCAACTTGAAATGAAAATTATGTCTACACTGTGTAGCATTAACATTCGTACTAGTAGTCGTGATCTATGAGTACTTATCAAATTTTCATCGGTCGAGTAAAGACTAATCGGAACTCCTTCAAAACACCCTCTTTCCTTCTAAACATCAAACACGATCTTTCAATAGGCATTGAGAAAAATCTCACTCTTGGTCTGGCTGGATTGAAATATACAGTACTAGCCTTACTAGAGGCTGCATTTTTCGATTCATGGAATAGTTTTGCTACTTTTATGTGGTTCTGCTTTGGTGTACGAGTGTGGTTTGTAAGATAGAAATAGTTCTACGCACAAAATTTCATTTCCTTTCCGGAAAAACTAAACTCGTCTTGGCTGATTGTAGTGCATGAACATTTGTCTATATCCTGTGTCTGAACGACATGTCGATTTGGATGATATTTTTAGGAAATATTGTTGGAGTTTCGGGCGGGGAAGATGCACTTGGAAAATTCACGAGTCCACTCCGATCCTCGAAAAGGCTTGGTCCGCATTGTTCGAGTGAGTTTCCGAATCTGAAGCAGCAGGCTTTGACCATGTGGCTACCCTTCACATGGTGGTCTTATTCCATTTCAGAGGATTGATTAACTTCTCGGAGAAGTTAATAATGCTTTCGGAATCAAGTTTTTAACCGTCAGTTCTTTTCAATTTATTCAGATCGGTCTGATGTGAAAAATTTAATGTACTATTAGCATGATTTATACAAATTTTTAGAGCTCGATCCATTTATGCATGTCTCTCTTTTTGCTCCTCGTACAGTATGATTTAATGAAAGAGACTTATGACCTTCCATGAAATGAGTCAGAAGAGAAACATATAGTATTTTGCTTTTCGATAATAAAACTGCAAGCTTCCACCTTACTTCAATGTTTGGACAGGCAGATGACAGCCTTGTGCACTTTCAGTGGTTGGATCGAGTACTCAACGTCGTCGAAGATGTATCCTTTTGGAATGCCTTTGATGTGTCTCTCCTAGAGGGAGGAAAAACTATGAAAGAAATATTATAGTTGTTTTGGACCGAAGTTTTCTATTTATCACGACTGATATCCGTATATTTCTATCATTCCAAATGCTTTTGTTATCCTTGATTTCTTTGTTTATAGGACCAGATTGTATTTCCCGAGGAAGCGATTTTTGAGAAGGTGTGTGATGACTCATTTCTGCTGCTGCCAACTTCCTTCCAGCTCCTAAGTTCAGTATCAGCAACTCGGTTAACAGCAGTCACTTGATTTCATTTTTATCTAAATTGTCTTTGCCTTTGCTGTGCAGGTTTCGCAAACGTTAGGACGTGTCTATATATTAAAATTCAAAGAAGATAATCGAAAAAGCTTCTTCTGGATGCAGGTATGCTGAGTGTTAAATAATACAAAAAATCAGAAGAATAGTCGTCTTTCCAACAGCTTTCCAAGAGCTTGAAAGTTTAAAATCTGTAAACTACTCCAGTCTTCAACTTATCTCCTCTCGTAATCTCTGTTATGTGTCACATTACATCATCAGGGTTCATAGAAATAATTTTGTTCCTCTCTTACCATGCTTATTCTGTAGCTGTATGATGATAGGGATCCTTAAAAAACAGGAGTCTTATTTTCTTTCAATTGCTTGTTGTTTCCTTTGATCATACTCCTCGTGCGCTTGGTGTTCACTTTCCTGTGGATGCCATTTCGGCTCTTTCTATCTTCATCTACGTCTCTGTTCAACCTGGATGTTTTCTTTCCACCTAATATGTCAAAGGATCTGTAGGTTTTTAGAACTTTGGAATATTAGTTCTGGAAAATTTGATAAACCCTTGGAGGTGGTTTCAAGCTACTTTCTCATGAGAAGACTTCCACGAGTATATTGTTGTTGTTTGTTAATGTACTGCTCACTTTTATGACTCATTTCTTGGTCATAGTTTCAAATTTGTAATATCTATGTTGATTAGTATGTTCCTGTCTAATAGTATCCTAGAATTGGGATGTTCTAGTATGAGGTTAATATTCGTTGTTAAGATGAATTGAAAATAATGTCAACTCAATCGATGTAGCTAGTTGGTTATGGATAGGTTGGAGTATTGCCACCATATTTTCCGAATCAGTCGACATCTGTTTAGGGTATGTCTTTCATTGATATAGCTTTAGAGCTGAGATTTATGGTTCTTCTCACTGCTGCTATATGGATTTGTTTACAGGGTCCGAGAGCCGAAGAAGATGAAGAGCTGTGCAGCTTAGTCAATATTCATCTGAACCGACCTTTAGCAGGTAGTTCATGAGTGTTTGACTGTAATAGAATTTGAAAAAATTTGGACAGTTTTTGTACTTCAATTGCAAGAGGAAATTGTGAATGATTTAGACACTTATTATTGGATGGAAGAAGTACTCCTAGTAGGTAAATGACTGAGCTCTCATTGAGGCATGACAAATTTTTATCAAAAGTTAATTTCAACTTAAATAGCTTATAATGTCTATGAAAGCCGCTGAAAGTCTTTGAAGAACCTGAAAACTGAATCTTGTCTGCCATTTTCGAAGTGTATACTAGATTCAATTATAAAATTTACTTCCTGTTTATGTGAAAGTAAAACTTTCATATAAATTGACACGTATATCAATAGCGGTTGCAACCTGACAGTGTTGGGAGTTGTGTAACTGATACATGGTGCTGTTTATTCAAGAGATGGGAGGTGATGAAGAGCCGGAATCACCTTTGCAACCTGTTTCGGAAACTTCAGAAGGAGGAGACACAGCGGAGGTTTCATTAAGGTGCACAATTTCGTTTCACCATGTACTTGTTTGCTGTCATTTGTTTGTTGGTCTTCTACCTTCGAACTTTCCTTTCATGCGCAGGTATAGTTTCTAGTACTTCAAGTTTCCTCCTGAAGTTAAAGTGCAATTTTTAACATCAGTCGCATTTGTTATCAAGGTCATGGAGATTGGAATCACAAAGTTTACTTCCTTATAAGATAGTCCTGATATTCAATAGAAAAGGCAGTACAATATATGTGGACTGGGTTTGGCAAAGTCCGCATTCTATCCGAAACAAAATTGTAAATTTACACGCATAGAACATCATCGGGTAGGCCGGACTATATTTAAAACCAGGCAGATTTCATTTATTGCTTTTTGCCCTATTTTAATCCTACACACCATAAAGGTTAGCCCGTCTGAGCATACGCTCATACGGTGCGCAGGATAACACAGTTCCGAGATTCCTTTTATCCTTTAGGATTGGACCGTAAGGCTCTCGCACTACGCCATCCGCACAAAAGAAATGGCAAGGTTATTATTCCAATAAATACGACTGCAACTAGTTTTATTGAGATTGGCTTGAGGAGCAGTTTAAGTTGGTGCCCCTCAGTCTCGCCAATATTATGGACGCTAGTAAGTTAAGTAAGTATCAACTCACCAAGTTTAAAATAAAATAAAATCATATGTTCATTCAAGTCAAACAGGAAGAATTATTTAGAGTAATATCAAGCTCAGTTGTCGTGTAGATTCTGAAAATGCCTCTCTCTGGAAGTAGTCTGCCCAAATTAAGATCGTTTGTCATGAATGTGACCAGTCCAAGTTTGGTTGTCAGGTCTTTAGATGTCCATGTCAGATTTTTGGGAAAGATTTTCACACTTCAGAGAAGCCTTGGCAGAACAAGGGCAAGACTTGAGCTTGAATACTTAAGTTTCTTAGCACATGCCAATAAAATTTGGAATGTGATCAGATGAGTTCTTCAAATTGGACTAATCATCATCTTGTTTCTTAGAGATGTGAATTTAGTCAGTTCTATCGGAGAACCTTCACCGTCATCAACAGGAGCTGTACAATTGAGTGAGCTGCAAAGAATACTTCAAGGGCTTGGTCAGGTTGCAGTTCCACAAGGTTAGTACTTTCAGTATCAGATTTGTTATTCAAAAGATTCCAAGTGTGCTCAATTTTCTACATCTATTGTCAAAATTCCATGAAAATTACATTCTGGATATACTACTGTAACTGCTAAGTCTTTCCTATATTGCTCTTTATCGACTTGCTTACTTGCCTACTATGTATTGTTGATTAATGCCGCATTTGTGTTGTTGTTTTGTAGAAACTTATATTCTCTATGTTGTTATTTTTAGGACTGACATTTTCTTTATTGATTTTCTTGATGTGAATTACCTTTTAATTGTGTCCGTGTATTTGTCGTCATATCTAACCTCTGCATATCGTTGTGTAATGCCACTCCGCCTCATGTTTCTAATGTGCATTCCTTTTGTGTGCAGATGCCATGGAAACTATGCACAGAGATACAGGTCAGTCGTTGTTACACAAAAGGCATATGAGCATATTTGTAATGCTTGGGGAGATTGACGGTCTCAGCATCAGGATTGCTCGATTGTATCTGCCATTTTTGCCTGCTATCTGCGATTCTCAGGCTTCGCCGAAGCTAACATAGTTGTCTGTTTCCGGCTTACAGGTCCAAGTTTCTCTGACATCCTGAAGCCGGATGTTGTCATACCGTTGTTGGATCGTTCTCATTTTGAAGACCGCCTTGCTCCTTACCTTCCTGAGGTTTGGTTTTTTCCACCCGAGGTCCAAAGAGTCGTGCAACCGAACATTGAAATTATCTGTCTATAGACTGTCTACTTCTTTTGATGTTGATTTCGTGTGGTCTTTGATTATTGTTTGTCTGGCTCTCATGAACATGTACAGGGTGTAAAGACGCCGGAGGCAATAGCAGAACTCATGCAAAGTCCTCAATTTCAGCAACAGCTCGACATGTTCACTCATGTAAGTGAAATCTGATGTTTTTGTGTGACGAACAAGATTTGTGTGACAGTAGTGTTTGTAAATGGTAAATGGTAAATAGATCAAGCCCGTGGACCCAAAGGGTCAAAAGGCTGAAAAACTCAATACAAACAATCCAACTCCAACCTAGGAGAGAACCACACATGCTTCTGTCACTTTTGTCACTATGCTTTTCCACATCCTAATTACAGCGATGTTAATTTCCGTTTTGTGGTGCTCTGCAGGTATTGAGAAGTGGTCAGCTGGACTGGGCACAATTCGGAATCGATCCTAGCAATTGTAAGTACTTTGAATATGTTTGTTTTTAAATAATAGAGTTTTTGATTTTTAAGGGGGACTTACATTGGCAAAGAATTAGTCCGCTTTTCAGATAACTGTATCGACCTGAGTGAACATCCAACTAAATGCCCATGCAACTTTCTTGTATAAATTGTTGTGACGTAAGGCCCATGATTAGATTGTTTTATAGAGCTTTCATAAGGAAAGATTTGATAGACCAAAGGTCATGTCCCTGAGGGTAGCTTGGATGTAAATTGTTTCTCGTGGTTAATCACGTGGCACTTGGTAGATGTACCTGCGGTTATCTTCAGTGGTCTCTAAACGTTCTATTTATGGCTAGGAAAATGCTTTGGAACAATGTAAAGTAGAAACCGATAGATCGGATTCCATCTCATTGACTCAATCTGTGAAACAAACGAATAGGCTTAATCCAACGAGATCCCCGCTAGGTTTCAGACATGGAGTAGCTGGAGGTTACTGTGTTTCTCTGACGTGTACATGTTCAGTTTGTAAGCTATAAGACTAATACAAGCATCATGGAAACTAAGTCTGTAACACCTCCTGGCTGAAACACAAGTTATTCTTACTCAGAATATTCTATTTTTGCAGATAATTTCACAGTGTCTTCATTTCTGGAGGCGTTTCAAGATCAGTTTATAAGTATGCCCGATTCAGCTCAGGACGAGAACATGCCCGAGAGCGAGAGACCTAGAGAGGTCCAAAAGCGTGATCAAAAGAGAGGGAGGGACAATGACGTGATGGAAGAGGGGTTGTAATTTTGCTTGTACACGTATTGTAGAATCTCTCTCATCCAAGGTCATTGAATGGATTCATTCTTCGAGTACTAGTTGACCGGAAGTTTTCTGGTCCGGGAGTTGTTCTTACACTACTAGAACTTACACCCACATGGCGGCTCAAAATCTTTGTGGGAAGTCATTGATTATGCATGAGTTTTCCATTTTATGGCAAGCTGGCTAACCTTTGATATATCCTCTGGTGCTGCTTTGTGAGAAGCACAATGTGGCTGTACCTGAGCGAACTATGAGGGTCTTGAGCTGTCGATCATAGCCTCTGGCATGATCCTTTAGGACCATTTCTCTACTATGGCCATCAATTAGATGGACGGATAGTACCAGCGATCCATCTACTTACAATGATGTAATTCATCTTCGATCTGTGTCCGCTCTCGATTCTCGTTGTTGTTTGCACACATTTTCTTCTTCGTCCTGGTTCGTTACATGTTGTCAGAGCACAGTGGACTAGGGTTCAAGTTTTCAGCACGGTATGAATGTCCACCCTCAACACCGTATAAAGCGGAGTAACTAACCATAGAGAGTAGGACTCGGGAGCTGTTAATGCAGCAGAGTAAAGTGAAGCGGTTACTTGTCCGAGTTGGGGATCGAAGAAAATGCGACGTTTTGCCAGTTTGAGAGGAGAGTGAGTGCATGTGCTTAAGGCGAGTATCGTCACATTACTGCAATTTTCCTCGTAATTCAAGAGACTCTATCGCAAACTTTGAAGCTTTGATTTGACTCTTTCGGGTTCCTAGGAACTCTCGTACCGCCCTCCCCTTCCCTTCCGTCCCACGAAGTCAATCGACAGAGAAAGCGCATGTCGCCCCTCGCCTCCACAGAGCAGGCAGTGTCGCCGACCGGATGCGCAGTCAACGCATTCGGAGTTGGCACTAAGAGATTCCCACCGTGTATTGAACGAGGTCTACTCCAAAAAGGCGAGAACTGCGGACAATCGCCAGCCCCTGCATCATCCCGGAACCAGGCCATGCGAAACAGCAGAGCAAGAGGCTAAGCTAAGCAAGGAAAAGTGAGCAAGGAAGTGATTAGGAACGCAGGGGCGCAAGCATGGTCAAGATGTAGGTCATGGAGATAGGATGGAGCGCATCTACCCCCTCTCCCACATCTACTTACTTGGCATCCCAATCTCGCCGTCACCCAGGGAGTCGGAAGCAGGGCAGAGCAGAGGATATGAAGAATGACGGAAAGACGGAGAGATTGGAAGGAGGGAGAGAGAGAGAGAGGGAGAGAGATAGATAGAGAGGGAGCTGGTGCGCACAATCGAGACAAGTGAGTGGCGTCAGAGACCTTACCCACCCGGGGAGACGAGGCCGTAGAGGGGGCCATGTGTGCTGTATTCATGGACACGCTTCGAGGCCAGATACCGTCTGGATAAGTGGGCCGGCTGTACCTTACTGGTTCGTATTCTGACCATGGGGGTCCGGACATTCAGTGTGACGGCGGCGCCCAGGTGCTGTCTTCCTGTCTAGCTCCAAATCCTGCACCGTAGCTAGTTCGAAGGTCCGGCCATCCCATCCCTGATCCATCCGATCAATTATTCATTCATGTCTTCTGCAACACCAACACCACTCTACCTTCTCTCCCTGCGACGCACGGCCGCAGATAGAACCTGGCAGCTTTTCCAGCATGCAGCCCGAGCTAGCTCTCTCTCGCTCTTGCTCTCTCTCTCTCTCTCTGTGTGTGCTAGCACTTGTTAGATTAGATTACGAGATGACGGTGTCCTGTGCCGATATGGTGTGCGAAAGCATCAGCTGCTGGATTTCGTAATACGCAAGACCGTAGGTTATGTCGACCACGGACTTTGTTCCTGGCTTGGGCTCCGAGAACGCCACCCGCCATTCCTTGGCTTACAAGGTCCTCCGACTGAGCCAGTTCGTGACTCCGGTGTGACTTCTTTCTTCCTTCATTCCTTCCTTCTTTCAGGGGTTTGATTGTCAAGTCAGCCTCTGATCAAATCCTTAGCGCTTCTCGCAATCTGTGGTCGGAAGACGCGTCATTTCGGTATGAAGGGCAGAAGAATCGGGAACTCTCCGGGGACCCAGTCCACGAGAGGAGAAGCTGGAAAGTGGCAAGCCCCAGCTTTAGGTTTGCCTGTGGAGTTCTCGTCACAGCAGACGCTGCAGCTTGGAAGCCAAGAAAAAGGGAGGCGTTAAAAGAAGAAAGAATACATTTGAAGGAAGGGAAGGGGAAGGGGAAGAGAGAGAAGAAGAGGGTTAGGGGTCCATCACAATTTCGCCTCGTCACAAGCTTTGCTGCAGTTGTTAGAGCCTTGCTTGCATGAGAAAGTGCGACGCTTTTGGGTCTTTTGCTTCTCCTTTTTTGAGCTGTTCTTCGAAGCTGTGGAGTGCAATCTTTTCATGAGAGAGTGCTCGTGCGCTCACTTCTGCTCTTGTTCCCTTTCTCTCATATCCTCTTCTTTCTTGTCGGTTTGCTCACAAAATATTCGTGCGCATCGCATGTCTCGCTCGCTCCATCGCTGGCTCGCCGGAATTTTAATAAGCCGGGACCTTTTCTTTACTCCTCCGAAGGGTGGGGTTCTTTCAGTGGGGGCGGTTGTGCCTCCCCTCGCGAAAGAAAGCTTTCTTCCATCTTTTCTTGTCATTCTTCTATTCAGTCCATGGAGAAATGATTGTGTTCACCTCTCATGATTCACGTAGTGCTCTTCTTCTTTGAAGATTCACCACAGACGTGAGATAGATTCCTAAAGTGAAAAATGGGTGCTCCTAACTCCCAGAGCATTAGATTTGTAGCTGGGATGAGTTGATTCCGTGGTTCCTCGCTACGGTGGGCACAGACTCGATGGAGTAGGCCAGCCCAAAGTGGCAAGCGACGGAGAGGGAGAGGGAAAGGAAGGAGAGGTAAGGTGGAAATCATGAACCGGAGGCACATGTGGGGGGATCGGTACCTACTCGTTCCATGACTTGCTCCCATCAAACGAGTCCCAAAGCTTTGCGGCTTGCGATTCTCATGGCGGACGAGAGATGAAGGCACGTACGGGGCATTATTGAGCCCGGGTTAGCAACTACTTCTCTGCTTTGGTTTGGCAAAGGGGTAAATATCGAGTCCCTTGCCAATCAATCTACCTACCTTACGGACTATTATAAGTCCGTCAATTCACTCATTCACCATGCCTCTGGAGTGGAAGAAAGAGATAAACCCCGTAGGTCATACATAGTCCCTTGTCACGGAAGTCAAGGGGGTACAACTTTAGCCTGGACGAGGAAAGAAGAAGGTTGTACTCCATCTTTTTCGTGGTGAAGCTACTGTGCACTCTACGTATTTTATTTGCATGATCAGCCCAGCAGTAGTTGCAGGATCCTCGCGTGTTTAATGTACTCCGGCCCGGTTTTCACAAGAGCCAAAACTGCAAGTATGGGAGGGAAAAGGCCAAGGGTCACTCTGAGCTCCGGAGAGAACTCGGCTCAACTGAGCTTTGCACCTGAGGTCTGGTACTACCACCCGAGGTCTCTCAAAGAGCCAGTTACATAGAACCAAGGCAGTGCTGGGAGAGAAATTCCCGGAGAAGAATATTTTGCCTATCACGCCCAGCTCAGCGCAAAAGTTGGTGACTCCAGTGCCACACAAGAATGCATCGGTCCGTTGTTGATTATTGGTACCAATGGGCTTGCACTCAATGATGGAAGGGAGATGAGCTATCGATGAATCTGAAGAGCCTGTGATCTTCTGCGTCCCTTGGGTTTGGGCTGCTCACCTTTTTCCCAAGCTCCCCTCTGCTCATGCTGCACCAACGGTGGGTGTGGACGGTACTGTACCAGTGATGCGTACGGGCAACACAACATAACACAATGCTGGGCTCTGTGTGGGGCTATTCATGTGAGAGTCAAGTCCAAAAGCTCAGTGGACTGGAAGACGAGAGGATAAACGATACGATGTGTGTGTGAAGTACATTCTACAGTTATCATGATAGTAATATACTAGGAGAGGCAAGTGCTGTTTGCCCCTACCCCCAAACCAGTTCTGGAATTCCTATATTATTGTATTCAACCAGAGCAGCGCGAGGGAGGGAGTCAGTAGCTCCGTGAGCGAGGCAGCAGGACACGTACGGGTGTCGACGGTCTTATACTCGTCGTCCCTCAATTAAGGCTAGATGATGAGTGGCATTCAACTCTGACTAGAATCAACTCACTCATTAGTCGGAGAATTTAGGTGGTGTCTGTCCATCATTCTTTGCCTCCAGTGACCCTGCTGCGCTAGCCTTGCCGGGCAGCTCGGCAGCTTCGGCTCGGTTGGGCTGGGAAGAGCAGAGGGTTAGATAAACTCAGCTCAGTTCATTTCAGTTCAGCTGAGCTGAAATAGATCACTGTAGTTTTGTACATGGACACTCTCAGCGGCTTCACTCCACTTCACTCCACAGTCCAGAGTCCAGACTCCGCCAGTATTAAATGCGCCAATGGATACCATGTTTCTGGTTGGCTTTTTGTTTGACTCGGTGTCTGCTGTCTTCTTGCACCCAAGGACCTATGCTGTCCGTGTGCTGCTTGATTCCTTCCTCTCGATTTGACATGGCCACATGGGCGTGCCTCGCTCGTTCCGTGCTTACTTTAGACAGTTTTAGTGGTGCTTTGGTCCTTGCTAGCTTCCATGGTGCCTTCCTCTGTTCCTTCCATCCGAGCTTGGACCGGTGTGGATTCTTGCTACAACTTTTCTTATCTTTTCCATCTTTCCTTCTCCCATGACACCACGGAGGAAGTCAGTGCTGGCACTGTTGGTCTGACACTTCACACGGTTGACAAATTCGTGACTTGGACCTCATGTTCAGGATCCAGGCTCCGCGGACGGGGGTGGAGGCGAGGCGGTGTCTGCAGTGACATCGTTCCGGGGAGAAACAACAGAAAGTACTCTACGATGTCTACTCTGGTCCGAGAGCAGCGAGGAGCAGCCATAGACCTCCGGAGTCACCGAACCACCACCAGCACAGCAGCGCCATCTCCAATGCAGCAGGAGCAGCAGCAGTAGAAGACTTCCTTTCTTGACTACTGCTGCTGTTCTCACACAACAGTGCCACACACTCTCGCACACACCGCCCTCACGCTCGCTCACTCACTGACTCTCACTCAACTCAGCTCAACTCAGCTCACACTCTCAGTCAGCACCTCAACTCACTCACTGACTCACTCACTCACTGCATGTCCGTCCTCTTGGAAGCTCATCAGTGGCTGGCCACCAGACACAAAGTTAAGCCATCTCCGGGGATACCCAATCTTGGAGCTCCATGGCATCGCATTTAGATCATGGCGGGGTGAGTTGTGTGAGTGTGACCACTCTTGACAAAGTGCGGGTGGGACCCAAACATGGGATGCAGTTGAATTGCTCAAACTACCACTGCCACTCCCACACCGACGTGTCGTGTGTTCGCCTCTCCCCTAGCATGAAATTTTTGCTCCCTCCATTGCCCTCACAATCAATCAGTCGCGGATGATAAACATCCTCCTTGACCAATCACAATCAAGTTTTCCATTCTTTCTCTTTTCCACATGCCTCATTTAATGATTCGAAACCTTCGTTCCTCACTTTTCAGCTTGTTCCATTATTCCCTTCTTCACATGCTTGGACTTTCTCGCTTTGTGCCCATCAGGTGTTCGGACGACTGTCATGTAATATGATTGTGTATCACAAGTGTTAGCTCACGAAGTGGACTCTACGGGCATTCGTGGGCCTCTTTCACCCCCTGTTTACTGGGAATGGCATCCTATCCCCAGACTGAGAGTCTCGGGGAGGACGTCCCAGGGACCCAGTCAACATGGTCTGGGAGTCGGGACCTGCCGGAACTTCTTCCATAAATGTGGATCTGAGCTCGGTGCTCACTAAGCATCACTTGCACATCTAGGTCAGCTCTCGAGGCCTGTGTTCCATGTGTCGGTGTTTTTAACCTGCCTACTATGTCACATGCTCGTGGATATGCTCTAGGCTTGCCTACGCTTCACCGGTGCAGCTGGCCTTTCTTTCGTTAAGACAGACTGGTGAGGTGGCCCTCTGCTGCCTTTAAAATCCATAAACTGCTACTGGGCTCGGCTGGGCGAGGAGAAGATGGTCCTTGTCCTCCTCCGTCTCTGAACGATCGGATACGGTTCGAGCCTTGGGGTCTTTGGCATGACTCCGGCGAACAACAAAACAAGTAAATCATGTGATTGAGTACGAAACAAGTACACTCCCTCAGAAGTATCTCCTCAAGTTTACCTGGTACAGGCATCACGTAAACTCCGTAGTCACAGTGCAAGTGTACTGATTTAGCCCCTTTTTTTTAATTTTTTAACATCCGATCTCCTTTCAGCTCAATCTCGAACTGCTGACCACCTTCTCTCCCACACGCTTAGCTACAAGCTCGTTGCCAACTTGCCATTCGAAAGAATATCTGATCTGGATCGTGATTTTTGTGTTCCCAGGTAAGATCCTTTTGATGCGTTTGGATTTGGTGAATCGGATGGCGAGGAGTGAAAACTAATTCATTAAAGTTTGAGTAATTTAAGAATTGCCTCTGCTCTGGATAAAGGACACGGCCGAAGCGAAGGGAAAGGAAGAGAAGAGACGCCCATCCCATCACATACTTTTGATTCCTCTGCTTCCTACTCCTGCTGATGCATGAAGAGGCGAGTAATCAGAGCAGTGCACGTTGTGAACGATGCTCTCCAGAGGCGAGGAAGTGATGGGATGGGTCCGATGGGATGAGACGAAAAGAGAAGACGAGAGAAGATGAACGACGAGTGGCAGTGGTACCTTGATGTAAGGGACGCAGAAGATCACGGTGTCAGTGTTACACCATCACCATAGCACAGTACTGGAGTCTGGAGGGTGATGGCCTCCAATGCAAGCTAGTGATCGAGGTCTGAACTTCCAACCTTGAGATCTTGACCATCTAGTACTGCACTGCAACTTACATTAAATGGGACGGGAAACGAGTAATATAGCAAAAAGGACAGGGAAGACCACATCATGTCGTACAGGGACGGGCCCATAACTACGCTAAACTTACTGACGAAAAGATTACTGGGATTACTGCAAACTACATTTCCTCACATTGTCGGATTTCGAAGTTCAGGTTATCTTCAAAAGTCCCAACATGCCGTCCGCATTGATGACAGATGATGGGGAATTATTTTCCTCCATTTATTTGCGGGGCGTCATGCCGGATAACGTTGTTCAATGGCTTCCTGATCTGGATTGACGAGAAGAATGGTGGTCATTAGTTCCGTGATGAAACTAAAGTAAGTGATAAGCTTGTGAACCTTGAGTTTGTAATAATTAATCTCATTATTTTCTTCAAAACATGCTCCAACGCCATTCTGATGTATGGGGTTGTACTGTTCGTTTTTGACTTACAGCATGGATCTCACTCTTCTCAAGGTTCCTCGCTCGGCCACTTTGAGCTGATCTCACAAATGACCATTCATGAGCTTGTCATCTTGTGATGTCGTGCGGTCGATCACTCGGACGGGCTAATCATAGATCTCTTTTGATATATGTGCGTGTCGATAAACTGCACATCGGTATAAGCATGGCTTGTGTGATCCCAGGATGAGTATTTCATGTTGGCAGTTACGGTTGGTTGGTTATACGTGAAGCTCTCTTGGAATCAGTCCTCCCTCTTTATTTTGTTGCCATGGATGAACAAATCTGGAATATTTTCAGATACATTTCAGATATCCATCGTCTGGACCGGCAGCATGATGATTCTCGATCATTTGTCATGAGTCTTGTCTACACACACATCATACAATATAGTTCAGAGAAATTTTCAGGGTGAAATTTATTGATTGTTCTATTTTTCCTTAAGAATTCATAAGGAACTTTCAGAAGAATCCTATGAAATCTGAAAATTGCTTTTTATTTTATATCTTAACTTGATATTAATTTACAATATGTGTTAGTAGAAAGCGCTTTTCATTCACCAAGTAATATAAGTAACAAGTGTCAAACTCTACTTAAACCAATATAATTGAATGTAAGAAACCTTAATCCAAGAACTTGTTTGTATGTTTATATATATAGTTCATATATAACACATAAGATAATGTTTTGATACGTTATAAGAAATTTACAACACATTTTTTATAATAATAACCCTCTGTAGAAATCATTTTGAATAAGTCAAGTTATGTTAATTTATGCAAGGGATCCTTATTACAATCTGATCATATATATCTGAATGATCATATACATATTAGATTGGGAATAAAATTTTTTATACACTGACATTTTTTGATGCAGTGCACACAATGCACGGAACCGCAATGCTAAACTATTTTTCGTTTAAATGCATGAAAAAAATTGTAAGATATGATCTGAATGACGATAACGATAAAGTTCTATGTAGATTATTTTTTCCATGAAGACTGAATTTGTTTCTTGTCATAGAACTATGGATAAGAAAAAGAAGATCAAATGAAGTCTGAGTTTGATTGGATTGTGATTTACTTTGTAGAGAAGGAAATACATTTTCATATAATATTTTTCTTGCAATTTTTTTCCAAGATCTTATATATATATATATAAAATTTTTACACATGCACGCACATACAATAAACTGTATCTATAGACAAAAGTAGACTTTTCAGTAGATTTTTATGATTTTCTTTGTCTCTTCATAAGACAGAAATTATACACATGATAAATTTTTTTTATATGAACTTGTTACTTTTTTATTTATGTCTTTTCAACCAGCTCTTGATGAGAAAACAATATGTTAATGTACATCTAAATATCATAATAATTGAGCGTAAGCATGAATATGTGATTCGAATATGTCCAGTAATATTCAAAAGAGAAGATTCATTGGATAACGATGTCATGATTTTGAAGATGCCTTAGCTCCTCGTTATTAGCAATATGTATAAGATGATATATATTTTGAAAAGAAATATTGTAGTTCTCATTGAACTTTCTCCATTTTCCTTATATCAATGACTGTTGATATATATATATATATATATATGAGTAGTTTATGAACACATTGAAATTCTCATTTTACATTTAATGTAGTTAAAAAATAATTCAACACTGTAGTGAAGATTTGATGTATTTATAATAATTATCCAAGTTATGGAAGTAGAGACTATAACTTGATCATCTTCATATTTTTTGATGTAAATATAATTTTCTACAAATATACTTATATCAAACGATTTACAAAAAAATACAAAATAGAATATGATTAAGTCTACATCATAACAAAAGTATACAAATGAATCTAAATGAAAAAATGAGTAAAATTTTAATCATTTTGTCAATAAAAAATTTGCATAGAAAAGCAAAATTTCATAATAAAAACAGAGAATTTCAATTTTTTTAATCACACATTTTTCACAAAAATCTGAATGATATAAAATAACGACTCAACATGATTATTTAGCTTTTAATTCATCTTGACATAAATTATTGTATAAATTTTTTTATACCTCGTTAAATTCAAAGTATATTATATGAAAAAAAGATAAGTATCAATTAATAGAGCATACAACTTGTATTATTATATTTTGAAATCTTGGAAAATTTTCAGGAAACAACTACAGTGGGACCTCCTGTTGGGGATCGCGTTCGGTGGACACCAAAGATGATTTTTATCGGGAGGGTATGCAAGACGACAGAGAGGTTAGATTATCAATAAAACATGATATAAAATACATTTCTACTATTTATTTCAATGTCTAGGACTTAACCGAAGGTTCAACTACTGTAAAGAATGACCTAAGAACTTGTTGCTTGATTTTGTTGTTTATTTCACATCTAAGATCACGTAGAATACAAGGAACCATTGTTCGGACCTTCTCATACTCAGATCCCGTCTAAGTTTAAAAGAAACGGTTTGATCGAGAAATTGCAATGCATGACTGTGATAGCAAGATGAACGGCTCAGGCTCCGGTGCTGGTTTCTCCAACTCCTCAATAACTTCTTCTGCAACTTTCAAAGTATTGATACGAGCTTGATGAATAATATCATCCTCCGAACATTCCTTCTCAGGTGATAAATCAAGCAGCTTCTCTGCTATCAGAACTTGCTTGCTTGAACTGCACATGATACCGAAACTTTGTTCAAAGCATCTTGCAATTCTGAAACAGCCTGATCTAAACTTGAAGTTTTCGTCGATGATGAGATATTCATAGGAAGTATGCCGGAGTGACGCAAGTAGTTTGTGACGGTTTGCTAATTAACTTGATCCCAAGTTTGTAAGCAGAGTCGCATGGCTTTGAGCTAATCAATGAAGTAAATGTTTTCAAGTACTTCTTCATCGCGATCAAGGACCCGTATGATGTAAAAGCATCGGTAATGAACTTTAAATGTTTTAATGTACCCGACATCCATTGATTGAATATGAGATGTCATATTTGGTTCAAGAAAGTAAATTGTGATATGGACAATTTTTCAGGGTCGAAGATGTGAGAAGCTGCATTGTTGACAAAGAGAGCAATGTGACGACCTTGTCTCCTCATGTCTCGATTGAAGTCATCAAGCCATTTTTGAAAAAAACGAGCTTGTCATACACGCCTTCTTGTTATAAGCGTAGTTAAAGCCAAGGTCTGTTCCATACTTCTTGTTAAAACACCGTGATCGACGAGCATGATCAAGAAATAGACGTTGTTTGCGCACATTGCTAGAGTAATTCAAGTTTTGTCACTTTTTGTGTTCAACATCTGCTTTGTTGCAAGTGTTTTATCGGGTGACATCCAATAGTAAAGTCTGATATTGTTCATATTGTAGATGTCACGTGTAGCATATTTCTTCGTTATCTCTTGAAGTCGCTTTCGTGCAGCCTCAACATTTTTAGTGGAAATTGAAGCAACTTCACCATGCAATTGGTATTGCTTAATCCCATGCTTATGCTTGAAAGTATCACATCAGCTATTCAAAAATTTCAGCTTGTATATTTTTGAAATTCCTAATTCTATCGCAAACCGTTGCGCCTTGATTCAAAGAACATCACCCGTCATGCGAAAACTTTGAGCCATTGTCTGCTCAAACCACATCTTCAACGTATCTTCAAGCTCGGAAGATGTTACTTTTTGAGTACGCTTTAAAACAATGCACCAAGATACTTTTTCTTTGCACTGAGTAGTTTCTTGGACTCCTTGACCATCCGACTCATCGATGACTGAGATAACTTTGGAAACTCGGCGCGGAATTTCTTGGCAACTTCTTTCCAGGGTAGTCCATGAAGTCAAGAATGCGCAACTTATCATGCAGAGTAAGATTATGATGTTGTAATGGCTTTGCGACGACTGTTGTTATTGAGCGTCGAAGATATTTTGGAACATTGCAAGAAAAAAGATTCAACCTGTTCAAGATCGGAATTGGCGTTCGAGTATCCAGGGAGTGGACAGCTCAAATCAGTAGGAAAGGCTGATTGAGATTGAGACCATTAGATATCTTTGGCATCCTTCAATTCACCTCCCGGAAGCTGTGTGCAGCCGAGTGTGTCTAGATACATATTGAGCCATGGATGGGAGCCAATAGTAATGCAGATAGACATTGATAATTTGTGTATTTATATGTTAGATACATGTGGTTGTGGCCTATGAAAACCACAAGTTTTGTCTTGGAATAACTTGCCTTTAAGCATATTCACAATAAAATTTGGTGTGAGGTCTGTATGCATTATGTTTAACACAAAATATCCTTAACGCTACCCTAATTTTCTATCTACCAACTTTGTGGACAGGAATTTCCATGCATAATGAGAGAGAATCCCTATCCAGAGAGATGCTTAACGAGAGGTTTGACGGTATGAGACATTATAAAATAATCATATTGATTAAAATGAGGAAATTGAATTTTCTTATGAACAAATATACGTTTTTTATAATCAATAAAATATGCAATGATTTCTTAATACTAATAAAATTTATATGTCAATATCTCTCATCAACTTAATTTCATTGTTTATTGTGTGTTATCTGCGGGTTTGCGTACATTGTGCATCCATGTTTCTTAGGTGAATATATTCTTATTTCAGTTCAATTTATACTATCTTGTTGCTTCATTTTCTTTTCAACACATATACACATAAATGTTTTGCTATTTCGTTAAGTCAAATAGGTGTTTCTAATAGATTTTTGTTTTGTGCGCTTATTTGAAATCAGATTTTCATTTTGTACTCATCCTATGATTATACTTGATAATCCATTGCAATTTTTTTTACTCTCTATTATTTAAAACTGTATCAAAAGTATGGAATGATTGATTTCAGGTAATACGTCCAGATTTATTGCTAAATTATGAAAACATAATAGAAGTTATTAGATTTTTTAAAATGATAGTAGTTCCAAAGTCACACTCAAATTTCATAGAAAATATTATAAAATTCTTATTATAATTTATGCCTTATATCTTTTCTTTGACTACTAAAAGATAATGTTGAGTTCATGCGTTCATATTTTTATTTCTTTTCAAGGAGTTGATCACTGAAACTAAATTTAAAAAAAATGAAGTCATGAATATAAAATATGTCTTCCCCTCTATGCCAATACGAGTTACTGTGGAGAACAAATTGGCCCTTGTCGGTTAAAGTTTCTCAGTTAAAGTTTCATTTAAAACCACGACACTTTCATATCATCTCATAAGCACTAGATAGTAAAATTATGCCATGCCATAGAATACAACGTACGAGTGAACCCATATGTATCATGATACATATGGATGAAAGGTCGGTTGAACTGTACATTGAATATCGATCTTGTTGAAATTTCCTTTGCTGGAAAGAGAATTAATTTCTCCAGCTTGAAGTGAACTCAATCAGTAGGATATTTCGATAAAATCATGACACATTATATGAGAGAAAGGGGTGGTTCTGAGTTTCACTGCCTGTTGTTCAAGAGTTATACTCGAGGTGAGATCTGAAACCTCAACCCGCTAGAAACCTGCATTCGATTCAGATCTTCTTTGTTTATATAAATCAACTTGCTTGTCTTCAAATAAGATCTAGAGAGTTGCTTCAGAATCTAACTCAAATTCAACCAAAGTCAGAACACGAAACTTCGTTCATGTGTTTGTTTCTCGATCACTACTTACCAAATTTTCGGTACGAATAAACCGCTCTTTACTGGCTAGGAAAATTATTGGCTCTTCTTTTGTTCCCTAGTCCTTGGAAACGGCAGTTTAATTTATCGTCTGGATAGGAACAAGGAGGGAGGACGAGCAGCGGAGGATCGTCCAAAGGACACAAAATAATTCTCAACAAAAGCAGAAGAATTCCGAAACAACATCTAAAGGCGACCGCAGAGTGAGCCTTTCCGAAAAAGTCTTGCCCGAAAAGAAACGAAAAAGAAAAGGAAAGACAACGATATCCGGTACCGCTCTTACCTGAAGTGACGTGACATGACGCGATCCGATCGGCAGAACACGACAAGCAGAACCCATTTGTGTGCTCCGGCGTCCGGATCTGATTCCCGAACTGACTCCCGAACCCCGGGTCCGGTAGCCCTAGCCTCGCCGTCCTGTACCTGAACAATGGTCCATCGCTTCATAACTGACAATTTTCACCTCACGTGAAAACTCTAGGCGCGATCCTAACGAGAACCTCCACCCGACCACCTAAAATTGCCCCGTATTTTTAGGTGGTCGGGTGGAGGTAATTTAGACATTAGGTAATTAAGACAAGAGGTAATTAAGTAATTAAGACAATATCTATATATTGAAAGATTTTGTCTATTTACAGTTAAAATCTATTGTTAAGCTGATAAATATCAGTTGAATTTAATCTCTAAATTGTAGAAGATATGTTTTAGGGCCGCGCATTTAATTTCTAAAATGGATAAGATTTGTTATTACGGCCGCGTCTTAGAAAGCAAAGTTTCGAGAGACAGGGAGTACTCACCAGATCACTCGAACGTGCTACGTCAAATACGAATTATACGGCGGGGCGAAAGGGCGACGGTGGAGGAGCACCAAAAGTAGCCGGGAGGTCGGGGAAAGATTTTGTATATTAAGAGGAAAAACTACTATTTAGCTGATTATTATCAGTTGAATTTACTTTCTAAAATATATAATATATGTTTTAGGGCCGCGTATATAATTTCTAAAATGGATAAGATATGTTATTACGGCCGCTGAGTAGAAAACAAAGTTTCGAGAGACAAGGAGTACTCACCAGATCAGTGCAACGTGCTACGTCAAATACGAATTATACGGCGGGGCGAAAGGGCGACGGTGGAGGAGCACCGGAAGTAGCCGGGAGGTCGGGGAAAGACTGGGGCTACAACTTTGGAAGGGGGAGTATTTTAGGGGAGGATCTCGGGGAAAAAGGGCAGTTGTTCTACTGACTGACAGTTCAGTGAAACAGTCGAGGACAGAGGACTGGAAGCTTTTCGCATTAATGCAGACCAGATCTAAATTGACGCGACTTGACTTACACTCACCCCACGGACGGACATATGGGGCAATGACGGGCCGAGGGGATGAGGAGGAGGGGGAGGAGTATAGAATGATGAGGCAATAAACAATGGGGAGGAATCGAGACGGAATTTCTCGATCTCGTGGGATGGAAGTAATTCATTGGATGTTCTGATGCCGACCGCGTTAGGATGATACGAGACCGTACCATCTTCCAATATAAACGGGTCATCAAGTTCAGTCCTGCCTGAAGTTGATGCTAGAAACTAAGCAGCAACTTCAGTCCTGCCTTGGCCCCGGCTAGAAATTAAGCGAAAGAAAAAGAAGTTGTTTCTGTTCGTTGTAGGCTTTGACGTATTGTGTGCTACAACAAGATCAACTTCTTCTTCTTCTTATTCTACTGATGGCTGACTTTCCAGTCAACACAGTAGGGCCTGGGGTGGCATCACACTACGCGCAAGCCGTAGAAAGCAGGGACCGCCGAGCGGTCGCCTCCTGCGACAAACCGTTTAAGCATGCCTTGCGGGTTGGGACTTGAACATTCTGAGCTTCCAACAACATGTGGCAGCAGAAGGCGAATATGTGGCAGCAGCAGGGTTTACTTCGTCAATTTGACTTACCCGTCGAACGACATCCATGGGTAGTCAATCCGAGGAAGTGAGATCTGCGGCGTCCTACTGGCAGACTGGCGCACTGACCATGCGTGTGATGAAACCCATGTGGACGATTTGGCATCCAAGCTCAGCCGGAGCAGAGTCCTCAGAAGACGAGAAGTAGGCTGTAGTGGTTTCTTCCACGACAGAGAACGAGCATGAACATTGATTTGGTATATTCGTCGTCTTGAGATAGTCCCGGGTGTTACACCTTTTCGATTATCTCGATTGGCGATATCGACTGAAAAATTCGAGCAAGCCGCAATCAACCCTTCAAGGCCATGAATTCGAGTGTACAACTCAAAACAAACGATTTTATTGCTACTTTGACAAAGAACCTGTACATGAGAAGCACTGCAAGTGAGGTATCACATTGCTTGTACCAAAATAGTGCTTCTAAATCAGCTAGAAGATCACTGCATTTTGTTTACCTATGCTGACTAATTTTCTAATCTCCGAACTGGACTGAGCTGAATGGACTCGACCTGACTCGATTCGAACTAATCTGAGCTGAGCTGGACTACTGTCGGTAGCTCCATACCCCAGACTGTGCTTGACGTATAGACAGTAGTGACTTCCTCTGTGACAAAGATATCTGATCACAAACGTAAATCGCCTTCGTTTGATGACCAGGAGTTGAGTGTGATCCGATGGAGTATGTTGCAACTCCCGTATAGGCTTGAATGCAGCCTCCTATGCATTTGATCCCGGCATTTGATGTGTTATTGGTCCCAATCTTGGGGTAATCAGACTATTTACACTGAAGATCTCCCGTATGTTCAAGGCGAACAAAACATTGGACTGAGAGGAGCTATAATTACAGAATCTCGATCTAAAATTTGAAGGAACCTCTCACGAACCTCAGAATGTGCGTTGATTCGGTTCCGTGACAGAGATCACAAAAGCTAGGCGGGTGATAAAACATCCACGCGAGCGACAAATGTATCTGACTGTAGACAGTAGGCGAGCAGGCCACGAGCCGTCACACAGAGAGAGACTGGAGGCGTGTGCGCGGTTAGGCGGGGGTCACCCGCTTGTAGTACGCATGCAGCTGGTCCTCCAAATTCAATGTAATCGGAGACAAATGCAATATGAGTTGATAATCCCTCGGTTGATTTCGCATGGGCTCGCCGTCGTCGGGGCTGCTACTCGCCTCCGCTGAAGCCGACGCCTGGGCTTCATGATTCTCAACAGAAAATTTAGCCGATGCAGGGCTTGGCGCCATCTCCATCTCCTCGTCGTATGTCACCGTGGGGGGTTTGTTGAGATCGATTTCTATCGGTCTCAACAAACCGGTCGACCTTGACTCCGCAGGCGCTGCTGCTTGTTGCTGCTGCTGCTGTTGGAGTCCGGGGTCGCTCTTGGCACGAGGAGAATGGCCGCGCGCGTCGGATGACTCGTGTCTCCCGCGGCTCTGCGAGTAGCTCGCTCTGCCTGCAGGGTTGCTCGATCTAGGATTCTTACCCCCGTTGTTACTGCTGGAACCTTCCTTCTCAGCATCCTTCTTGGTCGGGTCGAAATGGCATCGCTTGTGGCCCCCTAGGGCTTGGCCTGAATCAAAGCAGCGCCCACACTCAGTGCACTTATGAGCACCTTTCTTGATGCTACCAGTCGGCGGTACTACGTCAGTACTACTCTCGTCCTTTGAATTGGACGTCATTTGGCGGTCCTTATCATCTCCCTCACTGTGAGAGAGATCCTGCAGCTCAGTCGGGAGCTGCTCTTCCGACCTCAACATATCCTCGCTCAGCTCCTCGTCAAGGGACTCCGGCTGGGGACCATCGCCCACATTCGTGCGGGCGAAGCACCCCTTGACCTTCTTGTGAGAGGCTCGGTGGCCTCCCAGAGCTTGATGAGATCGGAAGAACCGCAAACAAGTGGCACACTGATACTTACCATGTTTGGAAGAGCTAGCTTCCTGCTGACCAGCCTCCAGCTGAACAGCCTCCTCCCCTTGCAGCACACCATCCTCCGAAAGGCTGGCCTCAGGCTCCTCATCCACTTCCATGGGCACCTCTGCTGTCTCGGCAGCAGCTGTCATGAACTCATCCTTGGGAACCAGCTCGGGTCCCTGCTCCAAATCCTCGACGACCTCGGCGGCAGTTGCTGCTGCTGCTCCCTGTTTCTCATCTCCGTCCTCTCCTTCCTCTTCTTTGTCCTCCTCCTCGTCCTCCTCGTCCTCCTCTTCATCTTTGGCACGGAGGGCTGCTTCTAAGCAGCCCTCCGTGGGCTCGTCCTTGGGGCATTCGTCAGCGGAATTGGGATTACGGAACAGGTCTTCCATATGCTCGTCCGGGTCTTCATGTTTGGGCGCTCCGCTGGGATTGGACGCCAACATCATCATGACCATGGCAGTCTCGTTCAGCTCCTCCAGGGCATTGTCGGGAGCTGCAGCACTGCTGGTCGAGGCGCCATGATGCACAGCCTGCAAAGAGCGCACGGTCTGGCGCGAGCGCTTGGATCGCTTGCCAGTGACACCCGACGCCCACCAGCCGGGAGTGGAAGATTGCTGGCGGTCGCCATTCGTGTGCGCCTCCTGGCCCTGGATGTAGGCGGCCTCGATGCTGTCCGTGTCGCTCTCGTGCTCAGTGGAGGCCGACTTGCCACTCTGTTTCTGTTCTGGCTCCGACTCTGAATCGGACACCACCCGAGCAGGGACGTGCGAATTGGGGCGCGACTTCTTCCGGCGGTGCTGCCGCTCGCCCGCTGCGCTCGTGCTAGCTCCATTCTCGTCCGGAGGGTGAATTCCTCGCCAGGTGCGGTCCGGGTGGCACCGCATGTGTCCGAACAAGGCCTTGGACGAGTGGAACTTTTTGGTGCAACCCGGATAAGGGCATCCGGAATCCGATTGCTGTTTCTCTTGGGGAGCTGGGGGCTTCTTGGTAGGAATGGTGGGGGGAGCCACCTCGGTGTAGTCCTGATCTATGAAACGCCGGCTTTTTCTCGGACATTCCCGGAGGTTGTACTCGGGCTTGTGAGATTTCTTGTGGGTATTGAGTTGCTTCTCATTCTCAAATTCCTCTCTGCATACGTCACAAATGTTCCCGGCAGCATCGTCCGTCGCCGCGCCATCATCGTGAGCTCCATCGGAGTTGTTATCCGAGCAGCTGGTGCTGCTGCGTTCGGCCTGCCTGCGCGATGCCGCATTATCGTCTTCGTCGTGCGGCTGCTGCTTGGTCAGAGCAGCTGCATCCTCGACCGAGCTCTTGGGCGTGGTGCTGCCCCGCCGCTTGCCATTGGTCTTTGACCTGCGTGCTCCCACAGCTCTGCGGACTTGAATTTCGCGAGTCCGGGCTCGAGCTCTGGACTCGGGCGACAAACTCTGCGCCCTGGCGACCCCGTCCGCCCCTGGATGCTCGATGCCGTTCTCAGCAACACCATTGCACGCATGCAGCGAGGCCTGCTGGGTGCGCGGGGACGAGGAAATCAGCTGCTTCTCGGATTTCCTATCGGCGTTCGATGAAGTGCCGGGGTCCCCGTTGCCGTGAGCACGCATGTGGCCTCCCAAAGCTCGCCCGGATGAGAACGGGCGCTTGCACACTTTGCAAGTGTGGCGCGAATTTCCCTGGGAGGCGTCGTGACGACCACAATCTGGACTCGAATCAAGATTGTCAAGCCCACATCTTGGAATCTCTCTACCGGAATGAAGTCCTTCATCATGACCTTCAACACAATCTACGTCCAAAGCTGCTTCTTCAGCTGAAGAAGAAGAAGCAGCAGCAGCAACAGCAGCAGCCTCAGCAGTACCCATGGCTGGAGAAGTGGCACCAGTTGTATGGCGGCGATGGAATGGCTGCCCGGGCTGCTGCTGCTGAACTATCCGGCTGATGCCACGATGCTCACTCGAACTCGAGGTAACTGCTTGCAAATTCTCCGAGACTGCTTGCGAGTAGTTACGATCTGGAGATGGCCGGTGCTGCGACGACGGCCCTGGCTTCTTGCCCTCGTCACTAACACGCTGCCGAGCCGTGGGAGCGGTTAAGCCTGCTGCAGTATCACTCACTGCCATTTCTGAGTAATTGGCATCCGCATCTATGACACAAGAAGACCCCGTCACCAGCTCTCGCTCGAACGACGACGAGGACGCTGTGGTTTCGCTCGGAGCCTCCTGCTCGTGGCAGCCCACCATATCCTTATTCCACCAGCACCCAGCACCCCGGCGGCGTCTGCAACTTCAGCTCGCGGCCCGCGCGCTAGCTTCAATTTGCCAATTCTCGCCGCGCGGCTCGACAAGCAAACCTGAGCCTCACAGCGGGCGAGCGACAGATCGTAACTGTAGAGCACAGCGCAAATATACGCCTGAGCTAAGCTAGTGAGTGCCGAATAACTACCACACTAGTCTATCGTAATCAGCTTGCCGCCCTGCCTGTCTGTTTCTCAACTGCCTTACGCTCCGAGGCCAAGCGAGAGTACTCCGCACTGCGCCTCCCGGTCTCCCTCCCTCGCTCGCTGCTGCGCGGAACACAGATCCTGCGCAGATTAATTGCCCGCCGCCTAATCAACTCACTGCCCCTAGAGCACGTCCCGCGAATGCCTCCGGTAGTCGCCTCCGCTTCGGCTGGTGCTGGTTGCCCAGCCGATGCGCTGCTCCTGCTGCTTGCCTTGCCGAGACGAGCCGAGCGAGGGCCGCGATACACAGCGCCCCGGGGGCGCGCGGGCACTCTCTGCGACTGAGCTGATGAAAGAAAGGGCGGATCGCTTTCTTGATTCGCAGCCCCGATCTGGATGCTCATGCCAGACGACCGACGTCGTCAAGCTGCACTCGAGGCCGCGCGGTGCCTGCTGCTGCTCCAATTCAGTCGCCACTGCCCAGCTGCAAAAGGCGCCGCAATTGTCTCTCGGCAGCGTATCGAATTCTCCACCAGCTCGTTCCAATCGCTCTCCGCCGCACGCAATCAGCAACAACAGCTTATTCCTACTACTCACTACTGCGACTGGGGCTCGAGGCCGTGCTCCTCCTCGTCCCCTTAAGCTTCCCGGCTCCTCCTCGTCGTCGTCCTCCTCCTCCTCCTCCTAACCTCACTGCACTGCGCTTGGACTCTCTACCTCACCACACCACACCACACCACACCACACCGCCACTCACTCTACTTAACTGACTGCACCTCACCTCACCTCGTCTCGAGCGGCTCGCCTCTTGTGGTCTCGTGGCACATACTCCTCATCGTTCCAAGCAGGCCGCAAGAGAGCAGGAGCGGGCGGGCGTTTCTCGTCTGTGCATCGACTTCTTCTGCTTCGCTTCTTCTACTACTAGAAATTAAGAGCAGCAGCACAGTCGCGGCGGCCCTTGGAGCCCAGCACAGCACAGCACAGGGAGTCGAGAAACCGAAATAGAAGCCCGACCGAGGCTCGAAAACGAAGGGGATGCGGGGGGCGACGGAATTGGACCACCTCAACTCATTGCAGAGAGTAGCGGACAGACAAACAGACCTGATGGAGAAAACAGCGTCGAGTTTAGTAGTAGGCAGTGCAGCAGCAGCAGCGAGCAATCAAGCGCGCACGCCCGGCAGCCAGCGGAGAGAGCTGCGCCAGTGGGGGCAGCCCTCCCAACACCGAGCTCTGGCCCGCAACACGACAAGCGGAATTTAGAAATTAGAAAATTGCCGATCGGCAATGGCGAGCAATCGGAGAGCCACCCGAGGTAGGCAATGGGCATCGCTTCCAACGTTGCTTGGATGCTGCTCCGCTTGATGAGTGCCTCGTTCTGGAAAGGCGCACGGAGGCAAGGCAGGCGAGCAAGTCCGTCCTTCTAAGGACACCAGTTGCCCTTAACTACAAAACTCACGCCATTACACTTTCGGTTCCGAATCTCCACGCCCGAGCCGTTCCTTTCGGGCAGAGGACCCGCTGCCCGGATCCTACCCGCTGCTGCGTCTCCTTGCGATCTCCCCTCTAGCCCTTCGACTCGGCCACGCTGCCGCGGTCTCCGATCGCATCCTACGGTCCTCGCCGCCCCAATCCGAACCCGCTGGCTTTATCCCATGCTCCTGCATGGGTTCATGAGCCAGCTCCCACCGCGAGAGTCGAACCGGCGGTAGAATGCCTAAGCGTGCGAGTCGTGGACTATGAATCGGCGGAAACCCCGCGGATTTCTCACCGGTCCCCCTAAACTATCAGACCCGGTTACCCTCCATTCTTCAGTTGCGTTCCGCTCGGTCACCCCTAGTCCCCTAGTCCCCTAGTGTTTCATTCATGCTTTATTTACTACAGTAATGCCGTATTATTAAAAGATTTCCCGACCGTGTCACCGAAGACGGAACACATCGTACATTTCATCACGGCTCCCTCTAGACTCTAGGAGCCGCTGCTCTTCAGCCTCATTACTCTTTATTAAACATGCACCCTTGGACTAAATCTCAATACACTAATAACAGCGTGGTTATTTGTCGTCTAAGAGGAAACATATTGTATTGCGAATTTACATCATTATATTAAAAAAAGGGCTAGTCGTTAGTATTACCCAAAGACTTAAGACTTAAACAACGATGGGTAATAAAAGGCAAGGAGCTCTTTCTCACCTGAAGCATCTACGTCGAGGAGAGTTGGTGGCATCACAGTGGTAGTTTAGCCAGCATTAGTTGCGTGGCTCCGGCTCCAGGCGAGGGCTCGCGAGGGAGCGAGAAAGAGAGAGAGAGAGAGAGATAGTTGGGGATGGCATGGACTTGTAAGACTTGTTAGCGGGTCGGGGCCTAGAGCTAGAGCAAGAGGATCTTTTGCGCATCAGCTTTACTTGTACTTTGTAACTGTGGTGGTCGTGGCGTGGGGCTGGGGCAGGGGTGGAAGTGGGGGTGGTCTGGCTGGCTGGCTGGCTGGATGTCCAGGGGCTGGGGCAGGGCCGGGAGGGAGGCAGGCAGGCAGGGATCGATGCTGATTGCCTGCGTGCGAGAACAAAAATAAGCCAGTGGGAGTAAAGTCAAGGAGCGGAGAGTGATAGTGGTCATTGAGTTGTTTAATACCAGGTACATGACAGCCAGTCCCTGTTGAGGAGACGAGGAGTTTTAAGTCGGAACAGTATGTTGAGCGTGAATCGAATTATGTGCGACATATGACTTGTGCAAGAGAAGCTGATGTCAGAGGACGAGGGGGGAGGCAACGGGGGGATGGATCGGTCTGCGTGCCGCTTGGCCTGCTTGCCTCGGTTGGGCTCGCCAGCCTCGGAGTGTCCGCTGGGCTGCCGCTGCTGCCTTGGGTGGGAGGCTGCTGTCCCGCTGGCCTGTGGCAGAAAGAGCTCGAGTTCAGCTCGCCGCTGCGTCTGCTTCGGACAATGGATGAATCATTGGCAGCCGACGAAAGGAGCAAGGAAGGTTTTGTGCATGAGGGTTGTGTGTCAGTGAAGCTCCGAAAGTTCCGAAGAATTTTATGTTCCTCTCCGCTCCCTCCCGTCCTCTGATTGCAGTTGAATAGGCATTGGACGTGCGTTACTTTGATGTTGAACAAGTGGATTTCCGTTCAGCATTTGACTCCACCGTATTCCAGCTCTGTTTTCCATGCAAATTAGTTCGACTCTGGTCGCATCATTCCTCTTCGGAGGCATAGCATTTGAATCATCCTCCCGAGAATTTATGCCGGTGACAAAGTTTGGACCAGGATATGCTAGTCGAAACGGAGTTACTCGGGCACAGATCTCTTCGACAGAAATGGCTCATTGGTGAAGCCTTCTCCTTGGATTTCTTCTGGATCCATGTCAAGAAGCTTCAGCCCATGGCCTTTCTGAAACCTTATGACATGCACAGAGTCCTCGTCAGTTTATAATCTTCAGTCATTACCTTTAGCCTGTCCTCAACGTGAGGAAGGTTTTACAGGTTTTCGAGTTGCAACTCGTCATCCATGTCAAATCCATCCATTGCAAGCCAAGCCTCTCCTATAGAGGGAATCATGATAGGTGAATCGTTAAGAAAATTGATACCTGCATTTATAAACTTGAGTTCTTCCATTTAACGTTAAAGTCCAAACTGCTTAGAAGTAAAGATTTTGATGGGATTTCCAGGTTGAATCTCTTGACTATGATTTGAGGTGTGCATGAATGAATTAGACTCTCTTGTCTTAGGTGCGGGTGGTTTAGAACCTCCCCAAAGAATGGACTAATACTTTGCCACGCATTTTGTTTTATTTTATTTTATACAATTAGATTTGACTTTGTTCCCGTATAGGACACGCTTGGCTTGCAAAGGATGGGTTTGATATATACATGACGAGTTGCAAGGTGAAAACCTGTAAAACCTTCCTCACATTGAGGTAAAGCCAAAGGTAATGACTGAATATTATAAACCAACAAGGACTCTGTGCATGTCATAAGGTTTTAGAAAGGTCATTGGCTGAAGCTTCTAGACATGGATCTAAAATGAAATCAAACTTTTTAATTTCATCAAAAATTGATATAAGTGCGCATATTCTTAGACTTGTTCTTCATATGCAAATAATTTTCACATAATTTCATCGATATCACTGAAATTGGATATTGAAAGATGACAAAGAGTAGGACAAATCCAATATTAGGTAATTTTAAATTCCAATTTTGAATGTTAGAAAATGTAGGAAAATCGAACTTCTTTCTTATTTTATTCTTCTTATCATTTTTTTGATATTCTACCTACTTCATGTGATACAAATTAAAATAAAAAAATACAATATATAACTATATGATTCCAGTTCTAGCATACGGATTATTCTTCAAGTATTGTGTTTATGTTTGAATAGTATCTCTGTGAACCTAGTATTTCTGGTAAAAAAATTCTTTCTCTAAAAGAATAATGTGTAAAACTCAGTTTGTATTCTATCAAAGTATTTCCGTCTTAAAGTTCTGGATATTTCAGTATTTTAAGTAGATTGACTATCTTTCTTGAAATGAGGTTCACACTTATCCTGAACAGTCAATGTGATAGTTATTTATTGCGAATTTAACATTTAGCCTTTGTAATCTTCAAAATAATTCTATTATTTTTTTCCTTTTCAATTGATATCTAGATTAAATTTTCTTGCTATTTATTTATAAGGTTTATTGTCACTTTTTAGTTAAATTCATTGAATTCACTTTTGAAACTTCATCTGTGAACCTCCATATGAACAAGGAAATTACTATGTAACCTTAATTCATTAAATCATCCAAATCTCTAAGGTGACATCCATTTGTCATGCTGTGTAAAAAAGGTCAGTGCTGACAATGTTCAATTCCTTCAAAAGTGAGAGTAAAATTCTTCCATGTACATTGATACTTCTTTTTTCCTTCCATCATACTTTACAAAGATTTTGGATTTCTATGACTGAATATCAGTATATATCACACATGCCTTATATACATTTCAATTTTGAGTCATACTTTACTATCAAAATGATCCACATTCTTTCATCAGAGAGAAAGATATAACACTGTCAACTAAACTATTGCATAACTATTGCTTATAGTTATAACTGCAGCAAAACTTTCTATGAAAACTTTCTCTACCCTTTCAAAAGAGGCCGTGAGAGTAAAGTAGTCTTAGGGTGAAGCACTCTCCCTGCAACTAGGTCATGGCGATGGACGAGGACATACAGGTCGAGCCTTCATTCGGTAAGGAGTACAACAACAACAGGAAAGAAAAGAAACAGGACCGTCTTTAGACAAGCGCACATCACAAGTCATCCGATCCTACAACCGAGACAAGCAAGAAGTCATGAATAATAGGTAGATTTGTTTTCTGCGAAGCCTGAACTTTTTGGTGAAAAGTTTTTGACACTTCGAAGACGACTACTGCAATTAACCACGATGTCCTAGGGCATCGCCACGTAGGCTCCATGTAGGATCGGAGGTTCCACAGCGCTGGATGCCTCTCCGCTGTGTCATCTTCCCCCCTGCTGCCACTCTTCCCGGTCTCCCGTCCGGTCCGAGCCTTGACACCTCACGGATACTCGACCAGAGAAGTTACGGTTATTAAATCTCGCCGACTCCTAACTTGAGATGGCGCACCTGAATATGTTTGCATGGGTCGCGTCTTGAAGATGTCCATCATTACTTTACCATCCCAAAGATCGTCCTATTCTGGGATAATAATAATTACAAGGGACGGTCCATCACAAAAGCTCTCGAAACCATCCCATGTGTAAAAATATTATTCGATCCAAGTATCTATTATGGTAATTCTTGGAAGGGAACGATCCCTAGCAGGCGATCCGGACGGAGCGCAAATCGCATCGGTGTTAGAATATTTCTTTTATTTGATCAGAGTATCTTTATAGCCATGGATGGTCACTTCGGAGGGTGGAGGACCGTCCCGCAAAAGGGCTCACAACTTATAGCGACTCGTGTCAAGAACAAAACAGTGTGCCATGTGATTCAATCCAAGTAATTCTTGTAAGGGATGATCCTTAGCATCGGATTATTTTTGTAGCTATGTACGTTAATTTCGGTAAGGGAGGGTGGAGGACGGTCCCGCAAAAGGGCTCACAACATAGCGCGACTCGTGTAAAGAACAAAGGGTGTGCGATGTTATCAGATCTGAGAACATTATGTCCATAACTATACTCACAGGGGACCCGGTGCAGGGACTGTCCCAAACAGGGGCTTTCACCGGCGAGCAACTGGCACAGATGCCAGACGGTGTGCCATATTATTAGATCCGAGGACTTCATATCCGATGATGGGTATTCGCGCTAGCGCTCATGCAAACCCCTGTTCGCGCTGACGTGGCGATGGGTTCGGACCAGTTAAAAGCCCAGGACTAGATTCCATGCTCGCTTGGACTTTTGCAGCGGTACCGCGAACGAACGAACGAGAGTTGTTTTATGCCCAATAATGTGTTGTGTGGCGCAAGCGCCCTGACATAGGCTTTCCATCCTTGTGGGGGATTTGGACAATAATTCCCACGGATCTTTCCGCAGCTGCCTTACACATGTCTGCCATCGTCCGCCTACCTTTGACCCAGTCATCTCGAGCGAGGTCAATCGGGAACGTTAACTGGAAACTGGGAACTGGGAACGGAGGAGAGGCTGGTAATAAGCCAAAGTTGTGTGCCGTGCCCCTCGGTCGGGTGCGCCACGGTGGCGTCTAGCGCAGCCGCGGGGTCAGAGTGGAGTCCAAGCACGTTGATATTCACTCCACTCCATGCGACAAGGTTCGGGTCGACAATAAAATACTGCGCTATCATATCGACAGTTGAGTTCCCTGAGGCAGGCACGCAGGCAGGCGGCAGTGGCGCGCGCGATAAGTAGTTATGTGTAGTTTCTCGTTGGACATCCCTAAAAAGTGGAGATTGATGCCACACTCCTCCGCCGTCAGAAGGCAGCAGGTCACACTTTTCGCTGCTCGAGAGCTCTGGCGATAAAAGGCAGGTTCGGCAGTCGACCGCTGTTTCTTGTCGCCATTCGGTTTCAAGACAACACTGTTTTCTGTCTGACCTCAGCACGTGAATAGATTGCGCAGCTTAAAGGACGTCATTAGGTCAACTACGAGATTACCCCGGAGGGAGGCACTGACTTACATCACCCACATGATCGACATTCCCTAGCCAGGCACGGCCGGGGTCACGTCCCGTTGCCCTACCTCGGCATACATGCTCTCCTCTCCGATTACCCCACGGCAAAACGATCCCTTTTCACTTAGCTGCATTCAAAAACGAATATACATTACATTACACTAAGATGCGGCACCGGGTGATGCCTGCGATCTGACTCTTGACCGTATCCCTTCGCAAGGATAAATTGTGTGCACTTGACCGCCTCGTCAAGAGGACAAGGCAGGCGGGGGAATATTATAATCTCGATTTCATGCGCGCCTGGGATTTTTTATGCAAGATTTTGCCTGCAGGACCTGCACGGTGTACTTTATACAAAAATCGATCCTAGCGTTGACCCTACGTTAGGGCAAGCACTGCACTGGTACATCACGCTCCGTTCCTGTACCACTAGAAACCCGCTGTAATATTTTTCCTCTCTCTTTTTTTCTTTTACTGCTGAGCATGGCGCAAGGGAAGCAACTTTCCTATGACTGCTCTCTCTCTCTCTCTCTAGCTATGGCCCCACTTTGTACCCACGCTGATCAATTACATGTCACGGCAAGCAAACGGTAGCCCCGACCCCGTTAGCCCTTACGCTCGTCGGCCACCAGGTCGCCTACAAATCGCGCTATGGCAAGGGAGGAGGTGAGCCCCGGGGACTCGATCCCGAAGAGCTGGATGAGTCCTGGGATCCCATGCGAGCTTCGGCCCTGCACAATCCACAGTCGGTGGGTCAAAATCAGCAGACATCTTTGCCAGTGGAGACAGCCACTTCCGACCCCTGGATTCGAGGCTCATCATGGGGGCCTGTGACCCCCACGCCCTAAAGTCATGGCAAATGTTACAGCGCACCACCTTCCTAAACCTGACCCTTATCTTCCATGGATTTATCGTCGGGATTCAACAGAGCATTCACCACAGGGACAATACCCAGACGTTCGAGCTTCTCCGAGGGATAGAGATACGCACACTCCTCCGTTGAGCTCCCTGGTGGGAGCTCGACATGTGCGTCCATGCACATGTCAAGCTCACTCGACACTTAAGTAGGACTCCGTCTGCTTCTCGTGACGAGCGAATCGCTTTTATCAGCCGTAGCTTTGAGGAGTTTTTCCAGGAAAAACTCCTCAAAGCTACGGCTGAGATGGTTTCGGTAGGAATCAAATCGTCCGTTTATTGTTTCATGAGCAAATGGCCAGATTTCAGCGAATAGAAATGGAGAGTAGAGAGCAAAAAGAAGCGAAATCATAGCATACTGTAATCCACCGTCCTGAGAAAATAACTATATGCAACCGGGATGACGACGACCAAAGCAAATGAAGCATAAGAGAAAGTCAAATTTCAACCCGGTATGAGAGACGGACAGAATTGATACAGAGGAGAATATTTCTTTGAACCTGAATGACAAAGTCTGTTGGTGGCTGTCCCTTTCCCGAAAGCTTGGGACGAATTCCAGAGTATCCCGGTTGTAGAGATTCATCAGGAAGAGCTGGAAAGTACTTTCGAACCTCCGAGTAAAATCGGTCGCCTCTTCTTGGATCAACTTGATAATCGAACCTGCAGAGTGACCCAACCCGACCATAGATGCAGAGCAGAAAAATCACGTACATATTCACATACATACGAAACTTGCATTTCTAACAATAGTTTCAAGTTGCCCTTATCAAATACAACGAAACGGTTTCATCGCTGTTGATCAGGACGCACACAGATGAAAAATAGTACCCTTACTCTGGAATCACCGTGACAAAGAAGTGCAGAATACACAAGCTAAGGGAATATACCGTCATTTATCGGAGGAATGAACTTTTGATAGATTACACAGAGGTCACGGAGCAAAAAACTGACAAGCCAACAAAAATGTTGGCTCGCAGTTCTCATCAAAAGTGCAAAGGGGCAGACCAATGAGAACCAGTCATGTTTACACGAATCCAATGGCAAACTCCTGTTTCGAATCCTTCAACTCTACTTCGAATTAAATGGAGATGGCAGCGATGCATGAAGCCAGTCAAGAACTATGACAAGAAAATCAATGTCTGATCCATCGAAGGGAACCAAATCGAAGACACAAACTCCCTATCACGCAAACACTGGGAAAAATCTTAGCTCTGGACACCCGGAGAATATGCGTCATTTTTTAACCTACCAAATCTAAGCTCAGCCCAGTTTTTGGGGGTGGGTTGCTAAAGCCGCATCCCACCGCCAAAAACTTCACTATATGCTGGAAATCCTATGACAATCAACAGCGATACCCCCTCTTTGAGCAATTCTGGGCCAAAAATTCTCAGGGACTTTTCCCTGATACTCCGCTTTACCGAATTCAATGAGTCCTTATATGGTGAAGGGTGGCGCTTATTGCATTGATCGAATAATAGAACTGGATAACACCCAAAAGTTGGTGAAACCTGATGCTATCTTGTGATCAAGCTCCTCTTCATCCTCGACTCGGAAAGGAGTGAACAAGAAGACAAGAATTCGTGACAGGTTAAGATGTAATCCATGGCACACAAATCACTAGGAGAAACTCAGTGCCGGGCGCTTCGGACAAATATCTAAGAAGCTTACATCCAGACGAAGGAAGGGGGCAACACCTGTACTCAAAGCAGCCTGCATTCGAACTTTCACCGACGATATCGAGCTCCAGTAGTACGGAAGGGCTGGTAACCAGACATGGAGAGTTTGCGTGTAATGCATCGCGCATAAAAAGGATCCGTATCTTAGCTTTCCATTCAGGGTAAAATCACAAAGCTTGTCGGCATATTGGAACAGAACCGGCGAAAAAATAATGGGCCGTGAGATCTTCGACTGTCACACCAATTGCGCAGCATGTCATATGCTGACAATCATATGTGTAGGGAAGAAAAAACTTTCTGCACCTAGGGTTCGAAAGCTCACTTCCTCAAAGAAGCGGCGATGAAAGAGGCCAGAGACGGTAGGGCAACGAGCTTACCGTGCTGGGTGATATAATTCGTTGTCGTCGAGATGTGGAAGCCAATCGACGTCGGGACCGAACCTTGTTTGCCCACCCAAGTCCATGGTAACATGCACTCCAATACCTCCTTCTTCCGGGACGGGATATATTAAGTGGCTGAAAGGAGGCTTGCTGTAACCTGAAAGATGAAAATAACAACCTTTGGCATAATAACCCTGAGGAATGGTGTTCGATGGCACCCCTTGCATCTGTCTCGCCACAGACTGGGCATACAAACCGGCGGCATTGACAACCACCTTTGCAGATAGTAGCAATTGCTCGTTGTCTTGCGAGCTGGGCAAAGAAGATTCTCTCACTACAAGTTCAATCTCGTCAGAGACCACCGAACCTCTGCACACTGTTGTGTTAAAGGCTAAGGTCATTCCCTTCTCTTCGCCGTCTGTCTGTATGGAAGAAAAAATTTAGACAAGACGGCCAAACTTCAAACTCCAGGTCTCAACAAAACTTCAGCTTTGCTCCAAGATTTTGGGTGGACACGCGGTCTAATCTACTTGACATACGACATGAAGCATCATCATCACTATGTTTTACCTGTAGGGCGGTCATGAAAGCATGACTATCCACAATTCCTGTGGAGGGTGAGAAAAGCGCTTGTGTGCATCGAAGGGAAGGCTCCATTCTCATTGCTTCTTCCCCGCTCATCATTCGCAGATCAACTACACCATTCTCGGTTCCATGCACAAGAATCCTTTCAAGAACTGCAGACTGACCTGCTCCAGTCGCCACAATCAGCTTACCCACATTTTTATGAGGAATGTCCCTTTCTTTGCAGTAGGTGTACAAAGCATGCTTGCCGGCTACACAAAGCGTGGCCTATCACAAACACACCCAGGTTTTCATAACACAAAACAAAGCTCAGTTCTTGAAGGACCGAAGACGAGCCCAATCACGAAAAGAAACTCACTTCCACAATATTATTCCTTAATTATCTGCACAAACCTAGAGGAATGGGACCAACGGTGGCACTTACCTTGAGAGAGCCGCGGGGGTAATATATGCCAGCATGGATCACCTCGCTGTTGCGGGAACTTGTGCCCGTTCCTATGGCGTCAGCTGCTTCGAGAACGATCACTTCTCTGCCCTGCCTGGCGAGCTCTCTGGCGATGGCGAGACCCACAACTCCAGCCCCAATTACAACACAGTCCACCTTCTCCCTGGGAAGCGGGCGACCCGAGGCCGAGAAAGAATCGCTCGATCCACTCGTTCCGTAACATCTTCGGAATGGAGCAAAGCCGCAACCGTGATGATACAACGCATTCTTGTCACTGCTTCCGAGATAGCGATAACAGTTAGAAACAACCCTCGCATCGCCAGCAGGGTGAGCAGCCGGATGAGCTCCACTGCCAAGGAAGGGACGAGAAGCGGGCAACTGGCTCAGAAGAGGAGCTGGGCCTAATGCCCTTCGGCCGTAAGCTGCTGCTCGGGGCCCAATCACTTCGGTGCCCCCCTGCTCGACGAGCTCTGGCGCGATTGTGAGTCTTGCAACTCCAGCTCCAGCTGCCTCCGAGTGCACTCTCTGCGGCCGCAGCAGCTCTCGCCGGGGGACAGTCGCACAATCGACGGATCCAGTGGCTCCAGAACAACTCCGAAGTGAACACAAGCCACGAGCATGACGACAAAACACATTCCCGGCCCCGGCCCCTGCTGCTCCGAGACTCCGAGCTACCACCCCACAGCTGGAAACAATCATCCCGACGAGAAGAAGCTCCGGATGAGCTCCTCCACGGCCAGCGAGAGAACGAACAGCACCCAATTGGCTCACAAGAGAAGCTGCAGCTAAAGGCCCAGAAGCCTCACGCGATGATGCCCTCCTGAAGATCGACGCCCCGGTCGCGCGCGAGCGCGGTCTCCCGAGGCCCATGACGAGACGCTGCCAGGCACGAGGCACGGCAGCAGCAGCAGCAGCAGCAATGTTCACGCACTCGAGGTCGCTCCGCAGGACTCCCGCTCCTCCCAGCCACCGACACCCCGAGCACACTCTCCCCGTCGCGCATCACGGCTCCAATTCGTCTCGCTCGACGACGACGACGACGACGCCCCAGCAACAAGAAGCAGCAGCACCAGGCAGTGAGTGAGCTGAGCTCACCTCACTCTCGGCCAACGCGAGCCGAGCCGAGCCGAGACTGTCTGCTGTGTCCTGCACGTGCATTCCGGAGCTGGCGAGTCGCTCACGAACTAAACGACTGTACTGTGCTACTGAACCCGGAAGAAGGCACGGCAGGGACGGGGGCCGCCAGCCCAGCCGAGCGAGCGAGCAAGCAAGCAAGCCGAGGAGTGTAGAGTGTAGAGTGGAGTGGAGTGGAGGAGGCGAGGGAGGGAGGGAGGGAGGGAGGGAGCCAGCGGGAATCTAGAATGAATCTGGCCTTCGTCCTTGTTGGGTGAGCGAGCTGCTGACCGATTGACTGACTGACAGACTCGCTTTTAGAGTTTATTCTTCTGAGTGTAAATCTCCGTCCTGCTGCTTCGCTCGCCTCGCCCCGCCCCGCCCCGCCCCGCCTCGTCTGACTCCGACTGTCAGACTTCTCGTCCCACCGCGATCCTGCCGTTCATGATTCTCTGACTGCTCCTTTTTGCATGGTTGGGTCGGTATGTAAACGAAGTACATTAATTATTATGAAGCATTACGGATGCTGATCCCTTTTTATCTTTAATTTTACGTCTGACACATCCGTGCGAATTACTGCGTCCCTCCCTCCCTCCCTCCCTCCCTGTCGCGGTGGGCGTTTTTCTCCGGAATCCGATTGGCGGCCACTGTTCGCCTTGTGGTCGCCTTGAGCTCTTGGATTGGCGAGATGCCATCCTGCTGCGGAGGTGGGTGCCGACTGACTGACTGACTGAGCTCAGCAGCAGCAGCTCTGGGAAAAATGGTGTCCAACCCTTTCACCTCACGGAATCATTCTCTTTTCGTACAGTGCACTTTCGCCGTGGGTGATGGCCGCTCTCGACCGTCGGATCTCCGGTAACACGGGGTATCATTTTCTCCCCCCGGATCATGTTCAAATGAGATAGGATTAGTAGTTGCAATATATGCGTGCTTACCATTTACTGCTCACATCTGGAACGTGACAAGTGTCGTCGGACGCAGTGCTCCAGCTTTCGATCTCTATTTTCGACGCTCGCAACATGCCATGCCCTGGAGCTGGAGATGGAGATGGGTGGAAAGAGTTCAGAATCTTTCCCCACTGGCATTGTAATTATTCTTCTTATGGACGTGTCGTTAATTTCTCCTTCTCTCTGCTTTTTTCTTCTTGCATTTTCCGCTTTCGAGCGATTCTCCATTTGTGCCTTTATTTCTATATGTACTACCTGATGTGCATGTAGATCCTTGCGTTTGTTAAATTTATCATTTGAAGGTCAGATTTGAGAATATTCAACGTCGATGATTTTATCTTTTGAGGGGGGGTGTTTTTTTTAATGCCATGCATCCTTCACTTTTAAGCTCTCCATTCACATGGAGAACAATTATAAATGGGCAGTGGCATAATCGTACTTCGAAGTCGTTCGCAGTTCTGCTAACGTGACCGGTTAGACTGGTTAGACCGGTTAGTCGGCGCCCAATCAGCGTCTCGCGTTTTCCTTGGGGGCGCCCGGTAAAATCAGATAAATCGCGGTGTTCATCGAAGTGCCGTTTTACCGGCCGGTCAAAACAAGAAACAAACACAAAGAATAAGACTTTGGGAGTTAGAATACTATTCGACGTTGTATTGTTGTTGTATTCTAATCATTCGGCCACTGGCGTTCTTTCGAATGTTTTGGCTTTTGGCTTTTTCAACTAGAAAATCGCGCACATTCGTTTATTATACAACGAAGCAAGCCAGATGCGGCGGTTGGGAAAGCAAAGAGATATGAAAGTTACGTGTTACGATATGGACGTGTTTAGCTGCCACAAACTGACCACGGGCATTCCGGTCGGATTCGGGCTGAGCACCTACAGTCGCCCTACGGCAGATTATGTTCCTGCTATGCAATTTCTTGACAAGATCACAAGTTAGGCTCACTTTCAGAAACGAAGAAAAGCTTGATTGCGCAGAAGGTTGTGGTCCTGAAGTCAACAATTTGGTCCCATTATGACTTTTGTTCATTTCCTGGTACACAAATCTTTTCTACACTTTGCATCTCTCTGATATGTATTTTTACTATATCATATGTATTCTGATTTAGATGATTAAGTCTTGATTTTACTTCTAGACTATGTGTGTACGTTCGGAGTACAATAATTTAGTGATCCCAAGATAGACAGATACATCGTGTTTTATTTTGAAATTTCTACACCAAATTGCCCCCAGGGAAATTTGCGTACACATCCACCTGGTATTATACCTTTCCTAACATTGCACTTTCTTCCGAAAGACCTTGCCAACTATGATGTAATTTGGCACTTTTTATTATGAACCAGATCTGATCATTTACCTCGTTCCAGTATGGTTTTTGAAAGAACAGTTACAGTTGAAGAATATTCCCTCTAGTACAGCAATAGGAAGCACTTGGCTTTTAGTTGATGATCATGGGTGTAAGAAAACATGTCTTTCATCGGCGTGAAGCCTCAATCATCTTTCGTTGCAAGTCATTTCATTTTCAACACGGTTTTACCACGGAGTTATGATAGTTTGCGACACTTTTTTACACCTTATTTTATTCTCTTCACAATCAGAGATACAATTTAAGTTTCAGAAAAGCTTATCAGATGAGTGCTTCCATCTTTGTTGTAAAGCCATGGTCACCCAGCGTACTTCACTTCACTTCATCTCCGCTTTTTCACTTCAAAATTACATTTCTCTCCGATTTTTGGAATTGATTCTTAATTATTATTTTTAATGAAAGGTATTATGTGATGATGAAAAACAAAATATTATATGCATTAAAATAGTATCTCGTAAAATGCTTCAACATTTATGTGACGAGGTCTGCATATCCTTTTAGAAATAAATCAAAATATACTGTGTAGGTTTATCATTCGTATAAATATAGATATAAATACATATATTACGTGAAAAAAATCTTCCATGTGAATATGTTTATTTAATCCAATTTAACCAGACTTACGTGTATACAAATTAAGCATCATTTTACATCTTGAAAGTAGATCTATTAACACTTTATCTTCATAAAGTAAATTGTGATAGTAGACTTATTGAAATAATCTTTTGACATTTAATTCCAAGATTTTTATTATGTTGAATGAGAAAACCCACATTCAAAACTCAGTCATCTTGTTGTTTTTTAATTATCTATTTTAATTTCAGGTTTGGTTTTACAAAGATTTTAAAAATAAATACTTATAAATTTATTACAAATTTATTTTTATTTTTACAATAAATTTATATTTAAAATTATAATGAAGATATTTTAATTAAAAAAATTACAAAATATCCATGAAGAAAAATAAATTTTGTACACAATAAATTTGACAGATATAGAAAAAAAAAATCTAAATTTGAAATATCTTACGCCTTGCATTATTTACTCATTGGGCATTGGTAAACAATCACTCCTGTCTATGTTTCTAAGAAGTAAGATCTTGGAGAAGGATTGTGAATTTTAATTTGAAGTAAACATTTTGAATGCTGCATAATATATTGAGTTTGGTCAAAAGATGAAGAAAGTCCAAGAATCATGTTTGTCATAGAAGTTTTATGTTGTGATATTTGTGCTAAGCCTTTCACATACGTACTTCTTTTCAGCTTTGATGAAGAGTATATATTGCTGTTTTGAACAATAACTGTTGTTAAATCCATACGAAAGTGCAGATATACTAATTGTTATAAATCACTTGGATGAAAAAATAACATCATATCTTTTGTTATAAAGAACATGTATTATCAATTTTGTACTTGGAATTATGATATTCGAATTTAAGATTTTCTTTTGAGTAATCTTAATTTATATTATTAAGATAAGTCTAATCTTTACAATCAAATGCAAGTTTTGTCAATGAAATAAATGTGAAAAGAAGTGGTTTACTTTTAGAGAATTTATAGATCAAATTAAATCTACAAATCTGATCTATTTATAAAGATATCTTAAAAGACCAATGTCTATTAAGATATCTACACTGAGAATAATGGAAAGTTAAGAAATCCTAGAAGATGCTAAAATGCTATTCTGTAGCAAACTTTAACCCTAGACGGCAATATACAAATTGAAGTTTAAGATAGCAAAAGCATAGACACAAAGTCGTGAAGATGTGATACACTGTACGTTGGATATTTAATTGTCCTTTGCTATGGTTGAAAATGTTGGGAAGATTGTCGTTTAGTGAGAACATGCGAGCATGTTCACTTCATACTATCTCAGTGCGAAATAGATGGATCTCGTGTAACAACATAGGTCACCATGGAAGAATCGAAATTGTGATTTGACGGGGCAAGAGCATATTCTCTCACTCCTTAGTTTCGGACTGGATTTCTAGGTCTTGACTGCTCTCGTAAAAATCAAAGCCAAAGTAAATAACGATACTAAGCGAAATGAGCTAAATAAATAAAGATAGATACTCTTTATCATTTGAGTTATGTAAATGACTTCTTTTTTCTATTTGAAGTATAGGAGCAAGGTGCATAGTACATGTAAGCTACTTTTAGTGCCATAGTCGAGTTCGGACTATTGTACTTTCTACATCACTTTCCCCGATCTTATGTCTCCATCTTCATCCGTTCTAAACCCAAGTCCAATCAAAGTTGAAAGTGTGTGCTCTATCCGGCATGAAAAACTAGTCTTGGATACCAACGGAATCCTTCCAATAGGCTAGCAAACAATAGTCTTGGCACCTAATCTTCCAAGAATCCTCCTTAGGGTTATATGTTGATTCCTCTTCAAGGGCTGTGGGTTGGATCATTTTCAGATAGGAAAGGTACAAGTTCAGACTGCTAGTAGAACAATTATCATCAGCATAAGCCTCCCTAGATTGCTCGCGGAATGACCAACGAAAATGTTGTCGATTGGGCTCGAGTGCACTCTACTGCTGTTTAGGCCCAAAATGTTCCATACAAAAAGTCTGTTGTCTTGTTTTCCATCCTTGCATTTTCTTACCTACAAAGGACTATAAAATCGTTGGAGCTCGAAAATATCTTCGGAGGGAATAAATAGCTGAACAGAAGAACATCAGAGCCATGTTCTAAGTGTGAGTTATTCGCTCCGCTCCCTGAGTTGTTTATATTTCAGAGGTTAGTTCAAGAACAAGTTATGGGGTTTGGGCCCGTCCAGTAGTTTCTTTCATGCTTTGTATTACATAAGGGACGATACCAAATGTGTTCATGCCTGTTTGCTTGAACAAATAAACTCACATAAATAAATATATAAAAATATATATGTATATTCATAAATAATAAATATATAAAAATTCGAAAAAAATTAAAGAAAGAAGGAAGGAAATAAATGAAGATCTACATAAAAGAAATTCTATAGGCAAATTCAATATCAATTTTTTTTGTCACAAATAACTTATTTAGCAAAGAAATTTTTTACCAACTTAGTATTAAAGTCTTATATGGCGCAATGGTGCTACTTCATCAATTTCTTAAAAACGGACCATTCACAGCACGCTTAGTAACATCAAAGGTTCATCTCCTAGGAATTTTCCTAACAAAATAAATCTCTGATGGGCATGTACAGTAGTCTCTCGACTAGGTACTCACCTTGATCCTGGGATGATTGTGTTTACTTAGTCGAATCACTTCCTAGTAGAAATGGAAAAGCTGTAAACACATTTCATACTGGAGTGAGTATATATATATAAAATATCCTATATTAGTTCCGGTGAACTAGTAGTCATAAGGGTTCTACTCTCTCCACACGAAGCGTTGGGAAAATCCACCAACAATAATTAATAAATTCTTGAGAGATTCTTATATTTAAATCTTAGATCTCAATCTCAATTTAGAATTGGAACAATAATTATACAAAAATTATCTAGTCAAATCTTCAAATTCATTATGATACAATTTTTAAGTAGAAAAGTTAATTCTTAATTTTTTGATTCTATTGCAATGTCAAAGAAAACAAAACAAAATTACTACATGAGTCTAAGTTGAGCAAAATCTATGTTCCCAGTATAAGCTCTATAGCTTGCGAGTACTATGTTAGTGTGAGACAAGTAGGAGCAAATCCTAAAAAAATTTGAGTTAATATCTGATAACTTAAAGAAAAGTTTTTTCAATCATATTGATTGTTTCATTGAGTTTGAGGAAATGTTTCATATATGAATTGTTAGAATAAATAGGTCCAAATTCTCTATTCCGGCATTGCCAAGCAAAGAATATTACATTAAATTTATTAATTTCGGGTAAATCAATGATAAGACAGGAGGGTTGCAAAAGGTGTTGCTTGTGGGAGAGGAAGTTGATATCAACAAATCTGATACTGGATTACTCAAAGTGTTTATTGCCCAATATGATCTGAAAAGTATACGTGGTACATACCGGCTAGTTTTTTATTACTCCTCTCACCAAAATACATCCTACGAATTCCAGATGAGGAAACACTAACCAAAAATTGGTTTCCAAACACAAGAATATTCAAAACTAGGCGTTTTGAATTAGATAAATCTTGCTCTCCATTTGTTCGGGGAAAAATTAGGGTGATCACTTAACGGGAGACCACTGTACAAGATCGAAAGAAAGACGGTTGAGAAGAGTAGATAGAAGATCAAAGGAAACATAAATATCGATTTTTGCATATATATGAAAAATTGTGAAGAAATGGGAATAATAGACGATGCATGCATTGCAGAGTGACAGCAAACAGGGCCTTCCTTCAGCTCTTCTCTCCTCTCGTGCGCTTCGTTGGGAGGACTCACTTTCTCCGTCGCTCTGACTCAACTTGAACAATTTGCTTGCATTCGCTGGAATCGAAAGCCGAGAAGCACAGACGCGCAGTTCAGATCAGATCAGTTGGCACGGCTGAGGGCCACTTCTGCTTTCTTCTGTCAGGGGAGGAGCGGCGGCTCTCGTCTTTCATCGAGGGAGGATCCACAGGAAGTCCAATCGCAGATCTGATTTGCAATTTTTTAAAGCGGGATTCATTGGGTCGGGAAGAAATTTTCATGTGACGCAGCAACGGGTTGGGTCGATCTCCGAAACAAGCCAGAGGAGTTCATGATGGGTTATTAGGGGAAACCTCAGTGCGGAAAAATGCTGGACGAGTGGGAAGAGTCCACTTTATCTGTGGTTCCAGCCTCTTCTGCTGGCAATTCCAATTTGCCGGACAGAGAAGATGGGCAGGTATTCGGTCACTAATTTTTCTGCTTTTTTAGCGAGCTCTGTCATCTGAGAGTTGACGGTGAGTTTTGGCTGCCTGTGAAGTTTGATCTCCTCCGTTTTGAATTGGAAATCGTTCTCACTCTGTGGTTGTGCAGGTCCACGATACTCCATCGTTTATACAGAGGAATGCTGACAGTCCTATCTTCTCCATCGATACCCTCGAGCGACATGCAGCCAGGAGCCATGGTCTTGTGACATCCGTGTCAGCTGGCAACAATGTAATTTTAGTCGGAACAAATCGTGGGTGGCTCGTTCGCCATGACTTCGGTGGTGGTGACACCCTCGGTGAGGATCCCATCTCCTGGATCTTCATCACTTCTGGAACAATGATATATAATTATAAATATATGTTAATGGTAGACGGCTGTGTGTATTGCATGATTGATGATAGGAAGTCGGATTGTTTGCACAATTAGAGAATGCAGGCAAAGTGTTTCTCAAGAGATGTATTAACGAGCATGCCATTGCAAACGCTTGCTGGAAGTGCAGAGTTTGATCTCAGTGCAAGCAGAGGTGTGGATTACACAGTGCACAAGGTGTTCATTGATCCTGGTGGAAGACATTCTATAGCGTCGGTATGCAGCAATGCAGGCTCTGAAAATTATTATATTCATGCCAAATGGAAGAAGCCTCGTGCACTGCCGAAATTGAAAGGCTGGGTTGTGAGTGCAGTTGCTTGGAACAGACAGCAAATTAGTGACGGTGAGGCTTACCTTGATCCGTTCAGTGAACTGTGTTGTGAATTTGTAGGTGTAAGGAGCACATTGTTAAGAGCATATACCTAGAGTCTACCACTCTCAGTGGTTCCTGAGTTGGGTGCATGTTCTGCATTTTGCAGCTTCAACTCGAGATGTCGTGCTTGGAACCACGACAGGGCAGCTTTTTGAGATGTCTGTGGAGGAGAAAGACAAGAAAGAAAAATATGTGAACAAGCTCTTTGAAATTACTGAGATGCCCGAACCATTTATTGGTGTCCAGGTATGAACGTTCCTTGTCTAAAGTGCCGGGTTACGAATTAGCTTTCTGATTTCACTTGTAACCAAGTAAACTTTTACTCTTCATCCCCTTCGAAGCCACTGCATAAGTTTATAAACAAGTAGCAGAAATGCTGGAAAACATCGCACAAGGACAAGAACCTAATTTTCAAGTCATTTTCCAGATGGAGACAGTTGGTACAGGTGCTTCAACTCGGTATTTGGTACTCGCTGCGACTGCCTCTCGATTGTATACTTTTGTAGGTACAGGTTCTCTCGAGGTAATACAGCCTCCTCCCTCATTCTCAAGTTTCTGACCCTTGGAGTCATTCATATTTCCAGAAATGAGGATTAGAATGCTTGTATCAGTAATCGTTTATGTAGATATAAGGCTTGAAAGACAGCGAAGCCTCTTTGGATGAGTGGAATGTTATTACGTGTGACGTGTTTGATTGCGGGTTGCTGTCAAGATAATTTGTTTTCTGCGTTTTTTTCTTACGTGTTGCAGGCAACCTTCCAAGCATATGAAAATCAAGTCATTCGCTTTACTGAGCTTCCAGGAGACGTGCCCAACAGGTAGGACAAAGAACAAGGACACAATTTTTTCTAGGCGAGAGTCACTGCCCCTCTCGTCCTTTGGTTGTTACAACAGGTTTCTATGGTCACACCGGAACAAAGAACAACATGGATCTCTGAGATTTCTGTGGTGCTTGACCTTACAGTGAACTGCATTTTTTTGGCAAGCAGCGCCGAATGGAACGATTTGCTTGGCTGTCAGGGCCCGGAATTTATCACGGGCACATCAATCTCACTACAGCCCAAAGGTAACCATGTTTCCGATTCGACAAGCACTTTCTAGGATATCTCATCCTGGTTTTGAGCTTCTCTACGACGTGCTGTCACTAGAATGTCAAGGCAGAAATGAAGCGACAGTTGCTTACGATACCATCTTCTTGCAAATTGTCAGCTGACACCATTGTTGCGCGACTGCGCTATCAGTAGACGTTCCTATCATTTGAGGTCAAAGGAAAGATTCGTTGATATGAATACATGAACCAGCCTTGTATTGTTCACAACGTAGTCTTGTTGAACAAACTGTGACATGATGAAATTTGGAGAAAGAATATCTGTTATGGGAGATGGTGCGATGTCTTCCGAGGAAGTACCTTTCCATTTACACCTACTTACATTTCAAAACCCTGGCCTTGAATAAGCGGAGATTTAATCGTGAAATGTATATTCAGACGGTGGTAATCCTGCGCAAAACATACCCCAAAGAGGTCGTTATTAGTGTTGATAAATATAGTAAAATATGTTGATAAAACAGATTTAGAAAGGCACGTGGTGCGAAGACCATTGGGAGTTGTTCTTTTTTTGATTTGTTTTAAGATCCAAATAGATATTTTTATTTGTGAATGTATGTTGCGAACAGGGCATTGAAATTCAGGGCAAGCCAAGAAAATGCGTGAGCTTCTGAAACCTTCCGAACATTGACATCTCCACAGTCTGTTGTTTCGGAAGCGAGGAATAAGGTCTGCCTAACACTGACATCTGAAGCTCATGAAATGATGGCAGCAATGAAGATAACCACTTAGAGCAGAAGGCTTTGCTGAAATACTCCAAAATTACTGGGGACACTTCCAAGCCTTGCTCACTTGCACTAAGCGAGTTTCACTTCTTGGTTTGTTATAACCAAAGCTTGAAGGTACAGTATCTTGTCCTGTTGAGCGACGCTTGTTTTGAGTTTTATAGTTTAACTTATACGAGCTCTGTACTTTCTGCATTTTGCTTGTGGTTGCTGAGGCTTCAGTACAAATGCGTTCATTGGGGATATTAGTAGTACTTCTTTTCAAGATTGTTTGAATCTGTCAGGTGGTGAATACTGCTAGCGAAGAAGTTGTGGAAGAGCAACGATTTGATGCAAGCCTCAGCTCCAGCCCCATGCTTGGACTTTGTTCCGATATTGCTGCCGGTGTATATTACGCTTACAGCGAAAGCTCCATATTTGAGGTAAGAAGTCAGATGCATCATCATCACAGGCATATGGGTGTGATTATGTACACCTGCTTTTTCCTACAACGTCGAGTTTGCCAAACCAGTGCTTCTGTCATCAATTTCTTTATGTTGAAGTCCATCTGATTAAAGGATGTCCCGATCCGAACTAACCATGACGCCCACTTGAAATGCGATGGGTGATTCATGAATCTGACCTACGTTCGTTGACAGATATCAGTCAACGATGAGGGTCGTGACATGTGGCTTACATACCTGAATATGAAGGAGTATGCTGCAGCCCTTGAATATTGCCGAGATCAGTTCCAAAGGGATCAAGTGTATGCGACGCAGGTATCAAATTGCTCAGCAGTATACAACCTAGGGACTTTTTTGCTGAAAGGAGATGTTTTGTATGGTCTAGCCCTCGCAGGACTATCTTCTCGGATTTGCAACAGATATTTGTTCGTGCTTTATTTTATCCATCAGGTAATATCAGAGTCTTAGTCTGGTCTATCATCACTACACCGGCGAACATCATAATTTTAAGACCGTCAGAGGATTGATGCAGGCTGAAGCTGAGTTCAAAGCCGGAAACTATGACAGAGCTGCATCTTTTTATGCAAAAGTAAGTGGCTACACGGCTGTGAATACCGTTGCGCTTTAGTGAGAAACTAGATAGGACGGGAGGTCATCTGGAGACTTGCAATTGAAATCTTTGCTGTTTCTTCATCCTCTTGCAAGTTTCCAGAAGATTCTTTGCAATTCTGGTAAATTGCCTATGTCAATCATGCACAAGCCCTCTTATTTGGGTAGATCTATTGAAAATCTCACATTTGCAGTTTAGTATGTACTAGAGTTGGCTTCAACTCAAATATGACCCGCTTATGAAATCAATGCTAAGTCGTTACCAACAAATATAAATGCCTCTTTGAAGGTCACGTTGTGTCTGAAGCATGAAATGTTTTTCTCTCACAAGGCGCTACTGCGTCCAGATCAAGTTGTTCTGTGTTTTAAAAATGACGTTTTTGAGAAATGGAGTTAGATTGCAAGCCCATGAAGTCATGATTGTGGTTTTGCAGGCAAATTCCGTTGCATCGTTTGAAGAAGTGGCTTTGAAGTTTGTCACTGCTGGTGAACAGGTAGTACTTACCCACGTTCTCTTGCAGCCTCTTTACATCTTGCTCACCTTTATGAGCTAATTGTTTATGAGAACTGTGCATTGTCGTGTTGGAATAAGATGTTAGGAATAAACACAGCAACAAATAGTATTTGTGTATAACTATGTACGCATGACCTTGCAGGATGCCTTACGTACTTACCTCCTTAGAAAACTTGACCATCTTGGTAAAGAGGACCGGGCACAAATCACCATGATTTCCACATGGGCCTCCGAACTTTATCTGGACAAGGTAGTGCATCAGTTCATTCGATATGTTGCAAATTTCCTGGTTTCCTTCAGCTAATAGGAGCTTATTTTTCGATTGGCAATGGACATTTAAACATGATAGTTCAGTTGTGACCGAGGAGGGTCTTTATGCCTTTTGACCCTTTGGGTCCCACGGGCTTGATCTATTTACCATTTACCATTCCATTCGTTTCCTGCGGATAGCAAATGGATGTTTGGACATGTGTTTCATGGTAAAATACAGCAGTAATACTGCTTGGGCGTCTCTTACTGTGTAAACTTCTTGACGGATTGTTTACCTACGTGATTTCTAATTATTTTTCTATTAATTAGCTCTCATTTCATGCTTGGCATTTGAAATTGCTCCATTTTCTATGTGTCGAATGCATTGCACGAACGTATATTTTAGTCACGTACATTGCATTGCTTTGAGTAATATTGTAACATTTTCAGAGTAAATTGTCAGCTGCTTAACCTGCAATGAGTTCCTTGGCTGGATTCAATGAAATTGTGACGATTTTCACGGCAAATCTTTTATCAGATCAATCGACTGCTCTTGGGTCAATCCAAACAAAAGGCTGAAGGAGGCGATGCCAAAGAAAGCACTTCTGCTGAGTACCAAGCTACTCTTACCGAATTCCATGCTTTCTTAAGCGATTGCAAAGATGTTCTTGACGAAGCAACGACAGTGAAATTGCTGGGCAGGTAAAAGTTTTACCACAAGCACTTCAGTAGTCATGTCTCAAATTTTCAATATTGCACTTTCAAAGTCCCAGGTGTGAGCAAATCTGGTAAAAGACATCCACCTGGTTTCTTTGGCTGATTGTGCAACTATCTGACTCAGCGAGATCTTTGTCCAGTCGCTTAGAATTCGTAAGCTTCATCTGCCTTCTCAACCACACTGGCTTTTCCAGGCACTTCTAATTGTAATACGTTTTCTCAGTTTCGACTCGTACATTTTTTTCTGTTGTTTCAAACATTTCGAATATGAATCACGTCGATTTATCACAACCTCCTCATGCTAATAAATAGATCGTCAGACTTTCGTATGCAGTCCTTGGGTTGGTGGTTGATTTGACATGTGAAGCAAAGAAATCTCTAATATGTTGATAAAAAATTCGATTCAAAGTACCTGATGACTTGCGTCGCTATAGCTCATTCGATTTCCCATGTTTCGCCTTTTGCTTTGTGATGACAAAACGCCCCATTGAATGAGAATTTATATGATTTTCAGTTATAAGTGGTGTTTGGAAGAGAGGAATCTGTTTAGGCATCGTACAAAATGAAAGTTAATTTACGCGTCACCAATACAAGTAGTGTCTTTTGTGTCACAGCTATGGACGAGTCGATGAGCTCGTGTTTTTTGCTGGCCTCAAGGAGCAGTATGAAACACTTCTCCATCATTTCGTTCAGGTGCGATGCTTGCAGTGTCCATCATTTTTATCGTTATTCTTATGTATAAACTTCTCTTCTGCTTATGTGTTCGTGCTGTTGAAGTACACGAGAGCTGATGTATGTGATGTCTGGTCGCGACAGCAAGGAGATGCCAAAAAGGCTCTGGCAGTGCTCCGTAAGCCAAACGTATCTCCGGAACTACAGGTTAGTTCAATTTATTTCATCATTTGGACAGTTGATTATCTGTAGGAGCCATATGCTTTAAGAAAATCAAGCATCTGTTTCAGAGTGACGCGCAGAAGAGCAGCCTCATCTTAATCAATTTAGGACTTCAAATGACAGGCTTGTGACTGAACCTCCTGACTGAGACCTTTGTGATGTCTTGAAGATGGTCGCAAATGTGGTAATCAAATTGTTTTTGCTGCAGTATAAATTTGGTCCTGCACTTATCATGCTGGATCCTCATGCAACAGTAGAGTCATGGATGACTGCCAGCAGTCTTAGTCCACGAAGGCTTATTCCTGCCTTGATGCGCTACTCAAGTGAGCCTCACAAGTACGTTGAAGTCTATAGATGTTAGTTTGTTCATGGAAGAACGTTTCTCATTTGTTTACACATATAAGAAATTCTGTACACTTAGCTTCCGGTAATGTATCTAAGATTTCTGCTTACAGCAAACTTTTTTTTATTACTCTTTTATATGTGAAAATGGCTACTCCTTTTATATAAGTGGACTAAATTGACGGATTTGTCTTGTGATTAACAGGGATGAAGCAAATGCTGCTATACGATATCTTGAGTTTTGTGTTCAGGGTCAACAAAATGAAGACAGTGCTATCCACAATTTGTTATTGTCGTTGTATGCCAAACAGGTGATAATCTCGCTTCCGACACATAGGTGTGTCGTCTTTATATGACATCGGTGTTACTTGCTGTATTTAGCGGGTTCGTATAGGAACTTTCAGTGAGGTCACACCATACATGAACTAGAATGTGCAATCATGGTTAACATGGGCTTGGTAGAAAGCCTTATGGGTAACATCTCAAAGTGTTGTTGGATTAGAATCCTTTATAATAGTAACCAAGTCAAAATTTAAAGTAGGGGGCTGGGACAAGAATCGAGACTTGAGGATTAGTCGACCTCCTTTCTCTCATGCGTATTAATGAGTGAAATCTTCATCTTATGCGCTCCTTTTTATATTGAGCTCGTAAATTGAAAATGAGGCGCTAGGATTCGCTTTCTGTCATTCTAACCTCTTCGTTTTATATCTTGGAGCAGGAAGATGAAAGTGCACTCTTGTTATTCCTGGAGACAAAATACGGCAAAGGAAGACCAGGGAGACCAGATATATTTTATGATCCAAAGTATGCCCTCCGATTATGTCTAGAGGAGAAGAGAATGAGGGCTTGTGTATATATCTACAGCATGATGGGCATGTATGAAGAGGCAGTTGCTCTCGCTTTGCAGGTACGAGAAATATCGGATTTTTGTTTGCAATGCATCGAGGAGTTGTTTGTGGCAATTTCGAGCTTGTTTAACCTATATCCTGTTCTTTATTTTGAACGTTGTTGTTGTTGCAGTTGATTAGGCTGACTTACATATATATCCACATCCATGGTTGATATACCTAGTCGTTAACATTCCCCCATTCTCAGGTCGTGGGCTTTGACTAGCAACACATACGTCAAAACTATCTAGATAGAGAGTTTTGACGTATTTACACTTGAATTGAGACCAATTCTAAATTCTAGAGTGCAAAATCTGACACCACTGCTCAGGAATCCAGCACTGAAAGGTGTACTCATTACACCTCTCAGCTCTGAAGAAAATAAGGAAAGGATCATTGGAAAAGTGTGTATTGTTACCTGTGTTTTTAACAATCAGACTGACTACATATATAGAGTTCATGTCTCAAACTTGAGGCTCAGGTCCTAACTCGAAAACATAATCTTAAGGTGTTTGATGGTAATTTTTAATTTACTTCAACTCTGAAGTAAATAAGAAATTTCATGGTAAGAAAAGTTAGTAAGAACTGAATTTTACATATATTACTTCTAAAGACAGAAATAAAGTTACTTCGAGATGAATTATTACATCACTTTATACATATTTTAAGTAGAGTAAAGAAAAGCATTTGTAATGCTAAATATCAATGGATGAAGGTGATCCATGTCGATCATTTGTAGATCATGTCTCGACTACAGCAGGTCATGTGCACTCTCTTGCACTTGCCACAGCTTGCCTAGACTTATACTATAGATTCTAGTTTCTAAACGATGCCCTTGAGGTCAACAATCACAATATATCAGTCCCCACTTTGAACAAAACTCCAACTTGAATTTAGCTAGATTGCTATCACCAACCCCACATCTTATTACTCTAAACAGCTCTTCTATGCTATATGCAGATTGACCCAGAATTGGCGAAGGCACAAGCGGACAAGGTTGATGAAACCGATGAGGGTCTTAGAAAGAAACTCTGGCTGATGGTTGCCAGACACGTGATTCAGCAAGAGAAGGGTGTGAAAGCTGAAAATATTAGAAAGGCTGTCGCTTTCCTGAAAGAAACAGATGGACTACTAAAGATTGAGGATATCCTCCCTTTCTTCCCGGACTTCTCACTGATTGATGATTTCAAGGTATCTATGGTGTAAATCTTTCATTTGGTTGAGAGGAGGTTCTTTCTTGCTTTGTCCTGTGACGCATCCTCCAGAATCAATGCTATAATCCATATATGACTTGGAAGGTCTATCATTTTTGTGTGTGAATTCTCCATCGTATAAAAGTTGACCTCCTCTGTGTGCCCGAGGCTCAACCTGGATAATAAACATCTATGAGTTGCTTATGTACACAGGAAGCCATTTGTACTTCTTTGGAAGACTACTCAAGACAGATAGAAGAGTTGAAAAGGCAAATGAACGATGCAACTCTTGGGGCTGACAACATCCGGCATGATATTAGTTGTCTCACTCAGCGCTACGCAATTGTCAATCAAGACGAAGACTGTGGGGTAAGTAACTGTTATTTGAAACCAATCTTGCGACTGTTTCCTGAGTGACTTCTAACGAGTTGTGTAAATACTAGTGTCTCACTAGCTTTGTTTATGATGTTTGCATCTGATGGCAGGTATGTGGAAGACTCATACTGGCATCGAAGGGCAATCATGCCTCTGGCCCACCTGGGAGGACTTTGACTACCGTCATGGCGCCATTTTACGTCTTTCCTTGTGAACATTCTTTCCATGCTCAGTGTTTAACGGAGTATGTCTTGAAGCACAGCGATAAATATGAAGTACGTGTATTCTAAGTCATGTTCGTTTTACCTCACGTTGTCATTGTCAATAGTTTCTGTGAATCATGTCATTGCTATGCTTACATCGTTTGAAGATCAATAGAAAGCGGGAAGCTTGGTTAAACTCGGAAGAATTTAACTTAAAGTTGTTCATGAACATCTTAAAACTTAGGTACAATATCTTATTCAATAATTTGAAGAAATAAATAAAAAACATACTAACTGACTTTCTTTGAGTTGGACAATAGAAAGAGCGCATCGCAGAGTTGCGCAACAGACTATACAATTTGATCAATGATGCCCCTGCAAGGCCATCAAGGAAGACAACAACAAAAAGCTACGATGACCAAGTATCAGCTGATGGGCAGATGGATCCTCTGGACCAGGTACGAATTTGCCACGTTTGGCTGATTAATGGTAATGGTAATGATAAATAGATCACGCCCGTGGGACCAGAAATGATACGTTTTTCCTTATATACCGTTATAGTTTTGGTATCTTCGAACTAAGGAGATCAAAGCCTAGTTCGAGAAGTGGCTGGCCTGCCACATCATTATATAATTCTCTCAATATTGTTTGGAATACAGGTGCGTGCCCAACTAGATGACGCAGTTGCTGGAGAGTGTCCATTTTGCGGGGAGTTGATGGTTAGAGAGATAACGCAGCCTTTCATTCTAGCGGAAGAACAAGATCTTGTTATGTCGTGGTCTATTGGTTCTGGAACTTTAGCCAAAGAATATGGCTTTACATGATTTCCACATCGGTTGGATTGTGAAGAAATTTTTGTTCGAATTTGAATTGACCTTGGCTCTTAACCGCTCTCTGTGTCCACTCAGAGGATTGTTAAACATATAAAATCAAGGCTCTCTGATAGTATTGTAGATAGGATTACTTGCTCCTTTTAAATCTTCTTTCCAAAGAGAAAAAGGTCAAGCATATATATAGTGTACTTTGAAATCGATCAGTGGGGTTTGATTAGGAACTGAAATGTGTTTCTTGGGATTGCTGTTTATTTAAGATGATTGAACTAAGGTGTTCAGCAAAAAGAGGGTAAACTTTGTAAACTGCGCTTATGTTCGAATATTAGCAGACAAACCGATAAACGAGCTTCGGAGTTTGATTTTTTTGTTTTTGTTTCATTCCCTTTCTTAGACACCAAATCGCGCAATGTGGTTCCGACTTTTAGAGAAATTCTCATATACCAGTTCTAAAATTGGTGTTTTGACCACAAATTTCCCTTGTTCCAAAGACCATGGTACCTTTATTTGATGACGCTTGTGCATTGTCATCCCATCTGTCACATGTCCGAGTTGGTGCTTTCAGAGTAACATAAGGTATACCCAATGGATTCATCAGCTTGTTTTCTGTTTTCGAGGACGAGTTATTTTTCCTTTCCGCATGTGGATCATTCGGGACTTGTTTGAATGAAAGGTTTAAACAGAAGACTCTGAAGGCACTGCATAGAGAGTGTTTTGAATGTAGATATCAAGGAAGCATGGAGATGACCAAAACTTGAGATGTTGGCTTTAAGGTTGGGATTTCTTCGAACTGAGTTGTGGCAGAGAATGCAGTGAGCCATGCCTTGGGTGTTGTATCTAACATTGTAGCAGGTGAGATAGTTAGGTATGATAGATAATGGAAGGTTTTTAGTGAGTGGCCCAAATTTCCATTTGGTCGTTAAGTATTTAAATGGTTTAGTATCCTCCACTGGTCGATGATACGACCTTTTTTCTTATTTGAATATGAACTTACAGAGGATGGTGGATGACTTGACACTCAGAAATTTTTTCATGCATCCCCAAATTGTGTTTCATGTTCGTGCATTAATATATAACTATTTTCTTAAACAGACTACGAGTAGGATGAACAAGCGCGGTATAAATAGGAGGTCACCAGCATTCTCTCTGAAGATCATCTGTGTTTGAGCACCAAGGAGCGAAAGAGCCACCTATTTTTGACGTTGATACAAATTGTGAGTTTCGATAGCTAGTGGAATATATCTCTGGCGGCTCATATAAAAATAGACTTTTGGATGACATGGTGTCGACAAATGACTAATGCCAGAACACTAAATATCCAAAAGCAACTATTCACTAGTTGTGGAGGAATAAGAGACTGGAACGAGATTCTAACCACCTTGCTGTCGTCTCTTCTTATATTATAACTATAATATAATGTATATCAAATACGATTCAAGGGCTGACACTCATCTTGAAGTACTCAGGGGAGTGCTTTTTTGAAGATTTATAAGTTATACACTAACTGATGAGAAGAGGTTTTCTCGTCATTACTCATACAGCGAGTGATATGAGTACCAAGATCAAATGGTTCCCGGAAGATGTGAAGAGACTACAGTAATAAATTGATCATAGCTGAGGGCTGCATGTTCAACTTCGTTAGAATCTGAGCTAAAAGATTAGGCAAAGAAAAGGAAATAGCAGAAGACTTAAGGTTGAAGAACACCCAGCATCAACAATACACAGTTTATAGTCTCTAGAGCACGTTAGATCTGATTTTACTAAAACAATGGATTAGAATATGGGTGTCATGTAAGTATCGCAATATTTTATCAAGAGAAGATTTTTGATGATGGTTACTAAGATGGGTAAAAAAGTAAAAGGTTGAAGAGAGAAAGAAAGGAAGGAGGAAGAAATATATATATATATATATACTTTGTAAGTATAAACCTTTAAGTTGAATAATAGCAGAATCCTTGACACTTTCTTATAATGGTGTTATGATAATATTGTGAATTTACTATAATGTTCTTTTATCGGGTTTAAATTCTCCTTCTACTCATACATTTGATGGATGTGATGGCATACCAGAATTTTGCAACACTAATGACTCGAATATGATACTAAACTTCGCTGGTAAAATCACGAAGATCGAGGAAATAAATCAGCAAATACAATGTAATCGTAACTTTTTAAGTTTGACCCTTACGTTACTCTTAGTAAACAAACGTCAAAACCACTCTCCTACAACACGAAGAGAGTTTGTCTTAGTTTTGTTTAGAACGAAGCAAAACGTCTGAAGCCTCAGTTTAATAAAGATCATCACCACGCACAAGAAGCAAGATATCACATGATGCCAGAATCAGAATCAATGATAGTACAGAGTGCCAGAATCAGACCGGAGGAAATCTAAAGACTTTCCTTCTCGTCGCTAGATATCAAGATTGGATAAACTCCGTGCACAAAAGTCTTACAGCCACCTGCCGGGCTGCACTTGATGATGATGGTCTCTAGAAGGACACTCACTATCCATCTTCCACAACGTGCAGTGCCTCCACATCGATCAGCCGAAGTGATTCCATGAATCTGTCACTATTGATCACATTTTCGATTGATAGATCCGGAATTCAGTCCTTAGCAGTTTCTGCTTGTAACCAACGGCCAGAGTGAACTGCACACCTCCCCACACCACAACTGAGGATTCTCCTGAGCTACTCAAGCTAGTTCAGGTCGATAGGAGCCTCGGACGATCTATTGCTCTGCTCAAATGTTGATTTGATGGTCATATTCTTGCACTGTACAGCTTCCCAGCCCAACGAAAGGAACAAACCTGTACGACTCAAGTACAGCAGCATGGAAGGGCGTGTCCCCGTTTGTCAACCTGTGCTTGGATTATGTGACCATCCGTGTTGTCTGATTCGCATGACACGGTTTAAGTTTGACGAGTCCAAGCAAGAAACTTCGCTTGCCTTTCCTCGATCCGGGGCCAACACTCTAAGCTCAGGTCGTTCTTATCCTCTTCCCCCCTTGCTGATGCAGAGAACCTTTTGAAGTTTTGATCTAAAGAGCTTTGACTTGCAAGAGTTTGTCTTTTAGAGTCGGAATGTGATATTTTAAGCAAGATCTTTTGGCGTCAATGGGTTTATGACATGTGCTTGGATCATATTGTCACCCTCGATGCAACTTTGACGGCAGAAGAGCTCACAACCTCTCATCGACTTAATGCTAGAAAGCAAGTTCTTCGTTAAATGGAAGAATCATTTGCAGCTATCTTCGTATCGGAGAGAAGCATCTGAATTCCATCCAGATGGCTCTCCAACTCTTACACAATTTCTGTAATGGGGGATCCCATATTAAGTTTGCATGCGAAGAGGCAAATACATTCCATTGAATCCAATTATGCAGTCAGCCACATTTACAAAAATATGCAATTAATTTTTGCTAACATAGCTATTATTAATTTACTATTCACGTGGTAGAAATTGAACGAGAGTGTTTGGAAGAGAGTTTTGGAGCTTGAGGGTTTGAACATGTGGCCATTGTGAAGAATAATTCGTGCATCAACATGATATCTTTAAAGCATGTAGTGAATTTGGCTCGACTATGATTTTGTTCTTATCTTGAAAATGTTCGGTGTGGATGCGTTAGTGGATGAGTTGAGAATAAAATAATGTTCAGAAGATTTTACATGAATAAAGTTGATGTACTTGTCATGAAAATCATGGGGAGAATTACTTTAAGTCAAACGTGGAGAGTATGAGTCTACTAAGATGACGTCAAGAAAGAAGTTCATGCAGAAAAGAAACGCAAAACAACTTCTGGAAATTACTTCTGGATAATTAAACAAAGTACAATTTTAAGCAATATGCTATCATTATATTTTCTTGAACGTATTTTAACTTGCAAAAATTCTTGATTATTATACTTACAAGAAGATTTCATCAAATACAAATTTGAGGTGAAATAAGCTTCAACTTTTTAGAAGATTTCTTTGCAATTCAAGGAATTCTGGAATTACTCTAAGTTGTTAACATTTGAGCCTAAGTAGCTATCTGAAGTTCCAAAATATGATAAATAGCTATGATTGAAGTTGATCATATGAAAAACTATATAGTGATCTTTAAATGCCTAGTGTTATAATGATGAACATTAAAAGATATGTGCATTTTGTATTCGAGAGACTAATAATTCATGATCTAAAGTTGCATCTTCAAAATTGGAAATCATTTCAGATGAGTAGAATCCGCCATTCTATCATATTTTCAAGATTTAAATAAATCAAGATAAAAAATAATCTTGCATGATACAAATTTTATTTATGAGCAAGATGCAATTTCTTTTTTAGACTTGTAATCTTTATTGGCTTTATATGCAAGGAAGTAAAATCATTTTCAAAGTCCTCACAAATAGGATTGAGAAAATAATAATAATAAATTTTCAAAATTAACGTTGGAAATCATTATTTGACATGATTATTGCTTTTGATAGCAATAATCTCAATCATAATTCTCATCTTTATTTACATTGTATGATGTAAGTTCATAGTTACATAGACAACTATGTGTTGAAGTTAAATTACTAATTTGAAACTACATAACTCTAAAGGTTGGATTATGCTCTCAATGTTACATGTCTTATGCAGTTGAATTTCTCTTACAGTTGCTTAACATAGAATAATTTTTTATAATACAAACATTGAAGATTTGTATTTTGAATATTTTATTGTAGATTTTAGAGTGTCAGTTACCATACTCTATGCAAGAAAGTGTTACAATCTCATTGGACGTAATTAAAAAGTGTACAATAAAGGACTGATATTTGGGAGTTTAGATTTTAGAGATAATGATGTGATTTTGAAGGATAATTTTACACCATGTAAAAATCTAAACTTTTGAAAATATCATAGATTGAAATATGATGATTTTATGAGTATGTTGAATTGTGTTTCATATGGATGAATTGATGGAAGGTGTAAAGCTTTCACACAACACCTATGCACAAAATGATGACATTGATAATCTTCAAAGACATTCACATGAATAGCAACGGTTGGGAGACCACATATCTATTACCTATTATAGTTTAGATTCTCTAGTTAATTTAGACGTTAAAAAAAAGTCAATTTAGATAACTTAGTCGCTTTTCGGTTTACTATCGCCTAAAATAATCATAACTAAATATATATATATAAATCTATATCTGATTAATATTAAATTTAAAGCATAATCAGGAGTTAACATAAAAATATTATAGAAAATCTTATTATATTCAGGGCAATAGAGAAAATGCTTGTCACCGTACTCCATCTTGGTGATAATTTTTGAATTTGCAAGCAAGTGGATTTGAGTCTTTATTGCAGAGGCTCCCAGAAGAAGGTTTAGAATGTTCTTTCAAAATGCCAGAGGTTCATCATACAAAATACACTATATCGAGATAACAGCTTTTACGTACGTGTACGTCTTGTACACTCACTCATACTCGGATGAGCTCGACAGACACTTTCTCGAACATACGTACTGATACAATATACAAGCTCACATGGAATACTGACAGTTCTTCCGTACGAGTACGTCCAACTCTGAGCCCAATCCAGCAGGACTTGTCTCTTCATCACTCCAACCGTTAGAACGAGCTGTCACATGCAAGGTCCAGTCGTATGAAAAGAAAAGTGCAGCGATAAAGTTCGAAGGCTCTGAGAGTGTGTGCGCGTGTGTGTGGGTGTGTGGGACGGAGTTGTGAGCACTCGAGCAGATCCATCGTTGTTAAAGTTTCGCAGCTTCCCGACCACTCCCCATGCCAACTATGAGCACCCGTCCTAATCACAGCTTTTCCAGCTCGGCTCTGCTCCGATCCTCTATAACAAGTTTCTGCTGCTGTAGATGTGTGGAGCGTGTATCACGCTTCGTAATCATCCATATGAATGTTTCAAACATATCAAACTGTTACAACGAAAACGTGGACTGATGTCATTGAGCGGAGTTTGTTATGGAATCCTGGTTGTTGTCCTTCTGGTTGAAGTTTCAACGACAACAGCGAGGTAACATTTGAGTCTAGAGCACTCACAATCTCATCTCGCGAAACGAAGACAGCATCAATGGAGAGAGAGAGAGAGAGAGAGAGAGAGAGAGTCCACATTGTATTGGAGCAGCTGCCTTGACTTTAAAGGGTGGACGACACTCGAGCTACAAACAATTAAATAAACATTCATGTGAATCACAAGCTCATCTTTAACGGCCAGCTCGATGAGCTGGATGGTTGTTCCTCAAAATGGGCGTTGAGAAAACCGCAGATCTGAGCACTTTGAGCAATAACTGCAGGTCTCCATGCGAGAAACGCTCGATCGAGCTCCACTCTTGATCTCGGAAAATGACAACCATTCAGAGAGAGTGAGCACTCGCTGTTCGTGCTGGTAAGGGCGTTCGGACCTTCACCAGACCTTGAGTCCCCTGCTAAGACCTCCTGATAAAATCAGTCTCATGAAGTTGCATGTGAATTATATAATGATTTTTTACTCATGGATTCATGCAAAAGAAAATCCCAACCAACCATGCTCCAAGACTCGCCTCAAACGGTAGGATAGAACAGGCTGTGTTCACACTACCATCGGAGCAGGAAATCGTTACAGGGAGATCGAATCCACATGACCACAAATGCGGAGAAGTTAGGAAGAAATGTTGTACGAAGGATCATTACTGGGCTCTTACTGGGCGAGAATTCCGTATTCTAAATTTCAGACTGGTTTGCCATCAATGTACAGCAGACATGAAACACACCATCACGAAACAGGCAAATGTCAAACGAATTCAACTACAGTGAACATGAATTGGTCTACATGAGAGTCTAGGCGGCGCAGTGATCAGAAGAGGTTGAGGCGGTGTGGGTCATGATGATCACAGACAGCTTTGGATTTTTTCCATAAAACCTCCAGACGCAATCTGCAATGGCTTTTTTACAAATGCTTTTCAGTAGGAAGGTATTTAATAGTTGGGAATTGACGTCCGGACAGGCATCGGTTTCTCTTTCTTGGCTTTGACCTTGATTCCGTAACCTCAGGGCTTTTTCTTCTCTTCCTCATTCGATAAGATCCGCACATACGAAGCTTGGAGGTGGGCTCACGTTCAGAACTGTCCCTTTCTCATCTCCCAGGGAAAGGAAGGGGTCCGTGAAGACATCGGGTTCAAACATCGAACTCATTAGCTGACCAGACTTCCCATGCTCCGCCAGTTAAGTATGCAAATTGTTAATTTATCAGCTTGCTGTACGATTGGAGTGCTCGTTACAGTTGCAGGACATTTTTTCAGACAGGTACAACTCATGCTCAGAACAAAAGGGAATGTAAGAAACATGAAGATCGGGATGTATTTGAAGCTGAGTCCTGAGGCTGATTTTGAAAAGTCAAAGAACGAGACAGTAGATAAGATCGACAGGCATGAAAGTATCAAAGGAGGCATAAAAAAACGATCAACAAGTACAAGCTTGAGACTTTAATCGGATTACTGAACGATGACGGTGAGAATATAAGACAAACTGTTCGGCAGCATCGTTATGTAGACCGACCATCGAGCTTTGACAGCAAGTATACACGTGAACCATCAGATTTTGTCCAGGACCGATCCTTTAAATGATCAAACTTCAGATCTATTCTACAAAATTGCAGTATGTGACTAAGAAATTCATTCTCCAGCCTATAGTATGAAAATTCCACGCATATTGGTTGAGAGATAGTCCAAACGCAAAAAAAAGGCCCTTGAGAGAAGATATTTTTCGGTGTTTCAGGCGATTGCCAAAATATTAATGTGATAGCAAGGCACAAGGATATGAAATATGTTGTCACTGACAGCTGTGTCTGTTTAATTCAATTTCTTTCCTTTCTTCGCTTTTTAATAATCTTGCTGAAAGGAGGTGTGATATTGCACGAAACTTGATGTCGACCGGGTTAACCTTTCTTTTGGGAAAAAAGTATCTACCAAACCAATTGTCGTTTACGTAACTATTTCTACTGACAATATATAAGCATTATAATTGTACTTAGATGTTACCAATTCCTCAGGAGTTATCCTCGGTTCGCTGGATTCCAATCCCTCTTTACGGGCGGGAGAGAGTTTCACGACATCATAATCTAGTAGAAGCACACAATTTTATATCATCTTACAAAAGAAAAAAAGTCAAACCTTTTGGACCGCTGGCTTTCATCCATTTTGCAACTTTTGTGTAGTCTCCTGCTCAAACAAGGCACACCATGTACTCCCTATGATTTTTCAAAATTGCTGAAATCAGAAAACAGTGGCTTTGTGCGAATGAACAAGGATCATACCTTTCTCTTCAAAATATTTCAATATATCTTTGGGTTTGACATGTCATTGTAGAGGTCATCGATTCCGGTGTGTAATTTCAAACAGACCTCTGGATCTGGCGCTTGTGTCGTGACTTACGCTGATCTGTCTCACATATGTAAGTCATGTTTGTACAGAGAAAAGTCACCAGGTATCAATCTAGAAGTTCTCCTGAGCATGCATAAATTATATGAATAACTTACAGGAGAATGTGTTGCAGCTTGAAACGTTGCACAAGTATAATACATCAATGCCAGCTGATAAGAACGTCATTCCTTAGAACCTGTTAAAATGTCAACGTTTGAAAGAAGTTGCAGCATTCCTGCAGTGAGAATGAAGAGTTGACGAAATCTGGTCGACCGTCTAAGTATTGAACTTGTATTGTTCACTTATTTTTTGGGGTGCTAACTCTAGGTAACAATATTCACTGAAATCCTGTTGACTAGTGCTTCACTGATAAGATGGCGGTTTCCATTAAATTCAGATCTCGTGCAATTCAATGATCGTGGCTCTCTTATACATGCATGCAAATTTGGCCGCGAATCTATGTTCTTCATTCTCGGGCAAAGGATACCCATGGAATGAATAGCTCGACGATAACCATCGAAATGAGTGAAAAGCAACGTCCCAACCCAGGGCCAAACGAGAAGGAGAGAGTTAATCCCTCTCCCGATGAATGACTTTTCTCCCCCTGCGCGTCTAATGGAAACAGTATGTGGTTTCTGGAGTTCCATCATATGTTCCTTCTTTTCAGGTCAGTTGAGGAATAGGTATAGGCGATTTTTGGCTTTTAGTATGTTGAGAATTTGTATAGACATGAAAAAATTTCGCTACAAGACAGCATCAGCAGAGAAGTGATATTCTATTGCGGATGCTGCTGTTGTCTTGTGTGACACAAAGATTTAAAGCCGTCGATAGTACACTCTATCCCCTCGGTCCTTCAAAAAAAATTTTTCCTACGACAATATTAAACTCCTGCCGAGCCCCGCCGATCGATATCCTTTTGTATGAGCATGATAGACCATTCTTGGCTAGAGTCAGCTCCTATCGAGCAGACTGTTGAAATCGATTATTCGCAATCGATCTAGAGAAAATTCCCGTCAGCCGTTGCGTTGAACAATTGGCAGCTGAGGTAGAGGTTGGCAGTTTCTCACTGTTTCCATGCAAATGCATTTCATTCTCATATTAAGAGAAAAATTGAATCCAGAATCCGCTCAAAGAAAGAAGTTTCCTCTTTGAGACCAATCTGCAGGGACGTAAGAAACCTCCGAGAAATGTTTCCCCTTACAGGTATTGGTCTCCTGCGAACAGGAGTCTTCCAAGATAAGCCCTGAGAATGTAATGTGATTTTGTAACGTCTCATGATTTGCAAGATCTGTGGAGAGGGGGCTGTCAGACGACAACTCGGACTTGCCGGCCAGATGACCATCGGATGCGAGAAGTAAAGCCTTGAAGACACAAGAAACCCTCGAATCGGCACGACGCAGGAAACGCTGTACGAGGCTACGAAGACGATAAGATGCTGCCTCGCGTTCCGTGACTCGGATGATCCGAAAAGGGTGCAAGGCACTGGAGAAGCAGGATGGTGATAAACTCGTCACACGACGAGCATTTACTTTCTTTAGTCGATGAATGTGGAGAAATCTCGAGCTGCGGCTCATGTCAAATACGGCCTCAGAATTCGCAACGGCGCCTGTTGCAATCATCGAGCTCCACAGTGCCTCCCGTTGCGGCCAACGACTGCTCCGTCTGTCGGAGACTATACGCTGCAACAGCCCCATCAGCATCGACCACGCCGACATCAGCATCGCCATGAGACCCACAGGGCCGTTGTCGACGGTCGTCGGGGCGTCGGCACGCGATTCCAACTAACCGTGACGGGGCGCTGATGCCATCCCCACCCCCCCGTCCCGGGCGTCTCGCATGTCGGCCTCGATGTCCATCCATCTCAGCGCGCTCTGGATTCCTCCGAATTCGTTCGCTTTGCAACCGGAGCTGAGCTGAGTCATCAGCGCGGCTGCCGTTAGAGTCTTTCTGCGTTCGAAAACTCCACCGCCCGTTGCTGTTCGAATTCCAGGCTCCCGCACTGAGTTGGATTCCATTCGCATTTGACCGCGGGAATCGAACGAGGCGAGCGTTAGTCTGTTCGAGCTGTGAACTTCCTCCGAACCGCGGGGAGATGCAAGGGCAGCCGTTGCGTTCGAGCTTCAAACCGCGGCCAGGTGGACTCTCCAAGTTCGAATGAGCGGGCATCGGTGGAGAGATCAGCACGCGAGAGGAGCAAACGGGGAGTCAGTCCATGCCCCGCTGAGGCTGAGGAGGAGCAGGAGGAGGAGGATCCCGCAATTTAGTTGATCTTGAAATTTGAATGCTCAGGCTGCGAGTACCGGTCTGAATCTTAAACTTTAAAAAGAAGCCGTCTTCACGCGTAGGGCTCCTGCGGATGGGAGGGGGGGACTGCTGCATATTTATCGAATCCCTCAGCCACTATTACGGGGCGTGGGGCAGGATCGGACGTTGGGGGTGAGAAGGAGGGTGCCAGGAGTGCCATATCGCTCCCAATCCCAATCCCAAATTCAGGCCTCGAGGACCCCAGCGATGGGGTGCAGGGGGGAAAGGGAGCTTTGCAAGAAAATAATGAAGGGCCCTGCTGGTGGAAATCCTAGTCCTTAATAGCTCCTTCAAACTCATCAGTCAAAATCACAACCTGAGGGCCGGAATTTCCTCGCGCTCAGGAGGTCGAGAAAAGACAAGCCCACGTCAAAGTGAAGCCCCCAACTCCACCTCCTAGAACCGATCACATCGCTTTCTCGAGAGAGATGAACAAATCTCTAGCAGCGGCAGATCGAGAGACGAGGAAACGGTGGGGAAGATTTTGGTTCAGACTTCAAAAGTGCCCCTTGCTGTGTACCTTCCGGTGTCCACCTGGCCTGCGCTCATCGATCAGGGGGACCGCGATGATGGTGGGCTGCAAAGGTCTGGGAATCGGGGAGGAGGAAGAAGAGGAAGACCGGCCGGAGGCATGATCGCACATGTTCACGGTGCTAGTGGAGAAGACGCGAATGTCAACTTGAAGACCTCGGGTCAAATTTTGTTCTTCACTCGTCGTGTGTCGAGTTCATTTGACAGTGAATGAGCACTTCAATTTGGCGCCGTCAGCGTCGGAATCACGGGGTCCGGGTCCGGGTCCGGGTCCTGGGCTGTGAAGCTGACAGGAGTTCAGGGAGAGGTAGAGGTAGAGGGAGAGGGAAGGGAAGAACGAGCTTCGGAAAGAGCAGAAAGTGACCTGCTTGCGGAAGCTTGTGGGTCCAGGCCGAGAGATCGCAGTCCGAACCCTCGATTAGTCTGAAAGTTGTGGGGTGACGACAGAGAGTATATAGTCGGGCCCTCCAGGATCCGCAGCGAGAGATCTGTACCGAAGAAGTCAGATCGGCTAGCGTAGTGACGCATTATGCAAGCAAAGCGCGTTGCTGTGATATCTGCAGCAGCGGCAGCGGCAGGAGCTAGCTACGCCGACGGTTTGCTTGCTAAAATGCTCTCAGTGCTGTTCACTGCTCCAGCAGCAGCGGCAGGAGCTAGAGTATATTGCCACCTCCAGCCGCGGCCGGATGGTTCCTTTCTTTCAGCGCAGTTCTAGGAGTGGAACTGCTACGCGCATTCTTCAATGGATGGGAAGCAAGACCGGCAGTGTTCATGGTTATGCGATATCTTTTGTTTTTCGCCGGGGAGTCGCGACATGAGGTGGGGCGACAGAGGAATTATTAGACTCGGAAGGAGCTGCCGAGCTTCGTCCGTCATCAGTCGTCTACCTTGCCCATGTGGCCCATGGAGCCCATATTCTCTGGAAATTCGTCCAGATTCGACAAAACATGCCAACAGTAGCCACGCTCAGCCCATGGATAATCCCCGATGATGATCAATTCGCACTCGGTGAGATCTATTCTGAGCCCAGGCACTCATGTGCACAGGCTCGGCCCAGCACGCCTGAGCCTGTAAAGAAATCATATAATCTGATGGCAACAGGGAGCCAGTCTTTCCATTTCCTTGACTTTTGTGGTGGGTCCATCGCGTGATGGCGATTGCCCTTCTGTGGCCAACCGCGGTGACATGTTCTCAGACCGGCGCGAGCATGACCACCGGAAAGGTCGAAGATGAGAAATGAAAGAGAGAATGTGCCCAAGGATACCATTTTATGCCAAGTGTCTGAACTGCACTCGCCACAGGACATTCTCTGTTGTATGCTTCCGATTCGCTAGCCTGTTAAATGGCACCGAAGATTATATAGCCAAATAGGATGGCGAGGTCCATCGAGCCGAACATGAATGAAGCCATCATCATCCATGCTCGCCTTGATGAAACTAAAGATGGGAAATATGTCCTGTTGGAGATACGACACACTTATTTAGTCTAGAAGGTTCTCAAGCACACCGGGATGCTGCCATTTCTTTGGGATTTGGTAAGCTAATTTTACGTACCATAATTTAAGCTGGTATTGAACATGGATAACAAATGTGATAACTTTCAACATACCTTAGACGGTGTATAGGATTACTTGTTTTCACTGAATTGTTTACGGTTTAATTGACAACTCATATATTTGTGACACATGGATATCGAAACTTAAGGGAACGCTTCACACCTGCCTAACACAAGGTAGACAACTAGCAGGAGTACAAGGCCTCTGTTCAAAAAGAGTATCGATATTCAATTAGATATCAATTATTCTCGAGTTTTCCCGCATGAAAGAGGAAACGGAAATTGTAAATCTGAAACAAATATTTTGTGTGTCAGATTGGTTCATCTAGATAAACTCAAGCTCATCAGAACACAAGATTATTCTAATGAAATACCCTATGAAAAACCCTACTTGTATCCTTAGTCTTTTTTCCATTTGCTTGCTTTCTACTTTGTTTCTATTTGCTTAACTCTTCAATGACGAGTCACTTTTGTGTCAAATAGGTCACTTATGAAACCAATACGGCAGAGACAGTTATACCGAGGGACCTCATTGGATCCGTCTCGAACCTCTAAACGTATGGCACATCAAGAGAGAAAGGAGACCAAGTTTGTTGCACGTATGGCAACCCGAAGAACTGGGAGCGTTGAATGTACACACCATCTAGAGAGAATGTACTGTAGTGACTGTACCGCATTCCAGAAGGTAGTCTGGAGTGAGCACGAAGTGTACAAACTTTCAGAATGTATCATGACATGCGCAAATCTAATGCCGCTATGTACTCCTCTAAATCATTGGACCGTGCAGAAAGTACACCTCTTTATATGCAATCCGATTATGCAGTCATCGTCGAAAAGCTGCACTTGCAATTACCGGTAACTGTGATCTAGTCATTGGGGTACACTTGCCGAAAATTAATTGGTGATGTGGAAATCAAGGTATATACTATCTTCGTGACACAGCCACATTTTCATAGTCACCGAACAAGGATATTAGCAAAAAGGATTCTAATATCTCCATCAATTCGACAATGGTTAGCCGATAATATAACAATAATGTAATCTAAAATTTACGCCTCAAATACTCTACATGATCTTCTAAAAGACACCACCTCGTTCAATGGAGCTTGTTAATATGTATTATTCACAAGTAGTGATCCTTGTAGACCAATGTATACACGACACCTAGATTAAACATGCAATATGCTGAAAAACTTGATACCCAAGAGCATAATAAGACGGACTTCCGAATTAAGGTCCAAAAAATAATGTAAATAATCGTAAGCTGGATGTACATGTAATAGGATTTCTAGTATTTTTTTAATAAAATACTATGAAATACATATTCTTCTTCTAATCCAAGAAATATTAAGCGTTAAAAAACCAGCATGAAAAACATTTTTTAGATCAATAGAGAATTATGGTAAAAAACTATATATATATATATATATATATTTGAAACATCTGTAAAATTAGAGAAAATTTACTGGAAACCCTATCCGTATGATATCATTGCTATTCCTGTATACAGTCATTCATAGTGTGTAACTCAGACACCAATTATACCAAAATAAATATCCAAGCATATTCACTCTCATCTTTTGAGATCGTTTTATTACTAACCTTTTGGTTTTCTGGTCCTCCTCTACCAACAAAAAATTGGGTAAATTTAGTATCCCTTCTTAAATATCTTTCGTTCAGTCATCACATCATAAACTCGTTGCACGTCATCATCTTCTAAACTAATTGGAGGTGGAGGTAGTTAATATGTAGATGCAGAATAGGTCTTCTTTAGATTCGGTTTAACACAAATGCGATCATCACACTTGAGTAATTTTAGTGATACCGATACATTTTGAGAACTTCTCAATCGGAGGTACACTCTTAAAAGATGTTCTTCCAAATGATCAGATGTACACCATGAAAATGAGATGTTGAGTATATTGGGAAGTTCTTTAGTGAAATTGTTTCCATGATGGCAGAAAATTTTAGATTACCTGATATCATTTTGTTTGACTAATGTATCAGAATGAAGAAGTACAAAATACAGATTCAATTATCACAGTCGTTTATATTTGAAGCAAAATAACGGAATCATCAAATCAATTTATTATCATCAAAACATACATTACATGGCGACATAAATATAATTTTAGGAAGTGTACATAACCGTGTAACCTTATAAAAATATAGCTATGCGAGTGTGAGATACGGATTTGTCGTACAGCCGTGTGCGGTGATCGATGAATTTATTTTAAAAACTTGTATATCTTATTCATACAACGGACGCAGATTCTAGTCAGCCTATATTCTGATACAAGCGTTTTGGAACATGGAATGAACCAAAATAACATGCTTAGAAGAAGCTTTGAATACTAGGAGATAGGTAATTTGTACTAATCGAAAAATAATGAGAGCACTTGCACTTCCATGAATGTATATTATGCACTTCATAAATCTCTGTCTGCAATTTGGCCAGAGCTCGATTTGTCCTTGCAGTCATCCAATTTTTGCACTCACGGAAGTCCAGACGGGTGGCCTTAGTAGTTGCCCAAAGTTGACAAATCGCTGAAGTCCAAATGCCAAGTTGGGGGTCTTGACAAGACCATCTCTCTGGAAGTTGCACCTGTTCACCGCTCATCAGTGTCACCGTCAACCTTTCGTATAGTCTCCTTTTCAAAGTATGTATGTTGGGCATGTCGTGCACGTATTACCCATTTTACTCAGCGTTGTGCATGAAAACAGTTGGATGTGATCGGACCAATCCAGTGGAAAGATGAGAGGATACGCCTCTGCAAGTTTTTTAAATTATATACGACATCCCTAAGGTATACCAAATGTTACAATTTTCAGCGCCACTTCTTTGTAAAATTTGCTTCTCTTATTTGACTTGATTGACTAACATTCAATCATCTCAAGGTCTACGCCTCAAGCGTTCCATCCTTCGCCTATCTCTCTTCCGAGATTTCCCACCGAATCCCAAGAAGCATATAGGCACTCCTAGGATGGGGCCAAACTGCAGAAACTGACGACTAAAGGTGGTCTGCTTTCTTTTTTCTCTACACAAACTGGGTCCCTTCAGTACAATGAAGCGGGCATGATGAAGTACATAAAGGAGATTATGCAAAAACGCTTTAAAGTTCACACATACCTGACGTTAGTTCGCCACTTCATGTTCACACCATGCCAGAAAGATGCTGGATCCGTGGCTGGAGGTGCTTCTGTTGGATTTTAGTCCCCTGTACCGTCGATCCTGATAACTCCTCATATGCCCAACAGGATCCCGTCGAGAACTGAAGGCGGACTTCTGATGAACTGAAATGCAATCTGCTTTTGCTTTCGAGAACTGTGGCAGCCTTTCTTGCTTAAACCCACCGACGAGTGCAAAAAACTGAAGAGGTCCTTGTCATATGTGCGCTGGGGCTTCTGCCCCTGCAAGATTGAACGGGGCACAACAGGACTTTCAGACTCCGAAAGGCCCATGGATGGGATGGGCGACTGCCAGCGTTCGATCGATCAACTCAACTGACCGCCTGCAGTAAACCCCACAGAGCATTTACCACAAACGACGCTGGACGGAAGGAATGTGGAACAACGAAGAGGAAAAGCAGCATGCCTGGAGATGCATTGGCCCAATGGGGATAAGGCTATGCATGGGCATGGATATGCCACTGAATATACTGTTTGCGACGACGACAAAGAGCCGGGACACCTGCGAGCATCAAACCGAGAAGGATCGGCTCGACTCGGTTTCTTTAACCTACTTCGCGCTTTCGAAATGCCCAATAGTACGTCATCATTACGAATATTTCCCTCGAAATATTGTGGCATGCTTGAGACCGAGGGCGCTCGTGAATTCTCTCGATCCCACAGCGATTTGTGGCGTCGCTAGCCACGGGACATGTCCAATGCCCGATCAGCCTTTGAGAAAGCGACCTTCAGTACGACCCGTCCCTGGGAAAGAATGCTGAACGTCATTCGAGGTGCACAAGCTCGCGTAAGAAAACGTGCTCGTACGACGGGTATATACCGGCACTCGAGTACCGGCTGGTACGGTGGCGTCAGTCCGGATAGAGCCTGGCCATCGAGTTCGCGCAAAAGGGTGCGGACTTTGCTCGCTGCAAGAAAGCCATTAATTTATTTATTCTTGTGAATTTCGTCCAGGAGCCCGCAGTTTCTCTCGCTCGCTGCTTCCACTGAACTTTTCGTGGATCCTCTCTTTTCGCTCATTCTGCATCATCGGCATGAGTCCTGAAATTCAAATTCGCGCTCCATTGCTCATGCGTAGTCTGAAGACCGAGATCTCCAACGCCATACAACGCTCACGACTGGTCGGCTGGGGTGCGTGGTCATGCACTTTGACCGCTGCAACGCTTCCGTCCTGTGCGAGAAGTCTCTGCTTTTGGCAAATATTAAAGGGATTGTTATTTCTCGGTTCGGAGGAGAGAATGGCTTCCTGGGGTTATCCCATACGTGTGGGGAGCAATTAATACAGACAAAAGTTTTGGAAGAATCTGTCAAATCATAAAATGCATGAAACCAAGTGGTTAACGAGAGTTGAAGGTTCCGATAACATCACCATGCAAGATGCCAATTTTTTTTAGGAGGTATCACTAGTTATCTCTCAATTTGGCATTAGTTGTTCAATTTTCTATGTGCTCGCGAAAATTATATCGAGAAGCTCTAGTAAACATAGTTCTGACCAATCACAGAGTTCTGTTCGGTAGTGTATGTGATAATTAATCCAAACTGATTGATAACTAGTCACTCCTATTTTTCTAAATAGTAGAATAAATGTCGTACTGAAAGTTGTACAAAGAACTAAAGATCATCGCCTGATGTAATTGTTCTCGGAGTATCGAATACGCTACACTATGAAAGAATTATATGCAATCAAGTGCCGCCTAAAATAGTTTACATAGTAAAGCAAAGAATGTGGACCATGATTTTGTATAATTTCATTGTGGAATTATATATAAAATTCCATATATGGGGCGGCGCGAAGCTACATGCTTCGCCCAAATTTTCATATGCATTTAAAGTTTAAAAAGAATAAAATTCTCCGCAAATTCATACAATAGATTCACTAATATAGATTTGAATATGTCGTGTATAATTGAGAACCACCAAATTTGTAACGTAATACCCTAAATTTCAAACCAAATATTGAAATTTTGAAACCATGGTTGTTGTTGCCGTTCCATTCCGTGCCTATCATTCCGTGCATATCTCCTCTCAATGGTGTTCCGCGGAAATTGGTAATTATTGCTTCTACAACGATAAACTGAAAAATTGAAAGTGTTCGTGTGTTCCTACTATAATCATTTGCAAGTCATAAGCCGCTCCATATACAAATTTATCTCTCGTTACTAAGTGCATCATGGATCGCAATACAGTACTGTACTCTGCTCTCATAATAATCAACTAAAACTCGACTCCAAGATTTGATTTATTGATTTAAATCAACCTCGACTCCAAGATGAGTGACCGTTGGATGAACAAGCGGAGGAATTACTACTTGTGGTCTGATATGATTCTTGGGGGATTAAGGGCGGGTCCAGCTCCATGAAGAAAACGTTTTCAACATGATGATGGCTCGAGGAGAGCCCGCTGGTGGTTCGGCAGAGAAGGCTTCGGGTGAAGCGGATTGAAAGAGTTCGATGCAGAGGCATACACTTTACCCAAGATCGGCGGAATTACCTCTCACATTCATTCTTCGGAATTCCCAATCACTTGTGGTGCGGAGGGAGCGAGGCGGAAAGATTCTGCTAAAGGCGCTTTGGTCCATTCTCCTCTGGGACATGGTGACACGAATGTCTCTTGCGGTCCGAAAGAGGTACATCCTCTCATGCTTATCACCAGCACTGTACGCAGGAAAAGCACGAGTGCTTTTCCTGTGTTAGTGTTCCTGCTTTTCACGTTATAGTCTTCTTTCTGTCATACTGTTCTCAATTCTCAATTCTCAACTCTGCTCCAAGCAGCTACAGAACTATCAGGAAGAACTCGAGAGACCAGGGAAACATACAAAGTCTTCTGTCTGATCAGAGTAGTGTCTGAGTAAACGACCATGAGTTGAGTTGGTCCTGGTTCAAACTCACTAGGGCTTCGTTTTTTTCTGATAGTTGGGTGGCCTACATAAGCTCCAACCGAGTGTTATGGCAGTATCAAGCTGCCATAAAAAGAAATGAGTATTGGAGGAAAAGTGATCGATGTACGAGGCTGAACAACCATGTCACCTCCTGCATGAGGTGAGCACGGTCAGCCTTTGTATGCTCCTGCGGAGAAAAAAAAACGCAAGTCACAGTCTGGCTCCTAGACCCTGGACCCTCTTCCGTGGAGTTCAGCTTTGTTACATGAGCACGCCTGCTGTATAAAGACTCCTGCAGCGAGGCTCCGTTTATTTCCACACAAATTCATAAGAAAATTCCTCCCGGGCCCGGCCCCTTCGTGACATAAGACTTTATGATAAGAGAATATGTCACCATGGCCTCACCGGAACACGCAGGAATATACTTTCTGTTTCCACCACAAATAATGAAGGGTATAATTTCTGTTCCCATCGTCCCATTGGAGATATAATCGACTGACTTTGTCTTTTCGGCATGTGTTCCAATCCCGAAGGCTAGAGTGATCCTCAGCAAGACTATCTGCACCCTAGAGCCCTCAAGCCACTATTACACCTACTCTCTTGCGTTCCAACTCCAAATCCTGATTTGACTTTCAAGAATGTCTGGTCGCAGAGAGATGCATCGGATCTTCTTGGTAAATTGTCCAGTGAGAATGTATGTTTTTCGAAATTCCCGGGAGTTACATGTCAAAACTAAAATCCGTGAAACTCCGATATCCTGATCTTCAATTGAGGAGAATCTGAAATCCAGCTCTGACGAGAATCAAGAGGACTTTGGCTGGTGAGCAAGTGTTGCCCGTAGGGATCGCTACTGCATCCCTTTGAAGTAGTCTAGCGAGATGAACATGGGGATGAATGAGACGGCCGAGATGATGAAACGATGGCAGACCAGAGGCACATACAGTCCAAAAAGATGGAATTTGGAACGAGATGTATGATTTCATGTGAACGGAATCAGAGAAAAAATACGAAAAGAAAGGTGGGAGGATGCGAGGGTGTTGGACGGGAATGAGCAGACCAGTACAACAACAAGAAAAGCAACATCATGAGGCCTATGTGAAATAGCCAAACAGAGTACAGAAAAACTGGGCACAGAAGATGTAAAGTAGACATGATTTGCAGCTACAACAAACAGCGTAGTGTCGGTGCCGAAGCTTTGGAAGGCCAAGGGAGAACAGCAAGCAAGCGTCCAGGGCCCTGGAAGAGGAAAAGAAGAAGGGAGAGAATGCAGCTCAGTGCTCCTAGAAAGAAGCGAAATGAGATGGATCCAACCCAATTCCGCTCCAGAGAAACTGCAGCATTCCTGCTGTCTGCCAGGAAGCGGAACACGGTTTTATTCCAAAACCACGCCATGAACGGGTGAAAAGCTCCAGAGCTCACTCCCGGTCGCAGGACGAGTATTCGCACACCGGCGACAACATCGTTATCAGAATCGACAACCAAGGCGCAGAAAGGCAAGAGAAGTTAATTCTGCCCAACATGCCAGACAAAACCCCTGTAGTTGCAAGGAGTGGGGAGGCAGTAGCCACCTCGAGCAGTGGGTGGGCCAAGCAGGCGGTGCCGGGCCTGGCCTGGCCTGGGAGGCTCTGGGCAAGGCTTCCCCCTGTCGATGGATGCAGCAGCAGCGGAACGAGAGTGAATTGTGAGAAACTGTGTCTGTCATGTCATGGAGGCAAGGCGGCGAGCGGACGGCGGTGAGGGGAGGGGAGGGAAACGGGGAAACGGGGACTGGGCGAGGACGTGGAGGACGAGGAGGAGCAGAAGGCGAAGGCGAGTGCTTTCGGGCTCGAATGTGAATGTGAGCGTGGGGCCCGCGTGATGGTGATGCGCTCCATGCGTCACGAGCACCGGGCGAAAAGCAGAGGACGGAGCGCGGGGCGAGCGGGCGGGCGGGCCCCACGGCGCCTGCGTCTGCGTCTGCGTCCGCGTCCGGGCGGGCACGGGCAAACATTTGTAAATACTGGGCTTGGGCTCCATCAACATCGGTTCTCGAGAGTTGTCGTACAGAAGAGGAGTCTCCGCTAGAGGGGAGCGAGCGGTGGTGCATGCCGCAAGAACCCACCTCATTCTTCGAAGAAACAATGTAGTGCTTGTCGAGCACATAAGCCCGTCCCTCCCTCCCGCATCCCCGGCCTCGCTCCCCTTGTTGTTGTTCTTCTTCTCTCTCCTTTTGTTCTTCCAATTCTTCGCTGCCCTCTCCCGTTCATCCTTCCACATCCTCCAAGCTCAGTCTAGATACAGCCTCGCTCGCAGATGCTGAGCCCTGCAGCGCAATTCTTCGCCACTTCTTCCTACCTCTACAACGGCGCATACCACAGACCGACCGACACACATAGACACACAGACACCTTCACACGGACAGACAGACCCGGAGAGTGATCGACCGCTCGAGAGAAGTGAGTTTACGACAAATTGAAAGACACGTAAATATGAATATGAGTATGGAGGCGGCGATGAAAAGAGATGAGGAGATGGGCATGGGCACGGAAGATCGGGGGAAAATGTGGGCGATAGACCAGCGAATGGACCAGCCACTCGGACCCGAGTCCGGTCGGATTCGGATCATGAATGATGGCAAAAAGGTGAGAGTGCACGTATCATCTCGAGTTCATGTCTGTATGTCGCTTCGGCCCGCCTCTCGATTCACTCGCTGGTTTGCGGGTCCGATGTTTGTCACCGAATCCTCTTGGCGTTAGAAGTTTATGGAGTGGCTGAATTCGTCGTTGACATTCTCTTTTCTAAAATCAGCTTGTAAGATTTGCCCGTGATTTTATGATCACTCTCTAGGATTAGAATCGTGCTGTGGACCTTGTGAGAGGTTGCTCTCGATAATGTTTGCCATGTCCATAAGAAAGTCAATTGTCTCGATGCTCAGGAAATTACCCGTAACTAGAATTGCTGCACCAGGTCTACGGTCGTTCTCAGGGGTGTCAGCTGGTTCAGCGCTAGAAGTAATTTGGATCCTTCTTATCATCTAAAGCTGAAATGGGTTGAAGGCTGAATATGCCCATAATGATGAGGAAATTTGTCAACCTCCGCGCGGTATGGCAGTTTTGTGCAAATAGAATAAATAACGTGTTAGCTGGCTTCTGCACTGTCTCGTAGCCGTACTTCATTCGCGATGTTTTACGAACACCCTCAGCGCAGAAAAGCTCCCAATAATTGCTGCCGCCCTCGTCAAGCACAGCACGAAGGATTCTCTCTTAAAGAATGTAATTCCATCTACGCACGAAATCAATCCAAACCTCCAGCCAAAGCTCTTCTCCTCAGTCTCGTAGTATCAGAGAATCTTGTGCGGAGGACCACCTTTTGTACGAGATATGCCTTCTGTCTGGGAATTTGTCCGGTCTAGTTGTCCACATTTGACTTTGAGATAAGAATTCTGCATCGGGCTTTGAAATTCGGGGGCCCTGGTATGTTGTAAGTTTGTATCGAAGGTTCTACGGAGGCTGGGCGTTCTTGGAACTTGTGGACTGATGCGCAGGGAAAACGATGTAGCTCGAGCCCATAACGGAAGCGGAATCTTGATAGATTGTGGATTGGAAATCTGAAAATTGTTTGGTGTTGATGTGTGATACAGGCAGTACCATTGGCTGCGCTCCTACGCCTGGCATTCCAAAGTTTGGGTATCGTTTACGGTGATTTGGGGACATCACCGCTTTATGTCTTCCGCAGCACGTTCCCGAGTGGGCTGAGGGAAGAGCATGAACACGAAGTTTTAGGGGCACTCAGTCTCATCATTTTTACTCTCACTCTTATACCTCTCATCAAGTACATGTTCATTGTGCTGAGAGCCGATGACAATGGTGAAGGTGCGTTTCTTATCTGAACCACGTCATGCGTCTGACTGGCTCTCTAGCCACATCAAAGCTTTGTGCTTGGGTCATTGACGATGAAATTCCCTGTCGATGTTTGGCTATTGAGCTTGGCGACTCGGTCCCCCTTTTCGCGCTGTTTGAAGGATCGACGTCGATGACAGAAGTTAGATTTCTGGCTATTTACAGAGTCCTATCGCATTCGTTTCATTGCAGGAGGCACATTCGCTCTATATTCATTACTGTGCCGATACTGCAACATCAGTTCCCTTCCTAGCCGTCATCCAACGGACGAAGAGCTTACAACTTATATCAAAACACTACCACTGCCAAATTCTCGTGCGGAGAGCATGAAAACACGGCTGGAGAAGAGCTCGTTTCTTCAGTTCCTTCTTTTGATGCTTGTTTTGCTAAGCACGTGTATGGTTATAGGAGACGGCATCTTAACGCCGGCAATATCAGGTGAATGCTCTGGTTGTTCTTACATTATGTTGTATTTCTCATCGTTTCTCCTGCTCTTTTTGCTTTCTGACGAGCAGGACATGCAATCAATCAATGGTCGTCATATGTCCCCTCCTGTCGCAAAAATATCCTCGTTCAGAGAGTCAATTCCCATGTTTTTATACTTCGATTTTCATCCGTCCAACCTTTGGGCAATCGTCAATTTATTCAAGCGATCCACGAAGTCTGATCATTCCAAAGTTTTTCGTAACAGTTTGGCCCATTATGCTCTCTCTGACAAATTTTCCTCCGTCTGCAGTTTTGTCAGCGGTCGATGGAATTAAGGTGGCATCATCTAAATTGAATCAAAGTAAGCAACGGAGGGCTTCCTTGTCAACCGCTTTGCCATCTGATTTTCTAGCAGAAAATTTTTCTTTTTCCTTTTTGACTATAATGTCATTTCGAGGTTGTAAAAGCTGGAAATCTGTTCTCCGCATGGGTATCTTTGAGGTTGAAGTTAAATTTGTTGAATTTAAGGCTCACCCGAATGTCTTTCTATTGCAGCTGTGGTGGTTTTAATTTCTCTGGCCATTTTAGTGCTGCTCTTCAGCATGCAAAGATTCGGGACGGGCCAGATTGGGTTTCTTTTTGCTCCGATCGTTATGATCTGGTTCTTGGCTAATGGGTCTATCGGCATCTACAATATCTACCAGCATCATCATTCTGTTTTCCAAGCTTTCTCACCTCATTATGGCATCAGATACCTAATAAAGAATAAGAAAGAAGCATGGTCATCACTTGGAGGAATTGTATTGTGCATCACAGGTGAGATGGAATCTAGTCGGATATGTCAAATTCGCCTCAAAATTCTTAAGAGGCAACCTATGTTTTGCCTTTTGTGAGATGAAATTTCCTTCAATTCATGCATCGCAGAAGTACGTATGCATCGAATGAGCGAGGAATTCTTTAACCTCTTTCGTTATCATCGCAGGGACGGAAGCCTTGTATGCTGATTTGGGACACTTTTCAGCACAATCCATTCAGGTGAGCGAACATTATACCGCGAAAGCAATCCAGGTGAGCGATGAATAGTCGCTACCCTGCCCCTCTACCCTGGCATGCTCATTTTGCTTCAAAGTTGCTCGCAATTTTAATACTGCTCTCCACCTTGACGAATTTACGAATCGTGCTGAGAAAGAAACAAAGCATGTGCTCATACAAGTGTTGTGGGGTGTTTCCAGATCGCGTTTAGTGTTCTCGTTTTCCCCTGCTTGTTACTGTCTTATTTGGGTCAAGCTGCGTACCTCATGCATCACCCCGAAGACGTGAAAGACACGTTTTACAAGTCGCTTCCACGTACGGACCACATCTCTCACTGATCTATGTATTTTCCAGCGTTTCAAGTTTTGCTGCATCTGGTCCGATCAAAAGGCTGAAATTTAAGTTAATTGAAATTGGTTTTTTTATATGCAGATCCTCTGTACTGGCCGATGTTTGTTTTGGCAACTATATCTGCATCGATTGCAAGTCAGGCCATCATTTCTGCTACATTCTCGATTGTGAAACAATCCATGGCTCTCGGATGCTTCCCCCGAGTAAAGATTGTGCACACGTCCCACAAATTGATGGGTCAAGTGTACATTCCTGAGATCAACTGGATAGTCATGATTCTTTGTCTCATAATTACTGCTGGTTTCAAGGACACAGAGCAGATCGGAAACGCTTATGGTATGTAAATCAGCTTCTGTTCCCTCTTTTGTGCCCTCGTTTCCATTCCCATTCCGTCACAAACCAAGCTCAACTCTATGAAAATTATGCATCTTCCGGAGTTCATGTTAGCTTTATGGAACCAATCTTATCGTTTTGAAGCTGACAAATCTTGGAAATGTGTGTACAGGCATCGCCGTTGTAGGAGTGATGCTATCCACGACGGTCCTCATGTTCCTGGTCATGATAATGGTTTGGCACAAGAATTTGTGGGTTGCTGCGTTATTCCTAGGAGTTTTTGGTACGGTTGAGGCGGTTTACTATTCTGCTGTGTTGTTCAAGGTTCAGCAAGGCGGTTGGGTGCCTCTGGCCATAGCTGCGACGATGCTCATAGTGATGTACGTGTGGCACTACGGGACGATTAAGCGGTATGAGTTCGAGATACAGAACAAAGTGTCAGTGGGCTGGGTACTAGGGCTTGGCACAGGACTAGGTCTCGTCAGAGTGCCCGGAATCGGGCTTGTATACACAGATTTGGCCCATGGAGTTCCTCCCCTATTCTCTCACTTCATCACCAACCTGCCTGCCATCCATTCCACTTTGGTTTTCGTATGCATCAAGTACTTGCCAGTCAATACTGTACCTAACGAGGAACGTTTCCACATCAAGCGCATCGGTCCTACCAGCTTTTCCATGTTCCGATGTGCTGCAAGGTACGGTTACCAGGATCTACACAAGAAAGACGATAAGTTTGAAGAGACTTTGATTGAAAAGCTGACTCATTATATAAAATATGAAGCCCTGGTAGCATCCACTCAGACCAACTATCCAGGAGACTGGACCTCGGTGTCCTCGTTAACCACATCCAGTGCGCGCACGACAACAATGGAGAGCGACCATTCGCAACTTCCTGGAAGGACAGTTCACTTTCAGGAAGAAGACAGCCCTCCAGATTCTCCTGATGGCATCAGTGCACCAAGGCAGAGAGGAGGTCGGCCTTTGCATCCGGCAGTGATTGAGTCAGATGATGATATTGGTGAGGAAAGCGTGAGCGAGTTGGAGACCTTCCTGAAGAACAAGGAGATTGGGGTGGTGTACTTGCTAGGCAACACGATGGTCAGGGCGCGGACGGGATCTGGACTTCTGAAGAGGATTGCCATCAACTACATCTATGCATTTTTGAGGAGAACTTGCAGAGAAAGCAAGGTGATGTACAATGTCCCACACGAGAGCTGCTTGCAGGTGGGTATGGTTTACTATGTGTGACGAATCGTCGCGATGAATGCACCGACCTGGCCACAGAGAAAGAGAGGACTGTTTCTTCAGATGCTATTCAAGAGGAGAGATCAGGTACCCCGCTAGGAGCAAGAAAGAAGGAGAGGGCTCTTTCTTGGGCCTGGGCACCATTTTTGTGTACAGATATCACAGTGTAGGTTTGGAGAGCTGAATGTAATTGGACTGCGCACACGAACATGTATATAGGTCTTAAACTCGTCAGTCAGCAGCAAGCAGCCAGTCAAGTGAAGTTAAGACGTCAGTCAGGCAGCCCATGACTTGGAGCAGCAAGCACAGCTATGTGGGAAACGGCCATTCATGAGGGCTGATTTGCGCTGCAACACCCACTCCAGCTCGTGAGGCAAATTTATCACCCAGCCACCCGCGAAGTCATAACTTCTCAACAGGAGCAAGGTCCACTCGTGGTGTCTTCGGGCTAGTCTCGTGTCTACTAAGGTTTGCTCCCTGTTATCACCGCACAGGCGAAGGATGGGGCAGACTTCATGTTGTAGACTTGCAATTCAAGCAAAGGAAGAAGCAAGCACTAGATTCATTGTGTCATATACATCAGGTTGCCACAGCGACCTTCACTCGAGGCATCTTTTATGTCAATGCCTTTGTACATCCATTTTAATCATTCTGAAAAAAACCTTTTAACCTTCACGTCTGTGATGGAGTTTTCCAGCTAGGCTTTCCCGGTCTCACAAGATATTGGATGCACTTGTCGTACTTGTGCGTCTATGCTTGTAACAGTAAGCCTCAATTCTTGTGCATCACAACCTCGAGTGCAGGAAGTGCAAAGTATGACGCCTCCTTTCTTAAATTACATTGGATACAAATGAGAGTCCTCCTGCTCAGTTTGAATCACTCTTCAGAGCTCGTATTAGCATCGGAATTCATATCGTGAAAACATGAGTGGAATCAGACCTGCGCCTGCTACCGACTGTTACACAGACATTCTTGCATCGTTACAATTCTTCAGCAGGTTCCACGCACTCTCTCAAGAGAAACGAAAGTGAGTTTAAGCAGGAGCAATTTAGCTCTTTATATTGATCGATCTTCAATGTTACCACAGCATGAAAATTCTGTCCAGTCGACTTCTTCCCCCTCCGTATCCATCACTTCGCTAAGGAGTACTCAAGCGGAGGATTACAGAGTGTTTTGACAACCAGAAGTAAGTCAACCTCAGGTGTTGGCGTTTCAATCTGACCTCCAGCTGAAATAGCGGAGAAGCTCCCAGTCTACATAATCCAAACTTTCGTAATGTCAGCCCCCCAGTACTGTACAAACTAACTGTACTGCATCTTACAACATTTTTGTGTGGAGGAGATCCAAATGTTCTACTTTACATGCACAAAGCCCTTCACTCGTCTCTTCAAAAAGGCGACTATTCCACTTTAGATTCTAGGGGAGAAACATTTCGTAAATGTACGTTTTCATCCGCGAGGGTGTTGAATTGCAGCTACAAGTTCAACATCGGCTCCTCGGTCTGACACCATCATATGCACATCTGGAGGAAAAGGTGACGAGGAGCTTTCTTTACAAAAGCAGAAGTATATTATAAAGGTATTGGACGGCAAGGTCTAGTGGCCCAGGCAGGCAGTAGTGAAGACAATCAGTGTCCGTAATGTGTCCCTCTGGTCGTAAGCTCAGCATTGTGTCAACATCCATGTACATGTACTGAAATTCCTTCACAATCTCGGCTGCAAGCTTGTTCTGTCGGTAGAAGTCCTCCCAGTGGTAGCCATGAGGAAGGTCGCTATGTTGCCGCTCCGATAGAGGTTCATGATAAAACGAGCAGTTAGCATGCCCTGATCAGAAACATAAGTCTTAGATCAGTTTATACACTATGCCTAAACTCTCTCGAGAAGCAGGTCTCTGCAACAAAATATCATGGTTACGTAAGCTAAGTTGACACAATTTCGCACATTCCTCGTATTTATGGATGGCCCACGAGTGGAGTGAATTAATTAGACCTGGTATTATGGGTCCGAAGAGACTTATCTCTTTACTCCTCGCGACTTCTCGTAGTTTATCAAATTATGGGCGTTATTGAGAGCTTACATGGGCACCAATAACTTTATCATATTGTGTAATTTATTTGTGGTGAAGTTCATAGATTTTCTACACAAATCCGATGCCCGTGAACTCCATAGTACACAATCCCCGTTATGTGAAGATTCTTCTTATATGTTAGATCTAGTAGAATATACTTCAAGTTGTGATGTTACTTGGTCCTAGCCCCTTGGTTCCATTACTACTGGATGGGGTCTTGCCAAGCAAATCTCTATGAATCCCTGCTATCCGTATCTTCTCTTGGTAGAAGGATCGGAAACTTGGTTCACTTCTATTTGATAAGCCCGATTTAGCAAGGAAACAATACTATGTATATTAATCCATACCTGGCTCTGTTGAGGATCCTAATAATCGACGTCCACCCTCAGTACCCTATTCGAGGGCTGTTGGCATGCCACTCAAACTCGAGATAGTAAGACATGTTTGTTGATATTGGGAAGTCTGACAATAGATAGTTTCCCCTATTTTCAGGTGGAGACTGAATTGATCTCAGAAGAAGCTTTCCCTGCAAGATTTACTTCTTTACCTCAAATACTGAGCTAAAAGGAGAAGCTTCTGCACTTTTCTTCAAAGTGCAGAGGAGTAAATAAAACGTCCTTGCACGTCAATAGCGCGTACGAAGGCAGCATTACGAAACGGTAGATCTAAGCAGGTTCTGACGGAAGGCATCCGACACGAGGGTCATTTTGAGCGAAACATTGACAGATCTCGCTCTTCTCGAGGCCTGAACATGTCGTTTTGAAGGCCAAGCCAAGAGTTGGAGATGTTCCCCCACAGTGTCACGAGAATCTCAGTCATGATTCCGGACAAGAGATTCTCAGGTCCTGGCTATTTTAAGAAGAGGACCTGCGTGAACAAATGTTGGGATCCTCCGAGATCCTGCCCAGCCCTGCGGAAATAGCCCCCACCCCTGAGCTAAACGCGTGACCGACAAGTGTTCGTCCAAATATACAAATAGGGCCCTCTTGTGGGAGGGAGCACGGCTCCCTTCTCATTAAAGGTCGGTCAGTCAGTCCACATCCTTCGCGAGAGTTTATCTATCATAAAATAGAAGTGCAAAACCTCATCCACGATTTCTTTTTCCTCTTAGACGACAGCTGAAGAAAGAAGCTGCGGCTATGAACACTAACTACTCCGTTGACACGGAAGGCATCATCTGCAGCTCACAGCTGACGAGTCAACCTCAATCTATGGAAGCGCACTTCTCGAGACTCGGTCCGTTGGGATGGGGTACATCAGAAAGCTGAAGTCTCACCACTAAAATAGATGACGGAGTGTAGCTTTTGCTGGCGGGTCTTCTGAGACGAGACCGTGGAGACTCAGTCAGGACTGATAAACGCGTAGACGAGTCGCATCTTATGTCTACCGTCGAGGAACTCGTGTCAGTGCATCAGCAGATGACCACGTTCCCAATCATTTCTGGGTTCATCCCTCCCCCGACGCGCTAGCGTTAGCGAATTGTTTGTGTAGTATTCGCAGGTGGAGGCAGTGGGGCATCCCGGGTGGCAGCAAGATGGATTCTGGAAATCAGAGCTTTCTGATTCAGGAGGAGACATGGATCTGAAAGATCCTCCCACTTCTGTGGATATTCAGGCTTCGATAGATATTTGAATTCGACTCTCGGAATATGTAGTCGATAACTCCCAGAGTTCGGGAAAGACCCCCAATCTCGGCTGTTGTGCCCCTTCTGGGATGGAATGTCAATACAGTAGACGCAGTTTCGAGCTTCGTACAGATTTTTCCTGTGACGAGTCGTCGGTCGACCAATTTCCTCCGTAAGAATCTAACATGCAGAAATGGATCTGGATGGGAGAACACTGTAAGGAACATCTTTCCCAGGCTTGACGGCCTCCAATCACCCAGACCTCGCTAGACTGATGGCAAATGGAGAAGATTTGGGAAGACAAGTGCCAAAGCTGAAGTATTTTATTCCTCAATAAAGTGAGTTAGCAGCTGGAGCACTAACAGGAATGCAGCCTCGCACCCAGCAGCAGTTGTATCTAGATCCTATACGAGCAGGGTGTTGATACAGTTGACTACTATATTTGAAGTACCAGTGCATGATCATGATCGTTTGCACAGCATCAGGATTTAGGATCGTAGAGCGAGCACTGATGGGGATGTGGAATTTTCACAATTGACTTTGGTTTGACTTCTGCTGAAGGTTTCCAGGAAAGGAAGGATACAACCGAGCAGAGCAGGAAGGGAAGGTACATTACCCGGAGGAGTGTTGCGGAAGATGACCTGCATGTGAGGGAAGTGCTCGGAAAGGATGGTAAAGATGAGTCTGAGAGCTCTCACGAAAGTCTTGTCGTCCTCGTAATGTGCCCCCCTGTTCAACAGCAGAAGCCTCACGTCGTACTCTTTCAACAGATCCAGCCACGGCCACTCGTAGAAGTTTCTCCATGTGTCCACGCTGATGTTGGCCACGGGTGAAAGACGGTCGTTGCGCACGAATGCTACCTTGAAACCATTTCCCGCCCCAAAGATGTCCCCGCACATCTCGTACACTCCATCGTTACTGCGGTCTCCGGAGCTCATGTGACCGTATCCTTGTCCGCTCAGCACCAGGTGGTTCATGAAGGACCAGGCAATCTCGTGGTTTATAGAATCCCCTACCACCATCACGTTCCTCTTTGGTCCTATCCTTCTGCACAAACGATGGCAGTTGCCGGTCATTGGAGCTCAACCTAACGCCACAAGATCAATGTTACAGCGCCGAATGCAAGAATCAACGGGAGTGCCCCGAAACTCTTAAGCATATAAGGCATCTGACCTTTTCAGCTGCCTTACATGCTTTAGATCCACACAGTCTATCAACTGTGTGGATTACCCGGAGGAGATTCATGCTTATTTGCGTTGATGTGATTTGAGTTTGCTTCCAAAGACATACTACTGTCCCATGGCCGGGGATGGCTGGCTTTGAACCTCTTGACGATATCGGACATCCTGAATTAGCATCTCAACTGAACATCACTCCGAGCCATTGTGTAGTCACGCTGTTGAGTGCCAAACAATCGTTTGGCAGCCAGCAAACTTAGAAGACGTTTACGGAGACAGAGTTTGAATGCTGTGGAGACAATTAATGTCCACTAAGGTCATTCGATTGGACTACGACACTCTATACTGCACATAGTGAACAGACTTGTCTTCTGTCCAAACCGCGAGCAGTGGCATTCCAACATCCGTGACCCAGAGCAAGATCTCACATCAGTAGAAGAAAGGATTATTTGGTAGAACCTGTGGGGATTTGGCGTTAGTCTCGAGCCAGGCTCTTGCCAAAGACATATCATGTCCGCTGCAGTCATTCGTGTGTACTAAGTCTTCACTCCACGAGAAGACACGCTCTACTGCACTAAGTGGCAATTTTGTCACTAACTAAACGTACTCGAAATCACTGCTGCACATCAGCATCTACGAGCGTCAGCATGACTGATTTGGTCTTAACCCAGAATTGTGCTTTACATCTTCTGTCTTCTGAGCTGCATGACTGTGAGCTTGGACCAGGTTTACGCCCGTTCTGTGTGGAAGATCGGTTGCCCATTCGAGGCATATGGTAGTGACTGGACGAAAGAGTTTTGAAGACTTACTTGCAGAAGTCATCACGGTCGACTGGCCAGAAAGTACAGCTGCTATTTGTCCGCCACACCCATTTCAACTCCTCACGAACCTGAAAAAGTAGAAGATGATTTTGTCATACTCTGAAAGTATTCTTATACTAAATAACTTGAGTAGTGTTAAGAAATCCCCAGAATGGCCTCTGATTGAACTCTTTCCTGAAGGCTCAGGTAAATTCTACAACTTGGTCGGCAGCACAGACAGTTCAGCAGCTCACCAACCAGTCTTTCGGGTCGCCTTCCATTGCTATAGCTTCGGCCTGATCGCCAGAGACATGACCTGGGCCTGTCCACTGATGCCGACTATCGCATCCCGAAGCATAAGTATCTCCGATAGAGTTCCATGGCATGTGCCGTGGTGTGGTGTCATAGACCCACTTTCCTGACTCACTGAACAAAAAGGACAACGTTTTCAAGATAACAGCATTAGAAACAAGCGCCTCAGCTGGGTGCTTTCAAAACAAAGTCGGACAAGTTCGACTTCTGCATCGACCTTGCAACAATTTTTGGGATAGTTACAAAAGCCTGCTTTAATGTCGTGCACTACAATGCTTCCATGTTTTCGGCCATCGAAAGAGCTATCGATACCAGTGTCTACCTGAAAGGGCAGACAGGCTGAGCAAAGACAAACGAGCAACTTGTTGCGTTAAAATTCTAGACCGACTACAGTGCAATGATTGTGGTTTTTCATCAGCTGGTATGCTAAGTGCAAGCAAATAATGATCACAACACCGAAACAAAGACAACAATTGTTGACAATTGCTCTTGCATCCAAGGATGTTCCGTCATTGGTCGACAGGAAGTTCAGGAACGCAAGCAACGCTATTGCTTAGTGACAGAGAGGCTGGTATTCAAAGATCGAAGGAACTAGAGCTGGACCTGAAACAAGCAAGATGATTTCGAAACTGCTCCACTGCCTTCTTCCCTTTCAGATAAGTTGCCTTGATTACTGGCTCCTCAGTTGAGTTTGTCATCGGATTTTCAGCTATTGTCGGAGTGCCGTAAGGAAAGAAGTCTGACCATGGCATACTCATCAGGTATGGGTCGCGGCTTTCCAAAGTGACTAGCCAAAGACTTCCCAGCAAAAATACAGCAAAGGTGCCCAGGAGAATGTATCGTCTGTTAGCCTGGTCTCCATCTACCTTCCAATTCTTAATACACATTCCTAAAGACGAACACAGCTTCTTAAGCTCCAGTTCCATTGCAGCTGTGATTTAGAGCGAGCTAATGTTTCGAAACTCGGTCAAGAGAAGCAGTCCAGCTCCTGGATGTCATTGCAGCTGGAAATATTGGAAGCGATCTCTGGCTGTCGAGGGTGCATTACACTGGTTTAAACGGACCCAAACCAGAAATTGTTCTGTTTCTAACTGGTCCTGCAAAGGAGCCCACACTTAGAAGCTCAACTCAGCCCATGCACCAGAACACAACTTTCAAAGGATCCTTCATTCATACATGCATTCACATCCGAAGATAACTTAAAACTCTGCCGCCTATCAGCACGTTCCATCAGTGTCCATTAACTGCTGGAATTGACGCTTCGCAAACAGAAAAACAAAATGCTTTGCCCTTGCACAAATTGTGGGTGTGTTCTAACGGAATCTACATCTCAAGTTCTAGCTTACCATGATAGTAGGAGTGAATCATACAAGGAGTTATGGGATCTTCATAAATGCAGATGGGGTTTAACATTCATAACCGAACAAACAACCGTAAAATTATGTAGTGCGCACTAACCTCTGTGACCAAACACCAGCCAGGCTGATCTCTGTTGTCCATGACTTGATATCTCCCTGTCTCAGGCTCTAAAATGACCTACCGCAGAACCTCAGACAGCAGTTGCAAAATCTGAAAAATACTAACACAGCTGCCAGTCAAAACAAACATCAACGACATACTGCGGCATGACTACTGAAAAGATATAGAAAATACTCACGACAAGAACTGGCTGTTTCTATAGAACTAGTGACATTTTAATACTGGCGGCTAGCTGACTGGCTAATTATTTATTTTTCTCCTCCAACTTTCACTACGAGCACTTCGCAAAAATCTAAACCCTCTAGAAGTCCAAATCCTGCGTAGTAACACAAGCGAAGAAGTCTGACTTTTACGGACAGAAGCTAATGTTTAAGCTAATGACCGAGAGGCACTTGAAGAGCTGTGACGAGAGAATCATTTTCATCATCATCATCATCATCTAGGCCACCTCCGAAGTGCTCTAGAAAAGTCCATAAAGAGCTGAGAGCCATCTAGCTCAGGATGAGACTATATAAGAACTCAGGCTTCGAGTGCTCACATGAATAAACGTCACGTCCTTCTGAAACCAAGCCCGGGCATCACGCCTGATCCATGTAATTCCTTATGTTAAGCTTCCACCCAGACTGCAAATTATCAGAAACCACAAAACGACTTCCTCGTCCTGAAACATGAGCGTCTTCTAGACGTCAGATCTCAGACCACGATCTGACAACTCGCCATCTCGCCACTTCCTCGGAATTCTTCACAAGAAGTTGGTGAGGCGTCTGCGAGCACTCCAACAGTTGGCCGCCACAAGCGAACGCAGCTCACGTGTTTGACAATCCCGCTCCGTCACGTTTGCCAAACGTATGCCCTCAACTTGCACCCCAGGACCCATAGACTGCGCAGGGACTGAGCGACAGCGCTCGCGTATCTGGCACTGCAAGCCCCGCACTCCTTCGCCTCCTACGTCCTCCCGAAATCAGACTACATTATCGAGATCACAGCGTGACTGGACTCGACCATCAGACTGCATGAACCTCGTCGAATTGACTCTGCAAGAGTCGTTTCGGGGAGATTGAAGATCGAACTGCATTCCAGACTTCGATGGTCGAAGTATCTCAACGGGATCCAAACCCAAAGACTCTGAGATTCCACAGACCAGCAGCCGTCGTCGTCGGCAGTCCCGTCGAGGCTCGAGACTCGAGTTTGGTTTGGAAGGGCTAGATCCGGAGGATAAGGGCAGATGGTGGTCGTTCTCGGAGTGGAACCTCTGGACAAGGGACTGTGAATTCGGTTTCGCTCAGCGTCCATCGGATCGACGGTGGCGAGAGGCGGCAATGGCTGTTTGCTTTCTTGTACTCCAAGAACGGGCCGCAGATCCTGCATGAGATGCATGGCTTCGTCACGTGCAATAACTAACCTTTCGTTCGCATAATTGCCTCTCACCGTATGCCTTGTTGACCGTATTTGAGTCCCGTACGGGTCACCCTGGATAGACAACAGCAATAATCCTGCCGTTGGTAGATTCCCTCACGCTCCAGGAGCCCGGACATCATTCTGTGCTTTTCAATTGCGAAACTTTAATTACCATTTCTAATTATCCCACTTTTCTCGCGAAGCAATAATTGTAGCCTCTTTCTGATTTTGAAAGAGACATCTTGTGGTTTTGTGCTGATGTCTCTACATTTATGCAAAATGCACATTATTACAATTACGATACCTTCGTCATTTAAAAAAAACAGCTTTTTTTCTTTCAAATAGCATTGCAAAAACCTAAGAATAAACTTGAAAAAATTGCATCGTTCATATTCATCCAAATCTAAGATTTCATAATCCTAATGAAGTAAGTAACAACATGATAAAATTGTCCATCATGGCTGGCTTCATCTTGTTTTTGATTCAGCATCACACATAAACATAAGTTCAACATATAACTTCTCTTAATACATATTAGTGTGGCAGTTAATTAAGTCAATTTTTATCCAATTTATTTCGATTACAAACTCTTTTCATGAATTGATCATTTTATTCTAACCATCATCACACATCTTCTTATTGACATTTCATCAAAAAAGTACATGATGATAATTTGCATCAAACTCTTTGCACACTACATAAATAAATATTTTCCACATACTTCCTGAACGCACTTCCTACATAATACCATCTGGTCATATATATATATATTATTTTTGCCATACATTTGTCTTCAAATAATTGTGAAAACCTTGCTATTTTTAATGTATATCATGTAAGAGATCAGACTGATATATTAATTTTCCATCCACTTTTTAACATTTTATCCTAAAAATAAGTATTTTAATCCGTTAAAATAAAACATGTATGCATGAAAACACTTATTATAATGAGGATATATTCCTAGGAAGAATATGTAGTTTTTCTAAAAATCTAAACCTTTGTGCAATTGAGAGATACAATTAAATCTTTTGTATAGTGACAAGTTAACTAGTTTGATTAATTAAAATCAAAACACAAGAGTTTTGGGCACTTGATCTAAAGGTAAAACTGATATATATTTCAAGAATTCCCTAAAATTTGTTATAAATATGTTACTTAAAAATTTTGAAATTCTTACATGAGTAAATTTATACATGAAAGTTAGATAAAATATAACGTAGACACATTAATATATTCAAATCTTATATAGAAATGTAACTTAATTGTTATTACTCTCTAATTCTATATTACATGTGAAAATTGCATGATAACACGATGTATTGGGAAAAAAATTGCAAAATTTTTATTAATGCATCAAGCTGATAAAATTCACAATCCATCTTGGATAAGTCAACTTTACTATCAAAATCTACATCAAAAAATGATTCAAATCTTGCTTACTTTTTTTTAGCTTACTCATGCTTACTAATTAGTGTTAGTTTGCCATATATAAAAAAAAATTGATTGTAGATTTTAACAACACATACTTTAAGGTTTTCAATAATATACTTATCAACATTACCTTGCTGAGATAAACCACAAATCTTTTGTGTCAGTTGAAAATAATCTGTTATTGGCTTTCTTGTTTCAACATACTTGTTGTCACTGTTGACAGATTAACCATCTTGCTACACGTGTCACATTGTTTGAATTGGTGAATGTTTTAGGTTCCAATGCATGTTGATGGAAATAAAAGAGTATACATAAATAGCTAAAAGGTGGAGGATCCAAGAGCAATTGAAGAAATGTAAGAAAGAAGTGGATGGTGCTATACACCTTACTAGTGAATGCAAAAGATTAGATATGATATGATATAAAACAATTCACAATCATTTTCACTTTTATCGCTATCTAAATATTTTATACATCACATAGATTAGTTTAACATTTTTACCTCATATGTTGTTGCTTTTGAGTTATTTAACAGTTAAAAAATAAAAATAACATCTCAAAAACATCCACAACCTTAGCCATTGTCTTGATTTTGGATGCACTATCTATTTTTATCATCGTTTTCATTATCATTCAACTTGAACATTCACTTATTATCAATCCAAAGTTGATTATTTAAAATTTCTACTAGCTTTCAAATTTTTGTTATCAATCACAACTTGCAGTTTTCACAACATAATGATATTTTATTCAAGCTTTTAAACAGAATCTTGAATCTTTTTATAAGAACAAAGCTTTTTTTCTTACAAAATCAATACATTATCATCATCCATATTAATATGATTACCTCCAAATATGTATGAATCTTCCATATTTAAAACCTTGCAAAAATAAATTTCGATTTGATTTAATGATTTTCAAAGTAACATACGTTTATTGAACTTCATGGTTTTATGCAACATCTTAGCATTCAACAGATTTTTTTTCACATGTAATTTTAGTAGATAAAAGTGTTACTTCATTTTTACTATAGATGTTTTTTGACATCATTTAATACATTTTTATCAGCAATATTTATGAATGAAAATTTGTGTTGGAATTTATGATAAGTTGTATTATGACATTGTCAACAAGGTTAAGGTATATTAAAAAAAAAAAGAGGTGTATTATTACATGGTGCATATGTCACATAGTGAGGTAAATGAATAAAATGGCAACTAGATCATAGAGACAGATATCAAATTAATGCAAAATTTTTAGAATTTGAAGTTATTTGTTATCATGCATCAAACATTATAAATAAAGCCCTTTAGGAAAAAATCACATTTTACTGTATTTATTCCTTTCATCTACATTGTTTTAAGCAAGAATATTGATAATTTTTTCAATATGAACAAGTTATGGGTAGACTTATGTGAGTTGCAAGTGAAAACATTTTTGTTGTTTAATAGTTTGAAAAAAATCCTAAAAGTTTTCAATTGTTTGGATGCACAAGGGATGATTTGAAACATTGAAGGCGCACAAAGATTCATTTGGTTCTTTAAAGATAAATAAAAATTCATCTGAAACTATTAGAAGGAACATAGAATTGGAAGAGTAGTGATGGTGTACCAATCAAAGCATTTGAACCTTGTGGGTGTTCAAATATTGCGGTTGTGCTTGCTTGCTGTGTAGAGGTGCTGATTTGAGTGCTTTAGGTGCTAAGATGCATATTAGAATCTTGATGATGCTCTCTAGAGGTCATTAAAGTAATTCTTTGCATATATGATTAAAATAGTGGTTTGTTGTTTCGAATGAGATGCAAAGATGTAGATTTGATTTTCTAGAGAAGAAAGTGAGTATTTAAATTTTTGATTTTGCATATTTGAGTTTGAAAATATTCAAATTTATTGATTGCACTATGCATTTTAGCTTGCACATTTCTTATTTCTTTTTGTCTACTTAACACTATCATTGAGGCAAATTATTATATAAACATTTTGGACTTTGATAAGCTTTTGCATTTGGATCTTTTTACTTTCATTTCGGAATTGTGAATCATCTATATTTTGGCTTTTTGGCACTATGGAATTTTCTAATCTGAATCTATTTGTTCGAAATCAAACTTAAGTATTTTTTTGATTTTGAGTGTTTATTACGCATTGATTTTTTGATTTTATGAAATTTTGACTTCTGCATATTTGCAAAATCTGCAAATTATCTGAAAAAATCTAATATTGATATTGACTTTATCAATATCAATAAATTAAAATGTAGATATTTATATTAGATACTCTATTGTTTGATTCAAACTAAGTGTAAAAATTTGACATGTTCTTTATGTTTTCTGATGATGATCTACAGAAGCTCTCCATCAAACCCAGCAGATGAATCATGCACATCACATTAACAAATTCATTGTGACAAGATTTCATAATTGTACACTACTATCAAACTTTTGTGGTCATTATTGGATGGATAAAGCCATCTTGAACCGTAGATCATGACTGGAGAAGGAGATCCCAGACGTGCCAAGCCATGCCATGTGAGTGCTGATATGAAGTGCCACTATCATTGCCAAACTATTTTGCTCACGTTAATACTAATGTTATCACATATTATTCATGTCAATATAAAAATTAATGAATTTCTAGAATACCTAAAATAGTCAATTTTATTTTTCAAAATATTGATTATTATCGAAATTCAAATCAAAGAGAATTACATAATATCCCTTATTTTATTTTTTGATAATATTTAAATTATGTACTATAGAGAAGTGGAGTATCAACTTACCCAATTTGCAAGCAAATTGGGTAACAATTTGGTAGCAAATAAGTATGTCATTCATGAAGAGTATATTTTGCAAAATACTTTAAATGTTCATAAGGGTTGAAATGAAGTGATGAGTGAAGAGAATTTCTTATGTGCAACTATTCAAGAAGAAATTATTTTTTGTATATAATACATATTATATACAGTAAATATATATATTGAGCTGTCAAAAAGTCATTAAAGATATATATGAGTGAAACTAACTCGGAGTTCACAATTCATATGCACATCTCTTACAAACATGATACGAAAAATATAGTTGATGCTCTATGACAATCCATTCTAATGCTATACAGAATGATTTATATTTAAGTGCCAAGATGATGAAAAGAAGAAATGTAGGAAGGGTAAATAATGAAAGAAGTTCAAATGAAGAAGAGTCAAATATAGGTATGCGACATAGGTAAATAACAAATTCTTGAAGCGCAAAAGCGCCATTTTTCCCGAAGGATTAAAGTGTTAAAGTGCCAAACAGTCAGACTACTGAAGCGCCGAACTTGAAAAGCCAAAATGTGGAAATGGAAAAGAGCCGAAGTAAAAAAACGACGAGTCATCATAGTCATAGTGCGAAAACAGAATTATAGAAATGCATAGCAGAAGACAAAGTTTGTAACCTAAACAAAAAAGTGCCGAAATGCCAAAGGCGAAGTGCAAATTCCAAACTACAAGCTTGCTAGAAACGCCAACATATGAAAGGATCAAATAAATGCTCACGGACGCTTGAAAATCCGCGAGAATCTGAATGTGGAAAGGATAAGGATCTCCGCGCCTACTCCGATGGCAATGCCCACAATTCTGAGGGTAACACCAGTGAGATTATGTTACGAGAACATGAGATTACACTTTGTCGAATGTTCAGACTGCATGGAAAATAAGCTTAACTTTTCAGTACGGATTCAATTAGTGACTAGTGGAATGGCTATATAGAGAGCTATTCCTCACTTTATTTGTATCAATTTGTAGATTTCAAAATGACTTTCTCGAATACCGTAACTGCAAAAACAAGAAAAGTGTCAAAACAAAAGCGATATTTTGCCCAAAAGTGCAAATATAGTGCTTGTAATATTTACATTACACATATATTTGTTACATAAGGTCATTCTAATGTATTCTCTTTTTCCAAATAATGATTTGTTGCTGCATCATCTGTCATTCTTTTATAATTATATAGAATTCACAAAACTCACTTCATTTGAATGTAGGTTTTAAGATAAATAAGAGGCCCTATAGCACAATTTTAGTCATGTAATTAATTTATATCCAGTACACTTACCCATTTACAAAAAAAATTTCAAAATTCCATTATAATGGCAGGGATTTGACGCAATGTTTGCTATAATGTTCTTCACATATAAGTTTTAATCCTTCCATATTTTCCTTAATGTATATATAGTGTTCGGATTTGACTCTGGCGTATTATTGTAGATTTACTCCGAAACTTTCAGTACGAGAAAGTATCTCCTGACTTGATTAATTTTAAGTTTGCTAAATATTTTTATTATTTGTAAATAAAAATATCCATGATTCTAATTTATGACATATAACATTTCACATTAATGCTGCCAAGTCAGACTCACCGGCTGAGAAAGTTGCGATGGGTCTGTGATGTGCTATGTCTATGGTCAGGGTGCGCTATGTCTATGGTCAGCAACTTGAGGTACTGATACGAATTGGAACTGGCTGTGTTATTTCGTCGTCATCGATTGTTTTTTATATAGTTTTTGATTTATTATTTTTGTCTCAAATTTTTATTTTCAATCTAATGATTTTTCAACGTATAAAATTAGATTCCCCATTCCTCCACCATCGATTGTTTCTAATGTGCGACCGCATTGATAGAGGCAAGAGTGACAGAATACTTTATAAAGGTTAGAGTTGGATTGTTTGTATCGTATTTTTCAGCTTTTTGACCTTTTCGATCCACGGGGTTGATCTATTTACCATAATTCCAGGAGACAATCTAGAAGGCGCTCATGCTCTTGGACGATTGTGTAGGATTTGCAAAAGATGAGAACAAACTAAGTAGTTTAATCTTGAAAGCTTCGTTCGCACGCATGCACGTGGATTAGACTAATGAATCACCAAACGGAATATATCGGTTTCTGAGTTCAACGTTACTCTAGTGGGAATCAGATGCAGTTAAGAAGAGGTTTCAGGGTAGGTTCTAGAACGACATTCTTTTATTACTGGAGCATGTTCAGGACTAGAAGCTGGAATTGGAGCTAGAGGAAAACTATCCGCAGAAGAGATTGCTCAGTATTCATGATATTTTTGTGATGAATTCTCGTGAATTCTCGTTACGACGCTGCCAATAATCAAAGACTCAGTATGGCAGTGCGGGGTCGTCAGCGAACTGAGATCGTGAGAAATTGCTAGGGTAGTAAACATGGGGACAGTAGAGAAAGCTTTGACTGAGAAGCTGTCAGGTCTGTCTTGTGAAAGTTCTTCCGCGGAATTGGAGCAAGAGTTAACAGAAAATTCACATCGACCATCTTGCTCCAACTCGATGTTGCAGGAAAGGCAGGAAGAGGAGGCTGCTCTCTGTACTGAACACTCCGATGGCACTCCCGACGGGTTTCCCTCCATCTTACCATACGCAGATTTGAAATCTCTTCTCACGCTCGAGAGGGTAAGCAAGCAAATGCGCAGCCGAGTGAATGATGTTCTGGTGTGGAGGAAGTTAGGGGTTGAACGCCCTCTAAACAGGGCCCTGACAGATGACATTCTTATGACCCTTGTCAAGAGGGCAGGTGGATTACTGAAGAGTATGAGACTAGTCACATGTTTAAGGATCACTGATGAAGGACTGTCCAATGCGCTATCACTCTGTCCCCAGCTTGAGAAGGTTAGCAACATCTCCTGCCGAAACTTCATTTTCTTCTATCTGCAGTTTCTACTATCAACTTTGTTTCTTACATGGTTTCCATAGTAGCTTACTCCTACAAATTCTTGCAGCTGGAGGTCCCAGGATGTATACAGCTCAATATTGATGCCCTTGTGCATACGGTGGAGCAGCACTGTGCAGTGAGTCGTTCGAAAGGGATGAGCGGTATCAAACAGTTGCAAATCCTTGGAAAATTTAAAATCGAGGAGCAGAACGAGTTTACTCAGAGAGATATGATGTTGAGAGCAAACGGACTCCATTTAAAGACCACTTGGACTCTTTACCAATCACCGACGACTTGGCCTGTTTACCTGTCCTCAAGTACCATTGATGACGATCGAGCTATGGATGTTGAGATTTGTCACTTGTGCAAACATAATTATGCGCAGGTTGTGTTCGACTGTATGAGGAAAAGTTGTGAGAATGCAGCAAGGATTGACACCATCAAAGCTTGCGAGGGGTGTTTCATTTGTTTGCCGAGTTGTAGTGCGTGCGGTACTTGCGTGCCTTATGACAAGGAGTTTGAGAGGGCCTGCTGCCGGCGGTATCTTTGTTTCAGCTGCTGGGCACAGTCGCCCAAGTGCGCAAAATGTAACACCGCCATTTGCGGGCGGCACAAGAAGGATTTCATGGAGAGGACCACTCTTAGCGCCTTGTCGGGGGTATGTGAGAGGTGCGCAAAAGGTGGGAGAGAAACTTACGAATTCATCGAATTAGAAGATCTTTGTTTTGCTTTATTTTCGGATCCTTGGGGACCTTTTGACGTTATTTCGAATTTTTTTCAGGACCTGTAAGAGGTAGAACAAAACTTGTGCATGGTTTTTTCTACCCCTTTAAGGCATCATGCGAGCCAGCCTGTACAAAAGTCATCGTGTGAGATAAACGATAGAGTGCACCTGGATGAATTCTTGGAAGGCGATTCATGCTTTGATATAGAATAAGAAGAGTCCACATAGGAATGCATGATAACCCATCGAGCAGACCCACTGCATTCTACTATGTTTTCAGGCACCGGACCGTAACCAGTTACAATTCTGATTCACCTGCGGCTCTGCACGACGATTGGAAAAACAGGACCATTCATTTTTTGAACATAAGAACTCATCCTTATACTTTATACGAGCTTGCGTTTTCACGTGCTCTGCTACTATGTGCTATTGTCTATATTTACCATGCAAGCAGAGACGTCATTTCTACTGCTTCTTCTTCCTGATCAGATCGCATGGAATCAGTAGCCTAAACTCTTTACAGAGTACCTATCTTGCTGAACATATCGACAGTGACCTCTATTTTCGTTCTCAGTTTGATCTTCTATACACTTCTCATGTATCCTTCTAAACATACCTTGGGTTATCTTCAGAAGGGCCTTTAGTCATGATGAAAATTGCTTGGTTCCTAATTTGTTACAGAAGACTCTGAGGATTGTAGATTAGAACGCACCTGATGAGCGCCGGGTTTTGACTAGGACAAAAGGAGATCTGAAAAATCTAAGCTCCTTTAATTATTTTTTGTTCAACTCACGTTCAGAGAATTGCTCCAACTCCTGCTCGTTCGATTGGAGAAAAAGTCCATTTTCATTTTCACACCTAGCGGTCACCATCCATGAAAATGGATGGTGACAGCTACGTATCTCACGAAGCAGAGTACCATTGGCTTACCTTCAGTTCGGACTGGAATAATAGGTTCTCTATGTTTTCTATGTGATGGAGGAGTCACGGATCGAATAGACTGATTGACTGACTGACTGGTTGGCAGACTGTGAGTGAACTCAACGGGGCCAGCACTAGTTCTCTCTTGTTTGCGAGTCCAAGTTTTGCTCTGGCAGTCCGGGATCTAAAGAAGTTCAGAGAGCCACCGGGAAAGTACGCGACCTGAAAGGAACATCAGAAATGACTGTAAGAAGAAGATGATTGTGATGATCCTATACCGTGCACTGCCAACAACAATTTCAGCAGCTGACACTTGCTCTACCGCCGGATCCTCTTCATCTCCATAGTAGTTTCAGCTTATGACAGTTCATCCATTCGGTACCAAGATGAAGCGATGTTTTGTTCTATTTTTAATCAACCAAGTCCTCGTGGGCGTTCTCATCGCCATTGCCACGCACACTTCATCCTGGTCGCTGGACATATGTGATCGTGGAGGATGGTTGTCTAAAGATGTCCAGCGTCGGCTTGCTTCCAAAGCTAGCCCGACACTCCTTGCACAAGATGCAATGCTCCAGCTCAACTTCACTCAGAATGAAGTCAGCTGGATCGCACAAGTGTGCCACGACGAGAACTTTCCGGCTCTGAAGCTGCCAAACGAAACATTTAACAATAGCGTTCCTCTCACAGAATTTTGTAGCAGAAGGCATGAGGTCGACAGCAGTACTCGTGGTAGTCCCCAGTACGCCGTGTTTCGGAACGTGATGCTGGTGGGTAGACAACATCTGCTCACCAGATCCGGCGACTGCAGCTCACTGCCCGAGAATATCACCGAGAGCCTGAAGCTGAAGACGCCATATCACGATGGCATGAGACACACTCCCGAACTCGATGCCACAGTGCTACGCGATACAGACAATTTCGAAGACTTTGAGCCTCATTATACGTGTCATGAATGAGTGTATGAGCCGTCTGTGTTGTTCTCCTTCATAAACTGGCCCCAGCCATGGACATGCTCTGTTCAATGGCATTTCTATGCTCTGGGATGCCCTCCAGCACGAAGACACTGGACCCCTATTTCGTGCGGGCAAGAATGTGAGACTTTATGCAAGAGTGACAGACAGGAATGGCAGCAGCACTTGCCATTTTTCGGCATCCTCTCTAACCAGCATCGGATTTTACCCCGACGATCACCGAATGAGCCAGCAAGTGCTTGTGAGGAGCTTTCTTCGAATCGTGTACTGCCTCGGACGACTTCTGGATCTGCTCGGCAGCTTCCTGTGCGGCGATCGATGCTCAGCCTCTCACTGAAACGGGGCAGCGGTACTGTCCCGAGCTACCTTGGCTGCCAAATCAGACTCACCGGCTGAGAAAGTTGCGATGGGTCTGTGATGTGCTATGTCTATGGTCAGCAAGTTGAGGTACTGGTACGCGTTGGAACTGGCTGTATTACTTCGTCGTCATCGATTGTTCTCAATATAGTTTTTGACCTATTATTTTTGTCTCAAATTCTTATTTTCAATCTAATGATGTTTCAACCTATAAAATTAGATTCCAATCCAGGTAATTATTTTTCCCCATACCCCCTCCATCATCGATTGTTCTCAATATGCGGCGGCATTGATAGAGGTCAGAGGACATGATACTTTATAATTCCCTGAGAGACCTGAAAAGCAATCTAGTAGGCGCTCATGCTCTTGGAGTATTCTGTAGGATTTGCAGAAGATGAGAACAAACTGAGTAGTTTAATCTTGAAAGCTTCGTTCGCACGCATGCATGTGGATTAGACTAATGAATCACCAAACGGAATATATCGGTTTCTGAGTTCAACGTTACTCTAGTGGGAATCAGATGCAGTTAAGAAGAGGTTTCGGGTTAGGTTCTCGAAAGACATTTTTTTATTACATTTTTTTATTACTGGAGCATGTTCAGTAATAGAAGCTGGAATTGGAGCTAGAGAAAAACGATCTGCAGAAGAGATTGCTCAGGATTCATGATACTTTTGTGAAGAATTCTCGTGAATTCTCGTTACGACGCTGCCAATAATCAAAGACTCAGTTTGACAGTGCGGGGTCGTCAGCGAACTGAGATCGTGAGAAATTGCTAGGGTAGTAAACATGGGGACAGTAGAGAAAGCTTTGACTGAGAAACTGTCAGGTCTGTCTTGTGAAAGTTCTTCCGCGGAATTGGAGCAAGAGTTAACAGAAAATTCACATCGACCATCTTGCTCCAACTCGATGTTGCAGGAAAGGCAGGAAGAGGAGGCTGCTCTCTGAACTGAACACTCCGATGGCACTCCCGACGGGTTTCTCTCCATCTTACCATACGCAGATTTGAAATCTCTTCTCACGCTCGAGAGGGTAAGCAAGCAAATGCGCATCCGAGTGAATGATGTTCTGGTGTGGAGGAAGTTAGGGGTTGAACGCCCTCTAAACAGGGCCCTGACAGATGACATTCTTATGACCCTTGTCAAGAGGGCAGGTGGATTACTGAAGAGTATGAGACTGATCACATGTTTAAGGATCACTGATGAAGGATTGTCCAATGCGCTATCACTCTGTCCCCAGCTTGAGAAGGTTAGCAACATCTCCTGCCGAAACTTCATTTTCTTCTATCTGCAGTTTCTACCATCAACTTTGTTTCTTACATGGTTTCCATAGTAGCTTACTCCTTCTACAAATTCTTGCAGCTGGAGGTCCCAGGATGTATACAGCTCAATATTGATGCCCTTGTGCTTACGGTGGAGCAGCACTGTGCAATGAGTCGTTCGAAAGGGATGAGCGGTATCAAACAGTTGCAAATCCTTGGAAAATTTAAAATCCAGGAGCAGAACGAGTTTACTCAGAGAGATATGATTTTGAGAGGAAACGTTCACCATTTAACGACCACTTGGACTGTTTACCAATCACCAAAAACTTGGCCTGTTTACTTGTCCTCAAGTACCATTGATGACGATCGAGCTATGGATGTTGAGATTTGTCACTTGTGCAAATCTGATTATGCGACGGTTGTGTTCGACTGTACGAGGAAAAGTTGTGAGAATGCAGCAAGGATTGACACCATCAAAGCTTGCGAGGGGTGTTTCATTTGTTTGCCGAGTTGTAGTGGGTGCGGTACTTGCTTGCCTCTGGATGACGAACAGTTTGAGAGGGCCTGCTGCCAGCGGTATCTTTGTTTCAGCTGCTGGGCGCAGTCGCCCAAGTACGCAAAGTGTAACACCGTCATTTGCCGGAAGCACAAGAGGGATTTCATGGAGAGTACCACTTTTAGCGCCTTGTCGAGCGTATGTGAGAAGTGCGCAAAAGGTTGGGAAAAAGCTTATGATTTCATCGAATTAGAAGATCTTTGTTTTGCTTTATTTTCGGATCCTTTGGGACCTTTTGACTTTATTGCGGATTTAGCATAGGACCTTTCGGATTTCGGACCTTTGATCCTTACGATCATTGATCATGTGGAAATTTCATGAAACCTTACAACTTCATCGTACCCAACAAAATTAATATTGATAAATATGAATTTACTATGAGTATTGAAATGAAAAAAAAATGATGTAGATGTATCTTGAGGAAGACTATCCAAAGAATTATGGAAAAAAAATTATGAATCATTCAAGTCAAATAGAGTAGAAAAATACTTGATGATCGAACATGAAAAAATCAATGTTCTGATTATTTGTTGCTACAATGTAAATAACTTATGTGTTATGACAAAATATCGAGAAATATTTGATTGTCTACTAGGCTTGAGATTATTTTTGCGATGTACCATATTTAGATGGTACATCGCAAAAATATATATGGTAAAATATTCATGTATTTCAGAAATGTTGCATCTTAGTATCATATTTGCTATATATTTCTACAATGTCAAATCATTTATTGATTATGTAAATATTAGCTATGAATAATATCTATATGAGATTAAATCTGCATATATATATAAGTACATTTTTATTCATGAATATGTTGAAAATACGTATACTTTGTACATTATACTAATATCATAGAAGCTAAATATGTAATTACATTAGAATATCAAAGTTGATGATTTTCTTAATCATGATTGTCACGAAGATGAAATTAAAGTATGATATTGTAATTATATATTAAACAAGTTAGAATGTTTTAATCTAGTTGTGATGATGAATAAATTGAAAAAAAACAACAAAATCATCAATATTTTATAATAATTATGTTTGTTAAAAGCATCAACTTTGATGATTTTATGTTGAATAAAAATCATTTTTAGTTGGAGTAAAATAAACTATAATGAAATATTTATAATGTCATATAAACAAATCCGTATGCAAGTGGAATGTGACACATTATACTAATTAGTAGCAGCATCTCAATAATAAATGTGTTTGTTAAATAAAAATTGAATGAGTTAGTTGGAAATTACACATCAATAATTAGTGTGTTTGTTAATAAAAATTGAATGAGTTAGTTGGAAATTACACATCAATAATTAGTGTGTTTGTTAAATAAAAATTGAATGAGTTAGTTGGAAATTATACATCAATCATCTCTGTATTTGTTAGGTATATTGGTCATGTTATCAATCCACTATGATTGGATTGGATGGTAAAGAGATAACATTATCGTTGTGTACAAATTTGAAATTTTTAGATAGAGAAGAAATAAATCATTTTAGATTTCTCTTATCTTTAGAGATTTTGTTTCATCTTCACATGAGTTCTCTAGTCGATATGAATATTATAATGATATCAAAGTGACATTGCTTTTTGAAATTGTTGATGATCATTCATGAAACAACAAGAGAATGATGATAGAACTTAGTTTAGAATTTAGTCATTTGATGAAAGTTTATAGGGATTGACAGAGTTCATTGATTTAGATGTACAAAGAAAGAGAAAAGATGAAATTGTGTTTTTTTTGAGATATCTAAGCGCTTAAAAAAATCCAATAACGCATTTAGGATTAATCAATGCGTTATTGGATTTTTTATAACGCATTGATTAATCCTAAATCTATTTGATATTGAACTTTGTTGCATGAAAAAACATCATTTTTGGATATACTTTGTGGTTTATTGAAAGTCAGATTTTATGATTAGACTAATAGAGATGAGAATATTTTTATTACTTCTAATCATTAATTAAAGAGAAATTTGGAATTATATCATCTACATTCTATAATAAATGTTTTGATGATTTGAATGGTGAACCATCTGACCCGGCTTGATTCAACACTTACATAAAGATTAAAACTATGTATCATCAGAAGAATATGTGAAAATATTTCCTTGTGAGAAACTTTGGAAATGAGTATTATAGAGTTGTCGTAGAATCAACTACAACTTTTGTGATTTCTTTGTTGAGATATTTAATAGTTATCATTCTTACTTTGTAGTGGAGTGACAAAGATAAAACATGGAGACATCACTTGATATTGATCAGATTCTCAATGTAATTGTGGTAAAATTCGAAGAGTTGAGATTAGCAATAAATCATGGAAAACACTATATTTGCATTGGAAAGTGAGAAACTAGATAAAGAGAGTTGGAAAGATGAAAGTTGTACTTTAAGATCAGGGATTCCAAGTTCAATAAGAATCAACTTTTTTATGAAGTTGAGTCAAATAGGAGACGTTTTCAAAAGATTCAAAAACAAACAAATCTTTTGTTTGAATGTAAAAGTCATGAAAACAAACATGTAAAACAAACATGTAAGCTTTGATTGAAGCTTTGCTGACTGAATCGATATACCATGGCCAACCATGGTAACTGAATATCCCAGTCCCCAAGATAACCTTTTTGGAGGCCATGCTTGCGCAACACCCTCTTCACCGTCTGTACAACACGTTCAGCTAAACCATTCGCCTCTAGATGATCTCGCGATATGATCCGGTGATCAATCAGCGTCTTGTCACACAAGACCTGAAACTCCGTCCCCTGATCGGTCAACACCACAGCTGGTGCACCATAGTGACTAAGCACCTTGTCAAGGAAAGCGTATGCTACTCACTCACTTGCCTTGTCAGGTAATGCCACCAACTCAATCCACTTGGAGAAATGCTCTACCATGACCAACACATACCGATGATGTCGTATAGTCAAAGGTAGTGGTCTAGCAAAGTCCAAACTCCAACGGTAACCCAATCCCATGATGGGTAATGGATGTAACTCTGGTGTCGGAGCATTGAACGATGCCCTCACCCGATCACAAACTATGCAACGTGATACCAATTGTTGTACTTGAGTATGCATACCACGCCACCAATACTGACCAAGGAGTAAGCTGTATGTACGCTTCACTCCAAAATGTCCCAACTCCTCATGAGCATGCTTCACAATGCGTGTTCTATGAGCTGGATGTGATACTACTCGTACCCTACCGTCCTTCCAGACTCGGAGAACATGTGATCCCTCCAATCGGTATCTCTTCGCCCGTTGGAGAACACGATCTCGCTCCTTGGCACCCACGGTGCTTGGCACCATGCTGGTCCGTAGCAACTCCAACAAATCGTGCATCGATGCATCATCGTGAACATCACGCTGATCCACACCACGATCCTCAACTTCAGGATCTGAAGATCGACCATCTATTCTCTGCCTAGAGTAAGATGTCAGATGATCCTCTCTGTTGGAGTTTTCACGTAACCAACACATGAAGGCAGATGCATGTCAACCATGCACCATCTCCTCGTCAACCTCATCATGACATCTAGCTCCAGTGTCATCCTCCTGGCTAGTGCATGAGTTCCGACTCAAACCATCGGCATCCAGGTTCGCAACTCCAAGTCTATGCACTACTTGAAAGTTGTACTCTTGTAAGATGAGAGCCCACCGTGCAATCTTCCCTGTGAGCTTGTCGGACTCCATCAACCACTTGAGCGACTGATGATCAGTAACAAGGACGAACTGCGTACCAAACAAGTAACATCTGAAGTGTGCCACAGCCCACACCGCTGCCAAGCACTCTCCCTCGTACAAACTATACAGCGACTCCGCTGCATTGTTCGAACGACTAGCGTAGGCCATCACAAACTCCTTGCCCTCATCATCACGCTGCGTCAACACCGCTCCAAGTCTCAACATACTTCAATTAGTGTGCAATTGGTATAGACGACCTCTGATAGGTCTCGTCAAGATGGGAGCGGCCACCAACCTGGCCTTGAGCTCAACAAAAGTTCTTTCCTGCTCATCTTCCTATTGCCACTCCTGATCTGACTTCAGCAACTGGTTCAAAGGCTTAGCTATAGCACTCAATCCCTTCACATACCTCGTGTAGTAGTTCGCCAAACCCATGAATGCACGAACTCTATTCACATCAGTGGGACAAGAGATGCGTGCAATAGCCTTCACCTTTGCTTGCTGAACTCCTAAACCACCTGGGTATATCACATGATCCAAGTACTCAACCTTCTCATGGAAGAACTTACATTTCCCAGGATGTAACCTCAAACCATGAGCCCTCAACCGCTCAAACACAACCTGCAAATGAATCTGGTGTTGCTCCACAGTGTCACTAAACATCAAGATATCATCAATGTAACATCTAACAAAATCTAGCTCCGCTAGGATTCTGTCCATAACCCTCTGAAACTCAGCAAGTGCATTCTTCAACCCAAAGGGTAAGAATCGTCACTAATACAAACAATCCTTGCCGTGGGAGTTGACGCCTCAAAACGTTGTCTTGATCTTGTACTCCTCCCGAATTGGCAGTTGATGGTATCTTGCCTGAAGATCCAAAGTACTAAAAATCCTCGCATGTCCCACCATATCGAAGATCTCCTCAAGTGTAGGCATGGCATACTTATCAGACTTCGTCTGCCGATTGATAGGATGGTAGTCTTCACACATGCGCCTATCCGTGTAGTTGCCATGTACATCCTTCTTCACCGGCATGACAGTGGCTGACGCATACTCACCATGCGATAACTCCACTACTCCATCCTCCAGTAGGTCCAACGTCCTACTTCGAATCAAATCCCTCTTTATCTCACTATATCGATAAGGACGACGGAAGATTGGCGTATCACTAGCCAATTCTATCCGTATAACAGGTCCAATCAACGCACCCACCTCCTTCATACTGAAGGCAAAACAACTCATATAGTCTCGTAAAAATTGTGTCAATTGTCGCCTCTCTCCTCCTGTGATCTGGGAACCAATCAATGGCTCCCATTCCTCCTCCATAGACACACTATGGAGAGGCGACACTGTCAATGGTTGCTACGCTACATCTTGCAAAGAAGGGTTCTCCATACCCTACTTCGTAGCCACCTCCACATGAGAATCCTCTCCAACTGCATGGGCTGCAACTCTAGCAAGTTCTTTCATCACGTCCCATGAACTCCAAGGATGACAAATATCTCGCCTGTTGCCCCCAGCCATTGCCATTACCGTCTTGGTAGGCAATGAGCTAACAAGTGGTGACTAACCACCAAATCAACGCGCAAACGGCGTTGCTCCGCCAAACCCAAGCTCACAATCCACATCAAACAGTTCAAGTCCATAGCTTGACCCAAAACCTGACGACGCGAAGCCTCTGAAACTGTAGCAACTTCGGTTACACAAGTCATAAATTCCATCGCACGCTCTCTTTCATTAGCATTGGGCTCCACCAACTGATGTACTGTATTGTACCACAGTAGTCCAGGTCCATCATCACGATATGCATGTGATGTCGGATAACTGACAAATGTAGGTAAAGTCATCTGAGGCTGACCTACGCGGTTCCCCAACGCCATAGGTGACCTGTCAACTACTATCACTACCTGAGAGTGTCGGGAAACATTCAAGATACTGTCAACGGTGAGTGTAGGATCACACTACACAGAATCATAAGCATGACGCAGTATCTCTCGTGGCAAAAGTTTAATCCACCATAAACGTGCACGATGAGCACGTGATCCAACCCTCGCAGCAACCAACAATACTGCTGATCCAATCCATGCTCGGACATGATTGACACTCGCCATCAACTGAGCCCGAGTGTCATCCCACAATGGTACGTTCTCCAGAATGTATGTTGGAGAACGTGTCTGCTGCACCTTGAGATGATGTAACACTCGCATCATCTCCCAAAACATCCGAGATCTGGGATCATGCAACCCTGTCCCATGTCCAGCGCGTGTGTCCCTGACATGGCCAGCCCGCAATCACCCTATCAATATGACCAACGCTGTCAAGGTCCGGCGCCCCCAGCAACAAAATGTCTGAAGGCAACGCATTCTGATAACCTCGAACACTTGATCGCGGCAATAACGAAGGAAGACGCTGCATCAACTGTGCAACATGCCGTGAAGAGACTCGACGTGTAGTCTTGTCCTTCTCCACATACAAGTATCTCCGAACGAGAACACCTGAATGCAACATTGTAGCCAAACCTGTGCTGATCCCACCAAAAAGATCCAGCAAACAAACGCCCTCTGAGGAATACTCCCATGCAATAGATGTAGTAACCAATGGTGATAGCGTGCTAGAACCACATACTAACCGGTCACCTGAATCTCTCTCTGCCTCTACTGGTAAAAAGGCTTCACTCCAAACCTTCTTCACCAACCTATCAGCCTCCAGCTATAGTGTCTGACAAAAACTCCAAAGTGGAGCATCTAAGGGTGAAGGCACCACCGCTGCAAAACTCACAACCTCCTCCACATCCTTGTAGATTGAGGTATCGTCGGCGGACATGTTCTCCTCTAACAAGTCATCAGGCTAGGTAAGCACTCCGCTGAAACCCGCAACAGATGCAAAGACCGCAGATGAAGATCCAAGAGGTTGATCTCGAGAAATAAATTTCACTAGTAGCTGGCTCATACGTCCATCGCCAGACTGCCAACCAGGACGATAGGCAGCTGTCTCCGTCCAATAATCCATCGAAAAACCCATCGGATATAACACAGCTCCACCAACAACCACATCATATGACTCTGCTGATGTAACCACCGCACGAACTCCAAACTGCGAGCTGTCATGAGGGTGATCATGCCTCAACTGCACCGCTATGCTCTCCCTGGTCATAAAGTAAGACCTATCGCTGGCGCCAACAAGAAGGGATGTTTGGATCTGGAATGGGCAAGGTTCCAACTCTGACCTCCGAATACCCAAACTAATGCATGCAGTCTTGTCCAACATCAAGGGTTGTGCACCAGAAGTCAGCAAAAATCTGGCAGGAACATACACTTGTCCGGTAGAGCTCACTAAGTGAAATAATCCACCCCGGTTGTCCACCATACACACACCAGGGACAATCCTCTCACGATCAATGGCTGGTCGAGCTGGTAAGGACTCCATCCTTGCCGCTGCCGCCTGCCAAGTCGTCTCCTCGAACAATGTAGACGTTGCGGATGAGTCCTCAACCGCATCCTCACGTATGTCGACACTCGTAGCAGTGACTCTCTCACGCTCACACGACGTGCCTGCTACCCAAAATACTCGAGCCAAATCAATATCAGAGTCCATCAACTCCGTGGCTGAAAACAATGGAGATCGCAAGACTGAAGTGGCCATCCGCATCACTGCACTAGATGGCACCTCTTCGTCCACAACAGATGATGTAAGAACCTCAGTTCTCACTCCAGTGTCACTAGGTGGTGCAGGTCTCATTGATAAACTGCTAGCCATCTCCAACAATAAAAAGGGCTGGGGAAGTCTAGACTGACGTCCATCCTCATCCCTCTGAGGGTCCAACTCCACAGTCGCACCACATGGCTCTAAAGCGCGAGCACCACCTCTGGTCACCGCAATTGATGCCTCAACCTGTGCCGTACTGGCCAAATAGGAGAAATCCTCTCTCTCGTAAGATGTAAAAGTGCTCGCCTTCAGACCAGTCATAGCATCAAGCCTCTGCTCAATCTGAGCAGCCATAGCGTTCTCTGTGGCAAAAGTAGCACTTGCTGCGGTACGCTCAATGGCACCGGTACTTCTACCACCTCGGCCTCGTGGAGCATCACCGCCACGACCTCTGCCTCCAGATCTCAACTCAAGATGAAGGTCAAAACAACGCTCTCGAGAGTGATCCGATCGATGACAATGATCAGAGGTCTCATGTGTCGACTGTGGCCTAGCATGTGAAGTTTGTTCCTCTCTCTCCTGGGAACGATCCTTCTTCATATGACCACATTTGCATGTCCAACATGACGGTCTCTTTGGCTGTATAGAAAATGAAGGTAGTGGTGGTCGCGCACTAGGCTGTATGTGACCTGAAGGATGTCGTGTATGAACTCCACGACTCCCACCACCACCGCCCATGGGGCGAGACTGTGATGTATTGTGTGGGATACGCGAAGTAGTGGTCGTGTCCCTCGCAAATGTAGACTTCATCACCCTCTCCTCCACCATTTTCAGCTCAATCTTCTAAGAAAGAGTAGAAACATGGGCTAATGTGGATGATGAGTCGCTCATGAGAGTAGCATCATGAACTCTCCTCCGCAACTCTCTATCCAGAAACTGATACCAATACTGGACAGCCTGTGCCTCAGTCACACCGTGAGTAACGGAGATAAGCCGTCGCATACGAGTGTATGCCTCACGAAAACTCTCACCAGTCTTCCGCTTGAATCCTTGGAGACTCCTCAACTTCTCCGTCTTCACCCCCTGATAGTTTTTCCTCAACCTCTGGAAGAACTCAGGAATGGGGCTAAACGAAGGTACGCCACTAGCATCTCCCCTCGTGCTGCCACCAGCAATGCTAACAGTACCGCTGCTGGTACTGGTACCAATTGCGCCAACTACTCCACTGGTACTCTCGCTAATGCTACTACTCGCACCTCCACCAATGCCAATATTTGCACCTCCATTGGTACTCACATCACCCTGGGTAATGGATAAGTAGTTCGGAGACCAATGACGTCTCCATGCATCAATCTCTGCAGCATAATCTTTCCCAAACTCATGATAATCGTCCATGGGAGGCCCCTCCAAATGCTAAAATTACCCCTTCCATGCAAAGAAGGGTGTTAACAACGTGGGTTACGCAGAAACTGCATATCACACCACGTGTCGAACTCCTAAATAAAATCATCGAGCTCGATGGTGCCCACTGCACCAGAGTAACGTCGAGGGCCCTTCACGGCCCCGTACATCCCGTCCATGTCCCAAATCAATGGGGTTGGAACACTTGACGATATCACCACCAAAGACTCTGTGTCTGCAACACTCTAGTCCTCCTCTGCAACAATTGGCGAGTAGGTGAAGGTAGCCGATACCTCAACTCACTCCGCGTAAATCCACCGCGGTCCTCAACAGGACCACTAGACTTTCCGTGATGACGAAACCTCAATTTGCACCACTGCCAGATCTCCACCCAATAACCCTATGTGCACCTGACGTCGTGCCGCACTGAGCTACTCTAGCCCTACTAATTAAGAGGTATGGGCAATCTAACCTATCATCACAGCAAGAAGACTTTCACGGCCTACTAGTCATCACTCTAGTCTCACTGTGAGAGAAACATAGATAGGCTGGCCGGTGATCAAGTCAAGCCCCCTATCGACAGCACACAGGAGTAAAACTACTCCAGAAATCAACGTAACCCCTACACGGGCGCGCACCAAGAAGCAAAACTGGAGAGGATCCAAACGCAAGCAAACAGCTAGCAACGACTCTCCAATTTAAAAGAAACACAACACAAAACAAGACAACACACACGGTACATCGCATCGCTTCGCGATCCCGATTTGATTTCCATCGCCCGCCATCAACTTGGGCCTCCAGCGCCTACGATGCCCTCTTCCATCAAATTGCAAACAAAAATTGTTTGAAAACTTTTTTTTCTTTTTTTTTTCTCCTTCACACAGGAGTCACACTTCCTCTCAACAAACACACTACACACTGAAAGCTCAATATATTGACTACGTCATATATATATTTACAATGCTTTCAAAACATCAAGTTTAGAGGCAGTGAGACCGGGTGCAAACTCCCGATCCCTTCAGTACCTCTTTTCTACAGGTATTCACTATCAATCCTTTTTAAGACTATCAAGAAATTTCTCTAATACAAGAATTTCTTCTGATAGACAGTCTTGAATATACTGAACATCTCTCAAATGATCAGCAATATTCTTTGGAAGGTCGAATAACTCATCCTCACATATCCTATACTCTAGGCCGGATTCCTCTAGAAGTTTTTCTACGGCTAGTGCCTCGTACCAATCTAACCCATAATTTTTTTCTTCTACCACAACTGTGTTTACCATATTCACTTCTACTTGAGGCTGCACCGTCACCTCCTACTCCTGATCACGTTCCTCGCTGCTGACAACCTCCACTGTCTGAATTTCTGGTAAACTGTCTCCCACTTTGTCTCCAAGCGGCATGGTCTCTTCACAAGTCAAAACTCCACTATGTACAAAGATCGTTCACAGAGTATCTGTAAACCAAATAACTAAAGTGGAAACTAAAAATAGTTTAACTATAAACTATCACAAAGTTTTACATGAGCATAAGGAAACTTTTTACTTTAAGTAATCACTAATGTATATTCACCACAATAAAACTGAAAGGAACTTTAAGACCTATATAAAGCCCACCTCACAAAAGGCTCCACCTTTGTAAACCCCAAGTAAAACCTCTACTACCGTTTATCACTACAACATTATAGTGATAACCTAACCTGCAAAAATCATAGTTGAATATTCCACAGCAACTCACGTCTGGTGGGAGTGTCTGAACAAAGTGACAAGTTCAGCAAAGTAATCTTCTGTAAACTATCATGACTAATATCATGAACAAATTTTGTTCCACTCTCTTTCACTCGATATCTAAATCTTGTATCTTACTGCATCCAAGAGGGGAAATTTGAATAAAATCCTCTCTGTAAGCTTTTGAAGACTACTCGGCCAGCTCCTTGACTGCTACATGACTCACTCCACAAGATAGAGTCAAGAACTATTCAAAGTGTGAAAAGATGGGCAACTGTCTAAATTGTCACTATCTTCCTTGCATAATTGCTTCTCAACGTTACTACAACCAATCTACTCCGCAACGCAGCTATTATGCAAAAGTAGCAAACTATATGCAAAAGCACCTTATTGCTTTAACCATCAAGCTCTTCTAGGCCTAGAAGGCTCTCCACGTTGTTTGCTCAGGACTATCTGTACCCAATCCACTCCTTAAGTATATCGGTGTGCACCCCTTTAATGACTATGAGCCAGAGGTCAACTCTAGTGATGCTCCTGTACGACGGTCTTTTGACCAACCAAACCCGGCTCATCTGACATCACGGTGAGGATTCAGCGTAACCACACAACCTCTGTAGATGCATAAGAATGCCCTCCCTGTCAGGGTTGTGCCTAGTATATGCAAAGGCTTACAAAAGCGTAATTCAAAATTCAATATCTGGTGTCCATGTGCCTTGCACGCTTGCACGCTTTACGAATATCCGCCTTGTAGAATTGCGAAGGCATATTACCTGCAAGACCACCGTGAGAATCAAGATTCTTCACATCCATCACTCTCTCATTCTTGGTCGCGAAATGTACTTTCAGATGAGGATGTACTTGTGTCAGAAGAGAGTGCTTCTTGTGTCCAAGTGAATGAGATAGCTCTCCCCAAGATTCCCGTTTTCACTATTATGCCTTTGATTATCGTCCTTGCTTTCCTGATATCCTCCACCTAGACTACGCAAAAGACTTAACTTCATCAAAATCGCAGTTTAATGCCTTCTAAAAGTTGACAGTAATTGCATCGGTCGCTTGTAATGAAAAAAATGTCACATGCCGGCAGATCACAGCTGTAACCTAAACAGAAGCAGTAGGCCAAAAACTAAACCTACGTTTAAAACCTCATAGCTACGCTTATCAAACGCAGGTATGCCACAACAAAGCCCGTCACGAATTGAACTGGAAGGACGTAGCTACCGATCCTGTTCCTGTCAAGAGTGTCGCTATAATGTAGATTGGCTTCACACCATTACTTGAAGATCTCTAATCTGCCAAGAGACGAACATGCTCAAGTTGTTTGAGACCCAATGTGCCTCTTCATTCAGACTGAACGTGGCTTCCAGCTAGAATTTTCAGTAAGAAGATGCTCTTAGAGATGTGACAGTAGCATCCACGTGCACCAAAACACCTGATCTCAGCCGACACTACATGGCGTTGTCATGTAAACAACGCTAAGATCAGTGACAAACAATGTGCTTGGTGTTAATGACTCCACGAAGACCTGAGATTCAGTTTCCAGGTACCTATGCCTCCAAACTAGCACCTACACCGCTCTCCCTCATGATCAAATTTATTGGCCTCCCTTGTCGAGCTAGGTCCGCTTAAAATTCTACATGTACGACACAACCATGCCCGGACGTGTTCGTGATATTCCTTATGTCTCTTCCACGTATCCCAATTTTGTGCTTATAGACTTCCTCAGCGTCTGATTACCTCCACACCTTGATGACAATTACAAATTCTTGAGCTTCAAGGTTACGGTAGAACCATCAAAGTGCGTTCGCTCAAATCGGCATGGCCGGTGTAAGTGATTTCTTCGATCGAATTTGGCACTCTCAGCACGACAAATTCCTTAGTGCTGCCTACTGCACCTTCCACCAGCATACTCTGACAAGACACTTTGAGGTACCACCAATATAGAGCCCATCTCACGGCAAGCACTCGCAACAAGCTTCAGCACGAAGCTCTAGAATTCAAGAATATGAACCAATCTACGATTAGTAATCCTTGCAGAAGAAAGGCTACGTGCTTAATCAACAAACTTTCCAAGCCAAGCTATTTTTAGAAAACACCGAAAACTACATGACAAAGTATTTATCATGGATATGAATGAAGCAAAAACCTTGGATGTGTTCAAATTAAATTTGAAATATCGCATTCAAAAAAAATGATGGTAAACAATTTTATCCAAAGTGAATGAAGCAATTGTCATTGTTTAATAAATTTTTATCTTTTGGTGACACAATGAATCATCAAGCTATTTTTGAGATTCATCCGAACCTACGTCAATCAAGTTGGGAAATCTTTGACAAATAAAAGGTTTTGCACCAGCACAAGGATTAGCTCAAAGATTTGGAGTTGAGATTTGTCGTAATTTCATAGTGATTTCAAATTGCAAGAAGAAAATGCAAATAATGGAATTGTTCTAAGAGTAGTTAAAATTTTGACAATCGTTAATATTATGCATGTAAAAGAATTGATCATATTGCCAAGTTTTGTTGAACTCAATCAAGACCACAAGGAGAATGATCCATACAACAACAAACTTTCAACAACATGGAATATATGGAGTATAAAGAAAGTCAGTAAGAAGTTTCAAAAAAGAAATATCACCTTGCGGCCTTATTGAATCCACAAAACAAAGAAGGTGCAAAGTTGAAATACAACAATGGTAGGAAGCTCATGGAACGAGAAAAAACATACCTAACTTATTGTCAAAAATGAGATGATGAAGATCACAAGATAAGAGTTCTAATTGATACTCGAAGAACAGAGAATTTTGTGTCACGAAATGTTATTATGAAATTAGCTTTGATGTTAAGAAGATACGTGAATGAAGAAGTTGAATTGTCAAATGTTGAAACTTAAGGTATAGAGACATAGCCACAAAATGTTAGATTATCAATAGGTAGATACAAGAAGAGCTTAGCTTGATATAATATCATTTTTGTTATGCCATACATGGAACAATATAATAATAAGGTAGATTGTAGAAAAAAATGATAATAAGTAGCGATTAGAAAATTTATGGAAAAAAAATATAAATCTTAGAATTTAAATTTAATTCCTTTTTTGATGAATCAAATATTATTTTTAAGAGATGATGTATGTTTATTTATATTTATAAGATGACTTGACGAAATTTATATCTCATAATTATTGAACAATATTTTTATGAAGTATAAACATGTTTTTTTAGACAATTTATTTGCAATATTTTCATCAAAGAAACGTGTAGATCATAAAATTGAGGTGATACTTGGAGATCCATCAACTTGCAAGGCTTCATATCTTTTGGCTCCAAACAAATTGAATGAATGTAAATTCAAGTGAAGAAGATGTTGAGCAAAGGATTCATTCAACCGATTGTTTTTACGTATGATGCTCCGGTGCTATTTGTGGAAAAAAAATTGATCCATGAGATTACGACTGAACTACCGTGGATTGAACCAAAAAACGGTGAAACTTAAATATTCAATATCTTGTATGAATGAATTTTTGACTAACTTCAAGGAGCAAAATACTTCATCAAACTCTATTTGCGAAGCGGCTACAACCAAATTTGAATTGTAGATGAAAATATCCATAATATTTTTTTTGTATCATATGGTCATTTTGAATTTCTAGTAATGACTTTTGATCTCACTAATGCACTAGCTATACCAATGTGATTGATGAACAATATCTTTTATAACTATTTAGATAAACTTTTAATTATTTTTTTAGATGATATTTTGGTGTATAGCAAAACTTTGAATGATTATAGATTTCATTTAAGATGAGTACTTCAAGTTTTAAAAGACAATAAACTATATGCCAAAACTTCAAAATGTGAATTTGACAAGTGTGAAGTAGACTATTTGGATCATAGAATTATGACTGAAGAAATCCAAGTGATGAGTGAAAAGATAGAAGTCATTCAGAAATGAACATATGAAAATCAAACTCAATTAAAAAGTTCTTTAGAATTCACTAGATTTTATCAAAGATTTATGAAAAGTTTTTCTCTCTTAGGTCAAACATTAAAATCCATGTTAAAAAAATTTCAAAAATAGAGATGAAAAACAGTTCAAAGGTTGAACTTTGAAGCATTGAAAAATGCTTTGTTACACAACCTTGAACTCAAATGATATGATACTAATCACTCTATCAAATTGCCTTCTACAACATCAGCTACAAAAGTGTATGGCATACTTTAACAAGAGTTGGAGTATGGATGACATCTAGTTGTTTTCTTTTCTTAAAAGCTAAGGGTGGAAGAACAAAATTATCGCATAAATAAATGAGAGAAACTATCTATTATGTTGGCAACAAAGCATTGGAAGCATTATATTGAATGGAAAAAAAGTTTTTGATGAAAACTATCCATAAACCTTTGATTTACTTGAAAATTCAAAAGCAATCATATAAGCAATAAATTTGATGAATGGAATGTCATCAGCGCTTCAATATGAAGATTTTGTATGTGGAGGTCAAGATACAACTTGCAAGATACTTTCAAAAGTGAAAATTTAAACTAATTGATGGAGCAAGATGACACAAGCCATAAAAGCAGGCCACCTTAAAAGGGGTAATATCCACATTTACCCCTTTTAGCTTATATAATGGTCGCCACAAAGCTTAAAAGGGGTAAAAGTGGAACTAATGGTTTATTTGACGAATTAGGCTAGTTTTGATAGGAGATCAAACTGCCGCGCCTGCATGCAGCCTTCCAACGCCAGATCGGTGAGGGACATGCGGTTTGCATCCTTCTCCCAGCCGAGAATTGAGAAGCTGGACTCCACCGAAGCAGTGTTTGGAAAGATGGTGGCGATGCCACCGCAGAAGTCACGCAGACCACGGAAACGACCCTCGACGACCGCCCAACCTTCACGAAATGACGTATCGTTGTTGCAGCGACCAAGCGCGTCGTGAAGCGACGGCTCGTTGTCGAATGCAGTGATGAGTTCACGGTGATCTTGTTCGATGCGATCCATGACGTTCTCGCCCAGCTGAGCAAGTCGTCCGCCGTGTTTGTTGGCGAGTGCAGCGAATGCGGCTGGTCGAATCGCGATAAGCTGGTGGGGCAGCACCGGCGGAATCTCCTCCTCCGATGGTAGGTTGTCAGCGTCCCGAGAAGCGACCAGTTGTAAGATGCCATCGATCATGCCGACAACGAAAGTACCCATCTCACTGAACACCTCAGCACGCTGAATGACGGTCATGGCATCCAAGACATGCTTGACGAACGAACCCTGGTCAAGCAAGAACTTCTCGACATTGCGATGAGTGATCGACCACTTACCACAGATTGCCGATTGCGTCTCGTCGGCTGCAACTTCTCCTTCGACGAGCGGATTCACGACCTCAACCTCGCACTTGATGCAGATGATACTGACGACGCGTTCGATCTCGGCGATCTGCTGCGAAAGCAGCAGATTCTTCGACTGCAGTTTGACGATGGCAAAGTTCAGCTGCGTCATCACCGCACACACGCCTGCAATGATTGGCCACCACCAACGGGGCAGCTGCAGCTGCCCTGGCGCGGTACGACTCGCAAACCAGGTCTCCAGGTCGAGGCGATGATCGAGTTGCCATTTGGTCCAGACGCCTAAGGCCAGCCAGCGAGTGGTCATCTTCGGACAGGTCGCACCCATATCGTCGATCAGCTTCTGCTGTTTACGCAAGCAGGTGGCGACCTTGTTGATGATGCATTGGAAATCGCCGTCGAATAGAGCGAGCAGATTGCGCTTTGAGACCAGGTCAACCTGATGAATCAGGCACCAAATACGGTACAATGGATGAGTGGCCTCACGCTGAATGCGTGCGACAACGCCATTGTGACGGCCGGTCATCGTATTCGCACCGTCGGTGCTGACGCAGAGAAGTTTGTCGCGCCAGCTGGGACAAACGACGTCCAGGATCTTGAACACGAGCAACGCCATGTTCTCAGAGGTGTGCCGGTCGAACATGGGCATGGATATCAAATGCAGGTTGAAGATATCGCCGGCAACGTGCAGACGAATTCGTTGCTCGAAATACGACAGGCTCAAGTGTGTCGAGCTGTCGTTGGCTAGCGAGAATGCCCAGGTCTCGCTACGATTCAGAACGTTGCTGAGCATCTGCAAGCCGGCGCTGACGAGGATACGGGCATAGTCGCCAACCAACATCTCGTTGAGCGTGCCTAGCTTTGCGACATTGGCGACCTCCCGCGTGGCATCAACTGCACGTTCGATCTGTCGGAACGACATACCTATGGCGAGGAAGCGCGCTGTCAGTTGAAATTGCATGGCCCTGTTGATTGTAGACGTATAATGGTACGCGCCGTCGGACTCACGATCCACAACCTTCTGGAACAACTTTACGGCACGGCGGTATGAGCTGCTGTCGATCTCGTCTTCGTCGAAGAACGCGGATAGAATGATATCATCTATGATGGCGGCGTCGAACGAGAAGGTCAGCGGAGTGCTCGCATTGCCCAGATGGGCATGCAAGGTATTCTTATGCTCCATCTTGTCGAGGAAGAATTGCTTCTTGTCATCAGCATCGGCAGCATCATACAGTTTCCAGGCTGTGGGATGCTGTTGAACATGGTGTTTCACGTACGTTTCTCTTTTATGATAAAAGAGAATAAAAATATCACTTGAGCACTGCAAGTTGCAAAGGCATAAAAGTGTTGAGTATTGACGTTTTACAAATAACGTATATCAATTCCACAAGGTGAGAAATTATGCACAATGAATTATACAATGAGTGTACTATTGGCCAAAAATATGAAAAGATGTGGAATTTTATGTTTGAAATTGTGTTTTATATATTAGATTAACTAATCAAAAATGTGATTATATAATATATATATATATATGAATACAAGTATAATTTACATCTAATTTAAATTATTATTATTTGTTATTATCAAAATATTAAAAAAAACATCTGACATGTTATAGATTATAAATCTTCACATTGGAGGTCAATCTAATGCATTATGTTGTACTTGTAAGATATTTTGAAGTAGAAGTTATGAATTTTTTCACAAAAATCACATTGTTGGATTTTTGAGATTAAAATTGGACTGACAAATATGCGAAGTGTCAATAACAATTTTTGTATATTTCTCTTGTAAATGATGTTATTGCTTAAATTTGCAAAAGAATAAAACAATCTACTTATCTACAACAAAGTGAAGTACATGATCCCCATCCAAATATCAAAAAATGAATTTGATTTACAAGCTTTTGAGTGATGTAGGAATTAATGAGATGAAAGATGCATCCATCTTTCATGTAAACAACCAAGGATGCTCTTGCACACACCACTTTTGCACAAAGCATAGTATTATTCAACATCATTTTTTTCATAAAGTTAAATGATGTCAATATGAACTTTAAATAATTCTTGATTGAAGATAAAGTTGCCGATGTGTTGATAAAGGTATTTGTAAGAAAATTATCAACGTTTGATTAAAAAAAACTATTGAATCGTAAAAAGTTAACTACTTGTCAAGTGATAGTGTTGGATTTTTAAGTAATTTATAATTATGAAATTGTGAATAATGTTGAGTACGTAGAAAAAGGAAAAAGAGTAGCATTGTCATATGATACACATATTGCATTACTAACTGCATAGATAAAGTAGCTGTTTAGTCATATGGATGGTTGTCATCATGATTAAAAATACCAAATCATAAGTTTGATTGGCACACCAAGTCTAATTTTAGGATCCAAAATCATTTTAAATGTGCACCAAGTATTACGTAAGTATAAACCTTTTTGCAAGAAAATCATATCTCACTCCATTCAATTTTTATATGCTACAGGAGTTTAAAAATTATCTTTTTGTTTTTTTCAGTCTTAACGATATGCTCTTGAAAATACAATGAGGAGAATAAACCTTCCATTATTTCAAATAAATGTATTCTTCAAAAGATATATCATTATTTACTTTGACATCACATACTACAATGTTTCATAGTCTATAATAATTTACATCATTTGCATGTCTAGAAATAAAATTTCTTACATAATAAGATTTTTTACACATACGATCCAATTTCATCATATTTTCCTTATGTTTAAACGTTTAATACATATAATCGAATATTCTTATACAATTCTAATCAATCTTAGGTTTTTTATTTAAATAAAGTCAAGTCAAAAAACTGATTATATTTAAAATAAAAAATATATGTATTGAAATATCATTAGTTTAAATGTTAATAGTGTATGTTAAATCTAATTTACTTTGTGAACTTCGATATTTTACTTACCGGCGTTTTTTGAGCATAGATATTTTACTGTGAAACCATTTTCAACCTCCGATCGAAAAATTTAATTCTTAAAATCTGGAAAGATTAGTATGAAACAAAAAGATTACAGAAATTAAAAAACACAAACCAATAAAAAAATAATCCTCCATATTTGAATAAAAAATTTTAAGAAAACTTATATTATTATAAATATTATATTGTGCAATATATATACATATATATATGGAAAAATTCCAGGAAAGATATTCAAACATTTAACACACAATTAAGTTATACAGCAGTATTTTACCATATTGTAATTAATACAGTCCAAAATTCATTTTACCTTGATTCCGCTTACAAAATGTGCGTACTTGACAGCCTGAAATGAGACATATTCTTTAGATAAATAAAAATTATTCAGAACCACTCTCTTCAGTTTCAAACTCAATTGAACATGTGAAATATGTGTATATTCTATCTTTAACCTGTGAGCTTGTAGTACAGATTAATTATTATGACAACTAGTTGTGACGAAGAGTTTTTTTCTGTACCTGACAAACACACTGTCTTACTCTAATAGAACTTTACATTGTAATCTTCTTGGCTATTACCTCTACATTACAAACTTTCTTAAAGAAAGTCAGGGTCACCGAAATAGTAATACATTTTGTAGTGGAACCACCTGCTCTGCTTACACTTACACTATTTTGGAACCTAATCCTACAGTTGCATCTACAAACCATGGATAAAGATTGTTCTTGACCATTCAACAGATTATCCCAGTTTGGCCAAATACAGTAAATTCTATTTTTCCTTAATCAATTGAAATGATACACAGTGCTCACGAGTTGTTTCGATTCGAGTTAATCTAGTTCGCCTCGTGTAACGAAGTAAGTTTGTATCTTGATGAAATTGTTAGCACTTGAGTCTCAAGCTTCCATTCTCCAAAGTACTTTTTTTAAAACTAAAGACATAAGTCAGATATTGCTTGAAAGTTGCAAGAACTTGAATCCTCTATGGGACCTCCCTTGTGACATCTTTCTAGTCGTTCTGCGCTGTGAATACAACATTTCCTCCCGATGTCATATCCAAGTATAACAGCCTTCTCGTCGTTCGGAAATAGAAAAAATAGACACGAACATACTCAGCCCACGTTACGGATCTTTAAAAACATCGAAATCTACCCGTGTGCGTGCGTGGATGCAGTACAAGTGAGCATACCCGCTTCGACCGTACGTCAAACAGCTAGGTTGATTACAACTGCTTCTGACAAGGAAGGTTTACAACAATATCTGAATCATTTGCATTGAACGGAGGCCAGATCAAAGTGGCGGAACTTAGGCAAGTATATCTGACAGATGCGTGGAGAACTCCGCAAGACAAAGAATCCTCGAATAATGTGGTCATACAATGCGTTTACATATTTAGCTAAACTAGACAAAGGTAACAGAATCTGTTTTTCACTTGAACTCATGGAAAGAGTCACTTTGCACGATATAATCACAACCATGTTGCTCAAAGAATCAAGGCCTGCATGAAAATGTACACTTGAAGAAATACCCGCTCCTTCCCGCACCCAGATCTTCACGCCACTCAAAACCGCATTTGCAGATAATCCACCTTATCTGCACTCGGTAAGTGCCTCCGAAGGCAGCTGATCCGCACAAAACTAGGCTGGGCATCCACACGTTTATTCATACGCGGAACGGAACGTCCGCCCGGATATTGTGTGCAGGGCCTTTTGTCGGAGACCTGCAGACAATTTCTCGTGGATGCGGTGCCTGGGCCCGCCACAGACTATATATAGATATATATGTATAGCACAATCTCCTTACCGGTACTCTTCCTCTAGGTTTCGGAACGCTGCTACCATATCATTGTACAGTTTCTTGAAGCTAGCTGTTAGGGCAGCTTCACCATCAGCAGGATCTTCAAATTTCTGGGACCTGCATATTAACAACCATACTCAAACATCAGTGACCACTCTAACGGAACTTCATGAACTACTGCTGACAGCAGAGCCCTTGAGGTAAGGGATTTCCTCCGTCGGTATTGAAAAGTCGGAGGTATATGACACAAGAATGTTGACAAGATGGCCCGTTTGCAAACGCATGAAAATTGTAAATACTTACGCGAGTTTGTAGATAATATCTCCTAACCGCTGCTTAATGATATTGTAGGTAATCTTTTGCCCTTCAGCACCGGCTGCTCTCTCAACGGCCTACACCAGAAGTCATAATTACCACGGTCGAATTTAGAACCCGACACAAGACTCATTGGTAAGAAGATTGATAAGGTTTGAGAGTCACTAACACCATGACCTCCAAAATCTACAATCATACAAATCTGTACTGAAAGAAATCGACTAACAAGCGAGACAGTGAACTTTCTTTACCTGCATGGCCAGAGTACCGAAGTGGATCATATTTCTCATCATCCACACGGACTTGTAGAATGGGCAAAACTTGTCATATCTGCGATGACGATGCCATATGTGAAATTACAATCCATTCTTTCGTTCTATTTGTAACAATTTGTGAACACCGCACCTACTTTGCACAAAAAATAATTGGAAACGTAAGGAATAACCATGACAAACATGAACACAACTTACGGCGTGAACGCATTTTGTGCCAGATAATCTTCACGAAGCAGCTTGGCAACTTCCAGAGTAATTTTATCAGATTCTGCTAAAGCATCCTTTCCGACGAGCTGCATCCATTCCAAGTAACCATTAGAGACACAAAACACATAACGTCTTGATACTTAAAAAATAAACATCGCGTAGAAACCTCAAGGCTGCACAATCGCCAGATAATGTATTCATTGGTGATCTACGACAATAAGCAGCTAAAAATTGCACCGCTTTTGTCCACCGTTTTAGATAAGTAAACGTGGGTGACAGTATACCTGCACAATTTCATTCAGATCATCTTCCCTTTGAAGAATTTCACGAGCTTTGGTACGGATGGAGATGAAGTCTGGGTCAAATCCTTCGTAAAAGCCGGACAAGGCCTGCACAGCGAGGCGTCATGACTTAGCATATGTAAGTGTTTCCAATAAGCCACGTTCGTAATTTGAGACAACGTCGTCGAGAGCCTGAAGCGCAGGTAAGACATTTGGTGGTAAGGTAAGGAATGACACGGCGTTCCATACATTTGTATACTTGGAGTAAGAAATCAGCCAGTTCACAGATGGGAAATGTTTCCTTTGAGCAAGTTTCTTATCGAGACCCCAAAACACCTGTCGTACAGAAGAAAACGTATCAATTTCTTAGTCAAAATATCGGCAAGTGATAAGAACAACGGCAGCATCTTCTGTGAAAGGCTTCCAGATTGCCAGTAAAATATCCACGTAGAAGAGCGTATTCGGTTGTACCGACCTGGACAATACCAAGAGTGGCCGCAGTTACGGGATCAGAGAAATCTCCTCCGGGTGGGGACACAGCACCAACAATTGTGACACTTCCTGTGCGATCGGGACTACCTAGACACCTGACCTTTCCGGCACGCTCGTAGAAAGAAGCCAAACGTGCAGCCAAATAGGCAGGATATCCACTGTCGGCAGGCATCTCAGCCTGCATATACAAGTGAGACCAACGTTAACACCACCTACAGTCTGGTCCATAAAAATAAGCTCCGACTACACAACACCGTCAGGAGTGGCAGATACGCACATTCACTCAAGAAATCGACCCAACAAGACTGAAGCAAGTCCTGAAAGCTCTCTGTAAGAAAGAGGTACTGGAGACGAATGTACTCACCAGACGACCAGAAATCTCACGAAGTGCCTCAGCCCATCGTGATGTGGAGTCAGCCATCATACTGACATTGTATCCCATGTCACGGAAGTACTCGGCCAACGTAATACCTGCGGAGATTGGCAACACTAGTTTAATATCTATTTCCACTTCGGTGAGTACAGACTCACGAAAAACTCTTGTCTGCGGTGTAGATAATTTGAAGAGCTTCTGCAACTAATCACTGACAAGTAGGAGTTAGTTTTTTAGTGCCATCGAACTGATTGACTTCCTGCGATGCAGGTAGATATAGAGATCGTCAAAGAGCAATCAGTGCGTACCTGTGTAGATAGAAGCTTCTCGAGCTGCCACTGGCATATTTGAAGTGTTAGCAACAAGAGTTGTCCTCTTCATGACAGATTCCTCACGTCCGTCGGGTAAAGTCATGGTAAGTTGGGGGAAATCCATAAGCACCTGCAAATAACTCACACACGTCAGTGATAGCTCGTTAAGTATTCAACGGAGAGATAAATAACGAGTGCCAATTGGATAGTAGACGAAACAAACCTCAGCCATCTCGTTTCCACGCTCTCCACATCCGACGTACACGACACCGTGAGAGTTCGAATACTACAAGCGAAACCATGACGTGAACGTCAAAATCAAGAAAATTCTGACGAGCAAACTGAGCCTTACGACGGCAATGTACACAAAAGAGTTAAGTTCATCAAAAGTATCGACAAAGCATCAGTGAGAAGGATCAGACGTCGATAAAATAGCGAAGATCAAAACCTCCACTGATTGAGACGTAATAAGACGGCATAGTCGTCAAAGTGAGCGTTCCATTTAAGCAAACTGAGAGAGGTAAATAATTAAGAAAATTCGAGCAGGGTACCGCGCTTTCTACATAATATTCGACCACAACTTCAATTTGCTCCGGTGAGCCTTTAAAGGACTAACCTTTGACAGAGCTTGACTAATAACAGTCTTTCCACATCCGAAAGCACCAGGAATAGCGCAAGTACCACCAAGCACGGAAGGAAACAAGGCGTCGAGTACACGCTGCAATATAATGCCAGAAAAAAAGTGTTAAGCTTCACCTTTCTAGGACATAAATCGATTAGGTGTAAGAGATATCTACAAACGACAGAACAGTTCTCATGTAATTGAAGTCTTCAAAAACGCAGCATAGAACACGAACGTAATGTCCATTCCTAATCATCTAATTACCTGCCCGGTAAGAAGGGGAGTATCAGCAGGAAGCTTGGTAGCTGAGGGTCTTGGTGTCCTCACGGGCCATGTCTGCATATTTCGAATTAAATACAGTAAGCACAACCACAGAATGATTTCCTCGCGTGGCTAGGCCACGCATGTAAGGGATTGACCAATGTTTCTCGATGTATAGAGCATACAAGTTCCACCTGACGCCTTGCAAAAGACACACTGGGCATGGACTGGGACAATTCATCAAGAAAATCTCTAGAGTCGAATTCAAGAAGTTGTGATATCAAAAAGCTAGGTGGAAATCAATGAATAGGGAGATGAAAAACCTGCAGCATGGTAAAGGACTTCTTTTTGCCCTGGAACTCCAATTCCAAAATTTTCTCCTACAGCACAATCGATCGCGTCAGTTAGCAGTTTATTCGAGAGCAAACTACACCAAGATTCAGACTGTAGGTCGTGCTTCCACACTGATCCAATTGAGAGAAAGAAGATTAATTTTACCAGATCTTCTGGAATAACTGCGGCACTGAGTCAAAGATAATCAGAAAGAGCTAGACTCTTCGACAGGCAATTACATTACACTCGCAGGCGAAAAAAGATACTGATTTGCATTTTCGGTGACCACTAGCCATTGCTTGGAAAGCCAAAACGTACAACCTCACATAACTGATAAAACATGCAAGTTTGATGATATGAGAGGAGTGTCCTGGGCATTGCTTACCGTGATAGAGTACTGACCAGGCTCGGCTACATATGTAACCTTTCCCATCGCACCAGGAGGAACACCAATGTGGTGCTCGATAAGCGAGTTCTCGAAGACAGTCTGAGGCAAGCTCACAAGAAATAAACATCAGGTGTTGGTACAATCTATGACCCGTAATAAATTGGAGACAAGAAAAAACATTTCAGAGACGACCAACGAAGAGTTTGCAACACTCTAGATTTTCTAAAACATAAGAACTTTGGAGTCTTACCCCGTATAAATCTCCTCCGGTGACCGAGTCTCCAGTGGTAACATGTTTTGGAGCCCACTCCCACAGTTTAGTTCTGTCGAGAGCGGGAACGGCGACTCCTCTTGGAATGTACACGTCATTGCAGTTCTTTGCGATAGCTTTCAGTGGACGCTGAGTAGGTCAACAAGGAGAAAAATATTTGGTTCAGTATTCCCGCTATACTAGCCAGTGTCACCTACTAGAAACTAGGACAGAAGCTGGATTACAGCAACAGAATACTACATAAGATCACACTCTTCTCACCAAACAGAAGTGTGCAGAGTACTCAAAGAACTCCTCACCTGAATACCATCAAAGATGTTCTCGAGAATTCCGGGTCCAAGTTCGACAGACAAAGGCTGCAATGAAACGAAGAAATTATTCAGTGGGTAGCCGTTCAATGGAGAAACTCAGTTTGATGCAAAGAATCAGCTACTTTATTACATTGCTGAATACTATATATGCAACGGAGCAAGACTACAGAACCGAAGAAGTAAAGGAAGAAGGGTGCACCTTGCGAGTACGCAACACGGGGTCGTTAACCATCAACCCAGCAGTTTCCTCGTACACTGCAGCGAAAACACGTATTGAAAGCACGATCAGAATGCGCAATCGTTAGTATTGAGCAGAGAAAAGAGGAAGAACTGAAGAAGAGGAGGAAGTACTGCCTGTGAAATGAGGCTTATTTGCAACAAAAAATCAAGGTGTGGATGGCAAACCTTGAATGGTAGCAGAGTCACCCTCCAACCTAATGATCTCTCCAATCAACTTGTCATGACCAACACGCACTAGCTCGTACATGGCAGCTCCTCCCATGCCCTCAGCCACGACCACAGGTCCGGAAACCTGTATTAATAACCAGCTCGACAAAGCTCATGTTAGGCCTTTTGAAGTCAAACAATTTGCGCCAATATAATTCAAGGCCATCTTCGTTGTTGCGAAAATGCTGGCCCCAGAGCGATCTATGCATTGATAAATTTGCTCCTTCGAGGAAGTCCATTTGTCGCTGTCCGTAATAAGGAGCTTCATTCTAACACCAATCCACATCGGGCCAATCATTGTTTGTATTTATTGGGACTGCAATTTTGTTGCTTTCCAAGTGCCTCTCGAGATCAAAACATCGGGTGAACTGCTTCATCTCAAGGAGTTGTAGGTAGTATAATGAAGAACTCAGTGAGCTGGGCAGTCGGAGGTTCCAATTGTAGCAAAAGATCAATGTAATGAGGTCGAAACTACGTGCGCTTACAATCTCAGCTAACCAATAAAGTCCCACTAAATTATGTTATGATAGGAAACATGATCGGTCAAGATTACTGCACAACTGTCTTGTTCGACAGCACTAGGTAGGTTGAAGCAAAGTTTACAGTGGCACATGTACAACAGTAGACATGTTCCGCAACTAACCTAAAAGCGATACTTCCAAACGCATAAGACACATTGGAGTCCTAGATGAGAATACAAGTTAGATACTACAGGGTTCCGAAAGGCGCTGTGACTATCTTACTCGCCGGACATGAACGACCCAGAAGAACTTCAGACAAGAGGTCATATTTGTCGTTGTGTGACGATGTCCTACTTGTCAGAAGGACATCGTTACACAAAGACAATGAGAGTGCATGTTATTTAAGAAAAAAACTTAAAGCTTATGACTGACAATCAACGAAAGCCCAAATCTCTTCCATCACTGGTCGTACTAACAACTCGATCGACCCATCTGGATCCCGGATCCAGGATCCAGAACCTGCTGGACGGTTAATTGTGTCAAAACTGTCAAGAGAGCTTCTTTGACCGAGGCTCCCGTTCCCTTACTACCCGCAAGTCTAAATCGCACTGATCCAACGAGCTGAAGGAAACATAAGAAGCTAGTCACGCGAACGGATTCCGAACCACTCCAAACTCAACCCCGATCTTCACGCAATCCTCTAATTCCTCATCATCTTGCTACGCAGCAGCTCACAATCACCTCCACGACTCCAGATCCGTTTACCACAGGAGAACTTCGCCTAACCCCTCACTGCAAAGCACTCAGTCGCGGAAACCAGCAAACGATGGGCTGCAACCATCGCTGAAAAGCACAAAAACGACTCGAATTCCAGTCCGGAGAGAAGGCACATCGTGATCTAACCTTGCGGACCCAGCCATAGTCGCTTTCATCCTCTTGGTCTTCGAAGGACACGATACGATCTCCTGTCACAGCCGGCATGGCTGCGTACGATCCTTTCGAGGGGGAGTACTGCCGATGGTCTGCGAGCCTCTCTCGCGTTCTCGCTCACAAGGGTGGGTGCTGTGCTCGCTGCCTTGCTCTGGTCGGATTCGATCCACTGAATGCAATGCAATTCTCCTTCCTTTCTAAAGAGCGTCCATGGCCTCAACGCTGCAGCGCTGGAGCTCTTTTGCTCTCGTGAGGAGTCGCCGTCGTCTCTTCTGCCTCTGTCCTCTGTGCTCCTCCTTTGAGAGCAGAGAAGTGCCGAGGCTCAGACTCAAAGAGGGAGCCAGCGACAGAAGGGCTCCGCCCCGCCCCCGCGCCTCCCCCACTGGCTGCCACAAGCGCTCCCCTTCCGCCTCTGTTGCCACCTGTCGGTCACCCCCCAACTCTAACCATTTCCCGTTCCTCCTCCGCGGGCTCCTCCCCGACGACAGGTCACTTCTTTTCCACTGGGGCTCCTTCGACACTCCATTTTTTACCTCTTCCGTCTGTCGCTCTGTTCTCTCTCGCCCTGCCGAAAGAGCCAGTTTCTCCGACTTCTCTTGCGCCATCGGACTTTAGAGAAGCACCTTTTGCGGGTAGATCTACGCGTCCTTTACTTGTGCGAACACGTGGAACTTACAGAATGTTAAAAAACCGTCTTCGTTTTTCTTTTTTCCCTCTTTTTGGGTTATCTCAAAATAATTTCCTTGCTTTTTTCCTCTGCTAATATGGAACGAGCGTTATCATGAATCGTAGTGGAATATGGTTGTGAGGTCACCCTTTTTTATTCGATCTTATTTTCATATAAATGTTGTATAAATTATGCTAATAGATTGTACCAATAATTTTTCCTAGAAACGGTCATAAGCATCCTACTCAATGTGAGATTGAGTTCAGAAACGGTAATCATAGTTTTCCAGAATATAGTGATGTGCATGAATATCGTCTGATTATAGATCTAACTTTTGAGTTATATGTACCTATGAATATAGACTTGGAAATGTCAACCATTTAGCAGAAAGATATTGCTATACTAGGTGATATGGTTACATAACACCTAGCTAGTTATTTAATATCTAGCTGATTTGATCTGATCGAATCCCTCTTTATCGAATATCTTACAGAATAGTTAGCAAAATAGATGAGATTATGAATATCTTTTTTTATTTTTAGGCATTTCACCTCTTATTGATTTTAATATCCTAGGTACAATTTTTCATTTCCAGTTTACAATGTAATCCCCGCTCGTTCCATTCATGTAAGGTTTGATGGGTCTTCCCATAATTTTATTTTACTGTAGCAAACTTCCTTCTTTGAAATTGTACACTTGGAAATCATATAATGATGTACTTCCGTTAGTTCTCCGGAACCAGGTTCCCTCTGGTTTCCTCGCATGCACCGTCGGAATCTGAACGGAGCTGCGAAAGGGTAGTCAACATCAAGAGGGCGAGTAGCGCCACTGTCGCCTATTTTGCAGTCGCAGAATCCGAGCCAACGATGGAGATCGACGGTCGAAGATTAGGTAGGCTCCAGAGTGATTTTTGAGCTGACCCAATAGAAACCAGTGCCCTTGCTGTCAACACCTCTTCGTGCCGCTGGCAACCCGGATACTGGTCCTAATCATTACCATCTTGGTGGGCTCCACCATAATTACATATCAAATAATTTGATCTATTCGTCGTCGCTCGGAACAGGACCGACTTCCATTGGCCCGTATCTGCGACACCTGTATTGCCCTGGTTCCTTCGCGACCTCAACGGGGCTGACGACGTCAAAGGTTCCCACGAAACCCGGTATTCCAAGGACGGCCGAAAAGGAATGCAACGGGTTTGTGGCCTGTTAAAGAGGAGCCTGACCCTCCACTCTGACCGGATTTTGTTGCGTACCTCCTGCTACTCCGGGAAGGCTTTGCAGAGGAAACCATTGTACTGTGCTGTACGTAATCGAGGGGCATAGACCAGGAGTTTCAACACTTTGGCAGATATATAGCCTTCATTATAAACGTCCATGATATGTCATCCCCTTGGTTAAGTTTCTTTTCGTACACGCACATGTTTCTATGAGGTATCTAGATAAAGAGGGGAACGGAAGCGAGAAATGTAGTCGAAAAGAGGGAACACCCCAGAATTCTTTTAGGGAGGAAAGTAGCGAGGTATAATAGGACTTGGCTCGAATATCTTCACAGTATAAGATATGAGTTAATGCATCTAAACATCTTTATTATCTTATCAAATACTATGTAATGGAAGGAATCATTACCAAACAAAATATTTTGATTTGATTGATGTATGATGGAATAATATTTCGACTGATGTATGATTGTATTGGCCACCCATTGATCAATGGAGAGGAATGTTGTGCACATGATCTACAATAAGACGCAGTAAGTAAATAGTAAATCATGCAATCTTTTAGTGGAAATTACTTGATGGGATTAAGGGGAAAGTCAAAACACTCGATGGTACCCAAGAGTTTTACTTTTACCCAATGTGACCCCAGCCCACCGTTGGTGATGTTCCAATACATTATGGATGTTATTTTGGGTAGGAATATGAGGTTCCGCAAAATCACATCGGAAGTACTTCAAACTCATGATTGTGCTCGTAGCTTTTTCAGACATGGCTACAAACTACAAACTCATGGTGACGATCGCATCTGAGCTAATTAATCTGAGCCCGGATTTTACCTTTTTAATTTAATCGGATTATGAAAATAGATTGCATGTTTAGAAAGCCAGACCGGTCCGATGACCAAAATTTTCAAAAGAGTATGCCGATCTGATGGCTAATCGATTGATAGGATTGAAGAACAAACGAAATGAAGTCTCTTTGTACAGTTTTTCTTTTGCATCTAATCTTGTCTCGTGTCTAAAGGTACATGCTTGCGGTACGGTATGAATGTTCGATGTTGCACCAGTGTTGTAAATCACAGGCGAGTAAACAAATGAACGGGGGTCAGAAGATTGCTACTACTCAATTTCCCATTGTTGATTAGAAAAACTTTTAGTGGAATAAGATTGACGGTGGATTGTATGGTTGACGAGTGGAGTCCGATGGGGTAAAATGAAACCTGTCAAGTCCCATCTAAAACTTTGAGTTTCCCAAAGAAATCATCAAGTAATTTCTTCAACATTTTATGTTACAAACATGTGGAGTTCAATTTATATAACTTCATAGAATTTCAAAGTTAGATTAACAAATATTTAATATAATAGCATAATAAGACTGATTATCTAGGTATTGCAGCTAATCTTTGTTACAACAAATACGATAGATGCATGTAAACTAAAATATATTACACATTTATATAACAAAAGATATATACATGTCCCTATGTTAGCTATCTTCTTGACTATGTATCAAATATATATATATATATGGAAGTCAGACTTCTTAATTTAATGTGAAATTAAATCTACATAAACTAAATTTGATATTACAAAAATCTATGTTTTAGATTCACTTTATGATTAAGCAATACATGCCATCAAAATTTAAAAAATAGTAACATCATAACTTTATTTTTATTTCATGTATAGTATTGATATTAACAAAATCTTATGCTTTTGAACCTAATATAAGTTTGTTGATTAGAAAGCATAACAATGTTTAAATGGAAAAAAAGTTGATGCAGTTTAAAGATATTTCAAGATATGATGTATGTGTACGAAATGAGCATCATAGTGCTCATTTCACATAAATCATATCTTGAAAATCCATTGCTCAATATAAATCCTATTATATTCAAAGATATTCATATTAACATGCATTATGAAGGTGCATCTAAATGAATTAATATGCACATGATTCATTTGATTCAATCAAATACAACATGTAGAATAAAAATTGGACTTGAAACTCAATATCTCATCAACTTAGATGCAACTGTTAAGTTTTAGCTAAAGTTTTGAATGATTTTAATTCATTTTGAGATGGATTAGTTAGACTAGAGTTTTCAAATTGTTTTGTAAATTTTTGAATTTCATGAATTAATTTAAAGTATCAGATTTTGATAGATGCATTATCAAATCAAAATTCACAAGTTTAAATATTAGACCTACTACTAAAAAATTCAAAATAATCTATGATTATATATAATAATTAATGATTTGATAGTTATATAAATACATCAAGTTTAGCATTATGATTTCATAGATAATTAGAAATCATTAAAGATAATAGAGTTATTTTTGGAAGATAGAATATCTCACACAGTAATATGCCATCAAATTATATCATACTATGAAAGACATGATTCAAATTTGTACATACACTTCAAAATATTATTTTTATCTGAATAAAAAAATTTTACAAATAATATTAAAACATATAGACAGCCAAAATATAAAAAATGTTGATCAATATCAAGAGTAGATACCCAAAAAAATTTAAATAAGAAATCAATCTAATATCTATCTCTAGATAATTTTAGAAGCTAATTGGTCATAAAACATTACAAATAATGTATAGCATGGTCATTTCATATAATAATAATAATAATAATAATAATAAAACAAATTTCATTGAATATATTTCAGTTTTGTGTACACATTATCAAGTTTAATATGAGCAAAATGTGCATGAAAAATGGAAGAAATAGGTTTTAATTCTGATTAATTTGATATTCATTTAAAATTATTATAATATTCATTTAAATTGAATATATAAACATATCATATTAAATTAAACATAAGTATTATAATCATATTTAGTTAATTATCATTCAAATATAAATTAGTATATGAGTGAATTTATAGTGAAATAACTTGATTATCGTGTACATAATTAGAAATTTGAATTTTTTGACTGAATGCAACATTTGAGAAAATCATTTGATTGTTTGAATAATTTGTCATGTACTTTATCCACGATCAATGAATATAATAGCCAAGATAAAATCTATCTTTGTATATGTTTGGATCAAACATATAAACAAACATTTTGACTACTTTCACAATTTCTTTCCAAATACTACAAGTATTGTTTTGTTGAATGAAGTAAGCTTTAAAATATAACATATACAATTGATACTTGCAAATATTCAAATAATCTATATTTGATGTAATCAAAATGAAGTTATCAAAATTTGTTATGAAGTTGAAGTATATATTTTTTTGCAACATTTGTTCATAGTTTATAACTTATATATTTTTGGCTTAAATATATATTTAAAAATAGGGAAAAAGTTTAAAATTTAATGTACACATTCGAATATTCAATATAAAATAGATTTTGATATGACTTTACCAATGAATGTAAAAATTATATATTAATTTTTTGTTGTAAAAATATAACAAAATATTGAAATGTAAAAAAATCATCATTATTTTGAAAATAATCACATAAAATCATTTGAAAAATAATAAAGTTTATTATTATTATATTTTTCAAAAATTTGATGCTCTAAATTTTTTTTTTTTATATTCATATTCATAATTTCATTTTTTTAAAGTTGTTCAATGTTTAAACACATCATGTTTTCAATTCATATAATGAAGATTTTGATTTAATACACAATTCTATATGCATGTATATTTTTTTTTAGAATATCATTATTAATTTAAATCAATTATATAATCATACCATCTTATATTATATTATTGAGGCATAAATTGAATTTGCTTTATTACATTTCTTTAACTTTATAAAAATGAATCCATTTTTGTTGTAGGTTGTTTAGAAGTTCATTTTAACTTTGAACATACTTGAAAGCTAAAGATGTTTCAATAGATTTTGAGAAAAAAAATACTTGATGGTAAATTCGCAAAACGCAAAACATTTGTTGGGATCCAACATGTTTTATTTTATATGATGGGATCCCCTCCAACGATCATAAAGCCCACTGTCGCTCATGCTCAATAACAAATTTGTGTAACTTAATATTTGGTTACTAAAATGTTAGAAAGCTACTGATTGTACTTAAGTCTAAAGTACTTTTAGAAATTATTTGATCATGAGACTTATGTGTTTTTGTAATAACATATGAATAATTGTTATGATAAAATGATATACATAATAGTTGGCTGGTTAATAAAAATTGTCATGCACACCTTGACATTATTGAATAAAAATTCAAATCACGCTCTTTGATTTCCCTTGTATATTATTGTGGGAGTAGCTATCAAAATTGTGAATTAATTGCTTTATCTGTAGACATTGTTTTAATAGTTGTTTTATTTCAAAATAATAGCATTTGTGAATGTCTAGTTGGTATGTTTCAAAATTTTTAACTCCCACTCAAGAGAATTCAAGTACGTTTTAGGAGTTTTGTTACATGGATCTCTACTCTTTGTTCGGCCATAAGTACATGTCGTTCATTGGAATTAGATCCATACAATGAATTGTATCTAATCCAAAATTCATATAAAAACAGGGATAACAGTTGTAATCATCTTTAGTTAATTGAAACTAAAATAAAGGTTATAAATTGAGTAGAGTACATACTAGTGGAATATATACAGTGCCACGTCAGCATTCCGTGTGCTAGTTGAGTGTGTTAATTGAGAATGACAAAACATTAATCCGTGTGCTTGTAAGGTAATATCGGATGTTCCCGAAGGGACTGAATGTAATGATTGAATGTGTTAGTTGGTAGCGACACGTCTCCAATCTTTGTGCTCTTTAGGTATATCCGTCATAAAACCAATCCGCTAAGAGTGGATTGGATGGTGATGATGAGATCTTATCTCCTTATACTTGTTGGTAAGAGTTATATAAGAAAGAATATAAACATTGTTGATATCTTTCATTTTCAGAGTTTAAGTTTCCATATTCGAGTGAGCTTCTCTTCGAATCCTAATGTTACAACGGTGAATTGCTGTACCTTCATGGAGTGCAAAGTAAATTGTGTCAATTTCAACAAATTTTCGTGTTCCACAAGTATAGCATTAGGTAATTTTTTCAAATATTGATAATATACAATTTGCAAATAATTTTTGTTATTTATGCAAAATGTCAATTTTATAAATAATATGCTTTCATGTAAAAAGTAAATAAAAAAAAATAAAAGATTATGATATTGAGTTCATAAATTAAAACTATGAACAATTTTGATATAAATAAATGTACATTAGATTGGTTATTTATTAAACACAATTTATATATTATCAAATATTATACAAAATTTTTAAAATCAAATGTTTATAATATTTTATATTACTTTTCATCAATAATAAAAATTTTATTTATCAGATTCAATTCATTTATTTTATTAAAAATAAAATAATTATATATTTCAAAATAACTATAAAAATTTAAATTTAGGAAAATTGCAACGCCTTTATTGTGATGTTAAAAAATTACTTTCAAAATAAATTATAAATATAAATATAATTTATTAAGTTTAAAAATGATATATTGAATATATAATAAAAATTATAAATGAAACAACAAAATACTTTATATTTGATAATTGAACATCAGTTTAAAACTCTCTTTTAGTACACAATCATTATTTTCTATTTTTTCTTGAAAAATATCAGCAAAATTTAATAAATAAAAAATACAGTAAATACCTTTTCATCTGTAGTTTTCATCTAGATTTTGTAAATATATTTGAGAAAAAAATTACAATCAACAAGAAATCACTCAATTTTCATTTTAAAAAAGAATCCATGAATTGATACATTTTACATATATTTTTATTATACTCCTATTAGCTGGAATAAAAATCTAAAAATAATCTTACAAGATATAAGACACTATTTGATAAAATCTACCAAGAAGGTAAATTTTAAATTAGTTTAATTTCTTTTCCAAATATATGAAGATATAAAATTATTTTGATCATTTATATCTAATAACAATTTTTTTGTTGATTTTGTGGCAAAAGTTGAATGAATTGTTTGTATTTGTACTCAGCAAAGTTAATAAGAAGGTTTGCAATTATATACCAATGTAAAGTCTTAAGAAAAATAAATTAATTTTTCAAGAAAATTAATTATAGACTTGTTATCTTTTCTATCAATAGGGGTTATAATCAAATAAAAAAAATATTAATTGATCAAAATAAGTCTTACGTTCTCTTGAATCCATGAATCCAAAAAACTTTACTTGTTTATGATGTATGTGGTAATTTTGTAGATGATTTTGAAAATAGCATAGTTGCATATAATACGGCTTGTCTTGATACTTCTAAATTTATGAGTTTTTGTTACAACATTCTATGTTTTCAGTTTGATTTGAATTTAAAGTTTTAGTGAATCATATAAATTTTTTTCTATAATAAATTACTATAATTTGATGAATTTTTTTATATTCATAATGTATATTTTGCACTATTTTTTATTCATTTGATAATCACTATATTTCCAACGTACAAATAGTAATTATTTTTTTTATTTCATATTCTACATTCAAGAACATACAACATGATATCATCTATTAATACATAGTTTGTACTTTTATTTTCATAAAATGTGTTTATTGCTTGTAATAGAATGAGATAATGAGACCATAAAAAAAGAGATATTTGCTTGATGGTATCCATTAAGTTTCATTTTACCCTGTGGGACCCCAGGGACGGTGTGCCGTCGATGAGCTCTAGTAGATGTTCTAATATGAATATATTCTTGAGACTAATTCAACCACGAGGGAGCAGCAGAGTGAGAATTTTGACGGGGGATCGGAACACATAGTGGGCTGAAACCTTTGGGCGAGTGCTGGAGATTCAAAGCAGGTGCAGAGCTTAAGGCGACAAATGCATTAAGCTGGTCTGCCATTTCACTTCCACAACCTCAATGCCAATCTCTACCACTTCCCCATGATCAAATCAAACTATACCAGCCCAATTGAGCCTGCCCCCTTCCCCTTGTTAGATGCGCCAATCTTTGCACCTGCTTCAAGAACGCGACTGCGGGATTATCTTTTCGAACTCATGCCACCACTCTCTGTGCCGAGCTTAGAAGTACCCAAGCCGCGCTGGACGTAAATTCATCAATGTCAGAGTCGCGCCGTAGAAATAGGTGCAATGAATCTATCTCAGAATGCCTGCGCTCGTTTTCCACGCTGATAGCAAGAGAAGGCAACAAACCCTTGAGGACCTCCGAACAAATACAAGGCAGCACCATCTATTCATACTAGAACAGTATGACGTGTGCCGTCGTTGGGGTCACATCGGGTAAAACAAAACTTGATGGGTCCCATCAAGCAAATATGTTCTTGATGGAGTCCCATCAAGCAAATATTTCCATAAAAAAATATTTGCATTAAAAAAATAAGTTCAAATCATTTCATTTTTATTAAAACAGAAATTATTTGAAATGATTTTGAAAGTTGACTTTCACTAGATATATATTTTATTATATTAAGATCAAGTTTCATTTCTTTAACAACAATAATCAGTAGAAATTCTATGTACTGGTTATTGCATGGCTTATATCATGTAACAAATTAAAATTTTGACTAATCTAACCATTTTGTAAATCTAAACTACAGTTTTTTTTATATTTAAAAGCTAGCATTGCAAGATAATTTTTAAAAATTTAAAAATACTTATAAAGGGAGAATCCGATAAATACAGTGGTGAAACGTCAAGCCAAATGATCAACACAAGAGACACATTGTATAATGTGGTTCACCCTCAAGAGGTATACGTCCACCAAGAAAGATCAATTGTGAGTATTACTTTAGTGAAGGATTCGGAAGAAAAATTCCTCTTCTATTTGTTAAAGATCCAATTGTTCTCTTGGTGATCGATTTTGGGATTGGAGATTACGTCTGACTCGGTGATGACTCCATTGATGGCCGCGACAATTGCCAAAATGGTCTCGCATGACAGATGCTTTGCCATTCTGCCTTCGAAGTAGGTCACAATGCTTGCTCCCGATTCTGCTCCTACAGCATGCTAAAGTTCTTTGGAAGGAAAAGCAAGTTTGTCTAGTGCGCAAACTTTTCTTAGCTTGGAGTTTGGGATTGAATCTTTGTAGAGCGCAATTGTGCGCGGTGGATGTAGTAGAAGGTGGTAATGGCAAATGCTACAAAGCGTTAAGAGACTTGTGACAAATGTTGGACTTTGTTGCTTTCCTCATCCATCCTTGAATGACCTTAGCAACCTTTAATTGAAAGAATATCCAACCCTTGGCCGAAGCGATCATACCTCTGGAACTAGACATCCATCTCGTACTCCGGTGCTTTTAAGAATGCGGTTTGGAAACATATATGTGCTTAGCTCTTTGAGCCTTTATATTTTCTTGCAATCGCTGTCCATATGGACACAAATGGATCAAATTAAACCTCTGATTTACAGACTTCTGACAAGATTCATCTCACCCGCGTTCGATGGACTAGAGAGCTAATAGCGCTAGTTAAATCTCATTTGTGCTCCTCCAGCACGGCTCGCAATGCATTTGATTTTTTACGAGCTTTCGGCATGAGGCGTTAGTGCCAAAGCCAAGGTTCTGGGCTTCTACACCTCATATATGGACCACAAAAACTTTGTGTTGAAAAACTTTTAGCTTTATTTCAAAAAACTATCACAAACTTAAAAAAATCTATAAATGTCACATTTTTTTCACAACTTAGTCAAAAACTGTGAGATGTCAAAAAAATTTCAATAAATTTTAGTCGTGAAAAAACTGTAGGTAAATTTCATCTTTGACGCTAGCGACAAGACCTATCACCTAAAATTGCCTCAAACTAGACTTTAGCATACTTGAAAAACTTCAAAAAAACCGACACCGCCACTGTAAGAATACTCCTCACCACTGAATTTTTTTGGACTATGGAACTGTCAAACTTTTTTGCTTTTTCGTCGAATAGGTATTCAAAGTTGAGAAAAAAACATGAAAAAATTGTCACTTCAGAAAACACGAGAAAGAAAAAAACTGTCACATTTAAATTTTGGATCCCGTTAGAAAATAGTCATCTGTCGTAACCGTTTTCAACCTGTCTCAAAAATGAAAAAAACCTATGAGTTGAAATTTTTTCACACGAACTCCAAACCAAAACCAGCTCTAATATCAATTGTAGAAGGTAAAACCTTGAAAAACACTCAATCCATGCAATTAACATCAAACACAAAAATTACGTGGTTCATCCTCAAGAGGAGTGCTACGTCCACCGAGAACACGCGATGCTTTACTCACAAAAGACTCTATGTACATGGTAGAAACTATGATATTTAATCCTAGTCCAAACGATCTTAACTGGAGTTAAGCTCAACAATACTGTCTTAAAGAAAAATTATAGTTATATAATGTAAAAAATATTTTTCTTAACTATTAAAAAACCAAAATATTTGATAATTTGATAAATCATATTTCTTACTTATTAAATAATATTTCTATTTCTATTTATGAATTAAAAATGCATGATTTCAATAATTTTGATATAATTTTTGTTGCATTGTAAAAAGAAAAATGTGCTTTCAGAATTAAATTACTATAATGATATTCAGATATTAAATGTGAATATAATTTTTTTAAATAAAAATATATCTTTTAAAAATTTGCTTTAGATATAGAATTTTATAAATTAAATTTCTTCTTACAAAATAGATATTGAAAGGCGTAAAAAATTTGTCATGATATTTTTTTAAAATATATTACATTTTAAAAGATATTTAAACACATGAATCTTCAATACTTGTATATTAAAATGTTAACAAGTTGATTAAATGATGTTGTAATATTGAAAGAAGAAGATTCAATAGTTAATAATAATCACATTGTGAGGTTGAATAATATCCACTTCATATAGGTTAGTCTGTACATGACTGTTTTGAAATGTTATAAGAGATAAAATCTGATTGTCATAAAAAAGACTCCTTACGAATGTATAATATGACAAATATCAATTTGCAACAAGATATTTGATGTGTCATCTTTAAGTGATATAATCATGATCATATTCAAATCTTCCTTTCAAAATTTTTAATGCATCAAAGAAATGGCAAGTATCATTATGGGTACACAAATTGATGAAGAATCATTTCAACTAACACAACATCTAATATGGTTGTGATCTAACACACAAATGATGAATGATGCATCATTTGTAAATAATCCATTACTAGTCAAATCTAAATCAAATGTCATGATTTTGAGCAGTTTTTTTTTTGGTAGAAAGAAATAAGTATGATTACATATGCGAAAAGTCAGAAAGAAAATATGGTGCTAATGATTTGATGATATGTTAGAAGAAAAAAGCATCAACTTAAAATCACAACTATATTAGTTATGAAATATACACTTAACAAAGTTCTTGAAGATATAATTATTCATCTACATGAATAGCTAGCAAGAACAACAATGTAGATTAGTGTCTTCAAACATATAGTTGTATGCTGAGAGTCAATCTCTCTGTTCTATTAGCTTAAAAATTATATCCAACTATACATGACAAATTGCCAAGTTTATAGACTAGTGGTTTAGTGATAAGGCAACATGGTATCTCACTTATCGCAACATATTGTGTAGCTAATTTTAGACTGTGTTTTGATTTTGTTTTTTAATAACAGGCACTAAACATTTTGTGATTCTATGTATAACACAATAACTTCTCGCGTAACAACATCATATGTTAGTATGTCATATGTCTGTAGATCTTTTGATCTTGATAATTTGGATACCCTAGGTGTTTGTAAGACATGATGATGTTATCGTACAAAATGAAGGGCCAGCCCTTATTATTCTCTTAGTTTTGTTCATTGTTGGGTTAATATTGTCTTCCATATTTTCTAATTTTCATGTGATTCCGGAATTACTATGACATTATGACGCAGGAATGTGTGAGTGAAAATTGGCGGAGGAGAAAAAACCTACAGACATATTTAAAGATGGAGTTTGAGAACAACGAATTAGAAGGGGAACGACACAAAGACCTCCATTTTTCAATTTAAGGTGACAAAGGCATCCTATGGAATCCGAACTAATAGAACCTGATGCATCTGGACGAATGTGGAACAAGACAATGTGGAAGCTATGTCAAATGTCACGTGGGGAGAAGGACGAGACGCGTGCTCAGAAGGACGATCGAATGCGCTTCCAAGTCGTCATGCGTCTTTGCTTGGGGTCTCAAGAAGTCCGAGAATTTTCGTCCTTCCGAGAAAAAGTTCAACATTGGCAGCTTGGACGTGAACGGCGGACTTCTCGAGCCCCGTGGGTGGGCCCCGTCGCAATTGCGCACCGATGTTGATTGAATAGACGGGCTATCTCATGACACGGCATTTTGTTTCGTCCTCTGTTCTGTTTGGAGGCAGTTGAATGAGCTCTCAGCATTACATGATGAGCAATGTTGGTGCTGATCGAAGGTTTGTCGACGAGGCTAGTTGAGTCACGCGACGCGGGAGGTTCTTGTGGACCTCGAGGTGATGGCGTCCCCTGGTTTCGAGCGCGTCTGGGGAGCTTGGCTCGATCAGGCTTTGTTGGATTTGGGGCGTCTTCAGCTGAATCGGAAGTTGTTGTCGATCAACAGTTCGGTTCATTCCGCCCGCGATGGTTGTAGTAAGCTGCGGGTTGAGAATTTGGGCAGTTTGGAGAATGTCGAAACTTTTGAGGCTTTGGGGCCTTGGGATCGGGAGACCGTGGACATGACGGTGTCGCAGTCAGATTTCACAGAGTGGCTGGGCGGCGATTCTTCTACGGGTCAGTTATATGCCAGAATTTTGTATTTCAAATTTGTTCTAAATTCATGTACGTACGTATTTCATAGAGTTAAACGAGGAAATGATTGAGAATGGTGAGAATTAGCCAATGTTAATATCGATGCAGGGCTGATTGTAATAGTTTTACGAGGAGAGATTTGGAAAGCATTATAATGAACTCGCTTGACAGGACAGCGTGTCTGCGTTGACTTCGTTAAGTCGAATGATTCCCCATCTTCCGAGTCAACGTCATCAAAATCCAATCACAGCTTGCGCCTGTTTTCTGGGAATGATTACTTGGGCCTATCTGCTCATCCCTCAGTTCGACTAGCTGCCGCTCGGGTGAGCCAAGTCTAACTGGCCAGTCTAGTATGTTCATTAGCGCCGGATTGGAAAATATTACTTGAATTGTGTAAGAGTCCAGCAAAATTTTTTGTGTTCAAATGTGAATTGTATTGTGTAGTGTTCAGGTTCAAATTCTTAAAGCATTGTCGCTCTTGCTCTAAAAATAAAGCTATTTGCTTCTTCGGTGCAATCTTAATTCTGGTGTACGAATCCCATTGTTCTCGCAAATGTAGGCTGCAATGGAATATGGAATGGGGCCCAGAGGTGCGGCACTTATATGTGGCTATACATATCATCATCGTCGATTGGAGTCGGCCTTGGCTGAGCTGAAACATACCGAGGTTCAACCAAGACCTTATGTACTTCTCTGTGTACTCCTTTCTCACGCAGAAGGGGATGTAATTCCTGCTTCGGTTGTAAGCGGACTTTAGGATATCCAGTACGTTGCCTCTTGACCGTGGTAAGGTTCCTTTTTTGCCCAGGAATGTTTGTTATGCCCCACTGGTTTCGCTGCAAACATGGCAGTTATGACAGCGCTCTCCAGTGTTCTGAAAGGAACTCTGTCAGCGAAGGGAGGTGCTTTCGCAATCTTTTCGGATTCTTTGAACCATGCATCGATCATAGATGGAGTCCGTCTTGCCCAGAAGACTGGTTATGCAGAAGTCTACCAGTACAGACACTCGGATATGGTGCATCTGGAGAAACTGCTGTGAGTGCCGAACTTTCTTCAAGGATTTCTTCCTTTCCATGTCTTCTGGATTTGTGCCTCGGCGAGTGTAGTTGTATTGTCAGCATCCCTCGATACCCTCTGTGTTACAGTCTTCAAGAAATTCATTACTAAAGAGATATGCAGTGATATCTATTCTAGAGCTAACAAAGCTGTTACTTCTGCTGAATCAATAAGATTGGATGTTCCACATTCTGTTCGTTACTTATGAGATGCACTGCTTTGAATGTTGGCAGGCTGGAATGTAAGCTTCAACGGAAGGTTGTGGTGACAGACAGGTCTGTTCCAACATTTTTTTCAATGCCTCCAAAATCGTTACGGGTGACGAGTGGTCGGTCTGTAAGCTTGTTGAGTTTTTATTATATTTTGATCTTTGATCAAGAGGGCTAAGGTTTTTTTCTCTATATTAAATTCGGTTGAAGTGTTACTCAGTCCGTGTGCTTGCTAATAATGCAGTTTGTTCAGTATGGATGGGGACTTTGCTCCAATGACAGAATTGGCTTCTCTCCGTCGAAAGTACAACTTCTTGTTAGTGGTCGATGACGTAAGCATCGATGTCCCTTCTCAAAGCCGATGGGATGTTATTTTGAAGTTCATAGCGTTGGCTTAATGGATTCCGAAGCAACCAAAGTGTTAATCTTGGGTCGCCTCTGGAAGGCTGAACAGTGCGAGTACATTATGCTCAGTAAATGGCATATTTGCAGAATGCTTTCTAGATTCGCTCATTTTTTGGCTTTGCCGTACTCAGTTATGTGTCAAGTGGATTCTCAGGCACATGGCACATTGGTCTGTGGAGAAAATGGAGGAGGTGTTGCAGAGGCATTCGGCGTGGAGCATGATGTTGATATATATGTGGGCACTCTAAGCAAGGCTTTTGGCTGCCATGGTGGTTTCATTGCAACTAGGTCAATTTCTCCTCATATTACCAAATATTCATGAAGATAGTCTTGGAACTATCTGATGACTTTACTTAGAATATATCATGATGAATTTTTGCTCCAGCCAGCTACAAAGCAGGATGAATTATACCTGGTGAAGTTTCTCAGCATCTTTGCTGTCATCATCACTATAGGATTCGCATCAGCTGATGCTTACTCAGATCAGTTGATCACAGATTGTGTTAATGCTACATACATCTCAGAGCGGTGGAGTTTACTTTACGTGCGTGGTGTGCAGCCGAAAATGGAAGCAGTGGATTCAGTCACGAGGCCGCTCATTCATATTCTCAACAGCCCTTCCTATTCCCGTTGTTACGGCTGCTTATGGTGTGTACTTCATATCAAACACCATCATGTTTGGGGATGTTTTATTTTTGAATGTTTTTAGAAAATTGTCAAGTTCCTACTGAATTCACAACCAGAGTTTTTGCAAAGCAGCTGCCATAGTTGTTGCACGTGAAGAGAAATGGAGGCAGCATGTTTTGTGGGAAAGAGTTCGACAACTGTCTGCTGGTATTGGCGTAGACTTGGTCAGCCCAATTGCTCCCATCATTATTGGGAGTGCAGACGAGGCCGTTTTGGCAAGCAGGTGTGCCACAACTTCCTTAACCGATTTTTTCTGTATGAAGAAACATGAGTGCGCAATCGTGGATCAGAGAAGGTCTTTTATTGTTCATCTTCGCCAGAGTGCTTGTTGCTTGCAAAGCACCTGCGGTTGATCATATTCCATCAAAATTATCAAAGTGAGAGTCCCAGAAGGGTTGAACTCGTGTGTCCTTTCTTGTGTCTAGGGAACTATTACAAGCTGGTTTTCATGTCCTCGCCATACGGCCGCCCACTGTTCCCGAAGGCTCTTCTAGGTATCTTCTACTCCACTCCTCGCTGCTTCTGTTAACAAACTAAAGAGCCAACTCTTTCGCTAGAGTTTTATGTCGATATCAAAGTTGACAAAGGAATATCCATCTGTACTATACCGTACCAACTTGGTTAATGACAATGTATCGCATGATTGTGATGTTATGTTGTAGACTTCGAATTACTCTGTCCTCATCCCACACGGAAGCCGATGTAGCAGCGCTATTGGATGCTCTTCCTTCATGGATCAAGGAACGGGCTAAAACACGGCCCTCGTTGAGCATCTCTTCATCCTGTAGATGGCAGCCTTCAGTTTTGACTGAAAGGTTGGGTCTTCTCGAACCCTTTAGTTCACGAGGGTCGAAGCAGTACAACAGAGAAGCTGGACTTTCGAGGTTATAAATTAGGACCAGGCGCAGATTCTTACCGTTCGCGAGTACAGTGCTGGTTATCGTGGTTAGTCACACGTCGTTAGTCAGGCCATTTTGTCACAGCGCCGTGTAGAAACTGTTTTAGTTGCTACTATCAATCGCACATGCTGGTCATAGTGTAGCGAACCCTGGGATTCATAATCTACAGGAGAGTAGGACACTCAGTGAGTTGAGGGTTTTAAGATCTACAGCAATTTTGCAACATAAGAGTAGTTCACGTAGTAAACGATTTTGTTAGTTCTGGCAGGAAAGCAATCGCTTATTCATGGTGGTCAATACGAAAAGAGCATTAGAACATTGTCTTTTGTAGGTTGCACAGCGTTCCTAGACTGAACGAATACTTTGATAACTGTTTACATCATGGTCTTTCGTCAAGTTCTACAATTTACGCCACAGCCTCTTTCACTTCATCGTGTTCGTTGAAGAGTGGTGAAAGGACATGAAATCTGAGATTTTATTTGGATGAGGCTGTTAGGATTCTTAATCGTCGTGTTGAATCTACAAGGCTCATCTTACATACGAAACGATTATAGTCAAAGTCTTAAGAAGTATGATCCAAGCACAAGGTTTGTTTCGATAATTCTTTCTGCACCTCCGAGTCCGAGAAACTGACCTTGAGTGACTCGTACAAGATCAAGAAGTCCATCTTGCTTTGTAGAACACTTCGTTTACGGTCAATATGATGAATGAAGATATGACGTTTCTTGAAAACAAATTTTCTCTTGGAGATTGATGTGGAAAATGAAATTCCGTCCCCTTTCATTGTGTCCAAGAAGACATGGTTATCGTTGATGATCTGACGTTTACTGACCAGACACGTCATTATCAAATTCTCAATTACCTAGTAATACAAGAATGATTCTCATTTTGAAAGAAATCGGACTTGGAAATTGCACAGAGCTTATGGACAAGAGAAGTACAATTTTTTCAACATCCCTAACTTCACCATGATAATTGTCAAGGAGTTTACGTACGTTTTATCACTACGCACACATTGCTCCTGAAATCCTGTAGCTCAGTGTTACAGACTTCAATAATACTAAGCTATCCTACAGTCTTCAATGAAGATTGCTCGAGAACGAGCTACCACCTATATACATGACTCGTGTCTAGTCGTCATCAGAGGTGGAGTAGGAGAGATACTGACCATGACACAAACTAATTCTCTTGTTGTCCTTTACACTTGGAGCCCAACTCTTCACTAGCGTTTGTGATCATCTGCTTTTAACTGTAGATGTTCTTGGTATCAAGTTTCTATTCTATAGATGGTTTTAAAGTAGTTTCTAACAATAGAATACGTGGCCTAGATGTCATGGACGTGCTTCTAAAAGTGAGAACGCAGGACTGTTCTTCTTCCATTACACGTCAAAAGGTGCAGACCTAATGGAAACATTCAGAGAAATCCGAATATGAGTGAGAAGAAGCTATAGCTGAAGCTTCAGTAGACGCGAGGGTTTCGTGCCTATAAATAATTATGTCTTCGGTGCTAGATCCACGAAGTGCTCACAAAGTTCTTATAAGTGGCAAACTTTTGGCAGTGCATCATGATCTTAGAAATGTCAATTTACGTGGTGGTACTCTTCTGAACAAGATTTTTCTCCCCGGCTTTTTGTTCCCCTTTATATTACTCCTCCATGTTTGAGCAATACATGAAGCGAATCCGTTGAGAACGCAAATTTGTACAGGGAAGTGTAGAGCGGGAAACGGGCAACTCCAACAGCGGTCAAAATCATGGACTCCACTTGGGATAGGCTACGTCGGCCAAGACAGCGAGCAGCGATCAACTTGGAGGTTTAGAACGTACTGGACTTGCAGCAGCAGTCTTGAATGAACAAACACAGAGTGGCGAGAGTGGAGCAATGTTCTTTCAGTTGAATATCTTGAAGATTACGTCAATAAGTTTCTTACACTTGGTTACTGATCCGCTGGAAGATGATGTAGACGGCACAGAACATTCAACCCTAACTTCACGATCTCAGAGTCAACCAGCCTACAGGCAATGGCAAGTTCGTCTATCATCTCTACCAAACAAAAAACTTGCAGTCACTATACGTCGAGGTGTTGAAATGTGAACGGAAGTGTCCCCATTCGATGAACCTCGTGAAGAGGAGAAGAAGCTTGACTCGGAACGCTTCAAACAAACTTTTACCATAGAAGAACTCAGCTAGATGCCCACAGTATATCTCCTTCCTTCCCCAAATGCAGGAAATAATTTTACCAAAGCGTATCTTTTAACACCAACTTTTGGTACTCAGATACAGAAAGTAGCTGAATCATACAGATTCTTAATATCCGAGATGTATAAGTATAATAGTTAGCTCATAATTGTCATGTCCCGTTGAATGCTTGGCCAATCTGAAAGTTGAACAGTGTGGGACATGAGAAGGATCTTGTGATTAAATTTCTGAAACATCTTCGTGCGGCAACGACTCCGAACAGGAGATGGGAGTTCATGAAGTGTGATCTGATGGGGAGATCTTGAAGAAGCATGGATGTCAGTAGCGTCGAAGAAAATCAGGATTGAAAGTGTGAAATCTGAAACACCAACAGCTACTTGGCGTGTCCATGAAGGTGTTCAAAAGGGATCGTTGCACGCACAATATTCCATGCACTCCAATCTTAGCCATAACTCCGGTAAAGTCAAAACTATTCAGAACGAGTTGCGGCCGATAAAGCTCGGCAGCAATCATGATCCAAAGCGCCCACCGAAGAAACACTCTTCCCCTCGGAATCCAACGAAAAAGATGGAAAGCAAATCGTTGCTCTGGCCACAAGCTTCAATGTCTACGCAACCTGTGGAAACTGAAACGGCACACGCGACGAATGGTCCCTCAGCCGCAGATATTACCCAAGACAGCAAAGCACCGAACAAAATACACAAGCTCAGGTTAAGAGCCCGGCCCTAGCGATCACATGCCCCCGGAGCATCATTGAACTTACAAGTCGCCGCCTCGTGTCTCCTCTCTGTCGAGCACGAGGAGGGTCAAGCGCCGATGTTCCATCCCCACCAGGGTCTCTGAGAACCTCTGTCCTTCGGCCCCTGCAGGTCGGCAACAGATCCCGGAGCTCCCTCAAGGAACCTGTGCGCCAAGAACTGACTGTGAATGCCACTCTGATGTGGCACTGCAAGGGTGAGCGTACCAGTTGAGTTTTGTCCAGTTGGCAACGCCAGGATCTCCACTGCAAATCCCGGCGTTGCCAACTGGACACAACCGCCACAGTGTGCACGCTTCATATAGTGGAGTCGGTAGCAGAACTGTGGCATTCCCAGTTAGACGAGTCTTGCTAAAAGGGCATTAAAATAATACAATTTAAGTTGGGACTCTAAGTTTGTCACAGGTGTAAGTAGAGCAGATCGGAATTGGCTAATCCATATGATAAATCAAGGTCCAGCCATCGACAGCGGGAGAGGCCTCGACGTCACCACTCATCTCATTAAGCCTTGACCATATGATCATAAGTTCAACCTGGCTTCGTGTTGAAATATATTGCACGGGGCATAAAAATGGAAGAGAATAATTTCAATTTTTAATTCCGTGTAAATGTGTATTTCGTTCTCATGCCTGATGGAGAAGTTTTAAATTTGGGAACTATTAGTGCGATCGCAGTTCTCCGCAATCCACATTGGGTCGAATCCGGACCTGGAGGGTGGAGTTGGCCCTCAACTAAAGTTAGCGGCGGCTGATCTTGGAAGCGTGCTGACGGTACCGAGGCGAAACTCCGATGGAGGACAAATCACGTCAACGGCGGGCACAATGAGGTGCGAAACGCAGGCTCCAGGTACTTTTGGCGGAGCCGAACGATCCACTGAGCGACGGTGTCACTGCAGTACACAGTTCAGTACAGGGAGGCGCGCAGAGTCCAGACGAAGTACATGAGTAGTACCGCAGGCGTGTACATCGGAGAACACTCTTGTCTTGGCCGAAGTACACGGGTAGTACCACCGGCGTGACCATGGGAGAGCCCCTCCTGTATCGAGAGGACCGACCGGGTACTGAGCCTCCAGCGTGGCGATCGGTTCCGGGGAACGGATGTCCCCAGGAAGTGGAGGTCGGTCTGGCTCGGTACTTTGGGTCTTTTAAGAAGCGCGTCCTGTTCTTATAACGAGTCCGCCTTTCCCGCAGGCTTTCCCGAATCCAGGCCCCGGGCGCGTCTGGGACTCGGACCTGCATCCATAAAACTGGCACCTCGTGCTGCACTTCGTCTATTGGATTTGAAGTTGCATAGCATTAGATAACGTTGATTGCCGCGTTTGGTTGGAATTGGTTTCTTTTTGAAGTCATTCGAGTCATTCGGCGGCGAAGTGCGACGGTCTGAGCAGAATCAGAAGGTGAGGCAGTTTCTGGATTTGTGTGTTGTAGCTCTGTTTGTGGGGAGAATCCTATGTTTCTTTGTCTGGGACGAGGAGAGAAGTAAAACGATCAAAGGCGAAATCAAATCTCGTATAGGCGAAGAATCCCTTGAAGTGAATTCAGTGCAGGGTTCGCCGATTCTTGTTGTATTTTCGAGTTGGACCAGAGCAGAGTCGTGGAGGAAATAAACGTTCATGATTCTGTTTTTATGGGGGACTGATTGTGAGAGTCGGATGGGCATGGTGCTCGGGCAAATCCCGAGCAAAAACATTGAGCAGACTGAATGGGGGTGATCTGATGATGGGCAGCGGGCGAGTACAGTGTGGTCCTTTGTCGATAGCTCTCGGGGAGGACGAGAATTGATCATTTGCTTTGGCCAGGAGTGCTTTGTCTATCACTGTGAAGGGACGTGAATATTGTGAATATAAAATCTGGATATGAGTCAAATGGCCGTCCGGGCCGGGAAGCACGATCTGTTGAGGAGGGTGGACTGTCATAGTCCACCCTCAGAATATTTTTTGCACGAGGGTGAGTGGGTGCTGATGGGTTGCGTGTTGCAGGTTCTCAGGCGGTCGAACGAGTGAGGGAACAGAGCGCTACGTCAACAAGGCACCATGATGCACATGACATTCTACTGGGGTACAATTGCGACGTTGCTATTTGATGAGTGGGTGACTAGGACACCGCTGCAGTACTATCTCTCGCTTGTGGCGATTGTAATCTTTGCCATAATTCACGAATGGCTTTTTATGTTTCGGGTTTCTATTGCCTCCAAGCAAAACGGTCCTCGAGCGGGTGGATTAGAGAACAACGCCCCGCTTCTCGAGAAACTCCCTGCTCCTAAGAGTGGCGTCTGGGATATCATTGTGGCACTTCTGTATGGTGTCAATGCTTCGACCGGTTATCTTCTCATGCTCTTGGTCATGTCTTTCAATGGAGGAGTTTTCATCGCCGTTGTGGTCGGTTTGGTGATAGGATTTGCTCTCTTCAGGTCGAAATCTGCCAGCGTAGACATCAACAAGATCTCCGACTCATGCTGTGTTGGCTGATTTCTGCCTTCAGAGTCCTTCCAGGTGGATTTGAAATTTGCAAGATAGTTTTGCTTTAGAGGTACATTCTGTAACATAAGGGTTCTTTCCTCGTGTCTTAACAGCACAAGTCATTCTAGGCAAACTCTTCGACCACCTCAGGGAGCAGAAGCTGGGCTCTGCTCCATTTATGCGGACACTGATGTGGTTTTTGGATTTACGTCCACATAGTTTGTAAATAAAAGTATAATCTGCCGCTATACCTGCCTCCAGTGTGAATTAGAAGCATGAAGATCTTTGATTTGTTTTCTGTTTAAATAGCTTGTGATAAACTGTGTTCGGCTGGCTCTGACTTCCTTTTTAATCGAGGCTTGATGTCAGACTGCTTCGCTCCACGTTTTTGCTTCTGGGACTCATGGACGGGTTTGAGATGATTTGATTAAGAGTATTCAATGAAACTTTTTGTAGGAATTTTAATTTTGCTAGTATGCGAGAGCAGCATGTGACATTTAAGTAGAGTGGATACTTGCTTGGACTGACACCCATAAACTGTCAGTGTATGTCAACACGTTTTTCCGGCAAATCACTTCGTACGACTATGCTTGTCTCGCACGTCAATCTGTGTGCTGCAAATGTTTCTTCTCTGGACATGATACACGATCGCTGTCCACGTCGACTACAGCCTCTGGATGCCAATTCCACATGGTTAGAATCGAAGCTAGCATATCTTTCCTCGGTAACTGCTAAGACTTCTGGTCCTATTTAACAGCTGTTTTATTCTGAGTATAATTCTATGTCTCCTGGTTTGTTGATGCACCCTTTTAGCTTTTGCTCTGAAACTACATTCATCTGCATGGAAGGCTGCAAACTTCCTTCCAATTTGTACACGAAAGTATTCTGAATATAACCTGCGGAAACAATTGGAACCTTACGTCTTGCCTTTTAATTCCTGTCATTGCCCTGCCGCTTGTCTTGAGCACTTGTATTCTGTATATACCTGTATGTATGAACATGCTCTGGACTTCAATCATCAGATACGAACTAACCTAGCACTTCATTGCCTGGTTACCTATTCGGTTACATCATCCATATCGTTGGAGAGCATACTTGTTGATGTTACCTTTTCGTAAACATCGAGAAATCTGCTCTTTTATGATATGGACGATTTTCATGAAATTGAATTGGTTACGCTTTGAATTTGCTTCATTTAAATCTGCTGCTTGAACATACTTACACTGTATTCGTTATGAAGCTTTCAGCACTAATAACGTTTGCTCTGTGCAGCTCACTATCATTGTCAGAACGTGCCTTTACAGATTCATCCTAACCCTTGTTGTTAATCTTCTTAATTATACATGAATCACGTTCTTATTTATTAGTTTCTGGATTTCTATGCAATCTCCATAGGAGCTTTGCTACAAAAATTTAAAGGGACTCCCTGGGTACGATTTATTCGCTGAACCGTTAGTTAGGTTCATCGTCGAACTTCTGAACGCGGTTCGTCTTGCGCGAGCTTACGATCGTTGCTGCTCTTGGATTCGGAATGTATTGGATTTTCTGGGTGCAAGCTTCATTTACGTACATTCTTGTGGCATTTGATTTAGTCAACGTGGGATCTGCAGCTGACAATACTGCTTCATAAATACTGCCACACCTTTTAGTTTCAGCAATATTCAGTCAAAGCCCGTAAGGTGCACACAGATACTAAATCTAAGTCCTCTTCTAAGTCTCGCTTTGTATATATAAACCAAGTGGCAAGTGTCATATTTGAAGATAGCTGAAAAGTGGAAATTACGAAGGTTTAGCGGGTTTGAAAAGACAAATTGCCCTTACAGTTGTATACGCCCGTGAAGGTCATGAGCCAGAAAGCCCTCATTATGTGAATTTAAGGATAGGTTCAAAGAGAAATTGGGGAAGAAGACGTTTAGAGTACCATGTATCTACTAGTACTACAACGAAGGACACCAAAACAGTGGAGGACGGGAACGAGCAATACTGCTTGGGGAGGAACCTCACGTCTGGGACAGATGTCACTCGGCTTTTCTCCAGCCACTGTCGGGCGGAGACCCGATCCAGGTAGCCTTCTTGGCGCGCTCAGTTCAGTGATTTTTCGCAGTTGAAAATATACTTCTTACTTCTGATCCTCATACTGATCCTCATCCTTCTGATCCTCGATGTCTGACAGGAACATAAGACATCAACAAAAAAGCAGTAGGACTTTTTTTGATCCTTTTCTTTCATTGACCTAGCATGCGTAGACTTTACTGCCACAAAGATTTTAAGTCCCAAAGGTGTCGTCTTGGAGAACATGCTGGTCTCATTTTCAACATTCTCGAATTAACTACGCATGCTGGGATCTGCCACTTATTCAATTAGAGATGATGACTAACTTTAATGATAGTACTTACTCGTTACAGTGGACGTGTGGCAAGGCCCGAAAATGTAGCAATCATTTATCGGAACGCGAGATTTAGACGACGATCATGACTTCTTGATTACGTGTCAGCTTTCAAAAATGGACTTCATTGGCCTGCGGTTTATGTGGACTGTACGGCTGACGAGGGAATTGTTCATGCCTCTGAGCCCTATCCCAATTGGACATTCGATATCAGCTGAAAAAGTCCTAGTCTGTGTTTAAATTTTTATTTCACTCCACATTGCTGTCGCACTAGTCCCTTGTTGTGAGCGAAATGCTGCTTTCTCAGAGTACGAATTTGAACTCTGAAAGCACAGTTCAATTCCCTCTTATGTTCATGCGCTTCCGTCACCATTTCCATGTGCCGGCCTTGTAATTTCTGCTCTAGCTTGGTCGCTAATCGCGTGCAAATCTTTGTAGTTAGAGACAAGATTAATTGGTTGTAGAGAGTGCTGTGTACCTAGAGCGAAGACGCTCGATTGGAACTTGAGCTATATTCTTGCTCTTGTCTAAGGGACTCCTCAAGGGGGCTTATCAGATCTTGGAGATGGCGTATGCCAAGCTGATGATCATGTTCATTTCCGAAGGTGATTCCAGCATCAGTTGAATCCAAGCTGTGGCACATCCATTTCAATCCAGCTAATCGAGAACCTTAAATACATCAGCGATAATTGGAATGCTTCCGCCAATTCCGCAGGTGCTGGACCATACAGTATGTATACTCTCAAATTGTGGAGCTTTCCACTCCATTCACGTTTGCCCAGTACATATTAAATTTCATTGTCTGTGCATGCCTTTGGATGCCATCATAGGCACTAGCGCGCGAATCGAGAACTCGTTCGCGGTCTTGGTGAAGACGCATGAAAAGCCTTGTCAAATCATTAGAAACAATATAGGTATGACTTAGAGGGTTGTATAATTAAGGAGACTTCATGTTTATACATTCTAGTATCGGATATAAACTCGAAATTGTCCAGTAAGAAAGAGACAAGTTGGCAAGCTAAGCTGAGGCAAGTCCTTATATGCTCTCAAAGCTAGTGTGGGGCGTCAAAAAAACCCTGAGTTAGGTAGTTATGTCGATTTTATTTTCTTTCCTGCAAATATCAGCACATGTGAGGTGTGAGTGTAGAATAGGCAGTTGAGGCACTTTAGCTAGTAGAAGCCCAAAGTGGCATGGTTTTTGTGGTCTACGGATGATGCAATTGTGGCAATTTCATGCCGCACGAATCTTTCCGTTTCCATAATCTATGAACAAATGAAACAAAAATGGTAGAAAAGCTGATACGTTTTTACGCAAAACCTGAAGAGTACAACCAGTTTTTGAGTTGGGTTATCGTTGTGTGAGATGCTGGCCTGACACCTAGTATTAGAGAATCGTGAATAGTCTTTAGGCATCATGGCCGGCAGCAATGATCAAACGATTGATCGCTTTGATTTCAAGTGACTATCTCAATGCATCGATGCCGCAAGCACAGCAGGGTGAGAATTGGCAGCAACGATGTCGTCATCCATCAGAGCGGAATAAGAGAATCAGGAGTAGTAGCAACTTCGTCTACCCCACGCTAACATTCACAAACTACATCGCGTGGGCACTGGTGATGAAAATTAACCTGCAATGCAAAGGTCTCTAGTAAGATTTCGAAGGCAATGATGATGAGAGCAATCACAATGATATGGTCACACTCTCCGACACATACGGGAGGCTACGTCAATATGCATCGACTTCGATGCCATTCAAGAACCCAAAGGTTCGCAGGCTTATTTTCACCACCAACACTCACTCGATGTTGTTTGTGAACGTTAGCGTGGTATAGACAATGTTGCTGCCACTTCTTGATGTCTGTATGATGCGCTCAGGGACGACGATTACGTTACCACCCGTTCTCATCTTGTTGCGTCCGCGATTTGCGGATCACCAACATCGACAACAACCTCTCTACCTTGGATGACCTTGTCAAGGAAGTTAGGATGATTCAAATTATTTTCTGAGTTGTACCGTCATAGTACTAGCATGTTTGATTGAAAGTATGTTCTATTTAAACTGCATGATAGTGGAATAGCTTATCGTACATCTCTGCACTGCAAGCTAGCGGTGCGGCCTAGATGCGCAAAGCCAAGATATATTGTCCATCTTCATTGAGATGTAATAGCACGTGCAAAAGAAACAACGCAAGTTCGGACCGGGTTGTCCAAGCGCTGCTCCAAATTGCAGCCACCTGCATGTGACAACGCCGAGCGCGACGCTCACTATAGTAAGATTGAATGTGACATATCAGAGGTGAATTGTTTCCATTGCAACAAGTTTGGACATTTTTCCAAGGATTGCAAGGCACTACGGAGTGAACGCAAGAACAACAACGTACAAACCTTGCCAAAGTTGAGGAGCAGGGGTTGGCGTTACTCATTGCATGCGTTTGCACGATAGAAGACGACAGTTCGATCCTACATATGATGACAACGATCATGCCGCAAGCAGCTGATGTGCCGGACTTCAGGGCGCGCGAGATGATGTCAACGACGCTTGTGATCAACATCATTAGATGAGTGGCGTTTGTCGAGAATCAAATGCACCGCCCCAAGTACGTGCAATCCGCCGACTCCTGATTCTTGGACACCAACAAACACATGACAGGATTCGTGCCACATGACACAAGTCTAACTTTGTTGTAATTTTTTGGAACAACAAACCTCGTAGCCTCACTCAAGTCTATTACATCCTACGACTGCCTAGCAACATCGTCAAACTCGGAAAGTTGAACAATGATGGTTGCCAAATCCTCATCGAACGACACGATTTTTGTTTTTGAGATTGGCAACGACGTATGCTTGCCAAGGTCAAATGAACATGAAAAAAATTTTACGTCGTCATGCTCAACGTTGCTCAGCAAGTGTGCCTTGTTGCATACCTCATTGAAGACGTTTGGAGGTGGCACCAGGTATACGGACATCTGAACTTTGACGTTTTCCAAAAATTGACTGTAACACTAGGGTTTAGAGAGAAGTTCACTCGAAGATAGAAACGTAAACTCTGAAGATGAGAGATACCAACAATGGTTATCCTCTCCCTTATATAGCTCTCACCAACAAGTACAAGGTGATAAGATCTAATCCCCACCATCCATACCTCTCATAGTGGATGGATGACGTGGCGGATAACCCTAACAAGCACACGGATCGCTGACGTGGCGCACCTAACTAACACACTAACTAACACACTCAATCCTTAGCTACAAGCACACGGATTGCTGACGTGGCACTGTCAACTAACACATCCACTCTGTACCTACCAAGTGCGCGGATCGCTGACGTGGCAGCTATGACTAGTGCACACTAAAGTATCTACATCAATATTCAGAGTAACCTCTACTTTAGTTCTAACTAACTAAAGATGGTTACAAACCTCCCTCCTTTTAAGATGCAACGTCCTCGTTGCACATACGTTCAAACTCCTGAACTATCAAAGGTGCATTTGCTAAATTTTTAGCTGGTTCCCAAGTTGATTCATACGATGGATAGCCTTTCCATTGAATCAAATACTCTACTTTGGGATATTTATGACCTCGAATACGTTTCTTGAGTATCTTTTCTACCTCAAACTCCTCATGATCTGCTATCAAGGTTGGAAGAGGAGGTGGTGCTGGTTGGTTGGTGAATTGTTTTGGTCGTGGTACATGTTTTCGCAATCGTGACACATGAAATACTGGATGTATTTTCATATGTGACGGAAGTTCCAACTTGTATGACACTTCACCAACACGCTTCAAAACCAAAAATGGACCAATGAACCTAGGGTTTAACTTTGATGTTCCTACAAGAGACAAATTCGTTGTAGATAACCAAACATGATCTCCAACCTCAAAAATCACTTCTCTACGATGAGCATCGGCATGCTGCTTTTGCCGATTTTGAGCTATCACCAACTTCTCCTTGGCCTGATGTAGTCCTCGGTGAATATGCTCCACGAATTCGTTGACTGCTGCAACTTTGGTCGAAAACTCCTCTCCTTTCGGAAGTCTTATCAAACTTGAAGGAGTTATCGGATGAGCTCCATACATAAGAAAAAATGGAGACGCTTTTGTGGATGCATTAACAGAATTGTTATATGCAAATTCCACAAGTGGCAAAAGGTTGTCCCACTCTTCTTGCTCTTCTAATGTGAATGCTCGTAGCATATCCTCTATGGTTCTATTTGCCCTCTCAGTTTGTCCATCAGTTTGAGGGTGATAGGCCGTTGACATTGCTAGTTTTGTTTTGAAAAAACTAAACAAAGTTTTCCAAAATAAACTAGTGAAGTGAGTACCTCTATCCGTGATTAACACTTTGCTTAAGCCATGATTCACAAAAACTGCATCTAGATACAATTGAGCTAGTTGTGGAGCTGTTACTGTTTTTGTGGTTGGCCTGATGTGAATCATCTTGCTCAATTTGTCCACAAAAACCACCACTGAATCATGTCCTAACGAAGTCCTTGGTAACTCACATACAAGATCCATGGTGACATGTTCCCACCGCTGTTCGGGAATAGGAAGAGGTTGTAATAAACCCGCTGGTTTTTGATTACTTGCCTTGTTTTGTTGACAAGCAACACAACTTCGAACGTAAGACTCCACATCCTCACGTATTTTGGGCCAATAGTACACTCGTTGTATACTCTCCACGGTTTTCTCCACTCCCACATGACCTGCAATGGCTGTATCATGACTTTCTGCCAAAATCATTGTGCGCAAATCCTGATCTTGTGGAATCCATATACGCTGATTGTAAAACGCCAAACCTCGAGATTTCTCTGCCTTTCCAGTTTGTAGTGCTCGAGTGATCTCTTCATCCTCCTTTGTGGCTTGTGACATCTTGCTCCACCAATCCGCCTGAATTTTCACTTCTGCAACATGATTCAAACAAGGCATGCGTGTGAGAGCATCTGCAAGTTGCTTCTTTCCCTCCACGTACACAATCTTCATGTTGAAGCGTTGACGCCACTCTGCCCATCGAATTTGTCGTTTGGACAGATCCTTCTGAGTTTCCAAATAAACCAAGGGTTTATGATCAGTCTCCACCACAAACTCCTTATCACCCAAATAATGCTTCCAATGTTTGGTTGCCAACACGATAGCTAACTCCTCCCGTTCTGTCGTGTGATAATTTTGTTCCGCCGCCACCAACTTTCGAGAATAGAAAGCAACTGGATGCCATCCATCCTCCCATTCTTGTTGAAGTATGCCACCTACTGTTGTACCTGATGCGTCAGTGGCCAACTTGATAGAACGGTTAGGATCATACCACTTGAGAATAGGTGCGTGTAACAAAGCATCTTTCAATGCTTGAAAAGCTAACTCTTGAGCTGTTCCCCATCTCCACTTTTGACCTTTCCCTAACATGGAAGTCAAGGCCTGAGCTAGTCGAGCAAAACCTTTCACAAATCTACGATAGAATCCAGTGAGCCCTAGAAAACTCTTCAATTGAGTTTGATCCTCAGGTGCTATCCAATTCTGAATGGCATCTATCTTCTCACTCATCACTTGGATTCCTGTAGCTGTAACTCTATGACCCAAGTAATCTACTTCTGACTTGCCAAATTCACATTTTGAAGCTTTGGCATACAATTGATTGTCTCTTAAAACTTGAAGTACCTCTCGTAAATGACTTCTATGATCATTCAAAGTTTTGCTATACACCAATATATCATCTAGAAAAACAATGACAGATTTATCTAGATAAGGGCGAAAGATATCGTTCATCAATCCCATGAATGTAGCTGGTGCATTAGTGAGACCAAAAGGCATCACCAGATACTCAAAGTGTCCATACCTAGTACGAAAAGCTGTCTTGTGAACATCTTCATCTGCAATTCGAATTTGATTGTAGCCGCTTCTCAAATCTAGCTTGGTGAAGTACTTCGCTCCTTGAAGTTGATCAAACAAATCATCCATACGAGGTAATGGATATTTGTTTTTCACCGTTTGCTGATTCAACCCGCGATAATCAATACATAGTCTCATGGATCCATCCTTCTTCTTCACAAAGAGTACTGGAGCTCCATAAGGTGAAACACTTGGTTGAATGAATCCCTTGCTCAACATCTCCTCCACTTGAGCCTTGCATTCTTCCAATTCGTTTGGAGCCAAACGATATGGAGCTTTGCAAGTTGGTGTACTTCCAGGTATCACCTCAATCTTGTGATCAACTCGCCTCTTTGGTGGTAATCCTGCAGGTAGATCATCTGGAAAAACATCTTTATACTCCATAAAAATGTCGTTCAAGGACTCCGGGATGTAAGGTTTGTCCGTGGACCCAATATCTCTTATAAGTCCAAGGAAACATACATCATCTCTAGAAATGGATGCTGTACCCATCACAAAGAGGGGTAAATTCCTATTCTGAGATCTAATTCTATCTCCATAGATCTTCCATCCACTACTTGTAATCACTTTTCTTCTCCAATCTACCTTCGGATTATATTGTTCCATCCATGGCATTCCAAGGATGACATCATACCGAGCTAAACGAATTACTCTCCATTCAATGCTCTCCTTGTATCTACCTATGGATAATTCTACACTCCGTGGTAGTGTTTCTATCACTTCAGTTTGCCCGTTTGGCAATTCAACTTCTTCACTCACGTCCTTCATCAACATCAAACCTAACTTCATAGCAACACTCCTTGATAGAAAATTCTCAGTTGCTCCAGGATCAATTAAAACTCTCACCTTGTGTCCTTCCATGAAACCATCAGTGACAATGAGTTGAGCTTGCTTCTTACTCCTTCCATGAGCTCCCAACCATTGCTTTCTTCCAACCTCGCCTTTTCTTCGCTTTGTAGAACCAGTAAGGCCGCGAGGCAAGATTACTGGTGATCTTCGTTTCCCGAAACTGCTTCCTCCACCTCTTCATACTCTATCCCCTCCATATTGTTGAACGGTCGTCGCTGCATGGGCCGTCCTCCTTGTTGTGTCGGCCGAACTCGACAAAACTTGGCTATGTGGCCCATTCGTCCACATGCATAGCATTGGCGATTGTCACGAACTCCAGCTCCTCCTCGAACCATTCCATTATTTGCATAACCTTCTTGCAAATTTGGAACTCCTGGTCGCCTAATCTCACCTCCAAATCTTGGTGGTGGTCCTCTTGTTGGTGCAAAACCTTCTCTACGTCGAAGGTTTCCCAACTCCATCGGTGTTGGACCAGATGGATCTCTAAAATTGCTCACTGGCTCACCGTGTGTGACACCAAAAGCACCTGAAATTCGTTGAGCAATTGCGATTGCTTCATTCACAGTAGATGGATTGCTTACCATCACCTCCTTTCGAATTCGATCTTTCAAGCCTCGTTTGAACACGTCCAAGGCTTCAGCTCCACTCATATCCATGATAGATACTTGAAGATCACGAAATTCTTCAATGTACTCATGAATACCTCCTTTCTGCTTCAGATCCCACAACTTCATTCTTGCAGTTTGAAGAGAATCCACCGCTTGAAAATTTTGCAGAAGTCCTTCCTGCATTCCACTCCACGAAATGGTAGCACCTCGTTCTGAAAGCATTCTCTCCCATGTTGTGTACCATGTGAGAGCCTTATCCGTAAGATAAGATCTCATGAACATTCCTGCAATATAATCAGAAACATGAAAATGGGATAAATGAATATTCATCCTCATAATCCATCCCTCTAACACTCCCATTGCTCTACTCCCTTTGTAAGCTTCCACCTTACAGGATTTTCCCATTCGAAGCAAAAGATTTGCTTGATCTTCAATCTCTTGAAGACGTCTCCTATTTGCCTCTGCTGCATCAATAGGAGTTGGTTCTGGCTGAACTTGGGAAGCTTGAACTTGAGGTTCAACTTCCATCTCTCCAACTCTCTCTCTCTCTACTTTCTCACTCTCTAATGCAAAGATTTTATCTTCCATGGCTTGCTGCTTGGTATGCCCATCTACTATCGCTTTTCTCAACTCCTTCATCTCTGCCATGATTGCATTGAGAACCTCACCCATATCAATTGATGTTCCCATGCTTTTTCACACTCCCTCTAATACAAAGTGAGTATAATCACTATGTGACCTCTCAACAAAGGAGTCACAAAAGGTGCAGGTGACTCTATCACAGCTCTATAGTACTCCTCTCCATAATTCCTCACAAGAAAATCTCTCCATATCCTCTTCTGTCTATATACTGTTCTAATCTCTACATAAGTGCTGAATCGAACCGGGACAGGTGGTTCGCGATTCAAATCCATGAAACAATCAGTATAGAATGTATATAGTACAATCCCAAGTCTCTCCATAAGTAACTATTGGAAGAATCAGTGGCACTCTTGACTCCATCACTCTAGTCATAAAATCTGCACCCCAACAAGCCACAAGGTACATCCGAAAATGATGTTTCTCCATGCAACGAAGGTGAATATCGAATAGGTTAGGAATTGGCCAGTGCGGTACTGGATTCCTGTCAATCCCGTCCATATCTGCAAAAACACAATGTCCCCCTTCCACCTCTCTCTACATGCAGATGAATGACCTCTGCCAGCCTCTATACACTCTCAAGACTACACTCCATCATCACTCACTTGCTATTCCATGAGGGGTAATCCACACTCAAGGAAAGAGCAAGGTCGCTCTGATACCATTGTAACACTAGGGTTTAGAGAGAAGTTCACTCGAAGATAGAAACGTAAACTCTGAAGATGAGAGATACCAACAATGGTTATCCTCTCCCTTATATAGCTCTCACCAACAAGTACAAGGTGATAAGATCTAATCCCCACCATCCATACCTCTCATAGTGGATGGATGACGTGGCGGATAACCCTAACAAGCACACGGATCGCTGACGTGGCGCACCTAACTAACACACTAACTAACACACTCAATCCTTAGCTACAAGCACACGGATTGCTGACGTGGCACTGTCAACTAACACATCCACTCTGTACCTACCAAGTGCGCGGATCGCTGACGTGGCAGCTATGACTAGTGCACACTAAAGTATCTACATCAATATTCAGAGTAACCTCTACTTTAGTTCTAACTAACTAAAGATGGTTACATTGACACGCCAAGAAATAATGTGCGGACTACAGTAGATCAAACACATCGATCACCTTTGCGATAGTTGCCTCGCTAGGAAGCAACTACGCGCAATGTTTCACAGGCGACGAAAAGGTGCGCACATAGACTACTCGATCATGTGCACAAAGATTTGTACATACTGATCACGCCTCCGACACCAACTGAGCTGCACTACTTTCTTCTCCCTGTTGATGATCTGAGCCTAGCTTTTCCGCACTGATTGCAGTGGAGAGCTCATCACGGCAACATTCGGAGCATATTGTGCCGACAAGAGCATTAGACGATTACTCACATCGCCGTACTTAACGTAGCAAAAAGATGTCATGAAGTGGCGCAATTAGACTATTGTTACAACGGCAAGGAGCTTGATGAAGGTGAATGATGTGCCAGCGAGATTTTGGAGTGAGACGGTGAACACCGCGATCTATCTCAACAATTGTTCACTGACAAAGAGCTTTGACAACAAGACATCGTACGATGAATGACACAACTACAAGCATATGTTAATCATCTTTGCGTGTTTGATTGTGTTACACACTCAAAGATGATGAAATTGCACCTTACAAAGCTCAAAGATTGGAGTACACCAATGATGTTCCTCAGCTACGAGCCTGATTTGGTGACGTACGGCGTCTATGATCCCATCCGCGTACGACATGACATGGTATTCGACAAAAGTAGAACTAATAAATTAGAAAGGCTCAATGGACAGTGATAATTCATTGTAAAAAAAGCTTTGTTGTCAACAGCGAGTTCACTGTCGAATTTTTTATCTATCCTGTGACAAGGATCACGGCAAGCGCTGGAGCGACGCGCGCAAGTTTTGCCATGATCGTGACATCATCCATCCCTGTTGCAACCACACCCGTTGCAACAACACCGAAATCATCCATCTCTACTATCATGGGAGCACAAGCTGCGACAATCGACAACAGCGTGGAATCCAATAACGCACTATCGCCACAAACGTCGCATCCAATGACCACGCGCATTCGTGCCAACATCATGCAGCCGAATCATTATTACAACAGCGATGAATTTCAATTTGAAGTAGTCGACGAGCCTCGCATATTTGCCGATGCCGAGAACGACGACAATTGACGGCACACCATTGATGAAAAAATGAGCTTCATCGTCAAAAACCGTACTTTGCGACTTGTTGATATTTTTGCATGTTATAAGTGTAACCATCTTCAATTAGTTAGAAAAAAGGTAAAGATTATTCAATATTGAGTAGAGTAGATGATAGTGGAATATCCACAATGTCACGTTAGCAATCCGTGTGTTAATAGAATGTGTTAGTTGAGAACGATATGTCATCAATCCGTGTGCTTGTTATGTGATAGATTGAGTATGCTAGTTGATGTGTTAGTTGGCAATGATACATTATTAATCAATGTACTTATTAGATATATCCTCCATGTCATCCATCCACTAGGATTGCATTGGATAATGAAAAATATACTTTGTTTTTGTGTATTTGTTTAAAGTATCGATTTGAGAAAGAGTAAACACATTCAAGGCATATCTTCATAATTTATGTTTCATCTTTGGGTGGGTTTTTTTCTAATCCCTATTGCTTAGGAAGGATGATTCGTCCACCACATGGACGTGAAGAGCGTCTTTCTTGATGCCGAGCCACACGATGAGGTGTATGTCTTCTAATCTTCCAACTTCGTCGTCAATGCATAAAGTAAAGGTAAAGGTAAAGTATTGCGTCTTGACAAGGCGTTGTATGTATTACGTCAAGCGCCCCAAGCCTAAAACGCTAAGCTGTTTGCTGTCATTCAAGTTTCAGCCAAAGAGTATCAAAGCAAGTTGTGTACAGAGCGGCACATCTTCTTGTCAGTGTGTACGTCGACGACTTAATCATCACCAACAATGACGAGATGGAAGTTGCAAGGTTCAAGGAAGATATGAAGAAACTAACTAGGATGAGCGATCTAGAATTGCTCAACTTTTATCTCGTAATTGAGGCGAAGTAGAACTAGATTTGCATCTTATGGAACCAGTCCGTCTACACCAACAACATTTTTGCCTCGTGCCCACGAAGCCGCAGTTAATGGTAATGGTAAATGGTAAAGTTCAAGCTCAATAAGATGAACATCACGTCCACAACAGACGCAACAACTTACCAAAGCATCTTGTGCAGACACAACTTCACATTGCATACTTGATGGGATATTTGAGCAACTTCACAAAGGCTTTCATCGCCAAATATCTAGTCACCGCGAAGCACATGCTCCAGTATTCCACTGAATGCGACTTTATAAATGCCAATATGCAAAAAAGAACGATAGTGTTGCGTTGATTGGATTTAACATTACCGACATGGCAGACGACGTCTACACCGCAAGAGTATCATCTGCGTGTTCTTCTTACTCGGCAAGAGCATTGTGAGCTAGTAGTTGCGGTTAGCATAAGATTGTCGTGCTTTTCTCATATGAGGCAAAATACATCACAAAATCAAACGCTCTAATACGGCCAACGTATTAGAGCGTTTGATTAGCTTGGCTTCTTCGTGAATTGCAAAACTAGAAGGCCGAGCATATTGTATTCAAAGTGAACAACAAGTACACAATCTTTATTGAAAAAAATAGTCTTCCACAACTACAACAAGCATATTGATACAAGCTTTCATTTTATTTGGGAATGAGTTGAAGAAGTCAAATTGAGATTAAGTTCATCGACACCAATCGCAAACTTTGGTACAATCTGACAAAGTAGTTTGATTGCGTCAAATTTCAAGAGTTTCGAGCCAAGATTGATGTTCTCAAAATTCAGTAAGTGCTGAGGGTTTTCAAATTAGCATGTTCAAAGACTTTTGTGATAAGAGAACGAGTTCTTACGATTATATCATGATGATGTATCATCAACTTGACTTTTTGTTCAAGAGCCTCAGATGCAGAGATTTGTATATCAATTTTGTTCCTTGAATTTGATGTTTTGGAATCGGATGACATAACATCGATGAAACTTCAAACTATATAAGAAGACTTCTTTTCAATTGCACTATCATTTTGTCTTTAACTTTTTTGAATTTAAAAATCTGAATGTACAATCTAAACTTTCAAGAGACTCTTGAAAATTTGCTCTGCGGATGATATCGTGATAAAGTAACAAGCACGAGTTGATAATCTTAATCTGCGCAATTGGAGAAGAGTGAATTAAGATAGGTAATGCACTTTTTGGATGAAGCATGTGTGGTTGTTCATCGAAAACATGCATATATGGAGTGATTTGTTGGATAAACCCTGAGCAAGATGGTTATGTTGCTTTGCAATTTTTTTCTTTCCTAAAAGTATCAGCACACATCTATCTTGTTGCATGTGAGGTGTGCGTGCATAGAATAGGCAGTTGAGGCACATTTTTGCCGTGTCCAAGTTTAGCTAGCGATTGCTCAAAGTGAGATGGTTTTTGTGGTTGTGGAATGGGGCGACTTGAGTGTTCTTTCTATTACTGAAATAGATAAATAAATGGAGGAGAAAGAGGAAAAAAAGAGAGATTTTTTTCCCCTAACGCAAAAACTAAGTAGTCCAACAAGTTCTTGTGTTGTGTTATCATTATTTCATGCTGCTCGAGACGGATGATATATGATGAAAGAAGGATGAATTGCAAGTCACGCTCCAAAGAATTATTAGCGTGGATTGATTTGCTTTTCAAAGTTAGAGCAACTGCGAGGTTTTGTTTTGAGTAAATAACTATTTTTTATCATATTTATCCTGAAATGTAGCAATTATTTTTGCCGATATTTGGACTTTTTACATAAAACACGCAAGATATAATCTATAGTGTTGAATGTAGAACAAAAACCAGCTTGAAACCGTGCTCTCTTTTGACAAGATTATGCCTATGTGTTCAACTTTGACTTAACAATTTACCAAATAACTTGGCAAAAATACTACTCATCATGATAATCCGATAGTTTGTCACTAAGGACTTACTCCCAGATTTTTGAATAGGAACAATCCTCCGTACAGATCAAGTTGAAAGAAAACCATGGAGAATTGCATTCTCTAACACTATAGTGAGAATAGGTCCAATAGCATCTACTCCCCACTTAAGAAGTTCAATCGAAAGATCATCTAAATCTTCACATTTACCATTTGCTGAGTTGAGTAATCATTTTAGCTTCAGAAAATAAGCCACATTTCCCTTCAGTGCATGGTAATAATGTAGCATTGGGAAAAAAATTAAGCTTTTCAATAAAAGAAACCAAAGACTTGGAATGAAGAGTAGGTTTAGAAGATCAGACTACCAATCAACTTCAAAAAGATGTGGGATTCTTCAACAGCTCCTTTGTCAAGTACTCTTGCTTCCGTCCCAAAAAAAGCTCGTTTCTTAGAATTCACCAAGTCTTTGTAAAGTCTTGTCATAATAAATTGATTGTGAAGATCCACACATTTATCAATTGATCTTGCCCTTGCTTGAAACCGAAAACCTAGGGATCTTTCTTGCAATGGATGGTTTCACTTGTTTGCTTGCAATCAAAGTCAAACTTTGATACATAAGAACTGAAGATCTTCGGTTCTTATGTCTCTAAAAGAACTTAGAAGCATAGTTTTTGAGCAACTCGGTTAGTTGCAAACTAGATGTATGTGTATCAAGGTTCCAAGTAATAAAAATCAAGAGATCTTGTGAATGTTGACTAGAAAGTTAATTCCTATTAGTATCAAAACAAAACTTGGGAAAATGCATTGGCTGAACATTGATAGTAGTGAAAGTATTTGTAGACTACTATGTGATGGAAGAAAAGTTGAAGATGAAGAGCGTACGTTTGTTACTTATACTAGATATATAGTGATAAGAGTGGCTCATAAAATTGTTGAAAATTTTTATTCTTTATTACATTTTGAATAATGTTATTAGTTTTCGCTAGCTAGTTATGCACTAGCTAGCGGGTTCTTTTGGTTTTCTACTAGTTTGGAGTTGGATTGTTTGTATTGTATTTTTTTAGCCTTTTGATCCTTTGGGTCTCACGAGCTTGGTCTATTTACCATTTACCAATTTCGGACTTTCAGGTGCAACATGTTTCGTGATGCAATGCGTTTAGTTTTTCAAGCGTTTGAACAAATACATCCACCAAAGCAAGACAAGACTTAACTCAGATAGTTTTGTAGATCTCCATGAATACCTCAAATCACACATCACTTCTATTTCGCACAGAGTTGGAACCTGCTTTTGTTTCTGGCTCATCAAAGTAGACCGGAACGCATGAGATAGTAAAAGATATGAACAACATAAATACTGAGCCCAAGGGTAATCAATCATCTTCTCAAGTGATACGCTGTATGAACCAAGAGAGAAAATCTGAATCTCGGCACACATCATCCGCTGGTCGGGTGAGAATTACATGTATTCTGCAACGACAACAAATGAGAACTATCTTTTACTCGTGAAGAGTGTCGGAGTAGCTACACATATCAACATTTTCTATCTGGCCGGTGTCAGCTGAAAGGACGTTTCTTGATTTTTGAGTTGACTGATCAAATACCGATGAAAGATAGATATTCATCGTGTTCGTTAATATATATCTTGACACCAAACAAGCAGAGCTGGGACATCTGCAGAAGACTTGCTAAAGTGCATTTCCGGATGCAAACAGCTTGAGTTTCATCCATCGCAGACGAAACAATATATTCTAGAATTTTCACATCTTGTCAATATGTGGAAACGTGTTTTGAAGGAGGGTGGTGCCACCTCGAGGTTCCCCTCACTACATTCAATCATCCATGGAATCTGCAGCCTAACTACGCGGTCCAGTTGCCTACGATCTATCTTAGATATTTTCTCGCGCAACTGACAGACCAAGTACCGTGAACTGTCTGGCAGGAAGGATCTGGTTACAGAGTATCAGAGTTTTTTTGATAGAGATGAATCATTCAGTGCATACCTAGTTAAAGAGATTATTTGTGTGCTCAATGATTCTTACGCAAGGAAGGTAACGATGGTCGGTGTAGAGTGATAGCCCCCTAAAACATGGAAAGAAGATTGTGGCATTATGCACACACTCGACTGTATGAATACAACGACCGTCCATGGAAAAAGGAGTTGCCAATTGAGACCTCCTTTTTCATTTTCAATGTGTAGGATATGGATCGATCGATCAATCAAGCATGCAACGAAATAAATATGTACAAATCGTGTCTTGGGCCTTTCGTCTGACACGAAAGGCCCAAGACACGCCAAGATGACACCGGCATCTACATTGATACCACTGAGCACAAGTACTTTGTGTCCTTTCAATGATTAGACTATAATTGTAACATGTTTAATAATTCATTGACCCTACACATTAAAACGTAAATGTGTAGGGTAGTCAAATGATATCCTTCGCTACCCAGATGTACAGGAAGCCCAAAGATGGATCATGACTTGATATTTTATTGCTACTTAATGAACTCTTCTGTCATCTGTACGAGTGATCCATTTCCTGTCCGAGAAGTGATGCTTTCATCTGAGCGATAATCATTTGGACCGCATAGAACAGTGTTTCAAAATTCACATGTATTCTATCTCAACATCAGGCGATGTGTCTTACCCTGCACTGATATTGTTTTGAACAAAGTGCGAGGAGATCGGTGGTCTCTTCTCGGATTCAGAAGGCCAGGCAACCTGGCTGTCAGGACAGCGTTTCAGGTAATCTTCTTCTTTGTTGTTGTCATTCACTAGAAAGGACCTCCCAAGCGACTACCATAAATCAATAAACAGATACATTCGAGTGACATTCGATCCCTGTACATTGAAAAGGGAAATCGTTTGCTGAGATTTGTATGTTGTGAAATAGTGTACAATAATCTGGCAGATTCCTGCCATGTTTCCAAAAAACCACCTGAACTGTCCATGCTTGGTTCAGTGGTGAAGCTCTGTTTGGTATACCTGCTGTGATCACACGACCTAACCTGACTGGCTTTAAGTCAGATGATTCGCTGAGATACAGAAAATCTGTCAGATGAGCTTCACATCCCTCGATCTAGGCAAACGTGCAGAGACCAAGAACACTTCCCTTGGCTGTTGGGTATCACTGACATGTTTTGTCCATATCAATTCTGGCGCGCACAATTTGACAAACTTGGTCGTTCAATACTACCGTGGAGTAAGTATTGCCAATTCATAGCCAGCTATGTAAACTATACTCTGGGTTCAAAAACGTGATCTTGTGTATTTCTATTAGTCTGATAACTGTCAGTTGATATGATCGACAAGAGGATGGCTTATTGTGGACGGTAATCTTCTCATAATTGGTCTAAGATGCTTTGTAATCTATACTGTATACTTCCAAATTTTTTGACGGTTTAGGATGCCATTTTTGGATTAGAGAGATTCTGATAGAAGCTATATGCAAGGATTGCTTCACAAAGATGCGCATGTTGAAATCACCGTCCTCATCTCTATTCTTTCAGACCAAGAGTGGCCGACCGGTGTTGACTTATTCTGTTTCACTTACCAGAATGATGTTCATCTTTGTGTCGAGCGCCTACCTTAAACTCAGGAAGGCTGAAGTTGTTGACATGAAGGGCAGACAGACACTAGAGTAGTAGGGTCCACACATTTTGTTCTGGAATTTGTAGGCCCCACACTTTCATCTGAAAGCTTCTCCTCGCGGGCGAAATAAGATGTGAGCGACAAGATCCTCGTGCACGGACAGTAATATCAACTGACTGCTGATGGAGAGATCCCCGCTGAGTTCATACACAGAGGGGTAAAATACCCACTTCAAACTTATACCGAACCTGTCACTCTACTTTCTCAATAGTAGCTTTGTTGAGTGATTTGAAAATGAGCTTTACAATCTGTCACTAGACGAGCATATGGGTGACACATCGGACAGAATGGTGAACTGATGAAGTAGTATTCGACCTCATCTACATCCCTCGGACTCATTTAGGGCAAGTACGTGGAGGGAAGTGAACTCAATGTAATAGAAGGGAGAATCACATAGAACGAAGCAATTTTACAAGTCGTTTTCAAAACTTTGATGCCATTGGTGAAAGATCACAAATGGCCTAAAGCCAAGAACTCCCGCATTGCAGACAAAAGGAAAATATTATAAAAGACACGCAGTGACTCTTGGACGAATCTGATTCATGGTAAATTCAAGTGCAGGGGTAGAAACCAGGCAGGGTCTGTTGATCACGTAATCTACAGCACACAAACCAAACCCATCGGAATCTCCAGCTGGTGGGATGAGTGGGTGGGCTCAACCTTTGCTCTTCGTTTGAAGAGGATTCGCAGCATTCTGGTCTTCCAAAGCTTATCTACCAGCTGATCACCACACGGGAGGAAATACTGCATGCATAAAGGTAAAATCTAAAATCACTAAAAACCTCTACTAAGAACTGTCCGGCGGATTCTGAACTCACTGTCCCTCAATTTGGAGGGTTTTTTTCTTGCGTCTGTGCATGAAGCTCCATACACTGAGGAACATCTTCCCGAGCTTCGTCTTACGAACGTAGTTCCCGAAGAGCTTATTTGCAATCTTCAGAGCCTCCATTCTCTTGCGCTTTATCTTGTGCTCCTGGAAATGGGTGTCGGCGACCATAGGGGCGGCATTGTTTTTCTTGACGGTGATTGTGTACGTATAATCCGCATCACTATTGGTGTACACGTACGTGTCCTTGGTTTTCTTGGAGCTCGACGCTCCAGCTTGCTTTGGATGGAAACAGTCCGGACATAAATAATGTCGGCAATTCGCGTTGTGACACACAAGATGATCGTGGTCTGGGCTCGAATTGGTGGAGTTACACTCGCAACACCACCAGTGCATCTCCGGAAGCGGCTCGTCAGCCATTATGCTCCTCTCGAGTTCGGATCCTCTAGTAACCAGAACTGGAGGATTGCTCACCTGAGAAGATGGACATACAGTTAGTACAATTTTAGTAGAGTCTCAGAACCTCTACACTTCATTCCTCTAATCACCGAACCAACTGGCTCCAGCTAAAGAGTTCCAGCCGAGCCATATGCAGATTGATTGATTGATGCATGTATCTTGAAATCAAAAGATCCACACACTGGCAGTCTTGAATCTTTCTCGGCGTGATCCGACCATCTTTCTCTGACCCTCACATGAGCGTCCCACACCCGAAGATCGATCCAAACCCGATCTGCGTCCACTTTCTGTACTCTGAACTTTCACACTCTTCTGGCCGAACGATTATTCTTTTCACATTCCTTCTCCAGCCAGAACGAGAGAGAGTGCGAGGAACTCACAACAAGAAATGCCTTCTCGATCGATCGGACTCGATCAGACTGGATGTTCACCCTCGATCAAACCCTCCACAGCATGGAGCACAAGATTGAATGAATTGTCATGCAGAATCTGTGGAAGCGGACGGGGACGAGAGGAGAGGAGAGGAGAGGAGAGAAGCGGGACTGAAGACGAGAGAGAAGAGGGGAATGAGGAGCAGGCAGGAGAAGGCAGCAGGACCATGTGACATTTAACAGACCGACTCGGCAACTGCGTTACGCCAGGACCCAGTTTGCATGCGCCCGGGCCAATCAGCGGAGGCGCAGTCGGTCTACGTGTAAAGCAGAAGACGGAAAGTGGGTTATTCGCCTGAACCCGGATTTGCATGGGTCACAACTGATAATTAACCTCCGTACGTGGAAAGCATCCCACTGACGGCGTACCGCATATGGAGCCCATGAGTTCCGGAAAGCCTGCACCATTTTCGGTGACCCGACCCGTTCCTGTCTTTCTCCCTTTCCTGCCGGAACCAACCCCATCTCCACTACGGTCCGTTATAGATCACCATGGTACAACCTCTACATCCACTCACAGACCGGATCGCTCTCGTCGATCGACGTCGTTTACTGCAGTAGAGGCCAGTAACAGACTTCACAGCGTCCGACGGGCTGTATATCTCACAGCATTTACGTCACGGACGCGAGACGTAGATTTTACAACGGACGGATCTGTGCGGGTGATGAAATGAATCCGAATTTTTTCCGGAGAACTTGAGAGGATGAAGCCCCAGAAAGAAGAACTGTACTAAGGACCGTGTATTGTGTTTGATGCCTCTGAAATATGGAGTGATGGGGTACCACTTACATGACTCGGCGAATGTGGTCTTGCTCGTGAATCTGGAAGACAATTGAGTGTGATCTGACTTCTTTCTGTCTGTCCAGTCCCCGCAGAATCCATTCGTGTCTCCTTCTTCTTCTTCTTCATTGGAAGCTGACCAGATTCCTAGACCTCAGACTTACAAGACAGACAGACAGGCAGGCAGGCAGACCCTTGTAAGGTTGTGGTACAAGAGATTGTTGGGTTCTGAACCGGAGGAACTCGTACAAGTTCCGGGACCTCGGCAAAAACAACGGACTCAGGATGAGATTTCGAACACGGATGTGCTTCTTTCTTGAAAATTAGTCAAAGATTCTTGTTTAAAGCAAGAAAAATGCCCGAGTCTGACAGCCGGAATTCTAAGTGGAAATTTTGTGTACGCATTTACCCATAGTTATCTTCCCAATTCATTTAAATTCATGTTATGCATGGGCTTCAAGCCAAAAAAGAATAAGTAAAACAGCACAAAGCACGTGAATGCTTCATAAGTCCAAACATGGAACATGGTGGTGCTATCCCCGAAATGGGTCATCCTATATATATATAGATATATATCACGTGATTCTCTACAGCTAAAATTTTGACTCTGAGTTAGGATAGTGAGCAATGACTCAGCCAGCATTGAGCTCCTCCAACTTCAAAAGTGGAGCGCGGGGCCAAATAATGAGGCAAAGAGATGGTAAGACTTGAGAAGACTAAGTTGGTCCAAGCATTCGAGCGCAACGTGTCTCGATGTCACTTGGGGTGCTGAGAAGAAGGGAAGACGCCTGCACTTCGATTTGTGTACGTGGTTCAGGGGGATGCAATTTGTTCGTTCGTTCGTTCGTAATTGGCGCCGGGTCCCCCACGAAACGAGACGAGACAGAAGAAGAAATCAAAAGAGCACCTGCGTGGCGACACAGAGCTATAATATCTTCGTCTACTCCATCGCATCCATCGTTCCTCTGCGTTTTCTTTTGTGCAGCTTTCCCCTTCTAGACCACGGAGCATGAGTATCTGCCTGCCTGCCCTGCCCTGCCCTGCGTCCTTCCCTCGTACCAGTGCCCTTGTATGAATGAACCTTTCACGCTTTTCCTTTTCCTTTTCTTGCCCAACTGTGGCTCCTAGAACCCTACACGCCGACGCAATTAATCAGTTCAATTGCACGTACATCGTACGCTCCCGTGCCATTTATGTACGTGTGCGCGAAACAGACTCAACGATCAGCCTCTTTTGGAGACAGCAAATAATAGAGTACTTCTCACAGTGAACTTAATTTTGTTGTAGAATCCCATCAGTCACACTCTCTTGACAAGGACGACCATTCTCTCATTCATGTAGTCGCACGATTAGCTCGTCTTGTTTCACAATCCTGGAGGCAATCGGGGGAAGGGGTGATCGCTGGACCTTTCACGCCATGCTGTTGTGATAAGGGGGTTTCGGAAACAAACTGTATGGCAATCAAGACAACCATGAAACCTTATGAGTGTGAAAGATTTTGAATGTGATGGTCTTCGCCCACGTACACTTCATGCTGCTTTGCTATCATATTTGCTATATTATCTGGCGTCTTTTCCTTCACTAAATTCGGTGGAAGTGACGTCTTCTGGCAACTTGGCAGGGAGCAAATCGACAAGTCAACTTTAGCAAAGGCCTCGGTGGAAAGCTGCTGATGGATGTTCCCAGTCCTCCGAGTTAGGAATCCGGAAGGGTTGGTTTAGACGATGTCCATCTCTTTTCCATTCTTGTCCTGGATTGCCCCCATGAGATGGTTGACATTGCGCCACTTGAAGCAGGGAACTGCACAGTGTTCGTAAGTAGGTACAGTATTGCCAGTGCTAACCTCCTGGTTCATGTAACTGTAGTGGCAGCTTGACTTTGGGCTTTTGAGCTTTTGAGTTTGACTCGATAACTTCTTCTCAGCCCCGTGGAGGTTGTTTCTATATCAATATTCTTTTTTTATACGGACATTTTTTGAACTACTTTAGTTAAAGGTATAATTACGATGGGTATCATTCTGATATATTGTACTCAATACTGAAACATGCAGAGTATACGTATATATATATATATATCTCATCATGAGATATATTTTTTCATATCAAATATAGTTATATCAATACAACGTGGCAATATATTGTTATGAATGTATAAAAATAGATATTTTTACATTCTCAAAACGTGAACAATGACGTCTCATTAATAACCATAGTATACTAGCCAATTTAAAGTCTAACGAACCACAATCCATTTTGAGGTTAAATGATTCAAGAGTCTACAATTTCCATGGATGAGCATTATTTTAAACTCTACTCTCCGCCTAACTAATTTTGCTCCTGACTAAGGTTTTCACATACATTATAAAGTGTAAAAGAAACTCATCAACCTCCAAAAGAGAATGAAAGATTGCGCAAAGTTGCGAGAAATCATCAATCTTGAGGTAGAGGATATGCTATATTGTTTTGAGTTCTAGGTACATCATTTTTGGAATCGTTGTGGGAAGTAGGGTAGAGCATAACCAGGACAAAAGAAAGAACCAAACATGAGCAAAGCACAATATATGAAAGTTTCTTTAGGTGAGCTTTCTGGCCTGGCAAACAAGAAACTTAGAGATGAAGGAAGATGCACATCTGGTCCAGGAAACCATTTTGGAGGCATTTAACAATGGCGAGCAGGTAATAAAACATCGAAGACATGAGAGCACGTTCTTCGCATTAATATCCTCAACAGTTCACGTAACGTCATATCTGGAGAATGTTGTGACTCTGATCCTCGCAACGAATGGAAATGGAAATAGGCTCCAGGAGTGCAGAATTTATAACGACGTGTAGATCAGGGAAGGAAGGAGTAAGAGACAGTGGGAGAAACAGACACTGCAGCTTTAATAAAAAGAGGTCAAGATGAAAAGCTTTATGGGTGCTCGTGCAGTGCAAGTTCCGAGATCAACCACCTCCACCACAATGCGCTTCTAAGTGGCTCGAAATCATACGCTGGCTTCCAGATTTTACTTTCCACCGTGACGAGGTTACTCGTTCGGTTGAGACGTGATTTGACCCTGTGTGACCACATTCATTCATTTTCTTGCTCCTCACTCTCCCACTGCACTTCATCATGAGCTCTCATTCTCCATCTCAGCGCCTAATGCGAATGAAGTGGAGGAGATTTAAGACTGACCCGCCTTTTCGTCCACGTACATGATTCGTAATGTGAAAGTCCTTCACAATATACCAACCACTAAAGTTTGCTACCGAGCATTCACTAAGAGAGTGTGCCTTTCCTCGCAGGTTCTACATACGTAATTAATCAACCCATTGACATGGCTTCCGGACAGGCGTCAATCTACATACGCAAACTCACTGCAGAGTCTTATCACACAATTGAGCATCGATGATGCAAAGCATGATATCACGAGTTGAAGGAGGCATGAAATCGTTCCAGAATGAGTCCGAGATCGAAGCAAGCAAGGAAGGAGATTTTTCTGTCATTGACAATGGTTTTCAGTCAGAAGAATCAGTGTTTGTCCCATTCGTAGGTATATGATGACTCTGCCAGGCAGAAGTAAAAAATCGCTGCAAACTTCCTCAGAAACGGTGAGGGATGTACTCGATAGTCCACCATGTTCAGCCCAGGCCGGCATTCAAAAGAGCGTAGAGTATAGAGTGCACCATAAGGACTACCAGCAGCCTGATATCGAAATGATTGGACGGTATCCTCGAAATTGTTCTGCGCACATCTGCTCATGTGCCCGATCTGACAGTTATGTACACACAGATGCGTTCGTATCAACAACGGATAAAATGCTCATGTAAAACAAACAATGCCGAGACAGGTATCCGTCACCTGAAACATAAGCTTGCAGCTTCTGGAATCATTCATTCATTCATTCATATCGGTCTGACGGAAAAAGCTCGTACAACCGAGAGGATGAGATGATTCAGTTCCACTTATTTCTTTCCACTCGTGCTGATGCAGAGTCGATTGAATCAGTCGAGATCGGTCCTACATAATGCCTTTCACGGTGATCATCTTGTACTGTTTGAGTGAACCACGTGCGAATAACACAAGGGGGTTAATGGATGTCACGGCGGTGAAGCTGACCAGTAACTTGCAGCTTCTGCGGTAGAAAGCTCGGAGGATCCACTGCCGTGTAACTCGGACCTAAATCTTTCTGGATCCCAATCACAGTGGTCCATTTTGCGGGCTGGGCAGATTAAGGATGTAATTGAGTTGTCAGACTCTTTACTTTACGTGGCTGTATACCTGACCATGGCCAGCAGAAAAGTTGAGCACTGCACATCCACTTGTTGTACCTTTTGTGGGAACTCTGTAAACGACCTTATGTGGGGATAATGAAAGGATTTATAAAGCTTGGTACAAAATCTCTGTCTGCTTTGGTGAGCCTTCAATTCTGTATGTTTTTGCCGATTTGCCAATTAGATTTTCATGCTCTTGTATACCAAACACGTGTCGAAACTTTCAACAATATACACGAACACCACGTAATGCCATTTGGCTTTATTTACGTGCTCGTATATGGTTAGATTATTGCGGTGTGTGTGTAGCGCACTTTTCAGGACCAGAGCACTTATTGTGCTTTCCCATGGCCTTTATTGTTCAGGAAGATCGAGTAGTAAATTCGACCGCATGGGCAACACCACCACGCTGGACGTAGATACTGAGACGGATTTGCATAAATAAATTGCAAGATCTAACGCCAAAGTGGTCATGAGTTTGTTGTGTCCCACGAGACGTACATTGCATGTGTTGAAAGTGAGAGAGAAAACACAACTGAAGTGAGAGTAGATAGGCTGTGATTGATCCACAACTAAGGCTTATGGATTGACACTCTGAAAGATGGAATCGTACCTAAATCCGTTAGAGCAACTATCAGATCCCACCCCTCACGTCCTACATCCAATTTTGGACCACATATTCTCATCATTTCCCGTCACCTTCGTCTTAGTGACCCCATCCTCTAACCAACCTAGAGACAATTCAAAACTGCAGAATATGGTCGTTTGTTTTTCTAATCTTAACACTCCTTAGATGCAAAGTGGGAGCACCGATTCAGCATTCTCTCTTATCGGTGGAGTACCTTCCCGGGATACTTTTCTGTGGAGATTCCTACATATCATTGTTCATTGTGGACGCCCTTTGCGTTAGCCTGACTTACTTTAGACCGATCCGTAACTGAAAACGTGACAGTGCATGGTGTGTAAGCACAACAACTCCGGCTCTCGTCTGGAAGATGTTGAGGAGCATCCGTTTTGACTGTGACATTTCAGTAAGCATTGCCTCATCTGAAGAGCGTGCATGGTACTGCCATTTTGCGGATGAGCTTTACCGGGAGCAGAGAAAAAGGCTGCAGTTTCAACTTCTCGTATAATGGTGCTTGCACTGTCTCGTCTCTACAGGAACGTAGCACCTTTTTATCGAGCTCAAGTTTGTGATGAGTGGAATCTGCAGCTGGAATCCTGTGAAGTACTTTCTTCAAGTATTTTGTCCCCGAGTGGCGGCATGGAACTTCTTAGCAAGAACGTCACCGAACATATTCCTTTGAGTTTGGAAGCATTGGAATGTGGCAAGCTGGCTGCTTTCATTGGGTAGCTCATCGCGCCCGTGAATTTTTCTGTACTGTTGAGTCATTGGGTAGCGATTTCTTTAATAATACTATGCTTAGGTGACGAGAGACGTAGACAAATTTAGCTCTTTACTACAGTGAAAAAGAACTGGGTTCTTTCTTCCTGTTCTACATGAGATTCACTACCTCACGTGGCCTTAACGACCCAGAAAGTGAGGATGGACACAAATCTTCACAACTCGAACACAACTTATCCTGATACCGATACATAGTATTCAAATGCCAGTATCTGCGAAAGTGCGCACCACATTTGAGCCCAAGTTTATGTTCAAAGTGTGTCCTACAACAAGGGTTTCAATCAAACGAAATCTACAGTAACATGAAGTAAACATGGTCAGCTGGTTGACCACATTCCAACTGACACAAAGATTGAGGTCTGTATTCAAAATTTTGACAATGACGAGATGCGCACCTCGATGTACAATAAGCCCATGTAAAGATCAAAAGGAGCAACAAACATTATACTCGATAACGTAATTTACTGACATCCGATTTCGGACTTGCTCGATTTGTTGTCAGAACAAAGCAGTTATGGACAGACTAGAAGAAACAAATCAGATTTCGACCATACGTCCTACAAACCTCTACATCCGCTTGTAGTGCAGGGTGGGGTCGCTTACAGACCACTAGATTTTTTACTACACGATAGCCTACCCACCTAGTGTCTGCAGGCTAAGGCCGTGCTTTAGCACGGCCTTAGCCTTTTGGAGGCTTTTAATAATCACTTCAGTGAGAAAAGTTCCAGGTTATCCGATCCATTTGTTACATACATGGAAAACACCACATAAACCTTGAACTCTGCAACTTCATTACAGGTGACTGGTGTCCGAGGTGAAATGATGACCTTAGTCTAGGTTAGTTCAATATTGATGACGTCCGAATCAGAGAAGTAGAAGACTTTGAACTAACATAATTTCAGCCATCAGATGTGTACAATCAAATGAGTTACAACTTATAGTGTGCTTGAGATATCCCACCAACAATATTGCTATGGTAAGTTTAGCTCGTCGAAGTACGTCACTTCACCTCACCATTCTTCAATAGGTGTAAATGTACAGCGGTTTGAGGTTGTGGAATACAACACACAGTTAATGCCACTTCAGATCTGTAAATCTGAACACTCGAGTCAAGTACGTGTCTACAAAAGTAAAAGACCGTATCGGGCTTGTCCTTCTCTTGATATAAGAGGTGAACCTTCGTACCTGAGACCTAATCCACCTATGTAACGTCCAAAACTAGTCCAGAATCGTGTAAGGATGACTAAATGGACACCTCCAGGTTGAACCCTCTAGATCATATGTGAGGGCATGACTGCCCAACTCCTTCCTTCAATTTTACCGAACGAAGCTAATTAACAGACGTCAAGAGTTTCTGTAGTGGAGAAATATCAAGAGCTTTGAAGTCTTGCACCGCCGCTAGAACAGCATTTCCAAGTTTGGCAGCCGCTTCTTTTGATGGAGCCTGCACCCATCGCAATTTTAAGCACGTCTAATCAGATTCTGACAGATCGTTTCCGGAAACACGTAGTATATCACTAGAGAAACCAAGGCTGGACTTACTTTGAAAGAATCAGGAGACAGAAGGTTGGAAAAAGAAAGCCTCACATCTTTGACGGAACGTATTTCGGTGCATTCAAGAGGGAATGTCGAAAGCAGTTCTAAGTCGATTAGATGATACTGACAAATATGAAATCCTAATACTAATGACTGGTGTCGGTGGATGAAGAGATAGATACTCATGACGGTTAAACCAAGGATAAGTAAATCTTTGACTGAGTAGATAGATAGACCGATTACCTCAATGTTCAGAGGAAGAACTGGATCATGGAGAGAAAGGCGTAATAAGAACCACCCTCCAAATCCAGATACTCGAACCTGTGATAAGATCGATCAAATCGTAGTTAAGCCGGTGAAGATAGAGTAGACTTGCTGTGACATGAAGTCCGAGAGTAGATCTTCGAAGACTTGCTAAACGTCAGAACTTACTTAAAAAATAGATGAAGAGATCAACCTGGTAAGCAAGACAATTTGAAAAGATTTGGAAGGAAGAAATCTCTATAGTTTATTGTTTACAGATGTCTTCCTTCAAGCATTAGATCCTCTTTCAAAACTGCATCTAAGGAAGAGTGCAAAAGGTGAAGAACATAGAATGCTTACACCCTCGTGATTGACAGGTGCTTTTTGCAAGGTTGAGTCTAATTCGACCATGCTTTCCAGCTTCTTCATAACTTGTTCTCCGTACTCCCTAAACGTACTGTAGTCCAGAAGCAGTCAGAGCAATATTAGTAGTTGCTCCCAAATATCCGAAGCTCTGCAATTCATGAAAGCGGAACAAAACGACCAAATTGGGGATGGACGAACCGCCTTGATACGTTGCAACGTAAACACCAAATTACCCGCTGCCAAGATCTGGGTGCTCTTGATTGATTTTGAATCTCAGCTCAGATGCAAAGTCGGCTTCTTTGAGCTCCCCTATCAAGTTGGACAATACTTCACTTCCGCTTCCTTCCCCGGAAACTTTTGCTGCTGCCAACTTTATCAGCAACTTCACCTATTTCCGATCAAGAATGCAAATGGGCCCTCTTAGAAGAGCACGCATGAAACAAGTTTCAATACAAAAGTTCTAAAGCTGGTAACTACAGTTTCTTGAACAATGACCATTTCAACTTTACCATGGTATATGCTCCATCGTCGAGCCAGTGGTTCTCTTTCAGGGCACCATGACCGCTTGTTTCAATCGCCAGATGACATTCTTCTCCTATTTGATTCTGCAGTTCTACATTTTATTAGCCAATATGTTACCATGCGATGACAAAGAGCAACTAACCTGAGTTGAAACCATCTGGACAACACTGTCCCGCCTGTATCATTTGCATAAATCATCAACACTAGCTCTACGTACACCTGAGCGAATCAACGAATGTTCTCTTTGCTAAAGACCTTATTGACCTTAACCCCAGCATTTTTCAAAAGCCTGCACAAGAATGATATACAGAGATATAGGCTGTAATTTGCAAACTGACCAGCCGAATCCCTTCGTCAATGACATTTTTGTAACCCCTCTTGAAACGATGATGCTTTCCGCCTGATTCAACAAACGCTTTCTGGGTTAGAAAGGAAAATTCCACATACAAATCACAAGACTTAACTCGATGTCTCGAGATTACCCAGACTGCATCTATCATCCTGAATTTCATTCATGATTACTTGTACATGAAACCTCTATACTGAAAGTTGCTGCGCCAAGAAAATTCTCACCTAGCTTTTTCTCAATGAAAGTGGTGAGACCATCGGAGGTGACGCTATCAGTGACGATGGTGGTTCCCGGGTGCTGCACGGTGCAATGAGAGAAGTGAATGGCAGAGGCAGGACTGGCGATGTGATACAGAGTCTCATATACGGGAAAGAATTTGAATGCGTCTTACTTGCATACCTCTTCTAAAACAATAGCAGCCATCAGGGCAATGAGACGATTGCGATTCAGCTCACGGCCACTTGAATCCACAGCTGCTGATCTGTCGTGGTCATGCAATTGCTTTAGAAATTGAACAAACACAGCTTTACCCTACAACTTAATGCTGAAAGGCTCCGCGGACTAGTACCCGGTAATTTAAACGTGCGTCCCATAATAGGGCGAACCACCTTGAAAACAACCTTAAGATGAATTCAATACTGTTCATAAACAACCTCGACATTCACGGAGAGAAAACAAGGAAGGCTTGAGTACCTGTCCACATCGGTGTCAAAAATGATTCCTAAATCAGCCTTTTGCTCCAGTACCGCCTTTTTTATTGCCTCCATGGCTTTCTTATCCTCGGGATTTGGAATGTGGTTAGGGAACATGCCTGATTGGAAAATCCATTTCGTGAGACATCCCAAAGCAGAATCTCAAACAATAAGAAGCACAAAACCATACTTGTAGCTGTCACCTAATTACAAGTTTGAATATAACGGGAAGATCGTTACGCGTTTTGTCCAATGCATCCACCTAGCAAAACATTCGTCAACCTTTGCTTCACGAGCATCCAACAGATCTTGAAAGTTCTGTAGTGAATGCACTACTTTGCAATCGCATTCGAACTTCTTTTTTATCCTCAACACATCCTTTTTCCGTGGAAAAAGTACGTACCGTCCGGGTCAAGAAACTGACTCCCAGTAGTCACCGCACCAAGAGGTTCTAAAACTTTGCCCTGCACATGCAAATTGTGTAAGGTTTATGAATATAACATTGTTCTTATTGTATCATGATCATGCAGATATCGGGCGCCATGAGTTTGGAAAAAGCCACCCAAAGCTTTTGTCTAGCTTTTAAATTAACACTTAATTTCGAAACTGACATAGGTAGAACCTAATAAATGAAACCCAAAAACAACCGAAAAATATAGCATGTTTCATTGTACCGGCTCGTTACTTAATTGACTGAAGGATTATGGCCTTCCCTCGTAACTTTCAATTTAACTTAAAATAGATCATCTATCCTCACGAGACAAGAATGAAAGAAATAGCCGAGATGTTTGAGTAAGATGGTAAGAAGCCATACTGCAAAGAACCCTCCTGCTCCATTTCCTGCATCCACCACAATATGGAATCCCTCCAAAGGTTTCTCTGCGCAGAGAAAACGATATTAGGCCATATTACAGCGAATATTTTGACTTTGTGCATAAATGGATTCGGCCTGAGCTTACAAGATAGCATCTCTCACGGCTAGAATAAGAGCTGCATATAGATGAACGGAGGCTTTAAAACTTTTAAGCTGAATACCCACCAACGCCACCGGCTCCTTTTCGAACAGCTTCTACAAGATCCTGTGTGTATCGTTCCATGTAATCTACTTCACTTACGACAGCTTCTGCGGCAGACTGAGACACCTCCCGGCTTTTGTCTGACATCTTGTCGTAAATTTTTGAAGCACGACTTAGAATGTCTGAAATATCAGCCTTTCCAAGTCCACCAGCATTGGTAAAAAATTTCAGCCCATTCCGATTATACGGTAGATGACTAGCTGTGTGCAGGATACACAACGTCAGAAAGACATACACCATCAGATAATCATAACCTTCACTACCACAAAAGAATCAAAAATTAGAAAGTGATCGTTGGTACAAACCCTGGTTTAGACGGACTGTAATTGCGACAATACAAGGTCTAAAACTGTTTAGAATACGCCTATCGAATTATTTATCCAAGGAAGATGCGAATCATACCCGTGAGCATGATGGCTCCATCGACAGGGCACAGCAAATCATCTTGCACTGTCATTGTGCTGTTGAACATAGCTGGTGTTGATGCCAACCTGTGGACACTTTCATTCAATTAAGAATTATTGAACAAGATCTTCCTTCGAAGTCATCATCATATTCTTATAACAACTTGGATGGAGGCTAGAGAGTCTTAAGATCTATCACATTTAGGTGATTTGAAGAAACCCAGACTAACCTATAAAAACGAAAAGAGAAAGCAAAATTCTTACGAACCCGTAAAGGACAACATCCAATCCTGCCCCAGCAATGCCTCGGGCTGCAGCTGACTGTTGAAGAGGATGAGTGCCTCGATTAGTTTACATGTCGTATACAGATTCTAAAATATGATTTTCAAAAGAAAGCCTTTCATCATGCAATCATTAATTTTCCATTCTACAACATTGTTTATGAAGTATATAAAGATAAGGTTTCACCTGCATAGATTTCGCCGTAATCCTTGAATCATGGCCTATCGAAATCTTCAGCTTGACGAAGCCGTCGATATTCTTCTTATCTAGCAGCCAACCCGCGAACCCAGCGGCAATTGCCTCGGTTATGGGCTCTGTTAAAGTCACTGGTTCCCCTTCCACTCCTTCCAATGCCACTCCTCGAATGTCACTACAAAAACAATCTCGCCATTACATCACCTCAATCTCTGGACTTCCATTAAGCATATATGGCATACACAGGCCGTTATATACATAAGAGCTATTCATTGGGCTGGTATACAACATACATCATGGAGGGCATTTTTGTACAGAGCATTTGTTAGCATTTGTTACTCCAGCCATTTACTTCACGAATTCGGAGTCACAAGATCGTATTGCGCTAAGTCAAGCTCACCTGCCATTTTGTAGCTTTTTGAAGTCCACCTTTTGAGCCAATGCAGAATCACTACCTGCTGATACAGCAGCTGTCCATTTGAAAACAAAGATGCCCAAAAGTGTGAGCATTCTGGCTACGATGCAGTAGAAACAAACGCACACTGAAGTATATCTCCTTATTTGATATTTTGATTCCAGGAGGAACAGCTTCGTTTGCAGTATGAAGAACAAGAAAGTACTCTGCATTTACAATCCAAAAAGGTGGCTCAAAGAAGCGCAACGGACGAGGCCATCTTAAAGCACAAGCTGATAAAAAGTTGGGAATGGAAATCATTAGTGATGCTCACCATTACAAGTTGTCATGGTACGTCCTTCTTGGGATCCCTTCCCAAATCTAACTTTGGATCGAACTGTCGAAGACTGTTTACAAACCAACTGCGATGATCCTCGGAAGAATGCGGCGCGTGAAACCTCCTTAAAACTTGGTTGACAAGCGTTTGACTCCAATCTGACCGAGGAAAACGATAATAGATGCGGGCAAAGCTGTCCTACACCTGCTGGGGAACAAAATAGCAGCGAACTGCCAGTCAGACACGGCTGTAACTGTGCGAAGGAACTCGGAACTCATTAGCTCGGAGCTTCCAACACTATGCTAAGATTGGATCCTGCGTAAGGGCCCAAGCTCGTTGCCTGAGGTTTACAAAAATTCCGCAGGAGACACTAGACACGATATCAAAGGGAAACATGAACTGCAACATTATAGAGAATTAGAATATTGAGGAAATTCACGAATGAGACAACACGCTGATGCCTAAGAAGTCTCGTCGAAAAGATCCCACACTGAAAAAGATTGACAGGTCGGACGACAGGTACTTCTTTTCCTTTTCCACACATCTCATCCTCGTTCACGGCCAATATCAAGTGCTCAAATCGCTTTACATTTTCCCAAAATTCTTCGGTGCAGGTGCACAATTAGGCTTTTAAAGATTGATGCTTTATCACAGACCTACAGAGTTACGTTTGACCAATTCAAGAAATGACCACATTAAACTTGGTGGGAAAAACTGAGCAATCTACACACTTTCCCATTCTGGCATTGCTCGATAAAAGATCGAGATCAAATTACAGACGGTAATGATCTGCGAAGAGCGAAATCAGAAGCTGGCCGCAATTCGATGCTCCATGCAGGAATCTTAAACCCTCAATCAAAAAGTACCCAGAAGGACCGAATTGGAGCTGTGCGCAAGGACGATTCTCGAGAGGTATGAAAGCCAGTGGCCAATCGACCTGAATCGCTTCATAAAACACGAGTCTCAGCCAAGCTGTGAACGATTGACACACGAGGCGCAAGAGCGAAATGTACCCGCCATGGTCGAAGCTCACACATCGGCTGCAGAAGACTGGCGGGGAGAGATGGGGCGGGCTCGGAAGACACGAATCGATCGAAAAATGGCGAGAGCTTCACAAAAGCTGGCCCGGATCAGAGGCCAGCGAACGAGAGATGTGTGTGATGCGGACAAAGGGGCGCGTGACTTGGCACCCGAGTTCCTCCGCTCCCAGCCATGCTGCCAAGCGGGCCGGCCCCACCACTCGCCCCGCCTTGACCCGCGCACCCGCGCACCCGCGCACCGGCGCCACAGGTTCGAAGTTCGGCCCGACAGGCCATGCACATCCCGCCGACCTTCCGAGTTCACTTCCCACGACGAGCTTTCGGTCCGTTTCTGCGATTGACTCGGTTCCTTTGTTGGCAACGACGATTCGTGGCTTGCTGAATCGAAGGTGGCGAAGGTTTTTGGGGTCCAATTTCTATTCACTGATTAAAGCCTGATATCCATCCGAATTGAAGGCACTTCGCACCCACTTCTCACACTTTGTTCCCTTTCGACGAGCTCCCGTCCCGCCCATAGCTGTGAAGGAGAACATAAGCGGCTGGTTCTTGAGTGATTCTGAGAGTCTGAGTCATTCTGAGAGCGATTGGGCCTCTGGAGTGCATTGCAGGCTAACTACAACAGTTCGTGGCACTACGACGGAATGCATTCTTAGAAAAAGAACGACTCGACTCGTGATCTTTTTTCCCCACTTCCGCTCGCACTTTCGCACCTACTTTGTCTCACATTATGGTGCAAACAAACGACCATTCGACTTGAGATCGAATTGTAAAGGTCGACTGGCCCATGATGGAGAATCTGAAGACTGGTTTGCATACTCGACTTGCTCCTGATGGGAAGCCCGGAGGAAAACGTTCGTACCTCGACGACCAGGTATTGGTGTGAACAATTACAAGAGAAAGTAGAAAAGAGTTCGGGGAGAATACAAAGAACTCGCTAGAAAAGCTCGTATGTGTGAACTTGTTGTCATTCCCAAATCGGCAACACTTTTCACTAAGATGATGACGACTGTTAGGCACATTGTGTACGCCTGAAAGCCTGGAATGGCCGGCTGAAACAGCCCTAACTCTCACTATCGTATTAACATCCAGAGAAAGAGGACGACTACACATTCTGCGCTCAAAGAATACAGTAGGCGCTTGATAAATATATCATTGGAACTAAGGTACATCTACACCTATACCTCGCATATACAAAATGTCACAGCTACATCTCTCCTGGCTGGAAACCAGATCCTCGTTCAAAGACCTGGCATGATGCCAGACAAATTCCTGTCTACTTGTGTTAAGCTCACTAAGGACCATCTAGGCCCAGTAAATTGCCGAATACTGCAGGCTCGTGAATTCGGCAAAATCCAGTTTATCATGGACTGATAATGAATTTCTACAAGAAGGTAGCCTTGGTCCAAAATTGTGGAGCGTTGTGACTTATTCCTCCGGTTGCTTCTCCTTCACAGCAACAGTCACCGTGCCCGCTGCAGGCGAATCCGCAAAATACTCCTGCTTCTTCACGTTCACTCCGTACTGCAAAGCAGCCAGCCCCAGACAAGTCAGCAATCGAACCCACACAATAAGTCACCTGGATCGTAGAAATCTACACAACACAATCGCCCTTCTGCGTAGGAGCGCAACAGGTCCGTATGGACCAACAACGAGCCCGTACACACAAGATCTGGATCTTCTATTTATTGACTCGCAGTCTCCACTCCCGATGAAAAAATCATTCCACCAAGTGCACACAAAACCGAAACCGGAAGAATTATACAAACAGCTGTCGGACGAGAGGCCGAGATCGTTCAACCAGAGAAACTGTGTTGAGCGGGCGAGAAAATCTGGCCGTAAATTACAACAGAAGATCTCTCGATATATAGGCCGCACTACAGATATGCTGAACCCTCTGAACGATATTCCGACCTCTCTAGGAGTTAAAAGGCGGCCCGCCCGGTCATGGCAGTACAGGTCCTCGCACAATAACTGCTTCGTTTGCAGTACGACCCCAGAATCTGACCGAGGGACTTGACAACGGGGACGACGACGAAGGACTACAGCAGTTTGAACAGACGACTATCGATCGCCAGAACGGCAGAAGTACGATATGGACCCGCTGCTCGGCCTCAGACGACGAGCACGAATTGCACGCGGGCAAGTGGCCACCAGCAACATGCGACATGCTTGTGCAACGTGACGTGCTGGAGACTGGGCCAGGCCCATCTCATGTCGCGTCACGAAGAATCGAGCGACGCCGCAGATCGTTCATGGGATCCTCCGACCGACCGTATACTACAGCTTTGTGACAGCCTCGACGAGACAAGCACGAGACCGGCGGCCGAGAACGGAAAGTTACCTCCTTCAGTGCTGCCGACAGATCCTCTGTTGTCAATATCAGGCGCTTGTCCTGCACCAAATTACCCGAGTTGTTTGTTAGACAACTGCAGATTCCGAGTCCTCGGAGGTGAAGCTGAGACAAGGTGGACTGGGTGCACCTCAGGAACACTGGCGTCCTCGTTTCGCTCGGATATAAGGGCAACATAACACATTGGCATTGACTTCGGCAATAAATACTGTAGTCCATAACAATGATAGCTCTTCACAGCAACAATTGACAGGGAAACCATGACGAGAGCCAGGTTCCTAATTCTGGTTGACTCACCTTGCCCTGATGACCGCGTGATTTATCACCTGCCTTGACATTCGCCTGCCTAATCTTGCAAAACCTGGAGCGATGTTTCAAACATCTTGTCAGTACTGTAGTGAATGAAAAGCACAGGATTTCAGGTACAAGAGGAAGCAATCATGTGGATGCCTAAACATGGCAGAAAGACCTGGTTCATATTCCAGATGACAGGAACACAAAAAAACATTATATATCCTGCCACCCGCTGGGTCTAACCGACGCCTTCCTAACACTTTCAATTCTGACACGAGAGGAAAATATGGTAATGGACACTCAATATTCTTGGTCATTATGACCATCTAAGTCCTGACAGAGCAGATCGAGAACAAGAAATAAAATTACACTGCATGAACCTGCATGCTAGAAACCTGACCACGAACACAATACATGTCTAGAGATCTCGATCGTTGACGACTGTTTCCTTAACACGGGAGGAGTAATCGAAAGGAGGAAGAGTGAAATGAAGGAAAATACGTGCTGTCTAGGTTCTTGCCGTCAATCAACATACGACCTTACAATCCAAGGAAGCGTATTGACAAAAAAAAACTTACTGAAGAGCATCGCTAGCAATCTCGCTAATAAACTTCTGAGCAGCGACAGAGACAAGCCGTGTCCTGGAATTCAGCCGATTGAGCCCATTAACAGTCTTCATGAGTAGTCTTCAAGACCATTCCAACATTCCTGAAAACCTCTGATACAACTGTATAGAGCTATGTTCGTATCAAAGTGCTTTCTCTTCTCAAGAAAGACAGGACCAGACAGCCAAAAACTGAAACACTGTAATCTCTGAGTCCACATGAAAAAATTGCTTTGCCCACATGCGATATCAAGTTCAAAACTGTATTCATACTAGAACAACTCTTTCTGCAGACTAATCAAAGGAACAGACAGCCAAATTTTCAACAACTGCAGCCAGTAATTTGAGGAAGAAAGGTAGCAAAATAGTTCGTCTATCGACCGTAGAGAGCCCTTCGTAAATTCCCACGGCAATCTGTCAGACAACGTATGGTGGAGACATGGGACTTACACTCTGATATCAGGACACTGAAAACCACTTCGGCTGAGGTAGTGCTCGGCAAGCTCGTCAGGTATCTGACAAACCACATGTCATAGAATGTCCAAGAGAACTGCTCTGGAAAAATAAACATACAACACTCGGAGTCTAAGCACCCTGCAAACTGAAAGCTCCCCAGCCTTCCCGATCGTAGCAGCTGCAAAACTAAAAGCAAAAACTTGTGTATGTTTGCGGCTGATTAACGATGCAAGAAGTATTGGAGGAGACCTAAAGAAAGATCTCCTGACCACTCTTACCAAGAAACTCTCCAGAAGCATAAGCTGGTTCAAATGCACATAAAATCGAGGATTTCATTCGTTCGTACAGTGACTAATAAAATCAACGACAACAACAACAGAATTGCTGCAGGCCGCAAGCTCTTCAGACGGCTTAGCTCATAGAAGAAACTCTGCCTGTAATTGACATCTATACGCGTACGAATGCATCATCAAAAGGAATTCATCGCCACACGAGACATATCGACTGGACTTGAGCAATTTGTAAATGGACAGACAAGCCTAAAGAGGTAAGACAGATGAGACCGACATTCAAACCACTCGCGCCTGCCGTCTTCAATCAAGCAGCCAGGGACGGGTAAACAGAATGAAAGAAAAGGCAATTGAGCACCAAAACATGCACAAGGCACATCTCCATGAAGCGAATGCCGAGAGTATTACAGTGGGAGTGTAATCCAGAAGAGAGGATAAAAAGTCGAGTAACACCGCATCACTGTCCGCTTGCTGCCCTCCGCCTTCCGCCATCGCTAGAGTTTTCCGTTCCCTCCTCCCTCCCGTTCGCCGCTGCTTTCACTCCCTTTCTGTCGTTCCCCTTCTCTCTGCTCCTCCCGTCCCGTCCCCCCATGTGAGGCTCCTGTCAGAGCCAGCTACTCCCGACGGGACTCCCCGTCCGTCTCCTCTCCAGCTCCGGGATCCCACCCGTTACGCCTGCTTTGCCAGCCGGTGAGCAACAGCGTCGGAATCCCCAGCCTCTCTTCACGACATTGGCTCCCGTCCAAGCGTTGCGCGGTGGTGGCCTCGAGCCGGTCGTCGCCGGTGGTGCACTCGGAATTATTTAGGAGTTCCTCGTCCCGTGGCCCTCCCGCCGGCGCACCACGTCATCGTGGCGCTGCTGCCGGTGCCTCTCTTATTGTTTCTCTTCGTTCCACTAACTGTTGCCACTTAAGTTGGCAGCCGTCGGTGACTTAACGTCATGCTTACGCGCTCCCAGCCCCAAAGCTAACTTTGTCGACAGAAAGCGAGATTAGTGTCGGATCGATCTCTCGTGCTCCTCGACTTCCTGCGCGATGCAACTCTCTTGTGGAATTTTCAAAGCAGCGGATGTTGTATACAACATCCTCTGTATAGGATCGAGTCCGTGGCATTCAGTAGCTGACTAGAAACGCTGAGCCCAAGCAAACCCACCCACGTGAGGGAAGATTCATACTAATGGATTTCGTCCGAGCGTCTGATGTGCAGGGGTGTTTTGTCGGAAGCTTGATTGGGTCTCTCAAGTGCAATGGATCTACAACTGTAACATCTTCGGCCTTCAACTTGGGTAGGTAGACTACATGCTCCGCGTTATGTTGCCCACTGGAGTTTGAAGATGTCTAGTCATGCTCTTAGGATCGTTCTCGCATGCAACGCAGAACGAACAATTCTCGCCGTCCCTTAGCGAGAGAAAAATGCTGACGATCCAGTATCAGGCGAATGTTTCAATTCCGACTCGTGTTGGAAGAACGTTGACTCACTTAGATGAGCTACATCTGGTTTACTGCACATTTATTACATATTCCGTATTATTTTGTTTGCAAGTTTCGAAGAGTTAGTTTCACCGGCAAATAAAACTGTGCTATGTGAATGAATGATGGGGTTGGGGGACAAAGTAAAATACAGAGTATGACCAGTAAAACTTTCAAATAATAACAATAAGTCACTAATGACAATACAGAGAGTTCTAAATACACTTAAGAGATATTATCATAATCACAATAAAAATATTTTTCACACAAGAAAAACATCGTGGGGAAAAAAATTATCGTGGATTTTGTAAATTTTTCAATTTATATGTACTATAATAAAATTCTTAGCTACAAATCCTATTGTCTATCTTTTCAACTATACAACTTGTTGGTGGATTAACAAATGACAAATTCTTCATAAGTTGAAGAGAGATAAAGTTGATAAATTCAATGATAATCTAATTTGATTGCTATCACAAAGTTAAAATTTTGACATTATCATGAATGTATCCAAGATTTTAGACATACAAACAATAAATTAACAATTGTCTATATGATGATGAGGTTGCAAATTTGTTGTACTTGTGCAGCACTCGCATATAAGACTTTGTAAATTGTCAAGTTTTGACTTGATTATCATTGATGAAGACTAACACATTATTGAAATCTTGATTTTTGTCAACACATTATTGAATATTACTGAAAACAGAGCTCTCTTCGCAATAAATGGCCAGGTAATTTTTTCATTTGAAACGTCAACTTCAAGGATCAATGTGATTTTTTTTGCTTCATTTGATATCACGAACATCCAAATTGAGTGAACAATATGATCTTGATGATATAAAACCAATGTTGTAAAATCAATGAATCAATGATGATAATGTACTCAAGTGATACATCGCTCAAAATTGCACAAAATTTATGAAAAATACATTTCTTCACTTGCATGTGATTGAGTATGTTATGGTTCTTCACCTTTGCTAGATGTTAAGATGGGTTTCAAATACTTTTCAAGCCATCCATTCAAGGCAACAAAAATCTGAAAAAAAAATTTACATGATGATATCAAATATTTTGCAATGTAATGCAAAATCTTGTCTATAAAAACAAAGCCTTGTTCTTTAACACCTAGTCAATCACGTTTAGCATATCATTAATTAATTTAAAGCATATCTCAAACTATTCACACATACCTTATACTTTGATATATTTTTTACCTCAATTTTCACCTTTAGCCACTATGCTTCAATATTGTTAAAGATATACGTTAATGTAAACTTTCAAGCTTCCAGCTAGCAAAGTTTTAAGCACTATACATTCTTTTTTTCATATCATCTTCATGTGCAAATTAGTCTAAATTTGCACATGCTAAATTAGCTTTATAGCTTTAGCTTTTCATTCCAGTGCTTTATATATCTCCATTTTCAATCATTACTTATCTCCTTATATTTCCAATATTTTATGAAATAAATCATTGAAATGAAAATATTATAAGCACGTGTTTTATTAGTTTTTGAGAGAATGGGAAAGATAACCTTGATTCAAATACACAGGTTTTAAGAAAAAAATTATAAATATATATTTTATTATTCAATTATCAAAATAATATTTTAAAACTTTATTTCAAAAATATTATTGAAATGAAAAATGACTAAATTTATTTAATTTTTAATAAACTTAAAATCTTATTAAATATTTACAATGTACATTAAATACATATCAAAACCACTTCATGTGTTTTGTAGTTATGAATTTTTGAACTTTAATTTTTATATATTTGTATTTATCATGCTTCTTTATTTAAATTGATTCAACTTAATGTTTAACTTTCTTCAAAAATAAATTTATAATTTTTTCTCCAACATATGTCATAATCGATCATAGTATAATTATGATTGATTATGACAATATTTATCAATCATGAAATAAATGTTATGTTTTTTATAAGATTGAGAGATTTAATCTTATGGACATACAATAGAAAAATTTGTAAGATTAGTTATGAGTTCATTGTTTATAAATTCTTGATAATTGATAATTGATAATTTTTAAATAATGAGCACGTAATGATTTTATGGTTGTAATTTACTTCATGCCATCAATATAATGTAGACATCCAATAAATTCTAGTTTCATTGTAGATCAGAGACATCTCGAACATATGATTTAAATGCAGCAGCACCAAGCTTCTCTTACAAACGTAGGGCAAAAGAAGTGATGAATCACTTGCTACAATTGAAAAAGAGTTGGTCTAGAGATATAACTCATGGCTTTGTTGTATATTTTCTTTAGTTGTTTATTTGAATCCTTGCTTTTTTTGCTATCCTCTTTCTTCTCTTAGTTTTTGGAGCCAAATGTGCGTAGAAGTTAATATCTAAACGCTACATCATGCTCAGCAGTGATGAGTGAGTTTGAAGCACCGTTGATATTATCCTTGATGTGATGAAATATGATTATAGAATACTTTCAATAACAAAGTGAAAGTTGAAAGCAAATATCATCAAACGCTTCATCATGTAACAATTATTAAGAATAAAGAGAAAATTGATATAACAATTCAAATGAATATGAAATATGAAACTTGCTATAAGTTCATTTCACGTTGCTATTGATTTTATTTATGGCCAATCTCCGATTTAAAGCAATCTGATACTTAAATACAACAGCTTTTTGATGAGACTTTTGTAAAGCGTTGAATCCAGAGGAGTAGTTTAAATACAACAGCTTTTTGACAAGACATTTGTAGAGCGTTGAATCCAGAGGAGTAGTTTAAATACAACATCTTTTTGACGAGATGTTTGTAGAGCGTTGAGTCGAGAAGAGTAGTTTCAATGTTGCGTCAAAGCTAAATATGTTCATTTAGCAAAATAAAACTTAGTGTACACTTCAAAAAGAAAAACTCATCCAAAATGAACGAAGTCTATGACTTCTAGTGCAGTAGCAAACTTGGAGTATGCTGAGTAAAATTAACGCCAAGATACTTGATGATAAGACCAATGTTAGTCATAGCAAAATCCGCCATCAGTGATATGGCTAGCTCTTCTAAATTGCAAGTATTGTTGGTTGTAAAAAGCATGTCATTACCATATAAGATTAGAAGAATAATCTCATCAGCTTGCTATTGTATGTATAAATTTGAGTCAAAATGACAAATTTTTTTTTCCTTATAATGCTTCATGAATTCAAAGGTATCATAGAAGCGGCTTTAACAGAGTACATATAGTTTGCTTTTGAGACAACACATTTCTCATTCTCGTACAAAAAATAACAAACCTTAGAGATTGCTGCAAATTTCTTCTTGAAGGATTCTGTTGAAGATGTAAGTTTAAACATCAAGATGACGTATAAGTTAGTTATGATGAGCAGCAAGCACAAAGATGATGCGGATGATCTCCCGTTTCACCATAAGTATAAATGTTTCTTTGTAATCAATGTCTTGTTGCTGTTGAAAATTGCGAGCAGCTAAGCGGATCTTGTATCGACGTGGTTGGCCAAGAAAGCCAACATTGATTATGTGCAATATGCATATTTAGATTCCATCAATAGTTAGCATCATGAAATTTGTCGTGGAATGCAAGTTGTATCCTTCATATGGTAGAAGGTTAGTAATGACATCTGCAAAAATTGCCGCAACGTAAGTATGCAAGTGGCAAATAGTTTGTCGTAATCGGTTTGATCAACGTGATAACACTTTGAAACTATTCAAAGGAAAAGATTTATCTTGTGATAAGAGCGGCGTGATAATTGGTGAAGATCCATTTGCTTTGCCACAATCATGATGTTTCAAGAAAGCTAAAGATGAAGATTGTGAATTAATGGACTCACGGCAATTAAGATTTTTGTATGTAACAAATGGCTTGGATCTACGTTTAATCTGCAAGTTGTGCCAAATTTGAGATAAGTTGTATGTGATGGCACTCAAGTTCTTTAGACTAGGACAACTAGAATTATAAATGTGGCGATTGGAACGAGTTGGAATGTGAAAAGTTGCTGGATCTTCTTGTAAACAAATTTGTTGATTTTTGAGTTGGAAGTTGGAACATTAATGAAGTTCTTGTTTGACCAATAGCCTCTGCTTCATGAATAAGGCAGGGAAATATGGACGTTGATGTAAACGCCATTGGATTAGAGATATATGCAACTGATAAATCATCATCAATGAGTTCAGTTGATGATGAATCTAATTAAAGTTTTTTAAGAATCTTAACATCTTCAAAGTATCACGGTGTCAACATCAATAGACTTTGGCGCAAGTATCACAACTCAAAAGCATGCAGTTAGTAGGGTGTGAACCCAACTTATCTTGTTTGGAAACATGTTGATGTACAAAGACTATGCTACTAAAGACGTGTAAATATGATATATAAGGTTTTTTTTTTACCATGACAAGCTCGATAAGCGTGACATCAAGAGTCTCCTTTAAGTTTCACATGTTAAGTATTTCACATGCTGCTCAAATTGCCTAGTTCAAAGATGATTGAGCAAGTCATTGTCGATCAACAAGCATCTTGTGATCTTAAAGAACCATCAATTGTGTCTTTTTGCAATATTGTTCTATAGTCTCATAGGAGGTAATGCAAAATGTATCACAAATGTTTAAGTGTAGTAAATCAAGTGAAACAGTTGCATAAGTGATAGCAAGCTTAGGAATTGGACTATGAATAAGCTTTTTGCAATAGTAGTTGATGCATGTTTTTTAGAAATAGTAAATATTGATAGTATTAAAACATTTAGAGTTCGTCATCCGTCATAATCCATCATTGTTGAAATGATCCAATTGGAGATGATGAATATCTGAAGCACTTGGCTTATTGATCATGATGGTTTTTACTTCAACATGCGTAATGATGATGCATTGTAGTTTGTAAGCCTTGACAATACTCTTAAGAATTACATGCATCAAACTCATACGTGAATCTGTTCTTGATGAAGAAGACTTAAGTAAGGAGTTAAAGGTTATTTTTTTCATCAGCGATATATCATATAGAAAAAAAGAAAAAAAAAGATTTTTTGGAAAAATTTTCTTTGTAAATGATGAAAGTTTATAATACATGTGGAACAAAAATTGGGAAAAGTAACGCCAAAGCACTTTTGATGTTGGACGAGGGTGAACATTGTCCAAATTTTCTAATGTGGTGTGTGGCATCTAAGTCAAGATGTCAATCAGAAATTGCTAACAAAGTTTTTTCCACACTATTTATCATCATCGGCAAGAACAGAGATAATTGATGTTGATTGTGATGTCGATGTGAAGAGTGTATATAGAAGTTAATAGTGTAGGCTTCTACATCATTTAGATCATAGATTTAAAATTGTTTCTTTCGTAGCATTTAATTTTTCATTGTTGTCTTCAACGAAATGAACTTTACCACGTGGACGTTGTTGTCTTTGCTTGTTATCAAAACAATGCATCATATTGCGCATATGATCAATGAGTATCTTGATATGGCATTTTTTGGTCAAAATATTATTCACACATGCAAAATTCACACAAAATGTTTGCTTGATTATATGAAGTTCCACTAGGTCGGAACTGCGGTTGATATGTTAATGAATCACCTGCAAATGGACCACTAAGACTAAAACATAGAACCATGAGATGAATAGGATTGTGACTGGTTCTGTCCAGAAATTGAAGCACGACGTCAACCGGTATTGTTACAACTACATAATAATAATAACAACAACAATAACTTATAAGTTACAATAATGCCAACATTGATTCGAGAAGTGATCTTGATACACACTCTCTCCATCTCATTGGATTACAAGCGCCTCTCATGCCTTCTCTTCACTAATTAAATCAATCATTATTTCTTCACTTAGCAAAATAGATTCCATTTCCTCAGATAAAAAAAGTACGGATTTTTTCATTAGCTTGAGGCGAACTATCGCATAATCTTTTTACATCTTTTAAGTGCATAGTATATTATGTTCTCATCTGTCAATACAACATTGATCTCTTATAATAAGTCCGCTATGTTTGTAAACTCAATTAGATGAACATTCATGGTATTAGCTTCAATTTACTCAAAGTAAAGATTTTAACTATAATATAAGCTTTGCAAGAACCGCTATGTTTTTAACCTCAGTAGGATGGATATCCATTATAATAGTGTTAGTTTTCTCAAAACTAGAAAACTTGTGCATAGAAGCACTATGTGACTCATACCGACGCTTCGAGTAGAACTTACATGCACAAGACTCATTGTATTCTTTCAGTATATTCATTTTTAAAATTCTTATCATTATTTATGATAATGCTCAAACTTCTTGAATGAGCTATCATTTCTTGTTGATTAATAAGAATTAAGTATGATGTAACACAATAGTAAACTAGTACACAACTAGAGACTGCATGCTAGATTTGAAAGGATCATATACTGTAATTAGATGTTACTTTGAAATTATACGTCTTTGGGATGATAAAATCATGGTTTGATAAAGTTGTTGTGGTCTCATCATTTCTTGTGGCGAATATAAGAAAAGTGCTAGGAGGCACAATTGAAGGGTCAAGATCATCACATGTTGTGCCAGATGTACTGAACACTTCATTGTTCGGGGCAAAACTAATGTCCATCCATAACATTGTGAGAGATAAAAGTAGATATTGAACAAAAAGTTATCAGATTGGTTAACAATCACTGTTGCAGATAGAATATGCGTGCTCATGTTTTTTATCAGAAACAATGTGACTAAGGAGAAAAAAATACAATCCAAGGTGAAGCCATCTGATACCATGATGAAATGTAGAACGACACAACAATCATTGTGCAAAAGACAAAAAAAACTTGGATCAAATAACTTGTAGCACAAAAAATATAAATAGAGCAAGTATTATAATTGAAGCTATTAGTAAGAAGCACACATTGAAACTACTTAGTTATCTAACAATGTTTTGCAATATTGCAATTGGATGAAAGATACCTAATACTCATCAACATATGGATGATGTGCAACACCAAGGCCGCTGTCGTGACACCTAAAGCATAAAATGTGACTAATATAAAGACATATGCCAAAGGAATAGTCCTGCTTTTTTATTGGCCATATCATACAAGCGAAGAAAAGCAATCTTTGAGATTATTCAAGAACTTGCTCTTCAAGCTTGTGTAGCATGAGAGTTCAAGAGTTTAGAAAAATATAAAGAAAAATGCATTGATTTTATTGAGGCTCGGATAAATAATTTTGAGAATACTGAGCATGAAAATCTCCGTCTGCCTGTGATATGTGATCAGTCACTTCCCCGCCCACGCCTGCTCTTAGAGTGTTATGAGCATTTTTTTTGAGATTCACATCTCAAAAATCTACACAACTAACACCAAACGCTATAAATCATCGCTCCATCAAAAATATTGGTTTTGAAATCATTCATAAAATAATCTTACAGAGCATGATGCAGAGTGTGATAGCGTAGCTTTTAGGTAAGCTCCTCGCTTTTGGCACCCGCGAGCTATTCCAAGAATATTGCTCATACGAGTCGGAGCTCCGAGAAAAGAAGAGCTACATAGACAGATAGACGATTAGATAGAGAAGAGGCGAGATACCAAATTAATGTCGGCTCAGTCTCTATTTCAAATCTTCTCAAACTTTAGAAACTGAGTTAGCACTTTGCCCAAACAGGTTGCGTAACCGCGAGCCATACCGGTGTTCATATGAAACGTTCCTGGAGAGATTTGCTTGATGGGACCCCTGCGGAAAGTAATTTGCTTGATGGGACCCTTAAGGTTTCATTTTACCCGATGGGACCCCATGAACAATGCACCGTCACCCATGTTCTAATAACAACTAGAGAGAGTGCAACGAGTCCACCGCACCCGCAGACAGAGTGGACTTCGCACTCCATCACACTCACTTGTTTTTATGTTGTCATTCTGTATCCGGCCACTCTCCAAGGAGACGAGCAAAGAAATGTTCATCCGGAGTTTATTTGTTCGCCACAAATGGGTGATCGCGAGACTTGAGCTCGAACCACGCAGGGTTACGGAAGGAGTGTGCAGGTGGGAGGCAACAGAGAAATCCGTGAATCTTTACGATCGGAAGAATTGAAGCACAACAAATTGCACTTCGAGCAAAATCGATCTTTGTCCCCGTGATAATCCACCAGAAATTATAATCAGGGATTGATCTCTGATTGTAATTCTCGCATTGTAACTAGTAGTAATCGTAGTTACAAGAACTATGTCCGATGGCACACTGTCGTTGGGGTCCCATCGGGTAAAACTAAACCTGAGGGGTCCCATCAAGCAAATTACTTTCCGCAGGGGTCCCATCAAGCAAATCTCTCAACGTTCCTGCCATCTGCAAAAAAGTCATGCGGTCAAGGTGGTTTCAGTGAAAAGTCTAGTTTGCTGATTGGTATAAAGTTTTGAACCCAATAGTTATGTATACATTGGAATGATCTATAATGTTTTGAAATAGAAAAATTTATTTTTGCAAGGATTAAATTTTTTTCTTATGAGATTTTCATAACCGTGAAAGAACTAATGTTATTTTGATCATATTGAAAATTAATTCAAAATTATCATCACTTGAGTTGCAAAGAGTCTGTTCATATATATCCTTATGATTGGAAATTTATAATTAATTTTTTTCCTTTAGATTTCTAAAGCATACAATAAATTAATTAATTATAATAAATACATAATATTAGATATGAAAATGTACATGATAAAATTTTCACAGGATTAAGATTAATATTACAATTTCGAAAACAAATTTTCTTCTGTGTTTCATGGTTTAGATAAACATAGCGGGTTCAACAGACATAAAATAATAGTAGAATTAGATTTCTTCATATGTTATAGTTGATATATAGAAGATACCATCAAGCTGTACATGATAGCCTGGGTTAGGTTGCAAGATAGAGCTAGTCCCCGAAATCAATATAGTATGTATTATTGAATAAAGTATATGGGGGATCCTTACTGTTATTTGTAACCATGCGATATGTCACGAATAAAATAGTAAATCTCTTTTCGTCATTTCAAATTTTCACACATATAGACACGTCATCGGAGATCAGCTCGCTTTATTGTCCTCCACGTCAGCACGATGCTGTTTTGGATTATACGCCACCCCGTGCGATGGTCATGTCAAGTTCGAACGCCTATAAACACCAAATTTATTTGAGAACCTTGGCCACGAATTGCGAGCTGGCATTTAGAGGAATGTGGAGAGAGGAGGTCAGTGAAAGAACAACAGAAGCCGAGATGTGGACAGAGGCACGGAGCAGTTAGCGGTATCCGGCCGTCCGGCCGGCTGTGCGTCCGTCTCCATCAGTGCCCTAAGGCCTTGCGGGAGTAGCGTCGTTTTGTGCAGTCGATTTCCGCAGAAACCCGTGTACTCGTCCAACTTGGGCTGCGTCGAGAGGACGACAGAGCGCGCTGCAATTCGTGCTTTGAGCTCACTCAAACCTTCTGGAACGTCGTCGGGGTTTTTCGACGGTTTCGCAGCGCTGTGCTCCTGAGCGCGAGCTTTGTCGATACGACCTGGAATGGTAGCGGCCGACGAGTGCTTGGTTAACTGAGGCGGAATTTCGGGTTTTGGAGGTACCAGCTTTTTTTTCGAATGCTGCGCGGGAAGTCGTGATGTCTGTGGAGTTCTTTAGTTATGATGTTGAGTGGGTTGATGCGAGGAGTCTTTGAGTTGTATCTGCGAGTCTGTATTGTGCTGTCAGCTGTAATCAGCTTGGTTTTCTTCGGGGTGAATAAACAAATAACTCCTCCTCTTGGTTTTCACAAGGCGGCATGGCGCTACACATAGCTATCAATTAGTTTAGCGCACAGGTTCGAATGAGTTCTTTCCTTCATCTTTAGCCGAAAGCCGATTGTTCTTAATAATTCAAGTTCCTTTACCATCTTCAAAATTTCGTGTTTATTGTTATCTTTACCTGCGACAATCATCGGCAATGTTGGGAGCTGATGAGCAGTGCTGTACACTTTTGGGCCTCACCAGCTGGAGCGGAAGCTTTTAATATTTTTTCCGAATTCTTTCCTACCAGGGAGTAGACGCAGCGGTCATTCTTTTTTAAAGAAAACGTGCATGGACGAAAGATGTTCTATGGAAATCGATAATCTGACGTATGTTGTTGTGTGGAAGGTCTGTCGGCCGCCTAGAATGGGGAAGTCGAAGGTCTTTAATCCGCGGGTGTTCTTCGATATCACAATTGATGGCGATCCTGCGGGGAGGATGATTATGGAGGTGCAGTGGATGAATTGTTGATCGCTGCGACTTGAAAGCAGAGTTCTTGTTTCTCACAGTTTTTGGTGCAGTCAACAAATCGTGTTTTTTTGTGTCCTGTTTATATACATGTAGGCCTTTCACATACGAGGATACTGATACTATGCACCCACTGATCTTGAGTGGTTTGTGACTTTGCATCTTGACAGCTCTATGCTGATACTGTGCCCAAGACAGCAGAAAATTTCCGCGCCCTTTGTACAGGTACTACTAGACGAAGTGTAGCCTGATAGAACCACTGTCCGTATAGGTATGGCTTTCTAGAGTGGCTAGCAAAAGTTTTGGCAAGAATTACAAGTGCGTTCGTAACCTTTTCTGTTGGATGAGGCCTTAAGGAAGCTGAGATGCATTCTATATCTTGTTTAAGATATTTCATACCAGTCAGCTGGAGGTTAAGCCCTAGATATGTGTGTAGATGCAATTATTTACTTCTGTCTCGCAGGGGAGAAGGGTGTGGGTGCTGTGACAGGAAAAGCCTTGCATTTCAAGGGGAGCATCTTCCATCGTGTCATTCCGGGATTCATGGCTCAAGTAATTTTGAATACGTACCACCAAAGATTTTATTCTTCTTCGTAGGAAAGCTTGAATGAACATCGCATCAATGATATCTATTTTAGCGAGCGTTTTTGTGTTGGCGCATGAAGAATCTTAGCGAATATTTTTCTGCGGTAGTACGTTGAGTTTTATCTATAGAATTCCTCACTTTATTTCCTTAGATCATCGCTGGTTACGTGTTTTGTTGACCTTATAAGATGTTGCCTGAGCTGAGCCTAATTTCATATATATGGTGCTACGTGGGTTGATTGTGATACTCATGTTTGCCTGTTCCGTTTGTCACAGGGAGGTGATTTTTCAAAGAAAAATGGTAACTTTCTTCCCTCCAGCGATATTATTCAATTAGCTGAAAAGTTAAATATATAATTCTGATGGAAATCTCCTAATTGGAGGATGGTTGTTTTCCTGCTTGTATGGTCTCTTTGTTTTCCGTATGTTTTTGTTGTAATTTCACCGTTATTCGAGTTCTTATGGGCTTGAATCTCATCCTTCCATGTTGGAATGGTGGTTTGTTGGAGAGTCAAAGCAAAGCAGGTTGTTTGCAAGATTGAGTCGCTTAGTATGTTCGAGCAGTCCATGCTCTGTTTGACCGTCTACAGTATGACTTGAAGCTGCAGTTACAAGTGTGTCCGTGTACTAACATCAGAGTGTAATATGCGGAAAAGTTCTGAAAGACAAAGAGATTAGCACTTTTTTGAAAACCTGGTATTGTTTATGGCTGATAGTAGCCATTGTGTGGCCATGGATGGAAATTGTGTACTTGAGTTCAAGAGCATGACAAATGAAGAACGTTGTTCCAGGACTGAGCAATGAGGTACACTTGCTATTTTTAGCACACTTGCTTAAGTGGTTCATTTCTATGACCTTGAAATGAGTGAGAAACCTAAGCTAGCCCTATAAATATGGGTAAACCCAGAGGTTCCAGCTGTGGCCTGAGGTCCGACATTGTTGGTGACTTTCCTATTTTTTTAGGAGATCCGTCATTTTGTATGAGTAGTGAGTCAAATATGATGAAGGTCTTTTTTGGTGCTTTGAGTATTTTTTGCTGTATTTTCCATTTCTGAGCTTCATTTTCCACCAAGTGTAAATTCGCCTGACTTATGAATAGAAGTAAATTTGTTTTACATACATGCTTTTATCGCAAGTAATACAACCAGGTTGTCTGTATTGTTGCGTTGTACGTCATACGAGAGACTTAAGAGAAATAACCGTAATTCGCCGTGTGATGGATTTGTCTCCATCACACGAGATAAAATGTTGTTAGGAGCGACGTACTTTACCAGCTCACTGACGACATGACTTTATATATTGACAGGATTGTCCATCCTAACAATAAATCTCTATGAAAACATACATAAGAGAGATATCTTCTCGGTTTTTCAACACGTTTCTGTCAGTTTGAGGCTTAGTCAGGACTTGGTATGCCATCCGTTTATATGTGTGTGAGGATTACCTCTCAAATTACTTCTTGTTCTGATGTGTAGGCACAGGAGGAGAGAGTATCTACGGCGGCAAATTTGCAGGTTACTACAACATCTTTGTTTGCCCGCGGGAATATGCATTGTATAGTTCGAGTTTGTTCTAGTTCATAGTATCTTTGGATCCGATTCAGCAGGATTGAGGTCGGGCTTCTTCGATTCGATGTCGCCGATAAGGATATTCTCCACGTCATAAAGAACGCAGCTGATATTCTCTCTGTTTTATTCAAAGCATGTATGGCGTTTGTTGTGAATTTTCATCAATACTCTTAGCAGTCCTGCTGATGATGCAACTGTTGTGTGGCAGACGAAAATTTCAAACATTCACATGATGGGCCAGGGGTTTTGTCCATGGCCAATGCTGGCCCAAACACGAATGGTTCTCAGTTTTTTATAACCTTTAAATCGACTTCGCACCTCAACGGGTATGATTCTCATTCCACCCTCAACGAAAGGGTTTTTCTCTGTTTGTATGAATAGAATCGTGCTCTGATCATACGATGATCATAAAATTACAATAGTGAGAAAGGCTTTCTGAAACATGTTCTACCCGCTAGAGAAAAAGTTACTGCTACTTTGATCGTCAATCAGGTTGGAAAGCAATCCCTTAAAGGCTTTCGAGCCGGCGAGAACTGTTGTGCTGACAAAAGCCAATCCTTATTGAATACGGGTCCTTAACGAGTTTCCAGTCTTTCTTGATCTCTCACGGAGCAGCAATGAAGGACCCAAAGCTTTCATAATGCCACTACACTTGACTACGTTAGTATGTAATTGAACACGGATTCGCCCTTATTGACCTTCATATTGTTATAATCTTGTGTAGGCCAGCAAGACACCTTCTTTACACCTCGTCATTGCCCAGTTGACATGACTCATGAGCCCATTCTCAGTGACGGGGTGAGGCAAAGCTGTGTTTGTTTTCTTTGCAGGGACCACTTCTTCGTCTAAGTCTTTCTCACAAATTGAGTGATCTTGTTCTGTTTTTGTACGATTCAGATTTGTTGTAGTATCTCACTTATCTCGTCTCGTGCAGGAAGCATGTGGTTTTCGGAAGGGTGGTAGAGGGTTTGGATCTCTTGAAGAAAATCGAGACTCAGCCAACTGGCCAGAGGAACATTCCAGAAGTTCCTATCAAAATTGCCAATTGTGGAGAGATTATGCAAGGGAAAGACACTGGGGTGCCTGCTTCTGACGCGGGTAAGTGTTTGTCAAATACACTCAAGACCCTAACTAGTACTCACTGGGGATGTTCTACCTACATCTCGTCCTCCGATAGGAAGCGAGAGAGAACCATGGTGATCGCCATTCTAAACATTATACTTTTGGGGGATATGTGGAATTGGTAGTTGACTGCGTAATTTACTTGCGTAATTGGGTAGTACGTCAGCTTTCGGGATAGGTAGGAAGGTTGTTCTTGCCCATTATGAACGATTTTGGGGAACTCGCGCAGAACAAAAGAGTTTGTTCATAGCTGGATCGAAAAGCTGAGATACTATGGTTCAATTCAATGTATTTGAGAGAAAACATGGAGAGGTTGGAATGTTTGCATGCATCTCGTGTGTATGGTGCGAGTAAGAATCGAACCTAAGAAATGATGGAATGATTCTCAAGGAGAATGAGTTAGTCCAGTCAAGAAGAGCATATGCAAGTGTGCCTTGTGCAGTCAAGACTGATGCTAGTTAGAGGGGCCTGTTGCATTGTGTTATGCCCTTGATATACCAGGTTTCTTCAGACTTCGTTCAGTGTCATTCAACATGCTTGGTTGATGCACATCAACTGTGGTAAGCATCCCTTAATTTTGCCAGAAGTATACTTGGCCACAGAGGAGTGCTGAAGAGGTCTAAGGTTTTCAATTGAGAATGCTGACAAGTGGGGCTTGATGCTATTCATCTTGAACTTTGCTAAATCTCTGGGTTTTTGATACATATGGCAGAAAAGAAGAAAGTGAAGAAGGTAAAGGGTGGAAGGCATGATACATCTAGTGATGAAGATGAGTATGAAGAAGTGCGAGGCAAGAAGAAGCACCGAAAGGTTTCCAAAGATCGTCGTAAGAAGAAGAGAAGACGCCATTATTCTGATTCTGATTCTGATAGTTCAACAGATTCAGAATCAGACTCAAACTCGTCTTCTGAAAGTGACTCAGAATCCCCATCTTCATCTGACCTCAGTTTTTCAAGTGAAGAGGATCGGAAGAAGAAAAAGAGAAAACCTGTTAAGAAGGAAAAACGCAAATCCGTGAAGCGGAAAAGGGATAAGCGCAAAGAGAAAAGGAGAAGCAGGAAGGATAAAAGGTCGAAGAAGAAGTCCAAATGGTATGTAATTCCTTTGTTCTTGTTCTGCTTGTCAAATTTTTGATCTATTTCTGCTTTCTTTTTAAAGACTCTCTGAGAATGATGGCTGTAAAAATTATGGCGAGAATGGCCTGTTTCGATGCCGTTCTTATGCTAGGATGTGAACCCAGGAGTCTTTTGCCTGCCTTTTATGTTGTGGATAAATATCAGTGAAGAAGTCCACTTAAGGATCCGATCGCCACTCTTGTGGGATCCTGAACCCGTCTTTTGTATCAACGCCTCCTCTCGGCATTCGGCTTGCAGGAGCTCTGAGAGTGAATCTAGCGATTCCGAAGTTGACACCGACAGTTCCACCGAACCGGATAGCGGTACGGAAAGCGACAGTGAGAGTGATGCTAAAGAACCGAGGTCGAAGACGAAAGCTTCTGTTGGTGCTACCAAAGCCAGCAAGAAGGCAGCTTTACCAGGTAACTGGCGCTTGGAATCTGGAAATGTCTGGTGCCCTTTCCAATCTTTGTACCTTGTGTTCCCTTTCACATTCTCCTTCCTCTACGTAAATTGCTGAGAGCCGTTCTAAGACATGTACTGTGGCCCTTTGTGGTGAGCCTCTGCGTGGTGTGTTCCCTGTCTGTGTCGTAACCAATTTTTAGGGTTTAAAGGATATACCGCCAGATAGAGGCTTTGCATACAATGCGACCGCCCGTCCCGGGACTGCGAAAGCTTGTCTTAGAACTTGTTTTCTATTACATGAAACTGGATTGGTTTGTAACCACCCTGTTAACATTTTGTTACATCTCACTTTCAACAACGGTCCTTTTTTTCAAAAAGTTATACGAGTTTACATGTACATTGGTGCAGGAATCATTGGACGAGAGTAAAGTGTCCCAAATTAGCCACCGTATATATTTTCTTTGGTATTCTAACGAAGTGCATGTGAATGTAATACATGCAGGGAAAGCTGCTGCTGCTACACAGCTCCAAGCTGTGCAGAAGGTACAAGGAGGAAAAGTTATCGGAAATCAAGTACAAGAAGAAACTATGGAAGCTGTGATTTCAAACACGCGAGATGTATATCCCAATGCAGGGTCACTGGAAGTTATGAAAAGGAAGGAAGAATTCGAGCTTTCAATGAAGCCCAAGAGCATTCCTTCTCCTATTCGTGGGCGAAGTGACTCGAGGTGCTATGTCATGCTAATGTCATGTCGCCCTCTTTGATTTGTGTGAATCAGATCGTCTACATGAATAGGAGATGTTTTTGGTGATGGACGTTCATTGCATTTAAACTGTTATATAATGTGTATCCTTTTGCTAAAGGCTGTTGTGATTAGAATTTGAGCTGTTCTGCGAATAAAATGGAAAGTGAGGTCTTTTGAGCAATCTTTGATGATTTGGGCATCGTTGTGAACCATATACTGCTGTGCAATCTGTAGCAAGAGAATACCCTAATGATGTGTTTTTTTTTCAGAAGTCGAAGCCGGAGTTTGAGTAGGAGCAGAAGTGCAAGTCCAGTGCGTGGAAGCCCAAGTAAGACGGAAAGTCTGAAGCCAAGCATAAGCCGAACACCCAGCCGAAGCGTCAGCATCAGCCCCATCGCAAGTCCTGTTCGTGAGAAAAGCAAAACGCCTGTGCCACAGGCCCTGCGATCACGAAGTGTCACACCGGCGCGAAGTCCCAGTCCTGCTGATGGAACCCCAAAACGGATCAGGAGAGGTCGCGGTTTCAGTCAACAGTACTCGTATGCCCGTAGATATAGGACACCTTCTCCTGACCGATCACCTCCAAGGTCTTACCGATACGGTGGAAGAGGGCTGGATAGAGACCGTGATAGATATGACCGAGGAAGTAACTACAGGTGAGGTTGCCTTTGTACCCAGCCCGCTTATATTTTCGAAGGTTTGATATGTTTGGTTGCAAGTTTTTACTGGATACATGATTTAGTTAGAAGAGTGAAGATGTGGTAATGTCACACGAGAATTGCTGCCAAATTCACCCACGCGATATATCCAAGATGATCATTCATTCATTTATTTACGTGATCAGATTTGGAGGAGGGTACAGGGGATACCGGGATCGATCCCCACCCAGAAGAAGAAGCCCTCCGAGGGGAAGAACACCACCAAGGTAAGTGCGTTGTGGATTAAATGATTTTTACAATTTAGCAAGTTCATGGTTCAGAAGGTGTGGAGTTGAGCATTACACAATTAGCTGCATGTGTTAAACTGATGGAGTTCGATTACTTATGCTTTGGGATCACGGACCCAAACTTTTTAATGTTATACTCGTCAGTGTATTTGAGATCCGTTCTGTCTTGTAGGCACAGGAAGAGCTATAGTCGCAGTTTAAGCAGAAGCCGCAGTCCAGTAAGAGGTCCAGTAAGGAATCCGCCCTACAGACGAACAAACCGACTCAACGACAGCAAGTCACCAGAACCTGGCAGTCCGATTTCCAGCCCGGAGGCACCAAGGATGAGTGAAACCTTGCGGGCACGTCTTGGACCTCGCGTTGGAGGAGCTCAGGGTAAGGATGCGGATGGCAACGGTGCACCGAAACTGAAAAGAAGTCGCTCATACGACAGACGGAGCTATTCAGGATCAAGGTCTCCCCGCAGATCGCCTTCAGAGAGTCCATCTCCCAGAGGTCGGGGATTGGTCTCTTATGGAAGAATGAAAGAAGATAGATCCCCTAGACAAGCCCAATCTCCGTCAGTCTCACCGAGCAGGTCTTCATCGAGGAGTCCGTCGCCTCCTCCCAGCAAACCAGGTCTCGTTTCTTACGGTGAAGGGAGTCCTGATTCCCGCTCGATGTCTTGAGAGATGAGTTGACCAACAAAACTTGTCAACCACAGCAGCGTGGATGTTAGATGATTCTACCTACCGAGTCGATCTTTATAGAGTAGCACAGAAAGCTAGTTTCACATTGACGGGTAATGTTTGCCCACTCCCTTTTTGATAATCTTTCCGAATTTCTATGATGTGTCCCTATGCTTCTTTATGGCCTATGTAATCTACATTTAGTTTCACACATATTGATGGATCATAATCTTCTAGGATGGGAATGACTCGACACATGATCTGCCCATGTGAATGCTCTTGACCTCATCTCTTGCTACTCCGACAAAGTCTTCGTACGTGACATTCTCATATTCATGCTCTTTATCTCGACACTGGACTTCTTCTATCACTGCTTGAACAATGTTGAACCTTTTGGCATGTTTTCTACTCCATCCACATCTACTGGTGGGCAATAAATCACCTAATTCATCCCAATGCTTAGGTAGGAAGAGTCTACTTCATTTTTGTAATCAATTTCATTCTCGTAGTAATATTAGAAATGAACGTATTCAAATTTTGTGAATCAGTAGAGGCACAAAACTAATTTTGTCAGCATCAATTGCCTTGCTCAATATCTTCAACTGTCGTGAGTCACTCTCCACATGTGCTCAATATGCACGTAATTCTTCGATATTTGGTTCAACGTACAATATATGGGTATAGCTTGAAACAAGTGGAAGTATAAATTTCAAATTGTAAATTATTATCCAAAATATATAGTTCAGAAACAATGCAGTATCTAACAAATCATATCCATATATTATACTTGCATAGCTGTAGTTAGTTACTTTTTACAAGCAAATGAAGTTATTTGTCCAATTGGATTCTTCAAAATATAATATGAACACTCCGAAGAATTTGATAATTCATGATAGCTAGTATGTTTGTTTCAAGCGTTCCTTTAAGTACATGTTAAAGCTAGAATCCACAACTCCAGGACAAGAGTAATAGAAAGATTCACTCTATACTTCTATATATAGGTCCATATTTGGAAACTCTAAACATTCACGATCTCTTTGTCTCACGTCCCAAAATATGTTCATTGGTTTATTCATATATACAATGCATGATAAAAAATACTGCGTCCAAGTAATGTGTAAAAGAAGATTCATTTCCAGCGAAGAGTATGCTATGTTACTTGGGGTTGAAAATTTGTCTATGAAATGATTAAGAATTTTGTTGAAATCGTGAAATTTTAGGGGAAGCTTGAGAAAAGCGATGACTCCAATAATTGAAATCATTGATTTTCATATCCTCAATTTACTAATTACAATATTCAAAATCATCATTCATTCTACTATTATACACATGGACACATTCTATTTATTTCTTAGGTAAAAAAACAAAACTAATTGATTTATAGTTATATAATGCATCGAAGAAAATGAATATCCCGAATTAATCCAAAAGTAGGAATAAATGACCAATTGATCTCCGATGTAGAAGTTGAAATCTATTTTGTTGTTTTTTTAAAACTTCTAAATTTAACTCAAAATTCTAGCTTGAGGTGTTGAAATTTGATATTTTAATAAGATTGATTGATGTAATTTTTTAATTAGTTCTCATTGAGTTTGAATATTTATGATTTAAATTTATACTAGGTACTAAATGATTTATAATATGGTTGAACGCATCTACTTACCTTCTTAATACTTGACTTGATGGGGTCTTCACATTTTGTATGCGAAATTTTATGATTGATTTGATTATCGCTAGCGAGCTAGACTACGATAGCGATCTACATGTTCAAACATGCAATCTTCTTATTATTCTTTCACTGCGGTCTCACCGTGAGAACACGTATTGAACCTCGAAGCATGAGCCTCCTCTTCGGAGTTTTCAGGAGGTCACTCACATCGACGAAGGTCAAAAAACTGTAGTCTTTCATTTCGTATACCATTGGAATGTGTGCTCTTGAACTAACCGCCGTTCATGACAGATAAGTTCGACATGACCGAGCAAAACAACTGTACACAGAATTGCCTCGCTATTAGAGGAGAGTAAACATGCATATGACATACTCGCGCATGCAGGGGAGATATTACACAGAAGAATACGGAAGAGATTCGCAGCGTATCCCAAATAACATGGGTATGGTGCCAGCTCTGCACATGACACGCAATTCGTGCCTATATGACCTCTCGGATTAAGCAAAATGGACTCCAATGACTAACGCTCTCGACGCTCTTGGCCTCAAAGGATGCTATAACATGATCCCTTGAGTGGAAATGTACGCACACGCGCAGACTCCAGGAAACCGTGAGCATCAAGTGAAGCTCGTGAGTATGTATGATATAATGTAGGAAGTAATATTGAAAACTATAGTATATTAATTAATCTTTACTAAAATTAATGGTTAATTATAACTCAGTTTATACTAATTAATCTTCATGCTCAATTCATATACAATATTTAAGAAATGAAGTATGTGATAGATTAGAGAGATATCATTTCAAAATTGAATACATTTGTGCCATTGCATGCGACATCGGTTGGTATCGAAATGGTCAAGTCATGCGTTGAGTCAAGACTCAGTTGTAATGAAACTATAACTATCAAAAAATTCAATCTTGTATATTCCCACTGTAACCAACAGGTTGAATTACAATGAAATTAATTGTGACGGATAAATCGTATAAATTGAAAAATAATTAATTCTATTAAAAAAATCGATTGGTAAACATATGGGTATAGGTTGAAATAGTTGGAAATATATATTTCATGCTATAAATAATTAACAGAAATATCTAGTTCAGAAACAATGTAATATCATACAAATCATAACCCCACATTATATTTGCATAACATTAGTTATGTATTTTTAAAACCAAATGAAACAATTTCGCCAAATTGGAATTTATTTCATTTTATGTTGTAAGAATGGGCACAAGTGAGATTCACGTGTTCCGCTTCGTATTCTGCTCTAGTCTATTTATTTATGAAATTTGGTTCGAATCGGCCTAAAAAGTCTCTTCCGTCCACTTAGCGTGCTAGCAGCGAAGAGTAAAGTGAAACTCCAAATTGAGGGAGACCAATCATTTTGATTTTTGGCGTAACAGAACAAAACTGCTGATCACTGCACAAGTGATCAGTGATCGATCATGAAAACTAGATGCTGGATCGATATTCTTCATCGTCAGAGGACTACGAATCGAGAACACAGATTCCGTCTCACTAGTTCTCCTTCTGTCGGTAAGGGATGTGGAATTGCCTCCACGTCTACTCATGCATTGCCTTCACGTTAAAAAAATTCATCTCCAAGCGACTGTGAGCAAGGGTCAAAGGTCTGAACCGTTTGATTTATCTCGATGAACGAAACCATCTACGAGTACTGCGCTGTACGATGCAACATGTGTTCCAAAGTTACAGCGATTCATAAAGTCCAAGGTCTGTTCAGATCAGTTTCTATGAGCTGTGGTATGCAAATGACATCGATATACAGATCCTACGGGGAGATGTTATCGTCATACCTGGCCAGAGCAAATTGATGGTATGTATGGCTCTTCAAATGAGACAGCTCTAGGCGGAGTCAGTTATGCCTCTCCGCGACACTTCTTGTTTTTGTAGTTTGTCACATGTGTCTCTTATATTTTCACCTCTCAGAGGGACACTCGCAATTTCCTATGAGTTGTTGAATGCTGAACCCGCTCTAATTTCGGCCGAGATCACGCGGTTGACTTGGGTACAAACTCAGGCCTTCGGAACGACAGATTGGAGACACAATTCCCTGCAACTGTACCTCTGTCAGTGACTACTAACGTCTATTTTTGACGCGGATATCCGAGGTTCCTCTACTACATCATCCAAATTGCAGTAAAAGCGGTTTGGATGATGTAGTAGAGGTTCAAAAGCTCATGAAAGACGTCAAAGAACCCGCTTGATAACGTCTAAAAGAACATTAGAATTGCAGAGTATCATCCACTAGATCTACGGTGGCAATGTCTGAGTGCTCCCCTTCCAGTAGGAAGCTAATGAATGAAATGAGATGTGAGTCTTCGGCCTAGGTTCTGAAAATTTGAAGACAAAGTGGTGATGTACATACTACTCCTTTTCAATAAACTGCAGTTTTGTTTCTCAATATAATGTACGACAGCAGTCATAAACCGAGGTATTCCACAGTGGACATGGATTAGTTTCTACAATATGCAAGCATAAGTATTTGTATAAAACCTTTTTACACACAGAATACCAACAAATCTTCAAGTGACTAATAGCTGAGCATCGGTCAGAAATTTGTTTTCAACCTTCCACGCTCGTCTCATCGTTTACTTCACTAAACCAGCTCAGCCTTTACAACCCAATGTCAGATCTGAAGTATCATTTGATCACAGTATTTAGCATCAGTCGCCTGAAGGCAATCGAGAGGCGCATGATGTCACGAAGTATGTATACAAACCTTACAAACCTAAATACACACGTCGCTAATAAATACAAGATATGCGACAAAACCATATCTATATTCTCGCTTTATCCATAGACGCATTATGTATATTGCACTTGAAAACTCGTTCATGGACCAACCTTTATGAAAAGTGCTTCAGTTTCTGGAGAAACTGAACATTCTAATATTCCAATGCTGACATATTTCTCGACTTTGTTGATGCTGACGTACGAAACTAGTGGTTAATAAGTTCCACAAATCTCTGGTCCCAGTTGACAGGGATCATCTACTGCATCATGCTCTTGCTGGCTACCATCGAATGTTGTGAATACGTCGTACAAAACTGTTTCAGAGTTTTTTCCAGAGTCAAAGATCACTGATCGACAAATTCTTGCTTCACATGCAAGTTTTTCCCAGTAAAAGATCTGCAACTAGTGATGTTCAACCTCTCAACCGTGAATCTTGTCTACCTAGGTGACGAAGGGTTTTCCTAGGTGGCAGTGAGAAGAAAATCGCGTTACAGCTCATCGTAAACAATGAAGTTATAACGAATGCAATTAGAAGAGTTGAATAGAAGAATACTGATTGATTTCATGCAGAGACAATATCGGCTTCCAATATGGGAGCTCTCGACATGAAACATTTCATGGCTTCAATTGGGCCAACAAATATCGTGCGCATAAGTCTTCTCTCGTGGACGGAACACAATCATTATGGTAGAATGAAGATTCACAGTCAACACTATAATCGTGTCGTGAAGTGATATAGAACGAATAAAAAAATAATCCTGTTTTGATTTCAGGTTACTGTACTGAATGCAGATGAGTGCCATGTGATGATGATTTTCTCGCAATGTTTCCAACGTTCGATAACCTGATATTTTTTCTTATATAATCACTGATAACCCAACCACGAGGACTGAGACAGATCATAATTATAAGAGGAAATTCCAAAAGAAAAGTGAAACATGTATAGGGTCCATATAAATAAATAAGGTACTGGTACCCATGTAAAACTTTAATGTATTACTGTACAGCTATATTTCTTTACATATTTCAAACAATATCATACAATTAGTTGCACGTTATACTGTGAGACATATCCATGTATTTCTGTTTCACCACCATTGAATAAACTATGATTTGGTTACATTTGTGGTCAATAACAAAGTTTAACTCTTGAAAAAATCTTACATCAGACATCACATTCCTCGAGTTTTATTATGGATTAGACATGTACATTTCTGTAAATCAGGATGTACAGCTGACAAGGCTATGTTAGTCACAAGATCTTTTAAATGATGTAAAACTAACATATGGGCTTGACTACGTTATATCAACTTGAAGCGTACGTTCTCCACACTTCGCTCAATACAATATGCATTTCGACACGAAAACATTGATATTAAGTGGAAGTCCTAATACTAAGTGCGTTTTAATTGCGACACGTCTGTTTCACGAAGCATATTATCTTTCTAAAAGGAGTACAAACATGCAAGATATATTCCATAAATTAAATCTGAGTAGTTAAATTATTTATGTGTTTTGATGTATCTACTAAAGATAATATTTTACCAAATTTTCAGCCACGTCCCTAAAAGAAATCAGTGCATCATGAACATGCAACATCATGAATATGCTAGATTCAGTACGAAGAATGAGTTGATAGACATGCGATTATCCCAGAATATTCACGATGACATTGACACATCCGCAGCTTTGTATATCAGATTATTAAGCCTACATAATTAAATCACAAACAACATATTCTAATGTGGATTGCAAAATTGTAAACCAGTCACCTTTTTCATTACATCCACACATAAGCCGAGAAATTGATGATGAGAGTCACTGTCAGCAAGGAGAATACACTTTCATTCTCTTGTTTTCCACACCCTTAACGTGAGCGAAGTCGGGTCATGAGAATGGTTATAGTTTGCACATATGTTGATTCGGCGTACACCATACCTGACTTAAACGTCACTGATCTATCCAAGCCCTGAGAAAATCATTACCGTGAACAAGATATTATGCTGTACTCATAACATTTTTGCCATACTTTACTAGGATTAAATGCCCTTCTATATGCCTCCAATATGTCACATCTGATGTATGATTATATTCATGAGACATGGAATCAGATTCTTCTTGAAGGGTTTGGTATTTGCAACATTGAGTAACTTTTCTACAAACTAACATTGTCAATCTCAAGCTCCATTACTGTGACTCAGTTCATGACATTTGACAAGAAACTTTGTAGAATTTGAGTAGACAGGGAAGTAGCACCTCCCAACAAAGTAACTTTCTTCAAGTTGTATTGTAGAAAATTCTGATTGATCTTTATCGTCTAGTGCAGTTATGTGAAGCTCACCAATGATAACATACTACTCCAGTTCCTTATCTTCAAAAACTTATTCCACCTATACTAATGTTACTCCTCGTGTCATATCATTAATCACATAATGATCAAACTCTCATTCAATGACATCCACAAGAATAAATTGTTCCTTGTTAGTATGGGGAGCTTGAAAACTCTCTTCATCTTTCAATGATATAGGCTCATCAAAAGTAACAACTCTACTGACAATAACCTGATAGGCTACTGGACACCATAGCCTGTGATACTTCACACCACTAACATATATATTTCAAGACAACGGCACTTCTTGGATGTAGGATCTAACTTAATATTATTTTGATTGGATATGAGAGTATAAAAAATACAACAAAAAATTCTTAAATAACTATAATCAGCCATACATTTATGTTACAATTCAAACATGTGAAAAAATTTATCGCACTAGAAAGAGAAATGTTTTTTAAAATAAATTGTGGTGTTGACAGCTGCAGCATAAAATCAATATGATAAATCTGATTAGCTCAACATACTCTTTACTTTCTCCAATATTGATGGATTGAGCTTCTAAAAAATAACATTCTATTGCGGAGTATAAACCGTGATGAGATGATGAATAATACTCTCCTCTTTGTAGTAATTCCAAAAATCCTTAAAAGTATGCATCCCTTCATTATACATACGTTAATATCTCATTTTGTGTGTGGTCTAGGTCTCAACTTGGATTCTCAAAATTTTGAAAATTAAAAAAAACTCAAACTTGTGGGTGAAGAAATAACTCACGCATACCTTGAGTAATCATCAATGAATGATACATTTTAAAACTTACTAGAGTGTGAGGCATTAGAAGAGGATTTCCACATATCACTATGTACATATTCAAGTAGCTTTTTGGAATTATGAGTTCCAACATCAAAGTCTTGCCTATGCTACTTGCCCATGATACAATGTTTGCAAAACTCTAAGTCAATTTTACCCAAATCAGGTAACAAGTTGTTCTCTTTAAGTGGACATGTACTTATCACTGAACTAGCCTAAAATGTCATACATAAAACATTTCAACTTAAAATCTACTATAATTATCTTTCCCACATATGATATTGCTCTTTAGGAAGTACAAACTATTGCGTTTATATACTCAAAGTATAAACTTATCATGTATTTTAACTTGTAATACCATTTTTAGGAGACCACACTAGGCCATGTGATTCTAACATTACAAGAGAGATCAAAATCTTTCTCATGTCAGGTGAAACCTAACTTGGATTAATGTACGTTTAACCTTGTCAAACATGTTGATTTACAGAGATGTTACATCCTAAATTAGGGTTGATCAATTCTTATGGAAATTGATCTGTTTGATTCCCTAAAATTCCAATAGATATAATAAAACCTGAACCATTTGATCTTGAGAAAATAAAAAAGAACACTTTAATGTAATATGTGTGATAATAACAAATACTATAAAAATCCATACATCACCAATAATCTTTGATGTATTGCATAGGACATATTTCATCTTTCAACAAATCATTCTCCTTGAGGTTGAAATTTTTTTTCACATTCACCAACTGAGTATCTCCGTCTTTGATCTTCACACGATAGTACTTCTTGATATGAACACTCTTGTTTCTTATGAAAAGTTCGAGCAATAGAATGAAAAATCATGAGAGCAGAAAATTACAAACAACAACAAAACAGTAAAAGAAATGAGGTATGTGGTACGTCCAAATAGGCACTACATCCACTTGGAAGAAAACTCTGATATACCGAAAGTTCTCATCAGGCAAAACAAAGGATGTAAATAGGTTTATAATGGCAACACTAACCTGGCCACTAACTACAGTAAGCAAATCAGGGATTAACTTGAAATCCGAGTCAAACCCTAACAGACTTGCTTTGAAAGTAGGAGATTGTCATCGCATCCATCACATATGATTATCTTATACCCAATTCTACCATTCTTCATAATAGCAAATCTATTATGTCAAACTCTCTAGGTTGAAGAAATTATTAAATATTGAGTTTTTTATCCAATTACTAATCAAATCTAAATCTAATTTCAGAACTTCTAAAACAAAATCGAGTAGAAGCTTAAGGTTTGAAATGAAGAAGGTGATACACGGGAGAGTTTTATAAAAGATCTTTCATTTTTTTAAGCTATTCCGCAAGTTACTAAAATCTCAACTTTCATACTTTCTCTGATCAGATTGAAACAAAATTCTCGCGTATCTGGCTATACTAATGCTCGCACAGCCAAAGAATGGAGCGGTGCAGTTTGGACGACTCCAAGTGAGCACTCCTAATACACTTGCCGTGTGGTTGGACGATGACGGAAGCAACATACAGTCATTTAATAGAAATCTAGTAACAGGGTGGGGGCAAACCGAATGAGCAAGGAACTTGGATTGCACCCAGTCGAGAAGGTTATAATTCCACAATACAAGGAGAGTATCTTTTAATATCTTTAGAAATAAAAAAATAAAGCGTAAAATTTAATGAACGATAATTATAATCCATGTCATGCTGATTTCAGAGTTTCAAGATCATGATAATTCTACGTGGAAGCCCACAAACTTCGAACTTCCAGAAGCCGAGATGGGAAGACGGCCACTGGCTTGAGAGGAATCGTGAGTAGAGTGTTCCGAGACAAACGCTTACACTGATTTGTCACACAGTTTTTATTTAATCTGACATCTCTCGAGCTTGGGGGTTAAAGGGGAGAAGACAACTTTAAATGACGTTGTAATAATTGCAAGTTTTTGACGTATACAGATTAAGGGTTTAAAATAAGATTCAAAAATTTATAAATATGATTCAATTATTTGCAAAAGTTTCAAACAATATAAGCTTGCAAATCAAGATACATGTAATACAATGTTCTACTCTAAATGGTCTGTTTTGGCATCATGGAATTTAAAATGTTTTTGCTCTAGTCTAAGTGAGGTTGAAGATACTATGGCACTAGATCCAAGTTCATAGTCATGAAAATTTTGTTGTAGAACCTGTAGACGACACTTGCAATCTTGACCCTGAAGGTGGGAAATTGAAAGTTCACCCTTGTGATGATTGAAGTCAACTGCATGTTGGTACTGACTTTGACATGGAAATCCAAATACACACGACTATATGATATCGGGATTATTGGTGAAACTTTCTGCCTTTTTCTCCGTAAATATGTTTGAAGTGTACGAATAGTATCATGTGAAGTTGACACTAGATTTGTAACATCATGCTTATTCATATTCTTACATTTTCCTCTTGAGTGCAATTCTACGTGGGGAAAAACCAATTATTGCCAGTCGGAACGCAAAGTTCTGATGATCAGATTTAGCACAGAGCAGTGTACAATTGTTAGTGAAACTAAGGTGCCTCTTGGTGTCATCCACTTAATTTTTCTCTTCGCCAAGAGGGTGACATGTGACCAGGGTGCTCCATTCATCAAATTCCATCGTAGTAAGATTATGGCCCACACCAACTCCCATTTGAATATGAGTGTAGTGATTATAGTGTATATACACCCAACACACACCCACGCAATTTTAGTGATATACACCCAAAAAATGTCACGCTATACATCCAATAAATATCACGGTTTAAACTGCGTGGGTGTGTGTTGGGTGTATATACACTAAAATCAATATCACCTTATTCTATTGCCTAAGTTTATGTATTTATATCTCTTCACCTTTGTTTGGAAGCTATGACAATATAATTTGTTGCACCGCGAATTCAGATAATTCGTTGAAGATTTAATATTCTTGATATCGTGAAGTCCTTAGCACAGAATAATATTTACTTAGAAGTTCCTAACTTTTAGTGTGATATCTTGAACCTAAGAAAGCTATTTTGTCTACGGGTACAATCTAGCATTGCATATACAGTACTCTGAAGCCCTGTAAGCCGAGGATGCAGACCTATTAGGGTAGGACGACATACGAGGGCTAAAGCTAAAGATAATTCCCTCCGCTCAAGGGAATCCCGCTCGCTAAGACAATGCTATATTGGTAAGAGCCAAGACGGGACTTAAGGAAAGAGTACGGAAAGTTCACCATCATTTGTTGTGCAGACTGAAGTCCCAAAGGTAACCTGCGACGAGACTTAGATCCAGTCAGATCACTGAGGAACCAGAAACGAACGAGGTGGTGGCCAGCAGCCAATCCGAAGCCTTTCGTCAACGTGAACAATTCGCTCGGCTCATGAACTCCGGGGCAACTGTGCAGAGGAATCGTCGTGGCATAATACCACAACTAGTCCGTGACGTCGCGGGAGGTGTCACGTAAAATGTTAGAACGGGCCGCGCCGTTCCCTATCCACATCCGCGGGTTCCAGTAGAGGAGATGGCGTCCCGCCCATCAGCGTGCCAGTCTACGACGAGAAACAGAGTCTTCGGAAGACGACTGGGACGCGAATGGAAGAATCTCTGGATGGATTGAAGTGTATGAATTGAGAGCCCTGTTCGTTATTGGAGAGCGCGAGGCTCGCTCAAGGTCCCAGGATTGTCGACAGGGCGTGGACATGGCGCTCGCAGGGACAGCGGTGGCAGTCCATGGACTGTCCGGAAGCCTCGTGGGTTGTGAAAATTTTGGGTCGGAGCAGGTCTCGTGCTCTCGCGGTTGTGCCTCGCAGTCTCGAATTCTTGCGTGTAGCAGATTCGGGTGCTCCGCTGCACTCTCGTCCGGCTTGCGCCTGAGGGAGGTAGTTTCTCGGAGCAATCGAAGGAGGGACAGATTCGCCGTCTTTGCTGCGGATGAGAGGAATGATACTGAGAGCAGTGGGTCGTCAGAAGCGGATGTGGAAGCGCTCGAGAGTCGACTGGGTTTAGGGAGGAGGCAGAGACGAGAAGGCGGGTCGGGGGAGCCCAAGCCTAGACCTCCGCCTCCTTCTCAACCGCAGGTGGAGCGGAAATGGGAGGATATGAGTTTGCTCGAGCAAGCATGGTCCCTTTACATCGGAGAGAAAGGATTTCTGTTCTGGCTTAACAAACTCGCCTACGCGTCCATTTTTGGTCTTATTGGAGGATGGATTGTTTTCAGATTTGTCGGTCCCGCCTTGGGCTGGTACGAATTGGACAGCCCTCTTCTTCCCCCGGATCAGCTACTCGGCTGAGGTTTTGTTAAAGCTAAGTACGCTCAGTTGCCAAATTCCAACCACCGATTGAATGCATGTTCAGATGGATAAATTCGTGAGGCGTGTTTAGACCTCTCTGTAATTTGTTAGAAATATTCTCATCAGATGTAAAGCTGGCAGTTGCCCTCTGGGTTGATTGTGCAAGATGTGCTTTTCTGTTATGGCAAGCTTTTGTAGTACGAATTTGCTCATTAGCAAATTAGAAGTCAGAAGCTGTAGGCTGAGTTCGAAGAGAAATGATTAGAAGCCGTAACCTTTTGGACTCGATTGAAATGTCAACGTACTGCTCATAATGATTGTATAATACAGTTCAAAGTCTGAAGTGTCAGCACTAAGCCCTGCTTTTCCTGATATCATTCCGTGGAATGTGAGTGAAGGCTGTTTCAAATGTAAATGCCTATTTGTGGGTAGGTAAAGCCATGGTGTCTTTTGACAACTAATGGAATGGGAGTGGTCTACACAAATCCCCCTCTCTGTTTTCCCTCCCCTTGCGGCAACTAGCAGAAACGTATGCACCTCGGTCCCTATTGATGGAGCACCTGAATTATGTGATGGCAAAATAATAACTGAGTCAGATGTGGATGTATATAGTTCCTAGAACTGGTCTGATAAGCCATTTGAGCCCTTACTGCTTTCTTTTGTGTTTGCTTTACCTTGGGTTCCATATAATTATACATCCATAGCTTTCACCTCTCGGACTTACTCAGACGGTTTGGACCATATTTGGTAGCTCACTTGTTACTTTTTGTTTTCTTCAAATCTTTTTCTCTGCATAACTGTAAGATTTGAAATGCATTAAGCCTTTGTATCTGGTGCTAGCCTAATGAACGACATGTCTCATGATAGATGAGTGGCAACGCAGGAAATGTTCGACTTCTTTCATCGAGTTATGTGTAGATCTCTCATTTGTCTTGTTACCAAAAAACACTAATATCATTAATATCTTTGGAGCTGTACAACTCTGCAGTTTTCTACTCTCATCAGTTCAGTGTCAGTGGTCCCTTTATGGCCTCACGTGAAGCGCAGCCCATGTATTTTACACTCTAATTTGATGTCACTAGAACGCGGCGACACCACATGTTAGCTCGTATGAATGGTTTTAACAGGTTTAAACTAATATTTTTTAAGTCTGGATTTTTCATCTGCGGGATAATAAGGTGCGATCATAGCTGAAGCATAGTCTTCAAGGAGCACAGATGTGTTTGAAATAACTGAATCGATTAGCATGGAACTTCTGAACTGAAAGTTTGTTGACAACAGCATATTAGAACAGCAAAGCTGAAACTTTGCCCTACATAACTATCCTGAATTAGCAATAGTAGAATGTAGAATTGCACGTAAGTGGATATTTTTCCTCTGGACTCTAATCCAACTAGTATGTCGAAATGTAAATTCGTGTTTCGTCCAAGTGGTCATTGTATAAAATATAGTCGATACTGGATCATAACATTTTCTCTTCTAACCAATATTTCTTAACTTCTTAAGAACGAATTTGGTTCAGTTTATCTGCATTATAGTTGTATGACAAGTTCATATTTGAATTCTTTCGATTCATGAAACACTTGAGTCAAATTTATCGATTTATAAATTATAATTCGAAAACTATCGATTATAAAATATTAAACCAAAAAGCCATATTTGAAAATTCAAGAAGCAGAATGTGATACGACCCAAAAAAATTCAATAATCATCATTTTCTGAAACTACAAATAGAGATAAATCTGAACCACTCGGGGTCTAATTGTAGGATAAGCAGGTGTTGATAATGCGCTAATGAGTTTTCCTCTGGCAACTTTCTTACTGTAGAATAAATGTATCACAGAATATATAGGAGCCATAATAAGTGATTACACATGTAATAGTTACCATTACTTTATACATTCACCAAGATGAAACACATGTTACTCACAGAATATTTCTAAACACATCATCACCACCTTCGAGCACACATTTCATGTGTAAAAATAATCGTCTTGTCACGCAACATGCAGCCAACAATAACATGGATGATGATTCACTTTAGATGTAGAATTATGCAGCATGTAATATTTTATAATTTACTACTCGGAAATGTTCAGCCTGTACTTATAAAGATTAATAATGTACTCGACTCAATCATTACAAATACTATTTACATCTATTAAAATAGATGCACTTGTTACAAGTAAATAAGATCACACACATAAATATCATCAAATGAATCATAACAAAAAAAATTTATTTTTAGTAGTATTTGAGTTCTCAAACGCCATAGAAATCACTTTGCTCTATTAATCTATGTACTCTAAGAAACACTGTAGTCCCGACGAATATATGTTTTTTGAGATCCAACATATTCAAAAATAATCCAATTTTCAACAAAAATGTCTTGTTTCATATTCGTTCATGTGAGTTGGATACCTACCAATACCCATGTAATAAAGTAAAATCCGTGAAATCAATGTGTTGATGCATTTTGCTCTAAAATATTATGATTGAAAATTTTTATTTGTATTTTTATCATGAGAACATGTCACAATATATGTGTATTTTGTAAGTCTACCAATTATCAAATATCATGAAAATTAATCACAAACTGATGTCATTTGAGAGCACAACCTAATTCTAGTTCATGCTATTGAAGAGTTAACACAATAAATGCATGATTTGGCATCCAATGAATTTAACTACAAATAAGGAATAACTTCAAATTGAGCTAAATTTGAGCTCAATATAGCTAGGATGGTCACCCGGGCTGGGGTTAAATACCCATGCTTCTGCCCTGGACAACCGTACACTTTTTCACAAACTTGGAGTAAAGTGGATCATGTTATTTCCTGTCTCGTGTGTTGATACGGATTCTCATTGTGTTTCGTCATTGATAATTATCAATTTAACCTTCGTTACAGCTAAGCTACATGTAAGAAACACCGAAACTAATCTATTATAATCTTAGATTTTGTCATATAGAGCTACTATCAACTCTCTTATATTGTGATAAGCTATACATCTTTGACTAATCATAATTAAACTAGCAAAAGATACCAAAATTTGAATTTATTTCTAACAATCTTTCTTTGAATCATGTTTTGAAAACTATTGTTTCAACAATCAATATGATTATATAAGAGAAAAAAATAAAATAAATTTAGAATAGATTAACAGATTTTAATATATAAAGTAGAGTTAAATAAAATTTGTCGTATTTTGATATAGCGAATATATATATAAATATATATATAGCTAATTATTTATAAAGTATCGTAATTGCTAGTTTATTTTATTTATATCCATATGCAAAATCTATTAGAGTTTAACTCATGTTATGCATGGATAACTCATTTTAGCTTAATCCCGGGTAGTTAAACGAATTAGTCCGTCACTATATAAGAGAATTAACCGAAGCTCCCACTAGCACACTCCTAGAATTTCCTCTGAGTTAAGTATAAGTTTCCGTGTACCTAATCCAACAACGCGAACTACGTATATTCTCCATATTGTTAATGTGTTTGCTTCGCTTCCTCATTAGAATGTCCAACAATTGGAAATAGAGTCAAGAGATGTGAGAAATGCAAATGTATATTCTCCATATTGTTAATGTGTTTGCTTCGTTTCCTCATTAGAATGTCCAACAATTGGAAATAGAGTCAAGAGATGTGAGAAATGCAAATGTTTGCCCTACATGTTCCCTGCTACCAACGCATGTTTCTGAAGCTCATATCATAGTAGATGATAAATGAGCTTGTCATCATAATGAAGAGAGGAATGGAATGAATGTGAACTTGCGGAAAAATTGTGAGTAAAAAGAGTATTGAGGCAGCAAGAAGTCTATTTGGAATGATTGTGAGATTTGACTTCAAAATAAACAAAATTTATGCGTTTGAGTTGGTAGACCAGAAGAAAGATTGGCAGAGATTAAAGTGTAGAACAACTGTATGAAGGCAAAGATAGAGAAAGTACAAAACGCTACACTTAAAGCTCATCGAGATGTTTTCCAAAATGTTGAGAATGTTTAAGGTTCTGAGGGAGTGTGCCAACATCTTGTAACAACACCACGAGCCACTTACTGAAGATGTGGATGGATGTAACCATCTTTAGTTAGTTAAAACTAAAGTAGAGGTTACTCTGAATATGATTGTAGATACTTTAGTGTGCACTAGTCATAGCTGCCACATCAGCGATCCGCGCACTTGGTAGGTACAGAGTGGATGTGTTAGTTGACAGTGCCACGTCAGCAATCCGTGTGCTTGTAGGTAAAGATTGAGTGTGTTAGTTAGTGTGTTAGTTGGGTGCGCCACGTCAGCAATCCGTGTGCTTGTTAGGGTTATCCGCCACGTCATCCATCCACTAGGAGTGGGATGGATGGTGGGGATTAGATCTTATCACCTTGTACTTGTTGGTGAGAGCTATATAAGGGAGAGGAGAACCATTGTTGGTATCTCTCATCTTCAGAGTTTACGTTTCTATCTTCGAGTGAACTTCTCTCTAAACCCTAGTGTTACAATGGTATCAGAGCGACCTTGCTCTTTCCTTGAGTGTGAATTACCCCTCATGGAATAGCAAGTGAGTGATGATGGAGTGTAGTCTTGAGAGTGTATAGAGGCTGGCAAAGGTCATTCATCTGCATGTAGAGAGAGGTGGAAGGGGGAAATTGTGTTTTTGCAGATATGGACGGGATTGACAGGAATCCAGTACCGCACTGGCCAATTCCTAACCTATTCGATATTCACCTTCGTTGCATGGAGAAACATCATTTTCGGATGTACCTTGTGGCTTGTTGGGGTGCAGATTTTATGACTAGAGTGATGGAGTCAAGAGTGCCACTGATTCTTCCAATAGTTACTTATGGAGAGACTTGGGATTGTACTATATACATTCTATATTGATTGTTTCATGGATTTGAATCGCGAACCACCTGTCCCGGTTCGATTCAGCACTTATGTAGAGATTAGAATAATATATAGACAGAAGAGGATATGTAGAGATTTTCTTGTGAGGAATTATGGAGAGGAGTACTATAGAGCTGTGATAAAGTCACCTGCACCTTTTGTGACTCCTTTGTTGAGAGGTCACATAGTGATTATACTCACTTTGTATTAGAGGGATTGTGAGAAAGCATGGGAACATCAATTGATATGGGTGAGGTTCTCAATGCAATCATGGCGGAGATGAAGGAGTTGAGAAAAGCAATAGTAGATGGGCATACCAAGCAGCAAGCCATGGAAGATAAAATCTTCGCATTAGAGAGTGAGAAAGTAGAGAGAGAGAGAGTTGGAGAGATGGAAGTTGAACCTCAAGTTCAAGCTTCCCAAGTTCAGCCAAAACCAACTCTTATTGATGCAGCAGAGGCAAATAGGAGACGTCTTCAAGAGATTGAAGATCAAGCAAATCTTTTGCTTCGAATGGGAAAATCCTGTAAGGTGGAAGCTTACAAAGGGAGTAGAGCAATGGGAGTGTTAGAGGGATGGATTATGAGGATGAATATTCATTTATCCCATTTTCATGTTTCTGATTATATTGCAGGAATGTTCATGAGATCTTATCTTACGGATAAGGCTCTCACATGGTACACAACATGGGAGAGAATGCTTTCAGAACGAGGTGCTACCATTTCGTGGAGTGGAATGCAAGAAGGACTTCTGCAAAATTTTCAAGCGGTGGATTCTCTTCAAACTGCAAGAATGAAGTTGTGGGATCTGAAGCAGAAAGGAGGTATTCATGAGTACATTGAAGAATTTCGTGATCTTCAAGTATCTATCATGGATATGAGTGGAGCTGAAGCCTTGGACGTGTTCAAACGAGGCTTGAAAGATCGAATTCGAAAGGAGGTGATGGTAAGCAATCCATCTACTGTGAATGAAGCAATCGCAATTGCTCAACGAATTTCAGGTGCTTTTGGTGTCACACACGGTGAACCAGTGAGCAATTTTAGAGATCCATCTGGTCCAACACCGATGGAGTTGGGAAACCTTCGACGTAGAGAAGGTTTTGCACCAACAAGAGGACCACCACCAAGATTTGGAGGTGAGATTAGGCGACCAGGAGTTCCAAATTTGCAAGAAGGTTATGCAAATAATGGAATGGTTCGAGGAGGAGCTGGAGTTCGTGACAATCGCCAATGCTATGCATGTGGACGAATGGGTCACATAGCAAAGTTTTGTCGAGTTCGGCCGACACAACAAGGAGGACGGCCCATGCAGCGACGACCGTTCAACAATATGGAGGGGATAGAGTATGAAGAGGTGGAGGAAGCAGTTTCGGGAAACGAAGATCACCAGTAATCTTGCCTCGCGGCCTTACTGGTTCTACAAAGCGAAGAAAAGGCGAGGTTGGAAGAAGGCAATGGTTGGGAGCTCATGGAAGGAGTAAGAAGCAAGCTCAACTCATTGTCACTGATGGTTTCATGGAAGGACACAAGGTGAGAGTTTTAATTGATCATGGAGCAACTGAGAATTTTCTATCAAGGAGTGTTGCTATGAAGTTAGGTTTGATGTTGATGAAGGACGTCAGTGAAGAAGTTGAATTGCCAAACGGGCAAACTGAAGTGATAGAAACACTTCCACGGAGTGTAGAATTATCCATAGGTAGATACAAGGAGAGCATTGAATGGAGAGTAATTCGTTTAGCTCGATATGATGTCATCCTTGGAATGCCATGGATGGAACAATATAATCCGAAGGTAGATTGGAGAAGAAAAGTGATTACAAGTAGTGGATGGAAGATCTATGGAGATAGAATTAGATCTCAGAATAGGAATTTACCCCTCTTTGTGATGGGTACAGCATCCATTTCTAGAGATGATGTATGTTTCCTTGGACTTATAAGAGATATTGGGTCCACGGACAAACCTTACATCCCGGAGTCCTTGAACGACATTTTTATGGAGTATAAAGATGTTTTTCCAGATGATCTACCTGCAGGATTACCACCAAAAAGGCGAGTAGATCACAAGATTGAGGTGATACCTGGAAGTACACCAACTTGCAAAGCTCCATATCGTTTGGCTCCAAACGAATTGGAAGAATGCAAAGCTCAAGTGGAGGAGATGTTGAGCAAGGGATTCATTCAACCAAGTGTTTCACCTTATGGAGCTCCAGTACTCTTTGTGAAGAAGAAGGATGGATCCATGAGACTATGTATCGATTATCGCGGGTTGAATCAGCAAACGGTGAAAAACAAATATCCATTACCTCGTATGGATGATTTGTTTGATCAACTTCAAGGAGCGAAGTACTTCACCAAGCTAGATTTGAGAAGCGGCTACAATCAAATTCGAATTGCAGATGAAGATGTTCACAAGACAGCTTTTCGTACTAGGTATGGACACTTTGAGTATCTGGTGATGCCTTTTGGTCTCACTAATGCACCAGCTACATTCATGGGATTGATGAACGATATCTTTCGCCCTTATCTAGATAAATCTGTCATTGTTTTTCTAGATGATATATTGATGTATAGCAAAACTTTGAGTGATCATAGAAGTCATTTACGAGAGGTACTTCAAGTTTTAAGAGACAATCAATTGTATGCCAAAGCTTCAAAATGTGAATTTCGCAAGTCAGAAGTAGATTACTTGGGTCATAGAGTTACAGCTACAGGAATCCAAGTGATGAGTGAGAAGATAGATGCCATTCAGAAATGGATAGCACCTGAGGATCAAACTCAATTGAAAAGTTTTCTAGGGCTCACTGGATTCTATCGTAGATTTGTGAAAGGTTTTGCTCGACTAGCTCAGGCCTTGACTTCCATGTTAGGGAAAGGTCAAAAGTGGAGATGGGGAACAGCTCAAGAGTTAGCTTTTCAAGCATTGAAAGATGCTTTGTTACACGCACCTATTCTCAAGTGGTATGATCCTAACCGTTCTATCAAGTTGGCCACTGACGCATCAGGTACAACAGTAGGTGGCATACTTCAACAAGAATGGGAGGATGGATGGCATCCAGTTGCTTTCTATTCTCGAAAGTTGGTGGCGGCGGAACAAAATTATCACACGACAGAACGAGAGGAGTTAGCTATCGTGTTGGCAACCAAACATTGGAAGCATTATTTGGGTGACAAGGAGTTTGTGGTGGAGACTGATCATAAACCCTTGGTTTATTTGGAAACTCAGAAGGATCTGTCCAAACGACAAATTCGATGGGCAGAGTGGCGTCAACGCTTCAACATGAAGATTGTGTACGTGGAGGGAAAGAAGCAACTTGCAGATGCTCTCACACGCATGCCTTGTTTGAATCATGTTGCAGAAGTGAAAATTCAGGCGGATTGGTGGAGCAAGATGTCACAAGCCACAAAGGAGGATGAAGAGATCACTCGGGCACTACAAACTGGAAAGGCAGAGAAATCTCGAGGTTTGGCGTTTTACAATCAGCGTATATGGATTCCACAAGATCACGATTTGCGCACAATGATTTTGGCAGAAAGTCATGATACAGCCATTGCAGGTCATGTGGGAGTGGAGAAAACCGTGGAGAGTATACAACGAGTGTACTATTGGCCCAAAATACGTGAGGATGTGGAGTCTTATGTTCGAAGTTGTGTTGCTTGTCAACAAAACAAGGCAAGTAATCAAAAACCAGCGGGTTTATTACAGCCTCTTCCTATTCCCGAACAGCGGTGGGAACATGTCACCATGGATCTTGTATGTGAGTTACCAAGGACTTCGTTAGGACATGATTTAGTGGTGGTTTTTGTGGACAAATTGAGCAAGATGATTCACATCAGGCCAACCACAAAAACAGTAACAGCTCCACAACTAGCTCAATTGTATCTAGATGCAGTTTTTGTAAATCATGGCTTAAGCAAAGTGTTAATCACGGATAGAGGTACTCACTTCACTAGTTTATTTTGGAAAACTTTGTTTAGTTTTTTCAAAACAAAACTAGCAATGTCAACGGCCTATCATCCTCAAACTGATGTACAAACTGAGAGGGCAAATAGAACCATAGAGGATATGCTACGAGCCTTCACATTAGAAGAGCAAGAAGAGTGGGACAACCTTTTGCCACTTGTGGAATTTGCATATAACAATTCTGTTAATGCATCCACAAAAGTGTCTCCATTTTTTCTTATGTATGGAGCTCATCCGATCACTCCTTCAAGTTTGATGAGACCTGTCAAAGGAGAGGAGTTTTCGACCAAAGTTGCAGTAGTCAACGAATTCGTGGAGCATATTCACCGAGGACTACATCAGGCCAAGGAGAAGTTGGTGATAGCTCAAAATCGGCAAAAGCAGCATGCCGATGCTCATCGTAGAGAAGTGATTTTTGAGGTTGGAGATCATGTTTGGTTATCTACAACGAATTTGTCTCTTGTAGGAACACCAAAGTTAAACCCTAGGTTCATTGGTCCATTTTTGGTTTTGAAGCGTGTTGGTGAAGTGTCATACAAGTTGGAACTTCCGTCACATATGAAAATACATCCAGTATTTCATGTGTCACGATTGCGAAAACATGTACCACGACCAAAACAATTCACCAACCAACCAGCACCACCTCCTCTTCCAACCTTGATAGCAGATCATGAGGAGTTTGAGGTAGAAAAGATACTCAAGAAACGAATTCGAGGTCATAAATATCCCAAAGTAGAGTATTTGATTCAATGGAAAGGCTATCCATCGTATGAATCAACTTGGGAACCAGCTAAAAATTTAGCAAATGCACCTTTGATAGTTCAGGAGTTTGAACGTATGTGCAACGAGGACGTTGCATCTTAAAAGGAGGGAGGTTTGTAACCATCTTTAGTTAGTTAGAACTAAAGTAGAGGTTACTCTGAATATGGTTGTAGATACTTTAGTGTGCACTAGTCATAGCTGCCACATCAGCGATCCGCGCACTTGGTAGGTACAGAGTGGATGTGTTAGTTGACAGTGCCACGTCAGCAATCCGTGTGCTTGTAGGTAAAGATTGAGTGTGTTAGTTAGTGTGTTAGTTGGGTGCGCCACGTCAGCAATCCGTGTGCTTGTTAGGGTTATCCGCCACGTCATCCATCCACTAGGAGTGGGATGGATGGTGGGGATTAGATCTTATCACCTTGTACTTGTTGGTGAGAGCTATATAAGGGAGAGGAGAACCATTGTTGGTATCTCTCATCTTCAGAGTTTACGTTTCTATCTTCGAGTGAACTTCTCTCTAAACCCTAGTGTTACAATGGACAACCAATCTTAAATTATTTTAAAAGTATCCCTAGTAAGCATGCAGATGATGATCATAGATTTCATGCACATCTTGCCTTAATGCATCACAAGATTGATATTCAAATTTAAACGTTTAGGTTTGTGTGAGCGATGATGAGCAAAAATTTACGGCTTGAATCTCAAATATAGGATGGAAATCAATTTAGTTTTAAGGCTTGTATATCATACCAATTTTTGCCAATAATGAGCATTTGAGCTCTCTTAGCTTTGCACCAGTCCACATACTGCAACAAGGTTGATCTCATATTCCCATCAACTTTTAGCATGACATCTGTAATTCACTCTGTTTGTCCATGAATTTTAACATATTGGACTAAGGCGTTTCAAAGATACTGCTAGAGAACTCCATCATGTGGGTGTTTTTTCTTTTGCTTGTAACTCTGAAAAGATCAAGATCGATGGAGAACGGAGAACCAATGGAGAAGATGAATATGAGATGGCTGGTAGCGGTAACTTGGAATCAAGTTTTGATTTGAAATTAGCATAGAGGATGAACAGTGCCAGAGATAGGATAGATGCTACTGGCACTATCTTAAATAATTATACAAGACTACCTTAATACTCTCCATTTTTGTGGATGGTTTCATCAAGTGCAATTAGAGTGTTGAAGATGAAATTATGGAGCATGTAAAGACTTGGATTTACATTCACGGTGATAACAACTTATTCCTTCTATCGACCTCTTTGGAAGATATTAAAAGGTAATTTTTGCTAGGACTCAAGATGGTAATTTTGTTTTAGGACTTATCATCATAGTAAGGTTAGGTTGGATACATTTGGATTGCGCTGTTTAACACACTCCGATGATTTCAGACCCTAAGAAAAAAAAAACTTTTCTCGGAGTGATGACCATGTTGGCAAAAGTGTTGAGCAATATCATTACATAGATTTTGGAGGGAGAAGCTGTACTTTTGTCCTCTGAGAAACAACTTAAAGAAACAATATTTTCATCAAATTTATTACTAGTATGCCGCAGCTTTCTTTCTTCTTAGGAGCAAGATATATCTCTCATCTGATTAAGGTTTCCCAATCTAGCATATCTAAGACAAATTTTTGTAGATATGAAATATTTAGTGTGTAGAATCTTGATGAAGAAGTAGCTTCAAAGTTAGAATATTTATATGAGTAAAACAGAAGATTCATTAAACAAACAATTCAAATAACAATATCTGATCTTTATAATAACCACAAAGACCAGAGAAATTGAATTTGACATAGTCAAATATGATGACGCGATGACTACTTGTTTTCAATAAATCTAAGTTAAAGATAAATTGAGCGCTATAGATTTTGGCGAGGGTGTGAAAATTAAAACTTCAACAGGAGCAAAATATATTTGACATTTATAAATGTGTCATCTTTTGAGTTTAGGGCGTGCATCTTACCATTAATTATCATATGTCTTGCTTCATCGTGATATACAATAACTTACAATAAGATTAAAAGTGCTCTATTGACTTATGATTTACAATAGAAAATGATGTTGTCATCTAACTCATACTCTTCTTTCGGTTGGTAATTGAATGTAACTAGGAATGGATAGTATGTTAACATCCGAGCATTACAGCGGGATAGTTGTAGTGCTCAAATTCAACAATCCAACTAGGTTATTTTAGGGAATTGGTAGGCACACACCCCCCTCTTGCTAGGCTCACCCCCCCCCCTCCTGTGCATACATCCACTCGTCCACAAAGCACATTTCTGCGTCAAAACATCAAAAGCTAAACATTTCTGCGTCGAAACATGCCAGCGCTTCGTCAAACAAGGGGAAAAAGCTGTTTACGGGTCCAAACATGCCGGCGCTTCGGCAAACAAGGCGGTAACGCTGCAATTTTTGTTTGGAAGGTACCTAATTGGGAACACGTTCGAACGCGGACGGATCCCGTCGGTCATTCCTCTTTTGGGGGGAGGGGTGTGTGTCTAGCAAGGGGGGTGTGCCTAGCAATTCCCTTATTTTGACAGAGGTTTTGTTCTTGTTGATTTATGGACTTGTTTGTGAAATCTTGATCCGAATGTTATTTGGGTATACAAATGTATCCATATCCTTGTGCACGCTATATTCTTTCATGACTATTCAAATATTTCAAATCTTTGATTGTACATGAAATTTCAAGTCTGGTCAATATTGGAATATGACTTGAGGTCGATCATATTCACGAAATGACAAGATTGATAAACGTTTTGAATCTAAAAGTAGATCCAAGTCTAGGAATAAAACTTTAGAAAGGAAGACAATGATGTGTTGGCAATGTGACAAATATGACTAGTTCAACAAGGAAAGTTGCGTGAAGACCAAAGATGTTGATCCTTCATTAGTTAATGTTGCTCAAAATTTTGACCTTGAGAAGAATGGTTTGCTAGATAATTTACTATGATGGCAGAAATATGCCCTATACAATTCATCAAAGGTTGTTGATGATGTATAATATCTAGATAATGCTTGTTTTTATCACATTGATATGTTTCAAAAGTTCTTTTGTAATTTTTCAATATCAAGCCTTTAAGTTTTTGTAAAAATTGATCAATCCTTTAAGATTAAAGGTATTTGAGCGGTTGAGATTCGCATGTTTCATGAATTCCAACATACATTGATTCAAGTTAAAATTATATTTAATATGAGAAACAACTTGATCTCTCTTTGAATATTAAACTCAAAGAGCTTTGAATGTAGCTCTACGAAATACATGTTTGAGGTTATAGTATGTGATAAGATTATCTTTAGAAGTCATAAACACAACAATACATATTTGTTAGAAAACATTATTATTTGTGAATAAGTTAAATTTACTAAATCTTGCATTGATATGTCTCATGTGTAACATTATAGATTATGACATCTAAATAATAGGTACTTGTTCTGTTGAGGTTAACTTCGATTAAGGAGTAACCTCATGTGTAGTTATTTATAGTCAAGATTGATCGCCTACGTTGGGTATATAAACCCTGATGTTTCTGTAAATAATATTGTGTTTTCACTTGAAGTAGTACACTGTTTCAAGTGTATTCCTCTATGGACGTAACCCTTGAGAGTGAACCGCGTTATATGTGTGTATCTCGTGTTGTTGACTTGCTTAGTGTGATCTCAAATTTTACTGTTAGAATTGATATTATAGCAATTTCTTGATTCAGATTTTGAGATGGTATTGATTTGCAGTTTTTTGGCAGTGGTGTGTTGTATTCAAAAGATAGGTTAACGTGATTGGGTTGTGATAAAAAAATTTGACAAATTCTGACATGTAATAAAAAATTTGCCATTGCTAGAAGTTTTGCCAGATTTTTGTTACTGCCGGTTTTTTTGACATAGATTGTGACAAGTTTTTAGTGACAGGTTTTCAAAAGTTTTTCCATCATGACAAGTCTTCAGTTCAGAACCTTGGTAGCAACAGTAGCTTCCTCACCTCTCCCTTTGGTCAGAGAGACGAGACGGAGATTGGCCACCAAGACTCTCTAAGTGAGAGCGAAGCGAAATAAACTATGCTAGTGCTGTGTTGCAAAAGTAGTGAGCGTGATCAATTCGTGATGTGCGGAGCGAGAGTCCAGCAAATCGCAAAAGATTTGCAGCTTGTGATGTGATTCGCACCAGCGCGCAAGTTAGATGAAAGTCAATCCGCGAGCGGAGCAACCAATCCCCTCGCGCGGTTAGAGCAAGGAGCGGAGAAGGGCAGTCCGCGGCAGAGCGGCGGTTTCATGTGTAGCTATTTATAGCTAAGATTGGTCGCCTACGGTAATGTTATGTTTTCACTATGTTATGTTATGTAAACTCTATCGAGTGTATTCCTCCGTGGACGTAGTCCTTGAGGATGAATCATGTTATAAGTGTGTCTCTTGTGTTGTTAGTTTGATTAGTAAGATCTCAAATTTTATCCTTAGATGTTACTTCTAGGCAAAAAAAATATTGTTACTTGACATTGGTAAAATTTATTTGTAGTTTTGTGAGTAACGTATCATATGCAAATATCAAAGTCAAATCTTTGGTGTTCGAACTCATAGTTCCATGGATATTCTTGAGTATGTACATATTGACGTGTGGAAATTTTTTTCAGAAGTCTCACTGTATGAGAAGTTTTATTATGTATTATTTATTGATCATTATTCAAGGTTTGTGTTGGTTTATTTTTTCACACACAAGTTTGAGTTATTTATAATTTTCAAAAATTAAATAGTCCAAGTTGAGATAGAAACTGGACACAAGGTGAGATATTTACGTACAAATCACAGCGGAAAGTATAATTTTGAATTTTGAAATTACTAACAAAGTGTAAAGGATTATTGTAATCATCTTTAGTTAGTTGGAACTAAAATAGAAGTTACTCAAATTAAAATTATATTCACTTTAGTGTGCACAAGTCATAGCTGCCACTCAACGATCCGCATGTTTAGATAGAAAGTAAATGTGTTAGCTGACAACAACACGTTAGCAATTCGTGTGCTTGTTAGGTAAGGATTGAATGTGCTAGTTAATGTGTTAGTTGAGAACACCACGTCAGCAATCACTATGCTTGGTAGCGTTATCCGCCACATCATTTATTTACTATGAGTGAAATGATTGATGAGGATAAGATCTTATTTCCTTGTTCTTGTTGGCAAAAGCTATATAAAGGAGAAGAGAATCATTGTTGATATCTCTCATCTTCAATGTTTATATTTTTATCTTTGAGTGAGGTTTTTTCTAAATCCTAGTGTACGATTATTTGTCATCTCATCAAGATTTATAATCCAAAACAGAATGTTGTTTCAGAGAGAATTGATCATACAGTGTTGAAAAAGGTAGTATGTTGAGTTGAAGTTGTTATTATTGTAGTATATTTGTACCTTTTTTCTTGTAATGCAATCAATTTCTTGGCACCATTTGAATTGAATCACAAATGGATGATTATTACAATGGTTTGAAAATTTTGGTTGTATAGTTTATCATTTTTATACCCAAGGAGAATAAGACCAAGTTGGATCTTACAAACCATAAATGTTGTTTCTTAAATATGCTAATAGTGTGATGATATCTAGACTCTAGGATCCAATAGTCTATAAAGTTAATGTCAATATAAATGTTTCAATCAATGAGACCAAATTATTGAAAAAGAGTCAAAGATTTTAGGCTCCACATATTCACAAGGAAAATTCTTCATTCACAAATATTTTTGTGGGAATAATATATATTCATATGATTGATTATATGACACAAGGAGAAATTCTGATACAAAGTAAACAAATTCCTAAGTAATAGATTATTGTTGATGACAGTCAAGTATGTAATCAGACAATAAAGATCAATTAGAATCTTCTTCTAGATTATCATTGAATTGGATAAATAGAGCTCTTGCAAGAAAAGATTATGAGCTGATTCATACATTTTTTAACATTGTGATATCGATACAGAGTATGATGATAGCATTACTTTGATCTTGAAAGAAGAAAAATCTTTTCTTATATGAAAGCTCAAGCCTCTTTCAATAAGCTTGACTAGAATGTCACTATAGAGCGTGAGATGCTATTACTGGTGGATAACAAAACTTAGAAGTTTGTGAAAATGTCAAAGATTCAGGCTTTGATTGACTACAAATAAATGTAAAAACTAATATTTAATCTAGTTTATGACAATAAGAATTCCTTCAAAGTTCATTTGATGATTAGAGATTTCACACAAGAAAATGATGTGGACTATAAAAAACTTTACTCTCTTGGTCTAACAAAGTATGCTACAATTTGTTTAATATGTGCACTTGTTGCAATATTCAGTCTTGTTATGGATCAAATGAACGTAATTAAAGCATTTTTCTATGGACATATAGAGGAGTAGATCTATATAAGACAATCAGTTGGCTTTGAAAATAAAGATCAAGAGAAGTTGGTTTTTAGATTGGTGAGATTGTAATATGGATTGAAGCAAGCTAATATGCAATGAAATGCATCATTTGATGAGTTCATGAAAGCACAAGATTTTTCACGGATGTGTATGATTTTTGTGTATACATGAAAAATGTCAATAATAATATCTTCAATCTTATTATTCTAGTACTCTACGTGAATGACATGCTCATCTTGACGAAGAATCAATCTAACGTTGACATAATTGATTTTTGCATTCAAGATGAAGAATTTGAATAAGTCCAAGAGAATATTAGGAATGAGAATTCATAATAATCTGATAAAAAAGAGGCTTTAATTAAGTCAAGACAAGTACATTGAACATGTATTTGACAATTTCAACATGGCAGACTCTGAACGAATATGGACATTTTTGGTACCACATTTTAAGCTTTCCGCATCTTAATGTCCAACTCATATCACTGAAAAAGAAATGATATCATGTGTTTTCTATGACAAAACTGTGGGCATTTTCATATATTTGATGATGTGCACAAGGTCTGATATTTCTTTAATGTTGAAACAGGTGAGCAGATTTATGTCCTATCTAGGAAAGATGCGCTGCAAGTCAATGAATTGGATTTTCAGATATTTGAAAACTACTAAAAATTAGGTTTTATTATTTGATAATTTATTAGAGAATGTCAAATCCTTGTGAAGATATGTTGATGCTGACAATGAACAAGATATGGACTAAAGGAGATCTACAACTGGATATGTGTTTACATATGGTAGTGGATGTATTAGTTGGATATTTATCTTGCCAAAGTGCGTAGCTCAATCTCTAATGGAAGCTGAATATATAGCAACAGCAAAAACTTTTTGGCTAGAGAATATTATCAATGAGATGAGATTGAAACATGAGGTTGTCGATCTTGTCAACCACAATGCATAAAATCTTGTTGCAAATCAATTGATGTACAAGAAAATGAAACACATTATCATCATGTATCATTCTATCAACACATGCAATTTCTAATAAAAGAATTGATCTAATCAAGATTGAAGATAATTTCAATCTAGCTAATGCATTGACCAAAGTTATTTTTTGGAAAATTTTAGTAGACATTATGCTACTATGTTTTGCATGAGAAGCACAAGAAGAATTTACTAGCGTTCTTTGTTAACTCTCTAGATTTTTAACTCCATTATGTTTAGGCTACAATTTAGTTCTAGTTCATTTTGTTAGGTTTACTTCTTTTGGTAATAATAAGACCTCCTAGTTTTAAACCACGTAGCGAAGATTCCTTTCCATAACCTAATCCTTTTATTCTCACTTCAACAAACTTAAATCCAAGTTGAATGGCAACTCGCGCAGAGTAATTATATAGATTAAGTAGTTTGTTGACTCCTCAACATGTGTTAAGGGGAAGATTGTTAGATTGATTTATTGTTGGCAGTGTTTTAGGGCTACAGTTTTTTGTCAATCGTTGGTTGTTGACTGTCATCTATGTATATAAACACAAAGATTCTCCTCGCTGTCTGTTTTTTTAAATTTTGACATTTAGTTTTTTCTGTTGGTCGATTAGCACTTTTACGCCATTTTCAAAAGTTTTTAGTAAATTTTGCTGGTTGTTTTGTCTTTTTTTTTCATCTATCATCTTCATATACATTAAAAAACGATTTGAAATATTTTATATATAGTATGCTTGATGTACTAATTAATTTATTAAATTCATGTAATTATTTGAATATGCAAATTGCAAAATATAAAAAAATTATGTCAACGTATCTTTTGCATATACTCTCAACTTTAAATTAGCTTCAAATTAATATTTGGTTTTCAAAAATATTTTCAAACAAATAAATTTGAGCATTGAATTTATCTTAAGGTTTTTGATGATTTATCAAAATTCTTGTAATGCTTGAAAAAATGAAATTTGTCATAATCTATTTTCATGATTGTCATCATGTCATTATATGATTAAAATTATATGAAAAAAAATATTTTTTAGATTTAATTTTAAAAACTTAAATTTTAACAAAAATAATTATCCTAATTTTTAATCAAAAATATATATCTCATCAATCGTCACAAAACTATTTTTCGAATTATATTCAAAAAATATTTTAATATATTTAGCTACTGCGTTTTTATATATTTTTATTTTTATTTGATTGCAAAAGTTGTCTTGATATACATTGTCATTATGTTAAAGAAAAATTGAGACTTGAATTTTATATGGATGAAGAATTTTTCTGCGATCTATACAATATGATGTTTGATAAAAAAAACTTATGTTACAATATATACACCTAGTGTTAATATAATATATACATTCAAAATTTTATTTTAAAAACCTAAAGATATATATATAAAGTCAATCTGAATTTGAAACATTGAAATCTTACCATTTACGATAACAAGCATTCCATAATTTTACGGCGATGTGACATAACTATCTTCACTAGTACACAAAACGCGGAACATTGAGCACTTAGATGTTTAGGGGTAGACCCTAAACCCAATGATCGTTATCCATGCAGCATGTTCAACGAAATGCTTGTATATTTGGCTATTATCCCACTTTTTATAATAATATGTATCATGATAAATGTTGATGATCACCGTCGTAGTAAATCATGAAAATATTTTATTCGAGAAATAAAAAAATAAAGGCGACCATAGCTGGACAGTAGTGTGGACTGGTAACCTTAGAAAATCCAAATTTTAGCTTGAGGAAAGTATGTTCCATGGGTGATGCATCCATGTCTTCTAAACGTCCACTTTGACACAGTCCAAGAGAAAACTTCATCTCGATGCTAAAGACGATGTACTAACACTTTGCGAGTCTACAGCAACGGAAATCAAAAAGTTAGAGCTGGACGCGGCTGATCAAAACGAACTGAATGATCAGAAGTGAAATCTGGAAGCTCCAAAATGTACTGTACATTTTATTTGTCACAGCGATAAGTGCGGATCCAGCTGCAGAAAGAAAAGAAAGAATTCCTCGAAGTGATGGAGGTGTTGCAGATGGAAACAGAGAAGCCAATAAAAAAGAGCACCGCATGTACAAGAAGCCGACTGGCAATGTCACGCGAGATGGGTCGGACGTGAGCCGCGAGACGGTTGGGAACGTAGGAGCTAATGCATCCAAGGAAGTGAAGCTTGGAAGCTTCGGCTTCATGCTTCGAAGAGATCATTGTTCGATGAGCACGGAGAAAGTGGGGACGAGGACGGATAGCGATGTCATGGGACTTGGCATGCAGTGAGTCGCAGACGTCATGCTCTTGGACCAGGTGGTGTCTGTGATCGGTGCAGAGCAGATGGATCGCCTCTCTCTCGTCTATCTCATGTGAGAGAAAGGGCCTCCGGCTTGGATTCTTTCCCGCGCTCCAGACGTGCAGAGAAACGGATGGAGCCCGAGGACGAGAGCATGAGCCAATGCGGAGCCCAGAGCGGGACTGAGTGCCCTGCACTGGTCTCAGATCACTATGCCATACACTGCGCCAGGAAGCAGACGCGTAAAGGCCCGCTCCCTAGAGGAGCACCGGCGTCTGACAGGACCGCCCGAGAGAGACAGCAGCGCCGTAGCTCTGTGGCCTCTGACGCCGAGGGCCTCCCATGTCCTCCTCCCCCAGTGGAGGCTACGGCCGATGTGTAAGTCTTTCCTCCGGTACTTGCTGCTCTAATGAGCACCCCGCTTGTGTGTCAGGCTCCTACTTGCCGACGACATGGAAAAAGCGAAAATTCTGTCCGGACTGTATCCGCCTGCAGATCGCGCAGGCTCCAGCCGTCGTTGCCCCGTCCGCAGTAGAGGAGCCGACTGACCTGGATCTCGATGGATGCGAGAGCCTCGCTCTCCGTCCCATCATCGCAATTGCAACCTGGTTCCCGATCGGTCTTCGACGTTCGCAGCGGAATCTTTCATTTCACGTGTTGGGCACGAGAAGAGTGAAATCCATCACTTCACATTGTTTTCTGACAGCACGGCATTATGGCCTGCGGCATTCGGCACGATTATTTGGGGCACTTGAACCCTTTCCAAGTAGATAAGCGTTTCTATAGACTTTATGACATTTCTAGGACCTAGTCTCATGCAAATCCCTTGATCGTTGTGCGTTCGCAGCACTCATGCCATCCTTCTTCGGTTAGCTGAAAACAATTACTTCAAAGCTTTCTCGCCTTACGTGCTACACTTTCAGCGTGGTTGCTCCGCTCCAAACACCGTTGCCTCCGACCACTACCATCTGTCCTGTTAATCGTGGGTAAGATTTTCTCTAGAGTCCGGGCATTATTCTTTACGTGACTATCTGTAATTAATATCGAGCTTTCGCACTAAACGGCCGACAAGAGATTGATGTGAAGATAGGGCCATGAGGCCGCAGGCAATGCCAGGTACAACTTGAAATCAATGTACAAGGCGTGGGTTAGGAATTTAGAAGGGCGTTGACTCCCGCGGTTAGGGACAACAAATAGCTCTAAGGAAGCCCCGATTGGTGTCTAAGCTTCCCAGTGGATAAACTAGCGGTAGTCACGGAATCGTGGTGGAGTGGGTAGGATGAGGTCCCGGCATAGGAGTCGAGTCCTCCACAGTCTAAAGCCCATGCTGTAGGCCACAATCATAGCTAGCTGGTCAGAGGAACCATGTTCCCACTTCCATTGAACAAGAAAGGAAGGAAGACTACGCAGGCTGCGATTTGATCCGCACGAAAAGTAAGTCTCTTCGATTTCTTACCATGATGGGGTAAGGTCTTCTAAAGTTGTAACTTAGAGAATCAAGAATTTATGTTCTGTGTGATGTATTTCGATTCGACAATTGCCACTGTGAACACTAGACTATGTTTCAAGCAGTTCCCGGACTGGGTACAGGTTAGCAAAGGCAATTTACGACACCAGCTGCGCTAAATACGAAAGAGATCATCATTGAGGGAAGACAGATGGCAGTATGAGAAAAAAAAGTTACGAGATCTCAAATGAAGCTACATTTGCCGAACTTGACATGCAGCTCAGTGCGATCCACCTTGTCTTGAAGCCGGCAACGACGAAGACTTCGGCAAGTCACAGCGTACTTACCTCCAGAGTGGGATGGCACAGCCAGACGAACCCAGAAGGAAAGAATCTCTTCACCAATCCACAATTGCAGTGCTGTAAAGAGGGAGTCGCCGAAAAAGCAAAAGTAGTGACAGACCATATCCTGCTAGGCACATATCTACGATACAACAACTGCGGGGTGACGTTGTCATTTAAGTAAAGAAAGCTGGACAACGTTCGAACGACGTACGGTGTGAAGTTACAAATTCAAGTGCTATGATTTTCCGACCCAATGGGTCTTATAACAAGAAGAGAATAAAGTGACAAACAAAAACACTCTTTAAATGAAACTGTATTGATGGAAAGCTCGTATCATACAGAAGTTCTTCGAAGAGCATATTGGACAGATTCCATTGAAAATGGCTTCATTTCATAGTAACAAATGATACCAGAGGGATCTCTGAATCCACGTACGGCTGGACACGATCCAACTACTCAAAATCGACATCTATTTTTTTGGTTGATTCACTACAATAGCTAGAGCTTGAGATTATCTCCTAAATACCACAGTTAAGTGGCTACTGATGGGAAAAAGAGGGATGACTGTCACAAGGGGGAGGGCCGCCTGTCTTTTAAGAAGCCCACCGTCTGGAAGCACGACTTTGCTGGCGGCGGCACCCAAAGACGTCATCTCAGACACAAGGCAGGTGCACACAGAGTCGACTGGGCGCAATCTTGTACATGAAGGTGGGTCTACTTAGAGTCAGGTTTCGGTGTTCCCTGGAATAAATAATTAAGTGATGAGCTTCCGCCGGGAGCGGCGTGCACTTTAGTAGTGGGACGATCCTGAACAAAGATCGACCACATATCGTGTTAGAAGTAGGCCAAGAAGATGTGGCACTGCTCAAAACACACTTCCGTAGAACAATTTGACAGCAATCCCATCTAACGGCGACCAAATGAACATCAGATAACAGGGAGAGCAACTTCCACCGACAGGCGACGTAAACCATAGCGAAAGAACATGAACATCGAGACGACTAGTCAGCAAGACATCAGCCTAAGGATAGATCCACAAAAGCAATTTCCAACATCTAAGACCCGGCATTGTATAATGCTAGCCGAGAGGACCACAAACGTAGTCTTCAGAGCCACATTTCGGACGTGTAGAGGAGTCGGACACGACTTGACATCCGAAATCGAAACATCCAATGACACCGAAAACCAATCCTCAGCAATCAACAAAAGCAAGCGGAGAGCTTCGATCTAACTCACAGTGATAAAGTTGCCAGTATTTTGGCCGTCAGAGCGGTGATAGTTATTGTTGTTTCTACCGAGCCTTGGATTTCCCATATTAAGCGAAGTTCCACTGTCCGACTTCCCGGCGGCAGGCAACTCTTTCGGCACCTTGTCGTGAGCGGCCTGGGCCTGCGCGGCCTCTTTGCTGGCAGCCGCACCAGATTGTTGTTGTGCGGGTTGCGCCTGAGGCACAGCGGCGGGAGCGGGAGGGGCGGCCTTGCCCCCAGACTGACGGTCGTCACCAAACAGATACCCCAAAGAACTCTGTCCTCCACCGCTGCTCACACCGCGGCCCATCTCTACTCGCTGGCCCTGACACAGACACGCGCTACGAGCTCTCGTCAAAGATCTCCTTGCTCCCTCTCGCGCTTCTCGTCAGATCTGCAACGCGCTGCACAAGGCCTCGATTCTCCTTCTCCTGACCGAAACTCGATGGATTTGCGAAGACAAACGAGGCAATGTCGTCCGCGGTCGTGGGGAAGCAGGCAGGCAGAACGGAATGCGAGCGCAACCAGAACAATGCTCCAGCGTTGGTGTGTAGAGGCAAGCAAGACGGGAGAGGTAGTTCAGAGGAAAACTCTGAAGAGCCCGGAAGCAAGATATGCGCGCGTGTAAACGAGGAACCTCCTCCGTACCCGCCCTCGCCCTCGCCCTCCACTCTCCCTCCCTCTCTCCCTCTCTTAACTGACCATGGGTCACGGCCAACCGGGGCCCCGATCGCGGGTCACTTCCCTCTTGCGTGCCATCACCGCTGTCACCAATACTGGCCGACGATCCGCCGGGTAATGACCGTTGGTTGAGGAGCCCATGTGGGCCTGGCCTGCGTCCGCTGGGCCGTGTGATCTTGCCGCTGTGATCTTTTGAACAGCGACGGGAGTCTGGAGGAAAAAGAAAGCATTTTCCTCCGGTTTCTGCCGCTCGGAGCTACATGGCATGAAATTGAGATGTCTCTCCCGTTCGAGGCTCCTCATGTGTCATCCACGCGAACTTCACTCGACTGATGTGACGGAATTCTCTGCCTTTCGAATGCTAAAACTCGGATTCCAACCTGTCTGACTTGTCTATGTATTTCAATCCCGTCGTGCATGCAAATGACATTCAGGGAAACCGTTCTTTTGTGATCACATTTTCCCACATGTTGTCCTGACACGTCTCCGTTGTGCGATTGAAAGTATATTGATATCTTACTTTGAATTGAAATAGAATGTCGCAAAATTATGGTTCAATCTCGTAAAAATTCACTTAAATCCTTTCACAAAAGATACATTCAATACTAAAGACAGTCATGTCACACCTAGTGCATTCCTGTTATTTTAACAGCTCATTACTTGCTCATGAGTTTGCATGTATTTTTACGAGTTTTACTTTTCCAAAATTGAGGTTCAAGAGAAAAAAAAAAAAATTAGGGTCCGAAGGAGACTTCTTTGGATTTACAGGGCTTAACCCTTCTTTGGTAAAGGCAAAGAAGTCATGTAATGTGTTACCCATTATTCTTATATTCATGTTGATGTGATTGTATAGATTGTGCTCTCAACGTGTTCCAGTCACACTTCTTTTTGGTAAATACATATATGGACACCTTAATTCAAGTGTATAAGAAAGGCATACCTGAGGACCAAACACATTTGGGGCACTAAAGGTAGAAATCAAATGGTATGTTTCTACACTACCTTAGATAGGACTAATACTACACTATTTCTAGCCAATGTCTGAACTGAAAAATATCCCCTCAATAAAGGGAGAATTCACTCCTCGGTACCTTTGTTTCACATAAATGTTCATACCTCACACAGCGATTAGTATAGATACCATATACCATACTCTATACGGTTGCCACGGTGCATCGCATGATCTGGACAGATAATTGCCTACCAGCAAGAAGCAAGAAGCAGGTTAAAACCTTTTGTGCGAGCTCTCGCATCGCAATAGATATATCTATACCACGAGAGCACGTCTTTGCGACCTACCAAGTCTGCACTTATCATATGATGAGAAAGCCTACTTTGTCTACTTTGCAGTACTATGCGTTCAGTTTGACACTCAGATTGTTGGCAAGCTAGAGATCGCACGATACTTCAATTCACTCATTTCTATTTTCCACTATAAACTTAAGCTCTCCTTCAAGAGGGCCAAAAACCTCGAAGAAAGAGTTTAAAGAAGTAAAGAGTAAGGAGTAGAAGTAAGCTGTAAGTGTACTTCTCCATATAAGATAATGGTAGGTTTGTGATTATCATATAGTTTTTCTTAAAGAAGATTCTGTGTAGGGCGGTGTGTCCAAAGTTCGTTTTTGGGGAGATGCCTACTTATCAGAGTGACAAGGTCTAGGAATCTACATGCAACTAAATGATTCTCTTTTCCACCAACCAACGTATGATGAGACAAGTAAGAAGCACCGCTTTAGAAGTAAGATACCATTGTCGGACTCCAAACCTTTACTTTACTTTTATGATTTATATCTTTACTTGCTTATTCATCCTCTCCTGATCCATAGAAATGTCATGTTTCTCTGAAAGGGTTAGCTGAATCTGATGACCACTACGGTTTTACTTGATATTGGTGGCAATGGGCTAGCTAAGAACAGTAGAGTGCACTCAGAAAGTAAGTTCTAAAGGTTTCTTTAGTTATGGAAAAACCTCATACCTGCGTAAGCGAGTATCCATCAGAGAGGAAAAAGCCGCAATAAGGCCAGAGGATAACATTTTGTACAAAATGGTTGCATATAACTCTATCTAGTAACCATATTATAGAAAGTTTCCAAATGTGTACTCAACCTGCGGAAATACAGAACAAATTTTTGGGTTTTTTTCCCAGAGTTCCTCTTTCAAAATTTCAAAATCTGGAAATATTATAATGATGGGGAAAGTGATCTAGACATGTATCTGTCAAGATTTTTTATCAAATGCTTGAGCCTTCAACTGAATGAATATGTTTTTAGTGTATATGATTACTATCTCGAAGATATTTATTACCAAAGGTTGAGATTTTTCGTCTTTACGGACAAGTTCACATATTATAAAAAACACTCAAGTACTTAACAAAAATCTTCTGTATGAGACGCTTGCATGATGTGCTATTGTGATACAAGATTGAAAATCGATAGCATAGGAAATCATTGATGAAAAAACTTCACTACTCATACTCAAAAGTAAAGTATACATTACTTTTTAGGTTCTTCCTCTACTGTAAAAATCACTAAACCCGTGTCTCCCAATTTTGATCTGCCATAACTTTTGTGACAGATCCGTTTTATCGCACATGCTCACCAATTCTTCGCCGCCCATGCGCTTTTCTTTATTGATTTTCTAACATTTGTGTATGAAATTTCAAGGCGTCAATTTTTTGTTCCATATTGACAAATTGTATATTAAAAAGGTATGACTCTAGCCACATTTTGGACCGATGCGTGGTGATAATAAGTAAACTCATCTTTTGATGATTAAAAAAAATTTGTGGAGAAATTTGTGTGTGCACAATTTGCTCTATCCTGACTCTATAAACTCAAAAATCCTCGGATCTAGAGCAAATTTATATACGTCTAAATATTACACACACATGTAGCATTTCGCAGTAATTGTATACGAACAAGCAAGCGTGTGTATAGTGTACTGATTAGTCAACAAGATAACGAAAAATATACATGACTAAAGTTTAACCCTCTATCTTCGTCGTGAAAGATGAAGTCTTTGCACCATCCATGAACACACTACGAATGCAACCTTTTATCCTCTTTAAAGACAATAATACCTTACTTCCATTTGATATTAAGAATTAATGATAGTAGCGGAAGAATAATAAAAAATTAAAGACATAATTTGAAAATAATCTCACGCATCATATTCTGGGAGGCTGATAATCAATCACTTGGAGATAGAATGAGGTTTTATATTGGCTCACTATGGTACAACTAAAAATCACAAACGTGAATCTACAACTATCAGGTCTATATAAATATATATAAGAAATTCAAGGCTTCAATCTTCTTAAATTTAGAATGAAAACACACTCTCAACACCCACTTACATACAAGACCTAATACAAGATTGCAAGTACGTGATGCTTAACATAAGTGATATATCCCCTACACGCAAGTCGAGTATTTTGAGTCGAATTATCAAAAATATGATACTTGAGCCTAAATTATACTAAGGCAGAGTTCAAAGTCAGTCAAAACAAGACAATAATGATGTTAATAGATTTTTGGACCAAACGATGTCAAAAAAATATGGATAGGAATACTGGAATTAATTATATTCCAATCTCGGAATTTGGGGCCTTACGTGCCTTATTACTTATCATGGTTATAATAGTAATTCGCCCAAATTACCTAAATACGCTTAGTTTAGTAGACTCAAAAAAATAATTTAGGCACTTTGGTGCTAAAGGTCGCGTTAAATGCATTTGAGAGCTAGTGAGGGTTCGGAGACAGTGGGAGAGAGAGTCACCGTCACCACATTTGTGAGTCTTGTGTACAAGAGAATTAAATTTACAAACTCTGGTATTCAACTCGGGGGACTATGAGTCCGAAGTGGTAACAAACTAATTCAGAGTTGAATTCTGAGCCAATCACAAACTAGATGCTACGGTTAATTTAGTCGCTAGAGTGAACATCACTATAAATAATTTAGAAAGATAGTCATGCCTGGTTATTAGGTATCAAGATTGGGTCCAGTTCTTTTTACTCCTTCCCACGTCAGTTTCACATACAATTTGCAAAAAAACTTACATTTTGAATACGCGAGAATGGTCATGTATATATAATAAGTATGTAAACATGCATGTCTATGTGGATGAGTTCACCTTGGTTAAGATAATACTGTTCTATCGAACAATATTCACATATCATCTTAACCATACCTTCTAGCCCTGAGGGGAAAACAGCATATGACAATGACTTATTGGCCAAAAACCCTACACCCTCTGAAATATTCATCTAATAAACTCTTTGAACGCTTTGAGGAGTTAGGAATCTAAGTCTTTTGCTTCCGCATTCAGTATCATTATAAAAAGAAGTCATGATTCGACAGGGCCAGCCAGATCGACAACTCTCATGTGTGCAGAGAAGAGACAAACTGATGTTTCAAGATCATCTTGCGAGATCAAAGAAAAATGTGATGAGGGAGGCTAGGCTAGAACACTAAAATGCTCCATTGGATTTGGATCCATGTCGTAAAAATAGCGCTTGGTTCTCAAATCTTTGGAAGAGCTAGAGTAACAACGAAGGAAGGTACTCGTGATCACAATAGGAACACATTCGAAGAATCGATTTGTGCCCTCTCTGGCATGAGCATGTGCTGTGTCAACCTGAGAGGGCCTCCCAATGTGATAAGTAACTTGCCCGCAGTTACATTAAAACCAGCAGATATGGATAAACCTCAGCGGATCCAATTTCATAGCGGCGTGATGTTCGTACCGCCACCGTTGTTCATCGGATCTCCAAAATATGACGGGGGACCCTCTGTGAATGAAGAGAGTCCTAGTCAGGAGTGTAACGGGCAGAAATCCATGTGCAGGACCTCGTTAACCCGTGATGGTTCAAACGTGACTGCGTGCTGAAAATCCACTGTCTGCCACGACAGCAGGGCCAGGGCTGAGAGCGATGAGTTACAGCTGTGTGCGATGTGCTAGATCTGGCTCTAACGACACCAGGATCCGGTAAGAAGAGCGGCATTTTTCCTACGTGGACACAATGTCAAAATTACCAGGGTGATGATTGCTCTTGTTTTCGAACCGTTTGCCAGCAGTGAGGCTCCAGGTGGAGCTTAACCCGGGTGAACGGTCCTAGTCAGCGTGGCGTTTTAGGAGTGAAGGACGCTTTGCATGACGGTTAGGAAAAAAGCGGGGCTGGGAATGGTATGCATGGAAAAGAAATCGCATGCCCCATGAAGGATGTGTGCATCATGACATCCCAATCGAATGACATGTCCTGCCCTTCTTCTTCTTCTTTCGTTTCTTGAAGTGTGGCACTGGTTTCTCATTTCGGTCGACGAAACGATCATTGAATGTGCGACAAGTTGGTGCTCGCTGTGCGAAGGTACAGAGCCCGATATTGCCTGCTCATATTTCACGGGAGTAGACAACTCTTCTCCATGTTCTTTGTTTCCATAACCAGACTTTGACTCCCCCTACACCCCGGCGACCGTGGGATTGTTAAACCCATTCCGGACGGTGGTGGGAACGGCTGTCTGGCCTGATAGACGTGGCATAACTTGTTGCAGTTTTTTCCCTTATTTATTTTTTCCCTCAATTTTTTCCCTTTCGATACATTCATATATATCGAATCGCCCATAGTTCCAAAAAGCCCCAAGGATTTCGGGAGGAATTTTTGTCCAGAAGATTTGGTGCTCTCGTTTGGACTCTCGATAATATGAGTGCCTAAATGTTGTTAGGACACCTGAACCACTATCGATCAGAGACAGTTCACAGGACAACCGCATGTCTCTCAACAAACGCATAGTGTAGTCCCAATTTCATATGGCTACATACCGAGATAGACAGTATTATGTCGATGGTTCAGTTCGACTTTCCATTGGAGTTGTTTCATTGGACTTTCCATGGTTGGAGTATTGCAACCATACAAGAAGGAATGAGGAAAAACTTACTGGCGCCCGGTGACATACGTGGATAGGTAAGCAATCGGAGTACTCGAGAACTGGATGAAAACAGTGTAAGACTACTATGGACATCCCATGAGCTTTATTCGGGCTTGGTTCTACCCTACCCTTATATCACAAACATTGGCCAAAGCAAAACAACATAAGAAGAAATTTGAAATTTCAGTGGTGCAATTCATAAAAAAACCGGATAATCCGGATAGAAGGCCTAAGCCTACATAACCTATATGCAGCTATAGAGCTAAAGGAAAATATGTTTCCCCAGCTTTCCCACTCTTGTCCGACATACGTGATTTAGTTTTATCCTATCATAAAATCAGGTTCAGCGAAAAGTATACTCTCTTTAAAAATTTCAGCCACATCACGATATAAACGCCATGTGAACAAAGCAACTGTGCAGAAACAAGTTTCGACTCTTCTTGTGAACTCAATGGGTTGACTGGTTGAGTCCCGGAGAGGGTCACGGAGGTGATGGGGCAAAGGAGATTAGGTTTGGAGTCTCGGGAGTAGTGTTAAACTAATGGTAAACATTGCTATAACTTGGATTTGTATCAAGCTAAAGTAGTATTCTTGGTTCTGGAGGATCAGTTCCTTTAATGTTACACATGGCATTATGATGTGTGTAAGGAATATGAGATGGAGCGGAGTCAAAAAGGTATCCAAGTATAATGATATGCACAGATGTCTGCTTTAATACTCTACCTTTGGAACTACACGTAGTTATGGACCTGGATGTTGAGAGAGTCAGAAGAGCCTACCATATATTATCTTAAATATTATGTACTTGATTTGGGAAATTCATAAAAGAGGAATCATGCTAGATGATAATTTTTTTGATATACATGAGGATAGAGAAGGCATGAAACATATCTTCACTAAACTTAGACTTGTTAACCGTTGAATTTAATAGTTCGGATATATCATGTCATGTATCATATATATATATTGATATGCAATTGGGGTCTAGTCCCATCTTACGCTTTGGTGTTATCCATGCAAGGCATTCTGAATTCTTTCCATTCTTTTTCTTACAAGTACTTGGTTTTCGTATAATGAGACAAATTTTCGCATCATCTGTTCCCATACTTAATGCAACATACTGATTACCTCGTTCAGGTCACTGCTTTTCAAGACAAATCATGATAATTTGAGCCCCGTACTGCTTAAGTGTCATTAGACGATCCGTGAAAAAATTTAGGTTTGTCTGTGAAATCTGTGAAAAAATCCGTGAAATATCACATAAGTTTCATCAACTGGAGCTCGATAGCATCCCTTAAGCATACCCTGATGGGATGTTCAGACCTTTTACAAAGAATTACGATAACCATGAAGTGGGGAAGGTGATAGCTGGCTCCCTTCTAAGCTTTACCAAAGTTCAGTTGGCTTTCCAACTGTTTTTCCAAGTTTGGGTACCTAGAATATCTTCTTTAAAAGTGGTGAAAGTTATACGGCGGTTGTATTGTGCTGAATTTTCCTTCTCTTCATTCAAAATGCCTGAATTGCATGAAAAGTTGCATTCATTATTCCACAAGTATCGAGGAATGACACATATATTCAAGGCCGATATTATTCAACATCACAAAAAGTTCAAGATAGATACTTGGAACTATGACAGATGAAAAGAATGGAAAAACGAAAGAAAATGCTTCACGTTGATCTTTAGTTTAGATTTGCTGTATACTTAGTGCAGACTTCTGCCAGATTGAGCAACTTTTAGCAGGTGAGAATCCTTTTTGCTTATGCTTCCAGAGTAATAATTGAGAAAATCAGGCGCTTGTTCCTTTTTGCTAAGATTTTAGTACTGTTAAAGCAGGGTTATAGTACAAGCGGAAGAGAATCTACTTGAAGCTACACTTTAATGGCCTCTAGGACTGAAAAATTGATAAAGGTATGACAACATACAAATTAATCGTTCCCTTTAAAGAAATCAGTTTAGCTGCCAACCCAAAAGTCGACATTGTGAGGAGAGTGTGCACTTCGTTTTCAAGGATCATCTTATTGAATAGACAACTAAATTTAGACATGGAAACCATCAAACCTTCTTGCCGGTGTGTGTGGAGTTTAGAATTGAGTTTCAATTCGTTATGTTCTGCAAATTTTTGCAAATGATTTGCTTTCTACTGAGTTGACACTCTGATACCATCCTGAAAAGTGCAGTTTTGGTGAAATCAGGGGTTTCGTTATAGACCCATAAACTAGTGCACGAGAGTATTTCAAATAACCCCGTCCCCGTTACCTTAAGTATTTTGCTTCTGAGTTGAACAGGTACATAGAATTTACAAGGCGCAATTCCTGTAAGTGTTTCTCTCGTTACAATCAAACCTTACTACGAGATTGTCTAAATCCACCGGATTCAGTTAAAGTTTCTTTCCATCAATGACTATCAACCAACTTTTGAAAATAGGGGATCGGAGTATTATTGTTTGTACCAAAAATGAAGTGGAAAAGAAATCGAAGTAATTATGAATTTGCTAAGACTCTGGAAAGGAGTTCCTCATTTTCTGAAGGCCTAGAAAGAATTTATAAATCTGCAACCAATAAGAATCAAGGAAATGTATATTTAAAATAGAGCTCTCCAACAAGCGACGCCACTTGAGTTTCAAGAGATGAAACTGATGAATGATTTGAAGTCATATGATCACCAGTTTTTAGCCTAAACCTTGCCGACGACTCGCTCAAGAGCAAGATTTGTTTGTTCATGAGTAAAATATCACTTATAGGGCTTTTGCATGTAACGTCAGAATTGTACCTCAAACCCACTTTGCGACCTCTACTTCTCATCCTTCCTGACTAAATTATTCAAAAAAAAAAACACTGCACTTCAAGCAAAAGTGTCATAGTAGTGGTGAGTATGAGTACCCCAAAATGGAATAGTGATATCTATCCAGTAAAGGTTGTCTCGAAAGAGAGACATGGAAATTCAAACAACAATGTTAAAGACGTGATGAATGTACCACCCAAATTAAAAAATAGTGTGTTGATCATTAGGTAAAAAAATTTGGTACATAGTATTGATCCACTCCTCCATATTTCATGATAAGCTTAAATTTACTTGCTAATGAACAGAGGACCAGCCAAAAGGTTAACTTGACATTTGCATCTTGTTTTGTATAATTTGCATGCCATTTGATAGAAGTCTATGGTACCAATGATAAAGATTGCATTTTGATGAGCTTTTGTTGTGATGCACATAGTAAAAAAACAAAACTCTTGTTTGGAAGAAATGCGATAAGTTTCATGCGTTTTATGCTGCAATAATGTGCCGTTATTGTGATATTAAAACACTTTTAAAGATTTTGTTTGGCTTTTATACTGAAAAAATGACATATGGCACAGATGATCTGAAAAATTATTTCAGTTACCGCAAGAAGAAAAGGAAAATGAAACAAAAAAGAAAAAGTACCAATATAATATACATGGATTAAACCAAAGTAAGATATGAAGTGATAAGAAGTTGATGCCACAATAGTTTTGTGTAACAATGTAACCCTGCTTTCATCATAATCATTTCCTAACATGATACATATATATTTTGAAAGCTGAAAATTTTGAACAATGCAGTCTTTGATTTTTTTAACAAAAATTTAAGCGTGCATAGAATGAACAATTGTGATGTGCAGACTTACATATTTGACACAAAAAAGGTAGTACTTGCAAAACTAATATCGAAAGAGAACATATCTATTTAGCCACGAAAAAAGATATCAGTATTTTGGATTTTTAGTTACAATCATTTACACCTCTAAATGTTAATGTTAATGTTATTAAGTCTGAGCTGAAGAAGTAAGATTTTGAGCAAGCTATGAATGAACTGTCAAGATAAACATTTTTTAGTTCTAACGATTGATGAACAGATTTTTAAAATCTCATAACTTATAATAATTGTTACAAGTTCTTGAGTGGCAACCTAATGTTGTGACGACTTCCTCTAGAGAGTTCCTAATTGTGCTAGTTGCTAAGATTTTTTTTAAAACTTGATAGTTGTAATATTTGTCAGATTTTTTAGAAATTTCAAATTTTAGAGTTTTATGAAAACAGTGAAATTTTATATTGCAGTAACATATTTGGTCCAAGACATACATTTCAGTTTATCTTCATAGTACTTGATGTATTGCTTGTGTGTTTGTGTTGCCAAATCAAATTTTGTGGGTTTCAATTTTGCATATTTTTTCTAGTTTTCACATTTTATTTATTTATTTTATATATGTAATTTTTTTTCTTCTTCATGTGTACTTGGCATTTTTAAACTACGATAAAAGAAAATTCAAATTCAAATTCAATAGTTGGATTTATAGGTACATATTATATTTAAATAAATAAAATAGAAAATTACTAATTAATTGATAAATTTTAGAGATAATTAAAAATGATTGATTAAAGGTACATATAACATAAATCTATGACTATATATATATTATATAAATATAATTCTACTCTAATGTAGGTTATGATTTGATATGACTTTTGTATCTTCATGTATCATTCTCAAGTGATAATAAATCCAAGAAAATTATTTGATGGGACCCCACCATAGCACAAATTATTTACTAGGACCCATCAAGTTTTGGTTTTATTTGATGGGACCTCATCAACGGTTCATACTCGCCAAGTTCTAAAACTAGTTCTTGTACATATATTGTTGAGGTTAACTCCGGTTAAGGAGTAATCTTAGGTTATAGCTATTTATAGCTAGGTGTGCCCCTGGTTTTGGGTATAAATATACCTCCAAGACTTCTACTTTGAGGGTACTCAGTATTTAGTAAAGCTTCTTGAGCGTTTCAGCCCTGAACGTAGCCCCTGAGGATGAACCACATCGTATGGGTGTGTCGTGTGCTTCTACTTGGCTTGATTAATTCTTTGTTTAAAATATAAGCAAGCTATAGTGTGAAGTTTTATAAATTCTAAACTTTTGTACTAGATCTTTTGAAAAAAGCTATACCTCAAGGAAATAATTTGGAAAACTTTTTTTTTCAGCTTGACGACGAAGTTGAGAGCTTGGTATCAATTGAAAAAATCACAGAATAGAATGGAGATTATGCTCTTAATGACGTCGTGATAATGACATCTCTCAACACAATTGATGGAGCATATACTCTTGATTGTAGACGGTCGTTCCATCCGATTCGCGAGATTTCAGCGCACTGATGAAACTCTTGCGATTATTTTTAGAATGTATTCCGTGGCAACGTCATGTGTTTAGATTCTTCTAAATCTCCTCTCGATAAAATCATGTGAAATCTCCTATTGATTTAGCTTTAATGCAGCAGATCATGTGGATCGTTCAGTTCCATTCAAAATAACCATCCAATACATCTTCTTGCATATTAAGGGTTGATCAATCCGAAGTCTACGCAAACAAACACAATAGCTCAAAAAAATTGCAGACAGATTTCAATGCAACCAGCTGATCAAATTTCAATCATACAAAAACAATGTCGTGCGCTTACTCTAAATCTTACAGTAGCTTTGTGAGTATGGCTTATTTGTATACGGATTAAGAAAGGCACACCATTCGCCTTGGTCTTGCCCCGCTGCATTGAACAAACTTAGTTTCCTCCCATGTCCATGCAATCGTCCATCCCAACCCATGCCCTGACTTTTATGCATAGGCCATGGCTACTAAGTATTCGGAGGGGGACGGATGATTATACTTAGACCTCGTAAAACAGTATGTTCGGAATTCGTGAAGAATGTGACAACATTCGAGTGCAAGTGTGACGCAGTTTATATTTCTTCACGCTTCTAATTTTTAGAACTAGCAATTTTCATAATGTCATGTTTGCTATTTAGACAACCAATTCCTAAAACCAACTAAAGTAGACGACATAAGCATAAAGACGATCTTTTAAAAAGCACGAGATTTGCTATCAACACAAGGTGGCTCAGTCTGTTCGCTAATACTTAGACCTAGTAAAACAGAATGTTTGAGATTCGTGAGGAGTGTGAAAACAGTTGAGTGCAAGTGTACCGCAATTTATAATTTTTTCACGCTTCTTATTTTTAGAACTAGCAATTTTCATAACGCCATGTTTGCTATTTAGTCACCCAATTCCTAAAATCAACTAACATAGACGACATAAGCATAAAGACAATCTTTCAAAAAACATGAGAGCAGCTATCAGTTAGTTCTCACAACAAAGGTGCTCTCGGAATCGTACTTGGAGCTTTCACCTCCATGGGCTCGCATAACGGCTTTGGGTACTATCATAAAGTTTGGGCTCTATTCCATTCGTTTAAACTAGAAAGAATGAAACAATTTAAATTGAAAGCTAAAAGTACACCAAATCCAAATTGAATGCTGAGATGACCAGATCCACAAGTCACATCTTCATCATACCACTAATTTGAAGTTTGCAGTCCAACGTCAAGATGCGCGACTGTGTAAGCATCATTGTTAGTAGAGATTACTTTAGATTGAGTATTGTTAGTAGAAATTACTTTAGATTGAGTAGTGTAGATGTGAGTGAAATATCTACAGTGCCACGTAAGCAATCCGTGTGATAGTTAATGTGTTAGTTGGGAATGACACGTTATCGTTGTGTGTGCTTGTTAGGTAAAGATTGAATGTGCTAGTTAGTGTGGGATCGACATGTCAACAATCTGTGTGCTCATTAGATATATCCGTCATGTCATCAATCCATTAGTAGAGTATTGGATGCTGGGAAAAATATCTTATATTTATGTATGTGTTTGAAGTATCTAAGAGAAAAAGTAGAACCATTCAATGTATCTCATTTTCAGAGTTTATGTTTCATATTTGAGTGAGTTTTTCTTGAAATCCTAATGTTACAAATTGTCACGACAGAACTTCACTAGACAGATGTAGTTTCGTAGGTTGACTTGATTAAATCAAAATTGTTTGCACCGTTGGTAGATACTATAATATGAATAGAATCTCATTGGGTAAAACAAAACTTGATGTTACTAGTAAGCAATTTATGTTACAATGAGATCCCATTGAGTAGTTAGCTTCTATAAATCCATTACAATACGTTCTTCAATTAGTAATAATTTCTCCTGCTTTTTTAAAATTCATTTGAAAATAATCTTAAACTTATATGTGGTAAATTTTATAACAAAACTTTTTAGCAGAATTTTTAAATTTCAAATTGACAAATTTTTTTAAAAATTTAGTATCTGCAATAAAATAAGATGATGAAAAAGTTACCATAGGTTGTAATACATTAGTCATTATTATATTATAATATTTATAATAATAATTTTATGAATTAGAACATTCCTGCAAAGTCATGTGATTTTTTTTAAGATTACAAAATATTTTCGGAGATTTTATTATAGTTTTTTCATTTTTCAAAAAAATTTCATATTTATATTTTATCTACATCCATAGATAACATAATTTAAAAAATAATTATTAAATTAATGTCTTTAGAAATTACAGTAATGATGTTGTAATTTTAAATTTATTATATATATATTAATATTAATTGCAATGACTCAAATGATATTATTGAAGTATAAGCATAATTCACTTATTTAAAGTGAAACTGAATGAACTACAGACATTTTTAATAATCATTTATATACTTATTATGTTGTATTTTGAAAAAGAAGTAGTAAATTTTATACTATCTATACCAAGTTTGAATTGAAAATACTTGGCATAAAATTATATAATGTATGATTATTCATTGATAATAATTATTTTATGTAGTTTTTCAGATTTAAAATTTATCTTGGTCATTATGTACAGTTGAATAATGTTATGTTTACTGAGATACATAAGATTGTGGAAAAATTGGAGTATGGATAATATTATTCAATTGTAGAGAAAATCATAACAATTATTTTTTTTACACAAAAAAAACTTATGTTTCAACAGGAAGTTATATGAACAATACTCATATAAAGTCAAACGTTTGAATATCATTTATAATTAAAAAATGTGCTCCAAATATGAAAGCATGAAAATATTTTTTAATAGATTTTTAATATCTTTGTTTACGAATATAGATTTGGGTTATCTAGTTATGTTATAAAAAATTACGTTATAAAAAAATATATCATAAGTTTATTGTCAAAAATTTGTTACATCCTGAGTTGTCTTGATGTACCATCCAAGTCCCACCTTTTAGATTGATAGTCGAGATTTCCTTATTTTTTAGACTCATAAAAAAATAAAGCTTTAAGACACAGCGCAGCGTAATTTTTGTAAATTTTTTTATGTGGGGTAACTCAACAGAACTTCCTTTCATCCGTTGCAGCACAAGCATTGCATATGAGAAAACCTCTAAATTTTTTGATGAGTCTCAATGTGAAGATCCTCAGTTATGGTTGTCAACAAGCTTGACAATCAAAAGCACTCTCAAAATGATCATAAGATTGTGCAAACATGACACATCCATGCGGCAGTGCACATAATTCTCAAGTGAAACGGGAGAGTACCACTAAGACGAGGGAAGTTCATGAAGATGGTAAGTAACAAATGAAAATTTTTCTCCTCTCAAGATGTAAAGTAACTGTGATAGTCCGTAATTTGGATTAAAGAGCTCTTACATTACTCGCTAGATCATTCTATCTAGTGCTTTTGTTGACAAGGGAGCAGCATTGTTAGTAATTTAAAGTACAGGAGTTAGCAAAAACCAGCTCATCCGCATGCAAGATATCCAACCGAGGGATTTCTTCCATATCTAGGAGACTGTCATGCACAATGAGACAAATGAAATTCATACATTCAATTCAAGTGTTGAGAACCTTCGCCTGATGAATGAACAGTTTTGTAATTACTGTAATATTAGAAAATTGCCGGTTGCAGGGGAAGGGCTACAATAGAGTTTTGAACTGATCCCGACTAAGTTTCGGGAATTATATCTTTGGGTCAAAAAGGCCCCACGGTAATCTAAATTAATGTACCAATGTACGTGATAATTTTCATGCTCATTATTTCCACCAATAGAAAGTACTGTAGGTAGCAGCAGGAAGAGGTAGATATCTGCCCTTCTTGGTCGTGGCTCGTGACAAATCATTAGGTTCCATAGAACAGCTCAAGTTGACTGTAACAAGCGGCGTACTGTGATGTAGAGTGGAAACAGTTCCTAATTTAAGCAGCATTGCCATCACTATTGACTCGGAATCTGAGATGTTACCCTATACGCCCTGCCTCAAAGGGAAGCGTCTCTAACATTTGGAACTCTTTGTCTTAAGCATTTACCATTATTCCTTTAGTAGCGTGGTACTTTGTAGTCCTATAGCTCACCAAAGCAGTAAGATACCCGCCGAGTATCTTACTCGGGACGACTAGTAGCAGAGATTGAATATTGTCCCATCAAAGTCCGCGTGTCTGTCCAGTTGGCTAAAATTTGCCTTATAATACTGCAATTATATCACCATTGTGATGTCCACGAATTCGTGTAATGGTGCAGTGAGATCATAGACTGAAAACTCTCGGAAGCTACTCAACCACGACGTGCCACGTGTTGAAAAGTGAAGTCTTCCTCGCAATGAGAAGTGTAAACTTCGCCGACAGAACTCTTTGTGCTCTCCAGTTTACCGCCAGGAGGTAATTACCGACAACGCAAGAATGTGCATAGCGTTAAGAGAACAATGACTTTTAAAATATAACTCTCCTCACTTGGACGTGGCACCAGTGCGCAGGGCCGAGAGGGCGACGAGAAACAGAGACAGAGTCCAACGAGCGAGCGAGGAATTTTATGATCGCTGTCTGAATCGATGCAGTCTGGTTCGGGCCGAGCAAATACTGACAGGATGCCAGCATTATTAGCTCGCTCTGGCATTTAGAGTAGTGTTTTTGCAGATTTCCACCACCTAATACCAGTGGCTTGTGCACGTTTTGATTTGCGCTCTGGAGGTGTTCTGCACCTGTAACTACCACTGATCCCACGACTGGTGCGTGTTATGGCCCCGAAGGATGGATCTCGATGGCGGAAATTTCGGACCTTGTATTAGTGTCTGTGAAATTCCAGTTTCGAGGTCCGGGTTAGTGTTGCCAGGCACGAAGTGCATACAGCCCTGTTCTTGTGCTGATGCTGGCGGGCGATTTTGATGAGCACGCTAAGGTTTCTGAGCAGGAGAAAGGTGGTGGCGGCCATCAAATCAGGGATCTATCGGCCGGAATAATGCTCCGTGTGTGTGTATTCTCAGCGGTAATGCTGTCGCAGATCGCAGCATGTGCTTCTTGCTGCTCTGAAGGTAATTGCTCGTGAATGACGATCGACATTCTCAAGTATGACAGAGTAGGATAACACAGTGGAGTTCTTTATGTTTTTGAGTTAGCTCCCCGAATCTGTATCGCCATCCACTTTCCGGATCTATCGTTGATGAGTTCCGATCAGAGTCCAGTGTGACCGCTGCATCAAAAGTGGAGCATATGATATCAAATCTTCACACGTTCAGAAACCTAGAATCCGTTCCGTCGAGGATGGCAGCATGCGCTGAAGGAGTAAAATGCTGTAATCCTCTTTCAGCCACGAAGCAACGAACGACGAAGTTCAATCTGCCGTTCTGAACTTTGGCCTCCGCAGCAACCGAATCGAACAAGGAAACCTCAGAAGAAGCGTGAAAAGTGAAGGAAGAATGATGGGCGAGAATGTGTGGAAGAGCGTGCTCGAATTGAAAGCGTTTGCACGCAATTGGTCCACTCCGAACTGACTGACCCGTTTTGCAGACTAGCAGAAGTTGCTGTGAGTGGGAGCCTGCAGAGAAGGAAGCATCTGCGGAGAAGGAAGCATCGGCGGCAGTATGGGAGGGTCGCTGAAAGTTACCTCCATTTGGCGGAATCGACCGGTCGACCGAGCGACCCTGTATAATCTGGTCATCGCCTCTCTTGCGTTGTCGATGATTGTTGTCTGTGGAATCTATCTGTTCATACCTCCGCCACTGGAGTCCGGCAGCGAAACCATCATGCCTTTAAGGCTCGGACGAGAACTCGGGGAGCGAGAAGGAGGTCGGAAATTGGGTCGATTTGGTACGATGATGGTAGAAATGGTCGCACAGGACCTTCCTTTCACAATATTTGTCCCAACGGAAGCAGCTGCGGAAAGGTTGGCGCGATCGTGCACAAGAAATGTGGACTACGCGCTGAATGAAAATGTTAAAAAGGGTGGTTCTGCGGCGAATACGACGAGGACATCTGCCGACCGAGAAGCCTCCATATCCAGATGTCTGACCGCAGTCGTATCTCGCATCATGAGCTTCAGTACCGTCCCCAAGCAGCTCAAGTCCTCTGCGGTGCCCGAAGGACGAGAAACAGAACTTGAAAGCCTTTCCGGCTACAAGCTATATCTGGCCCGCGATTCTCGCAGAGGGCTCGTGGTGAACAACCTTACATTCGTGGCTGCAGATATCGGCCAAGGCCTTCTGGTGATTCATCTCATCGACGGAGTTCTCATGGACTCCATGTTCGAACAGTCGGTCGAAATCGAAGATGAGTGACTGATAGCATAAAGTGAGTGACACATAAATAAATCCAACAGCGATGCGATCCATGAACTCTTGCCCTAAAGTTTATTCCCCACGTCCTCGATCAGAGCCGGCCGAGGGCATGGAAATGGATTGCGATAATCTCCTGTGTCTGCTCTGTCAGACACAGATCAGCCAGGATTATCGAGTGGAGAAAGGGTAAAGAATCAAGAGTGGGTCCCTTCATCTCTGCTACTCGCTTCTGCCAGGAGCTTTCTGAAAAGCGGTCATGAAACAGGCAGAAAGTAATATCTTGCGGGAGTTCATCTACATTGTACGCTCGAAGGCTCCGTTCGGAATCAAGGAGGGGATCCTAAATCACCAACGAACATGCATGCACAGAGCTTTGTGGTCCACCTTTGCGACGTTGACAACTCAAACCTGATGCTCTGGTCTGTGCCCCGAGGCTGAGTTGGAGCTTTTCAATCCAGGGGAGTTTCAATCCAGGGAAGCGAGCTGACGAGCACACCGTGATTCTTCGATGAAAAGATCTGGCCCTTGCGCGCAAGTGCTGAGTATCTGTCGTCTTCTTCTCTCCGTCAAAATCAGTGTGGAAGAAGCCAATCTGCAGCGACTTGAACCATGTCCTTCGCGGTTCTCTGAGGACTAGAGTTCTACCGTAGTGCATCGTTCTATGTCTAGCTTTCACAAGAAGATTTGGATTTTGGTGGAGAAGTATGTTGGCTGCTAAATCGATGCCGCTTTGGAGAAAATCCCAACTTCCACCTTCTACACGGCAACATATTTGTAGAGTAGGGCTCCGGAACTTCCACCTTACACGATGCTGCTAAGATTTTACAGTCCAGTGCCAGAGAAAGTCCGGGCTCAATTTGCAGCTTCTGAACTCTTGATACGAAAGATGCATTTGCAATTTTTGACGATCGTGTCTTTCTGATAGCCGGCTTTGCTCTTTCACTGTTGATACCCGGGAGGGCAACTGCTGGTTTCACTGGAAGCTCTCAGATTGATACTGCGTGATTCCAGTCTGCCTCCTGTCTGTCAGCGTTCCTCCGGTGAATTTTCAGCAAAGGCTGCTTCTGACAAGAGAGGCCTATAGCTGAAGATAGGATAATCATATTTTCACGATGATTCTCTAATAAAAGGCAGGGTCGCGATTTGCAAGTTGATGACTTTGTTCCCCTAATCGGTCCAAACTTGAATTGGACTCGTTGCATCACCTTTTCGGTTGAGACTGGAGAGATGGCACAAAAACGAAAGCTTGAGTTTACGGACGCCACAGGAAGACATTACGTGGAATGCTTCTACATGCGCCAAAGCAGATCATTATGACAGACAACTGTGCCTCTAACACAAGAACTTCGGTGGCATTGTTTTACAATGGGAACACCATGAAAAGTAATGATAATGATACATTAAAAAGCTCAAGGCCCAGATTCACAGGCATCGAACATACCCGATGTAAAAAACTTCCACTTATTCATGTAAATTCAAACACTAATTTCCAAGCTAGTTTTAGGTTATGGAAGATAACCTACATCTACCCCTATGGGATAATGTGCAATTTGTGGGCTATAATAAAACCTGAGAAATCACTCACCGTTGATGATCAACAGTTTATTAGTCCATTCAACATGTATAGCTGCACAGAGTATCATATTCATCTATCTCAATGTATGAGACTAGTTTACCTTGAGCATAAACACATCTTATGAACACTTTAGCACCTGAACACTGCTGGAGTTGACGTGTAAAGAATTTGAGTTCTGCAATAGAATGCTACATAGTGAACGTACGTACTCTTTCTTTCTCTCTACATCGGTTGATCCAATTTGTAGTATAGACTCATAGCGTATATTGTGAAACCGGAGAAGAACAGAGATACTCAATTTCGTAAATCTAGCGTTGTGGCGGATCAAAAGATACGTCCGAACGCATTACAACCAATGAATACTCCAGGCTTCATGTACCAGTTCTATACACAAATTAATTATATTCGAAGCAAATCATGTCAAAGGAACTTAACTTCTTTATCTGTACTTGACTTTCTTTCCCTCACCTTGGACTTAACAAGCAATTGTATATTGGCATATAATTATGCGAATAAATATCGGGTAAGCTCAGCTTATCATACTTCAGCGCAAAAGTTTAAGTATAGAACGGAAAGTTGTACGTGTCCGGGTAGAATTTGTGTCTTGAAGGTGCTCGCAAGGAATGATAGGAATCAAATCATATTTCCTCTCCAAACTGAATGGGCTCGAACATGCGCCATTCCACTCGATGAGGAGCTTTGGGCTGCACAGGATGGCAGACGGCGCGTCTCATCGCAGCCATGATGACTGGATCGCCAGTCTGGTACCGTCGAGTACTTCCTATGGCCGTTGGATACGAACTGTTGATACCCACACCCGGTACTCTGTTTGTATGAACTACACATCTCTTCAGTTACTCATTGACATTCAACTGCTCATGAGGATTTGAAGTTTGATCTCGGGAGTTTGATGAACTGGTGTAGATAAGGACGATGTTTTTCTATGAACATCCTATCCAGACCATCTAATTTTGATTATTTAACTTTAACAACCTCTTATTAAGGTTTTTTGCAACCTAAAATAATTTCTTCTTATAGAAACACTTACCGGATGACATTAAGCATTACCATAAGATAATACTATAGAGAAATCTGAGTCCATAGTTGAAGTGAAATTTAAACAAGAGGATATTGAGTGCGAATGCCAGATTTAAAATTGAATGAGATATTTGTATTGCAAAGAAGAAATTTTATGATGTCATCACATACATTATCAAGAATAACCTAAACATTCCCAGTGAGATTGCTCTACAACAAGCGCTTAGCATGACGGTCTAAATGGAAGAATTTCTATTTCATTGAAATGTAGTGAAATGAAATTTCAAAATTCTTGCTTTAATGATGAAGACGAGGAGTACAATTTGAAGATATGGAATCACTACGCTCGAACTCATTGGCCAAGAACAACTACATAGGATTGTTTGAAGCTAGCAAACCCCAAAGAACCGATTTTAGTGTTAATTGGTCAGGGATTAAAAAAAAAAAAAGTATGTCAGGAAAACTCTACAAGAAAAAAATGTGACTAACCTACTCTCAATAATGATCAAGAGAATGACTTCTTTCTGCAAACAAGTTGATTGTTATAGTGCATGCTTTCTAGACATGGGAATTTCTTTTAGGAACAAATTTAATAGGTTGTGTGGGTACTAATGTGGTAGTACACACAGTAAGTCACTGTCCAATACAACTTGAATTGAGGCCAATCTCAATATCTAGTCCCCTCTTTCCAAAACTAATTGAGCTATGGATTGAGAATATTAAAAATATCTTGGAATCTTTACATGTACAATATTGTAAGTGGTGGTTTACAAAGCTAGGAAATAGATTTGTGTAAGTATCAACTCAGGTCTGAACTAAACTCATGTATCTAAACCCCAGTTAAGATTAAAGGCTTTCTTAGATTTTGTTGTTCAATATAAAGGAGAGATGTTGAAATCCTCTAACACTTTTAGTTTTATATTCACGAATGCTTTTTGGTTACATGGACATAGCCCGGCAATGACGAACCACGTATTGTTTTATCGGCGTGGTTTGTGTCTTAACGTGTGTTTGTGATGTTTCTCTATTCATGGAATTCTAATAAAAAAATCTAAACAATTTCTACGTTTCATTCAAGTTATAAAACTGGGAAATCAAGTGAAGATAGAAAAATTATAGGATTGGGCAAATTGTGGATGAGTTTGAAGAAGACCTAGCAACGATAACTATCTACTAAATGATAATTCTTTAGTTTGGATATGATAAGTTTCAACTTTCAGAGGTGCAGCATCCAAAGCAATCCTTCCGTTTCTTGGTCTCTGAAGCAGCATTCTTTTAGTATATCAACAACTTTATTCTAAATTATTCACAAAAAAAGAAATTCATGAAACAAATCATGAAATGCAAAGAATTATATCATACTCTCATTAAAATTAAAATAATTTTAAATTTATGCAATCACAAAGATGATATCATGATTTTTTCAGCTACTGTAAATTGCTAGAAGGTTCGTACCAGCTGCATAAATTTCCAATTACAGGCCTTGGTGTTTTCAATAGCACGAACAGGCTCCCACAGTGTCAACTGATTAACGTTGTGGGATAACTTTCAGTGTCAATGAGAGCACTGAACCATCAAACATGAAGGGAGAATTTTCCTTTACGTTTTGCATCCCGCCACCTGAACATGTTTTGACCATTTCAGCAGTAACTTTGGTCACTCCTTTCGGTTTTGGTTTTGCATCCCGCCACCTGAACATGTTTTTGACCATTTCAGCAGTATCTTTGGTCACTCCTTTCGGTTTTGGTCTTCGTTCGATATTCAAAATGCTTCAAAAGCTAGTCTCTCTCCTTTGCACATGTCAAGACAAGAAATCTGCAGCTGAGAAGTCTGAGTCTCTGAGCTTCCCGCTAAGAGAAGATAAGACAACAACGGAGCCCACGTTGGATTCCAAAAAGGATGGGAAGAGCCGATCAAATACAGGGGATCAGATGAAAGGTATAGGATATTGGCTAGAAGAAATAACATCAAAAATGACAAAATTGTATTAATGCATGTAAATATCTCAACCATGGAGGTACATCGCTTACATATCCTAATCAGCATCACGTAAAGTGATTGGTCTTTAATGATTTTCTGTATGTACAGCAGGCAAGATGAACTCCCTGCTTAATCATTTGGGTCAATACTTAGCATCAGAATGACTGTAATCATCGACTGGAATAAGATACATCCCATGCTGTTCCTACGTCAAGGGCTGATCCCCCCGTTTGATTCTACTCAGAGTCCCGTCATAATGTTCGATCAATCAGAAGTTAACGGCACCTTCGGAAAGTGCCTCCACAAATTATGAAAGGTACTGTCGATGGAGCCAGACAAAATCATGTGCAATTCCGAGAAAAAGATCCGTCAAGCATAGCACACATGTGCGGAGGATGTGCTCTCGATAAAACATCTGACCACTTTCACGCCATTATATCTCTTGTTTAATTACATGTCGTCAAGTCATGCTTGGGACTGACTTTGCGGTTCGTTGCTTGACATGCTCATTAAATATATGCCACAATAAGTCGATATCCATACTACATGTACTATCTTCAAATTGCCTATTTATAATTATGAAAAAATTAATATCTAAATATTTAAAATTATTTTAATTGTAATTTTTTATAAATTTTTTTTATCTAATGTATTCTAAAATATTTTTTTCTAAATTAATATCTATATAATTTTGAGTAAAAAAGTTAATCAAATTATCATTATATTTTTATAAACTAATGATATCACGTGCTCGTAATATAATATCATAAGCATAAAAAAATCTTTGAAATTAAAATTTCCAAATACTACAATTTTACTTTCATAATATTCTAACCACCTTTCTTGACACTTTGTGACCCCGTTTGATCTACTACCATAGAATGTGAGGTATACATAAACTATATTTTGATCGAGCTGGGTAAACAAATGAAAAGAATATCTATGATACTCATTTGATCCATTTCAATGAACAATATATTTCATAAACTAAACGTGAAAAATCATTACAATCAATTTTAATTACAAATGAAAATATTCACAACTATTCAGTGATTAACGATCAATCCAACAGTCGGACTCTGTCTCATTAGATAGTTGCAAACAGCATTCGTCGTAGTTTCCTCCGTATACGTGCAGTTGTTCAAACCGGGCCTGCATGGTTGAAGTGGAAAGTGTAAGAACTCAACACATTATGTGAAATGGACCATATGTCTTCGATCGTATGAACTAGGAAATATAATGCTTAGAAGCTTACTCTCCTAACAGGTTATGAATAAGAACAAAGATGAAATCTACGTAAACCAAAGAAATTACAAACTATCCCTTCTCGTCCAGAAAAGACTAAATGTGAAAAGTCAAGACTCTTACAGCCATGTCATCGATTGACATTGCCAATGAGGTGGCAAAACATCGAGATTGACTCGGGGTAAAGCGAGACGCCACTGGTTACGTTTCGTGCACTCCACCCAGTTATCCAGAACAATACTAGGTTGTGCTGCCACTTCGAGACTGGAACTTCCCTCTGGTGGAGGATGCTGAGCGTCTAGAGCAGTAAGTAGGAGTCCATTGGCGTCTCCTTGTACGGGCAAGGCATACTTGTGCACTGCCTTATCCCTCTCAATATGATTCTTGCTGCTTTCTTTGCCCTTCTTCGGCTCTACAGAGGGCCTACTGTGAAGGCCGAGGGTGAAGTCCTCTCCCACAACGTGACAGTCAGTCATATTCCAATCCTAAAATTCCCTCGGCCTTGCCCGCAGTACAACGACCCTTTACGTTGCCTCCGCGGAATCTTTGTGCCCTACGCGTAACAAAACCTTTCACGGAACAAATTCCCAGATCTCCACGCTCAAACTCACGATCTCCCGCCGGCCACGAACACAAGTACTCGAATTTTCTCTCTCCAAAAACTCAGTAATTATACAGATTTCGTTACCTAGTCGAGATTCACTGCCGATCATCAACTTCTGCTACTGCTTGCTCAAACTCCAAATCCCCCCCGTTCTGCAACACCTAAAACTCGTCTCTCGGCCGAAGACACATTCACTCGTGAGCATCGAACCCCGAAATTCTGATTTCTCGATCAGAAGAGGCCCAGAGCTTGCCTTCGTGCTCAAAATGTTCGTCCACTTCAAAGCTTCTGTCTTTCCCGCATCGTCTCATCCCTCGAGGGAAGTCTCCTCTTGTCCAGCAGATGAAGGAATCTAGAGATTTATGCCGCTACAAAACGCCATCATCACGTCCGTCGGTTAAAACTACGTTCGACCGCAACGTCTATTGTGGTCCGACGCTTTTGTCTTCTTCACAAGCGGTTTTTGAACAAGAACCTTCACAGCCGGATGAACCGAACATAATCCATACATCAATCAATCAATTCCTCACAGATTGTTTTGTTTTTACGTTACTGTGGAAATCAATAGCTGATTTAAGTCAATGCAAGTCAGATTAAAGGTTCCTTGCAGTGTCATAGCGATTTTTCACTTTGATCTTCATTGTGGATAATGCTAAAGCGGACTCCTCGTTTAACACAAGCCAAATTGTACAGTTCGTAGCTGTCACAAGAGAAAGTCACCGGGAACACAAGACGAAGCGGCAAGGACAGAATAAAGTTGTGAGAAGTGCATGGCGGTGGAACTGACTGGAAACGTGCTGCATGTTTCTGCGAGTAGACCTGTCGAAGGAGACTGAAGAAAAAACCTTCGCTATGAGAAGGACAAGAGAATCACCGAATATTTGCCAGTATCGGTCCAGATTGTAGGAACTCCAAGCATAGAGTATCAAGAGGGGACTAGTTTATCAATTAGCAAAGATACTTCTGAGAGATGTCGACACACTCAGCGATGTTGAAGAACGGAGTCCTGTACATTGTTGGAGGTTTGGTGTAGCAGGAACAGTTGTTACATTCCCCTTACAACACGCAGGAATTACTAGAACTGAGATATGAGTCTAGATCAATCAGTCCAAATGCCTCGTCTGTCCATCAACAGATCTTTATATCCGTATACTTCAGAACAATATGGATTGTTGCAATAACAGAGAATGTATATCGACCAAAATCAATGAAGCTCTGCAGATTTTCCTCTGAGTAATGCCATTGTAAGCTGAGCTCCAGAAGAACATCGTCAACCTTATAATATGAACTCCACTTGAAATACCAGAGTAGCGCGAGTGCTATTGACTCGACATAGGTGAAGAAAATGTCTGTGAATTCCATATTGAAGTTTAAACATCTCGTGTGAGACTTGCTCACAACTGAAAAATGATCCCTTTAACATTAAACTCGGAATTGGATGGAGGACAACAGACCCATTGAATAGTCCAACCAAACTGTTGGCCTTTCGTGGGAGTAGTCAGCTGATTGATTATTCTGCTGTAGTTGATAGCAAGTTAAGCGCGACTGAACGACCTCTCCTGACTGCTTGGCTATGAACTGGACTAGCAGTAGGCCGCAAAATTTGCCACCAAAATTGTTGAAGCTAATGTCAGCACATCGGATTGGAAAATTTCATCTTCAAAATCCACGGCAGGCCAAGAAGTAAAAATTATCGGCTAACCTTGTACTTGGCATCGGCGGCTAAAGAGTTACAATACAGTTCATCTATCGTCGGGGGAGAAACAATTATCTAAATGGTAGTCGGTTAAGTGCCTAAGTTCACTCCCGGTAGCCTAGAGCTTCATGACTCTAAGTTAATTCAACCTTACCTCCACGTTGATTTTACCAGCAACAATAGGTTCAGACTCGCTGTACTTGGTAAAGGGAAAGACATGGCATATTTACACGAGAGAAGAAGTGGGATCGCATTTGAGACTCATCTCTCCCTCTCTCTACGTCGCCTTTCTCTCACTGACAAGGTAATCTGATTTAACAGCGTTTGGAGTTACAGAGTCTGGAACCTTCTTGGTTCCAATGGCCTCATTCGAGCTGTACACAGTTGTGATATGTCGGTCTGCTGTACATGTCGCATGATCGATGACGTTGCGAAGGATTTCACAAGCCCTCGTCGGCATCGCGGTGCATGTCATCCAGAGCCACGTACAGAGCCGTGACCAGCTCCACGTTGCTCAAGCCCAACGGCCCACCCTGGACAATAAGGCCGAAGATAAGATTCTCGCGGAAGGTACAGGAATTGAGCAGCGATCCCATTAGCGTGCACCTCAATTGTGGAAGGTATACCAGCGCAATTGACAAAATTGCGCTGGTATACCTTCCACAGTTGTCACGGTCCCCAAGCCTTGTCCTACGGAATATGAGGCACGGATAGGACACCATCACTCGCCAAAAACCGCTGCGCCTGTTTTGCAGTTGCGCAAAGCGTGGGAGAAGAACACTGACCGAGGTTTTCAGTTGTTTGGCGCAGAGTTTCGCGGTGAAGTCATCTGACAGCTCCATTCTCTTGTAGAAGATCTGCCATCTCTCAATCAGAGTCTACATCACAAATCGATCAACATGCTGAGAGTCGAGAGCGACCAATCTTCAGAGTCCATAATCCTTTCATCGGTTTTCCACGACAATTTCATCACTTATTGGTTCTACAAATAAATGATGAAAGTCGAAGAGAGAGAGTCGAAGGGATTTCTCGAAAAGCGGTAAAATTCATGAACAAAAAGAAGAAGAAGAATAATTCAAGGAACCGGACAGTATGAATCACGACGGCACTCATGGATAACACATTTCAACATGATCAGAAATCCCACCCTCATTTCTTCGATGTAATATTTCTTTCCTTCTCTGTCGAACTGCCCATACTTCCTTCCCTGCATGCACGAGAAACAGAGTCTCGGTCACCGTCGCTTGACAATATGCCTCAAGTGCAACTGCGACGAAAGTCTACACACATGAAAATGTATCACCAAACAAGCAGTACGTGAACTTCTTTATCTGCGCACGTACGATTTGAAGGAGATTTTTGTAATCGGCCTGGAGACGTCCAATCTCATTTTGCACCACGCTGGACTTGAAGAAAGAATCGTCTCCGGACATTCCCACGCACATACTCACAACTGCTCGGTTTCGCCTGATTCCTCCTTGAATTTGTAGAGCAGAAAATCCTGCAGATATTCATCACAACGCCCACGCCAAATCAAGTCAGATATGCTTGTAACCAACAATTGAGTGGAAGACAGCAATTGTTTTAGCGAATAAGAGTGTACAGCGATCGGAAGAACTGAAGGGTCTGGATCAGATTGGTTCCTGAGACGCAGCAGTAAAATTTCATCGTGTGGGAGGAGGCCACGGAGTGCGGCCGAAAGGCATAAGCAAAACGGAACAAGGCTTCGCGTCGTTCATGGAAATCCAGCGAGCCTCTACCTCTTAAACGACAGTCATTCGAGACATTGGCGTTGCTGCCCCTGCTCCTGCTCCTGCTCATCGACAGGCTGCTCGAACTTGTATTCCCCCTTCCTGTGAGATCGCGGAGGTACGCCGTGGCAAACTCTCTTGTAAAGGAAACGACTCGCGGGAGTGCTGCAGATGCCATTCCTAGCGCACGATTACAATCTCAACCGTATGAACTGAGGGCCACTTCGATTTCGCGCTTTCCCCTGGTCCACTCAACGACGGGCACACCTGCTCATGAGTCGAGCGACTGCAGACCCCAATTTGCAGCAGTGAGTAACCCAATTCTAAGTGTCAAACTTTCTCCTTTGCTGCTGCTCATCTACCCCGAATCCCAGAGTTCTGGTCAGAGCTTTTCGTGACAGTGTGGGGGAATTCCTGCTCTCTTTCTGGCTGATTGATTTTCTGGTTCTAACACGAACGCAGAGCTTTGTGAGAACATTCCTACGATTCCGCCAAGAGGTCCGCGATCAGGCCACACACGCTGCTTGATTGGTTCCTCGCCAGATGAACTACAGGTCTGTTCCTGTAAGCTAGACCTCGAACCAGAAGAACAAGGATTCCGACGCAACAATGCGCATCAATTGCTCGGAGCTCAACTGCAGCTGCGGTTTTGTCAGAGGTCTTCTTCGCACGACGGCCTTGATGCTCGCAACCCACGCTCCAGAACAATCTTGACGAATTGTACGATCCAGAACCTCAACGAAGAAGAGAAGAGAAGGGAAGAGAAGAGAGAACGACTCAGATGCTGAAGCAAGCACAGAAGTGACTTTCTGCGAGTCTTTTCTGGACAGCAAAAATTCAAATGACGAGACGACAACGAGCTCTGGACGACAAACCGTTACCAGGATCGGAGCAAACTTATAGTCGCCCTCGGCAAGAGCGTACAAAGCCCCGGCCTCGGGCAGGTAGCAAGGAAGCACGTGCACGTGCAGAGAAGGAGAGGACAGCCCCGAGGTCGGCACGGCACGGGAGATTTGGTTGGCATGGCATGATTCCGAATCTTCAGCAGTTTGAGCCTCGTGTCTGTCGGGTTTTCTTTTCTTATCATTTCTATTTGTATTACGTAGCGCGGCTCTGAGCCACCAGTTGCCTGGCTTACTAAATCAATAGTCTGTTCGACTTGCGAAGAAAGGAGCACTTCAGGCAACACGCTCCTTCACCGCCACCATCAAATCGGCTCGACTGGTGCTCCGTTCCTATTTAGCAGTCAAGATTCGGCAGGTGTGCACATTGAAACAATCCAGTTCAGGCTTTCCCGGTGACTACGGCACCTCTTCCGTGGTACTACAGGGGATCTCCACTCCACTACACTACACTGTTTTCATTCTTTGAAGAGCTCGGAGACGATGCATTCTGAGGGATGGTTATTAATGCAGAGATTTGTGTGACACGAGTATTCAGATAGCTCTCACAAACGGGTCTGCTACACAATCTGCGATTGATTAGCGATCCGGACTGGGGCCATGTTGGGATGGTCTTGCGAAGCAAGAATCAAGACAACTCCCTTGTCTGTATTGGATCGGTGTGTTACTATACATGCTCTAGTTCAGGGAGCAAACGGACGCACAAGTGTCATAGGTACACTTGCATTTTGTCAGTAAACGTTTCATCAAATGAGAAACAACAGTTTCGAAATGGATTATGTCATCAAGAACATTCTCTTGTGCCTCCACCATGAGCAATTTGTTTTTACTAACTTCAAAAAGACTTGTACATATGAAAATCCATCTGGGGCATATGTTATAGAAGTTTCTTACCGAAAATCCAAACAGATGGATTAAAATCGTTATTTGTTAGGATGATAAATAGACGAATTATCGAAGAAACTAAAAGAGTTCTGAACAAGTGACATATATCAGATCTCTTGATGTCTTCTCACAATTCAAAATTTATTTCATCAATCTACATTAGAATTTGATACGGATGAAAATTTCGGATTCCAATATGAAGTGCACCGAAAAGTCACCTATTGCTTAATCAAAATGAGATGTAGGCCGTAGTTCAGTTTACTGTAGTGTGCATTTCAATTTTATTAAATAAAATTCTACTATAATCTACTAACCACACGGTGTGATGCACGTTTGCAGTTGTCGATGGTTATGTGTAAGTTGACTAAATTAATATTGAATTAAGTGGTCTCAACATACATGTTGTCAAATGTTTCATTATCATGAGTGAGATTGCATTCAAAATTTAGACATGTTTCTGAAAATAAAATGACCAATCTACAACAACATTTGACCAAGCTAAGTAAAATTCAAGGTACATTTATGGTGTAAAACCTCGAACTCTTTTCTTCACACACTCTTGCCAAATGTAATGAGGAGGGGTGAACAAGATGCTCACTTCATAACCTACTTAGATTCCAATAATCTTCTCTCTCCAAAGAAGTACTATATGTTTACTTTGTGTTGAATGTTTGCAAATTCTGGATTAGTACACACGGAGTACTAAGTCGAAACTAAATTATTGAAATTTGTTTTCATGTTTTACTCGGACACCAAGTTTGTACATGTAATGACATGGAATCGATGAAATCGACGTAAGACTGGAGAATGAAGATTTTTCTGAGATATTTGTAAGCTCACGTGACATACGGCTGCGCATATTGCTGTCGTTGGAGGGAAAGGCATGGCGCGGATCAGATGGGATCCTGGAATAAGCATGGACCAAGTAATTGCATTTACTCTACCATCAATATACCCACGTTCCAGGCGCCCCTCAATCCTTCCCGCAGTCTCCAAAGTAATGTTCCCCCTTATCTCCTGATTCATCTTTGGTTCAACATGACGATGCTTTCTTCATGTTGGTGAACAGTCATGACGACACTTTTGAGAAATTGTACAATTGTCGGGCGAACGGTGCCTAGCAATGTATCTTCTGCAGGAAGGCCTTGTTAGTTTCACGCAACTTGCACTCTTCTTTCACCCAAAGTTTCAGTCAAGCTTCTCTTCTGACTTCTTTATCTCGCTGTTGCATGGCGACTTAAATCCTTGGTGACGCCGTTTCGAGATTTACTTTCGATATATTCCATCTATTAAGGAATGATCGGCTGTGGTGTTCGGAATACATTATACATCAAGGAATTATGGGCTTTTATGTTTTTTTCGGTCATGATATACGTAAAACATTCAAAATCCTTTGCAAATGGAGCAATTACGACAGTTGGCTTCAAGTAGGATTCCCTCGAGCCACATGTCTATGGTCTTCTAGGTTCGTATATAAACATTGTGTGTTGGCTACTTCGAACATACATGGTACATGTGACAAGAATACTTCACATACTTGTTTCTGTTTAGGGCGGCTTACACCTTTGGTAACGCGGCCCTTGCAACATCCACCTTCCTGAGATAATGGTCGCCTTTAATGTTCTCTGGGCTTTTTTTACTTAAAGCATCAATGTGAATCTCACCAAGTTAGAAGCTTATGAAAGAAAAGGTGGTCGTAAAATCAACATGCGAGTTATATTAAAGAATTTCCCCTCAATTTCACAAGATTCTTTCTTGAACCACATTAGAAAGCAAAGGTAAAATTTCCCCGTCGCTCGATCCGCATGAAATTCTTCTTCGAGATATTTTTGTTCTTATAGATTGATAAATCTATTTTTATAAGAGAAGCAAGTTCAATATAACTTGGAGAGCAGCAAGATAAAAGTTATTTCAGAATGTTAGGAAATTTTTACAAAGCAGCATTTGACATCATGACCTCTCATGGATTGAACCACTCCATGAGAGGTCTGGCAAGAAGGTTTCAAATAATATTTGAATTTACACCTTCTCAAGCCGAGCCGTATTAAAATGCAAGGGCTTGCTTATAGCTAAGTTGCAGTTGGTAGATATCTCCCCGTGCATATTAGTTAATTCTTAATTGACTTGTGCTACTAGGATCTACAGGCATCTCTAAATACGACAAATATGGAATTTGAGAGTCGGATTGCCGTATTTCGATTTTAGAAAGTTACGTATTTAAAAAAATGTCTTTGTTATCTAAGTTATCTAGACGCAGCACTTCTTGGCCTTGGTCTCGGTCTTGTTGCACACCACCTGCCAGCTCTTGACGGCCGACTGCGAGTGGATGTTGTCGGGCGAGAACTCCGACGGCGACACTGCGCGCGGTTGACTGCACTGGTAGCCCTCGCCGATGTTCCAGTTCACCGGCGGCTGGATCTCGTCGCGGTACAGGTTCGGCGGCAGGTTGTACACTTGCACCTGAACTCCGACTTGGTCTGCGATGCGTCCACCAGCTCCGGTAGCAACGTCTTCACTAGATAGACTAAAATTTCAACTGAACTAAAATTTTGGGGTGACCGTTTGTGAACATATCTTTGTTGATCTAGGTGGTTTTATTAAACTAACGAAAATACTCAGCTACAACTTGGCCGTGACAGTTTGCGACAATTTCTTTGTTCATCTCGATGACTTTACTAGAGAAACTAAAGGAGTTATTAGACTAAAACTTTGCGGCAACACCTGATGAATTCAGCGAGGCAAGTTCTAGTATTTTGTCTCTTCTTTAACTCAGTAACTTTTAACTTTTAAAACACCACAAGTTATTCAACTAGTTCTAAAATATCAAGATTGTTTCAAAATTTCGAAGGAACAAAAGTACATGGATAAAATAATGAAAGAATACAAACAACTTTTGCTTTCTGTGAACCCAGAACATTACGAAGATGTTTTTTTTCAAAAAAATTAAGATATTAAAAATAGATTTCTTCAACTCATGTAATTTTTGGAAGATTAGTTTGACAATTTTCGAACACTTCAACGGTGTGGAGAGTGATTCCTCGGTGCTGAAATCGTGAAAGGATATTCAGAGATAAAAATAACACCCATCTATTACATTGCCGTCAAATTAGGCCGAAAACATGAGAGATATATGTCAAATTCCATATTTTTAGTATTTTGATTTGAGAATTATCCTTATTTTGTTGAGATACGTAACCTACAGAATCCGCCCTATACAGAGAGGCATGAGTATCTAGGTTGTTACTACTTACCATACTGAAATACATTCAAGACAATAAAGTCGGTATCAATTTCCCTGAAAAGTAAAAGCATCACTTTGCATTCAGTCTAGATACGCTCCTCTTATCAAGGAATTTACGCGGATCATACGTATATCTCACTCCTCGGTCTACAATCTTCCCGAACATAACAAGATTCTGACAACAGAAACTACTTGTTTATTGTATTCATGGGCCCATGAATAACCACACCTTGAACCTACATTCCCTCTCGGATTCCCACGTGACAGTTCTGGGCGACGTGTTTATTTTTTAAAACTTTGTCAGGGATTTGCAAATAAGGAAGACTACCAACTGAATCTCCTCTAAACAATAGAATACTGTAACCAGTGTAAAAATACTTACGCACGGTCGACTTTCAGGGAATGTCGACTCCACTCTTCCCGAGTACCTCCAAGTGTCACACTCTGTCGGTTGTAATTTCCTGAAAGCCAGTTACGCCAGAGCATTTGTTGTGGGGTAGCGATCGGTGATATCAACATGAGGTATCTATTTGATGAGATCCCATATGAACCTCAAATGCTTACAAGTACCGATGGACATTCAGAAGGTACAAGTCACACATGTTCATATTAGAACATGTGTGACATTTCTTAGTCTGAGATTTTCACATTGGATCAAAGTTTATAAAATTATCTGACGTTTGAATTTTCAAGTACTCGGTTTCCTTCCTTGTGAATTTACTTTAAATATTTCACACGTCACTTGTTTAATTTCCGACTGTTCAAAACCCACGCGTGACAATGTATGTCACAATTCATCGTTTTGAGATTTGTGAACTGAAGCTCGTATCATATACGAACTTTAGTGTATATGAATATCTTTCAGAAGTTGGTGACGGTGTGCCATCCGTGGAATCCCATCAAGCAGATAGTTTCAATTTAGTTTCCGATGACCCATCAAGTAAATACCTCTCGTGGTATGCGAGATATCAACGTGTTCGAATGTGGCGCTCTCAAACAGAAATAAGTGCATCCAAGTTTGCTGGCCAAAAGTCCTCTTCAAGATGCGTAATGTTATGAAGCCACTATCTTGTGAGAACTGTCGGGATCTTTGCATCAAAGTCAAATACAGCTCGGTTACGAGTTGTCTCAGAAGTGGAATACCTGAATTCATCCAATGCGTTTGCTTCCGTTAGTATCATTATCATTACTACAACTTTCCATCTCTGAACTCTACGCTCATCCGCGATGCTAACAACATCTCAACGACTTGTCAATATACTGACAAGAGATCGCCTCGTGATGTCCACATCACACATCAAGATTTAAGTAAGTGGTACAGATCTGCAGCTGTACTTGATGATGTGAGTTGAACTTCATGCGTATCCACGACAAATCTAGTTGAAAACCATAACTATATAGCAAAAAGGCCAAGTTACATGAAACCAAAGGGTTATGATAGTGCCCAAAATATCACAATGACAGTAAATGCTAAAGAACAAGTAAGATATTGTAATTATCTAGGTCAACCTCTATAGGTGTTACATGAGAGCCAATAGAATTAACCCTAAAGTAATTGTTTTATCGTGGATATTTTTACATCAATAATACTCAACTGTATGTTAAACTACAGACAGATCTAGACATAATTTTAGTTGCATCGTTATGTATATTGACAACTATAAAATTTGATTATTGATATATTTTTCTATTTGATATCACAATGAAAAGTTCATTATAGCTAACATAAAGTAAATATTTCATCATCAATTTCCTTACTTCTCTTGAATAGAGACATCTATCAGATGTGATAAAAATCACTCTCACCTAAAAAACTAATAAAAGAAAAACTATCTTTATACAAATTTTAAAGTTGTCAATTTACATAACAATGCAACTAAAATTGACAAAACTCTTCTTATCTTTCTCAACCTAATACATTGCTCAAATCTAAGGACGTACTGTTAACGTTATCTACCCGCTTGCATGAGTTTAAATATATAGAAGTCCTAGAGGAAGCATGCTCTTTTCATGAACATTTTCGGGTATGAAATGTTAGAATGGGAGTAGCAAAAATCTTTCATAATAAATTAAAAAGAGAAGTACATCAGCATTGTATTTTGTATTGTATTCGTAATCAGATCACGATGTGATTTGAAACATACCGCATTGCAAGTAGGTTCCATTGAGGCGTTTATAGGCAGGAAGATAGTGAGATATCACGCATTTTATTGTTGGATATCAGACGTAACTGATAATTCGCTTATGGTCAGTTTACCGAAGGTGCTTTGGCAGATTTTCAAAAATAATAGAGAGGTACAACATTGAGTACGAGGAATTTATGGCCAAATTGTTGCATAATGTGCATGTAGGTCAATCGTACGATCTGGTCACTATCCAATTAAATGGCTGAATGCAGAAATTTATATTGTTCTACTATTTTCTGACTTTATATTCTGGTGCAAATCCAAGTTGTGGACAATCAGCGCTGACTGTAGTTTTCGATACACTAGTCTCTAAAGATCTATATTAGGGTTCTACTCTGGTCCATTGCCGAGATAGTAGGTGTGTTTCAGAATAGAAATGTTCTTAAATTTTCAGTCAAAAGCACTAAATTTCCAAACATATATCATTATCAATGAATCTATTTGTGATATAATTCTTCCATATTTTCTTGACAAAAGTAGCTAAAATGTAGTTGAACTTAGAATCCGTTGGTCAGAACTTATCACCAGAAATCTTCCCTATATATATAGGGAAAATTAGTAGAGCTCTACATACTTTTGCCATTGGAAGCTGAGGAGTTTGAACCTTGGGGAATAGGCAATAAATCATAACAATGAAACAAAGGTATCCATGCAAAGTTTTGTCTTTTATGCATAACTTGGTCCCACTAAGCCAATCTCACATGCCCGAAAAGTTTTGGCTATTTCCTGCAATTTTACAGCTCTTGATGAAAAGCAATGATTTCCATTTTCGTGCAACCCCCAGTTATGGAGTAGCGGCGACAAAGTTGCGCACCGAAGAATTCTCTTACGGACCACTCTTCAGTTCCGGGAGACAAGGAACGAACGGGTGGAAGACAGCGGATTACATAGATCCGAAGAGAAGGGCGATAGCATTGGAAATTATGCACATCTTGCGACCAATGCGTACGTCGTATGTGACGGCCTGGCAGGTAGGGTTCTTTGAACGAATCTTGAAGGTACAAGTAGTACACTGGGCAAGGATCTTTCACGATCTTATCTGGGTGAATGCGTCCGATCGGTGGACATGACCACTAGTCAATCATCTCACTCCCTTCCTGGTGATTTTCTATCGAGGCATGGGGTTGCTTACGAAAGAGGAGGAGAAGCGATTTTCAAGGGAGCGGGAAATCTTGACGGCCGAGTCCAGCGGAGGACCGAAGACGATACCCGTCTATCCTCCATTCCACCACAGACAACAGCCCGAGTACCAGTTCAGAAGGAGGTTGTGCAGAGATGGGAAAAGACGGAGAGACGAGTGGCGAAACGAAGGAGAATAGTGAGCGATGACGAGGGAGATTTGGCACTTGAAGTAAGAAGAACGGAAACGGAAGTAGATGTGATCAGGCAGTCGAGAACTCGCGCAAGACCAATGAAGAGGGCGAATCCGGAGTGAGTGGCAGCATCCGGAGTGAGTATCAGATAGCAACGTAGAAAAGATAGTTGCCCCGATTGTGAGTACACCCGAAGTCGCTGAGGGCGAGTCAACACACCCTATAGGGAGGGAAGTATCTTCGGGGGTATTGATCGAAGTTCTAGCAGAAGCACAGGCGGAAACTTTGAAGTAGGAAATGGAGATAGTTAATCCGAATTCTCTGTCTTCGGAGTGAACACAGACGGCAGGAAGTGAAGAAATACCATATCCGAAGACAAGCGAGGAATTGGTAAAGGAGCTAACGTTAAGCGACAAAGTACTGGAACAAATTGTTGCAGTGGTTGGAGGGACGGTGGTAGATGCCACAGACAGTGCATTCCTGACATCTCCTACATGAGAAGTGAGGCCTAAAGAAGAGACGAAGACTTCGCAGGAGGAACCGAAGGAGTTAGTTGTTTCTTTCCTCGACTTCTTGCAGGATAGTGTGGTCCCATTACTAAAGTATCTAGATGGGAAGAGAGAGAAATATGCTGTGGCCAAGAAGGTAGGATTTTATGTGGAGATGATAAAAAATAGAACGCATCTCAAGAGAGCACTAGCAGTAAAGAGGGAGTGGGATTCCGCGACTGAATTGGCACGGGAGCGAACGGCAAACTTGGCAACCGAGTGTGCGGCAGTGAAGGTGACATTGCAGGATCGAGAAGCCCAGCTTCGAAAGAAAGAAATTGAATATGGAGAAGGAATCCGGACGATGTGCAGAGTTGGAGGAGACCTGTGGTGGACTTCGCAAGTCTAACGAGAGCGAGCAGAAGATGATAGTGGATTTGCTCACGAGGTTGGAGAAATCTAGGGAAGCATATGATGAGGCAATTAAGCAATCGGAGCGAGTGATCACCACTGCGGAGAAGCGAGAGAAGAAACATATCAAGTAACTTGCTACATTGGAAGCCCGAAGAGTTGAAGAAGTTCGCATCGTCAAAGAACTTCAGGGCAAAATTGCAGAGGCGAAGACGGCGGAAGATCTTCGTCGCAAGGTTTCAGAGATTAAGGGTAAGTGTGAGGCGGAATTCCGACGTGCGGAGTAGCTTTTAGCAAGTCTGACGGAGGAGGTCCGGAAGCATGAGGAGGAATTGGCGAATTGGGCCAAGAAATTGACGGATTGTGAATCGGCCAAAACTTCGGAGGTCGAATGTAAATTGAAGGTTGAATCGGAATGTCGACGGTTGCGGGAGCAGTTAGGTAAGGTGGACATGAGAACGCAAGAGTCGCAAAGAAGAATGAAAAAGGCAAAGTAGGCCTACCGTCATCTGCGGGACGAGACAACCGACGGGTTGAAGTTGCGGTTAGAGAAGTGTCTGAATGGGTTCGCGATGTGGGGATTGCAAACGGTGAAGTGGCTGAAGTTAGATTCGCTCGAGCGACGGTTGATGAGCGCCAAGAGCAGCGGATCCGCCAGACACAAACAGATTGTAGAGCTAGTTAACACATTTTCAGAGGAATTGAATGAGGCGCGCCAGAATGTAGAAGTAGAGATTGTAAACGTGTTGCGTAGGCTAGGAGTAGATGTAAGTTCAGATGACACCGTAACCATTACATCGGACGGCACAGCCCCTGAGACCAATTCGCCTCAGGCGGTTGATATCTCAGAGTTGCCATTGTGAATAAAGAGACCCAATGCTCTTTCCTTGGGGGGCTTTTTTGTTAATTGGCTTGTCTTGACTGTAAACTTGTATCCACTGTGTCTGTGTGCTGGTGTGTGATCCAAACATTGAGCACGATGCCCTCCTGTTTGTCGAAGTTACCGCATCAGGAGTTGTGTGTATTCGGCTTGAATGTTCTGAGTAACCGAGGCTTCTTGGGATTTAAGCAAGTTCAAGTTTGAGTATTCGGGTTAATGTGTCCGGATGTATGCAATGCTGGGAAGTTTTCCCCCTGAAATATAAGTGTGGAATTGCAAGCGATTCCTACAGGTGTGGATTGGAAAAGTTTCAGGCTGTGGTTGTGATTATGCATTACTTAGCGGGTCTTCGGCTCTAGCTGGATAGTGTCTTCTGGGAGTGGCATTGGCCTAAGAAGTGAAATTCTTTAATAGAATGTTATACTGTGACAAATCGTGACTTTTTTGATTGTTTTTGTCCTCGTGGGATCAAATCTGTACCATTATACTCCATTTTGGTATTTGTCTGGCATTACAACAATACGATTCTATTGCAAATATATTAAGTTTCTGGTTTAGATCAACTCGTGTACCTTTAGAAATTTGTGGACAATTTTTCTAAATGTTGAATCATAAAAGTAAAAGTCTAAGCAATATAAAATGGAATCTAGAGGTAGTTTCAAAGACATCGTGATTTAGGGCGCCATTTGAACTCTCAATGTTTTATCTTTTTCTTATAAAAAACACAAAACATACCACATGGCAACAAAAAGAATGAACCTCGTAGAAGCTTTATTCTTTCTTCTCTCCCACTTTATTCGCATCGCGTTGATATATTCAGTTTTCTGTTAGCCTTAGCCTTACTTAATGCTGGTGACTTGCAATATGTTCCGATCGGTGAGTCAAAAATTGAGAAAAAAGCATTTCAATTCACCATTTTCATGGAGCTTGATAAGATTCAAACACTGTCGTGAGAAGAAGCAGCAGCTTGGATGAACTTCCGTACTTGAATCCTAACAACTACACGACAAAAGCAAAGCTAATACCAGTCAGTGGAAATGACTGGTATTAGCTTTACTTTTTGAAAATCTTTTGTCTACATACACATTTACCACATGTGAGATTAACGTGTGGTATCAAGTACTTTATCTCTTCTAGAAAATCATGGAATCCGACTAGTAAAGTTATTGATAGGTATGATGAATGGGCTGATTTATTCATTCTTGAAGATCTTGATATAGAGGATGATAATGATGACACTACATTGATCTTGAAAGAAGTGCAACCTTTTTTTATAGATAATCTCAAGCTTTGATCAATGAGCTTGAGTTGAATGTTGCTATGGATCGTGAGATGTAGTTGTTGATTGATAACAAGGCTTTAAAGTTAGTTGAACCTCCTAGGGTTCAAGCCTTGATTAATTGCAAATGGATGTGCAAGTTGAAAGATAATCCAATAGGTGACAAAGTGAGAATCTTCAAATCCAAGTTAGTGGCTAGAGGTTTCACACAGAAGAAAGGTGTGAACTACAACAAAGTTTTTCACGTAGCTAACTATGTTACAATTTGTCTAGTATGTGCACTAGCTGCAATAGTTAATCTTGTTATGTATCATATGGACGTGATTCAGCTTTTCTCTATGGGCATTTAGAGTAGGAGATCTACATAAGACAACCAATTGGCTTTGAGGTGAAAGGTAAATAGAGGTTGGTTTGTAGACTGCTGAAATCATTATATGGACTGAAGCAAGCTTCTTGGCAGTTAAACACGCGCTTTGATTAATTCATGAAGGCACAAGATTTTTCACGGAGTGTGTATGATTCTTGTGTCTACATGAAGAAGTTAAATGATAAGATTTTTAATCTTATTATTCTAGTAAACTACGTGTATGACATTCTCATCTTGGCAAAGATCCAATTTGACGTTGATAAATGCAAGAATCAATTGAAGCCAGCATTGAAGATGAAGAATTTAGAAGAGTCAAAGGGTATATCAGGAATAGATATTCATAGGAAGTTGATGAAAAAAAGATTATGGTTGAGTCATGGCAAGTATATTTGACGTAAATTTGACATGTTCAACCTGGCTGATTTTAAATGAGGATTTGGACCCCTTTGACATCATATTTCAGATTTTTTGCATCTGAATATACTATTAATGTCATTGAGATATGAAAAATATTTCATGTACTGACATGTGATCTCTATGAACAAGTTGTGGTCAACCTCATGTATTTGATGGTGTGCACAAGGCTTGATAGTCTCTAGTGATGGAAAAGGTGAGCAATTACATGTTGAATCCAGGATAGGTTCTTTGGGAATGATTGAAATGGATTCTCATATATTTGAAAAATACTAAGTATTATGGCTTATTCTTTGAGGGTTCGTCGGACAATCATTGTTAGGCTACGTTGATGTTCATTACGGACAAGATCTGAATCAAGGGACATCTACAACTGGGTATGTGTTTACACTTGGTGGTAGAACCATTAATTGAAGATCTATCTTGTAGAAGTGTGTAGGTTAGTCTACAACAGAGGTTGAGTATGTGGTTATGACAAAAGCGGCAAAGGAAGCTATTTGGTTAAAGAAGCTTATCACAAAAATGGGATTGAAACATTATGTGATCAATCTTCACTATGATAGCCAAAATGCTTTATATCTGACAACAGAGTGAAACACATTGACATTGCGTATCACACAAGTAATGTCTCATAAAAAAAAATGTACTAGTTAACATAGACGATAAAAATTATCCAGTTGATGTGATTACCAAAGTTATTCACTTGGAAATATTCTCATGACATTGTGCTACTATGCAGGTTTTGCATGGAGAGCACAAGTAGAGTTTGCTAGTAGCTTCTTCAATTATCTTTTTATATTATTACTTTATCTTGTTATTGCTACAGGTTAGTTCTAGTTAACTCTAGTTATAAAGAGCATCTTTATAACTAGAGTTAACTAGTTATTATTTTTAAGAGATAATACTTGTGTTAAGTTTCTTTCTGGAACCTATAGCAAATTAATTGTATATGCTATAGAGTTTGCTATTCTCATAACATGTGTTAAGGGGAAGATTGGTGCGATTGGGAACTCTATTTTTGGAGTTACCATCTGAACATAGTTATGTGTATTCGCACTAGACTATTTAAACCTCAATTGCTTGTCTATTTGGCTGTTGCGTATTTTATCAAAATCATTTTACACTACCCATGGACGTAACACTGACGAGATGAACCACATGAATGTGTGTACTCATCGGTGTTTCACTATCACTAGTGGGTAATTCTTGTCCAAAAGTAGCTTGGAATTGATACAAAGTCAAAGATGCAAAATTAAATCTTAGAAATTTTGTATAATAATTTAAAGTTATACTACCCAAAAACAATTTCAATAAAAATTTTGAAAATAAAAACGTGAATATATTTCTATAGATGTGAATTTTAAACTGATTGAAGCAACAATTTTAAAGTTTTGAAGTCAATTGTACATAATGTTCTGCATATATCTAATCCATTTTTTAAAAAAATCTCTGATCAATCATTGTACTTTAGTAAAAATTTTGAGATTTTCTGGTTGAATGAGAATTTAACAAATGATTTTTAATTTTTTTTTGAAATAAAAATTACAGTCTCTTGTGAAGTTTGGCTGATTGATAGATGTGATTGGAACTTGTCACAAGCTTCGAGTGATGCAGTTTTAATAATTTGAAAGAGCCAAAACGAAAAGGTCGAGTGAGATAAAAATCTAAGAGAACTCTCTACATCGAGACGTCCTCATAAGAATCTTATGTATACATGCGATGAATGAATACGTCTACCTACTAAGCTAATAATTACATAATATATGATAGAAGGCAAAATGTTTATTCGAACCGAGTATATGAAAATTTTAGGTTTATTACTTTATATCTTGCCTAAACTAATGAAACATGGAGAGATGAAAATCTACCAAATTTCTCAGGTCAAATCATGCATTTGAGAAGCAGAATTTAAAAGATGGAGTAATAAACATCACCAAGTTTGAAGTTTTACAGAAAACTTTGCTTAATGATGGGCGAGTATTCAATCTTTTCATTCAATTCAGACTTAATATGCTTTACAATACGACTGTAAGGAAAATTTATTGATGTTAACATGAATATTACATGTACATGTGGTTTTCTGTGGAGTCTTGCCACAGAATTTTCCATAACTGAATATCCTTCTTACAACCTTTGGAACATATTCTTCTAAGCTTCTACCGTGCTTTTCTAGTATAATATTATATTGATTTCTAGTGTAAATGAACGCACTTCACAAACCGCGTGTTTGCTCTCACAAGCATGAACATACTATGGACACACTCGAAGCAACCAAATGTGCTCACGAGTCATGACATCTGTAAAGCACGTCTACGTGAGCAGATGCAAAATGTTCAAAGTTGGAGTCGAGAGTGAGGAAAGAGGAGCAAGTGGATGCGGAATCACTCGTCAGATACTTTGTCAACCATATGCTAACATACATCAGGATTCTTCAACGTGCCTTTCAGAAGTTCAAATCTGGAAACTTGGTTTCGAGTTCAAGATTGAAAGTCAAAACTTCATATCCAGGTCCTAAGAGAGACCTCAAAACAAATGCAAATTGACGTTGACAAATTAGACCTTATATATAGTAGAATCTAACGTCTATACGGCCGGTGTGTCAGACTCCTCGCTAATTTTAGGTACTCCCTTACATGTTTTGACGATCTAATATCTTCCTTTGCTGATTTGACTGGCCAAGTACTAAATGCAGCGATTTGTCGACAAAAAGTGAGCAAAAAAAGTGCAATACGTCATCAGGTGAAAAAACATAGTACATCCGGGTTAGAATAACGAAGATTTTCTCAACGTCATAAAGTCTTCAAAACCATATCTCCAATGAGCAGGGAAAAGCGAGAAGGACAGATGAAATTCAACTGAATGTGAAAGTCTGGGCATCCTGCTTATATATAAGGAGATGAGGACTGTACAAGGACAGGATTATTTGGAACAATCGTCTTCAAGTGATCAATCAATGGTCTAATATTTCTGGTAACGGCTTGATGCAATCATATATGTACGGTTGAAGTAAGACAATAGTGAAAAGATTCTGTTCTTTTCTAAATTGGTACAGGTTAGGGGAATTTATTTGAACTACTGGTCTACAAATATGAGATGTCGCATGTCACTGAAACTACGTTCGGTTGCATTTTAGTCAAAAAAGTCAAGCTAAAATTCTTCTGAAGCATCATTTGAAGTTGTTCAGTATCTTGTTGGTCAAATGATCTCCATATACAACTGGAGCATATTTTGAGATTCCTTCTGCTCTTTTCTTGCATATATCCAGTGGTTCAACAACTGCATCAAAGTTGGGCTGCAACACTCAAGGTGTCAGAGGGTAGAAAGAGAAAATGGTAGAACGTCACAAAATCGCCCTTTGCTCAACCTATCAAGTTGAACTTACCTCGTAAAAGTATGGAACTGAAACTCTGTACTTGGAACCATCGTTGAGAACACGATGCACCGTAGGCATGTATTCTCCGTTGCTCCATACCTGCGAGATCAAAGAGCAATATCCGATTGGAGTCATCAATCAAGTCTCATACTGGGGGTTTCATTCAGCCAATCATCAGATAATAGACACACAGATAAGAATGGAAAGTTGGAAAGTTGGAAAGTTGTAGTCGCATACTTCAACGAGTAAAGTGTGTTCTTATCTTGTGCGGATGATGTCACAGGTATTCTACCTGTGACATCATCCGCATACTGATCAAACTCTATAATACTATCTCATGGAAACAGTACCTTCAGCATGTCACCGATATTTACAACAAATGTTCCGGGGATTGGATCAGCCCATATCCAGTCTCCATCTTCGTTCTTCACCTACGTTAACCGAAGGATGTTACATTTAGGTTTAGGTCAATCCAATATGCACTTAAAACTAAGGCAACTATAGCGAATTCAAAATGACTGTCATCTAACCTGAAGGGCTCGGATCCCATCATCCTGATTGACAAGAGTGAGCAGGCCTGCATTAAATACGACATCAAACCATCCCTTTAGAAAGGTACATTCGTTCGCACTAACACATGTCTTCGTCTACATAACAAACATAGAAACATGTTTTTCCTGCTTACACCTATATCAGCTTGAAATGAATTCGAGTAAGGACCAGCTGCAAGCAGGTGGAAACATGTTCGATGAAAGTTTCCTATAGAAAAAAAGTATGATGAATCTGAGGGATGTGCCTCGTGATTATAAAATAACTCATTCCTAAAGCCTAAATGGACAATTGTGTTCTTCTGCTTGTCATTCTTGTGTAGTTATCGCAACATGCTTCCAATGAACTGCATCTTTTGGATTATCTGCAGCTAAATCTAAAGAATAATGGTAGAAACATACCATAATCTGTGTGCTCTCCGCTGAAAGTTGTAACGACGAGGAATACACGAGTATATGCAAACAACAAGTGGTTATCAGTTTAACGAATAATCAGATATGATTAGTTTAGATTACTCCAATTCAAGTTAGTCTATCTGCAAATGAAGATAGATTGGAAGAACAAACAGAAATTGAAAGTGTAAATGAAAGTAGAAGCACATCCTCATATCTGCTTTTAATGATAACTATTAGCAGAAATACAAGGCCAATAATAGTGGGAGTAAAGCTGAACGAGTTTGTTCGTGTGTCAACAATGTTGCTTTAAATTCTTATGGTGAACTGGACCATAGGTCATAAAAATATAATTAGCTGTTATAAAAACGTTGCCTAAACACTTATCATTATAGAAAGATATGTACACACCAGCCAACCTCTGTAACCTTCTGCTCCATAGGAGGGTAACCAATGACACGTAAGAGCCAAAAAGGGTTGCCTGCTCTGGTTCCTTCAAATGCATCTCGTGATCCAACTAAAGCAAGACCTATTGCTTCCAAGATGGTTCTTCCAAGATCTACAGGAACAAACCATCAACAAAATCATGCAGGTTTGAGGATGAGAATTATGATCGTTACAGCAGTGCAAATGTCTAGTCTATATGATGTATTTAGACAAGCACGATATAGCTATAGACTATACTATATTTACTATTGAAAAAAACCGGCATAATACCCGTCATCCTACACGGGTGAAACTCAAAACAATATTTACCAGATAAAATCTGAATGAGATGGATTCAGTAGAAATATGTCGAAGTCTAAAAATTTCTTCAAAACAAAATAAATAACTCAATATTTACACCTTGCATAATTGTAAGGTACTGCTTATATACTGGCTGAAATGCTGCTGGTGAACTAGGCCTGCATTTACAGTAGAGACAGAAGTAATCAAAATTTGGCTTGACAATGCAACTGATAATCTTCTCTGTTATAAGATTAGTACTATTTTTGAGACAAAATGAAGTTGAAATCACTCTAGGCATTACTGTAGCTATCCATCTTTGGTCTTCAATCCATGACAGCACATACTAATGCTAGCCATGTTTCTTCAACACATATCTTAAACTCCAAAGAGATCAGAGCTTTTTTTCACTTCATTGATTTATCGTAGGTTAGAAAAATGTCTCCACCATAAAGTCTCATCCCCTATCTACTCTATTTAACCACATTTGGATCTGAAACAAGAAAGAAAAGTAAGCAAGAATACCATAAGTTACGACCACTTAAGGGATGATCTTCGTGCAACAATCTAGGGAATTCGGCATCGCAATCACGGAAATACTGCATTGTTCACTACATATGAGTAAGTAGAAGAAGTATGGCGTGATGTTCATTGTGCTGACGAAGTGGCAAGACTTTTTAGTTGTACTATGCCTCAAACAAACTGTCTGATTTCTCTAGTGTTACTGTGCAGTAATTTCATATGATATTGAAACCTAAGGTAAATGGTAAATGGTAATAGATCAAGCCCGGGGGACCCGGGGGACCCAAAGGGTCAAATGGCTGAAAAACCACAAACAAGGGAAAAGACCTCAAAGATCAATCCCTTGCTAGTGCCAAGAGCAATAGATGGTAACTAATAATGTCCCTAATATAACAAACTAAATCAAAAAGGAACTAACTGTAATAAAGAATAGAAATTCTCCACATCTATATTATGAGCAAGCCTAATATCTTCGTACCTAGAACAAGTAACAAATACATGCTCTTCATCCCCAATATACCCACCGTCACATAACCTACAAATACTTTCACTCCTATCAATATAAAACCCAAGTCCTTCCTCAATTCAACCTATGAGATCGAGTTCCATGCCTAGAAATAATATGACGTAAGGACGTAGAGAAAGACGTAAACAAATACTCTTCCTACTCCATCAATGAATATGTTTAGCATATAGTTCAAGGATTTTATTGACTTACATCAATAGCCTCGTGCATGTCAGAGATACCTTTCGTGACATTTTCTCCCAATGTTTGATATCCCCTGCTACCAAAAAACCCATCAAAATTAGTTACACATGCTCTTTTCCACGTGTAAGCGTCACAACAGTTCAAACACACCCATTGATGTAATATTTGTAGAACTTAAGATACGATGAAGTCATTCAACACATCGTTTCCTTAGCAAGATGAACAAACCGTCCACACACAACACAGTCATGGAAGAGTGACAGTAACCATTGATGTATTTGAGAAAGAAAATGTTTTGAAGTTATCAACACATCGTTCTCTTAGTTAGAAGAACAAGTTATTCTAACTAAGAAAACAATTTCCACGAACAAACAGAGTACTCATGTTAGAGGAGTTATACTTGAGTTATACTTCAAGGTTACCTGTAAAATGTTGGATCGCAAGATAGTTAACAGATCTCTTTATTATATATCTTTGTCAAACGATTGTTCATCATTCTTATATCTCATCATACATACCTCCAGCCTGAAGCTTGAGTCATTTTGATAGTATGTTTTTCCTCGGTAGAAAGGTTGAAAAAGTCGTGGCCGAGTTTCCGAACGAGGTCTATCATCTCAAAAGGAACTCCATGTCCTTGCTACACTCGTTGAAAATTAAGATTCATAGAATACAATGTCATTTGACTATAAGTTTAACATAAATATGTGGCAGAAACAAGATGATACAAGGATAAAATCTCACATCTCTCTACTTGACTATAATATTGTGGTCCTATGTAATCTTCACATCATGCACAAAGTCCAACTGATCAAAAAGAGTATACAACGAAACCAAGTGAATAAAGAGGAAAGTAACAAGCAAACTCACCACGTAGAAAAACCCAACCTTTCTGCAGGCCTCGTCTATCTCCTTGACTACTTTCTTCTCTTTCATGTCATCTTGATCGTAATGTTTGGGATGACTTCTCATCTTGATTAGTGGACTTATATCTGAACATCATCATGCATTTCAGAAACATCGATTCTTGACTTGTTATATTTCCACTGAACATTAAGATTCTGATTCTAGTATTCTGTACAAGTTAATAGCAATCAAGACATGCATTCGAACTTTAAACAAAAAAAATTATCAACGGCTTCTGTTTAAAAAGTATATCAACTTACGGAAGTGTACCAACGATTAGGAAGAATTCATTTTCCCTACCCCATCACCATATTTTCATACCGCGATGGTCTCATGATTTTGATTCTTCTATTAATTGGTTGTCCCCAATGATAACCCATCATGATAACTCATTCTGACTTATTGTATGCTACAAAGTCCAAGGTGAGAAATCTGTAATCCTTGGCAACCATGTTTTTTAACAAACTAGAAAATTCTAAAAGTCTCGCATGAAGTAAATGACATTCCAAGACTTTAGCTCATAGAACACAACAATTTACCACCGCTGTCATGTCCCATGATCTACATCAGTTAAAGTATGGAGACATAATAATGTTAAATGGAACTTACCTGTCAAATTCCTCACTCCAAATGTCTAGATTACTTACAGTTAATGTATACGGCAACAAGTACAACAATTGTTATCGTCTCGTATTGAGTGTAGTTGGACTAATCTATTTCTCTCATGATGTCTAGACTGTCAGAACTATGTTGGACTGGATGAATCTAACTCTCGTTAGTCGAGTGACTGCTATCTCATGAGTAGGTGGGAATGTCCTTAGCAGATATTTTCGAGTGCTAAATTATATTCAATAGCAAGAAAAGCCTGTTGCTCCTTGCCACCCTTGTCAAAGAAGAACGATTTGTTCTAGAGTGCTTGAAATTGATTATGAATATAATGTAATAATACGTTGTAGAGTAGATCCTCCACATGACAATTTATGCACAGACTGTACCCAAATTGCAAGCCACCTTATCCAGCTTGATTATAGGCTTGATTAGTGTCCAAAGACAGTAGTATGGCTAAATCACCTCGTGCTTATCTAGCAAGGGTGAGCAGAGTGACAATTATTTTGTTATAAAACTTCAGTAACAGAATGACAATGTTAGTAATTTCGGATCAACTTGATGGTTCCATCTTCTACCTATCTTACAACAAACCAATTGACAAGCCCACTACATACTCCTACAAGCCCTACAACCGCGAATAGGCTCAGTTAAGAAAATCATGAGCAAGTCCATTCAAGAGAATTAACAACTACCAAAATAAAAACCAAAAAAACCGAAAGAATTTTCAGGAGTAACATTACCGATGATTGGAATAGAAGAAAAAGAAGCTCGAGAAATCGTCATCTTCGAGTTGTTGTTGAAGTGTTCCAATTTCGCAACAGCGAACAAAACAGACCGGAATTTTGACATACTAACACATTAATCTTATCGATTCGCAGCCAGCAAGCTGCCTTAAGACTTTGAATCTAACAGAGTTCGTGAAACTTAAGAGACCAGAGTTGTGGACGATGAGATCACTGGAAAGATAAAGCAATCTGATCCAAACTTCTTTTCCTCAATGTCTTTTTCCTCGGTCATTGCAAGGACAGCAAATCCCAAAAGATCCCCTCCTCACCCAGCAAAAGCAAAAGGTAAGCTTGGTTGCAAGACGGAGAACATTCTTTCACTGCCTTCGCTCTGGAGAAAAAATCCGACAATCAGCAACAGACGGTTTAATCCATTCATCGGTTCATCAACAGACGGTAATAATTTCCACTTTAAATCGGGATCTCACTCGCATCCATATCTCCAGTCACAGTCGAATTGCGTCTGCCTGACTATCAAAATCAGGCATCAAAGACACCAAAATCAGAAGGACTGAGTTTAGATGCACTGTCTATTGAGGATGGAAATGAAATTCGACTGTGTTTCCTCGGATCGAGTTGATTACAGCAGGATTCTGTTGACCTTGACCTGGAAAAGCTGCAGGGTGAGATGGCTTCCGCATTCACAACGTGTGGGGCGTTTGGCATCTTTTTTTGGGGCGACTGCCGTTTTCCGCAGGTTTCGCGAGCCCGCATTATCCTTCATGCATATTTTGCCTTCTTTTCAGTTAAACTTTTCGTATTTTACCTTTCTAAAGGTTTGTTTTTGTCTGTTGTGGACTAGAGGTGCATCCTGCTGCAAACTACCGAGCATAATGTGCTTCAGGCTTTTCTCGTTTCCTGAGTGATGAGTGACTCCGTCCTTTCTCCAATAAGCTCTTCTCATTCAAAACATGTGGAATCATACCCGGGCTGGCACCATCAGGTTTTCTGCACTCAGGTTAAACAAAGTTTTTTCAAAAAACCCGTAATTACTTATTGGTTTTTCGTCTGAACCTGAGACACTAAGTTGTTATGGAGCTAACCATAGTGAAAGGGCAGTGTCTGATGTAGGTTCATGTACTAGCTTGAACACGGGAGCTAATAATGGGGATAAATGTCAATCTCCAAGGAAGCGGAACGTAGCTTCTTGGCCTGCTCCTCTGTATGTAAACAATTCTGAACATCGCTCCCAACATAAAACTCGTGTAAATTCCCAATGCAACCCTTTCAATAGTCTAATACAATTGATTAAAACCATAGTTGAAATCAGGGTTTTAAGGTTCTCTAGTCAACCCAAAATTATTTTCGATAAATAATTTACTATTTTTAAAAAATACTATTTTGCTAGACTTACATGATATTAAAGTAGACCAGGCAGTACCCAAGTCTCGAGTTGTCACATCCCGCCGCCTCCACTTCAGTTGTCATTTCAATTCAGTTATTACTGAAAGAAGAGACTGCAGGGTTGAGGTGTATGATCAAGCGAAAGTCCCATCGGGAAAAAAATAGCCCATGTAGAAGATGTCAGAGGGAAGTCTACACTTGACAATCGGTTGAGACCTCTACGGCACATTTTCTTGCACGGAGCTACATCCCTCATTTCATGGTATGACGGAACTCTGCTTTGGGAGTACATGTGGATGCTAGGATTTACTCTCTCTCTCTCTCCATTTTCCGTCTACGTGTTGCACTCTTCTGACTCTATTATATTCTATCAATAGTCTGATGAAAGAAGAACAAATCTTTTGCTGTGAGCTGGACTGAATCCCATACGAAGTAAACTTTGGTATATGACAGTAGTTCTTTGCACTGTCTCAAGAGCTTCTTCTACATGAAAAACATTAAATACCCATACACGGTAAGAGCTTGGTTTGAGTCACTTCACCATTGGTATAGACAACTTTTTATTAATGCTAACACACCATAGATAATTACTTCACGATTTTAGTAAGTAAATTAGTTGAATGAAGGTGATGGATTTTTTATTCTCAAGGGGAATTATGAATACAGAGTTGATTTATGATTAAAATATATATATAATTTCCAGTAAACACATTTTTCCGTATTCCGTACACACTTCCTACATCCCATTCTAGTAAACACATTTTTCCATACCACACTAGTATTTCTATTTTGAATAGTTTGTATACTTATTCTAAGTAACTAAAGACGATTATAATGAATTATCTATAATTTTCAATTGATAAGTAAAGATTGATTGTATCCCCAGTCAATATAATCCAAAATACCTGGCATCTGTAAAAAAGTGGAGGTCAGCAAAAACAGTCAACTTTTTGCTCCCCTAAGTGCATGATATACAAACGGATAAAAAAAAATTAGACATTTTAAGTTGGATTGAATTAAGCTTACACGCTTGTTCTCTCGTCTTTTTAAAAAAATGCATATGACTCTCAACACCCCTGAACAACAAGAATACATCCATCAATTCATTAGTACGAAAAAAGACATTAGATTAAAACACAGAACTCCAAACTAGATAACGAAGCATAAATTCGGAACGTGCTCTAGGGCCGTGTTCACTGGCATGTTAATGAAGACAGTATAATCTTGAGTAAATTAAAACCAGACACATTTGAGGATTTCAAATTGACAGCACTGACTAACTTACCACTTTCTACACTCAGCTCAATTTCGTTCTTCTCGCTTCCTTGCAAAGCATTCTTGAATGCTCCCTCCAGTAGTGGAAAAATTATGTGTAGTTAAATAATTAGTGTGATTGTAAAATATATGTGTCATGTTCACGTTCATGTTTATCAATTCACTTGAATTGGTTTGAAGTTTAAAATTTTACTATCTTGCGCATTGGAAAAATCTATTAGGAAAATAATGTATTCATTCTAGATATTTTTCAAGTTTTTTTAAAATTTTTTCTACAATGAAAATATCAGTAAGTAATGAATTGAATATTTTTAACTTCTCAATTTTAATTAAGATCTTCATTTCACAAATTTCTCTTTGATTTATTTTTTTGCGTAAAATGACAAAAAATCTTTACAAGTTAGTTTAGATTATCTTGTATTTTAATTTGCAAACATATAAATTTTACTCACCGCGACATGCATGATTTTATGTTGAATTTTAATCAAACTACATGAAAGAAATGATGAGAGATTGGATGTGAAAGTGACTTTCAAATTGGAATATAAATAACTTCAACCAGTATCTCTAAAATTTCTAAAATTGGTACTTAGACTTTTTTTAAATAGATACATTAATGATTGCTGATTGGGTTTTACCAAATCAAACGAATTAAATGAAGCATTATTTTCTATTAGTTGTAGATAGGTATGATATCATGAGTCTGGATAAAAAACAAAATTGGTAGAAATCTACAAGCAAGACATGATACAAATATAGATTGTGAAAGTTTTTGACAGATTTTAAGCTTTTTCGATAGAAATCATACACCTAGATTTAATTCACTAGAATTAGTCTGATGGACAGTTCCATGAGCACTGCAAGGTCAATCCCATATCGGAGTCCACATGGGCCCAATTCATGTGAGTACACAGTATCGCATAACCATGATGACGTGGTTATGACTGAGGCGACGGCTCTGGAGCATCGATGGCTAGGTCAGGGAAGCACCAGGCAGGGGACAAGGGTCCCTCAGTTGTGGAAAAACGGGACAAGATCGCTGGCCCCGATCGGGACCACGATCCCGAATTCTGTAGAGATCGAGCACGGAAGGAGTACGTAATTCGATATAAGGTGAGTTGCCGTTGCAAATATCTGCAGAATAATGAAAGCACCGCAAGGATCGACGAGAGCAGGAAGAAAGATAGCGAATGCTTCTGTTTCTAGATATCGGACACGTAACCCGGCCCGGGACTGCATCGAGCACATCAGCATCTGGAGCTGGAAGTGTCATTCTTGTGAGAGGCAGAGCAGCGGGGAACCGGGGATGAGACAAGTGACCTCTCCATGGACTGCATCTTTCCTCCCGCCAGTAACATGGACCGCCTGCAACTTCGCTCATGTAAATGCCCACGGGACGCTGCAAAAGCTGGCCCTATAACCACCACATTCGTGTATAATAGTAGTAAGGTTGCGAACCAAGGAAGAATTCAGACTCGATGATTGCTGGCTTTCTCGCAACTGCTCACTGCGTCAAACATGTGGCTCGTTTGAGAGCTGAGTAGGATCTGCAATGTCAAATTAATCTGGACCTGATTTCTTCGGGATGAATCATTTCGTGATTTACCGAGAAGTGTGTTTGTTCAGTCACTGGACAAAGTACTTGTAATAATGGATAAGTACCATGCTGCCGGAAAGTGCTCCACAGTTGTCAGTCCGGAGGACTCACGATTTCGTCCTGAAAATTGCACGTCAACGGAACTTTGTACAGTGGAGTACCGAGCACGGTACCGAAACAGGAGTTTTCATATACTACTTTTATCTCGACCTTCACATTCAACCTACATCCAACCCCTTTCATTTTTTATCGAATGAAACGACAAGGTCAAGAGGCGTAACGAGGTGTTGCTATTTTGCAGTCGCAGAATTAAATTGTGCAAACTGCAACAGATATTTGATGATTTTTCTAGATAAGGCGGTTCTGATTAGCAGAAGCCAAAGATGTCACCACCATGTTCAGGTGTACTGGGATAACACTTCAATCACACCAAGCAAGTCCCTTGACATGCATCTTTTGGAGAAATTATTCCGAAGAAAACTTCCACGCACTTCTCCCCTTCATGTCCTTCGTCCGCGAGTGAATTGGTTCGGCAGTTGTAATCGGTAAAGGATATATTCCAAATATAAGTGAGTACTATTGCAAATGAAGTTATCACTTCAAGATGACTTGAAGAATAATCTTAAAACAAAATACATCTAGACCATAGCAACCTCTGGTCACATCACATCGATGATTCCATCATGGATGACACTCTATCTCCTCGTCATGCAAGAGAACATATCATACTAGGAAACATGAAATACTACTCTTTTCTTGTTAGCAAACCATATGCTTTACTTTTAATATAGTATGTAGGTTGTCTACTAACTAAGTACACTAATTAGTACAATAATAGTCTACTAAATCATTGTGCTTGATGTTTTCTTTGCATACTTTATAAATTTTGGAGATTTTTCATTGAAAAAAAAATTTATTTCCAAAGAAATTTGTCAAACATGTAGCTGCACAACATGTACATGATGGAATAGTGGCATCGTATTGCCTTCATGTGCAATGTTTAGTCAGGTTTGATTTTTGTGGAGACCGGGAGTTGACGAGCTCCTCCTTATCTCCCTATTCATATGCACTTCTCTAGAATAGACATCCTCTCAAAGGTGGAAGATTTACCGGTATCTCCACGTAAATATGAGCTTTACTTTTTCAACTTCCATTCTATCTCAAGGAAGCTCATTTGTAAACCTTTCCGAAAATGGAGTTGATATACTCGCCCATTTAATAACAACGACTATCTCAGTTACTTCTCTTATTTATATAGTATCTTCTATATATGTTATCTATTGTATTATCGAGCTTGTTCGTATTTCATCGATGTCTATATGACCTTCATCTTACTTCTTTCGGTATATCAATTTATGACTTGATGAGGTTGTATAGGTTACACATTTCTTTACATCTTTTCTCCAATTGAACATTAATTTTATGAAAAATCTAAAGACTATCAAGATTTTTAATTCGAAAGTTAATGAAACTATGTGCCATGAGTAAACATATTCTGGCCAATAATTTATTGATTTTTACAGTATTCAGTTTTATTTCAGGAGATATGAGTAAGATATATTTTTTATTTTGATTATTAGGAAACTTCGTATATCATTTTCAACATCTTATTATCTTTACTTAGGTAGAATTAAAATAAATATTACTCAAGATGTAAATATAATTATATTATAATGGATTATCAATAGTTTTCATGTAAGTAATCATTATGTTTTGTGGATTGAAAATAAATACCATAATTGAGAATGAAATGTCAACAATATATGTGTTTGGAATAGATGATGTGAATGAAATTTTACTTTCTTTTATTTGTGTGAAAACATTCTATGTATCTCTCATATTAAGAGTTGTGTTTATTTTTTGAATGAACTATTATTTCAATCCCTAGTTTTTCAATGATATTATATTTATATGGCTCTTTTGCTTTTTTTTAAATGTGTACTAATTCATTTGTAATAGAAAATATGTGATGATAAAATTTAATTTTTCAAAAGTATGTAATGGTTTGTAGAGATCGTTGATTTGCATATAGAGAGAAGGAGAAAAAAATTTGTGATTTTGCATGTATGAAAATGCATGATAGAATTCAAATATCTCAATAGCCAATCTCCAAAAATAGTACAAATAACTAAAAGAAAATAAGAAAAGCAAAACAAAACAAAGTATAAGTATAATTGTGTATGCATGTTTGGAGCGTTCACCAATTTTAAAAATGCAAAAACTTAACAAGTGAGATTTGGATTTCTTTCACGCATGTTTAGATATCAATTCTTATACATGTGTGTGAAAAAATGATTGTTTAGAATTGCTATGTGAATGTAAAGAAAGTAATGCAAGAAAATAATCAATAAGATAAAATCTATGATTTATCACTTTGAAATTTGATAATACACCAAGTTTTATCCTATAATGACTATGGCTTAGTGCTAGTTAATTCTCGTTTAAAGAATAATCTTGTGTTAGATTTCTTTCTAGAACTTTTGCAAAATAAGTATATAATTACAGGTTTATGTTACCTCTATGCTAGGAAGTTTTTAGTTACCTATTTATGATATTACTCTGTCATGTTATGTCTACGGTTTAGTTTTAGTTAACTCTCGTTTCAAAAGGTACCTTGTGTTAGATTTCCATCTAGAAGTTCCCGTGGAGCAATAATATATGTTATAGAGTTTATTGTTTAATCAACACGATTTAAAGAGTAGATGGTTGAGGTTAACTCCGATTAAAGAGTAACTTAAGTTTTCCTATTTATAGCTATGTTGGTAGTTAATCACATTTGTAATAATTATATATAGCCGGTGTATATATATAATAGCATATATATATCCTGAAGCTTCTACGTTGGGAACATTTGTTTTTTCACCGTCACGTGTTTTTCCTACGTGAACGTCTTCCTCTAAAAGTTGAACCACTTTACTCTTGTATGTACTCTGTCTGTTTGTATATCTACATGTCTATCTATCATTGTGTATATTTCAAAATGACGTAATTTTCAAAAAATTATATAATTCTTGAATCTATTGATGAAATATTAAAATTTTAAATTATACAAATTATTGAGTATAACTTAATCGAAGTTAACCTCAATAATATTAGGTTCCGCTATTTATAATTAAGTTGGTCCTCAGTTGGTGTTGGATATAACTATTTATAGTTAGGTTGGTCCTCGCTCGGTGTTGGGTAAATATACCCGGATGTTCTTGCGCTGTTCACATTTGTTATATGATTTCGGTAGTAAACTTTTTAGTGTGTTTTTCTCTCGGGAATTTAGTATTCTGAAGGGTGAATCACTTTTACAACTATGTGCACTCTGTTATCAATGTCTTGGATATTTGAGTTGACAGGAATAACCATCATTTTTAAATGTTCAGAACCAATACTCTGTAAATATAAAGAACGTGGAAATATTATCTGTTTTACAAACAAAATTCAAATTAACTAACAAGTACATAACTTTGTATTTGTTATTTCTTGAAATATTACATGAACAGAAAACAGCATGTTCTTATAAAGCGAGCTGGGCAACCTTCGCCACAAGAACCACGTCATTGACGTTTCATCCAGCTGCAACGGACGGACTGTAATAACTTCGAAAAGGCCACGTGTCGGACAGATGGATTAAATCCCGAGGGCTCGAAATTAAGAAGGGGTAAACGAAAATGGCAGAATTGCAGCGCACTGATTAGCGGCAGGGGCGGAGCTGAAACCACGAACTATCGAACGATGGAATTTAAAGGCCCGGTGGAAGCGTCGAGCGTCGGCTATAAGAATAAAGCGCGCAGCAAGGCTCTCCCCGGTCTACGAGCGCTTCAGTCGTGGCAAATGCACAAGAATGTTCACATTCTCGGCAGAAAGTCGAGCTTCTGAGATAAGCGCTGCTGTTCACCGACTGACTACCACTGTTCGACAACACAGCCGAATTCCCCGAGTCCCAACTGAGAGGAAGTGGAGTGAGGGAGGAGGAGGCGAGTTGGGTTGGGTTGGGTCGCGTTGTGGGTTGGGTGGATAGATTGCTGCTGCTGCTGCTGCTACTGCTGCTACTGTCTTTTGTCGCTACTGTCTGGGTGCTTCGGTGTGAGGAGGGGGGGACGAGGACGGACTAGGAGGGAGGACGACGACGACGACTACGACGTTGTTGATGTTGCACGGCAGTCTGATCAATTCCAGATCGATTCCCGGGGGGAGAGAGCTAGAGAGAGCGAGCGAGAGAAGGGTAGGGGGACGGGGAGGCAGGGACAGATTTCTGTGGAGCGTGCGTGAGGTAGATTTTTCGATGGAGTGTGTGCATGAGTTTTAGGTCTGGATTTATTCGTGGAAGTGGTTCTGAATTCCTCGATAGGCCCGTCTCTGTGCAGACGAGAACAAATCCGTTTGTTCATCATCATGATACCAGGGAGCTAACAGATACCAGAGATTTACACCTGGAGGTTGCATGTCTGTACCCTCTGCTACGTCTTAATTTCTCCTGACTTGTCCTGAAAGGAACAGAATTGCCAGCTGAGTTTAGTGGGGGGGAATTACAGAGGAAGTGATAGGTGCAGAAGGAGAGGGGGCAAAGAGGGAGGAGGAGGAGGAATTTGGACACCTCGGAATTGGGTCGAGCTATTCTGAAGAGACGAGGGGAAGGATCAAGAGGAGTAGACGAGAGGAGAGGCGGTATAGAATGCACTTTTAGTAAGAAGGAAGGCAAGAGCTGTCAATTTGTGAAGTTGAGAGGGAGGCAGCATGGATATGCCCACTGAGATTCAGCATGATACGAATAGGTATGAGTTGGTGCGGGATATTGGGTCGGGTAATTTTGGAGTGGCCAGACTCATGAAAGACAAGCTGACCCGAGAGATGGTGGCTATAAAATACATCGAGCGTGGAGAGAAAATTGACGAGAATGTCAAGAGGGAAATCATCAACCATAGGTCTCTTCGTCATCCCAACATTGTACGATTCAAGGAGCTATTGGTCACTCCGACTCACTTGGCAATTGTCATGGAATATGCCGCCGGGGGAGAGCTGTTCGAACGTATTTGCAACATGGGGCGCTTCAGCGAGGACGAGGCCAGATTCTTTTTCCAGCAGCTCATTTCTGGAGTCAGCTACTGCCATTCGATGCAAATATGTCACCGAGATCTGAAACTGGAGAACACGCTTCTGGATGGGAGTCCTGCCCCTCGCCTGAAGATTTGTGACTTCGGATATTCAAAGTCGTCTCTCCTTCATTCCCAGCCCAAGTCCACGGTGGGCACGCCTGCGTATATTGCCCCGGAAGTGCTCGCGAAGAAAGAGTATGATGGCAAGCTGGCCGACGTGTGGTCGTGTGGAGTGACACTTTTCGTGATGCTGGTTGGAGCGTACCCGTTTGAAGACCCTGAAGATCGGAAGAATTTCGTCAAAACCATAAGACGAATAATGAATGTGTCGTACTCTATTCCAGAATATGTACAAATTTCAAGTGAGTGCAGACATTTGTTAACGCGAATTTTCGTCACAAATCCAGCGGAACGAATTACGATGGAAGAGATTCAGGCGCATCCGTGGTTTTTAAGAAACCTGCCAGCGGACATTGAGGATGGGTCCAACGTCAACAGCTACATTTTCGATGACCCCAATCATCCCCCGCAAAGCATCGAAGAGATACACCAGCTCATCAACGAAGCCCGAATTCCTGGACCAGGGCAAAGTACCGATGCCCTACTCGGTGACTCCGGCGAGGCCGACGATTGTGACTTGGACGTCGATGTAGAGAGTGATGGGGAGTTCGTTTGCTCCATGTAGCTATACCTCTCACACGCCACAGTGCTGCCCATGAAACCGCTTCGCACGAAGTGCCAGGCTCTGGCACGGCAAAGCCAAGCCATGCACAGAATTACACGAGAGTTCTGCTCATCGGATCAATCAGTTGCTGCAGTCGCCTTATTTGTAGTTCTCCGTTTTATCTCATTCTTGCTACTTGCTACTTGCTAGATTTTGCTAGATTGCGTCGCTAATCCTCGATTAGTCGGCGCTGCCTCACAGTGGACTGTGAGGCCTGTAAGTTAGTTCATTGTACCTACCGATCTTTTCTGTTTGATGATAGGATAAAACAGACATCCTTATGTTTAGCTGCTGGAAGCTGAGTAGCACAAAGTTTCGAAAATAGGATCTTGTGGAGTCTATTACTGCAGGCTCTGTGAGTTCCCAAGTATGCAATTCCAGCTGATGATGCTCCTATATCTAAATTAGAGGTTCCCGCAGCTCCTTGAAGAGCTCTGGCAGTGGACAAATTTTGTTGGCTCTGCCATGCCCTTGAAACAGGTGTGTGTGGGTTGTAGGTAGCTGATGGAACTTAAGTACAGAGTTAGTCCGCCCCCTTATGGGCTTAGGTTGATGCAGCATCTTGTGTACAGGAAACACATTAAGGAACGTATAACTGCCACCAGTCTCATTTGAGGTCTCCCCTCTGGCCAAGGTATAGATTGTAAACTCGTTCGAAGAGCACGATGCTTACTTAATACAGTAGTAGTACTTTCTGTCACTGGGACCGAGCGTTCACGATCCATGGAATGAAGGCATGTCCCGGGAATTTTCATTTGGGTACCTCCTCCTGTCCTGCCGGCCTGAGCAGCCAGCATCGAGAGAGCGTAGATGTAGAAAGAGCTTTGAAAGCTGTCGAATCCATGGCTGTTTTGTGAGTTGCAAGACTCTTCGGCCGTTTGCCAATCGTTTTTGAATGTGCAGTATTGTATGCGGTCTAACAGCGGGGAAGCTATATCATGGTTGTACAACTGCTTTTCTGATGTTCCTCCAGGACCTGTCAGCTTCGACAGGACCTATATCCAGTTGTATATCTTTCATTTGTCGCCCAAGGCGAAGACTTCTTTTGTGAACCATTTATTGTACCTGCTGTACGAGGAAGCTTGTATTTTGACTGGCTGACTATGGCGTATGGCATGTCCCTTTGCAGTTAATGACAGCTGGTGAATGAAGTTCCCGGTCTCTTTCTCGCAGGAAAGATCTCTTGCTCCGCTTATCAAGATTTGAGTTCTTGGCAAAATCAGAGGCGGATTAGAATTAGAAGTGCCGACCATCGACACGTGTTTCTCATCGATATTTTTTCGTGGGATTTCTATGTAGGCCGAAATTGAAAAGAGCGAAATTAAAATTGAAAGACTTTACAAATTCGTGAGAGGTTATCAACTTACTGGACATCACAGCCAAGAGTTTTTCAAAGGTTTGCTACTTGGGAAACAACAACGACGACAGTCGAACAGCACTGAAGTACACGGGGAAACATATACTCATATCCAAGAATTGAATCCCGGGAAGCTGGAGTTAATTGAAGTTCTTGGATCTTGTAACTCTGCTGCAGAAATTTGTGAATTGCGCTGCCTGTCTCCCGAACTGAACATCAAACAGCCAGTCCTCCAAAAAGATGTACACTGCCTTTGGTTCTCCTCCACATGCCGAAAGCAGTAATTCGTAGACTTACTCTTGACAACCAAAGAGAGAAGACAATGTCGTATACCGAATGAATCATACGATGTATGGGACTTTTTACCTTCTGACCTAGCTAGACTACGAAATAAGTCTGTGAAGGATCGAACTCCAATGTCTCGGGACGGACAGTTGACGATGGAAGTCAGATTTAAGGCGAAGACCAAAGATAAATAGACTGATCCTGTACCTTCTTCTTCAAGACAAAAGGATCGCAGACCAGACCTAAAAATCGACCAAAAGCACTGCTTGCCATGACGAGGAGCGTTCCCAAAAAGTTTGTCCTGCTTAGATGCTGACCATGTCTAAGGACAGAGAACAGAGGAAAAGGTGCAGAGTGTGTAGGACGGTGTTCTCCAGAGAGTCAAAGTCTCAAAACCTGACCTGCAAATCAGAAGTCTGTAGAGGTACGTACTGCAGTTGCAGGCTTCCTGTAATATCTGGAAAACGAGGCAACATCTGTATTCGAACATGTGTTAATCGAGTGTAGATCCTACAACCTGAAAGGCTACTGGAAGTAGGTGAACGTCATGCAGATCCGAGACCAACGACAAGCATTACAAACTGAGTTTTAAGGAACGAGTGTATTTGCTTCACTGCATCAATAATATACAGATGTAGATAGCTGCGGTACTTCAACAATTCAATTCAAATCAAAGCTGCTTCTATATCCGATTACAATTTTCTTCGAAGATGTGAAGTCCTAAATCTTGAAGCGCATAGGTATCATACTTCACTTTGTCCTTTATCCGGCATCTGTTATTTGAGCTCAATCAGTCAGTTCTTAATTTTAGAACTGATCCTCTACAAGGATTTAAGACATTGTGATATTCTCTATCTAGTCGAATTCTGTGTCATGTTTTCTCAGTAACACGTTCAGTGTACCACGGCCGCTATACTTACGTATCATATTCTTCTGAATGTTCTTTTATTACTTACAAACCTTCTAGTGCCCTATCTATGAACAATCTCTGCGAGGTTTGGAAATTTAGGAATCTGGTCATCAATTATTCTATCACAGCTTTCAATACAGCCTATTCTGACTTAGATGATCAAACTATAGTGCATCCACGACAATCGTAATTTTTTTCCTTGTGGATAATCCCAAAGATTGCTACAAAACACGGTCTGTAAATGTTCAGTTCATATCTCTGACCCTACCAACAGTTGGTGAGAGATTGTACTATATGTCTTCCAATATCTAATTTCTGTTGCACTTCGAAGACGGTACATAGGTCAACGACTTGATCTTCAAAAGGCGGATGCTGAGTCCCCCGTTACGATTTCGTGAGTACACGTAGACTTGTTTTCAAATTTGCTTGCTTACTATCCTGCATATGCATGTGCATTCGCCTATTTGGTCAATGACTTACATGGATCATCTTGCTCATCACTGAGTCAAGCAATACGTTGTTCAATTTCCTGTGCTCAGAGTCTAAGAATTTCGTCATATGCATGCATGACTGTTGTATGCATGCTACATTTATTGCTTGATTGTGCCAAAAGCTTCATAAAAGAATAGCACTGTGGTGAAAGTGTTCTTTGTCAAATATGTTGAAAGCTTTATCCTAAAATGCTGTAGCTGGATTCTGTTACCTGCCATAGCCTGAAGATCCCAGACCCAGTGCCCGGATTAGAGCATTGCCACCACTTGGCAATGCTAAAAACCAGATACAAAATCAGTGGGAATAGCTCACACCAGAAATTTTGGCAACAAACAATGAAGAGCTCAGTTTATGCACCATCTCTGAAGTGGTTGTTGTGCGCTGATTGTGAAGATAATCAGGAATTCAGGCCGTTGTACAATGCAACTCATCAATTATCAGAAGCACATGCATCCTACAGTTTTTGTGAGTAAAGGGATCATGTCAGAACTGACCTGCTCCATCATTTACTCCACGAAACTAAACTGTCCATGAGAGATGAAGTTCAAGTTTGCGGAGTAATTGGTGTCGAGGAGAATAATTGTTTCAGGAATGTCATTGGCTTTTTTCAGGAACTCATGCCTTGAACATGTCTGTCTTTGGCATTCCCAGGTCGTCAGAGGGGTGATTGCATGCATATTTCCTCAAACTCCACAATTCATGATTTACTTTTGTCACAGTCCTGCACAGAATTTTTCAGTGCTTTATGGAGGGGCTCCTAAAGTATAAAACATGAGTAAATGCCCTCTTATCTGCAATCATGTAAGCATTCACTGCACCGAGTAACGGAGATGAACTCAAGGCTCAAGTCCAGTCCCCGTAGCAGTTTTCTGGTTAGAGCATGAAGGAATATATACATTCATGTCAAGGGATAACTAGTGATCAATGGCAATAAATTAGAAAATAGAAAAGCTCCTGACCGGGATATCAATTCCGCACTTTCCGAAACTGGAATGCTTCGTCATTCGCATTTAGCATTTGCCCCAGGACCATCTCTGACTGAGAGGACAATAAAATAAAACCCATAACAGAAGCAATAAGTGATGACGACTGACTAATGCGACCGTACACTACATCTCTCTTTTCATGGATGCAGTGGCTCTGCTCACGGTAGCGTTTGCTTTAGCCGTACAGTCTCGGGCTCCCTGTCTGGCTCCTCTTTCATGCATGGCTGTGGGCCTTTGGGCATCGTGGACTTTCAAATCACTCGAGCTCAATTGGTCGTAGTTTGTCTTTTGGATCTCGTGTGGGCCGCGTGTCGCGCTTCAATTGAATCAAAACCTGGAATGTTCACGTTCATATTACGGGACAAATCGAGACTGTATATTTTCGAACTGTGCGCTTGCATGTAATTGGTCGGTAGACAAGTGCCCAGATTCTCCTTTGTACCCCCTCCGAATCTCCAAGCGCTCGATTTACCTCGAAGGGAAGGTCGTGCTTCCACAATTCGTCCACGATGACAATTCTTGCATTCGGCTGCTTCACTTGTGGCCATCGGGGATTTTGTCGGAAGGCCTTCCGCCGTCGGAAGTCGTTCTCATCGGGAACTGGTTCAGATGTGCTCTCCTTGCCGAATCATGGTTTTTCTCCTCCATGCTGCACCAGATTTCCGCGGCGTATGGGCGAATGTGGGAGCAGGGATTAATCAACTAGAAAGTGCCGTGGATTACTCTCTTCACTGCCTGCGAATATGAACTACTTGCATCCGATCTCGAGCATCTATCAGCCCATCAATGTGTTTGAGGTGTCGAGAAGTTCGTCTGGTCCTGTGGGGGATGAATTATCAGTCGCTCGAGCCATGCCTCAGATTATACGAACTGTGATAGTTCCCTCGGGGGAAATTTCATACGTCAATATTTTGGGAGATTCACTACCTTTTGTCGATCACGTTGTTCGGCCCGATCCTGCTTCTGTCTCTGGCGTGGGCAATGTCCACATCAACTGGCTAGAAACGATCGACGCTCATGTAATCAAGGCGGACGTTCCTGGTATGCTTTCTGGGCTTTCTCTGCGCAAGAAATTCAGTGAAACTATCGTGCAATGTTCCCGAAATTTTACGGGAGTTAAATTCTTAATCAGGTGTGGCAGCTCGTATGACCTTGTCCCCATCAACATTCCCTGCTTTGAATGGGCTGAGTTGATTTTGATCGTCATTCTAGCCAACCCCAGACCAAATTCCTTAAAGCATCCTCCCTTCAATCAGCCCCGTGTAGTTGATTCGAGTAAGAAAACGATCCCAATCTCACTTTCTATTAGAATCTGAATTCTTTATTAAAATAATCGATTAAGATTGTGAGCTGCGCAATTGCCACGTTCGATCCGAGTGGCATGACGTGTTGGTCCTAGAGGTGCCCACTACGGGAGCGTTGGGTTCGTTGGCTTCCCAATGCACGGCCTCACTGATCTCGTGGAAAGCTGTGGAGTGACTCGTCAAATCCAGTTGCAATCAGACGCTCTACCAGCAGCACGTAGACCTGACTAATTTCCGCTAAGCACACATTGTTAACGCCGGATTATACAGGCTGGTTTCGTTCCTACTGTTTCTAGGGATCAGAAACCTTGAGCTGCGAGCAGAGAGTGATCTGTACTGTCCTGTACTCTAGAGATTGCCACATATTCTCCTGCGCACGTACGGTCAAAGCACGTCTCTCCCAACGAGCCAGGGTTTATTAAAAAGCTACCCACCCCCCACCCCCCCCAACCGGTGATTCGTCCAGGTCCCTTGACAGATTCATTATTAACATCGCTCAGAGTGATGTCGTAGCCATGTTTGGGACTCCGCGAGCACTTTGACATCATTAGTTCTAATATGAGCCTTTTCGTCTTTCTTCCTATCTGATCAACATACACATTCTTTTTAGCGCTTTCGTTCCTGAAGAGAGGGAAGCCGCAGTGTCAGCTCTGCAGTTAGACATCGACAGATTCCTTCCTTGGCGTGGGTGCTGACTTAATGACTGACCTCTCAGCTCCAGTCGAGCCGACTGGGCATGAGGGGAAACGCGAAAAAGAAGAGGCGGGAGGAAAAAAATGTGAATCTCCCCAAGCTTGCATGAGTCGCAAAATTGCTCCTCGGCAACTGAAAGTCTCATCTGTCCTCGGCAGGATTGAGAAAACAGGATCTGCAGGTGGTGATCGAGGGAGGCCCTGTGTTGCAGATCAGTGGAGAGCGGTTCGAACAAGAAGCTTGGCCCCTGGATAGCATCAACAGGCGCCAAGTAGAGCGCTGGGTCGGCGGATTTGTGAGGCGCTTCCGGCTTCCAGAGAATGTTATTATTGACAGGATCAGCGCTGAGCTAGATCTCGGGGTCTTGACCATCACAGCTCCCAAACAACGAAGATTTCCAGCTGTCCAATGGTTTGTGCCCATCAGTCTGGGCGGGACAGAAGACACGAGCCCGGGAAGGTCATCGAGATCTTGGCCGGGCGATGGGAGCCTCGCGGATGCATTCCCGAGAAGGAGATTGTCGAATAGTAGCGATGGTAGTAATGACAGCCTACGACTCTCACATGGCGACGACGCGAGAGAGCAAAGCAGAGCAAGTCCTCCCCGAGCGTCTCTTGCTGAAGTCGACGATGATGCTGATCATCGCAGGCCGAGTAAGCAGAGAGCTTCTCAGAGGAGAAGTAGTGGAGCTAGCGGTGGACGACAGAGTAATGCCAGTGGGGGGAATGTCCAGAACCAGGAAGCTAGGCCTGATGAGGTTCCCACGCAGGCTAGCGATGTCGAATCCGAAGCTGCAGAGGAACCGGAGGTGGATGAGAATGCTGAAGCGGCTGTTAGGATGGTCCTGGACCAGATGTTGCAGTCGTTGGCTATGGACCAAGGTGGCACAAATAGAGAAAACGGTGGTCCGAATCAAAGTCGAAGAAGTTCTAAAGCCAGTCAATCTAGTCGCCAGAGCAGTGCGGGAAGCTCTAATGCCTCGAGAGATTCCAGTGTTGCAGGCAAATCTGGTTCTCGAAGACCTTCCAGGCGAGCCTCTCAGGCAAATAATGCAAGCACTGGTGACACTTTTGATCCACCAGAAACCTCGGCTTCAACTGAAAACCTCATGAAATCACTCGAGAGTACTCTGCAGAGAAGAATCTCTCAGACTGTCGACCTCGCTCTAGCGAGGAGGGTTTCCCAAAATTCTTCTGCTATTCATTCGGAATCTAATGCAGGCCAAGATAGTGGAGCTGGAAATACCGGTTCAAGAAGAGGCTCTAGACGAGAGTCCCAGAATAATGAGAATGCTTTGCGGAGGAGAAGATCTGATGCCTCCTCTGAAAACAGTACAGACCAGGATGGTTCAGTAAGTACTGGTTCAAGAAGACCTTCCGAAAGACTGGAGGCCTTACAATCTAACGACAATAGTCTGCAAAGAAGGAGCTCGCAGAAATCTCCACAGGCTAACGTAGGCCAGGATACAGAGTCGAATACTACCGGCTCGAGAAGAGCTTCGAGGCGACCATCCCAAAATACTGACAATGCGCAACAAAGAAGGATTGCACCAAACCGCCCTGCGAGTGAGCCACAGATTGTTGAACGTGAGGGTATTGTGGCAGTGAGTGCCGCCGCGGCAGCTGGTTCTAGGCGAGCATCCTCCTCTGCAAATGAGCAGCAAGGGAGGAGCTCACAGAACATCAACGAGAATGAAACGGAACCCTACGTTAGACAGGACAGTGAGCCACCGAGGCCCAATCCAAGAAGAGTTTCCACAGGAGCACCCACTGTCGAGAATGCATCTGAGAGAGATGCCACAACACAAGCAGTACCCTCGGTTCCAGACCAAGATTCTCCTGACAACGCCCTGCAGAGAAGGAGCTCTCAGACTGAGGCAAATGATGTGCAAAGGACGACAGCTGCACTTGAAAACATTCTTCTCAATGCGAGCGAGAAAGCTTCTGCTGATCCGAACGCTTAGACCTCTAGGAAAAATTCTCAAAGCTCTAGGCCTAATTCCGTCGATCACCAGGAGCCCCAACAACTATAAAGAGGAAACCCGCCGCTAGTCGTCACAGAATCCTTCCGGCTCCGCCGCACAGAACAAGTTCCCTTCGTCTCCTTTCTTCAAGACCAGAGGCAAGTTCATCGCTCAAGAGCTTTTAGAGGTCCCCAGTTTATAAGTGGACCTCGCGATGGACAGCATGTTATCTCGGCATTCGGAGCACATGCCTTGGTCTTCACAAGTAATTGAATAACGCTGGAGAGCATCTGGCGCCCGGTTGGAAGTGTCATGTGTGTCTGTACAGTTAAAAGGAAGAGCCTTTGACAGCCCTATTGCCCACAAGGAGCTCAGATCGCAGAAGATTACAGCAACCTCTCCTCAGTCTGAGCACATCCGGGTTTCATGATCGTGCACTCAGAACATTCAAGCCTTTCACCGCATTCACTCGACATTGAGAGTTAGTTTTGTAGATGGAAAGCACTCAGATTGCATACCCTGAACTTCTCGTTTTCCTTGTGCCCCTTATGTGAGAGCCGCAGTGCTGCAGAAACTGAAGACATGTAACTGAAGACATGTTAGCTTCCTGTAATGATAGTTTCGACCCACATGCGACTCTGTGACTCGCGCCTTGAACCCAGGATTGTACGTACAGTACTAGACCCACGAACTGTGTGCATACTCGAAAGACATCAACCGACCCACGTGCTATTGAGGTACATCTAGATACCATAGTAGTCCCTGATTCTGTCGGATACGTTGTCTCCTCGTGACCTCCTCCATCGGTCCGTGTTCCGCCGAGTCCAGTTCGCGGAGCGAATCAATCAAATCGAGAGGGTCGTGCGAATGGAGGGGAGAGGACGGTCGATAAAGAAGAAATGTTGAGATGTGCAAGATGCGTGCGGGAAGGATGAGTCTCAAAGAGAGCGCAGGACCCGGACGAAGGATTGAAAATGAAAACGGATGCCCAGCGAGGCTCTGAGACTGCAGCTGCTGCGACGTTACGAAGAAGGAGGAGGATGTTGTCCAACCTCATGAAGACTCGAGGGCCCTTCGGCTAAGAGGGACTAACCCTGCGAGGAATCAGCTCAGTGCGCATTGTTTCTTCAATCTGCATGATCATCTCCAATGGAGCACGAGTTGTCCATCACAAAAATTTCTTCCAAGCATATTCCCTCCAGTGTGCAGTGGACAAGGCTACCGCAAAAGACAGAGTCGATACGGAAACATTGATGCACACCATGTTTGCAATATCAAGTATCGGTCGATTTATGAGTCCATAGTTCTCTTGAGCTTGTCTTGTGGGAGTTAAGACAACCATGTTTCTGATGGGGAAGCTATGACACAGCGAGAGTACGCTGTCTCCAGCGAATTCAGGTACTGCTTCAGGAAACGAGTTCTTACCGCGAATATAATCGGGATACTGCTTGTAAAACTGAATCTTCTGAACCATCTTTGCTTGTTCGGCACCACGTGACGAGAGGAAAGATCTGGTGCCGTCATACTAGTGTCCAAAAATTTGTGCTGGAATCTACGTGATTCGGAAGTTTGCCCTCTCTGCCGAAACGAATGCTTGAAACGGGAATCAATATACTATTGAAATAGGATGTGGAGTGGATCGTATAGATTCCTCTATCTCTAATGCATCAACGAGCGAAAGTTCCCAGTCACTCCAGACTATATTTTCGGAGCAGTAGTGAGCTCATGCTGAAGATGTTCGATGCGGGCATCTCTACAACAGCAGGATAGATATATACATTCACGGCATCTGTCCATCTGTAATATATCCCGTCTTGTGAAGATGCGGCCTTTTCAGCCTCATTCAAGGTAATTGATAGATCGAGATACCCAGTGCACAGTAAGCCCGGAAGGGCCATGGAACACAAAACAAGCGCGCCCATAGTGGAGGTATCAGCAGCAGAGCGGAATCGAAAACTGAGTGGACTGTAAAACCACTTGGGAACAGATGATCGACGAATTGCTCTTATACAACCAATCGCCTCCCCCCCCCCCCCACCCAACATGTCGGGGTGCGTTATGGTGTTGGCCTTGTGGTTTTGTGATGGCGTCGCCGCTTTCATGGGTCATGCGCTAGATCTAGATAAGTTTATTGGAGGATGCTGTTAATATTAATTCTAGATAAGACTGATGTCGAGGGATAGCATATCCTTAGCTTCGTAACATGAATCACACCATCTTAAAGTATTTCAAACCTTGAATTTAGAGGTAAAAGTACATTGCGGAAGTCCAAGTAACGTGAACAACACAGGTGTGAGCTGGACTTGCTAGCCTAAAGACACCGTCCAACTCTGCTCCACTTCAGCTATGAGCTATGTTCGAATAAATCTGAAGATCTGGAGAAACCCCTAACATGTATATTTACAGACCTACAAGAATCATCTGTGTGACAAACCCTGGGCATTCTCAAAGTATCTAGGCTGGTTGCAAAATACCCGTAGGAACATGGAACCCGGAGGCAACTGGTTGTCATGAGACGTGTGCCTTTCAGTGTCTTCGCGTGAAGCGAGTGCTTCAGTAGCACGCCTTTCCCAGCACGGTCGTATTTTGAGTTTGTTGTATCTTGTCGATCTTGTCGCCTCAGTATGATACAAATCAAATTCACCAAAACAATCTCGATGTGTAGTCCTCATTGTTTTGTTGCTTTCATCCGGAACCATGCGGCTTTCAGATGAAACTTGATCGCTCATGCGTCGGCGATGAGCAGTCATCATCGCTACAAAATCAAAACATGCTATAAGTCATAGGAGGTGCGAGATACACATTATACAAACCTCACGAGATGTGGAACTGATCCACCAGTACCCTGCGAAGTCCCAATCTTTCAGTGAAGTGAGTAACCGGGGTCGATAGCCAAATCATCTGGCACTGTATATATACAAAGAGACGCCCCCTTGAACCGTCCACCTACTGGGAAGCAGATGCCTGTCCTCGCTGCAGAAAAGTAGACACCGCCTTCTCCACAAAGTCGCAAGCTTCTTCCGTATTCATTCTCTGTGCAACTTCGGCGCAGGTTTTGGGAGCATCGGGCCCTGTTTGTCCACTCAAAACATAAGCCAGTAGGACCAACTCTTGCTGCCATTCATGGAGAGGACACCCTGCTGCGCTCACTTCTCCAGCTGGCATCGAACGATCAGTGGCATCTGGTGGGGGCACGGCAGGGAGAGTGACTGCACAAACGCCATCAGAAAACCTGAGTTCAAGGCAAAGCTTCCAAAACCAGAAAGGGGAATCTGATGTCAGAGATGAATCCACGAGGACATCGTTCTGACCAGAGACCTAGGACTTCATTCCATATGCCAATTTTGCCCGTTCCCATGTATTTTTCTTTTGCCGTCATGTAATCCTTACTAAAGTGAGAACCAGATGCTGGACCGGTCTTGTAGAGAGGCCGTTTGCAAATGGAGGTAGATTGGAGAAAAGGAAGGACTAGAGGAAGAAAGTACTGAAAGCTTCGTTAGTTCGTTGTAAAGTTGTTTTACTTGTGTGTGAATGACTTCTGAGATGACAATGTTTTCACGAATAACCATCAGTCAAAAACAAGCGCTCCGGAAACACGGTTCAAGCAGTGATAAGTGATGGATTATCAACCTATGCAATCCTTTCGTGGCTCAGAGAGAGAAAGCACGTCGTCGAAAGTGCCAGCCCACGCATCGCGTCTGGTCAAGAAGGACTTCAAGTTGAAGAGTTTTTTCAAGGTCGCTGCGATGGAAGAATGCTCGAAGTGAGAATCAGGTGTCGGTCCTTTGGGCTCGCCCACAACTGCACCAGGCCAACCAAAATTAGGAAAAGTAATAATCTGCATAGGAGGCCAAATTAAAGCGGTAGCACGGAGGTGGTCACGGAGAGCCTCTTACGAGTGTTGCGGGGTATCCAAGGCGAGATCAAGATGGTAGGAACTCGGACACCGAGGCGGTCGAACTTGAAAAAATCAGGTGACGGTCCTATCAAGTCGTCCGGAGCCGGGATGCCAGTCGAGGGAGGGGGAACATGGTCGTACAGGCCTCCGTGCTCGTCATAAGTGATGATGAACAGCGTCTCTTCCCATTGCGGGCTGCTGCGCAGAGCTTCGTAAACCTCTTTAATTAGCTCCTCGCCGAGTCTGACGTCGTGGGGCGGGTGATTGTCATTAGCCGGAGCGAAGGGCGACTCGAAGTACCGCTGCTCGACGACCGTGTAGTTGGGCAACTTTCCAGCCTTGGCATCTTTCAGGAAGGAGCTGTACGGCGCGAAGTTGTCGATGTACTTCAAGCTGCGCAGATTCGACAAGAAGAGGGTGGCGGGAATATTTTGGTAGTAGATTTTAAAGGACTTGTTCGACTCTTCGACTGACTCGAAGACGGTTTTTTGAGGGAAGCCTTTGATCAGATCCAGAGTCACGTTGCTGATCGCTCCCTGGGACGTGGCCGAGTGGACGAAGAATCTGTTGGGCTGGGTGGAGCAAGGCAGCGAGGCGTACCATCGGGTGCAGAGCGCGAATTCCCTGGCCAGTGCGGCCGTGATAGGAATTTTGTTTGTGGGGAAGGCACTCATGACCTCGGGAGCGAAGCCAGCCTGTTCGCTTTCGGCTTCGGTGGCGAATCCACTCATCGTCGCTGGTCCTGTGCTGGAGTCTGTTCCGTAGACCTGCCTTCTGATGGCTGCGAATCCGTGAGGGGGGTCCGCCTTGGTGATGTAAGGTGAATTGTCAGTGATAGGCACCTTCACCGTTTGTTTTGGATCGTTTGGATCGGCTATGAGGTTGAATTCATCCCCTTGGAGGAAATCCGACGCCGTTTGCGAACCGGGGACCACTCCAGGATACTCGGATTTGAAATCCCGGAGCAGAAATCCGAGCATGTTATCGAAGGACCGATTCTCCATCACGAGTAGCACCACAGTTTTAATTTTTCCATCGGCACTGGTCTTGCTATCTCCGGGGGTCGCAGCGGGCCCTCGAAAACATGAACAACCAGCCCCCATTGCGAACCACGTGAATCAGACTGAAAAAATATGGCTCGGAATGATTCACTGGACTTTTCCTTTGGTGTTAGAAGCCACTAGCTCAGCATGCATGCAGCCAGCCAGCCCAACAGCTCCTCCCCCTCTCACACAGAGGTGCTTAAACGACTGATGGAAGAGCAACGCAACCCAATGCAAGAACTCTGGCTTATAGACTGCGTTGTGGAGACGAAGGAACAACCTCAGCTGAAAGAAGACTGAACGACACCTCGATATACTGCACAGTGATGAGCTCAACCATGCACCAAAGGTCCACACGGGTACCGCCTTTTATTCGAGGCAGACCTCCCCGCTATCAAGCTTCAGCTGATCTTCGAGCTCATCAGATCGAAGCAGCCTGGGCAGGTATCTAGGAGGGATAAACTCTGATCCTTTATCTTTGAGTATGGGCTGTTGAATCCGCTCTCAGCTACTCGTGGAGAGTGTGAAGGACGGAACAGAGGTACGTTGAATTGCACGATTGCTTCTACAGTCGACTCTCTGCTTTGCTGGTCGATTTGTCGGCTGGCACTTCAGTTTGACTTGAAACTGCTCACGGGAAACGCTTGGAGTACTCTTTCGTGAGATCGTTCGGCATGCTTACACACCTCGTATCCAGGGTATCGAGAATCATGAATTAGGATTATCCGGACTTTTAGCTTCGAGGAGGAGGTCAAGTCACCTCGCAGCGACGACAATCATTGCATAACCATGGCAGAAATCACACCAGCTACCGAAACACTCAATCTCTTCAACCGAGAGCTCTGGTTTAATTGAGCCCCCGGACAAGCGGACGCAACGGTTTCGTTCAGTTCCGACAACACCTCAAACAAACTACCCGGTACACTCTTCAGTCGTCACTCGCGCGGCCATGTGTTCGTATCGCTCCGCTGAATGTACAACTGCACGTTGCCGCACGTTTGAGATTAGGCCCCACACAGCACCGCCATCTGTACAAGCAGAGTACCGCTAGCGCAGCTTCAAGCCACTGCACCATCATGGACTAAAGTAGACTTCCCATGTGTTGCAAGTTTTCTATGCTTCCTCGCTTCGTCTGCCCTTTCCATGTCGGCACCTTTTCGTCTGAGACTTGCCCCGCAGTACAGTCAACCTGGCCAAATTCCGGCCTTTGTCGTTTGCGATCATGGCCTCGTTGGGCGCCTCGCCCAACAGCTGTTTCTCTCCAGCCGAAGGTGCAATGAGAGCGCGCGTCCTCCCTCCCCGACCAGTCTTTCTACACTAACTGCCTACTGACCAGACTGTCAGCTTCCCGGCAGTGTATGGACTCACTTCTTGAGTCTCACGGTTAGAATGACGTTGCCAAGCCAAAAAAACTGTTGCTGATACTCGGCCCGAGCTCTGATTGTGTGATATGTTAAAAAATTAGTGGATGGACGTAGTGAATACGACTATGATTCGGCACAAGGTTGCGTTCCTTCAACCCGCTTGCTTGTGACCACGAGGGATCGCTGGGTAATTACCGAGTGAGGAGGGGATTTCTCTTTACCTTAGCGAGATCTCGTGAGGCAGATGGGAAGTGAGGCAGATGGGAAGTTGAAAGTTGGGAGGAGTTTTTGACTGTGAGGAGCAACTCGAACTGTAGAGATCAGCGGATGGTTGGATCGATCGGCTCATCGTTGGTCTCTTGAGGTGTGAAACGTTCAACACTCTGTGGTCTAACGACTGTGAACGAGGTCCTTGTGAAGCCAGAGTCGTGAGCAGAAGTCTGAGTCGACTGTTGCAGCCTCGAGAGTCACCCCTGGTCACTGTACGTTCACGCCGCAGCTGAGCTAGCCTGGATATAAAATTATGATAATAGCTGATCAGGGATGGTTACAGTCCTCGCAGTGAGATGGGAAGCTGATGCACTCGAGGAATTAGGGTCCAGAAAGATAGAAATTATAGCACTGCGACTCTGAGCTACAGATCCGTCACTGGACTGAGACTCTGAGAGATACTTTTGCGAGCGAGTTGATTGGTGGTCTGCAGATTTGCAGATTTGCCCTCGTTGTAAAATCTTCCGGGTGTGACGATTTAGGAGGTCTGTATTTCCGAGATATGCACTTTCCTGGGATCGTCCTGCCCCGTCTTCTGTCATGAATAATATCAACAGCTTTCCCTTGTGGATACGTTTGGTGCACGTGCGAATCTGAATTTGTGATGACAGTTCATGCGCCGCACCACCATAGTGCATTTTCTCGACATTTGCAATCCCATTTCGCGTCGGTGACATTTGAGCTGCGATGCCGCACTGTCCAGTTCCCGCATTCAAGCTGCCGAAGTGCGCCGCTGGACTCTACTTGTACATTTTACTTCAATTCTCAGGGAAATCAATGTCCCTCGACGGGCATGTGTCGAGATGCGGTCAAATTTCATCGTCATGACAGTGAAACTGCGGTGCCATACGCTCGCAAAGTGCCATTCGAGCGGAATGAGTCTTCGTTGGATGTTACATGGGCAGCACTCAAGCCACGTGCAGAGATACGGTCTGGTAATTCTTTCTTCACCTGCCCTCGTGCGGTTCAATTCGTTCCAGAAGCCGAACCGGGCCGATAAATAGCATTCCCTGCCGTGTCGGACTTCCCGTTGCGCACCACGGAAACGCCCGACATCCTCTCCTCCTCTCCACTGCACTCTCACGGGCAGCCGAAGCGCCACATCCAAGCCGATTACAGCGCGAATGAAGTTCTTCCACGATTCACTCAACCAACCCTCCCCTCCCGTCTGCTCTGGAACCTAACCCATTCGCTCCTGGTTTTGGCGACCGATTCGTCGCTCGTGTTGCTCGTTGTCACACTCGTATTGAGAAGGTACAGATTGAGCTCTCGTCCATTTGCCGAGGTGATTAATACTAACGAGGTCGGCTCCTTGGACTCGTTATTTGCCCGTTAGAAAGTCAACGATTCTGGCTTCCACATTCACTTACCTCCGGAGCCATTATCTGCTGTAAATACTTGTGACTCGGGACCCATCCCTGGCCAGCCGTGGAGATGGCAACCCTCTTCGGGCTAATTTTGAAGACGTGGACTTTACTGTTCCTTGGAGTGAGCAGTACGAAGAATGGTCGAGGCTGTTAGGGCGGTTCGAGGCGATTGAGAATGCCTCCATTGCTTCCGGTTTCCGCCTAAGGCTCAAGTAAATTCGGCATCCCCTTCGCCGCCCCACTACAGTGTCTTAAAATAAGGCCCAGCGATAATTTTGGTGCGTGGCCAAAAGCTTCGTTGAACAGAATACGAAGACGAACCATCGAGGAACCTGCTCACCAAAAGTGAGCTTTGGAGACTTTTGGCCTCTCGCGCCTCCTGTTCGCTTTAGAAGCTTCCTGGACAACGAATCGAAAAGTGCTCGCCAGACGACGAGCTTGTGCTCTTCTTCTGATTCCACGAAGATTACTAATACTCGATTAATTTTGAACCATTAAGTTGTGGGAGCCGCAGAAGCGCTCATCCTCTTCATATTCAGCTGCATCCATCGATACATGCAAATATCCAATTGTTCAAACCTGAAGTTAGCTCGGATGAGGGCAAATTAGGGGTTCGAGAACACACCAGTAACCCAGACCTCATTAAAAGTGGCATTTGCCACTTTTGACACCTTTTGGTTAATTGTGGCAGCCAAAATTTCTTAAAAGTGGCATTTGTGTCATTTGAATTGGAAAATTTCTTTGGCAATCTGGAGACCATAAGAGATTGAGATTATTTCACAAGAAATGCAGACATGGTTGTTTCTACTTTGTGGCTAATTTCGGTTTCGCCCTCATGTTATGTTCAAGGTACAACTATAGCCATCAAAAGCTAACAAGAGTTTAGAGGAGTCCATGAACAGGTCGCATGATTTTTCACCGTGAGAAATACTCAAAGCACAGAGAGCTAGTACTTTGAGAAAAAATGAGTTCAAGGTTCTTGATACTAACCATGAGAATATTAGATTTCAACTGAATAGTTCCAAAATCCACGAGACGCAAATTGCATTGCTACTCAAAACCTCATTTGAAAATGAGTAATATCACCCGTCTTCTATCCTAGTACCGGAGAGAAACTTGGTTTCAGAACCAAAATATTTTTACATTAGAGTTTTAGAAAACTTTCAAGGTGTATATTTTTTTTCAAAAATTACATCCATCAAGTGATCATGCATTAATTACATTTCTGTCCACAATCGGCTCAAAACACAAATACAAGGATCCTCTTTCTAATCACTTATTGATTGCAATGCGGTTTATTGCTTGGGATATATAACATTCATCCATTGTCAGGCGAGCACTTCGTAAACTTTAGGCAGTGCTTACGAACTCGTGGAAAAATACGCCGTAAGGATCAATTGCAACCAAAGAGTCGCTGAATGAAAAAGCTTAATTGTGGCATCGGCCCAATTTCAATTGTGGCAAAGGTGGCATTTTTTACTAAAATGCCACTTTTAATGAGGGTTACGGCGTAACCCCTTATGACAATCCCGTTCCGGAGCGGAGTTCTCTGGGTGATGGGAGTAGAATTCATGGGTATTGAAATAGAACTGAAGGATATCAAAAGTAGTACACCCTCGGTAATCTGATTAAGTTATTTCATTTCACAAGTTTTAATAGTTCCCCAAGTGTTGGTGTATTACGATCTATTTTTCTCAGATATAACCACAAGATTTGTTATTGTAAATGAATCAATCCCCGTGTGACCCCAAGGGTCAAAAGTCTAAACTCTAGAACTCCACCACCAAGTAGAGAACCGTAAAGAACTCTGTTACCTAGTGCTCTAACTAGAAGAATGATTAATAACATAACAACCTATAATATAAGGCTCTAGTTGTAGTAAAGAATAGAAATTTTGCGCAACAACTTTACAAGCAACTCTAATCTCCGAATATCTAGTCCATGTAATAAATTCATGCTCTTCATACCCAATATTTCTTCCTTCACATAAAGTACAAATACTCTCAATTCTATCAATATTATACCATCTTACTTATTCAATCTCTAATCTATGAGATACCGTTCTATGCCATGCAATAATATGACGTAAAAATGTAGAGATACTGCAAGTAGCTACACTTGTTCACAATAAACAAGCTTAGGGTTCACATGAAGTTGATAAAACTTCATTTTGGTGTAGGACGTGCTCCAAACAATGTTGAAAATTTCCTAAGGGCCATTGGTTGCAACTCCCAATCCCATTCCGCCACATTTCACTTCGAGGAGCAAGTCACCACATCAAAGAACCACTTTTTAGAGCGTGTGTCGCAAAGCTTGATGAGTAAGACAAGAAGCACCAAGAGATCTCATCCATGCAATGTAAGTGATGGTCAAATAAAGAGCTTCAACCTCAAGAGTAAAACAACTTGCTTTGACAAGGAGAATGGCATAGGGAGTTTGACTTTTCAATCCCATTTCTTCTTGTAGACATATCTTCTGAACCCTCTCCAAGCACTCCCAAGCTGTCTTCTCACAATCATAGCCTCACATTTGGGTTCCATATAAAACCACCTGCAACACTAAACTCTTAAAGAACAATTTTTAAGATTCCAAGATAGAAGTATGAGCTCTTCTACGTCGGTATAATAATGAATATAGAGCTTTATAATAAGCTTTTACTCTCTTTTGCGCGCAACGTGCCCAACTATAATCATGGAAAACAGTGCCAAAGTATTTGTAATACTTCGCTTGTTCTAACTCTAATTCTTTTTAAAAAAACTTGGATCTAGTGTACACTATAATAATTTTCATTTTTCCAAATTGATTTTCATCTGATTTTGTACATCTGATTGTGTACAAATGTTTGACAAAAATATTAAAATGTTTTTGTAAATTAATGACATCACGTGCTAGTAATATGATATCATCTCAATAAATCTTTGATAAACAAGTCTCTAAGTTTGACACCTATACTTTCATAATCATCTAACCATCTGACTATTTTATCTATCAGAATCAGATGGAGGTAAATATAGAGAAGTCCAAAGTCATGATAGTGGGCACTAGATCCAAGTATTCCTTATATTACTAGGATCTACAATTAGAAGAGTTGAAGGGTTATAAATATCTAGACATTGATTTTTCTAATGATTATAGTTGGGCACTTTGTGTGCAAAAGAGAGTAGAAGGTGGTTACAAAGCTCTATATTCATTGCTAAATCGGTGTTGAAGGGCTCATCTTGTGTCTTGGAGTCTTAGGAAATTTTTATTCAGAAGCTTAGTGTTGCCGGTAGTATTGTATGGAACCCAAGTGTGGGGTCCTGGTTGTAAGAAGATAGGTTGGGAGCGTGTGGAGAGGGTGCATAAGATATTTCTACAAGAAGAATTAGGTGTGAGAAACCAAACCTCATATGCTATTCTTCTTGCAGAAATAGGTTGTTTAACTCTAGAGGCTGAAGCTCTATACTTGACCATCACTTACATCACAAGGGTAAGATCTCTTGATGCTTCTCGCCTTACTCCTCAGGCTTTGAGTACCACATGTGCCAAAGGATGGTTAGCGGATATAATAACTTGGTCTTTGAGGTGGAATGTGACGGAATGCGATTGGGACCTACAACCTATAGCACTACGTGAACGTCTAAAGGAGGAGTTTCTGAACATTATTTGGAGCAAGCGCGGCACCAAGATGCAGTTTTATCAACTTCATATGAATCCTATGCTTGTTTATTGTGAACAGTATTAACTACTTGTAGGAATCTCTACGTCCTTACGTCATATTATTGCTAGGCATAGAACTGGATCTCATAGGCTTGGAATTGAGGAAGTACGTTGGCTTAATGTTGATAGGAGTAAACGTATTTGTAGGCTATGTGATGGAAGAGAAGTTGAAGATGAAGAGCATGTATTTCTTACTTGTACTATATATACAATGATTAGAGTGACTCATAATATAAATGTAGAGAATTTTTATTCTTTGTTACAGTTAGTTCTTTTTGATTTAGAATGTTATATTATGGACATTATTAGTTATCGTTCTAGTGCTCTTGGCACTAGCTAGGGATTGGCCTTTGGGGTCTTTTCCCTTGTTTGTGGCTATCGCTTGTATTGTGTTTTTCAGCCTTTTGACCCTTTGGGTCCCCCGGGCTTGATCTATTACCATATACCATATATTTATGAAAATTCCAAATGTAGTAGGAGAGAGAGTAAAATCTTGAATAATCCCGATGGACTTAAAATCTATCAAGGCTAAATAGCGCTAATAACAGTCCAAATTGAATTGTATAACGTGACCACTACTTCAAAAAGATAAGGTGATACGTCCATCTCTTGCAACCTTTTTCATAAAAGCTTACAAGAAACCGTGTGAAAAGTTTTCTTGACATCAATGAAGGCATAAAATAAATTTTTACCATTAATTTTAGATTTTTCCATTATACAAGTAATATCAAAATATGGTCAATAATGTTGTATGTTGGGCAAATACCAACTTGAATCCTTGCTCTCTTTTGAAAACAATGTGTATGTGAATTCAACTTTGATTTCATCTACTTCCCAAACAACTTGGCAAGAATACTACCAAACATGATAGTGAGATAGTTTGTCACCAAGTGCTTATTTCTTTATTTGTGAATGGCAACAATCTTCCGTAGTGACCAGGTTGAAAAAAAACCATAGAAATAACATCTTCCAAAACTTTGATGAGAATATGTCCAATATAATCTTCTTTCAACTTGATAAATTCTAAAGACAAACCATCTAGATATTCATATTTGTCATTTGCTAATCATCTAGGTTGAATTATCAAATCTTTTTCAGAGAATAAACCACATACTGCTTTGGAATATGATATATAAGTAGCTTCAGGAAAAAAATTAATTTTTTTTGAAAAAGTTACCAAAGACTTGGGATCTAAAGAAGGTTTTGAAGATGATAGATCTAATCGTCAAGGATGAAGAATTCCAAGTACTTTTGGAATCCTTCATCAGTTCCTTCGTAAGTTCCTTAGTCAAGGATTTTTTATTCCGCCTCAAGAAAACTACTTTCTTTAGACTTCACCAAGTCTTTGTATATTGTTGTTAAAGGAAGCCAACTTTGGATATCCAAATATCTATCAACATATCTTGTCATTCCTACTTTGCATTTAAAGTCAAATCATCCATTACAAGGTAGCATACTATTTTTTTTGTTCTTATGTTTCAAAAAAAACTTAGATTCAAAGTTTTGGACAATTTTGTGAGTCGCAAACTGGTTGTATGTGAATACTTGCTCCATACAATGCAAATCAAAGGATCTAATAAATGTAATGCATACAAAAAAAATTACAAGAAATTAAGTAGAATTTGAAAGAAGCTAAAACAAATTGGCAGGTCAAAGGAGAGTTTGACTTTAACATTGAAAGAGTAAAAAAAAAAGATGCATGATCTAATTCAAGCTAAAGATTATGAACATCAAAAGTAGAGATAGGAGAACTATTAACTTAGAAGTACCAAAAAAAGTCTATTGTGCTAACGCCGATAGAGAAAAACATGTATTGAATTGAAAAGTGGAAAAGCAAGAGGTTACATTAAGAACCTTCAAATTATGAGTGGCTCCAATAGTCAAAAAATGATATGTCAATAAATATGTAAAAAAATTCTAGATTACAAATTATCCTGAATTTTTTCAAGGAAGAAGTCAAGCTTGAGCAAATTGAGTAAAACATATGCGAACATTGAAATCTCCAACTTTGATATTTGAGAATATTTCCAATGAGCCAATGAAATGGTTGATTTTGATTGCAAAAACGTGTTGAGTAGATAGGCATGGATAGTGGTGCAAAATAACAAACTGCTAAATAACAATAAAATACTCCAACCAAACCAAGACGTATTCAATGATATTGTCCATCGATATCTTGAGCTTTTAAATCTATGAGAGGTATAAGTTGTGACTTCATGAAAGTAACAATATTTCGATGACAACTTTTTGCATGTTATCTCCTTTGATTCCATGTAGACCCCATCAAAATTAATTCTTGTAGCTTAGTAGTGATATCATGTTTTTATTCTTCATGTCGACCCCACCAAAATTAATTCTTGTAGCTCAGCAGTGATATCATGTTTTTAATCTCCATGATCTCCCATATTGAAACAACACTCACATACATACTTTGTTGGTGAAAGTTTTTCAGGATATTTCACATCAACACCCTCAATTGGCTAGATTGCTAGACAAATGACTCTTTTTTTTTTTGGAAATAATGATTATTCTATCATCGCGTAAATAAGCAACAAAACCTAACTCTTGAGACTCTTTGATCTTTGCAAGCTATTTTCTTCTGGATTTTATTTGTAGTGAAATAAGATCAAGATCCAACCATATTTTCAGTCATTTGAAAATAGACTGGTTAGTCTTGGCCAAACCACGTTGAGTTTGATCAACAAACTTAACAAAATGGCTCGAGATTAAGTTCAATTTTTTCCAATACAAAAAGCTTGAGCTAATTCTAGATTATGAACATGAAGTGTGTCAATCAAAAATTTGATGACAACACTTTTGACATCTTGATTATTTTTTTTTGGTAAAACATAGATTCTAAAAAAAATTAGATGTAGATTGGTTGGCATTTTCAATCTCTTGCTCTTTACATAAAAGAAATATGAGCAACCTTTGTAGCTTCAGCATACGATTTGAATTTTGACTCTAAAGTTTTTATCACATTATGCAATCCTGTACTACTATGAGAAGTCACTACTTACAATGTCTTGGTCCGAACATCTATAATAGCTTACAAAATATCAAACATCACACTGAGATTATCTTGAATCTCTATTCTCATAATATCTTGAGAGTTTTTCAACTTTCAGATTTGAATATGTGTAAGAATAAGCTGAACAATTTGTAACTTGATTTTTTTCCTGACTCATTTGAAATTGATTGTACAAATTTAAAGATTTTGCATTGAGAAATCATTGTGTAACCAACTTCACAACTATGAGATTATAGCTCTGTTACATCTTTTTAACTTTAGTAGTTCTTCACATTGAAGTTTCATTGACTTAATAGGAATTTCTTAATATTTTTGTATCGTGAGATGAAAACTTTGATGCTTAAACATGGAAAGCTTTAGCCTTGATTTTGTTCTATTTAGAGAGATAACAATTCACATTTCTTTTGTATGTTGTACTTTGCCATGATACTACTCGGATACGTGATCTTCTCCTTTAGTTGCTAGGGATGAACATATTGCTTGTGGTGAAAGAGAGCAAGGTGAGGATCAAGTTTGAGCTGTAGACAAAATATCGGGCAACGATTAACCTAATGAATCTCATGCACACGATCCACGTCCCATTTAAGATGCAGATCACGTCAACGGGGATGTTCTCAGTCAATCCATCCGATGAATTTATCGCCTTATGGATGAGGAGATGAACTACATACTCAAAAATTGTAATTGACGACTTGTTGATCTTCATGCATGTCACAAATCAATCGTATTGAAGTGTGTGTTAAAGCTGAAACATGAAAGGGATTTGTTCAGCGACAGCAAGTAGATCTCGGCGAGGTGTTTGCATTGGTGACGACTCTCAAATCCGTTCTCATGTTGATAGCCCTTGCTGGTCTCAAAGTATGTCTTGTCCTACCGTCGATTGACCTCGTACTCACTACCGTATTTACAAACCGGCATTAGTAGCAAATTCCATCATGATTACATTTTAGACGTTGAAAGTAGATCGGCCTCTAATAGTGTAGCAACTGTCTGTCGCAAGCTGCTTCACTCGTATTTGAGTTTTGTAATTGTGATACTTGATTAGACATAAGATGTCGTAGCTCTTATAACAACGTATGTTGAAAGTGGGGAATTGTAGTGTTCGTAAAACATTTGTACTGTGATGCAACTGGACACTAAAAAATAAGCCAAATTTCTGCACTAAAGCCTTCACAAGTACATTGAGCTTTCCTAAAGTACTATCATTAAGACATTATAATATTATTCGTATGTGTGATTTGAAATTATTTGGAAGTATTTTTTTCCAAAAATAATAACAATATATGATAATTTATTGATAGTTTTAGTTTTAGTTTTAAAGATTAACTAATATACCGGATATTCCAACAAATTTTTGGAACTTAACTTCCTTGAAACCATAAGATTCTTGAAGAAAAATTCTTATTATAACAAACTAGTTTCAATATAGCTCTCATCTGTCAAACTGTACTAAAATTCACTTTTATTATAGTTCACTTATCATAATTGTTTATAACACTTCACCTACTCAAATACATAGGAGTCGTGTGAAATGAAAATCTCATGCATAGGCTCAAATGAGTGTAAAAATAAAATCCCTTTCCAATCTTGGCCCGTATAACTTCCTTCTCTTCCACTACCTGCCAAATTTTATTTTTATAAACGTATAGATCTATTTCGTAGAAGATTTACCGTTCTTAAAGTTTGCCATCAATTATACGAATTACTCATTCAAGAATTTAATTATTGTGGCAATACTGCACGCATCTGGAAAAGGTAACTACATTACATTAAGGATAACTACATTACTTGCAAATAACACAAAACCCATATCATAATAACAATATTCCATGCAAAAGACATGTTTGATTACAAATAAACTTCAGTATGACTCCACTTCACTAAGCGTACTTACAATCTTTCCAATGTAGGGAACGTTCGAACATCCCTGATGGCTATGTATGTATTTGGGATTGAAGATATTTTCACGGTCCAACATTGTACTCAATGGTAGGCAGAGCATCCAGAAAAAAAAAACACTGTATATCAGAATGACGAAGAATCCAGACTATCATACTTGAAATTTCATTCTTTGGCATGCGCGTAGAGCGAATCGGATTTGTTAAAGTGAATCTCGTTGATGGTGAGACTTAAAGCATCACTTGCTTTTCACCTCGAAATAGTTGCTCAAGAGAAATTGTATAAAGACTTCGGAAAGTTTTGAAAGACATAACAGTTGTTGGCAAATAGTTCTATTCCTTGCTATCATTGCATAATGTTATCTTAGTATTCTTTAAAATTAATCGAAGAGTGGCATATCCCTGTAATCTCATATGCTAAAGCAAATGAAACATGTTCTATAGTTAGGATATAATAATCTAAATTATCACCTAGATTTTATAAGAAACTCACTATAGATTCTCAAACACTTCAAATTAGATGTCAACAATTTCATGTGAAAGAATCCAACCTATATAAAATTTTTAAAAGCATATGTTTTACGCACAGCAACTCTATGATATAATTAAAGACTAGATTGATGAGATATCAAAATCAAATTCAGAAATCAAAATAGAACAAATTTGAGGAAATTTGTTATACAAGACTTAAAATAAAACTCAAAGTGAAAAATTGAAAAGAATTTTGATAATTGAAAGACTAGATACAACTAGTGTTGATTGACAATGTCTCAAGATTCTCTATATATATTACTAGGAAGCTACTATTAACTCATAAGTTGAAAATAGTCACCAACACCGCTTCTAGTTTGAAGTTGTATTATGTATGTTATTTCCGTGACAATATGCTACGAAAGATTTTTTAGTTCAACTACACTTAGAGACACTCAGATTGATATTGTAACCGTGATAGTAAGAATGGTAATTTTAGATTTACAAAATGTTCATTCAATATCTAACCCACAGCAGGTCACATGTTTGATTTTCTCTATAAAAAGCAGTTGATGTTATATAGCAATATTTGATGATTATTTGAATTCACTGTTTTATGGAAACAGACTTAGATAGTTTGGACAAATATATGAGATAGGGTATGATGAATTTTCCGTCGTGTAGTTAACATCACTAGCCCCATGTTACCATTCGGTTTTTATATATGTGAAACTTGATGGGGTATTTCATTAACTTTCGTTGTTTTAAATTAAGGTTGTTTGCAATCTAGGTTACTTCCAGTCAACTGGATTTGACTCTACAGGCAAGTACTCTGCTTCTTGTTTGGTCAATATGAAGTATCTTGTAGGCTTTTGTATTTTACTGCGGAGAGAATGGTTTATACATCATAAATGTATCCTGAAAAAGAGTTAGGAAACAGGTGGATGTGACATGGGGTAGCAAAGTTAGTGCACTAAGAATGTCTCGTCTTTTGACAGTGATATAAGGCAGATTGTAGGAATCGTTCAAGTTGGTTAAAAGATGTATTAAATTTTTGAAAGTTACTTGAAGCGGAGAAAAGTACACGACGGATCGTTGCTTCCCTTTCATTTTCGCGGAACCGTAATTCTCAACGGGTCTGGTTTTCAGTTTCCGCAGATGAAAAGTATCGTACAAATTTCAAAAGACAAATAAGAGGGTACATCTCCTTTTACAGCAGCCATTCCTCACTTATATCATTAATACTGTACTTAATAATGTAATATATGTCCCAATTTGTAATTACATTTGTGAGAGTATAGTTTTAAAATTAGCATAATATATGCAAACGATTTATATGACTAACTTCAATTTGATGAATAAATCAAGAAATTTTACATATTTCATATATACGGAAACATATTTTCAGAATGGATTTTTTTAATTTTAAGAATCGTAGAATGTTTCCAATAAGATAAATCATATTCAAAAAAATTATAACATTTTTTTATTAGAAAATCAAGAAACGTACTCACAAAAATTTGTTCCATATTTGATACCAATATGAAAGCTTCCGTTGTAGTGATTGAGATAATTAGTGATTTTATTTACAAATTTTCAATATATGAAATTGAAACGGAGACATCTAATATATGAAATCATAGAAAATCATAGAAGTTTTCAAGATATGAAATCTAACGGAGATAATACTTGAGTACATATATTCAAAGAGTAAATTATAACACAAGATGAATTCTAAATGCAGATTTCTGTGTAAGAACCTCCTGAATGATTCACAATTTGATGACATATAAATTATATGATGTAATTCATTAAAAAACCTATACATCTGATAAATATATTTGAGATAATTACGGAAACAGTAGAATCCTTCTTACATTACAAAAAAACAATATTACATACAGGTCTGTTTCTTTGTGTAAGGAATATTATTTTTCAAGTTCATTTCCCAATTCAAATTTTTTTTCAAAGAAAGAATTCCTATCATGTTTTTTTATTGTAAATTTTGATAATCTCTTTGAGAAAGAAACTCACGAGCTGAATAAAAACTAATTTAAAAATTGTGAAATATCATATTTACTTTCTAATTCTAAATTAATAAAAAATTAACCTCATTAAGTGGCAGAATTTCAATACATACATTTTCATACAATTTGTTTCGGGCACCCATGTTTCTGTAAACATTCAGTAAGATGCTTTGAAAGATAGCTCATATGAACTATCAAGTCGATATTTAAACGATGATAATCGAATCAACGCGCTTGACAGCCTTGATTGTTGATCGAGTATGACTGATAATATTTTTATATATCTACAATAAACTATCAGTCATACTCGATCGACTCAAAACAAAACACTTCATTCAAATTTGTTGAACTCTAAAGATTAGAAATGTCGAAACTAGCTTTGTATTACCTTAATGGCCTGATTCAGTTTTATTGCTGATATATTTTGATAGATTGAACAACCGTGTGGAGCAACTTTAATTGAATCTATTGATCAGTGTTACTTTAATTGAACAGTGTATTCACATGATCTTATCATTTCCCGTTTTAATCTCAAATCTAATTCGACGACTATGAAATTGCTTAGATAGCAGGAATGCGAGCAACAAATGAAGATTGTTTCTAATGAAGATAGCTAAGGTTTTTTACATCGATGTGTAATCATAATACAGTATGATTTATAAGTTTCACTTGAAGAGACATGCTAGACCACTAGTACAGCGTGCACATTATAAGGCTAATTTTTGGAGATAAATCAGGAAATGAGTATCTAAAATGTTTATGCAGAATCGAAACGGGAGAAGCTCATCAAGTTAATACATCAGCTGAGAATTATAACGCGTCACGGACGTGTTTAGTCAACCACGAGGCAATCCTTTGATTAAACTCCTCATCTTCTCAATTTCGCATGACACCAAATGAAGTCAGATGATCACCACATCGGCATGCCAAGTTAAACCGAAAGCCACACCAACTATAAATAGACCAAGTCAAAACATAAGATAATGGGCATCAGCAATTAGTAGAAGAAATTCCGAGCATGCGTTACTGCGATTGATTGCATACGGACGACATTCAGCATGATAGATGACATCGCAACAACTCAGAACATCCGATCGAATCGGACACGTGTCAGGAGCGACGCCGAGGATGGCAAGGTTCCAGCAATTTGTCAACATAGGATAGATTAGATCATGACAGCCTAGGTGGCAACGGGCAGGAAGCAAGAGGCAGGAAGCAAGTGGCCACACGCCTACCCGGGGTCCGGAACCCTCGAGCCCTGACCCGGGCAGTGGGGGCCGACCGCGGTTAGGTTGGGTGGGTCTCGTCCGGCGAGGCGAGGATGAGCCCGGTATATTCGTCGACAATCCGCATTTCGGGCTCCGGCGTATCGTACGCATACGGGCAGATGAAGTTGGCCTTGACGTATGTGAGGACAGAGGCAGCGTAGAGGGGAGTCGGCAGAAGCAAACGACAGAGAAATTTAAAACGAATTCCGCCGCGGTGCAAGAAATTCGGTTCGGGGCTTGGGCGGAGGCGCACGAGGACTCGAGGGCGGGCGCTTTTGTATCAAATTCCAGCCCTTCAGCGAGTCCTGATGAAGGCGAAAGAGGCGCAGCAGAGCAGAGCAGTGCAGCGGAGTGCACGGTCGGAATCTTTGGTTGCGAGCTCGCTCGCTCGCGCGATGACGGGCCTGGGGATGGAGTCGTGAGCGAGGGAGGGTGATCGCAGGCAGTTTTGCCAGAGCTGCTGGTCGAGGGTGCTGCTGGACGGAAGAGCCGATCGAGCTACGGAAGGGAAGGGAAGGTGCAGGGCGGGAGTAGGAGGGGGCCCGGACGGACCTACGGAGGGAGGGAGGGAACGAGGAAAGAGCGGAAGGACGCGAGGAGAAAATAACATCGGGCATGGCGAGGATTGCGGCTCGAGGTGCTGCGGGGAGACGACATCGATGCTCGATGATGGATACTGCGATGGAGATATTGGATCTAGCGGGCGATGCGTGAGAAGAGCATTTGGTAGGCGGGCAGCCCTTTCTCCCTCGGATCCCGGACTGCATCGAGTGGGGTCCAGGGGGAGGCCTGGACTCCGAGAGAAGGCGCGAGCGCGAGAGAGAGAGAGAGTGAAGAGAAAGAGGCTGAACGAGGTCTCGAGCGGGAGAAACGGGAGGACGATGTGAAAGACAGGGAGGTCAAGTGATCTTGAAGTCTCAGGTCGTGCATGAGAGGGGCGGTGATTATGGCCTGTGTCCTGACCATGCGGTCATGTGTATAGACAGTGGATTGACAGTTTGATGCGGCAAGATATCGGACTATGAGGCCGAGGCCATGGCTTTATGTGCTCTAAATGACGCTTTTGATTCCAGGGCTCGATCAGAAGCCAGCGTCTGCAAGGTACTTATCGACGTCATTGGCTGATTCTGGTTTGTTGTGACAGTGCTGAGTCGAAGTTACTGAGTTGTATACAGAGGTGAACTACCAGGACGATGCTCTCTTTGGACGGCGGGATTTGGACTAGAGGTAGGATTTCTGATGGTTGGTGGAACACTGAAAGAGATGGAGTTTATCTGCAAGAAAGAGCGCGGGAGAATGAATATGGAAGGCGGGAAGGCTTCACTTATGCATTCTGTGTGTAGGATGAGAGGGCCGTGCTCTCGTTGAGACCTAGTTTCGGGGCACAAATTGACAGGAGGGTCTTGTGAACTTGGCTATGGTGCCCTAGCAGCGACTCTTGACTTGCAACTTCAGAGTTGGGATGCCCACGTCTTGCAGACCCTATCTGATGCGACGATAAGGGACTTGCTTCAACAATTTTGGGTCCTCGAAGAAGCTGGATAGCGTAATACCTCCCCCGTTTCCAGGAAGATAGTGCCCGAGTTGATAACGGAACCCTGAGCAGGCGACCCTTTCTAGAGCCTGATCAACCACCTGCGGTATAGACCGGTCAAAGTTCCCTGACAGGTGAACATGCGACGAAGAGTGGGAGTTTTGAATGAGTTGGCCGCAGTTGCTTTGCACGGATGGCAACTGAGACACTTGACATTTGCCATGTGCAGTGAGTGGAGCAAGGAGTAAGGTGTGACTAGTTTGTGGGTGTAGTGGAGACGAAGGATTTGCAAGTTCTCTGGAGACCAACCTTGGTGGTCGAGGATGAAGAGGTTTGGAGAAGGTACGTAGTAACTGGAACACTATCAGCATTTGGCAGAGTTTGTTGCCCTTGGAGTATTTTGAATCACGCAAGGCTCTTCACTTCCCATTCATCTGCATGTCAACTTGCGTCGCCTCATCGTAATTCTATAAGGTTTGGCCGAAATAGTTTGTTGAGACCGAATTGTCAGTTTCTTTGGAGTCGTCTTTCTGCAAAAGGCAGTCCTCGATCTGTTTGGATTAGGTTATGTCTGAAGTGTCGGAACGAGGGTCTGTGTTATTTCGTCGTCCTCATTTTAGGTCATGATGTGTTCCAGGTGCTGTCATGTGGACAATCGGAGGGCACTGCATAATTTCACATTAAAGTTTTTGCGAGCAAGTCTGATCGAGGAGTACAACAAACGCTTCAACATGAGCGTCAAACGATGGACTGTTGTTTTGGCGTTTTCAGTCATTATTTTTGGGTTTATTGGGGAGTCGGTTGGTCTCTCATCGGAAGGGATGATTCTAATGGAGGTCCGGAAGTCCCTGCAAGATCCTGAAGATAACCTGTCAAGCTGGAATGCCACAAATATCTTTCACTGTGAATGGGATGGTGTGAGCTGCGACGGTGATAGTCGTGTCTGGTCCCTCGACCTTTCGGCCAGGAATCTGACCGGGAGTATCTCGCCTGCGATCGGCCTTTTGAGTTCTCTTAGGCAACTCAACCTGTCGTTCAACTCAATTTCGGGCTCGATTCCCAGTAGTATAGGAAATTGTACGGAGCTGGAAGTTCTTGACCTCGGAGACAACTTGTTGACTGGAAAAATTCCTACAGAGATTGGGAACTTGATCAATTTGCAGGGTTTGTACCTGATCAACAATCTTTTGGGAGGATCCATCCCTTCCTCAGTAGGAAATCTGCTCGTGCTATCCGAAATTTTGATCTACTCAAATAACATCAGCGGTCCTTTGCCTTCTTCTATAGGCAATCTAACTAGCTTGAAAGTGCTCCGTGCTGGGCAGAACTCTATCAGCGGACCTATCCCTCCAAGCATAGTCAACTGCAAGAATCTGACCTATCTTGGTCTTGCTCAAAATCTCCTTGATGGGGTGATCCCGAGAGAAATGGGGAGGATGCAAAACCTTAGAAATCTTGTTTTATGGGAAAATCTTCTTGTAGGTGGGATTCCGCCGGAGCTCGGAAATTGTAGCCGATTGAAGATGTTGGCACTATACGATAATGACCTCAGGGGGCAGATACCTCGGGAGCTTGGCAGGCTACACTCACTGAAGATGGTTTACATATATGCAAATAACCTGAATGGTAGCATCCCTGAGGAGTTGGGAAATTTGACTGCTTTAACTGAAATCGATTTTTCAGAAAACGAACTAACAGGTACCATTCCAGAGGAGCTAGGGAAGATTCGGTCCCTGGAACTTCTTTCTTTATTCGAGAATAAGCTAAGGGGTCCCATCCCGCGTAGTTTCACAGAGTTGGAGAACCTCAAGGAGCTCGACCTCTCAATGAACCAGCTCGACGGGTCTATTCCGGTTGGTCTGCAGAACCTGCCGAATCTAAGTAGGCTGATACTTTTTGATAACTTATTCAGTGGAGAGATACCCCCACTTCTTGGTAGTAATATGATGTTGAAGAACCTGGATTTATCCGAAAATTATCTGAATGGAAGCATACCAGATACTCTATGTGATTCTGAAGATCTCGAGTGGGTATACTTGAGCTCCAACCAGTTGACAGGATCTGTGCCAAGTTCTTTGGCAAGGTGCAAGACTCTTCAGCGCTTAGTGCTCATGAACAACGATCTTGTGGGGTCAGTGTTGATGGACATCACGAACAACACAGAGATCATCGATCTGGAACTCAGTAACAATTCGTTTGAAGAAACCATACCTGCAGAGCTTGCGAGGTGTCGGATGCTCAAAGTGGTTTCCTTAGCTGGCAACCGATTTCACGGAGAGCTACCCAACTCACTCGGGGAGCTCACGCATTTGGCAGCCTTCAACGTCTCCAACAATCTGTTGACCGGTAGCATCCCGTCGTCACTGGGCAACTGTTACAAGCTACTTCGCCTGGATCTAGGAGGAAACATGATCAGTGGCAGCATCCCTGCAGAGTTTGGAAACTTGACCTTGCTGGAGCAGCTATCTCTTGCAGACAATAACATTACTGGTGAAATTCCCCCGTCTCTCAGCAGCTGCTTCCACTTATCAGTTTTGGAACTGGGCGGCAACAAGTTGCAAGGATCCATTCCATCAGAGTTGGGAAAAGTTATCAGTTTACAGTATGCCCTTAACATCAGTAGTAACTCACTGTCAGGAGAAATCCCTCCTGAGCTGGGAGACCTGGTACTCCTGATGTCCTTGGATCTGAGCAACAATGAGCTCACAGGATCTATTCCAGATGCTCTTGGGAAACTGACTGGTCTTACATTCCTAAATTTATCTTACAATTTGTTGACAGGACCACTGCCCAGCGTACCCGTCTTCCAGACAATGACGGCGAGCTCCTTCGATGGGAACAAGGGTCTGTGTGGAGGATTGTTACAAATGTGCCCATCAAATAATGGTTTTTCTCCCCCACATACTCAAGGTTACATGTGGCAGGAGACAACCGTCTCTACCGGAGCGTTGGTCGGTATAATAGCCGCTGTCATTGGTGGTGCTGCTTTCATGATTATTGCAGGCGCTTGTTGGTTTTGCAAGCACCCCGGTGTTCTCTTGCCAGCCGACGAGAAACCTCACCTTTCTCAGGTTTCTCACTATGCTTCGAGTGACGGTATACATAGTGAGTTTGCAAAAGGGGCAAATAAGAATGTGCGGGTACCTTAAGGAGGAAGGAGAACTGCACTTAGCGCAGCCTGGAAGGGAGCCAACTCTAAACGCCAATGCTTTGTGGGGAGGACTTCGTACCATCCAAAGTGCAATCAGCTTCAATGCCGAACGTCCGGGCAAGGAGCAGCAACCCAACACAGAGTGTTGCGGGTTGGAATCTTGTGCAGCATGGCTACTAGCACATTGGATAGCGGCGGAGCTTCTCCTGATTGGGTCTTGTATCCCCAATCGGGCCATGGCTCCAGAGTGGTTGTTGGAGTGGCTACGAGCTTGACCTCCTTGCGTTATGATAAAAAACGCACGTTCTACATGGTGAGATCTTTTCAAAATAATATGCCGCTAGATGAAACACACGAGGCACATGTCAGAGATTTTGTTTGTCAAACTTTACCGACAAAGCCGACATGGTCGATTTCGAAGACGGCAGTTGCTGGCCTTTAAGATTATCTTGCGTCTGGTAAGTTTTACTCAATCCCATTTATTTTCTTTCCAGTGTTTTTCAAACTGTTATTTCATTGATTTCTGAGATCAGTTGTTCTACTGTCCTTTTACTGTCTTACACATGTGGGTTTGGCGTGAGTGTCGTACCAAGTCACCTTTAACCAATCATTTGCCAAGATATTGCTATCTTCTCCTGAGCTTGAGTTATGAAATTGGCCTTAGATCTCAACGTTTGGCATCATTTTGGGAAAAAGGCTAGTCTGAAGCATTCCTGTTGAATATGTGATGGCTCCACCAGTTAGGCTGAGTGACAAATAGATGTTTTCTTTCCTGAGCTCCTCCTCAAATTTTCTCATTGTCTTTTCCTGAAAGAATTAGATTCCATTCGAAGTATTCTGCAGATCGTGAGGTCGACGGCTTCTACTTAAAGCTTTGATCTTGTAGACTTTTGATAGGCACAGCTGCGTTCCAGAGCTTTATAACTTGTTTCTACGTTACAAGTACTGTAAATGTACTTTGTTAACTCCTTAGTATTTGAAACAGATTACATCGCGTGTCCTCAGTAGAGTTTGCTGAGAACCATTACTTCTATCCAAACAGTTTAGATGCATTTGATAACTACAGGACCTCGTGACGAGGAGTACTAATTTCACCCAGCTACCTGGAGAACGTGATGGCTGTGATGAAGTGGCGGTGATGCGCATATTTTGTAATCTACAGCATGTTCAATCTGGCCGGGAAGTTGTCTTTGGACATTTCCTGTGAATTTTTGGTTTGTGCTCGTCCATCTTCGTACTACCGAATTCACGAGGTTCCATTATGCTCAAATTTATGCCTTGCGCTCTGCAACGCTCGTTAGTGTGAAGTCATGTTGCCGTGTACCTCACTAGGTTCTTCGATATGATTTTTTTTCCTTGAAGACAATGTTATTTTGAAAGTTTATTTCGCAAGTTTTGCAACGAACATTGCCCTACGTTTGGCCTCGAAAGGGTTAAAGAAATCTTTGGTTGAACCTTTTAATTCTCTATGTTTGCAAATTGCCCCATCGTTGTAGAAAATACAGAACTTCGTAACAAGGAACAAGATCTCACTTCTTCTGTGTAAGAAGAAGTGAGATCTTGTACCGTTTGTGGGCAATCGTGAAGGCTTGGTGCTTTCGAATAGGGCTGTTTTCTTGCCATGTCAGAGCTGTTTTGGACTTTTTTGAACTTTTTTACTGGCGATTCTACTAAACGATGAACTTGTTACCGGTGCTTTGTACAAACGAGAGGTCAATATGGCATATGTAGCGTCATCACTTAATATGCTCTGTGCAATACTTCCCTTGATCTGGCATTGACTGCACATGAATGTGCGCAGAAACTCCGTACACCCATCTATACGTTATATTGTAACCTACTTGTGAATCCGCCAATGGACTGAATATCCATTGTGAGACGAAGTCGTACACGTCCTGTTCTAGCAAGGGAAGACAAGAACTTTGTATAATTGTTTTTCTTACCTGGGCAACCATTTGTTCAAACCTACGGTGAATTTATCATGTTTCCCTCAGGGTAGGCTCTGAAGAAGTCACGTTGCTGAAGGGCATGGAAATTGCAAGAGTTTGCAGCATGTTATACTGGCTGTATCCGTTGAAGCTGGGTTGTACCTCTCTCACTAATTTATGAACCCTCTTGTGCGTAACTCATATGAAGTGAAGGCTTGTAAGACACCCTTATCGGTCAAGGCCTTACCTAGCAATTTCCTTTCTCGATTTGCATGTGATGTCAAAGTTCTGCTTACCAATGTTATGGTTATGTACCGTTTACTCGATGCTACTGTTTTCTCGACCTAGGAACTTTGGTCTCGACCTTTATGCCCTTCTTTGCTAATTTTAGTAAGTTGATTTGAGCGAAAGTTTCAAGGGTTTTCTAGAAAGAACCTTTTATCCGTAGGTAACGTCATCGGTTTTGTCACCTTTATGGTGTGTACGGTTCTTGGCATTGTGTTTAGTAATGGGAGTTCCCTCAATTATACTCTCATCCATTTGCAGGTTCGCAAGGTCTATGGTTTTTTAGTTCTTAACCCTGTGCTAGGCATGTTAAAATATAGGTCTGAAATGGACTTTTTGTCTGTTGGGTTCCAAAGTTCACCTTAATCCCGGAGTGGTCCAGTACAGAGCCGATTCACCGAGGTACCCACTGAGGAAGCCGGACTTTATGATGTAATGGTTCTGATGCCCTTTGGTCAAATCTTGCTTCTGGTCCTTAATCCCCTCTCTCATCGGATGTGAGGAACTTTACTGTACGATTGTCTTCAAATTGCTTTAAATCACTCTGATGTATTAACCTGTCCTCCGCATCTCTGACATGTACTCTTCTTTTTGTTGTCAGGTAAATGCGTTTTTCTTGCCTTCCTTTCTCGCATGCAGTTTGTGCTTTCTACACCGTGTCAGTCCATCGAACGCTATCTCTGGACTTGCTTAAACTTTAGTCTTGCCTTGTTTACTTCGACAATCCTATGCCTTCCTTATGCATTCGTTATCGTGTCAGGCTTTGTATGTTTGCTGCCATACCGTCTTTTGGTACATGCATCGTCATGTATGACCTAGTGTAGTTGGATTCTTTTATACTCTTTAGTGTAGGCGTATTGAGCGATTTTTGTTTTCTGTACAAGATTGAAATCTTGGACAGATGTATGCAATGAATACTGAAAATGCCCCTTGCTCAAGATGATTGTTCAGTAGGTAAGTTCCCTTGTGCTGATACTCCATATCAGCAATAAGTTGACAGCTTGAACTTTTGCACCACGAAGTGTCCCTCTCTTAGGATTTTATGAGAAGCTTGGGGGGAGGTTGACATTAAGGCAGATTGAAGGATTCTGACCAACGTGTTCTTTTTAAAGCTTTGCAGGTCAACAGCACAAGATGTGTACACTTCAAGAGCAATGAAGGTACACTACTGACTGGTACAAGGAAGGCGAGCGATGAACTCGTTGACGAAATTTAATTCACTGGCTCGAGGAACGTACTGAAAAGTACTCGCGCATGTGCAAAGGGGAAGTCCAGTAGATATATAGACTTCAGTTAGCTTATAGTCAAGGATTAGTCCGTACCATATTCCCCATGCGGATGCAGAAGATTCAAGTCAGGATTAAAGAAGACTTGTATATCACACTTGACGTCGGGCTTGCGTAGATTCATACTAACCTACATGTGTAAACTCCTATTCCAGGAGGTTATAGTGTCGGACGATGTATCTATTACCATGTCGTGTCAGTAGCTCTGTAGCCGCTGTATGGAACTGGTTGAGTTGAAGAACTGGTGTTGTAACAAGGAAACTGTATAACTTAACATTTGTGCATGTCATAATATCAAGCACATAGAATTGCAATATTTGAACACGATAATGCGAACAGATGTACTAATTTATGGCCGTCGGAAGTCTTTGCATCTAATGTGTTAGTATCTGCCTTTTGACCCCCAACCGTCGTATTGGACTTATCAAACTGCTAGTATATGCCATAATACTGGGTAGAACCTTTTCTGTACAGAGCCGTGGTGGTCACTCGTTCCTTCAACTTTCTATGATACAGACAACACTTCCGAACCCTAGGAAATCAAGTCTACTTACGTTCGAAATCTTGTGGAGTTAAACCTACATTATAGTCTTGGGAGTCTTGCTTTTAAGGTTTATAAATCGATCTGGGAAGGTCATCTTTAGGTTTAGGGTTTAGAAAACGTCAGCTGTCCAGAAATCAGATTTTTTTACTCCGGAAACATGAATTGTCGCAGGAGTCACGCCACCAGCATGATAGATCGATCATCCAGGAATGGTTGGTAGTTAATGACGGATTTTGCAAATATAGCTGTTTCAGTCTTCTGGAACACTCCGCAGTGTCTGCAGATGAATCTCATGCATTTCGGAAGACGAGACGTTTGCTTGGATAGTGGCTTCATTGGGCAACCAGGACTGACTACATTATCCTCCCGAAACTAGAAGAAAATAAGATCAACTTAACACACCGCTTAGAACGTTAGAGCCAGTGTGAAACAATTTGTTTTCACTAATGTTATCGCATTGAGTGTATTACCAGAGTCGAAAGATATCTCAGAAGGCCATATATTCTGTATCAAAGGAAATTGCCCGATGTACTACTTCCCTCTCGAAGTTCTGATTTAGGTACCTGTAGACTGCGAATCGAGCGCAAAGGAAAGCAACGAAGAAAATAGGAGGGCGAAAACTCGCAATACTGTCAAGGAAAAGGATCAATCCTGCACATATAAGAAGCAAACATTTTATCTGGAAAAGCTAGGGGAAAAGTAACGTCTAGTCTTGGAGCACGCTTACATATGGCCAATTTGCAACTTGGAATGCAGATCATACTTTAGCCGTAAGGTACACAGTGTTTGTTATATATTCCTGATAAGATAGCATTGATATGCTCTGATGGCTGGGTTACAATAGGCATATAGTTAATTCGAGCAAAGTGTGGCGGATGGGATAGATGAAATAATCACATCAATTTTTTCATTATAATTGAGTGATCAATATGTTTCATTACAAGTAATAAATTATAATTAACTTGACAAGAGACAACGAATGAAACATCGTCTTGCAATTAATGAAAATATTGTAAGGTTACTTTTTGATTTTGAAGTAACATAGAACTATGAATAATAGCTATACGTTCATATGCACAGTTATACTAATGTACATGTTATTTTTCTTCTTCTTTACTTCTTAGAAAGATTTATCATACAAGTTTTTATTTGTCCATATAAAGTATTTGTTGTGGCAATTTTTTTAATAGCAATCATGTTAGATCATGTTTATTTGTATGAATTATTCTTTAATGAAAAATTTCTAGTAAATAGATTTTTTACTTAAATTTTAAAATTGTGTTTACAATTATCTTTTGCAAGTCAATACTTTGCCATCAAATTAGTCTTTGGTTTGAATAATATTCCAAAATTGTTAGCATTGAGAGTGTATTTTCATTCTCATGTTTAGATTTGAATGTTCTTAAGAGCAATTGTACTTGGCTGTATCAAGTTTGATTATCAACCTCTCTTTATGATTGGATCAACATTCAATTTGAAATCATTTCAAATTTTGTTATACATTCATTAGATCTTGATTTTTAATTGAATTCAAAATTTGTCGTTAAAATAACTTTCTGAAAAATTTCACAAATCATATATTTTGTACATTAAAAATTAAGAATAAAAATATAATTCAAAGCGTCAAATTTTTTTGAAAAAATGAATAGCAAAACACATTTAATGTCGAAACAAATTCACACAAAAGCACAAAGACATGCAAGTACAGGCTAAAAAATTATTGTGGTTTGCCATTTGACTATGTCTACGGATCACAAATTTTACTTATAAAGTTCAAAAAACTAGCTAGAGTTTTCCATCTTAGTAGTTATAGTCGAAACCCAAACTCACATCTCAACAAGTTCTAAATAACACTTGACGTGAATTACAGCCTAACAATTTTTTCCTTAATTCATTTTGAATAGACTATAATTTCCATAACCTAAAAAAATTACTTTGCAAAAATTTTTGGAAGAAAATCTAATGAATCTTCTACGATTATAGTTGGGCACGTTGTGTGCAAAAGAGTATTGAAGCTGGTTTCAAAGCTCTATATTCCTTGCTAAATAGCTGTAGAGGAGCTCATCTAGTGTCTTGGAGTCTAAGGAAATTCTTATTTATGAGCTTAGTGTTTCCCGTTATCTTATGGAACACAAGTGTGGGAATCTAGTTGTAAGAAGACAGGTTGGCAACGTTTGGAGAGAGTGCAAAAGATCTTCTTACAAGAAAAATTGGGTGTGAAGACCCAAACTTCATATGCTATTCTTCTTGCGGAAACATGTTGTCTACATCTTGAGTTTGAAGCTCTCTTCTTGACTATCACTTATGTAAAAAAAGTGAGATCTCTTGATGCTTCTCGACTTTCTCTTGAAGCTTTGCGTGCCACACGTCACAAGAGATGGTTTGCAGATGTGGTGACTTGGTCTTTGAGGTGAAATGTGACGGAACTTGATTGGGATTTGCAACCTATGGCCCTTCACGAACGTATCAAGGAGTAATTTCTCAGCATTATTTGGAGCAGACAAGACACTAAAATGTAGTTTTATCAACTTCATGTGAATCCTATGCTTGTTCATTGTAAGCAAGTATAGTTACTTGCGGAGATCTCTACATCTTTACGTCATATTATTGCTAGGCATAGAACATGATCTTATAGTCTTGGGGTTGAAGAAGGTTGTTGGTTGAACATTGATAGGAGTGAACGTATTTGTAGGCTATGTGATTGCAAAAAAGTTGTGGATGAAGAGCATGTGTTTGTTACTTGTACTAGATATATAGAGATTAGAGTGGCTCATAAAGTTGTTGAGAATTTCTATTCCTTGCTTCAGCTTGAGCCTTATGATTTAGGTTGTTACATTAGGGATGTTATTAGTTGCCGTTTGAGTGCTCTTGGCACTAGGTAAGGGTCTCTTTTGATTCTCTCATAGATTGGAGTTGGATTGTTTATATTGTGTTTTTCAGCCTTCTGACTCTTTGGGTCCCACGGGCTTGATCTATTTACAAATTCTAACAAATATTACTCTTCAAACTAGAACAAACCAGAACAAACTTGAAGCCAAATTAAGAGATTATAAAGCATTAATTGCATCAAATTTAACGTCAATCTTGACTAGCTAAATTTATTATCAAAAATTTCATGTATGATAAAATGATACGTGATTTTTATGCGTTTTACTCAATTGTCCATCATTTTATTTGCACATCACTTTGACTTTCACATTGACAACCTCTTGTTTTAGTACCGTATTAGTGATAAATCTATTTAATCAAATAACTTATTTTGTTGCTTCTGTTGTAGCTAGATATTCATCTTCCATTGTAAATTAGACCAAGTAAGAAAATCATTAAACCTTAAAAACTCTTATTTTTTTAATGCTTTGATAAAATATTTAGATTTCTTTGTGGCATGTATCATCGTGCTATTCAATAAGTTTGATTTTACATTTCATAATAATGATTGAGAGATGAAATTTGTATGAGTCATTTGTTAGTTTTTTTTTTTGCTCTCTTTGTACACAAATTTTAGTATCAAGCACTTATGCTACTTTGCTAATTTTTTGTTTAAATACTTTTAGGTTTTTTAAAAAAATCATGATTCAAGATAGATTTTGAGATATCTTAGATTAACTTTCAACACAAATTTCTGGTCATCCAAGTACTTTCAATATTTTGTTATCAACTGAAAAAATAATTCCTCTCATTTAGTTGTTTGATAATTCTATTTGACTGCCATCAAACTTGAAGAAAAAACAAATTAAATTTTATCTCTCATCCTTTTCTTATTTGAATATGTCACTCACGATGATACTCAAAAAGTTAGTGCCCAACTTAATGAATCAAATAAAATCATATCATTTAAAAAAAAGATTTGTATAGCAAAACGTCTCTTTCAATAATTGAAATTCAAATCTTTGAGCTATTTTTCATTTCCATATTTTTCCATTTGTCTAGCATAAATAATAAGTCTTCAACAAGACAAAAAAACTGTTTATAGTTAATAATAATAATCATTCAACACTGAGAAACTCTTTGATTTAGCTTATCAATAAGATATTGTACACTTCTAGATTGATTATTTTATCGGTCATCATTTGACTGACTTCTACAACACTATATGATCTATATTTTTATTGTTAAATTCGTATTTTGAAACTTTGACATGTAATTTAATATTTTTTTTGAAGTTTGAGTAGTTTCTATAGATGTTGTTTATGATAATTTGATATTTTGTTATAAATCAAAATATTATGCACAAGATCCATTCACCTCTATTCTTCTATATACTTTTGTAAGATGAAGATCAAATTGTTTAGGGTTGTTTTTTGTTCTACAACAATGTACCCTGACTTTGTGCTCTTCTTGTCAGACGATGTCTATCCAGACTTACCAAACCCAAGGAGTACTTTCAAAGAAAAAAAGTAATAAGCCACTTCTTGAAAATCTAGAGTAATAAACATTAATTGATGTGTCTACATAAGACTTGATAATACCGTTTATCAATTTCATGAATGTAAAAGTTGCTGGTGAGATTAAAAGTTATGACTAGATATCAAAATGATCATACATAATACAAAAAATTACCTTGTGAATGTCTTCATACAAAAATTGATTTTGGTCATAATTGCCACTCAAATTAAATTTTATAAATTATTTTTTAACTTGAATTTGATGAAAATAAGTCATATGTATTTTTTGAATGGATTTTTTTTCATTATCAATTTATATAAATTACATTAATCAATGCATAAATTTATTTTTTCATTTATATTTTTCATAAATAGCACTAATGTGCTGCAAAATGAATTTTTTAGTTGAATAAATCTGTTGTTCAACATTTTCTATTTTAATTCTGTATTTTTCTAATTTTTTTGAAGTCAAACAATAGAAATTTTTGCAGATTGATGTTTTTTCAAGTATAAATTCTATAATTGATGACTTTACCATAGTTATATTATTTTTATCAACATAAATTAAATTTTTTAGCATCATAAAGATATAGTTTTCAATTTGTTATACAACATTCTTTGAACATAAAAATTAAAATAATACCTAAATCTTTGATGATAGTACTACAAGTATGATAATGTGCAAAAATATTTTTAAACTCCATATAAATATTATTCAAAAAATCCAAAATTTAAATAATGTCTATGACTTCAACAATCTTTCTTCTAAATTTGGAAAAAAAATTCATCATTTTTTTTTTCATCAATTACAAAAAGATAAATTTTTATTTTGAAATGTGCTATTGTTTTTATACATTTTCCATTATATTTTTATCACTCTTTTTCCACTGTACGTAGAAAATTTATTTCTTAGGAGTTTTAGTATAAAATGAAAGAAAATTAAGAAAATTATTTTATTTAATCTCACTATAAAAACTACTTAATATAACATTTAGTTCAAAATCCATGATAATATCTTTATTGTTTAATTTTGTTCATCTGCAATTTTGTCACTCATGTATTACATAAATATCAATATTAATTTCATTGGAACATTTTGAGATAAGAAAACTTTCCTACTTTCATCAATCATAAATTCAACATATTCTCACATTTGTACTTGTTTCTTGTTTTTTTATGAGCTTCTAATCACTATATATTTTAATCTTATTTTTCATTGCTCTGTGAAGTCCATAAAATTCCAAGGAAAATTTATTGATGATTTTATTTTCTAAACTTTTTTCTAGTCACTGTATATTTTAATTCTTCTTTTCTTTGCTTTGTGAAACCCATAAAATTCCAAGGAATTTTATTGGTGATTTTATTTTCTAAAATTATTTCTAATCACTGTATATATAATTCTACTCTCCTTTGCTTTGTGAAACTCATAAAATTCCAAGCAATTTTATTGGTGATTTTATTTTCTAAAATTATTTCTAATCACTGGATATTTTAATTCTATTTTTCTTTGCTTTGTGAAAACCATAAAATCTCAAGTAAGTTTAGTGGTGAATTTATTTTCCGTAATTATTTCAGTAGTTTCTAACAACCATGTTGAAAAAATTATATATATTATACATATACAAAAGTTGGACGTTCATTAAAAAATGGATAAAATTTCTTGTCTTCTAGACAAATTTTGCACAATTTGACAATATGTTTTATACTTCTTCATGTATAATATTAACAAATGTCTTCTACTTCTTGAGTCATTTCATTATTTACACACACTGGTTTTATATTTTTATCTAATATTTGACAAATCTTCTCTCCAAATCTTAATGTTGGTTTTTGTGATGATGCATAATATTTCTAAGACGTAAATTTTTCCATTGGCTTTATACTAGATATCTAGATCATAAATTTTTTTATGATTTTTCTTGCATGTTTTCATAAGCACTTGAAATTTGTTGAGCAATTATATATATTTCAATTATTGTAGATAGATTATTTAACATTGTATCTTTGATTTAACATTGTATATTTGATCTTTGAAATCTTGTTTGAACTTTTTTAAAATTTCAATTTCATTCATATACATAATAATGACTTGAAGATTACAAATTTTTTCAACGTACTAATGATGTTTCAATATTGCTTTAAATCTCACAATTAACTTTTGATATATGATGACAATCAACAAATTAAAAATTTCTAAAATTACATCTTGCATTCCACTTTCTGAAATTAAAATTTTGTTTTTTTAACGTTGGATCTCATATAATATATCTAAGTACAAAAACTTTTATTTTTAAAACTATTATTTTCAAAAATAAAACACATGTATATTATAAGTATAAAATCACATAATATTGTGAGAAATGACTTGATGATATACTGCATAACACATTATACTTCTAGGTACTCAACATGTATCATTTGATCCCTCACCGACATCACTACATCACATGATCATTCATATTTCAAACAAAATTCTTGTAATTAGATGGTTGGCGACTATGGTATGGGGGAGTGATTACTCTTATGGATCTATAGTTGGAGGCTTTCATTGTGTGCATTCCAAAATAGTTGATTAGATTTTTTTGAGCAAGCGAGTGTTGTAAATCAGATCGAGCAAATTTGGATCATGACAAGACGCAATTGAAGATGTAGAGCCAAAGTTGGAGGTGAACGTGCTAGCAATGTAGGCTTGATTTCTGGACTCGGCTGGTTGATCAAGCGAGGGACTGAGATGAGTGATACGTGTATGACAGGCTCCTTGCTCACGACTTGGATCAAAAACATTCTTAGAATCTAAGAATCCGAGGGGGAGGCGGAAGCAACCAAAATAAAACAGGAAGACACATCGGTTAAGAAAAATGTTCATCGCTATGGCTTGGGAGAGAAAGAGAGAGAAGACAAATATAGAGCTCGTGACGATCAACTTCTTATTGCTTGAGCCGAGAGCAAGAAGAATATCTTTCAGAGTTTCAAGTGATCACGAACATACTCTTACCTCTATATATCCAACCAGCCCAGTCCATCCAATGCGCCGAGACGAATCAACTCTGTAGATAGATTTAGCATGATCTTGTAATTGATATTAGCGTTTGGGTCAAAAGTTCATTTATCCAAATTTTGGAATTGGTCTTGGATTCGGTCTATGACCTCCAAACTTACTTTTACTAAGGTTGACTTAAGATGGCTTTGTGGAAGCCCATTATGGTTATAGAAGGTCAAGATTCTTTAATTGTACATAATCCAAACACCATGTCACACAAACTCTTCACTCATCATTCAATTGCAAACACTTATTGATAGTAAAAAAGATAATGTAACTCAAACTTATATTGAAAACAAATCATTGCATAGTGAACTCTCCAAACTTGCTTAAAAGATTCTTCTCTAGTCCAAACTTACTTATACTATTCACAAAAATTAACAAAGTAACAAATGATAATTACATCATGACTTACTTTTACGGGATAAATCATGATAGATTTGTCTATTTTCCAATAAGTGACAACATGTCATTGATTTACCTAACTTTTCTAGAAGCTTTCTAATTGTTAGATTGAGGTGGCGACATGCCATTTGAAACCTTCAAAGTTCTAGAACCTCCAATTTACACTAGGTCAACTTTAAACTAAGTCTTCAACGAATCAAAACTAAACATGTAGTCAAAACTTTTTTCTCTTAGAATCTAGACTTTTGAACTAAGTTTAGCTATAATATCTACATTTGACAGAATAATTAAAGCAGTTCTAGAACATTTGAGTGAGTATTTTTATTTTTTTTACAAAACTTAGTCATAACCAGCTAGACTTAGTCATGACTAAGCTAACCATAATCAACTCATTGAATAGTTCTAATACTATTTCACATGTATAACAACTGGTCTTACAAGTCGTCCAAATTGAACGAACAAGATAAGATAACATATGAGCATGATTAACTCAAAATCATGCATATTGTACCTTTAGACCAGACCTTTGTAAAATTGGCAAACGCCAAATCTATCAAGAATAAGCTAAATTTGGCACGCCATCTAATGTAAAAATTTGGCACTGGTCGAAGTTAACCAAATGCGCATGCTTTATTACTATAGACATGTAGTAATAAAGCATGCGCTTGATGAGTTTCCATGCATCAACCAAACGCGCAATTTTTTATTTCTACAGACGCGTCCTTATGTCAAACTGTTTCGCCTGGAATACCCCCTCCAATGTCAAACAAGTCAAATTTGTGTGCCGATCGTCCTTCTCCCACTTCAATATGGAAAATTCCGACTCCACCGACGTTGTGTTGGCAAACATGATGGCAAGTCCATTGCAGATTTGTCGCAAACAACGGAACGAACCGTCCGATACGTAGCCCTAGACATCATCCTAGCCAACGTTAAACATCGTCTTGTGATCATGTTGGTCAATCTTGGTCTTGACGCGTTTGTTGACAATGTACTCTCGACACAATCAACGGTGATCGCTCTCAATCTCCTCGCTCTGCTCCGTAGACTAGAATTTCACTATATGGTATGTGCGTGGATCAAATTTCCGACGACGAATATACGTGGTGGCATCTTGACCAGCTCAGTCGGCATGACCGCAAGAGGAAGTGAAGCGGCAGCCTGGTTCATGTTATCATATTCTTCCTAGACATCGTACATACCCTCAACGATATGGAGTATGAATTCGCCAATTTTCCGTAGGACTTTCGGTTCGTCGCTCAGACTAAGATTACTAAGTAGGTCGTGGACGAATGATATCTGATCCTCGATGAAGTTGATCAAGGCTTCCGCCAGTATCCACCAAAGCAAAGAGCAGACGTTATCTGCACCGACCAGGTTGAAGTCATTGGGCAACAGCTCGGCGGAGACTAGGATGCACAGCCGACAGACCATCTGCTCAATCTCACTATGATGCTGCAAGATGATCATGTACTTTGTCTGGATCTTCGTAAATGTCGCATTCACCACGGCCGTCACTGCCGCAACAACCGCTGCTTCGATATACCACAACTCAATAGACGCATCGACGTGCTTTTTTTCCTCAATGTGTGTCAATAGACGCAAGCGCTTGTCGAGCATCCAATCGAGCGTGAGATCCATATTGTCGTGCGAATACATATCGCCATACATTCTACATCGCTGACATGCTACTCACATACACATACACACACATACACACATATAAGGCGTGAGAGAGTACACACTCAAATGTCACAACTGAAATAAAGGGACATTCTTCACTGGAATTCCCGTAGGTCGATTACCCTACTGGCAACAAACCGTCATCGTCACAAACATGAGTCAAGCCCAACCCACTCCACACTCGGAGAATCCAAGTCGACGCAAAGGGGAAAGTCGCTCTACGCTCCCAACGCTTCCAGGCTCGACTCGAAGAACTAGAGTTCTTCGAGCCGTCCCCGACTGTATATCCCTCGTGACCCGAACTCTATATCCACGTCTAAATATAGTAAGTGCTCAAACTGCGTGAGCCGACTCGTAACTACATGACAGATGTCGTGCGAATACATATCGCCATACACTCTACATCGTTGACATGCTACTCACATACACATACGCACACATACACACATATAAGGCGCGAGAGAGTACACACTCAAATGTCACAACTCGCCCCCCTAGCTGGCGGTCAGGTCACTTTGACTCCCAGGTAGCCCTATCTGCAACTACATGCTATACACCTTCGTGGGTGCGCGAACCAGTAGGCCGGGTGCTATGTCGCCCCATCGTTAGTCGCCTATCTGCAATTCATAACATGTGAAGATCAAGTCATCTAACCCTCTGAAGTACATCGAGGACAAACCCATCGTCCAGCCGGAATAACATCGATAGGCGGAGTCAGGCACAACATGTGCCATCCCCTAGAACACCTATCACACATCAACGTACGGGCCACCTCACCAGCTTACCAACATAGCATGCACCTCAAGCCAGCACGTACTATTGCTAAGCTTGGGTCCATAGTACCATCTATGTTTGGGAGGTGGCATGGCGCACAATTGCGCACATGATCCTTCCAAACAACGCCGTCACGACCCTCCAACAGGAGAACTCCAGAAGGTAACACCTCCCGCACCCGCAAGATTGTGCGTCCCGCCGTCACATCCAATGTCGTCGGTGCATTCTGCTGTAGATAGACGTAGGCTCTCACATGGAATCTACGAATCGATGGTCGATAACATCCTCCCCGAATGGTTGCATACCGCAACGTATCTCTATGTTGAGCAATCGCAAGATTCTCAAACGCTGCATGCATAACTCTTCGAAAGAGCTCTGCACGTTGAGAATATACTCTCACCCACATATTCGCGTCATCAAGGTTCACCACCTCGCTAGACTCACGACGAATCGATGTTGGCAAGTCTGGATCTCGGCCGTACAATAGAAAATATGGTGAGAAGGAAGCCAAGGATGCCTACCGACTAAACCGATATCCCAGGGCCAACCACGGTAACTGGATATCCCAGTCCCCAAGATGACCTTTCTGCATGCCATACTTGCGCAACGCCCTCTTCACCGTCTGTACAACACATTCAACTAAACCATCAACCTCTGGATGATCTCGCGACGTGGTCCGATGATCAATCAGTGCCTTGTCGCACAAGACCTGAAACTCACCCTGAAACTCCGTCCCCTGATCGGTCAACACCTCAGCTGGTGCACCATAGTGACTAAGCACTCTGTCAAGGAAAGCATACGCTACTCCCTCACTTGCCTTGTCAGGTAATGCCACCAACTCAATCCACTTGGAGAAATGTTCCACCATCATCAACACATACCGATGATGTCGTACAATCAAAGGTAGTGGTCCAGTAAAGTCCAAACTCCAACGGTAAACCAACCCCATGATGGGTAATGGATGTAACACTGATGTCGGGGCGTTGAATGATGCCCTCACTCGATCACAAACCATGCAACGTGATACCAACTGCTGTACCTGAGTATGCATACCACGCCACCAATACTGACCAAGGAGTAAGCTGTATGTACGCTTCACTCCAAAATGTCCCAACTCCTCATGAGCATGCCTCACAATGCGTGCTCTCTGGGCTGGATGTGGTACTACTCGTACCCTACCGTACTCCCACACTCGGAGAACATGTGATCACTCCAATCGGTATCTCTTCGCCCGTTGGAGAACACGATCTCGCTCCTTGGCACCCATAGTGCGTGGCACCATGCTGGTCCGTAGGAACTCCAACACCAATGCATCATCGTGAACATCACGCTGATCCACACCACCATCCTCAACCTCAGGATCTGAAGATCGACCATCTACTCTCTAACTAGAGTAAGATGTCAGATGATCCTCTCTGCTGGAGTTCCCACGTAACCAACACATGAAGGCAGATGCATGCCAACCAGGCACCATCTCCTCGTCAACCTCACCATGCCATCTAGCTCCAGTGTCATCCTCTTGGCTAGTGCATGGGTTCCGACTCAAACCATCGGCATCTAGGTTCGCAACTCCAGGTCTATGCACTACCTGAAAGTCGTACTCCTGTAAGATGACAGCCCACCGTGCAAGCTTCCCTGTAAGCTTGTCGGACACCATCAACCACTTGAGCCGTTGATGATCAGTAACAAGGCTGAACTGCGTACCAAACAAGTAACATCTGAAGTGTGCCATAGCTAACACCGCTACCAAGCACTCTCCCTCGTACGAACTATACCGCGACTCCGCTGCATTGTTCAAACGACTAGCGTACGCAACCACAAACTCCTTGCCCTCATCATCACGCTGTGTCAACACCGCTCCAAGTCCCGACATACTTCAATCAGTGTGCAACTGGTATGGACGACCTCTGATAGGTCTCCTCAAGATGGGAGCGGCCACCAACCTGGCCTTGAGCTCAACAAAAGCTCTCTCCTGCTCATCTCCCCATTGCCACTCCTGATCTGCAACCTCCGGGTTGACTCTCACTCAGGTTTACCTCAGATGGCTTTTCGGTAACTCATCATGATTCTAGAAGACTAGGATTCCACATCATACTCATAACCTAAACACCTTCTCACACAATCTCTCAAGGTATCACTCCAACTCATACACTCATCGACACTCCAAGGTACTGAAAATTCGTCACTCTTTCATATACGAAACAAGTCTCTACATATGAACTCTCCAAACTTGCCTGAGAGGCTCTTTCCTACCTCTCTATATATACTACTTGAGAATTTACCATAGTAACAAATGGTAATTCCTATCTAACTTACTTTTACGAAGATAAACCATAGTAAGGTTGACTAGTTATCAATATGTGGCAACATGCCATTGGCCCCCTAAACCTTCTAGATGTTTACTAATCTCTAGATTGAGGTGGCGACATGCCATTTGTGCCTTTCCCACTTCTAGAACTTCCACTTTCCACTAAGTCAACATTAGACTTAATCTCACCAATGGAATACTCCTTACTTTAGTCAAACCAATCAAAACTAAACATGAAGTTCAAAAGTCTTTTCTCTTGGAATCTAGACTTTTGTACAAGACAAAATAGAAGTGCTCACTCAAATCTTCTAGAACTTCTCTTGTTATTCCGCCAAGTATAGACATTATAGCTAAACTAGCTAGATTTAGTCATAACTATCTTAACCATGATTAACTCCTTGGCTAAATCTAGTTTTATTTCACACATGCAATATCTGGTCTTACAGATCTGACTTCAGCAACTGATTCAAAGGCTTGGCTATAACACTGAACCCCTTCACATACCTCCGGTAGTAGTTCGCCAAATCCAGGAATGCACAAACTCTACTCACATCCGTGGGACGAGGTATGCGTGCAATAGCCTCCACATTTGCTTGATGAACTCCTAAACCACCTGGGTATATCACATGACCCAAGTACTCAACCTTATCCTGGAAGAACTTACACTTCCCAGGATGTAACTTCAAACCATGAGCCCTCAATCGCTCAAACACAATCTGCAAATGTATCTGATGTTGCTCCACAGTGTCACTAAACACCAAGATATCATCAATGTAACATCTGACAAAATCCAGCCCCGCCAGGATTCTGTCCATAACCCTCTGAAACTCGGCAGGTGCATTCTTCAACCCAAAGGGTAGGAATCGCCACTGATACAAACAATCCTTGCCGTGGGAGTTGACGCCCCAAAACGCTGTCTTGGTTTTGTCCTCCTCCCGAATTGACAACTGATGTTATCCTGCCCGAAGATCCAAAGTACTAAAAATCCTCGCATGTCCCACCACATCGAAGATCTCCTCAAGTGTAGGCATGGCATACTTATCGGACTTCGTCTGCCGATTGATATGACGGTAGTCTCCACACATGCGCCTATCCGTGTAGTTGCCATGTACATCCTTCTTCACCGGCATGACAGTGGCTGACGCATACTCATCATGCGATAACTCCACTAATCCAGCCTCCAGTAGGTCTAACGTCCTACTCCAAATCAAATCTCTCTCCATCTCACTGTATCAATAAGAACGACGAAAGATTGGCATATCACTAGCCAATTCTATCCGTATACCGGGTCCAATCAACGCACTCAACTTCTTCATACTGAAGGCAAAACAACTCCTATAGTCTTGTAGGAATTGTGTCAATCGTCGCCTCTCTTCTCCTGTGATATGGGAACCAATCAATGGTTCCCATTCCTCCTCCATAGACACACTAGAGGGAGCCGACACTGTCAATGGTTGCTACGCTAGACACTGCAAAGAAGGGTTCTCCGTACCCTCCTTCGTAGCCACCTCCACATGAGGAATCCTCTCCAACTGCATGGGCTGCAACTCCGGCAAGTCCTTTCGTCACGTCCCATAAACTCCAAGGATGACGAATATCTCGCTTGTCTTCCCCAGCCATTGCCACTACCGTCCCGGTAGGCAATGAGCTAACAAGTGGTGTACTAACCACTAAATCAACGCGCAAACGACGTTGCTCCGTCAAACCCAAGCTCACAATCCACGTCAAGCAGTTCAAGTCCATAGCTTGACCCAAAACTTGACGACGTGAAGCCTCTGAAACTGAAGCAGCTGCGATCACACCAGTCATAAATCCCATCGCACGCTCTCTCTCATCAACGTTAGGCTCCACCAACTGATGTACTGTACTATCCCACAGTAGTCCAGATCTACCCTCACGATATGCATGTGATGCCGGATAACTGACCAACGTAGGTAAAGCCATCCGAGTTTGACCTACGCGGTTCATCAACGCCATAGGCGATATATCAGCAACTCTCACCACCTGAGAGTGTCGGAAAACATCCAAGACACTGTCAACGGTGAGTGTATGATCACGCTACACAGAATCATAGGCATGACGCAATATCTCACGTGGCAAAAGGTTGGTCCACCATAAACGTGCACGATGAGCACGTGATCCAACCCTCGCAGCATCAAACAGTACTGCTGATCCAATCCATGCTCGGACTTGATGGACACTCGCCATCAACTGCGCCCGAGTGTCATCCAACAATGGTACGTTCTCCAGAATGTATGCTGGAGAACGTGTCTGCTGCACTTGGAGATGACGTAACACTCGCATCATCTCCCAAAACATCCGAGATCTGGGATCATGCAACCCTGTCCCATGTCCAGCGCGTGTGTGTCCCTGACATGGCCAGCCCGCAATCACCATATCAATATGGCCAACGCGGTCAAGTTCTGGCGCCCCCAGCAACGAAATGTCTGAAGGCAACGCCTCGTGGAATCCCTGGACAGCTGATCGCGGCAATAACAAAGAAAAACGCCGCATCAACTATGCAACATGTCGTGAAGAGACTCGACGTGCAGTCTCATCCTTCTCCACATACAAGTATCTCCGTACGAGAACACCTGACTGCAACACCGCTGCCAAACCTATGCTGATCCCACCAAAAAGATCCAGCAAACAAACGCTCTCTGAGGAAAACTCCCATGCAATAGGTGTAGCAATCAATGGAGACAATGCGCTAGAACCACCAACTAGCGGATCAGCTGAAGCTCTCTCTGGCTCTGCCGGTAAAGAGGCTTCACTCCAAGCTTTCTTCACCAACCTATCAGCCTCCAACTGAAGTGTCTGACAAGAACTCCACCGTGGAACATCTAAGGGTGAAGTCACCGCCGCTGTGAAACTCATAAACTCCTCTATATCCTCGTAGACTGAGGTATCGTCGGCGGACATGTTCCCCTCTAACAAGTCATGAGGCCAAGTAAGCACTCCGTTGAAACCCGCAACGGATGCTAAGACCGTAGATGAAGATCCAAGAGGTCGATCTCGAGAAATAAATCTCACTGGCAACTCGCTAAGACGTCCATCGCCAGAATGCCAACCAAGACGATAGGCAGCAGTCTCCGTCCAATAGTCCATCCGAAAACCCATTGGATATAACCCAGCTCCACCAACAAGCACATCATATGACTGTGCTGATGTAACCACCACACAAACTCCAAACTGCAAGCTATCATGAGGGTGATCATGCCTCAATTGCACTACTATGCTCTCCCTGATCATAAAGTAAGACCTATCGGTGGTGCCACCAAGGGATGTCTGGATCTGGAATGGGCAAGGTTCCAACTCTGACCTCCGAATACCCAAACTAATGCATGTAGTCTTGCCCAACATCAAGGGCTGTGCACCGGAATCCAACAAAACTCTGGCTGGGACATAAACCTGTCTAGTAGAACTCACTAACCGAAATAGATCACTTCAGTTATCCACCGTACATACACCAAGAACAATACTCTTGCGATCAATGGCTGGGCGAGCTGGTAAGGACTCCATCCTCGCCTCTGCCGCCTGCCAAGTCGTCTCCTCGAAAAATGTAGACGTTGAGGATGAGCCCTCAACCGTATCCTCACGTATCTCGGCACTCGTAGCAGTGACTCTCCCACGCTCACACGACGTGGCTGCTACCCGAAATACTCGGGCCAAATCAATACTAGAGTCCATCAACTCCGTGGCTGAAAACAATGGAGATCGCAAGACTGAAGTGGCCATCCGCATCACTGCACTAGATGGCACGTCTGCGTCCACAACAGATTGTGTAAGAACCTCTGTTCTCACTCTAGTGTCACTAGGCGGTGCAGGTCTCATAGATGAACTGTTGCCCACCTCCGACAACAAAAAAGAGTGGGGAAGTCTAGACTGACGTTCACCCTCACCCCTCTAAGGATCCAACTCCACAGTCGCACCACGTGGCTCTAAAGTGCGGGCAACACCTCTGGTCACTGCAACTGATGCCTCAACCTATGCCGCACTGTAGGAGAAATCCTCTCCCTCGTAAGGTGTGGAAGTGCTCGCCCCCAGACCAACCATAGCAGCAAGCCTCTGCTCCAACTACTCAATTCGAGCAGCCATAGCGCTCTCTGTGGCGGAAGTAGCACTCGCTGCGGTATGCTCAATGGCACCGATACCTCTACCACCTCGGCCTCGTGGAGCATCACCGCCACGACCTTTACCTCCAAATCTCGACTCAGGATGAAGGTCAAAACAACGCTCTCAAGGGTGACCCGGTCGACCACAATGATCACAGGTCACTTGTGCTGGCTGTGGCCTAGCCTATGGAGTTTGTCCCTCTCTCTCATGGGGACAATCCTTCCTCATATGACCACCTCCGCATGTCCAACATGACGATCCCTATGGCTGGCCCAAAAATGAAGGCAGTGGTGGCCGCGTACTAGGCTCTCTATGAGTTGAAGGATGTCGGGTATGACCTCCACGACTCCCAGTACCACCATTCATGGAGCGAGACTGTGTTGTACTATGTGGAATACGCGAGGTAGTAGTCGTGTCCCTCGCAAATGTAGACGTCACCACCCTCTCCTCCACCATGTTAAGCTCAATCTTCTCAGAAAGAGTAAACACATGGGCTAATGTGAGTGATGAGTCGCTCATGAGAGTAGCATCACACACTCTCCTCCGCAATTCTCTGTCCAAAATCCGATACCAGTACTAGACAGCTTGTGCCTCAGTCACACCGTGAGTAACCGAGATTAGCCGTCGCATACGAGTGTATGCCTCACGAAGACTCTCACCAGTCTTCCGCTCAAACTCCTGGAGGCTCCTCAACTTCTCCGTCTTCACCCCCTAATAATTCTTCCTCAATCTCTGGAAGAACTCAGGAATGGGCTAAACGAAGTTACGCCACTAGCATCTCCCCTCGTGCTGCCACCAGCAATGCTAACAGTATCGCTGCTGGTACTGGTACCAGTTGCGCCAACTGCTCCACAGGTACCCTCGCTGATGCTACTACTCGCACCTCCACTGATGCCGATACTCGCACCTCCACTGGTACCCACCCCACCCTGGGTAATGGATAAGTAGCTCGGAGACCAATGGTGCCTTCATGCATCAATCTCAATAGCATAATCTCTCCCAAACTCATGATAATCGTCCATGGGAGGTCCCTCCAAATGCTGGAATAACCCCTTCCACGCAAAGAAGGGTGTAAACAACGTGGGATTACGCAGAAACTGCATGTCACACCACGTGTCGAACTCCTGAATAAAATCATCCAACTCGATGGTGCTCACTGCACCAGAGTACCGTCGAGGGCCTTTCACGGCCCCGTACATCCCGTCCATGTCCCAAATCAATGGGGTTGGAACACTAGACGATATCACCACCGAAGATTCTATGTCTGCAAGACTCTGGTCCTCCTCCGCAACAACTGGCGAGATAAGTGAAGGTAGCCGATACCTCAACCCACTCCGCGTAAATCCACCGCGGTCCTCAACAGGACCACTAGACTGCTCCGTGATGACAAAACCTGAACTGGCACCACTGCCAGATCTCCACCCAATAACCCAATCCGCCCCTGACGTCGTGCCGCACTGAGCTACTCTAGCCCTACTAGCTAAGGGGTATGGGCAACCTAACCTGTCATCACCGCAAGAAGACTCTCACGGTCTACTGGTCATCACTCCAGTCTCACCGTGAGAGAAACATAGATAGGCCGGCCGGTGATCAAGTCCAGCCCCCTATCGACAGCACACAGGAGTAAAATTACTCCGGAAATCAGCGTCACCCCTACACGGGCGCGCACCAAGAAGCAAGACTGGAGAGGATCCAAACACAAGCAAACAGCTAGCAACAACTCTCCAATCTAAAGGAAACACAACACAAAACAAGACAACACACATGGGACATCGCATTGCTTCGCGATCCCGATTCGATCTCCATCGCCCTACCACCTTCCGTTTGCAAGTGCACATGTAGCGCAGAAGTTCATTGACTCGTCAGGCTCCGTGTCTGCTTCTTTCACGCCCCCAACGCTATCTCCTTCATCCCGTCGTAAAGAAGATATCTCCACCAAGCTGTCTCATACAGCAAATCACACCTCTCCTTCCACTAGGGCAAGGAATCTAAAAACCGTTACTTACTCTAATCGTTCACCATAAGAAAAGAGATACAGCTAAAACATATACTTCCACTACCTCAACAAACATACACACTAAGAACTATAGAAGTACATGTCTTCACAACCAAAAAAACTCATATAGGTAAGATTGAGTGCAAGTTCTCAATCTTTTCAGAATATTTTTTTATTTTTATTTTTCCACATGTACCACTGGACTAAAGGGCTGAATTCATTTCTGAATGTATGCCAACGAATTCACAAAAATCACCTTGACTTGTTCAAGGTAGAAAGTACAGAGTACTACTCTATCTTCAGGTTAAGATTTAGTTTCACAAGAAAGATAAATGTATTCTCAACTATAGGGGTGAAAATAAGAAGAAAAAATATACTTCTCTAAACATAACAGGAAAAAGAAAGATTTAAGTTGATAATAGAAACACAATGTCTCTTACCTAGACTAACCTTCAATGGTACTAATTCCGAACTTAGGAGTGAAATACATGGTTTTCCCCCTATTCCAACAATTTTCTCTACTCTCTCTTCCTTCACGTTCATAACGTGCAAGCAATCCGTGCTCCTCAAAAAGTCTTTAAGATTTTGAACTTGCAGTTGGTGTTGGCTGATTGCAGGGATACATGATATTGAGATGAATCATATTCTGTTGGAAGGATGACTGATGACAAACAAACGACACTCTTCACAGTTGAGGTTCAGATCAGTCATCTACCTTCAGTGAGGACTGCAAGTGCTCTCACTGCACCCCGAACTATAGCCCTTGCTCTCGAAACAGGTGCTGGTGTATAAAGCTTCCAAACTACAACTTTCTTTAGACCTGTACTTGTGAAAATCACATAAGATTTGCCACTGTATTGACTACTCTACGTTTCTGTTCATCTGAAGGTAGACATTCAAAAATACCTTCCTTATAAGACCTCGATGATTGACTGGATGAGTTAATGCAACTGAGGTAGAGGCAACTCCAATAGGTGGGGAAACTAAAATGGATGTGATAAATCAGAAGAGACGGTCGCCTAGCAACCAAGCAAATTCATACAGTTCACAAGAGGGTATGGACTTGTGTTCAGGAGGTTCTCTAGATAGTTTGATGCAGAATAATATCATGAACCCACGAGCCTGCACCCCAAACCTCCAATCATTGGTCAAAATGGATTGAAAGCAGGTTTTTCTACCACGGCTGCACGGACAACTTTTTAACTCACACGACTGTTTTGAAAGGTGATAGGCCGACTCTTCAGAACGATTGTTGGATGCTGAAAATGATACTTCTCTCGAAATCGATTCCCTTCCCGATAGACTGCATGGAGTTTGTCAAGGGCCTATATTCCAGGATTGTATCAACTGCCTACCCTTGTATTGTAATGAAAAGTACAATACAATGAAAACTCATTGAGTACATCATTGTACACAATGATGTACACTAAATGTGGATAGAAATGCTTCTTGTGCAAACCATGACTGTACGCCCATAAAGCCACGTTTCAGAGGACTCTTTTACCTCTGAAATCTCCTACACCGCCTGCGAATCCGTTCGATGTTTACATGTCTATGAGAAAAGTGGAAGAAACTGGTCAGAGTAAACTAGCCTTTGCGAGCTCTCCCTCGAATTCCTCTCTTGATATTGGAGCAGACTTTCAGAATGAAGACATACCAGACCTTGACTCCGACAGTATTTCCTATCACAACTCGTCTCCACCTGCTTCAAATGAACGAGTATCTAAACCTTTGGTCCGGTCACCATACCCTAATCCGCTGTAAATGCTGCAATTACCCGTCGAGACCTCTGCTCGATACAGCACAAGTCTGCGCTTTGCTCAGCTCCCAATTAGCCTATCTGAAGGAGAATGACTCGTAGTGTGAACCTACGATTATGCCTACCGGTCGGCACAAGCTACATGCCACATCCAATTTGATCTACTTGCCGACGAAGAAGCACGGGGTTACTTAAAAAAACGATGAGCTCCAAATCGTGCGGTAAGTTCTGAACTCTATACTTCAATATCTCATTCAAACGACAAGGCACCCATAAGCCCATCTTGTAACTTCCTGCGTTGCACTAACCACGGTGTCTGCTTCAACCTCCTTCATATCTCTAAACAACTTGAAAAGCTTGATAGACAAATCTACCTGAACTAGTGTCTCGGAGAAAATCTTCGTTCCAAACTGAAGACTTTGCACTCGTAACCTCTTGCCTCCAGTAGCATGCAATCCAAAATTCGATGACACCACCAATCTGAATAGATTCGGAATATCGCTCGTCCGCCCTCCTAAACCCTAGGCAATTCCGTTAGACAACATTCGTTCGAAATCCTAAAGCTCAAACTGAGCGTGAGAGTCCCGTCACAAACACGAGAAATCTCCAACCCCAACTGAGAAAATCACCCGGAAAATACCAAGACTACAACCAGGAAAGCACCGAAACAAAAACCCTAAACTGCAACGATTTCAGAAAACGTGAGTTCTTCGAGTGAAATAAAGGGACATTTCTCACTGGAATTCCCGTCGGTCGATTACCCTATTGGCAACAAACCGTCACTGTCACAAACATGAGTCAAGCCCAACCCACTCCACACTCAAAAAATCCAGGTCGACGCAAAGGAAAAAGTCGCTCTACGCTCCCAACGCTTCCAGGCTCAACTCAAAGAACTAGAGTTCTTCGAGCCGTCCTCGACTGTATATCCCTCGTGACCCGAACTCTATCTCCACGTCTAAATATAGTAACTGCCCAAATTGCGTGAGCCGACTCGTAACTACATGGCAATATGCAGCCCGCAATTGATCAGCTTCGGACACGCCGAGCCAATGTCGTTGATGAGATTTTCTTAATAGCTGAGATGCATAATTCATCGGTTTGTTCCATTGACGAATTGCCCATCGTTAATCATGGCGAACCCCGTCTTCATGACAAGATCCATCTGGTGCGCATGACACCAAACGCTCAGCACATCATTCGTCGCCTGCTGCTTGAGCAAAGTGATGACTCCACCGTGACAGCCTGTCATGATGTTCTCGCCATTCGAAGAGAGTCCAATCAGCTTATCGCGCCAGCCGGAATTGATAATGTTCATGACCTTTGTGATCAGATTGATCTAGTTGATGGCGATGTGCCAATCGAACATGGGAATGGCTAGCCAATGTAGGTTGACGAGAAGACCATCCACCACCAGACGGTGATCCATGAATCAAATATCCATGTGAGTGCTCAAGTCACACACAAACAAGAATGTCCACATGGACGAATTTTCCATCAGATTACTGAGATGCATGGCGACCGCAACGATAATACTGACGTAGCCGTTGACCAAAGCATCAGTCGCTCCAGTCAATTTTTTTGTCTTGGTGAGCTTTTGGTGTTGTTGAATGACGGTGGCGGTCTGCTTAAATGACAACCCGGCTGACGTGTGCTGAATCGCGAGCTAATACCTAAGCGGCGTCTTGATCGTGACGTTGTAGCTGCCGTGCTCATGGCGCCGAAACAACTTCAACGCTGTCTCTGTCAAGATCGTTTTGTCCTCGGAGTCGAAGAACATATCGCCAATCAGAACTTTGACAATGGGCGCACTTACGGTGAATATCAGCTCGCGTCGTCAAAGAAGTAAAACAACGTGTACTTGAATTCCGGTCGCTTGTTGAAGAACACTTTCTTGTCCTCGAACGAGATCACCTTGTACTCGGCCCACTTGTTCACGTGGGCCTGTTTGTGATGGACTTGATAGTTGTACATTTGATAAGGTGGTGCAAAGAGTTTGATGTTCTGGATATGCTTGCGTTTGGCACCAGGAACCTGCTCCCGAACATGGAATCGGCAAAATTGGCACTGAACACTATCAACGACACCATTCGCGTCTCGGGATACCACCTTTGAGGTCGTACTTGACTTCATGCAGGTTGTTTATTACTGTTCTCAGGGTCGGAGCTCTGATTTGAGGTTGTGGTGAACAGATTTTGTGTTTGCAAATTCTTTGCACTAGAGTAGCAACTCGACCTTAAATTTTGCAGGCATATTCCACTCGGCTGGACGGAACCACGTGGAAAGTTTCAGATCCAACGGGGTTGATTCGCAACAGTTCTCAGGGTCGGAGCTCTGATTTGAGGTTGTGGTGAACAGATTTTGCGTTTGCAAATTCTTTGCACTGGAGTAGCAAATCAACCTGAAATTTTGCAGGCACATTCCACTCGGCTGGACGGAACCACGTGGAAAGTTTAAGACCCAACGGGGATGATTCGCAACAGTTCTCAGGGTCGGAGCTCTGATTTGAGGTTGTGGTGAACAGATTTTGCGTTTGCAAATTCTTTGCACTGGAGTAGCAACTCAAACTGAAATTTTGCAGGCACATTTCACTTGGCTGGACGGAATCACGTGGAAAGTTTCAGACCCAACGGGGGTGATTCGGAGCAGTTCTAAGGGTCGGAGCTCTGATTTGAGGTTGTGGTGAACAGATTTTGCGTTTGCAAATTCTTTGCACTGGAGTAGCAACTCGACCTTAAATTTTGCAGGCACATTCCACTTGGCTGGACGGAACCACGTGGAAAGTTTCAGACCCAACGGGGATGATTCGCAGCAGTTCTAAGGGTCAGAGCTCTGATTTGAGGTTGTGGTGAACAGATTTTGCGTTTGCAAATTCTTTGTACTGGAGTAGCAACTCGACCTTAAATTTTTCAGGCACATTCCACTTGGCTGGACGGAACCACGTGGAAAGTTTCAGACCCAACGGGGATGATTCGCAGCAGTTCTTAGGGTCGGAGCTCTGATTTGAGGTTGTGGTGAACAGATTTTGCGTTTGCAAATTCTTTGTACTGGAGTAGCAACTCGACCTGAAAATTTGCAGGCACATTCCACTCGGCTGGACTGAATCACCTGGAAAGTTTCAGACTCAACGGATGAGGAAAGAGTTTGAAGGAGTTCTGAGAACTTGAGGTTGTAGTTTGTACTTGAGAATATGATTTTTAAGTGAACCATACAAGATGGCATCTCAAGACAACCTTGCAAAACTTCTCCAAACGGTTTTAGAAGAACTGCAAGTGCTCCGTCAAGAATTCAAGGTACAAAATGCTGCTTTGATTGCTGCAAAGAATGAAATCCGGGAGTTGAAGATTTCCCACAAAAGTTTTGAAAAGATCATGCTAGAAATATCTGGATCAGTTGAAGACATCCAAGAGAAGGTTGGTTCCCAAGCTTCTACTGTTACTACACCTGGTTTCCATGAAGTGGTTGAAAGTCTAGAGGTGAAAATGAAGTCTTATGCCGAAGCCACCAAGTTTGCTCATATCTCTTTCTGTCAAGAGCAAGAGATTGAAAAGGCTAATCAATTTGCTCGTAGAAAGAATGTGAGGATTTCTGGTCTACTTGAATCTGAGAAGGAAGAGGTGAAAAGTGTTGTTACCAAGTTTTTGGCTGAAACACTTCATGTTGCTAATCCGGATGTGGCTCAAGCTTTTCGCATTGGAACAATAGGAACCCAATCTCGAGCTATCATAGTTAAGTTCAATGACCAAACTCAATGTGATACGGCTTTAGCTAATAAAGCTGTTCTCAAGGGACAAAGGATTTGGTTAGATCTCGATATCACACCTCTACAAGTAGAGGCAAGGAGAAAAGAGCTTGCAAAAGTCAAAGAAGCTCAAGATGCAGGTTTTGTAGCTTTTCTACGTGATAGTCAAGCTGTTATCACTAAGAGGAGGAGACAATCATCAACCTAGCAATCCAAGAGCTTGAGGGTGTTAATGTGGAATATTAGAGTTCTTTCTTCAACAAAATGTGTGAGTGCTGATCCGATTTGGAAGATGGCTGACATCATCAACATTGTGGAGACGTGAGAACATGAGAGCAACACTATTGAAGAGATACCATGGTTTACTTTGGTGGGATCCACTTGGAATCATAGAAGTCAACGAGGAGGAAGAGGCTATGGCGGTATTGCTACTCTCATCAGATCTGAATTTCTACCTCTTATACACCTAGAAGGTCATGATATTGGGGGTCAATATCATTGGCTTCGTCTTGGATTGGCTGGAGTATCTTATAGTTATTTGGCAATTTGTTACTTTGCACCATTGTCCATGCCTATCTACTCCACACGCACTTGCAATCGGAGTCAACCATTCCATCGACTTATAGGAGATGTTCTCAATTATCAGAGCAATGGTGAAGTTTTTCTGGTTGGAGACTTCAATGCTCGAATAGGTTGTGCACAATTTACCCAAGTTGGTGATCTCTTGAGTTCTCCCCCTTTTGAAGAACTTGAAGATAGTATGTGGTGTAGAAACTCTTCCCATACTTGTACAAATCCTTTGACAGAACACTTTCTAACCTTTGGAGCCACATGTAATTTGAAAGTTCTCAATGGTATCTCTGAGTTTCCCAACTCCCTTTCCAATACGTGTTTTTCTCCTACAGGTGTTAGCACCATTGATTATCTTCTATCCTCAGCCACTCATAGCTCTCTTATTTCGAAATTTGATATTCTAGAACCTCAGCCAGAGTCAGATCATGCACCTCTCTTATTTACTCTCTTGTTATCAAAAACAATCCCTCTCTCTCCATGCCATTATGTTTTAGCTTCTCCGAAGTTTCGTTTAGATCCTAGTAAGAAAGAGCAGTACATGTCACATTTTCAAGACCTTTTGACTCACACTTCATGGAGCCTTGATCCACATACAGCGAGTGGGCAATTAATAGAGTTGTTCAAAGACACTGCTTCTAAGTTCTTTTTGCGGCACAAGGATCGAAGAGCTAGGAGGCTTCCTTGCAATGAATGGTTTGACTTGGATTGTAAGCAAGCGAGGATGAGAGCAGTTGACAAGTCTTTGGATTTCCAAAGTCGGCTTATCTTGACAAGGCTTTACAAAGACTTGGTGAAGTCTAAAAAACGAGCTTTTTTGAGGACGAAGCAGGAATCCTTGACAAAGGAGTTGATGGAGAATCCAAAATCCTTTTGGAGACGGTTAGTTGTAAGGTATTCAAAACCTCCTCTTGATCCCAAGAGTTTGATTGACTTTGCTGAAAAGCTTTATTTCTTTCCCAACGCTGCATCAATGCCTTGTTGTGAAGGAACATCAGGCTTATTTTCTGAATCAGAGGTGATGACTCGAGTTAGAACTAGCAAATGGTAAATCGGAGGATTTGGATGGTCTTTCTATTAAACTTTTGAAGTGGGGAGGAGATGTTATTGGACCAAGACTCACCAAAGCGTTAGAGAATGCAGCTATATATGGTTTTCCTTCAGCTTGGTCATTACGGAAGATTGTGCCTATTCACAAGTCAGGAAGGAAGGACTTGGTGACAAACTATCGCACTATCATGGTGGGTAGTGTTTTTGCCAAGTTATTTGGCAAATTGGTGGAGTCAAAGTTGAGCACATGGACTGAATCTCATCGAAAGAGAGCGCGGTTTCAAGCAGGCTTTTGCCCCACATACAACACCATTGACCATATCTTGGCTTTGCGTGTTTTATGGGAGAAGTCAAAGGGCAACGGCAAAGCTTTGTTTTGCGCCTTCATTAATTTTAAGAAAGCTTTTGACACCGTACCTCGTGAGCTATCATGGGAAAGGCTGCAAGTCATTGGAGTACCATCAGATCTTCTAGCAGCTGTGGCCACGCTTTACCAATCTGTTCGAGCCAAGATCAACACTTCTCAAACTGAAGAGGTTTTGAGTACCATTGGAGTGATTCAAGGTTGTCCTCTCTCTCCTACTCTATTTGGAGATTGTATAGATGATATCAAAGAGTGGTTGGAGGCATGTGATAGTGAAGGTGTCAAGCTTGGAAACTTTGTTATCAAAGCTCTCTTGTATGCAGATGATATCATATTACTAGCACGTGATGCAATTAGTTTACAGAAACACCTATACACTTTGGCTAACTTTTGTACCCAGAATCAGATGGAGGTAAATATAGAGAAGTCCAAAGTCATGATAGTGGGCACTAGATTCAAGTTTTTCTTCTATTACCAGGATTTACAATTAGAAGAGGTGAAGAGTTATAAATATCTAGGCATTGATTTTTCTAATGATTATAGTTGGGCACTTTGTGTGCAAAAGAGAGTAGAAGGTGGTTACAAAGCTCTATATTCATTGCTAAATTGGTGTAGAAGGGCTCATCTTGTGTCTTTGAGTTTTAGGAAATTTTTATTCAGAAGCTTAGTGTTGCCGGTAGTATTGTATGGAACCCAATTGTGGGGTCCTGGTTGTAAGAAGACAGGTTGGGAGCGTGTGGAGAGAGTGCAAAAGATATTTCTACAAGAAGAATTGGGTGTGAGAAACCAAACCTCATATGTTATTCTTCTTGCGGAAACAAGTTGTTTACCTCTAGAGGCTGAAGCTCTATACTTGACCATCACTTACATCACAAGGGTGAGGTCTCTTGATGCTTCTCGCCTCCCTCCTCAGGCTTTGAGTGCCACACGTGCCAAAGGATGGTTAGCGGATGTGATAACTTGGTCTTTGAGGTGGAATGTGACGGAACGCGATTGGGACGTACAACCTATAGCACTACGTGAACGTCTAAAGGAGGAGTTTCTAAACATTATTTGGAGCAAGCGCGGCACCAAGATGCAGTTTTATCAACTTCATGTGAATCCTATGCTTGTTTATTGTGAACAGGATTATCTACTTGCAGGAATCTCTACATCCTTACGTCATATTATTGCTAGGCATAGAACTGGATCTCATAGACTTGGAATTGAGGAAGGACGTTGGCTTAATATTGATAGGAGTGAACGTATTTGTAGGCTATGTGATGGAAGAGAAGTTGAGGAAGAAGAGCATGTATTTCTTACTTGTACTAGATATACAAAGATTAGAGTGACTCATAATATAGATGTAGAGAATTTTTATTATTTGTTACAGTTAGTTCCTTTTGATTTAGGTTGTTATATTAGGGACATTATTAGTTATCGTTCTAATGCTCTTGGCACTAGCTAGGGATTGGCCTTTGGGGTCTTTTCCCTCGTTTGTGGTTGTCGCTTGTTTTGTGTTTTTCAGCCTTTTGACCCTTTGGGTCCCCCGGGCTTGATCTATTACCATTACCATTACCATGCTTTGCTTGAATCGGCGTGCCGCGAGCTTTCGAGTTCGCTAGCGCTTTGCTGATTGACACCACCATCGTCGCGAAGTGACTTGTGTGTGCGTTAAACTTCGCCAAAGCCCATTTACACTTTATGCTGGAAAGTGTAAAGCGTAAACGGGCTTTGGCGAAGTTGAACTGAAGAGTTTATGCTATAAAGTGTAAACTCTACGCTCATTAATTTTTCCTGTTAAAATTTTGGGGTCCTCGGCACCATTACATTAGGCACTTTCGGCATTTAAGGGGAGCGTTTGCCGAATTTAAAGAGTTGTGCTTTAGACAGTCTCCAATGGTGCTTGTAATCTTTAATTTGAATCTTAGCGATTCAACTATTTCCTTTCTCGCCAATTTGACCGCAAAGAGACACAAAGGAATCCGCACCGATTCTAAACGACGAGATCGCAAGTAGACAAAGTCTTGTGGATGGATAGAGTGATGAGGATGTTAGATGACAATGAGGAGAGAAGTGGAGCCACTGTAGCCAAAACACTCTCTAAAAGGTCTTGACTGATTTGCACCCCATTGCAATTTGGCCCAGGAATCACAAGTTTTTCGTTCGCTATTAGGATAACTGTCTAATAGCGTCACAAGGACTGCGTATGGTGCGTCTTGAAACCGTGGAATGTACCGAAAAAACATTTTGTGTTCCGCAGTGTCCCATCAATTAATTGTTTCTATTATTGTTGCATATGAGGGATGCATGTCACACCAAAAATATTGGAGGTTTAGTTGGATAACAGTTTCGTATTCCACATCATTGTTCTGTGATTTCAGATGCGGGGTCTAGGGCTGCTGTTATTTCATCCACCGCTAGTGCATCAGGGTACAGAAAATTGGTTCCAAATGGAATAAATCAGCACCAGCGGAAGCTGGTGCATCTTCTACCGCTGGTGTCAGAGATCATCGACACGGGAGAAGTAAATTGGGTTCCAGCGGTAGACGCAGAAGGAACAGAATCCACTTCAACGCACAAGTGCAACGTAACATCTGCGACAGAGACAGAACAGAATATCAGAACAGAAACCCCCCTTGAAATGTTCTGGTTTGCACCAAGATGCACAATGTTTGGTCGTCAAAAGGACTGCGTATGGTGCGTCTCGAAAGAGGACAGATGACAAGTCACACAGCTCAGAATACCAACAAGAACGTGCACAGTGAGGGCACATCTGCGCTTGAGCAGACGCAGGACTCGGAGTCGGCTGGACTACCGTAAACGGCCCTATGAGGATCTCCTCCTGTACAGTCCTTGCTGTGAGTTATGAACAGCTCAGAGAATCCGTTTCCATATTTACTTGCTCGTCCATTCGATCCCAGACTGTCTGTGGCTCGTCACTGAACCACAAGACCAAATGAGACCCGGTCATGCCCATCCGCAGGCCTAGCCGTCGTTTCTCTGTACTTCGCCGTGCTTATAGCCGCTACCATTACACTCTGCAATTCTTGTTCTCTACCAGACTTATTCCACTCGGCGCAATTCGCCCGGTGAAGTTGCTCCGGTGAAGAGTTCTGGTGACAATGCTTTCACAACAAGAGGCTAGTTTCGTGTAAGAGTAGGTGGCATAATTCTCAGCAAAAGCACGACGATATTGGAGTAATCGACATAGTTCTGTGTTCTTCTCACGTTCTCCTCTCATCCTGAAATGGGGTCCGATGATTCTATAACTCCTCTGACGTCAGGTCCAGGGAGATTGAGTCGCGAAGGCGTTGACATTGTGTTCATCATCGCCATTATCTTGTGGGACACTCTGTTTATGTCACTGATCTGCTTTGCGCTGCACGTAGTGTACACCAGGTACACGAGAAGGCTTTGTATCCAGAGACGATGGATTCTACTCGTGGTGATACTATTTGCTTCCGGAACAGGTCCTCTGATTGCACTGACCGTCCTGACTACAAACCACCTCGTTTACCTGCTGGGCATAGTCAGCTCACTGTGCTTGGTCTTCCCTCTATTGGCCTTCTCGACCGCAGTTTTCATGTGGAGAATTTTCAAGCGAGGTTTAGCAGGGCAAGCCCACTAGCGTACGCGTTGATAATAATGAAACTTGCATAGTTCTGGAATTCAACCCAGAGGAGAGCCCTGGAACGATGTGTGAAACCTCCACCAAAACTTCCTTCGAGAATCATAGTCGTGGAGCATGCGCGCAGTGCACAGCACAGCCGATGAATGGATCGTGAGAAATTCTCGTTCTTAATCTGGATGATCGGTCGATACACCCTATCCCTATCAGTAGCCTCTGGTCGGGAGAGAAAGGCCTGGGCGGCAGAATTTTGTAATTTCTATAACGTTTGTAAGCAGAGATTTGCAGTAAACACTAATTACGAACCGATCGTCCCTCTGTCGAACTAAGGCTGCTATTGTACCTCAATTCTCACGAAGTCGGCAAAGTAATTATGGCGGCACCTTTCACTTACTACCCTATCTACATGCTCCAACTACCTGCTGCCGGGATGCGGTGGGAGCATGACAACTTTTCTCGACATGACACCCGGTCTCCAGTGCCCCATGAGATCTCAAAAAAAAATTAGAACTTGAGAAGCCTTTGGATCGAACTTCGAATTCTTCATCTGCACTGGTCCGTTCAAGAAAAGCAACATGTGCAAGCATCCCCTAGAATGTGCCCATTGCCAGAAGTTCGGTAGAAACGTCTTGTGCAAGCATGTGCCGTAAACAGCTGACGGAAACGACGGCAGTGCGGAGATTGGTCCGAGATGTCGAGGCAACTTAGGGATTGCTTCGAGAAGCGTAGGCCTCAGCGCACGAACTCAATATATATATAGAAAATTCTTTACCCAAGACGTACATGATGTAGATGATTGCAAAGCACTAGCATAGAGGAAATGTAAGCATTGGTCGTCAGTCATTGGGTAACAGATTCCTCCACATGATTATGCCAGGATATTCATGAGGTCTACCACGAGCTAATTCTGGGGCGTTTCAGGGTTTGGACAGAAACCAATGATTCAATTTCGAAGTGATCTTCTCGCCCGACGTACGAAACCTTCCTCTGCGAGTCGGGCTCACAGCTCCTCACGTCTTGATTCTCTCAGTTGCTTCAACCGCTCGGTCATTACAGACTTTCGAGGCTACCCCCACGACGGGAAGCCCGTAGGTGGCGAGCGTGTCGACCGATCTGTTGCGCGACATGTTCTCTTAAAGTCCTGAACGACACGTACCAACATCGTCATCTAACGAACCCATTCTTTACCTCAGTCATTCGGAAACCTGCGGCTGTTGTTGAGAACTGCGGCGATCACATGCTCTCGAGTAACAACTGGAAAGCGAATGGACGACTTAGTTGATGATTAACAAACTTGAGCCGACGAAGATCGGAGACGACTGACTGTTGTCTCTAACGAAATGCTCCGTAACAGAAAGCCCTGTGTGCTGGATCGCTAAACCTGTGCATCTAGATGAACGACCTTCAGGGGGACGAAATAAGTTCGCAGTTGGGATCTGCTGACTGGCTTCGGTGAAATTAATATCTTGCACATGGAGGTAAAGTGACTTTCAAATGTGCGGCCGGGTGCAGGCTGTCCGTCTCGCTCCGCAGATGGACCTGGATCGAAGATCGACCCTCGATCCTCGATCCTCGGGTCCGAAATAAATCGGCAAAAAATATGAACGAAAACAGGAACATGGTTCAGGATTTGGCTCAACAACCCCCCGAGCTAATCCAGCCGAAGCCACACATCACGATTCACAAAAGCTCAGTTACTTCTCCTGTTAATGGACTGACTTACCCTCCCTTTTACCGCGAACGACCAGATCCCCGCGTTTACTTCTCGACGCTTTCCAGGGCCCCAGGGCTATTTTGTTTGTCAGCTTGTTCGGAGTTATGGGTAGGATTCTTGCATGGGTGCTGCTGCTCCGATGGATAGCGCTCTGTCCGATGATGGAGAAGTGCCGTGTTTAGAGTCCAGAAAAGTCAGACGCGAGCTGGTCCAGGCCCTGTGTCCTCAAGCAGGGATCGTCAAATTGGACGAGCGTCCGCGGAGCCTTTTGTGTAACTTGTCGCGTGTCGCAAGTTTCTGTTAACGACAAGGTCGCTGCTGTTGTGGTGCATCTCATAACGAGGCCCAGAGCATTAAAGAGACGTCTTTGGCCGTATTAATAGGCTGTTCTATCGACGGCCTCGAACACCAGATGGCCACTCCGCGCTCAAGATCTGCAGAGGAACTGAACTATGCCATCGATCCTCTGTTGTCCGGGGCCGTGTTGACGCTATGACGCTGGCTTTGCGGCCGGGTGAGCGCTGTGCTCCACATGCTCGCCAATCCAGAACTCACCATCCGAAAGAGCCGATCCCAAATGTTGTTGCTGAGCTCAGCTGCGCGTAATCCACTTCGGTTTAATGATCCCAGATTCCTTCAGTGACGACGAACCGATTCAATCGCGTCCGTGGACCCGGTACCTATAACGCATTCATACCACTCTATTGTCGTTACACTCGCATTAACTCGAAGAAGCTTTGCTCCGGGTGGTCGTTTCATTCCGGATCTATTAGACCTCCCTGCTCCAGATAGTCACTCGTCTTTCCCTTTCGAACTATGATCTGCACGATTTTGGCTTGAAAAAAATTTGTAGCACATGGCCGTCTCGTCGTTGGACTTTAAGAACGCCAGTGGCATATTTCGGCGAGGATACAGAGCGACAAGGATCATGCTGACTTAATTGCTGATTTACGTCTGATACCCACTGCTCGTCGAGGGCAATGGCATTGGCCGTCCATCCTTAAACCCGCACCTCAGGCTGCAAGCTAACCCTTCTAAACGGAAATTCGTTTGTTTGTAACGTCGCGTTAGTTTCGCACGCACAAAATCCATCATAGCCCATCGAGGGTTGCTGTGCCGCTGCAGCATGTCACTGCACGTCACGCCCTGTGGCAAAGAAGAGTACTTCTCCCCTTCACGGTTGCGTCCCACAAATTACTGTCTGGCGTACACTAGTATTGGCCACGGTTCGGTGGATCGATCTAAATAAACTCGTCGAGTGGCCTATCCGAGATTCGGCTCTCGATGTCAATCGTTTGCCCATCGTCACCTTCGCAACCAACATGATGACGTGAACAAAGGGAAGGTCCGTCTGGACTAGGGCGAAGGAAATTGGTACATCTCTACCTCGGGGTTTGCAGGCAGCGAGAGCTCTCAATCATTGCTCTCTCCCTCTCCCTTCACCCCTCAGCTATTGTGGGGTATATGCAGACAGCGTATCATGGGCGGAATCCCGATTTCGTGCAGAGACATTGCATTCGAGTACTGTCGTACGAAGCTCTTGACAATCGATTTGAAAATTCAAAAGGCTCAGATTCGATCACGATGGAGATGGCGATGGACGATGGGCGATGGGCGAGTGGACCGTTAGGCCACTCGGAAAAGCCCCGAGGGTGCGGCTCTGATTGGGCTCGGACATGACGGAAGTTGAGTTTGGAAAGACGAGCGCAGCGGGCCAGTCAGGGGGCGAGCGAACTGCGGTTTCGAAGATTCTGATATCGTGCCTTGATGACAGATGCGAGGTGCGTGATTGCCCGGCGACGTCATGTGGCCATGATACCGCATTCTCGACACTGACAGGTGCGATCTTTGTGCAAGTGCCCTGCGGTGGTGCCATTCATCTATGCACGCATGATTTGGGCACACTGCTGCTGGGGACTGCAGAGTGGAGTGTACTACTGGGGGCGTGGCAGGAGGAGGAAGAATGCAAATGTTCCCGAATGTGAGACTCATGAGCCATTGACACCTGCTGGTTTGGATGGGGAGTGTTGCGTGCCGAGATGGGACCAGAGAACAGTCACACGAACGAGGTACCCACGTCCACAACATTATTTCGAAAGCTCGGTCAGACTCTCAATCGCACATGATGTACAACAAACAGTTCACGTTATTTACTGCAACTGTACTGCTGACGACCACAAATCTCTCGATCGTAGGGAAAGGATCCGGACGATTCTCTTACAATAAATACAAACCTACAAAAATTGCTCTCCTTACGACTCCGATTGATAGCTATGACGACGACGAGGACGGTGTACATGGCCTACCGTTTGTAATCGATTCTGAACGATGCCGCAATTCGTAATCTGCTCTGGGCCGAGTGCTGCAAGAGCGCTCAAAACCTACAGCAGATTACGACGTCGCGGCACGGCGTCCCATTATAACCTACTTCATGTAACTCGGAACTGCAGTAGAGTCATCAACTTCATCCGGCGCTATCGCTGGCACCATCCATGTCATCCTTGTGGTGATCTTCGGTTTCGAGGACCACTGAAAGTGACAAAATTGCCAAAACTGTCAGCTGCAGCAGCGTGGACCTGAAGAAGAATCGGCACATCCTCCCCTTTCGGGACCTTGGGAAACGAGTTGGAAAATCTCTCTCGGCATCCGCTTGATGGCCGAACCGATTATGACACTCTAGACGGCATGACAACACCACGATCCTGGCTTACTAGCACTCTAATTGCCATCGATCCTCCAAACCCCCGTCGCATACGAGCAGGGACATGTCACTGTCTGCAAGATTCGGCGCTTCGGTGTAGAAACAGGTCAGTGTCCCAGACGGTGGCGATCATACAAAGAGAAATATATGCACCCATCTATGGCATTCTAATGCGGGGCACCGCTGGAATACTGTCGCATGCTGTGAGAGCTTTCACCCCGAACTCCGAGTGCGTTTCCTTGTCCATCCACCCTCATTGAAAACTTGCTCGTTGCCTTGCAGCCACATGGTCAAGATTGTAAGTTCACCTCTTCAAGTTCCCAGTGGAGTACCGAAATCTAGCTCTCCAAGTCTGATCCACTTCTCCAATAGAAGTTTCTTGAATTAAAGAAGTTGCTGTTGGCGGGGTTAAAGTGTACCTACTTCGATTTCCAGACAGAATCTCCCAGGCGAGCACAAGAAACCCGATCAGCTCTCGAGTAATTTTCCCACTCTTTGCCTGCTCGGTTTGGAGAAGCTCCCATGCTCTTTCCAGACACGAAATCTCGTCCACTGTCAGCTTTCCCAGTCTCCCTAGCTCAATTTGGAGCGCTTTCCAATCCCTCACCAGACACGATACCTCATCCATTGTGATCTCCCCGCACTCGCCGCGCAGAATCTGCGCATGCTCCATAATTGACGACGGTCCAACCAAAATTCAGCAACAAACCTTCGATCGCAGCCCGCATCACAGCTTCGCCGGATGGGAAGCCATATTCTTTTCATGGCTTTCGGTCCGGCGACCATGACAAAAGACCCCGAGGGAGTACAACAAGCAACACAGAAGGACAGTGATCACGAACGCTTCTCTCTGCCCGCCACTGCCGTGAGGCCCGGGCATCCGAGAAGCGCTTCAATCCAGGACGAAGATGGCGAAAACACAGAGCAGGGTTCACTTACGTGAGCGACGAGCATCTGAGAGTTTCGAAAGGTGGTCTGGCAGTAGGTGTTGAAGCAGTGCACTTCTTCACCCAAGTAGACTCTGGGATTTTTGTGGCCCTGCCACACCGACTCCGGTTGCTGCGAATGTTGTTGTTGCAGCTGCAGCTGTTGGTTCTGCTGCTGATTCTGCTGGCCCTGCCACGACGAGAAGTACATATCACGAACCCGGCAATGGAACACCGTCTGAGTCTGCTGAAGCTTTACATGAGATGGATGTTGGGCGGATTGATCTGAGATTGACGCTGCGTACGAAGGAGTTGCAGAATAGTAGTCATTTCTCTGCTGTTGTTGGTTATGCTGTTGCTGGTTGTGCTGCTGCTGCTGCTGCTGATGAGAGTAGCCAGAATTTCCGTAGTAATTCATGATTCTTCGATTCCGTGAACCGGCGAGATGAGCGAGAAGGAAGGGCCAGAAGGAGAAGGGAAGTACACGGGGAGGATTGTGAGGAGAGAAAGAGAGAAGGGAGAGGCGAGGAAAAATCGGTCTCGGGGCTTCGTTGCCTTCACACGCGATGCGTGTCCAAGTTCTTCGAACGACGGACAGCTTGGCGTTACCGTCCAGGAGCCACGAGTGATGGTGATGGGGATGGTGATCTAGGGAGCGGACGGGGCGGGCAGGGAGGAAGAATGGGGAACTGAGTCTAGGTGTAGTGATCTGAGCTCGAAGTTCAGGTGAACTGGGTTGAGCTGAGCTGAGCCGAGGAGTGGAGGGGGGGAGGACAGGGCAGGGCTGCGTAGACCACGGAGAGAGAGAGAAGAGGATATTGCAGCCGACGCGAGATGGGGAGGGAGGGAATGAAGAGGAGCTGGCGCAAAGGGGCTGCAAAGCGCAATTTCTATTTGTCGCAGGACTGCGTTCGCAGGGGCAGAGAACAGTGCTCAATTAAGGAGATCTGTTCGTGGTCCGTAGTACATATGCAGAGGGTTTATGTTTCTCACCGGCGAGTCGCCTTTCCAGCCGTCAGTGCAGTTCTTCGGTATTCGTAATAAATACCTCCTTCCACCGCGCCGATTTTGGGAAGCTCCGTCTGGAAAGCAACCACATGGGTACATGCATAGCCATCTGGCTTGCAAGAGCAATTCGATAAAGTTCTTGTCTCCGGTTCGGCAAAAGCAGAGGCCGCTCCGTATGAGCGCGAGCGGCCAGACGTCCCGCCTGGCCGCCTCCATAAAGTGTCTTTGGTAGCACGAGTTTTCAGCCGGACTTTCGGCAAGCCATTAGTGCTGGGTGGACAAGTCGCTAGTTCTACCTGCGAGGGCATTCATTACCCGATGTTGAACAGGAGGTTATTGCCAGGCCCAGAATACCGCGGGGGCGTTGTAGGCTGCTGCTGTTACATTGCAGTTAATCTTTATCGCCCCTTCAGGAACGTCGAGCTACATCGTCCATTACTGCGCTCTCCCCCACCTTTCTCGTTCTCGCAGCCGCTGGACGCATTTCTTTGGCTCGGGGTTATGTCCAAATGTGAATTCGGTGATCGTACTCTTGCGCTAGTTCCGTTCTCGAAGTGCGGAGCCATCAGGTAGACGCCGTCTGGGATGAACCTTGGGGTTACCAGTGCAGCGTGGGCACTGTAATATTCCCGGCTCTGGACGGGGAGGGGAGGGGAGGGGAGGGGCTTCAGACATGGGGCGTTATACGTTATTCATAGTAACTCGAATCGAAACACACCATGGACAAACATGTCACGCACCAGCACCAGGAATGTCAGGCGCGCCATGCGTTAAGCTACAACGCAATGTATTGAATAGCCAATGCTGGAGCCGTCAGATACGCTCTACGCCACTCATGCGACCGCTGGATGAGACCGCGTCCCGTCTCATCATTGGAGATATGCCCACATCGGGCATTTGCAATCAATGTGCTACAATCCCAGGAATTACGGTCGCCATGAAATGCCATCCAACGGCCCCAGGGTCGGCGTCTTTCGAGTGTATGGTCATTGTCTTGAGAAGAAAGCATGTGTAAGCCCATCCAGATTGTCAGATATTCAAAACTCTTCCTCCGAGCAACATGTTCAATACAAGGATGTGTCACTGTATACTGGAAAAAATGACTTTCGCTGGCAACATGAGCCTGAGCGTGAGCATGAGCGTGAGCGCTGCTGCAGTCAGATATATCAACAAGCCGAACCAATAAGTTCGAGCTCCTGTAGAATCCCGTCAGCCAGTAGGTGCTGGATTGCGGTATTTAACGTCACCTCTCCTCTCCTCTCCTCTCCCCTCCCCTCCCCTCCCCTCCTCTCTACAATAGAATGCAATATTCCTCCTCGAAAACAAAAATTACCGTTCTCAATTAGAACGTCCTCCTCCAATTGGAAGTCCGTGATTTCGACAGGCCACCCTTTAGTGCTCGTTAGGTGTGTTTGACTTGTGGCTTCCTCTCCTCGGGTCGAAAAGTTGGGGAACCGGTCTGGTACATGGTGTGTTCATTCCATAGGAAGTGCGGAGACTGTACAGATCACTTTTCTGCGGATCAAAGCTCTACTTCTGATGGTGAGTTATCATCTCCCTCCACAATGACCATAGACCGTTAATCAATTGGCCCAACATTTCTCACGTCACCAGCTTTCCAGGGGTGTGGGGCCCTCCCACTACGAGATGGGCGTTTGTAAGTGGCCGCAGAGGGAGCCTGAAACTCTCGGCATTCTTCCACCCCCACTTCGTCTTCACACGGCCCGCAAGTTCGACTAGAACACACATTCCTGCGAACAATTACAAATCGCTGCACCCAATTAGACATCCGCTAATCATAAAGATCGAGCTACCTCTACGACTACCTCCCATGGCATACTTCTCTCCCTTCGAGGAAGACTTCTTCCCAATCCACGAAGCCAGCAGCAGAGCCGTATAACCAGGATTTACAGAGACCGAGAATAATGCAGCCAATGCTGTCCACGAACAAACGACAGCTCCTAGGGACAGTCAAACTTTGCAGCTCAAATGTTGGGCATAACGAATTTGCCCGATTTAGCTTGGATAACAGTTTCGTCAGGGGTGGTACTCGCAGTCCCGCATCTCAAAAATATCTGGATGACCAGTTTGACTAAAAATCGCAGAGGTTGAAAACCCTTCCCTGTCGGCGACGAATGAGGGTTCATTCGCATCCGATTCAGTCGTCGTAAGAAAGCCGACGCGTAACCAATTCAGATAAGAATTCGGAACGAAAACTCTCCAATTCGCAAAGCAAGGCGAAGTCGCACACGACAAGCAGGCTGAGGCGAGCTCGCCCGCCACTGTTTGCGGTTACCCATGCCACATAATAGCGAGCAGGTGGAATGGCAGTTCGTTTGGCCTACCACCCGAACGAATTTCAACTACAATGACACAGTTCTGTTCGGTTGGGTTCAGTTCAGCTCGGTTCAGCTCAGCTCATTCATCCATTTATTCGATCCCAGAATCGGCTGAGCTCACACAGGAAGCGCAACCACACAAACGACATGCGTACACCTGCTCAAACGACGCTCAATTACGCTTCGCCCGGGTTGAGCTTCACAACCTAAGACGGCTTGAATGTCACTGGAACCGAGCTGGTTGAGAATTTCACACACCTGAGTCGTCGATCTTTGGTCCAACCGGCTCGAGGTCGCACCGAGAACTGATGAGCGGGCACAGTATCCTGCGGTTCAGTTCGCGTTAGTACAACAAAAAGTCCTCTGCCCAAGAAATGCCACCCAGAGGCAGGCGGGCAGACAGGCAAGCAGCAATTCGCGACACAATGCATGTGAGAGAGAGAAAGAGAAAGAGCCGCAACTCCTCACTCGAACAGACGAGCATTAACGAACTCGAGCGCAAGATTCGCCCGCTGGTGACATGTCAACGTCTACTCCTAACAAGGAAAGCAACAGACGGAGCGAAACGAATGGCGCCATAGATCCTGCGGTACTGGTAACGACCAGCCGGCCACGCGAGGCCCGGGCGGGATTCGCCAATGCTCACAACCATTCCATTCCATCCTAAATGCGACGAGACTACAGTGCTTTGAAATGGTCAGCTATCTTACATTCCTCATCATGAGAGCTGTAAGGCCTAACAGCTTCCGAGCCCGAGTCACTAAATTCAGATGCAAACCCCCACCCCCGCTACTAACTCGATCGCCCTCAACGAGAGTCAGCTGCCGCACTTGTCCTCGCGGACATCATGGGTAAGTTAGCAGCAGCGGCAGCAATCATGTCCTCTGAGCCTCGGAAACATTCCCCGGATCCATCCTCGATCGTAGTAACAAGAAAAGTCGGCTCCCATCCCTACCGAGTCCGCGGTCGCATGAACGAGACGAACACCCTCCTGCTGCTGCTGCTACGGGGGACGGGGAGCGAGAGCTGCGACACGATAGGACGAGCTGAATCTGATACAAACTGTACCTTCTGCGGATGGATCCTGTACCATCTCCCAGGAAAAGTGGCGGCACTCTGGCCAAGGCCCAAGCCCGATCTCCAGCGCCGGCCACAACAACAACAACAACAATATCGCCCGCAGCCATGACTTGAAGCCAACTCACTCGCGCCACACTTCTGCCCCTAGATTTGGACGACGTTCAGCTCGAGTCCCTCGGCCATTATTACGATTTAGGGCTAAAAAACCAGGTCGGCCATTCGATCGGCCAAACAGGCGACAGTGAGAACAGCGCCAGCCAGCTCGCCAGCACTCGATTGCTCCCAAAGCTCTCCGAGAGTTCAACTCCGCGCAATAACTTCTCTGCCGCTCTCGTCTGACTGCTCATAATCACGAAATCCGACTCCACAATTATCACCTACCGACACACGGGCAGTCTCAAACCTCGATCCGGTCCTGGCCGTCGTGCGACCTGAGGTTTGTGCGTCTGTCTGCTGGATCAAGCTCCGTCGCGGTGGGCCGTGCATGCTCCACCGGGCCGCATCAGGACGAGCAGCGAAAGCTTATTTCCTTCCTCTTGCGGAGGCGGACAGATATTATTTACCGTTTGATTAGCTGGGCCGACACGCAACATACAGTATTCAAACTTCGGAATATTTGTCCCTCTATTTTCGCATCATTTTTCCCCACTTCCTAGGCTAACGGATTTCACTAATTAGCTGCAAGTCGAGGCCGGGGTAGGGTCTATTATAATATCCTTCTTCTTCGTCTCTTAGTTTAGTGTTTTTTTTTTAATCTCTCTCTGGTTTTTTCTAATTGACCGAATATTGACCCCTCCATGTCTCATGATTTTCTTCCTCACTCGGGCTATTATTGTGGACCATCGTACATTGTTAGAAACTATTCGCACTTGGAATCCCTCGAGTCACATGTTTTACGTTTTAACTTCGACCTTTTGCTATCTGCTGTACACCTTCAGTAATTCATGTCCTCTGCATCTCAATTTTAAATATTAGAAGGCGACGTGCGTTAAAAAATGACAAGATCTTGAAGAAATCATAAACTTTGTACTGTCACTCTTTCACCTGTCAAGCTGTTTCTACTTCTATATTGGAGCTGGATAAACCACCAAAAATTGAAAGCTCCAGCGTCTAAATATTATGGTCTAATGTCTTCAGTGTTCTTCTGACGTTTTTCTTCACCCACAAATGCTTATCTTTCCTGGCTAACGAAGTATGCACAGGGCCTTGCCATATTCCTTGGTGATCAGTGGCCGAAGTCGACGGAGGGAGGACTAGCCCGCACACTTTGCCAAAGCACCGCATTCCATACTATGTCCGGGTAGATCCGACATGAGGCGCATTCACTTCTCAAGTCTAAAATACTTACGTTTATCCCACATTGATAACGTTCTATCTGTTCAGAAATTCATTTGTCAATTTTCTCACCAACTTGTTTGCTATGAACTTGATCACCTTCAACTTTCCCTCAGTATCGATTTATCTGGTATAAGAAATTGAAAATAAAAAATAAGACATAATTCAATATAAATTGAAAAAATAGTTTATCATTTTTTGTACAAAAAAATTCTAAACAGTTACATTGAATGTAAATCACTTTAATCGAGGAAATTATTTCATGGTAACCGTCAAAATACAAATTTCTTACTAGGTTCCATCAAGTTTCGTTTTATACGATGGAAGAAATTTCAGGTTCCACACACTTTCAAGGAAAAATCTTCACTCGCTGATGTTGTTAAGGGGAAGTTTGATCATTGTGTAATTAATGATCTGATATGAGGAAGAGCACCGTTATAGATGGAGCAAGTTTTGAGAACAAAAACTAAAAGAGCAGGTTATCGTTGGTGAGACTCACATATCTTCACTAGACCATAGAGATCTACTAGAATCCTCTACTATAAGATCTACTATATTGAACTAACATATCTCTTGTCAATATGATACATGAGCAAATTCATCCATTATTAAAGATTGTGACATTGATACAAAGGAGGTGATGACACAGCATTGGTCTTGAAAGAAGTAAAACTTTCTTTGTACAGGGAAGTTCAAGCTGAGGTCAATAAACTTGAGTGAAATGTTGCTATGGAACTTGAATTGCAATCACTGATTGACAACAAAATTTATGACCTAGTTGAACTTCTTAGAGATCAAACATTGATTGATTGCAACAGGATGTACAAGCTGAAGTGCAGTGCAGCTCAAGACAAGAAAATAATCTTCAAAATCAAGTTGGTGGCTAGAGATTTCACACAGGAAAAAAGTGTGGACTACAACAAAAAACTTTCATCTGTAGCAAAGTATGCTACATTTTTTCTAGAATGTGCTCTAGCTACAATATTTAATCTTGTTATGGATTAGATGAAAGTGGTTACAACATTTTTCTATATATATTTAGAGTACAAGATCTACATGAAACAACTTGTTGGCTTTGAGAGGATAGGTCATGAGAGGTTGGCCTGTAGATTGCTGAAATCACTATATGGATTAAAGCAAGCTCTTAGGCAATCTAATACATGTTTTCACAAGTTCATGAAGTCACAAGATTGTTCACGGAGTGTCTATGATCCTTGTATCAACATAAAAGAGATGAATCTTGACAAATTCAATCTTTTTCTTCTTGTGTTCTACGTGGATGACATGTTCATTTTGCTGAAGATCAGATACGACGACGTTGATAAATGCAGGAACTAATTGAATTCTACATTTAAGATGTAGAATTTGAGGAAGTCAAAAAATATATTATGCAAATTAGAAGAAGACGATTTTATGATTAAATCAAGCAAATATATTTGATGTATACTTAACATGTTCAATATGGCAGCTTTTAAAGTAATATGTGCTCTTTTGGCATCACATTTCAAATTATCTGCAACTCAATGTTCTATCGATGCCATAACAAGAGAAAAAATGTCATATGTTTCTTATAATCAAACTGTAGATAACCTCATGTATTTGATTATATGTCCAATACATGATGTTGCTCTAGCAATAAACAAGTTGAACATGTACATATCAAATTCAAAAAATGTTCAATGCGAAGTAGTGAAATGGATTTTTAGGTATTCAAATAAATATAAAGATTATGGTTTATTGTTTGATGGTTTATTAAAAAATGTTAAATTTTTGTTATGTTACGTTGATACTGAGTTCAAATAGATTATGAACTTGTAGGATTGGTTATTTTATGTGTGAAATATTATTGTAACTAGCCAAGATGTTGACCAAGGTTAGGTTAGGTTAGGTTAGGTTAGGTATAACTAAATCTAGCTAGTTATAATTAAGTTTAGTTAAATAATTTATACTTGGAAAAATAATAACGTGAATTTTAGAATATATGGATTTTGTTTATGGATATATGGAGAATATATGGATGTTTTGTTTTTTATAAAAATCTAGATTCTAAAGTAAAATACTTTTGAGTTATGATTAGTTTGATTGATTTGACTAAGTAATGAAAATTTCATTGGTTTGACTAAATCTAAAGTTGACTTAGTGGCAAATGAATTTTATATAAGATTTAAATTATCAAATGACATGTCTGCACCTCAACCTAAGTATTAGGAAACTTCTATAAGATTTAGAAGTGCAATAGCATGTTGCAACATATTGAAAACTTATCTAATATACAATAATTTATCTTTGTAAAAGTAAATTATAAGATAATTATTACTAAAACTATTGTAATTTCTCAAATAAAATAAGTAAAAAGATCGAGAGTAGACTTTGAAACAATTTTTGAAAGTTCATTGTGTGAAGATTTGTTTCATTAATATGAATTCGAGTTTCACTATTCTTTTGAGTATCCATGAGTGTTTGCAATTGAGTAATGAGTGGTGAGTTTGTGTGCGTCTGACCTGGCCGCGCACTCGCACAGTGGTACACTGTCGCTTGCCTTCATGCAACGACACGGTCAACCGCATCCTTGTTGACCTCTTGAGATCTGCCCCCCATGACTTCAAAGACACGTGGGCGGAACCTCCCGACAGGCATCCTCAAAAGGCATACAGTGAACAACATACGTTCGCGCGCACCGCAAAACAGAGGTTCAATGGTCCATCTAATAGATTCAATTTAGACCAATTCGGAATTGAATTAATTATAGATTTGAAAACTTAACAAATATTTCTTAACTATGAAGAACTTTCAGTATCGACCATGGAGATTCGTACTCTATCTCTCCTACAAGTGTTCATATATAGTTCTCGATCTATTATTTTTGTCTCAATTTCTTATTTTCAATCTAACAATGTTCAAACTATAAGAAACCGAAGTATTGAGAATACCGAGGGATCGAATTCCTCTCCATCCGTGAGTATGTAAATGAGTTAACTACATTCTCTTCAATGCGTTTTCCCGAACCCTAGGGCTCTTTGGCCACTCAATCTATAATGAGAGGGTTGAACCGCCTCTGGTGTTTGTGCACAGAAATCGTGAAGCCATTTCTGGCCTTTGGCCATTATCACATGGAGAGCTCACATCCGAACAATGATGTTTGCTCCCGACTTGATGTGAAGATGTTTGGAACATGGTCACGTTGGAGCTAATGGAAGATGCCTTCTCTTCCCAAGTTGGGCCCTTGTGACAGCAATCATGGCCTTAAGACCCTCTATGCCCAACTCCAACTACAATCCTTTCACCTTTCAATCGAACTAATTGACCAAGAATGAACATCGGGGAGTCCACAGGGATGCTGCATACAATTGAACACATACGAGGACAGAATCGAGAGGTAAAACCAAAAAAGATCTTAGCTTCTAAAACGTGATAAACTACCAAAAAGTCATTTGAGATAGTACTAATTGATAGTCAGCCCCAAGGTCATCAACCAAAGGAAATCTACAATTAGATATGTATATACATTTGGTGGTGGAAACATTAGTTGGCTAAGCTTGCAAAAGTGAGTGGCTCAATATTCAACAGAAGCAAAATATAAAGCGGAAGTGTCAAAGAAAACTATATGGTTAAATATGCTTATCACTCAAATGAGATTTAAAAATGTTTTGTCAATTGTCATTGTGATAATCAGATTTACATCTTGCTGCAAATCAAATGATGAACTCCGAAGTGAAGCACATCGACACGTAAGATCACTTTATCATACATACAGTTCTTAATAAAAGTATTGAGCTAGTTAAAATTGATGTTAAACTCAATTGAGCTAAAGTGTTAAGCAAAGTTATTCTTTAAAAAAGTTTCAAAAAAAATTGTGCTATTTTGGAGGTTTTTTATGAGTAGCACACATAAAATTTGCTAGCATTTCAATTATCTCTCTATATTATTACTCTCTTATGTTTTGGCTACGACTTAGTTATAATTAAATATAGTTATAAAAATAAATCTTTTGTTATGTTTCCTTCTAGAAATTACTATTGAGTCATTCTACAAATTACGAGGTTTATTATTACTTCATCATGAGTTGGAAAGATTGTTAGGGTTTAACTTGCATTTTGGATTAATCCCTAGTTAGTAAACTTTATGGCATAGAATTTTTGTTGCATTCCAAAAAAAAATTAGCATTAAATTTTTCTCCCCATGGACGTTGTTCATATTGAGTATGAATCACCAACATACTCATGTTGATTCTTGTGTTTGTGAATTCTGGTTTTATTATCTACTAGATTGGTGATTCTTGTTAGTTATTGATGTGAGTCATTTAATCTTCAGAATTTATCTCAACACAATAGATTAATGTCACATATATTTTATTTCTTATTTTGTAATGAAATTGCTTAACAATATTGTTTTGTGATCTCTTGATTAATTTTCAATTAGATATGTTTCATACGATTTTTTATTAATTTCTCATAAATGTAAGATATTGATGTCTTAAAAAATAATTAATAGCTAAATTATTTTTTCATTCATCCAAATCTGAAGTTAATTCAATTAATTCAATGTTTATACTTGATCAAATTAATCAAATATTACATTGCTTTAAAATCTAATAGCTAGTTAAAAAATAATGATGATTTTTACTTTGCATTAGTTTGTAGGCTATAAATTATTATGCATTTTTATTATTAAAACAAAAATTCATAATAGTTAATTTATAATAAATACATACTTACCTAAACAAATCTTTTGCTGGATTATTATTATTAATTATTCTTTCTGATTTAAAAAAATTATAAACAAAAATTTATTTTATTTTATTATACATATTTATATGTTATAGCTAAGTCTATAATGAACTTACAAGGTAATTTCTAACTTGAGCATTGAGTAATGTCTACACATACATAATTGTGAGCTTTAATTTGTTTTGAATCAACATCAATGTAATATATCTGAAATATTTATTTTTTGAAAAAATTATTAGAAGCTATAACCTAATTCATTTGGTAATCTGATAACTTTGTTCACGTAATTTTAAATGCGAGTGTTTCTAGAATTAATATGAATTTCTATATTGTTATAATAATATCAAATCTTGTGCATATGATCAAATACACAAAACTATTCAAAATTTTAGTCAAACAATTCATATTTTATACATTTGTTTGCACCAATTCAAATTTAAAATTTAAAAAAATCAATTCATGATGAAAATTATTAATTATTATATATGGATTAATCAAATTATATATAGGGTTTAGGGTTTAACCCAAATTATATATATAACTTTTATTATATTTATTATATTTGTGTAAATTTTAAATGATAAACATTGAGTTTCATATTTACTTACAATTTAATGTCTATCACTTTAATTTTTTTTGGCATGAGATACAAAACATATTTTTAAGATGGAAAAAAATTTATTCATTTTTTCTTTTTTATCTATACAATGCATCAAATTAATATCTTTCATAAAAAATTTTGTACATTTGTAATTCCCATTCATATTCATATTTATTCATTTCAATCTCATAAAATTCACCATTTTTATCCTTTGAAGACTGAATAAATCTATAATAAATTATTAAAAATAAAATAAATCTTGTTAAATTTATTGTAAATCCAGTTATTGAAATTTATTACCAGTTTGACTTAAACTTCATCTAGTTTTTAAAACTAAGAATTTCTTATTTTATTCACAGATGTATGATTTGATCTTAAAAATGTTATAATCATTTTTTCCAAAATGAAAAACATAGATATCTTTTTCAAGTTATATGTATGAACATTTTCAATAGTTTTTTCATTTGAATGATCATAGCTCATGAAAACAAATCTGAGCATTCATCTTCATGAATTTTTACATTGTTTGCTAATCCAAATGAAATTCACTGGAGTAAAGTTAGTATACTTAGGCGTACAAAGAAGTACTTTTTGAAATAATTTGCGTCAACTACTGTTTATTTTAAAAAATGCATTTGAAAAAATTCATCATACAAACTGTAGTGTTCACAACTTCTATTAAAAATTTATAAGATATATCATATGAGATCAACAAACTATTCTTTCTTTCATATCTGTCCAATTGAAACTTAAAATAAAACGTTTTATTAAAGTGTATAAAATATGATGAGATGATAAAAAATCTATTCTTAAATTTTTATTTTCAGTCATTGTTGGAAAGTAGTTAGTTAAATGTTAACTAGTTTTGATTTAAAATGAGCCACATATTTTTATATATGTGAAATAAAATAAAAATTCATCACTTATATATACATAGTAAAGCAAATTATATATTGAATTTTTTACAAATATATTCTTATGTTTTAAGATATTTATATAAACTATGTATATTAGTTTTTGAAACCCAAAAATTTCAAAAAAAAGATTAAAATAAAATAAAATAAAATATTGTAATGTCATTCCTATTGAAATAAGATATTAAATGTCTAGTGTTAGATAAGTCCAAATACATGTCACTTATATATTTTCTTATTTAATAATAAAAATTATTATTATATGTCAAGATTCAAAAAACATTATTTTTCTCACACATTGAAATGATAATTTAGCACCAAAATAATTGTTGAGTGAAAATGAAATTTTCGCAAATTACAAATGAAATTTTTGTGAATTTGAGATGATTGTGACAGCCAATTTTCACCTTCTTTTATAATTGTGCAAATGCTCAAAATAAAAGAGTGGGTTGGAGTTTATTTCAAAGAGTACAAAAATAGCCTTGTTTTGGTATCACAAAACTTTGAGTTTTGGGGATAGAAGTAGAAGTTATTCAAGAAATTGCAATTGAGTAAATGTGAAGGACTTGCCAGCTGCCAGTGAGCAATTACTTGAAATTTCGAGTTGATTCCTTTTTAAAAAAACGCGGATGAGGGAGTGACAGGGTTGGGGAAGGACCTATTACAAGGGTTTTACACCCTCTTACATTAGAGGTCATTAGCAGCACACTAGAAGGTCATTCACAGTGCTAAAACTAGAGTTTACACCATTCAGAGTACTATTAACATTCAAGGAGTCTATTATATGATATAATAGATATGATTTATATCTAAGGTAAGACAACTTTCTGGTCTTAATAGTGTTATCAAGCAGTCAAAGCGGTCTATCGGAGCATTTTAGACGTTTTCAGAGAACAGCCATCAGCAATATTCCATTTGTGCACGGTTTTTCAAACTGCTGCTCTAACGCTTGTATATATATATATATATATATATATATAACAAGAAAATATATTTAAAAATTTCTATTGGAATTAAAATATAGTTAAATAGTTTGATGTTGCATAGACAAGTATTGAATCAATATATTTTGATTTCAATGTAGTCTAAAGCATAGTATAAAAATAAAATATTGTACTCAAAATTCAAATATCAATCATAAATATATTTTATAGAAATGACTGAATATGGATTATGAATAGCTTGTAAGATCCATGATGATAATATATGAGATACAGTAAATACATAAGAAGATGTTTATAAAACTCATTTCATGAATACTACTTGCAAATGCAATAGTATGAGAAGTAACAAAATTAAAATAAACTAAGAATGCGAAAAGAGTAATAAGAAGTAAAGAAGACTCTCCAAGTTCATTTATTTTCTTATACTTAACAATCTTTTGGAAGAGAATGTTAATGAAGAGAAAGGTGATTATTAGGTTTAGGAGTGGGTATTGTTATGTTCATCGTTTATTATTGAAATTGTCCATTGTAAGTCATCTTATCATATTACCTGCAGCTTATATGCACTCCAGTAAACTGGCGAACTTCAAGTTCTAATGCCTTTGCGGGTTTGACGTGCATTCTACAATATGTAATAATATTCTTACCAAAACATACTTTGAGTTCAATAATCCCATAACACATTCATGTGATTTGTAGGGTACAGTTACATTCGCAATCTACAGCATTTCTCTGTGCCCATACATATGCGGACAATACGCAGTCGTGTTTCGCGATCTATATACAATCTTGTGAATTTTAGGTTACACTTAAATCAATAGACTTTCATTCTCAGCCATCTCAGTGCACAATTATGCAACCCGTAAGCCTTCTCCACAGTTAATTCAATGTGCGGGTATGTAGTGGTACTCAGGGTCAGATGGGTGTTTGAAGCAAACCCCTTGAGTAGACAACCTATTCGAAAAGTAACGTCATTTCGAATGTAAGTCTCGGCCACGATTAGACGCAACTTATACATGAGAATACTGGAAAGGGGGAAGTTGTGTGCCCGAGTGACGTTGTCGTTTTATAAAGAACTACCTTGAGTGATGACGTATGCTCTTATTTCAGGCAAGGGACAGTTCTACTGTGCCCAGACACGCCCAGACAGGAGACAGATCTTCCACTTAAAGCAGTTGCTTCAAGTGGAAGATCACTGCATACTCACGTTTCAGTGAATTTAGTTCAAACCGAATTGCCGGAAAAAACTGTGCTACTGTATCAAGAATTAAACTGATCTAATATGGTACAAGAGTGTTTCTACTGTAGATTGGAGCGCACTATGCATAACCCCCGAATACGTGATTTCACGGCTTGAAACTCAGGGGTGCTTCACATATGCCCATGGCCAAGCCCCAAGAAATCGATCTATGCACCAGGACGAAATGTACCTACTGTCGGAAAGAACAAAGTGTCTATACAAACTGGTAAAGTGTCACTAATCCAGGCACATATTGACATTTACCCCGAATGGGAAGACATTTCTCTAAGTACTCCGTTGACTGAACAATGATGTAAATCAACTTTCCTCACTGGCTTTAGCACTCGTACTAGTGCTGCCTTCAGGGACATCAGCCTGCTGTTGCGTCTGCAGAGGCAGGTATTTCGCCAGAGTTTCCCGCAGCTTTTGAAACATAACAGGCTTTGCAATGAAAGCATCCATTCCGTGCGCGAAGTACTTATCGACATCGGACCTCAAAGCATTGGCAGTGACGGCCACTATGGGTAATCTGCGCCCGCTTAAACCACTTTTCCTCAAACCTTCTAAAGCGTTCTTCATCCGTTCTCGTTTGTCCTTGCTGGTTTCTGAATGCGTCTGAGCTTCACGATTCTCCTTGTCGCTCTCCACTTGCAACATGGACTTCGACGCACTAGCAAAGATGTCTCTAAGGTCATCTTCAGGCCATTCTCCTGTTTCCTCGTATCGCCTTATGGCATACGCCACTTGTAAACCATCCATCAGAGGCATACAGATGTCGAGGAGGACGAGGTCATAATGATCTTTACGTATAGCTTCTAATGCTTCAACCCCGTTAGCTACTACTTGAGCTGTAAACCCAAGCCTTTTCAACATTGAGATGGCCACCATAACATTTACCTTATTATCTTCAGCCAGCAAAATCCTGGGTTGTATCTTTCCTTCTTGCTTGGAACTCGCATCCGCCGAATCCACATTGGTTGTCAATGAAGATGTTTGCAAAGGAGTGAAGGCCAATTGCTCCTCACTTTCGGACACATCTTTGGTCTGACCCTTGACACTGGAAGGTGGTTGACATACCGTATCGCAAGGTCTCTCTTCCTTCGGTTGAGAAACTTTACACAGCACATTGAAAGTGAAAGTCGAACCCTTTCCGACTTCACTTTTGACAGTCAGCTCACCTCCCATCAGCTCAACCAGCTGAAAGAAACAAAGGAGAACTTTTCAGTAATAAGATAGTAGGTAGCGATATTGTGTCCTTCAATGAAGAAATTCACCTATCTTCGACACAGTACATGCAGGATACAGAAGCTAATTTAGAATCATGACACAACCACAGTTTAAATCACCCATCAAAATAGGCTTAGGCAATATTCATAAGCTGGAAGAACATAATACCTGCTTACAAATTGCTAATCCAAGTCCGGTACCTCCATATATCCTGGTTGGGCCGGTGTTTACTTGAGTGAATTTGTCAAATAATGTTGGAAAAGCCTACGAAGAACAACAGCCATAAAGGTCAGAAAACAGCCATGAGGTGAGATTAAACGATGCCATGTGAAACTGTAAGCGATTACGCTGTAAACGAGATGATGAGATCTACGAAACTCATGGCACATCAAAGAGCGAATATGGCATACCTCTTCAGGGATGCCAACCCCTGTATCGACAATTTCACACCACAAATAAACCTCTTCAGCGTTTGCATTTATCTGGCTTTTCATAGATTCTGACGTGTGTTGATGTGGAACCGCAGCTTCCTCAACTCCCACCATCGGGGTCGCTTCGTTCCATCCACTGGGTAGATGTCTTGGTTCTGCACCTGGAATAGAGTCGTGCCGTACAAGTATAGATCCATTCTCAAACTTCGAATTTCCTACTTTACTTAGCCTCTCCACTGAATCTTCACTATTGGAACCCGTGAAATGCGTCCTTTTCTGCTCTGTGCTGAATGAGCGTGAACTACTTGGGGAATCATCTTTATCAGGGGTCCTTCTATACATCGAGCTTGCAGACGGTTCGCCGGAATCTAATTGAGAATCACCTCTATCATCGACATCAGACATTGCTTTGCGTTTGGTTATAAAATCTGTGCTTCTCATGCCTTGTCTCTCTTCCTGTTTGATAGATGAAGTTTCAAGTGAAGGAGTAGATACACTCCTAACTCCAACTCTAATCGTTACAGTACCAACATGAGTGAACTTGATAGCATTTAAAATGAGGTACTTCATCACCTGCCGAACCCGAAGCGGGTCGCCTATGAGCTGAAACGAGTCGAAACAACATAAGCAGCAAGGTAGGTTTCAGTATAATCCAAAAAATTGACATAGATATAAAGACAGCTTGAATATATCACAAGGAATATGCATTTAGTTGCCATGTGCAGCCCAAACTTCTTTCTTCAGACTCACCAAGTTTACAATCTGTTACATTCTTCCATTTACGTTCTTCAAAGTTGTGGAGCTAGCCACTATCAGCCATAACAACAGCTTCCTCTCATGGCCGAGATTATTAACCCAAAAGGCACTCGCCCAAAGGGAGAGGCGCATTTAAAACAAATATGATGAAAGTATGAACTTCCTAAGCATCTCGTTTTAACTGGAAAAAGCTTCAAATGCCTTACCTTGGACGGTACATCGCTTGCCACGTCACAAAGCACTTGAATTCCTTTTTCTCTAGTGGCAGCGACAGCCATTTTCATTATGTCCTGAACAGCTTCTGAAGGAGAAAACGGCTGCTCTTCCAGATGCATCGATCCTCCTGATTTTCGAGCCAACAAGTCAGTATCTTCTGCGACAAACCGTAGTGCACAAACAGGAATTACCACGACTGTCTGGCACAAGAAATTAAGCCAACGTCCTCGCAGCTTTTGTTAGTGTGTTGTGTGAGTGTATGACCTTGACCGACCAAGAATGGCGTGTTTCCTCATGCGACATAAGGAGAAACATCGCATTTACTCACCGGCTTCCATGCTCGCAAGATCTAAAATGTCACCCAATATGTCTGCGATAATGACTCCAGAAGAGAGCATGGCGTTCACCAACTCCTGTTGCTCTGCGTTCAAAACTGTGGCATCTAAAGCTTCAGCGAGCCCAAGGAGTCCATTCAGCGGAGTTCGGATCTCGTGTGACATAATAGCCAGGAACATGTTCTTTGCACATATTGCTTCTTCTGAAAAGCGTACAGCACACTTGTATTAGTATGTGACGCTCATGACGAAGTAAGTAATGGACGGTCTTACTGATTTAACTACGGATTTATAGTCAAAAACGTGCGAAGGCCTAAATATTCGTACACATTTCACTGACTTTGTCCTAACACAACATGTAACATGCAATTGTGTCCTTGAACAGAAAAGTGACTCATAGTGATCCTTAAAGCGTCGTTACGCCATGAAGACAATATTTTTTTGTAATACTGATCGATCCTCTCTCAGGGTAAGGAACAACTGTCACAGAATCTAAATCGTTCCTTCATAGTGTGTAGGTCGACAGGCGAATAATTCAATTACGTGACAGAACAGAAAGGTAAGTATCAGAAAGAGAACCTAATAGCAAGGAGACTCATGATTCTCAAAACATCTGGTTTCAATCCTCAAGCTGGTCAGTTTTCTATGGAAACCAGCACTTGAGAGACAAGAAATTTGAGTTTCGTAGTAACCACTTGACGCAGGTAAGGAGTAAAAGGCGTTCAAAAATAGATCTCGCGGACGAACTCCAAATCAATGTACGCACTTCGAGTTCGGCATATTGAAAATATGAAGATCAGGAAGACGAGACAGGTTAATAAAATAAAAACAAAAGGCTTGATAAACAACAGAAATGAAAGAAGCAAGGGATTGATAATATGCCAGAACCATAAGTAGTCAGTAGTTGGAGCCTAATAGCTGTCGAGGCCCCGAAGCTCGAACCTCGGTCGCTCCAGTCAAATTGAAAGATCATGTATTAGTCGTCAATCCAAAAATCTTCCTACAACAAGAATGCTCGGGTAACTTGCTCGGCGCAAGGGACACCAAAATAGAAAGTTCTACACACCACGCCTTCGAAAGAAAGACCGTCAGTCTATTCGAATCACTAGACCGTCCTAGAAAACTAACATATTCCCCATTCAAAGTGCAAAACTGGGTAAAAGAAAGTCAACTCCTGTTAGTAGATTAGAGTTTTAAAAGAGGTGAAAAACTTTCCGGGAACAAAATCCATACACATAGAAACGTCAAGTATCTCAATAGCCGTCACCGGAAACTCATAGATTTTTCTCCACCAGCTAAGCTTTGGAGATAATTGTCTTTTGATTTTGATCCGCACTTGAAAGTGCGGATCAAAAAATCCGCACTTTCAAGTCAGAACTATCGAGAGGCGTCACCACCTATGAGATGGGGATTATGTGACAGGTCATAAATGCACCTGTGTTATGAACTGCTTGGCGTAACTCCTGTTCAGTTGCTTTATGTGCCATAACCTCCTTCTTCAGGCTTGATAGATGTTCTTGCACTTCCATCTGCACAGCACGCAACGTTCAAGGCAGGTAAGCGCGGTGTAGAGACGGAGCTCTAAAAGTGTTAATCGATAAAATGTACTGTCCTCAAATATTAGCATATATGACTTTGCAGGTTGAGAAACAGATAATAAGTTTGAGTGGTAATAACATATCTCAAGAACTTGCCTGCTCTGTGATATCAATCGCGGCGTTAGAAACACCAACAAGATTCCCATCACAGTCAAAATGAGGGCGACTTGTCGTTATCAAACACACGCGTCCAATATCAGGCATATTCATTCTGACTTGAGCTATTTGAGTTTCTCGAGTAACAAGAGCTTTTCTCTTAAGCTCTAACGCGTCCAGCAAACCTTCAGTGCCGGGAGGTCCAAGTTCATCATCACGTTTCCCAATAACATCCTGAAATTAAAACAGAGACTGTTAGGTCTAATTTCCAGTAGGAAATTTAAGCTTCAGTTTTGCTAGGACCTTCAAACTGGAAAAAATCGCAACGACCTGCTGAAACACAAAGTACAAAACGCGACATCTAGAAACAACCAGTGCAGTCCTGATTTTCAAAATCTCACTTGAAAAGACAAAGCAGCGACACGATGATCCACAAACCCAATCCGTCAAGACCACTGAAGAGAGCGCAAGTTTCTCAAAACATTGAAATCCATTATATGATTAAACCTGCACTAATTCACCAATGGGATATAAAGATAAACCTCCGAATGCAAAGCTTCATCATTAGAGTGGTACAGTGCGCAGTACCAGGATATTGCCTAGCCTAGGATATTGCCTAGCACTATGCCATATCATACTATATACTCATGTGATAGCTCTTGTTCATTCGTTAGTTCTCAGTTCCTCGTAAAGATTTTGACTTCAAGAGACCGTCATTTAAAACTTGAAAAGAAAGTGAGAAAGACCCTAGACTACTGAAAGTTCACTAGCTGCAGATTAATGACATGGGTAATCCATACACGGAAACAATAGGAAGCCAAGAACGACGAGTAGTAAACTGCTAGCGTCATACAGGAAGTAGTAATTTCCCACTGGGTGTCATTTCATCGACCTTTGGCGCTTACGGTCATTAAATAATTGAGCTTCAACTGAGAATTAGAGGGGAAGAAAAAAGGTAAGAATAGAAAGTTCAAGGAGTCACATTCTACTCGGGAGTTGTCCGATGTGTAATGCAAGTAACAAAATCCCAACGATTACCGCTTCTCTCATATTTTTTGTTTGACGAATGTTCAGAAAACCGGATAGAAGAGGAAAGATCACCTTAATTGAAAAGCCTTTCATTGTCCGATTACACCATACGTAGCGCAAGTCGCGGTCACTGTAGCTCACATAGACCGGAGAGTCCTGCAGAGCATTGAGCAAAAAATTGGCCGTCTCCACATCTAAATAACCTGGAACTTGTGCATCGTCCTGACGCTCAACTTGCTCGCAGGCTGTGGCGAAGAAGGTGCCTTCGTCTGCTTGCTCGGAGCTGTCTCTTACACAGCCACCACCTAATGCGAGTCTGCTTCGCATCTCAGCAACCTGTCTTGTCAGCTCGACGTTGGCAGCCTTCAAAGCTTCTCTCTCAGAGTCGCTCGCGGCAAGTTTAGCCACAAGTTCCTGATTCGCCAATGCATATTGCAAAAGTTGGGCTCTCATGTCTACAGACTGCGGATCGTTATCGTTAAACATGCTTATCAAATCGTTTTCCCTCAAGGACTTCCCTGTATCCTCCTCCCTGCGAGGAGATAATCCCACCTCGGTGGCGTGCATCTCCGGCCCTATCTTCGACTTGTCTTCCTAGTGGTCCTCTCGCGTCCCGTCTTTCGAAGAACAGTGCGAAACTAGTCGGAGTTCTCATCCATTTCTATGGGTGCTAAGCAAGGGTCCTGCCATCGGACATGAATGGAGAAATTCGGTTGAGAAAGAATTCGATTCCAGGGCCCGTCGCATTCAACCGTCCGCTTCGCTCCATGCCTTCCGGACTTACTGAACTTGCTACCTGGCAATCAAGCCCCGCGCTGCTCCTGTTCTCAGTCCAACGAAAGATGCTCTACTTCGCTAGACTCCCTCCAATTCTCCAACTGATCTTCCGAGTTTCTCCATGTTGCTTCCTCCCGACCACACTGCAGCCGCGTCGGTCGATTCTCCTACTCTGGAAGAACCTGCAGCTGGCGAGAAAAACCACCCATGGAAGGTTGGAGGACCATCTCGATGATAATGCCCAGGTAGCTTTCCGTTCGCGAGCTCAAGGCTAACCGAGACGACGTCCACAGATGCTGAGAAGAGATCAAGACTCCGCAACGGAAATTGAGGAGTCAAAGGGAGCGAAGGTCCCGGGGTTGTAACGAATAAAGTATAATGTAATGGCGCCCAGAGGTTTTGGCAAGGTGTTGCACCTTGGAAATACTGTCCGCTTCATACCCCGAGCATACCGTGAAGTGACAAGCTCTAGCGTTCGTCAAAAGTATGGGAAAACTCATGATTCTGTCAACAGCTCCATGAACAGAGCGGAAATTCATGACTACGAAGCAAGGTGACCGCGGCGGATCTGACGGAAGAATCACACATCCGAACATACCTCCTCGACATTGTTCACCACAATAGACCACAATGTGAGTTCAGGGCGATCAAGCTCAGCCAGAACCTATCACAGGCCTCGCAAGGTCAGAGGAGAAACATGACACGGCCTGCGGCCAGGACCAGTGGCATATCGCACCGGGCTCACCACGCCACCTGCCGACCTGATTCAAGCCCGACTCGACGAGGAGAAACAATCGGTGCGGAAAAGGTCGCTACTCTAGTCCGAACTGGTGGCCTACTACCGGAGACGGAGACTAAAAAAAAAATCGCTATCGATTCACTACAACTACTTCGAAGGCCCCGGCCAGGCCGGGTACGGCCGCGAGGGCAGAGACACTACGGAGACGCACGACCGAGAACCGCAGCCGGAGCCAGCCCCCGCCCGGGTCAGCGAGCTCGACGCGCTTTGGCGACGCTGGAACGAGAACGGGGCCGAGTTTCGGTGGTGGTCCGCGCGGGGGGAGTGGATGACGGGGCCCCGAGTGGCAGCAGATGGAGAAGAGGTGGCAGAGAAGCGACTGGAGAACCGTAATCCTCCTCCGCATCCCAAGCATCCGACTCGCGGGACGCACACATCATCAACCGACGACAACGACAACGAGCGTCGCTACTGCGCTCGCCGGTGGCTCGCTATGTGGCGACCGGCGACCGGCGAGCAGATCCCAGACAAACGTGCGTTCCGCGCACCGGGGACGGCTCGCGCCTCGCCTCGCCTCCCTCCCCAGTCGCGGAGCGCGCAACTCGCGCCTTCGGGCCCCGACGCCACCCAGTCTCCGCCAAACTGGCTGCTGCCCCGAACGCGCAGCGCCTCTCTCTCGCCCTCGGCCAGAATAGCGGAGCCGGAACCCACGTCGAGCGTGAGCGTTAGCGTCGCAGAGACGACTTCGTCTATTCCGGGCGTCGCGGTCGAGTGCAGCCACATCCATCCAGGATGTGGAGGAGCCTTCGCCCCAGCCTTCCTCTAGCGCTGCCTGCATCCACCCGCGCAGGCAGATCGCTCGCGAGATCTCTTTGCCTCTCTGCGCGCCCGCCCCCGGCCCTACCTGACCCCGATGACCCACCCGTGACCCGACCCGTTCCTTTCCGCGGCTTCGCTTTGCCTGCTCTTCCTGGCGCTGCCTGGCTTGCCTGTCTGTCTGCCTAACTAACTCCCTGGGACAATCGAATCCATCACCGGCTTTTGCTTTTCGGAGATCCGAGGCTCATAAGAGGGGCACGCCCACGCTGCACAACAGCAGCAGCGCTCGTTCTGGTGCTGGATCCACCGGCCTCTCCAAATCCAGAGGGCGACTGCCTCGCCAGAGAGCGGCGGCGAGTGCCGGTGAGACGTCTCGCATCGCCCCGGCGGCCCGCCGTTGTGGGCCGGGCCGGGCCGGACGCGTGTCGCTTACGGCGCGGCGTCTTACTTTGGGATCGTCCTGCGGGGTGGAGATCGGGTCCAGTCGCAATAAAGGTCGTCGTTCCGGGGCCCGATGGCGGACATTATTAGTCTTCCAGAATGCGACGACGGTGCCCACCATCTGTTCACGGGACGGGGCCGTTGTTTCGGGGTCTTCTCTCCGTTGGTTCTGGCTTATCCATCAGATGCAGGGTCGGGTCCGGTCGTGTCGGGTCGGGTCGGGTCGGGTCGGGTCGCAATAAAGGTCCTGGTCGTCCAGCGCGACTCAAGCTTCTCCTCCACTGTAGCCAATGCCGCACGGCGCCGACGACGTCGGCGCCTATCATATTCGATCGACCGTTGTTTCGGTCTCTTCTCTGCGCCCATTGGCCAGCGGATCCGATCCATCTGATATTCGATGACGGACCGTCGGACGCACATTCTGGCCGAAGGCCAGATAGGGAGCCGGAGTCCTAACGGACGGGCCGAGGCCGGCCGTTAAGGAAGGAATAGAAGAAGCAGACCAAGGAAAAGAAGACGGCGACGAAGTATCCCTTCGCAGTCTCCATCCAGCCTGGACGGACGAGACGGCCGGCCACTCATACGCCCCCACGTGTCGAGGCCCTGGAGCAAAATCTGGGTCGCCGATTTCTTCCCCTCCGCTTTGTCCACAACATTGGCTGAAAGCTCCTGGCCACGCTTCGCTGCAGTGTTCAAGGCCACATTGGAGTTCCCAGTTGCGAGATCATGGGGGACCATAATATATTCGGTTGGTGAGTAGTTGATGTTGGTGACGGATAGAGGCCAAAATCATCGTTAGAAATGCGAGCGATCAGGGAGCAACAAAACATTACTTTATGCCATCAATGTGCTTGTCATGCATGGAAGGAGGCGAGGCGACTATTCAATGGAGACGGGGACCTCAAGCTTTTGTAAAATCCCAGATCTTAACGAGCACCTAAGTATGCGGGTGAGTAATTATCCACCTCATGATGCCACAATGCATGCCATGGAGGGCGTGGGTACTACATAGGGAGCGTTATAGGTCGGAGAGTCCTCCTCACCTACACCATTCTTGTCTTACCGGCTTGCTTCCACCCACATGCACAGGTAAGTAGGGGGGACGGTCTCACCTGGCTAAACGCAATCTGCACAACTGCAAACCCTGGATAAGTGCTGAGCCGAGTAGTACTGTGGTTGATAAGACTCAAAAGGTGCAAATTTGCACTAATCCTTCAGAACGAGGCCATTTTGCCTCTAAGCTGACGAAGATACAAGTTTAGGTTCGAACGCTCGTGTCACGTATATTAGTTGCAGCTTTTCTGTTATATAATCCGAATCGACTTAGTTATGAACCAAAAGAGCTCATCATAAATGTAAACGCAACTCATGAATGTTTTATTAGACATGCTTTTCCATCGTCTAGAACTGCACACAAATACTGTACATATGATACTGAACTATGAACTGATGCAAGTGTGCACTTATCAATCTGTGGATAAAAGTTCAGACTGGTCTCTCATTGACTTGCAGTCTTGGAGTTGCAACAGTATACGAATTGATTGATGCACAACCCATGTAGAGTATTTGGGATCAACTTGTTTGACCAAAATAGTGAAGATTCAGAATTATGAACCTTTCACTTATAAGTGTTTTGGGAGATTCTGCGGGCAATGTAAACAAGTAAGTCAAAGATTATGTATGGGTAGCCAAGACAATGATGAACCCCATCTTAATGTCGGTAAACTGTGAAGTGGCTTTGTACTTTTGTCCTTATGTTTCCATAGAAGATTTTCGGATGTCATATTTTACATCTGCTGTTCTTGTCCATCTTCATGAGCTGTTTCTCATGCTTTAGGTCATAAAACAGGTATGAATCATATATTCACTTTCTTGAAAAAAATTAATGTAGTTAATTACCTAACGATTCACATGACTTTCAACTTTTATCACTCAGTCATTGATATTTTTTGGTTGTAAAATACTCTAAATTAGAAATACAGTATACAGCCACCAAAATGGAAACTGTTAACATGACCAAGTTTCTTTTTAGTTCTTCAATATTTGGTATTATGTTTGAACAATTCTGATCTGCATTTTTCAGAGCATCGAACAGTAAATTGCTCATATTTATTTTGAAATACTATCACGAAAACAATAATAGTATTTTTTTATAGATTCATTCGATTGAATCTATATATTGAATTTGTCCAAATTATTTTATCAATTAATAGGGCACTCATGCATGCTTGTCAGACTACCCTAAATATTTTCAACTTTACGTTATTTGATACGAGTGAGATATATGACTGTTGAAGTTTCATAGAAAACATCACATACATTTTCCTGTAATCAGAACTGAATCGTGGGATCAAACCTGCCCTTGGATAAATTGCATCCATCCTTGCGAAACAGTGAAGGTCTTCGAATACGTTTTTTTTCTTTCTTTTTTAAGTATTCTCATAAAATGCCTCAAAATCGTCTGAACAAACGAGGCGGCCATATTAGATACAAGTATCAAACTTAAATCTATTTGGTTCACGCTCTCAAGGTTATATTGTGCACTCAAAATGTGTTTCCTGAAAATCTACCGTAGAACAATGTAGAGACATCAATTGTGAATGCACTGAACCCCGGACTTGAACTTCAACTCCGAGCCGAATACCCGACAGTTATTATTAAGAGAGGCCACGAGGATAGCAGAAAACAAGGGGAAGACCGTCAAGCTGCACAAAGAAGAAACACGGAAACCAAGGGCGAAGCCTAGTTGGCAATGTTTGTTTTGGGGTGCATCGCCTCGCATTACTTGTCTAGCCGGTGGTTGCTCCGCTATGCGCAATCGACGAAGAAGATGAAGGATAGACCATCCTCTACACCTAATCAACTCTCAGAGCGCATGAGTATTCACAATCTGATCTGCCATATTTCGAAGTACTGGACGTTGCCTTCTTCGGTCGGTTCCGTTCGGTTCGGTTGTGGGTGTGGACTGGTCAGACGCCCGAGGGGCGAGGAGGGAATGGGAGGGGTAGTTTTATTTAGTCAGCTGAATAAAATCTTTGAACAGGGGTTGCGAAATAATCTTGCACAATCGGATTTTGCCATGGCCATGTTGACGAGGGCGCTGCAAGTTGTCCACCCTATCTACAAATTAATGCGTATTTTGTCACTAGCCTCCGTTGGCTACGTTCTTACGACATGATCCTTTACAGCCAGTCAAGTGGACGTCTTTGTGAGTTGTGCGACTCTGATGGATGGAAGTCTTGCGACGAGGCCAGCTGGTTGCATGAAGTGAGCCTACATTGACTCGTCTTTCTGTTGCTTTCAAATGCAGCCGGATGTTATGAAGCCAATCGCCCTTCACACGTTGATCTGAGTAGTAGGTGTCTGGAAACACATGTTGCGACCTGCACACCCTGAGCTGATTCATGAAATCTCACAATTTAAGTATTCCTACTGACCTGGATCTTAGTCCAATATGTGAAACGACAGGAGTTCGCAACCACTGATCCATCTTACTATATTTGAACTGCCTTCACTTTTAATGTGCAATGTTTTTTCTATAAATTTGACAAAATAAAATCACCAGTAGGTTCTGCTGAGTTGGCACACCGGTACGACATACATTTCGGCCTTCTCTATTACTGGATCATTGACCATTGCTGCTGTGGGCTGCCAAATGACGTTTAACCACAGGGTTTGTGGGAATCGGACCGGTTGTCATGCTGCGAAAGAATGGATTCGATTGATGTTAGTCAGAGATAATGCGGTGTTTGTGCCGGTTGTCGAAAACGAGTGTTGTCGCCACCATCCCTCCTGCTTTGCTAGTTCCACATAATCTGTCCATCATGGCTACTGTTCTACCTTTCACCGTCGGAACGAGGAATGGCAGGGTTTTTCCTCGCAGTCATTTGTCGGTTGGTTTACTCCTCATGCCTTTTGTTGTGTCACTCATGGGCAAGAGGTTATTCTTAAGAACAACAAATGTTAGCAAATTGACATTAATCGTCTATTGTTGGTCATGCAATAAGAAGAAAATACCTTAGGATCCTTATTATATACTTCTATACCAGACTGAGAAATCGGTTGTGAAACAAGATAACCACCTCTTGACAAAGTTGTGTTTCAGACACAACGACCATGTTAGCATATCACATGATTCAACTATTGCTGGTCATGCAAGAAGAAGGATTAACTTATGTCCTTAGTGTATACAGATCAAAACGTGAGTTGCTTCAAATGTCAACACAACGAAGCTAGCAATTGAATAAAAATAATTTTATTATAAACCCTACCTACACAAAGTACAAGTCGGGAGAACACTTGAAAATGTTATATGAGCCGCGAAGGATAACATATGGATATGGATTGATCTTGTTTTTTAAGATAGATGGAGCACAACTATTCATATTAGGTCCATAACATATTAAATCATCGTTCCTACAGACCCTAACACCCTTGCCGATAAATCATCCATATAAATGCCGGCAGGTCTGTGGCAATTTTATGGATAAGGTTTTGGCTTAGCATCATGAAGCTACTGTTTTCATCATTCATATGGGAACTGAATGTGGTAGTAGATCCTAGAAACCGAAACAAGCCATGTAAATAATTTGTTTGCGCACATGCACATGGATGGACAACAAAAGAACCAGATAGAACTATTGAGTATTACGTTTGAGCTCTTACATTGAAAGAGAAGAAGATTAAAATGCACGTTTACCCTTGATTAGGTTTTTTTAAGTAATGAACAAAAATAATATGTGTCTTAAAAAACTTAATATATATGAGCAGATTTTTTCAAAGTTTAACTAGGTTTAAGACCTTTGACAATAAGTCAAAACTGGAAAAGACATGAAAAAGAGTAATTCATATCTTACATAGAAAGAGATTTTTATTCAATTTTATTCGATTTTTACTTTAATATAATCATAAAATTCAAAAGACTTAAATATTATATGCATGCCTTAAAGCTCAACTTAAATTTTATTTTGCATGGATATATAACTATCATACATGGAATGAATCAAAAAAAGATCTTGTTGAGATAATATGAAGGGTAACGAAGCATGAAATTTACTTCCAAATTCATCCAATGATGTATGTATTGATTTGTAAACACTATCCAAACATTAAATGTGTGACGCAAATCAATTTTCTTAGAAATCAATTTATTGTATTTATAGAGTGAAAAATCATTTAAATATCAAATGATGTTGCACTATGGATAGAAAATCATAATATTAGTAATATATTTTATCGTTTTATATTCATGAACTCCTTGATTTCAATATCAAATTTATTATGTATGAATTTTATATATCAATAAATTCTTTAATGTACACAAAAGTGCATATTTAAGTAAAATTTTTTCAACAATTATTAACATATTGTCTTACGTTAAAATTTAACATCAATAAAACTTGCATTTTTTAAGTCATTTTTTACGTGATTATTAAATATTTAAAATCATTTAGATCGCATATTTTATTATTCACATTTCATTTTATATTCTAAAACAGAAAAATTAATAAGAAGATAACAAATGTGACGCGTGCAGATAAAAAACTTGATTTTTCAGAGCATGCTAACATATAGAGTCAATGACATGTCAACAAATTATGTACAAATTTTTTCCATCTTATTATTTATATTTTACAGTAATCTAATTTTTTAAATGTTTAAATACATGGATAAAATTTTACATATGCAAGATATATGTTTTATACACCCCTCTGCAACGACGCTTCCTTTCCGGGATTAAGGATGGGATAAACAAGCGCTTAGCGCCTCGGGTTTTCACATTCGTTGTTAAATCAGGAGAAAAGGGATTCGAACCCTTAACCTTTGGTTTGCAAAATTATTACATCTATCAATAAAACTGTAAAATTGAAAATCTAAATTGGTAAAATTTATAATATATACATGTTAGTATGTATGATATTGTAAAGAAATTTTACTTGATAAAACAATAAATAATGAAAATGCAATGATAATGTAATGAATGAAGGAATTAATGAATCAACTCTTATAAAAATAAAATCCAAATAAATACTTCTTGTCAATGATTTATTTTTTAAAATTTTGTTTTAAATTTTTATTTCTTCTTTTTTTCTGAGTAAAATACATAGTCTACATGTTTAATACTTCAATCTCATTCAAATCTTGTGAACATTTTTTTTTGTTAAAAATCATTCTCAATCTTTGATCACATCATAACATCATTTTTTTTAAATGACATGAAATTTGTAAAAATTTAAATGACATCGATATAATTCTTGATGCAGTAGATTGATGTTTTTTAAAAGCTTGGATGTATATATATATATTGATTACTTTGAAGTGCATAAACATCAATTTGAAAATAATTACATTTATAACAAATATTCATATGTAACATGTTCAAATGATTGAAGCTGATTGTTGTTGTTTGTATTTGTATGATGAGATAAGATGTTTGATCGCAGTATGAGTTAATTCATTTTATGGAGAATATTCATAGTTTAAGTAGAATTGATCAACAAATTGAACATACTCTACACCCTCGTTTAGAAAATGTGATACCAAATCGTCTCATTCTAAGACAATTATGACTTGGCTACTTTCATTAACATGACTACAAGAAAATACATGATTGATGGCTTGATCATGTCTTTCAAAAATTATTTTTTAATAAAGTAATTTATTTATTGATTTTTTTCCTTCATATGAAGAGAGATTTGCTTGATGGGACCCCTGGGGAAAGTGATTTGCTTGATGGGATCCCTCAGGTTTAGTTTTACCCGATGGGACCCCAACGACGGTGTGACGTCGGACATAGTTCTTGTAACTACGATTACTACTAGTTACAATGCGGGAATTACAATCAGAGATCAATCCCTGATTATAATTTCTGGTGGATTATCACGGGGACAAAGATCGATTTTGCTCAAAGTGCAATTTGTTGTGCTTCAATTCTTCCCGCCGCAAAGATTCGCGGATTTCTCTGTTGCCTCCCACCTGCACACTCCTGCCGTAACCCTGCTCAAGTCTCATGATCATATGTGACGAACAAATAAACTCCGGATGAACATTTCTTTGCTCCTCTCCTTAAAGAGTGGCCGGATACAGAATGACAACATAAAAACAAGTGAGTGTGATGGAGTGCGAAGTCCACTCTGTCTGCGGGTGAACTCGTTGCACTCTCTCTAGTTGTTATTAGAACATGGGTGACGGTGCATCGTTCATGGGGTCCCATCGGGTAAAATGAAACCTGAAGGGTCACATCAAGCAAATTTCTTTCCGTAGGGGTCCCATCAAGCAAATTTCTATCCATATGAATCTTTGACTTTAGTTTCATAAGTTTGATATTTTTTACTTATATATCAAACGTCATTAAACATAAATGATCAGTTTACAATCGGAGTGACAATACTAGCTCTCCATGATATTGTAGAATTTAATATTCTTTATGACACAAGAGGTAGGATACATTGATATGTCTTACACTTGGTTTAGCTTATGTTAGATTTATTCTTGAGTAGATTTGGTTTGGAAATATCAAAACCAAATCGAATTGGAGACGACATGTTTACATATAATACACCTGACACTCTACCAAAATTTGTACATGATAATATGATTACCCATTGTACTTGGCGGGCAAATATTAGAACGTTAGCAGTCTAGATAAGATAGCATAGAAGTAATTTTCTTCTCTTTTTCTAGTCTTGAGTTGAGATGAAGCAATTGACTCCAAGGTATTTTTACCGAATCGTTTAGCTTATTTTGGCAACAGGCATGTACTGTCTCACAAAGAACATTATCCGTGCAATCTGGGGAGCAGTCACACGAGGTGATGCTGATGTGGGAGGCTCATCTATGAAGCAGAACTCTCCATGGAGATAAATAAAACATCGTAAGTGCAAAATTACATGAGTAGTGCCTCGGCCATTCTCAGCCCTTCTAAGTCAAACACTCCTCGACGGTGGCATAGCCATCGTCTGGCTAGATGACCTGGTTCCTCCATGCCTTAGAACAGGCAATGTACTCACAGATGTGGAACCGGGGCATGCATCGAAGGAAACGATCCAGCGAGGGCAGAAAAGGCAGAATTGTCTCGAACCCTTTTGCCCGTTTTCAGACGGGGAGGGTGGGCAGGGGGAGGGCAGCGCAGGTCTTCCTTGCTTGCTTGCATGATGAAGAGGGTGGAGGCGTGTGGGTCTTTTCAGGAACAAACGCCTCGGCAGTCAAGTCTCGTCTCGCCGCCTGATCGTTGGCGCTGACCGCTGCGTCGGGATCGAGAATATAGTCGTTCAGGGACGAGAATATCGGGGCCGCAGGTTAATATTCGGTTCGCTGCGGCAGCGGAGAAGTGAGGGAAGTGACATGTTTCGACGCAGATCATCGTTTGCGTAATGATTGAAAGCAGAATCGCTCGCTAGGTGGTCTGGTGGTCTGCAACATGGTCTGCCGTAGAGCGGTCTGTGTTTCCTCTGGAGCAAGCAGGTACAAAAAGGTGCGAGGCGAGGAAAGCAGGACCCGGCCATGGCTGCATGTACTGCAGTAATGGAGGGTTTGCCCGGAAGTTGGATAGAAGTTGGTGATTGCTGCAATGTCCTGCCCAAGGTGTCTTGCGGTCGAGGTAAATATTCGTCTTCTCCCGGCCGGAAGTCATCTGCAAAGGAATATGATTCCGCACCGTAGGTCCATAGGTTGGCAGTACGATTCTCATTGATAACCTTCCGCATTGACTGCTGTTGTCAACAACACCATCAAGCAAAGCAACGCAAAGCGAGCAAGCGTTCGGCTCCGAAGCCCCTCGCGCTCTCAATGTGCCGCTCCCGCATCATTCCTGTCACTCGTGCCGAGGACAGTGAAGGCGATGTTGTACAAATCGCTAGCAACAGCTGAACTCACATTGTCAAGATTCAGAAAGATTGCTCGAACCCCACCTCCCGTGTCAATCTCGCTCTCCTCTCCACCCATAGAGCAGCAACAACTGTTCCCTCTTCTTTTTTCTGGGTGGAATTAGATTTTATTCTCATTCAGTACGCCTGAACAGAAAAATATTGACCCCACTTCGGACAGGACTGCTTAGGTACAACCATTTCCTCCCACTTGTTTTTTCCTTCCTCATTAAGACATACCTTGACCATTTCCTTGCTTGGCGAAGGATGAGATCCTACACGTTTGTCACTTGCACCTCCTCCCTCCTCCCCATTCAACTTGACATTCTTTTCACATGACTCTTTTCATTTATCTCCGTGACTCGTTCTCCTAGATCACCACATCTCCCACCCCTCAGCTTTGATGACGGCTCATTTTCCTCCCATGACGGACTCACTCTTGCGTATGCGGTCAGATCTCTCATCGCCGGGGGCTGCCTGAGGGCCGAATAAATCAAATCATATTATTCACACATCCCATTCGCTTGTGGTACATAGGCTTGGCCACGGTCCGGACCGCCGGTTAACCGTCGGGACCGGTTAACCGTTCCGAGAAAAAAATTTACTCTGGCACCAGCGAGGTACCCAATTCGTGATTCAGTGTGAGAAAATTGGCTAGAAATTTTTTTGACAAATTGGTACAACTCAGCTCGAGTTAGGAGACTCGAGCTGAGTCTCCGAACGTCCAACCGTGGGCTCATTCGAGTCGCGGCCCACCTCTTTCCCTCCGCCATCGAGAATTTTTGGGTATTAAAGCCCCTCCCCATCGGCCACGTAGGGGTCCGGACCGATGGTTAATCGGTTAACCATCGGGACCGGTTAAAAATATCGGTTAACCGTAACCGATACGGACCAATCCTGGACCAGTTAACCGGTTAATTGGACCGGTTAACCGGTCCACAGATTTTCCGGACCGTGGCCAAGCCTAGTGGTACACACTTCGCCCATTAGCAGCAAGCTTATCGAACCAAAGATCGGATCGATGTCTATCATAATGCAATCAGGGGTTACTCCAATGATGTGCAAGCCCAAAGTCGCACCACGAATAGATGATATTTTATTCACCTTGTGAAGAAAATCCGATGGATTGGTAGTATTGCGTGTACCCTGCACAGCTCCTCTATCTCTTGACCTCGAGGAAAAATCTCGTTCGCCCTCTGACCGTGGTAGGCACGCCGTCTACCACGGTCCGCAATAATCCTCCCTCGAGCTTTTATGTCCAAAGATCACACTGATCTTCGTCACGGTCCGAGCATGGTGCAGACCCGTTACGATATTTGTCCAAAGTGCACTTTCCTCCACGAGATCTCCTCAAGAGGCCAGTATGCCTTTGACCGCCATCATAAAAAGTGATGGTGGATACATGGGTGTGCAAGGCACAAATGGCTTTGCTGTTGATCCTCCTGAATAATGATGCGTGATTTGATGCCTTCTAAAATTTAGATGGGACTACTGGAATCTGCTTTTGCAAGCAATCCAGTTGCGATCCAGTTGTCCATCGGGACTTCACATCCACCTGTTCAAATCAGGACATGGCTGATGGAAGATCTTAGTCGTTCCACAAGTATATATTTACAAATTGGAGAATTTTGTCAACCCTGGCTCAGGTCTTCTTTCATTCGGAGGAAAAAGAAATGTCCAGGCTGAAGAGCTGTAAGATCTCGTAGACAAAATCACGGACCCTCGAAGGCCTCGGATGAACAAAAGGATTGCGCAGATACTGATAGATGTCTCGTGCTGTATATCGGATCATATCACTCGAACGTGGGTACAAATCTACTCCGTTGCAAGCAAGATAGAGCAAAATATTATACGATACAACGATGTTGGGACCTCTCCATGAGATGATCGAAAACCCGAAGCACGTTTTGTTAGGACATTGCCACTTCTTCATACAGCTTCCATAAAGCACCGGATCTTCCTCTGATGGTGCAACTTGCAAATATTGCTAAATTTGGCACGATCTCCATCAGAACCTACTTTGATCGAAGTCCAAAACTGAATATTGTTGTGCATATGTCCAGTTGCCCTTTAACCCGATGATATGACATGTGGGTGTGACGAGCCTGATGCTCGAACGAGTCATGTGTTCATTCTGAGCTCTGTTGTCTGCATTACGGTTTCTTGAAAAGGACTCTTGGGACGCTGTCTCCAAAGATACAGAAACATTCCTCTTGGAATACAAAATCTCCAACGCGAAAAGGCGGAAGCTCTTAAAAAAAGGAGTTGAATGTTATCTCCTTCTCCTAAAGTCTGTTGAAGGAATGATATTTAGAATCGGAAAAAGGTAATTTGTGTTGCTTCTGATGGTACTCAATTCGACATGGACCGAATACCCACTGCCAGGCTGACCACATATACAAGATAAAGCTATAAAAAATCACACTTGCTTGGATATCACTCTCATTTATAGCTCTCATAAGTAGACTTGAAGTAAGATCTACATGCATGCCGCAAAGAGATATGGTTGTGCTATATATGTTGCTTTTACAAGAGAAAATCAAAGAATATTTCAGAAGATACATTACGTTGGAAATTTAGATACTCTACGTATGTGGGAGCTTCTCGAACCTTCTCTTGTTTACTTAACCTAGATTTCATTGAATAACTATTAAAGACAATTCTCCAAAGTCTTGAAACCGGAAGCCCTTTCTTTTTATTTCTGGCACCTCATTCTTCGTGTGGTTTTTGGTCATCATCCAATTGTGTTTTGGCACCTCTCCGTTATCGAATGTTAAAGTTTTCACAAAGCAAGCACAAAGATATCTCCCATGAAATTCTTGGGAGCTGAGAAGTAATTATGATTGATTAATACATCTGATTATAGGTATTACCACATGTTTCAACACAAATTAAAAAATGGAAATGAAATGCACCTAATTAAATCGAAAATGATAGAAATTTAACCAATATTATTGATTAAGAAACCATTAGAATTTTCTTCTCCATCTTATATCTAAAATTATTATTTGGAGCTTGATTATTAAGAATATGAATGCTAGCTTCAAATTTTCTTCATTAAATTTAGATTTGATTATATATCTGACCGTTTGTTATAATTCATGATCAAAATATACGTAAATTTTTCTTCATCTGATGATCATGAAACTTATCCAAATTTAAAACGTGTCAAATCTCAATGTTTCTTCTGTTATATGCTTTCATTTCTTAAATGTAAACGTAGTGTTGTATCTTGCTTCTTCAACGCGTGGGAACTGCATATATTATTTTTCTGTCTCAGATGTCAATTGATTGATCTTATAGAAAAGTGTCAAACTCTAAAATCTAGTCAGCATGTTTTGATATGCTTTAACATTGAGAATTTGTGTCTAGCTATTGGTTAGATCGTATATACAAATTTTCACGCCTGTGTATGTTCGTTTTAAAGGCAAGACCATGTTTTGATAGTTAAGTTTCTACAATTAGATACGACAACCTTTCTAACCTGGGCATTCTTTGTGATACTTAAGAACCTAAGGATTGGAACATGAGGTGATTTCTAGACATATTAAGTCTTCTGTTCCGCTTCATTTTGCGTTGTTCTAATTCTATCACTTTCACAGTTCATACTTTTCGAAGAGTGCAAGAACTTTGGATAAGAATTTTCGACCTTCTCAAAAGAAGGTCGAAATATCTTACGCACAATACTTCGTTGTGGTATGTGTTTGGAGCCCTTGGATCAATAGATGGGCATCAGCTTCCATGTAGAAATAAGGAGAGAATAATCCAGTTTGGCCAAAGTTTCTATGATTCCATTCCCGATTTAGCGTCATTCCTTCGCGGGCGGACCTTTCACCAATAAGACGATGTTCGAAACCAAACCCCTTCTCTCCCTCTGGGTTTAGCCCGACGGCAACGGAGAATCACAACTCAATTACATCTCAATCATCGGGGTGTTACAACGATGTACACAAGTCCGCAAACAGATGGCGGTGCACTGGCGAGGATGAGGACGAGGATGAGGACGAGGACGAGAGAGACCTTTTCCCGTTCCCGTGAATAAGTAAGTGCGAGTCCAAGAGGTTTGATCCTTGTGAAGAGGAGGGGAGACATGTGAAGGCTAAACAAAGTACGAACCACATCTGGATCCATGTTCATCCTTCACGCTCGGTCTATACGGATAAAAGGAGATCAGATCCCGTAAGTACAGTTATTAGAAGATTCTGCCTTATAATACATGTCTTGGCTGCCATGCTTTCGTCCTCTACTATTTGGGCCAGCCTCGTCTTGGTCCTATCCGCTGTTTTCACTTGGATCCTGTTTTTCCACGTGAGCATTTGGACATGAGTTCCTTAATGAGGCAGAACCATACCCGTTGCCTCATGTCAACGTGAGACTTTGGACACAATTTTTCTTTGGCGAGCAATGGACTGAGATCTCCCACTTCAATTTTCCCTTCTCGCAAGAGGTTCTGCTTTTGTGTGTGAACATACAGCTTGCCCTGGACTCCAGACCTTAAAATTAGCTGCGGTTTGGTGACTTCCGTATCGGTCATGTATGTAGGTGTTGTTGCGATTTTTTGTTGGGCACCTCTATTTCAGAGGTCTGGACAGATGCGGCAGCAAGCCTCGTGTTCCGTTTAGATTTGCATGCGCACGCACAATCGTCCGTCACCGGTTCCGACATGATTTGCACTTCCGGTCCAAACGATAAAGTTCACGGTCTGATTGTCTCACTCTCTGTTGTGCAGGGTGGATCTTTCCGTTCAAAATACATCGCGATAATTCTATGAATGGTTCTTCTGAGCCTCACTATGTAAATGACACGCTTGTAAGCATTTTCACATCTGATGATTTCGGACAACCTGCAATACCGTTTGGCTTGCTGCTGGGGAGAATGTTAGATCAGACCTCTTCATTTTGGCAACGTACAAGCTCTTGGTAATTTTGTGGTTTGAACACTATAGGATATGGATCCTTTGAACAATATAGGTCGTGTATTACCCCGCCGTCTTCGTATGACATCGGTAGCATGCAAGATGTAGATGGGAGACTCTGATTGTGAGCTACAGAATAGAACTTCTTAGAGGAGCACAAGTTGCAAGAATCCTAGACCAACTTGCTTTGACGTGTCTTCTCTGGTTTAATTTGTCCGGATTTGTACCGAGAGCAGCAAGGTCATGAACACTGGTTGCTTTGAGATGCATCAACCAGAGTGTAGCACACATCCAAGCAGATCAATTGGACGTGAGGCCCCATAATAGGTCCACCTGCTCTTTGCCTCTAAAACGTGGAAATCTCGAGTGCGGAAATCACGAACTTCTGGATCCCGATGGTTTTGGTGTAAAGGGTTCGGGGTTTGGAACTGAGCCCCTATTTAGCGGTAGGTTAGAGAGCCCCGTTTTGAGGCGATATCATTTTCGAACATGACAACCATAAACATCTCGGTTTGTCACTAAGTGACGGGATTGCTCCTTACTTGGAGTACTATTATAATGTGTCCAGCGGGTGAAATCTCTGTCAGATGAAGTTGTGCCGTGGGAGAGAACTGGTTCGAGCTAAAATCCAAGTTGAAAGAAGAATCCAAATAAGGCAGTGCGGAAGATAGAACCCGGGATTTTATACACTTCAACTTTCAAGAATTGCACCAAATTTCGAGCTGGTCATCGGTTTAGTGGGTAAGGTTCTCATCACTGCACCCTGACGATGGAATTCCCACCTACATCCGCTGGAATCTGACCCATCCAGAAAGCATTCCGATAGAGAGGCATCCCAAAAGGCGGAAAAGGGAAACATGTAAATTTGCAAGTAGAAAGTGCTCCCTTCCGATGCAAGCGATAAGAGGAAAACAAATGTCAGTTTCTAGAGAATCATGGATGTTAAATTCTTTATGATTACAATATATCCTTTGGGAGAAATGTGTGTAGCAAATGCCATTGTTCATCATTTCGTCGTTCTGCCTAGACGTGCAATAAAGAGCCAAATACAAAGGCTCAAGAAAGTGGAGGGTTTTCATAGAAGAAGCACGCGTCAGGCAGGCAGTGGTGGGGTGGACTAAAGCAGATTCAAGTGTGTACGGGACGGAAAGTGATCATTTCGCCAGCACTCCCTTGGATATTCACTTCATGCTGTAGCGTCAGAGACGGGGAGTGTTTAGCACGAATCAGGAAAGAGTTAGGAAGTAATAAGCATCTATCTTCTTTGCCAACAAAGTAAAACGAGGGGGCATGACTCATGAGGAGATTCAGAGAGAGGGGTGAAGTGATTAAGCTTCAAGAGACTTTTGAACTAGCTGAAGTTGCCGGAGGCAAAGTGGATGAAATCTTGCCAGATGGGTCCACAGAATCGCATTCTGGCAATTATAGGAGATCTTGTGGAGCGTGGGTAATTGAAGGAGAGGAAAAAGAACTTTCGCCACCTACTGGAGACAGAAGATAAGAATCATCTCTACTAAAAAGGCTCCTCATCATTATGACGTCGTCGTAGTAGTAGGACTGCGTAGGATCGAAAGTTATGCTACTTCACAATGGGAATGCACCTTTTTCATAGGCCAGATATTATGACTGCCGGAATTTGCCAACTAGAAAAATGGTAACCCCTGTTTGACTCATACCACAATACTTCAATCATACTTCGTTCTTAACCTAAGCACGGGAGAAGACAGATCTCCAAACTCTTTTTTTATTAGTTGCTTTGCATCATGCCTTGGTTTGGGTCGCCAGACGACGGGGGACAGGCGACGCCGGGATAGAATGTTCACAATTGGAAGACTGGAAGTGGAGTTTCTCGCACCAAGGCAGTGAACACTCGTACATTCACAAACATCAGATTATAGTAGAAGGCAGAAAGAAATCACTCTCATTACTTTATTGCGCAGTCTATGTGAGAGCAATGGCTCTGGGTCATATTTCTGAGGATGTCATATTTGTAGATAGTTTGACATGAACGTTGCAGTTTTTTTCTACAATATTAAAAATCTTCCGAATTGATTCGTTAATTGATTCGTTGCATCCATTCAGTACCTGATGGTATCGTTCCATTTATTTTTCCAGTATGTTTGTATGTATAAGAGGTTTTGTTTCGTGCTTGAAAGGTGACAACTCGACAAGCTACCAGACGCGTACCTTCGAAGCATTCTGGTGCGAGTTGAAAGTGGGTAGAGGAACTACAACGACGAGAAGGAGGAACTCCAGGGACATCGAATGAGAAAGACCGGGATGCACGTACACACCCCACTTGAAAGAGGACGAATGCGAAAGGAACACAATGCCCTATATAACAGACTTTACGCTTGTTGGTAAAAAGCGCCCCGAGTTGCAGCGAGGGAAACATTGTGCACACCAATGCAAGATGAGTACTGATGTACTGACGGTTGGATTGGCGTTGAGTAGTGAGAGGAACAAGTCTCGTAAAGGCGAGACAAATCTGGGCTATGGAAAGGGCCTGGGAACGACTTCGTTCGTACTTGTCGATTGCAAACTGCAAGAGGTACAAACGAAATTTTATTATTTTGCACAACTCTTCTCCCCAAGGTGCAACTGGGAACCAGAAGCAATATCAAACAAAGGCTTCTGCAGAATATTCTGACCTACCTCCAGCCGTAGAGAGTAATTATGCACTGTTAGCTGGTCTGCAATAAATGGATGGTCTTTTCTGCATTGATTTCCAAGAAATCACAATGATGTGCAAGAAGTTCTCAATATTTATTTACGCATTGATTTGTAACAAGTTTCAGATGCTTCTTACAATTATTTCTAAGTAACTTCAAGATATCCCAGTGATGAAGTGTAAATCTGTGTCTACCTATGGTGAAATAAGCGGTTACCTTATATCAATGCAACCAGTGCTATCGTCTTCTTCATCAAGTTCCGAGGAAACAGAGGATAACTCACATTCATTCAGGTGTAGAATATTTCTTCATCTCTGAATTGATTTTGTCCTTTCAACTCTTTCTTTGTTAGTTGTGGATTACTCCCAAATCATAGCTCTTAAATATTATATAACAGAAAAGAAGATATTTGAAAACATGATATTGGTGCAACTCATAATCAAAAAGAGAATTGGGTGCTTCCCTGCGCTCACGCCTGACCTACAAATGTTCCTCGCTGTTTCTTGTCTCAATTAAGAAGTGGGCAAATTTACTTGAGAATTCATAGAGTAATCCATCGAAAGAATCCTACATAAACAACGAGATGATGCACATGTGACATCTCTGATTGTTTATATTCGCCAACGGCAATCCCTTTGAGGCACATGACAATGACTTGGGCACTCTGAAATTATAATTTCCAGATTCGAATAGGTGGAACAAATTGTATGAAGCTTCCTCCCTTTCATACATAGTCTGTTATCTTGAAAACAAGAAAAATGAAAAATGTTTTGTCATTGTCGTAGAACTATCGTAGTCACGTCTCTGAGTGTTGCCGATAACTCCTCGTACGTGTTTGCATGTTCATGCAGTGTCCTGGTCCGCACGGAGCTCTGAATAGTACACCATCACTAGCTTAGGTTTGCCATTCTCACAGCCTCACTTCTACAGAGCTAGCGAGCTAGCTGCTCTGGACGGGACCGACATGAGCTTTGCCGATCCATTCAAGCTCCGGCGCACTCTGCAAGTGCTCTGATCGACTTATTTCATCACCAGATGAAATAAGTCGATCTGAGCACGCGTTCAGTTGAAATTTCTGTGATTCCTCATCGTAAAACAACAAGGGTCTAATATACCAACAAGTTGACTACTTAATACACCTACTTCGAACACTGTCGCGTGCCTTGTGTTATTTTATGGCTATTTTCGGATGATTAGTCAGCCGAAATAAAACAGTTCTTACCATACGCATCTCAAACTGCAGAATATGTTATGAAGCTTTCTATTTGGTTGCCGTTGGCGGTTGCCCAAAAAATTCAAATTTTTTATAAAAGATTTATCAAAAAAATTACTTTGAGTAATCTCTATGTAAGCAGAATTTTTGAATTCTTCTTGAACTACTTATCATAAAGGAAAATGCCTTCTTTCTTTGTCCAAATCATTTATTCTCAATACGGGTGATCCTGCGTTGTCATCTTTAACAAAGAATATTTTAAAAAGTCATATTGGTTGCACATGAATGAAATATGTTTGTAAATTTTTGGAGTTTACAAGTCTCAAGCGAGCGTAAAAGGACGGGACGTTTATTGAAACATAGAGATATAAAGTTGTAAGTTTTGTATTCGGACTTCGGACTCCATATAAACTATAAGGTCAGAATGTTATTATTGAGTTGGTCTAAAGGGTAGGCAGCCTTGTTCAGATTATTCTCACTTTCGCCTCACTGGGTTGGATGATTGGTTATCCCATGTTACAACTTAGTCATTTTTGGCATTAAAGGAAATCAAAATATTCAAAATGTGTAAACATAACACTTTCAACCGTTTTCACGTGAAACCTTCATAACCGTTTAAAGGCATAGGTCTGTCAATAATTTCATTAGACTCATTACCAACACAACTAAGGAAAAAGACGTGTGATTATATTCCAAAGATTGGCAAGATGAAGATTGATCTTCTAAGATTGTTGTTTACTATGACATCCTCACCATCATATACCCAGTATGAGGTCTTTGAGTGAGATTCATCATGAGTTTTACTACCTCACCGAAACTTTAGTGAGAGTTCACGACGAGATGTCAAAATATCAATAAGAACGTAGCTTTGATTTTGATGTTTTTTTGCAATCAAAGGCTTAATTGTTGGCGTTATCAATGCATTGCAATGCACAAGCGGAAAATATATTCTATGATTGGAATTTATTTCAAAAAGTGTACTTTTGGGGTTTCACCCATCAATTAATCGTGACATGAAAGAACAACTTTTTATGGCGAATGCGATTGACAGCTTATACTAACCATGTGACTGATGTCAATAAGAATAACAAGAATCGCACTTCTCTTCCTTTGTTCATGGAAGATCACGTAGTATCAAGTCATTATATAACTAGGTAATTTCAGGATGCTGCACGATTAAATTATAACACTTTACCATGATCACGCCTCTCACTTTTTAATCTTCCCAAGTGTTAATGTAGTTGTCGTTATAACCTTGAGCGACTAGATGTTTTCTAAGTGAACTAAAGAATCATGAAAGGTGGTTTAATATTCAAGGCTACTTGCTCATAGTTTCTCAACAATTGCAGCCTCGATATTCCTGATTAGGTTGGAAAAAAACGTAGTATAATGGACGCAATCCAGTGACATTCTTGTGTCTTGTTTTTTGTCCATTTGCCAAAAAGGCTTTCTTTGCAGCTATTCATCGAGTTTTCACCAAAGTTCGTTAAGCAAGAGGTCAGGTGTAAGTTGTCATCTAGTGGGGAATCCATATTTCATTTCCCCGCGGAGGCCTCAATGAGTACAGGAAGATGGCGTTACTGGATCCTTCTAAAACTGGTGGTGTCGGCTGTGACAGGAAACCAGAGGTCCGCTCAGGTGAACACCCGAGCATTTTTGGGTGCCACACGTCGAGAGCCAGCCAGATTCAGGAGTTACAATCACGCACGAAGATTTCCTGGAGATGGCTTTCTAACGATTCTGGATTCTCTCCCAAAAATCATCAGACAGATGAATTAGGAGTGAGTGAGATTCCGAAGACCACGAGGATTCTAAGGGTCATGGTGGAGGTTAAAGAGGTGCTTGATGTCCGCAATGAGCTTGATTGACGAATCTTTTCAGGATGCCGTAGCTCGGACAATGAAATCTCCAGGTGGATAGCTCTTGATTGATGCACATTTACGTTACTGCTTGCTGAAATATGAGGAGACAACTGGATAGGCATCTGAAAGTCCGTCACCCCATCGTGTAAGCATTCATTGACTCCCATCGGTACGTCGATGCAATTAATTGCCCACGGATATATGGAATCCACCATTACATGCACTTCTGCTCAGAGAACGAGAAGCATGAGTAATCAAGTCACACAACTCGTGCCTTTCGGAGAATATAAGGGTAGCAGGATCACGATTCAATTCCTGGGGCTTGCTCAAGAGTTGCTGTTGATGCATCAAGATCCTCCATTCATTCTTGCTGCGCAGGAGAACGTGCATGCGAGCATGAATCTCTACAATATTAGCAATAGTTTCGCAACATAAGCTTCGAGACAGAGAATCTTTATTCTGTGGAGCCAATCCTTCGCACGACTTCTCAAAATTGGCCCTAGATACGTGGGTTTCACCCACCACTGCAATGAGTAGTACAGGCTTTGATCGTAAAGAGCTTCTGGGTGGCGGGGGACCCGGGTCAGTGTCAACATTCTCTGTAGACTCATTGCTCTGGATTTTGCTCGTTCATCATATGAATTACGTCCAGTGATGCATACAGACCTTGACCATGTCAAACCAGAAAGTAAGTCCAGAATCGTATCGCCTGAGGTGGATGCTCTTCAAAACAAGTTTTCCAAAAGTGGAGTTATGATGGGACTTTACCAACTTGATCCAAGAACACTTTACCTAACAGACACCAGATCCAGAATTAAAAGATCTGGACATCTATACGAGTGATCCTAGTGCGTGCACCTGTGCATGTCAGTGCATGTCATGATTGGAAAACTTGTTGTCACTGCACATTCACCGAATAAGAGGCTCCAGTGACTGTTATTCATGCATACACATTGACAAGAGCCCGTTTTAAAAAGCATTTTTCCCGATATTCGACAGCACGAAAGAGGAGAAGATGTTACATTCTATGCCGGACACATAATCTGAGACATTTATCGCTTCTCCAAATCTGATATAGAAAGTGAGAATATAGACCATTGCACATTGGACTTGAGGAATACCGAAAAACCTTCTCATACGATGTTCAGAAACTGTTTGTTCTCGTGTGAAGTTACTTCCCATTAGCGGCAGGGGGTCCATTTGCGTTTTGCAAGTATATCATGCCTTCTCGCAAGAGATAAAAGTAGGCTAGAATTTCAGTGATGGATTGACTTAATGCAGAGATTCTGATTCATACAACTCATCCGAGTGAAGCAAAGAAAAGACATATCGACCACGATCATAAGTATATGCGTGATGAGACGAGTCTATTCCTGATAGATGTGGCCTTGAAAGGGGGAACTGTAGGCGCTACATGATATTGATTTTGGAAGGAAGATGAAAACAAAGTATTTGCGATAAATGCTTAAGTCATTTATGTACAACGTTATCTGTCAAATAATTAGAGTCTTTATGCGCTGCCATGGATGGTAGTAGTCATCACGTTGATATCTCAACTGGTTGACGCTAAACTAACTACGTCCTTGTAATTGATATCATGGACAGCAAATAAGGACTTGTTCTAACTGATAGAAGGAAGAGAGCCATAACCACTTGTGCTTGCATCTAGAGTCGTCTAGAACTCCAATGGAGGAGTATTATATCTGCCGTAAGAATTGCAGATGATTAAATCTGAGGCTAAGGTATTACACTATCAACCTTTAACCAAGGTGAGACGGTGCTATCCACGGACACTATCTCTTCTTCATATTCTTCATCTACCCCTTCTGTAAGCGATTCCACCGCGACATATGCACTTTCGTAGCACAATAAGACACCCAAAGCTGAGCAGTGCTACTCTATTTGTAAGCCCACGGAGGAGCGCCCTCTATGGAAAACGATAAACCAGGAAGATAAATCTGGCAAACAGTACACCTTATTTTACAACGAACAATTTAAAAAGGGAGAGTTCGCAAAGCTTTACATCAACTCAACATTGCCGGGGGTGTGGTCTGCAGCATTCGCTTGAACATGTCCATACCAAAGGATGAATCTGATGAACTGCATCCAACCAAGAAATAGGGCTTCAATATGTGCATCACGAAAGCGGAAGTCATATCACCTACGACTCAAACACCTTTATGCACGGACACTTCTCCCGATGAAGAGAGGAGACAAAAAATTTGGAGTACCTTGGTATGTTAATTTCGTAGGGAAAAGAGACGACATCAGCCCCTCTCATGACAGGTGGTATGTGATCTTTCTTCTCATTCACATAGCGCAAAATCTGAAGAATCACTTCCCTAAGAGCTGCTTCTAGAGCTGCGTGTCGCTTATCTCTTTCTTCAGTCGACACGTCTGCATTTGGACCAACATTCAACGACTCAACTCTTTCAACCGGTAAATGGAAGCACTATATTGAGCTACCCTAACCGAAATTCAGCCAAGCCCAATCATACATGAATCCTCTTTGCTACCCAACACTGAGAGAATTTCAGTGTGAATCCTCACGTCCAAAGCATCCACTTATGATATTTCATCAATCTATGGCATTATCTGAACCCAATGAATCTTGATACGAAAAGCTTCCAAATAGGTATTAATTTCAAACGCAAGCCCTGTGAGAATCGAGTACTTATTTTCGAGCTAGGTGAACCTCTCATTGACAAGGCCACCAACAATACCTGTGGTATCACCATAATGAGGTTTGGGATTCGACTGAGCTGTTTGTACATTCAAATAAATACACCATTGCTCCCAATACAGTCGTTCAGTCTTGGAGCTGAACCAAGCCATCTGTTTGTTCCTTGTCTCGTAAAATGAAAGACAGACCTACACAGTGGTCAAATATTCGGATCATGAGTATGAGAGTAATTAATTGGCCTGCTGCCAAGACGACATATGCTAAGAAGTTCTAAGTTTGTAGCACAATTTCTGCTTCTACAGCTGACAGTACACTTGTCGTAGATATTATATCTGGATCTGCTCAATCCCTCGATCTACCCTCATTTGCCTGAAAAGTTCCTGCAAAGATCCAATGTAATAAACCGTCACCTGACTTTTCTTGTTCGGGTGTTTCTCTACCCAACTGACAAAATTGTCGATCTTTTCTTCAATCTTCTTCTCGATGGCTGCATCCCCGCACTGAACCTGACAAAACGATTTAACGAAACACAGAGAAGCAAAGTCAATGACATGACCTAAGGTTAGAAACTTCCGCTGGGGCTACAAGTGAACATGCTTACACGCGCCACCAGATGTCCACCGATACGACATCTGCGCGCTTACATATGTGATTTCGAAAAGCTCGGAATCAATGTCTTTCGGTCGAACAAGTCCCAAAGCTCTGTTGAACATGATTGTATGCAGAACACCTGTCAAAAAAAACATGTCCAGTTTCACGGAAGATGTCAAAAGTAATTGCGTTGCAAAACTTACACCACGCACGACCAAAGGTCGAATCGATTCTACACAGGAGTCACCAATTTTGATAATGCAGATAACGAAGGATGTACGTTGGATGAAAACATCTACTCACATCTCAAGACCTCCCGAATTTGATAGTGTTCGACCTCCTGCAAAATAAATGTGAGTTCTGTCCGGGTAAGTTTAACTTGAGGCGGGTATTCCAGCCAGGTTTCCCAAGCACGCATTTGTGTGACAAATGCACCAAAATGTTTGTCAGTACTTCTCAACACTTGTCGCATGATCACATAGACTTTCAAGAATTCCTACAATAAGCTGGACGGAGAGAACAGCGATGATGGCAAATCTGGACAATTGAGCATAAACAATAACGCTGACCTACGGAAATCAAAGGTGCCATCGTACTAATGACGACCTTCAATACAAAAATTTGCAAACATTATCCTTTGGGAACATCACAAACTGGATCAAATTTGGAACGAGTCATGGGTGGAAAATGACAACATGAAACCGATGAATTAGAATATAAGAATTTCCAGGAAACTGAGATGAAGAACATGGACAACAGTACGAACCGAAGAAGTAGAAGATTCAGAACAATTGAGTGCATGACTTTCGTGCATATATATGCACGAAAGTCCTAAAATTAAACGTATGACATACAGTTGATGAGAAATACGAGAATGAACCTTACAAGCTCTTTCAAATAAAAGACCTCACAATTCATCCTGCTGGGCTGATCCCTCCTTGCGCTCTTCTGGAGAAATTTATTCAATTTCCTCACTCAGAGCGCCCACACTGATTCTCGAGTCCAAATTCACCGATTCAATGCCACTTTCAGAAATTCACCTGCCACCCCTCTCTCAGAATACAAAAACGCATTCCTAGAACCAGCTTGCAATCCACGCCATCCGTCCACCATGTTCTCTGATGCCATCGATGCACGCTACGCAACAACTGGTAGGATCGAAATCCCATTCAGTGATTTCCACAAGCCAGGCCAGGTTTCCATGCGCCCCTACTCCACATAGGGCGACCGCGGTAGGGGTGAAAGCCACAAGAACCAGCAAAACAGGAAAAACGTCGAGTACAACTCGGTTGAGTTTCGATAGATGTGCATAAATTTCCAACTACTATGTTCGTGTTGGACTGAAGAGAATGTAGTGCATTTCACGAGCGGCCCCAGCCGTTTTCTTATATAAGTACCAAAGAGCATAGTTTTGTTACTTATTGCAGCATCTAGCATTAATGAATGTTCACTGATTAAAAATGAATTCGGACATAAAGAATGACATATAACAAATGCACATAATCGTACAAAACCTTATAACTTATCATGTCATGCAGTGGTCAATATTTTGATTCATGTATTTGTTAGAACTCAAATGTCCCGCATGTATACTCAGCTTTATAAGTTCAATGATGATAAGAAACCACATCATATGTGCCCATAATCATGCAGATTACTTGTAATATAGGATATAAAAGCTTAACCTAGGTCATAATGAACAGAACTATGAAACAGGTTGGAAGAGAAAAAAAAGTGTCAAATATAATTTAAAGTTAATATTTTTACACATATGAATTTATATTCATATATTCTTTGAATTTATATTCAAAGAGAAAATTATAGTTATATATTTTATTATATTATATTCACTTATATACTTCGTTGTGCTATATATTTGAAGCTTGTGATATTATTGGGAGCAAGATACAGATTTGCTTGCATCAACATAAACCATGGTAAGATATATATTTATTTAAAGATAAAAAAAATAATTAGATTGAACTTGTAATTTTTTACCAAAGTAAACTATGAATTTTCAAGAGATTTATTAAAAGTAAAATGAATTTCCATTTTTTTATGTTCAATTTTCAAAAATTTTGAAATATCCTAAAAGCATAATGTTAAAGGAATTTTACTTAAAAAAATTAAAGTTCTACTTTGGTAAAAATATCCTCAATATTATTTAGACATTTTTCTAACGGTAAAACTTGAAATCACACTGAGCAAACCAACAACACAAGAACATGATTCAACATGATTCAACCTCAAGGTCCACGTCCACGAAGTAATACATTCAATAGAGTTTGCTACTTCAAGAGAAAACATGATAGTATCTGCAGAAACATCAGGAGATATATATATCCAATGTAAGCCACCAAACTCAGTTATAAATATTTACACATGAATTTACTCTTTAATCAAAATTAACTTCAACAATCTACACTTTAATTTGCGTTAAAGAGTCTTAGTAACCACTCTAACCTATATTTTTACTCAGCGGTAAGTTCTAAACGAAAATCTAACATAAGATACCTCTTTAAACGAGAATTAACTAGAATTAAGCCGTAGCCATAACAATATAGAGTAATAATATATAGAGTGAACTCAATAACCTCACCTTAATTGGTGCTAAAGAATCTCAGTAACCTCTCTTACCTATATTATTACTCTCATAACAATATAAAGTTATAACAGACAGAAGTAACTCGACGATATACTCATTAACTCATGTCAAAAATTTTTTGTAAAATCTCTAAACTATTTTATTACTCCTATAACATGCTAGAGTAATAACATATAGAGTTTTATACAACAATCTACTCCTTAATTTGTGTTAAAAAATCTCAGTTACCTCTCTAACCAATATTTTTTCTCAGCAGGAAGTTCTAGACGGAAACCTAACACAAGATTACTCTTGAAATGAGAGTTAACTAGCATTAAACCGTAGCCATAACATGAAAAAGTAATATACAGAGGTAACCGGAAACCATATCTATAGTGCTCCCTATGCACAATTTGCATAATAGCACAATGTCGTTTGAAACTCTTCAAAGTAATAACTATGGTCAACGCATTAGTTGGATTGAGTTTACTGTTGATCTTGACCAACTAAATTGTTTTATCAAACATTGTTTGTCTAATAAAGTGATACTTGATGTGGATGTGCTTCACTCTGCTATCCATGATTTGGTTTCCAACCAAATGTAAAACACTCTCTAGCTATCACAATGAATATTGACCACGCTATGTGTCAATCCCATCTCCATGATAAACCTATCCATCCAAATAGCTTCCTTTGCCGATTCTGCTGCTACCACATACTCAACTTTTGTTGTTGATTGAGCTACACATTTTTGCAAGGTAGATCTCCAACTAATGTTTTCAATGTTTTCAACTAAGTGTAAACACATATCCAGTTGAATATCTACTTTTGTCTAAATCTTGTTTGTAATCATCATCAACGTAGCCAAACAAGAACTTGGCATTATCCAATAGTTTATCAAAAAATAAACAATAAAAAATAAACCATAATCCATAATACTTTTCAGATATCTTAGAATTCATTTCATAGCTTATCATTGAACTTTTAATGGATTCGACATGTACCTGCTCACCTTCCTCATTGCCAGAGCAATATCATGCCTAATGCACACCATTAAATACATGAGGTTGCCTACAGCTTGTTCATAGTGAACACATGACATTCTATCTTTCTTCACAACATCTGTAGGACATTGAGTCGCGAAGACTTTAAATGGCAGAGAAGTCCATACTTCTTTTGAATTGGCCATGTTGAAACTATCAAGTATACGGAAAACATATTTGTCTTAATTCAATCATAGCTTCTTCAGTTCAAAATTCCTATAAATATCCATGCTTAATATTCTCCTTGATTTCCCCATATCTTTCATCTTAAATGCAGACTTCAACTGATTCTTGCATTCATCGACATCAGATTGATTTTTTGCCAAGATGAGCATGTCATCAACGTATAGTACTAGAATGATGATATTGAACGTTTCATCATTCACATTCTTCATGTAGACATAAGGATCATACACGCTTTGTAGAAAACCTTGTGCCTTCATAAACTCATCAAAACGTGTATTCCATTGCTCAAGAGCTTGCTTCGGTCCATATAGTGATTTCATCAATCTACAAATCAACCTCTCCTAGCCTTTTTGACCTCAAAGCCAACTGGTTGTCTCATGTAGAGCTTCTACTCTAAATATCCATAAATAAAAACTGTAACCACATCCATTTGGGTCATATCAAGACTTAATATTGCGGCCAGTGCACATACTAGACGAATTGTAGCATACACTCTACATTGCTGACATGCTACACACATACATACACACACACACATAGGTCACGAGAGCGTACACACTCAAATGTACCACAGCTTGCCCCCTTAGCTGGCGATTAGGTCCCTCTGACTCCCAGGTAGTCCTATCTACAACTACATGTTATACACCTTCGTGGATGTTCGAACCAGTAGGGCGGGTGCTATGTCGCCTCATCGTTAGTCGCCTATCTGTAATTCATAACACGTGAATATCAAGTCATCTACCCCTCCGAAGTACATCAAGGGCAAACCCATCGTCTAGCCGGAACAACATCGATAGGTGGAGTCAGACACGACATATGCCATCCCCTTGAACAACTATCACACACCAACATACAAGCAGCCTGACTAGCTGACCCACATAGCATGCACCTCATGCCATCACGTACTATTGCTAAGCTTGGGTCCATGGTACCATCCACGTTTGGGAGGTGACATGGCGACAATTGCGCACATGATCCTTCCAAACAAAATCGTCACGATGCTCCAACATGAGAACTCCAGAAGATAACACCTCTTGCACTCGCATAATAGTTTTCCCGCCGTCACATCGAATGTTGTCGGTGCAGTCGGCTGTAGATAGACGTAATCTCCCACATGGAATCTACAAATCGATGATTGATATCCTCCTCCCCGGTTGGTTGTGTATCACAACGTATCTCTATGTTGAGCAATCGCAAAATTCTCGAACGCAACAGGCATAACTCTCTGAAAGAGCTCTGCATGTTGAGAACATACTCTCACCCACATGTTCAGGTCATCAAGGTTCACCACCTCGCTAGTCTCACGACGAATTGATGTCGGTAGGTCTGGATCTCGCCTGTACAACAAAAAATATGGTGAGTTGGAAGTCAAGGATGCTTGACGACTCAACCAATATCCCATGGCCAACCATGATAACTGAATATCCTAGTTTCCAAGATGCCCCTTCTATAAGCCATACTTGCGCAAAGCCTTCTTCACCGTCTGTACAACACGTTCAGCCAAACCATCCGCCTCCGCATGATCTCGCGATATGGTTCGATGATCAATCAGTGCCTTGTCACACAAGACCTGAAACTCACCCTGAAGTTCTATACCTTGATCGATCAACACCTCAGGTGCAAAAAAGTGACTAAGCACCCTGTCAAGGAAGTCATACACTGTTCCCTCACTCGCCTTGTCAGGTAATGCCACCAACTCAATCCACTTGGAAAAATGATCTACCATGACCAGCACATACCGATGATGTCGTACTGTCAAAGGTAGTGGTCTAGCAAAGTTCAAACTCCAACGGTAACCCAACCCCATGATGAGTAATGGATGTAACTTTGGTGTAGGGGCATTGAACGATGCCCTCACCCGATCACAAACCATGCAACGTGATACCAACTGTTGTATCTGAGTATGCATACCACGCCACCAATATTGATCAAGGAGTAAGTTGTATGTACGTTTCACTCCAAAATGTCCCAACTCCTTATGAGCATGTCGCACTATGCGCGCTCTCTGAGCCGGATGCGGTACTGTAAGACCGGGTGTTGCACATATGTACTAAGTCTTAGAAGTGGTCAAGTGATTAAGGATGATTAGCCAAGGCATAGCTAAGACTAGCTAGTTATGACTAAACTAGTTAGTTATAACTAAGTTTATCTAGTCATGACTAAGTTTAGCTACAATGTCTATAGTTGGCGAAATAATTAGCGGAATTCTAGAAGAATGGAGTGAGCACTTCTATTTTGTCTTATACAAAAGTTCTAGATTCCAAGTGATTAGATAATTGACTAGAAGCTTGGATTTGATTGGTTTGACTAAATGTATGAAAGATGATTGGCTAGACTAAGTCTAATGTTGACTTAGTGGCTAGGAAGCTTGTAGAAGTTTAAAAGCTTCCAATGGCATGTCGCCACCTCAACCTTGGATTCCGGAAGCTTCTAGAAGGTTTAGGTAGGCCAATGGCATGTTGCCACGTAGAGAAGGTTAGTCAAACTTACCTAGGTAAAAGTAACTTAGGAGAAATTACCACATGTTACTATGGTAACTTCTCAAGTAGTATAAATAGAGAGGTAGAGTAGCACCTCTCAAGCAAGTTTGGAGAGTCATGTGTGAGGACTTGTTTCAGTAATGAAGGAGTGAAGTTTTTGAGTATCTTGGAGTATCGACGTGTGTTTGCGTTTATGTGAAGAGGGTGATGTGAGGAGAGTTTGTGTGTGAGTTGGAGTGACACATGAGAGTGTGCGAGAGAAGGTGTTTGGGACATGAGTGAGAGTATGAATTCTAGTCTTCTAGAACCATGATGCGCTACCACAAAGCCATCAGAGGTAAACCTGAGTGATAGTCAGCCCGGAGGTTGCAGTACTACTCGTACCCTTCCGTACTCCCACACTCGAAGAACATGTGATCCCTCCAATCGATATCTCTTCGCCCGTTGGAGAACACGATCTCGCTCCTTGGCACCCACTGTGCCTTGGCAGCTAACTGATCCGTATGAACTCCAACACTAAGGCATCGTCGTGAATATCACGCTGATCCGTAGCACCATCTTCAATCTCAAGATCTGAAAATTCACCATCCACTCTTTGAGTAGAACAAGATGTCAAGTGGTCCTCCCTACTAGAGTCTCCACGCAACTAACACATGAATGCAGATGCATGCCAACCGGACACCATCTCTTCATAAGCCTCACCATGCCATCTAACTCTAGTGTCATTCTCCTGGCTAGTGCACGGGTTCCGACTGAGATCGTCGACATCCAAGTTCGCAACTCCAGGTCTATGCATCACCTAAAAGTCGTACTCCTGTAAGATGAGAGCCCACCGTGCAAGCTTCCATGTGAGCTTGTCAGACTCCATCAACCACTTGAGCGGTTGGTGATTCGTGATAAGGGTAAATTGCGTACCAAACAAGTAACACCTGAAGTGTGCCACAGCCCACACTGCTGCCAAACACTCTCCCTCGTACAAACTATATCACGACTCCGCTGCATTGTTTGAACGACTAGCATACGCAATCATAAATTCCTTGCCCTCATCATCACGCTGCGTCAACACCGCTCCAAGTCCTAACATACTCCAATTAATGTGCAACTGATTTGAGCGACCTCTAATGGATCTCCTCAAGATGGGAGCGGCCACCAACCTAGCCTTGAGCTCAACAAAGGCTCTCTCCTGTTCATCTCCCCATTGACACTCCTGATCTGACTTCAAAGATTTGGCTAAAGCGCTAAACCACTTCAAATATCTCCGGTAGTAGTTCGCCAAACCCATGAATGCACGAACTCTACTCACATCCGTTGGACGAGGAATGTGTGCAATGACCTTCACCTTCGCTTGCTAAACTTTCAAACCATATGGGTAGATCACATGACCCAAGTACTCAACGTTTTCCTGGAAGAACTTACACTTTCGCGGATGTAATCGTAGCCCATGAGCTTTCAATCGCTCATGTGCGTCATCATGCTTCAACTGCACTTATACGCTATCCTTGGTCATGAAGTATGACCTATCATTGGCACCTCCAAGTGATGTCTGGATCTTGAATGAACAAGGCTCCAATTGGATCTCCGAACTTCCAAACTAATGCAAGTTGCCTTGCCCAACATCAAGAGCTGTACACCAGAGTCAATCAAAACTCTAGTGGAACAAACACCTGTCTAATATAACTCACTAAGCGAAACAAACCACTCTGGTTGTCCACCATACACACACCAGGGACAATACTCTAGCGATCAATGGCTGGCCGGGTTGGTAATAACTCCATCCTTGCCGCTGCCGCCTGCCAAGTCGCCTCATCCCGGTGTTGAGGGTTGCTCCCCAACAGTATCATCGCATACCTCAACACTTGTCACAGTGACAATTCCACGTTCACACAGCGTGGCTGCTACACTAAATACTCAAGCTACATCAACCCCGGAGTCCAGTGGCTGAAAGCAGTGGAGATCTCATCACCGAAGTAGCCATCTGCAGTGCTGCACTAGATGATGTCTCCGCGCCCACAACATGTGATATAGATGCCTCAGTCTGCACTACCGAAACACTAGGTGGTGTAGGAATCATGGATGAAGTCATGCCCACCTCTGACAACAAGAGTGACTAGGAAGCCTAGCTTGTCTTTCACCCTCACCCCTCTGAGGGTCCAACTCCACAGTCGCACCACGTGGCTCTAAAGCACGAGCAACACCTCTCGTCACTGCAATTGATGCCTCAACCTGGACTGAACTTGCCAATTAAGAGAAGTCCTCTCCTTCGTGTGAAGTGAAAGCTCTAGCTCCAAAACTAGCAATGGCAGCAAGCCTCTGCTCCAACTGCTCAATCCGAGCAACCATAGCGGCCTCTGTGGTAAGAGTAGCACCCACTACGGGCCGTCCGGTGGCAGCTGCATCACCATCTCTATCACCTTGACTTCCTCGGCCTCGTGGAGCACCTTTGCCACGACCCCTATCCTCAGATCTCAACTTTGGATGAAGGTCAAAATATCGCTCTAGTGGATGACTCGCTCGACCACAATGGTCACAGACAACTTGTGTCGGCTGAGGTCTAACCTTTGAAACTCGCCCTCTTGCCTCTTGGGGACAATCCTTCCTCATGTGACTACCTCCACATGTCCAACATGCTCGTCCTTGTTGCTGACCAGAAAATGAAGGCAATGGTGCACGCGCACCTGTCTCTCTATGACCTAACTGAGGTCGCGCCTGAACTCCACGACTTCCACCACCTGTGAAACAAGAATGTGCATTGTTGTGTTGGACACGAGAAGTAATGGGTGTGTACTTACTAAACGAAGACGTCACCACCCTCTCCTCCACTATGTTAAGCTCAATCTTTTCAAACAAAGCAAACACATGGACTAACGTGGGTGACGCATTGCTCATGAGGGTAGCATCACATTACCTCCTCCGCAAATCTCTGTGCAAAATCCAGTATCAATATTGGACATCTTGTGCCTTTGTCACACCATGGGTATCCGAGATCAAACGGCGCATACGAGTGTATGCCTCGCAAAGACTCTCACTAGTCTTCCGTTCAAACTCCTGAAGACTTCTCTGTCTTCACCCCTTGGTAGTTCTTCCTCAACCTTTTGAATAAATGATGTTTTTCATAGCATTTATACTTATGAGTGTTCATATTAAATGAATAGGACTAATAGAACCTTTGATCTGCCATATGTTCATGGTGAATCATGAATATTTTTAGTGAATTAGTTTATAGAAGGTTACTTTGCTGAACTTGTTACTTTTTTTAGACACTCCTACCAGAAGTAAGTTGTAGTGAGTTGAGGTGCTACTTCTGATCCCAAGGTTGTGATTAGATTTAAAAACTACTCTTCTATTCTACTGAGAGTGTACTCTAACTAGCTTGTTAGCAAACTGATGTCATCATAGGTGGAATTAAATGGTGCATTTAAGTTAGAGAAGCTCAAGGGAGCCCTTTTGGTACAGAGCTTTGCAATACACCACATTGGTTGGTGTAAAAGCAAGCAGAAGAGTAAGTTCCAAACATATATATTCTTAGATTTTTAGTGGTGGAAATCTTTGCATTCTGCTTATTTTCAAGTACCCTTGTACCTAGTGAAGTTTTCAATTCAAAAAAAATGTCGCTTGGAGAGAAAGTGGGAGACCTTGAGGTACAAGAAATCCATATGGTGGAGGTATTTAGCAGCGAGGAACGAAGGCATCCGGAGGAGGAGTTGACGGTGCAACCTCAAGTAGAAGAGAATCAGGTGAACACTGTTGTGTCAGAAGACAAAAATTGTGTATCAGATTGAGACGAGGAACTATCTGTAGAAAAGCTTATAGAGGAATCCAATACACAGTACAGAATATGTGATGATGACTTACTAGATCTTTCCAAGTATGTCGCTGATCATCTGAGAGATGTTCAGTTTGTTCAAGACTGTCTGTTTGAAGAAATTCTTGTACTTGAGAAGTTTCTTGATAGTTTTAGCAAGGATTGATAGCGAATACATTTAGGGTCTAGAAAAGAGGTACTCAAGGGATCAAAAGTGTGCATCTGGTCTCACTGCCTATATGCTTGAGGTTTTGAAAACATTGTAAATCTATATATATGACGTGATCAAAAATATATTGAGCTTTCAGTGTGTAGTGTGTTTGTTGAAGTGGAGTATGACTCCCAGTGTGAAGAAAAAAAACAAAAAAGAAGAAGTTTACAAACATCTTTGTTTGCAATTTGGTGGAAGAGTGCATCGTAGGCGCTGGAGGCAGAAGATGATAGCGTGCGATGAGATCAAATCGAGATCTTGATGCGATGTGATGTCTTGTGTGTGTTGTCTTGTTTTGTGATGTGTTTCTTTTAGACTGGAGAGTCGTTGCTAGCTGTTTGCTTGTGTTTTGATTCTCTTTAGTCTTGCTTCCTGGTGCTCACCCGTGTATGGATGACGCTGACTTCCGGAGTAGTTTTACTCTTGTGTGCTATCGATAGATGGCTGGACTTGATCACTACCGGATCTATCTTTGTTTTTTTCACGGTGAGACTAGAGTGATGACCATTATACCGTGAGAGTCTTCTTGCGGTGATGACAAGTTAGGTTGCCCATACCCCATAGCTAGTAGGACTAGAGTAGCGTAGTGCGGGCACAACGTCAAGTGTGAATTTGGCTACTTGGTGGGGATTTGGCAGTGGTGACGATTGGAGATTTGGTCATCACGAAGGAGTTTGGTGGTCTTGTTGAGGATCGGAGTGGAGTTACACGCAGTGGGTTGAGGTATCGACCACCTTTACCTAGTACAACCATTAGTGCGGAGGATCAAGGTGTTGCACATCTTGAATCTTCCGAGTTGATACCGTTCCACGTCACCACTCAGTTGGTTTGGGACATGGATGGAATATACATGGCCATGAAGGGCCTCCGACGGTACTATGGTGCAGTGGGCACCATTGAGCTGGATGATTTCATCCAAGAGTTTGATACGTGGTGTGATATGCAATTTTTGCGTAATCCCACGTTGTTCACATTCTTCTTCGCATGGAAGAGATTGTTCAAACTTGAATCCTAGCTCAACGTTTATTTTTAGTAAATACGGAAATACATTACAACTATCACAATCTGTAAGTGACAAAAATGCCAAACACCCAATCAAAACCTGAAAACAGAAAAAGCAAAAGTACAAAAACTTTCACAACAATTGAAAAAACATAAACTCTCACAACTTCGAATCGAAACTTGAAAACATTCAGTCTCCAAACTCAAAAAACCTTGAACAACAGTAAGACACAGAGTCTGAACCAAAACCTTGCTTTAATACCAATCCTAACGGGAAAACTTGAGATCACAATGAGCATGCCAACAAATCAAGAGACACACATATAACGTGATTCATCCTCAAGGGCTATGTCCTCGGAGTAATACACTCGAGAGAGTTTGCTACTTCAAGTGAAAACATGATAGTATTCACGGAAGCATTAGGATATATATATACCCAAAGTAAGCGACCAAACTCAGCTATAAATAGCAACACATGAGGTTACTACTTAAATGTAGTTAATCTTAACAATTTTAAGTATTAAGATGTTTAGGGTCTGTCACATGTTAAAAAATTCAAATCAACATTTAAGCTTTATGATCATAAATCGGAACATTGAGTGTATAAAACCATAAAAAAATTCAAAACTTCCATTTATTTAATTTTTTTGTACAACAAATTTTAATATTGCAATAAATCACCAATATCTGGAAGAAATCTGATTAATGAAAGTTTCATCTATGTCACAAGAAAATTCATCTAAAAATAGACTCTTTTATTTTATTAAAGTATATGAAGCAAAATAAATAACATTAAGAAACAACATAAACTCAACTATTTTAAAAAGTAGTATATAACATTTAATTGATGTTTAAATTTATGATCATTGTACAGCTCATATATAGACAAAGAATATAAACGTGGAACTTGATGTAAATAAAATAATTTATTTTTTATTAAGTATGCAAAAATTCGCAATTATTAAAATTATATTTGGTTTTTACAAAACCATAATATTTATATTCAATTCAAAATTAGTTCTAAAGAAGGATTTTTTATTGTTGAATTATTGTCATTATTGATCATTCATATAATGCATTTCATGTGATAATATAAACATAATGTATGTAACAACAGAGACACAAATCCATGGACACAAAGAAAAGATAAATGATATCGACATGAAAAATATATGGTTTGACTTTTTAGGCTATGTCTAGAAAACAAAAAGTTTTTAATTTTTTTTAAAAACTACAAAGTGTACAAGGTGAGTTGTGTCTCACACCCCTATAAATACATGTTAGTAAAAAATACTAGCTTTAACCCTAACTAGGATTGATCTAATTTTAACTCTAATTTGAATTAGGGTAATTTGAGTTTAACTTGAGACTTGAATTATCATTGAAAATTTACCTTTTAATTTATGTCACGTCAATAATAGAGTCAATGATCTCTATAATTTATTTTGCAAAAAATTCTAGAGAGAAGCATCACGTAGGCTATATTTATAGTAAAACTAACCAGAACTAAGTCGCAATCAAAACAAGATAGAATAAAAATATAAAGATAGAATAAAAATATAATGATGTAATAAAAGTTGCTAATACTTCTCATGCAAAAGTTGCATAGTAGTGTAATGTTTGCATAAATTATCAGGAAAAATCATTTTGGTCAACACATTACCTCAATTCAAATTTTGCTCAATCTTGACTAGCTTGATACTTTTATTACACATAACATCTCTGATAAAGTGATACATGATGTAAAATATGTTTCATTCTGCTGTTCATCATTTGATTTGTATCAAATTTAACACAATTTGATTATTACAATGAAAATTGACAATCTCATGTTTGAGTTCCATCTTTATGATAAACTTACTCAATCAAATATTTTTCTTTGCTAATTCTATTGCCGTTACATTTTCAACTTCTATTGTGTATAGAGCTACACAATCCTGCAAAGTAGATCTTCAACTATTGTATCCATCATCAAGTGTAAACACATCCAAAGTTGTAGATTTTTTTCTTGTACGATAGTGTTCATAGTCAACAACATAGCATAACGAGGATTTCACATTGTCTAATAAGTTGTCAAAAAATTGATCATAATTGTTAGGTACTTTAGAATTCATTACAATTACTTTTAAAATATGACATATACATGTTCATATTACTCATATCCATAACTTTAAGTTTACCCTTCATTTGTCTTTGCTAAAGAAGATAATCTTCACGTAAATCAAACATGACTATCTCATAACATGCTCCATCAAACTTAATGGATATCATCTTTTTCAAAATAGATTCTCTTCACGTACATCAAACCTAACTATCTCATAACATGCTCGACCAAAATAAGTGGGAGTCATCTCATTTTCTACCAAATCATTGAAGTTTTGCCTTGTGATGTTGGAGCACAAAGCAAGATTTTAAAGTTGCTTATGAGATTGATTAGACAAGTTCTTAGAAAGAAAATTTCTACGATACTTATGTAAGACCTAAAAAGTTCTTGCAATTAATTCTCATACGGCATCAAATCTTTTAAATAGAAAGAGTCAAGGTTTTAGCGTTTTACAAGAAGTGACGGCTACTACAATCTTTCCGCAGCTGATCCTAATGGTTATTAAAATTTTGCTTGTTTTTTGACGTTAGTTTTGCAATTAGATTCTTGACAGTGACAACTCTATTTCTCGCCTTAATGCTTCTTGACACCGATAAAGTGTAGAGTCCTAGTTGTAAGAAGAAATGTTGACAATGTTTGGAGAGGGTGCAAAAGATATTCTAACAAGAAGAATTGGGTGTGAGAATCCAAACTTCATATGCTATTCTTCTTGCAGAAACATGTTGTCTACCTCTTAAGGCTGAAGCTCTCTTCTTGACTATCACTTACATCAAAAGAGTGAAATTTCTTGATGCTTCTCGGCTTCCTCTTCAAGCTTTGCGTGTCACACGTTCCAAAGAATGGTTTGTAGATGTGATGACTTGGTCTTTGAGGTGAAATGTGACAGATCTCGATTGGAATTTGCAATCTATGGTACTTTGTGAGCGTATTAATGATTAATTTATCATCATTGCAGAGCAAGCGCCGCATCGGATTTTTATCTAATAAATACAACCCTTCCGTGAAGTCGGGCCTTGATGCACGTATTAGCTTCTTCACTATCACTTAGATCAAAAGAGTGAAATATCTTGATGCTTCTCAGCTTCCTCTTCAAGCTTTGCGTGCCACACGTTCCAAGGAAGGATTTGCAGATGTGATGACTTGATCTTTGAGGTGATCAAGTCATCACCTCAAAGATCACGAGGTGATGACTTGAAATTGAAATTTGCTACCTATGGCCTTTTGCGAGCGTATTAAGGAGTAATTTATCATCATTATTTGAAGCAAATGAGGCACTACAATTTAGTTTTATCAACTTCATGTGAATTTTATGCTTGTTCATTGTGAGCAAGGATACATACTTGCTTAGATTTCTACATCTTTACATCATATTATTGCTAGGAATAAAACAGGATCTCATAGTCTTGGAATAGATGAAGGGCGTTGGTTGAACATTGATAGGAGTGAACGTATTTGTAGGCTATGTGATGGAAAAAAAGTTGAAGATGAATAGCATGTGTTTGTTACTCGTACTAGATATATAAGGATTAGAGTGTCTCATAAAGTTGTTCTTGAGAGCTTTTATTTTTTACTATAGCTTGAGTCTTATAATTTAAGTTGTTTTATGAGGGATGTTATTAGTTTTTGTTCTAGTGCTCATGGCACAAGCTAGGGGATTCCTTTGATTATCTCCTAGTTTGAAGTTGGATTGCTTGTACTGTGTTTTTTAGCCTTTTAACCCTTTGCGTTCCACGGGCTTGATCTATTTAACATTTCCATAATCATTTCTTGTCGTTGTCATTTTTCCACCGTCAACCTTTTGCTTTTATTTTGCTCGTTGGTTTTCATCGTTAGGATTTTTAAATCCTGACGATCTTCTTCTTTTCCGCCAAGACTGCACGTAGAGGTTTATCAATACGTCGTTAGGGCTTCACATCCTAACATTCTTCTTGCTCATTTCGAGTGTAGTGACCCTTGAGCCTAGAATCGACGATCTTGTTGAATCTTCCATGTGCGTGATGATGAATCCTTCACACTTTCACATGAACTTCTTGTTCCTACCCATCTTTTCAAATTACTTTTCATTGCTTATAAGCTCAAGCAGCAGAAAACGTCGCCGTTCAACGATTGCGCTGATACTTTCAAGTACTCTGACGCAGAGATTGGGAATAATATATCTATCAAACAATATATTATATTGTATTGTATTCAATATGTTGTATTGGTCATGACTCCAATAGCAATATATCGTATTGTTGCTCAATACAATATCAATACTATTGTCTGATTGGAGATTTTCCTGATTGGACCGTTCATTCAAAGGAAAGTTTTGTTTGATTGGACCGTTGCTTGGTGGAAGAAAGGTGAGGTGGTGTTTGCTTGGAGAGCGCCCACCTGTTCTGAGATTAACCAGGATTAGGCGGACACGTTTTGCTGGAGAGGTTTGCGAGGTGATATGAATGAACTTTGGTTCTTTTCCTTCTTTATTTTTTTCTTCTTCTTCGACGATCCTGGGAATGCAAATCTTACTACGCACAAGGGCAGACAGGCTTCTTCACCAAAACGTGAGGGAGTCGGGGTGGTGTCATGTCATGCATTCCTGGCCCTTGGTCTCCGTTTGTATCGCATGATTTTGTGGCCCGATGAATTACCATCAATGTTTTCACATTATCCACATATATCAGGAGTAAATTTTGTTGTTTCTTGAGTCCCGAGCCGTCTAGAGAATGTTCCAAAATTTTAATCTAACTTGCAAGCTTAACTTCAAAGTAGCAATTACCTTTTTATGTGCATCTATTTGAGGAAATGCTTCATTCCCAGAGCTTGCGATTGACTTTTTGGTTATTTAGAAGCTTGTATGTTTCCCAAGAATGTAGAAGAAGCCGCAATTGAGAAGTATAAGTTGTCCATTGCAGCTCGTTGAGCATGATGCAGGCTTGAACACTGAGGAAAGAGTTGAAGCCGCTTTAACCGATTTCATCTTGGATGGTTCCAAAACCACTTCCATAGCTCACAAGTAAGTCACGCCTTTCAGATGCATAGATGTACTGGACTCATGTGCTTGACATACTAGCTTTCAGGCAGAAAAATTGAATGAGGGTTGTGTGGGCATTCTCAAAGTTTTGCAGTGTACAACGTTTTTTGTGCTCGCATAGTTCATTTTTTATGCTCATTAGCTTTTGAGGTTCAAGGTCAATATTTTTTGATGTATGAACTTGCTGCAGAGTTTGAAGGACTGTAGTCAGGCCTGGAGATACGGTCATCGATGCCACTTGCGGCAACGGTCATAATACGCTTATGTTGGCAAAGCTTGTGCTTCAAGAAGCAACTGCAGGCTACGTGATTGGGCTCGATATACAACAAGGAGCCATAGATAATACAACATCACTGCTAGATTGAGAGCTTGATCCTAACCAGGTTGGTTCTCTCCTCTTCTACCTGTATAGTGCTCGAAACAAATGAAGAAAGATTCAGTACTATACCAAATGTATTACTACCCTGATATTCTCGTTTGCTTTTTGTCAGCGAGACAAAGTGAGCCTGTTGCTGTTATGACATTCTCAGCTTGACGAAGTTGTGGATGGATCTTCAGTAAGGTAAAGAACTGACTCTAGACTTCTCAGGACTCGTACAATGTTGTTTGAATAACAATCGACTGCTTCCATAACCGTCTTGATCCGTGATTTGATGATAATATCCCAATCTAAGTTATGGGGCCAGCTATATTTCTTAAATGTGCAGTGCTCTACTGAAGCCTCGAGTGATCTAAAGAATCATGCCGAGATTTTCCTCTGTTTTTTTGTCATTTTTTGTTCTCTTTTTTTTGTATATGGGCGGTGTCGTGCTTGTACTTAATAATCACATGTATAGAGATCATTCATACGTCATTGTTCATGTAGTGTTTTCCAGCAAATGTATAAAAATTACCGGGAACTGCCACGCTTACTACTTGTGACATGTATCGTCGTACAGTCCTATATATTATTTATTTCTCCCAAGGGCGTCGAAGGGGTTGCTGCCGAAGAAGTGATGAGGAGGTTTTGAGAATAAGACGGATACCAATCATGAGCAGCAAGATCACTTGATCAACCGTTCCCCCGTTGTCCAAGGCAATATGTCTACTCTTCTACGACAAGGTTACTTCTTCTGAGAACATCTGGAAGTGTAAATGTGGAGTAGAACGGAAATATGATGTCATTAAAAATGGGTACAATCACCTTATGACCCACGTAAAGAGCAAGCATCCACATCTATGCGGCGCATTCTCTGGAATCATCCTCAAGCAGATCACATTTTTCCAACAATGAAGTTGAGCAAACCACGCTTGAATATATGATTGATTTGAAGTCGCGCGATATATACAAATGGCTGGATTGGATAGTCATGGATGAGTACGAGCTAAGGTTCTGCGAAAAAGATCGTACCAGAGAAAACACGAATTTGCCAAAGATCTGCTCCAAAACTCTGAAGAAGTATATGTATATGCTGGTGAATGGTGTTGAAAAAAAAGATCACAACATTGGCTTTAGCTGCGTCACGCTATGCCTTGGTCTTTGATGGCTGGACGGTTGATTTCACTTATTTTGTTGGTTTATTCATCACTTTTCTTGCTCAAGATATGGCATCATCCTCTTTTGACATCCATATGTTGGCATTTGCGCCATTCCTGGACGAAATTACATTCACTGCAGCAAATCATCGGGATTTTATTCTAGCAACACTAGATTGGTATCATCTGCCTGTTAGTAATCTCATTTGTTTGATTGGTGGCAACTGCAGTACGAATTGTGCAACAGTAGACCTACTCGGATTTTCATTGTTAGGTTGTCGCAGCCATCGTCTGAACTTGGTAGCTAACGCTTACATTGATCGATATTTAGAAAAGCGAGGTTGATTTGGTGAACAATCTGATGTCCAAGCTTTCAACGCTGAAAGAGGCGGGTAGATTGCGCATGACTAGATCATTGCGTTCTGTTAAACGCAATGATCTCGTTGGCTCGGAGTGATCAAAATGCTTGATCGCTACGAAAGACTGCGACCTCTCATTGACGACACCAATACCAATGTAGCGGAACTCCTTCAAACTGCTGGCCAACAAAACGTCATTCGTCACCATACTGGCACATTATCTTATTTCAAATCAGTGACCGAATCGTTGCAAAGAGAGAATGTCACTATTTGGGTATCTCAAACTTTATTCCAATCTCTCATTAATAGTTTTCCAAATTTCCGTTTTGATTCATATCTTTCAACTGACGCGCCATTGTTCACAATTCCACATTTGAAGATGCCATCATAAAGATTCAATCGGGAAGGAAGCGCGAAATGCTAGATAATGAAAAGGAGGTTGTTCTATGCCTGAAGATGCCAAATACCGATGTGCAAGAATAATATGATGATACTAGACTTTCTTTTGCAGAACACGCACTCAAGCGATAGCAAATGAAGCAATCCAACCGATCTGCCTACATTGATACCACATTTCTAGTGCCTACATCAAACCATGTCAAGTGGCTATTCTCTATGAGCAAGCAAAATCTTTTCGGACAAACGTCGACGACTGCTGCCCCGTACTCTAGATGCGTTACTATTCCTCAAACAGAACCGCAACCTTTGAAATATGGCCTTGGTCTCAACTGTGGTTAATACCGATTGTGAGGAAGATGACCCGAGCCACGCAGAAAGCGAAGTAGAATAGATGATCTCAATATGTCTAATTTTTTATATTAGATATTGCAATATATTGTATTGTTTGATTGACAAAACCAATATATTGTATTGTGTTGAAACGCAATACAAATATATTTTATTGTATTTTTGGAAAAGCCAATATAATATCAGATAATATTATTCGGAACTCTGCTCCGACGCGAAGTACGTTGGCATGACTTCCATCGACAGTACTTTCGGATCAAACCACCAAAATTCAATCTTTGTCAAAGATTAAGTAGTCCTCGTCAGTCCGGCTCCTCGCTTCCTCGTCTAGTATAGTCATGCATTTCATCTTCTCGCTCAGTGCTACAAATTCTTACAATTTCAGCTTTTTTGAACTACATACATAACAGTAAGAAACTCAACATCTTATACATATGATAGCAAATCCTAAATCTAATCCTAACAAATGTGATCTTAACTCGAGTTAAATTAACTTACGTTAGTACTAAAAGTTTGAAAAACTTATGTTTATCGCCTAGAATCAATTATAATAATATCTTAGATAACGATTAATATATCTACATATTATCATATAAGTTGTGATTCACTTTCAAAAACTCAATTATTAAATGGAATAATTCATCTTACAATTTGTCTTGATATCAAAATTCACAAATATAACTATCAACTGTAAAATGAAGTTCTTTACCATAAACCATTAGATGTAAATTGAAAGGTGCTAAATTGACGATATTTATATTTATCAAATTATGTGCTAAAAGAGTTTTATGGATTGGAATATATAACATTGCAATTGACCCTAGAAATGTCATCATTGCAGGGGATCACATTGCCGAACAAGAAAATCCGTTTGGGTGGCAGAACATAAAGGTCGCTGGGGTGAGTATGTTTAATCGTTGCCTTTGTAATGAGCATGAAATGAATGGGATATGATCAGACATGGTTATATTAGTCAGTCACCTTAATTAGCTTAATTCAGTAGCATCAAGAAAGTTAATTCGGAGGCTTTGGTACTAAAAGTGGGAGTGAGTGCACTTGAGAGAGAGAGAGAGAGAGAGGTGACTGCACTTGAAAGAGAGAGGGGTTCGGAAGAGAGTCGCCCTCATCGGGGCTTGCAGTTGGGCTGCGAGCCTCGTGTGCTAAAGACACGAGACTCTACAAACTTGGGATTACATCTCTTTGAACTATGAACCTGACATGGTAACAACCTGACTCGCAGTTCAGATATATCATGCTCCAATTAGTGTAGACGCTAGGGGAACGCCACTTTAGGTAATTTGTTGATATAAGATAGCCTAAAATAACCTTGCCTGGATATGATGCCAACGGCTTGGTTTTCGGGACACCCACAACGTTACATACCTTTCACTGCATGGGAACGCACTCATGAGTACATTCTGTGGACTTCATAGCGGCCTTTAGCACATCGGTGGCGTCGATACGGCATTGTCACAAGCGCAAGTCCAGAAGTTCTTTCCTACTTCATTATGTCCCACGACATGGTAGCTGTGTGAGAGTTCATGATGATGGTCATGAATTTATCGGGGCCACATTTGGTCAATTGGTTACCGTTTCCCTCCCATTTCCAATTTGTTATCTCCGTACTTTTGAGTATGTGCGCTAAGTCTGCGAGCTTTATCAACAATCAAACGCAGATCTCAGAAGCTTTTGAAGGTATACACACATGGTCACGTAGAGCTGGACATGAAAGATCACCCAACCGTGTTAGGCAAATGGCAGTTTATACACCTTGATCATTATACTATACTGTAGCCGTACTAGGAAGATGCATCCGCTGCTGGATTTAGGCAATGACCAGTTGACTGCCTCATCATGAGACAACATCCTATCGTGAATTGATGTGCTTTTTGAATATGAGAAATAGGAAAGACTTTTCCCTACTTAATTATTTTTGAGTCCGTCTTTATGGATACGATACATTATATGGGACAATCGAAATCCATAAGCATATCTCATAATGACAGATCTTCGGCTTCCGCACTTGTTTTCCTACATTGTCTACTCAAGTACTGTAATACAGCGACTATTGTGCTGTACGGGATGGTGTTTGTAATGATAACTAGTCTCTAATGATAACTGTTTGTAATGCAGTCTTCTCTTGATAGAAGACATCGATCTATACATGCAAATGTAAGATTTGTGGTTACCAACAACTCAAGAAGGCAAGCCCCACAATGAATCTGCACTGCTCTTTATACATAATACCACAACCCAGGCAGCATCTTAACTTAGTCCTACTCGAGTTTCAATGCTTGAAATTTACTATTTTCACTCCACACTGGAGTAAAGGAAGGAAACTGGGATACTTCTATCCAACCTGGATATTTACAGCTAACGTCGAAATTTGTGTGGCATTTGAAAAAGCATGAAGGCTTTCAGGTGTTGGCGCCCACACCAGATTCAAAGACAGGGCTGGAGCTCCACTCCTCCTGTGTAGCTCCTCTGACCCTATTAAATTCATTGAACGAAGCACTTTTCCTTCGATGTATATCTGTTGTAAAGTCCAAATGTACATACTAACCTACAAAACTGGTGGTATGCTCAAGGCGCTACCGTAGTCGGGGAAGCTCTCTACAAAGTCACAAACCACTTGTGGTATTGAATCTTTCATCAGGTATTTGGTTGCATACCTCTTCAGGCAAGAATATACGGCGCCTTCTTCATTTACAAGGTTTAGTAATCCTGCCAAGAAGAAAATCCGAAGTTAAAAAAAATGCATGACATTATCGTAACTCCCTGACTGGTTTCCAATATGTTACGACTATCGTCCTCTGTGAGGAAGACCTAGCCTTTGCACTGTGTCGAATCTTTTGAATTACATGGACAGGGTGAACGAAATCCAGATAGAGAAAGCTCGAACCAAATGAGATACTATATATCGAAGAGGTGAATGTCAAACCCAATTCAAGTTCATGCTCATCCTCCGAACTCCACTCCACCTCCTTCTGCAATTCTTTCGACAGCTGCTCCCTCCTGTACTGACGATACTGCTCTGATCTTCCAACCCACGTCTCTTCATCCATGCCATGGTCTCCACATTCCTTTTGTAGGACAATACAAAAACAACGACAGATGTATGAGCTACGTGCTCAACCCAACGTAGACTATATTAACTCAATGTATATGTGTCGTTAAGATCATCAACATTGAAAAAGTCCTTACCTCGTATTCTTCATGAGTTTTGACTTCGAGTTGCTTCATCCTTGATACTGTTTCCAGAATAGAGAGTAGACAACTGCAGGCAAGAGTAGTACCGGCTGATCCGTACTGTTCTTCAGTTTCACTCAGACGACTGACCAATCTCACAAACGTGATAACTGCAACCAGAGATAAGACTGGTGAGAAGACAGCTCGTCGTATAGCAACTACTGAGAACTGTGCTACGGCTAAGACTGCAGAAAGCTTCGGTTCCCTATGAAAGACTGCTTAATATGTAGATTGCAGTGCCTGTAAATGCCGGCTGCACTTTCTGATATTTCCACCTAATTGATCGGTTAATTTTTGGCGTTCCTAAGTGAGGATTCAGGTTTTTCCTTTAGCTCTCAAAATCTCAGCCTGATTACATAATATATTTCTCGGACCGAAGAAAACTTTGGTTAGATGGAAAACGCCGACTCGTTCTTATAGTAATCGCTTTTCGAAAAAGTCTATAACATACCAGCTAGTTTCAGCTCGGTACGCTTGCATAGACCTGGACTGCGTCCGCGCTCAGCGAGGGCTGCAAAAGCTTCCCCCCATCGTATGAATCCATTCTTATTGCTGGAACTTCTTGATACCATGTTCTCTGTCAGAACCTGCTCGACAGAAGACGGCAGTAACACATAGCATGTTGCTATGACCAGCAGAAGTGACTTCACGAGGGGCATACTGAGTGACCTCTTCAACTGCCTGAGTCTTCTGATTGCAGAGTTTGTGAAGCAGTTAATTGTATTTTCTAAAATATCCTGTGAGGATACACAAACATGCAGAAGAGAATGCGCTCGTCTGCAGGCCCGAGAGGAGGCGGCAACGCAACCAGATTCCATACATAAGCTTAGAAATGTGACAAATCCTTGGATTGTAACAATGGTTCGCAAATCCGTTGATTGTGGAATTCTAGGTGAAGCATTTCCAAAGTGGAAGAAAGGACACCTCGCCTGCAAAGTGTAAAGGACATAGACAGAAGAATCAGCAAGATACTTTATATGTACTGAGCTATAGAGTACGTTCAGCGTGGATTCTAAACAAAAGATAGACCTCTTCTCTTCGACCTTCTAGCTGGAGTTGAGATAATAAGGACTAAAAAGAGATGGTTGGGGGTGGAAGACCTGCAAACTGAGAGCTTCGTCAATGACTTCGAAAACTGCCATGTCTTGCTTATCTTCCCAAGCTTTCCAAGGAGCCACTAACTCAGCCCACGCTTGCAATAAGGCCTCCACCTTTAATGTTTCCACTGTTTTTGGGTTATCAATAAACTTCAAGACTGCCGCCAGAAGTACTGATAAATCATTGAGACACGTAGGAGGAGGAGAGGAGCTTTTTGATTCTCCACTCTGCACAAGATCCAATTTTGTGATCAGAAAAATAAAGTGGATTTAAAACCTGCCATTAAGATTTACCTATCTTCGATATAAACTGTCATGCACTGGAGCTCAACATCTTTTCGCTCAGGCTTTTTCTTCATGACTATGCGAAAGATTCTGTATTCTTTTGAGCAACTCAAGTTGGAAGCAAGTTCTATCGAAACTATGCTCGGAGAAAGAACAGCGGTCGGTATTTGTCATCATCATTTGTGCAGACGGCTGTCAACACTCTCCAACCTTGCTATATTCCAGACGAATCACGTAATTCTTCAGCAATGTTTTCCAACTGAAAGAAATTGATCTTCACTAGCATGCCATGTCGATCTGGTTAGCCAGAATCGATCATTAGAAATCAGCTGAGGCCCTAAAGAAGGTGAGATGACCAATAAAGGAAGTATAAGTTGTAAGCTCACCGGAGGCTCACACCGGTGTGAGCAATATGTTTGAACAGCAGTGTGAAAACTGCAAAGAGAACATAAAGTCTGAAAAAGTTGAACTATGAAGTCTGAAAAAGTACCTGCAGCCAGGCGCGCTCCAAGAGCAGAGACAACGAGCCAGCGACCAATGCAGATCCCGCTTTCCACTTTTGCCACACCTGACCTCCATCTGGTTTCTGGGGTTCCGACGCATCCCATATCTGCACTAAGGATGCCATGACGCAGAACCCTTCATCCACGACCTTCACTCCATCCAACACATTGAACAGCTGTTGTTCAGAACATAACTGCGAAAGTAATGAAAAGAACTATATACGCCCGTTGTCATGTACAACCTATTGCCTAGATTCATGGATGTACTTGGAGTGTTGCTAGTATGAAGTTAACATGAAGGGGATAAACAACAGAGATCCGAATATTTGTTTTCTTCTTCATAGGAATTAAGGGGAGCTTTGAGCAGTCGGGTCACACTACCTGGGGCCAACTTCCATCGCAGGGAATTAAATGCTTGGAAATTTCTTGCTGAACACCAGATGTTATGCTCGGAACGTAGTGAGCAATACTGGGACCACCAGCCTCAATGAATGCAGACAGAAGCTGAAAGCACAATATAGCTCCTTGAACATCAAGAATCCTGGCCCCTGCCACAGCTCCATTCAGAAGTGGCATCCAACTCAGAGGCATGTACATTTCCTGCCATATTGAAACATTTACAAGCTTGTCAAGATATTTCCTGAAGATAGTTTACCAAGCTCTTGGGCAAGAAGACATGAAATCTATGTGGTTAACATGTTTTGCAACCTGTTATAATATATGATAGACGATGTACATGCCAATATGAGAGTCTTGGAGCTAAAAAATTATATTGGGAATGGGTGTGTAGTGTGTATAAGCTTAGTCAAGGTGACGGTCGTGCAGAAGGCTCTAACGTCACAGCAGAATGTACCTGCAAGAGAATGACCATCGCTCGAGCTGCTGTAGTTCGCACCGGACGCCAAGAAACTTCTCCTTGGTCGGGTGTAAGCAAGGCCTTCATTAGGCCACTGTAAACTTCTTTATTTAGCATCTGCAAGTAGCGTGGACAGATGAAGCATGAATTATGGCATCATGATTGTTTCAAAAGAGTAGAACCTTGGCTGAAACTGTCTAATATTCTGCAAGTAGACGTCGTGACTGCAAATCTATGCACAGGAGCAGTTAAAAATTCTGCTGGCCTTCAGTTTGCATTTTGATTCACATTCAAAACCCATTTCGGCACGAGCATGATTCGCTAGATGATCCTAAAAGGTGTGCCAAGGCTGAACTGCTGATATGACACATTTACTGTTGTCGTTTACAAGCAAAACAAACAAATAGGCTTCGAAAGCTTATGTTGAAGAACTGCACAAGGTGACTCACAAATGGGAAGGAAGATACCTTTGGCATACAAGTAGCTAAGGTTCCTATCAACCAGCAAGCAGTCGCAACGATGTAAGGAGAGGATGTCGTCATCGAGAATATGGGCATCACTCTCGTGTGGATAATCATCGTAACGAAGTCCGGACTTTGCATTTTAAGAAACTGCTGAGACAGAGGAACAGCTGAGTTAAAGTCTTGAAATCTATCAATTAGTACAATCATATCTGTCTCGCATCCAGCTCAACGAATCTCGTCCACCAAGAAAACTAACGATGAAAACAAGATGGGTGCCAACTGTGACTGATAGCTGGAGAGGACACAGATCTACCTAATCTGATGGAACACGATTTCGCCTTACAAGCAATTATTTTGTTGGAGGTTGTCAATAAGTATACGAACCTGTCGAAGACCTCCATAAGCCACTAAAGTACCAAAGTAGCTGTTCAATGAAGACAACAAATTGTCAGACTTTCACCTTTGCCCCAAGTGCCAGTTTTTCGTCATTCAACTTTAAGAGCAAGGACAGGATTACCAGCAGCAAAAATGTTTGTTTCTTAGCAAGCACATTGCGGTAGAAACAAGAACGAAACTGCATGGGAGCAATCTTCAAGGATATAACAAATATACAGGTTTTGTCTTTAGGGAATATACAGCTCTACATAGTTATCACACTGATCACCCTCTTGCTTGGAGAATATTGTGAAAGATTAGCAAGAACTCAATGACAATAAAATGAATAGTCCGAGAAGAAATAAGAGGGACAAAAGGTCAGCCTTACTTGCTGGCCGCTTCAGAGGTCGGGACAAAAAAATTCTCAGGGAAGGGAAAGTTGAGAAGAACTGGAAAGATCAAAGTGTCACCAATCGTTCCTTCTTGAACTCGATCCTTTAACTTTCGCGTGCCCGACTGTCTCTATAAGATAAAGGAAGATAAACAAGAAAGGCAAAAGAGCTTTCAGCACTAGCTACATGAGAAAGTTTTCTATTTTCTATTATCAATTAGATCAAGGAGCTAGTATTCTTCAGACGCTTCATACAACTGGTCGTAGACATTTACAACCTACAACTGACTCCAAAAAAAGTAAGTACACGTGATCAATCACAAGGGCTCAACAAGCAAGATGACCACAGAGTACAGACCCGGGAGATACAGCCGTATAGGTGAACCGATGCATCGTAACTGACAAGCGATAAAAAAACGTAATAGAAGAATGGCATAGCATTTATGGCAACTGAATCCCATAAATACTGGACAATGACAAGAAATTCTCCCGTCGTATTCTGTTAGTGGGGAGTGCACTGTACCAATACCACATCATCTACATCTTAGTCATAGCGCAAGATGTATGGTCTTCGGTGTATGACAGGCAAATTGGAATGATCACAGTTCAAAAATGGGTTGAACCTGACCTTAGACATGGCGATCATTCCCAGAAGATTGACAGCACTTTGGCGAGGTGTAAGACCATCGTCTTCACCAATATGTTCCTGAACAGAAATCCTTATCAGCCCTGAACCTGATGAAATCGTTTTTGGGTTTATCTTTCAAGAAAAGGATGCAGAACACTAAAAGTGCGATTCATCTCTATAGCAAGATAGTTTTAAAGTTTTTTATATCTGTAATATGTATAGACTGAAACGAACTTACCAGAGTCATTGGTAAATTTTTCTGTAAGTAATCTTCCTCATCCTCCTCCCAGTCCAACCTATCCTGCAATAGAATCCACAGCATCATTCCTTGTTTCTACTCTGTACAACAGAACATAGTGCAGCGGTTTGGTCCACAGAGTTACCACTTGGCCATCATGGGTATTACTGCTCGATTCATGGAGAATTCCGCCAATAAAGTTATGATTGAATCTCAATGAATATATCCAAATTGAGATGCCGTCACTCTTCTCAACCTGATATAACTTTGGAACCTTACTTGTTCTTTGAAACGGAGCGCAGGAAAAATAGCTCGTTCGAACAAACTTGGCAACTGAGGCGCAACAACTCGCCATCCCTACAAAAAGAATTCCATGTTCAATAAAACCCATAAATTACTTACTCGTCCTCTGTCATTTCTACAATTACAGAGTTATGAGATACAAATATTACTGAAGCTACAAAACAACATACAACAACAAGATTTGTGAGAATTCAGCATTCTAGATCAGTATTATTACCGGTTAAATTAAGATTGCTACGATTGAGATCCTAGTTACTAAAATGTCAGTTGTTGAAACTATTTGATGCAGGTGGACATTTCATCGCCATTCAACTGGAATTAAATCTCCAATTGGAAGAGACTGTCTGCGTTTTCTGATATAGGTATGCACCTACCACGAGCCATGTAAGATAAGACCGACACATTGTGTCGGTCTTATCTTACAGATAAGACTCAATCTCAACTGCGTGGCAATATCTCAACTGCGTGGCAAAATCGTTTTCAGAGATAGAGTATCGATCTTTGTTATCCTACTTACAGATTCTGTGACGACAAGTTTTGCAATTTCCTCAAATGCAAGGGCTACCACCCGCTCCTGCATGGGTTGAAAGACCTGGCGATCATGATCCAGCGGGTAGTCAGTCTCAAAGACAATATCATCCTTAAATACATCCAATGAAGACAACTTCCATGAGATTTCTTTCTCTACCTTAGTTGTTATTGACATTCAAGCTGACGTTGAGAGATCTTGCTGTGTTCTTGCTAACTGATCTATGCAAGGTAAGCATACATCACAACTTTTCAGGAAATCACGCCAGAATAGCCCATTGAAAGTTCGGTAGGTATTCATTTTCCATTCCATTCAAGTCACAGACTAGGAATCAAATGTGAAATTCCTATCCGCGAATTATCACACTAGGGTCAAGAAAGGGAAATAAATATTAACTTCTCGAAACGTAAGCTGCTCAAGGTTTTCATTGTCATGCTTACCTCCGTGTCTGCATACTGTAGAACTATCTTCAATGCTCTCCTTGGTGTAATTGAACTATACCTGCAGCGAATGCAACACTTGTAACCATCTTCGTAACTTCTTTTAGCTCACCCAAGATGAACAAATAGTTATAAATTCAATTCAATCCAAAGATGAAGCTACTCGAGTACATTCACTCCTGAATTTTCACTGTGAATAAGAATTCACAGTGAGCACATTGCAGAGAACTATTTTATATATATATATATATATATATATATATATGCTCGGTTAGTAAATGCAGATCTATTAAACTTGATGTCTTCTCACTTACAATAATCAGACATGAATTAAAAACTCACCAGTCATTTTCTTCGAGTTGTGCTTGATACAAACAGCAGAATAAAGAACCGCAAGTCCCTTTCTTCAAAGCCCGATACTCGTCGGTCTTTGCCATGAGAAACATGAGCAGAAACTCTCTACACGGGAAATGCAATCAGGCTACGGCCTGCCAACAAACATTCACCAGATGTCACAACAAAATATGGCCCATTTCATATATCTTCCTCGTCAATCGAATCTACATTTTCTGTCCTACAAGAACAATGACACCAAGACTAAGCAAAAAAAAATTCCATTGCAAATGAAGGCAGTAGATCTCAAGACTAGGACAATCGTTCGGTTATACTCAGACGGATCACGTTTCCTGGGTAAAGACATGAGTCTTCTTCATTCCTCAGATTTTGTTGGTATCGAGTAAACTTTGAAACAACAATCAGATGGACTGACATTGATGGCTTGTCAGACAAACAGCGTGACAGAAGTGAAATGCGATAACTTTCACAGATGTATAGCCACACAACTGAGATTTACTTGCACAACGACTTCAAGGTCTTCGGGTGGTTCAAATTTAAAGAGTGCGAAATCAGTAACAATGTTACGTCGCACTCAGACTTCAGTTGATTCGTTCAATCAATTCAGCCAATAGACCTGTGTTAAGAACTCTGCGCAATTTCGTTTCAGAGAAGCTGTACGTCTACTACCTCCTGTAAGTATCCAGCCATTCATATTGCATGCGTGATACGAGCCTAATTTGAACTCCTCTTCCCAAGTGGAATCTGTCTCCATCTATTATTGATGTTGCTGCATGAATTTTGCAGGCGTCTTGGAATCCCGCAAAATTCTCAACTTGGCCACTGATTGCGTTGAGAAGCTCGGCCCGGACAATACGGGATTTGAATTTCCGCTCACGCGCTCCATACCATGTGCAGGCAAACAGCGGGCGTGTCTAACATTGCCCACCCTTGCGAGTCTTTGCCGGATCAGAAGGGCTGTAAAATCTGAACTATTTGTGACAACTCCGTTCGCTATCACGTCAGTCGTGAACAGTTTTGTCTTCTAGTTCACTCCAGAAGCGCATCCGACGATGTACCCAAAACAATTTGGCTTTTCTAATGTTGGTTGGGTCGACCAGCGAGGCAGACGAAAGAACGTTCGAAGGGTAGTCATTCAGAGCTCAAGATGTGCGAGCTGAAGGACAATATGATTGAGCACACTCCAATCATCGAGCTCTACACCATCTCGCTGTTTATCCTTAGGTGCCCCTGGCTAGAACTTTCTCACAGACCTCAGCAGTTCATAGGACCTATACTAGAGCGACGAACCTCTCTTCTCCACGAAAGATAGAACAAATCTTGATTACCAGCTTAAGAGTTAATAACGCTTTCGATGAACACAACTTCGCACCAATGCATATCGTATGTCGAAGCTTAGACGTCTTTCTCGGCCAATCAGAAATGTTTCCTGACACGATCTGAAATACAGCTTCATTTGAGTACTGCTGAGAGGAATCATCTCTGCATGCCCGGTCATCCCATGTGACTCACAATTTCGTTTGACTGTCTAGATCTCTACGCCCATTCTTGCACTAGGCGAATCCAGGACCAGACCGAGTCTCGCCTTGCCGGCGTTGATATTTGACAGATGAAGCATATCAATTCGGAAAGCTCGCCTTGTGGCAATGCAAGCAACACCAGACGAGCAAGGCTGGCACACCATAGTTCTTCATCTTCGTTCCCATGCATATCTATCTAGGAGTTCAGGAATTTACTCAGCGGAGAAATCAGAATTGTTGAGTGGTGACCGGCTCCAGCATTCGAGGAGATTCCATTCTTCTTCTTCTTTTTCGTCTTGGAGAAAGCAACTAGGCTCCTGATAACGACGCTCGAAAGCAACCACATTATAGATTCTCCAGCAGACTCTTTGATAAGTCAAGGAAGCTGAACGCAGGCGGAAAGGAAGCTCTTAAACCCTCACACTGTTCACAGACTATTTATCACAGAATCGAAGTATCTATAAACTGATGCCGAAATCAGGAAAGCTCTCCTCGACAAGTCTGTGAAGCGAAATTGATGGTCTCCCTAGACAACTAGCCTCACTACTGTATGTGGAACCAAGTTTTTACTGGATTCACGGCTGCATCAGGATGGTATGCACCCCGCCGTTGCGGACTGACCAAGGTTTAACGAGTGTTGGACGCGCCGACAGGCAGACAGAGGAACTGACGTGCCATCACCTCCTGCGTGCTTCTTGCACTCGAGTGCTTGCAAATTGCATTACTCGATGAGGCATAGATTGGCTGCCAGTGTTGATATTCAAGCTTGTTACTATTGAGTCCACACCGCTATGTCCTCCGAATTAATGCTAAAGGTTCAAGAAAGCTGCCACAGTAAGCGGTACATGGGGCAGCAGGTACAATCAGAGATTTGAGATTATTCTTTACCATCAGCATCCGGCGGAGACTCTTTCCTTCCACTTCTGTGTCGGAGATTACAAGATAAATCCAACCTCAAAAGGTGCCACTGAGCCGGTACCATCAGAGATTGAGGTTATTCTTTACCATCAGCATCCGGCGGAGACTCTTTCCTTCCACTTCTGTGTCGGAGATTACAAGATAATTTTAACCTCAAAAGGTGCCACTGAGCCAGTACCATCAGAGATTGAGGTTATTCTTTACCATCAGCATCTGGCGGAGACTCTTCCGTTCCACCTGTGTCGGAGATTACAAGATAATGTTAACCTCACACGGTGCCTCCAGGGCTCTCTCCCTCGGAACATGAATTTGTGATCAGACCATCTGGGTTGGAATTTTTACACGGCAGAACGTGCTTATTTAGCTTGAGTAATCCCATTACTTGGCAGTTGTCATCATCACCGAGTGATTCAGTTTGGCCGATAATGAGTAGCCAATACCGCGGGTACTCGAGACTCCTCGCCCAGCTCTGAGATTTGACCGCAGCAATCGCTGTGGTCGGTCCTGGACCAGATCAAAACAGACCAGATCTCTGAGAAGCCGTCGCATGTGTTATCGTACAGGCCAGACCACTCACATCGGCGTACGTGAGAGGGTCGTCTCTAAACCCACAAGATAATCCAGCCGTTGGGCGAGACACCGAGCAGCAGAAGCAGCGCATTAACTCACGAATCGCAGCCAAGCCCGGACAAGAACAAGAAGCAATAGCGCATGCATGCAGAGAATGTTGAAAGAAAGAACAATGTTCGGTGAATGGATGGATCTTGATGAGAAGAAAGCCCTGTGGCTAGTCGTTGTGAGTCCCGCCAATTCTCCGATATTACCACTGATGCTGTCGGCGTTTGAACCCCATTCATTTAAATATCCACTTCAATTATAATTCTCTGGAAGTATTCCTGCAACTTGCGCCTAGAATAGTAACCATACAGTATCGGGCCTTTATCAACAATTACAGCACTTGCACTTATCACTATTGTACAGTTCGTACGAGCTGCCCTGCGTTACCTTCAGCTCCCGTCAGTTTTGTCCCTTGCAGAAGGTCCACCAATGACCGAGTTCTGAAATGCAGCTTCCCCTCAGAGCACTTATGTTTAATCCGGAGCCGGTGTCAGTACGCTTCTGTGTCTAACTTAGATCCAGACCTTAGCAGACCTCAGCAGAGTACGTTCTTCTTCTCGTGTACTCTCGATCTAGTCCTGCTTTCATTGCATTATACTGTACTCTAGGTACTCAATTAGAGTATGACGACAGTGCTCTTTTGTTATATTGCAGGGAGAGAAAAATCTTATCTTCACAGAAACTACAACGAAGTTGAGTTTCTATCGTTTGCAAGAAAAGTTCCTCTGCACATGGGATTGTGGAATAAAAAGGGATTTTCAACTCAAATCCACATGTACAGTACTGCCTCGCGCTTGGGGAATATCTTCCTAGCTCCTAGAGATGGAAAGACAAAAGCTAGATTTGTGAGAATTGCACCGGTGCACGATGAACCTGCATACATTCGGAACAAACCAGTCACTATCGGTTGGGGAGGTAACTATAATTTGGCTAGTAAGAAATAGAAACAAGAGATACCTCTATGGAATATCAGCCGCAAGTGGAAAGCACATTGAACAAATGTTCGGATGATGCCAGCAGGTTGTTGAAAAAAATAAGAAACCGTCGACTTGAACATCCGACATCGGTCTTCAGACAACCGGCAAGAGAAAACGATAGCTTGCAGGTTTTATTTACACTATTTTATGGAAAAATCCAACCGTCTATAAATATAAATCCGTTACTCTTTTCTCTTTTGTTCTGTACCTACAATCTCTGGGTCCCCTCTAAAGTTCTCACGAATCTAGGAGAACGTTACAAGAATGGAAGGAAGATATGAACCTTCTGTTGCTAAGTCTTTTGGGGTTATCTGTGTACCACTTGAGATGGGGTGTCCCCATCCCTCTTGTTATTTTACTTTCTTACGTCTTAATTTGTTACTAAGTCTGGTTTTGCTCGTCTGACAGCGGAAGGTGATAATGGCGGACAGAGCTGATAAAGCACTGGATCCTCGTTCAGCTACTACAGCATGTTCGAACTGCCGGGAAGGGGATCGGAGTCAATTTAAAACCTATGCTCCATGCTCGATCTCTTTTTGGTTGTCGAGGCCACGCGCTCAAGGAAACTTCAAAAAGTGCCGGTTGAAGACTTTATATGCTTTGTAGGAGTTGAAATCAACTTTCGAATCATATATCGGACAAAGTCCAGCGATAGACAAGAGTGTAGAGTTAATCTTCTAAAAGAGAGACGGAAGGTTTTAGACAGATCTATTCGATTTTCAGACAAAAAGGTTGCTCTCAAGCTTTTCCAACAAAAAAATCAACCATTGCAGTTCTTTGTAGAACATGTATTTCTCTGCCGATGAGCGTACGTAACAAAGATGTAGATCCAACTTCGTGATGAAATCGATTGCCTAATTTTGCGAAATGTGTGCCGACACTCACATAACGCAAGATCAGTCTATTAAGTAATGAGCATGAGATGCTGAGTTCTTGAATATTGCTCATAATTCAGGGCGTAATATATGAGCCAATATTGATGACGGGAGCGAAATAAAGGAGACAAGAGAGTATTTTAGGAGTCTGGAGATAGTTCTTCGGATGTGTTAACTTTGCCACACATGAAGATTGAATAGAAGGTTATTTTAGATTCTTAATTTTGGGTTTATTGGTGCTTTTGATGAACGCCGTTGGAAATTCTATAGACCCTTATTAATGAACTTGTAACTCATATGAGTATGAGTTTTCATATCGGAAGTATCTATAGGGTTAGGTAAATATATCCATATTCCCATCTTGAAGCTCCATGAAATAGCATATTGAAAGCACATGAAGCATCTTGACTTGCTTGAAAAAGTATGAAGATCAAAATCTAATAGAGATTAGACTTTGCGTATGACTCAGGTGAAGTGGGCTGCCATGACGTTGTGATAAGGCAAGCTATATATATATATATATATTTCTCTTTGAGGTATCAAACCTTCTATTGCTATCTTAAATAAGCAAAAGATACATGTGACAGTTCATGAACTGTGTGTCCTCTTTCTCTTTATCTCCTTTGCAAGAGATAAAAACATCTACAAACACTAAACATTAAATTTGAATTAAATTTAAAACAGGCGTGAGATGTGAGCAGAAGTAACTAAATACAATCAACATTTTTCACTTATAAATAAATTTAGATTTAGTCTAATTTTTGTATCGCTTTAGATGGTTCTTTCATTGTGAAATTGTTGTAACTCTCATTCAAGTTGTACTTTATGATTTTCTTTAATCTGTATGGCAGAATCACAAGAAAAAACGCAATCACAAGCACATACACGCCAACACTGAAGAATGTAGTTCATCACTGCGGGATACGGACATGAAAATCACAAAAAAGTGGTGAAAACCTAAAAGTATCATTCAGAGCTTTTACTAGCTCTCTTTTAAGGGAACAACAGAACCCTAACCCTAGCTAGGATTTAAATCAAACTAAGGTAAAAAGTCCTTTAGTTAATTTCTAACGAAAACCTATGAATATAGCCATTTTTTTTATCAGCACTTCTTGTGAAGTACATAATAAAACAGAATATCTTTTATTGCTGACTTATTGACACATTAAATTGATTTTTTATTAGTAATTAGAAAAAATCTATATGATAAAATATGGATAATATAAATAATATTAAATAATAAATATACTTTTAGTGTCAAAGCATGGCATCAAGACACATGTAAAAAAAAACTTATAAATGTATTGTAATTTGATCATTTATATAACCACTTGTAATTATCTCCTTAGCCTGATTATGGTTGTTAAGATATCAGAGTCAAGTATTGGAGATATCAAATCTACATCTTTATCCATGGCTAGTTTTATGGAGAAAATCATATCTTTATATATACCTTTTGATTTCACTCATAAGTCTTGTTATTGAATTACTGAATAGTTATTGAATATCATTGTTATGACATAGATGAAATATCTTTCATGTTCCGTACATAGCCATATACATGTATTCAATACTAAAATATGAGATGCTACCTATTCTATTTGAAAATATATATAAGGAAATTGATACGTGTTGAAAACTTCACAAAACATATTCATGTAATTGTATCTTTGCTGAAATCAATTTTTTGTGAACTGATTAGGAGTTGCATTAGTAGAATAACTTCATTTTTGTGATGAAACACAATCTTGAAACATTAATTTTTTTTACCTTTCTATCTGTATGGTGTTCTTTCATCATCATTATTTTTTCAATAGTATTTTTAAAATATCATAAAAAATGCATCTTGCTATTCGTTTCATGACCTGGCCTAATTTTTTACACTTGTTTACACTAAAATTTCAGGATTATTTTTGTCAGCGTCAATTTGAAGTCTGCACATTATCAGATAGTGGGATGATATTATTGATATTGAAAATTCAAAATATGTACTTACAATGAATGTTGAAAATATCATTTAACCATGTTCTTTTTACACATAGTTTCTTAACATATATCATTAGTTTTTTATGCTTCATGATAGATTATTTTGACTATAAATATGGTAAAAAATCTGATCATGATAGATTATGAGCTCGTAGATTTTTATAGATATCTGAATACCCGATTATCGCTGGTTGCAAAATCAAGGTATCAAACTGTAGGGCGTAGCCTCCTTCAAGAGTTTCTCCTGAATTTTAGGTTCTAGCATGATCTATAGCATTCATAAAAAGATCATGGATGTGGGTTTGAGCATTTCGTCTTACACACATATAAAATGCATCTGACGAGGATGAATTATACGTAGAGAAGTTAATTCTCATCCTCATGATGTGAACCCATTAAAACAACAAGAAATATCTCAAAGTATAATAACTTTCAAGATCTCTCGTCTTTGCTGATCTAGCTTCTCAAAAATATAATCCATGGACATCACATCTAGAATCTACCATATTAAGCGACACATAATTTATTCAATTCTATATGCGATCTGCTGTAAAAAAAAAATTTCATTGTATTTTTTAAAATTCAAAAGTAATAATCTTTACCGTGAATCTTAAAAAACTATTGTTAGTGAACTGTTAGTGATGATAGCTAGCCCCTCCCTGACATTTCATATGCTGTATTGTATATAGAACGTTTTGCTTGTACAATAGGAATATTTTATTTTTTACGACATATTTTCCATTCTAAGGCTATTGGTGCTAGACACATCGTACATGTTTTGGATTCATCCATGTAAAAATTGATGATGTGGTCTTCCCATCCTCTTTTATTAATAGCCTTAGTACTCTTCGAGTTCTAGCATAATATGTTATGCACATAAATGGACATCCATCAAACAATGTCGGGTTAACTAAAAGGCAAGTTAGGCTTGTAAAGCTTGAAAAACCAACGCAAGAGTATCAGAAGTAAGAAACGGAAGAACAACTCGTGAAACTTTGTAGACATCAGAGTTGAGGGCGATGCAGATGCTGATGGAAGGAGAAGGTGGGACGGCACTGGTGAAAGGCAAACGTGGAAAAGGAGAGAAATACATGATACTCTGTTCCGTACTGATAACAGAAGAAGATGGGGCGGTGCTGAAAAACGATAAAGATGAGGAAAAAGAGAGAAACTTATTCCGTCCTAGAAAATCAAGATGATCAACACAACCTGCCCTGCCGTGCTACTGGAGAGAGGGAAGCTGGATGACAAGGCAAATATATCGATCACGCCAAACGGAGTTAAAAGATAAGCAAAGAAAAATTCCCCTCTTCACGTTTTCACTCCTCACAGAACTCATTGTCCCTAACCACTGTTCCAGCAACCTATCATCCAAGGGAACGGGTGAAATTCAAAACCCGAGTCACCTCAGACAGAGAGCCTACGGTACTGTGCTCACTACTTCCGGTGACAGTTTTGCTGTCAGCAAATTTGGCTTTCCCGAGAAATAAAGGTACAATAACTGTCCAATCTCATTTGCCAATGCTCTGACCGATTGGAATTCACAGAGACATTCATATTGATTCTACTCACACCGTCACACAAATCAATGAGATGTTTCCTGTCCAACAGCAGCCATCGATCCACGCATCCATCACTGCTACCGCTGTGGCATTCCTTCTTCCGTCTTCTTTTCTTTTCAATTTCCGCCCTGCAGCTTTTTGCTGAGCATGCCATCGAGTGCCCCGCAGAAAAGATTTTCATCTTGATACGATTCCCTTCGTAAACAACAACTTTCTTGTACTATTTAAGCTTTCTTTACTCACTCACTCCCATATCCCCCTCGATCGAGCCGGATTCGCATGGGCTCCAAGTACACTCTCTTGCTCGCGTCTTCACTCGATGATTCCTCTTCTTCTTCGCCCGCACCGCAATCACTGAATTGCCCCTGGGGCCACTCCTTTCGAACACGATCGGTAGGGCTGGCGGCTATCGAAGAGCGCCACCTGTTCCAGCCTTTGGTCTTCATGGGGCCCACCACGGTGGCAAGAACAATGAGCACACCCACTTTGCTGACTGGTCTGTTCTTTATGCTTTACGAAATGTGAGCACCCCATGCACCAGGATCGACGGTCCACTGTGCCGATCCTGCCGAAGATGCTCTCTGAGAGCATCGCGCGCCGTGGATGTGTGTCCATGCCGATGGATCCTCACGCGCCCATCGTTCATGACATGCATCCATAACGCCGCAACCCGGGCACGGAATGTTCTAACGTTTTCTTCCGCTTTTTTTTCGCCCGTTGCTGTATAACACGTGTTCAGTCCTTTCCTGACCATGGCATCGACGGTTCTCGCACAATCTCCACAGACCCGGCACCAGAGCAAATATTTCCTGTTTCTGTAAGGCCCTACGTTATCGTTCCGCTGCCGGACTGCGAATGTGCTTGTCATGACTCTATGAGTAGCGCAGTGGGGTTCATTACATGGTTGGACACTTGTGTTTTATAACAAAGTAACCATGTAGTACATAATGAGAACGTGAAACAGAACACCGAGAGTTGCCACGGCCCATCGGCAAGATCTTTCTTGTCATACAAAGAACCCGAAGTGTTAGTACTTGGGTGTGACTTTCGGGCTTGTATGGCATTGGCACTTATCGTGAACTCCAACACTGCGATGCTCATTAGACTGCATACATAATATGCAGTGTGGAAATTGCAGTATCATGCTAAACTGCCTTGAACAGAGTGGGTTTCGTGAGAGCTTCAACAGTGATGAATTTTTTTTTTAACTTGGAACCCAAACTTCACTTAAACTAGCCCTTTAATACTCTCACCAAGTTACATCTTCTATGTGGAGTTTGAACAAGGCCAATGTGATGATTGATGTGAAAAAAGGTGAAACTTTCTGACGAGCACGGCTACTCGGCTAGAGTAGCTGTTTTTAATATGCTGTAGCATGATTACATTCAACATTAGTTCAATGGTTCCAAGTTGAGTAAAAAACTCGTGGATAAAAAATCTAGCACGGATGCTCTAATAATGCGTCATACAAAGTCTTCCATTTTCTCCAGCTTTCACATGCCTTCGTGTATGCTGCTTTGAATACGTTAATGCAGATCTTCCTATAGATTCCTATCTCTCTAATGTGTTTATATTAACTTAAGCATTCACACAAACCGGAATTGTTTGAAGCGTAGTGGATAAGATGTAGATATGATTTTCTTTTAACCCAAAATTTGTACTCAATTTCAGTAGGAAACAAATGCTATTCATGTTCCATTCTGACTTTATAAATATATGGAAGATGAGTAGAAAGATAGCATACTTTGTTCTTTAATAGTTCTCAGTGGCGCTAGTCTGCTCATCTTCTTACGCTCCTACATTGATCAATCGCTTAATAAAAATTGTTAAGCCAGCTAATAATTATTATTAAATCACAAAGAAAGATCTATGCTTAGTTATATCTGTCATAAGGACTCTCTCCCTATATATATATATATTTATATTTATATCTATATATCTATATTTATATTTATATTTTTTGGGGAATCATATTTACTAATGCAATTTCTGCTAAAACGTTAGATAGGCTCTCTCCTCATTTTTCAGCATTTTCTGCACGCCAAGGATTTCATTCAGATTTGCCAGATGTTGGGATCGATGTGATTTCTTCGGTGGCAGTCTGACTCAATACTAGTTCATTATTTAATGCAAATTGCGATGTTGACCTATAATACTCTATACATCTATTTTTGCTAAAAAAACTAACACAAAAATTGTAGAAATTAAAGGAACGAAATTCAATTTCAGGGTAAAGGTCACGTTCATCTCAACTTTACATTACAACTTTAAGACTGATTGTCAATTGGAGAATTCACGGGAATGTGAACTTTCCTCGAAAACAAAGTGATCAAACTTGCTATTCTCCTTACAATAGTTACGAGAATAGTCACATATATGTTCATCTTTACTCTCATTGATGTTGTCACATTTAATTGACAAAAAAAATCTCTTTCTTTTCACACAAATTTTTTTCCCCTTTCTCATCATTGTAATCAACTTAGAAGAGTATAAAAATTTGATTGTAATGTGATGTGCAACTTAGAATTATACAACTAAATCCTCATGAAATATTATAGTATTATCCACTGAAACATATAGTTGAGCATATTATGAACTTTCAATGTGTCAAAATGCGGTTAAAGTGCATATTGGCCATTGATGTTATTTCCGACATAAAAAAATGAAAATCATAGTTATTTTGCAAGATGTTAGCCCCAAACCCTAAATTTAGATATAAATCTATATATATATATATATATATATAATAAAATGCAGATACTTTTTGTATCTTTTGGCATTTGTGTAATGTGTCGTATTCAATAAAATGTGAAAGAAATGGATCTTGTGTTATACGTAAAACAATAGTGTCAAGTAAGATGTCACAAACTTATTTTTTGCTATATTCATGAATGAAACGTAAAAGTTGCAAAGTGACATTTCCAAAAAACATATTTATAATATATGTACCTCTATCTGTCTTTTCAATATAATTATTTGGTAATAAGCAGATCAATCATAAGAAAAATCTTGCAGACATATCAATACTGTAATTCTCTTTCTTTGAAGAGTCGTATGTATGTTCTGTGTGAAGCCAATAATTTATTCAAATCTGGAATATTTTGTTCCAGATTTGTTTGAATTAACTAAAGATAATGATTTTTGCATAAGATAATTTTGAAACATAAAGAAAAGGATTATGTGTAAAATGAAAATAAACACCTTTAAAAAAAATTCAGAATGATGAATGTCTACAGTATCTTTAAATTATTGTTAAATCAATATTAATTTACAGGAATTTAGTTTAATAATTTCATGATATATTATATTTAAAGCACAACATGTCTTGTATTGACATACATATTCTTTTACGCACAAATATTGTTACAAGAAAGATTGATCGTTACGAATTTAATAATGTGGCACAAGAAGTGCAAGAATTTAAAAAGCTACTTATTGTTGGAAAGACTCAAATCATAACATTAAATGATGAAAATCAACAACAAAATTACTAGTTTAACATCAAATTGGATTAGTAGAGCTACTTTGAGGTATGGAATATGGATTGATTGATTTATTCTTGAACATCATGAGATTGAGATTAAGTACAATGATGACAATACATTGATTTTGATAAAATAATAATCTTGTTTTAATAGAAATACTCAAGCTTTTGTCATTAAGCTTAAATGAAATATTACTATGGAGCGTGATATGCAATTGTTGATTAATTAGAATACTTCAAATCATTAGTGGAGCTTCCAAGAAACTAATCTTTCTTTGATAGTAAATGGATGAATAAATAACAAAAAATTACAGAAGATAAGAATTATTTTTTTCCATAAATCATGTTTTTGTAAACAGTTTTTACACAATGCACACATCAATTAATTTATAGTATATTTTTTTAGGCTATAATTTGATTGATATGTGCATTTCTTGCAATATTTAATATGCTTATAAATCAAATGACTATAGCTACAACATATTTTCATGTATCTTTGGAGGAAAAATATAAAACATAAAATAACTATTTGACTCTGAAATTTTTTTTCAAGAGAAGTTGATCTTTAGATTGTTAGAATCATTACGTACATTGAAACAAACATTTTTCTTAGTGAAAAACAAGATTTAATAAATCTATAAAAGCACATAGATTTTAATTCAATGTGTGTTTGATCTATGTGCATATATAAAATAGTTGCATAAATTTAATCTTATTATTTTAGTCTTTTACAAGAATAACATTTTTATTTTGACAAAAAATCATTTCAAACAAATAGATACAAAAATTAATCAAAGTGTGCATTGAACATCAAAGATTTGGATAAATCAAAGAAAGAAAATCAATAAATCAAATATTGGCAATGTACGTTCATAAAAAATGAAAAAAAGAATTATGGTTCAGTCAAGGTACATACATTTAATATTTGTTTGATAGTTTTAACATGACAAATTTCAAAAAAGATAGATGTTCTGGTAGATATTTTCAAGCTTTTAGCATTTCAATTTCCAATTCATTAAAAATTCAATTCTTTAAAGTAATTATATGGTTTATGATTATCTAGACATTGATTGGGAGAAATTTTTTTATCAAACAATTTAGAGCTTGAACAATTTAGGTTAGTTTGATGTCAGTTAGTGGAATTGCTTAGTATATAAGAGAACACAAAAAATCTCTCAATGATATTCAAAAGTTTTTTTTCTATAAAATTTGAGCTGTTGTGTGGACTATAATAATGAATAATGTATTTTAAGTGCTGTGCACAAAAACACAGCACTTAAAAGTGTGTGTGTGTGTTTAATTTTTTTTGGTAACAATAACGCAGTCACATCACATCAATTGATGATTGTAGAAATTGATTGATAAAATAATTTAAAATCTGCGATATATCTTTGATCTAAAATAATAATAATTTAATTTTTCAATTTATAACATTGCATCAAAATCTATGTTCATGATCATAGTGAATATCAAGATTTTAAAATTATCAAAAAAATGTAGAAATAATTTCTATGAAAAATTCTAGATAAAAAAAAAGTAGTGTAAAATTTATATAATATAGACAATTCAGAAAAAGTTCTCGGCAGAAAATCAGAGATGTATTGTGAGCACAGAGCTATAAAAAATAAAACCTGCATGTTTTTAGGCTAGAAATATCAAAAGATATCAATAAAAATTTGTAACTGTAAATATGACTTTTTAAGAAAAATTGAAAAAAAGACATGATTATCATGCTAAGAAGTATAGCTCACACTAGTCGACATTAAAGTCAAAAATAGACATCAGTCAAAATTGAATTCCTCAAACTGATTCTAGCCGAAACCCTAAAGCCAAGTCTAGTAACCCTTATAGGATCACACTTAGAATATTTCAATTAATCACAGTTCATTCTTATAGCTCATACTATTTATATAAATGTTCAAACGTTTTTTAATAAGTGAATTAAATACATGATTTGGCTCATTATGGATGATTCTGCATACATACTTTTATATACATATATTTCTTGTGCTAATTTTTTTTTATTAAACTCGTGAGATGTTCTTGTGAACGTAGTCTACAAGACGAATCATGTAGGAGGGAGACAGAGAAGCGGGTAAATCCGATCAAGAGCGTAAATAATTGCATAGCTGTTGCTTCACTGTGGGACATGTGTTCAAAATTTGGCTGCTGTTGCAAAATTGTGAAGAAGCGAACACCACTTTTTGTTGTGGCTGTTTCTCAACAGCAAGCGATTTCACCTAGAAAAGGAGGACCAAGTTCACGAGTCTTAAATTTTGTGCTTTAGCTTAAAGTAACGGAAGGTTTTGAGTTTCACATTCTTGGAAGTTTCTCATTTATATGTCTGGAAGTATTTACAGACATATAGATATAAAACAAGTATTATAGAGTAAATTACAAACATACAAATAGACAACAAATACGTGTACTTCCTAAGCAAGAGAAAGTTATTGGAAATATTACCTGGCATTGACTTAGACTTTTATGAATATTGTATTATGAGCATGCATCGTAGGCAAGCCTTTGATGATGAAACTCATAGTTTCCAACAAATATTTGAGTATGTACATAGTGACATGTGGATATCCTCTTCAAAAGCTTCATTTTCAAGGAAATCTTATTATATATCATATATTGATGATTACTCAAGATTTGTGTGAATTAATAATCTCAAACACAAGTCTGAGATGTTTCAAAAATTACAAAATACAAGTTGAGACTTAGACTGTACACAAAATGAGATATTAACATATGAATAATGGAGTAGAATATAATTTATAATAAATTCAAAATTATTGCAAAGAATAATCAATCATATTTCATCTAATCACCGTTTATATTCCGCAACAAAATGATGTTTTTAAAGTCTTAATCAAGTAGTGTTGGAAAAGATGCGTAGTATGTTAACCAAATCACAAACAAATGAGTGATATAGTTATTTGAGAATTTTTTGTTATATTGCTTTTTGATTTTTTGAAAAACTAATGATGTGAAAGATTATAATCACGTCTCTCTAAATACGACACTTTGGCAATGGAGTTTCGCATGTTCCGTATTTGATTTTCAAAATTTTCTATATATTGAATACTAATTTTTTTCCCTCTACTTGGCATAATGAGAATGTGATAAAAGTTCAACATTTTAGACATTTGTCACACCGTTTACGGCTATTGAAAACTCCTAGATAGTTACTTTGGTTTAAACTATGTTTGGACCAATATTTAACTTAACCACAACTTTTATTGCGGATGAATTTCATTGAATCCGCTGCAAAGCGATCTCACAAGACTCTGTTCAAACTGAAACACAACATGGATTTTACATCTCAAATTGTGATCCTCGCATCTCCGAAGTGATTATTGTTTGATGTTGATTCTATATCCGTTTTGGATGTAGAAAAATTGTTAAAAAAGATTGAACTTCATGAATATTTGAGGGTATTCCTTTTAGAACCAATAACTACAGTCTGCATCTTCGTATCGATCACCAAGTTAGATCAATAATCAAAACTTGAAGTTTTGCTTAGAATTGACAATCTTTTTTTAAGTAGTTTGCAATCTAAGCAAAGTCGAAGCAACAATTGATGAATTCAATCAGACGAGTTTCAACATTTTGCCTTTTTGCCTACCTCATGAACTTGCCACTTTGAAATCACAAGATGTTGTTCATTTAAATCTGAAATATCAAGATCGTTTGAACATTTTTTGGCATCAAAACGACAATGATCAAATAGTGAACAGATCACAAATTTTTTTTGATCTGTGTTCATTGCAAACATTGACTTCGCAATTCGTTAATGCACATATTGTTTTGATGGACGAGTCTGATTTTATTGAAGCTTGGACTATTTTTGGCATCAAGTACATATATACTCATTTCAAGGATTTTTTTGGAAGATTAGAGTGTACATTTATTAATACTGCCACCTTAAAAAATAATTTTGTAGTGTTGAAATGGAAAAAGTATATTCACAAATAAATAATAACACCCATTTTTCTTGAAGTTGTATTACATTGTCATCAAATTCGTAAATTACTGAAGAAAACATAACAATTTTGGTGTAAGATTTGTATGTTGTGTACTTTGTTTTGATTATAATACTTATTTTGTTGAAATATGGAACATACAAAAAGTGGAAAGGTCTAATTATAGCCTATGAAATACAATAGACTATAAGGTTATTGTTAGTATGAATGGGCTTTTGAATAATTCCATATCATTGAAATAGAGAAAATTTGTAGTGACAAGGAAGAATTTTCTACAAAAAGATGATATTGATATATCATATAAAAAATTGATATAAAAAATTATGATGATATTGTGTTAATCTTGAAAAAAGTGGATAGTTACTCTTATAGAAAAGCTCAAGCCTTTATTTATAAATTTGAATTGAATGCTGCTATGTTGCGTGAGATGCAGTCGGTATTGGATAAGTTGATGGTGTCATCAAAGAATCAAACTTTGATTGATTGCAAATGCGTTTATAAACTAAAAAATATTCTAGCTAATAATAATAAGAGTATCTTTAAAACTAGGTCGGTGATTAGACGATTCACATAAGATAAAGATTTGATTTACAACAAAAAAATTTTAAAGTATCAAAGTATGTTACTCTTTGTCAGATATGTGCACTTCCTATAACATCTGATCTTGTTATAAATCATATAAACGTAGTTATAACATTTTTCTATGGTTCTCAAGACTAAGAAATATTCATGATACAATTGGTTGACTTTGAGAAGAAATGTGAAAAAAAGTTGACATGTAAATTGTTGAAATCATTATTTGGATTAAAGTAAGTTCATAGATATTGAAATGTAAGATTTGTTAAATTCATGAGAGCAAAATGTTTTTTATGGAGCGAGTATGATCCTTGTATATACATGAAAAAGATGATTAATAAGATTTTCAATCTTATTATTCTAGTATTTTAGGTTGAATAAAATGCTCATCCTTGAAAGATCTAATTCGATGTTGGCAGATGCAAGGAGGAACTAAAGTTTGCACTTAAAATTAAGGAGTATATTAGAAATGAATATTTATAGCAATGTGATGAAAAAGATGTTGTGTTTAAATATAGTCGGTACGTTCAATGTGTGTTTGAAAAGTTTAACATGATAGACCTTAAAGATGAATGTACTCTTTTGATATCACATTTCAAACAATATGTAGCTTAGTTTTCAACGATATCATTAACAAGAGAACGATGTCTTCAAATTCATAGAACATAAATATGGGCAACTTCATGTATTTGATGATGTTCATGAGGTCTGACATTGCTCTAACAATGGACAAGATGAATAGATGTATGTCAAATGCAAATAATGTACATTGAAAAGCAGTGAAATGAATTTTTATGTACCTAAAAAGTACTAAGGATTATGTTTCATTGTTTGACAAATTATTAGACGATACTAAATTCTTGTTAGGCTACGTTGATGACGACTATGGTTAAGATCTGGACCATACAATATCTAAAATAGGATATGTGTTTACACTTGGTGATGGATGCATTAGTTGGAGATCTATCTTTGAGAAATGCATAACTTAGTCTACTTCAAAAGCTGAGTATGTAACGGTAGCAAAAGCAACAATATTTTTTCTGATTGGATAAGCTTGTCATTGAGATGAGATTGTTAGATGAGGTTGTCAATCTTAATTGCGATAGCCGGAGTGCATAAAATCTTGCTGCAAATTAAATGATGGAGTAGAATATATCAACATCATGTATCACATTATCAAACATGTAGTTTTTGATAAAAAAATTAAGCTAATCAAGACTGACAATAAATGTAATCTAGCTGATGTGTTAACTAAAGTTATTATTTTGAAAAGTTTTAGTAAACATTGTGCTACTGTGTAGATTTTGCATGAGTAATATAAGTAGAAATTACTAGCATTTTAGTTATCTTTAAATATTTTTTCTTTATTTTCTTTTGGCTGCGGCTTAGTTCTAGTTACCTTTTGTTTCAAGAGGATTTTTTGTTAGATTTGTTTATAGAATTTTTGCAAAATAATTATATAACTTAAGTATTTAGTTGTCTCCGACATGTGTCAAGGGAGAGTTTGTTAGTGTTAACTCCTGTGAGAGGTATAGGATTCGGTTTTAGGGATTCTATTGTAGATTAGTGTCACCTGTTGGGTGGTGTTGGATATACTACTTAGCGTGACTGATAAACTCGTCACGTTGAACATTTTTCAATAAATTTGTGATGTGTTCACGTGGACTTAGCTTATACGAAGAACCACACATGCTTTGTTCTCTAGTGTGAATGTGAATGTGTGTATTGGTTTGATATTTGATCCAAAATATACTACTATTTTCCAACAAAAATTTATAAAAATTTTGATAACTCTTGAAATCTAATGATGAAAATTATCAATACAGATTTCATCTGCAATTCTTTTGAACTTTAATTTTCTTACATTGCATATATATGTATATATATATATATATATATATGTATATATACTCATGACAATCTAATTATATTTTTATATAGGCTTAAATCTTTCAATATGTCATAATACAATAAATCTATAAATTATTGCATACACAAAAATTTGAGTACAAAAAATTACTTGGCATATATAAAGAAATATGTAAATAATTTAACAAAATAGAAGTTGATGAAATTTTTGAAAAATCTCTTTACTAATTAAATCAAAATTTTACTAGAGTAGACAAGATTGATAAAAGTTACGAAAACGTTACAGATAGAATTCCTAAATAAGAAAAATCTCAATAAGTCTGAAACATAAAATTAAAAAAAATGATTCTAAAAGCATAAAATAAGATGAAAAATTTAGCAATTGTTTTTAACCATACAATCATACAAGAGTCATGCATTGAGCTTCAAAACTTTACCCATATCCAACCCATACCCATGAGTTGAGCCACTCATGGGTATGGTATACCTATGAGTGGGTCAACTGTGCTCACCCATGACAACTTTTCCATACCCATTATCCATGAGTCCATACACAAGAATCTTCATATAAAGTTTCACTTCATGCTGCGAAATTGTTTTTAACCAACAATATGATAAGAGCATGAACAGGTGAACAACCTACTGCGAAATTGTTTTTAACCAACAATATGATAAGAGCATGAACAGGTGAACAACCTACCGTCAGTACATAATGTCACTATATGCAAGTGAGCTCTTCAAACTCGTGACATGGACATTACCCAAACACATGTTTCATGATTTTCGTGTGAAGCTTGCTGATTGACTCCATTTGTCGGGCTTGTAACGAGTTGCGGAAGAGTTTTTTCTAGAGGTGGACATCTGAGTACTTCAATGGGCTCCCAATATCCATCCATTCATTGGACCCAACCATGCATCCTAGCCCATACCCATTACATTTCCATTAAACCATGGGTATGGGTACCCATTGACTCTACATCATACGGTACATACAGTTCATATATAAGGTAATTAAGAAAGATCGTTATGTACTAGCAAAAGTATCTCCTTCAAGTTAAATCCATAGTGAACAGTAAGCTTGACGTTACTTGTCATGGGTTTTGTGTGACATTGTTTTTCATGGGTGGTCACAAGTAATGCTCGGCAGTGTTTGTTAAGATCCAACCATAATTGGTGTAACTGGTTAATACACATAACACACTTGGAGTAATTTGAATAGCATGGGTGCGCTTAGGTCGCTGCCCATGGTCTGGGTGCAGATTTGAAGTAAAATGTAAAATGTTGGACTCTGCTTGCGAGTTTATGAATATCGCAAGTCCAAATTGAGAGGGTCATCGGCCTTCACTATATTGATCCAATTTATTTTACGGGTGCGAGTCCATCGAGTCAGCTCGCTTCTCGGACTCGCCAGCGACGCCTCAATCTTGGCAGGCGCAGCCTTTTTATCTCTCACGAGAAAGCTAAATACTACAAGCAGGAAGATTTTGGAGCCGTTGAATCGAATTTCATAAAACTGATGTCAAACCTGCATCATTATTTGCCCCAACGCACACAGGAGAAACTGACCCTACACACATGTAGCGTTGGTCTGAGCCTTTGTTCGAGTTAGCAGCCTGTCCAAGATTTGTGACCTGACCTGTTTTGTAACGAATTTGTCAAATCGTATATGCAAGGTGCAACGTGCAGTGGATCTGAGGAAGAGACTTGCGCTATTACTCACATCAAAAACATCATGCGTTGGAGACACCGGTTTCGCCTTGGTACTGTGTAGCCCTCTGAAAAGCCGCGACCTCCACTTTCCTCATGAGATCACAAGAAATCCAGACATGGGTGCATTCAGACACTCAACATCAGTAGGTCTAGATCGACGAGATCTGATGCTACTATTCTCTCAACTTAGCAACCACTGAAATTGTTGTGACTCGAAATTTCACTTCCCATTAGTTTGTTTATCACATGATGTTGGGTTCATAGAAAACAACTATGACAAGTATCAGCTGAAGAGAGAGAGAGAGAGAGAGAGAGAGTTTGAGTATCCGTTATCGCTAGGCCAGCCAACATTTGGGATTGAGTGTGGTTTGGTGAATTGCACGTGATATGAGAGATAGCTTTGAGTACATGTTGGCACCGCAGCTGAGGTTGAACTTGGGATTGGAAGTTTCGTATAATTCTAACGAGCCTATGTTTGCCAAAAGCCATTGCTCCCTTAACCCGAACAGCTAATTCTTCAATTGGAGCAAAAGAGTTATGATATTAAGTTCATGATATTTCACTTCTTCACTGTGTGGAAGATTAACAAGCACGCCAGATGAGATAAGTGGTTTCTGTGAATTGCTAGGTTCTTCTACAGAGTTTTGCAAGACTGAAGTTTGACATTTTTAACGTGGTTGGCTAAGAGGAATAATCACCAAGGTGCGTATTCAATAGTTTCCAATCCCTCAAGATCAAGTGATTCATGTTCTCAACGATGTCAACTTCCACGTGGAGGAGCTGAATAATATTATCCTTTCCACCCTCGCTGCTGAAAACTCTTGGACACGCGAAGCTCTGAACTTGTATCGTGGCATCACTCTTGTCTAGACCGCGATGCCGGTTGAGGAGAAGCCTTGAGTAAACCTATGAATAAGATCTTTCATCGTCACTTACAAGGAGAAATAACTACCAAATTGCACACTCAACTGGCAGTCAGCTGTGTGTATTTGTGTGTTCGACTTCTTTTGAAGAGAACCGTGTGCCGGCATAGAAGCCGTTTGTTGGAATTATTGGAACACCCATTGTGTGAGACGATGATAGGAATGGGCCAGTTGCTACGAAAATGTATACATCTCACGGGTCCGTAAAGATTTGAAGGGTGTAAGACCCCGGAGGTTTTACAAGTGAGAGACGGTCCGGAAATGTAAGACAAACCCGGTATTTTCAGTTGTTATCTGAATAGCTCCACACAGTATTTATGCAGATATGAAGAGTAATTTCTATACCCGCGGTTCAATCCGAAGCGTTTCTTTGAGTATCAGTATCCACAGATATAGTCAACTGACGCCATTCAACATTTTTGAAGGGGAGGTAATGCCATTGCAGCCGCAGATATTGAATGTAATAATGTATCAGAGAAGGCAGAATCTGTCAATGTCCTCTATACATGGATTTCACCATGTTCGAGATCTTGATGACCCAAAGATATCTATGATTTATGGCATACAAAGCACAAAGGGCAGAAATTATTTGTCGACGGCAACTTTCTCAACTATGATTGTTGTATCGGCGGAGAGGCTACATTTTTTGCTCGTGTTTACGTGCATGTTTATTCCAAGTTACACAAAGCCTTGCCTTGAGAACAGAGTTCAAGATGGACTAATGCAGAGATAACAAAAGGTATGAGTAGGGATCAGGAGTCCAACACAGACAGCTTTAAAATCTCTCATTGTTTCACTCTGATTAGATTTCACTCGAGCAAGCTGGAGAGAAAGTCCGAGTAGAGACCATCTTTTGAAACAATGAGTTGGGTTGTATGATTCAGGTGCTTGAAAATGTATGTGAAGAGAAAACAGATAAGAAATAAATGCGGTCTCAATCACTTTGTTTCAGTCATCTGCTAAGAGTGGATCGCAAGATGATTGATGTTAGACAAGTATAACATTTCATATTTGGTGTGAATAGATGTTCGATGAGGAAGAGGTGAGAAGGGAACAATAAAATGTAGATCCGTAGGGAACTATGTCAAAGAAAAGAAAAGTTGTTAAAACTGAAGAGGCCGGTTATTATTAGACATTTAAAGACAAAATTATTAAGACAGATCAAAATTATTAAAAAAAATTTATATCATCTTGTAATATAAACTTTCGATATCATTATAACTATCAACATCAATAAATTAGTAATCTTATAACAGTTTTTAAAGATCTTACTTGACATTTCAGAATTTTGTTTAATTCATTGTATGAATTGTTATCAATTCTAAATTTCAGCTGTTTTATGAAATAATCTACTTGTTTTGAAAAATCTATCACTTTCTTACAATCATCTTTCATGATTGACATCTCATCAATGCATTTTTTTAAAATTAATGCATGAGTTGAAGAAATATTCTTTTAATTAAGAAGAAAACTAATTGTAATATATTGTCAAGTTTATCTAGACTTTTTCACATTAAAATGTTCATCCAACGTTGTATCATTCATGAATTGATTTTGCTTCATTTTATCTTCAAAATACACATAACATGTATCAATTCAATTTGATATTCAGTATCATTTTCAAACAATATAATTATGATTTTTATCTACCTATGAAATCTATAACCAATAGATCTTTAAAATCATTTGAAAGCTTGTGTGTAAGAATATAAAACTTTGATTTAAAATAGTTTAAATTCTTTTTGAGTGTAATTTATCTTTAAAAAAATAATCTATCACAAGATAATTATATCCTCTTTGCATCATTTTTCACCAACATAAACAATTGGAAAATCATATATGTAGTAAGTTAATTGAAGAATAAATCTTTGTTATTATATTTTCCACATGTATATTTTTTTTCAATCAATATTCATTTCCATTAAAATAGTCAAAGTTAATGGATATGATAAATTTTATGATATATGATCACCTTCATAAAAAATCAAAAATAGATTGGATCTTATTCTTGTTTATTAATTATACATTAGTTGGAGATTATTTGATCTAACATCAAAATGTTCTTATTAATTATTGATACAGTTTTATTAATAAATAAAATAAAATATTCTAGAATATTTATTTAACTATTTAATTATTAAAATATTAAAATATACTTCGTATATCTTGAAAATAAAAAATAAAAAATAAAAAATATAAACATTATATTCATGAATTTTTTGAAAAGTTGCTAATTATAACATAAAAAGATGATATCTTCTATTAGATTTTGTAAATTTTAGTTTTAGTTGATTTCAAAAGCAACGGTTCTTTGATTAAACTCACTAAACTCACTAAACTCACTCATTAAACGTTTTAAACATATAACTATTATGATATGCACACTCCAAAGAAATTTCTTTCTTAATTTGAACATGAAAATCACTATTATTGATAAAAAATTTATAAAATAAACCTTTTTTGTAAGATCATAAAAGAAAAATTCAAAATAATGGATAAGAATTCATATTGTATATGCAATTTAAGCTATTCATTAGGATTTAAATTATATTAAGAACATTAGATAAAATTCCAATAATGATTATTAAATTTAAATATTATGGAAAAATTAAATATTAAAAAATTGAAAAAATATTTTATCAATAATTTTTAAATGCAAAAAAATTTGGATTTAAAAACCTCATAAGAAATTTAGAATTTAAGTTAAACACAATACATCTATTGTCACAGTTAATTTTCAATATAACGTTTATACTAAAAAAAATTTACTCTTTTTGTGAAATTGAAAAATTGTTTAAAAAAATATATCAAGAAGAAATTATTTATATCAAATCATAATAAACTTATAGTATCAAGTAGTTGGGAAAAAAATCCCAAGTTTACTTACATATATGTAAAAACTATAATTTTGTGTATTTCAATAATCATTGAAACATTAAAACTCGAGGTAACAAGTAAAAAAACTAAGTTAAATTAACTTAGTATTTTATACAACTCATGTTACCTTAATCTCAGTTTATGAAGTTCGTTGAACTGTCAATACATAAGAAAGTTTACGAAAGCTCTTGATGACAGTTTTAGAAACTTTTTTAATGAAATTTGACACGTTTCATTTGAGACGTAAACTGCAGTTGTGAATCACATATCTGGTGTCAGTAGTGACGTGTATTCTAATATTGACTATGTGTGTGAGTGCATTTTGAATTTTTCTCTTGAGAATAAACATAAGAACACTATCTATTTTTTGCGTTAGATACCACTTTCGGATGAGCAAGCAAAACTAGACGTACATAGTGGAAAAGATATTTTTTTGACATAAACAATCGGCACTAACATTATGCCATTGGAGAGTTATGTCAAAGTTAGGATTTTACAACTCAACTGAGTGCATTGATGGTTATCTTAACAAACTTACTTATAATTTATGATAGGTTGTGCTTGAAGATTCTAGAGAAGTAGTTTTAGTTTGTTGACAAGGACCTAGGGTTTGTTTGCAAGAGTGCAAAAGTACAAACTGCAAATTCGGATATACTCCAGCATCAAATTTTCTCGTAGAAGATTCAAAGAAGAATCAAAATCAATAAAAGCACGAAAACAAGGCCGGAAAGTATACTTTTGGCAATGGTGTTATCATTGGAAGCATCAATAAAGCAGAGATTGATTATCAGCATAGTAAGTAGTCAAACCAAGCGTTCTATCTCTATGTGAAGTCATAGCAACAATAAATACTTGCAAGATTTGCATCAGATATGCTAATCTTGGATTCAAGAAGCATTTAATTATAAGTTGCGTATCAATGAAGCACTTTGCAAAAGATAGACTGTGAATATCTTGTATTTGTTGTACATGAAGTTTTTGGTATCATTTTCATACTTTTTAAAATAGTTTTCATTCTTGAAGATTGTAGATGATGATTTCTTTGAATCATCAAAATAATTTCATATATTTATTAATAATTTCATGAGTTTGTTGCTTCATCTTATCAAGAATTTTCACAAATATTATTTTATCAATATAGAAAAATAATCATTAACAATAAAATTGTAAATACATTGTTGACTAAAAATTTATATCACAAGATGACAATATCATATTTTCATCAAATATTGCACTAAATATGATTTAAGGTTGGTTGTGTTCATGAAATGACAAAGATGTCATACTTTTTGAATTCAAATGTGGATTCAAGTCCATAGTTAAATTTTCTATAAGCAAAATAATATTCTGTATAAAATGTGATAAAAGATTGATCATGTTAAGAAGCATGATGAATCAATTGTCGATTATGCATATGTTCTTCTATTGATTATTTGTATTCAAATGTGTTTGATAATTTGAATACATATTTATATTTAAAACATTGAATTTTTTTCCAAATATATACATATATAATTAAAATTATTTTAAAACTAATATACTTATAAATATAACCATGAAATATTTTACTTATAAAAAATAAAAGTAAATTGAATTCTTAAAATATAATAATAATTATTATTTTAAATATAAATTAAAAATTTCATGTAATTTTTATTTAAAAATTTAATTTTAAACAAATTTATTGTAACTAAGTATTATTTATTTAGTTAAACGTGCATTAGAATCATAAGATGGTAAAAAAAAATTAGAATTAAAAAACTTTGTATAAGTCCCATACAAATTGAAATTTCATTGTGTAAAGTTTATATTTTTATGATCTAAGTATTTTTATAGTCATAGAACTGGATCTCATAGGCTTGGAATTGAAGAAGGAAGTTGGCTTAATATTGATAGGAGTGAACGTATTTGTAGACTATGTGACGGTGGGTACATTGAGGATGAAGAGCATGTATTTGTTACTTATTCTAGATACGAAGAAATTAGGCTTGCTCATAATATAGATGTAGAGAATTTCTATTCTTTGTTACAGTTAGGTCTTTTTGATTTAGGTTGTTATATTAAGGACATTATTAGTAACCGTTCTAGTGCTCTTGGCACTAGCTAGAGATTGGCCTTTGGTGTCTTTTCCCTTGTTTGTGGTTGTTGCTTGTATTGTGTTTTTCAGCCACGGGCTTGATCTATTACCATTACCATTAAGGTATATTGCGTATTTTTTGAGTCAAATCTTATGATTGTAGTTAATAAATTTTGATAATAATTTCACACTTTCTCAAATTAGATCACAATAATATATATAATTAATGCCATCATTTAGTTTGATTTATCAATTTTGAGCTATGTGAATGTCTTATCATTTGATCAATTGATTGCATATTGTTGTAGAGATTTGTACATGCATGTTGTGATAAAAATCGGAAATCATATAGATTCTTCAATGACGCAATGTATTTTATGCTTCCAATTCCTCTAGCCATAGAAGAGTGTTGAGATATATTTTATTAAACTTGTGCAAAATTATATAGATTAAAAAAATATAATGATATAAGTGCCAAAGATTAAAGGATTGAAGAGTAATATGAATGCAAAGTAAATAGGCAAAAATATGCTATTATAAGATTTGTTTCAAGAAATTATTAAGTAGCTCAAGACAAAAGACTGTGTTTGTTAAGTCTATAGACTAAATTCAATAGCTCAAAAAAAAACTTCTTCAACATTTAAATATAAACTAATCAGCTCAAGACACATATTGTGTAGGAAAATCACGAGTACCACACATCGAGAATCACAAAGAATGACACATGGAGAATCACACACCAATATGCATGTGGTTCAACTCCACATGATGCTACATTCACGGTTGAGATAAAAGCTTCATTAAAGGGACAATGTTACATCATACCTCCATTATCTCTTCTCGCATGTGTACATGTGAGACTAAACCGAAACATGTTCATTCTAAGGTTAAGTATTTCAAATCCTAACTAGAGGCCAAGCTTAACTAGAGTTAGACAAATTATAGTTAATAAGACGTGGATTAACGTTACAAATTTCTCCTTAATCCAAGTTTTGGAGAATAAGAAACTTCTTAATTCCCATTTTCTCAAACTTCTCACTTACTTTTTAGAATTTCATGGTTTCACTAGGAAGTTCTAGAAAATAAAACTAAACCATAACTTTTCCCCTATGAACAAGAGTTAAATAGAACTAAGCCCTAGCTCACAACATGTTAGAGAGAAACTACATACATAGAAACTATCATGTAATCTAACCCATTGCTGCAAAATCTCCAAGCTGCACGGTGTCATGAAAACTTATAAAAAGGAATCACTTTGGTAAAGCCATCAGCGAGGTTACGCTCTTCATTGATTTTTGACCACATCTATAGGACATTGCGTTGCTGAAAATAAAAAAGAAACAGCCAATGGAGTATTGACAGTTTTAGCTTTCGTCATGTTGAACTTGACAAACATCTCTTTTTCATAATTCTATTGAGAACCATAGCTTCTAATCCATAGAATATCTTTCATGTCAAGAATCTTCTTGACTGGACTTAGATCCTTCATGCTGAAAATTGAGTTAAATTCAACCTTCAACTTATCAACATCAGATCTTATGGAAACTGCAATAAGCATGTTATCAACATACAAGACAAGAATGATAAGCCCAAATGTTGCATCGATAACCTTTTTTTAAGTAAACACAAGGATCATATACACTCAATCAGAATCCTTGTGAATGCATGAAGTTGTTGAAGCGTTTATTCCATTGTCTGGAACTTTGATTTAAACCGTATAACAATTTAAGCAATTTACATACCATGTGTTCCTTTCTTTTCATGAGAAAACTTTGCGATTCGTGCATGAATATCACCTCATCTAGTGATTCATAGAGAATAGTTATGACAACATCGATTTGATCATACACTAAATCATATAGAATCACAAAGTCACATAACAAACATATGGTAGAATACATTGCTACTAGTTTAAACACTTCATTGTTATACACACCTTTGCGTTGTGTGAATACCTTGGTTACCAACCTAGCCTTGAAAATTTTCTCATTTGTATTCGTGGATCCATCTTTCTTCTTGTAGATACACTTGCAATCTACCACTCTTTTACCTTAGAGCAACTCAACAAGTTTCTAATTTTTGTTGGCATGAAGTGACTTCATATTATTCTACATTTACACTTGCTTCTTAATAAAAGCTAGAGCTTTGGAGAAAGAAGATGAAACTCCATCTTCATTCATCAAAGCGTCGCTTGAATCTTTAGCATCAGTTTCAATATCATCAATGATTGAAGAGTCAAACCAAGTGTCATACATAGCTAGAGCTTGAAGTTTAGCTACACAGCGCGACTGCCGCCTTGATCAATTTGTGTTGGTTCTAAATGTGGCTCATCAACAATTAGCTCCTCTTGTTCCACAACAAATGGAAGCTCTTGTGATCCATCATCAATGGTGTCAATATCAATCTCCGCCTCAATGGTGTCAGGGATAAGAGTCTTGTCCTTGTCAGTAATAAAAGTTTGCACTTACTACTCTTAATTCAATGATCTAGATTCATTGAATGAAACATCCCGACTGACAATGAGTTTACAATCATTGATATTCCACAACATATATCCCTTTACTCCTCCTTGAACACTAAGCAATATACATTTCTTGATTTTGATATCAAACTTAGTACCAATATCTTTCGGAGTAAAAGCATAAGCATCACAATCAAAAACTTTCAACATAGACTAATCATCAAATTGTTTGTAACACAATTCAAACAGTGATTTGAACTTGATTGAGCTACTAGGAGACAGGTTTATCAAGTATTATGCGGTGTTCACAACTTCAGCCCAAAATGTATGTGATAAACCAACAAGATCAAACATACTTCAAAGCCCATAGACTGAACATACTTGAGAGCCCCTCGTTTCACTTCCACAAAGAATCAGCCAACATTCTACACGAAATTGAAAATAGAAATTTTGACCATGCTTTCGCGCATCCTGGTTTTTAAGAAATTGTGGAAATTAGGCATTTGCGTGCATTGATCTAGCTCTCATACCAATTGTACAAAAATCACAAGAATCATACATCAAAAATCACAAGAATCATACATAAAAAATCACAAACCAAAATCACACACATATGTATGTGGTTCACACACACATGAGGCTATGTCCACTACCAAAATAAAAGCTTCAATAAAGCGAGAACTTTAAATTTGGCCTTCATAGCTCAGCTTTTCATTTTCTCAACATATGAGACAAAACTGAAACGTGCTCATACTAGGATCAAAAATTTCAAATCCTAACCTAGAGGTCAAGCTTATCTACGGTTTGTCTAACTACGATTAACAAGACGTGGATTAACCTTACAAATTGATCATATTAATAGATATATTTAGCATAATTTGAAATCTTAACAAAAAAAATCAAAAAATGTAAGGAACAAAACTTGCAAAAGTAACATTTTCACTATAGGAAGTATTATTAAATGATGAAATTTTTGGAGTTTTTGAAATTTTTTCCATCCAAACTAGACGTACATTAGAATAATTAAATCATTTCTAAAGAAGTCGCTTTTTTATAGCCATATGATTGAATTTATTTTTGAAATATTTTTATTTGAAATTTGTTCATATAAATGCAATAACTATTTTTTATTAGATACAAATGTACTCTATTGAAGTAATCAATCCTTATGATCATTTGTGTTGAATAATTTAGATAGTATGTTAATATTATTGTTGATATTATGAAAGACTGTGGAGCCTACTTTTTTGTTTTTCTTTAAAAATTAATAAAAACATAAACATATGTGTGTAGAAGATAGTTATATAAGCTGGAAAGAGTAGATTTATAGGAGTTATGTCAGGATTAGTTAGGATTTGTCTACGTCCGAAGATCCTTGGATCTTCGCGTCTTCGGCGTAGCCTTTTTACGACGCACGAAGAGCTGTGTCTTCGGCGAAGACATTGGAATCAATTTCAAATCACGCAACGGGCCGGACAAGGTTTGCACGCGTCGGAAGTTCTACAAGGCGCAGTAAACAGCAATGTTAGGGCTTCAAGGGTAAAGGCAGAAAGAGTAGACTGCGCGCCGACATTGCGATAACGAGCAAGAACGACCAAGAGCGAGCGGAATTGCAATCGAGCCAACCCGCGATCTGCGAAGTGCAAATTGAACACATGGCGCCCAAGAAGAGTGAGAAGGTGAGGAAATTGGTTCCCTTGAAGGTGCCATATGAGGAATTGAGACCCTTGAGACACGAGTTGAGGGAGCTGCGGTTAGAATTCCTTATATGGAATTGGAATTACGTCTCTGCGAGTATTTGGAAGGAGGTTATGGACGAGAGTGCGATCGAAGGCGAGGAGCTCCGCGGTAATCCCATGTTATGGACCGTCGAGCATTGGACGAAAGTAATGGAACCGTGCGCGGGAAGCGACGGAGATCTTCTGTTTGACAAGAATAGCGTAGGACTTACGCGCGTCGAGGAATTCTCTTACGGGCCTCTCTTCGAGACGGGAAGACAAGGAAGAAATGGATGGAAGACGGCGATTAGAAGGATCCGAAGAGAAGGGCGATCGCGTTGGGATTATGCACATCATACGGCCAGCGCGCACGACCTATGTGACGGCCTGGCAGGTGGGATTCTTTGAACGCATTTTGAAGGGACAGCGCGTAGACTAGGCAAGGATCTTTTACGATCTTGTCTGGATGAATGCGTCTGGTCGATGGACGGGATCGATGACCAACCATCTTACCCCCTTTTTGGTACATTTTTATCGAGGAATGGGATTGCTTACGAAGGAGGAGGAAAAGCAATTTTCAAAGGAGCGGGAGAACTTCACAGTGGAGTCTAGTGAAGGGACCGAAGACAAAAATCTATCTCCCGCAATTCCAGCACACACTATTGCTCGAAGACCAATGCAGGTGGACGTGGTTCCGAGGTAGGAGCAGCCAGAGAGGGGAGTGGCAAAGAAGAGGAAGGTCGTAAACGATGATGAGGAGGAATTGGCCCACACGGTAAGAAGGGTGGATATGGAAGTGGAGCCAAGCAGCACAGAGCTTGCGTAAGATCAAAGAAGAGTGCGAAACGGAGGATGGTGACAGTTGAGGTGTCAGATAGCAGTGTGGAGAAGACGGTGGCACCAATTGTGAACACATCCGAAGTCGCAAATAGCGACGTAATGCGATCTGTGGAGTTAGGGGTACCTTCGGAGGCGTCAATTGAAGATCCGGCAGATATACCGGCAGAACCTTTGAACGAGGGAACGGAATTGGTAAGTCCGATTTCTTTGTCTTCAGAGCGGACACGGTCTGCGCAAGGCGAAGGAATACCCCAGATGAAGATGAACGAGGACCTCGAGAAGGAGTTTACTCTAAGCGAGGAGATTTTGGAACATGTTGTCGCAAGAGTAGGAGGAACGGTGGTGGAAGCCGAGGGCACTACACTGCCGACGTCTCCTGTGGAAGAGGTGAGACCCGAAAAATGACAGAAGACTTCGGGCGAAGAAGTGAAGACATTGGAAGTTACACTTCCTAAGTTCTTGCAGGATAGTGTGGTACCATTGTTGAAGTACTTGGACGGGAAGAGGAAGAAGTATGTTGTATCGAAGGAGCCGGGATTCTATGTTCAGATTATCAGGAACAGAACGAAGCTCAAGAGAGCAATTGCAGTAAAGAGGGAGTGGGATTCCGCGACTGCAGTGGCACGGGAGCGAGCTGCAACCTTGTCAGCCGAGTGCGCAGCAGTGAAGGCGACATTGCGGGAGCGAGAAGCCCAGCTTCGGGAGAATGAAACCGAGTGTGAAGTGCTGTAGGTGAATCTAGAGAAGGAATCGGGACGCTGTGCAGAATTAGAAGAGACATGCGGAGGACTTCGTACCTCTAATGAGAATGGCCAGAAGGTAACAGTGGATTTGATGTCGAGGATGGAGAAATTCAGGGAAGCTTACGATGCAGCTGTCAAAAGGGCGGAGCGATTGATCGCAACAGCAGAGAAACGAGAGAAGAAGAATATTGAAGACCTTGCTTCATTGGAGGTCCGAAGAGCCGAAGAAGCTCGCATCGCCGAAGAACTTCGGGGCAAGCTCGCAGGTACGAAGACGGCAGAGGAAGATCTTCGTAGGCGAATTTCAGAGATTGAGTCGAAGTGTGAAACTGAATTCCGACGTGCGAAGGAGCTATCAGCAAGTCTGTCGGCGGGAAATCAGAAACATGAAGACGAGTTGAAGGATTGGGCCAAGAAATTGGCAGAGTACGAGTCGGACAAGTCTTCGGAGGTCGAATGTAGATTAAAGGTTGAATCTGACTGTCGACGGTTACGGGAGCAGTTAGGAAAGTCGGAGATGAGATCGGAAGAGTCGCAGAGGAGAATGCAAAAGGTAGAGAATGCCTATCGTCAGCTGCGGGAGGATTCAACCGACGTGTTGAGATTGCGGTTAGAAAGGGGGGGGGGGCTTTTCTGTCAATTGACTTGTCTCAACTGTCATTCTGTCTTCGCTGTGTGTCCCTGTGTTGGTGTGTGATCCAAACATTGAGCACGGCGCACTCATGTTTGTCGAAGTTACCGCAATAGGAGTTGTGAATATTTGGCCTGGATGTCTTGGGTAGCCTGGGGTTACCACGGGATTTAAGCAAGTTCGGGTCTGTGTATTCGGGTCAGTGTGTTGAGATATATGTAGTGTTGGGAAGTTTTCCCCCTGAAATATAAGTGTGAGGTCGCTTGCGATTCTTGCAGGTTGTGTTTGGAAAAGTTTCAGGTTGTGAGTACGGTTTTGCACTACCTTCTGAGTCTTCGGCTCAAGCTGAGTAGTGTCTTCTGGGAGTAGCATTGGCCAAGTAAAACTTAAGTAATAAGTCAAGTAAAACTTCGTAATAGAATGCTATCTTGTGACAAATCGTGACTTTTGTGTTTGTTTCTGTCCTCGTGGGATCGGATCTATACCATTATGCTCCATTTTGGTATTTGTCTGTTATTACAAAGACTATATGAAATAAAATTCATTTGCTGGTGTTGCAAACGCAATTTTTGAACAAAACAAAGATCAAAATTAAGGAAATACTTCAAAATGAACAGGAACAAGGTTGAAATAAATTCAAAATTCATGAAGGCAAGAGCAATAAACTATTGATATTGATAAGAGTGATGAATGATGTCCCAACACTTTCTATATTAAATCTAATCAAGTTCAAGTACTACTAGATCTCCAAAGTTTTAAAAAAGGCATTGTTATTGCTACTATGACTTCAAAGTTGGTTGCATATGTCATGTTTGTGTTATCATAGTCTTAAAAGCAACAAAATTTACATATTGGTCTATTTATATTAAAAAGAACTAAAAATTCATGGAAAAAATCCATGTGATAATCACATGACTACGATCGGATTTGATGATCATGCTTAAGCTTTCAATCAAATACGTTTAATGTTGCTTCAAATCTATTTGATTCAAACATTTTTGGCATCTAATTTTGTTGGATATCTATGATGATATTTTTTGATCATTTTGAAAACTTTATAAAAATTAGCTAAAGGATTTCAAGCTCCCTAACTAACTTTATAACTCCGTCAATGTACAAAATATTCTAAATGTTTTCATTTGATGTGTGATTTTAGTTTCAGTGTGACTCAGAAAAAAATGTCTTTTCAGTTTATCTTGATTAGTGATGAAGATGCTAGCAACTATTCCATAATAGTCAATTTTCTCTAGGGCTTAAGCAAGAAAACATTAAACACTAGATGAATTTTCATAAGTGATGACATGTTCAACATGTATGCTAACTTGTTTATCTAATACTCACAAAGGCGACGATACTCAAGTTTGTTGCTAAACAAGATGGATCTTCAAATTGCAAAGCAAAAGTTAGACTTTATTACAAACTAAGATGTTCAAATTTTGCTTTCAAAATTTTTCTGCATTTTTTATCTACCGTATTCAAGCTTCTACAAGTCTTTGCTTTATGATTTGATAGATTTCAAGACAAAATCTTGAGCAACCAGTTTTTTTTGCTAAACTCAAGTTTAAAAAGTCAGATTGTGAATAATATCCATAGTTTTCAAAGAAGAAAGTATGATGAATGAACTCTTGAAATGTATTATTGTAGTAAAACTTTGCAATTGGAATTATCTTGATGATAGTGGATGAAGCATTTCAAATACTGCTCTAGTATTTAAGATGATTTTACTTATTTATTTGATATCAATTGTTTGCTCTGTACAACCTTTTGAGTATGATATGTAGTTGATAGATCAATCTTCACATGTTCAAACTTGAATAAAAAAATTTGAGATTTGGATGTGAAATGCGTACGACGATTAAAGACGATGTTGTGTATGAAAAGTCTATGAAATTGATTCACATTTTTCAAAATAACTTGTGTTGTTTCTTTACTTATGATAATCTTGTTGCAAAGCATGAAGTTGTGATCATCTTTAGTTTGTTGAAACTTAAGTAGAGGTTACCCAAAATGTTTATATAGTTATTTTAGTCGTAAGTCACGTCAGCGATCCATGTGCTTGTTAGATAAGAATTCAATTTGTTAGTTTGAAGTGCCATGTCAATAATCTGTGTGCTTGTTAAGATTATTCATCACGTCATCCATCCACTAAGAGTGAGATGGATGATGAGGATAAGAACTTATCTCATTGTACTTGTTGGTAAAAGCTATATAAGGGAGAGTATAACCATTGTTAGTATTTCTCATCTTCAAAATGTATGATTTCATCTTTAAACGCTAGTATTACAATGGTATCAAAGTAACCTTGTTTTTTCTTTTAGTGTAAATTACTACTCATGAAATAGCAAGTGAGTGATGATGAAGTGTAATTTTTGAGAGTGTATAGAAGCTAGTAGAGGTCATTGACAGCATGTAGAGAGAGTGAAAAGGTAAAAATTATGATTTTGCAGATATGGATGGACTTGACAAGAATTCAGTACCGCATTGACTGATTTCTAACCTATTCTAACCTATTCAATATTCATCTTCGTTGCTTGGAGAAACATCATTTTTGGATATACCTTCTGATGCAGATTTTTAAACTAGAGTGATGAAGTCAAGAGTGTCACTGATTTTTCCAATATTTAATTATGGAAAGACTTGAAATTATACCATATACATTATATACTGAATGTTTCATGGATTTGAATTGCTAACCACCCGCCTTGGTTTGGTTCAACACTTATGTAGAGATTAAAACAATATATTGCGAGAAGATATTGTGGAAGATTTTTTTGTGAGAAATTATGGTAATGAGTTGTCATGACATATTATTACCGAAATGGAGCATAATGATATAGATTAGATTCCACGAGTACAGAAACAACACTAGACAACCAGTAGTGTCACGAATTAACAATATATTGAAGAGTTTTACTTCTCAAGCACATGTCACTCCTAGAAGTTATGCAATTGCTAAGTTCAAATTCAGCACATTGCAGAGTACATTCGCACTCAAATTCTGAAATTCATCCAATCAAGGCCTGCAAAAGTTGATTGCGACTCTGCACTTGGTAATTAGGGGGGAAAATTCTCGAAGTATACACTCAGCCGGCTACCCCGAGCTTCTAATTAATAGATTTGCTCAAATCCTGAGCTAGTCATACACTACTTAGAACATCCAAATTGAACTCTCCACTTCGGATGCGGTATCTTCGACAAATCAAAATAACTCACACACGGTGGCAAACACACTCAATTCCACAATCGCGCGGAGGAATGCAAACTAAAAACCGAAAAACTACTAATGAAAATCCCTCCGAATGCAAAGCCTTAGACCTCTTTATTCCTAACTAACACTCTGAGATGTCATTTGTGATGATGTGTGCTACCAACACGTGTGACACTAGCAGACCCGGCACTTATCACACCCGCTAAATTACTATCTAATTCCTATCTATCCTACCTATTCCACCTACGCAAAACGGTTGAAATCTTTAACTCTAATTCCCCTTCGCCTCCTTCAAACCAGATAGAATTGAATCCAACTTCCTAACTAACTAGCGATATCTCCCTGCACTACAAGCAATCAGCTCCGTCACACGACGATCCCATTCCAACATCTTCAACCACTTGAATCTTTTGATCGCCATACTACGTAACCGCGAAGACATCGATTTACCTTCTCTGTCAACACTTCGTCCATATGTCCCATCAACTGCTGATTCTTATCTTTTACTTCCAGCATTTTAGCTTCCGTTGCGATCAACTCCTCTTCAACTGCCGATCGCTACGATCGCATCTCATTGCGATCAGCCTCCAACTTCTCCAACTACTTCAACTCCAAAGACGGAGCGGCTTTGCATTCTGCCACCTCCTTCGCCTTTGCCGCTAACTCTTTTGCATGTATATGATTCTTCTTTGCCAAATCTGAAGTCAATTTGTCTACGGGACGCGACCTCTCATTGAAGGCCACCGTAGATGTTCCCAATCTATACTGCATGTCGATCTCCTTGTAGTCTCAATGTCATCTCTAAGGCTCTCACAAGCCTACTCCAAAGACTTCCGAAGTTCCTTCTCCACAGCTAAACTCTTCTGGAGTTTAGCACACACCGACTCCGACTCCCGAAGTCGCCTTTCCTTCTCCTGCAGCGAAGCCTTCGATGTTGCGCACTAAGTGTTCAAGCTCTCTACTTGCTTGGCTGTCTTTGTAGATGCGGCCACCTTCGCCCGCGGCCTGCTACGCTCGAACTCCACGTAGGATCCCACAATAGTTGATCCGGCATATTTTTCCAACTTTTTGTTTAAATACCTGCTCACTCAGCACATCCGTCGCACTAAGTCCGACCGACTTAGTATCTTCCGCTAAAGGGTTGTCGTCACTATTCACGGTACTCGTAGACACCTAAGGCGAGGGAACTGGCTGTTGCTCCGTGATAGTTCTCTCCACTCCTTCCACTACTCGATTTACTAGCTCCTCCAGCGAAGTGAGGTCCTCCTTCGTGTTTGATGATACCACCAGTATCTTCAAACTCTTCTTCCTCGAATACGTGTACACAATGATGCGAGTCGGAGGCTTTGGTTTCCGGTTCAAGATTTCCACCTCGGTGTCTACTTTCTTCTCTTCGGCTTCCTTTGACGGATCTTCCTCTAGTTTTGCTGAAGGTCTCCACTTCGAAGGCCGAAGGCCTTTCTCTGAAGGTCCTTCTTGCTCCGTCCCTGCAAGCTCGGCCTCTAACTCTACCAACTCCGTCGAATTGAGTCGGCTCTACAAGGTAGCTACACTGCCTTTGGTGCTATCGTTGTCGTCAATCAACAATCGTCTCGCCTTCATCTTGATGAGAGCTCACATATTTGCTGACCTGAGCTTTGTGAGGACCGGCTTTCAAACGCAAATTCTAGCATGGTGATCAATCGTCTCCAAAATTGCGACTTTCTTGCAATTTACGTCTCTTCTGCAGCTGTCCCTCCACATCATCTCATGTCCTGTCTTTTCTTGCCGAAGGCAATGCAAGCTGAGTGTCATCTTGGTCTATGTTGACCTCGTTGGCATCCTGCAACTCATCTCCGTCTACTACATGCGTCTGGAGCGGAATCTTTTCTGCTCCGCTGCGATCACTAACCCCATTTCTTTGCAAGCTCGACCTCTAATTCTGCCAACTCCGCCAAATTGAGTTGGCCCTACAAGATAGCTACACTGCCTTTGGTGCTATTGTTGTTGTCAATCAACAATCGTCTTGCCTTTATCTTGATGAGAGCTCACACATTTGCTGACTTGAGCTTCGTGGGGACCGGCTTTCAATCGCGAATTCTAGCACGGTGATCAATCGTCTCCAAAATTGCGACTTCTTGCAATTTACGTCTCTTCTGCGGCCGTCCTTCCACACCATCTCATGTCTTGTCTTCTCTTGTCGAAGGCACTGCAAGCTGAGTGTCATCTTGGTCTATATTGACCTCGTTGGCATCCTGCAACTCATCTCCGTCTACAACATGCGTCTGGAGCAGGAATCTTTTCTGCTCCGCTGCGATCACTAACCCCATTTCTATGTAGAAATTGGTGAAGAAGGAGGATAAGTAATTCAGCAATAGTCCCCAAGATTCACCAATGTGCTGGCGCGTGACATACCATAGAATCCGCGCCTAGTGAATGCGTTTCTCTCTTAAAGCTCGCTCCATAAATCCGACCTGCCAAGCCGTCATATAAGTCGTTCGGGAAGTTCAAAGGATCTGCATCAAAGCTAATTCTACATTCCTTCGCAATCAATCTCAATAATCTGTCATCCAATACCCATTCTTGCCTGAGCGCGGTTTTTCAAATTGGACCGCGTACGTCTTTTCTTCTGCCCGTGTCACCTTCACACTCTCACTGTCAAAAGTGAGATCTCCATCTTCTCCCACGCACCGCCCCATGACTTTTTCCCAATCCCAAATTTGCCAAAGTGCGGGATTGCCTCGGAATCCATCGGCATTTGTCTCGCTCTTGTCGTTCCACTCTTGGATCATAGCCGCACAAACCCAACTCCAGCTCCACAGCAAGAAATTGAGTTTGGCAAGGATCAGCTCGTTATGAAAGTCCCGCAATCTGACTTCGAGCACCTTTAGAGCTGCCAATCAAATTTCTCCAGCTCGATTCCTCATGGCTGCTTTCGCAATTTTGCACTCTCGCACCTCGTTCGTCTCTCAATTCACAATTGTGCTCTCATGAAATGTGGAAAATGAGCTCGCGCTCCTCCTAGTGTAATACGCTGTTGCAACGGCATTGCAGACTCGTGAGAATTGAAGGTGCCGGAATTTGAATTTCTTTCCCGTGTGGCTCCATCTTTTACTTCAATGGGGATCTGTCACCTAATGTACTTAGTAGGTAACTTCGAATACGTTAACCCCGAAAGCTGAATTAGGCCTTCGTCGAAACAGGGTTTCCACTTCATCCCTTTGTAACTCAAGTTTCCCTTGTTCCTTCCTCACATTCTTGGACTCGTTGGAATGAGCAAGTTGAGCTCTATCTACTGGGATTCTTTCTATCCCCTACTCCTACTCAGCATCTATTCCAAAATTCTCTAAATTCTCCTCTTCTTAGTACTACCGCAGTAAAAGTTTAAAAAAACTCATCTTTACTTCCCAAACTACATTATTTTCAAAACAACAAAAAGACTACACTATCACATGAGTACTACAAAGCTGTGATAAAATTATCTATACCTTTTGTGACTCTTTTGTTGAGAGGTCAGATAGTGATTATACTTACCTTGTATTAGAGTGAGTTTGAAAAAACATGAAGACATTAATTGATATGGATGAGGTTTTCAACGTAGTCATGGCGTAGATGAATATGTTGAAAAAAGCAAAAAGTAGATAGACATATCAAGCAGCAAGCCATGAAAGATAAAATCTTTGCATTGGAAAGTAAAAAAGTAGAGAGAGAGTTGGAGAGATAAAAATTGAGACTTAAGTTCAAGCTCCCCAAGTTCAACTGGAACCAACTCTTATTGATGCATCAGAGTCAAATAGGAGACGTCTTCAAGATATTGAAGATCAAGCAAATCTTTTGCTTTGAATGGGAAAATCTTGTAAGGTGAAAGCTTACAAAGAAAGTAGAGCGATGAAAGTGTGAAAGGAATAAATAATGAGGATGAATATTCATTTATTCTATTTTCATGTTTCTAATTATACTGTAAGAATATAATATCATGAGATTTTATCTTATTGTGGTAGTGCAGTTTTTTTGTTTTTACAGAAGTAGAGTAGTTAGGAAGGAAAATCCATGTAAGTTTTAACTTTTGAGGTAGTAGTAATTAGAATAAAAAGGGAATAAGACATTTTACTATAGATGCTAAGGAGTAATAGGAAGTCTGAAGGAACGGATCCGGAAGACTCAAGTGACGGGAGTACGGACGAAGACTCATCTTCTCCGAATACCTAGGTCGGTATTCAGGCACAGTTATTCGGTATTCAAAAATGACAATCTCGGAGTTAACTCTAAAGCCCTTTCGTCGAACGATCCCCAGTGAAGTAAAAGATGGCGTCGCACAAGAAATTTGAACGGCAGCACCTTCAATTTGCACTAGTTGAGCACATCGTTGTGACGGCGGGATACACCCGAGAAAACGCGAGCTTGGATTTCACATTTCATGATCACATTATCACAATCGACAAGAGACTGTGGTGCGGAAGCTCGAGCAAGGAGAAGAAGCTATGATGCGTTCGATTTGATTGACCGCACTTAGAGTTCCTGAGTCAAGCTTGAGGGCTTATTGTGGTAAATTGATTCTTGCGAAGATAGACTTCTTGCTTTGGGGCTAGAATTGGGTATGTGCATCGATGGTGCAAAAGTGGAACAGAGATGGCGCACCAAAGCCATCAGGCTATTGAGGGAATTCCAAATTTGAGATTGGACGAATTTGAGATTGGACGAAAGTCTTGGAGAGTTGCGCATGAGATGATGACGATCTTACCTTTGACAATTAGAGTTCCAAGGTAATGCGAGCGGAAGAGAAGTCCTACACAGCTTTGCTTAAGAACCCGCGCACCGGCAAGAATGGACATCGGACCATTAGGTACCACGATCATTTCAGGAGAAATGTGGCAATGGCGTTAATGCAGATCCTTCAACTTGCTTGGACTGTAAGACCGGGTGTTGCACATATGTACTAAGTCTTAGAAGTGGTCAAGGGAATAAGGATGATTAGCCAAGGCATAGCTAAGACTAGCTAGTTATGACTAAACTAGTTAGTTATAACTAAGTTTATCTAGTCATGACTAAGTTTAGCTACAATGTCTATAGTTGGCGGAGTAATTAGCGGAGTTCTAGAAGAATGGAGTGAGCACTTCTATTTTGTCTTTTACAAGGAGTGAGCACTTCTATTTTGTCTTATACAAAAGTTCTAGATTCCAAGGGATTAGATATTTGACTAGAAGCTTGGATTTGATTGGTTTGACTAAATGTATGAAAGATGATTGGCTAGACTAAGTCTAATGTTGACTTAGTGGCTAGGAAGCTTGTAGAAGTTTAAAAGCTTCCAATGGCATGTCGCCACCTCAACCTTGGATTCCGGAAGCTTCTAGAAGGTTTAGGTAGGCCAATGGCATGTTGCCACGTAGAGAAGGTTAGTCAAACTTACCTAGGTAAAAGTAAGTTAGGAGAAATTACCACATGTTACTATGGTAACTTCTCAAGTAGTATAAATAGAGAGGTAGAGTAGCACCTCTCAATCAAGTTTGGAGAGTCATGTGTGAGGACTTGTTTCAGTAATGAAGGAGTGAAGTTTTTGAGTATCTTGGAGTATCGACGTGTGTTTGCATTTATGTGAAGAGGGTGATGTGAGGAGAGTTGTGTGTGAGTTGGAGTGATACATGAGAGTTTGTAAGAGAAGGTGTTTGGGACATGAGTGAGAGTATGAATCCTAGTCTTCTAGAACCATGATGCGCTACCACAAAGCCATCAGAGGTAGACCTGAGTGAGAGTCAGCCCGGAGGTTGCATTTTTGGTTCCGTTGCCGGGACCTCAATCTAGAAGGCGGAATGTTTAGGATTCGATTTCTAGCTCGAGAGAAAGTATCCATGAGGGATCACTTGGTGTTAACATTGGGGAATGAAAGAGCGGAGAGTGTGCTTGAGAGCGAAATTCCATTTGTTTATCCCATAGTCTCATATGATAGCCTAGAAGTGATTTTGTATGTTTTGTTCACGTAAACATGTCTTTTTGAGAGAAAAGTGATCTTAGACACCGAAAAGTATTTTTGAAGGTATTCTTCAAAGTTTTTATTGATTTTAGAGTGAAAGATAGAGAAAATTTACGTTTTTGTTTCAGGTCCAGATCATGTGTTAACAGAAAGATATGAGAGTTAGAAGTTGAGTGGGTTTTCACGGGTATCAAAAGTCTGCTCTCTGGAAAGTTTGTACAGAGTTGATTACTTTTTCTGTATTTCAATTTAGGCTTTGAAACTTCGTACGAGTGTGTATTGGAAGATAAGCTACGTTTGAGTCAAAATTTCACTGAGAGATCACGTCTAGAGACGAAGTTATGTTGATTTGAAGTTGAGGGGGTACAAAAGCAAGATAACAAAGCAAAAGTTTTTGATTTCTTTATTCACAGTTTTCGTCAAGTAGATAGCGTTTCTGGGAGAGGTCTTTTGAGTGGTTTCTACCTTATGGGAAAATGAGTGAACAAGAAGGTTGGAAGGTTAGGTTATCCAAAGTACCTCAAGGCTTGGATGTTATAGTGTCTTTAGACTCCAATACAAGAGAATTCAAGGTGGAGTTTGAAGAAAGAGTAGTGAGTCAATCTCCAAGAGTCAAACGTGAAACTTGTTTTTATTGTGGAGAGGAGGGCCATAAGGTTGTCAATTGTTCCCTGCGGAACAAAGATAGAAGATTGAGGAGCAAGAGGAACTTGGGAGATTTGAAACTTCACTTGGGACCATCATCGCCACATGAATCCCAAAGCGCCACCTTCTGTGACAATTGCGGAGTGATTGGGCTACCAGCGGGACACGAATGCAGCGGAGTGAAGGCACTTCTGGAATCACTTGTGGAAGGGTTTGACGGCAAGCTAAGTGCTGAAACAGAGAAAGTGACCTCAGCGGGTTCAAGCTCCAACTGAAGATGGAGATCATCATTCGAATGATGGAGAAGATGATGATGAGGGTAAGACTCATCGTATGCCTAGGAGAGGAGAGAGCTTTGGCTATCTTGGAACAACCAATTCCTTTTGTGTTTCCTTTGATGAATTACTCAAGGATGGAGTTAGTGTTGTTTATATTGTATTAGGAAGCCCCATATAAATTTCCAATAGAAAAGAAAAAAAAAAAAAAAAAAAAAAAAAATTAGTTGGAAATGGGGAAGCTTCCGGTATTTTATGGGAGGGAGAATGAGGATGTAGAAGCTTTTGTTAGGGACTTCAAGAGGGCTTGCATAGGAAACAATGAGAGGAAGAAAGACGAGTGGGCTATGCTTTTGCCGGATTTCTTGGAGGATTCTGCTCTCAAGTGGTACAAGGAGTACAAGAGGGAGCATTCGGAGGACGACACGTGGGAGACATTAACGGAGAACCTGATCGAAAACTTTCTTCCCAGTGAAAGTTATGAAAAGTTGATGTGTGAGGTCACCTTCTTGAAACAAGGAGAGAACGAGAAGGTGAGGACCTATGTGGAGAGAACCGAGAAGTTGGAATCTAGATTCCACGTGGTGTTGAGGAAGGGCGGAGACGAAGTGGATGCTACAATGGTGGGGATAAGGGCGATGCTCATGAAGAACTTCGTTGGAGGTTTGAGACCTGAGATTCGAAGTAAGGTGAGATACGAGAAGCCCTCTTCTAAGGCTGAAGCCATTCGAATTGCTATTAGAATGGAGGAGAGCTTAGAAGATGATGATTCTAGCTTGGTGGCTAGAGAAGTAGCTCCACCAGTTGTAGGAAGGTCCATTGTTTCAAACCCTTCTACTTCATCCACGATAGCGAATCCTAGTGTGGATTTTCAAAATGAATTGAAATCTATCACGGAGACTCTAGCAGATCTCAAGATCAATGTAGTACAGTTGTGGGAGAAGAGGAATCAGAACGTAGGAGGAGGCTCTAGGGGGTATGGAAATTATCCTCCAAGAGGAAATCCACCTTCAGGAAACTTTGCGGTTTCTTGCTTTTCTTGTGGAGGTCCTCATTTCCAGAGGAATTGTCCTAACCCTCGACAACATGATGGAGTTCGGCACAACAACAATGCACCGGCCACGCAACAAGCCAAGGATAAGGGAGTAGCATCCATTGATGTATTTCCTCATCAATGCACTTTTGAGAAAGGGGAGAGCTCAAAATCGAAAGTGGATATCCTTGCTCATGAGAAGAAGCGTGCCCGATTTGCGGACGAGTCGATTTTCATGGAGGACACGCCAAGTCGAAGTACACGGTCAAGTGGAGTGAGTCAACCAAGAGTACCAAGGAAGAAGTTGGGCATGGATGACTTTTCCATTTCATCTTCTCAAGCTAAGTATGACGTGGTGGAGGATGTAGGAAATCAGAAGGCCAATATAACAGTTGGTCAGCTGATTGCCTTGAATCCAGCCATTCGGAAGGAGTTAAGAGGAGGTCTTATCTCCACAAGGACCAAGAAGCGGAAATCTAAGGGGAAGGCTCACATGACCAATGTGGGAGTTGGGGTGGTGGATGCGGCTGCTTCGGAGGTATGTACACATGCTTCAAAGATCGAAGTGAGGATCAATGGACATGATGTATCAGATGTGTTGGTTGATGGTGGATCGGCTGTGAATGCCATGTCTGAGAGGTTGATGCAGAAGTTGGGTATGCAACCTTCTAGACCTTCTAGCATAATTGTTGGTATGGCCAACAAACAGAAGGTAAGACCACTGGGGGTGGTAGACAAAGTTGTGGTTAGTGTGAGGGGAGTGCAAACTTTGCTTTCCTTCCAAATTCTCAAGGAAGCTAGCTACGACTTGCTGTTGGGACGTCCTTGGTTGAGGGCGGTAAGGACTACGGACCGATGGCACAAGGGCTATTTGAGGATAGGCCCAAAGAACCATCGAGTTAAGGTTCCTTTGACGAGAGGAGGGGAATCCACCACTGACTCAGATAGACCAACTGACGAGTATTGGGAATCTGAGAGTGAAGAGAGTGGTAGCTTTTCAGAAGTTGACACAGACATCTCAACTTCTGATCAAGAAACATCATCAGAGTACTCTTCTGATGATAATGTTCAAGTACAAGTCATTGCTGCCATGGAGTTGTTGCCTAGGTCTGGAGTGAAGAAAGATCCTGACAAAGTGGAGATGAGCGAAGAGGAGGTGTGTCGACGACTGTCCACTCTCAGGTTTGGTCCCAAGGTTACCAAGGAGGAAAAGGCAAAGTTTCTGGATATATTTCGCAAATATATTCATGTTTTTGCCTTTAGTTACAAGGATCTTAAGCATGTGACGTTGGAGACTCATCGCATCGAGTTGGAGGAGAAAGCTCGTCCTATTCGGCAAAAGCAACGCCGAATAAATCCACCTACGGCTCTTGTGGTGAAGGAGGAGATCGACAAGCTCAAGGAGGCTGGCTTCATCTACGAGGTAGAAAATTCTGAATGGGTGTCTCCAATTGTGATAGTGAAGAAGAAGAATGGTAAGCTACGAGTGTGCGTAGATTACAAAAAGTTGAATGCTGTCACAAAGAAAGACTACTATCCCTTGCCTTTCATAGATGAGATTCTAGAGGAGGTTGCTGGTCATGAGTGGTATAGTTTTGGAGATGGTTATAGTGGCTATAACCAAATCCAAATTGCCTTAGAAGACCAACTCAAAACAACTTTTACCACTCCATGGGGAACCTTCGCTTTTAGAGTGATGCCGTTTGGTCTATGTAATGCTCCTGCCACTTTTCAAAGGTTCATGAATAGAGTGTTTGAACCTTTCATTGGAAAGTTTGTAAGGGATTTCATAGATGATTTTTGTGTTTACGGGAGGAAAGCGGATCATTTTGATCATTTGATCAAAATACTTCAACGGCTGGAGGAAGCTAAGGCTTCACTCAATCCAGAAAAATGCATTTTTGGATGTGAGGAAGGCCTATTGTTGGGGCATATCATCTCCAAGAATGGTATAGCGGTGGACCCAGAGAAGGTGACACGGATCATGGAGTTACCTTTTCCGGCGACTTTAACCAAGTTGAGGCAATTCCTTGGTATGGTGGGGTACTATCGACGGTTCATCTTGTCCTTCTCCAACAAAGCTCATGCCTTGACGAATTACATGAAGAAGGGAGTGGAGTACGAACTCATTTTCAAGGATGAAGCTGCAAAGAAGGCGTTCGAAGTTCTCAAGAAGGCGTTGGTGACGGCTCCAATTTTGGCGAAACCGGATTGGGGTAAACCTTTCATTCTCTACACAGATGCATCAAATATTGCTGTAGGATGCACCTTGAGTCAATTAGATGATGAAAAGCATGATCATCCAATTGCCTATGCTAGTAGACAAATGGTTCAAGCGGAGAAGAATTACTCAGTGACAGAGAGAGAGGCCTTAGCTGTAATCTTCTCACTTAAGAAGTTTCGACATTATTTGTTGGGTGGGAGATTCACTATAGTGACTGATCATAAGGCTTTGAAATACATTTTCAACAAGCCTAATGCTGAAGGGAGGATAGCTAGATGGAAGCTACTACTAGCAGAGTTTGATTATACCATTGAGGATAGACCTGGAAAGAAGCATGCTAATGCGGATTTGATGTCGAGAGCATATGATGATGGAGGAGATCAGTCAGTAGATGACACCTTTCCGGATGAGGACTTGCTAGTCATGGACACGGTGACAACAGTACCGGAGGAGTACAAGGAAATTTGGGATTTCATCTCTAGAGGAGAGTTTCCTCAAGGAATGCATCAAAGGGAGAAAAATGCATTAGTGAAGAGATGTCAACCTTATATGATCATGGAGAAGGTACTTTTTCATCAAGGAGCTGACGGACTTCTACGAAGGGCGGTTGGGAGAGGAGAGGCACTACAACTCATGAAGGAGTTTCATGATGGTGCAGTATGTGGAGGACATTTTGCGGGGAAGACATGGACGGGAGTAAACACAATTGGGACAAGAGGCTCCATGCTATCTTATGGGAGTATCGCACAACATGGAAGACATCTACCGGATACTCACCTTTTCGGATGGTGTATGGAGTTGAGTCAAAACTTCCCATACAGTTTGACTTGACAACATTCACAACAATCCAGCAAAGGTTGAAGAAATCAAATGGAGCAGAAGCCATCAAGTCTCGCCAACAACAATTGATGGAGTTGGAGGAAGCTCGAGCATTAGCCATGGTACGAGTGGAGCGGGCTCAACAGTTGCAGAAGAAGTATCACGACAAACGAAGTGGAAACCAGAACTTGAAGCCGTTCAAGGAAGGTGATTGGGTGATGCTCTTTGATGCAATTAGATACAAGAGAGCTAGGAAAAAGTTTCTTCCTAAGTATTTTGGACCTTTCATAGTTGAGAAGGTGTGGGGAAATTTCACTTATGACATCAAGGAGTTAGGAGGACGTCACTTCGATCGAGTCAACCACGACAAGTTGAAGTTATTCCATCGAAGATCAGATTCTTTCACTCCGAGGGCGTAGTGAAATCTTGGTCCGGGGGTAAATGTAAGACCGGGTGTTGCACATATGTACTAAGTCTTAGAAGTGGTCAAGGGAATAAGGATGATTAGCCAAGGCATAGCTAAGACTAGCTAGTTATGACTAAACTAGTTAGTTATAACTAAGTTTATCTAGTCATGACTAAGTTTAGCTACAATGTCTATAGTTGGCGGAGTAATTAGCGGAGTTCTAGAAGAATGGAGTGAGCACTTCTATTTTGTCTTTTACAAGGAGTGAGCACTTCTATTTTGTCTTATACAAAAGTTCTAGATTCCAAGGGATTAGATATTTGACTAGAAGCTTGGATTTGATTGGTTTGACTAAATGTATGAAAGATGATTGGCTAGACTAAGTCTAATGTTGACTTAGTGGCTAGGAAGCTTGTAGAAGTTTAAAAGCTTCCAATGGCATGTCGCCACCTCAACCTTGGATTCCGGAAGCTTCTAGAAGGTTTAGGTAGGCCAATGGCATGTTGCCACGTAGAGAAGGTTAGTCAAACTTACCTAGGTAAAAGTAAGTTAGGAGAAATTACCACATGTTACTATGGTAACTTCTCAAGTAGTATAAATAGAGAGGTAGAGTAGCACCTCTCAAGCAAGTTTGGAGAGTCATGTGTGAGGACTTGTTTCAGTAATGAAGGAGTGAAGTTTTTGAGTATCTTGGAGTATCGACGTGTGTTTGCATTTATGTGAAGAGGGTGATGTGAGGAGAGTTGTGTGTGAGTTGGAGTGATACATGAGAGTTTGTAAGAGAAGGTGTTTGGGACATGAGTGAGAGTATGAATCCTAGTCTTCTAGAACCATGATGCGCTACCACAAAGCCATCAGAGGTAGACCTGAGTGAGAGTCAGCCCGGAGGTTGCAGGACCACGTACATGATGACTTGGCAGTTTGGGTTCGTGCAACAAATATTGCGAGGAGATCGAATTCACTGGGCGCGCATCTTCTGGACTGCCACCCAACAAAACATTGGACTACTTTTAGGAGGATCAACCAATTACCTGTCCCTGTTCCTGATTGATTTTTATGGCAGTATGGGGCTACTAACTACTGCAGAGAGAAGGGAGTTTCTAATGCGAACTCACACGCAGGAAGGAGAGAAGGTTGTAAGTGCCAACAAGGTCAATACTGATCCAGAGAACGAGCAGAGTAATTCGCCTCCGTAGAGAACTGAACGATCTAGGGATAGACAAGAAGAACGGCCAGGGAAAAGAAAGAAGCTTTAGGGGGTCGTTGTAATTGAAGAATCTGTACGCATGACAGTTCCCATCAAGCTTAGATTGCCTAATGCTCGAGCTAGAACAAAGATGAAAGCAAGGCGATTGATACTCGAAGCGGACAACAGCACGGAAAGCGGAGCTGTTGCATCGCAAGGACGATCCAACCCAGAAGCTGGAGCAGAGTTAAATGTAGAGACTGTTGTAAGAGAGAAGGAAGTGCCAGTGGAGAAGGACCGTCAGACTTGTGTGGTGAGCACTACGCCATTAGTGACACGCCGGGCCACGAGGAAGGAGAAATATAAGGCTATCATGACGGAGGAAGTACCTATAGGACGAGATCAAGTTACTTCGGCGGGTACAAGGATGAGGGTTCCTTTGGAGATGCCAGCCGAAGTATTGGCAGTGTCATCGGACACCGAGGAAGATACTTTGGCCCTGCAGAAGATCGTTGAGAGGGTAGTAGAAGACGTAGTATGAGAGACGGTTGCACCACAGAAGGTGGTGTCACCACAAACATCCACTGGGACGGTCATATTGGAAACGGACAAGGATCCTTCGGCGGAGAAGATAAAGTCACAAGTACTCAATGTCACGTACGTGTTGTGTGGGCAGGTGATACCACTACTTAGGTATCTCGCCAACAAGCGTGAGAAGAATGCAGGTACCACCAACAACGGATCTTACGTGGAGCTAGTGCGTAATAGGACACAAGCAAAGACGACAGCGACTTCCGCAGCAGCAACGAAGGAACGGCAGTTACAGGAGACAGAATCAAAGTACGAGGTACTTCGGAAAAGATTGGCCGAGGAAGTCGAGTTGCGGAGATATTCAGAAAAGACCTGTGCGGGTCTTCGTGAGGACATTGAGGTCGTTAGGTGTGCGACAGTCGATTTCCGAGAAAGACTAGAAGTGTCTCTAACAGCCTTCAACGCGGAGTTGCGAATAGTAGACGAACTGACGGTAGCTTTAGAGAGGAAGGAATAGGTGCATGCAGCCGAGTTAGCGGCGAAGATGAAGGATCTGGCAGAGTGCAAAGCTGCTAGGATTGCGGACCAGAAACTAATAGAGAAGTTGAAAGCCTAGTGCAATGAGTTGAGTTCTCAAAGGTCGCAGGCTGAGGAGTAGTTATGTAAGATGGAGGCAAAATTGTCAGAGGCGGAGGAGAAGAACCGACAGTTAGCGGAGAAGACGAACGACGTCTTGACTGACAATGTGAACCGGTGTTTGCGAGGTTTTGTATTATGGCAAGTCGAGAATCAGAAGTGGTTGCAGTTACTAGATTTGGAGCGTCGTGCGACTTCAATGATAGCATGTAGTGTTAGTGGGCAACGTAAGCTAGCTAGGAAGTTAGATGTGTTTTTTACAAGTTCGTGTGAAGCAATGTTGACCTTGGAGTTGGAGCTTGCTGCCGTTTTGCGTAGGTTAGGTTTAGATCGGAAGTCGGATGGCAAGGCAACTGCCGACTCCGCAGACGTTATGCATGTTCGTAGCTTGCGCTAGAGCGGATAACATCTCAGAGTTAGTTAGGAATGAAGGAGTCCAAGGCATCGGCCTTTAAGGATCTTTGGAATTTAGTTTTTCTCCCGTTTGAGCTTGCACTATCCACGCATCTTTGTATTGAGTGTTTTGTCACCGCGTGAGAGGTACTTCGTGGCTTCGTTCGTCTACTTTGCTAAATGCCAATTTCTTTCCTCCACTTCTAGCAGTTTCACTTCCACCTCGCCAACTGCTCTTCTACTGCCGATCGCTGCGATCGCATCTCATTGCAGTGTAATGACAGATAAATACCAAAATGGAGCATAATGGTATAGATCCGATCCCACGAGGACAGAATCAAACACAAAAGTCACGATTTCTCACAAGATAGCATTATATTACGAAGTTTTACTTCTTAGGCCAATGCTACTTCCAGAAGACACTACTCAGCTAGAGCCGAAGACTCACAGGGTAGTGCAAAACCGTATTCACAACTTGAACCTTTTTCCAATCAAAACCTGTGATAATCGCAAGCGATCCCACACTTAAATTTCAGGGGGAAAACTTCCCAGCACTGCATACATCTCAAGACACTGACCCGAATACTCAAACCTGAACTTGCTTAAATCCCGCAGTAATTCCAGGCTACCCAAGACATCCAAGCTGAATACTCACAACTCCCGATGCGGTAACTTCGACAACCATGAGCGCCCTGTGCTCAATGTCTGGATCACACACCAGCACATAGACACACAGCGAAGACAAGCCAATAGACAGAAAAGCCCCCCCCCCCCCCCCTAGGAAAGAGCCTTGGGCCTCTTTATTCACAATGGCAAATCTGGCATATCAACCGCCTGAGGCGAATCGGCCTCAAGGACTGTGCCGTCCGATGTAACGGTTACAGCATCGTCTGAACTACTCTCTACTCCTAATCTACGCAACACGTTTACAATATCTACTTCTACATTCTGGCACGCCTCATTCAATTCCTCTGAAAATGAATTAACTAACTCTACAATCTGTTTGTGCCCTGCAGATCCGCTGATCTTCGCGCTCATCAGCCGTCGCTCCAGTAAATCCAACTTCAACCACTTCACCGAATCCAATCCCCACATCGCGAACCTGTTCAAGCACTTCTCTAACCACAATCTCAACACGTCGGTTGAATACTCTCGCAGCTGAAGGTCGGCATCCTCTGCCTTTTCCATTCTCCTTTGCGACTCTTCCGATCTCATCTTTGCCTTCGCTAACTGCTTCCGTAACCGTCGACAGTCAGATTCAACCTTTAATCTACATTTGACCTCCGAAGACTTGGCCGACTCGCAATCTGCCAATTTCTTGGCCCAATCCACTAACTCCTCCTCATGCTTCTGGTACCCGCCGACAGACTTGATGATAGCTTCTCCGCACGTCGGAATTCCATCTCATACTTCGCTTCAATCTCCGAGATTTTCCTACGAAGATCTTCCTCCGCCGTCTTCATATCTGCGAGTTTGCCCCGAAGTTCTTTGGCGATACGAGCTTCTTCGGCTCTTCGGGCCTCCAACTTAGGAAGTTTCTCACCATGCATCTTCTCTCGCTTCTCCGCAGTAATGATCAGCCGCTCCGCTCTTTTATTTGCCGCCTCGTAAGCTTTCCTGGATTTCTCCAGTCTCGCTACCAAATCAACTGTTACTTTCTGGACATTCTCATTAGAGATACGAAGTCCTCTACATGTCTCCTCCAACTCTGCACAGCGCCCGGATTCCTTCTCTAGATTCTGCTACAGTACTTTGCACTCAATTTCCTTCTCCCAAAATTGGACTTCTCGCTCTCGCACCAATGCAGTTGCGGACTCCCACTCCCTCTTTACTGCAACTGCTCTCTTGAGCTTTGTCATATTCCTAATCATTGGTACATAGAATCCTGGCTCCTCCGTTACAGCATACTTCCCTCTCTTTCCGTCCAAGTACTTCAACAATGGAACTACACTATCTTGCAAGAATTCAGGAAATGTAATTTCTAATGTCTTCACATCTTCGCCCGAAGTCTTCTTCCTTCTTCGGGTCTCATCTCTTCCACCGGAGATGTCGGCAATGTAATTGCCTCGGCTTCTACCACCGTCCCTCCTTCCCTTGCGACAACCTGTTCCAGAATCTCCTCGCTCAAAGTAAACTCCTTCTCCAGGTCCTTGTTCATCTTCATCTGTGGTGTCCCTTCGCCTTGCGCAAACCGTGTCTGCTCCGAAGACAGAGAAATCAGACTTACCAATTCTGTTCCCTCCTTCAAAGGTTCTGACGGTATGTCTGCCGGAACTTCGATTGACACCTTCGAAGGTACTCTTATCTCCACAGGTCGCATTACCTTGCTAGCTGCGACTTCGGATGTGTTTACAATTGGTGCCACCGTCTTCTTCACACTGCTGTCCGACACCTCAATTGTCACCATCCTCCGTTTCGCCCTCTTCTTTGGTCTTGCGCGAGCTCTGTGCTGTCTGGCTTCACTTACATCCATATCCATCCTTCTTACCTCGTGGGCCAATTCCTCCTCGTTATCACTCACGACCTTCCTTCTCTTTGCCAATCGTCTCTCTAACTGCTCATGCCTTTGAACCACATCCACCTGCACTGGTCCTCGAGCGGTTGTGTGTGTTGGAATTGAGGGAGGTTGGTTCTCGTCTTCAGTCCCTTCAATGGACTCAGCCGTCAGGATTTCCCGCTCTCTCGGAAATCATTCCTCCTCCTCCCTCGTAAGCAATCCCATCCCTCGATAGAAATTCACCAGAAAGGGAGTGATGTGATTGGTCAAAGGTCTCGTCCACCGGGAGCCTGCATTCACCCAGACAAGATCGTGAAAGATCCTTGCTCAATATACGCGCTGTCCCTTCAAAATGCGTTCGAAGAATCCTACTTGTCAGGCCGTCACATAAGTCGTGCGCGCCGGCCGTAAGATGTACATGATCCCCAACGCGATCGCCCTTCTCTTCGGATCTTTGTAATCAACAGTTTTCCATCCATTCGTTCCCTGTCTCCAGTCTCGAAGAGAGGCCCGTAAGAGAATTCCTCGCCGTGCGTAAGTCCTACGCTATTCTTCACAAATAGTAGATCTCCTTTGCTGCCCGCAAAGGGTCCCAATACCGTTGTCCAATGTTCGATAGTCCAAAGCATGGAATTACCGCGGAGCTTCTCGCCTTCGACCGTGCTCTTGTCCATAACTTCCTTGCAGATACTCGCTGAGACGCAATTCCAATTCCACAAAAGTATTTCAAGCCGCAGTTCCCTCAACTTGTGTCTATAGGGTCTCAATTCCTCGTAAGGCACCTTCAAGGGAACCAATTTCCTCAGCTTCTCACTCTTCTTGGTCGCCATGTCTTCAATTTGCGTTTCGCTAATCGCGGGTTGGCTCGATTGCAATTCCTCTCTCTCTCGCTCGTTCTTGCTTGATATCGCAATGTCGGCACGAAGTCTCCTCGTATTGCCTTTACCTTTGAAGCCCTAACATTGCCTTCTCCCGCGCCTCGTAGAACTTTCTTCGCGTGCGAGCATCGTCCGGCCCGTTGCATGATTTGAAATTGATTCCGATGTCTTCGCCGAAGACGCAGCTCTTCGTACGTCCATGAAAGACTGCGCCGAAGACACAAAGATCCGAAGATCTTAGGACGTAGACGAATTCTAACTAATCCTATCATAACTCCTATAAATCTACTCTTTCCAACTCATATACCTACCTTCTACACAAATATGTTTATGTTTTGTTGATTTTTAAAGAAAAACGAAAAAGTAGGCCCCATAGCAGTGGACTTCTAACTTCTCCAGCTCCAAAGACCGAGCGGCCTCACACTCTGCCAGCTCCTTCGCCTTTGCTGCCAACTCAGCTGTGAGCTTCTGATCTCTCTTCGCTAGATCCGCAATCAAATTCGTTCACACGGCGCAACTTCTCATTGAAGGTCACCCTAAACGCATCTAGTCTATCACGAAGGTTGACTGCTGCTCGCCTTGTAGTCTTAATGTCATCTCGAAGACTCTCACACGCCTTCCCAAAAAATCTTTAAAGTTCTGTCCACTCAGCTACTCTTCTCTAAAGTGTCGCGCACTCCAACTCCGACTCCCAAAGTTGCTTTTCCTTCTCCTCCAGCGAAGCCTTCACCGCTGCAGCTTCTACAGTCATGACCTCTACTTGCTCAACTGTCATGGTGGCTGCAGCCACCTTCGCCTGCGTCCTGTTACGGACTAACTCCACGTAGGATCTGACGTCGGATGACCCAACATACTTCTCCAACTTTCCTTTTAAATAACACAATACTTGCGGCAGATGTACTTGCAAAGTACATCTGCCGCATTGATCCCGCCCGACTAAGTCTCTTCCGTCAAAGGGGCGTCTCTAGTCTCCAAGATGATAGTCCTTGTAGACGTCCAAGGTGAAGCTGCCGGCTGTTGCTCTGTAACATCCCTCGCTACTTCTTCTACTACTCTATCCAATAACTCCTCCAACGAAGTTGGATTCTGCTCTGTGTCTGAGGACACTGACAGTACTTCTAAGCTCTTCTTCCCCAAAGGGGTGTACACCACAATCTTGGCCGAAGGTTTCGGATTCCGCCTCAGGGTCTCCACCTCCGTATCTGCTTCCTTCTTTTCGGCTTCCTTCGGTGCGTCTTTCTCTGGTATTGCTGAAGGTCTCCACTCTAAAGGCCGAAGATCCCTCTCTTAAGGTCCTTTTTCTTCTGTCCCTGCAACATATGCTTTTAACTCCATCCACTCTGCCGAAGTGAGCCGGCCTTGCAAAGCAGCTACACTACCTTTGGTGCTGTTGTCATCCTCAATTATTAGTCGCCTCGCTTTCATCTTGGTGCGAGCTCACACATTGACGATCTTGAACTTAGTGGGAACCGGCCTTCAGATACAAATTCCGGCACTTTGATCAAGCGTCTCCAAAATTGCAACCTCTTGCAGCTTCCGTCTCTTCTGCGATTGTTTTTCCACTCTAACTCTTGTTCTGTCTGCCCTCCTCAAAAGCAATGCGAGTTGAGTGTCTTCTTGGTCTACATCAACTTTGTTGGCACCATGTGTCTCATCTTCATCTACCGCATGCGTATGGAGCGAGAACTTCTTCTGCTCTTCTACGGTCAACAACCCCATCCCCCTGTAGAAATTAACGAGGAAAGGAGACAAGTAATTTGCCGATCCTCCCTCAGTCTCCCCATTATGCTGGAGCGTGACCAACCACTGGATCCTCACCCAATGAATGCGTTCTCCTCCCAAAGCTTGCTCTACAAATCTGACTTGTCAAGTCGTCATGTAGGTCGTTCAGGAAGGTTGAAGGATGTGCATATTAGCTACTGCTAGATTCTTTCACAGCCGATCGTGCTACCCTGTCGTTTGGAACCCATTCTTGCCGATGCGCGGTTTTTTGAACAGCGCCGCGTATGTCTTCACCTCTGCGTCTTACTTTGACACTCTCATTGTCAAAGGTGAGATTGTCGTCTTTGCCTACACACCGTCCCAAGTATCTCTTCCAATTCCAGATTTGTCATTGTTCGGGATTTCCTCGATGGTCATCGGCATCCGGAACACTCCCGTCATTCCATTACTTGACCATAGCTGCGCAGACCCAATTCCACCACTTCGGACACCTTGAGCGCGGTCAGTCGAATTACTCGAGTCTTTCCATGGTTGCTTCGGCAAATTCAAGTTTCCGCACCTCGATCGCTCGTCAATTTGCAACTGTGCTATCGTGAAATGTGAGGAACGAACTTGCGCTCCTCCTGGTGTAGTTCGGCGCCACAACGGTAGTGCCAACTTGTGCAAATTGAAGGTGCCACCATTTAAATTTCTTTCCCGTGCGTCTCCATCTTTTACTTGAGTGGGGATCCGTCGCCAAAAGTCCTTCGTTGGTAACCTCAAAGACTTTAATAGCGAAGGTCAAAAAACACTCTGCAAAAGGCTGTATCAGGCCTTTGGAGAAACAGGGTCTCCGCTTCATCTCTTCGTAGCTCGGATTACTGTTGTCCATTCCGCACATTCTAGAGCTAATTGGAAGCTAAACTCTATCTAATAGGATCCTTCCTATTCCCTACTCCTACTCGGCATCTATGCTGAAATTACTTATTTACTTCTCTTCTTAGTACTACTGCTCTAAAAGTTAAAACTTACTTGTATATACTTTCCAAACTACATTATTTCCGGAAAAACAAAAGAACTGCCCTACCACACTCCACAACTTGCTCAATTGTTTCTTAGATGTTATTTTTGTGAATCATGAATTAAGAAAAAATTTAATCATTGACAGAAGTATTCATTTCACTAGTTTGTTTTGGAAAACTTTGTTTAGTTTTTTCAAAACCAAATTAGCAATGTCAACATGTTATCATTTTCAAACAAAGAAAACCAATAGAAATGTAGAGAATATGCTATGAGCATTCATATATTAGAGTAACAAGAAGAATGATATACTCTTTTGACTTTTGTGAAATTTGCATACAACAAGTGTGTAAATACATTGACAAATATGTCTTCATTTTAACTCATGTATGTTGTTCATACCATTCCTCCATCAAGTTTGATGAAGTTTTCAAAAATAGAAAAATTTTCAACTAAAGTAGTCGCGATCAACGAGTTTGTGGATTACACCAAGCAAAGAAAAAGTTATTGATTGCTCAAAATCTACAAAAACAGCATGCTGATGCTCATTGTCGGGAGTTAGTTGTTCGGATTGGAGATTAGGTTTGGCTATCTACAACAAATTTGTCTCTTGTAGTAACATCAAAGTTTAACCCTAAATCCATTGGTCCTTTTGTGATATTGAAACGTGTAAGTGAAGTGTCATAAAAGTTGAAGCTTTTGTCATATATGAAATACATCCTATATTTCATGTGTCACGATTGCGAAGACATGAAAGCTTCGCCGTCTCTTCACCGTCCTTGTTGTTTCTCACATGATTGATGTGGATTAGCATTTTATCAACTTCTTGCATCTTGATGATAAGAAACTTGAGATGAATAAAGGGAATGTTGGACAAGCTCCTTCTCTCATGGATGTTGCACAATATCTTTCATGCTTTCGTTGATCCTTTGCAATTTTTAATGTGAGCAAGTTGATTGTACATCAAATTGAGCCCTATCACTAACATTGCCTTCTTCACATTACGATTGTACTCCTTGATGGTCTTAAGATATTTCTTGATGGCCTTTGCATCGTCGTCTTCATTTGGTGTAGGCTATTCTGCAACCTCCGGGCTGACTCTCACTTAGGTTTAACTCAGATGGCTTTTCGGTAGCTCATCATGATTCTAGAAGACTAGGATTCCGCATCATACTCATAATCTAAACACCCTCTCACACAATTTCTCAAGGTATCACTCCAACTCATACACTCATCGACACTCCAAGGTACTGAAAATTTGTCACTCTTTCATATATGAAACAAGTCTCTACATATGAACTCTTCAAACTTGCTTGAGAGTCTCTTCCCTACCTCTCTTTATATACAATTTGAGAATTTACCATAATAACAAATGATAATTCCTTTCTAACCTACTTTTACAAAGATAAACCATAGTAAGGTTGACTAGTTATCAATATGTGGCAACATGCCATTGGCCTCCTAAACCTTCTAGATGTTTACTAATCCCTAGATTGAGGTGGCGACATGCCATTTGTGACTTTCCAACTTCTAAAAACTTTCACTTTCCACTAAGTCAACATTAGATTTAGTCTAACCAATGGATTACTCCTTACTTTAGTCAAACCAATCAAAACTAAACATGAAGTCCAAAAGTCTTTTCTCTTGGAATCTAGACTTTTGTACAAGACAAAATAGAAGTGCTCACTCAAATCTTCTAGAACTTCTCTAGTTATTCCGCCAAGTATTGACATTATAGTTAAACTAGCTAGATTTAGTCATAACTATCCTAACCATGATTAATTCCTTGGCTGATTCTAGTTTTATTTCACACATGCAATATTTGGTCTTATATTTACCCCCGGACCAAGATTTCACTACGCCCTCGGAGTGAAAGAATCTGATCTTTGATGGAATAATTTCAACTTGTCGTGGTTGACTCGATCGAAGTGACGTCGTCCTAACTCCTTGATATCATAAGTAAAGTTTCCCCACACCTTCTCAACTATGAAAGGTCCAAAATACTTAGGAAAAAACTTTTTCCTGGCTCTCTTGTATCTAATTGCATCAAAGAGCATCACCCAATCACCTTCCTTGAACGGCTTCAAAATCTGGTTTCCTTCGTTTGTCGTGATACTTCTTCTGCAACTGTTGAGCCCGCTCCGCTCGTAACATGGCTAGTGCTCGAGCTTCCTCCAACTCCATCAATTGTTGTTGGCGAAACTTGATGGCTTTTGCTCCATTTGATTTCTTCAACCTTTGCTAGATTGTCATGAAAGTAGTCAAGTCAAATTGTATTGGGAGTTTTGACTCAACTCCATACACCATCCAAAAAGGTGAATATCCGGTAGATGTTTTCCAAGTCGTTCGATACTCCCACAAGATAGCATGCAACCTCTTGTCCCAATTTTGCTTGCTTCCGTCCATGTCTGCATCCTTGGCCAACATCATACAAAGAGTGTAGTTGATCCGCTCCGCCAATCCATTAGCATTGGATTTGTAGGAAGTGGTCACTCGAGACTTGATTGAAAAATGATCTAACATTCTCAATGATCATATAGGGTTGCCATCTTTTTACCAATGCATTCCTTTCTCTTGAATGCATACCTTGAAACAATTCTCCTTTGGAGATGAACTCCCAAATCTCCTTGTACTCCTCTGGTACCAATGTCACCGTGTCCATGACCAACAAATCTTCGTCCGGAAAAGTGTCATCCACAGATTGATCTCCTCCCTCATCATAAGCTCTTGACAACAAATCCGCATTAGCATGCTTCTTTTCCGGTCGATCCTCAATGGTATAATCAAATTCCGCTAGTAGTAGTTTCCATCTAACTATACTCCCCTCAGCATTAGGCTTGTTGAAAATATATTTCAAGGCCTTATGATCAGTCACTTTTCCACCCAAAAGATAGTGTCAAAACTTCTTAAGTGAAAAGATGACAGCTAAAGCCTCATTTGGGTCACTGAATAATTCTTCTCTACTTGTACCATCTGTCTACTTGCATATGCAATTGGATGATCATGCTTTTCATCATCAAATTGCCTCAAGGTGCATCCTACAGCAATATTTGATGCATCTGTATACAGAAGAAAAGGTTCACCCCAATCAGGTTTCGCCAAAATTGGAGCCGTCATCAACGACTTCTTGAGTGCCTCAAACGCCAACTTTGCATCTTCATCATTGAAGATGAGCTCGTATTTGGTCCCCTTCTTCATGTAACTCGTTAAGGCATGAGCTTTGTTGGAGAAGGACAAGATGAACCTCCGATAGTACCCCACCATACTAAAAAATTGTCTCAACTTGGTCAACGTCACCGGAAAAGGTAACTCCATGATCTCGTCACCTTCTTTGGATCCATAGCTATACCATTCTTGGAAATGATGTGCCCCAACAATAAGCCTTCCTCACATCCAAAAATGCATTTTTCTGGATTTATTGAAGCTTTGGCTTCCTCCAAATGTTGGAGTATTTTGATCAAATGATCAAAATGATACTCCTTCCTCTCGTACACACAAAAGTCATATATGAAATCTCTCACAAACTTTCCAATGAAAGGTTCAAACACATATTCATGAACCTTTGGAAAGTGGTTGGAGCATTACTTAAACCAAATGGCATTAATCTAAAGCCAAAAGTTACTCATGGTGTGATAAAGGTAGTTTCAATTGATACTCTAAAGCAATTTGGATTTGGTTATAGCCACTATAACCATCTCCTAAACTATACCACTCATGGCCTGCTACCTCCTCTAAAATCTCATCTATAAAAGGTAAAGGATAGTATTACTTCTTTGTGACAGCATTCAACTTCTTGTAATCAACACATATTCGTAGTTTACCATTCTTTTTCTCACTATCACAATAGGAGACACCCATTCGGAATTTTCTATCTCATAGATGAAGCAAGCCTCCCTAAGCTTGTTAATCTACTCTTTTACCACCACAGTTGTAAGAGGATTGATTCGTCGTTGCTTCTGCTGAATAGGGCGAGCTTTCTCCTCCAACTCAATGTGATGAGTTTCGAGTGTCACATGCTTCAAATCTTTGTAACTAAAGGCAAAGACATGGATATAATTGCGAAATATATCCAAAAATCTTGCCTTCTCCTCCATGGTAACATTTGGACCAAACTTGAGGGTGGAAAGTCTTTGACACACCTCCTCCTCGCTCATCTCCACTTTGTCCGGATCTTTCTTTACCCCCGATCTAGGAAGCAACTCCATGGTAGCAACCACTTGAACTTGTACATCATCATCTGAAGAGTCGTCTGACGATGTTTTTTGCTCAGAACTTGACATGTCGGTGTCAACTTCTGAAAAACTGCCACTCTTCTCACTCTCACATTCCCAATATTCGCCGGTTGGTCTATCTAAGTCGGTAACAGAACTTCCTCCTCCTTTCAAAGGAACCTTCACCCGATAGTTCTTTGGGCATATCCTCAGATAGCCCTTGTGCCATCGATCAGTAGTTCTCACCGCCATCAACCAATTACGTCCCAACAGCAAATCATAACTAGCTTCCTTGAGTACTTGGAAGGAAAGTAAGGTTTGCACACCTCTCACGCTTACCACAACTTTGTCAACCACACCAAGTGGTTTTACCTTCTGTTTGTTGGCCATACCAACAATTATACTCAAAGGTCTGGAAAGTCGCATCCCCAACTTCATCAACAATCTTTCAAACATTGTATTTACAGTAGAACCATCATCTACTAGCACGTCTGAAACATCATGCTCATCGATTCTCACTTTGATCTTTGAGGCATGTGTACATACCTTCGACGCAACAGCATCCACCACACCAACTCCCACATTAGTCATGTGAGCCTTTTCCTTGGATCTTTGCTTCTTGATCCTTGTGGAGCTAAGGCCTCCTCTCAACTCCTTCCGTATGGCTGGATTTAAAGCAATGAGTTGGCCAACTGTGATATTGGCCTTCTCACTTCCTACATCTTCCACCACGTTATACTTAGCTTGAGAAGATGAAATGGAAAAGTCATTCATGCCCAACTTCTTTCTTGGTACTCTTGGTTGACTAATTCCACTTGTTCGTGTACTCCGACTTGGCATGTCCTCCATGGAAATTGACTCATCTGCAAATCGAGCACGTTTCTTCTCATGTGCAAGGATATCCACCTTTGACTTTGAGCTCTCTCCTTTCTCAAAGGTGCATTGATGAGGAAATACATCAATGGATACTACTCCCTTATCCTTGGCTTGTTGTGTGGCCGGTGCATTGTTGTTGTGCCGAACTCCATCATGTTGTCGAGGGTTAGGACAATTTCGCTGAAAATGAGGACCGTCAGAAGTAAAACAAGAAACTACAAAGTTTCCTGGATGTGGATTTCCTCTTGGAGGATAATTTCCACACCCTCCAGAACTTCCTCCTACATTCTGATTACTCTTCTCTCACAACTGTATTACATTGATCTTGAGTTCTGCTAGAGTTTCCGTAATAGATTTGAACTCATTTTGCAAATCTACATTAGGATTGACCATTGTGGATGAAATAGTAAGATTTGAATCCCTGGATCTTACATCAACCGATGGAGCTACTTCTCTAGCCACCAAGCTAGAAACATCATCTTCTAAGCCTTCCTCCATTCTAATAGCAATTTGAATGGCTTCAGTTTTAGAAGAAGGCTTCTCATATCTCACCTTACTTCGAATCTCGGGTCTCAAACCTCCGACGAAGTTCTTCATGAGCATTGCTCGTATCTCCACCATTATAGCATCCACTTCGTCTCCACCCTTCCTCAACACCACGTGGAATCTTGACTCTAACTTCTCAGTTCTCTCCACATAGGTCCTCACCTTCTCGTTCTCGCCGTGTTTCAAGAAGGTGACCTCACACATCAGCTTTTCATAACTTTCATTGGGAAGAAAGTTTTTGATGAGGCTCTCCGTCAACGTTTTCCAAGGGTACTCCTCCACATGTTCTCTCTTGTACTCCTGGTACCATTTGAAAGCAGAATACTTCAAGAAATCCGGCAAAAGCATAGCCCACTCAAACTTCTTCCTTTCATTGTTTCATGTGCAAGCCCTCTTGAAGTCCCTAACAAAGACTTTTACATCCTCATTTTCCCTCCCATAAAACACTAGAAGCTTCCCCTTTTCCAACTAATATTTTTATTTTTATTTTCTATTGGAAATTTATATGGGACTCCCTGATACAATACAAACAACACTAACTCCATACTTGAATAATTCATCAAAGGAAACACAAAAGAAATTGGTTGCTCCAAGATAGCCAAAGCTCTCTCCTCCCCTAGGCATACAATGAGTCTTACCTTCATCATCATCTTCTCCATCATCCGAATGATGATCTCCATCTTCAGTTCGAGCTTGAACCCGCTGAGGTCACTTTCTCCGTTTCAGCACTTAGCTTGCCGTCAAACCCTTCCACAAGTGATTCTAGAAGCGCCTTCACTCCGCTGCATTCGTGTCCCGCCGGTAATCCAATCACTCCGCAATTGTCACAAAAGGTTGCACTTTGGGATTCATGTGGCGATGATGGTCCCAAGTGAAGTTTCAAATCTCCCAAGGTACTCTTGCTCCTCAATCTTCTACCCTTTTTCCGTAGGGAACAATTGACAACATTATGTCCCTCCTCTCCACAAGAAAAGCAAGTCTCACGTTTCACTCTTGGGGATTGATTAACTACTCTTTCTTCAAACTCCACCTTGAATTCTCTTGTATTGAAGTCTAGAGACACTATAACATCCAAACCTTGAGGTACTTTGGATAACCTAACCTTCCAGCCCCCTTGATCACTCATTTTTCCATAAGATGAAAACCACTCAAAAGGTCTCTCCCAGAAACGTTATCTACTAGGCCAAAACTGCGAATAAAGAAACCCAAAACTTTTGCTCTCTTATCCTGATTTTGTACCCCCTAAACTTCAAATCATCACAACTTCCTCTCTAGATGTAATCTCTCAGTGAAATTTTGACTCGCACGTAGGTAATCTTTCAATACACACGCGTAAGAAGTTTCAAAGCCTAACTTGAAATAAAGAAAAAAGTAATTTACTCTGTACAAACTTTCCAGAGAGCAAACTTTTGGTACACGTGAAAACCCCCTCAACTTCTAACTCTCATATCTTTCTGTTAACACATGATCTAGACCTGAAACAAAAAGGTAAACATTCTTTATCTTCCAGTCTAAAATCAATAAAAACTTTGAAAAATACCTTCAAAAATACTTTTTCGGTGTCTAATATCACTTTTCTCTCAAAAAAACATGTTTACGTGAACAAAACATACAAAATCACTTCTAGGCTATCATATGAGACTATTGGATAAACAAAGGTAATTTTGCTCTCAAGCACACTCTCCGCTCTTTCATTCCTCAATGTTAACACCAAGTGATACTTCATGGATTCTTTCTCTCGAGCTAGAAATTGAATCCTAAACATTTCGCCTTCTAGATTGAGTTCCCGGCAACGGAACCAAAAATGCAACCTCCGGGCTGACTCTCACTCAGGTTTACCTCAGATGGCTTTTTGGTAGCTCATCATGATTCTAGAAGACTAGGATTCCGCATCATACTCATAACCTAAACACCATCTTACATAATCTCTCAAGGTATCACTCCAACTCATACACTCATCGACATTCCAAGGTACTGAAAATTTGTCACTCTTTCATATATGAAACAAGTCTCTACATATGAACTCTTCAAACTTGCTTGAGAATCTCTTCTCTACCTCTCTATATATACTATTTGAGAATTTACCACCGTAACAAATGGTAATTCCTTTCTAACCTACTTTTACAAAGATAAACCATAGTACTTCGCAACCGATCTCGAAACCATGTCGTCCAGTACCCATTCTTGCTCGAGCGCGGTTTCTTGTATAGCGCCGCGTACGTCTTCTCTTCCGCTCGCGTCATCTTCACACTCTTGCTATCAAAGGTGAGATTCCCATCTTCTCTTGCGCACGGCCCCATGACTTTCTCCCAATCGTAAATTGACCAAAGTGCGAGATTGCCTCGGAGTCCATTGGCATCTTGGACGCGCTTGTCATTCCACTCTTGCACCATCACCGCGCACACACAATTCCAGCCTCACAACAGGAAGTCAAGCCTTGCAACAATGAGCTCGTTACGATAAGCTCTCAATCCGACTTCGGACACCTTCAAGGCCATCAATCAAATTCCTTCAACTCACTCTATGGCTGCTTCCGCAATTTCTCACTCACAAACCTCGTTGTGCTCTAATTAGCAAATGCACTCTTGTGAAATGTGGGCACTGAGCTCGCGCTCCTCCTTATATAATCCGTCGCCTCAACGGCATTGCAGATGTGTGCGAATTGAAGGTATCGAGGTTTGAATTTCTTTCCCGTGCATCACCATCTTCTAATTCAACGGGGTTCCTTTTCCTAAGATCCTTCGTATGTAATTCCGAAGACGCTAACGCCGAAGTTTGAAGACTCTTCGCCGAAGATTGTACTAGACCTTCTCCACTGCATCCCTTTGTAGCTCGTGTTTTTCTTGACCATTTCTCACGTTCTTGAGCTCGTTGGGTAAAGCACGCCGAGCTCTACTCATTGGGATCCTTTCTATCCCCTACTCCTACTCAAAATCTACTCCACAATTCCCTAATTACTCTTCTTATTATTACTACTGCTCTAAAAGGTTAAAGTTGCTTGTACTTTCTTCCCAAACTTCATTATTTACGAAAAAACTGCACTACCACACATCCAAACTACTTAGAAACCAAAGAACTCTTACTTGCAACTCACATGAATGAACTCATAACCTATGGAGATTGAAAGAGTAAAGAGAAGATTGCTCTAACAAATGTAGGGTACAAAGGGTGAGATTTTAACTTTTTTTGAAGCCCTTTACTTATAGTAGTTGATTGTTTAGTGGAAGTGGGCTAGTCTGTATCTCTTCACATACTCATGCCACATGTGCACCATGTGATCATTCAACTCTCTTCCTTTTCTTTTCTTTAAACTCCTCTCTTCTAATTCTACTTCATTGCAAACACTATTTACAATGACTTAACTACAAGTCACCTAACTTCCGCTCGTTTGAAACTCTTTAAATATAATCCAAGCAAGTCCACGGAATACTAGGACAGTACTATGAAGTTGGAGAAAAATTATTTATTTATCATAACCAGAGTAGCAAACCATTTTAACTTTGCAAATTTTTTATTATTATTATGAGTGAAAAGAATATCAAATATGATTCAATATTACTAGATTTCATTTTGAACATTTAACATAGTAAGATGATTATCATCATATTTAATCATTTATTATCACAAGTAGTTTTTCATTATGATAATGTGACAATGATTTTTAATGAGATGATAAATTCTTTGTTAACATATGTTTTACATCAAATAATCATGATGTTTTTCTATGTTATAATTTCTTGATAAGTCATTTACTTGAATGCATTAGTTGGAGATTTAATACAGATAGTACAGAAGTGATTTTTTAATTTGTGACATCAATATTTGTGATGTAATATAAATTAAATAATTTATATTACATTTTGTAGGTAAGAAATTGACATGGATGCATTAGTTGGAAATCTAAGACAATTATCTACAATGAAGTGAACATTTTTTATTAACTTATGATTTCCAGTTGCAAAAGTGCATAGTTTGATCATAAACTGAATATAAAGTATCATGAAAAAAGTGAAAAAAACTCTTTGGTTGAATAGATTACCAGCGTGATTGAAATCAAGCAAGACGTTGTTATTTTCGTTGTGATGATCAAAGTATATTACATCTTGCAAAAATTTATTTGATGTATACCAAATGAAACCTATCAACATCATATATCATATGATTCAAGATGAAACTTTTGACATAAAATTTGAACTTGTGAAGATTGATAATATATTCAATTTCAAATGTGCAATGATTGAAATTTTAATTCAAATGTTTTCAAAAATTAAAAAATAAGTTTGGAGAGACATTATACTGTGGAAATTTACAAATTTTGAATAAAAAACACAAGTCAATGTAATTTGGAATTATTTTATTTTATGTATAATCTTATTTCTTAATTTTTTATTCATCTACAATTTGGTTTTATTTTATTTTATCTTACATCTATATCATGTTAAGATATAGATGAAAATTCAGGTACAATATCAAATTTCAAAGATATCAAATTATCAATCAAAAGTAAGAATTTTTGAATTTAACTAAGATTTTGAATAATCCTGGTTATTGTAATCAACTTTTACTTGTATATGCAATTTAATATACAATCATCATAACTTTTGTTTTATTAAAATTATTGCAGTATCTATCATCAAAATTTACATAAAATATTTTCACTGATTAGATTTGTGATTTTAGTTATCAACGAATATTTTTTTAATTGAATTTGAAATCAAATAAATGACTCCTCACTTTCAACTATCAATGACGTGACTAAATTTTGTTTATTTAGAACGGCCTATTTATAAATTTAAATGATGATTTATTAAAAACATGAAAAAAATGATATTATTATTTTCAAAATAAATAAAATTCACAAGTGATGGAAAATAATTTGTTATCTTTTACTAAAATGATAGATTTTAGATATATCAAACTTTGTAACAAAAAATACATGATAAAACACCAAAATTGTAAATAGTTGATGCAAGCTGACATGCCAATATGTGGTTTGCCTATGGCTACTCCACAGGAACGTAAGGGTTTGCTTAAAAACTCAAAACCAATGTTCAGAGTAATGTCCTGCTATTGCGTGATATCCGTTTCTTGCACATGCTGAGGTCTCCGTGTTCGTAGCCGAATGAACCCTGGATATCTGGATTAAGTTCCGAGTTGAGTTATAACTAGCAAGTTTACATGTGACTAATTTGCCGCGAGATATAACATCCCTGTTTTTAATTTGACACCTCTTTGCATAACTTATTTTCCTCCAATAACTTGACAATTGCACCTTGTACTAAATAAAAAAATAATGTTAATTGCAATCATAAATCCTATGATATATTGTGCACAAAAATTTTTGATTAGAATGGGTGTTTTATCTTTATAGTCAAAATTTTATTCGATGTTTTTATAGCTAGAAGATTCAACCAATTTCTTTATGTTAATTCAAGGGTTTCTGATTAATTTTATATTTAATGCCACCGAATTTGCTGCCAATGATTGGCGCTTGTACACGAGAGGAAAGCAGTGCATTACTGTAAAAAAACAAAATAGAGGACAAAATTAGTCAACTAAATACTGAATGAAAGAAAAAAGAAGCAAACGAGGTTGGCGAGACAGGTGCTTAACCATATCGAGGACGCTCACGGCAGAGTGACCTGGATATGACCCGACCACGGTACCCGAACTGGATGTCAAGGCCAACCAAGATGCTGTCAACAGGACTATGGTAGGGCCGACAATGTGGAAAGTTGTTGCTGTGGCGGTGGTGTTGTGAGGAAATGGGAAACACGGCCACACAAAACGACGGATCGATACATAGCAAGCTCCAGAAGCACAAGCCTACTAATAGTATGCTCTCTCGTCGTTGCTTGTGCATCGAAGTGGCCTCAACGTCGGCTCTCTCAAAGAAACTCTAGGAAATACAATCATGTAACGCATTTGCTTGGTCAGTAAGCAAGCGTTGTGTGTGAAAGCGCGACGACATGTTATGGCTTGTCCGAGACATTTCGGCAATTCTTGTCCTTACTTTTTCGGTCTTCTGTTTGGTCCTTGCATTGTTAGCATGCTTTTTCTGCTGTGCTAATTGACCCTGGGCCACTTTCGGCATAGACTCCCAGGCCCACGCAGACACGTGTCCGGCTCCCATACCTCGACGAAGCAGGCGTCGTGTGGTTTGTGTTAGAACGAGCTCGGTGATTCGCCGATTGGGTGTCATGAGGTGGCTTGAAGTGCAAAGCATGGAAGTAGTGCACTTTGAGTCCCACACTCTATCCAACATGCTGCCTCTTTTCAAGGACGATGCAGCGATAGCGGCTTGGTGTGTGTCCATTCCTTCTCACAACAGGCACAGCCGGTGGCCGGTCCTTGACAGGAATTGTCTCCTCGCTATCCGGATGTCTTCCAATAATGGATATCCGATGTCCTTTCCTGTTTTTGAACATGAATTTGTGTCGATTGGTTAATCCCTTTTTCTTTTGCGGAATATATCTTTTATTGGAAAAAGCAGCAAAATGCTCATAAATCTGATGTCGTAAATTCCGTGATGCCCACCCAGTTCATCCATGCAGGGCAAAGTTTGCGATCAGCTTTTATATTTGGTACAGGCGATAAGAGGCCTGATGAAAGAGGAGAAATATTTATCAAAAGATATGTAACATACGGGATTACTTTTCTGTATTCTACTATTGTAGACGTACATCACGGTGGCGCTTTTCCTATCCTTTTAATGCAAGGAGGGCGGCAGATGGTCGGAAATATGTGGCTCCTGCAGTAGGAGGGTCATATGGGTGTCTGGAAGTCACATTGTGAGTATGGCGTGTAGACTGGCCATCGTCTATTCCTAGCCAGGCTGGCCCTAGTTCTCGCCCTGCCCGCTGCCAGATGGTCATTGCCCGCCGGAGTACGTGCCCGGGCGTCTCGAGGTGGCCACGTCAAGCCAATGGGCATCGGGCTCAGAATCTCAGAATCTCTTGTGGTCTTCCCTTCCACCGCGCGGGTTCTCCCCGTCGGCGTCTTTCGCCCTTCTGCTGATTCTCGATGGTCGGCCATGCAAGTCTTTTGACAGTGGCTTCGTTAGTGCAGTGCGATTCCGTCTTCCTTTGTTTCCATAGTGTTCTCCCGACTTCTATTCGCAGAAAGTAGGTTGGTTTGCGTGATTTCGCCATAGAAGGGCCCGGACAGAGATTTATAATGTAGACATATTGAAAGTTAAAATGAAAAGAAGAAAAAGGTTTTACCCCAACATGAGGTGATTCTAGTCACTTCTGTTGTATGGTCAAACAAACGAAGGGGGGCGTATGGAATGAGAATGCAAACTCAATGTCAGAACTGATCTCAGATTCCAAGATTGACCTTGACGTCAGTCAGACGGAGTCAATCACGTTCTAATCACAATATTTTCCATTTTATGATCTAGCTTTTAAGAGATGTCCAAGCAATTTTCAAGGAAATCTACATTTTTTATACTCTCATTATATTTTTGAAGTTATATTATAAAATACATAGTATTATTAAAATTGAACGAAATCTGATGTTCAAATAATTTCAGATTTTATTTATTTGCTTTCTATCTAACACAAGTTGCTAAGATGTTTAGCCATTTTCATAATTAAGAAAATCTGGAAAATGCAAAATAACAATGCAAACATAATGATGTGATATGATTATGAATATGAATTAAATGAAACCATAAAAACTAGACTCTAAACATTTAATATTGCTCTCAATCATATATTCATATCTACATATGACTGGAAAACTATACAAGTTAATATTATATTGGTCTAATTATATATGATTAGTAAATGGATTTCCAATTGACTACTCATATATTTTGAAATAGACTAAAATGTATTGTATTTTTTACATATATATTACTTGAAAAAATGTCTACATCTTATGCTTATGTCATAAAGTTTTATTGCATTGCTGATTTATCTGCAAAAAATGAAAATTGATTTTTCATCATGAAAAGCATATAATTGATATGAGCTATATCAATAGAAAAAATAGAAATTATATATAAAATAAAATGATCACTTAAATATTATTTTATTTTATTTTATTTTTTAAAACATGAAATTCGATTTAACATCACTGGAAAAAATGAGTTCATAAATTCACTATATTGATGACATGAACCGAAAATTCATTACATGGATTTAAATAGAATTTATTCTGCTAAGCATAATTAAAATATATTCCTATATACATTCAACATAAAAAAAAATATGAAATTTTAGAGATTAATCAAAGGAATAAATTAAACTCAAGAGAACATTTTTTTATAAAAATAAGCAAGAACAATCCCAAAAAAAAATTCTTCATTGATCTATTAATTTGATTTTTTAATGAGTGAAATTATCTTCGATTTGTAGAAGACATCAAAACAATAATATCACTCTTCATAAGCTGATGTTCAAATTGTATTATTAAAAAATTATGATAATACCTCTGTATGTGTATTCTAAAAAAACTTCATGTTGAATCTTGATGGTATATCATTATGAATTAATCTGATTTGTAAATTTAAGTCTTTGCCTAATTTTAAAACAATATAGTTTTTGTAATCTGTTGCTTGCACAAATATCTAGAGATCTTCATAGTTTGATTACAAATTTAATCCGTGTTTTATATTTTATTTCCATTTGATATAATATAAGAATTAATAAAATTATATTTTATTTTATCAAATTTTATTTGTAATAAATTCTTCATTCATTTAAAAAATTTTGATCTAAATTTGAATGACCGTTTTTGAATGAAACTGATTACGATTTCAAATTTCTGAGTTCAAAATAATTCATCTGGTCATTTTAAATTAATTTTCTGTTTTTCCATATATATTATCAACTGATTATTTTAAATTTTATTAAACTTTAAAAAATGTATAGAAAATTGTATCTTTACTTTTCTGTCAATGCATAATATTATATTTTAAATATGATATATTTTATTATATTTTAGATAAAATTGCATTTTTTCATTAAATTCAAGACTTATGTATTACAATGAATATGTATAAATTTTAAAATAAAAGATCTTTTATCCAACTTCGAAATCATTAACAATTCATAATTGTAATAAATTTAATTAATTTTTTATATCAAAATATTTTTTTAATTTTTATTCAATAATATTATATTGAACATTTCATATATAAAATTGTGAATTTTGAAAATTTTGTCTAAGATTTAATCTCCTTGATAATATTTTTTTCTTCGAATCTTTAAATAGTCACAATCTCAATAACATCAAAAAATTCAAGTAAATGAATTTCAAGATATATTTTTATTTTAATGTGTTAAAAAAAATCTTTGTATGCTTTATATCGTTCAGTCTTCCCAATGATTTTGATTCCTCAGATATTGAATCCATAAGTCTGAAAAAGAGTATGCTGTATATGAATAATATATTATATTTTGATTAACATTCATTGTGTCATAAGATAAATAAAATTTGATTATTTTTCAAATTTTATTTACATTAAGATCACATAAATTTTTAATTGAATAAAAATTTTCTGATTTATTGATGTAAATTGAATTGAATCCTTTAATTTAGATCAATCTATTATGAAGATGAAGAATTTTCTTCGAAACATGACAATTTAACAGCAATTATTCAAATCATCAAAATCTTGTTTATAATTATGCAAATTTTATATCAAAAACTGAGAAGATCTGAACTACTATATTATGTATGTTTATTTAATGAAAATTTCGTTTGCATTGACTTTCATTTTTTATGGTATAATTAGACATCTTATATTATTTCATATGCCTTTCAAATTTTTATTATTTTTTTTAATTTTAATTTCATTGAAGGTACAATGTATAATTTAGTGGTTTTTAGATTGGGATCGAATCTTTTCTGAGTGCTGCTGAAGACATTATTTGTCATGCACAATTAGTCAGTTTAAATAACCATGTTATATACTTTCATTATTAACTGATTGATGGATAGATTTTTTTTTTGACGATCGCGTAGAGCCACACGTGTATACCAGTGTTTAGACGAGACTAGAGGTACCAGACGAGATTACGGGTATCATGTTTAGCACAAGTAGTAAAAGTCAATCAAACATGTCGAGTCAACGTAGACTGAAGCAAGGAGAAACATGCCATGTGCTGCTTATTCAGCTTTAACGGGCAGATATCACAGCCGCGTGAAGTAAGACTGAGGTTTTTTGTTTATGATGCTTCATTTCCTCTGGGAGAAATGTAACTCCTCTCTCTTCATGAAATAATGAGATGACGTATGATGTTTTTTGTGGATGGCACTTGAGTAAAAGAGGAACTTTATCGAACACTTTATATACTATATTTGCGTTCGATATCGCCTACAAACCTGCCCTCGAAGAGAAAGAGCGACTGAAGCCGTCTAGAGACAAACATGTTCACAAAGTTTTTGTAGACTTCCTTTTAAAACTTCTAACTGTAATGCTCATAGTTATATTTTACAAAGCCCTTCGAAGAATTTGAAGGTATATCCAGCTTTCTTCGTTCAAGTTATCTCTTAGACCAATTTATACAATTTAAGTGATTTTTGGAAGCAAGGGTGGTGCCTGAGAAATTTTCTAGAAGCAGTTGGAACCCGTATTTCATCTAGGATGAGGTGCCAACTATGATCGACATAGGGAAGTTGTATCCTTTCACAACCCAACTATTTCGAATGTTGCCCATATGTTACTGATGGTTTACTCTACGTACTTTGGAAGGACATAAGTAACGCAAATATTTCTCGTTAGGTGTGTCCCGTACTTGTCCCTTTTATTGATTAGGTGTACCATATGCATCTGCCTTTTGTTGCATCGCTATATGACACTGGAAGCATCTTCTTATCAACATTGTGTATAAAGTTTGACAAGTGTATATGATACAAATGGATCAGTAATATCTAGGCACTGTTGGTTTGATGCTTTGGTTTATCCGAAGACCATTCAGAATACTTGAAATATATCATTTTAAATGATTTTTTCTTACATAAGGCATTTCTTTTCTCCTTCCCTATTTGAACTAACAAAATTTTACCTCTTATAAAACACTTGCTGCAATCATACAACTGGGCGACGTAGAGTAAAACTGACTTTTATCTTGACAGCAATTTTTTAATGGTTAATTTTTACAGTGAGCGTCAAGTCTTATGTTACACACTCTGCATTTGAGGTGCATTGTGTCTATGTAAAGGCAATGCAACAAGAAGGCTAAGACGCCAAAGATAAAACAAAAGAGATGTACGAATTGAGAATACAGTAGCAAAATATAAAGTAGATGAGTCAGTGAGGTACTCAAATCATAGGGAAAAATAACAATCCTATATCAAATAAAGGGCAAATTTTTTTGAAAAGATATAGGATTTTAGCTAGTAACGATATCTAAGACATGATCTTTTGATAACTTATGCTGTATGTGCAAGGGAATAGCTAGCAACTATTTACACTCTATTTCATTTGAACTGAGTGTTTGCAGCCTATACTAATATCATCCAGGAAACAAAATGTTTTGGTTATCCAAACTATTCAGTTTAAGTGGTTTGGAGACGATATAGGGGTTCAAAGAAAGATCGTTTATCAGAATTATATCTACATGTATAGCAGTAGATAGTGTCAAACATTAAGCAATCCAAAATTAACCAACATAACTTCCTAAGAAAATGATACAGTTCTTGACTAATATGATACACTCTTACGTGCTGTTAGTAGAATATTGTTTCATACGGAGTTTTGGGTCACATGACTTCTTGTTTGATTGAAGAAAAGATAATAAATATATAAGATGTCATTAGAATGTAGTATTTGCTATGGCTTGATAGATTACATATAATATAAACGTCAGTGATATGTATTGAAGTCTACTGTGAGTTGAAGAGTTGTAAAATTGTTGTTTTTTAAATCATGTGAATGTTACATCTGTTGTGATTATTGATTCTAGACATAATAAAATTTGTAAAATAATGATGTTTTGATGTGTGGCAAGTTGAAAAGCACTTGTCAAGGATCCAAGTGAAAGAATAGAAATTATCTAAGTCCTTGTTCTTGTAGATTTTGAGTTGTGTTCAATATTGAAACATTTAACATGAAATGGCCAAAATAGATTACATGAGAACTATATAATAAGTCAAGATTAATTGGATTCCCCAAAGTAAACACTGATGTGTAATCATTTGACTGACGTTCGGTGACTCTCTCACGTGAGAATCAATATTGATAGAAAATCTCATCTTCCAATACTAAGAACAGAGTGTAGATATGTCACTCTCTCATGTAAGATTCATTATTAGTGGAAATTCTCATTATCCAATACGAGGAACAGAAGTTAGATACGTGACTCTCTCATGTGAGACTCAATAGTGATAGAAGGTCTCATTGTCCAATACTAACAGCAGATTGTAAATGTATGACTCTCATGTAAGAAAACACTTGCTTAGAAGAGATGAGAATGTGAACTATGAAAAGAATTCAGAAAAAGAATGTGTCTCTATCAAGGTACACCAACCTCTCTAGAGATGAATCAAGGCGTCACATGTTGGAGAACCAGTCAACCTAACAGCTGCTTTTTGTTTGAAAGTATTTCAGAACCTTTGGGGTGCTTGTTTTATGGCGGTTGCTTGTTGGGGGTAGTTTCATCCTTTTTGCCATCTACTCGGCCCGTCTCACTTGTTGCTTGTTCCGCTCTTCATGGTTGATGCCATCGCTATTTTCCAGTTCAAGCGTGGTCTCCGGTTTACACACGTTGAGTCTGCAGGATCGAACTGTGAACCGGAGGAAGAGTACGAGAACGAAGTATATTATGACCAGAAGTCCACGGTGAGATCCAAATTCTTTCACTTTGCCGTCTGAAAGAACGAAGAAATCAACTGCCGTCCAATCACAGAGGGTGAAGGATGTGAACGGCAAAGACTTTGCCACCTGCTTGCCTACAAAGGGATAATTACTCTTCAGAGCCTCTTTTGGATTTTCGGTGTCATCGCATCGCACGCGCGGGGAAGAAGAAGCTGCAAGACAAGAAAACTTGTAAATTTTCTTACTTTAATGGTCGCGGACGACCGGAGTCCAGACCCTGAAAGTAAACCAGCCACGAAGCAGCCGGTTAGATCTAGTGGTCCTGAAACTCTCCTGTGGACGAATACCGCGCAGGATGGCGACAAGGCAATTATCTTCATTTCTAATTTAAACCATAAAACCATAAAACCATTCGAATTTGGGGATAGGACAAAAATCTCACTTAATGGAGAATTCAGAGTTTTCTCCAAGCCCAGAATGGCTAGACAGAAACCTTTAAGACAGCAACCTATATTTTAGCACGTCATAACAATAAACTGCCAACCGTCCCCTGTCATTCCAATCAACCGAAAAAAACGTGCACTGTTACTCCGACTGGACTCTAAACCTCAGCAAACTCTTAAACCATGACGACTCGGAATATTTCACGGACAATCGGCGTCCACGGTTTGTGATTGATTTGGATGTTCCGTCTTTGTCTCCGAATATATCTTCGACGTATGGAAAACCACCAAACAGTATCAGTCTCTCTGCTGGTTGTTGCTGTATTACTTGGTACAAAAACAGTCCTGGTTTACTGCATGGAATGCAATGCATAGTTACTGAAGGAACACTCTCACTGTGCGTTGATCTATACCGGAAGATTCTTCTAGAGGGTGGTGCAACGCACCACGCCTTTGTAGTCTTCTGCGCCGTGCTTTTGAACTCCCAAGCCAAAGCCTACCCTCTTGCAGCGACCTCTTTCCGGGGAAAAAGGTAATCTGTGCACAGTAATATCACTTCGAGAGATGCATATCCCTTTCATCCACATGTGAAAATTGAGAAACTTCGGCCACTGTATGTTTTCTGTGATTCATTTCGGGCCTTTTACCTAGCCTCTGTGAAGCTTAGCTCTCTCTCTCTCTCTCTCTCTCTCTCTGTATTTTTCATTTCTGCCATGTATTGCAAAATTGTCATTACTACAGAGGTTTGATATCCTAAAATGATATAAGTCACTGTATACATTTTATGATATGTATATACTGTAGGAATAAATTATTCCATTTAAAAAAAATTTGGTGATAAAAAATATGAATCATAAATATATTTTTAAATATGGAATATTTTTTCCTTTCATGAGAGTTTTTCCAGTCATGAATAATTCTTGATTAACAAGTCATTTAGATCAAACTATGAATAATTCGTAACCGAGGAATAAACTTATACAATTTTCGGTTTTTTTTACTAAAAGTATCATCAAAATTTGACGATAGATATATGAGTTTTCTTTCAATGATTGTATTCCTCTCTGAGTTGCACAACATTTTATCAATAATAGGTACAGTTTTTTCTGTTGAACTATTGACCTCACGGTTGTAGTACAAAATTTGAAGATGATTTTTATACAGAAATATTGCTCTTGTCTCTAGTCATCAATTTCAAGTTCAAATATATCAATATTTCATATATCATGCAAAATTAACAGCTTACGTTCTCACCACAACTTCCCAAAATTAATCATAATTCTCTATTATATTCTTTTCTCAAATCTCTCAATACCTCTCATCTTATTTTGTGCTCAGTTCCAAGAACAAAGCTTCAAACTTGAAAGTAATATATGTATTTCCAAATCTTAGAAATCAATTATAAAAAATCTAGATCTTTATTGTTATAACGTGCTTCAAAAATCACATCATATCTCACATTTAAACTAGATGCAATTTTCAAAGTTTAGGCGATGAAAATCAGTTCTCTATTGAAGTTTCTTAGATACAAATTATAAAATCAAATCTAATTTATTTGTTCTTATAACTAATATATCATTAATATTTTTCAATTTATAGATATTTTTTATTCATATCGATAGCAAACTCAAGACTCCTTGCTTGATTTTTTTTGGAAGGAAAATTAAATATAAATAAATACATTGAATGATTCATACACATTGAAAATCTAATCCGATTTATCTACAAATTTTTTTTTTGTTTTTTCTCTAATTTGTAATTTTTTTGAATTTTTTCACATTTTTTGTTATAGACTATTATCAGGCATATCAGTACCCTTAAGATAGTTAGACTTTTGAATACACAAGTGATTTGGTATTCTATTTGAAAATTTTATTATGATGATATGTACTCCAATTTACTCAAGATCATCACCGATTTTGATTTCCAAGGAGAAGGATTTGAATATAGTATAAATGAATATAAATTCTCCTTATGTACATGGTGAGATATCTACTGATTTGGGTACTTTTTCAATACATTATAAGATTTTGATCAAAATAATACATGATAAATCATATTTATCAATATTCTGTATTTTTTCTATTGATTAAATAAATCATTGCAAACAATGTCAATGTTTTCAAAAAATAGAATTATTATCTTAGTGATGAAAAATTTAGACAAATTGTTATGTTGACCTGCAAACATAAATAGATGTAAGGAAATATCAAGAATAATCTTACAGGATGTAAGGAACGATCTTCAGATTGTAACTTACGGTTGACTTCATGTTGCTTGAGGTAATATGTGAATGATCGCATGAATCAATGCCTCACCATAATCAGAGATAGTACATATTACCAATTTATTTGGGGCAGTGGAAGCTTCAATTACTATCTGTTTAAACAGGAAAATTACACTCATAGTTTTCTGGATGGAATCTGGTTGTAACAATGTCATAAATGGCTTATAAGCGTTGAGCGATGTTTATAAACGCCAAACGGTGGAGTCTTTGGAGGTGTCGCGAAATCTCTTTCTACATCTATGCAACTGAACATAGAATTTATCTAGTTAACACGACAGGTTCTTGAAGATGTGGTGAAATTTTCAAACCAGAAGATTCAAACCAAGAGAAATAAGTATATTGTATTAATATTTTTTGTGCAGAGATTGTTAGGTCGAGTTGTTCTCTACCTGTGGTTAAGACATGGAAAAATAAATTGGCAAAGTATGTATAAACGGATATATTCAAAATATTTAGGTTCTGTAGGAATTAATTGCACAATTGTGATTTTTTTTTTTTACCAATTGATTTTATCCTTACAAGATTTGAATCTTGCCATTCTTTTCGCTACATTACTCCATATCTGGAGAGGGATATATAGTGAATGCACATAAAATTTCCACTCAACAATATGAAAGCTACTTTTACCAATGAGAGTCTATAATCTGAACAACGAGTTGCCACTTCTTTCTTCTTTATTTGGATCTGCCTGTGAAAGAAGTATCAAAATTAAAAAAATACTGTACACATTCCCTCATACTCTTCAACTGTCCCTTGCCTGAATTACCTTCTCTCAATTGAAGAAATCGTAAGTCAAAATTGCAATTTTTTAATCTACTTGGCCCCTCTCTCACTATTAGTTACTGAAGGAAGTGCTGCATTCACACTTATGGACCGTGGGTAGCATTCTTTCCTTCCATCCATCTCCCTTTTTCTATGGTGTTGTAATTGAAAAAGGTTCCTAATTTCGCGTGATCCTCGCTCCTTTTTCTACACTTCAGGAAAGGAATACCCCATGAAAAAGTTAAAAAAGCCCGTAATAGCCCGTAAGCGAAAATAACAAGATTAAGTGATAGCAGCAAGGCTGATTGGTCAATAATATTTGAGAAATTGAATGCAAACATACCTTCGTATATGAAATTAAACCTGTAGATTGGATTGTGATCCAACCAACAAGGTAAAGGTAGAAGAGTAAGTTCAAACCCAGATGTGGGCCAGAGGGCCGAAATGAAGGGTTTCGCTTATCTGAAAGTAAACTGACCAGCAGATATGGTATCATACTGAAGGTATTATCCAGGCAGGTACCGGCAACCCGATAACGTCATGGGCATTGAGAGGAGCAAGATTTCCCAGCATAATTGCATATGTTTGTACATACGCGTCCGCGTTTGTTTTCTCGACGCGTGTCCTCAGATGTGACCGCCCTGGCATTATTTGACTGCCCGAACTGCAGCCCGTCGAAAAGGACCGGTCTGACTCACTTGTCTCCGAGATACCATACATGGACACCTATAATCGCAACTTCGGACAGCAATCAAACCAATGTACTTCCATTTTGCTTATGTGCCGCATTCCTATAAGTTCCTCATTATTTTGTGAATTCTATTTTTGTACACTTGTCATCTTGTAAATATCCTTCTACGGAGAGTTCTTATAGAGAGAGGCTGCCGCCGGCTTTTGCCACCCGTGATCCGTTCCCGTTACCACCTCATCAGCTTCTGTAGCCAAATCATCGAGGAGAGTGTCCACTTGTTCAGGGCGTTCGACTTTGTCTGTGCACCATGTCTTTACACGCGAGGGATTTTTCAGGTGATTTACATGTGTTGCATCTGAACGTGTTTCAGCTCCATCCGAGGAGTATCTCAAAATGGATCGGCGAGACCCATTCAAACATGAAATGAAATAGAATCCATGTACGAGGGTGCAATAGTCCGCCTCAGTGAACACATTATAGAGAGGTGAAAGTTACAGGTCAGCAATGTAGGGCTTTCCACGTCATAAAGTACTAGATGTCCATAGTGACATGGATGATAGAACTCAAGTCGTGGAGGCCACGTAGGAAACCCGGAACGGGAAGAACGAGGATGCGAAACCCGGCGGGCGCGATGGTTAGGGCGGTAGCATGCGGTTTGACAAATGGCCTGTTGCACGGCACCGTGAGGTGAAATAGACACGTGGCGGTGTTTGTTTGTCCGGCACGTGACGTCGGGCTTGCTGATGACACGTGGCCCCTGCTTCCATGCCCTAATTTCGTCCTCTCATGCTCCACGGTCGCCCTTCTCCTCTCAAGACGAAGACCTCCTTCCCTGCCACGGTCCATTCACTCATTCTCGACTATCTGACGGGCTGGCTTATCCTCCTCGCTCATAGCTCTTGCCCCCCTTCCATCTTCTGCCCTGCCCTCCCGTCCCCGGCGCGACCCTGGTGCTGCTGCTGTAGATCCTTCGTCATGCGATCAGTCTCGCCGCTGTCATTTCAAACCCCCGCAATTCCTTTCAGCCAAAACGATAATCTTTTTGCCTACTCCAGCTTCCTCTGTTGTTGCATGTATATACACCATCATCCATTTGTTTGCTCAAAGAGCTCGAGATCGTGAATTTCTCCGTGGACAGCAGAAGCAGGAGCGGGGGTTGGCAGATACGGCGCGGAGCGGCATTCTTGAGGGTGAGGTTGCGGTTTCCAGTCTGGTGCCCGCGGTGGCGGAAGGATAATTGGGCGAGGTGGAGGAAGGGAAGAGGAGGGTAAGCGAGCTTAGATGCTACACGCGCTTCACGTTCTGAGCAGGAAACTGATTCGCATAGTTCTCCCAATGATTTAAAATTTAGTCAACATACTACTAGAGCGAGGCAGCAACAGAGGCGGGGACGAAGCAGAGATCACTTTAGTTGATTCCCTCCTCCGAACGGAAAGTTTTGGCAGTCGGCACCAGATTTGTCTATTCGTTCGCACCTGCTTTACGAAGTTCTCGGGTTTGAGAAACTGAGGTGAGTGACACTGCAATGGAGCCCTAGCATTCTTCTGGTCGGAGTGTTGAGTGGGATTCTTTCCTTCTTACCGCAGTGCAAGAATTTATGAGTGGAGAAGTGTGTTTCAATTTCTATATCTTGTCAGCGGGTGACTTGAAATGTGTTCATCGTCCTTGTCTTTCCGTGTGGGGACTGAGCTGCTTCATGTTTCAGGTTTCCGAAATACATCTCTGGTCTAAACCGCGGAGGCAGCCGTTGATGCATCTTGAGTCATCACACAGCGTCTGACAAGTCAAGGAAAGAACCAGACGATTGTATTACGGTGTAGGGAAGTGAATCTGTGGATAGAGAAGGGCGATCATAAGGAAGAAAATACTTCGCTGTATCTCGAAAGGGGCTGAAAGACGAAAAGGGAATTTTCGAGAGGGAGTCGCTGTTGATACCAATTATGGCAGAAGACAGACCGGACCAAGAGGAGGAGTCCAGAGGGGAGACCGGACAAACCCAGATGATGTTGGAACAGAGATCATGGAGATTCGCTTACGAGGCCCTTACACACGTGCATTCGATGAGGCTGTTTTTATTCAATCCAGCATTATCATTTCCGCTAAGATGCCATTCGCTTCGGGCCTACCTTCAGCCGACTTCCCCATTTTCTGCTTCCCCTGTCGTGGTGTGCCGGTGGAATTCTCCTGGAGGAGACTCGCACACAGTCTATGTGCCCATGCCATTTTGCCTCATCGATCACTCTGCCCCCTTTGTTGTCCAGTGTCGAACTGATTTTATCGAGGTGAAGCTAAAGCTTCTTCCATTTGGTGGCAGCTTCCTGGATGGTCTTACCTTCTTAGGTTTTTCTCATAGAGGGATCCCCATCATGAGGGATGGCTCTAGGCAAACGGAAGCTCAGAAGAGAGACGAGGCTCCCTTTTCCCTGTCCTCAGGTAAGCGTGATGGTTCTCAAGTCTGCGGGCTTTGTCCTTTGTTTTCCTTTCAGACATGACCTGTGTTGCTCAAGTGCGTAAGTGACTAGCGTAGTGAGAGCTTCCAACTTATGGGATGATCTGGCATATTGAAGGACTTCCTCTCCCATTAGTTGAATTTTTAAAGCGGAGTTCAATCTTACACCTATAGAGCTCATTACAGGCCTGGTGTATATCAGTTGGTGCGTCTAGCTCTATCTTGTAGTGTTGAATATTTACTGGAGTAGGATGTAGATGGGACCAGACATATTGATGTTCTGATGTTCAATAATGGGAGCTGCCCATTAACGGTTTAGTGATGGTTTGTTTCTAATGCAGATGCAGAATTACTCGCGTCAAAGGCCAATGTAACCTTCTTCTGCAGAAAGTGCAGTGCCAAACTGACCGACGGTAGCTTGAGGTACTTTGTTTATCAAATTCCGCCAACTTTGCCTTATTCCTTGTCAGGAAGTAAATGAATTGGAGTTTTCGTCAAGGGCGGACAGGGAAACAAGGGTGCTGGAACCATTTATTACAATATCCCCCACAATCATGCTTCGAATGAGCAGGATAATGTTCCTGATTATGGGATGATATGAAGGGAAGGGATTGGGCCTACAAACTATGTAAGGTTTTATTTGCCTTGCATCTCACTATTTCTCATGCCCAATTGAACCTAGAATCTTTCTACGCTTCCGAACATCTTCCTGAACGGGAGGCTGTTCGGAGGTTTTGAGAGGAAAGTTAGGGAAACGTCAAACCTCTGGAAGTCTCATTATATCTTGCATGTGAACCAACCTGAATCTTCCTGGTTTCCATCGCTCTACTTCATACGACTGAAAGTGATGTAGAGCATACTCCTTTTCTGGGTTACGTTGCAGTTTTCAAGTGAGGAAGGGGGCTGTGATGATGAGAATTCGTTCTCATACCGACTTTCAGAATTTCACATGGCCTTGACAATTGTTGCTGGTCTTGTGCTTCGTGAATTTGGAACGGAGGCGAGTTGAGGTGGAAGCTGTGAATTAAGGTCTTGCCCTGGATCATCAAAATTAACACGCCTTTCTTGCTCTGTACCAGCCGCATTCTGGAACTGCCATCTATGGAATGGCGGGAACTTGCAGACCACTGGTTCGGAACTTGCTGCTGTTCAGATGGGGCTAAAACAGAAAACCTTGTGGCTCAATTTCAACAACTCATGACTCCTACAAGAGGTTTGTGTCTTGTGGGATCTACTACCTGCATCATTCATTCTGATGATCTGGTCAACGGTACTCAACCCCATCGAAAATCCTCGACCATCGAAAGTTCCCGAGGGGAAAATGTTGGTGTCAAAGAGGAGCTCTCAAGATCCGCCGTCTTATCTCCTGAAGTTGTTGACGAGACGGGTAAGACTACGAGAGGACGGTCTGGCCATGGACTGGTAGTTGGCTGTGTACCTGCAGCGCTGGCGACTGATGCTAGCGAAGCTGATACATGTGGAAGTGTTGTTACTTCCCAGGATGCCGAAGGTAATGAACATCATTCTTATACTTCTGAAACGTTACTCAGTACAGAGAGCAAGGTAAGTCGGTTGAGCTGGGACTGTTGTGTTCTGTTTGAACTTGCCTCATTAGTCTGTTCTATTCAATTTTCCAAGTGAGGAACCTCCCATTGATCAAACTTGATCTCAATTGGCTTCTCCCTTAAATTGTGGGCATAGTCTTAATGGATGGTTTGTATAAACAAGGGCATGAATAAAGAACCAGCGTTTGTTTCACTCCATTGTACTATTTCATTGCATATGTTCAGTTATGTGCGGGGATATTAGTGAGGGCGCTTGGATCATGTTAATATATCTTCGTAGATTATATGGCAAATCGTGCTAGGATGTTGTCCCTGACTCCAGCTGCTCATTCCGTTTTGACGTCAGAACATATCATATATATCATATCTCTTGACATCGGCGGTGCCTGTTATGCGTATGATTTCTCACTGTTTGTTTTTTTATCAGATGATGTGCCAGTGGAGAGCAAGCAAAGCGCAGAGCAAAAACTTGTTGTGACTGGAGGGGATCATTCTATGGTAGAAACCATTGAGCAACGACACGCATGTGTCACTCATTGCGGTGGTAAGCATGGGGTCAAGAGGGAGAAGTTATCGACAGACCCAGTTGCCACTTGTAAACCCATGGCTAATGGATTTATGAGCGGTCCCAGCGCAGCCTCTAACTCCCCAAATTGGACGCCTGTCAATTGCCACTCGTGTTCTTCTCTCATTGGAGTTACTTCAGGAGAAGAGGAGGGAGTACAACTCTTCAAGTGTCATGTCTCTACTGACGAGTCCGCCGGTGGACCTTCCGATATATTCCGGTTCGGTCCTTGTCCTTCTTTGTTGGATCTATGAAATTTTGGTAACAAGTTGTATATGCAACGTGTGGATAAGTGGCAGACGAGCATTTCAGTATGATAAGATTCACTTCTTTGCGTGAATATACTTCTTTACTATTCATGGCTGACAAGATAAATGTCTTTCATTCAGGTATCACACTTTAGACCGGGTGTTCTGCAATGAACTTTTGGCGAACACTGAAGAGAGTTCTTCATATCGATACATTATTCGTGGGGCAAATACAAAAATGCCGCTTCTTCAGTTGGTCCTCCTTAACCACGAATCGTGGAACTGTTCGGGTTTTTGCCTTGGTGAAGTCAGTTCTCTTTCTGATGACGCGCAGGACCCTCTTAAGAGGAAGGAAGCGTGTGTCTTTCTGGATGATGAGTACGATGATAATTTCATGGTGTCATCCCCAGAATGTGAGTTGCTTGTAGGATTGGGGAAAGAAGAATTTCCTCCTGCCTTCTTGGAACCGGTTATGAAGGTTATGTTTTGTGATATCAGCGACTTCAGCAATGAGGACTTGAGGTACAATTTTTTTCTAAATTCACAGTTCCAGACAATCCATTGTTCTTACCCTATGCTAGATTCTCTTAAACGCTGTCTGTCTTCCGTATAAGTTTACGTCGTAGACAAGTTTTATTGTTTGGTTGTCAATACTCACACAAGCCGTAAACTCCTTGTGCAGCGGAGTCGAAGAGTGGGCCGAGAAGCATCAAGCTGATGACATCTATATGCTTGAGAGTGAAATAAGTTCGTTGACGAAATCTCTGCATGAAAATCAAAGATTGTTCCCGGATTCTTGTGCTACATTCGAGCAGTTCCGATCATCGTTCCTCACCAGATGAGAGTGGACATGGAGAAAATTTGAAGTCGTTATCAGTTACATGTAGCATTTTACTGAATATCCCATCCTACAATCCGTAGACCTGCCGTTGACATAAGAATTGTCTTAATAGAGACAGGCTTGCAAGGTCTGCTGTCACTGGTGTCACAAGTTCGTGCACGCTGTATGTACTACTAAGAAATTTGTGGCGTCTACATAGTGATGTCTTTACCCAAAAGTCTGATCTGGCTAGTCAGCAACCAGCCACGTTTATCAGTAGTGTTCACAAGCCGGAATCTCTTGACTGCTGTTTCAAAATGAGTTAATCTATGTGGTATGTCATCTAGCAGATGGGTTCCCCCTAGGCAGGGCGTAGATATCCTTGGTCCACCGTTTTTTAGGGTGTGACGAATCCGTTGACATACTGAACTGGGGTTACATATCCGTTGACATTTATCAGGTATTCGGCTCAAGCGTTGTAGTTCATACTGGTATGAGTTACATAGAGTCTGCATGTCACAGGAGAGGTGAACTTAGGTTTATACTCTCTTAAGTACGCTAAACTGACTAGCGGGGTTGCTCCTGATTGCACCCAGTCGCCTACTAGCAGAAGAGTTTAGAAGAAGGATACGAATGACCCATCCCTGCTCTCAATCTTCCCCATTCAACATTTGAGGTATAATACGCAAGTTGTTGGGAGAAAATGTCCGGCAGGATCCTACTGTTTGTGGGAGTTGGATCACGTCGGCCTTACCTTTTAATGCGTCTCTTCACCGTCTTTAAGTGCGTCATAATCATCGACAGGCGTCACGTTTCACGAGGCCGCGGGACGCAGTTTTGGAGGTAAAGATGGTCTTTTTTGGCTAGTAACCTTCTGCCGAAGGAATTTTAGTAAATTATACGCCTCTCAACTTCCACTGTATGCTGCAAAGCTTACTTGACAAGACGCAAGCCTCGTGTCTTTGTACATTTAGCTTCGGACGCAAGGGGAATATAGATAGAAGGAAAGCCAGGGTTTGAAATTCCCCATTTGTTTCAATATTTTTGTTTGGGCGAAGTAAATTTGGCTGTAAATATGTTGGTCATGCCAGTCAATACGTGGGAGACCGGAAAAGATGTGTTCAGGCTTAGGTTTTTGTAGTTCAGGTTAGGTTCTGCCCATATCTCCTTTTCAGTTAGACCCTTCAAATTTTGCATACTATTTTAACGGTGGAAAAGTTTTGTATTTAAATATGGCTGGCTGCTGGACTTGGAACGGAGCAAGTTGATGCTCACACCTAGAAACATGTGAGAGAATGGTCGTTGAGTCGTGTATCATGAATGATGCGTACAATTTTAAGGGTCTTCGACATTAATGATGTCTGTAGGTGTGTGAGTCAGAGCTAAACGAAAGAACCTGCTGTGTTAATCTGGTGCAGTCTGGAGTATTGCTGAGAATATGTCTATTTATCTTTCTATGGTAATACTTATCCCTGTATGTGTCAACTTAATTGATATCGCACTATCCACTAAGATAGTGATATTGCACTATCATAGTGGAAGCCGGGGAGGAAAGTGTACATGAAACTGGTTATTTAGTTTTGTTTCATGTACGCGCTCAGTTACATGCCAAGCATCGAGGAGAAGTGGAAACCTACAGCAATTGCACTAATAATAAGATGATTCCGTGGTGTCTATTGTCGAAGTACACAATATCGATGAGTGAAGTGTCAGGTTTTAATTGTTTTGAACACCAAATTTGACAGCTAACCGACGGGTTCTTTCATAATTATATTAGAGAATGTGAGTGAAGTCTAGCATGATAGCAGTGATCTTGTAAATAGAAGAAAAAGTCGAGAAGGATAATACGCGTAAATACAATTTGTTGCCCAATTGTTAACGAAAAGGTTTCTTCACTTACACTGGATAAAGCTCTAGTGAAGAATAAAACAGGGCTGCTTCCAACTGTTTCGGACAAAAAAAGCGTTAATTGTACAGGAAGAAGAGAACTGTTCATTCATCTATACTTGAAACCTTGTAATCTAGTGCCAAATGGGTAAACCTGTAGTGTGAATTTCATCCCACAACACAAGGTTAATGCAAATTTGTATCCCGTAATTAAAAGATGGTGAAAATGTGAACTATTGAGCTACAGGCAAGAACCATAGCACAATACACATCCAGACGACTAGTCAAGCAGACTAATAATTAACTAGACTACAACATTGCAGTAAAATTTGACAATCCACGGGAGCAACTTCTTGATATGTGAGAGAGGGAAAGCTTCGCTGTAGCTATTAAACACTATTCAAAACTTCACGTACCATAACCAGAAAAAATAATTTAGTAACTGTTTTTTTATCTACGACTAGTTCTTATCGCGCTGTTAAGCTCTACGCTTATAAGCAACAATGAAGTCATCTCTAAGCAGATAAAAACACATATGATTATGTTGTAAATAGAATCACACGCCGAAAAAGAATTATCATAACATCAATTAAATACATTTCAAAATAACAACATAGTTATAATTATGTAAAACCATTTGAAATAAAATTTTCGTCTGAACACTCGTCATCGCATTTCGAACTCTGAAAATATCCGCACGAGATTTACAGCAAGTCGGATCTAGCAAGCAAAAGAGCAAAACAAGCACGAATCCTTTCACGTGTCAGGCTTGTTCAAAAGTATATTGTCAAATTTATCACATAACACTTCGCGATTTCAGCAAGTCCATGTCTCGGTCTTTGATCCATCCATCCATTTGCGACTAGAGACGGTAGTATAAGAGAATGTTTTATCTTCATGATCATAATAGCAACTTGGTTATTTTTTGATGTCATTAGATTCAAAAACCAATTGAAATTGGATTTAAAGATGAGGTATGTGAATAAATATCATTACATATTATGTATGGATGTTTAGGATTCATATGGATGTTCACAATAATTTGGATAATAAAAAAATATGGTTGAATCAAAACAATTGAGTTTAATGTGACTTTGACAAGTTGCACACGGCAGATTCTAAAGGAGTCCGAGCTACTTTGTCATCACATTACAAATTTTGCAATTCAATGTCCAAATGATATTATTGAGAAGAAAAAAATTATTCAACTAGAATCTTATCCACAACTATGTCATCAATTCTTTATGACATAGTTGTGGTAAGATTTTTATTTTTGATGATATGCACAAGACTTGATATTCTTTTCAATATAGCAAAGATGAGCATATACATGTCAAATCCAAGAATTGTGCATTGAAATGTAAAGAAATGAATTATAAATTATCATTACTTGTTTGATGACTTGTTGGATAATGTAAGATTCTTGTTAGAATACGTTGATATAAACAAGAAAAAAATCTACAATCGGATATAAGTTTACATGTGATGATGTATGCATTAGTTGAAAATATATTTTGCAAAAGCGATCAGATTAATGTACAACGGAAGTTGAATATAAAGCAACAACAAAAGTAGCAAAAGAATCTATTTAATTGAAAATATTCATCACTAAGATGAAACTAAAATATGAGATAGTCAATATTTATTGTGATTCTCAGATAATGTTACATCTTGATGCAAATCAAGGATATATATAAGATTGAAACACATTAAAATCATGTTTGAATTTATTTGAAATGCGGTTTTTAATAAAAAATATTGAACTTGTCAAGATTGATGATAAATCAAATCGAGCTAATGCAGTGGACAAAATCATTATAAAAAATATTAGATTAGATTAGATTTTGTGTTCCTTTGCAAATATTGATTCAATAATATACTTGTACTTTTTTCTCTTTATATTTTTATCTATCATGTTTTGACTATGATTCATTCCTGATCAGCCCCAATTTAGATACAAATATTTTTTAAATTTTTCTCTAGAACCTGACTAAAATTAATGATATAGATTATAGAGTTTGCCACAACATAAGTTATGGCAACCGTAAGATGTTGAGAAAAGAATTTTTGGAGTTAATTCCGGATTTTTAGATTTTCAAGTTTATTTTAACTCCATTCAATCTTAAGTTTAAATTCTCATTATGTGAAAAAGCTCATGAAAACTTTCGTTGACAAATTAGTATTGTTTCATAAGGTTTTTTGTATTTTTGTGAACTAATCCGCACTTATGAATAATATATTTCAAAGGTAACGTATGTATTTTTCATTCTCATACTTTTCCATAATTTTGTTTAAACGCATTACAGATATTTTTTTCTTTTTTCTTTTTTTCAAAATTGCATGAGATATCATTCATATCATATGATATCTGCATAATTTCAGTCATTCATAAAAAATAAGTATGATAATTATCCAATCTCTCAAATTAGACTGTACAAAAGATAAATGTAATTTTAAAAAACTTTTCAATTTTATTTATCACATGTTTCTCACAAAGCAATCTTTACATATATAATTAATCGAATCAAAGTGTAAGTTTCACAATCCAAAATCATTTAACAATTAGTTTTAAATTTAGACGAATTTAATCTCATGTCCTTTTGTAATTAGTAAATAAAAGTATTAATGTTATAATCCATGTTATCATTTGGATTCATGATTTTTGCATTCAATACGATATTTTTCTTATATAATTTATATCAATCTATGACAAGTTGTTTATTGACCATCTCGACAACGAATTCTTGTCATGCACTTCAATCACAATGAAATCTCAGATATAGTTCTCTGAGCATAATATTTTTTGCTCGACTCGCTGGATGCTTACAAATTGATTTGCAACTAGCGGTGGAGGTAATTTTTTTAACCATTTCGATCTAGTGATTCATAATCATTATAAAACTTATACCAACTTTCAAATGGATATACTAGAAAGGCAAGTGTATCCATCATAGAAGCCATCGCCAACATGTAATGATTTTGATACGTACACAGGAATGAACATATTAGAGAAGCTTATGTTTAAAAATAGATGTGGAAAGAGTTCGCAGATGCATTTGATAAAATTAACAGTAAGCACGCTATTTGCATCATAGAATCTTATTATCAACTCTGAATTTAAAAACTCCTTCCAAGTCAAGATTACAGAGAAATACTTGGTATTGCAACAAAAGCTTCAATTCTTGCCGTTCAACATGATATCTACCAGAATATGGTCTTTACTCACTATTGTAAGTGTTTTACTTGGCCCCAGTTGTAGAATTTTATCCTTAAAATTAGATGCAAATTTTAGCAAGAGACTTGCAACATGCAGTCTTACCAAAAAAGACAAGACATTTTGCACAAAGCTATGTCCTTGATGATACATCAAGGAACTACGATTAAAACCCTAAAACTCAGATTTTGTCGAAAAAGGACAAATGTATATGTTAAAGTTCACATTAATCTGATCAACACAATTAGATAACATTGAAAATGTTTTCAAGAAACAGTACAAATGCCACCTGAAAGTAAAAATTATATTCATTTCCATCATTCATAACGAGTTTGATATAATTTCGAAAATCAAATATGAAGATGATGGATATAATGATAGAATTAAATATGCTTGAAATTTGTGAAATGTAATCTAATGGAGAACCCGAATGAATTCTAATCCGGGTGAATTAAGGTTTAGAGAATGCTAATTATCATCGTTAGATGATTCTTTTTGTTTACTAGCCCTCCTTCTCCGATTCTTCATAGCACTTTTACTCAAACTTCCTCTGCAAAATCAAAAAATAAAGTCTTTTAGATTCAAACCTCATGATTTCTCTACAATGGGTCATACATTGCAATTTGAAACATATTGATATGAACAACAAGCTTTTCAAATGTGTAATTCATTACCCGGGAGGTTTTTCTTCTTCTCCAAATAACTGTCACACCAACACAAACACCAGTCGTCATTAAAACATACACAAGTATTACGTCCTTACAAACTCTAATTTTCACCAATAAGTTCTCCATAAATCCAACCTAATACATTGATGCAAACTTCCAAAACTTACCTGAGCCTTGACTGCCGCCGAATTGCTTGCATTAGGTGGACGATAAGCAGTTGGCTTTGCTGGTTGTACTTCACAAAGGAAATAGCATAAAATAGTCATGTAATGTACAGGTGAATGTGGAGCACGTACATAAATTTGAATGACCCAAATTTACATTCAAAACATATATTTAAGACTTCTCTGTCAGGTTCACTAGAACAAAGAGACTGAAAGCAATTACTAACACGGGTCAGGTGACCCCACACTAAAAGCTTATCAACTCTAATATCTGGAAGTACCCTTCATCTGTAATTGTGTTCAACCCAAGGGTTCTACCTGGTTTCGATTCTTGCTTCTTCTCAACAACTCTGCTGTTAGGAGATGGAGGTCTCTCCGGATATAACTCAACAGCAGCAGGTTGCCACTCGGCCTGCGCTTGACAATATCCACAATGATGCATAGTCCAATTGCCTAACCGAGGAGCAAGCTACGTTCCACTCGACATCCTCAACAGGTTGATATTAAAAATTTGATAACTTCAGGTAAAAATCTATGGATTATTTCCAAATAATTTCTCCCTATCACATTTACAGATATTTTTGCACTTGCTATACATTGTTAACATGTTATCCAACTCTTAAAGAGATTTTGAGAGGTGATATTAAGGTTAGAACTGTCGATGAAACACTCAACACATTATATTCAATTACATTGTTATCAACACTCCAAAACTCAATGATCCAACAACTCATACATATAAGTCATACCTAACGAAAATATGATTGGAAAAATACTATTAATTTCACATTTAGATTCAAAGCTAGACACCGAAATCTGTAACTTTGAATCGCAATAGCTGCTATTTTATAAGTTCCCAAAATTTCTTGAAATTATATTAGAATATTTAATTAGATCTCAATCTAGTTTCCTTTTTACTATTGTCACTGTGATATGACTTTGAGATTGATTCAAAATACTGGTATGAAACTAGAATGAAATTGAAACAGGAGGCGGTCAATGTTCATTGTGATAGTCAGAGTGCGTTCCAAAAATTGAGCCTTCCATGAATAAACGATAAACTCAATATAACTACCATTTGAAAGGCCACGAGATTATACAAACCTGGTACAACTTGTCAAATTTCATTTCGTGGTACAGTTTACCGTCATATTTGAAAAATTTGATCCTGCATACAAACATCACAAACATGATATTACATTAAGGGCATCAAGTAATACATTTGCCGAGCAAGGTTGCAAAACTGTAATGGTTCTCACTTTCTGCTGTGTACTACCAGATGATTGAAGCAAACAACCATTAGTGTTTTAGTACTGCTGACTGAGGAGGAACGTGTTATACTGACTTCCTATGAACATGATTGTGGAGCTCTCTGGATACTGAAATGCCTAAATGACGACCATTTACCCGTTATCTACTTGCAGACGAGGAGCTGTTGTGGCCGTCATGAAGTACCGTCCATCAGCAGACCATTCGCTTGTCACAGAACAAGCAGCTTTCGTAGAGCCGAGAAGCTTTAATGTTTGCCGATCCCAGAAAGCCTGACATGTTCCAAGAGGTTGTAATATCAATACTATCAAGAACTCACCAGATTTGAACAAGAAGAGCTCCTACATTGTGATAAATTATCAATCCAAGTCAATTTGTCTACATTTAACAGTAAAATAGTAATAAAAATTTGATAAAAAATTATCATTGATTTCATTTATGGTCTAAGGAGAGTTTGGTAACCTCTTGAAAAATGTGAACATGAGTTAGGACCTCATGTTCAATTTGAGTCAGGAACTTTATGTGTATTGCTAGAAACACAGGTAAGTATTTTTTAATAATTTGCGAACGATTATTTGCTCTAATATTCAAAACACATTTGAATGTTAGAATTATGAGAAATGGAATGACAATAGCATAAAAGTTATACTTTTGATTTTATTTAAATGTCAAGAGTGTAATCTAAAATTTGATCTTAGTTTTGCTACTAATAACCAACCGGAAATAGGAGAGAATGTTAGAAATTATGGTTAATCCACGTCTCTGAAACCATTCTAGGATTCTTTTCTTTTTAGAGTTTGTGATTCATCTTCAAATAAACTCATCTCTTAATCCCTAGTGTTACAATGAAGGATACATTTCGAGAAGATCCTATTGCAACATACTTCACCGCTTAAAAATATTTCGCTTATATCAATTTGCTGACAATTCACCGACGAAAAAAGGCAAGAAGGTTAAAATATGCTACCATATCTCCCGGAAGATTACCAAATCCTGCAAAACAAATAACTTGTCCCAAAAGGAAGTCAAGGCCAACTTCCAACTTCCAACTTCCAACGCCTTCACCAAAATGCAATGAGCATCTAAATTTCATATAAGAAGTAAGAGAGCGTCCGCATCTACATTCTTGATATGAATGACGACAGTTTTTCAAAGCACAAAATTAACAAACAAACTTAGCTGAAAGGATACAGTGTCCATGAGGATTCCAACGAACAGTGTTGTAAGGTCCACTTCCGAAGTCAAAAAGCGACTTACACTCCTTATTGAACAGTGTTATTCTGGCTGGCATGACTGTAATGTTACGTACAAGTCAAGAAAAATATTGCTCAAACTTCTACACAGAAAGATCACGACATTCAACGATTGTACTATCAAATTTCGACCAAATTTCCTAGATAATTGCTCTATAATCTCCTTGTGCTCTCAGATAGTTTTCTCTCCTGCCACTCTTTCGGAGCAAATATTAAACCGTTCATATTGTATCTTACGATGCAAGAAAATACAACAATCTATCATCCATTTCGTGAACTCTTCACTACCATATAAACATAAGAAATATTCTTGGAAGAGACATTCGAGAAGTGAATGTACCACACCATCTAGTATGATGAACGGATGGAATCTATACGATACTACAATCACAATCTGTCGCTACAGCAGAAATTGATGTAAAGGTAGTGCAATTCCCAAAAACCATCTTTGGAAAAATGTTGACCAGATTGGTAGTAATGATGACACGAGAGCATCATTCAGTTTGAGAGAATCGATGAGCATGTATCAAGCAGCAAGATGGTCTTTGCAAGGATACATCCGTAAACGACGATAAACTCTTCACCACTTGGAGACCACTGAACATCGTGAATTGGGCCATCCTTATCTGCAATCAAATTGAAAATAAAATTCAGATTAGTCACCTGACACCATATAGGAAAAGAAAAGCTAAGATTGAATTGATGAAGATAAATTTTTGAAAATTTCAATTCTATTGTAGCATTGACTAGGATATATTGTAAACGTAACAAGAGTGTTGATATTCCTGATAAAACCATAGCTTCCTTGCTACCACTCCCTTTATTCTCAGGTGAAGAACATTTAGGATCAAACTCTATTTAACACTCAAAGTAAATAATTACATTTTTTAGTGGATGACCACTGGCAAAAATCTAGTCAGACATTTGTTTTTATAATCAGATTAACAATATATACAAAGTTAATGGCACGAGCTTGAGGTCTCATTTAATAAACCTAATCTCAAGGTAATTAATGGTTTTTTAACCCGAAGTAAGGCCTAAAAGAAATTACTAATACATATAGTAAGAAGTTAAAAATTAACTTCTACTCTTTACTATTCTAATTTTATGAAGTTCCGCTCCAAGACTTAGGTGTCATTCTTTAGTCGCATCTTATCGCATCTTATCCAGTGAAACAGAAATATCAATCTTATCACGTATTTTCACCTCGAGCACTCCCGTCCTAGAGTTTCACTCTCAAGGTCTTTTGAATCTAACATTCCAAGAGAGATCAAATTTCTTCTCATGTCTGACTTGAATCAATATATATTGGACCCCATCAAACATTTGAATCTTAACCGATACAATTCCCTCAATCTTACCAGGTTGATAAACTCCTGAGATAGAACTGATGTAGCAATTGTGATAGTAACAAGCACGGTCTAAAGTCAATACGTCACCAACATTCCTTCGTGAATTCCAAAGGACATACCTCTGGCATCATAGACAATCTTTTTACATAAATCCTCCTCGGCATCAAACTTAGGATATTTTTGAACACATTCTCTCACAAACATGTAAAAAATTCCATACATCCATATTTTTAAGGCGGAAGGAGATAATTTTGTTTTTATCCCGAGTATATGTTATACAAACTGCGAGAACCTAGAGGCATTATCTTTGTATAATTCACAACCTATTTTTTGACAACATGACTTCTTATAGATACATATTCTATATTCTACAAACTGCTACTGGTACTCACACAAAGAAAACCTTTAGGACTCATACCTGCCATGGCTTAGTAAGTAGTGTGAAATTTTACTAAGTCTCGTCATTTTCTGCGACATTCTTGAGTTTCCATTTCTTATCTTCTGAAAACGTAATTTCTATATCACCGTTTTGTAGTCCGTTCACATTTTTCTATTTTCTAGTCACATACCTTCTATATCACCGTTTTGTAGTCCGTTCACATTTTTCTATTTTCTAGTCACATACCTTCTATATCACCTATACTAATATTCGACAAGAAAATCTTTTGGAGACCCAAAGTTGACGTGATTCACTTTGAACATATCAACTCTCCTGTTTTGGCCATGGCTATGTTATGTTATGTATTAGTATCCATAACTAATGATATACACAATATGACCCCATTTAACAAAATTTAAAAAACTTTGATTAGTTGACTGCAGCTATTTAACTTACAATGGCAGAATGTAGGCCTTGTTCTCCTAGCATCAATCCTCGTATATAACTCCGTAGGGATGAATGAATTCATGATTAAAAATACATCATTAAAACCCGAGTTACTTCTTGGAGCAAACTTACTTAAAGGAACTGACCCTTCATGCTTCCCATTCGTTGTGAGGAAGTGCAGTCGAGTTTCTCCATAGTAGCTCTGATTGGTCTTGTCCACATCGGATGTCGCCAGTACTAATAGCCCTGTTGATCCTTTATTCCAGATAAGTTGGGCAGTGTTTGACTTGAAAAAACTTCGACGAGCCAGAGGCTCACCCTGGCTTACGTCGGATACTTTATAAATTCGTGCACTGGCTGGTGCCCCCTGGACCAGACTTATTAGATGAGTAATCTGTTCTTCTTATATGAACAAACAACTACATGCACAGAGCACGCACTAAACTGTGTGACAGTGCATGTGCAACGAAAGCCAGATAACTTACTCCCTAGAATTATTACTCATAAGACACAAATAGAATGAACACGAAAAAAAGACGTTGATAAGCAAAGGGATCCAGATGCTGTGATAGATTATCACTTGACACGCGAAGCAAAATACTTGAAGCAGATATTTTCAACACAACATGCTCTTTACCTTGCTTGATCCAAAGGAATAAGTTGAATTGATTTTTACAGTTGATCAAATTCTATTGCAAGAGAATTTCGGTAGTATCAACAAGGCTCACCTTTATTTCAGGCACGTAGGCGGCGATATGTGAACCAGGAGCGTGTGAAAGCTGAGCACCAGCAATTCCTGGTACCCGCAATTTATCGATTATTCCTTTCTGAAAATCCTTCCCATCATAGAAGTGCACCTCATTGGTGACCAGGCGACACGCCAATGTCTCATCGTCACTGAACTGAATAGCAGGCCTGGACATATCTCATCCATAGTTAGTACACTTTCTCTACTAACTTTTTAGATAAGTCAGTGTCTAAGGAGCAGAATCCTTTTTCTATTTCGATGCTGAAAACGAGGAGTTTTCTTAAAAGAGAGCCTCAAACAAACATTGTATTACAGAAATTTCATTAACCAATCCAAATGTCAAAACTTTCTACCAAAGCTTATTTGTAATACTAACCAGTTGGATTTCGATTGAGTTTTTTGAAAGAGCTGAAAAGCGATGGAACCCGTCTTCAGATCCCAAAGAGTTAAATTCTTTTCTTGTCCTGTTGGCTTCTGGAAAGTTTGCAAGTAGGTACCGAGTGGAGAAAAGGCAGTCGCAGTTGCTCCAGGCATAGGGAGTTTCAAGACTTCTTTGCAGCTGTTGGCGTCATAAATCACCACAGCTTCTGATGTTGTCACAGCCAACTTGCTCCCATCTGAAGTAAACTTTGCGGCTGAGCATGAGAATCTGCGCATATCACCATACCTCATTTTAGCACTGTTCAAATATATTTCATATTGGGCAAACCAATTAGTGTTGTTCTCAGCTAAAAACATGGGTGGGTATTCTGAAAGTCAATGAGGTTTCAGGATTCTAAAATGCTAAAAGAAAAGACCATGCAGTTGACCTAGACAAAAAAACACTCAAAGATCGCTATATCCCAGAACGGAAGCTGCATTGAAAAAACAGTCTCCTTCAAAATTGCGACTCAACTTTTCGATTTTTTTTCCCACTTCACCATCAAAAGGTGGCCCGAGCAGCAAAGAGAGCCCTTCCGGTCCTCGAACTGAAATGTCAAGCGAGGCAAAATCGATTAATTGACTCACGGACACATCCAATGGCGAAACATGAAATAACATTGCAATTCCTCGGTTAAGCACTTCGTCATTCCGCAGTAGATTTGGTCGAAAAAATCTTCAAGTTCTTGAAGATGACGATTGGCCTCAAAGCAAGGCCAGCTCAAAATGTTCTGTGGAAGCAAAATAGAAGAATTGGCTCCTATTTCTAGATGATCGAGCAGCAGGTCCATGATCGAAAGGATCAGCATAAATGCGAGGAAGATGAATTGAAAAGATTACAACGAATTGATCCTAAGTTTCTCCATTTGCAACAACAACACCGGCAGCAACGTGATGTAACCAGAATCTGCACCATATCTTACCGAAAAAGCTCAGAGGTGGTGCAGAAGTCATCGTGAAGCTGTCTACCTGAGCCAAGCAAAAGGATTCTAATGCTGCTCCAACTCTCACGCAGCGGCTGCTTCCTATCTATTAGAGATTCAAATCATTGAGGAGTAAATGCAATAGTTTGCAAATTCACTCACTTTCGGGCGAAGTTCCCAGCTCCAACACAACAAGCCAACAAGCACAACAACCCCACGTCTGGATTCCCGACCCGAGGAATTTTCCTTAGTAATTGTAAGACCGAACATTTATATTTTAAATCATGTCCGACATCAAAGGAATGCCGTACAGTAGCACACTCTGTATCTCTATTTACATACCAGAAATTAATATCAGTTATCAATTCCAAAAAAATGGTATGTATTTTTTTCGAATTTCAAATTGACTGTGTGTATGTGCATAAAGAATATCAGATATGGTTGGATTCTATCAAAGAGCTTAAACTAATTCTCATGTATAGAATATCCGATGATCTGTCGTAGTTTTATGAATATTTGTATGAATTATAAAAGTCAAAAAACTTAACATACAAATTCTTTTTTTATTTATAATATAACAATATATTCAAGTATACTTGAATTTAATGTTTAATATTGATTCAATTTTTTAAATTCTTGTTAATTGTACTAGGATTTAACTTGACACTTTATAAAAGAGCTGTAATAATTATGAATCATTCATAATGATTCAACTTGAGGGTTTATAATAAAGCTTCTTTGTGTTTTGGTGTAGTTAAATTCTCAACTATCAATCCAGTATTGGGTATTTCGTCATTGATGCCGTGACAGATTTGAATTGATTTTTCATCTCAATTTTCAATCATATTCATCACAAAATGCAAGTTTCATAGATTTTGCTTACATAAGATATATGATAACTTGTGAAATTTTCGTACTTGACTTTTTTGAGTAATATTCATTCTCAGTTTTATTATCCACAAGTCTTCATATATCACATTAGTTTGTTTAAACTTAGAATCATAATATTTGTGAATTTCAATAACTATAATTTTCGCATAAATACAATATTTTTTTTATTTAAAAGGTATATTAGTAAATGAAAATAATTATTGGTTTACTTAAATATTTAAAAAAATAAATTTGTTACGAGTTGAAATTGTGACATGAACTCAAAATTAAGAACTTCAAAATTTTTAAAACTTACACTTCACTCTAAATAGAACTTTATACATAGTCTAACCAATAAAATTTTATGATGTAATCAGATTATTTTTGCATTGATATCAAAATTATGATAAGATATAAAATAATTATACTTACCATAAATTTAAATGTCTTGTAGTTATTTGTAGTTATCAAATAGAGATTTGATAGTTAATATTTAGTCATAACTAGTTAAACTAGCTTGACAACAAAAAATCAAACAGTACAAGATTAAGTTTAACCTTGAAAGTCATCTTTATTGAATTTGAAATTCATCATCAAAATAAGCATTAAAAGCAACAAAAAAATTGTAAAATATGTGCATAACCGCCAAATGAGTCGAGTACTTGCTTGTGGGGCTCGCTACCCCAACCTCCTATTTTTGATTCAAAAGTAAAAAAAGGTCTATTTTGATTTTAATTGTCTCATTTGCCATTAATCTTTATCTACAATTTGAGTTTTGAAAACACTAAATTTAGTATAAAAAGTTATTGATGGTATATCTAGATTCATAGTTTTTAACTCAATCTATACCAATAAAATTTCATGATAGCGAGTAATGTTTTTGTTTTATTATCACAATTCTAACAACCATTCAAACTCAAATTTGGAAATCACAATAAATTACATATTTTTAATTTTATCTTGTTGTCACACATATACTTTACTTGAATATTTATTTAATCAAGTTGCAGCTGTTTTGCAATCAACAAATCAAAAAAATAGTTTTGACACAATTGATGAAAGACCCCCTCATCCAGATCGACCAACACGCACGACAATCACAACACCGAGATAACGTGGTTCACCTTTCACAGGTTACGTCCACTGGCAAGAGCAGAACTTCACTAAAGCACGGATGATTACACGGCTTCCATAGCCAAGCGCTACTCCAACTCCTTCACTCTATCGATGCTATCCTAAACTGTACGCAGAGAAAGTCAAATTCTCTCTTCTATACAAGAAGAGATAAGATGCACATAATACTTAACCTAACATAACCTAATCATAGTTAACTTCTTAACCATGGTTACAACTAACTTGGGATAATCCAAGATAGAATTAACCTATCCAACTCCCCCTTGACACAAGTCTTGGAGAGGTAACTAATGTAAGTTTCTTGGAAACTTGCATAGAGTGTTCAAGACAAGAGAGAAGTACAAACAGTTTTTTTAGCAAAGACAATATGGCGAAAGATTGTACTCAACAAAGATTTTTTTGTGTAGAGCTGCTTGACTTTGTAGCTAAAATAATCGCTTGTGCTGGCTAAACATTAGCATAGGAAAAACCTTTGTTAGCATATCTGTTCGCTATAATTTTGTGAAGAAAAATCAAACTATGATCTTACTCGGTTCAATAACTATGTGAATACTTGTCGCGTAAAAATTAGATTTTTGGCAAGTTTTATAACAGTCTCATTGTCATAGTAAATTGTTGTAAAATAAGCTATGAATTATGAATAAAAATAACAAAAGTCACCTTAATGTCTTTGCATGAGAGAATTGTTGATGTCATTGTGATTAGGTTGATTTCATGTAGCAGTTGACGTAATCAAATGGCCTCATGTGCATCAAAAAACAATTTTTTTACTCGATATCTATATAGAGAAGAATAAAATTAAATTTTACTTTTTACAACATCAAAGTACTGCCCCTCCAGCAAGTGTAAAAGCGTAGGCAACGGTAGACTTGTATATGTCTTTACAAAACTCCCACTTTGCATCTTTGTATTCTTTCAATTCCAATAGATAAACTCATTTGAATAATATTCCATAGTTTTAAGTATTTTTGAGGTAATGCAATTTTCAAAGCCAATTTTGGAATGAGCTTACTAAAATGCTAACTTAAACTAAGAGAGTTATACCTCAAAAAAACAAATATTGAACATGAAGTTAAGAACAAAAAGCCAACAAGATATTTGTAAAATGTAGATTATACACAATGAATGCTAGTATCTTGTGTCAAATATTTACTAGCATTAATTATTAATGTGAATGATCTATAATTGAGCATATTACACTATTTTGAAATCTTGATGATATAAAACTTCTTATGAAGTAATTATCTTTGTGATGATTGAAAACTACTTTTAAATATTTTTGAATTTCTTTTAAATCATGTATTTCATATTGACACATTAAATTTCAGTTAAACTTATAGATTTTGAATAAATTTTTTCTTGTTATGTACTTGTTGTTTACATAGAGCATCAGTAGAACTATGAAAAAATCCTACTTAAAATATAAAGGTTAGGATTTGAGTTATATCGTATTGAACTTGATAGTCTTAAAATTACATTTGTATTAAGTACTTTGAATTTGTCTTAAAGCTTAAAACATTTATCAAGTTTACATACAAGGTACTCAAGCCCTCTACTAATAAATCAAGTTGATTGTTTTACATATATAATTTTAAAATAAGAGCATTTAAGAAAGTAATTTTGACATCCATGTGACAAATTGCTCATCCGCATGCAATAATGATGACAACTACATATTTCAACGTGGAATATTTCACGACAAGAGCAAAGGTATCAAATGTAATCTTTACCTTCTTCTTGTTGGAATCGTCTTGGATGTAAGGCAGGTTGCAAAATCATTATGGGCTTCTTTAGTCTAAACATCCACTTGCATGTTATAGATTTTGCTCCTCTGATAGTTTAAATAACAATATAAAAAAAATCCAAGCACAATTATTTTTTTATGGAGGCGCCATCGGATCTAGTTTCACATAATTCAAACAATCCGCCTTTAAGTAATGCCGCTGAACGAGAAGCAAAAAAAAGAGTGCGAATCAATGGGCTTCATTCTAACCTTTAAGTCAATGTGAAGCTATACAATATAATCAATCAATTGCGTCTTGCAACTTTAGGTTTCAAACAAGAGAACAAAGTTGTTAACATGTTTCATTTACAACTATGTTTTGGAAACTTCAAAGCTTATGTACAAAATCTGAAATTTATAGTCAAACTGCAAAGAACAAGGACCTCTCCCACCACTTACCTGGCAAGGATGAGTCACGATCATCATCATACTTGCTACGTAAGTGATGTATAAGTGTCACGTAAGCGTGGGTTTAAAACCCACTCTGATTCGTGTTGACATAACTACGTGCTTTCCCGAGAATAGCACGTAGTTATGTCCCACGCACTAGGAAATTGAATTTTGAAAACATTGAATCCTTAGTCAAGAGGTCTAGAGAGCGAGTATGCCGATGGTGAATTGGCGTCATGGAGTGCGCTGTAATGGGCAACGTGTCAAGCACATCAAAAACGTGAGTTTGCAATTGGTCTTGGAAATTCTACGTCAAAGCACTGACTTGCTCTTTCTAGGGAACTTCGCCGGTGATCAACAACCAGAATAGGCCTTTGAGCAAAGACTTGATTTTGGCCATCGCCGCGAAAAGCTTAGCCTAGCACTTGAAAATGGTCATGTTCCTGAAGCGGATACTCTCATCGAAGTCCAACAGAGACGTCTCCCACATAATGTATTTTATCCCACGCATGCCACCGATGGCCATGTTGAAGGTGATGTCGTCCAACGAGTTTTTCCTATAATTGGACTTCAAATCTTTCAAGCGCGATTGCTCTTCAGGAATCAATTGCTCTAATCGTGACTGAAGATCCGTGCTGACATAACTACGTGCTTTTCCATGAGAGCACGTAGTTATGTCTCACGCACAAAAAAAATTGAATTTTGAAAACACTGAATCCTTAGTCGTCAATTCTTGGAGATATGAGTTACGAGTGACTACTTCGCCAAGACAATATAAACCCCTGAATCTTGTGCTTTTTGTCATTGTTGATGTCGTTTCCAAAAATCCCTACTAAGTCTTCTGTGATTTGTTCTTGCAACATATCAGTATTTGAAGCATTCACTTCAGGTTAGCTCATTGATCATTAAAGTGTAACATTTGAAAAGCTTTATTACTTTGTCAAAGGTGATTTGTTTTTTCATGTACTAGATGAGTTCATACTCTTGACATTTGATTGTATTGTAAAGAATTTTGGCACAATAACTCACATAGTACATGCACTAAGTTGAAGGGCGCTTAAACCGGGGTGTGATGGACCAATTGATAAATAGATATTCTATATCCACTCATGACAATGGATTCAAAGTGAGACATGTGAGGCAGAAGAAACAAAAGGAGACGCTAATGTTTGCTCCTAAATTAAAGATCGTGGATCTGAAATGCACGAAGGTATTAACTAAATAGATGCAAGCAAAGAAACTAAATAGAGCGCATTCGTGATCAATAATGATAGAGCTTATACTTAATTGAGACATTGATTTATGGAGAAGTTCAATATCAACATTATCAACAAGTTCAAGATCGTAGTGTACTGCAATTCCAAAGAAATACTTATAGATCCTTATGATTCTACTGATAAACATTTTTCATTACCAATGTCATACATGCAATAGGCTTTTGAATGAGTTTCATAACATATACAGGTAACTGGCAAAAAATGTTTGAAAAGTTTGTCAAACTTGCTTGTAAGTAGTATAGAAGTCACACACTTGAAGATTCTAAGATGATTGTGATAGGCTTTTGATTGAATGTCATAGTTTATACAGATAACTAGCAAAAATCTAGCGCAAAGTTTGTCAAACTTTGTTGTAACTAGGATAGAAGTCACACACTCAAAAACTCTGAGATGATTGTAATAGTTTTTTGACTAAATGTCATAGTGCATAAAGAAAACTAGCAAAAAAATCTAGCACAAAGTTTGTCAAACTTGGTTGAAAGTAGGATAAAATTCACACACTCAAAAACTGTAAGATTATTGCGATAGTCTTTTGACTAAATGTCATAGTCTATAAAGGTAACTAGCAAAAATCTAGCACAAAGTTTGTCAAACTTGGTTGTAAGTAGAACAGAAGTTGCACATTCAAAGACCATAAGATGATTGAGTATTGGGATGAAGTTTGTCAACCGTTGAAAGTGCCTTGACATTTGCACTACCTTGGTAGACAACCGGTTTAAGATATAAACATCCATATTTGCAACCTTCTTCCAAAGAACATTTCATAATTAAGCATAAAGAGTATCTCAAGCATAATCATAATTTTATGCCAGAAAACTTCATTTTGATGTAGACTGTACGCACAAATTATACTATGATGGATACTTGAGTGTAAGCAAAAAAGCATGATAAGTCTTGGAGATATATTAACACATTAGTTTGCAATGTCGTAATTTTGTGGATGTAATTAATCTTCATCATTATTTTGAAATATCAAAATTGATGTACCGTCTTGTCTTTGACACTCAAAAGTGTCTTTGATATGTAAAATTGTTGATACAATATTACAAATCTTCAAATATTCAAGTATATTAATATTACAAATAAAATGAAAATTGTAGATACAATTTGATAAGTCTTTGACATTTACTCTGAGTATAATATGTAAAATTGTTGATAAAAGATCAATATGTAAATTTTTGTTGTTAGAAATTTAGAATGAAGATACTAGCATAAGTACAAGGTGCAATAACAATAATGCACGAATTGTTTGTGTATGAGAGAATTTGGCTATGCTTGGTTTTCAAACAAGTAGCACATAAAGATTGAATGCGACAAATTTGAAGAAAAATTATAGCAACCAACTTCTTAGATGTCATCAAGAGTAGGTTTTGATAGTTGTTATTGTCCAATCTATTGTGCTAGAGCTCGGTCGGAGAGACTAATAAGTCTGAAGATCTGGCTTTAAAACTTTTATAATTTTAAACTTTAGTGAAATGGAAAAATTATGTTGGAGTACACGGTGCAATGATTGTGGTTTACAAATCTTTTTGCTTTAATAGCTTGTATAAGCTTTTATGTGGAATTTGTTCTCCTTGATGCATGATGCTACGTGAAATCTTTCTAGCAAAAATGTAACAAATTTTTAAGCTAAAAAATAGCGTATAGTCTAAATCAATAATACGTTCAATGCAACAATAAATCACGCTTTATACTTACCATGTCAAAAAAAACAAATACCTTTATTTGATTCAAGGTAAACTAGTACTTTCCACAAATGGAAGTACTTGATTGCTCGTACTTCTCACTTAAATATGATTAATTTAATCTTCAAGATAGTAAAGAATAGAATTATTTTCAGTTAGATGTGAGAAGACATCGCTATAAAAAATCAAAATTACTTTTCATCTATTGAATTAAAAAATACAGAAAGTACATAAATCTCATCATAGCTCACAATATTCGCTACAATTAGAATTGGATCAATGTCAAATAACACAACAACAATTGTCTCAAAAACAATCATGTGATGATCATCATGATTGTCAAGATTACATTTCACGTTGTTTACCTTGAACTTTTTGGAATGTTTTAGAATGTTGTAGGAGATTTGAAGCGCTTTAAGCTTTTTCTAAATATGATGTTGATGACAATTATACAACTAAGATGTAACTCAATCAATAAGATGTAAGAATCATAAAACTATGTCTTTTCTCATCACACTCATTGCAATCGTATAGTTCTAAGTTATGAAAAGTGAAGATCTAATTTTGTTGTTGTCATACGATATTTCTATAGAGCGTTAAGAAAATTTACGAGAATTTGTATATCTCAAAGGAAAATAATTGCAAGACTCATGACGGCGTTTATGCTTGTTGCTTGATCTTAGTTGCTAAAATGTCTCATGTCAAAGTCGTGGTAATTGTGATCATTATAGGATTGCTAATATGAGATGAATAATATTACTTTTTGATGATTGTTTTTGTGTTTGATCCATGTGATTTGCTTTTCTCAAGGAATCCTGTTTCTAAATGAAAGAGAGGGACAAAATTCTAAAATTGAAATCATCGAGATAAAGTATTCACAATCTTAACATGAGTATCGAAATAAAACACTTACGCTTGTGATATCATGCTGCAAAAGCTGATTTGTATTTAGACAGACTGCTATATTCAATAAGTATGCTTGTACATATGATGTGATGTAGTTTCGATCAATGTTTGTGAGCAATAGCTTATCGTGAGTCATTACAACAGTCTAATGGATAGTTGGTTCAAACGTGTTCACTTTTATGATCATCAATACAATGTGCATTATGTTTAGGTCTATCGTAATATTAACACTCTATTAGTATGTTCAGAGCCGTTGAAATCTAACTGATTTAACAAAAGATGATAATGATGTAACAAATCAAAAATATCTACTTCCAAATTTTCACTGGCTAATATATAAGTGAAAGGCTCGGAGGTGCTTAGATAAGGTAGTATACAGTTAATGGCAGAGAATTTTTCAATAGCATGAAACAATTTCTATCAAGCTTTGCACTATTGCTCTATAATCAATTGTTGGATGAAGTTCACACAAAAACATAGATACACGAGATATCATCAAAAAATAAATTGATTCATCATTTGACTATGTCTAGTTGAACACCATCTTTACATCAAAATTTTGAAGTGAAGATTGTAACATGAAATAGAGGTTTAAAAACATGTATACATTTCTAATAATTTGACAATAAAAAGAAAATTTTGAAGCACTTCTATTTAAAAAATAAGTAAAAAATTTAATGTTAAAAAATATATATATAAACAATTTTTTTTCAAATTAAAAGAGGCACACTTCATTAATTTTTTGAAAATTGATTGTAATGATAACATCTCATATGTTAAGGATGAAATATACATACTATAATACAAAATTTTAAAAAATAACTAATTATATTTGTTCAGTTCTTAATCATAGTTATAATTAAATAATTATCAATTTTTTATATAAAAATATTTCAAATTATCTAAAAGTAATATAAAATTTTATCATATCAATAAATATTGGAAGATAAAATTCACACATTTTGATGTAAGTCATGTACTGTAATCAGGTTTCTAAAAATAATAAAATATCAAAATAAAATCATTAAATTTTTACAAAAGACTTAAATGATTAATTTAAATATGTATGATTTTTTATTAAAGTATAATTTAATATTATGCATATTTTACAAAATATTACAAAATTGTTGATCCAAATTTTCTAATTAAAATTAATGTCATCATTCAACTCGAAAGTTTTACGATATGTTTCAAATTAACACTATCATATGAAAGTATTCATTTATAGTATATTTCGAATAAATAAGTAAATACTTGTATGATACGTATTGATAATTTAGGTTTGTGATTTCATACATTATTTTGAATGTGTTTGAGTTCTTTTTAAAGTAACATGTCACATTTTTAGATAATGGATACGAACTGATGTCATGGCACGGGCTTTTGTTCTCTGACACGAAACAGTTGTTACTAGATTTTAACTCCTGCAAAAAATGTAGTCATCTAGCAAGAAAGAAAACTTGTTGTCTATCGATGATTAAAAGATATTTTGATATTCGAAATTTGGATGAGGTTTATCGTCGGTTGATTCAAGAAAATATTGGTCATTTTTTTCTATCAAAATTTTGGCATTGATTATTTTTTATAAAAAATTGAGTTGAAAAGGGTTTACTTCTTGGGATCTGTTCTGTGATCATGTCACATGAATCTTAATTAATGTGTTTATTTGTGTTCAGATCATCCTCGCTCTGGATGACTTCATAGACAGACGAGTTTTGTGTACACATTTGTAGATTGGGATGGAAAGAAAGTAGGAAGCTCCATAGTGTAAGAAGTTGAGAGAACAAGTAGGTGGAAGGTTTTGCCATCTGTAAAGAGGAAGGATCCAAAGAGTATTCTTCATTCCGGCTGCTTGTGAGCGACTGCAAAAGGAGTGATAAACTGCACTGCTTGTGATTAGACCAGTTAGATGCAGTTTTGTGCTCTAGCAAAACAGGAGTTTCTTCTGGATTAGTCCTCTGCTCCGCCAGCTATCAAGTCCGAAAGAAATCACCAAACCATACGTCTCGTTTAGTTCCTTTCTTCTCCGTACTTTTCTGTGATTTTATTTTTTCATTTTCTTGATGTATATGTATAATCGAATTTGTTTATAAATTTTTGTACGGTTTTTTATCTCAGAGGCCACGAACAACAGAAAATCTTAAAGTTTCTTAATTCAATAGAAGTGTTGGTAGTCCTTCCATTGATGGTGGTGCATGATACTCGTTTCTTAAAAGACAAAACTACGTCTAATTGCACGTTAAACGGAGAAAGTTCCACAGTAGGAATGAATTGTAAGATGATATGGGTGGAATCTCTGTAATATCAAATCAACAGGAACAACACAATCAGGAGAAAAAAATTCTGTGTCCATTCAATCTGCACGGTTTACGTGATCGACAAAGCCACCACGAATGGGGTGAAAGTGCGGTATAGATGGAATGAGTGAATTTTGATCAGTCCACTGCACGACTTTCGCACACCAACCATCCATAGGTTCCAATTTGGGACTGTACGTTCATAGCTGTCAAACTCGAAAGGATGGAAAACAATAATGATGATAACCGGGGTTCATTGCTAAATTATCGAATTTCCTTTGATTTTGGAATTATACCTTGTCGAGTGGCGGATAAATATACGCCTGATACTAATAAAACCCGGATGCCAGCTCTGAGTAATTAGAGACCATGTGTATCTGAGCTCTCAGAGGTCCCGTTTAGGAGGCAAAAGAAATGAGGTCGAATTAAGTTGGTGGCGATGATGAGACTGCGGTGTCATTAATTGGCGGCATTTGCTCCCTGACACCGCTGGACGTTTTTCAGCAGCCAGAACCGCGCCTGCATCGTGTGAAGGAGACCTTCGGCTGCCGACGTGGAGCGGTGACGTGGCGCCCCTTCATGGCGGCGTCCGGCTCGCCCGCGCTGAACACGATCTCGATTAATGGAGAGCGCGCGGGCGATCTTTCACGTCGCATCGTGCCCGACGACGACTCGTACTGCAGCCGTTACTTATCTGCCTCACGGGAAGATGTCGGACAACTCCCCGAACTCCCGCCGCTCCTGGTCGGCCTGAGCCCGGCCCGCGCGATCGGCAGCCTGCAGCGAAAGCGCCACGCCCCGCTGCCAACTGTGGCGGACTTAAGCAAGCCCCGCGAGGCAGGATGTTCCTGCCCTGTCCTGACTCTGGCTCGCTTTGACTTCGCTTCGGGCAGCGCCTTCTCAGGCCGCTGTACGTTCTTGAAGGGAAGCCGCGGGCCTCGAACGTTGGTGGTTGGCGCGCGGGAGAGTTCTCGACAGTGCACGCGAAGATCCTCCTGACGGCAGTTCGGAGGCACTTCGGCGAGCGAGAGCAATTGCGCTCGGCAAATCGAAATGCCGCTGCCTGCTCGGGCGGAAGTGCTCTAGAATCCTGCGCGGAGCTGCTGTTCGAAGGGACGACGAGAATTTGGGCTCTTTCGGCGCGCGCGCAGCTGGGGGGTTTCGCCAGAGGAGGAGAATTGAAGAAAAAAATGTATCGTTCGTAGGTTTCGACAAGTTGAAGAATTCGAGCGCTGGCTTGGTGCTCTTCAGTGGACACGGAGGGACGCGGCGGCAGATTTATCGACGGGGTTTGTTGTTTGCGTGGTGAAAATGGTGATTGGCGGCGTCTGGTTGCGTTGTAAGCTTTGGGATGCTTCGAGCTCACGGACCACGACACTGCCACGTAAATGAATTGAACTGTGAATAGTGGAATCCAATTTACGATATGTCAGCTGGTAGTATGCATTTAGTACCTGAATCTTACGAAAAACTCTCTACAATTTCTAAATGGAGATTGTCCGCAGTCGGAATTGCATTTACTGCAATTAGAAGACAGTATATCATGGTGTTCAGAAGTAGTGCTCGACACTTTTTTCATCTCGTAGCTTTTAAATCTCTTATGCTTTATTATAAAACGACGAAATTAAGAACGCATGGTTAGTGCTGCCTTACCATGAGACTAGCTATACACGAAATGAAGAACGTAATTGCTCCGGAGCTCTGAATAGGAACTGTCGATTTGGACGATTTTCGTGGCATCGGAGACCGTATATACTCATTCCAGTCATTTGCGTCTCGACCGTGAGCATTCGTCTGCAATGGAGGCGGAGGCTGTGATTGTTCTCTTATTGGTATTTGGCGGAGCTTTCCTTCAGACGCTTGCTGACACAGGTATGCAGCTTATGGCTCGTTTCCTTAATTGTCTGTCTGGTGGACTGGTTGGTTCAACTCTAATACCGGCCAGAATTTAAATAATAACCCTCCTACGAAGACCCGCAGAGTGTTATTAGAATGTGGACCGAAGTAGTCTCTCTTGCTTTTGCGGGAATAATGAAGAAATCACGTAAAATCTCCTCTCTCGTACGTGCATGGAGAGAACGAATTTTAAGATTGTAGGAGCGCGTCGTGGGTTCAGATTGCCTCGCCACGAGCGATTTACAGGTATTCAATGAAACTGTAGCCATAACCCAAACGTCAAGAACGATATATTTTAACACATGTTCATCTGGGAGTTGTAGTTGGGAGGCTGTATCCGATGCATGCGACTGGAGCTCTAGACGAATCGTAACCACCGCCGAACCAAAATTGCAACTAATTTCGTTACAATTGTGTTGGGTTGTAGACTGGAAGTTGAAAGCAATTTGTAGAACACCTATGTAATGTTAAGGTAAAGTGTTTTGGGCGATTCGAAATATATTCGTTCAAAACAATGGTATGAACATTGTGTTAACCGGTTTGTCACTATCATTGTTTTAGATGCTGATCTTTGGAATTAATTTATAGGATTAACTCAACTGACAGTGGGATTAGCGAGGTCACTATGTTTTAGACGTACACCGATCGTTGTCGACACACTTCTTGAGCTTCGGGATTCAATTTCACAGGCCTGAAATGGTTTCCGCGTTAGCTCTCTGCCGAGTAAGACACGAGACTTACAACAATTTCATAGGCAGAAGCAAGGTCCAGGTTTACGAGAATCAGCTTAAAGTTGGACGATTTTCACGTAATTGAGAATTAATGCGTGTAGGTAGGGCATGATGCACGCCGTTTGGCGAGGACGTCAGAAAACTTGAAACCTTCACGAGATTTTGCGTTTGGTTTCACGCGAATTTCACATTGGTTTGTAACTGAGTAGTTTTGTTACGGACATTGCATCCGAATGCGACTATAACAGTGACTAAGCGCAGATAGAATGGGATGTCGATGAGCTTTTGCTAATTTCGACATGACGCGTCTCGCTGCTGTAAATCATCGCGATTGACTTTGCAATGTCTTTGATGGAAGTTTTGTTACGTTAAACAGACGACGACTTATCTAGCATGGCACGTTTTTCCCGAGGAATTGACCAATGTAGCGTCATCTCGTCTTCATTATTTCTTTTGCACCTAGAACGGACCAGCTTCCCTGCTTTGTTTGCGAAAGTGAAACAGCCCCCTTAATGCTGTGTGATAAAACTCTGTTTCTGTGGCAACTCAGGCTTCATAAGCATCGACTGTGGAGCAAGTTCTGCTCACGTGGATCCCAGGAATATTACATGGGTTCCAGACAGTGGCTTCGTGGCAACAGGCTATACCGCTAAGTTGAACACGACTGCTACTTCGCCCGATTTTACTCTTGACACATTACGTTACTTCCCTGCATCCCATAAGATGAGCTGCTACGTTCTTCAAGTTCAGAAGGGCAGTCGTTACCTCGTCCGAACATCCTATCGTTATGGGAACTACGATGGTCAAGATAGTCCTCCCGAATTCAATCTTGCTATTGATGCCACCATTGTTTCTTTTATCAAAACATCCAAGGATTCCTTTGAGGTGCACGAAACGATAGCAACAGCCCAGGACGAGGTCTTGAGCGTCTGTTTATTCTCGGAAAGTGTATCCCAAAGGCCATTCATCTCTGCCTTGGAGCTGCGCCGCATCGGCGAGAGCATGTATACGGCTGAGGACGGACAATACTTGAACAGAATTTCTCGCATCAATTTTGGAGCGAAGTCCGACGAGTCCGTGAGGTGCGACTTTCACTAGGCTGGGCTCAAATTACGGATCGAATGGAGTTGTTTAGTCTTCTTGTCGTCAACATCTACTGTATTCAAGGCCGAACTGAAACTTATGGTTGTACCGGAAATTGTGGAGCAGGTATCCGGATGATCCATATGATCGCGTGTGGGATTCGGACATGAAGCTCTTCGAAGGTGCACTGCGAGAGACAATAGCAACCTCTGAGAAGGTGGAACAAGAACACCTCCGCGAGGATCCTCCTTCAGCTGTTCTTGAGACGGCCTTGACGTCTTCAACGACAATCATTGTTCCAGTCCCGGACATCCGTGACTATTACCGTGCATACCTCTACTTCGCTGAAGTTATAAATCTGGATGAGGAGGTACTCCGGAGCTTCGACATTATTCTGAACGGTGTTTACATTAAGAGGGACTTATCCATTTCTGCGGGACTTCACAGTGGGTTGGAGATCGCAGCAGGAAATATTAGTGGTTCTGAAGTGATAAATGTCACTTTGTCCCGGCGACCCTACTCCAACCTCGGCCCGATCATTAATGCCCTTGAGATTTACAGTGTTATTCCTGGCTCTGTGGGGACGTTCGAAAGCGACGGTAAGCTAGCACTTCTTGTGGTGCTTCCGATGGATTTAGTAAGTTAGCAAGCAGACATTGATTTTGTAATAAAAATCGTCATTGACAGTTCCAGAAAAAGTTATTAAGGTGGTTCAATTCCACGTCTTGTAACGCCATGTCCAATTCAATCACAGTTGATTCTTTGCCTTTTGCAGTCTTGGCCGTCAGGTCTTTAGTCAGTGGCTTCAAACTCGAGCAGCTTTCCGTGGGTGATCCATGTGTGCCAATTGCATGGGAGTGGTTGAGCTGCACGACAGAGAATCCTCCCAGAGTTTCTGCAGTGTAAGAAAAATCATTTGAACGATAACTTCCGTAGCAATCCAATATGTCAAATTTTCAAGCGGTTGGTTGTTTGCGGGTGAAGAACTTTTTTATATCAGGCTGCTGACATTAAGGCATTTCTTACCTGCTCAGGTTACTGTCGAGAATGAATTTAACTGGATTTATACCCTCAAGCGTCCTCGACTTGCCTGAACTGACTGATCTGTAAGGAAGTCACTATTTGAAATCCAGTGGTGTTAATACATAATCAGTATGATTGTTCTTCCTTTTGAGTTTTAAGAATCTGTTAGTGTTGAAAAAGTTGTTATGGTTGTTGATGGCCTGAAACCGGTGGCAATGCAGGTGGTTGGATCACAATCAACTTGAAGGGTCTATACCTGATCTGAGTTCTCTGAGGAAGTTGCGAATCTTGTAAGTTATCTGGACTGTTCTCCCCAAATTTATTCGCATCTGCTCCTGGATCTCTTTTGTTGGGTGCGTCTTTTATGTATCGTCGTCTGAGGAGATGGTTTATTATTTCATTCTTCATAGAGTTTCTTTAAGTGAAGTTGAACTCGGACTGGGTCTTGAAAAACTGTAGGCATCTCGAGGATAATGAATTGGACGGATCTTTGCCAGTAACACTCGGAAAATTGAACTACCTTGGCGAAATGTAAGTCATTGAAACCTGGTTCTAAGTTGTAGCTGCTCCCCTTCTAGTTCTACAGGGCACGCAGTTGTAGCAGGCACTGAAGTCTCTCAAATAGAACAGAGGAAAGCTGCATCGGTCCCACTGTTAGTTATATGTGTTGTTTGGCTATATGCAGAATACTGGATAACAATCATTTCAGTGGGCAGGTGCCTTTGAGCCTTTTCACAAAGAGCAATCTCAAGATCAGGTACTTTTGCTGGACATTTGAGCTGATTTTAAGCAACTCTTGAATCTCCTTATCAAGCAGATTATGAAAGGACAGTACAGTACTTTAGGATGCACTTAAGAAGGATGCTCTCTGGGAATGTATCGCTCGTTTATTAAAAGATTGCATGTACGCTCATATCGACAGGTCAGGGCAGGTTTTGGATATGCCAAACAATTCATCTTTGAACGTTTCTACTTTCTTGGGTATTAAACGTCTTACTTGCTCGTTTCTCTCTTTAACACTTTCTGGGATATGATGGAGTTAGCCTTGCAGGAAATCCTGAGATGTCATTACCAGGTTGCGTCACAGGCAGTGGTTCATGTACTCAGTCTCAGAGTTTGAATGCTTCATCTCAGTCTCGCAAGAGGAAGACTCCGGTCGTTATTATCAGTGTGGTTGCTGGAGTCGCCGCTACTTTTTTTCTGATCGTTATTGGTACGTTTGGGTTCTTCCTCTCAAAAAAGAAGAACAAGTTTCCAGAGTCACCGAGAAAGAACTTCTATACTATTTCAGATTTACAAGGTACAGTTTTAAACTAGCCTATATTGTCCTGCTTAATATCTGCTCAATTGCCAGTTACATTAGCTTGTTTGTGTACCACTCAGACTAAGAAAAGTACTATTCAAAATTTCGTTCCAAACTTCACTTCTTGAGAGGTTGTAGTGATGTGACGACAGTGTGTCTGTTTGAAACAAGTTGTCTAGATGCTAAGCTCAGTTTCATTCATCGAAATTACAGCCACGGCGGACAGAGAAGAGGTTGTTCCCACTTCTTTGCGGTCTGTTGGCAGAACGAGAACTAGATCTCGAACAAATGAAGAATTGGAGATGGCAGCTGAAGCCAGGGAATTCACTTCGTCTGAAATCAGGAAGGCAACGCGCAATTTCATGAGGAAGGTAGGCGAAGGAACTTTCGGGCCTGTTTTTTACGGCAAACTCTCTGGTGGAAAGGAAATTGCCGTCAGGATTCACGGCTGTTACCGAACCCAAGACTTCCAAGATGGGGTAAGAGAAGTCTTAGATTATCCTCCCTGTAACGCTCTTATAGCTTGCACTTTTCTATGATATCCTTGTGTATAGAAATCTAAATGTAAATGGACTAGTTCTAAACATGGAGAACAACAGAATCGTTTTAAGACCACTCGTACATTTTTCTTCGGTTTCTAGGTTGATGTTCTCGCGAGAGTGCGGCATCAAAATCTTGTTTCGATGATCGGATACAGTCAAGACTCAGAGGACTCGCTCCTAATTTATGAATTTCTGCCTGGAGGCTCCTTGATGAACAATCTGAACGGTAGGAGATTCTAACTTATTCGTCTTGAAGAGCCATCAGAAAATTCGATAGGACGTCTAACACTTCTGATATTATTGTTACATTTACGTGAGAGTACTTACTTGAGCCCTCTTTTATTTTCCAGATCCTGAAGCGTCCAAGCTACTGACCTGGAACGCGAGGCTTAATATCGCACTTCAGGCAGCTAAAGGTATTGGTTTTGAATTTGTCTCCTGAATGTTCTGGCCGTCACTTTGATTTCCTGAAAATTCAGTTATATTGCCTTCATATCAGATCGTGACCTGACGGAACGTTCTGCTCCAGGTCTTCTGCACCTTCACACCGATTACAATCCTCCTATCATTCATCGCAATATGAAAAGCAGCAACATACTTCTCACCAAGAAATTTTCGGCCAAAGTAGCTGACTTTGGACTATCAAATCTAGCTCCAGAAGGAGAAACAAACTACGTCTCCATCCTCGTGAAGGGTGCTACCTCGGGATATCTTGATCCAGAGTAAACCCCCTCATCCAATCTCCAGGCTTGTCTCCGTAAGAAGCAGAGCGTTTTGAGTTGAAATTCAAATTTCGCATCCGACTTCAAACGTTTGATTTGCATGTTTCGTCTCTAATGTAGGTTCTATTCAAAGCAAAAGTTCACTGAAAAGAGTGACGTCTACAGCTTTGGAGTAGTTCTCTTGGAGATAATCTCAGGACGAAGACCTGTCAATCTTCAGCTTTCTCGTGCAGAATGGAACCTCTCAGATTGGGTAAGTTCGTCTATGTCGTGCCGAGAAGAGTTTCCTCATGACAATTTTGGCAGGTACATTCTCAAGATGTTGAAGAAGATGATGTTCCCCAGCGTTGTTGGTCAAAGTCCAATATGATTCAATTTTCGTATCATAGATTAGAAGTTGTGGTAAGTACGACTAGAGGAAGCTCAAAAGACCTGAAATACAAGAAATCGGAAGATTGTCTTCCTGTTTCTGCGGTGTAGAAGTGAAGTTCAAGAACAGTGAATCGAATGGAGCAAGAAGCGGCCGACCAATTGCTTTTCGGGGACTAGTTTCCAAAGTAGCCGCTTATTATCGATGAAGACATTAGCATATACCTGTCGCTCACCATCAATAATTGTTTCTATCTGCTCCTACATATGCAGGTAAGGCATCAACTGGAACTGGGAAACGTAGAAGCCATCGTAGACCCGGCTTTGAACAAGGCGTACAACATTGCTTCGATGTGGAAGGTGGCGGACATTGCTATGTACAGTGTGGAGCCAGAGGCGAAGCACAGACCAGCGATGAGTGAAGTTGTGAAAGAACTTGAAGACGCGCTCTTTTTGGAAGCCCAGGGGCGGCAAAGTGCTGGGCCACTTTGTACGACTTTCTCCCTCACCGACAAGGCGGAGAGATCTCATCTAGAACCTGTATATAAGAAGTTACTAAACCGGGAAGACAAGCTCTAGAAGTTGTACCTCAACCAATTGACCGAAATTGACCAGACTTTGAGCCACCATGGCTCCCTGTATACAGTTTATTGCTTCCTACTTTTCTGGTGAGTTACGTTTCTTGTCACTGACAGTATGTGGCTTTGTAAATAGTGGTCATCATGATCTTCTTTTCTTCTAACTTTCTGTTTATATTGGGCGCGTCATCTGCAGGCCGGTTCCACTATTATTGTTCACGACGTCAAGATTGTACCATAAGTACGTTCGATAATTTAAGACTATCCCAGATGACGGCCCAAAGGCTGAGCCTTGACCTGTACAGCAATTTTGCTCCTGTCGGTAGCTTTTTCTGGAGCGAACGAGTTCTTTTTCGGGATGATGATGTTTCCGAATCTATTTGCGACTTGTAACATTACAGTACTTAGGAAATCAATTGAGGTTGGAGGACGATGTACATATGATCTTTCCTATCCAGAATCTCAATTTGTCAGCAGGGATCTAAAATCTTCTGCTGTTCACGATCACCTGTTCAGATGAGACTTCTTTAATTAGGCGGCAACCAGCAGGGAGGCATACTGCAAGTTCTTAAATTTAGAAACATCCATTTAACATATTTTCCAGTAGAGTCCGGTTTAGTTTACTGCACTGAAATATCTCAGAATTCTTCAGACTTACTACAGGGTTGCGAGGATTCATCCTTCCCTCTATCGATGGTCCAGTCTGAACTGCGACTCGCTGTACTCTCCTCAACACGGAATAGACCTGAGAACAGATCCTGTCCCTCTTAGATAAAAACTTGTTCTGCATACTATAATATTCACCTGTGTCCACGGTTCGACTGATGTATTCGGACTTCTAGGACACATCTGATAGGAGTACTATACCTGAGCTTCCAGGTGTCAACTTTCCGGTACCGACGCAGGTGTCGAAAGCGGCTACAAAAGTGCCCTAGCGTCCACTGCGAATATTACTGCACCTGAGGAAAAGTCTGCTCACCTCGCCGTGATCCTCGCTAACGAGCACAGGGACCATTCTGAGAGCATGTGTCAGGATTTGGTATGGCTAACGGCGAGAACTGATGGCTTCAAGAGAACGGCCGACGAACCCGAACCGAACCCGACGAACCCGAACCGACAGAAGTTGAACGATAGAGAGGATGATGAGAATGATCGGAGACTCGCCCCGCACGCCTCGAAGAATGCTCTACGGAGTCAAATGGAATCTGATGGTGGCGTCTGCTGTGAACGATTACTACCAGACACGGTGAAGTTTCAAAACGCAGAAACGAGGAGGATGGAAACTTCGGCCACCGTCATGAGGTTCACCGAAATTAAAGCCCTCATGATCTGCAAAGTTGGATTGAATCGCAGGAAGCTCCTGAATAGTCTGCAGTTTTTTCCCGGACATACCTATTTTGCTGCTCTTTCAGTTGATGCGTGCTCTTCATCAACTGAGAAAGTGTAGTAAAGTTCTCCCCATTCCCGCTGTTTGGCATTCCATTTCGTAGTATCTTTGCTCACGAGTGGAACGTTGAATATGAATTCTGAAAGAATACAAAAAGAAAAGGATGCTTGTTTTTTGCGTTCCACATATGACTAAATAAAAGGCTAAGCATATTTACAAAAATGGACAAGTTATGATTTAATCATTCTTGGTATTTTCGCACACAAACTCACACGAAGATGCATCCGTGCAATAAAATGATCGGGAACAGTGTGTACCAAACTTTCCCAAGGATGGCACACAACATTTTTTCGTAGATTGATCGCTTTATTGATGCAGACCGAGGAGAAGTCGCTATTTATACTAAGCGCTCTTGGGAGTATCTACTGGCCATAGTTGCAACAATTGAGCACTTCAGTCCAATTTAAAAATCATATTCTTACCAATCTCTGTTCCACTTTTGTTCACGATCACATGTAATAGTTGATCATGTTTAAGATAGCATAACTGAAAAATCGTACGGAGCAAAGTCTGCCTCACTGGAGTCTATTAACACCATTGCAATTAAATGGCCCTAATTTTTTCTTCAAATTGGACTGGAACGAACTCAAACTTGCAGTGGAAGGGTGAACAAAAGTTCTACATCTTTGAGGGCGAAAAGATAACACAAATTGTGTAACAAAAGTTAACCACGCTCTTCGATTGGCAATGAGTGGAATGATGTGTGGGGTAAGAGTCAGAAAGATCGGCTCATGGCGTATGATCAGGCCTGTGCATATTAGGCATATGACTATTTGTGTCGAATCTGCAGCAAATTAGGCAAAATAAGGCATCACCACTTGCAAGAGCCAAAGATAGTAATGTCGAAAGAAATTTCGATCAATTCCAACCAGATTTTACACTGAAAGAGTTTGTCGGGAAGATTCTTCAATCAATTTCATCCAGAATTTTACACAGAAATAACTCGACGAGAATAACCTTCTATCAATTTCGATCTGAAATTGATCAGTTTCAGATTGAAGGAACCTTCTCTCAATCAAGTTTTGGATCGAAGTCATGTTTCTGAAGGCAATGCTAACGTCATGGAGGTTGTCATCCTCCTGGTCGATCTGCGAACTGTTGTCAAACACAGGCTCATCCCAATGTTGCTTGATGACAGCAGCCACGTCCGGAATCACGACCATGTCGAACACCAGCAGGCACTTGTAGTAAACTGCTATCATGGCGTGCCATTGACAGGCGATCTAATGGTTGTACTTCTCTAAGTCGTGCTTCGCGTGACCGACCTTGGACAACTGCCGGAACGCTGAAATTGGAAACCTTGGACAACTGCAGGAATTGTCAAAAGCTGAAATTGATCGAAGGAACCTTCGATCAAATTCAGCCGCTTCAAGATTGCGTTTCCTCCAGAGCCGACCTGGATCCTGCTTACTCCCGAGCCGTGGTTCCAGACACACAAGTCAATAGCTGACATTGATCAAAGGAAGCTTTGATCAATAAAAAAAACCGACGAAATGTTAAGAAAACTGTTTCAGAAAGCTGTTTGATAAAACTTCTTACTTGCAACTAATCATTGGGAAAAGTGGAGCTGGACTCCTTGCGGATGCTTCATGAGGAATGGCACCAGCTCGACGAAGTCATACGTCACAATGCTTTGAAGCTCGTTTCATCTTTCGGCATCAACAAAGAAATGAGTACCTGATCACGAAGGACTTATGTGGGATTAGATGTACTATTCTATGTAAGATTGGAAGAGAAGTAAAATTGTCCCTTCCTTACCTCCAACCGCAGACATTCAATGGATCGGTTGACATCATCTTCGGCCAATGCTTTCAGCAACAAGGCTCCTTTCCACTCCAACGTATCCAAGACCAACTGTTTCAAGAACGAGCTCTGGAACAAACCCTGAGATCCAATGGTCTCTTCCTCCATGCCGTTCGAAGAGCTGCTTAAACGCAACGTCCTGGTGGTTCGATTATTAAACTATTCGAACCAGAATGATGTTGCGTTAACCTCGAAAGCCAGTGTAAAGATTTGCACTTGTAGAAGAGCTAAATCAGAAGGATTAGGGTTACTATAAAACCCTGAGATCCAATGGTCTCTTCCTCCATGCCGTTCGATAGCTACTTAAACGCAATGTCCTGGTGCTTCGAGCATTAAACTATTCGAACCACAAGGAAGTTGCGTTATCCTCGAAGATCAGTGTAAAGATTTGCAGTTGTAGAAGAGCTGTAGAAGACCTAAATCAGATTAGGGTTATTATCACCACAGCTAACCACACCTGTGAATTCTTTATGATCACGATGAGGAGGTGAAACTTTCACAACAGCTGCTCCAACTGGGATGCAGAGCCAAAGCGCATGAAACGTAATTTGGCATGCTTGGATCGTAACACCCTCATTAGCCTCAAAGTCCGCATGGGAGGTAAAATGAGGAAATCAATGACTGTATACTCAATCCCGTTGAGGCAAATCTTTGTTGCTCTACGTTGGTGCCTCGCCGTTAGCTGTGGTGATAGTAGCCTTCTGATTAAGCTCTTTCATACCTGCAAATCTTGACGCAAGTTTTTGAGGGTTGAGAGGCTGCGTTTAGGCAGCTTTTCGAACGGCACAGACGTCATGAAAGATGAGACCGTTGGAATCCTGTCCCAGGCCTAATTCCAGAGCTCGTCTTTGAAACAATTGATCTTAGACACAATCTTCAATTTGTCCTCACAAACTGCGCGAAAATGAGTAGAGATCTGCATAACACACAGTGACTGATGAGCCCCGGAGCGAAAAAACATGTGCAACCTCTCCGTGATGTTGATAGACTTTTGCATCGGATAGGGCTGCCACCACATTTTCTCGTAAAGAGCAAACTTCAACATCATGGTATCATGGTGTCCCTGGTTTCAGAAGGTCTAATCAAACCTTCATACCAAGATAGGTCTCGCGGCATTACCGAGAGGAACTGTACATCACAAGTCAGTGAGGGGTACTCACGAGGAGGGAGTTCTGTTACACAAAACTTGGAGCAAGAACCGACTCGACAAATGAGATAGATATACATTGCAACTAATCCTAGTTTGAGAAATCACAAGAAGATAAATCCAATCAACAGTAATCCATTTGACGCATAAGGAATTTTTGATCCCCTGACTAAACTTACTGCAACTAATCCGTAGTCAGTCCGCGGCGTCGCTTTGCCACACGGTCTTTGAGGACAGTGCCTCCTGTACCCCCGGTTACATGTCACCGCTCATGCCGACCAGCAAATGTTAGTTCTCTGCGAGAGAAGAGAGGACGGGACGTGCAGGTGCTTGCGGGAAGCAAGAAGCCTTCGAGTGCTGGAGGCAATCAGTCGCTACGCCGCCCTTGAGTATCTGTACTTATAGAGGTTGAGGGAAAGCTAGAGGTGTATCAACGTTCTAAACTCAATTTCAACGGTCAAAATTTAAAATAAAGTGAGGTTGAGGAAGTTGAGAGCTTGTATTTACAGCTTCTCTTTACAGGTGGTTAAACCTTGACGGTGACAAACGTGGAGGAGGATTACAGAGGCTACGATGTGTCGGTAGAGAAGCTCTTGCGCTTGCTGACGGGGCCACGTGATGCTGAGGTGCCTCTATCCAAGCGGCTGATCAGTGATGAAAATAGCAACATCTTGCTTTACACGCTAGAATTTCTGACCACCTCCATGATTGGTCATGGAGATGATCAGTTCTTGAAATACCAGTATGCTGAAGATATACAGAACAATGATTTAATAGATGCTTTTGGTCAGATGTATGAGAAAAAACGACACAGAGAGTTGTTGGTCGTGGACCATTAACAACAACTCTCTCTTTATCGTTTTTTTCTCCGCCATGGCCAGGCATGGTTCTATTAGGTTATATATTGTCGCCTAAACTATCGTGTGATTAAGATACTAAATTAAGGTGAGTGTGTTGTTGCCTCTACATGTTGCAAACAACGGGGAGTGTACACTTATGTAGAATTGAAGGATTTTTTATTTTTTAGTTTAAATTAATGTAAAACTTTTGAAAAAAAATAAAAAAAAAATTTTACGAAAAAAATTTAATATAGACTAAATTAGTCTATATTAAATTCTTGAAAATTAAATTGGTCTAAATTAGCTTCTTAGTAGACTAAATTAACCTAGATTAACGTTTTTGAGTAGACTGAAATTTTCTTTGTGAGGAGACTAAATTAACCGTATTTAGGGGAGTGATTGTTATAACCATGCCTGGTCATGGTGGATACATGTCAAGCCTCCACTCTCAACTCTACTCCCCTAGGGTGTTCGCAGTTGGCAGCAGTCTCAAGGGCGAAATTTCGAACTCGCACTATCTTCATGCGGATGATGAAGTGACTTCGGTGGATTGATTTACGCACTATGCTCTTAAGTTTGATTATTATTATTAAATAAGCAAAGTAAGTAGAATTCTATTCAAAGAATAGATATTAACATTTGAAACATATTATAAATATCAGATCTATTTTTGAAATTTGTATATAATTTATATTAAATTCGCAAGATTATAATTATTTCAATTTTATATGTAAATATCTAAAATAATCCTAATTTCTTTTGTTTTGAGTATCAAAATTTATATCTCCATTAAGAATTTATCTTTTGTAAGAACGTCTTTGAATATAAGTAATTATAATCTTGAAAAATCATTTAAACAAATAACATATATAAAATTTTCTTATTATCTTATTTATTTAAGATATTTTCTTATTTTCCAAAAAATAGCTTGAAAATTTAATGCAGGCAATCTATGTAGTGTGATGATGATCATTTACAATTTTGAAAGAAAAGACATCAATTTTTTAAATTTCATATATGATATTTTTTTCATACAAGAGAAATGCTTGATTCAAGAGAAACCATCAATAACTTTTTTTGGCAAGCCATGATGACTTTCAAGAAACAAGGTAGATTATATAATAACAAACTTTTTACTTCTGGATAGACTCAACCTAGTAGCTTGAAGGAAGTGAGCACCTTGTGGAGGGCATCATCGACATGGCACAGTAGATTTAACCCTGTCAATGTAAACAATATTGAGGATGTACAATCTATATGCCGAGACAATCACTGTTGTGAGAATAAGTTTGCTACCTCTCGAAGTGTCAAGAGTGTTCTCTAGGATGTACAGAGTTGTATCTTTGCATCTCCTTGGTGCTAGGTTGTGATAGCAAGCGCAGCAACGATCAATAATGTCTTCCTTGCAAAAAAATACCACAGATGGAATCACCTCTGATCAACAATCAACCAATAAACATTGTTTCCCAAAAATCTTATCATGAAAACAAAAAATTGCATGTTTCATTGCTTTAATGTGCTCAAAAGATCATATTGTTTACATTGGACAAATAATTTCAGAAAAAAATCAATCAATGGCATGTTAAATAAATCATTCCGGAATTTCACGTTTTTGATCGTCTCCGTGTTGGAAAGCGGTGAATCTAGTCTGCCAATAAAATCGATCAAAAAATTGAAACGGCTTGACAGACATGACAGTGATCATCAGACATGCATAATAGTGGCATTTGCCACTAGTGTCGATATCAAATAAATAGTGGCATGTCCAGATCTTTATTAGTGGCATCAAAGTGGCACTATACAAACTCCATATAAATAGCAACACCATCAGTTCTTCGTTGTGATTTTTAGTAGCACTTTGTGCTGTTGAGCATGGAGTACACACTCGAGCCCAAAATCAGAAAGGCTCTGCTTGAATATATCCTTCTCACGCCTTAGCCTGGAGAAATCTGCCTCCACTGCTGAAGTTTCGGGAAAGACCGTAACCAAGCCTCCTGCAAACTCAAATAGAGCCAAGAATTGCGATCCAAGGAGACTTCAACCTGTGATCCCTAAATGAAGTCTTGTGATCGCAGGCATTGATTGTTAATTTCAAAATTTTCTTGGCATGGTAGCATTAAATAAGCTCTCCGTGTTATTCTTCGATGTCTTTGATTTGCTGTGGTGTAAACTTGGCTGGCTGCAATCGTAGAATATGCCTGCGAACGATGGCACAAAACTAGAATCGCATGTAGTTAAGAAGCTCATGCGGCATAACTAATGGAAATTGATAATTGGCAAAAGCTTGCTCATTTACATTGTTTTGCTTGACAATGATCGACATGAGCTGCAAAGCCGTTGAAAGAAACGTCAAACCAACAAGTTGAAAAACGTGAAGCCGCGCGCCGTTCTCGGTAGGAATCTCGTCGAGCTTGGCCGACATGAAAGTTCCAATGCCCCGAACGAACTGCTCAACGTTCGAGAGATGTTTTGCCCAATCATAACATGATCACCGGAATCACCTGCTGCCTCTGCCATGGCTTGCAACTCGGACTGAAACAATGATACTTTGCCCCCCACCAACCGGCAAAACATCTGCAATAGATTAGACAACTCGACCATTTGCTGGAACATCAAAGTTGTCATGCCCTGGAGTCGCATGAACACCAGTGACACTTCTTGTGCAAAAGAATGAAGTGTCATTCTAAGCATCCACAAGATTGCAGATGGCCGGCATGGCGGGAGCTTCTCGTTCAAGTACACCTTAACAACGATAATGTGCTTCTTGAATCATGTCATGCCATTAATCCTAGAAAACCAACGTGTAATGACAACGTTCGGACATGTCGTCTTCATCTTAGCAATCAGATTCTACTGGCGTTGCACGTAGCCAATAAAGGCCACGAGAACATAATAGAATTTGTCTTGGAGCAAGTTGTGATAAACGTCGGCCATGATGAGGTCAAGCTGATGTGCACCACATCAAACCTTGATAAAATTGGATCCAGTGGCATTGTCCAAGAAGGTCAGCAGACCGACGTGCCGTCCTCTCATGTTCCTTGCTTCATCGGTCGCAAAGCCGATCAAATAGTCTCTCCAGTCTGGACAAATGACATCCAACACCTTCACGACCGTGTCGAACATTGATTGTCACGTGTGACGCTTGTTCGTAGGCAAAGCCAACAAGTGAAAGTTGTGGATGTCGTCGCCGGTCCAAAAGTGAAATCGAATGTCAAGATAGGATATGCATTAGTGTGCAGACCCATCCGATGCCAACGAGAAAGCCTAGCAATAGGTAAGAAGATCAAAAAGCATCTGCAGGTTTGATGCGCACATCACTTGAAGGAACGATGAGACTTTGCGACGGTTGCAACCAGAGTAGCAAGCCATTCTTGTGAGTTCCTTCGTCGACTTAGCAAGACAAGAAGTGAGGCGAAATGATGAACCAAGGGAAGTGAACTCAATGACGATATCAAACAAGATGTCGTTCTTGATCGCTACCTTGTACGCAGCAACATGAGCATTTTCATTATTCTCTGAAGAAGAATCTTGGGCCCGAACGAAGATACTCAAAGGCCGCTTTTGGATTTCTGAAAGTGTTAGGTCTGGACGGCGGCGACCATCTCTGCAGAGAGCGACCTCCACTTCGTAGGCTTCTTCATCTAAATCAGATTTATCATCAAAATCAAAATACATGCTGCCAATGATCGTGTCGACAATGGCCAAATCAATTTGAAGAGTCGCGGTGCAATTTCAAATCTAAAATGGCTGAGAAGAGTTCTTGATTTGCACTACTCTGTCAAAGAAGCTCCCCTTTTTGTCATCTGCAAGTGCTTGATACTTCATCCAATTGAACTTGTGAGGTGTCTTGTTGTGCTTGCGGTAGCTCTCAAGCCTAAACGAGGTTGTGTAGTACTAGGCATTACTTGTTGACTTTCTTTTCCTTCCAGTTTGTTTCTCTCTCCCAAAAATTTCACAAAATCGGCAAACAACACTACGGATCAATTTCATCTTTGAATCAACATCAGTCACCCGTAGACTGTATGTCACCTCGTGGCCTGTCTGGAATGATGTAGTTCGCTTCTTTAGATGGATAGTTCAGCACAAGCCAACAAATCAAATAGTCAATAGTGCGCACCGCCATCCTGGTTCCACGGCACTTCACAGAGTGTGTCACAGACCCCTAACAGTGGCACGCTGGCGAGTACTAATAGTGACACTAGGTGGCATATTTTACGCAATTGCCACTATTACTCAAGTCTAGTGATCATGCATCGTTAAACGAACACTGATGATCGCATGAATCTGTTGCTTCCATACACGTTGATACATTCTTGTACATGATGCAAAGCTCTGCAAATTGAGATCCAATTTTGTTAATTTTGGAAGAATACAAAATACAGTTAAGATGAGACTTTCATTGGATAGTATGCCTAATATCATGAACTTTAAGCTTCATTAGTTTAAAAGGTCACATTGATAGACAATAGAGTTCGCTGCTTGAATCGCGTTTATCTCACATTGCTATGTTTTAACACTATAGTTAAAACAGAAGTTCACTCAAAGATGAAAACATAAACTTTGAAGATGAGAGATACCAACAATGGTTTTCCTCTCCCTTATATAGCTCTTACCAACAAGTACAAAGAGATAAGATATCATAACCACCATCCAATCCACTCCTAGTGGATTAAAAAAATGGTGGATATAAGTAAAGAGCACACAAATTGTTGACGTGTCGCTACCAGCTAATACACCAACTAGCACACTCAATCCTTATCTAACAAGCACACGGATTGATCACGTGTTGTTCCCAACTAACACATTTAACTAGCACATGGATTGATGATGTGTCGTTTCCAACTAACACACAGATTGCCGACGTGACACTGTAGATATTCCACTATCATCTACTCTACTCAAGCTTGAGTAAATTCTACTTTAGTTATAACTAACTAAAGATGGTTACACCAACAAATATAAGAAGATAAGATCTCATCCTCATCATACATTCTACTCCTAGTGGAGTGATGACGTAACAGATAATCATAACAAGCATACGGATGGCTGACATAACGTTTTCAACCAACAAACTAACTACTACATTCAATCATTAACTTATCATCTTTAGTTAGTTAAAACTAAAGTAGAGTTTACACAAAATATTTATATAGTTACTTTGGAGCGCACTAGTCATAGTTGTCACGTCAGCGATCAGCGTGCTTGGTAAATAAAGAGTATGTGTGTTAGTTGACAATGTCATATCAGCAATTTGTGTGCTTGTTAGATAAGGATTGAGTGTATTAATTGGGAGCGCCACGTAAGCAATATTTATGCTTGTTAGAACTAGGTTTGGCCACGGTCCGGTTAACGGTTAAACGATCCGAGATTTCGCCGTATCGGTTAACGGTTAACTGAGGTTTTAACCGGTCCCGATGGTTAACCGGTTAACCATCGGTCCGGACCCCTACGTGGCCGATGGGGAGGAGCCGAGGGGATTTGTGGTTGAGGAGCAAAGGCGGAGTTGCGCCGCGACTCAAATAAGCCCCCACTCGAACGGTTCAAAATCTCCTTCCTCCCCCCCCCCCCCTCACATGGGTTGCTCTGCTCCTATACCACGTACTCCTCTCAATATTATAATTTCTAGACTCAATTGTATTTATTTAGAGAATTTCTGCAATTAATGAAAAATGAATAAATTTAAAAATTGAAATAAAAAAATAATAATAATGAAATAATTTTTGAAAAAATCATGATATATTTATTAAAATTGAAATATGAGAAAAAAAAATATTGTGAAATTTTCAGGAAATTCTGAATCTAAACTCTATTTGAGTCATAGAATACACTATATAAAAATGAAAAAAATATAATAAATTTTCATCTTAAATTTAAAAAAAAATTGTTTGACACTAATAAATTAGACAACTAATCTCTATATATTATAAATTAATAATATTTAAATATGCATTTTATTATTATTTTAAATTTTATTTTTCCAATATAGAGAATCTGAAAATTCAATTCAAAATAGTAATAAATTTGATAAACATGAGTTAAAATTTTCAGTAACCATTTCTTATATTATTGAAATATATGAAAGATCTGAAAGAATTAAAAGTGATAAAAGATTGAAACAATTATTGTAAATGTGTATATTACATAGATGTAAAATCTGAACCGTTCAATATTAGTTTTAGTATGTATCCGGCGTATACAATAAATATTAGTAAGATCTAACGGTCCAATTTGATTTTTGAACTTTACAAAGTTTACAAAACTTGAACCAGTGTAAGAATTTGGAATAAAGACAACTAAGTATTAAAGATATGTAAGTAAAGTTATACGAAATGCAAATGAAATGAAATATTTATTTTCAAGATGGTAAATCACATCTGAAACCAATGAAGACATATAATCTATATTGTAGAATTTTTTTGTCATTTTTAAAAATAGGTAGATTATTTTAATCTCATTTGTTATATTTTGATTCAATTTCCATAAAATCTTGATATTTTGACACCATCTAAATTACGAATAATATATGTGTTGATTATTGAGAAAAAAATGTTTCAATTTGGAAATATATAAAAAATAAAAATGAAAAATGATTTTTTATTAAAAAAACCCATAAATTGTTCTTTAGAATTGTTCTTGGGAATAGAAAAAACAATCCCAAGAATTTACATACATTAAATGTAAAATTTGAAAAATATTCAAGTACTAATTGGCAAAAAATGAAACCTTGGAATATTTAATTCATATTTAAAACAGAATAATGACTTTTTTGTGGAAAAATATATCAAAATCAAAATTGGACGATTTGAGAAGTTTATAAATTATAATAAAACATAAAGAGTTGAAAAAAATTTAGAAACCACAAATTGAAGATGAATAGATAATATTTTCAACCTAATTAAATTTTGATGCACTCAAAAATAAAAATTGTATATATGAACTATGTCAAAAATTATTTTTAGCATTTAGATTGACTTCAGAAAAGAGAAGAAAAATATTCAAATACTATTTGACATAAAGTGATACCTTCAAGTATATAATTCGTATTTAAAATAGAATAATGAATTTTTCTAGAGAAAAATATATTAAAATTAAAATTGGACGATTTGAGTATAGATAATATTTTCAACCTAAATAAACCTTGATGCACTCAAAGATAAAAATTGTATATATGAAATATATTTCAAACACAAGTTTTGAGAATAACTACTCGACTAAATAAAAGAAATAAAAACTAAACTAAATAAAAGCCGAACACAAGTTCCAATAATAGCTTACTCTCGGAATAAACGGTTCCAACTTTTCAATTTCATCATCATCTCAATTTTTTCATCAAATAATTTAGATCTATCATGACGAACAAATCCACCACTCTCCGAAAATGCCGATTCAGACGCCACAGAAGAACCTTGAATCATCAACGTGTCCATGACCATCATGGATAACGTCGAAAAACGATTGCTATGATGTTTCCACCATAGCAATACGTCAGACACACGACGATCCGCTTTCGCCGTGAGCATGAAGAAGTCATCGACCTCGTCAATGTGTGCAACGTTTTCAATGGCACTGTCTACCTCTCCAGCAAATAGATCAAATACACCAAAAGTTGGAGATGGCTGCACCTCCGAACACAAGCCGTAATCCATCGTCAAAATAAATCGAAGTTGATCTTTGAGTTCCATCATTTCAGAGTAAGCATTACTAGATCTAGGATCAAGAAGCAAAGCCATTTTGGAGGCTTGACAATATAGATTTGCACTATATTTAAGCAACTTGAGCTCCATGGCAGTAGTAGCTTGTTTGACTATCGGAGTGGTAAACCCAGTGTCTAATTGTCCAGAACAGGTTTTTTCACACAAGGTAATGAGATGCTTGTAGATTAGAAGCCGAAGAGAAAGTGAAATGTAATCACGTCCACTAGCGGCGACAGTGCAATGGTACGCAGATTGCAAAAAGTCTTTGCATGATTTGAGAACACGCCAATCCATGTCGGACAAAGCCATATTGGCCAATCGATCACAAAATTCTTCGGAGTTATAGAGCGCTGAAAATGCACCACGATATTGAAACGACTGGTCAATCATAGTGAACATGGTGTTCCAACGTGTCTCCATATCCAGACCTGGAACTTCAACACGGCCCTTGGAAACGCCTAGCACAAAAGCCAATTCTGAAAACTTGACGCGGATAGCAACGGATCCACGAACAACTTTGAGTATTTGATGGAGCATTTGCTCTTCTTTTTTGATGAAATGTGTAGCATCACATACATCACGATTGATGACATGACAAATACAACGTATATTAAAACCATCGTCCAACCGAAGAGAGTATTGATCATTCAAATTCTCTATCACAATGATTATGGCCGGTGGCATTTCTCCGCTGCTTTCAAATGTAATGGCCTTGATCTTGGACCACATGTTGAAATCTTTCACCACTGAGAGAATCAAGTCTGATGTAGTGTGTTGATTTTGTGGAGGTGAAAAATAGCAAAATTCCATTACAACAGACTGAAGTTTCCACTCTTCATCAATCCAATGAATTGTAATCACCATATAGCCACGCATCACACGAGACGACCAACAATCCAAAGTGAGAGCAATCGCTCCCTTGATAGAATCTATAGTTGAACAAAATTGTAGTAATGCTCGTTCAAAATGATCAGATAATGAGCGTGTGAGAGTTTGCCGCGATGGTAGTGAATAATGGGGGTTGAGACGTCGGCAAAATGATCGAAATGTCTCGTTCTTGACCAGGTTGAATGCTTGTTGGTGATTTACCACAAATGCAACCAAGGCATTTAAATTGGCTTCTTTGGACTCGTTGTCCAACTCATAAGGATCCTGCAGTTCACCATTTACACCAAAAAAAGTATGTAGAGGATTGCCTGATTTGTGACTCTTTGAGATATTGTGTTTTACAAGGAGATGACGAGACAACGAGCTTGTTCCAGTTTTGGCCAAAAATGAGGTAGTGCATCTACTGTTATGAGAACCTATGGGCTTAAGACAGATGATAAGGAATTTATTAGAATCTTTCACCAATTTGAAATGATTCCAAACCCAACTTGCAGAGGTTTTTGCCTTTCATTTACGACCCGTGGATGTTGTCGTTGTCCGACCAGAGAGAACAATAGAGTCTTCATGTGTACTTGGAGACGAGTATGGGATTGAATCCGCAATGAGAGAAAGGTCTACCATGCTTCACCTCAAAATTTCTGCATGCATATGACAAGACATATTAGAATATATTCCCTAAACCCTAAACTCTAACTTACTTAATATATAGAAAAGGAATTTTTGGAGTAGTTCAACCTGTAGTGGAAAAATAAACTGCCTCTAGGAAGTTACTCAGAGCTTTATAGATAATAAGCAGCTCAACACTCTTCAGTCTTCAAACTTGTGCAACGAGTGGTTGAAAATGTTAAAACAAATCTTCATTTCAAGACCATTACAATCAAAATTTCAGTCAAAACAATTTAAAAGTCAAAAAAAGATCTCCACAAATTCGCGAGGCTAGATTTTAAGCCAAGAGTGGTGTCTACCTTGGTTCCCATGTGAAGAAGAAAGCATCAGCGCGTAGTATTATCAACCATCTAATCCAAAATTGCTACTTCAGCGGCTCCGGAGTGGCGACGTGGCACGTCCTCGGTCGACTCGGTCGCCGCCGGTCCGAACGTAGGACGAAGCTTCACTCACGGTGGTGCCAGACATTCCAAATGACACGATTTACGTCGGCCAAGCAGCGCTCGCGTCCGCGTGGCTAGCTCGCATGAGAAGATACATGTGTCATTTCAGAGCGAGTCGGATCCTCAGAAAGTGCAACTTGGCACCCGGTGCCGCGCCGTCAGATCGCCCCATCTGCACGGCCAGGGGCATGAGATGCCGCTATAGTCTCACTTAGTGGCGCAGTGTTAAAACAACACTTCATTTCAAGACCAGTACAATCAAAATTTCAATCAAAACAATTTAAAAGTCGAAAGAAGATCTCCACAAATTCGCGGGACTAGATTTTAAGCCAAGAGATGGTGTCTACCTCGGTTAACAGGTGAAGAAAAAAGCATCAGCACGCAGTATTATCAACCATCTATCCAAAATTGCTCTGATGGAAGGATGAAACGAAAGGCAGTTCCACAAATCATGCCTGAAAAAATCTGCGCCAAGGATTTAAAAAACGATAGAATCAGACAGGGTTATATGTACCGGAGAAATCTTATAATCGACATTTCCATGAAGGCAAAGTGAGGATCGGCATTGTTTCTAAAGGAGCTGGTTCAACCGGGACATACATGCTAGTACCAAGACCATGAATTGACGCCAGGTAGCATGGTGCACGGCAATTATACTCAGGAGCATCAGGCGATTAAATTTCGACTGACCAGTCATAATTTCAACAAAAAGTCTCGACACCATGCAAGTAACTTGTGCATACGACTCTATACGTAGGCTTCATATCAGTATCAAACTCGAAACAGTCTCGTTTTGCTTGCAGAATTCAAGTTAAGGATCTTTTAAGGTCGTAATTTAAAAAAATCATGGTTTCGACCGGAGTTTAAAGCCCAGTAAGCACATAGAGGGAGATAGCTCCTGATAATTGGGTTGACATGTACCTCTTCAATAGGTTTGACTCTCAGCATTCTTTCTGATCCCACGCCACGGCCTTGGATCCCTTGAACTGGTATCGGGACCGCAGAAAGAATACAACAAGAAGGTCAATTGAAATTCAATCAACTCATATTAGGAAAAATTCATCACATTTGGTCCGTAGTTCAGGACCTGTTCTGTTCCCTAGGTGGGACCATGCGTAAAATCTTTCAGAAATCAGACTTTCAAAAATCAGACTCACTTGATTATGATTCTAATTCTAACTATCAATTCATAAAGAGCCAACCGTGAGAATCTCGACGATTGCCGTTCAGAAAAATGCATACCAGGTAGCATAGAAGTCTACGAGGACAGGTAGATCAGAATCAGGTAAATCAGGCAGGAAATGCCGCAGTCGCACCTCGAGTGAAAACATTCACTCTCACTGACGGAATCAGCAATTGAGTAATCAAGCCAAAGAGTATCACAAATGAGCAGTTGCTACTTTGCTCCCTTCTTCGATCCATTATATACTAGATCTCAAAGACTAAACGGTCAAATTCAACGGGTCTGAAAGACTGAACGGGTCGAACGTTCAAGATTCAAGACTCAAACGTGAACTCTGAGACATGATGATTTTTTAACGATCGAATTTCTCGAATGGATGATGAAATAAACTCGTGTGCAGTTGCTCCCGTCTCGCTTAAGTGTAATATAGTGGAATTAGTCGTGAATATAAGAAGGGCTCCCGACCAGATCAAGGATCGAGCACGGATGGTACTGATGCCCCACGATCTGATGATGAATCCTCTGTAGCTGACCTTGAATCCGTTGCAGGGCACCCGATCGAGGATCCAAGCTAGATCGAGGTACCACGAATTGAGAATTTAAGAGATAAATCAAACCAAGGTACTTCTAGATAAATTGTCATTAAGATTTTCCTCGCGAAGCACAGCGCTGCGTCGCGTTTGAATTTTTTGTTTTTTGCTAGTGCATCGTGGGAAGCTTAGTTGTAGCTCGTGCGTGTCATGCCTCGTCTAACCGTGCGCGTTTGTCTTGGGTTGTGCGTAGAGTTCTGGAGCGCCGTGGCGCATTAAGCCGACTTTCATCTCTGCGTACCGGCGGGCCTGTTTTGCCTTGAGAGAGTTTTTAGATACTAGTCACTGACAAATTTAGGACTCGTTTTCTCGATACAAAAGCAAGCAAGCTGGAGGGTTATTCATCGCCTCGCGCGGCGGGCGGAGAATTCTAGATTAGCCGTAGAGGGAACGTGGAAGTATATCGCCCGTGCGAGCGAAGTGAACCCCGAAGGCTGAACGGACCACATTTTTTTCGGTCTAATTTTTTTCGGACCGGTTCCGACGGTTAACCGGTTATTTGTCGGTCCGGACCGGACCGTGGCCAAGCCTAGTTAGAACTATCCGCGACGTCATCCATCCAATAGGAATGGGATGGATGATGGAGATAAAATATTGTTTCCTTGTACTTGTTGGTAAGAGCTATCTATATAAGGGAGAGTAGAATCATTGTTGGTATTTTTCATCTTCAGATTGTATGTTTTCATCTTCGAATGAGCTTCTCTCTAAACATTGATGTTACACCTAACAAGCATACAGATTGTTTACGTGACGATTTCATTCTCTATCTACCAAGCACGCGGATCGCTAACATGACAACTATGACTAGTGCACGCTAAAGTAACTATAACTTCATCTTGAGTAAACTTTACTTTAGTTCTATTTAACTGAAAATGATTACATACGCAACTCATAAATTTATCAATTATGTCAAAAATAATGAATTTAACATTGCGAAGAAATAATAATCGAGTTGGTTCAATGAGATTGCTGATTGTCGTCAAAGCAAAATGTCAATGATCTTCAATGGAACATGTGATATCAATATAGGAAGTCGACCAATAGTTGCGGATGACATAAGTGAATTCATCTAGATTTTTAAAGTTGGAGTTGCAAAATGCACTCATCTTAAATAGTAACTCACTAATTAACTATTGAACATGTGTTTGTTGTTGGTTAAACATCAGACAATGTCCTTGGAGTTGTATCACCATCGTGTGTATGACACTTGTGATGATTCTTGTGATAACATTTAGAACCCATCAGATTTCACTTTGAGATTGAGATGCACGGGGAGAAAATATTACTGGAATTTTGAAATAGTGGGCATTCATTTGGTGGCAACGAACATGGTGTGCCATTGAGTTGCAGATTTTTTCTGACAAGTTGATTTTATCTTGCAAATAAACGTCTACTGGTGACGCAGGTGCGAGATCATGGATACCAGTGTTGTGTACCATGCATCCCCATCGAGCTTCAAGTATGACTCATATAACGGAAAGTCCAATTGATGGAAAACACACCACACATGAATAAATCTTTCCAGTGAACATTGTTGCTGGCTTGTGACATGACCCATCATGTTTCGAGCTTTGTAAAACAATGCACCAATCAATTGATTTTTGGAGGTGGAAGAGAGTGCATCACATAATTTGCATAGAATTTCAAACAGTAACAAACCAATATGAGATTCGTATAATAAAATTAATATGAGATGTAAATTGTTAAGTTTATGTGGCTAAACAAAATGAACACAAACATCTATGTCTGCGGTATGCATGCAAGTTGGAACATCCAACGCGATTGAGAAAGTCCACACCATGCATAGAATGTTAGCAATGATCTAAAGATTGACACTACATTGGACACGTATAAATGTAACAGTTTTTAGATCATTCATTCCATTGAGCTTACTTACCATTGCAACTTACTTTGTTCCTTGAAGCGCCAAGGCAATATGCTGGAGATTAATATCAATGACAACATACATATGATGCTTCATATGATATGAAACATGATGACAAAGTTTAAAAGAAACAAAAGCAACGAAACATGAAATATAAGTAGCATGAGATGTTACAACTAACTTTCATAGATCTGATGCTAGTATTCAAACATATGTTGCAAATCGCAATATGTATCTTGGATATCCAACACACAAGCCCTATCATGGAGATACTTAAACCTTCAACTACAAGTAACTTTGCATTCTGGTAACATTCATGGATATGGAATATGTATCTCGTCTAGGTGACCAACTAAGAAATCACACCATTGCTACCGGTAGATGATATACCCTCCATTTCGTGTTCACGCCCCCCGCCAAAAGCTGGAAACTAACGTAACTTCCAAAATGACTCTAGGTGACATGCAATATTCCACGAGTTCGATAGTCACAAGACAAGTTCAGATAGAAAGGATATCAATTTTTCTAGCGATACTTCAAGCCAGTTCTCAACAAGAGCAGAAATGATTTTTGGAGTACAATAGAATCAGCGAAAGCAACTATTAAAATCAAGTATAATAAAAGTGAGTCTAGACCAGTGATGACTCCCGCGCTCTCGATCTCGTCTTCTTTGAATACATTTACAATATAGACAACCTTAGGGCTGGCTACAAAAGGCTGAAAGGAAATGTAGCCCCGGAATCGAACGTAGAACTAAAGCCTTAAGACATCAGTAAATGCAGGCAATTTAACCCAACAAGGTTTCTTTGACTCCACTGGCGAAATTTCCAGTCAGTAGCGTGTTAATTCCACCTTTCAAGGACCACAGTTCCAGAGAAGAATGTAAGATTCTCTGTGTGCAAAGAAGTGAACATGAACTTTTTTCCTCCCTTCCTTCTTTCAATTCTGATCAAGTGTTAGTTTCGTGAATGTGATTCTTCTTGTAATTTGCCTCGGCCACACGTAGCCTGGAACCTCACAATTGACATGCTCTCATCCCAGCTGAACATAGATTCCAAAAGTTCCGACAATGACAGTGACGTACGTGTTTGCACTCAGATAAACTCTGAGAGATTCGAGCAGGGAAGACCAGTCGATGTATCAAGAGCAAAATGCTCCGTACGTGTTGTGCTGAACTGAGTCGGAATCCGAACTTAGGCAGCTTCTGGAAGTGCAGAAGCAAGAATCTCGCTGTAGGAGAGTTTCACCGGAGCGCTGTTCATCGGAAACGAGTGCTTGCATGCTTGCCCTCCTCCCCACAGATTGTATTCGGTGGCTGCCAGTTTCGTGTAAGGCATTTCCCTCCTTCCTCTAATTTGGGTTAGTGACAATCCTTTAGCATTTTAATTCGGAGATGGTCTTCTCAGTCTTCGATAGCCAATGCCGATTTCTTGCTCTCCTGCCACGAGCTCTTCGAGCGATCGGAGGAGGAGATTGAGCGTCTGACGAATAACATGCTGGACGCGTTTTTTGACCCGTGACACCATGTTCGAGAAAGTTTGAAAAACCTCGAACGTTAGGAGCCGAATGCCGGCTGCGGACGCGAGACTTGCGAGCACGATGTCCTTTCTTGGGTGGACGAACGCCTCCCGGCACGTCGATTTTCAATCCCCTGTTTCTGAACCATTGAGGCTCATGGATGCCGCCCTTTCCAGGAGTCGAGAAGTGCATAGAGGAATTCGCTACAGGAATTCTCCTCGTGGTGGCTCTTTGACCTGAGTATTTGTCCTGAGCTCTGGCTGTAGAATCGAGCTTGTAAGCCCTTCACGATTTGTCGAAGACGGCTTTGAATACTTCGCTTCGCGATCTGACAAAACTGGGTGGGCAATCCAGGTTTTGTTTCGTCTGGGACTTATCAAAGCTGATAACGAACCCACAGAAGTCATCGACTTCTCCTCACACTCTCCTGCACAGGGACGATTGAACTACTGCGCATCATGTGTGGAGGGCTTTCGAACAGAACAATTTAGATCTCAGTGTCTACTCGCGTTCAATTTGGAGCCCGAGACGGAGCAAGGATGAGGTTTCTGGATGTGCTGTTATTTTGGGTCTTTGTAAGCAGCAGGCAGTACGCAAGCGGAGGAATTCTAGCAGTTAAGCGAAACGGAACATTTGGAGAGGTACTAACTACAGGCGTCTGGCAGTATATTGAAATTGGCCGAGTGCTCTGACTTGGGCTTTTACCATTTTGTTTGTTGTAAAATTGAAACAGAGGTTGGATGAGTTCGTGAAGATTTTCGGAACCGCCACAACTGGGATAGATTTCCCATCCGAATCAATTCTTAAACGAGGGTAATATAGCTGACAATCCTATAGACTTCTGCACTGTATTAAACCGGAAAGGTTAATGCGCTTGCGTTGTAGCTGTAGCTGGTGTTATAAGAAACCAATAACAGAAAAAATGTGCATGTCCGCATCTTTTATAGTAAATTACAATTCCAATCTGAACATGACTCGGATTCCGTTGAATGTCCATTTAAGTGCGCCTTCTCAGATTACTGAAGCGACAAATCAGTGCTAAATGTTGATGCAGACTTGTCCCGCTGCAGGTCTCTTGGGGAAAGAAATGTATGAGGTTGTCAACGCGAACCCATTATCTGGGCACATGACTTCTGATGCCCGTTTGTTCATTTTCCAGCCCAACGAATGCTCTTTCCAATTCGTATTTGAAGTCCCGGTTCACTAGTCGTGCCATGGCGGAAGCTGGAGAAGCAGCTGTACCACTGATTGTAGTGTATGTCACTGTACCGAACAAAGAAACTGGTAACCTCAGAACTCCATAGCATATGGATATTCATATCCCGCACAGTACCGAAACTAGTCTACGATCGAATAAGGTAGTCGTCCACATCACACAGAAGTTTCTTGGACTGCTATCACTTTAACCGCAACGAGTCACCCGCTCTCTCATCAGAATATATAAAGTTAGGCTTTCTTAATTAACCTTCATCTTACCTTCTGATACATGTGCTGCAATGATGAACTGATCAATATCTAAAACGAGCGATGTTCTTGCCTTTTCTAGCCACAAGCCTGGCGACGAGCATAGTAAGCAACAAATTGGCAGCTTGTGTAAATCAAGTGCCAGGTAAGAACGAAGTACCATTGTGGTAGAGTTTCCTTATCAGGTTTCTTACATGCTTCCTCTTCCATGCTAGATCTGACATTTGAAGAACAAGATAAGTTGCATCTGTAGTATTTGTCATTTTTGTTTACGTCACGTTGAGTGTTTCTGATAACATCCGGTGGCAGGTGTTATGTCGACTTATATGTGGGAAGGAAAGGTACTGTGTCTGTCTCCAAGCACCCCGCCCTTCAGTTCTGCTTACCCGTAATTAAGACCAAATAAAACAAGAGACCTCCGAAGATGCTTACTGCTTGTTCTATAACCAGCTGAATTTTTGGGTAGTAAAACCATGGGGTTGAACTCCTCTTTCACTCCTGATTGCATTCAGTCTCTTCTATGAATTGGCAATTGTGAGGCGACAACCTAATCGGTAGGCATAGCTGAAGTTGACAGAGTAATTCCCATTCCCAAGTTCTGACCAGACCTGTTACCGGCTCGAGCCTGTTATGTCGAGTGTAGAGGATATGAATTGGTCAGGCTAGGGCCTTGAGGATACCCGAATCAACCTTTTAGGTGTGGTGGGGTTTGAAAATCAGATCTGTCGAGTGAGGTGATTCCCAGCAGGCAAACAACTAGAGATTGTGTCTATCAATCTGGTAGGCAAAATGCTGGCATTGCATCTAGCTCAGTTGAAACGACCCTCATCCTGAATGTCAGTTTGAGAATTTACGCCTGAAGAGATGAAAAGCTCCAGCTCACTATGGTGCTTGAGGCAGCTCATCCAGCACAATTTCTCAGCGCATGGCTTAGATCAAATCGATCCTTGTTCATATACCTTGGTGCAATCTTTTGGTGACATCGAGTAGGTTTTGTGTGATGCACCGCTCCCGCTGAACATGAATAGTGTCTGGTGTCACCATTTCCTTTGCATTTACCAAGTCGTATTTGCAGGTGGAGACCGAGGAAGAAATTTTACTGATAATAAAGACCAGGCAAGCCCTTCTTGATTCCTTGACGGTGCATGTGAAGAGCAACCACCCTTACACGTAAGATATTCATTAACAACCCCTTCCTTTTGATGAAAAGGTTGTAGCTTATCATGCGTAAAAAATGTACTGTCGTGACCCCTTCCTTCACTACACAGGTGAGATACGTGACTAATATAGTCTTCCTGTCTTTCAAAAGCTTGTGTTAATGTAAATTACGGAATTACAGTGTGATGACTGAACTATTGCATGCGCAAAACCAGAGGGTGTAAGGTAATGGCGGGTTATTCTGTTTTGCAGGGTTCCAGAGGTCATTGCCCTACCAATCTTAGGAGGCAGTGACTCCTACGTCCAGTGGGTGGTAGACAATACTCAAAAGGCCGACGATGTGATTCCACCTCTTTGAAGATGTGCAGGCGATGCCTCGAACTTGAATGTGAGTCGTCCATGGTAGATCTCGTTCCTTGAACTCTTGTCTTCACTTACTAGTTTCATTGGAAGTTATCGAATGGCCTGGAATTGCTTTCAGTTTTCTGTATCGTAGAGAGGCACAGACGAAGTCATGCGGCTCTGGCTTTTCTGCAAGCCGTTGGAGATTATTTGTTTGAATGGAAAGTGTTTACTCGTGTCCTATTCAATTTTCCCTGAACTTTGAACCAGTATCCGACGTACTGGTTAACAGGTTCCAGATTGTTTTGTTGTTCACGCAGATTGACGTGAAGGCTGACTGATCTTTGCATGCGTTCTGCACGGAGGTAGACTCGTGTACAGTTGAAACGAGTTCTCCCTGTCCGCAGTTTTAAAGGGAAACTCCTTCAGAGCTATATCTCTCCTCATCTATCTACCCAATACGTCATGATACCTTACAGTCACATTGTAATTATACATCGATGTTTGATTGTTCACTTATGGTATCCGCAGGAGATTGCGCAAGAAGACGGAGCCAGATAAACTGGAAGCAGAAAGTAGTAACAGCTCAGGTTTTCTCAAAAAGGCACACAAATACACACATCTATGATGCAGGCTGCTTAGAGCTTCTCGCTTGGAGTTGTCTAGAGTCAGCACGAAAGGTAGAAATCTTGACAACACCCTCCAAGAATGAAGCCAAGACGGGAGTAACTTTTTTGCCTCATGGACGTGTCCTACATCGAATCGAAGTAAAAGGATGATTGTCAGTTAGTTGTCAGTCTTCTCTTTGATAACCACGGCGATCTACCGTTGCAATGAGCTCTAGGAGAATGTATAACAAGTTGTCAACACGACCAGCCTTAGTTGAAGTTTAATGCGATTTTGAGATAAAGAAGGGTTTTAGTTTTGTCTAAGAACACACAGAAACGATCTGGAAGCTTGACGTACGGAGATAAGCTATGAAGTGAGAGAAATTCGTATGTTTTGGGACCTAAAAAACTCTCATATTAAGCACAGCTGGAAATATCGCACTGAATGTATACATGAGTTTTGGCCTTTGATGGCAAAAGGTACGCTAACCTGTGACGAGAATGCACGTTTTTGTGAATGAAATCTCTATATTCAGGGGTCCAGAGAACGTCACCACGATGAGACGGTTTGTTCGTAGTTGCCGCTATTGATGAAAAACATGGCTGGGTTCTTGTACGGCCATCATGTAATGAGGTCTGATATTCCTCCAAATGATCATCTCAGTAGACATGAAGATAATTCGAGCAGAAACCACGTAGCTTTGTAGGTTGGATGCCGACAAGCGTGCAGCTGTATCCACATTGTCAGCGAGTCATTCTGTGCATATTCTGAGCGGAAGCAAACACGACGGCTTCTCGCAGTATTAAAGGCCCGGTAAGGGCAACAAGTTGGGTCTATGGAAGAATGTAACGGTAGAAGTGGGGACAAAATGGGCCTATGAAAATAGTAAACCTGACAGTTGTCTTGTTGAAGGCCTCTTTCAATACTATTGACATGCCTCATCATCTTGCGAGGTTCGTCTCGTCACACTCTTTTCCTCTCCTCAGTGTTGGGAAGAACAATCCCTTAAGTCATTTGTGCACTACAATCGGCCGAGAGACTGCTTCAGTAGTTTTTCCGGACTCGAGCTAATACTGAGGGCGTAGGGTTTTCGCTCCCAACGCCCATAACCAAACACACAGTGACATACAAAGTAACACGCAACTCGAATTCGGGCCTATCCACGTTGCCTGTTTACTGATCAGAAAACACAGTCTATGACAAGGATTTCTTATTTTTCCTTGACCAAAACCAATATTTTTATTGCTTTGTGTTGGTGAGAAGTCCAGACAACAAAGGGTGATATTGACCTCGTTTACCAAAATCAACTAGATCTTAAAAAGTACCCTGGAAGATAAAAATAAAAAAAGGTGTTACCTTTTCTATTGAGGTTTGTTCTCTCATCTTCAAACAATGTTGTTTTTTCATGATGTATATGCGTAATAATGATGGTACTTATTTATTAACAAATATCCGGAAATAGAAAATAAAAGTAGAGAAGACCAATGAGGTCAAGCAAGTAGGGCATGAAATGAGCATCTGCAGAGATGTACTAGTTAAGGATGTAAAGCTACCGTTAGGAGGTAATGAACATAATCCAGTTTAGAAATTGCGGCTGTTGTCTCGAAACTCATCGTTGAACGTTTAGGCAATGTTAGTGCAAACGCATGTTATGCTCATTTCATGCCCTACTTACTTGAGCTCGTTGGTCCTCTCTATTTTTATTTTCTATTTCCGGATATTTGTTAGTAAATCAGTACCATTATTATTAGGCATATACATCATGAAACAAAACAAAAAACAACAGTGTTTGAAGATGAGAGAACAAACCTCAATAATAAAAAGGTACCACCATTTTTTATTTGTATCTTCCATGGTACTATTTAAGATCTAGTTGATTTTGGTAAACGAGGTCAATATCACCCTTTGTTTTCTGGACTTCTCACCAACACAAAGCAATAAAAGTATTGGTTTTGGTCAAGGAAAAATAAGAAATCCATGTCATAGATTGTGTTTTTTGATCAGTTAATGTGCATGTGAAACTTTTATCGTCCACCTTTTATTCAAGTGGTGTTTAGAGAATTTGCATACATATATATATACTCCTAGACACTAAAAGAACTCCATCGCTACTAGAACTCCAAGTTCTCTAAAAGAGGTGGCTGGGTCCTCAAGGTATCACCATTGCCTCCGAAGTTGGTCTTGTCTGCACTTTCGTAACAGAATGTTTCATACAAAGTCAGTCTTTTTTCAATAATCCATATCAATCAGATTTAAAAATTAAAAATTGTATATACAAAACAAAATATTTATATTTCTTTTTATATGAATTTCAGATTATAAAAAAAAATTAAAGGATTTATTAAATCAACCTCAATATTCTTATTATCAAAGATGAATTTTCAACATACGAAACTTGCTTCAGAGTGAGCATGCATAATCAATATGCATTCCAGGAAGATGTTACAAAATGAAATTTTAAAAGTTTGTCCTATATTTTTAATACAGATTTCACATGAGATAATAGATTAAGTTGTATATGTATACAATATTCATGTCATTGGATATGCAACAAATGCTCATCTGAAACAAATAAATTCACTCATTGTATATACAAATGATATTCGATTTTCACTATATTCTCTTTGATAAAGAAGTTTTGTTAACTATGTACGCATACAAAAATTACAAAATACGAATTTGACTATATTTTACAATACTAATGATCGAACCCTTTATTGCTTTTGATGTGGACTAGCCATTATTTTTGCATGTAGATTAACATAGAGCTGATTTTTAGAATATATCATTAGAATGATTAATTAAGATAATTTGAATATTCTTAGATTAATAATAATAAATTTTAAAAATACTGAAAAAGAATTGGTCAAAGAAATCCATTATGATTTAAATATTATTTTTGTCATATTTATATAATGATCAGGAAACTTATCAATCTTTATTAGTTTCCATAATTGTTTATGTCTCACATATATATCATATTGATTATTTGAGAAGATTCAAAATATTTTATTTCATCTACCTAAGTACAGTCATACTATTTTAAATATAAAATTCTCAAAATTTACGGATAAATTTTGATTTTCTTTAATTATATAACTAATATTGCAATAAAAATTCATTTTTTTCACTTCTCATAAGTGATCAATATGTATTTATGTATGTACACCTTGAGGATCAAGTACTGTTTCATGTTTGATAATATTGTTGTAAGCATTTTCATGGAATAATCATACAATTGATCAAGACTTTGAAAATATTCAAATTTTTTTTTGAATCTTATATATATGTTTATATATACATATACATAATATTTCAAAAAGATAGTTTTTGAATGTTGAATAAAATTCATTATCAATGTTTGAAGATATTATTGGAATCAAGTTATTTTTCTTTAATTTTTTTACCTTTTTTTTGCAAATATTTTTTAGTACTTAATTCTTGGATTTTTTCTTTGCCAGGTTTATTTCAAGTATAGTTGATTTTCTTTAAAAATAAATTTGATATATATTAAATTTTTTTCCAGATATGTGAATCACCTGAATAATTTTTTTAATTTTAATAAATTTGTACTAGTATGAAATGTAATTTTTTAATAATTTATAATCTTGAATACAATTTTTTCATAAGTTTTTGAAATTTTCTATATATCTTTAAAAATATAAATTTATGTGTTATTTTCAGAAGATTCCTTTTAAGTAAAAAAAAAACTTTTTTCCGAAAATGTTTTTTATCCTAAAAAACAGAAACCAGATTTAAATAAAAAATGAAAATGTTTTTATGCTGAAGAATTGATTATTCAATATAGACGCATGTATATTTGCATTTTCAAAGTGATATAAAATCAATAGCTTGAATTTGAATTTGAATTTGAATAAATATGAATTAATTTATTTTGAAACATGAAGTTTGAAATTTATTGTGTATCACCTTTTTCATAGTTTAAAAATAGTAATATTTAAGAATTTCAATAATGTGAAATAAGATTCAAATAAATGTGGGTTAAAAAATAATATGAACATCTTTTTTTCAAGAAAAATCAGAATAAAAAATCACGATCACCAAATCAAAACATATTGGAAACGGTTGAGAAAAATTTGAATTTTATGTTGGAAGTCATGAATCTAGGTCATTATTTATCCAAATAAACATTTAATCTTTCAATTCGTTACAAATTATTTTTTGAAAATTGCATTATTTTGGAATGTGACAAATTTTTATAGCTACAAAACATGATTTTGAAAAAAATTAAATGTACGTAATTATGTGATATGTTATCATTAAATATCTAGAGAGAAAATTGAAACATATCTTACTAGACCTTCAGAAATCAAATTTGTAAGCCGATTATCTAAAAAATTTTCTTGGTAGAATCATACTCAAAGAAATAATTTAGACAATTTTGTTTTGTAGTTGAAGGAGTTTCACATTTTCTCTGATTGTCTAATTCTTGACTTGATTCACGGGCTTAGTGGAAAAATTTAATCAAGTCTGTAACTACAAAGCGTAATTGTATGTGGAATTATTCTGATGAGAAAAATAGATTCAGATTGCGGAGACAAGCCCTGATATTTTGAAGTTCTACTACCGACATCCAACATCATAATTATAGTAAATTCACAATGAATTATTACCGTATAATCTCGACGATATTGGAACAAGTACGAAGTATTAATTTTCGTATGCGATGAATCATCGTGACGTAAATCGGTCGATAAGATTGAGAGTTCGAAAAATGTGTGAGACGAACGAGGACGAGATAGAGAGCTCCCATAGGTGCATTCGGCGGGATTCGCTTTAGCAGAAGTACAGGGCAAATGTGGAGGAGATGAGGAAACCTCAGAAGGACCCATCGCTGATTGGCCCACTCTGGATTGCACCCATCTCTGCCATGGGCATCATGCATCCTCCATGCCCCTTCTATCCAATCTCGGGTTTGCCCGAGACGAAATTCCCCCATCTTTATCGGGGCAAGATAAAGCCCCTTCCACCAACCATCGCCCAGATAACTCCCCCATGCCTCTTTTTTCCAATTGGACCCTCCCCATCGCATGGCGCTATCGTCAGGGTCCCTCCAGAGTCCTCCACCACCCCTAGATCTTCGCATCGCACGGCCAGAATCGTTAGATTCTAGGAATCTTCTTGTGGTTCACTCCTTCCCTAATGGTAAAATCTGGTGGAATCGATGGGCATGGGATGCATGGGATGATGTGGGAGGCGGTCGGGCCCACGGGCACGCTTGTGGCTGAGCCGGGCTATGGCGGACGCGAGACCGAAAGCGGGGCCTGAGCAGGCACAAGTGCGCGGAATCGAGCAGCTCTTCTTCCAATTTCTTCTCGCTCGATCCAGGGATCGTAGCAAGCAGCAGAGCAGGGTCGAGCAGCAGCAGTGCAGCCGCAGGTCGAGGGCGAGAGCTTCGCGAAGCTTTCTGTAGAGTGAGGAGAAATGGCGGCAATGGCAGGAACCGCAGCCGTGCTCGGAAGGTCCGAGATCCTGGGACAGGGCCTCGTCGCCTCGTCCTCCACCTCCGTCAGGACCTCGTCCCCGTTCCAGGTCGTGGCCCTCTTCAACAAGAAGGGTGCTGCTCCCAAGAAGGCCGCTGGCAAGGTCGCCAAGACCGCACCACCCTCCAACGCCGAGTTGGCCAAGTGGTATGGTGAGTAATTTCCGACTGGTCTGGGTCCTCGAAATTTCTTTTTCCTGGCGTTGGATTACTAGGCCAAGAAAGGTTGACGCGAGGTGGAATCGGGCGATTGCGGGAAACGCAAGCTGAAGTGTGGATTTCATGTCAGCAAGCCTTGTAGAGCTTTTCATTTTAAAATGGGAATACCCTCGAGCGTGACGTTAGGCGCTGCGTGCGGAGTTCCTTAGTCTGCCTGCGACAGCAAGGGTAGTCATTTTCGAGGGTCACAGATGCTCGATCCACAATCGCAATGTCTGCGCAAAACTTGTTGCTGATTAGTGTGACAATTTTTTTCCAGGCCCTGACAGGAGAATCTACTTGCCCGAGGGTCTTTTGGACAAGTCTGATATCCCCGCGTACTTGACGGGTGAGGTTCCCGGAGATTACGGATTCGACCCCTTCGGTCTCTCCAAGAAGCCCGCCGACTTCGACAAGTACCAGGCCTACGAGCTCATCCACGCCCGTTGGGCCATGCTCGGAGCAGCTGGATTCGTCCTCCCCGAGGCCTTCAACAAGTACGGTGCCGTCTGCGGGCCCGAGGCTGTGTGGTTCAAGGTGAACATCGACACTCAACTTGCACATATGTTGCACCACTTACCTTTCAAACAACTGTCATCCAGAATATTTCGTTGTACTAACATTTTTCTCGCAACAGACCGGAGCTCTTCTGCTCGAAGGAAACACCCTTCAATACTTCGGTGCCAGCATCCCAGTGAACCTAGCTGCCGCTGTCATCGCCGAGGTCATCCTCGTCGGAGGTGCCGAGTACTACCGATCCACCAACAAGTCCCCACTCGGATCTGTAAGTGAATCATCACAGTCAAAGTTGTCTCGAGCAGGTTGTCATTGCTCACCTTCCACCTGAAATTCGATGTTGACAATCGTGTGTGCCGTGCAGGACCTCGACCGCCTCCACCCCGGTGGCGCATTCGACCCCTTGGGTCTAGCTAAGGACCCCGACCAGTTCGCCTTGTTGAAGGTGAAGGAGATCAAGAACGGACGACTGGCCATGTTCTCCATGCTCGGATTCTTCATCCAGGCGTACGTGACCGGCGAGGGCCCCGTCGAGAACTTGGCCGCTCACTTGAGCGATCCGTTCGGAAACAATTTGCTGACAGTTCTGCAAGGAAGCGCCGAGCGCGTTCCTAGCCTGTAGACTACAGATCAGATCAAGTTCTGAGAAGAGAGGAATCTCTTCCAGTGTATGTCTATCAGTCGTCGTCTTATTCTTGGGATGCGTAGACGATCCCTTCAAGCTTGTATAGAAGTTGAAAGTCAACTGCATTAACGATCTAGGCCTCCGGTACTCCTTGTATTTCGTGGTATCAAAATTTTATCTTCCTACCTTCCGCCATAACGAAACTCATGTTTAATTTTGTGCGGGTTGATGTGAGTGATTTCATGTAAAATTGCGGTGAAATGAAACGCATCTCTGATCGTGCGAGCCCTAGCTTTCCCTAAAGTAAACGAGATATTGCTGGAGAACTTCGAAACAGAATATAGCTTGTTGAAACGTCGTCGTACGTCGTAATATGTACTCAATGTAAGTGCAATACGTTGGTGGAAAGCGTAAACGCGAGGGATGAAAATGAAAAAACCTCTGACAAAGTTCTAAAGAAAATAGATGAGGACAGATGTGGGAAAATGAATTCATCGAATGGAATACTCTCATCAGAAGGTAAAATTACAAATCAAGAAGAAAGGAGAAAATGTAACATTCAAAAAAATGAGTAAAAACAAAAAAAATACTTTCTCCTCACACCTGATGGAAAAGTCTACAAAAAGCATGTACCTAAATCTGACTATGGTAGAAAAACATCATAATTCCCATCATATTATGAAATATCTGCGAAAATTAATCACTTACAAGCTTCTAAAAACCCAATTTTCTCTCATCTCGGCCCAGTAGAGGCAAAACTTGTAAACACTATTCCGAGTATGGAAGAAGATAAGCTGCATGTACAATATTATAAGGTAAATTGAATCCTATCAAATAGATTGAGATTCCCATATACCATCAAGTTTCTTATAAAAAATTATGTTAATATAAACTATGAAAGTAAAAAACTCAGTTTGTATGAAAGAATGAAGAGAATAGGAATATAGATAAGAAGTAATACTGACAAACGTAAATGTAAACTATGTAAATAAAAATTGGTGTTTGAAAATTAGAAATAAATTCGATAAGAAACAAAAATTTATACCGATCGAAAGTATTTATCAGATTAAGATGACTAATTTTTCTGACAATTGCCATATTAATATTGCTAAAATATATTGTCTGGTGCAAATTATACATTAAATATATGGATATACACATAAATATGAATCACCGTTCAAAATTAAGCAAAAATACAAAACTCTATGTACATTTAAAAATTTTCTGATAAACTAATTATTTGTAAATTAATATTTTATTATATAAAAATAATAAAATAGAAGAATTTTTTTCATATAATTAATTTAATTATATATTAATTTTTTTGTAATGTTTTTAAAATTATAGTATTAGATTTAAATTAGTATTAAATTTTAGTAAGAATGGATTTTAAATTTTCTGTTTAAGTAGATAATTATTTTCAGCATAATTAAGTAATTATCATTATGAAGAATATTTAATTTAAATTTCATTCTCATGGAATTTTCGTGAAAATATACATTTTTATGCGATATGATGAGTACTAATTTTTGAACGTGTTATTAAAAAAACGTATATTTTAACTAAATGAGAATTTTATTGTACTAAATAATATATTAAAAATTCATTTTTTCATTTAATTTTCAATTTTAAAATTGATTTATAAAATGTGACTAAAATCTGATATTATCTACAATATCTTTCTAATTTCCAATTATTATATGCAATAAAATAAATATTTGTCTGCAAGAGTTTTATGAGATTTTTCTAAAGTCTAAGAAAAATTTTATTGTAAAACACATGATTAAAATATATGAAAAAAAAAATAAAAAAAAATTTGGATTATTGAATTTTATTTACAAAATATTTGTGAAAATTTAGACAACTCTTATTAGTAACAAAAAAATTTGAAAAAATTACTCAAGAGAAATATTAAAATTTCTGAATGAAATTTTTTAATTGATCTTCAACTTTTATCTACACTTACCAATTAACAAGATTTATCACTAAGTTTAAGTGATATTTTATATAAATTATATATATAGATTCAATTTTAAATATATGATTCTTTACACCCAGAATGTACTCTACACAAAAACATATATTTAGATAATGAGTTATGATAAACCTCCAATTGTGATTATTGAGTTTTATGATCCTAGTTAAAAAAATCAGCTTGGTGTTAGGAATTAATTTGATTCTTTACTAAATCCAAGTTAATTTAACCCTTTTTGAAAAATTTTATTCAACTAGTTTTATATAGTAGAATTCTGAAAAACAACCTTTAATTTTTTTAGTATTTTCTAATAAGATGTTACAAGGAAGTAGTTTGCATGAATGAATCATAGATGTTCAATGTAAATTGTGGTTGTGCGTGTTCATTCTTGTGGAAATAGCTAGCATGAATGTATCATGAATTTACAGTGTTCGTTGTGCTTCTGCATTCTTGTGTTGATGATATGTATGTGAGTTCAAATTTTTTCTCAACATCGGTACGGTTATTCTTGCTACTAATTGAATACTTGTGATGCAAACTACGATGCAACAAAAAGTAAGATGCAAGTAACTAAGTCATTCATAGGCTTAACTTCACCGCACTAGTATAAAGTCATCAAGCTCCACAATTGCACTTTTATGATCAATTGATTACTTGTTTATTGGATCTTTGGCTGGTGCAATCTGTCGTGCGACTCGGTATCGCCATACATCATACATCGCTGCCATGCTCTACTCACAACTCACACATACATACACAAGGAACGAGAGTGTCCACACACAAAGGTATCACAACTAAAAACATAAGTGTCAAAACACAAACTGTACATAGAGAGTCGAGCCAAACTCACTACCCTGAGGTAGAATGAGAGTCGAAGCTAGTGGAGAAAACCCCTGCGCATAAAGCTCAACTCGAAGAACTGACAGTTCTTCGAGTTCGCCACGAATATAAACCTGTAAAGTCGACCTAGCCTACGCTTCACGTCTCAACGTTAGCCTACTCCCAACGTCACCCGACTCACACTCGAATCCAACGTGTCTGAACTCAAATCGACACCAACGTCGATCTGCAACTGCACTAACGTGCATACACATGACAGCTATCGTGCGACTCGGTATCGCCATACATCATACATCGCTGCCATGCTCTACTCACAACTCACACATACATACACAAGGAACGAGAGTGTCCACACACACAGGTATCACAACTCGCTCCCCTAGCTGGCGGTCAGGTCCCTCTGACTCCCAAGTAGCCCTATCTACAACTACATGCTATGCACCTTTGTGGGTGCGCGAACCAGTAGGCCGGGTGCTATGTTGCTCCATCGTTAGCCGCCTATCTGCAATTCATAACATGTGAAGATCAAGTCATCTACCCTCTGAAGTACATCGAGGACAAACCCACCGTCCAGTAGGAACAACATCGATAGGTGGAGTCAAGCACGACATGTGCCATCCCCTAGAACACCTATCACACACCAACATATGGGCCGCCTGATCAATTGACCCACATAACATGCACCTCAAGCCGGCACGTACAATCGCCAAGCTTGGGTCCATAATACCATCCACGTTTGTAGCGTACAATAGGGTACTGTCCCACAGTAGTCCAGGTCCCCCATCACGATATGCATGTGATGCCGGATAACTGACCAACGTAGGCAAAGCCATCCAAGGCTGACCTACGTGGTTCATCAATGCCATGGGTGACCTATCCGCCACTCTCACCACCTGAGAGCATCGAGAGACATCCAAGATCCTGTCAACGGTGAGGGTAGGATCACGATGCACAGAATCATACGCATGACGCAATATCTCTTGTGGTACAAGGTTGGTCCACCACAAACGTGCACAATGAGCACGTGAACCAACCCTCGCAGCATCCAACAACACTGCTGATCCAATCCATGCCCTGACCTCATGGACACTCGCCATCAACTGGGCCCGAGTGTCACCCAACAATGGTACGTTCTCTAGAATGTATGCGGGAGAACGTGTCTGCTGCTCCTGGAGATGACGTAACACTCGTAGCATCTCCCAAAACATCCGAGATCTCGGGTCATGTAACCCTGCTCCATGCGTAGCGCGTGTGTGCCCCTGACATGGCCATCCCGCAATCACCAAATCGATATGTCCAACTCGATTGAGGTCTGGCGCCCCTAGCAATGAAATGTCTGAAGGCAACGCCTTCTGGTATCCTCGAACAGCTGATCGCGGCAACAACAAAGGAAAACGCTGCATCAACTGTGTAACATGTCGTGAAGAAACCCGACGTGCAGTCTCGTCCTTCTCCACGTACAAGAATACCTGACTGCAACACTGCAGCCTAACCCGTGCTGATACCTCCAAAAAGATCTAACAAACAAACACCCTCTGGAGAATACTCCCATACGATAGGTGTAGTAACTAATGGTGATAGGGTGCTAAGACCACATACTAACCGACCACCTTAGACTCGCTCTGCCTCTGCTGGTAAAGAGGCATCACTCCAAGCCTTCTTCACCAACCTATTAGCCTCATGCTGTAATACGTGGCAAGAACCCCAAAGTGGAACATCCAAAGATGATGACACTGCCGCTGCGAGACTCACCATCTCCTACACCTCCTCATAGACTGGAGTATCCTTGGGTGACCTGTTTCCCTCCAACAAGTCATCAGGCCATGTTAGCACTCCACTGAAAACCGCAATAGAGGCTAAAACTACAGGAGAAGATCCAAGAGGTCGATCTCGAGAAATGAACCTCACAGCCAGCTCACTCATACGTCCATCATCGGACTCCCAACCAGGGCGATAAGCTTCCGTCTCCGTCCAATAATCCATCCGAAATTCCATCGGATATAACACCGCTCCACCAACCAGCACATCATATGACTCTGCTGATGTAACCACCGCTCGAACTCCAAACTGCGAGCTATCTTGAGCATGACCATGCCTCAACTGCACTAATATGCGCTCTCTGGTCATCTTGTAAGACCTGTCGCTGATGCCACCGAGTGATGTCTGAATTTGGAATGGACAAGGCTCCAACTCGGACCTCCGAACTCCCAAACTAATGCAGGCAATCTTGCCCAACATCAAAGGCTGTGCACCAAAATCCAGCAACACTCTGGCTGGGACATACACCTGCCCTGTAGCACTTACCAAGCGAAATACACCGCTCCGGTTATCCATCATACACACACCAGGGACAATCCTCTCCCGATCAATGGCTGGTCGGGCTGGCAAGGACTCCATCCGTGCCGCTGCCGCCTGCCATGTCGACTCATCGCTCGATGAAGTCGTAGAGGATAGCTCCTCACCAATAGTCTCGCCTATCTCGGCACTCGTAGCAGTGATACTCCCACGTTCACACAACGTGGCTGCTGCACGAAAAATCCGAGCCAAGTCAATCCCAGAATCCATCAGCTCCATAGCTGAAAATAGTGGAGATCTCATCACTAAGCTAGCCATCCGCGTCACTGCACTAGATGGTGTGTTAGTGTCCACCACACGTGACGTAGATGTCTCAGTCCTCCCACTAAGGTCACTAGGTGGTACAGGTCTTATGGATGAAGTACTGCCCACCTCTGACAACAAAAACGACTAGGGAAGTCTGGCCTGACGCCCACCCTCACCCCTTTGAGGATCCAACTCTCCTGTCGCACCGCGTGGCTCTAGAGCTCGAGCTGCACCTCTAGTCACTGCAACCGATGCCTCCACCTGTGCTGCACTCGCTAAATAAGGGAAATCCTCTCCCTCGTGAAATGTGGACGAGCTCGCCCCAGTACCCGCCATAGCAGCAAGCCTCTGCTCCAACTGCTCAATTCGGGCCGCCATCGCGCTCTCTGTAGCTGACGCAGCACTCGCTACGAGTCGTCCAACTGCCACAGCACCTCTACCACCGCGGCCACCTCGGCCCCGTGGAGCATCACCACCACGACATCTACCACCAGATGTCAACTCTGGATGAAGATCAAAACATCGATCTCGAGTATGACCTGCTCGACCACAATGGTCACACACCACCTGTGCTGACTGGGGTCTGGCCTGTGAACTCCGACCTCCAGCCTCCTGGGGACAATCTCTCCGCAGATGATCCCCTCCACATGTCCAACATGCTGGTCCCTGCTGCTAGCCAGCAAACGACGGCACTAATGCACGTGCCCCTGTATCTCTAGCGGCCGTCTGGTGTCGTGTCTGCACTCCGCGACCCCCACCACTACCACCACGAAAGGGTCTAGACTGTGCCGTGCTCTACGGAACACGAGAGGTAGTGGCTGCGTCTCTAGCGAATGAAGAAGTCACCACTCTCTCCTCCACTATGTTAAGCTCAATCTTCTCAGAAAGAGCAAACACATAGGCCAATGTCGGTGACGCATCGCTCAAGAGAGTAGCATCCCGAACCCTCCGCCGTAGCTCTCTGTCCAGTATCATGTACCAATACTGGATCGCCTGTGCCTCAGTTACACCGTGAGTAACTGAGATCAACCGCCGCATACGAGTGTATGCCTCCCGAAGACTCTCAATAGTCTTCCGCTCAAACTCCTGGAGACTCCTCAACTTCTTCATCCTCACCCCCTGATAGTTCTTCCTCAACCTCTTGAAGAACTCAGGAATGGAGCTGAACAAAGGTACGCCAGTAGTCTCTCCACTCGTGCTGGCAACGCCAACAACACCGCTGGTGGTACCTGCTCCACTAGTACTATCGGTGATGCTACCACTCGCACCTACACTGGTACCAACACCACCCTGGGTGATCGACATATAGTTTGGAGACCAATGACGTCTCCATGCGTCAATCTCCACAGCATACTCTCTCCCAAACTCATGGTAGTCATCCATGGGAGGCCCCTCTAGATGCTGAAACAACCCCTTCCATGCAAAGAAGGGTGTAAACAACGTGGAGTTACGCAAGAACTGCATATCGCACCACGTGTCAAACTCCTGGATGAAATCATCCAACTCAATGATGCCTACTGCCCCAGAGTACCGCCGTGGGCCCTTCATGGCCCCGTACATACCGTCCATGTCCCCAGTCCACGAGTGTGGGACCCTAGATGATATCACCACCAAAGATCCGCTATCTGCCACACCCCGCGCCTCTGCAACCACTGATGCGCTAAGATGAGGTAGCCGATACCTCAACCCACTCCGCGTAAATCCTCCACGGTCCTCAACGAAACCACCAAACTCCTCCGTGATGACTGACTCACCAACCGGCACCACTGCCACAACTCCACCTGCTCTCGTCCCTGCACTAACCTGCTCTAGCCCTACTGACTATGGGTATGGGCAACCTAACTTGTCATCACCGCAAGAAGACTCTCATGGTCCACTGGTCATCACTCCAGTCTCATCATGAGAGAAACAAAGATAGGCGCCGGTGATCAAATCCAACCGCACTATCGACAACACACTGAAGTAAAACTACTCCGGAAATCAACGTCAACGCAAACATGGGCGCGCATCAAGAAGCCAGACTGGAGAGGATCCAAACACAAGAAAAACGGCTAGCAACAACTCTCCAGCCTAAATGAAACACAACACAGAACAACACAACACACGGGAAGTCGCCTCGCATCATGATCCCGAGTCGAGCTCCATCGCCCCCTGTCACCTTCCGTCACCACTCCTATCTCCTGCATCGCGTCGCCAAGAAGATATCTCCGCCAAACTGTCTCGTCCGACAACTCACTTCTCCCCTTCTACTAGGGCAAGGAATCTAAAATGTCCGCCTACTCTACTCGTTCCCAGAAGAAATGGTATACGGATGAAATGTATACTTCCACCACTTCAACTAACACATACACGAAACACTAAAAACTCTAGTATAATGTCGACCACGTCATATATATAGAAGTACAATGTTTTTGCAATCAATAAAAAAAAAAAACCATAGTAAGTGAGATGAGTGCAAATTCTCAATCTCTTCAGAATACTACTCTTCTCCCTTTTGAATTTTTCAAATATATATATATATATATATATATATATATATTTTCTTTCTTTCTTTCTTTTGGAGACAAAACTTATAGAAAAGACTTATCAAAGATTTACAAGCGGCAGTGTGTATACCAGTGATTGCCTGCAGAACCTAAAACAGTAACGAGTATTCCTACTATTCGCATAAGTTAAATCAAAACATCTTGGTAGCCAAGACTGAAATAGATCCTGATACCATCTACTGTTGGCTAATTCTTTCGCCTCATACGATATTACAGGTAGTCGTTCTTTTGTTTTCAGCTTGCATATTGGAAACAGTACATATCATTTACCGCAACTCAACCGCAAAGTCAAAGAATCTGCATGTATTGTAAGTCCCGATCCATAACGCCACCTATCATTGACACCCTACAATTCAGATTCCGTGACATTTTTGGATTTATACTTCACTAATACTTGTTCAAACGGAAAATGCACCAAAACACAAGCCATTATTGTGTTCTGAGATACGTTTATACATCATGTGCCTGTAGCACTTGCCCATAGGTTCCAGTTTACTGAGGTAACACTACGGTGCCTTCACGTTTGTGGGTCCAATAGCTGTACTCCAAGTGCGCATGTCCATCGCCGAATCAAGCTAAACTATTGGCTCGTTCACATGCATCAATCCAATCGCTTAACGCGTTAATAATAGTACCGAACCAGAAAGCGAGAGAACCGACGCCGCCTTCACCAGTGACAAGTGGATCTGGGCGTGAGATCAATCAAACAATCAATCGCGAGGAAAGCTCTCCACTGCCCGAGCTCGAGGATCGGCTTTCGAAGCAGCGAAAGCCTCGATACCAAACAGAACAATGCTCCAACGACGCCACCTCGCAACAGACCAGACCAGACATCACCCGGCCAACCAAAACCCAGCCGGCCTCCAAGCCAGCCCTTCTTTTCTCCTCCTGCTTCCGTTTCCGCTGCAGCTGCAGCTTTTGATTGAAGAAAGGCGGAGTAGATGCAGACAAAAAAGGGGGAAAGGGAAGGAAAAGAGAAGAGTAGAGCAGAGCAAAAATCGGCAGGTTCTCATGACCACCCACTATTCGACGAAGCACGCCGACGTCACCATTCTCCTGGCTTCGAGGCGAGGCGAGGCTGCACGCTTCTAAGAGCCTCTGTTTCTTTCTTTCGCCAGTCCATGCTCTGCTCTCTAGCTCTGGCCGCTCGAGCGGTGCCCAATGTGGCCATGCTTCTTCTCAGAAGGGAATGCACCGCACTCGGTACAGCTGTGCGTACATTCCTCCCATAACTTGGCTCTCAAGTGACCTCCCCCCGGCACTCACTTGCATGTGGCCTCTAATCAAAAGCTCACGAGCATGGCGGATGTCCCTTCCACGCCCAAAGAAAGAAGCCAAGAAAGAAATAGAGAGAGCGAGAGAGAAGATGACAGATGAGCATGAGTGACCGTGATTTTTGATCTAAAATTGATCTACACTTTGGGGTGGGGCTGCAGGCTTGCAAACAAGATCAAGATTTGCTGTTTTGGCAGTCTCGGTGACATCCTCGAATCGTCAAAAAGATGAACGATTCTGGCAGAAAAATATATTTCTCCTCTTCCAACTAGAAATGCACTTCTAGTATTGCATCTCCTTGCTCTCCTCTCCTCGACTAATGCACGAATAGAACCACGAAAGAGAACCAAGAAAATCGCAAACAAAAAAAAACCTTAACACAACGACAGAATTACTAACAGAAAACCAAGAAAAATAGAAGCCAAAATCTGAACACATTACAGGCAGTTCTTCGAGTAAAAACATAAGTGTCAAAACACAAACTTTACATAGAGAGTCGAGCCAAACTCACTACCCTGAGGTAGAATGAGAGTCGAAGCTAGTGGAGAAACCTCCTGCGCATAATGCTCAACTCGAAGAACTGACAGTTCTTCGAGTTCGCCACGAATATAAACCTGTATAGTCGACCTAGCCTACGCTCCACGTCTCAACGTTAGCCGACTCCCAATATCACCCGACTCACACTCGAATCCAACGTGTCTGAACTCAAATCGACACCAACGTCAATCTGCAACTGCACTAACGTGCATACACATGACAAATCTAATAAAAAAAGTCAAATATTGCTTGACAGTGGAGTGCAATCATTAGATCGGGTAGTCTTGGATATACAAGAAAGAGATATCTGCGCACCAAAGCAATTTTGATCGTGAAGTGCAATTATTAGATCGGATAGTCTGGATATACTAGGAAGAGATTTCTCCTCACAAAAGCAATTTTGACGTGAAGACTATAGGATTGTTTGATCTAATAATTTAACCATGTGGCCTAGTAACATTTGTCTAAAAAAAATATCATCATCAAATCAATTGATGGGTTTGATTGGGTGAAAGTCTACAAATCACGGATTAGAGTAATAGGGCACTGCAATGAAGATGCTTGCAGTTTGTAGACTAAATTTGATGTGAAAACCTAAAAAATGTGTGATCTCATGACTTACTCTCATTTGGATTGATCTCAGAAGATTTTTCAGTATCTCATCATGGTTCTGGAAAACAATTATTCCTCAACATATGAGTGTTTTAACTAATCTCACACAAACTCTCCATTCATAATTGGAATCTTATCATTCATCAATAATACAATATGATAATGTCACTCAAATTCATATTGTTAAATCAAATTCTCACACAATGAACTTTAAACTTGCTTGATAGTCTTTCTTCTATTTCTCTATTTATATTTTAGTTGAAAAATTATCATAATTCCATATAATAATTATCATCTAAGTTATTTTTATTGAAATAAACCATGGTAATTTAACCAATTTTCATCATGTGGCAACATGTCATTTGCTTACCTAAATATCCTAAAAGTATTTATGTCACTAGGTTGAGGTGAGAACATGAGAGGTGAAAACTTTCAATTTTTAAGACTTTGATTTGTCACTAAGTCAACTTAATACTTATTCTAATCAATGAAATTTTCATTATTTAGGTAAATCAATCAAAACTAATATATAATCAAGATAATTATTTTATTGGAATCTAAATTTTGATTGAAAACAAAATAAAAGTTCTGATTCAAGTTTTATGAAACTATATTCATTATTCCGCAAAGTCTGAACATTATAACTAAATTGAGCCCTAATTTGCCAAATTTAATAAATACCAAGCTAATCATGATCAAAATTTTTGGCTAATTCTAATCTTTTATCATTTTACAATACATAGATTATCATTTATTTCAACTTTTTTCATCTTAGCCATGATTGTGTTGAGAATTTAATCTATATCAAATAATGTATTCTCTTACTCATTCTTATACAAAATAAATATGATAAATATACAATCTCTCAAAAAAGAAACCATGAAATATTTGATCATTTTAATAATATATAATTTGATAAATTTTCACAAGAAGATATTCCAAATTTTTTTCTTGATAAATACTTTTAATCTTTCCATACATGAAAAAATCAAATCTTCACGATTGATTTGCGATTCAATATCATCAAACTAGCAATATAGAACGTAGAGGATACAATTCCAAGGCTCTTTTATAATTAACTATTGAAAATATCAATGACATTCTACATTGAAATCATAAAATCTGTAATCTAAGAAGTAAGGATGTAGATCCATAATGATATTTTTCCAAAGATAAAATCAAATGGATTGGAGATTGGCTATTGTGGTATTAGATTTTTATCAAGCACTTTCATATTTCAAAAACCACAATATTCTAATTTCAGCTTTTTGTACATGCATATCAATGAAATCTGCCAATCTTTATACCATCTCAAGAATTACAATTTATCATCACTTTCTTGCTATTTCAAAAGAGATAATCCGCACCAAGCAAAACGCAAGCTAGCTTCGTTATCTACTTCACTTCTAGTGGATTAATATCATTTCGTTATCAATTAACACACTAATTAACACATTCTAACAAGTGTTAACGTAAAACCAAGAATCATTCAAGCCAAGTACGAAGACACAAGACACTCATATAACGTGGTTTATCCTCGAGGGCTACGTTCACGGCTAGAACATTAAGCAGGTTTACTGACAAGTGAATACACAATACTTCAGCTCCTCAGAGAAGCCTTGGCTTTGGGGGTATATTTATATCCAAAGCCAACGACACACATAACTATAAATAGCTAGAGCCTGAGGTTACTCCTTAACCGCAGTTAACCTCAACAATCTCCCCCTTAACTCGTGTTAATGAAACAATAACCTCTGAAACCTATATTATTACTCAGCGGGAAGTTCTAGACAGAAGCCTATCACAAGGCCCCTCTTTATACGAGAGTTAACTAGAACTAGACTGTAGCCATAACAGGATAGAGTAATAACATAAAGAGGTAAATAGAGTTACTATACTAGCAAAGTTTACATGTGCTCCCCATGCACAACTTGCATGGTAGCACAGTGTCGCATGAAACTCTCCAATGGAATAACTTTGGTCAAAGTATCAGCTGGATTGAGTTTACCGTCGATCTTGACTAGCTCAATCGTTTTATCAGACACTGCTTGTCTGATAAAATGATACATGATGTCAATGTGCTTCACTCTGCTATCCATGACCTGGTTCGCGGCCAAATGTAAAGTGCTCTGGCTATCACAATGAAGATTAACCACGCTCTGCTTCAATCCCATTTCCATGATAAGCCTATCCAACCAAATAGCTTCCTTTGCCGCTTCTACTGCTGCCACATATTCATCTTCCGTTGTTGACTGAGCTACGCATTTTTGCAAGGTACACCTTGAACTAATGCTTCCACCGCCAAGTGTAAATACATACCCAGTTGTAGATCTCCTTTCATCTAGATCTTATCCGTAGTCAGCATCAACGTAATCAAACAAGGATTTGGCATAGTCTAATAGACCATCAAACAATAAGCTATAATCCAGAGTACTTTTCAAATATATCAAAATCCATTTCACTGCTTCCCAGGGAACTTTCCTTGGATTTGACATGTACCTGCTCACCTTGTCCATCGCAAAAGCAATGTCCGGCCTAATGCACACCATCAAATACATGTGGCTGCCTACAGCTTGTTCATAGGGAACACATGACATATTTCCTTTCTCCACCGCATCCGTAGGACATTCAGCTGCAGAGAGTTTGAAATGTGCTGCCAAAGTAGTCCATACTCCTTTGGAATCCATCATGTTGAACCTGTCAAGTATACGACAAACATACTTACCTTGACTCAACCATAGTTTCTTCTGCTCATGATCTCTATGTATCTCCATGTCTAATATTCTCTTTGACTCCCCCATATCCTTCATCTTAAATGTAGACTTCAACTTACTCTTGCATTCATCAACATCGGATTGGTTTTTTGCCAATATGAGCATATCATCAACATAGAGTACTAAAATGATGAGATTGAACGTCTCATCATTTACCTTCTTTATGTAAACACAAGGATCATACACACTCCGAAAAAATCCTTGTGCCTTCATGAACTGATCAAATCGCGTGTTCCACTGTCTAGGAGCTTGCTTCAATCCATACAATGATTTCAATAATCTACAAAACAACCTCTCTTTGCCTTTGACCTCAAAACCAACAGGTTTTCTCATGTAGATCTCCTCCTCTAAATATCCATAGAGAAAAGCTATAACCAAATCCATCTGATCCATAACAAGATCAAATATCGCAGCCAGTGCACATACCAGACGAATTGTAGCATACTTAGCTACCGTGTGGCCGTCTATTACGTTCAATAGGATGCTGACCACGTCCAATTACAACTACGTAAAAAACTCTGCATAGTCTATTCCTTCTGCCTCGCAACTCTTATAGGAATGGAAGTACCTTTTTTCAAGTCCACAGCAGTAGCTAAGTGGCCTGTGCATGCGCTCGCAAGAAGGAGGTCGTGGGTTTGAGTTCCTCCCGGAGCGTGTTCTCGCGCAGATGATGACCCGCGCCGCTAGGCCCCCACCCGCGAAGTGCCCCCGCCGCCCGGCTCCCATCCGCGCGTGCCGCTCGCGAGGTGCCGACCCGCGCCGCCCGGACTTCCGCTGGCGTTGCCTTGCTCGGCTCCCCACTCGGGAAGTGCAGACCCCCGCCGTGCAGATGGTGACATGCGTTGCTCGCGAGATTCCCTGTTCGCGCATGGTGTTGCCCGCGCAGTTCGGCCTTTCTATGACCGCGGTGACATGCGTTGCTCGCGAGGTTCCCTGTTCGCGCATGGTGTTGCCCGCGCAGTTCGGCCTTTCTATGACCGCGGAGGACGGTGCCCGCGCCGCTTGCGAAGTATGTGCGCAAGGGTGGACACGACCTGATGAAACCCTAGTCACAGGGTGGCGGCCGCTCCTTGTCCTTTAAGGGAACCCTAATCTGAATATTGAAACTGAAACTTTGAGATTACATTACTGAAACTTCAAGAAATCGAAACTGAAAACTTCTGAAACTGAAACTTCGAGAAAAATTTGAGAAAACGAAACTGAAACTTCAAGAAAAACTTCGAGAAAACAAAACTAAAAACTTCTGAATCTGACGAGAAAAGTTCAAGAAAGGGTAAACTTCAAGAAAATTTTAAACTCGAAGAAATTTCACAACCGTCATAAAATATCATGAGCGTTAGAAACTCAAAATCATCTCAAAAAACCATCACTAAAGTGTAACCTATCACTAAGGAAACTGTCATCCAAATTGTCAGTGAGAAAACCGTCAACTGAAACTGTCACAAAGAAAACCTTCAGCACACAAACTGTTCGTGAGAAAACCGTCAGCTGAAAATTGTCACTAAGAAAACTGTCAGCTGAAAACTGTCACTAAGAAAACTGAAGCTAAAACCGGCTCTGATACCATTTGTTAACGTAAAACCAAGAATCATTCAAGCCAAGTACGAAGACACAAGACACTCATATAACGTGGTTCACCCTCGAGGGCTATGTCCACGACTGGAACACTGAGCAGGTTTACTGTCAAGTGAATACACAATACTTCAGCTCCTCAGAGAAGCCTTGGCTTTTGGGGTATATTTATACCCAAAGCCAGCGACACACATAACTATAAATAGCTAGAGCCTGATGTTACTTCTTAACCGGAGTTAACCTCAACAACAAGCACGTACATTGTTAATGTATTGCTATCAATTAATATATTTATTTTTTACCTATCAAGCACATAGATTGTTGATATGACGACTATAGATAATCCACTATAATAAAACTAAATTTCTATCTTGATTAACTTCTAACGTCATAATTAAATAAAGATGGTTACAATATGCCACTAAGTCAAATTTGAGATTGAATGTAATTATAAAAAATGCCATAATTTAGTTGAAATAAAACTATTTTTCAATAAATTTTAAATTTTAATAAAATAATTAATTAAATTATTCATTTATAACTTTTAAATTTATTTTAAATTATTTTTTAACATATTCTAATACTAGAAATTTAGAAAAAATTTACCCAAAGAATATCACACAATTTTAAAGATGAAAAAAAACTAAATAGATTTTTTACTCTTTTATATATATATTTATTTATTTCCGACATTAATTTTACGTTTTTAAATTTTAAAATAAATCTAACAAACACACAAATTGTTGATGTGTTGTTATCAACTAACACACATTTTTTAACTCTTGAATACACGAATTGCTAATATATTGATTATAGATATTTTTTTATAATGACATTTTATTTTTTTATTTTAGTATTTTTTTTACATATATATCTTCTATCTAAACTTAGTAATAAGAAGTTACATTTAATCATTGTAATTCAATCATCTGTGATCAATTTAATGGCAAAATTTATGACTAATGAAGTCATACAATTACGTATTGTATGATTTAAAATTTAATTGATTCAATGTTAATGAAGTTAGAAAATTTTTAATGTTGAAAAAATTATACATCATTGTGAATTCCATCATGAAAATTTAAATATAGAATTTTTCAATCATTAATATTACATTTGCAGCATGGATTGCAAATGATAGTATAAATCAAGGGTGAACAAAAATTTGAAACAATTGTCAATGTTATTCATGAAAAAAAGTGGATAATATTGTCAATATTTTCCAATTTTGACATGAACACAATGAAACCATAAATTTACAACAACATGAAATCATTTACAAACTTGACTTGCAATTTTATTGATATTTTTTCAACCTCATCAAAGATGAGATTGAAACAAACAATGATTGAGATTTTATGGAAAGAGAAAAAAAAAACTTCATTAATTGTCACACATGACATGATGAAAATACATAGGTGAAAATTTTGATTGATCTTGAAACAATAAACTTTCTTTAGATTTAAATTTTGCATTGTGATTGGAATGTATGATGATGATGGCAAATTGAACCAATATTATCAAGTGAAGAAGCTGTTGAACAAAATATATATTCAGTCAAATATTTGTATTTAGATATTATCAATGCTATTTATGAAGAAAAAAGATGTAAGCACGACTATATACATATATTATCATAAATTTAATTAGCAAATATTAAAACTCCAGTTATCCATCATCTCATATAAGTGATTTTATCAAATTTAAAAATTAAAATACTGCATCAAATTGGACTTGAAGCATGCTTACAACCAAATTTAAAAATTAAAGTGCAGATAAAGGCATTCACCAAACTTATTTTTATACTAGATTTGGTCATTTTGAAAACCTAATTATGATTTTTGATCATATTTATGTATCTATTATATTATTAAAATTTATAAAAAATAGTTTTATATTTATCTTGAAAAATGTTTTTTAGACTACATCTTGATATATAGCAAAATTATGAATGATCATTTACAAGAAAAAATACAAATTTTTCAAGAGAATGAATTATATAACAAAACTTTAAAATGTGAGTTTGACAAATCAAAATCAGTTTATTTTCATCATAAAATTATTATAAAAGATATTCATATCATTAATAAAAGAAAAAAGTCATTTAAATTTGATCATCATATGAATATCAAATTCAACTTAAGTATTTTTCACAATTTATTGTAGATTTGCAAAAGATTTTGCTAGTATAATTCAAACCTTAACATCTATGTTATACAAAAGTTAAAAATAGAATTAAATAAAAAAATTGAGATTTTACTTTTCAAAAATTGAAACATAATTTGTTACATATATTTATATTCAAATGGTATGATTCGAACTGATTTTAAAAATTATCTATTGATATGTCAAGTATAACAATAGATGACATACTTGACAAGAATGAATATATGAATAACATCTTGTTTTTTTTTTTAAAGATAAAAAAATCAAAAAAAATCAAAGAACATAACAAGAGTAATTAGTCAATGTGTTGATAAAAAAATAATGAAAACATAACTTGGATCATTGATTTATTTGAAAACTCATAAGAATATGTACAAAGGACAAATTCAATAAATAAAGTGGCGTCAACGTTTGAAGATAAAGATTGTGTACGCAAAAACATATGCTCTCACATACATGCCATGTTTCAATCATATTGAAGAATTAAAAACTCAAGTCAATTGATAAAATAAGATGATTTATGAAACAAAAAAAATGAAAAGATGATAAAAATATTGCAAGTTTTGAAAATGAAAATTGTTTGAGATTTAACAATTCAAAATCAAAAATATATTTTGCAAGATTGAAAGTTATGACGAATGATTTTAACAAAAAATTATGATACAATGATTGGGTATCACGTGAAAGTAGAGATGATCTTGAAAAATATACAAGGAGAGTATTATTGGACATAAATTATAAAAAAATGTGGAGATTTCTGTTCTAAATTGTATAATTTGTTAACAAAATAAGACAAATAATCAAACGTTAACTAGTTTATTACAACCTTGTTCTATTCAAGAATAACAATGGAAACATGTCACCATAAATCTTGTACATTTTGAAAAAATTGGTTCTATTATGCTTTTTGTAAACATATTAAGCAAGATCATTCATATGTAACGAATCACAACAACAATAATAGACCAACAACTTGTTAAATTAAAATTTATATGTAATGTTTATGAATCATATTTTAATCATTATAACAATATTTAAAAGATATATATATATATATATATATTATTAGTTTTTTTATAGAAAACTTCTTACATTTTTTAACAACAAAATTAGCAATGACAACGCTCCATCATTTTTAGATGGATGATCAAACAAAAAAAGTCAATAAAATCATAGAGATTATGCTATGTGCATTTTTTATTAGATGAACAAAAATAATAGAATAATAATATTAATAATTTGACTATTGCAGATTTATCAATAATAATTTTATTAATACATACACAAAAGTGTCTTTATTTTATATTATGTACATTGTTTATTTAATAATTTCATAAAACAATGTGAATTATATTCACAAAGGTCTACATCAAGACAAATAAAAGTTGATAATCTCTTGAAATTCACAAATGTAAGATGCATATGTTCATTACAGATAGTTGACTTGAATTTGTTACAACAAATTTATCTTTTGTAAATTTTTCAAATTTTAACAACAGATTTTGTTGATACTTTGGTGAAATTGAAATATGTTGACGAAGTGTCATAGAAGATGTAAATCCGTTACATATAAAAATACATTATGTATTTCAAGTTTCATGAATCCAAAAAAAATTACTACAATAAAAAATTCATTAATCAACAAAAATAATCTTTTCTACCAACTTTTATGACCAATCAAATGAAATTTAAGTTCATAAATATTTCAATGATAAAAAAAAATGTTTTTGAATATCCATCATGTTATTAAACCATTAAGAATGAAATAGATGAAGGTATGAAATATTATCTCTTTTTATTTATTATATATATATATATATATAAAAGAGTAGAAACTTTCTAGTGAACTCTTGCAATTATAATTTGTGTTTCATGTTTGAATGAATTTATCTCTTAGTGTCACAAACATATTGAATTCTTTGACAATTAACATGAAATGAATAATGAAAATTATTAGTGTATGTTTTGAACATAAATTCTCAAAAGAAATATAATAAAAACTCATAATAAATTACCTAAATCATGAAAGTTAACCTACATGAGATTTGTGATTTCTTTCCTGCAATACAGTGCTCCTACACTGGCGTCAAAAGACAAACACAGGCTGTCTGATATTTTTGGCAGTTTTTGAGGTCCAGCAGGTCTTCCCGTAGAAGTTAGCTCTCGGTCCAGGACAGTCTGAGAGGTCCAGGAGACCGTTGACCGGGTGATGTTGAGTTTAGAGGCCTGAATTCTGTTTGGAGAACGTCACAATCATTCTCACACTGACAAACGCACACGAGGCAAGTCCATGAGCCTTCTTCACTGGCTCGAGCCCACAGCAGTGACTGGGTACTGACAAATGAAATAGCTGATTTTTCCATGATTGCTGCCCATCGCGCACCAGAACCAGATTGGTGTGTCAATCAGCTCTCAATCGTGTGTCCGTCACCGAATAGCCACTGAACTTGCCTGTACGCATCTGAATAGGGAGCTTGATGTTTGTGGAAGTCAGTGGATCCGGAGCTTATAGTTCAGGCCCAGTTATCTATAAATCCCTGTAGTGACATGATGTCCTGGTCACCAGTCTAGTCTATGAGAAGCTTGGCATAATCTATTTAATAAATTGTGAGGTGGAAAGGGTCTTGCCGTGAAAAGACCGAAATGCTTGGAGTGATGGGCTGAATGTACGGCCAAGGACGGCTACAATTTCAAAGTTCAAGAGACGAGGCTCAGCATACCTTTTGGAACATTGCTTGCTTCCCACAGGACCTTCTTACAATTTCGCATGATTGTTGTCTTGGAGTAAACTTCACCCCGTGAAGCGCATACGAAAATTCATATGTTTATGCATAAAATACAGTTCCTCACTGGCAGTATCTAAAAATGACTCGCACGAGTCTGCTTCACTAGTCTTGCAGGCAAGACAGTTGTACGGGTCTTTGCGATTGCAAGTCTGTGGAGCAACAAACCTACCAGGTGATTTAGCAATTGTCGAAGGAAGTGTCGAACTCACTGCCCTCTGACTGAACCTGTTTTGCAGGTTTAGTTACCATAACATGGAATTCACTTGACGTGTAACAGGTACAGGTGCTTTCCTTCAATTAAACCTTCAAATGTCGAGATCATGTTAGGTAGCAGCGTAGGCACTACAAAAATATCATGCAATCACGTACTTAGATGGAAGATAGAAGGTTGGAAAAGCTCCCCATGTGGACGCTATCGTAAAACATGAAAAAGAAAGTTTCCATGTCCACGAATCAGGACATCCATTCTGAAGGTTGTCTCTCAAGCTGAGCTTTGAGGTCCGATATATCAGTTTCAAAGCCTAGCTTTCCTAGTGGCTGACATATAAATCCAGCAGAAGTAAGCACTCAATGCTCTACCGAACTGCTTCCCATGCACTTGAGCCAGGCTTGTGACGAGCGGAAAGGTCTTCACCTGCATTTGTGTAAAGGTTATTAAAAATATGACATGTTTTATACCGTGATGCATTGAAATAAGATCCAAACAAGCAAACTGGAATCAAATTCTGAATGGAAATATATTCATATAAATCACGCCCATAATCACTCTTGAATCAAGAACCACTCAATTTTTGAGATCAGATTCTCAGGATTGCGAACTTCAACAAGAGTGATCATACAAATTGAGTTACAAAGTGGACTGTCACAATGCCTTATTAATACACTCTGAAAAGCCATAAGTTTTATATCAAAGATATGAAAATGAACTTTGAAAATTACCTATGAAAGATATGTATATCCCTGCAATCAAAGAACATGCATATGTAGGGTGATTACATGTAGAACAGTCCAATCTTGGTGACATGTACTAGCCTTAAATTTTATATCAAAGATATGAAATTGAACTTTGAAAGTTACCTATGAAAGATATGTATATCCCTGCAATCAAAGAACATGCATACGTAGGCTGATTACATGCAGAACAGTCCAATCTTGGTGACATATATTAGCCGTAAATTTTATATCAAAGATATGAAAAATAACTTAGAAAATTACCTATGAAAAATACGTATATCCTTGCAATCAAAGGACATGCACACGTAGGGTGATTACATGCAGAACGGTCCAATCTTGGTGACATGTATTAGTATTTCACAGTGCACAACTTCTTATTCAATTTCATATATGCTCAAGGGAATCGGCTTCAAAATTAAAAGGGATTATAAACATACTATCTCTGGAAGTTTTGAATCTCCTCTCCTTTCCTTGGTCCATCATAATAATTCGGGTTTTGAGCATAATTGAATATGGAAAAATTGTGAAAAACTAATACATATCAACAAGATTGGACTGTTTCTGCATATACTCACCCGACATATGCATACTCTTAAATCGCGAAAATATACGTATTGCATGGAGAAGCACACTAACGACGTGATGACATGCCATAATCTCGCTCTCTCTCTCTCTTTCTATTGTTCGGACTACATAAGATCTTAGCCGACGAGAAGTTCAAGTGAATCGTGGCCAACGATACACAAATACATAAGTTCCAGTGTCACGATGCCATGATCATGAGACTAGACGTCGTGGACCGATGCATTGGATTTTGACCGGAAGAATGACCATTTCCAGCGCGTGACTAAGAGCCACCGAGATAGACTCCTACCATTGTGCATCTGGGTCTTCACCTGCATACTCAGTCGGTCTCTCTTACTATATGCAGGATCTCACAAATGAACTACATGAACATCTACCTTCTGTTTTCAGCTTCAGTGTCGAGAAACATAATATAAGGGACGAAGTACCTGATGATCACTTTTCTACAGGGTGTATGGTAAAGATTGTAGCACCTGTTTCCAGCACCCGTGCTGGAACTTGTTTGTATATGGCACCAAACAAGATGAGTTACTGGACATTAAAATTCAGTATTCTGGTTAAGCTTAGCTCATCTTTCATCAGTACAGTGCTCTGAGCTCAGAGCACTGTACTGAGTTTCAATCTCTAGCTAACGGGATTCTACGCGCACGATTCGATTAGTTAACAGACGGTATACATGTAAAGATCCAGCTCAGAACTCGCATAATTAGGAAAGATCACTCGTCCTTCATACATGAAAAAAGATTACAGACTTCAGTCCACGCTGAAAATGGAAAGCACAGTTCGGCTGTAAGCCCCAGCGGATAAAAGGTTCAATTCCGGCTGGGATATACAATGGAAGGTCAACGGTTACCGTCGATCTGCAATCTACTGTGAGGAAAAGATACTTGCATACCTGCCACTCGTTGCCTATATAATCTTTTATAGAGAAGAGCACAATTTGACTACTCAGGGACTGCATTCTAGATGGACCAGACATAATGACCGATGAGTCCTGAAAACCTAACCAGACCTACCGTTACACGTGCTCTAGATTTACTGGTCGGATGAACTCAGACTGACTCTAAACATAAGTCAAAAATCATCCAACAAACTTTCCATGTTCCAGACCAGAAAGAGTGGAATCATCTACTTTTCTGAATATTTCTCTTTAGATCTTACTCCGTACAGCAGCATGTGAAAAAGTCTTCAAGAAACAACGAATCAATTCTTAGTACTGTACGCATTCTTCATTCTGATAGGAGCACTGGGAATATGTGATTGTGTAGGAGGAAGTGGCAAATAGAGCTATTTTTAAGGTCCAGTCATGACGAATACGGCTTCTGATTTCGTACTAGAACTACCTTGCTAATGTTTCAATTATAGCGTTGTCTGCGTGGAGTAAAAACTGGTTTGCGAGGATCATTTGAATATAGATATATCTTACCAATGGATAGTAGTCGAGAAACACAACACACATACAATTTAGAATAGAATGAATCTGAACTTTGAAATATGAAATGATCTCAGATTGCTTCCTTTTCACATCTCTACATTGTATGTGGAGAGGTCTTGTACTTCTAAGGTCTGTGTAGAGGTCTAGAGTTGTATGTGTAGAAAACAAAACAAGCCCACTGAACCTTACTGCGATGTCAGCTGAATTCCTTTCCTAATTCCATGAATGACATGCAAGTACACCATGTGCCTTCATGCTCATCTTCTGGTAAGTTGGAATGATCTCTTGGCGTCACAAAACAGCGATGGTACCCAATCCAGTATTGGTTAGCTTCTGAGACTATCACTGAAATGAGGGTCCATCAAGAGTATCAAGGTATATCTTTGATGACTTGTTGCCCCTCTGACTTTGGACACACCAGTCCAAAGACTTCTGAGATGGACTCTCATCTGGATGACCGCAGAAGTCCAAACCTCAAAGAGATCGATCTGCTGTTCGGCGGTCTTTGTCGAAGCCCGAGAACAGTTATCGAATTGTACGCGTGGTTCACTTTTTAACCCTGACTGAGAATATCTTGTCTGCAAGCGTGAAATCAACCGCCTCAGGGAAGCGGCCTATATGGACTTCAATAATTCCTGTTTCTTAGGAACCGTGGAACATGTTAGAACGTCACTGTCAGAAGTGTTCAGTCACAGAAAGTGGTGCATTTTTGTCTGTAAGCCAACGACCTTTAAAAACATAATGCTCCAGTGGACTGCTGACAGACAAATATCAATGAAACTTCTTCCATTATATATATGACTGTCTCCTACATGTACATCTTGGGTCCTTGTGGAGAGTGTATTCCTGGGAGTCTAGGAACTGGTGTTGAAAGAATTGTGAGAGTTGTTAGAATGAACATCTATTTGCCTCAAACTTGGAAGTATCTAAGCTCTTTTCTCCAATCCATCCGGCATTGGGTAAATTTTACTCATAATTCGAACTTAAGAATTTCTTCTATTGTTTTGAATATCAGTGAGAAAGACAACTACAAAGCAGTTGGTGCTATGAATGACTCCTTCTTTCCAAGGATTTCTCTCGTACAGTCCTTCGTTTCATCTATTAATCTGGTTTAAGTTTGATTTCAAGTCTTCTACAAACATAAAACTCATATTAATTGACTTATTAAAGTTTCGTGCTGGGAGAAGATGTAAAATTTGATAAAATTTTTCTTCAACTAATCTTCTTCATTAAATTTACTAATAAGCTAAAATTACTTAGAAAATGGCAAACAATATTCACCGGCTAATTTTCTTCGTGGAAATCCTTGAAAAAATTTGGAAGGTTCAATTTGACACCATAATAAAATGCATGACCTTTATATACACATCATATTGGCACACTTTAGAGTCGCTTGCCACAAGGATTGGATCTTTTAAATTTCAGGTCTCTTGAATGATAAATTTTCAAAAAAAATTCTTTCAAGATCCTTACGCTACACTCTTTGGCTCAACAGTCAAGTCTAAATGAGCACTAAGTTTTTCCCGTTCAGAACTGTACTAAAAAATACTAAATCGTAAATGGCTCTGAATATTACAATGAAATATCATCCAAGACAGCTTTCAAACGAAACAAGCTAAATAATAGTCATGATATACTCATTACGTAAGTGTTCAAGAGTGCACTGGACAGATGCAACTTCAGAGCAAGATGACAGTATGTTTACTAATCACACTTAAAAGAATTTTCATCTGACTATTCGTACTAGTTCCCTTGCTAATACGAAGTTCTATTGTCCACATTGTCCTACCGACCGATAACAGTAGTCGCCCAGGTACTCTGACGACTTAGGATGCCAGTTCTTGTGTTGCATATAATAATACTTCCATCATTATTTCCTTGTAAATCTTAGTTTAGTGACCGAGGTTTGTTATACACATATTATGATGGACGCCCATATTGATCTATCAGTTGCAGCAGGTTGTGCCTTGTGAAGTATTCAACTGCGCAAGAATCATTCCTCTGACATCTACAATAGAAGAGTAACGTTGGAAGATCACACACCACCACGCAACATCTATTCAATTCAGTTTCATTACCACTCTCTTAAGCAAGTTTATATCCAGCTTACCCTGGGTGAGCTGGATATGAACGCAATGCTCCATCGGTCGACATCAGACCCCAATTTCCTCAATTCTGACTTTGCTCAGTATCACTGGTAGAGATTCCAGCTGCCCAACGAGCCTTTGATAGAATGGACTTGAAATTGTTGAAAGTCCAGACCAAGTGCGAGATCTCACCAACATCTGTCAGATAGAAGCTTTGATATTTCTGCAGTTTTTTAAGTATCACATCAGAATCTTCGCGTCGGGAAATCTCTGACACCCAAGCACAAACTTAGAGATTTCACAATGAACCGATTACAGAATTTTCTCGATTGTTTCCAGCAAACACAAGCACGAGCAAAGACATGCATTCAACTCGTCAGTAGTCCCACACAATCGCTATGAGTCACCTACAATCTCTTCACCATGGAAACCACATGAACTGAAAATGGTGCACTGCATATGCTCACACCTATCTATATCAATTTACTGTACCGATTACAGCTATGGCATTGCGAGGGAGAACTCAGATAAAGACCTCGCTTAGGAAAATTTCCATTTGGTCCGGAAAACGTATAGAACCCTCATGAACCATAAGCTGAAGTGCCTCATCGGAACAGCATTTCACTCTGAGGCCATTCCATCCTACCCTTGGTCTTCCTCTGAAGATCTAGCCGCTGGGAGTCCCTAATACGACAATGTGCCTACCCCAGATATGCCTGGCAACAACTTGTCTTATGTATAATTCTGCACGTCAATGATTGTGAGGATGTCGTCAGAGACCATGATCTGACTTCGTGTGCTATCTATCTAGAAGTCACGAAATAAACTAAGCATGGCATAATTAAATTATAAGGCTTGGACATGAATAAGAAAAAACGAAGTCGGGAATCCGAGCCATGTGCTGTTGGACGGACATGCATCGATCAATGTTGAAGGTACTACTTCATGGGGGCTATATATATTTGCTTCCGGTAGGGATCCTAACAATAGCTCGGAGTATCGTCGGGAAGGGCGCACGGACGTGCAACCTGGATTGATATCTGCAAGGCTCTCGTGCAGAATTTGAACAAGTTCCAACAGCTGTCGCCTGCCCTACTCTTTCCAGTCGTTGAAGACCAGTTCACTCGTCATCATTCATCAGCTATATGTGGAAGGAGAAAAGAAACCACGATGCAGAGCTTGAATGTGGAACGAACCATGAAGAACTTCACTGACGTACCTTCGCAGGGCTGAGAAGTACTGAACTAGATGCGGTTACCAAAAGAAGCAATACCCCGCCTTAAGAGTATGTACCGCACGCTTGTTGTGACCACTTTCAAAACAGCGGACGCTGTTCGCCTTAAAAGGCCCCCAAAACTCAGATTGAGGAGAGTTCATCCATCGTCCATTATCAAATCAATCACCAACGTTCTCAGTCATACATGCATCTGCAACAACTGATCCGTTTCTTTTGTTCCAGCAAATTTCTTGTCCCGTATTTTGGTGAAGTCCTCAAGTTCCCTTCTCGGATATATTATGCTAGGTTTTGTTCGATCGCTTTGAATCTCGAATGTGTAATATTACGGGTCTCGAAGTGGTAGCAATAGCGGGCAGCTCCCTTGAGAAACTGTAAAATCAGAATGATATCCAAGGTAATAACTAGCGAGGGAGATCAATCTGAAACTCAGTCCATTGTTTCACCTTTATCCCTTTACGCTTGTTGCACTTACTGTGTCACTGGATTTCTGTACAATGTTCACAATCTGGAAGTTAGTAAGTTTATTTCAGGTTGGAGACGAAGCTGATTCACATTTACAAGTTCATCGATCTCTAGCAGCACTTCAACCGGACGGGATGAGGTGAGAGATATTCTAAACATTATAAGATACATCATGATGAGAGGGAGGGGTTCTAAACTTTCTGATTGGCAATACAAGAAAGATCCTGTCTAGTAGGTCGCAGTTGCAGGTGGCGGGCTGGCTGGCATGATTGCACCGTGCTCGAATTGTATAGACATGTACATAGTGTAAAAAGGCAAACTGCAGGCAAGAGTGTTATCATATCAGTGAAGTTAACATGCATGGATCTTGTGTTGCCATGTTTCCTCCTCCTGCAGAAGCCTATTGAAGACGTTTGATCAGAGCGCTCTCGCATGCATTGATCGAAGCTTGGTCTGCAGCAGTTGGTCACAACGTGCTGCTTGTATACATATAGTTGGCGTTGTTACAAGTTTGTCAAGAAGATTTGAGAGCCTATGCCCTGACTGGATCCGGTGTATATAAACGACCAGATTCTTCATGTTTTCACGGAAATTGATTCGACTGGTGCCTTCGGTCTCTGTGTTCATTTCAATTTCTTCACCACTCAGGCGACAAGTTGACAGAAGTTACTTTGTTCGCTGATTTCATGAGCTGTAATGGCAATTCAATCTCCTTGACTTGAGCACTGAGCTCGAATGTACCAGTTGATCACTTTCTGTGGTAAAGATGAGATTTTAGATTAAAAAGTCCTGGCTCAAAACTTTGATTCCAAGCACGCATTAGGGAGACTAGAGTTTATCCATCGATTGATGCTATTTTACACGCAGTTTGGATCTGTGTTGAGAGTGGGTTAAATCTTGAGCTTCATCGCAATCTGGAGCTCCTGGACAAATTGCTGGACCGTCTCTCATCGAAAAGTTTTACGTTTCACTTTCAATTTGCGATTTTCCGCTAATGGCATTCCGGGTAACAAGAGTAGACTTGATTGTAGAAGAATCTATCTGCACGATCTCTAAAGCATGCTTCTTCCGTTCCTAACCAGGAAAGGACAGCATACACCATTAACAAGTGTGTGTGTGTGTCATTGTTCACAGCTGTACAGGTTTCACCTCGAAGGCAATACTCCATGAATGATTTCTTGAATATCAATCAGGGCATTGTTGCATGAAGAACTTTTCAAGTGTACACCAGAGATGGACCTGTTTCACTGGAATCAAGAGCATAAGATATTAAATTAGATATGTTGATCCAGATGTGGTCGATTTAATTTGCCCTGGAGCAACATTTACTTAAAAGGTAGAAAATCCAAATCTGATGATACAAATATTTTGAATCCAGATAAGTATTTGTAACCTTCTTGATCCTAAAAGCCAGTTACAGAACATGAAGATGAGTTGTATGCTAATGCATCCAACAATTGCCTATAACTTTTATTATTCTTTTCTTGTTAGGGGTTTATATTTCCATGCGACCCCGATTTGTTTATGGTTCACATCATTCCTTCTTTGTAAGTATGTCTGTATATATAATATCGTAATACTAGAATAGATCTCTTATTGAAATTAGTTTCATATGATTTCCATACACTATGTTTTACATTTTGTTCAAATGTAATGCTTGAAATGTGTTTTTAGAACATCAGTTACATTAGCTTGACGTATCTTTATTTAATAGAAGTACAGTATAGGTTTGTCTTTAACTTCGGTGATCGAAAATCATGTCACACACTCCACTGATATAATCATTTTTCTGTGATTATGTAAAACACATTTTTAATAATATTATGGATAGCTATGTATGTGTTTCAAATGAGCAACAAGTTATAGTACTGTAATTCTTAGAGAGCATCAAATTCACAAGTGAATAATGCAGATGTTTATAAGTGGATTGAATTTAGATAAAATATCATAGCTGAAATAAAAGCTAGATGATGCATGCTAAAAAGCCTCATCTATAGTTAATTCAGGAGCAAACACTTTGCCGGAGCAATAATGTAAACAAACTCTAAAATATGATGAAAAAACTAAATAAATAAACTTTACAAACGTAAAACATATTGTGAAAATAAGCTAGCTCATCATGATAAATAATAGACTTTCAAATAGAAGTGTGTTCAATTTTAAGTCCAAAAAAAGCTCATGTTATAACTTTTCAAACAAAATATCATTATTTTGTCATATTAATGCATATTTAAAGAAGCAATGATAAAAAATCTTGCATGAATTTCAAAATTAATATACTATTGATTGCATATAGCAAAGAAGGTTAAAATGTGTGATACTTTGAGTGATATCTCCTTTATCAAGAAAAAACCTCACTTTATATAAAAGTCTTAAAAGTAATTTACTCAAATATCTATTGATTATTTTAAAAATTATAATTTGATGTCCCGACTTTGACGTTAATATCTAAATGCATGTCATACACAGCAGTTAGAATCAATTGCGCAATAAGCAATTTTTGTATTGGATATGCCATTAGGAACGACAATTGTGTTAGGATATCTATAGCTCAAGGATATGAAGTTCTGACGAGATCTTTGGTTGAGATTTGGAGCATGCGAACATGATGAAGACTTGCAGGAACCAGAGTCTTTGAGTCACAAAATTAATTTGGCTCAAGACACATTAAATATAAATAAAAAAGATTGTTTCATGCAAGAAACCTGCTATTGAAAAAATGTGATAGTTAACTTTGAAATATATTTTCCTTCCTTCTCTTTCTTTTGATGATTATATCAAAAACGGAAAAAATCACTATCAAAGTCACAAATATTGTTTTGAAAATAAATTATTATTTTTTTAAACATGTCTTTTATTGCAAAAAATAAAAAAACATCTTGTTAAAACTTTTAAGATTTTATAATTTTATAACTCATGCAATCATCAAAAATTATTTCTCTGTAATCATTTTACATGCTTAAAAATTTTATCTAGGATGAGTATATGTATTTAGGTATTCTTTTTCATCTAAAATTTTTATTTTATATAATATAAAATTTTTACAAATATATCAATATCAATTATTTTTATTATCATTTAAAAATTTCTATTCATGCATAATGTCTTTCAAGGATATTTTTTTATGTTTGAATTTAAAATACTTATATGTTATTTTATCAAATGTATATGATTATTTATGGGAAAAAAATGCATAATTTTTTAAATATTATAATAACATCTTCATTTAGATTAAATCTTAAGATATGTTTTTGTAGTGATAAAGTCAAAACCTATCAAGTAATAACATATATATTCATCATACAAATGAATTTTATTACATGATTTTTTCCAAGATAAAAAAATACATATGCTTACAATGTATAAGCATACGTATTTTTTTAGCCACCGTATATTTCACACTAAATCATATATAATGAATACAAACATACAAAGCAAGATCTAAATGCAGTAGCTTTCAGTTAAAATACGCATTATCATTCCAAAAATTCAAGTATCAAATTTATTCAGTTCAATATGTTATGAATTGTTATTTGGAGCAAGTTTCAAAGGTTTTTATGTTTGGATTTCAAGATGACAGTCCGGATCTTACTTTAAAATGATCTTCAAACAGCTGTTTAAGAAGTTCAAATTTTTTCTTCGCCTCTTTTTGAACTTATGAGCAACCGATAGTCTATATCAACAATTTGCTTATAAAGTGGCTCGAATTTCTTAAATACAACACTGTTTTCAAAATCCAAATTTAACTCTTGACAGGTAAGAATGTCATGTTCATTTTTATCAGCCAAATTTTCTTCAGCAATCTTCTTCATCTCCAAAAGCTCTTCAATGATTTTCAAAATTGCAACCGTGAATAGTTCAGTGTTGTCATGATGTAAACTAAACAAATTCTTCAAACTCTTCTTCCTCAAATAAAGAGACTGAAAGCTGTAATAGCTTGTGCAACCTTGGTCATTAAATCCTTCATCTCGTTGATTGTTTTGTAATTGGTTTCTAATGTCATTATTTTTTCTTAAAAAAATGCATTTTATTTTTTTTATAGAGATTAGAATCACAAATTGCCAAGTTTTTTTTGACATAACTTGCAGCATCAAGTAAGTGAGTTGGAATTTCCTATGCAACTTCAACAACATCCCGTCTCAATCTATGTTGTACTTTCTTTCAATTCATAGATTCAATAACATACTTGAAGGACATATTTGAAACTTTTTTTAAAACTAGGATTATGCACATATTGCAACATTGTCTCCAACTTGTGTAGTTTGGCACAAAGAACACGGTACCAACATTGTGACTTTTAAAAGACTCAAAATGTCAGAGTACATTGTTCATCAACAAAAAAAACTTGATGTTTGATTTGTTTTTTCATCTCTAGTTAAAACACTTTCTTAATCACTTCCACCACGTTTCAGCATCTATCTAAACTTTCACTTCATTAAGATTTGAAATAGGCTAAGATCATTGTTCATCAGCAAAAAGATTTGATGTTGATTTTGTGAGCCCTAGAATAAACACTTCGTTAGTCTCTTCTAGCATGTTTCAACATACATGCAAGCTTTCATTTGATTAAGATTTAAAACAGTGTTGATTGGCAATAGTTAATACAAGCAGGTGACTTTAGTTTGCCGATCAGTATGCAAAAAGTTTTGTAAATTTTCAAAACTTTGACATAAACACGATAAGACAAATTTGATCCTTGGATTTCTCTCTTCCATCTGGTTGTGGATATGTATTCCTGGCATATTAAAAAGCTACTAAGTCCAACATTGGATGCCTGTAGCCTTGCTCATGCCTAAACCCATTCATACTTATGGATTTTGAACGACATTATTTTTTATAGATGGGATGACAGGTTATCATGTCCTCGTGAGTTTGGATGGGCATAGCTTCCAAATGGATACAGAATCCATGCCCATTAATATTGCTTTAGAACTAGACACATATGTCAATTTTTCAGTATTCAATTGTGATGGAAGCAGAGAGAAGACTTCACATTCTCCAACATGTCACGAATTTTGTGCATACATTCATCGAGCTCCAAATCAAGTCAAACTTTTGAGATGCAGTGAATACACTAACCAAGAAACTCTCCACACTGAAGCTAGCAATAGTGGACAATATTTTGTTTGTCAAATGCAACCAAGATTTGGTGTATGTGTATTTACAAATTACACAATTTTTTAGTATATGTGCATAATTTGAATAGCATGGATGGACACAAGCAGTGTTATGGGTGGGCATGATTGGACATAGATTGCTCGTGATAGTATGATCACAGTACAAATTTGAAGTAAAATGTTGGCATTTGGAAGGTTGTATCTTGATAATAGGCAAAAAGACAAGTCGATCTTTGCCACATTGTAGACAATCCCAGATCATATTGGATTATAGTTTGTAAAATTCATTTAAAGCTATCAACAATTCAGGATCAAATTTGTTGATTTCAGCTCAATCTCCGTGAAGTAACATACTTCACGCACTTTGAATCAACTTAGCTATTGTCAAGTCATCTTGAAATCAATTTTTGAAATTTATAACCTTGATGCAATATTTTTTTCTTTGATGAGAGATGGCACATATGAAGATTGGCATAATGCATGCTGTTCCATATGTAAAATATATATTCAAATTTGGTAAAACAATCAACCGAAGATAAAAAAATCTTATCTTTAGCTTCATCGCACATGAAGTCAGATTGCTTTGGAATTACTTCAATCTATTTCACACATTTCCGACAGCTGACATGTGTGGAATAGACAAGCTACTATGAGCATCTGTCTTCCTCAGATTCTCAATGATTTTGAATTGATGGGATTCATTGAGTCATTTTTGTTTGGTTTTTTGAATATTGCAGATTGTTTCTTCTCAATGATTTTGCATTAATGGGATTCATTGAGTAATGTCTTGTTTGTTTTTTTGAACATTGCAGATTGTTGCAACTCCTTGAAGCATTCCTTATTTAGTTTTTTCTACCATGCAGTTTTTCTAAAGGTATCTGCTTGATGGTATACCATCAAAACGTAAATTGCTTGATATGATCCATCAAGCTTGAATTAATCCGATGGGATCCCACCGACGGTACACCGTTGATGAGTTCTAATACGCATTTTAGTACGGATATGTTCTTGTACAAATGAGTTCTACGAATATGTTGTAATTTGTGTTTTTGTGATGGCTTCTATTGCGTGCCAATGGAGTTTTAACAAAACTAGATATGCTCTCCCGCAATATTTCCCGACCCAACCGAATTTATCTAAGCTTTGGACATTAAGGATTGCACCCTCGTTCCAAAAACAATCTGCACAATCACACTAAATCGGAGAAATCACTTTTGGATCTGAAAAAGTGATTTGAGATACAGGCAATGCAACTGGCAGTACACCTTCCACCTCAAACCATCAAAATTCTGCTCCAGATACAATCATACTGCCACAATGAAGATTTCTGAGCACATGAATTGTTGCGGATAAATTCATCCTTGAAACAACGGTGCGTTCTTAGGAAGACGATTTGACGATGACGTGGACTATTCGGTAGGGTACCATCTGGTAAATTGAAACTTGATGAGTTCCATCAAACAATTTACGTTTTGATGGGGTACCATCAAGCAAATATCTCATTTTTCTATGATAGATGTTAGTTTTCCAAAACAATGTAGTTTTTCTATGATTGTTGGTATTCATTCTTCTAAAGTACGCAACTACCGACTAATTACGATATGATAAAATTGTTTACTTAGGCGTATGATTATTATAATGTTTTTATGACATTTGAATTTATTTCTGGTTTCATTTCATTGAAAATATCAAAACAATCAAGAAAGCATGTTATATTACTTGATTGATAATATAATTTATAAATTGTGATGTGATATTTTCGAAACTTAAAAAATCTTTGTGCATATTATTTTACACATTACTTTATGAAATTTGATGAATATAGATAAAATCATGATTATGTTTTCATTTAAGCTGTATTCTTACAATTACATGATCGTGATATACATTATATTATGATCCGTCTGTTCAATTCTGCAAAATTATGAATATATCATATGATATGAATATATATTAGACTATTCAAAACCAACAAAAAAAATTAAATTACATTTTCATTGATTGCTTTTCAGTTGAGTATCAACACAATCAAAGCAAAAATTCTTCATTAAAATTCTCTTATTCGAATCTGAATAGAATCAGAATCTAAATGTTGACTCTATGAAAAATTTAGATCATACTCTACTTTATATATTTGAAACATTGAGGTAGGTAGAGACCTTTACAGCGGATTTTCCAAGCAAATTTGGATAACATTGTTGCTAGCCAAAGAGAAGCAGAAATTAAACATTATAATGAGAACTCTCTTGAGTTTCAGTTTCCAAGGTTGTGTAGATTAAAGCCATCAAAGTTGGTTTAACTGCTAAACTTTGCACTATTTGAATCTTGGCTATTTATTTTTATATAGAAGTGTAATATCAAGATATGATCACAAATTTTCAAAAACACTGCAAAAAGTTCAAGATAATTTAAAGAGTAAATTAGTCGAAACGTATGTATATAAAAGTAATGCGTAGAGTGATTACAATGCCTAGATTGGATATCTTTAACTCCGAAGAAGCTAAATTGAAAACAGAACCACGAGCAATTGATTTTTTGCGCATAAGTAGTTCTACATTGAATTCACGTTCATGTGCATATTGAAGGTCAATAGATCCATGTGTAATGAATTGGAACTTTGGTGTTTGCCATTGAGTGTCAAATCTAGTTTCCAAGAGCATTGATTTGATTTGGGGTTCTTTGGATCAACGTTAGCTTTTCACTTTTTGTTTAGTGTACAAAGCCTAGAAAGAAGCGTAAACTCGTTAGTACCTGCTCGCAGATCATAGTTCCTCAGGTCTCTTGCTTTGCTGTCACAATACTTGACGACAAGCATTGGAAAATTATCCAATAGAATAAAAATTTGAGTTTATTCTACCAATTTTTCAACAATCTCAACCTTCCTACATTTTTTCGACCTCAGATATTTTTTCTTAACAAGTGTACATTTTATTAGATGTTTTTCTTGGATTGCATTGTGTTTCCGCTAAAATTGAGCATTTTACACTATGGTTACATAATATACCACTCTCCTACATTGGTTGTGGGCCTTACAAAGTATACATACTACAATGATGGCAAACGGATACAACAATATTTAGCAGATATAAGAGGTAGATGAGTGGAGACACTGAAGGCGATCAACCATGGGCCAGCTTTGGACCGTCAGAAGATAATGAAGCGCCTCAATAACCGACTGGCTGTATTGCATTACTAGGCACAAGACATTTCGCCAGTAAACGCCGGTGAGAATCACTTAACACGGCAGTACTACCGATCCAAACAGTAGTGCCTACTTGCTCTACTTGTCACCACCGAAAAACCAACAGTTTTGGATCGTCAGAAGAGAACGAAGCGCCTAACAACCCACTGGCTGGATTGAATAACAAAGCCCAAAATATTTCGCCAGTAAACGCCGGTGAGAATCACTTAACACGGCAGTACTACCGATCCAAACAGTAGTGCATACTTGCTCTACTTGTCACCACCGAAAAACCAACAGTTTTGGATCGTCAGAAGAGAACGAAGCGCCTAACAACCCACTGGCTGGATTGAATAACAAGGCCCAAGATGCTTCGCCAAAAAACGCCGGTGAGATTCACTTAACACGGCAGTACTACCGAAACCAAACAGTAGTGCCTACTTGCTCTATTTGTCACCACCGAAAAACCAACAGTTTTGGATCGTCAGAAGAGAACGAAGCGCCTTACAACCCACTGGCTGGATTGAATGACATGGCCCAAGATATTTCGCCAAAAAACGCCGGTGAGAATCACTTAACGCGGTAGTACTACCTAAAGTCAAACAGTAGTGCCTACTTGCTCTACTCTTCACCACCGGAAAACAAACAGTTTTGTGCCTGAGGTATACGTGCCGTCGTGTATTTTAGAACTCAAAACCCTCCCATACACCTTCCCTGAACGGGGTTGTCGGCTGGTAATTTGCTAAAGCAGACTAGTGGAGTATGAACATCATCTGTACAAGTCATCTGTACAACTATACAATTGACTAATATTCTTTTCATATCTGTGAGTATGTACTGTGGGCCCATGGCTTGCTAATAGAAAATGAGCATCTCCAAATGCTACACTGAAGCTCAATCTTTGGGTTGTGATATTACTACTACCTGCTCCTCACTGTTCATTTTAGTGCCTAAATCGACTAGAGATCCAAATCACATGTGAGTGCAGCTCGTGGAAATGTGACGAATTCGGCGTACACCTCAGTGTAAATGACAGTCACTTGCTTTCTAGTACTTTTGCGGCTGCTTTTTTCATTTCCTGCAATCCCTCAACGCAAAGTTGCAGTACGTACTCTGGATCAGGAATGACGCTCTTAGTCGCCATTCCTACCAGGAAAATTTGGCCGTTGTAGCTCTGCAAATGAAGACACAGGGCCTGCATCCCAATAAATGTCAGAAACCTCGTACACACGTATGATCAACTCGCTTAGATGAAGCTGCATACGGGTCACACTATGCATTTCCTATCATCAAGGCCTTTCAGGTTCCTTCGTCAACCTTCACTTAATGTCTTGGCAGAGGATACAGAGTCTTGGCGAATTGGGCTACCATAATCAATTGCATGTTCTGCGAAATGAATGATGGTGTAAGGACGCCCTTGCCACCTTACAGACAAAGCTGGGGCAGGTTGTTTAACCTTAAGCAGGTACTTACATGTGGCTGGCCAATGACTGAGGGAATGATGTGCGTAATTGGATTTTCCGCAAATGTAACTTCTTGTGAGGGCCCTTTGACGTTCGACATGGATAGGGTAGTGTGGACCGCAGATCTGTAAACAAGTTTTGTAGCAATCTGAAAAGCAACCAAGATACTCAGTGAGTAAACACGATAATATCAAATGTAATGAGCAGATTATCTTCATTGCTATACAAAGCTGTCATAATCATGATAGTAGCGACAAAGTCTTTGCTTCTCAAAAGTACTCCTGATAATACAACGAAAGGGATGGAAAGAAATCACAGGGTTATCCTGTTATAAAAAGCATTTTGAGCATAACAACCTTCTCCCCCACCAAAGACATTGTCAAACTTCCACTAGCATAAGTGAATGGTCCTTCAAGGGAAGACTTCTTCCTGTTTCCAATGGCCATCGCCTCCCGAACAATATGAAGTGGGTCTTCGTGGTGCTTTATGGGCAATTCAAGTAGCAAATACCCCATGTGATTACCCCAACGAGCTTGAGAAGCAGCTCCATTCATCATATCAGCCAACTCCTGTTAAAAAGTATTCACTATCAATAATACTCACTTTCAATCTTCACAAGAATCAGAGAACTCTAGTCCATATACAACCAATACAGCTCCGAGACTGATATGTTCAAAGATATTATGTACAGTTACTTTCCAGCTCAAAGATCCCGTGAAAACTTACCGGTAAGCCCGGGGCTGGTCTCGTGTTTATCAGGGCCAGTGCTCGAACTCTTGCTTTGTCTAGTTTTTTGAACTTTGATAGAGTTTCTGCACTATGAATTGCCGCAGTTTCGCTCGGCTCAGTCTTCGAAGCATCAACTGTAGGTAAAGGTTTGTTTCCTGTGACAAGTCATCCAAGCCAAAACGATTTGACAAAATATTCTCGAACCTCCATGATTAAAGTCAAGAAACACCTTGCAGTTTACACTAGCAATCATCATCAACATGGTGGGGTTATCTGCAATTTTTCCTTCCCCCTTCCACCTATATCTCTGACGGCCTGACCAGGCAGAAACTCTCTTCCCGCAGCTCTTTGTTGGAATCTTACAGAAGTAATATGAGCGCATGAATGGACCGGGACCTATGAATGAATTCATGAGGCCGATTTAGGTCGTGTACCTTCGTTTGCAATTTCTCAGTCTCCGAGATATATACTAGTGCATATGGCCAGTGATTTCTTGTTTCGCGAACCCTCTCTGCCCTTCATTTTAACAATGAGCAGCGTTTCGGGGTTAACGAACAAGGTAGAAGTAAACTAAGATATTTGAAACTCCAGCATTACAATTAATGGGTGAAGGATAAATTGATTCTTTCACTTTGAGAAGGAATCATCTATAGCAAGAAATGTATCGAGAGTTGTGTGACCGAAACTAGTGTTGATATTCGAAGCCGGGCATACTCCAGGCATACCTTCTCTGGTGGAGTTGAGAATCAAATCTGTTCTCCTTTGCGTCCACTAAAGCCTACTGACCATACGAACAGATATCATACGGCACATGGATACCACATCTTCCGAAAGTCAGATTTACTGGGTAACTTCCAAACAGACGTATGGGATTTCGCTTCAGAACCAGCGTCTTCATTTTCTCTTTCGGTAGTAGTTAATGAGATGAAAGTGACCACAACTGCCTGATCCTTGCAGATAAGCAGTGGTCCGTAGAACTTTGATTTATTCAGTGGTCTGAAAGATCATCGCTCATATTTTGTAAAATCTCAGATATACAACTGGACAGTGATTCCAATACCATCTGGACGCTGGCTGGATTATTAAGGCTTTTAGGCTTCAGCTTTGAGCATTGCAATCTCAGATTGGCATGTTTAACTATCAGATATGGTGAATTATAGTACAGAAGTTGGGAAAGGAATAATGACCCAGTCCACTGGTTCAGTATTCCCTACCCAATGACAAAAATTCTCTTTACCTTCCACCGAAGCGTCCTTCTCGATGCGATAATCCATGTACTTCCTTAACCCAATCGCAGCCATCGCTATGTACACATCATTGATAGTCTGCCACAATGTAGTCAAGATTAGAGCTTAATGAGTCCGTCGTTGAAGAAAACCTTTCTAGTGCAAGCTATCAAAGAAACAAAAGTCTTAAACCAGAGCCACTACAGCAATTGAAGATAAGTTAGTAACATTATATGTTCAATGTCCCTTAATTCTTGAACAAATGTAGAATCTATTGCGTGCCTTAGTGAACATGCGTTTGTTACCCAGAAAAAATCGAAACTGTAGAAAAGAGACAAGTTTAGATACGTACCGCACCACCACCCACTGCTTTGCTCACATACTTGAGATCCTCTACTTGAATGGTAGCAAACCTATATTTCTTTGGTGAATGTTCGCAACCAGCAGCTCCTTTGATTGGTGTTTCGCTGTCTTTCAGCCATATAAGCGACGCCATGAATTTTCCTATCTCAGTTAGAGAATGCCAAAAGATGAGGAAAATGTTGCAAATGGCAAGGAATAGTCTTGCGAAGAAGGAGGGAGAATTTTTAGGTGAGCCTTTCGATGCAGCAGGAAGAGTAGGCAGGACATCAGGCTTTCCACTTTTACGAGTGCACGCCATGAGCAGCGATATTAATGAAGTACCATCTCCCAGAGCATGATGTATTCTCACTATTGCACAAGATACTGCCTCACCAAGATGGGCATCCAGGAGATGAATGTCCCAAAGAGGCTTGGATTTGTCAAACGGCTTGTGGAGAATCACATCAGTGGTATAATTCAGAACAATATCTTTATCAGCTATTTGCTCAGGCGTAAGTTGTACGTCTAAAACGTGGTCGTTCACATCGGCTTTCACCTGCGTCCACCATGGCCTTCCTTTCCTAGTCTCCTGCAGCCAGCGAAGCACTTCAGCGGATCAACACCGTGACCACCGTTCCACAGAGCATGGCCGATAGAGAAGATGAAACGCAAGAAAGCATGGACCTATTAAGGCGACGTGGCCTTGCAGATGATAATCCAGACCGCGCCTTGTATTTCGACGTGTCTAGATTGAAGTCACTGTTATCAATCTCGCGTACAGTGACATCAAGTCAGAAAACCAAAGGTGACATCAATTGTTTCTGTCGACACGCCATGCCCTTCAATCCGAGATTGCTCACACGCTCATGATGCTTATGGAGAAACATTTGAATCAAAACACATCTGGAAAAATACTCACGACTTTGCTGGAGAATCGCTTGTGCTTCATAATTGTCATCTCCACATGGTTTTTGAACGTTTCGGTATCAAGAGGCTCTTTGAAACCGAGAATGCAAACACAAACGCAGTCAAAAACAGGATCGATGAACACTCGGCCGGCCGGAGTCATGGGTTCATCTTTCCAAGATTCTTCAAGATAGCTGGTGCTAGGAATGGTCCCCTCCTGAATACGATTTGTTCTTAAGGGGCGAAGCCTTGGCACAGCATCCGATTCCCTCGACGAAGAGATCACTTCTCCCTCGCTCTCCATCTCAAACACACTGCGGCCGTGTTGCTGACAGATTTGCTCACAACACTGACGTCGCAGTCCGCCGAACTTCTTGACAACGCCGCGGTTCTTCAAAGTGTTTGAGTTTTGAAAGCGCAGATTCCTTTAATCTGAGGAAACAATGGAACGACCCGGTTATCAAAGAGTCTACACGTATGGACCACCTTTGCCCAAACCCATTCATAAATCTCTTCAGTTGATGACATTTTCTAGTCAACCGACTCTCGGTGTCTCCTGGAACCCTGCGACCACAGAGAAATGGAGCCGAGGAGGTATTGCGTCTGCGTGCGACAACGCCAAAGTCCTATTACCCTGCACGTGGGTCCACCACGCTCTCAATTTAGCCTACTATACCCGAAGTCTCATCATTTGCCAGTGCATTTCCCGTTCATGGTAACGAGAACCAAGCAGCACAGTTAATCACCTCCTTCGCGTCCTGCCTCCAAGGAGTCAGGACAAAGGTTCCGTCCTTGACTTGGCTCTGACCACAGGCACAACGATGTCAGATGCGACCAACTTCGCTTCTCACTCGTGGGCCAACGAATCGGATCGGAAGCCCTGCTCGAATCCTTCCTTGCTCCCACTCACTCCACAGCAAACTCACACTCTTCTTCCGACCAATAATGGATGGACTCACACTTTCGACGTGCTAGACAAATCGTCGACTAGAAAATTCGAGCCATGCTACTTAAACACCCGATTCAGCTCGAGAATTTCCCCGTCTTCGAAAGTTACACCGCGTTGCACACGAGTTCGAGTACCAACGAGAGGCGAAAGTGGTCTCGTTCATTCTCGCCTACAGAAAGGCCTCTACAGGTGTCGACGGGCATTTCATCCACCTTTTGGCAGTACGCCGCCAACTGGAGAAGGGAAGTGGAGCGTGGAGGAGAGGAAACCAGATGATTTTCGACTTCGGACACAGGCCTGTCTTGAACATATCATTAGCGCCGAGGAAAGGCGACTAATTAAACCTGCTTCCCACAGACGACAGCTGTCGAATCCGGGGTTTGTCCACGAGGGTTCACCCTCGTGGACAGAAGCTGACAAGAGGTGTTGACAGTTAGTGCGGACAATCCAACAATAGAGACTCTAGACGCTAAAGGAACACCATTTACGATGTTAGGTTTGACCCAACACCGTAGAAATGACGATCCGGAGATCTCGTTGTTCTCTTTCCAGATTGCCCACCCTGGCCGTTCGCTCCATATCCGTTCTTGCAACATGATTGCAAAAATTTCGAGAGATAGTTTACTCGTATAGTCCGGAAGAACCTTCTAACGCATGTGAGTGAATGAACGGGGATGAGAGCGTTTCCGATTGCCGTCCGATCTCTGTCTTGCAACATGGTTGCAAGAACGGAGTTCGATTGATACTTTTCTTCACAAGGAATGGAAAAATTTGGAAATCATGTGAGTGAATGAATGGTGCCGAGAGCATCGACCGACATGGTGTACCTTAAAAGTATCGATGATGGAAACCTAGCCGTCCGTCCGGCTCGGTTATCCTTCTAAAATGAATAATCAGCGAATCATCTTGAGGTCCTCGAACGAACGAATGTTATCTTCGTAGTTCGACCAAAGTGTCGATCCTGATCCAAATCTTTCTCATCCACTTGACTTTCAATAAGCCTTCTACTTATTTGAATCACCAATTTTGGGAACTTCTGGTCGGATCTCGTCCAACACAAGGGGTCGCAGGCCTCAATTCCAATCTTTATCACCGGGTACTATTTGTGCAACTCACTTCGCCGTTGCACATTCACCTCATGCATGTTACAGGAATATTATCACGCATCGTGACAAATGACGACACGTCTAAAACACAAATGAAAGAAGTTGTCTCCGAATAAAAGAAGTCGCCGATGCAAAAAAGGTGGCGAGTGACTGTCACTGAATGAAAGTAGGTGACATGTGAATTTCGATATACTTGTCTTAATATATTAGTGATGTACTGACAGATGTACTGGAGATGGACTCCAGGATATTTTTCACTCCTAAACTCTCAAAAGTCAGGAGACAAACTTGTGAATTTGTCTCTCTATGTAATGTGCTGTTCTCTCACAATAATCTTTATCAGTCATTTAACAGGTCAAGAGCATGACTATCTGGTTTGCCTCCTTCCAGAACTGTGGCTTCACTCTTTTCGGAAGCGCGACTTTGTATACAACTAGGTACTTTCCATCGGTTCTTCTTGAGAAACTAAGTCTCTGTCATACACATTGCACGACTGTTTCATGTGATCTTCCACCAGAAGGCTCAACTCTCATAATGATTTCATCATCTTTGTCCACTAATATCTCACCCAATCTCTCTCCATCCAACTCAGTTGGTAAGATCTGCACAACAAGGCTCTGGCTGTGTGGATTACTGATAAAGCAACGTGGAACTAACACGAGATTCCGATGATGATGGAGGCTTCTTTGGACTGCAAGCACGGGCAAGCTTAGAACCAGTAAGTGTAACAGAAGACTTTCTTAGCCAAGGTGACTCGTTTCCACACAACCTCTTTCTTTTGGTTCAAAAGATCACAATGGACATTGAACTCTCATGGAGTCCAGATCTTTCTTTGAGTTCATAGCGGTGACTCCATTCTTTTGCTTCTTGCAACTCTTCAAAGGTGCGTGTAATTCAACAAACATTCCAAAATTCGGATTGTCATGTGTATACACGTTGGATTCGAGTTTGAATAGGGTGACGTTGGGACGCGGCTTATGTTGGTACGTAGGTAACGATAGAGGATCGTAGGTTGGCTGGACTCTCGATGTCTTTGTGTGTGTATGATCTCGTTCCTTATGTATGTGTGAGTGGATGAGTATAGCATGTCAACAATATATGATGTATGGCAATGCCGAGTCCGTAGGTTGGCTGGACTCTCGATATCTCTGTGTATATACTCTCGTTCCTTATGTATGTGTGAGTGGATGAATAGAGCATGTCAACTATGTATGATGTATGGAAATACCAAGTCGCAGACATTATCAACAACCCACTTATCAACATAGTAAAACCAGAATGTACGAAATTAACTTGTAGTGTCATTGTTAATCCATGGGATTTGGTTCACAACCATGGTTAAGCAACAAGGTTGCAAACGGAGTTGCGATGAGCAAGTCTCCAAGGTGATGTCACGAACTTACAAAGGAATGTGTTTACCATAAGGAATGCGAGGTTGGAATATGTTCATGCGTTATTAGCGACAATGCAACAGATTCCAAGGCTTTAATCTGTATTTTCACCATCCAAAATCAATTTTTACTAGTCTTGTATTATTTTTGTTACTTATAGATTTAAAGAGAGAATGCTTTGTTGTTTTTCCTTTTAGCATCAAGTGTTATTTAGAGAATTTGGGACCCGTACGTGAATGGAATTGGTGAAGAAAGACGAAGTTCAAAGACGGTGAACAGTATTATTGAGGGATTGTGAAGAAGTAGGGGGAGAAAATTACGAGTCCGAGAATAATGAAAGTTATTATTAAAAAAAATTTACTTCAATACCAGAAACAAGCTGATCAAAGGAAGAGAGTGCTATGAGGAAGTCACCTTATGAGGAGAAAATTCAAGAAGAAAATGCGAACTTGTTGTTGAGGTAGAGAATGGGAAGCTTTGTCCACAACTAAAGGCAATGAAATAGAAATTTAAGGACATGCATTGGCTTCACTTTTGGTGAATTACTTGATGGACCCGGTGGAACCTGAACCCTCTTGAAGGGACCCAACAGGTTTCAATTTACCGACGGTCACCGTCAGACATGTTCTTATAACCTACTGATTTGCTCTATAGAGTGGAGAGTGTCTATTTTTGCTCTATTTGGGCGACTCCTTCGCAGCCATGTCTAATAATTCGAAGGGCACCATGAGTCTGAACCCTTACGTCATCTTCCTACTCGAAATAACCCCAGATAGTACTGGAACATCACTGACGGTGGGGCTTCAGGGCCTATGGGGTAAAATGAAACCTGTTGGTCCCATCACGTGTTTCGAGTTTCCCCAAGGTACCATCAAGTAATTTCCTCCCAATACAAAGCGGCTCATCTTTATTCCCTTTGATTTGTTAAACCTTAGATCGTGAATCGTTCGGTACCAGACTCCAGGGTTGAGCAATCTGCCTCTTACTAACGAGCTCCTAAATTATCTCCACATTTTGGGTTCTCCTCATAATATTATTCTTGTCCACAGACATGCTGCTCACATTGTTGCTGAACTGTCCTACTTCTATAAATGAATCTTGTCCTTCTCAATTGTAACGTCCTCATCCCCAGCCTTCGGGCCCTTCCGCTTTGGGGGTGGCGCCCGGTCCCTACGGGCCCGACCCGCGAGGAGCCGAAAAGGGTGAAAAAGGAGGGACTGGGGGAGGTTAAATAAATAGATTTTGCTGACTTAGCTTGGCTATTGGAATAATCTTCTGCCAACTGGACGGTATCTCTGGACCAAACCTCCCCACGCCTCGAAGTATTTCCACATAATTAACCGGATAAAAATGAAAGATTTACGAAGAGAAGCTTTATCTCATTGTTTCAGTACACGTGTACAAAAAGTGACGTTGTCCACACAACTCCTCTCTTGCTTTCAGCTGCTGCTTTATAAATTGTATAGTACATCTTCTCTTGGGGACAAATCTCCTTTTTGGCTGATTTCATGCTACCATTCTGGCAGGCTAGTTCGTGACATTTATAACTTTTCCAATAGTATGTGTTGATTTGAATGTTTCCAGTTGGTGAAGTACATATTGTTCATTCTCCTCCGTCTTGCGTTCCTGTCGTGTTTTCTAAGCCTCACTAGCCTTAAGTAGCCTCATAGTCTCAGCTAACCTCCGTATATTAGACAGAGTTGACCTTTAACGAAGACCTTGACCGATAAAGACTTTCTTTTCTGGAGACGTCTCTGTGCTATTTCATCTTTTTTCCGATATTTTTCGAATGTCGACTTCAGGACTTTGATTACTTACCATGAGCTGCAAATGGAGCATTCCGAATGGTCCTAGCCTTCGCTGTAAAATATTCATTCTAATCTTCACGAATTCTGACAGTGATTTTCTAAGTAAATATCTATATGAAAACTTCTTAAATTTCCAACTAACTAGCTCTAGGAGATGAAAGAAATGTGTTATAATATACTTAAATCTATCCGCCATACGCCCATTGCCAGAAAGATAAAGACTATTTTGGGAGCTCACTTTGCACTGATCGAGTTTCACAGATGCTGGAAAACAAATAAACTCTATCATCTCTCTTCTTTGATTTCTCGAACTCAATCCAACAACTGTTTTTCAAGTAATTTCACCTAAAGGCAAATATTTGTTTTATAAAAACTAGACAAAATTAACTTTTCATCATATTAGTCGTTGACCAGTTGCAGCTTTTGCATAAAAAGAACCACGTTCCAACGTAGTCAACATCCTCACCGTCCTTAATCCGTCTAGAATTTTGACTGCCACGTGCATGGCTCTGTGCTCCTTGTCGCCTGCTCTCAAATTTGAATTTGATATAGATTCGCTGCCTCTTTGATGACGGGATGGGATGTTTTTTTTTTTTCCGAGCAAATGGTATTTCATTTTCCACAGCACATAGTAAAACAAAGATACCGCCGCATAACCGAGTAAGCAAAAGCAAACTGGCAAAACCAATTTTTAAGGAGCTTTGATACCTAATAAGTGGTCGGGATGGGAAGTTCAACTTGTGAAAATACCAACTCTACGCAGGTAAGCTAACCATGTTTCAGTTTTGTATAGGAACCCTAACTTTGTCGATTTGACTGAGGCAGCTGCTTTGTACCAGTTGCAGCAACACATGTTTATAATTGTGCTGTTGGGACCTAAGCCCTGTTTCATCTCCGTTGGGCTTGATCTCTTCTTCCCATTTTCTGATATATAAGTTTGCCCTCTCACGGCGAGGGAGTAAGAGATGTACAGTACATTTCAGTGTAGTCTGTTCCCTATAATGACAGGTCACGGACTACATTTTTTACGAAGAATTATGAGATGGGAGTGGTGGTCAACATATCTTTGTCCGTGGGCTATAATTACAGAGGACGTTCTGCGTTGTTTGGCAGCAGTGCATTTTTGGAAGTGTCCGCAGACCTCGTACGTTTGACCGGTTCGTACCCAAATGCTGGATCATGTTCCAAGGGCGCCCGGTTCTGCGCTAACGCTGGTGCGCAGCTCGTCTAATTTCGAGATAGGATTCACGCTTACGACGAGGTTCTATGCTAACACTGGAGCGCAGCTCGTCTACAGTCGAAGACGGATTCGTGCTAGCGACGAGGTTCAGAATGCTCAACATATTACATTATTACAAGCGAGCATTTTATTGCATCACACAAGAGACGTTTTTTTCTTCATATCTTGTGGAAGCTAGTGAGGATTGCGTTGTATTTCGGTGGTGCCGAAGTATATTGCAATCTATATTTGGAGATCAAAGGGCAACGCAGACCAGGATACCAACCACTGAACATGAAAAAAAAAACAGATTTGGATTGCAGAAGAGAGAGCATTGGAATCAATCAGTAACGGTGGGAATGTGCAGTAGGAGGCTTAATAGTATGCCAAGGTAAGAGAGACTGGCTACACACGATGTGCACACGGAAAGGAGAGACTGCACCTAGAATTTGGCCCCGGGTGCTCGCTTTAGAGGGATTGCTTGCCCGCCATTTATCATTTGCTTAATATAGGTGAAAGACACTTGGAATCAGAAGATCAAAATGTGGAAGCCTAGAGGACAACTTTAGCTCAGTACGAAGACCAGGCCTCGAAAAGCCAAAAACAAGTGTTTTGCTTAGTGAAAATCTTTGTCATTGTTACAAACCAGAAAAGGAACAAACCCAACAGAATGGGAAGACCCTATCTAGCCTAATATGGACCAAACCTAACGCATAACATAGAGGTAGCCCCACAAATTTGAAATTAATATTCATTTCATTATTCCTAATAAAAATATATATTATCTAGTCAACGGGAGTTGTCCCAGGAGCATTCACCTCAAAACATATCTCGAGAAAATATGTCATATACTCTGGATATATATACTTTTCATATACTTTTCATGCATTGATAATAAACTTGTTTACAGAAGATATTTTCAATCAACAACAAATTTGGAGCTATAAAAACATTTTTTAACTAAAAAATCTTTCAGGAAGTTTCTGTGCCAATTCTATCGTCACACATTTTAACGCTTATCCTAATGATTAATATATATATATATATATATATATATATACAGACAAACCAAGAATCTTAAACAGTGCCAAATCACTCTTTCTTTGGAAGAATGAGAGTTAATCACCAAAGCATGTAGCGTTTACTTCAGATTATAAGATTCTGGATCTTGGTTTTCGTTACCGCAAATTGGCATTTACTTCCTAGAATAAATAATTTAAATAATCCTAACAAATCAAATGTTGTATATCCTCATCGCTGCAGTATGTCAGTTTTCTAGGCTTGGGCATCAAGGAATGAGTACAGATTGGTCAGGTGTCCAGGTTCAGTGTCCAGGTGGAGTAGAGAAAAATAAACTTTGCGGGTGCATGAACAATTCATCATATCCTGGAGAGCAAAAGCAGCGTTGGAGGTTTGGGAAGCGCTTGGTGCGGGAAATGCCATATGATCTTTGAAGTTATCATGTTATAATAACTATTTCAAATGAGTCAGAGAGAGTAATCTCCTCTGCAGGGATGAACTTGGATCAAAGGACTTTGAGATTTTTAAAATCTAATTGAAGTCTCCACAGGATGAGACTTTGTAGTAGTCTTGAATTGTCAACCTTCAGTGTGTCAAAACAACAATATCTTCAAAGGTAGGCATCACTGTCCTCATCGTGATCGTCCACGTTGACTATCACAGAAGCAGTTTTGGTACTACAAGCTCCCAGTGCGCTCAGTGTCTTTCTACCTTTCCTACGACAAATGGTAGACAAAAAAACCCTAGGAGACATACGGTCAGGCAGTCACATGTGGGCATTTCAGAGGGATGTTTCAAACCTGTTTGATGCTGGTGGCTTTTCTGTGCAGACGAAATCCAGTGGTCTTCTGAAACTACTCACACTCGTATGATCTGGGCTGCCAGCTAGCTACAAGAACGAGAACAGTTCACGATTAGACTGTTCCTATCACGTAAACCGTAGAATGTGCCATGTGAATATGCTGTAATGGCTCAATCTAAAAACGCAGAGATGTTTTTGGCTGAAACCCCTATCAGGATAGTCTGCAAACAGATGATAGAACCTACAAGTCATTTCAACGAGCGTGGATGCTCTGGCGCTAGAGTGTGGTACTTTGCTCTCGTTTAACAAAGGTTGTATCGAAGTCCAACACAAAACCTCCGCGTTGGACCTGAATATTACTGTTGGCGTTTTGTTCATGTTTAACATACTTAATCGTATTTCGGGGCCTCAAATTCAAACGCATATATCTGTTGGAAACTACCAAGTCCAATGTTTGCATGGGTTCGAATGCATCTGGAACTTGTTATGTGTCGAACGTACACAAATGTTTAGAGGCGTACAAGTGGATTTTTCCAGATTAATCTCCATTCGGCTTCGTAGAATGAGCCTGTGTTTTCAAATTCCCTCTATTTGTTCTATTAGTTCGAAAGACAGACGCCTTGAGTTCAAAAAACAGATGCCTTTCACAGATTTTCCTCGCATCTACCAAAGCTCCAAGAGACGATTCTAACCACTCAGAAGAGCAGTGGCTTACATCTCACGAATCCCACTCTGTAAAGCTATTTATTGTTTTGCCAGGAAAGTTTCAATATTGTTCCCTATAGACCACCACACTTGTACACAGCTACTCCTGGTGTTCGGTAATTTTAAGCCATTAATCTCGCGTTGGTTGCAATTCTTGAATACATCCCTGCCTACTCTCTTGACCTCAGTCCAGGTACTACATACTTATCCCGTCTACAGCGAACCTTTCTTACAAAACAGTTCACTGCTCTGACATTGACTGCAGTGAGATTCCATCTACTTAAGAAGACAAGCTTCTGTCCAAAGAAAGATCTTCCTTCACAGAGCAGGAGCAGCACGACGAACAATGTAAAATTCCTGAATCGAAAAATGAGGAGACTAAGGGAAAAACTGGACGAATGCACAATGAAATAGTCAAGTGACCACTCATTCCATTGGTGCAGACAATACGAATCAAGGAGAAGACCGATCTCAGAAAGAAAAGTACTAGTCTCAGAACCGACGAACCCTCCATTGGATGCGAAGATTTGTGAAAGAAATGTCGGGGACGTGGTGATATGAGATGCTCTGAAGGCAGGCCGCTCCCACGGTTGGAAGTTTATTTAACCCAGTTGAATTAGCACGGGCTAATGGCCTGTGGAGTCTCACATACAGTATACTTTCTATTTGTGTGCGTGTTTCATGCCAACACTATTTGAACAATTAATCCGAGGTCTAACTTTTAATAGCTGATATTCGGGGATTAATTTGAATGTGGTGAAGCTAATCATATCAAGTGTAATTGTTTCATTCTATGATATGCACTTGGGCCAATGTACCTATGAGCAGATTCAGGTGCACCATCACAAAAACCATCTGTACTGACTAAGCTTATGAACTACCACTACCGGTGGCCCGAACTAGAGAAGCGTTCGTAAAACTACTGTACATACCTGCAAATTCTGAAGCCAATTGCAAGACATCATCCTCTGAATTTTGGGACCTCTGAACTAAGTCTACCCGGGCTATGAGGTTGAAAAGGAAGGAAAGAGAGAGGGGGGGCATCGATCATTTATGGAGAACCATCTTCGATCGGTTCAGATTCCGACGTCTCCAAAGCTATCGACACACTCCTCAAAAACTGCCTGAAGTCTCTGTCATGGATGTTCTCAGCCTCAGAGATGGGCGAGGGTGGAAACAGCTCAATGGCTCGTGTGGGAAGTATCCACTCGCCGTTCTCGTCTCGAATCATACCCTTGTTCTCCTCCTGCCACCACATGGGCGGAATAAAATACTCAGGTTTCAGAAAATCCTGTTTCTTGTTCGCAAGTGCAATACACCGAAGAGTTTTCTCGAAGGGCAAATTGAAGCCATGGTAACCATCTACGAGATGCAGATAGCCTTCGAGATCGTGCGTAATCCGCCAGTTCTTGGTTTCTCTCAGATAAGGGGACTTGTAATTGTCGATGATCAGCTCCACACCCACGTGCTTGTACGACGGAACCGACGGCACGAAAGGTTGGATAACCTTAAGGGTCTTGGCGAATATTTCCAGCCCGGGAACCTTGGGCACCACATCTCTCACATTGACGATGCGCAGCACCGCAACACCGAGCTTCTCCGATCGATTGGCGAACGCGGCGTTTCCGACTTTCGGCCCGGCAAACGAGTACACGGTGATGGGAATTTTGTCGGGAGAGAATTTCGACACGCGCTCACCGGCTCCTGCATTAGCGGCGGCAACAGGCGCAGCAGCTTGATATTCTTGGGGGTCGAGATCCCAATTCCACCCTAGCTTCTCTCTGACATCGCCGACTGTATCCTCCAGCAACGCCTTCAGGTTTTTAAAAACCGACCTCCTGCGCGCTTTGGGCTGCGCTCTCTCGAGCTGCCTGCCGTCGGTGTTCCACAAGCTGAGCTGGTAAGACCTGGAAATCTGGGAGGCGTGATCCTCGTCGTACCAATTGGTGGGCACTTTGGGACATTGCTGCAGCGAGTTCATGCCGGACTCGGCGATGTCGTACGCACAGAGAGTGGCCAGAGCGCTGCCCAGGCTGTGGCCCGTGACGCTGATGCTCAGAGGGAACGGGTCACTGCTGTACTTACCGACGAGCTCGCGCACGGCCTCGAGCACTTGCTGGCGCGCGCTGGTTTTGTTGTAGCGCGAGTTGGAATTGGACGATCTGTACACGCTCAGGAATCCGGCCTCCACCATGACGTGCTCCGTCCCGCTCTCGTGACGGGGGTCGAAGCCCGCCGGTTCCATGTAATCGCGCAGGTCCTCGATCCATTCGAAGGTGCTCATGGTGCCCCTCCAGGTGATGACGATGTCCCTTCGGCCGAGCCTGGCGATCTCGTCCGGCGCCGTGCACACGGCCACGAATCCGATCCAGTTCGAGTCCTTGCTCCATGGGTCGTCGGAGGAGGATCTGCTGAAGAGTTTCGGCAGAGGCAGCTCGCTCGTCGCGTAGAGGAAGTGCGTGATCTCGTAGCCTCGGCGCTGGAGGCCAACTTTTTCGAACAGCTCGGCCTTGGAGTATTTGGAGCTCCCGCAGTACTTGGACGTCGGGGCCGAGTCGAACGCATCGTACGTTGCTTGAGCGAATTCGCCATATCTGACGATCTCAGCGCGCAGGACCGGATCGATGGGCTCCAAAAGCCCGGCCCACCCGAAGGCCCCTTGGATGTCTCGCCATCGGTCCTTCACTTCCAGATGGCTGTAGGTGTGGAATTTTGCGTCCTCTTTCTCCTCTACGTATTTGGGCGTGTTAATGTGGAAGACGTCGCCCAGTCTCTTGGCCAGCTCGCGCAGCAGAGGAGACCGCAGCTGCGAGAGCTCATGAATGCGAGCGGCGACCAATTTCTCCGACTCTGACGACAGCGGCGGAGGTGCCCCGCTTCCGTACAAGGATGAGTATTTCTCGACCTGTAACGGAGCCAGGGTGGTCGAAAAGCTATGGCGCCCGTGGCTCGATCCATCTGCGTGAGAGTCTGATGTGGAATCCTGCCGACCATTTGCAGCTGGTTCCGAGGAAGTACTGCGTGGAGGCGGATACACTCTCCCGTACGAGCGCGAAGGAGCGATCGCCTCTTCGTCCGGGTATTTCTTCCAAAGCCAATCATCTAAACTGCCGCTGGAGGTGCTCTGCGTCTCCAACGCAGCAGGAGGCGGAATCGGAGGCCCCCGTGATCGCGCAGACATGCTATCAGTTCCCTGATCGTGACTGCGTTCCATTCACGTACAGCTCTGGATAACTTGCCAGACCTCACTGATTTCTCGACCTTCGACCTCCTTATGCAGAGACAGCAGAACCTTCAGAATACTGGAGCGACCTCAGGAGTGAAAAATGCGCGCGTTTGCAAGGGCTCACGACACCAGAGGGATTTGACACTTTCTTCTAACTAGAGACCATCAAAAATTCGTCTAACAGACGCAAGTCTTTGTTATAGAGGACGGGGCACTTCGCAAGAAATTTGATATTTGTGTGAAGTCAACAAAGCGAAGAGAGCCGGCTGATCTTTTTAGGTGCAGCCGGGATCACGGGGCGTGTAACTAGCGGAAGAGTGCTCGTCACATCAGGCGCCCGGTGTCTGTAACTGGCTGCCGCAAGTCAGTCGTATCTGACCTGCAGTGAGTAAAGGACCCTTGGCAATCGGTGGTTTGGATCCTTTCATGGCTTGACTTGCCATCGACCAAGTTCTCGCGTAAGGCACAAGTACGTCGAGCAGGAACACCCGTCAGTCGTAACTGTATCATCGACTTTTCCACGAGGGCTTGAGTGCGCTCCAGTCTGCCGCCTGCACGCGGCTGTGTAAGAATATAAGAAGAGGCAGGAGTTGTCAACGATGGCGACGAAGTCTACGAGGCAAAGTTGCTGCGCTGCTCATTTCTTGGTATACTTCTGGAAGACGGGGAGTCCATGAGAATTTGACCTGGTTCCCTGTTTACGAATGACGTGGATCAGATTGGTCACCGAGTCGTCTTCCTGAGCTGACCTTCTCAGAATTTGGGACCCACACGCACACATTGGTTGAAGCATGAAATGCACCGAGTGTAATTGTAATCCAAATCCTGGTAAACGTACCGTTTGTGAAGATCTATCAACAAGCTAGTAAGAAACAGCTAGCAAAACGAACAGGAAGACCTCATCATGGATGAAATCGGAGGGGCGATATGTCGGCTAGGCTCCAACCTAGCAACGAGGTAATGGTTCATCGGTCGAGCGTCCACAGCGTGGGTTTCTCAACATTACAAACACAAGCGCACTTCATTTCCGAAGCACCACATTTCATGCACTCACCGATCTACATGCACAAAGTTTGCATTCTATGCTTGACTTTAAAATGCCAACCTAGTGCATGCTTACACACGTAGTTGATACGATTTTTGGGAATTAAAGTGAAGTGCAATTACAAATTATGCAAGCAATGATTAATAAGTTCTATAATATCTACTTAAATATATGCAATAACGTCTACTCTTTTCACATTAAATTGAAAAAATAAATATATGTGGTAACGTAATTTGAGAAGTAAAGTACTAGCAATTTCAAATTTTTAGAACAGAAATAGTAAGAAGAAAAGTAAATATGTAATTTTGGAATAGACATTGAGTAGAATTAGGGGATAGATAAAATTCCAGGAGGTAGAACTCCGCGTGCTAGTTCCAATGAGTCCAAGAATGCTGAAAATAGACAAAGAGAATCCTGAACTACGAAGATGTGCAATGGAGAATCCATTTCGACGAAAGCATAGTAACATCTTCGGACTTCGGTGTTATTGACTTCGGAGTTACATACGAATAGTCTTCCGCGAAAGATCTTTGGTGAAGTAAAAGATGGCGCCGAATGTGAAAGAAATTCAAACACTTATACCTTCAATTCGCACGAGTTTGTGATGTCGTTAGGGCGACGAATTACATCAGGAGAAACTCGAGCTCAGCGCCGACATTCCACGAGAGTGCATTCGCGAATTGAAAGCTCAACGACGTCTGTGAGGGAAAAATTGAAGAAGCAGCAAGGGGGCAAACTTCAAAAATTAGATTATCAGCATTGAAGGCACCAGAATTCAGATTGATAGTGTATCGAAACGAGCTGATCGCTGCCAAATTTCTACTGTGGGGATGGAACTGGGTTTGCGCGGCGATGGTAAAAGAGTGGCATAACGAACGTGCGGAAGTTGAGGGACTTCGCGGCAATCCAGCAATCTGAACGATGGAAGATTGGGCAAAGGTCTTGGGACCGTGCGTAGAGGAAGATGGAGACTTCACCTTCAACAACGATAGTGTGAAGATGACTCGTGCGGAGGAGAATACTTATGTGTCGCTATTCAAGAAACCTCGTTCAAGCAAGAACAAGTATCAAACAACGGGGTTTCGTGATTGGTTGCGCATGAATGTCGCGGTGGCTCTGATGCAGATCCTTTGGCTCTCGCAAACGATTTACATGACGACATGGCAGGTCGGATTTGTGATGCACACGATAGCAGGTAAGCATATTCATTGGACACACATCCTCTGGTTTACTACACGCCATCACATTGGTGAAGCATTCGAGGTGTCAGTGAATCATCAGTCTCCGTTCTTCATCAACTTCTACAAAGGTATGGGTTTGTTGATTGCAGCGCAGCAAAACGATTTCCACTAGAGACTTACAAATGTACGTACTCGTAGCAAGATGAAGGCGAGACAACTGCCGAGTGAGGAGAAGGAAGCACGGAGTGCAGCGAAGCCGTATCTCAAGGTCAGATCACTTGCGGAGTGGGCAGAGATAGAAGTAGAACTTGCAAGAACGGAGGAAGATGCACCTTCGGCGAAGGGCCTTTGGAGTGGAGACCTTCGGTAGTACCAACGAAAGATCCGCCAAAGAAAGCAGAAGAGCAAGTAGGTAATACAGATATGGAGACCTCGAGCGAAGGACGTCGATCTTCAGACCGATAATTGTGTACACGCTTTTAGAGAAAGTGCGTTCGGAGTTACCTGCGGAATTATCAAACACGGCGGAGGACCCCACTTCACTGGAAAAACTAGTAGATCGCGTAGTGAAAGATGTGGGAAGGACAATAACGGAGCAACAACCGGTGCCTTCGACTCAAATGCCTTCGGGTACAGTCGACTTGGACAGTGGCGAAGGGCCTCCAGCCGAAGAATATAAGTCGGTCGAGCTAAGTGCAGCGGACATGTTGGGCGAGCAAGTCATTCCCTTACTAAGGTATCTAGACGGAAAGATGGCGAAGTACACCGAGCCAGCCATAGCGGTATCTTACGTAGAATTAGAGCTGGAGATGCGACTTCGGCAGACAAAGTTAGAATGTGTCGAACTTCGGAAGAATTTGGTAGCAGAGAAAGAAATTCGAGCGTCGTCAGAGCGTGATTGCACGAGCCTTCAAATTGACATTGAGAATGCGCGGAAGGCGACAATCGATCTTCGGTATAGATTGAAGGCGTCTAGAGTGGCATTTAATGAAGGATCGCGTCGCATGGATGAGCTGACTTGCATGCAATTGAGTTAGCGGCGAAGGCGAAGGAGTTGGCAGATTGCGAAGCCGCTAACACTTCGGAGTTGGAGCAGAGGAAGAAGTTGGATGTAGATTGTAACAAGATGCGATCCCAACTGTCATCAATTGATCTCAACTGAGGCTAAATTGCTTGAGTCAGAGGCAAAGAATCATGAGTTAGCGGATCAGACAGATGAGGCATTGAGTGCGAAGGTAATCTGATGCATTTGCGGTTATGTGCGCTAACACTTCGGAGTTGGAGCAGAGGGAGAAGTTGGATGTAGATTGTAACAAGATGCGATCCCAACTGTCATCAATTGATTTCAACTAAGGCTAAATTGCTGGAGTCAGAGGCAAAGAATCATGAGTTAGCGGATCAGACAGATGAGGCATTGAGTGCGAAGGTAATCTGATGCATTCGCGGTTATGTGGAGTTGGAGATTCAGACGTTCAAGTGGATGAAGTTGAGAGAACATGAGCATCGCGTGACGGCTTTGATAGCTTGTAGTGCATGATGACATCGGCAGTTAGGTAGGAAGCTAGATTCGTTCGTCTTTGGTTTGGAGGAGACGAAGTAGAACTTAGCATTAAAAGTATCAGCTGCTTTGCGTAGTAGGAGTATATAGGAATTCAGCGGGCGTGGCAACTGCCGGGTCGGCTAGTGTCGCATCTGTTGGGGTCTCGCATCATAGCAAATGATATCTCAACGAGTTAGTTAGGAATAAAGAGGCCCAAGGTTTTGCCTTCGGGAAGCATTTTCATTGGTTAATTTTCTCAATTTTCAGCCTGCATTCCTCCGCACGCTTGTATATTGTGTATTTTATCACCGTGTGTGAGTTGCTTCAATTTGTCAAAGATACCGCATCTGAATTAGAGAGTCCAATTCGGATGTTCTGAGTGGTGCATAGCGTAGCTAAAGATTTAAGCAAATCTGTACATCGGAAGCTCGGTGTTGCCGGCTAAATGTATACCTCAAAAAATTCTACTCTAAATATCAATTGCAGAGTCGTGTGCGGCTCCTGTATGATCTTATTGGATAATTCAGGTTTGAGAGTGAATCTAAAGCAATGCGATGCCTTCAGACTTAGCATTTGCAATGACTTATGGGAGTGACAGGTGACCAAGAAGTAAAACTTTGCAATAAACTGTTAATTGTGACAATACTTGGTTCTTTGGGTTATTATGTCCTCGTGGGATTAGATATTTATCATTATGCTCCATTTTGGTAATTATCTATTATTACAACATGGTAAATATTATTATTTACTTATCTTATAAATTATACTATGTCTAAGTTTTTTAACTGTGTACAAAAATAAAATGAAAATCAATCTATGAATAAATAAAAAAATAATTATTCAAAAACCATAAATTTTTATGGTTTTTGAATAATGAATTAATTATTTCAATTATGTAAAGAATGTCTAAGATAAATTTTATTTTGAAAAAAGTACAAAATGCACTGAAAATTATACTTTTGGTTCAATTGACATAAAGTATTCCTAAATTTGAAAAATTGACAAACAAAACTTGAAAACTTTTCTAAAATATTTCATCAAATGAAAAAAATACTTTTTGAATTGAAAAAGTAGTCGTCTTCATAACCCTATCTATCACAACAAATATGCTGTCAAATGAGCATGTGGCACAAAATCTAGTATCAAATGCATGAGTCTAAAATCTTCAAACTTCAAAAATGTCAAAGTATAAATACCTCATAAGATATCAAACTATATTGTGCAAGATGACAGAGCAAATATATCTTCCTACATTTTCTATGTATGTATATGTATATATATTACGGCATTTCACCTTTACTTATCCACATGTATCATCCATGGATTTTTGCTAGACTCATAAGCCTAGCAAAAAGCAAAGAATATCAAATTATTTGCAACTATTATGCAATTGTGCATAATAACATGCAAGAACATCACACATGTGCAGGCATGGATGTAATAGTCACTCGTCTAAATTACCTAAATACTTATAATTTAGTCTCCTCAAAAGATTTACTTAAGTTCACTTAAAAACAATAATTTAGGCAAATTTAGTCTCCTCAAAAAGTTAATTTAGGCTAATTTAGTCTTCTAAAAAATTTCAGAATTTTTTTATTAAAATAATTTATAAAAAATAAATTGAAAAATCCAGCAATTCTGCATACGTCTCCACTCTCCATTCCTTATAGCATGTAGGCGCCAAATCGCACCTCACTTCAATTAGTCGCCTAATCACCATAAAGTTTATGTAATTTAGGCAACTGTATATATGGTTCGTCTAATACAACCATGCTTGCACATGTGTCTTTCAATGATCTTACTTAGTCAAACCTAAGTCCGGATTAGAATTTCAAATATAGGTAGCATAAAACCTTCAACATTATTTGTGTGCTTTATTAAAATAATCCAGCACAAAAATTGTGACAAATGCTAATTGGATTATTTAATTTCAATCAAATTTCAAAAATAAACTCAATTTGTGTGCTTGTATTTTTTAAAACTTTTTTTTCAAATCTATTTTTCAATCAGTATCAATTTTTGTTAATCATTGTAAAAGAATTTTTTGATCATTTTTTCAATCATCATAAATCTTGTATCACAATATGCATGTCTATAAATAGATCTCATGTGCAATATCTATAATAAAATTTCAAGTATTTGTTCAATCAATCTCAAATTTCATAAAAATATACATCATATTGAAAATATATTTTAGAGAAGTTTCATTGAAATTTAGTTTAATTTTATCAAAATTCATCATGAAAATACTAGTTTTTTATCAAAAAGTTCTAATTGTTCATCTTTTGGTCAAAAAACAACCACTAAGACTCATTCAAAATCTTTTCAATCAAGCTGACACTTAAGATAGCATCAAATGCACATTGTAAGCTTTTTTGATAAAAAAATTAATCATATAATTTATAACATTCTTGTGATAACAGAATTATATTGTCAAAATCATCTATTAATTGCAATCTTACTATTTCATTTTTGTATAAAATGTTGGAAACTAAATCTCATTAAAAAGTAACTTCATCTAATTAAAAATTAAATTTAGTTCAAAAAACTAATTTTTCATTATTTTTGAATTAAATATATCAATAAAAAAATTTGAATATTATTTCAAATTTGATGTCATTTTAATTTTTAGAAAAATCTATTTTTTCCCTTTACAATTCTTGTTTTTTTCTATCTTTTTTTTTCATCATACTTAATGATGGTATTCTCAATTATTCATGTCAAATCTCAATTTGAGGGAAAAAAATTAATTCTCAATTTTAAAAAAGTTGTGTTTTATAAAAAAAAATCGCTTTTTTCATAGTCATTCTTTTTGTAATTTTGACATATGATATGTCACATCGGCAGTCTAGCAGTATAACTCTTAGCATGGTGTCAATTCATCAATACGTGTTTATTCACGTAATTAGTTGATTACACATGTACTATCATATTATTAAGGGAGCCGTTAGTCACCACTCACTTTTCGCTATTCACCACTCATCCCTTATTTCAAAGAACCCATGCTCACTTTTCTCGCTCTCCGATTGGCTAGATAGAAAGCACTATTAAAAATGAACACTAATAATATCGAACGAACGCGAAACTTCATGAATAAAGTGGTGTGTAAAAAAGTCACAATGTAGCCTTCATCGGCAAGGTGTGAATTTAGAGCCGCGCAGCGGCTTTTAGACTAGCATAGGTTGCTCTAGCAAGTTCTTGGTAACAATCCATGGTGATGCAAGTGATGTTTTGAACGCGCTTCTCAACAGTTTGAAAATTGGGTGTGAGTGATGAATAGCGAAAAGTGAGTGATGATTATCGGCTGCCATTATTAATTATAAACACGCATCTAAACATGTGTAATATATAAAAATAATTACTATCTTAATCATAAGTATATTTATCTAATTAAGATTAAATTTAGTAATTAATGTTATATTTGATAAAAAACATTAAAAATTTTCATTAAGATTATGAAATTTATGAAATTATTATAATTATTTATGAATAATTATTATTATTTATATTCATAAATTATAATGATTTACACAATTATGATGTATTTTCATCAAATATTGTATTTTTTCCAAAAACATATTTTAATCATATGTAATTTTAGAAAAGTTTGTATAACCATCTTTGTTAGTTAAAACTAAAGTGAAAATTATGCTACATAAAGATATGATGCATATCACATCGTCAATCTATATGACTGTTAATTAACAACATGTCAACAATACATGTGTTTGTTAGATTACTAATAATTGAGTTAGTTCGTTTATTAGTTGAGAGCAATATGTATGTTCGTTAGAATTATACTCAACATCATCAATTCATTAGAAGTGTAATGGATGATGATGATGTGAAATCTTATCTTCTTGTACGTGTTGGTAATATTTCAAGAAGAGAAAGTACAATATTTTTTATTCATGTTAATAAAAAATGTCTCTTTTTTACTTAAACAACATTCTATGGATTATAATTTTTTTTATATATATAGTCTATCTACTGGATTACCATTGAAAAAACGTGTAAATAATAAGATTGAGATAATAGTTGGAGGTATACTGACTTGCAAAGCTACAAAGTTTCAAACAAAAAGATCTAGAATGCAAATCTCAATTAATTACACCATGAAACTATAATATTGTTTGTGAAAAAAAATGAAAGCATGGAGTTATACATTGATTATCATGAAATGAATGAACAAAATGTGAAAAATAAGTATTTCTTATTTCTTATTGATAAATTGTTTGATCAACTTAAGAAAATTAAGAAATCAAGCAAATTATTTTACCAAATTAGATCTATAAAGCGATTACTACCAGATTCGAATTGCGAAAGAATATAACCACAAGATAGGTTTTTGTACTATGTATGATCATTTTGACTATTTAATGATGTCTTTTGGTTTCACTAATGCATATGTTGTGTTGATGATATTGATAATGTTTCTATCTAGAAAAAAATGTTATTTTTTTCTAGATTACATTTTTGAATATAGAAAAATCTTGACTGCGAATATTTATCATTTGCGATAAATCCGTTAGTTTTGAGAAGAAATGAATTATATGCCAAATCCTCAAATGTGAGTTTGGCATAAGTAAGTTACTTAGATTGAACTAAAGCACAAGAAATTTAAATGATGAGTGCAAATATAAAAATCATTAAAAACAATAATTAACATATGATTATCAAATTCAATTTTTTGCCATAGATTCGTTTGTTTTCATTTTGAGAGTATGCAATGCATCTCTTAAATGCAATAACTCTTAAGCGTCATGGAATTAAATAACTTTATTCAGTCAACCCACATCTTTGCTGCTGTAGCATAGTGAACTATCAATGAATGTTGATGATTTTTCACCGAGTTATTCAACATCACCAAAGAACTGAGGTTTTTGTCATCCTATTCCTTCTAACTCTCTGCTTCTGACACAGATGTAGTTGGTTGTAGATCAGGTGGAATGATTGATCAAAGCTCATTAACTTCCATGACATCTATCAATCCTTCCACTCGAAGTATCAAACTCATTTTATTCTTCTAGAAATGGAAATGATTTCCATTGAATGTGGGAATATAATTCCATGCAACTCGTATTGGAGTCCCTAAAGAAGACATCTTCCATAACTCGATTGCTGAAGTTTTCAACAAAGTTTGTTATGTGATTTATGCTCTTCACGGTTTTGCGTAAAATGCTGACTTCAATTTCTGAATTTTGCAAAATTTGAGATTTAGCTGAAGTTGCATGAAATTCGTGAAATATTGCTTAAAATTTTAGAAATCCTTAAATTTCACTCAAAAATTTAAAAAATTCATCAATTTTGAAAAAGAAACTAGAATTAATCCATGCATGCGAACAGGTTGGCTGCTCGTTGATTATCGGGAGTTGAGTTGCGGAGCACGGCCATGCTTGAGCTTTGGTCGCTGAAGATCAGAGCGGACAAAATTTTGGAAAATAATCCTAGAAATTGCTTTGATAATTAGCACTTAGAATGATTCAAAGCAAAAAACGTCCTTCATGTTTTTCCTAACTCAAGCGTCCTTGAATTAGAACAGAATCGCTCTAATAGCATATTACTCATCTTGTCTTTCAAGATGAATTGAGCCGATTGAACCAGTATACTCTCTCCTTGGATGGCAAGTTGAATTATCAAAAATAATATTTTTTTTCTGAAAGCAGAAACATGTAGTACGTCATCATGATACTTTCCTATCCATCATTCAAAGAAATGAGAACATTTCCTTTTCCTTAAATGGCTTGGCAACGATAGTTGTCAACCCATTCAATAATTTGGGTTGGACGATAAATTAAATGAATAGAATAGCATTAACAACATGAAAATTGTGTATGTGGAGGAAAAATATAGTTTGCACATACGCAGGTCATGTCTTAATCATGTTGCAAAAATAAATATTCATAACGATTGGGGAAGCAAGATGACACATGCTGCAAAATGTTATGAAAATAGCATGAAAACACTAGAAGCTAGAAAGACAAAAAGGTTAAAGGTTTAACATTTCACAAACAATGTACATGAATATTGCAACATCAAGAATAAAACACAATCATTTTATTAAAAAACCATGATACAACCATTGCAGATCATGTGGAAGTGAAAAATATCTAGGAATAAAACCAAAAATTATACTATTAATCTGCATTACAAAAGTTCTAAGTTACGATTTATGTTCTAAGTTGTAAAGTTTGTCAATCAAACAAATGCGTAAAAAAAAAACAAGTCAACTATAGAATATGATACCGCCATTAATGTTAGAAGAGCAACCAAAGTGGAATATTAATTTTTACTCTTGTAGAACTTGTATATAAAAATTTGTAAGTGCATACATAAATATATCTTCATTTTATCTCATATGTGATTTTTATTTCATAACTTGATCAAATTTGATGAGGCTTGAATAAAATTTGTTCCCAACCAAAGTAGTCGTCATGAACAATTTTGTGAAGCATATTCATATATGACTACCTCGTGTTTGGTAGTTAGAGAATAAGTTTGATGGTTGATAACAACACGTAAGCACTCCGTATATTTAGTAGTTAGAGAGTAAATGTGATGATTAACAACACCACGTGCATATTAGAATAAAAGTAAGTGTGGTCATTGAAAACAACATGTCAACAATATGTTTGCTTGTTAGATAGAGAGTAATGCGTTAATTGACAACAACACATCGACAATTCATTTACTTGTTACATAGAGAGTAAGTGTATTAGTTGACAACAACTCGTCAACATTCGTTTGTTTGCTTGTCATGTCATCAATCCACTATGAATAGAGTATGATGATGGTACTGAAATCTTATTTCCTTGTGTTTGTTGGTAAAATCTGTATAAGAAACAATAAAATTGATTTAGGTATCTTAATTCTAAGACTTATATCCATATACAAATGAGATTTGCTCTTCATTCATAGTGTTTTCTAAGTAATTACATTTAATTATTTAAACTAAGGACAAATCAAATTTACTATCAAGTTAAAATTTTAGATTTTTCAAAAATATCCAATTTCATGCTGAAATTTTTCTGTAAAAATTTAAAAAAATAAAATTCATAGAGATCAATTATATGTTATTATATTATCATTTTTAGAAGAATTAGTGATAAGTATCATATTATAAATAAATCACGTCATATTTAGTATTGATATCTTTTGTATTATTTTGTAAAATGAAGTATATTTTATATTTTCAAGCAAGTTTGAAAATATTGTAATGTGATTAAAAAAATATTGATTGAATTATCTTAAATTATAATAAATTTGGAATTTTATATTGAGTGTTAAGTAAAAAGATTGTGTGAAAGTATGTTTAACTAGGCATATGTAGATAGAAAATCAACCTTCATCATTCATGATGAATAATTGAAAATCCATAGAATATAATCATGAATGAAAATCAATCTAGAAGTTTTTTAACTTCTCACTTTTCAATCATTTTCAATTTTTTAATATATTTAAATATGATATTTTGTATTAATTGTATCTTCATTTGTCTTATTTTACTCCAAATATTTATCCGCATTTATTTCTTTTCTCATCACCATTTTTAATATCTTTGTAGTAGATTATTTTAACATTTGAAAATGATTTGCATCAGCAATGTTTTAATCTTTGTATCGACTTCTATGATCACTTTGAAGCTCTTTGTACTAGCAGAATTCCAACTACTTGACTCAACCAAAATTTGTTCTTTAAATTATTTCAATTAACTTACATGATACAACTATGCATAACGTACTATGTCTTATGGGGAGAAAAAACATTATGTTTTTTCCCTATTATAAACGTCAATTAACAATGTCAAAAGCAATGTGTAGCAATAAAATCTTCTAGTTGAATACTAAAATAAAATTAAGATTAATTATATATTTAAAATTTTGAATTTATGAATAGCTGAAAGTCAAATTTAGTGCAAACATGGTATAACAAGAACTATAGAAGCTATTGATGTAATTTGAAACAATATTGACTACACTTGTATTTATGAAAGTTACTCGACCAATTGTGTATGGATCAAATGACATTACAAATAAATATGATAATACCTGATATGTTATTGTTTTTTTGGTAAAACCAACACGATTCATACACAATTTAAATTGCTATGCAATATTTGGATTGAATTTGTGTTTGGATTGAATAAAAAAATAAAATAACATCAAATATATTTTTTCAAATAATCAATACATCAAATGTGATTGAAAATTAATCACGTTTGATAAAAGTAATATTTGACTTTTTTATCATAATCTTTTAGAGCAAGTAAAGAAGCATAATCTGCACTATTTGTTAAAATGTGTGTAATTTTATTTTTTTTAAATAAGCTCTACTAGGATGGGGAGTTATGGACCAGCATAATAAGTAATAAAACTAAATATCCTATATATGTAGTGTGATAAAGCCGTTTCTCTTATTTCTTACTTATGCTTTTCTCAAAACAGTATCTACTCGAATTCCGATTTCGGAGGAGATTTTTTATTTTGAGGAAGTGGTATAATATACGTAGAGTTATATGTGCAGAAATGTTAATACAATATATCTTGACTACTGAAGTGTGCTTCTTTTGATCTTCCGCAAGTTTCAAAATTCAAAAGACAAAATGAACCATGCTTGCTCCTGATCCTCTAGAGATCAGAGAAAATATTGTTGAGAACAGTAAATTCTTCATGCTAAGGAGTCAACGTAGCGCCTTGTTCAGAATCGCATGCAGCATCTTTCAAGAGTAACTTCAAAGTTTCCTAGTAACCAAATTATGCAGGATGCAACGCATTAGTCAACTTCTCACGAAGCCATGATGCTGTATCTTCTCTCAGCTCAGTCATCTGTATCAAAAATGATGCAGGCATCCTACCATCCACTTCGAAAACAGCAAGGCCAGGTTACACTACATAAGGTGAGACTTATAGCTCGCACATACAAGCAAATCATCAACTCAAAGATGAGAATAATCATACATCATCTCTACATTTGTTTGTGATTTTTTCCTTGTATTTTGTTTTTCAGCCTTTTGACCTTTTGGGTCCCCGGTCTTGATCTATTACCATTTACAAGCAAACAAGAGCTTTGACCTATCCGAAACATGTACATGACCTCCTCGATCTATATCCCATACCTTTTTGAAAATTGTTGGGTGTACCGTACCAGTCTGCAAATACCATGAAATAGTACGTAATTTAAAATCTGTGAAGCTACGAAGCACTTTAGTGTATTCAAGTGCTCTTTGAATTTGGAGTATTGGTGAGATTGTTGTAACTTCGGGATTATCTGGCTTACCCTCTTTCTTTAATCCCAGCAGAAACAGGACACAAAATGACTTTGCTTCGATTATAATCTTATTACTTTGTTGCTGATTATTTCATGCAAACTAAACTTTTGGGTTATTCTTTGTAGCAATTTAACATATGTTAAAAAACCTATTGTATTTAACATGCTTCTGAGCATATAAAATTTTCATTTGTTAGATTGTACAATATTTTAATTTCAATTTGATTTTGGATTTTGGATTTTGGATTTTTTGAAGATTTTGATACATATAGAAATAATTATGTTTTTTTATGTTGTCATTTTTTTTAATAGAATTAATTTTTTAATCCTATATTTCTTATTGAATATAAGCATTATTTTTATTCAATTCAATTTTAATTTCATTTTAAAAATTTTAGGGTGAAATCAGCAATAGATTGAGTTTTTTGTTGACTTTTGCTACATGATTAATCACATTCAAGTTAAATTATATAGATAAGAATGATGAAAAAAATCTCTAGTTCACAAAGTTTTAAGTAAAGTACATGATTTAGTCCATTGACGTAGCATTTTTCATGTATTCTTTGTGTTGACTCTTTTGTGTATTCTTCTATGATTTTATTATCTATTATGATATAGTAAAGATTTCTTGTTTAAAAATTCTAATATTCAAGGAAATTCAAATTTATTAATAAAAATTATAAGTAATGAACAATCAGAGAATGATGAAACTATTATATTACATAAATCATGAATTGATATACTTTGTCTGAAATTTTTTTTTATCATTTTTTATGTGTCTTGAAGTTGCAACAATAAATTAATGTTTTTGATCCAAATATTTACAAATCATTTACAAAATTCCTATTTTTCAAGAAATACTTAGAAAATATGTTTACAATCAACTTGAAGAATATATTTTTTCACTCCATAAATAGATATGTAATCACTAATAAAATTAATCTTGCAATTATGATATTTTTTTAAGAATTTTACTGTGTACATATAAATAATAAAATAAAAAACTACAGGATGATACATGGCCTATCAAGTAGTATTGATTCTTCCCTTTGGTGCTGGCTTCGATCATGGGTCCGCTTATCACCGGACATTTTTTTGTCATCGAAAAAGGTTTGCATATGCCAAAATCAGTATGGTCATTTTGAACAACATTCAGCACATATTTTCAAAAATAACGTGGAAAATAATATAACGGTATATCAATTGTTTTAATTTCTTTCAAAGAAATTTATAAACATCATTAATTTTGTTTGAACAAACAAGCGAAGGAGAATGTAACAACTTGGACATTACATATTAACAAAATATAAGCGTAAAAACCTTCTATTCAGAGGATGTAGGTAGGCTAATAAAATACCAAGCAAGCTCGTTTTATGACTCTTTCCAAACTCTCTTTACCAGAGTCCTAAGAGTAATGAGAATAGAGTCTTTTGCCACATACTCTTGCTTTCTTATCAATTCCGCCAAGCAAACAAATGTAAACAACATCAAATTTGATCATTTCTAATATTGAAATTTCTTACTAAGAAGCCTAAACCAAGGGAAAACACTAAATGAAGTCCTCTTTCCTCATGCCCAAGAAGCTTCACATTACAGCTTATATAGGAATATTTGGCTATCTTAGCGAAATTAAATCAGTAGAGTGCTGTGGAATATATAGATTGTTGATTATGTTCTGACGACTATTGAGATTCACAAAATGAACACTTGCAAGGCAATAAGGTAAAAATTTTACATTCATATTTTTATTTAGAAAAGCTACTCCTAATTATTTCCTACACATGTCAACTTTGCCAAATATCCGGCGAGCTAATGTCTTTTACCAAACTCACCTCCGACACTTGAAGTTACAAATAGGACTACAATTGCACCTTCTGAAATTCGACTTTGATATTCACTGAAAATCTTGAACCATCACTTTGTACATTCTACAAGCTATGCCTGAGTGTCTAAAAGATTCTCCATTACCTGAACCTCATTTTCGAAAGTATTCGACTACTCCCTGTCGCAGCATAAGGATAGGGGTTTAGAGTATTACTTAATCCGTCCGATGATCTTCCGACGTCTCTAACTCCCAACAATTGGTGTTATCTTATAGAGATATTTCTATATTCGTGCGGTCGTGAATTTTGTTTCAAGGGATGGTCCTTCTCCTCCATGCTACCGGTAATCAAGTCAAAGCTCTCTCTGGATATTGCAGGTGAGTTGCTGGTGCTGCACGCTCTTTGGCGAATTTAAAATGTATATGTTGTAATAGTCTTTCGGTCTGTCCACTTCTAATCTTTCGGTACAGGCTGACCTGCCCTCCGGTCCATAACAGAGAACGAATCTACTTCAACGATTGCTCCTAGACAAATTAGCACACGGTTCTAAGATACATGATTCGGATTCTGCTCATGCACTTTGAGCACTATAGCTGTGTGTAGTATAGTGATACCTGTCCGGACAACTGGAGAAACTTAGGGTTTCTCCAGTTGTCCGGACATATATGTATTATAGTAGGTACTAGGTAATAGCTTCATTAGCCATTCCTGCAAAAAAAAAAACAATTCTAGGTTGTTTAGAAAGTCCATTTTACAAAATATATAAATGATCCAATTTAGAAGAAATTACTAACTTACTTGACGCTGAAGATGAATACTATCGAATAGCTACTGGAAAATGCTTAGCATTAGATCAAAATAGTCAAGAAGAAAAAATTACTCGACAAGATTTTGTAGCTACTGCACGGGAAAATAATATTTTTTAAAAAAAACTACTTGTATAATTTTAAAATGATTTAAGAAGATTGTTGTGATTGAATTAGTACATTTTTAACCAATAAAATAAATAAATTATCTATACCAAAATAAAAATATTATTGAAATTTTAGAATACGCTAACCATCCATTTAAAAAAAATTGAATGAATAAGTGTTGAGTTGAAAAAAAATGTTTATTTTGAAATACTCATCTTTAAATATTATATTTATGATAATTATTTCATCAGTTAAGAGAACAATATTAAAAAGTTTGGTTCTTTCAAGTGATGAAATTCATTGCTACCAGAATTTAAAATTTTGAAAATACTGTAGAATCAATCTTCAATATAGTCAAACAAAGATGTAGATTTTTATGAAATTGGATTTGAATTCAATAATTTATTATTTGATATATATTATCCAGCTAAATAAGTGATCACTTACTTCCAGATCAAGCATCCAAATTTTAACTTGTAGAATCCTAAAATGAATGTCTCTACAACTAGAATTATTTGTAGAATTTCCAAAGTAGCGTTATGGAAACTATAACATATCTATCGAATAAATAACAGTCTAACAAAATTGTTGCAAAAAACTCTAAGATAGATATAATTCATAACGAAAGGAGCCAAACAAGGTTACGCTTCAGTAACATTACAACGGTACATATGTCATAAATCACTTAAGATATTTAATGATATATTTAAACATACAACAGGAATGTATGAGCAATCATCCTTTACTGCAATTGAGATTTAATAGATTTCAATGATTACTGAGTTCTAAAGGGCAATGTACACACTTTGCTTAAAATGTAGTTCAAAATAAATTAACGATCGTATATTTAATTTTTGCACATAATTACAAGCATTTTGAAGTTGCTGTCTATGGTTACATGAGAAGTCAACCCAAGTGAATTCTTGCATATTTATAAATTTATATATTTTTATTTTTTCTTTTCCACTCGAAATGACTATCATTAATCATTGACCAGTACACATTACATATCTATTTTATCGTTAATTGGTAACACTCATGAGCGAATAATGAAATAAAAATCTTGAACGGTCCAACCATAAGATAAGATAGAAGATATTCAGTTGAAAGATTTAGTGCAAATATATGAATGGATATGAAAAACTCATGCATCACACACGAAATCGATATCTACTATCAATTTATCCACATGACGTAAGATGCAGCGAAAGCGCTTGTACTTTATGCAGCAAAGCACTGTGATAACAGCATTGCAGTGCACAACGCCATGGAGAGCTGGACGGCTGATGTCACGCGGTGAACTCAAATCAACGTCGTCGATACGCACAATCTCATCACGAATATCGATCGATCTTGAGTTCTGTGGTTCTCGTGATCAGCGCACTCCATCTTCAACCTGTGGCTGTCCAGCCTCATCTGCTCCTCTCCAGCCTGTTCTATCCTTTCGTACAAGGACTACTTAATACCGGGGTCCACGCCTAGTTAGATCCCACAGCACACACTTTGCATTCCTTCGAAGCATTTTGCAATACAGAAGCGGGGCTCCACTCCTGCAAAATGGCTTCAGTCGTTGCTTCCGCCGCTCTGGTGACCCCGGTCACAGCTCTTGCTGCGTCCAGCACCACCAAGAGCTCCGAGATCGTCTCAGTCAAGGCCGGCCTCAAGGCCACCACCTTCGGCGGAAAGAGCGAATGGCAAACCAAGACCCAGACCAACGGTAGCCGTGTGTCTTGCATGCAGGTATGGACTCCTGGCTCTCGGCATTCATGTTTTGCATCAGCAGTCAATGTACTATCAAGTGTTATCATTCTGCTCTGCTTTTCTACTAGAAGCTGTGCTAATCAGTCATGTAGATTTGGAATCGGATTCTCGTGGGTACACGGCCTGTAAGTTTGGATACCAAATTCTCTGTCATGATATGCGAATTCTCATTCGTCTGGACACATTGAGACTCGTGTTTCCGTTGGATTTCAGGTGTGGGAGCCATACAACAACCTCAGGTTCGAGACCCTCTCTTACTTGCCCCCCCTGAGCCAGGACGCTCTTGCCAAGCAGATCGACTACGTCATCAAGTCTGGCTGGGCTCCCTGCATTGAGTTCGACACCGTAAGTTCTTCACCTAATTGTTCTTCACCAACTTGTTTGCGATGTTAGTACTGGAGCGCGAATGTATGAATAATTTGAAGTTCGATCACCTCGATGGCCTGGTTTTGACCGGTGCTGTTTTCTTTGTCTGGCTCTACAGCAAGGTGCCGTGACCCGTGAGGGAAGCAGAATGCCCGGATACTACGATGGTCGCTACTGGACCATGTGGAAGTTGCCCATGTTCGGATGCACTGACTCCGCTGCAGTGTTGAGGGAGATTGAGGAATGCAAGAAGTTGTACGGACACAAGTGCTTCATCAGGTGTTTGGGATTCGACAACACCAGGCAGGTGCAATGCGCCATGTTCATCGTCCACCAGCCTACTCTGTAAGTGGCTATATGTAACGTACTTCGGTCGTATATATAGAGTTAGCGACAGGTCACATGTCCGTAACTTGACCTTAATCTGGGAAGAGGTATAGATGGAGGACTTGAATCTGCTCTAGTAGTTTTGGAAAACTCTGCGAATTAGCTGCGCACCGCGGTTGGTTTTACAAATTTGAAGACAATGACGTGAACATCTTCGTCCCATCAAGCTTGCTCGATGTTATGACTGATGTATCCGGGCAGCTGCATTTAGCTGATGTATTAATACACGATTCCATAATACAAACATCTTGATTCCAAAAATCAACTCTGAGGACTCTGATGATTGGATGAATGACATCTGTGTCTTGTGTACAATGTGGATGTGGTCAATTTCATTTGTAGTTTCTGGGGAATTCTTGGTAGCGATGGTACACAAACCCTCTACCGTGATTAATGCTACGAAGAAAGAACTTAACAACAGATGAATCTTCTAAAAGGAACAAACAATTATCGAAATGGTTGAAAGTAAAATAATTGAAAAAGAGTACAAAACTACTTCCCAATACCAAGCACGGAAAGAAAAATCACCTCTATTTTTACTTTAATATAATAACATTGGGAAAAAACAAGAGTGGAAGAAAAAAAGGAGAAAAATTATCTATACTTATAAAAAAATATAGAAGGAAGAAATTACATATTAGCAAATATCACTCACTTGACACAAACTGACGAAAAAAATGAAAACATGAAATACTCCATGTAGAATAAGAAAGTATGAAAATTGAGAATTGGGGAAAAATAAATTCGTTAATCGGCCATATTATCTTTAAAACTTCTATAAAATTTATCATCTAAGTAAACGCCTGTCACCTCATATAACTTCCTGCAACATCGACATCGTTATAAATAAAGACGACTACTTTCCTTGTACTAAACCAGATGAAGAACTGCAATCCAGATGTCGGACCTCTTCTCTTGTCAGTGAAGAGGACCAGCTTCAAGCTACCACTAGTTCTATGACCACTCGAAGCTACACTCAATTTTCAACGGAGATTCGACAATTGTGATTTTATCACATCCTAGAATCAACGCTCATGTCTACCTTCAATGAAATGTCTAATGCTTCCACAGAGTGCGTTAAGGCTCCACTAGAAATAAATGTCACTCCAGTCGCACCTATCTTGTTCACCGTATGCAACGTGACATTGCCTGAGGCCTCCGTTTCTACTCTACCATCGATAAGCTTCACCGCCTCTTCGAGTCTGGAGACATCTACAGACCCCGATGGAGTCACTTTCACCATATTATCCAACATAATCCTTGTCACCCGGCTCTTACCACTACTGATACAATCTAGAACCTGTCGAACTTCATCTATCGTTCTAGTTTCTATCTCTACTCCCAAATCAAGGTTATGCTCTGTCATGTAACGATCTACCGCAGCGACGGCATTCTTAATCCCACCAGCCACGTCTACATGATTGTCCTTCACCAGAAACATGTCGTAAAGCCCCATTCGGTGATTCTCGCCACCGCCGATCAAAACTGCCCACTTATCAACGAGCCTCAGCCCTGGTGCAGTCTTCCTGGTTTCCAGAATCCGAGCGGGTTTTGCCGCTTCAGCCATTTGTTTGGTGAAAGTAGCGATTCCACTCATTCGCTGCATAAAGTTCAAGGCAATTCTTTCGGCGACGAGAATGCTTCTTGCCGATCCCCTGACAGTGCCAAACTTGAGCCCGTACTTCACATAGTCACCATCCTGCACATTCCACTCGACTTCTAGCTCGGGATCCACTTCCTGGAATATCATGTCAGCTAGGGCGATTCCGGCAACAATCCCATCCGCTTTCGCCATGAATTGCGCTTTCGCCTGGGCTTGCTCAGGAATTGTGGACAAGCATGTGACATCACCTCGATCTCCTGCATCTTCAGCGAGAGCATACCTAATTATGTCCAAAAGTTGATACGTGGGGTGGGCAGGAGGTGGAATTCTCACAGCCCTCGCACCGCCCAGCTCTTGCACAGACGTATTTGCCGCAATCTCGGAAGTAACCCGCACACACGATGTGGATGGTGCGTTCCAGCCAGATTTTGCTCTAAAGCACTTCAGCGAACCGGACCTTTCTCTCAAGCAACTGAGCCGCGATCTAGAAGCAAAATCTGCAGCCCAAGTCTTGCAGCCACCACCATTCAGGGCAGAAATCACCCCACCTGCCTGCATCTTAAGCGACGGATTTGACTGGAACCTACTGGGAGCCGACTTCGCTTTCGACTTCGTTATTGACTTCAAGGTCGAGAGATCCTCGAGTGTCAGAAAGCCAGGTCCGTACTGGATTTGCTCCGAAGGCGTCTCGAGCTCCAAACCCTTGCCGGCGTAGAACCGACCCTTCAGTACTGTACAACACTGCTACAGAGTGCACGGTCGACAAACTCTCCAAGCTCGACGCTCATCAGATTCCGGAATTTGTCATTACATATAGATGAATAATCTCAGGACGGCCTGAACTCCCCCGTTGAAAAAGTCGTAGCTATTTCCCATTGATTTGGCCTTCTGGCCTGTTTTCTACAAAGTCGTAGAAAAAACACTTCGAACGGAAAGGACAAACTTTACGTATTTTCACGCACTAAATTGGATGCTGGTCTCATTATTTTCCGTTCTAACTTTTAGTCCTGGATGGAAAAAATGTTCTAACAGACGGGGAACACAAACGTTATACACAAACGGAGAGCTCAGAGGATGTCAGTAGCTTCGACAGAGTCGTTGGCTGTCGGGGATTGCCAAGTGGAGAATCCCGAAAACTGACCCGTCCAGCAGAACGGAGGAGAGTTCCAGCCCGTTATGACCTTCGCTTCCCTTGGGAAGGAACGGGTCCATGCTCAAACGTCAAGGGGCTATGTTTACATTTCCTCGACCCCAATTCATATCCTGAATCTCCATCTCCATTTAGAATAGAAGTAATACCCCAGCCCCGACTTGTCCGATCCGGTTCCCAAAACATTGTTAGCAGAAAAAGTGGCTTAAACATGTTGATAAATTATTTCTCACCATAGTTGTGCAACTCAGTTTTTCGTTTTTTGAAGTCACATATTATTGGCGAGTTTACGAAAAGGAAGAATGGAGGAAATAGTTTATTATCAATTTTCTGTGTCTCTGGTTCTTCTAGTCAGGGGTGAAAAAACCCGATTTTGTTTTCAGTATCAATCGGGTTTTGGGTTTAATACAATAAAACCCGAATTTTGATGATGAAAAACCAAGGCTTTTTATTGAAACGTGGACGTCTTTGATTGGTTCTCGTTCTGTTCATTTACACGTGGACGTTTCTGATTGGATTTCTTTGATCAATTAGTTGGCATCTAGTAAATACCAACGCCGGTATATAATAATATTGATGATACCTGATTAAAACCCAATTTTTCTGGCCTCAAAGATCATCGGGTTTTTTTTTATAAAACCCTTAAAAACCCGATTGTGCTACCCGAGGGTGGTGTGGTGGTGGCGGTGGGGCCCAGTGCAGCGATGAAGTTGAGGGCTCCGTCACTCCGAAGTTCATCCTTTGTGGATAAACGAGAGCTCGATGGTGTAAAAGTGGAGGAGGGAGGGACGCAAAATCGAGGACCTTACATCAGCTCCATCATGAAGCGCAGCCTGTGTGGTGGTCGTGATCGCGAGCCGAAAGCTCCGTCTTCAGCCTCATTCTGTCCATCCACATCCCTGCTCGCTGCTCCCACGCAGAGTACTTAGCGAGGTCCCAAAGTGACGGGCAGACGCAAAGCAAGCAGCACTCGCTAGTATCACAACTCGCTCTGCTGTCTCCAATACTTTTCAGCACGTCCGCTGGATGAGTTCAATCTTCAAAATGCCACCACTCAGAGCTTGAGTTGAGAAAGCAACGACTTGCCTTCTCTTCGAGCTGTTAATCAGCGTCATACGCAACAGAACAATAATGGTTCTGACTGCATCTGTGGTCCTCGGGGTCGACTTCTTAACAGTTGTTAACGAGAAAGTTTCTTAACACTTAACTCTGGCATTATGGGCGTGCCGTGAACAGGTGTGGGAGCCATACAACAACAAGAGGTTCGAGACTCTGTCCTATTTGCCCCCATTGTCCATGGACGATTTGGCGAAGCAGATCGACTACGTCATAAAGTCTGGCTGGGCTCCCTGTATCGAGTTCGATGAGGTAAAACTCTTGCTCCTCCATGATCAGAAATTCTGAACAAAGCTGGGAATCATGGATTTGTCTGGTGTGCCGAGCTGTTGGCAAGCACAGTCCGGGTTCGGTTGTTCACTTCTTTTCTCACGGTTTGTGATGCAATGTATACCAGAGTGACAGTGTCAACCGTGAGGGCAGCACCATGCCCGGGTACTACGATGGACGATACTGGACCATGTGGAAGTAGCCCATGTTTGGGTGCACTGACCCCGCCCAAGTGTTGAGGGAAATTGAGGAGTGCAAGAAGCTGTACGGTCACAAGTGCTACATCAGGTTGTTTGGGATTCGACAACAGAAGACAGGTGCAATGCGCCATGTTCATCGTCAACAGGCCTCAGAAGGCTTGAGCTCCATAATGCACTTCACGTCTTCAGTAGCAAAAGTTCTGGTTCAATCGTTTGTTCTAGTGAACTATCCTGCGAACGTCAAATGGACGGCTGTCGAATGTAGAGTAAAATGTCTATGTCCCATGAAGGATTCACTCTTGATCTGTGACTTCATTCACATCAATAAAACATATGTCCATGTTGTGGAGGATTTGATGACCCTCACTGTTCTCAAATACAAACATATAATGTTTATGGAATTTTACCATCCCCTCATGGAAGAGACTTATGTTTCGGAGAAAAAATTGGTTTGAAACGCAGAGGTAGAAATTACTGCTGCATGCATTTTCCATTTTCCGCAACAGACTCTGGACATGCTCAAACTGTTACCCAAAAAGAGTTTCTCAGCGTTGGGAAACTAGTTTTGAGAACATTTTCTGTACTCCATCTAACGTGGCCAAACAATAAAATGTAGATGGTACATGGAAATTTTTATTCTTCATAAGCACATCAGAAGTAGAAATACTTGAACAGATAATTATTTCTCGGAACGAAGGCGATGACATGAATCATGTCATCGCCTTCGTTCGTTCAATCATGTCACATGATTGAATACTGAATACTCTCAATTGTCTTCAATGACGTAAATGACAGGTTTAGACCTGGAAATGTCCGCTTTTAAATCTGGGAATTATGTCAATCCCGCAAACTTCTTTCCATCTCTCTTCATTCTATTTTCTACTTACGCTTGGTTCTGATGAATTATAATCTGACGCAAAATATTTGAGCTGATATAAGAAATGGAACAAACAAAAGTTTTTTTCTGATCATCTTTCATTATAAATTCACAATTTTTGTTCAATGAGATTGTGAATGCTGAGGAAGAGTAATATAAAAATAGCAAAGATGAATAATACATGTCAGTTTTGACATATATATATATAGAAAAAATTTGTGAAGTCAATTGGGATTTTAATTAATTCTAGTTAGTATGCCTATAAATGAATAAACTTGTTCAGATTCTACTATATAAGAAGTCTTACAACAGATCTGTGTGACACAATTTAAGTTTTTTTTTTAAACTATTCTGTGTCTTGTGAATATAGATTTCTTGAGTAGAACCACTCATTTTTCAAGTGTATCATATTGAAAATATTTGTCAGTTTGAATAACAGTGTAATTTTTTTTGAATACATGGATATTAACTTGATTTGTGATGTATAGTTGATATTTTTGTGGATTTGATTTTTAAAATTATCTTCAAAATATTTGCTTTATTCATGATTTTGAATCCATAAACCTCAAAATGTTTTGAAAAACATTTATCAACGATTGGTTGCATCTGTACAGATTATTACTTGTACTTACAATTCCCTTACGACTCATTTTAAATCGTCGAATTGGAAAATATCTCCTAGGATCTGCTCATAGATTTGTGCTAACTAGCTGCATGAGCTCGAGCTCGGGTCGATTCATAAGAATAGATGCTAGCACGACATTTCTCGAAGCAAAATTGCAACCAACAACAAACAGGCTATTTGAGGGCACTTCACCCCAGCCACATTAGTAGCGGCAGAGAAGGGAGTAGTGTACTGGTACATTTGCACGTTATCCAGAAGAGGTCCAAAAGTCCCTTTAATAGTGCTTTGGAATTTGATGTAGGTGATATTGCTCTTTGCATAAAATCCTATAGTGCTGGTTTTCCAACCCACCATAGATTTGGTGCGACCTTTATTGGTCACCCACACCCATTTCGTTATTATCGAAGATTTGTCATCATTTTGGCTGTAGACAGTGAGAGAGAAGTATCCTTTGACTAGTTTTCCGGCTTCCGGATTGGCAGCATGATCAAAACTGATGTAATAATACTTTTTATCTATGGTGCTGACGTTACGACTCAGCAGGCCTGGCGAATCGCCATTCAGGTCGACAGCACTTCCACTCTGGTCTGTGGAAGGCTCAAGTCTTCCTCTGATGTACTTCACACTCCCTGATTCGAGAAACCACTTTCTGATTTTCCAAGATGGACTGTTCACAAGGTCCGAATCCAGAAACAAGCTCGTAGCTTCGTTTGTGAACTGCTCGAAACTCCCATTGTCAAGTATATTATACAAACTGACGTGCACATTGTCGATGAGAAATCCATAAGAGCCGCTAGACTTGCTAGTAATCATTATCCTGGTTTCTCGCCCCGTGCCGACATAAGTATACAGTTTTGTTGTCCAAGCAATCTTCGCGTGGGAGTTGTAGGGATTGCTTGCGTTACATTGAGGAAATTTGAACTCAACAAACAACCAAAAAAACCACTTGCGTCTGAAGAACAAGGTTATCTGCATTTTCTTGTACAGCTCTCCGCCCTCTGGAGAGCCCGCTACGTTGATGGAAAAGTTGTACACAGCCCCTGCAATCTGACCGATCAATGGCGCGCTGTAAATCGTCCCAGGGCCTTTCTCGCTGTTCATATGCATGCAGTAGTTCCCGACTCCATTCCAGGACAGAGAGTCAGGAAGGAAATATTTTGAGCTCGCCACCTGGAACAGAGTTGCAGAGTAATGAGCCTGAGCTTTGGAAAACAGTGTGAAATTGCCTTCACTTCGGTGGAGCTATCAGTACAGAAGGGTGACAAATTTCTCCATCTAGGCCTTCTTAAGACCCTAAGTCTAACAAGTTAATCTGATTGAAACCTCCGTCTCAGCTGTACCACGTACCTGCACGCTGCCATTTGTGACTTTCCAGAACGGAATTGCAACTTTTTTGTTCGATTTGCCGATCAACATTTCAGTCTCATTTGCTGCGAGAACGAACACTTGGGAGTCGAACCCTCCATTTAGCACAAGTTCGTTGGGTACACACAACGTCGTCACGCCCATGTGCACAAATATTAAGATGAACTTCCACAGCAGACCCTGGAACCTCTGAGACATTTTCTCTCAACCCGCCGCTCATGACCACTGCACTCGTCTCGATCATTCTCGTAGTCTAGCCTTCTTCGATAGGGTTAGGTTAACCAATCGTCAGACTGCTCTCGCCGTCTCGCGCGTTTGAAGCTCGGCCCAACCTTCAACGTTCTGATCTTTTCATGTCTGCCCCAGTTATCAAAAGATTTCTAGAATTTTAACACACCAGATTCACCTTGCTGTTTGAGTTCAGATGTCAAGCCCTCTCTCCTCTCAGTTACGTAGCTGCAGGTTCCAATTTCATTCAGACTAAGCCCTTGGATGATCTCTTTCCTTTAGAGGCACAATCACACATTGGTTTCATAATATGGTCACAAAGCTCAAATCTCAAGAAATGTAACTGTGATATTGTTCAGTCCGTGTGGCACTGTCATCTTCGCAGTTGCATATATACGACATTGCATCCCTTCACTCTGCGCGTATGGCAAACTGAGGTGAAGCGGGCGCGGGAGCTGGAGGTAAGGAGAGATCCTCGATCTTGAGCGCGATCCATCCAGATCAAAATTTCGCTCCGCCGAAAAGAACCTGAATTCACATATCCTTCATCCTGTCATACCAGCGTATCGAGTCAAATCGCCTCGTCAATTTCCTCAGAAGTGCATCAAGCTTCTCGATTTTCCCACAGGATTTTCCGCTGGTTGAAGCTATTTGTTGGGAAATTTAAGAAGCAATCGAATTACAGCGATCGGTGATCGAATCTGGATTGCCTTCCGATTCGTGGCGCGAAAAGCGAATTTCGACGAAGACCTCCTCCTTCGATTTCGATCGAACCCGAAGCTCTGAAGCGGTGCCTTGCTCCGTCTTCTCTGTCTCTCCTACACGCTGCTGCCCTGGACGACACGTAACTGCTCCAGAACGACGACACGTGGACAAATTCTTTTCCTCCTTCCGTCACCGTCAGCATCAATCGCTGACTAAAGATTAACCTGGTTCCACCGAGTTTTACACAGTTGCAAAAACCAAACGAATCTGAAGGCTGGCGTATCGCCACGTCGCAGTTCGCTGCTTCCCACTGCGACCAGGCGCAGTCAGCGTGGGACCAGCGATCCTTCACCTTTCACGCTTCCACAGAATCTGGCTTCACGTGGTTTCTGGTCGGCGGGAAGTCCCGCCTTCATCACGGTACAGTTCTTATCAGTCCCACGTCCAGTAGCGGCCGCGAGGTAGAGCAGACGAGCAACGAGCATTGTCGGCAAGTCACGTCGGGAACTGCCGGATCGGACAGGAAGTGTGAGGAGTCGACAATCGAGGCTATGGTGAGCAGGTGGTTCAATCAGAGCCAAATTGATTGAAGATTGGGTAAATTTGATTGGTTGGAGTACCAGAGAGCCCGGGCCTCCTCCACACTTTCTCGTTCAGGCCACTCGACTAACACGAGGCTCCGGACGCGGCCGCTGTTCAATGCGCAAAGTACTCTAGCCGAGGAATTGCTGAATTGAGAGAGAGCTGCGAAAAGTGAGAGCGATCGATCGATCGATCTTATGACGACCGCCTCGGCAGTCACAGCTGCTGTGAGTACGACGACATGTCTTCTTCCTTCTAAATCTCAAAGAAGCCGTGGGGAACTTCTGGAATCTCGGCCTTTGAGACCCGGGAGAACTTCGGGACGTCTTCTGGCTGTCAGTCAAGCTCAGTGGGGTGGTGGTGTGTCTAGGGGAAGGAATTTGACGACTACTTTGAGACATAAGAAGAGCTGGAAATGCTCTTCTGGGCCCCAGAATTCGGAGACCGACAGCAGTGACGCCACGGATGTGTCTTCATCCGGACCTCCAAATTGCTGCGTAAGTACGAGTTTCGTTGCTCAGAATATAACGTGCTGACGGTTCTTAGCTGTAGAAAGGTTTTCACATCTCTGTCGCTGTCCTTCCATGATATCAGAATGATGCAACAGGGCAAGAATCTCCCAGTGCATCAGCGGTGGAAAACGTGGCAGCTTCAAGTCCTGGTACTAGCAGTACGCCAGAATTTGAAACGTTCGGTCCAGGAAAGCGAGGAAATCAGCTGGTGGCAGTAGCATCAGTGACGATTGCCGTGGGGTTGTTTGCACTCGGACGAGTCGGGGGAGCTACACCAAGCCTCCCTCAATTAGCTGCTCAATCAATCCCATATGAAGAGGTACTTATATCCCGGCAGTCGTGTGTTACTTTCGTCGCTTGCATAGTCTCCCGAAGCAAGAACCATTGTGCTGACTCAAAGCCGCATGAATTCCGAAATCTGCTGGATTCATATTTTTATCTCAACTCATGATTGTAGCAACCAATAAAGCGATTGTTTCTTCAAATGTCTCTGGATGGACGGATGATCAATCTGTTACTTTATTCCACTATCCTTTGAATGGTAATACTAGCGATGTTGTCCAGCCCATATTGCATCGAGTAATTCCAGAGCTTCCGCAGCAAAAGTGTTTGCATGCTTTCTGTGACTTCTTCAATTGCCACTTTGGTCATGAGTAGAGACATAATTCAAGCCGGCTTATCCCTTTTCGTGAGTAGTGTCTCGTAATTGTGGCCACCCAGCCACAATTACGCTCAACCCGTTTTCTGGTCAGACTCACACCTTCGTTTGTCGAATCTGCCAATTCACGGTTGACACTCTGGACATGCTGCTGCAAAGGAGTGGTTTTAGGTCAGTGAAGCTAGTAGGAATTTTATCTTTGAAAGTCATCATGTTCCTTAGGTTTCACTCACAGGATTTTGTCATCGTCACAGGCTTTAGGAAATGGCAGACCAACAGTGGTGGAGTTCTACGCTGACTGGTGTGAGGTCTGTCGTGAGATGGCCAAGGATGTGTTCGTTGTGGAACAAGAATACAAGTATGATTCCTTCCCCACGCGTAGTTGCCACTTGAAGCTCACTGAAGTTTTTTTGATTGCATCTCGTGTACGCTTCATGTGTATTGAATATCTCCAGATGACGCCAAGTGAAAGACATTTGTGATATTTTACTTCGGACTACTTTTTGCAATGCAGGGACAAAATTAATTTCGTGATGTTGAACGTGGACAACACCAAGTGGGAAGGAGAACTGGATGAATTTGGAGTTGAAGGGATTCCGCATTTTGCGTTCCTGGATGGGAAGGGAAATGAAGAAGGCAATATTGTAGGTAGGTTGCCTAGAAAAATTCTGAAAGAAAATCTTGCGGCCCTTGCCCGAGGGGATAATACAATACCTCATTCTAGAGTAGTTGGTAAGTTTTCTGATACCGATTCTAGACAGGCACCACCCGTGGTGGAGCCCCGCAGTCACAGCCAGCTCTCTTGACATTTTTTTTGTACAATATTTGAAGTCTCCAGTCACGGGCTTCGAACAATTGCTCATGTTTCATTACGCCATTGAAAATTTGTATAGTAAAAATTGGGGCTCAGTAGAGCTGCTCATACAATCATTGAATAGGAAAATAGTAACAGTTGGCGTTAAGTGTTGTGCTCATTGGCGCGACCAGAATTGTGTGAACGGCCCCTTCGTGTGTAGTATTAGGAGATGGAGACCGAAATGGAAGGAATGAGAAGAGGAAAGAGTTTATGCCAGACAAAGATATTGGGCTCAACAAAATTTAGTAGGCAAAACAAATCGACCGTAGATAGGCTTCAAGGCGGTCTTATAGTGCAATGCTCACAGAAAGCATAAAGAATGTAATGTCTATGCGCAGGCAATAAGTACTGAGCGATGTCTTAACAGAATATAGTCGAACCGTAAACCCTTGTCCAGTCAACTAGAAGAGAATTAACTGGGTTCATAAATCGCCTCCTCCTATTCAAGGAGGCGATTTATAGTAAAAACAGGAGAGATATGTCCAATTGGGTCAACCTAATTAGAGTACTGAGAAAAAAAACTGTGAAGCTGGAGCAGAGTCCAGTAATTTTCTCTCAATCTTCAAGCACAACTCCAACAACCGCTATCTAGCATCCTGAACATTCGTATTACTGTGTCGTTAGATGCTAGATACAGTCATGATGATATGTGGTTGTCGTAAAACATGTGTTTATCAAATATAGTTTGCTAATCAGCGTTGAGAGTGCTGAATTAACCTTCCTGACCCCGGACCCAATGAAGCGAGAGTGAAGAAAGGAGAGATATGTCCAATTGTAACGTGAGTCAGGCGGATAAGTTAGATGCTGCGAGGATGAGATTTTACCACTAGCTGTTCTCCGAGTCAGTAGAAGTCGACCATCGAAACGCCACGAGACGAGTGTTTTTACTGAAAAAAATGAAGATGATAAATAATGTATACACGAGGTTTGGAATGTTGCTGATACCTATGAAGTCACAGGTGCTCCCGAGGGTCAAAAGGATTTTGTTTTCATCATTTTGCTCGCTGGCATATTGATCAACCTGGGTTCCATGTCGTATAGAAAAAAAATGGTAAAACATGATTAGCAAGAAAGAGTAAAGTGGTATATGATAGATAACGGCACTTGAGGAGACACAGATGTCAGACAAGAGCTGGAATCACCAACTGAAAATAAACTTTGTGTATTATTTTTTATCAATTTGGATAAAGAGCAAATTATATAGCAAGAAGTATGTTATCACCTTCCTCATCATAGGTAGTACAAGGATGAATCCAAGGGGTAGTATGAGGCTAGATTAATTTTGAACTAGAATACATCAGAGCTAAATTCTTCGAACAATTGAATTTTAACAACCTGAATACTAGAGTACATGAGAAAATATCAACTTATATGACTAACATCACAGTTGCAACACACAATGTTTATTTAGATCAATGGATACACAATGCATAAAGTATATTGATATAATCTGGGACTAAATATATGATTACATCCGCGTTCTGAATAGTGTACTATCAAACCTTTTGAAAATATTTCAAGAGAATAATCATAAAATCTTGTTGATACTTCTCAACTTTAATCTATATCTATTACAACGTATATCAAATAAGTTGATCCGATTATTTTCAGCGTTCTAAAAAAATATTTTTATAGGAAAATAAAGTTTTGGAAAACCCTATAAATTATATACACATCGTATCACAACATGGAATACTTCTTTTTTTATCAAATGCCATCGATACAAGATCGACAAGACAATTACACAACAACAGTTTCATTGTACTCTCAAAATATAACAAGCATATTTTGTTCATAATACAAGAAGATCGAATATGAAAATGTTCGGATTCTAAAGTTCCGAATTCACCTGCGAATGTTTCACCACAGTCTCATTCAATGGGCTAAACTTCAAAATATCCACCCTTCGATGGCTCTTACTACTGCATACGCTTCGCTTGCACACAACTACTTTGTTAGTAGTGTCTCTATATCAATTTTGTGACAACCATAACGTTGCTTGTCTTCTTCCCATGGTTCAACAGGAATTGTAGCTACAAATTCTATACATGAAGTTTTTTACTGCAGCGAATTAGTGTTATATACAACATGAACTTAAGGAGAGGCCAAGAGACTTCGGAAACGTAGATCACAATCGTGGACATTAGCGCCGAATTATCTCTCGATTCGTTTCCTTTCCTAACCGTATTGTCACCAGAAACGTACACAAATGGTCATTGCTTCGCAGCTAACTAAAGGTCGAGACCAGCTTCCCGGTACACATGTAGCGGTAAGCGTGGCCTCACGAGGAGTTGAAGGGGATTAAGTTTCGGTGCGGATTCCCCGACCACCTCCTCCACGTCTATGTCCAGAGGTTTCATTCCTGCCGGAAGAGAAAATTCACAAGAGTGGAGAAGTTGAGCTGCGGTCATGGACACTACAACGAGGGCCAAATTGATCCCAGCACATATTCTGCGACCTGACCCGAAAGGAATGAGATCGAAGTCCTGGCCTTTGACGTCCATTGGACTATCGACGAATCTTTCCGGATCGAAGTCCAGCGGGTTCTTCCACACGCTGGGATCTCTGCCCAGCGCGTAGACGTTGATGATCACTCGAGTCTTCTCCGGAATATCGTACCCGCCGACATTCGTGGCCGACAGAGATTCGTGAGGAATCATCAGCGGTACCACAGGGTGTAAGCGGAACGTTTCTTTGAGAACTGCCTGCAGGTACTTGAGGTGTACGAAGTCCGATTCTTGTACCAATCGATCTCTGCCCACAATAAGATCCAGTTCCTGCTGTGCCTTGCGGTAAGTTTCTGGGTGTCGCATCAGCTCTGTTAATGCCCATACGACCGTACTCATACTCGTGTCCACCCCTGCTATCAACATGTCCTGCGCAGCCATGCAGCAAAATGAGCTGCAGGTCAGTCCTGGGCTTCATAATTACTACTTTCTCTTAAACTTGCATCAATGAGATGTTAGTTCTGTCATACTCGTACTCTTATCTGCAGATAGTACGAACAGCAACCTCAAACACACACTCTTCTTCAAACACGATTCTCCATTTGGAACAGTTGAAGATGGTAAACTAAGAGCTTTAAGGCAATCAAGACAGTTCTGTTCAGGCCCAAGCTCATGATGCTTCTGCATGGCTTATATGAACTCCATGCGTGGATCTTCAGTATCATGTTCTCTCTGTGTACTGCTTGGGTAAACAATTCTACTTTAAACTGACACTTCATATCTGTCGAGTGAGCGCATACTGCTCATTAAGGTGACGATACCATGGTCAAATGCAGAGCTGGGAAACGGATATAAGTCCATGATCATTAATCTCTGGGTGTCCAATTTCTCCACATACAAACGAGGAAGAAAAACTGCTTACCATCAGTACACCCTTAATGCAGTCGTCCGTGAGCAGGCGATTATTGTCCTTTTGCAGTTGGAGTAGCACATCCACAAAGTCTTTGGCTGTTGTGCTTTGACTTGCATCCTCTTGGCGATGCTCTTCTATGATGTTGTTCAAGAATCGATCATATCTGAAGAAAAGGCTTCTCATTCTCGCCTGGCTTCCGTCTAAGTCGAATCTGCGTAGGAAGGGGATGCATTCGTACAGAACCATGCCACCCAACTCAGAAAAGTCCCTGCTCATTTGACTGAAGTCCTCTGCCTCTAGACTGGCTTTTGCATTCGTGTTCCTTTGGTTGTAGAAGCTTCGGGCGAAAAGCTCCTGGGTTATGATATTGCACCCCATCTCTCTTAAATTTATATCTAGTTGCACGGCATCTCCATCCCGACCCGCTTCAAATAAGTGTTCCACTGTGCTTAACATTTCTCTTCTCCTTGTTTCCTGCGTCCAAACCACCAGCAAGTCATCCTCATGACAACATCAGTCTCTCTCCTTCAAACGGTTGGCAATATTTTCGTATTCTGCACCAATCTTCATTCTTATCCAATCTCCACATGAGTACCAACATTGTACTGAGACATGCCACGCGTTTTAGCATTATAATCATACCACCTTAGTCCGTTCATCTTCAACTTTCTGAAGCATGCTTCTCCTTCACTTCAACACGAGTTATCCCAGTGTTAAATGTACTTATCGGGAGGTCACTGGTACCCAAACAAAGTCAGAGGAAAGTTTAAGAGTAATTACTGTTCAAGCTCAAATTGATAGGGAGTCCGCTTTCGCTCACACAGAAGCTATAAAGAGCAGACCCCGTGAAACTTTTTGGTACAATTCGAAGCTTGATTAGTGCATAGATTGACACTCGTCCTAATAATCAAACCTGTAAGTCACACAGGCTCTGTTTCCAGTGCGATACCGGGTTTTCGAAGATCTGCTTTTGAAAACGATTGATTAAATTGTTTCATGACGATCAAGGCGTGCACAGGTAGATAATTAAGAAAATTCGTTTGGCAATGCTCTCAATCAGATATTCATATGTCGTCACTTATCAAGAACGCTCCAACAAACTTTGACGAACGATACCGGGAATTAATTCTACGACAAGAATATGGAAAACCCGATCACGGCAACTTAATAGACGTAGCGTTGGTCGAGAAGATAGAAAAGCTGGTGAAGGACAGATCGCGTAATGCCTCTGATCGCTGGAGTGCAGGGACATGTAGAATAGTTAGATTGTCATAGTACAACTAGAAATTTCACAGGTAAAAAGTCCATACCGTAGATAGTTCGACACGTTTGGGGGAGAAAAGTTCCTGAGCACAAATCTTACGTAGGAAACGCCAGCGTTCTCCCATAGCTCCCATGACTACGTCCGAGTTTTGATATCCAAATAGAATTCCAAGGGCAGTACATTGAGCGCGCGAACCGAAGACATGGTCTTGAGTTTTCAAGATGACTTTGGCCATAGCTGAGGAGGAAACAATTACTGCGCGAACTGCCCCCAGTCTGACCGTCATGATAGGACCATATTTGTCGGCCAGATCCCTCAAGGCACGGTGATTGCTCTTCTTGGTAAGATGAAGGTGGCCGATAATTGGTAATCCTGGCGGCGATGGTGGAAGTCGCGAGCGTCTCTTGCTCATAAACCTCTTCATTGTGTGCAGAATTACGAGCAGCACAGCAACGCTCGCAATTTGGCTCACGTACTGCGTAGGAAGCAACATCGCCATTGTTCTTTCATCAAAATCGTTGGCCTCCATTTCTTCAGACGATTATCACCTCAGTGCTTATCACTGCGTAGAGAGTGTTCCTCCCGTCGAATCAAGCATAATTTGAACTCTTTTTCTTGGACGGGCAGCAGAGCAAATTTCCTCTGAAGTGTGTTACAGTCACATTTGCTGAGCTGATTGCGGAATTTTATAGCATAAGATGTGACCTTGGCGAGCACTTCGAGTCCTCTGCGTCTGTACTAATGTTTACGTCTCTGCCAGGTAATCGCAGCACGCATGTGTGCAACTATGATTACAATCCGTTCGATAATCGACTCAGATCAAATCTGGCATGCTTCGTACATCATGTCGCTAAATGTTAGTGAGTGACATGAACAGGACTTCGGATGAAAGTGTTTCTCAAGCTGTGTCTTGAGATGCACCATCGCGGGACCATTGGTCCTCCATTTACTTGCGACTGCGTGCAGTTTCTGTGAGATGGGGAAAGGTCACACACGACACCAACCGTCATCTAACTGCTGACACTATCCAGAAAGTTGGTATTTAAATATTGATTGTTTAAAAAGTACATTCCGTTGCGGATTTAAAGAATCATATCTAATCTGCTTTAGAAGCACACCAAATCTTCAGTACTCCTCCCGAGGAATTTTGAGATTTGTCTCGTAAGTTCCCGCGTTTCCAAGTGATGCTGCTGCCAGCTTTTGAAATTCCAAAATTTCGCATGGTATTAACTAATAACCATCCTTAGCATAATACTAAGGATAGTTGTTAATTAACCAAATATAATTACTTACTCTGGCACGGCCATGGGTAAAAGCGAAAAATCAGCGAAATTCGTAAAAATGACTTGAATACTACTCATCTTGAGAATTCGGAAGGTTGTACACGTGAATTCTTCATATCCACATGATATGAAGGATATAAGATTTATATAAAATCTTTTAAAATAAAAATTTATAACATTTATTTAAAATCCTTGCATTCTTCAAAACCACTACTGCTAGATACAACTGGGGAGAGAGGACTGGTACCTCTGAAAGTTACTCTGAATACTATCAATCGAATGCTCATATCTCGTTTTGAATTTTGTACAGATAATGTAACGAAATTGACCACATTGGATGATAACTCAGTCCTCGACAATTTACTTCTATAGCTGTAATGATTGAAAGGTACGAGCTACAAAACTTACGATTCTGTAGATGCCGGCCTAGTCACGGGGTCCACCCATGACTTTCCAGATAGTATAACTTTTTCGACTGCAACACGAAGGACGAGTGTGCTCGTAAGTTCAGAAATTGAGGGATACCTGTGGTGAAAGTCTGATCCCTGCGAGAGAATTCCGCAGTGACGATAACAAATGTACATATATCAAGAATTGATATTTCTGCTCTGAGGCGAAGAGCGTTCCAGGTGTCTGTTGGGTGAAGATCACCTAACCCAGGTTAAACACACAAACACACACACAGAAGTTTTGCAAACACGATCCAAACATCAACCGAACAATTTTACAATGAAAGTGCCGCGCTTGGCTCCTCTTTCAATTCCTCTTTGGCAGTTTCGGTTGTGGTTGTCGTGGCCTTCGTGGCCTTCGTGGCTTTCTTTTTCTTCTCAAAAAGCCGAAGTATACAGATCATGAGCATCGATATTCTCTGTCTCATCTGCATGTGAGAATTCTCTTTCTCAGTGCGTGTTTTGATGCCGAGCATCGGCAGCATCTTTCTCAGGTACCGTCCTTTGCTCTTTCCTTTCGTGCTTTCGGCCGGAGACACTTCGGTCAACTTTTCCTCTGTCAAGTCACGAATAAACCGGATTTTTGGTCCGTGAAGTAAGTTCAAGAGTTAACAATAATCTGAAGGCAAGAACGCTGGACATTGAACTTCAAGAGGGTTCACCAGATGCGCTGTAAGATGTCAACTGGGATGCGAGACGATGCGAGACAACTGCAAACTATTCTGTCCACGCCTCAGCCAACGTAACCAGACATTATATGCTTAAGAAATGGAGAAGGTGAGGTCTCAGATCCATCGTGGTTGCAGTGGAGGTACCTGTGGTGGTCAACTCTTCAGGGGCCTTGGGTTGGACTTCCTGCTGAGATTCCACAGCTTCCTGCTGAGATTCCATAGCTTGAGTGAACTTGAAGTACTCCTGAGAGGAAAGCTCGATACACAAGCCCGCTGGAGTTCCAATCAGCTCCACGCGAAACTTCGATTCTTGATACGAGTAATGAAGTATATGGAATCCAACAGCACCGAGTGCTCTGAGAGCTGCGAGCTTATGATCAATACGAGCTGTTTCGTCACTACACTCACAGGGTGTAGGTGTGGGAATTGGCCTCACTACCTCTTGGGTTTCCGGGAAGGGAAACTTGCAGACTATCATTAACTGTACTACTTAACGCAGAGAGAGTGCCTTCAAGACAGATCGTTCTCATGTACAGAATGACTTCAACGACGAACTGGTCGTTTATAAGGACATGGATTTCATACCAGACAACACTCGTTATCTGGATCTAGCCGCGTCTAGAACTATCGATTGATTGGGATCCCGATGCATCCAGTCTCTGTGCGAAGTCAGCTCCCATAGACACAAGGGACGATAGTGGTCCAGCTATGATTTCTTCAAATTCAGAAACTGGCAATTAAGCCTGTTGACAAGATGTTTCGGGCTTTCTTCAGCTCCTAATGAATGGAGACGCAAAATTTAGCGTCCGCAAGGTGTCAAAGTCAGCGCACAAGCTTACAATGGATAGAGAAGGAGAGTGAGCTGGAAAGTCCCAGCATCTTGGGAACGGATTCTCGGTTGTGACGAAAGATAAAGCTCACTTCCCTCTTCTTAGAGAAAGTACAGCTGACAGAAACAACAATGCAGCCAATTTGAGCATCAACATTCATACCGCGTGGAGTTTACGTCCTATGGGCATACATGGAGTCTTGTGGCTCGAGAAGGCATATATGGTTCCGCTCTTTCCCGCAAAGGTTCAATGACCAAATAAGAAAGGAATTTCCGCAGAGGTTTAACCAGGGAGTCTCATTGGCTGTACAGCCCCATGCAAGTGGAAATCCCAGTTGGTCTGGCTGTCTAGACAGCAGAAACAAAGAGCCGCAGTTTGATCGGCGAGAGCTCGTGTAACAGGTGCTTTTTTTGGAAGTCAATTAATGCCATAGAACAGCCACGAGTCCCCGAGTTAGCTCTCACATTATGAGAGATGATCAACGGGACTGCTTCACGTGTTAGATGCTCAAAGGGCATGGCCCATGCCTACGACCCATGCCGCATGGGTCGTAGGCATTTGCCCGGTGGAAACCCAGCTCTGTCAAGCCCAACCTTAAACAGTGGAGGAAGTTGCTATATTAAACGTAAGATCTCTTTGTACCACATGCCTTGACGACATGCCTTGCAATGCTTTCAGACTTCCCTCAGTTTCATGAGAAGTTTCGCTCAAAACCTGGAGCGAAAACTGGGCATCTGAAGGATGCAATTCGAGGGCGTGCGCAATGAGATTGAGTGAGTATCATATGGTCTGACAGTCCGTTGACCGAGGATTTTGTCTCCGCTTTTGGATCATACGGCGATGCACCCACTGGATCCTAAGACGACATCCGTGCAATCGTTGACTCAGGAGTAGAAAGTTAAAATCGTCACATCTTGGCAAAGATGCAACTTGATGGAGTATCATCGCCAGATCCGTGGGAGTTGATGTCAAGTCTGCATCGGGAGTTGACTCTTTCGATTAAAACAATGCCATTTCCTACTACTTCAGCTTCATCCTTGTTCGCAGCTACAACGATTTCATGTTGTACTTACTGCTTATAACACCGTGATGAGATAGATGGTGGTGGAGTGGAGCATCATCATCATCTCGTTCAGCTTCCTGTCCGACCGTGGAATTCATGCTAAAAATTATTGATGAGTTTCAGCTCTCGAACCAATGGTTGATAACATATGCAATGAATGACACGACTTCTTAGACATTGTAAGCGGAGTGCCGAAGCACCCGTAAATCCATGTCATCTTTTCATTTTTGCCGATGACAAATAGATGGAAACAGAGTAATCTAGCAACATCTCACATTTCGGACCTGAAGTCCAATCTCAGCATCTCACATCGCTGTTTACCCATTCTGACCGAGAGATAGAGTTACAGAGGATGTGGATTTTCAGCTTCCTCTGGGTGGCGAACGGCATGAGGCAAAGTCTTCAATTTTAATTTAATTTAATTTAATTTATTCTTCAGCTTTGGAATTATACGGAGATGTGTATACAGACTTGAACATGTTAGTGAGAGATTGAGTGAAAAACGGTTACACTAGATGATTTTGTAATCCCGTTCATTGTCCTATTGTGCAGTTTAATTTTGATATCATGCTTTCATTGCTATACAGAGCAGCCTACTGTTTTTTGTTCATTGTTTGATTTTGATAGTTAAATATTCAGTAAGTTGTTTAAGACATATGTCCAGGCATGCTTACGTCAGTCAGTAGACTAAATTAACTTAATTTAGTCTCATGAGGAAAGTTCATTTAGGAGTCTCTTAGTTTGTCGCAAAGAAACTCTTCTAAATGTCACGCATGGCAAGGTAACTCCCTGGGATAAGAGCGCCAACATAATTTTCTCACGTTTATTTAACTTATCACTTCCAGTGATAAGTTCACAACGTAGAGTCCTTACATCTCATATAAATAATTGTGCTTCTAATCATTCCATGACATTGTGCATCCACGTTTCCTCATCTTTGCTAAGAACTAGTCTTCAAAATTTAAGATTCACCTGCAGATCAAACACTTCTCTCCGTTCAAATTCACTACACGTGAATTCGAATAATACGTGAAGTCCCTTTGCACACAGTCTAGTATTTTTGTTGAAACCAGAATTCTGTATCTTCGTGATTCAATTTGAATCACATCTGCTACGTAAGAGTTCAAAAATCATTGCTAAACATTTAACTTACCATTGAAATTTTCCGGAGCCAGACAATTGATGTTGACGGCAAGCCTTAATCTAGTCACCAAAGTGAGAGGACTTTTAAATAATTTAGGCGATATGCTAAACGGTCGTCTAAATTAGGCATGGCTAAATATGTATCCTAACGATACTATTTGGCCCTAGTGCTTATCACCTTTTGAATTTTCACCTTGTTATGCTTGATGGAATATTCACATCCTTTTTGAATTTCATGTGGTGATTTTTGCTTTTTGTCTATCATTTGCTAGCCATTTCATACCTATACAGAGTGATGTATATATTCATTCTTCTTTATTTAATATACTTGGCCCTTGTAATAATTTTCTACTTTTAATCTAAAAATGCGAAATAAATTTTGGACAAGTAAAGCATCTTAATGTGTTATGATGTGTATCTTTGTTGAAAACCAATTAACAAATTGGAAAAATTCACTCGGCTATGAATATTTCATAATGAATACAATCTTATACTTTGAATGTAACGGTACTAAGTAAAAGTATAGAAAGGAATGACTTTGTAAAATTTCAAGTTTTTCTTTATTCGTCACATAATTTATGAGATCTTTTTCTTAAACAATTTTGCTGCATGAGAGATAAAGGATCAAACCAAGAAAGCTTTGAGTGTAATGTAGCAGATATCTTAGCATTGAAATTGTGCACTAAACTCTCTTATGGTTAGTTCTTTGGCTTTTTGCACCAAAATCTACAAGATGTTCCACAAGACATTGCATTAACTAATATTTTATGTAAGGTATTTTCACGGAAATCTGTAATTTTTATTGTACTTTACATTCCTGTTTGGAGTAGCTTTATAAACAGGAGAAGCTAATAGTAAGGTAATTCCTTCTCATTAGTTTCTCCTGTTACAAAAATAGTGTAGACATGAATGAATGAATATATATATATATATATATATATATATATAGTTAAGATTTTTTAAATTGCGGATATGAAGATAAAATATAAGGGCGTTTGGACTTTTTGGGAGAATTTCATGTTCTGGGGAATTTGGCAGGGCACGAGAGTAATTTTGTAAACGGGAGAAGCTACTGAGACGGTGTATAGGCACGTCTCTCGTCCTGCTCTAAGCAGAAGCAGCAGAACAATCACCCAAACCAAAGATGTTTCTTTGCAGGCTTTACGACGCCGGTTGGATCTGGAAATATGCTTCATGCGTGCACTGTGTGGAGAGCAGTATCTGGTTATACGAAATAGCCATCATCAGGCCTCTGTAGTTTAGGCATATGCCTATTTGTGCCTAATTTAAGTACATTAGGCACATATATGAAATGATAATGATAAATCGTGAACATTTTAGTCACGACTTTCCAGTCAAGAGGAGTCAAAGGAGGTCTCGAAAAGTCTTCATTCGGACCCTTTTGTTTCTGTGCCTGTCAGTAGACCTCGGCAAGGTAAAAGGTAAACCGTAGGTCTCTACTTTTACCCTACGTTTTACGTGTCATTATAGTCTACCTTTACACTCTCGTCACTAACGGCTCCTAAAAAAGGAAGAAGGCGAGCGCTGCCCGGGTGGAATTTCTGCCCGCCCGGGCTCGCATCCCCACCCCATCCCCCCGACCTCCCGCTTCGACCATGGAGGCCTTCCCGCTTTAGCCCGCCCCACTCCCACTCGACCATCGGGCTCTTTCCCTCGCGGCTTCCCCTTGTGCTCTTTCCCTCCGCAGGGAACTTGTACTTTGTATTTTTTTCCCCTTTTGCAAGGGGAGGGGAAATGGAGTAGCATGTTTGGGGCTTCCACTCTATTGTAAGTAAATTAAGTAAGTCACTTGTGACATTTGTGTTTAAAAAACATTGATAGAGGGAGGAGCAAATATTTTTTTAAAAAAATTTGTGATCATGAGATTATTGTGAAATAAAATTTATGATTTGAGTTTTTTCATTGATTTTGTTATCACTTTGTAATTGTATAATCTTTCATTATGAGTTCTCTTGTGATTCTACATCATGTTAATACATGAATAGATTTACTTAGTTTTTAAAGTACCTAGTTTTTGGGGGAAGAAGAGTGTAAGCCCCAAACATGCTATTCCCCTCCCCTTGGAAAGGGTAGGGGAAAAAAATTACAGAGTACAGGTTCCTGCGGAGGGAAAGAGCACAAGGGAGGCCGCAAGGGAAAGAGCCCGATGGTCGAACGGGAGTGGGCCGAGCTAAAGCGGGAGGGCCTCCATGGTCGAAGCGGGAGGTCGGGCTGCTTGGAGGGTGGAGATGCGGGCCCGGGTGGGCAGAAAGCACTCCCGGGTAGAGCTCGCATTCCCCCTTCTTTTAGTAGCCGTTAGGGACGAGGACTTTACCTTTTATTTTTACGTTAGGGTAATTATCGGGTTATTCGATACGGATTCTAAAATATTCAAAAATTACTTTTACATCATGGTTACCGGGTAGTTATCTTATTACCTCTATACTACAGGGTAAAAGATCTGGATTACCCGGTAATTACCTCTACCCTAAGGGTAATTTAATTTTTTAGTATAGTTTAACTAGATTGATTCAGTAAAATGTATAGAATTGTAATTTGAATAATTTTGAAAATACACATTTTTGTTTTTTTAAGATTAATAGTGTTACCCGGTAATTATGTCTTTACGTTAACATTACCCTACCCTATAGTCAAACCTCTACCTTTTACGATGTAACCCTCAAATGTTACCTTACCTGTAGGTATGTGCGCAGATAGACCTAATATCGACGGATTCTGCCATCGAGAGCCCCAGAATATTTGGCAGACGTGACGATGAGGGACTAAAAGTCCCTCATCAACATAAAAGTCTGCGTGGACTAAAAGTCCACGCAGAGGGTTTCGAGCGAGGAGCAAGTGTGGCAAGCAAGCTCGGTGTTGTGAATTTCTCCTCGTGATGATGTTGGGGTATAATGCTTGGAGATATTTTCAAGTATCGTACCTTTAAGCTTCGTAAGCCCAAGCTTCGTAAGCCCACATGAGCTCGTATATATCTCTGCGAATTTCTCCCCTTCCATCACAAGGGCGTCCGCATACCGAGTTGGAGGTCACTGAGCATTCATTCAGCGATCAGGGGATGTAGAGAACTCTGCCCAGTTGATTGTCGACCGATCAGGAACTTGAGGACATTACACACAAGTGCCAGGAAAAATGGATGAAGTGGTGGATGAATCACCGCCCACCGGGCTCGGCTTGAGACGGCAGCAGCTTCGACAGACGGGTCCATGTGAAATTTTTAAGCAGGTAAACGAGCAAATGAATCGCCCTCCGTTACGGTCGGTGATGCTCAAGGTCCACTTCCCATTTGCTCTACTCAATATCGGAGCTTCAGTGCTCCTCACTTCCAGGATCCCCAATGAACCTTCATCGCAGGTTTTGATGGCCGCCACAGCTCTGGGAGTGGCAACCTCTTGGCTGGCAAAACTCTTAGTCGTGGCTGCCACGTTCTTCACAGTGGGACGCCAGTACCGGGGAGAGAAGGTGACGCTGCTGGAAGCTCTCCGAGCTATGCTGGGCTTGTGGCCAAAATTGTTCGTCAACAATCTTTATAGCACGGGCTTCACGTTCCCCGTATTCATGGTGAGTCTAACCGCGGCCATGATCATCATCTTTAACGCCTCCTCCGATGCTGTCAAGTATTTCGCTTTCGTTGTGATCGCCTTGGTCCTCATCATTCTGGCGGTCGCGATCCAAACTTTGTCCATCTTCGCGACCGCAGTTACCTGCTATGAAAAGACTTATGGCTGGGCTGCTTACGAGCAAGCGCAGAAGCTCCTGCAGCGCAAATGGAATTCGGTACCGCTCTTCGCGCTCATATTTTATGTTCCCGTATGGATCTACGCCACCTTATTTTCATATCTCTTGAAGGATCTCCCGAGAACCTCTTTATTGGAGGAACTGTTCAGGATAGTTTCGTATGCTATCGTGATCACATTCCTTGATCAGCGGTTAATAGTTTCGGGTGCCCTGTTCTACTTCTCCTGCTTTGAGAAACCCGACGAGCAGAATGTGAGTGATGACATGGAAGCTGGGTATGACTCAATTCCCTCACAGGAGGTTTAGGTACCAGAATACAAATGGTGTCCGATTCGTCATTTCCTTTACAGATAGAGAGCTCACATCGTACACGTTCTCAAGCACGCAAATATAAGAACTGGGCATTTGCAAGCTCGAGGACGAGTTCTTCAAATGTCCAGTTGTATTCTGTCTAAGCTTGTATATAGGACCTCTAGTCATACGTCGACGATGAGGAACAATGAGAATTGACCAAATTCTCATAGTACATTCAGCGGCATATTTTCATAAGTTACGTGATTTGGAGACAATCCTCTGTGCTGAGAAAATCAGTACATGTGGCTCACATTTTCGGCCTTTCTCTTACTCCCGGACTGTGAAATATTCCTCTGTTTCGTGTTCTTGGGGGCTTTTGACTTTTTTCTGATTCCTTGCCTTCTACGAGATTTCATCATTCATCAATTCATCTTTGCTGTAAATAGCTGGGAGAAGCTACTGAGACGGAGGATAGGCACGTCTAACCAGAAGCAGCAGAAAAATCACCCAAACCCAAACCAAAGATTTTTCTTTGTAGGCTTTACGACGCCGGTTGGATCTGGAAATATGCTTCATGCGTGCTCTGTGTGGAGAGCAGTATCTGGTCATAGGAAATAGCCACCATCAGGACTCTCTAGTTTAGGCATATGCCTCCTTGTGCCTAATTTAAGTATATTAGTCACATACATGAAATAAATCGTGATAATGAAATTAGTCATCAATTAAAAAAAAATCCAAGATTAACATTCTATAGATTTTAATTAAATTTACATAATAGTGATTCAATTTTAGCAAGATCTTCTAGAAAAATAATTCTAAAAAAAATTTATTCTATCAAATTTAACCAAAAGATGTCACAAAAATAAGACATAAAAAATTTCCAATCTAAATAAATTTCTCTCAACCCTTTGTTTAGGAGAGTGTATCTATTTTTATATTATTTGTCCAAATCCCAAGTCTGGATCATACATGAAATCGTCTGAAATGTATCTTGCACGTGTACAATCATCATTATGTGAATGACTCTTACTTTCTAGATCTCTATGAGCTATCGTAACAGACAGCATATCAACGAGGTTATGGACAATCATGAGAATGATTCTTGCATGTATCTTCAGCAGGAATTCTCTCAAAAAACATTATCCCCTTATTTTATTGTTTCAAGGTGCGCAACATGTCATACTCCTTGTTATATTGCTTCAAGGTGCACAACATATAATACTGTTTACATTGGAAAAATACTTATAGAGAAAAATCAATAAGAGATATGTTAATTTATTTTTTTTTTTAATTTCAACATTGAGAAGTCCCTTAACAAGCGTTGTATATGGAAACAATGAAGCTAGTCTACTGACGAAATCTACTAATATGTTCTATCATTTTACTGTCTAGCTATTTGAAAATTTTTCTTTTTGAAACTATTCGAGAAATAATTTTTCTTTCTGAAACTACTCTAAAAATAATTTGGAGATTAAGCACTCAATAGATTTGAAATTAAGGATATTAATCATCTAGTTTTAGAATGCCTAATGTAATAGGCTTGGCCATCATGCTTCTTAGCGGGTCTGTTCAACTTCATTGCAATGTCCAGAGGATAATGTCAACTTGGTATTTGTACTTAAATGATAAACCGTATGTAGCAAGCATACATACTCTAGAATATCTGGGCAGATCCTTTGTCATTTGCGCTCCTAAAACAACATTACCCTCATGTAACCAAGTAAATAACAAAATAACAATTGGAAGATCCTATCCGCCTCGACAAGGAAGACTCTGAATGACAAAACATCGATAGTATTATTTTGGGGAATACATCCAGCAACACCTAAGGTATTTTAATTCTCAAGGATTTACCAGTATGGCAGGCTATGTGTAGCTATTGTTGTCTTGCTATGAGAATGTTCTGTTACATGCTGCCAAAATTATCATTTTTTCACAAAACTATTCGTATTAGTTTGCCTTGCAACTGTACTATAGTGTCCTATGTGTGCATCCAACCATGGTTGGATGCACATGGGACACAGAGAGGTTGTTGGAGCTATAGTAAGGCTGGCTCCTTCAGTAGAATCTTTCTAGAATTTACGTTACTTTTACATCATGATGATTTTCTATCGTAGGAGGTTACACTGCGTTTGGATGAGAAGTTTGAGCCTGTAGTCTATATATCAAGGTGATTTTTGACATGGAATTTTTTTCCTATGATTCTTGACTGCAATGGCTTATTGCAAAAGAATATTTTTTTTACTAATTTTGCAATGATAGTTTTAAAGTTTTTTTGAATAAGTAACAAACATAATGTGAGCTATGTGAACTTAGAAGACATAACTTGTGGTATCACTCGACTACAAACCTGACTTCCTCTTAAAATTCATTTAGTCTTAAAATTCAAGGTGTCAAAGTTTAGGGGTTAAGCATGTTTCAATCGTCGGACAAAGAGCACTTACTGGTTTATTCAGAAATTAGCAATTATGATAGGAGATGACTCTTGAATGTTATTGTTGTTTGTAGAGTATTAGATACAATTAGTTCAGATATTTTAGGTAGAATACTTCTCTTCTCCGATTGTAAAGTCATTTAGTTCTTCTTGCCTCATGTCAAGGGATTGTTCTTATCCATGTAACTTGATGAGGAACTAACATACTTCTGATTCCAAATTTTGATGGATACAAAAATTCATAGGTTTCTCATTAACGGGGTACTCCATCTTGAAAGCATTAGAATTATTGATACTTCAGGCTCTCCTAAGCCAGCGTGGATTTTCAACAAATTCTCGGTACCTCGGATTGAGCGTACCCAAAAAATATGCTCAACATATATTCTAGATACATGATATACCTATGCTCAACACTCAGCTCCGATTTACACATTGCAATCAGGGCAAAGCAGGACAAATCGGAGAATCGTCTTGAGTTAGAAATAAGAAATATTTTCAGTGAGGTGTACAGAAACGTATGTATTAACTACAAGTCTGTTGGAAAGTCGTATTCGCGCATACACCTATTCGAAGTAGTCTAACCTGACACATGGGAATAAATTGCTCGAGCATTTTTAACTGCTTTAGCATGCGGAGAGAACAGGTGGAAGATTTCGTTCGAAAGCAGGCACATGAGTCAGACCCCCTATGGGACTGGCTCGAGTGCAAAGGCCCCTAACAGTTTCAAACGTTGCGTGGCAGTTTAGTGTAAGTTTAAGTTGGCAGACTTACGTCTGTCAGCTTTATTCCGAATCTTTTGTAAATTGGACTAGAGTTTTTTCTGCATGGGACAACAAAACATAATATTTCATTTTAAGGCTTTCTTGTACATAGCTGGTTATTTGTTCAAGTATGCGCAGTTTGTTTTTTGATTGTGAATTACAATTGAAAAGTGAAACAGCTAATATTATAGTAAAAAACCAACAAGTTGTGCATGGGTGCATTCAAAAACTTTCTTCAAGTAAACACAAGGGTCATATATATTCCATTAGAATCCTTGTGAGTGTATGAAATTGTTGAAATGTTTATTTTATTGTCTGGAACTTTGCTTTAAACTATGTAACTATTTAAGCAATTTGTATATCATAACTTCCTACACTTTCATGGCAAAGCCTTGCGGTCACCACATGAATATTACCTCATCAAATGGTCCATAGAAAAAAGCTGTGATAACATACATCTGATCAAACACTAGATCATATAGAATCACAAAGGCACATAACAAACGTATTATACAATACTTTGCTACTCATGCAAAATTATCATTCTAATCCACACCTTTGCGTTGTATGAATCCCTTGTCTACCAACTTGAACTCAAAAATTTTCTCATATGTATTTGTGGATCCATATTTCTTCTTGTAAACCCAGTTACAATCTACCACTCTTTTAACTTGGGACAACTCAACTCAACAAGTTTCCAAGTGTTATTGGCATAAAGTGACTTAATCTACTTCTGCATTGCTACATTTCACTCTTGCTTCTCACTATAAGCTAAATCTTCAAAGAAAAGAGATTGATCAAAGCGTCATTTGAATCCTCAACATCGGCTTGAATATCATTATTGATTCATGTATCAAACCAAATGTCATATCTAATCAGAGCTTGATGTTCAGCTGCACTCCGCAATTGTCGCCTTGATGAAGATTCCGCTCGATCAATTTGTGCTCATTCTAAATGTGGCTCACTGACAATCAATTCCTCTTGTTTGACAACATGTGGAACTTCTTCTTGTGGTCCATCATTAGTGATGTTAATACCAATCTTCCTCTCAAGGATGTAAGTGATAAGAATCTTGTACTTGTCAGTAACATGAGAATGCACTTTTTCCTCTTCATTAAATGATCTTGATTCATTGAATGAAACATTCTTACTAACAATGAGTTTGCAAGCATTGACATCCCACAATCAATGTACCTTTACTACTCTTTGATAACAAAAAAAAACACATTTTTTAGCTTTAAGTCAAACTTAGTCTCATTAAACTTTTGAGTAAGAACATAAACATCACAATCAAAAAATCCTAACATAAAGTAATCACCTGACCATTTGTATCACAATTCAAACGGTATCTTGAATTTGATAGAGCTATTAGTAGACAAGTTTACCAAGTAAGCTGCAGTATACACAGCTTCAGCCTTAAACGTACGTGATAAATTAACAAGACTCAACATACTTCAAGAGCACTCCAATAGTGTGCGATTCAATATCTCAAACACAATATTTTGTTATGGAGTATAAGGTGTGGTGAGATGGCAAATATCTCCATTCTTTTTGCAATACAGCTGAAATTCTATTGAATTATACTTCATGTCGTTATCTATGTGCAAATGTTTTACCTTCTTTCAAATCTATGTCTCAACCAAAGCCTTTCAATTCTTGAAAATTTTAAAAACCTTAGACTTCTAAATTATCTAATTAGTCCAATTATCTAAATGAGATCAAGTTCATACACATACTAGTAATGTGTTATACGTTGATGAAGGTAGGGATAACTCCATCAAACATTTGAATCTTCATAGATCCAATGCCAACAATTTTGTAGGAAAAATCATTCCCGATAAAAACTGTAATCGTTGACGGAGTGTAAATCTAAAAAAACTCCTTAACATGACAAATGTGCTAAGAGCAAGCTGAATCTAAAATCCATTCATCATTTTCAACATGGACGGAAGTAAAAAACGCATAACCGGAATCCTCAGTTACATCCACGCTTGTCGAGGATTTACCAATTGCCTTACCACAACAATCTTTGCGAATGTGATCAAGTTTGTCACATTTCCATTATTTGATGTTCTTATCTTTAGACTTAGCACTTAGATCTAAACTTGATATTGATGATTTCATTGACTTTATTCATAATGATGTCTTATCACAAGAGACCGTCAATGCAGAAGACGATGGAGTAGATTGATCGGATGAGGGATGCACAAACACCAACAACATCTATTGCATGTTGTCAGTCAATAAATCAATAATAACCTTATTATAAGTGATGGTTTCCTTGTCATAATGAAGCAACATCAGTGATTGAAACTAGTATGAAGCCGACAAAGAACTCATAAACTGAATTGTTTTTGGCTCATCACTCAAATCTTTTCCAAAGTTCTAAAGATCCAAAATCAAATCATTACAATCATGGACTTGGTTTTGAATCTTATCAACTTCTGTTCGTGGAACTTCCATTTGCTTGAAGTCATTTCGCTTGAGATACAACATCATAATATTGATTGTCTAGTATTGGATGTCATGCCAATCCTCATCATCTATGTTGTCACTTTGTGGCTTAAGCATCTTGCCAAAATTCATAGCACCAAGTACACTTGTGATTTGTTGCTCCCACAATACATAATCATTCCATACATCAAATTTTTCCATCTCAAAGCATGAAATTCTTACTCATCGCTATAGTTCTTTTTTGCTCATAAAACGTAAACTAAATTCGATTAATAGTGTCTTTTTTTTCCCCTGATGCACTTGAATTGCTTTCTAGAGCGCTCAAACCTCTCATTACTCAAGAAATTCAGAAAAATCTCGTCTACAATTCCAACACTTAACCAAAAGATGTTCATAAAATGAAAATTCTCAAAATTCACATTTGAGACCACATCACATAGCTCACAAGGTTACCCATAGAAATGTGAAAACAATTTATCAAAATCAACCTGCGAGTAAAAATTTATGAATACCAAACTGGAGTGGAATAAAACTTAAATTTAGACCCTTGAGGTAATCTTGAGGATCAAAGATTCAGGGGTTGTTTATTTAAAAAACCTTTTTTGAAAATGAAATCAAATTAGCACACATCTCTGATTTGAATCGCACAATCGACAAGCGAATCTCCCATCGAAGCGACAAAGAAGTCATTTCATCCTCTATCTCACGATTATACAAGTTTGATGTTCAGCTGTCTAGAGAGTTTTTAAAATCAATTCATCACAATGATGAATATCAGTTCCCTGATTTCGAAATCCTGAAATGCCTTCTCTTCCCTCATCGGAACTGATTCCCTGATCCCAAAATTCAACTCTGTGTATAATTCAGTGAATTTGGCTCTTTTTGGCTCTTACAATCCTTGTCCGTCTTCTTCGTGACCCAAAGCTCCACTTCCGTTGCTCCAAAAAATCTCGCCTTTCGGATGGATTCTTTGCTTTCCAGAAGAAGTAAAAATGCCTCTCAGATGTGCAAAGAATTGAAGCAATTTCGGGAGCTGTCAATGGCAAATATGGTCGGTCGCTTCATACATCAATTGAAATGCAGTACCTTTAACACTGTGAAAATATTCAGGGCCGACTAAGGGACTGTATCTTGGACATCTGATTGGAGAGCCATGTGAGACCTCAACATTCAATTCCCTCGCGACTGCAAGAGATCTCATAGGGAAACTACTCATAACTACCGTTCTTCGCTCACGAGTGAAATAACATGTTTACATGTACTAAGTCATCAGTTTGAAAGGTAATTGACTCACATCCCTCTCGGCGGCAGTCTCTTCTTGATTTCCGCCTCTTTATGAACAAAATTTCAAAACGATGACCAATTGCACTTCATTTTTTTGTTCAGCGCTGCTTCTTTCAAGTTCTCAGAGAATTCAATCTGTTCACTACACCGCACAGCAGTATAACCTCCTTCCGCAAACCGAATGAACCAAATCAAATCAAGCTTCGAACTGCTTCTTCCCTCTTTCCGTGGAAGATTACCGACCGAAATCCAACACTTTTTTCAGTATTTCTGTCACTGACGGCCCTAGACCCTCATCCATGATCAACGCTCCCAGTCGATCACTAAACTTCAAATCTCTAGTCGAGACCCACTCGGCCAGTCGCTGCTAGTCCAATCAGTCCGCCTCAATTCCTCTCATCAACATCATGCCCACGACCACGACGATTCCAACTCACTCGAATTTCATGAGCCTTTCTAAAACCTCCGAATGAGAATTCAATCACATGTGCCTACAGTAAGTATTGCATACGCCCACAATTTAGTTTTCTCTAAAACCTACTCTATACAGACCACAAAGGCTTTGAAACTCTAGTATATCGACGAAATCAAATTGAACTTTTGATGAAATCAAATTGGACATTTGACAAAAAAACCCTCAACGTCGAATTTCAACAAAAAAAGTTTTGACTGGAAAATATCCTCACAAAATCGGCACCAATCCGCACAGGAAAGAATCAAAACCTGAAATTATAAATTCAAAACCGACTCGAAGCAAATGCAATCTGAAAACCACCAAACTTGAAGCGATAGCAATGATCGCAAAATGCGACGAAAACGAGTTCTTCAAGTGAAAATAAATGCGATTTTGCCCATTGAAAAATGTGTGAGTCTTAACTACCCCACCGCCAATAAAACCGTCACAAACATAAGTCGAGACTAACCCAATCCAAAGAGACTCCAGGTCGACACTTACGGGCAGTCGCACAGCTCCCAACGGTAACACTCGAAGAATTGATGTTCTTTGAGTCGCCGTCGACAATATAAACCTCAGAAGTGAAACTCTATGCCAACTGCTATTTTTAGTAAGAACCAAAAGTACATGACATTTGAGACCACCTCGCATGGCCCACAAGATTACGCATAAAAATGTGAAAACGATTTATCAAAATCAACCGCGAGTAAAAAGTTATGAATCCCAAACTGGAGGGGAATAAAAACTTGAATTTAAACCCTCGAGGTAATCTTTAGGATCAAAAATTCAGGGGTTGTTCATTTTCAAAACATTTTTTTGCATCAAGTGATCAACTTGACAATCATCTTGCAAAATTTGAGCTCAAACGGAGGTAGTTTGCCTGATCAAAACTTCCAAAATTGCCAAAAATCAAGCTTATTGTTTTATTATTTTTTGGCCGAGATTCTTCACACGAAGTGTTTCGCCGTGTGGAGTTGCTCGTCATACTTTGTTTTGCACTACCTAATTTGAATGACCCGACGTCTTGTCAAAGTCATCCTGATCAGACTCTGACTCCCCTATTGGACAGAATTTTCTTGATTTCACAACTCGCCATAGATAACGCGTCGCCGTTCATCATACTGTCATCATAGCTAAGCTCAACCCCAAACTTCAAACTTTCATAACTTTGCGAGCGCTAAACAAAATTCAAGAAATTTTAGGGCAAAACAATAATCTCAGTAAGACGGTCAAACCTATGTTTACAAGAGCAGATGATAAAGTGATGAAAAAATTCAAATTCTAAGAATTCAAAACGATTTCTTTGACAACTGAATGTATATATCTTTTGTGCATTAGATTCAAAAAATCTCTGGAATCACTCGATGAAACGATCGTATTGTTTCATAAAAATATGAAATGTGCCTCTAGTTTCACTTCCATAGAGTTCCAACCAACAGTCTACTCCAGATCGAGAGTAGAAAATTTGACAGCGCTTTGACGCTCCCTTATCTTAGAAAAAACTGTGGACATCAAAAAGTGTTCATCCTAGAATTAAGTATCTCAAACTCAATTAAAGTCCAAGCCTAATTGCGGTAAACAAAACACGGGTTAACCTTACAGTTTATAGCTCTATATGATTCTAGAGTTCAAGAAATAAGGAGAAAAAGTTTAAAATTTTTGTTTTACTTATAGACTTTGGCTTTTTCCACTCCACTTGACGATGAAATTAATACATCTAAAAAGATCAATGAAAGATTATGTAATATATATGCTTCTGAAATGACAAGTTTTGATGTCTTCAATCTCCTTATTTGGGCACTATAAATGAATTAATAGCAATGTTTCTGTTTCCACATGAATAGCTTTAACTTGCAAAAGAAAAAAACAATGACAAACATGTCATGGTCTATCATGCACCAAACTGGGTGTACCTTGAAAAATATAAAAGTGAAACTAGCACAAAGAGAATGATAAGTACACTTGACACTCCATCTTACATCTCATTCCATTGACAAACCTACAACCACTCAACAACTCTAAGTCAGCAAAGCTCATTAGAAAAAAATCTGGAATATAAAAAGAATCCATTTTTTGTCACAAATTTCCAAATTATTTGAACTAACTTTTAATGAAACTACAGAGATAAAAGATAAGATATGAAAATATCCCAAATAACGTACATCAATTAAAGAAATATCACTCAAATAACAAAATCATAAATATTATACTAAACATTTATACAGATTGTTGAATATAAATTCCAATAGAAACCAAAGTGAGAAAGTAACACACTCTACTTTTTGTGGCAAATTATAGCCCTCTCTGAAGAACCAGTCCCGACCCTGAGCTAGTATCGTCTGTACCTCTCGCTCCCGTCCACGCCAAAGTCAATTCTTGCAGACTGTGAACTTGGTCTTGAAGATCGACAACGGAGGAGAAAAGTGATAACGTAATGTGTGAGAGTGTGAACGCAATGTTCTATGTCTGCCTCCATGATCGTCTTACTTCTCTTGCCTTTCTACTGCTTTGAAACTCGCGTCAGGATGTAATTCCCTTATTTATAATGTGAGACCTTCTTCGTGCGATAACTTTTGAGTTGTCGTTGATCTGTCTATGTCACGATATTACAAAGATACCTTAGATTTGGTCATGTATATCATGTACATGACCAAATCATGACATATACAGTATATGTCATAAAAGTCTGATAATTATCCTCACGGAGGTGGGAGGATATACCTTAATGCACCACCGGGAAGTTTTCTTGCGAAAAATAAAATATTGTACACAAGTGACAAAGGTCAGAAGTCGCCAGGCCCACTAGTTAAAATACGATTTCAGAAGGCTCGGACAAAGTTCCTCGGACTGGGTCGCGTAGTAAGCTGTAGTAACTGATCGACGAGGATACAAGAAAATGCTTAAATGCCCAATTTGATTACACCAGCTCAGGCATTCGGTTTACATGATGCGGTTGAGAGAAAACCCGGTGCAGAATGTCATTCGTACCAAACAAAAACACGTGCCCAGATCTCGTGGAGGTGTTACTGGGACCTAGAACCTGATCTCAACAATTGATTACAGTGAAAGCAGAATTGTATACTGCGCTCTGCTACCTGTCAGACTATATCCAACACAGAAACTACCATTGAGCCTGATACTACTTATTAAACAGCTCAAATGGACCGCGAGGGTTACTGGGAGTGGATTCTGGTGCTTTCCGTGCGCTATAACTTTGAATTCTTTGGTTCACTACGGCTTTGGTTTCTCGAATTTACTGTGCACTGGCCCTGGCCACTCTTTTCATGAATCGAGATTCGTGACTTAAACAATTTGGATGCTCTGTTTCATAATGAGATCCAGAAGCTTCGGGCTTTTTCTCTGTTCCCACCTTTTATACCCGAGCCTTTTGGATGAGCGTGAACGTGCATTTCAGTTGTGTCCGATCTCTTTCCTTCATGTTGCCGTATCATCTACAATTTCTCAGTTGTTCGCATCGTCCCAGCCATCTTTGTTGTCCACGACGGCGGGTCTCTGTCATGTAATTGTTTCATCCTCGCAAGGCCTCGACTATGACTCTCTTTTGAGGACTGCGACATTTTACGTTCGTATATTTCTTCCGTCTTCGTATAGGTATCGTTAGTGCAGATCTGGTGAGCTTTGCAGCTTCCGAAGTAGATGTTATGCATGTGGAGTCACGGCTTCGCATTCATTCCATCCAGGCCTTCAGTGACAACAAAAGTCGAGAGCTCGATGCAATGAATCGAAGCCATGGCCTCAACTGTACAGGTCATACCAGATCACACCCGCGCGTGTCCGTGTTCACGCTGTCACGCTAAGTCAGTTTTCACATGTCAGTCACCTGGTCCTTGGCATCGCCTAGTGTTCTTTGTAGTCTCATCATCTTCATGGTATACTTCCGAAGAAGAGTACGATGTCCAGTAATCAGATCCTGTCACCGTCTTCCCATCTACACTTTCTGCAATGTGATCTATCTTCAAACTAGTTTAACCAGCCACCATGGTCATTCTGAGCCTCGTCTTGCCTGTCATTGCCGCCCCAAGTCTCTACATCCAGCTATATCGTCAGGTTTCATCGACAGGCATATCGAGGCTCATGATGATTATAGTGCACTTTTGACTTTGATTTGTCCGAGAATTTTAGATTCCCTAAGCACGGTGTGGAGCGAGAGAGTCAATATAGACATGCCAAATGTGATGTCGCATCTTGTACAGGTCGCACTTACGAAAGGAGAAGCTAGAGAGATCAATTTCTGGACGTCCTCGTAGCTTTATGTAGCGCAGGAACATTGTTGCCAGTCGGCCGTAGCCTCCAGTAGGTCGTGATTAGAATTCTCAACTTTAAAACTCGATCTGCAGGAGAAAGTGAAGCCTGTGCAGGGGAGCATTTCTCAGATCATATCTTGTGCTTTCTGCTGGTTGGATCAACCTTCAGGAAAGTTGTCTCACTTGTACAGGATGATCGGCATGAAGATGTTAAATATAACTGCTCATATGCCAATTTCGAGATGATCTAGATTTGATTTCAGGATCGAGATGCTTACATGGCAATCAAAAATGTTATGTCGACCGTAAACTAAGTAGATAGTTTATTCGACGACTTCCCGCTGTCCTTCTGCAGCAAGGTACCCTGGGGCTTTCATCGGCTGAAGCTGTCCCTTCGACTGCTCCACGTTCCTGAGAACCAATCATCCTTGAGGCTGTTTGAAGGCCGTGTATGGGTGAGACTTTGGTCGAATGATGAAGGTACGGATTTGGAAACATCGCTTCAAGATGTCGTTCATAACCAGGTCTCGATCTCGAAGCTACGAGTCTGAGCCATGTCTTCACATCTGTACCGTATGTTGTTGGAATGAGAGTCTTTTGGTCAATTTTTCGTTTGGAAGTACATCGGGTTTCTGCGTTTGGCTGTTCGGAATATATCCTCTCGAAGCCCGCAACTTTTATTTCTTCTGTTGTGTTCGCGTCATGTATGCCCGTGATCGATGCTACCTTGGCAGAAACGATCTGTCTTCTACGCATGCTCCACGAGCTTCCCACTACGAATCTCATGGGTAGAGTCTGGGCAATCGAACCTGACATGTTTTGTGGATAGCGATTTTGTCAATACATAACAGCGATTTAGTCAGCGACATAGCGACATAGCGATAACAGTTATGGCTGCCTGTTGCTTGATGTTCTCGGTCTTGAATAGTATATGAGCTTTATGAAGCTGAGGCAAGAAAGGCTGCGACCTTGTACCGTTCCGCGAAACATCCTCCGTCCCACTGGATGCAAAGTACGACTGTTCCTCCGACCTGCTCGACTTCTTATCCTTAGAGAACGAATTCGAGGCAGGAGCCATTGCACTGACAGAGCACATATGCGGGATTGCATATTTCCACAATCTTAAACGGGCGATGACAAGATTGCAATCTCTTCGATTCAATCTATCTGAGAGAAAAAATTGCAAGTGATGAGACCTGGATCCGTCCGCAATGCCTCGTCTATGTTTCTCAAGTTTGCTCTTCGATTGGACGCGTTGTTCTGCAGAGTTACAGCTGCTGCCCGAAGAGTAAACGGTATTACTGGTGCGTCAGGCGGGTCGACAGGCTGAGATTATCTACCACTTTTAATGTAATCTAACTCCGTTATCACTCCCAAACTACTGATGAGAACAAGCGGTTTGAACGGGTGGAACCTAGCGAATGCGACCTGGCAAGCTAATAATGACAGATATTCTAGACGCCACCGATTCGTAAAATTATCCCGTATCCTGAACACACGAACCTTCCGTTCACTAAGGTCTCTACGGTCAAGTAAATTTTCAATTCTACAGTTTCAATTTGTGGTTCGTTAAGGTCTCTACGATCATGTAAATTTTCACCTCTACAGTTTCAATTTGTGGTCATTGTGACACTAGCGAGTGTATAGTATCATACTACGTATTATGTAGATTGTATCTCACATGAAATGCTATATATCTTCCGAAGTTAAAATTCGCTTCATCGTCCCTAGCCAACTCTAAAGTGCCCGAATGTAATTTGTCACACTAAACGTTTCCTTTTTCCACGTGCCAGTCCACAAAAACCTATCTTCAGAATTTCAAGAATAACTATCGAAAAGTCTCCGGTAAAACAAAAGAAATGGTTTAATTTCATGTTCCACTTTAATCTCAGTCTGGTTGATATTAAAACAGATGAAAATCATTTATCCATACTCCAAGCATGACAAAATATAGCATCACAACAATAAGTTGTCCATCTTGGCTTAAAATATAACTAGAACATAATCGATGATATAATACACTATTAAGTAATTATGTATTTCAAAACTAATGCATGTGTAATTCTCCGTGTGCTAAAAAAGTGAAATGAGTATTTTCTAAGTGCAAAACCATGGTTTGTAGGTAAACAAATAAGTGCACGTGTGCACAGTTCCATATTCACCCGCCACTTAATACTGAAAGTTCACAAACACTCCTCAATGTACTATCACATAATCAACTCATGAAACAACGCTCCATGACGAATCAAGTCAGGTTTACAGAGAAAAGTGAGCTCGGAGAAAAGCTCACTCCGGTACTACACAATGTTGTGTTCTCTTCTGATATCTGTACACTATAATTGCGAAAATCCACGCAAATACAAGAAAAGAGAATACCACTTCACATCCACGAAGCTGAAAACCATTTGGAGCGCAAGGTCCGGACCACAAGTGAATGCTGAGGACTGTAACATGGAATCAAGACACTCTAAACATTAGACATACATTAATAATCAATCACAGCATCTCTAGTCTTGTTTAGTGCGAACCCAAATCAAATGGTGTAATGGGTCCCGATATATTTCTCAACACTCTTATTACAAATCGGCTGGAAAGTTGATGAGTCAGAGTCCTTGATAGTAACACGAAGGTGGATAGATTTTCTCGCCTTCAGTACCCTGAACCGAGACGTCTTGGCGGAGCCTTCTTCCAACAAGATCCAGGAGCATCTGTGAACATGAAAATACCACTTATACATCATTGACCACAAAACTTGAATACAGACACCAGATTCTAAGTCTGGTCGGTGTTATCAGTAGCATAGGCAGAAAATAGTAAAGAAGGGGGCAGAATTCATGACAGAGCACAAGAGAACCGTTCTCCTATTACGGACAATGCACTGCCTGCCAAGCCAAAAGCTGAAGAAGACATCAACAAACGACCCAATACTGGGAGAAAAAAACAGATACGCATATTAGATGCATCAGCAAAGATCCCCAATTGGGCGGAATCGTGTGATCCATGCGAAGTAAAGATAAACAACATGCACTCTTGTACAGGTATGTCTTAAAAAGTAGGGCAGGTTACACTGTATAATGTAAACAACAGTACATGTCCACTGAGTGAACCATATATTAATTTCCCGCCTGATACGTATGTATCGATACCGAGAAAAACCCTACTTGATGATCATATCCGCCCTTAACAGTTTCACAATGACCACAAAGCACTTGGTCCCCAGAGCTTTGGGTATCTTAATCAGGCAAAACGAATGAATGTCTGCTTTCATTCGATCAGCACTACGACAAAAATATCACTATAAATTCTCTGAATTTACGTTTGCAGAGAATGAAAAACATATATACAACAACTCTTCTCGCCTAAAGAACTGGATACGATACCGCAAACACTCATATATCACTCACATCAAGTAAAGACATGTCTCAGGCATATACAGGAAGATCTGCGGGGGCTCCGCCAATATCGAGATCAGGTTCGAATCATAAGAATGCACTGAGACCAGATCGGAGACAATTTTCCAAAATCGTGAAATACCTCGGGGGGATCGAAGCAAAATCAAACCCTAAATCTAGGAGCAAAGTCTCAAATTACAAATTCGGATTTCAATCCAAAACACCTGCAATCTTGCACGAACCTCTAAAGATCGATCACTAAACACTTCACACGGTTTAAAAATCGCCATGGCAGAAATACTCCATCAGTGTTACGAGCCCTAATCTACGCGACGCAGATGGAATCGCAATGGACGGTAAAAAATCACCTGGAACAACACGATAGTGATTCTCAAAATACACGCGTCTACAAATCAATGATGGTCTCCCTTCTCTCCCTTGTGCTTTGCAGCCTCCTCTGCATGCTTCAGATGCCGAATCTCAGTAGGCCATCCAACAGCGTAACCCAAAAGTCCGACGGTCATCATGACATCATTCACAGGCTTGATGGAGCCGGTCTGAATGTACTTTTGGTTGTAATTGTACAGAAAACTCCATGTGTTCTTCGACACATTGTCCTTGGTCACCACAGTCTTCACGAATGTGGGGACATCCTTGAGCTTCATGCTCGCCAAGGATCGGAACGCCATCGGAACCTTGAGTGGAAGCCTCGTGACTGCTCGTCGCAAGCCGATCGTCCTCGACTCAAACTCTTCCTCTCGCCAACACGCTTCGACGGATCGATCTAGCTCCGCAAATCGCTTCACGAGTGCTGCGAATCGATGACCAAAATGATAAATTTCTTCGCTCTTCTGCCTCCCACTCTTCTCTCTTCCCAGGCGCCTACAGACAAAGGCTAATTGTGGTCAAGTCCGTAGATCGGCGTTTCCCTTGCCACCGGATATTGCTCTTGACCTCTTTGAACCCGATATTGGCAGATGCCACTGCACTGGGCCGGGCCTTGGCCCTCGTCCACTGATTATCGGCAGTCGACATTCACAGGTCATAATTGTCTGTGTTGGTGACTGGAAATGTTGCGGAGGCGTCAATGCGGCTTCACGACGCGAGTAACCCGACATTGGTGGTGGGCCAGATGTGGCCAGAGTTGGCCTTCCATTTATCGGGGGACGCCGAGTTCTCTATTTCCTACGGCGTACATTGCCTGATCAGATACAACTAGTACTTCTTCTTCCACTCAATACTGTACCATAGGAGGTTACCATGTAAGGAAGTGGAGAACGTGGTTGATCTCCAACGTGGTAAAAGAGTCTACGGCGTTCTTAGTCCTTGTTTTCACACTGTCGTGATTTTTACCTCACTGATAGGCACCATATGGTACGGTGATTTGTTGCGGAGCATCCTGTGAAGTATCGTAAGATGTAATATCCACTTTTGATGCTTCAAACATACTTTGACAACATGTGTTGTTCATTGATTATTTTATAAGACAACGTAAAGTAGATGATACTTCATTGAGTTTCATCCTTGTTGATATGCCAAATATTTTGCCGAACATTTTTTACGACCCAATCTTCTGAGAAGATTATAGACGATTTTCCGGTTTATTTTACTGTTCAAATAGTTAATATCATGAAAACAATCATATTCACTCGTTTTCGTGCAGTTGTATTTGCATTGTAATGGACATAAGTGTCATTTCACAACTCAATATAACTAACATTCTTATATTTTTGAGAAACATTAGTTCATGGTTTAAAATATATAAGTATAATAAATTTATTTTTTCATTTATAACATTTGCAAGTATACCAATCATAGGTGATTCTTCTTTATATTGATTACACTACACTGAGCTAAAGTTTTAAGTTAATTTTATACGTAAAAATTTCAAAATAGCAACTTCTTTACGCAGTTCGATATTCTTGATCATTAAACTTGACTAAGAGGTTATTTTTTAGTTTTTTTTTTACTACAAATCCAACTCACTTGATCCTTGAAATGCCCTTCAGCTGAAAAAGCAGATCTAGAGGTTGAATTCAAGATAGTAAAAACTTCTTGAAATCAAACTTTATTTTTTTGAAGAATGTGTATACATTCAAGGAATAAGAGAAACACATGTACTAATCTCTTGATCATATCCACATTCAAAATGATTACGTATCACAACTTGCTTGTGTTAGTTAAGTTAAACGACCATAGTCAAAATTCACAAATACACAAAGAGTCAACACCAAAAATAAGTACGATGAAACTCAGGGTCATCTCTCTGAAAACTAAACTTGCGTCACATAGAGCTGTAGATACCTTTTTTTTACAACACTATTTTAGTAGTTTAACGGAACATTGTTATTATAATTAGAGTTAACCTAGACTGAAATGAATTCCCAACATTATTATTGCTAGAGAAATAAAAGTCAATGTTTTATATGAAAATCTTTATGTATGCGTCTATTTTTTAAAATTGAAAAGATATTAATTTTAATGACTCAATCCATTTAACTAAATTTTTATATTTATTGAAAATTTATTTTTTCTCTATACTTATTAATTTTTTTGATATATTTCTTGATAGTATAATACGACATAAATTTCACTTGAATAATTAAGATGATTTTTTCCGATAAAAATATTAAAGAATTATCTATGCTTTTTTGCTACTTTACGATTGAAATTTTTTTATCATGCAACATGATTTTTCTCCTTAAATATGGTTCATTGCAATATACGTTTTCAGATTAAACAGAATGAGAAATGAGTTCATTTTATAATATAATTTATCTCAAAGTCTTGCTTTGCTAAGTCAGAGAACAGTCTCGGCTATATGTGAAGAATTCTACGTGTTTCTTAGTTGAATTGATGTGATTTCATTACTATTCGGGGATCAAATACTAATATGTAGTTTCTAATATTCAAAGAATCTTGATCTTTTCATTGAGTTTCATGCTTTAAAATCTGATTTTTCTGTAAACATTAGAGTAGGCAGTGTATCTTTTAAGAAGTATATCTTCCAATAGCAAAACAAAAATAATAGCGGTTTGACTCTCTTAACTTGAAAACATAAAGTGTTCCTTACAAGCTGACGAAGGAAATTGTGTCTTAAGTGATACCGTTACTGTTATAATTTTTTTCTAGTACACTCTGACTTGTGAAGTTTTGTCGTGGTCATCTCCGTTTAAATGGTTATTTCTCACTTTCGCACTATTGCGATGAAAATGTTTGCATTTATGTTGTCAGTCGTCGAGCTTAATCAGTTGTACAAGTATTAGATGTCGGAGAAATCTAAAAGGATAACCGTTAACCTACTTCCCATGTACAAATCAGTGAATAAAATATACGATGTATATGTACTACAAGTTATCAAGTTCCGTCAAAACAGAATAATGGGTCCATGTTCATTATTCAGGGTCCAATGACATATTTCAATGGTACATAGACTAAGAGAAGTAAAAAAAGAAATGAGATTGAGATCTACTCCACGAATAAGGAATAGGACGTGAAAGATCAGGCTCTGGAGTAAGAAAAGCTGGCGATTTACATTCGATCGTAATGATCCATCGCATGTCCCGGAAGAAAAAGGTCTTGGCTTGGAGCAAAACAGGGGAAGGTGTTGCACCGAAGCTCCAGAGAAAAAAGCGTAAATGTCGTGCTAAAATAAGCCCTAAACTAACAGTTCTCTTTGCCCTTTCGCAGCGTTGGTGGTGATCACGAACAAGACAACTCAGTTGATACACAGAGAGCGAGAGCTGCTCGTGTGCGAGGAAGCGATGGCGAAGGCCGAGTTTTGATTTCCGAAACCCTTCCTCGTCTTCTCACTGATCCATCCAACCTCCACCACACCATACGACGCGTCCTCTGCTCGTGCTCAACGAAAACGCTCGATCCATCTCCGCTGCCTTAAGAATCAGGTACGATTTGCGATTCGGTGTGTTCCGATGTATCGAGGTGCCACGCATGAGAATGATTCGCTCGGGCAATGATGTCACCGTGCTACGCATATTTGTGTTTGTGGGATTCTCTCGATAGGTTGGAAGATCTCAGTGTCAGGACTTGCTCGTTGCATCCAAGCATGGTGGGGCTTGATCGTACAGTGAGGGGCAGGTGTTGATAGATAGAGCGAGCTGATAATGCGGTGTTGGGCCTCGCGTCGCCACTGCCTCTGCACGGGGGCAGGAAATTCTGCGCTCTTTGATCCGAATAATAATTTGCCGATGGGAATCAAGCAGCTACACTGTCGCGGATTGAATGTAAAATCTAGGTCGCCCAGCTCAGGCTCTTGCGAAATATAAAATTTGAAGTCAGTGTTGATGTGACCGTGTTTGCTTCAGGGCAAACAGCTGAGTGGATGGGAATCAGGTGCCCTTTCGGGTACTTTTGGAGGAAGATCCACATTTGCGCTGGTTCATCTACCGTGTGTTGAAGAATTAATTAGTTCTGTTGGAGGCCTTGGCTTGTCTTTTGCTGAAAATTCTTGGTGATGGTTGCAGAAGAGATGGAGGCAGAGGAGGCGAGAGATTTGGGAGATTATGACACTGTGATGTTTAGAACTCTAAGCGGAGCGGGATCCAGCTTTTTGGCAGGGACCATCATTGGGGCTATTCATGCGACATGGTCGGATGTGCCTGCTGTGGAGAAGAACGTTGCTTGGCCAGCTCTCCAGAAAACAGGACGTCTTATGGGATCGTACGGCATCCTTTTCGGTGCTATTGGGGCAACATTTACGATGGTTGATGCAGTTTCGGAATCTATCAGAGGCAAAAAGGACTTTGTCAATGGTGTTTTTGGAGGTTTTGCTGCGGGTTCCATCCTCGGTTTTCGAGGTGCTGTTCCTATACCTATTAACTTCAAAAGTTGTTCTTAGAAAGGTTTAATTCAAATTCTCAGTTCTCGCGTAAAGCTGGTTATGAAAATATCATAGCCTCGTACGATTACAACAGAAGAGAACGATTATCTTATCTTTTCGGAGCAAAGTTTAATATCATGGGATAAGAATAGGCAAGAATAGAAAATTAAACCATGACACATGAGATTCCCACTCAGCACACGAGAATTCTTTCATATTAAGTTGATAGTCTCAGTGTACGCTTATTTTGATGAATATAGCCGATCAGGACCATGCCGTGATTGAATCACAAGTAGAACTTGTCAAATATACAACGATGTACAAACTTTAACAGCATGAATTAAGAGACATGAGACATCGGCCAAGATCTAAACCGCAAACCTGGGATGGCGTAGGTTATGTTTCTCGACCCGTTTTGCGCTAGGACAGTTGTTGGGGGTTTGTGTACCATACTTAGGAGGTGAAGGATAGGATTATAGTACGTATCAATCCTTGACTGTTTGGAGCTTGAAGTGCAGTCTCCTTTTTCGTGCATCTCAGGGTCAAAAGGAAGAACGTCAAAACACAGTTCTGCTAATGGTGTTAATCTGTTTGCAGCTGGAAGAATACCCGTGGGATTAGGAGCAGGAGCTGCTATGGCAGCTGTTTCTGCTTTCATGGATGCAGGTGGTCAAAGAACACGTGCTCCAACGGGCAGGGAGTACTTGCCTTATCCTAGGGAGAACCGTGATTACTGAACACCAGTACATATACTAATGGTGAATCATTCACAATTCATTGCTTTGCCTTGGAAATTGCTATCCCAGGCACCTGGGTTTGCTCTGCAATTTTTCCCAGGTGTCCAATTGCAATTGCTTTCAGTTTACCAATGTCTATACCTTCACTCTCGCAAAATGAGAGCCCTGAGCGGCGTAGTTCAGCAGATATAAAAGATTCCACATTGACTTCCTGCCTCCATGTGTGTGTGTCCAGAAGTTCACATGTCACCCTCATTATTCATTTAGACCCTAACCCGAAAACTATGCGGTGTGAGACAGGAATAGACGGTTTTTATGTACTTAGCGTCGCCCTGGTGTTGAATCAGAGGCCTAAACATGTGGAGTATGAGAACACTGGCTGCAAATGGAATATAGATGCTGGTACCTGTTTAATTTCTTCCAACAGCTACCAAAGGGGGTTCTTATGCAGCAAGAGACTTAGTACATTGTTTTGCCTTCATTCGACCAAATTTTCTGTTTGGGTCTCTTCTTTTTGTTTTCTCTACACGTATTGCTCCCAAAAGGAGGACGAGTTTTGGATTAGCTGGTGTGCATGACCAAGCTATAACAGCTCAATTTGATTCTTGTACGTACGTTCATCTCCACGTAAGTGACTCGCCGGTTGTTTCTGATTTGAGTTGGGGCAGCTTCGGAAGACCATCTTTACAAGCATGAATAAAATGTTTTACTTAAAGGGAAGATCTTAGTGCAAGGACACTGATTCTTCAAAATACACGTTGGAAGCAAAATGACAATTTCTGAGAAATCATGTCAGAAACCTGCGTACTGGAATGAATTTCTCCGTTTCAGCCTGTATGTAAGGTCGATCCACTGCAGTTGCTCTACCTTCCTTGTTGGTTCCAGTTAAACCATTCCAACTAAGTAACAAGGCTATTGACTTACAGGGGAACCTAACCTGGGTCTTTTTTGAATTTCTCCCCTTAGGTGGTGTATTCATGTCTTCTTTTTCTCAAGAGAACCGCATACGAATTTTCAATCATTTTATCACTTCATTTTGCTACTTGTTCCTGCATCAGTTTGTCCTCCTATTTACTGACTGTGTAGTGGATACTTCATAATTTGTTTGGTTTTGTGAAGATTATATGTTTTGTCAATTTTTGTAGCACGAAGCAGCATTTGCAAGTTTAATTAATCGTTTTACGTTCACGACCCCTTTGAGAGTTTGTGCTGACCTGAAGGCCGGGCAAGGTTCATATCAAGTCACTTTCTAAGGACCTTGCCTGCCTCAAGTCTTTGTAATACGAATTTGTGTTGTTACTTCTGCAATTTGAAGCTGTTCGCATATTCATTCGTTATTAAGCTACAGATCTGATGATTGTTGAAGTTCTCATTGTTTTTATCAGTAACTTTTGATTGTAAACCTCTCTCTTATCCAACAGCACCTGGATATCTCCCACTGAGGAGACCTGTCTTAGGTAGAAAATATCCAAAATCACCGTCCATGTCTTTTTTTCCGCTTTTATCTATGTTCTATATTTGTCCCGGCGAGAGTCCTATCAAGGGACAATGTCGTAAGATATCAGGTCCTTTATGTCTGCTTTTCTCTAGGTTCTGTTTTTGTCCCCGCGAGACTTCTATCAATGAATGAGGTCGTAGGACATTAGCTTTGTCTAATTTATCTATGTTAAAATTGTCTGTCGAGTACAAGGCGTAAATCGTTAGATAACTGTCTCAAATTACCTTCCGTAGTTTGATCTTTGTTCTTCTCGCTTGAGAGCGCAACCGGTGGCATCGCTTTGCTGGTGGAGGCCAAGCTGTCTACAGAAATCCTAGACTTGATGCATGCTTAGAGTAGCCGCAGTTTTGAGACCCATCTATTGGAGCTTTTGTAACCGTTCTGTGGATGAGACAGTGGTTTGATTTTTCCTTGGTTGACAACTGAGAATCTCCAGTTAAAAATTGTAATGAACCTCCTCAGAAAGCGACCTATCACTCTGAAGTAGCCTCCTCTCGGTTTCATCCTACTTCTAAGTCAGTACTCTATGTCTTCATTCCAGCACCGCTCAGCTAGTGACAAGCATATGTGTATGAGCGCAGTTTGCCTGTTCACAAGGCTTCAGTCTAAGAATCGGTGGGGCCAATCTCTCAATATCTCAGAAAGAATTCGAAAGAGACAAAGCTCCTACTAGTTACTTCTATCCAGTCCTGACGACTCAGGTCTTCATGCAGGACTACGGACAAGATGAAATGTTGACCTTTTATTAGGATAGCTTTGCAAATTTCTTATCTCGTGGACCTGCCCACTATCGAGCGTATACACACGTGGATGATGTGGAAACATGGTCTAAACAAGGACGCTGCCCATCGACGCACAACTAGAATTTCGAGATTGAAGAAATGACTCAGAACTACGCTGTTGAGGGAATCTATCATCAAATTTTCCAGTTCGGAATGTACATGGGTGGATGGATATAACCATCCCATTAGTGTTCCCCGAGATGACGATAGTGGTGGGCGTAGCAGATTACGAGGATACATCTTTGCATGCTGTCCAGTTTTGCCAACAGCACATTGTTTGATTCTTTCTATCGCAGTGAACAGTATTAACGAACGATTGCAAGTCCAGTTCTTCTCGAAACTACAGGTTATTCAGTTACGCCAAGTGTTTCTGTCCACAAATTTTTCATCTCGTATGAAGTCACGTGGCGCATAGTTCTTACCTACATCAACAATCTTACTTGGTTCATGTACTAGTAAGATGGATTTGTAACTTCACCTAATCAAGTATATCAGATTTAATCGGACTTTTGAACTTGCTCGTGTACCTCAATTAAAATTGTAGCCAGTGGGTGGAGGTGAATGACTTATTCTAATTAACCATCATAATAAGAATGCCAATGACAATATGACCGATGCGCTAAAACACACTTGCTTTGGAGCATATAAAAAGTTGAGTGTCCTTACTTGGAACCTATCAAATAGGACCACATACTAATTCATTCGCGCATGAGCGCAGAAGTAAGTAAACACTAAATGTAATCAAGTGTTCAAAACAAGAATCAGGAATGAGTTTATAATTCTGTTTGCTATTGCGTTTTGAGTAGTATCTCTATATGGTGAATTCAAACCTTTTTGATTGTTTATGTAAAAAGCTTCACAAAAAAAGAATTTCTCTATTTGGAGGGTCTCCATGTACTCGAATAACTAGTATTATTATCAGGACGATATTAAGTTAGAGATATTTCTTACTTTGATTTGTATTAAATTTTGATAAATTTGTTAAAATTTATTATTCAAAAAACTATATTGATTTTCTTATTAATTATTTGAATTTTATCGGGTTTTTAACATAATAGAAATTTATTCTATCTCATGATTTGATAATATTTAAATATGATTTATTTCCAAATCATATAAAACCAATTTGTTGAGGTTAACTCAAATTGGTTGATTAACCTTGATCGTAGCTAAATTTAACTAAGAAGTGCCGCCAAGAGGGCTACACCTAAACTCAGATACTTGTGACTATACAAGATTTTTTTCACTACAGAGTTAAACCTTCGAATATTGTCACCTCTTATGAGCAGGCCTCTCTAAGTACGAAACTCCTTCCGTCTGTTCTGTATTTGGTTTTCAAGAAGTTCCGTATTTTGAATATTTTTTTTCTCTTCATCTAAGTGGTCTAACTAGAGTGATAAAAGTTCAACATTTTAGTTTCCACCAAATTCGCTACAAAGTGACCATGCAAAGTTGTAGTTCGCACAACTCCGTTTCAACCGAAACACTTGTTACAATGCATTGCAAGTCGTGATCCTCAAACCTCTCATAAACTTGTAAAAATTCATTAGCTGTATTGGCTTGAAGTTCTGCATGTTTTGGAAGCACTTTGCAATTTAAGAAAGGTAGAAGTTCAACCAGGCGAGTTCAAACATTTTGACACCTTTCTTACCTCATGAATTTGCAGTTTTGAAAACAACGGGATGTAGTGTTGAAATATCAAGATCGTTTGAAAGTTTCTTTGCAAAAACACTACATTGATCAAATAGTGGATGAACACAAACATCTTTTGGTTTTGTGAACATCGACTTCGCCATGCCTTAAATCTAATATGATTTTAATGAATATTGGACTATTCAAGGCATTAGTTTTACTCTGAAGTTCTTTGTAGGATTAGCATGTCCATTTGCCAACACTGCCACCTTAGAAAGTAATTTTTCAATGCTGAAATGGAAAAAGTATTTTCACATATAAAAACACTCTCGAAATTGTATTCAAATTTAAACATTTTGAAGAAAACAAGAGAGTTTTGTACTAAATTCCGTATGTTATTAATTTTGTTTTGATGATAATACTTATTTTGTTGAAATACAAAACATACGGAAATTTCCTTTTATGGAGAGTCTTGCTTATGAGTGACATCCTCTCATTAGTAACGTAAATTTCAAGAACCATTAGTTTCTAACTTGTAAATTTGCTCAATAAGAACACTATGTCACTATTGCCAATATTGACATGATACTATCTAATAATGACAATTTCAAGTGTAATTTCGTAGTTAAGATTCTTATCATGATCACAAAACAAGCTATGAGAAAAGAAATGTGGCATACGTTAATATAAAGGTCTATCTCAACAATTCACTCTTTTTGGGCTTTAGTATAATACTTTACTACAAATGTTATCATCAAGTGTTTCACTCAGATTTTTGTGTATTAATCTGAATTCAAACGCAATTATAGCGCCCATGCTGATCATCATGAACAACCCAGATGTGCAAATGAAGACGATATTGAAATCAAACAACACATTTATATAAAATGTACTAAGACTAATGTAATGTACGATAAGAAATCTATGTGCTTTCTTTTAACAAGTAACACCTCCCAATAGTGACATCTAACGCTACACTATTAGTAGGTTATATTCAAAGTTATGCAGTTTACTCTTGTGAGTGACAATTTCCCAATATTGAAGTAAAACTCTAGCACCAATATATGTTACTACTGGGAGGTTTAACTCTGTATTGCAATATATTTTCTCATGTGTGACAGGCGCGGACGTCGTTTTGCACCTGGGTGAACCACCTTATCTTTGTGTCTTCTTGTATTTACCATCTGACTGATTGTAACCTGTATTTATTATTTTATTGTCTCGGACTAACGTTACTCATATAATTATGAATTGAAATTATGTCCATACTGAGTTGTAAAATTATATTAAAAACTATAAAGTATAGCTTTTTTTCAAATTTTTTTATCAAGATAATATTTTCAAATTCTTTTTAGAAATCACAACTGATATTTTACTCTAAGTGATATTTAAGAAAACAAATCACTTTTTAAAAGAATGATTTTGGTAGACATTGTGGACACAGATAGTAATCACTACGTTGGATAATTCTTAGATTAAAATCGGTTCTATAACCTTTTATTTTAGAAATACAATAGAAAAGTATTCCTTAGTCTCTAAACGAATGTTGTTCAATGTCTCAGAAATGCTCAAGCTAGAATTGTGACAGTGGAAATTTTCAAAATGTGAGAATATAGTTTGTGTGGATATTCATGCTGAAAACGTATTAAATCCACTTTCGAAATTATCTTAAGGAAAGTATCGAGGATGTTGGATCAGAAGTTTCAGTATATTTAAGAATTAAAACACTCAAATGTTGAGTGGGTCGTCTATAAAGCAAGAAGAAAAGAGACAAATGAAGAGAAGATGAATGTTTGAATTTAAAACAACTTACTTGAATGCCCTCATTCATCTCGCTACCTTGAGTTAGTCATAAACTAAACACAAGATAATTGTGTGTAGTTTTATTCAAGGCAATAGTGTTTTGTCAGTGAGGTCTCTAAAGAATTTGATCGATAATTATTCACGCAGCGGTACTTTGCGAGAGCGGTCCAACCCTCTGCCTTGAGGCTCTTCTTAAGGCCGATGTGTTTTTCAACTAGGTTCAAAAATCTGTTGTCACGGATTCTTCACCGCATGAAGCCTAAAGGCACCCGCTTCTCTATTCCATTGAAGTATTGCAAAATTTCACCATATTCTTGTACCGGTTATTACAAATTGATAATAATAGTTACCTAACTATAAATTTCTAATGAAAAGAAATGTCAGTCAAGCTTATCTATTTGATAAAACCCAACAATGAAAAATCATCGTTTTTCATCAAATCGAAGTTGTTGACAAAAACTCCACATGCTTATAAGAAAGTTATCTATGGTATTCTTCTTCTTTCTGTTCTGAATTTTTTCTATATTTTTATTTTGGCATCAAAAGTACTTCAAAGTAGATTTACATGTCAAATAAAAATTATTGATTTTATTTTTGGGTACACTGAATTACTTTACTTAATTGAAAATCAAATTCTGAATTAGATTTTCAGTTGATAATAATGCTGAATTTTGTCTCTACGAATACTTACAATCTAACAGCATATTTCATTTTAACCATTTCCATTTGACTATATCCAAATGTCTTATATTGCATTTTGGTGATTGGCTAACATTTACAGTTTAAATTATTAGCTTCAGGCTATGTCAAATGATAACTTGAGTCATGGAAAAACTGTTCCTCACGCTTATGAATCTTGAAGTGTGTGAGTGAATTGTGCTTACATTCATATTTATCAGTCAATGTGAGATATTCAAATTTATGAAGCATTTATTTCATCCATTTGATTTTGACAACCCTGACCATTCAGACTTCTCCAAATGAATTGGTCCGTTCAGATGGTCTTATTCACTGAGAAGATCAATTTGTAAATTTGGTATGTTTCAATCATTTTCATCATAATCTTGCCATAATCATTTCTGCATACAGGAACAGAAACAGAAAGTCGCTGAATTAGTGAAGAATTGAAGACGTTTGTTAACGATTTCAAGTTCGTTTCCTTTACTTTGTGTAGAGTAACTTGAAATCTGCTTTTGATCTAAACAGATATGTGATATTTACAAAAAATGCTATATTATAACCAAGTAATCTGTCAACTTGTTGAAATTCACAATGATAATCTGCGGATGCAAAGGTCAAACACTTTAAATGTAAGGCACACGTAGAGTAAATTGAAGTAATATATCCAAAGCAATACAGTAGATGCTCAAGCGCAATTACAGAAAGCATTACTTTGGAAGCAGCAAGATGACAATATATACGTCAATGTTTGCGCACATATATAGGATTAACTATAGTACTCTTATGGTGATACTAAGGTCGCTTATACTGAACGACTAAATCCTTAGCTAGAGAATATGCTCTTCAAGAACTCTGCAAGAGTTCAGCGGGCACCACATGCACTTCGCAACCTTCTGTAAGACCATTCTGCACAACAAACGAACAAATCCTTGTGATGAGCTCATTTTTCTATGCAGATAGTTTGATCGAATGCCCTGATGTGGCGTGTATACGCATGCTGCACAGCAGTTTCTTCGAAACAACTTGGGAAAGTAAGTTGAGATGGTCTTGATGCGGGAAACTCTTGCGCCCCTTGAGAGAGCCATGTATTTGATCTAGATGTCGCTTTTACCATGCGACAAGCAAGGACTTTTGTTGAGAATGAGCTCCTTCTGCCGAAACGGATATGCAACTTCAGCTTCCCTGTAGCACAAGATGAAACTAAATTTTGTAGGTACAGGAAAGTTCCATTTACCTCTTTGATCGTTCCCGACTGCATCACTTTACCGAAATACACAAATGCAAGGGCTCTGCTGTCCTTCCCGTGTATCTGGCTGTAACTCTCAACGACCTTGTTCACATCTACAGCCGTATCGGTCATCATGATGACTTCGCAGCAGTCGCTCATATACTGCCAATCAACATCACCTCACTTAAGCACCAAAGAGTCTTTTGAGGTACACACCACGATTTAAGACCAGAAAGACGTAATATCAATACTACTTTCGATCTTCGGTTTGAACTTACGTAAGGCATGAGCTTGATCGTGATGTAATTTTTACGGTCGTTGTCGTCTCCATCTCGCGTAGATCCTGATTTCGAGGCCATTTGCGAATGAATACACCGTTTGATTGAAAGGGAGACCACGAAGCCCAAACACCAACGAACACAACACAACACAGACACAAGCAAACACAAATTACCGAAGTGGGAGGAGTGGATTCAGGTCTGTCATTCTTTTATAGTGAATTGACATGACAAGGGACTCAATTCTGAACAAGAAGGACATATAATTTGAAGTACATACTTGAGAAGGTGGGTCCAGATGAGTCCACATCAATGAATAGGGTCCACATAAGTCCACATCAATTTATAAAGAAATTTTCAAAAACCTTGCTAACAGCTTTTGGTTAGAACTGAGTCTCTTGTCTTTTCTTGTTGGAAAGTGTCTCTTGTACAGAAGAAACTGCTAACTCCTTTCTTGACAGCGATGTCTAAGAAGTCTGAATACTGATAATAAGTCCTTTTAATCTGACAAGACCAAAGAAATGAATATACTGATAAATAATTCATTAGCACTTGCAGGTCTCTTTCACTTCCTTTCCGTAGCATGCAGGAAAAGGAGAGTCTTGGTTGACAAACTACAAGCTGAGAATTACTGAGCTTGATAGTTACAGCTCTCAGTTCAATCGTTGTTGGACTGACGAGTGAGCCCAGCAACGTTTGTGAAGAGCAGGCAGCAATGCCTAGGACAGAACTATAAACCATGTCGGAACCTTATGAATGTGGTATAATTAAACTACAGTGGTAAGTAAGCTCTGGGAAGTTCTACAACCACCAAGTCTCGTCGTAGGGACGAGAGGGCTTTCATTCGGGCTCACACGAGAAGCGGGAGACGGAGAATCGACGTATGGCAGCGGGAGTTATCGGTGGTTGTCGGAGCTAAAAGCTGTACAATGTGAAGGTGAATAGGCATACTTTGCATGCTGACCAAAGATAACCAGACTTGCGTACACAATTCCTGCGACATGACCCATTCAATTTCTGCGCAAAGCGGAGAATCACGGATGTATGTAATTAAGTCAAATCTTCACGAATAATCACATTAGCTTTAAAATGAATAGCGGTTGTAGCTTTCAGCCCACACCAAGCGCCTTATTATGCCGTTTTGAATTTACTATGAAGGCTAAGTCAAAGTCCAAAACAAATTTTCACATGTAAAATTTCTTCATTTATATTCAAAGTTATAAATAATCATATATTCTTCAAGTTTTCCAAGTCTCAACTCTATAATTGACATGAATGGTGTTCTAACTTTGGAGAATGTTTTATCAAACCTCTTATTTTTCGTCCCAATCTTACACCAATTTTAATGTGTTTTGCATAACAGTAAATGAAAACACCTCAAAAATAAGTATTATAATTTTCATTTCTATATTTTTGACTTCGCACGTTTCTAATTACATTGAATTTTTACATGTTTATTCTCACTGTGCACCAATATGATCCTCTATATGAATAACTATATCAAGATATATAGATGTATATGAACAATCGCACCAGATTTGTTTCAGTTTCCTGTATCTGTGTCTCATGGTCTAGAACTGTTATGCTAGAGCAACATAAGTTACTTCCTGTGCGTCTAGCATGCCCTTTTACAATATCTGAAGTTAAGACAGATTGAGGCGAGAACGTGACGTAAAGAAAAGAAAATATAAATATTTCAGATTGTAGGAGAATTCGTGTACATTTCAAAGAAAATGTATTTAAGAGACAAATTTTTGTCTCTTGAACTTTTGTTTTCAATGGTGACAGATCATAGAATGATAGTTAGTTTTAAAAAAGTATTTATGTTTAAAATTAAAGTAAGTATTTAAAATCACCTCAACAAGGAAGATGAACATATGTATGACCAATGGATATACCAATTTTCAGATGTTAATTCTCGGCAGGCACTCCCGCAATTTAATGTTTGATGATGTTTAGATAATCATTTTGAATCTCTCAGCATTTGCAACCTGTAATACAACACTATGCCTAAAGAGGAATGTAATGATTTTATTTGTACATAGCAAACAGTAACTAAGCATCTATAGTTTTATCTATAATTTTCTATAAACATGTATGGTTCATGGTCAGTTTCACATTTCATCACGCTTAGGAATGTCATTAGATTCATTTACAGTCCTGAATCTTGGCGAAAGATCATTCTTGGCATTATCACTTTGTTTGAACTATCTTAACTTTTTTTATCATTTTTTTTCTAATTATTGTTCAGTTACGTATACTCTGGTGTAATTACTACTGTTATGGATGTATGTACTATACTCTGAAGGTTCCTCTTCAGCATCAGAAAGCATTCATAACTTTAATGGCTGCACTTATACTTGTATGATCTCATTCTGAGAATGCCGAATCTATACCCACCGTTGCCTGATCACATGAAGTCCGACTATTTTCCTAAAAGTTAGATATAATCTTCTTGGCTTGCTCAATTTACTTAGATGATGAGGAGATTGTTGTTAACAACGTCATTGTATTGTATTGATCGTTTACAATTTGAAGATGGAGACATGATTAGGAAACTGTAACGGAGATAGAACGCAGTGATGCGTGGTGAATTTCATCGGTTACCGTTGGATTCCCGTTACAGGTTACTGTGCTGTAATTGCAGTACAAGAAGTTGAATAAACCTAGGCTACAAAATTTAAAATAAGGTGATGATGTGCTGAATCGACTCTGTAGGTAGTTGCTGAAGTGGGGTTCATACGCATATGAAGACGGAAACTGGAAATTCTCCGAGGTTCATTTGTCTAATCTGATGATATTTCATGTTACATGACTGTTCTCTGTCGAATTACTTCTTTTTGAATCACACATCCAGTTAGTACGTACAAGGCGTGATCTGTTGAATGTTAGTGGATTTGCAGACAATACAAATATTGTTTCTGTTTAGGTGCATGTACTTGCAGTAAGTGAGCTCTGTAAACACTTTCAACTCATGCTTTTACCATCTTCGTTGTATTTTGACCAGATCGGCCATCTGCAAAACGAAGGAGTTCAGTTTCAGATGGACTGAAGACAGTGCCGTCTATCTATAAGGGTAAATCTGAAGAGTTGTGCATTGTCTGAGTTTCAAACCGTGTAGCTTCACAAAATCGTCAAAGAATGTACACAGAAGTTCAGATGTGTCTAAAGAAGTTCACATGCATGATCCAGCTTGATGATTGAACCTGCCTCGAGGAGTAGTTCCACATTCCGGAAATGTCATCATGTGTACTAAAATTTACGAGTTCATGTTTTTTGTTTTTTGATTGTAAAATATGACATTGTAAAAAACTTTCGCTCTCCTGCTGTTGCAAGTGATGATAAACCGCCACTATTTGATGATTTTCTTATAAGGTATTTATTCTGCAAAGTACAGATTATTTTCTGGCAAGTATGTTCTTATCCATTACTTCGATTTGGAACTCCATAATGAAATAACCTATGTGCAAAATACAGCTTGTAAGTTATACATGATCGTGACGATAGCTATGGTACCGAGCTAATTTGGAGCTCTAATCATACTCGAAACGTGGAATGCTTCAAATTAATATCTGATGCTGATATATCCTTCTATTATATTCTTACCTGATTGGAATGTAAGAGGCTAGATTGAAGCTGGAACTTGATGTTGATTACAGCTGTGTTCTGCAGGCCACACCAATTTTAATACTTGGAGATTATCAATTGCATGTCGAAAAAGAATCTTGTGTGCAAGAATGCTTGCAATTGTTGGACGCAAAGGAATATAAATATAAACATTTACAAAAAGACTGGACTTGGATGTTATTGATTGTGATGAATCCAAGAACTGTCTCAATAGAGTTGGTTTAGAGCTTCTCTTCCTCCTCCCAACGAACAATGTTTTGGATCGATCTCTGCTGCTAATTCATTCATTTATCCTACTCCATTCTCAACTAAGATGGATGCAAGGGGGCATGATTGAACCATGAACTGAATTTGATTACAACTTTCTATTCTAGATTCAATGAGCTCCACGACACATCCTTATTGACGCTGATTCATAGTCTGTACCGAAATATATTCATGTTGTCGTTGAGAATCGATATGAAACGAGTAAATCTGTGTAGAACATATCTATCAACGTCGACAGGTGAATTAAAGATGGATGTTCAAACTGTGTTACGTGCTGTAGCTAGCCTGCTAAATGTATGTCGGTCATTTTTAGAAGAAGTTTACACTGTCTAGTTTCAAACTTTCAAGTATTGAATTAATCAGTGCACCACGAGACTACAAAGTAAGTATTGTCAATGGGAATACTTGTAAAATATAATATTCCAAGTATATCGTAACACTTTGATTCATATAATGTACTATCATGGTCGTGAATCCTTGTAAGATATTAGAAGGATTCATTAGATTGAATTTAATGACGTTATTGAGTTCATCAGCTTTACACTACCCTGATCAGAAGAGTTTATTGGCAGTCACCAAGAATCAATTCGTCAGAAAATTATAAATACATCCAGAAGAACCCAGAGACAATACCAAAATTTGATTCATAATATGGTGGTATTGTTTACAGATACAGTTACATTTCGTGAATAAAACAATAAACTGCTTGAAGCTCTCCGATCCATTAAATGTTTGACAACTAATTGGCGTTTGTCTCGATAACATCACATAAAAAAAATATAAAACGAGCTTGAGGGAATTCTCCTATGTAACTTCTCAAGTTCAAGTTTCACCCTGATTATATTTTGAGTTAAAAAAATCTAACGATTGCAAAATAGAAAAATGAAATATAAAATCCATATCTTGCGTATATATCTAAAGAAGCATAGCTAAACGTCCTTACATGAGATCTTGTAACAACCCTGTTATCGATCTGAATACGGCTCGGTGACATTGAGGCCTTTTTTGCAAACACATCAATGGTCTTTATCAAGTCTTATAATACACCAAACACTTCCTTTCATAAACCGCGCATATACATTCACAATTCATGACAACCTACGTCTCTTATCGCTTTTCACGGGATTCGAACGGAGTCTAAATGAATTTTTTTATCAGCTCCAATGTCTGTTTGGGCTCCTTAACTCGGGCGAATAAATAGCCAAAGCATAGTCAAGAGAACATGTTCATATATTGCCACTTCGTAAAGCCACTCCAAAGTAGTGACCAGTTGAGCCCTAAGTCTCTTTCTCTGTTGCCACAAAGCATGCTTCGGCTTCTTTTGCCTGACAGAGCTGTTTGTATGCCTTCTCTGCTTTAAGCCAATCTTCCTGTGCTGTCCGTTTCTATAGATCCGACGTGGCTTTTGCTTCTTTTAGTTCACAGAGCTTTTTGGACTTACAGAAATGTTTCTAGGTCACGCAACGCACCGACGAAATCAACTTAGAGTACCCATCTTAAAGAGTATCCCAACCAAGGCTATATAGAAGCCCAATGTTTTGTAATCTCCGGATACTTAGTGAAAATGTTAGTCTCGGTGTGATGTGCAATATTCATTCTGCACATCTTACTCTTTCGTAACTTTCATCTTTGGCTGGAGTTATCCCGACCTTCGGTGAGACATTCCACCTTGGTTATATGTTTTTTTCTCTTCTTCTTTGGCAAAGCTAACTTATTGGGAATTTCATGAGAATCACTTTGCTTTTGATTCGACTCTGCGTCGTGATTGCAATATGTCATACATCTTCTTAACTCCATAATGGCATCGTAATTATTGATTATTGAGTCTACATGATTCTCCAAATTTCAGCAACTTATATAACTGCACCAAATCTGCTGCAGTCCAAGATTTAAAACTGATTTACGTATATGCATTTTATTGTAATTTTGGTTATCTTCTATGCAAGTGCTTTTGGCTGCAATATTCCGTTTGAATCCTTGAAATGTTATAAAATCATTGAATTTTTTTCTCCTATTATTTCAAGACTTGTTTCGATTCATACACGGATTTTAATAACCTATAGAATGTATCAGACTGAATTTTTTTCAAAAATTCCATAGGCTCCTTCATAAAAATCATTTCATTCAGAAGGCTATAAATTTTTTTTATGATACTATACGTTTAATTGAAGATAAAAGTAAACAAAGGCACTACTTTAAAAAATGTACAATACAAAGAAACTTAGAAAAATGACCTCATATAATCAGCAAATTTTTTTATGGAAATCATCTGGCCATATATTTGGCCATTCGGATTTTTTCTATTCCATAATGGGATTTTATTTTAGTTTTTAAAAATGATTCAACTTCCATCAGTAAAATATTAAAAAAAACCTTCTTCAATTTCCAAGTTTTATTTGCAATTGCTAATAGGCTTGAGTGAAATGCATTCATGCCTATGCATTGAGGAGTTAACTTCATTATACGAGAGGTTTCAATATTCTCCAAAATCAAATCCTACTATCATCATCAAAAAATATATTTTCATTCTTTAGAAGTGTTGAAATTCCTTATTTTCCAAATCGTTCTAAAATAAAATAAGATCATCTACACATTTTTTATAAATCCAGTTGATCTTCATATCCTGGCTTGTGTTGAAATTTGATAATCTACTGTCATTCATCCGTGTACTTCATTGAGTTGACATAGTTATTGCCTCTGTAGTAATAACCCCTCGTGTCTCATTATAAAATTCATCATAACTCAATAATATATGGAGTAGAGATTTTGAGCTTTTTAATTGATTGATGATCTGATATTGTGACAGATAACATCGTTATTGAAAATTAGTTTATAAAGTGAAAGATGACACAATTTTTAACTTTTTATATAGTTTTGATGTATACACAGCATAGTTTTTGAAATTAGCATAAAGCTTATATATAATATTCCTTGGATACATGAGTAACTTTACGTTTTATAAAAATTTTAACAAAATGTAATTTGCTGAACTTTTGTGTCTTATCAAAAATAATATGATGTAATTAATGTATAAAAAATTATTATCAATAAAAATTAGCAACAAATTCATGCTAGTTGATCGATTCAACATGATAATCTATTTCAATGATGTTTGTTTTAACAATGTTTTTCAATTTTGAATCATGAATTTTCGTGAGATGGAAAATTGTTCTTTTTTGTTGATACTACAACTCAGTTTTTCCAAAAACATTTTATTTTTCAAAATTCATTTTCGCAGCTATTTCATTACTTTCTTTTGAGTCCGAATGTCGATTTAAAAATTTAATTATCAAAATACAAAGATCGTAAAATTTTAATATATACTTAATATAACATAATTCGCACAAAAAATATACAATCATCAAAGTATAAAAAATTTATATATTTCAAATAAATAAGTAAATATTCATTATATATTGCAAAAAATGTGAATGAGTTTAAAATTAATATTTCATTTCACCAAGAAAATGAATAAAAAAATTAAAAATATATAACTTTGAAATGAAAAATATTTTTCAAATTTCTTTTTTAGAAAAAAATGCCATGAAAATTTTAAAAATTCAGTTGATGATGAAAATTAATATTTTTTTGAAAAAATAATATATTTATTTCTTTTTTTTGTTATCTAATTGTGAATGCAACAAATGATTAATATCTTAACAAATATATCTTCACTATCGTTATTTATGTTTGAAAGATTCAAATGTTTTAAAATTATATTTAGAGTTCAAGATTTAAAGTTTCGATTCAATTGATAATTCAATTGAATTGAAGAGATCACGGCACGTGATGCTTCTGCTTCGTCTGTTTGATGTATCTATAGACCTCTTGACCTTGAGAGTCCACATGTCATAGCGCGTGCGGTACATATTTCCCATCGTCATGCTATTGTTATGTACCCGGCGGTTACCGCTGGGTTAAGGCTCGGAGGGTTTCCCATCCTTTTCGGTCCTTGCTTTGCCCGAAGGTGAACTGTACACACCTTGACGAAAGGGACTTGACTACGTGGATCGGATGCTACCACGTTGGAATTTAGGAAAGTCCCGTGGCAGGAAAACGAGCACCCACGCAGTGAGTCGGAGGGCGAGCTGGGCAAGAAAGGGAGCGCAAGGATGGTGGCCCATGTCTCTCTCTCTCTCGACCCTTCCCATTCTGCTCGACATCACACTCTCGAGGGCTTGTCAGGCCGGGCCTTGCGAGCTTGAGACGGGGATCGGATCTCAGACGGGCCAAGTGAGCGGGCAAATTTTGTCAATTCGTAGGCGGAGCGAGCGGTGGATTGCAGTCGAGTGCGTCGAGGTGTGTTGTGTAGGTTTCCATGGCCGCGCTGGTGCGTGCTGCGCGATCCAAGCTGCGGAGCGCATGGCAGCTGCAAGGTGCGGCTGCGTCCGAGCTCTCGGACGCTGCTGCCCAGACGATCTTCAAGCATGGTGGTCTGAGATCTCTGTCTGCCTTCGCGATCGATCATGCTCAGCGATCTCCCGCCGGAGCCCATCAGGTTTGTGCCACTGCCAGGGCATTTGATTTGATATTGGATTTTTGGTTCCTCGGTGATGATTAGTGAACGGGGCGCGAGTTGGGATTTCGGTGTGCCAAATTTCCAAGATTGGGGTTGAGACGGCGTATACGTCGGAACGTCTGTAGACTGGTCGACAGATTGTGTGCAGTACATGAACTAGGTTTACTGCTGGTGGGGATCGCTTACGCGTAGGGTTAGTTTGCTTTAGATGCACTCCTTTTGTGAATATCACTTTGTGGATTTTTGTTGGACTCTGTTTGCTTCAGCTGATTGGGTAAAGGTTTGTCAATCCTGAGTGATTTCGAATCGCAATCAACTGGATTTTAGTGATTCGTGCAGAAGATTGGTCTCTCCACATATCGCATTTTTCCTGTGTCGGGGAATTTCGGCGACTGGTGCGGTTTTTGTAAAACACCATGAACTTGTGCGAAGAGAATGCGGGTGAAAGTGTTTTTGAGTAAATTGAATTTGTGGATTCTGAGAGCTGGTGATTATGATTATCAGGATGATGTGCCATCAGCAAGGAGAGATTACTCAACGGAACTTACGACTTCCAAGAAGAAGGAAATTAAAAATTTCACTCTCAATTTTGGACCCCAGCATCCTGCCGCTCACGGTGTGCTCCGATTAGTTTTAGAAATGAATGGGGAGGTGGTGGAGCGAGCAGAGCCCCATATTGGGTTGTTGCACAGAGGCACTGAGAAGCTCATTGAGTATAAGACCTACCTTCAAGCTCTCCCCTACTTTGATCGTTTGGATTACGTCTCCATGATGGCTCAAGAGCATGCATACTCTTTGGCCGTGGAGAAACTGCTGAATATCGAAGTGCCTCTGCGTGCACAGTACATTCGAGTGCTGTTCTGTGAAATTACGAGGCTGCTGAACCATCTTCTCAGTTTGACCACACACGCCATGGACGTTGGTGCCTTGACCCCTTTTCTGTGGGCTTTTGAAGAGAGAGAGAAGATGATGGAGTTTTACGAGAGGGTTTCCGGAGCTAGGCTGCACGCTGCTTATATCCGACCGGGTGGTGTAGCGCAGGACATGCCCTTAGGGTTGAGCGAGGACATTTTTCTATTTTCACAGCAGTTTGCTTCTCGTATTGATGAAATTGAAGAAATGCTCACCAACAACCGTATCTGGAAGCAGCGACTTGTAGACATTGGTGTTGTCACGGGTGAGGAAGCGATGGATTGGGGCTTCTCAGGTCCAATGTTGAGGGGTTCTGGTATCAAGTGGGACTTGCGAAGGGCGTCCCCTTATGATTGCTATGACAAGCTGGAATTCGACATTCCAGTTGGGACCCGTGGGGATTGCTATGATCGCTACCTTGTCAGGATAGAGGAAATGCGCCAGAGTATCCGAATTATTGCTCAGTGCTTGAACGATATGCCCACGGGTATGATTAAGGCTGATGATAGAAAGATCACCCCTCCATCCCGCACTCAGATGAAGCAGTCTATGGAATCTCTCATTCACCACTTCAAACTCTACACCGAGGGTTACCATGTACCTGCAGGAGCCACCTACACTGCCGTAGAGGCACCCAAGGGTGAGTTTGGTGTTTACTTGGTCAGCAATGGTACCAACCGGCCTTATCGCTGCAAGATTCGGGCTCCTGGATTTGGTCATCTGCAAGGTTTGGATTTTATGTCCAAGCATCACATGCTGGCAGACGTGGTGACAATGATTGGTACCCAAGATATTGTGTTCGGAGAAGTCGATAGATAGAGTCCTTGCCGTGTTCCTTTTGTTACTGGTACTTACAGAAATCATTGTTCACGCATAATGATACGCATGGACGAGAATTGGAAGGATTGACTTGTAGAATCTGTGCAGAGTTTGCAGCCTCTAGCTGTCCTTAAAGGTAGTAGATTGCTCTTCATTGGCCTCAACATTCAAGTGCATACTGATCTCATACAGCGGGTTCGGGGACACGGATTTGAGATAATGATCTAGGTCGTGAATAAACAAATCATCACGAACAAAGTTTTGGAAGCAGGTAGCCGTTGGAACTCGTGGCTGTTTGCATCATTCAGGTATTCATCTTACAAATTTTATCTTAGAACTCACCAAGAGGCCTATCATCATGTTGACTGTGAAGAATAAATGGCTTGACGTGTCTTCAGATCTACAGTTATAGATGTTACAAACCTGATGTGAATTTTCTCTTCCTGTCTTCAGCCCACTAGCATCCCTCTGATGCCTTCACGAAACAGACGTGCATTGTGAAGAATACGGCCTCCTAACTCAAAGTTTCATGTCAAGCCTTAAACTGCTTTGTTACCACTAATGCGGCGTTTGAGCAAGAAATACTGTAATTGTCGTTTCTTAATAAACCACAATGCTTCTCAGCATAGTTGAGAAAGGAAGATCAGAACTGCTGCATTTTGCCATGTATTTTCAACTTGATTAGGCCCGGACGGGACACCTAGCCAACGATTTATCTTTAGGCCATACAGTATCTTATTTTCCTACCACATGCCTACAAGCGACTGGGCCGATTCACTTTCACCGATTGGTTTGATTCTGAAGAAGAGTGGAGGTCCTTATTAGGCCTTGGAATGAGATGAGCATCGATCATGTTAGCTGGAGTATGTGAAGGTAGTGAACTAGCTTCCACGAAAGTTGGAGCTTGTTTTTGGAGGCATGAATGAATCGGAGTTATTTTCTCTCAATATAGTTGTTTGGAGTTCTAGGAACTTGTCTATTGCTGAGTTCTCTTCTTTTGCTCTCAACTTCTGAGATACATGTGTATTCAGTGGAATCTTAAAGCTTAGTTTTGGCAGTGTTTCAACGATTTTAGTTATCTCCACGTAGATCAAGTTTTTCATTTGTCATTTGATCATTGTTTGAGAGAAAATGAATGTTGCTGGCTTGAAGTGGCAATCCTCGTAATTTTGTATGGAAGTATTGAGCATTTGTAGTTGTTACTGCGCATCTATAAACCGGAAGCTGCAGGTGATTTAGAGGTCATGTGCAGTTTCATCGTTCAACCTGTTTAATGTTGAAGGTATTTACAGTTTTCCAATGTACCTAGTGACACATCAGCTACATGATCATATCTCCCGGCACATTTGTGTGTTGTGGACAGGTCTGTTTAGAGCAGTATCCAAACACCTCAAAAGCGGTTGCAGTGTTTGGCCGACGTCGCAGTGAATGAACTGCGAGCCAAAACTCACACGTTTTATACTTCTAGATTCCGTAAAGAGCTTAAAGTAAGTGCATTACTTCAGGTTGGTGCCTCATGTTCCAGGGAACGTAGTTTGCTCTACGGTGTCTTATAGGATCTGGTCGCCTACCGCAGGTGCACCAACTGCTGTTTTTAAGTGGAAGCGTGTCTTTGGCAGAATTCGGCTGTGTACTTTTCTGCACATTACCAGACTACCATTTCTACGAGAATGCCATTGAAATTTTCATCTTCAATAAAGATTTTGTATGGCGGGCATGAGGTTTAGAATGATGACCCAGAAGTCTTCTCTTCCCAACCCAAGCTTTGGACGAAATGTGATAAAAGGCTCCAATAAACCGAACATCTTTGACAAATTTTTGCAGTTGAAGAATGCTTATTGTACAGGTCAGCAGCGCGGCAGCAGCAGATTTCCACCTTCAATGACTTCTGGGAGTAAAGTGCGCTACCTTGCTCTCAGACTTGCACTTTGCAACAGATTAATTTGGCTAAAATTTCAGACGTAACGTTTCATTCATATTGGAAATGTGAAAATTTACGTTTCATTTGTTTATTCTGCACATTGACATACAACCTGATTGTTAGGATTTTCACGATCCGAAGAGGCTGGCAAAAGGTTTACTTCAAGTCTATCATTCCGTTCGATTATTGAACACCCATAACAGCATGAATATAGCTCATGAAGTTTAGTGATGGAATGGATAGGTTGATCTTCTACATTAGAAGTTGAAGCTCGAGATGGAAAGCTTGACGAATTGATGCAGCGATTCGCAAGATCTCATGACAAAATACTCAAGTAACATTGAAAATGCTAATCATCATCATCAAGCAGACAAAACCTCTCAACTTAAACCCTAAACAACCCTCAAATAAAACTTGCAAGGTATAAACAAATCACTTTTTCATTAAGTGTACTTCTATTTATATAGATTTAGTAATCTCGCGATCTTGATGCATGGCTTTGTACATCTCATTTAGTATTTCTTGCAAAGACACATTACCATTCATAAGCTCACATAGCTCTTTAAACACCAGTTTATCACACTTAACGAAAAAGTAGATGTGAGCACTTGCTTGCAAAAAACTTTAGTCTAGGTTTATTTTTTACATGGACTATCTACACATACTGCCATTCGTGGCATAAATTCTCATTTGGTTGGAATCGCTTCGACTATTCAAATTTCAATTTGATATCTCGTGATTATACTTTTCTTATTGTATCAGATCATTAATCACATAATGATCAAATTACACCACAACAACATCTGAGATTTAAGTTTTTTCATTGTTAGTACATGAAGTTTGAAAACTCTCACACCCTTTCAATGATCTTCACTCATGGAAAAAAACATATCTATTGACAATAATTTTACAAGTTATTGGATCTCATAACTGCTAATTTTTTTTACTCATGATACAATATTTGCATAATGCTTTGTCAACTCAGTCCATATCCTATAACACTTTACTCTTGTCAAAGAGTGACATGTATCTATCATTCATGTGACATAGCCTGAATTGTCTTATATGAAACTTCTCAACTCAAGATTTGATGAAGTAAACTTCTACACAAATAATATTGCTCTCTAGCAAATATAGATTATTGTGATTATATACTCAAAGGATTATCTTATCATATGATCTAACATCTAGCATGCATTTTTTAGAGTTTCATTCTAGGCAGTGTGTATTTTACATAACAAAAAGATCAAATTCTTTCTCATTTTAGCTATAAATCTAACTTTGATCACTATACGTATTCCATCAAACATTAGAATTTTCAGAGATTCAATACTCTCAATTGTGCATGGTTGATACTTCTCCATAAAAACTTAGCCGTCTGATCTTGAAAAAGTACAAAAGAACCCTCTATTGTAGCAAATATGATAAAAACAAGTGTTGTCTAAAATCCATCAATAATCTTTGCTAAGGATATAACTCTAGCATCATAGGCCATACTCGAGCAGGTTGTCCTCCTCAGGTTCGAAGCATTATGGTAACGTTTGCCACTGCTTCTTTGATTTTCACTTGACCGTCTTTCTTGATGTGGACACTCTTGCCACATCTTCAACAAATCATCATCTTACTCTTAGAGAATTTATACTTGGATTGAAATCTCTTCCTCTCAAGGATGGTACTCTTGGACCTATATCTTGTACTCTTGGATTCAACATGTTTCAAATCGTTTTCACCCTTCAAACGTGACCGACATCGGATCATAGTTAGTGCCAATGCGGATATGAATGGATATTTTAGCTCATCTGTCAAGCAGTCACTTATAACCTTGTTGTAAGTTATGATCTTCATATCACGGTGGAGGAGTATATAGAATAGTGTGTGGTATGATGATCACAATAAGCTGAGAATATATAGAGACTTCTTCTCGTCAAAAATCTTCTCGCCTAGATTTTGGAGATCTATTGTCAGATAATCGTGTGGATGTGATCTTAGATTTTAATCCCTAATCTCATCAACTTCAAGTATGTGTATAATATGTTTGAAAGTTTTCTTTAATAGAATATTACATCCATAAGTAGTGTAATCTTTGCATACTCTTTGTTTCATTCATTCATTTGTTTCATAACTGTTGAATTCATGGTGATCATTTATTATATATCATATAGTATGTCAAAAGATCCACATACGATATCTATATTATTTAGTATTGCTTGTTGATGCATATAAATTTTTAAAAATGAAACATTTCACATTACTTTTATCTTCTTTGATAGATATATCAAGCATATTTTTTCTAACATCATCAGCTCATGGAATTTGATTATAGCAAGACATTTGAACCAAAAAAATGGTTTGAATTTTGTGTAAAAGTAAAATTATTAATTCTGAAAACTAACATACTTTTTTAGTTTGATTTTTTGCATTTTTTTAATCTTTTTGAGTTCAAATTTTGATATATAGCATAATATTTTACCTCTATGTATTTTAAATTGATAAAATAAAAGAAAATTCTAGAAATAAAGAATGAAACTTCTTTTTTAACACATCAAAGTAGATTTTTATTTTTTTATTATCATAGATTAGAATTCCAATATGTTTTACATACATTCAATGCGGATTGAATATTTAACATTCTAATTTTTGAAAATAATAAAAGTTTGTGGATTTTCACTCTTTCATGCTTTAAAACAATTTTCATTCACATAGATTACTAAATTAACCATCAATTACTTATTTGGCTTCAAATTATATATTAATCATGTATTTATATGAAATATCTCACATATGCTATGTCTTTAACTTGATGCAAGTTCGCATATAGAGTATATAAATCATGACATTGTTAATGATGTTATGTTTACTATTATGAATGAAGCTGGATACTTCAAATGAAAAAAAATTAGATTATATTGAACAAATAAGTTTTAGACCAACATTGTATATGATTCATAAAGATCAAAATACAGGTGAAATTATTGTACACATTGTATTTACACATTATACAATTTTAGAAAATGTTATTTGTCATCTTTTTTGATGAGATCCAAAAGTTACAATATCAAGTAGTGTTCCATATTATGAATGTATATAATGATTTGACCTCTTTGATTCTCTACACCTAAGGTTATATGAAATTATGGATTCAAATTTTGACATTTTCAAGTAAAAATACACAAAAAATCAAAATTTCTTGATTAGAATTTCAACTTCTCAAACTTCTTTAGTAGAGTATTTGAATCAATAAGAATATTGGGTAAGAAAAAGTGTAAGTAATGAAAAATAGTGAAGCTCATGAAAAGAATCGGGTTATCATAAATTTCTTTCATTCTTTTCATGATTTAATTGTTTGTAGACTATTTTATCTCATCAATTACAACATAATATATTTATCATTTTTTTTCATTTATCTCTAGCCACATGTTATTCCATCCTTTTTTCCATAACAATTGATGAAAAATCATTAGGATAATGCCAAGTCATTAGAATAAGAAGAAGTTAGAAGTAGATCATTCTTATGTCATTAACAAATTAGAGAGAAAATCAATCGTGGAATTCCATGAGAAACGCAAAACACTTACTCATATCCATCACAATTTATTTTATAATGAGACCACAAACGACACTGCAGCCCACCATAACCCATATTCCAATAAATATACTTGTAATCTCATAGTTGGCGTCTACAGTGTGAGGGGAGGGACTCACCCTATCGGGCCTAAATATTTTTGTAATATTATTCGGCCATGAGATTAAAATCTTCCCCTAATTACAATTCTGCCCAACTTGAGATAACACAAATAATAACAATAATCAAATAAGTAGTTTTATTTTGCAGACCGTTCACCACATTCGTTTCTGGCCTCCGCGCTGCCTTCGTTCATCGAAAGGGAGGGGGGGCCGGCGCTGCTTTTCACCTATCAGGTTGAAGGCGTAAAAAAGAAACTTTTGAAACCGATAAGATTCATAAAAGTTTTTGTAGTCAATTACTAATCCACCACAATCTAGTTACAATTTCGAATCATGAAAAACTGCAATTTAGAATAGCCAAGCAAGTAATAAAATTATCATGCACACTTTTACAGTGATAAATTGAAGCTCAGTTTATTATTTTTTGTCCTCTCTCCTTCCTTATTGTCGTTTTGATCGTTGGGGTAATTCGTTGTATATATCAAGATTAAGAGCTCGTCACTTTACATGTAAATTTTGTTCGAAGAGCTACTGGATTTCTTAGAATTTGGGTTTGTGGGTAGTTCGTTGATATGTTTTGAAGTTCGTGGTTGTTTCAGAAGCTACGTTGGACGGAACTCTATTAGCAAAGATTGTATTTGAACATGGATGACATGTGACTGCATAACTCTCAGGTACCATCCAATATTTTGTATAAGACTAAATTCTCCTGATTTAGCATAACATAAAACTGCAGAGTAACATAACTCTATCACTTAAATACGTATAACATTTCTTTGAACCTAAGTACGTATTAGTATCGAATCTGAGGATTTTAATTACTGAAATTGGAGAAACATTTACACATTTGCATCAATTTCAACTCTTAGACATTTTAGCTGATCAAGTACTGTAAGATGAAGATTCAAATTTTTTTTATACTTAATCTGATCATTTGGTCTCTAATAGAAATATAAACCATAGGTACAAGAAGACCTCAGGAAATAGTCCAGTCATTTAGATGCTATGGATTTGCTGCAGTTGTAACATCCGGGACAAGGATCTTTTGCCTGCATGGACAAAGAACATGGTGAGACGTCGAAGATTGAGTCTGGGAAAAGGATGTAAAAGGGAAACGCTGAGGAGGACGACGGCGGATTTTTAACCAGAAGTTGTGATTGGCGAAATCTGGCTTTTCTTTCAAAGTCATCTGGACACAAACAGAAGCGATGGGAGAACAAGTGTATCTCATGACTGCGTCGTACGTGGAATCCTCAACCGTGCACTTCTCGAAGGATTAGTGTACTATGAACACCCTCCTTTTGGCTCAACATAACAGATTCTTGGTTGTCACAAGGAATAAAAGAGTCAGATAGAATATTATAGGCAAAGGGACCGGAGTACTGTGCATACACTGTAAGTGAAACGTGAGACGAAATCTATCGTCAATAATGGGAATCGACGGTTTCCGTTTGGTTGCAGTTGAACGCAAGTCGTCTCTCAGCTCTTGCACAGGGAGTTGTTCCAGTGAAAGGTAGGAGACGAGAAGAGTACGCCTTGAGAAGCAGAGTGTGAGAAAGAAATGAGTTCGTGTGCATCACCATCACATTTATGATGTAATTGCGATCGAAAAGTTTGATTCTCTTCTACGATGCAAGATTAACGCTTTTCTGAAATATCGATTGGAAAGAAGAAGGCTCGATCGAAATGTCACTGGTTAGGTGTCAATTCTAAAATTTTAAATTTCAAATGCGCAGAGGAATAGAGTGAAGCAGGGCAGGTGGAAGTGGTGATTTGTGAGAGGCATCTTGTTCAGGCAGTAAGTAATTTGTATCTCTGGAGGTGGCCTGTCATGATGACTGATCGGGAAGAACTCAGACGTTCGGAAGTTTGGCTGTGCCAACCTGTCTATGGATGCGGAGGGGATTGTGAGATGTTTCGCCGGCATGGGTACCCTCGCCCAGAAGATGAGATTCGTGAGAGCTATGGTTCCTGATGTTCATAGAAGATCGAATGCAGTTTCACACTCCATAATCTAGGTGGGCTCTACATCTCAGAACTTTGAATTTTTCTGTGAATGTCCTTGTGTTTTGTGAGGTAGCTCTCTCTCCCACTCTCAAGTACATGGTTTTGGTCTATCAGTTGTTTAATCCTATGAAAGAAATCAGTAAGCCCACGGAGGAGCTATTAGAAGCTTTGCTTATTTCCCACCTTTTTTCTTAGGATAAGCTGGGCCAAAACCTTGTCCAAGTCATTAGGGTTCAATTTCAAAGCCTTTTGTCTTGTCTATGCAAGAGAGATTGAGTCGAATGTCGATGCAAACTGTGTTGTTGGCCTGGAAGTAATACATGCATTAGACATCATAACCTTGTTTTACAAGTTCGGAGCTGAATTCAAATTTTTGGACAAGTCTTAAATTACCCACGGTTGATGCTGTCTGATGTTCGTCAGTAAATTCGCTGGTCTTTTGGTTCTAGCTCAATGGTTTGGTCTAGTACGAATTTCGGCATCTCAAACGGCATGGATGTATGGAGCATTGAACTAAGACTTGAATAAATAAGATTGCAGTGTCATGGCTCACAAGAACAATGCCGTTGAAATTTAGGAACATTATAATCCAATACAAATATAAAGGTTCAGAACATTCCAATCCACTGAAAGTAGTAGTAGTTTCAATGTTGTAGTTTCAAGTAAAACTGTTCTTCACTGTTGATATTCCAGTATCATTTACAGAAGCTTTTTGTATTGGTTTGTTACAGGTAGGATGGCCATACATTGCTGGTTGATCTACTGCAGTGAACGACAAATGATTGTTTTTTGCACATTAATTTGGAAGTTACTGGGACGTATACATAGCTGACTATCTTATGAGTGTTGCAGCAGGACAAATATTGGAGATGAAGCCTGGTGAAAACGTGTGGGATGCTATTGCAGCAGATCTAGCTGCCGTTACAGCTGCCACTAATGGCTCTGACGAGATAGCAGACGAAGATATTAGAGTGGAAGTACAGAAAGTGAAAATCGCTGAACTTTCCCATACATCCGATTCTCTTGAATTAGAATCTGGTGTAAACAAGAGCCATGATTGTACTGGCAAAATAGAAACCAATGATTTGCATGCTGATGGTATATCTGACTCTGGATTAGATTGTTCATCCAAGCCTTTGCTTGAAGGGGCACACAGTGGGGTAAAGGTGGGAGATGAGTTGAATGTGGACTCTCTACTTTGCCAAGAAGAGGCATCTGAGGCGAAAGACGATTATGCCCAAAACGTTGTAGAGACTCTTACATGTTCAACAGAAGAGGATGCAAACAACCATAGTCGTCATGTAGCTGATGAAGAGAAAAAGGGAAAGGAGGACAAGGGTGGAAATATCCTTGGAAAAAGGAATCGTAAATTAAACCACAGAGCTACCAGAAGTTCTGGAAAGAAACTGAAATTACAGGCGCCAGTGAATAGTGATGCAGGGGATATCTCTCATAGAGATAAGCAGGATGTCACTATATCATCTGAAGGATCCTTGTCGAAAGCTCAAAACTTACAGAAGAAGCCTGAGTGGAATGAAGCTGACGGCGCCAACATCCATTCCCTGCCTGAATTAGAAAAGCTTCAACGTGTATTTACATCTCTCAACACTGCTTGCGGATACCTGTTAAAGCAGCAGAAAATTGCATCTTGGGAAAACGTGAAGCAAGCAATGAAGCAGTTATCTGGGGCAGACAGTGAAACGATTAGTGTTGATGACGTTCGGCGCTTGTCACAACTGTGTCCTCAGGTGACTTTCTTTAGATTCAAAAATTTCCATCCATTGATCCTCCAATTTGAAATTTCATCATCTTGCATATTTTCACTTTACAGCGTACAAATTAGAAACCATAGAGTTGCTCAATACCAGAGTTGCCCTCAAACTTGCCTATCAGCAGTTCGTATGAAAGATCAGCAGGTGAAGATTCGCAAGACTGCTGTCGATTGATGCTCGTAGGGCTACCTTCATAGGAGTCAAAGGGGTGAAAACTTAATACGTTTATCAAATCTAAAAGCTCATTATCATTTACCGATTTCAAATTCCAAAAGTTCGTTCGAACTACTGGTGGAATATCTGTAAACTCAGCCTAATACGCTGGACGTATCTGTGCAGATTGTCGTGCTAAGTCAATTTAGCGGTGAAGGAGAGGACATTAGTTTTCAGATAGAGCTTTTCGATCCTGCAGATGGTGTGAAATTGAATCCACCCAACAGCTCAAATGGAAGTACAGCTGTTGATGCTCATGACGGTGGCACCTCCAAGAGCATATCAGGTAAAGTATGTACGGCTCTTATGTTATTTACAATAATCTTATTCTTGTGTGTTTGCTATCAAATTTCCTTCATTATTTAGTGCTTGTAGTTCAGAACATTGCTAATTTTCACATGAAAACAACACCGAAAAGTGATGAAAGATTCTATCTAATTAATTTTCATTTTTAACAATGTATTTAGAAATATATTGATATTTGCTCTTTATTCAGATCAAACAGTTTCCTAATTGTTGTCTCATGCGGTTCTATGTTCTGAAGCCGGGAAGAAGATCGGTGATTCTGAAGCTAGAGTTATAGTAGAAAGCCGTCAGAAAGCATTCCAAATGTCACTTGCGCAAGTGGCTCACCAATTTCAGGTGACAATTAGAAACTTTAGACAAGAGTCATGTTGTATGCTACTTCTGTGCCGCTTAATTTTCTGTTTACTTACTATTCCTACGGTTAGTGGAGAAAGCGTCCTTTGGTGTCACCGAAATTAGATCTCTGGAGAATGAACAGCATCAGCTTTGCATGAGAATCATCAGTTTGATGTGCTATGTAAAGTCTGTATTAACCTTCTAAGGGCATCTTGGACTGCTATCAAGATTCGATCTCTTTCACAAGGAACCCCAGTAACACCCAAAACTGTTGACATTCTTTCTTTGATCGTCCGATGATCCTACTTATTTATCTTACTTTCATTTCTTTCGCAGGCTCCCCAGAGTACTTCTGTTTCTGTAGGTGGTGATGAGCATCTAAAACACCCTAAACTTCCACACCCTGCAATGCTACGGCATCCAACCCATGAGGGACGTCACTCAATGGTCCCTGCTCTTATCGGGCCGCCTGCACAACAACTAGTTCTCCCACGCCCTCCTCTTCTCCCCCAACAATTACAACACAGCTACGTAAATATGTCTGATGCTTACCCCGGCCTGCCTTTCCCTTTGCCATTTCAACCTACAAATGGTTATGGACCTTTCGGTAGTTTCCCTCAGCCTCAGTGCAACAATTACGCTGGATATCAACTTTCTAACCATCCTTCTTCCATTCCATCAAGTTCCCAGCTCTCTTCTATGCCTATGCAGAGCAATGTACCTCATAGATCTCCATCCACGACGATAATTCCCCTTCCCATATATGCAGACACGCCAGAGGCACCTTCTGCTCCTGAACCCTCTCCTTATCACGGACTTTCATTGAACAAAGCCAAGCGCAGGCGATCACGTAATTGGGATACGTGGGAGGTTATACTTTTAGTTCAAGCGAAAAAGTATGAGTGGGAACGATCGGAATGCTCATCTGGTAAAGACCGAGTTGAGACTTCAGGTGAAAGGTGGAAAAAAGTTGAAAAGTTTTTGAAAGAGAACAAGGTCGTGGATAGAGATGGTATTGCCTGCAAGAATAAGTGGGAAGCAATACTTAGTGATTACAAGTCCATCAAAGACTGGAACCGGAAACCAGGGAACACCGTGTATAGTTTACTTAGTCCCGCAGAGAAAAAAGCAGCCAACTTGCCCGCAGTGTTCGTTTCCAGCCTTCTTGAGCTTATGGACACCTTCCAGGGAAAAGCGTGTCACATTTCACCTCCTTCGGTGCTCGACCCCCTCGGCAAAACCAACCCTGCAGTAAGTGGAGGAGATGCCAGTCGTGCTGAAGAACATAGTGGAGAAGCACACCCTAGTGCTCATGGAAACGGAACTCATGGATCCGCAGGTAGACGGAAGAAACCAAACGGAGGCTGGTCGCCGCTTGTAGCTGCCTTTGATAGGTTGTCAGCAAATATGTTAAACATTGAGAAAGGGAGGGATGAAAGGTCGGAAAGATTGTGGGCTCTCGAAAATAGGAAATATGATTTGGAGAAAAATAAATATGAACTACAAGCAAGGAAGGTAGATGCCGAAAGAGAGGACAGGAAAGGCTTGGTGCGGGTCCTTGGGAACCTGGCTGGAGCATTCCACAGGATGGCAGATAAGATGTAGTATAAATCCTACTGGTCCTATACTTGTACAGCTGAATTATGTGTGTGCTCATAGGAACTCATATCTTTGATGAATATCCCAATCTCATGTCAATATTAATTCTTTTTGAAGCAGAAATTTGACTTCCGTCCATGCAAAGTTTGTCTGACTTCATCCTTCATTCGGAAAATTATCACAGGTCTGTGACACTTTTGTGAATTTCTGGGACGTTGTCCTGTATATACCTCTTTACCATGTATGGAAGTTGCAAAAGGTTTGAAATGGCTATGTTCATGTCTTAATTTCTGATTCTCGGGAAGTTTCATACATGAGCCTGATGTAGGTATGAGGTCTAAACTTTGACAGGTCACTTCTGATTCAAATCGTGCATATGTTAAGAGATCCATATAGCAGCATTTTCTCTTACTAATCATATAGCTGATTTAGGTGGATTAGAATAAAGTAGGAAATTAGATTGTCTTCGTAACAACATCTCCATTTTTACTCTCATAAAGGACTGCCTCTCCAAGATCTCGACTCACTGACTGGAAGATCAGTAGGACAGCATAGATGACTTCCACTACATTGTAGATATGCAAGGCTGTCAACATCAGTTAGATTCAGTAAGACTTCATATGGTTTTCTATGATACAAGTGAAGTAATCAGCGTAGGATGGGTCTTTTGTTGGAGTTGATAGGACATGAATCCATCTCTCATTAATTGGACAGCTAGAGGAGATATGACATTCGATAAGAAGGCAGCAATGTTGTGCATAGGCATAGACTCACAAGCAGCAGACGGTGGTCAAGTCGCGGACCCATGGCTTGGTTAAACGGGGGCTAAGATCCCTTTGCTTGAGCTGCATGCGGGGAACTCGCGATTCCACAGTTGAATGACCCTACCTATCTCTACTGTATATATTTTCCTTTTTCCTTAATAAAATGTAAGATTTCTAACATATGGGTCTTTTTACACCAAAACCTCACTTGGCTTCGAAGCAACCAATATTGATTGATACTTTGTTGATGGTGTATGGTCTTTTAGCTTTGTTTCTACATACTGGTGTACTGAAATTAAGAAAAAGCACATACCTTGAGTCTACCTTCATATGGTGGTAAAAGCTTAGAGCAAAAAAGGGAGAGAACCCCTGATCCATGTCATGTAAACAGCTTGGCATACTTTCCTCCAGAAGTTTTGCTTACACAATACAAGGACAAAAGTAGGATTTAGCCATAGCCATGCATTTATGCCAAAAGATCCCAAGGTCTTACCCAAGACTTTGGAAGCTCAATTTCTAAGATATTGTATGACAAGACATACATATGTTTGCAAGCCTTGTGAAAAACGTTGCAGATTTTATTTCTGCTTAGAGAGATTTATAGGTGATTGAAAAATATCAATCTTTCGCTCAAAAGATACAAGCTACAACCTCTAACGTTTGTTTAGTCTGGGTCAGTAGGGGTACGACGTAATCAAATACAACAAGCTTTGTGGCAGTAAGGTGAAGGACAAGTGGAAGGTCATGGATCACGCCAAGATTTTGAGGTCAAAACCATCCAACTACATCGACATAATCAAATACAACAAGCTTTGTGACAGTAAGGTGAAGTACAAGTGGAAGGTCATGGATCAAGCCAAGATGTTGAGGTCAAAACCATCCAACTACATCGACAATGATTGAATTTTTTATTTTTTTTAAAAAACCTAGTATTGTCATACTTCATTTGCAACCTTTAGTATTGAAGCAAATGTATGAGTATGACAAATATAACATTCTTTGTGAAACCCTTGAATGACAATTTTATCGCAAAAAGCTATTTAACAGGTTGTAACTTCCTTGAAGCTGATGAGCTTCAAAGATGAAAGATTTTGACACGAAGATCCAAGATCACATCGATGCATTCGATGATCTTTAGAGTCTTGGACAGGAAATAGTTCATGAAAATACAAGAAAAAATGTCATCTTATTAATCACTATCATATGATAGTGATCAAGAAAAATAACAAGTTAAAGGATTATACTGATATGTTTTCACCTATAGCAAAGTATGTTACAATTTGTTTTATATGTGCACTTGCAGTCTTATTTAATCTTGTTATAGATAAGATGGACGTAGTTTCAGCATTTTTCTATGAATCTCTAGAGGAAAAAGTCTACATAAAACAAAAGGTTGGCTTTGAAAACATTTTTTTAGAGAAATTGGTTTGTAGATTGCTAAAATAATTTTATGGATTGTAGCAAACTACTTGATAGTGGAATGCAAGATTTGATGAAATCATGAAAGCATAAGGTTTTTCATAGAGTGTGTATGATTCTTGTGTATACTGAAAAAGATTAATAAAGAGATCTTCAATCTTATTACTCTAGTATTCTACATGGATGACATGCTTATCTTGGCGACGTTGAAAGATGCAAAAAGCAATTGAAGTCTACATTCAATATGAAAGATTTGGGTTAGTCCAAGAGTATATTACAGATGAACATTTATAGAGATTGGATGAAGAAGAGTCTATGATTGAATCAAGATTGATACAATTAATGTGTGTTTGACAAGTTTAACACGGTAGACTCTAAAGTAATATGAACTCCTTTAACAACATTTTGTAAATTTTTCAATGTTCAACTAATGTTATTGAGAATTTAAAGATGTCATATGTTTATTACTAGCTGTGAACAGTCTCATGTATTTGATGGTGTGGACAAAGCGTGATATTACTCTGACAATGTTCAAGATAAACATGTACATGTCAAATCTTGAAAAAGTGCACTCGGAAGAAGTGAAATGAAATCTCAAGTATTTGAAAACTACTAAGTATAATGATTTATTGTTTGATGATTTTTAATCAATGCATGTATTTACACTTAATTATGGATGCATTAGTTAGAAAAAAATCTTGCAAAAGTGCATTGTTCAGTATACAATAAAAGTCGAATATGTAAGAAAAGCATAAGCAAAAAAAAAACTATTTTGTTATATAAACTTATCAATGAGATAAGATTGAAACATGAGGTTGTCAATCTTCACCATGATAGTCCGAATGCATTATATCTTGCTGCAAATCAAGTGATGAACATCAGACTTAAAGACATTGACATCATGTATCACTTTATCAAACTTGCAATTTTTGATAAAAAAGAAAGCTAATCACGATTGATGGTAAATTCAATTTAGCTAATGCGTTGACCAATGTTATTCTTTGGAGAGCTTAAATAGACATTGTGCTACTATGCACATTTCACATTAAGAGCTCAAGTAGAATTTTCTAGCAATCTTTGGCTACGTCTTAGTTCTAGTTAGCTCTAATTTAAAGAGATACCTTTGTTAGGCTTACTTCTAGTACTTTTCGCACAATAATTACATAGGCTAAGCAGGTTATTGATCCCCGACCTATATTAAGGGGGAGATTGTTAGGTGAGCTCTTATAAAAAGTAATGCATCGGGAGTCCTCTCTATATACGGCACATACGGAACTTTTGAGTCAAAGTTCCGTATTTCGTTTTCTTAAAGTTCCGTATTTGGATCATAAATGACTTCGTTCACTTTGGAGGCGCTACTAACTACTAACAAACTTAAACGGCAGGTACCGTTTCGAACATTATTTGACTTGAGAACCTTCCCACACACACTCTTCGCGAAATCAGTTCCAATCCATCTCTTTGTGCAGGTACAAGGTGTTCAAAGGTCGAGAGAGAGAAAATTCGAGCACGTATGAAGCAGTGTATGATCCGATGAAAAGATTTTCCATTCTTCTCCATTCTTCGTGGCGTAGATGCTACAAATGATCCAGCAAATGCATCGCTTCTTTGACAATTCGGAACGAGATAGGATGAACCCGGAACCGCGCGATAGCCTCCGAGTTTTTCCATGCCAAGAAAACGAGAGGGGAATACTTCTCCCTTGCTGATAACAACGTCCACGTCTCTTGTGCAGTGGTTCAAAAGTCAGGCGTCATACTCCGGTGTAGAGAGCAGCGCAGAAAAGTTATGTTGTGGCATTCCGGGTTTGAGAGCTGATCGTTGCTACTACAGCAAGTTTTTCAGGTAGGCAAAGTCACCCGTACAGGCGTATTGTGAGGCGCTTTGCTCTTCTAGAAGAAGAGCAAAGCGGACGATCTCTTGAGTAAGATTTTGGTTTCTATTTTCACTGGAGTAGCTAAGGTTGTCTGTGATATGTCACTCCCATTTCTCTTAAAGGTATATTACACTGTCGTCAAATTTGAAATTTATTAAAGAAAACATGACAGATTTATGTCATGTTCCGTATGTTACTTATTTTGTTTTGAAAATGTTCCTTATTTTGACGAGATACGGAACATAAAGATTTCGCCCTATATAGAGAGGCCTGTGCATCGGTGATGCATTGTTTGTGACAGTGAGTTTACAATAGCAGGAAAATTGACTTTAGTATTTCAGTTGAATTTGCTATGTCTCTATTTAACTACTTAGCCCGATGAGTCTGCTTGTTACGTAATATATTGTCTATGTGTTCTTATGATCATTGGCAGAGGGAGAAATCAAAAAATATCCTATGTCTTATGGTATGGGTTCTAACTATCTCGTGTGAAATTACGCAATAAAAAACTGACATGATACTATGAGTTACACACTAATAATATACATATCATTTCCCATCAACACACATGCACACATACATTTTTACTTACCAACCATATGAAATTGGTGACTTGAAACTTGAAGATTATCTACCACAAGTCAACTTCATTTTGACTAACCTTTACTTTAGTCTTAATAAACTAAAGATCATTATTCAAATCACAATTTTCATGTTGATAGATCAAAAAATGATGTGCTTTCATCTCTATATATAAAAATTGGGTGTAAAGATAGATGAAAATTTATCTCTTGTTGTTATATCTTGAAAAAATAGAATTAAATAATACCACGATAATTTTGAAAATCAAACAAAGCAAGATGATGATCATGAAAAGTCAAAACCTTGTTATTGAAATAATAAAAAACAAAGCAAGAAGTGATAATGTTTTTTGAAATCAAACAACATTGAAATTTAAATTTTTTCTTTTGGCAAAATCTTGAAGCCCAAATTTTTAATATTTCACAAAAAATATTATAAAAATGTTACAGTGGTATGTACTATCACTAATTTTATTTTTAAATAAAATTTTATGATATTTTTTTGAAAAAATTAATATTTATGATTTTATTCTATAATTTGAAGATTTAGAGTGACAATTGTAAAATCTAAATTAACATATAATATTTCCATTCTTAATTAAGGTTATCTTTATAAAAAATATCTGATTTCCTATGAAAATTTCATTCAATATATATATATATATATATATATATGTGCACAACATAATTGACATAAAAATTTACTTAGCATTTATTTAGTTTGATTTTTCCATAATTAATTAAAATTTTATATAAAAATGTGAATATGAAATTGATAACTGTTTTCTTTTATTATTTAAAATAATAAAATTTAGTTTTTTATTTATTATATCTTCCGAATAATAAATAATTAGGTCTTTAAATGTAAATTAAAGACCTAATTCAAATAAATATATAGTTGAAAAAAAATTTGAATATCAAATACAAATATTATGTAATCAACAAAATTACTTTGATTTCATTTAATTTATATAAAAATATTTCTAATATTAAAGTGCCTATTAAAAAATTTGAAAAATTAATAAAATTTATTGTAGTTCGTTATGTATTGCATCTGTCATGCATTTATAACATGACAAACTATTATTAGAGTAAGAATGTGAAAAGTATTGCTTAAAAGTAATTGACTTATATGTTTACTACTTAATATAAAATTTGCTAACGTGTATGATTTCAACATATATATTGAATCCTTATATATCAAATAAAAAATTTGTCAATACAAAAATTTTACATTATCATTATAACTAATTTTATCTCAATTTTAAGTAATATTTCTTTATTGATGATTAAAAAATAATTATATCCATTTCTTATTTTATTTTCTAATATGACATTGGATGTGATTTGTTGAAGGTAATAATCAAAAAAATTTAAATCAATGATGAATTGATACTGAATTCAAAGGTATTTAGAAAATAAAAATCAATCAACAAAAAGACAATGGTGATGTGTTGAACATATAACAAAAACTAAATCTTTAGTATGAAATGTTGGGCGGGTTTCACTACATTTTCTTTTAAAGACAAAGAGGTTTAAAATGTTGGCATTGAGATTTGATTAATCATTTCATCAACCTGCATATATCGAATGATTATATGTGTATTGAGTAGTGTTTGTTTTTATAGCATAGATTACATTTAAATAGTTGTTTATCATTATTTGGGTAAAAAATGTTTCAAATTTATGATGATTTATCAAACTTGTAAAATAAAATTCATACGATGTGTTCAGATCCAACCTTTTGATATGTGTGATGATATATCCATATGCGAATATCTACAAGACTTGAATTATTTTTATCTATCTTGGAATGTTAAATTTCAAATACTTGAGTGAAAATCCAAAATAAGATCAATTAGAAAATAAAAGATTATAATAATTTCATAGAAAACATAAACTTAAATACTTCAACATGTTACATCTTATGATGTATATCACATTGATATCAAATATATTACTCAGAAAATTTTCCCTATAGAATATTAATAAAATAATCTAACTATTATGTAATTTGTGTATATGATTGTAAATTTTTTTCAATTTCAATTCATTTTCAATTAAACTTGAAAAATGAATAAATTTGATGAATTCTTTGAAATTTTGATAAATTATAAAAATCAAATTATTTTTTAGTGTCAATAATGTATTACTAGAATCATACCCAACAAATGGATGATATCTTGGTCAACATGTCTGGCATCCAAGTAAAACGTGTCACAACCATGACACTAGAGAACTTAAGGTAAATCCTACTGTATCAAAATTCACTTTTAGTTTCGTGTACTATTGAAATGAAGCCATGCAAATGACAAGACAAAACAAACAACAGCAAGAGCACCAATGCGAAGTTTTGGCAGAGTGAGATTCTTACTGAGTGGCACGTGTCCTAGTTGTACAGCCCCACTGCACAGGTGGACAAGTTCCTCTGCGACGGCGTGCTGATGAGCGTGCCGTCGCAGGAGAATCAGACTCGAAAAGCAGGATATGCCGGGGGCCAGAGGAGCCAGGTCAGCTCTGCTGAGGTGTCAGTGCCACGTGCACCTCAGTCGGCTGGCGACTCTCAGAGTTGTAATACTCACACTGCCTTCCTCCTTCCTGCACCACGAACACGGCAAGACTGCCGAAGCGTGATCGCTCAGTCGAGAGTTCAATTCCTGACGAGCTTCATGCTTGATCAGCTGTCTCATTGGACTGACCTTGAAGTTTCAGCAACTTCGAACGCGATCGAAGAGAGGCGTGTGAGACAGATCCAGTGTTTACTCTTCACTCTTGAGTTTCAACGGAATCTGCAAACAGGACAGATTCAGAGCGTCTCGAACCTTTGGTTCAGGCATGGAGTCGCTTAGTAGCACTCGTCCGCTAGCTGAATCTTTCAAATCGGTGTACTCGAATCCGGAGCATATCGACTATGCTGTGGTAAGCATAACTTTTCAATGCATTTCCTGCATGCTTCTCTTCTCGCTTGTCCTCGCGGTTGCTAAATTAGAAAGAAGCTTTGCAGTCCGGCACGGGATCTGGTCCCTGGTCCTATTAGTTACAGTTTGATCTATTTCCCGTCGAGATTTAGCAGTTCAATCTGGCGTAAATTCTTTTTGATTTGATTGTATTGATCTCTTGGAAACACTAGTACTTTGCGACTCCAGAGACATGCAACATCGATTGTGGAAGATGTGGCTGAGACAGTTTTACTTCATTCATGGAAACGTCGTTGGCTTCAACACTGAACTGATATCTGACATATAAACTTAAATCCAATGTGACATTTGTCTTGTGAGGCAGATCGATACATTCACAAATTCTGCATTTTCAGGCAATCCGGCAGCTGTGATTCTTCTCCCCGAATTCAGAGATACAAAATGGATGCAGTCCGTTGCTGCAGAGTTCAGCCTCCCTGTAACCTGTTTTCTCGTGAGAAAAGACACGAAGTTAGTGGAAGGTGATAAGGTGACCCCTGAAGATGAGTTACCAAGTAAGAAGCTAGAAGTTACCACTTCTTTTGATTCAAAAACCGAGGCTAGTGAAGACAGTGATATGACAGAGAAGGAGACGAATGCCTCTGCATCGGAAACTGACCTGAAGCATGTAATTCATGAATACGACATTCGCTGGTACACTCAGTTCTCAGAGGTTAGTCTATTTGATCATAACATTGTCTCATATGATTTACTTCCAGCTTATGTTTTGTTTTCCAGTTGTACATGTTGTTTGCTACGAACTTACCTTCTTTATTAAGAGGTGGTATTAAATTTATCATTACGTTGAAACTTGCACAGGCTGATCTTTGTGGACACGCTACATTAGCAGCTTCTTATTTGCTCTATGAAACTGGCTTAATCGGTAAAAAAGACACTATATTCTTCCACACCAAGTCTGGTCTCTTATCGGTGCGTACGGTGGGACCTAAAGACAGTGATGCTCAATCTTCTTCCGCGGATGGCAGAAAGTTACCAACCGAAGACATGATCGAGCTGAATTTTCCGTGGGTCACAACAACTCCTTCTCCGTTCTCCTCAGTAGAGAAGCTCACTCAAACACTGAAGAATGTGGAAGTTGTTGCCGTTTCCAAAGCATCTCACAAGTTGATTGTAAGTATCCATGTCCTCATATTGGTTGTTAATTGAGGCATACTGTTAATACTTAAGTACGATAGTAATTACGGAGTAATAAGATGAGTTCCCCTTCCTTCTAGTAGCCACTAGTTTGTACGCTTTAGTCTTTTGAAGATCGTTCCACCTGCAATTACTGCATGACATCATCAATTACGCACAATATAATACTGTACTTGCTGGTTCTCAACATTTGGTGCAGATTGAATTGGCTTCGAGGGAGGACTTGGACAAGCTGAGTCCCAATATGCAGGAGTTACTCAGCTGTGATAGTGACGCCCTATTTGCAACAGCACCTGGTGGACCCGTGTCTGAATTTGACTTTGCGTCCCGCTGCTTCTTCCCAAAGGTTGGGTTGGATGAGGTAAGAAATTTGATACAATACTGTCAATTGCCTCACTGGGGTGATAAATGTAGCGAGACTTTGCTAAACTTGTTGAAATCTATTGACTTTTGACTCAAATCTTTTTGTTTTGTTGTCTTGAAATTGTTATATCAGTTGATAAGATTAATCTGTATAGGTTCACGTCTATCATGGGTTGACAGATTGGCTTCTTACATCTACCGTTCCTTTTTACGTTAACTCTATCACCAGTTTGGTTACGCCCGGCTTACAAGTCAAGGTTATATCGTTTGGAAACCGTCGAAATGAAAGGAGTTAATGTTCGTGATCACATGTTAGGATGTTCAATCTGATCAGAGACCTCACTTTATAATGTGAAATTAAATTAGGCGTCTACAAACGTCTTAAAAATTTCTGAGTTCTGAGCTACAGCCGTCAACAACTATATGTAATCAAAAGGGGCAGGCAAAGGACGTAACTCATGGAAAATCCAGCTCATCACCGTCGGAAAAAACTATAGGTTCAATACTGTAGGGGAACTTACATATACAACGTGAATGGCTTTTTTATACATTCACGTTGAGTGCTAACAAACGGTGATTTTTTGCTCCAGGATCCTGTTTGTGGGAGTGCCCATTGTGCTCTAGGGCCGTATTGGTCTACGAAGCTTGGAAAAGATAACTTGCTGGCTTATCAGGTAGGTTTAGTTTCTGCTCAAAACCAGTAACGACCATAATCATGAGTGCTATGCAATTTCTTGAATGCTGTCTTGTTAAGGTTTGAACAAAGATTGGAATCAAACTTAACATGTATTTTAATATGAAAATTTTGACATCTGAATTATATAAACTCAATCATATATCGTGCGATATATATAAATATTTAATTATCCTTGATTATACATATTTTCTAAACTAATGTTATTTGGCTGGTTCTGTAGGCTTCGAAAAGAGGAGGAATACTCGGTCTTCAAGTTGATAAGAAAATTGGCAGAGTCTACATTAGAGGTCAAGCAACTATGGTGATGGCTGGGGTACTTGTAAAATAGTGGTGAAACAATGAGTCACCTTCTTAAATCTTGGCATGTATAGATTAAACTCATTTCATGAGAGTATCAGTTTCCGAGGACTTTATAGAACAAAGTGATACATAATCTTTTGACTTGAGGCCTGAACAAGGGAAACGTCTGCACAGTTTTGTGGTGCTTGTGCATATTTCTTGAGATTCGAGCCTTCGTCTGCCTAGAAGGCAATTGGCTATTCTATAAGCATTTCTTTGGATCTACCATCCATCATGGTTATCTGAGCAGCTATATGAATAATTAGAACAGATTACTATGATTAATCAAATCAACAACCACATGAGATTCATTGAGAACACTTTTTTCTTCATTGTAAGAATCAGTTGTCAGTCAACCATTGCCGATGATTGTATATTTTGACTCAAGCACCTTCATTTGAAAGAGTCAGCAATGTATATTAATGTGAAAAGAAATGAAATGTGTGACAATTACGCTTAAGCCTCCCGCCTTAGTTAGATTCCTCCCAAATATGACGAAGAGTTCATCCTTGATTGACTACTTATTTCATCTTTTCAGCAGAGAACATTGAGAAACTAGTGAGAAGTATAGATGATGATGCACTTATGTGAACAATATAGATAAACGTAAATCTGATAAAGGAGAAACATATTCTTATCCTTCGACAAGATCAGTACAAAAGAAATATATGCGGATAACACAGGCCTCCTAAATTCTGGGATTCGTCTACAGATCCCCAGAATTTACCAAAATAAGAACTGACGGCGTCCATAAATTCAGGACGTCGTCAGTATCATAGTCCATAGTTAATCACGGTGCTGAGACACGGGGAATGGACCTTATACTACGTCTCGGAGAAAAAGTTGTGCTTTTACGAAGAAGAATCAGAGAGTGATTTCTCTTTTGCAAATATTGCTTACTGTGCTTGATGGTGATAGTGCGTCAAGCTTTATGATATAATCTCCATGAACTTCTTACCCGATATCCCTGTCCATACATCCTGCATCTAAGACTATATTCCACTGGTTATTATCTTTTACATTTTTGGCCCGCTGAAGATTTTTCATCAATCACAAACCATTGTTGCTGCAATCCACATGTCCTCAAAAGGCTGGAGCATTTCGCACTTGCGTCTAGATGTTTGCTCCTTTCTTGATTTTGATCACTCTTGAAGGTGTGCAGTCACATTGGTCCGATGATACAATCTCATTTGAAGAAATCCAAGTGGCCTTCACAATTGTTTCATGGCAGTGAGAGCTCTTTGTTTATACATATTCAGCTTCTAACACTCAACATATATCTCAGAGACAATCTATCGAAATCAAATTTAGACCATCATCGAGTGATAAAGTGCGTTTTTGAGTCAATCGTAAAATTAACAAAATTAAAAAAAATAGAATTCGTAATGTAAGTTAATTTCGGTAATTATGGAAATTCCCAGGCCTTACGAGGCCTGGGATAACACCATTTCTCGAATTAGAATCACAATTGTTTTAGCATTTATGTGTGTATACAAAAATATCAATACACACCTCCATGTTGAACATCATTACGCATCCAGGTTGAAGGATTACTATAATTTGTTTGTCCTCGGATAGTCCAAACATCCCTTTGGACTTCCCGAGTATAGATAAGCTCCATATAACTTTCACTGTCCGAGTCCGTCGAACAAGACGTGACGCTTTTACTTGGCATTCGAGGGAAGTGAGAGATTTGAGGTACTTACTTGTGGTGAACTTCAGGATCCGAAAACTGCTACCTTTGTTGCTTGCAAGGCGTTCGAGACGAACTGCATTAAGTTGCAGCGGAGAGTCGATCACGAATTGAGAAACCTACAATTCCGACTGATAAATTAGCTGGTTTGCTCAGGCCTTGGATCTTGCTCATCTTCTCCATGGCAGCGGCAAAATCATCGAGGAAAGGAGCATTGGAACGCGGTGCTTCTTCCAAGACGATGGCTCGGCCGCTGACATTGGTAGTCGATGCAGCATCCGAGATAAACACTGCCTGGTTGTTCTGAGCCCTGCTGAAGAGCCTGCAGTCAAAATTGTTGCTGCCACTGGTTGGGTCTATGAGTACTTCGTTCATCACAGCTCCGAAAGGACACTGCTTGTTCAGCTGAGCTGCCATAGTCGGTTCCAAGATTGGGTCCACTATCTCGGGGCCAGTTGAGTTGTAGACTTGGGCTTGGATCAATCCGCAATGTGTGATGCCGATCTTGTGAGCACCTGCTCTCGGTTCAGTCAGTCTTGTCCATGAACTTCCGTACAGTTGTGGAGTGATAAGTTTGTAAAATCTATTTACTGACTCGTAGAGTGTGGAGATTGTGAAAGCAACGGAAATGAATCTGTACATACTACCTGAAAGGACGACCATCTCCCTCTCTGAAGCTCCTTTCCTCGTGAACCTGTTCTCGAAGAATGGGTAATATGGGAGAGAAGGCGGAAAAATGCTGGGATTTATCTGTGCACTGGAAACCAAACCATCTCTTCGACCAGAAACTACGGACCAGGAGGGACATCCAATCTGCAGCAAATTGGTTCAGAGATCCAGATGTTAGTCGAGAAGCCTGCCAGCTTAGAGAATAAAAATTTGGAATTTACGTGGACGGTGCGATTTTAATACATGATCTCGCTTGAGAGAGTAGACTTTAAGAAGCGAAATGCATCAGAGCACAGGAGAAGGTTCGAGTTGCCCGCCAAGATAGCTGACCAAGGCTGGTCATTTTGATACTCTGAATTTAGAGTGAATTTTACTGAATTGTACTGAATTCAGAATTCAGTACGATTCTAGTAGGGAAATACAAGCATCTGAAGTCAAACTTTGGATTGAATCATCCCTATCACTGCAGAGAATAAAATGATCACTTACTCTCAAAAAGCAATCATAGAGCCGCATTCGAAGAGGAGCTTCTGGCAGCCCGCTGCTCCTAAGATGATTCCGTTCCAGATGCATAGAGTGTTGTGAGTTTCTTCAGAATCGAAATCGGTCGGGCGCTTTATGGTCTTCGAAAGAAAAGCCTTGCGTGAATCTAGATCTCATTCTCTTCGGGGTCTCCAAAGCTTCATTTCCATGACATATTTTGAAAGATGGTGTGAGTCCATGTGTCGCCCACATCGACAACTACATGCTTCTGCATCCATGATCTTGAGCAGTCCCATAGCTCTTCCCACATCCGCGGAGGCGAACATGCTCTTCTGCAAAAGGATCTGCATGTACGAAATTTGCGCACACATTCACAGACTTATCTTTCGGGTTCTAAGTAGGCAACCTGGCGACTCTTCGTCCACTACAAAGAGAAGCACTTCCCTCTGGCAAATGGGACTGGACTTAGTCAAAAGCGTAGTAAGAGAATTGCCCAAGTACAGAGACTCGTACCTCAGTACAAGTTTGTCGGGAATGCTAGAAGAAAGGCTCTGGGGTATTTACGTGTAGTACACCCTGTAGAACAGGTGACATAAATTCATGTCATGGAATGTTCAGACGGAGCAGTGATTTGATGCGTAACCCGTCGTCGCATGTCGGATGGTGCTTGTTACACTTCTGGAATCCGGAATCTTAAAGGTCCCTCTCCTTTTTCTGCGGCTGGAGCGCATTGTGGAGAATTGCAGCAGAACGTGGACAGCACGCTGCATTTGCACTGCCTTGGGCCAAAAGTAGTTCGAGTCCAGATCCAGATCCTGATCCTGTCGTTTCTTCCCGAGCTGTCAAGTTGCCTTACAAGTGACATGTTCCTGTACAGAATTGAAATTATATGGCTTTCAAGGCATACTTTGAGAAAATTACAAAAGATTGCACCTATTGTTCGAAACAATGGTGTACAGCATCTACAATGCGTGGAAAACGAGGTTAATCAGTTATACAACTCTTGCAGATGTCTCACACTCTGCCAACTTCAATGGAACAGCTCGTTTGTAGATCAGATGGAGCCCATTCATTAGAGCAGATGGAAGATTAGAACCTGTCCTAAAACTGTGAGTAGAAGGTCAATCTTGACTGGCATATACGATCACTGTCAAGTAGAGTAGACCTTGGGGTCGGAATAGCATGCATGAAAGCAGCGAGCATTCAGAATTAGGAACTGGTGATCGGAGTTATGAACTTGATGAAACATGATACAAACTACTTGATATAAAGACAAGTTAAAGTCCATCATATTAGAGGATCCATCAGCAGAAACGAACCCAATGTGCCCCACAACAAGCAAAAGAACTGGTTCAAAACAAACAAGAATGGCATATAGCAGTTCTTTGTTCTTGTCTCGGGGTACTGCAATAGCATTGGAAGGGAATATCCCATCAAAGAAAATCTGATTAATGAGTTAAGTTTGTTTCATTGTTTTTTAAAACCAAGGTGCGATACGACAAATTGGATTTTTTTGTTGCACATGAACTATACAGATTGGTATGTTAGATACTATTCATTTGATAACTGTTGGGATCTAGCCCCTTGTTATTCTTTTAGTTATGTCCTCGCAATCCTTGAAGATATGTCCCTTCCACCCGCTTCAATCATCATTTGAAGATTTCTTCATAATGTTAACTGGGCGGGTATTTTTGGGGTAATTAAGACCCTGTGACACCGAGTGTAATTAAGAGGAGATTGTCGAGTAAAATAGGTGGAAATATCTGGGTGGCGAAGAATGAGGATGCTGACTGTGTGAATACTGTACTACAATGTGCAAGGTGTGACGACTAATTGAGGCGACTATGTCGTCGCAATTAGTCACCACACCTTGCACATTGTAGTATTCACACAGTTTGCATCCTCATCAAAGCGGTATTTGTCTTCGTGGTTGGAGACAGATGTCTTGGACGGAGAGAACAATAGTGATGATGCTAGCAGCGGATCGAAAGCGCAGCAGAACCGACTATTCCGCCCGAGGTGTCGAGAGCCATAGACATTAGGATGCGGAGCAGGAGTCGGAAAAGGTAGCCTTGGTGTTCCACGGGCATTAGGAGGCGAGGTGCATCCATTGGAAAGATTTTGCAAGAGACATCAGCAAAGTAGACATCAACGTTGATGCTTTTGCTGGGACAGTGGAGTCATCATCATAGGTGGACGGCTTAGACGGGTGATGGGCGTGACCTCAATGGATGTTCGCTCGTACACCAGGAACGTTACGTTAGGTGATGATCTTCGTTTGCTTATTTAGTTTTCGAGCAGTATATATTTCAGGTTGTGATGCTATTGGTACCTAGCCATTTCGTACGCAATTCGTTTATTCCTTATAAAAAAATTTGGATGTCTTTTTGCTTTATTTCCATCAATCTTTCTCTGAACGGAATGCAAGCTTCTTCGTGTGACTTCTCTGGAGTTCTGTGAAGCCGTGTGCATTTGACATCGATTGAGTACTGTGAGCCTAAACTCCCCACCTTTCAGCGTTTGTAGTCCAGGTGGAGGTTTGAGCTCCCATAATCTAACTTCTCTGATCTCAAACCATGTGGTCAAAGTGTATTCAAGACAATGAGATCATAAGTACTCGTTTTGCCATGGACAATTTGTCCCAAACTGTCACTAACAACTTGATGTATGCTATTTTCACAAGAGCAGCAGACAAGCTCTTCGTCACATAAAGATCTAACCCAACTATGGATGACTTTCTCAATACTACAGCCGATGTGGCTTATACTAGAATGAGTGCCACATCTTAGACACACTGCCTCGGACACAGTCAGGTGACACACCAGCAGCACAAGGTGACACCCTTCCTAACAGCAACCTTCACACCCAGGGAACACGATTCTACTCTCAACACTTGCTCGATTCTTCCTCTTAGTGATCAACTCAGTCTTAGCCCAGCGATCCTCTTGGCCGTCACACACACTCTTCCGCTCAGCCCTCCGGCTACACTCTCAGCAACTCCACGCTTTCAACACCCTTGCCCTAAGTGATCTCACCCTCCTATCAGATTCCACCCACAATTCCGAGTATCAGATTTCAGTCTCACACCCTCAGTTCCCACCTTCGATTTCAGTCCCACTCCCAATTCCTACTCAGATTTCAGTGTCGATTTCTCAATTTCCACCTTCAGGTCCCACCAGATTTCTCTCTCAAATTCAACTCTCACTTTTCAGTTTCAAATTCAGATCCCGACTATCACATTTCAGTTTCAGATTTCAGTTCGATTTCAACTCCCACTCTCAGAACCTACACTTCAATCTCAGATCCCACTCACGGATTTTACACTTCAATCTCAGATCTCAATTTAATTTCACTCCCAGATACGACTCTCCACCCAAAAGAGGTTGCTTCCTCATGCATCGAACTCTCCACACTCCCCTCCTAATTCTCACCACTTCCTTGCAAAAATCACTCACGTCCACACTCTATTCCTCCTACCGATCCCACCAGCGTCTCCACACCATGGCACACCACACAATGCCAGCTCGCAGGCCAAATAATCTTCTCCAACGTCCAAGGGCCGAGTTACCCACAAGCCGCGTGAATGCCGTTCCCGCGATGATGGGCAACGGCCTGGTTCTCATGTGCGACTTTATGCCCCGTCGTCCTATTCCACGCTTGACTTCACGCCGCCGCTGCCACACTTGTACAGTCTTTATTCCTGCCACGTCAACATCCGCCGTCCGAAATCTTTTTTCGCGCACCGCCAAAGTCATTCCCCGCCGAAGACACTCTTCCACACCTTTGCCTATCTATAACAGTCACCCCCGACGCTCATAACTCACAAATCCCTGCTTTGTTTGAAACGTTCTTGGACTCATTGGAACAAGCGTGTTGTGCTCTTTCCAACGAGCCCCTAAATAAGTCAAACCGTTAAGAATTGAGAAAGTTATGACGGTTTTAATCTTCCGCCGAAGGCGTTTGCCTATGCGCAGGCCGTACGCACAACCCGCCTTGGGCCAAAGTCCCCTCTATATGTTAACGCCGAACGCCTCTCGCCTAACCATGACAGCCGCTTTCGACGCTCATAACTCAGTGATAACTGATCCGTTTCAAAAGATCTTGGTCTCGTTGGAACCAGCGCGTTGAGTTCTTTCCAACGAGACCCGAATCAAATCAAACCGCTAAGAATTGAAAAAGATATGCCGGTTTTACAGCTTCGCCGAAGGCATGCAACCGCCGAAGGCCCTTCCCCCGAAGGCGAACATCTAGGGCCGAAAGCGGATCCAGCCGGAGTAGAACGTCTACGTATCTTCCGATAGTCATTACTCCCTAAATTCTCATCTATTCCCGGCGTTCTTGGGCTCGTTAGAACGAGCGTGTCAAGCACTTTCCAACGAGATCCTAACCAACGCAAACCGTTAAGAATTGAAAACGTTATCACGGTTTTACCCTTCCGCCGAAGGCGTTTGTCTATGCGCAGGCCGCCTACGCGCAACCCACCGAATGCCCTCCATATCAGAAACTTCCGCCGCTCCTAACTCGGTGATGCCTTATGCGTTTCAAGAGTTCTTGGTCTTGTTGTAACGAGCATCGTGAGCTCTTTCCAACAAGACCCTAACTGAGTCAAGGCGTCACACATTGAAAACGTTATGAGAGTTTCACTTATTCGCCGAAGGCCTTTTCCCGAAGGGATTTCGCCGAAGACCTTGCCCCAAGGCCTGCTTCCGCACCTCTTGCCTTGTAACCATCACACCAACTATTAATTTTACAAAAATTTTCAGAAAACTCCAATCATAATTTTGCAAGAGTTTAAATCCAAAATTTTAACTCTCATAAAGGTAAAAAGACATGCGAGCACAGTTTTGTGCTCACAAGTACAAGTATTTTCCAAAGGCAGATCCAAGTGGCTAAAGTTGGACTACTCTTACTGCGTTCTGAGGTTGTCCGATGTCGGATCTGCCCCTTTTATCATGTACAGGTCTTCTACTTCCCTCAATTTAAAGTATATACAATAAATGCAACAAGCGTGTATTTCATACTGTGGCAACAGTGCAGCAATAGCTCTATACGAGCCAGCTCAAATCATATCCTAGGATGAAGCCCGACTCCTGCTTGCACATGGTATCCGTGTTAAATATCGAATCACCAATTGATGAGAGTGTGAATCATTGTGGATTGGATTGATTCCTGTGTAACATGTTGAAACTCGACACTCGATATCTCTCACATGTCGCTCGTCTCGCTCCTGCAGTCATTAAGACGCAGAGATTCAGGGGCAGATGGCAAGGCAAACCTTCTATCCACATTGCTATTCACCTCAAATGGAAAGGCACTTTGAAATCAGTGAAGCTCTACAACACAACTTTTCATCTTCCCTCTGTCCGAATTGCTCACACGAGCATGTAACACAGGTTAGAACGAGCGCACTCATCAGCGGGACTCGAATTTAAAAGGTCAGTGGACTTTTCAGAATTTCCACATGTGAATCGTGTGCAACTGAGAGTTGTGTGTTTCGCTGTTTTGAACTTCGGTGATATGCATCTGAAATTCAATCCTCACTGTAACATAGGCGCTGGTTTACAAATTTGTAGCCTCACTGGCCAATAAAATGGAGTTCATACGACACTTTGCTGTAACCTGTCTGAGATTGAGCACTCCGGAACCTGGAAAGAGGGCCAGCAGCATTCTTACATTATCCAGCTCCCATGCATTATGATCAGTATCAGTATCATTTATGAGACCTCCACATACGTTTTGGGTTTGTGAAGAGGATCAACACCGCAACCGGACGGCAGTGAGTGAAGGACAGAAGAGTTGGATACTTTGTCCATTATATAAAGGTGAAGTGGACTGAGAAAGTAACGATTGCTTGCTATATGTATGCATTACAGAGATTCTTATTGTCATTTCGTAACCACGAGCTGATGTAGACTATTAAGATTGCCGATGACAGCAATTCTTCATATATTCCCAAGTCTTCTTGGTATTCTGGTTGAACCTTCGTTCATGATCAGATCTCTTATCAGCGAGAATTCTGTTGCTATAAAGCCTAAGAATCTGGAATGATTGTGTCCATCCATTGCAGGCTCAATGTTCCTGTTTCCCAATGTAAATGTCAAATTCCAATCTTGCGTCAACTTCTTCATCTGAGTCCAACTGCACGTCAGGACCTCAAATTTATTGAACATGTGCCATGCAGGGTCAGGCCAACTTTACGAACATATTATACTGGACTATTCTGCATTTGTCAGAGGCCTTTCCGCATGTGCGAATGTTTGTTATAATTACTGTACGGTAGTCAGAGGATGGATCCTGATGATCTACCCGTAATCTGGAACTCTGATTTTGACACGACTGCAATTCAAGACTTGCTCTTAGATTTGCTAAGGTTCTATTCAATCCCCTAAGTCCTAGTTTCACACGGTGAACATTGAACATTCTCTATACCAGGGCGTGTTCCACAAACTTCTCAGGGATTCTGGAGAGTGCTGTAAGCTTTAGGCTCCTTACGCTTTGAAGGTAAGTTCAACTCTGAATCTGTTCTGTGATGAGATAGGTTAAGGAAATATCAGTGCCCTGCTCGATGTCAAATAGATCTCGTGACTGTTAGCAGCATTAAACAGGGAAATATAAACACCTGCCAGGGAAGGAGTCTATATCTTTCACGTCATACATCTACTCGAGAACTCATAAACATAACGATACTTATTCAGGGTTATCATTTTTCTAATAATCACTTTATTTTAAGATCATATCTTGTATTTTAACTCAATATTTTCATTTCATAATATTTCGATCATCCCAAAATATTCAAAATGTATGTTTGTAACATGTCCCATAACTGCACAGGTCAACATCCTTTCTTGCAACCTTTGCACAATCAGCACTCAAATTTAATCTAGACAACATGGCAGACATCAGTTCGAGCCCGGAACAGTTTACTCTTTGCGATGGAGTCGAGAAAGCTGTAGTAAGGCTGGAAGAGAAGAAGAGAAGAGCAGAGATCTTGGAGTCAATTTCTGCCAGGATGCTAGACCTTCCTTGCAACTTTCTTTGATCGATTTTGACCACGACCTGTACCGAGGGAACTTTAGCTTTTTTCACACTTGAATTAGATTCTGAAACCCGCATTTCTACCGAAAGCAATTGGAGTGGATTTCATGTGTGGTAGACAACAGAAGATGCCGTCATGCAAACCAAGATTGTCCATCAAAACATGCACTTCCTGACAGAAATACGTGCGCAGCCTGGTAGAATATATGCTTTTTCCGTCCAGTCTCCTAAGCGCGTACGGCTACACAATAAGCATAAAGTGATATTCTACTGCCACCACTGCTCATCCATTGGCAACATGATCTGCCTGTGCGGGATGCAGGACTGTGCCAGATCAATTTTTTATAAGGATCTGATAGGAATAACTTGCATCCTCGTGATGAAAATAAGTGCAATTCAATTATTCTGTGTTGCTGTCTTTTGGCTCATCGGATACTTAATAAAATAAGGTATGTTCATCTGGACTAATCCTAGTGTTGTCATAGGCGCATCTCATATAGAACTTCTTTTTGGTTCCCAGCCCTCTGTACGCTGCAGACTCCTCTGCATGCAGAGACCTCTCACCATTTCTGTCCCTGGACTGCTCTGAGACATCTTAGGTATCTGATGCACGATCCCACGTGATCCATGATTATCACCGGCCTACACTTTCAAATTTCAAACGACTTCATACTAAGACTCGAAACAGAGGTATACTGTCTCCGCAAAATCAGATGTCTGTGCAGAACTGATGCAAAATGTCCTGAAGTACATTGAAACATTTCGGCCTGGAAATGGCTTCCATGCCGGAATCTGTCGGACACGAGATCCGAAATTACAAGTAGTAAACCACTTAGGTAAGTTCCGACTTACATATGATGCAGCAAATGGATGAGGTTCTACAGTTAGAGAAGGCTTCGATAGAAGCTGGTGGTTAATACTTTTCAGCCTGAGGAGTGAGACTACGAATGTACACTATTTGAAACGATTTCGAACTCATCCGTGATTTTTCTTTTTGGCAAGGAGAGTTTTTCGAACTTGTCCTGCCACTTACTAAAGATCCAACTGGTGTTCGATGTAATGGCGTACAAATCCACTTTCACATATAACAAGATCGGTCTGTGATGAGCTAGATAGATGTGTCAGATTATTGCTCCCCTAGATATATAGAACGTTCGAAATCTCTGCTTCTGCATTCTGCCTCTTTTCTGAAGGATATACAATCCTGGTGTAACTGGCTTCTGCTTGGCCAGTACACTTGAGGGTTGAGGGTAGAGAGAAAGAAAGAGGGAGAGAGACTGAGAGGGAGAACATTGACAGCTATCTGGGTAGGCACTGAGAGACGTGGTGCGCCAGTCAGGAAGGTGGACTCTGAAATTTTGGGGTGTGACCCGAGGATTCAGATCCACGACCATGAAGGTGAAAACTACAAGCCGAACATGGGTCGTACCGGCCATTCCAACCAACCAACACTGGCTATCCTTGAGCAATTTAGATAGAGTCGTGAATCCCACATTTGTAAGTGTCATTTTCTTCTACGAGGCCGTGCTCAAGAGCAAAGCGTTTGCCGAAATCGTCAGCAAGCTCAAGCAATCTCTCAGAGAAGTGCTCGTGCAATTCTACCCTCTAGCAGGTCGACTGGCATTGCGCGAGGATGGGCTCGTGGACTTACACTGCAACGATGCGGGAGTCATGTTTCTGGAAGCTGTGGTCGATTCAGAGCTGTGCGATGCTGGAGGAAGAGGCTGCGGAGGTGCTCAGCCCGTGCCAGCCCTGTCCGGAATCGATGCAGCTAGAGTGGGACCAGGCCCCGTCTTCCTCCCGGACCAAGTATCGCCAATGCCGGTTCTGATTATTCAGGTCACACAGTTCAGATGTAAATCAATGGCTATCGCTGTGAACTGGCACCACACCGTCGCAGATGGATTCTCGGGCATTCATTTCGTCAGGTCCTGGTCGGAAGTAGCTTCAGGTCAACCCCTCTCTCTGAAGCCCGTACACTGTCGAGACATTCTGAAACCAAGGCCGACTCCGGATTCGAGCCTTGTGCACGGGTATAGTACTGCAATTCTCAAAGGAGACGAATTGAACTTAGCTGCCCAAATCAATAAGAAGCCGGCGATTGCCAAGCTGTTCAACATCGGGAGAGTGGCGATTCAGAAGCTACGCATGGTTGAGGATGACACGACGGACGTGTTCTCCTTCAGCACAGCCGAGATGATTTCGGCATATTTGTGGAAGATTATGGTTCGAGCACGTTTGGACGGCAGGGTCTCGAAGTCTGCTGAAACTGCTGACGCTGCTGCTAAATCGGCATCGACGAGGTTCTTCATGTTCGTGGATGGACGGAAAAGGCTGGACATTCCTGCTGGCTACTTTGGAAACGTGGTTTGCAGCGCCTGCGCCCAGAGCACCGAGGCTGACATCGCCACGAAGTCCGTGATCCAAATTGCGAGCTTAATTCGTAAAGCTAACCGCAGCATAAACGAGGATTACTTCCAATCTCTAATCGATTGGGTCGAAACGAAAGGCTTCATGTGCTCCAAGTCGGAACATGTCAATTCCTTAGGCAGGGATGTCGCCGCCACCTTCTGGATCTATTTTCCTCTGTACGAGGTCGACTTCGGCTGGGGCAAACCGACTTTTGCTGCGAGAAACGCTGCTCCCCGCCAATTCATTGACGGCATAAGCATGATGCCCAGTCCCCACGGTAGAGGTCACATGGCAGCGGTTCTCAATCTTCACGGCGATCGCATGGAAAGACTCGAGGCCGACCCCATGTTCACGTCATTACTCGCGCAGCAACCGATGGTGGCAGTCAAGAGAGAGAGCAAGGGTGAGAACATGGCGCCAGGTCCGTGATCCGCAGTCGATCATCCATTTGCATACTGTGCCGATGTGCTGAATGTGTGTGTTTTAGCTTGCGTCTGACGATCATGAGATTCAGAGTCCCGACGAGAGACATGCACTAGCCTTCCTAGTGTTCGTCCTAGGAGGTCCATATCGTCACAAGCATCTTATATATAAAAACTTAGATATAGCTTGATTAGATTACCTTGTCCGACTCAACAGCATCACCCTGTAGGAATAGCTGCAAATATTTTGCAAGCTTTATCCGAAGCATATTTCTCGTTCTCTTTCGGAACGAGTATTTAATAATTCGAAGCATCTTCTTGGATACAAGCGTCCATGCAAACCAACCAACTGTGCCGACTCTCGCCTGCAGCTTGTATATGAATGTGGTTTGGAGGTCTTTGATCTATCGTTCTGTGCTCCTTGGTCAGCCCAACTTCCAAATCTTTCTTTCTGTCTTTCTGTCTTTCTTTCTAATTGTCTTTCCCTTTTTTTAGTCAAGATTGTATTTAGCACTTCTCTTAATTCTTAAGGTTCAAGATTCCGATGATGACTCTAATGTCGGCTGCCCGTCATGAGATTTCAGTGGCATAAGGAAGACTGCAGGACTGTGAATCAGAGTACATCTACCGGTATAATTCTCTTGCTCGATCCCAGTTATGGTCATTTTCAGAGTGGATTTACGACTGACGGAGGTTAGAATTGATCTGTGGAACATTGCATAGCTCTCTCTTTGCTCTGCAGATATGTTCCACAAACAGGGATGTAGGGAGGACTTTTGTCATGGGTCGTATATTCATAAAGCTGAATCGAAATTGAATTAGTTCGCATGACCAATTCAGTTGACTCGACAGGTACTGAGCTTCTTCCAGAAAGAACCGAATATGTTTTTACTGCTGAATGGTTTTTTGAGTCGAGTATGAGTACAAAACCCCGCTTTCAGTTGATATCTTCTCTATACTTTATTTCATTCCTCAACGTCACGGCTCACAAGAGATAGTGAGTCGTCTCAATGATTGAGTGATTGATTGAGTGTAAAGGTCAGGGGAACATAGACGGATTGTGGGACTGCTAAGCTGACAAAATCTTGGCCAAAAGCAGAGGAGGAGCTACTAACTACTGCATGTATGAACTCCCGCGGCTGACATCTCACTTTCAGTGAGTAAAGAGCTAGGCCTGTAATGCGGACAATAGCTGGTATGGAAGAGACCTGATTGGTAGATCTGGCGGCATCACGACGAGGACAACGGAAATGGGGGTGGAATCGCCATGGAAATCACAAGTCTTGACTGTACTGGGGATTCGAATCGAATCCTCGTTTTCCAGATCATCATGGCGAAGTGACATTAAGGCGCTTGACTAAACCGCAGGTTATGAAATTTTCAATCCTGTGAAGCCATGGTGTATCTGGACAGATCCAAGTTGTAGAAACAAGCCAGCCTTGATAATCCATGGAGGAAGATATTCTCATCGACTTGGTTCCGGGGCTTCTGCAGGTCGACCAATCAGGAATAGTCCAGTTCCATTTTTAACCACGAAATGAAGCAATGCGTTAATGAAGCCCAAGTTATTACGGCAAGTCTTGGATGAAGTCGGTTTGATAATAATGAACATATGGCAAAAATGAGGAAAGTGTCGAAAAATCGAATTGGAGGGATCCGCGCCGTCCTTTAATCTACAGCGTCCTTTAATCCTTCCCACACTGCTTTCTTTCTGCGCGCTCCTAGAACTTTGGAAGACACGATCATCTTACGAGACTCTAAGAACTTGCCAGTCACGTGGCTGCACTAGCTAAGAATCTCAGAATATTGAATCTTGACCTGCAGAAGAGAGTTGTGAGAGTAGGAGATCAGAAGGTGAAAGGACAGAAGAGCCCGAGCCCTCAGCGCAGGAATATACTGGGAATGAGAGAAAAGACCTTAAGTCCCAGACCTGAGGGAATCTTCTGTACCTGACTTGCAGCCGACTGATTATAGTATTCATAACGGGGCACTCATACAGAGGCAGTCTGCGTTGCATAAAAAGGCCCTGTGTGCACAGTAAGCTCTGTTGTCGGAACAAATTGCTGTTGAATGAATGATTACTTGTATGTGTCAGTTGTGTGAGTGAGGACGTCGTCCTTACTTACACTTTTAGCCAGCACAAACTAACAAAAAGGATGGGAAATCCAAATCCTTGCTTACGCTACTGTTATGCATGCAAGTGCAGTAGTTGTGCCTGTAACTATCTTTGATTTCACTCAGTCAGCTGACAATAGTTCATGAATCTGATAACGAGGTGGAAGGGATCCTGCTAGAAGCTTAGCTCTACCCACCCTCCGGGGCGAAATTTATAATTATTGCTGGTGAACTAACAGTAGAGGTGGGGGTTCAATCTTGGTATATTCACGTGTATGCAGTTCATCTGATAACTGAATTATTGGAAAAAAAACTCATTGGCAGAAAGGGAAACCAATTTACGGAAGACAAAGAGACCTCGTACACTTTTATGGCAAACTCTCGATTAAACTTGTGACGAAATATTGCACAACACAACTTGGTTACAACAATTTCACGAAATCTTGTATATTTAAGGAGCACATTTGTAAGTAGTGTTGGAATATTATATTGAGGAAGAGAACCCATTTGATTAGTACTATTTTGCACTTGTGAAGACCCATATTCCGCTCATATACATGAATTGTTTATTACCTTCACACTATTGTAGTACACCGTTTCAGTGGGATAGTGGTCGGAGCACCCAAACCTAGTTTTTCCTTTCACTTACAATATAGTGTTCTGTCTAAACCTTCAGGACAAGAAATATTCATCTTCCATTTTCCCCCATGGAACTACATATTCAAATCACCTACTGGACAGAGATTCCCAATCTTCAGCTTTCAGCAAAATTACTAATTCAGGCATTTGAATCTTGTAAGGTCAGCTCGTTTCATTTAAATAGCCAATCGTAATGGAACATTTCTTGCTGAAATAGCGAGCTGGTCATGCGTAAATGTGGAACATGTGGAAGTCTCATCCCCAGGTCTTGAAATTAACAGCTAAGAATTACTAAATATGATGCTTCATACATTTACTCTACATATATCCACCTAGATCTCGCTTCTGCTTACAACCTCGAGTTGTTGAGACCCATGGGGCTTTGTCAGGTCGAATGTAGGAACGTCAGATTCCTTGACTGGCAGTAGAGATACCAAGAGGCTAATGCTTTTCAGTCAATGTAGTCCTCAGCACTACATTGACTGAAAAGTCAATGGTGGTTGGCAAAAATCACTTCGCCCGGTCCAAAAACATATATGTGAACCACATGGTCGTTATCACCATCGACACTCTTGTGGACACAGCTCGAAACGTCGAGCTGTGTCCACAAGAGTGTCGCTATATGTGTTCACAATCTCAATTCTGCCTCAGTTGCCTCAGAGAAAAATCACCTACATCGACCGTAGATAAAATTCTGTGTAGGGAGGAAGGGAATTCAAGGCTTATTCTATATACCTAACTCGGTAAAGCCTTCATGCTTGCCTCGACATGTATGTGGAGGTTCAAGACAGTTCTCCTCATTGTCCCGTATATTTCAACTCAATGTTTGTACCACTCTGCGCGTGGTCTGCAGATCACTCGAAGTCTCGAAGAGTGGTCCAACCCTTTATCCCGCGGTACTTTGTACTCTCCTTTGTGCGCTCTGATCGCACAGGGCATCTTGGGAAATTCCTGAGATTGCTGCGCAATACCGAGGGCCCAGAACAATTCAGTTTTGACGACAGAGTGATGAATGGAAGGTCGTCGTTCTTCTCACTTCACTGGATCTTCTGAATCAGTCTTCCACTGGGACCACTGTCGCCGCCAAATGAACGGTTACTCGGGGCTCTTGGCAGTAGCTGCCGCTGCTGCTGCTGCTGCTGCTGCTTTCGCTGCTGCCGAAAAAGGTATGTGGTTATGGAATCGGGCCAGCACTGTGCAAGGACAGAGTTTGATTGTTCGGCCTTGTATACTACCTTTGCATGACACAGCTACGTGAATAATGAAGTAGAGTATACAATCATTGCTGACATCAGGGCTTCTGCAGTCAAGGATCAGACTGTCCAAGTGACAACATCGTCGAAAACTATGAGATCTGTATGCTCGGAGAAAAGGGACTACGCATACACTGCTGGCTCATGGAGTCCAAGCTGTGCTTTTTGGGAACCCATTCCCATATTTCGTCCTTGTCTCTCGACGTGTTCGACGTTAGCGCTCGCCACGATTCGTGGAATCAATCTGCAAGGCTCAGCACCCCTGCAGGGAGGAGGCAGATTTTCCAGCAGCGATGAAGTCGCAGGTATATAATCGAAGCGAGGCAGAAGAAGCACATGCGTATCAAGTGTGAGGGCACTCCGCGACCAGCTGACCTCCGGTAGATGGTTGTCGGACGAGAGTGGACTCTACATTCAAGCTCATCCCGACATTAACGAAGTATGTATACGGCCTCATCAGGAGGAGCATTCGGTTCCAATGTTGCGCATTTTCAATGCTGGCACGACGAAACACGTCGAAGCTCCACTGCTGAAAGCGTTTTGCACTTATCGTGAGCGCAGATCCTAAGCGCACGCTGAAGACACATAGAACGCACTCTTCGACCGTCCCTAAAACCGTTCTCTGCATCGGTGGATCATTTATCCAGTTCTTTTCAGACATCAGTTAGCCTGCCGAGCTGAACATGCTCAAGTACTTGACTGAAAAGCAAATGATCGATCTTGCACATGACGTGTTTTGCACGACTATTCTAGAGACTCCATGATTTTCACCAATACGGAGGACAGATTTAACTTTTTCGGCCTGAGTACAATGATGCAAATGATCGATCTTGTGCATGACATGTTTCCCCACGAACAATCTAGAGACTCCATGATTTTCACCGAAACAACATAATCTGAGGACAGATTTAACTTTTTCCGCTCGAGTACAATTCCGAGTTGACGCAAATTCTATTCTTCTGTCTGAGACACGCAAGGAATACGGAATCTTGGGTCCTCGGGGGCCTTGGATCTAAAGCACATCCAGAGATTGTGAAATGGATTCACTGAGCCCTTCAGGTCCTTTGAAGGCGGTGATCGAGCAGAAGGCAGAAGAGTATTATCATGGAAAAGGTTCACAATAGTGCTCTGCCAGTTCAGGCTGACAGGCTATTTCACATCTGGAGAGCATTAAGTCCAGACTGTTCATTGAGAGACACGAGAAACAAAAGCTGCTCTCGTCTAGTAAAATATGCCTGCAAATGTGCTCAAGACACCACAACACGCTCGGGAAACGCGGGACAGTACTCAGAAAGTTTCGTGGTACTTCCTTATTGGAGAACTCACAGGCGTTCTCTTTCATCTCCAGCTTCACCTTCCGAGTCCTGACTGCGCGAGGCAAAATAGATGATTGCGTTCAATAGGAGACGAATGTGTGGCAGCAAGAGAAAGAGACTCAAAGAAGGTAAAGCTGCACCACTTGATGAGAAGTCGACTGGACTCCCCAGATTCAGTAATCAGTTCCCCGTCCTTGGGTCTGGCGTTCCTACACACATCGCTGCACCTTCGAATCCACAATTTGTCCACCGATTCAATCTTTTCCGTTCCGCCGGGCTTCTGTTGCTATGCAATTCGGAATGCAATGACCTTCATGCACTCCAACTGAATTCAGCAGTTGCTAAGCATAGCACATGTTAGCAAAGCTGCTTGAGAAAGACAGAAGGTCACCAATTCATTTGACTTCTTGCTGCTTAGTGCAGCAAGAAGCAGCCGGGATCTATTTCCATTCCACGAATTTACCGATGTACCCTTTGTTCCTGATGTGGCACAGGGCTGTGGGTAGGTGATCACACTCATGCTGACGTCACATTGCAGGAGTCGTTCTCAGCAAGTACGTCGCGGGTTTCTTCGACTTTCTTCTTCTGCTCTCGTACTCCGAAGAACTGCAGAACGTCGCCCGAGACCAATTGTAAGAATGGGTGGACCGGTCAAACCGTGAGTGAACTTCGGAACAAACGCCACGCGGACCTGAAAATTAGATATTTTTTTCTAAGATTGTAGCTGTCACAGTACCATATATATAGATATTACTGTGCTTCAAAGTTCGTGTGATATATGATTTAATTAATCTTCCAGTATTTTAAAACTGTAAGTCTTGTATTTTAATACAAGACTCTTTGGTGACCTTACAATAGACGGGTGGAGTGAGAAATCATAGTCTTCCGTGGACGTGCGGTTGTATGGTTCACATTGTCTTATGGAAAATTGCTGTGCCCGGTACGGGTCTGCTATATCGAATGGGCTTTTATGGTTGCGTTTATTGTTCAAAATTCGAGATGTAAATCAGACCAGAGATATGTACGGCCTGTATTGAGGGGAAAGGTGACCGGAAGTATACAGCTGTTGGCTTTCATTGGCTATAATAATTAGTTTTTCTTTTCTGAAGAACGTATTAAGCCATTTCGAGATAGTCTGGTAGGAAGTTCTGCTGCGGCATAAAGCCGAGAGTCATATGGCCACACCAGAATGCTCGACGAACAAAATCGCTGAAAGCTTTATGGTTTTGGTATCCAAGGATAAAAAACACTATGGTCTGATTCATATTGATTAAAATACAACACAAGTTCGGGAAAGCCAGAGCCATCTAGAATTAGCTATTGTAGATGGTCTGTACGGGTCTATTGGATATATGGTGAGGGGTTATTGACACATGTACGATTTCAATTTGTTGTTTGAAACTGAAAGAAAAAATTCAGTACTTCTTTTCTGAAGCGCCTATTATTGTCTTGCAATAAACAGCGTAGAAGCGTTCAGAATGTACAGAGTACAGATACATTTGCAGCTCCCAGGAAATTTTGCTCACCTTCTTCATCATCAAGTTGTGATTCAGTCTCAGAATCAACAGTACAGCTCATCAGGGCTCGCAATCTTCTCTGAGCGATGTCCTTCCTTCTCTGTCCGCATGCACGGGAGAAGGGGGTTATGAGATATCCACCACTACATACAATGATTTTCCCTCTGCCCAGCGAGTGTAGGTGCAATTGATTCACTACCAGGAGTTTAGCAAGAATACTTAAATCTCGGTTTTGCGGTCTTGCTCATCTTGCATTTTCCTTACACCACTTTGGTTCATGCATGTATAAGTCGATGGGGTCTAGATATGCTTCAAGTCTAAGGCAAATGGCTCCTTCAAAGCTAATTCTAGAAAAGACTTACGGTGCGTTGCCTTGGGGCTTCCGATGACCATATACGCTTTTACGATCTTCTTTAAGTCAAATTGATAAAATACAAATTGATGCCTTGGTGAGTTTTGGACTAATGCTGGACAGCGATATGCTGCCGGAGGTGGAATCGTTGATATCTAGACCACGACAAAAATACCTTGTTACAAACCTTAGTTCCGGATCAGAGATCGTGATGAACAGGTTAAATTTTCTTCGTCAGAAGGACTATGCAGTCAGTGTTGAGACCTCTCGGATGACCCTAATGAACATGTCTTCTAATATATAAGCGACATCTGTCTTCAGGAAGACGCATTCCTACTTGTTGAACTCACTTGTCTTATACCCACGCATGGCAGTCTTTATATAATATGATACCACTTCTTATAATTTGGTGGTACACTTTTGGTTTCCTCAACGGAATGCTGGATGATATTTTCATCTGTTTCCTCCAGTTTTATAATCTGACACTTACGAAAGATGAGCATAAATGTATAAAAGTGGAAAGGATTTAATAGTTTTCTTCTCTGCCAGATGAAGTTTATATTGATAAAGATATAATTAAAGTCCGAAAGACAACTCAGCATTTTGCAGATATTTATAAAATCATGACAAATTCTTGGATCTAGTGCCTAGAATTCCAATCAACGCACGTCTTCAAAACAATGAGTGACACTTGGCGGAATGCGCATGTCCAGTAGTTTTTGAAGTTTAGTTTTTGATATATTCGCCCAACTGAATTTAATCTTGCTGATTGAAAAATATTTTATGCTCACAAAGATACCAGACAATAACCTAATGAGAGGTACTTCAAGTGCTGCAAGCTCCATATGCTTTGCCTTTGAGAATGTTTAACACCTCATCACCTTGTCATCATAAAAGTCATCGAGAACGCACTTCTAGTTCTGGATTTTGGTCCTATATTGAATTCGATCTTTTCCCTCGTCACGTGGGTTCGTGTACCAATTTGAACTTGACTAACGGCCGCAACTTACGAGGTCCATGTAATTTTTGCTCTTTTGATACTGCGAAAGTCATTCAACTATATTTCCTTTCGATTATGCCCGACTTCTTAAGCCAAGTTGTGTATGTTTTTCCTGATCTATGATGTTATATGCAAACCTATAAAGCTTCACTTGATCAACTGAATCTTGGGCTTACAACATTTCCTACGCGTAGTTACTTTTCTCTGCAGTACCTCTACTCAAGCGACCAAGAGTACTATATAGTCATGATATTTTTCGATTAATATTCCTCTTGGAACAGAAGCTCTTCATTCTGCAATGCAAATGACAGTGGAGGTGGCCAATGCAATAAGTATGAGCAGATTTCGTTATGCATTATGGATGAGTTTACACGAATCATAACTTAATTAATGTTAGGTATTAGGTATTGCGAAAAGTTGTCATTATTCAGCCGTGTCTAGCGAAAACAAAGTCAAGAATGCTGTAAAAAAAGTGTTTATTTTTGTCATCATTTTTAAAGCCATGAGTAGGATAATAAGACTAGTTTTTCACAACATCACATGTCTTATATATTTATTGAACATTAAGAAATAGTTCTCTTTGGTTATCGGTAGACCTCTCCAGATTAGTTGCATGCCTAAAGTGCCTAATTGTGTCTAAAGTATATTAGACACAAAACCATATAAGATTAGGCATCAACAGACCAAAAAAATCTGAAAACACTCAAAATTGAGTACTTTATTGCTTAATCCTGCGCAAAAGATCATACGTTTTGCATTGGAGATATCCTTTTGAGATGAAAATCAATCAATCACATGTTAAGACATCATTGTGATATTTCAGCATCGAGAAGTCAATCAGTGCAGTGTTGAGGATTGGCGAAATCAAGCCATCAACAAAATCGAGCAGAAGATTGAAACGGCCCGACAAACAAGGCAGTGCCCACGCATTGTTTAAGGAATTGTGATGATCTCGAAAATCAATGGCTTCTTGACAAGGATTTTCCAAATTGGTATCTCATCTTGTTGATATTGGAGGGGGACCAACTAGTTGGGGCGAGCATTATTTTGGATCATGACATGGCTAATATTAAAATCTTTAAGCTTCACAAATTCAAAATTTTATACTGGTGTATAGTCGAGGTCGCTATTGGAGTCTCGTCCATCCCGCATTGCAACACAATCTATAATCGAATCAAAGATGTAAATAATAAGAAACTCAACGTTACGAAGAACTAACAATCAAATTGATTCGATGAGAATGTCAATTGTTATCAAAATAAAAGGATTTAGATATTCAATGCAACCTATGATGTCAAGGTAAGAATCCAATCAATTGTTGCAAATAACATGAGTGGAGTCACAAACATCAATTTCCGCGCATGTGGCTTCACCATAACACAAGTCAATTCTAAGCTTGTACTTTTGAATCAGTTCATCATGTCAACAACATACAGTGGAATTTTCACCGTTCACGATGTGACAATTCTTTGACTTCAAAAGACACATGACTCTCCAAGCACCAGCTTGAGGCGTGGATTCTGTCAAACAATCTCATTCAGTACATCTAACAATTTTAATCTATGTCATTATAAATTTAGGCTCATCTACTTCAGACAAAGAAACAAGCAAACGATGCAAGATTTTTGAGCAAGTGAACCAGTCTCTCATTAAGTTTTGAGATAAATTTATATCACATATGCTTTAAAAACATTGAATGAAATCTCTTTTCAATTCTTTTTTCACATTTTTATTCTTTTTCTTTCTTAATGCTATTGAATTCCTAGTTAACTTACAAGAAAATTCTTAATTTTTCAAATTTTCTATTCATTTATACAAAAAGTACATTATTAGAAATATGAAGGTTTTGATGATGCATGAATTTGATAGCTAGCATGTATAACGTTGTTATGCATTAAATTCTATTACAATGAATCAGATTTATTTGTTCTTTGAAACTCTAAAAGTATGGTTGTAAATGTTAATTCTGCATGATGTGATTATGTACTTTACATGTTATGAGTCAATGATTAATAATTTTTTCATAAATGACAAGTTTTATGGGGAGTCAAAGTTTTCAACTACATCAATATGTTGCTCTTTTAACTCTTTGCTAATTCAGTTTTGGAATTGTATAGAGGTTGACTTTAACTTGCTTGTGAGTAAGTGATGAAGATATGAATTAAACTTAAATACCAAAACTTAATCTTATATACTTTCATCTTGATAGTTTTTATATATATGGTATATAAATCAAGCTCAAAAGATACAAAGTATCAAAAGTATAAAACACAATACAAACCAAACATCTACTAACTAAAAAAAATACTGTAAATATAAATTCCTAGCCAATGTCAAGAGCACTAGAACAATGACTAATTTCATCCTCAATATAACAATCTAAATCAAAAAGCACTAATTGTAGTAAAGAATAAAAATTCTCCACATCTTTTTTATGAACTAGTCTAATCACTTCATAGTTAGTACATGTAACAAACACATGCTCTTCATTTTCAATATTAACTCCGTCACATAATTCACAAATATACCCATTGTACTTCCCCAATTCTAAGCCTATTAGAGCATATGAGATCAAATTCTGTGTCGAGCAATAATTTGATGTAAAATTGTAGAGATACTCACAAGTACGTATTTATGTTCACATTAAATAAGCATAGGATTAACAAAAGGTTGGTAAAATTATATTTTGGTGCTTTACTTGCTCCAAATAATGTTGAGAATTTTTTCTTCTGCCACGGAGTGCCATGGGTTGCAAGTTACTAATGCGTTGCACCACATTTTAGTTCAAAGATTAAGTCATCACATCTGCTAATCAGCCAATGGATCTTGTGGCACGCACATCTTGAAGAGGAAGGCAAGAAGCATAAAGAGTCTTATCCTATGGATGTAAATCATGGTCAAATGAAAAACTTCAACCTTTAGAATTGCACAACTTGCTTTCGCAAGAAGAATAGTATGTGAGCAAACTGGCTACACTCTTGGGTTCTGTATAAGACTATCTGCAACACTTAAATTAGGTCTTAAATAAAAATTTCCTAAGATCCAAGACACTAGATGAGGTGACTACATCAATTTAAAAATTAATATAAAGCTTTGTAACCAGCTTCCGCTTTCTTTTGCACGCAAACTGCTTAATTAGAGATGATTCATAGATAATTATAACTCTTCACTTATACTAATCCTAGATCTTAGTGAAACTACAAAACCATATATAGACGTTGTAGGATATATGTTAGGCCCGGCTAGTTATACCTAAATTTTTTCTAATTAGCCCTCATCCTACTATACTCTCTTTTATGATTGGTCAATGCAGGGTTATAGCTTTTGTGGATAGATCGTTGCTACTTCCAAAATAGAGTGTTTTTTGTGAATAAACGGAGTTTTTTTTCTTCCCTCTCTGCGTCAAAGCCGCCAACGTGATAGACGTCACGTCAAAGCCACACCTGCCATGTCAGGTGAAATCCGACTCCCTTGCTCAATTCTCAAAAAGTTCTAGAATCTATGTCATGTAACTCCAACAAGCATGTGTTTGATTGCATCAAGCTTTTTAAGGTAAGCGAGTGTTTTTGAATGGTTGGAAAAAGGTGGTTTAAACTCGTGAACATTCAGCTGAATAGAGAATCGGACAGATGTAGGAAACTCGATCGAGTGGAAAATAAAGATGGAGGGAACATCAAAGATATTCCGTTGAGATGGATTCGATCGAACGAAGTTAAAGCGAACACACAAAGAGGGTTACCAATGTGCTTCGACATGCGTGACAGTGACAGTCACCGAGCATTAACGATTCCTTACCAACAAAAAAGCATACTATTCTTTCAATTTGGTATCCCGCTACTAATCACTTTGGTTTCATGAAATCTTGCGATCCCAGAGAGGCTTTGATGTGGCGTCTACCACAGAGGCAGCTTTGATCCAAAGGGTAAAGAAAGAAACTCTGCCAACTCACGAAGAACACTCTATTTTAGAAGTAGCAAAGACCTACCCCACTAAGGCTATGATCCTGCATCGACCAATCACAACAGCAGAGAGTATAGTCGGGTGAGAGCTACTTAGCCAAGAGTGAAAGATAACTAGCTGCTCCCAATACATTTTACTTAATACTATAAGGAGCAATATGTGATTGATTTCATGGACATTTTAAGGTTGAATAATCCTTCCAATAATTTCTTCAATCCATTTGGATTCGACACTTTTCAGAAGTTTATTTAATAAAAAAAATGATATTTTGATAACATCATTCAAAAAAATTCATATTTTTTCAATAAATTTAAGAAAAAGTTGATAATATTATGAAAGGTTTGTTTACTCTTTATTTTCCACCATTTTATGATAATTTTTGGGCCTCACTCACATAGTACTTGTATATTTTAGTATCTAATCATGTGAATTCAAAGTCTTGTATACTAGTCAAAACTAGTTCATTATCGTATATTTTCGTCTATGTTTGGAAGGAATGAACTGGCTTCATTAACAAATATTGCGACTTATTATCGAAACATTTCTGTGAGTTGACCGAACGTGCGAGTAAATGGAAGGTACCGGTTCCTGATGTTCACGTTCGTTACCAGATGTAATTCCGAAGAGAGCTCCCAGGAGGAGTGACTACTTTATTAATTCCAGCATGATCAGAGATGGAAAGGATTGAGATTAGATTCATTGTTGCTCGAACGAGGATTGCAAGGTACAGCTTCTGCAGCTTTTGGAGGAGAAGCTTTCATCCGATTAAGGTTGAATTTCTTCCAGCCCAAAAATTGCAGAATGATGGAGATCATTCTATCAACTTTTGAGTAGAAAGTGTACAGAAATAAGGAGCCGATCGAGGCACAAGACATCTCAATTAAAATGTCATAGCACACCGTTGCAGTGTATGTTTTGCTAAACTCGGTCATCTACCTACCATCACATCCATATGGTGATCGATCGTCCTGCCCTGGAGTAATTGGGCGTAGTCCACTTTGTCTTATCGGTTTTGCCCAGCGTAAATCACATATTGGACTCTCTACTATTCAGGTTCTTCTTGTTGACTGGTTTAGCTAGAATATTTCAGCTGTAGCAAGCACATCACATCCATGATGGGAGAGAGTCAGTAATACTGAAGCAGACAGGTTGTGAAGAAAAACGTTTCCTACAATGTAATGGCCAGGATTATACACTACTATCGCATCGAGTGCCACGCTAAGATTGGAGTTGCCTCCAGTCAATTGGGAGTACTGTGGATATCATCGTATTCGGTGAGAAATTCTGAACCGTTTGTGTTTGATGTGTGTGACTATATCCGTGCAGATCCGCAATCACATGCAGCAGCAGCACTGGGTTTCTTCTCCAGAGTCGCCTAGTCTGACGAGGAAGACAATGCCAACTTGAGGGTCCGAATTCACTGAAATACTGTGTTTTGCTTGGATCATTCTTAAAAGTGCTATCAATTTGATGATGACTTGCTTTTTCTTTTTTCCGCCCAGTGAGACGTTGGGCTTTCCATGCTCTTGCGCATCACCTGCTCTCACCACTTTTTCCTATAGCTTTCTATAGCTCAGGACTTAGCCAAATTAGGCCTTCGCTTTCTTCAGGTTTTTTTCATTGACTGACTGTACATCAAGTCTTTTTACGGAATTCCTCAAACATGACTTGTTGTCCTCTAAAACAATTCCTCGTGAGGCCTACGAGCAGAACATAATTTGCTTGCTCATGTAGTTCACTGTTGGGGGTCGATTGACAAAATCTAAGAGCTCTATAGGTACTCCTCTTCGCACTTTCTGGATGTAGACGCGGAGAACATCATCATCATCCCAGTCAGTAACTTTCGGATTCGACTGCCCCTATATATACAAGTCTCTTAGGGTGCCCTGCGATAATCTCTCACCTCCAGTTAAGAATCAACATTGAACGACGAGCTACACTGTTCATTATAAAGTGATCTCTTTTCAGATCAGTTTTTCTTTGCTGGTCAGTTCATGTGGATTCAGGAATAATCGGCCAGCATAGCCAAGCCGATGATGAAAAGTTTCGTGAGAGGGAACAACTATATGATTGCTTCCTGTATGCACCACTAGTGACGGTCTGTGGGAGTTAGTAGCAATTTGTCAAGAAACAAGAAGGTCACATAAAAAGCAATAGTTTCAAACAGTTTATTATAACAGTCGTCTCGTTTTCATTCATTACGATAAGAAAATATAAATATTGCCCTTCTCTTGTTTTATGTAAATTGTCTTATATGTGCTAGCATGATGTCTTGTCTCATCTAATTTAAGCCTATGAAGTAGCCTATCATACAAGCAGGGCGGTATGCCGACTTAACATTTGGTTCCTTTCGAGTTAAAACGACGAGCTACGAGCAGCTGAGGTAAGAGGGCACTTTAATCGAGTCATTTTCTGAGATTCTTGGTTTCATGTCCTACTAGGTAGTGATCAAAATATTGGGTTGTAATTTCGAGGACATCAATTACTACTAAAACGCTGATGCTTTTGTGATATACTCTCAAGTATGTGTATAATATTCTTATCTGGAGAAATTTGAACTAACTGATCTAATTCGAATCTGGCGTTTACTAGTTCTGAGAGCAAGACGTTGCCAGAGAGATTAAAAATTTCTTGCAACGTTTGTCTATAAAATGATCTCTCTTCTTGCCCTTGCGATACTCTATTCGGGGATTTACGTACTCCCAATTTGCTCTGAGTTCTGTAAGAAATATGGACTTACAACCAGTAGCATCTGAACGAGTAATCAGAAATAATGTGAATAATTGTTTTAGGTTCAGACACCGAGAGTTTTGAAGTTGTCGATCACCATAACGAGCTAAACATGGAGTTACAGATTCAGCACGGTTTCTTGCACTACGCAGGAAAATTGTTCAATTTATATCTAATGTTTCGGAAATTCGAGTATTATTTCCTATAGACAAGTGAAATGATATTCTTGATACATTATATATACTACAGCTTCACAGGCTTTGTCTGTAGAATAAGTATTCGCCAGACAAAGCCTGTGAAGCTGAAGAATTTGTATTACAATATCGTATTGATGATCAGAAAGACAAGGCACATTAAGTTCCTATGTAAAAAAGCTAACAGTTTTCAGAATCAACATCTAAACTACTTCAACGAATGTTGTGATATTCCTGCATCGCTTGCATTGCCACATAAATTCCCTGGCTCAGTGACCGTATCTGCAGGTATGGCAGAAAATGTTTGAAGCGTAGAAAGAGAACAGAATTCAACATCCGGATTTGGTCATCGCATTTCTCACTAGAATACCAAATTCAAGCTCACTCCATTGCACTGCCAATTAGATGAGTGGAATAGCACAACGTCAGCCTAGCAGGTGACAAGAACTTTCTCAACAAATGTACGGCCGATAAAATAGTGGACTCTCTACAATATTAACGAACTGCGACAGTGTAGCATGTAGACGCAACTCGAAAGAATAGTACATCTAAACCGTTGTATCAATACTGTGGATCGAATTGACAAGATTTGCCCAAGCCATAGAAATGAAGCAGTTCTTTCTTGGCTCTCCTGCACGAAGATAATCAAGAAGAATAACAAAAGTGAGATGCATGACATAAAATGCGCAACCATTACAAAAATTAGCAAAACCGAGATTAAGAAAGACAAAGGCTGGCTCAACAAGAGGGCATAGGAAAAGATAAGGTATCAATCTCTCATGAAAATTCTCTATCTTCTCCCCGGTGTCTATTAATTAGCGTAAGAGTAGCTCGCATGTAGTATTCCGAGAGAATTTTTGGGTAGATTCGGAAGAATCTATTTACTCTAGTTCCAATCATCCGGTGGAGTGTGATTTACCAGAATTCACTGCTGAGAGGTCTTGAAACTTTATACACCGTATACTAATGTTGACATGAGCCAGTAACTATCATCAGCTCTTCACAACCCCAAGCTGGAAACAAGTGATTCATCGACCCACTTATGCCCTACGAACAAAACGAGCTAGAAGAGTACACTTTGCAATAGTACATGGAAAGTAAACTGAGGCCACAATAGGATTAGGGAAGTTTAGGAGCCATAAAATTTCCAAGAAACCATGATTTCACTTTCACACTTAGTATCTCTTTATTATTTCCAAGAATTCTTGTTGAAAAATGCAATCCTTGTTTGCAAGGTGTGAGACCACGGTTTTCTCTAAACTAAGCTCTAACCCAAGACTCCGGTGCGTGGGACTCGAGATGTGTAGGGGCATAAATACGATGAATGCGTCATAAGTTTTTCCTATAAATGTTCATATTCGGATATAATGAGCAATGTTTAGTACGAAGTTGGTTCGGAGATAGGAAGAATTGCCATCAGTGTACACAAGGGGTCCGCTGGTCCATCAGATTGAATGTAGGAAGAGGGTTTTCGATGGAAGCCATAATAGAAAAAACAAAATTTAGGTGACATACTATGCAAAAGCTTGTGTATAGAGCCAGCAGAATGTAGAAGAAGAAAATTGAATAGTATCTTGCGAAAATGTAAAAACGTGAACCTTACAGTGGGTATATCAATGGGAACAAAATTTATAAGTAAATTATGTATCTAATTATATGCAGGCTTGTCGATGTTTGCTAAAGAATGTATCCAAACTTTTATAAGTATTGTTCACTTCAAGATCAAGATTCAAAACACAAAGCATTAATTGAAATTGTCAACGTTTCAAATTGTATGATTATTGTGTAATCTCTGTTTGCAGTCTCTGAGTTTGCAGCTTTTATTTATTTATTTATTTATTTATTTTTATATATGTGACCTTCCTACCCAAAAGTACCAAAAACTTGTCATTTTATTTTCTGTATGTCCGAGTTTGCTTAGACTTGTGTCTCATCATATTCAATTTTTAAAGAAATCATAAGTTTTCATAAAAAAATTCAGTACAAATGTATACTTGAAGTTTAAAGTTTCTAATCCAATGCTGTAACTTAACTTGTCATATAAATAATACGGATTCAGATTGGAAAACTTATCAACAGAAAAATGTTGAGCTGAGCTTCTTGGCTATAAAAAATTCCGATTAATATCAATAATTTTAGCATTATTGTTTCTTTTCTACCATATTGTTCGAAATTATCGTAGAAAAAGGAAAAGATTAAGATAGACAAAATTTGGGTGAAATATTTGTAACCAAATCTTGTCAGCGTTACTGCGTTTTTCGTTATTATTGATGCCGTAAATTGACTTGATTGTCAGAAAAAGGAAACAGCAAACAACATCATGCCTCTGGTCGCTTCATCTGCGCGGAGGAAACGACATGTTTCATGCAGCCCACGTACTTTACATACAGGTTCCCCTTTGAAGATACGAGCTAAGACAAGGACCAGTCGAGAACCCATGAAACTGCAAGTAAATGGCGTAATGCAATTCCTTTTTGTCTTCTACCTGCTTTCAAACCTGGCAGTTAAAAGGAGCTCGTCTTAGTTCCTGACAGATGCTGCCGATCATTGTTTCATGGAAGACTGTACTTTACTCTACTCTCAACTTTTGGTCAGGATCCACAACGACTCGGTCTTCTGTTTGTAGATCATGCAGTAAACCTCCACGCATTTTACTGGTGACAGAACTCTAAGCCCTGGAACTGTGAACGGACTACTGCATAGATCAGCGTAAGTAATGTATGAATAACATCATACGTGAGGGTGGGCTACTCACTCCTACAAAGATCTGTCTAGCATACCTACCTGATACAAAGTGTCGAATACTTCGGAAGTCTCATTGCAATACATACGTTCTTAGCCAATCCTGATTGGAGAGGCTCGTATTGCCTGCATACATTGCAAGACAATCTTACTCTCACTAGCCTCGATACGCAGGCCAATCAATGGGAAAGGAGAGGCCACATGTGTGGAGTGCACAATTGTTTTTTTCATGCCAGTTATCTTCCAGGAAGCACAGATAATCAGGCTGTGGAGCTAGAATATTCCCGAAGGCGTAGTCGATCAATAACAAATTGATCAACACATTATCATTACATGTTGAACATTTATGAGCAAAGTGGTCAACTGGAATCCAATTCCTTACCGATGCTCGTTTAATTGATCACAAACCACCATTTGATCAACCAACAGGCCAGTTGCTGTGACTTCATGATGACAGTGCACGATCATGTCTTACTACAGTGAATCAAATGGTCTTCAATTTTTGTGGATCAAAGACACGGGATCTTGAAATATCCAAAAGAGCTGGCAGTGATCTCATTGCTGGTTTTATCTTGTCGACTACGTCTGGAACGACAAACATAAACTCGTGCCGTCAATTCGATGCAAGATCTGCAAGATTCCGTACGTCGGGTGACAATCAAACTAAGGGATTTCTATGTCTGTTGCGGTATGGAACACTCTCATGACAGGGTTGTCTGTTTGGCGTCTGCGAGATTATCTCAAAGTATTTAGTTATACTTAAGAGAATATTATTCGGGTTATCACCCAGTCTTGAGGTGAGTCAGCTGAATTTGAGACAACACATGGTGCAAGGTGAAGGATCATCGACGCACACTCCAGCAAGACACCCACAAAGTCAGGGCCTGATTCTAACGCATCCCATACTCATGAACTTCGGCCTTAGGCTCAAATCACCTGTGCACCTGTTGCTCTCGTGCGCCAATTCCTGTATTGCGTACATCGATTTGTACAACATACGGTTCTCCTGAGACTTTGCATGGGAATTCGAAGTGTTCTGTACGCCAGGTTTTCAATCTAGCTGGTGACGACATCTGAATCGAATGTCAAAATTCTTGGACGATGCCAGTAGTACAACCAGGCGATTAGAGTTATCGTCACCTGTAGAGCACGTACTTTGTCATAGCAATCACTCGCTAGTTCTGAATAAAAACGTGGTGCTCGTGGAAAGACAAGAATAAGCATATCGAATAACACCATATCACGAGTATATACACCTTATTTTGACTACTGTAAATATAGTTTGGTAGTGTAGTTAATACATTAGACTTGAAGGGATTTTTTTCAACTCAAAAGGGAGGAGACAGAGGAAGTTGAACTCAATTCGGCTATGTTGTCACCGGTGGATACAAACCTGATTACTTAGCAGTATCCAGAGTACGGAAAATATTTGTTCAATCAAAGGTTTGGGTTAAAACCGTAGAATCAACAATACACCCATGTAATAACTTAATTTGTTGTTTTTTTCTCTACAATGCAACTATCAATAAATGCAAGATGGCTTTGGACCATGCGACATAAGATAAAATTAAGAAGTTTTACTCAAATTTTGAAGATATTTTTTTGTTGGATATCACTAAGAACTGAGGAATTTAAATTGAGTTGATTTAATCAATCTATATCATGAAATTGCTAAACATGGTTGATTTCAGGATTTGCACGCTGTGTTGGTCAACTGCCAAGGACAGAGTCGAGGTAAAGTGAGGGCTAGACCGTGAAAATCTTCTCACCGAGGCTGTACTGGTAGCAGGAAGGTCAGCAAATTGGTGGTCGCAAAAGATGATTTTCCACGACCTATAGAAAGTGTAAAATATAACGTGGGAAAAAAATTACTTGATGGTGCATGGTTATGAGAAAAGTGTGTTGGCCGAGCTGGGCTGTTTCATTTGTGACTTCGATAGATTTTCTCCTCTTCGAATCGAACAATCTTCTCGAGGGAGTCGGCCTACTTCCACGAGAGTGGTGTGGTAGTACACATATACTCTAAATCTGTCTAACATATCCAAAAATCAGAAGAATTTGGTTTCCAAATCAGTTGGAAGAAGCAAGGGGTTTACAGTAGATTCTTTGAGCGTCACCAATTAATAGGCTTTCCACTGGTTCTCGAGCTGGATGAAGATAAGTTGTGGTCGAATCATTTGAACCAGTTTCTAGAGCATGGAAAGCCAGGACAAATGCACACGAGCTGCAACCTTGAACTTTGAAACCGTGCTCGTTCCTGTAGATTATTTATATATCGATAATATCCACAGATTTGCTGATGCGAAATTGCTCTCGGGTATCCGTAAAGTAACAGATCTCTCCGATTGCTTGTGCCTTGATCTCCTCGATCTTGTGTGACCGAGGATCCGTGGTCCAGAACTGAAGCTCCTCACTTCCTTCGATCAGTCCTCTGAAGACCAACCTTCTGTTCGCGGGCTTCCCAAACTAGCTCACCGCAGCCAACTAGAAGTACTTCAAATGTTGTCGTGCCATCTACAACATTTGGCCAGAATGGACTCCAGCTGCTGTCATGTTACTCCCTTGCCACATTGCAGGACTCGAACAATTTACTGAGTTTGATTCCAGTGCTTCCAACTTCAGAGGTTCTACTTACACCCTCCTCACATTGCTGCAGATCTGCTCAAGTCTCATTTTGTCAACACATAGAAAGTGGGTGGATTAAGACATCACAAGTGCAGTCTTGATCTAGATCATGTATTTCTCTTGAGCCCGAATATCTATCCGTGGTGCAGCTTTGGGCTTTGCAGCAAAAGAGGGATGAGTAATGACTTTCCTTGATAGATAAGAGGAAACCAAGAAGCCAAAAGATCAAGAAGTAGCTACATACATACTAGTGTATTGCAATTAAAAGTTTATGTATTTTCATTTGAAAGGGAAAAAAAAAATTTACGTGAAATCTAAACCCATATATATATATATATATATATATATAACACCATATAGATTTTAATAATAACCATGCAAACTAGAGGTGCCAAGTATGATGTTGGAAAGTGAGATGAAAGTTGTCATTATCTTTTACATAAACTTCAAATAAAAGACATGCTCAAATCTAAAATTTTTGAATAATTATTCAGGCTTAAAATAATTTATTACAATATGCATAAGATGGTATTATGCATAATATTTTTCTTTTATTTATGTTCACATATGATTGAATGAGTACAATTAATACTAAAGATGCTATTCTTTTTATCACCTTTTTAAACAATCATCATCCTTAATACTCTACACTTCCTTAATGCTAATGAGCTTCAAGATGATAAAGTGTGAAACTACATTACAAGTTTAAATTGATGCTTTGAATGATCTTGTCGTGGATTTAAAGGATTTTCATCAAGACTTGAGGGACCGAAAAATGCTCTTCAACTATTGATTTTGTGATTTACATCCTATTTATCATTATCACAATTGTTACGCCATCATCATAATAAGATCATGAGCTATAATGAGATGGTGATTGCTGACAAATTATGTTTAGCTAAAGATGATGTCAACTATCAATCATTGATTTCATAAGATAATTTTTTGAATGTGAAGCATGAACATTCTTAGAAACAGAAAAATGATAACAGAAAAGAAATCTAAAATCAAATTTGAATCTTGGAGAGATGTCAAAATTAGAAAATTCCATGTTTTGTTGGAAGTAATTGAAAACTTTTATTTCAAGAGAGATTATGTGTAAAGTAGATATAGCAAATTGCAACTTGCAAATAATGAAGAAGATCATGAGGAGAAATTTCTAAAAGACTACTGATCTATAATTTCAGTAGTATGCATTTTGCATTTCTTTCCAACAAAAAAGATGAATAAATTCAAAATAGTGCTTGTTTATATTGTATGTGTTATACAAGAATATTTTATAATCTTATTTGATGTGAAACTTTTCAATAACCTAAAGAAGAACATTTTATTGATTGATATGTAAGACACACATGGTCATTAGTGAGAATTAATAGATATTGTACTTCAATTCATAGCTAGAAAAATTTCATTTATTAAAAAAATAATCACAAGAATCTGTACGTGATAGAATATAGCATTGTTCATGGAAATGTGCATATTCATAGATCAAAAAATGACGTTGAATACTTGCAAACATGTATTTTTGTGAATTTTTAACATAAAAAATAAGAGATAACAAACTTACATAAGTAACCCCATATGTACTAAAAGTAAAAGAAGTTTTTTTCAAAGTTGAATGACTAATAACATAATTATATATGTAGCCCCATATGTACTATAGATGATAATATTGCCGCATCTCAAACTAGTACATATAGGGCTACATATGTAAATACATGTTATTTGATGACGTGTTGGAAACAACAATCCGTGTGCTTGTTAAGTAAAAATTGGATGCGCTAGTTTGTGTGTTAGTTAGAAGCAACACGTTATAAATACGTCTGCTTGTTAAATAAAAATTGAATGTGCATAGATATGTGCACACTCAATAGATTCATTGCATAAAATGTGCACTAAGATACATATCAATATCAAGAGATGTTTGAAGTATCTATGTAAGTGAAATATTTCAAATATACATGAGAATAAGGTATTCTTTATAATATTTAATACTTTACTAGTGGATTGATGACATGGAGGATATACTGCATTAGCACACGGATTGCTAACGTGTCAATCCCAGCTAACACATCAACTAGCACATTTAATATTTATTTAACAAGCATAGGTTTTGATGACGTGTTGCTTCCAACTAACACACCAACTAGCACATTCGAAATTTATTTAACAAGCACACGTATTGATAACGTGTTACTTCCAACTAACACATCCAATCTTTACTTAACAAGCACACTGATTGGTACGTGTTGTTTCCAACACGTCATCAAATAACATATTTCTAGTTTTAACTAACTAATCAGGTTTACAAGGTGACAACCTGGATAGGAACAAAGACTCTCGTAGCGTACGCTTTATTTCGAGCTTTCAATATAAATTGGAGAAGCTTATGATAGCTTGATGGATCAAAAAATACAATGCATAAACTAGACAAAAATTGAAATGAAGCGTGTAGTTCACAAATGCCCTCCACATGAAAGAGATCAAGGATGATAATCTAGGATATGTCTTCAAGCAGTTCATGACATAATTTTTCTAAGGAAGCATAGACATCTTCATCACCGTAATCGCCAAAATTTGACTTTTCTCTCATCAAAACAAAAATCACTCGGACAGATTGTGACAATACTCATCAACTCTCAATTCCTTTTCAATCAATTGATCTTTAATCTTGCCAACTTGATCTTGGTGTGCTTAGTACAAGTCAAGCAAAAGCATATAACCTAAGTACAAAAGCACAAAAAGTGTACTCGCATAAAAACTGTTGTCATAACATGCACCAACATTTTTGTAACCAATATCAAAACTACTTTGTCAAACACGCAAACCTTCTCTAATATCAATTGATGTGTAATTGCATACAAGATAATTAGAATCCACGACAAAATACACTTTGCTCTTTTGGCTAATATTACAAAAACACTCAATTTATGTTCAGCGAGACAAACAGACTCGCTGCACTAATTAGTTTAGTAGAAACAAAGTCGGTTGAGCCAAAATCCTACATCCAACTATTTTTTTTCTTTGAATACATCATCAACGATTGTGCATCATTAACGCATTGTCCCATATTAGGATAATACCTAACATAATTGATATGTACTTCTATGGTCATTTTAATCTTTTTAGTCTTTGGTAGCTTATTTTTTTCATTGAAAATTTTTCATCTTAAATCATGTCAACTAATTTATTTTAATATCAATTAGCAAAAAAATCAATGATTTTTTTAGAACCTTGTCAATTTTTTACTTCTTTGTAAGTTTTTTTTTTCATACATAAGAAAATCACTTGATATAAATGAAAAACTATATTTAATCATGAAAAAAATGAAATAATTTAATAAATATGATAAAGTAACATACAAATCAAAAAATCTTGAAATATAAACTTTGTAAACTAAAATCTGAAAAAATAAAAAAACATGAATTAAAAAAATTGGAATCTCAATCTCAATACAAAACATTCAAGTTTACTCAAAATCAATTCTTATCATTATTGAGTAGAGGAATAAAAAAAACATGAAGACACTATATATGAACTCAATTTTATTTTTTTGAATGAAAAAAGCTCGCAACATGAAACTCTACAAGAGTATTAAAGCTATTAGTATATTACAAAAATGAATTATGAAAAATGAATATAATTTTGTTTCATGAATATGTAAAACACGAAGGTTTTTATATTAAGTAAATTTCACCTATCATAATTATTTTAATTAATTTTAACTTTAATTTTAATTATTTTTAATTATTTTTACATTTCAACTTAAATTATTTTTTATAATAAATTTGACTATTTTTGCAATAGTAATTTTTAATTAAAGTATTTTGCAAAAGAAATGCATGCTTGTGAATCTTGGCTCATCTATCTATCAAGAATTATAGACTCACATCAATTATTATATTTATACAAATAAAATGTTGTCTTGTATTAAATTATCCAATTAATTCAAACCTAATCATTGAGGATGAAAAAATATTTAATGTACCATTGATACATAGAAATTATTGCTCATTTAAAATTCAAAATAGAAATACAAATGAAGTCATTGGGGATATTGTGCTGCTATAACACAAACTGAAAAGAGCTTTGACATGGATTTTGGATCAGGTACTCAATTTAGTACTATTATTGAAAACATTATAAACACACATGTAATACACATGAACTTCTTTTTAAAAAATTAAGAAAATATGACTGATTCTAAAATGATACAACAATAGACAAGGATTGAAGGTATAAGGTTATGTAAAGCAATCTTTTTCTCTTGAGTCTATAGTCATATTGATACTTTGGATTACAAATGATTTATATTCATTATGTGATCTAACTTTAGTGTTTGTTATGGCACAAGAATATAAAAGTTTAAATAAGGGAGAGAAATTGCAATATTGCTTATATTATAGTAGATTTCTAATTGCCTTGACAATATCTATGGGTCTTCCTTCCCTTTATAGTGCCTTGTTAAACGGTCCTCACAGTTGTTAAGAAATACGCGTTTCGCAACTCCCCTGCGCTGCAACAATCGTTTCAACTCATTTCTCCTATGAATTCAGAAGCTCTTGATTATCTTTTGAGTCTGTGTTTCATCGTACCTCCGAAGGGGCACCCTTGCCTAAGTAGACTCGCAAATCAAAAAGTCATCAAGAATTTCGAACTGCGTAACGGTGTTACGCCCTGTCATGTTGGCAGTTGCTTGATTGAAATTTGTGTCGGTTGCAATCATTACTGCTTGCGAACAGTGACAAGAGTCCACAAACTCCACCTCATGTTTAGCAGCATTATGTGGCCAAAGCCCACATATGCATTTATCATGTTGCAGAAAAACCAAAAATCTCCGTTCATACATCATTCATACGAGCTGGACGGAAAGTCGACTTGCTGTCGTGAGGGATGTTAAGCTTTTGCAAATCTGGCCTTGCAGATCCAACATAGTGCTCAATTTCTCGTAGACTTTCGAAGCAGGGGCAGGCAATATAAATGAGGTGCAAACCTCGTCACAAAGTCGTGTCACGGTGTCTTAATCTTGACGTTCTGAAAGAAAGTGGCTCACCACATTCCTACGTGCCAGCGACGGTCGGAGCCAACCAAAGCTAGTTTACATATGTGACAACGAACTGCAACATGCTGAGTGACTACAGACAAGAGAACAGAATCTGCAGCTGCCTTAGACGCCACAAAATATATCCCTCGGCATCACATCTCAGTGGTTAAGTTGCAAGGATCCATTCCCTCACGCTAGACAAGACACTACTATGTGCGACACTAAGAACTGGAGATTCTTGGTGTACTCTTATGCTAGGGGAGGAATGAGTTCACTGTGCAGAACAATAATCCACGATGATCATGATCTCTTATAGATGAAGTATGTGCATAATCTACTACTAGGGTGAACAAAGATTCTTCGTTTCCATAATCTACAAGAGTTTGCTTGCGTTGAAGCAGCCTTCTTCCCAAAAATCCATCTTCACTTCAAGTGGAAACTCTAGAGTGCTACTCACGTCAAATGCTCCTTTTCTTTGAAATCAGACTTGACAGACTTGGTTGCTGTAGAGAGAAAGCACATGCTGTGTACCAAGGCTTTGGAGTTCTTACTAGTGTGAGCCCAAAATCTCCTTTCATCACTTGAACTCAGATCATTTGAGAAGTACCAAGACATGACGAGGCAAACTTTCAAAACTTCGAGAAGATTCCGAGCACGGAGTTCACCAGCAAATTTCCAACAAATTCACGCAAAGTATAATCTCACGTCATCGACAAGATGGTTCACGACAGATTTGGAAACTGGTTACAAGTTGTCCACTAGTTTTGAACTCAGAACAACCCAAGGAAAATGAGGATACTTGGCATGTTTCTTTTCATGGTATCCTTCGTCCTATTGCCATCAATTGTACATGAGAAGAGTCCCGACCAAAATGATGGCAAAGGTACAGCTGTACAATACAAGCTACATCTGACTATGAGAAAGAAACACGGATCTTTTCTAAGACTCCTTGAAGCTAAAAAGCGAAAGTCTTGGAGTATCAGAGTATATACATCAAAGATTCAGCATGTTCTTGGCGGCCTCAGCGGCAGGAAGGAACGTCATGCAGATAGGGGGATTGATCTTGCTCAGAGACAGAATGGCAGCAGGAATAGTCCAGATACCATCACCACATATCAGACCAGAGGCGAGCGCTCCTGCGTAGACCTCAGATTCCTTCCTGTTCAGCTTCTCCCAGACGAACAGAATAACAGTCCCCACAAACATGTCTATGGCAAAGTAAGCTCCGATGTAGAAAGGAATGGCCATGGCCATAGGGATGGGAATGAACTGGGCATACTTGGGAGGAGCAGTATCTCGAATGAGGTTGGTCACAATGGCGAAGATGAAAAATCCGATACACAGCTCCAGACAGTGTTGAGGGAGTGCAGAGAATCCAGCAACACCCAAGATTGCCATCTCTCGGAAAATGATGGCATTGGGTGCCTTGTACTCTCCCGTTTGCGAGCCGATGTCAAAAGCAGTCCAGAATATCCAGAAAGTAAGGGGAGCAATCACACATCCCAAAGCTGTTCCGAGGATCTGGCTTACGAACATGGATCGAGGTGAAGATAGAGTAAGGTAACCAGTCTTGAAGTCCTGCATCAGGTCGGCAGCTGTTGACACTATGGACATCATAACTCCACAAGCTGTCAACCCTGCCATGACACCGCCATTGTTTCCAGCCCATGATGCAAAAACGAAGAGGCCCAATTTCCCGTAAGTAGAAGCCAAGCTCCAGTCTGTGAGACCTGTGCCGTATGAGTTGCAGAAAGCTAGCACTGGCGCTACGAGGTAACACAAGAAGACGAAGTACCATTTCATAGCCGTGAAAATTTTAGGAATCAGGGTGATGGACATGGCAGCAAGAGCGACATAACCGGATACTGCCACCCAATTAGGAATGCCCTCCATCAGAAAGACATCTCTTCTTTTCTTCTCGTCGGGGGAAAGGTTTACCACCTCCTCTCCCTCTCCCCTGGTGGGAAGTTGCTGACTCTTGTACTGTTTATGAATCGCCTTCGCAGTCACGAACAAGATCTTTACAAAGTTGTACAAGCCATCCCCTAGAACAAGAGCAATAGCGATGAAAACCTGCACATTAAGGCCGTATTGGTCAACATGAAGTTAAGCGTTCTAGCGATCGTCCAATATTGTGACACGATTTTACTGACCGCAAACGTACAGCCACATAGTAAATACTTCCCACCTTTCCCGAGAATTCTGACATACGCGAGCCTAAGACACGTGATCAACAATAGGCGTGTGCGCAGAGATGCATACGATACTACGCGAATGACTCTATCGCTGACTTTGGCCTGAAAGTGCACGAAGAAATAATATTCAATGGTCTGATGCTGTTCTCCGAAACAGAATGTAAACAGTACCCTGGCACAGTTCCGCTTTTTGAAATCCTACCTTGTACCCGTATAGACCTTTGAAGTCACTCTGACCCAGCCCAGACGGAAACCAGTCTCCTTCACGAGTGTTGATCAACGGCCACATGAAGCCCCATGATAGAAGAGCTCCGAACACGACGGAGCAATTTACAATATGGGGACAGATCAGGCCTACGCCGATGTACGTCAAACTGAAGTCGAAGAATATCCTGTACAAACAGAAGCGTTCACGTGCGTCAGAAAATGAGTTTGAGTACTTTTGTACCACTTCAAATGGAGTCGATACAGAGACTTGGTTGAGTTCTCTCCGGTGAGTGGGAAAACACAGGAAAGACGAGACACAGAAAGAGTCAACGCATACTTGTTGTTGTAAGCCAGAAACCCGAGACTAGGAAAGTTGTCGAAACCGCAGCTATCACCGATGCCACTGAAAAACCACTTGAAGAAGCTCCAAAAGAAGCTGATAGTGAAGTGCTTTCCCAGACATCTGACCTGCTTTCTGTTCAGTGTCCAGAAACGTGAGCTTGTCAATCGGTATTCGCAGATCGGATGTCATGTCTAGGAGAGCTATAGACAGGTGAAGGTGATGCATGCCCTCCAATTGGTCTACTCTTAAAATCAATAATTTATACAAATTAGCACAACTCTTGCCTTCCATGACAGCAAAGAAAGGTCGATTACGAGATGTTACATGCCAAACCTTGTGAATCTTTGAACTGAGAAGAAAGCTGTTACCTGGCAACGTCGGCACCTTGCGAGGTGTGGAAACTGTTGATAAGAACGGCCGTTGCTGTCCCACTTGGATACGTGAGTGCGTAATCGATGACCATAATCTGCATGGTACACCGAAAAAAAGTGATGAGGGAAACGTAAGAGGCAATGGGCGTATCTTGCAGTCATGGATTCTGATTGGTGGTTCGTGGTGAAACCACAAAGCATACCACACTTTTTTATTTGACCAAGAGGATGGCATCTCACCCATGCAATCCCCAACGGTAAACGTCGACCAGATCTTATGACGAAACCTCAGAGTTGGCCGCAATGGAATCGGACAGCCATACCTTTCGAAGAGGGACAAGAGCCAGAAGTCCAACAAAACTAACTGTGAACAAAAAGGCAATCATCCATCCGAGCGACGGATTCTTCACATCCTCTGCACTATTTCCGGGGTAGTCCACACCAAGAATCTCGTACGTCTTCTGGTCCATGGCAAGAAGATATGAACCAAATCCTCCTGAACGAAAAGAGAGAGGTACAGATGGGTCAAAACTCGTCCACAGAATGCCAGGAAAACTAAGTGAGCAGAGAGAACAAAGAGGAATCGATCCCACAGTCAAACTTGTGATTGTGTGCTGGCAAAACCTCTAACTTCGTATAGATACATAGGAGACTATTCCGTTCTATTTTTCTATTAGGGAAAAATTTTACTTAGTGAAAGACACATTTTATGTAGATTTTCGTTCTTGCAGCAAGTTTTCGTTTTCGAGTCAGTTCTAAGAAACACAGTATCCGGATGGGCACTTAACGATAACCAACGTATTTTCACAGTGATGAGCACGTTATACTAATACTTAAATAATCTCAAGTTCATAATTCGCCTCGATGGCCATTGGCCGGCTTAACAATTGTTCCGAAACGTTAGCTTGAAGTGAGATATGGACTACTGTGTCGACATATAGTACGAGAATAAACATGATGTGTCCTTGTATCCAAAGCTTTAACTTACCGCTGAAAGCAAGTCCATAGCAGGAGACAACAGTGGTCTGAATCACGGTATTTTCCTGCCTGGTGAATGGCTTGCTCCAGAAGCCCAATTGAGACAGAGTGCCGGTCCATAGCTTGATGAAGAAGAATCCCAGCAGCCCGGCAGCAACATTGAGAGATGGAATAACACCTATGACAAAGTTCAGCTTATGGGTGATTATACAGAACATAGCACCCAACAGTATGCTCACAAGAATACCCCTGAACGTGATCTGCTCATCCCATGGGGGAACTTCAACATCTGCCAATGTATCCAATCTGTCATCCTCGTCTTTCGCCAGCAGAGGTGAAAGAATTGGACTCTCGTCGACGGTCCATATCGCATCCCCAGTGCGAGAGCTTTCGGAATCGCCGCCGGCCCCCATCGCTTCTCAGTACTTGCAACTTCTTCGATTGTTTACCCTTTGTTTTCAGAGCAACCTGCAGTTCTCTATTTCCAGTGGAGCAACAGTCATGTTCTGCTAGATCTTTCAGCTTCCGTTACCCCCTGAGACTGTACCTGGGATGCAGATACACGTCCTTTCTTGTGTCACACCATGCTCTGTGATGTAAGCTGAATTGCTCTTTGAGTGGGCCTAACCTCACAGATCTAGGGGTTGTGGGACAAGTATATGCAATCGTTTCTCTCACTGCCTGAGAGCCCCCTCTAGACCCTTGCCAAATTTCCTCATCGCCTCCCGCACTGCTTTCTACCAATGACGAGAGTGAACTATCTCGCCTCCCGTCTACACCTCCTCACCGCATCCAACGAACCTTCGGAATCGCCCTGGCCCGAGTTCCCAGCTGATATTCTCGGACCTGACGGCTAAACCTGCACACCGTCTTATTTCATGTAGTCTCCCACTAAAAGGGCCCAACCCAGTGCCAGTGTCGGAGAATCGTACATGAATATAAGAATGCCTCAATACTCCGAATACAACTAATTCCGAGAGGGGCTGCCCTCGAGCTGCAGTAGGCTCACAGTGTCTTCAGACCGAGGCTCCAAAATCAGTTTCCCTGTGGAACCGTTTTGTTCGTTCACCATCCCCCGCTTCCTCTTCCAGGGGATTCTGTCACATGTCCGCTCAGACACCATCGCCCATGGATGCACTCTGTCTGATGAACGTGAATTCGGCACGGCTCTGAAGTCTCTACCTCGACTCAGCTCGACTCGGCTCTCTCGTTCATAATGCGAGCAAGACCGACATCTGCTTCAGCAACTGGATCTATGGGGAGAGGTGTTCAGTCCAGCCCCTTCCATTCCATGCCGACTGCGAATCTTGCTTCCCAGCTCTGGCGTGAATGCCGCCGCTGACGATGCCGTGTGCGCTACCAGCCTATCGGGACTTTTACAGCGTCAAGGCAGTCGATGCACCTCAGTTCGCTCCTGAAATAAACAGGCAGCCGCACTGGCACCAAACTCTTTGATATTACCTCCCTGGATTATTACGTAGTTAAGGGGCGCACCTACTCGGTTTGACTCGCAGTCTCGAAGCCGGGCACCCGCGAGTTAAACTTCCATCTACAATGGCATTCATTTTCTCAATAAAAAGTTAGATTCAGTCACCGACACGCAAATGCGCGTGTGCTATGCACGGCGCTGGGCAGAAAATGGAACCACGGCGCACAGTTCAGCCCGGCACGGTTCGGCAACGTGGTCAGAGATCCGGGCTGTGGGTAAACATTGTAAATCCGATGCGACGGGAAAAGCTACCTTTGTCGGATTTGGCACCGAGGTGCACTGATTGAGATTCCGTGCAGGACGGTTATGGAACGTGGATCTGCCAGAGGGACAGTGGGAGTCCACTTTATCGTTTAGCGAGCAGAAATGGAACTTGGATTGGACGAGGCGGCCGGGCTCGGCCACCACTCCGGCAACGAGGGAGAGCCAGTGAGCTGGAATGGATCGTGGAAAGAGCATCCTGTTTCCCGTTCGACAAGCTTGCCATGGGAGGATGGATAGTCGGAAGCTCTGACCTCCAGCGGCGCGGACGAGGTCCAGTCAATGACTGGGAGGGCCATCTGCGCACCGGCTGCACTGTATTATTGAGTGCCTGTAAACGTGCAATCCCTTGTAGGCTGGTGCTCGCCTCCTCGTACGACACCCGATCCTTTTTAACAAGTCACGCAAAGGAACTGGAGCCCTTGTTGATAATGGATCTGAGAGCTCAAGGTAGAGGTGGACACCCTTACGTCTCAGAGACCCATTGCCAATCTGACGTCCTCCCAATGAAACAATGATCTCTTCATGTGCTGTTGCGTAATTGACTTCTTTCGTTCCCAGGAAATTGATTGGATCGAGTCCATTCCTTCGACCAACACACGATGACGAGACTGGACTGATAGGTGCAAGAAACATGTACATTTATGCTCAGCTAGAAGAAGTGAAGCGAGAGCCAGAGTCACTTACCGGGTGATAAATTTCGAGAAATATCGAATCCGCAAGTGACGACTTGAATCGCACCGATATCTGTCACGCGACATATATATACATATGAGTTACATTAAATTGCAACGGGGAAATGATTAGCAATCAAATTCATGAATATTTTAAGTTAGCGTTCATATTTTAGTTTATATGGTAATATTCTTAAATAAATGTTTATTCTGATCATGCAAAAGATGGTTCAACAAATGTCACACTACCTAGTTTATACAATAATTTTCTTCCGCAACTTACTGTATCATTCAAGGTTTTCGACTAGAATGTTGCCTGAAATTAGATGAATCTAGTGAGACGGCTAGGTGGATTACATAATTTCAAATTTCGACCATTGATAATTTTAGAAATTACCATGCAACGGATAGCAGTCTAATTGGATGCGTTAAGCGAAACCACTAGCTTATAGTGCAGTACTGATATTCTTCCCATTCGATGTATGAATAAAAAGAGCGTCCACATGTATTCCATAATACGAAGCGGAGGACGCTGCAGTCCTCGTAGTTTTCCTCCAAGGTGCATGAATAAAGGTCAGTTTATATGCACTCTGTGATACCGCCCGTTTTGAGTGCAATCATGATATTATTCGAACTTAATACCACTGGTTAATAAAGAGCTTTTATGCAAAAAGGAAAGGACATTTGTACCACCGCATTAAAGCTGGATTGAAATATCAAAGACAGATCATGGCTTCATTTACTTTCTACATTTTCTTAGACTACGAGCATTTGAATCTCAAACTATGGAATAGGTTTGACCAATTACACTGGACAATTTATAAGGATCTCTTCCCGTGAATGAGAATAAAGTCGATTAAATCCATGAGATAAATGATTCCAAGTACTGATCTGCAATCCCCAAAAACAATGTTTCAACAAATTGCGTAAGTAGAAGTGAACAGAGACGAACGTCGATGTCCAGAGAGTTGGACAACCAACACAGGCTTCAAACCGAACGTGTTGACAAATCCATGGAACTCGCAACAAGGTCATCAAGCCCTCTTTGCTCGAATTTGAGCTCGACTAATCACGGGCAAGAGTCCAAGAATGTTCAGGAAGAACGAAGTCGTCAGGCACTTTACTGAGTTCACTAAACCCATTAAAATACATCGACTCAGCTTACCAACAATCGTCCCCTAATAGTAGTTCATCGGGTGTGGATTACGTGACGTTGGCTGCTGCTGCTGCTGAGACTACGGACCCAGCTTGCTGACGGCTAGTAATAGAAGACCAACAGATGTGCGAAGGAAAGGAGGACAATGAACACCAAGAGAACAGAACGCCCAAATGGCCTGTCAGAAAATAGCGTTGAATGCACACATACATCAGGGACGGGTTTAGGTTTTGACGGTCTCTACATGGTTGTCGGAAAGTCGGATCCGCCCACACTCAAATCCCCAAAACTGAGATAAAATCCGGCTGACTCGGGGCTGCCCCAATGGAACATGAAGCAAGAAAGAAAGAGTAGAAAGAATTGGATCCCTGACACCTGGCAGTACGACAGTTTGTATAAGTTTGTGCAACTAAGCGAGTCGATACATCAGCATAGAATTGGGAAAACATGAGCAGTTGATGAAAACGGTTCATTTGATTAAATTCTGTCGTTTCCACAAGTAAGACCCACCACGTCAAGGTTACTGCTCTCGCAGAAGCATGGTAGTCGCTCAGCGTCTACTTCCGATCTCCACTGAAGCAAAATGACGTGCTAGGTCACATCAATTTTACAGTTGCGGTAAATAAACAACGATAACTTTAGCGGCCATAGAAGCCGACCAGGCAGTAGATTCTTTGAACGGATGTATTGTATGTTCAGTTCAATGTATTGAGACACTTTTTTGGTGACAATTTGCAGACTAAGTAAATACTACACGCAAACAAGAGGAGACATTAAGACGTAAATTTGTAGCACGGAATCAGCGCGAATGAATTGGTCAAAGTATCTTACTCTGGACGTTTTCCAGTAAGGAAGGTAGTTCTTGAGTTTGCGCAGAAACGTTGATCTCTAAGAAACGTTGCTACATTGCAGGCATACATTGGAAACGCGTGCGTAGTGTGGACAACTCCCTCGAGATGACAGAGAGTTAATTCTCTGCTGTGTTTTACAGGGACTTCAAATGTTGAAGGCTTTACATAGAGGAGCTCATCGCTGTGCGACCTCTGCTCTTTCTTTGTCTACTCTGCTCGTCTACTGTGGGTTTCTGTCAAGAATTTGAACATCTCTACATGTGTATAGTACAGTGTACAATCAGTCAAAATTGCTGGCTATGGCTGCCCTTGGTTTCCTAGCAGCTCGTCTTATTGGGGGAAGGAATGAGATATCCTCGTAATCTTTCTCTATAGTACACCAACACTTTTCCTACTCCCACGACCTTTTGCTCCGATTCCAGCTACTCTCTTTCTCTTCTTCCCACCCACTCCGCCCCACTCTTCATCAGTTTCTTCTCCTGACTCTGAAGCTGGTTCATCAACAATCGCTGCAGCAGTTTTCTTCCTTAGTGTCCGTGTTGGTTGAGCGTAGCCATTCGCTTGACCACCGTCAACGGTTTCTCCATGGTTAGCACCAGCAGCAGCGCGACCCCGTTTCTTGGTTGGAATGTTGGCAGTGTAAGTAGAGTAGTCCATGGCATCTTCTTTCAATAGACGCTTGAAGGCCTAAAAAGCCAACACCCAACGAGTTATACGGGAGCTCACAGTCCATTTCGTTGCGACAATCCTCACCTTCCACGCACGCTACGCCGTAAGGGATCACGATGACTCACCTGATATTGTTCTAACATTTGACGAACTGTAGTAGGAGGTTCAATTGGTAGCTCCCTCGTGCTGAACTCCTTGACATCACGTCTAGAGAGGATATCCCCAGGTTTAATGGTTTCGGATGGGGCATATGCCTGGAGAGAAGCTCATAATTGTCAGCGTGGCAACCCACGAAGTACTGAGCATAATAAATTGACTGCCTCAGGTGGAAAGATGCAGTCGATTGAGCCAAATGGTAGATACCTGACAGCGGGCGTCATTCAAGCTGTACACAATCTTCAAGTGTCGTTTCAAACGCAATAACAATGCTAGTGCCATTGCGGCATTGCAATCCAACTGCAAGGCACAATTATCGACCGAACCAGGTCAGGTACTGGTGGGAGGAAACGGACCTCTAAACTAGATAGAATACGATGCTAAAGATCGAGTTTATCACCAGAAACATTTAAAAGCACCAAGAAAGGGCGAATTTTATCACATACCCTAAGCTTGTCTAAAACTTCATCAGGAATGCCTTCCGTATTGTCCACCGGATCGTTGGATGACTTTGGTATTTCCTCCTCCGTGGCATTTACATTGTATGCTTCCTCACCCTCCTGTTCCTTTTCTGCAGCCATTACGCCTAGTACTTGCCTTGCGACAACTCCAAGATGCCCATCGGAAATTGCCGCCTTCATGTTTGCCTCCAAAACTCCTCCCCTTACTTGGACAGCACGATTGATAGTATAGACTATGTACAATGGTTCATCTGGGAGTCCAAACGGTAACGCAGAAAGAACTTCTGCACAATATCTGTAAAGCAGACTATTTGGTGAGCCTAAAATCTGCAGTCCCTTGAAGTTAAGTTGAATCAATGCTCCCATATTGAATGAGCTTTGACACAAGTAGAAGCGGTTAAGTGTACTGGCCCAAGAAAACTGATGGACTTCAACCTCCATGGAAGTTTGGGTATGACGATATACAGAAGTCAATATTGAAAATTAAGCACGTCGTCACAATTCTGAAGCACGAAAACGCGCAACTACCTCCCTTAACATAAAAAAAAGGTACGAGCATTTAGAAGTTTGAAATTGTGTAGCACTTACACCAAGAAAGGTACTGATGATGGAGTTCCTGTGGCTGCGTTGTCAAATTTTCTGATGACAGATGAAAGGAACTTATTACGAGAAGGTCGGCTGCCGCGAATAAGTTTGTAAATTCGTGCAATTCCCGCTTTTGCAGACTTCGCTGTGCTCTGCTCAATAACTTTTCCATCAAAAGGTGGCTTCAAACCGTTTAAGGCGTTATCCGCGGAAGAGGCACCAGAATTAATAAAAACGAATGACAGCTGAAGTCCATCTCCCAGACGGCTTTCAAAAAATGACGGGTACCTGAAGAACAAGAGGACGTTGTCTGTTAACAGAAGGCAGATACTCCAAGTACAGTAACTATGTACAAAGCAACACACACATGCACAGAAACCAAAGGCAAGAGGTCGAAGGATCCCTACTTACTTTTCGTTCAAATTCATTAGTAACCGATGTGCAAGTTTCGCATTAGCCTCGTGCTCATCCACCTCTAACGCTATAAGCTGTGGTACACATGTCATTGGATGAACGAGCCCTTGTCGAAGCACAATTTCAACGACCTGAATACGAAAAAAAAGCAAATTTATTTAGAGGGTCTATCTTCCTCAGGCTATCAGAGTCACATATTTCCAAGTGCACTATGATGAGAAAAAGGATGTATCTTATTGGAGCAGTACTAACTTTCGATTTATACGGCTCCCGAAGTGGTATGATATTGATGTAAATCAAAACTTTAAAGCGAACAAACAATGCTGCTTATGATATTCGATACCTCTTGTCATGTACTTCAAAAATTCAAGGCAGTCGTTGCACAGAGATAGCAAGTCATGTGAAACAAACCGAATTTTTAGCGTCAAAGGACGACGGACCTTTAAGCAAGCGAGCCGAACATGGTCGCTCCTATCTAAACACCTTTCCAGTATAATATCCCAGTGTAGCTGAATAATCCCGCCACAAATATTACTATCTCCAGCTCCAGCCGCTACTGGAACAGCATTACCTCGCGCCTCACGTTTCTCAGCTTCAGGAGCGGATTCCGTCGCTCCCATCATTTCTTCTACATCTACGAGATAGTCACTGAAGTTTCGTAGCATTTGCATCTGCCAACATCAGAGGCGATGGAAACAACCGATTAAACTCAAAAGATGACAAGTATTCGTCAACTGATCCTGTTGGCAGCCATTTGCCATGGCTCTAGTTGATTTCTTCACCAGAACATAAAACTAAGCGGATGGTCTGCAATCAATAAACATTTATTCATTACCTTCAGACGAGGATGTGCATTCGTAGAGAGTGAGTCTTCAATCAGCTTTCCCATCTCTTTCTCCATCATACAGTCAGGCTTTGCTATAAATACAAACCCAACGGCCTGTCCCCAAAAACATGAAACTCATCACCACGTATTTATTATATGGAAATGCACTTTCACTGATGTTTAAGTACAAGTTCGGCGTGCAAAATGCTTGTATACAATGTTGCACGCTGCACGCGACTGAAATTTCACCGATAGCACTCTTACCTGCAATGCTTTAGCTTTGACATCAAAGTCTGGAGACACCATATAAAACTTGTAGAGACTCAATATCTGCTGCATGTTCACGTCGTTGTCCTCCATAAAGTCTAACAAATCCGAACCAAACCGTACGAGCACACCAAGGCAAAAGAGGTATCGTAGGACATTCTGCACAAGTCCCATGTCATCGCTTTGCTTTAAGATTATGAAAGATCCACAAATTATACGTAACGCCCTTGACCATAAGCAGAAGAGAAACTCGTGTAAAAAAAAAATTAAGATGGGCCAACAAGAAAATTTACCGGTTTCTCAGAGGGTTGGTATGAAGTCTTACGCCAGGAGTCCAGAAACTTGAAAAATCGACTTACTAAAAGCTCATACGATGTGACTCCCTTCACGGCAACTTTACTTAATGAACATAGACACCTGAATTCACAGTTGCGGGTTATTCCTCGATAACTAATAGCCATGCGAGATACGATAGATGCAAGTGAAACACTTCGAGGTACGACAAAGATATCGTAACACCTTAACACGCCTAACTTAAAAGGTTCACACATGATGTGCATCACTAAACCAGGATCACTGAAAACAAACAAACTACATCTCTTCAATACTTATTCTCATCATCGTCTATGCGACAGTATTCCAAAAGAGAACCTTGTAGCTGTCAAGTTATGTATGAAAGTCAAGCATCAAGTAAGGAGTTCTCTCACCGTGGTATTCTTCCAAAAGAGAAGTTTTAAAAAACTCTTACAGAATCAACTATTGATACAAGCAAAAAGTTTGCAAATTACGCTTTTCAGGTAGCTGAGTCTCACTTTATACATGCATAAACAACTGTTGAAAAAGAGTATCGAACAATCAGTTGTCTCAGATCCCGCTCCAGCTCTTCAACAAAGCTCTGAGGTGGTCTCCGAAGCAAGGGTAAAACAGTATCGATGACAAACACGATGCTTTGCAGCAACTGAGCAGCATCCCGACTGTCTACCTGCAAAGATAGGGACCAGTTACGAATTCTAATTCATTGATGACAAGCAAATCAAAGCTTTCAGTGATCATCGAGTCATGCCCAAGAATTTCTCTTCAAGACGAAAAAGTTGGAGCACATTGAGATTCTACACGTAAGAATCAAGACTATGCGAACATAAGGCCTTCAGATCATCTGGACACAAACACAACAATACCAAATGACAAGCAACAGAAGAGAGTAGCAGGCAGCAAAAGAAGCCATATGATTTGAACTTTTCTTCCTAAAAAACCCGTAGAACCTGGATAGCATTTTCTTCAATTCCTTGAGACATGAAAAAACAGCAGTACATGGCAATAGATTCAATTCTCCAGGTACCTGAGTTTTAAGGTAGGGTTGCAATGTGACAGCATATCGTGCAGGATCAGCTGCTGGTGCACATAAAGTAGGATCCACAGTGCAAAACGCATGCAAAGCTAGAACATAAGGAAGTGCCCGGATTTCTGTATCCTCAGTAGCTGTCTCTTCCACCTGAATAAAACAGCAATTGACCATAAACAACTTGGGTAACACAACCAGTTACCCACTTCAGCTGTAACGAACATATACATTTATCATTAAAAAAATATTTCTGATCTTCTAAACAGCGTCTGCCGACAGGACGTTATAACTCATCGTCGGATACCAAGACAATGACGTCACGGATATATCAAGCTGTAAAGAGGGTTTTGATGCAACTAATAACATCAATAAGAAAACAATATGAATCAAGACGTCAGAAAGATCATTCGAATGCAGAACATTACCTTAAGTATGCTTTCCAGCAAACATTTACACATCAATTCACAACGATGTCTGACAGCTGCCTGTGTAACCGAGCTTGTTGCTGAATTCTTGACCGCTTGTGGACAAAAATCCAGTGCCAAACTACGCTTGATGATGCTCACCATGGACTGATTGGTGGGCAAACTCCTCAATACATCTACCAATTGTTGAGTTCTTTCGGCTATTTCGAGAGGCACGAAGCTTCCATCTGCTACGTATTGTGCAGAAGAGTTGGAGTTCTCTTCAAACCACAACTCGAAAAAAGTCTTCCCCACGAGATCCTATAGACCAACCAGCTTTCGTATCAATGATTCAAAAAATTTGACATCAGATACATCAGATACTCAGAGCTTTTAAAGAACCCCAATTCGACTATGAGGTTTTTGGGCGGATATATGTTTCATCCAAAGAAAGCACAGAATAACGAGAACTGGTAAAGTTCAGCTATCTCAAAAGGCGCTTGGCAAACCTATTTATGTTTTCGGTATACCAAGAAGAAGCAGGCACTACCTGAATGCTGGATTCTTCATCATTGATTCTGGAAATGATCCGAACACAACCATCCGTTGCTTTAGCGAATCCGATGTTTGACATGCAGACGTCACGAATAATTTTTATAACCCGTTTACGAACACTGACACCCGTGTCCATTATTCGCTCTGCAATTTTCTCAAAGTACTGCGAGACAGTTTTAATTCCTCGTCAGCAAGTGTTCATCCACAGCCCTATTCAAGACGTTGAAGGATCTCATCAAAGATCGAAAACCAAGTCCTCGGTAAAAGTCATAATAATCCTTACGGACATAAAGATTAAGATAGGCTGGAATGCTATTCAGGATCTGGATGATATGCACGTTGGCCTCCAGGATTTGCTCGTGTGAACTGTGACTCTACTCTTATCCTTTATGACTTTCAAAAAAACGGAGAGCATTATAAACATGGATGCAATTTACTATATTATGTCTCCAATACCTTCACAGCGAAGTCTGGACGGGAAACTATGTGTCTTCCAACCAGCTCCATGGCGGCTTCACGCACTGATATGGCTGAATCTAAAAAACGCCCTTCTACTGCGCGCTGCACTCGCTCATCACCCAAGACATCTGGGTCCACCTCAACAACAGCACTCACCTGCAAGTTTACCGGTTCCAAATGAGTCAACCCGCTATGTAACCTCGCGTGTTCAAGTTCAACAACTAGGTTGGCGACAGGAAAATTGATCCAGAACGTGAAGGAATGCTATGCGTAGATAAATGACCTGCAATGAACTTCAGGGCCTTCTCCTTCTACATGAGATGCTAAAACTTTACGAAGCAACTTACAGCTCGCAGTGCCTTCGCACGAGGTGTGGGTGAATTTTCCTGCAAACTCGCCTGCGACAACATTTGAAGCCACGTTGATACTAGCTGAGCGTAGGGATTCAACAAACAAAACAATACTAACTCCCAACAGTATCAAACACAACTTCATACTTCCTGATATGGAGATCTCGCTTCAAATTAAAACTTATAAAAAATCATTTGCATATACTACCCGGGCAAATATTAAATCACCGGGAGTCGGAGAAGGGATTATCTTGATATCGGAGACCCATACCAGTAGTCTTTCGAGAATGCGGTCAAAACCCCTGGCAAGAGGCCTCTGCTGTCCAAGTGCGCCTGCAATTCGCAAGATAACATTTCTCGATAAAGGAGCTGGTGCACTCCCGAAGTCCTGAAGGGGTGCTTTCGCGATGGACCGACTATGATAGAATTGCAAATTCTCAATGGACTGACCATCGTCTCGAAACCACTGGCAGATATAAAACCTGCGCATGTTCAGGGTCCAGATGAAGATGAGAACCTGGGCTTTTCAATAAGCTCCACACGAGCTCCAGTACAATGAAGTACAGCACAACGTATGGCTGCAAGCGCGTAACACAGGACTTGAGTCACGACCGGCTTCTCCAACCAGTACTTTAAAAGTGGAAAGGATCAACAGCAGAAACTGAAGAGGGCTTTCCAGTGCCGTTTAAATTTTCATTACATATTCAATCTTCACCTGTGCGCATAGGCAGAGACACTGTCACCAGTCGCAGCTTCTTGAAGATAGTTGAGGAGTATTTGCTGTACTACGGCGATTCCTTCTTTCGAGTTGTCAACTTCCTCAACCTTCTTGTTTCGTGGAAGAGAAGGACCTCCAGTAATTTGAGGTTTCACTTCAGATCGAAGGGAGGACAGTTGTCTTTTACACAAGCAGTAATGACAAAGCCATCCACGCCCGAGCAAATCGTGTCCGATTACCCCAACACAATCTGCATGGAACCATCTATGACAGCCGTCACAAGGTACCATAACCAGGTTTCCCTTGCTTTTGGAGCAAACAACACAAGTCTTTTTGGCTGCTTCATCTTCCACGTGGATGCCCTTACCATAAATCTCCTGCAAAATCCAAAGTTTCTCGTTGCTACTGCTTACAGCATCTTGCTTTAAGCGTGCAGCAATTTGACCGAGCAAATCTATTGCTGTACCCCTCACAACAGCGTCTTTTGCCTTGATTCCCACTGCTCCAAAGAGTAAGATACAAAGCACCTGCAGAAGTAACCAACTCAAGTAAATTGACGTAAGTTTTAAAAAACTTGTACTCATTAGCATTAGCCTGATATAGTTGACCAAGACATAAGTTCACATTGAAAGCGATAAAGATAGGTGAAGTACCTGAAGCAGGAGGGAGCCTGCAGGATATTCTGGTACATTGAGCGTAGACAGCAGATCAACCACAATATTCTCCACAATAGCTTTAATATCAGCGCCTTCTTGTCCCTTTGGTGCCGCCCATCGTTGTAAAACCACCTTCCAGAAATAAGTACAAGAGTCCATAGCAGGCTCGAAGCACTTGACTGTGCGTGCAGACGGATTCTCGGCGGACACAGATTCCGGCTTCGGATCTGGTGCTGCCGCCTCAAGGTTTGGAAGACTAACACTGCATTGCACGAGCTGAAGCAAGAGAGCTGTCAACATCTGAATCTGCTTAGACGCATCTTCGTCTTGGAGCTGGAACGTTCTTAGCGAACGTTTAGAAGAGGGAAGCTTCCACCACTGTGAGATGATTTCATCGAATATAATGGTCCGATGCTGTGGGTACACATCAAAAACCTGACATAGAAGTCCAACAACAGGGCGTAGCGTTCAGTAAAAGAGACATTGAAGAAGCACGACAGAGGACATTTTACTGCGCGCAAAACAGTGGATTCACAATGTTGGTCACGGGCAAGGCACAAACAATACACACTCACAATTATCCCTATCAAGACCTCAAGTTTAGCAACTCAATAGACTCGTTTGACAACATCTGACATGAAATGCGACATCCACAACGACGACTGAGAAGTGCAGCTAGAACAAAGGCATCACTGAATCTGCCAAGAAGACATAATGCTCTAAAAGTTGAGACTGAAAGCCATAACTCCATCTTACAATGCCCTACATACGAGCACATTATTCAATCCAGACATTCGACACTGACTAATCAACGAGCTATAAGTTAAACGCATGAAACCCTCAATATGGTTTTCAATTCAGAGACCTGATCGAACTTACGTAGACATTCAAAACACTTACCATGCAGGCAACCCCGATGGCTTTCAGCTGTAGAAGCTGGATGTTGTCTACAGAGAATGTTGCAAGAACCGTCTTAGTGAGCTGTAAAACGGTACTATCCAATAAGCGCTCCACTGCAAGAAGATCTTTTAGAAGTCCAAGGATACTGCAAAGCTTGTGAAGCACATTCGATACGGAGCCAGAAACCCTGTCATGTCGAAAACAAGAGCGAATTTGTAAGATGGTAGCATCTTGGCTGGCTTGACTAAGCAACCCAGGGACAACTGACTTCTTCCGAACTCACAAAAGAGGGACTTTAAAGAGCAACGGATGCGGTTCCATCTTGGCCACAGCGTACAGCGAAACTGATTGAACAAGTAAAACCAACTGAACACACCTAGTTGGAGCGTTTTTCTTTGCTCGGGTTGCCTTGCCTTTGCGTCGACCCTTCTTTCCACCGTTCTCATCGTCGTCATCATCATCGTCATCTGGATTAGTCACAGCAAATTCCATATGTTCCGTCGAAGTCAGTCCTATGATCTACTCAGCTACAAAGAGAATGTCCACGTGGATAATGAGCTATAAGCAACAAAAAGCAACTGTATCTGCTCAGTACGCAGTCGAGTAACTGAGAACTACTTATTTTCGGCAACATTTAATAATGTCAGCAATAAAGTGGACTATTATAGCACCAAAGCAATATTGCATGGCGTTAGCCGCAATATCATGACAAACAGCTAGATTGTGAGTTACACGCCGACTCTTTATGACGTTAATTACAATCGCCATGGTCAACTGTATATTCCATAGTACTGTGAGAGATGGAAGAAAATGTATGACAGAAACACTCGACTGGACCGCCTGTACAACTACTTCCCTATGTACACAAAGAATAAACCACCCGATAACAAAACTAATAAAAATATATTCGAGCATCAACTAATGGTAGTTATTGAGGTCATTCAAATTCGGCGGACCAGCAACACCAAACTGCTGATTTATCGTTCACGGATTTAGCACTGAACTGGTGTTAACGAGTGCTTGCGAGGTGAACGATCAACAATAAAATAATCTAAACAGGTCTTCAACAGTCGATTGGAATACCAGAAATGAACTTATAAAGCACCTAAGAAATAGCGGGTGAACACTCTGAACAAGTAGAAAAAATGATATAATGATGAATTTTATGAGGAGAAAGGGGCCAACACCAACATTCCACCATAAAACCGTAAGTACATTTAATTGTTCGGTAACTACCTCATAAGTCTGACCATGTAGAGAAGAGAATGAATGGGGCTGAGAAACCTACTACGATGCGAGATACAAAAACCAATTCTTCGTTGAGGCATATGTATTTCAGATAGCATACTGCGTCATCAGACACTGGTCTTCGCCTCCCATGCAAAATCTAATATTATGTTTGCCTGCCATATCCTGAAGACGCACTGACTGTAGAGGCATTATACTTTATAATATTTCAAATAGATTTAAGAGGGTCGCGATATCTTCAGAATATACAGACTAGTATTTTTCGTCCAAACATCCAGAGTAGACTTAAACTTAGCTTGCAAGAAAATAGAGTCAAACTCACCTTCATCCAATTCACCACCAGATTTCTTATGCAGCTGTCGGTAAACAGGATCGTAGGCACTAAAAACCGTATGAACTATCTGGTATCTTGAGAATTCAATGATGTGATCAATTATCTGTAGAACAAAAAGGCTCAAGGTCAAAATGGAAACCAGCGAAAGAACTTGGACTCATACTAAGCAATATAAGATTCGGCGAAGCTATGCATTACATGTTAACGTTACTGTAAACCTTGTAACAATTCAGCATAAATGATTCTGTCGCGACTCACTTCCTCTTTGTATAATTGCTTGGGCATCGAACGGACGGTCATAATTAAAAGAGAAATTTGAACAGCTTCAAGAGCAGACATGACCAGTACAAAGCTTTCCCCGTCCACCTGCAGGGCAACACACCGGAATATCAGGCTCCACGTGCCACTTAAAAGCATTTCAATACTCCCTGGAACCTTATTTAAGACTTTCAAAATTACATACGTTAGAACATTGTAGAGTCCTGATCATTTAACATAGCACGTGATCAACCACACAAGAGCTTAACAAGCAAGGCAACTACACATTATTCTGAACAAGTTGGGCAAAATTATTTACAGGAAAAATAACAAAACCGGAAAGCAAAAAAGTTCAAATGAATATGCTATGATCCTGTAACGACAGCGTGGGATGTACAGAGCTGTGACTACACTTAATTAGTCCACTTTCCTAAAATGGCCTCAATGTAGTGGCGAGAATGATGATCGAGACAAGCCACAAAGAATGCTCGGCACTCACCTGCTTGTTCACCGATAGTCTCATTAAGACAACGTTTAAATACCTACCCGACGCAGGGTTTATTGGTACTAGTCTAAGTTGAGCACATGAAATCTAGTATTAGCCAAGCTAATACTCGAAGGCAAGGGTTTTTATATCAAGTGTCTAAGAACACGTACATCATCTTCGTCGTCAATGTCTCGTAATTGAGAGCGTTGTATGTGACGATCAAGCAAGCTCAACAGCTTTATGAGGCGCTCAGTAGGAACATGTTGCAAAGCATTCTTAGCTCGCAGGTCAGCAACATCTTCGGCCACTGTTTTTATTTCAGCAAGTGAAAGGAATGTCCCTGATTCCTCCCCTTCATCTTCACCGGGAGCATCAGTTCTTTCAAACAGCTCATCTAGCAGGTCGCACAACCCTTTCACAATGGTTCCTGCATGAGCCCAATCATAGAGAAAGTCCGACACAGGAAAATGGCGTAAGTACTGCTATATAGAACTCTCAAGAGGATTGCGTACTAAGACAGACGATTAGTATAAGAATACTTTGAAGTGGGTAACGGCAAGGCTACGCACCATAATCTGCTGGGTTATTACTCTTAAACTCGTTCTCATCTGCTTTTGCTTTGGAATTGCTCTTTCTCTGCATTCTGCTCTTTCTATTCGCGGTATGAACATCCTGCAGTAGATGAAAACAAACACTTCAGACCTATTCTTTATCTCGAGCACATTCGCTTGATCTACAAGCGACTCTATGTAAGATAAAGAATTACGACTCGAGGAATTATTGAATACATGAGCAAGGATGAAAAGGACCAAGGACACATAATGGACTAATGAGCTTCCAAGCTCATTAGTCCACTATTAGCTCTCAACACTGATGGTCATAGTTACCTCGTACGCTCTCGGGGATGGTTGACTGGCAGGTCGGGGAGACGCCTGATGAACATGAGACGAAGCACCGACATAATTCTCAAAAATCGGAGCAGGTGGTTTAATTACAAGTTTTGGGGACGAATTGCGATTATCATACGGAGGAGCAGGTGATGAGGTTCCAGCATGGTTCTCTGATTGGAGTGCAGCTAAGTGTGGAGACGCTTTTACAAGACTAGGAGTTCCTCCGACACCACCCCGCGAAGTTCTCCGCCGAGATGCTGTAAAGACCCGAAATCAGAATGAGATCATCTCACCAAAAGTAATTCATTTGTGACGAACGGCACAATAAAGAAACAAATATACTCGCCGCCTGTCCGAGTATTCTCACGGTTAGGTTTACTACCTATCTGAAAGAACATAAAAGAGCATTTCAAGAAGCCTACTGTATACTGTCGCTGTTATTGCATAGCGTACTGCTGACAGAAGTCAGGAAGTGTGAGAAATCAAATTACCAATGATCAAAAAAATAAATATGTATTCTGTGATCTTCTCTTTTACATTAGTTACTTGTCCAATGTTCACTTGTCAAAGACAGAAAGTAGGTAAGCAAATAAATGCCACTTTATATGCTCATTAATGCGCTTGTTTCAGTAAGAGTGGTCAAACTTCAAGACTTTCATCTCTACAGACCTGGAGGAGCACAGCTAAACGCGTCGGGCTCATATTGCAGAACAGCATCAAGAAGACTTCCTGGCTCACCAGTGACACCAGGAGCGAGATGTTTGTCCTTATCCCTCAGCGACCTGTGCAAAAGAGATTGTCGAGGTAAGCAGAAGCAGAGACCAAAAAAATAACTGGTCGAAACAGCCAAAAGTAGACTATATATAATCAGAAGGATGATCCATTCGAGATATATCGAGTCAGAAACAACATGGGCCTCATATACATGAAAGTTTGCAAGTTTCATTTTTTGTTCTTGTAACATGAAAAGATCTGTCCACAAATGGTGTGAATTTCAACAACGTGTGGGGATAGTCTCCGCCAGTTTCTTACCTCTACCTTACTTACAAGGTGTCTTCATTAAAGTTATAACTCCTTAAAGTTACCAATCTTAGACATTGGAAGCTTCAGAAAGCAAAAGCTCAAATTTCGCATAAAAAGCACAGCAAGACGGACATCTTGGAAAGGAATGACGTTCAACAGTGCGTTGCAGTCAATGTGCAAATTCTCGACGTCACAAGAAAGCCCTAAAGAGCATCCAATGTTCATGTAAATAGCATGTGTAGAAAATTCGTGCCAATAAATGAAGCAGATAACCACGATTTAAGATAGGTTAGAGTGTAAAACATCGATTGACCTGCAAACTGCTTTGTGGCTATCAGCTCCATGTTGACTTCCTGAACGTTTCTAACAAATGACCTAGCAAACAGCTTTAGACGGTATGGCCGAAGACATAACAAGATCTGACATTCTTATAATTTGGGTACAAGAACGAATCATCCCAGCTCGAGATGAGAACTTCCTTGTATTCTCGCCCCCAAATCAGGTAATGAACTCATTCCCAGTCAAAACTCCTGTACTAGGTTTAACTCTGAACAATCTGCAAAGATGTGTGAGTGCTCACAACCACCTTTTTGTTGAAAGCATAAACAACGAAGCTAAGAAAGATACAGACATTCCAGTCTATGAAGTGATCCACTTCGGCTGTGCTATGAACATCCTTTTCAGTTCTTGATTCAGAACTTAATTATTGGTGTATTGCTTAGCAATATGCATATATAAACAGACGCAACATCCTCAGAAAACTCTTGAAAACGCAGTGCACCCAGGTAAAAAACACAAGAACTACTTCAACTAGGATGATCATTCTAGACAAGCATAATCATTACTTTTTCGTTAGAATTTTGCCAAACCAGCTTTGTGCACTTGCCCAGACTTGACTCAATTATGTGGACTTGAGGTCACAAAGTGATGTAAATTACAAGAACAAGTAATGAGTGACGACAACAATACTTACAGGTAGCTTATGTCTGTGGACTTGAGCAATTCGGCAATTTTGCCCGCATGAGCAAGTACCGCAGAGTCATTGGTTGCACGAACTTTCGTGGCAGACTCCTCGTCAAATAGATAGAGCGCAGGGTTGCTCGCCCCAAAGGATGTCGGGAGGCTTGGCAACGGCAGGCAGTGTGCAACTTCCGAGTGAGTCACATTTGTGAGCCTGTAGGTACTCATGTTCTTTTTTCCACCATTCATCATTTTCTTCTGATAACGTTTCCTCCGTAAGACTACATATTTCCAATCCTCCTGTCCTGCATGTTTGCATTGCCCGTTTATGCAACCTAAATGTCTAGACGTGCAAGGCTCGGAATTGGAGTCTTCAACACCATTATATGTTTTCCCTTCAGACGCCACTCGAAATCCAACTCGCCTCACGCTCAAAAATCGCCATCAACAATTGGCACCTGAATTCTGTGAGACCCAGTGTAAGTTTACTAGAAAAAACCGTCTTCGAAGCCCGGTGACCGTGAAGGAAACCTAAGCAATGCGGCAGCAGACTTAGTCTGTGCATACACTAAGCTCGGGTTGAGACCACAGAAGATGCTCAACACTAGGTTGAAGGTGATCTGAGACGTTCAGGAGAAAAATCCACGATAGCCATTTCATCCTCATCAGGTATTCTTCTGACGCCTTCTCCAAAATTGCGAACCGGAAATTAGATTATCCTCTGTGTGGCGAGACATGAGCTCAAATTGTTTAATCAGAATGAAGCTGATGCAACCCGGCGCATAATTGGCGGCGCCCCGTCAATCAGTCCAGACTAAACTCCGTTTGGAAGTGGCGGACGAGGATGTCGTGTACAGCTTCAGGAAGGAAATCTCATTGGCATGACAAGTGATAATCCAGTACTCCATGTTTAGTGGCATTCATTACTATCGGTGCCGTGCTGGGAAGCGTGGGTAGACCAAACGCAGACAGGATAAGGATACACATAGGATCAGAAAGCTATGCGGCTGCCATATGCGAGCTACACGTCTATGCATCTACAAACGTTTGAAAGTGGTTATAAAATGCCGCCGTGGGCACAAAGATCGTTGACGCACCATGAAGCAGGAGTTTGCATCGATTTCCGAAGTCGAAATTCGTTCCAGAGCACAATATTCAGTCACTCCGTACGCACGAGCACATACGAGCAGCCGGAGCGCCACGGCTTTCGCAAAAGGCTCGAACGCTTCCTTTGCTCGTTCGTTCGCACCTTCAAAGCTACGCAATCATCTCGAGGTTTCACGCCGGGAGCTCATTCCTGCAAGCAGCGGCTGAGGAACACGACGACGAACAAAGCAAGTGTCAAGCTGCCAGCGGTAAAAAGTTCCGGCTGCCGATGGTAAAAAGAAACCACCCATTATTCTCCAACCTGTTTACTTTGCCTCCCGCGCCCAGTCCTCCCCGCAAGTCCGTGCTCGTCACCGGCCTTTCAGGTTGCCTCCAAGGCTCCACCTGCTCGGCCTCCTCTCGGCAAGTCGGGTGAGGTCAAAACCCCCGCTATGAGTTCCGGGCAGCCGTCCGATCCGCTATCCTGCGGTGCGAAGGCCATGTGGACACGAATTTCTACCTCTTCTCTTCGCGTCCCGGGTTCGGTCCACGGGAGGATTGACGGAGTGGCCACGACAATTCAATCACCGCGTCCACCCTTCGATATCAGAGAGCTGGAGCGTCGTCGCACATGTTGACAATACTACTTGGCCTTCACAATACAGTATTGTGAAGGCCAAGTCTTTCTAATAAGTCGAGAGGCTTAGAGGAGGCAGCGGGGGCCAAGCATTACAGCATCGAGGATGGGCAAGTATGGGTCTTGATACGCGCGTGTGATGAGAGCAACCGTAAGATCTTTCAACGGACGGTTTCAAGGAAAAGTCTTGGTTTCAAGGAAAAATTATCACATCCCCGTTGCTAAACTTAAACTTAGGCATGAACCGCTTGGCAGTTAGCGAAAAGCTCGCATTACTCAAGGGATGGATGTGGGATCGACGACTTCACATCAACATTCGTCTTGTTTGTTTGCAGTGTAACCTCGGTTACTTTAACTCCTCTCGAGTGAAGTGTAATGGAGTCCTCGAGTTTGGCTCGTGCGTGCAAGCACGAGCACATGCCTACGCGTAAATCTGTTGCCTTCTTCCTCTCTAAACTTCCCGGACCGGTGAACGAAGAGTTACAGACTTAGCTCCAACCTTCGGCTCGAGCCCTGCAGCCTCGTAACTCCCACGTCCAACGTTCAGAACCTCTTCTGCTCAAGACGCTCCCGCGAGATTTAGACGTTGTGCTTGAATTTACATCCAAGACCAGTGTATTCAAAATTTGTCGCTTTTGCGCAGTCTAGTATGAGCTCAACGTCTGCCGGCAAGACGCAACGCTCCCCCTCTTGTTTAGTCGAGCTACCCAATTGACAGTTTCGTAGGTCAAGTGGCATACGCCACCATCTGTGGGCAAGAAAAGCAATATAGGTTCGATCCATTATCCTTGGGCCTCGCAGCTAACACAGGAAAACCACTCGGGCAGCTCTACAACCATTAAGTTGGTATTTTGGATGTGAAACAAATCTGTTGCTTAGAACAGTTCAAGTTTCATGCCCCTAAGTTTCACCGACGAAACATAGAGTCAGTCGCGTATAGAATACAGCGTACAAACACTATCATTAACGTATATTTAAGTCCATGCACTTAAAAAATACTAATTGAGTTATTCATCTTGGTGTGCACATTTACCACTTCAAAGGAAGCACCTCTGTTGAACAGAACACAATGCTACATCACAGTGTATATTCTTTTCATGTATGAAACCCTAGTGCTTGCAATGATGAAGAAAAAAAGAAGAGAAAACGGAGTTCTAGACATCTACACTTATCAAATTGATCCGGTGATAAGATAACCATTTTAGACTTTTAGTTCTTCTCTTGTGAGCTTTGAGCCGTCTGCTCTATCGAGAGAAATAGATTGGAAATTGGCCATATATCATTCTTTGCTGCAATGTAACTATCTGATAGGTACCAATAACAGTCGTTATTTCTAATGCTAATCTGGGAATCTACCCCTCGAATACGTACCAATAAAATCTTGAAATGTCCTCCCTTTCTTGAAATGTCTGAGTTTCTTCAGTAAAAGATACGTCACAGGTTACCACGAGATTACGGATTCCAAACATTCTCCACATATCAAGTAAATCTTCTTCCAAACTTTAAGCTTCAGGGAATTCTATTTCGAAACTAGGATTCTTCTGTGAGTTTGTAATGTGATCATCAGATTTCCAACTTGATCAAGTGATGGACCATATGTTGATAACGAAACACCCTAAGGAATGAAGAGACAAAAGTCAATCCTAACATAACGGCATGGAAGCTTCACATCCAGTTGCACTTCACAATATCTGCCCATTCCGCAAGCTTAACGCACGCAAACCTGTGGGAGAGAGTTGGGCACGAGCGATATAATAATACTAAATACTTCAGCAGTACTGTCCAATCATGACTTGTATTTACTGCATTACATTTACATGTAAATATTGAAGGCATGTAGATTGTGCTGCCACATGACAAAACTTCTTCAAAACCAAACGAAGGTGTGATTGAAAGCATATTTCGATAAAAGTTAGAGTTTAGGATCACTTCAAGCAAAACTTTCGTATAAATTGAACATGAAACATCTGGTTTTGAATTTCCTCCTTCCTCCTTCATGAACCAGAACAAGTTATCCATGCATACATCCCAAAAATACATGACATGTATAGTCCGCAAACTACTTCGTTTGCTCAGCCAATCTTCTTACCCTAGTACCCAAAAATAAGCATATTTTTCAATTCCTTTAATTTTACAAAAGTGAAAAATATCAAAAATATCCTACCCTAATATAAAATATAGTGTCTGATTGATAAAATTTTCTGATATTAATATATAAACATAACCATTAAAAAAAAATATTATACTTTACATTAATTCTTACTACAACCAAACATCTGAAAATATATTGGTATTTTTTTAAAAAACATTAACGATGTAAAAATAAAGTATGAGTCGGTTCGATATGACTGCAGCGCTAAGGTTAAAATAAATTCATGGACACAAAAATTCACGAACAAAAGCACACACTGGTTCGCCACTGCCGGGCTACATACACAAGAATCAGAAGGTTTATTGCAAGTAAAACTGAAAATGCGCAAGAAGAACTTTGAACATTTTTACAATGAACAGCAAAACCTGAACCTAATTACAGTTAAATTATTTAAGTTAAATTCACAGGTGAGTCAATACTAATAACAAAGGAACCTTCATAACTCATATAATTATTACGTTGAACTTCCAGAAAATAATATAATATAGTCTAATCTCTCAAGTAGAGCCAACAACAATTTAGCCAAAAAGTGTTTTACTTTCATCACTTATCTGTTCTCAAAGATTTTGAAGATTTATGACAAGATCACAAGACGCATCAATGATCTTGTATCTTTGTGCAATAATTTTTTATCTTGAAGTTTATTAGTTTGAAGTAGACATACAACATGTTTGATAACTCTCTGGTATTAAATTTTTGCCTCAAACAGTCATCATACTCATCCACTTGCTAAAAAATTCAAGATTACAAATGTAATACAACAGGATTCCCATCTTGCTTTGCTCTACATGGAAAGTTTTGACTTTATCGTCTTGTCTTTACCCATAATCTTAAAATTTTATTAGATTTGTCTTTCTTAGAGGAGATAATCATTACATTTATTTTGCTTACTATCTTATATTTTGCTTCTACAAACTCCATATACCGTCATCGGGTTCCATCACTTACTTGAAGATTATCTTAAAAAATGCATAATCACCATAATCTATGCATGCTATAGTACATTACCATATGTGTTGAAGTCGATTTTACCAAATTTTATTGTAAGATGAATCATGTATGGCATTCTAGTATACGACACATAAATGGTGTTTATTTGACACTGTTATCGTCAAAGAGTGTCATATGTCACTCTTTGACGATAAGAGTCTGTAAACCAAGTAAAGATAAAGTTAATTTGAGATTTGAAAACATTGTGTTGTAGACAAGCATCATAAGGAATATTTTGATGTTGAAATCCACAATTCAAATGAGACATTTGAATATGTACATAGAGTCACAAAAGTGAGATATTTGGAAAGTTGTATTATGTATACAACTTTCAACTATTTCATTGATTGATATTTATACAAGACTTGTTTGAAATTATTTGTTCTCACAAAACTTGAGAATCTTTACAACTTCTAAAAGTCCAAATTGAGAGCCAAACTGTTTGTAAGGTGTGAAATCTACATATATGTAGTGACAAGAAGTAACAATGTGGACATTTTTGTGAATGTTTGTGTTTTGGTTTGATGTGCTGATATTTATGTGTATGCTTTTAAATTTTTGTTTTTTTGTGTGTTTCATTCTTATAACACAAAGAAAAATTAAATACCAACCGAATACAACATGTACGAGATACATAATGAATATATTACTTGAATTTGATAAAGTAAATTTGGTTTCACACAAAAAAACAACTAATATTCATGGAAGCTTTGATATGATTTAACTAATGTCTTTACTTACTTCAAGTTAGTTTAACTTTACTTTGTTGAAATGATAAGGCTGTCATTATATAAAAAAGCTAAAAAAACCTCTAAATGATACTTTTAGGATTCTTGCAGATAAAATCTAAAATGTTCCATCTCAATGATAAACCACCTAATTTTAGTATATATTTTGCACATGCATTTGGTTTTGCAATGTTGAATGTATGTGTATGAATGTATGCCTCGGTTGTTTTCAACTGAATTTTGTGTGACAAACGTACGGTTTGTCCTTATCATTTTTTTAATGCATTTTAATTGACTGGAACTATAAAAATTATATAAATTCAGCTACATATTTACGAACAAAATTCAGAATTTATTGTACATTAATGTATTGAGACAGAATTTATCATATAGATGTGCAATACTTAAGTAATATTGTTTTCGATCCAAGACATTGTGTTTGCCACTATATGTTTTTTAGTAATAATTTAAATAAATTTTATTTTATTATTCATAATTTTTTTATATGATATTATAAGTGGTGGATGCTTGCACGCGTTAACGGAGAAGTGGAAGCAGCACTCGTTTCAGGGCAACAACGCCTTGTCAGATTTACTTTCAGAAAGAATCCGTGTTTCGTGGATCTCCCTTCTCGCCATACCTATCTCGAATTTGCATTTAATTCATTTCCGTTTTCTCAAAGGTAGTGGACTCCGGTCGTCTCTAATATCGTATCTGCATATTACATTTTATAATCCAGTGGTCCATGAAGTCAACACTCTTCTTATGTCCATGACGTCGATCTTTAGTAAAGCTGCCTCACGGAATTGTTACATCCATGCAGGTTTGACCAGTTGCGACATTTTGTTCACTTTTTCATTGTTTCTCGGGGCATTGTCCTTGAGATTATTCACAAATATGATTGCAATAGCAATAAACAATGTCCATTTATATTGTATCTATCTAATATGTTTCTGAGTGAAGTAAAAATTTCTCCCTGTATATGACTTTGTTATTAAGGGAAATCATTCCTCCAAATATATATATATATCCTTAAAGGTATCGAAAAATCTTGAAACAAGTTAACAAGTTTCAGAAAAAAATAGAATGTTAATTCTAAGCAAGAGAAAATATTTCACCACAATTTGTGAATTCGTTTACAACAAAGCAAAGAAAATTGATCTATTTCTGGTCACCTGAATGAGTTTTCTTGTAAATTATCTTAAAATTATTTGTATGTTTGTATATGTAATCTTTGAAGTTAAAATTCTGTATACTTAACTTAAATGTTACTGGGATAGAATAACATTATTCATAACATTAGTCAAAATGTAATGTTTAGATTGCTGATACATAATTTTGAATCTGTTGACAAATTTTAGAATAAAAGATTCAAAAATAACACGTATGTAAATCTGAACAAAATATCCATTTTTTGGAAAAATATATTGTGTAACCCACTCAAATGGCAGAAAAATTTTTTTAGTGTTTTTCTGATAACAAACAAAAGATAAAATAAAGGTGATGGTTGGTAATAATCCAAATATAGCAGAAAAAAACATAGCAACGAGAAAATACAGGTTCATTATCTATGAGTAGATAAAGTTTCAAATTGAATTTTAATTCATTTTAAAAATATCTAATAATGTTGTTGGAAAAAATTCCTAAGAGATGATAACGTGATATAATTCCAAGAAATTTACCTTCCATAGAAGAATAGAATTGAATACATACATATCCCATCTTATGTCTGTACCTCGTATATATAAATATACACGTATTAAATGGAAGTGTCTTCATTATGCACACATATGTAGAACCTTGGCAACACTAGGTTGACAATTCATGATGTTTTAATAAACATACATAATATTTGTTTCACAAAGTTAAAAAATGTCTTTCTTTAGATTGAATCTGGTAAAGATAATGATCTGAATGTATCAAAAATTTGAAAAGATGTGTACTTTTTACATGTGATATAATTAATTCCAGTAGACAACATAAAAATCAATCAATCTCAATGAGTAGATCCTCTAATTATAAAATGGTTACACATTGCAAATCTAAAATTGCAGATTCATCAAATTTGAATAATTAAAATTTATAACATGTAATTCTTTTGAAAATATACAAATAGTATTTCTTTTATTATCTTCAATATTAATTAAATAATACGATTCATCCAAATGTATTGCAGATTCTTTTCTATTTGTTGTAATATTTCATGATCTAATTTGTTGATAAAATGATTATTTTCATAATATGTTTATGTTTATGTTATAGACATCATAGAAACACGTGAAATTGCAAGATATTAAGAGTTGATATCATTGATAAAATCCAAATAGTTTCATTGGAGCATGAAAAATACACAATTGATTATCATATATATTTGTTGAACGTTTTTGTTTTTTGAAATAAGCTTAGTATTTATTTGCTCATCTAAAGTTAAAATACTTGGATATATTAAACAAATTGACATTATAGTTTAAACAATATAATTCAAAAGATACTATTAGCTTGAAGGAAAAAAAACAAACTAGAAATTGATGTCTCAAACAATATTGAGATCATGTATGAAATGTTGCAATGTCTTTTATTTTTAATGAATTTCAAATGCATAACATGTTTAACAAGATCAGACATTATGATAATTTAATACACTTTTAATGTCAAACAAGGCATAACTGAAATTTAAAATGTGCTCATAGATTACGATTGTATCAGAAAATTATTTCAATAATGAAAAAATCAATTATGTATAAACAAAATTAAAAGACAATTGATAAAAAAAATTAGCATAAATAATTTTATAACGAATGAGATAACTATTTAAAAAATAAAATCTAGTTGCATGGATTGATTGTTTTAATACATCAATTTGATGAAGAATATTTCAAGATAATTTATATAATTCCAATAAATTATTTTTCAGAGAGATGTGATTGATTAAGTTTGATTTTTTTAAGTATAATAATTTTAAAAAGTAAGAACAAAGTTGACTTTGAATGATATCAAGCAAACTTTTTCAAATCATCTTAAAGTTACACAACTTTAACAAACTGATAAATATTGTATCAAATACAAAAGAAATCAAACATTAAACAATAATTTGATTCATTATCAATATATTGATCTAAAAGAAATTTATGCAAATAAATACTTAATTATTATACGGTTTATGTGTATGTTAAAATTTCAAAATATAAAGTATTATTATGATTATCTTTAAATAATGGAACAAAAAAACAATACACATGGATATATTTAAGTCAATATCATTTTTTTTAATTCACAAATTTATGAATATTTTATTCTGCATAATTTGTCTTCAAATATTCTAAAAAATACTTCATAGAATTTTTTAAAATGTTTTTTAACATTAAAATGAGTATCAAGATAAAATTTATTATCATTAAAAATTAAAATTGTCATTATAATATTTCTAAATATTTCTTTAGTTTAAAATTTTTATGAAATTTAATTTTGAAAGACATTGCATTTTATATAATAAATGATAAGATCCATACTTTTGATGATTTAATGAGAGATCTTGAAAATTCAGATGAGTAGATTTTCAACAAGAAGAAGGTTTTATATATTCTTAGCTCGCTGCGTCATCATAACATATGCTATCATGTATACTCCTTTATCATGATAGGAAGATCATCATAGAAAAAGAGGTTTTAAGTGCTCTCTTGACATATGAGGTGTAGCTGATGAAGAAAGATTATGTCATCATCTTGCTACACCTCCGTATTGGCACTGACTGAGATTTCAGGTTGGTCATAATGATTGAAAACATGTTGAAAAAGAGTACAAAATCTAGATCCAACAGTACAACCCTTGAGAGAAAAAAAATATCTCAATATAGGGTAAAATTTATAAGAGTAAGATGATGGTTTTAAAAAAATTTTGCAAGAACTATCGCATCACAAAAGACTGTTGGGTGAAGATTAAAGATGAAGATTTCCCTCTAGTGGCAAGCATTACAAACTATTTTGACTTCAAGGAGTATGATTTGCTACATTATGATCTATGATATCATAGTTTTGCACTCTAAAATTCACTAAAGGTTGTTGGTGACATATGAATTTTAGATAATGATTGTTCTCACATCATTTGCTACATTAAAGACAATTCTTTTGTACTTTTTCAAGATTGGAGTACTAAGTTTCTTATGAGAATTGATCAGTCTTGTAAACTTGAGTATGTTGAATTTGTGAAGATCCACATGTTTGATTACATCAAACGTACATTAGTTCAAGTTAGGTTTAAATATAACATGAAAAAAAAACTTCATCTATTTTGATGTGTTAGACTAACACGACTTAAAGTGGAGCCCAAAAAAAAGTGTTTTAGATCATGTGATAAGATTAAACTTTGAGTATATAAGCACAATAATTTATACTTGCTAAAGTACATCAATGTTTATGAGTAATTTCATATCACATGAGTGATAGATTCATGTTATTCTTTGATGAAAGGAAAATGTCAACAAATTTGGAAAAAAATGACTTAACATTTTATAAACATTATATCATGGGCAAACATCGTAGAAGAGCTTTTGGTATTGAAACACATAGTTCCAAATAAATACTTGAGTATATACATAATTAAGTGTGAACATATTCTACTATTGCCTCACTCTCGTGAAAATTGTACTATGTATCATTCATGTATGATTATTCAAGGTTTGTGTAGATGTATTTTCTCACACACAAGTCTTAAGTGTTTCTAATTTTTAAAAGTTGGCAGGTCAAAATTGAGAGTAAGACTAGACAAAATATGAGATATTTGTGCATAGATAATAACAAAATGTATAATTCTGAGATTTTTCACAGTTATTGCAAAGAGACCACCAAGCCTCGTCATCTCATTATGATTTATAGTTTGCAATAGATAACTATTTTTGATAGGCTTAATTGAGCAATGTTGGAAAAAATATGAAGCATATTGAGCCAATCAAGTTTATCGTGTGAATTTTGGACCAAAATTGTAAACACGCGGACTATTAGATAAACATTTCTCATCCTAGTGCGATCAATTTCTCTACAACGTTTGAATTGAAGCACAAAAAATGGATGATTATAGCTTTTTGACAATTTTTGGTTGTATTGCTTATCCATTCATACCCAAGAAGAATATGACTAAGTTAGTGCTACATATATCCTACATCCAAGAAGTGTTATTTATTATATATACTAGTAGTGTGAAGGTTACAAAATGTGGGATCCAGTAGCCTGTAAGTTTATTGTTCATTAGTATGTTTCTTCTGATGAGCCTATATCATTGAAAGAGTAAGAAAGTTTTTATGCTTCACTTATTGATATAGAAAAATTTACACCCGCAGATGCTGTTATGAACAAATTAATTATTATGTAATTAATTTATCTAACACAAGAAGCACCACTGATATAGGTGAAGCAAATTACTAGTAACATGATCTAGACAAGCAAGTTGTTATTGATGAATTTCACCTATTTGCATCATACAATAGCAATCAATCAGAATTTTCAACTAGGAGATAATCCAATCATGCTAGTAGAGCTTTTGAAATGTATATTGTATGAGCTACTTCATCCATTTTTGAAGATTGTGACATTCATAAAGAGTATGAGATTGATATTGTGTTAATCTTGGAAGAAGTGAAATATTCTATACATTGGCAAGTTCAAGCTTTGATCAATAAACTTGACTAAAATGCTGTTGTAGAGCGTGAGATATAATTGCTGATTGATAACAAGACTTGAAAGCTAGTTGATATTACTAGGAATGAGGCGTGGATTCACTGCAAGTGGATGTACAAGTTGAAGGAGACTGAAACAAGTGACGATGCGAGAATCTTCAAAACCATTTCGATGGCTAGAGTTTTCACATTGGAGAAAGATGTAAACTAGAACAAAAAAAATTATCTTTAAAAAAATTATGCTACACTTTGTCTAGTATGTGACCTTGATGCAATATTTAGTTTTGTTATGGATCAAATTGACGTAGTTTTGAATTTTTTAGCTATTAATATTTAGAAAAAAAAATTCACATGAAACAATCAATTGGCTTTGAGGTAAAATATAAATATAGGTTGGTTTGTTAATTGCTAAAATCATCATATGGATTGAAGCAAGCTTGTAGCCAATGGAACACAGGTTCATGAAATCACAAGGTTTTTCATGATGTATGATTTTTGTGTTTTCATTTAAAAAAATTTGATGAAATGTTCATGTGCATTATTCTAGTATTCTACATAGATTATATGCTCATTTTAGAAAAAATCAATTTGACGTTGATAAATGTTGCATGTAAGATAAAGTATTTAGGGAAATTGAAGAGTATACGAGGCATATGTATTCATGGTTATTTTGAGATTAAGAGACAATAATTGATTAAGGTCAAGTATATTTGTTAAATACTTTATGAGTTTAACATGGTCAAATATAAACAAGTATGGAGTACTTTGACAGCACATTTAAGATATTTTCCAAATCAATGTACTACACATGTCATTGCAAAAGTATTAATGTCATGTGTTTCCTATAAGCAAGCTGTGGACATATTTATGTATATGATGGTGTGTACTATGCATGATATTGTTTTAGCAATGAACAAGATGAGCAGATACATATTAAATCCAAGAAAAATTTGTTGAAAAGAAGTGAAATGGATTTTAAGGTAATTGAAAAGTACTACGGATTATGTCTTATTGTTTGATATTTTATTAGACAATTTTAAATACTTGTTATGTTATGTTAATGATGACGACGGACAAGATCTTAACAAAAATATATCTCTAATCGTGTATGTGTTTACACTTGATGATAGAAATATTAGTAGGAAACCTATGTTACATAAGTGCGTAGCTCAATCTACAACACTATGAGCTGAATATGTAACAACACTATAAGCAACAAAGCAAGCTATTTTGTTAGATAAACTTATCATAAAGAGATGAGATTGAAACAGATTTTGATTAATCTTCATTGTGATGGAGAGAATGCTATTTATTTGATTTCAAATCAGTTTATGTACATTTGAGTGAAGCACATCAAAGTTAGATATCCTTTTATCAAACAAGCAGTTTGTGAAAAGTATTGAGCTAGTCAAGACAGCGGTAAACTCAATTCAACTCATGTGTTGACTAGAATTATTTCTTATGAGAGTTTCAAACGACATTGTACTTCTATGTTTGTTTTGTATGGATAACATAGTTAAAATTTGCTAGCAATTTTTTCAATACCTCTTAATAATAGTAATTTATTTGTTGTGACTACAACTTAGTTCTATCTAACTCTAGTTATAATTAGTATATTGTGTTAGGTTTTTTGCAAAGTAATTATATAGGTTACAAAGAGTTCTTGTTCCTTCAACATGAATTAAAGGAAAATTGATGGCTTCATTCTTATCCGTTTAAACTTTAGATATAGCTTGAAACCGCATGGTTCTAGGGTTTTAAACCCTAGAACTTCTATAACTCTGAAGTTGCTCATTATACGAAGTGCGTTTTTCCTTATATCATGAAAGTAACACTCTAGGTGAAACATGTTAAAAAGCTAGTGTTTTTAGTGATAACTCTTACTTGTGCATTTTTTGTTTACCTATATAAGTTTGATTCTTGGTTTTATGCAGTTACAATGAGAACATTAAACTTCTATATCCAATATTTACAAGTACAATTCATATGATATGAAATAATAAATATATGTCAACAAAAAAAAATATGATAGATCAAAGTCAAATTAATTAGATCAAGAAGTTTATTAACAGAATACAATTTATTTTTTGAATATTTTTTGTTCAAATAAACAATTGAATGATTAATAGTATCAAATTACAAGAATTTATCTATTTTTAATTACGTAATTGAAACATTTTTTTGGCTCATTTTATTAAAGGTAAAAAAAATTTGCTATGAAAAAATATAAACTTATTATAAATAAATCCAAAATTAATTTTTTTTATAATATTGATGCTTTAATTCACACAACTTTTTCAACAAAAATGATGTTAACTATTCAGTAAATTGAAAGTGATTTTGTTAGCCACAAAAATGATCGAAAGGTTTGATCAAAATTTAATAAAGATTGGCGTCATTTTCATCTTTTTGATTTCATGGCAATTAAGAAATGAAAGTATTATTAATTTTAGAAAAAAAAGCTTTCTTTTACAACAAATCATTGAAAAAATGAAAAACTTGAAAAACTAGAAGATTGTGATTACAAAATTATTATAAATTGATGATGTATTAAAAAAAATAAAAGAATATATATATATATATATATATTATATAATCAATGATTAAATTTTAGGAATATGTATGTAAAAGTCAATGAAAAACTTAATTGTATCATTATGCAATTGCTATTTGATTTATGAACACAAATTAAATTAAAAAAGCAAACAAAAAGATCCATCATTTCACAATTACATATTGAAATTTAAAAATAGTTGATGATATAAATGATAATTTTGATCAAATGTCATGTTATACATTCTGAATTAGCAAGTTGTAAACATATTTGTACAAAACAACAAACAATTAGAATTGTGAATATGATGCTAAAACATTTGTTATGATATAAGTTTTGTTTTGTAATGATGTCAAGTTTTGAGTTTCAAATTGTAAATGTAAATATATTTCTAACAGGATATTTTATTCATAAACAGAGATGCAAATATTTTTCATGAATAAATTATTTGAATTTTAATAAATCATCTTAGAACTAATTTTTCTTATGTTTTCTTGGATAAAACAACAAATATATTATACAATATTTTGTTCATAAAAAACAAAAATGCTTTATCTTAAAAAAAAAGATAAAAAATTTATCAGATTATATCAAGATGTAGTTTCTATGAATCATGACCTCAAACAATTGATTTTGTTGACAAAATTATTAACCTTTTTACTTCAGAAAACTTTAAATTATTTATTTATAGAAAGATTCAGATTCATCATCAGATAGAGATAGCAAACAAAATCAACCTTTTTAATGCTACATGCAATCAAAGTGAGTACGTAACTCAATTGCTTCTTTTTTTGGTGTGTAGAATTTGCACATAACAAGTTATTTGATGCATTTATAATTGATGTATATTGTTCATTTATGTAATTCATTATCAATATAGCATTTTGGGTACATTTGTAGGAATTAGTACTTTTAATTTTTTTCTTCATCACATTAGTACTGTTTGTTTTTAATTGTTCAAAGTTGATTAGAAGAAGTGAGAAAACTATTTATTAATAGAACAATTAATTTTTCACTTCTTTAATAATCTCATCTTGTGCCCGCAATGTTTTCAAAAAAATTCTTCCAATTTTGACATCTTCGAATCTTGCACAATTTTTTATATCATTTATTGTATCAACTTTTTCAGATTTTATATATTATATTGGTAATTATTATAAAAAAATAAGCCTTTTTTAAGAAAAATAACATTTTGAAAAACACCACACAATCTGTTAAATGTGCTCATATTTTCTAATTATATTTATTAATTTCAACTACCACAACGCTTTATAACACAATATATTTCATTATGTTCATATTTTGCTCCAACATATGTGCATTCAACCTCTTTTTAGTTATTAGTGTCATTAAATCATACTATACTATTTTCATTCAAATCAAAGTATTTTGGCTCAAAATGTTTTTGTCGTATTTCTTGTCATGTATTTGTTCTTGCTTACGTTAAATGAACTTGATCTTTCAATTTATTTGGCATAAAATTTGGCATTATTTTTTTAGATGCCAAAATTGCCAAAAATAATTTGGCCAATTTGCCAAAATTAATCTGGTCAAAATTCTATACATCATATGAAATTTATTCTATGGCAATGGAAATCCAGGAGTAATAAGTTCGGGTAGGATTGTGTGTTCACGAAATAACCTATGAGTGCAAGAAGTAAAACAATATATCAGAAGTAGAGAACAGTTTACACACAAAACAAAGAGAAGAAGTGAGAAAATTACAGCTCACATACATTTCAAGTTATGATTTTCTATTTTTTTTATTTCATTTCATTTTTGTAGCACATTTGTTTTGATCATTATGACTATTATCTTGACTGTAATAGAAGTTACCAAGTATATTGCATATTTTTACTTCATTTTTTTTCATAGCATTTCTAAAGCATGTTTGTTTTGATCATTGTGAGTATTTTCTTGTCTAGATTATAAGGTCCAGGTAAATTTCATATACTTTTCATTCATTCAACATTTTCAAAATACCAAATTTGTTGGGAGCGACTTCTTCATATCAAATGGGAGAAATTTGACTCCCGCAGCAGCCTTACGAGACTTTACTTGTCAAGTATTATACATGCGAAGCAATTCAAACGATTATCACCAAAACATCGAACACAAAATAATAAAATTATAGCGTTGATGCCAGAAATTGAAATGCCAGAATTAAGTAAAAAAAATTGCCTGAATTACCTTGATTTTGGCAAACCTGGCATTTGCCAGAATTTAGTAGGCCTGAGTTAAAGTCAAGTTTGAACATGTGAAATTGATTTCTACTAAAATTTTGCTCCTTAACAATAATTGTTGGAAACTTGTTGGGAGTGAATTGCTACTAGTTATAAAAATACCCCTAGCTATTTATTTATTGCTTACTCAAATCATATTAATCAAAATAATTGTGTATAATAGCTGGGAGTATTCTTTTTACCAAATAGCAATTCATAACCAACAAATCAATACGCTGACAAATCGATTCATAATTTTTTTTTATTGCTAAACTAATTATTTGATTTCTGTAGGCAACAAGCAAATTTGCATTTCATAAAACACATGGAGATTTTGAAAGAGTTGGAAAAATCTGAAAAAAGTATTTATACTTTGATAGATACCAAAGCTCAAAGATTCGGTTACAGTTCAAATATATGAGTGCAGCGACATACATAAAAAAAATCTTGTAAATGAGGATCTACAAGTACAATATATACATTTAAAAAATAATTAAATAAAAATGAAAATACAGTGCATATTATTAGCTGAGATTTCGCATAAAAGTCATTTTCTTTCACACAGCTTAAATTATATAATCAATTATTAATAAAATAAAATAAACTCAAAAAATGTATGAAAAAACATATTTGATTTCCGGATTCATCAATTTTTGTTGATAAAATTATAAATATAATAATTTATTATTAATTTTCCATGATAAATATATTAAAATTCACATATAAGAACATTTTCATGGTAAAATAGACATTTGTACACATTTGAAAAAAAATATTACTTACATGATGTACATGTATAAATATTTATTAAAGATTTTCAAAGTTTTTCAAACTTTGATGAAAATATATATCTGTTGTATCTAATATAATTCAATATACTTAAGTATTTTTGTATATACTTGTTATTTCATTGTTTTTTATTTATTTCTAAAAATAAAAAATTATAATAGAATATGACTGTGTCATTTGATGCAATTAGTTTTAAAGAACTGACATATTGACGTTTTGTTTTTTTTTCAGAATTGGATATCCAATTGAACTTTCAATCATAAATCATGTGGTAGTTGCGACTTTAAAGCAAGAAATGAGATTATATTAGTATTCAATTTTGAAATCGATTTCGTTCATGATTCATTCCTTTGAAACAAATATATGTATTAAAAATGTGTGGATATACATACATTGCTACATACATGAGGCACAAATCGTATCATTAAATTATAAGTGTTATTTAATTCAAGAATTGCTTTTGAGTAAATGATGAATTGAACTGCTTCATTTGTTGGTATTTTGTAGTTCTACTATTCAAATTGATTTCATGACTCTCTATGAAACTAACCTTTCATTTGTGCATCTCATATGCAAATACAAACTACTTTACACGTCATTGTTCTGGACCAGAAAATACATCACCGTTGACTTTGTTCATTTGGTTGAACCCTGTACTCGGGCAAAGTAGTTACCTCACAAAGTTAAATGATAAAGCAGGTACTGCATGGCTAGTGTGGAAAACAGGGAAGAGTGGGTTGTGACTGTAAACAAGGAGTAACCATTTAAGTTAATTGTTAACTGTTAACTTAGGTTAAAGGAGTAATCATTTCAGAAATTATACAGGTCGAGTCGAAATACATGGCTTCACTAAGTTCACAGTAAAAGCAGGATTTAAAGAGATGGTGTTTAAAGAAATTAGAGTGTTCAAACACTTTTCCCGTGTCAAAATCAATTAAACACTGAGACTCTCGGAAGCGGTGGCTCGTGTTATTGTGCGCCTGCAGCGAGTAACACTTGTTTAACAGGCCATAGCTGCATGTTGGGGGCATTTCTCATCGTACGGTTCAATGGGTATTCCCATGCTTATTTTTCTCCTTGTCCAAAGGTGGGCACGACAATTTGGTTTCACACTTCTGTACTCGATGTGGTGTTCCCATCCTGAAGAGGAAAATTATTGTGTCCCCTTCCATATGTACACGAGAGCAATATGTGGAGCTCGTGTGGGACCAGGCCTAGGAACAGGGAAAAACATCCCGACAGCAACAAGTTAATGATTCGAACACAAATTTAGACTAACTGTACTATCTACAATCTACGGCGGGACTAGACAGTCCCATTCTACTCTTTATGACGAGTTTACCTGCTGCTGGACAACTGATTCTCTTCCACAAATTTCGACGATTCGGACTTCTAGTCGTTACCAATCTTCAGCCGATACTCCGAACGAGGATCTGTAGCCGTCGATCGAGCCCATGTTCACTAGTTAATGGTGGCGATAAGACACGTACGTGCTTGGGATGCAGACAGAAGTGCGTCACATCACGTACATCAGAAATAACTGGCGGCTTTCTGTCCCTTTCCACCCTGCTCCTGGAGTTTCTGGTAAGTAAGATTGTGGCCTTTGTGTCGCCATGTAACAACAGGGGTAAAAGCAGCTCGCACAGGGAATCATTTGCTCCGGTTGTTTTGCTTTCCATTCATGTTCGTTCCAGAGCCGCGTGGAGAGATGAGCAGCAGTTATAAGCACGCTCACTTCGCCTTCTCTCTTCTGCCTCGGCCGAGAGGGAGAGAGAGAGAGGTCTGGCGCTTGCTTCAGCAGGACTTCTGCAAGACGATCTGACAATGTGCCTTGAAGTGGGCTTGTGCATCAACCTGCGCATCTGAGAGGGCATTTAGATTCTACGGAAGGAACACTCTCTCTTGGAAACGCTGCAGCACGAGGGACGGAAACTTCTATGCATGCTCTTCCGCCGCTGCTTCAGATCATCGAAGGGCATGCACACCGTCGTCTTCCCTCCATCAACTGCGAAATAAGCCCATGGTCCTCAGAAAGTCGTCATGATCTTGCAGGTCCATCTTCCTTCTTTTCTGTAACAAGTCGCCAATTTCCGCTCTGATGGTGGCAGGCAGTCACACGCTCGTCAGAGACGAGCGTCGTCGTTTCGTATACGGTTCAGACAATTGCGACGCCGGATTCTAACCATGAGCAACCAGTCTGAAGATTTGCATCAGTAGTGTACGACCCGGATGTGCTGGAGTCTCCCCGCGACAGTTGCACGTGCCAACCCGGACGTATGGCGGTATACTAAATGAATGGCATGCTTGGCATACTCTCCGTCTGGGCTGTGGAGTCTGGCTGAGCAGCATCGTCCGCAGGAATGTCTGGGGTTCAGGGTATAGGAGCCTTGAGCTTCGATGACGAAGATGCAGCAGAAACCGGCGCGCCGATTTTGAATGCTGTGAACTGATCTCCTGTCATTTCTGTACGAGCTGCCTCGAGGAGCTGCGATGGAACACCAGTCTGCTTTACCGGGATCGCCTGACCTTGTGGAAAAGGCTTCCGAAACGTATTCAGAAAATATTATTTTGTACGTCTCTGTTTCCGCCAGTCTCCCCGTGATCTATGGACGGTTCGAATAGGATCGGTAATCTTTCAACAATTGAGTGCTGGATCGAAGTGGCTTGCCAACTTGCTGGCCGCCATCGAGACATCGAGATGTGCTTACCTGCTGCTGGAATATTGTACGTTGTCAAACAAGGAGACTCTCCCTACAGGTATGTGAACGCCAGACTGACTGTGGATGATCACTAAAACCTCTATCGAATTTGACGTGGTGCACTCTACGTTGGGATATCGAGTTTTCAAGATGCCCGTCACCATTGAGTATTTATAGATCATACCAGTTGACAGATATTCAAATCGGTGGAAGTTGAAATCATTACGTGCCTAATTACTCTTAAGTGATTCCTAGCATCTCTATCCTGCTATTATTTTTATTTTCATGGCGAAAATCCTACGTGCGAGAACGACCTTAGCTTCATCAATTTGGCCTTCTACCCCACCATGTGCATTCATATGCTTTCTGTTGTGTAGAAGAATGTGGTGCATCACATCGAAGTTTAGATTGGTCTGTTGCATGCCTCATAACTCAATTTGTTTAATGCAGTTAAACCTACCCTACTTCGAAACAAAATGGTTCCTATCGAGTAAGAATCTACACGAACATCGCTTTTACCCTGGTTACCGTTAGCGGAACAGATAGTACGTCATAATTGTGGTAAATTGCTGAAACCGAGTCAATTTCTCCAATATTGGCATGATATCCATAGTCGGGAAATTGGTGTCAGGAATCCTTTGCAGCCTTTTACTCATGTTGCCCTACTTTGACGACATACGAGAATGCTGAAATCAGTCCCAGCCATAAGAATATTGATACCTAGATGAGTTTGTACAACACATTTATCAATATCCGGGAATTACTTGATTTGTAGTAGAAATACAAACGATCGCAATCCAGCAGTAAAAGCGCAGATCAAGAAAGGGCAGCTCCATTACCCAGAGTCGCAGATCTCTACAATTTCTCACATTGCCCTTACTTGATACATACAATCTTGCAATACAGATGGAACAAGATTCCAAGATGGAGTTTTGTTTGTGTGTGGAGTCTTGCCCTAATGTCTGTAGCGCCACGCAGTTGGCTGGAAATCTGCTAGGATCTAGGACCTTCAAGACGCAACGGCAGAGGCGGCTGGATCAGTATTGGGGAGTAGATGTGGCTCAAATGCGGAACATACGGCAAATATACTTGGCAAATTTGTCGGAAAGCGAAACATAACTTCAAGAGCCTGTCAACACTTGCACGAGGCAAAACCTGTTTAGATGAGGAGAAAAAAAGGATTGTGGAGAGATTGACCTTCGTATATTTTGACGGTGATTCACGACAGGTTAAAATGAAAACGATCTCCCGGAATGGAAAAGAGAACGTCATTCAGGACGGCAGGCCTGAAATGTCTAATCCTTTGGATGAGCTACTAAAGTCCCTCGGATCAAGCTCGCCGGAAGGTCAGATTAGTCACAACAGTTCACAGGAGCAGTTGGCATGTCCAAGTTTTGAAGCAAGATATGTTTGTTCAAATTACAGACAAGTTTTGCCAAGCACCGCAGATATATTAAGGTACTTCAAAGATCTGCCATCAAAACCTTCTCGAGTTGAGGTTGTTGATGAATTCAAAAGGCCTGATCCCTCAATCTCATTGAGCCAGTTATATTTTCCATCGAAGAAGCATGTAGATTCGTCCAGTGTCCAGAAAATCCAGGAGCAGAGCGGCGACGAGTCTCAGCCCGTTGGACCTACCAAGATCAATCGCGGAAAAATGTTGCCAAATACTGATCTCTCTCGCCTTGATAGCACCAGCTTATTGAAAAACCTAGATGCAGCACTGGCAGATATATCGCGCTCAGCCAATCCCATGGCTGTGCCATCAAAGAAAGATCGCCAGTGTTTGGAAATGGATTCCGCGAAGAGAAGCAAATCGCTACTGTTTAAACTTCCAACACGCGAAAAGCCATCAAGGAATCAAAAGAGTAGTGGAAGAGCAGTAAAGACAGACACAGCAGAAGACCTCTCCTCTTCTAAACACGATAAGTGTTCTCATGCTCTTTGCAGTGGATACTGCAGTGAAGAATCAAGCAATCTCAGTTCGGCTTCTGATGATCGTGCAGAGAACCCTAGCATGTTCATCACTCTAATGCGAAAAAAGCAGGAAAATGTTAGCAATGTTTTGGGAAAGCAGTCAGGAGAGATCTCTGGTTTACATCTTGGGGACAGCAAAAGTCTTCTTTCTGCTGCGCATTTTTCTGCTCGGTCGAGTGAACAGCCTTCTCGAGTTGAAGCTTGTGAAACAAAGCCGAAGGATCTGTTTGGCCATTTGGAGATTGCTGGTTTGGAAGACTCTTGCAATCCACTCCAATCTATCCAGTCAGGTCAGAATCCACTGTTGAGCTGCGAAAAGCTAGGACAATGGATGGACAGTTTAGCAGGTTCATCGACTGCATCGTATAGAGCAAAACCCGGAGACCTAGAAGCTTCACCATGTAGGCAAAGGGCGTCTAGTAAGAGTAAGACAGAGATTTGGTGGCAGAGTACAGATCAGATTCCTAATTATTTGTCAACCAGGTCGCTGGGACCAGCTTTACCTGACTACGGCAGTATATGGACGCAGGTTGATGATTACTCTGATTCTCACGAGCAGTCGCCATGCGTCATATCTAGTTCAGAGAAAAGTGATTTCTCTTGCAGTCCAGAGATTTCTCTGTCTTCCTCTACTAGAATCTCTTCATTTGATTACTCTTGCAGTTCACTTGATCCTCTGGCTTCTTCCACAAGGCTTGCGATGTTGAAAGATCCTTGTGCCTCAACTCAAACTTTGGATTCCACCGGAATTAGAACCTGAAGCACATTTCTTGCACAGGCTGCGAGTACAGATATTGTAGAAAAATCGGAATTATGTGCCGGATTCTTGACCAAGTTTCCATCTATGTGCCATTGGCTCCTGACTTTTGCAAAGTCGAGCTCAGAGAGAACAATAGATATTATGGAGTGAGAAAAATGGACGAAATTGGAGAGACACGTATTGTTCTATTCCACTTTCTCGGCCATATTAGTATCATTTGTATTCTTTCTACAAATTCGTGCTGCCGTGTATTTTTGCGTGTCGTAACTCTCCGGTATTCAATTTCTGGTTATTCAACTAGGTAAGCAGTGTTGATTTAAAGGAGCTATTGACTCCTGAAAATACTTCCAGATCGTAAACTATATGGTCTATGTCTAGTTTCAAATTGATAGAAAGGTTGCAAAATTATAATTGCAGTTGTTCGTGGTATAGAGCATGTTGCAGAAATCAATGTAGTATTGTATACCACATTCTTGGATTCACCTAATTAGGAAAAAACTTCTCCATATGCCATGAGTATATAAATAAGCCAGGATAAGAAGATGCGAAAGAGGATTCACAGTAATGCATTCTCAATAATCAAATTCAATATCAACTTTTGGATTATGAATGTACAGGTATATTGGTCCATAAAATGTTTATGTTTTTCACGGATAAAGTCAGCACAATGTAATCTTGTGAAATGCAAAAATGCGGGTTCAAAGGTTTACGGTTGTTTTAAGCAAATCCACCGATTATGTAAATCTGTAGCACATTTTATGGCAGTTTCAATAGAAAGTATAATCTGGTGCACCACAATCCAGTTCATAATGTTGGGAGTGTCTCCAACATTCTGAACTGTATTGTAACTAACATGTCGCAACTTCTATAGTAGATTTATGTAAAACTCTCATTTTCTGATTAATTCCATACAGAACTATTCTGAGTTCTTTTACACAACGCTTCATATCTCATTTAACTTTTCATAATTAGACTGAGTAGAATTAGTTGAATCCTTAATACATTTCAAACATTAAAATTGTTTCAAGAGATAAAAAGATAATTTCCGTATGCATACATCTTTCAAATAATACGATTTTGAACATGTGTTTGAGATTTTAGATTCAAAAAAATCTCAGTGAAGTCAAAATGATATTATACCACACATGAAAAGAGTGGAGGTAAGAATTTGATGATATAGCTTTCTTCTTTGTTTTAACGTGTCGATTGCAAAATGGATTGGACTGGGGTTGTTGTGGAGTGCTACAACTTTAACTATATAGCTCATTTTCTTGTGGGTTTGCAATTGTTATGTAGTGCTACTATTTTAGATATATGATTCAACTACTTTATTGATTTGCTTGAGGTTTGTTCAAAAAGTAGATGAAGTGATATAAAAATCTTCATTGATCGCGGATGCATGCCATTGATTTAATCAAGTTTTGAATTTGAATTTGATTTCATCAAATCCGATTTATTGAGTGGTATACTCATGCAAGTCGTTATGAATTTTACAAGCTGATAATATCTTACAAGACTTTGTTTAATTAATACTTCACTTCCTAGTGTGTTTTGATGTTGATAGGTTGAAACTTAGAGAGCTTGACATGTTTGGATTTAGTGTGTAACTTTGAAATTGATATACGATGTTGAATTTAGATTGTGAAAGACTTGAAAATTGAACAAATATTGAAATAATATACTATTTCTAGATTTAAAAAAGATTTCAATACCAAAATATTGTGTTATATTGAAAGTGTAGGAAAAAAAAAATCAGCTGAAAAGATTTTGTTGCAACAAAGAAAACAATCATACTTCAGCAAATCTTTTAAACAATGAGTAAAAAAGTAAAAAAAATGATGTGTTTAATGCAATTATATAGTATGATGTTAACTTTATGTAATTTGCATTATAACTCTATGCAATATATTATGAATTATCTTCATTTAAATCATATGTCTTTGAATTAAAATAACAATTATTTTTCTATATATAAAATAATTCAATTTTGATATAACTTATGTATTGATTCTCTTGGTTTTACAAAAAAGTCTTGTTTCATGATTGTGTCATTAATCATTATTCTGTCAACTCAAATTTTTGTAACTCGGAAATGATGTTTTTAATGTTATTCATATTATATTTTTACATTTTATTAATTTTTGTCATATTTAAAAATACGACAATGTTTTATTACTTTATATTTTAACTTCATGCATCTATTATTTTAACAAAAAATTGGGATTGGCATAGAGATTGTGAATCTTCATTATGGTAGTATGGTAGTAAGAGTGCATTCCATATTGATGCAAATGAAGTGATAGATATGTAACGCCAAAACACTCCAGTGACATGAAATACTTGAGACATGGTTCATACTCGGAGAAGAGTACTACTTCCACCTAGAACTCTCAGCACGTTACTTTAGATCTTGTCAGAAAAAAAGTCCCCGTACAAGATGAAACCCGAGGTATTTATCCCGAGTGCAGATGAATGTCTTAGCTATAAATAGCTAGTACGCGAGTATACTCTTTAACTAAAGTTAATCTCAACAATCTCCCCCTTAACTCACGTTAAGGAAAAGTAACCTCTATAACATACATTATTACTCCGTGTGAAATTCTAGATAGAAACCTAACATAAGTACTCTCTTTACACAAGACTTAACTAGAACTAAGCCCTAACCATAACAAGATAGACTAATAACATAAATAGGTAACTAAAAACCAGCTAGCATAGAGAGAACATAAATCTCTTAATCTATATAATTACTCCACGGAAAGTTCTAGAAAGAAAACTAATACAAGGCTACTGTTCACACGAGAGTTGATTAGAACTAAGCCGTAGCCATCACGGGATAGAGTAATAACATAAAGAGGTAACTAAATACCAACATGCATAAAGAGAACATAAATCTCTTAATCTATATAATTACTCTACAAGAAGTTCTAAAAAGAAACCCAATACAAGGCTAATGTTCACATGAGAGTTAACTAGAACTAAGCCGTAGCCATCACAGGATAAAGTAAATTTATAAAAATATAACTAAAGATAATATGTTAGCAAAATTTACTTGCGCTTCCCATGCACAACCTGCATGATAGCATAGTGTCGCCTGAAACTCTCTAAAGAAGTAACTTTGACCAACTCATAAGTTGGATCAAATTTACCGTCTATCTTAACTAGCTCAATAATCAAAGTTTACCTTCAAGATGTACTAGCTCAATTACCAGAGTCTATCGTCAATCTTGATTAGCTCAATCATCAGAGTTTACCATCAAGATTAACTAGCTCAATCACCAGAATCTACCATCCATCTTCACTAACTCAATCATTTTATCAGACACTCTTGTCTAATAAAATACCTGATATCGTTGTGCTTCACGGTACTATAATTAACTTGTACCATGCACATCTTGATCATTATTCAAAAAATGATCAAACTTCCTCACAACTACATACCGGTGCTTATCTCGATCATTATTCAAAAAATGATTAAAACTCCCACACGTATTCACGTATGTAGTTACATACGTGAATGAAAATTTTCACTTGTTAGTACAAAGATCCATCACCAGCAATTGTACTGTCAATCATCCGTTACCATCGTCGCCCGCGACTATCTGTTGCTCGTGACCTATGTCGCCCGCAATCACGTTGAAAAGGAGAGACAATAACAGTTTCTGAGTTAATTTCCTCCTTTTTGAGTCATCATTCACCTCCTGAAAAATATCCATATGCACTATTTGTGTCGGGAGCATTCCAACGATATCCAATTTGCCTATACTCTGATGATAAATATTTTTGACAGAATATTCCGTCACCGTCACCGTCGTTCACCGTTCGTCACCGTCACCATCACTTGTTGATTGTGTTGCTCTGCCAACGACGTTTAACTTCAACCATGTTTGACATTGACCACGTTGACTACCAATCACGTTTGACCTAAAACAGCGTTGTGCCCAAAATTGCGTAGAAAATTGCGCTGCAAACTGTGCTTCAAACGGCACTACAAACCATGTAGATGGATCTCTAAATCTGGAAGGAGTCTGTAAGACCGGGTGTTGGACATATGTACTAAGTCTTAGAAGTCGTCAAGTAATTAGGGATAATTAGCCAAGACATAGCTAAGTCTAGCTAGTTATAACTAAACTAATTAGTTATAATTAAGTTTATCTAATCATGACTAAGTTTAGCTATGATGTCTATAGTTGGCGGAAGAATTAGCGGAGTTCTAGAAGAGTGGAGTGAGCACTTCTATTTTGTCTTCTACAAAGTTCTAGATTCCAAAAGATTAAATATTTGACTATAAGCTTGGATTTGATTAGTTTGACTCAATATATGAAAGATGATTGGCTAGATTAAGTCTAAATGTTGACTTAGTGGCTAAGAAGCTTGTAGAAGTTTAAAAGCTTCCAATGGCATGTCGCCACCTCAACCTTGGATTCCAGAAACTTCTAGAAGGTTTAGGTAAGCCAATGGCATGTTGCCACATAGTAAATGGTAAATGGTAATAGATCAAGCCCGGGGAACCCAAAGGGTCAAAAGGCTGAAAAACACAATACAAGCGACAGCCACAAACAAGGGAAAAGACCCCAAAGGCCAAACCCTAGCTAGTGCCAAGAGCACTAGAACGATAACTAATAATGTCCCTAACATAACAACCTAAATCAAAAGGAACTAACTGTAACAAAGAATTAAAATTCTCTACATCTATATTATGAGTCACTCTAATCTCTGCATATCTAGTACAAGTAAGAAATACATGCTCTTCATACTCAACTTCTCTTCCATCACATAGCCTACAAATACGTTCACTCCTATCAATATTAAGCCAACGTCCTTCCTCAATTCCAAGCCTATGAGATCCAGTTCTATGCCTAGCAATAATATGACGTAAGGACGTAGAGATTCCTACAAGTAGGTAATCCTGTTCACAATAAACAAGCATAGGATTCACATGAAGTTGATAAAACTGCATCTTGGTGCCGCGCTTGCTCCAAATAATGTTCAAAAACTCCTCCTTTAGACATTCACGTAGTGCTATAGGTTGTAGGTCCCAATCGCGTTCCGTCACATTCCACCTCAAAGACCAAGTTATCACATCCGCTAACCATCCTTTGGCACGTGTGGCACTCAAAGCCTGAGGAGGAAGGCGAGAAGCATCAAGAGATCTCACCCTTGTGATGTAAGTGATGGTCAAGTATAGAGCTTCAGCCTCTAAAGGTAAACAACCTGTTTCCGCAAGAAGAATAGCATATGAGGTTTGGTTTCTCACACCCAATTCTTCTTGTAGAAATATCTTCTGCACCTTCTCCACACGCTCCCATCCTGTCTTCTTACAACCAGGACCCCACACTTGGGTTCCATACAATACTATCGGCAACACTAAGCTTCTGAATAAAAATTTCCTAAGACTCCAAGACACAAGATGAGCCCTTCTACACCGATTTAGCAATGAATATAGAGCTTTGTAACCACCTTCTACTCTCTTTTGCACACAAAGTGCCCAACTATAATCATTAGAAAAATCAATGCCTAGATATTTATAACTCTTCACCTCTTCTAATTGTAGATCCTGGTAATAGAAGGAAAACTTGGATCTAGTGCCCACTATCATGACTTTGGACTTCTCTATATTTACTTCCATTTGATTCTGGGTACAAAAGCTAGCCAAAGTGTATAGGTGTTTCTGTAAACTAATTGCATCACGTGCTAGTAATATGATATCATCTGCATACAAGAGAGCTTTGATAACAAAGTTTCCAAGCTTGACACCTTCACTATCATATGCCTCCAACCACTCTTCGATATCATCTATAAAAACTCCAAATAGAGTAGGAGAGAGATGACAACCTTGAATCACTCCAATGGTACTCAAAACCTCTTCAGTTTGAGAAGTGTTGATCTTGGCTCGAACAGATTGGTAAAGCGTGGCCACAGCTGCTAGAAGATCTGATGGTACTCCAATGACTTGCAGCCTTTCCCATAATAGCTCACGAGGTACGGTGTCAAAAGCTTTCCTAAAATTAATGAAGGCGCAAAACAAAGCTTTGCCGTTGCCCTTCGACTTCTCCCATAAAACACGCAAAGCCAAGATATGGTCAATGGTGTTGTTTGTGGGGCGAAAGCCTGCTTGAAACCGCGCTCTCTTTCGATGAGATTCAGTCCATATGCTCAACTTTGACTCCACCAATTTGCCAAAGAACTTGGCAAAAACACTACCCACCATGATAGTGCGATAGTTTGTCACCAAGTCCTTCCTTCCTGACTTGTGAATATGCACAATCTTCCGTAATGACCAAGCTGAAGGAAAACCATACATAGCTGCATTCTCTAACGCTTTGGTAAGTCTTGGTCCAATAACATCTCCTCCCCACTTCAAAAGTTCAATAGAGAGACCATCCAAATCCTCCGATTTACCATTTGCTAATTTTCTAACTTGAGTCATCACCTCTGATTTAGAAAATAAGCCTGATGTTCCTTCACAAGAAGGCATTGATGCAGCGTTGGGAAAGAAATAAAGCTTTTCAGAAAAGTCAATCAAACTCTTAGGATCAAGAGTAGGTTTTGAAGACCTTACACCTAACCGTATCCAAAAGGATTTGGGATTCTCCATCAACTCCTTTGTCAAGGATTCCTGCTTCGTCCTCAAAAAAGCTCTTTTTTTAGACTTCACCAAGTCTTTGTAAAGCCTTGTCAAGGTAAGCCGACTTTGGAAATCTAAAGACTTGTCAACTGATCTCATTCTCGCTTGCTTACAATCCAAGTCAAACCATCCATTGCAAGGAAGCCCCCTAGCTCTTCGATCCTTGTGTCGTAAAAAAGAACTTAGAAGCAGTGTCTTTGAGCAACTCTATTAATTGCCCACTCGCTGTATGTGGATCAAGGCTCCATGAAGTGTGAGTCAAGAGGTTTTGAAAATGTAACATGTACTGCTCTTTCTTACTAGTATCTAAACGAAACTTGGGAGAAGCTAAAACAGAATGGCATGGAGAGAGAGAGATTGTTTTTGATAACAAGAGAGTAAATAAGAGAGGTGCATGATCTGACTCTAGCTGAGGTTCTAGAATATCAAATTTCGAAATAAGAGAGCTATGAGTGGCTGAGGATAGAAGATAATCAATGGTGCTAACACCTGTAGGAGAAAAGCACGTATTGGAAAGGGAGTTGGGAAAGAGAGAGATACCGTAGGGAACTTTCAAATTACATGTGGCTCCAAAGGTTAGAAAGTATTCTGTCAAAGGATTTGTACAAATATCAGAAGACTTTCTACACCACATACTATCTTCAAGTTCTTCAAAGGAGGAAGAAATCAAGAGATCACCAACTTGGGTAAATTGTGCACAACCTATTCGAGCATTGAAATCCTCCAACCAGAAAAACTTCACCTTTGCTCTGATAATTGAAAACATCTCCTATAAGTCGATGGAATGGTTGACTCCGATTGCAAGTGCGTGTGGAGTAGATAGACATGGACAATGGTGCAAAGTAACAAATAGCCAAATAACTATCCTCCAACCAAACCAAGACGAAGCCAATGATATTGACCTCCAATATCCTGACCTTCTAAATGTATCAAAGGTAGAAATTGAGATTTGATGAAAGTAGCAATACCGCCATAGCCTCTTCCAGCTCGTTGACTTCTCTGATTCCAAGTGGATCCCACCAAAGTAAACCCTGATATCTCTCCAATAGTGTTGCTCTCATGTTCCCACGTCTCCACAATGTTGATGATGTCCGCCATCTTCCAAATCGGATTAGCACTCACATACTTGGTTGTAGAAAGACCTCTAATATTCCACATTAACACCCTCAAGCTCTTGGATTGCTATGTGGATGATTGTCTCTTCCGTTGAGTGACAATTGCTTGTCCATCACGGAGATAAGCAAAAAATCCAGCATCTTGAGCTTCTTTGACTTTTGCAAGCTCCTTTCTCCTTGCCTCTACTTGTAGAGGTGTGAGATCGGGATCTAACCAAATCCTACGTCCTTTGAGTACAGCTTTGTTCGCTAAAGCTGTATCACGTTGAGTTTGGTCATTGAACTTAACTATGATGGCTCGAGGTTGAGTTCCTATGGTTCCAATGCGAAAAGCTTGAGCCACCATCCGCATTAGGAACATCAAGTGTTTCAGCTAAAAACTTGGTGACAACACTCTTCACCTCTTCCTTCTCAGATTCAGGTAGACCAGAAATTCTCACATTCTTTCTACGAGCAAATTGATTAGTCTTTTCAATCTCTTGCTCTTGACAGAAAGAGATATGAGCAGACTTGGTGGCTTCTGCATAAGATTTCATCTTCACCTCTAGACTTTCAACCACTTCATGGAATCTAGGAGTAGCAGCAGTGGAAGTTTGAGAACCAACTTTCTCCTGGATATCCTCTACGTAATCTGAAATATCAACCATAATCTTCTCGAAACTCTTTTGAGAGAGCTTCAACTCTCTAATTTCATATTGAGCTGCAATTAAAGTAGAGCTCTGTACCTTGAATTTTGCACGTAGTACTTTCAACTCTTCCAAAACTGTTTGCAACAGATTGAGTATGAAATTGTCTTGAGACGCCATCATGTGAATGCTCTCTCGAAAAGCTCAGACCTCCAAGACACGTCAACTTCTTGCTCTGAATGGCGTTCGGCCTGAAATTTTGCAAGCTCGTGCGCCCTGCCCTACTCCAGCGTTCCACTAAATTTCAGCTCCAGATCACTCCGAACGTAGAAGATACAGCTCCCGCAAGAATCTCTTGCCCTCAAATCTTGAAACTCAAAGCTCGAAACTCAAAATTGAACGCACTCTGACTCTGAAACTCCGTTCGACCTGAAAATTGACAAGCTTGAGAGCTCTACCCAACGTCACAACGCCACAAAATTTCAGCCTCCGTTCACACTCGAATCCAAAGTTACAGCCCCTGCAAGATTTGGCCCTCCACTCTCAAAAAGCTCAGACCTCCAAGACACGTCAACTTCTCGCTCCAAATGGCGTTTGGCCTGAAATTTTGGAGTCTTGTGCGCCTTGCCCTACTCCAGCGTTCCATCAAATTTTAGCTCCAGATCACTCCGAACGTAGAAGATACAGCTCACGTAAGAATCTCTTGCCCTCAAATCTTGAAACTCAAAGCTCGAAACTCAAAATTGAACGCACTCTGACTCTGAAACTCCGTTCGACCTGAAAATTGACAGGCTTGAGAGCTCTATCCAACTTCACAACGCCACAAAATTTCAGCCTCCGTTCACACTCGAACCCAAAGTTACGGCCCCTGCAAGATTTGGCCCTCCACTCTCAAAAAGCTCAGACCTCCAAGACACGTCAACTTCTCGCTCCGAATGGCGTTCGGCCTGAAATTTTGGAGGCTCGTGCGCCCTGCCCTACTCCAGCGTTCCACCAATTAGAGAGGGTAAGTCAAACTTATCTAGGTAAAAGTTAGTTAGAAGAAATTACCACATGTTACTATGGTAACCTCTCAAGTAGTATAATTAAAGTGGTGGAGTAGCACCTCTCAAGCAAGTTTGGAGAGTTCATATGTAGAGACTTGTTTCATATATGAAAGAGTGATGAATTTTCAATACATTGGAGTGTCGATGTGTGTGTGAGTTGGAGTGCTACCTCGAGTGATTGTGTGAGTGAGTGTTTCGGCTATGAGTGTGAGGATGAATCCTAGTCTTCTAGAACCATGATGCGCTACCGCAAAGCCATCAGAGGTAAACCTGAGTGAAAGTCAGCTCGGAGGTTGCAGGTCTCTCAATGCCGGGACCTGCTGACGGCGCCCATGCGGTCTTGTTAGGGGGTTGGTCCTCACCGCTCGGGGGCGTGCGGTCCTAACCGCTCAGTCCGCTTTGTTGGTAACGGTGGCCACACCGCTGCGACCGCGAGAGCACTGTCGCTTCTGCCCAGCTCCTGGTTCTGAGCTTCTCCCTGCGCTTGAAGTTTGATGTCACATCTCTTGGGGTTAAATAGCACGTGGATGTTGCCCACTATACAACATTTCCTGAGGACCCAAAATCTAGCATATTAACTTCAATGTTTGAAGTCATGTTTTCCCTAACCCCAATAACTCACACAACTGTACAACATTGTACCTTGACCCAAGAGTGTCAAACTGTATACTTTGTTTATCTAGCAACCAGAACATGCTAGACCTCTAAAATATAGCACAACCGTCAAGTGCTCCTCATGTGCAGCCCTTGTAAGTGTCTAGGTGACCTCTCTTCTCAAACTCATTCCGCATGTCTTCATACTGGTTCATCTTCCAATTCATAAGCCTTCAAGGAATATGATAATACATGTCATTGTAATGTTTGGCAGCATTCTTATCGGCCAAGATATTATACTAGACCATCACAAATTTGTCACCAACATCAGGGAGTTCGGTCACAGTAGAATATCAATATTGATACAAGTCTGTGAAAGGATCAGATTGGGAACCTTGTGGAGGTTTCTCGTCACCCGGGCCTCTAATCCCATGACGATCTCTACACTCAAACCTCCCCCGAGAGGATCCATCACCAGCAACGCCGCGGCTCTCCAATTGAGGATTGCGCCACAAATTAGCGCCATTAGCAACGTACTCATCTCTAAACTTGCGCCTATCTCTCTTATGGTGACCTCTCTCATTCTCAATTTTTTCAACGATCAGGCATGAAGATATCCGTTCACAACTTGTTCAAAGGAGACCTACAAACAATTCCCATTGCAAAATGACTTCTCAAAAGAAAACACACTGCCACTAAAACCGGGATTTCTTTTTGAAAAATCTATATAAAATCTGTTAGGTAAAAACTCTGACACCGAGTCCGAACCGAACATGCTGTGATACCATTTGTAACGCCAAAACACTCTAGTGACATGAATAGTTGAGACACACAATGTAACATGGTTCACCCTCGAGAAAGAGTGCTACGTTCACCCAAAACTCTCAACACTTTACTTCAGGTGTTGTAAAAAAGAAAACGTTCCCGTACAAGATGAACCCCAAGTTCTTTATTCCGAGTCCAAACGAATGTCCTAGCTATAAATAGCTAGTACACGAGGCTACTCCTTAACTTGAGTTAATCTCAACAAAATAGCAAAGTGAAACACATGGTAATAATGTATCATTTTATCAAAAATGCAATTTCTAATGAGTAGGTTGAGTTTCTCAAGATTAATTGTGAATTCAATCCAATTGATGCGTTGATAAGATTTATAAAATAAAAATTACATTAAAAAAAATCAAAGATAATTATTATCAATTAATTTTTTAACATTTATTTATTTCATAATTTCAATAACTGAATAAATATCAAAAGATAATGAATGTAACTTGGAATTCAAAAGCTATATTTTTTAGTGATAAGTATTTTGAAGATGACTTTTCTGATTTTCAATACATCAAACATAAAAAGACTATATGAAAAAATAAGTTAACGGCTAGTTATCACTCACTTAGAGCTATATAGCCCTCAGTCTACTATACACAATTCTCTTATTCGTCCATGCAAGGTAGTCAGTTCTATTATTGGTCGATGCAGGGTAGTAGTAGCTGTAGGTAGTAAGAATGCAATAGAAATCATAGGGTGTTCGACCAATCACATAATACTGTATAGTAGGATGAGAGCTAATTAGCCCTAAGTGAAGGATAACTAGCCCCACCAAAAATAATAGTGCAATTAAAAAATAAAATATGTAATTTTACGTTAAATATACACAAAATGATTTTGTAAAGCATTTCAAATACACATTTTCATACGAAAGCAAAAATAATAATTTAAAAAGGTCTGATTACTATAATATATTTATGGTATGAATCATAATCATCATTGAAAATTTGAATTTTTTTCACTGTAACATAAAAATAATTTCTTACATATTTTCATTGAAAAAATAACTTGAAAATAATAATATATATATTCTCTCTTTTTTTCACATCAGCTTTTTAAAAAATTTTCAACACTTGTTCTTAGAAAAATTTTGACCTACTCAATCTTGATGATACATTAAGTGAAACTACTGTCTTTATAAACAAAAATTTTTGAAAAAACTCCGAAGCACTCAGAGTGGCCCTCCCGAAGCATTTACTTTCATAATATTATTTCAGATTGCAAATATAATACAAAAAATAAAATTGTTAACTTCAGACTTATTTTTTATTTTGATTATTTTATTTTGTTATATTTTAACTTAGTCCTTATGTACATTTTCCATGTTAAATTTAGTCCGTGTCTTCAAAAATATAAGTTGAAGGTTTTAATATTATAGTAATAATAAAAAATAGCATAAAATATTTACATGGTTCAATAAAAAATTATTCACATATAACTCAAATTTTTTTATTTGTCGTTATAATTAGTTAGAGTAGATTATTTAGACTAGGTTACTTGATGTCATCTATCAGAGCTTACATGAAACCTCTTCAGAATATAATGCAAGTTTAATTTTTGAGTTCTTATTTTTCGTGGTTGTAAACATAGCTGGAAAAAATGACAAAATATATGTGTCAATCGTATAAAAAATGCTCGCTTTGACATTTCTTTTTCGATTTATTTGAATAAATTATTTGAATCGATTTTTGAATATAATATATTTAAATATTTATTACATTATCAATTATTTTATTTCAGAAAATTATATTTCCATTTCCATTTTTGAATGTCAATTGAAAATCTAAATTTTAATTTAAGCTACGTATTCAAAATATTTTTCTTCTGAGATATATCTGTATATGAAAATATTGTTATGTGTCTAAAATATACAATACTTCAGTTCGTTGCTTTTATGAAGTGATTTCGATCATGATTTTTTTTCCTTTGACTATTAACAAAAAATCATTGTATGTGCACAAACCATGATGATTTGATGTAAAACAATATTGAAAAAAAGAAAGTAATCATACTCATCAAGTCAGCTAAAATATGATTATTTCATCATGTTTGGATTATACAGATTTTGATGTGAAGTTGTTTGAATGATTAAGAGTCACAAACTATGCTTTAAAATAAGATCTACTCAATAGCAAAAGATACAACACTTCGCACATGAATATTGATTGTTAGGAATGACTGTATCATTAAATTATTTTTATCTACATACAAATATATTTTTATTACATCATCAACATCCAACCGAATAAAAATTCAACCTTTTTTCTTAAACATGTGAAATTGTATTATACATCATAGAAAGTATTGTCTGACTTTGTGATATAAGAAGTACGTAGCGATTGGTTTGATTATTAGTAAAAATCAGATAGTTATATATACTTTTAATATAATATTTAACTTTTTTCCATTTATGATAAGCAGTATCTACATGGTATTAAAAAAATTCATGTTAATTTGCTTCAAGCTTGAAGCTTGAAGCATGCATATAAAAATTAATTTATCATCATAATATCCGGAGATAAAACCTTCATATATTTGTGATTCTGTGAAGTTAAATTTCAACCATAAAATATAATAATCACATATAAAAATTCTTGATTCAAAATTTCATCTACAGATTTTCACAAAAACACATATAGAATTAAAAATATTTAGCTTAGAAAACTTATGCGGTATGTAAGCATTTCTTTTAGCATAAAATGACATGTCATTGAAATAAAATACTCTGTTTCATCATAAATATTATTTTCAAAAAAAAGTGTTGTTCAATTGATGTACACTTAATGTATGTTTGAAATTATATCAATGTATATACTGGACACTACACATGGGATGGATATGAGATTTCAAGGGCAAATTTACCTTTGAAATCTCATATCCATCCCATGTGTAGTATAATGAGATCCCATTTTATGAGATTTAAAATTTTAATATTAAATCTCATAAATTTAAATCATCCAATCATTGCAATTTAAATTTTGGAATATTTTGGAATGATTAAATGATACCTTGAAAACCAAGCAGAAATAAATATCTTCTTTGGATGGAAAGATTTTTTACAGACGAGATTCTTATCTCTTTGTTATCACAAGATTCAGTAAAGTTATATTGATTTGAATTACACCTCAATTTTTGTTCATCAATGATAACATAGGTAATTATTGTAGTGTCCAAATTCTTCCAGAGGAAGACTATAAGCATATATGTGGAATGGCGGCCCACTTGAAACAGGTGGTTATTATCTGCTTAAACCTTCAATTCTGATTTAGGATTTTTATAGAGAATTGATCTCAAATCTTTTAACAAAATCTAAACCAAAGTCTTGCCTAAAGTCTGTTCTTGAATATGTCATTTAAAACATTTTTCTCTTAGAAATGAGTGCTGCATCTAAGATCAAGTTGTAGTTAATCACTTTTATAAAAGCAGACACAAATTCTTAATACAAAATTATTTGTTATTAATAAATAAAGACAAGGAAATTGTAGAGAAAGGAAAAGGTAGTTAAATTATCCTCAAGGTCCACCACCTCCCTAGATGATGGAGTTACTCCATCAATATAGCTGAATTGGGTGGACAATAATTTTAAAAAAGCTGTATAGGAGAGTTTGTGTTTGTGTGGGTAGGAGTTAACTTGAAAGAGGTTTGATTTCGGCGCTTCCATACCTACAAAAGAAATCAAGAACAGACAGAAGAATTTTATTGTGCCTCAAATTTTCAAAAATGGTTAGGAAAGTAACAATAGTTTATTAGAAGGCGGAGTTGATTCTACCAGTGCTCAGGTAAGGGGCCCTTCACTTCAACTAGCTGGAATGGATGACTTGCTACACTCTCTAGTCAATCATTTCCGGCTCCGGAGAGAGTTCTTATACATAGTTACAGCCGAGGTAAAATTTTTATGCATTCATAATGATTGAAGAGCATCACAGTACTGTATCTTGTATTGCGTTCAGATTATGATGACGATAATTGAGGTATAGTTGTGACGTGCACATGCAAATACATCAAGCCTAGTGTCAGTTGAAAACTTTGTTGTCATTGGATTGACGTGTAAGTCTCGGCGTGGTGCTCACAGCTCGGGGCCACATATAAATCCGACATAGAAATATGGTGAATGATTTACATTATCAACTCAGATCCGAACAAAAATAAAATTGTGGTATGAGAAGTCAAATGACTAGATGCGTAGAATGTACCAACGTGAACGAAACAGACCGCCCATATATAAATTAACTTCCACCAAGATGATTCAGTACATCCTGGAAGAGATAATCGGCACGTCTTCCAAAGGCTCAGGAAGCAGTTAATAATTTCGTTTTACTACGAACAGTAAAATATGTCGGTCAACGTTTTTTGGCACAAATTCCACCAATGCAAACCCTGAGTCTCTGTACTCACGTACTGTGTAAGAATTCCATTCTTGGAAATAAGAAACTCAGTCAACAACCTGGAAACTGTGTTGAGTGTCCCTAGAGCAACCCGACATAAACGTAGTTCACACCCTGGGTAAATTTACACCCTCAGGAAGTTATTGTGCGAAGTATGTCTATATCATTGCAACGTCCCGTATGAACCAGATCGATTCCATAAACAGCAATCAATCTCGTTGAATTGAAAGAATTGGTTGACATGATTTAATGATGTCGGTCGTCCAGTTCGAAGCATGATGACTCCAGTATTCAGTATAACACAATATGCATCTACTGTTGTCTTCAGTAACTATCCCATGTGCAACATGGTTAAACTATGTTCCTCCAAACACTTCATCGGGCTGAATAGAGTACAGCCAATTAAATACTTTGCATATGGATACTTTGGTCTTGGCAGAATTGGTAAGAAATCTACAACCCTTTGATGAGCGACCAATACATGACAGGTTCAAAGAAAACAGATGCGAAGCTTGAGACGGTTGCCGACATATCGGCATTATCAAGATACTCTGACTGATGTTTATGTGTCTTGAGGCACAGTGTCCAGCACTGGCTTCACACGGATTAAATCTGAGACAGGAAAATATGGTATTTTTAATTATGAGCTGCATACACAGTTATTTATGGAGATTGTGTCCAACAACTGTCGATTTCACAGTGCCAATAGGAAGATTGAAAGAAATAGAACTTAGTCCATAAGTAAATGGCAGCCAGAACATTCCGCCACAATTGCTAACAAAAATGAATCGCTCTTATATATGAGATAACACTATCTCACTTTCATAGCGAGATTTATACTTCTGTTTAGACGAATCATATTTGTCATGTTAACTTCAACAGATCAAATACGACTTTGAGGAACAAATGAAAACTGGTTCATCCAGTGCAGCTTGCACCCCAGCTACTAAAGCAGGGATGTTACTGGAGCTCTAATGACCTGTACACGGATTGGAGATATGCTTATGTAACACTCCTCGGCCCGACTGGTAACAAGTGAGAACTCAGGCATCTCCAGGCTTCATGATCTAGAAACAACGGACGCTTCTAATATAAATTACAGAACAGATGTCCTATTGGTAGAAGTGCAACTCGTTATAAACCTCAAGCGAACCTCTTCCATCCTAGTGGTGACTCTAATGTAAAAGGGACAGAGCGGTAAAATTACAGCTGACCACCGAAGCTTTCTCACAGCTGATGTAGAAGCAGGCTTGATGCTTTGTGCAGCTGATGTTGAGAGTTCTCTTGAAATTGACCCTGGGCATCTAACGGTGATGTAACTGATCAAGCTTCGCAGAGCCCATGTCGCCTCTAACATTGAATCCGAACTTGGGACATTGAACTAGTCAATTGAATTCACCATAGCAGGAACAAATATCAATCAGTGTTGAGTTTGCTTTACCTAACCTATTGGGGGAGGAGGGATTAGTGGAAATGGAAATGGACTCAATGGTGGCAATGGAGGCGCCCCAAACAACGGAGGCGGAATGAAGCTAGGCGGGGAGACATATGGTGGTTGGAGGGATGGAGGGACTTGATTCGAAGGAGGTGTCGGTGGGGGGAATGATTCGGATGCAGGTGGAGGGGGGCTTGGTGTGACAATTATAGGAGGGGGAGGAACTTGAGGAGTGATGTCGGTGGTGGGAGGTGACGGCGGTACACCAATGCGTGGGGCGCGACCTCTTGGAGCCTGTGGCACGGGTCTAGGACTTCCTGGATTGTAGCTATAATCCATTGAAAAAACTTCCTGGGCAGAGTCCTCCTTTGCGCCAGACACTGCTTTCGACTCAACCTGCCATGAAAAATGACGTATATTTCTTAGTGAGTCTTCGTGGGCACGAAACAAACATCGAATGTAAATGCTGAAAACTGTTAAATTTCGAAGATCTTCTCTGTCCTCCCATAAATCCACATATAGAAATTCGAAGTCCAGGGATTACTTATAATGAAACAATTGGTTATCATCACGTACATTGACAGGTTTATGGGATCCTTGTGCAAAAGTAGCGAGATCCGTTGTTCGGATTTCTCGACCTGAATGTGCATCCAACATAGTAACGAGTTGTTAGCTCAGATGATCCAAACAGGAACCTATCAATGATTGACATGAGGTGAAAACACGGAACCTACTGATTTGACACATGCTTCGCTGATGAATCTTATTTCATTGAGCTCAAAGATCTGGAGGACATATTGCAAGAAGTTAGCTAATGGGAATGAATATTACGTTGTTAGTAGAATTTCGTAATCAGAGATAGCTCATGCTCTGTATTTCTTATCTCTTCCTGTTGCAACGGAGGATTTTTCTCTCATTCTTTTCTAATTCGGGATTTGTGAATAATGACAAACAGCGCAGGTTTTGGGATCAATGCGTTCACTAAGAACAATACTAGAAGTATGAGGAGTTAGATCAATCTACGAAAACGATGTAATGACAGCTACTGATGTGTAAGCTGTGAAGATCTCCACAGCAGATTTAAAAGCATCAAGTCATGTTTCAACGATGTGATATGTAATTTATACATATGATTACTGAGGATACTCATAGATAAAACTCATATCATCTGAGATCCGACGACTATGCCTATGCTAATGCTTAAGAACCTATAATCGAACTCTACAACAATCTATTGAACTGTCTACGCAAATTTCATGTAAGTTAATATCACAAATAGACAGAAAAGCTGTACTTTTTATTGGCACAGCTTTTAGTGCATCATTCTTCTCAAATGTGAGACTAAACCAGAGGTCAGGAAAGAACTATACACCACCTGCAGAGCAATGAAGAGCCGCTGCCAGAACCAAAAAACACCGAAGCGATGCCCATTTCAGATCACCGCGCCTTCTTGACTCCATTACACGTGCACCTTCTTAAGGAGATGTGCATTAGCAGTCTGAGCTCTCGAATGACACTAAACGATTGGACCGACTGTCCACCTTCTATTTGCACTTTCCCCTGTTTTCAACCGAGCAGCAATGCATTCAACTGTCTGTACGCGCCAGTGGTCGGATTGCATAATCAAAACCACGATCTTTGTAATGTGTCACGTAAAGATTGATAACCTCCTGTTACAGTCAGCACCAAATGACCATTAGGCAAGCCTTGTTCCTCCACACAAAAGGAGCTTTTCGAAAGTGTCATGCAACTGTTTCCAGAAGCCTGATAACTGCTAACAGTTCTGTAAAGCAAATGTGCAGGGTGCTCTCCAGCTACTCCTAGGTAAGTTCAGGTCCCGCATCGAAATTATTCCCCACTTGACTAGGTCCCAAGAAATTTCTCAGACGGCTGGAGTGTGTGGAGGAGTGGAGGGGGCACAACAAGTTCGTAAACGTGAAGAAGAGCAGACAGGGAGGATTGGAGAAGTTAAATAGCGCGCCGCTTTGACTGAACGCACTTGATTCTGAAGCCACACTACCAGAGATGGGCTCTATACGAACAAAATGATTGCTCGAATCACTATCAATCATTCAGCTGTGGGCTCAACCGAGGTAACTTGCTCACTCACGGCAACAGACTGCGGTGTATGAAAGGTGGGGGAAATTTGTGCACATCATTCTGATGTAAATGAAATGTGAAACAGACTAGGTACAAACTTTTGATGACATAAAGTGCGAGAAGACGGGACAATATATTAATGCGACAATCGCTCATGTGATATCTGTCGGACTTCAAACGTAGTTGCAACTGGGATGGTGAGACGCGTGCAGGTACGTCTTAAAAGTATGGTTGGCCACAAATTCAGTCGTAAAGTTGCACATGACTGCATTGAATGCTGGAATGAAGTCGGCTGTTTTGGAGTACTTTCAGCTGTTTCCAGATCAATGTTCCTGGTCCCAAAGGCCTACTACACTCTTCCAGAAAGAAGGTCTATACCAGCTACCCATATCACTCTTGGTCGGTCAGTCGAGTAGTACAAAATCTTACATGTGCGGGCTCCAACAGGCTCTCGAGCTGCAGCTAATGCAGGATTCAAATCCTTTTCTCGCCTTTCCTGAGCTTTCGAGGTTCTCCGTTGCCTCTGGAATCAGGAAGGCTGCACGACACTTTGTGCTGTAACCGGTAGTTAGCGAAGAAAGACGAAGGAGAGAAGAAAACTGATTGTTTACAGCTTCAACTTTAGGCAGAATCCATGCCTCGGACGGTTCCGCACAAGTGTTCCCTCAGGAGTGGGAGGTCAAGCTTGATCAACCACTCGCCTCACTCAGATAAATAGCTTCGGTTTTCCAGAACTGGCTAGAGATAGACCCGAACGTACTTTTGGACAATTCTCTGTTCGCTCTTTCACAGTGATAAACTGTAGTACATGTACGACAAATCCTCAGCTTCGACAATGGAAGTTGATTCTGTACCAAACATGCAGGCATTGATTATTCTGTAATTTTTTAACTTGCAAGCTTCCTTTGGGGGAGTCTGAACCCGGGCATGGGATTGTGACGTAAGCGATATCATAGTGCTATAAGGAACGCGCATGGATGCGTGCTGTACCTTTTAACCGAGTATCCTTAAGATAGCTGGTACTAGCTATAACGCATAAGGAAATGGCTGAGTCAGGTGAGATTACTCTAAGACAGCCCGCGAAAGGACCTAAGATTTGACTAAAGACTTCCTTGTAGCGGACACCCAATGATACATGTTAATGTTAGTACAGCTTTATCCCTTATAAAGCTGGTAAAAAGTTCAGGCATAATCAAACGACAGAATGATAGAAGCAGGAGCATAAAATGATTGCCTTCGGTAAATGGAACTTTGGGTGTAGTTTGACAGAGACAAAACAATGGCCAGAGTAGGAATCTCAAGAGACCGTTTGCTGATGGTTCGGTTTACAGTGTCCAATTATTGAAGCGTAAAAGCCAAGAATTGCCAAAATCATATTGCAAGTTAAGGCTCATCGCAAGACGATTTACATATAATACAAGAGCGTGGTCATGCTTGTAGCCAATGAGGGGAGTGCAGGCAGAATTATTCCTGATCAAATCCGGCTCCGTCATTGTTTGAGTATGGACACCCTTTGGATCATTTTCTATCCATCTGATTGGAAGACTACCATAACATCAAAACAGACTTTGAGACAAACTTGCACTTTTGATCCACAAGTTCAAGGGTGTCAGAGTGGCCGTTTGTCCGTCTCAATGTTCTCGTAAGTACGTAGACCAATCACCGGCGAGGGGACGTCGACCAAATTACAACGTGGCGTACAAGGCGAGAGCAGTGTCTCACGTCCAAACTAAGAATATAATCGACACCATCCCGCTATCAACTGATCAGATTGATTGATATCAGCTCTTTCAAATCTTCTGGCAGACTGGCAGCAGTAGAAACTACGAACTACAGAACGTCCGAGGGCGTCAGACAGTATATTCTGTACAACATTGTGTACATAATCTCTGCGGAACTTTTTACACCTACATTGTAGGTCCATTTGCCGTTTCGACCCGGGTGTATTTTATGAGCTCCCGGGCTTTTTGGCACTTACAGTTAAAGCTAGAGAACGTCATGATAGAATGGTGTCAGATCTGTCGAGTTTGTTGATTTTTGTGCTGAAAAGCAATCAAATCCAGCTCCAAATATTGTGTACTCATTTCATACATTGTGTTAGGTTCCTCCTAAGCATCCAAGGTTGCCACCTAACCACGAGCTCGACAAAACAGAACCTCTTGGATGCCTGGTCTACACTTGTCGCCTGGAAGGAAGTTGGTTGCTAACACTACGTGAATCAGCATCCTCGGACCTCATGTTGCAGGGGGTAGGAAGTTAGAAACATTCTTCACGAGAGACATATGATGATATAATAGTCGTTGGTTGGCTGAGCCTAAGCTTGTCCTCGAGTAACGAAGAAGTCCTCAAGGACAGGGATTTGGCGGTCTAGTATAAAATGCAACGCTTGTCCTCGTGTTTTAAGTGTTTTCAGTTATCCTGGAAAACTGACTTACGAAGTACTTATATCATTCTTTCTGCAGACAAGTGTACCACATCCGCTACCAGAACCCCCACACCACCCCCATCCCCACCCAACTCTTAACCCACTTATGTGGGTTTCCAATTATCTTCCATATTAAGTCAAAGGAAGTCGGAATAATTCCAAGATTGAACACGTTCATCTTAGGAATAATATATCCTCAATGCATCACAGATGATATATTATAATAAAATACAACCATTATCTGAAAGAACTCTAAAATGACATTATTTAGATAAAACAATATGTAGAATGTCCAAGGATGTTATATATATATATATACACACACACATTACTATTATCTTACGATACAGAGGTATTTCACATTATAAAATAAATATTTTATGATACCAAGAAAGTAGAGTTTTAAGTCACGGATTCTAAAACATCTTTAGACTCACACTCATTGAAAAGAAGAAAGTTTATATTGTGTTTCACTTTGTTGCAAAGGTTGGAATTGTGTTTGTTGTGTCATTTGGATAACGCAATTGTGTCCATCATAAGAAATTTTGTCTAACAAAGTATTCTGATTTCATTGTTATGAGTAAAATTAGTCACAATATTGATCATTTAGGCATTTGTGCAAATATTTATGGATTGATATGCATGTTTGAAAAAACAAACAGCAAAATTCAACTGTTTCATATATAATATCATAATTTTGGTGGAAGCAAGAACAAAAAGATATGATACAGTAGATTTTTTTGGAGAATTTAGAAACAAATTACTGAGATAGTTGACAAAGTGCATCAATTTCATGCATAAATATCCATTCGATGTTATATGACCTGATTTTTCAGAAATGATAAATGTAATCATTGTAATCGATACTATCATGAATAAAATTTTGAATTTAATATTTTTCATTTGAATTGAATAAATACAAGTAAAAAATCTAGTATAATTATTTTAACGGATCATTGAAACTTTAGATCATATTCAAGCAAAGAAAGTGTGATTTGAAAAGACTGATGAACTATTCTATAAATATTTTTTAAAAAGAGAGTTTTATACGTTATAAATTGAAAGGTTCTAATATGTTAAAAAATTTCATAAATGAACTATAACAACCAAACTTATTTCTTCTCTTCTTTTTTCCTTCTTTTCATAATAGTTCAAAGATTTTGGCCTGAACGTTTTGCATAGTCCCGTAGCCTTGAGCTTGACTTTGACTTGTCTCTCCAAAAACAAATATAAACCACGCCGATCATATTTGATTATCTCATATGCTCCTCCGGACTTCATGACCGTGATTTTGTTCAGTCAAACATTTGTCACTTGTAACATATGCAAGAATAACTTCACTTATGTGAACACATCACATAGCAAGGTGAACGAGTCAGTAATATTTCAATGTTAATGACAATTAAGCTATGAACAAAAATTGTTTCATACAGCACATACCAAAAGAAACTCTTCTGATTGAAATTATAAATATTTCCAGTTCAACTTTCCATGTTTTATTCTATTCAAATTATATCATCATTATGATGATATTATATCATGTTTTATAATATCATCAGATTCAAAATCATTAGGATTAATACTTGCTGTTCATTCTACACCTATCAGGACATGAGTGAGTATGAAGCTCAAGTCTTCCTGCTGATATATATTGTAACATATAGGTCTCATGTGGCTTCAAAAAGAATCCCATATTTGGACAACATCTAGATTACCTCCTTGTCTTTTCAAGAAAACAACAGAGTCGGTGTAGCTCGATAAGATCAACCATTCTCCTCAAACTTTTCTCGTTCAAGTTGGTGTGGAAATATATAACCTGTATTCTCCAGGGGGTAGTTTTTTTCGTGCTTTGGTGATGATCCCAAATTGTTGATATTCAGGCCGAAGCCCACCTTACCCGCTTTGATTCATTCCTGTATTACTTAAGAAGGTTTTCCCTTCACTTCTGCTAAATAAATCGATTTTCTTTAATAATAATCTAAAAAGCATTACGCTGTCGATCTCCATGTCAACCTCCTCCTTTTTCTTTTTTTTTGCATTTAAGTGTAATGAATATTTTACTTCCTTCGTTTCTTCCTGAATACGTGTATTCAGGAGAAACGAACTACTGTTTTTAGAAAAAATCAACCAAACGAATAAGAATACTATTCAAAATACATTCCATCCTTGAATCTCTCCCTCGAAATCAAAGTTCCCATAATTGTGAAAGTACTTGTGAAATTCCTTTTACACGATAATCATTCACATGCTCGCCAAGACTTTCAGTTTGAATTGTTGTCATTATTATCTCTGCTTGTTGAAGAAGCCAGTAGAATCTTTGACCATCTGAAAGGTTCAAAACTGATCTCTTGTCTACATGACATTCAAATAGCTTCTAGATATACTTTTATCGCTTGAGTTTCCTCGCCACTCACTCTCATGATAATAGAATTTCACTACATATCTGTAGCTGAATCCCGCCATAGCTAGCTCATGAATGTCACCGACTCTCTTGAATCCACTGCTAGCCTTTCATTGTGTTCCAGAGCATCGTTTCCCATTTTTCTAAGTAGATTTTCCCGGACTTAATGACTTCACTAGGATAATGTCGTATACTGTAGGCCGTGAGGTGACTTCCGCTTCAAGTGTAGTAGCTAAAACTAGCTCATCAAACTTGAATATGGCCCCAGAAATTTATCTCCGTAAACGGTCAAGAAACTGCGAAGATGAATACGCAATCGTCAAGTCCATGAGGTAGAAAAGAAATGAAGAAAAATCCCACATACGCCAGTTTCGCTCGTCGTTTATGTGAGCACCCAATAGTGGATGTAGCAGTTAACGGCAATTGCAGTGCACTTGCCATTACATCATATACTGTTGTTAAGTAGCCTATGGCACAACGTCTGTTTGGATAATTTCAAGATGATCAATGATCACTACTATTTAACCCTAGAATCATCATCAATCACAATGATGAAGTGATCACAATACATGATTTTCATTTCAGACTACGTATGTTTAAATTGTCCAAGAAAAAAGTTATGTGAAGCTCAAAATAAACTCTATATCCAGTATAACGTAAACTTCCAAAACTTTGTGCTATTTGCATCAAACAAAAGAGAATATGTGAAATTCAAGAAGTAAACATGTTCATATAAACAAGCACTTCACCTTATTATGTACATGTGATATATAGAAGAAAATGAATAAAAGAGCATGATAATTTGTGTTGAATGAGGAAACTGTGTATTTTAGCATCCATTATCTGAAATGGACGTTTGGTTTTACTAACTTTTAGAGACTAAAGATTTAGTAAAATGTGATATGTGTGTGGCATATACAAATTGCTTCGAGGAACTTATAAGATTATATATAAGGAGATGCTAGTTATCCCTCACTTATGATTAATTAGCCCTCACCCTAGTCCACATAATTCTCTAATTGGTGTTCCACCAATTAAAGAATCGCGTGGGAGATGCATGTGAGGGCTAATTAATCATAAGTGAGGGATAACTAGCATCTCCTTATATATAATCTTATAAGTTCCTCGAAGCAATTTGTTTCACGCGTGGGTTATAGGTTACTCCTCCGAGTAACCTATAACCCTGCATCTTCCAATGAGAGAAGAGCCTGGAGTAGAGTGAGGGATAATTAGCCGCTCCCTATATATATATATTTCAAAAGATATTTATTCAACTGGGTGCGATCAATATCGTATATAGTCTCAATGAAACTCGGTCATTTATAGAATGAAAAATAAAAAACAAGTTTTATAGCTTTTGGAATATATTTCTCTTGTATAATAGAGCACAAGATAATCTCAAACGAAAAATTTATACAATTGGATTTTTCATAACTTCCGAAAAAATAGATTATGTGTTAAGTTTAAATTTTCAAATTTTATGCAATAAATTAAAAATGTTGTCATCAAATCAAAGCAAAATAAAAAAAATCAGTAAATAATGACTGGTATAAATTAAACCCATAAAAAAATGTAGTTAAATCAAACTTAGTTGAAGAAATTTTATCATTTTATAATTTTGATCATATTATGTAGAAGCTTCTATTATTCTAGTTTTAATCTCAATATATTTGATATAAAAACTTATGAGTAATTAATTTATACTGTACATAACTAAGCATATCAAGAAATTAAGTATATCTTATTCTTAAACTGGATTTTGTAATATATCACATAAAGCTTGCTACATCAATGTATGTAAATTTGTAATTTAAATGAAAGCATAGTTTATAAATTTTACAATTTATAGTAGCAAAGATATGAATACAAGTCAATCAAGGAGTCAAAAAATATTTGAGCAATAAAACATAAACAATGATACTTGAATAAAAAAATCAATACAAATTAATTCACAAATAAAAAGTTCTTCATTATGTTTTGCAAATTTTGAACACATCATAACGTCATTATTATTTCATAAATAAATTCACGTTGATTGACTTTGAATTATATATATATATTTATATATATATATTAGAAACAAATATATTCTAAGTAAATGATTATGAGTCACAATACTTAAAATGTATACACTAAATTGTTTAGAAAAATTCTAAATATTGAAACATTATGTGAATAATGAAACAGATGCAACATTTAGATCATATTATTTATCATGTTAATATTCATAATTTAAAAATAATTTAAATACATACAAATTATTCATATACTTTACTTTGCAAGAAATGAACTTCTTATTCATCACATAATGTATTGTCATAATATCTATCATGTCATTCATTACAAAAAGCCATTGATTTTCTATATGATTCTTTAGTATTTTGAAAGATATTTATAAGCAAACAAATGATTGGTTCAATTTTTTTCATAAAAAATAGCATTTATGTATATGTGAATGGTAATTTTTTCATTTAGATGTCCAACATAACTCGTATTAGATTGATGAGTGCCAACAATTGTATAGAAATGAAGAAAAAATTAAAATATATTCAAATTGAAAAAATTAAATTTTTATTAATATAATCAAAATGAAATTAAAGTTCAACATGGATAAATATTTTTATGTTTGTTTTTCTAAAGTAAATCACAAAAAATCGTATGATATGATAGAAATTCATCGTTATAGATTGCTATGATGCCACAAACAGTTCTGATTATCATATGATACCATACTGAATTTGTCATATTGGCGCAATTTAAATGATGGAGTTATCAAAAGAGCAAAACCATCAAAACGTATATGTCAATAAATGTGATAATGTTTGATAAAAAAAATTGGAATCAAAATCATTAAGATTTTAAGACTAACTAATAAATTTTTTTCATGAAATTATATTGTATGATAATATTCAAACAAGAAATTCATAAAGAAATTAAAAATAACACAAATCTTTTACTCAGTTAAAAAATAGCTATAAACTGATAAGGATACCAAAATTATAAGACTTTTAAGATTATTAAAGATACGAATGTAAAAGATCGTTTGAATGCACGTAACTAATTGATAAAAAAACGAATTTGAATTTTCAACATAAATTCAGAAAGATGTATATGTTAATATTTGATTGGATGTATGAATAATAAAATAATAATGTGAAACTCTTGATTAAAATTTAGAATGAATAATTAAAAATAGATATATAAAACAAAATACTTTTTTAGTTTTTTTTTCATTATAAACGAAATAAAAAAATTTACTATTATTAAAAAAATGTTATATCACAGTAAAATTTAGCAACACTTTTTATGCAATTCAAATTGTTGGTATATTAATATTTGTGTGTTATTCTAAAAGAGATAATGAAAAAATCCAAAATAATGTAAATTTTAACACAATTTATGTTATTATGAATAAATATAGGTATACGTAATAATCATTTGCTATGATTGTGAAGTCAAAAATTTGGTAACAGGCCATGTATACACATGGGAGCTCAGAGTCTATTGGGTCTACTTGCGGTACGAAAGACTTTTGCACTTTGTTTTGTATGACAGTATTTTACAATTGTAGTCGTCAAAACTAAGTACCCTTTTGCCCTGCCAAGGGAATGCTAAAAGCATGCAACATGAATTTTATTTTCCATAATAATGTATGTGAAATTTTTTGATTTTATGTATTGCATACAATTGTTTGGCTCAATCAAATTACATATTTATTGTCTTCATTTCAAAAAGAGGTTTCATTGGAAATTTCAATTATAATCTACAATTAATATAAAGCTAGAAGGATATTGGTGGTAATTTGTATAGAGAGATAAGAAATATTTTTTAAAACTCAACATTTTTATTATTTGACAAATTATTCAATGTAATAGTTACATATTACATTGAATAATCTTACAACGATCATGATTCAGATTCGGCAAATGATAATGTAAGTAGTTAAATAAGGGAGTGGTTAGTTGTCCCTCACTCAGGGCTAATTAGCCTCACCCTAGTATACAGTCTCATCTGATTGGTCGAACACCCATGGTTGCTATTGCATCCCTGTCACCGTGCATCTACTACGCCCCTGTATCTACCAATAAGAGAACTTCATAACTAGAGTGAGGGCTGCTTAGACCTAAGTAAGGTATAACTAGCCGCTTACTTAAATAATAATTTTTTGTTAACGTAAAACCAAGAATCATTCAAGCCAAGTACGAAGACACAAGACACTCATATAACGTGTTTCACCCTCGAGGACTACGTCCATGGCAGGAACATTGAGCAGGTTTACTAACAAGTGAATACACAATACTTCAACTCCTTTGAGAAGCCTTGGTTTTGGGGGTATATTTATACCCAAAGCCAGCGACACACATAGCTATAAATAGCTAGAGCATGAGGTTACTCCTTAACCGGAGTTAACCTCAACAATCTTCCCCTTAACTCGTGTTAAGGAAACAGTAACCTCTGAAACCTATATTATTACTCAGCGGGAAATTCTAAACATAAACCTATCACAAGGCCCCTCTTTACACGAGAGTTAACTAGAAATAGACCGTAACCATAACAGGATAGAGTAATAACATAAAGAGTTAAAAAGAGTTACTATGCTAGCAAATTTTACATGTGCTCCCCATGCACAACTTGCATGGTAGCATAGTGTTGCCTGAAACTCTCCAATGGAATAACTTTGGTCAAAACATCAGCTGGATTGAGTTTACCGTCGCTCTTGACTAGCTCAATCGTTTTATTAGACACTGCTTGTCTGATAAAATGATACTTGATGTCAATGTGCTTCACTCTTCTATCTTATGACCTGGTTCGCGGCCAAATGTAAAGCGCTCTGGCTATCACAATGAAGATTAACCACACCCTGCTTCAATCCCATTTCCATGATAAGCCTATCCAACCAAATAGCTTCCTTTGCCGCTTCTGCTGCTGCCACATATTCAACTTCCGTTGTTGACTGAGCTACGCATTTCTGCAAGGTAGACATCCAACTAATGCTTCCACCGCCAAGTGTAAGTACATACCCAGTTGTAGATCTCCTTTTATATAGATCTTGTCCGTAGTCAGCATCAACGTAAACAAACAAGGATTTGGCATTGTCCTATAGACCATCAAACAATAAGCCATAATCCAATGTACTCTTCAAATATCTCAAAATCCATTTCACTGCTTCCCAGTGAACTTTCCTCGGATTTGACATGTACCTGTTCACCTTGCCCATCGTAAAAGCAATGTCAGGCCTAGTGCACACCATCAAATACATGAGGCTGCCTACAGCTTGTCCATAGGGAACACATGACATATTTCCTTTCTCCACTGCATCCGTATGACATTGAGCTGCAAAGAGTTTGAAATGTGCTGCCAAAGGAGTCCATACTTCAATTTATACAATGATTTCAATAATCTACAAACCAACTTCTCTTTGCCTTTAACCTCAAAACCAACAGGTTGTCTCATGTAGATCTACTACTCTAAATATCCATAGAGAAAAGCTGTAACCACATCCATCTGATCCCTAACAAGATCAAAGATCGCAGACAGTGCACATACCAGACGAATTGTAGCATACTTAGCTACCGGTGAGAAAACTTTGTTGTAGTCCACATCCTTCTCTGGGGTGAAACCTCTAGCCACCAACCTAGCTTTGAAGATTTTCGCCTCGTCTCCTCCTGGATTATCTTTCAGCTTGTACACCCACTTGGAGTCAATCATCATTTGATTGGTAGGAGGCTCAACTAGCTCCCAAATCTTATTGTCAATTAGGGATTCCATCTCTCGCTCCATAGCAGTATTCCACTCAAGCTTATTGACCAAAGTTTGAGCTTCCCTGTATGAAGAAGGTTCACCTTCTTCCAAAATCAACGCTATACCATCCCTATATTTGATATCAAAGTCACAATCTTCTAGAATGGATGAATTTGCCCACACATCAAACCTTTCAGGAGCCCTACTAGCACGATGCGATCTCCTAGTAGACGTTTCAGCTTGATCTCTATTGTCTGAAACTATTGCAATAGGTTCATCAATGATAATTCGCTCAAGTTCCTCATGTTCTTGATGAACCGGTGCTTCTTCTTGTGACAGATCAGTAGTGATATAATGATCAAACTCTTCGACATTTCTTGGACGTAGCGTCTTACTTAGTTTTGTGCTCCTTTGGCGTAAAAGGATAAGCAGTACAGCCAAAAATCTTCAAGCGGCTGTAATCTGCCATCCGTTTATGCCTGAGTTCAAACGGTGTGGAAAATTGGATTGCATTAGAAGTAAAGAGGTTTACCAGATGAACTGCGGTGTTGACGGCTTCGGCCAAAAACTCTCATGGTAAACCAGATTCACTTAGCATACTCCGCACCTTTTCCAACACTGTTTTGTTGAGTCTTTCAGAAATAGCATTTTGTTGGGGAGTGTAAACTGTCGTGAAGTGACGAGTAATCCACTCCTCTTTACAATACCTTTGAAACTCCTTAGAAGTATATTCGCCGCCATTATCTGATCGTAAATATTTTACCCTATTGCCAGTTTGATTCTCAACTTGAATGCGCCAAGTTTTGAAGGTTGAAAGGACCTCAGACTTGTGGGTAAGAAAATATACCCACACATACCTAGAGTAATCATCTATAAAAGAAATATAGTAGAGCTTTCCTAAGAGTGAGGCAGTAGGAGATGGACCTCATACGTCACTATGTACAAACTCCAGTTTCTCCTTGGAATTATGAGTTCCAACGCTAAAAGCTCGCCTATGTTGTTTTCCCATGATGCAGTGTTCACAAAATGCAAAGTCAAGTGTACCCAAACCCGGTAACACTTTCTTGTCATCAAGAAGAGACAAGTACCTATCACTCATATGGCCTAGTCCGGAATGCCATAAATGAGACATCTCTCTGCAAGATCTGGTAAAGTTGACTTCTCTACAAATTGTGGTGCCCTCTAATAAGTATAGGTTATTGTGCTTATGACCCTTAAGTATAACCTTCTTATCACTAGATTTGACATCTAACACTCCATGCCTAGAGCTCCACTCCAAGCCGTGTGAGTCTAACACTCCAAGAAAGATCAAGTTCTTTCTCATATTAAGTATAAATCTAACGTGTGTCAGTGTTTAATTTACACCATCAAACATGCGGATTTTAACAGATCCAACATCCTCAATCTTACAAGGTTTGTCATTTCCCATAAGAACAGACCCGTTTGATGTTGAGAAAGTATAGAAGAACTCTCTAATGTAGCGAATGTGATAAGAACAAGCACTATCCAAAATCCATACATCACCAAGAACTGTTGGTGAACTACAGAGGGCATACCTCTAGCATCATAGACCGTCGGTAAACACGTCTTCCTCTTCAGAGTGAAGATGCTCCGCAACATTCGTCACTTGAGAAAGATTCACATCTCTGATTTGCATCCGATAGTACTTCTTGATATGATCATTCTTGCCACATCTTGAACACACCAAGTTCTTCAAGTTACTCTTGTTAGGAGATGGAACCTGAAAATGAACTCTCCTACGCTTAGGGGATCTCGATCTCTGTTGCTTGAACCATGTACGCTGCAGATTGTCCTGACCCGATGGTTGCGACTGACCCCGGATCACAGTAAGTGCAGTACTTGAAGTGAATGGGCGAAAGAATGACAACATCTCTTGTTCCACTGCGTCTTCCAGAAAAGCACTTACAACCTCGTTGTAAGTTGCAGCCTTGTTATCACGATGAAGTAGAATCTTTGATAGTGTCTGATAAAAGGGAGGTAATGAGTGAAGTAGATGCATAGATTTCTTAATGTCAGAAAGCTTCTCTCCCATACTTTGAAGATCTACCAACAAATCTCCGTAGGCGTGAATGTGATCCTGAATTCTCGAGCCCGGCCTCATCCTGAAATTCAATAGCCTCATGTAGATATTCATCACATGGGAGATTTTCTTCTGATGAAACCGTCTTTGTAGGGCATCAAAAAGCTGTGTAACCTCAAGATACTCCTCAACTTGCTTCATAACCAAAGGATCGAGATAACCCATCACAATGTAGACTGCTTGCTCTTGTGAATCCTTTCAATCAATGTCGGTAATGTGCATTAGTTTGTCTTTAAGCACATTAGCGAGACCCATAGATCTCAACTTGTCTTTTACCTACTTTTCCCAAAGCAAGTAATCAGATCGGCCATCAAGAGTAAGAATGTTGTACCCTGTTCCTGCAACTTGTTTTGAGGCCATCTCTGTTCGACCAAAACTAGAGATACTGTCTGTTGTCACGGCAATTTCGTCTTTTGAGTGCATTTTCAGCTCCTGAAAATGGTCAAGATGCACTTTACGTCTGTAACCCGTGACTATATCCGTCACCCGCGACTCTTGTCGCCCATGACCACCGTCGCCCGCGACTGAAAAGATCAGTCACCCGCGACAACGAGTGCTGGCGCTTTAACCTCGTATGTATCGACCACGTGAGCGCGTACCCTGAACTTCAAACTAAACCTTAGCTTTTAGCTAAGGTAGCTGAAAATTTAGTCTAACGTAGCTTTTAGTGTAGCTTTTAACGTGGTTCACCCTCGAGTACTACGTCCACGGCTGGAACACTGAGGAGGTTTATTGACAAGTGAATACACAATACTTCACCTCATTCGAGAAACCTTGGCTTTGGGGGTATATTTATACCCAAAGCCAGCGACACACATAACTATAAATGGCTAGAGCTTGAGGTTACTTCTTAACCGGAGTTAATCTCAACAATTTTTACTTACAATTAGATGGTTTTGACAAATGATGTTGCAATGATATTGCTTCACTCTTAAAACATCAAACTGTTTAGTTGATCTTATCATTTAAACTATAGATAAATTAAAATTATTACTCTATTTTTTTTAAAGGATTTTCATAGTGTTTGGAACATAAAAAACATGAAAATAAAATTTTGAATATAAGCTATATCATATAAAAATTTAATTTTTCGATATAATTTGATTAATTTTAATTATCTAAAATATAAATTTAATAATTAGCAGATATTAGGTAAAAATATACTTCCAAACCCAAAATTATCTAAATACTTGTAAAGTTGGTCATAACCAATAATTGTAAGTGCATAACTTTGCGTATGGATACACATTGAATAAAAACTAAATTCATCAATATATAAGAGCAAGATGCAATCATTAAAGATCATTTAAACAAATTGCTTTTTTGTAATTTTAATAAAAAATAATGGTTATTAATTGTTTATCAACTATGACTCATATGACAAATTTTAAAAGAAGTCGGTTGAAATGAACCAAAGCTCATGAATATGAGATTTTGATATGAAAAAGTAAGAAAAAAAATCATGGATGATTGAACAAATAATGAAAAACATGTTTGAATGATACTATTATATTGTTCCAATGATATGCTATCTGCACTTCTTCTCGATCATATGAATGATGTGTGATGTGCTTGCTCATGCTAAATATGTAATGAAACAAGGAGTTTTAGTGTTCATCTGATATGTTTTTTTTTAAGATAAACATTTTTGTTGAATTGAATATATTACATACTTAAAAAGTTACATGTTTAAGGATCTTGTGCATTCATTTAGTATACATCAAATATATCTTAGACATAAGATTTCAAAAACATGGTAACCCAAGTAGGGGAAATAACTTGGTTTGTTTTTTTATGCATATATTGTAAATAAAAAACTTAATGAATACGTGAATATAATCAAGTATTGAAAATCTTATTTTTTACAAAAACTAAAAAAACTAAAATGTATGTGCCTGAGGTCAATAATATATGTGAATAATTACATTATTCAAATTCAGGAAAAAATTAATTACTGATGGCATTAATTGCTATATAACATGGATAAATTCATACGCATTTTCCATCAAAAACGTTTTTTTCCTACGGAATAAATTATTAGTTTAAAAATTTGTTAGAATTGTGTGTGCTTAGAGTTAGAATTTAGTAACTAGTAAAAAAATGATGTCTGAGATTCATTTATATTTTTTACTGCATAATCAAAATACAAATAAATATATATGTTTTGAAATTTTGTTGTTATCTTATTTGTACCATTAGAAATCTAAGGTTTTTATACGATTATCATATAAGAATATATTTTCGGGAATTATACAATAATGATTAATATAGATGATAACAATAGAGAAAATATTAAAAAAATTTAATATGTCAAAAATTGACTTTATTTTGATATAATTTTATTCTGAATATATATTATTTCAACCTTACATATTACAATGTTTTTTTAATTGAAAATTTGTTTGAAATAAGTTGAAATTAAATATTAAAAGTACGACTAGATTCAAAAGTTATAATAATACATTGACATTTTTTGTATACATTTGTTGCCACGGTATTTTAATCATGTTATATCAGATATAAATAAATAAATTTTGTATTATATGTTATCCAATCAAGTCCATTATAATTTCATCTGATTTTTAGATTTTATAAAAAAATCAAATTAAGTATCTTGTCTTCTTATATAAAATGCATACAAATAATTTTGGTGTATTGTGTTACATAAATAATACTTTTTTTCAGATTATGTATTTGTGCTATAAGATATAGAAATTATACAAGCTTTATCTATGTGTGTGAGTGAAATTATACCAGGTTCTGAAAAAACTAAGATATATATATTTACAGATGGATATTCTCAAGATTCTACATTGAGAATAACAAAGTTCAAGTGAAGACATACATAAATTATGAAAACACTATGATGAAGACTATAAATCATGGGAGTGGCAAGTTATAGCCGTTACTATGATTTAGCCATCACTCTATTATAAGCAGTTTTCTTGTTGGTAGATAGAACTTATAGTAGGGTGAGGGCTAATTAGCCCTAAGTGAAGGATAACTAGCCCTTACATAAATCATACAATGTCTTGTAAGCAAAAACTTATCTAACACTAAGTGTAAGACAAAGTACAGCATGTACATTATATTTGATCAAATTAATCATAGTGGAAGGAAATATCATTACTCAAACACTTAATTAATCCTCTAGTAGAAAAATTTATAACTGTTTCACAAGTAAATAAATCGTACATAGTGAACAAAAATGTACAAGCACACACATTAGTAAATCCATAATGACAAGAAAATTATATCAACATATACAATAACAATGCACATGAAAAATTAAGATTAGCAATCATGATCGATGTGTTGAATTGAAGTTATAAGTGATTTTGAAATAAATCATATAACTTTTTTGGAAAGTGCCCAGTAAAGTTTTTTTTTTTCAGTCATTTCTATATTATTCCATCAATCGTGGAAGTCTTTTTCTCCAATTATTTCTTAGTTTCATTTTTGAAAGTCTGCTAATCTAATAAGATCTGTGACATATATGTCTTACAGAAATGGTTTTTCTATACATATATTTTGATAGATTGACTAAATAACATACAAACAAGTCTGATCATGAAGTAACTGTGATTGTATAGAGTTTGTCTATACTTCCACTAATTTATACGGTGATAAATAATAATCCATATATTTACGAATACAGTTACATTATTTTCCATACAAGTTGTTCATTTATAGAGCTGTACAACACGAAATTAAGTGAAGACAGAACTTGAAATGAGACAAACATATAATAGTTTACATAGTCGAAACAAATACAGCTTAATTGTCTATAAATCACATTAAGAAGTGAAGTAAGTATGGTTGAAACTGCATGTATCACATAATTTTTTGAAAATATGATAACATCTTATTTCGAATTATTCAATTCCAGGTGGTTTATTATGTAGATAAACGAATTTTAAATATGATTGTTTGCATAGATTTGTTTGTGATCTAAAATTTTTTTAAAAGATTTTTTCAACTTATCATTTTTCTTTCTTTTAAAATGCTATCAACTAGGATGGCATAAGATCAAAAAATTTAATGAATTTCAAAATGTGTTTCAATTTATATGATATTATAAATATGCAAATTTGTGAGAAAATCACCATTTTAAGTAAACAATAAGTGATATAATTTATGAAATTTGCGACACTTTCAAAAACTGAAATTTATTTCACAGCTTGAGATTCATAGTTTTAGATACTAACACATCATGCTTATATTAAACGATCAGCAAGAAGAGCTTTGTTATCAATGCGATGGGAGAGTGCTACATATCGTTTCCTTCGAGTCGATATGCAGTAGAACGAACTACATTACTATATGAATCATGCATCAATAAGATCTCAAATTATTCACCCATGTAATTTGAAATTTCGTAATGACCTAATGAATGAAAGAAAATTTCACAAATTGTATACTTTTCTTTGAAAAATTTCTGTTAAACAACACTAAGATATTGAGTATTTGAAACCTGAGTAACTGCAGACTGCCTGAACTTCAGCGATCGCGTTCACGATTGCCATTAGCGTTGTGTCTGTATTCATCGAACGGATAATTCAGGAAACTGGAATAAAGTGAAACATAGATCTATTGACCGGAAGATAAGAAGGATGGTAACTGGTAAGAAGCGAAAGCAGAAACCAGACACGAAACCAAACCACGCTGGACTTTCCATCCAACCACGTTGGGTAAAAAAGAGATGGACATTCTCACGACTCCACGATGTCCCGTCCCGTCCGGTACGTACGTACCTGGGCGAGACGTGGTAATGGCGGGACATTTTTGAATTTGGGGCTCTTACTTGTATCAGAGCGAACAAAAACGGAATCTTCGCCCTAACGCCGATCGTCGATTCGTCCAGAAGTTGATGCTGTCGATTGTCAATGTACTGGCTGCCTGCTGAGCCGGTAGTGGAGGTGGAGGGAGCAGGGGCAGGGGCTTGAGGGTTCCATGTGCGTCATTAGTCGGCTTTCGTTTCTCGCGTGAATTCCTCGTTGTGGGACATGGGAGTCGGTCGGAGATTATTGTGCATCACGGAGGATGCCTCGCTTTGATAATGGTGGATTCTAGACGACGAGTTTGGACTTCTCGGAAAATGTATGATCACAGCAGTGCGTAGACTATGAGTTCAGTGGATCCAAGACGCGCTAGGATGCAGAAGCCGCTGGGCTGAATTCGTTTGCGCAGAGCGCGTGTGTCCTGAAGAAGCTAAGCTTCGAAACATGTGCTTGTTCTCGGATGGGAAAAGAGGGTCTACTACCCTTCAGAGCTTCGGACGGAGGACGGTACGCATGACGTCTTTGCCCTTGTCACCGTTTCTTCATGACACGGAGTTTTCTGGGAATTCGTCTGGGGAATTGACTAAATTTGTTGGATAGATGGAGCTTTAAGATGATTGCCTTTGCGTGATAGCTGCTGTGTAGGAGAACACGAAGAGTTGTACCGGATCGTCTTCACATTTGTTTCAATTGATCATATTCACCACCGGTTGTGCAGTGTAATCGTACTTTCGTCGCCTTATCATACGATCAGAGGCGTTTCTGGGAGGGAATGCCATGGCTCTGCGCGGTTTGTGTCTAGTTTGTTTTATGAAATTTATCCTATAGGTGAAAACGTTCCTCTGGCATGAAAACGAATTTTTTACTGCATTCAATTTCGAGCACTGGAGCGTAGCTGGAACAAGGCGAAAAATGCCACCCGCTACTATGCTTCCTCCTTCTGACCAGGGTCTCACAATGGGCCCGTCCTCGAGCTATTCTATCCCCGCAAGGAGGAAAACTCCATCTGAACTTCGGGTGAGATATAAATTGCGACTGTTTTTTGCTCTTGGTAGAGATTCAGCTTCTATCTTCATTTACAGGATGCGTACACCTTTTGTATCGTACCTAAATGCTGAAACGATATCTTGTGATGAATGTGTGAATTTGATTTCCACTTATTTTGAGCCCTTCCAACGTCCAACTTGATGATCCACAAATGTGTTCATCTGCAGCAAGAACAGCTGAAGCGCAACGTGCGGCTAAGAACAGCGTCAGAAGGAGAGTCTGGCGCCCTTCCATTCCAAGGGTACGATCCTCTCCTCTCCGCACTCCTGGATAACCGGGAGATTAATCATCAGATTTTGGTGATTCTGAAAGTTCTTCAACAGATTTGCACTTTTCTTTCCTTCTGTTTAATATACCGACTACCACGTACCTTCGGTGTTTCGTAATTAACAGCGAAACATATTGGTCACTTATCCTTCAAATTAGATTTTTAAGCAGTCTGGAATGCCGATACCACAAGCCCGACTAGAAGTAGTACGGCTGAAAACCTCTGGTACACAGATGTCATTCCGGAGTTCGAGTTGGAGAAGAATTCGGAGTGACACTCTTTGTATGTGTAAGGATGCTAACAAAGTAAAGTAGAGTCAGCTCAATCGGATCTTACCTCACAGTTGCTTCCGAGCTCTCGAAAGGAACTAGTTTTGATAAACCATTGCTGAGTTAGGCAAGGACACTCGGAGCGCAAGAAACTTGTCTTCGGGAGTAGACTCATGGGAGATGGAAATATGGCTCTTTGAAACTGAATGACAGATACAATCAATGGATTCTCAGAGAAACTGGATAGGAAGGCAGCGAATCACAAATCAGACCTCTCCCTCCTAGACCTAGTGACGTTGTACCTCACATGATTCTCAAGCTCAATCTCCTCTTTGGTGTTCCTTGTTTGGGTAGGCAGCTTTGGTTCAGGGTGGAACCATTCCGAAACTTGCGTACTGCGTGGCAGGGACTTTGAAACACTCGTGCATGATTTGATGGAATGCAGCTCTCGACCTGTCACTTCATATCTATCTCTTTCTATATATCACACCTTGTTTTTTTCTAAACCTCGCCATGATGGAGAAGTCAAAGGCAGCCTTGGGCTAAGGCCCAAAGCAGCCTCATGACTTATACCGATGATTATAAAAGCAGCAATAATATTGTCAGTGGATGACTTATTAGGATTGCCTGGTTGATTGTTAGAAGCCTCGAACCATCCTTGGGAGTATACCTCTATGCGTGATACTTTCTTCCGTCACAAGTAGTTTTCTCTCTTTTCTTCCTACGTTGTCGCCTACTCCGTTGTCTTCGTCTTCTTCTTTTTCTTTTCTTCTGATCAGTGTACCTCAGCCAGGGTGCATGGTTTCAAGCTACGACTGTTACAGAATGATTGTGCAGTTCTATTTGTAGTTTTTCTTCAGCAACTTTCAGGAATATGTTCTTTCGATCTCATATTCTGCTGACTCTCGTCTCTTCCCTCTCTGCAGATCAGCTACAGAATCGAAGAAGGTCACGCCTCGTTTAATTGATACTCGAGTTGCTGATATTTTCGCGGCCACAAAACCCCACGAAAGACCGAAGTTTTCTTCTCTGAAGCAAATGGTAAATCTTCTGATAATTGGCTCTTGAAACCTTTTGAAAGCCAATATTTGGTCTGCATCATTTTCTGGAGGCTTTAGAGCTCGCTCCTGCCGGGTAATACTATAGCAAGGTTTTGTGTGGCTTGTGGAAAATTGACTTGTCAGGCATTGAAACTCGAATCTGGCAATAAAAGTATATGTGTTGGGTCTGTTTTGTGATATCTAGGATGACATGGTCGGCCATCCCCCGATGCCGTCAGCTGCAATCAGGTTTGTGTCTGCCTGTTCTACCTGTACTTGCTTCTTGCTTCATCTCTAATACAGAGTATCCAGATATCTGTCTATCGTTGTACTGAAATCTAATCTGGTTTTTTAGGAGGCCTACCGATCAGGAAAACAGGATGCCTGCTTCTGGTGAGATGCCAGGTGTTGACTCGTATAATTGCGCTGCGGAGGGTGGAGTTGCGAACCATTCAGTGCATGCCGCTCACATCCTGAATAAATTTCGAGACGTTACTCAGATGTCCACTGTGGCTCCACTCGAAACATCCGGGTCTGGTTTGAATATGGTGAATACACCTGTCTTCTTTCCGTTCTGCTCAGCTTCTCTTCATGGACGGGTCGATTTATCTTGATTTAGTGGTTTCCATGTGCTTTTTCTCTTGAGATTGTCATCTTCTTCTGCAGTCATGAAAGAACGGCTTGAGTTCCATAATGAATGTATCTGGAAGTCACGAGTGTGGGTCCCTGGAGAAATACAATTCAAATTTTGACTGGTCTTTCAGGTTGAGGCTCTGAAGATGATGGCACCAACATCATGGGGACAAGGCTTGAACGAGTTAGCAACTAAGCCTGTAGGCCTTGCGAATGGCCAAAACGTGCTAGTGCATGACGACCATACCACTCTTTTGAAGTCGAAGACTCCACCTGTTGATTTTTCCTTGAAGCTTAGTGCACGATTCTTGTCAGCCGATTCTCTTCACTGGTAAGTTTCACTCCTGTTGTCGGTCTGAGGCATATTCTCTAGCATTTATGGGAAACAAATATGAAAAGCCATTGATATGGAAGTAGGGTTCTCTATTCGTTCAATATCTATGTTCTTTACCAGGAGCATCGGGCTGCACAAACGAGGAAATTGACATCCCTCCGAACTTTGTAGGTGTCACAGAACAACTGTTTCCAATGAAACAGAAGGCCTCAGTAAGTTCGTGAGAAGGCTAGAAGAACGCAACAAAGAAAATGTGGACAGTCAGGTTGAAGAATGTGCTGAAAAGCAGATCTTAAAGCGGTTTGGGGCTCAGTTCTGCAAGGCTCTCTTCTCTTGGATACATCCTTCTCCTCAATATTCGGGACTGTACGACCTGGCCTTGACATCGTCACGAGGAGATTCCAGTATGTCCCCTGTCACCACCGCTTTCTCCTTGATGTTTTCAACTTTCAAATAACGTTGATTGTGCGGTCTTTTTCATTAAAATCAAAACAGAAGACATGCCGGGTGTGCATAGCTACAGCTAGACAGCTTCTGTATTATTTGACCCTCCAATACTGTTCTTACATGGAATGACCTACAATTCACAGCATTGTATCTCATGTTGGAGGATGCCTTCACTTCTTTGTACTATCCGTTGGACACCTTCTGTAATGTTTGACCCTTCACTTATGTTCTTGCAGGGAAAGACCCACAACTCACAGCACTGTATCAAATGTGGGAGGATGCCTTCACTTCTTTGTATTATATGTTCCATCACAGAGTCTGCAACCAATTTTATTGTGAGATTCCGCACTTGATGAACATTCTGACATACAAATGTCTATAGGTTTTAACTATGAATCCAGTATTAGTTTATTCTAGCTCGAGCTTCACGGTCTCTTCTACTGAAAATGATGAGATTCAGAGTATAAGGATTCCACCGTCACACCAAATCAGGCATTTGGTAAAAGTCATTGATGGTAGTGGAAAACAAACTACCGAACTAATAATTATTTGTATTTTACAGTTTGCACCCAACAATTCGTGGTGATGTTCGTGGGAGGAAACGTGGCCGGGAGAGATCATAATTCCTCGAATGCTTACTGGTCTAGATCCACTCGGGGCTTGAGAAGGTTACTCAGAGAGCAAGTACGTCAAGGCCAGCATTGACCTAGTGTTTTCGGTTAGGATGCTTCACGGTGTACTTCTTTCTGCTCTTTCGTCAGTTTGATATCTGCTTCTTACTACTATTTCGTCGCTTGTTTGCGAATGACTTCTCTCATGCTATTACTTCTATGATTTTTGCATTGCGTCTCGTTTTTGAACCATATTGATTAACCATAAGATGGTCGTGATAAAGCTTAGATTGTCAGAGTAGTTCAAGTGCTTCAGCTCAAGGGTGTCTTCTCGCAGCAAGTTCAAGAATTTGCATAAATCATCGGGGTCCCCATCATGCTTTAGATGAAGGGAAGGAAGGATATTATCACATTTAAGTCTTTAGATCCAAGACACATGTTAATTGTCGTGCAACCAACGATTCTGTAAAACAGGGTGTAGAGTTTTTGATGCCTTACAGCAGCCCAGAAGCTGATACTACTACAATGGAAGAACTCCAGGAGCTGACCGAATTTGAGCAGTTGCACCCGGGACAGGTAAAGATTTCACTTTATTTGCATTAATGTCGTATTTACAACCATGTCTGCCTTTGTATTCCAGAAGGTACGGAGAAAATAAGTACGGTCATGTTTCTAGTACCGTAGCAACGAAGAACAGAAGGCTGAAAGCAGTCCATCAACTGTCATGGATTAGAAACCGCTGGTTCTCAGTTCCTAGCCCTTAAGTTGATCAACTTATTCAGGACTTACTGATATCAATATCATGCTTTTTTCTTCGGATGATGTAGACAAGAGTAATGGACTCATCATCAGTTATGGACAACAGTCCACAATCTGTTTTGGTATTTAAGGGGAAAAATGTCCACCGTCTATTTGACTTTCTCCTTAATTACAGGTGAACGCTTCATGATCCTAAACCCTATGTGATTCCACGTATTAGGTTCACTTAGAGGAGTAATTCAGGAGTCCTCTCTTTCATATGCTCCACGTTTGAGGGCTGGTTTCTCTTGTTTTTAGGACAACGTCAAGGAAATGTTTTACTTACAATGCGGAGGAATTCACATATCTGTCTGTAATACATGTTCCAATGCCTAACTCACTTCAATCGGTTGCTTGAGCAGGTTCGTAGTTGGATCTGCTAATGCGAAAGAAATTCCGGTTCTCTATTCTCCTGTCGAATTTAAAACGGCAACTCTGCACGCTCCTGAGGTAGGAGCATATATTCGACATGCCCTTTGTGCTTCGCTGTGAGATCTAGAGACTTTACAAGCATGGATGCTCTACCGAATTACATAAACTTTGTTGAATGCGAGACCTCCTGGATGGAGCTTCCTTTCCTCAGTAGTGTGGTTTTAGAGGTATATGTGTTCTTGTCAAATATGTTATATATCTTTACATGTCAGTTCTCCTCTTTTGTATCACTAGATCAAATGCAAACGCGCGGAGTACGATTCTTCCGCCAGGAATCAACTTGCCGGGAGCATGACTGGAAGGATGAAGGGAACCAATGTCCCCGAGATGATGTACTCTCTTGAAGTGAAGGATGCCTACGGGGCTTACATCCCTCCATGGGTTGTACAAGGAGTCTGCAGAGTACTCGAGGAGTCGCAGAGTACCGGTTTTGAAGTAAGGTGAGTCTTTCTTTTTGCTGTCCATGATCGGAGCAGTTGTGCAAAACTATCTCGTTATGTCGGGTAAAATTACATTACATCTGCAGTTTTGCAATATTTGAAGGTTGGTTGAACATATCTTCAGCAAAGTCTCTACCTAGTACTTATTTCAGTGTATGAGTTTTAACACTTTCAAAACTTGGGGTGCTCTCTTCCAGCTTTAATACAGGTCCACTATCCGAAGTATTGAATGTGGCCCAGAAGACCCCACAGTCAGCTGCAGGAATCTGTCTTACAGAGATTGAACGTGAACCGAAATCCAGAAGTGGCAACGCAATATTGATTAAAGATATTACAGCAGAAATTCAACAGTGTAAACAGAAGATGGTAAAGCAGTTGAAATTTGCGGAGGGTTTCTACGAATTATCAGTAAAAGATTCTCGGTAACATTTCCTCTTTTCTGTGTTTGAGCACCGGGATGGTTTCTTCTAGTGCATTCTTGAGTTTTTGCTCACTAGAGATCGTTTGGTTTATCACTACTGGGATTGTCCTCAGGCTGGTAATCATCACCATGACCCATTCGAGTCCACACATGACAGAAGTCACCGTCAGTACCAAAAATCCAATGCCCACCAGTTTTCCGAGATACTTGATTATAATTGCCACCTGACGACTATTTCACTCATTAGTGTTTCACACTCGCATTGTATTTCTGTGGAAAACAATACCCCAACATGAACAAACCGGGGACTTTCAAATCACTTTCAAGACGTCAAATTAATCCAGGGAAAACTTGTTTGAGACTATGGGCACCACCAACGCCCAGAGTGCAACTACAAATTTACTTTTACATCAGAGTAGCTGAAAGTATGCATCAGTGCGAGTACCCGTAGCACGAAGTACACCCAAGTTAATCTATCCAACTCAAGAAATATCACCAATTAAAGATTCGATCTATTCAAATCAAGTTTGAAACACTGTAAGGACGAGTTTGAAGCTATGTCGAAAAGCTTGATCTGTCAATAAGAGTACAATGTTAACAACACGGTTACTGAGACACAGGACTCAAACGGCACGGTATGGAAAACGATATATAACATCTGAGTTTTTAAGACTTCAAGATGAAACAAGGAAACCGCTTTTAAACCTTACGCTCTTACCGAACCTCGAATTGAGAAAGATACCACCCAATACGACGAACGTCGAGGATTCAGAAAAAGTTCATTAAACCAAAAGCTCAATTGGTATCGAACGAAATTTATACAACCGGTCATTAACTATTCTAAAACTAGCTAGACGTAGTAAGCTTAATATGCATCACGATGTATTGCTGTCAAGATATTACTTCACTCACTTTATAAGCGGTACTAGGAATCATTATTTCATGCCAAAATTGGGTCTTTATGTTTGGTGGATATAACAACTTCTGATAAAGCTATAAGATTACAGTTCCATACAATGGTACACTAATGGCATCAATTGGCATGCAATCCATCTAATGCATGAGAGCACCTGGTAAATTTCTACGTAAACTCCTAATGTATTAAAATTGGTCAAAATGAAAATTTGAATCCAATGTTGGAAGGATATTGATTGTAACAATGAAACAATGACCCTTGGCTAATTCTCATATCTTATTTAATGTCATTCATCTTAGACCATCCCATAAGTTTTGGCTTTACATCAAACTTTTGCTCTTGATGGAATTATGTAGGACTGAATCTCTTCCCGTAGTGAAATGAATTTAAGTTTAAAACCAAATAATATGTTACATGTTTTGCTTTCATCTTCTGTGTTTTATTATCAGCTTTGAGATCACTTCAATTTTATGTCCCCTATTGGATTTATTCGGTTACGTAATGCTATTTACTCGATATAAAGCTCTAGTACTGAAATACCTATTAAAAAAATTAAATTTTATTTCATAATATCAGATAAAGTAAAGTATGTTCTAACAAAAAACCTTATAATTTTTTGATGTTGTATATAAATATTTATACATTTTAATACAACTTCGTAATATTCATGATATATTTTCATATCAATATCTTTATAGCTTTTTTTAAAGAAACCTTACTGATATTGAAGATCTAGAATATGATCATTGCATTATTGAAAGAAAAAGAGTTTTGACATTTTCCTATCGACAGTGGTTCGTTGATAGATCAATCTTCATGTGATTGTACTCAGTACATCTAACGAAGGGGATGAATTCATTCACGGATTTTTGCGTGATCATATCCTGTATACTTATTCTCGTGAGAATGTTCCAACTTCTGACCAGATTTTAGACTCAAAATTGTCACAATCAGTACTGTAATCCACTTATTTACCCAATCCGATGCGATGAAAGTAACCACGTCCAGTGGGTAAGAACGACTGCACTGGAAGACTGGCCGCTTTTGGGCATGTGACAAGAGAGCGGGAATTCTATGCCGGGCATATCCCCGTTGTATATAGGCAGGGACCTACAGACGTTCTAGCCAAGAATAGACGAGGCCTCTTTCAGTGGAGCTGTTGCCAATGGGATCATGAGGCTCAGAAGCACGTTCCCCTCTGAATCCTACGACTGTCCGTCTCTCATTCGCCCATAACCGACTCAACTTGCGTCCAGGACTCCAAGTCAAACCCAGATATTGGATAAATCTCGGGAACGGACCGGAGGACAAATGCTCCCATGCCCCAGGGGCCCCACATGATCATACACGACCAATACTTCCATATCATTACACATTTCGATTCGTCGTCAGGCCGGTGACAGTAAAAACAGGATTGAGCTGGCCTCGCAATGTTGCACCAATCTACAAACTCAAACATGCACACATCCGTCTCCAATCCAGTCCCGGCGAAGGACCGAGCAGCCCGACTCCGATGTGTGCGTCCGGCTCACCATCCCACCGAATTATGCTCGAGAAAGTGTGCACCTGCGAGTTCTGGTCGCGCAGCGATTCTCGCCCTCGAGCTGGAGCTGGTTTTCGTAATCGGAGTTGAACGAGTGACAGATTTTGCGACCCACATGTCTGGTCGACTGCGTGGTTGACTCTCTGGCTGGCTGGCTGGCTGGCTTCAGATGGAGCAGCAGCCGAGGTTCTGACTGACACAGGCCCGAGTCTGAACATCCTGCTCACGAACGGATTGGAGGTGGGTGGAGGGAGGATCTGGGTTGCTGCTGACATGTTAGCCGAGCTGTTCACTCAGGCGTGCACAGTTCGCATCAGAGGAACGCAGTGCCAGACTCGGGAGCTGAGTTACGGTGAGTTCGGAACTCATGCTTTGCAGGTTGCGTTGTATGTATGGACAGAATTGTTTGGTTCAAAGGGGAATATTCATGTCCTCGTTCGATCATGATCTTCCAGGCATGTACAAGTAAGAGCATCCATCCATTCCATGTCTGCGAGGGACAATGGGGCTATCATCAGATCCAGGCAGAAGTCAACGAAGAATCTCGGCTCTTACGTCTCGAATACACTCAAGGACTTGGGTATGTTCTGAGCCTCGGTGGGCCTTGGCAATTCGCATGCATACTCAGAGAGTGGAGTCTTTGAGACTTGCCGCGTTGCTGGACAATCATCGTCGCACTCTGTTTGCTGCTCCTGCTGCTTGTGGAAATTCTGAGGATCCGTGCGTCTGTATGTCTGTGCTGTGTGCACAGGGGACAAGTCGCCCTTGTTGGGTTGGGTCAGCGACATGTACTCGATGGCGGCGAAAGCGCAGCGGAATTTCTCGCGAGTGTTCAGCATGGGGTCGAAAGCCATGTCCGGAGGTGGCAAAGGCAAGAAGGCGGTGAAGGTGGCGGTGCAGAACAATCTGGCATCCAAGGCCGGAGCGGTCGTGTATACGGGGGAATCCGTCTCGCACTGGCAGGCAAGTAGCCACCGAACGCAAGTAGCAGCCTCGTCGGCTCAGATGTTGATAAATCACGAGGAGGAGTACGATGTACCCGAGTTCGTTCTGCCTTATGAGATCAGCGAAGTGCATCCTCTGACAGCGGAATTCTCCGATGAGACGTACAGGTGGTTGGCTCGACACCATATCGACACGCAGGTGGGCGCCCAAGCATGGAACAAGTTCATGGACGAGGAAATCCCGGGCTTGGCAGGTCATGTGTACGTGGACACGCAGCCCAAGGAGTTTCTTTGGTGTTGCAAGTATGTGGCTCTGGTCGTCATTCTGGATAACGTGTTGGACGAGCCGGAGGTGATTGAGGATCCCAATAAAGCGGCCACTCTCATCCTCGAAATCAACAAGGTTCTCATGTGGTTCTTCTCTGAAGACCCTCATCTCCGCCAGTACTTGAAGCCTTTGTTCAATTGTGTCTCCGCCGACCAACGCGACGATGTTGTTAATTCCTTCTCGAAATCCCTCGCCTACGCCTATACCAGCTCTCGTTCAGGTGATTGATTGGTCTTCGTCACGTTCCTGGGCTGGTCTCACGCACCCCACCACACAAACAATGATCGAGTTGTCGTCTTGGTTTCTAACCTTCGTTGCCAGCAATTTCCTCAGACACTGGCGATCTGTAATCTGGTTTCCACACACACACACATTTGAATCCTCTTTGGATTGGAAAGATGCTGTTGCGATATATCTCGGTCTGCATTCTGAATGATGTAGAACTCAAAACATGAAATTAGTCTCGAGACATGAGGAATCTAACCATCATCACAAGCCAAGACCTTGCAGAAGTGGAAGTTCATTAACATCAGAACTGCCTGCTGACCTGTGGTGATGTTTGCATGGTTGGTTGTTGCAGGACTGATGAGTTTGAAATTGCAACCAATATCATCAGCTTTCAGGGACTTGTGGCTCGAGTACTGTGAAAGCCTGCCACATGAATGCGGCCTGAGAATGGCGCGATATATACAGAACTACTTACTGGGATGTATTAGTGAGACGAAGAATAGAAAGTCGCAAGCGTTTCCCACTACATTGGCTGATTATATTCCCCTTCGAAGGCAATCTGTTGGCATGGAGCCCCTTATCGTAAGCCTTCTTTCTCATCAGCCCATCACCTGTTGGTAAAGCCCAACAAATGACACGCAAGGCTCTCGCTGCCCTCATACTTCAAGCATGTCTTCATGACGATCAGCTCATCGATGCGAGAATTTAATCAAGCTGAGAAGTAACTAGTGGTTCCCAAGTAGGAGGCTTCATAGATGGTTTTCTGCCTTCCGAACCTTCAGTTTGATAGCTCAGCTGAATGCGACATGAATAGCAATATCTGAGACTGTCATTTCGCAGTTGGTACGGTAGATTTTCAGCAGTCTGACAAGATTTAGCTGTCTGCAGGTCGTGACAGATCTCTTCGTCAAAGCTCGACAATGGCCCGAAATTCCAAATTATGTTTTCTACGGTCCACACATGCAAAGACTCCTGAGAGCTCTCTCTGATGTTACAGCGTGGCACAATGATGTGTACTCCTTTCCTAAGGTATGATGCCAATGCTAGTTGACCCTGCATCGACGATAGTTTAATCCAAACACCGAGTAGTAACAATATAAAAGTACGTAGAGTATGACTTGTGTTCAAGCAAGTAGCTCCGTTCATGACTGTCACAAGAGCTTCTCAGTCACCTTTGAGTACATTTGAACCGGTTGATATTTCAGCTAGAGCTGTGCCAGCGATCTGAGTTGCACCTTTGTTGGGATAGGAAGCAATGTACTTTTTAATGATGGATTTCAGTCTTTCTGGACTCTTACAAAATTTTGTGGAAATGGCAGGAGGTCTTAAAGCGTGGGGATCCTCACAATCTGGTCTTCGTCATCAGTCAAGAACATGGATGCTCGTACATGGAAGCAGCAATTCACGCCATGGAAATGATCAACAACAGGATCAATGACCTAGAGACAGCGGCGGCCTACTTGCAGGTGGAAGCTCCCTACTCGAGTCAGAACGCAGTGGCAGAGTACACGAGAGTATGCAGACAGTGGGTCACGGGCTCTCACCAATGGCATCAAAAGTCGAATAGATACAACGAAGACCACAGAATCATCTAAAAGTATAGTTATCCAATCCTATATACTAGAGCATGTTTCACAGATCGAGATATCGTAGCAGCTGAAGATGGGCATGGCAGCTTTATGACCCAAGTCACCTCTTTACGCTTTAGTTTCCCATCCTTGTTTCGCTCTGCAGAGCAGGAGGTTGTACAGCAATGTGCAGTGGCTACATTGGGGAATAAAGATCACCCTCAGCGTTCAGCTCATATCTTCTGCTTCAAAATCTTCACAGCCTACTCAATCACTGGTGTTTGTAGAAGTGTGAAGCATGTCTCTTGAGCACTATGGTTAGATATGCACTTCGTGGGGTAACTAGGTCTCAGTTGTACGATCTGCATGACTTCATCCAAAAGCTCGAGGAGTTCTTCGGATCAGAAATCAGTGTAATTTCTTCACAAGATTTCTAATTACAGGAGTTAAAACTCCACAACAGTGCAATGCTCGGGCATCAACAGCCACCTATGCAAGATTGGAGCACGTCTGTTTGCTCAAGAAGCTGCTTTCAGTTGACGAAGATCTGAGTCTAGAGAAAGGACTTGATTCTTACAAATACGTGAGGATGTTTCGCCGAATCATGACGACATAGCCCCGTCGAAGTCGTGTAGATCGGATCCAAGTATCGACAACCGTTTGACGTGGGTGCTGTGAAACTTCGTGCAAATAGGCGCTTTTTGACCTTTCTCGGTTGATATTCAACACTCCATCTTTCAAGACAATCAATCACTCCTCCTGACCGAAACCTAAATCTAAACTCAACTAATTCGTTCGGGCTGTAGGACTCAAAGAACATCATGTGGATCATTCTCTGGTCACCATCGAGCCTGTGGATGGTGAGTTCAATAGCATAGAACAGTATATGAGGCCATGTGTTTAACCAGAACCCAGTTATGCTTGCACCTTTGACTACACAAGCAGCGACAGCGTGGTGTGTATGGATGTCTGACTGTATGTATGATCAAGTTGCATGATATATTTGCTATGAATCCTTGAAAGGAAAAAGTAGCCCGCAACATAAAGTAGAGAATGATTCTTCTATGTATTCTTGTAGATGTGTTGATAGCAGATCATTCATTTCACAAAATACACTCTATGATTTGAAGATTACACATTATCATGAATAAGCCGTGAGTTTCGCGGCAGCAGCCAAGTTTATAAAAAAAAATGCTAGAGAAAGGTAACACATATTTTCCCTTAGCAGTGAAGTTACTTGGAGCTCGGATTCAAGATCATAACATGATTGTGAAGAATTGTGCTATAGGTTCTTATACTGAGTGTATCAATTTTTATTAACCAATCGTAAAGTTTATTTTAGACATAATTTTTTCAGTACTCTCCACAGAGCATTTGGCAAACGTTGTCTAGACATTGTTTTTCTAGGAAAACGCACGAGCATTTTGTTGTAGAGTTAATACCTCTTTATTTGACTTTTCTATCACAACGCTATGTCTCCCTCGCTGCGAATGAAACATGTGAAAAACTCTGCAGATCTATGTAAAACTCGAGAAACTTGTCGCTTCTTTGTTTTAAAAAAAACCGTCGAAACCTGAGAAAACTCGTAGCACATTGCGAAAGCTATGAAAACTCATTCCATGTTCCAAAACGTATAAAACGTCCCTCACAATTTGCGAGATCTGAAAAAACTTGGTTGCTTGATGAGTGCAATTACCAAATCTCATGATATATTGTCAAACTTTAGAAAACTCATCGGTTGTAGCGAAACCATCCGACCTATACCCAAATCCCGTTCTCCCGTGTTTTCTGGTCCGCACCATGTCTCCATATCTTGATTTTTAGTCTTGCATTTTGGTTCTTACTAATCTTTAATGACTACGAACCAAAATAGGATAGAATGAAGAAGGAAAGATATGTTATATGGGTAAGATCACATTGATTTGTAATGGATTATTTATACTTATCACATGAATAGTTTGTGTGCTTGTTAAATGATAATTTAAATGCGTTAGTATGTTATCTTGTGATGATATGACAACATTTTGTTCATTCGGAATTGACATTGTCTCATCATTGATACACAAGGAATTGTATGGATGAAGTGAAAACCTTTTCTCCTGTACTTTTAGATTTTTTTTTTGGGTGGAAAATATATCATCTTAAAGTCTCTTATATTACTATCAAGAAATTTTTCCTTCTTAATGTTCCACATGGCTGCTTGCCTATTAGATTTGCTACTAAGTGCCTTGACTTGTTTCTTTTCCCCTGAATTCAAAAAACCATTGTTTCTATTCTCATTTTCAAATTGATTGTAATAATAGACAATTAGCAAAATGGAGCATAATGGTAAAAATCCGATTCCACAAGAATAGAAACAATATCAGAGAACCAAGTTGTGTCACACATTAACATTCTATTGAGAAGTTTTACTTCTTAGTCAAATGTCACTCCCAGAAGAGACTGCAATTGCTACGGCCGAATACGACACATTGCAGGATGAAACCACACTCGAATCCTGAAATTCACCAAATAATTTCTCACAGAAGCCGCACTTAACTCCGCAATTGATATTAAGGGGGAAAATTTCCCAAGATTACACACTCTGCCGGTTGCACCGAGCTTTACTCTACAAATTTGTTTAAATCCTAAGCTACACTATGCATCACTCAGAACATCTGAATTGGACTCTCTACTTCAGATGCGCTATCTTCGACAAACTGAAGCAACTCGCCCAAGGTGACAAAACACACAATTCACACACGCGCAGAGGAATGCAGAATGAAGTCTAAGAAATTAATTAATGGAAAAGCCCCCCGAAGTTAGAGCCTTGGGACTCTTTATTCACAATGAACACTCGGAGGCATCATCCGCTAGCTGCAAGCCCCGATCAGGTGTGACCTCAGCAGATGAGGCAGTTGCCACGCCCGTTGAGCTCCTATCTACACATATCCTACTCAAAAGGGGTGACAGTTCTAATTTCAGGTTCTCTTTCGTCTCTTTTAAACCGGAGATGAACGAATTGAGCTTCCTACCTAATTGCCGATGTCCCGCGACTCTATTGGCTTCCAATTACTTCACTCGACGCTCCAACTCAACCAATTTCATCCACTTCAGGTCTGGACCTCCCACTCCACATAACCGCAAAGACATCGGTTTACCCTTGTGCACAATTCATCATCCGTCCGCCGTTCCAATTGTTGGATTGTCGACTCCGTGTTCAGCAATTTTGCTTGAGCTGCGACCAACTGCTCCTCAATTGCCGACAGTTGAGATTGCAACCTGCTGCAATCTACGTCTAATTCCTTCCTAGGCTCTAACTCTTAAGTCCGGCCAGCTTCACAATCCTACAATTCCTTCGCCTTCAGAGCCAAACCAGCAACATGCGATTGATCTTTCACATTTAGAGTTGCCGTCAGCTCCTCCGCGCGCTTCAATTTGCTCGCAAATCCCTTCTAAGACAATTCCAATATGTCCAGAAGTTTCACCATTAACTTCTGCGCATTGCTGATGTTGATCTAAAGGCCATTGGAGTCAAGCTCTGACTTCGTATGAAGATACTTCTCCGAAGTTTTGCACATTCTAACTCCTTCTGTTGAAATTGCTCTTCTCTCTCCTCCAAGACAGCTGTCTTGGCCGCGCACTCAGAAATTAAGCTTACCACTCTTTTTACTACCTGCACAGATGGTGCCACCTTCGTCTTCGTACTACAACGCACCAATTCTACGTAGGATCTGCTAACTTTAGCTCAGCGTACTTTGCTCTCTTGTCATCCATATATCTGAGTAAGAGAAGTATCCGATCACTCAAAATGTCAACTACATTAGGTTTTGCTGTCTTCGGTTCTTTGGCCGAAGGCCTTTCGCCACAGTCAAAATCGACCGAACCCGAAGACACATGACACGAAGGCATCGCCTATTGTTTCGCAACAGTACTCTCCACTTTCGCCACCACTCCATCTATAAGTTACTCCACAACCGATTCTTCCAACTTTGCTGGTACATCCGAAGTCTTCTTATACGAAGACCAAAGATCTTCGGCCGAAGGTGCTGGTGGTTGTTCCGAAGGCCGAGGACTCTGACTTGAAGTCTCTATCTCCGTATCACCTTTTCGTTCTTCCCCTTCCTCCAATAGACCTTCCATGGGCATGGCCGAAGGTCTTCATTCCGAAAACCATTCGTCTTCTATTCCTGCCCACTTCGCCGAAGTCATTAGATGCTGCTATGTTGCTTTGCTACACCATGTACTAACTTCTTTCTCAATTTGTTGGCATCGCGGCTTCATCTTGCTGCAGGAACGGACACTTGATGTGCTTATCCGTGTAGGAACCGGTTTTTGGCCTCGCAATCCTACACGTTGATCCACCATCTCCGAAGTTGTAGCCCTCTGCAATTTTCGCCGCTTCTTCGCTCGTCGTTCCTTGATGTCGTCCTCCGATTTATCAGCTTCGGCCGAAGGCGGTGGAGGTGCAATGTTGTTTTCCTCACTAGCAACTTCATTGTCTCCCAGCACTTCTTCTTTGTCCGCAATTTTCCTCTCGAGCGACAATTTCTCATGCTTTGTACAGTCAACAATCCCATTTCTCGGTAGAAATTAATGAACAACGGGGACAAATAGTTCATCCATCCCCCGAATGTCTCATCAATGTTCATGTGCGTAGTGTTTCAGAGAATGCGAGTAATGTGGATCGGCTTCCTCGTACCGCGCGTTCCACGAATCTGACCTACCAAGTTGTCATGTAAGTTGTTCTTGACGGTCGCAGAATCTGCATCAATGCCACTGCCACATTCCGTTTCATCCGATCGTGGTATTCTGTCGTCCGCCATCAATTCTTGCGCAAACGAGATGTCTTGAAAAGCTTTGCGAAGGTCTTCTCTTCCTCATGTATCACCTTCACGCTCTCGTTGTCATAGGTGTAATCGCCATCTTCTACTACGCACGGCCCAAAGACTTGTGTCCAATGATCAATGATCCAGCTCTTCGGGTTGCCGCAAAATCCTTCAACGTCCATCACGCATACTTCGTGCAACTCCTTCACGATTGTTGCGGAAATTCAATTCCAACCCCATAGCAAGAAATCAAGCTTGATAGTTATCAATTCTTGCCGTTATGCTCGTAATCCAATTTCTGACACCTTCAACGTTGACAATCAAAGTGTCCAAGGTTGCTTCATTGCTGCATTATCAATTTCTCACTGAGCTTCCAATTTGCAAATGCTCTCTTGCGAAATGTCGGCGCGGAACTTCCGCTTCTGCCAATGTACTTCAACGCCCTAACCGCATTGTGAACTCGTGGGAATTGACATTACAAATGTTTGAATTTCCCTTACGTTTGGCGCCGCCTTTCACTTCTCCGAAGACTCTTTCGCTGTAACGCCCAAGGTGCTATCGCCAAAGGCGGTACTGTGCCTTCGCCGAACCATGTCTTTCGCTGCATACATTTGTAAATAGGGATTCACTTACCCGTTTCCGGTGTATTTGGGCTCATTGGAACGAGCACGTTGAGCCTTATCTATTGAAACCCTGTCTAAAGCAAAATTCCACTTTTTGAAAAAGTTATGAATCATCTACTCTAGTGGATCATAACTTATCTAATTCAACTTCACTACCTATAAGTAAAAATACTAAATCGAACAGAGAAGTATCTAAATGGATTCCACTACTCCTAACTAAGATTTTACTCCAGAATCCATTGTTTACTCTACTTCGTAATATTTTTATCCTAAAAGTTTGAAATTACTAGTCTTCTACTTCTCAAACTTAGTCTTTGCGGGAAAAAAATGAAAAACTAAGTTACCACACTGATAGAACTCTATCTTCGTTATCAGTCCCTCTTGTACTTCATTGAGTTAAATTATAAGCAAGAGCTAAACTGAAATCAACACTAACCTATCTTTTTCTCCTATGCTTGTTTTTTCTTACTCATTTCAAAAATAGGTTTTAAAAGAAGAGTTACCATACAAACCTGTTTTTTTCATGCTGCATATGTTTTTTTGAATCATTGTCACATCTGTTTTCAAGTTATCGTAACCATTATTTATAATCATCATTGTCATGTTTTGGTTTGATAATTTTTTTTTGGTTTTCGTTTTATTTCACCTAATTTGATTTAGTTAAATGATGACCATAAAATCAAAAAATTTATTAAATCACTATTATTTCACAAATAATCCATCAATTGAGATGATAAGCTACGAGCTTGGCAAATGCATTTTTTTTGGGGTTTTTAAAATAATAATATTTTTGTAAATACAACTTGTTATCTAGATTATTAATCTAAAATTGTGAAATTATTAGGCATTTTCTATGAAAATTCACAAAAATTAATTTGACACAGATTTTTTTAATGTACTCAATAATAAAATTTTCATGATGAATTCTCTAAAATTATATTGAAGAGAATTTTTCTAATCTTATCTTATAAAATGAAAAAAATTATATGATTCATTATTTGTCTACAAACCAGAATTAAACAATACATGATTGTAGTCATAAAATGTATTCATTTATCAAGATATGAAATATTTATTATAAATAATATTACTTTACAAAACATCCTAAAAACATAGGCTTTTTTTAAACCAAATTTAATTTATACATAATCAGAATTGAATATAATTATAATAAGTAAATAAATATGAAATTCAAATGATTTGACTCACTTATCAACGCAAGACATTTCACAGTAACAATTTTGTTACATGAAGTATATTTCTTAACAATTTTGAGCTAATAAAATACAGAAAGTAAATTTAATAAATAATAATATTTTGACTACATAAAAATTAATACTATGTTTGACATAAAACGTGATTTTTTGTATAAATTTAGCATATGTATTCTAAGAATTAGATTTAAATTCTATGTTTTCTTAAACAAGAAATTACTTGATTGGACTCTAGAAAACTCAATACTCTTTAAGGATCCAACAAGTTTTATTTTACCCGATAGTCACCATAAATCTGAAGTATTACCGATATGGTCTCATGTTTCTACCCAAAATAATCATATTGGAACATCACTAACGGTGGGCTACAGGCCGCCGATAGGATACCATCATATGTTTTGAGTTTCCTCAAGTCAAGTCATTTTTTTTTTTAAGGCTTCGTCAAAATGTTGTTCAAATTTAAAAGATGCAAAATACTTCAAGTCTTTCTCGCTAAATTTCAATACTAATATAATCGAAAGATTGTGTTTATAACCTATTAATAAAATATATATTCAATGGATGTTGGTAGATTCTGATAGAATTTTTTCTTCAAAAAATAATATATTCTATAATTTCAATATGTTATTTATTTATAATATTTATCTAAATAAATTTGAAAATAAAATTAACATTATTATCATTGTGTTCAGTTTAAACTATGTCCAAATTCCTTTGGCAAATTGTCATGCTAGAAGTTCGTTCAACGTACTACATAGTATACACATAATCTAAATTCGACAACTCAAAATAAATAGATAATTAGTAACAACCCAGCACGCATTAAAGACACTTTGCCAATGTGTTCTATCTTGATATACATCCGGAATCCTCATAGAGCGCAGCGCGAATGCCAATGACTTCGCTTCTTTCACTTCCCGCAGTGCCATCACCCTCATTCCACCTTGCGAGAACACATTGAAACACAATTCCAAAATCTACACGAACATCGTACATGTATGCAGGTTTGCATGGAATCAAGACCTCATCTAATGATAATAAGAGGCATTAGGCTTCCGCTTTCTGGAGCCCATGTTTTTATGTAGTGTGTGTAGAGTGTAGGGAAATAGGCCATGGATGTAATATTATTTGGGCAGTTTCTGGTATAGAATTATCACATATTTGTGTATATAGTATGGATGTAGAGATATGTCAAGTATAACGTGCGCCCATTCTCGATTTCACCGAAGCAAGTTATTATGAATTCTGCTTTTCACGTGTTTGTTTCTCGAGGTTGGCCTCCGTATCGCGCAACAGATCAGAGAGATATTCCATCTACTGTGCTTGGAATGCGAACCATCTGTTTCATTGACCAGTTCCCATCCCATATTTTGTTCTACATTGAAAAGTTTACTGACTCTCTTCGGCCTTGTCCACAAACCCCTCCTCTACATAGGGATGCGAAAATCAGCCCAATCGAGAGCTAAAATCTCATGGAGGCCGTAAAATGGTGGAGAAAAACCGCAAGAAGAAAAACATATCCACGTCAACGTCGATCAAAGACCATAAGAGAATCGCGCCGGGAATTTCACGTGACGAGTTTTTGCTCAAGCTCTGGCTGCAGTGGCGAAAAGTTGAGAAAACCAGACGCAGTCAAAAGGCAGACACCGAGGATGAAAACTACCTCAAGAGCTCCAAATTGCGCTGCTGTAGGACGGACACATAACTCTCCCTAGGATTCGCTGACTAGCAGACTGTGCTCTGTTCCACACGAAGCAAGAGCCCGATGTCACATCGAACAAGCCATCCGCGTGTGTGCCGACAGCTAACATCCTCCTCGCCAAGGCTGAGTTCACGGAAAGGCAGGCCCTCGGGCCCTTGAGTCTGGAGAAACATTAAGTACAGTGATCACAGGTGAATCGGCCGCTTTGGCGGGACATTGGATATTAATACGACTTGGATTCTGTATACAGATTACCCTCGAGGCCCCAACAGTAGGTCCACCCTCCAAAATGTCCTGATCTTCAGCGGGTAAAGCTACATAGTTACAACGGCCACCTCGGTAGTGATAACTTATTTCGGAGTGGGGGGAGAGGATTCGCTCCCGGTGAAAAAGTCGAGTCCAAAGTCGAATCTCGGTTGCCCGAGATAAGAAGTCGAAGAGAACGGTTACGGCAGTAGATGCTGTGATCGGCATGCTCAGTACGTGTCAAGGAAAAGTTCGAGACCCAACACATAAAGTTACAGATCCAAACTTAGTCACTTTTGACAAAGCTCGCCGAAAGAAGCTGGAACTCGTAGGCAGCGAGATATAATCACAGGACTTGGTTACGACACCGTGCGCTCCCGGCGCACATCTTTACATTTCAGTTGCTCTCAGTCTCGTTGAGGAGTAAAGCGCTGCGAAACACAACCATAAGGCAATTTCCACAGGACCTTCCTCGGAGACAAGAGCGCTCGTAGCGTATACATATTGATTGTGGATCATACCTCCCACTTCAGCCTACGATTTTCAAGGAGTACTTGACTAGCGCCAGTCGCACTGGTGCTTCCTCCACAACTAGTTCCATCTTCCTACTTCGTGTAATAAGGAGCTGCGAACCATGAACAGGCAATTTCACCATAACTAAGCTCCGAGACTGAAGTGTTCGTAGCCCTTAACTTCTGGTTGAACATCAGGCTTCCCAATTCAGCCTACGATTCTTAAGGAGTATGTACTATGACATGCGCCACTCAAACTGATGCCCTTCTAGCACTGGGGCAGAGCTGTCGAGCCAACGCCGGTCTACAGTATGTCAAAGATGTCTCAAGTTCTAAGCCTTACCTCTTCTAGCTTTGAAGAGCACGTTGACGTCGCGAAAGTAAGAGCAATTGGCCCTCGTTTGGATGACTGGGCACAGGATGTGTGCAGGCAAAAGTACTTGGCCAACTGCGGAATGTTCAGAAAACGATGAAAATTAGATCATCGCATGCTCCACGGTATCACTTGACTGAAAACACGTCGCCTGCGAGTAACTTTGGCCTGATTGAAGCGCAAACTTGCGATCGTATTCCGCTGGCAGACGTCCTTCGAGTCGGTAATCAAAATGGACGAGCTGAGGGCTGTTTCATATTAATAGACTCTCTTCAAAGATCTGAAGAATCCTCCCTACAATTTGTCTGCAATGAAAGCCAAAACCTCGGCCAACTCCCCCAAGACTGTCACCAGTTGATTGCTCTGCTCTCTCCTCTGCGTTCTGTCCATCTCGCTATTCAGAGCATTCGAGTCTATGTGTCCGCGAATGTGCTCCGCAAAAGCACTCTGCATGGCTTTGCTGCTCGACATCAACATGTTGGCCAGTCTGTCTTTCTCGGAGGTGTCCCGTTTCCTCCTCTTGCTTACGACCTCGTCTATCACCTCGTCGCCATTCTCCTCTTCGCCGAACAAAGTCCGACAGACATTGCGGCGCTTCAAGTATGCAACGATGGCCGTGGTGTGCATCGACTCCCACATGGCCAGCACGGGGATGAGCATCTGCGTGGTCACGGAAGGCCCACCCCCGGAGAACGACTGCTGAGTGTCCGTCTGCTGCTGGTGCTCCAACACGGCCAAACTCACCACCTGTACGGTCAAGAAAAGCAGGAGTCCCAATGTCCTCTTCTTCCTCTCGTCCATGTCAACCCTCGTCCGCCTCGCCCGCGGTCTCCGATACTCCACAAGCGACCGACCGCACAGACAAATTCCTAGATGCTCAGACCGTCCCCGCCATGCTGCTGCCAGCCAGAGGCAGGCGAGAGCAGAGATTTGGGCGACCTACAAGCGGGACCAAATTCGTGCCGGCATCACTCACGCCTGCCTCGCTCGCTCGCACCCGCTCCTTCTTCACAGAATTGCCACGACAATTGCGCCAGCCCCATCCGCCGTCCTTCCGCCTCCTGACCTCCCCTTCCTCCGCTTTGAATATCTCCTCCCGCGCCTCCTCCTGCCACATTTGGCCAAAGCTGGAAACCCAGCACAATTTCCCCACACGTGACTCGATTCTCCGGCGTCAAGATCGAATTCCGCCTCGCGTCTCAATCAGAGCGCCGCTGCATCCCGCCCGATTCAGACACCCGCAGCAGCAGCAGCAGCATCGTCGGCGCATGATGATGACGACGACGACGACGACGAGCGGAAGAAGGCAGAGCCCCCGAGCCAGGACCTCTGAGTCGAATGAGACTCGAGTGTCGACGGCGAGGTCTCTCGGCTCCGAACATTCTGTGAGAATCGCCTCATCACGGACAAGGGGTACGGCTGTACCTTTGTACACGAGGCTCGTACTGCACTCCGCTGTCCCGATTGTGGACACCAGGCTGTTTTCAAACGGTTGGAACCCAGCCGCGACGGTGACCATCAGCACCCTTCGATTCTGAATTCGCGCATCGACGACCTCCGTTTGTAGCGAGTCGACCGGGAACTCCGGTTCCATGTCTTCTCACCTCCGGTGGATGGAGACCCGGTCATGGTTCGCAGTCATCGATCTTCACGGTATCGAGCACCGGGCTCCACGTCAGCCTCGACAAGGGTGAACATGCTGGCCCCTGTCAGTCCTATTAGGCCTCTTAATTCAGGGAGTCGGTCCACTGAAAAGACTTGAAGTCGTACTTTATGACTTTATGCTGGAGTAAATCTGTCGGCCACAGTGTCTTGTGTGTTGCGTCAGCCTACCGATCGATGCTGCATCATGCAATGCAAATGTATCTTTGGCCATGGCAGATGATGGTACTGCTGGTCTGGGCGAGTCCCGGTCGAGGTGATTTGGACGATGAATAGGACGAAGAGCTGCATGAGCAACATAACTGGAAGAATGTTCGAAAATTTGAGTGAATGAGAATTTGCCATAGTTGTAACAATCGATGACTGGTTCACGAGCCTTTTGGATATTATTAGGTCCACATGGTGGATTGGATGGAGAAGGAGGAGCATGTAATAAAAAACGAGATAAAAATCCCGTCAACAAGAATATAAAGAAAGGGAAAAAGTAATCGATAAAGAACTTATAATGTATTCTGTATCCAAAGTAGACTCATGTGTTACTTAAACACCTTCGTGGTGACGGGGAGAAAAAATTACGCATCTTCAATTGAAGCCATCTTTTTTTTCTCATCCGTGAAAGCTAAATAGCTGCCAATGCAAATTTTCTGTCTGAAATATTGCATCCAATACTTGAGATGCCGCCTGAGGTATGGGAGGTGCATGGTGCTCCATGCACCTCCCAGACCAATCAAATCAAGATGTCTGGACACTCCTTGCATATCTCAACAGAAAAATGGTTGGAAGATTTATCCCTCATAGTACACAATACTTGCAATGCTAAGTTCCATGAGGTCTAGTAGCGATGATTTCTCGAGTTAGATCATATATCATTATAATCATCCACAGATAATCATATCATATCAAAATTAATAAACTACATCTAGTCAATTCACTATGTCCATGTTTTAATCTTAGTTGCTGGATATTATAGTATATAATTTTGTTATTTGATGACATCCAATTAATTTTTTGTTGATGAATTTTATTTTTTTAATCAAGTCACATCTTCTACGAACTCAAGTTATTTGAAGTTAAACTGTCATTATTTAAGACAAGTCAAGAAAGTTCTAATATGCACAATTTAGAATTTGATCCATAGAAGTCTTTTGTATTTGAATGTAAATATTTCTCAATGACAAACCACATATTTCAGCTAGTGTGCTTGTGAGTTCTTGACTTTTCTCATGATTATGTGCAAACTAATCTATGAGATCAAATTTATTTGTTTACATAGTACCATACATATTATGACATTCAAAAGTTTAAAATTTTTGACGAGATGTATTTTACATCAAATAATGCATTCCATAAGTTATGTTGAAGGTCATTAATTACATTCTGTTGAAATCTACATCAAACATAGAATGTAGACTGCAGTATTTCAAAATTTAGGTGATAATCTAAATGCTATTTATCACTTGATATTTGAATTTGAAATCAAAATAAATCATAAAATAGAAGTGTGTAAAATAACGTGTGTAAAATTATTTCAAATAAATATATAAAATATTTTATATTTCTTTCCAAGATATTAATTTTGTGATCATCTAACAAGATTTTTTTCTATTATTTGAAAAAATTTTCATAACAATTTTTCCAAAAATTATTGATAAAATTTGATAGCAAAATTATATTTGATTTAATAATAATATAAAAATTATATATTTTTAAAAAATCAATTTCAATTAATTTTTTTTCTTAAATTTTACATTCTAATATTCTAATAAATCCAAAATCTAAAGTTTTTTCATATTTTCAATTAATGTATGCAATTCATCATGTTTATTGACAAATTTTTTAAAAAGCACCTAGCATATCCAAATTTTTTTATATCAATACATGAGAATCATGTGAGATTCACATGAAACAAATGATTTAGTTTTCAATCATCAGATTATTTTTATGAAATCATTTCTAACAACTGAAATGAATAAAGATTTAGATTTTAATTATATATTTTTTCATTGCTCAAATAGGTTGTCAAAATTTGAAAAATTTAAAAATTTAGGTTGATTACTTAAAAAAGGTAGTTCATGCAATCATATTGTCATGTCCATATTTGTAATGATTAGTCAGTATCGGATAAGAGTTAACTCTAGTTGAATCAATTCTAGGTTAATGACAACAGTGACTAGTTGGAGAGTATAAGCAAGTGAAGATTCAAAAAATCTTCAGTTGAACTTTCAGCGTTGGGAGTAGCTTTCAATGGATTAGCTATGATGTCCCGTTAGCACATGTCTAATTTCTACTAGTTGTGAAGTGAGCTTGACTCGACTTTGTGTGAGATTAGTTCATGCTAATGAAATTTTCACGACAAATTCTAGTTGTGACACATTTGTATATGTGTACGCTCTTGTTTTCTATATATATGTGTGTGAATATGACACATCAGCAATGTATGTTGTATGACAATAGATATTCACACGACAATACTTACAAAATTTTCATTTTTTAATAGAAACATAACTTTTCAATCTTCTGATTCTTGCAATTCAACATATTTTATCTACTATGATGATGATGTGGCAAGATATTGGCTGCATGATACTATCATGTAATCCATGATATTTCAATCTGTTGATTTTGAATTAAGTCATAATGACACATCTAGTGAATATATGGTTACTCTCCTAATTGAATAGATTTGAAAGATCTTTGATGGATGAAAAATACATATTTTTGTATGGATAAACCTTTTGAATTTCATATTTTGAAAGAAATATCTAAGAAATATATGTTCTTTTTTTTCAAAATATATAAAAATAACTTTATATTCGTTCAATAAATTTTTTTTCTAAACCAAAGTCGGTTATGATTAGATTTATTAACCCGATTAAAAATTAATGAGAAATGGCAAAAATTAATTGGATCGAATAAGTAGCGACTATGAGATAAGATATATGCTCATGCGAATTATTTTATTACAAGTTGAAATAAAATAATCTAAATCAAAACTTTGAGGTGCAAGGTTGAAGTGTGTATTTATGGGAAGAATGTACACTTTCTGAATTTGAAGGAATTTATCTAACCCGTAAGTAGGAAACAATTGTTCTATGTTATACAATTTTGTTCCTATATACAATATTGTCATTCAGACCATTTGAACTTGTTATATGTCTGTTGATGTAGTTCAATCTTTGACTTTTGACGTAATATGTTACAATGCATAAATTTTGACGTGACACAATTGATAAAATAAATATTTTTACAAAAAATACTTTGTCATGTATGTATACATATCTTTCACACCGTGTGTATTAAAATCTTTGAATATGTTATGCGCATACAAATAAGTAACATAAAATTTATGTTGTTTTTATAAGGCGTGAAGTTATAACTCTTAGAGCAATCTCACATTCAACATAATTCAATTCATGACTCATATGAAGTTATTTTTTGAATGTGTACCTTAGAAAGTAGTTACTTATCTATGAAAGTGAGTTTAGGTAATATAATAACTCAGATTCTTATTTCAAATGTTTAAATTTTGTTAAACTGGATATTAATGTGATTAGAATATACTATTGAATTTTTTTAATATAATAACAATATTGCTATACCTAAGTATAAAAACTTTTATATCATGCAATTTTTTGATGAGTAGATTGTATGCTATGCTATATATGTGCATTATAAAATTGGTATTTAATCAAAAGAATGTTTTATTTTATTTTCTTAAGTTGACTGCACTCTATTATCATCATTTGGAATAAACTAGTGCAATGTCAACACTTTGAACACTTTGATATATATTAACATCTCAAACAAGACATTTTGAATGTTTTGGATATATTTTAGCATTTCAAATCAAGATAGATTGAACAACTTTGCAATGACATCATGATTTGATTCATATGTTGTGTAGAATTCAAAATCGACCGCGTCGACGGACATCGGTTTTTCCAGTGCCTTTTTCATATAAGATTTTATTATATAATTATTGAATGACTCTGCTTTGCCTTGGTTTACATAGCAAGCGCGTACCAATTTCCAATAAAGCCCGAGAAGCCGTATAAAAGTTTTTACATTTATATTGATACTTCATTAACATCCGCAAGTTTTGAAATTCTACATGAATTTTTCACTTTCAGAGCAACTAAAGTTGACAAAAAAGTAAGAAAATTATAAATATAGTATAATAAAAAATATTGCAAGCAAACAAGTACAAGATCAGTTGGTAAATCTTTGGATCTCTTAAGTTGGATGATTATGACAAAGCTTTACAAAATTTGGATGAAGTCTAAAAATTGATTTTTTTGTGTAGGAAGCAAGAATCATTGACAAATTCGCTGTTAGAAGATACCAAATCTTTATGAAGATGTTTAACACTAAATTATTCAAAAAATATTCTTCATCCAAGTGTTTGACTTCTATTGTTGAAAAACTATATTTTTTTCTCAATGCTGCATCAATGCTACATTGTGAAACAGATAACAAGAAAAAGACAAGCTACTATCTATGATTTTCCTTCAACGTGGTCCATACAAAATATTGTTTCTATTCACAAATCAAGAAGTAAGCACTTGGTGACAAACTATCAAAATATCATGATATTTAGTGTTTTTGCCAAGTTATTTGGCAAATTGTTGGAATCAAAATTGAACACATGGATTGAATTGCACCATATTTTGACCTTGTGTGTTCTATAGAAAAAATTTAAGTCTAATGGGAAAGCTTTATTTTGCACCTTCATCAATTTTAAGAAAAAATTTGACATTATATCACGTCATTTTTTTTGCAAAACATTGGAGTATCATCAAATATCTTAGAATCGGTGATCAAGTTAAATCATTTTACATCAAAATGCATTTTATCAACTTCATGTGAATCCTATACTTGTTTACAACGAACAAGAATATCTATTTGCAGGAATCTTTAGATCTTTACGTCATATTATTACTCAAAATAGAACTGTATCTCATAGGTTGGGAATTGAGAAAGTAGGATGGTTCAATATTGATAGGAGTGAACGTTTTAGTACGTTATGTCACGATAGTGGATATATTGAGTATGAAGAACATGCACTTGTTGCATGTTCTAGACATGAAAAGATTAGACTTGTTCATAACATAGATGTGGAGAATTTCTTTTCTTTATTCCACCTTGTAACTATTCATTTAGGTTGTTATATCAATTAAGGGATTTTTCTAGTGCTCTTGGAACTAGTTGGGGATTGATCTTTAGTATATTTTCTCTTGTTTGTGGGTTTTTGCTTGAACTGCGTTTTAAGTCTTTTGACCCTTTAGTACACGACCTTGATCTTTTTACCATATATCTGATATGCAAAAACCTCTTAAAACAATTTATTCAAAGATACACTTCACACTTTTGTAACCTCCACACATATTGTTGATTTTCCATGTCTCGATTTTGTATCTAAAATATAACAATGATGTTCATTCGTATTAACAGTTCTTACACAACAATTCAACCTTCATCAACGTTTTATGACCGATTATATTATTCCGATGAATATTTAGTGAAGCATTTAACACTGAATGGTTCTAATATCACAAGCGAAGTGAAGACAAAGTATCTCGTCTCTCATTCCCGTCTTCCTACAGATGTAGAACAATACTTTTTGTCAAGATTAAAGACATGTCATGGCTTGGGTGATGTTTATTACCCGAGATCAACATATTACACAACGTTAATTCTCTCCTATCGGGTACTTCGTTTGCAGAATTATGGTAGGATTATGCAGAATGAGACAAAAGATTTCAACTTCCGTTTTGCCTTTCAATGAAGTAAAATTATAGCAACAAGTCTTAGTTAACACCTAAACAGCAGGTGATGCGCACACAGAAGAAAATTACATACAAAACTGAGCTTGAGCATCATGAGGGAGTCATGAGGGAGCACACCATCAAGTTTACCCAATCCACCGGCAGCCACCTGAAAGATTAACCGTATAGATAGTACTAAATTGACGAGCAACAACAATGGGACTGTCTTTCTCGTGAGTGAATTTGGGAATGAAATCTACCGAAGAATATAAGTCGAATCAGTTCACTTCGTAAACCTCCGTAAATTCATTACCAGGTCAACATAAATAAAAAACTTAGATTTGCTACATTGACACTTGTATCAATGAACAAAACCAACATGCAAAGGATCTATGTACTAGCCTTATCCATCCATTATTCCTCGGAACTACTTGAGTTGTAGAACATGCTAATCGTCACCATGACATTTATAAAGTAGACGCAAGAATTCCACAAACGATTCATAAGGTCCTAACTTTCATAAAAAAATACATCGCGTTTTTCCAACAAATCCTGAACAAACTATAACCAATCCACTTATGTCCTGCGCGTGTTTCCACTCGGGTTGTTCCCATCCTCTTAGCGAGGCAGCCAGTTTACTCCGTTTTTCCTCTCCCTGCAACTACTGAGAAAGTCATGGAGAGAAGAAATATGATATGAAGGGAGATCTGAAGATAATCGAAGTTTTTTAAACGTATTACGTTCTCCACGGTCAAAATAAGCACTTCCTCGCGCGCTCTTCCACCACCCTTCGGTGGTGAAGGAGCGCGCGATAGTAAAGGACAATGTCATCTTCCAGACCAGCGATGTAATCGCAATATGGAAGTAAGAGAGTTGGTGCTCAGAGATCATATTTCTTACATCCTCTTTGACCACATATGTAACATATGTTGAGGGTTCTTGAAGTTATATTGTACAAAGTGCCAGAACTTTAGTTCAGAAGCGGCTGAGAGATACATACACAAATCGAGTTAGTAATTTTCATTATCTTCATCCTCGTCCATCGCATCATCGTCTTCATCTTCTTCGTCCTCTCCAATAGGTTCCTCTGGAATCGGAGAAATCACACTTGCAGGTGCTGGTTCTGACACAGCGCCAGCGTTGGCCGCAGGCTGTGCTTCTTCTGGTTCTGCATCGTCGTCTGCATCCTCCTCTTGTTCTACTATCTGTGCTCTCATGGTCAAGGCTGAACACAAACCAAGCTTAAACGACACAAATATACGACAATAAAAATGACGCAGCAACAGATGGTATTTTCATTTTAAAGATAATTTGCAAGACCTAGGATTCAAAATCTCCTTCAAAGTGTCATAAAGTGATAAGGTCTGATCCTACTACATATTCCACCTCTTACACCCGATGTCATGTTCGGCGGTGTCCTATTCGTCTTTTGAAACACAACATGCTTCGTGCAGACGCTGACTGGTTTAAGTGCGAGCTGATATTTTGTTCATTGAACTCTTCACAACTAAACCCTAAACCCTGAACTTTTCACTGCCAACAACAGACACAAAGAATACTTTCACTGTTCGTTGTCACTTAGACATATTTACAATAATATCGCAAAAAGGATATCAACATCACGAGCTGTTCCTCCTGCCATGATGCTTTGTAGATCGTTTTCCACCTGTTGAACAAGATCTGGCTGCTCACAAACGTCCAATACCAACCCAGGTTCTCAATTTAGTTCTGGAAAGCATTTGATTTATAGTAGAATGAATGCGTAACTCATTGCTACGAGAACACCTTCGCTCTTCAGTAAGTACAATTTTAATGGAATCGACTGAAGCACAAGCTAAGAAGCAATGAAAAGTCAGTTCTGTATGTGTTAAGAACTGTACACAGTGCAGGATAAAAGCTTACATTCAGATCAGGTTCTCTTCTAAAGCGTCTTCTGCGTGCATCTCGCATTGGTGGTGTCAGACCGTGCTTGTATTCTGGTCCTTCGGGGGGCGCCTCACTTGGCTCTCCCACCATAATAATCTGTCAACATGAGTCAAGTCACCGAACAACGAGAAACTCAAAACATGCTTCCAGAAATTAGCTTCATTCCTAGCCATAGCTCAGCAGAGTTTGTGATTCTGCCAGCAATTGTGGTCGAGGTTACAAATGCCGTTCGTAAAGGTATTTTCAAACTTTATATATTCTCAATTCATATTTGATTGCAATCCTATGTAATCAAGTTCTTACACACGTCTCAAAATCCAGTCTCTGTTCAGTTCTACATTCTCATTTTGACACGGTAAATGATCACAACAGCTCAAAATGAAAACATTTAGAACCTCAGGGCTCTCAGTGTGGAAAAATTTATTGAGCATTTATAGATTCTTGCTGCATTACAAGTTTAGCTGATTCGAGCTCAGCTAAAAAAAAGCGAAGGTGGAAAGATACAGGTGCAGAGACCTGCCCAATATCGGCCGTCTTGATGAGCACATTGTCGTCGTAAGTTTTATAAGACTCAACCACGCAAGGCAAATCTAGAAGCGAAGCAGGGAAACTTTCTTTGCCAATGACAAATGAACCTGTCCTTCCGTCCTCTGCAATTGTAAAGATAATATTTCGGTGAGAAATTGCCATTAGAAGCAGATAAATCAACAGCAAGAAGGAATATTTCTTACATGGTGGAAACCTATATTCCGCTGCGCAAGCAGCTCGAAACTCGTCGGACAATGTAGGAAATCTACCGCAACATAAGAAAATTTGCGTCCGATTCAATTCCTCTCTAACCCACCGAGAAAGGAGAGATCAATCGAATTGTCCAGAGCAGAAAGCGGATCCTCGTTGAGTACACGATTCAACCTCTCTGCCACGGATGGTGGCACCCGAAGAATGAAATGTTCCTCCATATGGACGCCCCTTGCTTTTCCACCTACAGCGCAATTTGCTTGCTTGAAAAGCCGATCCACCTATCAATCACCATTTGTACCCGAACGTATGATTTTGTACGATATCGTAAAGTAATAGTACGAGAGCTGAATCTGCTCGTCGCGCGTACTACTCTTGCATGAAAGCCAATTTCACTGTCACTCGAGCCAAATCGCCAATCCTTCCTCAAGAGCGAGTTCCAAACTACAAATCGCCTTTCTGTTCTCTGAATTAGAATTAGGTTTTAAGTGAATTCATGCAGTTATTAGTTTAGAAATTTGTCGTGAAAAAAATGAAGCAATGAAATGCACCAAGTAATATAACAGAAAGGAAAAGCACACTATACTGGAGGTGCTCTGCCCTCCAGTAGAAGTGTATTTCCATCATTCTAAACAGGTATTTAAATAGTGTAATCACGAGACAAACCATGTTAAATGATTATTCTTTGATAATCTTTCAGATAGACGGTATGTTTTCAATTGAACGATCATATTATTCATTGTGATGATATAATAGACTAGTCAATGTAAACTCTTGTTTTCATATCATCTCTGGTATATTGGTTAATCCACTTCCCACGGTCTTTGTTGGTTATTTATGATCAATTGTTTCTTTATAAAAATGTGAAATGTGTCTTGTAAAAGTATAAACCAACGTAGCAAAATGGACAAAATAAATTGATATGGATAGATATCTCATGAAACATTAAAACCTATTACCTATCAATTAAGATATTCCATATATAATACATATATGTACCAAATTTCACATCTGGACATTGAGAGCATACGAATTGCATCAAATATTGCACTTTGGAGCATGCATTCTTTAAAATCATACTCTTCCATTGAGAAGAATATGATTATCAGGGTAGATAGTTTGATAGATAATACTCTATATGTCTGCAAAAATTATGTACAGAGGTCAATAAAATCTCAAATTCATATGGTCAAAGATGTGGATTTCTTGAATATCATTATATTTAAATTTATAATGATATCACTCCACTTAGATAGTTTACATTATACATTTGTGTACTTTTTAAAAATTTTCTTATAATCATAGGATATGATATTTCATCCTTGAGTATAGTATAATATAAAAATATCGATATTAACAATAACTACTACTTATACATTTCATAGTTATGAAAACATCATTACAAAGTTGGTAGCTTTTCTTGATTTGATGTCAAAAAGCAGATTATTGGAAAAATATAATGTTATCAAAGATAGTGCAAAATTATTAATTATTACTAATTGTTTTATACTAATTTGTATCAATGATAATTTTCATTAGCTCTTTTGTATAATGATAGATTTACAAACTACATTAATCGGACTTAACCTTACTAGAGTTTACCAAGATCTGAGTCAACTACAAATAAATGATTTGAAATCCAATGGAAAATTTCAAATTTAACAAGATATTAAATATGAAATCAAATCTATAATATTGAATTCATAAACATAAAAAATAATCCAATTTGAAAGATATCAAATACTCAAAGAATTTTTTTTTGTAATTATCATACTAGTATCCAATTTATGCTATATAACCAGAATATAATTCTTATATGTGATGTATTTTTGCTCAATTTTAGCACATATGTAATAATTGAGTATTATATTTTCAATGTGAATTAGTTGATTAAAATTTTATGTAAATGAATCTTGTACCATTGGTCATTTCTAGCATTCTTACCTATAATATGTCATGATACATGGTACCTTCAATTCATGTAAGTATAGATTGTTTGATAATTGTCCATATAAAATGATAACTTTGGATATTTCTGGCATTCTTACCTATAATATGTCATAATACGTTTTAACTTCAATTCATGTAACTATAGATTGTTTGATAATTGTATATTTAAAATGATAAATTTGGATGTTATATATATATATATATTTATTTGTTCAATAAGTTGATAACATCATGCATTTCTTTAATGAGTTTATTTTCTTTATTATCTTATTTTGTGTTTACTCTCACAATGACTTGCATAAAAAATTACATGATCTGAGGTAGCCTGAATTTGGCAGTATGCCACATACTCAGATTATGACTTTCATACCACTGAAGAAATTTCAAACTAAAATCAATCCGACTTTATGTCCAGATCTCCTGAGCCTAATTTTGAATTTTTACATCAAAGTGTTTCATTGTAAACTTAGATTTGTCAACCTCTCTGTCATATACTGATGATGCGAGTTATAATATTGATCACATTATAAATGTCATGTTTTAAATCGTAGTTGTGTTAAGTATATATTTATAATCTATGATATTAATCTATATATGTTATAATAGCAGTTTGACCGTAGCGTGGTCATCAGCCGAAGGCAAATGCTCGAATACAAGGCCAAAGAATTGTATTGGCAGAGGCATATGGTGAAAGATATTGGCATTATTGAAAAGAAGCCAGCTTTCACTCGTTTTGACTAATGGTGTGTCTACTGAGGAGAGTAAGCGGATCTCAAAGTCGAATTGCAGAGCCCGGAACAAGTTCAAAGAATTGCGCTAGATATGTATGAACCGCTAAAGAGAAGATCCCGCCGGTTAGAGTAAATCCTAGTTGCTCTATGGCATGTCTGCCTTGCTGCGATGCTAAGTTCCTGAAACTGTAAGATAGGTGAACAAATCAGCAACTTGGTCGTTTTCCGGAAAATGAGTTGATAGCACTTATTGTCCAGTGAAGTAATGTTGCATCTCCTCGAGTTTAGTTCTCGAATTCATGAAGAACTAAAGTCATGGCAATCTTAGCATTCCTCTCCCGACAGATCTCTGAAGTCATGTTCCAGTACAGTCTAATGTGAGCTGCTTTCGGTCACTGCTGTAGTGCTCACCACAACACTCGATTGCAATTCTCTGCAGGACTCATCTGGCTTAAACAAGAGATAAGTCAAAGTCTTTTGGTTAATCCGATACGCTTTTGACAAAACTGTAGAATGAAGCACTGTCGAAGATTGGAATTAAAATTAAAAAGATATCTTAGATCTCCGACAGGCAATGCAGATCTCACTGCTGACATTTTACACAGTGGGATCCGTAACAGGTGCAGAGAGGAGGTTTTGGTTCGTGTTCAGCTGTGAATGGGTTGTGAATCTATGCAATAGGTCTCTTCAGTTCTGTTCACGGTAATTGCCATGTCTTATCCCCTGATGATATGCTATCCGTCTTGACCATTCAACTCGTTGGTCTTACTCTGCTTAAGGAATTTGTTGTTCGTCCCATCAGCTGAACCAGAAAACTTATAAGGACTAACCCAACTCAAACATCGGCTCCAACATTCTGATCGACAGCCAAGTTCGATCTGAATCATCAGAATCTCACCCCTGATGAAAACAAAAGAAAACTTGCAGCCTGAGGGCTTTGTATTAAAAAATGTCAGCATTCAGGCCAACAAGTCAAAGCCCTACTCAATTGTGGAAGATTGTGGCAGATAGAGCAATCTCCTGCATGTCCAATCATACATAATTCCAGTCGTCTCTGATCACGATTTATAAATTTTCTCCTGAGACCTTCTTAGAGGTGATCAATAAACAAAAGGGAAACTGTCAAACCTCACGTGGAAGGAAATTCTGACTAATCACTGTATGCTGTCAATAGAATGGATAGAATAGATTGCTGATTCCGTTAAGGGTATGTCCAACACATGATGGGTTAAGTTGAATCATAAAGGGAATAGGTGAAGCTAAGCGCGAGCGGCGAAGCGACCATGATTCTCGGTAACGCTCTGTAGAGTACCACTCGTTTCACCTTATATTCAAGTTCGCTCGTGTTCAGGCATTGTGGACGATTGAGATGTTACATAAGCTCATTCACAGAATCTAGATCCTGGATAAATCAGCAGCTGCATTCATGGTTTTCAGGTTTGTGACAGGCAGGATTGGCAAGTGATTTGCGGACAGCTTCGTATTGCCAAGGCGAATCACAATGCAGCAACTTCGATCAGTAGAAGTACGTGATTACTTGAACCTTCAATCGAGCGGGGAGTTGCTCAACTCTTTGGCCAGTGTAGGTAAGAATTCCTTCCAAACTCTTGAGCCCAGCCTTTTGCCAAGAAAATCTTAATAGAGGGTCCAGCACTCCGTCTCGTAGCTTTGAGTTCCTGACAGATTCAGTGACCATTTTGGAGGTTGAGTTCCATACGTGCAGGTGCAAGGACCGAGAAGATCCTGTATAGCGCTAATGTGGAAAAGGTGAAGCGAAAGTGGTTCATACCAGAGAAACAGGTTCTCCTTATCACGAATAAAGCAGTGTACAGTCTGATTGGCAAAGCCTTGGAAATAAAACATCGCAGTTTGCTTACCAGCCTTCAAAAGATTATCATCGGAAAGCAGGGTTCGACCCAGCAGTTCTTGCTGTTTATTGCCGAGGTAAAGATCATATATTGTATTCCAGTACACAGGCATTCACATCCATGAGTAGTCCAACAATCCAACACCTGAAGAAGATTACTTGATGAGTTAGTTATCCAGTTCTATCATATAGATGGACACGTACATGCAATGAATGATGTTGACAATGAAAAACTATTGAGGGTCAAAAGCTAAAACTTGAGGACTTCCTAACTTTCTCATTTTTTATCACTCGGACGGTTTCCGACTGGGAAGAATTCATGGCCATATCAAGATCAAATTCCTTTCAAGGACTGAAACCATGATTGAGGCTTAAGATATCGAACACATTGGGACTTTTGTAAACGATTTGCAACCTCTGTCTCCAGGGCTCAGACGTGTATGACTTGCACTTTGCAAGCGCCAATGTAACAGAAATCGTCAGAATCTTACATGCTGCACAACGCTTTGCCAATCACACACCAACTCCTTTCGTTATGCAAGTGAGTGGGCAAAACCGGAATTCAACAACAAATTTGAGTTTCAACTAGTAAAGTCATGATTGTTAGAAAGTAAGACCATTCAGTTAGGGAACCTTAAGCGTAAACTGAACGGCAGCGCAACCATCTGCCGTAATCAGTGTTGTGGACGTAAATCTTTCAGGAAGAAAAGGATCTCAAGAAATTTCGCGTTAACAAGACGGACGCTTCACATATGTCCCTGGTAAGTTCGGTTCTCCTGTCGTTGACAATGGATTTCATCAAATTTTAAGCAGAGACCTCAGAAAGGCTTTTATAAATTTACAAAAATACAGTAGTCTACTTGACTTCATTATTAGCAAGAGATTCGTATCATTCTGAAGGTTCATGATACAGAGCAGAACCCGATATAATAGACCAAGATTTGTGAAGTGTAAGTATTGATTTACAATGACTAAATCTAACAAAAAATTGCAATGCACACCCAGAGTCAGACAATCAGGGACTTCACCTCAACAACGAGGCGCAAGTCTGTAAGTGATCGACGTTTAAATGGGTTATCATGTGAGCTCAAGTTCGTAATTGATGCCACGAACAAGTTCAAATGCCTTTTAGTCTACGTGCTTGATTACGTGATGGAACCCACGGTCTGAAGCACAGCGGTATCAACATCTCCAAAGGTATGATATAGGAATCTGAAATGAGTTTTTGAATATTACAGGTGACTGCGTTTTCTGAATCGGACGAGGAAGTTGATCTGAGTAGCTTTGAGGTGCTTAAAGTCCTAGGAACTGGAGCCTCCTCAAAGGTAAAGATCATTTCCTTATTTTTCCCATAGACACTTGAATGCTGTAGACAGCAGGAGCGATATCATTAAAAGCTTCCACACTCTTTAACACAAATTTCTAAATTACGTAAGGCCTTCATATTTCTGCAGGAGAAATGTACTTTGTGATTATTAGTTTAGAGAATATCTGTTGAGAAAACATTTTAAATGAAGACAGAGCTAACGTGGTCAGAACCACGGAAAAATCAGGTCTTCCTTGTTCGGAAAAAATCTACAGGAAAAGTATACGCCATGAAAACACTTCTCAAAGAAGCCGTTATTGCCAATCAGCAAGTAGAGCGTGCCAAGTCAGAGAGACAAATACTCGAGGTATGTGATCAAGTTCAAAAAGAGAAGCTGTTATCCGCCTGTTAGAAAAATGAAAATGGTTCCCCGACTTTGGAAGAGCATGATTAAAGAGGATTCTTGAATCAATGCAGGCCTTACAGCATCCTTATCTGGTATCTTTACGCTACGCATTTCAAACAGAAAACAAGCTGTTCATTGTGCTGGACTACCTCAATGGTGGGGAGCTCTTCTTCCACCTAAAAGTAAAGACTACTTTCTTCTTCTTTACTGGTATCTCGCACTTTATCGTTCAAAACTTACTCAAAAAGTTTTTAAGGATCTGCCAGTAATGTAAAAGGTATCGAAATGAATTTTTCAAGGACACACAATATGTCCTAGACAGTACCCTATCTATAAAACTAGTGAAGCTCCCGAATGCTTTCAAAGCTCCTGCTGGATTTCAATCTAATAAGAGAACATTTATACCATCATTTTAAGTATCTTCAGCAACATATGTAAACCATGCATTCAGGAATCAGGAAGGTTTGATGAGGATAGGACGAGGTTCTATGCTGCAGAGATTATTCTGGGAATCGGGCATCTACACTCCCTTGGAATTGTCTACAGGTAAGACGGAGTATTTTCTGACGGAAGCTACGGTGGGCCTACACAGTGAACCATTATATGCACGCAAGTATTAACAAATGATTCCTTCTTAAACAAGATTGCTCAAATGCCTCATTGAAGATCAAATATTTCTTTGTAGGGACTTGAAGCCTGAAAATATTCTGCTGGACAACACAGGTTCGCTCAAAATCTTCATACCTTAACATCAGTTTCTGTTTCTAACTTGAGAGCACTGCTCTTTGGGTCCAGGAAGGAAATTTGTGGTGTATATTTTTGATTGTATTCCATATAGATACTCCATAGAGTATGAAAGGTGAGCTTTGGTATTTGCATTCGCAACGTGGATTAAGCTCGTCGATGTGTCAGGACATGTCAAAATCACTGATTTCGGACTAGCCAAGACTATTGTTGTCAATAGTGCCGCAAGTGGAATTCGAGAATCGTTCGTTGGAACACCGGAATATATCGGTAAAAATCAAAACCTTTCTTCATCCACCATCTCCCGAAAGCGTCGCTGCCATTCTTTGCAGGAATCAGAAGACTCCTGTCACAAGCGCACAGAAGTAACCATAATAAAACTTAGTATGTGTGTCAAAGGTATAAATTATGTAAGCTTTGTGTTGAACTTGCTCCTTGTCCAGTGACTTTTACTCTATTCTTCGCTATATTGTGATATGATCAAAGAGCACATTGTTGAAGAGTCTCGGCTCAGTGTCACATCACCTCTAAAACGTCGAAAATAAATCATTTTTTTCTGTCAACATTCTCTAGTTTTCCTACTCTGAACTTATCCAGTATCAAGCTGTGGTTGCGCACAGAGATAACAACGAAGCAAAAACTGCTCGTCGCTCACAATTTAGATTTACAAAAAAGATCAATCGTGATTGATGACAGCGCCCGAGATTGTGAGGCGGTGTGGACAAGGGCGTGCTGTAGATTGGTGGAGTCTCGGAAGCATGATATTCGAAATGTTGCACGGATTGGTTCGTAATTTGCAACATTGTTCTTTGTAAATCTCACCCTTGCCGTTGCTTGCTTGATTCTGTCAGCGGACATACACCTGTGTAGAAGTTCTCATGAAATCGATGTATTTTCTTCCTTACAACAGCCTCCGTTTTACGATCCCGATCCGAATAAGATCTACAAAAAGACGCTCTTCCAAGCAGTGGAGTTTCCTGCTACCTTCTCTCCTGCTGCAAAACATCTCCTCGGCCAGGTAAATACTCAGGCATGCATTAGCCAGAGCAAATCTTAAATATTAATTGAACACGTATTATGCATGCCGTGGCTTGGAAACAAGAGCACATTACATAATGCTTTTTTGGTTACCATATACCGAGGAGTCGAGAAATACAATACATTTAGTTAGCATCTCGAACACCTACTCTAAATGCATTTTGAGCTAAAATAAGAGAGTTCTGATACTGATACTGATAAGAATATCAGTAAGTTCATGTTATCTATTTACGAGGAGTTGCAGATAAACCTGCATTCTCCCTTTTCATGTATATTGCTACCTGATATTTTCTTCTTTGCGAAACTTGTTGACAAGTGCCAGTTACAGACTGCAATTTCTAAAGTTGTAAGAATCTGCCTGTCTATTATCAGGGTTCCGTTTTTCTTTTGTTGAATGCCATGGGGCAGTTTTGGCTGTCTGATAATTGTCTGGATCAATTCGACAGCTTCTGGAAAGAAACCAGGATTTGCGCCTAGGCGCTGGAGATAGAGATGCAGAAGAAATCAAAGAGCATCCTTTCTTCGCTTCAATCGACTGGGCTGCACTTTACAACAGAGAAATTCCAGCTCCTTTTGTACCCAACGTCAAAGTAACTCCTTCAATCTCTAGTGCTACTTTACTCACATCCATTATTCAGAATTCTTCTACATCATTGATTCTAAAGGAGAGATGGCTAGTGGTAACAACTATGGAGGTGAAATATTCTGCTGTTTCAGATCCTGAGTAGATATGATGCTGCTGCTCAGACCACCAGTAGACAGGCACAATATGCTTACGTACTGTAAGCTTGCTCATAGTGCCTTCCGGAGTCTTCTGGAAGTTCTTCACCTCATCGAAAATCAAGCGATATCCACTCAACGTGTATGAAACTGTTATGAGAAACATTGTGAGGGAAACACGTCTTTTATTGGAACTAATCACGTCAATACAGGGACCAGAAGACGTCGGAAATTTTGATCCAGAGTTTACCTCAGAACGGATCAGAGAATCGATGATTGTGACGGGAGATCAGAAGCCACAGAGAGTCAATGACAGCAGGTTTGCAGGATTCTATTATTCTCCTGCGAATCTCGGTGACCATCCTGTTGCAAATGCCGAATGTGCTCCTGCTGCGGCTGATTTGGCAGCTTGAGTCGCATCCAAGATAGACCGGAACACATTTTCTCCAAGCAGTGGATATGTCAATGAGATCATTATTGTCATTTCAAAGCTATCAGAAAGTTCAAAAATATTAATAGTAGCAAAAATCTACCTGCAAATACATGAAGTGCGATCTAGCCATCCTCATCGTCAAAGTCAAGGCTTCCATTGCTCAAGATACCTATCAGAATAAGATAAGCATTCACCTAATCGCACGCAGAGATGAAACTATTCAACAGAATATAAGAGCTGCATTGCCTTATCTGAGAATTAGATTCAAGTTTGCGGAGCTTTCTGTTCACATCGTAAAAGGTTTTGTAGAAATATATATACGATTGCGAGTATATATACGATCTTATCTATGTATCTACCATACAGTAGATACATACGATTAATTTCTTTGATATGTCTGTCTGACCTCAGAGTATATTCGAAGAACTGCTAACTTCTCACACGAATGTAGTTATTACGAGCTATATAGGTAATGGTTAACATGTACCTGATCTCAGAGTTAGTTAAAATTATATTAAATAAATGAATTCTGACTATAAATGTGTATGTATCAAGAAATCAATTTAATGATGTGATATTTTTTTTACAGTTAATATTTTATGATTTAAATTGTTATATCAAATATATCATTATTCATTCTTCAAGTGCTCTAGATATATCTTTCAAATATTTTTTTAATGAATAAATAATTTTTAGTGAATTCTTCTACTTTTTGATCAGTTGGATACCACGAGATTGATCTAATTTACATTTATTTCATTTAATATTGTGTGCCGTGGAATATTGTGATTTTTCTCACTCATGACATGTGATGGCTTCTTGCTGCACAAGTTACATACTAACCCTTACGTACTTCAAGTCTGGAGATACCATTCTCCATACAGGGTCATGTTGGAATGCCGAGCCTTGTACTCAATAGACGACATCAGGGTGACGGGTTTACGACATCAGGGTGACCCTACTATGAACCCCGAGTGGTTCATCGTATAACGTAATTACTGTATTTAATTATCAGAAATGATGAAAGTCTAGCACATCATAAGCTGGAATATAGTTGCCAACGAGACTAAAATATAAAACAAAAGTGGTCAGTTTCTGGATTGGAGTAGGGATATTGGATTGACCCTTCGCCTGTTCCAACACCTAATGCTATCAACCGATATTCAAAAACATGCAACCCTCTCACTCCCAGGGCATCCTTCCATCTGCTACACTAGTCGGACAGTTTAGTTAAAGCCGCCCGCAAAATTTGCGCCAATTTCCCTGCTGATGATTTCTAATTCTGAATCTTGCTCTGAAGTTGGCCAATCACGATCATCAAATGATGCAAATAAGGATCACACCCTCTTTAGTGTTGTGAGTGCACCGTACAGCTTTGGACCACAACTGTACATGTCGACTCATTCATGCTCAAGTGTAGTAGAGCACGCGAGTAAACGTAATATTCTGCAGCAAGAGTACTCCTACATAATGTGTCATAAGTGGATTGGTTTAAGAAGCACCTGGAAATAGAGGTTAGAGCCCATAACGTTTGAGCAATAGATAACTTTCTTCCTTATGGTAAAGAATTAAGTGTTGTTACACTTTGACCAGGAAATTGGACATCGCTAGATGTCTTCCGCTTCCGAAGTACATCGAAACGCAGCGTTGGCTAAAAACCGCCAATCTCCGGAGTGATTGTACCTACTAGACGACATCTAGGGGTTATAGCATAACGTAATTACTCTGTATAATCTCAAAAGTGATGAAAATCTTGCACATTATAAGCAAGAGTACAGTCTTCAACAAGATGCAAATATAAAACATCAACGGAAAATTTATTGAATGAAAATTTATTGAATCAAGAGGGAACTTGGTATTCTTATTCAAATCAATTCGAAAAGTTGATCGCGGTTGTTTTACCATTTTGCAACGAGATGCAAATATAAAACATCCACGACAAACTTATCGAATCAAGAGAGTAAATCCCATATTCCTACTCTATTCAAGAAGTTCACCGCTGTTGTTTTACCATTTTGCAGATAGAGTATATCTTGTTCCTACATGATGCTCTTTCCAATAGATGCGATCAGCCGCAGTCTCACGCGATCTGAGACATATGCAATTGATGGGAGTTTTGGAAGTTAAAGCTGCCAGTAAGAAGAGCTGTGGTTGACAAAGCCCATAGAGTGTACTTGGAAGTTTTCTTTCGTTCTGTAGTCGCGTACTAATTCAGCTCCTTCCCTTAAGTCGGACCATAAGTACCTCGTCAGATCGCTTGCTTGTGCTTAATGCACATTGAGTTTGCGGTTCCTCCTATCGACAATCACTTCAATTTCGCCAGCTGTAGGCTTCAGGTCATGATGCCACCCGTCAAGAGCGAGCGAGTCTCCTGGTGGCACAGAAACCGGCACCGACCACAGAATTGCACATCAACATGATAATAAGAGCAGGATCTGACACTAGAGAGAAGATACAGTTTTACACTGGTACATTCTATAGCCTTGATAAAACAGGATATCCAAATGCACTCAGTGGAACGTAAAAAGCAGCAGCAAGAGATAGATCTTCTAAACTTGCTTTCTTAACTTCCCTTTTCTTTATTTTCGTTGGCCTGAGATAATCGACCAGGTACTTTCATTTGGTACTCACGAACATCTGGCTTTGATTGTCGTTTACATGGAGCCCAGTATCTGACTTAACACGAACCAGATGGCGTTATGAATTCAACTCGTGAATTATATTCATTCTGAGAGAATCAGATTAGATGCTCAAGGTTTGGCTAGTCCGACGAAATCAATGAAAAGCTCGTCTTGTACAGGGTGCAGAGATTACAGCATCGTTGGGAAGAATGAAGATGAATGCGGTGATTAATAATGAGCAACATCTGGCAATTCGGGTTTCTCGAACCGGCACACACGAGCCTTCTTGAAGACGAGGCCGGATCTGCAGAAATAGAATGCTTCGGGGTTGCAGTGAATATCTTCGGAGCAAATGCACAGACCCTCGAGTGCACAGAAGGGCCTCAAGGTCTGAATTCTCCCGTTCGCTCCACCGATGTTGAGAACTTTGTCGGTCCACTCGTTCGAGAAGTGGCCGAGAGGATCGTATCGGTTCTTCACCTCCAAGAACTTATTCAGATTCCGGAAGCGTTTGTGCGAATCGATGAATCCCACTGGTCGGTTCTTGCCCAGGTGAGCTCTGGCCTTGTACTTGAAGAGCGCCATCTGCTCGATTTCATCGTAAGTGTCGCCGTTCAAGGTCGGCACTTTCGGGTCGCGGCTGCGGTAAGACACAATGTCCATGGCCACACCATCTTCAGTGACGCCCAGGTGAGCTCCGACAGATCTCTTCATGTAGCGCATGAGGATGCCATTGTACAGCTCGGCTCCACAGAGGCTGGTGGGCCGCAGAGCGACGAGCTCCTTGACATCCCTGATGAAGTCACCTATGTGCCTGAATGGGATGTGCAAATCCATATCAAATGCTTGCGTGCCATTGATTCGCCTGTCCCAAGTGCAAGCAAACCCAGTGCCATTCAAAAAAGGTGCTTCGTCGCAGGTGCCGAAGGTCTCCATGTCGTTCTGATATCCTACAATCGGGTACCCTGTGAACGAGCTGCCATTGTTCGTGTACCCGAAGGCGATCGAGATGAAGATCTGACTCTGCGCTGATCCTGCAATGCATTTTCCTGATTCATTCCTCGTCGCCTCGAAGAATTCCTCTGCACAGAAGTTTCACCACACATCGGGATGTGAGTTCAATCCCCATCGAACATAATGTGATGGAGCTCCTACCGCTTCAAGCCTAATCGGTTACTGTCCTTGCAGAACGATGAAATGTATGATCAGAATTCGGTTATCATCTCAAGGACTTGCTATAGCAGCCCACATCTAGATCTAGTGATCTTCCAGATCATTATTATTTTCCATAGACCGTAGAGCTCAATCACTAATTTGTCTTGGTATTGCCTCATTCCGTGAGCAGTGCGGAATTCCTCGAGAGTGAAGGGTAAAGTATCAACAATCAAGCCTAAAGCATGCTTCAAAATCTATCAGAATGGCCGTCAGAGTTGATCATGACCGTGATCAGTTATCAGAAACGCGGGTTCCCCACTTCGTCGTGCAAAATTAGCGTAGGTTAGTTAGATATTCCAATTAAGATGATTACTTGGAGAAGCAAAGATTAGGAATAGAAAGAGAAGATAGCTCCAGCATATTGAGGACTTGCAGGAATGCAAACCATGGGATGAGAAATAGGTGCCGACCTAGAAGTCTTGCTTGTACCGTCGTCTCAATCGGAAGGAAGCCAAAGGAAGTGCTATTGTTTGTTCCGTTGCCGGGAGTGGAAATCGGGACTCGAAAATCTTCCCTGTAAAGCGCCATGTGGGCTGCCGGATGCCAGGCAACATCTCCAAATTCATACTTCAGAGCGTTCTCAACAATCTCCTTCTCGAGTGTATCGTCACTTTTCTGCACGAAAGTCAAGGATCTCTTAAATTGAGGCTGCAGTTCCAAGGTCACCGTCGAGATCACTCCCAGCAGCCCCATGGACACCCTCGCTGCCTTCAAATCCTCATCCTTCTCAGTTAGCGTGATCACCTTGGCGTAGCCTTCAGAAGCAGGACATGCAACAACAATCCTCATCCCCACCACGTACTCATGAACAGCAGAGCCTTTATGATATATCGAGCTCCCATGGGCTCCAGTGGAAATGACACCCGAGATGGTGAGCCCAGCCCAGTAGGGCGAGTGGGGGAAGGCGAGACCATCTTTGGCAATGGTGTTGAAGAAAGTCTTGAGTTTCACTCCTGCACCGAGGGTGGCAGTGCGCTGCTCCTTGTCGACAGTGATACCATTATATTCACTCGTGCTGATCAGAAGACCTTCATCACCGTCAGGACAGACGAGCTTGGGGACACTGTGCGAAAGCTTACTGATCACTTTCAACTTTTGCCCGGCCTTGACAGCTTCTGCCACAGCTGCAACGAGCTCCTTTTCTGTTGTGGGATACACAACTCTTGCAGCCTTGCAATCCTTGCGATCTACCCAAGGTCCGAATGCTGGAAAGATTGTACAAGATGAGTTCCCATTTGCGCAAATGACTGCTGGAAGAGATTGGCCATTCGTCATTACGATGAGCATGCCACTCCAAGAGAAGAGGCCTACCGCTACCACCAACATCCATCGCTGAAAGGCCATATTGGAAATCATATCCAGCTCTAACCGCATCTGACTTCCAGTTGCAGCTTGAAGTGTGATATCTGCTTGACAGTGCTTGAAGGAGAAGCCTTTATGTACACAATAGGTGCATCTTACACTTATGAACGGATGAATTTACAAACACATTATCCAAAATCTCATCGTCACATTTTAGAATAGTAAACGTATACTTGAATATTTGATCACTAATTTAATATTGAAAGACATTTCTCGAATACCAGCACCGTAAACAATGGCACATGGGGCATAAAAAGGCTCTATGACTAGAAGTAATGCCATGGTACTAAACAACAGTGTATTTTATATAGTTGTCTGGAGCTACATTCTTGGGTTGACCTGGGCCCTCCGGATGAACGAGACCAAGCTTGCAATTGGTGGGACTGCGTACATGCGGAGGCCGAAGTCTGTTTCTACTGCTGTTCATCCATGTCCGACGGGGTCTTGCCTTCCTTTTTTTTGATCTACTATGCGTATGGGACTTGCTTGGTTTGTCGTCATTGACAGAAGGGCACAATTCCCTCGTTGCGTTGTTTTACTGTCTCCGAGGGTCGGCAAACTGTCGCAGATTATTCACTGCGAGCTAGCGGTGCTGTGAAGAAGCTCTGGAGAGCTCACCGCCTACAGAAAACGTTCTTAGTCTACTGCCAAGGTGTTGAACTGCAGGCATCGACGTTTGCAGCTGCGGAGGAACCGAAATGATCTGCATATAAGTTGCAAATTGGAACCTTGTGTTCCTATTAGTTCATGATTATTGCATTCATGCATGGCATTGAACGTTAGACAAAGTCATTGATGATGGCAATGATTAAGAATGTCAAATGCACTTCAAATTTCAAAAGGAAAATATGAGCGGAACACACTATCAGGGCTGCTTGGCGAAGTAATTCGACGATGTCTTTACAGTACCATTTACGATGACGTAATCTGAATTTCTGTCTTGAATTCTAAAGTGGCCTAGATATTTGGGATGTGGGCGGCGAGGATCTGCACCGATGTTCATGTTTACACTCTTACGACCTTGACCTGAATTGACTTGAACCTGGCGACAGCTCGATTCTGTAGTAGATGGGATCACACTGCATCCGAGAACATCACTCCAACCATGTAACCTTCGTCCTCACGTTAGCCTAATACTGATTGGCTCAGAAGGGACTTGGTATACCGAAGTCATCACGCATGGCAGGTCAGGTAGTACTCCGCTGATTCACGCAAAGTCAAGTCAATGGATACAACAATCGTCTGAAATGTTCATGTCTACAGTATAAAATCTGATGTCATTTTGCTCAAATGTGTTAGCAGATATTACCTTCCTGTATATGTCCCGACAACGATCCATCTCACGAGGGAATAGAAGAAGAGAGAGCTCGAGTGCGAAACACATGTTTCACGAGACACTATTCCCACTTTTTGGTCTCGGGCATTTCCCTCATTAGGCAAAGAGTTCATTTACTGTGTCTCTGAAAGTAAATATAAGGGTCCTAGAAATAGGTATAAATATGATCTATGTTGTCTAAAACTACGGGAAAGGTTATACTCTTGGCAACGATGCTAAAAATACAGAAGCAAAGGGTATCTTTGGATGGATCTCCTCTTCTGTTAAAACGGGCTTCCTCAATTATTCGCTTGAGGAAGATGAATATGAATTAATCGGGTGATTCCGTTGAAAATTTTCCTTCTGAGGGTTGATGTTTTCACTATAAAAAATAAGATGATCAGAAGAACTTCCTCCAACGATATAGATGCCTTTGGATGTAGGAGAATAGCTCCACCCTACATATTAGTACTCGTGTCGTTTAGCTTTTCAATTAAGAAAGCGAGAATATATAGGAACTCGTGTCGTTTAGCTTTTCAATTAAGAAAGCGAGAATATATAGAAACGATGATATGTGTTTGGTCGCTCCTATCACAGACATAGAGATTAGAGCCGTATTGAAAGTTTCTCCCTGCAGTGAAGCGAGAGAAAGCGAAGGAATTTTTTTGCTATGTCCTCTTACCTTGATTTGGTCAAGGTCCGATGGTCCTGCAACTGCTCGAATTAAGGATGTTCCAACCTCGTATGTCCCAGTGCCCACTGTCAGCTGTCTTCCGGGAGGTCGGGATGAACGTCTCCATAGACTGCAGCAAGTGGGATCTCAGCACAGGCCCGAGTATCAGCAACAGACTAGGAGAGTCTACCTTCTTTTTAGTCATACATTTGTATGAGACGCTCTGGGGAGGTCTGTCCACGGAGAGGTTGGTTTACTGACATGCCCGAATCGGTAAATACATTCCACGCTTTAGATCATGAGAACTTGACAACCTTATCCTGGACACTTCCGTTCTGTCGAGATTTATGCTGCCGTATGGAGGACATTTATTTTATCGATGCATACTGCATTCGAATAAAAATCTCTCCAGAGGCTTGCTGAGCCTCTTGATTCGGAGGTCAATAGCGAAACAATTTGACACTATAGACTCACAGAGATCGGTCTATCATTATTGGACTAGAAGATCAGCTCTGAATTCGACGTAGATCAGGCGATGATTGTTGCCAATGGTTACAACAGCAGCGGAGACTTTTACAAGGCAATTCAGCAAGATTTTCTGGTCTTCAGAATATACAAACTTGTTGCAACATATATTTGCCGCGTAGAAGATTTATCTTAGAGCTTGTTGTTCTCAATCCTGTTGTCAAGAAGTTCCGATTTAGAATTTAATATCAGAGCTTGTGCCGCAAGTTCTCGCGATTTGCTTCAGTCTCATTAATTTACTTGTAAGTGATGGAGTAACCGATATCTATAAATAATGCAGAGGTCTGGCAGATGCTTAGAGAATTCCGCGTTGCTCTGTGGTGGCCGAGCGCTTATGTCGTAAGAGGCACGGTGTGTGGAGCACCATCGGATCTCTCCTGCCATTTTGAAGGGGCAGCAGTCAGCTGCCGCTTATTGCGCTTAGAGATGGATTCGAAACAGTGACACAAGGATCAATCTTTTGCTCTAATCACCTGAGATATCTAATCTGGGCTATCGGATTCCAAGTTCTGATTTTGACGTCAATGTCCTAATGCATAACCTTCCTTCCGGCATCTGGACTGGTTGTAAAGTTAGAACAGTAGAAAATCGTTAAATGCCAATCGGTGTCTCAAGGCTGACACTGCGTGAGAACATAGAGTTGTGAAAATAACGAGAAGTCCACCACACTTTGCGTAGACATAAGATATGGTCGTGCCACTAACAAACATGCTTTCAGTAAATTCTAAGGGAAGTCTCAGCATCCGTAGAGGAATTACGATCCTAAGACTACGAGAGATTAAATTTGATTCTTAAATTCACACTCGAGGCAAATTAAGTAAGAACTCAGATTTTGTTCTTGTCTCCAAGGATCGCGAAGAGAAGAACTCATCAGAACTGCGCGCCAATTTTCCAAAGTTTATTATTACCTTGCTTCTGCTACATGAACTTTGTGTTCGAACACAAGACTGCCTTCGGAGCATATTTATTACCGGATCAACAGTTCACTCGAACAAGAAAAATCTTTGTCATTTGGCTTAGCCGATACCAGCGCCAGTAAGAAGTCCCTACATCGAAGAGGGCTTTAATCTGCAGCTGTTAGTGATACTCATAGGTCAGGCGAGCTACAGCTTGTTAGTTGCAGCAGCCTTCGTCCGCTTTCAATAAATTTATAAATAAATATGAGAAAATCTGGTTCACGCACCAACGGCGCGACTTAAGAAAATTTGAGCAAATAACTTCCAATAAGGGCATACCACTAGCACAAACTATGTATACCTATTCTGAAAGAGACGTTGTAAAAACAGGGGATTCAGAATCTGACAGCCACAGCTGAAGACTCTGCCTGTAAGCCACAACCACCTATCCCGAGTATGCGATAGGCCAAAGTCAAGTGCTATTTGCATGTTTCGATAGGCATTTGCATCTGATGATAGTAACTGGCTGATACTGCCACCAAAGGACTCAGTCACAAGTCGAGCTCGCTATTCAAATGGATGCTTATAACGAGAATAAGAGTCTGATACTGCCAGGGTACGATTCATGTATCACATGCGGCAAGTGGCTGGAGTAGAAGATTGAGCAGAAAATAACGCAAGAATTATTGGGACGGAATCCTCCTATGCACATCTCGAAGTTTTTTGACAATGTGGTGAACTATATCAACGGAGGTCACAGCAGAGAAGTAATGCTGTATGTTCCGTGTCATTACCCTAGTTTTGAACCTTGATTTCTCAAATTTCGTTGTGTAAGAGTACCAGCTTGCTCTAAGGAAGACATCGAGAAACTTCTTTTGCAGTTAATTTTCCAACTCTCGCACTCTATGCTGCTGTCACATCAGCTGCTTGCATGCTACAGAGTTACCGCAACAACTCCCTCAAACTATTGGAATGTAAATATTTTCTGAGAAATTGACATATTGAAGTTGACTGGTCACACAATCTTCACCACCTGTTCATGCACGGGTAATTTCTCACCTTGTGGAACATTTTTCACAAGAAGAAACAGCAATTCTTATAACTTCTGGAAATCTACAATCTCTTGACCGGTCTCAAGGGCTAGCAAGTGTGCAATACTTGAAATGTGCACCCTTGTTGGCTTTCTAGATATCAAGTACTTTTCAAAGTTTCAAACTGAATTTCTATAGGAAATGATTTTATTTTTACCTGATGTTTAAACTAAGAACGAAAAACCTTGAAACGGGTCAGAACAGTTATTAATGTCAACCTCAGATTGGACTACAAAGGAGTAGTATTTGTATGAAAATTAGAAGTTTCATCAGCAGAACAGCCTGGAAGCTCTATTGCACCATTATCAAGGACCCCATCTAAATTGGCATGTCAATTACTAGGGTTTAGGGTGGCTCATGGGAGATGGTGAACGTCGGACCGGTGAAGAGCAGGATAGAGAATTCGAGTTGGGCAGCGCTCCCAACAATATACAAAGCTCGATGGGAGAAATTTAATTCGATTTCTCCTTTGCTTTCTCTTCGAAAGCTGGCAACGCGCTTGCACTGCCAGGCTTTTCACCTTTCGAGGACACGGGTCTCCGACAATCGTTGTGTTTGAAACGAAGACAGCGCAATGTTGCCGTCCCATGCAAGCCTGAAAAGGATGTGCATAACCAGAAACCAATTATCCTCTAGGTGATTTTTACTCCAGAATCATAATGGAAAGTGGTGGTCGAGCTGCAATTACAATTTGAATCAGATCAGATTTGACACCAAATCACGATGTTGTCCATTGTGTCTTCGGAACTGAAGATTATATGAGGAGTCAGATCATTCTTTTATTTCTTCCTTCTATTTTTGGATCAGTGTCAAATTCAAGACTATCGATTCAACAGGGATGTATGGAGGACCTTCAGTAAAGTTGGAGTTACTGTTAGCGATTAAGACGGGCATATACAATCGTTCAGTGACATAGTGATCAGACCTGTTGAAGATCATAAATTAAGATGGTATTTTTGCGTATGAAACTGAAAGCTAGTCCAGATTTTGTGTATAGCTTCTACATGTATCGTCAAGGGTTTTTTATCCTTTTAGCTGGAACGCTGGAACACTCACTGAAACTGTGGTACGTACTGATTGTAGCTTGTACAGAGCGAAGGGATTTGTATAATTCTCTAGAAGGCAAGTTCAACATGAATGCTGTAACAGTTCAGATTCCAAACATCCAGTATTACATATGAACTAATCGAAGCTTGGAAGCTAAGCTGTTGGTTTGATTCATCCCTTTCCGCGTGAATAAACATAAGTTTATTCGAGAGAGTTAAGGATATCGTAAGAGAAAACTCACCGGCAAATACCCCAAATGCACAATATGAAGTTTTTCCTAAATATTTTTTAAGTAAATAAGTTTTGCACCTCTTACTTCTCATATATTATCCACGGACCAGTTTCATTACAGGTCAGAAGTCGTATGACACAATTTGATACGACATAATTCATGAATAAATTTGATGCTGGTTATCCTCCTCGTCATCGGATCTTCATAAATGTATATGTGCGACAGCAACTGAAATATTGGAATGTTTGTGATTTGCTAAATAATTGGATTGATCTCGATCGCGCAGTTATGTGATCGTTTCAGGGATTCATAACAGAAAGAAGAGATCTGCAAGTGAATTCCCCCAGCGTGAGTGGAAAAATTCGAAATCGTGAGGTCCAAAGCAAATTCCAGATTCTTATAGCATCTCATTGAAGGAATGTTCGAAAGCACAAGTTTAGTACAGTATGGGGTCAGTATATGGTTGCAATGGAATGGACCCAGTTCACTTTTTGCCATACATCCAATCTGATCATTGATGCAGTTCAGCTCCTTTACAGGAGTTCCATGAAACTTCAAAATTCATGTCCTCAGATGAATTTCAATTCTTTCAACTGAATTTCCCGAAGATCCCAAGTTACCACAAGGTAGACGTATTAAAAGTTCTGTTTGGTACGTTACTGTGTCGTGTCCAGGAGGCATAAGCCTTGAACCTGAAAGCAGAAGATTCTCAATTTGAACATCCAATCCAATGATCTTCAATTCGAGGGTCATCCCAACTGCCAAATCCAAATCCACGAGCTGAAAGACATAATTTTTCTACTTGATACACATTCTGAGCTTCCAATCAGAAGTCACCTGCTTGTCAAACAAACTGTTCAGTGCCCTCCCACAAAGATCTTCAAATCTCGGAGTCCACATGACAAGAGAACCAAGCCGCCTAGTGGCTAGCCCACTTGCTTCACCTCCAGCATCAAGTTCTCCCATGTCATGGTTCCACTTGCTCTGTTGTAAAATATGAATTCCTGGGCTGACATGTCGTAGCTTCGTGCGAAAGTTTTCTGACTCTGATTTCCTCTCAAATTCGCTCTAGAAGTGTAGGTTGGCAAATCTGGGCTCAGCCTACATAACGCTTTGAACTGCTTTTAAGTTCTCCGCCAGTGGAGAAAACTTCATGTCTTGTGTTAAAGATTTACGATACTGGTTACCTGGCTGCCTGAGTACACCTCTATCCTGTCCTCCCTACCTGTGAGGGTGGGAGGACACTCTTAACGCACCACAGTTCATATGAACAGTTCCATTCTGGACTTATCTGGAGAGGTTTTAGATTCCTTGCTCTTGCTGTTGTAAAATGCGTCCTCTCCATGTCACATGGACTCTGGGACCTACAGGTGCGGAAACTCGCAATCTCAATCTATCTTCAAAATGTTTTCATTGATCCCCTCACCTGTCATGGGTTTATTTGCTCTGAATATCAAGAATATTCGATCTACTTCTGAGAGCAATCTTGTCCTTGTTGGCAATCAATATCTAGCATTCAGAGTTAAGTTGATAACTAATTTATGAGTCCAAGTTTATACGCAGTTGGAGTGGATTGTTTGATACTGAGTACATCTGGACTGGTAAGCTCAAAGATGCTCGTCCCAAAACGTGCGTTTAAATTTTTTTATCTCTAAAGAGAAAGACAATAACTTCAGATGAGTTGTCATCCAAAGTGCGCATGATTGCCATAAGTTTACAGGGATCGATGCGTTGGCCATAATTATAATATTCCTTGTGTTTCTAAGAAGCGCGAAAGTCAATCCATCATGAATGCAGACCGGTACTTTCCAATATTCACCTTGTTATATTCGTCAGTCGAAAACAGAAACAGAACTTAGAGAGAGAGATGAGGGAAAAAACCAGGTCAAAAACATATGAGAAGAAGAGAGCAGTTACAACTTTTACACCGTGATCATACGAGGGGGTTCATATTGCATGATGGTCTAAACATGTCAACTGCATAATGACATGCATGTCAACTGCATAATGACATTCTACGCTATTCAAATTCCTAATATGTCAAAATGCCAGAACGACGACCTTTTACCATGCACTCTTCGCACACCCATGCATGGCCACCTAATTCTAGTCTCACGTATTTCACCTGATACAACTTGAAGATTGCGGAATATCTATCTTGAAGCTGAGGTTCAAGAGTTTGCTGAATCCTCAACCATGCTTCTTTCAGCTCCTTGCTGTCTCCACCTTTTAGAAATGCCCTACGATCTCGATCGCTAAGACCATCTAATTCTACAATATCAGATTTTAAGTCTTCCCAGTCCGGAACGGCTTGGCCTAATCGGAGGGTCACATCTAGTCCTTCCTTTGCAGCATAATACATGACTTTAAATGAGATTTTAATAGTTTTTTCAATCCACCCGCAATTCTCCTGATCCAAGCTTATCTCCAAACCTTCTTGATCTTTGACCCTATGAAACCCACTCACCGACTCACACATCAAGTGTAAGCGAACGGTTGTCTTGAAATTCGAAAGTGCTCTCATCTTATAGAGAAAGCCAACATTGTCTTTAACGTAAGGTAGCTTGGGAGTTCGCCTGCCGAAGCGATTGAGAATACCCATTGATCTTTTCAACTTCAGACATGAAGGCTCTCACCGTTGGCTGCAGTTTTCGCTGCAAAAAAAGTATATGCTCCATCTTAATATCCAATCTCTGCACAATGTTCTCCACTGATCTCAACCTCTCTTCCAAATCATCAAACATGTGTAGTAGCTGATCGATCTTGTTCCCAAGTTCAGTTGAACAATTTTCTACACTAGTGCTGGCCCGACTTATGGATGAAGGTCGCTTGGAGTCTCTTCCATGAGGAAGATTTGAATTGCAAACCATGTTCTCATTTGCAGGGTAAGACGGATCGAAATCATTCTGCAGTTTTTTTGAAGCTTGCCGCAATGATTCCAATTTTTGCATTTGCTTATCTCGGATCTCATTCACAATCGCTTCCACATCGTTCTCCCACAGCAAGTCCCTAGCTCTTTCGAAGACAACCTCTGCCAAGTGCCCTTCAATCAAGGGCCAAGAGTGCTCATAGTTGAATAACTCTTCCTCCTTCTCCCTGTGCAACTTATCCAATGAAAGATCCTCAAGTTTCTCTTTGATGCTACGAAGGAATTTAGACTTGAGCTCCTCGATCAGAATCGCCCCTCTCAGATGACTCGGAATTAGCATCTCAACGCACAGTGTTTGGATCACACCAAGCACTAACGCCACCCCGGGACAGCCTTTGGATGATGCACAAAATGATATCAACTCCTGGACGATATGCTTCATCACGTATTTCAGGGCCCCCTCCCTTGACTTATGCTTTGAGCATAACATCAGAACATCCACGTACTTGTGGGACCTTTCTTGCTGGACATTAATCTGATGTCCATCAAGGAAAAGTAATAGATGATGTCGTGAGCAGGTGACTGTATCCTTGGAAACATGCATCTCCGATATTAATTTGCGTCTCATGAACATCTACAATGATAGAAAAGTTAGTAAATATTGAGTTACAAATTCAAAAAATTGAATGGAATTCAACATATGAAAAGGGAACATTCCCTTCATTGTAAAACGAGTTACAATCAAAACTTGACACATTCAATCTTCTCACATTACATTTCAAATCATGATTCAGACTCACCTGGAAGCATGGAAAAAAAGCAGCGGTCAGGGACATTGTTTTTCTATCTTGGCATTGAATCCGGATGCCGACAAACTGTGAAGTCTCACCCCTAGTTCTCGAAGCCATCAACTCCACTTGCGCACCTTCTTGATGCTTCTGTTTTTGCATGCTTGTATGCTCAGGTATGAAGAAGGGAATGAAATATGAATACTGAGAAGTATCTTCCAGCTTGAAACACAAATCCAAATTTATAAGGATGTTCTCAAGCAACTCCCTGTCCACACCTTTCTGTCCACGTGGTTGCTTTCGTAGAAACTCCTCTATCAACCGAGCAAAGACACTTTCACTCACAAATCCGTCCTTGCTTGTGTATGAGTCACGTGACATGGTTCTGTCTGAAGATTGAGACTCTTGAGCTTGAAAGTCTTGACCTAGAGCTACCAACTCACCTAATAATGTACTGGTGAGCCAGTTTTGATCTACAATGACATAGTCAAAGTTGGGAATATAGACAATGGATCCTATGTCATTCAAATAGGATAATATCGAATTCATTATACTTGAATGATCAGTAAGAGCAGAAGTGGTTGGAATGAACTCTGTCAAGCTGGGATCACAGAAGGTTTGAAACTCTTGAGATGACCAAAGAGGGCAACTTCTTTTCTCCTTGGTGTTTGTAATCAAGAGGTACGAGAGTTGGGAACATAATTGAGGAACTCGTGGAGATTTTTCACTCAACAACTTCTTGAACATTTCAAAAATGTGATTTTTGAGAGCAATAACTTGCTTCTTTTTCCTAGCATCTACATGAAAACACTCTTGAATAGGATGAAGATCCACAAATTTTGCAAATCTTTTGGTGAGCTTGTACACTATTGAGTTAGCCCAAGTCAAAGAGTTGGATTTGGCTTTATCCTTGTGTGAAATCACAACAAGAACTTGTGGACGATTATGTCTCGTGACTCTAGTGTTGGATGTGATAAAACTCAACCATTCTTCCAACTCTATTAGAAAACAGGATTCTAATTTGTCTGAAGATGTTTTCTCACAGAAGTGGCTATACACAAATAGAAAAATACAAAAGTTGATAGGTTGAGGGAAGAGCACACTTTGAAGTGTACGGAAGACTCCTTGTCCTGCAAGATCCCAAATTGAAATTTGACTTTTGTCATTGTTTTGCAAGAACTCCACTTCTATGCCTCTCGTTCTCCACAACTCGTACCATTTGTTCCCAAGCCAACTTTTGCCTTGAACTATCCTCATCAAGGTTTGACGCAATTTTGTCTTGCCTGAAAAATCAAACAAAGAAAATCACAACAATAACAACTTGTTACTTGAGATGTTTTTATGGATTAATTGATATCTTATTCTTTAATCATATTATGAAGATGATTTAAAAAAATTATTATGAATCATTCATAATCTGATCAGTTGCTACAATGGAACTGGACATAAGATTTAAATGACAAAAAATAAAATATTAGAAGACCATGTCTAAAATTCCTGGAAATCTTGAAACAAAACACTATTTATAATTTGGATTTATTTGGATGTTTTTTTATTTCTCTTCCCATTAAAATTTTTTTTTACATAATTGCAAATACATCTACATATAAAATATAAACTTTCTGGCTATCAGTTTAATTTTTGAGAAGTAAAACCCTTAGATTGCTAATTTGCATACATTGAGAAAAAAATTTGAGAACTGACCGAGCACGTTACCTGCTCTAGGAGAGCCGCATAAAAAGAGTCGACCAGCTTTTGCATCTCCAAATGTTAATTTGGCATCTCTGAATACGGCCATGTAGCCGGCCCGCTTCTCGTTCTGCTTTAGGGCCTCTTGAATCAGAGTAGCCTTTCCGTCCGTTTCCCATAAGGTTTGTGACACATTTATTTCCCGGAGAGTCAAATTCACTTGCAATAGCCCCATTAGTTCCCGGAACATCTCTTCGTCGAGTTGAGATTCACGCAAATCCAAGTGAGTTAGACTTGTGTTCCCTCGCAAGCACCAAACCAGGTCCTTCCATACTCCCTTCCAAACATCTTTGCTTTGAACTCTCAATGCCAGTCTCTTCAGTACGGAAGTTTCTCCAGTTTTGTCATTCACCAGGAGGATACCTTCCAGTCTATCTTGGTTGCTACCCGAATTCGGTTGACGAAACTCCAATAGATGGAAAGACTTCAAGGATTTGATATCCCCGCGCAGTACCCTACCTAATAGGTTTAATGATAACATCACGTCATGGTCTGTCGCAGGATAGAGCTTAAGCTCCAATGTGGGGTCCTTGACATCAGAGCTAGCAACCCGCGCAAAAGCTTCTATTGACTCCCAGTACTTTCTCTGGGAAACGAATTGAAACCATACAATAAGATTCGTTGCTATAGCATTGTCACGTACGACTTCGCCGAGCTGGTGCCATTCCTCAGGACTCATCCGGGACTGCAGATCCACTACCTTCAATGATGGGTTGGAAGTAAGAAGTTCCCCTAAACAGTCTCCGAGTCCATCCAGATTCATCAGATAAAGATGTTCGATCGATCGGTTGCCATCATGTCCGGCCAAAGCTTTCAGCAACAAGGCCGCTCCCCACTTCACATTATCTAAGATCATAGTTTCCAAAGACGAGCTCTGGATCACAGCCTGGGACAGGATTTCAACGGTCTCCTCCTCCATGGCGTCAAAGCAGCCAAATTTCAACGTTTCTAATCGAGTAGCCCTCTTGATCATGTCAGCCACATGCTTCACCGCACTCGAGTCCTCCCAATCCCACGCGTCCCATATGCTTAAACACTTGAGGTTAGATTCAGAATTTCCTCGCAGTCCTGAGGCGAGATTCAAGAAACATCTGGCACTCAATCTGCTGCGGAAAATTGACAATTCTGCTAAGCTAGAGGAATTCAGACTTTGCCCCAGCTGTGAACAGAAGCTCTCTACTTCCGCTTCTGAAGTCCATTTCAATTTACGAGCTATCACTCGTAAATCGTTGTGAGACCTGAATGATCTAAAAAGTGCTTCCCACTCGCTAGCGGTCAACGTCGATATATCCCCGCCACCAATATGTGATAAGTACATATACTTAATGGTGTTGCAATTGCCGATTGCCTCCAGCACTCGAAAGCGCACTTTGCTTCGCCACCCCATGATCGTCGAGAGCGATGCACGCTCCGGAAAGAAATCCCGAAACTCTGGGACGCATAAATCGGGAAGCAACCTTACAGGCTCGCCTTTTCCTTCCAGACGCCATAGAAGGTCCTGGACAGCGGAAGGAAGCTCCGGTTCCTCGTCTGCAGAGTCCATTCCCAGTGTGACGAGTTCAGCAGCGTGACTCTCGATTGACACACCTGCAGTTTCCAATCTCTCCTCCACTCTCACACAGGAGGACACGGGTGAAATGTAACCGAGGCTACAAGAGTCCCTCTCCTCGATACGCAAGCCCGGCTCTCCCGAATAAAACTCAACTTCCCGTCACGTTGCAGTGTGACATCTCCTGTGAATGCCGGGCATTAGACTTCTTGCACTCTGCATGAGGAGCGACACAGAGATTAATCCAAACTGTGCACAGAATCGGATCAAGAGCAATCACGACTAACGCAGGACAATTGTGCAAAGTGGAAGCATGAATTTGTTTGAAATTCAATGCAGGGCACAAAAAACGATCTGAATCAAAATGATAGCAAAGAACTCGATTTTCAAAAAAAATCGTATAGCGTGTGCAAATGGGACTTGACATCTGTGAGGAAGGCAAACCTATTGTGAAATCGAAGGAGAGAGGTGTTTGATGTATACTGGTGGCCCAACCGGTAGCTCTGCAAATGCATCTACTGTGAACTCGAACGGAAAGAGGTGTTTGATGTATACTGGTGACCCAACTGGTAGCTCTGCAAATGAATCTAAAATCCGAAAGACTGGTTTATAGCAAACATGGTGCGACGTGGAGGCAGAATTTCATAGAATGCATGGAAGCGCAGATTTCTCAAATGGGAAGTACTTTGAGTAGTGTACAATCGGACTGGGAGAATGCGAATTGAGCTGTATTAAGATCCCCGGGAGACAGACTCTATGATGGGTAGGGCGTGGAAAAAACATGCAGCGTCATTCAATCAGATCTTCTCGTTGAAGCGCGTGAATGAACATGCGAACACAACAAGCTATTTCCTCTCTATTCGATGTGATTGGAAATTGGTCTAATATGAGTATAGATCTTGACTTTGTTTTGCAAACGAAGAGGAAACCTGGGTGAATGCATCATTCTGCTGATACCCACGATATCGTCACGCTGACAACAGAGATTCCAAAGTTCGCTTTCATAGAATCATTTTCCTGGAACCTTCCATCTTGGAGAACAGGGAATACGAGTACTCGAGGTTATCAACTGGTGGTATGTTTTTTCTTCTAGCTCAACTGTCAAGCATGTCAACGCCTGTACAGTTCTTAGTCCAGAGTCTGGAGGTCTAAAAACCTCCGGAGTCTATGCTCGAGGTATTTAAACCACGAATATTAATCAAATTTTGTCCTTGCTAAGAGCACTCTTTCTTGATTATCACGTCACGTAGAAAACTGTAGAAGCAGCATGATACTTGTGAAGGTCGACATCAATCCTCGAAAAAAGTAACATATGTCGAACTTGTGAACAAAAAACTGTGCTGTATAGATTACTTGAGTAACATCTCTCATGCTAAATGCGAGAGAACAAAGAATCATATCTGCAGTTAAAGATCTGGTGCAGAGTTTTGGGACAAACTTTCATGTCACCTTAATTATCAAATATAATTACTAAATAGAAATAAGTTATAGTGCAACTTTGCACTCGTATGCTCGAGTTTTTCAAGTGAAAAGTTTAACGCACATTGTTGAATTGATTAAATCGCTGAATCAAAACCGTTTTAGTTAATGTCTTTGTGATTCTTGCTACTAAAATATTACCACCGCATACTACAAAAAAAAATAACGAATGAATATAAATCAATACATTTTGGCGACTACTATACTACTAGCTAGGTGACACCTACATCCGAGTTCAGCTAAAATAGAAAAAGTACAGATATACAAATTTCGTTCTTTCCTGGGTTGGCCCTTAGTTATGGTCGAGCAAAACAACCATTTCTATTTCATAACGAATTTTACCTTTTGGGCCGACTCACTCTTCCTAGTAGCCAAAATCAAAATTTTTGGCTGAGCCTGAGGTGCTACTCCCATCATGATCACATTCGTTCCTATTTTCCATAGTAATTTACGTTCATATGAGGCTTATGCTAAGGTTTGTGGTGAGTCCAGTCATTTTTCTTTCATAAAATCAAGTTCGAAATTCTAAAAAGTTTCAAATCAAATAAAAATATGAGAATCTATTAAATAATCAGTTGGTTTTTTTGCAATCTAATGGAGGTTGTTTTAATTTGTTAAAATTCGCATGATTTGGTTCAATATTGAAGTAAAAATAAGTGTTATTTAAAAAAAATAAAATGCCAATTTAGATTTTTTTTGGTAGCATATTCAAGTAAAATTTGTTACACAGTTTGCAATTCGAGAAATTTTTTATTGGTTTTAATCTGAAAATCGAATCTGAATTTTAGGATGTCAATGTCAGTTTTAGGATTATCATAAGATTTTCTAATTTCTTCAAAAGATTTAACTCTTCATTTTGCCGATTGTTTCAGTATACTTGAATGGTACAACTATACTAATACTATTTAAACGGTAATCAGTCATAACCGAGATAACGACTGAATGCCAAGTTCCTCACTCACTCAGGTTCCATTGGATACAACTATTTGTAGGAAGTTCTGTAAACAGGAAAGAGTACAAGCGAGTTGATTCTGAAAGTACTTAGTGACTTTTTCTTCTTTGGTTACAAAGAATATTCTACTTTGTACGTTTGAATATCTTGGATTATACACTTTTACATGGCTTTACGTTTAAGAGAGTTTTACAATTTTTTTACTAAAGTATGTAGTTGATACACAATTATTTCATGCACACTTTTCAAATAGATGAACAGAAATCTCTTTTGCTCTCACAAGTTTACAGGTGGAAAGTATCTTGCACTGTCATTGATAACACAAGGACTCTCTTGCACTTTCGAACACTTTCTATATTTCTTGTGGAACGTTAGTTGAAAAATACAATGACTCTACTGCAAGGTTCATCAGAGTCATGCCACCGCCTTCTCTGCTTTTTGAATACGCATTTTGATCCAACCCTGTACTTATTTGAAAAGTTCAGCCCTGAAACTTCGTTCTTGCTTGAGCTTCTTGACTGCACCTTGTGCCGACAGTCATGCCACCACCTTCTCTGCTTTTTGAACACGCATTTTGATCCAACCCTGTTCAGCCCGGAAACTTCGTTCTTGCTTGGGCTTCTTGACTGCACCTGGTGCCGACAGTCATGCCACCACCTTCTCTGCTTTTTGAACACGCATTTTGATCACACCTCCGTCCTCAGTTGAATATTTCAGCCCTGGTGCCACCAGTCATGCCACCGCCTTCTCTGCTTTTTGCACACGCATTTTGATCCAACCCTGTCCTCTGTTGAATATTTCAGCCCTGAAGCTTCGTTCTTGCTTGGTGGTGACAAGAGTTACGTTGAATCTAGAATCAAGTATATACCCTTTCATGATTATACAATTCATGTACATGTTTACACTCTGACGAACTCGACCTGAATTGACTTGAACCTGGCGACAGCTCGATTTTGTTCTACTCGATGGGATCACACTGCATCAGAGAACATCACTCCAACCATGTAACCTTGGTCCTCACGTTAGGCTAATACTGATTGGCTCAGAAGGGACTTGGTATACGAAGTCATCACGCATGGCAGGTCAGGTACTACTCCGCTGATTCACGCAAAGTCAAGTCAATGGATACAACAATCGTCTGAAATGTTCATGTCTACAGTATAAATTCTGATGTCATTCTTGCTCAAATGTGTTGGCAGATATTACCTTCCCGACAACGATCCATCTCACGAGGGAAAAGAAGAAGTGAGAGCTCGAGTGCGAAATACATGTTTCACGAGACACTATTCCTACTTTTTGGTCTCCGGCATTTCTCTCACTAGGCAAAGAGTTAATTTACTGTGTCTCTGAAATTAAATATAAGGGGCCTAGAAATAGATATAAATATGATCTATGTTGTCTAAAACTACGGGAAAGTTTATACTCTTGGCAACGATGCTAAAAATACAGAAGCAAAGAGTATCGTTGGATGGAACTCCTCTTCTGTTAAAACGGGCATCTTCAATGAATCGCTTGAGGAAGATAATGAAAATGAATTAATCGGGTGATTCAGTTGAATATTTTCCTTCTGAGAGTTGATGTTTTCACTATCAAAAATAAGATGATCAGAAAAACTTCCTCCAACGATACATGCCTTTGGATGTAGGAGAATAGCTCCACCCTACATATAAGTACTCGTGTCGTTTAGCTTTTCAATTAAGAAAGCGAGAATATATAGAAACGATGATATGTGTTTGGTCGCTCCTACCACAGACATAGAGATTAGAGCCGTATTGAAAAGTTTCTCCCCGCAGTGAAGCGAGAGAAAGCGAAGGAATTTTCCTGCTATGTCATCTCACCTTGATTTGGTCAAGGTTCAGATGGTCCTGCAACTGCTCGATTAAGGATGTTCCAACCTCGTATGTCCCAGTGCCCACTGTCAGCTGTCTTCCGGGAGGTCGGGGAGATCGTCTCCATAGACTGCAACAGGTGGGATCTCAGCATAGGCCCGAGTATCAGCAACAGACTAGGAGAGTCTACCTTCTTTTTAGTCATACACTTGTATGAGACGCTCTGGGGAGGTCTGTCCACGGATAGGTTGGTTCACCGACATTCCCGAATCGGTAAATACATTCCACGCTTTAGATTATGAGGACTTGACAACCTTATACATTTCCGTGCTGTCGAGATTTATGCTGCCGTATGGCGGACATTTATTTTATCGATGCATACTGCATTCGAATAAAAATCTCTCCAGAGGCTTGCTGAGCCTCTTGATTCGGAGGTCAATAGCGAAACAATTTGACACTATCGACTCACAGAGATCGGTCTATCATTATTGGACTAGAAGATCAGCTCTGAATTCGACGTAGATCAGGCGATGATTGTTGCCAATGGTTACAATAGCAGCGGAGACTTTTACCGGGCAATTCAGCAAGATTTTCTGATCTTCGGAATATACAAAATTTTGCAACATATATCTGCCGCGTAGAAGATTTATTTTAGAGCTTGTTGTTCTCAGATCACGTTAACCTGTTGCCAAGAATCTCCGATTTAGAATTTAATATCAGAGCTTGTGCCGCAAGTTCTCGCGATTTGCTTTAGTCTCATTAATTTACTTGTAAGTGATGGAGTAACCGATATCTATAAATAATGCAGAGGTCTGGCAGATGCTTAGAGAATTCCGCTTGCTTTGTGGTGGCCGAGCGCTTATGTCGTAAGAGGCACGGTGTGTGGAGCACCATCGGATCTCTCCTGCCATTTTAAAGGGGCAGCAGTTCAGCTGACGCTTAATGCGCTTAGAGGTGGATTCGAAACAGTGACACAAGGATCAGTGTTTTGCTCTAATCACCTGAGATATCTAACCTGGGCTATCGGATTCTAAGTTCTGATTTTGACGTCAATGTCCTCATGCATAACCTTCCTTCCGGCATCTGGACCGGTTGTAAAGTTAGAACAGTAGAAAATCGTTAAATGCCAATCGGTGTCTCAAGGCTGACACTGCGTGAGAACATAGAGTTGTGAAAATAACGAGAAGTCCACCACACTTTGCGTAGACATAAGATATGGTCGTGCCACTAACAAACATGCTTTCAGTAAATTCTAAGGGAAGTCTCAGCATCCGTAGAGGAATTACGATCCTAAGACTACGAGAGATTCATTTTGATTCTTAAATTCACAGTCGAGGCAAATTAAGTAAGAACTCAGATTTTGTTCTTCTCTCCATGGATCGCAAAGAAAAGAACTCATCAGAACTGCGCGCCAATTTTCCAAAGTTTATTATTACCTTGCTTCTGCTACATGAACTTTGTGTTCGAACACAAGACTGCCTTCGGAGCATATTTATTACCGGATCAACAGTTCACTCGAACAAGAAAAATCTTTGTCATTTGGCTTAGCCGATACCAGCGCCAGTAAGAAGTCCCTACATCGAAGAGGGCTTTAATCTGCAGCTGTTAGTGATACTCATAGGTCAGGCGAGCTACAGCTTGTTAGTTGCAGCAGCCTTCGTCCGCTTTCAATAAATTTATAAATAAATATGAGAAAATCTGGTTCACGCACCAACGGCGCGACTTAAGAAAATTTGAGCAAATAACTTCCAATAAGGGCATACCACTAGCACAAACTATGTATACCTATTCTGAAAGAGACGTTGTAAAAACAGGGGATTCAGAATCTGACAGCCACAGCTGAAGACTCTGCCTGTAAGCCACAACCACCTATCCCGAGTATGGGATAGGCCAAAGTCAAGTGCTATTTGCATGTTTCGATAGGCATTTGCATCTGATGATAGTAACTGGCTGATACTGCCACCAAAGGACTCAGTCACAAGTCGAGCTCGCTATTCAAATGGATGCTTATAACGAGAATAAGAGTCTGATACTGCCAGGGTACGATTCATGTATCACATGCGGCAAGTGGCTGGAGTAGAAGATTGAGCAGAAAATAACGCAAGAATTATTGGGACGGAATCCTCCTATGCACATCTCGAAGTTTTTTGACAATGTGGTGAACTATATCAACGGAGGTCACAGCAGAGAAGTAATGCTGTATGTTCCGTGTCATTACCCTAGTTTTGAACCTTGATTTCTCAAATTTCGTTGTGTAAGAGTACCAGCTTGCTCTAAGGAAGACATCGAGAAACTTCTTTTGCAGTTAATTTTCCAACTCTCGCACTCTATGCTGCTGTCACATCAGCTGCTTGCATGCTACAGAGTTACCGCAACAACTCCCTCAAACTATTGGAATGTAAATATTTTCTGAGAAATTGACATATTGAAGTTGACTGGTCACACAATCTTCACCACCTGTTCATGCACGGGTAATTTCTCACCTTGTGGAACATTTTTCACAAGAAGAAACAGCAATTCTTATAACTTCTGGAAATCTACAATCTCTTGACCGGTCTCAAGGGCTAGCAAGTGTGCAATACTTGAAATGTGCACCCTTGTTGGCTTTCTAGATATCAAGTACTTTTCAAAGTTTCAAACTGAATTTCTATAGGAAATGATTTTATTTTTACCTGATGTTTAAACTAAGAACGAAAAACCTTGAAACGGGTCAGAACAGTTATTAATGTCAACCTCAGATTGGACTACAAAGGAGTAGTATTTGTATGAAAATTAGAAGTTTCATCAGCAGAACAGCCTGGAAGCTCTATTGCACCATTATCAAGGACCCCATCTAAATTGGCATGTCAATTACTAGGGTTTAGGGTGGCTCATGGGAGATGGTGAACGTCGGACCGGTGAAGAGCAGGATAGAGAATTCGAGTTGGGCAGCGCTCCCAACAATATACAAAGCTCGATGGGAGAAATTTAATTCGATTTCTCCTTTGCTTTCTCTTCGAAAGCTGGCAACGCGCTTGCACTGCCAGGCTTTTCACCTTTCGAGGACACGGGTCTCCGACAATCGTTGTGTTTGAAACGAAGACAGCGCAATGTTGCCGTCCCATGCAAGCCTGAAAAGGATGTGCATAACCAGAAACCAATTATCCTCTAGGTGATTTTTACTCCAGAATCATAATGGAAAGTGGTGGTCGAGCTGCAATTACAATTTGAATCAGATCAGATTTGACACCAAATCACGATGTTGTCCATTGTGTCTTCGGAACTGAAGATTATATGAGGAGTCAGATCATTCTTTTATTTCTTCCTTCTATTTTTGGATCAGTGTCAAATTCAAGACTATCGATTCAACAGGGATGTATGGAGGACCTTCAGTAAAGTTGGAGTTACTGTTAGCGATTAAGACGGGCATATACAATCGTTCAGTGACATAGTGATCAGACCTGTTGAAGATCATAAATTAAGATGGTATTTTTGCGTATGAAACTGAAAGCTAGTCCAGATTTTGTGTATAGCTTCTACATGTATCGTCAAGGGTTTTTTATCCTTTTAGCTGGAACGCTGGAACACTCACTGAAACTGTGGTACGTACTGATTGTAGCTTGTACAGAGCGAAGGGATTTGTATAATTCTCTAGAAGGCAAGTTCAACATGAATGCTGTAACAGTTCAGATTCCAAACATCCAGTATTACATATGAACTAATCGAAGCTTGGAAGCTAAGCTGTTGGTTTGATTCATCCCTTTCCGCGTGAATAAACATAAGTTTATTCGAGAGAGTTAAGGATATCGTAAGAGAAAACTCACCGGCAAATACCCCAAATGCACAATATGAAGTTTTTCCTAAATATTTTTTAAGTAAATAAGTTTTGCACCTCTTACTTCTCATATATTATCCACGGACCAGTTTCATTACAGGTCAGAAGTCGTATGACACAATTTGATACGACATAATTCATGAATAAATTTGATGCTGGTTATCCTCCTCGTCATCGGATCTTCATAAATGTATATGTGCGACAGCAACTGAAATATTGGAATGTTTGTGATTTGCTAAATAATTGGATTGATCTCGATCGCGCAGTTATGTGATCGTTTCAGGGATTCATAACAGAAAGAAGAGATCTGCAAGTGAATTCCCCCAGCGTGAGTGGAAAAATTCGAAATCGTGAGGTCCAAAGCAAATTCCAGATTCTTATAGCATCTCATTGAAGGAATGTTCGAAAGCACAAGTTTAGTACAGTATGGGGTCAGTATATGGTTGCAATGGAATGGACCCAGTTCACTTTTTGCCATACATCCAATCTGATCATTGATGCAGTTCAGCTCCTTTACAGGAGTTCCATGAAACTTCAAAATTCATGTCCTCAGATGAATTTCAATTCTTTCAACTGAATTTCCCGAAGATCCCAAGTTACCACAAGGTAGACGTATTAAAAGTTCTGTTTGGTACGTTACTGTGTCGTGTCCAGGAGGCATAAGCCTTGAACCTGAAAGCAGAAGATTCTCAATTTGAACATCCAATCCAATGATCTTCAATTCGAGGGTCATCCCAACTGCCAAATCCAAATCCACGAGCTGAAAGACATAATTTTTCTACTTGATACACATTCTGAGCTTCCAATCAGAAGTCACCTGCTTGTCAAACAAACTGTTCAGTGCCCTCCCACAAAGATCTTCAAATCTCGGAGTCCACATGACAAGAGAACCAAGCCGCCTAGTGGCTAGCCCACTTGCTTCACCTCCAGCATCAAGTTCTCCCATGTCATGGTTCCACTTGCTCTGTTGTAAAATATGAATTCCTGGGCTGACATGTCGTAGCTTCGTGCGAAAGTTTTCTGACTCTGATTTCCTCTCAAATTCGCTCTAGAAGTGTAGGTTGGCAAATCTGGGCTCAGCCTACATAACGCTTTGAACTGCTTTTAAGTTCTCCGCCAGTGGAGAAAACTTCATGTCTTGTGTTAAAGATTTACGATACTGGTTACCTGGCTGCCTGAGTACACCTCTATCCTGTCCTCCCTACCTGTGAGGGTGGGAGGACACTCTTAACGCACCACAGTTCATATGAACAGTTCCATTCTGGACTTATCTGGAGAGGTTTTAGATTCCTTGCTCTTGCTGTTGTAAAATGCGTCCTCTCCATGTCACATGGACTCTGGGACCTACAGGTGCGGAAACTCGCAATCTCAATCTATCTTCAAAATGTTTTCATTGATCCCCTCACTTCTCACGGGTTTATTTGCTCTGAATATCAAGAATATTCGATCTACTTCTGAGAGCAATCTTGTCCTTGTTGGCAATCAATATCTAGTATTCAGAGTTAAGTTGATAACTAATTTATGAGTCCAAGTTTATACGCAGTTGGAATGGATTGTTTGATACTGAGTACATCTGGACTGGTAAGCTCAAAGATGCTCGTCCCAAAACGTGCGTTTAAATTTTTTTATCTCTAAAGAGAAAGACAAGTACTTCAGATGAGTTGTCATCCAAAGTGCGCATGATTGCCATAAGTTTACAGGGATCGATGCGTTGGCCATAATTATAATATTCCTTGTGTTTCTAAGAAGCGCGAAAGTCAATCCATCATGAATGCAGACCGGTACTTTCCAATATTCACCTTGTTATATTCGTCAGTCAAAAACAGAAACAGAACTTAGGGAGAGAGATGAGGGAAAAAACCAGGTCAAAAACATATGAGAAGAAGAGAGCAGTTACAACTTTTACACCGTGATCATACGAGGGGGTTCATATTGCATGATGGTCTAAACATATGCTTGTCAACTGCATAATGACATTCTACGATATTCAAATTCCTAATATGTCAAAATGCCAGAACGACGACCTTTTACCATGCACTCTTCGCACACCCATGCATGGCCACCTAATTCTAGTCTCACGTATTTCACCTGATACAACTTGAAGATTGCGGAATATCTATCTTGAAGCTGAGGTTCAAGAGTTTGCTGAATCCTCAACCATGCTTCTCTCAGCTCCTTGCTGTCTCCACCTTTTAGAAATGCCCTACGATCTCGATCGCTAAGACCATCTAATTCTACAATATCAGATTTTAAGTCTTCCCAGTCCGGAACGGCTTGGCCTAATCCGAGGGTCACATCTAGTCCTGCCTTTGCAGCATAATACATGACTTTAAATGAGATTTTAATAGTTTTTTCAATCCACCCGCAATTCTCCTGATCCAAGCTTATCTCCAAACCTTCTTGATCTTTGACCCTATGAAACCCACTCACCGACTCACACATCAAGTGTAAGCGAACGGTTGTCCTTAAATTCGAAAGTGCTCATCTTATAGAGAAAGCCAACATTGTCTTTAACATAAGGTAGCTTGGGAGTTCTCGCTTGCCGAAGCGATTGAGAATACCCATTGATCTTTTCAACTTCAGACATGAAGGCACTCACCGTTGGCTGCAGTTTTCGCTGCAAAAAAAGTATATGCTCCATCTTAATATCCAATCTCTGCACAATGTTCTCCACTGATCTCAACCTCTCTTCCAAACCATCAAACATGTGTAGTAGCTGATCGATCTTGTTCCCAAGTTCAGTTGAACAATTTTCTACACTAGTGCTGGCCCGACTTATGGATGAAGGTTGCTTGGAGTCTCTTGCATGAGGAAGATTTGAATTGCAAACCATGTTCTCATTTGCAGGGTAAGACGGATCGAAATCATTCTGCAGTTTGTTTGAAGCTTGCCGCAATGATTCCAATTTTTGCATTTGCTTATCTCGGATCTCATTCACAACCGCTTCCACATCGCTCTCCCACAGCAAGTCCCTAGCTCTTTCGAAGACAACCTCTGCCAAGTGCCCTTCAATCAAGGGCCAAGAGTGCTCATAGTTGAATAACTCTTCCTCCTTCTCCCTGTGCAACTTATCCAATGAAAGATCCTCAAGTTTCTCTTTGATGCTACGAAGGAATTTAGACTTGAGCTCCTCGATCAGAATCGCCCCTCTCAGATGACTCGGAATTAGCATCTCAACGCACAATGTTTGGATCACACCAAGCACTAACGCCACCCCGGGACAGCCTTTGGATGATGCACAAAATGATATCAACTCCTGGACGATATGCTTCATCACGTATTTCAGGGCCCCCTCCCTTGACTTATGCTTTGAGCATAACATCAGAACATCCACGTACTTGTGGGATCTTTCTTGCTGGACATAAATCTCATGTCCATCAAGAAAAAGTAATAGATGATGTCGTGAGCAGGTCACTGTATCCTTGGAAACATGCATCTCCGATATTAATTTGCGTCTCATGAACATCTACAATGATAGAAAACTTAGTAAATATTGAGTTACAAATTCAAAAAATTGAATGGAATTCAACATATGAAAAGAGAACATTCCCTTCATTGTAAAACGAGTTACAATCAAAACTTGACACATTCAATCTTCTCACATTACATTTCAAATCATGATTCAGACTCACCTGGAAGCATGGAAAAAAAGCAGCGGTCAGGGACATTGTTATTCTATCTTGGCATTGAATCCGGATGCCGACAAACTGTGAAGTCTCACCCCTAGTTCTCCAAGCCATCAACTCCACTTGCGCACCTTCTTGATGCTTCTGTTTTTGCATGCTTGTATGCTCAGGTATGAAGGAGGGAATGAAATATGAATATTGAGAAGTATCTTCCAGCTTGAAACACAAATCCAAATTTATAAGGATGTTCTCAAGCAACTCCCTGTCCACACCTTTCTGTCCACGTGGTTGCTTTCGCAGAAACTCCTCTATCAACCGAGCAAAGACACTTTCACTCACAAATCCGTCCTTGCTTGTGTATGAGTCATGTGACATGGTTCTGTCTGAAGATTGAGACTCTTGAGCTTGAAAGTCTTGACCTAGAGCTACCAACTCACCTAATAATATACTGGTGAGCCAGTTTGGATCTACAATGACATAGTCAAAGTTGGGAATATAGACAATGGATCCTATTTCATTCAAATAGGATAATATCGAATTCATTATACTTGAATGATCAACGGTAAGAGCAGAAGTGGTTGGAATGAACTCTGTCAAGCTGGGATCACAGAAGGTTTGAAACTCTTGAGATGACCAAAGAGGGCAACTTCTTTTCTCCTTGGTGTTTGTAATCAAGAGGTACGGGAGTTGGGAACATAATTGAGTATCTCGTGGAGATTTTTCACTCAACAACTTCTTGAACATTTCAAAAATGTGATTTTTGAGAGGAATAACTTGCTTCTTTTTCCTAGCATCTACATGAAAACACTCTTGAATAGGATGGAGATCCACAAATTTTGCAAATCTTTTGGTGAGCTTGTACACTATTGAGTTAGCCCAAGTCAAAGAGTTGGATTTGGCTTTATCCTTGTGTGAAATCACAACAAGAACTTGTGGACGATTATGTCCCGTGACTCTAGTGTTGGATGTAATAAAATTCAACCATTCTTCCAACTCTATTAGAAAACAGGATTCTGATTTGTCTGAAGATGTTTTCTCACAGAAGTGGCTATACACAAATAGAAAAATACAAAAGTTGATGGGTTGAGGGAAGAGCACACTTTGAAGTGTACGGAAAACTCCTTGTCCTGCAAGATCCCAAATTGAAATTTGACTTTTGTCATTGTTTTGCAAGAACTCCACTTCTATGCCTCTCGTTCTCCACAACTCGTACCATTTGTTCCCAAGCCAACTTTTGCCTTGAACTATCCTCATCAAGGTTTGACGCAATTTTGTCTTGCCTGAAAAATCAAACAAAGAAAATCACAACAATAACAACTTGTTACTTGAGATGTTTTTATGGATTAATTGATATCTTATTCTTTAATCATATTGTGAAGATGATTTTAAAAAATTATTATGAATCATTCATAATCTGATAAGTTGCTACAATGGAACTGGACATAAGATTTAAATGACAAAAAATAAAATATTAGAAGACCATGTCTAAAATTACTGGAAATCTTGAAACAAAACACTATTTATAATTTAAATTTATTTGGATGTTTTTTTATTTCTCTTCCCATTTAAATTTTTTTTTACATAATTGCAAATACATCTACATATAAAATATAAACTTTCTGGCTATCAGTTTAATTTTTGAGAAGTAAAACCCTTAGATTGCTAATTTGCATTTATTGAGAAAAAAATTTGAGAACTGAACGAGCACGTTACCTGCTCTAGGAGAGGCGCATAAAAAGAGTCGACCAGCTTTTGCATCTCCAAATGTTAATTTGGCATCTCTGAATACGGCCATGTAGCCGGCCCGCTTCTCGTTCTGCTTTAGGGCCTCTTGAACCAGAGTAGCCTTTCCGTCCGTTTCCCATAAGGTTTGTGACACATTTATTTCCCGGAGAGTCAAGTTTACTTGCAATAGCCCCATTAGTTCCCGGAACATCTCTTCGTCGAGTTGAGATTCACGCAAATCCAAGTGAGTTAGACTTGTGTTCCCTCGCAAGCACCAAACCAGGTCCTTCCATACTCCCTTCCAAACATCTTTGCTTTGAACTCTCAATGCCAGTCTCTTCAGTACGGAAGTTTCTCCAGTTTTGTCATTCACCAGGAGGATACCTTCCAGTCTATCTTGGTTGCTACCCGAATTCGGTTGACGAAACTCCAATAGATGGAAAGACTTCAAGGATTTGATATCCCCGCGCAGTACCCTACCTAATAGGTTTAATGATAACATCACGTCATGGTCTGTCGCAGGATAGAGCTTAAGCTCCAATGTGGGGTCCTTGACATCAGAGCTAGCAACCCGCGCAAAAGCTTCTATTGACTCCCAGTACTTTCTCTGGGAAACGAATTGAAACCATACAATAAGATTCGTTGCTATAGCATTGTCACGTACGACTTCGCCGAGCTGGTGCCATTCCTCAGGACTCATCCGGGACTGCAGATCCACTACCTTCAATGATGGGTTGGAAGTAAGAAGTTCCCCTAAACAGTCTCCGAGTCCATCCAGATTCATCAGATAAAGATGTTCGATCGATCGGTTGCCATCATGTCCGGCCAAAGCTTTCAGCAACAAGGCCGCTCCCCACTTCACATTATCTAAGATCATAGTTTCCAAAGACGAGCTCTGGATCACAGCCTGGGACAGGATTTCAACGGTCTCCTCCTCCATGGCGTCAAAGCAGCCAAATTTCAACGTTTCTAATCGAGTAGCACTTTTGATCATGTCAGCCACATGCTTCACCGCACTCGAGTCCTCCCAATCCCACGCGTCCCACATGCTTAAACACTTGAGGTTAGATTCAGAATTTCCTCGCAGTCCTGAGGCGAGATTCAAGAAACATCTGGCACTCAATCTGCTGCGGAAAATTGACAATTCTGCTAAGCTAGAAGAATTCAGACTTTGCCCCAGCTGTGAACAGAAGCTCTCTACTTCCGCTTCTGAAGTCCATTTCAATTTACGAGCTATCACTCGTAAATCGTTGTGAGACCTGAATGATCTAAAAAGTGCTTCCCACTCGCTAGCAGTCAACGTCGATATATCCCCGCCACCAATATGTGATAAGTACATATACTTAATGGTGTTGCAATTGCCGATTGCCTCCAGCACTCGAAAGCGCACTTTGCTTCGCCACCCCATGATCGTCGAGAGCGATGCACGCTCCGGAAAGAAATCCCGAAACTCTGGGACGCATAAATCGGGAAGCAACCTTACAGGCTCGCCTTTTCCTTCCAGACGCCATAGAAGGTCCTGGACAGCGGAAGGAAGCTCCGGTTCCTCGTCTGCAGAGTCCATTCCCAGTGTGACGAGTTCAGCAGCGTGACTCTCGATTGACACACCTGCAGTTTCCAATCTCTCCTCCACTCTCACACAGGAGGACACGGGTGAAATGTAACCGAGGCTACAAGAGTCCCTCTCCTCGATACGCAAGCCCGGCTCTCCCGAATAAAACTCAACTTCCCGTCACGTTGCAGTGTGACATCTCCTGTGAATGCCAGGCATTAGACTTCTTGCACTCTGCATGAGGAGCGACACAGAGATTAATCCAAACTGTGCACAGAATCGGATCAAGAGCAATCACGACTAACGCAGGACAATTGTGCAAAGTGGAAGCATGAATTTGTTTGAAATTCAATGCAGGGCACAAAAAACGATCTGAATCAAAAAGAAAGCAAGGAACTCGATTTCCAAAAAAAATCGTATAGCGTGTACAAAGGGGACTTGACATTTGTGAGGAAGGCAAACCTATTGTGAAATCGAAGGAGAGAGGTGTTTGATGTATACTGGTGGCCCAACCGGTAGCTCTGCAAATGTATCTATTGTGAAATCGAACGGAAAGAGGTGTTTGATGTATACTCGTGACCCAACTGGTAGCTCTGCAAATGAATCTAAAATCCGAAAGACTGGTTTATAGCAAACATGGTGCGACGTGGAGGCAGAATTTCATAGAATGCATGGAAGCGCAGATTTCTCAGATGGGAAGTACTTTGAGTAGTGTACAATCGGACTGGGAGAATGCGAATTGAGCTGTATCAAGATCCCCGGGAGACAGACTCTACGATGGGTAGGGCGTGGAAAAAACATGCAGCGTCATTCAATCAGATCTTCTCGTTGAAGCGCGTGAATGAACATGCGAACACAACAAGCTATTTCCTCTCTATTCGATGTGATTGGAAATTGGTCTAATATGAGTATAGATCTTGACTTTGTTTTGCAAACGAAGAGGAAACCTGGGTGAATGCATCATTCTGCTGATACCCACGATATCGTCACGCTGACAACAGAGATTCCAAAGTTCGCTTTCATAGAATCATTTTCCTGGAACCTTCCATCTTGGAGAACAGAGAATAAGAGTACTCGAGGTTATCAACTGGTGGTATGTTTTTTCTTCTAGCTCAACTGTCAAGCATGTCAACGCCAGTACAGTTCTTAGTCCAGAGTCTGGAGGTCTAAAAACCTCCGGAGTCTATGCTCGAGGTATTTAAACCACGAATATTAATCAAATTTTGTCCTTGCTAAGAGCACTCTTTCTTGATTATCACGTCACGTAGAAAACTGTAGAAGCAGCATGATACTTGTGAAGGTCGACATCAATCCTCGAAAAAAGTAACATATGTCGAACTTGCCTGCAAGTGAACAAAAAACTGTGCTGTATAGATTACTTGAGTAACATCTCCTATGCTAAATGCTAGAGAACAAAGAATCATATCTGCAGTTAAAGATCGGGTGTAGAGTTTTGGGACAAACTTTCATGTCACCTTAATTATCAAATATAATTACTAAATAGAAATAAGTCATAGTGCAACTTTGCACTCGTATGCTCGAGTTTTTCAAGTGAAAAGTGTAACGCACATTGTTGAATTGATTAAATCGCTGAATCAAAACCGTTTTAGTTAATGTCTTTGTGATTCTTGCTACTAAAATATTACCACCGCATACTACAAAAAAAAATAACAAACGAATATAAATCAATACATTTTGGCTACTACTATACTACTAGCTAGGTGACACCTTGTCATGGCTCGAGACGTTGGGTCGATTTGAGTGGAGACACGTTGAGTTCGAGTTGGAGTCGGGAAACGTTGGATGGAGTCGACACCTTCCAGGGATATATTCGAGGCGAGCTCGAAGAACTGTCAGTTCTTCGAGTTGAGCCTTACGCGTCGGGGTTTTTCCCCTTAGCTTTGACTTTTAGTCTACCTACGAGTAGTGAGTTTGGCTCGACTCTCTGTGTACTTGTGTTTTGACACTGATTTTACTCGAAGAACTCATTTTACTCGGAGGCGTCGAGGGACGTTGTAGTGATCACTCCGTTTAACGTCGCGGACCTTCACCAAGTGATGAGGCTGGCTGATGCTGCGCGAATGTGAATCTATCTTTCCTAGATGCCAGACTGCCGTGGCTCGAGCGTAGTCGGGTACGGTAATTCCTCTCAGTCGACGTTGCTTTGGGCATCATCTTCCAAAAGTTCGCACTGTGATGACTCCGAGTTCTGCGAAAGTTGTGCTGCTTTGTTTGGAGGTTTCTCCACATGGTCTTGTGGACAGAGGGAAGAATATGACTGCTTTGACGTCGCGGACTATTAGCCCCCGAATGTGGAGAGAATTTACCCTGTGAAGAGTAGATTTGGCCTTCTTCCTCTCCGCCGGTTTAGGTCTAAAGGTCGGGAGAGGATCTGATGTTGTTGCGCAGGAGTTGCTGATACGAAAGCATTCAGAGGTGTGCTTGCGGTCAAGAGTGCTGTACAGTCAGCTTTAGACTTGTACGTTGGGCCTTTCTGAGAAATACAGCACACTCTGTATTCCGATTGCCAAGTTGTGTCTCAAAGAGACGAGAGGGTCCGTATTTGCGCATACGGATGTTGGAGGCCATACCTGATGTCGTTCCGAGGTTGTTCAAGGCTGGTCTCTGTGGAGGCGGAAGAATCTCTTACAGCGCATGGAGCTCTCCATCTATAGTGCACGATGGACCTCCAACTCAAGTTGAGGTCGGGTCATGTGATACACATGCTCATCTCTTCGAAGACTAATTTACCTCAAAGCTGCAATGCCGACGTTTAGAAAAATACGATCCGAAGCTTGTGAGACGAAGAACATCACTTTCGTTTCGCCCGGCGCGGCTTGTCTGAATCCAAAGTGCGTTGTGTACTTGTTTCAAGATACGTATCTACTCGCATGAAAAGACCTCATGAAACACCAGTTTTCGCAGAGACGCTGTCCGTCCGGACAAACGAGCTGTTTAGTTATATGCGGAAGAGTCTGCTCTGAGGGGCGCACCGTCGTGAACTCTAGCCTTATTCAACCGAGGACAGTGATAGTGGTTGGGGCAATCACGATGGCAGTATCAGTTGAAATGTTTGTATGCGCAAACGTATTGATACGCTGTCACGGCCGGAGAGGTGGTGGTATTAGTTGAGGTGCAGATTGTAACCATGCAGATGATCCGAAATGGCTTTTAGATTTTGGACTTGTTTAATATCTGACCAAGGTCAGTGATTGCACGATGAGTAGATCTTTAAATCCTCAGGTGTACCTCAACTTGTGTAGGGTATTCAACATTTGGGGTTTAGGTTGAGGGTCTAAGGACTCCTATTCGATGAAGAATCATCTTTATACAGTCTTTTGGTCTAACAACAAGCTATAGCAGAGTTTTCATATACTTTCCTCAGTTCAGTAGTCACGTTGATATCCAATGTATTCTCAGTTCAGTATCCAGGTATCTAGGATGAATATTCAACTACAATTCTTGTAAGTTAGAGTTCCTGAGATTATAGTAGTAGAAAGTTTAATCAACAGGAGTAGTATAGTGGCTCTTTACAAACCGAATTTGTAGGGAGGCTTGTAAATTCGTCGGACAGAATTGTCTTTGCTGAAGTCAATGTGAGTTGACAAGAGAGACAAAAAGGAAGGAAGGAAGGAAGGAGAGGAAGAGGAAAAGCGAGAGAGAAAAAAAAAAAAAAAAAAAAAAAGGAAAATATTCTGAAGAGATTGAGAATTTGTACTCGTCTCACTTACTATGGTTTGTCGGTTGTAAAACTATTGCTTTATCTCTATTTTGTTTTTTTTTCTATGGCAAACAGTTAGGGTAGATAGGCTTTTCATATTTGTTATATTCAACGCCTCTATTTGGCAAACAGTTAGGGTAGATAGGCTTTTCATATTTGTTATATTCGACGCCTCTATTTGTAGTGTGAAGTGGAGGTATGAGGTGAAGTATGGGATAGCTCGGCTTGGAGGTCATTATTTTTTTGCGACAGGATGAGCGAGATAGCGTTGCAGGCGCGGGAGTTGGAAGATGAGAGGAGGCGATGGAGTTCGACTCGGGGTCGCGATGCGAGGCGATGTCCCGTGTGTTGTGTTGTTCTGTGCTGTGTTTCATTTCGGCTGGAGAGTCGTTGCTAGCTGTTTGCTTGTGTTTGGATCCTCTCCAGTCTGGCTTCTTGATGCGCGCCCATGTCTGGGTTGACGTTGATTTCTGGAGTAGTTTTACTCCAGTGTGCTGTCGATAGTGCGGCTGGATTTGATCACCGGTGCCTATCTTTGTTTCTCTCATGGTGAGACTGGAGTGATGACCAGTGGACCATGAGAGTCTTCTTGCGGTGATGACAGGTTAGGTTGCCCATACCCATAGTCAGTAGGGCTAGAGCAGGTCAGTGCAGGGACGAGGGCAGGTGGAGTTGTGGCAGTGGTGCAGATTGGTGAGTCAGTCATCACGGAGGAGTTTGGGGGTTCCGTTGAGGACCGTGGAGGATTTACGCGGAGTGGGTTGAGCTATCGGCTACCTCATCCTAGCGCATCAGTGGTTGTAGAGGCGCGGGGTGTGGCAGATAGCGGATCTTTGGTGGTGATATCATCTAGGGCCCCACACTCGTGGACTAGGGACATGGACGGTATGTACGGGGCCATGAAGGGCCCACGGCGGTACTCTGGTGCAGTGGGCACCATTGAGTTGGATAATTTCATCCAGGAGTTTGACACGTGGTGCGATATGCAGTTCTTGCGTAACCCCACGTTGTTTACACCCTTCTTTGCATGGAAGGGGTTGTTTCAGCATCTAGAGGGGCCTCCCATGGATGACTACCATGAGTTTGGGAGAGAGTATGCTGTGGAGATTGACGCATGGAGGCGTCATTGGTCTCCAAACTATACGTCGATCACCCAGGGTGTTGTTGGTACCAGTGGAGGTGCGAGTGGTAGCATCACCGATGGTATTAGTGGAGCAGGTACCACCAGCGGTGCTGTTGGCGTTGCCAGCACGAATGGAGAGACTACTTGCGTACCTTCGTTCAGCCCCATTCCTGAGTTCTTCAAGAGGTTGAGGAAGAACTATCAGGGGGTGAGGACGGAGAAGTTGAGGAGTCTCCAGGAGTTTGAGCGGAAGACTGGTGAGAGTCTTCGGGAGCCATACACTCGTATGCGGCGGTTGATCTCAGTTACTCACGGTGTAACTGAGGCACAGGCGGTCCAGTATTGGTACAGGATACTGGACAGAGAGCTACGGCGGAGGGTTCGGGATGCTACTCTCTTGAGCGATGCGTCACCGACATTGGCCTATGTGTTTGCTCTTTCTGAGAAGATTGAGCTTAACATAGTGGAGGAGAGAGTGGTGACTTCTTCATTCGCTAGAGACGCAGCCACTACCTCTCGTGTCCCGCAGAGCACGGCACAGTCTAGACCCTTTGGTGGTGGTAGTGGTGGGGGTCGCGGAGTGCAGACACGACACCAGACGGCCGCTAGAGATACAGGGGCACGTGCACCAGTGCCGTCGTTTGCTGGCCAGCAGCAGGGACCAGCATGTTGGACATGTGGAGGGGATCATCTGCGGAGAGATTGTCCCCAGGAGGCCGGAGGTCGGAGTTCACAGGCCAGACCCCATTCAGCACAGGTGGTGTGTGACCACTGTGGTCGAGCAGGTCATACTCGAGATCGATGTTTTGATCTTCATCCAGAGTTGACATCTGGTGGTAGAGGTCGTGGTGGTGATGCTTCTCGAGGTCGAGGTGGCCGTGCTGGTAGAGGTGGTCGAGGTGCCGGTGTAGTTGGACGTCCTGTAGCGAGTGCTACTTCGGCTATAGAGAGCGCGATGGCTGCTCGTATTGAGCAGTTGGAGCAGAGGCTTGCTGCTATGGCGAGTTCTGGGGCGAGCACTTCCATCTCTTACGAGGAAGAGGATTTCCCTTATCTAGCGAGTGCAGCACAGGTGGAGGCATCGGTTGCAGTGACTAGAGGTGCAGCTCGAGCTCTAGAGCCACGCGGTGCGACAGGGGAGTTGGATCCTCAGAGGGGTGAGGGTGGGCGTCAGGTCAGACTTCCCCAGTCGTTTTTGCTGTCAGAGGTGGGCAGTACTTCATCCATGAGACCTGTACCACCTAGTGGCCTTAGTGGGAGGACTGAGACATCTACGTCACGTGTGGTGGACACGGACACACCATCTAGGGCAGTGACGCGGATGGCTAGCTCAGTGATGAGATCTCCATTATTTTCAGCTATGGAGCTGATGGACTCTGGGATTGACTTGGCTCGGGTTTTTCGTGCAGCAGCCACGTTGTGTGAACGTGGGAGTATCCCTGCTACAAGTGCCGACATAGGCGAGACTATTGGTGAGGAGCTATCCTCTACGACTTCATCGAGCGATGAGTCGACATGGCAGGCGGCAGCGGCACGGATGGAGTCCTTGCCAACCCGACCAGCCATTGATCGGGAGAGGGTTGTCCCTAGTGTGTGTATGGTGGACAACCGGAGCGGGGTATTTCGCTTGGTGAGTGCTACAGGGCAGGTGTATGTCCCAGCCAGAGTGTTGCTGGATTCTGGTGCACAGCCTTTGATGTTGGGCAAGATTGCCTGCATTAGTTTGGGAGTTCGGAGGTCCGAGTTGGAGCCTTGTCCGTTCCAGATTCAGACATCACTCGGTGGCACCAGCGACAGGTCTTACAGGATGACCAGAGAGCGCATATCAGTGCAGTTGAGGCATGGTCATGCTCAGGATAGCTCGCAGTTTGGAGTTCGAGCGGTGGTTACATCAGCAGAGTCATATGATGTGCTTGTTGGTGGAGCGGTGTTATATCCGATGGGATTTCGGATGGATTATTGGACGTAGACGGCAGCTTATCGCCTTGGTTGGGAGTCCGGTGATGGACGTATGAGTAAGCTGCCTGTGAGGTTCATTTCTCGAGATCGACCTCTTGGATCTTCTCCTGCAGTTTTAGCCTCTATTGCGGGTTTCAGTGGAGTGCTCACATGGCCTGATGACTTGTTGGAGGGGAACAGGTCAGCCGAGGATACTCCAGTCTATGAGGAGGTGGAGGAGATGATGAGTCTCGCAGCGGCAGTGTCATCATCTTTGGATGTTCCACTTTGGGATTCTTGCCACGCATTACAGCAGGAGGCTGATAGGTTGGTGAAGAAGGCTTGGAGTGAGGCCTCTTTACCAGCAGAGGCAGAGCGAGTCTCAAATGGTCGGCTAGTATGTGGTCTTAGCACCCTATCACCATTAGTTACTACACCTATCGTATGGGAGTATTCACCAGAGGGTGTTTGTTTGCTGGATCTTTTTGGAGGGATCAGCACGGGTTTGGCTGCTCTGTTGCTGTCAGGTATTCTTGTACGTAGATACTTGTACGTGGAGAAGGACGAGACTGCACGTCGGGTTTCTTCACGACATGTTACACAGTTGATGCAGCGTTTTCCTTTGTTGTTGCCGCGATCAGCTGTTCGAGGATACCAGAAGGCGTTGCCTGCAGACATTTCATTGCTGGGGGCGCCAGACCTCGATCGAGTTGGACACATTGATTTGGTGATTGCGGGATGGCCATGTCAGGGGCACACACGCGCTGGGCATGGAGCAGGGTTACATGACCCGAGATCTCGGATGTTTTGGGAGATGCTACGAGTGTTACGTCATCTCCAGGAGCAGCAGACACGTTCTCCCGCATACATTCTAGAGAACGTACCATTGTTGGGTGACACTCGGGCCCAGTTGATGGCGAGTGTCCATGAGGTCAGGACATGGATTGGATCAGCAGTGTTGTTGGATGCTGCGAGGTGGTTTGGGAGTCAGCAGGCAAAGGTGGAGGCTATTGCATGCATTTCTCGTCCAGCGGATGTGAGTAGAGTTCGTGCATTCATGGGTTTGGCGAACTATTACCGGAGATATGTGAAGGGATTCAGTGCTATAGCGAAGCCTTTGAACCAGTTGCTGAAGTCGGATCAGGAGTGGCAATGGTGAGATGAGCAGGAGAGAGCTTTTGTTGAGCTCAAGGCCAGGTTGATGGCCGCTCCCATCTTGAGGAGACCTATCAGAGGTCGACCATACCAGTTGCACACTGATTGGAGTATGTTGGGACTTGGAGCGGTGTTGACGCAGTGTGATGATGAGGGCAAGGAGTTTGTGATTGCGTACGCTAGTCGTTCGAACAATGCAGCAGAGTCGCGGTATAGTTCGTACGAGGGAGAGTGTTTGGCAGCGGTGTGGGCTGTGGCACACTTCAGGTGTTACTTGTTTGGTACGCAGTTTACCCTTGTTACCGATCATCAACCGCTCAAGTGGTTGATGGAGTCTGACAAGCTCACTGGGAAGCTTGCACGGTGGGCTCTCATCTTACAGGAGTACGACTTTCAGGTGGTGCATAGGCCTGGAGTTGCGAACCTGGATGCCGACGGTTTGAGTCGGAACCCATGCACTAGCCAGGAGGATGACACTGGAACTAGGTGGCATGGTGAGGTTGATGAGGAGATGGTGCCCGGTTGGCATGCATCGGCCTTCATGTGTTGGTTTTGTGGGGCCTCTAGCAGTGAGGACCACTTGACATCTTACTCTAGTCAGAGAGTAGATAGTCAGTCTTCGGATCCTGAGGTTGAGGATGGTGGTGTGGACTAGCGTGATGTTCACGATGATGCGTTGGTGTTGGAGTTCCTACGGACCAGTATGGTGCCAGGCACAGTGGGTGTCAAGGAGCAAGATCGTGTTCTCCAGAGGGCGAAGAGATATCGATTGGAGGGAGCACATGTTCTCCGAGTGTGGGAGGACGGTAGGGTACGGGTAGTACCGCATCCAACTCAGAGAGCACGCATTGTGAGGCATGCTCATGAGGAGTTGGGACACTTTGGAGTGAAGCGTACGTACAGCTTACTCCTAGGTCAGTATTGGTGGCGTGGTATGCATACGCAGGTGCAGCAGTTGGTATCACGTTGCATGGTTTGTGATCGAGTGAGGGCATCGTTCAATGCCCCGACACCAGAGTTACATCCCTTACCTATCATGGGATTGGGTTACCGTTGGAGTTTGGACTTTGCTGGACCACTACCTTTGACTACACGACATCATCGGTATGTGTTAGTGATGGTGGAGCATTTCTCCAAGTGGATTGAGTTGGTGGCATTACCTGACAAGGCGAGTGAGGGAGTAGCATTTGCTTTCCTTGACAGGGTACTTAGTCACTTTGGTGCACCAGCTGAGGTGTTGACCGATCAGGGGACAGAGTTTCAGGGTGAGTTTCAGGTCTTGTGTGACAAGACGCTGATTGATCACTGGACTACTTCCCGAGATCATCTAGAGGCGGATGGGTTGGCTGAGCGGATGGTACAGACGGTGAAGAGAGCGTTGCGCAAGTATGACCTACAGAAGGGGCATCTTGGGAACTGAAATATTCAGTTACCATGGTTGGCCATGGGATTTCGATTCAGTCGTCAAGCATACTTGGCTTCGTTTTCACCATATTTTCTATTGTACGGCCGAGATCCAGACTTGCCTGCAGCGATTCGTCGTGAGTCTAGCGAGGTGGTGACCTTGATGATCCAGATATGTGGGTAAGAGTGTGTTCTCAACGTGCAGTGCTCTTTTGGAGAGTTATGCCTGCAGCGTTTGAGAACCTTGCGATTGCTCAGCACCGAGATACGTTGTGGTATGCAACTATTCGAGGAGGAGGTTATCGACCATCGATTCGTAGGTTCCGCGTGGGAGACTACGTCTATCTACAGCAGACTGCACTGACTACGTTGGATGTGACGGCAGGACGCACTATCTTGCGAGTGCGAGAGGTGTTACCTTCTGGAGTTCTCATGTTGGAGGGTCGTGACGGTGTCGTTTGGAAGGATCATGTGCGCAACTGTGTGCCATGCCACCTCCCAAACGTGGATGGTAATATGGACCCAAGCTTGGCGATTGTACGTGCCGGCTTGAGGTGCATGTTATGTGGGTCAACTGATCAGGCGGCCCATATGTTGGTGTGTGATAGGTGTTATAGGGGATGGCACATGTCGTGCTTGACTCCACCTATCGATGTTGTTCCTACTGGACGGTGGGTTTGTCCTCGATGTACTTCAGAGGGTAGATGACTTGATCTTCACATGTTATGAACTGCAGATAGGCGACTAACGATGGGGCGACATAGCACCCGGCCTACTGGTTCGCGCACCCACGAAGGTGCATAGCATGTAGTTGTAGATAGGGCTACCTGGGAGTCAGAGGGACCTAACCGCCAGCTAGGGGGGCGAGTTGTGATACCTTTGTGTGTGGACACTCTCGTTCCTTGTGTATGTATGTGTGAGTTGTGAGTAGAGCATGTCAGCGATGTATGATGTATGGCGATACTGAGTCGCACGACAGCTGTCATGGCTCGAGACGTTGGGTCGATTTGAGTGGAGACATGTTGAGTTTGAGTTGGAGTTGGGGAACGTTGGATGGAGTCGACACCTTCCAGGAATATATTCGAGGCGAGCTCGAAGAACTGTCAGTTCTTCGAGTTGAGCCTTACGCGTCGGGGTTTTTCCCCTAAGCTTCGACTTTTAGTCTACCTACGAGTAGTGAGTTTGGCTCGACTCTCTGTGTACTTGTGTTTCGACACTGATTTTAGTTGTGATACCTTTGTGTGTGGACACTCTCGTTCCTTGTGTATGTATGTGTGAGTTGTGAGTAGAGCATGTCAGCGATGTATGATGTATGGCGATACTGAGTCGCACGACAGCCTACATCCGAGTTCAGCTAAAATAGAAAAAGTACAGATATACAAATTTCGTTCTTTCCTGGGTTGGCCCTTAGTTATGGTCGAGCAAAACAACCATTTCTATTTCATAACGAATTTTACCTTTTGGGCCGACTCACTCTTCCTAGTAGCCAAAATCAGAATTTTTGGCTGAGCCTTAGGTGCTACTCCAATCATGATCACATTCATTCCTATTTTCCATTGTAATTTACGTTCATATGAGGCTTATGCTAAGGTTTGTGGTGAGTCCAGTCATTTTTCTTTCATAAAATCAAGTTCGAAATTCTAAAAAGTTTCAAATCAAATAAAAATATGAGAATCTATTAAATAATCAGTTGGTTTTTTTGCAATCTAATGGAGGTTGTTTTAATTTGTTAAAATTCGCATGATTTGGTTTAATATTGAAGTAAAAATAAGTGTTATTTAAAAAAAAAAATGCCAATTTAGATTTTTTTGGGTAGCATATTCAAGTAAAATTTGTTACACAGTTTGCAATTCAAGAATTTTTTAATTGGTTTTAATCTGAAAATCGAATCTGAATTTTAGGATGTCAATTTCAGTTTTAGGATCATCATAAGATTTTCTAATTTCTTCAAAAGATTTAACTCTTCATTTTGTCGATTGTTTCAGTATACTTGAATGGTACAACTATACTAATAAATTTAAACGGTAATCAGTCATAACCGAGATAACGACTGAATGCCAAGTTCCTCACTCACTCAGGTTCGATTGGATACAACTATTTGTAGGAAGTTCTGTAAACAGAAAAGAGTACAAGCGAGTTGATTCTGAAAGTACTTAGTGACTTTTTCTTCTTTGGTTACACAGAACATTCTACTTTGTACGTTTGAATATCTTGGATTATACACTTTTACATGGCTTTACGTTTAAGAGAGTTTTACAATTTTTTTACTAAAGTATGTAGTTGATACACAATTATTTCATGCACACTTTTCAAATAGATGAACAGAAATCTCTTTTGCTCTCACAAGTTTATAGGTGGAAAGTATCTTGCACTGTCATTGATAACACAAGGACTCTCTTGCACTTTCGAACACTTTCTATATTTCTTGTGGAACGTTAGTTGAAAAATACAATGACTCTACTGCAAGGTTCATGAGAGTCATGCCACCGCCTTCTCTGCTTTTTGAATACGCATTTTGATCCAACCCTGTACTTAGTTGAAAAGTTCAGCCCTGAAACTTCGTTCTTGCTTGGGCTTCTTGACTGCACCTTGTGCCGACAGTCATGCCACCACCTTCTCTGTTTTTTGAACACGCATTTTGATCCAACCCTGTTCAGCCCAGAAACTTCGTTCTTGCTTGGGCTTCTTGACTGCACCTGGTGCCGACAGTCATGCCACCGCCTTCTCTGCTTTTTGAACACGCATTTTGATCACACCTCCGTCCTCAGTTGAATATTTCAGCCCTGGTGCCACCAGTCATGCCACCGCCTTCTCTGCTTTTTGCACATGCATTTTGATCCAACCCTGTCCTCTGTTGAATATTTCAGCCCTGAAGCTTCGTTCTTGCTTGGTGGTGACAAGATTTACGTTGAATCTAGAATCAAGTATATACCCTTTCATGATTATGCAATTCATGTACATGTTTACACTCTGACGAACTTGACCTGAATTCACTTGAACCTGGCGACAGCTCGATTTTGTTCTACTCGATGGGATCACACTGCATCAGAGAACATCACTCCAACCATGTAACCTTGGTCCTCACGTTAGGCTAATACTGATTGGCTCAGAAGGGACTTGGTATACGAAGTCATCACGCATGGCAGGTCAGGTACTACTCCGCTCATTCACGCAAAGTCAAGTCGATGGATACAACAATCGTCTGAAATGTTCATGTCTACAGTATAAATTCTGATGTCATTCTTGCTCAAATGTGTTGGCAGATATTACCATCATATATTATCATCCATCTCACGAGGGAAAAGAAGAAGTGAGAGCTCGAGTGCGAAATACATGTTTCACGAGACACTATTCCTACTTTTTGGTCTCCGGCATTTCTCTCACTAGGCAAAGAGTTAATTTACTGTGTCTCTGAAATTAAATATAAGGGGCCTAGAAATAGATATATATATGATCTATGTTGTCTAAAACTACGGGAAAGGTTATACTCTTGGCAACGATGCTAAAAATACAGAAGCAAAGAGTATCGTTGGATGGAACTCCTCTTCTGTTAAAACGGGCATCTTCAATGAATCGCTTGAGGAAGATAATGAAAATGAATTAATCGGGTGATTCAGTTGAATATTTTCCTTCTGAGAGTTGATGTTTTTACTATCAAAAATAAGATGATCAGAAAAACTTCCTCCAACGATACATGCCTTTGGATGTAGGAGAATAGCTCCACCCTACATATAAGTACTCGTGTCGTTTAGCTTTTCAATTAATAAAGCGAGAATATATAGAAACGATGATATGTGTTTGGTCGCTCCTATCACAGACATAGAGATTAGAGCCGTATTGAAAAGTTTCTCCCCGCAGTGAAGCGAGAGAAAGCGAAGGAATTTTCCTGCTATGTCATCTCACCTTGATTTGGTCAAGGTTCAGATGGTCCTGCAACTGCTCGATTAAGGATGTTCCAACCTCGTATGTCCCAGTGCCCACTGTCAGCTGTCTTCCGGGAGGTCGGGGAGATCGTCTCCATAGACTGCAACAGGTGGGATCTCAGCATAGGCCCGAGTATCAGCAACAGACTAGGAGAGTCTACCTTCTTTTTAGTCATACACTTGTTTGAGACGCTCTGGGGAGGTCTGTCCACGGATAGGTTGGTTCACCGACATTCCCGAATCGGTAAATACATTCCACGCTTTAGATCATGAGGACTTGACAACCTTATACATTTCCGTGCTGTCGAGATTTATGCTGCCGTATGGCGGACATTTATTTTATCGATGCATACTGCATTCGAATAAAAATCTCTCCAGAGGCTTGCTGAGCCTCTTGATTCGGAGGTCAATAGCGAAACAATTTGACACTATCGACTCACAGAGATCAGTCTATCATTATTGGACTAGAAGATCAGCTCTGAATTCGACGTAGATCAGGCGATGATTGTTGCCAATGGTTACAATAGCAGCGGAGACTTTTACCGGGCAATTCAGCAAGATTTTCTGATCTTCGGAATATACAAAATTTTGCAACATATATTTCCCGCGTAGAAGATTTATCTTAGAGCTTGTTGTTCTCAGATCACGTTAACCTGTTGCCAAGAATCTCCGATTTAGAATTTAATATCAGAGCTTCTGCCGCAAGTTCTCGCGATTTGCTTCAGTCTCATTAATTTACTTGTAAGTGATGGAGTAACCGATATCTATAAATAATGCAGAGGTCTGGCAGATGCTTAGAGAATTCCGCTTGCTTTGTGGTGGCCGAGCGCTTATGTCGTAAGAGGCACGGTGTGTGGAGCACCATCGGATCTCTCCTGCCATTTTAAAGGGGCAGCAGTTCAGCTGACGCTTAATGCGCTTAGAGGTGGATTCGAAACAGTGACACAAGGATCAGTGTTTTGCTCTAATCACCTGAGATATCTAACCTGGGCTATCGGATTCTAAGTTCTGATTTTGACGTCAATGTCCTAATGCATAACCTTCCTTCCGGCATCTGGACCGGTTGTAAAGTTAGAACAGTAGAAAATCGTTAAATGCCAATCGGTGTCTCAAGGCTGACACTGCGTGAGAACATAGAGTTGTGATAAAAACGAGAAGTCCACCACACTTTGCGTAGAAATAAGATATGGTCGTGCAACTAACAAACATGCTTTCAGTAAATTCTAAGGGAAGTCTCAGCATCCGTAGAGGAATTACGATCCTAAGACTACGAGAGATTAAACTCGATTCTTAAATTCACAGTCGAGGCAAATTAAGTAAGAACTCAGATTTTGTTCTTCTCTCCATGGATCGCGAAGAGAAGAACTCATCAGAACTGCGCGCCAAATTTTCCAAAGTTTATTATTACCTTGCTTCTGCTACATGAACTTTGTGTTCGAACACAAGACTGCCTTCGGAGCATATTCATAACCGCATCAACAGTTTACTCGAACTAGAAAATCTTTGTCATCTGGCTTAGCCGATACCAGCGGCAGTTCGAAGTCCCTACATCGAAGAGGGCCTTAATCTGCAGCTGTTATTGATACTCATAGGTCAGGCGAGCTACAGCTTGTTAGTTGCAGCAGCCTTCGTCCGCTTTCAATAAATTTATAAATAAATATGAGAAAATCTGGTTCACGCACCAACGGCGCGACTTAAGAAAATTTGAGCAAATAACTTCCAATAAGGGCATACCACTAGCACAAACTATTATACCTATTCTGAAAGAGACGTTGTAAAAATAGGGGATTCAGAATCTGACAGCCACAGCTGAAGACTCTGCCTGTAAGCCACAACCACCTATCCCGAGTATGCGATAGGCCAAAGTCAAGTGCTATTTGCATGTTTCGATAGGCATTTGCATCTGATGATAGTAACTGGCTGATACTGCCACCAAAGGACTCAGTCACAAGTTGAGCTCGCTATTCAAATGGATGCTTATAACGACAATAAGAGTCTGATACTGCCAGGGTACGATTCATGTATCACATGCGGCAAGTGGCTGGAGTAGAAGATTGAGCAGAAAATAACGCAAGAATTATTGGGACGGAATCCTCCTATGCACATCTCGAAGTTTTTTGACAATGTGGTGAACTTTATCAACGGAGGTCACAGCAGAGAAGTAATGCTGTATGTTCCGTGTCATTACCCAAGTTTTGAACCTTGATTTCTCAAATTTCGTTGTGTAAGAGTACCAGCTTGCTCTAAGGAAGACATCGAGAAACTTCTTTCGCAGTTAATTTTCCAACTCTCGCACTCTATGCTGCTGTCACATCAGCTGCTTGCATGCTAAAGAGTTACCGCAACAACTCCCTCAAACTATTGGAATGTAAATATTTTCTGAGAAATTGACATATTGAAGTTGACTGGTCACACAATCTTCACCACCTGTTCATGCACGGGTAATTTCTCACCTTGTGGAACATTTTTCACAAGAAGAAACAGCAATTCTTATAACTTCTGGAAATCTACAATCTCTTGACTGGTCTCAAGGGCTGGCAAGTGGGCAATACTTGAAATGTGCACCCTTGTTGGCTTTCTAGATATCAAGTACTTTTCAAAAGTTTCAAACTGAATTTCTATAGGAAATAGTTTTATTTTACCTGATTTTTAAACTAAGAACGAAAAACCTTGAAACGGATCATAACAGTTATTAATGTCAACCTCAGATTGGACTACAAAGGAATAGTACTTGTATGAAAATTAGAAGTTTCATCAGCAGAACAGCCTGGAAGCTTGATTGCACCATTATCAAGGACCCCATCTAAATTGGCATGTCAATTACTAGGGTTTAGGGTGGCTCATGGGAGATGGTGAACGTCGGACCGGTGAAGAGCAGGATAGAGAATTCGAGTTGGGCAGCGCTCCGAACAATATTCAAAGGTCGATGGGAGAAATTTAATTCGATTTCTCCTTCGCTTTCTCTTCGAAAGCTGGCAACGCGCTTGCACTGCTAGGATTTTCACCTTTCGAGGACACGGGTCTCCGACCATCGTTGTGTTTGTAACGAAGGCAGCGCAATGTTGCCGTCCCATGCAAGCCTGAAAAGGATGTGCATAACCAGAAACCAATTATCCTATAGGTGATTATTACTCGAGAATCATAGTGGATAGTGGTGGTCAAGCTGCAATTATAATTTGAATCAGATCAGATTTGACACCAAATCACGAGGTTGTCCATTGTGTCTTCGGAACTGAAGATTATATGAGGAGTCAGATCATTCTTTTATTACTTCCCTCTCTTTTTGGATCAGTGTCAAATTCAAGACTAGCGAACAGTTACTCAACAACAGGGATGTATGGAGGACCTTCAGTAAAGTTGGAGTTCCTGTTAGCGATTAAAATGGGCATAAACAATCGTTCAGTGACATAGTGATCAGACCTGTTGAAGATCATAAATTAAGATGGTATTCTGTTGCGTATGAAACTGAATGCTAGTCCAGGTTTTGTGTAACGCTTCTTCATGTATCAGCAAGGGTTTTTTTATCCTTTTAGTTGGAAGGCTCGAACACTCACTGAAACTGTGGTACGTACTAATTGTAGCTTGTCCAGAACGAAGGGATTTGTATAATTCTCTAGAAGGCAAGTTCAACACGAATGCTGTAACAGTTCAGATTTCAAGCATCCAGTATTACATATGAACTAATCGAAGCTAGGAAGCTAACCTATTGGTTTGATTCATCCCTTTTCGCATGAATAAACATAAACTTATTTGAGAGAGTTAGGGACATCGTAAGAGAAAACTCACCTCTAAGTACCCTAAATGCACATAAAAAAATACTGATAAAGTTCTTACTAAATATACACGTCTGGTTATAGTTATTGCACCTAACTTGAAATCATACTGGACTTCATCTCAACTGATGAGTCAGCATTCGGGCACCTCTTAATTCTAATTTATAATCCACGGACCGAATCATTACAGTTCAGAAGTCATATTCTAGTCTGCTATTAGAATTTCCAGAAATGTGGCACAACAATGCGATCTTGGTCCAACCGTGTATTTCAGCTCAAACCTATAATTTCATCTTCTGGTTCAAACTTTCATTCACTGGTTTGGGATTAATCTGAGCTGTTTACTTTATGAATATGCAACTTTTAAATCTGACTTCATCCAGCTGTAAGTACGAGAACTAGATTGTAAAGATGAAGCAGCAAGATAGCAGCAATTGTCTTGGTATTTTTAGCTTTAAATGACCATTATTTTCTCTTTCAGCGAAAATTTCAATATCACTTTTTTATCAGTAGTCTTACTGGTATCCTGTCCGATTGGTTGACAACAATTCTATCCTATTCCGCCGGTTTCACGCACCAATATCTGAAACTTCTGTTTGGATGTTTGAGCCTGTAAATTACAAATCTGTAAATGACATCTGTCTTGTCAAGTCGGTATCCAAGTCTTCTCGATGAATACTTCTTGATGATGTGAAAAGGATGAAAATTAATAAGAGGATAAAGAATGATAGTCACTTCAGATTCAAATGAATGACATAATTTCATACGACATGATTCATGAATAAATTTGATGCTGGTTATCCTCCTCGTCATCGGATCCATATAAATGTATATGTCGACAGCAACTGAAATATTGGAATGTTTGTGATTTGCTAAATAACTGGATTGATCTCGATCGCGCAGTTATCTGATCGTTTCAGGGATTCATAACAGAAAGAAGAGATCTGCAAAGGAATTCCCCCCAGCGTGAGTTGAAAGAATTCGAAGTCGTGAGTTCCAAATCAAATTCCAGATTCTTATAGCATCTCATTGAAGGAAACTTCGAAAGCACAAGTTTAGTACAGTATGGGGTCAGTATAAGGTTGCAATGGAATGGACCCAGTTCACTTTTTGCCATACATCCAATCTGATCATTGATGCAGTTCAGCTCCTTTACAGGAGTTCCATGAAAATTCGAAATTCATGTCCTCAGATGAATTTTAATTCTCTCAACTGAATTTCCCGAAGACCCCAAGTTACTACAATGTAGACGTATCAAATGTTTCTGAAGCAAGTGAGTTGGCGGGTATATGGGGATATCCTGACTGTATAACATCATGACCTGCGTTATCTCGACTGGTACACTGTAAGAAGCTGTGGCAGAAGTACGGATGTCTTGCGAGCGCGTTGCTTCAAATAATCTTCCAACCATCCAAGTGGACTGGACTTACTGACGTTCAGTAAACTATGGAAGAGGCATACAGCAAATCAGCACATGCGTATGGAAGTTAAGCACAGAGTGTAGGCATATGTCTGTATGTCTACAGTTTTAAGCTCTGAATCAAACCACTTGGGAGCTCAAGCACATAAACTAGAAGAAACCGACATATAATGTCCATCGAACTACTACAGTCTGCACGAAAAGGATTTACTCCAAACCGAGATGGGCATTCCACGATTAAGAGAGGTCTAAGATTCTAATTTTATTGTTCATCCAAGCTAAAGGGGGAACATCCTTGCTACTGGTTGATCACTAGTTCAGTTTAGGCTATATTTCAAATAAATATCATTCTAACAACCATCTTGGTTCACCTAGAGATAGTTTCATTCGGAAACCTTACTCCAAGATTTCTTCCTAGCCCCCTTACATTCCAAGATAAACAGGAAGCATCAGCCTTGAACCTGAAAGCAGAAGATTCTCATTTTCAACATCCAGTCGAATGATATTCAATTCGAGGGTCATCCCAACTGCCAAATCCAAATCCACGAGCTGAAAGACATAATTTTTCTACTCCACCGCTTTATACCCATTTTGAGCTTCCAATCAGAATCTAGACCGCACCTAATCAACTGCTTGTCAAACGAACTGTTCAGTGTCCTCCCACAAAGATCTTCAAATTTCGGAGTCCACATGACAAGAGAATCAAGCCGCCTAGTGGCTAGCTCATTTTCTTCACCTCCAGCATCAAGTTCTCCCATGTCCTGGTTCCACTTGCTCTGTTGTAAAATATGACTTCCTGGGCTGACATGTCGTACCTTCGTGCGAAAGTTTGCTGACTCTCATTTCCTCTTAAAATCCCTCTAGATGTGTAGGTTGGCAAATCTGGGCTCAGCCTACATTACGCTTTGAACTGCTTTTAAGTTCTCCTCCAGTGGAGAAAACTTCATGTCTTGTGTTAAAGATTTACGATCCTGGTTACTTGGCTGCCTGAGTACACCTCTATCAAGGGTGGGAGGATTTTCTTAACGCACCACAGTTCATATGAACAATTCCATTCTGGACATACCTGGAGAGGTTTTAGATTCCTTGCTCTAGCTGTTGTAAAATTGTAATAACCCACTAAAGGCTAAAACTGCAATATAGTGGTAGAAAGGTCGAACCCACAGGGACATAGGTAACACACAGAGTACAAAGCGTCACATTTAACAAACTATTGAGTAGTTTGAATTCTCAGGCGACTGTCACTCCCAGAAATACTGCAAGTGTTCACTCGGAGTTCACTCGGAGGTCACACAGTGCAGCGTAATTCACTCAACACACACACACCTGAAACTACAGAAACACAACCCAGAGATTGGTTAGGACCTCTACTTAAGATTTCAGGGGGAAAGTCTCTCGCAAGTACACTCGGCGAATCTGCGGGTAGTGACTCCCAACTCCGGTTTTTACAACCCTTCCACTAGTCTTCTGCTAGCGTAGGGAACCCGGATTGGACTTCCTACTTCGGATCGAAGTCACTCACACGCGGTGAACAACACGCTCAACTCACAAAACGCGCAGAGAACACAAGTCCGCACGGAGGGACTCAACTGAGAAACGATCCAGTAACACACCATAACAGTCTATTGAAGAGTTTGAATTCTTAGGCACTTGTCATTCCCAGAAATACTACAGGCGTTACCCTGAAGGCACCTTCTGCAGCGTAACCTGAATTTACAACCAAGGCTTACACGAAGTAGCAAAACTTCACTTTGGCATTCAGGGGAAAAATCCCGAAGGAGTACAATCAAGAACAGTCACTCGAAAGTGTAAGGGGGAAACTGTTCAAGTATCTAACTCGTAACTGGCTCTGAGCATCGGCAATCACCCGCAGGTGTAGATCCGAACTACTCAAGTCTCTAACCAATGTACTAGCTTTGAACATTCGGCCGAAGGCCTTCAGCTACACAATGCGGACCGCCATGGTGTAACTCCTCTTGCGTGGTGACAGAACTAAGGACACAAACACGCAGAGAAAATGAGTTCCTGATCTGCACTTCCGAAACTGGAAAAATCCCAAGGCAAGACGCCTTGAACTACTTTATACCTTTTAAGTCCTAACTAACACTATACTCTATACCACCTGCTATGGTGCGAGCCGCAACAGATCCTACACCTGAGGAGTCGGCGGCTGCCTTCCCCTCTAACTTACAACCTAAATCTAACCCTAACCCTAAATCTGAATCCTAAGCCTACTGTACAGAGCCGCCAGCGTCTTTACATCCAAGATCTGAGGCTGAAAATTTGCAGGCATGCGTGACAGGCTGAGACCAACGGCCTTACCAAATTTCAGATCCATCCGACCGTCCATCGCAAAGATATGGGCCCCGCAAGATCTCTGAACCAAGACCGACATTCCTTCTCCAAAATCCGAGGTCCGGGGGACCCACATGCTGCTTGAATGCCGTTCCCGCGATTATGGGTAACGGCCTGCTCCTCACGTGCGACTTCACGCCCCGCCGTTCTGCTTCCCACACTTGACATAATCCCGCCAACTTCCGTCATCGGGAATCTTCTGCCACATGGCACCGAAGGCATACCGCCGAAGGCCCTTGCCCCGAAGGCCCTTGAGCCGAAGGCGGATCTTCCGCCGGCTCCTTTCCTTTCCTGCGCTGCACCGGAGGTGAGTCTCGCCTATGCGTAGGCACTCGCCTATGCGCAGGCGTTCTCTCGTCCGCAGGGATTCGCCTATCCGCAGGGAGTCGCGAGTTGCGAGTAGGCGAGCCGGCGTGTAGCGAGTAGCAAGTAGCGAGTTGGCGTTCCCCGCCGGCTCCCTACTCGCAACTCCCTGGCCCGAAGGCCCTTGCGCCGAAGGCTCCCTATCAGTAACTTCCTACACTCATAACGCATTGATCTCTTTTCCGTTCGAAGTGTTCCTGAGCTCGTTAGAACCAGCGCGTCAAGCTCTTTCCAACGAGACCCTAATCGAGTCAAGGCGTTGCGAATTGAAAAAGTAATAAGGTATTCACTTTTCCGCCGAATGCACTCTACCACATCCCTAGATGTTCGCCTAAGGCGAACATCTAGGGCCGAAGGCGTATATTCCGCCGATGGCGAAGTGCCTACGCGCAGGTGAATTCTTTCCGCCTATGCGTAGGTGAATTCCTTCCGCCTATGCGTAGGCGCTCGTCTTCGCATCTTCCGACAGTCATAACTCCATGGGTCCTCATCCATTCTAGGTGTTCTTGGGCTCATAAGAACGAGCGCGTCGAGATCTTTCCAGCAAGACCCTAACCTAGTCAAGGCGTTATGAATTGAGAAAGTTATGAGGGATTCACTCTTCCGCCAAAGGCGTACCGTCAAAGACACTCTTCCGCCGAAGGCCCTCCATCAGTAACTTCCGAAACTCATAACTCAGTGACCTCTCATCTGTTTCACAAAGTCTTGGGCTCGTTAGAACCAGCGCGTCAAGTTCTTTCCAACAAGACCCTAAGCAACTCAAGGCGTTACGAATTGAGAAAGTACGAATGAGTGATCTACCGCCGAAGGTGCTCGAAGCGGGTCCTGTAGCATGAACCGCCCGTTCCGTCCCACTGTGGCCTAAGCCCAAAACCCCTTGACTGTCCTCGATCTTCTTTTTACTCTGGTTTCGCATACTGATTACTATTTATAGCTGCTACCGCGGTACTTACTATTCAAAAATGTTTTAGTTCCGACGAAAAACAAAAAGTGGGTTACCACAAAAATGCGTCCTCTGCATGTCACATGGACTCTCTAACCTACAGGTCCTAAAACCTAAAACTAAAACTCGCAATCTCGACCTATCTTTTAATTTTTCCATTGATCCTCTAATTTTTATACGGGTTGATTTGGTCTGAATATTATGAATATTCGATCTACTTCTGAGAGCAATCTTGTCCTTGTTGGCAATCAATATCTAGCATTCAGAGTTAAGTTGATAACTAATGTATGAGTCCAAGTTTATACGCAGGTGGAGTGGATTGTTTGATACTGAGTACATCTGGACTGGTAAGCTCAAAGATGCTCGTCCCAAACCGTGCGTTTAAATTTTTTTCTCTAAAAAGAAAGTCAATATCTTCAGATGAGTTGTCATCCAAAGTGCGCATGATTGCCATAAGTTTACAGGGATCGATGCGTTGGCCATAAGTATTTTCTTCCTTGTGTTTCTAAGAAGCGCGAAAGTGACTCCATCATGAGTGCAGAACCCTCATTCCCAAGATTCACCTTGTTATATTCGTTAGTCAAAAACAGAAACAGAACTGAGGGAGATTCACCTTGTTATATTCGTAAGTCAAAAACAGAAACAGAACTTAGGGAGATTCACCTACTCTAAAAATGACATTCTAAAAACCTACTCTTAACTAATGACATCAATACAACAATAATGATTTAATTTAATATTTAGGTTGCAAGATTTGATTATTATTGTGTTTACTGATGAAACTAAAAAGAAAAAAAAAAACTGGATTGCAACAAAGTAGATAATTCAAATGTGAATCCTTTTTGAAAAAAAAGACCTAAAATACAATCATAAGATATTTGTATAGAGTTTATATTTTAAGCTTTAAAATTATTACATAAATATAAATTTTTAAATTTAATTTTAAAACTTATTGTCAAATTATAAAAACAATTGTTTTATAATCATACAAAAAATTTCCAATTGAAAATTGTTACAATATTTTTGAATGTAACTAAGACAGTAAAATCACTCCAAGAACATAGCACAAGAATACCTAATAACAAAAAGCACTCATGGAACACACTTTACATATAATTAGTTCAGAGCTGCGGACAACATCAAAAGAAAAACTTAGTCTTTATTGAGAAAGTTTCTCAAAGATGTTACTGAGAGCTTTCATCTCCTTTGGAGTAAGTCTAATTTGAATTGAATCAAAACCTTGGATTAACTACTAACAAAAGAACACGCAATTTGATTTTGATTTTAATATAGAATTAATTTATTTTATTGACCTAATAATACAAAAAATTGTATTTGTGTTTATTGTATATAACATAGTATTAAGATATGTTTTAGAATATGCGAAAACAAGCAATTTGTTTATAATCTCATAAGAAGATTTTTAATTCCTCATTGCAATACAAAGTATGTATACAATTACATTAGGATTAATGATATTTTTTAAGAAAAAAAAATTTATTATTTGAAAAACAATGTATATTTTACTTTTTTGAAGTCAAATATTTGCAACAAATTATCATCTAACAAATTATCATCAGCATAAAATCAAAATTTTGCATTAAAATATAAGATTAGATTGATGAATATTGAAACTAAAGCCTGAATCAAGTTTTGAAGTATATTTTTGATAAACATTATTCTAAAATCACGATTCAAATATACCGCTTTTAATAAATAAAAATTATTATTTTTTATTTTGAAAATTAAATACAAATGATCTTGAATACTTATTTTATTCAAAAAATAAAATCAACTTCAAGATTAAATTTTTAACTGAATTTGACATTAGCAAACTTTATAAATAATATTCAAAACTAAATAAATAAAATCATATGAACATGATGTATGTTGAAATTGCTCTTTTTTTATAGATTTTTGTATAAAAATTTTACCTTAGAATTTTTTAAAAAAAACAGAAGTACATAATTGAATCACTTGTAAGGCTCCGATCGGATTTGGCTAAAATCCGATAACCCTAGTTCAGATCGAATTGGGTTCGGGTACAATGCTATATTCAACCTGAATACTCAAAAATTAATAAAAGCTTTCATTATGGGAGCGTTTATTAAATGACATTAGTCTGATATTACATTAGACTAATGTCACTTACTACTCTGAAGCCACTATCTAGATTATGGAGTTGTGATGCAGAGGACGGTTCATCGTTGAAGGCGCATAAAAGCTTGAAGAGATAATTAATTTTATACGTCAGGCAAAATTTTATTGCTACAATCCTGGAGATATGAATCTTCCATCTGACATCAGGAGAATTATGACAGGGATGAGATCTCAAGACATGTCAACCATACCTATATAATCCAAGACTCATAGGATATCACATGAATAGATGTCAGAGTCTTTGCAAGATTTCAAGCTATACAGCGAAGAAGATCAACACCGTTGATGTAACTCAAGCCTCAGGTATGAATTCCATGAAAACTCGAGTATGTGGTCTGAATGTTTTCGACGCTCTTATTCTCATCTACCATTGAATCGATGTCTGCAATGAAGATTCTAGCAAAGGCGACGTTGCCACTGTCCCCGGCAATCCAAACAATGCTCACTAAGAGAGTGAAAGGAATCTTTCATAACCGGGCTCCCGTTAGATAGGTTGCTAGGTCAGCCTCAAATTTGGAAAGTGAGCATGCAGGCTACTCCAGCAATGACAAGATTGAAACTTTAGCAATTGACGGTGATTCAAAATAGACTCCAAAGTCAACAGACATAGACCTCGCCATCTTTGAAGAGGAAATCTGTAACGAACCCAAGAATTATGGTTTATGAACACATCAATCACTTAAACAAACATGTCAAGATGTTATTATTCCATAAATATTGCGCTAAATCATGATGCATTTCTTAAGATGCTTTATAGAAGACTAGAGTAAGCAAAACAAATCAGATGAACCATGTGAAGAACCATCATAAAAAGCAATATTTTGAAAGTGGTGGTGTAATGATTGAACCAATGAATTGCTACATGTAAAACTACTCAGCTCTCAAAAGGAAGATAGGAGCGAGCTCAGATATTTTTGACAAACTTATTTGTGAGTCAATTGAGAATTTTGTGTTGTCTAAGGTTGAAGGTTTCACATCATTAAATCAAAGTCATTTTTAAGGCTTCTAAAAATATTGTTCAAATATAAGCGAGACAATGTGATGATTCCAAATTTGGTGGTCCTTCGGAACAGTAAAAAAGCTAAGAAGATGAAAGATAAATTTAAAAAGTAGCTTCCAAAAAACAATTCTCTCGTACAAATCATTGGATTTGTCAACATCTAAGAGTCAATTTTCTATTTTGGCAATAATTATCCATTTTTTCTGTCAATACTAAACTCTTTATAAAAAGCTTCTAGCTTTTACGTACACAACTTATCATATCGGAGCTGGAATGGCAAAAGTTGTACAACAAACGCTGAAGGAATTTGAAATTGTTAAGCGTTTTGGATGTTTGTTCATGAACAATGCCTCAAACAATGACACTCAAGTTTCAACTCTAGCGGATTCTTTTGGCGATTATTGCATTCATGAAGAAATATCAAAGGTGTGGAACGCAAATGATTCAAGTATCCAATATCTGTCACACATTCTCAATCTTTTTGTGAAAGTGTTTTTCAAATCTTTAGAAGAAGTCAACGTTATTTCAAACAACGATAAAATTCCAACCAATAACGCTTCTAATCTTATCCAAAGGCTGCATTTTATAGTGAAAAAATTGCACTCCAATCCTCAGCAAAGAAAGCAATTCCTTGGATAATGCAACCTTGTCAATTGTGAAAATTTGATGCTAATCTTAGATGTTTTAACCCGTTGAAACTCATGATATTATATGGTTGAAAGAACAAAAAAAAAATCAAAATTTATTCAAGAATTGACTGCGTATTGATACTCAAAATGGAAATATCAAATGGAATCAATTGCAATCTAGTGATGATGAATGTGAAATGTTTCATAGCATATGTGGCCACTTAAAAAGATTTGAAGAGACCTTGAGATTAATGTCAGGTAGAAGTACCCAACACTCTACTTTGTAGTGTTATTTATGTTGATTTGTTCTCGTATATTGAAGAACAAGTAGTTATTATTGACAATTTGAACCCAATGAAGAACGATTTGTACGCTACACATCAAGTTCACTCCAAGTACTACTCTTTCATGGATGATTTTTATTTCTATATGTTGTATGTAATCTTGGATCCAAGATTCAAAAACACATAACTTGAGCAAAAGGAGCTCAAATGTCTTTATCCAAGATTTATAAGTACTATTGTTACGCGGTTGAAATAGTTCATAATTGACATGAAAATGTTTCGTGGTGTAGATGAAATCAATTTAGTCCAAATGATTCTCCCACATGAACCTCAACAATCAACAATTTTTCCAATCATGTAAGCTCATTGCAATACCGATAATGAATCGCAAGATGAGGTCAACATATAGCTATTCTTACGATCTGAAGATCCTACTGTCTACATTCTAGAAAAGTGAAAAGTTCATGGAAAATAGTTTTCCATTACCAGTGCATTTGCAAATGATGTTCTTTCTATCCCAAGGTCGTCAATGGCCCACGAGCGTATTTTCAATTGCAAACGCAATGTGAATGGTCTGTGACGGTTTGCTCTTATTCCGCAACTTTAAGTACTGTGTTTTGAAATGATTTGCAATAATCAAATAATTTATTTTTTTTAACAATTATTTTCACATTCTATCTAAATCAACTTGACCTCGATTTGATTGGCTTTGGGTTGAAGGTCAAATCGGATTCCATTGTGCACTACTTACTTGTATGTTTTGTGCAGATTTCAAAGATTATCTAATCAATCGAATGAATTTTTCAATGGTTTCAATTATATTAAATATATTTTAATTCTATATGTTTTATCTAAATCAAAATTTTAAATAAAAAAAATCAAAAATTAATACTTTGTTTGCGCTAGCAAACCCACGTGCATAAACACCCATAGTCACAGCCCTTCTTTCTAAATTGTGACACATAGATTTTATACTAGCTTGTTAGAAAGTGCCACATAACTACTTTAACTTATCAATATAAATTAAAGTCAAAAAATACTTTTTTATATTGAAAGTAAATCAAATGTATCAAAAAATCAATGATGAAAATAATCTAATGTATTGTTTCTTACGTATTTCTAATTCAACTCATTCAAACATTTGGACATAAAGAAATCAATGTTTATTGCAAATTTTTATGAAGTTTTATTTTTTCTAGAAATTGTAATAATTATAATTTAACAGAAATTTTGCAATAAATTTATAAAATATATGACTAAGATTTTTTATACAGTCTCGTTAAAAACTTATTTATGTTTTTATGTGCATAGTCATTCATATATATATGATAATTAATTTTTTTAAGTAGAATGGAAAACCAAATACATGTTACGCCCGGATACAAAGTGATGAGCTCCGCTATGTAACCTTGAACCGCACCTTTAGATCCGAAAGGTGTAAAAGAAGGCGCAAGATCTCCAGATTGCGTTATGAAGTATTCTATTGGTACTGCAACCGGCACTATCAAAATACTAACAAGTTTTTATCAGAGACTTTTCCCGACACAGCAAGCAAGGCCCGTCAAATGAGAAGCTTGCCGAAAGAAACAAATGAGCTTTTAGGGTTCTCTGAAAAAGGAGGCAAGCACGGACGCAGCAAGGTATTCTCCCACCTCCCAGTTCCAAGTTAAACGCGGGTTCAACAATCTATGCACTGACTGCCTCTTTGATTTTGATAACATTTGACATGATACTTGTGGGTGTGCTGACCAATTTCTGACACAATATTCCTTGGAGGTCATTGACTGACTGACATAAACTGCAAGTTCTTTCCAATTTGCTTTGTGTTGTCTATTGTCCCGAATTCCGATTTGCCAACTTGCATCTTCATTTCAAACAATTGACCTGCTCCAACATTTGGCTCTCATTTCGTATGCTTTCGCCTTTGCCGATGACAAGTTTCCAAGAAGGGATCAGACTTAGCGCTGCTATTTTGGGCGGGCTAGCTTCACTTCTCAGTCGGTTGTGCGACTCTTATGGTCGGTTATTGGGTAGATTGTGCAAAGGAAATTGAAATTAATCCTCTAGTATTTATTTATGAAGGTGAGCTTTGACAGGGTTCAATTTCTGTGAATGCTTGCGAGAACCTAGAAAACGCTAAATTCGCTACAAAGCCAAATCGTTGACTTCCCGCATCGAATTTGCGAAGTATCGTTCGACGAAGATTGGCGGAAGCTGTAAAAAGCGTTGAATTGTTTGCATTCCAGTTTCTCTCATAGTTTACTCATTTGCTACATGTACACGAGATTTCACTCGTATACTTGCCCCATGTAAAGACGACTCATGCCATCAGTCCCAAACTAATTGTAGCAGATGCTCACCTCTGCCATGGCAGAGGTTTAGGGGTTTAGGCAGAGGACTAGCAAGAGAGAATTACTTTTTTATTCTTCCAGCTTCTATGTTTATACAATTGAGTGCTGACCAGAATGCATGTGCAATCACTTTCTGTCTTGGACAATATCCCGAACTATCTGAAAGCGAGTCCAATTCACGTGGAAGACAAAGTCTGAAAGCCATGTCCTCGGAATCATTGGTCCTTGCATTATGTTTTGTCCCACAGCCTCCGCGAATGAGAATCTGTCGAAGCAATCTCGTATCTGCCCCAGTAGCCAGTTCCATGGGAGACAAATTCAAAATTTGAGATCTGGACATCTTCTGGATGAACACGCATTGATCCTCTGAGAGCACAATTCCTTTAGTTTAATGAGCGTCGGGACATGACTTAGTCAGAAGACGAAACGAGTGAGCTCATTGGGCCTGATCACAGTCAACTTCGTCGCCCGCTCTGGAAGAAGGAGTTATGCTAAAACAAAAAGCACGACCTTTTCGATGTTCGGTTCGTGGATCTGAACGCTGGGGCGGGAGAGAAAGCATCAAGGGATGGCGTACTGATCACCGTACACGCTCCACTGCAAGGGGCTGTCGAGGTCGAAGTTGTTGTTTTGGAGAAAAACGCGCTGGGCATCGTCCACGCGACTGGTGTCCTCGTGAGCAGACTCGGCCTTCATGGCCTCGACGCGAGCGTTCAAAAAGGCGTCGAGGTAAGCGGCCTCGTCGCCGCCCTGGCTTGGGGGACTCTGAGACTCCAAAGCCGTCTGGCGAATGCCACCGAAGGACATGGAATCGTCGCCGGGGCCGTGCATCACCAGAGCGTCGTAGTAGATGAACTGCCCCAGAGCTCGAAGGCCATCCTGCTGGCCTTGCTCCACGGCCGGGTCGAAGTAGACTCGATCGCGCTCGTCGTCCTGGCACTGCTTGAACACCGAGCTCTCGGCAGCCTGCTGCCAGTCGCTGACGAAGTCATCGCCCAGGCCCTCGTGCGTGTCGGATCCCACCGCAGCTCGAAGCGCTGGCAAGTATTTGGCCAGAACGTTTCCGGGCTCTCGATTTTCGTAGAGCTCGACCAGCTCCAGCATGTCCCCAGTGCCGGATGTGAACCCGACGAGGCCGCCTGTGTAACCACGCCCGTCTCCGATGTCCTCAATGTACGAGTATTGTGCCCTCCAGTCGAGAGACGAGTTCTCGGCGCTGGACACGAGTTGCATTGCAATGTCCTTCTTGGCCGGGGTGGACAGATCATCTGCTAGAGCCAAATTGTGCGGAAAGCACAAGAGCAAAAGCACGAGATAGCGGGCCGTCACGCCTCGACAGATCGAGATTGTCGCCATTCGGTTTGAGCCAACAGGCCTCGAGTTCTCTACGCAAGGTGAGATTGAAGAGTGTGAGCAAACTCTCGACTGCAGCGGTGGTACTCAGAGCACCGAAGGCCAAAGGTGCACTGAGTCTGAATTGGATGATCGCATGACTTATAGTCTCCGATCTGGTCCACTTGACTTGTCCTAGAAAGTTTGCGAGTCCCTCGGTGCTCTTCGGTATGTTATTGTGTATAGGTCATTTTTCGTATGTCATTATCTGCAATGAGACCAGTCAGAAAGTCCTTGTTGATATCTACTTTTCGTACAGTCAACACGCTTATCGCTCATTGCATTGACTCTAACAGTCTGTTTCGTTCGCGGAGCGCTGATCGCTGTTGAGTCTTGAGCCCCATAATTCTTAGAGATTCCCATTGGCGTTCATTCATCTGTCGTAACGCGACTCGAGTATTTTACAACGTATTCTCGCAAGGTGAGAGTATTGACGAGTTGCTTGTGAAAAATCGTTCAGCTTAGCGAGCAAATTTGTATCGTATTTCTCACGGATCTGTACTGTAGGTGTTCTGTGCTAAAATTTTTAAACTGGAACTGAGCCACCTTACTGTGAACTAGTTTGTATGTGCGCAACGTGAACCATTTCATGTTGTCGGGTCGAATGTGAAAGGGTCGACGACATATTGTCCAACTGGATGGAAGCTGCGGGAAGGAGAACCAGTTTTGCTTTCTGGGTGTAAATTGACCTTTGAGGACAGCTTCTGAGTACAGAAATTGTGCTCCAAGCACGACTTCGAAGGCAAAGGACCACTGCCGATTATTTGCCGAAACGTCCTTCGCTGACATGAACTTGTTGATCTACGTGATTACAAATTCATAACAAGCTCATACGATGACGATGCAACCATTATTACGGCACTTGAAAATAGCAGCACTTATACTCATATGCTCTTGGTTGCATTTTGTTAACCATTACTCTGTTCGCAGTAAACCGGACATATGTGTGCTATCATAAAAGAAAAATGGTTGCTGTATGGGATACGGGGTGAATAGCGCGTAAGCCCGTATGAAGTATTCACCCCATCTTTTAGTAGGGTTTATGAGGTATTCACCTCGTAAGCCCTACTACATGATGTGACGAAAAAAATAAATTGTGTTGATTCGTAAATAATTTACTCATGCACTTTACTAAAAACTGGTATTTCTTGATTTACAGAAATCATAAGTTGTAAGTAAAATGTAATTAAAGAACGTTTTTTGCTATATATAAACCAGATTCATACATCTATCTACGTGATATTAGATCAATACAACAAGAAGTTTCTGAGAGCAAGGGAAAACTTCTCTGATTATTATAAAACTTAACCAAATGAATAAGTTCGATATGCAGTATATACCTTGTATATGTCAGTTAAACATGTACAAAATGTACATGTCAATTGTGCAGCTCATCCGGGTGAGACCTTGCACTTTGTATATAAATCTTTTTATTGACCTTCGAGAACCTTGTGGGGCTAACGTGGAATGCTTATGTAAGGTTGGGATGAAAAGCAAGCATTGTTTTTGCGAACGGTTTTATATTTGTTGCTGAATAGTTCTTAAATGATCTCGGCGTAGAAGACATTAATTTGATTTTGTAGATATTAGTGGTCTGATATTTGTTGCATTAAATTTGTTCTTCTATCTGGACAGTTCTTTGACTAATACCATATTCGTCGTTACTTTAGCATGGGCCCTCTGAATGAAGACTTTTAGAAAAATGATGGATCAACATTCTCGAAGAGTGTAACTAGGTGGAGTTCAGACCAAACTGCAACTATTCTCAGCTCTCGAGGCCAATGCGCGTAGTCGTGAACTGTGGAAGACTCAATAAATTGGAGAAAATCACCGCTGAGGCATCTTTGACTCTTGCATTTGCAAATGTGTTGTGTCAGAGTAAACATGTGGAGAGCGATGGAGCACTCGAGGTAACGCTGTACGCTTGTATGTGTGTAGTGGCCTCTATTGATATATTAGCTGCGTTGCGGATGTCAAGCATACGAACCTTGAAAATCACTCGCCCAGCAAGCGAGGAAGTAATTCAAAGTGCTGCTATTCCTACAGAAAATTGGTGGCTATTTATGGAAAAATGCCCTGTATATTTTGTGAGTGTAGCACCAATGTCTCCAACACCCAGGATGCAGATCTATCTGGCTGTGGATACGGGCAAGCTGCTCACATGGTAGCGATGAGAATCTGGCAAGGTTCGTGTGTCTGTTTCGAATCAATTTTCAAGCTGCATATGCCCACTTTTCAAACTCAGAGTTTTGGTTCCCCAAGCTAGCTATCTATCGTATTCCAATTCCAATTTGGTACTACGACTTGCAACGATATCCAATTAACAGCATGCTCGTTTATTATCCAGCACTAACAACGTGTACATTGGTTCGCTCTTTTTCCTGATTTGAATGCAGGACAATCCTCTATTACCACCAACATAAATTGGATATTTTAAAAAGTTCACATGAACGCTGCTTCGTCCGCTCTTACTTTATCTTGTTTATGTAGCACATAAACAAGATAGATACATGCAGGCACGCTGACGGTGAGTAAGACACCTCACAAAACTCGGACAGCTCAAGACGAACAGGTCTCCAAACCGCAAATCCACGAGAAGAGCCAAAAGACGGTCAAGCGAGAAGGAAATGATTGTTTTCGTTTCACGACCCATGAGTGAATATGTAAACATATCACTGCATGCAATGAACACAAATCGAGAATAAATATAATTGGGATTAAACTCGACAAGAAGCTTGCTTACACCTGTCCTTTTCATGCAATGCTTTGGACATAGCGAGGAAGGAAGCTTCTGACGTCCGGTGACGGTAAACCTCTAAAAGAGAAGATGCTACATCGGACCCTAAGGATCGAGCTTCCGGTTTGGATGCCAAGCGAGCCATTAATGGAATCCAGATTTCTGGTGCTGAAGAAACTGCATTAGCAAAGGCTTGGAATCCTACTTTTACCCGCCCGCCAAAAGAATCGGACACCTGCACAATAACAATCATGAAGCAGAAGATTATTCTTCTCTTTCACAGATTAGAGGTCACAGAAAGCTGCGAGAGAGAAAGCTGCGAAAGCAGAAATTGGCTCGTAGAGCTAGTCTAATTCTTCAGGCTCTTTCACGAACTGGTGAGACATGCAACGCATGAGAGATGATTGCAAACCCACCTTCTCCTCGTCCTTGGGTGTTTGTGAGCTGGACGCAGTGCCTGGATCCTTCAGACTTCTCTTATGTCCTCCATCTGCAGTCCCGTCTTTCGTGGACATCTTCGGACGTGGAGTGATCTTCTCTCCTGTCGCCGCCTTCAGTTTAGTATCTGCATCCATCTCCTGCTGCCACAACCTCGTTCCTCGAAGGCTTTTGCCAGGTTTTTTACCCCAAACATTAGCAGTTGTGTATCTACTCCAAGGAAAAGAACTGGAAGTGCCTTCTCGTGAGAAACCCCATGGATATAGTTGCCAAAGGGGATTTCCTTGCGGTTTAGAATACTGGGTGTCGTCCTCTTCATCAACTTTGCTACTGGTGCTAGAATCCCGAGACTTATCTCGGAAGTTATGATACAACTCATCGAAATCAAGATACTGTGCAATGTATTGCTGTAGTAGAAGGTCTGAAGTTTGAGTAATATCCTGAACCAGAAGGGTTCGGACCCTTGTCCCTTTTCCTGACAATATAAACTCTAACACATCCATTGTGGCTGACGCCACAGCTCGGGTATTGAAAGCACCCTTGATCCCAGCAGCTGCTCTACGTCCCAAACCGTCCCGTACACTATATCGCTTTGCTTTGCTTGGATCGTCACTGATTGACGTGGATTGCTCAGCAATTGCAAAAACCTATCAACAAAAGAAGTGTAATATGAAGTAGCAGAGAGCAGAAATTGACCAATACGATGACTGTAGTAACAGAGTAACTTTGAGCCCATAAGAATCCACAGTTTCACGGAACAGGATAAGAAATGGATTGTGCAACCTAACATGTCTCTTCGCAGATTCTCTACCAGGAAATAAGAAGAAAAGCAGACAAGGATTTGATTTAATACTCTTTTGTAACCATGACTTCTCCCTGCAGATACCACATTGTTAATAAACGTAACAGAGGGTAGAAGGGGCAAAACTATTTCAGTGTATTATGCTAGTATTATACAATTCATCCCGCAGATATCAATTACTTCAGTATGACATGCAAAAAGTTTCCAGCTTACCAGGCGCTCCAGACGGTGCCATCGGATAGATCCATTATTTCGAATAAGAAGCTCTCTTAAAATTTCTCGCATTTCAGGATCGGGATCCGCCAGCAATCTACCCACAATAAAAGGATATGCACTAGCCACCACTTTAAACTCAGGGTCCAACACCGTGGCAGTGCCTTCCAGAGAACCCAAAGCTCTGATAACCATGGCGTATTCTGGAGGTAAACGAAAATTGAACTGGTACATAACGTCTGATAATTGTGTCATGATGCCCTGTACACGGATGTATATAGTTGATTTAGTTGCAACTAGGACAAGGAGCAGTTAGAACTTCGAGACTTCGTTAGACAGTTAGAAGTTCGTGACAGAATATTGACCTCCTGATCATTTAAGCAGCAGAAATACTCTACAAAATCTATTGGCCTTACGTGAAACGAGAACAAGTCAAGAGCACAGGATCTTCAACAGGTACCAAATTTTAAAAGGAACACACCATTATTTTCAGAAAGAGAGGAACTACCTGAAAGTCCAGCTGTGACTTCGTTCCCTCGTCTCCAAATGTTTCATTCAAAGCTTTGGCAATCGGTGCAATGTCTATTTCTTGTGGTAAGAAACCAAGAGTCTGAAAATCCTTCGCCAAACCTACTGAATCTCGATTAACGAAATGTATAATCTGCAGAGACGACAGAACACAACATTTCATCCAAAGTGTTAAATAACTGGAACATGTGAATACATGCGGCATTTAAGCTTACTACAGTGGTATTTGAGGATTAAATGATGCGAATCAAATAAAAATTGAGATGCACAAGAAATATAGCAAGAGATTTACTCACTGTTCGTATAAGTCCGATTCGATATTCTCTGCGAATTTCGCTCATCATGCCAAAGTCAAAGTAAGCTAGCACACCTTCCTTGGTTACCACAAGGTTTCCGGGGTGCGGGTCTGCATGAAAAAACCCTTCTTCCAGCAGTTGCCTGAGAGAACAAAAGACTCCCTGCCCAAATGGCCTCTAATTGTGTGAGCTACATCTACCACGTCCTAACATGCTAGAGAATTGGTAGCTCACGACACATTTACTCAATTTCGACTAAAAAGAATAAGGCAACAATTTGCTTAAATGCTTCCACAATCTGCGTCATCATTGATAAGCTAAACATGAAGAACTGTGATTCATAGATCTGAGGGTCATGGGAAATGGATCATTGTTAAGAAAGGTAATACTAACCTGATCAACAACCTGTGTGGTATTTAAATTTGCTTTCCTCAGTGAATCTCCATCAGTCAATTTCAGACCGTCTATCCATTCCATTGTTAGAACTCCTTTGCTAGAAAGAGGCCAATATACTTTGGGAACTTTAACAACTCCTTCGATACTGGTCTCACTATTTTTCAGTCGTATCCTCTCCGCTCCTCGAATAGGTTTGTGTCCTGAGAAGCTCATCGTAGACTTGAGTTACTAACAAAATGAGCCGTAAAACTTCATGCATACATGAAGTGAAAAAAGTTTCGAGCATTTTGTAGTGTTTCTTTCTTGCAGAGCAACATAGTACAAAAGTGATCGACAGCTTAAGAACCTTGCAGTATATCCACAACTATTTATAGCATCGACATTTCTCGCTATCTACGCTGCGGATGCACGTATTCGATTGCAGATTGTCATGATTGTGATGAGTTGCCTCTTGTCCTTTCCTACAAAGACAACACTAGCGTTCATCTTCACGTTTGGGACTAAAAATTACCACGGCGAAGAGGACTTTTAATTCAGCAACTTTTTAGATGGCAGATGTTGGCTTACAAACAGAAATAATTTAAATTCAAGTTCCACCCTGCCATTCAGTTTCAAAAATGTATCATTCATTAATACTGATCAGGAAGAGTCGAGATGACATACCATCGTCCTCCTGAGGTATCCCATACAGCTTGGCAAAGCGTTCTGCGTACCGCCCTTCTCGAACATAATCAACTTCTTCAAACATACGCTCAACCTAGAGTCAATAAGAGACATCAGCTTCCATACGCATACCATACTGATATCTCGTGCAACATTATCAAAAACCTTGAAGCAGAAGAGCTTCTATGACACTGAAAACGATTTAGACAAATAGGGGACTGGAGGTAGATGTTGACGACCCTCGTACCATCTCATTCAGCATGGCAAGGAGGTCACTTCGAGCTCCAGCAAAACGTTGCAATGGTGGGCCGAGTAAACGTAGAAGATGTGCATCAAGTGCCAAGCGTCCAGTGACCCCTGGCCTCTGCACCTTGACAGCCACCGACTCCCCTGAATGAAGTCGCGCTGCTTTTTCACACCAAAATACATGAGAATCTGACTAGCATTCTCCCTTAAAGGTCATCAATAGTGTCCGTCACCTAATATCATCCTCTTCCCTCAAATAGATTAGAGCCTGAAATAAGAGGCCGGATATCCGTGTTCATTTAAGATTTGCTCGTAAATATTTTCCATTCTTAGCCCGTGTCACCTGAAACTGAGAGTAATTTGGAATTCTAGTCGCTATGTTGGAGCTGAAGGCTTTCGGTCGTCAGTCTGAGGTACCTTTATAGACTTGACCGAGAGAGGCTGCTGCCACCGGTTCAGGGGTGATGTATGCATATAATTGAGAAGCCGGTGCACCTAATTCTACTTCCAGAAACTCCAAAGCTGTAGAGGTAGGGTAGGGAGGAATTTGATCCTGAGTCAAGATAGTACAACAAGTCAGAAATGACCAAAAAGAGAACACACATGAACGCAAATGAGACACTAGAACAGTAAAATCTATACTCCTGTTTTACCTTATATATTGTTGATTGAAAGGTGTTGCGGCGCGAAGCTCACAGTTGTTATCTTATTACGCACGTCTGTTTCATGATGGAAGGAATTAAATACAGAGACAAACCTGCAACTTAGCGAGCTCTTGACAGTAGGCAGTGGGCAGAATGTCCGGGCGTGTGCTAAGCGCCTGACCTAGCTGCATCACAATGCTATCATCGAATAAGTAACTGGACAGACTCTTCAGGAAATATAATGTAAAATACTCACATCGAGACCATTTATTAATCACCTTACAATGTGAAATTTTCCTTCCTCAAATTTCTCCAGATCTGAACATCTCTCTACTGAGACTATGTCATATACACCCAGGAGCTCTAATAAAACAAATATTTAAGAATAGACTTATCCAAAGCTGGGCCTAGTTAGATGGTACTCGAACATACAATTCCAGATAGTATAGTATCAATAAATCGCAGACCCGTGCTTAGAAACTTACCTTGATATAGAAGGGACCTAATCGTATAAGACTCCGCCGCAACTAGAAATTACAATCAAGGATGTCAGAATCTCCTACGAATCTTTGTTTGAGAAAGTAAATTCAGAGTCAAGTGTGTGCAAAGCGTATCACAACATCATCAGAATAAACCGTCTATACCACTTACATAATTTTCGTACAACGGTTTCCACTGCACATCAGTTCAGTGGTGATTACTTGAAACACTATCATCATTAACACGGTCTAGACATCAAGAGTCGCAGATTTGCTGAGTCAACAGTCCGTCTCAAGAACTTAATGCTAGAAAAAACAATTGCTTCATTTAAGAGGAGTATATACAGGTATCCCAATCGATATGTGAAGTCAAGGAAGCGTGATACCCTTGCAGCTCGCTTTTGAATATCCTTCTCCACCGTTTGGCCGATGCCTAGAAGCAGCATTTCCACAATTATCACAGTGGCTCTACGGATTACTGGGAATGGCCGGAAACGGTAATACCGTGAAAACTCCTCTGGGTTGTAGATAGTCCATTCTGGTGCTCCACGACCAGTAGATCCAGAATGAATGCTCCTCCTATTTCCACCATGGAAACTGCACCAAGGACAGAAATTAGCAAGAACATACAAAACTATTGTGATACTTACTGATTCATTCACATAACTTTTCGAAGCCAAGAAGAGCCAGCAAAGAAATCCACTCCGGGGTAGTATTAGCTTGAAATCGCCACCTCTAGCACTTGACAGTGATGTATCAACGCTCACGCTTTAAAGCTCTATTATACTTCATAAATGCAGTTGACTTAACAAGCATGATGTAAGCGCCGAATCATCTATTCTCTGATCCATGTTCAATGAAAATACCTGCACTAATTTCGGCTACTGCATGCCGAAACGTATAACAACCATAGAGGAAGATAAACAAGACTTACGGTGGAAAAGGAGTAGAAGATTCAAGGGAATGCAAGGGCCGAGTTTCAGGAGAAGTAAAGGTATTATTCGATAACCGTGAAGCGCTGCTGGTCCCATCTTCTGCATCAAAAGGGCCTACGGAAGCAGCCAACAGAGCTAATCAATTGAACAGGTAAAGCCTTGCGTACATTGCAACCTGTTCCTCAAAATTGGGCAAATAGTCATCAACGTTCTCAAAGCTAAATTGCAAGCTTTCCAAGCACTAGGAATTGTTTCAAAAGTTTTTTCAGATGGAGGCACATGCATGAAAACGGCACAAATGGATAAAACGTTAAGTTCAAAAGCGGGTTTAGGGTTTAAGGGTGCATCCATCACTCAATTCTTTGACTGTGAAGTCTGAACTTGCAACCAAAATATGAGTCCATATATTTCGAGTATAATTTTTGGAGACCAAGAAATTCTTACGAAAATTATATAAAAATTCAGCACACTTCTGGTATTTTAGAACCCCGTGCCTTGAACGATATGACAGACGAGGATTACTAACCTCCAAGCAGAAGCCGCGATAGCTGAGAACTGCCAAGTCGACTTTGGCGATGCGACCTTATCAGTAAACAGAGTGTCCCCATCGGCTGTCACTCCTCTGTTCTCATCCTTTGGAAAAATAATCTTATTACTTGTAAATGTGATACGGGTTTTCCAAATTCCCCAATCGAAAAACTTCTTGTGAATTTCGATTAACATCATCGAGACATGGGTTGCCCTACCCTGTCCAAGCTTCTCCTCCTCGGTCGGGGGCAAATTTATTTCAATGAATTTGAAGGTACTAACCGAAATAAATTCCACCAAAAGCTGAATCACAGTTTTCGTCTCGACTCACAAATGCAAAATTCGGCCAATTTACTTCGCCAGGTTCTCAACCGCAGCGAACGTATTCCAAAGAACCGGATATTTTTGCCAGAGCACTGCTGTCACATTTCTGACGCATGAAAAGTCCGTACGTGGAAGGATCCAAAAACTCCGCAGCAGCTGCTGCTCTTACTGTGGTGGTCAGGAAAATTCGAGCAACTCTCAAGCTATAAAGATCTCACAATCACTCATTCCGCCAATCAACGAACCTGGAACAAGGATGAAAATGACAACGAGCTAAAAACTACAGTACTATGTTGCTTGGGCTACTCGAGCGAAGCATGTAGCTGGTCGATGGGAGAGAGCTGCGGCAGCGAGTAGGCGAGTCGATCGATCAGTGAAGAGGAAGAAGATGAAGAACTCCGCATGCAGGGGACCGATGGGACCATACGACAGTGCCAAATTCGAGGTGAGGGCGGAGCAAGCACATCTCCTCTTCGCTTTCGCTTTCTCGGGCCTGACTCGTCATCATGCTTCCCTCCTTGACATGTCCAATCAGTCCTATCCCTCCGCGTGCCTTGTCCACGCGGCGCTGTCGCAGCACTCCACTTCATCTACTCTTAAGGATCCTCCTTGCCATATTACTCGGCTTGCCCTGCTGCCTCCTCTTGACGACTCTGTTCTCCTAATTATTGTAGACTGATTAGGGTCACCACAAGGTACCCCATCTGATCATGCGCAGCGCGGCTATTTTTTTATTCCTAGTTCCTCTAGGGCGGTTCACAGGAACTACTCGCCTCGGACTTTGTGATATGTTTCTGAATGATTGAAGTCCGTGGATTAAAAAGTATATTAAGTCCGTATAACTTATGTATATTGGTATAATGTAACATATTTTCATAAGAAAGTGATAACTTGTTACATTTTTTATTTTAGATGAATCAATATGCATCGTGTTTACTAAAACTTAACCTCTGTTTGAAATTAAATTTTTCCTAGTCTGAAAATTACATATGAAAAGTATCAAATCAAAGATTGAAAATTTACTAACAAAATCATATTAGTATTGATATAAATATGAATAAAATTTATCCTAATTCATTTAACTATTCTTTTTGAGCATATTATGTCAAATAAAAATAGTTGAACAAAAATTTAAATGTATTGAAAATCACAAGGGGTATAAGTTTTTTTATGAAAAAAACTAGAAAACAATTTCATTGGACAAAAAATCTAGTCGTACCTTTTTCCAGATTTCACTGATTAAAATATAAGATAATTGATTACTGGAACTGATTCATCTACTACTGAATTAAGAAATATAATAAATACTGCACGTTTTAACATTTGCAATTATGAATGAAAGTGTATAAATTTTACATATCATTGATGCTGAATTGTATGGAAAAATAAAATTTACTATGAATAAATTATTCATGACTTTTTTTTTGCAACAAATTTTATTTCATGCACAAAAGATTTTTACATGTTGTTTGTGTACGGTGTTAGTTATATTATTCTATTTATTAAATGCAAGATCATCAATAAGTGTCAAAAAATTATTAAATGCCTATGGACTTGTCCACTTTTTTAATGAAATAACTGTGCAAAATTTGAAGCATTCAAGTTAAGCAAGTGAATTTGTGACACTATATTAGAAATATTTATTTTTTATTCATTTATTACAAATTAAACATATTTAACACAGAAAAAAAAATTCTATAAGTCTCATCGGGATCAAAAAAATTGCTTAAATTTATTAATTAGAAAATTATTTTATTTATCTCAGAAATTTATAAGTCTATTCAGTCAAAATAGCTAAAATTATTACCAAATGTGACATTTATTCACTATGATATTCTATAAAATTAATTAAAAAAAAGGAAAGATCACATCAAGATCAAGATCACATCTTCAAAAGTGATCTTGATATTCTGATAAAATTAAAAATATAGGAACGTGACACATTCATGACACATAATCATCTTCAATTTGAAGCTTGCAGAAACTTACCACAATTATACTTATCACATATAATGGTATTTTATAAGAAAATATCTCAAAGTTCAAATCAAAGAACATTATTTTTTTAAATTCAATCTAATGATATTAAATTTTCAAGTTATCTCATATGTATTTCAAAAAATAAGCGAAGAAAATAAATATAAAAAATTCATATTTTTTTTATGTGTTCAGAACTTGAATTTTGAGCTTATAAATATCCATAAATTCATTTTTTTTCTTTTAAGTATGAAAATCTTCATGTTTTTTCAATGGTGAAAGACTTTTGCTGAAAATTAGATCAAAGACATATTTTGTACTATTGAATATTACAAAAAATCTCAAATTGAATATTCTATTCAATTTGAGAGGAACTAACATCACTATTTAATGAAAACATATCATACCATAATTAGTTTATCAAATCAAAATAAAACTATTAATATTTATTTAAGAAGATATTAAATTATCATTTGTATATATTTCATATAAAAAATTTATGCATATAATAATATTATAGTATTTATTTATATATTTTTTCAAAAGATTGCTGAAATCAGTAATTGTATAGCTCAAAATTACTTATGTGTGACATGCAGTCATGCGTAAAATAGCTGATCGAAGGCCGCGCCGCCCAAATTATCTAAGTGCCTGCGCTTTCGCGGCTAAATTAACTAATTGTGCGAATGCAAGAGAATGCGCGTGTGTGCGTCGAAAAATTGATCTCACATTGTCACACTTGTATGCATATTTGCCATGTCCAGGAAATGTTTGTCTGGGTATGTTAATAACAATGAGTTCCGTTGTGGTCTTAACAATGCACCTCATGATCTTAGGTTGTCAGAAATCTTCACTGGCACTTCTGCATTGCATTTGGCCGGGAGGATTATTTTTAATATAAAATTTCACTTTGTATGATGTCAAAATAAAATTAAAACTAACGTTTTAAACATGATCAAGTCACACCTTAAAAACATATTATGTTTAACATACGTATATTAAATTAAAATAATAAAATTAAAATATTAAATATGTAAAAAAATTTATATTTGACATTATAAGTTTATATTTTTTTAAAATATTGTGATTACATGAAAATAATTACTTTTTAAATAAAAAAAAGTTAAAATAACATACATGTTGAAGAATCTTACAAGTCATAAGATTCCAAAAAAACAAGTGTCATCATTGACATTTACATTGCAAGATTTATATAAATTGATAAATGGTAGACTCTTTAATGATGTATATCCTTACAGAACATTGCATGAATCTATATTACTAATTTTAGACACGTATAAACAAGTTTGAAAATGATACAGCATGCCACCTGGAGATGTTGTAGAATGTGCGAAGACGCATCCTGCTTTCGCACAAGTAAGTGCCACTCGGCCTTCTTACTCTGCAATGCAGCTTCAAGCAATTATGGAAGAAGGTGCCCCTCTGAGACGTAGAAGCCCCAGAAATGGACCCAACTCGCACTCAGTTAAAAAACGATACCAAACGCAACTCTTCAGATAGAGAACGAAGAACTTCACCGACCCATAGCGACGGTGGAAGCTTCGGAAGGAGGTATGGGTGTCGGTTCGGGCCCGAGCGATAGGATAGGATAGACCAGAACAGGACAGAACAGAACAGAGGAAAAGGAAGCGGGGCCTGGCGGTGATGCGTCGGTCGAGTCAGCATGTCGTAGGCGGCGGGGCCGGAGCTTTATCCTCCCGGCCATTTATAGCAACACAGAGGCCGCTGATGTGGAACCGCCTGCCCGAAATGGAGGTCTGCTTCGTCCCGATTGTTGCTCGATGCACTTCTCCGCTGGCGTGTTACTCGTGATGCGACGGCCTCTCGGCACGTGCCCCCTGCCAGCCAGCCAGCCAGCCAGCAGCGGCGCGGGGCCGAGGCCAGCCCAGGGGTCCCAACGGGGAGTTCGTAGTCATTTCCATTCTCCGATCTTGTCGTCTCCTCTACCTTCTTCTCCTTCCCCTTCTGCTGCACCAGTAGCCAGCAGCAGTTGCAGCAGCACGGCTCTGCTCTCCTCTTCCCTTCATTCCTTCCTTCCTTGCATTCTTTCTTTCCTCTTGCGGATGCGTCTCGTTCAGGCAAGCGGACCGTGGTTCGATGTCGCACCGAGAACGATTTAATTTCCCATAAAGTCGAATCTCGGATTAGTGGGCGGGGACGACGACGACGGTGGTGGTGTTGGTGCCGGTGGGGCTGGACTGGACTGGACTGGGCGATGTCTGCGGCGATTTAATTTGGATGAGATGAACTTGTTTGCTGGGTCGACGAAGGCGGGGAGGGAAGGGGGCCGAGAGAGAAGTGGAGAACTTTTACGGTTATTGGGGTGTGAATTGGGATGGATAGTTGTGGATCGAGAGTGAGTAGTGCAACTGGCAATTTGTGGAGCGGTGGGCTGGTTTCTCGTTGGCAGGTGTCGAGCATTTCAAGAAGTTGATTATTAGCTGCGGAGGAGCTTGCCGATTCGAAATCAGGAATCTTCTGGGGAACGGCTGGGAGTCGATGCGTGGGCGGCGAATTTGTCGTCAGCTGACTGCAGGAGACGTGCGTTTGGATGCTCAGGGTTGTGTAGGAAAGACGTTTCTTCCTGCGAAGGATTGGAATGATATCCTGGTACGAAAGGGATAATTTCACTCGATTTTCCTCGATTCCTTGTAAACTGTAAGAATCCCTGGACATGTCGTCCATATCACCTCCGATAATCGCAAACTCATGCGTTTCACATTGTGGCTCATGCCGGTCAACCAGGTCTTGTGAAGGAGGAATTTTGACGAGAATCAGCATGGAGATGCCGAGGACAGGAGACAGACATCGGTCGGGAAGCTCATTGCGCGTTCATCAGTTATTGGAATTGGCATTGAATAGCTCGTAGAGTTCTCATCGATCGTATGACCTTGTAGATCAAATCCTGTTCGAGCAAGGTTTGGTTTCCAGGCGAGGTTTGGGTTTCTACAAAGTCTGAGGCGGATTGTGGATCAAGAGAGGTCGGTGTCGGAGGGGAGGTCTGGAAGTCAGGAAGCATGGAGTCCAGCAGTGAAGAAGCGGCTCTGGACCTGTTCAGAGTAGGGCCGACGACGATGGTGGGTCGAGCCCTGGCTGTGCAAGTTCTGTTCTGCAAATCGACGAAGGAGTTCATGCTCTTTATTCTGGCCAAGGTAGTGCGAGAGTGGAGGAGGGTGAGAACGTGGGTGGGCATTGTGTTGAAAAGACTGATGCGGGTGGTGAACCCGAGGAATCCCAGTGTGGTGCTCGCCGTGGTGGTGGGCGCGATGATATTTTTGCGGCGGTCGAAAGCGGTGTCCAACAAGGCAGAGCAAACGTACAGGAGGAAGTTCTGGTCGAATCTGATGAAATCTGCCCTCACTTATGATGAATGGGCGCATGCTGCGACCATGCTGGAGAAGGCCAGCGATCGCAAAAGGGATTCGGATTTGTATGATGAGGATCTCGTACGCGCGAAGTTCAACGAGCTTCGAGAACGGAGACTTGAAGGTGGGGTTGAGGACATTCTCTTCTGCCTGCGTGCCGATTTGGTGAGGAATTTAGGCAACATGTGCAATCCTGAGCTCCACAAGGGCCGGTTGCAGTCCCCTATCGTCATCCGAGAATATATTAACGAGGTCCGGTTTCACTTGCGCTCTGTTTGCGAGACTGATTCCGAGGAATTCTCGTTGGAAGAGAAGATTGCCTTCATACATGAGACTCGACATGCGTTCGGGCGCACGGCTCTGTTGTTGAGTGGAGGAGCAGCACTAGGAGCATTCCATCTGGGCGTTGTGAGGACTTTAATTGAGCACCGGTTGCTGCCGAGAGTAGTGGCTGGCGCAAGCGTTGGGTCCATTACCTGCTCCTTCACTGCTACGCGGACGTGGTCAGAATTGCAGAGCTTTTTTGATGATCCCATGCCACCCATGCACTTTTTTGAATCCATGGGAAGCATCATGTCCACCGCGCACAGACTTTTCACCAAAGGTGCAGTGCATGAAATCGGGCAGCTCCAGCGCAAGATGAGACAGCTGATTGGGGACTTGACTTTCCAGGAGGCTTATGATTTATCAGGTCGAGTTCTCGGGATATCAGTGTGCTCTCCTCGAAAACACGAACCACCTCGCTGCTTGAACTACTTGACATCTCCACATGTAGTTATTTGGAGCGCCGTCACAGCATCTTGCGCCTTTCCCGGCCTTTTTGAGGCTCAAGAGTTGATGGCTAAGGATCGCCATGGCCGGCTGGTGCCATATCACAGCCCCACACTCGGGTCGGTGGGTCCTGAGGAACTCAACAACATGAAGAGGCAGTGGCGCGATGGTAGCCTGGAAAGTGATTTGCCCATGGTGCAGCTGAAGGAGCTCTTCAATGTCAACCATTTTGTTGTTAGTCAGGCCAATCCGCATATCGCACCACTTCTGCGGATGAAGGAACTCACTCGGGCTTGGGGAGGGGATTTTGCCGCTAAGGTTAGAGATTTTTGACAGTTTTGGTGTTTATTAAGTTAAGCTCGGAATCAGATATGAATGTAGTTTCAGTTGAATGTCAGTATAAGCATGTATGCATTTGTTCCATTAATGAAGTGATTTCTGCTGAATGTTCTGCAGCTGGCCCATATTACTGAGATGGAGGTTAAGCATCGATGCAGTCAGGTTTTACAAATGGGTTTCAGGGCAGGAGGGCTTGCGAAGCTCTTTGCGCAGGATTGGGAGGGTGACGTGACCATCGTAATGCCTGCAACGTTTGCACAGGTATGGTAGCACAGGAGTAGTAAGTTATTTGAGTGTTTGAAAAGATGGAAATCAAATTGTCACGGGGTTTTGAAGCTCAGAGGGCCGCAAACATTTGCTTATGAAGTTTTCAAGTATAGAAAATTTGGGGAGAAAGTTGCGAAGTCCTGGCTTTTTTCGCTTCTTCTTATCCATATATTCCTGTTTCCGGAGCTTGTCCTCATGTTCGCATGTTCGGTCGTTGTTGATTTTTTGCAGTTCGCCAAAATTATACAGAACCCCACACCATCTGAGCTGCGGAAGGCAGTTATGCAAGGACGCAGATGTACTTGGGCAAAATTATCAGCCATTCAGGCAAATTGTGGTATCGAGTTGATGTTAGACGAATGTGTTTCAGAGCTTAATCGTCGTAGAAAAGCTCAGAAAGATGCTCAACGTGCTCAACATGCATCAAACGCAGCATTTAACCGGAGCACAACTAAAAGAATTCCTTCCTGGAATTGCTTAGCTCGCGAGAGTTCTTGGGGTTCCCTGGATGAAGATGGAATGGAGGCTGCAATGCAACCGGGAGGACCATGGGGAGGCCCTTCCTTGCGCAAGTTGAGACCAAACCGCAATAACCACGATGGTAGTGACAGTGATAGTGGAACAGAAAATATGGAGCTCAATAATCTATCTTGGACAAGAACTGGTGGGCCATTAATGAGAACGGCTTCAGCTCTTAAATTTATTTCAGGACATGAAGGTGACGGGAATGTATCGGAGCCTCAACGTCTTTACAATCAGGACAGTGAAGATGATGCTGACGGCGGCTTTAGGTCTTCGGCGGCAGCAACTCCGACCAGCCCCCAGTTGAATAGAACTCTTAGCTGGGATCCTCGGAGTAGCAAGAAGGCGAATAAAATATGGGCAAACAGGCACGGTACGGGTGACAGCAAAAGTGACGAAAATGAGTTGTCAGCCGAAGAAGCAGACTTTTCATTTCCCGTTGATTCCCCGGGCTTGATTAAAGCTCAAAGTGCTGTGGACATTCGTAGCACTAACTATACCGTTGGTGATACAGAGCTTGATCGGAGTTTTAGTTCAGGCCCAGCTTGTGAGTGCTCGGACATGGACAAGGGTCTAGGTATGGGCCTGAGTGGAGTTGACGGCTCTGGGCACAGGAAAGGTAGAAGAAGTTGGTCCGGTTTGGAGTTGGACCTGCTGAGTCCACGTACCGCCGATGATGTTCAAGAGTTGGCTATATCTGAAGCTAATGCAAGGGAAGTATCAAGGTCTGTTGCCTCAAAAGAAACCGAAATTTTAGAATCAGAATCCAGAGCTCTACAGCGGGGAGCGTTTGGGTCATTTGTTGTAAAACCTGACTCACCTCGAGATGAACCCAGCTCCTAGACCTGGAAAAAGTCTCAAATTCATCATCAAAAGTATTTGCAGTAAACGGGTCGTCTAATTAAGTACATACAAGTCTGATCGTTTGTACAGTGTTCTACAGTAGGACCTTGCCGCCTCATAGCACAGATTTTTATACTTCAATTTTCATAGTAGTGAACAAGGTGGACATTTAATGAAGGCCTTCAATTAGGTCATAGCTAGGTGTACAGATCCTTTCATGTCCAACTTCAAGTGTAGCAGCAAACTGTACATCATTAGCAATGAAGTGGACTAGAGAGTCGATACTCTGTTTGCCATTCAAGGAAGATGAAACAATCTCCCACGGCACTGAAGGCATTTTTCTGTTAACCTCGATACAAAACGGAACAGTTTTTATTCTTCTTGCAAGGACTTTCAGTCTTGAAAAAGCTGGCGGCGCAAAAGCAGATAAGTATGTCTTGCCAATTGCTGGCTTCTGATTGTGAGGCAGATTGTATCTCCTTCAGTGGGAGATATTGTGATTGCTCTTTTGTTATATCGTTCAACATCCTCTAGCTGATATTCATCTGTCTTCCAGATCATCTGTTCGGGATGTTGCCAGTCCATCCTACCCTATCGACAATGTATCATTGAAAGCTCGAATTATCTAGAAGACTTCTTTTCCTACTCTTTCCTATCCAGTCCTTACTTTGTATTTCAATTGGTCACTTCTATGAATAGTAATTCAAATGAGGGGATGATACATATCTCAAGTTGTATATTCACTTCCATTTCACAAATGTCATTCAAGGGTTTCAAGTTGCAGTTGTTCAGTTTAGCAACTCTTTACTCTTTATCTGAAGGTTTGTTGCAAATATGAGCTTGCCGCATTCCAGCATCTTAGGAATTTCTTCTGCCGAACCCATCAGAGTCAAGATTGGTTCAAAAGCTTTGCTGGTTCGATACCTCTTCTCTCCTCACCTTGTTACTGATGTTTTGAGTTGGTCTGACATAATTTTCGCGTTGAATTCCCATTTTTCTTAAATAATGCAGTTGCAGTTGTTGGATCGACTCTTCTGGATTTGTGATATGTTGTATTACAGTTTATTGTTCGGGCAATATATGGAAATTATTGGTACTTACTTGGAAATGGCTTCAACTCTATCCGTGAGAATCATACATCGGCATTGCATCTTCCACTTACTGAGCATGACATGACTGCGAACTTGTCGGTAACATAGATCTAGTACTTGTAACAACTAGACCCACATATATTTGTTACCAAAATTACCTTATGTTCTACTCACCATTTCATTCTCACTCTTTCAAGTCATAACAATTATGTAGGAGTCTAAGTTGACGTGAAGTGACTAGTATTCAAGTAATAAGTACAAGTATTGAGATGAATAGATATTCAGTATTCCCTCTGATCGATACTTGCCCTTTAGGTACATGTCAACAAATTCTTAGCCAGTTACACATTACAAATCGGCTGTAGATCTACCAATTTCGCGCAATGGGAAACGCACGAGTAAAATTGCAAATTATTTGTGATGTGGCTCCGTATTGAGTCCTCATCATGAGCAGTTTGCTCGTGAGAAGTATGCTATCTCTTCAATTTCGAAGTTTCATGATGCGGTCATTCATGCGGTAAAGATCTGCCAAAGTTAATATGTACAGTGTCTATTACATATGATATATATTCAAAGTAGAATTGAAATATTTGGGTAAGTAATTGAATTGTATTTCAAATTTTTTTCTTATAATTACCTTATGTCTCATAAATATTACTATAATTACTGTACTTGAAGTTAACCATATCTAACAATCCGATAATGCATGGTGTTGATTTTAACTAAAAAATTTATGTAATGTATAATTCATTTAACTACGTTAGGATAGATATTATAATTGTCGAAACAAAACAATTGATCTATTGGACACTGAACTTCTTCGACCACTACCAGTACAAACAGGTAGATGAGCACTCTGGGGAAGAAGAAACATGTCCCAGTGTTGAAGAGTAGCCCTGTCACACTCCCTTTGAAGAAGCTTACATAAACATTTAGAAACGAAGTTCCTGCTGCCGCCTGAAGAAGCGGTGGAGCATGTGGTTCAATTCGGTTCAACGCGCAAAACCTTACCGGCCCTTGATAATGTATGATTCTGACATCATACGAATTTCCTATTCATTTACCTACGAATGTTGATTTTGGAGCTAAGACTAAGAGTTTCGGTGTTACAATATTCTGTTATTAGTTATCTATTTGTATGCTATATTATAATATTATCAAACCAAATTTTTTGCAAAACATAAGTAGATATTTCTCATCATCCAGAAGAATGTTAATTCCTGTGGGGTAGTAGTATGGGAGTGACGGCTGGTCTAATAAAATTTACCGAACAGCATCTGATTTCTTGGGGGTAATGGTTAGAAATTGGTATAGCAAAACCATAGAAGAATACGATTTGGATGCTCCAGATACACTTGAGTACTAATCGTTTGCACTCGCTAGAAAACCACATTCTGTAAACCTCAATTGAATATTAATCCTAAGTTGTAATATTGTCTAATGATAATCTTGAACTGAGCCCGTCACCGTCAATCCACACTTTGTGTTCCTTGCTCGGTCTTGGCAAGTAACACGATTCGGCCAATTCCCTTCTGGACCCTGTGTACCTCAGGTGGTAGAGCATTCCTATGGTAAGGAAAAGGCCTCAGTTTCTGATCTAAAGTTTTATACAAATGTGATACTCAATCTTGGTCCTCGTGGAATTTACTACACAATTCGAAAAATGGCACAACGCATTTTATCTTATCTACTCGAAGCTCCGTGTAACCAGAAGATGAGTTGCTAATGCTGGCCTCGAAAGTTCTTGTAATGTAAGCCTTCGACGGGAGCCACGTCCGCGCAGCTTGGAAAATCTCCGGTTTGTTTTTTGTATACACAGGCGCCGACGGAAGCCACGTATCGCAAGATGCGTTAGAAGTGCAGTGTCGTTGGACCAAGATTAGTTCTCTTCACATTTATCGGTTATATTCTAAAATCTGTAACATCCTAGAAGACATGTCGGTGCAACGAAAGACGCTCACCACTGCTCCCTTCATGACTCTAACGCGGCTCGGAAACAAAAATTGGGACCCAAATTTGGGGCAATAGACCGCATTTTGATTTCACGTATAGTTTACAATGGTCACAATACACCTCAGATTGTCGACCCGCACGTGAGGTATCGCCAGTTCACACGATGTCCCACACTGGCGGAGGGAGCTCTCCCAGCTTGCCTTGTGGAGCGTGTACATCTCTACGACGGAAGTGCACGGCCGAGTGCGTATTCGCACCTTATTTTCCTGCAGATGAGGCTTTGAAGGTTGCATATGTGCAAAGAAATTTCGAACCCAGCAATGTCACCAAGATAATGCACGACTTGCCAGAATCGAGCCGAGCAGATGAGGTGACTTCGTTGGCTTTCGAGGCCGAGGCGAGAATGAAGGATCTGGCCGTTTCGTTAACGCAGAGAAGAATTGTGGAGTTGCAAGGAGAAATTGCGGAACTGATGGAGCAAGTAAAGTATTTCGAGGAGAAGAAGCGCATGAGACTGACTCAGGGGCCAAGTGGTACCCCCAATTCCTCTTAGTTAGTAATCTAGTTGCCAGGATGGTTACAGCATGCGAAGGGTTTCGTTTTCTGACATGTTTTGTGTGTAATTAGTCAATCCGTAGTAGCACGTTGCAGACTGCAGTGGATCTCAGATATATAGTAGCCCTATTATTGAAGTCATCTTTGCATCGCAGTCACCCGTGTGGCCTCCCGCTGCCTTCGTGTCAAGCGCAACCCTGAGTTCACTCATGAGGGAACAGTTATTCGGGTGCTTCTAAACCGTTGGGTACTTCTAGAATGTACATATCTGACGCTACTTGTGAGGGGCTCAACTGGAGGTGCTCAGCTGGAGAAAACCTGAGCGAGACTCAAAAGCAAAGCTCCAGCGTGAAAAATGATGTATCTGTAAATTTGCAGTGAAAATGTTTGTACAGACAGACTCGATATCAGTAGAGTTCGTCGAATGGGAGATGATACATGCTGGCAAGAGGAAGTTATGGTGCCATGAGTGCATTACAGTGGACACGAGTCGAAGAATTGTTGCTGTGTTAACTGCCCGTCTCCAAGTTTTCCAGCTGATTGATGTCGGGAATCGATGAGGGCAAGTTGATCTCGTATGATAAATTGTTGGCTTTCAATGCCTCTTTAGTACGAGGAGGACTTGATGTGGATCACACAATATTAATGTCTGGGATTGATCTGAGTCCTTTTGCTGCTCCAGAGCCTGGTCTTTTCACTCACTGTGCATTTCCCCTGCCTGTAACTGTGTTAGTCCACATCCACATGCTTCGAGCGCAGACGGGGTTTATTCCATGAACCCCGTCCCTTGTCGCTCTGCTGAACACTCAGGTATCATATGACTTGTCTTTCGAATGAAAAGACAATCAAGATGATCAGTGAGATGGTTGTCTCTGTTGAAAGTGAAAATTTGTGAGACAAAGCCGTGTCTTCACGGTTCACTTTCCCCCAGTAGTACTAGGGGAAAGTGAAGGCTCGTTTTCGGACTTTACCCTCCCCTTGTTAGAGATCTTTACTAATAGACAATTTGAATATCAGTACTTACCCGCATACATTTGTCTACAAGTCTGCACTGAGTCAATTGTCAAATCTTGCCCGAGAAGCAGAATGTCGAAATATGGTTAACAGCCACGATGAATGTGATGGTAAAGAAGTGTTAAAGCTCTCAGACTGTAGGCTTGATAATTATTACGTTCTATCACAATCAGTAAAGTGAGTTTCAAGTGCTAAATTGGTGATAATATAAGTCTTATGTCAAATCCTATTAAAACTTCTAAATTTATATCTTCACATGGAGTGTACATTTGATGAATTTCCAAGCTCTGCTGGCAAGCAGAGCTTAAGTCTAAATACTGCTTCATCAAGCATTAAGTATTCATGTGTTTGTGGGTAGGTACATAAATCTTTACAAAAAATCCCTCAAAACGGCCAAACATTGAACACAAATTTTTGTCACATGATAAGGTCACTATATCGGTTACTCCCGTACCTGGTTCTAGCTCGAAGGCCGGAGATGTAGTAAAAGATTGAGACCAAAAACCGAACACTATGAAAAATGATGTCCATCGATCTGGCGCTCCCAAAGTCGGGAAAATTGTCCTCAGAATCGACAGAGAACTTGTCCATATGTTAAAGTTTGTAGCCTCTTTTATTCAATTCTTAGACAGTTTTCTTGTTATTGAAAGAGGCTTGTGGGAGCGTTTCATGTGCTTTATTCTTTTATCTCGGATACGACTCGATGCTCGATATCCATGATGCTTGAACCCACTTTATTAATGCTTATGTTTGGTATGTGCTTGTATTTGAGGTCTTGACATAGAAGCAATTGTGGGGTTTAAGATTCTAGGTTACATTCAAATATGCAAAATATTCCTCCATGTTATATTGTAGCTCTGAGGATATGTCGTTCAATTTCTCTTTCAAGCATAATTTTCTTGGGGCTGCTTTCTCCCGTAACTTCAAGATATCACTAAGTTCTTAAACATAGGCAAAGTGCCAACTGTTTTTGACTTCTCATATAGCCTCTTTATGAAAATGGAGAACTAAATTTCATACATGAAAACATGGAAAAAACTACATCATATACTCCACAACGGTTACTGGGCACAACAAGTCGAGGCCTGACGGCGGAAGGTGAGTTAAGCATTAACACTTGAACTTTTGAATTCTTTGTAATTCTCAGAAACAAGTCTTGGCGTTTATAGAATATAAAATATATGTAAAGATGAAATATTTTATATTAAAAAAATATTTCATCTCTACAAGCGCGTATTTTTTTTATCAATCCAATGATCATTCTCTTAAATGACTCACATAAAACATATCCTAAAATTGTACACATCACTATCAAGGTTAAAAATTTAGTACCATCAATATATGTGAAGTGGCATGGTATAAAACTAAATGATACCCTCAAATCACACATCAGATCAGAACTCTCATTTACAAAGTATCGAAAAAAAAATATTTAAATTACTCGTAATATATTATGATTAGAAAGTAAATACTAGAAATGTAACAAAAATGTAATATCAATATGAATCACGCAATTTTTTCTATTGCAAAATTTAAGTGTTATTTAAGTACAATAAATGATGATAATTTCAATTGTAACATACAATCAATATGAAAATAAAATCTTATGTTAAATTCAACATAAGATTAATGTTAGTTAATAATTAGTTCTTCTTAACACATACTATTTTATTCTAGTTAGAAGGATTAGGGTTAGTCTGACGATAGGAAAGATTTTTGTAGTTATCTTTGGAACAAATTTAAGGCTGTTGAGTAAAATATTCATGTTTTCGTGAATTTAATTTCTGTAGAGATGAATCACGTATCTTGTCTTGCGGCTCTTCCTGTGTTGTGTGTGTAGGCTATGTGAATTTGGCGTACGGATTTAAAAATAAGATATTCATTTCAAACTTGTATTGATTTTTCTAAATTCCAAGTTCAATAATAGATAATGTCTTCTTCATCTCTCCCGGTGTATATTTATGTTGGTGCTATCTATTTTTTCAGCATATTTGATAACATGAAAGACTAAATAATTTTGATCTCTTAGACAACTTCTTTTAAATAATAAGAATCTACCTTAAGTGCTGTTAGTGAAATTTAACATGACGGAATATTTGAATATTTAACTTATACATCATTTACATCACATTAAAAAAAATTTGTTATAAATTTCAGTTCTTTTAAGATAGTTTTTTTCAAATCAGGTGTAAATCAAGTTCAATTCATTTGATGATTTTAGCTTGGACAAATAATTTAGCAAGGATGATGTTTCTCTTGTATTTTTCACAATACTACCATGATGAATAGAAAAAAATTGCAATTGGCTGTGAATCAAAACATCAATTTATTATGTAATCATATATATGTATAATTTTTGCAAAATTTTGATACAAACATAATAAATTTAATAACTTATTAATATATTTGTGTGGTTTAATGTATCACCGCATATACTTCACACTATTTTAACAATTGATTGTTGATGCAAAGGGAAGATAATAACCTCAATCTTATTATGTATTTTAAAAGTTATATAATAATATGAAGTTAAAATCTAGTTTTTACCAACCATATATAAATCTTTACCTTGATACAAATCTTTACCTTCTGAATCTTCAGATTATTTTTAAAAAATAGAACTTGTAAGATGTTTTTCTCAAACCGTACCATATTATATAATGTTATCAACAGGTACAATAATTATACCATGAATTATTATGAGCAACTATTAACATTAGACGTAGAGGAGATTTGTACATGAAAAATCCCAAGTTATTACAAGAATGTATGTTTCTACAAGAACTAGTGTAAATCATAACAATGAAAGCTATGACTTGATTTCAGAAATTATTATGACAAAAAATCTAATTCAAACTCTACCAACTTCAGCACTAGACATCTAATTGCACCATCCGCTATAACGGTAACCCCAAATGCAAACAACTTTTACTGCAGTGATGGCTACATTTGATGTTACATTTTACATGCTCTTAGCACCTGGCGCTATCAGCAAGGGACATAGGGCCCACATGTGAGCGGCGAACCGAAGCAACACATCCATTTTTGGATGAATGGATGTTTTGCTCCGAGACGAATAGTGTTGTCATACTCATGAAGAGCGTTAGTGTATTCACCAAGTCTGCAGTGTTTGCTTCCCACCATGAAATTCTTCAACAGGACACGGCAAGCTACGGGACAAACCCTGGCTCTTCCTGCACTAGGCTCGAAGGATGTATATCTAGAATCATGTAAATGATAACACATGACAATCATTCTTGGAATAATCTGTATTTTTGAAGGAATTCAGAGACCACGGACAAGTCTTAGACCGATTTCTTCATGACGTTGTAGAGATGATGAGTTTGTTGTTGTCGATGTTTTCATTCCTTCGGAATCCGAAGGGATTGTCCGAGATTTTCATGGTGGATATGTCTCATCCCAACCTTCCCACCACCCATGAGGTATTACGAGATCAACCTCAAGCCCAGCTCTCGAGAAACCTCCTCCATCTCAGGCTCCTCATTATCTTGGTTACCCGTTGAGCCTCATCCCTGTAGAGCTTGATGGGGTCTTCCCATCCTTTTGCTCAAGTGCTTGGCCCTCCATTTCCTTGAGCAATACGTACCATAACAGTGAAACATTAGCGTGTCTCTGGTTTCTGGACTGAACAGCACAACAAATCAGGCTGTGATGTGCCTTGGCCCTCGTGTGCGGCTCGCTTTCTTCGCCTCTTCATATCCTCGTCAACTGTCCGAGACGAGGTTTTGGAAGCGACAAATGCAATAGAAGACCAAGTCTCATCGAGTCATAGACCATCAGACGACGAACCATGAGATCACAGTACAGTAAAAGGGACTCACTGTACAAATTATTAATTCTCTGTAAACATCCATCATCGAAATCTATATCTTGAAGCCATACTCCAGTGAAAGCAGGAATATCTTGGGATAATGTAAAGAGCAAGGTTGTCAGGAGAAAGTGGACTAATGCGTACCCTCGAAGAGATCCGTGTGCTTTTTAAGTGTGCACTCGCATCGTCACTGTGGCTTCGGGTGTGTGACACCTAGGCCCAAGATTATAAATTGAATGATTCTTGCTCCATGAAATTGTATGTTACTGTCCTTGACATTTGCTGGCGGAAAAGTCTGCCCCTTCAAAAAATTTCAGTCATCTTCATTTTCTGAAAAGAGAATCAATGAGAGATAGTTATCAACATGAGGGATTTTCCTCACCAACTACAGCGCTGCAACGCTGTAGTTGTTGAGAAACCGAATGAAATTTGAGAATCTTGTTCCTCATTGAGTTTCCTCAACAACTGCAGTGTACATAATTTCAATTCAGTTTCGATGGGCATCTCGATTCTCGAGAACACTTCGTCCGAAGGGAACATCTTGCATTCGAGTTCAAGGATCTAAAGATACCGTATTACCAATATTCCATTAAATTATGTGAAAGCATCTGAAGATCATCTGAAACGCTTGACGGTTTGTCAAGGAGCATGATCTGATGTCGGCGCGAACATTGGCTTTCACGTTGGTTTTCGTACCTATAAACAATCCCCTAACAGTCATGAGAATCAAAGTTCATGGAATTGGAGATTGAGGGGCTCCGATGATGCGAACTATTCTTCTTGCCCCATCATGAATTTTTTTTATATATGTGCTAGTAGTCATCTATGCGTGTACAATTGAAAGGTAGATCTCGAATCACCTTCCACGTCGTTATTGACCAAAAAATTGGAGTAGAGCAGATACAAGATACACCCTTCCCTCGCTACCTTCTTTTCTTCACCAACTTATGACGATCATGCCCAAGACACGTCAGGTCCAGCTTAAAAATTCTGGGCATGTAGTACAGCACCGGCGAGTGAAGACGTACTCCTACATGAAAAGTCGTCAATCCTACATCTGTCGTGTAGACACTCAAGCGCACCATCGTATATTGCCATACTCCATCTACCTTGACAGGAATGTGTAGCATGAAGTACGGTAATCTTCTTCACACGCACGAAGCACTTTCTTCCCATTGGAAAAACTGCGATCGTCACAATATAATCTGATTGACCTTCGATTTAAATATTGCTCGAGTACTAGTGCAAGAGACCTGCGAAATACTAACGACGAATGACTGCATCTGAGTCTTCAGAAGAAAGAAAACGTGCACTGAACAGGAGCATGCATAAAATGCTCCGCAAAAGTTTTACTGTGCACGAAGATCCACACGCACAAGCATTGAGAGACTCGCGCAGACAGAGAATGGGCCACCACCATCAATCAAGAACTTATCTGTGCGTTAGTTTTCTATATATACATACCACCATCACGTGAGTTTGCAATGTAACACATTGATCGAAACATGCCGCTTAGACGAGCACTGTGTTCACATTTGAGCACTGTGGACTTTTGCGCACATGTGGCCAAGCCTTAAATTTCAAAACAAGTAATATGTCGGGGATCACAAAGTCACCCGACACATAGGTTTACATTTACGAGGATGACATTAGTCAAGGCTCGCTTCTATTTGACACAAGACGGAGACTACTTTGTTCAATTATCTCCAGAATAGATCTACTGTGGACAAATGGGCAGCCGAGAGGTAGAGAAGTTAAACCCGAGACTTTCTACGATACTCTTCGGCAAGGTTCAGACCTTGACCACCTATTTCATGACCACAACGGTCAAATTCCCCAAACGGCAAAATTTAGCTCTTTCTCCACTGTACAATGTACACAGGTCAAAAAACACCAGTCCAAATGAGACAGTGGCACTAATATGCCTATGACCTCTAGTAGACCTATTCGACAAGCAGTCCACTAGACATCTAACCACCTCTTTAAGTGTTTTGAATGTTTTAATCGAAACAAACCTTATAATACATGGCTCCTCTACTGACTCCGAGTCCGAGGTTGAGGTTCTCTCCGTCCCTAGATTCATTCATGTCCTGAAACTTTAGAATTTGAATATGAAATACACACTCGTAGGGCCGAATCACACAGGAGAATCTGCTGGATTGACCGCACGAAGGGAACTTGCAACCTCCTTTTGATCATGAACACTAGGGTCTTGCTTTTCCGACTTCTCTGGCTTGGATGATGACTCCACCAACTTCGTGCTGAAAGGCACATTCGTCTGATTGGGGTCGTACTGCTGTACCACCAGGACGGAGGCAAGGCAAGTAGGGGAAGTCAAAACATCTCCCACAGGTCCAAGCTCGGAGTACTCGGGGTGTCTCCGCGCGACCAAAGCTGACAGCAAGGGCGATGGGCGGCGACTGCGACCCACCAAAAACAGATGATAGATCTTCGAACAACCGATCTCCGTGACCGCGTCCTTGAAATCCGTGATCTCGACCTCTTCCAGCGTCACATTATCCGACGTCACAGCAGCGTTATCACGCGACTCTTTCCTCATCTGGCGTATTTCGGTGATAGCGTCCTCGTCCATCGATCTTTCTTTTAATGGATCAACCTCCACGCTGGCAAAGTAATGGCTAGACGAAGCTCCAGATCTTCTGATAGTGATACCATCGGAATTGGTATGCGTTGTGAATCCTTGTGGCAAATCCGGAATATCGAGGTCTGCGGTGTATCGGATTACGTTAAGTTTGACACCTGGATGTTCAGCCATGCGTAGGCCCAAAGCCAGTGCCTCGCGGTCGTCAGGCCCCCCAAAGAAGAGAACAGCCACTCGATGGTCGACGTTGTTGGGCGCTATCTGAGCAGCTCCCCAAACACCACGGTCGATGAGGATTGCAACCGAACATGGGGCATGCTGCAGGACTCGGCGATTCACAGTGCGATATTCGGGGTGACTGCTCTCCAGCGCCCCGTCAACCCTCAAGTGCTTGTGGAAGGGGATTATAATAATGGCGGCACGTTTCTCCTCAGCTGTGCCGCAAATATCTTCATGCATGTCGTCGAATCTAGAAATAGCTGTCATGGGACGCACGGTAACTTTGCTCAGTGGCCCAAATGCCTCATAAGCCACCACAATCTGATCTGTTCTCGCGGCACCTCCATCATCCCAAAATGGTCGACCGTCCCGTCTGGCGCGTTGCACCATCATAATGGCCGAGGAACGCTCAGATAGCTCCATGAGATGAAGCATGTACAGTCGAAGCGTCCGTTTGTCTGCCCCCCTCACGGTCTCCGTCAAATTGATCATCGCGGGTACGTTCCTGATACTGTGCACGCATGTCATGATACGTAAATTTTCCTTGGATCGATCATTGGCCAATTTCCTGCGGTTGTACGGCACAATATTCCGAGCAGGCTTGTAGAGAGCCATCACGAGGGGTGTGGTCATGAAGGTTGTCACGAGAGCCATGAGAACCATGATCGCAAATATCTCGTCATTCAAAACCTGCACAGCAACGAAAAAAATTTTGATTAAGCTCCACAAACACCAACGAGAAAACAACAGATTTGCAGCTCAGCTTCGACTTGATAGTCAACAATCAGTGACTAAAGCTGCGCAAAAGAAATAAGCCCCTTACCCCACGGTCCTTTCCGATGTTCAGAACGATAAGCTCCACCAATCCCTTCGTGTTCATGAGTACTCCAATCGCCAAGGATTTGCGAACATTTCGTGTGTAGGCTTGTGAGACAATGAACGTCCCGAAGACTTTGCCAAAGCACGCCACTGTGATTACGAGCACAAGTAGACCCCACGACTGGGCTGTCTTGACGGTGCCGATGTTCGTTTTCAGACCACTGGAAGCGAAGTAGAGTGGGAGCATCAGAATCGACACAAAATCTTCCAGCTTCTCGATGATATGGGTTGCAAATGTTCCTTCCTTCGGAATGATGAGACCGAAAACGAAAGCACCGAAGATAGAATGGATCCCGATAACGTCTGTTGCAAAGCCCGCAATCAAACACAATGCCAGCACGATACACACGATGAACTCCGGAATGGGTTCGTTATCCGGTGACTGGTGAGCTATGTGATTCATCACGGGCTTCACAACCACGAACATGAATATGACGTATGCAGCACCGCAGAGAAGAACCCAAATTGCTATGGTCGGACTAGTGTTGGTGCCAGAGAGAGCAACTGCCAGTGCGAGGAGAATCCAGGCAGTCACATCGTTGACAGCAGCAGCTGACATTGCCATTTGTCCAACATCGGTGGTCAACAGCTTACGCTCCGCGAGGATGCGCGCCAGCACGGGGAACGCAGTGATGGACAAAGCTACTCCCATGAAAACCAGAAACGGAGCGAAATCCGTGCCTTTAGCGATAGTTGCTCGAAGGACAAACGAAACTCCGACACCCAAAGAAAATGGCAAGAGCATACCAACTCCTGCTATTGCTAAAGACTGTGATCCAACTCTTCGCAAAGCTTTCAAATCCAGCTCCAGTCCAACCATGAACAAGAAGAAGAGAAGCCCCATGTTGGCAAAGGTTTCGAGAATTGCGATGCTCTCCTTCGGAAAAAGGTTGGTCATGTAAGCTTTGTTTCGTCCCAACGCGGAAGGTCCGAGGAGAATGCCACCCTGTAGCACAAATAGAGAGCACAAGCCAATCAGCAACCCACAAGCCAAAAGATACATGTTTGGTTCGGAATCGGTAGCAGCTTGACAATGGAAACTCCAAAAAATTCCTAAAGCGAGATAACCAATGTCTTACGAAATTTCTCTGACATGAGCGATAAGAGATCAGAGGTGCGCTGAACTTACGATAATCTCTCCAATAACACGCGGCTGTCTGAGAGGTTTCAAAACAAACGCCAGCGATCGAGTGACGCAGATTACGAGTATAATTTGAATGACAAGGAGAGGAAAGGAGAAGTGTATGGGGTTGTCCTTCTGCCACACGCCATTCGACACTGCTTTCATGGGATGAATACATGTCGAGGCCAGAACGTAGGATGAACCGTTGAACTCCATTCTGAATCACAACAACACCTGAGACGGAATTTGCTGAACAAAGTCAAAACTCCCAGGAGCTGTTCGAAGACACCAGACTATCACAGTACACCGTGCGGGTGTTTGTCATCGAGATGATGACAGACTGCCGCTCCAGACCAACGCCCAACTTCGGCTACACATCCCCTCCATTTATCTATTCGGGCGCCACTCTACGTAGTCATGCAGATTGGCTCAAAACGCGTGCAGCGGGAGCAATAGACTTCCAACGCTCAGGCACGGGCCGTCATGACCAACCTCACACAACATAAACAAGACAGGAGCAGCTCAGACGAACTGAGAGATGCAAGATCCGCCTCATCTTTTGCTTTGCGGATCCCCTACTTTAACCTCTTCAGGAGCACCCACGGACTTCCCCTCCAGCCGAAAGTACACCTAGTGCAAATTCGTAAATATTAAAATAATCCAACTCGGGCGCCCAATCTGAATTTGCGTGAATGGGGGAAGTGCAGTAAACTGACTGGAGTTGATAAGAAGGATCCCTCTTCCCTCGGGCAGTGGGTTAACTCCGGCCCCGCCTCTCTACACTCGCGTCCAAAAGTATCTGTAGTACACTGATGGGATCGAGACGGTCCCGCCCAAGATTCCCAAATTTCCCACTCGCTCAAGAGTCACACCTCTCACTCTTCCCTCTCGGGGATCCCTATTTTCTCACTGTCAATCACCGATGTACAGAGAGCGACCGGGAGAGAGGCGCCACCGCATGCCCGCAACTCTTGTGCTGGCTTTCCTTGTTTGTTTCACTTGCCTTGCATGTGTGCGCAGGTCCTTGATTGACCCCCCATGGGCACCGTGGATTTATTACAGAACCTCCTCGCAACAAGAGTCCCTCTATCGAGCTCTGTTTGACTGCGTTGTCAGCACGAGACGTGGAGGGAAAAGCTCCGTCTTGTGCTCAGCGGATCGAAAGTTGTACCCCCGGCCTGCCAAACGGCGTCTACGGTCTACTTGCTCCCAGCTGTTGGGCATGCCCTGTGCTACGATACATACACGGGCGCTCGTGTTCCCCCGACACCATCCACTGCCGGGTCACTTACCGAGCCACTTACCTCCCGATGAAACCATCCTCCGCCTCCCTACGAACTCTACAGCGCGCTAGATTTTACCGCCAACCCCAACAATCAATGAATCGATCTATCAATCAATCCCTGCCCCGAGAAATGGCTCCCCGAGCGCACAGTTACATTTCGCTCCCGCACTCAAGCCAAGGTCCGACCTTCGATGGTCCCTTGCGGCGACTCCCCCGGACCCGCCCGAGGAATGGAGGCGTCGCATCGGCAGGTGCATGCATCTGTCAGACAACTCCATCGCATTTCGCTCCGATCGACCGACATCCCTTTTCGGCCTTGACGTGGCGGAGCAGACAACCTTTTCTCGGCTCGCATGTTTCACCTCCCCTCCAGCTCCGGATCCTCCGCCATAGCCACAAGCCACAAGCCTGCTCCTGCTCCTCCTCCGAGCTCCTCCTTCGCTCTCTCTCCCTCTCTGGCTCGACTCCTGCGCCCCGACGCCAAGCCTTCAAGTCGTGCTAGGGCGGTCCAATCCAGGCGCGCCTCCCGACGGGCAATCGTGAGCGACCCGTTTAACTGGCGCTTATTTTAGCCCCGCCTCCCTTCAAATTTAGGCGCTCTCCCCATCCGACTTGGAACAGGGCCGTTACACCGGCGGAGTCGTATGCGGCACTGTGGGGATTCCAGTGGTAAAAACCGGAAGGTGGACTGGTGGCCCCTTTACGTGACGGCGAGACTGCTTTTGCTGTGGATTTGCGCAGGTCCGGGTGCCGATGACATGACATGACTCATTAGTGTCCACCATGTCATGTCCACGTTACTGTGCCGCTTGACGTGATCTTGCGAGGATGACGTGGGCGCGCTCTACAGTCCGGCGGGCTTGTGAAAGGCCGAGGGCCCTTCATCATCATGCAAAGGCATCGACGGCATACGATGGCGCAGGAAATTCCAGCGTGGCTTCCGCTGCGTGTCGATATGGATTTGCACAGCGGCCCGGATGGATGTCCGCCTTGCAGTGGCGACGACGGGCGGTCGCGCGCTCGAGGCGCCGGAGCTGTACCTTGTGAGGACAGCGGTAGCTCGCGAACGGAGCCGAACGCGCATCGGGACACAGATCGGGCGAACCGTCCAGCGTGGACGCTTGGAGAGAGGGGAGAAGGTGGCGATGCCGGGGAGAACCGGAGGCAGCTCGAGGGACTCCTCGCCCGAGGTCCATATAGATAGCGGGCTACCGGAACCCGAACCGGGAAAACGGCCACCGGCGACTGTCAAAAGTGTTTCGCCTGTATCGCCACGTGCATTGGGAGCATCGGCGAGCCGAGCAGGCGCTCGACGTCATGTCTACACGGATGACGCACGCTTACTGCGACCGTAAGGCCGAACGTGGTATAGAGATCCACAGTCGGCCCGATGTCCTCTCTATTCAGATGTGTCCACCTTTTGCAGCAGAGGCCCCTCTATCCTCTTCCTTATCTGCCTCCGCAATCTCGGCTCGTACGACGGTTCCTATCTTGGAGCTCTTCCTCGAGTCTGACATGTTTTGGAATCTTGGATTCCTGTGTGCTTTCTGACCCCCCTCCGTGTGTGTGATTTGACCCTTCCTCGTTTAGATTTTCACTTGATGCACGAGATGGACAAGTTATCGGGAACTGAGAACTTCCATCGCCGTCCGATGTCTGAGCATTTCGCCATCGGCTTATTCCGATTCTCCACCTGGAGCAGTCTGCCAATCTTGCATGCTGAAGCTAAAGCCACAGATTCCTCTTCTTTCCATTTCATTCCTTGTCCTCTCTTTTCCTTCCATTCTCCTATGTTGCCATAGTGATTGCATGTCTGACTCGTAGGGCTGTTATTGCGAGAATCTCGCAAACTATGAAGTTTGCCAATTGGTAGAAGTCGTGAACCTTTCCGAATTATAGCAGTATCCAGTATGCGACATATTCACTAGAGTAATGTACGCTTTTCATTCTATAGAGTATGGGTTTAGGACAAGTGAATTGTGTTTACTACGTCCTGCGTTGAATCCGAAGTTGACAAGACTTCGTTTTTGTAGTTTTCTGGTAAAGTTGAATAGGTGAACCGTCGTTGAAGTGCTTCATGTCTTGCATCGAGAAAAGGGAAGAGGAGATTCAGAATTGACAATGATGACATACAAAGGAAATCTTGGGGGAAGCCTTAGATTCGATAATGATTAAGAACTCAAACGTCATGAGCACAATGTTCAACTTGGAGACTTGGACGAGACCGTATCTGGATCAGGTGTTGATTACTTTTCCTCGAAAGACGATATCAGAGGGGTTTCAACTGAAGCACGGGTTTCACACGATGGGCAGAAAACAGCTACAAAAGGCGCTAGTCACTGGAAATGGTCACAGTATCTCTTATAGAATTCAGATGAATTTCATAACTTAGAACCTCTTGTTGATTCGTCCTGTATTGTTTTAAAAGAGGCGAAGGTTGGTGTAATATTTAATACGGATACCAGATTTCTGTCTTGATTTTTACAGCGCAAATCTTACTCGATGAGTATCCCATCATTAATTTTTGGGAAAGCTGTTCGAGGTTGGTGCTTGATCTTTCACACTATCGATTTTCGAGAGTTTTCATCATCTTTTTATATTGAAGATTAAGACACGACAACTCGAGCCGGCAAGACACGAATAAAAATATCCAAATTCCCAACTTGGTTTTTTGTTCAAAACCTATTGAATACCTTCTAAGTTTCTTATATATCAGATATTATTTGAAAGACCTTCATTAAGTCCACCACTTTGTCATTGGGATTACCAAAAATATCATAATGGATTTAGCTCGACATCTTTCCATGTTCCTTTCATGGGGGGCCACGGAAGTTAATGAATACAAATTATACCATACGTTTTAATGATCCATGATTATCTTTTGTATTTATAATCATATTATTCAGTCTTATATATATATATATATGAAGGTAATTTGCCTTCTGAATTTTTCTATTTTTCGTTCTAACGCTTGCATTTCCAAGAAATTCGCTCGATCACTTTCAGGTATTTCTTGACTCTTGCAGTTTTTGTTCGGTTGTATCAAATTATGGTCGACGAGAGATGGAATGATACGCATGCACTCTTCTTTTGGTTTTTATGAGTTGGACTTTGGGCCTGTCTCCAAGTCTGCTTTGTTGACTCCCATGTTGCATTGACCATCTCTTTCAAGGGCTTCTTATTTAATATGTCTACGGACAGTCATACATGCTTTCTCTGTTGTGTTGGGCTAGGTGCACACGCAGTGCCGATTATAAGCATACGCCAGTCTGAAAGCAAACATTCCAACACCCACAGTCAAATTGAGTAGCTTGCACTTCAACACAACTACAAATCGAATATCGTTTCCAGGTATGAATTGCTACGCAATAGAATGACGGTTGGAAACTGCACGGGGTCGATGATTGCATGCAGCTTCAACTTCTCTCCACTCCACTCGAAGTGGTAATGTATGAAGACCCGGCATACAAGAGACTTGGCAAGTGGACGAGAAAACCAGAAGCAGTGAATTTGTCAGGATCAATCCATCAGGAACGACAGAGGAGAGTGAGGTGGCCAAAACCTGAAAGGTGATAAGAACTATCGTCTTCAAGCAAGCGATGAGCACGTGGGGATGGCGGACCTGGCAAGGCCTATCGTGTCAGGACTCAGAGAATCTAATTACAACACACGGAGCCATAAGTAGTAAGGGAAGAGAGAGTGCCAAAGCCAAAGTTTCTGTTCTCTTCGTGACTGTGCCAGGTGTCTCTTTCCGCATCAACAGGAGCACCAACAAACGAGCTACAGATCGCGACCAGGTGTCCTCACCGCAGATGTCAACGCCGATGGCAACAGTGGCAGATGTGAATCGTCGTTGAAAATTTCGTGGATATTCGGCGGATCCACATGATTCTACTTTCAATGGGTGTGTTGACTTCAGACTGTAGACAAGATTCACCGAATGCCGAATGCTTTTTGATTGCTGAACCGTAAACCGTGATTACGGTGCAGTAGACCCTCACGAGTCCATTCCAAACTGTGAAAAGATCCAGTTTTAACGACCTTCCCACCGTTCCACCATAAACTTCGGACGGCAAATCAGTGCGCACATGGGAGACCGGTTTTGGGAACCACAGCCGCAAGAGCACGAGTTCAGCTCCAGTTCGGTACGTTGGCTAAACTTGGAGGTAGCTTCATCAAATCACACTTGCTTCCGTTGGAGATCGACATTCGTCCTAGAAATAGATGTCCTTCTATAAATCCTCCAGCATGAGTCCCGCCGGCAGTTACACGAAATTTTAGCTACAAAATGTAGTCCATGTAATTTTGCTCGTGGTGACGAAGCGGAGGATAAGAGGTATGCGTTGTTTGGTCGAAGTATATACGAAATGCTATGGGCCAAGTAATATATCATAAACATGAGAAGGTCAAACCAAGTAAGATGTATAATGCCACGAGACTCAATGTGAGGACAATTCTGTGTGTAAATCGAGGGGAGATTGCGGAGAACCTGGGAGTTTGCATCTGAGTGCGGAAGTTGGAGATAATGCCGGATGGTGAAAAACTTCCTTGAAGAGTATCACGGAGCGATCCTTGTAGATAGCAATATGAGGAAGAAATTTAGAATCCTGTATAAATAATGTCTGAGTAGCTAGAACAGTATCTCCAATTTGCCAGAGTTCTGAGAGGAATCGATCCTGGGATGCCAAAGTGCAACTGAATCTCCCGAAGCCGGGTGGAGATCTCGAGGGCTTACTATACCTGAGTTTGATTTCTTGTGAAGTTAACCCAAGAATTCGACCCACAAGCTCTTGAGATGAGTGAATTCTCTAGCATGACTCCTACGAGGTTGCTCACACACACACATACACCCTTGTAACTGGGGATCTTCTTTATTAGCAAAGGAATATCTATTTGAGAAACAATTCTGATTGATGCTTGTTGTGTGACTTGTGGTATAACTCTTCACTCATACGTCACACAAATGTCCATCTCACGCTGCAATGCTGTCAAGAGTCCATAGAAGAAGTGTGACCTCGCGTGTTTGTCTGAAATTTCGTCCCTGTTGTAACATATTAAATACACTACAATGTGCAAAAAGACTTTTTTGCCACTTACACGCACTTCGTACATATCACTTCTCTTCTATTGTGCGGAGAGAGGTCATGTGTGTTGAATATTTTCATTCACTCTTTAGTCAGGTGATGTATGTAATACTTCATGGTTGTTCATCCTACTACTGCGTTAAGAAAACCAATAATATATACGCTACATGCTTGAAAAATATATATATGTGATTTTTGTATACATCTTTCGCTTCTACTAGCAAATCCCATCAACCAAATATTTCTTAACATGAAACTTTGAACATGTTTTCTGGTCGTTGATGCTAGGCTTACAATACCAAAATGACATTTGATGCGAAATGACATTGACCTGATTGTAAACATACCATATAGTACATGACTGTACTCTCTGGGGATTTTCGCCCATATGTTGGGAGCTCTATGGAACAAGCAGATATACGAAGAGGGGAAAGGATGGATGTGTATGTACATTAAAGAGTGTGGGAGAAAGTCACACTCAGGGAGAACCCGAGAGCGTGGGAAAACAAGGTGTGACTCGACATGTCGATGGAGAGATGTACGCAATAGGCAGAGGAATAGTCAACCAAAGTCTCCTCGTCAGCCTGCCAGAGTTTCCTTTTCGCATGATCGTCAGCATGCTGTCCACTTTTGGGAGTGTTACCCACCTCCATCGCAATCCTTCTGTTGTCTCTTATGATCTGAGGGCAACAAAAGAATACTGTTTAGTGTTAAATTTGGATGATCTTGTATACTACTGTCATAGCACCTTACGGAAGCGTCGAGTCTTCTCGTTTCTCGTGCGGCTGGATATTTTGTCTTCCATCCAATGCCTTTCCCAGTCTTCATTTTGTCGTGTGATGAAAGATCAGAACCACCTTTTGGGGGTGAGCTTCATTATGTATGCTCATTCTTCTATAACTTTTATAAAGTTATGTCTCATAATGTATTTTCTTTCACTATTCCGTGCTCAAGAATGTTTCTGTATATGCAAGTGACGAAACATTCATTCTTCAGGAAATGTATGCCCTCATTCAGACTTTAATTTTTTCCTTTTACAAACAAAAAAATTGGTTATGGATATGCTATCCCAAAAAAGCGTAATATTTTTTTTTCTACACTGAGTTATGTCGAAGTGTAGGTGAGTATAGTCTCCATATAGTTAAATCCTAAACAATTAGAAGATTGAAAAAACTCAACGCATAGTTTCCACATCTACCCAAGATTAAAAGGTATGATACAGTATGAGGTCTTCTCCTCATGATGGTTTCACATGTTCACCTTGAGAATAAATGTGAGTGATGTTTTTTTCTATGGAGCTCCAAAGGTTTCATTTATTTTACAAGAAGTTGATTATTTGATTTAAATTGTCTTGAAAATGTACTATGGTGAATCTATATGTACTTCCCTATCTCAATTCTATTCTCCTTCTCGTAATCTTTCCATCTTTTAAAGTTAGGATCACTTTTTGTCGTGCATCTGACAAGTATTTGATTTTATATTGAATAGTATCAACAATATATATAAAGGCTATAAAAATTTATGTCACGTATATTTCCTTGGTACTGAATATTTGAACAAGCGTTTACAAACCCTTCTGATCTTTAGACTTCATTTGATGAAATTTTTTTATTGTTTATCAGTAAAAATTAATATTTGTAAATACAAAGATAGTCTGAAAAATGTTAGAGCTTAATCTTAAAAATTTTAATTTTTGAGATAAATAAGATTCATTCAAAATGATGTATCAAATAAATTCCATGCGAATAAAAAATTGTACCCATGGGAATGAAAAATCACATTTTTAAACTTGGAAAAAAATAATTTACATATGAAATATATAATCTCATATATATATTTCATAACGTGTGAAAAGTTTTAATGTTGAAATATGATGTTAAAAAATCAGCATAATAAAATTCTATTACAAAATCTCATTGAATAAAACTTCCATTAGTTTATGAGTACAAAAAAAATAAAAATTTTTTTAATAAAAATAACACCTTGAAAAACAATTTTCAAAATAACGGCTCATGAAAATTTGTCCCAATTCATATAACCGTGTACTTAGGTAGGTAACGTCACGAAGCTAGTAACATGTTAAACAATTAAAATTATATATAGTTCATTAACAACCTTTATCAAGCCTAACATTTCAAAAAAAGTCGATGAATATGTTCTATTTGCACATTTTAAATTTTAAATTATTTTATTTGCATGGTGTCATACTTTCATTTGTTGGATTTGGTTTGACTCAAAGTTCCAATTTGGAATGACTGATGATATAAAAAAAAATGTGTTTTTTTATTACAATAGTATGTTTACTTTTGAAATTGGAATTGTAATCTATCATATAAATATCACTTAATCAAAATATAAGGGTATTTAGTGCTTTTGCATTGTATCAATACATTTTTTTGATATTATTGTCTTTATTTAGTTTCAATTGTTTGTTTTGATGTACAAATTGAATATCAAGAGTGAAATGATGTTCAATCAATCATTTACGTTATTATTTCTTAAAATGTGGTTGATTGTACAAACTGATAATAAATTATATCATTACAATGGAAAAAAACTAGTATATGTCAAAAAAAATCTAAATATTTATTTTATTTTATCAATTTGCTTATTTTTTTAATTGATTTGATTCGTAGATATGTGTGAAAATTTTCAATTTTTCTTACTTTACAAATTCATCAATCGTTTTCATTTCATTTTATTCAAAAAAATGTCTAATTTTTGAATTTTTTAAATTTTTTTTAAATATAAATTTAAAATTAATAATTAAATGAGAATATTTTAACTTGTAGATTTAATGATAAAAAATTCAAAAATTGGATGTATATATATAATCAGATATTTAAAAAAATTAGATTGAAGAATCACTATATTTAATTATTTATTTACGAAATTTTAAATAATTGAATTATATTTTAATTATTTTAAAATAATATATGTATGTTATTTTTCTAGTTGATAGAGGCAACATATGTATTTTAAAATTGAACATTCGTTCAAAATCATAGGCAATTTACACGTTATAACAACATTCTCTATATCATAACATTTTGTTCGTGAAACAGACTTTCATAAATGGATACTTGATATTTCATAAAATGCATCAATTTTCAGGCCAAGTATACTAACCAATGATGACCACAATTTGTGTAATTTCATGTCTCGACAACATTGGTTCATATCATCATATAATTTCGAGAAATTTGCTTGATGGGACACCATCACAACATTGACTGCTTGATGGGATCCTTGAAGTTCCATTTTACCCGATGAGACCCTTCCGACGGCAATTCAGTCCAACGTCACCGATGTTCTACTGCGAGTTCTTGTAATTTCTTTCAATCCGGGTTAGGAAGAGCACTGAGGCTCTTTGTTGAAAAGTGAAATGCACTTCACGGACCACATACTCAACTCACGTGATTTCGACCAAGAGTTTTAGAAAAAAAAAAGTAGGGAGTGAGTAGATTATGCCTATACATTATAACTGTAAAATCATTATTGGACGTGAGAAATTGGGCTCTTCCACGATAAAGATTGGGAGCCATGGAAAATCCACTAACTTAAATTCTGGAAGAAATCTTTTTTTTTCATTGAAGTGTAAACAAATCAGTTACATCGGGTAAAGTGTAACTTATTGGGTCACATCAAACGGTCAGTTCTTATGGGGTCACATCAAGCAAATTTCTCTTCCTCTATAATTTCTCAGGATAGAATTCAAGGTACATTTTGTAACCTTCACGGTTAAGTCAAGCCTAAACCCTGGGCATGTAACCGATTTGAGTTAGCGTGGATTCGGTCTTAAAGATGTTCGTACTCTTCATGTACTTTCCGGAACTGTATAAGCAGAGATCAAATGAATAAGACCTAATGTCAGAAGTGTAATACATTTTGTCTTCCATTTTAAGCTATCGACCCCCGCAACCACGGGACGGATAAACCTGGTTGGGGAAGACTTACTCTGTCCGAATTCTTCAGGGTCCAATAATATAGGAACGAGATCTTAAGACATCCGTACCTATCGGAGTCCTATCCCTTCTGAAGGATAGGACTCCGGAAAAGTAAAGTCATTCCCGATCGTCCGATCCTTGTCGAAAAGGATCCATGAAGGCTGTTATTTATAAAAAGATCTGTAATTGCTCAAACAGTTTAGATACAAGTATCAGGCTCTCAGTGGTCGGTCCCACTGCAAACAAATCAGTAAGAAGCGATACTGCATATACCGTTCTGGCTCACCTGATAAAACATGCATCCTCTAACAGTGAAGGGATGAGCAGAACAAATTAGCAGTCAACTTATCTCCTTCTCGATTCGAATCTTCAGCCTTCTGTGTTCAACTCCAATTAGAATTCGTCCATCGTATACGGTTAGTACAACCTATAAATACCTATAAAAAGCAACAAACCTTTTACATTGTGCACAGTGATTTTTCACTTACTACAGTTTAAATATAATTCGTCACATGTGTCACCCCTATTTATGTCAAACTTACCTACTAATGTGGGGAGCTGGTAAATGAAAAACTGTGGTTTCTTTTTGAAACTTAATATCATATCCCTCCTATACTGTACTATACTGTCCCACCGCAAACAGAAGTTAAACATGTCCCTTTATCACTTTATAATATCGTATGTAGCAATCTCGTTTCATATTTTCAATCATATGACACTAACGCCATTGTTGACATCGCTTTCCTGGCATATAAGCCCAAATAATGCAGATGACTAAATAAAAATAAACACAATGAATATATTTTGGTTTAGAATCAAAATTTATTTCATGTTTACACTCAATCTCTGAAGAGAGTTTTTTTAACATCCAAGGAAAGAATCATCTTACACATATCTAGAAACAGATTGATAAGGATACTAAATACTTCCAAGTACAACTACTATGATCAACCCAATTATTTTTCTTTATTTTTCTTTCCTAGAAAATTTCTCATTTTTACTATTTGAGTTAAAGTTGATATTTTTCAAATCAGGTATTTATTCAAACATGATCGTACATATAATAAATTTTGAAATTCACTACAAGGTAAGTTAAGCTTTAATGTGCTAAACCTTTATTTTCAAGATGAAAAATATGTATTATGGTGTTATTGGAAAATACCAAAAATTTGCATTCTAAAAAATTACTTGATTCAGAAAAAAGAAGAAAGTAGAATCCATATTTACACTAAGTTGAAACCTCAACAAAAATATCTCGGTAAATTATTATTTTTTAAATTTCAATTTCATATCTAAAATTATATGTATAATTTATTGAAAAATAAAATTATTTATTAAAAAATGATGATTCTTTTATATAACTGTTGATGAAATCAAACATGCATATAATTTTTTGAAATCTAATTTTCAAAAATTATATTAAAAATAGATAATATATTTTTTGATATCCGGTATACAAGAAATCATTACATACTTGAACTTGATAAACAAAAATACTTTTCTCTTTTCTGTGATATACATGTTGTGCATGTATATTATTATTTAATATCTAAGTTATTAATATCAAGCTATTGTCTTTAAGTATTATTATGATAAAAGTATGTATTACACATCTAAAACATATGAATTGTTTACATAATCTACAAACATCATAATCATATGATGCAGATAATATAACGAAATTGAGATATTTTATATAGTGATTGCACATGCCATGAGTAAAACAACCTGCACACTAGGGTAGAGTGAATGCTTTTCATGTACAGAGTTAAACTTCCCAATAGTGTCAACTCCTGTGAGTGACATACTACCATTAGTGACATGAAAGTGTGGAACCATTAGTTTCTAATGTATAAATCTGTTCAATAAGAACCGTACGTCACTATTGGCAATAGTGACATGAGAAGATTCAATAGTAACATGGTGGAGCTTTAATGACTATTATAATTATCGAAAGTATCCGTTCAAAACTTCCGGATTTAGAATTCTATTTTTTTTTTTATGCTTCCAGTGAGGTTGAATCATGATTGTAACTATATTATGAGAAGATTGAATGCGTCAAATGTAAAATGCTCTTGTTATCATCTGCTACTTTTCCTTGACATACGTCAAATATATGTCTAACAAGACAGATCCCAAAAGTACGTGGATGTTCTGATTTTATGCTCGGAGCATAAGTTAAGGAAGTGTGCTTTGAATTTCGCGATGAAACATATATTACCGAAATTGATATTATTTTGCACATGATTTGTACAAAGGTTGTTCCAGGATGGCGTTAGTGCTCAGTGTGATCCAAACACTTAGCATTGAGATATTCCGAGTTATATAAGGGACAAATTGAAAAATTCAATTTTGACTAGAATCTTGGGCTCTTCAACCAGCTCAAATTTCTAAGTCAAGGGAAAAATGTAAAAATTCAATTTTGACAATTGATATTCATGTTGATTATAACTACCATTGTAATCTAGAGAGTTTTGCAAAATTTACCAAGCAGAATTGGTTACTAATATTTCTCAAACGAGAAAAATTTCTTCTCGATTGAACGATGTAATTCTTTCAGTAGTAAAAACTTTCTATGTACAGTAGAGTACAGAAATTTCAAAAATCTTATATAGTAGAAATTGCTGATATATAGGCAAGTATGAAATCTTATGTATTGGAAATCTTCTCATCATAAAAATCAGATAACTATAATCTCATTGATCATTGTTGATGTAAGTTCAAATTTGAATCGCCAAATGATCCGCTAAATATTTAGCGGATCCTCTAAATATACAATAAGAATGTCTCCACATGATCCACTAAATATTATCCAACCTCGTGTGAGTGACACCTCCCAATAATGACATAAAACTATAGAACCAATGTATGTCACTATTGGGAGGTTTAACTCTGTAGCTTACTATAATAATGTCTTGCATAAACACAAATCCGTGTCAATGTTGAATCCATGTTGGATTATGAATGCAAAGATAAAAAAAAGAAAGGAAATTATCTTTAAGCATATCTATATTCTTTGCAACCTAAAAGTCTATTACTCATTGTACATCCGAATAGATGAAAGTTCATAGTCTCATATGTGAAATCAACATTCAAATAAAAATTTGCAATGTTGATTTTACATATGATTAAAATTGATATTTGAAGGTCTGAATTTAGATTCATTCTAACGTCCTTAACACATTTGAGTATATGCCAAATATGAAATATGGTTACAAACTGGCAACTTCATGGAAGAACAGGTTATAGAAGAAGAATTACACCTCGAAGTCCTACTTTTTAAAGTCCTTATCTAGATGTGGAGTGGAAATTCTCATCTCAGTCAGATTTGGTATTGGCAAGAGTGCTAACTGCATATTCTATTTCATACTTTTCAGAATTTTCCATAGAGAGGTATTCCGATTTTAGATGTATCTGAGAATCACATATTTTAAAAACGGGATTATTTTCCTGAAGATCCATGGATTTCTGTCTAGTTCTAGTGCGTTCATTAAACAATAATTTAAAATTATACACTTGGGATCTGATTTCAGGCTTGTTTACTCTTTGACTTTCATCTACAGACTGTACTGTGTAACAAGCTTGTAGCGGCTGCAAACGTACATATTGAGATGGATGTGAGTTTTCATTCTCCATCGTTCCGATAAATCTTCCCATTTTCAAGGAATTTTGGTGAACTGTTAATAAATATGATCATGGGATAGGAAAATACATTTTGAGCACCATCAAGCGGATATCGTGTGTCGTCATAGTTCAGAACGGTTTTCGGACACGATAAGACGTGTTGGTCTTAATCTCTCTACGCCCGTTTCGTCTTTTAAGATCAGTACCTCAACGAAGACATGCAGTTACGATGGTAGCACATGATACTTATGACACTATGCGAGGTGGCTTTGAACTGCCCAGCCCACTGTTAGGTTTATTCTTGTACCGGTCTTCCATTACTCCTTTGTTATCCACTTGCCCCTAACTCAGCTTTAACATCTTTGATACTTTACAAATCGCATCATTTCTATCCTTAATCGGATGACTTGCATAAAGAGTTGCTTGACAACGATGACAAGAGTCATTGTTGTGGAAGAAACAGTCCCGGCTATAAATATCTACATTAATTTTCAATGGATATGGATATCATAGGTCACACATAGAAACCGATGTTACACATGCCAATTTTCTAGGCATATCTATTTTATGCGATGCTATCTTGTGACAAGGGAAAAGTGTTACTGTGTCCTAAAGTTTATGTAAACATGATTGAGAATGGTCCAGAGAAAATTTTTTCATGCAAAACTGTGACTTCAGTCATTTGCATACATATCATCTCAAGCGCTGTCATTTACTTTGGATTTGCAGTTAGGTCTAGTCTTCAATTTTCATACGTAAAACTTATTTCTATTTACAGTATTGTGCACGCTTTCGTTTTCATATAAGTTTACACGAGTTTAATACACTAGTTGTCATCTCTCAGGGATTCTTTTGATTCATCGTCCATCGTGCGACATTTGTGCCCTCTAGTGAACAGATGTCGTCGAATGACTTGATGTGTTTGCAGCTGTAGGCAGCACATGGTACAGTCTAAATTGGATTTTATCAACGTTTACAGCTGATTGCACGCCACATCCGTGTCCACCTTGGCAGGCCGTTGGCCACAATCACGTGCCTTCGGCCACGAGGTCGCCTTTTACAGCGTCCTTTTGCACCACACAGGCCTCTCCGTCATTTCCGTTCTTCTGTTAAGCTTACCGTTATACACTGGCCGGTCTACTATAATTAAGAACCAAATTGTCAGCTGTGGAGATATGCCCCAGGAGGCCGATCTCTTCAACAGGAACTTCCATCCAAGTGAAGGGGTACACAGAGAACCCAGCAACTATTACAAGGATGAACCTATCAACATGGGGCTAATCCCCCGTAGTATTTCAATGAAATATAATTCGTTTATGAAAGTTTGATTATGTATTTAATAAATTTTTCAAAGAACATGTGTCAGAATATGATTAGTTTATATAGAAAAAACATGTTGCAATGAAAGTTGATAATAAACGAAATACGATTTGCTTATATATAAAAAAATAGTAGAAACAATAAGACCGTGAAATATGATATGATAGATGGTTGTCTTCACATATATGTAACAAAAAAACTGTAATAAAAGTATCTCCATAAAAAAACAAATGATGATCATAACCAAAGTGGAAATGCAGTTCCTCCAAAAACACAGAGAGAATGACCTGGACACATGACACACGAAGGTCGAGACCATGTTCACTTTCTTGATTTCCTTTTTTCTCTACTGGAAATGAAGTTTTTGGATACAAAGAAGAAATAGAAAGAAGTCATATTTTTTAACTCACCATATGCGTCGAAATGCTCACTTTGAGCATTGTCACGATGTTCAAAATGGTGAGAAGCATTGATTTTCCATCCATGTGATGAATACGAAACGATAAGAATCTGTTGGACACCGATAAACATGATGTTACCATAAGAATCCAGGGTTCACATCCCAAAGTACAAGCTCGCCTAGCGCGAGATTTTGGACACTCGGATCTGGGTGTCGTAAATTCTTTTCTCCATTATTCCAGTGATGACACGACAAGAATTTGCGCAAAGTTCCTGCCGGTTGACGCTGTAGGGAATGTGGAAACACGAGCAGGCAGTTTCGTCAGATCAAGAACTTCGATTGAGCTCAGTCTAATGAATATTATAGAGAAAAAATATAAGCTTGTCCTTTTGCATAACCTTTGCCATCAAGTCACCAAGTGGTAGTCATCAACTCAATGGGGACAATTGGGGGTCAGAAAGAATTCCTTCCCGATGGAGCAGGGCCACTGTAACGTGGTTGTGGCCTTGACCCCTCCCTCTCCTACTAGTAAGGATCTGTATAGCGTATATATGTTGCTAGAATAGACTGAAATTGTAACTGGTTCACAAGTTGTGTTTTCTCTACGTAATTTCAACCTGTTAATAGCAAGAAAGCATGTTTGAACATCAAGAAGAAGTACAATGGACCCTTAACTATGACCTTTAAATACTCTCAAGATATGTTTTATAATATAAATTCAACTTTGGAAAGTTTAATTGATCACATTATTCTTGCTATCATTTACAATATAACATCATGGATATCATGGATATGGTCACGGAGAAGCATCCTCTGTAATGCTTTGAGTTGATGACATTTTGTGAAAAAATCAAATGAATGACCAACTTACACATTTTTAGTTTAGATACCTAGTCAATTTGAAGGAGGAGAAGTAGTAGTGCCTATTCAAGGTAAGGAATTTCGTTCAAAGTTTCATGGTCATTTTGATAAAATAAAAAAAACTATCATTACACCATCATATGAGACAATCATGAGTTAATTGATGTAATAGAGACAATTTGGGCAAACTAAAAACGTTGGAAATATCTCATTTGAGATACTTCTAGCTACCATAATAATCAATGAATTTTCTATATTGGTGTCAAACATCTTCAGTATCAGTTTTACCTTTAATGGTCATGATGTTACTATAAGATGACAATCTAGCAATGTATTAAAATTCTATAATACTGATATTTAGCTCAATATGAGTTCACAGAATACAGGAATCTTTTATGTTATTTGAATACCTAGATATTGGTCAACATAAACAAATTTGATATTATTGAAAACATGTATGCTACAGCTGAAAGGGTGGATATTGAATGAAAGCAATTTTGAAAGGAGCTTGTGAAAAAAGTCATGAGAATCTGAATAATCAAGTATCGGTAGCAGAAATATGAGTTTTGGAGGCATAATATGAGCATAGCTTGACTAAAAAATTACTGAAGTCAAAAGTATAATATTAAAAAAATATATATTAATTTTATAATTTAATGATTAATATTAATTTTTAATATTGTATATTTTAAGTTTCAAAAAAATACATAGATCAAATTTTGTTGAAATGTGAATGCATTATGTATGTGCAAAACATACTCCAACAATTCCTGAAAAAAAGCTATTTTCTTGTTAAATACTAGGTTAATTTTCAAAACATCAATTCTGCTCTAATGTAAAATCATGTGAATGAAATAAAGAATATATATTGATACATATATAAATCATAACAACCTCACAATTTCTTCATATGCTGATTGCAATACATATGCACAACTATATTATCAAGATTGAATATAATTGACGTCAAATTATTGTAATATAAATCTAATAGTGTGGTCACAAAATATTATTTGCAATATAGATTGATTTAATTTCACACATTTTTGTGAACAAAAAGAATCAACCTAAAGTTCAACATAAAAAATTACTTAAAAAATATTTAAACTAATTTTTACAAAAATTTATGTAACATTCAAAAATTTATTGAAACTCCTAGTTTTTTTAAATGAATTAAGACTTGAAATCCATTTTTTTTCCATTTTCAAGTATATTTACAGTTTAAATTTTTCCAAAATAATTTAAATAATCATCATGTGATTTAAAAAAAACTCTTTATTACATATTATAGTTTTGTATATCACAAGCAAGGATACTTGCTTGTGATTTGACAATATGCAATTGATACATTTAAATTTGTAATAACTCAATCTATTCTTTAATTGACTTGTGTGCAAATAAAAAAATTAGAAAATTTCGTTTGCCGTATATTTTAGCTGTCAGTTTAGGTGACAACATTGAACAGATAAGTAGTGGACAAATCACTATGAACTTCAGACAATGTACAAATTCAAAGTATGAAAAATCTGAACACATATGTTGAAACTAGCATTCTCAGTACCGTAAGCCTAATCTCGATCCTCGTCCTGAAACCTTACAACATGAAAGGCTTTTAGAGTAGAATTGAGATGAACAGCGTTTGTCAGTAGATACTTCCGATTCTGACATCACCATGATTAGATCTCTAATGCAAAAGGTAGTATCGGTGGAAGCACCGTTCACATGCTGTCGATGTACGGCTGCTGTGAGCTGATGGACATTCAGATCTGTACATAATTCGCTTGACGATCTCTCAGTTCAAAAGGTTTTAGATGTCAATTCGGTAAAGATCCCTCCCACGTGATGTGACGCCAGAGGTCCAAAGCGTGCAGGCCAGACAAGGCGAGCGCGATGCGAGCTAGTGAGATGATGATTCAACCGATAATTCAACCACTGCAACAAAAGGTGAGGGTTTAAGGCATGGACCGTCCCGAACTCGGATTTTACGCTACTCAAATAGGTCGTCCACTATTTCAACATGGCCACATGTTTCAGTCACAAATTACCGGTAAACAGTCACGTAAGTTCAACGTGGGCTGCTGTCCGCAGAACCCAGATGAGCTTCATGTCACGAGCACGCATTATACAGTAGTCCTCACTTTAGAGAGCTCCGTCAAGGTCAAAGCAAATCGATATACACATTGTTGCCCGTACAGGAAAAGTGTTTATTGCATAAACTGCATCGGATGTAAACCAAACCGATTATTCTGCTGTTTCTACTTTGTACAGAAGTTTAATACACTCTTCTCCGTCGTGGACAGTCGGGCCCACGACAAGAGCTTCAATAATACAAATGTCGACAAATACGCTTCTGACTACATAGCGTTTCTTTATACTGCATTGTTATGATTCAAATAAAGTGATGACGAAAAGTGAGTGAAGATGACGATATCCGGCCTTCCGAGCCTTTGGGTCCTACTCTCTGTATACGGTTAATACACGAACACAGCCAGAGGAACGACTGTAACTCTGTCTCACTTTCATTTACACCTATGACTCAGTCGCGCTGCAATCGATTTTTCCGATGCTTTGGAGGAGGAGGAGGAGGAAAATGATGATGGTAATGGTATCTACATTGTCAAAGCTCAAATACACCGAGTCGAGGTATACCTGATGTCATTAAGACTAGGCTAGAATTTTCCAGTGTGACTAGTTCATACTAGTACAGGAGGTGGGTGGTTGTCTGAATCGTGTTTATGGTGAGTGGAGATTTTGAGTCATTGTTGAATCTTCCTGTCCCAACTTGGCTGGAGAACCCACCTCCCGCACGAGGTCGTCTTTAATATTAAAAAGCAAGAACGAGACGAGACGGTGGTGGGGTGATGATGCTCCTGAGCAGCAGGAGTGCGTGCAGACTTCGGTGATGAAGTTGTTGGAACTTCGTGTGCAAGGTAGACCCTCTTGTGTGGCCGACTACACTACGTCGTTGAGGTTGGGTTGGATAGTTGACGATCTGTGACGACTGTGACCCAGAGGCTGCGATAAGCCGACCTGCTTTGCATCATACTGTTGCACGACGAGAATGGAAGCCCGAATTTGATTCGAGGTGAGAATCTCTCCCACCGGGCCAAGCTCGGGGAATTCCGCATGCTGGCGGACAGCTCCAGCTGCCAGGACTGCAAGAAGAGTCGATGGCCGCCTCGCCCGACCCACGAGGATGAAATCGTACTCGCTGGAGACGGCCAGAGTCGTGATTCCTTCCGTGAGATCGGCGATAGGAATCTCCTCGTAGGTAAGGAATTCGTCTCCGGTTTCCACCTTGGGCAGTCGGATTGCGTCGAGAGCCGCCTCGTCCAGAGTCCTCTCGGATTCAGACTCGCCCTCGAAGTCCATGAAGAAGCGACTGGACTGACGAAGAGAGCTTCTGGCGACCGTGGCATGGCCCTCGCCTGCCTCCGCCGACGACGAGTAGCCCTTGGGCGCATTGCGGTGCAGGTCGTCGGGCAGACCACTCACGAAGCGGATGACTTTGAGCGACACGCCCGTATGCTGAGCGATTTGCATGCCGAAGGCGAGCGCTTCTCGATCGTCGGGGCCGCCGAAGAAGAGAATGACGCAGTTGTGGCGGACGCTGGCGGGGGCGATTTGCGCAGCGCCTCCCAGGCCTCGGTCGAGGACCATGGCCACTGAGCACGGCGCATGCTGCAGCACCTTGCGGTTCACGGCTCGAATGTCCGGGTTCGACTTCGCTCCGGCGTCCGTGAGATTCTTATGGAACGGGATGAGGATCATCGCCGCTCGCTTGTCTTCGGCCGTGGAGCAAATGTCTTCGTGCATGTTCTCGTAGCCTGAGATGGCAGTCATGGGGCGCACCACCACTTTGCTCAACTGGCCGAACGCTTCGAACGCCACGACGATGTTGTCGGTCCTGCCTTGACCGCCTGCCTCGAAGAATGGCCGTCCGTCTCGGCGAGCTCGCTGCACCATCATCATGGCGGACGATCGCTCCGAGAGCTCCATCAAGTGCAGGATGTACAGTCGGAGCGTGCGAATGCTCTGCCCTCTCACCAGCTCCGTGAGATTGATCATTCCCGGTACGTGGCTGATTCCATTTACACAACCCAGAATGCGTAGTTCGTCCTTGGATGCATCCATGAACAGCTGCCTGCGGTTGTACGGCTTCACATCTCTGGCCGGCTTGTAGATCGCCATAACGATTGGTGTCGTCATGAAAGTGGTCACTAATGCCATCAGAACCATTATTGCGAATACCTCGTCATTCAGCACCTGCATGAGTACGAAGTTTGTGCTCAATTAGCTGCATGCGCACGATGAATCTCGTATGGGAAGGGGTTGATTTTATTCGAGTATGTTCGTAAAGACATTGAGCATTGATTCTGAGCAGAAGATTTTCCTACATTAGGCTGCACTTTCGATGGACATGCGGTTGGGAACGCCGCTTGTAGATGCCAATTGATGATACATTCATGCGAGATATGAAGATAACTCACCCCTTTGTCTTTACCGATGTTGAGGACGATGAGCTCCACCAATCCCTTCGTGTTCATGAGCACTCCCAGAGTCATGGACTTTCGAACATCTCGAGTGAAGTAGTAGGACACTCCAAATACACCGCTAATTTTTCCAACACATGCTACTGCAATGACGAGAACGAGAAGGCCCCACGATTGTGCACCGGCTATGGTGGCGACGTTGGTCTTGAGTCCACTGGAGGCAAAGTAGAGGGGCAACATGAGCACCGATACGAAGTCCTCTAATTTCTCGGACAGGTCTGTTGCAAATCGTCCCTCTTTCGGTATGACAAGGCCGAAAACAAAGGCACCGAAAATTGCATGAATTCCTATAGCGTCGGTTGTGAATCCGGCTACGAGAACTCCAGCGAAGGTGAGGCAGATGAAAGTCTCCTTGATTGGCTCGTCCTCGGGTGTCATTCGGGTGATGTAGCGCATCAGAGGACTCGTTACCACGAACATGAAAATCACGTAGGCGACTCCGCACAGGAGGACCCAAATGGCAACCGTGGGGCTTTTCTTCTGGCCAGAGAGCGCGACTGCAAGGGCTAGAAGCACCCAGGCACACACATCGTCCACTGCAGCCGCAGACATGGCGAGCTGTCCCACGTCCGTTGTCAAAAGCTTCCGCTCAGCGAGAATTCGTGCCAACACTGGGAACGCGGTGATGGACATCGCCACCCCCATGAAGACCAGAAATGGCAGAAAATCTCCGTCTCCCGCAATGGTATGATGGAGTACGAATGATACTCCAACTCCTGCTACGAAAGGTATGGCGATACCAGCTGCTGAAATCACAAACGCTTGCTTTCCGACCCTTCGTAGTACCTTCAAATCCAACTCGAGTCCCACCATGAACAAGAAGAATAAGAGCCCCATGTTGGCCACCGTGTCCAGTACAGTCAAGCTAGGCTTCGGAAAAATCGACGCCAGATAGTGTGCATTTCGGCCCAGTGCTGACGGTCCCAGAAGAATACCACCCTGTAATGGCAATACGCATGACACATCCACATTATTTTCAGAACCGTGACAGCTGCTGACAGGCTTGAACTTGCAAACAACATTACATTTCCTACATATGGCACTGTGATTGTTAGCTCGTGAGCAGTCTTCAAAAACATCATGAGTTCACAACTCTGTCATTTCTAAGCGGAGAGAGTTTCGGTTTGATGGAAAAATCTTATACGAACATCTTCTTAGTAACTTGAAAGAAGCATACGGAGTCTCTCTACAAGATAAGACTACAATGTATAAACCCACTGTACGTGCAGATCCAAAATTCAGTTCGTACATCAAACATACAAATGAACAATCATACCGAATCCTTGGTCAGCTTCAGAAAAAGTAATCAGAAGTGTACACGTGCTCTCTAGTGAACCGGACTTTAACGACGGCACTTTGAATCTAAAACTAAACTTTGTCATCTCCGTGCAGGACCTACAACAATCGATGCTAAGAAATCTGCAAGTCTAGAAACTTTTGACGAGCTATGATTGAGTAAGCTCATTGAGCGGGCCGTAGCAACCCATGTTAAGGGTTGCATTTACGTGCGGATCGAGGGACTCAAAGTCAACACAATGAGCAGCTGACCGCAGGCTACTCAACAATCGTCCTATCAAAGCTGAATGTGTGTCTGCCAGGAAGTCTGCTGACACAAATCTGAGCGTCTGCCAAGCTTTTTCTGAACAGAGAATCTTCTAATCGACAGCTTGGCGACCAATCATCTGCTGTAGGTGCCACTCACTGGGCCCCCCTCATGCTTTCATTTCCAAAAGACACTCCAACAACACAAAATTGCTGACAACGCTCGACTTTTGTCAGCACACCACTACCTCATCACTCACGCAGATCTAGACAGTCGAGACATTCCCAAGACCTCCTTTAGACGTCTTAGGATGCGACCTAAAAGGCACTTCACATGATCAAGTTTCGCCACTGAATGACACTAAGCTCAATGAGAAATTGACAGTAGAAGATCAATGAGGAGATTTAGAGAGGAGGTTCGAGAGCTTACGATAACTTCTGCGATCACCCGAGGTTGTCTCATAGGCTTCAAGAGCAGTGCCAGAGTTCGAGTGATAAACAACACCAAACAAATTTGGATGATGAGTAGAGGGAAAGCGAAATTGATGGGATTGTCTCCTTGCCAGACCCCATCGGATGTTGCTTTCATAGGCGAGGGACATTTTGGTAGAGTCGCGTTGGAAGCCATTGCAGCCCGAGTCGAGTATTCTATATCGATTCCCAATATTCTAACTCCCAAATTCACCCCCTTAAACCTCAGCCATGCTATCCCACACCAGCAGATCTCCCCGAAAGATCCCCGTTTTTCAGCCCTCCATTGTCTGTTCGGGACGTTCAGTCGTCCAGAGAATGTATCGAAAGATCGAACAGTCAATTTGAAAGGATGGTGGAAACAAAATGTATCCGTTCCATGGAGAATTACAACGTCCCGTGTTCCTCCATGTGTCCTTCACTCGTTGCTCGGGGCGACTGCCTTTGTCACTGAGGACCACGAATGTCGTCCCCTCTCAGGTCAGGTTCGAATGCCTCGCCCAAGGTGAACTGCGCCCTCCTTCTGCCTCCAAGCTCCTCCCCTTATAAGCACCCGCAACCCCGACCGCCAACCCCACGCCCGTCACCCGCTGTACGACGGGGGCCTTTCCATCCTGGATTGACCTCGCACTGCAGTTGACTTACGGAAAGCCGAGCTGCCCAAAATCATCCACCATCATCAATGACTTCGTCCTTGCCCAGTTCAGACTTTTCCTCGACCCCAATATTCTCCAAGTGGAAGACCATGGCAGCCGGACAGACCCACTAGCGCAGCAATGAATCTGGATATAATTTAAGATTTGAGAGCTTTCAAGATTCTCAGTTCCGGAAAATGCGTGGCACAATTAGTCGGGCGGCCTATTGAACTCTCCAAAATACTGGCAAGGATCGAGCGGCTGCCGTGGGCTGGAATCGCTGGATGCGCTCAGCGCACCAGGGAACATTCGCTTATTTACAGGCAACCGAGAAGGGAGGATTAGAATACATTACTGCATTAGTGAACCACTGCTGCTGATCAAGATGGCCTGGAGGAAACACGTGACGGTTGCAATTTCCGCGAAGGTGTGGGAATCTGCCATGGATGTGTTTCTTCAGGCCAAAGAAAGCAACAGTCGGGTCTACATACATTGCATCGACGGAATTAGACTCTGGATTGGATTCGCATATCGCTTAATCCAGTCCACATGCAGCAGTCTCGTCCGAATATTAAGCCAAGACGCAAAGCGCGTTCCTGTGCGGAAACTGCTTTGCGATAAACTCGGAGGCCTCCGAGGCCCCGGGACTAAGCCTTCGAGGTTTACATTCTATGTTTCTCGATTTTCTTACTTGGATCCCATCGCAGATTCACAGTCATGTGCATTCGCGAGAACCTGGCTACGATGTTGCAATCATTGCCTTGTACAAACAGTTTTGATGTCTCCAGCCTCTGAGAATACCACAACCTGCCGAGTTCGCTTCGTACTCCACTGTGATACGTGATTATATTCCTGTAGATTCTCTTCACTGCTTGCACCGAGCACCACGCCACCATGTCGCCCAGCTAGTTGGACACATTTTCCCACTGTTCTCAACCTACAGGCTTTCAATTGAGCTGTAGTTAGAGTTTACGTCAAATCAGTGTTCACCACAGTGATTATGATGAGATCAAGTAAATATCGCTTTTCCATGCAGAGCCACACATAAATAATCAATAAAGCACAATAAACTTCTAAGATTCACATACACTTCTGTACTTCACAAGAAGGAATTTGGTATATACTCACTGACGAACTTGGAATGTGCTTGGAACGTACCCCTGGCTCTATAACTCGGTGCCCCGGTTTGCACTTGGAAGATGCCCACGGAGAAGAGTTGTTGCATAGTTGCAGTAGACCGACACGTGACAATGCATGGTGGTTGTTAGTTGTGATTTTTTGTAACCTATGAAACAAGTCAAACCCAAGGTTCGGAGAAAGTGGAGAAGCAAGATCTGCTTAATATTGTGCATAATCAAAAAATCATACTCGCGACTCGTGATTTCTGAGTTCATTGCCTTGAATACAAACGATTCCGCTCTGAACTTCGATCTGTACAATCTTTCTGGGAAGAAGAAATGCGACAGAAGGCCACAGGGAGATCTTGGATTCCTGATTATTTCCGAGTTTGTTATAATTTCTCTGGTTTAGGACTTTTAAACACTTCAGTGACCTGGAGTTTATTGAGAGTTAGTGAGATATAGTGAGATTCGAGGATTGGAGCAAAATCGAGAGGAGAGTAGAGCCGAGGCGTACATCGAAGTACCGGTGGTGGGGCGGGACGGGCAATTCTGTCCCGATGTCGTGCGCATCTTTGGAGAAGCAAGCGCAGGGCAGCAGCTGCTCAGTTTTCTCGCGGGTGCCGGCGCTGGACCGATTCGGGGGAGGCAGCACCCATGATTTCGTTTCACTGGTGCTTCTGATGCGATGCGCTGCCCCGGCAGACCAGATCGGGAGTTAGTTGGACGGAGTGGCGCTTTGATTGTGCAAGCCTCCGGTGGTGTCCGTCCAAGCACATATCCGTCATGATCCATGGTTCATATCATCATGTGCTTCTCGGTGGAGAGTTAGCACTAGTTAATATTAAGTGAGAGCAAGTAATGATTCTTTTGGATAACTGGTACTTAACATTTGATGTATGATTCAATAACAATCACTATATTAACTGATATTAAAATTTATTTAGGGAACAGCTAGTCATCATTCACTTTTCGTTATTCATTTATTCATCAGTCACTCTCTATTTTAAAGAACCATTATTCATTTTTCTCGCGCTTCGATTTATTGGATGGAAATCACAGGCACGGGAGCCGCTAGTCAAGGTGTGAATTTAGACTCGCGCGTTCAGCCTTTAGACTAGCATAGATTATTTTGGTAACGACACATCAGACTAGCATATATTACTTTGGTAAATTTTTGGTAACGACACATCGTGATATAAGTGATGTTTTGAACGCGTTTTTCAACGATTTGAAAATTGTGGGTGAATACTGAATAGCGAAAAATGAATGGTGATTAGTGGCTCCTTTTATTTATCTTGATCTTAACATGTAATCTATTTCATATAATTTGTAAGTTTATTATATTTAAATTTATAAATGAATTAATAAAATTAATTAAAAAAACTTAACGTTTCTTTATATCAAAATTAATAAAAAATATTTTAAAAAATACTTTCACAAGTACTGCAACAGATATATAAGTATATCATGTTACAAATATACATGTCTAAATTTTGAATGGTATTCTATTGAATAAATTATGAAATTCAATATCTGACAACCTATGTGAATTTATAAAAAAATATAAACATGCTATATATAATATATATATGCTCTATTCATTCCCTTAACTAATTTTGTTGTTAATGATTCTAGAAATGTGCATATTTCGCTCGGTGGGCGTACTGTACTCTATCCTGGAAGCGTAGTCTGCGTTTCAGGGCTTTTTTGCTTTCTTTAATGTTACCGGTGTCTCTTATCCACAAGATTTCTATGAAACTGTCTAGTAGTCATGTATCCAGTATTTATGTTAGTGGTTTAATTTTGTTTTTAGGCTTCAATTTTTATTTTATTTTTACAATATTTTTCTCACACAAGGTCAATCTTCAGGCATGCATATACATATCCTCGTGCACAAGACCCAATTTGACCGCCAACTTACCAAAGAGATTCAAAATATAGCATTTTCAATATTAACTTTTGATCTCTCGTACCGGAATGTGATTTGAGACACGATTGGTCTTGGCATGACTTGGTGGGCAAAAGATCATTTATGTATAGCACAGTTTCTTGAAATCTTGTAATAAAGTCAACATGTAGAAATATAATTTACCTGTCAGACATTCATGATATTTTTTAATTAAAAATAATACAAACCTACATGTCTATTAATGTACACTATCTTTTTGTAAAAAAAATTTCTTATCATTGTGAACAAACATATGAAATGATAAACATTTATTTTTTGTTTTCTTCAAATTTTAATTGATTTTATATTTTTATTTCAAATTTGCATTTATAAACGTCACATAAACAGTTGATCAACATAAAAACCTAGAAAAATGAGACAAAAATCTGTCTTCTTTTATGTATTCATAAAGATCAACACAATTTATAAATTTTGTGTGTTTCATACACAACTTCACCATATATTGCATTGAATTGCCTCTGAAGTTGTTCAATTGACATAAATATCTCAATAATTTACCTGGAATATATTCATGCAACTATTTCTTCGAAGACTAATATATATTTGTTCTGAAAACATTCAAATTATCCATATTTAGATTAAATTTTGTGGCGTGTACATACGTTAGTCAAATCTCAACACACTTTGATGTAGGTAAAAAAATATATTATAATCCACAACTTTTGCTTGTGTGAAATCCTGAGCCATCAATTTGAAGTTAGTGTTATCATGTGACAAAAAAAATTTGTAATTGTACACATTTTTTTGATAAAAATATTGCTTTGATATATGTTCTTAAATCTTATCTTCAACTTGTGCTTTCATCTCAAATTTTACATAAACATGTCACTTAACTTAATCAAAATGGCTGAATTTTTTACCTTTACTCAGAATAAATTTATTGTCATTATCATTCATTTCAATATCATGATACTTGTATTAAATATCTTAATCGATTCAAATTTCAGATACTTCAATTAAATTAACTAATATGACTTGGAGATTTTATAATATATTATATTCATTTATATCAAATGATTTATTTTTTTTTAATCTCACCAATAATAATTTGCTTCATTTATTTGTCTAAAATGTACTCTACATACTTTTACTTATCTTACAACACTAATATAATCTAATCAATACTTTGAATTTATTTTTATTGGTCTGAAATTTAAAGTTTCGTTATTTTTTATTCTTAAAATTATATGTTCAATAAAAATCACCTTACAATAATATAGATTACATACATTCTAGCCTTCCAAGCACTCACATTTTGTTTTATTTTTTTATTCAATTTTTTTAAAATTTTCACCTTAAATTCACATCTTTCGCTCAATTAAAAATTTATTGCATGAATTTAGAAAAAGAGAGTTCTAGTATATTGAATATTGCAAGATTTAAAGTATAGTATCTAATTTTCTTGACATTTCATAAATAACTAATATTTTTCATTATCATGAATAAGATTGAAGATATATAACATATGATATGTTGATGATACTAAATAAGATATGAATAAAATGAAGTTTCAAATTCTAAGATATGTATGTAGATTTGTTTATTTATTTTTAAAAATAAAAAAATTTCAGCCTACATTTGAAACCTAAAATAAGTTTTTATGATAAATATGACTTTCAATATTTTAATGATTTTTTTAAATATATGAATATTTTCATAGAACCCCAGAATAAAAACATTGAAACATTGTAGCATCATACTAAGATTAGAATTTAGAGATAAATTTTAGTTCAAAATAAATTCATTAATTCTGTTCAATTGTGTAGGAAATTAAAATTTGGAAATGTTAACGTACTTATCCACTTGAAATAAATAACTTTTAATTAGAAATTAAATTAAAAGTTAAAGTGTAATTAACGTACAATAATTTTCTTTTAGAATAAAATTATGTTTATGCAATACAAAATGATAATTTTGCTACATGAAATATACCAAATGTGCTCTTTTAGTTTAGTTTCAAGATTTTAAAATTGATCACGATTGAAAAGGTATGAAGTATCTATTATTGTGATGTTATTCAAATGAAATAATATATGGAGTGATTAATATAACCATCACTGTCATAACTTTAGATTTTTTTATATTTGCATAAAATTCCATGTGAAAAATTGATTGTAAAATGATAATTTCAATTTCAAAGTAGATGATTTCAATTAATTTTATAACAAACTATGTTTAAAAACTAGTAATCAATATAATCAAAGAAATCTTTTTTTCTTAATTTTTTCTTACTTTATTTTAGTAAGAAAATTTTATTTTTCATCAAATTAATTCTGAAATGAAATTGATTATTATAAAAATTTTACATTAATTTACACATGTTAGAGTTAAAATAAATTTCGTGAATAAAAATTTGAAAAATTTCACGTGAAAAAACATATATATGTTTTTTTTCATACTATACATTTTGAAGATCAAACAATGTGTGTGGTTATTTAGTAAATTAATTTTTTTTGATTTGTTTCATTTTTTTCAAAATTATTTTTGAATATTGATATTGAATTTAACATAAATTTTTAAATTTTTATAAATTATTAGAAAGAAATTCAATTTATGATATTTTTTTGACATAATTTTTATCATGCATACTTTAATTGTTGAGATGTTTATGCCATATTGATAATGAGATTATTAAAAAAAATCAATTAACTTTGCTTCATATGACCTTATTCATTATAAATGTTGAAAACTTTTCTGATCATTTAAAATTTTAAAATTCATATTTTTGATTTTTATTTTGATCAAAAATTTTCTTGATTCTCTTTTTTGTATTTAAAAAATAATTTAACCCTCTGTCTTGATATTCATTATTATAGCATTCACAGTGCTGGCAGAAGTAATCTGTAACTGAACAAAAATTAATTAAAGAATTCAGTGCTCCAAAGTCCTGTCTACATGAAACATTTATTTAAATATTTGACAGCATTTTGTATCAGTTTTTACTGTGGATTTGGACAAATTTTTTACTATAACAAACAAAAGATTAAATTTTCAATGATTTCTTCTCTTTTAATTTTATGAAAAGGGATTTTCAATCATTTGAGAGTTTTCAAACTTTTGCAGAATTAATGAAAAAGGACATAAATGCTGAAGTTATGATTGTTGAAAATGTGTTACAGCTGAAATGATGAATATTAATTTAACTTCAATAATCATATTTTTTAAGTATCCAATTTTTTGCTATTTGTCTAAATTTCTTTCAAAATAATCCAGAATTTTTTCTATAGAAATCATACAATTTTCAAATCATTGCATGAGTCAAGTAGTAAATATAACAGTCTTAATGAAGATTGATTGTATCAATGAAATAAAGCAAATATAAATGATCAAGTCTATTAATTAGTAAATGTTTCAAATATTTCTATATTAAAGAATGTCAAAGGAAATTCAATACATATAGTTCAAATTTACTCATAATTGATAAATTTTTTAACCGACGTGAATTTTGTCTTTGACAAGTCTTCAAAACTTTTTAAGAATTGTACCCAATTTTTTTTTTTTAAAGTACATTATCATTGCATGTATGTCAAATTGGATGTACGTTATCTCCTATATTTTAAAATACCAGAACTCTTTGATGATCAGAGAGTTAGAATAAAAGTTCTTTTAACATTAGAATTTGTGAATTTTTCAAACTTAAATTTCTTTTGAAGGTATTACAATTAGATTTTTCTTGATTTGGTTGCTTTTTTCTTTTTGATAAAGAGGTGAAGTGAGAAGTGGCTGTTCTTAGTGAGAATAAAATACTACTCTCTGATTTAATACAGATTATTGTATTTTTGTTGAGCAGTTTGAAAAAACAACGTCATTCAAGTTGTGATTTTTGTTTCTATGCGCAAATCAATTGAAGCAGTTGGTCGCACAGTTGGTGCAACTAATATTGATTTTCATCTCTAGGAGCCGAAACAAATGCAGAGGGATCCTAACAGGTTAAAAATTTTCATCCTGTAGATCTCTTTTACTTAAGGGAAACAAAATGAGAGCTCATCTACTCTTATCTACTCTTATCTAAAGGTTTCAGTCATGAACATCGATATCTCTGCATCGGGTGTACTCGCTGACGTTGATGTCTCTATCATGCAAATATCCTAGTACCGCATGGTACGTATCGTCAACTATTGAACTTTCTCCACATCAAAGAAAACCCTACAAATTTTAATCCTTTTGTAAAATTTGGCCTGATATTTCAAAACATTTAAACCATGCGCATTTGTTTAGCAAAGGAACATATATTCTTATATCAAGGTCCTGGTAAGTAGTGATAATCACTTAGCTCGTATTTGATGGTTTTCATTGAGTTACAAGAAATGTTTGGCTCTTCAAAGCGTCATAATCAAACGTAGGCCTATTGAAGTATGACTGATAGTCAAATTCTTCCATATATTTCACTATACTCGATTGAGTATATCTTCATCAAAACTGATCTGCTTGTAAAAATTTAAAATCATGATTTTGTTGATATAAGCTAAAAAAGAAATACATTCAAAAATTAAAAGATTTCTGAATGGTACCAAAAATCTGCTTGTAACAGATAAGAAAAAAATTAATTTGATGAAATAAGTTTTGTGTAATTGCCGAAGAACATTCTTGACGATTTGGAGGATGATCAGAAGGAGAGGTTCAAAGCTATCGGAGAAGCTTCCTTGTTTCAGTCATGCTAATGTTCAAACACTTGCTTTTATAAGGCATGCCACTTTTGGCAAATGGACCGACACTCATCATACTCCATGACTCAAGAAAGGACCAGTCGGGTCTTGTAAACTGACGATCTACGAGTACTGTGGTCGGAAGCATAAGCGTGCCTTGTTGAACGAAGTGTTCCAGTACAGGACTCGTGAGCGGTAGTTTACAGAACCTTACTTGTCCTTTCGTGAGTCATGGAGTATCATGAGTGTCGGTCTGTTCGTTCGCCATAAATGACAGTCACTATCGGCTGGAATTACTATTGATGACGAAATAACGAGCTCAATAAGAAATGCATCAGTTCTCTCTCTTCTCTTCTGAATCTGAAACGCTTGTTTAACTCTGGAAGCCGTGACATATCAGTTCCCGAAGATCTGCAACTCTTACAAAAGAGTTGTTCCGTTGACCTTGATATCTTCTTGTAGCCGATGATGCTTTTGTCTTCTATTGAAATGTAATTCTAGTCGAATCAAACTCTGCCCAGTCCACATCGGATATCACTGTTCTGTGTGATACATACTGACTCTCTCTTTTCCACCTGGGATTACTTGGTACATGCCAGATCCCTTTCGTCAGTAAGTGAAAAGAGCTAGATGCGAATTAATTTGTCCTTGCTCATCGTCACGTATAAAATTTGGTCTTAGCTCATTGTGATGTAACTTATTTTGAACACTGTCCACACAGTTTTGAATACAGTTCGTGTTAAGGATTTGAAAACAGTTTCATACAGTTCAGGCTTTTGAACGGGGTCTGCACTGTTTTCAATACAGTTCATGTCCACACATGTGTCACAGTACACATTTGTCCTGCAACCCCGACCGCCAACTCCCAGCTGTACGACGCTGTACGACGGGACTTTCCATCCTCGATTGACCTCGCACCGCAGTTGACTTATGTAAAGCCGAACTGCCCAACATCATCCACTATCATCAATGACTTCGTCCTTGTCCAGTTGAGACTTTTCCTCGACGCCAAAATTCTCCAAGTGGAAGGCCATGGCAGCCGGACAAACTCACAAGCGCAACAATGAATCAGGGTAAATTTTAAGATCTAAGAGCTTCATAGAGTTCATGTTAACATATTTGTCACAGTATAGATATGTTGAAGTGTTTCAAGCAACTATGATTGTTCGAGCTGCTTAATATCTTCATATGATGATCCTTTAGATCGTGATTGTCCTGGGAGACCCATGTCAATCGTTTATATGTCCGTTCTCAAGAGCTTCAAGCCTTTCATACCGGATGTCCCTTCGGGGACATAATAACATATTGTATAAAATAACGTAACATAACATATAAAATTGGAAAGATAAGAGAAGATTAAAATGGCACTGCAAAGATGACACGCACAACTCGAGAAAATGGTCCATACAAAAAGTCTTGTACTTGTCACGAGAAGAGGAGTCCATAACTCTCTGGCAAAATTGACGCCTTAAACTTAATACTATCCATTTCCAGAAGTTGTATCCTAGGTTTGAAATCTTTTATTAAGCTGCGTTGAGCTTGAGTTGAGCGTTGAGCTTTCGAATCTCAGAGGATTATCCAGAAGCATTGGATTGTAAGCGTAGAACCTGACATATTTTGTACTCTGGTTGTCAGAACTCCTGACCGCTGATCTCGCAGCGTCAGCATGTGGTGCACACAATCAAGCTCCTATTTTCTGTCCATATTCATCTGCTTATTGAGTAAAGCTTTGTCGTGGGAGAGCCAGAAATGAGCATTTTCATTGACTTGTTTTATCAAGTGAAAGTACTAGTGGTCACGTGCATCAGCGAGCAGATGCCGATGGCAGAAGTTGCATTAACTGCACGAAGACAATAGTTGTCAAGCAGGAGCCTTGTTGTCTGGATGGATACAGGCTGACATTCCTGAAGAGCAGGCCACCTAAATTCTGGGAAAGTTTTCTCCTCAAATTCTGGTATTAACATTGTAATTTTACTATTTTTCGTCCTAGTGCTTGTCTATAATCGTTTTTTCGTTTCAAATTACTTCTTATCCATAATACTTGAAATTTTATTGTGAAATTTACCTGAACCATTTTTTTCAACCAAGAAAAGACAAACAAGCTGTAAAAATAATATGAAGTAGAAAATAGAAAAAATAATAATATATACTTAGATCTCTCTATCCCACCCAAGAAAATCACACAACTATCAAAACAAACATGTTTTAGACATGTTATGAAACAAAAAAAAGTAAGATACCAAATGTAACTAATCATTTTTGTTTTACCCAAGAAAAGTCACACAATAAACATGTTACAAAAGTGATATGAAAGAAAGATATAAAACATATGTTCACGCTTCTGTTTCAACCAATGCTCAAAACAAAAATATTATAGAAATGAAAAAAAAGAGCACCTGGACTCTTCTAATCTAGCCAAGAAAAGACTTACAATGATAAAAGCATACATACTATAGAATTGATATGCAATAAAAGAGTCAAAGAAAAATATAAATTGTAATTGGTTCCTTATTCTGCAGCAAAAAAAAACTCACTGTTATGTTACAAATATGTTACAAAAATGATAGGAGAGTGAAAAATAATAATTGAGATGTAAACTAGCTGTATTTTTATCACTTCTTATCTTTCGTGTGCAACTTGCTCTACTGCTGACTTTGAACTACCATAATTTTGGATAACCTTTAGCGCGCAACTTGATCTCATGCTAACTGCTGACTTTGAACTTGCTCTCGTGCTGACTTCGAACTACAAATTTTTGGAAACCTTTTGCACGCAACTAGCTCTCCAAGCTAACTTCCAAGGACCAAAAATTTGAGCGCCTAGAAGCGCACGGGTTTCGAGATACGCAGGTCACCAGCAAATGCACTCAGGGGATGCATGCATTAGGGAGCATGCATTGCTAACTTTCTCCTCCCCCGCCTTCCCCCTTGCCTGCGTGCTCGAAATTTCCTATGGTCGTCTTTGTGTCTTTGAATTTGGGCAATTCTGGCGTTTAAAAATAGAACAAGAGATTTTACAAGGTCAAGTCAAAATTTCCAGTATACAACCTTATCAGGATTCTTGACTTATGCTGAACCTGTCTTTTCGTCCATAGGCACTTCTATCAGAGCCTCAATACAGTCACTCACGGCTTGAAGAGACATGTGATCATTCTGCGGAAAATCCTGAAGCCCACAATCGTAGGCAGTACCTGCCATCATATGCCCCTCGTTCATTTCAGACTGTTCTGCAACGGTGATATAAACCAAGCAAGCAAATGCGATGCCTGCAAAGACCACAGCTGAAGTCGACGACCTCATCATCAGTGGTTCTCGCTGTCGGATCATGTATGAATGAAGACACAATTCAACTCATCATTACACTCACTAGATTTCATACGCGATTTTCAACCTTCTCTACCTCGAATAACACACCTGTAACACATGTTTTGGGAACAGTCCTAATTACCATGTCTTCGAATTGAGGTCTAATTTCCGACCAGGTATCCGAGTGATTTACAAACAAGCATTTTTCCGTTTATCACGAGATTGTAACAATGCTTCCTAATTTGGTCTATCACAGAGCAAATTACGACCGAGGATGTTCAGAGTAGACTTCGATTTCTTAAGCTGCCGAGAATAGTCTAGAGCTTCCTTTCAATTTCAAGTACTCATGTCGTAGGCAGAAAAATGAATGAGGATATCACGTGGGTCCATATACTGGTTGATTTGCAGTCAGGGATCTTACCCAGCTAGAAAGATATTATACAAGCAAGACTGAGGAACTTATCTATTTTCGATGTAGACTGATTGCTGTCAGCTGCATATATCGATATTTGGTATAGTAGACTGAAAAATAATACTTAAGTGCTCGGTGGGCCACTTTAACGCCCCGAGCCCAGTGAACGAAAATAATGTTTGATATGATATCGAAGGCTGCCTGTATGGAGGTTCTCCAGGGGAGTTCACAATCCGAACAGTGAATGTGGCTACGGTCCATGTGAGGAATGGCAGACAGTCCGATCCAGAACTGCATGGCGTTGATTTTTTAATGCCAGTACCACACAATCAAATCCATATCTGCAGAATCGCTTCCCTCGAATTACTTATGATAAGTGAAGTGAAATAAAGTTATGTGATCTATATACTTTCAGTTTGTCTAGGAAATAAGACAGCGTAGATCAGATACACCATTTTGGACTGGTAAACAGAAATTGTCTTCAGAAAACTTTCGTTGAGAATGCTATCAGCACTGACAGATGCAAGCAGGAAAGTAAGTGAATTTATTAACTAGTGAGACATTTGAGATCACATAAGTGGATAGAATATGACCTTTGATGCGCTTGTCTTATGGACGCATTTAAAGAGATCAGTTTGATCTCTTGAAATCTACATGCTTAAATCTTAGAATCTCTTGCCTTCACTTCGAAAACTCCTAATCTACACGTCGTATGAAGAGCACTTCGCGAACTGCCTGATCGAATGATTGTAAGATCTTGTGTTCAAGCACATCGAACATCCAATCCTCTAGCTTTACACCAACCCGCAGTGATCATCACAGTGTCAATCTGTGTTAAACATTGTCAAGCTGTCAATTTTCACGTACAGGTTACCTCGCACTATCCTAAATGTAGGTTTGTTATGAAACTTTAAGAAATAAAAGAAAGCTCCAGCACGATATCTTAAGCTACGCGTAAAATTTGAAATCTGGAATATGATATTAGTACCTTGAGTATTAATAGGAAGTTTCTAATTTTATTGAATTCGTGCATTATCATATTATCTTTCTATATGTGGAATACGAGTCTTATTCCAACCCTGGAGTGTCGTAAGCATCGTTGAGTTCTGAGGTTTTTCCTGTGACTATGTAAAATTTACATCGAAGTATAACAATGTCAACAAATGTATTATTTTCCTTACAGTGAGGTCAGTGAGTGAGTATTTCACGAAATCTATCTCTTCGAACAGAATCCATGGCAACACAAGAAACTGCATTGTAGCTTCTAAGAACAGCTCTCTTCTGGACTGAATCGCCACTCGGAGCAGAGATCCCAGTTATCGTCCTTGGGATACAGCAGGTTTCATCTGGTGCTCTGGATTTCTGCGGACATTTACTGCAACGGGCATTACTGCGAGACGATTTTGCAACAGTCGCAGTTCCTTACGCATGGAGACTCGGGCATATTCAATAAGTCTTTCGAACTAATCTAACAAACTCTAACAAACATGCCGTGCTTTCCTGCTCCGATCATGGAAACCGCCAGCTACCACAACCACAGTAGCTCAACCAGAACTTGGTTTTACCTCGCTGGTCCTTTCTTTGCCAAGGGAAGAATGTTGCCCTCTGAATCTGTAGAGTCAAACGATCTCCTCCGTTACATAAGGAGGCGCAAAGGCACGGAAAGCTGTTGACATTGTCATGGAAGGAGCTCATTTTCACTCCTTCTGGTTCGATTTTTCTAACCTGGAAACCGTGAGCGATATCCATGTGTTTGACAGAATGGCAACCGCTCGCCTTCCAAGTCAAGGTCTTGAAGTTTCCAGTCCCTCAGGTACAGGACTCCACCTGTAAGCCTATGCTTCCAGAGAGTGCCCCATCCTTTGTGTGGGAGAAAGGAAAGGTGTGGCAGCTGTGGCTCAATTCCGGGACCGAAAATTAAGGAAATCCATAAGTGTACGATCAAAAGGAATGAATGAAACGACAGACAAGGGGAAGTCCACAAGCGCGAAGGTCAAAGATCAAATCGAAACTGTCGAAATCGAGACGTGAACTCAAAGAACTTGGTTTCACGCAGGCGGCGGAGGGGCAAGCTGCAGCATCGACGGCCAGCTGCGAGACTCTTGCTTCCTCTATCACAGCTGCGTTGTTGACCCTACACTTTCGAGTACAACCATTGACCTTCGTCACGAATGCTCTGTGGCTAGATAAGCTAATGACTGATCCTGACTACTTCGGTAGTTTTCCGGTTTATGAGATTGACAGAGTAATCAGCACGATCCGATCTTTATCACAAAGATCACGTAGCTGGTAATAATTTCCTTTTTATATACAAAAGTTGTTGATTTCTCCTGAGTCCAGTTGGACATGTCGGAAGTTGGATGGCATGATTTCGTTTGTTGGCTACATAGCTCAAAGTGCTGTATCTATCCACTAAGATAAGCACAAATTACCATCTCAATAACATGCCGAATTCGCCTATCTGCAGGTTTACGCGGATAGGAGAATTGACACGCTCCTCGTGGTAATGCGTATCATATCCACAGGCCTTTTAAGACAGATTGTTGTGTAAATCGTAGACGAAAATTGAAGTTCAAGTCGGAGCTTGAAGTACACATATTGGAAGTGAGGGTGGAGTGGAAACTCCCAGATACACTGCAATTGCTCATGACAGATATCCAGCCGAGACTTCCAGTCTAGGTTGCGTTACCAGATTCTAGCTCCCATTTTACGAACTCAGCATAGAGAGGACATGAAGCTGAATACGATAGACTCCTCTTCTTTAGCACATTGAACGAGGCAAGCTAAATTCAACAGTGTAGTCCGCCTTCAGCGTCCTCGATCTTCGTCTGAAGAGAGAGAGATGACAGAGGGGGGCCTGGATCAGATGCTTGTTCCCAACGAGAGCTACGCCTTGGAGCATACACCGACGTGGGCCGTCGGTTTAGTCTGTGTCGTTTTCATCGCACTATCCCTACTCATGCAACGAGGACTTCAGAAACTCGGAAACGTACTCCCTTGACCTTTTCCTCGACTATGCACTTCACGCTGCTCCAAACGCACGAGCACTGTGTTACCTAGTAGTTTCATCGTTCTACAGCTCGAAACGATCGCTTGAACGTTAAAACACTGATTTTGTGCATGGTGTGGTTGGATCCTGGCAGTGGCTTGTTAAGAGGCATCAGAAACCTTTGAACGAGGCTTTAGAAAAGATGAAAGAAGGTGAGACATTTCAGGAATTTTCTATCTGTCTATTGTATCTCCAGCGCCTATCAAATGCTGACGGCATTCACAATGATTCACTCGAGAAATGAAACGAACTTGCGTGAGCGTGATAACTTTGTTTGCAGGTAGATTGCTGGTCTTAACGCTGACTGACGTGCACGTGCCTCGACTGCAGAACTGATGCTGTTGGGATTCATCTCACTGCTTCTGACAGCTGCTCAGAATCCCATCTCGAGGCTCTGCATGCCAGATTCCTGGGCTGATCATATGCTGCCGTGCCATTTCGATCAAAGTACAGAAGCCATGACTGGGAACGGCGGGTTTAATGAATCTCCTGGACCAGAAAGGCCACCTGAGTTCAATACACCTTTATCATCAGATCCTGCTGAGCAAGTCCCCATTCCTCACCACATACGAACCCTTCTGGTCGATCATGATTCAAGCGTCAGTTCCCGCATGCTTGCACGCGAAGTACCTCCATTTGATATGGATGAGTATGTGACGCATCCAAGACGAATATTGTCTGGAATAAGCACTCATCACTTATGCTCACCGGTAAGCTATAGACATCCAGACCATCTCGTTGTATCGAGCCATGATGGTTGTCTTAATTACCTTAGAGCACGGTGAGGCTCGAATATATCAACAACCATTGCGTTTGAGGCAGAAAGTGAATACAGTTACTGAAGAAACGGTGGTGAACGCAGGGCCATGTTCCAGTTCTATCTACTGAAAGTCTGCATCAGCTCCATATATTTATATTCGTCATGGCTGTGGTTCACGTATTCTACAGTTGCTTCACAATGCTTTTTGGGTTCACCCAGGTCTGCTCTGTTCTTTACAGTTTAAGAGTTCATGGAGCTAATTCGGCTAGATCTGAAAGTCAGTCTGGAGTATTTTTGGCTCAAGAATGTAGGTTTGATAAGTACTGGATAAGAGTTCGATCATGTCAACCGAAGCGGGTATAAGGTACGATGTGAAATTGGGTTATGAAAAAGGAAAAAAAGGTTTGAAGTTGTTTCCTCTGGCTGACTTTATAACATTTTCTGACGTTAGTTTGTGAACTGGAAACAGTTAAGAAGCTGGAAAAGGTGGGAGGCAGAAACATGTGTTGACAACTACAACTACACTGATGGTGAGTATGATTTCAATGTTTTTAGTCATTGCTTTCGTGCACTGTTATAAATAGATAAAACAAGCTGTTCTATTTATTTGAAAGCCACAGCAACTTGAAAGAGTGCTTTGAAACATCGAATATGCTTCTGATAAAGCGAACTTCATGCTTCTTTGAGTGTTTCATTCCCCAATAAAACGCACGGATTGAGAACTTGAAATTTCCAAGAAAGAAAGCTTTTGTGCTACGAATGTACGTTCTCTGTTTGTTGTGGATTAACAATTTTAAATATGAGATGGCTGTTCATTCGATTTGACTACTACGATGGTTTTCGCTTGTGTTCTACAGAAATAAAGAAGTCATTCAACGAATCCACTTTTAAGAAGATGGCATTTACTCGTCAGAGCACATTCGTGGCATCTCGCACCAGTACTGCATGGTCCACGACCTTCACAGGAAGCTGGATTGTAAGCAAAACTCTCTTCTAGTCTCCCCTTGATGCAACATCTTCTTCGAAGACTTCCTTTACAATTAGCTTTTTTTTGCATACGCAGGAACAGACTCTAATCAAAGCATTCAGAATCGATGGAGAGGCAACTGTAGCCTTTGGAAGAAATTGACTTTGAATTTGATCTGAATATTTCCACTGAATAGTCCTTGATTTCGATTCCTAGAATTATAAATTTAGGCAACGCTGCAGTTTTGGTTTTTTCACCTGAAACTTTTGATGTGCATACAGATGAGTTTCCTTCGTCAGTTTGGCAGATCAGTGACTAAATCAGATTATCTCACTCTTCGTCTGGGGTTTATCAAGGTTTACTTCTGGCCATGACGGCACAAGAATAATATTTAAGCTCTTTTGGCAAGTTTTAGAACCGAGTACTGATTTTTCAGGTGTTCATTTTCTATTTGAGTCCGTGCTTCAGTTTTCATCTCCCATCTAACTTGCTCAGAATTCTAAACCGATATTTTGTTCTTAAATGACAGAATCACAATGCACCGTTGAAGCTGAACTTCTACAAATATATGATGCGATCCTTGGAAGATGACTTGAAGACTGTTATTGGAATCAGGTGCCAATTTTCACCCTCGCTAGTCATCAACAGTCAAAACGGCCACATGTGAATGAGTTGCAATGTTTACAGCTTTTGTGACCTTTACAAAATATTAACCTTTGACTTAGCTTCAGATCTAAACAATGTGGTTCACTTATTATAATAGATGGTTATGTTTGATCTGTACAGTGGCTATTTGTGGGTTTTCGTGATCTTCTTCATGATTCTCAATGTTCATGGTAAGAAAATGTTTTCCACGCACAATTCACCACGTCAGTGCGGGATCTGACTAAGAATCAACCATGCATTTTTATTTCGAAGTAAAGAGCATTTGTAACAATTAACCTGTCATCAACTTTCTATCGCAGATTGTACTTAATTCTCCGATGGAATCAATTTCTCCTTCCATCCTTCTAAATTTCGAGGATAAACAATGATTATGTTCCTTCTGAAACAGTTAAAATGTGAACTGTCATGTCAGGAAAATCTCGCTATTATTATTATTATCAAATCGGACTATGCTGACTGGTAGTTGAGTGTCTTTGATGATTCAAGAATTTAGTTGCAGCCGGTTTCATAAATCCTAAGTACGTTATATGTTGGTATCGAGCTTAGTTTATGTCATGTTCCCCGTTGGTTTCACTACCGAGAACAAGTTACTCGAGAATTGTTGTTTGCTGCTTCTATGTCATTGATTCATTAGTTGAGCTCAGTTCAAGATAACCTTGCACGTCATATTATCAACATGAAGATGAATGATGAATTGGACTTGATTTCAGGTTCCTGTCAGACTTTGAAGGTGCTCAAGAATTAGGATACCTCACCTCAGTCGTCATCTCGATGCTGTGCAGGTTGGTACGCATATTTCTGGATGTCTTTTATACCAGTTGTGGTAAGTTGTAGATCGACAACCTTTGATTCCGTGAACACCTCTATGACCAAGTATTTCATGCTTAATGGTCTCATGTTGATCGTAGACTTAAAAAGTGGACATCAGTAGGTACATTGTCGAGCGAAATTGATAACCAGTTTCTGTACAGATCAACATGGTCATTGGTACGAAACTTCAGCATATTATTACTCAGCTGGCCATGGAAACAGCACACTCCCACGGTATAATTGGCGATCTTGTAAAGCCCAGGGACGAACTGTTTTGGTTCAATAACCCGCATGTGCTTTTGTACTTGATTCACTTTGTTCTTTTTCAGGTAATTCGAATCATATAGCTCTTGTCAGTTATTGTGAAACACCACAGTCGGGCTATAAGTGCTAAACTTGAAATGCAGTAGTTGTGTGTGAGCAATGGTATCGAAGAGCATGTTACTAGTAAATCCACTAGTAAATCTTTGTACATTCCAGAACTTATTGAAGAGATCATTTACAAGAAGAATGTGTTTGTTGCAGAATGCCTTTGAACTGGCCTTTTGCATATGGTTAGTGGTACGTTCTACTTAACTGACTGAGTGAAGCTGTCATGAATTGTTACAAAGCAGTAGCTCTTAGAAATCTATGTGCTCGCGTCAAACATCTGGAAGCTTAAGTTGCTAATCTGAGTGCACTGCATTAGATCTAAAGAGTTAGGGAATCTACACCACAGTATCTGTAAGATAGCACTGGGTGGTGCAATATTCATTTAGAACATTCAGTCATTGAAGTGATCTTTTAACTTTTCCAATGTCTTACTTTGGGCAGACGACTTTCGGGTTCAATTCATGTTACTTCAACAAACATGGCTTCATTATAACTCGCGTTATTGTGGGGTAAGATAAGATTCTCGGTACAAATGAACATTCATGATATCTAGGAAGATATGATCATAGCGCGACGATAAATTGACATGAAGAATCTGCTGCAGATGCACTAGATAACGTTTGCAACAGATGAGCTCTACTGAATGGAATGCAAGAAATAAAATGCAGTGGAGTGTTTGGACTTCTATTGCTAATATGAGATTTCTGTACATATCATAGGACTCGATGGAATAAAAAGATACTTACTCTCTAAAGGCATCTGCATAAACTGATAATTTTTTTCGGAAAACTGCAGAATCCTCGCTCAGGTTTTGTGCAGCTACAGCACATTACCCCTCTACGCACTTGTTTCTCAGGTGTGTTTCTCTCTCTTCGCACAGGCATGCAAGTTCACGCAATCTGTGATGATCTACTCGATATAAATTTCGATGAGGCGGCGATGAAGAGACTTGCAAATATATTTTGGTACCCTGCTTGTAAGTTGATATTCCTAAGACAAAAATAGAAGGACCAAACACTGACAATGTTGAATTCTGTCTGCTGCAGATGGGCTCCCACTATAAGAAAGCCATCTTTGATATACCCGTATCAAACGCCATTCAGGGCTGGCGCTCCAAAGCCAAGGAGACTCGGAGAAAACTGCGGCAGGAAAACCACAAATCTGAACACATTATTGAAAAGGGATTTGAGCACATTCATCTGCACCTTCATCATGGAAACTCTGATGCAAGTTCTCACCACGGATCCAGGCTTGAAATAGATACTACTGATCATGATGATCATTCAATTCATCACAGTATTCTTCACGGGCACAAATTCCATCTCCATCCCGACACTCCCAAGACTCCTAAAACCCCGAGGACTCCGAAGATGCCGAAATCCAAGTCTGATGTACCTGTGACTGATCCAGGAGCTGAACCCGACAGTGCAGTCGAGCAAGCAACTTCGGACCCAGAGAAAGGAGAAGAGGTGAAAGATGATACCTTTGACGTCCCAGTCCCAGTGGTCTTGAAGAAGAACTTATCCTTCAAGCTGCCGAGAGAAGAAAGTATCGTTGAAAGGGATGGTCCTGTCACAGCGCCATGGCCTGTTAACATCGTCGATCGCATGGCACGACTTCCATCGAGAAAGATCAAGAGCTACACCATCGAAGTCAAATCAGGTGAAACGCTTCACCCTTCGATGGTTGAACCTCCAAACTCTCTGCCACCGACACCCAGGCCTGCTGCTGCTGCCATGCCGGGTTCATCTCTCTCGGTTCCAGCTACTCCATCCGCGAGTACGAGTGGAGAAGACAAGGTCCGAGTACAAGCTCATGCTTTGCCGGTCCAATCTGATCGCGAGATTGAGAACATAACCACGACGGCATCTATTTCGGAAGAACAGGAAAGTGCTCATGGGAAGGGGCTGGTCGCTCCGACCCTTGGTCCATAGTGAATGTACTACTGGCTAGGAGCATTACTTTCCCCTGTCCGATTAATTTGAATGCACTGTAGAGAACCCGAATCCTTCCTTGCAAGACCATTTTTGACTGCAAGTTTTCCTTCTCCGAACCTTTCCAATTGATAAGCATATTGCCGTGAGACAAAATTGCCTGTCCAAAATAGGAGATGCGTTGATGCATGTCGTATCCAGTGTCCCCTGTTTGGAGACAGCTACCCATAGCTAATTGCATGACTTCACGGAAGTTTTGGTAGAACTTTCCAATACTGCACTATATGCTGTAAGCTGGTCATGTTAAAACTCAGTTATCTGCTTTTATCGTCAAGTATCGACTTACCGATCCCGGTACTTGATACATATCAAGATAAAGATTGAAAACGAAATTGATACAGGCTTTATGAGTAAATGTTGCACACTATCTTGGCTGTCCTGACTCAGACCGGACATGGTTGAAATCAACTAATACAGTACTAGTCTGAGAACAGTCGTTGATCCGCTTGCACAAGATTTGATGATCGACGTCGAGGTTTAAGGGTTTTTGCTTGGTTCTTAAACGGCTACCAAATAATAAGCACTTGGACCGTATTCGGATGGGAGAAGTTCTTTACAGTTAAATAGACAATGAACGCCAACATTGTGACGAGTGATTGGAGAGTTATACACAGATATCCATGCTTGTGCTGAACAACATTCAAGTTCTTTATTCCTGGAAGAAGATTTCGATAAATCATCTGATATATGTATTTTATTCCGTGCTTGACCGGACGCGATCTCAAATCGGAGAAACCAATGAATTGGCCGGCTGCATTTTGATTCGGTTTTGGAAATTTCGAGTAAAGAGAGATTTCACGGTTATCGGTTTAGGGTACCCTGAACCCTTTGGCACGGTGAATTGATAGAGGAATCCTGCCCGTAGCTATGACTACCGACTTCGATGATTACTTGTCCCTGCTCACTAGAGTATATTAAATTTTTGATGGGATGAACTTTTTAAAACAAATGTAACATGATTTCAGTGTTATAAATTAATTTCGGTACCTAATTTAGTATTATGACATATAAAGAATTTTCATTGTTGATTTTCTTAAAGATGTATCATATAATGCATACTGAATGAAAACAAAAACCGCCATTAAATCGATGTGGTTTAATCACAAGGGAAGAAAAATGAAAACCAAGTTGAAGAAGAACGAGTTAAATAGTCTTCTGTATCTGAGTATTGAAACCTCATATCGTGAGCTGAATAAGAGTCACCTATCCTTTAGTGCAACCCCTGGTATTACACTGTACTGTTTATTATCGCTGGGTGTTACCTCTGGAATTATAAAGCTTGTGAAAGCAGATTTTTGTTAACTAAAAATACACAAGAACTCAACACGTGCAAGTTTCACTGATAGCAAGTGCATTCACTATGTGATCGTGAAGTTTACCGTGTTTGGTTAGTTGTTTACGTTGCTTGCATGCTCCAGTGCCAAATCTGGCACTGCAAATGACTTGATATCCAAATGCCTCCTTTACTGCCGACCTTGCCGTGCTGCTTTTATCTATTCATCGTTGACAGCTTGTCGTCGCGCGAAACTAGAGTTTCTTTGTCTACATGTATCTGAACTATCTGTAGAAAATGGAATGGAAAGTCACTTTGAACTTCGAGGTTCATCAAGGACATTGGAATGCTAAAACATTAGACCTTGCATGAACCAGCACATTGGGGCAAGAGCAAAATGATAAAACGTCTCCGGAGGTGTAAGACTTCGTGGATGCTACCACCGTTGGCCAAGATTAAAAGATATATCTCACGGGACTAAACTTGAACTCAGGTTACAAGGGTTGGAGGGTTGATTTCTTTGAAGCGAAACAGCTACGTATTAATTTACTAAATTTCAGCCCGAGATGAATCAGATGATTTAAACCCGTATGGCTATACCCAGTAGAGTTTACTTTGATCACGCCAGTCTAGAGCCAGATGGAGAAGAAAGTAATCCAATTTACAGCAAGAACGGGCCTTGTGTTGTACTGTGAATAAACTAAAAGTTTTCGTATTAGATATGACTTTGATGATGGTGAAGTTCATGGAATTGCAATATATCAAGAGATCAATGATTGCTTACCCTCTACATGCCCTCAATCATTACTCTGAAGAACGCAGATGCCTCTATGGAGGATCTCACACTTGTGTTCTTACTCTACTTCTCTCTCAGACTCGAGCCTTAGGGTGGAAACAACAACACTGCAGAAAAGTCCCAACATTGCATAGTAGTTCTTTCTTATATAGCGTTTTAAGCAAGGAGTGCCGGTGTATTCAATCTTTAAACGATTGAAAATGCTACTAGTATCTGATAAGTTTGCAAGCAACTCAAATGTTAGGAATGACATGCAAGGATTATTTCTTACTCGGTGAGGAGCTGGAGCAACAATTTGCGTTCGCTCCTTGTTGTAATCTTTTAGCATCCCCTTATCTTAACAAGGTTTGGTAAATGGTAAATAGACCAAGTGTGGTACCCCACTTTTGGCAATTTTTGAGGAAATTAAAACATTTTTGGAAAACTGTACCCTGGCAGCATTTAAATAGCCTTCGGTACATCAAAACGGAGTGAATCCGGAAGATCGCGGGGATTCTCGAGGGATCTTGTAGAATCTAGGATTTGGGGTGCAGCAGTAAGGACAGGCACCACCCTCCCTGCGAGCTCTGCAGTTAGGACCCCTACGACGCAAGGCGCAAAACCCGCCTTCGGAGGTTGCGTCCGCGGCGGTAGGGAAATCCTCCATAATTAGGTCAACCCTCGGGCGCCTTGACCAAGTTAGGGTCTCGTTGGAAAGAGCTCGACGCACTGATTCCAACGAGTCCAAGAACGCTTGGAACGGATGAGGACTTAGGGAGTTATCACTATTGGAAGATACGGAGACGGTCGCCTTCGGCGGAAGGAGTTCGCCACCGGCGGGAATTCCGCCTACGCGGAAGGGGGGAATCAAGTTTTGTCCTATGCGCGGACGAAGGCGTTCGCCTGTGCACAGGCGAAGTAGGGTTTGGGGAGGCGCGAAGTCCGCCTACGCACAGGCGTTCGCCTGTGCACAGGCGCTTCGGCGTCGGCGGAAAATCCGCCTTGGGCCCTAGAAATGCGCCTTGTGAGGTAGAAAGTGTACGGCGCCTTCCGCGCCAGCGCAGCGCCGCGTACGACGGAAGAACCGCCAGAGTAATCAAATCTGTACGGACCATGCGGACGGGACGGGTGGATGCGCTCTTGGACGGACGGAGTTGCGGCGGCGGAAGCGCCGACGAAGAGACAAGAAACGGACAGACTGGACGGAGACGGCTGACCACGGTCAACGCCTTCCGCGCCAGCGCGACGCCGCGCACGGAATTCGCCTGCGCACAGGCGAGCGCCTGTGCACAGGAGGATGAAATTCCGCGCCGGCGGAGAATCCGCCGAGGAGTCTGCCTGCGCAGAGGCAGGAGTTGAACTTTTGTCCGACATGCGGACACACGCGTCAAGGCAGAGGGGGATTGGCCGAGGGGCGGTACGAACAAGTGTACCGCGCAAGGCGGAAAACTCGCCTTCGGCGCTACGCCCCCATGTCCGCGGGGTAATACGCTCGCGGAGTTCAAATCCGCCAATTCGAGCGTGAGAGTTTAATCGGCGACGGCGGAGCGTGAAGCCGCGCGTGAGAGCGGAGACCGTTCCAGCGTAGAGCCGGCGCGGCCATCAAGTGAGACGTTCTCCACGAGCAAGAGCCGACCATGACCTTCGACCGGGCGGCGGAGAACGTCCCATTCTTGAATTCGCGATTCCAATCTCTTGTGTGCGCTGCGCGCATCCATCTGCTGGCTGCTAAACATTCTCGACGTCGCCGCACAGGAGATTTCTTGTTGATTGAGGGAGAAGTGAATGCGCGTGATTTGGAATTAAGGGCGATTAGAGTTTGCCGAGAGAGAAAGGAGCTCGGGCGGTGCGGAAGTAGAATGAGCGGGCGAGCGAACCCCAGGAACGCAATGACGAGGCCGGGCAGATTGCGGATGGTGCCACTTCGCCTACCACAGAACGGGCTGCGCGCTTTCGAGGAGCGCTTAATAGCAAGAAAGCTCGATTTCTTGCTATGGGGATGGAACTACATCTGTGCGAATATGGTGCGCGAGTGGCTAGAGCCACAGGGACCACCCTCGCGCGGATTGCGTCCGCATGTTGATCGGTGGACAGTCCAAGATTGGGCGCAGGCGTTGGGAAGATGTGCTGGCATGCCAGGGCATCTCCTTTTCGACAGTGAGAGCATCAAGGTGACCAAGCAGGAAGAGGCGCAATTTGTGGAGCTGTTCAAGACCGGGAGGTCTACCAAGAATGGGTACAGGACCCGTGATTACAAGGATCGATTTCGCCGGACTTTGTCCGCGGCGCTGATGCAATTACTGCAGCCACACCGCGCCTGCTACATCACATTGTGGCAGGTCTCTTTTGTGGAGTGCGTCATCGAGGGAACTCCAATTCACTGGGCGAGCATCCTGCACAGGGTGATGCGACAGCACGCTTTTGAGGAGAAGGGGGGAACTCTAAACCATCTTTCTCCTTTCCTCATCAATTTCTATCGACAACGGAATTGTTTGACAGCGGCGGAGCTTGAGCATTTTCCGCCATTGTCCGTCGACCATCCCGGGAAGTATGTGCGGGAGAATGAGGTCGACACTGATGCAGAGGAGTCACCGACTTCTACCCCATCAAGGCGGAGGGACGAAGGGAGAAACACTCCTGCAGCACGAGTGCCGCGGAAGCGGCGATGGAGAGAAGAGTCCGAAGAGGAGCAGCATCAAGAACCCTCTGCTCCCATTCGACCGCGGCCGCTGTACGAGTCATACAGCCGGTCGAAGCAGAAGGCACGCAGACTGGTGTTACCACCCGACAGTGCGGACACGGCGACGATTGCGACGGAGAAAGGAAGTGCGTCGCCAGAGAAGCATGAGGAAGCGCGGACGGCCGCAGGAGCAACGGGCCACGCTGCAACCTCGACGGGAGAGAGGCCGCCTACGGGCCAAGGGCCTCCGGAGTTACCACGTGTGTTGCGGACAGATGTTCCGTTTGCGCACAGACGAGACTCCGCGGACGGACGAGCCTCCGCGGACAGGCGATCACAAGTGGACGTGGATCTACGCTTACGCGTGGGAAGGAGCAGTCCGCCTGTGCACAGGACACCTCCACACGTGCCGCCTGTGCACAGGCAAGAATCACCCCCGTTCCAACGTAGGAAGGGGAAGGAGCCGGCGGAAGAACCGCCTACGAGACACCGGCCCTCGGGGCCAGACCCTCCGGCGCACCACGCGCCGCAATTTGCGCCTTCGGCGCCAGGGCCTTCGAGCCGAGGAGATACGAGCAGGGAGCGTGCGGAGGCCGCACCATCGGCGGGTAGTCCGCCGATAGATGCGCCTTCGGCGATAGGGCCTATAGGCCAAGGGACATCGGGCGAGCGGCCCCCAGCCATGTCGCCTTTGGCGATGGATGTCCGCGGCGCTACGCCTGCGGCGGACAAGGCGCCGGCATTTGCGCCTGCGCACAGGCCGAGCACAGCCCCCACGGACCGATCAAGGGAGCAGCAACAGACGGAGGAGCGGAGTGACTGTCCGCGGGATGAAATTTCGATGCGCGATGCGCAATCAAACCCCGCGCAGCCACCCTCCGCTCGATCGCCTTCGGCGGCGGGCGTCGGCGGCAGAGAGGACACGGTAGACGACCAACAAGCGAGCGGCGGGGATGCCGCACGGGCACATTCGCCTACCGCCTTAGACATTTTGGCGAAGAGCAGCGAGGCTGCAGCCGTGCCTTCGCAGGCAGCACACGTCGACGACGTGCAGCCCCACTCGGGGCAGTCGCCGACGCAATCAATGGCGACTGAAATTCTCCACTCAGATGATGACGACGGAGGCTCCACCGAAGAAATGTCAGGAGCAGAGGACACCGAGGAGGAGGAGGAGGAAATTGTTGGAGCGCCGGCGGCGGCGCTCTCTGAGCAGGTGATTCCGTTGCTGAGGTACTTGGATCGCAAGGTCGATAAATACGCCGTCCCACTTCAGCCGGGATCTTACATCGAGTTAGTGCGCAGGCGGACTCGCACTAAAGTCCACACCAGCAAGCTGTTAGCTAGAGTGGACCATGAGTTGAGAGAATTGAAGGAGAAGCATGCATGCTTGTGGGGTCAGTATAAACTTAATCAGAAATTCTACAAGTACTCCGAGAAGGTGAAGGATGAGAAACTGGACGAGCTCACCAAGGAGCAGGTGAAGGTCAAGGAAGCACTTATTTCTGAGCAGGCCCAGAATCGGATTTTGTCAGAGGAGCTCGTGCGACAGACGCGGTTGTTGGAACAATGTCAGCTCGCACAGCAGGCGGATGAGGAGTTAATCCGCAGGTTACAGTCAGAGTGTGGCGAATTGAGAGCGCAACGTGCTGAGGCCGAATCGCAATTAGTGATAATTGAAGAGGATCGCAGGAAGGAGGCGGATCGCACGAAGGTGGAGACGGCGAGGCGTGTCGCCCACTGTCTCAAGGGCTACGCCCACTGGGAAGTGAAGGCGCAGGAGAAACTCACACTGCGTGAGTTTGAATTGCGCGCAGCCGGGTTGTTGTCAGGCGACAGTAGGAGTCGGCGGAAGGTAGCAAAGAAGCTCGATGCTTTTCTGTCGAGGGCGCAGGATACCATGTCCGCCCTCGAAGGGGAGGTGTCCGCGGCGTTGCAGCGTTTGGGACTGCGCAGTCGAGCGGAAGATTGGCAGGGTAGGGAGTTAGTGCGCGGCAGTCCGCCGCGCAGGAGACGTAGTACAGGTTCCGCGGAGTGTAGTGTAGCGTGGTTCCGTGCAGGCGTGTAGCGTAGTGCAGTGTAGTGCTAGTTAGGACTTAGAAGGTATAAAATAGTTCCATGCGTTTTGCCTGGGGTTCTTTCCCATCAGAAGTGCAGATCAGGAACCCATTTCCTTTGCGTGTTTGTGTCCTTGAGTTCTGTCACCACGCACGAGGAGTTACAACTTAGCGTTCCGCATTTTGTAGCTGAAGGCCTTCGGCCGAATGTTCAGAGCTAGTACATTGGTTAGAGACTTGAGTAGTTCGGATCTGCACCTGCGGGTGACTGCCGATGCTCAGAGCCAGTGACTAGTTAGATACTTGAACAGTTTCGCCCCTACACCTTCGAGTGTTCCTTTCTAATTGTACTCCCTTGGGATTTTTCCCCTGAATGCCAAAGTGAAGTTTTGCTACTTCGTGTAAGCCTTGGTTGTAAATTCAGGTTACGCTGCAGCAGGTGCCTTGAGGGTAACCCCTGTAGTATTTCTGGGAATGACAAGTGCCTGAGAATTCAAACTCTTCAATAGACTGTTGTTGTGTTACTGGAATGTTTCACAGTGAGTCCTTCAGCGCGGACCTGTGTTCTCTGCGCGTTTTGTGAGTTGAGAGTGTTGTTCACCGCGTATGAATGACTTCGATCCGAAGTAGGCAGTCCAAACCGGGTTTCCTACGCTAGTAGCAAGCTAGTGGAAGCGTTGTAAAAGCCGGAGTTGGAAGTCACTACCCGCAGCTTCGCTGAGTGTACTCTTGAGAGACTTCCCCCCTGAAATCTTGAGTAGAGGTCCTAACGGATCTCTGGGTTGTGTTTCTGTAGTTTCAGGTGTGTGTGTGTGTGTGTGTGTACGCTGCACTGTGCAACCTCCGAGTGCGCTCCGAGTGGACACTTGCAGTATTTTTGGGAGTGACAGTCGCCTGAGAATTCAAACTCATCAATAGTCTGTTAAACGTGACACTTTGTACCCTGTGTGTTCCTCTGTCCCTGTGGGTTCGACCTTTCTACCACTATATTGCAGTTTTAGCCTTTAGTGGGTTATTACACCAAGCCCGTGGGACCCATAGGGTCAAAAGGCTGAAAAACACAATACAAACAATCCAACTCCAAGCTAGGAAGTGAACTAAAAGAATCCCCTAGCTAGTGCCAAGAGCACTAGAACGATAACTAATAACATCTCTAATGTAACAACCTAAATCATAAAGCTCATGCTGAAGCAAAGAATAAAAATTCTCAACAATAACTTTATGAGCCACTCTAATCTCTACATATGTAGTACAAGTAAAAAAAACTTGTTCTCCAAATACGTTCATTTCTATCAATGGGATTGAAAAAGGGCGTTGGTTGAAACCAACGCACTTTTTCAATCCCAACACTATGAGATCATGTTCTATGCCTAGCAATAATATGACATAAAGAAGTAGAAATCTCCACAAGTAGTTATATTTGCTCACAATAAACAAGCATAGGATTCACATGAAGTTGATAAAACTTCATTTTAATGTCTCGTTTGCTCCAAATAATGCTGAGAAATTACTCCTTGATACGCTCGCGTAGGGCAATAGGTTGCAAATTCCAATCGAGTTCCGTCACATTCCATCTCAAAAACCAAGTCACCACATCTGCAAATCATCCCTTGGGACGTGTGGCACGCAAAGCTTTAAAGGAAGTCAAGAAGCGTCAAGAATCTCACTCTTTTGACGTAAGTGATAGTCAAAAAGAGAGCTTAAGCCTCAAGAGTTAGACAACCTATTTACGCAAGAAGAATAGCATATGAAGTTTTGGTCCTCACATTCAATTCTTCTTGTAAGAAGATTTTTTGCACCCTCTCCAAACGCTGCCAAACTGTCCGCTTACAACCAAGATAACGAGAAACACTAACCTCATGAATAAGAATATACTAAGACTCCAAAACACTAGATGAGCTCCTCTACATCTAATTAGCAATGAATATAGAGCTTTGAAACAAGCTTCTACACTCTTTTGTACACAAAGTGCCCAACTATAATTGTAGTAGAAATCAATGCCTAAATATTTGTAAATCTTTACTTGTTTCAATTCTAATACTTTGTAAAAGAAAGAAAGCTTCGATCTAGTGCTCACAAGAATGACTTTGGACTTCTCAAAGTTAACCTTCATCTAATTTTGAGTACAAAAGCTAGCAAAAGTGTCAAGATGTTTCTATAAACTAATGGCATCACGTGCTAGTAATATGACATCGTCTATCTACAAAAAAGCTTTGATGACAAAGACTCCAAGTTTGACACCTTCACTGTAACAATCCTCTAACCACCTTTCTACATCATCTATGAAAACTCCAAAGAAAGTAGGAGAGAGCATACAACCTTCAATGACTCCAATGGTATTCAAAATCTTTTAGGTTTGAGAATTGTTGATCTTGGTCCAAACGGAGTGCTATAATGTGACCACCGCGGCTAAGAAACACTTTTCAACCTTTTCTTCTCAGATTCAGGTAGACCTGAACTTCTCATATTCTTTTACGAGCAAATTTATTAGTCTTTTCAATTTCTTCCTCTTGACAGAAAGAGATATGAGCAGACTTTATAGCTTTAGCATAAGATTTCATTTTCGTCTCTAGACTTTCAACCATTTCATGTAAACTAGGAGTAGCAACAGTAGAAGATTGAGAACCAACCTTCTCTTGGATGTACTCAACAGATCGAGATCTAGAGACTTCAAGCATGATATTCTCAAAACTTTTGTGAGAAATTTTCAACTTTCGGATTTTATTCTTTGCAGCAATCAAGTCAGCATTTTGTAACTTGAATTCTTGGCGAAACATTTTCAATTACTCCAAAACCGTTTGCACAAGATTGAGTAGCTTGTTTTCAGAATCCATCATTAACTCAATTTTGCAAGGTTTTACACAAACTCAAAGCTCCAATTGATAATTTCTTAAATTCAAGTCTGTTGAGGCTCAAATTTTGCAAGCATGTGCGCTCCGCCAACGTCAACAACCTCATCAAATTTCAGCTCCAGTTGACATTCCAACACAAAGATATAGTTACTGCAAGATCCGTGCTCCAACACCTAAACTCAAAGCTCTGAATTGACAACTTCTTGACACCCGTTACTCTTAGTCTCAAACTTTGCAGGCATGTTCGGAAATCTCCTTCCAACTCTCAGTTTTTTATGCCTGCCTTTTTTATGCCTTTATGACTTTTTTATAGAAGCATGTTTTCAGAGTGCAAAACTTCATGTATTAGAAAAGAGTATTCTTTAGTATTTCGTAAACATAATCACGGATGAAAGTTTGGAATGAAAGATTGCTTGAAAATCAAGTGAAATCTGTCACACGTTTAGTTTTGCTTCAAATATTTACTTGAGATTTTTCCATACTCGAGGAGCTAGTATGTTGTACTCTTGCAATTTTATAGTAAGGACAGTGATAATTGGTAGACTTAAATGATTAGCAATTCACATTGGAGAAAAGACTAATGTTTTGCTTTCAATACATTTAATAGCTTGTAAGATACATCGTTTGGGCAACTAATCTTTTGAAAAATGTATTTTTCTTGCAGAAATAAATGTTAAAAACTTTGTCCACATTACAAAGTATTAGGGAGAAGGAAAGAGAAACCTTTATTTTTCCAATATTTTATTGTGCTCGTATTTTATGTTTAAGAGATTTTGAACTAGTTTGATGTGATGAATTTTAACTAGTTTAAAGTTGTATCCGCATGTCAATAAACACAGTACGAATACTAAGTCTGTTTATTTGAATTTCTAAAAATGAACTTCACATATATATCGAGGAAAGAATAGACATCAAACAGAGCAAAACCAATTCTCATCTTGATTAAGTGTTTACGAGACATTTCAGAGCTAATTTTCGTCACATTGAATTAACTGCTAGCCAGCATTGTCCGTGATGGTCCATTGTAGACAACTTTCAATTATTGTTCTCGATCCGTTCTACATTCGTTCACACAGGCATCTTTCGAGAAGGAGGAAAGACAGCGAAGTACCCTGTTCGTCTACCATGGCTACATTCTGGTACCCTTAATTGACATTCACAAGAATTATGGAATAAACGGAAACCAAGGCGCTGAATTTCTGATGAGGCTGCCGTATTGAACCAAACGTGATAATCGGCCCCTTGTAAAAATGTAATTTTGGCGACTGCCAGCTGCAGCAGATTTCAGTACTTGTTTTCTCTGATGTGATTTAAAATTGCAGGAAGGGCATGTCATATTCGTATCGCCCATTTTTAACGTAGTAAACTGTTGACAAACCATCACATTATCGAACGATGTCGATGCCCCTGATTAGATTTTCACAAATGATGGAGAAGAGATGTTCCATTTGATCCACGACCATGCCAACGTTGAGTCTCATTGGCTATCACATACAGGGCACAACAATTACGCAATTCAGTGATCATCACGCGTGGAGTCACAAATTGAACATTATGCACGACGAAGTTATAAATATACCGTACTAGATATATCATGGTATAGATAGTTTCGAAAGCTGACTACCATATCCTGTCATATCGTCTTTTGCAGAAGCTTACATTCTTCAAAAAAACCCATGAGATGGATGCTTCGAGGAATCCAGCAAATAATGCATCAGGCAGATCAGGTCACAACTGAGGTACCCACCACAACGATGTGAATGACCGACTTGCAGGTAAACTCCCACATCGAGCGTGCACAATTCCATCCTTACGACGGAATCCTGGTGCAGACCCATCGTCGACATCATCGCCTCACTCACGTGCAAGTACATTGGTGTTGCGAACTGCCAGCTGCATAACACGTTGACAGAGCGAGAGGGGGCGTTCGCAACGCATGAATTGAATAGAGGGTGTCTGATAGACGCAATTCTGACGCCAATGGAATGATGCCAACTTTATCTCGAGAACAAATCGGGCCAAATACCGAAGATCTCCGCCGGTAAACTCTCATGCCAGGCCATAGGTCTCGGTACACAACGTTGGGATGTCAACTGCAAGATGAAATCTGTGGATCTTGTACATTACAGGTTTGTAGTGCACCATGTGAGCCACGAGTTCGACTGGGGGGTCAGCGCAGGCAGGACAAAAGGGGGCCACATGAAGCTGATATTTGTTCTCGTGGTCGGCACTGGCTGAATCTGAAACCTGCAAGCGAGATTCGAAGATTCCCTTACAGCGCCTCAAGTGCATTCTGTCTCATTCTGAACGATCTCAAGCAAGCGAACATGGTCGCTACATGTTCGTTAAAGCGAGATTTGAATTCAGAACAAGATCACGGTAATAACGAGGAATATTCATTTCCATATTCACTTTCTCATCAGCTGTAAGTTTCTTCCTGCAACTCATTCAGACTTCCCTCCGTGATCCTGGAATTTGGTTTGAAACCAGGGCTCTCATTTCATTCGTTATTTCATGTCCGTTCCGACAAATCTCCTTCCAATTCTGTTCACGTTGCTCAGCTCCTCGACGTTGACCTACCGCCCATTGGAGGGATGAATGTCGCTGTAGTGGCCTCACAAACAAGGAAGATATCTGCATCACAGGGCTCTTTGCTACTGGTACTTAACTGTTGTTGTCTTGTGCTCACGTGAATGGCTGCAGGGGTACTTTTAAGTCTCAGAGTACTTTCACACCCTTTGCATGGATCTCCAGTATTTTCGATGGCCTCTGAAATGGAATTGCCATTTTCGGTCATGCAATCATTTCAGACCCAGACAGCTCTACGTAGCCTTACACTGGACTAACAGACTCTAGATCTGGGGATGGTGTCGGGCGACCGAGAGACAACATTTCATTTACTCGTAATCGGAGACAGCAGTGGATCTTCCACGATCAGTTCTGGGTTTAATTTTCTTAGTAGATACCTATGATTCGAAGTAAGATTGCAATGCCAAATGGGCAGCAATGTGCAGGACACGAACAGGGAATATTAGGTTGGAGCTAGTTGGGGCAATGGAATGAAATTCTCGTCCAATTGGAATCACCGTTGACATTCATGACTTTTAGATCTTGGTCAAGAACCCGTACAAATAGCCCGTCTTAGCACCAGTTATCTCGTACCTGCAAGATCGACATTCGACAGATGCTGTATCTAGTGGCTTTTGAAGTTCCTGGACTTCGAATTCAGCCTCTGAGCTAGCGACGTAGTGCATGTTACTAGCCACAAGAGCTGCTCAAATTCTTGAAGCAAGTCTCCAAGGAAGCAATCTTCTTCTGTTTTCAGTCTACGCCCACGCTTTTGGTCTGAACATTTGAGGTCGAGACTGCAGACCTCTGTGGTGGACAGTCAACTGCCCTCCTCAAGATGATGCTTCAGCTGTCACATTGGTTTGTCTTACTTCTGCTTTTGCTTCTAGTTGTAATTCCTAGTAGTGAGTCCCGGCTTCTACCGCAGGAGCAGCTTCAGCAGTCGGGAGGTCTATGTGGAGGATACACTGAGTCCCTACTTCCAACGGCCGCTTTTCTCAGCTCATGGTCTTTGCACACTGGACTAGATCTGAATCAGCTCTATTCCGGGGCTGCAGATAGAGATATGGGTTTAGAAGGTGCAAATTTGGAACGAACGCCTCCTTCTCTCGAGAAAGACAACGAACTGCTGAACAACAAGCTGCCATCGGAATACACTCGAAGGATTTTAACAGATAACAATGTTCTTGCGAACACAGTTTTGTCGTCGTCATCTACTCCGTCTTCTGGCCGTCGAAATATTTTCGCTACTGACAGTGAGATTCTCAGCATGCTAGCCAGGCCAGGAGGTCCAAGCGATGGCAACCATCTGATTGTAGAGAAGAGGAATCATCTTCACTCCCGTTCAAAACAGTACCTGGATGTCGCCAACAAAATAGAGTCTCCCAGCAACGGAAACAATCTGAGAGTAATTAAATCCCACCGATCTCCTCCACACTCGACTTCCACAACCACAGTTACCAGAAACTTGGCCAGAGCTCGAAGGGCCTCCCGTTCATCACCATCTCAGTAGAATCAAGACAGTGCAAGGAGCAAGAATGACTGACGCTGAGGAGGGTGCAATACTCTAGTCTCCTTCACGAATTCCAGACCAGCGTCTGGAATTCGTTCCTTGTAAGTTTTGCTCAAAGTATTGTAGATATTGCTAAATTGCCATCAAAGATATACTGTTTGCCTGCTAGCGATGGCGACAATATAGAATCGAGAGTGGAAAAGATTCACAGAAAATTGTGGATACATGTAGCTAAATGTCACGGGATAGCTGTGGAAATAGAAAAGGATGTGTGAGAGCATGTATTCTAGAAGAAGATTCGGCCAAAAGTTCTAGCTGTAGATCCTGATGTGATGAAGCTAGGAATGTTCCTAGCTTCATCACATTCTTGTAATTCTTCATTACATTCTTGTAAAACGTATATTGCTGTGCAAAACTATGAACTTTTTTTAAGCGGCACCTGATCTATATGTATGATTCAGATTCACATACTTCTGCAATCCTGTATGAATGCTGAGATGGATATGGCGTATTGTAGCAACTGGAAAGATGTCATATAAACTTTTCCCGCTCCCGTTCCACATTCTACATGCACAACTGATTCGTGACAGTCATGTTTAGATTGCGGGGTTAGTAAGGTTTTAGGTTTTTTGAAAAGAGACTTAGCAAACCTATATTATAATTACGTTCAACTCAGGTACATGATATTCATCGAATGTTTGTAGGCTCAAGACATCTTCAATCTCAGTGATGCAGTTTTCATGCTGGACAGGCCCTCTTTCATCTTCCAAAGTGTGAGAGTAAGAGGGGTCATGCAAAAATGTCGATAAATTGTGTTTACCTTGTTAGATATTCTTGGATCCACTCTGAAACCCGAACATTTCTCTCATATAAGTACACTATCTTCATTCACACTTCGACTGCTCGGCAATGTAAAACCGTTTCTGAGTTATGGAAAAAAAAAATTGTAAACCTTCAGTCCTTATTTATTGTTAGTATAGAAACGTCTACTAGAAAAAATCCTTCGAGTATGCCGGAAAAACAATTGCAGAAAGCAAACACCGATGCGTGAAAGGATGTGCAAATGTACGTACGAAACAGACCCGCTTTTGAAGAAAAGAAACAAACATAAGACGGCCGGACCGAAACATACTCGTAGCAACAAGCATCAAACTTGTTTCATGATGGAAGAAACTACAGAGTTTGAGTTTGTCTTAAACACGAGAATGCACATGCACTGAAAATATGTAATCAAGATATCCCCGAGTTTCTAAACGACAACGTGAGAACTTGAACATGCACAAGCATGGAAACATACTCGTATCAACAAGCATCAAACTTGTTTCATGATGGAGGAAACTACAGAGTTTGAGTTTGTCTTAAACACGAGAATGCACATGCACTGAAAATATGTAATCAAGATATCTCCGAGTTTCGAAACGACAACTTGAACATGCGCAGGTTCTTGGAATTCACGACATCTGAAGTTTTTTCTATCAAACGTACTCTGCCTTGCATTCTAGTTTTCACAGCACTAGGGCTAGCCGATAGACATTTTGATCACTGTACGGTACAATGAAATCCCGGACCTGCACTTGGGCTGGCCTGCCAAGATGATGGCCCTCTACATGACCGGAGGAAGGATTTTTTTCTCGAGGAGGAAGTAGCATACGGGGAACACTACGTGCAGCTGTACAGCTCGTGACAATCCATGCATCGATGTGATGGCATGAACGACGTATTTTTCTCTAATCTCCGTTCAGTCTTAAACTTATGGGTTTATTTCCTAATCGTCCGGTAAGTTTGAGGTAAGAGTCATTGCGCTGCGACGGTTCCGTCACCCGTCCGTCCGGACGGACCAAATACTGCACTCGAAAGAACAAACATTGATCTGTATATGAACCGGAAGGCAACCTTAGCAAGATCTTTCCTCGTACTCCCTCCACACTATTGCTTGTTGTCCGGATTTGCCATCTCCAGTTCTGCAAGTTTGATTGTATCACTGAGCAGCTCATTACACTAATCACGCATATGAAAAATGCCAAAATCTCGGACTCTGAAGGCATTGATGCCAAAACGAAAACTGGCGTCGATTCTGTTCCACTCTTTATGTGAAGAGGTGTGCCCAATACGCATGCAAATTAAAGCGATAATTCAGGGTGAAGTCCAGGGTTCGAGTGGATACATTCGAGTGTCCATATGGGCACAGAAGGAGATGAACATGGCAAAAACAAGTTGTAGCGTGGCAGTCGATGGGTTCAACTGCCATCGCAAATATCATGCCAAAGGGCCAAGTGTAAATTGGAGCAGGCGGGACCACGTGCTCATTCCATCTTCATGAGCGGGCCATGATAGCGAGCAAGGAGACCCATATCTACTGGACAAACCCGACCCATTTGCTTCCAACTCAGGTCTATCAGGCTATTGGCTCCAACTGCAAGCGAACAGATTCTCATGTGAGGTTCAGAGTTGGATCAACGGTTCTTTGTTCCACAATCAGACTTCGCTTCGACCGTTCGAATTCTCGAATCTTCCCCTCACTCGCTTGCAACCAATCCCGGCTTCCTATGAGCCGCTCCATATCCTCACTTTTGACGTTTTCGCATCCTTTTCCGGCTTCCTATGAGCCGCTCCATATCCTCACTTTTGACGTTTTCGCATCCTTTTCACGACTGAAAGTCATAACCTCTAAGGAATGGAATTCCCAACTCCGCTTGAACTGTAGGCAGACTAGAGCTTCTTGTTGTGTAATCCTGTGACGTCATTCGAGTAAATAGTAGAATTATGCGTCTGATGGAACGTGAAACTCTTTGTATCAGGCTCGATGTTGATTGCCAAAAACGAGCTTCGAAGATGATAAAAGAGGCATTTGCAGCGATTGGTCCAGACGATAGAAATCTAGAATAAATTATGCCAAAGGTCTTGTAGGCCCACCCTAGCGAATGGTTTATCTCTGTAACATAGGACCGCGGGCAGATTTGCATTCCCTGTGGCCGCAGAGGAAGTAACTAAATTCTGTGCTTTTCCTTCTGTTGTCTTGTCATGCATGTCACCTTCACTCGTTGGGATCTCTTTTGACTGCATACGACGTTCGCCCATCCATTGGCCATGAGCCGGGTGCGTCAGAATGGTCATGAAAGTCCTCGCATGTTTCGTCGGTTTAGCAGATCACCACACTGACGATTACGTCATTCGCCATTGGCCTAGGCCAGGTCCTCTGTCCCTAAGTTATGGGTATTTGCCAAAGAATCACTAGAACCCATGTGATGAGCAAAATCATAGAGGTTTCAATTTCATGTTTAGTGAAGGAAAGAGCCACAGGAAACAAATTAATCAGAAAGGTGCACTGACGATACGGGGTATTCCAAAACTTTCTTATATTCACAACCATTTGCTTCTCCTATTAAGGCTTATCTAACCTGCTGTTTTCTATATATATATATATATATATTTGTTTATCTTAATGAACTGGACTTTGTTTTTTATGTAGAAATTAACCGGGAATATATATTGTATAATAACTTCTCATCGCTTGATTTTTTTTTTCAAATATATACATATCATAATTATTTACGGTTATGACTTTAAATCTCATTTCTACTTTACATTTTAGATATTCATAGATCTAACATTGAAACAGTAGTAGATTTGCGCTACAGTGGATTTCAGTTTTAAAGATTTTTTTGTGTTCCTAACTAGTTATTTTGTTGCATATTGCTCTAACTCATTACACTTTGACTTTCACATTCTAAAATCTTCAAAATTCGAAAAAATCATTCCCTTATGCAATATTTCAAACACTTCAGATTATTTGAAGTGCAGTTGATGTACGTGTTCTATACATCACTGGAACATGAATTTTCTAGAGGATAATAAGATACATGGCACGGCTATAGATGTGTTGTGTATCCAAATATAGCATCAAAACATGCATCGCTGTCTCATCAAACATAATATAATTCAAACTTTCAAGTGAAACACAATCATCTTTTGTATTCTTAAGGTGTCCACCAAGACACTTTCATATACCAACACAATTGTCTCAAATCACCTCTTTTATTCTCAAAATGTCCACTGCTTCACTTCAATATACCAATACAAGTGTATCACAATCATCTTTTTTATCTTCAACATGTCCACCAAAACACTGAGTTTATCACCATAGTATAAAAATCAGATTACAATCAAGTCAAAGCAATTTGTGCATAAAAGACTCTATATCTATACACTAGCTACTTCCACCATGTCCACATTCTCAACTTTTATGCTGAACCCTCATGAGACCTCGTTAGAACTCTGTCCATTTGCGCTAGCTCTTCTAACAGCATTCTCGGACTTACCCATAGTTTCAAAGCGAGCGAGACTACATGCACGACGTTTGATTCTAACTATTGTATTTTACCTGCACATGAGAATCTACCTAGTAATGTAACTATCACATAAGTCGTGACAAAAATCTTTGAAAATTCCAAATATATAGATAGTTATATTGTCGTTGGAGACAACACTTATAGCATTTTTATATTTTTAGCACTAGTCATTCCAATATCAATGATTTATCATTGATATTCGAGTGATGTTGGAAAGTTTAAATAAGAAATCTTCATTATTTATAGTGAGATTAGTCAGTATCAGTGTTCCCAAAATGTATTCATACCTTCCAACCTGATACAAACTTATTCAAAAAAATTCAAAACAATCTGTCACACTATTCACTCTAATTGGAGAGAGCAATGAAAAATGGGCAGACCTTTCACTTTTTTTGTTATGGAAGCAATCTAGACACCATTTTCCCAGATTACATGTGGGACATTATGACAATGTGTGATCACAAAGAACACAATCACTTGGCATCAATGAGTGATATATATATATACATCGAAGGCAAACACTACTAACGGATTTTCTGTTAAAACTCGTGACGAATTTCTCTACTTTCTGCAAATACTATCTTGGGAAAAACTGTAAACAAGTCCAAACATTATCTTTGAACCGTCAACAAATCGAAAAACACAAATCTTCCGAAACGAAATAGCTGTGAAACTGTGAAATAGCTGTCAGTTCATCGAAAAAGCTTTCAAACCATTGTCACAAACTGTCAGCTCTTTTTTCGGAAAAAAGAAAACCTGTCGAACCTGTTCTCAAACTCCTATTAAGATATTTCTATGACAAAATCATAAACTCAGAAACTCGACCTAGTCACACAAAAAAGCTGTCACTGTCAGGAATTCAATCTTGGAGAAACCGTCGGTAACAAAAACCCGTTTTACACTAAAAACTTTTTAGTTTTTGCAGATTGTAGAGAGATTTGTCCCCGAGGAAGTTGGGTTCGAAAACAGTGACTGGTTTTTTTTTCAGAGAAACACAGTACCGATTTACGCACTTCCTTTAGGTAGTCACTGCGGTCAGGACAGTCGCAGGGAAAGGGGAAGCGCAACAGGGAAAGGCGAACAACTGACTCTCGAAGATCCGACCTCTCTGAAATTCGTGCGATCGCTGTTGCCACAGCTGATGCGCTCTTTGCACCGTGAAGCGCACGAGTGAAACTCCCGAAGGACAGTCTCCACGGAAATGCAGAGAATGAATTTTCTGGGTTTGAATTAATTCGTGTAGAAGTACACATTTTAATGTTCATCCATCGAGCATTGGTTTGCAGATTTAATTACATCCTCGAAGGGTAACGACTGATGATATGGAATTCATAAAGTTGTCGAGATCACAAGCATGACCACGAAACCTGCAGAGGAGAAGCGGAGATTGCTGGATTTTATGAGCCTAAAATGGAGGCAAGGCTGATGAGCGGCAACAGACGGAAGAGGCATTCTCCGAATACCTGTTGACAGTTCTCTCCCAGCAACTGTTGAACGAGCTATGGTGGTGTGCAATCATCGCACCGAAGTAGACTGGATGTACATATAGAAAGAACTGGAAGAGCTCAAGAGGAGGCATGATATGGCTCTTGTCATCATTGGTGAGCGAGAACGAGACTGGCAGGATGAAATTCTCCCGCGACATCGGTGAATTCCCTGATGGCAAGCACTGAGAGGACCCGCGCGAGACCGCGCGCAGGAGCGTAGGCGGCCGGGAAGGTCGCCGAGGCCTTGCGGAGGACAGCGGACGGTCGGAGCGAACTTTCAGAAATCGATCGAAAAGGATCGATTCGCGCTGACAGGCAGTGCGGACGTGCCCGCGACCAGGCGTCGGCGAGTTCCGCGCAGTGCGAGGGCGTACCGTGCAGGTGCAACGCGGGCCGCGCACCGCTCGCAGGCGAGAATCCACCGCATTGCTCTTCTTCTGGGGGGGGAGCGGCGTGTGAGACGGACGAGACTCTGCATGCATGGGGTTCCATGAAAACTGCTCAAAGGGGATGGACTCGACGACGACTCTCTTGAGTCCATCTTGTCGCCACTGCCCCGGACACTTCTCACTGGCCCGAAATCTGAGCACCACCGAGAAGACGGAAATTCTGGACTCCAGGTACGTGGAAATTCGGAATCAACTTTGCGTCTAGTGGAAGGCAGGTATGCAATCTGAATTAAGAGCAGCAGCAGGCTGAGCTCGTAGCTAGGGATGGGCAAGGCTCGGATAACAGCTAGCCGGCTAATATTTTATTGTTAGCCGGCTAGCCGATTATACAGCCAGCTAGCCGATAAATATTGCCTCCTTTGCCACCAAGAGGCCGAAAACGAACCGTAAACTCGGACCGAATTTACGTTTTCGGCTGATTATTTACTCAGCTTCGACCGAAATTATCCAATAAACATTTATGTCGGAAGAATATTTCGGTTGATGGCATTCCCGGGCGAGAGTCGATTAGCCGACGGCTAGCCGGCTAAATTTGAGGCCGAGCCGGCTAGCCGTTTGAATCGGCTAGCCGAAAGTTAGCAGGCTACGTGCCCATCCCTACTCGTAGCGCCAGCGCGCGAGACAGAGCCGAGCAGTGCACAAAGCACAACGCGAGCGCACCGCTTGCTCGCATAAAAAGTCTTAAACTTGAGACTTTATCTGCGAGCAAGCCTTAAACTTGAGACGCATGATGAGTAGATGACAAATGAGAAACGTATTCCAACTTTTGTACGATCTGAATTTATTGATATTTCCAAGGCAGTATGAATGTTCAAGGGCAATAAAAAACGATATTTGGCCACATAAATAGCAGTTTTGCTTGTTTAGAGGTTAGATTAGATTGCTTGTTTAGGCTACGTTATATTATAACTTAGATGGATTAATAGAATATTTATAAAAAGTTATATTTGCTTAAAAAAATCTACATAATATGAGAGAAGTCATCATATTCTTTATTATTAAGGTTTATTGTCAATTAAACTTTACTGAAATTCAAAACATAGACGGTAGGAATACTTTACTAAATTCAATGACCAATTGAGTTTTTTACTTGAAATATTTGATGTTATCTACATATCATTTTGTCATACAATGAGTAATAAAAAAATTTGTACATTTCAATCAACAAAAAATGCTTAACCTACAAACTGAAGCTTAAAACATGTCCCTACTAATGGGACATTTTGAATGAAAGCAACATAGTGAGTGGATAGAGTGAATGCTGATATGCGTTACAATCTATACACGAAATCAAAACATCTATATCTGATTTTGATGACCAAACTACAATCAAAGGTTTGATGTTTATTAGTTTTACATGTGACAGTATTTCAATGCTTCCCCATTGTAATCTTCTTGGGTAAGCTACAAATGGGATTGCAATCGCCAAGCTCTCTTTAAGGATAGAGATGTGCAAAAAGTCTATTTCACTTATCCAGCTAGCTGCGGACTTAGACATGCTTCTTACTTCAGATTTTTATATGTTTATCGAAATAGATACAAGAGTCTATCATTCTATGAATCAATTGTTATCAATTTCTCCAGTCTATTTTAGGGATATTTTGTTATTGCTATACAAAAATCACAAGCTTGTATAATATGATCATATTCTGTATGCTTTTATTTTGGACTAAAAAATGATTTTTGATGTACTTCCAAGGCAATACTACTGGTTCCTAGTCCCAAGTTCATAGTGTGGTTCTTCTGCTATCCACTTTCACTCCAATTTCAGTTACCTTTATTTTACCTTTAATTTACTCGAACTCACCTGAAGCCTACATGCCCTTAAGTAACCGTCCGTCCTTGGACTTCACTTCTATATGTGCATGGCGTGCGAGCGCCTAACTCACGAGGTAAGCAACTAATAACAGAAGTCACGATACATCTCGTTGGATATAGACATCATGACGAAGAGTTATAGAGACACGAGGGCACTTTCCATTAGACTTCTGATTTGACTGCTTTGATCAATGTGACGAAGTGTACCGCGAGCCGAAGATCGGTCTACAGCAATGGCCCTGCTTTGAAACGCGTGGGAGCTCTGCTCACTTTCCTCAGCGCGCAGGTTTCATACAGAGCCAGCATATTATGGGGTAAAATTTGCTGAACAGCTCTCAAGCCGATGAGTAAATTTGGACTTCGTTGAAGTGATCTACTATGAAAACTTAGAGAAGTACCACAGATCGAGAAATGCGATGGCACTAGACGAACGGATTAGTCTCGATCCTTCCACTTTCTTATACAATGTCTCAGTGTTCGGTATACAGTATTAGGAACACAGACAGCTGCGTGTAAGAACGATAGCACCCTTCGCAGACCATGCAAGATACACAAGAGTCAAGAACTCCGCTGCCTCACATATGTCAAGTACTCCGCCGCATCATGAGAGTTGTTGCTAATTGTCAGTTGGCTTCTGAGCGGTGAGCGGTGAGTTGTGGACCGTCTGCGATCTCACCCAAATTTTCGTTGTCTAAGCCTGACGCTTCAAAATGAAGAGTCTTCCGCCGGCATGATTCACGATGCGGTGTACTTTATTGACAAGGAGGGCTGCAGGTCACTCCTCACGACCATAATTGTAATTCGGAAATGCAGCAGCGCAGCTCGAACATGCACAATCCATCCTTTAGCCACATCAGATCTTGCGCTAGGTTGCGCCATATTCAGGAGATAGAGACACAGGGCGAGGAAGGATTCGTGTACCACAAAGGCGATTTTTTGCCTCCATCATGATCAGGTGAAGAATGCACGGAGAGGCCAGGATGGAGATTGCTTGCAACCTTCTCGATGTGCAGAAGTCCAGTCCCCAGATGGTGCAGAACTTGGTGGCCTCGCTGGGTGAGAGTGCAGGTGTTGATGTCGGTCAGGGGTACTTGACAGGGCAATCAGACGAGGAAATCTTCGAACTGGCCTTGGAGAAGCTGTTTACGTTTCAGTAGCTCTACATTCAGGGAACAGAACTCGATACATGTGCAGAGGTTACTTCATTCACATCGGGCACTCCGTTCGACCACCGAGAGAAACTAATTTCTGCCAGACACTGTCCCACAGCGGATTAAATTGAGATGTGAGGTTTCATGTGTACTTAGAGACGCATTTTTCTGTATTGGCCTTCTTTCTATCAGCAAACCAGCAAACCAGGTGAAGAATTATCCACACTTAGCAGTACGGGATATCCACCGCCTGTGGAGATCTTTGCAGTTCGACTAAAGAAGGAGATTTGTTTCACAAATACTGTCATCCTAACTACACCTGGAGGAAGAGAAAAGAAGAAACCGAGAAGTATTGTAAAGTGAGCCGTATTGTAGATGTCTGGAGGAAGAGAAAAGAAGGTGATCAGATGAGAAACATGGGGGTGTACTACACCTGGAGGAAGAGAAAAGAAGGTGAGAAAAGAAGAAACTGAGAAACATGGGGGTGTACTACACCTGGAGGAAGAGAAAAGAAGGTGAGAAAAGAAGAAACTGAGAAACATGGGGGTGTACTACACCTGGAGGAAGAGAAAAGAAGGTGAGAAAAGAAGAAACTGAGAAACATGGGGGTGTACTACACCTGGAGGAAGAGAAAAGAAGAAACTGAGAAACATGGGGGTGTACTACACCTGGAGGAAGAGAAAAGAAGGTGAGAAAAGAAGAAACTGAGAAACATGGGGGTGTACTACACCTGGAGGAAGAGAAAAGAAGAAACTGAGAAACATGGGGGTGTACTACACCTGGAGGAAGAGAAAAGAAGAAACTGAGAAACATGGGGGTGTACTACACCTGGAGGAAGAGAAAAGAAGAAACCGAGAACTCTGAAAGTTTGGAAGATGCGAGCAGTATTGCACTCAGAGAGCTGCACGCAGCAGCTCTCTCTGAGTGCAGCATGGAGAAATATGGGCCACGCGAGGAAACATTTATCGGAATTATCGCGTTTGCACTTCTCCAAGTTTGTATTGTCTCCCTTTCTAGAGCATAAATCAACGACCGTTGGAATGATTTTGATAGGTGTAGCATGTCAAAATACCCGTGACTATATGGAGAAGACGGCGTAAGTTGCCTTTCTGGGGATTGGTTGCGTGGGGGATACTTCGACACATGCAAAATTTCACTACGAGAATTGGTGCAGAGCTACGGTCTATACGCCGAGGATGATTCTATGTCCGGCTGGTTCCACGGAGGGTTGCATAAGCTTCTTCTGAATGAGCTTCCTCCGATGAAGCAGATTCTCGACTACTGCCAGGAACTGGTTGGGATTACGACTTGCAGAAGGGTTTTCGAGTGGTTTTCACTGGCCATGGCGTGGGTGGAGCAATATCTCACATGGCGTTGCTCAGCAGGCTTCTCTGTCTTCCTAATCAAAGCCTACTGCAGTGGCCGACGAACAATTTCGTTTCAATAGCCTTTGAGGCTCCGTCTATTTGTAACTCTAAAGCTGGGGAGTATCTGAGACACATTTTACCTGCGGAGGATCTGTTTGTGAACCACGTCACCGACGGAGATGCTGTTTGTGTTCTTCTCAATAATCTCGAAGAACTGAGGAGAGAGGCAAAATTGTCAGCATCCCATCAGGTATTTCTGACTTGACTTTCACGCGATGACACTACAGTTTTGTAATCGAGGCTTCTGTTCCAACGACCGAGACAAATCATTCCTCCGCTATATGCTTGACAAAGTCTCCCCGATGGTTCTCAGCATCTAATGTTTCTGGTTCACTCAGCAATTTTCAACCGACGCGTGATACTTATCTAACTGTTGTATATAAATGTAATTTCTGAAGCTGATGGCCAAGATACAAAGAGTGTCAAGTCTGCTGTCTCCAATGGCTGTGGAGCTTGAACCCTCGATCTTGGAAGAACTCACGGAGATCATGGTGGAGATCGGCTCATGTTTTCCCAAAACAATCCTCTCCATGGAAGCAATACAGCTGCAGGGGGGACGTCCAGAGCACCACTATTGCCCGTTTGGCAAATACTGGCGTCTTACAAAGGCAGCGGATGGCTCTCCCTGTCTGCCACAAGCTATCCATCACTCGAACATCTCCCAAAGTGCCGTGTCCCTACGGCCAGAAAGTTTCGAGGTAAACAAATAAACCTGTTAAGTGTATCCTGCTTTAAGATTGTTTAAGATCGTCTCTGGTCCATATGAGCTCATTATCGTAATACTTCACAGGCGCACAGCATGACGACAGCTACCTGTCAGCAGTTCTCGGTCAAGGTCACGCTCTTAATTACCCACCAAGCTATCCAGGATCAGGAGTGGAGATCGGAATGCCTCCACGAGTAATTTCAGCTCTTCTGGAGATGGTTCAAGGGGAAGATGATAATGCCTGTGCCCGATCGTCACACTCCAAGTTTGCTCGTATAACGTTCAAGGGAAAGAATTTGGGTCTGCTTTTAAGCAAGAAGTGCGAATTTCCCTTGTTGAGACAGCTCTGGAAAGTTGTTTTGTCAGATTGTGACGCCGAGATTGTGACGTTTCAGACTACAATGCCAATCCAACCAAAGTTGCTCGAAGAGCTGACAATAAAGAACACGCATCTCAATACCTTCGTGCAAATCCAACCAAAGTTGCTCGAAGAGCTGACAATAAAGAACACTCATCTCAATACCTTCGTGCAAATTACGACAGCTTACGGATCCACAGGTGACTCGGTCCCTATATTTATCAAGGTGACTCGGTCCCTATATTTCTCAAGTGGAGGGATATGGCGAGTGACAGCAGAGCAATCTGCACACTGATCGCAGGTATTGCCAAGTTATCGATTTTGGGCGAAGCATTGAGGAAGATGTCACTGACCAAACCGTCGAATGCTGAATGTATGGTTGATCGACATCTTCCTCAATGCTCTGCTGTCACTCGCCATATCACTCCACTTGAAAAATATAGGGACCGAGTCACCTGTGGATCCGTAACCAGTCGTAATATGCACGAAGGTCTTGAGATGTGTATTCTTTATTGTCAGCTCTTCAAGCAACTTTGGTTGGACATGAACCAGTTGATGAAACTGACCAAACTCGTTCATGTCACTCACCAAACCTGTCCGAGCCTAGACAATCGTGGCAGTTATGGGAGTAGGGAACTGTGGGAAGTAGACACTGGTCAACTTGCTTACCAGCTGTACCAAGAAGGCTGAAACCCGAGCCCAGACAATCGTGGCAGTTATGGGAGTAGGGAACTGTGGGAAGTAGACACTGGTCAACTTGCTTACCAGCTGTACCAAGAAGGCTGAAACTGATCCACACTTCTGAGGCTGGAGTTTACACCATGAAAGATGCAGATGCTCTCTATGTCGACTTTCCAGGATCATACCCTGCCACGAGTCGGGCAACTGCCGACGCCATGTGGGAAAAGTTTGGAAGATATGCGGGTGTGTATATCATGATGGTCAATTTCACGGGAGATTTTGCATCTGCAGAGTGTTGTTTCCCCACTCAAACATGGTATGAGACATTGGGTAAGGAAGCAACTTTCCTGTTGCTGGTAAACCAAGTGGATGCAGTTCTGAAAGGAGACCCAGCGGCAGATAATGGAGCGTGGAAAGAAATCAGCTGCCAGAGTTTGAGGCGATTGAGAGAAAAATACGTTGGTGATACAGCTAGGAGCCTAGGAGGAAGCTCGAACCCGAGGTTGCTGCGACGGAAGTTTAAGGCTGTGTACTTGACAGTAACAGCCAAGGGTAGTATCTCTACAGCGGAGCTGCAAGAGTTGCGGTGGAGAGGAGTCCTCGTAGAAGAAGAAATTGTCCAGAAACTTCGAACATTTATAGATGGAGTTAGCTCTAATCAAAGCCAAAGCCAAGGCCACTGTGGAGAGGCCTCGAGCTCCCACGGACGACAAACTTAGAAATTCTTCATCAGACTGATAGCTCCCTAGAAAGCATCTCTCACCTAATGTGGAAGACGCCGATGTACATAAGTCACTCAGGACTGTAGAGATCAGGACATGAATTGTGAGAAATTCTAGACTGAGTCATGATATAATGTTGAGGACCCGGGTCTAAGGTTTCCATTGAAATTTTGTATATACGAGTAGAGAAACCTGCACCCCAAAATCTCACGTGCCTAAGCCGACGATATACTTTTGCTACTCAGATTGGAGTTTACAGAAAGTGAACGTAGCCATTAGAAACCTAGGCAAGCGAGGTCAGAGGTCTCAAGGCGTCAAGGCACACCGATTCATGTGCAGCCTCGGCAACACCACGTAACTGGCATCGGCACAAACTATCATGAACGAACGATGCTTATTCCCGACGTCAGCTAGAGGAACACATATCGAGACAAAGATATGAGCGCAGACAGGCTGACAGGATATGGTGGCTTTGCGCCTAGAGGCCACCACCAAAATTGGCTCTAGACCTCATCCCAAGCTTTAGGTTTAGCACTTCTTCTGATGAGGGTAGAGAGAAGCTAAACCAGACATACGTCGGGCTTCGAGGGAATTGTAGGCAAGTGTTTTGCAGAGAAACATCGGCGAAGACTCCCTCCCTGCTGATAATCTCGGGAGCTGACCCGACCGTCTGGTTAATGGCGCTCGTGGCCTGGTTATTGCAACGTGTGCTCCGAGTGGCATGCGCCTGAAAGAGCTCCCATGGGCGATGCACACCTGCGAATGCCCCCAATAACGAGTCATTTGAACAGATAATACATTAACCCAAAAGCTTGGAGGTTTTGTATACAATCTGAGACCACCGATACAAAATAAAGGTTTTATTTGCGTGTGAAATTACTAAAAGTAGAGAATATCATGTAATCGAGTACCTGGGTGGTGTAGTACTCATCGTTTTATTCATCAGAGTTGGTTTTACATGGCTTGATGGAGTCTTCTCGTCTCATCTTTGGTCTATCAAGTTGGCCCTTTTTTTTCCGAATACAGTGATAGGAGTTAGACTTTTGGCTAGATCAACCCCGACCGTATTCTATCCGGGCTGACGGCAAACGTACACCTTTCTTGTGTCGCCTTTTACGCCCAAACGAAACGCCCGGTAGGCCTTTTCGTCTAGCATTCTTGTGTAGCAATCTCGGATTGGCGATGGCGGTATGATTGTATGATCAAAGTACATATGGACGGATGCAATAAGATTATGCCGAAGATGGAGGAAAGGGAGACATTAGAAAACAAACCTGTGCAGCTCCCAGCCATAGAGATGGTATATTCGGAGACAGTACCTAAATCAAGCAAAATAGTTGCGAATATATAAAACAGGACAAGCACAAATCTGACTTTATAGTTCAAGATGTTGTAGGGTGGGGGAAAAAGATGCCCACTCAACTTTTTTTTCTCTACTAAGATCCGCAAGTATCAAGAATTGCAAGGTAGACTTATATTCATTCCACTAGCATCGGAGATGCTTTGAGAGTATGGACCACATGGACAAGTTTGTTAGACTGAATGCTAGGCTTTATCATGATAAATACAATATGACAATTGACAATGCTAAATGTCAGATTAAATCTGTGATTTGTAACAGCTGTAAGGCATGGTAGTCCATCATGCTTTAGCCTCTATTATTGGAGAAAAAAAATATTCTGCTGACTGGTGATGCTTGTTCTAGAAACCCTGTTATCACCCCCAGTGACGATTTGCATGTATGTAAGAGACATCTGAGTCCTGGTTCGAAACATAGTGATTAGCCCTCTCCTTTTCTTTCAGATCCTGCTTTCGCTGTTGCCTTGTACACGAGTGGAGTGGAACTGTTTTCATCGCCAACTTTATTTCATGCTTCTCCCGTTTTTCTCTGACAACACCTGAGAGTTGATATGTGATTGCAACAGCTGCAGGACTTATGATATAGCTACTCTGATCCGTCCCCAGAGTACAACAAAGAAATGATTTTTAAAGAGTAGTGCGGCAGATCTCAAGAACGATGGAACACTTGAATTTAGGGATATGATGGAAGTTGCAGCTTGTAACTTCCACACATAGCTAAAATTTTGCCCGAATTTGACCTGAATTCAGGGGTTTCCAGCGTGTTTTCTCCTCGCAATGACGAATTGACAAAACTTGGACTTCAGTCAGAGACATTCAGATATTACACTTCACAACTCTCGTGAATTTAACCTCAGACAACATTCTGAGTTAGAAGCCACTGTTGGAACAGATTCTTCTTCACCAAAGTGGTCGATTCTAATATGCATGCCTTACACTGTCCTAGATATTCTAACTGAGCTCAATTTTATTGCCAAAGTTTCTAGATCTTCTTTCGGATATAATGTTTCCATCATGTTCTGTAACATCACACCGATCTACCTACAGAACTATTCTGCTGTAATAAATGAAAGTCAAGAGGTTATTTCGGATTACCTCATTTCCACGAGACGATAAGATTTAAATATAAGTGCAAGATACGCATCGCATTATCTGGCTGTGAAGACCGACCATGTGGCTGCTGGCTCTGCTGATATTCATGTATATTCTACGGAGTGAGTTACAAATTTTCGAGTCAACTTCCGAACATCTTGCGTGACACGCGTGGCTGCAGATACAAATAACCACGAACATGCTGAGGACTACAACCTATCACTGCACAACTGTTGAGTCATATCTTTATGTCCACATCCATGGGCCACGACATCTGCAGTGTCGAAGTAACTGATATGGTTGCATGTTCACTAGTGTTTTTTTTTAACTCACGAATGCAAACCCTGGTATTGGAGTCACGTATACACTTGAACACATACCAACGTTTTGAAAGCCTGAGATCCAAGTTCTGTCTGAAGAAAAGGAATAGTATTGATAGGCACTTCGGTTTCAAAAGCTCCACCAAATCCGCAGGCTCGGTTAAATGCAACCAAAAACTATAATGCAACGGCCTTGTTCAACGACTGTACTGCCGAACCTTTTTTTAAGCCAACTAACATCCAGCAGCCAATGTCTAAAAAAACTCTTTCGCAATGTAGGAGGTTAAGAGGTGTATGTGAATAAAGCATACTTCTTGTGTCCATATCCAAAGCTCTTGGCTTGGTTCGATGATTGACAATGTTCAATTATATGGTGCTTGGCATGGGTAAACCAGAAATGTCTAGAAAGCGTCGGCGAAAATACACCCACCCTAAAAATCTCGAGTAAGAACTTACGTCTTCATGCCTGAAAGATATGAGACTTCGTCCACTCGTTGTAAACTCGATTCCAAAACACTAAGAGCCCGACACTAATGCTTTTGGCGCGCTTTGCACCTTAGCTCAGTCCTTACCTAAGATCAGTCTGTCGAAACTAATCTGTGTATGGCTTTATGCAGTCTTCCGCAAAAATTCCATCGATGTGTCTACTTCTTACTTACTAATAAAGAATTGGTACTGGACGTAGTGAACCATGTCTGCACTAGATCATTAAGTGATTCACAGGTAGCGTGCCGCTTAGGGCTCAAAGCGAACCGACCGACCGACACTGAAAACTCCTATGCCGTAGTTCTTGTGACAACACTCATATCCCAAGTGATCCGAGGAGTAACAAGGACTCGGAACTTCCTCAACAGAAAACAACTTTGAGTGATAATATCATGCACAAAGCTAACAGATGACAACCAAAAAACAACAATAAAACTTCACTCTATAAAGAGCACATCTAATTTCGTTGCATCTAGATTAACACCACCAAATAGAAATTTCAGAAAGATCACGATGATTGAGCAGAACTCGAATGATAGTGCAGAACTCGTTAATTTTCTCAAAGGATCCAATTTTCAGTCATATTATCAATGTGAAAAGAATTGTAATTCCCTTTGAACGAAACCCATTGAGGATACGTCCAAAGTAAAAATGATATCTGACGTGCCCATTTCTGTGGCTGACAACACGGTGTAGACCCGTTTCAGAATATAGAATCCGAACAAATCACATATGCCACATGATTTGACGACCAAAATGCTACACTAACCTCTATAATTGAACACATAAGTCAAGATTGGATTCACGAGCTAGTTGCAATACGAAACTAACTTCGGTATCCAAATAAACTATGTCTGAAACAGGGGTAACTATCAATCTGAGAGATGTACAGATTCATTTAGAGTCTGCCATCAAGAACGAGTTGCTTGCTGTAACTAATGCTTTCTATCCGGCTAAAAAGCAAGCCTGCTACTCTTGATGTCTAATCAGCGGGAGTGCACGGTAAAGAGCTTGGACACTAGTGGAATCAGACCTTGAATAATCCAGAAACGTTATGCCCATATTCCTCTTCCTAATGAATCAACACCAGGTACAGACCATAGTCCAAAGAATAGTAAGAAATGTACATGTTGAACAGAGCTAAACATCCTAGGAACAAGCAAAAGTAAGTGCAATAGCACCGTATTGACCCGAAATCATGTTGGCACGGTAAGTGCCTAAGAAATCAACCAGTTTGTTGTAATCCCAAGATTGGTAGTCGAGGCGGCTCGTTTTCTACACAATTGGCCCACATGTTTGCCAGAGGTAGATAGTATTGACGGCCTCCCCATTCCACGCTAGCCATGCCTGAAACCACCATGACAAGGGTCGCTGGCTTCCAGTCAGCAGTCAACTTTGTGGAGGCAGTTCCTTAAGCTAGAGCTACTTTAATGGACATGCAGCTTATTCCCTGTTCAAGAACGTTTGATCTTGGTAAGTGAATGCTGCTAAGAAATAGGTAAAAATTTATTTCCACCGAAACATCAAGGACCCATGGGACCTACAATGGAGATCCTAGTAAAGGAAAATACTCGATATAAGATGAAGCAAAGTGTGTGGCACGGAAAGTTTGTAAGTTTATCTTACCGGAAAGAGTCTTCATAGGGAGTAAAGAGAGTCCACAGACAGGCTGTACTTCTCCTTTAGTATGCTTTAGAGAAGCAATATTGACAGCTATAGACAGGTCCAAAATGCCCTGCCAGGATGTCCTGGTTGAAGGAAGCGATTCATTTGCATCACTAAGAGCCCAGTATACAGCATCTTTTAGACCCGAACCGAGCCAGCAAGTACGACATTCATCTATTAAGCGGTTAACCGCTTTGCCCTTCTCTCCGGCCACTTCCAACCAGGGTGCGTGCAAGCGTACTGTTGCCTCCAGAACGAGGAACACGGAATATACTTGTCCCAATGCAGCAAAGTAATTTCTACCTGCGTACGACAAATCTAATTGTGAGGACACAACAAACAACACGAGGAAGGATGAACACTTCCAGTGAACAGAAAAGTAACAGCATGGAGAGAGGCAAGAAAGCTTTAAGAAAAGCTAAGAAAAACTTGTGCATCACTGAGTCCACCGACAAGTGGACTCAATTAAGCCCAAGTCCTTGAAAGGACGATACCTTGACGATGGGTAAGCAGGTGTGACTGAGACTGCGCCTGAACAGCTCGCTGCCAGAAAATCATTCCCAACTCTAATTCAGATGCACAAGATGATGCAAGTGCAGACCAAGCTTTCACATATAGGAGCTGCTCTTGCACTGTCGCGCTAATCAGTAGCTGAAATGCTTCTAACGCACGGGTATGCTGTTCTGCTGCAGCCCGCAAGTCCTTCTTAGCCTATCCTAGTTATCACCACAGCAACCAACAGAACCACGACACAAGAATCAAACCCCTGCAAGTACTATGTACGGACCATACGACTTACGTTCTTTTCTGACGAGTGCTATGCAGAACCTGAACCAGTATAACAATATTCTCCCTATAATCCTAAGGGAGTTGTATCAAATCTATCTCTAAGTAGAGCTTCAAAGCTTCTGATGCAGGGGCCTCCGATATTTCCCGTCAAGATTAAAACCAGCTGGATGATGGAAAAGAACTAGGAACATAACTGCTGGTGACGAGCATCATGAACTTCTGACTATTTCTATATATAGAGTTCAAACCAAGACCACTCTGAAGCTCTCACACACGAAGGGGGTATGAAATAGACACGGAAGCACATTATAAAAAGCACATGGACTTACAAAAATAAAACCAGTTATAGACTAAACAACTACATCTATAACTAGAACAATTTATGTCCCTGACGTGAAGGAAAAACACTTTGTATATCTGAAGATTAGACAATCAAATTTTGATGCTGTGAAAAGTAACACGGGGGACGAAACCACGAAGATTATGTGTCAAATCAAGAAAGAGCGTACCAAGGAATCAATCTCATCCGACTGAAAGTGGGACCGAAAATACTCTCCTCTTGGATCTGAAGTTCCTCCAAGAAGACTCATCATATCCTCATGGGTCAACTTGGGTACCATGAGTGTGCTCCCATGCTTGAGGCCATTCTCATGTCTTTGACGCTTCTGCCATCTGTGCCATTCCTGAGGCTTAACAAGCTTGGCATGCGCTGCCTGCACAGTTTCCAGCACCACTCGGTCAATAATCTTAAATTTGGCTTTAATAGAACTTTCGACCTAAGATTACGCTTACTAATAATAGCTTATGTAGTCACAGACAAACTCTTGCAAGAATTCTCAAGTGCCCAAAACTGTTATGAAGTTTCCATCACGACCAACCACTCCCGTATGATTTCGGCAAAGAGGCCAAGGTTCACTTCCTTCTCGAGGTTACTTAAGGTGAGAAATTCTACTGAGGAAATTAGAGTTCAATAACACGGCATCGTATGACAAAATAAAGAACAAAAGGGCTGGTATCCTTTAACTGGAAAAACTCCAATCCTGAGCACTTTCGTCCAACTTATGAATACACGCATCATAACAATATGGACTTCAAACTTCAGTTCCTAGACAGTCTTCACGAGAGAAGTATAAATCAGCGTACCTGAAAATCATTACACTAGATGTAATAGCCTAAAGTCAAAATATGCAGAGCCTAGAAGGGTCGTCCGGGAGGGTAATCCGAATGTATTCAACATAAACTCCGCGGCTGACTCCTCTTCTCTGTGTTTAGAAATTATGGTTATGGTTGCTTTCTCTCTCTGGTAAAACGAAGCATTTCACTACAGGAATATGAACCTAAAAATCACTGTTATGGGAAACACCTCGATTTTCGTCGTAATGACAGATGCTTTTTCCTTATCGCCGGACTCAAGGGCTCTTGAACAATCCTCCTGTAATGAGTAGCAAACAAGTACAAAGCACAAAGTTTAGAATCAGACCACAGAAAGTGAAAGAAAATATTCTAAAAATGAGAATCTACCGTTGACCAAAATATACCTGCAAGGCTTGGAACTCCAACAGAGCTGCTGTATGCTTTGTACATGCGAGAGCCTCTTGAACCCTTCCCTCCTCCAAAAGCCACAGAGTCAGCTTGTGCAAATCATCCGCGCTGGCCAAAAAAAATTCGTCGGCATCGACGTCATCTTCCTGAGAATCGCTGCTGGAAGACACACCACCTGGAAACTCATCACCACTGACGGCATCAAGGTGCCTCCCCATACCCACAAAGTCGCTCAATGAAGATCCCAAGGAAAGCTCAGCCGCTGCAACGGCAGCATCCTCCTCCTCACCGAAAAGTGATAGCGATAGCGGAGCTGCACTATGCTCGACATAGCTTTTGCCTCGAGTGTGCTTCTTCACGACGACTGGACTTGCGTACAGAGCGTCCAAATCTACCGAGCGAGAGCGTCTGCTATCCGGCCCCAAACTGGTTCCGTTCTCATCAGGTTTCGCAGAACCTGTTGTTGGGAAAAACTGAGAGACTTGGGCTTCGTAGAAACTAAATGCATCCACTTTCACAGGAGCTGCTGGGGCGGATGCTTGAGAGGTCGTCTCTGCTTGCGAGGCTACCGTGCTCTCCCCGTTGTTGGAATTGCTCTTTGCTGTTCCTGAGTCTACAAGGTCCGTCTCCCACGCATCAATGAAATCTGGAAAATGCGTTTGCTCCTGCGGTTGGGATCTATTTCCTGGCAAACTTAAGTCCCCAAAGTCTCCGTTGCGTGAGTCTTTGACACCCAACGTGAACAAATCATTCGAGGTAGTCTCAGTTGTTTCGGGTTTTGGCACAACGGAAACTGGGGGCGGGGGAGCAACAAAATCACCCCAATCATCGTCAGATTCTCCTCCTGTTTCCTGGACATGAGCCTGTGCTTTCGGACTGAAGAAAATTACATCAGGGGAATCGGATTTGTCCGCAGAACAGTCCAACTGAAGAGCACCCAAGGGATCAAACACAAGATGATCGAAACAATTTGATACATTGTTCTTAGGTTTCATCTCCGAACTTTTGTCCGGGAATTCGTTGGCGAAACTCCATGAAGGCTGTGTAGTCACTAGAGAAGGTGCTTCGAAGTCTCCGAATAAATCCTCGAACCCATTCATTGGCCCCCTTTTCGGTACATCGAAGAAGGTGTCTGACCCGAAGTCGTCAAACAAACTGACCGACGATTTTGGTGCTGCCGACGGTTCGATCTGGACAGTTCTCAGAGCACCGAAACCTTCGAATCCATCGACAGACTTGGCTGTTGCTGTAGATTGTTCAACATGATGCGTTCCATTGACAGAAAGAGATGAGAAGTCATCGAACAAATTGTGAGTTTCCTGGGCGGGGTTCTTTGTGACAATCTTGGTCGGTTGTGAGATCGAAGACGACTCAAAGTTTGCAAAAAGGTTGAAAACAGGTCCATTGCTATGCCTACCTTCAGATTTTGGCATGCCAGAACCAACCTCAAAATTCCCGAACAGGTCCTCCTCAACGACAAGTCTGCTTCTTGAAAGAGTTGTTGCAGGTGCACTTGCAGGAGAGAAAGCAGGAGCCACCGCCCCAAAATCTGTTTCAAACTCGCTGATCACTTCAACAGGCTTGCCATTACCCTGCGCTCCGTGTGGAAGATGCAAATTAGGCTGCCCAAGGTTGAGCGCCGGCAAGTCGCTGGCAACGCTTGTCGAATCTGTCACAACTGTACTAGTGCCTGCAGGTACAGATTCGAAGTCTCCAAACTCGCTCTCAAAATCCCCAAACTCGTCATCGTCGTCCCCATTGACGATATCTGCCGGTGATGTGGAGCTTGTCGTGCTGATGACAGTGGTGACGGTGGCGGGAGAGGAAGTAGGTTTACTAGGGGCAGATGCCGAATGCTCATCCAAAGAAGCAATACTCTCATCTTCCAGCTCTCCGAAAAGAGAAAGCGGAAGAGGTGCTAGAAATCTTTTCGGGGCATACTGAATTTGTTGCACGGGAGGAGCTCGTTCTAAAGCGGACGCCATCGCTGATCTTTCCATCAAAAGTCCGCAAGTTCACTCTCCAGGACCCCAAACCTGCGTGCATCCAAAGCCCGCGAACCCCATCATCCGCCGAAGAGTTCTTGAGTCTCCACGAAACAGGGGTCACCGGAGTTCAATGTCTGGTCGGGTCAATCACTGCCACCAATTCCTTTTCGCTCCACCCTACAAGATGCTGACGGATCCCAGGGCTCGACTCTATCGTTATACCCTTAGACGGCATTCGTTCGAAGCCGAGATGATGAGTCTGAGCCGAGCTTCGATCCGGAATCGAATCCCTGCCACAAACCAAAGAAAGTAAGCCCAGGCGCTGCCCTTCTTATGCTGCTCTCGCTCCTCCTGCTCGCATCTCCTCGCGCCCGTGCACTGTGCAATGTGACATCTCAATCGCCCACAATCAGAACAGCACAGCACAGCACAGCACAGACAACCGAAACGAGAGAAAGTCGTCCAGCCTTTGTCCCCGATCCGTGACTCACTCCTGCAGCTTTTCAGCTGGTGGGTCCTCCCCTCCTCCTAATTTTGTTCCTCTAGTTTGGCGTGGATTGTACCACCCTCTCATCCCTCCCCACCCCACCAGCTCACGTCCTCGCGACCCAAAACCCACCGAATGTCCGGCCGAACATCAAACTCCTTCGTGGGCTCGACCGCGGGCGGACAGTCCTCATTCATTCGCACCAGCTCAGGTCGCGGCGATCAGCCGAAAAGCCCCGAAAGAAAGAGAAAGGAAAGAGTGCAATCCATCCGTCCGTCCATCCGAGGATCGATGAAGGCGACTCGCGGTGGGTCCTGCCGTCGTCTTGCTGTTGCCATACAACTGTCGCCTTCCGGGCGCGCCTTTGACTCGTCCCTCGGACGGGACTCGCTAGCGGGAGGCAGCCTTGAATGCCGCGACGACGATCACTTTCTCAGCTTGTGGCTGAACCGGAACGCAGTACATTCTGTTTGTATGTCGATCCATGGGCCGGTCACCGATCCCCTCGATCGAAAGCGGAATAGGAACACGCGTCCCGACGCCGGACGGACGATCGCGCGAGTCGGGGACGCGCAGGCAGGGCACAACAGCAGCTCCAGCACCTTCAATCGCAGCGTTCGTGCCCTCGCCTCTCGCTGGCGTCGCTGCGACAGCAGCCGCGCCTGCATGTACGATCCGGGTGGCCGATGCGGAAGGTGCCCTACGCTTACGGAAGATGGATGACATGATTAGCAAACAACGCGGACGCTGGCTCGCTCCGTGGGCGGAGACAGTGGCAGTGAGTGGATGATTGCAGGTCACTGGCCTCTGAGGAAGGAGATCGAAGATCTGCAGGAAGTTCGCCGAGGCTTCAAAGGCGGGTGATTGGATATAGGATATGGCGCTGCGAGTGCCAGTGTCAGGAGCAGGAACAGCGGCAGGGAGAGGAGCGGGGATGTTGCTCTCACGACAGGGCCTGGTGCTGTGCTCGACAGGGCACGTACAACGGGGAGACTGGGGCCAAGGGGCCTACCGTAGCCAGGCTACTCTCAGCAGCACCAGCAGCAGGAGGATTGTGCTCTTGAGCTTGGGCTTGGGCTTGCCTTTGGCGCATCTGGCGCACGCTCTGGTCGTCCGTGGTGGTGATGCCAAGGCAGTCTCTTGTGCGCACAGTGACTCTCCTGAAGCCATGACTTGTGAATTCATCAGCATCATCTATCGCGTGATTTGATTTTATAACTCCATGTGGGTTGAGAATTTATGATCTGACAATCTCTCGCTTGATTTCGAAAGTTTGCCGTAAATCTTGTGGATTTCGCAGCTGTCTGTGTGCAATTCCGTCCTAGTCAGCTGGCTGTCATCAGCTTTCTGTCTATGATGCTCGCTGTTCTACCCCATGGGTTAAGAATTTTATCTCTTCCAATAGCTTCAAGATACTGTTCCATCTCTTTAGCTGACAGGAGTCGGTTTGAATAATTCTCAGACATCTGATCGTGGTCAGTTGAGTCTGTGACTCTCATGTCGCTCATGATCTACTGGTTTCCCTTGTGTTTGAGCTGAAATTTGACTGTCAAGCTATTTGTTCCATTCAGTGGCAGAAGCGAAACCCTTGGCGTCAGGAGGCGTCGAAGCCGAGTCTGCCGTTGAGGTTTTTGGATTTGATGGACTTGGAAAAGCTTCCGAGGAGTATGTTCCTGGCAAAATTGTTGCCCTTGCGCAAGCTGGAGATGGAGCAGTACTATTCCTCGGGTAGATACATTTGCTTTCTTGCTCTTCTCACTTTTGCCATCGAGAGTCCCATCTGGAAATCCAACTTGGTCTGGCACACAATTCGGTTGTTCACTTCGAACTATTCTAGACACTGATATGATACTTAAATGGAATACCTAGTGTGAGATTTAAGGTGAACGACGAAGAACTCGGGGGATTGAGTATGACACGAGAGTTGATACTGATTTATACGTCTTTTGCTTGGGATGAGCCCATTCACTTTCAACCTTTTGGCTGCCTTTAGATTCGTTACCAATTGTCCTTGCTCGGACACCTCTGAATGTCTTTTCTCGGTACACAAAGATGAATACCTGGACGTGAACATCAACCATCCAGGATTGCGGATTCGCAAGAAAAAATTCTGGTTAGTTGATGTTCAAGTCTATGAATTCGTTTTGCGTAGTATCCATGTGTAGCGCGATGACGAGACTTTCTGGATGGAACCACCACGGTGTGAGATTCTTGGGTGCACTGAGCTGGCTTCCTCACCACTAGAAAATTTTGGGTGAGTTCAGGGTGGATGGATTTGAGCTGCCATTGCAGCTCGTCGTGGGGCCAGCCGAAGCCATGGCCGTGTTAACTGCAGTACAAGAGAGGAAGACTCGGAGACCAGTGACACACGAAGCTTGGGGTTTATCTCTTGCTGCTGTAGGATGGAAGGTGAGGACTTTCGAACAAAAAGATTTCTAGCTTGACCAAGATTTCTAGCTTGTCTCTCATGCCGGTATGATGTCTCCAAGTCTCCCCTTTTTGGAGCAAGTCACAACCTATGTATTTATGAGTGTGTGTCGAACTCAGTCGAGGGCGTTTAATAACTAGAAATTTGCTGGTGTATTCAGGTTGACAGAGTTGCCATCACTTCAAATGAAAACGATGTGTTCTACAGTCGGGTCATCCTCTCGAACCCAGCTGAAACCAGGAAGAGCATTGATGTTAGGCCTTCAGATGGAATCGCTCTCGCGCTTAGATGCCGGGCTCCTCTTTATGTTCTCAGGAAAGTTGCACAAGACATCCTGGTTGCTCCAAATCCTGAACAGGCAGAGAAGAAAAAACCGGACCCACTAAAACGTCCAAGCTTGCAAGCTAGCAACAAATCATCGTACATCGACAACTCGCTTGCACTTACCACTGCGGAGAATTTGTCTGATCCTCTGTTGTTCATGGACGAAGAGGTATCGGAACTTTTGGGTACCAGCGTGAAGGTTTTCATATGAAGACGGAAAAGCCAATGTATCTGTCAGAGAAGGGACTGTTTTGACCTGAAGTTGTTAACTTGCATTTGTACATACCTGTATCATAGTACATAAATCAGAAGAAGAATATAGAGGGAGTCTTGAACCAACTCAGAGTAGCAAAGCTTTTCGAATGGTTTTGAGTCATTAAGATTATGCTGCAGATACTTGTGTTCAACCTAAAACGTAGCCTTTCTGTCCTCCACATGACACAGATAACGAACGTCGTTATAACAATCAATTATCACAATTTTCAACACAATAATTTCGCTGTGAAATTAGCTCATTGAACAGTTTTTGTCGCACAAGAACGGAGTGATTTTATCTCGCGTCTCCATCGTATCTGTTACTAGACTTGCGTAGACCATTTCTTATCGCATATCAATACATATCTACCCATTGAAGAGGGAGCTTCAGTGGTTCCTAGCAACACTGTCAGACAGAGAGGAGTTGTTGTAACGATTCTAGAGGTTTTAGATATGAATGCTCGGTGATATTATTTCTCATTAAGGGTTGCACACTTATGCAGTGGAACTCTCAGTCGAACCTTCATATCAGATACTTTACTCCAAGGAAAGGTTGAAACGTGCAATGATGACTACAAATACCTGTATGCAAGACTATCCTGAATAGACTACACTGAGACGCAAACATAGGAGTGGTCATCGTTCATTGTTAAATTGAGATGTTTTGCCGATTGATTGAAAAGATGTTGAACGGATTGTCCTTTATCCTTCAACAACGTAAGTAAGCTTGTTCATCTACCACAAGCATCTCCAGAAATGAGCATTACAGTCAACTGTCCCAACTAGATAGCCATAGAAAATTACCCGATGCACCCTACCGTCAGCGATGTTTCAATACTATCTCGGGGTTATTTCGGGTGGGAACCTCTCGGCCTTTTTTTCTTCGATGCAGTTATGGCAAGACTATCTCGGGGTTAATCGGGTAGGAACCTCTTTTCCTTTTTTTCTTCGATGCAGTTATGGCAAGACCCTATATCAAAGTGACCGTAGCTTTCTGAGAATAGTTTGATTGAGCCGCCAAATTACTCTCGCGGGAGACAGTATTTTGGCCCTTTAGTGGCAGACACTCTCAACACTATACCGCAAATTATCAGATTATTAGAATTTTTATAGGAATATGGCTGATGGTGATCTCTATGGCCGTCAAGAGGTACCCCATCGGGTAAAATGAAACCTGCTGGGTACCACCAAGTGATTTGAGTTTCCAGGTCGAATCAAATAATTATCTCAGAATGCCAAGACGAGGAGCTGATGATAGATGATTTGTTAGAAGACTAAGGTTGATCTTTTCATACGAGCAGTGGTTAATGTACTTCAAATATCGACGTATTTTTTGTGTAAATATTTTTTTAGATTTCATCCCATGCTTAGACGTTCCATTACTATTCAGGATTTACAAGTATCTTCTAGTAGAGCTTATAGCGAAAAATATAATGAAAAAAGTGTCGTTCTTTTGTAGCTATTTATTTAATTACTACTAAATTACTTAGAAAAAAGTAGTAAGATGGAACTTTTTATTTACAAGCGTAAATATGTTTATCATTTATTTATAATATACATGACTCAGTTTATACACATAGAAACAAACAATGATAAATTCAAAGTGATCACTTTTGAAAGCTAATATACATAGTTTTATAGGGCATGTGTAGTATTTGCAATAAATACTCACATAACTTGTAGAGAAAAAAAATTCCATAAGTATGTATAAAGTGAAATTTGTAATGTATTTAGACAAGGCTTTGATAAGTTAGTAAGCAATACATGACAATCAAACATATAATTAGAAAATAAATGCAAAAAAATCATGATCAAAAAATCACTCAAATGCATGTATCCAAAAAGTTTCAAGTAAACTATATCTTCATTCATATTCAAGCAGATAAATCGCAATCTTCGATTTTCCATAGTGTTATTTTGAAAAGACTTTATATGTAGTATATTTGATTGTTCTAATATTTTACTCAATAATTTAAGATGAATATTCATTCCGTGAGTTTTCAAACTTACAATAGTTGATTTTCAGTAAATTAATAAATATATAAAATAATTTTCAGTCAGAAATTCATAGATTAATTACAATTTAATATTTATGCTCTCGTTAATCATGAATTTCATTGAAAAGATCAATATTATTTTCGATCTATTCCACTTAAGATATAATTTTGAAATTTTATAAATTGAAAATAATAAAAAAATTTTAATTAGCTTCATCAAGAAGATGATCACAAAAAATAATTAACAAATCACATTAAATAAGTTTAAATTGAAGAAAATGCAAACTTATATTATAAATAAACAAGGAATTTGAAAATCATTGATTTATTTTGTAAGATGTCATACATATTACCGAAAGGAAAACTGCCAGTAGATAAAAGTAATATATCCCGATAATGCACATGAATCTTTGACATAAAATACAGTATTTTAGCATATATCATGAAAACGCTGTGCATCACAGAAATATAACAACTCATTAAAAGAAGATGTCAAATATGGTGTTTGTCAAAGAAGAAACATTATAGTAGCAACTCTACTAATTCATCAAAGAAATATACATTGAATCAAAAATTTTCCTTCTTGTTTGTATGGTCTTTCATTTATTGATTATATAGTACAAATTTTCGTAATGTCTATTACAATAATTTCCCCATAAGATTCAAAAGTTTCGACCAATAAATTGGAGTACACGATGTAGTTTATACACTTATTGTGCTCTTATCATGATCACATTCTTCAACTTTAATATTGATTCTTTGATACTTCTCGATCAAAATTTTACATTATCACCAGGTATTACTACAACTTTGCACGTTTACAAGCAATAGCAAAGCAGAAGACGTTGATTAATGTTTCTGCCTTGGTCATGCCCATCTACCTCATTTATTCATATAGATTGTGACAAGATTAATACGATATACAATTCATCATGTTATCAAAACTTCTGATTGGACGATACACGTTTATAGATGTTTATGTGTGCATATAAAGAAAATGACAATTTGTTTTATTTTGAAAAAAAAACTTATGTGAAAATATTAATTAAAAACAAATATCCGCTTACTAATTCCACGTTCCACTGGTGCTAGTTTCAGCAGCCTTACATGGATATAATTTGAAAGTACGAGTACTTCTGCCCATGAACCCGAATTCAAATATAGCGAGATTTAAGTGATCACAACGGTAAAAATAAACGTGTGTAATTTAACCGTGTCCCTGTTGCGTGAAAAATCATGCAAGAACCAAATTTGTTCGGAAAAAACTTCAGTACACACAATAATCAAAAGAAGATGACAGAGCAGTATAAAATTTTGACCAACAGATCTCATACATGCGGCCCTGAATTGATGCACCTCAGACTACACACTTCTCCGTCGAGTCTGACATTGACTGAGATCTTATCCGTAATGATAAAGCACACAACTAAACAGTAACCAAACTAGCTGAGACTCAACAAAACAGTACAAGACAATTTGATCAAAATTACTCCGGTATCGCGAAACTACTTCCACATACATTCCGATATCATCATTACTTCCATGTGCCGATCTATGTAATGATGTCAACATGCAAAGTAGTCGCGGATTACAGGTTCTAACATTCAATTTCGATTTCGTACCATACCATCTCCGTTTCCATAAAAGTATCCAGTAAGACTGTTACCCACAGCTCGACATGAACTGCATACGAGGAAAAGAGCAGATCGAAAATCTTGGATTTTCGATCATCTGCGTAAGTTACAAACAATTGAAACAAAAGAAATTGCACTGCTGTACATGCTGGAAGATTTCCATTTATCTAAAATGTCTATTTCCACAAACTCCAACCATGGCAAATAATGTTCTCAGTGTGACATCTGGCTCGTTCTAGCGGCCTGACAATTGTAGAAAAAACATGACAAAACTCATAAATCTGGACATCAAAAATAAACAATTGCAACTTCTGCATTCGCCCATTACCGAGTTCGAGAGGGGATACCTGTAAACCGAACCAAAAAGAAAACTTATAAATACAAACATAGTGAGATGAATAATATAATTTCGACACCAATCCACATGCAAATTCAAATGATTGTATCGACGTTGGTAACATAAAATGCATTATTCCATGATCGTCCTCTTCATGGAGATCTAAAGAGTGAAAGAGGGATGTACAGTATGTACGTGTAGATACACTGACCTACTTGGTGGTGATGAGTAATAGACAAAACAGAGGAAGTGTCTCACTCGGTCGTATGAGATTCTGATTCGACTCCTAAAAGAAAAAGCTGTACTAGAACCCCTCCTGCCTAACCGAGATTGGTAGAAGCCTGGACGGGACCACTTAGAAAAGAAAAATATAACCTGTAAACTGAGAGGATTCAGACGAGACACATATGTTTGAAAGAAAACTTTGGATGACGTAATTTTGCACATTTCCATGATTGTCCTCCTTGTGGGGGACATTGAATGATTCACAGTGACTCTTATTCTAGTTTTCCTCTCTTCTATAAAACATTGTTGAGGCCATCAGGTACCCTCTTACAGACTTCAATCCAAAGGCCCCATCACTTGGTCCATGAGATCATAGAATCATATAACAAATTCACTTATCTAATCAAGAGGCATCTGACATGCGATCGCGCATAAGCGCTTGTGTATCACCATTGGGTGTTCTAAGAAGGAGCTGCTGGTCCTGGTCACTCTCGCTTTCTACACCACCTTTGCTGCTCGGGCTATCATGTGCATTATCTGCAAGGGATGTAAGTGAGCGTTTGAGTTCTTGCTCCGAACCTTCATAGCCGTCAGAGGCGCTACCAGCAACTGGGACTTGCAGACTTTCTGGTAGCAGACAATTGCAGAACAAGCCTATCCCGGCCAACCGATTCACCCAACCAGGAATCTCTTTTCCTGTTAGGCGATAGCAAACATCATTTGTAAAATGATTGCAATTTTTCACAATAAGATGATAAGTGTTCCCACTGTATTCAGCAGAAATATTTTCTATGAAGTTCCTAAAGTCTTGAGGAGACATATCAGTGGATCCCAACACTATGCTTCGCCTAAAGGTGAAACCAGGGCAGTTGCGCGGCTCTACCTCGAATACTCCACTGGAGGGGTAATCATGAGCACCAAAAGCATACTCCCATCCATGAGCTTCGATGCCCGAGTGGAAAATGCCAAGTCCAACCCAGTACACATACCCGTTCATCGGAGTAAGGTCGTACACATTCAAGTATATCGGCACCCGATTGCTGGCACTGGTACCATCAGACCCTGAAGTTGGCACATTCGACAGCATCTTCGCAGACAGACCAATTCCCCAGTCTACACGCGTGTCGTGCCTTAAAAAGCACTCGTAGGCCGAATGCTGCTCCGATATCGACTTGTCCTATTTCCGTAGAGAATCCCCGGAACATGGACTACACTAAGGGCACTGGCAAGAGGAAAACAAAACTCACCGAGCGAAGATAAGACAATCCACGCCAGGAATCCCAACTCTGTTTTGCCCGGGCCATAGTACTACTCCAAAACACAGATTTCGTTTGACATTCCTTCCGTCTACCAAATCAGCTCACCAGATCACTCTCTAAAACGAAATAAATAACGATGACATGACACGGGCTGATGCCAAGGGTCCGGCAATCATTGCTTAGAAGAGGCACTGATGATCATATCCACCGCTTGTTGGCTGGATGGCTGCTTGATTGCTTGACTGATAGCAGAGTTTAAAAACCCTAAAGATGCAGCCCGAGCGAACGTCCTCCAGGCTGATCTCCTCCTTCGCGCTTCGTCCCCAGCATTCCTTGGCTCCAGAGGTACTCTCTTCAACACATTAACGTGAAATGTACAATAAAAAAACTACAACCCACTGGCTGCGATCGTAGCGCCTCCACAACGGAACCACACACAAAGGCACACACACAACGGCCCTCGATCCGCGTCTCGGTCCTCTTCCTAGGATCTCCCTACCACTCCACCTCCTCGTTCCAGTATACCAGCTTCCCCTACGGACTCTCAGTCAGTCACTCGGATCTAAACGCTCTCCGTATTGTTTCTGCTAAGCCTGCCCGAAAAAATGGCACCCCTCGATCCCTGTCAGCCGAAGCCCAACACCACCGCACTCCCCTTGGCCCTGGCTGAGCTCCTCCCCACTTATGGCGACGAGGAGAAACGAGAAATGAGCCTGGCGAGGAATTTGACCGCACAGACGGGTCCCCTCGAATGAGCTGCGTACTCTCGACGGACTGCCTCGTGCTCCGCTTCTTCTTCTTCCTCGTCCTCGTTCTACTCAAAGCTGTAAACGCCAGCACAATCCTGCCTGGACCAACCTACAGCGTAAGCAGAATTGAAGCAATTTGAGCAAAAGCAATTTGACACCACGACGTTCGTGGCTACTGCTGCTGCTGCCGCCACTGTCGATGGAAACTCCACTCACCCACTCTGCGCCTCTACATATTACCGGCTACCGAGCTGCGTGCCTCTACTGACTGATTGCTGGCGTCGCCCGTGCCGGCCGGCTATCCTTCTCCAGCCTGGGCCTCGCGACCGACGGGTGGCATTTCCATTTGGAGCACGTACACACGTCTGCCTACCGCCTCCCTACCCAGTTACCCATCGACGACCCACAGTTGCGCCAGGTACTTCTTATCGCGAAATCTTCCCTCGATTACGCAACGGACTTCGGGCACAGATCCGGCCTCCCCTTTTCGTTTTAACACTTTCCTTACCGCACTTCCTCTCTGCCGGTCATCTGTGTCGGTCATCGGTTGCTAAAAAACACCAATTTCAAATTATTTACAACTTTCGTGACGCTGGGCACATGGAGAAGAGTCGAGAGGCACCCTCCGTACCTCTCGCTCCACATTCTTTATCCTAAATATATTCACCTCAAGAAGCCTATAATATCGTTCCATCCACATGATGTATTTAGAAAACGACGCACATTAAAAAAATATTTTTTCCGCTTGAACCTGCAACCTCAGAAGTTTGACTTGGATCTTCTTAACCACGGTTTGATATTATAATTCTAATTGCGATCGATACACATGAGATATTTTTCATAGCATATTGTGCTTTCCATTTTAATCATTCATCATGTTAAGTTAATGGAATGTACACTGTTATGCTCTTTAACAAATTCTGGTTTTGCAACAAGAGAATTCCATAGCAAAGAGAATAATTAAGATAGTAGATCTCTTGTAACTACTCGAATTGGATTGAAGTGATGTACTTGATCATATCCGTAGGACTCTGGAAAAATATATTATAAAAAAAGGTTTCCAAATATAAAAAATTTAATAGGAAAGTTCCATATAACCTTACAATGATGAAAGTAACAATTAACGGTAACTAGTTGACTAAAGTATAGCAGTCAAGACATATGTCTAGAATCTAGCATATTCAAGATGAGAGTATGTGTAGGCAACCAGAACAAATTGTCACCTAATATGATGAGTGTGATATTTATTTATTTATTTATATATCAAAGACTTGTGTCACACTCACAGAGACATATATTTATAGTCAAAAATTAACTTCACTTTTCATAAAAAATATTCATATCCTTACAATATTATATGATAATCATTTGTCAATGGTAAAATTTTCATCATAGCTCAATATAATTTTAATGATTTTAAATAAAAGGGTTATCTTTTGCATAAATTTATACTTGAAGACATGTTTTGTAATCAAAAATATATAGTTAAATTTTCTCGAAAGTCGAATCATATGCAAGATCAATAGTCAGCTAAATTAAGAACAAATTGTAGATTTGTTGAAATTTATTCAGTTGAATAGAGACTTTCAGATGATCATCATAAAGGAAATTAAATAAATACTTGATTTAATTTATCAATCCTCGTGAAATAAAGAGTAGGTTGTGATTTTTGCATTGTTGATTTGTCACCAAATTATCAAATAAGATGATTTTATGATTCAACCTCAATTTTTGATATAAAAGATTGATCAAGATTACAATAATCAAAATTTGATATCTATGGAAAAAATATATGAGTTTGAACTGGCCATGAAATTGATGAGAAGATAATAAAAGATTTGATCTTATGATACATAAAGTTTGTCTGAAACTATTAGTTTATGAGATCATATTCAAAAAAAACTATTGTCATCTTTACACTTTAAATTTAAAATAAAAATTAGTTGAGATGAAAACAGATTTGACATGAAATTTACTATAAAATACTCTATTTAGCAATTATAATTGTCATATGTAAAAGTCAAATGTGTTAGTTAAGAGCAAAAATTCAACAAACTATGTACTTGTTAGATATATGTGTCATGTTATCAATTCATGAGTACTAATTTGGATGATGTGATTTTTAACCTAGCTTTTATATTATTTGAAATAATTTGAAATAAAAATAAAATTTTTTTCAATCCTTTTACTTTTTATAAATTATATATAGGTTGATATTTTTACTTTTTTTCAATGTTATAATAAAGTGAATTTGAAGATGATCAACAACAAAAGATTCAAATCATGTTGTGATTATTTTTTTAATCTATATTTTAAATTTTTGATTGATATGAATAAATTTAACTGGCCAAACACTTTGATAATAATTTTATGTGACAATTTGTACATTGTTCCAATCTCATATTGTTATCAATTATATTATCATTTGAACTTTGAAAGTTGGCAACGTAAATTTAATTTTTGTATTGATGTTAGTTTACGCGATTATTTCTGTTATTTCTGTTATGGAAACCAGCGTTGCCAATAGTTGTATTTTTCAACATTTGAATTTAATTTTATCATTATCTCTATTTTTAATTGATCAAAAGATTTTAATACTAATTTTGACATAAAATTGAGTTCTCAATAATAAATTTATAAAATTTACTAACAATCTATTTGTTAATTTTAATTAATTTTAAAGTGTAACACTAAAACTTCATAACTAATTCATTCATTGTAGAGTTATCTTTAGTTTATGTACGCAAATTGATACTTGGAGTATTTTGAGTACTTTTCCGGTAGATAGTTAAGAGATTTACCTGAGTACACGATTAGATACTTTGGCTTGTTGAATGTACGTGTTAGTCAACTGAACAAAAGATATTTTTGCCACCTAAATAAACTTTCTCATGGAATAAAAGACAAGAAGTTATTTTAATAACCAATTATCTGTACTTCCAAACAAAACACATGTCATTTTAGAGATATCTTCGTGTCTCATTGCTGCCCTCACACCATTTGGATTAATTTTGGCTTATTAAAGTTTGGTGAATCGGTTGTTAAGGAAGTGTTAGTTTCATTTTTTTCTAGTTGCATCAATTACGTCGGTAGGTTACTTTTGCACAATGAAGTTTGTTCAGCAAAGACAAGGAAGCTATTTTGGTAAATTTTCTTTCACATTTGTTTCATCGTGTCTAGAGTTCATACCATGCTCTTGTCACTGTCGCAAAAGAATTGTAAGAGATTTTTAATATGAGGTGCGATGTTAAAGAAATTGATTGTTAAATGACTCAATGAGGTACAACAATGCAAAATTATCAAGAAATTGAAAAGGAATGATGCTCAGAGTAAAGTATCATTAGCGCGTGTCTACGATGTAAGCTAGAGAAAAATCATGCACGTGTGAAGCAAACGAAACAAAATTTTACAACAATTTGCTTTCATGTGTGATCATATGTTGGTCATTTTCCTTAGCTTGAAAACATGTTATATAATCAACAGCATGCGTCGTGCCAATTTCACTGTTCACCCATCTCTTGCCATTGCCAAAGCAAAAACTATTGCATCAAGTTTATCAATTCATTATAGAGATTTCAAGTCATCTTTACAATGACTAAGTAAATTCAGAATGCGTATAACACTACAAAAAATATTACTTCACGAAGAGGGTGTTGAAGTCAGCAAACTTAATATTGTGGTGCTGATAGCTTTAGACAATCTATATGTGATTATAACTCAATATGATACTCAAAACATGTACAATATGAACGAGACTGTCTTATTTTTTTCTTACTATCAAGATACAGTTTTTTATGCCGGATGAAGACATATCAACTACCATAGGTAAAAAAAAGTTCAAGTATCGAATTTCTTTTATTTTCTATGCCATAGCTGTGAAAACTCATAAAATACCTTGCATATTGATAGAAAAAACAAAACCACCCGCTTGTATTAAGTATCGTGAATGACATGTTTCATACATGAGTTAGGTGAAAACTTGGATGGTAGTTCAGACATGTTGGAAGTGGTTCAATAAAGTGTTTTTTTTAGATGAAAAAACAAATCGAACATAAGTTTTTTTTGTTGATGTACAATGCTCATGGACATTTTGAGGCTTTTGAATGCAACAATCGTGCTGCTGCTGGAGTTGCATACAAAAATCCAACTTATTTGCTTGATGCTACGAACTATGTCAAAGAAGCTTGGCAATCTGTGTCACTGAGTTTATCAAACATTTATTTGTGAAGGCAGATATAACAAAATCGGAAGTTGATCGCGAAGAAGTGAACGAAATGGAGGATTTAGTGATCAAAGTTACACAAACTATTGCAATTTTAAATGTTTTGATTGGGTAAGAAGAGTTTGAAGAATTTATTCACGTCGATGATGAAAATGTTGAAGTATTTTCCGCTAAAATTTTAGACTATGTTGAAAAACTTTTGAAAACTATGAAGATTGCGGAAGAAAATCTGGATGATAGAATTGATGATGATTATCAAGATTCACATTTGAATTTAGTAAACAGCGTCACATTTAAAGAATTTGAGTCACTTTATAAGCAAGTTGTTGATATAAAAGATCAGTTGTTCTACGAAGAAGTTAGGAAAGAGTCAAACAAACACTTTTTTGATATTAGATATTTATTTGAAACATTTCATAGCAAAGTTTGTGCTGCCACTTTGAAAGCGAAATGAAAGAAAGTTCAGAGCTTGAGTCAAGTGATCATTCATGACATGTTAAGATAAATAAAATTTGATCCGTGTTTTTTTTAATTGCGTAGTTATTTGCAATGTGTATTAAATCGTGTGCGTACTTAACGGGTAGTTTACTGTATTATGATAAAAAAAATTCAGATCATGAAAATTAAAAATTTAAATCAAAAAAATTTGTCATTTTTTTCACATTTATATTTTAATTAACAACTTTGTGGATCAATAAAATGATGTAGACAAATTTTGTGAAAATTTAGCAACCAATGACTTTCATATATGAAAATAATTGAACAAACTAGATATATATACTAGATTAATTGTGTATATGATTTAATTTGAATAACTTTAGAAGGAACTGATTTTAAAACATATTTTAATTACATGTTAGTATTGATTGATCCACAAATTCTTGTAAGTATCTTTGAAGATATTCAAAATAACTCTATATTTATAACTTGAAATATTTAAACTTTATTTTCTATCAGATTAAAAATTAAATTCAATTGAAGTAGGTTTGAGTGCAATATCACAGTCGAGATTTGAAAAACGGAGTTAAAATTGCAAGACTTTACTGATTATTATGATTTATATTCAATAATTATTTTTAAAAATTTCAATAATGTATAACCTTTTTGTTAATTTAATAATAATAAGAAATCGTGAATTGAGTGCTGAAAGAGTGATTTACTCGTATACAACCATCTTTGTTTTGTAATGATAATTATTTGAGTCCTTACACTAAAAATGTTATACACCATGATGACAAAATTAATTGTTTGAAATTTTTTAACATTAATTGAATTAAAGATTTTAATCTATCATCTTCATAATATGATATAATGTTTTGTGTACTTTTTAGTAATAAAATGTGTTAACTATAGTTAAAGTGTTCAATAATTATGATATTATATAAATGACTAATTTGTTTAGTATAAATTATTGATGATTTGATATTTGATTATTACATATCTATACATTTAGTAATTTGATCTGCTAATAAGAAACAAAAAATGCGCTGAAATGATTATACATGTTTCATCAATTCTTACACTCATTTATCTTTAAATATTTTTTCATTTCTTTTAAAATATATTTTCTAACGTTTCAAAGATTCTTTCATGTTTTAAAATCAGGATCAGGCATACAAGACATGAAAACATGATAAATGGTACGATCTACTCAAATTAAATACGTGGTTTGATGAATTATAATCTTTATCAAGATAGATTTTAATTCGGATAATGTTTATAATCAGGACTTAAACCTAGTACGATAGTATTATACATATAATGAAATGATATACTCAAACATTTTGAAGTTAGATCTATCACTTTACATGACAGTTCATAAAGATGTAGTCCATTATCAGCATGTCATGGTTGCGTATAACACTCAAAAAATAATCCTATTTCTAGAGAAAGTATCCATCAAATTACAAAGAATATGTATTGTTTAATATTCAAGTCTTCTAACTTACTTCAGATTGCATCTTATTCAAGCAATTATTGTTCCTTAATCGGATCATGATATGGTAAGATGCATTTTCAAGCCTCACTTGGTCTTGAATTCCATGCATGAAGTGACTGATAAAAGATCTCCATCCCTGAACCCTGATCAGATTCTTTTGTTTTATCCTCGCTGTTATTGTGATTCCACAATGAGTATTAGCAAATTCATATTGAGTCAAGCACGAATGATATTTAATTCTTGCTCGACGAATTCATTTTAATGTAAAAAGCCGTTCAAAAGCTTAATTTCTTCCCGACCTTGGGAGGCAAAATTTGAGCTGCTCTCTGTTTCGCTGGAAGATCTAAACTGTCCAGTGAACTTTGTTTGCAGAGTAAAGTGTGTACATTGTAATTAAGATTTATATGTAGTGTGTGTAATTGAATGCTCTAGCCTTTTGGAGTGAAGATCTCTTGATGGTCCTCTATGCTTGAGATAGGGTAAAAATTATGCCCATCTCATATCATTGTTATTTGTTGCTTCTAGATCCACATGCACAAATACCCGAGCTTGATTGGCATCAAAATGTGTATATAGGTTTTCACTCTGCGTAGAACTCCCCCCGTTACTTTTGGCAAGTAGCAATTTACCCGATAGTGACCTTGTGTGACGACCTTGACCCACCTCCCCACGTATTCTTAAATTGTTTCCCCTCTCGCTAGCTGATTTCTTGTATCACTCCTTTTTTACTTCCTGTAGTTGATTTTTGAATTTTGGGTTTATTTAGAAAAGAGGTCTTGAATCTAGAGTATTTTGTGTGTAGGAATTTCGCTTCTTCGATCAAATCTAGGATATAGTTTTTCGCTGTATTTACCTTTTCAAATTTTGTTATCTTCTCCCTGGCTTCCTCGGTTTTCACCTCAGTTGCAAACTCAATTGTTACAGATTGCAAACTCACATACTACAGATTGTTACAGTTGCAAAAGCAATTGGAGTCATACAAGCCAGTAGACTTTCTTCGTAGTTTATGGTCAGCACAAGATCGATGCACAATCTAAAGTTCTCAACTAGTGCTCCCGTACTCCTGGAATCTTATTTGGCAAATTTAGGCCCTTCAAGAACTTCAGATGGGACCAGTCACAAATAAGGTTAAGTGAACGATCATCAAATTCATGTGAATGCTATTAATATTTGGATAAGACAATTTCAGGTAAATTTGTGAAGAGAAGGGACTCTGAACTGCCACTTGTGGACGTTCCTGACTGCAGTAGTCGATGTGGACAAACCTGAACTATATGCATAACTTAAACAGGCCGCCTGTCCCTACGTGATCGCAACCGAGTCACATTGCAGATTTATCTCCTGGAGAGTATGTGCCACTTTTCCGCTAAAACCATGTGTCTTCGTCAGAGAGTCCGAAGATACGGCAGACACGTTAATGTGAAGTCGTGAATTTACACGTGTGATGATAATGATGCCATGCGTGCAAAATATTGAGCCGGAAATGTTGGTGAAATTTTATTGATAATCTTGTCAACATTTGATATAACCCCACGCCCAATATGGGTTTGCTCGTACAAACCTCAAAGGGGTACATTGTTTTTTGCCGTTAAGTTACTTCTAGATTTCACGGGAAATACAAATTTCTTTCAGATTTGAAAAAGTTTCAGATGTCCATGTACTGTAACAGTACATGGACATCTGAAACGTACTGGTTTGATACAGTACTACTGTATCAAACCAGTACGTCACTCTCTCCTCTATGCGCCGCGTTCAAACTCTGCTAATAAGATTCCATGATGTTCAAACATCTTGTTTTGTCCTATGGCTATCTTCTTGAGAGCATGTGTAATCCTAGAATGTTGAATCCTGCTGAAGACGAAAATAACCATTTAAGCTGCTTTCAACAATTTTATGTTGTTGGAGTCAGCCTCTGAAGTTACATTTGACGCTGATGGATCCTGTAGTGGCTTCCACTATGGATTAAATGGGACCTAGAAGACAAGTCTCGCTGCAGTTTCTGATGAGAACTGACGTGGACTGGCTCGTACTGTAATACCATCGGATCTTTAACTGAAACTTTGGGCATGTGGGGAGCGGGCCAGGGTCTTCGTCCTCCACCCTTACAAGCGCTGCACAACCGCGTACGTGAAGGTGTCGACAACCGGATTTTGTCATCGATCAAAAAAGATCGACGGTCTAATGAGAATATCATTGGGCATATCATTATGATATGCCTCTTGAGGCTAGAACTTTGCTGAAAGTAAGGTCGCTCAAGTAACTGTGCAACTTCCAATTTACTAAATAAAGAGTGTATAATCGCGATTACCATTTAGTATCCAACATGAACCAATACAACCCCTGTACATATGCATAGAAAAGTTCGAGCAGCGTTGAAAGTTTGATAACACATCGAGTGAAATAGTTTCATATTGATGCGAAGCGATAAACTAGAGAATATGACCAAATACCCAAATTCCTCCCTTCACATTCATATCCTTGAGTAATTTTTTTGTAAAACGTGTCACTATTTACATTGTTGAATAGATAAGCATACGTGATAAGCTTATGCATAGATTAGACTTCAGAATATGTAGACATAGGGCAGTTATTATTGTTATTTGTTCTAGAACTACCGTGAAATTGAGACCACCCTATTCAATTCCAATATGACTACTAAGATCACCATAAACCATTCTAATAAGGTAATTCAATAATTTTCAATTAGAAAAATGGTTGATGGAAATAACTTAATGCAACAACCTGCATTGATATATAATGTATGTTTGGCTTGATGTTATTATTTATCATGAGATAGATACAATTCAAGAGATCTTATGATCATTTTGAATGTAGTTTTATTTTTTAATGACTCAAATTATGATAAAATTATGACATCTTCAAGATTTGAAATTTATTTTTAGTATTACGATTTTCTTCTAATAGTGATGAGCTTCGAGTAAGATTAATACAAAATATGATGCAATAAATGTTTAGAAAAAAATTCTGTTGAATCTTAGGTGTTCATGATAATAATATACAAAGTTGAGATAGCTTACAGTCAGTATGATACTATGAGCATCTATCAACTCAAAATGAAAATATGTTAGAAAAAATAATTTAATAATAGAAATTTAACAGTTTTGCAATTATAACTTATAAACACTAGCAACAAGTTATGAATCGCACTAATATATATCTGATATACTATTGGAGATATTCACACTGAAGTAAAAGTTTATGAGATAAACTAGAATAATAATTTATGACTACCAAAGTAAAAAAATTAACCTATGTCAAAAATGCTTTATAGAGTATTGCAATATCAAGATTGAAGAATCCGGTGTGCATAAATTAGATCAAATCAATGCAGAAAAGCTTCTGAATATGTTGTGTCATGATTTACATATACATGACATAATGGTAAAATTATGATTATAATCTTCTGATTGATGTTATTAAATATGAAATTTTTCTCTGATAGAATTATTCATCTTTGATGATTTGAAATAATAGAACAGATTTTTTTCAATACATACATATTTATTTTTCTTAAAACAGCAAAATGAATATTCTTAAAAGTGAAAAAAATATAGCTTTTAGAACTTAAGTTTATATTCATATGAAAATATCAAATAAAAATGATGAAAAGGGATGAATATTTGATATTTTTGTTTGAAGAAATTGATATCCGTAACTAATGAGTGTTTTATATGTTATGTTATTGAAAATAGTTTTCTTGAAGTTTTATTTTTACAAAATGATTTACTGCAAAGCATAATTTACCGTTCAATTAGAAAATGAATGTAACTTCATGAGTTAAAATTTTTTTGTTCAATAAAAAATATAATATTTATTTAAAACAATGATTTAAATTCAAAAAATTAAAAAATTGCAATTTTATTTAATTAGTATATTTTCACAATTTCTTATTTTCACTTTATAGTCCTCCATTTCATTTTTTATTTTTATGAAATTATTTATGCAGTATATTTATTTAAAAACTGAAAAATATTTTATATCTTTCATTTCTGATATAAATTGTGTTATTTTTTTAAATTTATAAAAATAGTAGTATTAGTAAAATTCGAATAAAGATCGGTCTAAATATATTTAAGGTTGCAAATTTGAACCTCTCATGGCAAAGGAGTAGAAACAAAGGTTCATAAATGTATTTAATAGCATAGTTATATTTTAAAAAAATGTTTGCATTTGATGAATTATTTTCCTCTAAGATTAAGTGTAAAATTGTGAAGGAAAATATTGTTAATTCATTTAAAAAATAGTTATTTTCAATTTATTCAGAAATTTTTTATAGTTTGAAAGTAAAATTTTTTTATCAATGTTGAGGAGGTGGTCAATCATCATGCAGAGCCAAAAAAACAAGCTTAGGTTATAAAACTGAGAATGATGATTGCGGTATTCAGCTTGTGAGTAAAATCATGGTTAGACTAATCAATGAGGTTAAATGTGATTGGATGAATTTATTGTAATATTAATTTTGCATAGTTTGATTTTTCATACATTGTAAATTAAAATTAATCTTTTTTGCCATATATGATCAAAACCTGATGTATTGTTCTTTTATAGTTAGACATATTTGAATAAATACACAGCTATGATGAATCGGAAGCATATTCATCACAAATGTACATTTTTATTTCCAATCTAGTTTTGAGACTCTAATTTACTTTGGACAATGCTATCACACTTTGTAACTCAATTTGAAATTTGATCATAAACTTGTTTATCTTTATTTGAATATGTAATTAATTTTTTATAATTTTATTAAATTGTCACGATAAAAGAAAGGAGATGATTTAAACTGAACGTTTTTGATGGGTTTTTAATGAAATAATTTCAAATTGCCAATCACAATCAAATGATCGATCTAGTTTCACATATATAGTAACAATATTCTTGTTCAAAACATTGATGTTCAATTACATGTTAGATAATTGTGAGAATTTTTTTTAATCAATTGCTGAAATGATTCCTGGTACAATTGTTGTTGCTTGATTTAGACTTCATCTATTTACAAATGCAGTAAGGAAGAGATATTGTAAATATGAAGATGTAAGGTGACACATAATTTACTATATTTAACTTGAAATTACATGTAGCAAACATGATTATCAGATTTACTATGTTTGCTTGACTCTTAATTACTCTCTTGATAATGGTAGATGAATTTCACAGTTTTTACAATCTATCTTTGCTCTGCAATCTATAGAAAACTGAAAAATTTGAGACCAATTTCAAATGGTAATTCGAATCCAATAAACATTATCGTTGGTATTTCGCAGTTTTTTAAAAAAACAGCCGCAAACGGAAACAGCCCTTACACTACACCTCATATGAATAATTTGCCACAAATTCAATGTTTAGTTTGAAACTAACCGCAATCCTATCTAAAAGTCAAATGCTATTGCGACGCAGTCAAGAGCAAGTTCTCATATTACCTAGTCCCGGGCTGTGATGGCGACCACAATGAGCATAACTATCGTTTGAAACATTTCTCAATTCTTACATCGCAGTTCCTTCGCTTTGATCTCGCTCACGCCCTGTTTGATGAGTTTTGACATTTTTCATGAGTAAACTGTAAGTGAATCTCCTTGAAATTAAGTGTCTCACACTTTGACCGCTGTTAACCTAAAACCTTTGTTAGTAAACCTCCCCCAATTTGTCACTCGTAGTACAGTACTCCTATTAGTTACAGTTTGTCATTCGTATTTTTCACAAAAAAATACTAATATGCCTACATCTTTGACACCAGTTGTAAACATTGATGGATATTCACAGTGAAAAACAATTCCAACAGACACAACAAAGGAAATACTAGCGAAGTAACCACAATCGAACTAATATAAGTTAACAGGAAAAATGTACACCTAACATCACACAATTGTGTAAAATATCTTCATCACGGTTCTCAGATCCATCAGTGGTAAAATCTTATTCTGCTAGTATATAGCCATGGTTCTATCTTTGAGGGGTTTACTTTGGCAGATGTAATAGACTCCCGCGCTATCACTTTAATACAGAATATTATTCTATGATCCTGAAATGATTCCAAACGGAATACAAAGCAAAAAATTATTCCATGGTCCATGACACTCAAGTTACTTCTGACGACTTCTTGACGATTAATAATTGTTGCAAGGGATGGTCCAAAGTGGAATAGCTGATGGATGAAAACTTGAGAAGAACCCGAAGCATCTAGCTCTCCTGCCCAACGTCTCCGTTCTAAAAGTGTTCGCCTGCGGCGAGTGGGTCAGTGATTCGTCCATGTGCTCCCGTACTCACAGTGACGGGAAGAAACATCGATGTCCCGGGACGAACTACTGTGAAAGTCACGAATGGATCCCCCTTCCTTATGGTTGGGTTGCGTTTGGCTTTACCCGTCTTTATGTTAGAGGGTCCTTGGGCTCTACACTGAGCAAAGTCTTGATGCTATAGACGAGAGGGACGAGTCCGAAAAAACCCTTGCCCGAGACGTTAATCTTAAGGTAAGAGATACTTTGGCGAAAGTCTTGTTTAAACAGAGTAATACGGCTTACCATTCTCAGTTTTCAGCACCTCCAATTCTATGAATTTCGATGTACATACAGTTGATGGCGCCATGTCTGACCCTTGCGGAAGTTCGACTGTGGACTGAAAGTATCAGTCCAAATCGTGAATTTTGATTTTCAGAATTTAGTGTTGTTTTCTTGTGTGTTTTGCATTTGAGAAATCCACCGTACGCTGAAATTTATATCATCAATTCTCTAACTGTGCAAGAGAGATAGCCTGTGTGATTACTACATTGTCGATATATGAGCTGAGGGGTTTACCATTGCCTTCCAGAATACACACAGGTTGGTTCTGTGTCATTCTGCTTCTGCTTGAGGAAAAAAATCTTCAGGGAATTTCCTACATTGAGCAGAGGTGCTCATGGCAGGCTGACCTAGTATTGAGCTCCCTTCGGCCATGGAGCAGTTCTTGCAGAATTGAATTGACAGATTCAAGTCGAAAATGCAGTGTTATCAATCTCAAAAAGTCTTATACAGGTATGTTCAAACAGGAAATTAGAAGAAGGGCACCATGGCCGCTTCAGCTGGGGTGGCTGCGGTGTTTGGCTCGGGGACAATACGCAGCTGTTTCACATTTGGGTCGACAGGCCGTCGTCAAGTAATCCCCGGAGACGTGGTGATATTGAAAATGAGGACGACGGAGACTGGCGTCGGAGTCTCCACAGGGAGGAAACAGGGTGTGATTTTTTGCTCGGCCTCGAGTTTGTCTACCACTGAGAAGACGAAAGATAGAGCTGTCACATTTCGGCCCTGTATCGACATCCACCAGGTTCGATGACGCATGCTCCACCTTGCCACTGGGGTTAGCATCTTATTAAATCTATCATCGGTTAGAGTGAATGCAACCTTTTGAGATATTTGTCCTGCAATGTTAACAGGGTAAGGTGAAACAAATAGTGGGCTCTACCTTGGCTATTGTGGACGACCCCGCGTCTGAGGATTCCGTGAATGGAGAAGATTTGAATGCAGGATCTTCTCTCGTCACGAACTTTGTATCGGAGCAGTCTGCTGCATACTTTGCAAAGTTGTACAAATCGCACAAATTGAAAGGCGGCCATGTGATAGCTCTTAGTAAGGATGAGGCGAGTGAGGTTGAAGCTAGAAAAGCTTTGGGAGAGTATCCTGGCAAGTATCTTTCTCGAGCTTGCCTTTCAAAAATAGGATCTGACTTCGTCTCAGATTTCCATTCTTCCTAGTGTATGTAGAAAAAGATCGACTTGCCTTTTCTTTACCCCCTTGATTCACTGAATTGGCAGGGGGTTTGCAGTTTGGTGGTGGTGTCAACCCGGAAAACGCAGAGAGGTATCTAGAATATGGTGCCAGCCATGTCATCGTCACGTCGGTACTGCCCTTTTTACTTCCCATATCTGTCAGTCGTACTTATTTACCTTCATGAAGCATCCACATCGTCTCAAGTCCAACTGGCTTATTTAATTTTATAACATGCTGTTCGGTTGCTTAGATCTATCTTGCAACTTTTCATGTTCCTCTGCCTGTTATTTTTAATTTCATGGCTCTATTTCGATGGGCTCGTTTTTTTTGGAGTCCTGATGGATTCTTATGTTTAATCTTCATGAGTGTCGTGTCAGTCTGATGCACTTCATGCATCAAACTATGAAGGGCATCGTTCTCACTTCTTGTGCTAGCCCGGATCGTGGGCGTTATCTTCCATCAAATGATTATGGGGTTTACATCAGGTCTTTCAAGTTCAGAGATTTATCCTGCAAAATGGTCACCATATAAGTTGGGACGATAAAGTTTTAAAGTTGAGAGACCTAAGTAAAATTCAGATCCGAGTCAAAAACAGCTCTGTATCATTTTCATGTGGTCTGTTATGTTAACCCAGTTTCTGGGGTTTGTTGTACCTTTCATTCCATTCATGCTTATGGTTGTGACTTAGCATTCAACCGGTTATCTTGTACAATGCCTTTCGAATGTTGGGATTTTCTCTATAAACTTTCCTCTGTTATGCTTCCGAGTCGCTCCATGCTTGATCAGAAAATGCTGAATTAGATTATCTTCAGGGGGCTCGGTGCCTAGGCCCAAGGTTGAAGGTCAAGGATGGGTTGAACGAAAAAATAGAGCATGGTGGGAACGTGCACGTAGTGCTGTATACCTGAGGGTCCTAGCATGCAAGGGATCAAAGCATGCTAGGTGGTACGTCACAAGGGTGGCAACGAAGCATGAAGACAAAATTGTAAAGCTGATAAAGATAATGGCAACTGAACCGAAATCGCAACTGATTGAATAACAAATGAGTGCAAAACTGTCTTACAAAACAAGGAATAGAAGAACGGTGGAATTTGCAACCTAGTGCAGATCGACTGTCAGCATAAAGTAGCTGGGAGTAACTAAGTGAGCAGTATGGAAGAGTCAGTCCTATGCCAGTGTGGTAGAGAGGTAGACACCCGTCTAATCTGGTTTCATGCAGCACCTTAGAGAGAATGAGAGCGACGTTTTACCACAATCTCGCGCAGCTGGTGGTACCAGGAATATTCACGAAACTTCAGATTTTTATTTGAAGCCGAAAGCTGCTGCTCTCGTGGGTCAATTTGCAGTGGCGGCTGAAGAAGTTTCAGCAAAGCAGACTTCTTGGTCAATTTGGTTGTGACACTGGCTAGATTTTACATGCCAAACTCGTTAGTCATGTATTTTTTGAATTGTTACGCAGTATATTTTCAGTCAAGGTGAGCTTGATCTAGAGAAGTTACAGAAGCTTGTGACAGTGGTCGGTAAAGACAAGCTAGTTCTGGATCTGAGCTGCAGGAAGAAGGTATGATTATTTTAATGCCCGTTATCGAACATCTTGTTGTAAATATTCCCTCGTTACTGCGTTATCTTGATGTGGTAACCAGCTGATCGTGATGTCTCGGTTTCCTAAGCTTTTATTCATGTTTTTTATCAGAATCATGTGTAGGACGTTTGTCTGACCAGCATTGTTCATTCACACAACACGACGTGTAAAAATTAGATGTATGAGGATTGCTAATTTGGAGGAAGTAAATGAAGGAACTTTCATTTGGCAGGATGGACAATATTTTGTCGTTACAGACCGCTGGCAACGATTCAGTAATTTTGTCGTGAATAAAGATACACTAGAAGAGTTGGGGAAGTATGCAGATGAGTTCTTGGTTCATGGAGTCGATGTCGAAGGCAAAAGGTGCGTATGAGATCTAGTGACTCCTATTTGCTGCTCATGACTTCCGAGAGGTGATTAAAATTTCACATTCATTCTAAATGTATCGCAGGGGAAAAGTGATATAAATATATGGTCGTGATATGTTGGTCCTTTTCTTAATCTCGTTCTATTGAAAGTGTCAGGTTTGTTTCCTTGGGGTGAAGATCTCCAATCGATTGCAGTTTCTTTCTTTTCTGTTATAACACTGCAGCCGTCAGTAGGGTTTTGGAAAGTTTTTTTTAACTCTTTAGATTTTGCTTGAAGTTTTACACTGGTTGTTTCTTTTCCCTTTTTTTCTACTTTCTTATTGGTCGTTTGATTCCCACGGATCTATTCACGTCACTAGAAGTGAAGCCTGCACATTTCGGTCTAGACTTTTTGGTTGAATATATCATGTCGACGCTCTTATGCCTGGTTTCGCCCCGTATAAGTAGGACAAAGGACTATGTCCCTTGACTTTTTCGGCTGAATATCTTCTACTTTACAATTGTGTATGAGATACATGTGGTTACGATCTAAATATAGTCCTGCACCACCTCTGTTGGCAGGTTAGGTGTTGATGAGGAGCTAGTCAGACTTCTTGGAGAAAATTCACCTGTAAGACTTTGACTTATATTTCCTGATTCTCGTAATCGTTTTATCGTTTGTCCCATGCTTGTCCCATTTCCGGAGTTTATTTTATGTTTCTTACCATGATTACAACAAGTTCACAAGAACACATCGTTAGTAAATATATATTGTTCTCTGAAGTGTTGGTTTTTAACTCCTGGTAGCTCCTTTAGCTAAGAGATTGTTGTAAGTTCAAAAATTCTAGTGTCATAATCAGTACCCTGATGGGCCAAGATTAGCGCGAACAACTAAAAAGTTTATTCCTGTCGTATCGCATCACGAGCTGATTCATATGGTCTGTGACCTTTTTGAAACTTTGTGTAGATACCAGTAACATATGCAGGTGGAGTGAGCTCAATGAAAGATCTTGATGTTATTATAGAGGCCGGAGGCGGAAAAGTACACGTTACTGTCGGAAGTGGCCTTGATATATTTGGTGGTTCTATCCCTTACAGTGACGTTTTAAATTGGCACTATAAGAATATGGGTAAGAAGGATTGATGTCTATTGAGTTAAAATTTTAGGCAGCAGATTCACTCTTCTATACCATTCAACGTCTGTTCATCAAAATCGCAAATCTCATTGTTTCAAAGTTGCTCTCAGTTTGTAAACGTAATTTTGCATGATATATGAGCTATCCGACCTATTTGTCCCTTTATTGTTCGGTTGTTAACCGACTGAATAATGTTAACAGAATACATTTGATTTTTATCGGTTATGCTTTCAAATCGACGGTCTTGTCCGAGTTGTGACCTGTAACCCATCTCCACGCGAGGATCAATATATAGAATACAGGCATCTTGGATGAGACAGACCAAGGTGGGCGCCTTGTCACTTAGCTGAATGTCTGAACTGCGACACGCTCTGCTGTTTTAGTCCAAACTGACATGGGTTCTAATCCTGGTGTTTTCCAAGAGCCCGCTTGCTAGAATGCGGCAATAAACCTTTGCAATGAGGACAATGTGCTCGCTGATCAGTGAATGTTTTGATGATGTTTTCGCTCATGCCTGTCCCATGGATACAGAATATAGGATGGGAATACCCGATCAAGTGTGTACAACGAACGAACTGAGCGGATGATATGGTCAAGGACTCAATTGCACCACAGTGGGAAACATATCAATCTATGACACCAAGATCACCTAATTGTGTCCACTTGCTTGCATCGGCTAATGCACTGTGCACAGCAAACTTATTAGTACTAACAGTGAAAGAAGTATCAAAATGATCGCAATAGATATCTAATAGGCTAAAGAAAACACGCTTCTCAACTTAATTGACAGCGAGTTGGTGGCAGTGAGATACTCTTGGTGCACGTTATAATCAGGTTTCGAGCACTCTCATGAACCATGACTTGGTGCCCAGTTCAAATCCACATCTGGAGCAAAGAATAAAACTTTTTTGTACGGGGGATGACTAGGGCCACACCCGTTTTTGCTGCGGCTACACCCGCCCGCTAATTACCATGCCCGCTTTTGCTTCTACCCAAGCGCAATTGTGACTCGCGGAAGAAATAGGTGAGCAGGTGGGTTTGAGGGGAGGTTTGCTTTGACGTGCAATCAATTGTTCGTATGTATTGTTCAATTGTCCCCTTTTCTACAAGTAAAAGTTGAGAATTTATTTGTTGTTGTTAACTTGCACACATCCAGGCCTGTTAATTATCCGTGCCAGAACCATGTCAAGCGAACCATGTCACGCGTGTTATCGTGACAGTCTGAACTCCTTAGTATAGCTGAACGTTGATATGATGAACACCGATTCGCCCGGAGGCATAGAGGAAGAGGGCACTACGATAAAACACCAAAACCCTAGTGTCACAAGGGTAATTAAACTTTCGACTCTTTGCAATATTTTCGATCTTCGACATTTACCCACAACACATCACTATTTCACGACGGTGTAAAATGCTTCCAAACCCCCGTATTTTCACGCCATCCGAGTCTACATACTACAAATCACAGATTCAGTGTTATTGAATGTTTTCAATGACACTCACATTTCGTCATATCCAAATCTACACATAACTATTTCATGAGCGCGTCGTGTTCGCATTCTCTGCAACCGCATCTCTCGTGGACGGTTGCAAGAGTGCGTGTTCTTAAAAGGGAAGTTTTTCAGAGTACAAGAACACCGGGCGTTGAGAACAATACACACAGAGAACCTCCTTATCCACTACTTCTATCGTATCTTCTTCCATTTGATCTCGTCGAGCCACGTGGACATACCACTTTCTGTTTAGCTCCGAAGAAAGTTAAACGCTGGCGCGGCTCTCGTTTGAGTGTCTTTCTCTCACTAATGACGCTGGATTAGCGCTAAGTGAGAATCTCGATCCTAGGGAACGACCTCCGCGCACTGCCGCGCCATTGCCTTCGCATTCTTGGAGACGACGAGGAAACGCTCTCGAGAGTCCAAAATTGTTCCGTGTCCGTCGGCAAATTGCTCTCTCTCTCGGGGACGGAATCATGGCTGCCACATCGTTCGCGATGGACCTCAGCTCCCCATCGCTTTCTCGGATCGTCAATGTCAAGCAGGTAGCTGAGGCGTTTGCCCGGTCTTCGAATCTGCGAAAAGAGCTTGTGACTGGCATCCGAATTTGATAAAGGGTCGACAGTTTCTTTCTCTAGTTGTTGATGTGATGACCTAATGCGGAGAATGCTGTGGGACGTGCAGGTGAGCAGCAGCTGCAATGGTTTCAATGCGAGGTCTCGAATTCAGATGCCTTCTCTTGCGGCAGGAATTAAATGTAGGTCTCTCGAGATTTCAGCTATGGCTAAGAGACAGGAGGAGCTTGTTGATATTAGAAAGATGAGCGATGAGGATATCGGAACCTCAGTCGTAGAGCTGAAGGGAGAACTCTTCGTACTCCGGTGCAAGCAGGCCACAAGGCAGGATTACAAGAGCAGCGAATTTCGCCGAATCCGAAAGCAGGTAATGTCGCTTTATTTCCCGTCATGTTTTCGTCCCAACATGTGGTGGTAATTGATTGGGGATCGAACGACCACTATTAACTGGTAGGTATGATCCCTGAAGGACCTGTCCTGAGTTTACTTGGGTTTCGTGCCCCAAGAATTGCAAACGAATTGCTACAATAGGTTCTTATCAAGCTTACATTTACCGTGGTTTCACTGTATCTATATGACCTTGCCCTCTCGTCCTGCATACGGCCCTCTGTACGGTAATGTACCCAACATTCCTGTCATCACTCCGAGTTGGATTTTGCAGATTGCTAGGATGCTGACAGTGAGGAGAGAGAGGGAGCTGGAAAAGGGAATCAACATGAGGGAGTCTCGAAAGCTCGATAGGGAGTGGAAAAAGAACGTGGTTATCAAGCCACCGGCTTCTCTTGCATCCCTTGTGAAGGCCGAGTAGACACATATTTTTTCACACTTTCTCATTCTGGTCTCTCGTCAGTTAGCTAGACTAGCTTCATTCTCCTGCATCCAAAATGTAACTTGGTCATTGGCACTGTCCCCCATGTAGAGAATGGGAGCTGCCAAGTTGACCTTGAGTATTGATACATGTAATTCTAAACGAAACTGGAAAAGAGCAGTTACATTGAATAGAGCCTTGTACAATTTCAGGCCTCAACATGTGGGTTTGTATGGTGTAAAGTTTCTCAAAACCTTCGTCGCATCGACCGAGAATTGTTTTAGATTCGTCAGGTGTTTTCATTTTTGCCATACAGGATACGGTTACATGGGACGGTGGGTGTTAATTTCCTCGTGCTAGAGTTGATTATGCTTTGCTACCACTGAATGGGAGTGGACATAACATGAAATATTTCTATGACCTAGAGTTCACATGTGACCTCCAACACGGCGCACAGGATTGCCATCATTCACATGATAAGTATCGGTGTATCTGCACCCACCAGTTCAGCTTCGTTTGTTATACATGTGACCTTCAGTATATGGCTTTCTGCTTTTCAGCACTTGCTACGGTAACAAACCAAGAAGTACTGAGAACGTCCAAAAAGAGAAGCGCTTAGTCGTCGGCAAATCATGGTGGATGCTTACTTGAGTTTTAGGTTCTACGGTAGAAGGGACCTATGCATGGACATCTGAAGAACTTTCGGGCTTTCGTTGAATACGAAGAATGTATTTTTACGTTAGTCCTTAAACCAGTAACTGGAATTTAATCACACGGACGGACCATTGTGATACTTTTCGGACAGCTCAGTAAGGCAAAGATCAGAAATTGAAGGGTGTAGACCGCGAAGACATGCCAGGGCATGTCTTCGCGGTCTCATTTTCCGCAGCTGACATGTCCCGGAGTGGAAGGGTTACCAGAATGGAGTCAGGGTTTAGAGCTCTTCTCTTTGAAACTTTTTTGGGACCTACTGGCATTTAGATAAATTGAGTGGACGAAGCTGATGACCAGTCTCTGCGGACAAACGATTAATGTGTTACCTTGTATTCAATGAGTACCCGGAAGTATCTGGAGGAACCGGTGCGGATTCGGACGCAGAGTCTGATGAGAGGTGGTGTAAGGTCACATTCGCTCTCCGTGGGACAGCCAGTGCCTGCTTACCATTCTTAAACCCGGAGGTGTGCCCACGAAGGGCTATTCTGACCATGTGTGCGAATGGAGGTCTGTAGCACAACGGACGATTACTGAATAATCACTCACCAGGTCCAAACGAAGTCAACAAGTGGACTAAACTAAAGTATATATATATACAAATGCGTATCGAAAAGTAAAACATGATGATCTATCAGCAGGCTATCACCCATCAGCATGTATAGAATTGAGCCGTGGTGAATAAATCACTCTGAAGTAAGGACTCTCTGTCTGACATAGCCGGCCTCTGATTCAACATTCTCCTTGCCCAAGTAAACCGAGCATCTTCGTTTACCACGCAGTCACTCACGATTGCCTGCCGAATCACGATCTCCAGGTCTGCCATTTCTTGTACGCCTGGTCGGTGACTTCATTGTCCGTCCGCTCGTGAGGAAAGAGTATATTTCCGAATCATCAAGTCACTCTCGATGCTGCCGAATCCCAAGACAGCAACTCCACTGCTGAAGACAGATCCCATATTGGGGGCCCAAGAATTCGGGGATCGTCGGACGCGCCAAGATTGAACGGAGGCAGAAGAATGTGACAGGAAAGTCTACACCAGATTCCAGTGCTGAAGTCCTCCGTTTGCACCATTACACAAAGGACGATCACAGGCTTCGTGAAGTACATTAAACAGGCTGTTGGAAGACGCCTACCGACGGTGGAGAGCGATCAGCAGTTAATCATTTAGTCAATGTGGACGACATCCAGATTCCAGAGTGTACATCCCTCCCTGGAAACAGCAGCACGGACGTCGACTGCCGTACCGTTGTAGGCCCCAGGTATGAACAACACCCGCTGGCGATGCTCATGTCATGTTGCCCTAAACCGAAATTACATCCGTCCGTAGGGTCAAGCGCTCAACATATCCGAGAACTATTGGATGATTTACTTGGAATCTTCTCATGTTCTGCTGAACAGGAACGAAATGGCTCCGGCACGCTCTTGGTGTTCTGTATGTCTGTCCATCTGATGGCCCGCCCTTGTGTAGAGGAAGTCACAGGTCCATGCCATGCAACACTCTGTCTTCACCTTCACGTGCTGGGGAGTTGGGATAGGATAGGAAGGCAAGGAGGGAGGGAGCGAGAGAGGCATAGATGGATTGGCTCTCACTCTTTCTTGGAAGAACATTGTTTACTATGCTAACGGAACAATAATGGTGGGATGATGATGGTTCTGGTTTATAGCGGGGAAGGTGTGGCGCACTTTTTTGAGTCACCGATCCTCAGCGATTGATTTGATGGTCGATCCCCTGCATTTGCTTGAACGGTTTTATCGATTAGTTTGCACAAGATCCGGCTCTGGGTTTACGAGGGCGTTGTCTTTGATAGTCCCGGCTTTTTTTTCCGATAAAGGTCAAGCGAAGGCGAGAAGATTTGGATGCTGCGGCAGCTGATAGATGGCATGATCTGAGCTGCTGGATCGAGGGGGCAATCGTTCATGTGGAAACGGTGAGATTAATGATCACTAGACAGGTTGACATCGTCTTCGTCAAAGTTTGGTCGCGGTCGGTCGGTCTATCCTAACGACGGCAGAGTCGGATTAGTGATTTTGCAGTTGGTCGTTGGAGAATGATGTTATTGAAGGTGGGGTGGAGTGCTGCGCATGTGAATCTGACTCTCCAATCTCAGTTGTTGTCGCCTTTGAGTTCAATTGATGGTGTTTTGGGTCGATGGTGTTTTAGGGGTGAGACAGGCCCGCCGGTGAATTTGGCAGAGGAGCAAGAAAGTCTTCTAGGTGACATGCAGAGATGGTATTCAGAAGGACATCATGATCCCCGCCGTGCTGGTAGTGATGTCCATGTTCTACCTGATCAGTAAGTGTAATGGAGTTCTGCTTTGGGACTTCAGGAGCGCTCAAGCCGAGATTAGATAGGAGTAGGGATCGAAATTGAGTACGGGGGAGTTCGCTAAATAGGGGTCAGGGCAAGTGCAGAGCTTGAATGCATGTACTGTTACCACTCGAAAATGTCATTGGTGTTTGTGATAATCCTAAGCGTAATGTGTGCAGCTCGCTTTTTATGATTTCGCTAACTCGTGCAATGTTTCTGTTTGTCGTTTTCGTGGATCAGATTCACCGACGTAGTTCCAGCGCTACCAGTGTACAAAGTGAAACAGAAAGCGAGCACGTTGGGTGCCTGCTTGTATAGCATACTACTCGTAAGAACTTCGCAACGGTATCTTTTTCACAATCTGTTTGCAAATTGACATGCCTAGGAAAATATGAGCGAAATCTTTAACTGGAGTGGTCTTACAGGCATTTTACGTGCTACTCCTTCTAGCTTCGTCGCTTTTCCGAATTCTTCCGCAAGACAAACTACTGCTACCTATCACATGCAGCTGTAACGCTCTGTTTCTGGCCATTACAGGTGCCCACTGCGCACAGGCAAAAGTACTTAGTGCCTCCTTGCCAGTTAAAGCTCGTGAATATATGTTTCTTTTGACGATTAAGCTCACAAGATACCGAAGTGCTGTAATTCTCAACTAATCTGCGGGATCTACAACGTAGAGCTTTTGCATTTTTTTATTTGTGAGTTTATTCCGTTTCTTGGGCGAGGAAAGGATGATGTTGGTTTAGATGAAAAATTGAAGTCAACTTTAAACTCCGAATGCCTGAATTCCACCGCGGTTGTCAAAAGCAGGTGTACTGCAGAGACATTTGATTGCTGAACAACAGAAGGAACAAAGAGAGGTTTGTAATCTTGAGTTCGGTCTTTACTACACCTTTCAGAAGTAGCTCTATATTTGCATATCGAACATGGTTGTAATAAATGGAGTACTTTTGATGATAATGTGGTAACCTTGCCTTTGAGGCTAATCAATTTTCGTGTTCTAAGTAGGGTACTTGCATTTTTTTATACATTTTTAGGTCAGATTTGCTCGTGGAAGTTATATTCTACTGTATTTTGCTTGGAAACAATAGTTGCGTGATCTTCAAGCAAATGTGTGCTGGCCGGATACAGGGATACCTCCGCTTCAGCAAGCGTCTCGAATGGATAATTCAATTGCCTTTTGCCGTTTTTGCATTCGGTGAGAAGACTTTGGGCTTTGGTACTTGCTGGATTTTTTCGACGTTGTTGAAGTTGTTTGTTCTTGCTGTCATTCTAGAAGGATCATGCGGTAAATGTATTGAAGACACGCTGATAAGTATAGGCTTGAATATTGGCAGGAACGGCTGGACTGCTTTTAGTGGTGGTATGGCAACCGATAGAGAGCCAACAGTGGGTTACTTCCTTGTTTCTTGTGAGGTGATTTTCAAACCCTTCAAAAGGCTTTTTCTTTGAACATCAGCTTTTGTTGACATTTTTTCCCGCCATATCCCGAAATTACTTTCATAAACCTTCACGTTGGTCTCTATCGCAGTTTACTCTTGCTTGTCTACTGGTTGATTGCTTAATAATTAACTCATATTATCAAACCAGTTCTTCTTTTGCTGAAGGTGTAGACTTGTATAATATGCAGGGTTCTCGTTCTGGTGGAGATAGTTCTGACCTTCATATTGATCGGAACTTATCTTCGTACGTCTCTCAATCTTTCATCCATTTTGAACACTGGACAGTATGTCAGGCAGGTTACTCTAACGATCTTGCAACTGGTTAGCAAGCTGTGGTGTGTGCCACATTGCGTGTACAATTTGATGATGAGAACTTGTGATCTTGTCAGAACCGTTTGGATTGACGAGAGAGGTAGCTTGCCTTTTTATATCGAAGGCTTGCTCACTTGCTCACTTACCTCGAAAATTCTGCTCTTTTCCAGGCAAGGTGAAGAGGCATCACGCAGTAGAGAGGCATCCTGACGTGATGAACTCGCTTTATTCAGCGCTAAATCCTCCTGCTTCTCTTCATAATGCAAGGTTTGTAAGGCTGACAAAGCCTTCACTGAAGTGGTGAAATATCTACCAACTTGTCCTGAAGAAGTTAATTGATAAGTTATATTTTGATTGGAGTAGGAAGAACATATAAGTATTTTTATGTCCTTCCAACTAGCCAATTGATACACCAATAAACTTCCACGAAGTATCTTATCGTGAACTCTTCAGTTTCGTTTGCAAACTTGTGTCTGATGATACAGTCAACCTTCGCTACATTAAGGTGATCGCGATTGAAATGCCTTGAATTCAAATCGTTTGTCCTTAGGCACAACGATGGGGGACTGGCAGAGCAACAAGCAGTGCTTCTCCACTACCAGCAGGACAATTTGCGTTATCTCAGTGAGGAGGTAGAGTGACATCCAGTTCGGGATCATGGAATTCGCTAGGATATTGGATCATAAGTCACATGTCGCGCAGTTGGACATAGGCAGCTTATACACTGTGCTACTTCTTCTACTATTCCGAGATAATTCTTTCGGTAGGATGTCCATGGCTGTTGTTGCTGCAAACAGTGAGGAACATCACAGAGTACAAGGCAATGCTTGAAGTATTAAGGAATAGTGCTATCTCCACTACGCTGTGCAAAGTGGAGATAAGTATGACCACATCTGCTCTGGACTGAAATTTTTGAACATTCCAGATCTTGAGACTGCAAGAGACCTTGAGCAAGTTTGATCGATCTCAGGATGGTACCACTCCCCAGGTTCAAATCTGTTCCTACTCATTTCCGCTAAAATCTTGAGGAAGATGGATAAGCTAATTTTTTCACCAGATGAATTGTAAGTGTACACTTAATTGACTGTATAATGTTAAAGCTGAAAATATTATCTTCATGTTACAACACAGGTGGATGTCGTGCATCTGTTGGCAGCACGCGAGCAGGAACTTCGAGCTGTTACTGCAGAGGTATGGTTTCACTTTCCGGAACATGAGGAAAAAGTACAGGAATTGGGTCTCTTTGGTTTTGTGTAACTGACTCATGTTGATACGAACCATCCGGTCATGAGCAAGTAAAGAAAGGGAGGTTTTTTGGTTATTGACGTTCCAACTTGTCAAGATCGATTTTTTCGCAAGTTGTGTACCACCACCTACTAAGTCCTTACATCCTCTTTCGGAGACTAGATATGTCGATGTAGACGCAGTTAGTTAGTTGGGTGTCAATTGAGCTGTGGTTTGTGTGACTGATTCGAGCTTTGACTTGTACAGCGCGATCAACTGCTTGCTGAATTACGGTTGGCCAGAACTCTAATTTCAGAGCGAGACGAAGACATCTTGCGTGTTAGAACTATCAACGATCAGGTGATTATCGTAGGAGTCTTATCCTCCGCTGATTTAATAATTTGGAAGCTGTAGAGTTTCCAACAAATATAACAGTTTCAAGCAAATAAACAATTTCTAGTCTCATTTTCTTAAGATATTCACTATGTTAGTCTAATCTTCGATTTTACTGTGCAAGAAAACAGTATGTTGAGGAGAATCAGCGTGTGAGAGCTATGCTGGATGAGTGGAGTTCACGAACAGCCAAGGTTTGAAGTTCATGACCTTCGCAGTCTACTCAAAACCACTAAATATATCAAGCTCCGGAATTTCAAAGTTTCAAAAATCTCCCCAACCATTGACACAAAATCTGTTGTACAGATCGTCAGTTTATTGTTCAGGTGTAAGTCCTTGCGTTTCACATAGAAGATATGAGATGGAAGCTAACCTTAAATTCATGTTATATTTGTGCTTATGTACTTACAGCTGGAGATAGCTCTTGAAGCAGAGCGGCTTGCAAATGCAGATCTTCACAAGAGGTTCGCAGTGTTACGACAACTCTCTGAACAGAAGTAGATATTACGAAATAGCCTAGGAAGTTAGTGTGCATAAACTTAGAACTTTCTGAAAGAAATCATACATACAGAGGTGATGATATCATTTCGAGTGTACCCATGGCTGGTGCATATGCTCTGTTTGTTCTTGATAACTCTGATAATGCAGAAGAGAAAAAATTGCATTGAATAATTGCTCGAACTGGAACTGTGTCATGTGCTTTGATTCTTTCGAAGTCCCATACATTAATTATGTTCAGTGAACCAGTTTCCCATTACAAGTCTCAGTATGTGAGGTTCTAAGACTGAAGAATGAAAAAGAGGGTAAGGAGATTTATCAGAATAAACATCATTGAATATCTGATCTAGTTGTGCGTTTTCCTAGTATATATGAGCAGTTGAATCTGGAGCTGGAAGCCAGCGTGGAGTTTGTTTCTATGATGGAAGGTGCCCATGAGTCCGAAAGTTCAGTCCTGGACTCCTAGACTCGTCGAGCGCGATCCCTATTGTATATGTATACGCTGCGGAAGGGTATTGAAAGGGATTGTAAGATGCGACTGCATAAGTGGAGCACCTTGACATTTGTAGCCAGGGGACTAAGCAGGTTCCGTCCTGACAATGGAACCATTTAAACCCCCCATTCAGATCTGCAGTACAAGTATGCTGACCAGAACGAGGTCAGAACTTCTGACAGTATATTTTGCTAACTTGCCGACCTGCCCATTCACTCAAAATTTTGAAAAGGCTGATAGTTTGTAGTGCGTTGTAAAGTTTATACCTCAAGTAATGCTGAAGTCTCACGAACAATTAAATCAGTTGTGAAAACAATTGCACATGAAGGTGAACTTGGTGTGTTTAGACACACCAATTGTTTGGAAAAATTTGCTAATTGATATAAAGCTTGTCCATAGATTAAAGAATTTAATTCTTCTGGCGATTTGTATTGCCATGAAAGTTCTAAGGTGGTTATCATTTGCTTCTCCTTATATACTTCAGTATTCTCTCTACTAACACCTTTGTTCTAGAGTAATCGAATTCATGAAGTAATATTTAACCGTTATTCATGAAACACAAGAATAATGAAACCATATATTCACTCGAAACTCAATCCATGTGACTTCATTAACTATTCAAATTGTTTTTTTGGTTAATATTTTACACTTAAGTTTCAATTTAAACAATGATTTTAACAACTTGAAAACTCTATACTTTTGATTTGATGAAATGTTTCATGATAATCTCAAAATCTTAAGTTTATTCAAATTTTATGAAAGAAATCCATGAGATAAGATATGAAAAAATATATCAATGGATGTTACTCCCTTATCCTTGGCTTGTTGTGTGGCCGGTGCATTGTTGTTGTGCATAGGTAGCATAGGTGCTTAGGCGTAGGCGGGAAGTCCGACTTCAGCCCTAGGAATCCGCCTTCGGGGTTGGAACTTGTACGGCGCCTTCGGCGCCAGCGCATCACGGTTGGGTGAGGACATAACGGAGTAGCAGAATCCGTACGGACCGCACGGACAGTACGGACGTCTATTATCTCCTTACAAATACTCGCCAAGACGCAATTCCAATTCCACAAGAGGAATTCAAGTCGCAACTCGCTCAGCTCGCGTCTAAAGGGGCGCAATTCTTTGTAGAGCACCTTCAAGGGAACCTATTTCCGCACCTTATCACTCTTCTTGGGCGCCATGTCTTCGATTCGCATCTTTGCTACTAGCAAGGTCGGTTGATTTTGCTCTCTCTCACTCTCGCTCGTTCTTGCTTGATATTGCAATGTCGGCGCGAAGTCTCCTCGTACTACCCTGTAAGACCCGATATTGCATGTGTGAAATAAAACTAGAATTAGCCAAGGAGTTAATCATGATTAAGATAGTTATGACTAAATCTAGCTAGTTATGACTAAGTCTAGCTAGTTTAGCTAAGTCTAGCTAGTTTAGCTATAATGTCTATACTTGGCGGAATAACTAGAGAAGTTCTAGAAGATTTGAGTGAGCATTTCTATTTTGTCTTGTACAAAATTCTAGATTTCAAGAGAAAAGACTTTTGAACTTCGTGTTTAGTTTTGATTGGTTTGACTAAAGTAAGGAGTATTCCATTGATGAGACTAAATCTAATGTTGACTTAGTGGAAAGTGGAAGTTCTAGAAGTGGGAAAGGCACAAATGACATGTCGCCACCTCAATCTAGGGATTAGTAAACATCTAGAAGGTTTAGGGGGCCAATGGCATGTTGCCACATATTCATAACTAGTCAACCTTACTATGGTTTATCTTCTTAAAAGTAATTTAGATAGAAATTACCATTTGTTACTATGGTAAATTCTCAAGTAGTATATATAGAGAGGTAGTGAAGAGACTCTTAAGCAAGTTTGGAGAGTTCATATGTAGAGACTTGTTTCATATATGAAAGAGTCACGAATTTTCAGTACCTTGTAGTGTAGATGAGTGTATGAGTTGGAGTGATACCTTGAGATATTGTGTGAGAGGGTGTTTAGGTTATGAGTATGATGCGGAATCCTAGTCTTCTAGAATCATGATGATCTACCGAAAAGCCATCTGAGGTAAACCTGAGTGAGAGTCAGCCCGGAGGTTGCAGCCCTTACCCTTGAAGCCCTAACATTGCCTCCTTCCGCACCCCGTAGAATTCTCGACTCGTGCGAATGTCTTCCGGCCCGTTGCGCGATTTGAAATTGAATCCTATCTCTTCGCCGAAGACGCAGCTCTTGCAATGTCCAAAAAAAGGCTGCGCCGAAGATCCGAAGACCCGCAGATCTTCGGCCGTAGGCAAATTCTAACTAATCCTATCATAATTCCTCAAAAGCTACTCATTTTAACTCGTACAACTACTTTCTACACAAATAAGTTTAAGTTTTGTTCATTTTTAAAGAAAAACAAAAAAACTAGGCACCACATACTCCTCTATCCATTTGTGAAAGACCCCGCAAACACTTCACGTATAATACTTCTACACTCTATGACCGTTCACTCGGGTCCCATGTAATTCTCATGAGAGGTCTGCTAACTGGACTGATCCGTTCGGGAACACAACTACTACTTTATAGGGTCCCATCCATCGCAAGTGCAACTTCCCTGGAAACCTCGCATGTCTACTATCGTACAACAAAGCTAAATGTCCTTTAAGCAAAGTTACCAGTCGGACACGCTTGTCGTATGCCTTCTTCCTCTTCAGTTGTATCTGCTCCGTTCGTTGCTTTGCGGCTTCTCTTCGTTTCTCCAGTGCCAACACTTCTTGCAATCTATAGAGCTGACTTTCTTCATCTCCCAGTCTTCTGCGATCTAATATCCGATGAGTGGGCAATTCGAACTCAATAGGTAAAATGGGATGTTGACCATATGTCTCGAGGCTCGAAGGCTCGAAGTTTGCGAAGATTCGTCGGCGGATCCAACGCTCCAATAACTTTCAACTTGTCCGCATCCATAGCTATTCCTTCAGAGTACACTCGATGTTCCAACAAGATTTCGCTTGTCATGAAGAAGAATCACTTCTCGGGATGCAAGGATAGCTGTGCTTCCCGGCACTTATCAAAAGTTTGCTGGAGGTGATTTAAGTGCTAATCACGTGGTCCGAAGACACAAAAATTGTCAATGAAGATTTCCAGGAATTTCCGCAGGTGGTCCTGGAAGATTGTGGTCATCATTCTCTGGAACGTCGCCGGTGCGTTACACAACCCGAATGGCATCTTGTGATATGCATAAGTTCCCCAATCGGTGGTAAACGTGGTCTTATTTTTATCCTGTTCCCGGATCAAAACCTGATTATAGCCGGAGAATCCGTCGAGAAAACTATACATTTTGTGACCAGCCACATGGTCCAGAATGGCGTCTGTGAAGGGTAATGGATGATGATCCTTCTTCGTAGCTGCGTTCAGCTTCCTGAAGTCCTGACAGACACGGATCTTACCTGTCAACTTCTTCAAGACTATGACAATGGGTGAAACCCATTCGCTACTTAGTACCGGATAGATAATCCCCGCACTGTCCGGATAAACTCTTTGTCCAGCCATCGATTTTCATCGTCTTGTTCCTCCGGACTTAGTTCTACTTGGTTGACTTGCGCGTCCTCCTTCGACGGTGTGACGAATCGCACTTGTTGTCTTGCCACTCGAGGTTGATTACATTCTACTGCAATATGCCCTTGCTGCCGGCAATTACTACATAGAGGAAGATAACCTTTTGGCTTTCGAGGATGCGGACAATTAGGAGCAAAATGCCTGACATCGCCACAGTTGAAACATGCGTTCGGAGGAGGTGGGCCTACTGCAGCAAGCGGTGCCAATCTTCGTTGTGGCACCGTAGTAGCCACCTCCTTGGGCACAAAACGTGTTATATGGGCGGGCTGGATGGGTGTTGTCGGAGGCACTTCCTGTACGGCATAAGCAGCTTCTTCCGGGGCTTCTGTGTAATATCCCCCGCTTCCCATGCGGGTACCCACTTCACTGCATTGACTGGGTATGTCCGGCATTCGACGTTCGCGTGGCCTACTCTGCCACAATTTTTACACCAGAGGTTGAGCCTTGCCCAAGTGGGGGACTTCCTCTTGTCTCGGCTCCCTACAACATGAACCTTCAAGTCAGCGAAGTCCTTTACTAAGGCATCCACCTTAGATACTATAGAGGTGGTGCCTATCTCGGGGGCGGCCATCCGCATGTTCTTTTTCTTACTTCCTTTCTTCGGCTTCCTCTCATCCTCAGAAGAGGATGAGTCTTCTGATTTGCTCGACTCTGAGGATGCAGAAGACTCACTAGACGAAGTTGAAGCAGTCCGTCTCTTCCGCCAACTCCTTTTACATTTTACTCGTACCCGGCCTTTTGGACGCTTGTTCAGGGTAGATGTCTCAAAGGCCTCGGCGGAGGTAATCACCTCGTCAATAGTATCACACCTACAGCGTCGGCAGTAGGTCTCCATTTCCATTGGCAGGCCCGTTACATACCAATCGATGGCTTGTTGAGTGGAATAAGGCACACCTTCTCCGGTTTTTGAGATGCGATTCAAGAGATCTTGAAATCTTTCGGTATAGTCTTTTAGGTTCTCCTTGCGCTCCCTGTGCAAGTCTCGCAACTTCATTAACACTCGACTATCATATACTAGTTCTCGGAACTCCTTTAAGAACTTCTCTAGGAGTTTAGCCCACGTGTCAATTCCCATGGGAATCGTGCTCTCGTGGTTGTACCAACTTCGGGCTTTCTTCCGGAGCACGTTGAGGAAAATGCGCAGTCTATCCGCTTCATTGTCTTCCTTATTGGTAATGGAGACCGACTCGAATAATTTGATGTAGGCTTCTGCATCGTCATCTCCTCTACCCTTATACTTGGGGTATGAGTGTTTAGTAAAGGAATGACAATTTCCTTGCTGATCTCCCATCGGTCGATCTGGTGGACCCCCGCCTCCGCCTCCTCCGCCGCCTGGTGGGTTTGGTGGAAAGGGTGGTCCTTCTCTCGGCGAGCCTGGTGGAGATGGAAATTCTCCACCACTGCTTTCAACTCTTGAAGTGCCTCCGGAAGATCTTACAGAATTTGAATCCCTGAATAAGGTAGTGGGCCGAACAGGTGATGTCGACGTGTTAGCAAAAAGATCTTCGTAGTTTTGACCCACAGTCTGCACTTGAGCCGTGTCTTCGGTCGGTAAATCCAACAACGTATGGAAGACTCTGGCGTCACCCGGTATGCCGAATAGCGGTGAAGAGTACAACCGAGGTGAAGTTGGATGTTCTACAGCCGTCAACTCATCAAGGGGTAAGAGGCGTGCATCGATCGGAATTGATGCCAACTTCTCTCGAACGTAGGCTTTGTGTGTAGATGGGGAATTCGCAAGTCGCCTCGTTTGCGGGGGTGCAATCACAGGTAGAAGGGGAATTGATCTCTTCCCTTTCCCCTTTCCTTTCCTTTGATCCCGTTCCTGTGGATCTTCGGGATCTTCCTTCTTTTCTTCTCGACGGAGATATCGCGCAGATCGATCGCTTACCTTCTTGGGATCATCTCTCGTCGACATTCATCGTGCATTGCTGCACACGCAACTTCTGTGTTTGACGCTCTGTCCCCGGCAGCGGCGCCAAAAGAAAAATTTATCTATGTAATGACAGACAAATACCAAAATGGAGCATAATGGTATAGATCCGATCCCACGAGGAGAGAAACAAACACAAAAGTCACGATTTGTCATAAGATAGCATTCTATTACAAAGTTTTACTTCTTAGGCCAATGTTACTCCCAGAAGACACTACTCAGCTAGTAATCTTCGGGGGTATTGATTGAAGTTCCAGCATAAGCACTGGCGGAACCTTTGAAGGAGAGAATGGAGATAATTAGTCCAAATTCTTTGTAATGACAGACAAATAGCAGGAAATCTTCAAAGGTTCCGAAATCTTAGCATTTATTTTGCAAGTAGGCAGTTGTCAACAGCAGAGAGGAATTACACCACTACCGAATGGGAAGCCTTAGGGATGGTGTTTTCCTGCAAAAAGTTCTGACACTACATATTGGGGTATGAGTTCTTCTTTCATGTAGACCATTACGCGCTGCAACATCTGGTGAAGAAGGCGAACTTGTCCGGACGAATTGCAATGTGGCACATGTTGCTGCAGGAATTTACGTTCATAGTGCCGACAAGAAAGGGAGTCCATCACGAGAATGCTAATTACTTGTCTCGTCGGTGGACGCAATCGGAGGACACGGATTTGCCAGATGACTTCCCCACTGAACAACTCTTCCAACTAACCACCAGTACAGGGTCGAGGTATTCTGACCTTTATCGCTATCTGCTTACCTTGCAGTGTCCTGAAGGACTAGATGCCGAACAGCGAGCGGTGTTCATACATAAAGCAGGACCCTATCAAATCTAGCAAGGGTTACTCTTCAAGAAGCTACCCAACGAAAGGTTGTGCCGATGTTTGGAACCGGATGAGGTGGGGCGCGTTGTGGCGGCGATGCATTCAGAAGAAGTGGGTGGGCATTATGCTACCAAGAATACCGTGGCAAAAATCTTGAATGCAGGGTATTAGTGGCCGACGATGTTCAAGGATGCGCACGCATATATCCAGAAGTGTGACAGCTGTCAGCGGATGGGACGACCTACGCTTACGACGCGGTGGCCATTAACTCCGATTATGCCGCTAGCGCCATTTGAGAAGTGGGGAATTGACTTTGTTGGCCCGGTTCAACCTGTCACCAAGCATACACGAAGGCGGTACATTTTGGTTGCCACTGATTACGCTACCAAGATGGTGGAAGCGGACGCGACTCGCATAGATGATGCGACTACGATTGCTAAGTTCTTATTTGAATCAATCATTACGTGCTACGGTTGTCCGCTAGAATTGGTAAGTGACAGAGGAACTCACTTCCTAAATAAGGTGATTGAGAACCTGACCTTCTTATTCCAAATCAAACATAGGAAGACCACATCGTATAACCCAAAGGCCAACGGTTTGACAGAAAAGTCCAATGGGCTTTTGTGTAAAATCCTACTTAAGGTGACGGTGAATTACGCGCATGATTGGGATACGAAGTTACCTGTTGCCTTATGAACATATAGGACAACAGAGAAGCTAACCACGAAGCAAACACCTTACTTCCTAGTCTACGGGCAACATCCGATACTACCCATTGAGTTTGAGGTGCCACACCGTATTCTGGATTAGCGTCGATTAGGAGTAGAGAAGAGTCAGCTTATCGGTTGCAGGAAGTGATGGCGTCGGAAGAGCGAAGGCAGGAAGCCGTGGAACAGACGAAGCACATTCAAATGAGAAGGAAGAAGGCTTACAACAGTCGTATACAATCGGTGACGTTGAAGCCGGGTGATTTGGCTCTGAAGTACGATAGTCTACATGCTCGGTTTTCGGGGATGCTGCATCTGCGATGGATGGGACCCTACAAAGTGATGGAAATCTTTACCAATGGGTCAATCCAGTTGGCAGATTTGTTGGGACCAAAGTGAATGGTTGGCGAGTAAAGAAGTATTACTCCTGAGGTGTTTGCGAGGTCGCTCACAATTGAGGAGGGAAGCATGTGGTAGTGCAATTTTATTTTATTTTCAAGAATAGAGTAGTTAGGACGGGAAATCCACATAGTTTTTACCTTTTAAAGTAGAAGTAATTAGATTAGAATAAAATATGTCTTTGTATGTCAGAAGTTAGGAAGTAGTAGTAACCTCGAAGGAACCTCAGTAGAAGCGGACGGTCTTCGGAGGTCGGCGAGGTCCTAACCCGAAGGAGCGGATCGGGAGCTACCAAGAAGAGGTAGAAGGTGTGAAGACCCAGCTCCTCCGAATACCTAGTAGGGTATTTGGGCAAGGGCATTCGGTATTCGCGGATGAGGATCTCGGAGTTCCCGCGTACACCTGAGCGGCGAAGTATCCCCATGGACGTAAAAGATAGTGCCGCACGGGAAAGAATTTTGAATGGCGGCACCTTCAATTCGCACGAATGGGAAACCGTTGCGACGGCGGGATATACCCGAGGAGGCGAGAGCTCGGTAAGAGCCCACATTTCACGAACACATTTTCCAATCAACGCGAGATTTGGGCGCGGAAGCTCGAACGAGAGACAACAGCGATGGCGCTGTTGTCTCTCGTTTTTTTAAATAATTATTTAAAATAAAATTTTATTTCTCAATAAAATTAAATTCAATTCAATAAAAGTTCCTTAAGGTCAATGCCTTGGAACTCTTTATTCCTAACTAACTCTATTGTAAAAAGACCTACTCACTTTTAATCTAATTACTACTACCTTAAAAGTTAAAAACTGCTTGGATTTCCCGTTCTAACTACTCCATTTCTAAAAAAACAAAAAAAAAGTACTTACTAAAAGAAGTAATCTGTCATTGACACTTTCAATCATCAATAAATAAAATTACAATTATTTTTTTAAATTTTATATTATATGAAGATGATTGATAAAATATAAATATTAAATTTTTTTAAAAATATTAATTTCAATGTTTATTTATTTTCTAATTTTTCTATATCAATGATAAGATTATAAAACACATCAATATGATTTTAAATTTTTGTATTGAAGTTTATAATCTTTAAAGTTCTTATAATTTTGAATATTAAATTATAATTATCGTGCTTATAAGTTTGTTTCAGATCCACAATTCGGAAATATAATAAGACAATACTCATAATTTATTGTTGAAATTGTATCTAAAAGTTGTCATAATATAGAGAAAACTTGGCTTAATATCTTACACAGATTTATAATCTTCAACTTAACTTCTTTCTTTTAGATTAAATTTTTTTATAGTACATCATATTTGAATATTTTATACTATGATCTTTGGATTTCATGGCTTTTTTTTCATAAATTATTGAATATATCTATTTGAATTGTAGGTATGAAAAACTTTTGTTATTTTTCCTTATTAATCTACTTTATTGTCTTTAGCAAACATCATATTACTGTCTCTGTTACATGAAAAACCTTTACAAATGGTAGAATATTATTGTTGATATATACAAAAAGGGTTCAACTTAGGATATCCATTAAGTTCAAAACATTACTATATATGTTTGTTGATTCAAGAATTTTTATCTTAGTTCATCAAACTAAATCAGAATGAAAAATTAAAACAACATTTCATGATTTTGGAAACAAAAATTTTGATAATTTGTCTGAGTTTTTATTTGTGTTTGTATGAGTTTATTATAAATTAAAATAGATGAATATAAAATTAGTTACATAATTAAATTGTTTATTTCTACAAATATATGTTTTGAAAAAATGTGCTACTTATTAATAAACCATTACTTAAAATATTTCAGTCCTTACGTTTTGGTTCGGATATCTTACTTTCTTCTTGTATAGTCTTCTATCGTATGCAGCGTCTGCTTCCTAGGTTCTTGTCTAAACTTTTACTTCCTATCCTGCGAACAGAATCCAGGTGGAAGTTGAATATGGGGCAGGATAACGAGATTTTGGCTCAATTGTATTTCAAAGTCCAAATGACTCAAAGTTCAACATGAAGCTGCATAAGAATGACACGGATACACTGAAGAAGTCATTTGCTGGAAAATCTACAGTTAGTATTTCTTCAAATTGAGAGGTTTTCCAAGCCACTACTTTCTGCAGACGGTTAGTTTTGTAACCAGAGTCCTTAAAGCTGCATTGGCATGTACACAAAGAAAGTGATGCTGAAGAAACAGAGTGGATGCTATCCCAGCAAACCACTTTAGCCGTATTGATTTTAGAAGTCAACATTATTTTCTTCAAAGGTGTGAACTCGGTTCTTTCTTTCTCGTCTTGCTTTTCTGCATGAGGATTGAAGGTTATGTACATAAGAGTTCTCGTGCCAGAAAACAGCGTCACGCAACACTGCACCATACTAGGACAGCTAGCTATGCCACGGGTCCCTCGATATGAGACTACACAAATATTGACCATCTTATTTATCCCAATGAGCAGCCTCCATACAGAGAAGAACTACCTCAGACTGGATACGACATGCTGCTTATATACTATACGACATGTAAAAGATATGGAGCTTCCTTTTCGACAGCCTAATGAGAAAACAGTATCACAGACATAACGGGAGTCATGTTTTCTCTCAGACATAGTCTGCTAAACATATCGCAGACATATCTGGTATCTGGTGTGTTAAGTGTCACGCGGTGATGCACAGCGTGACACTTAACAGACCAGATACCAGAACAAACAGACCTGTGTACAACGAATGGAATGCACTGCAATGTAGAGGTGCCTGCTTTTGTTTTCGAAACATTCCTCTAGACCTCTTTAAGAGACGACTAACTTGACATTATTGAGATAATTTCATTGAACCATGTAAATATTGTACATGGATATCTCAGAGAGTAACATAGACGACATCTAATAAAGTACTTAAATTAAACCGCCTCGAGAGTCAGACTTATAAAAAATTTATCAAGACTGAACCTGTTCTGGGCTCGAATTAGACACTTAGTGAATCTTTTCAATCACCCTGTCGATGGAAGGTATTTAGTAAGAAGCAACCATGATAGTCCTCATGTTTGAACGGCTGAGTTTGACCGAGGCCAAGTTGAGCATGAGTATCAATATGGCAGACACTGTCGGCAAAAATTCAGTTTGAAAAATGAAGGAAGCAAGCAGCAAAATTTCTCCAATCATTTCGACTGCTAACCTTAAACTGTTCAAGATTGCATACACAGGCTGCATGATCATACTCAGCTCCATGTTCTCAGGCAGTACGAGCAAGTCAAATATGGCAGAAGCTTCCTCTGTTCCTACGAGTTCCTCGATGATGTTCATCGTGTGACTCAGTCTCAACCGAAAAGCTATGTCCTCATGTAGAGTGGTACAACTGCATTCTGGGAAATGGTGAATACTGTAGGGAGAAAAATATGGTAGCGGCATCTGCACAAGCAGCGAATGATGGGATTTCCATCTTGTCCTTTTCCAGTCGAGCTTCTTTGGGGAGACTGCAACAATCGGGACTCAAAGTGGTTCCTTCTTGGTATGACATGTTGCTTGAGGACCTACTTGCTGCTACCTAGCTGACTCTCTCTATCTATATATCTGTTCATCAGCTTGTAAAGCCAGTCAGAGGAGGTCAGAAGGGGTCATTTAATGATTGCGTTGTAGTGATCGTCACACAGATCTATCTGTCAGTGCTATCATGACCTTTGGCCACATAAACAGCCTCGTTAAGTTTTACCTCCAGCCATTCACTGGGATTCCACCCCCAGCAGAGGTTGCCAAATATGGTCTGAAGCAATGAATGCACAGCACTTCTGAGGCTGACAGAATGTGCACCGTGGTACTCTTAGAACTTCTTTCGGAACTGTACGATGATGTCAGACAGCGGAAAACAAACATGGACACTGAGCGCCGATTCAATTCGGTCAGTTTAATCTCCTGCAGGAGGATTTGTTTGAAACGTACTTATTAGCTTGATAAGTTTGACTCACCAGCACGAGCTATTCAGCACTTTCAATCTGATGGCAACTACCTGGTTTGCTATGATAAGCGTGATGTGGCTGTGTTTGCATGGACGTCGACATGGAAGTTTGATGGCTTCGGTTCGATAATCTCCGCCTTAGAAATCATCCAACGTAGAAGATTAACCTTTTGATCATTACTTGTGTTAAGAAGGCCAGACTGCCTGTCATGACCTACTCATTCATCCTTACCCTGTGAAACAATCGCAGCAAGTGCGAAATGAGTATTGATCGTTATACTCAATGTTGAGAAGCACTCATAAATTGATGTACGATAGACGGCTATAAGTACTCTCCGAGAGGAATGGCACCAAGGCTAATAAAAGAGAATGCTCGTGACGAATGAGAGGCAGTCTTCATTGGTTATCCCGGCCATATTTAATTGAAAGCCACGAGGCCTCCGGTTCAGTGGGCATCATATTCCTATAATCTGCATTCATGATAAACAAGGAGTCTTAGCATCTAAATTTAAACTCGTCTTAGTCGCCTGAAGGTGGCGGTGCTCGACATTCGAGCCCCAAGAGAAAATGGACAAAACCACCTTTGCAAAAGCAAATTCTCAGATACAGTGTCCTTCACAGCCATGGTTCAGAAACAGGTCGCTTGGACGACAAAATCAGAGCGTAATAAATGGTGCAGACACCAGCCCACCGACCGAATGACATGTCCATGCCCGTAAATGACTGATGTGCACTCCCTTATCTATCGCTAGTGAGATTTTCTAACAGCTAGCCGAGAGTTTTCTAAGCAGACTGAAGGTTCTGGTGATCATATCACTGAAATACTGTAGTGTCTCCTACGACGAGGTACTGCGCTAGCTAAGCTCGTGGCTCCATGAAGAGGACTCTCGGAAGGTGCATTCCTTTCTGGGCCCGTAATGTCATCTGCATTTTGATCAGAAGTACATCTTGACAAATGCTGATGTGTGACTGGATTTTGTAGCTTCGAGATCATATCTCGATTCATTTTTTCGCAAACGTAATAACATGAAGTAAGGAGATCTCGGTGCCATGCAATTCAGAGCATCACACGGACAGAAGTTCATCAGATCAGGACGTTACTATTGTGCACTTGATGGAGTGTTAGAATAGACGTCAACCCTGAAGCTAAATACCTTCTGCCAAACTCAGAAAGGCAAACTCTCAGATGTCTCAGTGTATGAAACACCATCTCGAGAGTCCAAGCAACACACAAACTTCCATTCTTGAATAGTGATTGAACTATCGTTCAATTGCATTCGAGATGCTTACATTCACCTTACAATCGTCAATCCTACCCAGGATGTGACAAAGTGAGGATAGATATCGAGGAGAGTTAATTGCTTTGTTAATATGTACGTGAAGTCACAACTGCAGGAGCATATCACGAACGATTATAGGATCTTGATATCCAAGAGCATATCACGAACGTGAATGAGGTCTTATCTGATCAGTGAGTCTGATTTCAGGCATCACATCTGGCCCTTCCTACCTGAATGATATATGGCCCTGCCTCAGGGCAAGTGAAGAAACACGTCCTAACCAAGGGTGCAGAAGACGCCATCTTCCATCAGAAAGAGGGCGATGTGCTCAAGTCAACAGTGTGGAACTTCTGGCTCACGGAAATGAACTGAGCCTTGACGACTGCACTGAGGGGGAAGTGGCAAAATACACGTTACATACAAATTTTTCCAAGGATACAACATTTATGTACATGCTATGCCTTTCTTGGATTAAACGGACAATAAATGCTGGGTAGGCATGGAGACTTACAGGGCCTCGACTTTCGAAAAGTGGAGACTGGAGATGTGGAAGGGTAGAATTATAGGACGCGCCGGAGACATTTAGAGAATACTGGAGAGACGGCTCCATGGTTGGAGATTCCGAGGATCTACTGATTTTACCTTCGATGAACGTCGAAGGCCCTGCGGCTTTGGATAGAAAAGAACAGCAAGCGCAGGTGAAACAGATGTGAGAATATGGAACTCTGCAAAAGCTAGCGCAGTAGGGGGAGGGTGGCGGAAGCACCAGAGACCGCAGCTGGCACCTTGCGTGGTCTCCGCTTGTGTCTAATCTTCAGACAAACCAGCGCCGGCCTTCTTTCTGACCTTTTGGGTAGGAGAGAACAGAGCACCAAGGAGTCTGTCTGCTCATCAGAACTGGGTCCGCAAGTTCCTGGGCCGGGCCCATGCCGGGGCCCGCCACGAGTAGAGTCGGTCAGGAGGACAGTTGGCAAGGCAGACTTTGGGCACTAACCTGCTTCACATGACATCCATCCTCGCGATCTTTTCTTGAGGCCAAATATCTTTGAATTATGGAGGGAACTTTCAATTTGTCCGGAGGGATGCAGGGACTTACCGAGAGGTATCTGCACGGGGGATGGGGATCCATATTTGTCGCGCTCGAGGGAGGGATGGAGCCATGGCGGAATCCGGATGCGGTCCTGTACAGGAGCAGAAGGGTAGCCTCCGCCATCAATCCAGCTTCAATCGCCGAACGCATCGAGTGCACGAGCTGAAGCAAACATCGAGTCTTGTCTGGCCGTCCGTGTGTCTGACCTTCGTCTTCGATCCCGGAAGAAAGTCACTTTCACAAAGGCTCTGCGCTCGCGCTCAGGGCCATAATCTTTCTGATCGTGGCCATTGGGCGAGCGCGATTCTTGCTGGACCACATCCGCGCCGGGTCGACGACCGCGGCTGCCGACTGTACCGCCGAACACGGCACAGCCATCGAGCTCTGAGGAGAACAGACATCCGCCCCCGCCCCAGAAACCTGGCGCCTATGCAAAGCGGGAGCCGAGGGTGGTCATGCTGCTTCTCCTCTTCCAGGCGTCCAGCCCCCAACTTATCCAGAGCGTGGAGGAGGGGGTCATCATTTGCGCGGCCGAGTGTCAGGAGGTTCTTGCCCAGAATGTGGGCGCCATTCTCGGCTCGAACCGAGGCCATGTTTGGGGAGCTGCTAGTCTGGTCCTCCCGCTGCTTTCTGGGCCGCGGGCGTTCGAAGCCGAACTGACTGGGAGGGCGGGCGGGCGGGCGGTAGAGTTCAAAATGGTGAGGTGTCAAGTTTAAACTGAAGCTCTGAACAGCTTGCACGGTGGGCAGGCTGGCTGTTCATATTGTGGAATCTATTTCAGGTTCGAGTATAGCGGGGCGCACATGAAAGTGTCAGACCAGAGGTACATGTGTCCTGACCCGCGGTGCAGTTTGTGTGCGGAGCTAGCCGTTGGATGTTCATATATTCTTGGTTTGTGCGCTGCAAGTCTGTCTTTGACCAGGGTAGATTGCGGGGAGAGAGGCCTTGCGCTCTCCACTTCTGCTCATTCTGACTGAAAAATGACGTGCACATTTACAATCTCCCAGGTTAAATGTCTGCGCTGAAATACAGGTTTGCCCTGGCTCCTCAAGGACATGACAACGTAACTTTGTTAGAATTCGTTGACCGAACGATGTGGCAAGCAGTCAGGGCCGGCAGGGAGAAATGTCCAGAATTGTGAGGCACTTAAAATGTATCCGATTGTTCATCTTTCCAACAGAAGGCAATACTCAGTATTGGGCATAAATGATTCTTGAATGTTAAGACTTCGGTATGATTGTCAGCATGTTTTATATGCCACGTACATTGTAAGGAATACTGCATTGTCTCTTACTGTTGACAAATTTGTACACGGTGATACCTAGTGGTGCAAGTGTGAATATTATCATCTGACTTTCTTGACAGACTTTTACGTATAGAAGTAGAGGGTTTTAGACTTTGAACTAAGAAATCAACAAACGTCATCGTTGATTCTTTTTCCTTCACTTCCATTCGCAGGGGAAGAATAGACGTTTTCTTCCGTCATGAGTATGATTGTTTTCGCCCGCTATATGTATAAACATTGCTGCTGAAATAATAATTATTCAATTGCCAGTGTTAACATCATTTCTTCAATTCGAATTACTGTAATGCCACTGTTTATGAGACGGTTGAAGTATTCATTCAACAATTATATGCGTATGTTTCAAATTTCAGTAGTGGTCTGTGAAGAGTGAAACCTCAGAGTGTGTGCATAGTAATAAACAAAGAATTTTCTCTCGCTTATCGACAGTTCCAGCTGTCCACTATCCGCTACACCTTCTGTCTTACTACATTAACTGGAAGTCCTAGTAGTAAAAGGACCAGACTAGACTCTTCCTCTGCAATTGTGTATTAGAGCGTGATATTTTCCTCAATTTACACTCCGGCAGCGCAAACTTCCAGCATGTCAGCCTTTGCCACAGTGAGGTACTTGGCAACGACATTATATTATATACGTCATTTGTGGCATGTCTCGGTGTGGTCGTCATTTTGACAGTGGCGTATAACAAATTTTTTAATGTCTAACCATGAATTAGCGACAGGTGAAGTCGCCAAGATGTGCTCCACCCGCGCCAGCCACTTCGTAAAAATCTCGTACGCAAGTCTGATGGCTGGGGATCAGAAACGCACGAAACATACCAAATGTGCTCCTCTGTGCGACTTTTTGGCAGTTTGGCAGAATGAGTGCTGAAGACCAATCTTGAAACATAAACTAAAGCTTCTCAGCTTCACTTTGATTTATTGATATGATACTACAATGCATCAAAAGAACAATGAATCTGTACAAGAAACTATACGGGGGCAGACTGGCACATATCGTTCAGTGTCCAGCATCCTAAACTTTCCTCAGTAAACTCAGACTAGCTACCACAGCTGTGAAACTTCAACACGGAATTTAAAATCAAGGAACGCAGAGTGAGTTGTCCCAACATTTGAACAGCTTCTCCTGCGAGCGATCCTGCGCTGCTGCTGCGTGTCCAGATGCAGCTAAACTGACTGTTTATTCCGCGCCCGACCGACCAACCAACCAACCATCTGTCGTGAGACCACTCTTCCAGCTCTGCATTTGTCTTTCCCAGGATGAAAACCAAAAGTGAGAGAAGCCTGAAATAAATCCTGCTGGGACCGCACGCCTCCTCTTCGTACAATAACCACCCACTAAGTATCTGAAGTAAGATGAAACTCAATCAATTCCTCAAAGCCAGAAACGAGAAGACCGTCGCTACAGCTGACGTGAGGATGCATGGCAGCAACAAAGTGCTGTCATTCTCAGGCAAGGGCGCTGGCGCCGGAGCCTGTGCGACCACCTGTGTGGCTGCCACCATAAGGGCGGCGGCGACGAACACCACGCTGTTCCTTGCGACTGCAGTCATCGATGCCATTGCGGAAAATGCTCGTCGATACAGAAACCAAGACACTCCGCTGGCCTGCTCGACAAATGTACGCAGAATGCTCTGCTCTGATCGCGCCTCCTCTGCTCTGCGTCCGCTCGGCCGCTTTCCTGTCCTTTTATCGTTGCAGCAGCAAGTCAATGCTTGACTGCTCAAGATTCAAGACTGGCGATGGAGGGCGCGGGGAGTGTTGAGGCCGCGTAGTTGGTCGTGGAGGGATAACTATGTGAGAGGAGAACGTTATATACCCAGAGCGGCGAGCTGCGGGTGACTGCGATCGAGAGCAGCGCGCTGCCTCGCTTTCTCGCTCGACGAGATCCAGGGTGAGGATGGAATGCACTGGATCGGGGAGATTCTTGGTGCCCCAGCGCGCGCCCAGAGCTCCGGCGTGTCTTTTCTCTCCGGAGTGTGCGCAGGAGACAGTAGAGCATTCGCTGTCCCGTAGGCCTGGCGGGCCCCGCCTAGCACCCCACTGTGCCATGCATTTGGACATCCAGCTGGCCGGGACCAGCGTTCGATTTTTTCGAGCCGCTGCGCAGCTGGACCCCCAGCCTGGTTACCCGATTGCAGCCTAGCGCTCACCCTCCCCTCAGTCCTACCTCGTCCCTCCCTCCGGAGGTTTTTCCATTACCGGGTGAGCTTCTGGACCAACTATGGTAAAGCCCAATTTCGACCCTAATTCTCAAACTAGTCCGAGTCTAATGTAAGATTGGCTGCTTGTCCAGCCAATCTTAATCACCTCGCATCGTTAGCTGCACTGAACATTCGCATTACATGTTAGGATCTTAGATCGAACAGCGCGGTGTTTCGATAGTCTTTGATTTGTCAAGAGGATGTCATTAACATCCTTGATGTCGGAGAAATCAAATGGCTGTCAAAACGAACCCCATACTCCTTGATGAAGGCGATATGTACGAAAGGTTCATGTGATCTTGAAATTAGCATAGAGAACAATGTGGATTAGAAGGAACACATATATAGTTGATATCAAAAGGAGCATATGGACTATTGGGTGTCAATCTATATTCTCTGATGTAGGAAACTACACGAAAGAAATCAGATCTCAGGTCAAAGCTTCGGGTGACGACAGGAGCTAATTCCACCAATTCCACCAATTTCAATAGCAGGTAACTTCGACGAAGATTTAACAGTCCTGTGCTACGACAAGAAAAGAAAAGATTACTGTGAGTTAAACCCCTCCACCCACATACTTTTGGAGGTCGACCGAACCAGTCCCGACCCGTTGGTCCCATCCCAACCCAACCTAGCACCTACCCTGGCTTTGCCCTTCCAATCGTAACCCATCATCGTAACCAGCCAGAAACAACTTCTTTCCGCCCTCATGAGCCACCGATCGCGAATCTCAGATCCTGTGAACTGCCAGGGCAGCTTTTGACGTCCACCAGCAAGGATCGACCAATTGAAATCTGCGTCTCAAAAGCTCACTTGCACGAGCTGCAGCCTGCATCGCACTCAGTCACTCTCTTACCTCCGGACTTCAATAAGCCCCCACGCGCCCCCACAATGGAGGCCAGACATGGTTGGCCGGCCATTGACCGCGTGATCGCGGCGTGCTGCACAACGGCTAGTTGTATCTCCTCCCCCGGTGGTAGCACACGGCTGGGGTAATTTCCCTTACCGCATCGGGCTAACCCTAACCCGCTACTGCTGCCGATCCCCGTACATGAAAAGGTTTCCTGTAACACCACCTTTTCGGCCTTACCTTCTTTCCATCGAGGAAAATGCTTTCTAGAAGAGGCAGAGCAAAGGTGGTGATACCTTTTGCTTGCTTGTGGAGACAGCTCGGGAAAAGGCTAGGCTCCGTGATTTTCCTTTCACATTCGTTCGGTTTGGAAGTGTGGCGAATTAGTCAAAAGACGGGATTAATATTATTCGCCATCTTTTGGTTCTTTTCCCTTCAAAAGCAGAGGCGACCGCAGACTGGCGTCGGTACAAAGGAATGTGTGATTCATGCATAGGTCAAAGGACCGACCTTGTAGACCAGGGCACAAATTTGAGTCTCTCGAGTAAAACACAGGTCAATTAAACAAATGAGTCTTTGCGCTCAAGTTTTGCCCAGCCACAAGATCTATCAACCTAGTGACTAAGCTCAATCGTCCAATGCCGTAATAGTCAACTCGGCATGTCGTCCCGTGTTGTCGAAGTTTAAGTTTGAAGAACATTTCTGAACATTAAGATCCATATAAATGTTAGAGGTCACATCCTAGAACGACTTTTGTGATTCCTACAGGATTCTGAAAAGGACAATGTCAGCCAACAGGAGTCATACACGGATTTTACAGATACAGTTCGTCAATACTTTCTACTTTTGACATAAGACTGAAGAATCTTTCCATCTGATATCTCGTTCGGCATTTTGTTAATATGCGCAGGTCTCAAGCAGGTTTAGAGTGAACTACATAGAAATCTTAAGGTTTAATTTTCAACATATCAAGCAAAGAATAAATAAAAGCGACATCTCTTAATCAAAAAGATGGGAACAAACGTCAAGTCCTTCTACTACACCTAGATTATTTACGTCAGCATCAACCAGCACGAATTTTTTTTGAATGAACTGTACCATCGAATTGTATTATACTGTAACGAATACAGATCATCATAAATATATTATACAACATATTATAGAGATTGATACAATCGAAATAGTCGGTCAAGTAAAAGAGGTTGGATAAAGTTTTAACCTGTAGAATCCACATCTGTCGACAGGAAGGGATAGACTTCACAACAAACTAGCATCAAACATCTTGTACATCGATCATCCCCGTACAAATTAGTTTTCATTTCGAATGTACAAGTCGGATGTTTCTTTGTTGTGAAATCTTCTCTTCCTGTCGACAGATGTGAAATGACAACTAATGTGTAACATTGTTAATAAATTGATTAAGATCAGGTTCTCTTTATGAGTTGGCGTAGAGATACTCGTACTTGGACCCAGCCAAGATCGTCGAAGTCACAAGTATGTGCCTCCAGAATCGAATACGTACTTCATAATGTGAGGAAGTATAGAAAAGTCTAAGCATGTGCCTATTTCACCCTAAGTTTGTATGCTCCTGTCCAAATACTTTGGGAAGGGTCACAACTAGGAGAGCATCTACCACGTGATCTCCGTGTAAGTAGCAATCATTTTCTTGTTATGGTACAAGGTCAACATACCACAATTTCAAACGATCGCATCACTCGATCGCATCACTCGTTCGAAAGCTTTTCCTTTTGGAATGAAGATCGTCATGTACTCGTCATCCGCCACACATGGACAATTATTTCAAACCCCGCGGTGAAACTATTGCGTATGCTTCAAGCCCAAGAATCTCATCTCAAAACAAGAATGGAAGCAAACGAAGGTCCAGCTTTTTAATTTGCTGAGAACCATTGAAGGCATATACTCCTATACCAACACAATCACGAGAAAACATTGGACTGCATTCTCACGCTATTCAAACACACGTCTGTCGGAAGAAATATGGCACTGTTCTTTTATGTGACAAATTCTCTTTCTTCCGCTGTTATGTACTTTTCCATACGCGGTATCCATGTGGCCTCAGTACATTCACGAGAAAAGAACCAATTCTTCCGAGGTCAGTGCACAAAAAGCTTCTAGTTCGGGACAGACAAATGCGTCAATCGCATAAGTATGGATAAGACATGACATTGCAAAGAATCATTACGTTACTACAACGATTCGTTTTTATAACCTGTGACGAAAAGCAGAGGTTGCAGTACCGGCTCCTTGTACTTGGGCTCCGCAATATGGTAGCAATATCCTCATCAAAGTACCTTTCTTTCAATATGATTGTTCGTGCATGCAATGCGGTGGGCTACACCCGCAGGCGAGGCCAGAGATGGGCAAATGGATACTCGAGAACATTCTAGCATGAGTAGATTTCCGTTATAAAAGCCCGCTTCAACTCCCAGAATGATACTTCGACGAACGCTCCAAGTTTGAGACACGCCAAGTCTAAGAATTGCAGGGTCTTGCGCTTGACCCAAGTAATGGCAGCGGGCAGGTCATAAAATTTATCTACCAAGAAGAGGTCAGAGAACTCTTTCGACCAAGACGCATGGATTTACTTCAGAGAGACACTGATTAACTTTAGAACGGGTTTCTGCTCAAGACAGCAAGAGTACCGTGCTGTATTTCTAATCTACTTTCACAAAATCCTCTCGACAATCCAAAAGATTGGCATGCTCAGGGTGCATGAGAGACATAATGGCATTTTAGGATAGGCGACCAGAGGTCTAAGAGCAGACGTAATTCTACAAGTTATACTAACCTCAGCTATAGTCACGCTCCTTGGAGTTTTATTAAAAAACTGCTGCCATCTGTATGGCTCTACTAAGCCATTTGAGTTCTTCTTTTAAAAAGGGATGGGAAGACTCCATCAACCTTAAGCACAGAAATATTAAATTCTCATTTTATTTAACCGGGTTATCAAATTCTACATGTTGATGTCGTCACTCCGTTTTTCAATAGAGCAGTTTTGCATTAATGACGGCTGTAATTTATGTCATACAGTGTGGTTTCATTTACGATCTGAATCTATCTTTGCCGCAACTTGTCTTGGGTTTGCACCCGAACATGCAGCCATGAAAGCTCACTCTTTTGAACTTCAAAGAGGGCAAAAATAGATAAAAGTAAATAAAAATTAACAGTTGGAACTAAGTGAGTGACCGTATTTGGGTGAAGTATACACTAAAATATACACTTGCTCCCCACATAGAATTATGTCTTTCACCAACTATTACCTTGACACCTTACTTTTTTGGTTCTGGATGAATTTTATGATCCAGTACAAGAGGAACAGAATGAACCAAAATATGAATAGCCATCACTTAACAGAGTGATGCCTCCAGCTAAAGTAATCGAGGGTATTCACAACAATGCTAAAATAGTCATGATAATCAAACTAAATCAAATTGGGGGGTTTTCGCGGCTTCTACGGAAATTGAAATAGGGATTTCAAAAAAACCAACGGTGATTATCTATCCCCGTTGATCAAAATCTTGAAAAAATTGTAATTCGTATGTCACATTTTCATGTAGCGAGCGCTTTCAAAATTATTATACATTATTAAAGACGTGTTTCTCATGGAGATGATCCTCCCTATTTTACTGTAATTTGAATACTGGGACTGTTATTTTTCAGCACATTCAAATCGGTTTTTTTTTTAAACCACTATTTAGAGGATCTCAGTTTCCGTTAGGTTTTGTTATTGGTTGTTGTGAAACCCCTTCACAAGAAATATGATCGACAAATCTTTAGGTCTCTTGAGAAACGGGTTAAGGCGTTTTTCATTTCTTTTAAAAAAACCAAGAAACGTATATTTCTTCATTTCTGATTTTTATTTTTAGGCTACAGGTTTGATTTAGATGCAATTTTCTTACTCTTTCGAGACATTCTAGATACATCTAAACTTTCCTCTGAAAGAAACATATGTATAAGTTTAATCCTTCGTCGCCACCTTGCCGCACAGCCCCATTTCCTTTATCATCGAGGACGTGTCCTAGGTGTTTCAACTCCCGATAATGTATGGAACAGAATTCCTTGAGTTTTGTAAGAATAAGTTTGACGTTTCTACTCGCCGTTGTACGATTTTCATTCCAAGTCAAGCCCTTGAGTTCCTCGAAGTCGCATTAATCGGATTACAAAATTCCCTCGTGAATAACTTGACGATCATGGTGGTCGGATCGGATATGCGACCGTACAACAATCCACAATAAGAAAGGGGACGTCAAGAGCACCCTGTTCAGAGAACACACAACGAGAAGAAGGACAAATTGCCAACCGAATGTTGCAAAACCCAAGTAGATCATTGTCGATCATAGACCCTAGTGTTGAACGTGGCTTTCGTTACCCATGACCCAAAAAAATGATTCACTGTACAATAAAATCAAATCAAATCTAGATAAACTGATATTATCCAGCATATATATTTTTCCACATTAAACTTGCTTGTACTCAAATCATTGATTTATTATTTGTTGCAAATGACTTCTTCCAAAATACATGTGAGAGACAGCATCTTTTTCAACCCTTTTCTTAGCAAGATTTTCAACACCGGAAGAAAATATTCTTTATTCACAAAGATGGACGTGAAGAGTGAAGAATGAAGAAGAACCTACCTTGACCACATAGCGAAGTCCTCGTGGAGGTTGCTCTCCTCTAAAGTAATCGGTGGCCCAGTGTGCCTATGTAACTGTTTCTTCATCGGTTGGCTTCTTCACTTTTCCCCTCTCCTTCACCATAACATCTGCCAACCCTGCCATTAGACCTTGACACATCGTGTTATGATAGCCCCTCATATGGAAAGAGCCACAAACTTCGCAGCCAAGCGGAACCGACTGGGCTTGACGTTCTCCCCAACAAACTCTACTACAGTAGTCTTCTTGTATTAAGTGTCAAACCTCCCAATTTTAAAACTTAAATCAAAACTCTTACCAAAAGATTTATCATGTTAAATTCATTAGTTTATAAAACACCATGTATACATACTTTGATATATTCAAAACATAAACTGATGACCAGATAAGAAACGAAATATTCATCACATCACTATGCTTATTTTGATTTAAAATAAAGATCTAGCAATGAACACCAACTAACATGGAATGGATAAAGTAAACGTTTCCTCAAAAAAAACTTTCATATAACTTTCATTTTTGTTAAGTTTCATGAATACCAAAAATCAACAGCAATCAAGTCAAAAACTATGTGAACGAACTGTATTCTTAAAAGCTGGTATTTGCTTTTTGAAATTATTCAAAGAGAAATATATATAGGGTTTAGGGTCTAAACCCTTAACCCTAACCCTGCATATATATATATAATTAAAATAATAATTAAATATTTCATATATATATATATATAATCTAATATACTGTTATTCTCAATCCAGTTCACATAAATGTTTCAATGAAATTTATCAAAACTATCACTAATTGTATATTTCGTGTAAGCAAGTTCTACAATAACATCTATTGAATAAAGCTCCGTAAAAAATGAAAAAATGAAACCAATTGAAGATATGTCAAGGATGCTCTAACTCTGCAAGACGATAAGTATCCTCTCCCGTTGGTCGAGAGCTAAAGTAAAAAATAATATATATATTGTTTGAATTGAAGACTCGTGTTTTTACTAGAAAACGCGAACTGGTGTAGGTAGATGTTGGAAAAGCAGAGGCGGTAGTATCCTTCCTTGAGGTACTCCTATAAGCAGAAGTGGCTCTGCTTTGCCAGCGCATACCAATTTCCAATAAAGCCCGAGAATGACTGTTATGATTGTTAAATCTTTATGATTTTTCCCATTTAGTATTAGATGAAATTCATAAGACCTTGTTTTTGTTGAATTTATAATCAACAGTGTTATTCAGATAACTTTTTGAATTAAACACAAAAGCAAAAAACAAAGTCATTGAAATTTATAAAATAAATAATAAAATAAATAAAAATTCAAATTGATGATAATATCTAGTTTAATTAACATGATATATTTAGTTTGAGAGTTGATGAATTGGTAAAGCTTTTTAAATTATTCAGTTTTTAAAATTCATATAAATTTAACAAAATCATATTTTTTCGATAAATTATTCAAGATAATGAATTCCTTTAATATCACTGAACTTTAACAGTAAATTAACTATCATTGATCCTGTTTTCTGATTAAATTTGGTATCTTATTATATGATGGAATTAAGGCTCGATTTTCAGATTATTGGATGTGTTTTGTAATATGATCAATTTTCAAACTATTCACCCTTTATATCTTTTTCCCAAAATTTCAAATTGAATCAAAAGTAAATTTCATCAAATTTGAGTGAACAAAGTAAATTTAGTCACTGAAAATAATATTAAAAAAAATACACAATAATCTAATCATATCAACATGACTTTAAAGCATATTCTAGTATTATTTACAAAAAAATTCATTTTCTACTTTAATTATATTTGATTGAACTTTAAATTTTAATTAATAATTCTTAAACAAAACAAAAAAACATATTTGAATCTCTATATTTTATGAATTAACATTCATAAAATATAGGATTCAAACGATGGAAGAGAATTGAGCAAAAATATTGCGATGCAACTGGAAAACTCAGAAATTCAAGATGATTTGAATTTTAGCAAGAGATTTTTGAATTTTAAAAATATTTTAAAATTGAATTTAATATTGAATATAGATATAAATCAACTATATAGATTGAGACAATCATCAATATTTAAACACTATCAAATGCTAAGTTTGACATGTCAAATACAACAGACATTTCTATTATTTTCTTTTAGAATGTTGAGCAAAATACATGTTTCAGGCTAAAAATTTTGAGTATCTTCTAAGAGTGATATGATGTAAAATCATGATTAAACTAACATGCTAAGATTGATTTGAAAAAAAATATGAATGAAATAACATGCAAGAGATAAGTACACACACAAAGTTTTTTAGCCTATTTTCTCATGTCATCAAGCAATTGAATGAGTATAATTAATTCAATACTTTTTATAGGATTAAATAAAACTTTCATACTAAAAAACTATAAAATGATCTTTACATGATATTGAAATTAATGAGATTCAACATGAGCTACAAAGACAAGAATAAAAAATCATATTGATGATTTAAATGATCTTATTGTGCAGATGTAAAAATCTTGGTGAAAAATTGAATGAAGTTAACAAAAACTTCTTTCAATTTTTGCAAACATATTTTTTAAAAAGAAACCTTTATTTTTAAATTCATTACCTACATTATATACTTTCTTTCACAAGTGTTACATCATTGTAATAGAAAAGTTAAATATAGGATGATCCAATTTTTTAAAACAAATATTGCTTAACAAAAAATATATTATTTTCTCTTCAATCGATTTAAACAAACCCAACGAATAATGTGAACCATGTAAGGTTCAACATTCAGCGCTGTGTTTGTTGAAGTCATAACACTCAAGGATTCAGAATCAAATAAATGATGAGATGAATTTTAGATCTACGTCAAAAAATATTTTTAAACAAAATAATATATGTTATATTAGAAATGAGGCAAAGATTTCCATGTCATAGACATTGTGGCAGCAAAATAGTAAATCTTTCTTCAGAATATGTTGCATACAAAAACTAAGAAGATAAAAATGATTTTTTGGACAATGTAATGTGTCTATTTTTTGTCTATAATTAGCATCAAATTTGAATTAACCCTATGTAGAGCTTAGATTAGTTTCATTCTTATCGGAGAATATAGTCGGTGTACTTGAAGAACTAACATTTCTTCAAGTTGAGACTTTTAGCATTAGGGTAGCTTTCAATAGGTTGGCTATGGTGTCCTGCTAGCTTTGACGTGCAATCTCTGAGGTTTGTAGTGGATTTGACTTGACTATCATGTGAAATTTTGTGATTTAAACAAGCAATGTTTGCACAAATAGTTTTCATTCGAATTTGTGATACATTGATGTACGTGTACACTCTCGTTTCCTATACTTGTGTGTGTGAGAGAGTGTGGCTAGTCCGCAATGTAGGTTATATGATGATACATATTCGCAACACAACAACTTTGTTATAAAGTTCAAACAATATTTACTTTGCATCTCATTCATTCAATCAAAGAGAGTATCAATAGATTTTTTTTTGTTATTGTTCATATTATATATGTTGTAAACAATTATTTTTACTTTTACTCAAAAACAAACATTGTAATTTAGAAAAAATAATAATTTATTATGTCAATTTAAAGAACTTGGTTTTATTTAAATGTTTGATCACTATGCACACATTGAAAAATGACATGAAAATCTTTGATATAAATATATCGTCCGTATCTCTTTATATGTTAGACAACTATGATCATCAAATGATGCATAAGATAAAAAAAATGCAAAGCTCACATACTTTAGTTTTTTATTTCAAAATTTTCTTAGTTCTTTGTGTGATAAATGAAAATACAAATGTTTGATGTAAAGATTTTTCTACAAATAAGTGAAAATTATCATGTTTTTATTAATTACACTAGCCATGACATTGTTATTTTGATGATAAAAACTAGCAAGACAAATCTAAGATACATAAAATAATAAGTTGTGCAATATATTATCATATATCTCAAGTTTATGTTTTATAAATGTTTGTGTTTGTTGCAGATCTATACAATGCCAAATCACTAGTTTTTTTTTGTAAATGCTAATTATGAGCAATATTTGATTGAATAGAAAATATTATAATTATAATACACAAAAAGATGGATACGCTAATTTAACATCTACAATGAAAAAATGAAAACTTAAATTTTTTTATTGATTACAAAAGCAAAAAATACAGCAAAATTCAAAATTTGTATTGGATAGACTTGTCATTGAGATTAAATTAACACATGAATTATGAATCTTTATTGTGAAAGTTATTATATGAAAGCTTTACATCTAAATGTCAATCAAGAAATATGTAATGGAATAAAATATAATGACGTAATTATATTTTTCATTCAATCTCTGATTGAGGAAACGATTAAGCTAATCAAAATTGACTCTTAACATAATCCCGCTAATGTTTTTGTCAAATTGATTCAATCAAAAAAATAAAAACAAATATCATTACACATTGAAGATTTTGCAAATGTACACAAGTAGAGTATACTAACAATTACATTATCTACATATATAATTTCATCATATTATACTTCTTCTAAGTTTTAGTTTTACAAACTTCTAGTTCACAAAATTCTCTATATTAAAAATAATTATGAAATTATTCATAAAATAATCATAAAGTTTACATACATCAAGATATGGGTCAAAAAATACATTTTGCCTCATATCTTATTTTTTCTGAAGTTAGACTAATCACGGTTAGTTAGTCGCATAGTGTTGTCTGTAGACTAATAAAGTCCTCCGCAATACAAACTTTAAAAATTTTATATTATTTTTGATATTAAAAAAATATTTTAGAGTATCATCATACTTTTTGGCTTTTTGATTTGTATTTGTGTGATCAATATATATCCTAGATCATAAAAGATTCAATTATAATCGTAAAATTTAATGTTTTTTTGATATTATTGTAAACTAATGATAAAATGAATATTTCGTTAAAATTTTTGTGAAGAGTACTAGTATTTAAAGAAAATATTTGACAATCATAAGATTATAAAATCTGAAATTCATGGTTTATTTTAGGAATGGTATATAGATATAAATTTAAAAAAAAATATATTTTTCCAAATTACATTTTAAGTTAGATTCTACACATTCAATAAATATCATGAATTAAATTTAAATTACTGTGTTAATCTGTAACTTCACACTTTAGTAGTTTTTACAAATTTCAATTTGTGATGATTTACAAAATTAAAAAGATCATGTCAACATATTCATGCCGAAACAAAACAGTATTTGGGAAAAAAATAGAAGTCACTTACGCATTTCAGAGGCCAAAGATACTAATGATAATTATGTCGTAAGGGTTCTGCTGATGACGGGGGTGGGATTGGGTTGCGTTGAGACGCTCCATGCATGGTCCGGTGGTGAATGTGGTAGGCCTGATGATGGCGAGATGATGATGACTCTGTCTACAGCAAGACAGTGGTGCCTGTCCCGACCCTGTCCCCTGAAAATCCGTGGGCGTGGAATGGAATCAGAAATTCCAATGGATCGGGAAAGGTACGAAACCATGGAGTGCACAGATGGACGCAAGGTGGCCGTTGGCAAGAACTGGAGGAGCAGCCGAAAGGTGAAGGCCAAGGGGAGGTAACGCAAGACTCGAGAATCTTCTTCGACGGCTCGGTCATGCGCTCAACAACATGAGATCCAATTATTGGTAGCACCGGCATGTTTCTCATGACTCTTTGTCGTGTGTATGTGCGTGCTCGAGTCCTAGTGGCTCGTGACCCTTGTGATCTTTGAGCGATCCCATCTTCGGAGAAAGCGGACGAGACTTGAAAAGGATGTCCCTGGCCGTCGATTGCAACCTCGCGAGTGCCTTTTTCCTCCGAAGCCGCCCTACGAGCCACCTCGTGGCGGCTCAACCACTCTCACAATCTCAACAGCTAAAGATCCAACTCGCGTTTTATGTCTGCTCTGCTCTTCCAACATAAGGATTGAGGTCGACAGCCTCGGCAAGAAATTCTCTGGTGAACAAGAGATTAGAAAGAAAAACGCAAATTTGGAAGGAGAAGTGTTATTGTCCGTCTTGACAATGAATGTTCACAACGAGCGTCAACTGACAGGACGGAGTACTCGATGGACGCGCTCGTTCTGTGCTTGGACGGTGCTGATGTCCTACATGCGTGTCCTACGGAGGTTTGCATGTGCCTCGATCAGGCTTGCCATGGAGTTTAGCTCGTCATACACTCAACGGGTCTCTCCAAACATAGTAGCTTCGGATCCCGCTCTCGATAGCTTGTGATTGTTATCATCTGTTAAGTATTCCAACGAAGTCAAGCCCATCCAATCGCAGTCCATTGAACTCAAATCATGTCTCGAAAGTTCTTTTCCATCACCTTCTACTTCTGTTTGAATCTTTTGTATCAAGTTCTTTCACTTCAGTGAAATTATTGCGGCAGATTTGGATCACGAGATATATAAAGAATACCCGGATGTGTTGCTATAGCTTGATGTGATGGCAGAGTAGTACTCTTACGTTGGAGGCACAACAAAAACTTTCGAGGTATGCCCATGTCCCCTTTCAAGGTCAAAAGACATGCCCGTATGTATTGTTACACGGGCATGTCTTTTGACCTTGAAAGGGGATGTATATATATTTGATGTATCAGAAAATATAATTTTATGAAAATCAATCAACACCAAAATGAGAGCTTCAAACCCACACCATAGTAGAATCTCGAAATGTCTATCTAAGGAATCAAAGAAAGAGAGAACACGTACTTATGTTAGCTGCAGGGAATTATGTGGCATGGAGGGAGTGAATAGAAGCAGTAAATACTACAGCACCAGCCATTTTCAAACCAGCCATCAAAAGTTGTGCAGAACAAAAGGGCCAGGCAATTCATGGAGGGAGTGCCATGTAGGAGAGCTAGATCTAGTTTAGCAGAGATCTTCCAAGCCTCAAGGAAATATAGTTACTCATGCTAGACATCCGGTTCATTTGCTGAAGGTAATAAGGTCGGAGGAACTGTCTACATATCAAATACCGACACAAAACAGCATTGCACATATTTGGCAAATCCTTCAGTTCCAAGAGCAGTTTTAGTCTCACGCAACCCCAACAACAAATATAAAATTCCATTTATTTTTTGACTTAGCACATCGTATATAATTCTAGAATATACATATAAATTTATTAGTATATACGGGCATGCCCCGTATAGAAAATGCGATTGAGGCATGCCCCCGTTGCCCGGGGTCATGCCTTTTGAGTTGTGCGTCCAACACTTCTCTTGACCTTTGGATCATGTGATAAAGAACCATTGCATAAGGCATCGTAACAAACAGAATGGGAAGGCCCATCAAGTTCTACACGGACGTAATCAAAGAACATCACATAGATCCAGTCACCAACAAATATGTCAAAGCGGAGTTAGAATATCATAAGTATCAAAATGTGTATATAGAACTAACTTCGATTGAAATATCAGAAATCTAGATTTTTCACTCTAAGAATTTCATACATATACATTATATGCTATATTTTATAGTATATTATATACTTGAATATATCACTATTATAATATATGATAATAATTTCCAAACATCGAAGTCTAACTAAATAACAAGAAATTAAACTACATTTCTACCCGTATATTTGAATATTATTGTTGCTCTAACTCCACTTGCCATCCAGTACTTTATATGATAAAATTAACTAGAATAGTATGATGTGATGGGTCGTAAACCAACCAACTGTTGTGCAAATAAAATTTACCAACACTCTCTCCTATATACATACACTCACGAGTGATTGATGACAAACATCACATGACATCGTAAATAATTTATCAGGACTTTTAGTGAGCAACCAAAAGTATAGAGAAATGCTAAATACTCGGGCATGTAATTTTGTTACAAGGCGAAGATGAAGGTGAACGAGGAGGTCAAACTCACTAATGCATGGCACTGGTCCAAAGGCAGGTTTTTTGTGGAACGAAGAGAAGACGAAGGCTTGATCCGCGAAAGTGAATGAAACGGTTCGTTATATCGCAAGAGTCGACAGCAAGAATTGTTCCCTCGCTAGCAGGGCTTATGTAACAGAAATGGAATCCCTAAGTTGGCCACGGTCCGGTTAACGGTTAAACGGTTCAGAAAAAAAGGCGGAAAACCGGAAACCGGTCTCAGAGAAAATTTGTTACCGGATAAACGAGACCTACGATTAACCGGTTAACCGCCGGTCCGGACCGTGGCCACGAAATGAACTACATTACTTAGGGTGACAAATTTTCGGACCGAATTTTGGGACTGGTTAACCGGGACCGAAGGTTAACCGCCATTCCGGACCGTGGCCAAGCCTACTGCTGTACGCTGCCCCGAGTCGTTTCGCCACTGAGCAATAAACATCGACATGAAGGGACGCCCTTCATGGCTGAGGTCATGTGTCATGTGTTTGTGCAAAGGTTGTTTTTTTTTCAAACGAAGGTCAGCCCTTCCATCGGCGCCTTCGAAGCATGAATTGATAATACTAATGACCTTCGAGAAGTCCCAAATATTTGAACACAAGTCAAAGATTGAACCGTCGCATATATTTCATATGTGACATGTTTATGATGATGCAAGTCAGTTTGAGCTGAAGTATGTGGATTGGAATTTAAGAGTAGCGGATATTTGACCCGTATCGAGCAGTAATTACCCCTGCTAAGAATATCTAGCGGCAAGTCATGTTCCAAAAACTTCAGTCACAGACCTGAATCCGGATGCAACTGACTGTCGCATAAAACACAATGTACTCTCTCCAGATCGTTTGGATGTTGCACTCGGTCCATTTATTACAACGTGCGAGCGACGAGGATGCACGATTCCACTCACGGCACTGAATAATTGTTCAGATATTGACGAGATTCGTACCAACACAAGATCCCTCCCATTGAAGGCAGAGGCTACCAACGTCCCAACATCTGTAACCAGCAATGCAATGCATACGAAATGGTCGTGAGGTGATATTGGCCTTAAAGGCAAACGCAGATGGATGATTGAGCTGCGGACGCGCCACAGAGGTGGGAGGGAGCTGTATGGTCAATCTTGTGAGATTAAGGAGCTAGATGAAGTGAGGTTTTCCTTCCCCTACTTCACTGCAATCATTGGTTGTCAGATCCTCCGTCCAAGTATGAGACATACTCAGGCAAACAAGCATGAGGGAGTTTGATGTGCTGACATTGTCTTTACTGCACTCCAGGAGTTCCCTTCGGCCGTACCCATACCTCTCGTTTCCTCAGCTGTTGTTCACAGTGTGGATGTATCGTAATTCAAAAGATATATCTGTTGGTTTCCGTTAGGAATCATTACGACGTCATTCAAGTCATGCTTATGAAGTGGCGCTTGTGCACTCCCAGTATTGGATCCATCGGCAGCTTGCAGAATTGAACGGAAGTACAGAGTGATGAACTAGCATAGACCCGCAGGGCAGCTCAATACACTCGCTGTATTGGACAAGCTCTACAGACAGAGTGAACACTGTCGTGAGCAGTAGAGATGCCATTAAGTTGCACCTGATGCTACGAAGTGAAACGCGTTACCTTCTGTAGCGTGCAACAGGAACACATCACAGCAGTCACGACCGGACGGTGGCCCCAAGCCATCTTCAGTGCTTGCTTGCTTGCCTGAGTTTAAAGTCCAAGGCGGGAATAAACTAGTTGCGGTTTGAAAACCTGATCCTGATCGAAACTCAAAGCAGTCACGATGTGCTTTTGTCGTACAAACAGCGATCTTGGTTGATCAAGAGTTAAAGGTGACCAAAAGGTCCTTTCAAATATTTTGTCTCTGGATGGGTGCAAAATCTGAACTGGATGGAAGGTCACTACTCTGTACTCGAGTTTTTTTGACATAAGGTTCTGGCAGCGCAGAGATGCAGACTAGGCGGAATAAACTTTACAGAGTTCTGACAACATCATTACTGCAGCAAATGGGCGTTTGCTACTTTGGCAGTTCCTCTCCTGTTATGTCAAGGAAGGAAGTTGGTACTGTAACATATTTCCCGAGGACATAAATGAGAGATTGCATCCTGCTGCTGTTGCCTGGTCTATGTATGTCATCGTAATTTGTTATCCACTACTTCACTTGATCGCTGATGCGCATTTCTTCTGCGGACAGTTGAACGCATCGAAAGTGATAGGAGGGGTCGCATTGCAGACATAGTTCGTATGTGCCGGTGACGACGACCGGTAACAGTCTTCTATCATCAGAAGCCAGCGAGCCAGCCGCAACGAAGATATTGCATTATTACGAGCTGCCTGAGCAGCAGGAGCAGCAGGTGTAGCTTCAGCAAGATCCAATGAATTTATCCATCTCCAGGAGATTCAGAGATCCGTGGATGATGCTGCCATTGTATAGCGTGTTGTCAGAAGCTACATTGGCCCCAGCTCACGTACCATCACGATGGACCTGGTCTCTACAGTCTACCAAGAGTCCAATCCAGACCAGACCAAACCAGACCAGGTCAATTTTTAAGGGGGATTCACACTGTTGTTCAAACGAGTGTTCACAGAGGACAAGGACAACACTAACGAGGTTCTTGCTCGGACTTCAAGAGAAGGCAGAAGCAGTTCTGTTTTTCGAATCCTCACCTCACTCTGCCTTCCTCTTCCCTTTACAGTACAGTGACGAGCACTTTGGATGGGGACGGTAACCAGCCGAAACGTGAGCAGTTTCTGAACAGCTGTTCAGACAAAGGTCCACGGTGCTGATGAGACCCATCTTCTGCAGCTGACTGTCATCACAGTCAGGGGTCGGCACTGTGTGCAATGAGAGTTCGATCAACCTCGGGGGAGACGGAGACTAAAAGAGAGAAGTTTGCTTTATTCAAGCGTATGTGTGTGTGTAGGAGGAAGGTCAAGAGGGAAGGAGGATGAGTGTACAGTCGATTCACTCTCTAGTTCAGGGAGGGGCAGACGGTAAGATGACCGTCCTCATCATCGTTGCGGATTGTGGAGATATTACCAATCACACGTGGAGAGATGGTGGATTGGAACTTGGGATAGAGAGGAATTTTGCCACCCGCTTGCCCGGCCTTGAGGAATTTATCTGTTTGCCTTCTGGGAAGTCGGCATGCGTAACGCAATGCAATGCAGAAGAGCAGACGAGCAGCAGAATCATCTGAGCACGAGTCACCCAACAGATCATTCTGGCCGAGCGCCTGGGCTGACATTCTGACACCCTGGGCCCACAGCACTTCCCATTCAGCATGCACCTTGAATGAGCACCACCTTCTCCTCTGCACCGAGGATCCCTAGCGATCTTGCACCTTTGCCGGAGAGCCAGTCGACCGGCTCCAGTAGCACCAGGCAGGCAGGCTCTGTGCAGAATTCCCAGCTAGGGGAGAGAGCTCGTCTGGACTAGGACTGGGACGGGACTGACCGGACTTTGTGATCTGAGTCTCCCCCAGCTCACGCAGCAACAGCAACAGAGCGCAGCAGAGCTCGCCCACCAGCTGTCTGTCTGTCATCACGAGTGACCATGAAGAAACAGGAGTGTGGTTCCACTGATCGTTTGGGTACGTGATGCCAGTAGAATCCTGTAGGACCTTTCATATCCTCATTCCATGGAATACCTGACCAGTCCAGGCCAGTCCACACTCCAGCCCTCACACCGAAAAGTAGGAGGAGGCGGAGAACTTGGATCTCAAATCGTCCTTCGAGAGACAGACACTCCTACCAATTTCGTCCTGAGCTAGGGTGGAATTTCACCACAGCTGACACCATAGCTAGGCTGCAACAGGCCTCATGACATTATGTGGAAGTTGTAGATAATGAGCGCCCCGACAAGCTCTGGTCAAACGAATGCTGTCACTCATGTGCAGGTACAGGTTTAAGGTAATCCACTACATGTTCTGGGCCCGCCGCCCGCCCGCCTTTCTCTCGCAATTGCCTGTGCTGCTCCAACCCCTTTGCCTCCTTATCTACCCAGCCATCATTCACGGTAACTCTGCAGCCCAGCGCTGCAATGTCGAGCTCTTTTGCTTGGAATTGACGGATCTCAAACTTACGGAGTGAAAGCTCCATAACGGTGCCTGCTTGCTTGCTGAAGTAACAAAAGTCCCTCGTCTGCACTCATGGTTTTTTCCTTCTCGCCATCGGAGAGAGGAGGGCTGCAAGATAGATCTTGAGCTCCAGACAATCATTCACTTGTTGTATTATTAATCTGAGAAACGATGGGCACTCACTCGCTCCCTCACCATGTCGACCGTAGATTGAATGAACGAATGTGACTCTAAGTCCTCCTCAGGCTGGAAAGGGGGTTTACGGAGAAATGCTGTGTTTCCTCTGGGGTGTCTGGAAGCCTCCATGATCGATGAGTGAGGAAATGTCCATGACCTGACGATCAAATGGTTCTGAGTCTGAAATGGATGAGCATCAGAATGTCGAGGGTCGTGGGCATTATGGGCAGATCGTGGACGTGAGGGAATATACGCAAGCAGATCCAGGCGACTAAATGCCCCCGTAGTCTTGGAGGGAAGGGGAGCTCATATCACTTCAAGACCAAGCAAATTGTAGACCTTAATCTGGGGGTCAACTAGAATATCTCGAACAGTTTTGAACATTGCACTGGCTGACTTATGCTACTACAACCACCAACACTATTTCCACATTCTGGAGAGCAAACAGGAGCTCGCTCAATCGCTCTATTTTCGCAGAGCTCTGAGTTTACTCTCTGAGAGTCTCGTCCCTCACTTCCTTTGTCACTCCTACACTTCCTCGATGTCCTTGAAAGTGCAGTGGTCTGACCTTTCAAACCCGCCAGTCCATTTGGTTCATGATCCATTCCAACGAGAGCGTTGTCCTCTCGGCGAGTGCTTTCGTTTTGAGTTGGGAAGAGGAGTGGTCTGGTCCGGTCTTCTGCGGTTTATGCTGCAGCTACTGAGGAGCAGCTGATTGGACTGATAAGCTGCTAATTGAGGAGTTTTTCTTGAGAGATGAATATGGTTCGGTCGTTGCTGTGCCCCGGGTCTTGGGCTCAGAATCCTTGCAAGTGATGGGATTGTCCTCAGTAATGAAAGCTCAATCCCCCCAGTCGCAAGGACTCTGACGTACAAGTTTGTAGCTCTCTTCTGGAACAGTTATCGTTCCTCGAGTGGTTCAATTGGTGCTGTTGTCCAAACGAGGTATGTGCCCTCACTGCCATGCGCACGAGCACCTCTCTAAATCTCACTCAACACTTGCGGAATTTGTGATGAGAATGCATGGATAGCTCTTGATAGTCGTTGTCTGCACAGGGTCTGCATTGTCTGATTGCAGTCGCTATTAAATGCCGAAAACCTTATACCAGTTCTCTCTCGTGATACAATTTTCCGTCATGTTCTTCGCGGGCAGTCGACATCTTCTCCTGTGTCAAGGCACGAGAGACTGCGATCAACTCGTGCCACGTTCTTTTCAAAGCGGATGGTAAGATGCTGCTTCTCTCTTGGTGTTTTTTTGGTGGAAACGAGAACTCATATATCTTAAAAGGCTCTCACGTACACCATCTCGTTATATGCAATTCTGGGAGCTACTTCACTGGTTTTCGTTGAGAAACATCTATCTAAACACATTCTGTTCTGGCAAAATGTGGCAAGGCTTTCGTTGGGTTGGAGCCATACTCCATGATGTTCACTAAATTCGGGCTGTTCACAGAAACCTCATGCTACTCATGAATCGTTGCCGTTTGTCAAGTGTTGATAATTCTTCTCTGGGGGCAAATAACCACATTGCCCATTCAAGGTGTTAACCTTATTACCGAATTTACTCCCATCTCATTTCTGGAGCAGTCTCTCTTCCTGGTGGGCAACTTTTCACGGCTTGCCACTTCACACTAGGATTAGCCTCGAGTATTATTGGGAACGAAGATTGGTGTTTACTCAGCAACACTTACTCCAGTTCTAGCATTGTCTGTGTTTTTCAAGCAGGATGATTTTCTAATCCATTGTCTCTCAAACTCTGGCTAAACACCGGCAGGTCATCACTAGTACCTTGTAGGAGTTTCTTGTTGATCGAAAAGCCGCACGATTTCACAATTTGCGTAGCCTCTCCTCGTCGATCAGTTTCTGAGAAGAACACTGACATGTTCTAGACAGTTAGCTCCTCCAAGATCAAATGTTAGTGATCTCGTCATAGAAAGTTCCATCTTGCCGTAGACCGCATGTGGACGGATTTGTATGGTGGAAACATTGATGATAATGTTACGGCAATGCACAGAGCGCGAGGAAGGATCAAAACATCCTCATTTCAGATTCGCACGAATTCACAAGTACTGGAGCAGCAGCAGCAGCATCAGCTTGGGTGAGATACTTACTTCGACGGAGCAGACTGTCTGTACCAGGCTGAGGTGCGTACTGAAGTGTGAAGTGTGAATAGACGCATGTCCACTCGAGATCTGAAAAATGCTAAAATGGCTTGATGTATCAGAAGGGTAAGGTCCTAAAACTGCGTATGATGGGTTAAGGGGAACAGAATCCACCACGAAAGGGGAAGTCAAACGTCCTTGTTCTCAGTAGAGAATCCGCCACATTCACCTAAGCAAGATGCTTCTGGTACGATGAAGCGTTACGGTGATTCCAGCAGCTGAAGGTGATGCAAAGGTTACATCAGCGTGCATTATTGCCAGTATCACCGGATGCAAGGTCAGGCCAGTCCAGTCCAGTTTATGTACCTACTCTGAAGCGTCAACGTCCGGACTCGTCTATTTTGATCCACCGGCTCAATTGTACGCTCGGTTTAGTGTCGAATTGTGTCAAAATGTTTACGTGTGGTATACTCGACAGAAAAGACACTCAGAGAGAGAGAGAGAGAAAGAGAGAGAGAGGAGTGAAGATAATCGAAACGTGGGCTTGATCAGTGGAATCTAAGTCATCTAAATGAGGCAGTTATGTCATCGGCCGAGATGCGAATCTTCTGAGGAGCACCGCATTTCGAGACTTCATTGCATAGTATTTGATATCTTCTGCTACACGAGGAACAAGGAGGAACTGCGTAGCCGAGCATTTGCCCGCTCAATGCACAGGCATATACCCGGACGGATCATTTGCAGACAAAGTGTCCTCGCACTGACAGACACTCCCATTGGATGGGAAGAAGCTGGGCCCGCCGAGAATATCTTTTTCACACATTCAAAGATAGTACGAAAAAGGGCTTCTTGTCCAAGGCCAAGCCAGGCCAAGCCAGGCCAGCCCCGGCCATCCCCGGCCCAACCTAGCCCAGCAGCAGCACAGTAGTGATCCATCCTGCACGCGTACTGACTGACCCATCCTTGGCTTCAGAGAGCCCAGAGCCGTACCAATGGAACACAGGATATCAGGTCTCCGACCTGGATCCATCTATCTATGCGTGACAGCTCTCCCTCCCTCGCTCGCTCTATAAAGCGAGGGATGCAAGCAAGCGAGCAAGCAAGCATCACATAAGATGTCCAACCTGCCATACATTTCAGTCCCGCCAGAGAGCTGCATGGACCAGCCAATGAGCTTCTGTACTGACAAGACATCTCCGAGGACCCTTCAGACTCCACCGACTCCATCCATCTTCTCTGTCACATGTGGACACAGCTTGGTAATCTGGTTGGTTGCACAGCAGTACACACCCCACACCCCACCCCCCTACCCTCGGACCCTAGCCTTCCCTCCCTTCCCCTCCCCTCCCCTCGATGCGTCGCACTGCACTAGAACTTTGCCCGCTCTACATTTTGTGGATCTCCATGTTCATCTGACTTGAACGCTTTTTCATTACGCAGAAATCGCTCAGTTTTCATGGCCAGTGAAGCGATGGAAGTCGCATGCATGCGCCAAGGCAAGTCTCCTTTTTTACCCTCATTAACAATTGTATTTCCCAGTTGCCCCTGGCTCTGGCTCTGGTGCTGGCTGGCTGGCTGACTGGCTGTCAATCTTCGGACTCCTGCTTCCTCCTCTTCCTCCTCTCGCTGACCCGAGGGTACAGTGTACCATGCTCGCTTTTCTTTCCTCCTTTGCGTCCATTCTTGTCGGGTTGCCATTGAATGAAGTTGAGGTGTGATATCTTGGAGATGCAAAGTGGACTGTCCGTTCTAAATATCGTCCAGCGATGGTGGAGAATCTTCATGAGTGAGACACACATACTGTACATCATCGGCGGTCGACCAAGGGCAGAGCTGTCCTTATCGTGTACACTTTGGCCATCTTCTTCTCTCGTGTGTAGCTTTGAATTGCCTGCTCTGGTCGTGATTTTGTCACCTGTAACAGTCATCTTGTCCACTACTATCAGCAGTCTTCGCTGGTTTCCGCCCACTTCTTCTTCTTCTTCTTCTCGATGTGCGTGTAGTGTATGTTCCGCACCGAATTGTCCTTCGAATTGTGGAATCGTCTCCACCAGTTCTCCATGCATCAAGTGCGAGCGAGGGCACGAGCTTCGCAATGGGGCCACCTCTGCTCTTGACTGCAATCTGGGTGTTCGACTCGGGACCCCGGTCTCGGCTCTGCTAGGCCTCGCTGGAATGTCACTCCACTGAACCGGACAAAAATTTTTCCGCCTTGTGCATGCGCAGCCTACGGAAGCTAGCTAGCAAACAGTTGATGTCCGTCCGAGAGTGATGTCTTACTGCGTATTGCGTTGCGTGAATGTAGTTATACACTTTGGTATATATAGGCCACGCTCACCTCTGAGCATGTCATTGTCAATCCACAGATTTCAAATCTGGAAGTTCCACAAGAAACAAATATGCAATTCTATACGAATTTGTCATTTTCAAGTGAATGGAGGCTAATCGTCACGCGGCTCGTCCAACGTTTCATCTTCAAGCGTGGTGGAATCTCCCTCATTGCAACTTTTGCCTTGATCAATGAAATGCTTCCAACAAGTACCTCTATAACCTGCCCGTGGGCAAAGATTATTGGCAGTCAAAGTCAGCCCCTAATGAAATCATTACGTCCAAATTATGAGTGTTCTATGCCTGGATTCATTCTCAAATACGGAAACATATCCAGCCGACTTGTTAGAGAACTAGAGTCAACCCCACGACGTGCTCTCTCAGTTGGTTACGAAGTAAAGGATAACGAGAGAGCACCTGAATAAGTTCTTCTACATTGACGGGAGATACCATACATACATCGTAATATGGACTGTAAGACAAATAAAAGTGTGGTAAGAGCAGCATTATCTTGTATTCATCTCTTCTGGCAATAAATTGAAGTATAAATCATCTCGTCGATTGCTTCTCGACCAACTTTCTTATATTGAAAGTCGCTCAGCATGTAATCCAGATGGTAATCAAACCTAAAATGGTATAGATGTACGAGAAGGGAGGGATTACGAAGAACTTATCTAACAGTAGCATCCTTAAGTTGGAATCTTGATAGTGACACTTGATCACCAAATTTATTTTCATTGTAAATTTATGATGTATATAATCGATCACTAGGTGACCACAAATATGATCTCAAGTAAGGGAAAAAATACACATAATATTGTGTAGTGTGTCAAAAGAACTTGCTCTCTTTCCGGAAGGTACTTCCAACTCACGACTCCTCAACTGACCAGAATCCATTGGCCCGGAAGTGGAAAAGCAATCCACAAGAATACAAAGAGAAACGAAACGTTAAGAAAGGAGGAAATCAAAGCAGAAAAGCGTCGGATGACTAAAAACCGGAGGACAAAGTCCGAAGCTAGTGGAATACCAAACGCAACCAGAATCAAACGGACAAGTGGATACGATATATAATAATCAGTAGTATATCTGTGAGAAAGAGAAGACGGTTGTTATGAAAGTACTTAAGGCCACTGGATGGATTTGATCCAATTGTACGTGTTGACTTTCCAAAACTTCACAGCAGTCAAGGTTCAGACAAAACTTTCCATCCTCCATTGCCCTTCTTCAAGCAGGTTTTCTCTTCATGCCGCTTACCCTCCTCCGCGACAGGCTGCTCAGATAGATGTTCGTTTGGTTTGCTCGCTCGGGCCCACGTGTTAGGCCTTTTATCTCGACAACTGTATCGGAAACCTTTTGCATCTCTCCACTCTCACCTGTTGTTGTCCCTACATGATGATATGAACTTCAAAGAATGGACAGGTAAGCTATCATCGTCCAAATTGTAGACATGTACAAGAAGGAGAGCTTATCAAGAACTTATCTGACAGTGACTTGCTCAAAGCCAACGTGCAGCGAACTTATTTGCTGCACCGTCCACCAATCAGTTACGACTACTGAATCAGTACTTGATGGCACCACCACCACTACTACTACTACCACTACAGTTCGTTGCAACCTAACAACAACACACTGTTATTGATTCGGTTTCGGCATCCATCATCCATCTATTTTGAATCTTGCAGAATTGATCGCAACCTTAAACTACTGAAACCAGAGTAAGGTTTCAGATGATTGAACTTGGTCCCGAGGGCTAACACAGTATGGGTTGGGTTGGGTTGAGGTTTGGAAAGAGGAGAAAAGAAGGAGGGGGACGAGGCAGGGGAGTACGGCTGACACAGAAGAAAATGACATACACAAAAGCGCAGAGCTGACGTGATATTCATATAACACGAGGATGTGGCATATGCGTCAGACGCCGAGATTGAAGACTACCGGTAGTGATGTCCGCCGGTGCACAAGATGAACTGAAAGGGCGTTCCGTGTTCGAGGAAGGCAGTGGTGCACACGGATCGAGGAAAGGTGGCTGGACTCTCATAGGACCTTGCCTTTACTGTGGAGGGAGTGTGGTTCTAAGATATGGAGACGAGTGGAATTGTATTAAAGGAAACCTCGAGATGTTGGAGATTAGACGGGAAGAATGTAGAGTCAAAAGCAGCCGCCATTGGAGGTCAAAGAGGGCCCTGTTTCAACGGTGTGCAGTGAAGAGACAGTTGAGCGAAAGATATTGAGCTTGCGCTCGAGACCAAAGATCAAAGAAACCCACATATTGACCCCAGGCCCGTGACAACTATTGACGATGGCAGTAAGAGAAATATCTCTAGGATCTGGAGACGACCAGGGACACGTCTATGATTCATCTTCCACCAGAGATGTCAGACTATCTCAAGTTTGGTGCATGCGATACGGTACAGTACTCACTCATCCTGAGACGTACAGACCAAGCCATCGCAGTAGTAATAACATGCACGTACTGTCAAGACTCCGAAGGTCCGTTCCTGGTGATGCAGTGACTCACCTTCTCTGTTACGAGGTGACTGCTGCACACTCCCCTGGGTGTTCGTGCAGACCTCCATCGATGCAATGGCCAACTCTCCGGACCGGAACGACATTGAAGGTCTTGGGACCCTTGCGCACGTTGGGGGGCCTTCAACGTTAGACTTAGCGAGGATAACAATGCAGCGCTCGCTGGTACCCTGGAGAGGAATTTCGGGCAGGCTAGTACCCGGCCACACCGTCGAGAGTGCTAATACGACTCGGATTCATGTCTTGCTGATTCCGAGCGTAAGGATCTCTACGGCATGGCATGTAAGAGTACGTGTTTCCTGCACATGAGTGATAAACAGCTTGGAGCGTACAGCGTTCGAGAGGAGGCATACAAATCTGCTAGACCGCGTTGAGGATACAATCGCGAGGCCTGAGATGCAATGCAGAGGGAGGAAAGCGAGGAGTTCCACACGAACGCCATTAAAGGTACCACCACCACTGTACAGTCTCCTACGTAGGCCAGTTGGGAGTCCAGACACCTTTCTGACGAAAGAAAGAGCGACTCTTGATGTCTGACAAAGGCTCGCTCACAGTCGAGGTGGCGATTGATTATTCCTCACGCGGTTTCAGAAAGACTACGGGGAGAGTCCCGAGATTTAATTAGGCAGAACGAATGACCTGGCCGGCCTCGGAAGAGGATTCTCTGATCACATCTCAGGTGTAAACCGATATCCTTCCACTGCTCGTCACGCTGGGCAGATGGACGTCACATGTCCGTGGGGAGTATTCCTGTGCCAAGTCAAGCGGCACTGAGGAAGGTCTGTCGCCGTCCAGCGACGCCAAGCCTCAAATATCACGACTGTCGCGTCTACTGGAGATAGCAAACCAAGGCGAAAATACATACAAGACCATATCGTTTCGTCAACGGCCTGCTCTACTCGAACCTCATGCACTCAATATCTATCATTCACTCAGCGAGGACCGTCCACCTGGACGAGACAGTACACTCCCAGTCGTCACCGGCAGATTTCATTTCGAGGTCGAGAAGCCTGCCGACGCAACATGCCATGACTGGCACTACATTCGCGGTCAGGCACGACATTGAGATGTCGGTTCATCGTGATTCGCTTCTCCGCATGGTCGGTCGGTCGATTCATGCTATTAGGGCAATCGAGGCTTAATCACGCACACATGCAGCGGAAAGAAAATCGCAAAGGATGATTGATTCCCACTGACATTCCTTGGAATCTCATTGTTCGAAGAAAGGCGCACTACTTTCAAGCGGCAGACGATGAGCGACGACGTGCTGGGCACACACTCAATTGTGAATTGTACGACGACTTGTGATGTAACATGGTAAAATATACAGAAAGTCGATCACATGATCATGACTCAGCCAAGCCTCCAGCGCACAGCCTAGCTACAGTTGATGGTAAAAATATACAAAGAGTCAATCTCATGATCATGACCAGCCCAGCCTCCAGCCCACAGCCTAGCTACAGTTGGTGCTACAATATACAGAGGAATTGTTCTCATGATCCTACGAGCAAGCCTCGAAACCGACCGAAACCTAGCTTAGCTAAAACAGCTCTTGACAGTTCCCCAGAAAAAGCTTAATACAGTGAATTTAGCAGGCCAGAACCTTCCCAGGTATGCCAGTCTCCTACTTTCTGTGGCAACAGTAGTGACTCCTGAGCTCCAAAGCTGCATACGTCAGTCAGCCTCCCAACCTGGAAAGAGGAAAATGAATTTTGGCTACATTTGAACTTTACAGGGTTAAGATCGTATTGGTACACACAAGAGGCCTTTTCATTCTACCTAGGCTGCTACCGCTGTTGCTGCTGCTGTTGCATCCATCAGTCAATCACGAGGATCCAAACGACAATTTGGTCTGGCCTGGTGTATGGTCATTGAAAATGCGTAGCGACGAGAAATATTTAACTGTAGATATAATGAATGTGGACTGACCCATCTTAAGGGTTGCCATACTTTACGTTAAGGGCCCGGAAGGATTTCTATAGCCCGGTAGCGGTCCTCGCCAACTCCTCCGCTAGTTGCCCTCCACGAATCTTTTGCTTGCTGTCGAGCCTTCCTCCTGTCCTGTCGTCGTTCTGTTCACTTGCACTTCCTGCAAACCGGTTCAAAATGCGACTCGAGAGGGTGTCAGAAATAACTTCAAGTCTTCTGCAGTTTACAAGATATAAAATCTCAGGCAGCGTGTTGCTGGTTACTAGAGCTGATCGCAGCAAGATGACAGTCTTCCACACGTTGTTCCTTCTCAATGCATCATTCAGTTCCCCAAGCGGATGAATATTGTGCTTACAGAGTGGAAAAAGTGGAAAGACCGGCTCGAGTAAAACGTTAACTAACATATACATCACATAGGTATGGTAGACCTAATCAAAATAATAAGAAAGGCTTTAAGACAAATGCAAGACCGACCTTGAGATTTGAATCACATTTGATAAGTCGATAATTCCACGAGGGTGTAAGTTATGACATGAATTTAGTCCATATACTACTTCAGCATCAACATTGCACACAGCAAGAAGTATAAAGAAGTAGAAAAACAGGGATCGAGTTCTGGGATGACATTTGTAACTACAAATAGCTGTCAGTCCTCTGACTCGAAGTTGAGAAGCTGTGCACATTACACTCGAACCTCGCGTTAACTAAAAAAAACTGTACACGCCAATGGATTTTTCTATAAATCAAAGTAGGACACTTCAAAGGTGACCTTGCTACCCTACAACACGAACCCACTTCTCCGCGCACTGGGAGAGAGTTGAGAAATCATCTCTGGAAAACGTGAAAATTTAAGAGAAAAAAGGTGCAGACGTATTTGGTGCCAGATAAAGTCTACTCCTGGAACACCTACTTACTAGTTCTGACTATGTCATCCACCTATCGTTATTACGTTGAGAAATTTCCCTCGCCAATTTATCCTATACACTGTCTAGCTACTCTGTTTTGTTTTAGATGCAATGAAGCTCGCACGTGGAACTGATCTCAGACAAATACAAGCTTATCATGTCTCCCATCAACATTAAGGGAAGGAGATGATAATTGGAAAACTTTGTGAGGTTAGTACGTCAAAATTATCCATCCAAGTTCTTTGTAAAATCTATCAGCCTGCACCGCTGATGTCCTCTGCCCGGGGAATATATACTGAGTCGGTTAGGCAGTGCGATGAGGATAATTTCAGGAAGGATTTCACTGTACCTGCTGGTGCAATAGCTGTAATTTCCGAAAGCAAAGACGTATTTGAAAGTCAAGAGACTGATTGTCTCAAGAAGATGTGAACGCATATGTATAGTTTTCAGGGAGGTTTCTGTGAGACACCAATCATCCTCCCACGCCAATCATCGGCTCCTCTGCTTTTAAAAGGAGACAGTGCAGTTTCTGCAGGTGTCTGACCCCATCCTGATTTAAGTGTCCGACTTGAATCTGATGCAGAACGGACGGCTTCTGCTTCCAAAGTAGTCTCTGCAACTCCATCCAAACTAAGCCCGTAAGAATCTTATTTCTTTCCGGAGAAAATTCGTGAGTATTCATCCGAGGCTACAGATGAACGCTCACAAGACCACCTACTCTACTTATAAATCGATGAACATCTAAGGAGCCCACAGAGCTCTCTTCTTTGTGTGAGCTCTGGGACAAACAGAGATCCCCATTCAGATACTTCCAAAAATCTTCAAGGCCCAAATTCTAGGGTTTACGCGGAAAAAAAAATCTCCTAGGTACCCCTCTTCCCAAAGATCTCACATCATGCGAATACATCTTATATCCGTCATATACCAATTGCAGTATCTATCAAAAGCAACAAAAATCGATCGTCTACCCGCAAGACAATAGCAATATTTCAGTATCAGAAAAGCACAAAGGGAGTAGCCACAGCAGAGGCTGCAAGATAGATCACTCCATGAAAGCACATCCTCTGCTGCTCACGAGTTAAAAGTAGGAAAAAATCTGGCATTAACAGCAGCATCGCGATCTAGACAACAGCGCTAGACAAGACACGGCACTTAAGTCATCACAAACAGGAGGTGAAAGATCATGGAAAGGTATTAGGGCGGCAAGGCGAGACAGAAGATCAACGCCAAGAGTTTCCAGTCGATCGGACATGATCGGTCCAAATTTTGAAGTGATCGATTGCCTATCCGTCGACGGTGATATTACTACCGTGATCTAGAGTTTTAAAGGATAAAGACGACCTTTTCAACTCAGAACAGGACTCAACTATGTACGAGATTCGCCATGAGAATAAGCTTGCAGCAAAAGTTACTCGAACAAAACCATGCATCAAGTACGAAAGACGAGGGCAAGGGACTTACAATCTTCACAATTAATCACCCACTCATGACTGCACAGTTGTAAATAAATCCACTGGTCGGCAGCCAAAGCTCCGTGACAAATCTCCACTTGTCACCTTCATCCACCGAGGGCCTGTAGGCATGAATTTCAGGCAGGAACTGACCTGGTCCTCGTCCGCCAATAACGTACAGTTCATCTCCCACAGCCTTGAAACCCAAACCCCATCCATTCGTGTTTTCGGCTCGGTGTGGAACTTTTTCCAGCAAATGCCACTGCTTCAGTTCCTTATTGTAATGCATGAGCATGTTCTCTATTATATTAATACCGTAAAGTTCGTTATTCAGCACGGCTACCAAGGGTGGTGCGACTTGCGTGCTAGGAACAAAGGACTGCGGCCACATGCCCTCAATCTGGGTCCAGGTCTTTGTCACAGGATCGAAGACTTCCCCGGAATGCAGAATAATATCTTTCTGCTGTAGGCCACCAATTACATGGAACTTTCCATCCATTACAAATCCCGAGCAACACTTCCTTTCGGTGTTCATGTCAGGAAGCAATTCCCACGAGTCGGTTTCTGAGTTGTATCGCTCGACAGACTTGAGGATAGTACCTCGGCTTGTACCTCCAGCAAAATAGGCATATTCGCCGAAAGAAGACGAGCCAAAAAGGCATCGATCCGTATGCATCTTCGGAGTGGTCGACCACACACTCTTGATAGTGTCGAATCTCCAGATCACATACCCATCGCCACCTTGCCCTAGAACGAGCAAGTTCAATCCAGCTACTGTGCTCTCCTTATCGCAAGAATCGAAGACGTAGTCACTAGGGCAAGGAGGAATAACTATCCAGTCGTTAAGAGTAGGCCTGAAGGCGCTCCAATTCTTATCCACATTCACCCCTAAAATAAATACCCAATCCTCTTTCACTGCAAGAGCTCGACGAGCTTTGTAAAGCTCAGGGCCCAGTAGAAAGTTCTTCCACTTCTTGCATACAGTCGCCACCTGATAAATTTTCGACCGAGAAATCCTGGTGAGGCACAACTGACCTAGCTCGTCGTGTATCCAAGGGAAGTACTCTCCTAACCTCTCTCTCTCGGGCTGCTGATCCTGCTCTTGTTCGATCCTCGTCAGACAAAGTTGTCCAAGTTCATCATGAATATGCTCTCCTGCTCTTTCGCTGGGAGAAGCTTCCCGCTGCTCTTCCTCGCGGACGTTCGCGGATCCCACCTCGTGATCCAAGCCATTAGCCATGGCGCTCCTAGTATCACTTTGCAATCTCTTGGGACTGCGATCAGGAACCGAAACCGCAGCGGACGTAGCTGACAGAGTGACACCTCTCGCGCCATGCGAGTATCCATTACGTATAACTCCATTGCGGCCTGCTCCTCTGGTCCTCCCATTCTGATTACTGCTGCTCGATTGCCTCTCACGCCTGGTGGGGCGCCTGACGGGACGCCTTTGCTGATCGGGCTCCTTCGCGGAATGCACAAACTGTGATTCTAGAGCGCTCACTCCGACACCATCACCGCCTCTCATAGCTCCTGCCCTATCTACCTCTTCTGGAGGAGCCCTCGCCGTGGTGCCTACTCTTCCGTCCTCCACGATCACTTCACTCACAGCCACACTCTGAAACCCTCTATGCCACTGCTGTGTCCCGAGTCGGTCCTTCCTACGGGCCGGATAAGGAACACCCACCCTGGTGTCAACACCCTAACAGCACTTCGTCACTCCTCATTATCGAATCCAGTCAATCACGTCCAGACCAGCTACATAAGGAAAGATGTATTTGTCTACGAAGTAGTTCCCAGTAAGCACTCCAAACATGTAACAAGGACCGAGATCTCTGGAACAGATTTCCAACTCACCACAAGTTCAGGCGCAAGCAGCAGCTGCGGCCGAGGGACAGCAATCAATCAAAGAACCGATTGTGCAGGGCCAAATCCGACCAATCCTCTCACCTCCAGCTTCGCGACATGCGAAGCCGAACGTTGGCACGGCCTCCGCCACTATGCAGAATGCGAGCTCCGGCTTCTCGACAATCACGCACGATGACCCGAATCCCGTCTCATCGCATTCTCTACCGAGGTGAGTGCTCCGCGCGCGCGCACGAGCTCGGTTGGTCCTGCTGCTGCTCCTGCTGCTTCTTCTGCTCTTGCTCCTCGTCCTCTCCTCCCTCCTCTACGCTGAATTACGCCTGCGCTGCTGCTGTATGGTCGTCACACTGTTCTCTTGCTTCGCTAATCCTGCCCACTCTCTCGCGGTCGCGCTTATGAGTAGCGAGTGATGCCAGTCCACACTTCCGTGCGGCTCGTCGTCCGCCTGCCTGCCTGCCTGCGTGTAAGTGTGTCTCTCTCTCCCTGCCTGCCTGTCTGCTTCCCTCCGCTACCTGCCTTCCCACTCGCCTTTCCCCGTCCCGTGTCTCCCAGCGTGCTGCCTCCTTCCTCACTGCTCTCGGCTCTTACCACCACCACCACCACCACTGCTGCTGCTGCTGCTGCTGCGCTCACATGACGAATGTTCGGAAAACTGCTCGCAATACACAACAAGCGAGTGGGTACGCAAAGAGTACTCATCAAGCTGCCGAGCCAGCCTCGCCTGGCCCAGCCCAGCCCAGCCCCGCCCGCCCGCCCGGCCCAGCGCAGTAGAGCACACAGCGCAGCCCTAGAAACTTACAAAAGCAGAGGACGAGAAGGAGCAAGGAACGAACACAGCTGCAGCAGCTGGCGAGCTCGCGAGACCTGCCCCTGTGACGACGACGACGACGACGACGAAGAATACTCTCTTCTTCTACAAGTAAATGAGACAGACGGGCAGGGCAGGCGGGCAAGGGGGGAGGGGGGGGCAGCCCCAGCTCAGGCGCCAGCCTTTCGTCTGGTCTGTCCCCGAGCGAGCCCGCCCGCCCGCCCGCCCGCCCGCCCGCGAGGGAGCGAGCCAGCGAGCCAGCGAGCCAGCCCTGCTGCACGAGGTGCGGGGCGGACGTGGTTGCATGGTTAGTAGCGTAACCACGCGCGCTACCGAACGCCCGCCACATGCTCACGCGCCTGTCATCCCCGCGAGCGCTGTATTATATAATTTCCGGGGCCGTCACATGTTTGCAGCGCCCTTTAAAAATGGTTTCCGGGCCTGGTTTTCTATGATTTCTCAGATACCTACGGTCGAGTTTCGTGAGCTTTACTCCAATGAGGCTCGTGCCTAGACATAAATTACTCCGGGGGGTGGTGCTACGTGGCGCAGTGTTACCTGTTTTGTTTGTGCCGTTTACTCACTTGAGACTTCTGGGAATCTGGCTCTCTCGAAATTATTTAAAGATTTGTACGTGTCAGGTTATCGTGTCAGATTATCGAGTATTGGCGTCCTTTTCGGCAAAAGGAGGCCCCAGGCTCCCCCCACCCCCACCCAGTCTTTCTACTCTGGTGGAGGTTTGCCGTAGCGCGACATCTCAGTAACCATTTGACCAGCCCCTTGCTACGAGACCGCGTTGAACTTTATCGGCCTTTATCGGGCTCTGACCAGCTGGGCTCCTGGGCCTCGCGAACTTTTCTAGCCACCAGACCCCGACGAGCGGCCGAGTGGAGCGTTGTGTACCCTCCGGGGAATAAAGCGGTCTACCGCAGTTAGAGGCGCAACTCGATCTTTGTCGCAGGAATGGTCACCGGCTTTCTTTCCAACCTGGCAGCGCGCGAGGAAACTTATGAGGCCAGAAGTGTGACCAGGGAACGAACCTTCCCCTTGCCTTGCCTTGCGGTTCGAACTCGCGGCCAGCGCGCCCGCCCCCCCGCCCGCCCTCGGAGGTCCAACGTGACCCGAAGTAGGTGGATGATGCAACAATCAATCTCCGAGGCCTGCCTGCCTCCCCTCCCCCTCCCCCTCCCCCTCCCCTCCTGCTGCTGCTGCCGCCGCTGCTGGCCATCCTGCCGCTGCTCCTGCTCGTTGAAGAGTCCAACGGGGCACGCCCCCTCCCCCCTTGCATCCGAAGCTTCACCTGAGGGGGGTGCCTGGCACCAAAGAATCTCTCCACCTACGTAGTTTAATTAACACATTTATGGAATCGATCGAACGTTTCCAGCTAACCTTCAATCTGATTAGATTCTCGGTTTCAGACAAGATACTGCGAGACCTTCGACCAGACTCCAGACCCGCAGACTCGAGCGCCCTTGTACAACTTTCCAGATGTCAACATTCGCAAAGTACTGCATGTACGTAGCGTAGCCTCTTGCGCTCGGTTTTGCTCGTTTCTTATAATATACTCGCTTTTCATTTCTGCTCAGGTGACCATTTATATCTCTCCCGCTCGCTCGCTCGCTCGTTAGAGGCGTGTGTATGAATTCCGTAAGGACTGCTTCAACCTTTGAAGCGTTCTCGGTTCCTTTTCCGAGATTTTCCAGTACGATACATCGAGAATCAAATCCTGTACTTTATGCAAAAGCAAATTAGGGAACGAAGATCAAGTTCCCAGATTTTATGCCCGGATTATATCATGCTTGCACTACTGGAACCGAACTAAGATATCGGATTTTCCCAAAGACCCTCGATTTAATGTGAATCCTGAACGGCTGTCGCTGCGATTCAGCTACTCTTCTTGCTGTGTGTAAAGGCCGGTGTATGCATACATATGCCATAGTCATGTGTTTACCCGAGAACGTTATGTTCTCACTCTGCATTCTCGATCTAAACGCCCGCCCGCACATCAACTAACAGATCCTGTAGATGAGTTTCGCTTTGTACAGAACAGACCGATACACTCCCTCCTTTCGATGACAAACTACTTTGTATTCTGGAGGCAAGCTACATGAGATTCTCTCTCGTCACAGATATGGACACGACGCAAGTGTGTCAAAGTCACAGTAACAGTCACGACATGGACAATGTGTCAAAGTCGTCATGTCTTCATAGGCATGTCTAGAGTTTCTCTAATTTACCGATTTCGAATTAGCAGGGAGAGTTTCTGAACGAAATACATTTTCGCGTTCCATTTTATGAGTTTTAAACGTTTATTGCCTTAAGAAATGCAAATTTCGTCAGTTCATTCATACGCACACAACGTCTTTCATGATCTGGTGACTCACACTTGAAAAACGAAGTGGAGACCTAGGCTACCGGAACGCAACATTTTTTAGTACAACAAGGATCTCGCAAGGCACCGGGCTAGAAGCACTTGATTTAAATTCATGTCGTGCAGTTGCGCATGTGACTTTCTGCACTGTGATCCAAATGGGCAGTCTAGAAAGTAGGCTTATGTGTTCAATGAATAAAATATTTGTATCTTTGAAAACAAAAATAAGTTGACTCTACAACTTCGCAATTCAACAACTCATTCTGTTAATGAACAAACTTTGTTTCAACTATAAACCGTTTTTCGTATAACTAATAAGTAAGAAAGTCAAGAGACATCCTAACAAGTCTCCCAGCTCTTCACATGTCAATAATTTGAGCTGAAATTTCCCAATTCAGTGACAAGGACATATAGTCTTGAATCAAGCACTCAGTATTTACAATGGTAGGAACAGTTATTGAAAGATTTTTTAACCGCTCTCACAAGCGAAGTGTTATTGGTAGTGGTACACTCACTTCCAAGTTCGAGATCGGAGCATATTTTGATGACAGGGCTGGTTAGGGTGGAAACATCTGTAACTGTATCGTAGGTTGAATGCCACAATTTGAACCAGATACAGTTAATCTCTTCAGTCTTGTAAACTAACTGATTTTTTCCTAATCGAAAGGCGGTACCTCTATAATTTTTTTTATATCATCAGAAAATTTAAGATATATATTTTTTTCTCATAAAGTCAGTAGATGCACACATCCTTAAAGATATTGAAAATAACACTCGTGTTGGATAAGAAAATATAACATTTTTATTAATTTTAAAAATAATAAAAAAACGTAATAATTATATTAAATTACTGTGTTGAAGACTTGTTGAAAAAAAAGTCTTATACAGATTATAATTTATATGCAATCATGATTAACAATCGAAGAAGATTTTCGCACCAGAGTGCAACATTGTCTGAGATTCTGTTTAATCATTTTGATTTTTTTTAAGCAAGGGTCTTTTTGATCTATGTCCTTAGCTTGAAAGCCTGCATAAGTAGGAATGTTTTAAATACATATTGAAATTATACCATTCTATATACGTTCTGAAAATACTTCTGCTTTTGAGATAAGATTTAAAGGTGAATCATAATCGCAGGTGATTTCATAATACGTTAAAAGATTTCTTCTCTTTAGAAAGTTGTGATACGCTTGAAAGATGTTCATCTAAACGTCCAGTGAAATGACATAAATTGTAAAAACTGATTTGCACAAAGCCCTGGTTTTGTCAACTCTTGTCAACGGTTAATAATTTTAGAAATTTCACTACTTTAATCCCTTGGGGTTGAAGACTCAATCCAGATCACACTGTAGTGGCTCATTGAAAACCTATCATTTTAAAAAGAAGAAAAAACGACTGAAAGATTTTACTAAAATTCAGAGTTGAGTTTTTACTATACAAGAGAGTAATTGCGACTCTCATGAAACAAAGTGTATTTCATCACGAGTATGTATACATACGAAGCCTGAACTTTATAGGTCGGACTAAAGTGGACTCCATGCTAAACGTGTATATATATTGAAATCTACAGGATGAGTACCTTAAATCGATTTGTAGCATTACCTTAAGGATAATGCTACAATTCGACCATGACCATATACAGCTCAATGTCAATGCTGAGTGAAAGCTTTTACTCATACAATAAAAACTAGAATAACGCAGCGCCAATCACCTTTCAATGAATAAAAAGTCTTGCATGCACACAATGTTTACACATCTTTAGCACTGCGTGAAAACATCTCTATGCAAATTCGTACAATTTTACTACAGATGCCAGATGTACCCAATACTTTGGTGGTGTACTACGACGTATTTGTAGTTACAAACCCCGTTTGCTTCAAGAAAATGTGATTCTTATTGAACCTATAGGCTTGACTGGTCAAATGAAATAATATGTATGCAAAGAGCATTATTACGCTAAATGAAGAACGCGCATTTAAAGTATAAAATATCTTCTGGGTGTTAGCGTATGGTCAAGCTCCTAATCTCCACTTTCTTCTAATCTCTTGCAATTCAGCATTTGGAAGCATATGCGATAAATGAAGCTGGTTGCATAATCCATTTAAGGCTTGACGATCAGATGCGAAAAATAAGTTTTGAACGCATGAGTACCTTCCAGAGTCATGTGATGTGGCTAAAGAGATTCCTGTTATGGATACGCAGCATGGAATTTCCTGTCATGCGCTCCTTACGCCTTGCTCACTTTATCAACCGCTCGAAGCGAAAGAGGGAAAAAAAAAACAACTGCATCTGGAGCGCCCACCCAATCGCACCACATTACATCGTTCACTTCATGAGTACCCAATGATGGTGATGGTGATTCGAGTATCATCATCGAGCAGGAGGACGTAGCAGGAAATGATCAGCGGCGACCTGCCTGCCTGCCTGCCCGCCCGGCTGCCTACCTGCGTCTCCCTCCGTTTGCACCGAAACTGATTTTAATGAGGCGAGCCTCTGCCACTGTGACGCCTTTGACCCGTCGGGCGATACGCGACGCCATCGCCATCGACGTAGAGCATGAAAGAAGGGGAACGCCGAATGGCAGGAAAGAAGTCGACGGTACCCGAAATCGTAGATGGGGGCGAATGGAAATCGGAGGATGATGTGGCCGCTCAGTCCGGGAGTATCGAGATTCGAGAATCGAGAGCGAGAGAGACAAGTGTGGCCGCGGTTCCGAAATGCGGAGTATTTCTTTCGGTTGGTATTGTACAAGGTGCAGGGATCTGGGATCGAAGATCGAAGACCGTTTGCTGGGTCCGGGGCCGGGTCCGACATTTAATATGCAAATAAATACTGCATACGGTTGGAATCTGAAGAATTCCGAACGGTACAAGTCTTACAACCGATGCATGACAATGGCGACGAATAGAAAACGAGGTTGAGTGAGAACATGAGCGCGATGGTTGGAAAGACAAAGACGGAGACGGAGAAGCGTGCGGCCCGTTTGTCGCTCGCCGGGCTGCACTTCACCTCACACCTTCGAGTGGAGATCTCTGCAACACAGATTCTGCACTGGAGAAGTTTTCGACCAGCGCATCGGGCAGTTCATGACGGCACCTGTAACGGATGCGAGCCGAATCCTGAAATGCTCGTCCGGCTTTTCTGCGGACGATGTATGCGCAAGAAAGGATGATGAACAGAATTTAGGTATTGCGCGACTGTATTTGTCTGTTGCATACCTTGTACAGAATCGAATTTCTGTTCGAGGCCAAGGAATGCAGAGATCCTGCGCCTCCATGTCGACACTATTCCGACGACATGCATGAGGAGGAATAAACGTGACTTGAAGAACTGGTCCTCCGTTTTTTATCACTCCATGTGGGAGCTTACCAAGCTGGGAGCCCAACATGATGCCCAAGTGGCCGAGCAACACAAGAGGGTTGACGAGGCTGAGAGGGCCGCCATTTAGATCACTATGGACTTCGAGGTGCGCGCGAGAAGCCCAGCACAATAAACCCGAGATCAAAAAGTGGAACACGGTTGGCAAGACTGAGCATGGCCGCAGCCGGATTGCCCAAGAGACACGAATATAACTTTAAAGAGGCCAATGGCAATCATATTCTAGAAGGACTCTCTCATCCAGACCTAAGCACGAGGAGGCCCGGAGACGGCTATGGACACCCTCTCCGCCCTTAGAATAGACGTGACCGAGCACACCCACCACCTACGGTACACAAACAGGAAATCGGCCAATTTGCCGATTTCCTTGGGCCAGATCTTGCTACAGTATGAATGCATCGTATTTCTCAAAAGGCCAGGGCCCAGAGTGTGGGATAAAACCCCAAGATTTCATTTCAGTAAGAGTCTCTTGAAAATCTTGGGTTTGATTGCAAGACCTATCTCCTGTGTACGATGTCTTTCTTACATTCCATGACGCTGAGGTAGCGGAAGACAGTACGTCTACTTTAAGTTGTAAGAAGCTCATGCTGCTGAGAAGTGTTGACTGAGTTGAGTGTTCAACGAACGACTCTTCACCAAGTCAACACTTCTTATCAGTCTTGTTGCTGCTCCTTTCGGCTGCCGGGCTGCCAGATATCGGCTGAGAATGGAATTCTCTTGCACTTTGTTTGACGGATGGATGACAGACAAGAGGTCCCATTCGTTTAGATTGAACAGTGAGATTATACAACTCCGTCCCGCTCCCTCATATCCGGTAAAGTTTGAGCTACTGTGCACTTACGCTGGTTCCAGTCTCCTCAAACCGTAACGAAAGTACAGTAGTTGGTAGCATCCCAATCAGACCACTCACAAGGGGATTTTGAGGATGAAGTGGTGAGTGGAGTAGCGTTTCCCCTTGAAGAAGTCAGACTAAGAAGAGACTACACGCTGTGCAGTGTGGTCCACGGGTCGACATGCTAACCGGTCTGGGCCATAATGTGACTCCAGTTTCCGTGGTAGTCAATGAACACCAAGTAACCGTTTCCATATAAGCTGCAAGATAAGCAAAAGTACTGAATAAGTGTATGCAAGTGAGAGAGTCAAATGTATAGGTGAATCTTCAACAGAGGGTTTTTCCAGCCTGGACCGAATTTTCCACAAGGATTTGCATGTAGTGTCTCCTCTTTGTCACTCATGTCATTGAAAAGTTTAAGAAACGGATGCATCAGTTATCTTTGCTTGTCACTATGATAGAAGTCCTCGTGGGATGAAGATTACAGAATCCTGGACCTGAATTGCTACCGAGTCTTCGGCACGTTAGAGTGTCGACGATGTAGGTATGAAGCAATTGTCAATTTCAGAGGATGGCTTGAGGAGATTGATGGAGCAGGTCTTGACTAACAAGTCAGGACCTGCTCCATTTAGATGTAGAGACGTACAGAAGATAGTGTACAAACTAATTTTGCTACCCCGAGACGATAGACCTCCAAAAGGAGTACCGAAGTTCAGTTACAAGAGCACAGGACCAATGATCAAGACGATTTCTCTTCTCCAGAAGAGGCTGACTGCTAAAATCTGTTCCTTCGTTCCTTCTCCACTCGATCTCTTGGGGAAGATGTCTACTGGCTCTTAATGGTCAGGAATCTCGTGAATCATCATCATCCAAGACTTCCGTTATTTCAACAGAATGGTCCAGAGCCGTCGAAATTCAGTTTGGAGCACTAACAAGACGTTGGCAAGTGTGTTGAAGCAGGTACAACGAGACTAATTGGAGATTTCACGAATTGGGAGATTCAAAAGATGTAGTCTCTGCCTTCCATATCGTATACTCTGGCCCTGTCTATGCAGTCGAGCACCTTGGTGCTGTATTGCACTGAATGATACTCCGAGGTTGGCAACGCGTGTGTGGGTCTCTTCAATCTCCTCCGAAGTAGCAGAGGTCGAGAACACTGATTTCTTGCACCGTGTGAGGAGGACGGAACTTCATACTAAGGGATCAAGACCTTCGTGACCTACTATCTGAGGCCTCCAAGATTGACAGTCAAGGTAAAGACATCATTTTGCCTGTAAAGAAGACTCCTTTCCATGTAAGATGCAAATGAGCTATTTGAAAGAGCGTTCGCTGGAAGGAAAGCTAAGTAGAAGACATCTCTCAGAGCTTGCGTAAGGTGTTGGAAGTAGGATGATTGCTACATCCATGACTTCCACATCGTGACGAGATTCAAGTATTCGAAGCACAGCAGCATTTATCTGAGTAGCTCGAAATCGGTGATACCATGACACACGATAGTCCTGGGTTTGAGAACGATAAAACTCTCAAGGTCTTTGATAGGGCTCGTCGACATTGTGCAGCAGTATCAAGGACTGGATATCTTGCGTTGGAACCATTTCCGAGATTCAGACGATAAACATGTAGAAACAAAAGCTTCCGTATGCCAATGGCAATTTTTCTCACCCGGTCCTGATAGTTTCGTTCAGAACGTGACCTCTTCCGCGTAATTGTAATAGAGGCAATAAGGGTAATCGTCCATGGAGACAATGTGTCGAGAAGCAAACCTGTGTAGAGAGTCCGAATTACAATATTATCTGGAATTCCTAGCCGTAACTTGCGCTGATTTGTCTCGGGGATAGCAACTTCAGATGGTGGCAATCCAGACTCGAAGAGAATGACATGTGACTTGTGACAAGGTCACCTGTCATCCTCTCAACTAGTTCGTAATTTTACAAGGCCACTGTCATCTCCGAAACCTGGTAGTCGGTGACTACCTGCAACACTGCCAGATCACCCGACTCGGCTGCCAACTACCTCTCCAGTAATCCCACCGCAAGACACTTACAATCTCTACTGAGAAACTATCACTGTCGAGGACTTTCAGTTGCAAAGGTCATAGGAGAACTCTCCTCCGCATGCAGCTCGAGTTCAAGGATAGCTTGAAAGCAAATCTATCTGTCTACGCTGCACATTTATTCCAACACGGAAAAGTTCGAACTTTCTTCGTGCCCAACAGTCCGCTGTCGAAAACCGTGAGCTCTCCTCGTTCACACTCTCTTTCCACAGACGCAAAAGAGTAAGTTCAATTTTACGCTACCACTTCGGTTTAACGTTATCGTGCAAGGTCCTGATGAAGAAACCCATTTCGCTTGAGGTCCACTGATGGCGGATTCGTTCTTGGCCAATGAAGAGCCTTGAAGATAAAGAGCTTACGCATCAGAGAGTTCCCACCAGAAAGACCATTTTAGATCTCGATAAAATGGCCATACACACTCCAAAGCAACACTTAGTACAGAGAGCTCGTCCACGGATTAGTATATTGTACGTGACTCTCGAAGTTCGTGGTGGTCCATACTTCTGGGAGGACTTGTGGTCACAAATTAATCAATTTACTGGTTTATCTCTCATCTTGACATCTCCTAAGTCGAGAGCAATCTGATTGCGCCTAGTTCCTTGATATTCCACACCCCAATGATCGGATCCATTCGGATCGGGAAGATTGTTCGCCATCAATCTCAAGGACATTGCGCCGGAGAAAAAAATGCGAACCTACCGTAGAGTAGAACACTAAATGGATGGAAACATTGTAAGTCAAGAACGTCGTAAAGTGCGGAGAGGAAGACTCTCGACAGACGGACACAAGGACGCTCATTCCGGAGAGGTCCAGTCATTCGGTTGGAAAGTACGCCTGACAGACCCGAGCAATCATTTTCGACATAGTGGATGAGACTTCGACCTGACTTGCCAACACACTCCGCCATCTGCTTCAAAGCTCTTCGCAAATTGAACGAGGGCGAAGCAAGGGGTTTCGAGATACAGAAAGAAAGCACCTCCACCGAAGTACGACAGCTGAGAATCACGTCGAGCAATTCACTTCCTATCGTCTACCTCACTCACCTATCATTGACGGGTCCCGCGAATCTGTGATTGATCGAAAGCGGCCCGAGCCCAAAACCAGCGGGATCTCGGCCTGCACCTGCCGGTACCCTGCTGCTGCTGCTGCTGCTGCTCGCACCTCATATGCACTCACAGCGTGTCCGCCGTGGTACTCTGGAGATCTCGCGTACTCTCGACACCCATGCAGTCAGCCTCTCTGCCAATAGCCTCGCATGGAAAAGTCGGAAATAGGGAAAGTATCGTGCCAATGTGATCTGGACTGCGATGGATTGTACGCGCACTCGCTAGCAAATCCTAGGGTTTTTTTGGCATCGTCCTTAGCTCGACTTGGCTGTGATCAAAAGAGCAGACAGTCTGGTATGATGGCCGTGTAGCGAGGGAGGAAGGATGTACCCCTGTACCCTCCTGGTCTTATGTTATGGTAGCAGCTCAGAATCCGACCGAGCGAGCGAGCTTACGAGCTCTCGACCTGCAGATCTGTACTCGATTCTCCTCCATGTCCATCCATCCTTCCTTCCTTCCCTCCTTCCCTCCTTCCTTCCTTCCTTCCACGCACCGCCACTGCAGAATGACGTCGGTCTCCGAGCTGGACCTGATCATGCCGGTCTAACATCATCAGGGTCAGAAGATAGCTCGCCCAGTGTTCAGAACCAGAAGGTGCCAAGATTTTCGACCCAAATCACATCCAGATCTCAAGTGCGGCATTTTTGTTAGAGAGAGAGAGAGAGGCAGAATACTCGTACCGTATCTACCGAGCTCTGGAAACACGAAGCTATTCGTCGACGTACGGGGCTGAAGCTGGTCATGGCTGCTGTGTCTGCGGGGTCTGTAGACCTGGCGTTACTGGTTGTGCTACGGTAGTACTGCAGGGCACAGTGAATCGTGTGCTGGCTAATCGAGATTGCATTAGAGGGATGCCTTACCTGGGGCTTATGTCATGAACGCACGCTAAAACAGCGCTGGATGAACTGAAAGTGACATCTTTCTGGAAGTGTCGCTTGGCAGCGACGATCGACTGATGGGATGGGGATTTACTTGGATCCGAGTGAAAATCTGCTCAGTGGTGGCATAACAGTCGTTCGCTTTGCTTGTTGCGCCCACCACCCACCACCGCCCGCCCGCCCGCCCCCAGCCCTGTCGACCGGGTGTGGTGACTAACGACAATGAACATAAACTGAGCGCGTGGATTGCAGCTCCAGCGGGAGACAAATCAGTCATGAGCTAGACATCTGATTCTTCTGACTTTCGCCATATCTGGTTTTCTGATGCTGTCATCGACTATAAACAGAGGCCTCGGGTTTTGGAGCTCAGTATTAAATACTTAGTCGATCGGTTAATGTTTCCTCTTCTTCTTCTTCGTCGTCGTCTCGTCCCTTCGCCGGGATCGAAGCGAGTCTTCGTTTCGTCTCGGGCACAGTTCGAGCTCGTTGTATGCGGAACGGAATTTTTTCAGACCCGGAAAGCCATACGTCTATCCTTCGTCTAGATAGATCTAGATGACGTAAAATCGCCAACGATGTCTCCATGATCTCGTCAAAAAGTGCTGAATGTAGGTTCGAGTGTCTAGATTACAAACTGCTGCCGCTGCTGCTGCTGCTGCACGTATGGAAACAGTGCAGAAGCGCTGGGAACCATTTTTCTGCTGGGGCGTACCTGCTCGTTCTGATTGGCCCTGCGCGCAGGAACGTTACATCTCCCCTGCAGATGAATCTCAAACTGCGTGAGCACGAGGCCTTGGAGGGAGGGAGGGCAGGCAGGCAGGCAGGCAACAGATGTCGATCGATGATCTGCGGCAGGAGCGGGGGCTGGGCTGGGCTGGCCATCTGTCTCGTGTAGATGGCAGTGCCATCTACACGTGCCATCTCTACTCGTCTTTTTGCAGCAGCGTACATTGCGGTTGAGTTCCGTCTTTGCCCGAACAGGTGCTTACTCGGGAAGGAGATGCCCGCTCATCTTTTGGAGGGGATTGACGCTCCCTCATCTTTCTCTGACTGTTTTATCTCATCGATCCTGGTGAGCTCAGGGCAGGGCAGTGCAGCCAGAGCTGCACTCTCCTGCCCTGAGCCGTTTCGTATTTCAGATACGGTCTTACTATTTCCTCTTCGCTCAGTCCTGGGCCCGGCCGCCATCCATGGACGGTGCTCTGTTGCTAGCCTCTACGGAGAACATCTCAAAGCTCACTCACTTCTGCGGCGGATAAGAGCTCCATAGCCAGCAGACCGGAGGCCTTCTGAGATAGATATCTAGGCGCAGATGGTTGAGGAATTCCATCGCAGAATGCTACCAGGATGCAAGCTTTGCAGAGGTCCATACGATCGCTACAGCGCACATAGCTCCACCGTATCCTCATAGAATAGACTCAAGGTATGCTCGAGCCATGAACTGAGTCGATCACGAGGAATCATTGCTTTCGACTGTCTGTCCAGTAGTAAGTAGACTGGGCTAGGTATGCGCAGGATTGGTATCATCAGCAGCGGTCGATCGATGGCCCACCGGATATGGACCACAGACGCTCTTTCCAAAAGGGGGAGTGTACGTCTGATTTCGTGTATGTGAAAAAATCTGAACCTCAGCTCACCGCCGGGCGGGAGGGAAGAGTGACGTGTTTCGTCTCTAGGAGACAGCAATGATTGATAAGGCTAGGAAAAACGTGCTCGCAGGTATCTCACTCGCATCATCATGTAGCTTTTCATCCTCTCGCGGATGAAAAAGCTCACTTCTTCTCCCCGCGCGATCTCATACGAGAGCCCAAAGTTGGTAGAGCTCGATGGCATACTCTTTTGAAAGGTCCAGATGCGGACCATGTGCTGAGCGAGCGATCTGACTGAGTGAGAGACTCTCTCGCGCTGCCTCTGCACTTCTCCCCACCTCAAGCCCCGCCCCGCCCCACCCCCGGTCCCACTGTTTCGATATGACTGTCAGTATGTGCCGACCAGAGGACACTATCATGATGCATACACTGGCCATTTCTCCGTTTGTATCTGCGCAGCTGCCCAAAGGACATAACCGCTCGCCGGATTAAGCACAAGCTGCCTGGCCTGTACCACTTGGGGCAGCAGCATGTGCTTCCGGTTCGGTTCAGGTCGAAGGGAGAGTATGGAAGCATTCAGACGACAAACATGTAAGCCGAGTTGGGATCCCAACCTTAAACCCTGTCATTCTACCATCGGACGAGTGAGACACAAGGCTGCCAATTGGTCTGCCGACCATTCCAACTAGCCACATCTAAATACAACTTTTTCAACCATTCTTAGACAGAATTCCTCGACGACACTGCGCAAGCTGCTGCCGACAGTCGTCGAGCGAGACTTTCACGGCATTAATTTGATCCACGAGTGTAACACGGAGCAAACGTGTCCCGGCCCCGCCTCGTAGCAGCAGCGGCAAGCAGTATCAAGAAGCCTAGACATACGTGATACCGACGGCTCACAGACCTACAATCCACTTCCGCCCTAGACCTTCCCCACAGCCATCACCACTCAACAGTCACTAGCACATGAACAAGAAGAATTGAAAGAACCAAACCAAGAAGAATAGATCTTGCCGTGTCCTACTGACTAATACCCGTCAGGAATTGCCATTCTCGGTACATCGACCTGCTGTGGCCTCAGTGCACTAAATGCTGGTAGGCTCGAATCGAAACAGGAATGAGCTCCGACAATGGGTATAACCACATTGCGTATCTGTCTGAGAGTGGCAAGAGTGAAGGGAATGAAGTAATTTCGAGGTGTCAGTGGCGCCTTCACGATGAACTCTAGAGCACAAGGACATACATTCAGCATCCTCCGCTACGATGTGAAGATAGTGAAATGAAATGTACAGACAGACAATGTTGATACAGAAGATGGAGATACGGATTACGCAAAAAGTGAGATCTGTCCACAGTTTGCTTACATGCTTCGTGTGAGGAGTTGGTCTGCACTCCCAGAGATACGGAAACATCGAAATATAACTACAACACGAGTTCCACCCGTTCTGCTGCACCTATGAGCCGCTCCTATCATGTCACAAATTGAATTCCAGAGGTTTTTCCTCCAGCCAGAGAGAATCTCAGCTCGGGACCTCCCGGCCGCCTAAAGGCAATGGTATGTCACGAGAACTACGAAACTACGGAAGTTCATAACATAACCGAGGAAGTTGCTCTAACCTGCGCAGCTCCCTACATCCATCCCTGTTGGGCTATTCTGCTTTGCGCGTTGCCTCGACAATGCTGGATACGATAAGCGTTCGCTTGCGTGTGTGAGAATGTCACTCGGAGATTCATGATTTCTAGAAACTCAAGAGAACTCGCCCGTGACTCGAAGGTTCTGACGGACATGACCCAAGGGCGATCATGTGAAGGGAGGAAACCTCAAATTACTAGCATCGGCCGCCGGATAGCTGGCAGCTGCAAGCGAGCATCAATCAAGAAATCCTGGCATTCTTTCGAGAACCAGCAGCAGCCGCAGCCAAGTCCACAGCACTTAAGACAGCGCTGCGGCCAAATTCACGACAACCATCACGACGGCTGCTGTCACCAGCGTGGGCATGCTCGCACAGGCTCTGGACACCCCATTTGTCCTCCCCGGGGAACCCCTCCGTGCGACGGTCTTGACGCCCGCAATCTCCGTGGCCTGCAGCTGCGAGTTCTTCGCCTCAGCGAGAGCTTCGGTCCGAACGCTCGCGCTCGCGCTCATTTTCTCGACGGCTGGCATGCTCTCGGAGCTGTCACAATTCGCAGACTCAATCAGAGACACGAGAAACATGAGCACCAGAACGGCCCCGTAGACCTTGCGGGAGACGGACGAACACCTCGCCATTGTCGTTATGGAGCTGGCGAAAGAAGAGTCGATGGGAGTGAAGACGAGATAAAGCTTACGGTGGACGATGGCTAACAGAGAAGCTCGGATTCAGCAGGGGAAGCGACACATTCGTCGACCTTCGGGTGTCACTCGCACGGGAATGCACACTTGCTGATGGTAGAAGAAGATCGGGGGAGAAGCCGGGGGCGGGAGCTCGAGCTTTCCTCTTTCTGTAACAGTGCTGATGGTGGATGATACGTCCTCGGCCTCCGGCAGCCTTTGTATATAATGGCGCGGTCCGAGCTCCGGCCGGATTCGGCAGAACCTCACTAGAAACTCTGCAACCCTGCGCTGGGACCCACAAAGTCGCCACCTCCGTCAGCTCGATGTTTATTGCCCTGAAGAGATGTCTTCGGTTTAATTTCGTGACGTACTCTGGGGAGATCTTCGGTTGCGGACAGAGAATGAAATTTATTATTCTCAGACTCCTGTCTCGGTTGCCGCAGGATCTGTTGTTTCGGTGATGTTTCTACCCTCTCGAGCTTTCGACGCTTTGCCCGGCTGAGATAAATTGTGTTGAATACGGCTCGCGGACTTCCAATGAAAAGCTCGACGTTCATCCCGTTCAGGAAGAAAAGGAGAAACGAGGTCGCAAAGGTACCCAAACGCAATGAAGTCATCGCCGCGGAATTTGCTGGAATTTCTCTCATTAGCTGGCTCAAGGCATCTTATTATTGCTCAAACCCCAGTTCGTTCTCGTACGCTCGCATTTATCTGTCCGATTACCGGATGATGGATGAACAGGTAATTTGTCAGGGATTCTGCGAGCGTAGTTTTCGGCCGGAGCCCAACAAAAGAACAAATACTTGCACATTCTTCATCCGCATGACCGGTCGCGAGTCAATAACTCGTCAACCAGTAAACGCAACCGGTCAATCATATGACTCGCTGTCAGAATGCAACAGTCGAACGAGGCTCGATGTGGCCAACGGTTGTCAAGATAATTGGGCTTGGGCTTCGCCCGTCGGAGTTTCAACATACTTTACTCCAAATTAAGGTCCACATGCTGCTGATGCTGCTGCTGCTGTTCCATGAGAAAGCTCATGTTCGAAGGGGTTGGAGTATGCGCAGCTCTTCCGATGACGATCTTCAGGCTGGCACTTCAAGTACAAGAGCAGGTGTATTATATCCATTCTCCTCCCAACTGAAAACATTAAGGTCTTTACGTTGACCACAGGCCGGCCGGCGATACAGGAAGGTTGAGATCTCATCGTAGACTTTCCTCAACTCCAAGAGGAAATAATTCTGAATGAAAGTGAACAGCCAGCGAGAATTCTTTCCCTTGAGAATTTCCAGCGAAAATAGGTTGGAAATCAGATGGGGTACATTATACAATATACAACACGTTTGCCACAACACAGCATTCATTAGACGCTCCGCAAATATTGAGCCACAACATTATGGTCCGGAGAGTCTTATGAAAGAACGTGGAGGCCTCAGGTGGTTCCAGCTTTGTGAAATTCGGATGTCTTAGTGAACAAATTATATAAATTTTTAAGAACTGACTTCGACCGGACAAGTGGAAAGGCTGGGCAATCTTTCTTATAGTCTCCATGGCAAAGCCCCATGAAAAGTCTATCTATAGAACCACGTTCTTCGAGTTGTGAGAAAGTGGTCCTGGACTTCGCACTTTGCGTTCACTCGGCATCTTTTTTATATCAACCTTCTGCCATTGGTGAATTCCCAAGAGGATGAGGTAAAAGGTTGTGCTTATGACTAGAGACTAGATTGTCCTTGGGCAGAATCTAGCCACATACCAAATGGGAAGAGCTCCTATTTATTGGCTTCGTTTGTCCATTTGCAGATGACGGTGATTATTTCGACGCCGGTGTGGTTTGTTTCCGCTCGAGTCCTGGATAGAAGTTACTCTTTGAAAAAAAATCGATTCCCAACGACTTTTGGGAGAAAGTCATGCAGTCCCTTGGTACATCTCAGAGAATAATGAAACTATTTAAACAAGATTTTACTTCTCCTCCTCCTCCTCCTCCTCTCTCTCTTTCTCTTTCTCTATCACACGAGGCTGAGATCACTTTCACCTCACATTGCGGGTCAAAGTTGGCATTCACAAACTTTTGTTCCCCATATGGAGAGACCTTCCAAGGGAGCCGTATCTGGTTATAGAATGGGAAGGTGGAATGAAGTTGGTTATGAAGTCTGAGACCAACCATTGGCAGTCACTCAGAAGAGTCTCATTTCGCTATATATTCTCAATTCTCAATTCCCTGGAGGAAGGTTGTTGCCGTTGCAAGCGGACTGGTTTGCGTGGGCTTATGGATGTCGAGGGCAGGTGTTCGTTCACACAGCAATTTTGCTCGTCATACTCGACATAACAAGGCTAGGATTTGAGGTTGTCCTCGAGGGATAGTGGTCGGTCGGCAAAATGAACACAAGATCTAGGCTGATAAATAAACCTTCGGGAGCTTAGTTCGTCCGACCTTTGCATGAGCACAGGGGACGGACTAGAGCCTCGAGGAATGTCTGGGTTAGTGGGCCCGGCTATTGCATCGACTGTCAGCCGTCCTGCTGGTTCCGACATCACTGCACAACCGGGTCGCAACTGGGGTCGATCTTGCTTTTGTCTCTATACTTTTCACGTTGTGCACTCTCCGAGCGCAGCTTTAAATCCTCCGATAAGGACCTGTCATAAGATAAGGAAGATCTGGCTTCGGTGCTTCGCACATATCTCCCGCCATCCAGCCAGAGGTTTTAACTACAAAACCTAATGTAGACGGGGAGGACGAGGACGAGGACGGGCCTTGGAGCCTATAGAAATACCACTACTATGATTGTATACCACCGCCCTCCGAGTTGGGAGTCCGAGATGGATGTTCGGCAAGGATACGCTGTTAGGATAACACCTTCTGTCTGCTGACAGCTCGCCCACTGCTACCTCCTCCGGCTCAGTAGGAAAGGTCGAAGAGAATCCCTGAAGTTGTGAACTGTTACAGGATCGTTGATAATCAGTGGGGTTTCACAATCAGATGAGTGCAATCTCCCCATCTCTGAAGTCAAATGCGAAATACACTTGCGATGTATTTGGGTGGTTGGTCTGGACATGTAGGTAACCTTGCGATTGTCGTTGATGTTTCCTCGGGAACGTTTCGAGCAATCATGCATGTACAAACCAGACGGGGAAACCTTAATAGGAGCTGCAAATAAATTCCATTGACGGAGTTCACGTTCCTCTACTGACGCATGCCGCTAGGGTTTAGGGCCCGCATGACACTAATGGAGGGGTAGAAATCTCCATGTGCGAAGAACGCGTCATTGTGGAAAGCTACAAGTACTACGGTTCCTTGTCAGTTCCAGAGTGGGTCACCCGGACCAAGCTCTATTAGATGAGGAGGCTGTGAGGACCCGGGTCGAGTCGAGTCGATAGTTTTGAAGAGTTCAAGGACTTCAAACATCTGTACTCCCCAAAATTGATACATGTACAGGAAGGAATGTCAAACCAGCATGATCCTGGAAAGTGATCCCGGCTTCATTCCATGCATGCCTTGGAAGCAATGAAGCGATTATAGAGCATGACACTTATCAATAGATCAATCAATGTAGATCGCACTCGTCACGGTGTGTCGCACGAATGCTCTTCACGGGATTGAAGAATGGCAAAAGTACACAGTCCTTTGGTCAAAAGCTCGCTTGGATCCGCCAATGACGTCGAGAATATCGATGGGAAAAACTAATGACACCATTAGGACTGTGGTGACTGTATCTGCATCTCAGACGGGGAGCATCCAGCTTCATCCTTCCTCGAAGCAGCGTCTCCATCGTTCAGGAGATCTTCTCGGACGAAAGTTGTGCCTGAATACAAAGCCAGCATCGACGGCCTGAGTCTCTCCTTCCAAAGAGACGCTGCTGCCGCACGGCGTAGGGCAACCCCAACGCCGTGTGGGGATATAACGAAGTACGAAATACTACTTTCACCGGGACGTATCCGGCATTCAAAGAAAAGACCGTTGAGGCGATTCGCATGTTGTGTTTAGAGGAGTATTTGCGTCAGATTACGCGACTATTACACCATGTACGTCAGCCGTAGAACGGATTAATCGTCAAGATGCCGGATGCGCTAATCTAATATAGAATCACAACCTGTACATTACTGTACCTCTTTGTATTCGCATCTGCTGCAGCTCGCTGCCATGTAGTTCTGCAATATGCTCTAGCTCATCTTTTGCGGTACAGAATTATTCAAAAAACCACAGATTCGGTACTCTAATATTCGAATCTGGGGTGTGCAATATGCACACCCCGCATATAACACAGTTAACAAGGTCCTAATTAGCAGAGGTTTGAGTTTAGTTTTAAATCCTGGACTCACTCTAAACCTAGAATAGAAACGACTTTATATTTAGCTTTAGAAAATCCAATTATTTCTATGGATTGTGTAATTATTTATTCTTCAAGTAAGATTTTTACAAAGGATGCCCTTTAAAAATCCATACTCTTCAATATGTACATGCGACGAGTGCAATAAGAACAAGGGATATCAAGTATATGTGTTGTAATGTAAATCTAGCTTTGGAATATATGAACTATGAATATCGACTCCAACATATGTAAAACTACCAAATATCTTGAGAATTCAATTATTTAGTCATTTAATTCAATAAATATCTACTGCTTGATAAAGAATTATTTGTAAGAAATTAATCAAGCTTATGATACGCTCTTTCATAGCTTGAGATTTTAGTTAGAATATTTGACATAGTTGATTGCAAAACTTAGGTTCGGCATGACATATTGTACATTTTGATGATTTTAAAAACTATAACCACTTTATCCTTTTATATTCATCCACGTATGGTTTAATGTATCTTCTATTTTAAATATCTTTGTGCTAGAATGAAATCAAATGACGTGTTAACAATTAATGAAATGACCTTATTACAAGGTGGCCAAGCCAAGATGGCATTGCACACATCACCCTTGTATAGTGATGGCACCTTCCTACCATAACATATAGTCTATGCACATCATCTTGAAGTTGTTTGACTATTGGGAGGGAAGAGTAAGATGAAATATTATCTATCTACAAGGAGCTAGATTCTAATATCATCACAAATATGTAATATAAATGTCCACAATCATATGTCTCCAAAGTTGGAGTAGGCAATGAGGGAACTTTTTGCATATCTTTATATATGTCGCCCATCCAAGAATAAAGCTGGGCAAAGATTGCGAATCCATTTTGACCCTGTGTGACATGTAATATCTGTAAACAACATCTGAAATAGTAATTTGTTTCTCGATAGTCAAATATATATATATATATATATATATATATATGTACACCCAAAATATATTAACAATCAATTTGAATTATCCACCATATTCTGCCCTTGCAAAAACCTGATAGTCCTATGATCGGAAAAATGCTTCCCTCCTACTTATGAGGCGTATTATCAGTAAGTAGATCCAAGACTGTACAAAAAGATTTTCTGGCGTTGAGGGTTTGATGTGTCTGATGAACACGCTTTGGGCGGACTTGAATGAGTCTCCCATGGAGGTCGTCTAATGTCATCCTTTTCCGTGCAATTGAGATTCCTGCCCCGTCCCCGGGAGTTCCATGCATGACGTAAAACAACATAAATTGTTGCCTTGGGCTAGCAGCATAACATTGAGCTCACTCAGATTTACACTACACCCACAGAAGATCTGTCCGGCAATATGGAAGCTAATTGTAGGAAATCTGAGTCCTCTGTTCATGGAATGTGTGTTCCGCAAAACGGCCCATGGCCTATCTCGGAATTTCATAAATTCAGAAGTGAAGGGTTTGAGCCAGTTACAAGCGAGGCCAAAACTCAGAGCCATGACTAGATGGAAGGAAATCTGGGCGAACGCGATGGCGCAAGGTCATATTCAAATATCAGACTCAACGGTATATTCCCTTTCTAGAGCGTATCAAGATACGCCCATGGAACATACAAAGCTGGGTGCGTTGCGTAGGAGTAGACTAGCGAGAAAGGAGGCAACATGAGGATGTCTGCGAGGGAGACGATGCAAATGTGCGAAGAAGGCTAATCATAATGCTGCAGGTCCTCAGGGATTGTCTGCCTGTCCTGGACACGAAAGGACAGTCCTGGATTCCACTGTGTCCAAGTCCAGACCTGGCACCGTTAGTACATCACATCGCATCAGTGGGAGGCAGATTACGTCCACAAACGTCCGTCACATGTTCCCGCAGTTGCAATTTACAATGGTCGAGCTGCAGAGGGGTCCTGGTCCTGACCAAAAGCAAGGGGTCACGAATGACGTCTAGGGCCACGACGTATGTGATTATGCCAGCAGCATCGGAGGAAACCGCATGTTCGCGGATTGGCAGATCTAGAAGAAAAGGCAATCCAAAGTACGTTTTGTTCACCTGTGATTGATCTGTTCGATGACTGGACTGGCATGGACTACCTCTAACGATCGATCGCATCACTTGAAATCTGCCAGTGGAGTGCAAGTGTACTGGATTCATGAGTGCTACCCTATGTTGAGATGCTGGTGCCTGAGCTTTGTGTGCTTTGAATATCTTTTCTTTCTATCGTAGATGCTCAAAAGTTCGCTGCATTCAATGACTTCCGGGTCAGTTGCGCTCAAGTGAGTGACCCCTACATAAAGAAAGAAATACGATTTTCCTGTAGAATCTAGAACACCGAGATCATAGCCAATCGTGCAATATTTCCCCTCGTCCAACGATCATTCAGAATGAAGCGAACTATAACATCAAGCTCCTTGTTTATCTCCTATAAGTTCGTCGGATGGTGAAGGACTGAACTTGCGTTAGCCATGTCTTTAGGTTTGCTCTGGTTTTGGACAGGCGACTCAACTCCATTCCTGATCATGGTAGTCGCTCCGAGGCCTTGCTTGCCATCGGGAGACTAAGCTAAGAATTCCAAACATGTCTCTCTATCTAACCTACCAAATGCTCTACGAATTCTGCGGAAAACTTTTGCATGCATGCAACGTGCTCACGTGCATTTGCTCTCACAGCGGACTTTATCCTCTTCCTTTCTGCATTGCTGGGAACCTTGCCTGTCCGGCAGACTGGGCAATATGCCCAAGAATACATACTGTCTCTAACAAATACGATTCAGGCTCACAATTCGAGATACACTCTAAACGACTTTTGCTAGGTGAATGGACGATACATGGTAATCAACACCAGCCGCTGATCAGAACCATGTGAGTACAGCAGCACACATACGAACGAGGTCAAGAGGTTTTTCTCCTCGTAACGAGTCGCCCCAAATCAACTACAGCAGAGTACCTTCACAGACCGCGCTCTTGTCGTCAGTCTCAAGGCAAAGTGCTTTAATCTGCGCGGGACCAGAAGCATTCATAATTTCCATATGTGCATTTTGCATTGAATTGAGTTGTTGTGCATTGCTTCTCCTTTCTGATGACCTGAAAGTTAGCTGCACGTTTCAGAAGTGCTAGTAGCGAACGTTACGCTGATGTGACTTACTTATTTGGTGGAACAGAGCGCCCACAATTTGAAAGGAAAAATTAGAAGAAATCATGATCTGTCCTTGTCGATTTCCTTTAGCAAGGTTTCCAGCTGATGCAGCATCGCTCTATCTCCGGTCTTCGCTGCCCGCAGGTCCATAATGCCCTTCAAAACATGCACCTCCTCTCGGTGATTCTCAACGACCTTTTTCAGCAACGTCCAGGGCTCGACCATGGCGCTCAGACCGTTCACGCTATCCTTGTTCGTTGGTAATACATCCTCGGCTTTCTTCTTCGACCTTTTCTTCTTCTTCTTCTTCTTCTTCGAATCGTCTTCGGAGACCGATACAGATTCGCCGTCCGGATTTAATGTTTTATTTGTCCTCGATGAACGTTCCTTCTTAGGTTTCGTCGGCTCTGATCTTTCCTCAGCCAAAGCAGACTCGTCTTTCAAAACTTCATCCTTCTCTTTCAGTTTAGATCGACCTTCCTTCTTGGATTTTTTGGGTTTCACTCCCTCTGGCTTCACACTCTCGTCTTTCAATCTCGTCTCGGAACGACGTTCCTTCGTCGCATTTATCGGCTCAGAATCAAATTTAGAAAATGAAACCACTTTCTCTTTCTTTGAACGAATCTCTTTCTTGCTCTCAATTGGATCTGATCCCTCTTTAGCAGACAAATCCTGGGATCTTCCTGAATACCGGTCCTTCTTAATCTTTGGCGACGCGGATCTCTCCTTAGCCGACATTTGAGTTGCCCCGGAAGAACGATTGTCCTCCTGGTCCGAGTGCCTTACACGCTTTGATTCCTCAATTGCAGCGGATGTCTGACCTTCAAGGGCCGACGTTTCGTCTCGGCTTGACCGACGATGGCTTCTAGTCTGTCCCGGCTTCTCTCGTACACTATCCACATTATTTGTTCCTTCTGCCGTTGCTCTTGCAGGACGGGCCCTGCTGACCTTCACTGGACTCGAAAGCTCATCTAACCGTGTCTTGGAAGGCCCTTTCTTTTGATCAGTCATTCTCTTCTGTCCACTTTCAACCGACATAACATCTGACTAAGAGCAGAATCTGTCAGGCCAAGGCTACCCCTGCAAACACATTACGGGCACCTCGACGTAAAAGAAAACCATGGGACTCCAAGTGCGAAAGCCCTACACATTCCGCACTACGCACGGAAGAATAAGGAGACGAGCGGGAAGAGAGACCGAGAGAAAAGAGCGGACGCATCCCATCAAACATGTGCCGTGCCGGTGCTTATGGTCTTAACCGGCACCTCCGCTAGTTTGGCACGACACAAGACGAAGTTACGCTTTAAAAGAAATTTCGTTATATACTTCGATGTTTTGAAATTTTACATTTGATCATTCCATACGTATTTCATTTTGAAATTTATGAGATCTACAGCATTGTCTTAATGACGTCACTGCGAATCTTTCTGCAATCTGGTACTTATTACATTCATCGAACCCAAGCATATCTTATTATTGTCTTATTTTATTGAACACTTTTCAAATAGATTAAAATTTTCGAAAGTCAAAAACGTTGCTGAAGGTGAGAATCTGCATGGACTGACGTTGGAACTTAAACTTCATAATAATCAGGGAAGAATTAAGTGCAACCTGAAGTTAATTCTTTGAAAATATTCAAATCCCAAGTCTAATGCACACGTCCACTGTAGGGTTACAATATCAAAGTTTAGAGAAATTAAAGCCAACATTACCTCAAAAAGTGTCAGATTACAAACCACAACTGAATTCGCCAGAGTTTTGAACCATGCAAAATTCCAGCAATGAGGAACACCACTGAATTAGTTGTATGTGAAGTCTTGACAATCCTAGCAGGAGCTCATGAACCAATAGTTCCTACGAGAGCACGCACGGAGGAGGCTAAGCGTGGACCATGTGCTCTGGAAAATAGGGGAATTCGGATCAGAAGATCGACGAAACCTCGAGGTTTTGGCAGACGCCAGGAGCTAGAACGCCATCTGCAGCGGCTTTACAGCTTGGATCGACAAATGATGGGTTCGATGTCCTCCTCGGGATATCTCTAGGGCAGGTTGTGTAGGCGAGGTAACACTCGGCAGCCTTGGCGAAGGCTCTGCTCTTGTCACCGTCCATGAGAATCGATACCCTCTATGGTTGGTCGGGACAATCGTTACAAAGGTACTGGACGGCCCGGCATTCGCCCCAAAACAATTTTCCTACAAACCTCTTATTCCACTGCATGCATCAGAATCATTCCATAACGATGTCATCAGACCTGGGCCGCACGGTGGTCCTGATCAGAGATAGAAGCAATATCGAAAATCCTTTTTTCTATTCCTCGAACATATGTTCGGGTCTCCAATGGCTTAATTTACAGAGGAGAGCCTGATCAAACTACGTACTGTACAAAATGCTCAGCTGGTTTAAAACCAAGACGTTACTGATCTTCTCGGATCTCAGGACTATTCCGAGTGTCAGAACTTTTCTGAACGAGTTCTGCAAATCATGCCTTCTGTCTGCTAACATGGTGGTCATCCTCGCAAACGTTGACAGCTTCCCCACTAGTGTATACAATGATGCACGCCAATTAGGCCTCGCATGATTCTTCGAACGATCTTCATGACCTGGGGAGTCAGAAGCAGATAGTCGGCGTGCCACTACAGGTCGAGCAGCCCCTGTCGTATGTATGTATGTCCATGAGACGGGCTGTAGCCAAGCACTGAGCCATCGATGTCGTTCAACAGACGACTTCTTACAATTGCTTCTGTGAGGAAGAAGAACTTGCCCAAATAACACGAGAGCAACTTAATCAGGAAGAGCTGTTCCTCTCTCCAAGTTGTTCTTGATCTCCACAGTATACTTTCCAAAAGCACGCTCGATCTTCCGATTGAAGTGCTCATTCCTGTCATTAATTGAGTCAATATCCTTCTCGTCATGAAACTTACGACGACGGCTAAATTCCTTGCGCTGCGTACTTCTGGATGTAAGTTCGGCAACCATCCGGTCAACATTCTCCTCCGGAACTTCTGGAGCCTGTAAACGCATAGAAGATGTAAGCAGTAAATTCTCTTTGGACAGCGGTGAATCTCCTTCTCACGTCTCTTGAATTACAAGTACTTCGAATTGAGCTCCTTGAGGTGATGCTTATACGAGAGTGGGGGCTATACGGAAGTGGGGCTACATGGGCTTCTACAGAGGCTTCGTCTAGAGTCTTCATCCTCGACCTTTATGTGCGTAAACAAGCGGCAACATATCTAACTCGACCATGCATCCAAAAGAAACTCAATAGATTCTAGTGTCTCACTCACCTTGCCGTATTGAAGGCTGCTTCCATCTCTATAAAAATCGGGATCTGCGTCCTTTGCTTTGTTATAATCCTCCATTCCATACGGGATGTCCTTAGTTCGCTTTTTGTAAGCATTGTACAACGACTTCTGGTTAAAAACTGGGGGAAAACACACGAGAGTTGAGTGTTAAACATCCTATTCATCATGGTTTTAAACACTTGCTGGAAGTAACAAAAGAGTGAGGAACATTGTACTTGCGCTGGTTGGGTTGCATAGTCGAGAGCATTACAACCTCATTTAGGAGAACAATTCGAATATGAGCTATTCAGGCTCAATTCAGCACTACAAATTCACCACAAACTGCTAGGTAAATAAAATTCCTTTCATGTGGCGCAGGGGACGTGATTATATAACTAGACCACATATAACGTTAAAGTACATACAACATTTCGATTTTCCAATGTACCCTCCAACATTGGATGGTCAGTTTGTGAGGCAGGCGATTGAGATCATACCATCCCATCCGAATGCTGCTGGCTTTTTATCCCACTTCTCGTACTTAGCTTCTGCTTGCTCCTGAGTGTCAAGCAGGTAAGCTTTCTTCATATCTAGACCATTTGTTTCCAGTACCTTGCCCATCCTCTTTTGCCTCTCTTCGAACCACTTTGCCTTCGACACACCTCGAACCTCTTGAGGTGCCTCCTCTCGCTTCTTCTCAGCAATTTTAGCAGCTTCGTTCGCCTTACGAGCTGCATTCTGTACTCGAATAAAAAAACAGTTCCGCACAATTTTCAGGCCTAAAAGAATGAAAACCCTAAACCCAGGCCGGTTAAAAGCTCATCAAAACAGAAATACTTCTTGCTGCGAAAGATTCATGCAAACTCGACCATCGAATCCACTGATTACAAAGATGATAGCCTAAACTGGAACCTACGATACTGTCTATTTGTTGTGAATATGTTTCTGGCAGTTGTAAAACAGTGAATTGTTAAGACTAACCAGCTTGAGGCGTAAGTCAAAAAGTTTTTTCTGCTTCTCGCTCATTTTGGCGTATGCCTCCTTGTTTCTTTGCTCCTCAGCTTCCTGAGCTGCTCTGTCCTCCTCAGACTGGACTGGATCATCTCGGGCTGGCAGCAACGTCAAAAGAGAAATGAGAAGAAAGTACCATATGTGAACCAAAGAACGACAGATGCTGAAACCTAAGACGAACTTACCCTATTTAGGTTACAGGTAAAATCCGATCACTCCATTATACAAAATACCTGCCTGGGCCAGACCTGAGAGCCCAAAGAGACGAACATAAAACTGGACAATCAACCACCAACTCTGCGAATTACACACACAATTGCAACTGGAATCTAGATAATTCGCACACTACCCAACGATCCAACTTGCTGAAAAGATAGCACGTAAACTCATAACGGCAGTGCCACGCGTATGACGAAATCTAAACTGAAACCTTCCTCGAGATCAAAACAATAAATAGTCGACAAAACTGAACATCCTTTTGCACATCTACGACTTCCCCGAATCGATTTCAGCCTTGCTACCACATGACATTACAACCTACCGTGACCCGTTTCCTCCATATCAGAAAGAACAAGGAACTATGACTCCCTTTCCAGTCTACTATGGCAAAGTTCTCTCACAAAATTCACAAGAGTTGCAGCCAGGGACCATACAGGAGGTAGAAAAGAAAGGATCATGACAATTGGCCTCACCGGGAGATGAAGGAGGTGGTAGCTTCTCTGCGACCTCAGCTTGATGAGGTTGCTGAGCGTGTGATTGCTTCTCCGCGATTCTCCGAAAACAAAACTCCACGCACTCGTGGTGTGGATTGCCCGCATTGATGCAAGCAGGATGCACTCGACCTTCGCGCTCTGCCATCTTCACAAATTTTCAAATCCCGTCAATAATTCTCGTCAAAATTCTCGACGCATGCGTTGCCTTTGCCGAGCTAAATCCAACCCTAATCGCACCACAGTTCTGTACAAGAACATGATATAAGAACCTCAGAAGTTGTGGAGATCCGAGTCATCCACGCATGTTGGTAAAATCTATGCACATGATGATAGGTAGAAACTGAGGAAGAATCACAATATCTTTGCTTCAGCTAAGTTCTTGTGCCGATGTTTTTGGAAAAGGAGTGACAATGCAGATGTGGAGCTGCTTTTAAGAACATTTTTCCTTTTGAGCCTATTCCAGTCCAATGAGAGATGAGGGACTTTTACTGCATGTCTTTGCTTGGTCACTTCTGTACATTATGTTCAATTATACTTTGCTTGGGCTAAAAGGGAATTCCTAACTTCGGACGACTTAATTCTAAAGGAGAGAGATTTCATTTTTCCCATCTTTTCGACCTGAGATTTTTATCAGATAAACACAGGCATATTACCGACAGTTGCGCCTAGATTTTTAATGTATTCAGTTAAGTTGTGTTTGCAATTCCTATGAATATATTTCCATCACTTTTTGTCCCTGATAATAACTAAACACTAAACCTACAGTCACATAACAAAAGGAAATTATGTTGTCTTCTTGCCACGGTGAACGAAAAAGATGTTGCCTAGAAACTGATAACTAAAAGTAAGTAGGGAGAAATCTTGTAGTTGGCCATGAATAATTAAAAATATGGTAAATGGGTACTGTGATGATAGGGTAACTTCATTCATTCAAAATTCATGCGCCAAGGCAGACTTCCCTCGTTATAAGAACAAGTACATGGGCCATGGATTAGAGGCTGAAGAAGAAGCTCTCAGAAAAAGCTTTTGTGGAGTCGTGAGACGGAAAAGAGCATCACCCAGGACTGGACACAGATGACTACTAAGTTTAGCCAACCACGACTGGAACAGGGTACTCTTGCGCCCTACGTCAATTGCAATTCGTACTTTCTAGACCGGTCACTGAAAATCGTCGTAATAGCGTCTGGGCAAAACGCTATTTACGATGTTTTGTGTGGAAATCTCATCGGCCTGAGTGATGAGGTCTGATGTGACTCCACATTATTTATATTTATACTCGAGTCAAAAGTCGAGGTTTTCCTCGGTAATGTCCATGCCAATTATTTTGCCTTCACTTGTTTTTAGCGCTGGTTCAACATTCGATTGTACAGACCTTCTTCGATTGGGACGAGGCTCAGGACTTAGGGCTTCTGACGTGCAGGTCTGCTACTTCAGAATTTGACCTGAGGATCTAGATGACGACGATCTGATGATTATGGGATTTCTTCACAGATGAGCTTTGGTGCAGCAGCATCACTTAAATTGGCAACAAGATGATCCACATTGGGAGCAGAAGGTGTTGGGCCTTGGGGGCGAGAAGGTTGCCATCGCTTGTGGAATTAGCTGCAGGATCGAATTGGCCTCAAGGATTGACAGGTTCTCAAGTACGAGAACTTTCTCAGAACAATTTTGATCAGGCCTCTAGAGGCCAGTCCTTTGATGGCACGGTCAGCAGGGTCGTACCCGGAGGAGTGCGTCACTTCAGTAGTGGAAGATTTAGAGATGAATCAGGGGGCTTCAGGTGAGAGTGGAATGCAGTACAAAATTATATTCAATTTCACATTTTTCCTTTTCGGTCAAATTGAACTCGGCTCGGACTCGGAGAATTCGTTTCTCTTCCCGGCGAATTATGTTGGATGGCTCGAAGATATGTTTACCTCTTTATTTTGGAGGTGTGAAGTGGTAGTTGGTATTTGGACAGATCAAATGTTGTTCTTTATCAATAGGATTATAGTCTCTTTAAGCTCTACAGAGTTCGTGGGTTTTCTTTCAGTATCACTTTCAAATTATGTATTTGCACGTGTAAAATTCGTCAACCCTAATTCTGGAAGAACGACTATCATTCCCCGTTCTTAGTTTTTCTTACACGAACGGTGCTTCAGGATCGGTAGCTCAGGGGACGCTTCTTCCGTTTTTTAAGGACTTTCTTTTCAAAAATCTTCATACAATTAACCGATGTGTTTCTCAGTTTGAAAATGCAGAGTTTTGCACAAACTCCTGGTTCTGTCCTCCGAGAATGCAGTACTAGCAGTTGCATCTTGGATGTTTCTGTTTTTTTGCACACACATTACCCAATCGGAAAAATCAATTGCCATGAGGGTTTACAGTCGATCACAATATTGGGTGCTTGTGATTTGGTGGCAGGTTTGACGTATCTCCTCCTACCAATTTTGGGGTCCGCATCGTGCCTGAGAAAAAGGCCTTTGTGATTGAGCGCTTTGGAAAATATTTGAAGACCTTGAGCTCAGGCATCCATATTCTCATCCCTTTCGTAGATCGTATAGCATACGTGCATTCGCTGAAGGAAGAGGCAATTCCTATTCCCAATCAGACCGCGATCACCAAGGACAATGTCAGCATATCCATCGATGGAGTACTTTACGTCAAGGTACATTTATATGGTACCTTTGTGTGAGTGTCCGTTGAGCTTTTCTGTTATGATGTCTGTGGTCGATGGTTCACACGATTGCCATAGATTTTTGACTCACATGCTTTAAGGAATCTATGTCCATGACTTTTACTGCTCTGGTCTTGCACAAAGACGAGCTAACAGTGTGTTATGAGCCGTGGTCTCTGGTCATTGAGCTTTGTGACATGGTGAAAGGTTTTGCTCCAGATATTCTTCATCTTCATTATTTTGGGCATAGTAGAGATAATGCAGGAGAGATGGCGGATCCCAAGTTGTCTATAGCATTTACTGTCCTTGATCCAATGCCCAAAGCAGCCACATTTTTGCGTCATCGTTATTGGAACTTCAAAACTTGTTCAAACTGGCAAAAGTGTGTTCGATAGACTGCACTTCCTTTTCTGTTCGTACTTATTATCGTCGGTGTAGAACCATGAAGATAAAGTGTTTGTTCCATACTTCTTGACGTGATACGTTCTATAACAGAGTTTTCTTTTATCTGAAAGGTGATTCTAAAACGTTCATCTAACTTTGTACTCACAAATCCTTTTCTTCTCCTGTGCAGATAGTGGATCCTATCAAAGCTTCTTATGGTGTTGAAAATCCTGTTTATGCAATCATCCAACTCGCTCAAACTACGATGCGAAGTGAACTTGGAAAGATCACTCTAGACAAAACGTTTGCAGAGAGGGATACTCTGAATGAGAGCATAGTGGTGAGTTTTTACACTTGATTCGTAGACAGCTAGAGAACAATCTAGATAGCTTGCATATCTGGCCTCTCCTCGTTTACTTAGGGTTCTCAGCTCTTCTTTATATGGTTTAAGTTTTCCTAGACTATTTTTTTTCTCAAAATACACAAGTTGTGCATCCTGTAAAAGTTCTTTCTATACTGTTGTGTGATTCGCAGAAATCAATAAATGATGCTGCTACAGATTGGGGTCTTCAGTGTTTGCGTTACGAGATTCGTAAGTATTCCATTCATGCTCGTCTTTCTACTTAAAGTTTTGTGCAGCCCTGGACTACAGGCAGGGATGGACAAATGCACAACCTACATAAACGTCAAACGCGAGTTCTTTGGTGGTCATTGATACTTGAATTTCCCTCATGTCTGCTTCTTTGTGATGCTAACTTTCGCTTACTATTTTACATTTTTTTTAATATTTTTCTATTCTTCCATATCCACACCAGGAGGGTGTAAACCCCCGCTGTTTGTCAGTAGTCTTTGACTTTCCACCGGTTCATTGTTACTTCTTAGCTACTTAACCTGATTCAGAATGTCTGTTTTTCCTGTCAGTATCTAAAATCATTTCTATCTCCACCATTGATTTGATATTCGTTGATGCAACTTTCATGTCATGCAATTATGCCCCTTGAACCTTTCTCCTTCTACTGGACCTATCATTAGTTGGGTATTTGACTTTTGAAAGTTATGCACATTAACATCTCTGAAATTAAATTCTTAGACTTTTCCGCATTTAGGCTCACCTGAAGGAAAAAACCATGTGCTTGCTCCAGTCATGGCGATTAGAGTAGCTTGCATTATTCTTGAGACATATTCTTCTCCGTTAGGCGTTGAAATTTAATGCTCGCATACACATAATGTGTTTCTTGCTTCCGTTCTTGTCCTTTGTCACCAGGAGCTCTCAACGTACTCACATTGTAGACTTGAATCATTGATTATTTTTTGTTTGGTGATAAGAATCTCCCTGTTTACTACAAGTAGATCTCAGATTTTCGTGCCTTGCTTCGTTGACACCAACTAAGCAAAAATTTGACTGGAATATTGGTTTCTTCTTCAGTCATGCTCATTTCAGTAAAATCCTTGCTGAAATATCAAGAATTTTGTAGGTGATATCAACCCACCGCCCGGCGTAAGAGCTGCGATGGAAATGCAGGCTGAAGCCGAGCGCAAGAAGAGGGCTCAGGTTCTTGAGTCTGAAGGTAAGTTGCCAAAACTCATGAGTCTTTTTGGAGTGCCTACCAGGCATGTTCTTGCTAGTCACGCGGACACTGAAGTAAAGCAGAAATCATGGATTCTTCCAAGGATTAGGCTCAACCTCTGTTTGCCAAATCTTTCATCACATGTGTGTTAGTAGTTACTGTGCCGTCGATTTATATCCTTATGCTTTCACTTCCACAGGAGAACGGCAGGCCAACATCAATATAGCTGATGGAAAGAAGAGCTCTGTGATTTTGGAGTCCGAGGCTGCTATGATGGACCAGGTTAACAGAGCAAAGGGTGGGTAGTCTCAGGATCTGGGTCTCTGTCTTGTTCATCTGTTCATTACAGGCCAGTTAGAGTGGCTTATAGGACTTCGAAGAATAGATGTTAAATAGCAGTAAGTAGACTTTCTTCATCTGAAAAGCGAAACTATGCACCTGCTGTATCTTGAGTTGCCGAAATCTTAATTCAATCATGATGCCTTAGTTTCTTCGTTTTCTTGTGGCCAAATAAGGTTTGAGACTCCTTATTTTCTTACTTTCTTCTCACTAGTTCACCCGGTTTGGCTTATGCTTAAAAATTGCAGGAGAAGCTGAGGCAATCTTTGCAAAGGCAGAAGCCACAGCGAAGGGCATAAGAGAGCTTTCCGAGGCATTACGAGCGGAAGGGGGTCCTGAGGTTATTTCCTAATCATTCATGCGCTCGTGCTTCTTTAATATTGCCATGGTCCTATTCCACATCAATTGGTTTGTGAGTATTTTCAGAGTGAAGAAATTGCAGAAATTTTGGAAGAGATGTGGAATACCTTTCGTATGGTTCGTGTCTTGCTCTTATTAGATCCCCTTTTTCTGTCACACATCCCTTCAGGGTTTGCCCGGGATTTCAATATTTCGCCTTTCTTCTTGCAAGTGTAGTTTGACATTTCTTTGGCAATGGTCATATTTTGTGCCGGTTTTTGGCAAGTTTATTCGTGATTTACATCTGCATGGACTTCGATCTCAGCACACACATCTTCTGTGATTGCAGGCAGCATCTTTGAGAGTGGCAGAACAGTACCTTCTTGCGTTCAGCAACATCGCGAAGGAGGTTTGTAAATTGTTTACTGCTTGTCAAGATTAGTAACTATTCGACGTTTGTTTGTGATTATTTTTTTCTTGGAACTTCGCCGTTTACTGAGCTTTTATGAAATAAGCCAACAGTCCACTAGGAAACAAGAGTTTTCTTCTAATGCTGCTAACGTCATATATTTTCTGGTGGCCGGGGTTACAGGGCACAACCATGCTATTGCCTAGTAATGCTGGTGATCCTGCAGCTATGATGGCTCAAGCAATGTCCATATACAAAGGTGTTGTAGGCCCCGGCGGAACGTCGAAATACCCAACACGGTCAAACAAGGGCTCCTCGTTCCAGACAGGGACAAACAAGGAAGGTAGTAGTCAGGAATCAGATAATGATGAGTTGGAGCCTCCACTCAAAACCGATAAGCCTGTTCGTGCTGGCAGAGGAGGCGAGATGAGCGCTCTTCCCTACAGTGGTGATCCCTCTATATTCAGCTTGCAAAACCCAACAAAGCACCCTCCCACTCCTTTTTCTCTCTCTTCTCCGAGTGAGTAGGAACCTGCCTCGATTCTTTACCGTTGAGTAGTTCTTAAGCACTGTCCCTCTCGTCACGTTACTAGGAGCACTTACAGTCCCCCTGATCAATTTTAGCCCTTAGAGCAACAAGTTTAACAACATTCAGTCACTAAAAAGAGATGGCGCCGTGAGCAGTGGAGCAATTCTTGGCCCAACCAATTGTTAGTCAGCCTCGTTGGTGGTGGTATGTTAGTTCTATGCAAATTTTTGGCAGAAACTGAGATCAAGATCAAGTAGTCGGAGTCATTCTCCTACCAGAGGAAGGCTCATACTGTTTAAAGTGAAGGGAATATCACATCAAGAAGTTTTGGTTCCATGAATTGAGTGATTGGTTTGATGACCTCACAGTAGAGATTTTTTCTATAATGCTTTGTACACTTCACATTCGTCGGATATTAAACTCATTTAATTGACTGATCAAACTGACAGCAGACATATTTCGTAAATGTACTACTCGCTTGGTGTTTTTTCTCCAAAACTCTTTACTCTCGGGTATGGTGAAGTTCAAATATGTTCATCCCCCAAATTAAACGACGGAATGTCGTTGAGCATTTCTCATTTTCAATGGTAGGCATTCATCAGTGGAAAGCACGCCCAACATTTTCGCAGTCTCTGTCTCTTGTTGGGTTTGAAGCATATTTTCAGTTCAGTTATGAACTCACCCATCTTCATGGCTCTCTCGGTTCCAAACAAGTTTTGGCGAAGGAACGTCAAGCAAAGTTTTTTGGATTAGACTGGGTCAGGTTCAGGTCCAAGATGATTCATCTATTGACTTCCAAGTTCAAGATGGACTTGAAGTGCAAGTAACAGCTCTGATGGCTGGAGCATTCTGGCAAAACCTCTTGGACGTCGACCCTAACTCAATAGGAAGACCACTTGGTGCCATCTTTAAACTTTCAATCCAACAGTATTAGATGCATCTTCTAGTTAGGGGCAACTTCCTCTATGGACCATGTTGAGTCTCAAAATTGGCTGCATGGGGCTTCATACCTTATCTTCATGTATATAAATGGAGAACTCGGAGACCTTTTTTGGACCGAAGTGACTTTGAGGTCCCTAGGTTCATGACTGAAGTCTTGAGAGTTGGACATGAATTTCAGGTCTACACGGTGTAACACTAAGTCAATCATTCCGTAGTAGTTTCCATGGTGAAATGTATTGTCAAGACATGTCCCTCTATCAATATTATACTATCAGAATAGTCCACTATCTAAAGTTTGACTTGAGTATCATTTGTAGGGTACATGTTTCGTTATCCGATCTTAACCAATTCTCCAAATAAATCTATAAATATAAGTATTATATTATTGCATGATAGCCATCCCCATATCCGCAGAAGCCAAAAATTACCTTTTTCTTCTTGATCATGCACGCTAAGAATTTGTCCTCAGTGACATAGTTATCAATCTGAGATTTGGCTAAACTAACTGTAGCTAACCATGATTGGTAGCATATATCCTTCCACTTAATATATAACGGTCAAGTTGCAAGAAAAATCAAAAGTCTATACAGGAATCTTGACAAAGCTCAGATTTGTTAGAAGTTCTCGACTAACAATAGTTAATCCAAATTAAATGTCTAGATGGCCTATACCTAATATTACAAAACATTTAGTATCCATATATTTATCATCTACTTTGAACTTATTATATCTAACGATTAGATCAAGCAAATCTATTGAGTGTGATGGATAATTACCTGTATCGTTTCATAATTTAGAGTATGCTTTTCAAGTTACATTAGGTACATTATTAGTTACTGTTCTAGTGCTTTTGGCACAAGCTAGCGATTTACCTTTGGGGTCTTTTCCATTGTTTGCGATTTTCAGCCTATTACGATTTAGTCTATTAACTTAATAGACTATTAATAGACTTGGTCTATTACGATTTACACCTCATGAAATCATCTCTCCCATTTTCTCACAAATGTGCGTCTCTCTAATTAAAAATTGTGTTCAAATAAAATCTTGAAACAAAAACTACTCTAGACGAGACTCCATTATTTTAGAAGTAAAAACATCTGAAGATTTATATTTTTTTGTTTTTATTTTTTTTTTGAAATAAACTTGAGAACAAAAATTATCTTCAAACTTATTCAAGACATAAGTTAAAGCTCTCTATCTTTATTGAAAGATTATTTTTTGAAGATATTATATATTTTTTGAACTTAAAACATCATAATTCTATAGCATTGATTCACAACTAAAGACAAAATGTTATAGACAGAATTAAATATATCTTCCATCAGATTTCAATTAAAAATCATTTTTCACAAATTTTTAATTTTTTTTCATTCAATATATATCCAAGTAGCATCATTCATTTTTAATCTCAATTATAAATACCATCTTTACCTTAAAATTTGATTTGGACGTCAAGCACTTTTCAAACCAATCTTTATAGTCATACTGTATACATATCATCAATGCCGTGAATATTTTAAACTTTTTGCAGCATTTTCAAAATAAATATTTTTTGTTAATGAATTAATTTATGAATATAATATTTCAAGTAAGTAATCTATCACTTCTCATTCAACTGATAAGCTTGTAATTATTCACAAGATTAAATTCTCAATAATTTTCACCAGATTTGTTTCTATAGGAGTTTTATGACTTTACTAACTCAAATTTTTCCATATGTTGAATTAATTACCTAAAAAAAATTCATATCCTGAAAAATTCAAGATAGTTTTAAATGTGTGATTTATATGTTAGCATTGTACTGAATGTAATTCGTTGTGAAGTTTAAGTACACTTAAACTTCACTTGCAATTTTTTTCACGTAATTGTAACTATAATCAATATAATACAATCATACAGACAGTTCTTGGAATTTTGTTCCTAATACCTTGTCTTGGATAAGAAAAAATATAGATATAATATTTTTGGTCATCAAATTTTATTCCTATTTGAATTGTTATTCAATAATCTTATATAATTTCATCCACTGTATGATTAAATTTGGATTGAAAATTATTCAGGTTCAAATTTTCATAATATTTGGAAAAAAAATTAATCTTTTCTATCTGCAATCATGATTGAAATGAGATTAAATGAATATACAATCCAATGTATACATTCAATCATGATGTTAAAATTAGCTCACTACTCATCAAAAAAAAAATTAAAACCCATAACGGTGAAAAAATGTATATGTTTATATTAATAATATAGTAATTAAGTTTTTTTAATTTGAATATACATAAAAAATCAAAAAATGTTTCAATAAAATTACACATCCATTCCAAATATGTTCATTCAGTCCAAATATGTTTATTTATGTATATTACATAATGAAGCAAAGTTTTTCATTCTTTCTCATGTTAAATTAAATATTAAAAAGGATTTTTATTATAATATTTTTTCTAAAATCAACTATTTCAATCAAGTTTCATTTTCAAACTGAAAATGGGCTGAAAATGGTATTTTTAGTGTTCACTTTATTTTTCATTTTGTATTCAAATTAAACATTGGATTCAAAAATTGTGTGTTGCAAATTTAAAACGTTGAGAAACTTATCAAATAATTTAAATTTAAATTTTATATATGTAACATAAAAAATCAATACATATATAATTATTCACATAGATTTAAACATAATTCAAATATATCATATATTATTTAGATTATGCTTTAAAAAAATATATATATACTAAGAAATTCATGAAAAATGCATAATTTTAAAATAAAATATCAATTGAATTGCAAATTAATATATTACTCTAAGTGTTGATAAACTTCAAACAACACAAATTTTCTATCACAAATATGTTTATGTGTTCATATCATTCTGATACTCACATTTAGATTTGAAGATAAGAAAGAGTGAAACAAAAAGATTATGATTTTAAATAATTAATATTCTAATATTTTTCATGTTTTAACACATGTTTAAGATAATCAATTGTCATCAATATTAATCCCACGTTTCATGAATTGATAATATAATAGACTCATGAACTATATTGTTTATTTGCATATTGTAACGTTAAGATTTAGAAAAAAACTCACTTGAATGTGATAGTGATAGATTGAGCAATTTAATTCGAAGGTAGATTGAAAAAGAAAAATGACTACAAGTAATGGTTGAAAGATCTATAGAGATAGAATTAGATCTCAAAATAGTAATTTACCACTCTTTGTGATGGGTAAAACATTCATTTCTATAATTGATGTATGTTTACTTGGACGTATAAAAAATATTGGATCTAGGGATAAACTTTACATCCAGAAGTTTTTGAACGACATTTTTATGGAGTAGAAAGATGTTTTTCTAGATGATCTATCTGCAAGATTATAACCAAAGAGTCAAGTAGATGACAAGATTGAGATGATAGCTGGAAGTAAACCAACTTGCAAAGCTCCATATTTATTGGCTTCAAACAAATTAGAAGAATGCAAAGCTCAAGTGGAGTAGATGTTGAGTAAGGGATTCATTCAATCAAGTGTTTCTTCTTATGAAGCTCTAATTCTCTTTGTGAAAAAGAAATATTGATCCATGATACTATGCATCGACTATCGTGGGTTAAATCAATAGACGGTGAAAAACAAATATCCATTAACTTGTATGGATAATTTATTTGATCAACTTCAAGAAGCGAAGTACTTCACTAAGCTAGATTTGAGAAGCTGCTACAATCAAATTCAAATTTCAGATAAGATGTTTACAAGAGAGTTTTTGATTTTAGAAATGGCCACTTTGAATATTCAGTGATGCTTTTTGGTCTCACTAATGCACCAGCTACATTCATAAGATTAATGAACAATATCTTTTGCTTTTATAGAGATAAATTTGTCATCATTCTTCTAGATGATATATTGTACTATAATAAAACTTTGAGTGATCATAGAATTTATTTACAAAAAGTACTCTAAGTTTTAATAGACAATCAATTGTATGACAAAGCTTTAAAATGTGAATTTCGCAAATCATAAGTAGATTATTTGGATCATAGAGTTGGAGTCGGAGGAATTCAAATGATGAGTGAGAAGATAGATGTCATTCAGAAATGAACAACAACTTAGGATCAAATTCAATTGAAGAATTTCCTAGAATTTGCTGGAATCTATAATAGATTCGTGAAAGGTATAGCTTACCTAGCTTGTAAGGTAAGGATTTAGTGTACTAATTATTGTGTAAGTTGCAAGCGTCATGTCAACAATCTATGTGCTTGTTAGGGTTATCCGTCATGTCATGCATCCATTAGGAGTGGGATGGATGGTGGGATAAGATCCTATCTCCTTGTACTTGTTGGTGAAAGTTATATATTGTTGGTATCTCTCATCTTCAGAGTTTATGATTTCATTTTTGAATGAAATTCTCTCTTAATCCAAGTGTTACATCTCTCCAAAATTAACTATTCAAAGAATCATTGGCACTCTCGACTCCATCACTCTAATTATAAAATTTGCATCCCAACAAGTCACAAGGTACATCCAAAAATGATGTTTCCCCATACAACAAAGATGAATATCATATAAATTACGAATCGACCAGTGCGGTACTTGATTACTTTCAAGCCCATCCATATCTGCAAAACCACAATTTCTCTCTTTAATCCTCTCTCTACATGCAGATCAATAAACTCAAAAAGATTCTATACATCTCAAAATTTGATTCCTATCATCATTCACTTGCTATTCCATGAGGGATAATCCACACTCAAGAAAAGATCAAGTTTGTTTTAATATCATTGTAACACTAAAATTTAGAAAAAAATTCACTTAAAAAAATAGAAACAGAAACTCTGAAGATGAGAGATATAAACAATGATTCTATTCTTCCTTATACAACTATTATCAACAAATACAATGAGATAAGATCTTATATCCATCATACATTTCACTCCTAGTGGATGTATGACGTGACGGATAACCCTAACAAGCACATGAATTGCTAATGTGGTGCTTCCGACTAACACATTCAATCCTTATTAAACAAACACACGAATCGTTGACGTGAGATTGTCAACTAACACACTTATTCTCTACCTATCAAGCACGCGTATTGCTAACGTGACAACTATGACTAGTGCGCACTAAAGTATCTCTATAAACATTTTGAGTAAACTTTACTTCAGTTTTAACTAACTAGAAGATGTTTACACATATTGAACAACTTTCTTTTTGTAGCAAAAAATTTAGCATTATTCCAAACCTTCTTTTTTTTAAGATGCAAAATCTATTTTGTATATAAATTGCAACTTTTAAATGATTAAAGATATATAACTTTTTCGCCAATATTTTTAATTAATTTATATCATAAATATCTATTTTAAGGAGAATTTTGCCTTGTTTTAAAATATATATCAGCTCATATTATTTGATAATTTATCAAGTATTTCAAATTTATGTATAAAGATGATAATTATTAGTTTTTGATAAATTTGAATTATATATATATATATATACTGCGTCTAATAAAGGTCATTTATCTTCCTCAAACATCATTAAGAGGAAAAATTTTATTGAAATTTCTCATGATGGACAAAAAGAAGGTGCTCCAGCAATTGAAAGGCCTATACATCTAGATCAATCAGCAAGCACGACAGTCACAACATCAAGATAACGAGGTTTATCTTCCACAAGCTACGATCATAAATAAGAGCAAAAACTTCACTAAAGCATAGATGTATACACGGCCTCCATAGCCAAGCTCTACTCCTTCATGTTCACTCTCTCAATGCCATACTGAACTATATGTAATGAGTGTTTACTCCTCTCTTCTATACAAAAAGAAATGAGGTGCACATATTAACTAACCTAATCATAGTTAACTTCTTAACCATGGTTACCACTAACGAAAGTTACCAAAATAAAGTTAACCTAACAAACTCTCCCTTGATTCAAGTCTTGGAGAGTTAACTAATGTAATCCACATGTATCTCTGCGGAAAGTTCTAGAAAGTAAAGCTAAATCATGTTTTTCCTCTATATCCGAGAGGTAACTAAATCTATGTCGTAGCTAGCAAAAACAAGATGAACAATACATGTACAAAAGTTACTAGATTAACTATCCCTATGCAAAATTTGCAACTTTGCACAATGCTTGGAAAAACTTTGCAATGAAATCACTTTGGTCAATGTGTAGGCAGGGTTGAGCTTACCATCAATTTTGATAAGCTTAAGTGCACTATCAGACACTGCTTGTATGACATAATGATATCAAATATCAATGTGCTTTATCCTACCATCCATCACATAGTTTGATGCTAGATGAAGTACGCTTTGGCTGTCACAGTAAAGATTCACATCACTACACAGTGATGTGAATCATCTCTGTGGCCTCATCTCTGTGGCCAACTTGCTCAACCAAATTGTCTCCTTCGCTGCTTCCGTTGCTACAACGTATTGCATTTCTCTGTAAGACTAAGAAATGCATTTTTGAAGTGTAGATCTCCAATCATTGCATCTATGAAAGAGTGAAAACATACCTAGTTGTTGATCTCCGCTTATTCAAATTTCCTCCATAGTCAACATCAACATACCCCAAGAGCGAACTTGCATTGTTTGATCATGCATCATAAAATAATCCACTATCAATAGAATCCTTGATATATATCTCATAATCCACTTTGCTGCTTTTCAATGCTCTCGTTCGAGATTTGACATGAACCTACTCATCTTCCCAATTGCATATGCTATATAAGATCAAATGCGTATCATAAGATACATAATGCTGCCAACTGCACTTTCATAAATAATAGAAGACATCAATCTTTTAGCAGTTGCATCAGTTGGACATAAAGTTGCCGAAAGCTTGAAGTGTGTAGCTAATGGAGTTTTTACAACTTTAGCATTTGACATGTTAAACCTAGCAAGTGATTTCTCTACATACCGCGTCTGTGTCAACCTAAGTTTGCTTGATGACTCGTTCCTGTGGATCTCCATGCCTACAATACGCTTAGCTGGACCTATATCTTTCATATGAAACTGAGGAACTTAGCTGGATTTTGAGTTTAATAATCTCAAACCTATCCTTAGCGGAAATAAGCATGTCATCTACATGCAACACAAGTAATGTGAAGCCAAAACTTGTGTTACTAACACGCTTCATGTACACACAAAGGTCATATGCACTTTGTATGAAGCCTTGCGTATGCATGAACTCATCAAAACGTTTGTTCCTATTGTCAGGATTTTTGCTTTAGTCCATACAAGGATTGAAGCAACCGACAAACCAAACATTCATTTCCTGTCTTAAAAAAACCCTCCGGTTGTCTCATGTAAATCACTTCGTCCAACGTTCCATGTAAAAAGTCTTTAACAACATTCATCTGGTCAAGGAATAGACCAAATAATGTGACCAGTGCACACAACAATCATATAGTTAAAAATTAGCAACTGATGAAATAACCTTGATGTAATCGATGCTTTTCGGTTGTTCCAAGCCCTTGGTCATCAATTTTGCCTTGAAGATTTTCTCGGCTGCATCAGTGGATACATCCTTCATCGAGATGACTCACTCGCAATCTATAGCCTGTTTCTCATTAAACAACTCCACGAGTTTCCAAGTCTGGTTGTTATGAAGTGATTTCATCTACTTTTTCATTGTTGCATCCCAATCAAGCTTCTCCGAGACTGATTGAGATTCAGTATAAGAGGACGGAGTTCCATCCTCCGTGATCAACGCTTCTCTTGAGTCATCAACAAGTAAGTCCTCGTTCCTAACAGCCTGTTCAGTAGGAAATCAAGTATCATACCTTTCGGGCACACAACAAACACGTGTTGGTTTTGAAGTTGAAGACTTTGGTTTATCACTATGTGCTGGTTCAGATGGTGGCTCGACAGCAATGTGTTGCTCCTCATTGAGCTCTTCAGGAGCAAAATTTTGTTCTTTTGCCTCGCTTGTTATTTGTGGAGCATCTCGTTGTGGCCCATCATGAGAAATTTCATAAAAAATCTCCCCCTCAATGATGTTTGAGGAAGATAAATGGCCTTCAAAAGTAGCATGATCAACAATCTTCTCTCTTTTGATGATATGTACTCATTGAAAGAAACATCTCAACTAACAACAAGTTTACAGCCTACAGGTTCCCAAATCCGGTATCCTTTGACATCACGTTGATAACCAAGAAAAATACACTTGGTAGCGTTAGGATCAAACTTATTCCTTGATTCCTTGGCAACATGTGCATAAGCATCACATTCAAACATTCTAAGATAAGAGTAATCAGCATTCCATTTATGCCACATTTCAAACTGAGTCTGTTAACTTGTTGCACTACAAGAAGACAGGTTTACCAAATAAGCCGCAGTGTTGATGGCTTCAGCGCAAAAAATCTGTGGTAAACTAGCATGGCTCAACATACTATGTGATCTATACAATAGTGTGTGATTGAGCCTTTCTAACACACCATTTTGATGTGGTTTATAAACATTGGTGAAGTGGCGAGTAACCCCTTTGTTTTCATCGAACGCGTCAACATGTACTCCTAGCCGTTGTTTGATTGCAAAAACTTCATCTTCCCTCTTGTCTTAGTCTCAAGTTGGGCTCTCCACTTCTTAAAAGTTACAAAGACATCATACTTGTCTCGAAGAAAGTAGATCCACATATACCTTGAGTAGTCATCAATGAACGTAACATGGTACTCCTTCCTATAATGTGAGACAACAAGGAAAGGACCTCACACATCAATATCAACATACTCAAGAACTCTCTTGGAACTATGAACGTCAGTTCTAAAAGCATGTTGCGTGTGCTTTTCAAATACACAATACTCACAGAATTCAAGCTTGCAAGACCTCAAGCTAGGTAATAAATTCTGTTTGTGTAAAATATTCATATCTTTTTCATTCATGTGGCCAAGACAAGCATGCCACAATCAGGTCTCATACTCCAATGACGTCGTAGCAATGACCTCACCAAGAATTGTAAATCCCTTCAAAATGTACATAATCTTTCGCTTGTGAGTTTTCATTATCACGTTGGAACTTTTCTCAACAGTGAGAATTTCATCAGCAGTTTTCCAATGAAAGACTCTCATGTCAACCTCCTTGAGTGAAATTAAATTCTTACGCATTTTGAAGATGTGTCTAACATTTGTCAACATAAGTACTTTCCCATCAAACATTTGAATTCGAATGGATCTAATACCCTCAATCTAACAGTAGTGATCATTTTCCATCAAGACTAAACCTTGAGATAATGAGTAAGTTGTAAAAAAAATTTGAATCAAACACATGTGATAAGAGCAAGCGGAGTACAAAATCCATTCATCTCTCACGGTGAGAGAAGAGTTCACAAGACATAGCCTTCATCATTGTTGGTCACAATATTTGCATAGGTATCAACAGATTACTCTCTCTTCTCATGCGGCTTACTACAAGAATAATTTTTCATATGGCCTAGCTTGCCACACTTTAAACATTTCATCTCCTTCTTGTTACCTTCCCTTGACTTGGAACAATTTTGGGACTTGTTGACGCTAGTGAATTGCTTCTTGAATCTCCCACGAGTGACAAAGAAAGCAGTAGAAGAAGAAGAAGGTGTTGAAGAAGAAATCAATTTTTGTTGAATGTCATCCATCAACAAAACTGTCACTACCTTGTTGTATGTGATGCTCTCTTTGTCTTGATGAAGCAAAACACGAGATAAAGTGTGATATGAGGCTGGCAAGGAGCTTAAAAGCTATATTGTCTTTTTCTCATCACTCAAATACTCATCCAGATTCAAAGGATACACTAACAAATCATTGAAAGCATCAACATGGTCCTAGATCTTTGTAACTTCTACCATTTTGAAGCTCATCAACTTTAACGTTGTGAAAAGCCGATTTGATAACTCTTTCATGTGATACTTCGTTTGAAGCACTAGAAACATAGTTGTCAAACGTTGTGAGTCATAGTCTCCAATTTCTCAACTTGTTTCAACTTGCTTCAAGTAGAGAGTCACAATACTCACAGCTTGATCGTGAATCTCATATCAATCACTTTCATCAAAATTCAGGGATTTTGGTTTGAGATGTTTCCCCAATCTCATTGCCTTGATCACATTCTTGACATGCCGTTCCCATAGAAGATAGTCAGTACTGCAACCTCCGGGCTAACTCTCACTTAGGTTTACCTCTCATGGCTTTGCGATAGCGCATCATGGTTCTAAAAGACTAGGATTCATCCTCACACTCATAGCCCAAACACTCACTCACACAATCATCAAGGTAACACTCCAACTCACACACTCGTCGATACTCTAAGGTACTCAGAATCGTCATTCTTTCATATATGAAACAAGTCATTACATACATACTCTCCCTATATCACTCTAACTCACACACAAACTCTCCTCACATCACTCTATACACATAAACTCAAACTCACATCGATACTCCAAGATACTCAAAAGCTTCACTTCTTTATTCCTGAAACAAGTCCTCACACATGACTCTCCAAACTTGCTTGAAAGCTGCTACTCTAACTCTCTATTTATACTACTTGAGAAGTTATCATAGTAACATGTGGTTATTTCTCCTAACTTACATTTAACTAAGTAAGTTTAACTAACTCTCTCTATGTGGCAACATGTCATTGGTCTACCTAAACCTTCTAGAAGTTTCCGGACCCAAAGTTGAGGTGGCGACATGCCATTGGAAACTTTTAAACTTCTACAACCTTCTTAGCCACAAAGTCAACATTAGACTTAGTCTAGCCAATCATCTTTCATATATTGAGTCAAACCAATCAAATCCAAGCTTCTAGTCAAATATCTATTACATTGGAATCTAAAAATTTGTAAAAGACAAAATAGAAATGTTCACTCCTTTCTAGAAGACAAAATAGAAGTGCTCACTCCACTCTTCTAGAACTCCGCTAATTCTTCTGCTAACTATAGACATCATAGCTAAACTTAGTCATGACTAGATAAACTTAGTTATAACTAACTAGTTTAGTCATAACTAGATAGACTTATGTATGCCTTGGCTAATCATCCTTAATCACTTGAACACTTCTAGTATTTAGTACCTATGTGCAACATCCGGTCTTATAGTACGGCCATCAAAATGTTCAACTTCAAACCTTGGTCCATCAACCTTGGATAGCGCCATAGTTTTGTTCAGTCGGATTTCAATTTAATGACATTTTGAAATGACTTCAACTGGATACTCAGAAAGAAAGCTTGAATCCTCACTATTAGTGTCTGAATGAAGGAATCTAGCACCTTTCGTAACAATTGGAACAAGTTTCACTACTCGCTCCAAGCTACTCATGCTTAGAAAGCGTTCATAGTGTCAACAGTTCTCAACACTTAGCCTCAAAAATCGTCAAAAAAATGAAAGTTTTCAAAATTCAAATCTGAGACCACCCACGCATAGCTCACAAGCTAACACAATGGATTGTGAAAACAGTTTGTCAAAATCAACTCCGAATAAAAAGTTATCAACCCTAGAGTTCAGAGATTTAAACATGAATCTTGATACTCCAAGTAATCTTTACTACCAAAAATTTACACAAACTCTATTTTCAAAACCATCTTTTGCATCACATGCTCAACTTGCTTGATGACCACGCTGCAAAATTTGAGCTCTAACAGATTGAATACTCTAATTCATCAAAATCCACAAACAATCTACTCACTATTTGATTCTTTTGTGACAATATTACTCACATGGTACTTTTAGTGTTACACTTTTATAGACTCTTCCGACCCAAGTTTCTTCGGAACCACAGCCGATCCAAAATTTCCAAATCCTAATCCGCCCAAAATTTTTCCAACCCTAAATCAGAGATTCGTCACTCCGAATTTGCGACCCTGTGAAATCACCATAGCCGAAATTGAACTCAATCTTCAAAACACTCATAAATTTGTGAACTATCAACGGAATTCAACAAAATTTAGGTCAAAATGATTGTCTTGAATAGTAGATCAAGCCTATATGTGAAGATTTGAAAAATTTAGTGACAAGAAAATTAGATTTTGAGAAATCAAAGCGGTTTTTCTCACGGAAGAATGTAAGAGAATTCTCCGTTTTAATTTCCAGAAATCTCTCTAATCACTTAATGAAACTATACACTTGTTTCATCAAAGTGTAATTAGTGACTCTAGCTACTCTTCTACGGAAAATCAGCTAACAATTATTTCAAATTGCAAGTAGAATGTTTGACAGCACTTTCGTGACTTTCTGGTCTCCAAAACTGAAAAAATCAAAAATCTGCGCTCTAACACCAATTGAAACATCCAAACATCCAGATCAATGAATATACACGACAGTCACAACACCGAGTTAACGTGGTTCACCTTTCACAAGCTACGTTCACGGGCAAGAGCAGAAGCTTCATCAAAGCATAGATTTATACACAGACTCCATAGCCAATTTTTACTCCTTCATGTTAATTCTACTCATCTCTTCTATACAATAAGAGATAAGGTGCACATATTAACTAACTTAACCACAATTAACTTTTTTTCCATGATATTCACTAACTAAAATTAATCCAAGATATTTTTTGTAAATATTTAAACAGGATACTCTTATTATAGAATTCAGTCTCAAAATTGAACATTAACATGCTAATTTGTAGATTTTATGTCATGTTAAATTTTTCATTTACTGCATACAATACTTTAAAAACACGCGTCATAATATTTTTATTATATATATATGAAATAAAATGAAAACTTTTATCAAATGATCGATAAAATTAAATATATATACTTGATAAAAAAACATTATACAATATTATATTTTTTATACATTTTTTCTGATTTAGCAATTTTTCTAAAGTGTTTGATTTGAATGTTTCAAAAAATATTGATTGAGTCATTTAGTATTTTTTGTAAAATAATTATCGATAAAATAATTTTAACAATTTTTTTAAATTTTTTTATTAAAATTTATTTTTTGCGTTATTTCAAAAAAAAAGACGGTTTTTTTCTTTTTTCTGAATTTAAAATATATTCATTGCAAATGATTTATTTTAACAATGTATCAATATCTTCTCAAATATAATATTTCACTTTTTGTTTATATATTTTTCTTTAATTTCAATTAGAAAAACATTTCTTTCATATGATTTATATCAAAATTGTAATAAATTTTTTTCAAATATAATATTGCTTTTAATTATTTATTTATTTTAAAAATGTATGTTTATGAATTTATTTGTTTTTTATTTCAATTTATAATTGTAGGACTTCATATGCATTCTTTCAACAACATTTCAATCAAATCATTGTTATTATTTTAAAAGTTTTTTTTATTTCAAGTTTTATCATATTGTACTTGCAAAATTTGAGTTTTGAAATTTTTGCAGTTTTTATCATACATTAATTTTTAAAATTTATTTACTCAAAAAATCATTATCTTTATTCATAATTATATACAAAACTTTTACGCAATTTCAAATTTGACATATCTTTGATATGATAGCTGTTTATTAGAATTAAGTTGGCAAAACGTCTATGCATTAATTTTTTTCAGATTCAAGTTTCAAAAAGAAATTTTGATACTAGCTTTTTTGTAAGACATATGCTTGCTAATTGATTAATATAAAGCTGATTTTGAATTTAATGTTATTAGCAAACATCAAATCATATTTTTTGGTGTTGCAATTAACCAATTCAAAAAAATGACTTGAATATGTATGTAATCACTTGTGACAATGTTTTTCTTAACATCATTCTTTGAAATTTGATTTTATTTAGTGTTTATTGATAATTAAAATTTTAATGTTTTCTCAAGTTTGTGCAACTTTTCAATATTAGTTGGAAGAACTTGACTTAGACTCTAATGTGTCTAATGTGGTTTGAAATATTTTTTCAAGTACACATATCATACATTAAAAACTTAAGTTATGTATCATTTGTCAACTCATCAAATCCTATAATTTACAAACAAATGCCATTTATAAGGTATCAAAAGTATTTAATATTGAAATTTTTATATGATCATGTAAATCAATCTATATTATGATTGAAAATTAAAGTCAAATTGTTAATACTATTATATGACTCTAAATTTTCTTCAACAAAATGCAATCAATATAGTTATATTTCTTGATTTGATACATAAAAATTTGCAATAATTTCTATACTTAATAAATCAATAAATAAATGTAAATTTTATTATTTTGAAATTTAAAAATAAAATATATAATTTTTGAAATATCAATAAAGATAGTAAAATTTCATTTGATAATATAATTGCTTGTGAAAATATTTGTAATAAATCTTATGTGCAATATTTTTTTCAAATTTATGAATTGATAAGTACAAATCTATACTCAATTGTATTGTTGAAAATTAATCTAAACAATAGAAAATTAAAGAAATGACATAAAAAACAATTTTTTAAATTTTTGATCCAAAAAAATTGGAGCAGTAAGTTAGGATTGATAATCTGAAGACAATGAGTCAAAAACCTTTTCAGTATAACCTATTACATCATCAAATTTGATTGATATTGATTTTGCAAGATATGATCATATTTGTACATGATTCATTGAAAATAATGGATTCAAAATTGAAGATGATGATAGAACTATATTGATTGTTTTATTTATCTCTTTTAATTTGAGTTCGAGTATTTTCAATAATCTGAGATAAGATACAGCTCTAAAAGATTGTATATACTAATAGTTAGTAATAAGGTTTAAAATTTAGTGAAAATCTTAATCATGAAATTTTGATTTATAGAAAATGAGATTATATATGTCAAATCTAGCTAAAATAAAACTGAGAAGACATACTTAAAGCCAAATTTTGCAATATATATAAACAAAATTATTATTTTTGCATTTAAATTACATAAAGTTTTTATGTAATTTAAATGCAACCCTTTGATATGAATGAAAAAATGAAAGATTCAATAAAAATTCAATTACAATATTTTTTAATTAAAAATGAATATAATTTTTGAAAATTTTAAAATTGTATAAAATGTTGGATTAAAAAAAAAAGATTTGATCATTGATTGAAAGAGTGATGAGTTGGTAAAAACACATAAAATTTCATATTTTTTTATATGAAAAAAATATTTACACAAACAATGTGAATGGCATGATATACATGTTCAGGAAAATGCCATCTATTGATGTAAAACTGAATTAAAAAAACATTCACATATATATATATATATATATATACATATATATTTATTTATTTATTACATGAAAATTTATATCCAAATTGAATAAACTTAAAACTATGACATTCAAGGTAAATGGATCAAAAAATGTGATAAATTTAACAAGAAAAATTTGGAAAAACCTTGGATACTTCTTATTGTTCAATTATATTTAGTTATTTTTCATAGCTCAAGGTTATAATGAGGCAATAACATGGAAGTATATTATGAATCTGTAACGACAAGATAGTTATTGTGAATTAATTCAAGTCTTGAACTACACATGTAAGTTCAACTCTTGTTAATCAATCTAAATTCTCTTTCATTCTATAATAGAATTGATTGATATTCTTAGTGATACAATTTGGTATTCATTTAAGTAAAACTTATAATTTTTTCATGGATTTAATCGAGGAAGATGAACCATATATGTTCTTTTTTGGCTACTTTTCTGTTGTGTATTGTGTCAAATATTCATATTTAAAAATTAAAATCAATAACAAATCAATCTTTTCACATTATTCTCATTTTATTTGTTATTGATTGGTTTGATATACAATAAAAAATAACTGGTCAATTTTAATACATCCACTTTATTAATTTCATGTAGATGATCAAAATATAAGTCAATATTGATACAAAATTTTTATAACATAGTAGATTTTAAATTACAAATGTAAATCATTTGAGTATTATAATGGTTTATTTAATTGTTGTTAATTTTATCTTCTCAAATAACTACTGATCCAAGTGTTAAGTTAATGCTAAGAATAGAATAAATTAATAAAATGACAATGGTTTGTGGTGCATTAGTTGTTTCTTGAATCATAGTGGATTTTACATTTTAGATTTCAATAAAAAATCTATGCTATTTATTAAATGTAATGTTAACAAATCATAGCTTGTAATTATTTTAATCATATATTTTAATAATATAGAGATAATTTTTATTTATTAATTTGAAAGACTATCATTTTTTGAAGATTTGAAATTTTATTATACTAATAGCTTAATTTAAAATGTATCATTAGCTTCATTCAATACAAAAAATAATCTCATATGTAGCAAAATATGCTACAATTTGATTGATTTGTGCATGTGTTTCAAATTTTAGTTTACTTCTAAATCATATTGATGTACTCACATTATAATTTATAGATTTTTTTTGGAAAATATTTATCTGGAAAAATCAATTGAGTTTGAAATTAAGTAGTTAAAAAATTTAATTATATATGTTTTTATATATTCTTAGCAAAATTTAAAATTTTTGATATATTCATTAATACATACAAATTTTCACTAAATATTATATGATATATGTTTTTACAAAGAAAAATGAATAATGATATCTTTAATCTTAATATTTTTATACCATATGTGAATGATACGATTCTTTTGACAAAGTATCAAATGAACACTAATAGTATTTTATATCCAAAAAAAATTTGAATAAATACATGGATATTGTAAAAATGAATATTTATAATAAAAAACTCCAAAAAAACAAATATTCAAATCAAACCAAATATAGTAATTGTGTTTTTGATAAGATTCACATGACAAACTTCAAAGCAAATTGACAATATATTATAAGCTTTTATTAGTTGTGTATATTAGTTGATGAAATAAAATGTCATCAATTTTAATTACAAGGCAGTAAACTATGTGCACTTGATTTGATATTTCTTTTTCAATTGGAGAAGGTGAGCAAATACATGTCATGCAACAAAAATATTGATTGAAATACTATGAAGTAAATGTTCATTTATCGTTGAATCCAGCTTTCCGGCAGTTTGTAGTCATATGGCCATCGTCCGATGCGGGTGTTCAGTCAATCGGTGTGCTAGTTGCGAGTTTAGGAATTTCATCGCATTCTGTCATCGTTTCAGATTTCGTCAGCTGAACCTCCTCGTCGTGCCAGGGCCAGGTTTAGGAATTTTGTTAGATTTTGTCGTCGTTTCAGATTTTGTCAATGTAATCTCCTCGTGTTTTCAATGTGTTCATGTTCACACTGTGGGTCCGGTTCGTTGTGCAAGTATTGAGGTTTTTGATGATTCTTTTGATTGCTGAAGTGAATTTTTATCTACCTGCATAATATAAAGTAGTATGATATTTTGTTTGATAATTTATATTAACAGCATCAAAATTTTTTAAGATTATGTTGATGATGGTTATGCACAAGATTTGAAAAGATATACTTATAATTGAATATGTGTTTACACTTTATGATAAGTATATTTGTTGAAAAACATACTTTGCAGAAGTGAGAAGTTAAGCCAACAACAAGAGTCAAATCTGTAACGGAAGCAAAAACATCAAAGTACATTATTTGATTGAGCAAATTTATCAAAAAGATGAAATTAAATAGTATATTGTTAATCTACATTTAAAAAGTCAAAATGCTAGTTTGACATGTGATGTTCATGTGATTAACAAGCACATTAACACCATAAGTCAAGATTGAAGCTTAGTTTAATTTAGTTGATTCATTGTACTTAGTTATTTTTTTTCAAGATTTAAGAGACATTATGCTACCTTGCAAATTTTTTGCAAGGAACACAATAATTTTATTTCTCACAATTTTATTAAATCTATTTTATTTTGTATTATTTAGTACTTAGTTTAAATTTTTTTCTAATGTAAGGATGTATTTTCTAGGATAAGGTTACTTTCAAAATCTTTTCTGAGTGCTCATAGCTATAAAAGTTGCAAATTCCAGGATATAAATGACGGTAGAATTATAATGAATGAACTCAAGATTTAATTGATTCTTGTCTAATTTAATCCCGGTTGATTGAGCTAATTAATCCTTAACTATATAAAATTGATGGTCAAAACTCTAAATAATACATGTTAAGAATTTTTTGATATAGTTAGTTTTAATTTTATAGACGCGATCCAACAAGTTGAACTCGTATCTTGTCCAGTTGAATTTTTTCAACATTATGAGCTATACAAAATTTGCATTTGAAGCTTAAAGTAACAATGATAGCAAATCCTACATTGCTCTAACTTTGATCAAAATTAGAAGATGTTTTCAAATTTTGTGGAGTGAAATTTTTTTAGTATTATGATATCTTAGTTAATTATTGGTTGAACGGTATAAAATTTTTTTTCTATAATATTTATATTTATCATGAAATTTTTTTTAATTTAGAAGTGTATATTTATAACTTGATCATGTATCATTAGTTGAAGTTTTTTTTTGGCCAAAATGCATAGTTAATCTATTGCAAAAGTTGATTTTGTAAATATATGTTATTAAATAATTACATTGTGATAATCAAAGCTTGATGCAATTTGCAACAAATCAAATGATGCTAAGCAAGATGATCATATATACAATTTTAATAACATAATCATAATAATAAAGATTCATTATAGATTGAATTTAATTTAGAAAATCCCATGTTCAAAGGTTTTGTGCTCTTAGCTTTTATTCAAGTTTTGCATAGTTGTACTATCCATCATCAATTTCGATATATGATTTTACTTTAAACATTTGTTGATAGATATTACTTCTGTTTAAATCTTGTTTAAATATATTCACAATAAAGATTGAAGATTTCAGCGAATGAAAAGCATGTTAAGAATGAACACAAATTGTAATAAAATTTCATTAAATAGTCTGATGGAAAAATTGCTATATAAAATCAGGTTTAAATTTTCTCATTGAAGTTTTTAATATACAGATATTGTACTTAACTTGAGTTATCACCACAAAGATAAATAGTCTATATTTTGTGTTGACATTTTAGGATAGTTATCACTTTGTATTTAAATCACAATCTTGTATTTTGTTAAAGATTTCAACATAAATATACATTCAGTTTGAATTCTGAATAATTTAGAATGTGAATCATAAGGTAATCTGATAAAAATAAAATATACAACTGGGCTGCATAAGTGATGATTGATAACGATCAGAGTTCATCATATGAGGCCAGATGGATAAAAAAAATAATATGAAAAACCCATGAAGACAAACAAGTAACAGGGGGAGATCAGGGACTAAGTTATCCGATTGTGTGAGATCGATTTTATTGTCTGTTCGTTTTTTGGACGCGATCTATTGGAGGTGAGCAAACCCAAGGACGTGTTTGAGTAGAGTAGAGTCCTGCGAGAAGCTAAATAGCTTTTGTAAATTTCCAGGAGGATGACAAAGATATTTTTTCTAGACTCCTCCTAAGTTAATTCAGTGAGAAGTAATGGTTAAAATCAGTTTCCTCTAGAAATCAATATTCCTCCAGGAACAACGCTCGTTCGTTACATATGAATTAAAAACATATACTTTTGGTCAGAAAGTGATGCAAAAAGGTGAGACCATAGCAAGTTGTGAAATAAGACTTCAAATTTGGAACATGGTACTTCCTCGTTAAAGTATTTTATGTATTTGTCTGTAAACGTAGAGGATATTGTGATCGTACAATGGCTACAATGATGTGGAAAGTATGAATTTACCCGTGATGAAACTGTTTCAACCAGAATTGTACTCATAGCAGGGCGTAGATTCCCGCTTCAGACCATAGATTCTCTGATTACTGAATGTTTCATCGCTAAACAGTCAAACGAGCTGTTAAGATGTGCAGTCCAAACGCCCTTGTTGACTCGAGTTCAGAGGGCGACTCGGTCACTCATAAAAGTGTCCGCAAACCGGTCACGCTTTAGAGAGCGCAAAAGGAATATTGCGCGGATAGAATTGATCAGTACGTTGTGCTGTACAAATAGGGCCAAGTGGACCGGGAAGGTAGATCGAAAGAAGGCCGGAAGTCGACTTCAGCCGATGACAGAAGGGGTATCGTAATCACGTCCACTGTATGCAACCCTGCTCGCCTTTGACCTCTACGGGAGCTCGTAATTCAGATTTGGGACCGGTGATTCTTCCGACGGCCAGCCCGGCGCCACTGGCCGTAGTGACGGCTGAGAAATAATTGCGCAGCGCGAGTTTATTCTGATCTCTCCGGCCATTGGCCATTCCGTTTCCGTAGGCTTTCGTTGCTTCTAAAAATCGGGGAGTTATGATCACGAGTTGCGGGCGGAAACCATTCAAAACTGGTCAAACCGGAGTTAATCCGCGATTTCATTGGTCAGAAAAGATACTGTGAGAACCCGCTCCTGTAACTGTTCCTGTAAAAAGCACCTTCTGTAACATCCCAGTCAGAGATCTGGTCTGAGTGAAGCGGATCATCTGGGTTCTGGGCGTAAACAAGGCCCGGAAAAGCAGAGACGGCATGATCTACATAACCATTTTTGTGTGATTGCTTTTAAACACGCAAGCACCAGCCGCCCATTCCAGGTCTCCTATTTCAATAAACTTTAACTGAGACTCACCTCCTGCCTAAAGTTACAGTACGAGTATTCGGCCATTCCAAGAAAAACAACAAACAAGATTGAACATACTTCTTTTCAGATTTTTTTTTTTTTAAATGAAGCAATAAGGAAAGAACAATCTCAAAGTATCACCAAAGAGTGTAGCATTATAACTCTTCTGAATACAATTAAGATCACTTTGCTATTCATTTGGACCCCCTTTATTCTTGATTGAAATCATTAAAATGAATGTGATGAAGGGAAATAACTAGGAAAAGACAACCCAGATAGGGTATACCATATCTAGCCAAACAAAGGGAAGATTTTATTGCGAAAAAATATTAATTATTGCAATGGGGGAGGAGGCATCTCAAAAGAGAAACAAAGTTTGCGTGTATTGGTAACCCGCGTAGATCGCCCACCCATTCAAGGTATCCCTTTTCAATAAACATTATCTGAAGACGCATATCCTGCCTTAAGTGACAGCGTGATGCTTTGGTCATTCAAAGATAAACAAGACTTAGGCGTTCCTTTTTTCATCAAAGGAGTAAGAGGAATCGTGGAACCATGGAATCAGGAAGGTACAAATCGCAAGGCATTGCCAAAGAAAAATAAAATGAAACCCTTTTGAATTTGATGGAACCCATAAGAATGAATGGGGTGAAGGGAATTAACTCGGGAAAGGAAAGCTAAAGATAGAAACTGTATACTATATGTAGTTAGAATAGAGGGAAGATAATTTTCGGGAATAGTATCAATTTTGCGATGCATGAGAAGGGATTGTAAAAAGAGAAAAAAATCGCCAGTATGTGAAACCCAACATGGTTTTTCCCGAACACTGAAGCGGACCAAGGACAATGTATTCAACTGTAAGAAAGCCCAGCAAGGAATAAAAAAGCCCCTCTAAGCACATCATGATTTACATGCGTATAGGGTTGAGGGTGTTAGTGACACTAAACTGACTGAAGGGGCTTTCCAGCCCCTTCTTGAAGTTCTGCCACCTGCAATCGAAAGCTCGACATCAAATGACTAAGGGCCTCAATATCGCATGATGTGATGGAGATGCACTGGTTGTGAAAGATGTCAATGTGGCCCAAGAATGACTTAAATATCCTTCTGAAAAATCCATTTCCCTTTTATTGAGAAACGCATTTGCGGCCGACGTAAAGTGAATAAGGTACGATGAATATTACTGAGATCCAATTTCTTAAGACAATGCCACCAAAGACACCAATGCCACCAATTGCAGGGAGTCGCTGTTCATCGAAGTGACCAATGATTCGCGTGGCAAATAAGGGAGAGGGTCGATGCACCTTAAGTATTTCAGCTACACCTTCGTTGCCTATCCAAAAGAAAGTATAACCCGGTGGTCTTGACCCGTCTTCTTTCTTCTTCTCCCTAGATGCTATTCAAATTTGCCAAATTCGAATACACTTAACAAAGCCATTTAAATCTACTTGCCAGTGTGACCGTTCGCAATACTTAGTAGATTTAAAACAACTTGCCAGTGTATATGCAAATGATGTTCTCGCCATCATTCTTTTATTTCATGTTCCCAATCCCACCATTTTTTTGGGGGAGTCGAAAGCTCTTTATTTAGTTTTGCTTCATGAAATAACAGATGATTTCGCTGACATTGCACCTTGGTTGATCAAAGAATCATTCTTGCAACCGCTATTGCTCCCTCGAGCGTAATAGTCCCCGATTGACTATCGGAAGATGGCTTTGTTCTCACTCGTATTTGCATGTAGTATTCCGTTCCTTCATCCTTGGATTCTAGCTAGCCGTCAGTGGCACTAGCACTTCTGCTTAGGGTACTAGGTTCATGAGGTTCTTCTTATTTTATTTTCATTTTATAAGCGAAAGGCGTATTGTAATTTAACTCTTTATGCTGGTTTAAGCGAAAGCATTAATGGCGAGAAGAAGAGGTTTTCAGAGGCGGGAGGAGCGGTGGCGACCAGGTGATAGGGGTTAAATACAGGTGATGATTGAGTAGAAGCTGCTCTGGTACGTGACATTTAGTCTGCTGGAAACCATAATGAAAGGTGACCGAGTTTCAATTGAAGGCTAATGATGAAGGAATTGAAAGTTGAAAAACCTTCCATAAGTAACAAACGGAATTAGGACAGGGCCAAGCCGAGGCTGCCACACGTACACCTACGGGTAGTACAGGACGATGTATGGAGAGGAGATTGAAAAATGAAATTTCGCCGTTTGGGCCAGGGGTGACAAGGCCCGTAAGATGGGAGGAGAGGACACGTGGACACTTTTCGGGAGCGGGCAGGTACTTCCTTGGAATTTCTTTTCGAGGGGCGTTACGTTTTCGCGGGGTAAGAAAGTCCGTGTCGAGGGGCAAGGGAAAATCTTTGGCAGGAGCCCTTGCGTCCCGCGCTTTTACTCTCTCGCAGGCATGGAGGACGAGGGACTGAAGGTTTCCCTTGTGACAGAAATTTCGGTGGAGCTTCGGACTGACAGAGCCGAGCGCCGGAGTGGCGAAGGAGATTTTGGAGGAATCTCGAAAGAAAGTCTCAATTGATCAGCTCAATTCGGTCGTGACGACGAATTTGGCACGTCAGTCAGCCTTCCAGCCAACAGCCAGGCGGTCCGACAGCAGGAGGGCAAAAGAAGTAGAGAGAGGAGGAGGCGGAAGAAGAAGAAGAAGAAGAAGAGCAAGAGCACAATCGGGAAAAAGAGCGTGAGCAGGAAATTTTTCCGCGACTTCTTGTTTGAGTTTCCCCTTACAGTTGCTACTCGTCGTCTCTCGCAGGCTCTCTCTCTCTCTCTCTCTCGTTCTCGTTCGTCCGCACTTCCTTGCTTTTCGTCCGCTGTCTCCGGCCCCTCCGCGCTCTTCTCGCGGCTTGGTGTGCTGATTGCGTCGTTGCTGCTGTGAGTTTGTGTCTAGCCTGTAGGCCACCTCCTCTGCACGAGCTTCGTGCTGTTTCGGTTGGCAGGACGAAAAAGGTTGGGCGCGGGCGATGTCGTGAGAAGAGTGGCCAGGGTTAAGAGCGGGGTTAATTTGTGTGCTTCTTCTAAGCTTCCCGTCCCCCGAAGCTGTTCGGAGTTCCGCCTGGCTGGGCTGGGCAGGGCTCGGCTTCCCTCTGCCCCTCGCTTGACTCGCTCGTGCTGGCCCGGCTCGCCGTCCCCTACTTGCCGTGCTTCATTTTGCTTATCTTGCCGTCCTTTTTCGCCCGCCCGGGATTATTTTCCCCGGTCGACTCGAGTTTTTGTGATGTCCACCTGAATCGCCTCTCTGACTTCTCATCTCACTCTCCCGCTCCTCCTCTCTGTCCGAATTGTCGCGCGAGGTGAGTGTAGAAAAATCTGTGGATTGTCATGCTTGTTTCCACTCATCCGACGTCGAGGATGTGTCCAGCCCGTCGAAGAGCTATTCTTCTTGCCCCTCGCAATTCTCAGGTGATTTCAATTAGCGCTGCTTTGGGGTAGCTGCCGGAACGACCTGGAGACGACAGGAACTCCGTCCACAGGGGCATGTGAGCGAAGGCGAGGTTGTAAGATTGGTGATGAATGCGCAGTTGGCAGAGGATGTGCTGCTGCGGCATGCAAGTCACGGGGACGGGAAATAAATTGATTGCGAGCCTCGGGCTGTTCGATAGCGCGGAGTAGGGCCTATGGCTGTGTGGTAATCCCGTACCAATGGAAATGATAGACGACATCTCCCGAAGCTCGAGCACTTCAACTACTCCAGTTTGTTCGCTGAGAAAATCGTTCGATTTGCATCTGTCTATCAAGTGACTTCGCTTGCGGACGTCTCCTCTGTCAACACGCCAGCGCGGGCTGGCAGGTGGATTGTTGAGCTTTTGCTGACAATCGCACATGCGGTCTTGTCTGTTCCTTGCGGCATGAAAGAGATGAGGTGAAGCCAGCAAGAGTTGAGCCTCGCAAGATAGTTGGAGCTCGCCGTGAAGGCGGGCAGGGCAGGGCGGGCTGGAACGGGGGAAATACAGATTGATGGAGCCAAGTGCGAACGAGTCCCACATGGATCATTCTGCATATTCGCCTCATCCAAATCCTCTGACGAGAAATCAAGTCGACCACGCGCATCTTCCTTCGCCATTGAGCTATACCCCATTTCCTCGCAGCGACAGGCAATCCTACGCGACAGATGGCTACCCTAAAGAAGCTTTTGGCCGAGAGAGTTACAACGTCCGAGGGGGGGATGGCTTCGTTTCCGGAAGGGAGTCCTTTGGGCCGGACAGGGTAAATTACGGAGGAACAGGCGAGGCGTTTGCTAGAGACAGAGAATCTCTTTCGAAGGATGCGGATGCCTTCCACGCCCGAGGTGGAGGAGGAGGAGGGGATACGAGAGTCCCATATTCCAGGGACCCGGAGAATTGTTTATCCGCAGCTTTTGCTAAGGACAACGATTCCCTTAGCAACGACGACAGGAGCAGTAAGAAAGTTAAGCGCGGGGGCTGGTGGCATGAATCGGAGGGCGGGGAGCGGGCCTCCGAGGCGTCCAAGGACATGGAATCGAACCGTAAAGATCCAGAGGGTGGAGCTGGAGGCTTTGTAGGCTCGGTGGGTGGCATAGGAGCCTTTCGCAATGTCGTAGGAGTCATCTCGAGAGTGGCAGGGGGAGGCAGCGTCGGGAGCAAGATGGGAGGCGTCGCGGACAATTGCGGGGAGGTCGGGGGTGGATTAGTCGTCGGCGGTGTGGTGCGTGGAGGCAGTGCAGATGGCGACGTCGGAGGTGATGTCGGAGACGGAGGCGGTAGCTGTGGGGGCACGGGCATGGATGGAGAAGTTGGAGACGATGGTGATGCCGAAGGCCGGGATGGCGACAGCAGGGACAAAGGCGAGAAGGATTGCAGCGGTAAGAAAAAGCGTGCAGAATTGTGGCAAGATGCCGAAATGGACGCGTTGGTGAGTGCGTACAGGCAAATCCATATGAGATTGACCGTTGCAGGCAAGAAGGGAAAACACGTGTTCAAATCTGCGAACGAGAAGTGGAAGGAGGTGCGAAATTTGCTCATCCCTCTCGGAGTGGATCGGCAACCCAAGGAGATCGAGCGCAAGTGGTCCAATCTGTCTACGGCCTTCAAACAAATTGCTGATTGGAACAAGAAAGTCGGGAGACCGAGCTACTGGGAATTGGACGAGATTTCGAAGAAAGAAAAGACCAAGGCGAAAGAGCTCCCCGCGACATTCCGCGTCCAACTGTATGAGGCAATGGCCGAGTTCTTGGGGGACAGAACGGCTGCGAGAAGGAGTCGTGGCTGGACGCAGTATGATGGCCCCGACCGAGCGCCGCTGATGATGGGTGCCGGCAATGGAGTTTCAGTAGGGAGTGAGTGCTCCTCAGGTAGAGGATGCGATCGAGGGGAATTCCGAAGTACCTAACTATCTTACTTGTCTTTTATAACATCCCTCCCGTACCTTTGGGCTCCGTGGGTAACCTGCTTTCGTTCTTCCACTCTGATGTGGAATTGCCTGCGCTACTGATGTGCCACCGAAGCGAAGGGTTTCATTGATCCTGATTGCGATGTTCACATTGAACTTTACACTTCAGTCTCTTGTTGAATTGTGCTTGGAAGCTCCGACCATGTCTTCCTTAACGGCGACGTTGTATTCAGTATTAAGTGCCTGGCCAGAGAATGCTAGTGGTGCTTAAGGCTTGAGTAAATTTCGTTTCTTTTAACACATTGAAGCGTGGAGCGCTTACACTTATTATTGAAACATATCTCACGCTTGGATGGCAGGAATTGTCGACATCCCGTTGCCCATGGATAAACTCTCCAGTCAGCCTTCCAACGACATTATGGACCAGTAAGTGTGAATCTGTCCTGACTCTTGACTCGTGAGAGATATTCTCTCGGACGCATCTTCTGTCGGTTGCTTATGCCGTCCTTATGTTCTTGGAAATTTCGGAATTTGGTGCAGCCACCGCGTATTGTCTATCGTGCAAATATGTCGTTTGGAACTGCCAAGACCATAGGGTTTTCAATTCGAAGATGCCACCCACCCATTTGCTTGTCGTGAAGCGTTCACGTAATTGTGAATGGAATGGAATGAATGGTTGGAAGAATCTGTAGATTTTGATGAGATACCATACGATCATGAATTGATTTCTAACGGACAGCATGAAGCTTTTTTGCTGTTCATAAAACCTCGTGAGTACCCGGTGAATAATATAGCTGCAGCACAATGGCTGTGTACCTTTGGGAAATTTGGTCACCAATTTCGTCCGTTTCTCTGAGAGAAGCAGCGAGTGCAGTATGCTGTCTTCATATGTCGCTTTACTAGTGTTTTGGAATGCCGTGATTGCCTTGTCTGTTACCCCTGTAAAGACGGGTTGTTGCCGTGTATCTAAAAGTATGATCGGTAGTCCGTCCAGATGAGTTTTCCAAGTTGAATCTAGTATCTATTGAATGAAGCAACATATGATTTCGAAACTATACCAGAGAGAATTTGCTTTGACAGTCGAGGGAGTGATTGAATTTCTGAAATTGAATCATTTAAAAGGTTTTCTGCAAGCTAGGTTTATGGTTTGGGACGATACTCAATTGGATCTTGCAGTCTACCCTCAGAAGACCTACGCTTAGTCAGGAGTGAACACTTTGTCTGCTGTTAATGTTGTCAGGATTGTTCTTGCGCAGGAAGCGAACTCGAGTTGTACTACTTGCACCGGGGAGCTTCAACCCTCCAACATACATGCATCTACGAATGTTTGGTAGGTTGTATGAGCTGATTCTACCTTGCCTGGTCTTAGATGTTTATGGGCACTTCAAAATATTTCTGGACGCAGAGGCTAGTGGTGGAAGTATTTAGTTCCTCTTCTTTTATTATTTGTGAAATAATTTGGATCATTGTAAGGTGTGTGGTGATTTTTGAACCACTTTGGGTTGCAGAACTTGCTCGCGATGCACTTATTGGTGAAGGCTACGATGTTCTTGGAGGTTACATGTCACCTGTTAATGATGCATACGGAAAGAAGGTAAGTTCAGGTTTTCTTGGTCTAAATACCTTTGATCACTTCTGAAGTGTCTCTTGTAAGCTGTGCTGACATGGAAGACTATCTTCAGAAGACTCTGCATGCTGATACGTCGGTTTCTGGCCAAGGGTTTGGCTGCTGCAGAGCACCGCATTCGGCTGTGCCAACTAGCATCAAATGAATCCCCATTCATAATGGTCGATTCCTGGGAGGTGTGTATACTCATTGATCTAACATGCTCTTTTCGTGGGTTGTTCCGAGTGATTTTCTCCTTATTAGTCATGGCTGTGCAGTGTGTTGGAACATGTCACGTCACAAAGATTGGAACTCAGCAAGAAGATCCTTTTCAGTGGTATTGTTCGGGTATTTTAGCGTTCCATATGTCAGGTTGTATGTCCGGTTTGGCCCAGCATTGTTTGGGTCTCTGAATCAGAGGTTGGTCTACTTAGCATAGACGAGGTGGCAAAGATAGTGAAGTCGTTGAGGTGAGTGGGCGGAATGGGATGGGTGAAGTAGGCGAAGCAGACCAGCTATCAGCGCACCCTCATTGTGCTAAATCGAGTGGATCATGCTGTCAACACCCATGGCTTTGCCGGCGATGGTACGTGTTTCTTTCCGGTTTGATTTCTGTGGAAGGGTGAGTTGTGTCTCTGGCTAAATTCTTATGTCAGAATTGGCTACATCTATGTTTCTCTTTGTCGAATATATTCCACCATCCCTTTTTCTCAACAACTGGGTCATGACAGTTTGTAGCTTGTGATGATTTTAGTGGAAGAAATCAATCATTATCTTACTTAGCGTATCATTTGAGGAGAGATTGTGTTTTCTTGAATGAACTCAGAAAAGATTGTGTCTCTTGAATTACCTCAGAAAAGGTTCGTGTTATGGTGCTCTGTGGAGCTGATCTTCTGGAATCGTTCACTGACTCCAAGGTCTGGATTCCCGATCAGGTAATGGTTACTGGAATGGACTAATTACTTTCACACATCTTATCGCTACGGCAATAAAGTGCATTAGGTTCTCACGGCGTTTTGTATGGCTTTTTATGTTTTTTGTCATGTTCTCATTGCTGTTTTCAATTCTGCTATATCTCGTTTTAGGTGCAAAGTATATTCAACGAGCATGGTGTAGTATGCATATCTCGGGACGGAAAGGACGTGCGCAAAATAATTTTTGAGAACGACATGCTCTATGAGCAGAGGGTAGGTCTTTCTAGTGAGTCTATTTCTTGTCACTTACTGTATGATCTTCGTAATCTATGTAGTAGGATCAACTTCTCAAACCATAAGATCTTCTGTTTGTGAAAGTTATTTATTAGTGGGAAGATCTAACCACTAGGTGCAGTACCTTCCCTCAGGCGGGCCATGTGATAATTCGGAGAAGGCAATATAGACGTTTACCAAATTTCTACTCAAAGATTACATATGCTTGAGATTCCTCGATGTCCTCTCTCTTCTCTTCTCCTTCTATTCGCACTCAAGGCCTGAATCAAATCGCAATTTTCCGGTTCTGCAAACTGAACATTGACTTCCATTGGGCAATTTTCTTCTCTCTTACTTTGCAGAGGAATATAATTGTTGTGGATGAAATCGTGACGAACAATATCAGCTCCACAAAACTTCGGTACTTAATACTTTCTCTTTTTTCCCAACTCATTTGATTTCTTAGCTACGCAAGGTAGAAAGTTATATGTGATTAGCCTTCATGAGTTTCTTCCTCACACCCAATGAACCTGCCAAATTCTAGCTCAAATGAAGTTTGTCTGAACGTTGTGCTCTAGACCTCCCTGTTGTGGGCGGAACCTCTAAGGCGTTACTGTATGTTAGTAGGAGCAGCTAGGACATTAGTGTTCCGAAAATTTACAACTATGAAGATAAATTTTGAGCAATTCTGAAGAAAAGGCTGCCATTGCGGATTAGTATACAGATCTTCCCAGCTCACGTGAAACATTTCGGGTTATCATGATGCGTAGTGTAAACTTTTGAGACTCTTCCGTAAGGACTTCACTTTCGTGTAGTAACTAAATTATTGCTTGCAGACGAAATCTGGAACGAGGGTTGTCTGTGAAGTACTTGACGCCAGATAGCGTCATCAACTACATTAAGATCCATCATCTATATGACCCAAATCAATTTTGATGTGTGCAAGTTCACTCACTCGGTGTAAAATCTTACGATTGCTTGCACCTGTAGTAGGCGGATGTAGCCTCAATTGCTTTAGGTTTTGAAAATGCTGTACCATGCTCTGTTCAAGATTCTCCTTGTGGAACAAGCCAAGCTATCGTACTGGTGCCTTGAGCTTGTTCGCACTTGCAGCTAATTGTAGGCATCTGATGCTGGATATTCTTTCTGGAGTGTGGATTGCTCCACTCTTAATTCAATAGCCGGAGAACATTTTAGTTCAAGATTTGGTTCCTTGGCCCACTTTCGAGATGGTGAATTTTCTTCAAGAGATGTAGAAATGTCCACCAAGAGATCCAAGATTTTGTAGTAGCTAGATTGCAAAGACGAAGTACACTGGTTTAGGTTCGCACTGGATCATAGAAAACCCTCATAGATAAAGAGTTGTGAGTGCATGCATGCACACTTCAAAGGGTTTGAGATTAAAGTTTTCTAAGTTAGTAAGACATTGTGGTCATGTACCATTGTACCATATGGATATAAAGTTGTAAGTAAAATATGGTGATTTTTTGTGTAAATTACTACATGTTTTGACCAGGTCTTGCAATTTGTCCACCACTGTGCAGTTCAGAGATTGGTAAAAATATTTATATGTACACAGGTGAGAGAATATTCTCGACTGTTGATCATCTTGCGCCAATATATAGTGTCACAAGAAAGAACTTCATCAGGGTCACAGGAGCCTTCAATGATAGTGAGGTCCAATTTGCAAGACGTTCCTTTATTTACTGGAACAAGGACGTGTTCAAACCACACCAGAACAATAATTCCAACAAAGCTGAATTTCTATAAACTGCAGATGCAGGAGAATGTACAGGTGGATTCCAATTCTCAAAACTGTCGAGGTGAGGAGTTATCATGGCAGGCAACAGAGCAATGAGCTCACGTTAAGATCCTCAAAATAGTTACACTAACACTTGTAAGACCATTCCATCGCATATTCCTAAATCAGAACATTTGTACACACAGAAATATTTAGACTCGGACAGGTTTTGCAGCCCGTAGCAGAATCTTTCAGCCCAGTAGTGATTCACCTCATCAGAATGGTAAAATGCCATTGACACTGATGTGAGGCTCCAATGCACCTTCTTCAGACTTACGAGTATTTTCTTAACACCCAGTTTTCTGATGTACGACCTTCTCATCCTCATGATTTCACACTTCTTCCTTTGAAAAGGCAACAGTACGAAAACCTGCTGTATAGACCAGCCAGTACCCTTCTTCAAAAGATTTCAACTGCCATCGCTTCTGGTGCCTGGCACTGATATTTAGACCAAGTTTCTCACAGTTGGAAATTTTCCACAAAAGTTTCAATCGCGAGTTTTATAAAATCATGTCAAAAGAGAGTGCTTAATCTGAATCCCCGATCCATAAGATATTGGGCAAGATAATGAACCTGAATCCTGAGAAACAACGGACCCATATCACAAGAGAAGGACAAGGTGAAGGTGCAAAATCCACGATAAAACAATATTCTATGCCACAAAAACGAGCTCATGTTGACAAGAGTGGTGAGTTTCATAACACCCACTATCTTTCTTCTGATGGCAAGTCGGTTGGAGGACATTAAACAATCCATGTTCCCCATAATTCATAATCAAACAATTTTAGACTTAAAGCAGAAACGAGGAATTAAGACTTAGGGTTTCAGACATCTCCAACTCTGAGAAAATATATTGCCCACACTAGGATTCTCAATGTATGTCTGATGACACAAATGTTGACGCAAGAAGGTATTGAAGCACATAAAGACAGCATTAACAACTGATGTGGCTGATTGTGCCATGAAATAGAGAGGTGTTGCTGAAACGATAAAACAAAGAGAAATCCAAACGTGCAATTAACACCATAAATTTAGGGTACGGAATGAAATTGATCTAAAAACACAATTCGCTCCTTTCGTTTATTTCCCCTCATCTTTAAGAGCTACAACTGGGGACCAGCACTTTATTCATGTATAAAGACACGAATAGAATGATCTTGCAGAAATTCCAATCGAGATCCTTGCATTCATTCATCCGCCCATCTATTCAAAGGCCCAATCTTACTCCTGTGGTCCAATTTGTTACACAATTCTGAAGAACAGAAAATCCTGCGTGTATGCCAAAAACCCCAATACGGATGCTCAGGGGAAGATAATCAGTCAAAGAAACTCACATGTAGGAACATTGAATCGGAAAATTACTGGGCTCTTTTTCAACTTCTAGGCTGAGCGAGAGCGGTCTCTACGATTGGATCTGTGCGTCCAGGTACACGCCCCATGCGCAGATCCATTAGAAATTTGTGATTGTTTTTGTCAGAATTCCAAGACCCATACTGCTTCACCGGTTGTGCCCACTGCTCCTTAAGAACTTCGCACTTAGCTTTCGTCGTCTGCACATGCTCTCTGAACTTGCGATCGCGCTCCTCTGGATCCTCCATGCTCCTCCGAATCCAGTTCTCGGCAAATTCCATGATGAACGCCATCAGGTGTCCACCGAAGACAAGCAATCACTCACTGCGCCTCCAAGAAGAACGAGGGATCGACAACAAAACTACTTGAAGACTCCGACTCCTCTCTTTGCCCACGAACACCAAAATACTTCTCTCCTCCTTTCCTGTCACAGCACCAGGAGAAGATTCCGCCAAGTCCCAGCAGTCAGTACTCCCTCGCCAACTACACTCTACAAATGAGATAACCCAGAGTGACCAGGTGACCCTGGTCAGTCATTCCAGCTCATTATACAATTAACCACTTTCCTCTCTAATGACAGCTTCGGGTAACACGGGAATGCTATTAAGTATCACTCTTGGTCACTAACTGGCTGATTATTGGTGGAAAAAAACAATTGTATGATTTGTTATTTTGGGTAAAATTCACCACAAAAATATCTTTCTTATGATCACAGCTATCTATTTTCACACAACTTTGTTTACCCGATCTTAGACTCCACAATGTCTTGCAAGTGGAAATTGTTGTAGGTTCGTTGCAGGGAGATCACAACCTTGTGATACGCTTAACCATCTATCCATTGTATGTTGCGCATTTATATATACACTCCACTGTGTAGAGTAAGGTCAGAAAATCAATGTGTTTTGCCGAAAATAAGAATTTGCCCAAACTACGTCTATGTTCATGAATAAAGGTTATTTTTCTCTCAGATTTATCCGATATTGAAATTATCTGATTTCAAAATGATACGGTAAAAATCACGTCTATGCAAGTGATAGCCACCAATTGTTGTTCGATGGAATTTTTTTATTCCTTTTTAAATTAGATTAAATAAAAATTTTGTAGTAAAGCCAAATAGGTTCAATAGTAAAAAACCTGGTGCTCTCCAACGAATCACAACACCAATTGAGGTTTGTAAAAAAAGTAATATTCAAATAGACTTAAAATTATACACAATGTTATGAACAAATTTTTTTGATATATTTAGTAGAATAAACCATTGAGTTTTTTTCACAAACAAATTAACGCGAAACGTACAGCTATGCTCTTCTATCTTATGCTTTGATAGCTATTACTGCACTGTGAACCACGCTCTACCGTACTAGCACTAGTGACTGTGAGCGTTCGAAAGAATCCCCGTGATACGATCATCGTAGGCTCAAGGGACGGTGCTTTAAAGTCGACTGGACGGGAAGCGTGATCGTCGACCGACATTCAGTAAGTCGTTGAGTCCCGCATTTTCTCCCGACTTTAACTTCCGCAAGACGATTCGAAGCATTGGTGGGTATGCTGGAATAATTTGAATCCAGGAGGAGCCATTTCTGCTGATAACTTTTGCCATTTCTTGGTGTGCTCTCCTGCAGCAGCTGTTTCAGAGGATTTTCTGGAATTTGTATCTACATGTCTGGCGGCTTCTTCTTTTCATCTGTCGTGCAGATTGGAAGTTCAATTTCTTTTTTCCTCTGTGAACTTTCTGATTAATTTCGGATTATCATCAGGTCCTTGTCCATTTCTTCTACTTATTGAGCGGTTTCTTGATGTTCAATTCGATCCGTAAGTAGCGAACACTGTCTCCGGGGAGCGCTGGTTCTTGCTAACGATACGGAGAGTTCGAAAAAGTGCCCATCACAGCCTTCATGGATATGCTCGCGCGATTTCTCTATACATAGCCAGTATAGTGAAATCGTCGTCCCTTTTGATGGTTATTGATTGTGACTTTTTGGCAGATCGCGACGATGTAATTGCGATGAGGCTCTCAATTGGTATGCCGATGTCTCGTCATATTCTTTTGTCATGATACTTTAAGCTGGAAGCAGTGTCGGAATGGACCGAGGTGGAATCCAGAGGCACGTCTTGAGAAAATATGCAGAGTACGCCGGACAGAATTGTACCCAAGCAGGTGCTAACCTCGCGATTTGGAAGCCATCGTTAGAATCGTTCCCAGCTTGGCTACGGTGATCTGAGGAGTCTTTGAGGAGTGAAGAACATGAGATAGCAAAACATCATGCAAAACTGGTTGCAATGAGGACGTCCAATAGTCACGAGCTCTTGTGGATGGTGGCAGTTTCCACCTGCATAAAACTCTTGTTGGTGCCATCTTATCACAGCACAGACTTTGAGGTACACCGACACTGGATGGCCATAACCAGTAGCCTTCCACTGGAAGAATGGTATCTGGATGAAACAAGTGAATGGACGTTGGACTATCCTCCTTTTTTTGCCTGGTTCGAACGTTTCCTGGCCCTTTTTGCCAGTTACGTGGATCCAAGGATGGTGGATCTAGTCGGAGGATTGAATTATTCGAGCGAGACAGTCATCTTGTTTCATAGAGTGACAGTCATGGCAGCCGATAGTGTGCTATACTGGGGGCTCTGGAGATTTTGCCGTAAATTTCCTATAGAAAAACAGAGGATAGTATATGCAGCTGTGGCATTTTCTCCAGGACTTCTCATGGTGGACCATGTGCACTTCCAGTACAATGGATTTTTGCTCGGAATTCTCTTACTTTCTCTCTCTTGTCTTCGAGAAGGGAGGAATGTTATGGGTGGCTTCTGGTTTTCAGTGCTCGTCTGCTTCAAGCATTTATTCGCAGTAGCAGGACCTATCTACTTCGTGTACTTGCTACGGCATCATTGTAGGGGATCCTCATGGTTTGCCAAGTTCTTCGTCTTAGGTTCAACAGTTCTATCGGTTGTGGGAGTGGCTTTTGGGCCATTTATTTACTACGGCCAGGTTTCTGCTGCACCTCAATGTTATCCCTCGTCAATTGTTTTGTACTTGTTCTCCCCCCTTCACTGAAAAAGCACAAAATTACTCTTCTTTCTTCTGATATGTTGAGAGTTTGTTCGTGATATTTTAATAGCTGGTAGACTACTGTTATTGTAAATAAAAAGTATGCTAGGTCCGGTAAGAGCAAGCTCACTGTATAATCTGATGTTTTATAGGTCTGTCTTGTGGACACGGCAGATGGGTCAAGTGTTGAAGAGGCTTTTTCCTTTCGGAAGAGGTCTGTGTCATGCGTACTGGGCACCTAATTTTTGGTCTCTATACAACACAACAGACAAAGTGCTTGCAGCCGCCCTAAGACTGCTGGGCGTGGATCTTCCAACTCCAAAGGCAGCGATGACCGGAGGCCTTGTGGGGGATTCATCTGGGCATGTCGTTCTCCCGAAGGTAGGTGTTGCATGTCCTTTGGTGCCGACTTCTCATTACTCTTAGCAGGTCAGAAGAAGAGAATCAGTAATCTACTTTTCAACAGCAAGGAAGTCAACTGATACTGAGTTTTTGAACCTCTAGTTTAAAGTGAACTGAGTGTCATAAGTGGACATTTCTCTTACAGATCTGCACATATCTCTATCTAAGCTTCACAATGTGGGAAATCTTCCAGGTAACTCCAGCGGTCACTGGGTTGCTTGTGCTAGTGGCGATGCTACCTTGCATGATTCGAATCTGGAGAAAGCCAAGAAGATCTGAAGTTGTGCAGTGGATTGTGTACTCATACATCTGTGGTTACATGTTCGGTTGGCATGTTCATGAGAAAGCAGCTCTACACTTTGTCGTTCCTCTGAGTTTGCTTATTGTGGACAGCGTGGAAGCTTCTGTAGACTTCGTCTTCATCTCAACAGGTCGGACTTGTCAAAGCTCGCATTGTTCTGGATGACGTTTGTGACTGTGCATGACTAAGGAGAGGTCCACTTCACTGTCCAGTTTTGATGAATCAAAGTTAACCGTACGCTCACTTAGGCACACTGGAATTGGCTAAGCGAAGGTTGTTTACGTCTTTAAACTTGTTTCAAAGAACGGAGCCTCCAGTTTAGCACATTAGTAACGAAAAGTCCTGGGCTGAAAAAAATTTGTGTAGGAAATAATGTCATAGATTATTCTTAGAGAAGAAGGTTTAGCTAGAGGTGAGCCAACGGCGTGTAGTTAAGGAATATATGTACTAACACACTTTCAACTGTGTTGCATGCAGTTTCCTATTACTCATTGTTTCCACTCTTGTTCGAAGGCAAAGAATACCCTATCAAAGTTCTGTTACTATTTCTTTACACGTATGGTATTACGATATACCAGACGCACTATTTCGGAGATTTGCAAGCTCGACAATTGAACGAAAGTGGAGACGGTCAGACTGAGCCTGTTGAACCTACCGTGTCCAAATCCAGTTTTTCTGCATCCAAGGTCAATTGGAAGGTTGATTACTCATTTCAAGAGGTAGAGTTAATTGGAAGCTGGAAGAAGCTTTACCTATGTGGTCTAATACCAGTCGAACTTTACTCGCAGTTTCTGCATCCTTTTGTCTTCAAAGACCGCCTTCCGTTCGTTCCTCTTATGTTAATCTCAGTTTATTGCGCAGTAGGCCTTTTCTACTCCTGGGCAAAGCAACTGAGAGCATGTTTCAAGGAGTCAAAATCGGAGGTTCTTTCGAAAGTACACTGACAGACATTAGGAATCTAGTCGAGGCCTGCAGAGCTGCTCAATTTTGTAGTCAATTTTGAATGAGGGCAAACCCGTTGAACATTCCACACCCATCTGAGTTTTGATTCTTACACGGACGGATTAAAGCCCGACCGAGGATTCTGCTTCAAAACATCTGTCTCATTAGGTTCTGTCTACCATCACATCAGTACCATGTTTGGCTAATATTGTCAGCCAGGAAGCTTCATTGATTAACTACCCGCTTGCTCTGTTGCTTAGACAACGGTGGGAAATACATTCAGGTGATTACAATGAGCCCGTGAGGCGCGCAACCAAACGTACGGTGAATATCCCATAATCACGCGTGTCTGTTCAAAAGCATTGCTAAAGAGAGATGAAAAGAGAATAAAATCCAGGTCAGTAGATCTGCAAATGTGAGTACAGTGGTCGCGAGTGATATCTGAAGTCATTAGGACGGAAAGAACTGCAAGTAAATGAAGAGTAAGTCAATATCCTATTTATCTACCAGACGAACTCTCTCAATAGTGTGATTGGATTCTGAAGTGACCACCACAATTATCTGGATGGTGAGTCTTTGAAGTGAAACTCGATTCCGTGAAACTTCTTTGTCCCCAAAGGTTTTAATTTCGGACTCGAGAGAAGGACGTTTGCATACATGGCGAAAAAAAAAATGATCTTCGAACTCTTCTTCTCAGTGCACACACTCTTTAAGTCGAATCCATGTAGTTAAGTTGTAATTAATTTAATCTATTTACATGTGATTAGTACAGCCGATGGGCCTACACGCCATCGAAATTTGGACTGCATTAGCTATAGACTAAGGGAGCGAGTAGTCATACTTGGCATACAGAAAACACGAAAGCAATGCGTATGTATGGTATCTATGACCTTACCTACAAACAGACCAATGTCTACACGCTGTTCTAGCCTAGAACAGCGTTTAGAACTGTACCTAGAACTTCTAGGTACAGTAAAAGTATAATGATCGTTTATATTGGCAACATGGCTGAAGTCACGGGATTGAGAAAGTGACGATAGATTTATGCTGAGTCGTATTGGTGCATCGAGATGTAGATCCGTATGGATACCGCTTGCCCCGTTGACTCTGCCCTAACCATCTACAGAAGCACTTCAGCACTTGATCGATCGCACTTGGGAATGGGCACCCAACAACTTAGCAAAGACTACGGGGAGATTCCATGTGATAGACACTCGTAATAGTAGACATGTAATCACAAGATTATGTTCTTATGTGAATACATGTTTTCCATTTCAATGTACCTAAACTAATTTATATATAAATATATACACTTACTTTAAAAATAGTATTCAATAAATCGTTTTCTTACAATTCACTTGTGTGGATTGAATCCAAAATACACACAAGAATGATATGATGATAAGAATTAAAATACTAAATTTAGAATGAAAAATAGAGATTTAAACTGGCTCAATTGATTCAAATTCACATACACAAACCTATTACAATATCAATATGTGTATTACCATTGTGATATTTATACATTTCTTTATGCATTAAGATATTCGATTGACTATTTGTCTGAAAATGTGTTCAATAAATAGATATTGAATACATTTTTTATTCCAAAGAAATCCATCACAATTTTAAAATTATATTGTAGCATTATTAATATCAGTTGCAACATTCATTTTTTTCACGTTCAATTCAAAAGGTGTATTTAAACATCAAATTTTTTGATTTGGAGTTCAATGATCATTTAAATAATTCAATAGATAATTTGATTTTTCTTTTCCAAAATAAATAAATAAATAATTGTACATCAATATATACACATATTTAATTCTAATAAAAAAAGTAAATTAAATAAAACAATGGAATACATGACTAATCATGTACAAATATTGAACAGAATTGTTTTGTTACGTTGCAATTTTTTGGTTTGGGTTATCAAACCTGATTAGGTATAGATGATTTTAAGATGATTTATTGTTTAATTATTAATTTCATTTTAATTCAAGTTTTCATATTCAGTGATAAAATATAGATCTTTGTACAGATATAGCTTTAAAATAAATTTTATCTGGATGGATGTATGTATGTATATAGCTGTATTGCAAGATAACTAATTTGCAAACATTATCCGCAGTTTATATCATTACGAGGTTGATAACATCTAGAGAATCGGATATTAAAAAACATTTATTTTCCAACAAAGCTTGAATTAAAGTGGAATTAAATTCAGATCTAAGCTTACATGTCTTGATCTCATGCAAGAACAGTATACATAAGTAAGTTAAATAAAGAAAATCATGTTGATTGATGAAAAAAATGATCAAAATTGACATATGATCAAAAGTTCACAAATTTCATAGTTGATGCTGCCAAAAACTCTAATTTATATTTATTAGAGTTTTTCCACGATATGTCCAAAGTTGAAACTTGAAATATATTGGTATTATTTTATATTGATTAAATTAACAATATATTAACTTTTGAATATATGGCACATTGAATTCGTGTCGAATTGAGGTGAATAAATTTGTTACTTGCTAAGAGAAAAATTGATAGGATTAAACTATGATATATTGTAAAACATACAGATTTAATACTAAGAGTGTGATAATAATTATAAATTTTCATTTTGAAAAATTTGAAACTTCAAATTTATTGGTTTCATTATTATTTTCATGAAAATGTTAAACGGGATGTCATTTAGTAAAACTTGTAAAATAATAATTTAATATTGATATTCTTGTGTTGATGTGTGATAATTCATACAAAGTGGTTATTATTTCTTTATATGTTTTTATGTTTTATCTAATGGTGATTTTTATTTTTGTGCATAATTAATATGCACAACATATGTTTGTTATGTACATAGAATCAAATAAGTGTTAAAGTTTTGAGAGATAAAAAATTATTTTATCAGTGAAATAAATCTATTGTGTGTATTATTAAAATTAAATTATAAAAAAAGTATATTATCAAAATTTTGTTGGAACATAAAAAGTTAAATTTTATATAAAAAATCTTTGAATATAAATTCTTGTTGAGGTTAACTCCGATTAAAGAGTAACCTCACGCTCTAGCTATTTATAGTTATGTGTGTCGCTGGCTTTGGGTTTAAATATACCTCCAAAGCCAAGGCTTCTAGATGTAGCCGAAATATTGTGTATTCACTTGTTAGTAAACCTGCTCAGTGTTCCAGCCGTGGACGTAACCCTCGAGGATGAACCACGTTATATGAGTGTCTTGTGAATGATTCTTGATTTTACGTTAACAAATGGTATTAGAGCCAGTTTTAGCTTCGGATATATTGTGACAATTTTCAGCTGACGGTTTTCTCAGTGACAGTTTTCTTAGTGACAGTTTTCAGTTCACGGTTTTCTCAGTGACAGTTTTCAGCTGACGGTTTTCTTAGTGACAGTTTTCAGCTAACGGTTTTCTCACGAACAGTTTGTGTGCTGAAGGTTTTCTTTGTGACAGTTTTGAATATTGTGTATTCACTTGTCAGTAAACCTGCTAAGTGTTCCAGCCGTGGACGTAACCCTCGAGGGTGAACCACGTTATATGAGTGTCTAGTGAATGATTCTTGATTTTACGTTAACAAATGATATCAGAGCCGGTTTTAGCTTCGGATATATAGTGACAGTTTTCAGCTGACGGTTTTCTGAGTGACAGTTTTCAACTGACAGTTTTCTTAGTGACAGTTTTCAGCTCACGGTTTTCTCAGTGACAATATGGATGATAGTTTCCTTAGTGATAGGTTACACTTTAGTGATGGTTTTTTGAGATGATTTTGAGTTTCCAACGCTCCTGATATTTTACGACGGTTGTGAATTTTCTTCGAGTTTGAAGTTTTTTCGAAGTTTACCCTTTCTCGAAGTTTTCCTCCTCAGATCCTCAAAGTTTCAGTTTCATTTTCTCGAAGTTTTCTCGAAGTTTTTGTTTTCAGTATCCAGATTAGGGTTCCCTTAAGGGACAAGGTGCGGCCGCCACCCCTGTGACTAGGGCTTCGTCAGGCCTTCCCCACCCCCTACGCACATTCTTCCCGAGCGGCGCGCGCAGACACGTCGCCGGGGGGGGGGGGGGGGGGGGGGGGGGGAGGGGATTGAGCCGAGAAGGTGGGTTCGAAGTTTGCGAGCGGCGCGGGTTACCATCTGCACGTCACGGGTAGGAGCTGGGCAGAGGCATCGCCAGCGGGAGCCGGGCGGCGCGGGTCGGAAGTTCGTGAGAAGCTCGGGTCACCATCTTCGCGGCGGGGGGTCAGCACTTCCCGAGCAGGCGCGCGCAGGCACGTCGCGGGTGGGAGCCAGGAGGAGGCATCGCGGGAGCCGGGCGGCGTGGGTAGGCACTTCGCGAGCGGCACACGCAGGCACTTCACGGGTGGGCCCATCGCGGGTGAGAGCCGGGTGTGGCGGGTCATCACCTGCGCGAGAACACGCTCCGAGTGGGACTCGAATCCACGACCTCCTGCTTGCGAACGCGAATCACTAACCACTGAGCTCCTGCTATGAACGTGGTAGGAGGTACTTCCATTCCTATGAGACTTGCAAGGCAGAAGGAATAGACTGTGCAGAGTTCACTACGTAGTTGTAATTGGACGTGGTCCACATCCTATTGAACGTAGTAGACGTCTACACGGTTAGAGTTATGCAACTTCGTAGTTGGACGTGGTCAGGGTTAGTTTGAGGTTGGACGTGGTTGAAATTGAAATAGGTCATTGTGCACATGGTCAGTTGTGGAAATAAAAAAAAATAAAATAAAAATAAAATAAAAATAAAAATAAAAATAAAAAAATAAAAAAAAATAAAAATAAAAATAAAAATAAAAAAAATAAAAATAAAAATAAAAAGGGTTTAGTTTGGAGTTTAGGGTACGCGCTCAATCGCGGCGGTGGTCACCGGCGACGGTGGTCCCGGGCAACAAGAGTCGCGGGTGACAGATATAGTCGCAGGTGACATACATAAAGTGCATCTTGACCATTTTCAGCAGCTGAAAATGCAACCGAAGGACGAAATTGCCGTGACAACAGACGGTATCTCTAGTTTTCGTCGAACTGAGATGACATCGAAACAAGTTGTTGGAACTTGTTTCTCAACTTGCCAACATTTTTCCTCTTGATGGCCGATCCGATTACTTGCTTTGGGAAAAGCAGGTGAAAGGCAAGTTGAAATCTATGGGTCTCGCTAATGTGCTTAAAGACAAACCAATGCACATTACCGACATTGATTGGAAAGATTCACAAGAGCAAGCATTCTACATTGTGATGGGTTATCTCGATCCTTCGGTTATGAAGCAAGTTGAGGAGTATATTGAGATTACACAGCTCTTTGATACCCTACAGAGACGGTTTCATTAGAAGTAAATCTCCCATGTGATGAATACGTACATGAGGCTATTGAATTTCAGGATGAGTCCAGACTCAAGAATTCAGGATCACATTCACGCCTACTGAGATTTGTTGGTAGATCTTCAAAGTATGGGAGAGGAGCTTTCTGACATTAAGAAAGCTATGCATCTACTTCACTCATTGCCTCCCTCTTATCAGACACTATCAAAAATTATACTTCATCGTGATAACAAGTCTGTAACTTACAACGAGGTTGTAAGTGGCCTTCTGGCAGGCGCGGTGGAACAGGAGATATTGTCATTCTCTCGCCCATTCACTTCAAGTACTGCACTTACTGTGATCCGAGGTCAGTCGCAACCATCGGGTCAGGACAATTTGCAGCGTACAGGGTTCAAGCGGCAGAGATCAAGATCCCCTGAGCGTAGGAGAGTTCATTTTCAGGTTCCATCCCCTAACAAAAGGAAATTGAAGAACTTGGTGTGTTGGAGATGTGGCAAGAATGGCCATATAAAGAAGTACTGTCGGATGCAAATCAAAGATGCGAATCTTCCTCAAGTGGCAAATGTTGCGGAGCATCTTCACTCTGAAGAGGAAGACGTGTTTACCGACGGTCTATGATGCTAGAGGTATGCCCTCTGTAGTTCACCAACAGTTCTTGGTGATGTATGGATTTGGGATAGTGTTTGTTCTTATCACATTTGCTACATTAGAGAGTTTTCCTATACTTTCTCAACATCAAACGGGTCTGTTCTTATGGGAAATAACCAACCTTGTAAGATTGAGGGTGTTGGATCTGTTAAAATCCGCATGTTTCATGGTGTAAATCGAACACTGACACACGTTAGATTTATACCTAATATGAGAAAGAACTTGATCTCTCTTGGAATGGAGCTCTAGGCATGGAGTGTTAGATGTCAAATCTAGTGATAAGAAGATTATACTTAAGGGTCATAAGCACAATAATCTGTACTTATTAAAGGGCACCACAATTTGTAGAGAAGTCAACTTTACCAGATCTCGCAGAGAGATGTCTCATTTATGACATTCCAGACTAGGCCATATGAGTGATAGATATTTGTCTCTTCTTGATGACAAGAAAGTGTTAGCGGGTTTGGATACACTTGACTTTGCATTTTGTGAACACTGCAACATGGGAAAACAACATAGGCGAGCTTTTAGTGTTGGAACTCATAATTCCAAGGAGATACTGGAGTATGTACATAGTGACGTATGAGGTCCATCTCCTACTGTCTCACTCTTAGAAAAGCTCTACTATGTTTCTTTTATAGATGACTACTCTAGGTATGTGTAGGTATATTTTCGTACTCACAAATCTGAGGTCTTTTTCAACCTTCAAAACTTAACGCATTCAAGTTGAGAATCAGACTGGCAATAGGGTAAAATATTTACGATCAGATAATGGCGGCGAATATACTTTTGAGGAGTTTAAGAGGTATTGTACAGAGGAGGGGATTACTCGTCACTTCACAGCAGTTTACACTTCCCAACAAAATGCTATTTCTAAAAGACTTAACAGAACAGTGTTGGAAAAGGTGCGGAGTATGCTAAGTGAATCTAGTTTACTATGAGAGTTTTGGGCTGAAGCCGTCAACACCGCATTTTATCTGGTAAACCTCTCTCCTTCTAGTGCAATCCAATTTTCCACACCGTTTGAACTCAGGCATAAACGGATGGCGGATTACAGCCGCTTGAAGGTTTTTGGTTGTACTGCTTATCTTCTTACGCCAAAGGAGCATAGAACTAAGTTAGACCCTACGTACAAGAAATGTCGTTTTCTTGGATATGCTAGTGGAGTGAAAGGTTACAGGCTATGGGATCCACTAGCACGTAAGGTGATTGTCAGTCGAGATGTTTCTTCCAATGAGCTTGGCTTATTGAAAGAGGAGGAGAATTCTAAGACTCCTTGTACTGACAATGAAACATTTCCAGTCACGGATATCACCGTGGGAGAGTTTGATCATTATATCACTAATGATCTGTCACAAAAAGAAGCACCGGTTCATCAAGAACATGAGGAACTTGAGCGAATTATCATTGATGAGCATATTGCAATAGTTTCAGACAACAGAGATCAACCTGAAACGTCTACTAGGAGATGGCATCGTGCTAGTAGGGCTCCTAAAAGGTTTGGTGTGTGGGCAAATTCATCCATTCTAGAAGATTGTGACTTTGATATAGAAGATAGGAATGGTATAGCGTTGATTTTGAAAGAAGGTGAACCTTCTTCATACAGGGAAGCCCAAGCTTCGATCAATAAGCTTGAGTGGAATACTGCTATGAAGCGGGAGATGGAATCCCTGATTGACAATAAGACTTGGGAGCCGGTTGAGTCTCCTACCAATCAAATGGTGATTGACTCTAAGGGGGATGTACAAGCTGAAAGATAATCCAGGAGGAGACGAGGCGAAAATCTTTAAAGCTAGGTTTGATGGTTAGAGGTTTCACCCAAGAGAAGGGCGTGGACTACAACAAAGTTTTCTCACCGGTAGCTAAATATGCTACAATTCGTCTGGTATGTGCACTGGCTGCGATATTTGATCTTGTTATGGATCAGATGGATGTGGTTATAGCTTCTCTCTATGGATATTTAGAGTAGGAGATCTACATGAGATAACCTGTTGGTTTTGAGGTCAAAGGCAAAGAGAGGTTGGTTTGTAGATTATTGAAATCATTGTATGGATTGAAGCAAGCTCCAAGGCAGTGGAACACGCGATTTGATCAGTTCATGAATGCACAAGGATTTATTCGGAGTGTGTATGATCCTTGTGTTTATATGAAGAAGGTAAATGATGAGACGTTCAATCTCATCATTTTAGCACTCTATGTTGATGATATGCTCATATTGGCGAAAAACCAATCCGATGTTGATGAATGCAAGAGTAAGTTGAAGTCTGTATTTAAGATGAAGTATATGGGGGAGTCAAAGAGAATATTAGGCATGGAGATACATAGAGATCATGAGCAAAAGAAACTATGGTTGAGTCAAGGCAAGTATGTTCGTCGTATACTTGACAGGTTCAACATGATGGATTTCAAAGGAGTATGGACTCCTTTGGCAGCACATTTCAAACTATCTACAGCTCAATGTCCTACGGATGCGGTGGAGAAAGGAAATATGTCATGTGTTCCCTATGAACAAGTTGTAGGCAGCCTCATGTATTTGATGGTGTGCACTAGGCCGGACATTGCTTTTGCGATGGGCAAGGGGAGCAGGTACATGTCAAATCTAGGGAAAGTTCATTGGGAAGCAGTGAAATGGATTTTGAGATATTTGAAGAGTACTCTGGATTATGGCTTATTGTTTGATGGTCTATTAGACAATGCCAAATCATTGTTTGGTTACGTTGATGCTGACTACAGACAAGATCTAGATAAAAAGAGATCTACAACTGGGTATGTATTTACACTTGGCGATGGACGCATTAGTTGGAGGTCTACCTTGCAGAAATGCGTAGCTCAGTCAACAATGGAAGCTGAATATGTGGCAGCAGCAGAAGCGGCAAAGGAAGCTATTTGGTTGGATAGGCTTATCATGGAAATGGAATTGAAGCAGGGCGTGATTAATCTTCATTGTGATAATCAGAGCGCTTTACATTTGGCCGCGAACCAAGTCATGGATAGCAGAGTGAAGCACATTGACATCAGGTATCATTTTATCAGACAAGCAATGTCTTATAAAACGATTGAGCTAGTCAAGATCGACAGTAAACTCAATCCAGCTGATGCTTTGACCAAAGTTATTCCATTGGAGAGTTTCAGGCGACACTGTGCTACCATGCAAGTTGTGCATAGGGAGCACATGTAAACTTTGCTAGCATAATAACTATATTTACTTCTTTATGTTATTACTCTATCCTGTTATGGCTACGGTCTAGTTCTAGTTAACTCTCGTATAAAGAGGGGCTTTGTGATAGGCATCTGTCTAGAACTTCCAGCTGAGTAATAATATAGGTTTCAGAGGTTATTGTTTCCTTAACACGAGTTAAGGGATAGATTGTTGAGGTTAACTCCGGTTAAGGAGTAACCTCAAGCTCTAGCTATTTATAGTTATGTGTGTCGTTGGCTTTGGGTATAAATATACCTCCAAAGCCAAGGCTTCTAGGTGTAGCTGAAATATTGTGTATTCACTTGTCAGTAAACCTGCTCAGTGTTCCAGCCGTGGACGTAGCCCTCGAGGGTGAACCACGTTATATGAGTGTCTTGTGAATGATTCTTGATTTTACGTTAACAATTCTGAAATATCTGAAAATATGACAATCTATAATATATGATAATAATATTGAGTATAAAACGAAGATTAAAATTCTACATTTTCATAGGAAACATTAAGAAAATCTAGTTGATTTATTTGTGATGTCAAAATTTAGCATAAATTTTCATTCATATTAATTTCTATACACATGTAAAATTTTATTCATAAGAAGTGATTGTTACGATTACATGTCTGGTCATATATATTAGAATATTGAACATGCTATGATAAAGTGACTCATATTGATGATACTTGAAGTCAGCTTTTTTTCAATTCCAAGTTATATTCTTACATTGCCAGAATTTTCATACCTTATCAAGAAAACCATCGAGATATTTTATCAACAACAAAATTTTTATAGACTGCTACAGGCCAAAACGGATAAGCTAACATGGACTCATAAGTTTAGTTGATTAATGATTATAAAGAAATAAAGAAATATATGTTTTTCTTTACAACTGCAAAGAAAAACATCGTCTGGAAAGAAGAATCAACATGGACTTTGCAGTTGCCAATCAATTTAAGACCAAAGATAAACATTGTGATACAGCTTTTGCAAAGAATGTCATTGAGAAGCTGAGACATTTCGAACAGTTTTTGGCACAGGAAGATTCATGAGGGGAATTGGGTGCTCATCGTATTCGGACAAGTAAACTTGCAGTGAGTGAACTTGCGCTAGTAATTCAAACTCACCAAGACCAAACTCTGACCAGAGTCATGATCCTACGGCAAGAAATACAACAAAACCAAGTGCCGATCATCGGAAAATGATTTCCCCTTCGTTTTCGTCTGAGTGAGGTTAGATAGAGTGATCTTTAATTTTTGTCCAGCAAAAGCCAGCGGCTCATCATTGATTCACAAGCACGAAGTCCGATCATCACTGAAGCCTTCTTTTACTCGTCCGAAAAGTTGGATGCAGAGTAGAGTCTCAACCCACAACATGTACCCACCGTCAGATGCCGGAAGTTTGGGCCCTTTTCGAATGAATTCTGGATACTGACTGATTTCCGAACATTGAATTATTGGCGACGAAGCTTTACGATTAAGATGGAGAACACGGCAGCATGGGAATGGGAAGGAACGAGAGCCGAAGAAGAGGAAAGATGGCGTGCCAAATTTTAAGGGGCTGACGACACCAAGAAAGAGCGCTCGAGGATCGAAGCATGCCGTAGATTCAATCCAAGCGGCCCCCTAGATTCTTCCGACCCTCCATTATGACCCACCTTCTACACAGTAGAAGCACCAAACGCCTTTCGGAGAACACATCACAGAGCCGGCATCGCGGGCGGCATCGCGGGCACTCAGTAGATCACGGGTTGCAACGTCGGATTTCGACTTCTGTCGACAGCCAGTCCCAACAAGGCCAGGCCAATAAAGACCTGATGGTACCAGAGCGGGCCACCTCGGTTCCGCCCGGGCGGGTCTGAAATTGGGATGATCCAAACATAAAACTTCGTCCTGTGCCCGGACACCGTGACGGCGGAATGATGAGTCGGGCCGGGCCAATGCGCAGCTGAATAGAGCTGGGAGCACCGTGGGCATCGCGGGTCGGCTGGAGATGGAGTCGGAGCAAAGGCACAAGCGAGGAAGGGAAGGCACAGGAGTAAAATAAGAAAAGAAGAGGATGGGAAGACCCCGTCGATTCGGCCTGGTAATATTCAACAGATCGATGCAGCGGAAACTGTGTAAAAGCTTTGAATCCATCGTTGGAGGAAGCGTTCGATGAATCACTCCGCGGCCTCTGTCTCTGGTACCTTCTGCTTTAGATTTGAACTTCAGGGATGGCCGGTATGTACTGCATGCTCATTGTTCCCACTCGCTCTGCTCTCTACACTTCTCAACCTCTTGATCACACGTCACATGATTATGGTCTGGAGGTGAAAGCGGTCCGGTCGTGTGTTTTTGAGCTGTTAATGTAAAGGTGGAGGTCAGTGGATCTTAAGCTGATCTGGCTAGGGCTCATGAGACAACTCGCGAGACTGATTGTTCTGGTCCACCCGGAAGAGATTAATTGGATTAACGACTGAGAATTATCCTGCATGAATCGTGCCTTCAGACCCAATTGGTATCATGCCGACTATGATCGGAAGGAATTAAATTCGAGTTTGGATTATAGAGACGAGACGAAGTGGCTGCAACCAGTCAAAATAAGTGTGAATTGCTCGGGAGTGAGACCAAAGAAATGTGGGAGTGTGAGGCCGGTAGGTACTGGATTCGTCGTGCTGTGCTTAAGCTCGCTCGGTCGTTGCAAGGAAAAATTGAATATTTTATCTCTCACTAATCCAGAGATTGCAGTTGAATACTTGGGTAATCTATACAAATTTAGACAGAAAACTGCCCATGAGTCGGGATGCTGAAAATCTTCACTTTATTCTGTAAGCCCATCTTCCTGATGGGCTTACAGATCTTCCTGATAGACGCAGGGGAATCCCCTTAAGTTATAAAATTCTGGAGGCTGCCTATTATTGCTTTTTCAAATATTCCGTGTTTGTGATTGGAGAATTTTGCCGATAGTTCATCACGAAGGAAGCCATTATTATTTCCACCTTTACCATGTCTATCGATCCTAGAAACGCTGAACATTGCATTTGTATGGATCGATTGCCATACTTTTTGAACAATTGTTTTCAAACCTGTGTCGATGTCCTTCCCGTACAAAGTGGAGCTTATTGTGTCAATTGACTCAGATTCTCCCCGAAGATATACTACTTTAAGTACTGAGAGTTATAACAGCTGCTTACACTCTGGCGAATTTGAAGACAGACAGCTATTTGGAAATTCCGCTCGAAAAGAGAAATTTCTTCCGGGTCCGACTTTGAACATGCAGTATTCAAATAAATTTCTTACTTTTTCTGTATGTCACCAAGTGTGGGTAGTCTTCACATCAAAGGAGACCGATGTATCGCTAATTAGTGAGAAGATGGATCTGTAATTCAATCTCACATGGATATTTATTGATGCCCGGTGTATATTCAACTCAATACTAGGGTATATTGATTCAAAGTAGAGCTCAAGGGATTGAAAATCTATCAGGCAACTGCGATTTTTTTGGACGTTTGAGAATGGTTGGTGAGTGTAAACGTGTTTGGGAAAATTTCTCCAACATAATTTTATAACTTTTTGAAAGTTTACAGCTCTCACGGGTGAATCATGTCATTACAGTTTATTCATGGGGCAGAGGGGATTTTGGCCAACTTGGACTTGGGGATGAAAGCGACCGGAGTTTTCCATCTTTAGTACAAAGTCTCGCGGACAAGGACATTCTCCATGTAGCAGCGGGTGACTTCCATACTGCTTTCCTCACAGGTTTGCTCCCTTATATCGCGGTAGTATTCTTTTCAAGTCAATATGATCAACAGACAAACAAGTTAACATCTGGAAACCATAATCTTCACATTCAGCCATTAACTCTTCTAGGAGATTTTCTTCGTGATCACCTCAAAAAATAATCTTACTACTGTTTTCTACCGTTTTGTTTTTGAAGGAGATGGAGAGCTTTACACCACTGGCAACAATGAGTGTGGTCAGCTTGGTGCAAAATCACGAGAATTGCAGCTGTTGCCAATCCGTGTCGCTGCCTTGGATACTTATACTATTAGTCATGTGGCTTGCGGTCAAAAGCACACAGTTGCTGTCACAGGTATATTTTTTAAGTTTTTGAATGTTCGCCATGTAAATTCTTTGTTCAGAGCGTCTAGATGTAACCCTTGAACTGGAACAATGTTGAGTGCAACAGTATCTGCATCCCCGAATGTCAGTGACCATGATCGTTCCTGAGTTTCGCGACACTCATTGTTGACCACCATGTTATATCAATTAGAAGAATTGTTTTATATGATGTAATGCCAAGTTTTACTTAAAGCACCTTCACCTGTTGCAAAATTATTACATTCCTCACACCTGATGGACATACATAACGCCTTCCGCATATATCTTCCTGTGTCACATTTGATCGTCGTTTTGGTTTTTGTTTTTCCTTGTAGTTTGATGTTCGTTTGATGTTCGTGTAACTCTAGCTGCTGTATGTCTTTTTATCATCAAGATTATCGGTTGATTATAAGTTTCGACGTTCTTGTTTTATGCTCGTAGTCATGTGGTTCGATTATCATATATCAATATTCTTGGCTAGATCGAAACTTTACGTTCAGGCCTAAGTATCTCTAATGTATATGCATATGTTTCTTGTTGTTGAATGTGCAATTTTATGAAGGCATTTTAGCTGCTCAAAAGCATTGGTTTAACAATAGACATTTACTCACGTCCTGAAGATAACAGATTTCCTTCGATTTCTTATTATCTAATGCAGACACCGGAGCCTTGGCATCATGGGGAGCAGCAGAATTTGGGCAAGTTGGACACAAGGAGGCAGCAGGCAGTGTTGACTCTGTGCAGCCGCGGATAGTGAAGGGCACTCGTGAACTTCAGTTCGTTCGAGTCGCTTGTGGTGCTGCCCACACTGTAGCTTTGACAGGTGTTTCTTTTTCTTCCATTCTCATGACGATCTTCTTCACACTTAGCCTTCAATTATCAAATCAATTGTTTGAACTGTGTGAACGTAATTTTTCTTTACTATTGGCTAAGAGAGTTGCGATGGCGTAGAGATATATGACGATTAATTATCTGATGAGGAAACAAAATCATAATGATTGATTGTTGGGTCTTTGATCTTCTATATGTCTTGATTGGTTTTATCAAGCTTTACGCTTCTACACATTTTTAGATGAATTTCAAAATGTAAGTTTTGGGCATAAATTCTTCTATTTTTTAAGGAATTGAGTTTCGCTTTGCAGGCAGCGGGGATGTGTACACTTTTGGTCAAGGGGCCTTTGGCGCCTTGGGGCATGGCAGCAAGGATGACATTGATTCACCTAAGCTTGTAGAGACTCTCTGGGGTCTTGGCATTGTGCAGGTAACAATATCTTTGGGTATATTATGGAATTTCCTGGTACCTATTTGATGTTATAGATTAGAAACTGAAACGAGTCTATCACCTTACTTAAAGCCGGTGTTATCTTCGGACTGGATGATGTACGAAGTTCAATTAGAAATCGAATAACGTACTCCATCACTATAGTTCGACATGTATTTGTTTATAACCAAGATATTGAAATCATGAAAGTAGATATATACAAAGTAGAGTAACCAAAGTGCATCATGTACGGATCATCCGAATTTTACCTTGAGGAAGCTGTTCAAAGTAGATAAAGACAATGCCTTGATGGTAATGCTCAGAATCTAGGCCTTATATACCAACAAGAGTTTGAATTACTATTGTAGCAAAGCAGCCATAAAGTGATCGTTACTTTCCATGCTATGTTAAAAACTAGAAATGAAGAAAATCACCCCTTGAAAATATCATAGGTTGTCTAAATTTTATTATATTTATCTCTCTGTTGTCAATTTATTAGAAGGCCTTTCATTGCTTGATGATTGGAATCTGCAGGTAGCATGTGGGGAGAACCATAGTGCTGCTCTATCTGCCGATGGCCAGGTACATCACCCTTACCTTGTGGTCAATACCCTTTCCTTGTCTTTGTGCAGCAAGTCGGTGGAAAATATCATCGTTAGGATGTGATTGCGTTGGAAGTCAACTCATGTATGCAATTTGCATGCTTGTAGTTTTGAATCACTCAACAGAAGTTTGAACACTTAGTAGTTCCGCTATGATGTAGAAGCCACGTAACGTTGTTTTCTAGTCCTCTAGTTCTAGACTTCTGGCTCGTAGGATTTAAGGTCCTCATCCAGTATCATTGTTCAATGTGACTGAAAGTGATGAGTTTTTTATTTTTACGTGTTTTCAGGTTTTTACCTGGGGAAGAGGGAAGTATGGTCAACTTGGGCATGGCACTGTTGAATCTGAATTCCACCCAGTAGCAGTCACAGCTTTGTCCGATCAAATGATTGTTCAAGTTGTTTGTGGCGGAGATCATACGATGGCCTTGAACAGTGAAGGTGAACTTTTTGCTGTAAGTTAAGTGTCGGACGTTTCATCCAGTCTTCAAATTCATGTTTGCAGTAGTCTGATTAAAGGTCATGTATTCACAAGGATGCCAACTTTGTTATAGTGTTACTATCAGACCGTTTAATATTTGTACTTGACAAAATGTCAAGTAATGTATGCCCTTATATCGTGTCTGCTTGTCGTTGAGTTTTTTGTACTTTGTGATTGGCGGATATTCTAGCTACTGGAATGAAAAAGTCAGGGTTTACGGGCTCGAAGAATCATGTTTATCTTATCATCTTTAGTAGTATTCACTCTATTATTCTGTTGGCGGACAGTGGGGGCGAAATCTTTGGGGGCAGACGGGGACAGGTCCTGAAGAGGATACTCATCGCCCAGCTCAGGTCAAGTTTCTTGAAAGTGAACGTATCGTCCAGGTTTCTGCTGGTGCAAGGCACTCAGTTGCTCTGACAGATAATGGAAACATTTTTGGATGGGGTGATGGTGAGCAAGGCCAGCTAGGAGAAATAAAGAGGTTGGTGGTTATTGACAGCGCACTTAAGTTTGCCTTGTAGTTTGCTTTCTCGAACGATTTGTTCACGCTGTTTATAATATACTAATGCGATTAAGGGCTGGTTATGGGCGCAACCAAAAAAAACACTCTCTATAAGACTTTTAAGTCTTATATTTAAGTCTTTTATTTTGGCCCGAAATGCATATTTTTCAGATCCTTTGAAATCACTTGAAGTTGAGTCCTATATATATTTACAACAGGACATGTGTGATGGGATTTTTGCCAGTTCCAAAGAGCGGTTTCCTATCCTCCTCTCTGGACCTGAGAATGCTGGAAAACTTCTCTATGTGGTGGCTGGAGGAGAGCATACTCTGGCAGTGTACGAGCACCCACTCTCACAAGGACAAAGGTAGATCATGAGTGCTTTTTCTGTTTGTTTTTTATGAGTTATCAAGAAGTAAATGACTCAAAACTCCGATTTCCTGCCTCAGACTTATCTGTGTTTCTGCTTAAGGTTTTCCGATCATACACCTGAAAGCTTTTCAAGTACTCCCACTGAAGCATCAAGTAAATCGGATATCTTGGGATGTGAGCCGAGGAATCCTTTCGTGGAAGAGGAGCTAACTCAGTTTCTGCAAAAGCACTCTATCGATTTGGACAGATCTGATGGGTTGAACGTGCATGGAGAAGGCCTTAGACGGTTAAAGCTGCTTCCAATAATGCAAATTCTAGAGGGCCTTAAGGTAATGTGTATTGCATGATGTACTGGTTGCATGTGCTGGTAGTAACTTTGTGTAAGGAGTTTGTTTTTTTTCTATCATTTCCTTGTACGTTGAACCGGTCTTGTTGTGATGGATTCACACCATGCCTTGTTCTATTTCACGTGTTAGCAGGTTGTGATGCTATTCTTCTCTTTATCTATTCTCAGTTTGTACTCATGACGGTTGTATCCTGTGATCCACCGAATGCATTATAATTGTTCTTGTCCATTTCCGTTGGTCAGAAATTTTCCTTGTATTAGGAAGTGACAATCATGCACTTCAACGACTTCGCTCCACCAAATCTGTATACGTGTTGTGATTTGTTTCTGGTTTTGTTTCCACGCTTCAGTGATCTAAGTGAAGCGTTCGTTTAAGCTTACGTTTCGCTTAAGTTCGTCACGTTTCTCCTTCACAATCTTGGTTTCATTGTCACGAACATCATGGATCCGTCACTACTGTCGGTGAAACTTTATGCGCTTCAACATACATCATCGTGTTTGTTGTCTTAGGGAGCAGGGACTTCGCCAAGGGAAGTATTACACTTGACTCAGGCGATGGAACACATCTTTGCTTCAGTGAAATTTCTTATTTTTACATTCAAGCAGTGCCATGAAGAGGAAGTCTGTACAAAAGGAAAGGGTGGAGGTAGATAACCCTTATACATCATATTTAACACTCTGTATGGAAAGCCGCGTGTTATTATTTTGTACCTTGAACTAAGCAAGTAAATATTTGGTTGTCGTCAAAAGTACTGTGTTCAATCTACGTATCATCTTCCATTGTTACGGAAGTTTCTCACGAAGCAATGACGAAAAAGCTTTGAGCTGGTTCGTAACTGCCCGTGATAAACACGTCGGGGTTCATCTGGTCAGGAAGGCTTTTGTAAGGTATCTGAACTTTTTTTGCTTACGTGCAGGGGGAGGAACGGAAGGGCCGGGCCTAGACACCGGGTTAATACGGGATGCTTACCAGGGAATCTTGGAGCTGTACAATGCCGAGGTACTATACTTGATTTTAGTTTGTTGTCGGTGTGGATTCAATGTCAGCCAATAGGAGTAGGGTCATTGTGAAGCAGTCTCCAAACTGGACACCAAGGCTACTTCACTCAGAAGCATAGAGCTGGATTTCTGCTATCGGTGCCACTTTCTTGTACATGGCTATAGTAGTGTTGTCATCTTACCGGCCATACATCCAGCTCCTCGCATGTTTCTTTTGGACATTGTGAAAAGGTGTACTCAAAGCTGATCTTTGTAAGGATGACGGCATTGAGTATTGTAATGAGTCTAACATTTGCTAACATCCTATTTAAATAGCCATTCACGGGGACAAGGGAGGTATTTGATTTAGATTCTTGTGTGGAATCTTTTGAAAATCAATGTGATAATGTGATACATATGGATCACTCCTTAAGGATGATTCTACCACACTTCAATTATGTCTTTACCCGAGTAGAGCATGTCAGACTCTTTTCCCTTGCCGTAGCTTATTACCACTCCCTTCTACCGTCAGGTGGGATATGAGGAGTAACACTTCTGTTAGAATCTAGATAGCATTCCCCATTCTTCAACTAAGACCAACTCAGAATTCAGTGTAAGTGCCAACTCTACCCCATATCTTAGCAATCCTGCTTTTGAAGGTTTTATCTTGATCTGAGGAAACGATTATTTCAACTTGAACTTTTTGACTTGACTCTTTACTGAGAAAACAATAATACATACAACTTTCAGGTCAACTTTGGGCCAAATAAAAAACCTTAAATCACAGTGGCTGATGACTCCTCAGTTATAAAAGTTAATCTAGTAAAACATGAATCAGCCATGTTATTTGTAGGAGCTATCAAGAAATCATCAAGCTTCAAGGTAGAAATTTCTGCCCACCGTATATTGCATCTGCAAATAATCAGAGATTGCTCACATATCAGAGCGTGGACCAAATATCTCATGCATATTCAATCCCTTCCACCAACTCAAGGTTGCATTGTTGTGAGTATCCTTAAGATCCTCAAAGTGACAAGATGATTATCTTTAAATATCTGATTAGGAAATCTCTGCTAAATGCTTTATGGAAAGAATCGCATGGATACTGTATGGGTGCTCTAGTTCTCATCGTAGAACATTGAGCAGGGCTTTATTGAAGAGGTGGTTGAACATCAGCAAGTAAAATAGACTCCCTTGCATCTGCCATAGATTACTACCCGTCCCTTTTACTCTCAGATGGGCTACGAAACAACACTGAGATAAGACTAGATATCACTGGACATTCTTGATTTTAAATCAACTCGAGATTGAGGTAGAGTGCTATCTCTACCCCTATTTCTCAGCAATCCAGCATTCAAAGTTGTGATGAGGGAATGATTTGTGTTCATTCGTTTACTAGAAAACTAGCAATATATACAACTTTGAGCATTGGCACAGAAAAGCAAAACCTTAAACCATAGATGCTAATGACTTCGTAGCGACAAAGATAATTATAACAAGACAATCCTTACTTGTTTTCCACTTTAAAGAAGTCACCACTATTTCAGTCTACATTCACATCGAAATGTAACTGAATCAGTGCTATGGTCGTCTGACATTAATTGACAATAGAATCCAATTGTGAGTGATTGGGGTTCCATTTTGTCGAGTATGTATAGGTAATTATCTCAGAGTTGTATATGTGCAAGTCTCAACAGTTTCGTGCAATAGATTATATTCGGAAGCTCAAATGCCAAACAAAAATGTCTAATGTGCATCGAAAATCTGTAGCAAAGCAAGTGTGACGTGGAAATAGTATCTGCTTAGTGTGGCTTGTCTGCATAAAGACCTCGACTGGATGCTTGTGCTTCCAACCCTGTTTTGCAAATGTTGAAAGTGATGAGTAAGTCAAGGCAAACTCACTCCAAGTTATTGGCTGTCGTGGAAACCTCCACTTTTGATGCAGGTTGTGAAAAGAATAGGTGCAGCGATCATGAGGTTGCTTGATACTATGGAGAAACACATGGATCGAGTGCCAGAGTCCAGATGGTTGCGGGTAGGTAACATCTTTATTTTGATGCAGTTGAATGACTAAGCCCCGGAACTGAAAAACAGAAATCTGATTTCTTATGCATTTTGTAAGAATCATACCTTTATTAGCGCGGCGAATGAGTTCGCTTGAAGGAAGCTTAGTCAAGCATCGCTCTGACCTAGTTGATAGCCGATGGATCTTTAACCTTTATCACAATAAAGACTCTATCTTCATCAACAAGATAGGTGTGAAATCAGGTTTCGAAAGTTCTGCACATAGTTTTTTTGAAATATGCTGATTTTGTTCTTATCAACTCAAGTTGTGTATAACTATTGTAATTGTTAAGAGAGAGAATTTCGTCGACAGCATCTAAGATCGGCTGAACGCTTTTAAAGTCTTGACAGACCAGAACAACTTATATGTTGGAATTTATGTTTTTCCCCGTTCATCAGCTGCTTGAGTCGATATTAACAATCAGGAACTTGTATCTGCCTACTTTTATCTTACTGCCGACAATTGTGCGAGAAGTTCTGTATGGGTTTTTATTTATTGTTTGCGTTATACAGGTGATTCCAATTATTCTCCAGAGTCCTCTCATTGGCGAGAAACAGTAAGTTTAAGTGCCTTGCCCTGCACAAGCTATTGGAAAAATTTGATTTCCTGAACCTACGGGTTCACCTTGGTTTGGATGGTGTATCTATCCATTTATTGCTTTTACAGCTGAACTGAAATCATGATAGACAAATACTAGCGAGTACTATCATTATTCTAACGTCTTTCTAGGAGATTCATTCAGCATGCCCAACAGTGTCAGTAGTCTATTGACTCTTAGGAGGTATCTTATCACATCAAATTTTTTTAAAGCCTGTCTCAGTTTCATTTTTGATTTGATCATTTTCAGGGTCGGAGAGTCAGTGTCAACTCGGTTATTTTCTGTAGTTGCACGATTATCACCATCTGCTTTGAAGGTTTGCTCTCTTTAATGTAACTTTTACAGCAACTTGGAAGACTGGTAGTGTCTTTTGATTTTTGGCATGTTAGAGGTACCTGCGTTTCTGATGTAAGATTAGTTGTCCATTATTCACATGAGTGACGATACGACAACTCATTGAAGCATTTTGTTTCTTATTCAAAGGCTGAAGCTTACAGCCTATATATGGTTGATACTGGTGCAGAAATTAACCGAGTGGCTCCGAACATATTCAAAAGATATCTTTGGAGGTCGATTTGTGAGGGGAGTACAGAAATACATTACACATAAGTAAGATTACTTTTTACTTCATCCAGGAATTTTCTGATACTACTTCAAATTGTTCATTGTCCGTTGCTTTGTGCAGAAGATTTTTAATGAACAGCCAACTCTAAGTCACTCCTTTTTTTGGTTTTATGAACCTCTTTGGATTTTATTTTTATTGCAATGTAGTATGATAACTCTTCTAAGTTCTCAGACAACATGCTCCTAGAGTCTAATATCTATATCCATTATTGTTTACAGAAATATGATAAAACATTTATTTATAGACGTACCTAATTCTAACCTGACTTAGGACCCAATTTTCTGAACAAATATGGTCACTCAGATTGTGTTTTCTGGCAGTGCTTGAGGATCCAGTAGAACTGCTTGCGCTGCAGTTACTGTGTAAGCAGTTATGTGACTGGAGAAGTGTGTATAACTTTTGACCGACACTAAAAGTTCTGATATCCTAGAATCTATATATTCTGAGACACCCTGTGTAAGATTTATGCAAGGTTTATCTGCCCGTTTACAAGAACTCACCTTCATAAGCACCTTTGTCACCTTTGTGGGATTTATCTTTGGATATATAATAGAAAGTTATCAAAGAAAGCCTAAATAGTTCAGCATACAAAATATGAGGTGAAGCCAATACTTCTGGAGGATGTAAGGCACATTCAGATTGACTGGAAAGGATCTCCTGGCTGATTATTCGTGCGAGTTAAATATATTCTCGTCAACTGCCAGGCCACAGCGTTTGGAAGCAAGTTTATGTATACTTTTTATCACAATATTGTTGAGTTGATATCTGAGTGTGGTAGCGTTTATGACAAGTGCAACGTTGAGATCTGAGGCAGACAAGAAAGAAGAGAAATCAGCCTTAAAAAATTCCTGGATATTCATATAGTAGAATTCTGTGCGTCATATGTTTTAGTATATTCATGTTGATCGTTGGGGCTTGTCCTTTTCAGTCTGTTCCTTTATGCAGCACTACTATGTCCTGTGATTTTAAAACTGTTCATTTTGTTCCAGGTTGCATGTCTGGGGTGGGAAAGGTAAAATACCTGTTCAGGTTATCTCTCCTCTGAAGGTAGGTGTAACTGATCCTATATGTCGAGCATGGATGCCATAGGTCAAATTATATCTGATTTTCAGATCCTTCGTGAATTTTGTGAAAGTGATTTAGACGGCAGGTACCGCACCCGAGCATTCGTCCAAAAACTCGAGATGGAATATTGCTTTTATTTTTATAAACCACAATTGTTGTCTATCATTTTGACATGTAACCATGAATTGTAGGTTCTATCGTTGTTACACGACGCTAATGTGATGGAGAATCTGATTCCATACTCAGATTTTTATAGCTATGCAATCAGCGAAAGCATAAACTTTCAGGTATATCTTATCTGCAGTATCGGCAAGTCGGCAGGATTTGTGTTAGTATGGATGATCCATAAAGAGGACAGTGTGATGAGCTTTATCGCAACTATGTATGCATGCTGACTGTGTTGTACAATGGCCGTTTTTTCCTCTTCCGGTGTGATTCTGGAACTTAACTTGGTGATTAGCCGCTTATACTTGTGCTTGCTTCAATTTCTTTCAGGAACAGTATGTAAAGTGGCTAGAATACGATTTTCCCAAGAGCAAGCCCTTAATATCTTATTGTCAGGTAATTTTAATTTTAAGCGACCTATGCATGGATTTTGCTAGTTAATCTAGAACAAACTACTCAATATAGTGCCGTACTCATTGATTGATAATATCAACTAAGCTTTCCGATATTTTATCCTTACTGATACATTGCGAAGGGTCTCTATTGTACTGCTCTCCGCTCGGCAAAAAGGAAGAGCTTGTCGTACGATTTTTACTTATTTTTTCGCCGTTGTTATTGGTTGCAGGTTCCCTATGTACTGACACCTGATGCTAAAAGCAAGATACTGCAGGTTATTCTAGTGCCCAAACCCTAATCTATAGTTTCACTATGACTCGACCGATATTAAATTGACAATCAGAATCTGTCTAAGCTACCTATTCGAACAAAAGCTGAATACGAATTTTCTGTATTATAAATGTAAATACTGGTCACATCGGGCAAACAATTAGTGTTTTTTGGGACTTTCACTTTTGCATGATATTCATCAACAGCGTATTTTGTCTATCGACTGAAGCATTTATTTCTTTACCAGGCTGAGGCAAACATTCAGAAACAACACTACGTGCAGACCTCTGTTCTCGACCAGCTCTTCAAGAATCAATTTAGCATCCCTTTTTTGGTACTCACGGTAAGTTTTCAAGTTTGGTTATACGACTGTGCACTCTATACCCTAGTTATTTTGGCAGTTGTGTCCAAACTTGGAATAATTACGGTCTATGAAGACTTTTTGCCTTGCTCTCGGAACAGTATAGTTTTAGAGTTGGTGAATATATACGAAGGCACTTGTTTGATCATTGACCTGCATAACGATGAATATCTCCCGAATGCTGTTAGGTGAGGAGAAGTGAACTAATCAGAGATACCTTGCAACAATTGGCCTCGTACAATGTGCAAGAGTTGAAAAAGCCCCTGAAGGTCAGTTCTTTCTTCTTCTAGAATACATTATCTTCACAAACTCTTACAATGTGAAGGCCTGACGAATCGTGCCATCTGAAGTATAAATAAGTCTTCCTTTTTAAATACTTTGCGTGTTTTTTACTCTGTTCATGTGTTCTTGCATGCTCTTTGTATTAACTTCATGTTCGGCAAACAGGTCGTGTTCGATGGCGAAGCTGGTATTGATGAGGGAGGGGTGACGAAAGAATTTTTCCAACTGTTGGTTCGTGATTTGTTTAACGTGAGTTTCGGTGAGTTTCTTTACACTCTATCTTATTACCGTTTGTGAAGCCCCTGTTATATTGAATCGTGAAAATATTCTACGTGGCATCGACTGAAGGTTGAAGTGCGCTCAAAATTTCTGCTAGTTCTTACCTTGTACGCAAATGCTTCTCCCTTTTTGGTAAATTTGAGAGAACGTGTTTACTTCAGTTCACTGGTTCGTTCATCCTTTGAAGGCCCTTTTCCGAACGTTTTATTTCCAGGCATGTTTACCTACATTGAAGAATCACGAACATTATGGTTCAATCGGAATTCGATGGAGTCAGCCAATGAATTTCGTCTGGTGAGAGATATTGCAGTTTATAATTGGTATGATGGTAAATGTGGCCTGTACTTTTAACAGAAAGTAGTGAGAATTGAATGAGGTAACATATTATTGGTCCTTGCCCAGAGGAGGGTTCAACTTTCTCGTTTGAACCGAAGATTTTCTTGCTCTGTTTTTTTTCTTTCTCCTATTGCTGGCTGAATTAGTATCACAAAGCTTTCTGTATGTAATCAAGCTCCCTTTTGTAGCCTATGCCCTCATGTCCTCCATGGCTTAGTCTTGTGTTTCCGTCACTGGAGAAATTTAATTATTGTGAAACATCTTTGAACTTTACAGGTCGGAATAGTGTTAGGCCTTGCTATCCACAATGGTGTCATTCTGGACGTGCACTTCCCGTTGGTAATGTTCTTTCTTTTCCTTTACGTATATCACTGACTATACATTCAAATTGGTTTCAGTCTAGGGATTGCTTTTGAGTCGCTTCAGCAATACATCTTGTAGACGGTTGATTTAAAGACACCAGAGGAAAAGAAAATCAGGCAACATATTCCTTAATATTATCCTTTGGGTGACAGAAGAACGTAATTTTTACAAAGAGTCGTGTCTTGGATGCTTGGTTTCAACGCTCCTTTGAATTATCATCTCTGTTAACTAGCAGTGACGGCTGAAAGTGCTAGGGTAGCACTTTCAGCCGTTCATAGCGAGGGTAGCTGATTTAAATACTTCTAGGTTCGCACAACCTTGTTATAGCTATGACATACAAGCACTTACGATTACAGTTTACTCTGAAACGCCTTCCTCAGACTGTCTACAAGAAAGTGATGGGGAAAGAAATGCAGTTGGATGATCTAAAAGACGTGCAACCTCAACTCTTTCGAGGTCTGCAGCAACTGCTTGACTTTGATGGAGACGTGGAAGGAACCTTCTGTTTGACATTTCAGGTTAATTATTTCATATTGACTCCACTTTCTCGTGTCTCTCGTCGTACAGATTGCATTTCATAAGAACCTTGTCACATGCAAGAGAAGACTGTATTGAGCTCTTTCATAGCGATATTTCAATCTTTCCTCCATTCTGGTTGAAAAGATACTCCAAATTGTGAAACAGTGAGGACCTCTGACCCTGCACGTTGGGAGTATATTTTTTTCAGGTTGAGTACGAATTTTTTGGGGAAATAAAAACACATGATCTTATACCGGGCGGGTCCAACATTCCTGTAACGAAGGACAACAGAAAGAGGTAGATGTGGGTTTTGATGCTTTTCATTATCAGTACCTTAGTAAGTGTTTGACGTAGGTTTCTTGCATTTGACTTTCTATGCTTAAAATGCTAAACTCTGCATATGTGTGCATTCTGGATCCTTTGAATAATGGTCACAAAAGTTGGTGGTTTCATTACTTTAGCACTATTATTCTACTGATAGTATACCTATCTTGCAATGATTGTTGAGCTTTGAGTTTATGCACTTCAGTTCCATTGTGGTCAGACATACTGGACAGACCTGGCGTATGCCGTTGGTGTTTATGCCTGTTCTTCTGTATCGCGAAATTTATCACTAAAATAGGAACGTTTGAATTGGATCAGATACGTGGATCTTTATGTACATTACCTGTTAGAGGAATCCATCGACAAACAATTTAGTTCTTTCAAGGAAGGTTTCATGCAGGTACATCCACCACCGTCGCCAATTGTCATGTTTGATGGTCCTCCTTTTTGTTAAGGCTGCTTTCATCAAGAATCTGTGGCATCTCCTCGAATAGCGATTTGGTTAGATCATCCACTGATTGAAGCATCAATACAATGTTATCATCTTACTGGCGCTATACATCAACTGTCAGGTGTGTTTGGGACGAGCTTTGTCCCTTTTTCGATATGAAGAGCTTGAGTTGTTGATTTGTGGACTTCCTCACTTCGACTTTGATGTAAGCTCTTCAACCCATGTAATATTATGTGGGACTTTGTAAGTAGGATGTGAGGATGTTCTCCTGTGTTGTTGCTTCGTACATGAAGATGATCCAGACATGAATTGAAGTCTGCGGTCGATGCATCAATCTCTTTCTACTGTAGCTTAGTCGGAGTGCCTAGTCTTTTCTATGGAGGACTGAATCTGCAAAAGTTCATGTCTATGTCTACTAATTACTTGTAATTTATGCTTTAAGGCCCTGGAACGCGTGACAGTATATCAAGGAGGTTATACAAAAAATAGCAGGATAATTATCTGGTTTTGGGAATTGGTAAGAGTACCATAAATGAAATGTCCTTTCAACTTTTTTTCAACTTTTTTCTAATTGATCCCATCGCAAAAATACATCTGTGTGTGCATGTGTACTATTCCCACTGCACAGACAAGTCTGAGTTTTTGGTTTCATGTTGGCAGGTTAGAGCAATGCCTTTGGAAGAAAAGAAACAACTTCTATTTTTTTCTACAGGCAATGACCGGGCACCTATTGGCGGTCTTGCCTGTCTCAAATTCATAATTCAGAAAAATGGGGACGACACAAACAGGTAATTTGTTTTTTTACGCCATCCTATATATACAAGGCTATTTATAGAGCAAGCAGTATGCAAGGTCGCTACAGATAGTATCCATTTTCGATCATGGATTTTAAAACTAGAACTAATAAATATCTGTTCGCCATGTTGTGTAGATTACCAACAGCACAAACTTGTTTCAACATTCTTTTATTGCCGGAATACAGCGGTAAAGCAAAACTCGAGAATCGCTTGAAAGTGGCAATTCAAAACTCCACCGGTTTCGGCCTTCAGTGAGATGACCTGTATAATGAACATATGTTCTTTCAAGGAGCTCCATGCCCTCCTGCTGTACTTATTGTTCAAAGTCAGAAGCATATGGGCAGAGTGATATGTCTTCGTGGCTGTTGATACATACATTAGCGTCCCTAAAGTAGGATAAAAGAATTTTACGTCGGTTAAATCTGATTTCGTCTTTGTGGTCACCTTTCACAGTTCATGGTCCGCATTTTGTTGTATAAGTGACAGCTATTATAATGGAACTCGTCCGAACTCAAATCTCCTGAGTTTGAGTTCGAAGTCATTGATTGGAGCACATGGCAACGGATGTTTATGAAGAGCGAGAATTCCCATCTCCAAGACCAAGAGATGGGATCTGGACAGTGCAAAAGAATGTGTTTGTTTGTACATACCACTGGTTGTTGCCAGCACAAGATCGAAACGGGAAAATTCTTGTCGGAAACTTAATGTAGTCAACGAGCAATCACTGTGTAAGATTGCCACGAATTCAGTAATTCGAACCTTTCGTAATTATTAGATGATTATCCTATGCACCAGGCCTGATATTTATGAGTATAAGGCAGTAGATTATGTTACAAGAGATGATTATGTTAGAAGAGCTTAGCGACAGAAACCCTGCGTTTTAATGGGGACATATTTCCCAGTTGGAAAACATCAATCAAGAAGTGACGTGGAACAGTGACCCTTGGATTCTTGCAGGCGTGGCAGCCAGCTCGGATTTGATGTCATCTCAGGGCAACGTTGCCGTATTTTTTTGGGGTCATCTTGGACCATGAATAATAATATAGTTCGGAAGACAAGAAGACATCCAAATACTCTGAAGCGAGATTGATAGTAGTGCACCGTAGTGGACTTTGACAAGCCAGCAGATGGCAATATTCTTTTACATCCGATTACGAGAAGTCTGAAGGACGAGATACTACAGCTTATCTTGGTTCAGTAATTTGGTTAAATTACGAACACTTCAGTGTATGATAATCTTTAGGAGGAGAGGAGCGAGTAGCAGTAAAAAGAAGGGAAAATTCCATCAAGTCGTGCAGTATATGTTACATCTGTAGATTTCTACCAAGAATTTCCTTTAATGCCAATGATTCCTCATGTCCCAAAATTCTGGTTGAAACGAAAGATACACCAATAAGATTATAAGAAGAGGGATTTCATGCAAACAAAGTTGTCAACTCTTCTCTGAGTGCGGTATAGCTTCTAACCAATAAAGATAGATTACCTGTTTGAGACATCCATTCCAAAGTTTGAAAACGAGCAAAAAATGTATATGAGTATGCAGGAAAAAACTGTTAGGACATAAAAGAGAAGATAAGAGGAAATTAAACATCTGATCTTCAGATGGTAGTAGTCATCCCCTAATTTACGTAACGTATTACATGCAAACAGTAATACAGCACGTATATTTCATGGCGTACTGTAATGTGGCCTAGAGTCACATCCAACATATTAAGTCGTAACACTAGTGGAAGGCATGAAAGAGTTGTAAGGTTGTCGATATCCAATGACAATACAAGTCGTAAGTATGTACATGCAGATGCATCTTCCTCATCCTGTTAATTTATTGTTGTCGGAATTGGTTGATTATGTCAACGCATAAGGGTGGCGATAAGGATGATTATATCAGGTATTTCAGTGGCCGAAGGTGTGTAATCATATGTAGAAGATAAAATATTTATCATAATGTGCTGTGATTGATTCGTCGTGTTATGCATAAGATCCGCTCAATGGAAACATTTGAAGTATGAAATTCCACTTCTCTTCTAACATCCTGGAACATAGACCAGATCATTGCATCCCCAGTCATGGACCATAGTGCACATCGCTCCTCATGCGAAAGAAAGGGGATAAAGTTCTAGTGTCATCAAACGCAGTTGCTTAGCAAATAGGGATGAGGATGTCCTAGAAGGGAATATAACCCCTATAATTTCATGCTTAAGTGGAGGGATGCTTGAAACCAAGAATATGACATCTTTATTACACTGGATAAAGTCATGGTTCGAGAAAACTGAGATTGGTTGATGGAAATCACTTACATGATAATTAAGATGAGCGACGTCATGTGAATCTGTAAATAAAAATTGTGATAATTATACTTCATATGAAGAAACTTGAAAACTAGAGAAAAGATGTAAAAGTTAAAAACAAATTTGCTTAGAGTGAAAAAAGATCAATGAAATATCAAAAGACATTTCTTATAACAGTAGTACGTGAGATGAGAACATTCCTTCTCAAGTCGCACGTGTCACGCTTCGGTCAAGAAACCGGTCACCGTCCTGTCATACTGAGTAAAGTATGGCATTTTGTCGGGCTATTGCAAGTGGAGCTCCATTACCAAGCGTACCACAACCGGAAACCGCCTGTGGCCATCACTAGTCGCGGACCCCATTTATAGCACACTCGTGCAAATTGGAGCTGCAACAGTTGCACCCCACCGCCCTCGCTATCCGCTGCCTTCAATTCAGCAGCGCTCCTTTGCTCTGCCTCTGTCGTGTGTCCGAACGAAGGCCAGAGTCCGAGCCTCGCGAGCCGTGCCGAAGCGCATCACCGCGAGCGCCGGGAAACAGCAAGCAGCAAATAAACGGCACGGTGAAAACGCCCGGCAAAGACGGGTTCAGGAGCCCGGATTGGTGGCCCTCCCAGGTTGCCGGGAACTGGCGGCAAGAAAGAACGAACGACAGGGACCTACAGTAGGCTAGGTCCCTGCTCTTGCTACCGGCGCTGCCGTGGCCTGGCCTGGCCTCCTGCGCCTCCTCTCCCTTCCTTTCGCTTGCCCTTCGTTCGTTCCGTCCTTTGTCCATTGCGCTCGCTGGTCGTCTTTGTCTTTCTGCTGCTTGCGCTGCTCAAGGGAATTCATAAAGACGACAACGACCGCGGGCCTCGTCTACTGAATCGAATCCCCTGGCCGAGTCCTGGAGCGAAATCGGTGGTGGCATGGAGGGTCGAGCGTGGGGTGCACACTCTTTTCCTCGGCGACGACAGGAATGAAATGATGCTGCGACGGCGTCGTCTGTGGATTTGAGCGAGAAGAGAGTGCTGCTGCGTGGTGGTTGGTCACAGGAGGAGGAGGAGGAGGAGGAAGAAGAAGAAGGACGGGTGTGTGAGTGCGTGAGGGAGGGAAGGAGTGAGCGAGTGGTCGATTGCTCGCGGAGCAATCAAGTAGGGAGTCAGTGATGGAGCCCGGGGATTGATTGCCCCGGAGCAATGGGGCTTGGTTTCAAAGTGGCTGGGGCTCTGATGTTATTATGACCACCGTGGCGGAGCTGCTGCCGCCGGGGTTTACGTGGCTCAGGTGTTTTGTTCCCAAGGTCAGTGGACTTCGATTCTTGTATTCTAGGATGAAAGTTTTTGGAACCTCCCTCGGGTTTTGGTTGTTTATTCCCTCCTCGATCTGAAGTAGCTACTCCGTTAAAATGTGTCCAGAGGTCGTAATTTATCGAATGTAGCTCCCTGTTTTTCCTGCATGCAACGAGTTGCAGAACTATGTTCGATACTGTTCTTTCAAATCGACCCGAATATATTCTGGCCAGCCTTTCTTTTAGCTGCAGGCGCCATGCGACGATTACCTTCCCAGAATTGAAGTATATTGTGCTGGCCTGTTTTTTTGAGCAGGCGTTTAAAAGTTCCCCACTAGAGCAGAAGAATGATGGAGAAGAAGAAGAAGCGTGAGAAAGCATCTCCCAACGGTGCTTCCGGTGGGGAGACAGACGGTGGATCCGTGCAGGTTTAGAACTGGAATTTACCCGCTTCAACTTGTCTTGAACCCTTGCCTGTGATTTTGGGGCATGCATTTGGCAGCTGAAACGTAGAACCCTAAGGCCTATGTATTACACCGAACCTTGTGACATCATTGATAATTGATAAGTGATACCTGAAGTGAAGGTTTTTAAACTTCATGATTGGAAATTCGTGTAGGAGAGTAATTCGTGTATACTTCTCAAAACAAGAAGAATCTATTTTTTGAAGTATGTGTAGTCATTTAGCTGACCTTTATTGTGTCTCAGACTACTCTTTTGGACACTCCAGTTGATTCGTGAGTAGGCCGAATGCAATAATTCAGCCGGATGATCCTTCATGATACTTTTAACAGCTGACGTTACAAAAGAGGACGCTACAAAAGAGGAGTGTATGTAATTTGTATCAATCTAAGATCTGGACCTGAAGATGAAAACTGTCAAGTTGTTGTACCTGAGATTCTACGTTCCACTGAGTCAGCCCTTCTTGTCTTGACATGCAGAATACGGTCCCTAGTAGTACATACAAAGCCATACGACCTGCGGCTCCTGTAAGTAACGTCTGATGCATATCTTTGCTTACTTGTAGTGGCAAACTTTCTACTTATCTGCAGATCTTCACACGCTGGGTAAAACCTTTGTGACGATCGGATCCATGTACTCAGTGTCTTTTATCTTCCTATGGCTGTGGCAGGTTGACATATTGAAGCGGCAGAGGGAAGCAGAACAGGTCGTGGGTGGCCCGGCCAAGAAGTTGTTGCTTTCTGGTTCAGCACCTCCTGTTTTGCCCTTTTCTCCTTCTCAGCCATACCCTCCTGTCGGCCACTGGCAATATCCTCCTGCACAGCAGCCTCCACCATTCGTACCTCCATCACAACCTCAACCTTCACTATCTCAAGGGCAACCTTTGCAATCCCAGTTACATCAACAGCAGCCTCAAGGACAACAGCAGCAAGGACAGCAGCAACAAGGGCCAGCGCAGACTCAAGGAGGGCAGCCTCCCACTCCCTACTGGGGTGGATCCGAGTTTCCTCCTCAATCCTCAGGTGGACAGTATTATCCTTTTCCAGGTAGCTCGACAGATTCCAACTGGCAGGGCCCTACATATCCAGGTGCTCCGAGTGTACCAAACGGTTTACCATACGGATACCCAGGTCCCTTTGCCTACCCTGGAGCTGTCGGACAAACAGCTTACACAGGTATGTTGTAATGGAAATTGCTGCTGTTATATAAGCAAAATCTGTGCAGATTCTCTTTAATCTGGCTTTAAAGTCAAGCTTGGAATCATGAGCTCCTTCTATTTTCAGAAATTTGACATGTCATTCTGGACGAACAAGCCGGACAACGATTCATATGAATTGTTGAAAACTAGGAAAGATGGTTTGATCTAGAGGCGAATGTGTGTTACTAACAACAGGTCATCACCTACTCGATTTAGAGATTTCCAAGTTCAAATGAAATTGGGAAATTGGGAAATTGTCATTTCACGTTTAAGAAAAATGTGAGGTTCTTGCTTTCATGCATATGATCATGAGTGAGGGAACACGGGATAAAGTAAACATGTTGCAATACCTGGATTTACTGCCAGGTAGAAGTATGTTAGTTTGCGATTTCGGCTTTACAGAACCCAGATTGGGGATGATCTTGCTTGTTAGGTGTCTTGGAATAATCGTCTGGAATTTTTCTCGATCCTCTCGGAATATTTAGTTTGGATATGTTACAAGTCCCAGCAAATATCTAGATCATGTGCAAAGACAAAGACAAGAAGGCCTTAGTTTTGACTTATCTTATGAGTAGTGATTCAAAGCTGATCTTTTGACACAGGAGCATGGCCTGACCAGTCATGGTGGGGAGGAAATCCAGCACAACAACCTCCTGTCTTTCCAGGTGGATACGGTCCTTATCAAGGCTATGGACCAGCTTACGGTTTTGGTCCTCAACCAGCTGCTAATGGGGCTCCTCCATTGCCTTTTCAGAGAGGCCATATAAAGTCACCTCCCGGACTCTCTCAGAAACATCGACGGTTGTGGGAAGCACAGGTAGTTTATCTAAGCTGGGACAGCTTTTAACACTTTGTTCTGTCTATGCAATGACTTTAGAGGTAATAAATCATCGTTATCTTCTTACGTTTGGATATTTAGAATCACTTTCGTTTGGTGATACAAAAGAAATGTGAATAAGTGAAGACCAACGGTCAGGAACGACACGCTGAGCATGTATAAATCTGAATTGAAGCATGTAATAAACTCAATTGAATGTATTTAGGTTCAGTATTACCTTCATCTAATCCTGTATTCAATCCTTTTCTGTGGTTTCAGTCTTGTGAGAACATACAAGTATGGAGTTCTTTGGCTAGAGCAGAGGCTGAGCTGTGTGCTTTACGCAATAAAGTGATGCAACTGGAAGGAGAATTGCATGCTTTTAGAGGTCAAGCTGACGTGCAAGGGGATGCTGCCGCTGTTCCCGCCGGTTTACAACAACCGGCTAAAAGGGTTAGACATAAGAAGCCCGGTGGTTTGAACAACAATGACTCCAGTGCCTCAAAGCGTGGAGGGAAGCCTACTGTTGATAAAACAGCGGCAGAAGGTGCAGCTAAAAGTGAAGACAAGAGTGAAGAAAAAGAATGTGAAGTTGACGATAAGAACTTAGGCACATCAGGTAAAACGGGCAGGAAGAGCGAGACGAAGGTCGTCTCCGAAATCGATGAGAACAAGAGCATGTTTGACAGTACTTCAGTTAGGAACGTATTTGAACCGGATGCGTGTGCCACAGATACAAGTGAAAGCAAAACACTGGGCTACGGAGATCCGTATAGGTCGACGTTCCACCCAGAGGTAGGCCTGGAAAATGGAGTTAACGGAGAGGCGCATGGATTGGAGAAGAACGGCATTGTGGTAGATATGACTCCAAACTCGTCAGGTTATGAGGTTAAAATTACAGGACATGCTGGTGAACCTGTGGAAAATAATTGTCACTCAGGCATAACCGCAGATACTGTCGCAGAAGACTGGGCTGCAGCGGCAGATGACCGAAATTGTTCGTTTGAAGAAAGGCTACTGAATTATAGCGGCGCTGTAGGGAGGTCGAACTCGAAGGTAATATCAGAATGGGGGGAATATGGCGGAGAGGATGTGTCCGATGACCATGAAGTAGATGAGTTAGTTCCATCAGGTCAAGATGACGATGAAGACATTGACGATGAGGACGACTCTGGGCTACAGAGCATCGGTGGAAGCAAAGTGCATGACTTGGTGGTAGGCTTAGGTTCTGGAAAAGGAATCCCACCACTAAGCCGTTGGTAACGCAGAGTTGAAGCCACAAGGAAGATTTCAGGATCACATTTCCATCATGCGTTCCTCTCGACTTCCTTGGGGTTCCTAGTAAGATGTACAAATGCACAAATTTCGCATGCCTTCTATTTAAGAGTTGTATATTGTAGGTTACTTACAGGTTTGATATGTGTCCATCGATGCCATGATTGTGTGGACTGCTTAGTATCTCAGGTGTTTTTTCTTATGGTAGAATGCTTTTGGTTTTCCGAACTTCTACGCAAAGACCTGATTTCGACAAATTTGTTCCTTCTCTCTTCATGCGTCTATCTTGACTGGCTGTTATATGCGACCTTTCGTTTCTGTCTCATTTTTCGTAAGATTTGGTATTTCTAATTTCGTCTAGCTTCCAGCGTCCTGTTACAGTGCCTAGACTTCACACTTTTTTGCTTTCATCAGTTCATTTCGGTGGGGCATTGGAGCATGGCTGCCGATGTGGATGACTTCAGTTTTTCTAGTTTCTGTGGGTCACTCCAGGCGACGGCACGACATGACAACCTCATCAACAGAAAGGAAATTTCTTGATAGATTGACGATGCAGCACGCCGGGGAACTGGTTTGAGTGGCGTTCCGAGGACATCTATATATTCCAGGAGGTTCTTGGCGTCAACAGACCCATCTAGATCCAAATATCGGACCATCCTCAAGTAGCATTCAGATTCTTTCGGAGATTCTGTCTTGAGATCGCAGATCGATTGTGCTTAGCTGATATTTGTGGTTGGTTGGCAATGGTATCTTCGGAATCTAGGATGGGCCCGAAGTATGACAATATCATATGTCATCCTCGTGAATATATGTGACTACATGTGTTATATCCTCACGATGAGGGGTGTCACCGTTCCCGCTGACCTCAACCAGTCTCAGTCACGCCTTCTCTCGCCGCGAACTGTGGTAACCCAGTTACTGCAGTCGGAAGTAAATTCGGCTCAAGTGTATTTCTTTTATCTGGGCCACAGTTGTATTGAAAGCCGGTCATTTAGATACCCGTGGATCCGACAATTGACGTCCCGGGTGGAAACGTCTCAAGCACGCACGGAAGCCCTGCTCCGTTTTTGGTGTGAAAACAAATCGGAAGAACCACGTTCGTGTCCGAGCAAGTTCCGACTACTAAGGACCAGTGCGATGTATATGCCACCCACTATTCAAAGGCACGGGAGCAGGATCCTCAACAAGAACAATGAGATGTCCTCAGCGGCGTAGGCGGAACGTGAATAAGCATGTGCCATTACCGACGAGAAACCGGTGACGGAAGAGCATAATACGTGCTCAGGCTCCTGCTGTGGACTGAGCTCCACCGCATCATGGGCTCAACCGGGTACAAGGCTGTCAACCACGTAGAAGACTGTCGTTATCTGAAAAGCAGACCGACCGACCGTTACACTGAAGCCTCCACTGGCTTTCTCCGCGGGATAACGTATGACTCTGCACAGAATGCTCTGGAAGGCCGCTTGCTGCGTGTGCAAAGATTGCAAGCAAGAGGATTACGCATTCCCAGCGCGAGGGATCCAGCGGTCGCGAGATGGGAGAGCGACGGGAAAGGGCTGGAGGTCGGAAAGAGGCAATGACCATGCACGACCTCTGGACAGGCGCGGGTGACCGTCCCGCTGGTCCGCAGCCGCGCTTGGCCCTCGGGGCGCAGATCGCATGCGCCCTCCCTCCCTGCAGCTCACGTGAGCGCCGGGCCTTCGTCCACGATCGATTGCAGGCTAGCGGCAGGCGGTCGTCGCTATCTTTCTCTCTAAAAAGGAGCGAGCGCGAGGGCCCCACCGCCGATCTTCCCCGCCTGCGAACATGTCGGAGACGCTCGCCTGCGCTGTAGCCTCTGCCGCAAGCTACAAGGATCGGGACGCGTCGTTCGGGCTTGGCGTTGACTCGCGTGACGGGAGGGCAAGGGAATGATGGACGCGCAGGAAGCGAAGGAAGGGTAGCACTCACGCAGCAGCTCTGTAACAAGAAGTAGAAGGAAGGATCCTCCGGCAAGAGGGAGGGCACAATCCATTCCCTGTCAACTTGTGCGCGAGGAGAGGAGGAGCTGAGCTGAGAGGGAGCATGAAGACTTGGCCCTCCTCGCTTTCCATATTTATGGCAGCGGCAAACACTGGAGCCATCGACGACGACTGACCACTGACGCGGACGACGACTCGGCCGCGCAACGGCCGGAGCAAGTCCAGGGAGAACGTCGGCAGGCAAGGCGAGGCGAGGCGAGGGCAACAGGCAACGAGCGAGAACAAGCTCCTTCTCCATCTCCGGAAGCAGGTGGGTGGGCGGGTGTGCTTGCGTCTGCCGGCCGAGGGACGGGAGGGGTCGAGTCGGCCCGGGGCGGAACCCGACCGGACCGGACCGGACAGGACAGAGCAGAGCAGAGCAGGCGAGGCGAGGCGAGGTCGAATGGTGTGAAGTGCGTGTGTGTGTTCGAAATCGCGATGGATGTATGAACTCTCGTCGACAATGGTGGATTCGGACGGGGATGGATGCAGGACGGGCGTCTTGTTGTAAGCTGAGCGCGCGGTAGTGGCTTCGCCTTCTCTCCTGCCTGTTAGGGCTTTAGAAGAGGAGCGTGTGCAAGGAAAAGCAGGCCAGGCGATGCAGCACGAGGGAGCAGGTGGTACAGGGTCGACTGGACTCTCTCTCCCGTGGCTTTTCTAGAGGTACGTGTGTTTATATCCGCTGCGCGAGGAGTTTTGCCTTGGAAGACCTTCTCCTCTTCCGCTTGTGTCTTTTGTATAGTGTCCGAGTACAGGTTCGTTGCGAACTCGTCCGTGTTGGCAGTTTGGATGTTTGGTTGTGGGCATTTTCTGCGAGGTGATTGCTTGTTGGATTACCGGCTTCAGCACCTGGTGTCTAGGTTGTGAAAAGGGGCCTTGGTACGGGCGGATGGATGATCGAGGTTGTGGTTTTCACGGTCACTCCTTTGGGGCTGTAGGGTAGTGAGTAAGACGGTCAACACGAGGTAGGTTGGCTGTTGCACTCTGTTATGGACTTGAGTGTTGTCCCTTCTGAGACGCGAGGTTTGAGAAAGCTGAGACGATTTGCGACGCTCTTCTCCGGAACTTTCTTCCAGGTGATCGATCTTTGTCGTCTGAGGCTCTGCCCCACGAATTTGTACAGACAAATGCGTAGGATCGTCGTGAGGTGAAGCACGTCGAAGGTTTCAGTAGAATGGCGTCGGAGATTGAAATCCTGGCGGAGACTCCAACCCGGGAGAGCGAAGCGGCAGCCAGTGAGGGAATCAATTTTGCCAAGTCTCAGGAAGAGGAGAATCAGCGTAGAAACGATGTGTACACAGCTGCTGCATATGGGGATTTGGAGAAATTGAAACGCCTGGTCGAGGAAGAGGGATGTTCAGTTTCGGAACCAGACGCGAGTGGATATTATGCCTTGCAATGGAGTGCATTGAACAATCGTGCGGCTGCAGCGCAATACCTGTTGGAGGTTATAACTCTGCCCCTATTTTCTGCAACATTCATTTCTTTGCCGAAAGCGGTGTTAGTCTGAAGAACAGAGACCACACCAATATAGACCAGGGTATTCACAGGATTTCTCGTGAAGCCGATCTTACGTGTGATAGTCTGTTGTGTCAACACTGACCTTCCCAATTGCAGTTCTATTTCCTTTTGGTCTGAAGTCAAGAAGAGCTGAATGCACGACTAAACGTATCTGCAAAGAAGCATCTCAGCAATCTCTCCGACGTGAGCCTTAAGACTTTGTGTTTTTAGTGAAGATCATCGTCCACTTGGTATTGGAACACGAGCCGGCGAAGACTTGAAGTCGACGTAGGTCTCAGGCGCTCAGCCTAATCTCGTGATTTTTGTCGTTGCGAGAGGAATGTCAATAGCCTCTGTTTCATTGACCATGACAAATGTGTTGACGAATTCTGATGGCCAGAAATAAGAAAGGTGTTTCATTCAGTCAGTTGCAGGCAGTTGTCCAATACCATGGTCTGGAACGACAGCAATCCAATAACCGTATCAACATATCCTCAAGCAACCTTTTAACGAGACGGCCTGTGTTCTTTGCTTCAGCCGTGCTCTAAATACATTGGGCTCAGTTGCTTGCCTCTTAGTTTATATGTAGTTTGTGGTCTTTCAAGATTTTATTCGCCTGCGCACAATGTAGTGTGGATTAGGAAAGGATGCGCTTAGCCTTACCGAATGGGCTCGAAGCTAAATTGTAGAACCCTCTGTAGACTTCTATATGTTAATGCTCCTCGGGTAGTGTTTCCCCTGAACCTGTTTGTAACGTTTGGTTTATTAAGTGGGAACGAATTGGCGTGGGGTTCCTTCAGACTCTGCTAAGGGTTTTTAGTTGATGAATTTTAGTCGCAAAGCACATATGTTTGCGGCTGGATGCATTAGCGGTTGAGCTCTCTGCCTTAACTCGGTCTGATGCCCTGATTATTATCTCTTGCAGCATGGAGCTCATGTGGATGCCGCAGACTTTTCGGGGCAAACAGCTTTGCACTGGACGGCCGTCCGAGGTTCATTGCAGGTTGCAGAACTCTTACTTGAACATGGAGCCCGCCTCGAAATATATGACTCTCACGGCTATCGGGTACTTGCTTCATCATGCTCCACCAGTATTAACATTTGCAATTATATCTGTTCAGTTGGGATCGGTATTTATGACGTTCAGTATACAACGCACCAGCGGGCATTAGAGGCATTTGATACAGCTTCAAACGAGCCAACTCACGTCTAAGTCGTTCTGTGGCTACAGACTAGCCATGTCGCTGCGCAATACGGGCAGACTTCTTTGCTGTATCACCTCGTGACCAAATGGAACGCAGATGTTGATCCTCCAGACAATGATGGACGCAGCCCTTTGCATTGGTAATTTCCAGTACGAGTTAACGAATTTGATATGAACTTTTCTTTGTGTTACAGTACGCCTATCGTAGGATGGCGAATTATAATGTTTTCAGGTTTTGTGTTGTACATCTTTCTCGTCGCTTCGATGAATTGCTCAGAATGCTCAGTTGTATTGATAATGCTGATGATACAACATCGAATAAGGTTGAGACGTTTAGTGGTTTTATGGTTGTGTCTATTCAGGGCTGCATATAAAGGTTTTGCTGATTGCATACGATATCTTTTATTCATGGACGCGTACCTGGGACGACAAGATAAGGAAGGTAAATTAATATTTTGTGCTTTTTAAAATTAAAACTTGTTTCATTTGTTTTACACGCGGCACACGGTCAACCTGTTTCTTTGTTTGGTTTTCGCCAGTGATGAATGACCTGGTGCATTGCATACGCGATGACCTCACTCGCACTCACCACAAATTTTTTTAATCGCTCCGAACACTAATATACTTGTCACACTGTCGGTACATTTCTGCCTTTCAATACATGAAAAACACTTAGGCCTTTTTTGTAAAAAAAAATCAACCTTCTATTTCTTTATTGGCTGATGCTTTGGACTTCAATCCATTGTGCGTATTTTCTAGAGATTTTATGTTCGTTTACAGTCTCCATGATGCCGAAAGTCAAGAGTTCAGGATGTCGTATGGAATGTTAGCCAGCTAGATGAGCTCCTCGAGATGGTTGGCAATGCTCTGCGCCAAGAAAGAGAATCGAAAGAAGCTCTACGTCGCTACCTGCTGGCTTTCTTTACATTGATGCGAACATTCCTTACATGCTGGCTCCACGACAGAAAATTAGAGCTCTACTTAGAAGGCGATTTTTAGAGCCTTTGGCCTTCTTGAAAACTTATCACATCATATCCATCATTCGTCAGAGAGTTAACAACAGCAACAGTTCTTTGTGTCACTAGTGAGCTTACTTGTCTTACAGATCAGACTAGAGCATTAGATGTCAATGTAAATTTTGTGTGCGTGTGTGTGTTTTTGGGTTCACTATTTCTAAATCCTAGTTGTTCGTTGTGTGGTGTTATCTGGATGATGCATAATACATTTATGTGCCGTTGGCTAACGTACTTTTGAAACTTGTGGAACCATCAGGTTGTACACCGTTGCACTGGGCGGCTATCAGAGGCAATCTGGAAGCTTGCACAGTCCTTGTACAAGCAGGCAGTTTGGAAGATTTGATGACAACAGAAGCCACTGGATGTACTGCGGCCCAGCTTGCCTCTGACAAAGGTCATCGTCATGTTGCTCTTTTCTTGGTAAGTGTTCTTTCGCAACGTCCGTAAGCTGCTGCTCCTTTTACTACATGTCAAGAAAAGGAGTACTTTACGTAGAGGGAAAATTCAGAGGTATCAAGGGTCATCTAAGAGGTGATATATATATATCCCTCTATTAGTTGTGCATATCTATCTCAAGTCGTATTGCTGTGGACTGTCTACCAACTCCTGTGTTCGTGTTCGTAGAGATAATTCGTAGAGATCATGATCTCTACGAATTATCGAATGTGGACTGCTCCCGTAGAATCATTTTGGTTGATACATCTATTGCGAGGACTGTTATCCACTCTACATTTCAAACTGGTTTAGCTGGATGGTACACGATGTAGTGGTCTAGAGAAATCTTGGCATTTACTTGAGGTTTGGAGGATACTGTCAAGCTGACTATGTGTTTTTGTTGTATCCGCAGTCAAACGCAAGGAGGATTTACAATAATCGGTGGGATGGGAAAGGGCGGTTAGGCAGAATTCAAAAGATGGGACTCGCGCCTGTTTTGTGGGTGTGCATTTTAGCTATGGTCATCACGTTCACAAACTCTGTCATAATATGTAAGTTTGTTCTCTCTGGATTGACGAGGTTTATTTTTTGTCCCAGCTTTTTAGTTCACATTTGCAGTTGTTTACTTTATCACGGATTTCCATTCTCGATATTGTAGGCTTCTCTTTTCTGTAGAGCAGTTCACAAATGGCATGCCATCTCGTTTTAAGTGAAAGATTGTCTCAGGTCACGTATGCCAATGAAATTACATTTTTGGTCCGTACACCATATTATTGAAAGTCTTTTCTAATTTTTACCTCGTCCGCGTCGCATTTTGAAACTGAATTTCCCATTTTTTGTTTATATCTCAGCACCGTCAATGGTAAGGATAACTGCTGGTGTTGGAGCATGGGCTTGGATGACGGTATTTTTAGCCACTGGAGGACTCTTCCTTCTCTACCGATGCAGCAGGTGAACCAAGACGATCAATTTTCCGTTGACGTGAATCATTGATACGAGAGTCCTTATAGATATCTAAGAGTTCTCGGCCTTTTAAAAGTTGCCTCCCAGTGCATATTGCGTTCCATATATTGTTTAGAGCGTTTGAAGGTCAGTATGTCAAGGTCTGTTATTGATGCACAGTGTGTGGGGTACTTAATTTATTGCAGTAAGGATCCTGGATACATAATTCGCTCCTCTCCGGACCAAAAGGGCGTGGAGGTAACCACTGTACTTTTACGCCAAAACCACCTTGTGTGATATAAATTAGACACGCTGCTATTGGGTTTGGATTTAAGTTTCAGGCATACTGCCGTGTCGTGTCGCATGTTGGTTACACTGGAGTATTTGGGCTACGTTCAATATATCAATTGAATCTGTGCTGTAATTGAGTTGAAGGGAAGATTTTTCAACTGTGTTTTATTCATGATGTAGCAAACGTCTGCTAATGTGAAGTTGCTGTGTGCAGGACCCTTTGTTAAAACCCGATTTCAGTAATCCCGCTCTAGCAGCTGGCTACTGGGCGCAGTTGTGTCCCACGTGTAAGGTAAGTTTTCTAGTTCTTTCTACTGTTAGTCTAAGTTTTACCATATCTTCTAGGTACCTGGTCATTTGATGGGACGTGCATGTGAACTACTTCTCAATTCACATTGGCCTTCAGTCCCCTTTTATTTATCTAAAGGATCGTAATTCTGATGTTGGTTTCTCTTGTGGCTTCAGATAGTGAGGCCGCTGCGCTCGAAGCATTGTGCATCCTGCAATCGATGTGTTGAGCAATTTGATCATCACTGTCCCTGGATATCCAACTGTGTTGGAAAGGTACGCTTACAGTTGATTATGGACGAGAATCGTTCCGACATCTTGAGAAACAAATCACATCAAACGTGTATTATACTGCACCATGGAACAAATGTTGATTTAATCGTGCACGCGTGGATTCTACTGCATTCGCATGTTTCATGATCTGTTGTTATGGGTTTACATGGATTGCGCAGATGAACAAGTGGGACTTTTTCGTGTTTTTGGTGATGGAGACGTGTGCGATGATAATTGGAGCTTCGGTGACCATCAATCGTACGTCATTAAGACTTTTTTGCCCATTCAAGATCTTTTCGCGTATTATTCTTTCTTTACTGGTATAAGATGTACTGCTTCCTGACTGAGGGCAATTTTGCAGGTCTGTACATGGACCCACATGCTCCTGGTGGCACAGGACCTTGGCTTCGTCATGTCGGAGCCAACCACCCAGGAGCACTTGCCTTTCTGCTCTTTGATGTTTTCCTCTTTTTCGGGGTTGCTACTTTGACCGGCATGCAGGCAGCCCAGGTCAGTTTCCTGTGGTTTTCTTTCTGCATCAGAGTAGACCAGATGACTTCGTGACTACATGAGCTTTTCTCACGACTTTCTAAATTTTTCTTGTCATTTTTCGCAGATTGCCCGGAACATTACCACAAACGAGATGACCAACTCTCTTCGGTACAACTACCTGAAAGGCACGGATGGCCGCTTTCGCAATCCTTACGACCACGGATGTAGAAAGAATTGTAGCGATTTTCTTCTTAATGGACATAATGATGACTCAGAGGTTCGTCTGCCACCACCAATGCAGAATGGAGGCATGGTGCAGATGGTTCAACATTCTCATTTAGATCATACCAATTCTGGTGGAGATGTGGAGAATCCAGGAGTCTTCAGTAGTGCTGTCGGAGCCGGTGGTGCGAGAAGCCATCATGTGCATGGGGCCACTTGTAATCATTCACACGATCAAACTAGCGCCGCTCCTTTAGGACTAGGTTTGGGCTTGCCTCGACCGAATGGAGTTCATCATAACAACCGCCGGATATCCCAATAGTAGTTATTTCAGTTATGATTTGTTCAATGTGTTCGGGAAGGTGCGCAAGGCTGGTAAGCCGGAAGGTGTAGGTTTGGTGAGCTATTCAGATGTTATTTCTCTATGCCTCCGAGGCACTAATACTTGAATTCTCACCAACCCTCTACCCTATGACTTGTGCATTGTTGCGCACCCGGAATGTCATTTGAGAAATGATCTCTAGTAGCCAAGGGCCACACTTTCTCCCTCTGCTGACCATGTAACAGTAGATTGAGTGTTACGAACGCAGTTTGGTGAGATTCGTTTCTTCTCCTGCCTTCATTTGTTGATGTTCTCTGTCCAGAAAACCGGACTATAGGAACAACGGTATAGCTCAAAAATCAGGTCGGGTAGAGACCTATGTAGAAACTTTCGAAGCATCGATGTTGTTCTGAGCTGGCTTGACCCTGATGGAGAATCGTGTTCCGTAATACAACGCCTGCACCGCATTTTGGGTGAAGGATGGAATGCAAATGGTTTTGAACTAATACACAATACACATGAGGGTTCACTTGTAGATAGGATTAATTCTTACAAAAGATATACTTCAGAACCTGGGTGTGAGGCCCATGCAATCATCCGCCTGAGCAAATCCCAACTTTACAAGTTAAGCTTAGATCCGAAAGAGAACCAAAAGAGAGGAGGTCATCATGTCTCAGCGGAGCATTCATTCGCCAGAGCAAATCCCATTTTTACAAATTACCCTTAGAACCAAAAGAGAGGAGGCCATCATGACTCCAGTTCCCAGTTCCAGCTGAGACATGATGGCATCCTCTCTTTTGGTTCTAAGCTTAATTTGTATAGTTGGGATTTGCTCGAGCCAACTGAGCGATTTGCTCAGTCCCCAGTTGTCAGTTCAATCATACTGAATCCCGGTACTCGTAAACCCATCTCAGAGCTCTCGGTCCACGGTAACCCTTAGTCCTGGCTTTAACGGTAGTTTGTTCCAAGTCTGCAGTTAGAAGTGCTCACCGCCGGCAGTTGTTAAGGGGGACCGAATTTACTCTGAAAAGGACTGCAAGCTGCCCTTTCGACTTGCGTTCAATTTGCATGGGGGTCTTACATCTAGGCAGAGAACGTCAGTTTGGCTATTTGCAGTACTTTCCAACACTAACGCTCAGCTGATTAACCACAGAGGTATTCAGCGAAAAACTAGCTAATTTTATTGCAAATTTTTTAAACATTGTGTTCCGGAACACCATATTATCAATTCAAATCTCAATCAGTTACAAATATAGTTTGCGCTATTGCTGGGAAGAGTGGAGTGAATGTCGTGATGCCCAAAAAGAAGTCTAATTATTGGATTTTTCAACTCGATGCTATGCTACTTCGCCATAAGCTTGGGTTTCACCAGCCCTCATAAGTATGGACAGTATCTAGTGTCTTGACCCCAATACAATCTTAAAATTAGTACGTGATCTGAAGATAATATTGAAGTTGATAGTATATTTTTCATGTAGAGTTCTTGAGGACAAACCCACATGCTAAACAGTTTTTGTCAATGCTATTTTATGAATGGCTCAAGCTGTAGCACAACTCGAAATACATCTCAATGTCAACATTTTCAGATACTGAGTACAACCATATCTAAACTAATTGTAATATAGAACTTGCATGAAACGTCTGGACGCGATTTGCATGGGTCTTATCATAAAGAACAATAGTGTAGCGCATTTCAATGCCTTCAACCTTTCTTTTCTTTCAATCGGTACCTGCAGCGTGCTAGCATAGAATTGCATGAAGCATTGGTCTCAACAATCGACTAAAATATTGTCGTGTCAAGAGATTATATGTCAAACCTTCCCATCCTTTAAGCGGGTACAATTTGAAAGATTTACTCTCGTAAATTCTCCATGAACCGGCTCAAAGTATCTCTAATATATGTGATGGAAACAATAACCCGATCTGTTCGTATGGAAGTGTTATGAAAGCCCTAATAAGATACAACCATTACTTTCATTCTTGGTTGGCGGTAAACCCACTGATGAGAGAAAGAGGCAGAGAGTAGACTAGGTTAGGACACAAGATTAGTTCTTCATAGGGTTGGAGAATGCAGAGATAAAAGATGGGTTTCATTGAGAACCAATATGAAAAGTAATATTCTCTGTGAAATTATATACTTGGATGAGATCATGTGCCAGTTATATGAACATTGGACATATATGACTTCAGGGAACATGCAGATTGCATCAAATTTTATTGATTTTTTTTAGTACACTGATAAGATCCTGGGAGAGATTCTATATCAGTCTTTTCCTATCCTAAAATGTTTAAGACAAAGTACTTCTGTCCCTTTTTATTTCATTTTCGATTTTATATAATTCATAATTAGTTAGAACATGCTAAGATCACACCCTTGGTCGGTTGGCATGTGATATCATGGACAGGTATGCATGTTTATATTCTTCTTGCACAATGATATATTGGTTATATTAGTAAAAACGTTTTACATAAAAAGATGGCATATGGATTTTGAATAATGATATATTGGTTATATTAATAAAAATGTTTTACATAAAAAGATGGCATATGGATTTTGAATGTAAGCTTTCAAAGTTTTGCATGAAACTTTTGATTAGCTTCTTTGTGACATAGTAAGATCTTGAAAATTAAATAGAGTTGCATATCCTTTCATACATTGTTTATGATTATTTGTATTGAACTTGGGGAAAAAAGAAATTCACACTTTGAATCTATCCATCAAATTGATTCAAGGTCTGAAGGTATTAATCAAAGAGTTATTGGTAATCAATCAAATTATGAGTTTCTCATATTTTCTGCATAGCCTCACACGTAATGCTTAGTGTGTTTAACGTTCATCAATTTTTTTAAAATTACAAAACTAGTATTATCAAGTTCCAATCCTCTTGTAATGTAGCCATTTAATTTACTTAGAATTTTCATCAATGTGATTTAAGCGGTCTCGGCCCTGATGCCACCCTTATGTCAATCTGCAAATGTCACAGATGCAAACGTTTCCTCTGATATGGAGAGTCCCAATGAAAAAAGAAGTGTCGACCACCCAAAAAAACATAAAACCAAAGCTTATCAAACTTCCTATATGACAAAGGATGCAATGAATGCCATGTGTACCTGACTGTACATACCTTTGCACAGATCAAAACGAGAGTAAACGACGAAGTTCAGAACCTTGAAAGTCGATCTATTTTCAGTGGTGCCTAAATCACAGAAGTCCTCGTATGCACAGAAATAACTAAATTGAGGAACATTTCTTTGGCTGCCATGAAGCTGCTACACATCGGTTGTGGTCCTAAACTCTCAAAAAAGTAACGAAAAGACGTCTATGCCGGCCTCTATAAACTTCAGTAGCATTAATTCATGGAGGGGGAAGGTAGAATTCAACTCACTTCCCTGCAAATTACTGAGCTCCTCAGCGGCCCTAATTTTCGTTCTGTACGATTATTGCACAAACCTTCCAACCGTAAAATCCACACCAACCAAGTCTACATTTCTTTTGATGGATCAAACAGCTGCTAATGAGAAGATTCTTCCGAAGTACCTACAGTGACAGACCCAAACCACTTGCAAACTTCACGCATGACATATCTCATCATTCGAGCCAGGGGCTGTAGATTGGTGATATAAATTGGGCTAGGCACAAAGTTAGCCAAGTAGATCTTTGAACAAGTCCGGGTTTACAACCGTGGGTGTCACCCCTGCCTGACGAGCTGTTGCATCCTTTTGCAATGAACCTTGAGGTGAGGGTCCCTTTTTGCCTACGGAAGGACCACCAGGTTGTGTATTAGGAACAACTACACCTGTTAATCCTATCAGTGGACTGACAGGCAATCCAGACATATCAGTTAAACCTGATGGTTGGCTCCCTCCATCACCGGACGAAATGACTTGGCCAGGTCCATACAACGACATCAGATCTACATCGGCTTTGACAGGAGGTGCTGACGTAGCTGAAGAGGAGCCGACTTGTGGATCTACAAGTCCTTCGAGGAGCTTGAAGGGGTCGTTCAAAGGAGCAGCGTGTCCCGTTTCACCATCAGTCAAATCGAGGAGGTCTGGAGGGGGTGCTTGTGGAACTGGTGCGGAACTCGGTACTGACGTATCGCTGTCAGCGATCCTCCCAGAACCAGGTACTGATCTCGAAGACTGATGTTTCTCACCTCCTCTAGGTACTTGACTTTTGTGTGCAGCAGTCCGTGAAGGCTTTACTGCGTTGCCTGTGTTTGCCACCCGTGAACCTGATGGACCACCAAACAATGAAGCAGCCAACTTTTGCTTCTCTGATGATATTTCAACTGGTTTTCTCCGATCAGTAGAGCGAGAAGATTCATACTGACTCGCTCCACTATCTTTGGCATAAGAGCCGCCCCTGTCAGAAGCACCAGCAGCTCCATTGCTTGATCTGTCCCTGTCAGCTGACGTGGTAGATGACTGTGTACTGTACGTTTGTCGTCCCCACTTTCTCTGCACTCCGTCCAACCTTAATCGAGTGCTTTCTGGGTTTATCAGATCTAATTCCGGTGCTATGGATATAGAATGTGAAGGATGTGGTGTTCTCAAACTCCTCCGATCTCGCTGGTCTTCAAATTCGTTAATCAATGGAGTCGGCTGGACAGGAGTTAAAACGGGAGTCGGTATCACAGGCCTTTCATATGCCTCAAACTTTAATGAAGAAGATGGGCCGTTCTGTGTGCTGGGAATAAGAGTTCCAAGGCCACCCAGATCCATTCGTTCATGCTCCGGTGCGTAGGGTCTCGCCCCGTTTGCCAAGGCAGTTTCGACAATCTCACTCAAAAACGACAGACTTTTGTCAATCTGCATAAAAACAAAAAAGACATCATCTTTGCAGCAGTATAGTACTAGATGGCACGGTAATGCCTCAAACTAGTCACAAAAGTTCAAAGGGAGTTCAGATTGTACGCAAATTCAGGATTGAAAAACTGCAAACATACGTAAGGATCAAAACCGTTTCCTTAAGTCTCAATAGATCCATACAGTCTATCTATGGGAGTTCTTCCTTATTTGTCTGTAAGATTCTTCCCTTCTCTATGATTAAATAAGGCTGGGGACGGAGACGAGCTATACATCATGGAAAAGCCAAAGGCAAAATTTGTAGAGATAACAAGAACAAGAACAACTTTAACTAAAAGCATACCTCGATATCCTCACAGCTTGCATCCATGGGCATCACAGTAGCAACAACATCAGCGGGGAGATCAAGAAAAGTCATCAATTCATAAGCACGCTGTTGTAGGTCTGTGGAATGAGAGGCAGCGAGCTCATCGACGACTGCACGATACTGTTCCACCACACAAGGGCATTCAAAGCTTTAGTACTGACCTTGAGTAAACAAATAGAATTTGCTACAAAATCCAGCTAACGGGGGTATTCCTGCATATGAAAACATAGTAATAGACAAGGTAATAGCTAAAATAGGATTAGTTTTGGCTAAAGCACCTAAATCTGCTATATATTTGAAACGGTTTTGACGTAACGCTAAAACTATGGCGAATACATTAACGGTCATTAATACATAAAGAAAGATACCAATTAGTAGTGATTGAATACAACCTTAGTGACAATCAGACCAATATAAAAGACACATTTTTATGGTAAGATTTCAATGGCGTCGAAGAAATTCAAGAAATACATAAATTTGCGCGACACAGTGTCGGTGGAACTCACCTCTGGGAGAAGCTGGACTCTTTTACCAGCGCTGATTTCAAAAGCACAAATCTTGGTGATGGCAGTTACTGCATATCCCTGCAAGGCAAGAAAGACGAATCAATCTCATGTTTAAGAGGACTTGTGCCTAAAGTGGTAAATGGTACAACGATAACCCACTCAATTCGCATGAACTGTCGATACACCAGATCCTGAACATATCCAAGACTTCACAATCACATATCGTGAGCAGGGATCAAGGGGCACTTTCACTGGCGTGAAAGACACCGGTTCCTTTCGGATACTTTTCGGTGAATTAATTAGTTGTTAACTTTTCTCTAATATCAACCCGACAAGCGTAAGCAAGGAGCAGGAGACCTTACCTTCACGGCATCATCTGCTGGATGTGCTTCTATCACATCACATAACTTCGCTATAATATCGAAAGCGGAATAGGTCCCATCTGCAATACCATATTCTCCTAGTACCCAGCAAATGACCTGCAAATATGCCTTCTTGTTAGTGTGGAAAGTCACTCAATCTGGATGAAAGCAACTACGAAATCTCTGTCTACGGAGGTGTTGATTCTAATAAAAAGACGCTCGAAAGTAGCTTTCGGTTACGAAAAGGAGGAGGCAGTAACCAGAAGTTGAAAGCATCCACTACACTCCCATTCACCAAATGTGACTGAAGGTTTTGTTAAAAAAAGACGTGAATAATACGTGTATGAAAAGTTAGATAGCTTTTTGAAGTCTTCATGCAAGTGTTGGAGGCATTTTCACCACAATGTTGTTGTAAAATATTTACTTATTTCCAAGCCTTTTCAGTGGTAGTCAAAAAAGGTTGTGAGCTCCACCTGCAGAAGGATTGAAGGGAGTTTCGGCTCGGCGAGTACTTGCAGATACGATTCCACCTGAAGGAAAATGAAAAACTCATGAGTCACAGTGGTACGTCAATGAAGCATGTATACTAAAAGTGAACGACAAGCTCCACTGACTCGCTCTTAGTAAAGTTACCAAGCAATGTTCAACAAACAAAGACAAACTTACGGCGGAAGATCGTAGTTGACTATCCGCATCCTCGTCCTCTTCACCGGCACCTTCCGCTATAAGCCGCATGAGATCATGAGCAACTTTGGTCGGTACCAGATCTCCTGCGAGTTCGAAGACCTGATTCATTGTCTACATGACGAGAAAAATCTATTAGGGTTCGTTAGACGGTTGCAGCATGTAGTGCATACAGGCTGCAAATCAATTGTCTAAGACTCAGAAGTAGTTGAAATTTTTTGAGAAACTCGAATTACAAAATACTTCAGTACCTGGATGAACCATTGATTGCTCGGTGCAAAACGCTCAGCTAGCTCAATGATGCGAGATGCGATTTCTGTCTTGTTGTGTGAATCGTTAATAGTGCGCATATAGCCTATCATGCGGTCAACGATAACTTCCACATTCGAAGATCTTGTCATCTTGTACAGAAGATCCAAAGTCTTCCTTTTCAATGTGTCATCTGGATCCTGCGTTGAGGGAGACAAACAAGCAAGATTTATATCTACGTATTTAGCGGCGTCGTAACAGCAGCACTCACAACGAAACTCGTAAAATCACTAGATCCGAACATCATCCAAACGTTCAGTCCTTTAGCTGATGAATAGCCCTAGGAACGAACACGGCCACAAGTGTCTCAACTTTCTACGCCTGAAATTTGAAGTTAGGTTTGTCAACCAGGTGTGTTTTAAAACAAGAAAGGTGAAATTCGTATACCCTAAAACGCCGAACTTTATGGCCACCGTGTTTACAAAACGCTCAGTACAACCATATGCAACAGACACAAGAAGCAATGAAACACACAAAAAAAAGGTCTAAGACGAACCTCTAGGCAGTCGATTACAGCAAGTTGGTGCTCTTCTGCGAATTCTGGATTGATTTTGATCACTCTCCCAAGTGCATCAATACCCATATACTTGAGATTGTGGTTATTATCCTGGTTTGACGTAACCCACCGAACACGGTTAGTAGGTGAACGTAGCTGAAAGACAATGACAATGCAAGAAGCTGTACATCTAATATTGCATGTAAGATAAGTTGAGCCTAAGCAGTGAAGGCACTTGAAGACTACACTTGATGCTTAAAAATAGAAAGACTTAGATACTCTTCAGCTGGAAAACAGCATGTGGGTTTTGTGAAATCAATATTCAGATGACCAACAAATAAGTACACCTTCAAAAACCTGGATGTTATCTCAGCAGCGGTCTCCAGAAGCTTAGGATGTGGATATATTGAGGTAATAGTGCAGATTGCTTCGTAAAGAATAGCATGTCCAATATTTGTGTGAGTGTCGTTTTTCTTTATCACATCGCCCAACACGTTATACATGTTATCACTCATTGGCTTGTCGCCCGCACCGAGTAGCGCCAAAATTTTTAATAATTTTATCTGCATAGAGTCGAAGAGCGAATTAAAACAAAACCATGACCCTACGCGCAAAAGATGAACATCTGCCACACTCAACACCTCACCATCAATTCAGTGCTGATTCAACTCTAGAGACTGCATGCATTGGAGGAACTCTCGTCATTCAACTGACAACACAAGATAAATACACCTGTCTTGCACCGGCAGAATAAGGAACATCATGCAAGCGAGTCAGTCTGGAAACTCTGCAAGGAAAATCAGAAGGGAACGAACCATGACCCCCTCAAAGTCTATAGCCAAACATCTCTGTCCATAACCCTTTTTGTGCATTTGCCACCCAAACGTCAATTAACACGATCATCTAAACGTATCAACTGAAGATCCTCAGTATGATCCTCATTATGATAATTCCTACAACCGAGCGAATGCGGTCTACGACTTACAGATATAAAGATACGGTTTGGCACACATGACGATTAGGGAATCCTCGCCTTACCTGAATAAAAGGAGCTGGAGTACCATGGTAATCGTAGGGTTTTGGTAACCTACGCTCTGCAACTTGCTTCAAGATATTTACGAAGGCACCAGTCATATTCTTGTAAGGCCGAGGATCTGCCGTGATCAGATCAAATAGTGCACACAAAGCAGCACTGGTGACACTTGGGTCTGCATCACAAACACTCTGCACAGACCAGAAAATAAGACAGAGTTCCGTGAGAACACTTGATCCAAAATATTCTCAAAATTTGAACCTTTTCAGCAGGAAAAGCAGTCATGTGCGTCTCATGACACTGCATACACTATACAAGGTGGATGAAGAATAGGGATAAATGACGAGAAAGTGCTTCTTCATTTGTGGGAGACGAGCTTCTGTTCTTCCAATGACCGTAACTTTATTCGAAGCAAGACCCTAATCTCTTCCTTCACGTCAATCAATTTCTCAAGAGCGTCAGGGTATCAAGAATATTAGATGATCTCACTGAGTTTTACAGATGGTGTAGGTTTAAATCGTTACAGCATAAATCGCAATATCTGTTCATCCGAGTTCTTCAGTGAAATCTTTACTACTCTGCTCATTATCTATAGAACACAAAAATGGCACAAAACGGAAAGCAATTTTTCTGTTGTATCTCTGAACGAATACAACTACCTAGAACTACCTGTCAGACGAGGAGAAGTCATAATCATTGTGGGTGCACCAATTATATCAAAGAATGAGATTTGTAATAAATCCTTATGTGAAACTACACAGTAAAAATTTTAAAACATCTGCTAACCTATGCACTGAGGGAGATAAATGGGAAAGAATCTCTAGCCCACTCTAAATGTCTGATATTATCGCAAAAAAATTCCAAAAGAAATAAAATGCAATCCACTAGTGGCCTGGTTAGCAGCGCTTAAGGGGTAATTAAAGAACCCTGCCCATATCTTACAAGACATCCGGACTAGGGTTGGCAGTGACTCCATTAACACATGTGTCGGAGAAGAATACATAGCTAACATATTTCGGGACCAGAAGATTGCTAACAAGAGCTGATTTATTTCGAAGAGAAGATAAGGAAGAAAGTGACGAAGATGAAAAACTGTGTGCGAAACACAAATATGGAACTAGAAGCATGGTCAAAATGGTAAAAAAGGCAAAACAAGCAACACCGCCAGAAACAAATGTGGTTTGATTGCAAAGCAAAATGTCGCTAACTCTAGAGCCAAATCACACGAGTTTGATTGGTCTGGAGCCAAAATTGTGCTCAAATTCTTAAGCTCAGCTGGACAGCAAAGATTTGAGTTGATCTTACCTTCTCAAACTTCGGAAGAAGGTGTGAAACTGTGTGAGGTGCTCTTTGGTAAAACCTATGCAAGGCCATAACCGCTTTCTTCTTCACTAGCTCCTTTGGATGTTGCAACAAGTCTACCACTTGAGGTAAGACCGCAGGTATGGTTTCCTCGTTGATAAGCTTGCAAACGGCCGTGAGCGCAGCACAACATACAAGGTAATTATCCGAACGCAGGTCCTTCTGGATTGTATTGACAATCAGTATGATAAGATCGTGATCCTCATTTAAAAAAAGTGTGACTGCGAGATAACCTGTCTTTTTCAACAAAAGATTATCATCGTGAGTCATTTTAACCGCGTGGATGTAACCAAAAGATGCATCGTGGCCCAGCATTTCCACGTAGACAAGGCGAATGATGTATTCCTTCATTTTCTTCCGCGGTACATCGGGCTCTGCTATTTTCTTCTTCAGCGTTTCAATCTCGGCGGTAACGATTCTTTCCTCCTCGGCTTTAGATTTCGCTTCCCCAATAGCCTTGACAATATCGGTGAACTCCTTTGAGGTTCCCCATCCTACCTGGGAGCCCATAGCGAGCTCCCGACCTATAGTCTTTAGCTGCTCCAGTGTGACGTATTTTAGTTGAAGGGGAGCTTTGGGTATAAATACGCCCCTCTAGATCCTAGATCCAGAATGATCCTCGTTCCACAGGGCAGATCGATGCCCTAAAATGGTTGTCACCCGATGACTTTGCAGGTACGCCAAAGCAGAATCGGTAGAGTAGATGCAACTACAGACGCATTGTAAAGCTTCGAAATGGCTTACCCGGATGACCTGGAACCGAAAAAACCCTGTCCCAAACGCAATCTAAGAGGTTCTTTCAGATGGATCTCCTCCATCTTTCCCTTCCGCATAATGAATGTACCATATCGCACATTTTAGATGGCCACTCGTATGAAATTTCCTAACCCAGCTGCTCGACGAGACGGGGCCAGCCTCTGGCCAATCCCCTGCTCGAGCTACCTGTTCGAAACCACTGCTCTGCTTTCCCCACAATCTCTCACACCCTTACCTATCTACTACCCCTGTCACCTGCCCCAATCCTGCACCGTGAACCGCAGCAGCGGCAGCAGCTCCTCCTCAGCCAGCAGTCGGCCTCACTCACAATTGCATCCTTCCTTCCACTGCTAGCCTCATCCGCGCCGGGCGATCCAACAATTGAACCCAAAAAACCACTCGCGATCCAAACCTCTCACTCCTTCGCACACAGCTCTTCCGCCCGATCTGACCTGCACTAGGCTTGATTCGACCGACGCGAAACACATGTCAATCACCAATCAGCTGATCCGTGTCACTGTGAGCTCCGGAAGTGCGGAACGAGAGCAAAGAACCCCGAAACGATTACGCAGGCCGAGGCCAGCAGCGCTGGTAGGGAAAGGCGCACGAGAGGAGGAATGGAAGGGAAGTGCGTGCGTGCGTTGGCGAACGAGCGGGCGAGCGCACCCCGCAAGGCCAGCAAGCTACGCTAGCTCTCGTCTTCTTCGTCTTCTTCGTCTTCTCCTCCTCCTGCCTCCCTCCCTCCTCCTGCTTCGGTCCTTACAGCAGAGTCTTCTTCTGGCACCCCCTCTCGATCTCTCAGTCCCGTGCCTCTGTGCCTCTGACCTCGCGCTCGCCTGAAGCCAGTGGCGCAACCAAAGCCAAGGAAGGTTTGCGAACGTTGCCAGGCCAAGGAACAAATAGAGTCCGACGTGGGCAGCATTGGAGCGGAAGGCAAGCCATCGCGGGTTAGGGGTACGACGGCCCTACCAGGACCAGGACCAGGCCCGTCATTAGTGTCCCGGTGGCGGAAAGGCGCCACGTGGCTGTGACATGGTGCTGTGCTGATAAGCACAGCGGCATGTGAATAATAGAGAAGGGTTGCGAGTCTCTTTGCTTGTTCGATTTTAGCATCTAACCGCGGTTAGGATGCGACCGTCGTCCGAAGGTCGATGACCGCTTCCAGGCGTCGAGATTGGGCCGGAGTTGAGTCGACGCTCTCTGGTTCGCTGAAGTCCATGGTTACGGTTCGAACCATGGTCGGTCACCTTTGGGAGGAATTCTTATCTTACAGTAGGTACTAGAATGCAGCCTATGATACAGTTCTACCGTACTGTCGTGCCCGGATGGTGAGAGCCAGCAGCATGCATTGTCGGAGTCCATAATCCACTCCCCGTAGAGCAGATCGAGGTTGAGGTGCGATTCATCTTTGTTGGATCGCTTTGGTGCCAGAAGGTGAGGGACGGAGTGCTCGAACACCGGAGTCGGAAAGTCTTTCAGCATGCCAGATTGTCATGTCAACGCGCGCATCTGCAACAGTTCACTCCTTCTGGACGTGAAAAGATGTTGAGCTTGTGCAGTAATGCTGCTGTAAAATCTTGCAGCCTGGTAGGGTTCTCTTTGGAAAGTTCAGATCGACGCTAAGAAGTTGCCATCTAAAATGCTCGACAGTGAAGATGTGAATGCTAACCTCTCAATCTTCCAAAGTTCTCGTGCCCATGAGAAAGAAGTATGCACAATAATTGTCCACTTGTTCTTGATCATTATTGTGTGGAATCATCCAACTCGGAGGAGCAGTTGCACAGTGAATTGGACTTTTTCCTCAAGCATTTACCACAATTGTGGGAGTGCTCGAGGGAAAGTCGCTGATCAGTATCAAAAAATATCGAATGTAAATGGCTCAAGTTTTCAACTCTTGTTAGTCAAACTCCTCCTCCTCCTTCATCAATTTCCTGGAGTATATACCATGGATTATCAATAAGCTTCATGACGTTGTACTCAGGGCTCCAGACTCCAGGACGGACTGTGGGAAAAGTGGAATGTTGTATATCCTGTGAAAGAAGGAAGAGGCTAGAAGAAGGCCAAACTAGTTCATTTACAGGGACGAGATGACTCGAGTAGAAAACGGACATGAGTATCTCGTGTCTCTACCACGTCACTACATCCCGAACTGCTCTTAAGTCCTTCCCATAATTTGCCTTCCTGGAAGCAAACTTTTTGCAGAATGGTGAAATCCACCTGTAAAATTGACCATGTTTCAGTTCGCAAACATGAGAACTTCATAAACGGTGGAGTAATAAGAAGGGATGGTATATCTTTCGTCGTACTCCAAAGTCATTCAATCCAATAAACAGCAACTTTTCATCTCCGGTGACCTTACCGGAGATAAAATATGCGTGGTTGATCGCTTACGAGGATCATTACTTCCGTAGAGGAATGTTACCACATTTGGTTTTGATTCAAGATGAGAGGCAAACAAGCTTAGATTGTCTAATATAATGAGTTTGTACAAATATATATTTTCGCGTATCTAAAAGTGTGAGGTGAATTTCACCTAACGCTTTTCTAAATTGACTAGGTTTAGTTCATTTTGTTTTAGTCCATTCATTTATCTTTTCATTGTTAAAGTGTGAATGTTATGTACATTTTGATGCAGTTGTTTTTTCATATCAATTGGTGTTTTTACTAGTTTGTTCCGTTGATTAATATCTTCAGCGTTGACATATGGATATGATAATATTTTATATTTAGAGTATGTCTGAATATTAGATTGTATGTTCATAATACGGACTATGATCAATAGTTATTATTTTGGAATTGAGTATGTGGTTTTTGTGATCATGCATGAGATGTATACCTCATGTATGAACAATGACATTATCATGTCTTATAGATCATTAGGATTAAGTTGATTCTGACGTATTGGACCATGAGAGTATAAATCTCATATACTGACATTATTGATTGTCGAATAGGATTAAAGTGAATATATATATATATATATATATATATATACACATATAATGATAAAAAATCATTATTGCATACATCATAATTGCTGAGACCACATCAAACGCAATTTTTAACAAGACCAATCAATCATATTTTCACTTGTGCAATGAATACTTTTCAAGAAGAGTATCATGACCAATGATTGAGATAAGTAATTACTAGAGCAATATAAAAGCTATCCAAATACAAGCATATGCATAGTTATATGTAGAAGCTTTCATATGTTTATGTTTTTTCCAAGCATCAAAGCATTTACTATTCTTGAAAAAAGAATTTTGATTAGAAGATATATTTTGTGCAATATGCTTGGATTTCATTCAATCAAGTAAGTCAGTTCAATTGTATTGATTGAAACAAAGAACCATGGTTCTTTGTTTCAATCGATTGAAGTAGATGATTAGCTTTAGATAAATATATATATTAAATTTTGTAAATACATAAATTTTATTATTTTATTTTTAAAATTATTCTTTATATTTGAACAAGACAGAAATTTGTTCTTCGAATGATTCATTCAACAAAGATGACATTATAATATTCAGTTACAAAAGTGTATATGAAACATCCAAACATATTCAATTTTTATGAAGATTATCTTGATAGATATAATGATGAAATATGTAAATAAGCTTCAATAGAATGACACATATGTTCATGTATATTATTATACATAAGACATGTAAATTATATAGATCAAAAAATCCACTGTTTGCAAAAAACATGTCCAAAAATCATGACCTAAAGTGAATTTTTTTTCATTGATTTCATAAAACAAAATTTGTAAACAAATAGAAAAAATATATCTTTAATATTTTTAATATCAGCCTGTTTCATGTATTGACCGGTGATGCATTATAGGGCTAGATTTTGCAGAGTTATAAAGAGGACAGAAATGCCACTAGTTCAAGCATTGAATCTCAAGATGTATAATGCTTGAGCCCAGGGGTATGACTGGAGATTAGATGGTTGTAAAAGGTAGGGTAGATTCACCTGACTGCAATTGAAAGTTATAGTCGGATCTTGGGCTTAGATCACGTATACCAATAGTGGGTAGATCTTTGGATTTAGATTGACTAGATTAGCTGGAAGCATTAAGGTCTAATGAAAGAAGTATACAAAGTTAAACCTCCCAAAAGTGTCATTACCTATTAGTGACATCAAACTAAAATACCATTAGTTTGTAATTTGTTCAACAATAACTCACAAATGAAAATGGTGACATGATACTATTCAATGTCAAGCTCTAATTACTATCATAATTATTTTAATGTGTGAGTTTGTTCAATAATAACAATAATACACTTTTGATAATAGTGACATGATGTTATTCAAACCATTCAATGTTGAACTATAGTTTTTATCATAATTATCAAAAGTATAGATTCAAAGCTTCAGGATTTAGAATGAGAGGGGGAGTAAAATAGAATTTTGAAGTCGAAGGGAATTTGAGGTTAGAATTAGATGGATTGTGCATAAGTGTAAGGTCTTTACATTTGAGACGTGGGTTTAGACTCAAATGGGATTCAAACTCAAATTTAGACTCAAATGGGGACGGATCCATTCCCTCGAGCATATCCCATCTTGAGAAATTTAAGACTCCCGTGAGCTTGCTCTATTGCAAACGAACACTAAATTTGCGATCAGTTAAATGACCATTGTAACTCCAATAGAGGTATACTGCGCATGTCAACCAGTGGAGGACCCAGGGTCTTATGAGAAGGCGTTTCATCACATGTTTGCATGAATGAATTAATTTATCAAGAGTTTATACTCGTATGGAATATACAAAGAATATAGCTATCTAATTATCTATAGAAAACTCATGAACTTAGAACTACCCTTACAACCATGAGTAAATCTAGGTTCAGGAATAATCGCAACGGCGTGAGGTGTTTGTGGACGTTAGTGCGATAGTGATAGCTAAAGTGGAAACTTCTCATGCATTGCAAGACTTGAAGAAGGTATCTGGGAGTATAAGAACCGTCATTTTGAACATGCATGTAGAATTAAGACAGAGGAGGAATTGTACAAAAAGATTGATTCTGGAGAAGAAACGCAGTTCAGAGTTCGAGAGATGCCATTACCGATTCAAAGCGTGATTTGCAAATTGCTCACTCAGGAAGTTTTTCTGCAATTCTGTTTCGGTACTGGAACTGAAAAATTTGCGGACCAGATGTGGCAGCTTAACGACAAGTTTTTGGCTGGCATGGACTAACGACAAGTTTTGCCATCGAGTTTTTCCTTAAACTCCTCGGTGCCTTACTCGGGCCACTCTTCAAACTGATTCATTTGTACAAAATGATGCAACGCAAGGTTCAAATCTTTGAAGAAATTCTCGGCCTGAAGAGACGAGCAGAGTGAGATGTTTGTATCTCGAGCATTCAAGTGTTATCGAGCTTGAGTTCGGCATTCTCTTCTGTGCTTTAATCTGCAAGTAAAGTTTTCTTTGACGAGTTGAACACGTCTGCTATTTATGCATCCTTTCTTTTTGGGCATGCTCACTCTGGATTACCTTGGCCTTGATGTTGGTTTTTCATATCGACGCAGTCGCCAAACGCATACGTATAAATAAATGAATGAACAATCTTATATATAGATCATTATGTACACATATACGTCATGATATAAAAGCAGTAGATACGCTGTATATGATTCTGGAAATGTAATGTCTTGCACGTTTTGGTTCTGGCTGATTACATAGATCAGGTTCCAAATATTGGGCGTTATGTGTTCTGATCGAACAAGCCGCAAGGAAAGGTAAGTGGTATTTACTGTTCCATGCCTCAGATCCAGACATATGGCGCACTAAGTCTTGACATGTGCATAACGGAACCGAAGGCAAAATTGTTTCTTCTCCTTTCAGCATTCAATGTTCGTAGATTGTGGTGTTCGGATGTAGTGCTTGTGTCAAACATTAGACTCGATTAAAAGTTTCTAACGCTACAGATATAACAAGCAAACCCACCTTCTCAGTTCACGCCGGGAGGATGAAGGATACGTATAACATCTTGTCATAACTCTACAACAGCTCTTAGATATAATTCAGTTTGAACAGCCTGATAACCAACTTGCAACGATGGTTCTCAATCATAATTTTTGCCCTTTTGTCAAAAAGATGATGAAAACAATCTGAGGATTCCCTCCGTGATGCGCAGGAAATAATTTGACCATTCTTTAGATTGTTCAAAATCTATCATAATCCTTCATAAGCTGTAAGACGTAAAAGTTAACGCTTAAGGATATGATAACTAGCTCTGATTACGAAGTCTCAGTCCTCTGGAATTCATGTTTTTCCATTGGATACAATTAACAGGTCAAGTCACAACCACGGAGGCAATGGAAGGCATGCTCAAGGAGCTCGCTCGAAATGGGAAAAATCGGAAAATTTCAGAAGGTCGCTCGTGTGTTGAAGAAATGATTTGTATTTTTATGAGGAAAATCATCCTCACCGTGGGTTTCCATGTAAAAACTATCAAGTGTTTGTCCTCATGTTTTACACATTAGATATAAACATGAGTCGAAACTTTGTGGCACGATATATCAATATATAGTGGATATCGATGTAGTCTTAGTGCAGATATTCGATCTCTATACTAACAGTCATGAGTGACTTTGTAGCAGACTGGTTTTGTAGATTAAAATAAGAAGACAACGGTGCTAGAATAGTCATGTGAGTATCTAGATATAATTTTTTTTCAGAAGGACAACGAATGATTACAAGCCGTCAGTGAAAGCATATCGCAATCAGGCCTCCTAGTTAGATTCTCAAGATTACTACAATCATGATGGTTATTATATAACATTGCTAATAAGTGTGAATTTCACAGATGGAGAGAAAAAGTTGATGTTCATAGCTGTTTTAGGGAATCGGGAATCGGAGGAAAAAATCTTACTATATTACTGACTTAATTGAAAATTTCGGCCAATTATTTTGGTTTGATATCATGGAGCTCCCAAATATCACAGCCTGAGTAGGACAAAGTAGATCACAGAAATCAAAGCATGAACGTTGAATTAATGCATATTATTCAACTCAAGTTAGTTAAAAAATCATCTAGGCTTGAAGTATCGAATTCGAAAGGAGTTGATGGTAAGCAATCCATCTACTGTGAATGAAGCAATCGCAATTGCTCAACGAATTTCGGGTGCTTTTGGTGTCACACAAGGTGAACCAGTAAGCAATTTTCGAAATTCATCTGGTCCAATACCGATGGAGTTGGGAAACCTTCGACGTAGAGAAGGTTTTGCACCAACAAGAGGACCACCACCAAGATTTGGAGGTGAGATTTGGCGATCAAGAGTTTCAAATTTGCAAGAAGGTTATGCAAATAACGGAATGGTTTGAATAGGAGCTGAAGTTCGTGACAATCGTCAATGCTATGCATGTGGACGAATGGGTCACATTGCCAAGTTTTGTCGAGTTCAGCCAACACAACAAGGAGGACGGCCCATGCAGCGACGACCGTTCAACAATATGGAGGGCATAGAGTATCAAGAGATGGAGGAAGCAGTTTCGAGAAACGAAGATCACCAGTAATCTTGCCTCGCGGCCTTACTGGTTCTACAAAGCGAAGAAAAGTCGAGATTGGAAGAAGGCAATGGTTGGGAGCTCGGTACTCACTTCACCGTACCGAAGGAGTAAGAAGCAAGCTCAACTCATTGTCACTAATGGTTTCATGGAAGTACACAAGGTGAGAGTTTTAATTGATCCTGGAGCAACTGAGAATTTTCTATCAATGAATGTTGCTATGAAGTTAGGTTTGATGTTGATGAAGGACGTGAGTGAAGAAGTTGAATTGCCAAACGGCCAAACTGAAGTGATAGAAACACTACCACGGAGTGTAGAATTATCCATAGGTAGATACAAGGAGAGCATTGAATGGAGAGTAATTCGTTTAGCTCTATATGATGTCATCCTTGGAATGCCATGGATAGAGCAATATAATCCGAAGGTAGATTGGAAAAGAAAAGTGATTACAAGTAGTGGATGGAAGATCTATGGAGATAGAATTAGATTTCAGAATAGGAATTTACCCCTCTTTGTGATGGGTACAACATCCAATTCTAGAGATGATGTATGTTTCCTTGGACTTATAAGAGATATTGGGTCCACGGACAAACCTTACATACCGGAGTCCTTGAACAACATTTTTATGGAGAATAAAGATGTTTTTCCAGATGATCTAACTGCAGTATTACCACCAAAGAGTCGAGTAAATCACAAGATTGAGGTGATACCTGGAAGTACACCAACTTGCAAAGCTCCATATCGTTTGACTCCAAACGAATTGGAGGAATGCAAAGCTCAAGTGGAGGAGATGTTGAGCAAGGGATTCATTCAACCAAGTGTTTCACCTTATGGAGCTCCAGTGCTCTTTGTGAAGAAGAAGTATGGATCCATGAGACTATGTATTGAATATTGCGGGTTGAATCAGCAAACGGTGAAAAAAAATATTTATTACCTCGTATGGATGATTTGTTTGATCAACTTCAAGGAGCGAAGTACTTCACCAAGCTAGATTTGAGAAGCGGCTACAATCAAATTCGAATTGCAAATGAAGATGTTCACAAGATAGCTTTTTGTACTAGGTATGGACACTTTGAGTATCTAGTGATGCCTTTTAGTCTCACTAATGCACCAGCTACATTCATGGGATTGATGAACGATATCTTTCGCCGTTATCTAGATAAATCTGTCATTGTTTTTCTAAATGATATATTGTTGTATAGCAAAACTTTGAGTGATCATAGAAGTCATTTACGAGAGGTACTTCAAGTTTTAAGAGACAATCAATTGTATGCCAAAGCTTCAAAATGTGAATTTGGCAAATCAGAAATAGATTACTTGGGTCATAGAGTTACAGCTACAAAATCCAAGTCATGAGTGAGAAGATAGATGCCATTTCGAAATGAATAGCACTTGAGTATCAAACTCCATTGAAGAGTTTTCTAGGGCTCACTGGATTCTATCGTAGATTTGTGAAAGGTTTTGCTCGCCTAGCTAAGGCCTTGACTTCCATGTTAGGGAAAGGTCAAAAATGGAGATGGGGAACTGTTCAAGAGTTAGCTTTTCAAGCATTGAAAGATGCTTTGTTACACGCACCTATTCTCAAGTGGTATGATCTTAGCCGTTCTATCGAGTAGGCCAATGACGCCTCAGGTACAATAGTAGGTATCATACTTCAACAAGAATGGGAGGATGGATTGCATCAAGTTGCTTTCTATTCTCGAAAGTTGGTGGCGGCGAAACAAAATTATCACACGACAGAACGGAAGGAGTTAGCCATCGTGTTGGCAACCAAACATTGGAAGCATTACTTGGGTGATAAGGAGTTTGTGGTGAAGACCGATCATAAACCCTTGGTTTATTTGGAAACTCAGAAGGATCTGTCCAAACGAAAAATTCGATGGGCAGAGTGGCGTCAACGCTTCAACATGAAGATTGTGTACGTGGAGGGAAAGAAGCAACTTGCAGATGCTCTCGCACGCATGCCTTGTTTGAATCATGTTGCAGAAGTGAAAATTCAGGCTGATTGGTGGAGCAAGATGTCACAAGCCACAAAGGAACATGAAGAGATCACTCGAGCACTACAAACTGGAAAGGCAAAGAAATCTCTAGGTTTGGCGTTTTACAATCAGCGTATATGGATTCCACAAGATCACGATTTGCGCACAATGATTTTGGCAGAGAGTCATGATATAGCCATTGCAGGTCATGTGGGAGTGGAAAAAACCGTGGAGAGTATACAACGAGTGTACTATTGAGCCAAAATACGTGAGGATGTGGAGTCTTATGTTTGAAGTTGTGCTGCTTGTCAACAAAACAAGGCAAGTAATAAAAAACCAGCGGGTTTATTACAGCCTCTTCCTATTTCCGAACAGCGGTGGGAACATGTCACCATGGATCTTGTATGTGAGCTACCAAGGACTTCGTTAGGACATGATTCAGTCGTGGTTTTTGTGAACAATTTGAGCAAGATGATTCACATCAGACCAACCACAAAAACAATAATAGCTCCACAACTAGCTCAATTGTATCTGGATGCAGTTTTTGTGAATCATGGCTTAAGCAAAGTGTTAATCACGGATAGAGGTACTCACTTCACTAGTTTATTTTGGAAAACTTTGTTAAGTTTTTTCAAAACAAAACTAGCAATGTCAACGGCCAATCACCCTCAAATTGATGGACAAACTAAAAGGGCAATTAGAACCACAGAGAATATGCTACGAGCATTCACATTAAAAGAGCAAGAAGAGTGGGACAACCTTTTGCCACTTGTGGAATTTTCATATAACAATTTTGTTAATGCATCTAAAAAAGTGTTTTCATTTTTTCTTATGTATGGAGCTCATCCTATAACTCCTTCAAGTTTGATGAGACTTCCCAAAGGAGAGTAGTTTCCGACCAAAGTTGCAGCAATCAACGAATTTGTGGAGCATATTCACCGAGTACTACATCAGGCCAAGAAGAAGTTGATGATAGCTCAAAATCAGCAAAAGTAGCATGCCAATGCTCATCGTAAAGAAGTGATTTTTGAGGTTGGAGATCATGTTTGGTAATCTACAACGAATTTGTCTCTTGTAGGAACATCAAAGTTGAACCCTAGGTTCATTGGTCCATTTTTGGTTTTGAAGCGTGTTGATGAAGTGTCATACAAGTTGGAACTTCTGTCACGTATGAAAATACATCCAGTATTTCATGTGTCACGATTGCAAAAACATGTACCACGACCAAAACAATTCACCAACCAACCAGCACCACCTCCTCTTCCAACCTTGATAGCAGATCATGAGGAGTTTGAGGTAGAAAAGATACTCAAGAAACGTATTCGAGGTCATAAATATCCCAAAGTAGAGTATTTGATTCAATGGAAAGGCTATCCATCGTATGAATCAACTCAGGAACCAGCTAAAAATTTAACAAATGCACCTTTGATAGATCAAGAGTTTGAACGTATGTGCAACGAGGATGTTGCATCTTAAAAGGAGGGAAGTTTGTAACCATCTTTAGTTAGTTAGAACTAAAGTAGAGGTTACTCTAAATATTGATGTAGATACTTTAGTGTGCACTAGTCATAGCTGCCACGTCAGCGATCCGCGCACTTGGTAGGTACAGAGTGGATGTGTTAGTTTACAATGCCACGTCAGCAATCCGTGTGCTTGTAGGTAAGGATTGAGTGTGTTAGTTGGGTGCGCCACGTCAGCGATCCGTGTGCTTGTTATGGTTATCCGCCATGTCATCCATCCACTAGGAGTGGGATGGATGGTGGGGATTAGATTTTATCTCCTTGTACTTGTTGGTGAGAGCTATATAAGGGAGAAGAGAATCATTGTTAGGATCTCTCATCTTCAGAGTTTACGTTTCTATCTTCGAGTAAGCTTCTCTCTAAACCCTAGTGTTACATTAATGCATTCAAATGATACTTCTATCAACATTTTTTGAATTTGATGCAAACGTTTCTCCGTCTACATGAGACCGAGATCGTTATTTTTTCCACAATTTTTCTTATTAGATGTTGATATTTGCTTCATATACTTCTCAAGTCATCCATTTGATGTGACAAATGTCCAAAGAAAAATTGTATTCAATGATGTTAAACATTTTGCGAAGTCAAGCAAGATCTAATATCTAAAAAACAGAAACTTCTTTTTGAGCATCTCGCAAGTCACATTCATTGTAAATACATCGATTTTAACCCAAATATGTCATTGATGCACCAGATCTCTAAGAAGTTGCACTCGTGTTGACGTAGAAAACTCATCTTGATTTGCGTCCAACACCATCTAATGGATAACTTCTCATTCTTTCTAGATTTTTTAAAATAATTGGACGTGCAAACAAAAATGATGATGTTATTTGGTCATGGATGGCTTCATGTTGATTGCAAATATTGAGAACTGCCAACTTTGTCTTCATGTCACAGCGCTTACGTTTAGACAGGTGTGCACTTCAACAAAAGTGTTGAGAACGACAAATAAAGGAAAATAACACACCAAATGAAGTCAAATAGCACGTCAAACAAAGTCAAAGACAATGACTGATAGAACCTTCGCTCTCTGATAAAAATGTCAGCGTAGACTCTTATGAACGACATCTCCCAACAGTTAACTAAAATTTTAGCATTAGCATGTATCACTATTGGAAGGTTTAACTCTCAATAGCAACTCTTGTTTGACAACTACAGTTGGATGTACAGCTAATGAGACTTCCATCATCAAAGATATTTTCAAATTAGTGGAGGATGATTATAATTTTGCAATGAACAAAGAAATTTGTAAACTTATTGAGCCCATAGCTGATAGTCTAGCTCGTCTTGAGGAGAGTTCAAACACATTATATCAGTTGGATGTACACCTTCAATAGGCATGCCCAAGGGTGAGAGCACGAGTAAATGCCTCAATCACATTAATGCATGCCTGGATGTCTATACGTGTTAATGAAACACGTATTCGAGATTACGGCTCATAAGTGGTACAGTTACTAACCGTGTTACATGTTAACATTGAAATGATTTTACTTGGCACTCCGTAACAAAAAAAAAGGTCTACTTCGCAACGTTATATGTTCAAGGTTTCAAGATTAGGTAAGTGTTCGATAGGTTTTGCTTCTCACAATTTCAAGATTTGAGATTTCTTTGATTTCTTCTCCTTGTTCTCCTTTTGTTTGTTTGACACATTCGACTACTATGTGACTGTCGACAACGCGTTCTAGAATTCCAAGATTGCCAACTACTGCACGACTCAAGTGACTTATTTGCTTCGTTTTGTGTGTCAATGTTTTTCGAGCCAGCGATAGTGGGACTTTTATAAGAGTTTCATGCCAGATAATTTCCTCCTCATCCTTCGACTAACTTTTGGTTCATTCTTTCTATTTCAAGGATTTTCATTATACCTCAAACTCAGCTCGTGAAGGACAATGATCCATCGCAGTCAATCCATCTCCGAGTGTGAGAGGTTCAAACCGTGTTGGATTCATCTCACTCCTTGCGTCAGATAACTCAATTTGGAAACATTGATATGAATTTGTGAAGGTTAGAGCACCCATTGGCTCCCAGCGATCAAAATGTGTCGACCAACTAAAGCGTTTTCCTCTAACATTAATTCACAAGTTTTGATTATGTTGTGAATCCATTTGGTGTTGGATACATAGATCTCAGTGAGAAAATCATTGAGATCACACTAACAAACTTCTTATGTTTCTGTTCAAGTGGAGTAACTAAATGAAGCTGTCACATAGTGAAAATATTGATCATCAAAGATTCAAAGCACATGGACATGAAGATGAATTAGTTCTGAAATTATCCACAAGTGTAGAGCAAATCAAGACTCTCGGCTTGAAACCGTGCAATCTAGAAATTTGATCTTTTATATGCCCAAGTCAGCTATGTCTTTTTCCCCCGGTTTCAAAGTGTACTTCTTCTGAGCTTAAATCTAAAGTGCAAGTGCTGTGAACCGTGCGTGATTATAGTCATTTTACACTCATTACACTCATTTAGAAGCTCGTATTGACACGACAAGGACAAGATTTGTCATAAATATTTACTTTGTTTACTTGTTTGCATGAGCTTGCTAAATGGTCTGACTAGCTCGGATGTGCTTCTTTGTGAAAATCTAAAAGCAAATCTAAAAGTTTTTTTATTTTTACTCACCTCTCTTCTATTCTATTCATAATGTGGGCGTGATTTATTCCACAGTCATAGGTCGTAAGCATCTAGTTTTCTTTTAATTCATAGAGTTGAACAGTTTTTTCAACCCAGATCCTTGAGATACAATATAGCCAAGCTCTTATGTTCATGCTGTTCGCTTTAACGCATAATTGATGATCTAATGTGTGCATATTCAAGTTGTGTGCTTTAGTGAGTGAGTGACTTATATTCTGTGTTTAATATTTTAATATTCTAATGTATGCATGTTCAAGTTGTGTTCTTTAGTGAGTGAGTGACTCATATTCTATGTTTAATATTTTAATTATCTAATGTGAGCATTTTCAAGTTGTGTGCGTTAGTGAGTGAGTGACTCATATTCTATGTTTAATATTTTGATTTTCTAACGTGTGCATGTTCAAGTTGTGTGCTTTAGTGAATGAGTGACTCATATTCTATGTTTAATATTTTGATTATCTAATGTGTGCATGTTCAAGTTGTGTGCTTTAGTGCGCGACTTATTCAATTATTCAAAATTTAATACCTTGATGAAATGATGTGTGCAATTTCTAAAATGTCGATGGATTCATTTCCACTTAATCAACATGATATTCTGGAACCAGCAACTGAGAACGTAGTTATGCAATCACAACCAACCTCAGTACAAAAAACATAAATATCACGTGGATGAACAAAATCTGATGAGGTGATAGATCCAAGATGTCAATGTCTTTATCGTTCTTCTGAGAATGGTAGTGAAAATCAATATCGTGCAAAGTGTATACATTGTGAATAGGTGTTTGATGCTTGATGGTCAACCTGATACATTGGAATTTCATATACTACATCGTTGTACTCTAAATTCTGTAATATAGTTGAATATATGCGCATTCTTAAACAATTTTCAAAGAGAAGACGTATTTCGACACATACTTCAATTAGATCTCAATTAGTTTTTGAGTTAGACCAAATGATTTCTCCAGAACATTACTAGCACTGCCTATATATTTTAGTATTCCGATGAGTATAGACATACAAAAGAGCCATCATTTGAAGTTTGTAGACTTTCTAGGGACTTCCAACAGTGCTGTCAATGTATGTTGCAACAAAGAGCTAGAGATGTTTATTCGTGGGATCAATTCCAACTACAGTCTTTCTTTTAAAAGGGTGGTCTGAGATATATTGTTACAAAAACGTTATAGTGAGTGCCTATTGGAATTAGGATAAGAGTTGAAAAATGCCAATGATGTGACAATAACTATGGAGGTATGAAAAGATATGTTCAACAATTTGATTTATGTTGTGATGGTCATCACAAGTGTAAACGAATGGATCTTAGACGTGCATTTCACAAGATGTCCAACAACAAATGCAGTGCAGCAGCAATTGATAATGTCAACCAACAAAAGTCCTTTTACATTGACATCAATTGTTGCCTTTGTGTCTGATAGTCCAACTACTATGATAAGATTAAAGAATAACCTAGCAAGCTCAAATCCGAATATTATTTCCTTGCGATGTGCTATTCATTAACTGAATCTTATCACAAAAGATGTGGCATCTCATGATATCATGAAGCAAGTTTTTTAAAAATACTGCACGTTGATTAAATTTTTTTACAAAATCTCACTATTGGATTAAACATCTCAAGATTTGGCATGGAAATAACAATATTAGGAAGTTTCTGTCTAGTTTTTGCAAAACAAGATGGTATTCAGCCTTACTTGTATGTCTTGGTGTTGCATCTTATCACAAATGATTTCAATATTGTGTCAAAAAATCAAAGCTAGCTAATGAGACTTCCATCATCAAAGATATTTTCAAATTAGTGGAGGATTGTAATAACCCACCAAAGGCTAAAACTGCAGTATGGTGGTAAAAAGATCGAACCCACAGGGACAGAGGCAACACACAGAGTAAAAGTGTCACGTTTAACAGACTTTTGGTAGAGTTTGAATTCTAGGCAACTGTCACTCCCAGAATACTGTAGTGCTCGACTCGGAGGCTCGACTCGGAGGAGGAACTCAACTCGGAGGATGCTCGGAGGATGCACGGTACAGCTTGGTCACTCAACACACACACACACACACCTGAAACTGGCAAAAAGCACAACTCGGAGGTCGGTCAGGACCTCCGCTTCGGATTTCAGGAGGAAAGTGTCTCGCAAGTTCACTCAGAGGTTCTGCAGGAAGTGCCTCCCACTCCGGCTTTTACTGCCCTTCCGCCAGGAACTAGCGGGGGTACCCGGACTGGACTTCTCACTTCGGAACGAAGCCTCTACGTACGCCGTGGACGTCACCCTCGACTATCACACAAAACGCAGGGAGTGCAGACCCGACTGAGAACTTACTGAAAACACGATCCAGTAACACACACACAACCTGAATTACAAACCAAGGTTTACACGAAGTAATGAAACTTCACATTGGCATTCAGGGGAAACTTCCCGTAGGAGTACAATCAGGATATGTCACTCGAAGGAGTAAGGGGGAACTGTTCAAGTCTCTAACTCGCAGCCGGCTCTGAGTATCAGAAATCACCCGCAGGTGCAGATCCGCACTACTCAAGTCTCTAACCGGGTGCGAGCTCTGAACATTCAGCCGAAGGCCTTCAACTACAACATACGGTAACTTCGCTATGCTGCAGCTTCTCTACGTGGTGCCAGGACCAAAATGCACAAACACGCCAAGAAAGTGAGTTCCTGATCTGCACTTCCGAAACTGGAAGAGTCCCAAGGCAAAACGCCTTGATCTACTTTATACCCTCAAAAGATCCTAACTAGCACTACGCTATCCTATCTACCACTCGCAGCATCTGCGCGAAACCAAACTACTCTACTGCACTCAGCAGATCCGGTGCTGCGCCTCCTGCGCGCCGGACTGCTCCGCGTACTATCTCTACCCTGCCAGTCTTCCGACCGGCTGCGTAACCCCAGGCGTCGGAGCGCTGCAGTGACTTCCGACTGCAAGTGCGCCATAGTGTCGCGCGCACCCGACAGAAAAGTTTCTAATTTCCTTGCCACTCGCCGCCGACTCCGACTGTCACCTTCCGTCAATGCCGCCGCCCGAAGCTCGAACTCCCGGAGTGTAACCCTCTCTTGAGCTGCCACCTCCCAATGGGTGTATCCGTTTAGACAACGAGTCACCCGTGCCGCCAACTCTCCTCGTGCCCTGCTGCTGCTCTCCACCTCTGCCAGCTGCATTTCTAAATCCGCACGTTGTGTCCTCAAATCCGAGCACTCGGTTTGCAAGTTGCACAACAACTCCTCATCCTCCTTCCGGGCTCGTTGACTTTCCTCTAAGGCGCGCGTCTGGCGCGCAAGCTCGGCTGCTAGGACTTCGTTCTGTCTCCGCTCCTCCTGCAGTTCCGACTCGATCCTTGCCCGTATTAGTTCGGCCTCCGCCTGACTCTTCGTCGCCGCATCCTCCTTCTGCTGCTGCAAGGCTTGGTACAGCTTCTGGGTGACCGCCAGGTGTTGTCGGAGGGCGGTGTTCCTATCCACATATACTCCGCATCTAGAGGCCCACCTTGCCACCTTGCTCCTCGTCCTTCGCCTGATTGTCTCCACATAAGACTGCGGTTTTAAGGCACTTCCGTATTTGGATGTCTTGCGATCCAGATATCGCAGGAGTGGAACTATCTGTTCGCACAGCACCCCTGTTGGCGTTTTCTGCACTGACTCCTCTTCTTGCTCTTCCGAGCTCGTATCATCCTCAGTCGCGAGGATTTCAGTCGCCACCGAATCCCTTGGCGACTCCCTGGAACTGTGGCGCGCAGCAGCTTCTGCTGCGACTGCTGCTCCACTGCCTGCTAAAATATCCAGGGCAGTGGGAGATCCCACTGCTTGAGCCCCTGTTCCGGCTCGATCTTCGGTTTGTGAAGGGGTCGACGCCGCAGTGACTTTTGTCGCTCTTGCACCGCCCGCTTCTGCTGCCTGTCCTTCCGGCACAATCTGCGCGGAAGGTGTCCTTGCTGAAGGTGCGTCCGCCGAAGGCGTCCGCACACTGGTCGTTGGCTCCATCCGTCTCGCAGTCGGCGAATCCGGCTGACTCTCTGTTGTCCGACTCGCAGTCGGCCGGCCAGCAGTTGTCCGACTGGGAGTCGGATACACCCTGCGCGTCTTGACTCCACTTGGCCTACTTGTTGGTGGCGTTCTTCCAGAAGTGCCTTCCGCCGAAGACGACCCTCTGAGGATTGTTGGCTCGTCAGCCAAACTCTCTTCCGCCTCCGGCCTGCTGTCCGGTTCAACGCGCCGTTCAGTTGGCCTTCCTTCCGTCTGTCGACCTTCAGTCATCCGACTCGCAGTCGGCCGGCTGTCAGTCCGTCCATCTCCTCCCGAAGGCCGTGGTGCCTTCTGTGCAGAGGTTTCTGCCGTCTTCCCTAGAACCTGAGTGATTATCTCTTCCTGTGTGAGATTCCGCCGGGTCGGAGTTCGCCTGGTCTCCTCAGTAACAGTTGGCATTCTGCGTGCCCTCTGTTTTGGTCGACTATGAGGCTCGGGGGTGGGCCGACCACGAGTCGGCGCAGCTGGTACTTCCGGCTGCCTGTCCTCAGGTCTCTCATCCCACTTCCGCTTGCGCGGAATGCGCTCACTTCGACGTTCTTCTGCTGCTCTGGCTGGAGCCGGAGCCGGAGGCGTACTGGCAGGTTCCTCGTCCGGATCCGTGTCTACTTCGGCCTCCCTCGAATATCTACCTGGATAAGACCGGCTCAGCTGCGGAAACCGAGTTTTCTCAGCATTCGTCAAACATCCCATCGCCCGGTAAAACACGATTAAGTAAGGCGATAGATGATTGAGCGTTCCTCCCCTCTCTTCTTGCGCATGTTGGCGCGTCACCTTCCACAGAAGTCGTGCCCAATGCACCGGAGCTCCTGACAACACTAGCTCCACGAACTCTACCTGCCAACCATGCATGTAAGCGGTCTTGGTCGGCTGCAATATCTGCAGCAATGCTGTCGCGACATTTCTCCGCAATCGATCCTTGTAATCCCGAGTCCGGAAACCGTTCTTGGGATGTCTAGCCACCTTGAAGAGCTCATTGTAAGAGACTTCTTCCTCTTGGGACACTTTCACGCTGTCGGCCTCGAAGAGGAGATCCCCTTCCTCGCCGGCACACCTGCCCAACACCTGCGCCCAATTGCCAATTTCCCATCTCTCTGGGTGTGGGCGAAATCCGCGAGAAGGCTTGTGTCTCTCTTGCAGATACTCGCGCACCATCTCCGGACACGTCCAATTCCACCCCCATAGGAGAAAATCGAGCTTCAACCTCAACAGCACATCTTGAAATGCGCGTAGACCGATCTGTGGCACCCTGAGTGGAGACACTCGCAGCTGGGGAACCTTCGACATTGCGTTGCCTGCACACACACAAACGTTCTCCCTTTCGCTCGCTCTCTCACAATCGCCACTGCGCGTCGGCCACTCAAGCACTGACTGCTCACTCTCTCTGCGCTCGTTCGAGATCGCTACTCCAATTCTTTCAAGGTCCGCCAAGATCCTTGCGCAACTCGTCTCCGCACTCTCTACTCTCACTGCAGGTCGCTCCGCCCTTGCGCGTAATCTTGGAACTGGAAATCGCAAAGTCAAGAATGAGAGAATGAGACTGGAGCGCAGTCTTTTCTTCTCCGATTTCAAAAACGTCCAACGTTCTTACTGGTTGCAACGTACGCAGCCGGCTATACGGCTTAACGGTTCGCCCTTTGCATGCGCGAATTCACGTCTCCGCCTTGCGCGCATTCGCATGCTTAAACGTTGAATTCTCCCGCCGCCGCCACCTTCCGGACTCGAGTCCGCTGCAGGGTATACGTCGGCCCTGTTGTCTTTTCCTAACCCGCCCTTCTCCGGAGGCGTGTCGCCGCTGGTGCGTTCGTTATCCGTCGGCGCCTTGCTGGAGGCGCACATCCAGCCGGAGCGAATTACGCCGGCGCGCAGTCGTACCGCCTATTTTGTTCTTTATGCCTCGTCCGTTGCTGCCAGCGCATATCCGTCAGCGCAACTCATGCCAGCGCATCCGGCCGTCAGCGCCACGTCGGAGGCGTACATCCGACCGGCGCTTTCCTTCCATGAACAGCCGCCAAGGGCGCTTCCGACTCTGAGTTGGTTTCCTTCTGTGAGCGCGTGATTCCGCCGAAGGCGCATCGCCGAGGGCGTACGGGAATCCTTTCCGGCTGTGAACCCTAGCGCGAACGGCGCATGTCCGGCTACGAGTTTTCCGACGCTCATAACTTCTCCATTCCTGATCCATCTCCGGCGCTCTTGGACTCGTTAGAACGAGCGTCCCGAGCTCTGTCTAATGCAACTTCCACCAACTGGATCTACCGTGTATCCCGATTGTTATGAAGGTTTTCCCTTTCCGCGCTAGCGGCGCTTCGCCGAAGGCGCACTCATGGTCGGATGCCTTTAGAGGTCCGGGCCCTTCCCCTGACGTCTTTAGCAAAACCTCCTCCTGAGGTGTCTGCGCCGGAAGCGTAGCTTCCTTATACGCTAGAGGCGCGTGAGTAGAGATACCTCAAAAAGGAGCTTCTGCCGAAGGCGCCGAAGACGTTGGCGTTGGTACATCCGACTACGTGATTCTTTGTGCCCTCGTGACGATCTCATCAATCCACTCTATTTAGCGTACCCTTCTCTAGCTACAAACACTGCTTTGGTACTAGTTTTCTGAAATTGTTTAAATTCTGCAAAAAAACAAAAAGTGTGTTACCACATGCCCCCCTCCTCAATTGTGAGCGCCCACGCGAACATTTACACGTGGTATTTCTTCAGACGCCATCCGTTCACGCGGGTGCCTAACCATTCTCCCGTCAGTTCTGCGAGTTGGATGGATCCATTTGGAAAAACTTCTATCACCTTGTAAGGTCCCATCCACCTCAAGTGGAGCTTGCCTGGAAATCTAGCATGTCTGCTATCGTATAGCAGAACCAAATCGCCCTTCTCCAGCAGTACTGGTTTGAGCCTTCGATCGTACTTCTCCTTCCGCCTGAGTTGTAATTGCTTTGTCCGATCTTCGGCCTCTTGACGTCTTTCCTCCAGTGCCATTACCTCTTGCAGTCTATATGCCTGACTTTCTTCCGCGTCCAGCCTTCTCTGATCTAAGGTCCTCTTGGTAGGTATCTCGAATTCGATGGGTAAGATCGGATGCTGCCCATAAACTAGGAAGTAAGGTGTTTGCCTGGTGGTGACTTTTTCTGCCGTTCTATATGCCCATAAGGCGGCCGGTAGCTTGGTGTCCCAGTCATGAGCATGGTTTACAGTTACCTTGAGGAGTATCTTACAGAGTAATCCATTGGACTTCTCTGTCAGACCATTAGCCTTTGGGTTGTATGGAGTAGTCTTCCGATGCTTAATCTGGAAGTGCCGCGTCAAACTCTCTATCACCTGATTCAGAAAGTGCGTCCCTCTGTCACTGACTATTTCTAGGGGGCACCCGTAGCGGGTGATGATTGATTCGAATATGAACCGTGCCACTGCGGCTGCGTCATCGTGCCTTGTGGCTTCTGCCTCCACCATCTTGGTCGCATAGTCTGTTGCTACCAATATGTAGCGCCTGCGCGTGCCTTTAGTGACAGGTTGTATTGGTCCCACGAAGTCGATCCCCCATTTTTCAAATGGTGCTAATGGCATGATTGGTGTAAGAGGCCATCTCGTGGTCGGAGTCGGCCTTCCCGTCCTCTGGCAGCTGTCGCATTTGCGAACGTAGTCGTGTACATCTTTGAACATCGTCGGCCACCAGTATCCTGCATTCACAATTTTGGTCACTGTGTTTCTGGTGGCGTAGTGACCACCAGCGTCTTCTGTGTGCATGGCTTTGACAACTCGCGGTACTTCAGACTCCTCTAGACATCTGCACAACCTCTCGTCTGCCATTTTCTTGAACAAGACCCCCTGTTGAAGCTGGTAAGGTCCCGCTTTATGAACGAAGACTGTGCGCTGCTCCGCATCCAATCCTTCCGGACATTGGAGTGTGAGCAGAAACCTGTATAAGTCCGCGTACCTGGACTCATGGCTGGCGGACAACTGAAAAAGTTGTTCGTCGGGAAAATCATCCACTACTTCCTCCTCTATGGGTTCGGTCCATAGTCGGGAGAGGTAGTCCGCGTTCTCATGGTGAACGCCTTTCCGTGTCTGTACAGTGTAGGTGAATTCCTGCAGCAGTAGCACCCACCTGGCAATTCGTCCGGACAGATCCGCCTTCTTCACCAGGTGCTGTAAGGCGTAATGATCTACATGAAACACGAACTCATAGCAGATCAAATAATGTCGGAACTTCTTACAGGAGTACACCATTCCCAACGCCTCCCTCTCAGTTGTCGTGTACTTCTTCTCTGCTGCTGACAACTGACGACTCGCGAAGTAAATCGGGTAGTCTTTCTTGTTGTCGTCCTTCTGACTGAGAACCACCCCGATTGCAAACGCCGACGTGTCTACATAGACATGGAAAGGTCTGTTCCAATCCGGACTTCTCAGAACCGGAGCAGTCGTCAGTTTGGCCTTGAGCGTTTCAAAGGCCAGCTGTTGCTCCTTGCCCCACACATAGGGTTCATCCTTCTTAAGCAGCTTTGTCAGATCGGCTGCCAAGATGGCATACATATTTATGAACCTTCTGTAATAACCTACATGGCCAAGGAAGGCCCTCAACTCACGCAGATTCGTTGGCGGCTGCAGTTCGAGAATAATCTTCACCTTCTCTACATCCACTGCAATGCCATCGGACGAAACTCGGTGCCCCAGCAGGATTCCGCTGGTCATGAAAAAGAAACATTTCTCAGGGTGTAAGGACAAGCTGCTCTCCCTACATCTGTCGAACGTTTGCCGAAGATGGTTAAGGTGCTCCGACCTCTTACCGAAGACACAAAAGTCGTCGATGAAAATTTCTAGGAACTTCCTCAGGTGCTCTTGGAAGATGTTTGTCATCATCCGCTGGAACGTCGCTGGCGCGTTGCACAGACCGAACGGCATCTTGTGATAAGCATAGGTTCCCCAGTCGGTTGTGAAGGTTGTTTTGTCCTTGTCCTGTTCCCTGATGGACACCTGGTTGTAGCCGGAAAATCCGTCTAGAAAACTGTAGCATTCATGCCCTGCTACATGGTCCAGAATAGAGTCCGTGAAAGGGAGAGGGTGATGGTCCTTCCTCGTTGCTGCATTCAGCTTCCTGAAGTCCTGGCACACCCGGATCTTACCCGTCAGTTTCTTGGGTACGATCACGATAGGCGACACCCACTCGCTACTAAGTACCGGGTAGATGATTCCTGCGCTCAGGTACTTATCGATTTCGTCCTTCACCAATAATGAATATTTTGGGTTGAGCCTGTATTGGCGTTGGCGAACCGGAACTGCCTCGTCCAACAAGTCGATCCTGTGCTCTCCATACCTTGCAGGTATGCCTTTCATGTCTTCAATCCTCCATGCGAAGACATCCTCATACTGGCGAAGAAACGCCTGTACCCTGTTCAACTCTTCTCCTTGTACCTGGCTTGACACCTTCAAGCCTTTACCTGGACTGAGCTGCAGTTCGCAGCAATCACTCGGGTCAACAATCCCCTCTGTGTGACTGATCTCGCTTCTGCCCAGTCCGGCTGCTAGTTGCTATTCGTCATCCGGATACACCTCGTCTCCTTCCTCCTCAATGGAGCAGCAAGTGACGTAGCCCACAAAGTCTTCCGACGTTTCGGTCTCTGAAGTGCATGATGAGCTGGTCTCCCCTCCGGTTGTGTAACCGGAGGTGGTGGAAGGTGTTTCGCCCTCATGGGGTACCTTGGTCCACGGTACGGTAATGACAGTCGGAGGGTCCGCAGGGCTACGGAACTGTAATCTCTTCCTACTCCAGTCACACCTTGCTTTGGCATCGTATAGCCAAGGTCTGCCAAGCAGCACATCATAACCTTTCTTCATCAGAGGTTGCAGTATTATGTAGGACAGTTGAAAGTCCACTCCTCCAATGTTGGTTCTCACATTGCTCAACATTCCTAGTGGCATTCTGCGTGTTTGATCGGCCAGTCGCAATACTCGGGATGTAGGCTCGAAGGTCTGGAATCCCAAGGAGTTCGCTGTCTCCTCGGTCATGATATTCACGCCCGAGCCGGAGTCCACTGGTACCTTCTGAATGACACAACCTCCGATCTCTACTTCGATCTCTGGAGGTCCCAGGTCTCCCCCTTCCACTCTGTACACATCCGGAAGTTTCTCTTTTCGGGGTTTGCGTGGTCTGCGCAACGAAAGCATCAGCATCCTCCTGTACGTCTTATTGTCTTCCAACAACTGGTGGAAGGAAATATTTGCCCTCTGGCTCCCCATGTCTTTCACTATGTCGTAGGGAGTGTTGGAAGTCACGGCCGGAAGTTTCCCTGTACTCGCGGTCGGAAGGGGTGTAGGGGGCCTAACCGCCTTCCGGTCGTCGGATGTCATTCCGGCGTTCAGTGCTTCCTTGATGAGGTGACTCACCTCATCTTTGATGTCCGGAAGGTAATCTCGAGTCCGGAACTCTTCTGAATACCTATCCGCCTTTTCTGAGTTCTGCTCCGGCTGGGTGTTTCTCATAGCCGGAGGTGTACCCGGCCTTCTCCTCGGGCCTTCTCTAACTTCTTTAGACTTCCTCCTCTCTTCCCTACGCTCGAGGCGGCGAGTGTCCTCGTGGCCTTCTCCTTTCCTCTTCGAACTTCGGGTTTCTACCCGACCGCACATTACTTCTTCCTCTGGCCATACTTCGTTTTCTTCAGCTGGGTCCAGACTCAGTTCTACCTGGTTGACCTGCACTTCTTCCTTGCCAGGTGTTGCTACGAAACGCACGGTTGGCCTAGGGATTGGTGGCTGGTCACATTCAGCTGCTGTATGTCCGGACTTCTTGCAATTGCTGCACAATGGTGCATACCCCATTGGCCTCCTCGGGTGGGGACAACTTGGCGCGTAATGCCCCATGTCTCCGCAGTTGTAGCAACCATCGAATTGTGCTCGAGGTCGGTTATTTCCTGTGTGATTTCCTGGAGGTGCCATGCGTCTTGGTGGGAGTGTACCCGCCATTTCCCTTGGAACAAAGCGCGGTATATGCACCGGTGGGTTCGGAGTTGTAGCTGGAGCTGTCTGTACCGAGTAGGCGGTGTCCTCAACCTGCTCAGCATAATACATAGGCGGCTCAGCATAATACATGGGGGTCTCCCACTGTGGTGCCCATTCGACCGCATTCACTGGGTAAGATGGCCTCGCGGACATGCACTCCGTGTTGGCATGTCCCACCTGTCCGCACGTAGTACACCAGAGATTTGCTCGTTGTCTCGCAGGTGATTTTCGTCGGTCTTGGCCTCCCACTACATGAACTTTCAGGTCCGCAAAATTCTTCACCAGGTTGTCTACCTTGGCTGCGATGTCCCCTTGAGTCTTCACTGGGATTCCCTTACCTCGATCCTTCTTCTTGATCGCACTGCGTTTCTTCTTCCGTCTTTCTTCTTCTGAAGATGACGAGTCCTCTTCCTCCTCCGAGGAAGAACTTGATTCGGAGGAGCTTGATTCTTCTGTCGAGGAAGGCGAGTTCCTTCTCTTCCGACGTCCGCCTTGCGACTTCTTCTTCGTCGACTGTCGGTCGCGTCTTCGAGTGTCAAGGGTTGACGTCTCAAAGGTCTCCGCGGAAGCTATCACATCTTGGATTGTGTCAGTCTTGCCTCTCCTACAGAAGGTCTCCATTTCTCTTGAGAGCCCCGTCACATACCAATCCACTGCCTGTTGTACCGAATACGGTTCTCCCGGGCCTGTCTTCGGAATTCGATCTAGGAGGTCTTGGAATCTCTCCGTGTAGTCTCGAAGATTCTCCTTCCGCTCGCGTCGAAGATTTCGAAGCCGGGTCAGAACTCGACTGTCGTATCCGAGTTCGCGGAACCGCTTCAGAAACTTTTCCTTGAGCTGAGCCCAGGTCCGGATGCCAGTGGGGTCGGTGCTCTCATGGTTGTACCAGCTACGCGCTCGTCTGCGTAGCAGGCTAGGAAAGATTCGTAATCTGTCTTCATCACTGGTCTCACGATTGGCGATGGAGACAGACTCGAAGAGCTTTATGTATGAATCTGCATCATCGTCGTCGCCCGTTCCCGTGTATCTTGGATACGAATGTTTGGTGGTAGGTTGGGAAAACACCTGGCGGAGATTGGCTTGATGTTCTGCCATCGGTGATCCTGTCGACGGACTGATCCTAGGTTGGCCAAACTCAGGAAGAGTTCCCGTCGGAGGGATGTCCAATAGAACTGTTAGCTCAATGCTCTCGGTAGGTGAACTGGAACGCCTTTGTCTTCCAGTAGTCGGTGATGGCGATCTTTCTGCAGAGTCCTCACTGGGAGTCTTCTTTTTAGTTCGCCGTTTTGTTTCCACGGCTTTTTCTGAATCTCGACGGAGTTTCCGTGTGGCTCTCGCACTCAGGTTTCCCACACTATCGCTCGTCGACATTCACCGAGCATTGCTGCTCAAGGTTTCTGGTGTTGACGCACTGTCCCCGGCAGCGGCGCCAAAAAGAAGTTGTCGGCTCCTTATGTAATAACCCACCAAAGGCTAAAACTGCAGTATGGTGGTAAAAAGATCGAACCCACAGGGACAGAGGCAACACACAGAGTAAAAGTGTCACGTTTAACAGACTTTTGGTAGAGTTTGAATTCTAGGCAACTGTCACTCCCAGAATACTGTAGTGCTCGACTCGGAGGCTCGACTCGGAGGAGGAACTCAACTCGGAGGATGCTCGGAGGATGCACGGTACAGCTTGGTCACTCAACACACACACACACACACCTGAAACTGGCAAAAAGCACAACTCGGAGGTCGGTCAGGACCTCCGCTTCGGATTTCAGGAGGAAAGTGTCTCGCAAGTTCACTCAGAGGTTCTGCAGGAAGTGCCTCCCACTCCGGCTTTTACTGCCCTTCCGCCAGGAACTAGCGGGGGTACCCGGACTGGACTTCTCACTTCGGAACGAAGCCTCTACGTACGCCGTGGACGTCACCCTCGACTATCACACAAAACGCAGGGAGTGCAGACCCGACTGAGAACTTACTGAAAACACGATCCAGTAACACACACACAACCTGAATTACAAACCAAGGTTTACACGAAGTAATGAAACTTCACATTGGCATTCAGGGGAAACTTCCCGTAGGAGTACAATCAGGATATGTCACTCGAAGGAGTAAGGGGGAACTGTTCAAGTCTCTAACTCGCAGCCGGCTCTGAGTATCAGAAATCACCCGCAGGTGCAGATCCGCACTACTCAAGTCTCTAACCGGGTGCGAGCTCTGAACATTCAGCCGAAGGCCTTCAACTACAACATACGGTAACTTCGCTATGCTGCAGCTTCTCTACGTGGTGCCAGGACCAAAATGCACAAACACGCCAAGAAAGTGAGTTCCTGATCTGCACTTCCGAAACTGGAAGAGTCCCAAGGCAAAACGCCTTGATCTACTTTATACCCTCAAAAGATCCTAACTAGCACTACGCTATCCTATCTACCACTCGCAGCATCTGCGCGAAACCAAACTACTCTACTGCACTCAGCAGATCCGGTGCTGCGCCTCCTGCGCGCCGGACTGCTCCGCGTACTATCTCTACCCTGCCAGTCTTCCGACCGGCTGCGCAACCCCAGGCGTCGGAGCGCTGCAGTGACTTCCGACTGCAAGTGCGCCATAGTGTCGCGCGCACCCGACAGAAAAGTTTCTAATTTCCTTGCCACTCGCCGCCGACTCCGACTGTCACCTTCCGTCAATGCCGCCGCCCGAAGCTCGAACTCCCGGAGTGTAACCCTCTCTTGAGCTGCCACCTCCCAATGGGTGTATCCGTTTAGACAACGAGTCACCCGTGCCGCCAACTCTCCTCGTGCCCTGCTGCTGCTCTCCACCTCTGCCAGCTGCATTTCTAAATCCGCACGTTGTGTCCTCAAATCCGAGCACTCGGTTTGCAAGTTGCACAACAACTCCTCATCCTCCTTCCGGGCTCGTTGACTTTCCTCTAAGGCGCGCGTCTGGCGCGCAAGCTCGGCTGCTAGGACTTCGTTCTGTCTCCGCTCCTCCTGCAGTTCCGACTCGATCCTTGCCCGTATTAGTTCGGCCTCCGCCTGACTCTTCGTCGCCGCATCCTCCTTCTGCTGCTGCAAGGCTTGGTACAGCTTCTGGGTGACCGCCAGGTGTTGTCGGAGGGCGGTGTTCCTATCCACATATACTCCGCATCTAGAGGCCCACCTTGCCACCTTGCTCCTCGTCCTTCGCCTGATTGTCTCCACATAAGACTGCGGTTTTAAGGCACTTCCGTATTTGGATGTCTTGCGATCCAGATATCGCAGGAGTGGAACTATCTGTTCGCACAGCACCCCTGTTGGCGTTTTCTGCACTGACTCCTCTTCTTGCTCTTCCGAGCTCGTATCATCCTCAGTCGCGAGGATTTCAGTCGCCACCGAATCCCTTGGCGACTCCCTGGAACTGTGGCGCGCAGCAGCTTCTGCTGCGACTGCTGCTCCACTGCCTGCTAAAATATCCAGGGCAGTGGGAGATCCCACTGCTTGAGCCCCTGTTCCGGCTCGATCTTCGGTTTGTGAAGGGGTCGACGCCGCAGTGACTTTTGTCGCTCTTGCACCGCCCGCTTCTGCTGCCTGTCCTTCCGGCACAATCTGCGCGGAAGGTGTCCTTGCTGAAGGTGCGTCCGCCGAAGGCGTCCGCACACTGGTCGTTGGCTCCATCCGTCTCGCAGTCGGCGAATCCGGCTGACTCTCTGTTGTCCGACTCGCAGTCGGCCGGCCAGCAGTTGTCCGACTGGGAGTCGGATACACCCTGCGCGTCTTGACTCCACTTGGCCTACTTGTTGGTGGCGTTCTTCCAGAAGTGCCTTCCGCCGAAGACGACCCTCTGAGGATTGTTGGCTCGTCAGCCAAACTCTCTTCCGCCTCCGGCCTGCTGTCCGGTTCAACGCGCCGTTCAGTTGGCCTTCCTTCCGTCTGTCGACCTTCAGTCATCCGACTCGCAGTCGGCCGGCTGTCAGTCCGTCCATCTCCTCCCGAAGGCCGTGGTGCCTTCTGTGCAGAGGTTTCTGCCGTCTTCCCTAGAACCTGAGTGATTATCTCTTCCTGTGTGAGATTCCGCCGGGTCGGAGTTCGCCTGGTCTCCTCAGTAACAGTTGGCATTCTGCGTGCCCTCTGTTTTGGTCGACTATGAGGCTCGGGGGTGGGCCGACCACGAGTCGGCGCAGCTGGTACTTCCGGCTGCCTGTCCTCAGGTCTCTCATCCCACTTCCGCTTGCGCGGAATGCGCTCACTTCGACGTTCTTCTGCTGCTCTGGCTGGAGCCGGAGCCGGAGGCGTACTGGCAGGTTCCTCGTCCGGATCCGTGTCTACTTCGGCCTCCCTCGAATATCTACCTGGATAAGACCGGCTCAGCTGCGGAAACCGAGTTTTCTCAGCATTCGTCAAACATCCCATCGCCCGGTAAAACACGATTAAGTAAGGCGATAGATGATTGAGCGTTCCTCCCCTCTCTTCTTGCGCATGTTGGCGCGTCACCTTCCACAGAAGTCGTGCCCAATGCACCGGAGCTCCTGACAACACTAGCTCCACGAACTCTACCTGCCAACCATGCATGTAAGCGGTCTTGGTCGGCTGCAATATCTGCAGCAATGCTGTCGCGACATTTCTCCGCAATCGATCCTTGTAATCCCGAGTCCGGAAACCGTTCTTGGGATGTCTAGCCACCTTGAAGAGCTCATTGTAAGAGACTTCTTCCTCTTGGGACACTTTCACGCTGTCGGCCTCGAAGAGGAGATCCCCTTCCTCGCCGGCACACCTGCCCAACACCTGCGCCCAATTGCCAATTTCCCATCTCTCTGGGTGTGGGCGAAATCCGCGAGAAGGCTTGTGTCTCTCTTGCAGATACTCGCGCACCATCTCCGGACACGTCCAATTCCACCCCCATAGGAGAAAATCGAGCTTCAACCTCAACAGCACATCTTGAAATGCGCGTAGACCGATCTGTGGCACCCTGAGTGGAGACACTCGCAGCTGGGGAACCTTCGACATTGCGTTGCCTGCACACACACAAACGTTCTCCCTTTCGCTCGCTCTCTCACAATCGCCACTGCGCGTCGGCCACTCAAGCACTGACTGCTCACTCTCTCTGCGCTCGTTCGAGATCGCTACTCCAATTCTTTCAAGGTCCGCCAAGATCCTTGCGCAACTCGTCTCCGCACTCTCTACTCTCACTGCAGGTCGCTCCGCCCTTGCGCGTAATCTTGGAACTGGAAATCGCAAAGTCAAGAATGAGAGAATGAGACTGGAGCGCAGTCTTTTCTTCTCCGATTTCAAAAACGTCCAACGTTCTTACTGGTTGCAACGTACGCAGCCGGCTATACGGCTTAACGGTTCGCCCTTTGCATGCGCGAATTCACGTCTCCGCCTTGCGCGCATTCGCATGCTTAAACGTTGAATTCTCCCGCCGCCGCCACCTTCCGGACTCGAGTCCGCTGCAGGGTATACGTCGGCCCTGTTGTCTTTTCCTAACCCGCCCTTCTCCGGAGGCGTGTCGCCGCTGGTGCGTTCGTTATCCGTCGGCGCCTTGCTGGAGGCGCACATCCAGCCGGAGCGAATTACGCCGGCGCGCAGTCGTACCGCCTATTTTGTTCTTTATGCCTCGTCCGTTGCTGCCAGCGCATATCCGTCAGCGCAACTCATGCCAGCGCATCCGGCCGTCAGCGCCACGTCGGAGGCGTACATCCGACCGGCGCTTTCCTTCCATGAACAGCCGCCAAGGGCGCTTCCGACTCTGAGTTGGTTTCCTTCTGTGAGCGCGTGATTCCGCCGAAGGCGCATCGCCGAGGGCGTACGGGAATCCTTTCCGGCTGTGAACCCTAGCGCGAACGGCGCATGTCCGGCTACGAGTTTTCCGACGCTCATAACTTCTCCATTCCTGATCCATCTCCGGCGCTCTTGGACTCGTTAGAACGAGCGTCCCGAGCTCTGTCTAATGCAACTTCCACCAACTGGATCTACCGTGTATCCCGATTGTTATGAAGGTTTTCCCTTTCCGCGCTAGCGGCGCTTCGCCGAAGGCGCACTCATGGTCGGATGCCTTTAGAGGTCCGGGCCCTTCCCCTGACGTCTTTAGCAAAACCTCCTCCTGAGGTGTCTGCGCCGGAAGCGTAGCTTCCTTATACGCTAGAGGCGCGTGAGTAGAGATACCTCAAAAAGGAGCTTCTGCCGAAGGCGCCGAAGACGTTGGCGTTGGTACATCCGACTACGTGATTCTTTGTGCCCTCGTGACGATCTCATCAATCCACTCTATTTAGCGTACCCTTCTCTAGCTACAAACACTGCTTTGGTACTAGTTTTCTGAAATTGTTTAAATTCTGCAAAAAAACAAAAAGTGTGTTACCACAAGGATGATTATAATTTTGCTATGAACAAAGAAATTTGTAAACTTATTGAGCCCATAGCTGATAGTCTAGCTCGTCTTGAGGAGAGTTCAAACACATTATATCAGAATTTTGCAGAACTCATCAAATTATACACAGTTGTAAAAGATATTGACAAAATTTCAAAGCTCACATGATCAAGATTATTCAAAAGAGTGCTTCTGAATTTGATCATCCGACCTTTTTTGTAGCTCTTTTCTTGAATACTCAATATCAATCGGTCACCATCTCCAGAAAAAATACATACAACAACAATCAAAAAGATATTGCAAATCTTGCAAAAGGATGAAGATTCATCAAGACTGTTACAATATCACTTCTAGCAGATTTGAATGCGTACATCAATCGAAGCTGAGCTTTCACAGGCAATCAAAACAAAAAATATGCGATGAATTTTTGGCATTCACTTGTTGGTGCAAATGCTTTGCGTGTCTTTGCATTGAAATTTTTTCCTATTGCTCTTCATAATGCGCTAGTGAAAGGATTGTTTTCACAGCTCTCATTATCAAAGAAATAAAATTGCAATTGCATGTCAGTTGAACGAATGAAGATGTTTGTCATTGTTAGATCAAGTCTTAACTTACATTCAAAATTGAATTCAACATCGTCTTCATCGCTTGCACTAGAGCAAGAAAATTCATTTAGTATAGCACTAGAAGAAGATGAACAGCTAATTTGATATATCACAATTTGTTTCCATGTCTAGAGAATTAAACAAAGTTGGAGAGGTGTTGACGTTGCTCTTTCCGACATGGGTTTAGATGTGCTGATACTTTGATCAGACCGGATGACGACGGTCCGAAGTAGACAAATAGATGTAATGTTTGAAGAACGGCTGAAGAACATGCCCTCTCACTCTTCACGCGAGGAGAAGGCATGTCGAAAGCTGAAAACAACTTTACAACCAAATCAGCAAATTTACATGATGTTTTGTGCAAATCAAGCTACAAACTTGAAATTGAACGTTGTAATCATATGAGGCTTTGATTTTTAATAGCAAGATGCAGATAGCACAACTATAATCAAATTACTTGGGCAGCCAACAAGTAAAATTGCACCTTTTGGATAAGTTATGAAAATCAGATTCTAAATATCTTCGAACAAACACGTTTTAAACAAGGAGCGGCTAGTTATCCCTCACTTAGAGCTAATTAGTCCTCACTCTACTCCAAGCTCTTCTCTCATTGGAAGTTGCAAGGTTATAGGTTACTCGGATAAGTAACAATCAGGGTAGGTAAATCAGAGAATTGCTATATGACAATATTTAAGGGTGAGGGCTAATTAACCCTAAATGAAGGATAACTAGCTCTCCCCATTAATTAAATGAAAGTACAATATACATGTATAATTCAAAACAAGATATTGAGGGGCATGCAACCATACAAGGCAGTACAAGTTGATGGTGATACCATACATAATGATATCATTGATGTTAGTTTTTTATGACCATAGCCACATCACTTGCTACGACCGAACAAGATTCATTTTATTCAATAGGATACCCTCGACATCCTTGCACCTCACTATTTATTATGATCCAATAAGAGTTCTTATAACTCAATAAAATTTGCTAGAGTGTGGAGGAAGGAGATTGCCACTATCTGGGCAAAATACTTCGGATATTTGTTTGTAACCATATCGTAAATCTAATGTTCACGCTTCAGAGAGTTACAGTCAGTTACTTGCATATTTATTGATTTTATTTCACTGTCTACATCAAATTTTAGATTTTCTTTGTGGATGGTAGAGACTAATTTGCTGATTACCAAATGATACATCTTTGCGTCCCGCGACAAACATCCGCCCGCCTCTTCTTGCAATGGATCGACCACGAGTAGCGCAATTTTACAACTAAGCCGAAACTCGACTCATGCCAAAACGGATCGTGAACATTTCTGTTTCGATCTAGCTCTTGGGATCGTTTTTCCTCTACAGAGCCCACTCGGATCTAGTCCATGCATTCGGTTGTACAAAATCCAAACATCGTATTGAAACATGGATGAAGGTGTGGTGCAATGGTTTCGTGGTTACTCGTCAGTTAAAATGGATCGTGTTGATTTTTAGCAAGTGTTTTGAGTTTTGTAACGATACTTCAAGTAATTTTCTCAATGATGCGAGCAACAACACTATAAGATGTCCTATCGTTAGAATGGATCGTGTTGGATACTAACAATTGTTTGAATTTCGTAGGGATCTCATCAATTAATTTTCTCTATGGTTCGAGCAACAACACATAAGGAAATCCTCCTAGAGAGGCTTGTTTTCATTGTTAGCCAAGTTATGAATTTGGTTAATTTCATCCTATTAGCTCACCCACCTCAGCTTTCATTGCAACACGAACATCATTTGGAAAGCAAATTTGTGAGTTCATGTGTCAGTTGCATTGATCGTCCAGAATTCCTCTAACACATACACCAGAAATTGTCCCGCTATAACAGTATATATTTTGGCAGATTTGCAACCTCTTCTTAATGAGTATCACTTCGAATAGCGTGTGACTTTCTCCTTCCTTATCTGTAATCAAAAGGATGTGGCTTTGCAACTTAGTGATAGAGATATTGTTCGTCAAACAATCCATAGACAGCTGCAACCATAAGCCAGTACCACTCAGCCGGTTTTACCGCGTGAGTTTGACGTGTAAAAACAACAGTAAGTCTTGGTACACATGACAAGCCACACTGCAGTTGGCTTCGAACACTTGTTTTCTCCCATCTCGCGGATGAAAATCTCTTGTTTTTTCATACTTTCCTTAATTTTTTTCGTATATTACCCATCAAACAATACATTCAAACCGGCCTTGGCTATCAGATCAATCTGGTGCAACATGCATCAAGTTTTGTGCGCTGAGAATCACATTTTTTTTCCATCTTTGTCATAATAACTCTAATTCGTCCATCTATTACATCGACGACATCATATACAATCTGTTATGCCAAATCACGAGGAAAATCAAGAACGCACATGCACACATGCTGACACTGAATTATGTGATTCTCCTCCTTCGGCTATGTCCACTAGAATACCTAATGTTTCAATGAGATAAAACCCTACAAAATGTCAACGAAATCTTGTGTGTTCTTTCATACAGTGGCACAATTATACCAGTTAGGAGTTTAGGATTTTTCTAAACCCAAGTCATAATCCAATTGATTTCAACTATCAAAAGACATGAATTAACTCATATCACTCTCTCAAAATTCATTCAATTCAAACGTCGAAATCAAATTAAATTTTTGCCATGTGGAAACTTAATGTACGAAAGTAATCATTTCTTCAAATTAATTGAGAATTTTTTTTAAAAAAATTCATAAATTATATTAATTTTTTGTTTTTTTATATCTTTTTTTTTTTGGAGAATTATGTCATTCCGTACATCAGAGATGTTACGGAATGACATAGGATATATGTGTATTTTTTGACAGCAAGAATTCACAATATAATCTCATTTTCTCGACAATTACATGAAAATATTTGAAAACATCTCATCATTTAGTGTACTCTACCGGCTCCATCATTATGCTCTCGGTATGGAGTTTAAAATTTACAAATGCGAGAAAGAAGAGCCAACAGTTATACTGGAATCTGAAAGAGTTTATTAAGGTAAACTTACGAGTTAATTACAGGGTTTGTACAGGTAAAACACTAATCTGTACGTGAAGCACATAGGTTGAGGCAAAGGTTTGCTCTTGGAAACAATCGATGTTTTCCTGGACTTAATTTGAAGAGAGTTCTGTTCTATTTACACGGAACCATGAGAAGCGTTGTTCCTCGCTCTCGTCGCCATCGCTCTCCTCCTCCGGATTCTAAACCTCCTCAGCGTTCCATCTTAGAAGAATTCGTTTTTTGGGATGAATAAATTTTAAATATGCATCCAAAAACAGAAACTGTATACTTTGTACATATGCAGCTTCTGCAGTTGTGTCACCCTCGACGTTAGCTTCGTTCATTGTCGACTTCTTGCTCTTCATCTTGCTTGCTTCTTGCTTCGTTCATCGTCGACTTCTTGCTCGGGACACGTCGTCGACACTTCAGCGTTCCATCTTAGAAGAATTCGTTTTTTGGGATGAATAAATTTTACATATGCATCCAAAAACAGAAACTGTATACTTTGTACATATGCAGCTTCTGCAGTTGTGTCACCCTCGACGTTAGCTTCGTTCATCGTCGACTTCTTGCAAGAAGTCGACGATGAAGTGTCGACTTCTTGCTCGGGACACGTCTGTACGTTTTCCTCGACGTTAGCTTCCTTCATCGTCGACACTTCCTCCATTGTCGACACTTCCTTCATCGTCGACACTTCCTCCATTGTCGACACTTCCTTCATCGTCGGCACTTCCTCCATTGTCGACACTTCCTCCAGCGCTCCAGCTCTCCAGCTCTCGAAAACACTCCGACGTTGGATAACAGTCCTCACACACCTCTTTATACTCTTTAAGAGTATAAAGAGTATACTCTTAATAGCTTTTGAGCTGCGGTGAGCTCAAATAGCTTAGCGGTGCGGTGCACCGCTAAGCTATTTGAGCATACCATTAAAGAGAGTGCTTTTAATGGTATGCATCGAGCATACCATTAAAAGCATACCGGCACCTTCCGCTATAAGCCGCATGAGATCATGAGCAACTTTGGTCGGTACCAGATCTCCTGCGAGTTCGAAGACCTGATTCATTGTCTACATGACGAGAAAAATCTATTAGGGTTCGTTAGACGGTTGCAGCATGTAGTGCATACAGGCTGCAAATCAATTGTCTAAGACTCAGAAGTAGTTGAAAAATTTTGAGAAACTCGAATACAAAATACTTCAGTACCTGGATGAACCATTGATTGCTCGGTGCAAAACGCTCAGCTAGCTCAATGATGCGAGATGCGATTTCTGTCTTGTTGTGTGAATCGTTAATAGTGCGCATATAGCCTATCATGCGGTCAACGATAACTTCCACATTCGAAGATCTTGTCATCTTGTACAGAAGATCCAAAGTCTTCCTTTTCAATGTGTCATCTGGATCCTGCGTTGAGGGAGACAAACAAGCAAGATTTATATCTACGTATTTAGCGGCGTCGTAACAGCAGCACTCACAACGAAACTCGTAAAATCACTAGATCCGAACATCATCCAAACGTTCAGTCCTTTAGCTGATGAATAGCCCTAGGAACGAACACGGCCACAAGTGTCTCAACTTTCTACGCCTGAAATTTGAAGTTAGGTTTGTCAACCAGGTGTGTTTTAAAACAAGAAAGGTGAAATTCGTATACCCTAAAACGCCGAACTTTATGGCCACCGGGGTTACTAAACGCTCAGTACAACCATATGCAACAGACACAAGAAGCAATGAAACACACCAAAAAAAGGTCTAAGACGAACCTCTAGGCAGTCGATTACAGCAAGTTGGTGCTCTTCTGCGAGTTCTGGATTGATTTTGATCACTCTCCCAAGTGCATCAATACCCATATACTTGAGATTGTGGTTATTATCCTGGTTTGACGTAACCCACCGAACACGGTTAGTAGGTGAACGTAGCTGAAAGACAATGACAATGCAAGAAGCTGTACATCTAATATTGCATGTAAGATAAGTTGAGCCTAAGCAGTGAAGGCACTTGAAGACTACACTTGATGCTTAAAAATAGAAAGACTTAGATACTCTTCAGCTGGAAAACAGCATGTGGGTTTTGTGAAATCAATATTCAGATGACCAACAAATAAGTACACCTTCAAAAACCTGGATGTTATCTCAGCAGCGGTCTCCAGAAGCTTAGGATGTGGATATATTGAGGTAATAGTGCAGATTGCTTCGTAAAGAATAGCATGTCCAATATTTGTGTGAGTGTCGTTTTTCTTTATCACATCGCCCAACACGTTATACATGTTATCACTCATTGGCTTGTCGCCCGCACCGAGTAGCGCCAAAATTTTTAATAATTTTATCTGCATAGAGTCCAAGAGCGAATTAAAACAAAACCATGACCCTACGCGCAAAAGATGAACATCTGCCACACTCAACACCTCACCATCAATTCAGTGCTGATTCAACTCTAGAGACTGCATGCATTGGAGGAACTCTCGTCATTCAACTGACAACACAAGATAAATACACCTGTCTTGCACCGGCAGAATAAGGAACATCATGCAAGCGAGTCAGTCTGGAAACTCTGCAAGGAAAATCAGAAGGGAACGAACCATGACCCCCTCAAAGTCTATAGCCAACCATCTCTGTCCATAACCCTTTTTGTGCATTTGCCACCCAAACGTCAATTAACACGATCATCTAAACGTATCAACTGAAGATCCTCATTATGATCCTCATTATGATAATTCCTACAACCGAGCGAATGCGGTCTACGACTTACAGATATAAAGATACGGTTTGGCACACATGACGATTAGGGAATCCTCGCCTTACCTGAATAAAAGGAGCTGGAGTACCATGGTAATCGTAGGGTTTTGGTAACCTACGCTCTGCAACTTGCTTCAAGATATTTACGAAGGCACCCGTCATATTCTTGTAAGGCCGAGGATCTGCCGTGATCAGATCAAATAGTGCACACAAAGCAGCACTGGTGACACTTGGGTCTGCATCACAAACACTCTGCACAGACCAGAAAATAAGACAGAGTTCCGTGAGAACACTTGATCCAAAATATTCTCAAAATTTGAACCTTTTCAGCAGGAAAAGCAGTCATGTGCGTCTCATGACACTGCATACACTATACAAGGTGGATGAAGAATAGGGATAAATGACGAGAAAGTGCTTCTTCATTTGTGGGAGACGAGCTTCTGTTCTTCCAATGACCGTAACTTTATTCGAAGCAAGACCCTAATCTCTTCCTTCACGTCAATCAATTTCTCAAGAGCGTCAGGGTATCGAGAATATTAGATGATCTCACTGAGTTTTACAGATGGTGTAGGTTTAAATCGTTACAGCATAAATCGCAATATCTGTTCATCCGAGTTCTTCAGTGAAATCTTTACTACTCTGCTCATTATCTATAGAACACAAAAATGGCACAAAACGGAAAGCAATTTTTCTGTTGTATCTCTGAACGAATACAACTACCTAGAACTACCTGTCAGACGAGGAGAAGTCATAATCATTGTGGGTGCACCAATTATATCAAAGAATGAGATTTGTAATAAATCCTTATGTGAAACTACACAGTACAAATTTTAAAACATCTGCTAACCTATGCACTGAGGGAGATAAATGGGAAAGAATCTCTAGCCCACTCTAAATGTCTGATATTATCGCAAAAAAATTCCAAAAGAAATAAAATGCAATCCACTAGTGGCCTGGTTAGCAGCGCTTAAGGGGTAATTAAAGAACCCTGCCCATATCTTACAAGACATCCGGAGTAGGGTTGGCAGTGACTCCATAAACACATGTGTCGGAGAAGAATACATAGCTAACATATTTCGGGACCAGAAGATTGCTAACAAGAGCTGATTTATTTCGAAGAGAAGATAAGGGAGAAAGTGACGAAGATGAAAAACTGTGTGCGAAACACAAATATGGAACTAGAAGCATGGTCAAAATGGTAAAAAAGGCAAAACAAGCAACACCGCCAGAAACAAATGTGGTTTGATTGCAAAGCAAAATGTCGCTAACTCTAGAGCCAAATCACACGAGTTTGATTGGTCTGGAGCCAAAATTGTGCTCAAATTCTTAAGCTCAGCTGGACAGCAAAGATTTGAGTTGATCTTACCTTCTCAAACTTCGGAAGAAGGTGTGAAACTGTGTGAGGTGCTCTTTGGTAAAACCTATGCAAGGCCATCACCGCTTTCTTCTTCACTAGCTCCTTTGGATGTTGCAACAAGTCTACCACTTGAGGTAAGACCGCAGGTATGGTTTCCTCGTTGATAAGCTTGCAAACGGCCGTGAGCGCAGCACAACATACAAGGTAATTATCCGAACGCAGGTCCTTCTGGATTGTATTGACAATCAGTATGATAAGATCGTGATCCTCATTTAAAAAAAGTGTGACTGCGAGATAACCTGTCTTTTTCAACAAAAGATTATCATCGTGAGTCATTTTAACCGCGTGGATGTAACCAAAAGATGCATCGTGGCCCAGCATTTCCACGTAGACAAGGCGAATGATGTATTCCTTCATTTTCTTCCGCGGTACATCGGGCTCTGCTATTTTCTTCTTCAGCGTTTCAATCTCGGCGGTAACGATTCTTTCCTCCTCGGCTTTAGATTTCGCTTCCCCAATAGCCTTGACAATATCGGTGAACTCCTTTGAGGTTCCCCATCCTACCTGGGAGCCCATAGCGAGCTCCCGACCTATAGTCTTTAGCTGCTCCAGTGTGACGTATTTTAGTTGAAGGGGAGCTTTGGGTATAAATACGGCCCTCTAGATCCTAGATCCAGAATGATCCTCGTTCCACAGGGCAGATCGATGCCCTAAAATGGTTGTCACCCGATGACTTTGCAGGTACGCCAAAGCAGAATCGGTAGAGTAGATGCAACTACAGACGCATTGTAAAGCTTCGAAATGGCTTACCCGGATGACCTGGAACCGAAAAAACCCTGTCCCAAACGCAATCTAAGAGGTTCTTTCAGATGGATCTCCTCCATCTTTCCCTTCCGCATAATGAATGTACCATATCGCGCATTTTAGATGGCCACTCGTATGAAATTTCCTAACCCAGCTGCTCGACGAGACGGGGCCAGCCTCTGGCCAATCCCCTGCTCGAGCTACCTGTTCGAAACCACTGCTCTGCTTTCCCCACAATCTCTCACACCCTTACCTATCTACTACCCCTGTCACCTGCCCCAATCCTGCACCGTGAACCGCAGCAGCGGCAGCAGCTCCTCCTCAGCCAGCAGTCGGCCTCACTCACAATTGCATCCTTCCTTCCACTGCTAGCCTCATCCGCGCCGGGCGATCCAACAATTGAACCCAAAAAACCACTCGCGATCCAAACCTCTCACTCCTTCGCACACAGCTCTTATTTACTGTTCCATGCCTCAGATCCAGACATATGGCGCACTAAGTCTTGACATGTGCATAACGGAACCGAAGGCAAAATTGTTTCTTCTCCTTTCAGCATTCAATGTTCGTAGATTGTGGTGTTCGGATGTAGTGCTTGTGTCGAACATTAGACTCGATTAAAAGTTTCTAACGCTACAGATATAACAAGCACACCCACCTTCTCAGTTCACGCCGGGAGGATGAAGGATACGTATAACATCCTGTCATAACTCTACAACAGCTCTTAGATATAATTCAGTTTGAACAGCCTGATAACCAACTTGCAACGATGGTTCTCAATCAGAATTTTCGCCCTTTTGTCAAAAAGATGATGAAAACAATCTGAGGATTCCCTCCGTGATGCGCAGGAAATAATTTGACCATTCTTTAGATTGTTCAAAATCTTTCATAATCCTTCATAAGCTGTAAGACGTAAAAGTTGACGCTTAAGGATATGATAACTAGCTCTGATTACGAAGTCTCAGTCCTCCGGAATTCATGTTTTTCCATTGGATACAATTAACAGGTCAAGTCACAACCACGGAGGCAATGGAAGGCATGCTCAAGGAGCTCGCTCGAAATGGGAAAAATCGGAAAATTTCAGAAGGTCCCTCGTGTGTTGAAGAAATGATTTGTATTTTTATGAGGAAAATCATCCTCACCGTGGGTTTCCATGTAAAAACTATCAAGTGTTTGTCCTCATGTTTTACACATTAGATATAAACATGAGTCAAAACTTTGTGGCACAATATATCAATATATAGTGGATATCGATGTAGTCTTAGTGCAGATATTCGATCTCTGTACTAACAGTCATGAGTGACTTTGTAGCAGACTGGTTTTGTAGATTAAAATAAGAAGACAACGGTGCTAGAATAGTCATGTGAGTATCTAGATATAATTTTTTTTCAGAAGGACAACGAATGATTACAAGCCGTCAGTGGAAGCATATCGCAATCAGGCCTCCTAGTTAGATTCTCAAGATTACTACAATCATGATGGTTATTATATAACATTGCTAATTAGTGTGAATTTCAAAGATGGAGAGAAAAAGTTGATGTTCATAGCCGTTTTAGGGAATCGGAGGAAAAAATCTGACTATATTACTGACTTAATTGAAAATTTCGGCCAATTATTTTGGTTTGATATCATGGAGCTCCCAAATATCACAGCCTGAGTAGGACAAAGTAGATCGCAGAAATCAAAGCATGAACGTTGAGTTAATGCGTATTATTCAACTCAAGTTAGTTAAAAAATCATCTAGGTTTTTATGCAAATTTTATTTCAATAAATATTCTAATTCGCACCCAGTCTAATTTTGGTCTAATCAGACCGAAATTAGTACAATTCTTAACATCTTGTTACTAAGTGAGAGACACATAAATTCGTGCTTTCGCCTAAGCATTTAGCCTTAGAAACTAGTGTGATCCACACCGACTAGGATTAACAAAGAATTTCCATCGTTCTTTATATCCTTGTGGGCCCAATTTACCTTCTAGGATTAAGAGTATAAACTACATGTACGGATGCATCGGTACTCTGTGCCGTCGAAACAACCAACATTCCATTCAAATGAGAATGAGTTTTGTCAAATTTATTTATGGGAGTGCAGACTGTGGAAAGGGCTAAAGGCATAGAGTGATAATAAATTGCATATTGTTCCTCATCTCATGACATATGTCGTATTTTTATTTCTCAATGAACAGAAAATGGTTGGACATGTGTTATTAAGTCATAGGATTTGACCACAAAATAACAGAGCACAGTACAAAAATTGCCCAATTTTATATGGAGTCATGGGAAACTTCAAAACCCCGAATGGTCCACACATAACTACAGAATTTAATGAGCAATTGGATCTTGGTTGCTTGATCATTGTTATGCAGATATTCGTGCAGAACAAGACATAGATCCACTCCGCCTTCATGGCCACTTACGCACAAAAGTACGATAGGTGACGACAATTGACACCAAACCATGAGTATATACCAAAAGGTGATATCATTCTCATAAAAGACCCCTCGAAGCTGGGTTATGGATTTGTGCCGGGATCCAATGTGTCATTGTTCTGCACGTTAAAAAATCCAAGGATAAAAGTTTGTTGTGGGATTGGTAAATGGTAAATGGTAATGATTGAACAGTTTACAAGTCAACTCATTACTTCACTATCATGGATCTTCCAATTAGCATATGAGATTGTACACAGTGTGAATTGTTCAACGTGGATCCTATTGAATGTCGTGGTCCTTCACTACTTCGTATCTTGGAGCCTTCACCAAAATGAATATTCCAATTAGAATAGTAGACCTGTACACAGAGTAAGAGTCCTTTAACTTGGATCCTAGTGCATGAAGTGGTCCAGAATCTATTAGCAAGTTGAGGGACCATCCAGAGCTCCAGAGTGCCCCTTGTCAATGATTTTGCACAGAGGCACATACATAGTAGAGGTATAACCAGATGTCTGTTATCTGTCATGTCCCCTTCATCGCCTTTGGTGGGCCAGTATGAGGAGGCACTCCGTAAACAGTCTTACGTTCTACAAGTCATTCTTCTTAACATCTAGAACTGTATGCCGAAGGTGTTCAGTATTGTCAGTATTATCGTTTATTTTGTGTTTTACTTTGTGTTTGATGATACTAAATATTGAAACATACATATATTCTTTTGGAATGAGTGATGCGATCTAGAAAATGTTACAGAAACTTGTTCAATTGTGTGCACGGAATGTCTTGGGTTTGGTGTGACTGAACTTTTTATTTTTCTCGTTTCACCTGGTAGATTTGGAGGTTTGAAAACAACACTCACCATTGCCGATTAGAAGTGTCAAACGAGCTTCACCGTATATGTGAGTGCAGAATCGTACATGACCCTCCACTGCTTATCAACCTAATCTAGTCAACTATTACGTTCAGAAGGAAATGCTAAAATATCAAAATAGATCGAGGAACTGTACCTCTCAACAATATTCTTTCTGAACCATCGAGGCAGACTCCAGGACGGCATACCACCAAATCTCCGAGCAGCTAAATATTCCAATCAGCACACTATAAAGGCTCTCAGAACAAATCACTCTGCAACTGGCTGGAGCTCGAATCACAGACTCATACTGCCAAGTTCAGAGTATCCTCTAGGATGCTTATCAGGACATCCTTAGAATGACTCGTACTCCAATCTCCAAACAATGAATTTGGCAGATTACATGCCATCATAGAAAAGCGAAAAGTAAAGGCAGGAATCTTACCGAAGTGAGGTAGGGGTCTTCATCTGACATTGGGAACGCTGAAGGGACTCCAGTAGTAGAGTATGGAGAGAGCTACTTTATTGGTTCTTGTATGCTTGCTGCAGGTGACGGTATGGGCCAGGAGTATCGAAGCAAGTACGGAAATGATCAAGAGGATCGACACACATTGTCACTTAGTACCACCATTCTACGCCGAGCTGTTGCAGGAGCACAACATAGTTGCAGGAGGACGTGCCATACCTTCATGGAGCGCAACTGAACATCTGGAAGTGATGGATCTGTTGAATGTGTCTATGTCCATCGTCGCTGTTTCGACACCTGCCGCTGTTCTCATGCGGAACTATCAGGTGAAAGACAGCCGCCAGCTCGCTCGACGGCTCAACGAGTATGCTTACAACCTGTCCATGGAGTACCCGCAGAGGTTCAGCTTCTTCGCCACTTTGACTCTACCGGACGTCGAGGGATCCGTTGCCGAAGCTATATATGCTCTCGACACTCTGAACGCTGCGGGCGTCATGATTCTCGCCACTAGCTCCGATGAGCTCCTCGGTAGTCCACGTTTTGAACCTCTATATGCTGAGCTAGACAAACGAAACGCCACCGTCTTCGTGCATCCGAGCCAATCTCCATGTCCCGTGCAGGACACATGTAAGTACTTTATCATTCCAATTCTGCGCAACCTTCTGGAAATTGATTATTTCAGGTCGGTAGTCTAGATGTAGAGTCTAGATTGCAGACTCTATGCTGCTGTAGACTCTAGCAGACTCTATGCTGCTGTAGACTCAGGTCGGTAGTCTCTATGCTGTGCGAACTTCTTTCGAGGAACACTAGAAAATCAAAGCGCTTTAGTGGCGTCATTATTGGCTGTAGACCAGAGTGACTCGTCGTCCCATTACCGGGTTGGGTTTTCATGGAAAGTAATATTCATTCCCTCGTCACATTGACCAAAGAAAAAAATTCTCGATACAAATTGCGGTCTATCAGTTTCGTTTCTCGCCTTTCATCATGCTTAATAGTTCAAGGGCAGAGAATTAAACGCGTCCATGGATCTGTTGATAATTTGTGCGGCAATTTGCACCAGTCGACCCTATTTTGCCTCTACCGGACATCGAGAAACCCGCTGCTGAAGACATATATGCGCTCGACTCTGCGAACGCCGGAGGCGTCAGAATTCTCGCCAGTAGCCCTGAAGATCTGCTCCGAAGTCCACTTTTCGACAAACTAGAAGCCACTGAATCGAAGAATCCGAGCCTATCTCTGTGTGGCGGAAAAGACGCTTGTAAGTATTTTCATAAATGCAAATCTCCCCGAGCATCTGTCTTCTGCTCTGCGCAACTCCCTCCATGGAAGGAGTTGGAAGCAACGGAAGCATTTCGTTTAATATGTCATTTAATCATTTCGTTTAATTTTTACGTCATTAATTGTCAAAGACCAGGTTGATTTGTTGTCGTATAATCGGGATGACGGTCGCATACCCCGGCGGGTTGTCGTGGACTTTAGATTTCACTTTATCATTCTCTGGATGGAATGAAAAGTTCAGCCATTACTTTCGCTTTTCGAGAACTCTTTACAGCTCCGGACACGCCTCGGGAGCCATCGAACTAAATGCGTGTGACGATCTGTTGATTTGCATCAGTCGACAAAGGCAGCTCGGGACTGCCTCCGTATGCTGTGGACTTCCTGCTGGACACGACGCGAGCGGCGGTGAATCTGATCTTCAGAAATATGACGAGAAAATACCCTAATGTGAAATACATCTTCGCTCACTCGGGCGGGTTCCTTCCGTTCTCGACCTTTCGCATCGTGAGAATCTTGATGATGCTGACGAAGCAAACGGAGGAGGCCATCGTGGCTCAGTTGCAGGCGTTCTACGTGGACACGGCCCTCTCGGCGTCCAAGTACGCGCTTCCCAGCACCATTTCGCTTCTGGGCACCAGCCACTTGACGTTCGGCAGTGACTACCCGTTCGCGCCGCCTGATGCGTACGTTCCCAACACCGAGAACTTGGATCAATTCGTCCGCGACACTTTGACCCCCGACGACGGCCAACAAATCAATCTCAAAACCGCCTCTGAGTTGTTCAGTCACATCCTTTCGGACGACATTCTGGCCACCATGGGCTTTGGATAGGATTCCAGGACTAGACAAGTGCACATATGTTCAGGCTTCAGAGCTCAAATTTGTGGTTTCCATAACGCCAGGCCCTGCTCCCCTCAAATCTCAGCATACTGTATGCGGTGGTCCGAAGAGTTTTTTGCATGTCTCCAATGGCGGGTTGGGCTATTTGCCGTTGGTTGGTCGCTTTGGCAGAAAGTCGGCTGATTTCTCCGCCTTTTAGAAGCAAATTATCAGCATTGTAGCCAGCTCCCCATTCGCTACTCCACCTACGACGGGTCCTTGTATTCTAGAGTGTTGTATATCCTTTATGCACGCTGATTTAGTACCTTCCACCGAAAAATATAAAAATGCTTCAAGTTCTTCCTATGAAAGATTGTACCTCACGTTAATGGAAATGTTTTCACCTTCGACATCTTATTGAAGTCATGAGCTTGATGTCAAAATTGGATATACAGTGGGTGTAAAACAACGATGCTTGTCGGTCGATTGTTGGTAGGTGTCGCCAATGTTTTGCTCTTTTTCTGAGAAATCGAACAAAACATAATAACTCCAAACATCTTCATGACATGAACAACGTAGTTACTCATGTAATTCGTGTTGAAAGTCAAAGGCTCATAATCTCTCAAAAACATTACTGTTTGCTGATCACTGCGAGCAAGACGGTCATACATTACAAAGTACTCTCCCTCTCTATAGGTCAAAGAAGCAACATAACTTAACATTGTAAGTTTTGCAACTTTTGGCCACGCTAAAGCATTCAACATTTGAATTTTCTCTACATTAGGTATGGACGATACTCTTAATCACCAGTCTGGATATATTCCATTTGAATTTACCCCAAAAATTAGCGTCAAGTTTAAACAATAGCTTTGGTTCTTCAAACACACACAGACTATCAATAGAATGTAGGGAAGTAATTTTTGGTGCTTGTTTTGTGACATTTGTTATACACAATTCAAGGGTTTTGATTCTTTATCTACAAAATTCGGCCATCTAAAAAATAAATCTAAAATCTTTTAATTTATATCTGATAAAGGTATTTTTCCTGTAGTTTTGTTTTTATCAAAATGAGTTTTTAGAGAAAATTGTGTATCATCATAACAAATTGCTGAAAATATAAGAAATTGCTTGTACTAAAAATCCAAGGATGTAAGGTATTTGAAATTTTTTTGGATTCAATATTACCTATATATTTATGTACGTATTGGATAGAAATCAAAAATTTTTATTGATACAATTCAAAAAATGTGAATAGAAATACATAGTAGTCACATGCATAGCATACGTTGTAACTTTTAGGGAACATTAAAATTATGAAAAGAAATTGATTTTTTGGTTCTAATTACATTTATGGAAAATTGTATATAATGACTGGAGCTCATTTTCAAAAACATGATAAATTAAAAAATTATTTTGTATTTTTTTCCATCTATGGAATGAAACAAATACTTCAACAAAATATTTTGAAATCTGCAGTCTAGTTTTCAGTACACGTAGTTCTTAGAATCAGTGAGTTTGAATTTATCTCCGAATTTTGTGAGAAACTCAGGTTTGGAAATGAAATTAGAAGTCCTTATTTTATATTGAGCATACGTTGCCCTGAAGAGAAAACGAATGAAATAGACTAGAGTACAGTATAATAGTGCACGCAAGATTGAAGATCTAAATATGTGTTTAACTTTTAAGGAATGTAAGGGAAGCATAGGGGTTTTTCTGTTTTACTGAAGAGGAAAACCTGAAAAAGATACGAGTAGCTTTTGTCAGAAATTCTGAAGTTATACTTTGATACTATTGGGGGTGGACCTTTGTTTTCTTGTTTAATTTCTTCTCCTTGTTGAGGCTGAAGGGGTCATGCATCTATTTTTTTTATCTAATTGGCCGACTCTCTTTCGTGGAAACTATTCCAGATCCTCCATACAGATCATGCTGCCGCGCTCAGCAGTGCCCAGCGAATGCGGATGGAGGGAATATATTCTGGAGTTTCAATTTGCCTTCTGCAGGAGCTGCTTGATTCATCCCAGATTGTTGTACCACAAGAAGACTAGGACACCAACACGCACTAGAACGCACCAGAAGACCGCATCCACGAGGATGCGGTCCTTCTAGATCTTCTGTAGAAGATCACGGAAGGTTTGTCACCGTGCCATCTGTGTAAGGTGACCCTGAAAGGGGTAAGATGGCGCTAGGCCCAACATTACCCATATTGTTTCTTCCATATACGATGGGCTCTTCCGATCCATTTTGCTCTGTGCACCTATGAAGGAGGCATCTTGGTGTATATGTCCTCCAGTGCAGTGTCACAACTGTATTCTCGTATACGTACAGAGATCCACCGACCAACCGATGCAGCCAAGAGATCCACCGACCAGCCGATGGGTTGGTTGAAATAGACCCGAGGAAACCCGAGGACGAATTGGTTCCTGATTCTGGTCTTCCCCTTGTAATGTTCTTTGAGCAATATTTTTGCTCCCAACATTCACACACTGTGATGTCATTGGAATGGAATAAAGTGTATGGTGAAGGGTTAACTGACCACTTTTTTATTTTGGTGCAACCGTAAGCTCTTGACGCTTGCGTCACTGCGAATGTTTATGTTTAGAATGTGCTTTCGAGTCTTTGGTTGAAAGAATTTAGTTAAACGTTTGAAAGCCGTGTCGGACAATTCACATGTGGGGTTAGCGGCCGATATGCTAGCTCTAAATATTGAGATCTCATCATTGAGATAAATATGGACAGATCTCAAATCGATGCTTGAAGCATTCAAAGTAAACTTAGTAAGAGTGATCGAAGAATTTATACAATTCTTGAAACTTCTATAGCTCATATCAGTTTAGGAGTAAATATAGATTCCACAACTGTTCATGACAGCAAGTTTATGACATTATAGATCAAAATGTGGAGGCACTCGGGTGGACACCTCACCGTTCTGAAGACTTCCATCAGCTCGCCAGTAGGACTCCTCCATAAATTTGTAGATATATGTAAAAAACAGGCATTTGTGGTTCGCCTCGAAGCAATCACGAGGTGTTGCCCAGTTCTCTTCATGACGTACGCTGCCCCACGACGTTATTAGAAATATGTGATTTCAACACGACCTGACGTGATACACTCACTCCTTTTTTCCTCACTCCACTCTGCGGCAGCGTAAAAACTATTGCACTCCTTGGTCATAAGATTGTCTGGATCTCTTTGGCTATTTGGCGTGATAATTGTGCACGCCAAGTAGTACAGTAGACAGTACCGAAACTCTCTGGATCAGTCACATGATCCTCTGAACTGTTGAGGCAGGCTCGGAGCTGCCTTGAAACCACATCTCCGAGTAGCTGAGTATTCCAGTCAGCACACTTTCGAGGCTCCCAAAGTCTTGTAGTCCAGAACTCTGCGATTGTCAGTCGTTCCCATTTGCAGCACATATATTCGACTCTTAATGGGATCAGAATTTCCCCCAGGACTCTGAGCGGGGCCTCTGATCTCGGTACTCAGTAGAAGGTAGTTGGCAGATCATACGTCCCTACAGAAAAGTAAAAGGAGAAGTGTAGTCAGGTTATGGTACCGAAATAGCATTCTTCAGCTGGCATTGGGAGAACTGAAGCAGTCACAGTAATCGACCATGGAGAAAACTACTTTGTTGGTAATTGTGTGCTTGCTGCAACTGACGGCATCAGCCATCAGTAACGAGGATGCTCCTACATGTACGAAGAGGATCGACACGCATTGTCATTTCGTGCCACCATTCTACGCTGAGCTGCTGCATGAGAACAACATCACTGCAGGAGGACGGGCAATTCCGTCATGGAGCGCTATCCAACATCTGGAAGTGATGGATCTGTTGAATGTGTCTTTGTCCATCGTTGCGATTTCGACGCCTGCGGCTGTTCTCACGCGGGACTATCCGGTGAATGAAAGCCGCCAGCTCGCTCGACGGCTCAACGAGTATGCTTACAACCTGTCCATGGAGTACCCGCAGAGGTTCAGCTTCTTCGCCACTTTGACTCTACCGGACGTCGAGGGATCCGTTGCCGAAGCTATATATGCACTCGACACTCTGAACGCTGCAGGCGTCATGATTCTCGCCACTAGCTCCGATGAACTGCTCGGTAGTCCACGTTTTGATCCTCTATATGCTGAGCTAGACAAACGAAACGCCACCGTCTTCGTGCATCCGAGCCAATCTCCATGTCCTGGACAGCAGTCATGTAAGTTTTCCATCACTCCGCAACCTAGCATCTGGAAAGCAACTCCCGTAATTCCTATGTCTAGTTTAAGATGACCAAATGTTGTTTTCTGTCACTCTATCGAGGAACGCCTGGAAGTCAAAGCCTCTTACTGATGTCTTTGATTGCTGAGGACCAGATTCAGCTCTGCTGACTGAGGAGAATACTGAAGAGAACCGCGATTGAAATCTGCCATTTCTTTCGGCTCTCCATTAAAATTTTTGCTAAAATACTTCATAACTCCTTCCTAGGGGAGGTAACTAACCAAAGGCGTCTATCGAACTGTTGATTGTTCGGATGGCCATTTGCACCAGTCAACGAAGGCAGTACGGGACTCCCTCCATTCGCTGTGGATTTCCTCCTGGACACGACGCGAGCGGCAGCGAATCTGATATTCAGAAACGTGACGCTAAAATACCCGAACGTGAAGCACATTTTCGCTCATTCGGGAGGGTTCCTTCCATTCGCTACCTTTCGTATCGTGAAAATCTTGAAGGGGTTGACGAACCAAACAGAGGAGGCCATCATGTCTCAGTTGGAGACATTCTACGTGGACACGGCGCTGTCGGCCTCCAAGTACGCGCTTCCCAGCACCATTGCGCTTCTGGGCACAAACCACTTGACGTTTGGCAGTGACTACCCTTTCGCGCCAGCTGATGCTTACATTCCTAATACAGAGCATTTGGATAAATTCCTCCGAGAAGATGTGACCACAACAGCCAAAAAACAGATCAATTTCAAAACAGCCGCTGATTTGTTCAGCCACGTGCTCTCAGAGGACATGGGCTACTGATGGGATACAGACAGAAGTAGAAAGGGATAATATCATGAAGATAAGTTATCACTCTAGAACTCAGATTCGTGGTTTGATTCACAGCAGATAAAAAGATTTTCAGGCTGCTTTTTATCTGAAAATATAGTGTCTTGGTGAAGGGTTGTGATCCTTTTGATGAGTACTTGTGGCGAAAGTTTACAATTGGTGAACATAGTTTCCAAGGACTGAATATATGTCCACGATGCAAGGTGTGTCTTATGTACACGTTTGTGTCCTTCTTCTTTCTTCACTATATTGATGTACATCTGAATCATCAAGGGCAGGTCAGGTTCAAATTGCGGTTAGTAGTTAATGGGATGTAATCACAGGTTATAACGATTGATCATGAGACATCCGCAGTGGGAAGTGAACCACTCTCTTCCCTGAAGAAGTTTTGGTCTTGCGCAATCTTAGAAACTGGACCCGGTTCAAGAGTAGAGGTACTCCTCAAATCCTTCCTCTGTCGTCTCACATGAATGAAAATCTGGAGGAAATTTTAGATGGTTACTGTTTATGATCTTCAAAATCAGGCTTCATAGAAATTATAAAGACAGCTCCATTCTGTTAGTTGGAATTATTCTTATCTTCAGGATACGCTTTTTATTCTATTCTTTGCTAATGCCAATTCTTGGCATATGTGAAGCAAAGGAAATATTGAGGAGTTGGAGAACAAAATATTTCCAAATGGTTGGAATAGCAACACAATTGAACGTGGTGTTTGACGCGTATGACATCTTTCAATTTGTCGCATCAACAAGAATATGGTCTTTAGATTTTAGAACGAGATGCTATCACGAGTCGAGTTATTGCACTTGCATGCAGATTATGTACAAAATTTGATCGAGAAAGCAAAATTGATGCAAAATATCAAAAAACTACTACAAAGAAGACGTTTGGTCCAACATTTTGTCCCTAGAAATACCGCATTCATCTCAAAAGTGAACACCCGATTTGTTGTGAAGAGTTTCAAACATTCTAAGAAAGTAAGATGATTTACTTTAACATTGATGTACCCTTTGTGAAGACAATCCTATCATATATTAATATAGATATTTACCATGTAACCTACAACATTGAAAAGGGCATAGTTGAGGTTATTATAGGAAAAGTGTTATGCGATCTTGAAGATTTTGAGGTCCAAACGTATGAGAACGCAATGCGCGTAATCATGCTAGATACTCATAAGTAAAACTATTACGTGATCATCAAAACCCCAATGGCATACCAACTTGCAATTAAATGCATTGGCATTGGTATTAGTCTTAGACAGACTACGTTAGCGAACCAAGAAACCAAGAAAATTGTCATGATCTTCGAGCTAGATATAATAAATGTTTTGAAAATTGCTACATTTGTACGCGTCCAATGCAGAGCCATTTTTAATATCTTACGCATGAGATGAGCGTTCTCAATTGCTGTGTATGCCTCAACTTGCATGAATATTTCATATGTAGATATTTGTGCTCGTTTTTTCACGAAGCCATTTTTATGATTTATATCATATATCAATTTTGTTGTTCGTATCTCATATTTGTTTGTCACAGTTTGAAATTTTTTCAAATTACTTGATGTATTATCTCCCAACCGAAGAAGTCAATTAATTAGTGCAACGTCAGATGCAGCTAGAAACATGACCGGTCATGTTTCAGGTGTTATCATGCGTCTTCAACAATGTTCACTTGAAGAGTTCATTTCTGTATGATGTATTCTCCATCAATTGGATATTTTGCTACAGAAGGTATATATGAAGCTGGATGGGGATGCATGGTATGCAAGACTAGTATTTATGATCTTGCACTTGCGTCGACAACAGAAGCTAATTTCCAAGATGAAATCAACTTGTCAAAGACATTTACTACTAGATGACACGTCATGTTTAGTGATACAAGCTAATTTAATGATCACTACAGTAAAACCTCTATAGTCTTATCAAGTTGGGACCGGCCCTTTTTGATAAGTTTGTAGAGGTGATAAGTTTATAGAGTTTATTAAAATTGATTCATTTAATTTTGTCTGATTGGTCTCAGAACCATCCGGAAGGTTACAGAAAGGTATGGAAGGTTAGGAAGTTTACGGCAAGGAATGCAGGACCTCGAAAAGACATAGAAGTTGTTTGATACCCAGGTTCCGTGTGTATTGGCTGTGGTATTGTAATGGGGTGTGTAGAGCACTGTATCCTGGCGTACTGTATACAGTTGGACTGTGTAGAAGAAAACTTCTCAAAATGTAAACAACTTAACCCAGGAAAATCCCTAACCCACGTCAGATACTTAAGCAGCCAACAAACAAATGTGAACAAAAGCTTAGGCAGACAACCATTACAAGTTTCTTTAGTCTATCATAGTCGAAAAAATGTAGCTCGGAAAGCACATCAACCTGAATATAAGTTTATAAAAAATTCGGGGCAGCCAAAACTTGATAAGTTATAAGATTATAAATTTTTGGCCTGGTCTCATGCCGGGACTGCACAATTTGATAAATTTTCGGAGGTTATAAATTTATAGAGTATAAATTTATAGAGGTTCTACTATATCACGAAATCAATACACATTATTTTAAAATTCCAATGATTTCTTCTTGACATGCATCTCAACCTAAAAGTGATGTATGGTGGATTCTAAATGCTGTCACAAGAGACATCACAAGTGATATACATACGACGGTGATACAAGTCCAAGGTTATAGAGTGATGCTTAGTCAACAACAAACACATGTTGAACTACTAATTGGTGAGAAACTGCTCAAGATTAGTGCAATTTGCAATTCCAACTTTGAAAATGTGGATGAATGTGATAACTAACAAATACCAAAATGGAGCATAATGGTATGCATTTGTTCTCACAGAAACAGTGGCAACACTAAAAGTCACGATTTGTCAAGTATTAACATTATATTGAAGAGTTTTACTTCTTAGGCTAATGTCAATCCCAGAAGACACTGTTTGATTACGGCCTAAGGCCCGAAGAGCAGAGTATATTCACCCTCACAACTTGAAACTTGTCCAATCAACACCTGTGGGAATTGTCTGCGACCCCACTTTCACATTTCAGGGGGAAACTTCCCAAAATTGCATACACCCGACTCACTAACCCGAAACCCAAACCCGAATTTGCTTAAGTCCGAAGAGCCCCCGGCAACTCAGAACATTCAAGCTCGATACTCACAACTTCCGATGCGGTAGCTTCGACAAACACGATCGCACTATGCTCAATGGCAGGATCACACACCAGCACACAGTGGATACAGGTTTACAGTCAAGACAAGCCAATTGACAAAAAAGCCCCCCAAGGAAATGCCTTGGGCCTCTTTATTCACAATGATGGCCTAGGAATCTCAACTGCCTAATGTGAACTACTCTCAGGTGCAGTGCCATCCGACGTAGCGGTAATAGCGTCATTTGAGCTTACGTCTGCTCCTAACCTACGCAAAACTTTTAGTATCTCTAACTCTACATTCTCGCGTGCCTCTACGAATCCATCAGAAAAAGAATCAACTAATTCTACCATCTGCTTGTGCCCTACGGATCCGCCGGTCTTTGCACTCACCAAACGTTGCTCCAGCAAATCTAGCTTTAACCACTTAACCGATTGTAATTCTCACAATGCATATCCACGCACTTCTCAACTCATACTCTCAATTCGTCGGTCGCCTCGTCCCACAGTTGACAATATGCAGCTTTTGCCTTCTCCGTTCTCCTCTGCGACTGTTCCGATCTCAAGCCAGCCCTCCTCAACTGATCCTGTAACCGTCTCCGTTCCGATTCAAACTCCGAAGATCTAGTCGACTCGGAATCCGCCAATTTCTTGAGCCAATCCGTCAATTCTCTTTCGTGCTTCCGGACTTCCTCCGCCAAACTTGCCGTAAGCTCCTCCGCGCGCTTCTAATTCTTTTCACGATCGTTCGCGAGCTCCGCAATCTTACTGCGAAGTTCTTTTTCTTCTGTCTTCGCCGCAACAATCTGTCCTTGAAGATCTTTGACGATCTGTGCTTCTTTGGCTCTTCCTCCTTCCGCCTGAGCTAATTCCTCAGCATGCCACTAATCACGTTTAGCCAAAATCAAAGTCAATTTGTTCACACGTTGCACTTCCGCGGCGTAGGCCACCTTGGTTCTAATTTCTCACTTAGCTCCACTGTTAACTTCTGTACATTCGAATGGGACGTCCAAAGACTGCCACAATCCTGCTCTAACTCCGTGCAACGATTGGTTTCCTTCACCAAGTTCAATTGTAGCACCTCCCACTCCATCTCCTTCGCACGAAGTTGGTCTTCTTGTTCCTGCAATGTTGCCTTCGCGACTGCGCACTCGACTGCCAAGCTTGCAGCTCGCTCCTTCGCCATCGTAGTTGCAGAATCCCGCTCATTTTTCACTGCCACTGCCCTCTTGAGCTTCATTCTATTCCTGATGAGCTCGACATAAGATTCTGATTCCCTCCTCACAGTATACTTTTTCCTCTTTGTGTCTAAATACTTCAATAAAGGTACTACGCTATATTGCAAGAAATCCGGAAAGGCAATCTCCAATGCCTTCGGCCCTTCCGCCGAAGCTTTTGTCGCAACCTCAGATCTCACTTACTTCTCAGGTGGTGGCGGCTTTGGAATCTCCGTGATGTCCCCTACCATTCCGCCAACCTGTGCAACAATCTGCTATTGTATGGCCTAACTCAACGTGAGCTCCTTCACTAACTCTTCACTGGTCTTCGACAGAGGTATGTCTTCACTCCTCACAAACCGCGTCTGCTTTGAAGATAGAAAACTTGGATTAGCTGTCCCTATTCTCTCCTCCGAAGGTTCCACTGCTACGTCTCTTGGAACTTCAACTAATACTGCTGAAGTTCCTCCTTTCACCACTTGAAGTGTTGGCTCGTCAATCTTATCTTCGGTTGTCACTACGGCTGCCGCAATTGTCTTCTTCACACAGATGTCTGAAGATTTGGTCACCACCATCGCGACTTGCCTTCTTCTTTGGCCTAGCTCGAGTCCTTGACTGCCAAATTCCTGTTATCTGAGTTTCCGCCATTCGCGATTCCAGCAACAGCTCCTCTTCGTCATCGATCATTACCTTCCGCCTCTTCGTCAGTCGCTTTTCTGGCCGCTCTCTTGTTGGCAGATCTGTAAGACCGGGTGTTGCACATATGTACTAAGTCTTAGAAGTGGTCAAGGGAATAAGGATGATTAGCCAAGGCATAGCTAAGACTAGCTAGTTATGACTAAACTAGTTAGTTATAACTAAGTTTATCTAGTCATGACTAAGTTTAGCTACAATGTCTATAGTTGGCGGAATAATTAGCGGAGTTCTAGAAGAATGGAGTGAGCACTTCTATTTTGTCTTTTACAAGGAGTGAGCACTTCTATTTTGTCTTATACAAAAGTTCTAGATTCCAAGGGATTAGATATTTGACTAGAAGCTTGGATTTGATTGGTTTGACTAAATGTATGAAAGATGATTGGCTAGACTAAGTCTAATGTTGACTTAGTGGCTAGGAAGCTTGTAGAAGTTTAAAAGCTTCCAATGGCATGTCGCCACCTCAACCTTGGATTCCGGAAGCTTCTAGAAGGTTTAGGTAGGCCAATGGCATGTTGCCACGTAGAGAAGGTTAGTCAAACTTACCTAGGTAAAAGTAAGTTAGGAGAAATTACCACATGTTACTATGGTAACTTCTCAAGTAGTATAAATAGAGAGGTAGAGTAGCACCTCTCAAGCAAGTTTGGAGAGTCATGTGTGAGGACTTGTTTCAGTAATGAAGGAGTGAAGTTTTTGAGTATCTTGGAGTATCGACGTGTGTTTGCATTTATGTGAAGAGGGTGATGTGAGGAGAGTTGTGTGTGAGTTGGAGTGATACATGAGAGTTTGTAAGAGAAGGTGTTTGGGACATGAGTGAGAGTATGAATCTTAGTCTTCTAGAACCATGATGCGCTACCACAAAGCCATCAGAGGTAAACCTGAGTGAGAGTCAGCCCGGAGGTTGCATTTTTGGTTCCGTTGCCGGGACCTCAATCTAGAAGGCGGAATGTTTAGGATTCGATTTCTAGCTCGAGAGAAAGTATCCATGAGGGATCACTTGGTGTTAACATTGGGGAATGAAAGAGCGGAGAGTGTGCTTGAGAGCGAAATTCCATTTGTTTATCCCATAGTCTCATATGATAGCCTAGAAGTGATTTTGTATGTTTTGTTCACGTAAACATGTCTTTTTGAGAGAAAAGTGATCTTAGACACCGAAAAGTATTTTTGAAGGTATTCTTCAAAGTTTTTATTGATTTTAGAGTGAAAGATAGAGAAAATTTACGTTTTTGTTTCAGGTCCAGATCATGTGTTAACAGAAAGATATGAGAGTTAGAAGTTGAGTGGGTTTTCACGGGTATCAAAAGTCTGCTCTCTGGAAAGTTTGTACAGAGTTGATTACTTTTTCTGTATTTCAATTTAGGCTTTGAAACTTCGTACGAGTGTGTATTGGAAGATAAGCTACGTTTGAGTCAAAATTTCACTGAGAGATCACGTCTAGAGACGAAGTTATGTTGATTTGAAGTTGAGGGGGTACAAAAGCAAGATAACAAAGCAAAAGTTTTTGATTTCTTTATTCACAGTTTTCGTCAAGTAGATAGCGTTTCTGGGAGAGGTCTTTTGAGTGGTTTCTACCTTATGGGAAAATGAGTGAACAAGAAGGTTGGAAGGTTAGGTTATCCAAAGTACCTCAAGGCTTGGATGTTATAGTGTCTTTAGACTCCAATACAAGAGAATTCAAGGTGGAGTTTGAAGAAAGAGTAGTGAGTCAATCTCCAAGAGTCAAACGTGAAACTTGTTTTTATTGTGGAGAGGAGGGCCATAAGGTTGTCAATTGTTCCCTGCGGAACAAAGATAGAAGATTGAGGAGCAAGAGGAACTTGGGAGATTTGAAACTTCACTTGGGACCATCATCGCCACATGAATCCCAAAGCGCCACCTTCTGTGACAATTGCGGAGTGATTGGGCTACCAGCGGGACACGAATGCAGCGGAGTGAAGGCACTTCTGGAATCACTTGTGGAAGGGTTTGACGGCAAGCTAAGTGCTGAAACAGAGAAAGTGACCTCAGCGGGTTCAAGCTCCAACTGAAGATGGAGATCATCATTCGAATGATGGAGAAGATGATGATGAGGGTAAGACTCATCGTATGCCTAGGAGAGGAGAGAGCTTTGGCTATCTTGGAACAACCAATTCCTTTTGTGTTTCCTTTGATGAATTACTCAAGGATGGAGTTAGTGTTGTTTATATTGTATTAGGAAGCCCCATATAAATTTCCAATAGAAAAGAAAAAAAAAAAAAAAAAAAAAAAAAAAAATTAGTTGGAAATGGGGAAGCTTCCGGTATTTTATGGGAGGGAGAATGAGGATGTAGAAGCTTTTGTTAGGGACTTCAAGAGGGCTTGCATAGGAAACAATGAGAGGAAGAAAGACGAGTGGGCTATGCTTTTGCCGGATTTCTTGGAGGATTCTGCTCTCAAGTGGTACAAGGAGTACAAGAGGGAGCATTCGGAGGACGACACGTGGGAGACATTAACGGAGAACCTGATCGAAAACTTTCTTCCCAGTGAAAGTTATGAAAAGTTGATGTGTGAGGTCACCTTCTTGAAACAAGGAGAGAACGAGAAGGTGAGGACCTATGTGGAGAGAACCGAGAAGTTGGAATCTAGATTCCACGTGGTGTTGAGGAAGGGCGGAGACGAAGTGGATGCTACAATGGTGGGGATAAGGGCGATGCTCATGAAGAACTTCGTTGGAGGTTTGAGACCAGAGATTCGAAGTAAGGTGAGATACGAGAAGCCCTCTTCTAAGGCTGAAGCCATTCGAATTGCTATTAGAATGGAGGAGAGCTTAGAAGATGATGATTCTAGCTTGGTGGCTAGAGAAGTAGCTCCACCGGTTGTAGGAAGGTCTATTGTTTCAAACACTTCTACTTCATCCACGATAGCGAATCCTAGTGTGGATTTTCAAAATGAGTTGAAATCTATCACGGAGACTCTAGCAGATCTCAAGATCAATGTAGTACAGTTGTGGGAGAAGAGGAATCAGAACGTAGTAGGAGGCTCTAGGGGGTATGGAAATTATCCTCCAAGAGGAAATCCACCTTCAGGAAACTTTGCGGTTTCTTGCTTTTCTTGTGGAGGTCCTCATTTTCAGAGGAATTGTCCTAACCCTCGACAACATGATGGAGTTCGGCACAACAACAATGCACCGGCCACGCAACAAGCCAAGGATAAGGGAGTAGCATCCATTGATGTATTCCCTCATCAATGCACTTTTGAGAAAGGGGAGAGCTCAAAATCGAAAGTGGATATCCTTGCTCATGAGAAGAAGCGGGCCCGATTTGCGGACGAGTCGATTTTCATGGAGGACACGCCAAGTCGAAGTACACGGTCAAGTGGAGTGAGTCAACCAAGAGTACCAAGGAAGAAGTTGGGCATGGATGACTTTTCCATTTCATCTTCTCAAGCTAAGTATGACGTGGTGGAGGATGTAGGAAATCAGAAGGCCAATATAACAGTTGGTCAGCTGATTGCCTTGAATCCAGCCATTCGGAAGGAGTTAAGAGGAGGTCTTATCTCCACAAGGACCAAGAAGCGGAAATCTAAGGGGAAGGCTCACATGACCAATGTGGGAGTTGGGGTGGTGGATGCGGCTGCTTCGGAGGTATGTACACATGCTTCAAAGATCGAAGTGAGGATCAATGGACATGATGTATCAGATGTGTTGGTTGATGGTGGATCGGCTGTGAATGCCATGTCTGAGAGGTTGATGCAGAAGTTGGGTATGCAACCTTCTAGACCTTCTAGCATAATTGTTGGTATGGCCAACAAACAGAAGGTAAGACCACTGGGGGTGGTAGACAAAGTTGTGGTTAGTGTGAGGGGAGTGCAAACTTTGCTTTCCTTCCAAATTCTCAAGGAAGCTAGCTACGACTTGCTGTTGGGACGTCCTTGGTTGAGGGCGGTAAGGACTACGGACCGATGGCACAAGGGCTATTTGAGGATAGGCCCAAAGAACCATCGAGTTAAGGTTCCTTTGACGAGAGGAGGGGAATCCACCACTGACTCAGATAGACCAACTGACGAGTATTGGGAATCTGAGAGTGAAGAGAGTGGTAGCTTTTCAGAAGTTGACACAGACATCTCAACTTCTGATCAAGAAACATCATCGGAGTACTCTTCTGATGATAATGTTCAAGTACAAGTCATTGCTGCCATGGAGTTGTTGCCTAGGCCTGGAGTGAAGAAAGATCCTGACAAAGTGGAGATGAGCGAAGAGGAGGTGTGTCGACGACTGTCCACTCTCAGGTTTGGTCCCAAGGTTACCAAGGAGGAAAAGGCAAAGTTTCTGGATATATTTCGCAAATATATTCATGTTTTTGCCTTTAGTTACAAGGATCTTAAGCATGTGACGTTGGAGACTCATCGCATCGAGTTGGAGGAGAAAGCTCGTCCTATTCGGCAAAAGCAACGCCGAATAAATCCACCTACGGCTCTTGTGGTGAAGGAGGAGATCGACAAGCTCAAGGAGGCTGGTTTCATCTACGAGGTAGAAAATTCTGAATGGGTGTCTCCAATTGTGATAGTGAAGAAGAAGAATGGTAAGCTACGAGTGTGCGTAGATTACAAAAAGTTGAATGCTGTCACAAAGAAAGACTACTATCCCTTGCCTTTCATAGATGAGATTCTAGAGGAGGTTGCTGGCCATGAGTGGTATAGTTTTGGAGATGGTTATAGTGGCTATAACCAAATCCAAATTGCCTTAGAAGACCAACTCAAAACAACTTTTACTACTCCATGGGGAACCTTCGCTTTTAGAGTGATGCCGTTTGGTCTATGTAATGCTCCTGCCACTTTTCAAAGGTTCATGAATAGAGTGTTTGAACCTTTCATTGGAAAGTTTGTAAGGGATTTCATAGATGATTTTTGTGTTTACGGGAGGAAAGCGGATCATTTTGATCATTTGATCAAAATACTTCAACGGCTGGAGGAAGCTAAGGCTTCACTCAATCCAGAAAAATGCATTTTTGGATGTGAGGAAGGCCTATTGTTGGGGCATATCATCTCCAAGAATGGTATAGCGGTGGACCCAGAGAAGGTGACACGGATCATGGAGTTACCTTTTCCGGCGACTTTAACCAAGTTGAGGCAATTCCTTGGTATGGTGGGGTACTATCGACGGTTCATCTTGTCCTTCTCCAACAAAGCTCATGCCTTGACAAATTACATGAAGAAGGGAGTGGAGTACGAACTCATTTTCAAGGATGAAGCTGCAAAGACGGCGTTCGAAGTTCTCAAGAAGGCGTTGGTGACGGCTCCAATTTTGGCGAAACCGGATTGGGGTAAACCTTTCATTCTCTACACAGATGCATCAAATATTGCTGTAGGATGCACCTTGAGTCAATTAGATGATGAAAAGCATGATCATCCAATTGCCTATGCTAGTAGACAAATGGTTCAAGCGGAGAAGAACTACTCAGTGACAGAGAGAGAGGCGTTAGCTGTAATCTTCTCACTTAAGAAGTTTCGACATTATTTGTTGGGTGGGAGATTCACTATAGTGACTGATCATAAGGCTTTGAAATACATTTTCAACAAGCCTAATGCTGAAGGGAGGATAGCTAGATGGAAGCTACTACTAGCAGAGTTTGATTATACCATTGAGGATAGACCTGGAAAGAAGCATGCTAATGCAGATTTGATGTCGAGAGCATATGATGATGGAGGAGATCAGTCAGTAGATGACACCTTTCCGGATGAGGACTTGCTAGTCATGGACACGGTGACAACAGTACCGGAGGAGTACAAGGAAATTTGGGATTTCATCTCTAAAGGAGAGTTTTCTCAAGGAATGCATCAAAGGGAGAAAAATGCATTAGTGAAGAGATGTCAACCATATATGATCATGGAGAAGGTACTTTTTCATCAAGGAGCTGACGGACTTCTACGAAGGGCGGTTGGGAGAGGAGAGGCATTACAACTCATGAAGGAGTTTCATGATGGTGCAGTATGTGGAGGACATTTTGCGGGGAAGGTAACTGCCTTCAAAATTCTTGATGCTGGTTATCATTGGAAGGGTATTTTTAAGGATTGTGTGGAATATTGCAAAAGTTGTGATGTGTGTCAAGCTTTTGCTAAAAAGTCCATGAAAACCCCTCCTATGATTTCTGTACCAGTGTTAGGTCCTTTTGAAAAGTGGGGAATAGATTTTGTAGGTCCTTTGAATCTTACTCCTCGAGGGAATAAGTTCATTGTGATAGCTACAGATTATCTTACGAAGTGGGTAGAGGCAAGACCACTTAAATCTACTAATGAGAAGGAGGTTGGTAGATTTTTTATATGAGAGAATCATTACTCGATTTGGTTGTCCATTGGAGTTAGTATCAGATAGAGGAGGAGAATTTGTGGGAAGTATGATTCAAGCCATGTTGGAGCACTTTTCCATCAAGGCTCGAGTGACCACTTCCTACAAACCTAACGCTAATGGGTTGGCGGAGCGGACCAACTACACTTTGTGTATGATGTTGGCCAAGGATGCAGACATGGACGGGAGTAAACACAATTGGGACAAGAGGCTCCATGCTATCTTATGGGAGTATCGCACAACATGGAAGACATCTACTGGATACTCACCTTTTCGGATGGTGTATGGAGTTGAGTCAAAACTTCCCATACAGTTTGACTTGACAACATTCACAACAATCCAGCAAAGGTTGAAGAAATCAAATGGAGCAGAAGCCATCAAGTCTCGCCAACAACAATTGATGGAGTTGGAGGAAGCTCGAGCATTAGCCATGGTACGAGTGGAGCGGGCTCAACAGTTGCAGAAGAAGTATCACGACAAACGAAGTGGAAACCAGAACTTGAAGCCGTTCAAGGAAGGTGATTGGGTGATGCTCTTTGATGCAATTAGATACAAGAGAGCTAGGAAAAAGTTTCTTCCTAAGTATTTTGGACCTTTCATAGTTGAGAAGGTGTGGGGAAATTTCACTTATGACATCAAGGAGTTAGGAGGACGTCACTTCGATCGAGTCAACCACGACAAGTTGAAGTTATTCCATCGAAGATCAGATTCTTTCACTCCGAGGGCGTAGTGAAATCTTGGTCCGGGGGTAAATGTAAGACCGGGTGTTGCACATATGTACTAAGTCTTAGAAGTGGTCAAGGGAATAAGGATGATTAGCCAAGGCATAGCTAAGACTAGCTAGTTATGACTAAACTAGTTAGTTATAACTAAGTTTATCTAGTCATGACTAAGTTTAGCTACAATGTCTATAGTTGGCGGAATAATTAGCGGAGTTCTAGAAGAATGGAGTGAGCACTTCTATTTTGTCTTTTACAAGGAGTGAGCACTTCTATTTTGTCTTATACAAAAGTTCTAGATTCCAAGGGATTAGATATTTGACTAGAAGCTTGGATTTGATTGGTTTGACTAAATGTATGAAAGATGATTGGCTAGACTAAGTCTAATGTTGACTTAGTGGCTAGGAAGCTTGTAGAAGTTTAAAAGCTTCCAATGGCATGTCGCCACCTCAACCTTGGATTCCGGAAGCTTCTAGAAGGTTTAGGTAGGCCAATGGCATGTTGCCACGTAGAGAAGGTTAGTCAAACTTACCTAGGTAAAAGTAAGTTAGGAGAAATTACCACATGTTACTATGGTAACTTCTCAAGTAGTATAAATAGAGAGGTAGAGTAGCACCTCTCAAGCAAGTTTGGAGAGTCATGTGTGAGGACTTGTTTCAGTAATGAAGGAGTGAAGTTTTTGAGTATCTTGGAGTATCGACGTGTGTTTGCATTTATGTGAAGAGGGTGATGTGAGGAGAGTTGTGTGTGAGTTGGAGTGATACATGAGAGTTTGTAAGAGAAGGTGTTTGGGACATGAGTGAGAGTATGAATCTTAGTCTTCTAGAACCATGATGCGCTACCACAAAGCCATCAGAGGTAAACCTGAGTGAGAGTCAGCCCGGAGGTTGCAGATCGTCCACCAGTACTGGTCTGCGCACTGTTGTCTGAGGTGGCACTCTGGGTCGATTGTTGTCTTCTTCCTCAGTCCCTTCGCTGTACTCTAGCGCTAGAATTTTCCATTCCTTCAAAAATCGCTTTTCCTCGGCCTTCGTGAGTAAATCCATCCCTCGATAGAAATTCACGATGTAAGGGATCAAGTGATTCACCAATAGTACTTCCCATCGCATTAATCTAGACCAGATTGTAAAAGATTCTCGCCAATGTACCCGATTCCCTTTCATAACCTGCTCGAAGAATCCGATCTGCCAAGCCGTTACATACGTCGTCCGCTGCGGTCGTCCGTTACATACGTCGTCCGCAAGATATGCATGATGTCCAATGCAATCGCGTGCCTCATCGGATCCTTATATTCGGCGGTCTTCCATCCATTCGTTCCTGATCGCGCATTCTTGAAGAGGGGCGAAAGTGAATTCTTCTGCGCGAGTTATATTCACACTATCCTCTCCGAACATGAAATTTCCATCGCGACCTCCACACGGCCGCAACACGCTCTGTGGTAACACACTTTTTGTTTTTTTTGCAGAATTTAAACAATTTCAGAAAACTAGTACCAAAGCAGTGTTTGTAGCTAGAGAAGGGTACGCTAAATAGAGTGGATTGATGAGATCGTCACGAGGGCACAAAGAATCACGTAGTCGGATGTACCAACGCCAACGTCTTCGGCGCCTTCGGCAAAAGCTCCTTTTTGAGGTATCTCTACTCACGCGCCTCTAGCGTATAAGGAAGCTACGCTTCCGGCGCAGACACCTCAGGAGGAGGTTGTGCTAAAGACGTCAGGGGAAGGGCCCGGACCTCTAAAGGCATCCGACCATGAGTGCGCCTTCGGCGAAGCGCCGCTAGCGCGGAAAGGGAAAACCTTCATAACAATCGGGATACACGGTAGATCCAGTTGGTTGAAGTTGCATTAGAAAGAGCTCGGGACGCTCGTTCTAACGAGTCCAAGAGCGCCGGAGATGGATCAGGAATGGAGAAGTTATGAGCGTCGGAAAACTCGTAGCCGGACATGCGCCGTTCGCGCTAGGGTTCACAGCCGGAAAGGATTCCCGTACGCCCTCGGCGATGCGCCTTCGGCGGAATCACGCGCTCACAGAAGGAAACCAACTCAGAGTCGGAAGCGCCCTTGGCGGCTGTTCATGGAAGGAAAGCGCCGGTCGGATGTACGCCTCCGACGTGGCGCTGACGGCCGGATGCGCTGGCATGAGTTGCGCTGACGGATATGCGCTGGCAGCAACGGACGAGGCATAAAGGACAAAATAGGCGGTACGACTGCGCGCCGGCGTAATTCGCTCCGGCTGGATGTGCGCCTCCAGCAAGGCGCCGACGGATAACGAACGCACCAGCGGCGACACGCCTCCGGAGAAGGGCGGGTTAGGAAAAGACAACAGGGCCGACGTATACCCTGCAGCGGACTCGAGTCCGGAAGGTGGCGGCGGCGGGAGAATTCAACGTTTAAGCATGCGAATGCGCGCAAGGCGGAGACGTGAATTCGCGCATGCAAAGGGCGAACCGTTAAGCCGTATAGCCGGCTGCGTACGTTGCAACCAGTAAGAACGTTGGACGTTCTTGAAATCGGAGAAGAAAAGACTGCGCTCCAGTCTCATTCTCTCATTCTTGACTTTGCGATTTCCAGTTCCAAGATTACGCGCAAGGGCGGAGCGACCTGCAGTGAGAGTAGAGAGTGCGGAGACGAGTTGCGCAAGGATCTTGGCGGACCTTGAAAGAATTGGAGTAGCGATCTTGAACGAGCGCAGAGAGAGTGAGCAGTCAGTGCTTGAGTGGCCGACGCACAGTGGCGATTGTGAGAGAGCGAGCGAAAGGGAGAACGTTTGTGTGTGTGCAGACAACGCAATGTCGAAGGTTCCCCAGCTGCGAGTGTCTCCACTCAGGGTGCCGCAGATCGGTCTACGCGCATTTCAAGATGTGCTGACGAGGCTGAAGCTCGATTTTCTCCTATGGGGGTGGAATTGGACGTGTCCGGAGATGGTGCGCGAGTACCTGCAAGAGAGACACAAGCCTTCTCGCGGATTTCGCCCACACCCAGAGAGATGGGAAATTGGCAATTGGGCGCAGGTGTTGGGCAGGTGTGCCGGCGAGGAAGGGGATCTCCTCTTCGAGGCCGACAGCGTGAAAGTGTCCCAAGAGGAAGAAGTCTCTTACAATGAGCTCTTCAAGGTGGCTAGACATCCCAAGAACGGTTTCCGGACTCGGGATTACAAGGATCGATTGCGGAGAAATGTCGCGACAGCATTGCTGCAGATATTGCAGCCGACCAAGACCGCTTACATGCATGGTTGGCAGGTAGAGTTCGTGGAGCTAGTGTTGTCAGGAGCTCCGGTGCATTGGGCACGACTTCTGTGGAAGGTGACGCGCCAACATGCGCAAGAAGAGAGGGGAGGAACGCTCAATCATCTATCGCCTTACTTAATCGTGTTTTACCGGGCGATGGGATGTTTGACGAATGCTGAGAAAACTCGGTTTCCGCAGCTGAGCCGGTCTTATCCAGGTAGATATTCGAGGGAGGCCGAAGTAGACACGGATCCGGACGAGGAACCTGCCAGTACGCCTCCGGCTCCGGCTCCAGCCAGAGCAGCAGAAGAACGTCGAAGTGAGCGCATTCCGCGCAAGCGGAAGTGGGATGAGAGACCTGAGGACAGGCAGCCGGAAGTACCAGCTGCGCCGACTCGTGGTCGGCCCACCCCCGAGCCTCATAGTCGACCAAAACAGAGGGCACGCAGAATGCCAACTGTTACTGAGGAGACCAGGCGAACTCCGACCCGGCGGAATCTCACACAGGAAGAGATAATCGCTCAGGTTCTAGGGAAGACGGCAGAAACCTCTGCACAGAAGGCACCACGGCCTTCGGGAGGAGATGGACGGACTGACAGCCGGCCGACTGCGAGTCGGATGACTGAAGGTCGACAGACGGAAGGAAGGCCAACTGAACGGCGCGTTGAACCGGACAGTAGGCCGGAGGCGGAAGAGAGTTTGGCTGACGAGCCAACAATCCTCAGAGGGTCGTCTTCGGCGGAAGGCACTTCTGGAAGAACGCCACCAACAAGTAGGCCAAGTGGAGTCAAGACGCGCAGGGTGTATCCGACTCCCAGTCGGACAACTGCTGGCCGGCCGACTGCGAGTCGGACAACAGAGAGTCAGCCGGATTCGCCGACTGCGAGACGAATGGAGCCAACGACCAGTGTGCGGACGCCTTCGGCGGACGCACCTTCAGCAAGGACACCTTCCGCGCAGATTGTGCCGGAAGGACAGGCAGCAGAAGCGGGCGGTGCAAGAGCGACAAAAGTCACTGCGGCGTCGACCCCTTCACAAACCGAAGATCGAGCCGGAACAGGGGCTCAAGCAGTGGGATATCCCACTGCCCTGGATATTTTAGCAGGCAGTGGAGCAGCAGTCGCAGCAGAAGCTGCTGCGCGCCACAGTTCCAGGGAGTCGCCAAGGGATTCGGTGGCGACTGAAATCCTCGCGACTGAGGATGATACGAGCTCGGAAGAGCAAGAAGAGGAGTCAGTGCAGAAAACGCCAACAGGGGTGCTGTGCGAACAGATAGTTCCACTCCTGCGATATCTGGATCGCAAGACATCCAAATACGGAAGTGCCTTAAAACCGCAGTCTTATGTGGAGACAATCAGGCGAAGGACGAGGAGCAAGGTGGCAAGGTGGGCCTCTAGATGCGGAGTATATGTGGATAGGAACACCGCCCTCCGACAACACCTGGCGGTCACCCAGAAGCTGTACCAAGCCTTGCAGCAGCAGAAGGAGGATGCGGCGACGAAGAGTCAGGCGGAGGCCGAACTAATACGGGCAAAGATCGAGTCGGAACTGCAGGAGGAGCGGAGACAGAACGAAGTCCTAGCAGCCGAGCTTGCGCGCCAGACGCGCGCCTTAGAGGAAAGTCAAAGAGCCCGGAAGGAGGATGAGGAGTTGTTGTGCAACTTGCAAACCGAGTGCTCGGATTTGAGGACACAACGTGCGGATTTAGAAATGCAGCTGGCAGAGGTGGAGAGCAGCTGCAGGGCACGAGGAGAGTTGGCGGCACGGGTGACTCGTTGTCTAAACGGATACACCCATTGGGAGGTGGCAGCTCAAGAGAGGGTTACACTCCGGGAGTTCGAGCTTCGGGCGGCGGCATTGACGGAAGGTGACAGTCGGAGTCGGCGGCGAGTGGCAAGGAAATTAGAAACCTTCTTGTCGGGTGCGCGCGACACTATGGCGCACTTACAGTCGGAAGTCACTGCAGCGCTCCGACGCCTGGGGTTACTGTGGTAACACGCTTTTTGTTTTTTTGCAGAATTTAAACAATTTTAGAAAACTAGTACCAAAGCAGTGTTTGTAGCTAGAGAAGGGTACGCTAAATAGAGTGGATTGATGAGATCGTCACGAGGGCACAAAGAATCACGTAGTCGGATGTACCAACGCCAACGTCTTCGGCGCCTTCGGCAAAAGCTCCTTTTTGAGGTGTCTCTACTCACGCGCCTCTAGCGTATAAGGAAGCTACGCTTCCGGCGCAGACACCTCAGGAGGAGGTTGTGCTAAAGACGTCAGGGGAAGGGCCCGGACCTCTAAAGGCATCCGACCATGAGTGCGCCTTCGGCGAAGCGCCGCTAGCGCGGAAAGGGAAAACCTTCATAACAATCGGGATACACGGTAGATCCAGTTGGTGGAAGTTGCATTAGACAGAGCTCGGGACGCTCGTTCTAACGAGTCCAAGAGCGCCGGAGATGGATCAGGAATGGAGAAGTTATGAGCGTCGGAAAACTCGTAGCCGGACATGCGCCGTTCGCGCTAGGGTTCACAGCCGGAAAGGATTCCCGTACGCCCTCGGCGATGCGCCTTCGGCGGAATCACGCGCTCACAGAAGGAAACCAACTCAGAGTCGGAAGCGCCCTTGGCGGCTGTTCATGGAAGGAAAGCGCCGGTCGGATGTACGCCTCCGACGTGGCGCTGACGGCCGGATGCGCTGGCATGAGTTGCGCTGACGGATATGCGCTGGCAGCAACGGACGAGGCATAAAGAACAAAATAGGCGGTACGACTGCGCGCCGGCGTAATTCGCTCCGGCTGGATGTGCGCCTCCAGCAAGGCGCCGACGGATAACGAACGCACCAGCGGCGACACGCCTCCGGAGAAGGGCGGGTTAGGAAAAGACAACAGGGCCGACGTATACCCTGCAGCGGACTCGAGTCCGGAAGGTGGCGGCGGCGGGAGAATTCAACGTTTAAGCATGCGAATGCGCGCAAGGCGGAGACGTGAATTCGCGCATGCAAAGGGCGAACCGTTAAGCCGTATAGCCGGCTGCGTACGTTGCAACCAGTAAGAACGTTGGACGTTTTTGAAATCGGAGAAGAAAAGACTGCGCTCCAGTCTCATTCTCTCATTCTTGACTTTGCGATTTCCAGTTCCAAGATTACGCGCAAGGGCGGAGCGACCTGCAGTGAGAGTAGAGAGTGCGGAGACGAGTTGCGCAAGGATCTTGGCGGACCTTGAAAGAATTGGAGTAGCGATCTCGAACGAGCGCAGAGAGAGTGAGCAGTCAGTGCTTGAGTGGCCGACGCGCAGTGGCGATTGTGAGAGAGCGAGCGAAAGGGAGAACGTTTGTGTGTGTGCAGGCAACGCAATGTCGAAGGTTCCCCAGCTGCGAGTGTCTCCACTCAGGGTGCCACAGATCGGTCTACGCGCATTTCAAGATGTGCTGTTGAGGTTGAAGCTCGATTTTCTCCTATGGGGGTGGAATTGGACGTGTCCGGAGATGGTGCGCGAGTATCTGCAAGAGAGACACAAGCCTTCTCGCGGATTTCGCCCACACCCAGAGAGATGGGAAATTGGCAATTGGGCGCAGGTGTTGGGCAGGTGTGCCGGCGAGGAAGGGGATCTCCTCTTCGAGGCCGACAGCGTGAAAGTGTCCCAAGAGGAAGAAGTCTCTTACAATGAGCTCTTCAAGGTGGCTAGACATCCCAAGAACGGTTTCCGGACTCGGGATTACAAGGATCGATTGCGGAGAAATGTCGCGACAGCATTGCTGCAGATATTGCAGCCGACCAAGACCGCTTACATGCATGGTTGGCAGGTAGAGTTCGTGGAGCTAGTGTTGTCAGGAGCTCCGGTGCATTGGGCACGACTTCTGTGGAAGGTGACGCGCCAACATGCGCAAGAAGAGAGGGGAGGAACGCTCAATCATCTATCGCCTTACTTAATCGTGTTTTACCGGGCGATGGGATGTTTGACGAATGCTGAGAAAACTCGGTTTCCGCAGCTGAGCCGGTCTTATCCAGGTAGATATTCGAGGGAGGCCGAAGTAGACACGGATCCGGACGAGGAACCTGCCAGTACGCCTCCGGCTCCGGCTCCAGCCAGAGCAGCAGAAGAACGTCGAAGTGAGCGCATTCCGCGCAAGCGGAAGTGGGATGAGAGACCTGAGGACAGGCAGCCGGAAGTACCAGCTGCGCCGACTCGTGGTCGGCCCACCCCCGAGCCTCATAGTCGACCAAAACAGAGGGCACGCAGAATGCCAACTGTTACTGAGGAGACCAGGCGAACTCCGACCCGGCGGAATCTCACACAGGAAGAGATAATCACTCAGGTTCTAGGGAAGACGGCAGAAACCTCTGCACAGAAGGCACCACGGCCTTCGGGAGGAGATGGACGGACTGACAGCCGGCCGACTGCGAGTCGGATGACTGAAGGTCGACAGACGGAAGGAAGGCCAACTGAACGGCGCGTTGAACCGGACAGCAGGCCGGAGGCGGAAGAGAGTTTGGCTGACGAGCCAACAATCCTCAGAGGGTCGTCTTCGGCGGAAGGCACTTCTGGAAGAACGCCACCAACAAGTAGGCCAAGTGGAGTCAAGACGCGCAGGGTGTATCCGACTCCCAGTCGGACAACTGCTGGCCGGCCGACTGCGAGTCGGACAACAGAGAGTCAGCCGGATTCGCCGACTGCGAGACGGATGGAGCCAACGACCAGTGTGCGGACGCCTTCGGCGGACGCACCTTCAGCAAGGACACCTTCCGCGCAGATTGTGCCGGAAGGACAGGCAGCAGAAGCGGGCGGTGCAAGAGCGACAAAAGTCACTGCGGCGTCGACCCCTTCACAAACCGAAGATCGAGCCGGAACAGGGGCTCAAGCAGTGGGATCTCCCACTGCCCTGGATATTTTAGCAGGCAGTGGAGCAGCAGTCGCAGCAGAAGCTGCTGCGCGCCACAGTTCCAGGGAGTCGCCAAGGGATTCGGTGGCGACTGAAATCCTCGCGACTGAGGATGATACGAGCTCGGAAGAGCAAGAAGAGGAGTCAGTGCAGAAAACGCCAACAGGGGTGCTGTGCGAACAGATAGTTCCACTCCTGCGATATCTGGATCGCAAGACATCCAAATACGGAAGTGCCTTAAAACCGCAGTCTTATGTGGAGACAATCAGGCGAAGGACGAGGAGCAAGGTGGCAAGGTGGGCCTCTAGATGCGGAGTATATGTGGATAGGAACACCGCCCTCCGACAACACCTGGCGGTCACCCAGAAGCTGTACCAAGCCTTGCAGCAGCAGAAGGAGGATGCGGCGACGAAGAGTCAGGCGGAGGCCGAACTAATACGGGCAAGGATCGAGTCGGAACTGCAGGAGGAGCGGAGACAGAACGAAGTCCTAGCAGCCGAGCTTGCGCGCCAGACGCGCGCCTTAGAGGAAAGTCAACGAGCCCGGAAGGAGGATGAGGAGTTGTTGTGCAACTTGCAAACCGAGTGCTCGGATTTGAGGACACAACGTGCGGATTTAGAAATGCAGCTGGCAGAGGTGGAGAGCAGCAGCAGGGCACGAGGAGAGTTGGCGGCACGGGTGACTCGTTGTCTAAACGGATACACCCATTGGGAGGTGGCAGCTCAAGAGAGGGTTACACTCCGGGAGTTCGAGCTTCGGGCGGCGGCATTGACGGAAGGTGACAGTCGGAGTCGGCGGCGAGTGGCAAGGAAATTAGAAACTTTTCTGTCGGGTGCGCGCGACACTATGGCGCACTTGCAGTCGGAAGTCACTGCAGCGCTCCGACGCCTGGGGTTACGCAGCCGGTCGGAAGACTGGCAGGGTAGAGATAGTACGCGGAGCAGTCCGGCGCGCAGGAGGCGCAGCACCGGATCTGCTGAGTGCAGTAGAGTAGTTTGGTTTCGCGCAGATGCTGCGAGTGGTAGATAGGATAGCGTAGTGCTAGTTAGGATCTTTTGAGGGTATAAAGTAGATCAAGGCGTTTTGCCTTGGGACTCTTCCAGTTTCGGAAGTGCAGATCAGGAACTCACTTTCTTGGCGTGTTTGTGCATTTTTGGTCCTGGCACCACGTAGAGAAGCTGCAGCATAGCGAAGTTACCGTATGTTGTAGTTGAAGGCCTTCGGCTGAATGTTCAGAGCTAGTACCCGGTTAGAGACTTGAGTAGTGCGGATCTGCACCTGCGGGTGATTTCTGATACTCAGAGCCGGCTGCGAGTTAGAGACTTGAACAGTTCCCCCTTACTCCTTCGAGTGACATATCCTGATTGTACTCCTACGGGAAGTTTCCCCTGAATGCCAATGTGAAGTTTCATTACTTCGTGTAAACCTTGGTTTGTAATTCAGGTTGTGTGTGTGTTACTGGATCGTGTTTTCAGTAAGTTCTCAGTCGGGTCTGCACTCCCTGCGTTTTGTGTGATAGTCGAGGGTGACGTCCACGGCGTACGTAGAGGCTTCGTTCCGAAGTGAGAAGTCCAGTCCGGGTACCCCCGCTAGTTCCTGGCGGAAGGGCAGTAAAAGCCGGAGTGGGAGGCACTTCCTGCAGAACCTCTGAGTGAACTTGCGAGACACTTTCCTCCTGAAATCCGAAGCGGAGGTCCTGACCGACCTCCGAGTTGTGCTTTTTGCCAGTTTCAGGTGTGTGTGTGTGTGTGTTGAGTGACCAAGCTGTACCGTGCATCCTCCGAGCATCCTCCGAGTTGAGTTCCTCCTCCGAGTCGAGCCTCCGAGTCGAGCACTACAGTATTCTGGGAGTGACAGTTGCCTAGAATTCAAACTCTACCAAAAGTCTGTTAAACGTGACACTTTTACTCTGTGTGTTGCCTCTGTCCCTGTGGGTTCGATCTTTTTACCACCATACTGCAGTTTTAGCCTTTGGTGGGTTATTACATAAGGAGCCGACAACTTCTTTTTGGCGCCGCTGCCGGGGACAGTGCGTCAACACCAGAAACCTTGAGCAGCAATGCTCGGTGAATGTCGACGAGCGATAGTGTGGGAAACCTGAGTGCGAGAGCCACACGGAAACTCCGTCGAGATTCAGAAAAAGCCGTGGAAACAAAACGGCGAACTAAAAAGAAGACTCCCAGTGAGGACTCTGCAGAAAGATCGCCATCACCGACTACTGGAAGACAAAGGCGTTCCAGTTCACCTACCGAGAGCATTGAGCTAACAGTTCTATTGGACATCCCTCCGACGGGAACTCTTCCTGAGTTTGGCCAACCTAGGATCAGTCCGTCGACAGGATCACCGATGGCAGAACATCAAGCCAATCTCCGCCAGGTGTTTTCCCAACCTACCACCAAACATTCGTATCCAAGATACACGGGAACGGGCGACGACGATGATGCAGATTCATACATAAAGCTCTTCGAGTCTGTCTCCATCGCCAATCGTGAGACCAGTGATGAAGACAGATTACGAATCTTTCCTAGCCTGCTACGCAGACGAGCGCGTAGCTGGTACAACCATGAGAGCACCGACCCCACTGGCATCCGGACCTGGGCTCAGCTCAAGGAAAAGTTTCTGAAGCGGTTCCGCGAACTCGGATACGACAGTCGAGTTCTGACCCGGCTTCGAAATCTTCGACGCGAGCGGAAGGAGAATCTTCGAGACTACACGGAGAGATTCCAAGACCTCCTAGATCGAATTCCGAAGACAGGCCCGGGAGAACCGTATTCGGTACAACAGGCAGTGGATTGGTATGTGACGGGGCTCTCAAGAGAAATGGAGACCTTCTGTAGGAGAGGCAAGACTGACACAATCCAAGATGTGATAGCTTCCGCGGAGACCTTTGAGACGTCAACCCTTGACACTCGAAGACGCGACCGACAGTCGACGAAGAAGAAGTCGCAAGGCGGACGTCGGAAGAGAAGGAACTCGCCTTCCTCGACAGAAGAATCAAGCTCCTCCGAATCAAGTTCTTCCTCGGAGGAGGAAGAGGACTCGTCATCTTCAGAAGAAGAAAGACGGAAGAAGAAACGCAGTGCGATCAAGAAGAAGGATCGAGGTAAGGGAATCCCAGTGAAGACTCAAGGGGACATCGCAGCCAAGGTAGACAACCTGGTGAAGAATTTTGCGGACCTGAAAGTTCATGTAGTGGGAGGCCAAGACCGACGAAAATCACCTGCGAGACAACGAGCAAATCTCTGGTGTACTACGTGCGGACAGGTGGGACATGCCAACACGGAGTGCATGTCCGCGAGGCCATCTTACCCAGTGAATGCGGTCGAATGGGCACCACAGTGGGAGACCCCCATGTATTATGCTGAGCCGCCTATGTATTATGCTGAGCAGGTTGAGGACACCGCCTACTCGGTACAGACAGCTCCAGCTACAACTCCGAACCCACCGGTGCATATACCGCGCTTTGTTCCAAGGGAAATGGCGGGTACACTCCCACCAAGACGCATGGCACCTCCAGGAAATCACACAGGAAATAACCGACCTCGAGCACAATTCGATGGTTGCTACAACTGCGGAGACATGGGGCATTACGCGCCAAGTTGTCCCCACCCGAGGAGGCCAATGGGGTATGCACCATTGTGCAGCAATTGCAAGAAGTCCGGACATACAGCAGCTGAATGTGACCAGCCACCAATCCCTAGGCCAACCGTGCGTTTCGTAGCAACACCTGGCAAGGAAGAAGTGCAGGTCAACCAGGTAGAACTGAGTCTGGACCCAGCTGAAGAAAACGAAGTATGGCCAGAGGAAGAAGTAATGTGCGGTCGGGTAGAAACCCGAAGTTCGAAGAGGAAAGGAGAAGGCCACGAGGACACTCGCCGCCTCGAGCGTAGGGAAGAGAGGAGGAAGTCTAAAGAAGTTAGAGAAGGCCCGAGGAGAAGGCCGGGTACACCTCCGGCTATGAGAAACACCCATCCGGAGCAGAACTCAGAAAAGGCGGATAGGTATTCAGAAGAGTTCCGGACTCGAGATTACCTTCCGGACATCAAAGATGAGGTGAGTCACCTCATCAAGGAAGCACTGAACGCCGGAATGACATCCGACGACCGGAAGGCGGTTAGGCCCCCTACACCCCTTCCGACCGCGAGTACAGGGAAACTTCCGGCCGTGACTTCCAACACTCCCTACGACATAGTGAAAGACATGGGGAGCCAGAGGGCAAATATTTCCTTCCACCAGTTGTTGGAAGACAATAAGACGTACAGGAGGATGCTGATGCTTTCGTTGCGCAGACCACGCAAACCCCGAAAAGAGAAACTTCCGGATGTGTACAGAGTGGAAGGGGGAGACCTGGGACCTCCAGAGATCGAAGTAGAGATCGGAGGTTGTGTCATTCAGAAGGTACCAGTGGACTCCGGCTCGGGCGTCAATATCATGACCGAGGAGACAGCGAACTCCTTGGGATTCCAGACCTTCGAGCCTACATCCCGAGTATTGCGACTGGCCGATCAAACACGCAGAATGCCACTAGGAATGTTGAGCAATGTGAGAACCAACATTGGAGGAGTGGACTTTCAACTGTCCTACATAATACTGCAACCTCTGATGAAGAAAGGTTATGATGTGCTGCTTGGCAGACCTTGGCTATACGATGCCAAAGCAAGGTGTGACTGGAGTAGGAAGAGATTACAGTTCCGTAGCCCTGCGGACCCTCCGACTGTCATTACCGTACCGTGGACCAAGGTACCCCATGAGGGCGAAACACCTTCCACCACCTCCGGTTACACAACCGGAGGGGAGACCAGCTCATCATGCACTTCAGAGACCGAAACGTCGGAAGACTTTGTGGGCTACGTCACTTGCTGCTCCATTGAGGAGGAAGGAGACGAGGTGTATCCGGATGACGAATAGCAACTAGCAGCCGGACTGGGCAGAAGCGAGATCAGTCACACAGAGGGGATTGTTGACCCGAGTGATTGCTGCGAACTGCAGCTCAGTCCAGGTAAAGGCTTGAAGGTGTCAAGCCAGGTACAAGGAGAAGAGTTGAACAGGGTACAGGCGTTTCTTCGCCAGTATGAGGATGTCTTCGCATGGAGGATTGAAGACATGAAAGGCATACCTGCAAGGTATGGAGAGCACAGGATCGACTTGTTGGACGAGGCAGTTCCGGTTCGCCAACGCCAATACAGGCTCAACCCAAAATATTCATTATTGGTGAAGGACGAAATCGATAAGTACCTGAGCGCAGGAATCATCTACCCGGTACTTAGTAGCGAGTGGGTGTCGCCTATCGTGATCGTACCCAAGAAACTGACGGGTAAGATCCGGGTGTGTCAGGACTTCAGGAAGCTGAATGCAGCAACGAGGAAGGACCATCACCCTCTCCCTTTCACGGACTCTATTCTGGACCATGTAGCAGGGCATGAATGCTACAGTTTTCTAGACGGATTTTCCGGCTACAACCAGGTGTCCATCAGGGAACAGGACAAGGACAAAACAACCTTCACAACCGACTGGGGAACCTATGCTTATCACAAGATGCCGTTCGGTCTGTGCAACGCGCCAGCGACGTTCCAGCGGATGATGACAAACATCTTCCAAGAGCACCTGAGGAAGTTCCTAGAAATTTTCATCGACGACTTTTGTGTCTTCGGTAAGAGGTCGGAGCACCTTAACCATCTTCGGCAAACGTTCGACAGATGTAGGGAGAGCAGCTTGTCCTTACACCCTGAGAAATGTTTCTTTTTCATGACCAGCGGAATCCTGCTGGGGCACCGAGTTTCGTCCGATGGCATTGCAGTGGATGTAGAGAAGGTGAAGATTATTCTCGAACTGCAGCCGCCAACGAATCTGCGTGAGTTGAGGGCCTTCCTTGGCCATGTAGGTTATTACAGAAGGTTCATAAATATGTATGCCATCTTGGCAGCCGATCTGACAAAGCTGCTTAAGAAGGATGAACCCTATGTGTGGGGCAAGGAGCAACAGCTGGCCTTTGAAACGCTCAAGGCCAAACTGACGACTGCTCCGGTTCTGAGAAGTCCGGATTGGAACAGACCTTTCCATGTCTATGTAGACACGTCGGCGTTTGCAATCGGGGTGGTTCTCAGTCAGAAGGACGACAACAAGAAAGACTACCCGATTTACTTCGCGAGTCGTCAGTTGTCAGCAGCAGAGAAGAAGTACACGACAACTGAGAGGGAGGCGTTGGGAATGGTGTACTCCTGTAAGAAGTTCCGACATTATTTGATCTGCTATGAGTTCGTGTTTCATGTAGATCATTACGCCTTACAGCACCTGGTGAAGAAGGCGGATCTGTCCGGACGAATTGCCAGGTGGGTGCTACTGCTGCAGGAATTCACCTACACTGTACAGACACGGAAAGGCGTTCACCATGAGAACGCGGACTACCTCTCCCGACTATGGACCGAACCCATAGAGGAGGAAGTAGTGGATGATTTTCCCGACGAACAACTTTTTCAGTTGTCCGCCAGCCATGAGTCCAGGTACGCGGACTTATACAGGTTTCTGCTCACACTCCAATGTCCGGAAGGATTGGATGCGGAGCAGCGCACAGTCTTCGTTCATAAAGCGGGACCTTACCAGCTTCAACAGGGGGTCTTGTTCAAGAAAATGGCAGACGAGAGGTTGTGCAGATGTCTAGAGGAGTCTGAAGTACCGCGAGTTGTCAAAGCCATGCACACAGAAGACGCTGGTGGTCACTACGCCACCAGAAACACAGTGACCAAAATTGTGAATGCAGGATACTGGTGGCCGACGATGTTCAAAGATGTACACGACTACGTTCGCAAATGCGACAGCTGCCAGAGGACGGGAAGGCCGACTCCGACCACGAGATGGCCTCTTACACCAATCATGCCATTAGCACCATTTGAAAAATGGGGGATCGACTTCGTGGGACCAATACAACCTGTCACTAAAGGCACGCGCAGGCGCTACATATTGGTAGCAACAGACTATGCGACCAAGATGGTGGAGGCAGAAGCCACAAGGCACGATGACGCAGCCGCAGTGGCACGGTTCATATTCGAATCAATCATCACCCGCTACGGGTGCCCCCTAGAAATAGTCAGTGACAGAGGGACGCACTTTCTGAATCAGGTGATAGAAAGTTTGACGCGGCACTTCCAGATTAAGCATCGGAAGACTACTCCATACAACCCCAAGGCAAATGGTCTGACAGAGAAGTCCAATGGATTACTCTGTAAGATACTCCTCAAGGTGACTGTAAACCATGCTCATGACTGGGACACCAAGCTACCGGCCGCCTTATGGGCATATAGAACGGCAGAAAAAGTCACCACCAGGCAAACACCTTACTTCCTAGTTTATGGGCAGCATCCGATCTTACCCATCGAATTCGAGATACCTACCAAGAGGACCTTAGATCAGAGAAGGCTGGACGCGGAAGAAAGTCAGGCATATAGACTGCAAGAGGTAATGGCACTGGAGGAAAGACGTCAAGAGGCCGAAGATCGGACAAAGCAATTACAACTCAGGCGGAAGGAGAAGTACGATCGAAGGCTCAAACCAGTACTGCTGGAGAAGGGCGATTTGGTTCTGCTATACGATAGCAGACATGCTAGATTTCCAGGCAAGCTCCACTTGAGGTGGATGGGACCTTACAAGGTGATAGAAGTTTTTCCAAATGGATCCATCCAACTCGCAGAACTGACGGGAGAATGGTTAGGCACCCGCGTGAACGGATGGCGTCTGAAGAAATACCACGTGTAAATGTTCGCGTGGGCGCTCACAATTGAGGAGGGGGGCATGTGGTAACACGCTTTTTGTTTTTTTGCAGAATTTAAACAATTTTAGAAAACTAGTACCAAAGCAGTGTTTGTAGCTAGAGAAGGGTACGCTAAATAGAGTGGATTGATGAGATCGTCACGAGGGCACAAAGAATCACGTAGTCGGATGTACCAACGCCAACGTCTTCGGCGCCTTCGGCAAAAGCTCCTTTTTGAGGTGTCTCTACTCACGCGCCTCTAGCGTATAAGGAAGCTACGCTTCCGGCGCAGACACCTCAGGAGGAGGTTGTGCTAAAGACGTCAGGGGAAGGGCCCGGACCTCTAAAGGCATCCGACCATGAGTGCGCCTTCGGCGAAGCGCCGCTAGCGCGGAAAGGGAAAACCTTCATAACAATCGGGATACACGGTAGATCCAGTTGGTGGAAGTTGCATTAGACAGAGCTCGGGACGCTCGTTCTAACGAGTCCAAGAGCGCCGGAGATGGATCAGGAATGGAGAAGTTATGAGCGTCGGAAAACTCGTAGCCGGACATGCGCCGTTCGCGCTAGGGTTCACAGCCGGAAAGGATTCCCGTACGCCCTCGGCGATGCGCCTTCGGCGGAATCACGTGCTCACAGAAGGAAACCAACTCAGAGTCGGAAGCGCCCTTGGCGGCTGTTCATGGAAGGAAAGCGCCGGTCGGATGTACGCCTCCGACGTGGCGCTGACGGCCGGATGCGCTGGCATGAGTTGCGCTGACGGATATGCGCTGGCAGCAACGGACGAGGCATAAAGAACAAAATAGGCGGTACGACTGCGCGCCGGCGTAATTCGCTCCGGCTGGATGTGCGCCTCCAGCAAGGCGCCGACGGATAACGAACGCACCAGCGGCGACACGCCTCCGGAGAAGGGCGGGTTAGGAAAAGACAACAGGGCCGACGTATACCCTGCAGCGGACTCGAGTCCGGAAGGTGGCGGCGGCGGGAGAATTCAACGTTTAAGCATGCGAATGCGCGCAAGGCGGAGACGTGAATTCGCGCATGCAAAGGGCGAACCGTTAAGCCGTATAGCCGGCTGCGTACGTTGCAACCAGTAAGAACGTTGGACGTTTTTGAAATCGGAGAAGAAAAGACTGCGCTCCAGTCTCATTCTCTCATTCTTGACTTTGCGATTTCCAGTTCCAAGATTACGCGCAAGGGCGGAGCGACCTGCAGTGAGAGTAGAGAGTGCGGAGACGAGTTGCGCAAGGATCTTGGCGGACCTTGAAAGAATTGGAGTAGCGATCTCGAACGAGCGCAGAGAGAGTGAGCAGTCAGTGCTTGAGTGGCCGACGCGCAGTGGCGATTGTGAGAGAGCGAGCGAAAGGGAGAACGTTTGTGTGTGTGCAGGCAACGCAATGTCGAAGGTTCCCCAGCTGCGAGTGTCTCCACTCAGGGTGCCACAGATCGGTCTACGCGCATTTCAAGATGTGCTGTTGAGGTTGAAGCTCGATTTTCTCCTATGGGGGTGGAATTGGACGTGTCCGGAGATGGTGCGCGAGTATCTGCAAGAGAGACACAAGCCTTCTCGCGGATTTCGCCCACACCCAGAGAGATGGGAAATTGGCAATTGGGCGCAGGTGTTGGGCAGGTGTGCCGGCGAGGAAGGGGATCTCCTCTTCGAGGCCGACAGCGTGAAAGTGTCCCAAGAGGAAGAAGTCTCTTACAATGAGCTCTTCAAGGTGGCTAGACATCCCAAGAACGGTTTCCGGACTCGGGATTACAAGGATCGATTGCGGAGAAATGTCGCGACAGCATTGCTGCAGATATTGCAGCCGACCAAGACCGCTTACATGCATGGTTGGCAGGTAGAGTTCGTGGAGCTAGTGTTGTCAGGAGCTCCGGTGCATTGGGCACGACTTCTGTGGAAGGTGACGCGCCAACATGCGCAAGAAGAGAGGGGAGGAACGCTCAATCATCTATCGCCTTACTTAATCGTGTTTTACCGGGCGATGGGATGTTTGACGAATGCTGAGAAAACTCGGTTTCCGCAGCTGAGCCGGTCTTATCCAGGTAGATATTCGAGGGAGGCCGAAGTAGACACGGATCCGGACGAGGAACCTGCCAGTACGCCTCCGGCTCCGGCTCCAGCCAGAGCAGCAGAAGAACGTCGAAGTGAGCGCATTCCGCGCAAGCGGAAGTGGGATGAGAGACCTGAGGACAGGCAGCCGGAAGTACCAGCTGCGCCGACTCGTGGTCGGCCCACCCCCGAGCCTCATAGTCGACCAAAACAGAGGGCACGCAGAATGCCAACTGTTACTGAGGAGACCAGGCGAACTCCGACCCGGCGGAATCTCACACAGGAAGAGATAATCACTCAGGTTCTAGGGAAGACGGCAGAAACCTCTGCACAGAAGGCACCACGGCCTTCGGGAGGAGATGGACGGACTGACAGCCGGCCGACTGCGAGTCGGATGACTGAAGGTCGACAGACGGAAGGAAGGCCAACTGAACGGCGCGTTGAACCGGACAGCAGGCCGGAGGCGGAAGAGAGTTTGGCTGACGAGCCAACAATCCTCAGAGGGTCGTCTTCGGCGGAAGGCACTTCTGGAAGAACGCCACCAACAAGTAGGCCAAGTGGAGTCAAGACGCGCAGGGTGTATCCGACTCCCAGTCGGACAACTGCTGGCCGGCCGACTGCGAGTCGGACAACAGAGAGTCAGCCGGATTCGCCGACTGCGAGACGGATGGAGCCAACGACCAGTGTGCGGACGCCTTCGGCGGACGCACCTTCAGCAAGGACACCTTCCGCGCAGATTGTGCCGGAAGGACAGGCAGCAGAAGCGGGCGGTGCAAGAGCGACAAAAGTCACTGCGGCGTCGACCCCTTCACAAACCGAAGATCGAGCCGGAACAGGGGCTCAAGCAGTGGGATCTCCCACTGCCCTGGATATTTTAGCAGGCAGTGGAGCAGCAGTCGCAGCAGAAGCTGCTGCGCGCCACAGTTCCAGGGAGTCGCCAAGGGATTCGGTGGCGACTGAAATCCTCGCGACTGAGGATGATACGAGCTCGGAAGAGCAAGAAGAGGAGTCAGTGCAGAAAACGCCAACAGGGGTGCTGTGCGAACAGATAGTTCCACTCCTGCGATATCTGGATCGCAAGACATCCAAATACGGAAGTGCCTTAAAACCGCAGTCTTATGTGGAGACAATCAGGCGAAGGACGAGGAGCAAGGTGGCAAGGTGGGCCTCTAGATGCGGAGTATATGTGGATAGGAACACCGCCCTCCGACAACACCTGGCGGTCACCCAGAAGCTGTACCAAGCCTTGCAGCAGCAGAAGGAGGATGCGGCGACGAAGAGTCAGGCGGAGGCCGAACTAATACGGGCAAGGATCGAGTCGGAACTGCAGGAGGAGCGGAGACAGAACGAAGTCCTAGCAGCCGAGCTTGCGCGCCAGACGCGCGCCTTAGAGGAAAGTCAACGAGCCCGGAAGGAGGATGAGGAGTTGTTGTGCAACTTGCAAACCGAGTGCTCGGATTTGAGGACACAACGTGCGGATTTAGAAATGCAGCTGGCAGAGGTGGAGAGCAGCAGCAGGGCACGAGGAGAGTTGGCGGCACGGGTGACTCGTTGTCTAAACGGATACACCCATTGGGAGGTGGCAGCTCAAGAGAGGGTTACACTCCGGGAGTTCGAGCTTCGGGCGGCGGCATTGACGGAAGGTGACAGTCGGAGTCGGCGGCGAGTGGCAAGGAAATTAGAAACTTTTCTGTCGGGTGCGCGCGACACTATGGCGCACTTGCAGTCGGAAGTCACTGCAGCGCTCCGACGCCTGGGGTTACGCAGCCGGTCGGAAGACTGGCAGGGTAGAGATAGTACGCGGAGCAGTCCGGCGCGCAGGAGGCGCAGCACCGGATCTGCTGAGTGCAGTAGAGTAGTTTGGTTTCGCGCAGATGCTGCGAGTGGTAGATAGGATAGCGTAGTGCTAGTTAGGATCTTTTGAGGGTATAAAGTAGATCAAGGCGTTTTGCCTTGGGACTCTTCCAGTTTCGGAAGTGCAGATCAGGAACTCACTTTCTTGGCGTGTTTGTGCATTTTTGGTCCTGGCACCACGTAGAGAAGCTGCAGCATAGCGAAGTTACCGTATGTTGTAGTTGAAGGCCTTCGGCTGAATGTTCAGAGCTAGTACCCGGTTAGAGACTTGAGTAGTGCGGATCTGCACCTGCGGGTGATTTCTGATACTCAGAGCCGGCTGCGAGTTAGAGACTTGAACAGTTCTCCCTTACTCCTTCGAGTGACATATCCTGATTGTACTCCTACGGGAAGTTTCCCCTGAATGCCAATGTGAAGTTTCATTACTTCGTGTAAACCTTGGTTTGTAATTCAGGTTGTGTGTGTGTTACTGGATCGTGTTTTCAGTAAGTTCTCAGTCGGGTCTGCACTCCCTGCGTTTTGTGTGATAGTCGAGGGTGACGTCCACGGCGTACGTAGAGGCTTCGTTCCGAAGTGAGAAGTCCAGTCCGGGTACCCCCGCTAGTTCCTGGCGGAAGGGCAGTAAAAGCCGGAGTGGGAGGCACTTCCTGCAGAACCTCTGAGTGAACTTGCGAGACACTTTCCTCCTGAAATCCGAAGCGGAGGTCCTGACCGACCTCCGAGTTGTGCTTTTTGCCAGTTTCAGGTGTGTGTGTGTGTGTGTTGAGTGACCAAGCTGTACCGTGCATCCTCCGAGCATCCTCCGAGTTGAGTTCCTCCTCCGAGTCGAGCCTCCGAGTCGAGCACTACAGTATTCTGGGAGTGACAGTTGCCTAGAATTCAAACTCTACCAAAAGTCTGTTAAACGTGACACTTTTACTCTGTGTGTTGCCTCTGTCCCTGTGGGTTCGATCTTTTTACCACCATACTGCAGTTTTAGCCTTTGGTGGGTTATTACAGTTACGCAGCCGGTCGGAAGACTGGCAGGGTAGAGATAGTACGCGGAGCAGTCCGGCGCGCAGGAGGCGCAGCACCGGATCTGCCGAGTGCAGTAGAGTAGTTTGGTTTCGCGCAGATGCTGCGAGTGGTAGATAGGATAGCGTAGTGCTAGTTAGGATCTTTTGAGAGTATAAAGTAGATCAAGGCGTTTTGCCTTGGGACTCTTCCAGTTTCGGAAGTGCAGATCAGGAACTCACTTTCTTGGCGTGTTTGTGCATTTTGGTCCTGGCACCACGTAGAGAAGCTGCAGCATAGCGAAGTTACCGTATGTTGTAGTTGAAGGCCTTCGGCTGAATGTTCAGAGCTAGTACCCGGTTAGAGACTTGAGTAGTGCGGATCTGCACCTGCGGGTGATTTCTGATACTCAGAGCCGGCTGCGAGTTAGATACTTGAACAGTTCCCCCTTACTCCTTCGAGTGACATATCCTGATTGTACTCCTACGGGAAGTTTCCCCTGAATGCCAATGTGAAGTTTCATTACTTCGTGTAAACCTTGGTTTGTAATTCAGGTTGTGTGTGTGTTACTGGATCGTGTTTTCAGTAAGTTCTCAGTCGGGTCTGCACTCCCTGCGTTTTGTGTGATAGTCGAGGGTGACGTCCACGGCGTACGTAGAGGCTTTGTTCCGAAGTGAGAAGTCCAGTCCGGGTACCCCCGCTAGTTCCTGGCGGAAGGGCAGTAAAAGCCGGAGTGGGAGGCACTTCCTGCAGAACCTCTGAGTGAACTTGCGAGACACTTTCCTCCTGAAATCCGAAGCGGAGGTCCTGACCGACCTCCGAGTTGTGCTTTTTGCCAGTTTCAGGTGTGTGTGTGTGTGTGTTGAGTGACCAAGCTGTACCGTGCATCCTCCGAGCATCCTCCGAGTTGAGTTCCTCCTCCGAGTCGAGCCTCCGAGTCGAGCACTACAGTATTCTGGGAGTGACAGTTGCCTAGAATTCAAACTCTACCAAAAGTCTGTTAAACGTGACACTTTTACTCTGTGTGTTGCCTCTGTCCCTGTGGGTTCGATCTTTTTACCACCATACTGCAGTTTTAGCCTTTGGTGGGTTATTACATAAGGAGCAGACAACTTCTTTTTGGCGCCGCTGCCGGGGACAGTGCGTCAACACCAGAAACCTTGAGCAGCAATGCTCGGTGAATGTCGACGAGCGATAGTGTGGGAAACCTGAGTGCGAGAACCACACGGAAACTCCGTCGAGATTCAGAAAAAGCCGTGGAAACAAAACGGCGAACTAAAAAGAAGACTCCCGGTGAGGAATCTGCAGAAAGATCGCCATCACCGACTACTGGAAGACAAAGGCGTTCCAGTTCACCTACCGAGAGCATTGAGCTAACAGTTCTATTGGACATCCCTCCGACGGGAACTCTTCCTGAGTTTGGCCAACCTAGGATCAGTCCGTCGACAGGATCACCGATGGCAGAACATCAAGCCAATCTCCGCCAGGTGTTTTCCCAACCTACCACCAAACATTCGTATCCAAGATACACGGGAACGGGCGACGACGATGATGCAGATTCATACATAAAGCTCTTCGAGTCTGTCTCCATCGCCAATCGTGAGACCAGTGATGAAGACAGATTACGAATCTTTCCTAGCCTGCTACGCAGACGAGCGCGTAGCTGGTACAACCATGAGAGCACCGACCCCACTGGCATCCGGACCTGGGCTCAGCTCAAGGAAAAGTTTCTGAAGCGGTTCCGCGAACTCGGATATGACAGTCGAGTTCTGACCCGGCTTCGAAATCTTCGACGCGAGCGGAAGGAGAATCTTCGAGACTACACTGAGAGATTCCAAGACCTCCTAGATCGAATTCCGAAGACAGGCCCGGGAGAACCGTATTCGGTACAACAGGCAGTGGATTGGTATGTGACAGGGCTCTCAAGAGAAATGGAGACCTTCTGTAGGAGAGGCAAGACTGACACAATCCAAGATGTGATAGCTTCCGCGGAGACCTTTGAGACGTCAACCCTTGACACTCGAAGACGCGACCGACGGTCGACGAAGAAGAAGTCGCAAGGCGGACGTCGGAAGAGAAGGAACTCGCCTTCCTCGACAGAAGAATCAAGCTCCTCCGAATCAAGTTCTTCCTCGGAAGAGGAAGAGGACTCGTCATCTTCAGAAGAAGAAAGACGGAAGAAGAAACGCAGTGCGATCAAGAAGAAGGATCGAGGTAAGGGAATCCCAGTGAAGACTCAAGGGGACATCGCAGCCAAGGTAGACAACCTGGTGAAGAATTTTGCGGACCTGAAAGTTCATGTAGTGGGAGGCCAAGACCGACGTAAATCACCTGCGAGACAACGAGCGAATCTCTGGTGTACTACGTGCGGGCAGGTGGGACATGCCAACACGGAGTGCATGTCCGCGAGGCCATCTTACCCAGTGAATGCGGTCGAATGGGCACCACAGTGGGAGAACCCCATGTATTATACTGAGCCGCCTATGTATTATGCTGAGCAGGTTGAGGACACCGCCTACTCGGTACAGACAGCTCCAGCTACAACTCCGAACCCACCGGTGCATATACCGCGCTTTGTTCCGAGGGAAATGGCGGGTACACTCCCACCAAGACGCATGGCACCTCCAGGAAATCACACAGGAAATAACCGACCTCGAGCACAATTCGATGGTTGCTACAACTGCGGAGACATGGGGCATTACGCGCCAAGTTGTCCCCACCCGAGGAGGCCAATGGGGTATGCACCATTGTGCAGCAATTGCAAGAAGTCCGGACATACAGCAGCTGAATGTGACCAGCCCCAAATCCCTAGGCCAGCCGTGCGTTTCGTATCAACACCTGGCAAGGAAGAAGTGCAAGTCAACCAGGTAGAACTGAGTCTGGACCCAGCTGAAGGAGACGAAGTATGGCCAGAGGAAGAAGTAATGTGCGGTCGGGTAGAAACCCGAAGTTCGAAGAGGAAAGGAGAAGGCCACGAGGACACTCGCCGCCTCGAGCGTAGGGAAGAAAGGAGGAAGTCTAAAGAAGTTAGAGAAGGCCAAAGGAGAAGGCCGGGTACACCTCCGGCTATGAGAAACACCCAGCCGGAGCAGAACTCAGACAAGGCGGACAGGTATTCAGAAGAGTTCCGGACTCGAGATTACCTTCCGGACATCAAAGATGAGGTGAGTCACCTCATCAAGGAAGCACTGGGCGCCGGAATGACATCCGACGACCGGAAGGCGGTTAGGCCCCCTACACCCCTTCCGACCGCGAGTACAGGGAAACTTCCGGCCGTGACTTCCAGTACTCCTGTAATAACCCACCAAAGGCTAAAACTGCAGTATGGTGGTAAAAAGATCGAACCCACAGGGACAGAGGCAACACACAGAGTAAAAGTGTCACGTTTAACAGACTTTTGGTAGAGTTTGAATTCTAGGCGACTGTCACTCCCAGAAATACTGTAGTGCTCGACTCGGAGGCTCGACTCGGAGGAGGAACTCAACTCGGAGGATGCTCGGAGGATGCACGGTACAGCTTGGTCACTCAACACACACACACACACACACCTGAAACTGGCAAAAAGCACAACTCGGAGGTCGGTCAGGACCTCCGCTTCGGATTTCAGGAGGAAAGTGTCTCGCAAGTTCACTCAGAGGTTCTGCAGGAAGTGCCTCCCACTCCGGCTTTTACTGCCCTTCCGCCAGGAACTAGCGGGGGTACCCGGACTGGACTTCTCACTTCGGAACGAAGCCTCTACGTACGCCGTGGACGTCACCCTCGACTATCACACAAAACGCAGGGAGTGCAGACCCGACTGAGAACTTACTGAAAACACGATCCAGTAACACACACACAACCTGAATTACAAACCAAGGTTTACACGAAGTAATGAAACTTCACATTGGCATTCAGGGGAAACTTCCCGTAGGAGTACAATCAGGATATGTCACTCGAAGGAGTAAGGGGGAACTGTTCAAGTATCTAACTCGCAGCCGGCTCTGAGTATCAGAAATCACCCGCAGGTGCAGATCCGCACTACTCAAGTCTCTAACCGGTTACTAGCTCTGAACATTCAGCCGAAGGCCTTCAACTACAACATACGGTAACTTCGCTATGCTGCAGCTTCTCTACGTGGTGCCAGGACCAAATGCACAAACACGCCAAGAAAGTGAGTTCCTGATCTGCACTTCCGAAACTGGAAGAGTCGCCAGCGGCGACTCTTCCAGTTTCGCGGCAGCGGCGGCGGCAGCAGCAGCGCCAAAAAGAAGTTGTCGGCTCCTTATGTAATAACCCACCAAAGGCTAAAACTGCAGTATGGTGGTAAAAAGATCGAACCCACAGGGACAGAGGCAACACACAGAGTAAAAGTGTCACATTTAACAGACTTTTGGTAGAGTTTGAATTCTAGGCGACTGTCACTCCCAGAAATACTGCAGTGCTCGACTCGGAGGCTCGACTCGGAGGAGGATCTCAACTCGGAGGATGCTCGGAGGATGCACGGTACAGCTTGGTCACTCAACACACACACACACACCTGAAACTGGCAAAAAGCACAACTCGGAGGTCGGTCAGGACCTCCGCTTCGGATTTCAGGAGGAAAGTGTCTCGCAAGTTCACTCAGAGGTTCTGCAGGAAGTGCCTCCCACTCCGGCTTTTACTGCCCTTCCGCCAGGAACTAGCGGGGGTACCCGGACTGGACTTCTCACTTCGGAACGAAGCCTCTACGTACGCCGTGGACGTCACCCTCGACTATCACACAAAACGCAGGGAGTGCAGACCCGACTGAGAACTTACTGAAAACACGATCCAGTAACACACACACAACCTGAATTACAAACCAAGGTTTACACGAAGTAATGAAACTTCACATTGGCATTCAGGGGAAACTTCCCGTAGGAGTACAATCAGGATATGTCACTCGAAGGAGTAAGGGGGAACTGTTCAAGTCTCTAACTCGCAGCCGGCTCTGAGCATCAGAAATCACCCGCAGGTGCAGATCCGCACTACTCAAGTCTCTAACCGGGTGCGAGCTCTGAACATTCAGCCGAAGGCCTTCAACTACAACATACGGTAACTTCGCTATGCTGCAGCTTCTCTACGTGGTGCCAGGACCAAAATGCACAAACACGCCAAGAAAGTGAGTTCCTGATCTGCACTTCCGAAACTGGAAGAGTCAAAAGGCAAAACGCCTTGAACTACTTTATACCTTCTAAGGTCCTAACTAACACTACACTACCCGCTAGGGTGCGAGCCGCAACAGATCCTACACCTGAGAAGTCGGCGGCTACCTTCCCCTCTAACTTACAACCTAAATCTAACCCTAACCCTAAATCTAAATCCTAAGCCTACTGTACAGAGCCGCCAGCGTCTTTACATCCGAGATCTGAGGCTGAATATGTGCAGGCATGCGTGGCCGACCGAGATCAACGGTCCCACCAAATTTCAGATCCATCCGACCGTCCATCGCAAAGATATGGACTCCGCAAGATCTCTGAACCGCATCCGGTTTGCCGACCTTGAGTTCGCCGACTCCGAGTTTGCCGACTTGAAGTTCGCCGACCTCGAGTTCGCCGACTCCGAGTTCTCCGAAGGCGTTGACCGCCGAAGACGCACTTCCGCATCTTTGCCTATTTGTAACAGTCACTCCCGACACCCATAACTCACAGATCCTTGATCCGTTTCAAGAGTTCTTGGGCTCGTTGGAACGAGCGCGTCGAGCTCTTTCTAACGAGACCCTAATTGAGTCAAACCGTTACGAGTTGAAAGAGTTATGCCGGTTTTATCCTTGGCCGAAGGCACACTGTCAAAGGCTTGTTATCTGTTATCGCCGAAGGCGCCCGCACGATGTTTCGCCGACTCCGAGTTCTCTGACCTCAAGTTTGCCGACCTCGAGTTCGCTGACTTGAAGTTCGCCGACCTCGAGTTCGCCGACCTCAAGTTTGCCGACTCCGAGTTTGCTGACTTGAAGTTCTTTGACCTCGAGTTTGCCAACCTCAAGTTTGCCGACTCCGAGTTTGCTGACTTGAAGTTCGCCGACCTCGAGTTTGCCGACCTCAAGTTCTCCGACCTCGAGTTTTCCGACCTCGAGTTCTTCGACCTCGAGTTTGCCGACCTCAAGTTTGCCGACTCCGAGTTTGCTGACTTGAAGTTCTTTGACCTCGAGTTCGCCGACCTCAAGTTTTCCGACCTCGAGTTTTCCGACCTCGAGTTCTCCGACCTCGAGTTCGCCGACCTCAAGTTTGCCGACTCCGAGTTTGCCGACTTGAAGTTGACACGAAGACGTCCGTCGCCGAAGGCGAACATCTAGGGCCGAAGGTGGATATTCTGCTAACGACGAACTCCTTCCGCCTATCCGTAGGCGTTCTCCTTCGCATCTTCCGACAGTCACAACTCCCTGAGTCCTCATCCGTTCCAGGCGTTCTTGGTCTCGTTAGAACGAGCGCGTTGAGCTCTTTCCAACGAGACCCTAAGTAACTCAAGGCGTTAAGAATTTAGGAAGTTATGAGTGATCTACCGCCGAAGGTGCTCGAAGCGAGTCCTGCAGCGTGAACCGCCCGTTCCATTCCAAGCGTTCCACTGTGGCCTAAGCCCAAAACCCCTCGACTGTCCTCGATCCTCTTTTTACTCTGGCTTTGCGTACCGATTACTATTTACAGCTGCTACCACGGTACTTACTAATCAAAAATGTTCTAATTCCGACGAAAAACAAAAAGTGGGTTACCACATGCCCCCCTCCTCAATTGTGAGCGCCCACGCGAACATTTGGCTTGAGGGTCTGCCATTGGTGATCCTGTCAACGGACTGCTCCTAGGTTGGCCTGACCCAGGAAGAGTTCCTGTCGGAGGGATTTCCAATAGAACCGTTAGCTCAATGCTCGCAGTAGGTGAACTAGAACGCCCTTGGCTCCCAGCAATCGGCGATGGCGATCTTTCTGCAGAGTTCTCACTTTGAGTCTTCTTTGTAGTTCGCTGTTTTTCTTCTACAGCTTCTTTTTTTTTTTTTTTTTTTTTTTCCGAATCTCGACGGAGCTTACGTGTGGCTCTCGCACTCAGGTCCCCCACACCATCGCTCGTCGACATTCACCGAGCATTCATCTCAAAAGTTCACTCAGAGGCTCTGCAGGTAGTGACTCCCACTCCGGCTTTTACTGCCCTTCCGCCAGGAACTAGCGTAGGGTACCCGGACTGGACTTCCCACTTCGGAACGAAGCCTCTTCATACGCCGTGGACGTCACCCTCGACTCACACCAAACGCAGGGAGTGCAGGCCCGACTGAGGACTTAACTGAGATTGCTGCTCAAGTACTCTGGTGTTGACACACTGTCCCCGGCAGCGGCGCCAAAAAGAAGTTGTCGGCTCCTTATGTAATAACCCACCAAAGGCTAAAACTGCAGTATGGTGGTAAAAAGATCGAACCCACAGGGACAGAGGCAACACACAGAGTAAAAGTGTCACATTTAACAGACTTTTGGTAGAGTTTGAATTCTAGGCGACTGTCACTCCCAGAAATACTGCAGTGCTCGACTCGGAGGCTCGACTCGGAGGAGGATCTCAACTCGGAGGATGCTCGGAGGATGCACGGTACAGCTTGGTCACTCAACACACACACACACACCTGAAACTGGCAAAAAGCACAACTCGGAGGTCGGTCAGGACCTCCGCTTCGGATTTCAGGAGGAAAGTGTCTCGCAAGTTCACTCAGAGGTTCTGCAGGAAGTGCCTCCCACTCCGGCTTTTACTGCCCTTCCGCCAGGAACTAGCGGGGGTACCCGGACTGGACTTCTCACTTCGGAACGAAGCCTCTACGTACGCCGTGGACGTCACCCTCGACTATCACACAAAACGCAGGGAGTGCAGACCCGACTGAGAACTTACTGAAAACACGATCCAGTAACACACACACAACCTGAATTACAAACCAAGGTTTACACGAAGTAATGAAACTTCACATTGGCATTCAGGGGAAACTTCCCGTAGGAGTACAATCAGGATATGTCACTCGAAGGAGTAAGGGGGAACTGTTCAAGTCTCTAACTCGCAGCCGGCTCTGAGCATCAGAAATCACCCGCAGGTGCAGATCCGCACTACTCAAGTCTCTAACCGGGTGCGAGCTCTGAACATTCAGCCGAAGGCCTTCAACTACAACATACGGTAACTTCGCTATGCTGCAGCTTCTCTACGTGGTGCCAGGACCAAAATGCACAAACACGCCAAGAAAGTGAGTTCCTGATCTGCACTTCCGAAACTGGAAGAGTCAAAAGGCAAAACGCCTTGAACTACTTTATACCTTCTAAGGTCCTAACTAACACTACACTACCCGCTAGGGTGCGAGCCGCAACAGATCCTACACCTGAGAAGTCGGCGGCTACCTTCCCCTCTAACTTACAACCTAAATCTAACCCTAACCCTAAATCTAAATCCTAAGCCTACTGTACAGAGCCGCCAGCGTCTTTACATCCGAGATCTGAGGCTGAATATGTGCAGGCATGCGTGGCCGACCGAGATCAACGGTCCCACCAAATTTCAGATCCATCCGACCGTCCATCGCAAAGATATGGACTCCGCAAGATCTCTGAACCGCATCCGGTTTGCCGACCTTGAGTTCGCCGACTCCGAGTTTGCCGACTTGAAGTTCGCCGACCTCGAGTTCGCCGACTCCGAGTTCTCCGAAGGCGTTGACCGCCGAAGACGCACTTCCGCATCTTTGCCTATTTGTAACAGTCACTCCCGACACCCATAACTCACAGATCCTTGATCCGTTTCAAGAGTTCTTGGGCTCGTTGGAACGAGCGCGTCGAGCTCTTTCTAACGAGACCCTAATTGAGTCAAACCGTTACGAGTTGAAAGAGTTATGCCGGTTTTATCCTTGGCCGAAGGCACACTGTCAAAGGCTTGTTATCTGTTATCGCCGAAGGCGCCCGCACGATGTTTCGCCGACTCCGAGTTCTCTGACCTCAAGTTTGCCGACCTCGAGTTCGCTGACTTGAAGTTCGCCGACCTCGAGTTCGCCGACCTCAAGTTTGCCGACTCCGAGTTTGCTGACTTGAAGTTCTTTGACCTCGAGTTTGCCAACCTCAAGTTTGCCGACTCCGAGTTTGCTGACTTGAAGTTCGCCGACCTCGAGTTTGCCGACCTCAAGTTCTCCGACCTCGAGTTTTCCGACCTCGAGTTCTTCGACCTCGAGTTTGCCGACCTCAAGTTTGCCGACTCCGAGTTTGCTGACTTGAAGTTCTTTGACCTCGAGTTCGCCGACCTCAAGTTTTCCGACCTCGAGTTTTCCGACCTCGAGTTCTCCGACCTCGAGTTCGCCGACCTCAAGTTTGCCGACTCCGAGTTTGCCGACTTGAAGTTGACACGAAGACGTCCGTCGCCGAAGGCGAACATCTAGGGCCGAAGGTGGATATTCTGCTAACGACGAACTCCTTCCGCCTATCCGTAGGCGTTCTCCTTCGCATCTTCCGACAGTCACAACTCCCTGAGTCCTCATCCGTTCCAGGCGTTCTTGGTCTCGTTAGAACGAGCGCGTTGAGCTCTTTCCAACGAGACCCTAAGTAACTCAAGGCGTTAAGAATTTAGGAAGTTATGAGTGATCTACCGCCGAAGGTGCTCGAAGCGAGTCCTGCAGCGTGAACCGCCCGTTCCATTCCAAGCGTTCCACTGTGGCCTAAGCCCAAAACCCCTCGACTGTCCTCGATCCTCTTTTTACTCTGGCTTTGCGTACCGATTACTATTTACAGCTGCTACCACGGTACTTACTAATCAAAAATGTTCTAATTCCGACGAAAAACAAAAAGTGGGTTACCACATGCCCCCCTCCTCAATTGTGAGCGCCCACGCGAACATTTGGCTTGAGGGTCTGCCATTGGTGATCCTGTCAACGGACTGCTCCTAGGTTGGCCTGACCCAGGAAGAGTTCCTGTCGGAGGGATTTCCAATAGAACCGTTAGCTCAATGCTCGCAGTAGGTGAACTAGAACGCCCTTGGCTCCCAGCAATCGGCGATGGCGATCTTTCTGCAGAGTTCTCACTTTGAGTCTTCTTTGTAGTTCGCTGTTTTTCTTCTACAGCTTCTTTTTTTTTTTTTTTTTTTTTTTCCGAATCTCGACGGAGCTTACGTGTGGCTCTCGCACTCAGGTCCCCCACACCATCGCTCGTCGACATTCACCGAGCATTCATCTCAAAAGTTCACTCAGAGGCTCTGCAGGTAGTGACTCCCACTCCGGCTTTTACTGCCCTTCCGCCAGGAACTAGCGTAGGGTACCCGGACTGGACTTCCCACTTCGGAACGAAGCCTCTTCATACGCCGTGGACGTCACCCTCGACTCACACCAAACGCAGGGAGTGCAGGCCCGACTGAGGACTTAACTGAGATTGCTGCTCAAGTACTCTGGTGTTGACACACTGTCCCCGGCAGCGGCGCCAAAAAGAAGTTGTCGGCTCCTTATGTAATAACCCACCAAAGGCTAAAACTGCAGTATGGTGGTAAAAAGATCGAACCCACAGGGACAGAGGCAACACACAGAGTAAAAGTGTCACATTTAACAGACTTTTGGTAGAGTTTGAATTCTAGGCGACTGTCACTCCCAGAAATACTGCAGTGCTCGACTCGGAGGCTCGACTCGGAGGAGGATCTCAACTCGGAGGATGCTCGGAGGATGCACGGTACAGCTTGGTCACTCAACACACACACACACACCTGAAACTGGCAAAAAGCACAACTCGGAGGTCGGTCAGGACCTCCGCTTCGGATTTCAGGAGGAAAGTGTCTCGCAAGTTCACTCAGAGGTTCTGCAGGAAGTGCCTCCCACTCCGGCTTTTACTGCCCTTCCGCCAGGAACTAGCGGGGGTACCCGGACTGGACTTCTCACTTCGGAACGAAGCCTCTACGTACGCCGTGGACGTCACCCTCGACTATCACACAAAACGCAGGGAGTGCAGACCCGACTGAGAACTTACTGAAAACACGATCCAGTAACACACACACAACCTGAATTACAAACCAAGGTTTACACGAAGTAATGAAACTTCACATTGGCATTCAGGGGAAACTTCCCGTAGGAGTACAATCAGGATATGTCACTCGAAGGAGTAAGGGGGAACTGTTCAAGTCTCTAACTCGCAGCCGGCTCTGAGCATCAGAAATCACCCGCAGGTGCAGATCCGCACTACTCAAGTCTCTAACCGGGTGCGAGCTCTGAACATTCAGCCGAAGGCCTTCAACTACAACATACGGTAACTTCGCTATGCTGCAGCTTCTCTACGTGGTGCCAGGACCAAAATGCACAAACACGCCAAGAAAGTGAGTTCCTGATCTGCACTTCCGAAACTGGAAGAGTCAAAAGGCAAAACGCCTTGAACTACTTTATACCTTCTAAGGTCCTAACTAACACTACACTACCCGCTAGGGTGCGAGCCGCAACAGATCCTACACCTGAGAAGTCGGCGGCTACCTTCCCCTCTAACTTACAACCTAAATCTAACCCTAACCCTAAATCTAAATCCTAAGCCTACTGTACAGAGCCGCCAGCGTCTTTACATCCGAGATCTGAGGCTGAATATGTGCAGGCATGCGTGGCCGACCGAGATCAACGGTCCCACCAAATTTCAGATCCATCCGACCGTCCATCGCAAAGATATGGACTCCGCAAGATCTCTGAACCGCATCCGGTTTGCCGACCTTGAGTTCGCCGACTCCGAGTTTGCCGACTTGAAGTTCGCCGACCTCGAGTTCGCCGACTCCGAGTTCTCCGAAGGCGTTGACCGCCGAAGACGCACTTCCGCATCTTTGCCTATTTGTAACAGTCACTCCCGACACCCATAACTCACAGATCCTTGATCCGTTTCAAGAGTTCTTGGGCTCGTTGGAACGAGCGCGTCGAGCTCTTTCTAACGAGACCCTAATTGAGTCAAACCGTTACGAGTTGAAAGAGTTATGCCGGTTTTATCCTTGGCCGAAGGCACACTGTCAAAGGCTTGTTATCTGTTATCGCCGAAGGCGCCCGCACGATGTTTCGCCGACTCCGAGTTCTCTGACCTCAAGTTTGCCGACCTCGAGTTCGCTGACTTGAAGTTCGCCGACCTCGAGTTCGCCGACCTCAAGTTTGCCGACTCCGAGTTTGCTGACTTGAAGTTCTTTGACCTCGAGTTTGCCAACCTCAAGTTTGCCGACTCCGAGTTTGCTGACTTGAAGTTCGCCGACCTCGAGTTTGCCGACCTCAAGTTCTCCGACCTCGAGTTTTCCGACCTCGAGTTCTTCGACCTCGAGTTTGCCGACCTCAAGTTTGCCGACTCCGAGTTTGCTGACTTGAAGTTCTTTGACCTCGAGTTCGCCGACCTCAAGTTTTCCGACCTCGAGTTTTCCGACCTCGAGTTCTCCGACCTCGAGTTCGCCGACCTCAAGTTTGCCGACTCCGAGTTTGCCGACTTGAAGTTGACACGAAGACGTCCGTCGCCGAAGGCGAACATCTAGGGCCGAAGGTGGATATTCTGCTAACGACGAACTCCTTCCGCCTATCCGTAGGCGTTCTCCTTCGCATCTTCCGACAGTCACAACTCCCTGAGTCCTCATCCGTTCCAGGCGTTCTTGGTCTCGTTAGAACGAGCGCGTTGAGCTCTTTCCAACGAGACCCTAAGTAACTCAAGGCGTTAAGAATTTAGGAAGTTATGAGTGATCTACCGCCGAAGGTGCTCGAAGCGAGTCCTGCAGCGTGAACCGCCCGTTCCATTCCAAGCGTTCCACTGTGGCCTAAGCCCAAAACCCCTCGACTGTCCTCGATCCTCTTTTTACTCTGGCTTTGCGTACCGATTACTATTTACAGCTGCTACCACGGTACTTACTAATCAAAAATGTTCTAATTCCGACGAAAAACAAAAAGTGGGTTACCACATGCCCCCCTCCTCAATTGTGAGCGCCCACGCGAACATTTGGCTTGAGGGTCTGCCATTGGTGATCCTGTCAACGGACTGCTCCTAGGTTGGCCTGACCCAGGAAGAGTTCCTGTCGGAGGGATTTCCAATAGAACCGTTAGCTCAATGCTCGCAGTAGGTGAACTAGAACGCCCTTGGCTCCCAGCAATCGGCGATGGCGATCTTTCTGCAGAGTTCTCACTTTGAGTCTTCTTTGTAGTTCGCTGTTTTTCTTCTACAGCTTCTTTTTTTTTTTTTTTTTTTTTTTCCGAATCTCGACGGAGCTTACGTGTGGCTCTCGCACTCAGGTCCCCCACACCATCGCTCGTCGACATTCACCGAGCATTCATCTCAAAAGTTCACTCAGAGGCTCTGCAGGTAGTGACTCCCACTCCGGCTTTTACTGCCCTTCCGCCAGGAACTAGCGTAGGGTACCCGGACTGGACTTCCCACTTCGGAACGAAGCCTCTTCATACGCCGTGGACGTCACCCTCGACTCACACCAAACGCAGGGAGTGCAGGCCCGACTGAGGACTTAACTGAGATTGCTGCTCAAGTACTCTGGTGTTGACACACTGTCCCCGGCAGCGGCGCCAAAAAGAAGTTGTCGGCTCCTTATGTAATAACCCACCAAAGGCTAAAACTGCAGTATGGTGGTAAAAAGATCGAACCCACAGGGACAGAGGCAACACACAGAGTAAAAGTGTCACATTTAACAGACTTTTGGTAGAGTTTGAATTCTAGGCGACTGTCACTCCCAGAAATACTGCAGTGCTCGACTCGGAGGCTCGACTCGGAGGAGGATCTCAACTCGGAGGATGCTCGGAGGATGCACGGTACAGCTTGGTCACTCAACACACACACACACACCTGAAACTGGCAAAAAGCACAACTCGGAGGTCGGTCAGGACCTCCGCTTCGGATTTCAGGAGGAAAGTGTCTCGCAAGTTCACTCAGAGGTTCTGCAGGAAGTGCCTCCCACTCCGGCTTTTACTGCCCTTCCGCCAGGAACTAGCGGGGGTACCCGGACTGGACTTCTCACTTCGGAACGAAGCCTCTACGTACGCCGTGGACGTCACCCTCGACTATCACACAAAACGCAGGGAGTGCAGACCCGACTGAGAACTTACTGAAAACACGATCCAGTAACACACACACAACCTGAATTACAAACCAAGGTTTACACGAAGTAATGAAACTTCACATTGGCATTCAGGGGAAACTTCCCGTAGGAGTACAATCAGGATATGTCACTCGAAGGAGTAAGGGGGAACTGTTCAAGTCTCTAACTCGCAGCCGGCTCTGAGCATCAGAAATCACCCGCAGGTGCAGATCCGCACTACTCAAGTCTCTAACCGGGTGCGAGCTCTGAACATTCAGCCGAAGGCCTTCAACTACAACATACGGTAACTTCGCTATGCTGCAGCTTCTCTACGTGGTGCCAGGACCAAAATGCACAAACACGCCAAGAAAGTGAGTTCCTGATCTGCACTTCCGAAACTGGAAGAGTCAAAAGGCAAAACGCCTTGAACTACTTTATACCTTCTAAGGTCCTAACTAACACTACACTACCCGCTAGGGTGCGAGCCGCAACAGATCCTACACCTGAGAAGTCGGCGGCTACCTTCCCCTCTAACTTACAACCTAAATCTAACCCTAACCCTAAATCTAAATCCTAAGCCTACTGTACAGAGCCGCCAGCGTCTTTACATCCGAGATCTGAGGCTGAATATGTGCAGGCATGCGTGGCCGACCGAGATCAACGGTCCCACCAAATTTCAGATCCATCCGACCGTCCATCGCAAAGATATGGACTCCGCAAGATCTCTGAACCGCATCCGGTTTGCCGACCTTGAGTTCGCCGACTCCGAGTTTGCCGACTTGAAGTTCGCCGACCTCGAGTTCGCCGACTCCGAGTTCTCCGAAGGCGTTGACCGCCGAAGACGCACTTCCGCATCTTTGCCTATTTGTAACAGTCACTCCCGACACCCATAACTCACAGATCCTTGATCCGTTTCAAGAGTTCTTGGGCTCGTTGGAACGAGCGCGTCGAGCTCTTTCTAACGAGACCCTAATTGAGTCAAACCGTTACGAGTTGAAAGAGTTATGCCGGTTTTATCCTTGGCCGAAGGCACACTGTCAAAGGCTTGTTATCTGTTATCGCCGAAGGCGCCCGCACGATGTTTCGCCGACTCCGAGTTCTCTGACCTCAAGTTTGCCGACCTCGAGTTCGCTGACTTGAAGTTCGCCGACCTCGAGTTCGCCGACCTCAAGTTTGCCGACTCCGAGTTTGCTGACTTGAAGTTCTTTGACCTCGAGTTTGCCAACCTCAAGTTTGCCGACTCCGAGTTTGCTGACTTGAAGTTCGCCGACCTCGAGTTTGCCGACCTCAAGTTCTCCGACCTCGAGTTTTCCGACCTCGAGTTCTTCGACCTCGAGTTTGCCGACCTCAAGTTTGCCGACTCCGAGTTTGCTGACTTGAAGTTCTTTGACCTCGAGTTCGCCGACCTCAAGTTTTCCGACCTCGAGTTTTCCGACCTCGAGTTCTCCGACCTCGAGTTCGCCGACCTCAAGTTTGCCGACTCCGAGTTTGCCGACTTGAAGTTGACACGAAGACGTCCGTCGCCGAAGGCGAACATCTAGGGCCGAAGGTGGATATTCTGCTAACGACGAACTCCTTCCGCCTATCCGTAGGCGTTCTCCTTCGCATCTTCCGACAGTCACAACTCCCTGAGTCCTCATCCGTTCCAGGCGTTCTTGGTCTCGTTAGAACGAGCGCGTTGAGCTCTTTCCAACGAGACCCTAAGTAACTCAAGGCGTTAAGAATTTAGGAAGTTATGAGTGATCTACCGCCGAAGGTGCTCGAAGCGAGTCCTGCAGCGTGAACCGCCCGTTCCATTCCAAGCGTTCCACTGTGGCCTAAGCCCAAAACCCCTCGACTGTCCTCGATCCTCTTTTTACTCTGGCTTTGCGTACCGATTACTATTTACAGCTGCTACCACGGTACTTACTAATCAAAAATGTTCTAATTCCGACGAAAAACAAAAAGTGGGTTACCACAACTCCCTACGACATAGTGGAAGACATGGGAAGCCAGAGGGCAAATATTTCCTTCCACCAGTTGTTGGAAGACAATAAGACGTACAGGAGGATGCTGATGCTTTCGTTGCGCCGACCACGCAAACCCCGAAAAGAGAAACTTCCGGCTGTGTACAGAGTGGAAGGAGGAGACCTGGGACCACCAGAGATCGAAGTAGAGATCGGAGGCTGTGTCATTCAGAAGGTACCAGTGGACTCCGGCTCGGGCGTGAATATCATGACCGAGGAGACAGCGAACTCCTTGGGGTTCCAGACCTTCGAGCCTACATCCCGAGTATTGCGACTGGCCGATCAAACACGCAGAATGCCACTAGGAATGTTGAGCAATGTGAGAACCAACATTGGAGGAGTGGACTTTCAACTGTCCTACATAATACTGCAACCTCTGATGAAGAAAGGTTATGATGTGCTGCTTGGCAGACCTTGGCTATACGATGCCAAAGCAAGGTGTGACTGGAGTAGGAAGAGATTACAGTTCCGTAGCCCTGCGGACCCTCCGACTGTCATTACCGTACCGTGGACCAAGGTACCCCATGAGGGCGAAACACCTTCCACCACCTCCGGTTACACAACCGGAGGGGAGACCAGCTCATCATGCACTTCAGAGACCGAAACGTCGGAAGACTTTGTGGGCTACGTCACTTGCTGCTCCATTGAGGAGGAAGGAGACGAGGTGTATCCGGATGAGGAATAGCAACTAGCAGCCGGACTGGGCAGAAGCGAGATCAGTCACACAGAGGGGATTGTTGACCCGAGTGATTGCTGCGAACTGCAGCTCAGTCCAGGTAAAGGCTTGAAGGTGTCAAGCCAGGTACAAGGAGAAGAGTTGAACAGGGTACAGGCGTTTCTTCGCCAATATGAGGATGTCTTCGCATGGAGGATTGAAGACATGAAAGGCATACCTGCAAGGTATGGAGAGCACAGAATCGACTTGTTGGACGAGGCAGTTCCGGTTCGCCAACGCCAATACAGGCTCAACCCAAAATATTCATTATTGGTGAAGGACGAAATCGATAAGTACCTGAGCGCAGGAATCATCTACCCGGTACTCAGTAGCGAGTGGGTGTCGCCTATCGTGATCGTGCCCAAGAAACTGACGGGTAAGATCCGGGTGTGTCAGGACTTCAGGAAGCTGAACGCAGCAACGCGGAAGGACCATCACCCTCTTCCTTTCACGGACTCTATTCTGGACCATGTAGCAGGGCATGAATGCTACAGTTTCCTAGACGGATTTTCCGGCTACAACCAGGTGTCCATCAGGGAACAGGACAAGGACAAAACAACCTTTACAACCGACTGGGGAACCTATGCTTATCACAAGATGCCGTTCGGTCTGTGCAACGCGCCAGCGACGTTCCAACGGATGATGACAAACATCTTCCAAGAGCACCTGAGGAAGTTCCTAGAAATTTTCATCGACGACTTTTGTGTCTTCGGTAAAAGGTCGGAGCACCTTAACCATCTTCGGCAAACGTTCGACAGGTGTAGGGAAAGCAGCTTGTCCTTACACCCTGAGAAATGTTTTTTCTTCATGACCAGCGGAATCCTGCTGGGGCACCGAGTTTCGTCCGATGGCATTGCAGTGGATGTAGAGAAGGTGAAGATTATTCTCGAACTGCAGCCGCCAACAAATCTGCGTGAGTTGAGGGCCTTCCTTGGCCATGTAGGTTATTACAGAAGGTTCATAAATAGGTATGCCATCTTGGCAGCCGATCTGACGAAGCTGCTTAAGAAGGATGAACCCTATGTGTGGGGCAAGGAGCAACAGCTGGCCTTTGAAACGCTCAAAGCCAAACTGACGACTGCTCCGGTTCTGAGAAGTCCGGATTGGAACAGACCTTTCCATGTCTATGTAGACACGTCGGCGTTTGCAATCGGGGTGGTTCTCAGTCAGAAGGACGACAACAAGAAAGACTACCCGATTTACTTCGCGAGTCGTCAGTTGTCAGCAGCAGAGAAGAAATACACGACAACTGAGAGGGAGGCGTTGGGAATGGTGTACTCCTGTAAGAAGTTCCGACATTATTTGATCTGCTATGAGTTCGTGTTTCATGTAGATCATTACGCCTTACAGCACCTGGTGAAGAAGGCGGATCTGTCCGGACGAATTGCCAGGTGGGTACTACTGCTGTAGGAATTCACCTATACTGTACAGACACGGAAAGGCGTTCACCATGAGAACGCAGACTACCTCTCCCGACTATGGACCGAACCCATAGAGGAGGAAGTAGTGGATGATTTTCCCGACGAACAACTTTTTCAGTTGTCCGCCAGCCATGAGTCCAGGTACGCGGACTTATACAGGTTTCTGCTCACACTCCAATGTCCGGAAGGATTGGATGCGGAGCAGCGCACAGTCTTCGTTCATAAAGCGGGACCTTACCAGCTTCAACAGGGGGTCTTGTTCAAGAAAATGGCAGACGAGAGGTTGTGCAGATGTCTAGAGGAGTCTGAAGTACCGCGAGTTGTCAAAGCCATGCACACAGAAGACGCTGGTGGTCACTACGCCACCAGAAACACAGTGACCAAAATTGTGAATGCAGGATACTGGTGGCCGACGATGTTCAAAGATGTACACGACTACGTTCGCAAATGCGACAGCTGCCAGAGGACGGGAAGGCCGACTCCGACCACGAGATGGCCTCTTACACCAATCATGCCATTAGCACCATTTGAAAAATGGGGGATCGACTTCGTGGGACCAATACAACCTGTCACTAAAGGCACGCGCAGGCGCTACATATTGGTAGCAACAGACTATGCGACCAAGATGGTGGAGGCAGAAGCCACAAGGCACGATGACGCAGCCGCAGTAGCACGGTTCCTATTCGAATCCATCATCACACGCTACGGGTGCCCCCTAGAAATAGTCAGTGACAGAGGGACGCACTTTCTGAATCAGGTGATAGAAAGTTTGACGCGGCACTTCCAGATTAAGCATCGGAAGACTACTCCATACAACCCAAAGGCAAATGGTCTGACAGAGAAGTCCAATGGATTACTCTGTAAGATACTCCTCAAGGTAACTGTAAACCATGCTCATGACTGGGACACCAAGCTACCGGCCGCCTTATGGGCATATAGAACGGCAGAAAAAGTCACCACCAGGCAAACACCTTACTTCCTAGTTTATGGGCAGCACCCGATCTTACCCATCGAATTCGAGATACCTACCAAGAGGACCTTAGATCAGAGAAGGCTGGACGCGGAAGAAAGTCAGGCATATCGACTGCAAGAGGTAATGGCACTGGAGGAAAGACGTCAAGAGGCCGAAGATCGGACAAAGCAATTACAACTCAGGCGGAAGGAGAAGTACGATCGAAGACTCAAACCAGTACTGCTGGAGAAGGGCGATTTGGCTCTGCTATACGATAGCAGACATGCTAGATTTCCAGGCAAGCTCCACTTGAGGTGGATGGGACCTTACAAGGTGATAGAAGTTTTCCCAAATGGATCCATCCAACTCGCAGAACTGACGGGAGAATGGTTAGGCACCCGCGTGAACGGATGGCGTCTGAAGAAATACCACGTGTAAATGTTCGCGTGGGCGCTCACAATTGAGGAGGGGGGCATGTGGTAACACACTTTTTGTTTTTTTTGCAGAATTTAAACAATTTCAGAAAACTAGTACCAAAGCAGTGTTTGTAGCTAGAGAAGGGTACGCTAAATAGAGTGGATTGATGAGATCGTCACGAGGGCACAAAGAATCACGTAGTCGGATGTACCAACGCCAACGTCTTCGGCGCCTTCGGCAAAAGCTCCTTTTTGAGGTATCTCTACTCACGCGCCTCTAGCGTATAAGGAAGCTACGCTTCCGGCGCAGACACCTCAGGAGGAGGTTGTGCTAAAGACGTCAGGGGAAGGGCCCGGACCTCTAAAGGCATCCGACCATGAGTGCGCCTTCGGCGAAGCGCCGCTAGCGCGGAAAGGGAAAACCTTCATAACAATCGGGATACACGGTAGATCCAGTTGGTTGAAGTTGCATTAGAAAGAGCTCGGGACGCTCGTTCTAACGAGTCCAAGAGCGCCGGAGATGGATCAGGAATGGAGAAGTTATGAGCGTCGGAAAACTCGTAGCCGGACATGCGCCGTTCGCGCTAGGGTTCACAGCCGGAAAGGATTCCCGTACGCCCTCGGCGATGCGCCTTCGGCGGAATCACGCGCTCACAGAAGGAAACCAACTCAGAGTCGGAAGCGCCCTTGGCGGCTGTTCATGGAAGGAAAGCGCCGGTCGGATGTACGCCTCCGACGTGGCGCTGACGGCCGGATGCGCTGGCATGAGTTGCGCTGACGGATATGCGCTGGCAGCAACGGACGAGGCATAAAGGACAAAATAGGCGGTACGACTGCGCGCCGGCGTAATTCGCTCCGGCTGGATGTGCGCCTCCAGCAAGGCGCCGACGGATAACGAACGCACCAGCGGCGACACGCCTCCGGAGAAGGGCGGGTTAGGAAAAGACAACAGGGCCGACGTATACCCTGCAGCGGACTCGAGTCCGGAAGGTGGCGGCGGCGGGAGAATTCAACGTTTAAGCATGCGAATGCGCGCAAGGCGGAGACGTGAATTCGCGCATGCAAAGGGCGAACCGTTAAGCCGTATAGCCGGCTGCGTACGTTGCAACCAGTAAGAACGTTGGACGTTCTTGAAATCGGAGAAGAAAAGACTGCGCTCCAGTCTCATTCTCTCATTCTTGACTTTGCGATTTCCAGTTCCAAGATTACGCGCAAGGGCGGAGCGACCTGCAGTGAGAGTAGAGAGTGCGGAGACGAGTTGCGCAAGGATCTTGGCGGACCTTGAAAGAATTGGAGTAGCGATCTTGAACGAGCGCAGAGAGAGTGAGCAGTCAGTGCTTGAGTTGCCGACGCACAGTGGCGATTGTGAGAGAGCGAGCGAAAGGGAGAACGTTTGTGTGTGTGCAGACAACGCAATGTCGAAGGTTCCCCAGCTGCGAGTGTCTCCACTCAGGGTGCCGCAGATCGGTCTACGCGCATTTCAAGATGTGCTGACGAGGCTGAAGCTCGATTTTCTCCTATGGGGGTGGAATTGGACGTGTCCGGAGATGGTGCGCGAGTACCTGCAAGAGAGACACAAGCCTTCTCGCGGATTTCGCCCACACCCAGAGAGATGGGAAATTGGCAATTGGGCGCAGGTGTTGGGCAGGTGTGCCGGCGAGGAAGGGGATCTCCTCTTCGAGGCCGACAGCGTGAAAGTGTCCCAAGAGGAAGAAGTCTCTTACAATGAGCTCTTCAAGGTGGCTAGACATCCCAAGAACGGTTTCCGGACTCGGGATTACAAGGATCGATTGCGGAGAAATGTCGCGACAGCATTGCTGCAGATATTGCAGCCGACCAAGACCGCTTACATGCATGGTTGGCAGGTAGAGTTCGTGGAGCTAGTGTTGTCAGGAGCTCCGGTGCATTGGGCACGACTTCTGTGGAAGGTGACGCGCCAACATGCGCAAGAAGAGAGGGGAGGAACGCTCAATCATCTATCGCCTTACTTAATCGTGTTTTACCGGGCGATGGGATGTTTGACGAATGCTGAGAAAACTCGGTTTCCGCAGCTGAGCCGGTCTTATCCAGGTAGATATTCGAGGGAGGCCGAAGTAGACACGGATCCGGACGAGGAACCTGCCAGTACGCCTCCGGCTCCGGCTCCAGCCAGAGCAGCAGAAGAACGTCGAAGTGAGCGCATTCCGCGCAAGCGGAAGTGGGATGAGAGACCTGAGGACAGGCAGCCGGAAGTACCAGCTGCGCCGACTCGTGGTCGGCCCACCCCCGAGCCTCATAGTCGACCAAAACAGAGGGCACGCAGAATGCCAACTGTTACTGAGGAGACCAGGCGAACTCCGACCCGGCGGAATCTCACACAGGAAGAGATAATCGCTCAGGTTCTAGGGAAGACGGCAGAAACCTCTGCACAGAAGGCACCACGGCCTTCGGGAGGAGATGGACGGACTGACAGCCGGCCGACTGCGAGTCGGATGACTGAAGGTCGACAGACGGAAGGAAGGCCAACTGAACGGCGCGTTGAACCGGACAGTAGGCCGGAGGCGGAAGAGAGTTTGGCTGACGAGCCAACAATCCTCAGAGGGTCGTCTTCGGCGGAAGGCACTTCTGGAAGAACGCCACCAACAAGTAGGCCAAGTGGAGTCAAGACGCGCAGGGTGTATCCGACTCCCAGTCGGACAACTGCTGGCCGGCCGACTGCGAGTCGGACAACAGAGAGTCAGCCGGATTCGCCGACTGCGAGACGAATGGAGCCAACGACCAGTGTGCGGACGCCTTCGGCGGACGCACCTTCAGCAAGGACACCTTCCGCGCAGATTGTGCCGGAAGGACAGGCAGCAGAAGCGGGCGGTGCAAGAGCGACAAAAGTCACTGCGGCGTCGACCCCTTCACAAACCGAAGATCGAGCCGGAACAGGGGCTCAAGCAGTGGGATATCCCACTGCCCTGGATATTTTAGCAGGCAGTGGAGCAGCAGTCGCAGCAGAAGCTGCTGCGCGCCACAGTTCCAGGGAGTCGCCAAGGGATTCGGTGGCGACTGAAATCCTCGCGACTGAGGATGATACGAGCTCGGAAGAGCAAGAAGAGGAGTCAGTGCAGAAAACGCCAACAGGGGTGCTGTGCGAACAGATAGTTCCACTCCTGCGATATCTGGATCGCAAGACATCCAAATACGGAAGTGCCTTAAAACCGCAGTCTTATGTGGAGACAATCAGGCGAAGGACGAGGAGCAAGGTGGCAAGGTGGGCCTCTAGATGCGGAGTATATGTGGATAGGAACACCGCCCTCCGACAACACCTGGCGGTCACCCAGAAGCTGTACCAAGCCTTGCAGCAGCAGAAGGAGGATGCGGCGACGAAGAGTCAGGCGGAGGCCGAACTAATACGGGCAAAGATCGAGTCGGAACTGCAGGAGGAGCGGAGACAGAACGAAGTCCTAGCAGCCGAGCTTGCGCGCCAGACGCGCGCCTTAGAGGAAAGTCAAAGAGCCCGGAAGGAGGATGAGGAGTTGTTGTGCAACTTGCAAACCGAGTGCTCGGATTTGAGGACACAACGTGCGGATTTAGAAATGCAGCTGGCAGAGGTGGAGAGCAGCTGCAGGGCACGAGGAGAGTTGGCGGCACGGGTGACTCGTTGTCTAAACGGATACACCCATTGGGAGGTGGCAGCTCAAGAGAGGGTTACACTCCGGGAGTTCGAGCTTCGGGCGGCGGCATTGACGGAAGGTGACAGTCGGAGTCGGCGGCGAGTGGCAAGGAAATTAGAAACCTTCTTGTCGGGTGCGCGCGACACTATGGCGCACTTACAGTCGGAAGTCACTGCAGCGCTCCGACGCCTGGGGTTACGCAGCCGGTCGGAAGACTGGCAGGGTAGAGATAGTACGCGGAGCAGTCCGGCGCGCAGGAGGCGCAGCACCGGATCTGCCGAGTGCAGTAGAGTAGTTTGGTTTCGCGCAGATGCTGCGAGTGGTAGATAGGATAGCGTAGTGCTAGTTAGGATCTTTTGAGAGTATAAAGTAGATCAAGGCGTTTTGCCTTGGGACTCTTCCAGTTTCGGAAGTGCAGATCAGGAACTCACTTTCTTGGCGTGTTTGTGCATTTTGGTCCTGGCACCACGTAGAGAAGCTGCAGCATAGCGAAGTTACCGTATGTTGTAGTTGAAGGCCTTCGGCTGAATGTTCAGAGCTAGTACCCGGTTAGCGACTTGAGTAGTGCGGATCTGCACCTGCGGGTGATTTCTGATACTCAGAGCCGGCTGCGAGTTAGATACTTGAACAGTTCCCCCTTACTCCTTCGAGTGACATATCCTGATTGTACTCCTACGGGAAGTTTCCCCTGAATGCCAATGTGAAGTTTCATTACTTCGTGTAAACCTTGGTTTGTAATTCAGGTTGTGTGTGTGTTACTGGATCGTGTTTTCAGTAAGTTCTCAGTCGGGTCTGCACTCCCTGCGTTTTGTGTGATAGTCGAGGGTGACGTCCACGGCGTACGTAGAGGCTTTGTTCCGAAGTGAGAAGTCCAGTCCGGGTACCCCCGCTAGTTCCTGGCGGAAGGGCAGTAAAAGCCGGAGTGGGAGGCACTTCCTGCAGAACCTCTGAGTGAACTTGCGAGACACTTTCCTCCTGAAATCCGAAGCGGAGGTCCTGACCGACCTCCGAGTTGTGCTTTTTGCCAGTTTCAGGTGTGTGTGTGTGTGTGTTGAGTGACCAAGCTGTACCGTGCATCCTCCGAGCATCCTCCGAGTTGAGTTCCTCCTCCGAGTCGAGCCTCCGAGTCGAGCACTACAGTATTCTGGGAGTGACAGTTGCCTAGAATTCAAACTCTACCAAAAGTCTGTTAAACGTGACACTTTTACTCTGTGTGTTGCCTCTGTCCCTGTGGGTTCGATCTTTTTACCACCATACTGCAGTTTTAGCCTTTGGTGGGTTATTACACGCTCGTCCAATGCTCAATTGTTCACAGCATCGAATTGCTTCAGATATACTCACCCTCATTTCAGTTTGGGTCCATGATCTCCTTGCAAATACTCGCCGCTATGAAGTTCCAATTCCACAAGAGTAAATCGAGGTGCAATTTGCTGAGCTCCCTCCTATAGGGTTGCAATTCTTTGTAAGGCACCTTCAGCGGGACCAATTTTTGCACCTTGGTTGTCTTGGGTGGCGCCATATCTTCAATTCGCGTCCTCGCTTCTAGCAAAGTTGATCAATTCCGCCCTCTCTCTCTCTCTCTCGTTCTTGCTCAATCTCGCAATGTTGGCGCGAATGCTCCTCGTACTGCCCTTACCCTCGATGCTCTAACATTCTTCTCACGCGCGCAAATTAGTGCACTCAGCGCGTGTGAACATTGTTCGATCCTTTGTGAATTTCAAATTGGTCCTCGGGTCTTTGCCAAAGATCCAGCTATTGCATCTTTCAAAAAGACTACGCCGAAGGTCCGAAGATCCAAGGATCTTCGGCCGAAGGCAAATTCTAACCAAATTTCCCATAATTCTTTTAACTTCTATCACTTCGGACTTATACGTCTACATTCTAACATAAATATGTTTAAGTTTTTGTTACTTTAAAAAAAAGGCCAAAAAACTAGGCACCACAATGAATTCACTTATGTCATCCGCAACAATTCATCTGCTTTCTATATTGACATCATTGAGTTCATCAAAGATCTTGCGCATTTTGCTTTGACTAAAATTAACAATCTCAGTGAACTAATTCGGCAAGTATTTTTGCAAAATATTTCATTCTTTATATTTGACATTGTTGATGAATTACCTAGCATTGCAAGATGAACGCGGATCAATCAGCGATATGGACTGTACACGTGTATCTTTTTGAATTTGTGAAACTTAAAGGTCGTGATATCAGCCGTCTTATATTCAACAGAAGAGTTGGTGTTCCTCTGAAATTGACAAAATTGGATCCCAATTTGCAGAGTTTTGTATCATCTACAAAAATTTTTTGACTTGTAAAGAAGTCATAGATTTCTGTGATCATTAGTGCTTGTTTGACGATGCATGGTCACTTCCATATTTATCAGGCCGTTTTAATTATCTAGTAGATTTCATTAGTTCGCCGTTTCCAAACATAGATCCCGTCGAGAGTGACTTCCCAATGTTGAAATTCAGGAAGAAAGTTTTTAACATGTCACTAACAGATTTTTTCTTAGAAGGAAATTTCGAATGTGATCAGTATGATCTATTGCACATCTTGAAGCAATAAAACAGAGAGATTATGCCTTTTGAGAGTATTGTGCTTCAAAACTTGTTGAAATTGAATCATTTGTCTGTAAGATTGAATTAAAATCAATAGAATCAGGAACAAGGTTTTTTTATTTTTTCATATTTTCTCTAATCAATGATGCCTACTCTTGCATAATTTCATTTAGTCTGTGTGACTACTTTACTTATATTAGGTACAAATAGGCATATGCCTAAGGCACAAAGGCCTGGTTGTGACTGAGATACGAATCAAACTTCCCAACCAATTGGCACGAGAATATCAAGGTAAAAGGCAACTTCATTAAGAAACGAGTGACTAAGACTGCGTCTTACCGGGAGAAATAGGTGGTGACAGCCTAAACTTGGAACTACTATAAATACTGCAAATCTTCCGAGAAGAATCTGAGAGGGCTTTTGATGGTTTGCTCAATGTGTTTGCATTCGTCGCACGCGGTAAGCTTCATAGAGGCTAAGCAGATCTAGATTAAGACCTGAAATTGTGGAGTTCCGTTTTACTTTGTGCTTTGCCATTGAGTATACAACTAGAAATCAACGCGAGCATTATAAAATGATACGCAACAAAACCAAAGGAAAAAGCGATTTAGTGTAAATAAATTAAATTATGTCTGTTTCATAGACACATAGCATTGCATTAGCTGATTTGGTTCTTTCTTTCTCTCGAAGACATCAACTGACGCTAAGTGCTTTTGATTCCTAGAAGCTCGCTTCTAACTCACCAAGTCTAGACTAACTACGAATCGCGTGTGGAATCCCAAACGATCTACTGTATAATTGGATTAATTTTTGAAAATGAAAAGAACAAATCACATCCAAGATTATCGAAATGATTGCAACTGATTCTTATCGGTTTGCTTCTGCATTGCAGACATTCAGCGACGGAACCACTTATCGAGAATTCCGTTCTTTGATGTCGAGTGTAGTTCGGAGCAGGTTTCTCGCTCCATATAGACATGTGTGGACATATAGGGTTAGTGTGGTTTAAATTTAAGGAGAATGACTGAAACATCATCTGATACTTGTATGCAATGTGTGTCATTATCTTCAGATTTTTCAAAATATCTGCACTTGACCGTTGTATGGGAACTAAAGCTGTTTTTCTTATGAGAAAAATATTTTCAATAGATCTTATGTGTTTGACATGTGCCCTAAAAATTAACGAAAGTTAAAATTTTGTAAAATGATATATATTTGTCTTTTGAAGAAAACAGAACCGTAAACATTATTGTCAAACTGAATGACAACAATATGAACAGAAATGATTTTTGACATGATTCTTTTACTAAAAATCATGATCAACTTACATGATATGAATTTAGATTGAATATAGCGTATTTATGATTAGAATTATCGTATATGCCAGTAAGATATTTCATATGATTAGAGAGAAAAATTTCATTAATCATTTCAGTAAATATTATTACTTGAATTTCAGTAATGTTATCATCAGGTCTAGTACATTTTTTTCCAATGCCCAATATTATTTTTGCAGACATTTTTTCACTTTGGAAATTTATTGAGAATATATCTTATAGAAAAATAATTTAATTATTTTTTGAAGTGATAGCATCACTATCAAAATTCTTCAATAGAATTTGAAAGAAAATTTACAAGATTGAATCAAATATATGTAAATATATTTGAAACAAATATGGCTAACTCTTTCATTGAATTTTCGTGAACTTTTACCTTTTTTAACACTCATCGTGTTTATTTCTAAAATTTATATAATTCTGGGGAGAAATAATACTGATTGACTCATACATTACGTTGATTCTTTAAATACTAAAAACTAAATCACATATAAATTGAAACATATTTGACATATTAGCACCTTATTTGTAATGAAATTGAATACACACATATCCCATTCACTATCCTTACAAAAAAATTATGTCAGGAGATTATCATGATTTGACTACATCTTATTCTAATACAGAGAATTAAAAAATATTTTATTGTTATTTTCTCAGACTTTTCATTCATTTGATTAAATCAGTTTTTGTTTACATCGTCTCTTTGACGAGAGATGAAGATCTAATTAAATTAATAGGAATTTACTGAAATATATATTCGATTAATCTATATTATCACAGATACCATTACATCAATCAACAACCTTTTACTGCAAAGTTAATTCTTTAGTGCGCTGAATGTTCATTGAACATAAAATCTTACAAAATAGGAAATTTGTTAACTCGATACCATAATATATAACTAATGAAAATTGAATCCCCATTTCTTGATATTGAAAAAAAAATTTATCATGTTAATTTCGAATTTTAAAATTTTAAAATTTTTTTTAAAATGAAACATTCGATTGTGTATATAAATCCTATTCTAATTTGAGTTACTAAAATTGATTTAAGATTTAAAATAATGATTTTTTCTATCTATAAATCGTCATCATTTCACGTGTAGATCATAATTTTCATCTAAATCATAATAAGAACAACATTCTAATGAGCTTATATTTATGACCCCCATTTTTTAAGAAATTCAAAATAATCTTTCACATGCATGTGTGATAATTTTATGTATGGTCCAAACATCCGTTCTACATAAGAAAACTAATGTGATATCATACCAATTATGAAACAATTTAGAATATATGCATATCATATAGTTTTTCATTCATAGATCACATTTTGGCTAGAAATTGTCTTCAATTTAGAGATAAAAATAACTCAAATAAATTAAATTTGAAGTTCATGACCTAGTTAATTATCCGATTTTGATACAATACTTTTCACCAGCAATCATATTTTATTCGCAAGCCCCATATTATGCTTTTGTTGTATATTTAAACCTATTCAGTTACAATGAGTTTTGATTCGGCAAGGAGAGAAGCAGGCTTTGAAAGGCATGTTGTTGCTGCATATTTTGGGAATTCACCGCCTCTGGAATTATGACCACGTATTCTCACCGCTTGGGTTTGACCACCGGTACCTCGTTATATGCCTGCTATCAGGAATAACATGCCGCCCACCGCGCACGATGATGGACTGAGTAAACCTGAAGCTTTGAAGTCGGAATCCGAGAACGTACGAACGATATCGTTCGTCTGGTCTTGCAGCATGAGTAGCTGTGGGGCTTTTGGATTGACTGGGGTTTGCACGTTCGTACAAGTAGTGTGTGCGACTATACATTTCTTTCATTTGAACAGAACAATGATCGAGCTTGTGATTCATGCATCGAGGTCAAGAACTTTCACATAGAGATCCGAGATTACAAGCAGGCAGACGTGATTATGATCATGGACTTAAACCATAAGAAAGCTCGGTATCACACAGCGAGTTGAATAGGCGGTCATCGGTTGTGAGCACTGATCACGAAGCCGAAGCAGTCACAACGCGCCATTTACCTTTACATGCATGGAGGCAATTGTTAGGTTTCAGCAGTATGTACTTTACATGGGAAGCCATTGTACGAGGCATGTCTAGCTAGTTGCACAACTTATCCAATCCTGTCTAGAGTATCCGCCCAAGCTCTTCCTATCTACAGTTGCAAATATCACGCACCTTCTTCTTTGACTATAAAGTTGAATCAGGCATCGTCTGGATATTATATGCTCATAGAGCCAGATGAGTACCTTTTACATATGATTTATGACTGCACATGACACATAGATAGCTTGTTTACCAATTGGGTGTCACTTTAAATCTATACAACCTTGTTCAAGAAACTGTACTCCATTTAACTTTGACTGATGGTAATGTATGCATTTACCATTTACCATTGGCTTTGTAGTTATAGTATACAAGATAAATAATTTCTATAAAAACAACTAGAGAGGGAATCTTTGCGCCACCTATCATATGCTCAACTTTACATCTTATGAGAGTAAAATCAAAATTTATCCATCCCCATATGGTTGTCCTCCTTCAACGGTGAAGCACTGCATAGCAAATTTTTGCAAATATCAATGTTGGCTTTTCCAAGAGCAAGCATGTGTCTCCTCTTGTCTTATGTGTCTTAGTTATCAGCTCCTATACTCATTATGTTGTTAAGATATACTTCATTCTAAATAAAGGACAAAAATGGGGAAAAAAACCACTGATAATGGATGGCTACACACTCCAGGTAAGAATGCATATGTGAGACACAAAAGAATTCAAGATTCAATTGTGAGGATAAGTAAATTGGATCAAATCTAGATCATATCTTAACTTGAATGGTTGGTAAATACAAGACTCGCCTTGTAGGTTTTATCTTCAGCATATGCTTATCTTGACTAAAAAATAGTTATCTTATACATTATATTAGAATTGTTTTAAGATTAGTACTTGTGAGTAAAAGTAAACACGAACAAAATGTACATTTAAGAAAAATCTCACTTTCATTTGAACAACATGATTGGCACGTCCTGATAAATCATGAAATGATATATACCGCTTTCTAATCTCAACGTTCGTACTGTAGACACTATGTGCAGTCAAGAACTCGAAGGTTTCTAAGTTCAACGTTCTTTTTGTAGGCTTTAGGTGAAGTGAAGAAGTCCCTGGTTTAACGAGTCTTCTGGGCTGAAATATTCAACTGAGCTCAAAATACGTGTTTAAAAAGCAGCGAAATCAGTGGCTTGATTCTCATATACTCTTCAGGGCTTTTTCCTGTGCTTTGTACTTTTTAGATAAGTTCCCACAAAAACATCAAATGAGAGTCTTCAGCATCTTCACTTTCTTATGTACAGTGAACTGGCGGAACATCAATACAAGCCGGAACTGAGAAATATTATACTAAACAATTGCCAGTTGGGAATTAAAATTTTCTAAAAATGTGGACCACTGAGAAATAAAGAATTATATTGTGCATTTTCTAGAAGTAGTTGCACTAAGTCAACGCCAAAAAATATGTAGGAGAGCGCTGGTGTATTGGTAGTTAGTGCCAAAAAATATTTCATGTATACTATAATGTGAGAAAAAAATCTTACCAAACCATCTAATGAGAGTTTCAACCAATCATGTGACCAACTGCAACACTTTAGTAAAGATTTCATATAATTACACCAATAGACACATGCTCAACCCAAAAATTCTGGGCCGTAATCATCGTGAGATTACACAAGAAAGAAACCAAATAATATGCAAAAAAAGAGATAATAACTTCTCAAGTAAATTGGCACAAGAGCGATTTGTAGTTTCCTAATGAAACATAATTTTTTTTCTAATACTTCGCTGCATTCCAACCTGAATGAATGACAAACTAAGCATTAAGTCATTCATAAGATTTTTCAATTGACTTTTTCTATCAAAATTTCATTTCTTCAGGGCTTGTTGAACTTAAATGAGAAACGCCTAAATAGTGTTGGTGTGTGTAGGTATGTTAAGATACGCTTCAAAAAATTACTAACCATGTCCCAATCACCTCCTTGTTTCAACTTTGATAATAAAGTTGTAAGACTCAATAGTGAAATTGTACTATTTGAATATAATTAACTTAGATTAATGCATCTAAATAAAACATGCCAAGACTCTTAGCGCAAAAAATTATAAAAAAATTGAAGATGCTAAAATAAAAAAATGAAAATCTTCAAGGCGTTAAGATTTCTTATGAAAAATGTAATGCTCACACTTTTGTTAAAAAATTTACCGTTTGAAACCAATTATTATAACTTCTTTATGAAATAACATTTGGAGATCGGAATAAAGATGCAAATTTTACTAGAAATCTAATAGAAAGGTACTTAATCACAGTTTTATATTTTGTTACAAAATTTTAGGTGAATATGATTTACAAAAAAGAGAGAAAATTTAAGACATCAATTAACACGGTTGCGTCTCAACCATTTTATCGGATTAGTGTTGTGCTTTAATCTTCTCATTTGATTTATGATATGAGCGAATCAGTGCATAACTTACAGTATGACTTGCTCCATTTTAGGTAATATATAAAACATATTTGAGTTTCCATGTATGCTTGTCTTCTCCCTTAGATGTTAAACGAGATCTTCATCTCAAGTCATGACTTAGTATTACCCAACATTTAGTATATGAGGTATTTTTCATCTCATGTTTACAACACAATTTTTCTTCACTTGCAAGCAAGTTCGAAAAATGTAAATTCTTGAGAGGATTGGCGGTTGACCTTAACAAGTATCATGCTGGTTCTATCGTGTTCTATACGATGTGATAAACTAACATGAGTGCTCTTAGCTCGCGCGGAGGAAGTCCAATCCTGCTTAAGGCCATCTTCCAAAGCGTCTCCAGTCACTCCTTCCCATAGATGACAAGAAAGCGATCTCAACTGCCTCAGAGAATCGAGATCCAAAGTTAGTCACAAAGACATTCCGTCCGATTATTCCGCGGGTCTGAAGGAGTCAAAGAAGCACCTCATTCGGCCCTTTGTACAGCACATGTCGGTGGACAATCGGAATAGGCCATGTTTTTTTATTCATTTCCTTGTTTATAGCATTATGTATATACATATTTTATGATAAAAAAGGACTCAGCCACTCCTCGGTGTGTAGAATTTGTGCTAAGAGGTTGAATCCGGGTTATATATGTTACGTCATGACTATAGCTTTTGGTGACAAGAGATTCTTTCATGACGTAGGCTGCCCCACGACGTTATTAGAAAGCTGTGATATTAACACGACCTGACGTGATACACTCACTCCTTTAACACTCCAGTCTGCGGCATCGTAAAAAGAAGTGCACTCCTTGGTCATAAGATTGTCTGGATCTAATTGGCTATTTGGCGTGATAATTGTGCACGCCAAGTAGTACAGTAGACAGTACCGAAATTCTCTGGATCAGCCACATCATCTTCTCAACTGTTGAGGCAGGCTCGGAGCTGCCTTGAAACCACATCTCCGAGTAGCTGAGTATTTCAGTCAGCACACTTTCGAGGCTCCCAAAACTCTTGTAGTCCAGAACTCTGCAATTGCCAGTCGTTCCCATTTGCAGCACATAATTTGGACTCTTAATGGGATCAGAATTTCCCCCAGGACTCTGAGCGGGGCCTCTGATCTCGGTACTCAGTAGAAGGTAGTTGGCAGATCATACGTCCCTACAGAAAAGTAAAAGGAGAAGTGTAGTCAGGTTATGGTACCGAAATAGCATTCTTCAGCTGGCATTGGGAGAACTGAAGCAGTCACAGTAATCGACCATGGAGAAAACTACTTCGTTGGTAATTGTGTGCTTGCTGCAACTGACGGCATCAGCCATCAGTAAAAAGGATGCTCCTACATGTACGAAGAGGATCGACACGCATTGTCATTTCGTGCCACCATTCTACGCTGAGCTGCTGCAGGAGAACAACATCACTGCAGGAGGACGGGCAATTCCTTCATGGAGCGCTATCCAACATCTGGAAGTGATGGATCTGTTGAATGTGTCTTTGTCCATCGTTGCAATTTCGACGCCTGCGGCTGTTCTCACGCGGGACTATCCGGTGAATGAAAGCCGCCAGCTCGCTCGACGGCTCAACGAGTATGCTTACAACCTGTCCATGGAGTACCCGCAGAGGTTCAGCTTCTTCGCCACTTTGACTCTACCGGACGTCGAGGGATCCGTTGCCGAAGCTATATATGCACTCGACACTCTGAACGCTGCAGGCGTCATGATTCTCGCCACTAGCTCCGATGAACTGCTCGGTAGTCCACGTTTTGATCCTCTATATGCTGAGCTAGACAAACGAAACGCCACCGTCTTCGTGCATCCGAGCCAATCTCCATGTCCCGGGCAGCAGTCATGTAAGATTTCCATCATTTCTCAACCTAGCATCTGGAAAGCAACTCCCTTATTTCCTATGTCTAGTTTAAGATGACCAAATGTTTGTTGTCTGTCACTCTATCGAGGAACGCCTGGAAGCCTGTTACTAGTGTCTTTGAGGACCAGATTCAGCTCTGCTGACTGAAGAGAATACTGAAGAAAACCGCGTTTGAAGATCTGTCGTTTCTTTCGCTTCCCCATTAAAAAATTTGCTAAAATACTTCATAACTCCTTCTGAGGGGAGCTAACTAACCAAAGGCGTCTATCGATCTGTTGATTTTTCGGATGGCCATTAGCACCAGTCAACGAAGGCAGTACGGCACTCCCTCCTTTCGCAGTGGATTTCCTCCTGGACACGACGCGAGCGGCAGCGAATCTGATATTCAGAAACGTGACGCTAAAGTACCCGAACGTGAAGCACATTTTCGCTCATTCCGGAGGGTTCCTTCCATTCGCTACCTTTCGTATCGTGAAAATCTTGAAGGGGTTGACGAACCAAACAGAGGAGGCCATCATGTCTCAGTTGGAGAAATTCTACGTGGACACGGCGCTGTCGGCCTCCAAGTACGCGCTTCCCAGCACCATTTCGCTTCTGGGCACCAACCACTTGACTTTCGGCAGTGACTACCCTTTTGCTCCAGCTGATGCTTACGTTCCTAATACTGAGAATTTGGATCAATTCCTCAGGAAAGATTTGACCATAAGAGCCCAAAAACAGATCAATTTCAAAACTGCCGCTGATTTGTTCAGCCACGTACTCTAAGATTACATTCTGAGAACCATGGGTCACTGATGGGATACATACAGGAATAGAAAGGGATTATATCATATGCATAAGCTATCATTCTAGAGGTCAGATTCGTGATTGATGACAAAATCCTCTTTGTCATCAATCAAATTCTTTTCAATCTTGATACTAACATAGGTTTCAATTACCCACCCACCTGCTTAACAGTTCAGCAATGTCAGCGATGATTGTCGCAGCTGGTATTATTGGCGCTGTCAAATCTTATGTCACCTTGCTATTCTCGTGCCAGTCGCTAGGAAGCTTCATTCATATCTCAGTCATGACCATAAAAAACAGAAGTCCACAAATCAAACATAAAAAGCGGCTACGACTTTTATAGACGCCTATAAAAGTCTTAGAGAGTTACATTGGAGTTAGCGGTGCGGTCAGCTCCGATAAAAGAGGTTGGAGAGACTTTCTCTACCAACTGTACATTCGTATGCTGAGCAAGAAGTCAACAATAAGAGTGACAAAAGTTATGTTTTGTCAAAAAATGTATATGTAAAAAATATACCGCTTCCGTTTTTGGATGTTATGTAATTACATACATCCAAAGAGAAGAATTTTTCTAAGATGTAACGCTGAGGACCATGATGAATAAGAAAACCTTGAGTCCAATTGGGAGTCCAGTCGAGATATACCAGGACACTCGCACGGAAGATGGCGAGAGCTAAGATGCTTTAGATCCGAGGACGAGTGCAATGGCGTAGAGCGAGCAAATTTTGAAATGCTTTAAATGAGAATGCAATCTAGAGATGTGTTGCGGGTTTGTTTACTTTTTATTAGTAACTTTGGTTTTATCTTGGTGAATGGGTGATGAAGAAAGTGACTTTTTAGATTACAAAGAAGAACATGCCACAAGCAGATTTGCAAACTCTAGTGACAGCTCGTTTGAGTCTCAAAGCTACAAATGCAAGTTGGTCTTTAAGTTCTTTTGGATTATCGTAAAATGTGATAATATACTTTAGCAAAAGATATTTATTTCGCCTTTTTTCAGGCTACAATGATACCCATATCCATCTGCTGCTTCCAAAAGGTGACATTAGGCAAAAAGAAGACAAAATAACTGTCATTGCGTTCAAAAGTATTACTATGACCAAAAGTGTTGTCAACGAGCAACAACATTTTATGTGTTGTTCGTACGCAACTATAAGGCTCAAAGATCTTATCAAACCACTTATTAAATGTTATAACATCAATCCAAGTGTTATTTTGATGAAAATAAGGAATGTACTAAGCAGACAAGTTTCTTTGACTTTCCAATGATTGTGATTAGGACTCAATCTGTTTCTCTGTCGTTGCAAACAAGATTAATGTTATCAATTTCTTTCATCCTTTTTTGTCATAGAAAGTGGTTAGATCTTCATGACGCATCAGCACAATCGTGAAACAATTCAAAAGAATAAACCCGTTTCATTTATATTGTAAAACATATGCTGGATCATATTGGCCTGCTAGTAAAGAAAATTCTTTCAAAGCTTTGAACCTTTCTAGATTCTATTTTATTTATCTCGCCACCTTTTACAAACAAATTTACGTTGTTTAAATCGTGTTGATGTCAAAATCTAGCAAACCAGCCCCACAATGCATTGAATTTATCATCATCAACCTTAATTGCGGTTGTAATGTTTTTTGCTTTGTGTCAAATAATGCTAGCTTATCAAGCAAAGCTTGGCATCTTGCATCAATTGATTTAAAAAGTTTTTTATCAACATCAGCAAACATCGACAAAGAAGCAGTGACTCCTCAGTCGCTAGATAGACCCTCTATGCTCCTCACAAATTTCATGTTTGCTAGCTTTTTTCTTTCAAATTACTTTTTTCATCAAGGGAGAACTGTCAAACAATGTTGCGCATGGACGACGGCTTTGACGTCTTTAGTAAATTGATGATTTTCATTAGATAACGGTCATTTAGACGCATCATTTTGCCTTTATGCTTAGATATTTACTCCACGTTCATAATATAAAATAAACTAATCAAAACCAGGTTTTTCTTTATCATGTTAATAAGATTTTTCTGAAAAACTTGAAATTGTGAATCAATATGAAATTGGGTCTAAAAATTCGATTTGAATTTAAAATTTGAAATCAGAATATAAATTCAAAAGCAAATCTCACATTTAAAAATCTAAACTGAAACTCAAAATCTTGTACTAAATTTGAAAATTTGAACTCCCTTTTGAAATCATAACTTAAATGTTTAGAACTAAAATTTAAGATTGAACATAAAATTTGGGTTGAAATTTGACTATAAAGTACTGAAACCGTGACATCATTTAGCAACAGAAATCTACATGTGAATCATTTGTCCTTAGACTAAAAATTGACTTTGAAGACATTGACTTTCACTTTAGATATTATTAAAATGAAACCATTTGACATTGTAGACGTAGCCAACCTACGTCTACAACGTCTACGGGTTGATTACAATCATTTGGTAGCCAACCTACTGAATGATTGGAATCAAACTGGGTCCAGAGGTGAAGGACAAAAAGTTAATGATGTGTGGTAAATGGTAAATGGTAATAGGGAAACCTTCACGTTTGAAGAATTGCCTAAGATCAAAAAATCAGCAATATGCATAAACTGCAGTCCGAGATCAAATTATCAGAAAAAAATGAGAGCGTTTTTGTTTATCTCAACAGGTGCGCTTCATTCAAGGATATTCACGAATGGCATGAATATCAACGATCGACCTGGATGATCAAAGTCAAAGGGAGAAAATAACAAGTAATCAATTGTCTATTATATAATTTTTGTTATCAATTGTAGACGCTTCAACCACAAAAAAATTCCTAGAAGCTATTGCTTAATATTATTATTGCATAAGCACATCATTCCAACGGATTGAAGATACAAATTTGATTTAAGCAATCAAAATGTAACAGGCCGATAATGGTCTACTATCTAATCACAATATATATATAAATAACCTAGTATTTGTTGGATTTGTGTTACGATGAGATGAAGAAGAGATGTATTGTAAAATTATCTACTTTTTTATCACCCTTTTGTCTAGTGATTGACAGTTGGTCTAATATTCAAAGTGAACCTTTTGTAAATTACATGGCAACCAGTTTATTCTAAGAGTCTTTATACACTGAGCCAAAAAAATATAAAGCTAAATAGATTACTCAAGACATTAATTGTGCTATCCAAAAACTACCAAACATGATTTCCCCTAGCGCCATCATAGATAATATCTCGGAAAATAAAAAGGTATGAATGTTGTAAAACAGAATTTTCTAATAAATTATTTCAGGTATATATTTTGCATGCTCTTCATCTTATGGTGAAGGATTTATTTTTGATGCAACAAAGACACAAAAATGAGAAAATACTGTTGCATTTTATCCTTCTTGCTATCTACTTGAGAGTCTCTTACTTTTTGCTGAGAAGTATAAAGATGTTGTCGAATTCTTTGATAATCATAATGCGATGAAAGTGAAATTTAAAATTATGCAGACGAAATAGAAATTGATTTCTTTGATTAAGCCTGCCTCAACTAGATAGGGTTCACTTCAGCACTACTTTAACACAATTCTAAAGTCAAAAAAGCTACTACTTTTTATCATTTTGAAGCGTGATTTTGTTGATGAAATTGCTAGTGCAGCACAGAAAATTAAAAGCGATTGAATCGAGTAGATTATCATCGATGTCACATTTGTTATGCAAGAAAAGAAGCGTTTGAATCTTCTTGAGCCCATCAATAAGCTTATAGTCAAATATCAATTACAATCTTTATCTTTGTCAGATATTTTTGCTTATTTTAATCAACTTTGGAATAATTTTGCTACATTTTACATTTGCAAAATGATTTGATGAAAAATTACAAAATTTTGTTTTGTTGTACTCACAACGTTTTCAATTCATGTACAATGATGCACCTATCTTGCTTATTTACTCAATCCGCAATATCTAGGTGAAGGATTCAATCATGTACAACATTTTGAGCTAGAAGATGTTTTAATAAATTTATCCCATGATTTCACATCACTTTTCAAAGATAAAAAATAAGACTTGTGCATATAGTATACAGAGTTAATTATTGCATCAAATTAGAAGAAGTCCAATAACTCGTTACGGTTCATGATGTTCATCGATGGACGCAAAACATCATTGTTGGCTAGCACGTGTTGGCAAAACATCATTGTTGTTCAATATTGGCTAGCCAATGGTTGCTCTTAGAAATATTTCCATAGCATCTCAATTTGAAATTTTAGCATGGTGACTTCAACGCATCTTTGGAACACAATTGTTCCATGTTTGAATTTGTTTATTCAAAACTTTGCAATAGTCAATTACCTGAGAAAGTTGAAAATGATGTTCATTAAGACAAACTATTAGGCTTTATCAAAAAATAACAGTAGCACACTATTATTTAAAGTTGACAGATTTTTTGATCTTGATAGCGCTGATGACTTAGCAATATTTGAATTTCTTTATTCAATCTTGTGAAAGTGAACTCGAATTGGAAATGAATTTTGGATTCGATTTGTTGATTTTGAATTTGTTGAAAACTCTCCATATTGTCAGTTTGGTCATAACTTTGATTGGAATTGACAAGAAAGTCAATTTCTGATTCCATTGGTTGATTTTGAGTTTAGTACAACCTTTTCACATGATCATAAGTTTGATTAGAACTGAATTGAAAATCAATTTTGAATTTGATTTTACTTGATTACTTGAACCTGTAAACACAAGAAACAAAAGTACTTATTCCACATGCTAATATCATGGAAGCAGTAATTTTGTCCTCTAATATGCGGCTTCATGCGAGCTTGTCTTATGATTGTATTCTCGCTCGTAAACTTCAAATAATTCTCCACATTACAGCAAATTATCTCAAACGGTTCTCGCCTCAAGTTCTCAAAATCTCAAAACCTCAAAGACAGGATTTTCATTCATGCAAGCCCGTTCCGGGCAGTATAAGATTTGCTTGTGTGTCGGGAAAAAAAAATATGTTGGGGCGGATGGATGGGGCGGGGGAGGTTCATTCGCCGTCGTCGGGATTTGCGATGCGAGAGAGTGTTGATGGTAAATACTATGGCGCTATTGATCATTTTGAAGGACCTTGATCCGTGTTTAGGGCTGTGATGCACAACTCCTCTGCCTCATTCTCGTCAAATGTGAGCCTTTGTGCTATCCACTTGAAAATGATATCTAACATAGCAATGTACACGATCACCGAAAGTGAGGTAATCTTTGTTGATAGCTTGCAGATTAAAACCATGATTGGAATCGGATTTTTTAAGGTTTTAATTAAAAACCCAAGATATTTGTTAAGAAGAATCGGGTTTTTTTCACCCCTTACCAGAACCTCCTTCACGGCGGAATTCAAGAATCAGAATGATGTCATTCATCGCAGAATTTTATTGACAGTGTGCTCGTGGAAGTACAACCTTGCTTAAGGCCCCCTTCCACAACATCTCTAGTCACTCCATTCGATGGATGACAAGAAAGCAATCTCTATTGCCTCAGAATCTAGATCCAAAATTAGTCACGCAGAGCTGCAAAAGTCTGTAAATTTTGTCTGATTACTTGAGTGGGTCTCATGGAACCAAGGAAGCACCTCATTCGACCCTTTGTGTAGGACATTTGGCTGGACAATCGGAACAGGACATGTGCATAGCAACATTGATTGGATAGACTGACTTGTAGGTAGAAGAAATATACATTCACATCGATTGGCCAATGCAGTAAAAAAATACTCATTTGTATCATTGTGCACAAAGTCTTCTACTCACAATGCCGGAGATACAATCACGCATGCTTGAACACCTTTATAATGAGCAGATGCAGATTTATTGACATCAACGTCGCGTGAAGAGTGAGGAAAGAAGCATCATTCTAAACCTCCTTCACATCGCCAAAGGCCCTAATATTACCTGTGAGCACAAAACTGTGCTCACATGTCTTTTTACCCTTATGAGAGTTAAAAGTTGGGATTTAAGCTCTTGCAAAATTATGCTTGGGGTTTTTTGAAAGTTTCTGCAAGATTAGGAGTTGGTGTGATGGTTAGGGGGCAAGAGGTGCGGAAGGAGGCCTTCGGGGCAAGGTCTTCGGCGAAGTGCCTTCGGTGAAATCCCTTCGGGGAAAGGCCTTCGGCGAAGGAGTGAAACTCTCATAACGTTTTCAATGTGTGACGCCTCGACTCAATTAGGGTTTCGTTGAAAAGAACTCGCGACGCTCGTTCCAACGAGCCCAATAACTTGTGAAACGGATGAGAGGTCACTGAGTTATGAGTGGCGGAAGTTTCTGATACAGAGGGCCCTTCGGCCTGTGCACGGGCGAGCCTCGCAGGGCGGACGAGCCTCGACGGACGGGCGAGCCTCGACGGACGGACACCTGCGCACGGACGCGGACGCTCATAACTTTCTCAATTCTTAGCGGTTTGACTTGATTCGGCTCTCGTTGGAAAGAGCTCGCGACGCTCTTTCCAACAAGACCAAAAACTCTTGAAACGGATGAGGCATCACCGAGTTAGGAGCGGCAGAAGTTTCTGATATGGAGGACCTTCGGCGCTAACATTTAGTGGGGCATTCGGCGTTAACAGTTAGAGGGGCGGCTGACGACGCGGACGGACGAGCCTCGACGGACGGGCGAGCCTCGCAGGGCGGACGAGCCTCGACGGACGGACACCTGCGCACGGACGCGGACGCCTGTGCACCGGCGGGCTGCGAGTAGGCGGCCTGTGCACAGGCAGGCCTTCGGCGGAAGGGTAAAATCGACATAACATTTTCAATTCTTAACGGTTTGCGTTGGGTGGGGTCTCGTTGGAAAGAACTCGTGACGCTCGTTCCAACGAGCCCAAGAACGCCTGAAACGGATGAGAATTTAGGGAGTTATGACTATTGGAAAATCCGCCTTCGGCCCTAGATGTTCGCCTTCAGGGTTACGCTTCCGGGAATTCCGCCTTCGGAGGTAGGGAGTTCAACTTTTGTCCGATGCGCGGACGGACGCCTTCGGCGGTTGCAGGCCTTCGGCGGAAGAGTAAAACAGTGATAACTTTCTCAATTCTTATCCGTTTGACTTGATTAGGGGCTCGTTGGAAAGAGCTCGCCACGCTCGTTCCAACGAGCCCAGGAACGTTGCAAACGAAGCAGGGATCCGTGAGTTATGGGCGTCGGGGTGACTGTTAGAGATTGACAAGGTGTGGAAGTGCGTCTTTGGCGGTTGGACGCATTCGGCGGTGCGCGGAAGGAGATTTCCTCCGGCGAGGATCGGGTGGTCATGAATGTAGAATGTTCAGGTGTGGCAGTGGCGGCGGCGTGAAGTCAAGTTGGTGTGGCAGAGACGGCGGGGCATAAAGTCGCGCATGGGAAGTAGGTGTGACCCATCATTGCGGGTGGGGCATTAAGGCAGGCTGTGGTGTGTTCGGCCTGGAAGCTGAGGCCTGGTGGGGAGTTCGGCCTTGGGGCGGAGAGCTGGAGTGTACCAGTGTGCGCGAGCTGGATCGTGTGGTGTGCCATTGTGTGGAGACGCTGGTGGGATCGGTAGGACGATAGAGTGTGGAGAGTTCGAAGGAAGAGGAAGCAAACTCTCGTGGGTGGAGAGTTGTATCTGAGTGTGAAATTAGATCGGGATCTGATATTGAAGTGTAATCTGTGAGTGGGATCCGAGATTGAAGTGTAATCTGTGAGTGGGATCCGAGATTGAAGTGTAATCTGTGAGTGGGATCTGAAATTGAAGTGACATCTGTGAGTGGAAGACCTGAGAATGGGATCTGAGATTGAAGTGTAATCTGTGAGTGGGATCCGAGATTGAAGTGTAATCTGTGAGTGGGATCCGAGATTGAAGTGTAATCTGTGAGTGGGATCTGAAATTGAAGTGACATCTGTGAGTGGAAGACCTGAGAATGGGATCTGAGATTGAAGTGTAATCTGTGAGTGGGAGCTGAGATTGAAGTGTAATCTGTGAGTGGGATCTGAGATTGAAATGTAATCTGTGAGTGGGAGCTGAGAGTGAAGCGAAATCTGAGACTGAAATCTGATAGTCGGGATCTGAATTTGAAACTGAAAAGGGAGAGTGGAATCTGAGTATGAATTGGTAGTGGAACTCGAAGCTAGGATAGACCACAGCGGTTGTGGTATTGAGAAAGTTACCCAGAGTTGGGTTAGATCTTTATGTAACAAAGAGCTTGTCTGCTGCTCTTGTGGAGATAGCAGATAGCAAGTTATTATTTTCAATTCTGGATAAATTGTCTGTGAAAGAGCAAGTGTTATGATCTCATTGTCTTGAATACACTTTGACCACATGGTTGAGATCAGAGAAGTTAGATTATGGGAGCTCGAACCCCCACCTGGACTACAAACGCTGAAGGGTGGGGAGTTTAGGCTCACATTACCCTAAGTCCGCACCAACCTTTGCAGATCAAAGTGCGGACTTAAGTGAGTGTATACTATAATGTACTCTAAGGTAAGTGGTCTAGCAAGTAGAGTATGCATGTTGGAAAATGATCTACGTGAGAGAAGTCGTCTTGGTTTTCATTGAAGTCGGTTGAAAGCACAAGGCAGTCACATACCTCTTCATTCTTACCTTTTGTATTTCTTGTTTTAGTTTAAACATTCTAGATATCAACAAGAGAAACCATGGCAATGGTATACTCTCCTTAAGAAAAATATTCTGGAGGTTTTCTTTCTCAAAATGCAAGTTTTACAACTTGCAATTTGAGACATGTACATTATAGAAATATTTTTGTACTGGATGCAACACTAACTACGTTGAAAAAAAATTTCTTCAAAATTTCTTGTCATATTGACTTGGTTTTTTTATATAATACATAATTATCCAAAACCATATTTTTTGAAAAAAATTTCCCAACATCTAATATAAATATTTCAAATATAATATATTATTCTAAAAAGAGAAATGTATATGTGAAGCAATAAGAGTTTCAAGCTTCATTATAAATGTTATTTGGTCATGAAATAATTCTATGTACTATGAAATTTCTCCACGTCTTCTTACTTTTAATAACGATCATTATCATCAACACATGATTCAGCTGCATTTACCTTGATCGCAGACCAAATATCATGAATAAAATGCTCCACACTATAGTACGCAATGCAATTCGTTATTTTAACATATAATATGAAAATAATTATATTAAACGTCATAAAATTCAAATTTGGGCCACTAGTAGGTGAGCGCAAGATATTGATTATAAATTTTATTGTCAAGATAAAATTATCATGTATGAAAAGAACAGGAATTCGTGCATGATTTATAATGGTTTTCAATGCAATAACTGTGTGAAAAACTGGATACCATGAAATTTCTGTTGGATTAAATTCAGAGTTCATTTTTTCACCCGGAGCTGAAAAATAAGGAGATCAGGTGCGCCAGCTGAACAACAAGTTTTTAACTAGCCTGGACATGGGAAGTTTTGCCTTTGCATTCCTCCCTAAACTCCTCATCACTCTACTCGGGCCACTCTTCAACCGGATTCATTTGAACAAAATTATTTTACTCAAGCTTCAAATCTTGGAAAAACTGCTGAGACTAATAGACAATGCAGAGTAACATCATCGTACTCTCGTGCATTGAAGTGTTGTCAAGCTTGAGTTTGACTTTGTTTTCTCTGCTTTCACCTGCACTGAAACTTTTCCTTGATAATTGGACGTGACGGCTATTTCAGTATCCTTTCTGATATTCCTGCCAATGCCCACTCTGAAATACCTCTTCATGTTGTATTTTCATCTCGTGGCAGTCTCCAAAGGCTGATTCGTACGTGAAATAAATAATTAAAATTATTTAATTTCGTTTAATTTCCATGTTTATAGCATTATGTACATACATTATTATGATCGAAAAGGACTCAGCCACTCCTTGGTGTGTAGAATTTGTGCTAAGAGGTTGAATCCGGCTATATATGTTATGTCATGACTATAGCTTTTGGTATCAAGAGACTTTTCCAAGATCGAAGCAAAACAATTTTTAACATGCGGAGTGCAAAGTTAGAAAGCCTTGAACTGATTGTTCCAACCACAAGATGCAGGTATTTATGGAATCATTCTCTGTCATGAATTCATCTGTTCCGTTTCATGTTCATATTGCCCCAGAGAAGATTTGGGATGAAATCTTTCGAAAACAATTAACACAATAATTTATCAGGCATACAACAGTCTAAGATTACTATTCCGTAATGGTCTTTTATTCCAGTTCAGAGGAAGCTCCCACTTACCTCGTGAAAGCTTTATACCCTGTCGACAAACCCATACTAAACCTCTGAAAATAAATTTTATTATCTTCTTGTGGAAGAAGGACAATGGGGAAAAGGTTCATCAATCACAACCTACCATGTGAATTGTCTTGTTCTCCGCATCCGCATTTACCTCGATCCATCTTTCTCTAAGTGATTCAGCTCATGCATTTATATACGCATGCAACTGGCAGTTCCAGTTCTCTAGAATGAGATGGGTTGCAGCACAACTTCCAAGTCTGCCATAGCAGTACGTGCTTCTGCCATAAGTTTCTGGACATGGACACTGCAAGTGTTCCTGCAGACATTTGCGTGAAGCTGAGCAGAAGTCCATGTCAGTCAAGATTTCATACCCCGCTAGAACTCCCAAACTCGTTCTGCTTTATGCTCTGAAAGAGCAGAAAAATATTAAGTCCGGCGATGATAGTGGCGACTAGACAAGCAACCACTTTGACGATCCAGCCATTAACGAAGCTGGGTCCCATTTTGGCTGTCGAGCTCGTGAAGTGAACCAAGGGAATGACCGCGAACGACAAAGTCAGAGAGAGAAGCACTTGGCTCATAACCAGAAGCCTTCCAGCTCCAGAGTTGCCTCCGACGGCAGCAACGATGGTGGCAGGAATGACAGCAATACCTCGAGTGATGGACCTTCTGATCCAAGGCTTAACCCGGATCTTCAGAAATCCCTCCATCACAATCTGACCGGCCAGGGTACCGATGATGGTAGAATTCTGCCCACTTGCCAACAGACCAACTCCGAATAATATCTTGGCAGCTTGACTTCCCAGCGCAGGAGCCAGCAGTTCGTAAGCATCGGTGATATTTGCTACATCTCGGTTGGGATTGGGACCGTAGTAGAAGGCAGCAGCTGCCAGAATGAGAATCGACGAATTAACAAAAAAAGCGAGCATCAACGAAACGCTGGAGTCCCATCTACCATACTTGATAGCCATCTTCTTGCCCTCCTTGGTCCGTGGGTACGCCCTAGTCTGAATAATGCTGGAGTGCAAAAAGAGACTATGAGGCATGACGGTGGCTCCCAGGATTCCTATTGCAGTGTACAACATGCTTGCATCCTGGAGAATGATTGGATCTGGCACCAACCCCTTGGCCACCTTACTCCACTCGGGCTTCACCACCGCCAGCTCGTAAGCGAAAATGCCTGCTATCAGGAATGCCATGCCACCCACGATGAACTCCAGAAACCTGAAGCTTTTGATTCCAAAGATGAGGATAAACAATGTGTCCACGGCTGTTATGAGCACCCCGGCCCAGATGGGGATTTTGAACAGAAGATAGAGAGCTGTGGCGGAGCCGATCACCTCAGCAAGATCGGTGGCAGCAATGGCAATCTCGATGATTACCCAGAGGAAGTAGACGACATGCTTGGGGTATGCATCTCGGCACGCTTGAGCCAAGTCTCGCTCGGCCACCACTCCGAGTTTCAGAGACAGCGACTGGAGGAAGATGGCGCACAGGTTGGAGAGCAGAATGACGGTCAGAAGAGTGTAGCCATACTTCGCACCTCCTTCCAGGTCCGTGGCCCAGTTTCCAGGATCCATGTAAGCAACGCTTATCATGAATCCGAGCCCGACAAGAGCGAGAACCTTCTTGTACCAAGGGGATCCGGCCTCAGGCCATTTCACAGAAGAGTGAACTTCCACGAGAGAAGGTGCAAAATTCGCTTGCCTCCAGCCTCTTGTCAGAAATGCCTCCCGCTCCGCCATCTCCAGTTCGTCCGCGCTTAACTTTCCGCCGCCTCCCGCTTCTAGAGCCACCATCTCAGTTGAAGACGGATCCATCTCCCCGCTTTCTTCACCTGCAGGACGAACTGAAGAAGGGAGATCACCCTGCCCCCATCCTTGCCCCAGAGAAGCGCCTCCCATAGTCATCACAGCACTGCACTCTCTGATGGAGATCACTGACTGCCAAGTCTACTGGAACGAGCAAATCTGTGATTCATTCACTCTGTGGCAAGCGCAGCCAGGCTCAGAAGGATCGACCTTTCAGTTGGTCAGAGAGCGCTTTACAGCTCGGACCGACAGGAAAACATAGATTCTGATCTGTCGCTTGGATATCGAAGGATTCGAGTCGGGCCTAGGTCCAGTCAATGGGATGCATCCGTGCTCTCGGAGGAAAGGAAGGAAGGAGTTACACCTTGATTTCCTGCCTTTTGAGTGCTGCAACACAAGGCTTAAATAGGGGTCTGATTCATACTGAGATGTTCGTTGGGACGCGAGCTGTACTGCGGCAGCCACTGTGTGCTTCCCCGATAAGACTCCTGAATTCGCAGCACTGCAGCTGTTGACGCTGTGGACCCGTCGCCCTTGGCTATTCCGCCGGAGGCCGATGCCTTGCCCCGACCATTTCATCTGATCCATCTTCACTCTTCCACCAAATCCTCTTCTTCATCCTCGTACGACAATTCGAGAATGGGGAGGATAATCTTCAAGCTGAATTGTAGAATGAGGTTAGTTTTTCCTTTAACCATGATCACCATTGACCTTTTTTTTAATAGATAAGGTAGCTCGTACGCCATGTTAATTGTGGGGACTGTTCTACAATTGGCGTAGTGACGTATGTGCTGTGTTGTGTATATGCCATTCGTTTGTATAGAGCTATATATTCTTGTGTATGGCGAGTTCTTTGATGAGGTACTTTTGACGTGAGGAGAATGAATTGCTTCGTCTTGGTATTTCTCTAAGTAACGCCTTTTTGATGCATCATTGATCAAAGCATTTCAGAAAAGTGACAATGTATCAATGGTATGGAATTACAAAGAAAAGGTTAGTAGTTATAAACAATGCCTTGGATCTACAACAAAAGAGGACTATCCTCGAAACAAACTAACAAATACATGATTACTCAACCAGCGCCAATTGGCACTGACATTTTGGACTGATTCCAGCAAGTTGTATTTCCCAAAGGAAGAAGACAAAAATCTGATGGTCAGGGATTATGGGAGATGATTACTCCGTACGGATGGTACGATACTGCGAACAAGGAGAGCTGACTTTTTCTTAAGTTAAAGATAGCTAGTTTAGTAAATGGTAAATGGTAAAAGTAAATCATACTTGAACACTGCATCGTAGGTTGCACTGCGGAAATAATGTTCCAGACATGCACAGTTCAGAAAATCGATGCAGTAGATCACTCTAATCGACGATCCGGAGACCTCCGACTGCGTCACACAGCGAATGAGCTTCCAGCCAGTGAACGCGGCGCCATATGGCCGCGCAAGGAGCTCACAGAGCTCTTCCGTAAGGATTTGGCGAGAGGTAAATCCCACCATACTGTGTCGCGCATTGTGGACGCAGCTCGTGCTCCCTGTAAAGAACATCGCAGTACAATTTCCTTCTTCTATCTCTGACCGTTCGAATTTCCCTCGCTTTAAAAATAGATGTGAGCTTACTTACCATCAGAGGTACTTGTTACGAGTTACCGTACGTCCAGTCTTGCGTCATGAGCAGCTATAGGGGACTTTAACTAATGGTCCCTTTGTACAGGGGTGGAACACGTTTAGGTCATGGTTATCCCTTCCTTCACAGTGATGGAGCTTGTGGACTCATGCATCGAAGACAAGAACGTCTACAGAGCAAGAAGCCAGTCGTGGTTATGATCATGGACTTATACCATTGGAAAGCTCAGTATTACACTGCGACAGAAATTGGCCATCATCAAGTTTGGCAAACGTAACCACCAGTCCAGCGAACAATGATGGTTGGAAATCTTACAAGTATGCATATGGCTTATCAGGGTCGTACCTTGATATTGCGATCAGAAAGCAGACAATGCATTATATAAAAAATGATTACATGCTCTACATTACATCGCATCATCCCGTCATCCGATGAATACATGAGATTCCATATTTTCCTAAATATGAAATCAGAATATAAGACAGGCTAAGAATAGGAATCTATTGGTTTATTCGAACTCGAACAGACTTATATTTGTCTGGAAATCTGGCTCTTCTCTTCAGTACTTTCGTCGATCACTAGAACTGGTTTTTGTCAAGTAAGATATTACAAATATGTTGGCCAAAATGGCTACATTCCAAAGATCACATAGGGATATATTACAAATATTGGATGGGTTTCGTCTCATCCATTAACCCAGCTTACCTTCTCGGGTGGCAAATTTGGTGCAAAGGAGGAGTTCAGTCGTCACTCCGGCTTCCAATTTCATAGACCTGTAGCTGATTGGCACGGTTCACATGCATGTAAATCTTAGAATTAGACCTCCTTTTCTTATCATATAATTACTTACTCAAGCCCGAAAGGCTTTACATTTACTCCCCGAAACATGAATTATGAATTACATGCTCCAACCTGATATGACAAAAGATGTCAGGGCCAAAAAAGGTAAGTGGAATTTGGTACAAAAGGTGCACAAGAACATCACATGGACACTGGAATTACTTGAACAATCCTCCTAGGATACGAGGAAATAGAATTCTGATAGGGAGGAAGACTTGAGACATAGGCTGCAAATTTTTGACGTGTCTCGATTCATGGTAATTGAAAATGTGAATCTAACTCTATAATGGATATGCACTTGATCCGCGATTGTAAGCTACAACAATATGAAATTGAAACTGGAACGAAGACTGAATTCCTCGTTTGCACCAATTTTGCCACCCGAGAAGATGTGCTGGTGTAGGGTCAATGGATGCAAGGAAAACCATCGATTATGTCCAATCTTTGATTATGTGATGTTTCTTGGGGTACAGCCAACTTGATCAACATGTTTGGTATTTCTTCATCGACGGAAGGCGTTTTAGTCCTTTGGTTTTATCTATGCGCGGATATTTGGTTTCATCCTTATTTGCTGTATATTTATTCTTCTCTTTGGATTGGAGGATACCGAGCCGATGAAAGAATTAAAAAGATTGATGTTTTCAAACTGGTACTTTGGTGAGACGTGAACTTTGATGCGAGTGAAATGGAAGCCTGTAGTAATGGAAGATCAGGGCGTGAGCTTCAATTGCTACTGGTTTATGAAGTTCGGTGACGGTAGTCCAGGATTCAAGAATGGGATGATAGATGCGTACCTGCATTTGTGAACAAAACCTCATTCAAAGTTAATTCCGGATGTTCGGGATAAAAATTTCTACATACAACATACTTGGGGTCATTCATTTCCAGTCTCGGTAACATGAAAAATGTTCAAGCTTGCCCTCTCCCTCTCTCTCTCTCTCATTTGATCCACTATAAAGTCCAATATAACTTCCAAGAAGCGAAAAGGTATTTATACACATCATATATATCGTATTTAAGTTAATGTGCCTAGATGTGACTGTGACAATAAGTTTTTCTAAATAGACATATTTAGAGATTCGGGAATTCTTTGGTATATTTGAAGATGGCTTTTACAGGTCATATCGGGAATGTTTTTTATTGAAAGCTCTGTACCTCAAAATAACTTTTGGTGCTCTTTGGTTCCATTCTGGTGAGAAAGCTTGTCACGATCTGGCCTCAAGATATTAGCTTCTTACAGGACGCTACATACACTTGGCGCTAGTTCTATCTTAAGGAACTTTCTCTGAAATATTTAGGAATAGAGTTTTATCAGGGTAACGTTGTCTTATCCAGATGGAAGGAAAGAGCTCGTTATTATAGTTTTATATTTTATTTTAAGAATCTATAGTTTAAGATCCTATGAATGTCTCTGAATCAGATATGATATTTGATAGGTTTGAAAATAATCTAAATTACATATTTATTGTATACATCAAAACATGACATAGTTTTGTTCTATTTTTTAAATTCTGTCGCTTTTACAAGGAGCGTTGACAAGTCACGAAATTAAACCTCGGCGGCCGGTATGTGAACAAGAAGGTTTGAAAGTATGAATTTTAGGCAGCAGCGGGGATAGTCTCAAGTGCAAAATCGTTGGAATTCAGATAAAACCAAAACCCTAAAACCTCACTTTATCATAACATCCTCTTTGAGAACATGGATCTACAAATTTACTCTTAATTTTGGCCTCAATGCCGTAATCATTTTGGAAGTCAAAATTATCTTCCATATTACAGACATCTCCCCTTACGTTTCCCTACCGAGTCTTCATTAAAGACCTCCCCGTCATCTTTAGTTTCCTTAAATCGAGGGAAGATATTTTCTCGATGACCTGCGTGGATAAGTTTGGCCGATTAAATCATCTTCAATTTTACGAAATAAGTCGTTTATTCACATTTATAGAAATAAACCTTGTTGTAGGTCGCATTAAGTCTGCTTAACTAACACACATGCGTTATGAAGTACGTGTATGAATTTCTTATGGATGAGTACTCAGTTGGATTCGGAAAAATCCAGCCCTGAAATCAGTATAAGTGGAACGATTACGGAGTGTTTGGAGGACTTTTTATTGAATCAAATGAATTATTCTATGATTCAATTTTAACTCTATATTTCAATCAAGTTGATCCTTGCTGCATTTCAATTCTTCTTCCTCTGAAACTTATCTCACAGTTAGAATTCTTTGAATTCAAATGAGTATTCATTGTTTATAAAATCTGCACCTTGACGAAGAATCAAGAAAAAAATCGTCCTGTCTTAGATCTGATCCTACCTGCTTATAGCGTAATGCATGTCATGATTATATGAAATTTTTTCAAGAGCAGGTGGCCGCCGGTGGCGACTATTTTTTTTAGATCGTCAGTCGGTTCAAAATAATAGTACACAAGTTTGCTTATACAGTTTGCGGGATTTTTTCACATTTTCTAATTCTGCAAATATTCTCTTTCTCACTAGTCTCAGATTAATCTATGCAAGCAGATTTTTATCGAGTACATCGTAAGAAAAAAGAATCTTCTTGCCGGACCTACATTTATGGAAGCTGAGATATATATGAGATCTAAGGACAACCAGAAATCATAACGATGCTCCTTGAAGTTAATTCTTGGCGACAAATCTCAACCTTGTTATATTTTTCTATCAAGTGTGAAGGATCGTGCATGGAAAGCACAATTGTTTCGAGGATTCAACGCGCACTAGAGCTTCCACTTCCTACAACGATGGGACTTCTAGGAGTTTCTATGACCGTTTGTGAGTGATAAAAAACTCATTTTGAACTAAATCGAGCCTCGTCAAACAAATGCAGCCAGTGTATCTGAAATCTCCGTCCCGCTCAGTGGTTCACTTACTGGGATTCCAATATGATTGTATAAGCAATCCCAGTGTGCCTGTTATGTTCTAGTGACGAATCTTGTACCAAATTCCGCTTCCCTTTTTGAGCGAAGATCCGATTGGAGGATGTAATTCTTACGGTTTCAGGGAGTAACTTTATAGCTTTACATTTTTGGGGCATGAGGAAGTAAGATTCTGATTATAATAAGAAGACGAATTCTAAGAGTGAAGATGTATGTGAACCGTATCTACAAGCTACAGGGATATGATCTCAAAGCCGGAACAACGACTTAATTTTTCATTTGCTTTAAATCTTCCAGCCGAGAAGGTGTGTATTTCTTTCTTCGCCTCGGATGGGAAGAATCTCTCCGATGGAACAAAGCTTGCTTGAAGTTTCAGATTGCTACTTCCGTGAGAAATGAGCTTTGTGAGAGAGAAATTCTCAGTGCCTGAGTTACAGTGCTTCTAGTTGAGTTTCTTCACTTTCGTCAGAAACGAGATTCATTCCAAAATTTTGGAAACTTTTCCAAGACTTGGAAACTTTTCAGAATGACTGGATGATTATGATCATGAGATGTAGACAGGTACACAGGAATTTGTGGTTCGAGAGGACTTCTGCGATGTACTGTGCATAGGAATGTGCGTTTAATTTAACACAACAATGTCCGACAAATACTTCCAGAATGATAGTTGTGTTGTGGTTTGTGTCTCTTGCAGTAGCCAAATACCCTTAATCAACACGAGGCCGTGGCCAAATTTTGCTTTCTACTACGCGCCAAGATTTGGCCATTTTTCCTTCTTTTGTCTCCCGGTTAAGCATCGTGTGGTTTTTGGTCAGTTTGAGCCCAATTTTAAACTCAAATTCTCTAATTTAAATAGGAGTGAAGAGCGTAGAACTCTCCAGATCATGATTTTCTGTCTTCTATTGATACTCTGCATAAAGCTCCACGGAATCATTTGTGAGTTCTTTGGACCACCATCGTTTTATAAAAGCCAAATTTTGTGATCATGAGTCTAATACTTGATTTTGAAGAATGAATTTTCTTCAAAAGAGGGATGATAGATGCGTTACTGCATTTTCAACTGGAACCCTCTTTAACATTTGATTCCGGATAGTCTGAACAAACATTGATCCATACAACTACAAGCTTCTTCAAGATATTTCTTTATTCCGGTTATTCATTTCTAGTCTCGAAATATTCTCTAAAGTATTATATCCACTGAAACCACTATAAATCCCAAGTAGCGATTAGAAATTTATACACATACTACATATCACATTTATGTAAAGGTACCTTATTGTGACAATAAGGTTCTCTAGAATTTTTTACTCAAACTTTCTTCAATATTGTTGAAGATGGCTGATTCGGCGGCTGAGACATTTTCCCGCAGGTCATCCTGTAATATATTTCTATCGAAATTTCTGTAGCTACAACAACTTCGATTCTCTTTACTTCCCTTTGGCTGAGAAAGCTCACAGGACGCTACATACAGTTGGCGCTAGTTCTATCTTAGCAACCTCTTCTGCACTTTTTGATCTAAGTAGAGTTCTAGCAGGGTGACCGTTGTATTATCCAGATGGGAGATAACAACTCAATTTCATAGGTTTGAATCATAGTTAAAGAAGCTACCGTTTAAGATCCTTTGCATTTCTCTGAATGAGGTAAGATTCTTATTAAACTTGACCCCCAAAAAAACCTAAAGTACATATTGATTTTTAACATCAAACCATGATATGTTTTTATTCTATTCTCTTAAACCAGTTTCTTCTGCAATTTACAATCAAAGTAAGTGAAATTAAAGTCTAGATTCGCAAACTGACCACATGAATATCTAGAGTTTTAAAATGTTTTTGATATGTTGAAAAGCAGCTGCTCATATGGACCGCAAAAATACAGACCTATGCACTTTTATTTTCCTTGTTTGGAGTCAATATGGACAATGCTGTACATCACGAAGACATTCTTCACCTTCCTTGATCTTTGTTTTGAGCACGGGGTTTCAGTCTATGAGTGTATATTTATATATATCTTATCTGGCACATGGATATTATTCTTTTAGACAAAGAGGCATGTGATATGCTATTTTTCATTTGTCGTAAACGGAACGCGGTTACATGGAGCACAGGCACAACTCAATTAATTCAGGGCCTGACCGTTCTGACGATTATGTAATTGATAACCACGCCGACACTTCTCAAATGTTTTGCGCAGTGCGTACACAATCTCAATCAGGTACGGGAACTCTACTGGAGATTCAGCTCCTTGAGAGCTTTTAAATCAAAATAGACCAAAATTGAAGAGTGGAGAGCAATCGAGATATTCATGAATATAGTGTGTCAAGCTACAAGATAGTCTGTAGATCAAATAGATTACTTAGCTCTGAAGTGATCATGGAGTAGATCTAGCTTGTCAGACCATTCAGATTTGAGGCGAAAAGGCCTCAACATTTGGACTTCGGGTGCTTAGCAGTAGCTCTTGAGCCTTCAAAAACTAAGACAGCTTTGTGAAGACTAGAGGAAGAAAAAAGAACCAAGGAAATCATAATAATCACAGAAAGCTGAGATTCTCAACCTTGGACGTCAGGTGCCAGGTGCTTAGTAGGAGCTTTGAAGCCTTAAAAAACTATATTAGCTTTGTGAAGCAAGTCCAGCGCCTACGCAAAGCAGAACCCCTAAGTCTTCAACAACCTGCAATAGAGGAAGACAAAAATCCGGAATTTCTACATATATGTAAGTAATAAGTAGTTGTCTGAAACATCAACCTTTGGAAGCGAGTTTCTTCGATGCGCAGGAGCTGTGAAACCCTCAAAAAACAATGAACGCCATTGCGAGGACTGGAGGAAGAAAAAAAAAACAAAGATAATTAAATGGAAAATCTAGTGTGAAAGAAAGAAAGTAGAGAGAGTGTGCGTGAGTGGTGTTGCGGATCGAATTGCACCTCTCCTACGAAATGGCGGCACCTTGTTATCTAGATAACCATACCATCCTTGATGAGGGCATTTTCCGAGACAATAATAATACCAGATCGGATATAGATGCCATCAGAAGGCTTTTCCGCCTCACGAACGCCGTCTGTGTTAGTGAGAATGACATTCTTGCCAATCCTGGCATTTTTATCAATGATACACCTCTTGATCTTGGAGTATTCTCCAACACCCATGGGTACTTTTCCAATAGCAAGCAGGCGACTCCTCTCTTCTTCTGTCTCGTAGTCATCAGCCCCTATCATCACCACGTCTTTCAGCTCCACTCCAGTCTCGATCCGGGAACGAATTCCAATGATGGAATGCTGCACACTGCAGCTACGAAGAAAGCATCCATGAGACACAATGGAATCTACGATTCTGCAATGATCCACCGTAGTCGGAGGCAAATAACGAGGAGACGTGTAAATTGGATTCGACACGTCATAAAATTCAAACTTTGGCGACTCTTCGGTGAGCGCAAGATTCGCCTCGAAGTAGGATTCAATGCTTCCCACATCTTGCCAGTAATTCCTAAACAGATAGGCTTGAACGTAGAAATCCTTGGCAGCAGCGGGAATAATCTCGGATGCGAAGTCGTTAGAATTAGGATAGATCCACTTCAAAAGCTTGATCAGAACATCCTTTTTGAAAACATAGAGCCCCATGGATGCCACAAACGGACTGTTCTTCGCAGCCCCTTCTGGTAAACCAGAACCCGCTGCTGCTGCAGATTCCAAAAGCATACTGAGCCCATAACCATTGTCAGCCATAGCTTTGTCATGGATGGACAAGACCCGGCCTTTATGGTCGAGTCTCAGCAAGCCACCGGCAGAAACTTGGCAGCTACTGTCATCCATGGACAGAGGCACGCAAGACACTGTAATATCAGCACCACTATTATGGTGACTTTGCACCAAGTCCATGTAATTCATGCGGTACAAATGATCACCAGAGAGAACGAGGACGTGTTCTACGGCCTCGCTTCTGACATTATCAAAAATCCACGAGAATCGACGAACAGCATCAGCCGTCCCCATAAACCAACGCTTGTCTCCGAGCGTCTGAGTGGCTGCCAAAACTTCCACGAATCCATCTCGGCACGTGACGCTGTTGTATGTACGAGATATATGCCGATTCAGAGAGGCAGAATTGAACTGCGTCAGAACGTACACTTTGTTAATGCCACTATTGATACAATTGCTCATCTGAATGTCGATTAGCCTGTAGGCTCCCCCCATGGGTACAGCAGACTTCGCCCTTCTTTTTGTGAGAGGGAATAGCCTAGATCCTGCTTCGCCTCCCAGTATCATGCATGCAACAGACTTGGGGTCCACTTTGGATCTGACTTCTGAATCCGTCGACAGAGATGCCTGTGCAGCTATCTCCTTTGCAATGTCATACAGCAGGGACGTTGTCGCTGCTTTGTTCACCCTCCTGTTGTGCTTTCCAGCCACGGCCACAACTGGACTTCCATTCGAGCTCTTGCTCGTCGTCCATCTGCAATTGCAAGACTTGGAGGTCGAGCTGACATACGCAGTCGCACTGCAAGTCTTGATCAGTTTCCATATTTGGTCCGTGCGACCGAAAAATCGGTCGCTACTGCTGCTGAAAAGATTTCTCAAGGAATTGGAGCTGCTTCTGAAAGGTCCAGTGCCATTGAGCTGAGCAGAATGCAACTTAAGGTTGAATGGCACGATCGTTGCTACAGCCATCGCAACTTTCTTGCAGTGCAGAGTCTTAATATGCCCAAAGTTTACTGATTTAGCAGAAGCTAGCACTCATATCACAAAGCCACTCATCAGTCTGCCGTCCTCACGAAGGCTGCGATGGGCTTCATACAGCCTTCTCTCAGATCGATGCTCTCCTGAAGTCGGGGAGGAGACTCCACTCTGTGCACGGGTACTTCCACCACAATCTTCCTCTTCTAGGAGAATGTCCTCCAGCCAGCCAGCCTACCAGTCAAGCAGCTCCTGCACTCGTCCCGTGCTCTGGCTGAAATGCAAAGACACTACATTTTTGTACAACCGCTCACCTCCCGCACTTGCACAATCAAACGTAGTTGAAGCAGTGAGGCATTAACGCATCACCAACATTTCGCAGGCTGTCAAGCAGGTTGAAGAGCGTTCGGTGCTTCTGAACTGGTAGGGGGGACACCAGGCCTAACCTTTATTAGCCCACCGCACCGTACATTGCATTCGAGGATTTCCACTGTCCGTCTTAAATAATGCAGCGTTCGTTTCTTGTGACAGTCTTTCTGTGGGCAATCGAAACTTGGGAATCATCGACACCAGGGCACGCGCATGGTCAAGCATCTGGCTTCACTTCACTTGTCGTCCGAACTATAGTTGCAAATGAGGGACATGTAGCATTATAAAGAGTTTCTCAACCTCGGTCAAGTGAACTCGACCCGGTGGTCCGGTCCGAATGGAGCCGTGCAGCATAATCATATCTGATCAGTCTCGCTCTCCTGCTCGAGACCTCCATTTGCAATGTCGATACCAATTCCGCTCTATTATAAGCAACTGCGGCTGGCTGGTGGATTGATTGCGAGAGAATTGGAGAACTTTATCTGAGATTACGACGCAATATTGACTTCAGCGAGGTGAAGGTTTTCTTTCCTTTCTCACAATATTATTTCGCGCTTCACCGGGGTCCCCATATTTCTGATTCGAATTCCACCATACGTCGAAGCCCACTTCCCTCCTTGAGAGGAAAACAAGTGCATTGTCGGATCTGTGTTTGGATTCGATTAGAATTGGTTGCTCCTTCCAAGCACACCTTGACCCAGTCATTCATCCTGTTAATCTTGGAGGGATTGCGAAGGTTTTGGCCGACAGACCCCAAAGACAGACGCATGTGCCCACGTCCACCATCTGGACGACACCAGGCATCCTTCCAGAAAAAAGAGTCCAGATGCGGAAGCCTCCAGCCGGAGACATGATGAACTAATTAGGGCTAAGAGGGAAGAAGCGGGCTCCGAGAACCAGAGTTCCGAAAGTCCTCGAGGCGAATACCTCAGAGCACTTCAGTCGGCCATTTGCTTGAGATTCGACCATCGGCCTTGTCAGGCTCGATCGATCGATCGAAGATTGATAGCAGGCACCGCCTGCCGGACCTGGCTGCCAAGTATGCACATCACTATGATCGAAACGACACAATTATTAGCTTATTGACGTGCAGCCTTCGCATTATGTGCCGCTGCTGTTGGCGCTGTGGTTGACGACGATGCATCCGGCGAGAACAGACTGTCGGGTCGTCGTACAGTTGTGAACCGATGTTTCGCAACACAACCTTTAGGCCACGTCGCCCAGATCGCCTGCCCGCAACGTGCAGTTCAGCAGGAGCAGCAGCGACCTGAACAGGCTGAAACTCGAAAGGCTCTGTTCCAGATTCTCTCGCCAACGCTTGCTCTTCCCGTGCTCTAACCCTCCTCAAGGGTCCGGTCCGTTCACCCGATGGGTCAAGATTCAAGATTCCAGTCACTCAGTCAGCCCGCTTCCTTTGGTTACAAGAACCACACCCGCTGCCCTCGTTAGGCTCCATCCACAACGTTCTGCACACGCTTCCAAGTTTGCAATTGGAAATTTGAATCTCGCCCGATTTCGAATGCGGGGAAGCTGCAGGAACCTCGTGCCGTTTGAGGAGGTGCTGACGCCGTTGCCGTTCGGGAACTGGCTGGCGGTAGAGCCTTCCATCTTGACTTCGAGCCCGGAGTGAGGATCGAGCGTTCGACGGTGGTTGCCGATAAGAGCGAAGAATCTCTGCTTCGGTTTGAGTATTGTTCATCACTCGGGGAGCTCCTTTTCTGCGATTGACCGCTCGATGTGTCGGGGGCAGGCTTCTAGAAAGTGATGTCACATGTCGCTGTGTCGATGCCGACCATAGTGAAAGTTTTGTACGGGTGGGATTTCTGAGCCTCCCTTTAATGCGACTCATGTCGAATGTCTTGCGACACAGGCATTGATGTTGCAGGTTTTCTCGGCATGATTGCGTTTGTTTTGCAGTAGGACCTACCGAGTGACGGAGATCGACAAAATATCTGTATTTTGTAGCAGCAGACATTTTGCCAGCGATCGGATATGCTTTTCTTATGAGCGCAGTAACCCCAACAACCCCTTGATTGGAAAACCTTCCGCAGTCACACCTCCCATGAACTGGACGCAACCCAGTCAAAGCATAGCAAACTGTGCACTTGTGCCATGTTTCCCATTACCAGTGTCCATACCACATGAGTGCTAACCATCAGTCCCAACTGTCATTCATTCTACGTAGGTTCATCCCTGAAGCACTTCTCTTCTTGTTTATTCTCGGACGATTGTGATCTACACGTGACATATTGCCGTTCAACGATATCTTGACAGGAAACCACGCATCTACCACGAAAGACAACGCAACAAAAAACTTTCGAGATATCACGCCTTTTGTTAGGTCTAGAACGTATATTGATCCATAAGAAGAAAATCAATAGGATTCGTAAGTCCTGGATGAGAAGGCACAGAGGGTTGAAAGGTGTTTAGAAGGGCCTACTATTAAGCATTAAACCGTGTTCAATGAGAATCACAAGTCTGCACACGACAAAACAATTTCTGCTCAGTCACTCGTTGACGTGTAACTTTTCGTTTTGACACCTCAAGTAGTTGTTGACGACCTTTTAAGCTTTCCGACTTCCAATAAATGCGACACTTTCATCAACACCGTAATGATCATCACGAAGATATGAATTCCGGTACCTAATGTACATCAGACAAGTTCCCTCTCGCCGACAGATCTGAAATAACACACTCTGCATGAAAGACATGCCACTCTGTATTTGGACTCTGCATTTGGGCCTCATGGCGTGAGCTCACGGTTACCCTGAGACTCTTTCCATTAACATGCTCTTCATCTTCATCAGTCAAAAAATAGAAAATATCATGAACGACCTAGTAGGAATAGAAGCCTGATTGATAGACGTCTCTCAAAATCAGCTTCTCGCAAAAGAAAATGTTCTAATGACTCACACGCCTACACAATACTGAGAGGACAATTCTTCGAGACATCACATGCTCAGATCCACCTTCACAGAATCATATATAAATTTCATGAATGAACAGATAGATCATCCAAAGCAGATATTCCGCAAAAAAACAAGATCTGCTTCTTGTTCGGAACCAAAACTTTCTGCTTCAGACTACATTAAGGGATATTCAGCTCCAGCCTGAAATGACAAGCTTGATATACATGTCATATAAGTATAAAGATATCATCGCTTGCAGAAAAACGACAACTCAGATCCCGGTCAGCCACCCGTTTGGAATATAACCTTTATAACAGAGCCTGTTGAACTTTTAAGTATACAGTAACTTGCCCGTATATGTACAAGGATTTGCCCCTACCTTGCAATTGCCTTTCTAAAAACTAGAGAACAACGTCTTGCCACTATAATGTTGATCTATCTGGAAAAAAGAGAAAATAAAAATGAAAAGGGGAAGAGAGGGACAGTCCTGAAATATAGACAACTTTGTTTATGCTGTACGCAATGCGTGCCAAAGCTCATTCAGAGGGGTTGAGATCAGTACATCCGACGAATTTTCGTCGACTATCCACCATCCTCGTCTAATCTCACTGCCGAGCTGCCCTACAACCCACTTAGCATGCCCGTGCAAAACGTGATGGTCAAAGCCCAGATAAAGTTCCTTTGAGGCTGCTTCTTCGGCTGCAGATAAGTCAGATACACCAATCCCGTTTTCGTTCTTGCTCCCACCTTTCTCTACATCTTGTGCGCAGTCACGGACAGATACAGAGTTCTCAGACAAGTTACAAGCATCTAGTATGCGTAACAATGGCGAGATTTCTCTACCGAGATACAGTCCAGGGACGAGTTCGTGCCCCAATTCTCGGGAAAGTACCAACTTTTCTTCACTCCCTGATCTACCTGCCCACTTCGCGCACTCTTGGCACCTATGTAGGACAGTCCACTGATCTTGAGCATGAGGACCACCAATTCCATGTTCTACTTGCTTCATAGCTGGTCTGTTCTGTCCCAAAAGCGCATTTTTCTCCCACTCACGAACGACATCTTCCTGTACAATGACATATATAATTCACATAAGGTGTATCCTACAACCGTTACCAACGTAGCAATGTGCGAGATTCAACGTTTCAGCGAAATTCATGGAATCAACAAGCATCTCAGACTGACTTCTTAGCTAGCTCGTTAGACTGCTGCTGTACGTAAGTGCACAAAGACAAGCCAACGATACTGGACAGCTTTACACGATGTAGGAAGATCATACACACCCCTGCTTCTTTATTGAGAACAAGACCACGAGACCCACTGCATCTTTGATGTTCATAAAGAAGTACCTTGTCACATAGAAATACCCCAACAACATCAGAATTCATTGTCCAGATGGATCGTCCACGAAGAATGCTACCTACTTGCGGTTCAGCTGGGAAGTGGCGACTGCTTTGTGCAATTCAGAGTACAGACACCAGTTCCAAGCACCTTGTAATTACTCGCCAACTAACCATCGCTGAAAACTCAAAGTTACATCAAGATCATGAAGAGAGATCTTACCACAGATCCAAAAAAGTATGGAGATGGCATTGACGACGTGGCAATCAAAAGAGTGACAGGGTGGAGGCGATTAGAATTGCTGGAGGATGCCCATCCCTTGCTTCCCAAAAGTGAGCTGCTGCAGACCCCGCATGGCACTCCATGAGGGTTAGTTTCTGATCATGCTTGCAACAAGCCCTGCATTCTCATCCCTCCATCAATCTTCCCTGCATATGTGCATGAGCAGACTCTGCACCTATACCTTGTTGTCCTACACTGCCAGCACAAAGGGTGTAAAGAAAATTTTAAAGACCATTTTGTAAATTCCAGGTTTCTCCCCCGAGACTAACACTACGCACTGTAGAAATCGAGAATATCATACCCTACGCATCGACAGGCTCAAGAATCCATATTTTTGCTTCAAACCCGGTTCACTATACCCACCTAGGGCTCCTGAAGAAATGGGATTGCTGTACGCAGAACAAGAAAACTATGGAAGAATCACTGTCCCAACCTACATGATTGCCCAGGATTCATACGAATCAAGACATCAGTCTCTAACGCACTCGTAGATCTTTTGCAAACGGACTCTGAGACACAGACTTAATTACCTTTAAAGAGACGCAGGTGCTGTGCAATCCATAATGCAGGTAAACTGCTCGCTCTGTTCTACAGTTCAGTTTACTAAACCGTAGACCTAGAATTATTATTGATCATAACCTAACAAGGGACGAACAAACATAGAGACCAAGTCCCAGGGCGTCACAAGTTGAAATGGAATAATTACTTGCAGTTTCCAGCCGCGCAATCGTCTTCCATGGAATTGAGGCGAAAGCTGCAGGGTAGAACCTCGCGAGCCAGAGCAAGACCTCCTTCGAGTTCGTCCAACAAAGACTGGAGACTGTGACCGGCAAGTGCAACATAAAAAGCACACTGCATTTTTAGCAAGAACAATTAACTGGGTCAGAGTAGTAAACGAGAAAACCTGCGTATCAAAACAAGTATAATAGAAGATTATCTCACGAGAATTCTTCACCATGTCTGCTTTGTGGGTTAATGCATAATATGCATAATTTTTTCTATAATTCACAAGCTACCATCGAGACAAAGCAGCCAGCTTCTTGACCACCTTCTTGAACACTTTCTCCCCCGGCACATCCTAGCTGATGCCAGCTTCGCTATGGTCAAGTGTTGGTCATGTGAACTATCATAATAGTTCACATGACCAACACTTGACAGAGAGCAAACACTTCACTGGCTAGAACTTGGGGACGGAAGAAAGATGGATCAAGTTATCAACTTGTTCTATGCCGAAACCAGAAATAACAAATAGCCATATGGTACACTGACAAGCCAAAAAGACCTCTGAACTCAGTCCCAGATACATAGTAATGTCGGACGGCTTCCATTGGAGATAGGATACGTTAACCTGCGATACCAGGCAATGCTGGTATCGCAGGTTGAAGTTCCTGCGAATAATCCGACAAATACTCTAAACACCATCGTGTCTTCGAATTCAACTAATGCCTGGATAAAAAGGGAAGGTGAATGCTTCAGTAACCATCCAAGGGGCATTCTTTTCTTTTCTCTACGGAGACCGACACTCTTGCACCGAAGAGTCTTTTACAGAACTTCAGTTCGACTGCTAGTTTCTAGATTGCAACCAAGAAATTGGAAAAATCGTGTATATTGCTTTTACCGAAAAACTCTTGCAATGTACCCTTAAATATACAAGGAAGACCAAAGTGAAAAAACACTAAGAAAGTGTGCTCCATTTAACTCATTCGACTAAATGGAAAGAACCGGAAGCAAGAGAACCCTGCTCCTGTCGCATTTGCTACCTGGAAACCATAACTGATTGGAAGGCTCCTACTTAGCAAGTCTTGATTTGCAGTACTCTTTCAAGTGAGTTTCAACCAGAAAGAAAAACGCGCTAGGGTTTGGCAGCTCTTACATCGTCTCCAGTCCTTCCAAAAAGACAATACTATCTCGTTATAACCCATGATCCAAGATATGAAAGGATTCAACTTATCTCCAAAGCTGTGATGTCTTTGGAACTTCGATTTTGCTATTAAACGACCTACATAGGTTCAAAAACCTGGTAACCTTACATCCTCACAGCCACAAATTTCTCCCTTCTCACCACAGAAGATCTGGAATATTGTTGAAGATTCCACCACTCTCAGGTTGTAATACTGGAATACGAAAAAACCTTCGCTTGACATAGCATGCAGCAAACCCGAAAACTCAGAATGCCAATTCCCGTTTATCACAATTCAAAACACAGGCTGAGGTGGCAGAGAACATTCGTACCAGTATGATAAGAAGACCTGTAACTTCACACGAGTAGCCTGCAAATGCCTTCCAAAGTTGACAACCTAGGGGCGGCCTTGGGGGTGCCACAGAAAACTTTTGTGTGCACACTGAGCATCTGCTTCCACCGCAAAACAAAAAACTCGTCATAACGTAATCAGACACGGGTGGTAGAAAACTTGAGCTAAACCGGACTCGATTGGAGTTGATTTCATAGAGAGAACCACATCAGACGAAACATCCATATGAGTGCGAGTGAAAAGTGAGAAGCCGCAATTCAATATACAGTTTCTTGAAATCATCGTACTCTCTAGGAAGAACATCAGTAGAACTCACACAAGTGCTGGACCATGGCCTGCGCCAGGTCTTCTCGTAGCCATAACCGAACGCTGCCATCGACGTAAACACTTGAAATGTACGAAGGCTTGGGTACCTGTGACAATTTGTACGCCCCCGTAAGCCAGTATTTCTCATCATGCCATGACTTACCACCTTATGGAAACTCTATATTCCTCACTAACATTCTATGTCTAACCACCAGCAGCTTCGGAAAATTACATCTCCTATCAGAAAGTCATTAACCCCTCTTCCGCCTGATCTAACATCCTAAAATTTATAGGAACAGGCGGAATTACAAGAGAGAAAGGGATGCACCACTGCAGGCGCATGGAGAGATGAGCCGATCGTCTTCCAAGAAGAAGGAATCGGAAAGTTTTGAATAACTTGTAGCAAATATAGGCGACGATTCAAGACATATCCGACATGTCTCCTCAACCTGCCCGCCTTGAGACATTTCCTTCTCAATTATGCTACGCCTCTTCTGAGCTTTTGAGAAGGATTCTCAAAAATAGCGTCCCAACTAGTGAACCAGATTCAAACCCAGTGACTTTCCCAACTCGTGCGAGTCTAAGGAATATTCAGTCAAAAACAGGACAGCCAATTCATCCACTGACAGACAGACCTCCAATGATAAAGAGTTGAGAGTCAAGCGTCACATAAAAGTGTCCCATCCTCTGTTTGCGCCCGTCCAAGCTTCAATTGTGCTGTGAGTGCATAACAGTAACAATCGTCACCACATATCAACCCACTCTCAGCTCAAAAGCAACAGAAGTCCTGGAATCTATGCTGGAAACGAACGAGTCCAATTGTCACAGATCAGGGAGCATGATTCACGCGAAAAAAACATGAATTTCTCCTTAAACTTTTCCACTCGATAAAATCCACCGTCCCGATCCACTGCTCCTTCCCTTTCTCGTCTACCGTAAAGAAGCACACCAATCACGTTCAATTCACCACCACCCTCCGCGGACTTCCATCATCAAAGCAGATCTGCCGGTCTGTATCTCCAAAACTCCCTTCCTTTCTTTGCTGCACCTTTCCCACTCATGTCGCAACCTCCCGGCCGAAACAGAACGCAGTGGCCCGCAATTCCTGCTCTGCTATGACGTAGTCCGATCGCCTTCGTTCTCCATCCCACTCCACCGCCACCGCTCTTTCCTTTCCTTTCCTTTCCTCGTCTCTCGTCTCCTTCTTTCCCAACGAAAGCGCAATCGTCAGCCCGTCTCCCGCGGCCCGCTCTCCTGCCTCCCGCTCCCGCTCCCGCGTCCTCTTCAACGTTTCCTTCGTCTGTTTCTCTCGCTCGAGCGTCAGCCCGGTAGTCTGCGAATCGTCCCTCGCCTTCCTCCCCCGCGCCACTCTCCCTCGTCTGCTCAGCTTGGGCTCCCCTTTTTCTTTTGCGCTCCCCTTTCAGTCTTTCTTTTTTTCTTCTATCTGACGGGATAAGTAAGGCAAATGTGACCGTCCGATGGTCTGGGTACGGATATCTGTCGGCACTCAGAATTCCACTTGGGCCCTCATCTTTTACCTCGTAACAAGTTTCAGTATGGTTCTTTGTCTCCGCCTCTCTTTGCATGTCAGCATCATCAGCAACCAGACTCCAGAGGATCGGTCACTCAGTACGATGACGGAAGACATGACACGTACCTTCTTTGCATGAAATATACTCAGGGTCCAAGAAAGTTCTGAGCTTCGTTGAAATGATTGACTCCTTTGAATGTGCTATGGAAATCCCATATCTAAAAGAAGAAGAAACTAAAAGTAAAGAGCTGCAACGAGACATAAGTAGATGACATACGGTCAAACTCTTGAAAACTTTCGTCTATTTATTTGTTATCATGAGCCCAAGATACCGGGAACATTAAAAAAGAAAAGTATACCTCAATGCTTTCACATAATCCTTTTATGCATCTTTCTTAAGACAAATCGTGTACGTTTGCTCTTTTCATCCGGTGTCACTTGAACGGGGCATGTTTCTTTCCTTAGCCTGAGTACTATGTAATGGTGTAGCCGCATTGTACCAAGGGTACCTTTTTCTATCACATGAACTTAGTCAATTTAGTATGAGAAATTATGTCTTGCATCAGTTGGTAAACACTATTACTGTGATCTATCATTATATTCAACCGTATTTATGCTATTATGACAATATGATGGTAGAGTATTAACCCTAGTCAAGGATCATCATTGATGTTCAACTCAAATGCTAACTTGATGAATTGGAACCTAACATAGTAAGTCATGTTATGTTTCAATGAAGATCAGATGCTAAAGCTCATAACAGTACTTTCTTTGATGTAGATATTGTATACTTCATACATGCATTGACACAAGCATGTGTAATTGTGGTTAAAAATATTGTAACACAAACTAGAGGAATGTCAATGAAGTTTGATATGGAAACAACTGAGACATATAGATGCGCTTATTACCTTGATAGTTCATACTTCCACAAACAATTGACATCTCATACATCACTTTAAAATATTTTACTAATGAGATTATTTTGGAAGTGAATATTGATAAAATTGTAGTTGAAGCATGTAATATATGATGAACATCTCTGCACATGTAATAAATTTCAACGCAAATCTTGGATGAAAAATAATCTTCATTATTTGTAAATTCTTTTGATTAGATATTGATATTTTGTTGAACTTTCATCTTCATTTTATGTATTTTAAATGAAATCCTTAATTTGCTAACTAGAATTTCTTGAAACACAATCAGAATATTTTTCTATTTAAAATGATGCATCCATGATTTCAAAAATTCATGAAACATGTTGCACATTCTTTAAATACTTTGCATGATATAGTATCACTGTATTGGTTGTTAGTGAGAATGAAACCACAAGCTGTGTTGATTTGATGCATATTCTTTTTTCATCTTTATATATTTAGTACAAAAATGTAAGATTAAAAATAGAATAGCCTGAATAATTATTATCGTATATTGATTGTGTATAAACGTCAATTGAAATCATCTAGATTATCATGTCATGCTATGCTAGTGATGTTTATTTCATGCTAGCAAAGAGATACATCACTCAAATTATTGAGTTGTTTAGTTATTTTTTGTTGGATGTTAACTCAAACTTCATTAAATGGGCTAATTTGTTCGTAATCAATTAGTCCAATGAACTTTATAATAGAGCTCATTGTACTTCTAAGTGATACAATACGTACTTTCAGCAAAAAAAAATATTCATTTGTATTCCACGGTAAATCAAGTAGTTTCTACGTATATCACATCAATATTTACATTAATTGATACTTTATAATTTTAATGATTCAACAATTCTACAAAATGATGAAGAAGAAAAATTATAAAAATTATATGAATTTTTCATTATGTACAATATGAATATTTTCAATTTTTAATTCTTCTTATCACAATTTAATTATCTCATATATATTAAAATTGAGTAAAATTGATATTCTATTTCCTTTATATGTGTTAAGATCTCAATTGGTACAATTAAAATACAAATTAGAAAATATAGCAAACATATTTTTATATTAAATATACTATTTTAAAGATTTTGAAAACTTTTTTTTCATATTTATTTAAATTATAAGCTATAAAAGCTAAAAATATAAATATATAAAGAATTAAAAACTAGATGATATGATATAAATTTTTAACTCATATTTATTATTTTTATATTTATTTTATATTTTAATTAATATATATTAATTTAATTATTTTAAATGCTAAGATACTTTACTCATTTGCAATTATTTTATTTTTTTATACATATCATCACATAGTTACAAAATATCATTATGTATTGTAATCATAATTATATTCATCAATCAGCCTAATGTCATCTAATAAAATTGGTTGTAACACTTAATGATACGCATCATTATTATTATTTGACTAAAAAATTCATTTTGTTAAGTGAATGTTGTTATGCTTCACACATCTTTCTTATGTTTTTAATTTTTTTTCATTGTAAAACAATCATAAGTACATCAAAACCTTCTTGTATAGATTTAAAATTTTTAATATCAAAATAACAAGTTCAATTGAAAATTAAACTAACTTAATATAAGATGAATGTTGTTTTTTTAAGTTTTAAGGATTACATGATTTCAAACAAATATAGAACTTCTATCAAATATCTATTTTGCAGATTTGCATAACTAAATCAACAACAAAAGTTGAATATTTTGCAATAGCAAAAACAACAAAGTAATTATAAAGTTGAAGAAAATTATCAACAAGATAAAATCAAAACAAAAGTTTATCAATATTCATTGTGATAGTCATAATGCATTACATCTTGCTAAGAATTAAGTGAAATAGAGTAAATTACTTGATGGTGCTCCAAGAAAACTCAAAACACTTGAAGTAACCCAACAAGTTTTATTTTACCCGATGGAATCCCATTAATGATCATTGCAACCCATCATCAATGATTAATCCAATAAGATCTAGAATTATTTCAGTTTGGAAGATGAAGTCCGGCAAAACCACATCAAAAGTACTTTAGTATCTAAGTCTGAAGCATTCATGATCACAATAAAATTCGAAATGATAAAGACGGTGAGTTGGATGGTAAAGATGATCAAATTGAGTACTTTGACATGGCTACGAACTACAAATATATGATGTTTGTTGCTTTCGAGCTAATTGATCAGAGCTCAAATTTTCACTTTCTGATTCAATCGGATTTTGGAAACATAGTATACGCTTAGTAAGCCAGATAGATGAAAATTCTTGAGTAAATACGCTAATTGATTGATTGATTGGAATGAAGAACAAACAAAACGAAGTCTCTCTGTACAATTTTTCTTTTGCATCTTGTCTTGTATTGTATCTAAGGTACATGCTTGCAGTATGCTATCAATGTTTGATGGTTGCACTAGTGCTGTAAATGACAAGCGAATAAACGAATGAACAGGATCAGAAGATTGCTACTACTCATGATCTCGTCGCTAGTTAGAAAAACTTTTATTGAAATAAGATCGACGATGATTTGTATGACCCTTGATTGAAATACCATCATGTAAAATGAGACTTATCGGATCCCATCAAGAAGTTTGAGTTTTCCTGGGTCCCATCAAATAATATCTTAAGTGGAATACAGCAAAATGAAACACTTTAATATCACAAGTCTCGTCATGAAATATGTAATTATTTATAGATTTTTTAACATAAGTTTGAGGTAGTCAAGATTGACAATAGATTTAATTTATTTGATGTATTGATCAAAGTTATACCTTTCAAAATTTTTAACAAACATTATGTAATTTTTTAAATTTTGCATGAGCATAAATGGATTTATTAGAATTATTATTAAATATTAAATATATTACCTTTATAAATAAATTTTATGTTTTGACTACGGATTAGTTCTAATGGAAAATTTTGCACCAGCACAAAAATTGGTTCCAAGATTTGAATGTGAGATTTGACGACCAAAAATTCCAAATTTGCAAGAAAGATATACAAATAATGGAATGGTCTAAGAAGAAATGAGAGTTCGTGACAACCGTTAATGCTATGCATGTTGAAGAATGTATCACATTGTTAAATTTTGCTGAATTTGAAGGGCAAAACTATGGAGGGTATAAAGTTTAAAGAAATTAAGATAGTGGTTTTGAAAAACAAAGATAATCAATAAACTTGTCAATGGTTGAAAACTCATGAAAAAAATAAGAAAGAAGCCCAAATTATTGTAAGATATGATTTGCTGGAAGTATACAATGTGAGAATTTTGATTGGTCCTTGAACAACAGAGGATTATCTATCATAGAATGTTGCTATGAAGTTAGGTTTAATGTTGATTAATATCGTAGGTGAAGAACTTGAATTGTCAAACAAGCAAACTGAAATAGAAAAACATAATTTTTGAGTGTAGAATTGTCTATAATTAAATACAAGGAAAGCATTGAATGGAGAGTAATTTGCTTAGCTCAATATGATGTCATACTTGAAATGTCATGGATATAACAATATAATCCGGAGGAAGATGGAAAAAGAAAAATGATAACAAGAAGTGGTTGGAAGATCTATGAAAATAGAAGTATCTACCATGATAGAAATTTAACTCTTTTTGTAATGAATAAACATAATTTTTTAAAGATTATGTTTATTTGTTTGGAAGTAAAAGAGATATTGGATCCACAGACAAACTTTATATCCAAATTCCTTGACATTTATGAAGTATAAAGATGTTTTTCTAGATCAACTAATTTTAGTATTATCATCAAAGATTCAAATGTATCATAAGATTTAAGATGATATTTTAACCTACATCAACTTGCAAAGCTCCATATCATTTGTCTCCAAACAAATTAGAAAAAATGCAAAGCTCAAGTGAAGTAGATATTTAACCAAGATTACATTCAATAAAATGTTTCAACTTATGGAGATATTGTTCGACTTGAAAGCATGGATCCATGAGATTATGTATCAACTATTGTAAATTGAATCAACAAAATGTGAAAAACAAATATCTATTACCTCATATGAATGATTTGTTGAACAATTTGAATGAACAAAATATTTCACAAAACTAGATTTGAGAAACGACTACAATCAAATTCAAATTGCAAATGAAAATATATACAAGACAAAAATCTTGTGGATATCTGTAACCATCTTTAGTTAGTTAGAACTAAAGTAGAGGTTACTCTGAATATGGATGTAGATACTTTAGTGTGCACTAGTCATAGCTGCCACATCAGCGATCCGCGCACTTGGTAGGTACAGAGTGGATGTGTTAGTTGACAGTGCCACGTCAGCAATCCGTGTGCTTGTAGGTAAGGATTGAGTGTGTTAGTTAGTGTGTTAGTTGGGTGCGCCACGTCAGCGATTCGTGTGCTTGTTAGGGTTATCCGCCACGTCATCCATCCACTAGGAGTGGGATGGATGGTGGGGATTAGATCTTATCACCTTGAACTTGTTGGTGAGAGCTATATAAGGGAGAGGAGAACCATTGTTGGTATCTCTCATCTTCAGAGTTTACGTTTCTATCTTCGAGTGAACTTCTCTCTAAACCCTAGTGTTACAATTGTATCAGAGCGACCTTGCTCTTTCCTTGAGTGTGGATTACCCCTCATGGAATAGCAAGTGAGTGATGATGGAGTGTAGTCTTGAGAGTGTATAGAGGCTGGCAGAGGTCATTCATCTGCATGTAGAGAGAAGTGGAAGGGGGAAATTGTGTTTTTGCAGATATGGACGGGATTGACAGGAATCCATTACCGCACTGGCCAATTCCTAACCTATTCGATATTCACCTTCGTTGCATGGAGAAACATCATTTTCGGATGTACCTTGTGGCTTGTTGGGGTGCAGATTTTATGACTAGAGTGATGGAGTCAAGAGTGCCACTGATTCTTCCAATAGTTACTTATGGAGAGACTTGGGATTGTACTATATACATTCTATACTGATTGTTTCATGGATTTGAATCGTGAACCACCTGTCCCGGTTCGATTCAACACTTATGTAGAGATTAGAACAGTATATAGACAGAAGAGGATATGGAGAGATTTTCTTGTGAGGAATTATGGAGAGGAGTACTATAGAGCTGTGATAGAGTCACCTACACCTTTTGTGACTCCTTTGTTGAGAGGTCACATAGTGATTATACTCACTTTGTATTAGAGGTATTGTGAGAAAGCATGGGAACATCAATTGATATGGGTGAGGTTCTCAATGCAATCATGGTAGAGATGAAGGAGTTGAGAAAAGCAATAGTAGATAGGCATACCAAGCAGCAAGCCATGGAAGATAAAATCTTAGCATTAGAGAGTGAGAAAGTAGAGAGAGAGAGTTGGAGAGATGGAAGTTGAACCTCAAGTTCAAGCTTCTCAAGTTCAGCCAGAACCAACTCCTATTGATGCAGCAGAGGCAAATAGGAGACGTCTTCAAGAGATTGAAGATCAAGCAAATCTTTTGCTTCGAATGGGAAAATCCTGTAAGGTGGAAGCTTACAAAGGGAGTAGAGCAATGGGAGTGTTAGAGGGATGGATTATGAGGATGAATATTCATTTATCCCATTTTCATGTTTCTGATTATATTGCAGGAATGTTCATGAGATCTTATCTTACGGATAAGGCTCTCACATGGTACACAACGTGGGAGAGAATGCTTTCAGAACGAGGTGCTACCATTTCATGGAGTGGAATGCAGGAAGGACTTCTGCAAAATTTTCAAGCGGTGGATTCTCTTCAAACTGCAAGAATGAAGTTGTGGGATTCGAAGCAGAAAGTAGGTATTCATGAGTACATTGAAGAATTTCGTGATCTTCAAGTATCTATCATGGATATGAGTGGAGCTGAAGCCTTGGACGTGTTCAAACGAGGCTTGAAAGATCTAATTTGAAAGGAGGTGATGGTAAGCAATCCATCTACTGTGAATGAAGCAATCGCAATTGCTCAACGAATTTCAGGTGCTTTTGGTATCACACACGGTGAACCAGTGAGCAATTTTAGAGATCCATCTGGTCCAACACCGATGGAGTTGGGAAACCTTCGACGTAGAGAAGGTTTTGCACCAACAAGAGGACCACCACCAAGATTTGGAGGTGAGATTAGGCGACCAGGAGTTCCAAATTTGCAAGAAGGTTATGCAAATAATGGAATGGTTCGAGGAGGAGCTGGAGTTCGTGACAATCGCCAATGCTATGCATGTGGACGAATGGGTCACATAGCCAAGTTTTGTCGAGTTCGGCCGACACAACAAGGAGGACGGCCCATGCAACAACGACCGTTCAACAATATGGAGGGGATAGAGTATGAAGAGGTGGAGGAAGCAGTTTCGGGGTACGAAGATCACCAGCAATCTTGCCTCGCGGCCTTACTGGTTCTACTAAGCGAAGAAAATGCGAGGTTGGAAGAAGGCAATGGTTGGGAGCTCATGGAAGGAGTAAGAAGCAAGCTCAACTCATTGTCACTGATGGCTTCATCGAAGGACACAAGGTGAGAGTTTTAATTGATCCTAGAGCAACTGAGAATTTTCTATCAAGGAGTGTTGCTATGAAGTTAGGTTTGATGTTGATGAAGGTTGTGAGTGAAGAAGTTGAATTGCCAAACGGGCAAACTGAAGTGATAGAAACACTACCACGGAGTGTAGAATTATCCATAGGTAGATACAAGGAGAGCATTGAATGGAGAGTAATTCGTTTAGCTCGATATAATGTCATCCTTGGAATGCCATGGATGGAACAATATAATCCGAAGGTAGATTGGAGAAGAAAAGTGATTGCAAGTAGTGGATGGAATATCTATGGAGATAGAATTAGATCTCAGAATAGGAATTTACCCCTCTTTGTGAGGGGTGTAGCATCCATTTCTAGAGATGATGTATGTTTCCTTGGACTTATAAGAGATATTGGGTCCACGGACAAACCTTACATCCCGGAGTCCTTGAACGACATTTTTATGGAGTATAAAGATGTTTTTCCAGATGATCAACCTGCAGGATTACCACCAAAGAGGCGAGTAGATCACAAGATTGAGGTGATACCTGGAAGTACACCAACTTGCAAAGCTCCATATCGTTTGGCTCCAAACGAATTGGAAGAATGCAAAGCTCAAGTGGAGGAGATGTTGAGCAAGGGATTCATTCAACCAAGTGTTTCACCTTATGGAGCTCCAGTACTCTTTGTGAAGAAGAAGGATGGATCCATGAGACTATGTATCGATTATCGCGGGTTGAATCAGCAAACGGTGAAAAACAAATATCCATAACCTCGTATGGATGATTTGTTTGATCAACTTCAAGGAGCGAAGTACTTCACCAAGCTAGATTTGAGAAGCGGCTACAATCAAATTCGAATTGCAGATGAAGATGTTCACAAGACAGCTTTTCGTACTAGGTATGGACACTTTGAGTATCTGGTGATGCCTTTTGGTCTCACTAATGCACCAGCTACATTCATGGGATTGATGAACGATATCTTTCGCCCTTATCTAGATAAATCTGTCATTGTTTTTCTAGATGATATATTGGTGTATAGCAAAACTTTGAGTGATCATAGAAGTCATTTACGAGAGGTACTTCAAGTTTTAAGAGACAATCAATTGTATGCCAAAGCTTCAAAATGTGAATTTGGCAAGTCAGAAGTAGATTACTTGGGTCATAGAGTTACAGCTACAGGAATCCAAGTGATGAGTGAGAAGATAGATGCCATTCAGAAATGGATAGCACCTGAGGATCAAACTCAATTGAAAAGTTTTCTAGGGCTCACTGGATTCTATCGTAGATTTGTGAAAGGTTTTGCTCGACTAGCTCAGGCCTTGACTTCCATGTTCGGGAAAGGTCAAAAGTGGAGATGGGGAACAGCTCAAGAGTTAGCTTTTCAAGCATTGAAAGATGTTTTGTTACACGCACCTATTCTCAAGTGGTATGATCCTAACCGTTCTATCAAGTTGGCCACTGACGCATCAGGTACAACAGTAAGTGGCATACTTCAACAAGAATGGGAGGATGGATGGCATCCAGTTGCTTTCTATTCTCGAAAGTTGGTGGCGGCGGAACAAAATTATCACACGACAGAACGAGAGGAGTTAGCTATCGTGTTGGCAACCAAACATTGGAAGCATTATTTGGGTGATAAGGAGTTTGTGGTGGAGACTGATCATAAACCCTTGGTTTATTTGGAAACTCAGAAGGATCTGTCCAAACGACAAATTCGATGGGCAGAGTGGCGTCAACGCTTCAACATGAAGATTGTGTACGTGGAGGGAAAGAAGCAACTTGCGGATGCTCTCACACGCATGCCTTGTTTGAATCATGTTGCAGAAGTGAAAATTTAGGCGGATTTGTGGAGCAAGATGTCACAAGCCACAAAGGAGGATGAAGAGATCACTCGGGCACTACAAACTGGAAAGGCAGAGAAATCTCGAGGTTTAGCGTTTTACAATCAGCGTATATGGATTCCACAAGATCACGATTTGCGCACAATGATTTTGGCAGAAAGTCATGATACAGCCATTGCAGGTCATGTGGGAGTGGAGAAAACCGTGGAGAGTATACAACGAATGTACTATTGGCTCAAAATACGTGAGGATGTGGAGTCTTATGTTCGAAGTTGTGTTGCTTGTCAACAAAACAAGGCAAGTAATCAAAAATCAGCGGGTTTATTACAGCCTCTTCCTATTCCCGAACAGCGGTGGGAACATGTCACCATGGATCTTGTATGTGAGTTACCAAGGACTTCGTTATGACATGATTCAGTGGTGGTTTTTGTGAACAAATTGAGCAAGATGATTCACATCAGACCAACCACAAAAACAATAACAGCTCCACAACTAGCTCAATTGTATCTAGATGCAGTTTTTGTGAATCATGGCTTAAGCAAAGTGTTAATCACGGATAGAGGTACTCACTTCACTAGTTTATTTTGGAAAACTTTGTTTAGTTTTTTCAAAACAAAACTAGCAATGTCAACGGCCTATCACCCTCAAACTGATGGACAAACTGAGAGGGCAAATAGAACCATAGAGGATATGCTACGAGCATTCACATTAGAAGAGCAAGAAGAGTGGGACAACCTTTTGCCACTTGTGGAATTTGCATATAACAATTCTGTTAATGCATCCACAAAAGTGTCTCCATTTTTTCTTATGTATGGAGCTCATCCGATAACTCCTTCAAGTTTGATGAGACGTCCCAAAGGAGAGGAGTTTTCGACCAAAGTTGCAGCAGTCAACAAATTCGTGGAGCATATTCACCGAGGACTACATCAGGCCAAGGAGAAGTTGGTAATAGCTCAAAATCGGCAAAAGCAGCATGCCGATGCTCATCGTAGAGAAGTGATTTTTGAGGTTGGAGATCATGTTTGGTTATCTACAACGAATCTGTCTCTTGTAGGAACACCAAAGTTAAACCCTATGTTCATTGGTCCATTTTTGATTTTGAAGCGTGTTGGTGAAGTGTCATACAAGTTGGAACTTCCGTCACATATGAAAATACATCCAGTATTTCATGTGTCACGATTGCGAAAACATGTACCACGACCAAAACAATTCACCAACCAACCAGCACCACCTCCTCTTCCAACCTTGATAGCAGATCATGAGGAGTTTGAGGTAGAAAAGATACTCAAGAAACGAATTCGAGGTCATAAATATCTCAAAGTAGAGTACTTGATTCAATGGAAAGGCTATCCATCGTATGAATCAACTTGGGAACCAGCTAAAAATTTAGCAAATGCACCTTTGATAGTTCAGGAGTTTGAACGTATGTGCAACGAGGACGTTGCATCTTAAAAGGAGGGAGGTTTGTAACCATCTTTAGTTAGTTAGAACTAAAGTAGAGGTTACTCTGAATATGGATGTAGATACTTTAGTGTGCACTAGTCATAGCTGCCACATCAGCGATCCGCGCACTTGGTAGGTACAGAGTGGATGTGTTAGTTGACAGTGCCACGTCATCAATCCGTGTGCTTGTAGGTAAGGATTGAGTGTGTTAGTTGGGTGCGCCACGTCAGCGATCCGTGTGCTTGTTAGGGTTATCCGCCACGTCATCCATCCACTAGGAGTGGGATGGATGGTGGGGATTAGATCTTATCACCTTGTACTTGTTGGTGAGAGCTATATAAGGGAGAGGAGAACCATTGTTGGTATCTCTCATCTTCAGAGTTTACGTTTCTATCTTCGAGTGAACTTCTCTCTAAACCCTAGTGTTACAATATCGGACTAGGTATGGTCCCCTTGAGTATTTAATGATGTCTTTTAATCTCATTAATGCACTAGCTACATTCATGATATTAATGAACAATATCTTTTGTCTTTAACTAGATAAATTTGTTATTGTTTTTATAGATGACATATTAGTGCATAGCAAAGCTTTGAATTATCATAGACTTTATTTTTGAGAAAAACTTCAAGTTTTAAGAGAAAATGAATTGTATGTCAAAGTACCAAAATGTGAATTTGACAAGTTAGAAATACATTAGTGAAAAGATAGAAGTCATTCAAAATTGATAAGCACTTGAGTATCAAACTCAATTGCAGAGCTTTCTAGATTTCACTGAAATTTATTGTAGATTTTTGAATTTTTTTGCTCATCTAATTGAGGCATTGAGTTTCATGTTAAGAAAAGATAAAAAAAAATGAAGATGAAAAACAATTCAAGAGTCAGCTTTCCAAGCATTAAAAGATGTTTTGTTACACTTACATATCTTCAAGTGATATGATTCCAACCATTTTATTAAATTAGATATGGATGAATGTTATTAGTTACAACAATGAATGACACACTTTAACAATATTAGAAGTATGGATATCATGCAGTTGCTTTCTTTCACAAAAGTTGATGACGACCAAACAAAAATTCCACATGATAGAATGAGAGTAATTAGTCATTGTGTTGGCAACAAAACATTGAAATCATTACTTGAATGATAATGAGATTGTGATGAATATCAATCATTAATTCCTTGGTTTATTAGGAAACTCAGAAGCATCTCTCTAAATGACAAAGTATCATACATGTGGCAATGAAGAAGATCTTAGAGCGCATCCAACAAATTTCCTTTTGGCCCAAACTATATAACAATGTGTACACTTATGTTTGAAGTGGTCTTGTTTGTAAAAAAACAAAACAATTAATCAAAAACCAGATGGCTTATTACAATCTTTAACTATTTCCAAACATTGATGAAAACATGTCACATCTAACTTGTATGTAAGTTAGCTTGGACTTCGTTAGAAAATGATCAATGATAGTTTTTGTGTATAATTTGAACAAAATGATTCACATAAGACTAACATTGACGGCTCCACAATTTGTTCAATTGATCTTAGATGTCGTTTTATGAATTATATATTAAACAAAGTCTTAATCACTAATGGAGATACTCATACTCACGCACTAGTTTTTTTTGCAATATTTTGTTTGATTTTTTCAAAACAAAATTAGCAATGTCATCAATTTATCATACTCAGATTGATGATCAAATAGAGAAAGTCAATAGACTTGTAGAGTATAAACTATAAAGTATTCACATCAAAGGAGCAAACAGGGTGAAATACTCTTTTGCTTCTTGTAAAATTTGCAAACAACAATCTATAAATGCATCCACAAATGTGTCTTCATTTTATATCATGTATGGTGTTCATTTCATTACTCCATCAATTTTGACTAACCTTTCAAAAGTATATGAATTTTCAACAAAATTAATTGCGGTCAACGAGTTTGTGGAGCATATTCAGAGAAGACTACATCAAGAAAAAAAAAGTTGTTGATTGCTTAAAATTGGCAAAAATAGCATGCTGATGCTCATTGTTGGAAGTTAATTTTTTAGTTGAGGATCAGATTTAATTATCTACAACAAATTTGTCTCTTGTACATCAAAGTTTTTTACCTACATTCATTGGTTTTTTTGTGATATTGAAAAGTGTTGACATAATATTAACTTTTGTCACATATAAATATGAACTCTTGCATAAATTCATTCTATTTGTATGCCTTGTCAAGAAACACGTATGTAAAAATATATGTTTATCAAAACATTTATCTACCTCTTCCTCTCTCTTTTCATTGACTAGTAAAGCTTCAAAATCAAAACTTGTCATTAAAATGCGGTTTGAAATACGAAACATTCCAACATCTTGATATTAATTGTCAAGTTATTCAGCACAAGTAAAGTCAAATCCACTAGTTCAACACATAGATTTAGACAACAACGCTCACACACAAACATTGTTGACACCTGTGATTCATCACTAAGAAAATTACATCCATAGAACAACTCAAAACTATAGTGAAAATTTCTAAAAAATGTCATGAAGATCATTCGTGATTTTTTGAATAGAGTAACTAGAATTAAGCTAACCAGAAGAAGTGAGTAAACATACTACAATTGTATGTTAAAGATATAACAATATTAATTTATAGATCTAACAACATACAAATAAATATTCATAATACATTATCTAGTGTAATTGCAACATCATGATAATGTTATATGTTTAAAAAAAATTAATTATTATCATATTTTTGATATAAATAATCTGAATTCAGAAAACAAATCTGATGAATAATGCATAAACTAAATATTTATGATGAAATTTAAAATTATAGAACATAAAATTCAAAAATACATGCAAAATTACCTTAAATTTCATTCAAACAATATTTTTATGAAAATCAATAAGTTTATTTTATAAAAAAAATTTTAAAAATGATGACTCAACAAGAAGAATAAGATTCAACTAAAATAATTATGGATGATTCACAGAAATTACACATTTTTACAATTTAATACTCATCAATGTTGTTGCAAAAAATTACAAACATATCATTAAATAATCAGTTTCAATAAAATTTCAAATAGTTTTATTTTCATCATATGAAATTATTTTTTTAATTATCTTAAACTCAAATTTTAAACTCTTTTCAATGCAAATTCAGAGATATATTATAAAATTTGACATTTTCAAAAAAAACGTTCATTGAAGCATTGAGTAAAATTAGTGGTAGAAGCAGAGTTAAAATCAATCCATTCTAGAGTTCAACTTGGATGGTTAGATTGAGCATATGATTTTATTAGCTATATTAGATTGTGTACTAGATGATCTCCATAAATAAAATTGATTATTATGTATTCATCATCATAAATTTTTGATGATATACTTGTTCAATATATCATCAAAAAATTTATTCATGATAAGAACACTAGAAACTTTACTCAAATCTCTAATTTCTCATCAAAATTGTAACTCTTGCGGTCAATGGCATTACCCAACATAGTCTTCATTGACGATCTGTACGCGGTTAGCCCCCAAATACTTAATTCCAGATTAAGTTATGTTCTGTATGGTAAATCATTATAATATCAAATTTTATGCATTTTACAAATGTCTTTATGATGATGTATGTAAATACTTGTTTTAATAGGTTTGAAGTTTAGAGATTCAAGCTATACATGGAACATTGATTTCTAAACAAACATACATTTTCCATATAAGAGTAAATTGTGTATGCATTTATCTTTTACTAATATTCCAGTGTATAATTGCATTCAAGTTAAAATTTTTTCTTCTAGTATTGAAAAAGGAGCTCAAGAGACTACATAGAATCAAATCAGATGAAACATCTCTTTGCAAAGACTTGAAGTGAAATAAGGAAACGCCAATGACGAAAATTGACCCAATTGTTCTTCACTTATGTTGTATTGGTCTTCTCCTTCTCAAGCAAGAAAAGGATTTCAAGAAGTGTTCAGTTGAAGAAATCTTTCTATACAGCAAGAGTTAATCAACTGAATTATGAAGAGGATATGACGAAGGTAATGTGGGCTGAATCGTGACGTAGAGTGTGACGAAATGAGGAGAAAAATACGTCCTTCCTCGCAACTCTTCTAACTTCATTGGCTCTAACTTGATTGGGCCTACGTTGTGATAATGTACAAACAAGGACTACCTTTTATGAATCCCGAAATACAAAACAGGTGGTTGAAATGACAAAATATATCGTTAGATTAAGTCATTACTCTCCCCCGGTTTTCGATTCGCATGATTTTCCTGGTTGACAGCAACGTAGACAGTGTCAACGGTCTACCTTGCAGTTGAAATCCAGATCGCAGTATGGAACTTCACGTCAGAGATTCACGAGTGATTAAAAGTGCTCGTCCACTTTACTCCGACTTCGGCCTGCTGTGGTTCTCACACGACTGTTCCAGTGCGCACACTTTTCCTCTCTTCCGCACCTGCCTTTTAATTTCCACCTTTCTCCTATAATCATTGTATTTTTAAGTAAGATCCATAATCACAACGGAATTCCAGACGATAAAGACGGTGAGTTTCAAAGATTCTCAAATTGAGTACTACGCAATGAGTGCCCTACTTACAATCACATTGTAGGATCTACATCGCGGCCTGTCTACAGACAGGGCAGAGATTCTACTGCATAGACCAGCGCGATATCAGATCGCCGCTATCAACAATTCCCTAAAGGTACGTCGCAGAAGATCGACTTTTATTCAGATCTACATTTGACTTTTACCTGTAATGTGCAGCACTGCAACATCAGGAGATGTTTGAAATAAAAATTCCCGTTTGTTTACGCTCTACGTACCGACTAGCGTGGTGCAGCCTCGGATGTAAGTTTTACAGATAACGAAGAATAAAATTATTACCTCACTGTAACAGTAATTACTTATTCTCGTGGGCTAGCAAATTACGACTCTTGTTGATGATTTTGTAATGATGCGTTAATCTTCTTTTAGGAATGCGTTTAACGAGAAAATCACTTCCGTTTCATACCGAGAATCATAAAAAGATTGTTCCCAACCATGACTCACGATTTATCGACAGGGTGAAAAGCAGGTGGAAGGAATCAGACTTGGGTAAAGCGGTAGAAGTTACTTTCAGGTCTTCCGCTGAGATCACACTCCAAAGTTAAGATTCGACTGCGTTTCATATACTCGATGGACCCTCAGCTCCGGTACAAAAGGTGGCTAGGGGCCCAGCATCCTCTGATTTATGAACTCTGTCATCAATATTTCTCACATTTCTCACACCTTTTTGAAGTCTGGACCCATCAGAAAAACAAAGCTTCAATGACACCAGTCAAAAGCAAGGCTCACGTAATAAACTGTCACTTCAGTCGACTCGAGCTACCCTTTTCCTATTGACGATGATAAATACTCGGAATGTTAAGACTGTAGTTTCAAATTAGTGGTAATGAAGCATTACGCTTTGTGAGGACTACGAAAGTAGTCCCAAACTCAAAAAGTCAGCATAGATGCGGAAGCCATCCAAGTTCTAAGCCCACATGTCTATACTTACTTGCCCTGCAAGTATATCTCAGCTACTCCTGAATTCACTCACTCGCTACTAGCTAACGAGCCCTGAGCTGAGGATTTCTTGGTCCCAAATGAATGTTAATAAATGGTTGGGCTTGTAAACTACCCAAGCCCTGCAAATAATCGATTGAGTACAACACCTGCTGGATCCTTTTTCTTATCTACAATCTGCATGTACTATAACTCGTACCTTTCTTAGAGTGCATTACTGACTACCTCAAGTTTAGTGTGGTTGAAAAAACAACACTGACCAGATGCGAGAACGGTTCAGTTCCTCGCTCACAGGTGTTTAGCGCAGAGAGCATAATATCATCCTGGAGGAGCCCCTAAACTCAACAATTATCTTGAATTCTCTCTGTATGTTCTACGCATATGAATTCTAATACTAAAGCATTTTTTGTAATATCTCAAACCGCAGATTTACTTGGCCCAGGCAACGGAGTCAATCTCATTTCGCGCCGTCTTATATAGCTCCAATCTCTTAGCCAGCGCTGTCCTGCGTTCCATCAGAGCTGGATCCTCATCCAGCATCTGCGATAATTGCTTACTCTGTGGAAACAATGAAACCAGCTTAGAGTTAGATATACCACCTAGGTTGTTCAAAAGTTTCCAGTCTAGATTGAAGTTCGGAGGAGGAAAAATCAGGTGAAAGGGGTTGTACTGAGATAAAAGACTTGTAAACCAGACTCACTTAAAAGTCTGGTCTATAGACCTTTTTTTTCTATTACCTACACGACAGTTAGACTTACCTCCTTTTGTCCAACGACGATGTAAAAGTGATCCAACAATGCCCGCTTTGCTTCCCGTACTTGACAGTGCACTACAGCCTTGGGAATAGAATTCCTTAGGAGGTCACAGACCATGCCCACATATGATGCAACATTTGAACCTGCACGAAAACGTCAAACAGGTCAGACACACGTGAATTGCTTTCAAGGACTTGGAAAACAATCCACTTCGGAAATCTGCTTGATTCTTGGATAATTACGTGAATTGCCTTCAAGGACTTGGAAAACAATCCACTTCGGAAACCTGCTTGATTCTTGGATAATTACGTCCAACTGATACTGGCCCGGTAATACTGACCAATTCTTCGTAGGTGACCGTCTGTGTAGCGGTCCATAGAAGAGGACCCGGGATTTCCTCCCTTTTCCATCTCTTGGGGCAGCTTACGGAAGAAATCTACTGTCAGATAACTCGATTCCATCTCAACCAATCTGATAGCTGTCTTCTTGCTCTCATCGCGGAACTTCTCTAGAGATTCAATAGCTGCAGCCGCCAACTCTCCTTGAAGTGTGGGAAATCGCTTCAATTCCTGTCAACAAAAATCAGCTTGTAAAAATAAAGCAAAAAAAAACAGTTGAGAAAATGAGGACAAACAAGGGCTCAAGATATTCCTTCTCACGTACTGGCACTTTGACCTCACCTGAGTTTCACCGACGGATTTCCTGACAAGATCTCTCAGAATAAAGTGGACCTGGAAAGCGCATACAATGGTTAGTATAGTTGCATGACGATTGCTCAAAGTCGCCAGCGTAAAAAGCACTGTAGAGCTGAGGATATCGTTCGGCGACATACCGCATCAACAACAGCCTCAGCTGGTCCTTTGAAGTAGGCCAATGAGCTCTCAATTAATCGACGATAACCCTGCTCGGGGGCGATCAAATGTGGCTGATAACCATCAGCTTCTGACACAACCTTTCGTACATTTTGCATACTGAGGTGCTTGTCGAATGGTAGTCTTTTAAGAGCTGCTGGCAGCTGATTATCAAAAACCGAGTAAATCCGTTCACCACCAGGTCGCCTGCCAGAAGGTCGAGATCAGTCTGCGATTCATGTATGCCACTGAATGTACATGATCAAGTGCATAAACCAAGAAAACAAGGACAATTATTACCCTCCGTCAAGGTGATCCTTGAAGACATGGTCAAACGCCCTGCAAAGCTCGAGCACGGTGTAAAGTTGAGCCTGCGCACGCACAAGAATTCACCATAGGTAAATAGCAGCACTAATTATCCAAGTTAACGGGAATTCATGATGAGATACATTATAGTTTCCGTGCCTAGTACACAATTGTTGAAGCCAAGAATGTTACTGCTTATTTTTTCCTCGGGACCACGTTGGCTTACCCCAGAGTCGACAGCAATTGGACGACCTAGAAGATTTAACTCGTTCTCCAAATCGTCGATGCTCTTGTTGATCATGGCCAAGATGCTCGGAATACGAGCCTTGATCACTTGTTCCAAATGCTGCAAACCCAGTACAATGTTTAGTTTCGAATAACGTCTTAGAATTGGAGTTCGCTTAGAAAAGACTGATGTGGACAATCTTAAATGGACTTTCCACCAATGCTGATTAAACATTCTTCACCCAGTGCATTTCGACTAAGTGCTCCACGATGAAAGGCTGTTTACCTTAGACAATAGCTTTCCAAGATACTCAGAACCCATCCGGCTGGCCAAGTGCCCGTAATCTTGACTGGTTTGAAAGTATTCACGCTCCCGTCTTCTGGCAGCAAGCATATCGGTGTTCTTATTGATATCTTGTTGAGACCTGTTCACAACTCCAACCCACCCAAGTTGTAGGCGGTATGTTCGCCCCTCCAACACCTGCCCAAACGAAAGGTTAACTTCTTCGCACCGATGTAACGAACGAAGCAATCCTCTATGTCAGAAGGCTTAACTGCCACATGTAGTCATGTAATCACGGCCTCGTCAAGCAAAACACCGTCTGACAATTCTTCAAGACACTAGTCGATGTACAAATTCTAGAGGTTGAATATTAGACTTACATCAAGCGCATTTGTACCCTTGTCCATGAGATCCAGCTTGGTAGCCACTCCAAATGTACGTTCACCTTAAGAGATCACATTACAAACGTAGTGAGTCTCCGATCTCCAAACAAGACCCAAATGGTGAACCAAAACCTTATAACGGAAAACCAAACTGAGTAGTATGTGCTTCTCACAGCTTCAAGACCAAAGAACTCCGCGCCTGGGTGAGCGGTCCCGTTATCAAGAGCGGAGAAGTAATAGCTGAAACGTTAAACCTATCAGGACGAGATGACTGCACGCTAACGGTATTTCCACAGTATATCCCGTGTGTACAATGCACAGATTTCATTTCAGAGATGACTTCATCAAACTTTTGCAAGATAGTTTAACGTGAATACCATTGGGATCGACTTCTCGGGCAATCTTGATAGCGTCAGAAGTAGCAATATCCTGATTAGCTGGGGATACGGCCAAGATGATGGAATTCGGCTGAAAATGGGCATTACACAAAAGGAGAAAGAAGTTAGACACATAAGGACCAAAAACTGTTAAAAGTATGTCCAACGCTAAAGAGAATTTTCGACAATCCGATATCGACGTTTGAAACGTAAAAAGTAATCAAATGCAACTTCAACGGATGCACTTTGAAGGTGACAAACAAATTCTCTTTACTCTCACCTTCTCAACGTATGAACGAACCATGTCCTCAATGTCAGCAACAATGCTATCCGATTGTCCCTCTGCACAAATGAGGGTACAGAATAGTAAGTGAGGTCCAAGTGTCGCATACGGCTTTCCAGGAACATCGACCACTCCAAATCCAGCATAAAAGCATGAGAATGAGCAATTCTCATCAATATATAGAAGGGAGCATCGAGGACTTTACCGACGGCGACCTTCGTCAACCCGGGAAGATCCACCAGGGTAAGATTGACCACTGTAAGAGCAGATAAATCATTAGGTTCAGTTTTCGTTAAAACTGGAATTCTAATTACCACACATCAACGCACTGAATGTGGGAATCCGAATCAGCAGAAAAAAAAAAGTAGAGATGAGTGGGTTGAGGCGCACCATTCGGAGAGTAGACTGTAAGATGAATTGGAATTTTTGAAATTCCCTTTCGACCACCAACCCTGTCTGTTTCATCGGAAATTTCCTTCCTGACAAGAGCTGCAAGAAAGGTCCAGATGATATGAACATGAGTACATTGACATGCTTAGCGAACTGAATTCCCAGTAGCTACCCATAGGTTGCTATAACATGTTTTGGTAACGACCACCTTCCAATCGGAAATCTTAAAACTCTACCTCATCACCCCAGATCGAAGATGGTCACAATGATGTTCACGTGCTCGAGAGCCAAAGACGACAATTCGCAGCGAAACTAGGCCATGATTTTCAAATCGAAAGATGCGGTATCTGGACCGTGGTGGCAAGGTCAGCACAATTCTCTACTGACAGGTGGAAATAGCCTTACCAAAGTCCTCAAACCTCTTTCGAGGAGCATGAAGAAACTCAGCCCACTCCCTCGTTCCATCCTCAGTCTTTTGCAACTGTAACACTAGCGGTCGTCTCGTGACGATACCTGCCCAATAGAACGCAATTTGACAATAAGTTACTCGTACCCCTCACCAAATAAGAAGAGTTTGTTGATTACGACTTCCTTCTGGATCAAGAAGAAAATCGGTCGACACTACACATACATGTACAGATCTCATATCATGTGGGCTCATACGGCTGAATATGCGACTCTGGTATGTAAGAAAAATTGTGGCTAGGCGATCGAGGCACACAACGCTTTACCTGATCCACGAGGAAGAAAATCTTTCCCGACAACACTTTCCAACACTGACGACTTTCCTGAACTCTGTCCAACCGCAAGCCAAATTATACCAGCCGTAAGAAAATCATCGCATTATGTAATAATTTCGGATCATCTGTGACGGAGAGCCGATTTACTAAACGGCACATTTTAAGTGAGAAAATAGGAAAGTAGTTGTTAATGTGTAGGTAGCAGAAACAAGAGACAGCACAACACAGACAAACAACTGCGCAAACAAATAAGAAACGCTCTGATGGCAACACTGGTGTATTCACCCGCTGGTCCAACAAACAAAATATCAACCCAACCGGAAGTAGCAAAGGGGTTGCAAAAGACAAGATCCAGAAATGCAGCCACGCAGCATTGCTGCTTTCTTCCTGACAGACGAAAGCCACACTGCAGACACAATGCACAGACGGGACAAGACGATCTACAACCAATGTACTAAATTTGCACCCGAGAACAACACCAAGTAGCACCCAGGTGGCGCAATGCCCAGATCAAGATCTAGACGCAAGAGCAGCAGCATCCGAATCGTAAACATCAGCAGCGAAACCCACCTGTCCTCCGACCACAACCACCGAGGGCAAAGCATCCCACAAACTTCCGAGAGCATTCTCGCCTCCATTATCTCCGAGCACCGTGCAAGCCCTCTGTATTCTATTAACCAACCCTATCAAGCCATCCATGTTGTGCGCCCGCGCGGGTCCTGTCACAAACAAAGCGCAATTCCCCGGATTCGCTCTCCTCCTCTTCCAACTTCTCGCCGAACACAATGATCACGACCAGCCAGCTCCGATCCCAACCTCCTTCGTTCCCAAATACAGATCGCTCCCGTCACCGCTTCAAGCGAGCAGCAGAAGAAGGCAAAGGTAGCAGCTGCAGCGGAGAGCTCTTGAATGAGCGAGCGAGCGAGCGAGCACACGCTCCTCTACAACTCCTCGTCCTCGTCCTCCTCCTCCTCGAGCTCTCTGCCTCTCAGCGCACTCTTCCTCTACCTTTCTCTCTTCTCTGAGTTTCTTCCTCTCCCCCCCTCCCTCCCTCCCTCCCTCCCCGAGCACCACTCCGAAGGCAGACGGACCACACCATCAAGAACCGAGCGTCGAGAGTGGAGCGTGGAGCGTGGAGCGTTCCTAACTTCGCGCAGCGCATTAACCCCAGGCGCGTGCCGGGACCTAATAATTCTCACTTAGTGCCATAATCCGCACCGGAATTCTCTCCCTCGCCGTTCGCTCTCCGACACGCTATTCTGCCGATCGGGCATCGACGGCCGATCGAGCGCCAGAAAGTTCCCCGACGTTTGCGCGGCCGGTTCCCTCGACGCCAGCGACGGGGTCTCTCAATCCGTCCAAATTTTCCGACTGGAGATAGACCGTTTGTCCGATTGAGGACGGACGGCTGCGATCGGAGAAGCTGCCGAGTCTGGACAAGGCGAAATTCAAATCCACCAATTTTGTCCGAACTCAGGTGGGGCTGGAAACCGCGGGTGGGCAGCACGGGTCAGCCAACTTTCGGGCTTCGCGTTGCGGGAGGAGCGCGGAGGGCTCGGCCAGCAGTGGCCGGTATCTGTCCGGCCGATATTCAGATCGGCAGCTTTCGATCGTCGATCGCGCACTGTCTTAACGCGGCTTTGACGCCGGTCGAACTGTACCACCGAGCGGGTCCCACTTCCACAGCGGGTTACTGTAGTCCGTGGTCATATCACACGTTAGAGGCTAGTGACCGATCTGTGAATTCCGCGGCGTTAAACTGGATCTCATTTGAATCATCTGCCGCGGTGGCAATTGTTCGCAGACCAGGTTTTGTCCTTTCTGCCTGGGCTAGTTCGCGGTTTGTGCGTTATTGCAGACTTCTGGTCGTCATTGATTGGGAATGATCCCACGGAATGTCTCCTCTGTCTTCACGAACTCTTTGACCTCGTACGCATAAGGTAATTCTGTTCGACGCTAACAGAACCACTTTCGCTTTCCTCGTTTTTTTACTCGGAATTTTTTCCCCTTTCGAATGTACGCCCTTGTCTCTACGAGCCCGATTATCAAAGTGCCAATGATGATGATCACGCGCTTATAGTCGCAGGCTTGGAGTTTAATCTAAGCTTTTGTAAGCTGTATTTTTTTGCAGCATTCACTTCTTACTGATCCGAAAGTCTATTCGCATGATGATGAGACCGCATTCTTGGACCGGGAAAGAATTTCGGTGATGAGCGACAAAGAGTATGCTCCTTCCTATTCTTAATTACGTGCAACTTCAGGTCACCTGGACACCTTCAATCTTTAATTACAATTTTCATTATCTTTCAGACCAAATAAATTTTGGCAAACTTTGAATGTAATTGAAGAATCTTCTTGGTACTATAGCACCATGGACAATACCCAATCGAACAGTAGTGTTCGACACAGCCGAAAGAGAAAGGTTGGGGACAATTCTTAGAAGTCAGACTGTTTCTCATTACCGCGTCTTGATAGCGTAATGGCCCCTTTTCCCGTTCTCAATAAGCATACAACGTGAGGACGTAACTTCTTCTTCGGTATCTAGGCTGCCCACATGCTATATAGGTTTCTGTCTCTGCACAGAATGTAACAAGCCCATTTGGACATATCAGCAGCATTTGACAGTCGTGATTTGCATGAGCCAAAGCCTACCCAACATTTCCTCTCGGATTATTACACGACACACCTAACTAAATCGAAGATATAGTATTAAGTAGTTGTATCGGATTTTGATCTTTGCGGGATTATGCTTCGACGTGCAAGTTTCTAATTGTAGAAACTTGCATGGGACTTTTGCTTCTAATGTCACGATCTGGTACCACGTACTTGTCATTGACGCAGATGATGTTTAGGGCTCTTTCACGAGCTCATGTGTCTATGTGTCACTTAACTTCAGGTCGAAACAACTCAAACATTTGGCAAGTGAGCAGTAATCATGTGATGTAGATGAAGCCTTGCGTCAGAATGTGGCCACTAAGCCCGCCAGCTCTCGCCAACTACTTCCTCCTCTAAATGTGGAGTTCCCAGAGAATTCGGCAGCGCTTTCAGCAAGATGCTTATAAGTCCCCACGTTTCAGCTGAAGAGCTCCCATGCCTCAGGCTCGACTGACAGCTAAATAAAGTAAACATGCTCCATAAAGGTAACTGCGGAAATCCTTAGATACACCGTCGGCCACCAATCTGATAACTTAAATTTAGAACCGATGCAAAGAGGGAGCATGTGTACCAATTTCTCAGGGTTATAACAACCTTCACTTTCGTGTCAGAGCATGTCTTTGTACACTTCACTTTCTACTTCCTCCTTTCACGTTTTTCCTTGCCCATGCAGGAAACGAGTGCTCATGGTGAAAAGCACAAACGTGAGACATTTCGGGCACACCATGTCACAACTGACAATGAGTTCAAGCACGCAATTCGTGAATGTCCATTGCGAGGAGAACTAAATTGTAAATTTGGAGGTGTAAATTACCTACAAGCTATCATATCAAATGCCCAAAAGATGTGATTCAAGCGAAAGTAAAACTCAACCAAGATAATTAAACACCGAGACCAAAAGGCGAAGGGTCATTTCAGATATCTCTCGAACAGTGCTTTCGGATCTTCGGCAGTAGTATGGTCAGAAGATCAAGTTGGTTGAGAAGTATGTGAAAACACATGTTCAATAACGGTATGTAAAATCTTGAGTAACAAAACTTTTGAGTTCAATAATAGTTAACTCGTAGATTATGTACGCCAAGAAAGATCGTTTAGTGCTCAAAGTGATAATAAGTATGACATGTACTTTATCCAAACTCATGACCTACAGTTGCGAAATCACTTAACTCCAATGATTTGACTATGATTCATAAAACCATAGTTGATGAGGTAAATATTGATTATCCCAATTCATTTTTCTTATTTGATATTGTTTTAACTTTATCTTGGCAGATGTCTTCAGGACGGATTTTGTCACTTGGTTTTATGATGATTTCACAATCTAGTACCAGCACATAAAGAAAAGGCAATGTAGCTTAAGTTATCTGGGAATATTAAAGCTTAAGTTATCTCGGAAGTTAGCTAGTATCTTTAGATTTAGTTTGCAATATTAGGGACGTCATCACTTAACATTCTAGTGCTCTTGGCACTAGTTAGAGATTGATCTTTAGTGTTTGTACTCTGTTTTTCAGCATTTTGATACTTTGGGTCCCATAGGCTTGGTCTATTTATTATATACCATATATGTCACTAGACTTAAGATCTTTCATACTTGTTCAAAGTAATTTTTTGATCATACTTTTGTTGTTTTAATCAATATTTGTTGGTTTTTTTTTATTTTGATATCAATTACTTATAATAAGCCAAGAGTATCAAAGTTGAATATCAAATTTTCTTGATTTTTGATATTTGAAGTAGATGCAAAAACCATAAATTTATTGCAATTTTTTTGGCAATATAAATCCAATCAATTGAGCCACAATCAAAAAAATAAATGATGATAGACTTTATGAAACAATTTTTAACTTGAATATGTTTTATGATATATCATGAACGCAAAATTCAAATGTATGTTTGAAATTATTTTAAAAATTATAAACATCTTTAGTTAGTTAAAACCAAAAATATTCAATATGAAGATAGAATTGACTTTAAAGTATTATCTGTAGTGACCATGATAACAATCCATGTGATTGTCACGTAAGATTTTAATGTCTTAGTTGAAAATGATACATTAGAGATTCGTGATCTTGTTAGATCTACAGCTATATCATCAGTCTACCATGAGAGTAATGAATGATTAGCAATAACTTTTCTCTTTGTGCTTGTTGGAAAGATTCATTTAACGAAAAAAACATAATACATATTTTTTATCTTGAAATTTAGTATTCCTTCTTCAAGTGAGCTTAACTCTTCAACTTTGAAGTGACAACTAACTTTTACAATTAACAGCTGATAATTGAAACAAAAAAAGTAAAATTAGAAAATCTACAACATGAATCTATTTTAATTTTGCATATAAAAGTATAATATTAAATAATTTTTTTCATTTAAATAACAATTACATGATAATCATATGATAAAACAACACAAGATATATTTTAAAACTTCATTCAATGTTGTCAATTACAATCATTTGTGGAAAAATAAAGTCAAATTCAAATAGAAAGCTAACAAGTCTAACTAATCTATATACTAAAATATACATTTATTAGATTCAACAAAATCTAAATCAACTTTTAACAATATTAATAACATTTTAAATTTAAATATACAATATAAATATTTCAATGAATAAATAAATAATAAAATTAAATAATTATATATTTTGAACTTAAAACTTGATTAAAATTAACTATTTCTTGCATATGTTGATATTTCATGATAAGATGATATATAGTTAATTGATTAATAATTTTATACATGTATTGATGATAAAAAAATACAGAAGCTGCACCTCCCCTCTCGTTCCTTCGGGGACATCCGATCAGCGGCTTCCAACGGCCGCTGATCGGCCGGGCGCAAGGGGAAGGTGAGTGGCGCGTCCCCTTGGCAGGAACTTGCAAATCGGCACAAAATTGGAAGAGAAGGAGAAGGGGAAGGCGAGCAGCAGGAGGGCCAGAGAGAGTGGGAAGGCGGAGACAGAGAGAGAGAGAGCAAGCGAGCGCGCGCAGTGGCGAGCGGGTTTGGGGTTTTAGGTTAGTCATTTAGTTTATAATGTAGTCATTAAGGATTTAAAATCTGTTCAATGTCATCCGAGATAATTTTATACATGTATTGATGATAAAAAAATTTGAAATTCTTTATTCAATAAAATGCATTTCTTTGATTTTAGTTCAAAAGTTAGATTTCAATATCAAAATAAATATATGTATTGCATTAATTTTGCTTCATTTTAAGATTGCTGAAGTAAAACATCTTGATGTAGATTAATTTTTTGAAAAAAAATCTTAAATAAATACAAAGAATTTTTTTCATCTTATTTTTTTATTACATATATCACATATATATTATTATATAGAATATTAAATTTACTAAAATAAAAACATAACATAAAACTACAAGTAAAATTTCATGTTTAAATGCAAACTATATTAACTATGTCCAATGAAACTCATTATCATTTAAAAAATCTCACAACAATTTGTCAAGTATCAAATATGCGATGAAGCATTAAACAACAAATTCATAGTAAAATCATTCAATAATCATCGTTCCATCTGATGTCATTATTAAATATAACAGGTATTATTATTCAAACTTCTTTCCAGAAAAAATATATCTAAAAAAAATTTTATTTATTTATATATTATTTTAATTCAAAAGGCGAGAATTACAAGTAATGTGAGTCGGTCTTCAAAACCAAAGTATTGAAAATACCGGGGGTTCAAAACCCTCTCCATCCGTGAGTATGTAAATGAGTTAATTGCATTCTCTTCAATGTGTTTTCCCTAACACTATGGCTAATGTAACAACATTTAAAATTTTTATAAATTTTAACCTATTTCATTTCAATTGGACTCTTAATTCATAAAAAATTCAATGCAAATATGCCATTTTTTACAATAATATGTGTTTTTAATTTATTTCATAGCAAAAAATATTATTAATATTTTTTTATCCAATCAAAATGATCTGTTTAACAAAACAACAATAATTGAAATGTTGCAACTATAAAATTTTGTCTAAATTTTGAGCTTTCATTTAAAATTGAAACTTATTTCATTTGAATAAAATTTATAATTGACAAAAAAATTGAAGTCATAAGATTCGTAAAGATATAATTCTATTTAAAAAAAATTTACAGCACATAATACTATAAAACAAAAGTATATTCAAAATCTTTATCTCAAAAGAAGTGAGAAGATTTTATGTCAAAATTTCAATTATGATGCCATTTTTGCACATATGTCATAACCAAGTTATCAAAACTTCATGAATTCATGGAAAATTCTGTCAATTTTCCATAATTAATCTAAACTTCTTCATTTACAAACACAGAACATGCAAATTAGTATCATTGTTGTGCGAATACGTATCGCTATATACTTTACATCACTAACATGCTACTCACATACACATATGCACATATAAGACGCGGTTTTCTCCACTGAAAAACGCGTCAGTCTTAACTACACCACTAGCAGTAAAACTGTCACCATCACAAACATATGTCGAGCTCAACCCATGTGAGCCTAAACTCCCCACACTTCAGCGTTTGTAGTCCAGGTGGGGGTTCGAGCTCCCATAATCTAACTTCTCTTATCTAAACCATGTGGTCAAAGTGTATTAAAGACAATGAGATCATAAACACTTGCTCATTCACAGACAAATTATCCAGAACTGAAAATAATAACTTGCTGTCTGCTATCTCCACAAGAGCAGCAGACAAGCTCTTTGTTACATAAAGATCTAACCCAACTCTTGGTGACATCTCAATACCACAACCGCTGTGGTCTATCCTAGCTCCGAGTTCCACTTTCAATTCCTACTCAGATTTCAGTGTCGATTTCTCAGCTTCCACCTTCAGACCCCACCAGATTCCTCTCTCAGATTCAACTCTCCCTTTTCAGTTTCAAATTCAGATCCCGACTGTCAGATTTCAATCTCACATTTCGCTTCACTCACAGCTCCCATTCTCAGGTCTTCCACTCTGATCTCAGCTCCCACTCACAGATTACACTTCAATCTCGGATCCCACTCACAGATTACACTTCAATCTCCGATCCCACTCACAGATTTTCCACTTCAATCTCGGATCCCACTCACAGATTTCCTACTTCAATCTCAGATCTCACTTTAATTTCACTCTCAGATACGACTCTCCACCCACGAGAGTTTGCTTCCTCCTACTTCGAACACTCCACACTCCCCTCATAATTCTCACCACTTCCCTGCGAAAATCACTCACATCCACACTCTATTCCTCCTGCCGATCCCACCAGCGTCTCCACACCATGGCACACCACACAATCCCAGCTCGCAGGCCGAATAATCCTCTCCAACGTCCAAGGGCCGAGTCACCCACAGCCCGCGTGAATGCCGTTCTCGCGATGATGGGCAACGGCCTGATTCCCATGTGCGACTTCATGCCCCTCCGTCCTATTTCCACGCTTGACTTCACGCCGCCGCCACTGCCACACCTGTACAGTCTTTATTTATGACCACGTCAACATTCGCCGTCCGAAATCTTCTTCCGCGCACCGCCTAAGGCATCCCCCCGCCGAAGACACTCTTCCGCACCTTTGCCTATCAATAACAGTCACCCCAACGCCCATAACTCACAAATCCCTGCTTTGTTTGAAACGTTTTTGGGCTTGTTGGAACAAGCGTGTTGTGCTCTTTCCAACGAGCCCCTAACTAAATCAAACCAATAAGAATTGAGAAAGTTATGACGGTTTTACTCTTCCGCCAAAGGCGTTTGCCTATGCACAAGCGTCATACACGCAATCCGCATATTCGCAGGCGTCCTACACGCAGGCCGCTTACAAGCAGGCCGCCTTGGGCCGAAGGCCCCTCTATATGTTAACGCCGAAGGCCTCTCGCCTAACCATGACAGCCGCTTTCGACGCTCATAACTCAGTGATGACTGATCCGTTTCAAGAGATCTTGGTCTCGTTGGAACCAGCGCGTCGAGTTCTTTCCGATGAGACCTGAATCAAGTCAAAACGCTAAGAATTGAAAAAGATATGCCGGTTTTACTGCTTCGCCAAAGGCCTGCAACCACCAAAAGCCCTTCCCCTGAAGGCGAACATCTAGGGCCGAAGGTGGATTTCCCGCCGGAGGCGAACTCCTTCCGCCGAAGGCGGACGTCTACGAATCTTCCTATAGTCATAACTCCTTAAGTTCTCATCTGTTCCAGGCGTTCTTGGGCTCGTTAGAACGAGCGTGTCGAGCCCTTTCCAACGAAACCCTAACCAACGCAAACCGTTAATAATTGGAAACGTTATCACGGTTTTACCCTTCCACCGAAGGCGTTTGCCTATGCGCAGGCCGTCTACGCGCAACCCGCCTACGCGCAACCCGCCGAAGACCCTCCATATCAGAAACTTCCGCCGCTCATAACTCAGTGATGCCTTATCCGTTTCAAGATTCTTGGTCTTGTTGGAACGAGCTCTTTCCAACAAGACCCTAACTTAGTCAAGGCGTCACATATGAAAACGTTATTTCACTTCTTCGCCGAAGGCATTTTCCCGAAGGGACTTCACCAAAGGCACTTCGCTGAAGACATTGCTCCGAAGGCCTTCTTCCGCACCTCTTGCCCCTTAACCATCACACCAACTCCTAATCTTGCAGAAACTTTGAGAAAACCCCAAGCATAATTTTGCAAGAGCTTAAATCCAAAATTTTAACTCTCATAAGGGTAAAAAGACATGCGAGCACAGTTTTGTGCTCACAACCCACTCTGAAGAGACTCCAGGTCGACGCTTACGAACAGTTACACAACTCCTAACGTTAACAGGCTCAACTCGAAGAATGTCAGTTCTTCGAGTCGCCGTCGACACTATAACCCTCAGTAAGTGAAATCTTAGGCTGACTGGTATTTTTAGTAAGAACATAAAAGTACATGACATCATCATCTTGGATCTAAATCGTGATACATATAAAAGAACTAAAAAATAACATCTGTCATTATTTTAACCTTGTAGAATTGATTTTTTCAAATAAAAATGTAATCAAATATTTAATTTTTTTATTATGTTAATCCAGCTTATATGATTTTACTTCTTTTGATATCAAAATTTAGATTAGAAAAATCATTTAAAAACTTATCTACAAAGTATGTTAATGTTAAAATTACTCTGTAATTTAAAGCTATTATTTGAAATCATGTAGTATTCATATTTTTATATTTTATATTCATATTTATATTTTATCAATCTCTTCACAAAATCATAGGATATAAAATTTTTTATAAATCAAATATGACTTTTGAAAATAAAATATTTAATTTTATTTAGAAATGTTTTAATTTTATGGTCAAATGCCTTAAATAAGCTAATATTTATAAAAATATATATTAAAATTTAGTTCATTCATAAATTTAAACTAAAATACTTGATGTGATTAAATTTTATAAAGATCTAAGTAGTTTTCACAATCTTTTAGTTTGACATAATCTTTAATTCTTTTTTTATAAAAGTTGTACATTCATCAAAAAATACATTTGAATCAATTTAATTTGAAACAATTTATCTTTACCTGGAAAAAGATATATATTTGAAATATATATATGATAAGTTTCTCATTCTCTATTTAAATTACATGTCAACTTCATACGCAATTTAAACTGTGTTTTTTATTTAAGATATTAAAATTAAAAAAACCAGATAAACCAATGTAATGAAAGGATGAATGATTGTTGTTGATAAATAACCAAAAAATAAATTTACAAATTTTTTCAATATTTCAGCATGTTTTTTTTTATTCATCTATGTACTTATATTCAAGAGAAATATAATTTTTAATATTGAAAAATAATCCTAAATATCGATAATATGAAAAAATACATAATTTTCATATTTTTGTTTTAGATTTCAGTTGTTACACATGTGAAATATTAATGATGTGATTTTTAAAAGATTTATGTTGATTTTTATTTTATAAAAGTTGATTAATGTAAATTTACTATCAATATTGTAATTCTTGTTGTATGTTAAGAAATTCGATATAATTTTAAATCAGATTATAGATAGTATTTTTTCTTTGATATTATATCAAATGGACAATAAATTGAAATTCAAGCACTTAAATTAGGACATTTATTAAAATAAATACTCCAAAATTGACATTAAACGTTTGTAAGAATTAAGATTGATTGTATAATTCCAATCTTGATTTCAGCTAAGAAACGTTTGATTGCAAATAAAATTTAAAACTTAAAATATATAATCAAGAAAAACTATGAATTACAAAAAACACAACTATGGTCAATATACACATGACTTCTATTCAAAAATATGTGATTTGACACTATATACTTGAGTATACAGTACATATATTCAAGTATCATAAAAATGAACAAGTAGAGTTGAGTACAATTATCTTTCATAGTATACAAAAGAAATTCAAAATCTAACCTAATCAAAATTAAAATAATAAAGTCTTATACCATATTTGAATAATTAATAATAATAAATTGGAAATGAAATTAGTAACGGTTTTCTATTTTTTTTCAAATATCAATATACTATTTAAAAATTGTGAATACAAACACATACATTGTTGAAACTACCACGTTTACATGACCTTTAAAAAATAATTTCTTTTGCACATAAATTCAAGTATAAATCGGGAGCATGTTTTTGGCTTTTCTCTCTCTCTTCATGTGCAAAAAACATTGTCAAATGTGATACTTTCATGGACACACCCATTACTTGCAAAAAAAGTATTGACTAGATCGCTCACAAGCTCATTTTGGAAAAAATACCTTACTCCTTCTTGCCACCAAGTACAACAAATATTACAAAAACAACCCTTACTACACTTTTGAGATCTTGTCAAACACCTAGTTGCATTTTTTGGATTTGACAGCTTCCTTTACATCCACAACAGAGAAAATTTTACCTAGATTAGATGCCAACAAGATTGAATATCATCGATATACTCAACAAACGTGACAAGCTAGGAAAGCAAAAACATTCAAAATTGAAGAAAACACAATAGCATTCAAACTAAAGAATTTATTTAAAAAAATCTTTGCACTTGTTAGCCTCTCTCTAGCATTCAAAAGCTCATAGATTTTTCAAAGAAGTAAACAAGTCTTTGAAACATACAATATTCTTAAAAAAACAATAGATATTTTTCTTCGAAATACGCCATTGCAAAGAAAAATCACACACCTCTTTTTGAATACAAACTTGTTGGCAATCCATGCAAAGCGTGTAACAACTCAGCCAAAAGATGTTCAACTGATGCGCAAGATTAGTAACAAACAAACCTTGTATTTTAGTAGATTTTTCAATACACAATACTAGCATCAAGTCAATGTGTCCAATATAATTATTGTTTGACATTTCGTGTTGTAGCCAACATAATCTGTTAAAATTAAATTTTATTGCACTTAAGTTATGTATATATCAACTTTAACTACTTCTTCCTTACATTTCATCAACTAATGTTGTTTTCAAAGCTATAAGTAATATATCTCATACAAAATTCATGTTATCACCTCCTGAAACATTCAATCCGTCATTTGAAAATATGCTACTAAGCATACGAGTATTTCTTCACATTTAGCGCTACAATGTTACAAGGTGATGTGAAGATTTTTGAGTATCATTGAAATTCTCAAGTATGATCGAGGAAGCAAATGTAATATTGCACATGATTTATTTGACGCTGAAAAACACTGCTAAGGATCAACACGCCTAATCGATTTGGCTTTTTAATTACATAAACAACACTCCAAATCCAATGGACTCTGCCATATCACAATACGATGTGATGAACATGATGAGTAACTTTTTTCTAACATTGAAGACAATCCGATTTTAAGGGATCTCAATCCTACTCAACGTGAAGAAAAACAGTGCATGGTTGCATTTGTCATTGAATCTAAGAATATTCTACTTACTTTGAATCAAAACGACTAAAGTACATAAGTCATTGCATTGAACATCTACAACAATGGAATGTGCATAAGGTCTTGCTGATAATCTGTCAATTCTAGCAGTCATGAACAGTCTACATGCCACAAATTATCAATACGAGTAAATTTCCAACACCGCAAATCGAATCACAAACCTGTTCATTGCATATTCAAACTGTTATTAGCTGAAAACATCTAGAATGTGCAATATAATGCTTGCAAGTATTCTTATAGGCTTGTAATGAATTATACCTACATGATTAACCACATTTGCATGCCCATGTTCCATGTCATTGATATGACAAGTTTCAACATTTCATTTAAGGTTGCCAGTGCTTTTGCTTCAAAAGGAAATTCAATCATACCACCTCTAGATCTTGGAACAAGTATCAAGCTTTTACAATCGTATCAAGCTTGTCACAATTATGACAGATTGCAAGTTAGTCTTGTAAGACCGATTGTTATATGTGTGAAGTACTATTAGAATTACTTGATAACATATAGCTTAGTAATAGCTAAATCTAGCTAGTTATAAATAAATTTATCTAGTTGTGATTATTAATTATGATGCAAAATAACTAGAAAAATTTTAAAAGGATTTGAGTGATCATTTTTTATTATTATCAAAATCTAGATTTCAAGGAGTGAAGACTTTGACTATATGTTAGTTTTGGATGGTTTGACTGAGTTATGAAAATTTCATTGGTTATACTAAGTCTAAGGTTGATTTAGTGGCAAGTGAAGTTTTTAAAATTTTGAAGTTTCTAAATGGCATGTTGCTAGAAAAAATTAAATGATATGTTGTTACGTAGTAATAAGATCTACCAGGTTCTATTTTAGTAAAAGTTAATAAGGAGTTAATAACTATGTTTTACAATGATAATTTCACAAGTAGAATATATAGAGAGGTAGAAAAGATATTTGCAAGAAAGTTTATGTGTGAAGACTTGTATTATCAATATTAGTTTGAATTACATTAGTACTTTTAGAGTATTGCTGAGAATTTAAATTTGAATGATGAGTGAAAAGTTTGTGTAAGAGTATGTTTGGAACACAAGCAAGTTGTACCTTCTAAGATAAAAATTGTTAATCTAAGGTAAACCTAAACAAGAGCTAGCTGAAGGTCACATTTTTTATTACGTTGTCATTGTACATTTAGCTCCCATGTTTTTTGCTGAAGACACGTCTTGCTAAAAGGAGTGCGTCCAATTTCTTTTTCATCTTGGAGATAGCAATCATGGTGTCCGCGGTGACCTTGTCGTCTTTTTTGTTGTTGAAGCTAGAAATTTTGTCTTCGTATTTGTTGCTAATGTCGCCCTAAAATTCACTAGGATCTTGAAACTCGCTTTGAATTTTGATGTTGGTTATCTACAAAAAGAATCGCGCTCTTTTCTTGGACAACAAAAGGAGTGCCAGATTTTGTAGACAGTACAAGATCAAATCTTAAAACATGCACAAGTTACATGTTTTGGGACATAGAATCATTGACATATGCTCGTGAAAATGTGTGGGCACTCGCTGTTGATGACTTCAAGCCTTCTCGCAGTATTGAATCATCTTGCTTAATGCATTCATAATAATTTCTACTTCACACTTATTGGTATATTAACCACACGCTGATATAAGCAATGAGAAATCTCCTTCCTCCAACTCCTTTATACATTATTGCAGTGGTTGCATATCAATTGTTGAAGTAATAGCATATCAATTGACATCAATCGAGCAAAGTATGGTTCCATCTATTTCCAAAAGTATTTTGTGCAAGCAATTCAATTGGCATTAATTGTCATATTCACGGCGTTGAGTAGCTACTCTCAATCATCATCTAATTTGATTGAAACTTCAGACACTCCATTTTTCATTGAACATTGTGGTCTTATCAAAGATTTACAATCAATAGTCGTATACTCTTTTTTAGTAGGACAACCATGCCTATTATGTTTCTGTAATAAAACTGCAATATAGTGGTAGAAAGGTCGAACCCACAAGGACAAAGGAACACACAGGGTACAAAGTGTCAGATTTAACAGACTATTGAGGAGTTTGAATTCTAAGGCGACTGTCACTCCCAGAAATACTGCAAGTGTTCACTCGGAGCTCACTCGGAGGTTGCACAGTGCAGCGTAGTTCACTCAACACACACACACACACCTGAAACTACAAAAACACAACCCAGAGATCGGTTAGGACCTCTACTCAAGATTTCAGGGGGAAAGTTTCTCGCGAGCGCGCAGCAAAGCTGCGGGTAGTGACTCCCAACTCCGGCTATTACAACCCTTTCACTAGCTTTCTGCTAGCGTAGGGAACCCGGGTTGGACTTCCTACTTCGGATCGAAGTCACTCATACGCGGTGAACAACACTCTCAACTCACAAAACGCGCAGAGAACACAGGTCCACACGGAAGGACTCAACTGAGAAACGATCCAGTATCACACCATAACAGTCTATTGAAGAGTTTGAATTCTTAGGCACTTGTCATTCCCAGAAATACCACAGGGGTTGCTCTGAAGGCACCTGCTGCAGCGTAACCTGAATTTACAACCAAGGCTTACACGAAGTAGCAAAACTTCACTTTAGCATTCAGGGGAAAAATCCCGAAGGAGTACAATCAGGAACAGTCACTCGAAAGTGTAAGGGGGAAACTGTTCAAGTATCTAACTCGTCACTGGCTCTGAGCATCGGCAATCACCCGCAGGTGTGGACCCAAACTACTCAAGTCTCTAACCAATGTACTAGCTCTGAACATTCGGCCGAAGGCCTTCAGCTACACAATGCGAATCGCTAAGGTGTAGCTCCTCTCGCGGGGTGACAGAACTAAGGACACAAACACGCAGAGAAAATGAGTTCCTGATCTGCACTTCCAAAACTAGAAAAATCCCAAGGCAAGATGCCTTGAACTACTTTATACATCATAAGTCCTAACTAGCACAACACTGCACTACGCTACACGCCTGCACGGAACCACCCGACACTACACTCCGCAGAACCTGTGCTTCGCCTCCTGCGCGACGGACTGCCGCGTACAAACTCCCTACCCTGCCAGTCCTCAGCTCGACTGCGCAGTCCCAATCGCCGCAACACCACGGAAACCTCCGACTCAAGGGTGGCCATGGTGTCCCGCGACTTTGACAGAAAAGAGTCCAGCTTCTTCGCCACTCGCCGCCGACTCCTACTGTCACCCGTCAACAACCCCGCTGCACGAAGCTCTAACTCGCGCAGTGTGAGTTTTCCTACGCCGCCACTTCCCAGTGGGCGTAGCCCCTTAGACAGTGGGTGACTCGCCTCGCCATCTCTTCCTTCGTGCGATCAGCCTCCCGCCGGCGATCGTCTTCAACTAGAACCAACTGCAATTCGGCCTCCGCACGCTGTGCTCTCAATTCTCCGCACTCGGATTGCAGTCTGCGGATTAATTCTTCATCCGCTTGTCGTGCGAGCTGACACTGCTCTAACAACCGTGTCTGTCGCACGAGCTCCTCTGACAAAATTCGATTCTAAGCCTGCTCAGAATCCAGCGCCTCTGTGAGCTTTGCCTTCTCCTTGGCGAACTCTTCCAGCTTCTCGTACTTCGTCTTGTCGAAGTGTTTGTACAACTTCCTATTGAGGTTGTACTGACCCCACAGGCACTCATGCTTCTCCCGCAGATCCTTAAGTTCCCGGTCCACACGGGCCAACAACTTGCTGGTGTGGACTTTAGTGCGAGTTCGCCTACGCACTAATTCGACGTAGGACCCAGGCTGGCGAAGGTCCGCGTACTTCTCTATCTTGCAATCCAGGTACCTCAGCAGAGGTACTACCTGCTCGCAAAGCGCCGCCGTCGGCGCGCCTACCATTTTCTCTTCCTCCTCCTCGGTGGATCCCAATCCCGACACTGATTCCGTGGATCCTCCTTCTTCGTCATCCTCCGAATTGAGGATTTTGGTCGCCATTGAATTCGTCGGCGACTGGCCTGTGCAGGGCTACGAGATGTCTGCGTGCTCTGCCGCCGCTGGTGCTCCTGCAGCCTCGCTGCTTCCTGCTAAAATGTCCAGGGAGGAGGGTGAATGCGGCCGTGCCAAATTCACATTGTCCGCCTGTCCCTGTCCCGCCGCGACTATAACCTCCTCGCCGCCGCCGTCTACCGCCGAAGTCGATCGTGCGGAATGTACCTGCGCGAAGTGTAATCGTGCATCGCACGAACAAATTTCATGCTGCGGACAGTCAATCCGCTCCTCCGTTAGGTCCCGCTCCATCGATCGGTCCTGCTCCAGCATTAGGTCCTGCGCCAAGGATGCGCCCGGCCTATGCGTAGGCGCAATTCCCGGCGCCTCTTCCGCCGAGGGTGCAGCTCCGAAGGCGGCCCGCCCGATGTCCCTTGGCCCGAAGGCCCTTCCGCCGAAGGCGCACCTTTCGGCGGATTTCCCGCCGAATGCGGGGCTCCCGCCGGCTCTCTGTTTGTAACTCGGTGGCCCGAAGGCGCATATCCCGGCGATATCGCCGCCGGAGGGCCTTGGCCCAAGGCCTTTGAGCCGAAGGCGGTTCTTCCGCCGGCTCATTCCCTTTTCTGCGTTGCACCGGGGTGAGTCCTGCCTATGCGTAGGCACTCGCCTATGCGAAGGCGAAAGTCTTCGTCCGCAAGGGGTCGCCTATGTGTAGGCGGCACACTCATCCGTGCCGCACTTTGTTGCTCCTAACCCGAAGATTGTGTCACCTCTGCCGAAGGCGTAGGGTGGTCCATTGACCCCTCGGCCGTCCGCGCAGTCCCATCCTTCTCCGGGGATGGACTTCCCTTCTCTGCGGCGATCGTCGCCGTTTCTGCGCTGCTGGCAGGTAACAAAAACTTGCGCGCCTTCTGCTTCGGCCGGCTGCAGATCTCGTGCAGTGGCCGCTTCCGGGTGAGAGCAGCTGCTTCTTGCTGTTGCTTCTTCTCTGGTTCCTCTCTCCATCTCCGCTTCTGCGGCACTCTTGCTGCTATCCTCCCCGCATCCTGTTGATCCGGTGGAGTGGAAGTCGGAGAGTCCTCCGCGTCGGTGTCGACTTCGTTATCCCGCACATACCTCCCGGGATGGTCGACTGACAACGGCGGAAATCGAACACGCTCGGCCGCGGTTAAGCAATTCATCGACCGATAAAAGTTTATCAAGAAGGGGGAGAGGTGATTGAGCATTCCTCCCCGCTCCTCAAACGCATGCTGTCGCATCACCCTATGCAGGATACGCGACCAGTGAACTGGAGCTCCAGCCAATGTGAGCTCCACGAAAGACACTTGCCATAACGTGATGTACGTAGTGCGGTGCGGCTGCAAGAGTTGCAACAGCGCCATCGCTACGGTTCTGCAATAACGATCTTTGTAGTCCCGGGTCCTGTACCCGTTCTTGGAGGACCTCTCCCGCTTGAACACTTCCACAAAGGAGGCTTCGTCCGCCTTCGATACCTTGACGCTCTCACTGTCAAACAGGAGGTACCCGTCCTCGCCTGCACACCTTCCCAATGCTTGTCCCCAATCGCGGACAGTCCATCGATCTACGTGCGGACGGAAGACGCGCGTAGGTTGCCGTTCCTCGTCCAACCATTCGCGCACCATGTCTGCGCACACGTAATTCCATCCCCACAGCAAGAATTCGAGTTTCCTCGCAATCAGCCGGTCCTCAAAAGCACGCAACCCATTCTGCGGGAGCTTGAGTGGCACCATCCGCAGCTTCGCCGATGTCGACATCGCGTTCTTGAAATTGGTTTGCGCACCTCTCTCTCAGCTATGCCCGAGCCTCTTGCTCGCTGTTCTGTTTCCTCTGCAAACTCTAATCTCTCTCAATTCCAAATGTCGCGCACTCAATTCTGTCTCTACCACCGGGTAAATCTTTGCGCGGTGGTGTCTAGAACGTCTCTCAGCTAGGAGGTGGACGCGCGCAGCTCGCACAAGGAATTAAAATCGCAAATTCAAGAATGGAGTGTCCTCTGTCCGCTCGCAGGGTGTCATGGTCGGCTCTCGGTCGTGAACGACGAATCACTTGATGGCTGCGCCGGCTCCGAGGTATAACGGCCTTCTCTCTCACGCGCGGCTTCACGCTCCGCCGACGCGCCTTCACTCACACGCTCGAATTGGCAATTTGAACTTCGCCAGCGTACTACGCCGCGGCCATGGTCGCGCAGCGCCGAAGGCGGATTTCTCGCCGACGCGCTACATTCATCCGTACTTCGACTTGGCTAGTCCCGCTCCGCCGAAGGCATTTGTCCGCGCATTGGACAAAAACCGAACTCCCTTCTGCGTAGGCGGAATCCCCGGCGGAGTTTCCGCCGGCGTCGAACACCATCCGCCTATGCCCAGGCGCTCGCCTATCGTAGGCGAATTCCGTCCGCACACAAGACGCTCGTCCGCGCAGGTCCCTCGCCGTAGGCGCAGCGCCGAAGGCGGCTGTGCCGAAGGCGTTGACCGCGGTCAACAGATCCCGTCCAGTCTGTCCATCTCTCTCGCCTCTCCGTCGGCGCTCTTGTCTCCGAAATCCCGACCGGCCGAAGGCGCACTCGTTCGTACAGTCCGTACGGATTTCGCTACTCCGTTGGGTCCTCACCTAACCGTGATGCGTTTGGCGCCGAAGGCGCCGTACAAGTTCCAACCCCGAAGGCGGATTCTAGGGCCGAAGGCGGATTTTCCGCCGACGACGAAGCGCCTATGCGTAGGTGCAAGTCCTCCCCGCCTATGCGTAGGCGGCATTCTCGGCGGACTCCCCGCCGACGTCAAACCCATTTCGCCTATGCGTAGGCGAACTTCCCTCGCCTATGCGTAGGCGAAAGTCTTCGTACCTTTCGACCTTCACAACTCCCTGAGTCCTGATCCGTTCCGGGCGTTCTTGAGCTTGTTAGAACCAACGCTTCAAGCTCTTTCCAACGAAACCCTAGCCAAGTCAAGGCGTTTGGGAATTGCATAGATTCTGAGGGATTCCTCTAGCGTCGAAGGCGGATTATGCGCCTTGCGCCGAAGTGGAACTCCTTCAGAGCCCATCGTTCAGGGCGGAGCCTGTTCCGGACATTGCGCCCAACTCCTGGATTCTACGAGATTCTACGAGATTTTCTGAGATCATCCAGTTTCACTCTATTTAAATGTACCGATCGCTATTTACACTGCTGCCGCGGTACAGTTTTCTAGAAATGTTTTAAATTCCGCAAAAATACCAAAAGTGGATTACCACAGTTTCTCAAGAACAATACGCAAAATCCTGAACTGCTTCGCATTTGCAAAAATTTCCACCTTTTCAAGTACTGGATTCACCATGCTAATTTCAAGAGCAATCTCACCTCTATCATTATGTTCTTGTCTTCTTACAACATCTCTGCCCTCTTCTTTAGCCACCACTTTGACTAGTTGGAGTAGTTGTAGCTTTTTGTTCCTAGTCTCCTTGCTTCTTATCTTTTTACTTAATTTTGTTCGCATCAAATTCTAACTCCTTACTTTTAGACAAGCGCATAGACGTCTAAAATTTAGACCATTAGCATAAGAAATTAACACTCTCCTCGCAACACCTGAACCAAAGTTCACTTCCTGTGTTACGAGGTGTTATTGATCACACATAGCCAGACCTTTATTAACAATAGTTGATGGTTCTTCACGAACTAAAGCATCACTTGACATTAGATTCATGAGATGGACAATACAAGTCATTTTTTATGTCATCTAATTGATACACTGAGCCGGAGGTGAGGGATATCTTGAAGGAATTGATATTTTTCTATTTGTTACAAAAGAGTATAATTGTGTTTGCACCTTGGATGAAGGATCATATCGTTGTCGATTATGAACAAATGAAGTATTACAAGCCAAATGTGCATGACCGTACCTTGCATTTGAACTCGACTGAGCCGGGATTGCATCTTGCCTTCAAACTCGACTTAGATGCGCATGCGGTCTTTGTTCATTTAATGAGGTTTGTTGGATGCGAACTTTTCAAAAAGGAGGTTTATTATTTTTTAGAGTACGTTTCAATTTTGAAGTTGACTCTAGCTTTTCTGGAATCTCTCCACCGTGTAGAATATCTCTTTCTCTTTTATTTATACTCCGAGACGCAACACTATTGAACTCTATACCTGACCTCTCAGACTTGTGAATTGAAGTGATTCATTGAGTAGACTAAAGTACCGGATGTAGCCCTTGAGAGGGTGAACCACGTTATATTATGTGTCTCATGTTGATGGATTGACTTGAGTATCAGGTTTTACATTTACAATTGGTATCAAAGCCGATTAAGGTTCTGATTGTGGATCATAGGATTTTTTCTGATATTGGTTTCAGGTTTTTTCAATTTGGAGATTGAATGTTATCGCAGTTTTGTGGGAAACAGTTTCTGCTGAGGGTGATCTAACATAAGTTTTATGAGACAAGATTTAATGACCTTTTGTTGTTTTTTTTTTAAGTGTGACAGAGCTACATGTCCCTGAGCATGGTCTATTACGGTGAAGCCTGATGGTAGTAAAATTTGGGTACCGGTTTGAAGATTGAAAATATACTTGCTGCAACGAAGAGATTGTTCGATGATCTCGAGGGTTTGCGAGGTGCAACCGAATGCTGGGTATATTAATGTGGACTTCAAGAAACGACGTAAGAGGATAATGTGATCCAAATCTGCAAAATACATGTGGCAAGATTTAAACGCTAGAGAATTGGGGGCAATCCAACCAGGGCGCGACATCATGAATGTCAGCTCACGAAGACTTCATAGTTTAGAATTTTGCACGAATAAACAGACTGTGAGCGACTACGATGGTGGTATCAATAATCTGCAAGTAAATTTTTTACCTCTATTGAGACAGATTTCATGTGATAGGATTGAAGGACGCTACCTGTTAGCCGAATCATCTGATAGTTCGGTGGTATGCTATGATACACTTCATCGCACAAGTGTCGAGTCACATTCTTGCTCTCACATCCACGATGCTATTTTCAAAGTGGATAGGAGAAATCCGGGGGGGGGGGGGGGGGGGGCATAAGTATGCGGTTTCTTCAGTTCAGTGTGGTATGTGGACCCTGTATACCGAAAGTTGTGATGGTGCAATTCGATTTTGGGACGTTGATTCGGGCTGTAACACTTTGATAAACTACGAAAATACACACATGCAGAGTAGTAAAGCAACTCAGCTTGCTGTGTCTCCAAATTTCTCTTTTCTGTTTGTTCCAACATTGACTGTAATTCGCTTCTACAATTTGTGAACTGGCCGTGTGCTAAAGACGTTACGTGGACACTATTACACGGTCAACTGCTGCGAGTTTCATCCGTATGCACAGGAAATGTATAATGGGAGCTATGGATCGAAGAATTTGGTATTCGGCCTAGTGCAACACTTCATGGATCGACCGGAAAACCAATCGCAGATTTCCGGTTCATCATCCTCTAAGACAATGCTTGACTCTGTATGGAATACTCCTGCCACAACATCTATTCTTCTCGCTTCCACTGACACTGTTACTCAAGTTGACTCCTCATCTTTGCCAACTGCTGGACCCGAGCTCGTGAAAAATGAAGTATTGAGCGATGGAGAGAAATCTAGTGCGTCGCATTCAGCGATGGAGAGAAATCTAATCTGTTGCATTCGCAAAGTCAACAGAGATTGAAGTGCTTCAAATTTGGGTTGTAAGCGATATTGCTCCGGTCCTACTTGGAAGTATAATGTTCATTATGGAGAAACTAGACAGATCTACAAAAGCGACTGATGGTCACAATGAGGTCAATAGGCTTCAATTTCAAGAGCACCGTGATTTTTAGTGGAGCCAAGACGAGAATGGTGGAGCAATTGAGGAGATTCGAGTTCAGGCACAAATTGATGACAAGTGAAGTTCGTCGACTCTAAGGTGCAGGCGAGGTTGCAAGTGCAGGCCTCAGCCCGAGCGGCGGACACGCATGCACAGGTCGGACAGGTTGCGTGCCGAGCGGGCAGCTCCACCTTCCCTTCCTCCCGCGCGCTCGGCAAATCACGCGGCGCGAGTTGCAGGTTTAGCACCCCCTAAACAATCCCCGCCAAACGGCAGGGCCCAACTGTGGTGCGGGCCGAGATGTGAGGTGCGAACGGCGAGCTCCACTCTTGGTGACAACCCCCTTCTTCTCTGATCTGAGTAGGGCCGAGCGGCAAGGTGTCGTCACGTGGCAGGACCTCCACTAGTTCACAGACCCTTAACCATGACCGGTAACGATAGAGAGGCTATATGCTTTGGAGGATTGGGAGTCAACTTTGTTTGATGGAGAGACGAAGCTGCTTTGACCGAGTTCCATATTAAAATGAGGGGTGCAAAGAAGAGTCTGGATCGATTCGATTAGTGTGCATAAGGTTCCATCCTTTCCATTGATCATAAAGACGGAAAGACAAGACTGTCGCCAAAAGAAGAGGTCATTTCTCGTGCTTCTGTGGTATCAAACTTTGAAATCCGACCATTGTTACCGCGACGAAGGGTAGCGGAGCAAGAGTTGGAGCTAGCTAGCTAACCGCGGACAGGCGCAGTGGAGCAAGAGCTAGAGCTGGCTAGCCGCGGACAGGCGCACGGTGCAGTCAGGGCAGTCGCGCGGGAGGTGCAGGCGCGTTGGACAGTACGATGAAACCCGTATCGCAATTGGCAGCTCGTTCTGAACGTGCTTGTGCTCGAAGTCGGACGTGGTTGGAGTTGTACATGGTCAGGATGAATCATAGTCACGGTGGACGTGGTAGCAATCAGACGTAGTAAGAGCTCATGCTATCCTCGTTGCTGTAAACGTAATATGAAAAAACGTGGTCGACTGTGGTCCTGACGTTAACGGTGAGGTTTAATATTAGGAGATGGTGGAAATCATGAGTGACAGTTTGTGGTGTGACAGGGCAGTATCTCCTTCTCTCAAATCTCATCCAAGTTTTGCGTTATTGTAATAACCCACCAAAGGCTAAAACTTGCAGTATGGTGGTAAAAAGATCGAACCCACAGGGACAGAGGCAACACACAGAGTAAAAGTGTCACGTTTAACAGACTTTTGTAGAGTTTGAATTCTAGGCGACTGTCACTCCCAGAAATACTACAGTGCTCGACTTGCAACCTCCGGGCTGACTCTCACTCAGGTTTACCTCTGATGGCTTTGTGGTAGCGCATCATGGTTCTAGAAGACTAAGATTCATACTCTCACTCATGTCCCAAACACCTTCTCTTACAAACTCTCATGTATCACTCCAACTCACACACAACTCTCCTCACATCACCCTCTTCACATAAATGCAAACACACGTCGATACTCCAAGATACTCAAAAACTTCACTCCTTCATTACTGAAACAAGTCCTCACACATGACTCTCCAAACTTGCTTGAGAGGTGCTACTCTACCTCTCTATTTATACTACTTGAGAAGTTACCATAGTAACATGTGGTAATTTCTCCTAACTTACTTTTACCTAGGTAAGTTTGACTAACCTTCTCTACGTGGCAACATGCCATTGGCCTACCTAAACCTTCTAGAAGCTTCCGGAATCCAAGGTTGAGGTGGCGACATGCCATTGGAAGCTTTTAAACTTCTACAAGCTTCCTAGCCACTAAGTCAACATTAGACTTAGTCTAGCCAATCATCTTTCATACATTTAGTCAAACCAATCAAATCCAAGCTTCTAGTCAAATATCTAATCCCTTGGAATCTAGAACTTTTGTATAAGACAAAATAGAAGTGCTCACTCCTTGTAAAAGACAAAATAGAAGTGCTCACTCCATTCTTCTAGAACTCCGCTAATTATTCCGCCAACTATAGACATTGTAGCTAAACTTAGTCATGACTAGATAAACTTAGTTATAACTAACTAGTTTAGTCATAACTAGCTAGTCTTAGCTATGCCTTGGCTAATCATCCTTATTCCCTTGACCACTTCTAAGACTTAGTACATATGTGCAACACCCGGTCTTACATTTACCCCCGGACCAAGATTTCACTACGCCCTCGGAGTGAAAGAATCTGATCTTCGATGGAATAACTTCAACTTGTCGTGGTTGACTCGATCGAAGTGACGTCCTCCTAACTCCTTGATGTCATAAGTGAAATTTCCCCACACCTTCTCAACTATGAAAGGTCCAAAATACTTAGGAAGAAACTTTTTCCTAGCTCTCTTGTATCTAATTGCATCAAAGAGCATCACCCAATCACCTTCCTTGAACGGCTTCAAGTTCTGGTTTCCACTTCGTTTGTCGTGATACTTCTTCTGCAACTGTTGAGCCCGCTCCACTCGTACCATGGCTAATGCTCGAGCTTCCTCCAACTCCATCAATTGTTGTTGGCGAGACTTGATGGCTTCTGCTCCATTTGATTTCTTCAACCTTTGCTGGATTGTTGTGAATGTTGTCAAGTCAAACTGTATGGGAAGTTTTGACTCAACTCCATACACCATCCGAAAAGGTGAGTATCCAGTAGATGTCTTCCATGTTGTGCGATACTCCCATAAGATAGCATGGAGCCTCTTGTCCCAATTGTGTTTACTCCCGTCCATGTCTGCATCCTTGGCCAACATCATACACAAAGTGTAGTTGGTCCGCTCCGCCAACCCATTAGCGTTAGGTTTGTAGGAAGTGGTCACTCGAGCCTTGATGGAAAAGTGCTCCAACATGGCTTGAATCATACTTCCCACAAATTCTCCTCCTCTATCTGATACTAACTCCAATGGACAACCAAATCGAGTAATGATTCTCTCATATAAAAATCTACCAACCTCCTTCTCATTAGTAGATTTAAGTGGTCTTGCCTCTACCCACTTCGTAAGATAATCTGTAGCTATCACAATGAACTTATTCCCTCGAGGAGTAAGATTCAAAGGACCTACAAAATCTATTCCCCACTTTTCAAAAGGACCTAACACTGGTACAGAAATCATAGGAGGGGTTTTCATGGACTTTTTAGCAAAAGCTTGACACACATCACAACTTTTGCAATATTCCACACAATCCTTAAAAATACCCTTCCAATGATAACCAGCATCAAGAATTTTGAAGGCAGTTACCTTCCCCGCAAAATGTCCTCCACATACTGCACCATCATGAAACTCCTTCATGAGTTGTAGTGCCTCTCCTCTCCCAACCGCCCTTCGTAGAAGTCCGTCAGCTCCTTGATGAAAAAGTACCTTCTCCATGATCATATAAGGTTGACATCTCTTCACTAATGCATTTTTCTCCCTTTGATGCATTCCTTGAGGAAACTCTCCTCTAGAGATGAAATCCCAAATTTCCTTGTACTCCTCCGGTACTGTTGTCACCGTGTCCATGACTAGCAAGTCCTCATCCGGAAAGGTGTCATCTACTGACTGATCTCCTCCATCATCATATGCTCTCGACATCAAATCCGCATTAGCATGCTTCTTTCCAGGTCTATCCTCAATGGTATAATCAAACTCTGCTAGTAGTAGCTTCCATCTAGCTATCCTCCCTTCAGCATTAGGCTTGTTGAAAATGTATTTCAAAGCCTTATGATCAGTCACTATAGTGAATCTCCCACCCAACAAATAATGTCGAAACTTCTTAAGTGAGAAGATTACAGCTAACGCCTCTCTCTCTGTCACTGAGTAGTTCTTCTCCGCTTGAACCATTTGTCTACTAGCATAGGCAATTGGATGATCATGCTTTTCATCATCTAATTGACTCAAGGTGCATCCTACAGCAATATTTGATGCATCTGTGTAGAGAATGAAAGGTTTACCCCAATCCGGTTTCGCCAAAATTGGAGCCGTCACCAACGCCTTCTTGAGAACTTCGAACGCCGTCTTTGCAGCTTCATCCTTGAAAATGAGTTCGTACTCCACTCCCTTCTTCATGTAATTTGTCAAGGCATGAGCTTTGTTGGAGAAGGACAAGATGAACCGTCGATAGTACCCCACCATACCAAGGAATTGCCTCAACTTGGTTAAAGTCGCCGGAAAAGGTAACTCCATGATCCGTGTCACCTTCTCTGGGTCCACCGCTATACCATTCTTGGAGATGATATGCCCCAACAATAGGCCTTCCTCACATCCAAAAATGCATTTTTCTGGATTGAGTGAAGCCTTAGCTTCCTCCAGCCGTTGAAGTATTTTGATCAAATGATCAAAATGATCCGCTTTCCTCCCGTAAACACAAAAATCATCTATGAAATCCCTTACAAACTTTCCAATGAAAGGTTCAAACACTCTATTCATGAACCTTTGAAAAGTGGCAGGAGCATTACATAGACCAAACGGCATCACTCTAAAAGCGAAGGTTCCCCATGGAGTAGTAAAAGTTGTTTTGAGTTGGTCTTCTAAGGCAATTTGGATTTGGTTATAGCCACTATAACCATCTCCAAAACTATACCACTCATGGCCAGCAACCTCCTCTAGAATCTCATCTATGAAAGGCAAGGGATAGTAGTCTTTCTTTGTGACAGCATTCAACTTTTTGTAATCTACGCACACTCGTAGCTTACCATTCTTCTTCTTCACTATCACAATTGGAGACACCCATTCAGAATTTTCTACCTCGTAGATGAAGCCAGCCTCCTTGAGCTTGTCGATCTCCTCCTTCACCACAAGAGCCGTAGGTGGATTTATTCGGCGTTGCTTTTGCCGAATAGGACGAGCTTTCTCCTCCAACTCGATGCGATGAGTCTCCAACGTCACATGCTTAAGATCCTTGTAACTAAAGGCAAAAACATGAATATATTTGCGAAATATATCCAGAAACTTTGCCTTTTCCTCCTTGGTAACCTTGGGACCAAACCTGAGAGTGGACAGTCGTCGACACACCTCCTCTTCGCTCATCTCCACTTTGTCAGGATCTTTCTTCACTCCAGGCCTAGGCAACAACTCCATGGCAGCAATGACTTGTACTTGAACATTATCATCAGAAGAGTACTCCGATGATGTTTCTTGATCAGAAGTTGAGATGTCTGTGTCAACTTCTGAAAAGCTACCACTCTCTTCACTCTCAGATTCCCAATACTCGTCAGTTGGTCTATCTGAGTCAGTGGTGGATTCCCCTCCTCTCGTCAAAGGAACCTTAACTCGATGGTTCTTTGGGCCTATCCTCAAATAGCCCTTGTGCCATCGGTCCGTAGTCCTTACCGCCCTCAACCAAGGACGTCCCAACAGCAAGTCGTAGCTAGCTTCCTTGAGAATTTGGAAGGAAAGCAAAGTTTGCACTCCCCTCACACTAACCACAACTTTGTCTACCACCCCCAGTGGTCTTACCTTCTGTTTGTTGGCCATACCAACAATTATGCTAGAAGGTCTAGAAGGTTGCATACCCAACTTCTGCATCAACCTCTCAGACATGGCATTCACAGCCGATCCACCATCAACCAACACATCTGATACATCATGTCCATTGATCCTCACTTCGATCTTTGAAGCATGTGTACATACCTCCGAAGCAGCCGCATCCACCACCCCAACTCCCACATTGGTCATGTGAGCCTTCCCCTTAGATTTCCGCTTCTTGGTCCTTGTGGAGATAAGACCTCCTCTTAACTCCTTCCGAATGGCTGGATTCAAGGCAATCAGCTGACCAACTGTTATATTGGCCTTCTGATTTCCTACATCCTCCACCACGTCATACTTAGCTTGAGAAGATGAAATGGAAAAGTCATCCATGCCCAACTTCTTCCTTGGTACTCTTGGTTGACTCACTCCACTTGACCGTGTACTTCGACTTGGCGTGTCCTCCATGAAAATCGACTCGTCCGCAAATCGGGCCCGCTTCTTCTCATGAGCAAGGATATCCACTTTCAATTTTGAGCTCTCCCCTTTCTCAAAAGTGCATTGATGAGGGAATACATCAATGGATGCTACTCCCTTATCCTTGGCTTGTTGCGTGGCCGGTGCATTGTTGTTGTGCCGAACTCCATCATGTTGTCGAGGGTTAGGACAATTTCTCTGAAAATGAGGACCTCCACAAGAAAAGCAAGAAACCGCAAAGTTTCCTGAAGGTGGATTTCCTCTTGGAGGATAATTTCCATACCCCCTAGAGCCTCCTACTACGTTCTGATTCCTCTTCTCCCACAACTGTACTACATTGATCTTGAGATCTGCTAGAGTCTCCGTGATAGATTTCAACTCATTTTGAAAATCCACACTAGGATTCGCTATCGTGGATGAAGTAGAAGTGTTTGAAACAATAGACCTTCCTACAACCGGTGGAGCTACTTCTCTAGCCACCAAGCTAGAATCATCATCTTCTAAGCTCTCCTCCATTCTAATAGCAATTCGAATGGCTTCAGCCTTAGAAGAGGGCTTCTCGTATCTCACCTTACTTCGAATCTCTGGTCTCAAACCTCCAACGAAGTTCTTCATGAGCATCGCCCTTATCCCCACCATTGTAGCATCCACTTCGTCTCCGCCCTTCCTCAACACCACGTGGAATCTAGATTCCAACTTCTCGGTTCTCTCCACATAGGTCCTCACCTTCTCGTTCTCTCCTTGTTTCAAGAAGGTGACCTCACACATCAACTTTTCATAACTTTCACTGGGAAGAAAGTTTTCGATCAGGTTCTCCGTTAATGTCTCCCACGTGTCGTCCTCCGAATGCTCCCTCTTGTACTCCTTGTACCACTTGAGAGCAGAATCCTCCAAGAAATCCGGCAAAAGCATAGCCCACTCGTCCTTCTTCCTCTCATTGTTTCCTATGCAAGCCCTCTTGAAGTCCCTAACAAAAGCTTCTACATCCTCATTCTCCCTCCCATAAAATACCGGAAGCTTCCCCATTTCCAACTAATTTTTTTTTTTTTTTTTTTTTTTTTTTTTTCTATTGGAAATTTATATGGGGCTTCCTAATACAATATAAACAACACTAACTCCATCCTTGAGTAATTCATCAAAGGAAACACAAAAGGAATTGGTTGTTCCAAGATAGCCAAAGCTCTCTCCTCTCCTAGGCATACGATGAGTCTTACCCTCATCATCATCTTCTCCATCATTCGAATGATGATCTCCATCTTCAGTTGGAGCTTGAACCCGCTGAGGTCACTTTCTCTGTTTCAGCACTTAGCTTGCCGTCAAACCCTTCCACAAGTGATTCCAGAAGTGCCTTCACTCCGCTGCATTCGTGTCCCGCTGGTAGCCCAATCACTCCGCAATTGTCACAGAAGGTGGCGCTTTGGGATTCATGTGGCGATGATGGTCCCAAGTGAAGTTTCAAATCTCCCAAGTTCCTCTTGCTCCTCAATCTTCTATCTTTGTTCCGCAGGGAACAATTGACAACCTTATGGCCCTCCTCTCCACAATAAAAACAAGTTTCACGTTTGACTCTTGGAGATTGACTCACTACTCTTTCTTCAAACTCCACCTTGAATTCTCTTGTATTGGAGTCTAAAGACACTATAACATCCAAGCCTTGAGGTACTTTGGATAACCTAACCTTCCAACCTTCTTGTTCACTCATTTTCCCATAAGGTAGAAACCACTCAAAAGACCTCTCCCAGAAACGCTATCTACTTGACGAAAACTGTGAATAAAGAAATCAAAAACTTTTGCTTTGTTATCTTGCTTTTGTACCCCCTCAACTTCAAATCAACATAACTTCGTCTCTAGACGTGATCTCTCAGTGAAATTTTGACTCAAACGTAGCTTATCTTCCAATACACACTCGTACGAAGTTTCAAAGCCTAAATTGAAATACAGAAAAAGTAATCAACTCTGTACAAACTTTCCAGAGAGCAGACTTTTGATACCCGTGAAAACCCACTCAACTTCTAACTCTCATATCTTTCTGTTAACACATGATCTGGACCTGAAACAAAAACGTAAATTTTCTCTATCTTTCACTCTAAAATCAATAAAAACTTTGAAGAATACCTTCAAAAATACTTTTCGGTGTCTAAGATCACTTTTCTCTCAAAAAGACATGTTTACGTGAACAAAACATACAAAATCACTTCTAGGCTATCATATGAGACTATGGGATAAACAAATGGAATTTCGCTCTCAAGCACACTCTCCGCTCTTTCATTCCCCAATGTTAACACCAAGTGATCCCTCATGGATACTTTCTCTCGAGCTAGAAATCGAATCCTAAACATTCCGCCTTCTAGATTGAGGTCCCGGCAACGGAACCAAAAATGCAACCTCCGGGCTGACTCTCACTCAGGTTTACCTCTGATGGCTTTGTGGTAGCGCATCATGGTTCTAGAAGACTAAGATTCATACTCTCACTCATGTCCCAAACACCTTCTCTTACAAACTCTCATGTATCACTCCAACTCACACACAACTCTCCTCACATCACCCTCTTCACATAAATGCAAACACACGTCGATACTCCAAGATACTCAAAAACTTCACTCCTTCATTACTGAAACAAGTCCTCACACATGACTCTCCAAACTTGCTTGAGAGGTGCTACTCTACCTCTCTATTTATACTACTTGAGAAGTTACCATAGTAACATGTGGTAATTTCTCCTAACTTACTTTTACCTAGGTAAGTTTGACTAACCTTCTCTACGTGGCAACATGCCATTGGCCTACCTAAACCTTCTAGAAGCTTCCGGAATCCAAGGTTGAGGTGGCGACATGCCATTGGAAGCTTTTAAACTTCTACAAGCTTCCTAGCCACTAAGTCAACATTAGACTTAGTCTAGCCAATCATCTTTCATACATTTAGTCAAACCAATCAAATCCAAGCTTCTAGTCAAATATCTAATCCCTTGGAATCTAGAACTTTTGTATAAGACAAAATAGAAGTGCTCACTCCTTGTAAAAGACAAAATAGAAGTGCTCACTCCATTCTTCTAGAACTCCGCTAATTATTCCGCCAACTATAGACATTGTAGCTAAACTTAGTCATGACTAGATAAACTTAGTTATAACTAACTAGTTTAGTCATAACTAGCTAGTCTTAGCTATGCCTTGGCTAATCATCCTTATTCCCTTGACCACTTCTAAGACTTAGTACATATGTGCAACACCCGGTCTTACAGACTCGGAGGCTCGACTCGGAGGAGGATCTCAACTCGGAGGATGTTCGGAGGATGCACGGTACAGCTTGGTCACTCAACACACACAAACACACACACCTGAAACTGGCAAAAAGCACAACTCGGAGGTCGGTCAGGACCTCCGCTTCGGATTTCAGGAGGAAAGTGTATTGTAAGTTCACTCAGAGGTTCTGCAGGAAGTGCCTCCCACTCCGGCTTTTACTGCCCTTCCGCCAGGAACTAGCGGGGGTACCCGGACTGGACTTCTCACTTCGGAACGAAGCCTCTACGTACGCCGTGGACGTCACCCTCGACTATCACACAAAACGCAGGGAGTGCAGACCCGACTGAGAACTTACTGAAAACACGATCCAGTAACACACACACAACCTGAATTACAAACCAAGGTTTACACGAAGTAATGAAACTTCACATTGGCATTCAGGGGAAACTTCCCGTAGGAGTACAATCAGGATATGTCACTCGAAGGAGTAAGGGGGAACTGTTCAAGTATCTAACTCGCAGCCGGCTCTGAGCATCAGAAATCACCCGCAGGTGCAGATCCGCACTACTCAAGTCTCTAACCGGGTGCTAGCTCTGAACATTCAGCCGAAGGCCTTCAACTACAACATACGGTAACTTCGCTATGCTGCAGCTTCTCTACGTGGTGCCAGGACCAAAATGCACAAACACGCCAAGAAAGTGAGTTCCTGATCTGCACTTCCGAAACTGGAAGAGTCCCAAGGCAAAACGCCTTGATCTACTTTATACTCTCAAAAGATCCTAACTAGCACTACGCTATCCTATCTACCACTCACAGCATCTGCGCGAAACCAAACTACTCTACTGCACTCAGCAGATCCGGTGCTGCGCCTCCTGCGCGCCGGACTGCTCCGCTTACTATCTCTACCTTGCCAGTCTTCCGACCGGCTGCGTAACCCCAGGCGTCGGAGCGCTGCAGTGACTTCCGACTGCAAGTGCGCCATAGTGTCGCGCGCACCCGACAAGAAGGTTTCTAATTTTCTTGCCACTCGCCGCCGACTCCGACTGTCACCTTCCGTCAAGGCCGCCGCCCGAAGCTCGAACTCCCGGAGTGTAACCCTCTCTTGAGCTGCCACCTCCCAATGGGTGTATCCGTTTAGACAACGAGTCACCCGTGCCGCCAACTCTCCTCGTGCCCTGCAGCTGCTCTCCACCTCTGCCAGCTGCATTTCTAAATCCGCACGTTGAGCCCTCAAATCCGAGCACTCGGTTTGCAAGTTGCACAACAACTCCTCATCCTCCTTGCGGGCTCTTTGACTTTCCTCTAAGGCGCGCGTCTGGCGCGCAAGCTCGGCTGCTAGGACTTTGTTCTGTCTCCGCTCCTCCTGCAGTTCCGACTCGATCTTTGCCCGTATTAGTTCGGCCTCCGCCTGACTCTTCGTCGCCGCATCCTCCTTCTGCTGCTGCAAGGCTTGGTACAGCTTCTGGGTGACCGCCAGGTGTTGTCGGAGGGCGGTGTTCCTTTCCACATATACTTGGCAACTAGAGGCCCACTTTGCCACCTTGATCCTCGTCCTTCGCCTGATAGTCTCCACATAAGACTGCGGTTTTAAGGCACTTCCGTATTTGGATGTCTTGCGATCCAGATATCGCAGGAGTGGAACTATCTGTTCGCACAGCACCCCTGTTGGCGTTTTCTGCACCGAATCCTCTTCTTGCTCTTCCGAGCTCGTCTCATCCTCAGTCTCGAGGATTTCAGTCGCCACCGAATCCCTTGGCGACTCCCTGGAACTGTGGCGCGCAGCAGCTTCTGCTGCGACTGCTGCTCCACTGCCTGCTAAAATATCCAGGGCAGTGGGAGATCCCACTGCTTGAGCCCCTGTTCCGGCTCGATCTTCGGTTTGTGAAGGGGTCGACGCCGCAGTGACTTTTGTCACTCTTGCACCGCCCGCTTCTGCTGCCTGTCCTTCCGGCGCAATCTGCGCGGAAGGTGTCCTTGCTGAAGGTGCGTCCGCCGAAGGCGTCCGCATACTGGTCGTTGGCCCCATCCGTCTCGCAGTCGGCGAATCCGGCTGACTCTCTGTTGTCCGACTCGCAGTCGGCCGACCAGCAGTTGTCCGACTGGGAGTCGGATACACCCTGCGCGTCTTGACTCCACTTGGCCTGTTTGCTGGTGGCGTTCTTCCAGAAGTGCCTTCCGCCAAAGACGACCCTCTGAGGATTGTTGGCTCGTCAGCCAAACTCTCTTCCGCTTCCGGCCTGTTGTCCGGTTCAACGCGCCGTTCAGTTGGCCTTCCTTCCGCTTGTCGACCTTCAGTCATCCGACTCGCAGTCGGCCGGTCGTCAGTCCGTCCATCTCCTCCCGAAGGCCGTGGTGCCTTCTGTGCAGAGGTTTCTGCCGTCTTCCCTAGGACCTGAGCAATTATCTCTTCCTGTGTGAGATTCCGCCGGGTCGGAGTTCGCCTGGTCTCCTCAGTACCAGTTGGCATTCTACGTGCCCTCTGTTTTGGTCGACTATGAGGCTCGGGGGTGGGCCGACCACGAGTCGGCGCAGATGGTACTTCCGGCTGCCTGTCCTCAGGTCCCTCATCCCACTTCCGCTTGCGCGGAATGCGCTCACTTCGACGTTCTTCTGCTGCTCTGGCTGGAGCCGGAGCCGGAGGCGTACTGGCAGGTTCCTCGTCCGGATCCGTGTCTACTTCGGCCTCCCTCGAATATCTACCTGGATAAGACCGGCTCAGCTGCGGAAACCGAGTTTTCTCAGCATTCGTCAAACATCCCATCGCCCGGTAAAACACGATTAAGTAAGGCGATAGATGATTGAGCGTTCCTCCCCTCTCTTCTTGCGCATGTTGGCGCGTCACCTTCCACAGGAGCCGTGCCCAATGCACCGGAGCTCCTGACAACACTAGCTCCACGAACTCTACCTGCCAACCATGCATGTAAGCGGTCTTGGTCGGCTGCAATATCTGCAGCAATGCTGTCGCGACATTTCTCCGCAATCGATCCTTGTAATCCCGAGTCCGGAAACCGTTCTTGGGATGTCTAGCCACTTTGAAGAGCTCATTGTAAGAGACTTCTTCCTCCTGGGACACTTTCACGCTGTCGGCCTCGAAGAGGAGATCCCCTTCCTCGCCGGCACACCTGCCCAACACCTGCGCCCAATTGCAAATTTCCCATCTCTCTGGGTGTGGGCGAAATCCGCGAGAAGGCTTGTGTCTCTCTTGCAGATACTCGCGCACCATCTCCGGACACGTCCAATTCCACCCCCAAAGGAGAAAATCGAGCTTCAGCCTCGTCAGCACATCTTGAAATGCGCGTAGACCGATCTGCGGCACCCTGAGTGGAGACACTCGCAGTTGGGGAACCTTCGACATTGCGTTGTCTGCACACACAAACGTTCTCCCTTTCGCTCACTCTCTCACAATCGCCACTGCGCGTCGGCCACTCAAGCACTGACTGCTCACTCTCTCTGCGCTCGTTCAAGATCGCTACTCCCAATTCTTTCAAGGTCCGCCAAGATCCTTGTGCAACTCGTCTCCGCACTCTCTACTCTCACTGCAGGTCGCTCCGCCCTTGCGCGTAATCTTGGAACTGGAAATTGCAAAGTCAAGAATGAGAGAATGAGACTGGAGCGCAGTCTTTTCTTCTCCGATTTCAAGAACGTCCAACGTTCTTACTGGTTGCAACGTACGCAGCCGGCTATACGGCTTAACGGTTCGCCCTTTGCATGCGCGAATTCACGTCTCCGCATTGCGCGCATTCGCATGCTTAAACGTTGAATTCTCCCGCCGCCGCCACCTTCCGGACTCGAGTCCGCTGCAGGGTATACGTCGGCCCTGTTGTCTTTTCCTAACCCGCCCTTCTCCGGAGGCGTGTCGCCGCTGGTGCGTTCATTATCCGTCGGCGCCTTGCTGGAGGCGCACATCCAGCCGGAGCGAATTACGCCGGCGCGCAGTCGTACCGCCTATTTTGTCCTTTATGCCTCGTCCGTTGCTGCCAGCGCATATCCGTCAGCGCAACTCATGCCAGCGCATCCGGCCGTCAGCGCCACGTCGGAGGCGTACATCCGACCGGCGCTTTCCTTCCATGAACAGCCGCCAAGGGCGCTTCCGACTCTGAGTTGGTTTCCTCCTGTGAGCGCGTGATTCCGCCGAAGGCGCATCGCCGAGGGCGTACGGGAATCCTTTCCGGCTGTGAACCCTAGCGCGAACGGCGCATGTCCGGCTACGAGTTTTCCGACGCTCATAACTTCTCCATTCCTGATCCATCTCCGGCGCTCTTGGACTCGTTAGAACGAGCGTCCCGAGCTCTTTCTAATGCAACTTCAACCAACTGGATCTACCGTGTATCCCGATTGTTATGAAGGTTTTCCCTTTCCGCGCTAGCGACGCTTCGCCGAAGGCGCACTCATGGTCGGACGCCTTTAGAGGTCCGGGCCCTTCTCCTGACGTCTTTAGCAAAACCTCCTCCTGAGGTGTCTGCGCCGGAAGCGTAGCTTCCTTATACGCTAGAGGCGCGTGAGTAGAGACACCTCAAAAAGGAGCTTTTGCCGAAGGCGCCGAAGACGTTGGCGTTGGTACATCCGACTACGTGATTCTTTGTGCCCTCGTGACGATCTCCTCAATCCACTCTATTTTGCGTACCCTTCTCTAGCTACAAACACTGCTTTGGTACTAGTTTTCTAAAATTGTTTAAATTCTGCAAAAAAAACAAAAAGTGTGTTACCACATGCCCCCCTCCTCAATTGTGAGCGCCCACGCGAACATTTACACGTGGTATTTCTTCAGACGCCATCCGTTCACGCGGGTGCCTAACCATTCTCCCGTCAGTTCTGCGAGTTGGATGGATCCATTTGAAAAAACTTCTATCACCTTGTAAGGTCCCATCCACCTCAAGTGGAGCTTGCCTGGAAATCTAGCATGTCTGCTATCGTATAGCAGAGCCAAATCGCCCTTCTCCAGCAGTACTGGTTTGAGTCTTCGATCGTACTTCTCCTTCCGCCTGAGTTGTAATTGCTTTGTTCGATCTTCGGCCTCTTGACGTCTTTCCTCCAGTGCCATTACCTCTTGCAGTCGATATGCCTGACTTTCTTCCGCGTCCAGCCTTCTCTGATCTAAGGTCCTCTTGGTAGGTATCTCGAATTCGATGGGTAAGATCGGATGCTGCCCATAAACTAGGAAGTAAGGTGTTTGCCTGGTGGTGACTTTTTCTGCCGTTCTATATGCCCATAAGGCGGCCGGTAGCTTGGTGTCCCAGTCATGAGCATGGTTTACAGTCACCTTGAGGAGTATCTTACAAAGTAATCCATTGGACTTCTCTGTCAGACCATTTGCCTTGGGGTTGTATGGAGTAGTCTTCCGATGCTTAATCTGGAAGTGCCGCGTCAAACTTTCTATCACCTGATTCAGAAAGTGCGTTCCTCTGTCACTGACTATTTCTAGGGGGCACCCGTAGCGGGTGATGATTGATTCGAATAGGAACCGTGCTACTGCGGCTGCGTCGTCGTGCCTTGTGGCTTCTGCCTCCACCATCTTGGTCGCATAGTCTGTTGCTACCAATATGTAGCGCCTGCGCGTGCCTTTAGTGACAGGTTGTATTGGTCCCACGAAGTCGATCCCCCATTTTTCAAATGGTGCCAATGGCATGATTGGTGTAAGAGGCCATCTCGTGGTCGGAGTCGGCCTTCCGGACCTCTGGCAGCTGTCGCATTTGCGAACGTAGTCGTGTACATCTTTGAACATCGTCGGCCACCAGTATCCTGCATTCACAATTTTGGTCACTGTATTTCTGGTGGCGTAGTGACCACCAGCGTCTTCTGTGTGCATGGCTTTGACAACTCGCGGTACTTCAGACTCCTCTAGACATCTGCACAACCTTTCGTCTGCCATTTTCTTGAACAAGACCCCTTGTTGGAGCTGGTAAGGTCCCGCTTTATGAACGAAGACTGTGCGCTGCTCTGCATCCAATCCTTCCGGACATTGGAGTGTGAGCAGGAACCTGTATAAGTCCGCGTACCTGGACTCATGGCTGGCGGACAACTGAAAAAGTTGTTCGTCGGGAAAATCATCCACTACTTCCTCCTCTATGGGTTCGGTCCATAGTCGGGAGAGGTAGTCCGCGTTCTCATGGTGAACGCCTTTCCGTGTCTGTACAGTATAGGTGAATTCCTGCAGCAGTAGTACCCACCTGGCAATTCGTCCGGACAGATCCGCCTTCTTCACCAGGTGCTGTAAGGCGTAATGATCTACATGAAACACGAACTCATAGCAGATCAAATAATGTCGGAACTTCTTGCAGGAGTACACCATTCCCAACGCCTCCCTCTCAGTTGTCGTGTACTTCTTCTCTGCTGCTGACAACTGACGACTCGCGAAGTAAATCGGGTAGTCTTTCTTGTTGTCGTCCTTCTGACTGAGAACCACCCCGATTGCAAACGCCGACGTGTCTACATAGACATGGAAAGGTCTGTTCCAATCCGGACTTCTCAGAACCGGAGCAGTCGTCAGTTTGGCTTTGAGCGTTTCAAAGGCCAGCTGTTGCTCCTTGCCCCACACATAGGGTTCATCCTTCTTAAGCAGCTTCGTCAGATCGGCTGCCAAGATGGCATACATATTTATGAACCTTCTGTAATAACCTACATGGCCAAGGAAGGCCCTCAACTCACGCAGATTCGTTGGCGGCTGCAGTTCAAGAATAATCTTCACCTTCTCTACATCCACTGCAATGCCATCGGACGAAACTCGGTGCCCCAGCAGGATTCCGCTGGTCATGAAGAAAAAACACTTCTCCGGGTGTAAGGACAAGCTGCTTTCCCTACACCTGTCGAACGTTTGCCGAAGATGGTTAAGGTGCTCCGACCTCTTACCGAAGACACAAAAGTCGTCGATGAAAATTTCTAGGAACTTCCTCAGGTGCTCTTGGAAAATGTTTGTCATCATCCGCTGGAACGTCGCTGGCGCGTTGCACAGACCGAACGGCATCTTGTGATAAGCATAGGTTCCCCAGTCGGTCGTGAAGGTTGTTTTGTCCTTGTCCTGTTCCCTGATGGACACCTGGTTGTAGCCGGAAAATCCGTCTAGGAAACTGTAGCATTCATGCCCTGCTACATGGTCCAGAATAGAGTCCGTGAAAGGAAGAGGGTGATGGTCCTTCCGCGTTGCTGCGTTCAGCTTCCTGAAGTCCTGACACACCCGGATCTTACCCGTCAGTTTCTTGGGCACGATCACGATAGGCGACACCCACTCGCTACTAAGTACCGGGTAGATGATTCCTGCGCTCAGGTACTTATCGATTTCGTCCTTCACCAATAATGAATATTTCGGGTTGAGCCTGTATTGGCGTTGGCGAACCGGAACTGCCTCGTCCAACAAGTCGATTCTGTGCTCTCCATACCTTGCAGGTATGCCTTTCATGTCTTCAATCCTCCATGCGAAGACATCCTCATACTGGCGAAGAAACGCCTGTACCCTGTTCAACTCTTCTCCTTGTACCTGGCTTGACACCTTCAAGCCTTTACCTGGACTGAGCTGCAGTTCGCAGCAATCACTCGGGTCAACAATCCCCTCTGTGTGACTGATCTCGCTTCTGCCCAGTCCGGCTGCTAGTTGCTATTCGTCATCCGGATACACCTCGTCTCCTTCCTCCTCAATAGAGCAGCAAGTGACGTAGCCCACAAATTCTTCCGACGTTTCGGTCTCTGAAGTGCATGATGAGCTGGTCTCCCCTCCGGTTGTGTAACCGGAGGTGGTGGAAGGTGTTTCGCCCTCATGGGGTACCTTGGTCCACGGTACGGTAATGACAGTCGGAGGGTCAGCAGGGCTACGGAACTGTAATGTAAGACCGGGTGTTGCACATATGTACTAAGTCTTAGAAGTGGTCAAGGGAATAAGGATGATTAGCCAAGGCATAGCTAAGACTAGCTAGTTATGACTAAACTAGTTAGTTATAACTAAGTTTATCTAGTCATGACTAAGTTTAGCTACAATGTCTATAGTTGGCGGAATAATTAGCGGAGTTCTAGAAGAATGGAGTGAGCACTTCTATTTTGTCTTTTACAAGGAGTGAGCACTTCTATTTTGTCTTATACAAAAGTTCTAGATTCCAAGGGATTAGATATTTGACTAGAAGCTTGGATTTGATTGGTTTGACTAAATGTATGAAAGATGATTGGCTAGACTAAGTCTAATGTTGACTTAGTGGCTAGGAAGCTTGTAGAAGTTTAAAAGCTTCCAATGGCATGTCGCCACCTCAACCTTGGATTCCGGAAGCTTCTAGAAGGTTTAGGTAGGCCAATGGCATGTTGCCACGTAGAGAAGGTTAGTCAAACTTACCTAGGTAAAAGTAAGTTAGGAGAAATTACCACATGTTACTATGGTAACTTCTCAAGTAGTATAAATAGAGAGGTAGAGTAGCACCTCTCAAGCAAGTTTGGAGAGTCATGTGTGAGGACTTGTTTCAGTAATGAAGGAGTGAAGTTTTTGAGTATCTTGGAGTATCGACGTGTGTTTGCATTTATGTGAAGAGGGTGATGTGAGGAGAGTTGTGTGTGAGTTGGAGTGATACATGAGAGTTTGTAAGAGAAGGTGTTTGGGACATGAGTGAGAGTATGAATCTTAGTCTTCTAGAACCATGATGCGCTACCACAAAGCCATCAGAGGTAAACCTGAGTGAGAGTCAGCCCGGAGGTTGCATTTTTGGTTCCGTTGCCGGGACCTCAATCTAGAAGGCGGAATGTTTAGGATTCGATTTCTAGCTCGAGAGAAAGTATCCATGAGGGATCACTTGGTGTTAACATTGGGGAATGAAAGAGCGGAGAGTGTGCTTGAGAGCGAAATTCCATTTGTTTATCCCATAGTCTCATATGATAGCCTAGAAGTGATTTTGTATGTTTTGTTCACGTAAACATGTCTTTTTGAGAGAAAAGTGATCTTAGACACCGAAAAGTATTTTTGAAGGTATTCTTCAAAGTTTTTATTGATTTTAGAGTGAAAGATAGAGAAAATTTACGTTTTTGTTTCAGGTCCAGATCATGTGTTAACAGAAAGATATGAGAGTTAGAAGTTGAGTGGGTTTTCACGGGTATCAAAAGTCTGCTCTCTGGAAAGTTTGTACAGAGTTGATTACTTTTTCTGTATTTCAATTTAGGCTTTGAAACTTCGTACGAGTGTGTATTGGAAGATAAGCTACGTTTGAGTCAAAATTTCACTGAGAGATCACGTCTAGAGACGAAGTTATGTTGATTTGAAGTTGAGGGGGTACAAAAGCAAGATAACAAAGCAAAAGTTTTTGATTTCTTTATTCACAGTTTTCGTCAAGTAGATAGCGTTTCTGGGAGAGGTCTTTTGAGTGGTTTCTACCTTATGGGAAAATGAGTGAACAAGAAGGTTGGAAGGTTAGGTTATCCAAAGTACCTCAAGGCTTGGATGTTATAGTGTCTTTAGACTCCAATACAAGAGAATTCAAGGTGGAGTTTGAAGAAAGAGTAGTGAGTCAATCTCCAAGAGTCAAACGTGAAACTTGTTTTTATTGTGGAGAGGAGGGCCATAAGGTTGTCAATTGTTCCCTGCGGAACAAAGATAGAAGATTGAGGAGCAAGAGGAACTTGGGAGATTTGAAACTTCACTTGGGACCATCATCGCCACATGAATCCCAAAGCGCCACCTTCTGTGACAATTGCGGAGTGATTGGGCTACCAGCGGGACACGAATGCAGCGGAGTGAAGGCACTTCTGGAATCACTTGTGGAAGGGTTTGACGGCAAGCTAAGTGCTGAAACAGAGAAAGTGACCTCAGCGGGTTCAAGCTCCAACTGAAGATGGAGATCATCATTCGAATGATGGAGAAGATGATGATGAGGGTAAGACTCATCGTATGCCTAGGAGAGGAGAGAGCTTTGGCTATCTTGGAACAACCAATTCCTTTTGTGTTTCCTTTGATGAATTACTCAAGGATGGAGTTAGTGTTGTTTATATTGTATTAGGAAGCCCCATATAAATTTCCAATAGAAAAAAAAAAAAAAAAAAAAAAAAAAATTAGTTGGAAATGGGGAAGCTTCCGGTATTTTATGGGAGGGAGAATGAGGATGTAGAAGCTTTTGTTAGGGACTTCAAGAGGGCTTGCATAGGAAACAATGAGAGGAAGAAGGACGAGTGGGCTATGCTTTTGCCGGATTTCTTGGAGGATTCTGCTCTCAAGTGGTACAAGGAGTACAAGAGGGAGCATTCGGAGGACGACACGTGGGAGACATTAACGGAGAACCTGATCGAAAACTTTCTTCCCAGTGAAAGTTATGAAAAGTTGATGTGTGAGGTCACCTTCTTGAAACAAGGAGAGAACGAGAAGGTGAGGACCTATGTGGAGAGAACCGAGAAGTTGGAATCTAGATTCCACGTGGTGTTGAGGAAGGGCGGAGACGAAGTGGATGCTACAATGGTGGGGATAAGGGCGATGCTCATGAAGAACTTCGTTGGAGGTTTGAGACCAGAGATTCGAAGTAAGGTGAGATACGAGAAGCCCTCTTCTAAGGCTGAAGCCATTCGAATTGCTATTAGAATGGAGGAGAGCTTAGAAGATGATGATTCTAGCTTGGTGGCTAGAGAAGTAGCTCCACCGGTTGTAGGAAGGTCTATTGTTTCAAACACTTCTACTTCATCCACGATAGCGAATCCTAGTGTGGATTTTCAAAATGAGTTGAAATCTATCACGGAGACTCTAGCAGATCTCAAGATCAATGTAGTACAGTTGTGGGAGAAGAGGAATCAGAACGTAGTAGGAGGCTCTAGGGGGTATGGAAATTATCCTCCAAGAGGAAATCCACCTTCAGGAAACTTTGCGGTTTCTTGCTTTTCTTGTGGAGGTCCTCATTTTCAGAGAAATTGTCCTAACCCTCGACAACATGATGGAGTTCGGCACAACAACAATGCACCGGCCACGCAACAAGCCAAGGATAAGGGAGTAGCATCCATTGATGTATTCCCTCATCAATGCACTTTTGAGAAAGGGGAGAGCTCAAAATCGAAAGTGGATATCCTTGCTCATGAGAAGAAGCGGGCCCGATTTGCGGACGAGTCGATTTTCATGGAGGACACGCCAAGTCGAAGTACACGGTCAAGTGGAGTGAGTCAACCAAGAGTACCAAGGAAGAAGTTGGGCATGGATGACTTTTCCATTTCATCTTCTCAAGCTAAGTATGACGTGGTGGAGGATGTAGGAAATCAGAAGGCCAATATAACAGTTGGTCAGCTGATTGCCTTGAATCCAGCCATTCGGAAGGAGTTAAGAGGAGGTCTTATCTCCACAAGGACCAAGAAGCGGAAATCTAAGGGGAAGGCTCACATGACCAATGTGGGAGTTGGGGTGGTGGATGCGGCTGCTTCGGAGGTATGTACACATGCTTCAAAGATCGAAGTGAGGATCAATGGACATGATGTATCAGATGTGTTGGTTGATGGTGGATCGGCTGTGAATGCCATGTCTGAGAGGTTGATGCAGAAGTTGGGTATGCAACCTTCTAGACCTTCTAGCATAATTGTTGGTATGGCCAACAAACAGAAGGTAAGACCACTGGGGGTGGTAGACAAAGTTGTGGTTAGTGTGAGGGGAGTGCAAACTTTGCTTTCCTTCCAAATTCTCAAGGAAGCTAGCTACGACTTGCTGTTGGGACGTCCTTGGTTGAGGGCGGTAAGGACTACGGACCGATGGCACAAGGGCTATTTGAGGATAGGCCCAAAGAACCATCGAGTTAAGGTTCCTTTGACGAGAGGAGGGGAATCCACCACTGACTCAGATAGACCAACTGACGAGTATTGGGAATCTGAGAGTGAAGAGAGTGGTAGCTTTTCAGAAGTTGACACAGACATCTCAACTTCTGATCAAGAAACATCATCGGAGTACTCTTCTGATGATAATGTTCAAGTACAAGTCATTGCTGCCATGGAGTTGTTGCCTAGGCCTGGAGTGAAGAAAGATCCTGACAAAGTGGAGATGAGCGAAGAGGAGGTGTGTCGACGACTGTCCACTCTCAGGTTTGGTCCCAAGGTTACCAAGGAGGAAAAGGCAAAGTTTCTGGATATATTTCGCAAATATATTCATGTTTTTGCCTTTAGTTACAAGGATCTTAAGCATGTGACGTTGGAGACTCATCGCATCGAGTTGGAGGAGAAAGCTCGTCCTATTCGGCAAAAGCAACGCCGAATAAATCCACCTACGGCTCTTGTGGTGAAGGAGGAGATCGACAAGCTCAAGGAGGCTGGCTTCATCTACGAGGTAGAAAATTCTGAATGGGTGTCTCCAATTGTGATAGTGAAGAAGAAGAATGGTAAGCTACGAGTGTGCGTAGATTACAAAAAGTTGAATGCTGTCACAAAGAAAGACTACTATCCCTTGCCTTTCATAGATGAGATTCTAGAGGAGGTTGCTGGCCATGAGTGGTATAGTTTTGGAGATGGTTATAGTGGCTATAACCAAATCCAAATTGCCTTAGAAGACCAACTCAAAACAACTTTTACTACTCCATGGGGAACCTTCGCTTTTAGAGTGATGCCGTTTGGTCTATGTAATGCTCCTGCCACTTTTCAAAGGTTCATGAATAGAGTGTTTGAACCTTTCATTGGAAAGTTTGTAAGGGATTTCATAGATGATTTTTGTGTTTACGGGAGGAAAGCGGATCATTTTGATCATTTGATCAAAATACTTCAACGGCTGGAGGAAGCTAAGGCTTCACTCAATCCAGAAAAATGCATTTTTGGATGTGAGGAAGGCCTATTGTTGGGGCATATCATCTCCAAGAATGGTATAGCGGTGGACCCAGAGAAGGTGACACGGATCATGGAGTTACCTTTTCCGGCGACTTTAACCAAGTTGAGGCAATTCCTTGGTATGGTGGGGTACTATCGACGGTTCATCTTGTCCTTCTCCAACAAAGCTCATGCCTTGACAAATTACATGAAGAAGGGAGTGGAGTACGAACTCATTTTCAAGGATGAAGCTGCAAAGACGGCGTTCGAAGTTCTCAAGAAGGCGTTGGTGACGGCTCCAATTTTGGCGAAACCGGATTGGGGTAAACCTTTCATTCTCTACACAGATGCATCAAATATTGCTGTAGGATGCACCTTGAGTCAATTAGATGATGAAAAGCATGATCATCCAATTGCCTATGCTAGTAGACAAATGGTTCAAGCGGAGAAGAACTACTCAGTGACAGAGAGAGAGGCGTTAGCTGTAATCTTCTCACTTAAGAAGTTTCGACATTATTTGTTGGGTGGGAGATTCACTATAGTGACTGATCATAAGGCTTTGAAATACATTTTCAACAAGCCTAATGTTGAAGGGAGGATAGCTAGATGGAAGCTACTACTAGCAGAGTTTGATTATACCATTGAGGATAGACCTGGAAAGAAGCATGCTAATGCGGATTTGATGTCGAGAGCATATGATGATGGAGGAGATCAGTCAGTAGATGACACCTTTCCGGATGAGGACTTGCTAGTCATGGACACGGTGACAACAGTACCGGAGGAGTACAAGGAAATTTGGGATTTCATCTCTAGAGGAGAGTTTCCTCAAGGAATGCATCAAAGGGAGAAAAATGCATTAGTGAAGAGATGTCAACCTTATATGATCATGGAGAAGGTACTTTTTCATCAAGGAGCTGACGGACTTCTACGAAGGGCGGTTGGGAGAGGAGAGGCACTACAACTCATGAAGGAGTTTCATGATGGTGCAGTATGTGGAGGACATTTTGCGGGGAAGGTAACTGCCTTCAAAATTCTTGATGCTGGTTATCATTGGAAGGGTATTTTTAAGGATTGTGTGGAATATTGCAAAAGTTGTGATGTGTGTCAAGCTTTTGCTAAAAAGTCCATGAAAACCCCTCCTATGATTTCTGTACCAGTGTTAGGTCCTTTTGAAAAGTGGGGAATAGATTTTGTAGGTCCTTTGAATCTTACTCCTCGAGGGAATAAGTTCATTGTGATAGCTACAGATTATCTTACGAAGTGGGTAGAGGCAAGACCACTTAAATCTACTAATGAGAAGGAGGTTGGTAGATTTTTATATGAGAGAATCATTACTCGATTTGGTTGTCCATTGGAGTTAGTATCAGATAGAGGAGGAGAATTTGTGGGAAGTATGATTCAAGCCATGTTGGAGCACTTTTCCATCAAGGCTCGAGTGACCACTTCCTACAAACCTAACGCTAATGGGTTGGCGGAGCGGACCAACTACACTTTGTGTATGATGTTGGCCAAGGATGCAGACATGGACGGGAGTAAACACAATTGGGACAAGAGGCTCCATGCTATCTTATGGGAGTATCGCACAACATGGAAGACATCTACTGGATACTCACCTTTTCGGATGGTGTATGGAGTTGAGTCAAAACTTCCCATACAGTTTGACTTGACAACATTCACAACAATCCAGCAAAGGTTGAAGAAATCAAATGGAGCAGAAGCCATCAAGTCTCGCCAACAACAATTGATGGAGTTGGAGGAAGCTCGAGCATTAGCCATGGTACGAGTGGAGCGGGCTCAACAGTTGCAGAAGAAGTATCACGACAAACGAAGTGGAAACCAGAACTTGAAGCCGTTCAAGGAAGGTGATTGGGTGATGCTCTTTGATGCAATTAGATACAAGAGAGCTAGGAAAAAGTTTCTTCCTAAGTATTTTGGACCTTTCATAGTTGAGAAGGTGTGGGGAAATTTCACTTATGACATCAAGGAGTTAGGAGGACGTCACTTCGATCGAGTCAACCACGACAAGTTGAAGTTATTCCATCGAAGATCAGATTCTTTCACTCCGAGGGCGTAGTGAAATCTTGGTCCGGGGGTAAATGTAAGACCGGGTGTTGCACATATGTACTAAGTCTTAGAAGTGGTCAAGGGAATAAGGATGATTAGCCAAGGCATAGCTAAGACTAGCTAGTTATGACTAAACTAGTTAGTTATAACTAAGTTTATCTAGTCATGACTAAGTTTAGCTACAATGTCTATAGTTGGCGGAATAATTAGCGGAGTTCTAGAAGAATGGAGTGAGCACTTCTATTTTGTCTTTTACAAGGAGTGAGCACTTCTATTTTGTCTTATACAAAAGTTCTAGATTCCAAGGGATTAGATATTTGACTAGAAGCTTGGATTTGATTGGTTTGACTAAATGTATGAAAGATGATTGGCTAGACTAAGTCTAATGTTGACTTAGTGGCTAGGAAGCTTGTAGAAGTTTAAAAGCTTCCAATGGCATGTCGCCACCTCAACCTTGGATTCCGGAAGCTTCTAGAAGGTTTAGGTAGGCCAATGGCATGTTGCCACGTAGAGAAGGTTAGTCAAACTTACCTAGGTAAAAGTAAGTTAGGAGAAATTACCACATGTTACTATGGTAACTTCTCAAGTAGTATAAATAGAGAGGTAGAGTAGCACCTCTCAAGCAAGTTTGGAGAGTCATGTGTGAGGACTTGTTTCAGTAATGAAGGAGTGAAGTTTTTGAGTATCTTGGAGTATCGACGTGTGTTTGCATTTATGTGAAGAGGGTGATGTGAGGAGAGTTGTGTGTGAGTTGGAGTGATACATGAGAGTTTGTAAGAGAAGGTGTTTGGGACATGAGTGAGAGTATGAATCTTAGTCTTCTAGAACCATGATGCGCTACCACAAAGCCATCAGAGGTAAACCTGAGTGAGAGTCAGCCCGGAGGTTGCAGTAATCTCTTCCTACTCCAGTCACACCTTGCTTTGGCATCGTATAGCCAAGGTCTGCCAAGCAGCACATCATAACCTTTCTTCATCAGAGGTTGCAGTATTATGTAGGACAGTTGAAAGTCCACTCCTCCAATGTTGGTTCTCACATTGCTCAACATTCCTAGTGGCATTCTGCGTGTTTGATCGGCCAGTCGCAATACTCGGGATGTAGGTTCGAAGGTCTGGAACCCCAAGGAGTTCGCTGTCTCCTCGGTCATGATATTCACGCCCGAGCCGGAGTCCACTGGTACCTTCTGTATGACGCAGCCTCCGATCTCTACTTCGATCTCTGGAGGTCCCAGGTCTCCTCCTTCCACTCTGTACACAGCCGGAAGTTTCTCTTTTCGGGGTTTGCGTGGTCGGCGCAACGAAAGCATCAGCATCCTCCTGTACGTCTTATTGTCTTCCAACAACTGGTGGAAGGAAATATTTGCCCTCTGGCTCCCCATGTCTTTCACTATGTCGTAGGGAGTGTTGGAAGTCACGGCCGGAAGTTTCCCTGTACTCGCGGTCGGAAGGGGTGTAGGGGGCCTAACCGCCTTCCGGTCGTCGGATGTCATTCCGGCGCCCAGTGCTTCCTTGATGAGGTGACTCACCTCATCTTTGATGTCCGGAAGGTAATCTCGAGTCCGGAACTCTTCTGAATACCTGTCCGCTTTTTCTGAGTTCTGCTCCGGCTGGGTGTTTCTCATAGCCGGAGGTGTACCCAGCCTTCTCCTCTGGCCTTCTCTAACTTCTTTAGACTTCCTCCTTTCTTCCCTACGCTCGAGGCGGCGAGTGTCCTCGTGGCCTTCTCCTTTCCTCTTCGAACTTCGGGTTTCTACCCGACCGCACATTACTTCTTCCTCTGGCCATACTTCGTCTCCTTCAGCTGGGTCCAGACTCAGTTCTACCTGGTTGACTTGCACTTCTTCCTTGCCAGGTGTTGATACGAAACGCACGGCTGGCCTAGGGAGTTGGGGCTGGTCACATTCAGCTGCTGTATGTCCGGACTTCTTGCAATTGCTGCACAATGGTGCATACCCCATTGGCTTCCTCGGGTGGGGACAGCTTGGCGCGTAATGCCCCATGTCTCCGCAGTTGTAGCAACCATCGAATTGTGGTCGAGGTCGGTTGTGATTGCCTGGAGGTGCCATGCGTCTTGGTGGGAGTGTACCCGCCATTTCCCTCGGAACAAAGCGCGGTATATGCACCGGTGGGTTCGGAGTTGTAGCTGGAGCTGTCTGTACCGAGTAGGCGGTGTCCTCAACCTGCTCAGCATAATACATAGGCGGCTCAGCATAATACACGGGGTTCTCCCATTGTGGTGCCCATTCGACCGCATTCACTGGGTAAGATGGCCTCGCGGACATGCACTCCGTGTTGGCATGTCCCACCTGTCCGCACGTAGTACACCAGAGATTCGCTCGTTGTCTCGCAGGTGATTTACGTCGGTCTTGGCCCCCCACTACATGAACTTTCAGGTCCGCAAAATTCTTCACCAGGTTGTCTACCTTGGCTGCGATGTCCCCTTGAGTCTTCACTGGGATTCCCTTACCTCGATCCTTCTTCTTGATCGCACTGCGTTTCTTCTTCCGTCTTTCTTCTTCTGAAGATGACGAGTCCTCTTCCTCTTCCGAGGAAGAACTTGATTCGGAGGAGCTTGATTCTTCTGTCGAGGAAGGCGAGTTCCTTCTCTTCCGACGTCCGCCTTGCGACTTCTTCTTCGTCGACCGTCGGTCGCGTCTTCGAGTGTCAAGGGTTGACGTCTCAAAGGTCTCCGCGGAAGCTATCACATCTTGGATTGTGTCAGTCTTGCCTCTCCTACAGAAGGTCTCCATTTCTCTTGAGAGCCCTGTCACATACCAATCCACTGCCTGTTGTACCGAATACGGTTCTCCCGGGCCTGTCTTCGGAATTCGATCTAGGAGGTCTTGGAATCTCTCAGTGTAGTCTCGAAGATTCTCCTTCCGCTCGCGTCGAAGATTTCGAAGCCGGGTCAGAACTCGACTGTCATATCCGAGTTCGCGGAACCGCTTCAGAAACTTTTCCTTGAGCTGAGCCCAGGTCCGGATGCCAGTGGGGTCGGTGCTCTCATGGTTGTACCAGCTACGCGCTCGTCTGCGTAGCAGGCTAGGAAAGATTCGTAATCTGTCTTCATCACTGGTCTCACGATTGGCGATGGAGACAGACTCGAAGAGCTTTATGTATGAATCTGCATCATCGTCGTCGCCCGTTCCCGTGTATCTTGGATACGAATGTTTGGTGGTAGGTTGGGAAAACACCTGGCGGAGATTGGCTTGATGTTCTGCCATCGGTGATCCTGTCGACGGACTGATCCTAGGTTGGCCAAACTCAGGAAGAGTTCCTGTCGGAGGGATGTCCAATAGAACTGTTAGCTCAATGCTCTCGGTAGGTGAACTGGAACGCCTTTGTCTTCCAGTAGTCGGTGATGGCGATCTTTCTGCAGAGTCCTCACCGGGAGTCTTCTTTTTAGTTCGCCGTTTTGTTTCCACGGCTTTTTCTGAATCTCGACGGAGTTTCCGTGTGGCTCTCGCACTCAGGTTTCCCACACTATCGCTCGTCGACATTCACCGAGCATTGCTGCTCAAGGTTTCTGGTGTTGACGCACTGTCCCCGGCAGCGGCGCCAAAAAGAAGTTGTCGGCTCCTTATGTAATAATCCACCAAAGGCTAAAACTTGCAGTATGGTGGTAAAAAGATCGAACCCACAGGGACAGAGGCAACACACAGAGTAAAAGTGTCACGTTTAACAGACTTTTGTAGAGTTTGAATTCTAGGCGACTGTCACTCCCAGAAATACTGCAGTGCTCGACTCGGAGGCTCGACTCGGAGGAGGATCTCAACTCGGAGGATGCTCGGAGGATGCACGGTACAGCTTGGTCACTCAACACACACAAACACACACACCTGAAACTGGCAAAAAGCACAACTCGGAGGTCGGTCAGGACCTCCGCTTCGGATTTCAGGAGGAAAGTGTATTGTAAGTTCACTCAGAGGTTCTGCAGGAAGTGCCTCCCACTCCGGCTTTTACTGCCCTTCCGCCAGGAACTAGCGGGGGTACCCGGACTGGACTTCTCACTTCGGAACGAAGCCTCTACGTACGCCGTGGACGTCACCCTCGACTATCACACAAAACGCAGGGAGTGCAGACCCGACTGAGAACTTACTGAAAACACGATCCAGTAACACACACACAACCTGAATTACAAACCAAGGTTTACACGAAGTAATGAAACTTCACATTGGCATTCAGGGGAAACTTCCCGTAGGAGTACAATCAGGATATGTCACTCGAAGGAGTAAGGGGGAACTGTTCAAGTATCTAACTCGCAGCCGGCTCTGAGCATCAGAAATCACCCGCAGGTGCAGATCCGCACTACTCAAGTCTCTAACCGGGTGCTAGCTCTGAACATTCAGCCGAAGGCCTTCAACTACAACATACGGTAACTTCGCTATGCTGCAGCTTCTCTACGTGGTGCCAGGACCAAAATGCACAAACACGCCAAGAAAGTGAGTTCCTGATCTGCACTTCCGAAACTGGAAGAGTCCCAAGGCAAAACGCCTTGATCTACTTTATACTCTCAAAAGATCCTAACTAGCACTACGCTATCCTATCTACCACTCACAGCATCTGCGCGAAACCAAACTACTCTACTGCACTCAGCAGATCCGGTGCTGCGCCTCCTGCGCGCCGGACTGCTCCGCTTACTATCTCTACCTTGCCAGTCTTCCGACCGGCTGCGTAACCCCAGGCGTCGGAGCGCTGCAGTGACTTCCGACTGCAAGTGCGCCATAGTGTCGCGCGCACCCGACAAGAAGGTTTCTAATTTTCTTGCCACTCGCCGCCGACTCCGACTGTCACCTTTCGTCAAGGCCGCCGCCCGAAGCTCGAACTCCCGGAGTGTAACCCTCTCTTGAGCTGCCACCTCCCAATGGGTGTATCCGTTTAGACAACGAGTCACCCGTGCCGCCAACTCTCCTCGTGCCCTGCAGCTGCTCTCCACCTCTGCCAGCTGCATTTCTAAATCCGCACGTTGAGCCCTCAAATCCGAGCACTCGGTTTGCAAGTTGCACAACAACTCCTCATCCTCCTTGCGGGCTCTTTGACTTTCCTCTAAGGCGCGCGTCTGGCGCGCAAGCTCGGCTGCTAGGACTTTGTTCTGTCTCCGCTCCTCCTGCAGTTCCGACTCGATCTTTGCCCGTATTAGTTCGGCCTCCGCCTGACTCTTCGTCGCCGCATCCTCCTTCTGCTGCTGCAAGGCTTGGTACAGCTTCTGGGTGACCGCCAGGTGTTGTCGGAGGGCGGTGTTCCTTTCCACATATACTTGGCAACTAGAGGCCCACTTTGCCACCTTGATCCTCGTCCTTCGCCTGATAGTCTCCACATAAGACTGCGGTTTTAAGGCACTTCCGTATTTGGATGTCTTGCGATCCAGATATCGCAGGAGTGGAACTATCTGTTCGCACAGCACCCCTGTTGGCGTTTTCTGCACCGAATCCTCTTCTTGCTCTTCCGAGCTCGTCTCATCCTCAGTCTCGAGGATTTCAGTCGCCACCGAATCCCTTGGCGACTCCCTGGAACTGTGGCGCGCAGCAGCTTCTGCTGCGACTGCTGCTCCACTGCCTGCTAAAATATCCAGGGCAGTGGGAGATCCCACTGCTTGAGCCCCTGTTCCGGCTCGATCTTCGGTTTGTGAAGGGGTCGACGCCGCAGTGACTTTTGTCACTCTTGCACCGCCCGCTTCTGCTGCCTGTCCTTCCGGCGCAATCTGCGCGGAAGGTGTCCTTGCTGAAGGTGCGTCCGCCGAAGGCGTCCGCATACTGGTCGTTGGCCCCATCCGTCTCGCAGTCGGCGAATCCGGCTGACTCTCTGTTGTCCGACTCGCAGTCGGCCGACCAGCAGTTGTCCGACTGGGAGTCGGATACACCCTGCGCGTCTTGACTCCACTTGGCCTGTTTGCTGGTGGCGTTCTTCCAGAAGTGCCTTCCGCCAAAGACGACCCTCTGAGGATTGTTGGCTCGTCAGCCAAACTCTCTTCCGCTTCCGGCCTGTTGTCCGGTTCAACGCGCCGTTCAGTTGGCCTTCCTTCCGCTTGTCGACCTTCAGTCATCCGACTCGCAGTCGGCCGGTCGTCAGTCCGTCCATCTCCTCCCGAAGGCCGTGGTGCCTTCTGTGCAGAGGTTTCTGCCGTCTTCCCTAGGACCTGAGCAATTATCTCTTCCTGTGTGAGATTCCGCCGGGTCGGAGTTCGCCTGGTCTCCTCAGTACCAGTTGGCATTCTACGTGCCCTCTGTTTTGGTCGACTATGAGGCTCGGGGGTGGGCCGACCACGAGTCGGCGCAGATGGTACTTCCGGCTGCCTGTCCTCAGGTCCCTCATCCCACTTCCGCTTGCGCGGAATGCGCTCACTTCGACGTTCTTCTGCTGCTCTGGCTGGAGCCGGAGCCGGAGGCGTACTGGCAGGTTCCTCGTCCGGATCCGTGTCTACTTCGGCCTCCCTCGAATATCTACCTGGATAAGACCGGCTCAGCTGCGGAAACCGAGTTTTCTCAGCATTCGTCAAACATCCCATCGCCCGGTAAAACACGATTAAGTAAGGCGATAGATGATTGAGCGTTCCTCCCCTCTCTTCTTGCGCATGTTGGCGCGTCACCTTCCACAGGAGCCGTGCCCAATGCACCGGAGCTCCTGACAACACTAGCTCCACGAACTCTACCTGCCAACCATGCATGTAAGCGGTCTTGGTCGGCTGCAATATCTGCAGCAATGCTGTCGCGACATTTCTCCGCAATCGATCCTTGTAATCCCGAGTCCGGAAACCGTTCTTGGGATGTCTAGCCACTTTGAAGAGCTCATTGTAAGAGACTTCTTCCTCCTGGGACACTTTCACGCTGTCGGCCTCGAAGAGGAGATCCCCTTCCTCGCCGGCACACCTGCCCAACACCTGCGCCCAATTGCAAATTTCCCATCTCTCTGGGTGTGGGCGAAATCCGCGAGAAGGCTTGTGTCTCTCTTGCAGATACTCGCGCACCATCTCCGGACACGTCCAATTCCACCCCCAGAGGAGAAAATCGAGCTTCAGCCTCGTCAGCACATCTTGAAATGCGCGTAGACCGATCTGCGGCACCCTGAGTGGAGACACTCGCAGTTGGGGAACCTTCGACATTGCGTTGTCTGCACACACAAACGTTCTCCCTTTCGCTCACTCTCTCACAATCGCCACTGCGCGTCGGCCACTCAAGCACTGACTGCTCACTCTCTCTGCGCTCGTTCAAGATCGCTACTCCCAATTCTTTCAAGGTCCGCCAAGATCCTTGTGCAACTCGTCTCCGCACTCTCTACTCTCACTGCAGGTCGCTCCGCCCTTGCGCGTAATCTTGGAACTGGAAATTGCAAAGTCAAGAATGAGAGAATGAGACTGGAGCGCAGTCTTTTCTTCTCCGATTTCAAGAACGTCCAACGTTCTTACTGGTTGCAACGTACGCAGCCGGCTATACGGCTTAACGGTTCGCCCTTTGCATGCGCGAATTCACGTCTCCGCATTGCGCGCATTCGCATGCTTAAACGTTGAATTCTCCCGCCGCCGCCACCTTCCGGACTCGAGTCCGCTGCAGGGTATACGTCGGCCCTGTTGTCTTTTCCTAACCCGCCCTTCTCCGGAGGCGTGTCGCCGCTGGTGCGTTCATTATCCGTCGGCGCCTTGCTGGAGGCGCACATCCAGCCGGAGCGAATTACGCCGGCGCGCAGTCGTACCGCCTATTTTGTCCTTTATGCCTCGTCCGTTGCTGCCAGCGCATATCCGTCAGCGCAACTCATGCCAGCGCATCCGGCCGTCAGCGCCACGTCGGAGGCGTACATCCGACCGGCGCTTTCCTTCCATGAACAGCCGCCAAGGGCGCTTCCGACTCTGAGTTGGTTTCCTCCTGTGAGCGCGTGATTCCGCCGAAGGCGCATCGCCGAGGGCGTACGGGAATCCTTTCCGGCTGTGAACCCTAGCGCGAACGGCGCATGTCCGGCTACGAGTTTTCCGACGCTCATAACTTCTCCATTCCTGATCCATCTCCGGCGCTCTTGGACTCGTTAGAACGAGCGTCCCGAGCTCTTTCTAATGCAACTTCAACCAACTGGATCTACCGTGTATCCCGATTGTTATGAAGGTTTTCCCTTTCCGCGCTAGCGACGCTTCGCCGAAGGCGCACTCATGGTCGGACGCCTTTAGAGGTCCGGGCCCTTCTCCTGACGTCTTTAGCAAAACCTCCTCCTGAGGTGTCTGCGCCGGAAGCGTAGCTTCCTTATACGCTAGAGGCGCGTGAGTAGAGACACCTCAAAAAGGAGCTTTTGCCGAAGGCGCCGAAGACGTTGGCGTTGGTACATCCGACTACGTGATTCTTTGTGCCCTCGTGACGATCTCCTCAATCCACTCTATTTTGCGTACCCTTCTCTAGCTACAAACACTGCTTTGGTACTAGTTTTCTAAAATTGTTTAAATTCTGCAAAAAAAACAAAAAGTGTGTTACCACAGTTATCATTTGGATATTGAAGTCATGGATACTCGAAGTGAGAAGCTACTTACAGATACTGTTCGGTGAATATTGGAGCATGCGGATTTGAATATCATGAACAAACAAAAAGTTTTGTTATTGGCCGCGGAAGATAGCGGTCTAGATTCAAATTTACTTGGGTATGAGAATGTGGTGAAAAATGTTATTCACAACTTTTTCCACACGAATGCACAAGTACCACCTTGGTTAAATATGCCCACCGGGCTGAAACACAAAAATGTGGGAACATCACAAGAAGCCGAGACATCAATCTGTATTATATGTTTGGATGTTGTTCTAGTCCACGGCAGACATGGATCAATTACGAAACTCGTATGCGAACATTGGTTCCACTTTCATTGTATTGCTTTAGCTTTCATGGCCAAGGAGGCAATGCAGTGTCCCAACTGTCAGCATGTAGAGAAGGAGCATTGGTTTGGTGCCAACGTATAGTGGTTGAGATGACAATCCATATGTTGTAGAATCTGAATCTACGAGGACTAGATTCTGTGCTTTGGCAAAAGTAAGCTATGAGCTTTGAAAAGTTGTAGCATTTTTTATATGAGATGTTTCTTTCAATAAGGCCTAGGTCATTGAAAGAGAGGGAGAGTTCTCAAGCTCTCTGTCATGATCCGCTCATAGGTATGGTTGTGGGGGAGTTTGATTGTTATACGATTAATGATCAAGAAGGCAGAGCACCAGTAGTGGTGGAGATGTTCAACACATGATTGAGCTAGTCAAGATAAACTCAATCCAGCAGATGTGTTGACCAAAGTTTAGGCACAATCTCTCAAAAGTTTATACTTTTGAGAGATTTAGGCGACATTGTGCCACAACGTAGGTTTTGCATGCAAGAAAAGGTGAAGTTTTGTTGAGTTACCTCTGTATGTTATTACTCTATCATGTTATGGAAGTAATAATATAGGTTAGAAGGGTGACTAAAATTCCTTAACACGAATTAAGGTGAAAATTGTTGAGTTACCTCTGTATGTTATTACTCTATCATGTTATGGGAGTAATAATATAGGTTAGAGAGGTGACTGAAATTCCTTAACACGAGCTAAGGTGGAAATTGTTGAGTTACCTCTATATGTTATTACTCTATCTTGTTATGGCTACGGCTTAGTTCTAGTTAACTCTTGTTTAAAGAGGGGCCTTATGTTAGATTTCCGTCTAAAACTTCCCGCGGAGTAATAATATAGGTTAGAGAGGTGACTAAAATTCCTTGACATGAGTTAAGGTGAGATTGTTGAGTTACCTCTGTATATTATTACTCTATCTTGTTATGAGAATAATAATATAGGTTAGAGAGTTGACTGAAATTCCTTGACATGAGTTAAGGTGAGATTATTGAGTTATTTCTGTATATTATGACTCTATCTTGGTATGAGAGTAATAATATAGGTTAAAGAGTTTATTGAAATTCCTTAACAGGAGTTAAGGGGGAGATTGTTGAGGTTAATTTCGGTTAAGGAGTAACCTCACGTTTAGCTATTTATAGCTGAAAATGATTGTCGGTGTTGGGTATATATACCCAGGGTCTGTATGTTACTTGATAGAACATTCAGTATACTATCACGATGATATTCTTCGTGGACGTAGCCCTTGAGAGGGTGAACCACGTTATATTATGTGTCTCATGTTGATGGATTGGCTTGAGTATCAGGTTTTACGTTTACAAAAGAATGACAAGTGAACTTTGCTTTTGCAAGACTTTTTGAAAAAAATCAACTTTCAAGTGATATAAGGAGTACAAGTAATCATGTGAAGATGTATAGCTAGATCAAAGCTTTTTTTATACTCTTCAAAATGAATTCCGACTCATTTTTTAATTTTGAGTATTTTGCAAGCAAATTGCTATGTGATCGTTGTATCTATCATATAATCCAATTTGAACTTTTGAAAACTTGATCATTTGTAATTTCTTTGCCATAACGTGACTTTTACCCTAATTGTTACAAGGTTTAAGTGTTTTTTTAGCTCTTTTCAACACAATGCAGCTCATTTCCTCACATCATGTAATCAAAATGTTACAATTAAAGTTGAAATTGATTGATCTAAAAGCTTGAACGAGCTTTCATGTCCACATATGTCAAAATACTGTTGAAACTTCAAATGTATACAAGCAATCAATCACAATTTCATTTTTGATAGAATATGTCTCAAAGCGATCAAAATTGCAAAAATAACAACATAAATTGACTGAAATCTCAAAAAATAATAATTATTATTGCATCATGTGCCAAAATCAAAATGCCAAAATGTAATATTTTTGTTACAAAAACATGAACATTTCATGAAAAACTTTTGAGAACTACTCAATGCCTTCAAGGTTGACTCTGATAGCACTTTCTAGGAGGAATCACGTATTCTCAATCACTAAGTACAAGTACAAAGGATAATCTAAAAGATGTATTTCATCTTTATATACAAAGTGAGTACAAAGTATCTCTTTGGAAGTATTTTTGTACAGATGAGCAAGAAATGTTGAATAGAATTTAGAGTAGCGCCTAATTATGGAAGAAACCCTTACTAGGTATTGTAGAACTTCTAACAAGTTTCAATAGAATCTCTAACTACACCAATGTATACAAACCTAACCTTAGTTAGCTCAATGCATGAGTTATATCCTAACAATAAGATGAAGAGCATATTAGGATTGAACATTGTAAAGTACATTAAAATGACTCCAAAAAAAACTTTTGTTTCATGACTTTAAAAACAATATCAAAACTTTGTTAGGCTACGTTGAAATTGATAGTAGTTAGAGCCACACAAGATAAAATCTATGATTAGTCATGTGTGTTCCCTGAATGATAAATGCATAAGTTGAAGATATATTTTACACACATGCGTCATTTAGTCAACAATAAAAGTCAAATATGTAATGAAAGCAAAAGTTGCAAAATGAACCATTTGATTAAATAGACTTATGAGTGTTAGATTTTACAACATGATGTCATTGGTCTTCATTGTGATGTTTTTAATGAATTACATTTTGTAGCATATCAAATGATGTATAACATAGTGAATCACATCAAAATTAAGTATCATTTTATAAAGATGTAAATTATTGATAAAAATTCTAAATTATTCAAGATTGTCAATAAACACAATCTAGCTGATGCATTGATCAAAATTAGAAATATATATATATATATATATATTAGATATAGTGCTTCTTTGGAGATTTTGCATTAAGAGCTGAAGTAATTTTTTACATATATTTTATTTCTACTATGAGTTTATTTCAATTAGTTCTAGCTTAAAGAAAATACTAACTTAGATCCGTAACCTATATATGATATTTTGAAAAATAATAATTAGGTTACATATGTTTGCAACAAGATTTGTGTTAAGGGGGACTTTTTTTGACTTAGCTTGTACTTGATCTAACTCTTATTAGCTTAAAAATAGTCAAACAAGCTGAACATTATGTCATTTTACTTAGAAGCTCATCAAAGCTTGAAATGGCATTAGTTGAATTTTTTTTGTGAGTCTAGCTTCGTATGTTCAGGTATAACCAAGAAGTATGAACCACATGTAATATAATTGGTGTCAGCTGCGTATATAACTTTGGGTCATGGAAGGTAATGCATGTTTGCTCTTATACATGATCATTTGAAATTATTACAACAGTTGCGTAATTGACATTAAATCATTTGTGATTTCATACATTTATCATTGTGATATGTGAAAATATCAAAAGCTACTGTAAAATGAATTGTAGATTTTCATATTAACTGCTAAGTACATCAGTTTATTTGAATTGTGATTTTATTTTCTAGTATCACATTTTTAGATATTGTAAATATGAATAAGATTCATCAGATTTTATAACAACAAACTTTCTTATCATTTTTGTATTATTTGAATGTATATCCATTAATAATGATATTTATTAAAGTTTTTTAAAAATATATATTTTTTAATTGAAATATTTTGGAGAAAGAATATTGGAGGAAAAATTAAAATATGACTAATTATCATTTATCTTAATAATCTAAATTCTAGAAATATATAGCAAGTTACATTTTCAAGTTTGTATTTGAATACTTTGGTCATTGATATTGAGCTTATGTCATTGTTTATGTGATACACGCATAATTAGATTTTGAACCAAAAAAAAATCTATAAATTTGAAAATTTTAAATATCTATATAAAATATAAATTTAAACAATTTGTTGTAACATTGATTTTTCTTAAAAATCTAGCCGTGTCCTTGATAAAGGCTTTATCTCCCTGGACCCCGACGATAAAATCGTCCACATATCGGACATAATAAATGTTTCGAGGATTAACCTTGTCTTCGACAGGCTAACCCCCCTGCGCTGGAAGTCTTTTCTTAAGTCTTTATAAAATTTTAATATTTATGTAATAGATAAAATTATAAATTCGTTTTTTAAAATAAAATATTTAATTTTTTATTATTCTGAAACTGAAATTAGATATTTGAATCTCTTAAAATAAATAAAAGTGAAATTTTTTATCAATGCAGTGTCTTTGCAATTTATTTGGGACGTTATATTTGCATTTTACTTTTTCTTTTACTTTAATTTTACTCATTTTAGAAATTTAAGATTTTTGTCTTTAAATCTAAATATATATTATGTCATAATTTTTCAATGGTTCATGAATTTTCAGACTATATTTACTTCAATTTAAAATATTGAATAGAAAAAATGTTAAAAATTATATATTTCATTTCAATTTTTTAATATTTATACAATTACTCAAGTACATAAACTAATTTTAATCTCTTTTAACACATATTTGATTTTCTTGAATAAAATGATTTCAATCTCAATCTAAAAATAATTTGGTATTTGCTTTATAATTGCTTGAGTTCAATGTATGATGTAAGTGTAAAGTCAATTTTGAATTATTTTGTTGACTATTCTATTTTCATAATTTTTTTATCTGACATGGAATAATTATTCATGTTAAATTTTACAATGAATAGTTGCATGATTTTAGCAAATAAAATCAGAAATAAGTATTTTTTAATCAATCTACGTGAAATTTTTATTTTAAAAATATGGCATAGAATGACATGAGAATTTAAACATAGTGCATTAGAAGACCATTACGAATGCTTACATATTGTGGATTTTTACTCTTTTGAAAGATGAAAGTATATAGTCAAATCTTTTATATTTTGAAATTCTAGACTTACTTTTTGAAATAATATCTTCAGTTTTATAAGCTACACATAAATTTCTTAGCATTGAAAAAGTGGGTTATTTTCTGATGAATTTTAGCAATATTTGTCTGTTTTAATTATTTGAAAATCTAAATTTTGTAATTCAACTATATTTTTCATTATGAATATTTCTTTAGTATGAACATCAAATCACTATTAACATCATTTGATTTATCAGCAATTTCGTGCATAACATTCTCGAGTTTTATTTAAGCATCAATATTATTAATTATTTAATTATTTTAAATTAGTCATGCCAAGTTTAATTTCTCTGCACTCTTTTAAAAGTGAAAACAAATTGAATGTGTGAGCGTCAATGTCTTACATCCTTGATCACTTTACACATTTGGATCAAAGCTAGCATTGATCAAAACTCACTAAAACATCCTCAAGATTTCAAAAATTATCATCTTTACGGCAAAATTTAAATCAAACTACTGAATTTTTCAATCACAATCTGAAAAGCCTTACAGATATACCTTGCTGAAAACAATATCACAAACAAATATATGTTAGGCCGTAAAACAACAAATGCCTTCATGGACTACTTTCTATAATATCTACACTTCCATAATCTCAACTTCACAAATTGCCCCACAAGGGAATTAACCGTACTCAACCTTTGAACCCCACATCTCCTTACAGCATTGGAGGTTTAATAGCAGTTTTAGTGCAAATGATGTAAATTGCTGTATATCCTTGTGCATGTATGCATTCAGCTTACTAAGGATGCCACTATATGATCAACGACAAAGTTTTATATATCTTTGGATCAAACCACATCACTTTCAATGATATCTTCATATTCATAATTTATGGAGACAAGAATCTTTCCAAAATCAGTGAAGAGTTAATTTTCATATGCGACTGATGGAATGAGAAGATCCTTGTAATTTGAGGATGGGAACTTGTAAATCTAGGATTAAATATTTTTCATCATAGAAAGTAAGGTATTTATAACTTAAAAAAACCACGTTAAATTACATATGTCGTGTTTTTCAAAATTTCTTAAAATTGTTTCTATCTACGCTTTCCCTTTAAAAAAAATGGCGTCAAGGAGGAAGTCTAGACCCAACCTTCATGCTCTATCTTCATCGCTACATTCCTTCTAACAAGATTCAACACTCCCTCGCAGAGTTGATATTCACTTGGTATATATGTCTTGAACTGTATCCTACTGACAGGACGCTCATGGCTTACACGGAGTGACATAAAGTATGTCGACCTCATATTTCTCGGACATTTCTGTTCACGGTTTTGTACATCTTATAGGGACAATGACTATATAATGACTAGTAGGCGAGAGAACAAGAAACCCTGTGGGCAGCAAAGAGATCACCTTTTTGCGCAGTGAGAAAATATAAGACTCCGGGTTTGGAAATGTAAAGAGTGCTACAAATTTATTTTTCTGCCTTTAGAAAGTTCTTTCTACAAAGGAACGGAACGAAATGCGGTGCCCGGGGCCGGCCCCTCGCGAGCTAAGGATCCCAGCGAAGGTGGGTCAGGGCCAGAAATAAAAGAACAGTGCGGCAAACGAGGGAGGGGAAGCGGCGAAAGGGCGGCCGAAAGCCATAATGAAAGCGAGAGAAAAAAGCACCGGCAAATAATGGCAGCCGGGTAATGTGCTAGCCAAGCCTTGCATTCCAGACCGACAAAATCGGTCCATTGGAGGATGATGCAAGTACAGCGCATTATTGATTGTTTCACGGAAAAGAAGTCGGCCTGTGAAGTCATAGCCCGCTAAATCAGTATCCTCATGATTCGAATGACGAGAAATGAGAGATGGCCCAGAGCTCCAGCTTCCGAATTCAAGGACCTAGTACTCGATGGGGATTCGGGCCCGCTCGTAGGAGATCGATCATAAGGTTACACTTTAATCATGGCCAGGGAGTGAGAGAGAATAAGGAAAGTGGAAAGCAATGTCCAGGAAAGCAGATCCTCGGACCATCCAAAAGGTTGGCCCTTGTGCTGCGTCATGATGGCGTCCGCCAGTGGAGACTGACACGAGGCACAGTACAGCGCAATCTGTCCCTTCTCAGTAGCACAAAATCCACATGCCCTCGAAGGATTCTCCCTAGACTGAGTTCAAGGGAGTGGGAACACTCCGTTGTTCGTGTCATGGTAAGATGTCATGCTTGCAGGATCCCTTCGTGATGTGCTTTGACTCGAAGAGTGAAGAGCGTGCACGTAGGGCATGCAACGTGAGAGTTACTGAGTCGAGTCTCGAGACATTCCATATCCATCTGAATTCCATCGGCAATGCGTGTCTTGAAGACATCGATCGAATCTAATCTCTCTGTGCGAGTCAATGGAGAGAAATGGTCGTGCTCTGCTCTGTGATATTTTTACTTCTCACTGTGGACTCCGTCGTTCACTGGCCCGTATCGACAATGCCAGTCGTCGATCTTTCATCGAACAATGTGCATCCTACATCGCACTCGCGTTCTATCCTCGTGAAGTTGGAACGCACCACCGTGTCCTGAGAATTAGCTCCTGTATGCTCTGTCAGATTCGAAGTTTGCCTTTTTCTCAACGAGCAGATGTTGAAAATTAATAATTTCAGACGCCAAAGTCCTCGACAAAATCTTGCCTTCTCTCTTGGAGGGCATGGGGACAAAATCTACAGCGACATCCTTCCTGTTTCCAGGTGTTTGCCTCAACCCGCAATCTAGTTTGACTTTTATGACACACCTGCCGAGGCTTCTGGTAGAAGCATGGTCACAGATATTTCAACCATGACATCCATTCTAGCTACTTTGCGCTAGTAGTCACTCACATTCAGTCGTAGCCAATTTACGAGACTTCTACTCAAAATTCCGTATTCAATGATGAATTCTAATTTTGAGTGCAATTCCATGTGGATTTTACACGAAATGAACTGCCTTTTGGTGATCTAAATATGCCAAACATCCGGTGGAACATCAGGCTGTCAGGAACATATGAGTCTGGAAATTTATTATACCTTTGTGACATATACACGTGAGGAATCGCGAATGAAGTACGTGACTCGTTGGGCCATGTGGCGAGAACCATGAGCCTCACAGTCTTACAATTATGTGTGGATATTCCATCACACTTGAATCTGGACTATGAAGTTCCAAATAGACTTATCTGCAAGTTTTCCTTTAGCTTAATATTTAACCCCGTGAATCTCACTCTGAAATTGTTGCCGATACAAACACCAACCTATGTGAATGTCATATAAATTTGAGTAGTACAGTACTATGATTGAGAATTATTTATAAAAGTGAGAGCAAGAGTACACACTAAGAAGCTGAACTTGTAAATGGTATGTGACTTATAAGGGTTCATTCAAAGTATCTCATATCTGAAATTAGCTCTTTACGGCCCATCTTTGTAAACTATGCCAACCCCTTGTTGCTTACCGCTTGCCGCCTTATTTTCCAAGGCTTTTAACCATTCACAAAGCCTATAGTTTTGCATGTACGAGAGATAAGAATCACTTTCCGGTAATGAGTATACGGACTTTGAATCTTCACTCACAAATCACATGTAAGTTTCTTTTTCAATAGATTTCGTATGACAATTTTTACATAACTTAATAAGCTTTCTATTAGGTGTGCAAATTGCACATATCGTTTCAAAACCGGAGAATTGGTGTTTAAATGTACAAATTGAGAAAAATATACATTTGATAATTCAATACATCTCAATGTGATTAGGGTTTAGGGTTTAGATTATAAACGTAATTTAATTTCATATTCACAATTAATAGTACTACTATTGCTAATTTTATGTTTACTTTCATTTATCAAGTTTCCAAAAAAACCTGATTTAATTATAGTTATGTATAGCTTTATTTCAGTGTTTATGGTGAAAATAAACCCTAAGTCCAATCATCCTTTTGTATAATTGTGATTGTCATTTTTTGAAAAGATAGATATATATATCCAAATACAAATTAACTTGCGCTATGCTTTATAATTTGGAACATCTAATTTTCATTCTAAATTTTTCTAATGTGAAATTAATTTGGATTAGATATCTAAATGCAATACTCAATGATGAACTATTATTGAAATAAGTGATTTTAATTCAATTTATAAAAATATTATATAGTTTTAAATATAATATTTATGAATTTAATATCTACTTAATATCATTTCATTATTTTAGTTACAAATAATTCTAAATTTTGAATTAAAAAATTTATGAAATGAATGTATGGCTTTTATTTTCTTCTAGGTCTATAATTTCTTACTTAAAAATCATAATATAAATTTCTTATAAAAATTATTTTTAAACAATTCTCTTGCAATATTTTTTTCATAAATTACCATCATAACAAAATAAAATTGTAAATGGTAAATTTAAAATCTACAAAAATTGAAATATGAGATTCAATATCTGAAATATATTATTTCGATATTCAAAAAAGACTTGAATGACTTTTTTTGGGATAAATATTGTGTATGTAAGAAAAATAATAATTGTGAATGAAGAAATTTAATTTTAGAAAAATTAAATCTCAATGCTTGAGTGGATGCCAAAAAACATGAATTTTAAAAATAACAATTGATACTTTATAATAATTCCATAAAATTTGATTAATTCGATATCTCATGATGTGTTTATGAATACATTTTTTTTTCGAATTTTTTTTAATGTATGGTCAGTTTCGTATTTTCTTAAATTAAGTTATTATTAAAATATGTTTGATACTATTTGATCAAGAAAAAATAGTTAATTGAGATACATGAATATGGGTTTTAATATGGCTTTCCAACTCGTTTTTTTTTTATGCAAAATGTATTTGACATATCAATGACATTATAAGTATTGTGGTAAATTTCCAAAACTACGATGTCAATGAATTCACATTATAAATTTATATGTTAATGATTAATAATTCAATTTGATTGTATATGTACTAATATTGTGTAGTCTTCACTTGTGATTATAATTTTGAAGATAAATTCAGGTTGATGTGATTAAGTTAGATTAATATTAGAAAAAAATTCACATAAGAAGGTGGTTAGATGCAAGAACAGTAGCATGGAAGTTGGCTCTGATTAAGATAACGTTGATTGCAGAAAACGTGAATTGCGTGTGAATTAGTGAATGCCAATTTTATTACTTCTAAAATGGAAAGATCCATTGGTGTAAGGATGGAATGAAAATGACGAAAGAAACTAGAGATAATTAATCTCAACTTAATCATGTTATACACTAAGATATTTTTATAAATATGAAATAACTACTCTAACGTGAACCATGACATAGATTTTCTGAAACAAAGTGTGCCTAGCTTTCTTGAACCCCTAAGGACGTTATCATGATTAAGCCAAAGAAGGTAGAACTGCCCGTACGAAGAGACGTGGGTTTCAGCATTTTGACATTGATGATGTAATGCTGATGAAACGAAGCATATCATAATTGTTGCGAAAACTTCTAAGTAACTATAGTACTGGATGCGAAAGTGTGATCGATGAGTGGCGTGGTTTGCTTTATCCGAAGAAATCTCCGCCCAGCTGTGGGACATCTCAGATGTCCCACCCAGATGTCACATCTGGGATCGTTCATTTACCTTTTTTATTCACCCAACGAGATTATACTCCTATCACCAACCAGGTGGAAGAAAGAGAGGAATCCAGAGGGAGAAACTGTTGTGAATGCGGAGAGCGTGAGCAAGAGAGGAGTGATTGATTGCAGCTAGGTCGACAATGTCTAGACTTCGAACCAAGGACTCAAAATCTGATTTCGTAGTTTATTAGAAGCTCAAATACGTTTAAGTGACGTTGTTCTGAAAGTTATCGCATGTATGCTCTAACAATCACGCAAGAATTTCTTTCCTGGTTAGGTGAGCAAGGCTGATCAACTGATTGGGGATCTCAATCATAATCCACATTCAGTTATTCTCCCCGCCTTCGGGAAAGTTGTTAACCCTCGCTGGTTAGCTGGATCTGCAGATATGGTGACTGAGTACACTGTCTTGCTATGAGAAAAAGGGATAATGTAGTGTTCTCTGTCAGGCAGCTCATGGTCGATTGGCATGATTCAATGCAAACTGCTGCAAGGTCCAAACTACTGATCATGTTGCTAGACTCATGGAAAGAATCTATATACAGGGTGGGAGGGAGGAATGTCCCCAGCCCATCACGCAAGTCAAAGTCGGACTGAGAGGTCAAGATGGGGGATCGAGGAGCATCACCCTTGTACCGATGGAAGTCAACTACAAAGTCTGAATGAGATTTGGAAGGCGCAGCAGTACTTGTCCTCGAGCTGCTCTGCTGGGTCAGATGGGCCAGGAGAACTCTGTGAGTTTGTCCATTACCGTGATCCAGAGATGGCTGGCACTGTTAGACAAGAAGTAAAACCACACAGCCGGTGTAATGGAAATAAATGTCGTGCCAGGACAACAACAAGCTAGCCGCATTTCTGACAAGAGCACCGCCGCTGAACTTTAGAGCATTGATTATAATCGACGAGCCTCAAACACGGAGCCCTCCGAAAACGGATACAAGAAACACCTCGCCCCGCAAGATCGACGAGCATTAGCTAAAGAGACGCCCATTTCTAAGACTTTCGGCCCGAAGGTGCACGAATAAGCTCCACACCATCGCGATAAGGGAGGGAGGGCTCGAAAGGCCACCGAATCGACTCCCATCGCGAGGTTATGGGTGACCAAATCGTAGACTCGTCCACTATCGCCCGGGCACGAGACGAAGAGCGGAATCTTTCACCCGCCATGCATCACACGAGAGCTTTTGCGTCGCTCTCGAGCTGCGGAAGGCGATGGTGGACACATGATTGACGAGCCCGGAGAGCTCCTGACTCTCACACAGCTTCCGAGGCTGGCGAGCGCCCTCCGCCCGCCATCGTGCATGCGCAACTGCTTTCTCGCCACTCGCTGCATGCGACCATCGGTGCGCGGGAACTCTGTGGAGGCCAAGGGCCGCGCTGATGCTCGCCGGGCCTGTCGCCTTCTGTCCCTGTGACGGGACCGCCTGTCGCCCGGAGCGAGCTCCAGCGCCCGTAGGTCCACCGGAGTCCTACCGTAGGTCCACTCGACGATTGACCGCCGATCGGCGGCAGCAGCAGAGCGCGAGGGACCAGCTCCACTTTCGCACAGAATAATATCGCCAACGAGACCGGAATCAGAACCCGTGGAGCTGACTGTCTGTCTGTCTGACTGGCTGGCTGGCGACCGGCACCGTGGCTGAAGCAACCGTCTCTCGCCAGAGCCTAAGGCCTTGGGCGTAGAGTTGGAGGCACAAAGGGCATGCCTAATTCGCATTTTCCATACGAGGCATGCCTATATGTGTAGTCTAGATTTATAGACGTATATTTTAGAGTTAGGGATTGTGGGATAAGTGAAGAAATAAAACTGTTTTCACTTGGAGATTCTGCTCTAGTCTGTTCTAGGTTTTAACCTTTCATTTTTGTGTTGATTGATCTAATTAGTTCTTAATTTCTATAGAAGTATATTTTCTGATACAGTAAAATGTACGTATTATAATACGAACATGCCTGGGGCATGCCTTTTGATCTTGCAAGGGGCATGGGCATGCGAAAATGTTTGTTGTGCCTCCAATCCTACTTGGGCGCCTCTGCTTGCTGCTGCTAGGAAGGGAATAGTCAGAAGAGAGAGACAGAGAGACCCCCACCTGCCGATAAATCGGAGGCCCGGCCACCGGGCCGGTGGCCAGCCGGTGGGCCGCCGGTCCAGTCAGCGCGAGCGTGCCAGGTGGCAGGCAAGTGGAGTGGGGGGTGGACAATATGATTGAGCAGCGCGCGCTTCGTGGGGCAGCGCGTTCTGTTGAGGCGACTGCCGGGCTCAGAAGGTGGCGCCAGGAGAGGGAGGGGCTCGCAGAGCACGCAGGGGCGCCCAATGCGAGCACCACGAATCACGAATTGGGGCCGATTGCAGCTTTCGCGCGCTCGGACGGGCTGGTCAGAGAGCGTGCGAGAGGAGGGCATGGGAGGTGGTGGTGGTGTTGCGTGCAATAGCTCGCATGCTGGTTGACGGAGTCAACAGAGGAGGAGGACGAGCAGCGAAATTCGTCGCAGTGGGGTCGTGACTCGAAGAGCCCGCTGTGGGGCTGTTGGAGGCCCGAGCGCTCCCCGACCACTCACCGACTGTGGTGCCGAGGGCAAATAATAATACTCGTGGTCTCATATTTTATGCATATCCGTCGCCGCGGCGGGGTCTAAATCCCGCGGGCGTCGAGCTCAGCGGGAGTCTTCAGCCAGCCAGTTCGGTCCTTCGCCGAGGCGGGCTGTCGATCTCTTCGGCCCCCGGACTGGAGTGCGCTGAGGCGAGCAGCTCGCTCTCTCCCCGTGAGGGCCGACCGACTCGCCCGGAGGCGCCCGGCGATCGGAGCTCGACCGATTGGTAGATTTCTCGCTGCGGAATTCGTGTTCGGTTCTCGCAAGGAGCTGGGCGAGGAGAGGCGGCGAAACCGGCCTGAGGTTCGAGGCTGGGCGACATGGCGGCCATGGTGATGGAGGTGGGCACGCCCGCATTGGGCGAGGTTGCGCCGGCGCCCGGCGACGCGGGGTGGACGGTGCAGCTGTGCATGAGCCCGATGAAGAAGGGCGCGAGCGCGGGCGACGCGCTGCATTGGGCGCGGGCGGCCGAGGCCGGCGCGGGCAGCCACTGGGAGGAGGTGAAGGCCATGGTGAGCGAGTTCGAGCAGGCTAAGGAGGTGGTGATCCAGGGCGTGACGCTGTCGGTGGCGCAGGTCTCGGCCGTGGCTCGGAACCCCCAAGTGACGGTCGTGCTCGACGCGGCCACGGCCAAGGAGCGCGTGGACGCGAGCAACAACTGGGTCGCGCACAACATGACCAAGGGCACCGACACCTACGGCGTGACCACGGGCTTCGGCGCGACCTCGCACCGGCGCACCGACAAGGGCGCGGACCTGCAGAAGGAGCTGATCCGGTTCCTGAACGCGGGCGTGCTGGCGGACGAGGCCAGCGTGCTGCCGGTGGCCACGACGCGCGCGGCCATGCTGGTGCGGACCAACACTCTCATGCAGGGCTTCTCGGGCATCCGTTGGGAGATTCTGCAGACCTTGCAGAAGCTGCTGAACAAGCACATTACCCCGCGGTTGCCGCTGCGCGGGACCATCACCGCGTCGGGCGACCTGGTGCCGCTGTCGTACATCGCGGGCCTGATCACCGGGCGCCCCAACTCTCGGGCCGTGACGGAGGACGGGCGGCTCCTGACGGCGGCCGAGGCGCTCAAGCAGGTCGGGCTCCTGAAGCCCTTCGAGCTGCAGCCCAAGGAGGGCCTGGCCATCGTCAACGGCACGGCCGTCGGCGCGGCGCAGGCGGCCATGGCCTGCTACGACGCCAACGTGCTGGCGCTCTTCGCCGAGGTCGCGTCGGCGCTCTTCTGCGAGGCCATGCAGGGTAAGCCGGAGTTCACCGACCACCTGACGCACCGGCTCAAGCACCACCCGGGCCAGATCGAGGCCGCGGCCGTCATGGAGTTCGTGCTCGACGGCAGCGCCTACATGAAGGCGGCGGCGCAGCTGCACGCGACGGACCCGCTGAAGAAGCCCAAGCAGGACCGGTATGCGCTGCGGACCTCGCCGCAGTGGCTGGGGCCGCAGATCGAGGTCATCCGCGCGGCCACGCACGCCGTCGCGCGCGAGATCAACTCCGTCAACGACAACCCGCTCATCGACGTGGCGCGCGACAAGGCGCTGCACGGCGGGAACTTCCAGGGCACGCCCATCGGCGTGTCCATGGACAACCTGCGCCTGGCGCTGGCCGCCATCGGTAAGCTCATGTTCGCGCAGATGTCCGAGCTGGTGAATGACTTCTACAACGGCGGGCTACCGTCGAATCTGACCGGCGGTCCCAACCCCAGCCTGGACTACGGCTTCAAGGGCGCCGAGATCGCCATGGCGTCGTACTGCTCCGAGCTCCTGTACCTGGCCAACCCCGTCACGACGCACGTGCAGAGCGCGGAGCAGCACAACCAGGACGTGAACTCGCTGGGCCTGATCTCGGCGCGCAAGACGGCGGAGGCCGTCGAGATCCTGAAGCTGATGGCCTCCACGTTCGTCGTCGCGCTCTGCCAGGCCGTGGATCTGCGCCACCTGGAGGAGAACATGCTGGCGACCGTGAAGCAGGCGGTGTCGCAGGCGGCGAAGAAGACGCTCTTCGCCGACGCGGCCGGCGCGCTGCTGCCGTCGCGCTTCTGCGAGAAGGACCTGCTCAAGGTGGTGGACGACACGCCGCCCTTCTCCTACGTGGACGACGCGACCAGCGCGACGTACCCGCTCATGACCAAGCTGCGCCAGGTGCTGGTCGGCCACGCCCTGGCCAGCGCCGAGCCCGACGACGGCTGCTCCGTCTTCCGCCGCATCGCCGTCTTCGAGGAGGAGGCGCGCGCGCAGCTCGAGCAGGCGGTGCCCGTCGCGCGCCAGCAATTCGACGCTGGCGCCGCCGCCCTGCCCAACAAAATCCTCCAGTGCCGCTCCTTCCCCGTCTACAATCTCGTGCGATCTCTGGGCACCAAGCTCCTGATCGGCACCGAGTCGAGGTCGCCCGGCGAAGACATTCAGCTCGTCTTCGAGGCCATCAATGCGGGCAAATTGGCCGGCCCTCTGCTGGCCTGCTTGGATGGCTGGTCGGGCGCCCCGCTTCCCGTCGACGCGCCTCGTGTATGAAGGAATGAATGAATCTGATCGGCGGATCGGAGTCTCGTCGTGCGTCGAGGGCGAAGATTGTAGATAAGCTGATACTATATCCGGAGAGCAGAATTTGCCGAGTGCACGAGTAGGTCTGAGAATGAAAGGAAGATTCGAGCCCTCGGACTCACGCCTCTGCGGAGCGTGCGTGTGATTCGGTCGTAATGTCGCCCCATTTTGTAGATAGCAAGCAGTCGTCGGTGCTGGAGCTGGAGCAGCAGCAGCAGCCGCCTTTCTCCTCTGGTAGCTTTTAGCTTTAGTGTTGTACATACATGCTCATAAGGAAGAGCTCTGTTGAAACTTTCCTCTCATAATTCATGAGCTCCTCTCAAAAGGTTTCCGTTGCCTACAATTCACGCTCGGTGTCGTCTTACTCTCCTCATCGTCTGCTCGAAATTTTGAGAATATCTCGCCGTGATCAGATGATCAGACGCAGAAGAGGAAAAGTGGGGTCCAGGAAAGACAATCATGGTTCGTTATGTCTCTGAAGTGACAGCAGCTCCCGTTTCGTAGGGACCAGCTTTCCAGCTTCTCGATTGCACGAGGCTTGGCATTTTTAAAGTTGGTCCTCGGTCGAGGAAATCATGCACACTTGTATGTCCAAAAGCTTACGACCCCAGTGGGTGAATTTTTGCTTCTGTAATCGGCAATCTGCGGTGGCTGCCATGATGCGGTTTAGGCACATTACTTGCAGTATTCGTGCGTTGGAGGATTCGCTGATCTGCTCTTTAAGATGTGGATAAGTCTTTTGCATCCTAAGCACTGCCAGCGCTGTTGAGTTTGGAGCAGATGAAGAGGAGAAGGGATTGTAAATCGTGTTGGTCCGCTCTCTCCTAAGTTCACTCATGGAGCTACGAGTAAAGCCCCCAGACGTACTTACTACCTTCCGGAAGGCACCGAGGAGCACACCCATGCTCAAGATTACCAAATCCCGCCCAAATTTCCTCTTTCCTAGTTCACGCCTCGTGTTGTGTAAAATATGTTTTGTATTTGACCTGATGATATAGATCGCGAGAGACCTCTGGGGCTTGCGCCAGGATGCCAACGACTGATGCTCCAGACACGGAAAATGCTAATTAGGAGAGAGTAAGATCAGTCGGTTCATCTGTAGGTTGATCTTCCGCCAAAGTAGGCGCAGAGCAGTACTCTGCGCCTACTTTGCGAGGTACTCTGCGAGTACTCTGCGAGGTTAGATAAATGCTCGGCTAGATCACTCTTAGCTCAGCAGTAGTTGGATCAGATGATCGACCACACCCAACCGGCTACATTGCAATACTACCAGTGTACCGAAGTCACGAGCATTGCATGCCGATCCAAAGTGCTTCCGGATCGTGATTTCTGCTGATACGGACGGTCACGAAATTGGTCTTCAAGGCCAGATTCTGATCAACGTATGAACAGGGAGCTCGAGCCATAGACCTGGGACTCAGTTCGACTCGCCGAAAGGCACCGTCGAAGGAGAGGGTGACATGTGAGAAAGGAATCAGTGGAGAGCGGAGGTTCAGGAGGGGAAGACGGGCTTTCGATTCGAGTTCTAAAAGTTTAGAAAGCTATTGGACGGGAGAAGCAAGGAAGAAAGGAAGCGAGGGATGGATGGGTCCAGGTGAGATAAGCGTCTTTTTAGGCCTCAATTTTCCACGGCTGTGACAGATCTGAGACTGTAATAGAGATCGGTGGTCATGGTATCAAGGTTCTCGATATCGATGCTCCTCAGTGGCCTAGAAACACTCACGCAAGGGCCATCGTCAAGAGCCGCAGGGGAGTGCGTGAGCGCACGGCAAGAGGTGTAGAAGTACTAACCAGAGCATCTTTTGCCAGATGATGCACCGAAGGGACCCACAGGCCCTTCGGCCCCCACCAGCGGGGCCGCCGTCATCCCTTGGGTCCACGGCAAAGTGATTGCGTGATTTTGTACGCTAAGAGTCGCATGCAGAAGTGAAATTTTCCCTGCTTTTAACCTCGTAGGATTATTCAGGCCTGTCGCCGAGTGATGTCCTCGTCCAGACGTGCAGAAAGTCAGATTTTGAGACTAGAAGAGTGAAGAGCTGATGAGAGAGAGAATTCAGAGTTGACGTGAGCAGATGGTGGAAGGTGTACAGGACCGAGACAGACGCGCAGCTCGGATGTAAAGCTTTGAGGTACTGGGTGCACAGTTCGTGTATGTGCTTGCTTGAGAGCAAGCACCCACCAGAAGTACGGTGGTCGGCTCTAGTGCATATGAAGAAATTAGTACAGAGCAGCCAATAAATGGCGCTCTGCCATGCAGCAGATCTGAAGCAATCAGCGAACGCTCACAACTTTGCAACAGAAAAGTTGCAAAGTGCAGCTGCTGCGGTGAGTGCCAACGAACGTTACGAAAAGAGTGGCCGCCATGAACGAGCGTTCTCATCAGCAGTGGTCATCGAGGACAGAGGGAGCTCCTCCTCCGCCTCATTAAACTGGAGCAAGTGCTGAACACTTGTCGCCTCGCTGAGTCGATGTAAACATGATGGAAATCCCAGTGCTCAACGTGTTGGAAACTTAGATGTGATACCTCATGATGTTCGATGTGTGCGAGCATGAAGTGAAGCTCGTTGCGATCCGCGAGCATCGGCTGTTCCAGTTCCGATCTGCACGATCTTCGTGACCAAGTAATGGCAAAGTCAAACCACTGTCTTCGTCTCACCTCTGGCAATGTCACCCAGAAAGCCCGTTCCTTCGTGCAAGCAAGATGCACAAACCGGGGACGGAGGTATGCAACCAGTCTGGCTAGGGCACGCGGATTCGCAGAAGCACTGCACATGAGCTACTGCGTTTCGTGAGTTGCCTGGTCGTACCACCACTGCCAAGTCTTTGCTGCTGTTATTTAATTGTCATCTTCACAAACTTCTTAATTGCTTCTGGTATGTGCCCCAAAAGCGGATTGTACTTTACAGTTGTCTCATGCACAAGCCTTGAGGCTCTTCTCATGCAATTCAGGTCTCCATTCCCCCGACACCGCCACACTGTCTAGAACCAACGTGCGCAAGCTTGCATACAGCTTGTGCACTTCGCTTCAGTGCAAGACTAAGCGAGGAGATTTTCTTTCTGTTGTGCCTTCTAAAGGGCTCTGTTGGCAGCGGATTGAGAAATCTGCTAGCTGTGGCGGAAAGACAAGACTCGGTTCTTGACGGGTGTGTCCATTGGTGTGGTAAGAAGGCAGAGGTGCTAGAAGTCAAACACTAAGGGGAGCTTCCAATTCACAATTGGCTCCCAGGGATTGCAACGCTCGCGTAGGATGGTGTACCTGCTGCAGCATAAACATTCACATTTGTACCCGCTCACATGGGCTAAAACGGGTATATTAAATCAGTTGCTCTGAAATGAGTAAATGATAAATTTACTATGTTTCGGAATATCACAGCACGCAAGACTCGTCAGGCCACATGGATTCCTCATGCTTAGCTCATGCCACCTGACACTGCTTCGACAATATACAGCAGGAAGGTCCTGAGTATGGTGAAGTTTCATGTGAGACACAAGTTTGCATTTGAGCTCACATAAAGTTTGCTTCAAGTAAAGAGTTCCCTTATGATCAAACGTGGTACGTCGAAAGATACTAAGTTAAAGACTACATCCCTTTAATTAATAAAAAAATAGATCGCTAGGCATCAAATACCGAGAGAACGTGGGTAGCCTCATCAAGTCCAGAGGGAATGATTCTGGAGGTGACCAGGGCAAATCAGCACTACGGGCAAGGAGACCACATAGCAAAGCCCCTCAGTCTGCTCTGAATTTGATTTATCTTCCAGTGTGATATCGCTGAGCTAAGTTCCTTTCTACTTTTGAGGCACCTGGTGGCGATCGTGTACCGTGATAGATCTCCCGCGTGTTCCTCACGAAGTTGCAACCTCGCGGCACAACCTCGTGCGTGTTCGATCAAATACGGTACAGAAGTGTTAAAACTGTGGAACATGTGACTATCATGACAAGTAGTGGAGAAACGGGCAGAGCACTGCAGCCCTCTAAGGTTAGCATGGGCGAAATTTTCACAAGCATGCAGATGATAATTTATAGATAACATGTGCGTTCAACACCTTGCATGCAGGTTGTGCTGGTATCTTCACAATCTAGGCTTGTCAGATGAAAAGACTATGAAGTACGCGACATGAGTTCTTTAATTTGTATGAACATGAACATCTGTTTGAGTCAATACTCCTCAACGACGCCGAGTTAAGAGTCTCACAATGTGTATATTACAAATCCTCCAACAACGTAGCCACATCTAGAGGCCACTGATTGCCCTACATATAGTTCTCAAACCATCATGTCTTCATATTCAGAGTCAAAAATAAGCTGTCCATTGGATATTGCCAGTGCTTCTGCTAACAATTCATCGACGTCAATAAATCTCTCCTCGGTCTTTGCTGCCTGCGAAACGAAACGAATTTGTCTCAGTTACTTTCTGAATCGGCTTGCCAGGTAAAGACTATAATCCTGAAGACGCTTCCAAGAGCCGCTCGATTTCCAACCATAAATTTTGTCAGTACCAACAAGGGTACTCGACAAAAAGGTAGGCATAACCGTCAGTCGTTCTGATAATAATAGGCTCTAATACAAATTCCTCCCATCAACGATCTGAAATTGTAAGATATGATAACATTCAATAGCTAAGTAAATAATCGGGCTCGAGACAAAAAGGATGAGAAAAAATGGAACATCCCAAGGGCGTTAGTTCCTAGTGCTGTTCTAACTGAACTGAGTTTTATCGGCCTGTAACAACTCTTGCTGCAAAATATAATACCATCGAGTGAAAGCTATCAGGACTCTGGAAAAAGAGTTCCTGAAAGCGTCTGAACCAAAAGGCTAAGACTTTCTTAACTCAAAACAACATTCAGCTGAATTTATTCGCATGTCTCGATGTATAATAATAACTCACCAGTGCTTCTGGAAATATGTTTATCACGTCTTGAACAACGTCCCGAGATATAGTGCCCTCCATCTGGAAACAGCACGAGCTTTGCTTAATATCAACAACGATACACTTTGAAATCATTGTGTGGGAATTTGAGCTCAAAATAAGTCCCACTAAAGTGAATAAGCGAGAAACAAAATGTAGTAGTAACAAAATCAAGCAGCCATTTTGGTGACACATCACAACAAACTAGACATACTTTACTTGTACATGCTGACACAAAGACTTAGATTCTTCCTTGTCTTCAACAAAGAAAGCCAAGAAGGCAAGGCTGTCGATGATTGCCCTAAAACTGGTGAACATTTTGGACGTGGAACAGAGGAGAAAAGCCTGTCCTCAGACTTTCAGCTGAGGGATTGCTTTGAACAGCAGATATCCTGTAGAATGTGGCTATGCTGGTATGGCATCATCCGACGACAGACAATTTTGAGATTCAGAGCACATGCGGTGGAATTCCTGGGAGAGTTTTTTAACCTGGCCAGTTTCGTATCCCTCCTCGAACTCCTGCATCGTCTTGGATGCGACGAGGGCCTCGAACTCCTTTCCAACTTTCGCAAGAGCTGGATCCGATTTGTGACTACTGCAGCCTCCACCTCCACCTCCACTTTTACTGTCACTCCCTCCGCAGCAGCTGCTGCTTCCTTCTCCTTCTGCGCGACACTGCAGTCGCTCCAAGCTTCTTCCTCCGACTAGTTTCAAGTTCTTATTCAAAGATCGAGGAAATGACAGGTTCGAGTGTCGGGTTGAAAATTCATTCCGTACACAGCGTGAGGTACTCGCTAGTGAAAATTCTACGCTTGTCCGGAAACTGACCGCGCATCCTGTTGCTGACATTGCAGATAATTCTCACGGTCTCTAAATTCGGCCACAATGTGGACAGTGCTCGACAGATTCTCGTTGGATTACCTGCGTTGGATTGAGAGGAATCAGCAGTGTTTTGAGGTTCAGTACTATGTCGGTGCTATTATCGAAATTGTCAAAATGATTGCGCATTCCTTCATGCCTCTGACTACGAAGGACAGATTAGCATTCTGTCTCAATGAATTAAGAGAATAAACAGATGAATAGTTGCTCCTCGTAGCTCAGAGTGACAAAGAGGGCAACATAAAATTGAATTCTGGCCGTCCAAGCAACGAGGAACTAAAAGGCACGAGTGCTGCGATGCAGATACACAGAAAAAAGGCCACCGATCATCAGTTACACCATATTCCTCCAGGACATCTGCAAGCATGTGGCAAGCAAAGCTCAGCTCAGCTCAGGCGCAATTACCAGGGATCATACCTCTTCTCTATTCAGAGCTGTCACTCCGACGTTATGACAGTTCAGACATCCGATGGAAACGTAGCAGGGAAGAAATTTGTCACATCCAGACGAGAAATCAGAATACTGAATTCTCTGACGGCAGCATCGCCAAATTCCCCGAGAGAAGGCGAAATCGGAATGCAATCTCGAAAGCGCGCGGAGAATCAACCTGCGTCCAATGAAGAAAGGTCGAGGTTGGCGTGGCTGGATAACTGAACGTAGGAGTCCAGGTAGGACTCGACGACGCTGACTGTAACGATGTGAGAAATGTACTCCTCACTATTCAGACATACATACTGTAATGTGTCATATGTGGCAATCCACGTAATCAGATGTGAAATACACAATGTGAATACGTATAAATACTTATCAAGACAATACGTATTTTCTCAGAAAGGATAAGTGGCAACCGCAGTATGGAGGTCACGGCACAGTCCATCGTCTGGACGTAGTTTCGTTAACGTCGTCGTCGGCGGCATCCACCAATCACATCCGAAAGCGAATTCCAACATCTTAGCGAATCCTGACCGTGGATCTGTGCATCATCATGCCACATCATCGATCCCGGTCTCTTCGAGGGGCTGTGCATCGGCCTCGGTGTACCTCATCGGCCGGTGAAGATGAGATCGGATCGCCGGCGACGTGGCCGTCGATATCCCGATCTCCGCCACGTCGAACGTCTCGGTTGCGTGGAGTTGTTGACGCTATCTTCTTGGACTGACGGAGTTCCGTGAGCCCCATCGACTTGCGAAAGAGACAAAGGACTGACTGGCTGGCTGGCTGGCTCCACGGACCGGCACGGTGGTTGACGAGATTCGTCGACCGATTCTCCGAAGCCTTTAAATCTGAACGGAAGAAATCATTCAGAGCAGACCCACGGATCATAAATTGGTTGGGCAGACGAGAAAGTGTGTGCGCATTATTTAGGGATGTAAGTTATGAGGAGAGGAGCTCACCGTGGTACTGATTCAGTTCTATTTATTGACTACTTACTTCTCGCTCGAGGAGTCTGCAAAGGTGGATACCTGCTTCAATCAGAAATTGAGCTGCTCGTCGAATTCATGGCTTTAGATGACAGCCCTCACGGGCTCGATTTGAGATAAGGGGAATTGATTGAATTCCACCATATTCAAGGAGACTTCCTCTTGAGTGCGCATGACCTCAAACCTCGCGTGATCCACTGCAGCGAGGTGATGGACATGCACGACTCTGGAAGAGCGAGTGGCATGAAATGCTACGAGCTCATCATAAACAGAGCTGTTCTCAGCCTTCTGCTGCTGTACTTCGGGTTTATGTTTTCTCGGACTGGAGACTTGGACGAGATGATCCAACACTTCAGGAAGTACCTGAGCCCAGCTTCAGCTGAAGCAGATGCACACCGCGTCAAAGATGATTACCCACTCAAAAACTTGGACTTGGCCTTGGATCCCGAAGTGCACCAGCTTCTCGACATGCTCAAAAATGCCTCCAGAGAAGCTCCTCCATCCGTGAGTGATTACCAACACATACACCCGAATTCGGTACTCAGGTGCTAACAAAACTGTCTCGCATTAGAATAGTTCCTGAAAACCCTATATAAAAACTGACGATAACACATCCATAAAAAATTATTACTGCTCATAACAGATGGCCCTTACGCACAGAGGGGCATGAGAATGGTGATGTAAACGCAGAGACTAATCCTGAAAAATCTTGTTTCTAACAAAGCTTTCGACGGATTTTGGTGAACCAGAAGGGTTACACCCGTTTGGATCGGGCATTGTGGGATTCAGAAAACAGCTGTAAATCAAGAGTAGAACTGCCGGAGAGGTATGAACGGAGGAAGCACGTCGAGAACATAGAGGCGCCGATGGGATTCAAAATTCTGATGGAGCAGTACGAGAAGCTGCACAGGAACTGCATCCGAGGATCGGGCAACCTGACGAGTTTGTTCTTTCGACATCAATCTGGTGATGATGACGACGGCAATGGCTGTAAGTTCCTCGTAGCAGAAGCCGGTAATGGTCTGGGCAACAGGGTTCTATGGATGGTGTCCACTCTGCTGTACGCAGTGTTAGCTGGCAGAGTGATCCTCATTGATCCTCGGTCTTTAATTCCTTCACTCATGTGCGAACCATTCTCCGGTTCATCATGGGTAGCGCCATCGGAATTCCCTTTTGCCGATTTGAGGCCTGATCTTTGGGTTTCCCCAGATGAATTCGTGGCTGGTATCGATGCTGCCGCTGCGAAGAATGGGAGCAACATCACACTTCCTTCGTTCAAAGCTGTACGTGGAGATGATTCCTGGGGACCCACGAGCAGGTTCTACTGCCCCATGGAACAGCACCTGTACTCTCGAGTCAAGTGGGTCACTCTTGGGGGATGTCTGTATTTTCTCCCCGAGCTTTTTGCCATTCCGACCTTCAAACTTGCACTGGAGGCCACTTTCAAGAACAGAGTTCCTCTCACACATCTCCTGAGATCAGCCATGCTTCCTAGAGATTCGGTGTGGAACAAAGTCAAAGACGTCCTAGATGGTCCCTTCACACAAGCCGATGAGCTGATCGGAGTGCATGTTCGTTACCGAGGTGGATACGTACAGTACCAGAATCTTAACGCTCATGTCAATCACAAAGTTCACCAATGCTTGTTGGCGGGCGGTCTACTTCGTCCGGGTCATCATCCTCTCACATTCACTAACTCCAGCACATTAATCTTCATTTCCTCGCTTTACCCTGGTTTACATGACGAACTAGTCAAGCTTTATCCACGAGGAAACGAAGACCGAGTGAATATACTGCAACTGAGCAGTGAAGGTGAACAATATTCAGGGCTACAGATAGATGAAGGTGCCCTGGTGGAGATACTTAGCCTGAGTTTGTGCGACGCAGTTTTGATTAGTCCCATGTCCACATACAGTACGCTGGCTCATGCATACGGAGGTATGACTCCGTGGATCATAAACTTTCAAGACGATCAGGGACCATGCACTCGGGCGCAGGCTTTGGATGGATGTTATCAAGGAGCCGGTGTATTTTACGTATGTCCGCTAGATCCTGCGGTCGATAAGCAGCCTATCATGAAGTTGGTTCCTTCTCTAAAACCATGCCAAGACTCCTCCGGAGTGCAGCTAGTACATTGATTCTTCTTATTACATGGGACTCTAGGTGAAAAGACTCTAAGTTGCGCACGATCTCTTCATATAAACTTCGAGGGAGAGTAGTAAAAACCTGCCATTCATCTCAACACCAAAAATAATGACATCCATTCAGCGTCCAAAGCAACACATTCAAATGAAACGTAGGACAGTCCAATAGAATATAACTGAGCACTTACAAAGGCGTAAAACTTGCCATGAGTTTTCACTTTGGCTGTAGACTAGGTCACCGAATTCACCATCAACGTGGTTATACTACTGTACCTACACCGACCTTCCTACAGTCAAGCTAATCTGTGGGCTACACCCTCCGCTGGTTTTACTACTCCTGGAAACCTTGGATGGAGTCCGTGTCTGACTGTCAGCCTAACGTGGAACAGTACAGAAGATTGCCTGCGACAAAAGGACCTGCACGGTGGAATATGAATGGCATACACTGCCCAGCTGTCCTGATGCTCTGACTGCTGAGACTAATTCACTATCTAGCAAAAAAAAAGACTAGCTTTTGCATCACAGGTCATCAGCAAGCTTGCTCTGGACAGAGCGACAGGCAAGGGAATCCATGTAGTTACTGGTCAGTTGGCTGTTGGCTTCAATGTTTGAACGTTTATAAGAAGTGCACAACAGCAAACAAATGCCCAGATCTGATATAATCAGGAAAGGTCACAAGGGTTGCCGCCTTGCAAGCTCAAGTTCGCTCAGAGTTAGATCAAAACATCACCTACACCATCATTGCAACAAGAGTTTACGATCAAGAAAAACTTCTATTGACTTATCTAGTTTCATGGATAAATGCTAGTATAAAACTCTATAGAATGATCTATGTGACCGCTAACTCCAATAAAAACGAAGGGAAAACTCTAGTTCTGTTCATTTTACATATGAGCATAGTAACAGAAATCCTGAGAATTATACCGCAATAGTGTCCTTCACCTAAGTGCAAAAAACTGATGCCCTGCAAATCTGTAATCTTCATTATCCTTCACTGTGGTACTCGTCCTTCAACTCAATAATTGAAATAGTTTACAACATATTATCATAACAATCCAGAAACGGAGTAGGCAGTCTCTTCGCAGAGCAACCAACCTGTCAAACTTTGAACTTTCCGACATGGTGCAAAACCTAGTTGGCTACTGGTGCGGCTGAACCAGTTTCCTCTTTCAGCTCATTCTCGGGCGCTGATTCTGCTACCTTGCTCTTGATAATATCCTCCACATTTGCGTCTAGTGACTTCTCTTTCTCCTTGTCCATAAGGTGACCATCGCAATTATCATCCATAACTACGTCGTCCTTCCCTCCATCTTTATTCACTTCCTGCTCCTGATCCTTCTCCACCGCTTCTACCGAGGTTATCACCTCGGCATCGGTTTCACCATCCTTTCTCATAACTGGAGTGGTTCCTAGGTCTTTGGCTTCCACCTTAACTTCAGGATTGTTTTCACTCCCCCCTTCTTTCCCTACTGTATGTACAGATGTAAGCACCCCACAATCCTTCCCTTCCCTTAAAGCCATGGCCGGCCTCTCGCTTCTGTTCACATCGTCTTCTACCACGTCTTTCACTGGAGCTGCGTTCTCATTTACCTTTTCCTGCATAACATTGACTGACCCGTCGCAATCCTTCTCTTCTGATTTGGCATAACATTGAAGATCGCAGTCCTTCACTTCGTCCTTGAAATTAACCTGGGATTCAGAAATTTTAGTCTCATTGATATTTGATCCGGCATCGCACTCCTTTACGTCCTCTCGAACGCTTACCTGCGGATCACAATCGGTTCCTTCCTCTTTAGCTTCTGCTGGAGTATTGCAATCCATTTGTTCCTCTTCTACATTTCCCGGAGGATCGCAATCCTCCGCTTCATCTTTGACGTCTGCCGGTGGATCGCAAACCTCTACTTCGTCTTTGAGATTTGCGGGAGGGTCGAAATCCTTTCCGTCCTCTTTGACATTTGTCGGCAGATCGCAATCCTTGGCCTCATCTGCATCAATCGATGCGGATTCCGAATCCTTCACTTTCTCGTCAACAACAGCTGGTGTTTCGCACTTTCTCAGGTCGTCTTCAGAAATTGCTGGGGTATCCGTCATCTCCTTACTAGCGCTCGTTAGAGGATCCGAGGAGATCTGATCCTTCTCCTCCGTCGCAGTCTTCTCTGCATCCTGACTTATCACCGTGCTTTCACCTGCCGGATCTTCCTCCTTATCTTCGGTTGTGCTTTTGCACTCCCTCTCAACCTGCATGGGTTCGGCTGGGCTATCGCAGACCTTGTCTTCGTCTACCCCTTGAGCTTCGCTTTCGGTAACCTTGTCTACCTCTATGGCTTCGATTTTGCCGTCACAATCCTCACCTTCCTCCGTCGCTTCGGAAATGGGGGCAGAAACCTTCTTGTCTGAAAGTTTCAATTGGCTTTGACAAACCTTCTCGTCCTCTGCATTCATGGCCGTGCTATCAGCAGAGAGCTTGCAGTGATTTGATTCTGTTGTACTACTAGAAACCTTATCTTCGTCCTCTGGTACCGGGGCAGGGTCGCATTTCTCTTCTACAGTATCCACTGCGACCTTTCCTTCCTTGCGTCCTGCTGTGTCGGTCCCTCGTGCTGTGTCGTCCTGATCCTCCCTATCCTCGGCCGCAATACTAATGAGTTTCTCTGTCTTCTCTTCGTCTACAGAAGAAGACGTAGTTCCGCTCTTGCCCTCGTCAATCGACTCCTTTCCAGCTAGAGCCTCTACTTCCGATGGAATATCAATTTCCATCTTCATGGCGGTGCTCTCACAGTCCTTCTCGCTATCTTCCACTGCGCTCTCCTTCGCAACATCGAGCAGCTCAACCATGGTCTCATCATCTCCTGCTACCTCAATCTTGGCACTATCAACCTCGTTTGCGTTGGAGAAATCTTCGTCTTCGGCTGCTTCTGCCGAACAAATTTCACCGCTCTTTTTCGAAACCTCCGCATCGGTGGCAGTGGCGTCGCCCACATCCTCCTCCATTTCCACATCTCCATTTTTGGAGCACTCTGCTTCAGCACCTGTGCTCTTGGGAGGGGAGGAAGTGGCTTCGGCCTTCTTTTCGGCACCGGTTTCACTTCTCGAAGCGGATGACACTTCGCTCTTCTGAGATTGAGAACTCAAACTTGCTTTGTCGGTGACTGCTGCGGTTACTTCGCCACTGTGATGGTTAGCCGAATCGGAGCTTTGACTTGACACTTTGATTCTCACCTTACGAGGGAGCTTTTGAACTTGATCAGCTGTCATGTTTTTGACAGACGAACCACTACCAGTTACCTTCTCCTGCTTTGACGACTGCGCGGCAGCAGTCGCAGCTGCTGCCGCCGCCGCTCCTGCCCTCGTAGGTCTAGTACTTTCTTTCCCGGCACTGTGAACCACTGGTTCCGGCTCCTGCACTACTGCGTCGTCTTGAGGGGCAATTTTGGCCTTCTTCCTCGGGGGTTTGGAAGAAGCCTCAGCCGGCCGTTCGTCTTCCTCGTCCGATTTTTCATCGTCCGACTTATGTTGTGATTTCATCGACACCTTGAGTTCATCGTCTGCTGCAAAAATCTCCTTGATAGCCCTTTCAAGCTCGGGATTAGTGTTGATTTTCTGAAGTTGCTCGGCCATGTTTTTCCTCATGGCGGAAGTGAAAGGCGTGATCTTGTTGTGTGTACAGAAGCATCTGAAACGAGCACGGCGCCAAGGTACATCATTGTTAATGCGAGCGTACATGGGCATTGAGAAACTACGATCGAATGGCTCTGTAAACGACTTGCACTCTCGCCAAACAATCCACCACCACACGAAATTATTCTGTCTATTGCACTTACGTCTCCTCTGTTCCGAAGAAGGTGACAAAGATTCTGTGGGGTCGCGCCTCGTATCCATAGTCTTCTGGCTTTTGAATCTGTAATCACGGAAAGCCAAGAGGAAATCGATACCTCGATCAGAAACTTACTTCCAAGTATATAAACAAGTAACCGAAGAAAATCAGAGATTACGCCGAAGAGGGCAGGGTTTGTGGTGGGAGGAGAAAATACAAAACTGGGCCCCAAAAGGACAACTGAGAGCAGTCATTCGATTCTTCGAAGATACATAACAGGGGTGTGAAGGACAACTTGCATGGCTGACAGGGATAAGAGGGTTTGAGCACGCGAAGCCATAGACTGAAGGACAATCAGTTGCTGAAAGATAGACGACTAGAATACAAAGAAACTCGAGCATTTCATAAAGAAAGCCCTGACACAAAATTTGAAACCCAAGAATGAAAGGGTTTTCTTGAAATAAGTCGAACAATCGTGGCACCATAAAGCGGGAGAGCTTGCGTGCAAAGCTTGTCGAATGCGAATTATTTCATCAGTACTAAGAAAGATCGACATGCAGTGAAGATTGAAGTAAGCAGAAAACGACTGAAAGAGACGATTGAGGGACTCCAAGAGGTTGTGTTTGAGAGCAGAACATAATTCAATCATTTTGGAGTTTTCTATCAGACGGCAGAGAAATTTCTATATTTTGGATGCTCCTCGTAAAAAAACAATCGATTCGAAAGGATGTATGCATCAAATTCGACAATCGAAGATAGCGGACGGTCTACAGTTAGAGAAGAACATGTCGGAGGAGACAGGAGAGCCTTGAAATACAAATTGGTGCTTTTTCTGTCGACTGAGAATTAAGACAGGAACTCGGAAAAAGCAGAAACCTGGGCAGGCCATGGCCGGTGTCCTCGGAGCTTAGCGACTACCAGATCACCCACGAGCCAATCCCGTCTCTTCGCTGCAGCTGCTGCAGCTGCCGCTGCTGCTGGAGTTTTCCTCTTCTTCTTATGGCGCGGTGGCATCCTGCCTGATTTGAAGAACCAACTCTGCTCACTTTCCTGCACTAGCTCTAAGCTGTAACTTTCCCTTCAATCTCCTATGTCCATTTCGAACCAATTCCACCTGTTGATACCACTGAGACCAGACCGCGAAGAGAGGGAAAGAAGGGAGGAAAAAATCCGAGCCGAAGCTCAGGCTGGCCGACAGGTCGGGAAGAAGCCCATTTCTTGCTCGAGCTCCAAGAAGGGGCAGTGCGGAAGCAGAAACCGGATAGAGAAAAATGTCAGGCGAGGTTGATGTAGCGCAAACCAACGAAGCCCACTGTGCGCTGACTGTTGGCGCCCAGAAACGAGAAGGAAAACCCTGTCTACGAAAATTGGTCGGCCCCACACCGCCTCCCACCCGCCTCTTTCCGCTGATCAGCACCAAGCACAATGGCGCGAGTGCTCCCGACCATTGCCGATGCCTCCTCGGACTCCGCTTTCTTTCTCCACGCTCGCGCTCCTGGTCTCCCTTCCCTTCTCCTGTCTCAAGAATTCCCCCTAGCGCTCCCTCCCACCACCACCACCACTGCACAACTAGTCCTCCATCTGCCCGTGTCAGCGCATTCACACGGGTAATTGTCGGAGAAAATTGCAAGAGCCCACCAAAAAGTTCCTCCAACTAACAAATCGTCCTTTCCCGATATCGCTCCAAAACATCGAACGAACGAACGAACGAACGACCGAACGACCGAAAGAAGGAAAGAAACGAAGGCCCCAGCCAAAGCCCAGTGCCACAGAGCTAATGCTAGTGCTCCTTCTGCTGCTGCCGATGCTGATGCTGCTGCTCCTCGTCGTTCGAACCACCACCTGCCCTGCGGCCTCGCTATTTGCCGGACTAATCAGCGACTGTGTCCTCGACCGCTCTCTCTCTCTCTCGCCCGCCGCGGACGGATGGCTTCGACGCAGCGCAACGATGGCGGGAATATTTGAGCGAAATTTGGCAGAATTTCTCCCCTTCCAGAAACAACTACGCGGGCACGTACCGGGCTCACATTTCTGACCGACGACTCGAACTACTCGACTCCTCGCTCCCAAAGCCACCACGAAACTGGCACAAACTTGGCTGAGCTTCCCCTTTCATCCCCATTCCTCCGCTTTCCATCGGATTTCGGCGCCCAAAGCCGCGACTCGAATCGCGCAAGAGGACAGGGCCCCGACGCTACCGCCTGCCACGAGTTTGGCCGCACGTGCATGCCTCTAAACAAGCAGAGCCCGCCAGTTACTTTGGGGGCGCAATTGACTGCGCCACTAGAGTACTAGACGCGACACTCACAGACGCAAGGTGGAAACAGTTCCCGGCCTCGTATACGTTGGGGCCCTCCTCCGTTAACGGTCTCTCCGTATCTCGGTACGTCGCGGGCTCCGGAGCGGAGCTACGAGAGAGCCGGCACGTACGTCGTTCCGCCCCTCTTGACTTTCCGTCCGTCCCTCTCCGTCCCCCAAACGACAACGGGTGTTCTTTAATTGGCCGATCTCGGATCTTTGCCCCTCTCCACGACACTGCGATCGTGGTCTATGATTGCGTACGCCCGTGTCCAAAACTGGCCTTTGTTCCCTCTTCACTTCGCTTAACTTCACTCTATTTTCTCCACGGCAAAGCATATTTTCCTGTATGCACGCACGTAAATCAGCACCGATGTAAATCATCCTATGGGATTTCATTGGATAGCATCATACGCTGCATTAAAAAAAATATTATGTCGATGACCCTTGTAAGGAGAAGCTATGGGACGGGGTTATAAGGGGAAGACAATGGTTGAAGTTGGAGTTCTTTAATACAGCTCTTTCAAGTTGTTTGCATTAAAGTTGATACTGTGACGCTAGCATTGGAATAAACTGGCTCGGTCTATGAAGTTTGCATTCGAATTACATATTTGCTTAAGTTGTAGTCTGGTCCACCTAATACCGCCGTTCTTCTTCTCGGTGCGAGTACAAATGTGTATTCGAGTTTGACTTTAAATCGCTGAAGTTTAAAGTTGCAAATGTATGAGATCTTAGGCCGATGTCTTACCCCCAAACAATGTGTTTGGAATTTTGGATTTTTTGTAGTGAGAGTAATCGTAATTGAAAATGGTAATGACTCATCTTTATAATCAAAGCGCATGAAAATCCCTCCAGATTAAGGATCACTATCAAAGTTTTTCTGTCAAACATATACATCGAATCCTCATTGACTTGAAGGTCGTCTGGGTACGACTTGGGTGATTTCAGGGGTTTTTCTCCAATTAAATTTAAAGTAGAAGGATACATCCTTTCTCAAGCTTATATTATGCTGATCCTTCTATTTCAAGAAATTACTGTTGAAGGTAGAAATATTTTATAATTTAGCTATCCACATGAAGCATAGGTTAATAACATAAAGCAAACCTGATTGTGGGAAAGGAAAAGAGACACTATTGAAATTTTAAGAATGCGGAAGATTGACGGCTACACTTGAACAAATCTGCATGGGCTTCATAACTCCATATTACTACAGAACACCCTTCAAAGTATTATAGAAGATTATCCACATAAAAGGGAATATGCACATAACTCTGAAGCCGCATTCACCAAATAGACTATCCTCTTCTTGCTGACCAAACCTGCTGAGGTTTGGTTAGCAAGCTGACAGGAAGGTGGCCACTTCCCTCCCGCCGCCACGACGGCAAGTTCCTCAACTCACACACACAGAAAACGATGACGAAGCAAAGACCCGAGGTCAATGACACTGACGAGAGAGAGTACTCTGCCATCTCTGCGTCGATGACTCAACTCTCGCACTCCCACCCCGACCTTCGTATCGTAACTCAGTCCGATGTGCGTGCTGTACAGCTCTCAATCAGCTTCTCGAACGGGGAAGTGCCCCGCTCGCCACTCGAGCGAGCGAGAGCAGAGGGCGACAATGATTCAGCATCAGTGGCCTTGCAGTACATTGACTCATGAGTAGCGCGTACATTTGCCCGAGGGGGTAAGCCGAGAATTCAACCTCCTCTAACTGCACAGCAGCGCGCTCGCAGTATTGTGCGGTGGCGGAGTCCAGTGGACTGCGTATTTTAACGGCGCATTCACGTGATCTTTCACGCCCTGCAACGGTCAGCGCTCGCGGGGGTGGGGGTGGGGGAGGGGTGCCTCGGTTGCGCGCAACGGAGCTTTAGACCAGAATCAGCGGCACCCGCAGAAGCCTTTTGAGCACCGCGCCTTTTCAAGAACTTCTCGCCTTCACCCCGGCGGGGCCCACCGACGACGGGCCCCCGGAAAAATACTCTCCGTCTCCGTCGTCGTTCTATAATTGAAGGACGGCTCGGGGAACGCAACGCAGTCCGCTAGACGCCAAACTACGTGTCGCCCGGTGGATGCTTGCTAACTGTCCCCCCCCCCCCCCCCCCCCCCAAAATAGATTCGCCGCTAAACGTAAATCGCTTGCTCCGTCACGCGAGACGGCGCTATTAGCAGCGGAAAGTGGCCCCGCCCCGCGTCGACTTTTGGCTATTTGCTTAGCCCCGCCGTTTAGCGGCGCAAAGTCGTCGATTGTTTGATTCGCGCTCACCTGATCGATAATACGACCTTCTTCGTTCTGACGTCTGCATTCACGAGCGACCATCCACCTCGCTTTGTCATCGTAGCAGCAGCAGCGGCAGCAGTCCCTCGTCGTCGACCGGGAGGGGACTGTCACCTTGGACCTCTCTCATTCAAAATCCCGCATGCCGATCTTCCCTTGTTCATTCTCGGTGCTATCGCACTCCGCAGCTTGGCACAACAAAAATGTTCATGATTTTGATTCACTCGCGGATTCCATCCAAGATCATTCGTCGCTGCAGCTCGAGGGTTGAAGCCATCTCCTGACTAGACAGGCCGCTGCGCTACAGGCAATATACGACTAGCTCCTGGGGAAAGTAAAGGTGAATGAAGGTGAAGGTAAAAAAGCCTCCTCAATAACGAGAAAGCCTTACTTACATGAAGCCCCCATATGAATACTTCTTATTAGATCTACATCTATTTAATGCTTCTGTCACCACTAAGAGGATTGTACGGGCTATAGTCACATGTGAGATTCAACCGCTCAGTTAAGCGTGTCCATTTACCATTCATATCTCCCTATAAGAGTCCGCGAGAAAGAGCGATCTATTTGTGAAAATCTAAAAATTTCCTTCCTTCCTCGTACCGACCTAGTTATTGATCTCTTGTTTACCCGAATTGTAGATCTTATTTACCGCAAGAAATAAATATATTGTACTCTCAGGGGAAAATCACATTTATATCCTAGGGGAAATGAGTTCTTAAATTTGGGCAAACAAGACATCGATCTAATCAAAAGTTGATGAATTTCAATTCGTGGACTTTGGACACCGGCAATAGCAGGTTAGCGTTTATGTTAAAAGTGATATACCTCCGTACTACCAATTTTTAAGAGTAACGTGACCTGCATGTGGGGAGTTTTATATTTCTTTTGAGCTCGAATACAGAGGAGTTAGAAATAAGTAGCGATATGACGGACGAACCATCAAGCCATACATGGGTGAAACTAAGGGGGTAACAAGGGTAAATTCTAAAATATCGCAATTGTAATTGTATCAGTTCAAACATTATGAATAGTATATGATATGCACATAGTCGTACAATAGTGTGATTACTTTCGTATCAAAATTCTGTGCATAAGGATCTAGATCAAGCACCTGAGTTACTTCTTGGAAATACATATTTTGATGTTGTCTTTTGATGAGTATGACTTAAACGTGGAGTTCCTCTACACTCGTCAGAACTCAACAAGAAAAATGAAAATTATATATTCTGTCGTTCCAAGAATTTAAGCACTTTATATAATTAATACTGAAATCTTGGAATTAGGTTTATAGTCTTTTGAGCAAGATATGCAATAAGACAAAAAGTCTACACTTCTTGTGAAAGGAAAAAAAACAGAGAGGGAGAGAAAATTTGGAAGAAGCCTTTGCAAATTTTGATGGTTTCAATACAAAACGCTATATCATTTGAAATCTTAAACTGTGTATGATTTGGCACGATAAGAGATTTATTGATAAGATAGGGATAAATAATAAACTCTTCAACTATTTGTGTGTTGTGTGTTTATTGAATGAGTATCAAATTGACAATTGGAATAAGTCAAAAGTAATATGTAAGAACTGCGTGCTTAGTAGTTACCTCTTGAAGTTATATATCACATAAATCAATCATAAGTGTAGAAATTAATTATTCTTCAGGTAAGATTTCAAATATGAAAATTCCAATGAGATGTAATTCAAATTTAAATAGAAATCAGGTTAAGAAAACGTGAATTACACTAGAAACAGATGAATTTTTCAATACAAGTTCCGAAACGGTTGTAAATAGTAAAAGGACATAGATGTCAGACTTCAAATGTATATACCAAATCATTAAAACAAAGAAGAACTTGTACATTACGGTGTAGTCACAAAACATAACAAAGTTCCGTCTACGTGGGAACTAGCACATTTGTAGTTTGAAAACTTCATCAAAAGAGTGAGGTTCAAGAGTCCGAAGATTACTTTCACAATGATTTTACTTTACTCGGCCCCGACATTTTTGTTCTTTCATTCCATACACAACTAATTATACTAATTATACTCACTGACGCCAAGAATTGCACATAGAGATAAGTCCAATCGTTTCCTTGTTTCCCGATTTCTTCCCTTTAGATGGCATGCACAGTGAAAGAAGAAGGGGCCTTGTCGAATCGAACGGTCCGGATCGTCCCGATTACGGGACCTAAATTAAGACTTCTCAACGTGCCGCTCGAGCAAGAGAAGGCGAAGTCAAGTCGCAGTCCACGTCCTATTTTGTCTTGTGCGCGAGCATTCGAATAAGACCTCCCCACAAGTACGGAACCGGATGGAGCGTACGGGCAAACGGACGGACCGATGGACACCGTTCTTCGCCTCACTTCACTTCCTTTGGCTGCAGCTCGTGGTGACAGGAAGAGGAGGATCGGATGGGGGCTATGGACGTTACCGTCGAGCATGAGAAGGTCCCACCGCCGGGGGCCTCCACGATCATACGGCGCAGCCGAGTGCAGCGATGGTGGAATGGGATGCGCACGGGATTGGGCCGGTCCCGTTTCGGGCTGGACCTGGAGTCGGGAAGAGCTCACTGCTGTCCCCTGCCTGATCTTGGTTGACCTTTCCGAACAGAAGGAACCGTCTGGACGAGCTGAGCTCGGAAAGTTAGTTGTGAGAACTCTCAGCGATCTTGACACGTCAAATCTCAGTCGAGCAGTTTTGGCCTGTTCGAGAACTCAGATCCTCCGACAGGACGGAGCCGCATCCGGTGTTCATCTGTATATGAGATTTGACGTTGCCGCTTCACCCTGGAAAGGCGATGGATCGAAGGGGATTCGATACAGAGATGTTATATTCGAAGAGTTCCTTCGGTTCTGTCAAAGCTCGGAGCTGCGCTTTCACTGCAAGCTGGATCGCACCGAACTCCGTACTCGTGGTAATTATGGTCTGCTTCATGGCGTTAATGTCTCGGCCCGACGCCGGTTGAAGGGTCGATGTGCAGTACCAACTCTGCCCAGCTGTGTGAAAGAAGTCCATGAAATTCATCAGAGCTCGAGCAGTTGAAGATGTGATGGCTGCTCGGGAGAAGATTAGATGGTTCTCGACTGCCTGGGCCAACACTCCGATCCAGGGCAAGAACTATTTGAATAGCTCGAGGACTAAAGCAGGAAATTGCTCAATTGATGCACTCTAGATTTCACTATGTTCTCTTCAACATACATCAATTTCCAACTGTCACTCTTTCTGGTAAGTAGGCGGAATTTCACAAATTCCGTATAAAAATTCAAGGAAGGGAAATTCTTCAAGCTGACAAGTAGTATCTGAAACTCCCAATGATAGTCAGAAATCCAAACACCGCGCCTGAGGGTCAATGGCTCCCTTGCCTTCTGTTGGCTCCACTTCTGGTTCTCGAGACTGCTCTCGTAAGTTCGCTGCGCTTTGCTTCAGCATACAATTTGTAATTAACACATGAGAGTTTTAGAGCACCATGCTTCATGATTGCTCTTGCATAAGGAGGTACTTTGAGAGATTAATCTGCTCCACGCAGGTTTGACCACTGTATTAGACCTTAAAATTGGCGTCTGCCTGCACATCCTTTTGAAGTTTTATATTGAAGTTTTCATACCAAACCAAGGTCCCCTAGCGGATAGCACTGAATACTCCACCTTGGACCCAATGTTGTCGAGCGACGAAGAGCCACATACAACACTAGAACCGGAGTCATTTCATGAGCTTGACGATCGACCTACAGATCGTTTCAGCTGAAGCTCGTCATGCATAGTCATGGGCAGAATCACACACATATTATCGTGAATAGAGTCCAAGATCCTTGCAACAGCTTCAAAACTGAACTTGACAAACGTCACCAATCTCGGACTCTTCTCCTTTCACGAAATCCTAATATTTAATTCGTCTCGCTGATTCCTTAACTCTTCATCTCTTGAGTTTGTCACTCATCTTTTCAAAGGTTGGAACACATCGAACTTGACAGCAAGATTGATTTACGGACTTATTAGCGTGACTTCGATAAATAACTTGATTCCGTGAGCATCCATGAAGTGATCTGCGTCTGTAGAATCCTCACATGACAAGACTGCAGAGATTTGTTTTCATAAGGACTTCTTTATAGCGTTACAGGAGGTTACTGTCGTCAATGAATCATCGGATTAGGTATACGGTCTGACCTTAAGAATGATTGAGGGAGAGTAGTAGAGAAAACGCTTGGTTGTGGCATAGCAGATGGAGAATCAAAGAGAAAATCATGTGGATTTGTAGATCATTCAACGCTTCCAGGTTTCGGAACTTGGCATCACTTTCGCTCCTCCTTCAGGTGCTTATGTGACGTAAAACAGATGTGATCGAGCTCAATCACAAAGAAATCGACACGTACATGTGAATCTTACAACATCACAGAATAATTCTCGGATGAATTACTCTACAGTTTCTAGATGTGAAACCTCGAAACCTGTGAGAACCTACAAGATACTCAAATACCGACGAGGATTTGGTGGAGAAAGGTCAATGCCTCAATATTAATCGCAACGAACTTGTAGGTAAGCGGTGGCAACTTGTTCAACTGATCGAACAAAGAATCTACCAGCTGATCTCTACTCTTCTCATACAAAAGTGTTGATTCACTTTTGACAATTTTGATGTCTAATTTACCTTGGTTCCTTCCCTACACCATCTAGACTACAATTCTTCAATCCAGTTCATTCCCATGCTCTTGGGAGAGAGATAGTAGCTGTACACTGTAGTATGTAACATATTTCAACGGCGTGTGAACTTGCAGGAAAAGTTTGCAGGCTGTGATATGAGCAAGAGTGAGAGGCCATGCCTCTCACTCTTGCTCACTCAGTGACTCTTACCATTACCGTGTAGCATCGACAAAAGGTAGAGACAGCTGGAAGCAAGGAGAATGGATCCAGCGAAGCACAGTAGATCTACACCTGAGTGAATGGGCACTCTCTTGCTCTTTTCAAACATACCCACCAGTAATATCATCACAATGACGTGTCCGAGCTTTGTCTTCAATTCATCCAGAGAACGGATTTCCAACCACTTCGGCCGCTCCTGTTTCACGAAAATTACAGAAAATGTTACCCAGGTTATGCATCAAGCTATGCTCGTAAGGACTGACTAATTGGTCGCAGTCTGAACTTGCCCGGTGACAAGACATCATCTCTAATGCTCGTTCATAGTGAATCAAAAGCATAAGTATTTTACACTTGAGTAGCAGATTCATCTGCGACGGATAGAATTGACACCTGCAGAGTGAAGAGACCGAATAAGTTGGAGCCACGGAGTCCTTTCCCTCTCGCAGGGGCTCCATTCTCACCCGTGGAACCAGGTACTTCCAAGCTGCTGACGAAAAGCTCATATAATCCCATGCCAAAGATCAGCATGACTGTGCCCATGAGGTAAACGTCTGCATGCGTTGTAACATATCACGAGTTATGAATGGAAACAGGTATCTGTATTGCATATAGTTGGACGCACGATCCTCACATCTCATCTAGTGAAATATATCATGAAATTCAAGGGTAGCATCTAGGAGCAAGGGTCCGAATCCTAGACAAGACAAGGTTTCTGAACTTTCAGACGAAGGTATCAACATACGATCTATACACGAATGGTTTTTACAGTCCAAGGAAGCCCAATGGGCCAGAGCAGAGGAACCCTTGCTAAACTTCATTCTGCTCCCAACGCAAGACGTACATTTGATTGGTACAAACAATTTGCAGGTATCTTATTCCAGTTGATACAAACAGAAGGTTAGCCAATTACAAAAGTATCAGCCTTTCCTTGATTGAGCTCAAGGCAAGAACTTACCAACAGCCTCAACGAGGTAAAGGATCACTTGGCTACTCCTAATATTGTGAAGGTAGGCCCTGACAAACTCCTTGAATGAATGTAGCACGAACATAGAGCCCTGCATAAGATACTCCATGTAATGAATTGTCCTGATCGTGCAATTAGTGATTACTTCCGCAAACCAATGACACTTGGATACAGAGATTGATTTGAACAGAAGAGTTCCGAAAAAGCTTCAGAAATATCGAAATTTCCAAAGATTAACCCGTGTGATTTACATTCTTCTAACAGAGGTATTCATATAGTTCTGATCCATGACAGAATGCAGAAAGAGGTCAGAGTTCGCTGATTACCTGAAGGAAGCACAACATCGAACCCAGAAGAGAGCCCACAACTCCGAACAAGGTTAGAAATCGGCAGTCAAATATGGCCTGCAATGTGGGAAGAAAAAAAATCTCGGGATCAGAAATGTTCCCGGTTGCCTCTGTCATGGCATGTTGGATTCTGCAGCAGCTAGAATATAGAAGAATTTAGTTGGATGATGGTTCAAGGTCAGAGCAGATTTCATAAATATAATCAATGCCATGAACGAGTTGCGGTCAAATAATTGACATTTAGAGGACATCTTAGAGGGATCGCAAACAGAACAGCACCAAACCACTGCGGGAGGGAAGGAGTTAACTACCCGCTCGATAGCACCTTCAATGCGCTCTGCCAGCGTGGGAGGCTTGAAGACTCCTGCCGTGGTGGCACTTGACTGCTGTACATAATTTGCCTCGAGCAGACCGTCCAATGTCGATGCCGAATTCTTATTATCAGCCACAGCATATTGAGGTATAAGACCGCCATCAACAATTCCTCCATCAGATTGAGACGCCCGAATTCCCATCCCTTTCCTCAACATGTTCGGAGAAGGTACTGACACAGGGTTCCATCTTCGGCGAGAATTGTGCAAAATTCCAGATTTTAAATTCGCCTCAGAGAATAAAGAAGGGTTTGATCGAAGTCTCGCAAACATACCAGGTTTTTCTACAATGAAATGATATGCCCAATCCTGGGTCTTAGCACACGGAGTACGATATTGTTTTGGGCTGAGGATCTCAGTCGTACGCATGCACATGGCCATGTGCATACGAGGGAGCAACACCTTCAAGGCAAGAAGGATTCTGACTGGCCACGCCTCGCTTTCTGAGGAGAAGAGTAAAATCTGCAGAAACTCGTCAAGTTCCGCTTTTTCCTTCGTCTTATAGTTAGGGGACTGTACAAATTCCCCTGCTGTTGAAACTGAATCAAAGTTGGAACTGAAGCATCGGACACGTCGAAAATGAGGGTCTTCTGCACGGAAGGTATGATGGTGTCCACGGTTCAGACCTCTTGTAGCTCTTGCAGGGAATGTGTATCAGGTTGGACTTAAGGAGGGCAAATTGTGCTCTTCTCAGGATCCATAGATGTTAGTTGAAAGTGAAGGCTTCCCGGACCATCTCCCCGGGCGATGTACAAGAGACTGAGAATTCGTGAGTCCAGGTAAGGCGTTCATCGAATATTCAGCATCTCAGAAGCATCACTCGATCAACAACTTGCTGCGGCACTACGTCAGCTTGGTCAAGGACCACTAATATCAGTACGAGCGTTTTTCCTGGAATTGAAATCATAGGCAGTTGGTTGGAGAGTTCGCAACTCGAGAGGCACCACCGACCGTACGTGCTGACAGGCCTAGCAAAACTGGCGGTGAAATTCACCGATTAGCTGTGGTGTAAAAGCAGAAGGAATTCCGATCGGCAAATGAAAATGCAGCAGATTAATTTTGGTCTTGCTCATCCTATCTGCACCTAGACAGTCCTAGGCACACCTTTTCATCCCACCTCTACTAGCATTCCTTTTCCAAAAAATTGCCAAAGCTCGAGGGGATATGGGCTGTACACCGGTGCCATAGGGAGCAGTTGGTTGGTCGAGGGAATCAGGACAACATTAGGTAGAACATCGGTGGGACCCGTAATAATTCTACGACGATTTCTGATGAGTGAGGTCTTGTCCAAAAACGCATCTCATGTTTCAAAATTGTGCTGTTTAAGCTGTTTATTAGCCGCTTGAATTTGCCCAGAACAAAGTTTTTATCATCAGCAGCCAGAATCGAGATCACGTCCTCCACTGAATCTGGGGTAGGTCCAGAAATCCCAGCATCTGAACGCAACTCCCATTCTGAGACAAAATCCGAAAAGGCTAATGGACTAGCAGAAAAAATCTTACAATGCAAGCAGAAGTAGCAACGTGTCCCTGAGAGTAGCAGTCAATGTGTTTGTTTGATGACCACCGAATTGACGAACGTGGGGAACAAGGCCTTGAGCTCTGTAAAAGGCGAGATTCATTGATAGCAGTCGAAATATCGGGGCCGAGCAGTGGAAGCCACAGCCTCAGGAAGCAATAAGAAATCATCAATGAAGTGGTCCTGCCAAAGTTATCCCACTCGCTCATCACGGATTCAGATTCACCTCTAATGAAAGCAGCACGGCCACCATTGGAGGTGTGAGCCAAGGTCATGTCTGCATGCCCTGGCGCATGAGCGACAACACATTGCGGTGTGCATCTCGGCGTACCCCGACACCAAATACAGCAGTCTGTGTACACAAGGAGGCCAGCCATGGTCTCCCGGAGAGGGAACGCTCCCAACACTTGGAATCCACGTGCAAAGCGCACAGATATGCCTCGGACACTACGCGTGAAGGACGTGACAGATGGATCGAAGGAGCTCGTCGTGACACTCGTCCACCTAATTTAGCAACTCACGCGGAAGATGTCGCCGTTCCTAAGCTCCTCGGGAGTTTAGCGAGGTGGTGCAGCTGAGCGTGTCCGAGCCAGGGCTCCGAATCCACCATCCGGCCCAAGTTATCATGCGGACAGCGCTTCTACTTCTACTTCTATTTCGGAGGAATTTCGGAGACTGTTACGATGTTGAAGAAGATGTAGTTGTGGATTTGGGCGATCGGTTCCAGCTTCCTTGGACATGCAGACATCAATCTTCGTGTAGACTTTCGCAGCCCATACTCACGCCATCATGGTGTGAGTACTGTATATTGCCCCACGTACATCTCGCGCCCTCCATCACCGCTTTGATTGTCAACGAACGTGAAACTTCTACAAAGGCTGTTTGGAGATCATGAATTTATCATGGGGCTAAGAAGATCAAACCGCGCTCCCGGGTTCTCATTAGAATCCTGCTGCATCTTCTTACATGATCCGTATTGAATGTGGAGTAAACTTCAGACCTGTCCGTCTTCTCTAGAACAAATTGTAACAATGTCATGTCTTTCTGCCGCCAAGTGCGAAAGTGGTCGTTCGGTTTACCATTCCTCTCCTCTTCTAGCTCGAATGTGAATGGTACAATGGGTAAGTGGTCTGAAGCCTGCAGTGCAACTACGATCTCTCTCTCGCTCTGCGCCACACTTTATTCTATATTCTTCACCAGTACTCTCGCTACTCGAGGTGAAACCTTCTCTGCGAGGCCCTCCCCTGAAAGGCCCTCTTGTCTGTCGATATGTATAGCACATATGTTTGAGATCAACGTGGTACATTCTACTCAAACGACTGTAATGGACCTCAAAAGAAGGTGCAGAGTGGGGGCTCGCTCGTCGGATTGACATGTGACAACATGATGTGGGGAAGGATTAACAAGTCTAACACCTAAGGCTCCTCAATAAGGGCTTAGTTTCCATTTATTGATGTTGAAATTGATTGAGCTCCATGAATTCGCGTGTGCACACAAGTGAACAACATCAGAACTCATGCCAGCATACAAATACAGCGTTTGAACATTTGAACTTCGATCTGATGATTAAAATTCTAATTCTAATTCTAACCTACTTCAGCTGCAAGTGGTAATAGTCGGGAGTGCTTGCTCCAATTCTTGTTAAATGTAAATGCTTTAACTTGAGTTATAATGAATGCATGCACTATATTGATCATGACCCTAACTCTAAAAAGGGTCATGAGCAAGAGAACTCTACTGACTAGGAATAGACGAACGTTAGGACCTACAGGTGGTGGGATGAGCGGATGGAATGACTGACAGATGTAAGAGAACGCGCACATATGTCTAGAAAGGAGCTAAGGCCAGTTCACAGCACATTCCGGAGGAGTTGTGTTGAACCTCTTGGTGTCAGAGCAGTAGTCATAGATGATGTAGTTGGACTTAATCCACCTCAGATCGTCGACCTGCTGGGAAGTGAGGTTCTTGTGTGCAGCATCACCGTACCAGCTGTTGAATAATTTGGTATAGCATTGGTGAATTTCCCAATCTGCACCGGTCTCGACTGTGCAGGCGTCCACATCGAAGCCAGTGTAAGAGGCAACGAATGGGGCTTTACTCCAGTCGCACTTGTCCCGACCTCCACGAGTAGCCCAAGCCTCGCCGTTCCAAATGCTGGAGTAGATGTACATCGGCTGGTACTCGAGGTAAGGGAGTCCTAGATCCTTGCTGTTGTGGAAAACTCGGATGACCTTATCATCCACCAGGAACAAGATCAGGTCCTGGTTCCACAGAACTCCGTAGTTATGGAAATCTGTAGTCGGATCGAACCACAAAAAGATGCGCTGCTCTCGGTCTCCTTTCCCTTCAGCGAAGACATTTGTCTGCAGGATGTATGGCTCGCCGGTCACATTACCCAAGAACTCGAAATCTAGCTCACACCAGTGCTTGAAAACCGAGGCCAGATAGAAGGAAGTGACAGTTCCTGCAGAGTTGCCTCCTGCAAGCTTGAGATTCATGGACAGACGGCCGAACAAGTAAGGATACTTGGACCGAAATCCAGATCCCGAAGTCTTGTCGAGGCCGAGCTCCACCTCATGACCAACTTCACCAGTCGGGGTTCCAGGATACTTGACAACATGTTGGCCAAAGGTCAAGTAGAAGTCCTTCCAGAATGGGGGTGGCACCTGAGGTCCCCACTTGGGATCATTCGGCTTGGACCACCCACCGGGATTATTCCACTGACCGTCAGCTCTTGCAGTGGCGAATTGGATCAGCAACACAGCAGCACAGAAACAAAACTTCGTCGTTGCCATGTTCACCTGCATCCAAGGTTGATGTGGGAAGCCTCTTGGTTGATTCGTAGCTGCAGCTACAGCTTCAGCTTCTCTCCCTCACTCTGTCAGCTGTGAGGAGATCTTGTTCTAGAAAGTGTTGAGATTGCAAAATTCAGAGAAGTGCAGAGTTTCTTCCTCTCTTCCTCTCTTTCCTGAGAGGAAACGGATTCAGATGATCATTGCTGCGAAGAATGATTGCTTCTATACTGAACTGGGAAGCCCTGGCCGCAGCATTGCTCTTGCCAGTCGCCCGTCAAAGGGAGGACGTGCAGGGCCATGTTCGAAGGCAAACGCGGAAAAACGCCGATGGCTTCCATCATGCACAGCGAGGGGGAAGCATTATCGAGGAGCAAACTGGTGCTGACATCATTGTCCCTGTTTGCTCAATGTTGTGTACACGAGCAGATCATCGTCTGTGCCAACTTTGTTGCGCAAGTCATTCAAAAGTCGCCTCCATTCCAAGACATGAACATGTTTTAGCTCGTAAAGTTTGAATCTGCTCCACTATACATATATTCCTGGTTGATTCCTGGCGAATCTGGGCTCGACTGTTACTGTGAAGAGATGCTCCATGTCCTATTACCTTTACTCTCAGTAAAGGTACTTACTGCCACGCTCACCTCCATATACTGCTACAATTCCTTCCCACTCGACTTCCATGTTACCTTCATGGACTGTGAGTGTACATTTTGGGCTTGTAAGAGTTCCGACCGACTAGCACGGAGATTCTGATGCTTACAGTCAAATGTACCCTGTGATTAGTGTTACCCTTGGGAATGGTAAAGTCAAATGGTAGAATATTGATATGGAATTTTGGACCATGAATTGAGATTTAGAGTGCCAGTTCTACAGTCAGTGGTGGTGCGTGGGTTAAATCTGGATTTAGTGGTGAACGTGTGAAATAAAAATTAGAACCATGTCTAGTGATTGTGACTTGTAGTGCACGACTTAACATTGAGTAATGTCAGGCAATTTAGATCCACAAAGAGATGAGAATAAATAAAAACATATGCACGTTAAGTCGCTCATATTTCAAACGCATTCAAAAGTTCATAAGGATATATAAGGTTGTGGATGGAAGTTGATGTTGATGTACAGGAAGATGAAAAAGTAAGGCATAATCATCTTTACCATCTAAGTAGCATCCAACCCAATTCAATATTGGGATATGATATTCAATTCAATTCATCTTGCTTCTGCAAAATGTGTTGATTGCTAATAATATTGACAACACTAGTCAAAGTGATCATGGAATCAGTGATCACTAGCTAAACTAAAGTTTGGCAAGCTTGTGATACTCGAATGTGGAAGTTATTAACAATGTAAGACTACAATATTTTAGATTGTTGGATAAGAAGATTGATTTTTTCTGTTTACTTCAATATTTAAAATGTTGGATTTTGATTCACAGCCCGTTATCATGAATAAAGATGAAATTCTTGTTCTTTACTTGCAAAAAATCATATAAGAAAGTGTCAAAAGTTAGAATTAGACGTCATTTGTAATTTCTTGTGATGTACCATCCCTATACGTCATTGCATTGTAGTTGCACTTGCACTATTGTATGATTTCTGAATATTACAGCCAATGAGTTCTAACAGTAAATAATAATAGAAACCAACCTTCATCTTCAGATATCGATATGCAATCATATAAAATAATGCTTTATTTTTCAAATAGTGTGATCACCTTTTATTCATTATTCTACATTTAGATAATATGAAAAAAATGGATTTCATATGAAACACCTTAAGTAAACTTTTCATTTATTTATTCATACAAAAACATTTCTGAAATTAAAAGAAGATAAAAAAAATCTCAAATTTTCATATATAAAATCAAATTTAATCAAAAACTCAAATTTTCATGTCTACATAATTTAAAATTCAATTAATGATAAAAAATCCTATTGAAATTCATTTAAAAAGATTATCCTGAATTAGTAAAAAATTATTAAGTCGCTTGGTTATATTTTTAAAATATGTCAAAATAAGAACATTTAACTCTTTTTTAATTTCCAAAAACAATTACATGAAGAAATACAATAAAGAAATATAGAAATGTAGAAAATGTATAGACTGTAAAATTAGACTTCTAATGTGGAGGTAATATAGTGAGAAAAAAATTTCATGTTTCGTCAAATTTTTATAATTTTTCTTTTACTCAATAAATTTATGAACGTAATGTTTTATTTTGGAATGTAATTTTAAAAAAACCTGATCACGTATTTATAACATTTAAATTTAAGCATAAGTATCATAAACTTCACTTAAATCTTTGATAAAAAAAATATCTATATATGTGTATGTATGTATGTATATGTGTATGTATGTATTTAATCTCATAAATTTTAAATGTGTTGTCTACGGTGTATAGATATAATTATGACATAAAATCATTCTAATTAAATGACAAGGATTTAAAAACAAAGTTTTAGTATTTACAATAATCTCAAATAAACTCAAATTTATGTATTCAATGTACAGTAATTTGACCCATATAAATCAATAAGATATAAATCTAATATGAAAGAACGGAAACATTGTTTTTAAAAAGACATAATAATCAAATTGAATGGAAACCTTGTATTTGAAAAATATTTTAAAATTGAAGGAATTATAATAATGAAATTTTTTTCCGATAGATCTAACTTTTATTGTAATAAAAGTTAGATCTATTGGAATAAAATTTTGGCATGAAGAAACTGGAACATAGTAATTGATCTATAATATATATCCTAAAGTGTAGTTTTGAATTTATGTTTTCCAAGACAACAAACAAGATGTATTTATTTCAGTACAAATGTAGCATTTTTACATATCAGACTGAATTTCAACAAACCAAAATGAATGTTATATCTAAATTTGATGAAATTTATGAGATACACTTAAATAAAAATTTTGAACCTACAAAAATTTGAATATTTCTAATATCATTTTTTAAAGTAATTTTAATGCCTATCTATAGAACACATGAAAAACATATATTAAAAAAATTATGCTTTCACATGATAAGACAAAAAATATGAGAAGAATTTTTAATTAGAAAAAAAACTCAATCAAATCATCTATCTAGTTTCAAAATGTGTTCATTAAAGGTTATATTTTCTCCGAAGGGAATAAATTTCTGACATCGGATGATAACCTTAGGTAAGTAAACATTTTAGTTCATTTGCTTTGTTTATTTCACGCATCAACAGAGAGTTTGAGTATTTTTATAATTTAAATTTGAAGATATTTTGATGGATGTGATTCAATATAAATATATTATTATATCATTTAAACCACCTAAGGGGTTATAATAAAATTGATATTTCAGGTAAGATAATTCTTTACTTATAATGGAATATATTGCTTCACGCATGAAGGAAAATATTAAAAAATATTACTATGAATATAGATAATCGAATATATAGAAGGTTAGGCCTCGTCGCATAATTATTGAATCAGAAAACGAAATTCTTTATTTTATTTTATTTCGAATCTTATGATAGAAATTCAAAATTTATTTCCGCTTTTGATGACATATGTTTACTATTTTGATGATCATGATATTTAGAATTTAGTTTGAGTTCACCCAAAAAAATAATTTGAGCTATGATATTATCTAAGCAGATGCATTATGCAAATTCTGAGCTGGTGATCACAATTTATTGCATAATAATACACCAATTATGGATATCACTGTTTTTCACACGATTCTATGAGTATGTGAGATTCTAATTTACTACAAATGTTGGAAATGACCATATCTGTTATTGTCAGACATGCCATAATCTACAAAGTATGATCTTTTTTCTAAACATAAAAGTTATGTGGACATGTTTGAAATTTACATATTATACATCTATGATGAAGCAGGCATCATATTGATATGAGTTTTATTTGAGTGGATAAGTATATCTCCATTAACACAAACTCTCAATGCGAGGACTAATGAACAATGAAGATGTTTATGTTGCAATATGTATGAAAAATCTGCATCATGACTTTTGTGCATAATTAGTTTTAACTATAGTATATACAAAAGTAAGAGCCGATAATACAATTTCTGTCATTTGCATTGGATTTATCACAAGAGTGGATATTATTGTTATAAGAAGTTATCAAGAAGAAGAGCTAATTTAGATATCCTCACGTGCAACATTACCTTGTGTATGAATTTGAATAATCGCATGTTCAAAGCGAGTTTAGATTGAAAAAGTCAATCTTTAATGCTCGGTGGATGAGTGGAGTGTCCATTGGACCTTGTAAGAGTGCAAAATTTTTATTTTTTGCTTCATACTTGTATTGGTGTATGAATATCCATGTACATAAGTTATGTGTGACAAGGGATTATATAACAATTTCCATCGTGGGGCTGATATAAATCACTTTCACGAGACCCTATGATTAAAATCACGAGACCCTATGATTAAAATAGGGAGGTATGGTCAATAAGGTCTTCATTCCTTGGTTAGCTTTTGACCACAAGCTACTCTGTATTCCAACTTTTCCAAGTTTGCACATGTGCTACATGCAATCACACTCATAAGTTAGTCCCTGCCCGAAGGAGGTCAACAAGGTGCTTGTCCTGTCACTGCTGCTCAGTATGATCATGGGCATGCGCAATTTCCAGAGGGAGGATGTCGGAGAAGGTTTTCATCACAGAAATTCACAGTCTGCAGACTCAACTGTTCAGGTTTCCTTCGATGGTGACAGGCTCGGAACTCCTGATGTGAATACGTTGTGCATGGTGTTTCGGGCAAGACCTGATCCTTATGGATACAGCTCAATCATGAAGGCTGAACAATGGTCTTCATGCAGATTGTGCCAATGTCTACTCACAAGCAGATATTTGCAACATGGAATTTACATGCCGCGGATAACGTGTTTTTGCACATGATAGCTTGATCTTCGCAGATTATCCGAATGGAAAAGGTATGCAGGAAATATCCCGTGAGGGTGATATTAGCTGCTCCAGTCTTCATAGTCTAGTTTTCTCTTAGTCAGTGCAAGTGAACATGATCTGCTGGATAATAATGAGTGGTGGACAATTCCAATCTCTCTAGCAGTGGGTAATTAAGATCCGTCAATTTGCTGGAATCATGCTAAAGAATCACGATGACGGGAAACTTTATGACGGGAAACTCACTAAGGCTTAAGAGATGCGTGAATCATAAAACACAGTTGGATGACTTCAGAATGCAGGTTAAACAGGAATATAGTTTCTGAGCTGAGTGAAAAAGACCTAATGCGCATCCTGCATGAAAGAAATTATAGTGGCCAGACAGGTGGATGAAAAACACATGTCAAGATCGAAGGTGTGTTCGACAGCATGAAGGAAGATAAATAGAAACTGGAATGCAGTGTGAGCATCGCAGATCATAGGACAACACAGACTTTATTTTAAGGATTCGGTTCTCATTTCTGGCCTGCAAAAGACAAAGATCTAACATAGTAGATTACAACTGTTAAACGAGGACCTGGGAAGACTCAAAGGGGAGACACAGCTCACAAACAGAAATTTTCAGAGTCCAAAACGTGTGAGGGGAGAGGTATAGACAGCACATGAATCCAATTGTCGTACCATGGAACAACAATTGGATAAGGCCACGACCAACACACAACATGGAAGCCAGAAGGAGCCAAGGATGGAGCAGTAATGCTTGGGCCCACAAACTGCTTCGATTCTTTCAAAATCACATACCTACAGTACTGTACTTTCTGGAATGAGAGTGAAGTAATGTGTGAGAGAAAGCCCAAACAGTATGTCTTGAGTTTGAAATCAGGAACCATCCCTTCACATAAGCATTGGTAATTACAACTTCATGTGGGAAATCTTAATATAGTTAAAACTAGCTTGTCTTGTATTACGCGGACCTTCTCAGACTGTATCAAGTTTCTTTCATGAATACCGGAAGTCAGTCAGGAATCCCAATTAAGATACATCTGAGTCCTGCCGATCGCTCTATCATTGAGCAGCATGATTCTGGGTACTGATTTTGAATATTTGATTTTGAGAGAAAACGCTGTACATATCTCCCCTCTTTATTAATCACCAATATATTGAATACAATATCATTCCAAATACTTCATAAGCTAGTGTTTAGTTCTTATAGTCATGTAGCTCAGATGGAGGACCTCGAGAGGCACCGGGGTTGGAGTAATAAATCAGACTAGAAACCTCACCCTTCTTTGGTGAGCATCACGCGGTCGATGCCACCTGTGAGGCTCCTCTGCAAGGCTGCGCAGGAGTGCAAACACTTTGGTCTGATTGTATGTTATGTCAAATGAGCGTGTCCATGCTGTCGAATTCTCTATAGCATCCAAACTTCTTCGTTATCCTGAATTTCTTATTTCATTTATGGTTAAAGAGAATTTATATGTATGTCTGGATTCCACTGCCGTACCAGGATGTAGCTCAGATAGTAGACCTCTCTCCTAGAATGCGAGAGGTGTAGGTACCTTGCGATTCCTGTCAAGTCCCCTCCCGGAAGCCGACTTCCCCTGTAAAGAGTTCCGTTACTTTTCTTTATGTAAAAGGAAGTCAATCCTTGAACCCTGCAGGTATCACTTTATGTAGTTATAGGTAGTACAGAGGCCAGTGGAGTGACACTCACCTTGACCCAATGTGTAGGGCTGAAGTCCCCAGTTTACAGTAACTCTTCTCGTCACTCTGAACATGTTTTGAAGACGAGTGAGGACGAGAACAGTGACACGATCAGCATTGCACGACTGTGTTAGTTCGTGTACCCAGTTCAACCCAGACTGAAGCTTTCATATCGATCAAAAGTAAAGTTTATCAATAACAGACAGAGCATAAACCTGTACTCAATGAGAAGAACATAAGCTCCATGAGAACGATAAGATCGAAACTTTCAAGTTCCATGAGAACGTAAAAGATCTAGACCTGAACTATTGAGCTCAAACCCATGGAATAATACCATCGAGGATCACCTAGATCGGCCTCGTTTGTGGGTGGAAAGATGTAGAATCATATGCAACTGTAACCAGCCTCATGATAAGTCGTCCTAACCCACAACCATATTACCTTGGGGTAATATGGTTGTGGTTGAAGAAGTGCAGAAGATCTTTGATTGTAAAGGAGATTCATCTTTTGCATCGCCGTTGCAAATTAGAAGGAGGCAGTGTCCGTGACCTCAAGCCGTTCCGGACACTTACTCTCCTCTTTGGCTCTCGATGTGACCCACAATAGGAGACAAGTAAGATCCTAAGGTGCCATCGCAGTTGGCTTTCTCACTTCATAAACCTTCACGGTGGCCGTAAAGTCTATATCTCAAGCATCACTCTCATTGTCTTTGTAGTAGCAGACAAGAAGAAACTTTTCTTAGGCCATCTGAGTTGCTGTGTCTATATTGCAACCTTATCCTCTTGCTGAAAAGATTTGTCTAGTTCTCACCTCTTTGCAACTCCAATCACGGATAAAGTAAGTGCTTGTGAGATTTATTACAATTCTGCAAGTGCATCATGAATGCAATCACAACAATGAACGCAAACCGGATGCATTTGGTTCATCAATAGACTGAATTTAGGCAGGGGAGATAGCTTCATTATAACTAACGCACAGTTGAATAAAGTCTCCATTAATGTCTCCATAAATAAAGTTTACATGCTGATCAACTAGAGGGCTCGACCAAGTATATATAGACATGAATTTAGCAGATAACTAAATTAACCATGCTTAATAGAATGAAGGAGGAGACGAAATCCACACGTACGTATGAACATATTAAAAAACATTCATAAAGTTATATGATAATTCTTGAGTATAATCTATGAAGTTAACGCCAAATGCACCTCTTACTATCTCCCAAACACACGGTGGTCACAATATTATAACTTCTGATTTCAATCTGCAGCCTAGAAACTGTGGCGTTGCTCTTTCGTCTTGGGTCCCCGGTCGTTCGATGGCTAGTGAGATGGTCGAAAAGAATCTATCCGAGTGTCCCTAATAAGTTGAATTTAACAACCTCTGAAGCACCTCCTCATGTCTGTAGAGGATTTAGACACACACAGTTTGGACATGAGACAAGGAAATCGTGGGACTCCGATTGAACTGCCAAATCTCTACCAAAGCATCGGTTGTCTTCCAGCCCTGGAACAGGGAACCACATACGCACGCAGGAATCGTCAACATGCAAGGTTCGGACTATCCATGAGCAGATTTGCATTGACTCATCTTGATCGATCAATTACGTGTGTACCTGATGAAAAAATCTATTTCATTCATGAGGACAAATTATGCATGTCACGAATAAAAATCTCTATAAGATGTAGTAAGAAATTATCCATCAATACATTCCAACCATGATATTTAAAATCTCACTATCAACAGTCTACTTGAACCATTTTGAATTTAATTATACAACAATGACTATGTTTTACACATGATGAGAATGTGACTTACAACAATCAATCTGAAATTTTTGGAAATTTATATTTTTGGAAAAGTCACGAATCTTAATTTCAAGATATCTAAAATTTCAAATTATTTTTTATTCAATAAAGTAACTATTTAATTATCAAATTACCTCGATTATAATATTATGATCTTTTCAGTTAATTCAAGTTATATTTAGAAAATTTATCTCCCATCAAATTATATAATAGCATCTTCATATCATATATTTTTTGCTCTTTTTGTGAGTCATTTATGGTTTATTTTCCTCATCAATCTTCATTCCAATGTTTGAATTTGCTTGAATCTAGGCATAAAAATATAAAATAATTAATAAATTTTAATCATGAAATTTTCCTACTTCATTAAAATTTCCCACCCAGATTTTCATATACACATAAATAATCTTCATGTTTTATACCTTTCAAAGAATATATATATGAGGTTTCATATAATTTATCTAAAACCATATTTCACAACAACTAAAACACAAATTTAAATTAAAAATTTATAAGCTGAACTTACAGCGAAAGAAATTATATTATAACTCAAATACTATATATATTTTCAAAATAATTAAGTCTTTATTATTTGATTTAGAATTGATGATCACTATGAATGAATAATATGAATATCAAACTGAAAATCTAAACTCTTTTTTCTATTTTTACATGTTGAGTTTTGTTATGATTAATAAGTCTTGAATTAATTCATACTTAGAGTCATATCAGCAACATGGTTACTCATGGTTGTTATAATGAACAAAATATCATCTATAAAAAATTACAAATTCATGTCATTTTTCACAATATATTCAATCAACAAAATTGATTATAACTAGTGATTAATACAACATAACGATGCAAATGAACAAAAAAATCCGATTTTTATCATTTATTAGGATCATTAAAGCTAAAAATGTATTATGATTTGTGCGATAATGCTAAATTTGTCACATTTTCAAACTAAAGTTGATCTTGATACAACTTTAGTTTAATTCTGAACCTAATCTATCAATTATAATTATTATATATATATATACTTCAAACTCATTATTGAAATTCAAATTTTGAATTAAATTTATTCATAATGAATGAACAACATATAAATTGTCAACAATGAAATCATATTATCTATATTAATGATTGTATCTTATCACAAAAAATTACTACCTTTGAAATAAATTGATATGATGGAACGCAAAAATTCAAAATAAATTTGAGTGATATATTATCAGTATTTTTCTAGTTATAATTATATAAAATAATATCATTGAGAATACCAACAGAATATTGCATGTTAGTAAATTTTGATCTTTTGAAGCAAAGTGAGAAAAAAAAATTGAAAATTTTAGTTCATTAGCTAAATTTTTTTTTACAGCTTATGCGGATAAATTTTTTATTATAATTTTATGTTGTAATGCAACCAAACTATGTATGTTTTGTTGTTGTAGCATCGCAATATAACGGTGTGATCTGATATAACTATCTGATCATTATCAACCAGCTAAATTTTACTGAAAGTGAGTCAGCGAAATTATCAAAATCATTATTCAAATGAGGATTTTTGTTCTTAGCATAGATAATCAATAATCAAAGTTTAATTTTCATTTTATTTTTAAAGATTATAGATCTTTAATAATCATCAATCTCTTACAAATCTTTTGTGATGCACCAAAGTTAAAATTGCCAACTTTTATGTAAGGACAAGCTTGGAATTGGAATTTTTCCGCTGAAACCTCATTCTTCACGAATATGCTTACCTTATCATCATTATCCAGAAGTGCTACACTAATTTTTATACCTGATAGGATGTCCAATTGCGATCTTGGTCGTAGTTACATTTCTATGTCAATAAGAAATGTGATTAGATTGACTATGTTGTCGGAGCATACTTGACGATATCTAAAGAATTTCATAACTATAATATTATGCACAATTAAATTCAACTGTTCATTATTCAAGGTTTCCGAAATTTTACTCTTGTTTCACTTAACGCTAGCGGTTTGTCTCCTTGAATCTCAATAAGAAGGGAGTTTTTATCTTCTTCCCCAACATGACATTTTTTGAAGTTTTTACGTAAAAAATTTCAAATTGAGTGGATGCCTTGTCCTTAGATGCCTTGTCCACTTAGTCAAGGACAAAAATTCTCCTTTCGCCTAATTGAAAAAAATGAGAATATCTTTAAAGAAAAATCTGAAACATAACTAGAGAGGCTAGAGTTTAATTTTGCAAGCACATCAACAACAAAACTGTCACAAATGACGAACATATTTCACGAATACAAGTGTAAATATAAGTGTTACCCTATATATCAAAGTCTATGATTCTTCATGCCAAGACTCTACATACTAATTATCCGAAAAGAGCAACTCAGTATGTAAAGACTGAAGTCCAGCGGATAATTCATATAACTATCTTGACTTGACCATGATTAAGTTCACAATGGTTCAAAATAAAAGAGCTAACCTTCCCATCCTGCACATAATAATTTTGAAAGTCCTTTGGTTGGTTTACTTCTTTCACTTGTATAACTTGCCTCCCTCTCCAACTCTTTCAATGTGGCATACATATAGAACAACTTTTGATTCGTTGTGAAGCACAACCTCATGTTCTTTTCAACTTAAAGGATTACGTCATCTCAGTAAATTCTGTTCGATAATCCCAGCCGAACAGCAAAGAGACTGAAGACGTTGGTACCCATACTTTTTACCTTAGTCAATACGAGTTTACCCGATATCAGCAGCTACATCGGAAAATATATCATCACAGTAGGACTTTCCAAGTTGTGGATGAGTGACTTAGCTTACTTAAGTTTTCTGGATTCACCCTCAGGACTACAATTTATGAGTGAGGTATGTTTCATTATCCCAGATGACCCGCTTACGAGAATGAGGCCATTGAAACCCCATGAAGTGGGAAAGTTGAAAACATTTACCTGGTAGTTACTTCCACTAGAACATCACAAATTACCGGATGAACCGATGTATAACCGTGGATTGAGTTATGAAGACGTAAAAGAAGTCAATTTATACAAAAATAATCATTTTGGCCAAAAGTAATTACGTAGTTGCACGTGACTTGAAATTTCACCAGAACTCTTCAGGATCGTTACCTTGTTAGATTTTCCCATACTACTACTGGTAATAAATAACATGATATCACTTTTATGCATTTACTCCACGTAGAATTATAAAAGTGCCTCCACCTTAACCCGGAAATGTTCTTTAATCTAAGACTCTATCTACTTCTTTTCCGTAAAGACATTATCCTCTTTATATTTGATATTTTACAAATAAATATATATTTACTAAATCATTTATTACACACATGTTCAGGGCGTTCCTGTCTTCAATTACAGGTCACTCTATTTCAAAATTTTACTTTCATTTAATTTTCAGTGATATGAATCAGGAGTTACACAAGTCTCATAAAGAGTTGTTGTATCTTATGATATTATGAATGGATCAAGCTAAAAGTCTCAATTTCACGAGTGCATACGTGATGATACTAGCTATACACTGATACAGTAAACATTCGCTTAAGTTCGCAACTTGCATACTTAACTACTCTCAACCTCTGTGCATCAGTTCGTTTCTCTCTTCCTTCCATCCTGCCTTCGGTTTCCATCCCCCACGCAGGAAGCTCAAGCTGAAGTTGAAGAAGCGTAATCAACCCCACTTGTTTAGGGTTAGCGTCTACTCGTTTATCCTCCCTTTCTTCCTCCTGCCTCCCTATTCCTCCTCCTGGCGTGGCCTCCGCTTTGCGGTTTGAGATAGTCTCCCGGTGAGGAGGTAGAGGCTCACTCACTGCCTTCATAATGCTCTGCACTTGCTTCAGCGATAGGCAGGTGGTTTTCAACAGCAGCTTCTATTTTGCTCAAGGAGATTTGGAGTCGAGTGAAACAGCAGTTTCTATTTTGCTCAAGTAGATATTTTGTAAAATACATTCTTGAGAATTGATCCATGAATTTTGCGTTGTGAAGTGCGGACTTAATTGCGATACGGACTTAAATGAATGTTTACTGTAGTGATATAATTTTGAATAACTTGAATATCATATTTATGGATGAGTGTTAAGTAGGTAAGCAACCAATGTATCCTGATTTTAAAAGAATGAAGATGTTATTTTTCCACTTACTAAATTTGGAATTTTATGAGAAGTTTTTGACAGGTTAATGTTATTCAAGGCAGTAATTTAGAATATATTAAGACGTGCATATCATTTTCTTTCATCTATAATGCGATTTATTTTCAACATAAAACTTCAAAACACGTATAAGATATACACTATCATAATTGATGTATTTTCATGTATTGCGATTTTTTCAAAATAACAATTATTACACTATGATCCATTAAACGGTAAAGATATCTATAAATGGTTTGAAATTGAAATTATTGTAGTTAGACTCGGTTCATGACGGTTCGATGGAGTCTTTGCATTGTATCATATCACATTGATAGATGGATTACAGGGTCTTACATGAAGAAGAGAAGTTAGAGAACTCGAAGTGGGCGGACTCTGATGCAACTATGAACTTGGTGCATGACAGTGTATTCGTCACAGGCGACGAAGGTCGTGCACACTCGGTGGATACCATTCTAAATTGAACGTTTCTGCTCTAACTACGGACGAATCTGATGTTTACAGCTCGGTCGGCTTTGTGGCAACATATGCAGATGACAACTTTATTCCTCACGTCGTCTTTGTGATCTCTCTGACTCGCTCTTCACAGGCATCAATTTCTGCGTTCGTAGTTTTAGCGTTCGAGTGAGAATATTGTGACTCCTGTCTGCGTCTCAGATCCTCGTGGGCCAGATTTCAACATTTCTAGCCTCGAAATATTCGTTGCTTTTCAAGAGTCTCATGCAATGGGGTGTTGTAACATCTTGCCCAATCTGTGAGGCTCTGTCTGGCCCGACCTTTCTTGCCTAAGTTCTTCTCTCAGTTTCACCTGCCATTAGAAAACCTTGGCTCACGACGTGCGTTCTACTCTTTCATCTGTCCGAAGATGTCATTTGCTTCCTCCGCATTCCACCCAACCTTTTTACAACTTTTGGAGCTCTGAGCGGTGAACATTGACAACTGAGGCATGTCACACGATGCCTTGACCAAAGCTTCCTGATCTGATCAGATGTCGTCCCCGATTGGACCATTCGGTTATTTTCAAGTGCTCATTGATGGTCCTGTTCAAACATTGTGTACGAATACCTTCCTTCGAGTCTAAACTCGTACTGTCAGACGAACACGATCAGACCTTCAACGCGGGAGAACTCTCATCACACAGCTTTACGAGTTCATCCCATGCACACGTACGTTTGTACAACCCCTAAACCCCAGAATTAAATGCACATCGACAATCTTGTTGTCCTTCGGAAGAACAAAACAAATGTCGTGCGAATCAAGTTGCGTGGTGCAAACGATCGAAGCATTCTCTGCTGGGAGGGCTACTGGCAAAGGTCGTCTCTTCTTACGCGTCTGAGGTCAAATATTGGATTCGGGTTGTGCCTCGACAACACCCAGCTAAGGTTGGGCCTGAATCTGCAAAGGACCCTTTCACTTCCACAGACCAGGTCAGCGGAGCGCTTCTGTTGTCTTGCTGTTGCGACGGCAGATCCAACCAATCCGAGCTCCCATAATTTGGCCCAGCCCAATCCGGTCAAAGATTAGCGAATCACGGGCACATCAATACAGGAAATCTTTCTGTTTCCCTCTCTCTACCCCATGCGAAAAACCGTGCAGAACCTGCAGAGCTCCTTGCGATTCGGGCGTCGAAACGTCAAATGTTTTCGACCTCGCTCCTGACAATTTAGTCTAGCAAAGTCCGGAGATCGAGACCGAACAGTGGAGCACTCGAAGCGCATCATCGAGAGGTGTCGGCCAATTCAGAACGAGAGAGCCACGCGAGTCCGTGTCCTCGGCGCCGCCGCCCTGGCCCACAAAGTACACAAACACCGTTCTCGATCGTGCCTGGGGTCGTCTGACCTCAGGTCAAAAAGTGAACTCGGTATCAAGTCCAAGTCAACGAGCTGGCCAGATCTCGCCAATCTGGGAGCCCGCGGCCAAATTTAGCTGGTGTTTTGGAGGTGGTCCAAGTCGATCGAGAGGAACTTCATCACGACTGACTGGATGACTCGTGTTAGCCACGATTTGTTTGACCGGGGCCAGGCGGTAGTCCAAGTCGTGCTGAGAAAGATAACGGATCCACGTGGGAACCGAAGCAGACCGGAAAAGACAAGTCGCAGCGGTTTCGACCATTGGCAAATACCGGCCACAAGCTGCTAACGGCCAATGGCGACCACAGACTGTACCGATGATGGTACTACCGGTTCGATGATGACGGTTGAGACGACGGCCAGGAACTGGAGTCTTGACGTGGGCTCTAGGCAACCGATCGTGACCATGTACAATGTTTCCCATTATTCTTGGCTTTTACAAGCACTGTAAGCACTCACGCATGGTTTAGTTTAGTTTTTTCTGTTGTTTTCTTTGTCTATCACATTGGAATGTTCAAATTTTTTTAGCTCTGGGAGAACGAAGAGCCACATGGAGAAGCCTCATTTCCACAGGAGTTCAGATAGGGCCAAATGAAGAGGATGACAAGGCCACATCCACACACAAAAAAAAAACATGTGGAAGAAGCTCCGATACCGCCAACTGGACAATAATATACAGCCATGCTTACTGAGGTTGAATGCACGGAAAACCAAGGACCAGCGATGTGGTGAAAAGAGTCAGCTGGTACTTTTTAGCAGAAGAAATTTGATAATGTGGAGCAGTTATGAATGCATTATTCATTTTCCACTTTAAAAACTGAAATAAAATTGATGTAAGCTAATGTTTTCAGGATAAAATCAGCAAAATGTTGACACATAAAAGACACCCTTGTCAAATTCAGCATATTTTATAAAAATTGCATTCTCCTGATATCATGTCTCCATGATCTTATACGTGATTAACTTACAGACAAAGTGTCTGACTTCTATTATGTCTCTGTGAAAATCCATTTGAATGGACAACTCCCTCCACATAGATTTTCTAAGCATTCATTATCATACTTTTGATCAAATAACTTGTTACTAATATACGATTCAAATCTCTTACCAATACATAAAACTCGCATTTAAACATATATTTAAAAGTCAATTTTCTATTCTTTTCTTTTAAATCCAATATTTATGTATCTATGATCACTATGAAAATATAATCATAAGTGAATGCCTAATTTATTGCTTGATCTTTAATCTGAAAATATGTGTGAAAAATCAAATCACAAATGTTATGTGTGCAAATTCACTGAAAAATCTTTGCAATTTGTCTTATTAACTTCATCAGTAAATTTATCAAGTAATGAAGTCAAATACATATGTTATTTAAACAATAACATATTTGTCTCTAAAAAGGTGAAAAACATTCCAAGGAATACATCATATAAATGGTATATAATAAATCATGTACCATCAATACATATATACATCATCTCAAAAAAATAATTTCATATCATTTTTTTACTTCATATTATCCAATTCATCAAGTAATCAACTCAATCTAATGTGTGATACTTTTTTTATCCAAAGTTACATACATTAAATTTCATAATGCTAAAAATAAGTGCAAATCCACAAATTTATTTGAAATTTCAAACAATTATTTTGATGTTAGTTCAAATATATATGATTTTTCACAATAGTGATTATTTTTTTCATTGATATAAATGTTAAATTTTCTCTAAAATTGAAAATTTATTCAACAGAATCGTAAAAAAAATCGTTTTATCAAAGAATTATATTTCTATTTTTTTAGTTACTTTCACATCATATTTTTTTAATTTCTTTTTGGAATTGTTCAGAAAATTAAAAATTACCATTAAAAAATTCAAATTAATAAAATTTCTTTGTAAAATAATCAGCTTCTTATTACCAAATTATTCACTTGAGGTTAAAATTTTAATTAACATATGATATCAATATTATATCATCAATATGTTTTAGGTGAAAATTTATAGTTTATAATTAAATTTACTAACTCAAAAAAAATATTAACTCAAAAAAGTATACTCTTATATTATAGTTTTGAGAAAAAATTTTAATTTATTATTTCAAGTGTTAAAAAATATGTAATTAGTTTAAAATCCAGATTATATTCACTTATCATGTAATAACTAGAATGAGATTTAATTCAAAATTTGGTTAAGAACATAAATTTAACCATGATTTGTTAGACCATGGTTACATTTTATGACACTTTTATAACATAACTCTGTATCTACATGTAATCATCTCAATCTATATAAAAAATTGTTTACTCTTAACCTTGATACAAAACTGGATTGTAAACACATATTCTATGCATTTTAAATCTGATCTTTTAATCATTATATGTTAAAAAAATCCAGATTTATCTCAAAGTTTCAAATTTTTTTCTTAAATTTAAGTTGTTATAGTATGATGAGAACTTACTTTAACTTCACCGTATAGTTTTGTCATCTTTTGTTTCAATAATCAAATATCATTTGGTAAGCTGTTCAAAACGCTCCAAAACCTTACAGAACTTAATCAAAGTGATCTCATCGTTGGAAGTCTTTAAATCAATGAATAGGAACTCATTATATTCAATAATTGTTCTCAAGTATAACCAACTTACCTTCATACAAACGAACAGCTTTGTGATTTATAAAAAAACATCTTTTAACATCATATGAAAATCATATGCTATATATTAAGGGTCAAAAGTAAAATTTGAAATATGGTCAATAGTAAGTGAAACTATAACAACATTGGAAAATTAAGTAGAAAAAGGATGAATTTTTCCTTATTATTTTTCATGCATTCACCTTTAGAGAGCCAATGATACATGGGTAGATTTTCATTAGATCTCATTTTGAAGATGGGGACTGCAAGGATTCTGGGAAGTGGAAGCAAGTGGAAGGAACGATTAACTAGAGTCTGGAAAGCCATTACATCACCACATAAAAAGTTCTGGGTTTGAGAAGACATGAGAAAATCCTTCTAACAGGGAGCGGTTTAGCAGCGGTGCCCATGTTGTGTACCCCGATTTTCTCCGGTGTAATTAGACTAGTTTAAATCTGAGTCATAGGTTTGTTCGTGCCGTGAGTGTATGAAAAATGGAGAGAATCGCGTGACTCAGCATATGGACTCGAGGCCTACATGGAGAGGCCATCTTCGCTACTTCCTTTGCTGGACTTTGAATGAAGTGTGATCGAATGGCATCACCACATATCACTATCTATTTGCTGAAAGCTATTTGATTAAATATGTATGTGAGATGTTTTGCGAAGACAACGAGATACACCCCGGTACCACTAGTCAGAAGCTTATCAGTAGTGTGAGAGATTCGGCGAGCAGAAGCACGAAATATAACAAGCTTGCAGAACCTCAGTAGCAGCAAGAAGGAAGCGATGGAAAGGCGAGTGGTCTTCATTCTGGTCGGAACCCAAACATTCGACGACACAAAATGTTTTGAAAGGAACGGTTTGACGTAGCGGATTCCTCCATGAAAATCCTCCAGATGGCCTAGCTTTACCCCAAGATGTCGATCTATATGCGAATAACCGAATTCTTCCAAATAGGTATGGTGAATACCCCCAAGCAATCCTGTAATTTTTCAGCTCAATGCGGGGAGTACAACTCATGTTTTCCTTATCAGTAAAGTCTTGACGGAAATGTCCTTTTCAAGAATGAGGTATGCAAGATTCCTTGAAATATATGTAGGTATGTATTATGAGAAGATATGATATTTTTTGGACAAAATGAATCAGTGGACCGGCTTACAAGATGTTGGTCCTGGTGTAACCCGAAAGAGTATAAGGGAATAGAAAACGAACTAACCACAAACAACACGCTTGGGTACAATAGCAAATTTCGAACTTAAATAAATCTAAAGTCAAAGAAGGAATCAATCGCTAAAAGGTATGCTCTCTCTAAGCTATACTAATTATGACATAGATGGCATGAAAGTCTTCCAGACATAGTTGACTCTACACCAAACCCATTTATAAGCAATCATGACCGATAGCAACTAAATCCACCCGTATCCTCTATCGATACCCAATTTTATTCATTTTGCAGTGCAATACTTAATATCATTCGTAATTCTATATAGGAACAGATAGAGATACTTTGACACGGGTGATAAATCATGCATATCATACTCAAAAGACCGACCCACCCACGTTCCATACGACTGCGAAGCCAGCAAAAGTGAAATGTGTCTTTCTTGTACACCTTATGAAGAACATTTAGGATTCGTGACATTATGCAAGTCAGAAAAAATTCCAATATACATCTACATCTCGTCAACTCTGTCGAAAAAAACAAATCAACATCTTTACACATTGTTCGTAAGATATTGATAACGTGGGAGTAGGTCACAATTGATAAAAAAACGTTTGTAAGCATGTTCTGAACTTGAGACAAAAATTGGAGTATGGTCTAATATGGTAATCATCAGTCAACCTTCAAGCACATATTTCAAGTATTATGTTATGATCTTCTGATTACAAAGAAACTGCAATGATAAATGAATCACTTATTAAATATATTTCCACCATGTAAAAATCTATTGGCATATGGTATAAGTGATTTTGTGAAACTTTGTCAAAGTAATGCATACTTTCTACATAAAAATTAGATCAATTAAAAAAACTAATAAAAAACGAGGAGATTAAATCTCATAAAAGTATGTTGAGAATGATATTTTTAATAAATTACACACTATAAATTTATGCAAATAATTATGCCTAATATAATCCAAATTTTGATTTTTCAATGAATAGAAAAAATTATAAATAGATTCATTATATTTTGAACCAGAAGATATAATTGTCATGAATTTCTATCTCGAAGTTTCCTGACATGAAGAGAATATTTATAGATATATATGTTTTATACTGAATCGTTTTTCTCAAACATAAAAAATTCGTCATAAAGATGTTAAGATGGAATTTTTTGTGTTTAATCTTTGATTTTTCTACTCCAGATATATGATAAGCGGTTGTATTTATGATATATAAGTAATTGCGGAAGTTTTGTGTAAAACGCTTGCGCTCAGTCACTGACATTACTTGTTTATTCTCGTTAAAGTATTCTTAGGGAAATTAGCGTCATGCAATTTTATTGTCAATTTAATATGCATATATTTCTGTGTGAACTGTTTTAAATTTTTTCTTCATATGAAAGCAAGTTATAAGTTATATGAAGGTTATAAGTATAGTAAATATTTTTTCTTGCTTATGCAAAATCTGCTGGATTTCAGCAAGAAGAACAAAAACGGTAAAAAAGAGAGCTTGAAATTGCATTGACATGAGAGAAGATTATATATTAGTATGATGATACTAATTGATTTTGTTGCATGCATATCTTAAGAACTCTTTCAAATTGTGATTTGAACTTTAGACAAGTATGTGGCAAATAACAGAAAAAAGAAAAAGACATGTATGCATGATATTTAAGGATAGTGGTCAATAGTTTACAAATGGATCTGTGGGAGCTTTTACTTACACATTAGAGTTCAATCATATTGGATTGAAGTTACATGTCTATGTACGTAGAAGTAAATTAAAAAAATGAACAATTTATTTCAAATTTCATTTCTCTGATGCTTCTAATTAAAATTTCAAGTTTGCTTCGGCTCTAAATTTCCAATGTATTGATCATCTTTATATATCATGCTTAGGTTTTAGCAAAAGTGAAATGAATCAAGATTAATCATATAAAAAAGTGAGTGACAAAGTGATATGTCTCATGAGAAATACTTTGTCTAAGGTGACCGATCAATAATAAATTAATATTGAATATTCATGAGGTTCAAAATTGCGAATACCGAGTTTTTTTTTTCACAAGTCTCGTATTATATTAATATCTCTACTTATTCAATACATGAAGAAAAAAGAAAATATCTGCATAATTATTATAGACTGTCAATTGACATGACATGACATCTCATGAACATGAAGTTATTTTTTTTGCATCAAGCTATCAGCTGATATAATGATTAAACCATGATCATTTTCATGAATGCCAAGTTTTAAAAATAAAATTTAATAGTAGTTTTACCAATCTTGAAATCTACTTAAAATAACTAGGAACTCTTTTGTGTTTGTAATAATAAAAGTATCAATGTCACATTGTGGTGCTATCTATGACATTTCTCCGGTGGAGATGAAAACTTTGTTCACTTCTTAGATAGCACCACAGTTAAAGATAGTGAACACTGCCGTGGCTAGAAAATCGTAACTGCAGCAACCAGTAGAGAGAGGCTCGGACAGCACATAATACAAAAGAAGCAGCAAATAAGGAACACAAGTCATCCTCCAAAAGAGACAATTCAATTCGCAGGCCCAATGTTCCTCAGAGATAGGTCAAGAACTGACCCCGGTCAGTTCAAAGGTGCTCAAAGGGCGCCACGTGTCCGGAGTCGCTGAACGAACACCCACAAGAGGTAGTTGTCGTCGACATCAACAGGTAGAGGAGAAACTCTGTCTGTGAAAATTAGAGGGATTGCTATATTCCGCTAAAGTCCTAAGTTAGCCTCCCTTTCATTGGGGTCCTTACAGCGTCAGCTCGCTGGCAGATTCTTTCGAAGCTTCTAAGACTTACCAGGGTTAACTTCTCGTCACCATTGAAGTGAAAGGCTACCTTTGCTCCGAAGGTTGCGACAATGGTTCCACCTAATCCGAAGGGATCCTCGACGGGATTCACGGTCTCCGAGATGTGCAAGATCTCCCATCGGACATTGTGGCCACGTAAGATCCCGACCGTGATGCCGAAGCAACGTGACCCTAGACGCTCTTCGCGGCCGGCAGGAGACTTATTCCGACAATTCGGAATCGCCCATCTCCATCGCAAGACAGACAGTCCTTCACACTTCTTCGTCTCGAGTCTCGATCGAGAAACATACTGTCCAACAATCTTCGCCCCGTGATAACACTTGCGAATTCCAACGCGCCACAAGCAAAGAAGAAGGTGTGTCCTGCGAATTCCAACGCGCCACAAGCAAAGAAGAAGATGTGTCCTGCTGCTGACTGCCGCATGAAATCATCTACATTCGGCGGCCATCGTTGGAGAATAACTTTTTTGTTATTGATTATTGTTAAAGTATAGCACTCGATATGTAACGGAGTGATATCAAAGTCCAAGGATGATCCAGCAAATGGGAGGGAAGATTTTGTAGGTCAATCGACGCGAGGTGTACGTAAGGGAACGTTTGATGTTCTGAGCAGGAGGAAGCTGCGGATTGCATGGGATGGGGGTTGGAATGAAGCAAGCTCGATACGTGGAACCAGAGTCAACGTGGACCTCAGGGCGCCTCGGAGTCGAGAAAGTCCTGCAGGACCAGCCGGTCCCGGTGCTTCACGTCGCACTCCTTCGTTCTATTAATCCGGGAGACACGATAATCTGATGTTCGATTTAGTGCCAGACACGATAATCCGACTGGAGAGCGAATGACCACGATGCCTTAGAAATGGCTGGTATGCTAGATTTGCGGTGTCTCTAAAAGATTATGGTCTTTTCTTTCACATGCCTCGGTTTGTGGAAGTATGCAGTAACAATTGTTTTTGTTTCTTCGAAGACGAAATTGAGCTATGGGATAATATTTGTAAGATTTTGCCACATACATCCACACATCTCTTGGTGTATAGTACTTTGTAAGGTGATGTAATTATGTTCAATCTGGATGTCCAATTTTGAGAGACGCAAGCTCAACTCCTTACCTTATTTCAATAAGTTGTAAGCTTATTAGAAAACACACAAGTTTGCGTTCTTAGTTTGTTTGGAAATTAACCTCATATCATAGAATCTTTTAATATCACAAAATCTCGTACATCAAGGCTAGATTTTATACATGAATTCGAAATAATAAACTTGTCAATTTGATGATACATCTATTTTCCTGGTATCTTCATTGATCTTATTACATACTAATATAGTTAACTAATATTTATCTCCACATAAATTCAAAATTTTCTTTTATATATTTAAAAATCAATATCAACAAGAATTAAATAATTATTTGAAGCCAAATTAGCTCAGTATTGATTTAGAACTTCACATTTATCCTGAATACTTTACTTATTTATCAACTGCAGTTTGTCCAAACTTGAACTAATCATTTCATTACAGTGAATACAGAGTCATCTTGATTTAATATGCAATCATCTGATTAAAAACACTACAAATGACTTATTGTAATAATCATGTGACAATATTACAATCAAGGGTAGATAAATCGTATGAATTAAGATCAATATCAATATTTAAAAATGAATTATGTGTGTGATGTCAACTTTTTTTTTGATTACATACTCCACATAATAAATAGTTCAATAAAATAATGAACATAAGGTTGGATTCGCCTATGATTTATATGATGAAAAATTTGATAAGTCCTTAAGATCATATATCTTTAAGCTTATCCAGTATAAAAATATTTAAAATGGAAGATTTATTATTAATATTATTATATTTATTTAATGTAATTATTTACATCATAAAAAAATAAAAATATTTCCAATTTAAATAAAATAGAAGCTCCATTTGTTTCATAAATGGGTTTTTTTTATTGATTTCTTGCATCACAAGAAATTTTTTATGGATCTTTAAATTTTAATATGAATTTTTGAATCTAAACATATATCCAATTATTTATGCCATGCAGTATAAAACTTCATATAATTCAAGTAGTATCATTCATACTTGCAACTAGTAAACTATTTTTATACACTGAATTTATGTAAATGTATAATTTCATATCATAAAAAGATTTTATTTTTTATTTTTATTAAATAAAATAAAATTTTAATTAAATTATGTCTTTGAATATATTAAATGTAATTATATAGAAGTGATATGTTTTTTGAACTAATTATATATATATATATGTTTGAAATATTTAAAAAAATTCAGAAATAAAAAATTTCCATTTTTATTCATTGTCATGGGATGAATGTGCATCTTTTAAATTTGTTTTCATTATAGTAGAATCTTAGCTCATAGCATTTGTATATTTAAAAAATAATTTCAAGAAAATAATAAGTGATTAGTGATGTTATATGATGATTGTAATGTATCACATTGCATCTAAATAGATTGCTACAAATAATATTTGATAGTTATTAAAAGATCTTGATGAATATCTTCCTTCACTCTATGCGTGCATTACACATCTCTTTTCATAAGCAGAAAGCAACAGATTAAATCAAACAGTAATTTTACCAATATACATCACTATTTGATGGGTTTTCCAATCATTGATGTGAATCAAAGATTGGAATAAGAAAATCTTGAAAGCTCACTTTAGTAGTGCTAACAAAACTCATTAGGGTCTAGTTGGCAAAGGGGCGATCTTGCCTTCCTTTGACTGAAGAACTTTTGTACTCAGGCTCTCTACACGTGATGGTAAAATGCATATTATTGTTCAACACTTTGTAATAAAGAGTTGGTATGAGTTATGTAGCTTTATGATACGGAGCTGAAACATTGTCTTGAACCTTTGATTGGTGAACGGTCAACTCTAGGCCGGGGCTAATGAGTGTCAGGAATGTTATGCACTCACCTATCCACATCCGATTCAACATAGGCAGATAAAGCTTACTGAAGTGACATAGAGGTCCTAGGACTTTTACGTTTAGTATTATAGCCTTCCTAGTGTTCAATGTTACAATACTGGAGTTTGTAGAAACTTTTATGTCAGTTTTTTGGCAGTATTTTCTGGATTTGGACAACCAGCGTCCAAGTTGGGTTTAATATCAGCTATGATATAACTTCGTCTGTGAAAATGATGGTAATGTGTGTACTTGTTTATTGGAATCAAAGTCCGTGGCATGGTCACGTCCTGAAGAAAATCTTTTGAAAATAGCGAATAAAGTATCATTGTTTCTATTCTGAAACGGCTACTTTTTATGCTGCAATGAACGTTCGCGCTTCCAGTCGCTTCTACTTGTTGTTATGTAAAAATTTAACCCTCACATCTCTTGTTACCAAATTCTCCACATTTGTCCTTGTGTTCCTGTTGGCCAAGGACATAGGCTAAGATGCAAACAGCCTGAATCATGAATGACAATGCCATTTGGCGATATGAAGAAAAAGAATATCAAGAGGAGCAGCCAGCACCTCAACTGCTTATGCTCAATACATTTTCTAGGATTGTTTTGATCTAATTTTCAACCCTCATCGCTTGGTTTTAGTTTTTATATTAACCTGTACCCCGGAGGTGAAATAAGGGTAAAGAGGTGTTAGAATCGATTTCAAGGGTCCCATGTTGCTCTACTAAAAATCACACACATGATGATGATGATGAATCAGTGTACCAGTGATTGAGAGTCGATGGGCACGGAAGGAAAGGCGCGAGGTTCTGGTTCATGGGAATGCCTTCTGTTGTTTCTGAAGCAGAGGTAGAGAGAGAATGGGAGGGAGGGAGGGAGGAATTGAGAATAGCCACAAGTTGGAGATCGAGGCAGTGGAGACTACTTGTCTCTTCGGAGAGGCAGGTTCGGGAGATAGATGAGAACCTGCACATAAGCATGATATCGTTGCAGCATTGTTGTCCACTCATCCATGGCCACTCTTCGTTTGTGACGGACCCAGAGAGAGGTAGACATGGATTTCATGCCTCATTCCCGTTGGAATTGACCTCAATTTAGTGAAGCAAACCATACTTAAATTGGTGCGATTCATAGCCTGAATCTCCATGGGCTGAAAAGCGGCTGTTTTGACTTTTGGTTCTTCGCACTGACTTTCTAGAAGGCAGCCTGTTGGTCAACTCAACACATGTAAGAAAGTTGCTGGCAGCAGATGCAATTTTAGATCAAACTGGCGAACACATAACTGCCAGCGTTGAGCTGGTGTTGTCTACATACACATTCTTGGAACTAAGACATCATTCCGAGACAAGTGACATGAATTTGTTATACATGTTCGTTGTGCAAGGATGAACTTAAACCAAATTTAAACGCAGTCACAACCTATTGGAGTTGCTATTTTGCGTATCTGCCGATCGGGGTCGAATCAATCGCGCCCAATAGCCTGGGGCACAAAAGATGCCTGAATTCACTGCCGCATTCTGAACCTCGGCAAACATCTTCACGAGCTCGTATGTAAACTACGTGTCGAGAAAGGTCATAGAGTTTCAGGCTTGGTTTTTTCGACACCACCGCCTGGTCCATTTCGTGGAACGCCAAGTTGCTGTTTCAATCACTTCGCTCGTCTGGACAATGGTCTGGACAATCTAACGCAATGTCATGGATTGTTGGACGCATCTGATTACCACAAAATTCATCGTTTGCGGTGGAGTTAATGGATAGTTTATTAAAGAAGAGTACATTTCTTCGCGGGAAAATATTTTGCGTGCACATACCTCCAAACGAGGGAGTCCTTCTTTGATGCACATACAACAAAATACCTCCAGCACCCAGACAGATGTCAGATCTTCGTCCATCTCGTATGTGTTAGAGCAATCTCTGAGAGAAGTTGCACGCATGCGGAGACGCGGAGGGTGTTATTGAGAAAGGTCTTATCGGAAAGTGAGGGGGGACTTTCCTTCCCTTATCCAAACCCATGATAGCGGCACATTCGTGATTCTCTCCAAGTCTGGAATTTATTGCAATACAGTTAGGCTGGTCTGGGATTATGACGGACTTACTAAATCAGCATTAACTGAAGCTAATTGCAATCAAGCTAAAGATCGCTGCCAACTACAGTTCTGGATTGAAATATTCTCCTGAATCCTTTGTGGGGTAGGAATTCGCCTTACAGGCTACGTTTTTCTATTTGGTGGGGCTTCAAATCTTCTTGTAGCAGTCTGCTCCTCGCCAAGCATGGTACGTGCCGATCGTAGACAGATCAGAGACACTTTGTGGTCATTGTCATGGAGCTTCATGGGAGAATAAGTGATCTGAGTCGCACAAGATCCGCAAGCAAAATTTGGTGAAAAAGTATCTCACATCATCAGAATTTTACTCCACAATTTCATGCTTTCCTGTCCACGAATCTCGATGACCGTCGGAAGATTCTGCTGATGTAACTATCGAAGATATTACTAAAAACTAAGAGTTGTCCATCTTGTCCCCGGATGAAAGGGAAAGATGCGAGCATTGTTGTCTCCCAAGTTCTCAACATGCTAAGCTCGCTTTTTGAATTTTCTTGCATCAGAAAGCATTTGAAGCATTTTATTTCATATTTTGGGAATAATGGTCTATTTGATATTCGGAAGTTCTTCTAAGAATATTCGTTACACCTTCCGATATGAAAGTCCAACAATACTTGTGTCTCAAGAGTACGATACTATCGTCAGCGATAATCATTACATTCTAGATATCGGATGCATCTCCATACGGCTCATTGAATACAAGGTCAATCAGAAGGCGGATTAAGAGGTTGAAACGACATGGTGCCAGACTCTTCTACGGTACATGCCCCTCGTCCTACCGTACCAGGAACGTCTACCGAATCCTCGAGATGGAAGCTCATGGTCAAATGCAAAATATTCTGGACACTGCGGTGAACTTTTGAAGAACTGGAGGACGAGCTATTTCCGCTGCTGATGCAGGAGTTATGAAAGCTTGTTCTCCTCAGAAGGTTCACGAATTGTTTCGCATCTGCCTTGTGTACACAAACTGCGTGAGTCTTTCAACCTCTTTACGATGAATCTTTATACAAGGCTAGAAACATTTATTGACATGTTCAGTTCCTGTGGGCATATTTTGCGGTCTTCTGAAAAAATCACTTCAAAATACGATTATCTGTATGGGAACGACGTGTTCAGAGTCGATACAATATCATTTAATGCTGAGTTTCTTCGTTTTGGTTGATGTGTATATAATATATACATACATTTTATTTTTTTCTTTTGTCATGTTTTTGGGAATGTGAAACTTCTCCATGAAAATTTTCATGCTTATCCTCTTGTTTCGGAAGAATTTTTACTACATATTTGAAATTAAATCTAGATCTAAATTGAAAAAACATAGGATCATACACTTTTGATGTAGCAATCAAACAGTCACATATTCTCCGAGTTGTTTGCGAAGCCTGATGATTTGTGGGTGACCACCTCTGGATGATACTGGATGGAAAAGTTGGAACGACGTCAGTCAAAAGCTCTACCTTTTGTTATGCTGCTCTTGGACGAACCTCGGGGCAAAGAGGAGATGAAAAGCTCCGTCCGGTGGAAGCCAGGGTTGACCTGGGGCTCATCTGAACCACTTTACAACATAAACACGTGAAAGCAACGTTGCACTGTGTTTCTCCTGGGAGTAAAGCGCAAGGCAAGAATGCAAAGCAAGCCTCGCCTCCCAGGAAGCAAGGACCAGCCTTTCATATCACACACATCACGTAAAGTAGATCTTCAGTCCAAGATCTCGAGTCATTTCAAGAGCGTGTGGAAAGGAGCTCCTGACATGGCAATTTCTAAGTAAGCTGACCTCTACTGGAATTTGCGTTGAGGAGAAAATTGATTGATCATTAAATTTTTTTGGACCCGAATATCGAAGGTCATCTGAGGAGATATTAGACACTGAAAAAGACGTCGAATCCATTGAAAACTCAGATTAATCAGCGTGTAGTTTGAATGGATTGCTTAGAATCACATGGTGGTGGTGGAGATCTGGGGAGTTGGCTTTCGGTGCAGATTAAGCCCTGGCTTACATGACGCCAAAGCATACTTGAGTCGGCGGGACCAGCCAAGTGTGTGGCTTATATTCACATAGTTGTTCCTGCCCATTGATATTCCACATTATTCACAATATCCTTCGAGGAACAATCACACCCTTGGCGACAGCAACTGAGAGAAGTCGACATCACATTATCGCCCTAAATATCTCATCACGCTTGATTAGATATTAAAGTGATGACTGAAGGAACGTAGAGCAGATGACCGTGAAAGCTCGGTAGGCTGTCTTGTCTTCATCGACCCTCATCACAAAACGTCGAGACATGCCTTTGGAGATTCACAATCCAATCGATACGACACCAGCCCCGGATCCGATCGTATTCCTGAGAGCCATACGAGCATTAATCTAACATGTCCTCGAAGTTGTTGGCCGCAGAATTTCCCAAATTCCTCTCACGAAGCAAGTAGTGTACTGTGAACTCTCGGACTATAATATACGGTGGCTACTCTAGATGAGGTAGCCAGAATTCGATGACGCCACGCTGAAGACAAACGCAGTTCCAACAGTCCCCTCAGTGCACGCGAGGTCGCCCGATCCGGCGACCTCCGGTTAAAATAGTCGCCCCTCCAAATTCGGTGCATCCCCGAGTCCCCGAGTCCCCCATCCCTCACGACGGACGGCGAACGGCAGATGAGAAGGACAGCCGGTGAGCGTGACCGAGAGAGACGAGACTGCTCTCGGTTCCGAGTGCCTCCACCGGTCAACTCGGCAGATGACTGGAGGTAGCCGGACAAAGCGGATGGAGAAGACGGAAGGGGGAGCACGGGAAGCCGAGAGAGGCTCCGAGAGGAAAAAGACAAACGCGGACGTAAAGCGTGACGGCGAGGGGGTCGGGCCGCTGGCATTGGGTGTATCTGCGACATGTGACAGGGGCGCGTACAGTGCGAGAGGAGAGGGCGGGTGGGGCCCGCGCCCGGGCAGGGGGCGTGGGTGGCACTGGCGACGACTGGACTCTGCTTGCGTCGCCACGTCGGACTGGGCGCGGGCTGCTGCTTATAAGGGCTCGGGCGCTGTCGACCGACTACCAGAATCGCTCTCTGCCTTGCCTCCTCCTCCTCTGGGCGCCTCGAGCACCAGAACTCCCCCGAGCACCACTGCAGACTCTGCCTTCCTGCCATCGAGCTCCCGAGCAAGTGGCTGTGTGAGCAGTGTGGAGCCCCGGCAGCTCAGCTCTATCTCCATCACAGTGCCTGACCAAACAATTCTTCTATTCGTGGAGAGAGAGAGAAGAGAGAAGAGAGAGATATATAGAGAGAGAGAGAATTTGCATTTGCATGATAGATCGGGTTGGGAAGGTGGGTGTCGAAACAGCAACTGGATCTGCATACTGCGCATTCTGTTTTACGAGGATGCACATGCTTGAATACCGCGCGCGTTATCGTGTCGGGTTGAGGAGGTGCTGCGGGGTGGCACTATTGTCGTCGTTGGCTTAGACGGGGGCGGCGCAGGAGGGGTAAGGGGTTCGCTCTTTCGAGAGTTGCGCTCACGACGCGAGTGGATCTTGCTCGCAGAAGAAGAGAAGCGTGAGCTGCTGCAGCAGCGATTGCTGCGTATTGCTGCACCCTGGAGAGGTTCTGTGGCTGAGCAGTGAGCGTCGGGAAAGCGTGGGGAGTCGAGGCATTCCGCAGGTGTTTGCACATTGGGGGTACGAGGTCTCGCCGGTTGTGCATTGTGGGAGATAATTAACAATGTCGAAGACGAATATGAATAATAGTGTCAGTGTGGGTATAGCGGTGCAGGCGGATTGGGACAACCGGCACTTCTCCAACTCCTTGTCTCTCAATGTCCGCCGTCTCTTTGAGTTTCTGCTTCAGTTCGGTATGTCATCTCTCTCGCCTAGATCCGTTTCTCGCTGTTCCTAGGTTTGCAGTCTTTTCGAATATTCTTCTGGTTTGCTCTATGCTCAGGTCTTAGATTGATCTTCGCGAGGGCTTGTTCGTTAGTGTTATGGACTCTCTGAAAGCTCTGACAGTTTGAGCCAATTGACGTTGAGTTCAGCTTCAGAGATTGATGAAAGAACTTTTTTGTGTCATCTATGAGTGTTGAATCTGCTATCTAGGTTTTTCCTTGGGAGCTTTTTGAACTCCCACGTCTTATGTACTACAGATCCGGATTGAAGTGTGGTTTGATGATTGCCCGGTCCATTGAGGAATTAATTTAAAGATTTTGTGCACGGAAGTCTGTCCGCCGCGAAGGTTATGCTTAGATGGAGTAAATATGGTCATAAGGATGTATCCTGTTTCTGAATGTTAGACTTATGTACTTTATACTCACAATTTTTTTGTTGCGATATGCAGAGACTGCAACCAAGAGTAAACTCGCGACTCTAAATGAAAAGTTGACTGTTCTTGAGCGTCAGCTTGAGTATTTGGAGGCTCAGTTTAGTACTGCGAATTCGGGCCAGTACTAACCCCCCACCCATTGAGCGATGGGCTGGGGGATAATGTTTCTCACAACTTGCTTCACAAAGGGAGGCTTCAATCTCTGGAGAGCAGTTTCGAAATGTACAAATTGCTGGGGCTTATGTACAAGTTACGTTTCTGGGTTTCCTTCAAGATTGTTTCGTACATCGCAGCTAACATCACCGCTTCTGTGCTGAGTACGACATTGCGGCTTCGTGTGTAGTGCGTGGGCAAAATCTGCATTCAGCGTACTTATACTCAAGTTGCTGAAATTCTAACCCTCCGCACGCAGACAGCGAGAATAGGAAATTCACAAGCTGCTTGCGCAGAAGTTTTAAAGAGAGCTGTCTGCGGGCTGACAATACAGGAGGTTTACTGAGGCAGATGAGTGGATGTTTAGCTACTTTCAACCTTCGTACTCATTACTCCTCTTCGTAGGGCAGAGAAAAGCGGTTGCATGTTTCTATTGTAGTAGCACTTTGTACAATTCAAAGAGATGGAACGTAACCAGAGTTTAAGGCTCCCTGTATGATAGTCAGGAAAACTCGTATGAACCATGAAGTGAGCAATTTCGTCATGAACTTCATTCCTTTGAGGTGAACATTATTGTTATGAACTTCAGCAGCATTGTGCTGTTCGGATCAAAGCTCACGGATGTAATTCGAGCACTGTTGTGCCACGTTTTTCTCAATAAATGCAGTTCATTTTTAGGTATATTATCTGAGTACGAAAATATTCAAATTTGAGTTGACTACCCAAGTGTGGAGCGGTACATTAGTTACAAGTGCAAGACACACTGTAAGTATGCTGTGGGTATTACACAGCACACTTCTTTCCAACAGGGATTCACATATGTATCTGATAGAAAGAAAGGAAAATATGGAGAAAGTATACTACTGTTGCCAGTAGAGCGCTTTTTCTTCAGAATATGAAAAATGATAGAAGGGAGAGAAGCAGTTTGTGACCTTGGATCATGAATACGAATTGGAAGGATTGTTTCATGTACTAATGTAGTGATAACATGCTTGAAAAGAAAAAAGAAAGTTGAAGCGTTTTAAGAACTCGAAACATGAATTTAAAATTAAGAAAATATGGTCAAGTAAATATGCCGAACCTTACTCCATATTTGATTTATTGCCTCTGCTATACCTGACGTTAGCTTCGCAGCAGAAATACTGATCTGTTGTAGACTGAGACAAGGGTAAACCGAAGAAGGATGAAGCGAAATTTATAAGATTCATCACAACTGGCGCTTAAACTCCCTCTCTCGGTTTCTAAGCCCCGGTGAATACTTGAGAGGTCCGTATACATCAGCTCTCTTTTTATATATAATTCGTTGTTCCGGTACGAAGGTAAACGCAGCAGCTTTTCGCAGACAGTTACCGACCGAGTTCCGCGAACTGAAGACCAGGGAAAACGTTGACCAAGAAAGATCTAAGAAGATTTACTTGTCAGAGGAGACCTTTTCCATACTTGGAAGAAAAGCTTCCTATGTGTTGGAAAATGTCACCCTCGGTCTTCAAGCTTTTGCACACCTACCCAAAACTTTTCAACAGGATAAAGCTGTGAGTTGCATCATAAATGTCGGACTGGAAATCCCATTTATATTCATCAGGACCAATGAAGGCGTCAACAGTGCGAGCATATTTGACTCTTTCGTCGAATAACAAGGAAAGCTACTATACTCGCAGAAGTATAGTGAAGAACAAATCGTGTCCTCCTGTCTAGCACCAGGAGCTTGATGTAATACGCAGTTAGATTAGAATGTGACAGTTGGAAAAGGGACTTGCTATCTATGCATCACACTTTGATTTCCTGCTGCGGCAATCACAGCTTAGAGTCTTTATATCTAGTTGTTGCCTTTGAGAAAGCGTTGGCTGTATGACGAATTAACATTGATTGTTCCTCTTTCTTGAACTTGCATATGCAGGTGGAACAATAGAGATCCTTCAGCAGTTACACTCATGGAGGTCTGACTGATCAAACATGGAGGTCGAGAGCTTGCAGTGATGTAAAATCGAAGAAACAGTGAAGATAGTTAGAAATATCTTCATGGAATTTCGTAAGCAAAGATCTCTGTATAAACAACGGATCCTATCTTCATCAAGGAACATGGCTTCCCTCTTCATGACACGTGAAACTCAGAAGATCACCTCCCTGCAAGTAATCTACAGTTGGAGAGTTAAAGTCAATCCATCTTGATTAAGAGCCTTACCTCGATCGGTGTAGGACAGAATTCGACCCTTGGAGAAAGTAGCAGGCCAGGGAATGCACACATGGAGCTTCATGCAAAGAGGGCATTGCTGATGACATATGGTCTCATTAGACACATGTCGATGCAGTTGTCCTCATAACTGCTACGGTAACCCTAAGTAACAAACAAAGCTTGGAGATTTCGTAGCACTGTTTATGGGGGCAAGTCACAGGAACAGACGGGACGAAAAAGTTCGAGAAAGGCAAGTAAAAGGAGAATGCAAAAAACATGCAGCATGCAGAATCGCATGAACGCCAAATGCAAGTAAAGGGGCGAGCATACACCCCAAAGGGACCAAGAACAGGAGTTGAAGCATCTCTCGGTGTTGTGTAACCACCTGCTAATCATGCTTCATCCTTCCTACCCAACACTCACATTGTTATCGATGAGCAACCAAGTGAAACAACCCCACCCACCAACCAGCTGACATTGCCTCAATGGTCCATCCATCGAGCTCGAGGGCCAACTTCAGCAATTCAAAAACCTTCGCATAATTGTACGCAGTGCTGGTCTGTCCTCTCCTTCGCAGTAACTCTCTTCAGGGTGGAACGGACAACCGACAGAGTACTCGCAAATCCGACAATGAATAATTGGCAGTTGTCCATCGCAGGTTTCCAGACAAGACAGTGGGAAACCGACGCCGAGGACGAAAGGCCCGATGTAGTGGCACTTACTTCGAAGTCTTGGTGTCTCGCCATCGCAGGGGTTGGCAGCTTATAAGTTGATTTTAGCTCCCTTGCTCTCGCTGTTTGGTGTTCGTCTATTTGTTCTTTTGATCTGAGCTTCCTGCTCAAAGGCAGGACATTTTGGATCATACGGCCAGGAGGCAGATAAAACTGCACGCAGCACAAAGATATTTGGCATGCCCTGTGATTACTGTGAAGAGTTAGTTATTGGTCCCTAGAAATTTTACTTGGCGCAATTTGTTTTTCATTTATCCAGTTCTTATGAGCCCCTCTCTGTACAGTTTGCTCTGACTCTGCCATAAAACTTCTTCATAGAAGACAAAGAAGGGTGTGTCCAGTGTGGCCGTAAATAATTCCAGGGGCCTGGCTCATCGTGGTAGTTCGGCTGAGCAACTTGAACCAGTTTACCTCTACCTGAGTTGCATTAAATTTACTTCTCTCTTCTGGGCCCGGAGACAGACCTCAAGTAGCATTACGAGTTCAATCAGTGACCAGTATGAACTCCTCTTCTGCTGTACAGTTATGTGAAGGGCGAGCACGTTTCTCGTCCTCTTGTGGAAATCATCTCCGTCTGCAAGAAAAAAATGATTTATTCAACAGCGGACCACCGTGGAGCTTCGGCAACGGGGCCGCGGCATCGAGTGGGATGAATGAATCCAATCCTAGGTTCTACGAATAGTCCTTGTGCAGTGGAAGTTATCGACAAACTCAGTGTACTTCTATCGTTTGTGTGCCAGAAATCGCAGCAAGCTGAAAAGCCCTTCTGACATAACTGCAAATAGACTTCCTTCAGGCTTTCTTCAGCAAGTTCCTGCACATCTGTGAGCTCCTTGAGGTGAGGTTCAACTGGCTGTGCAGTTATCGAACAAAAACTTGTACTTCTAGATATGTCAAGGAGCTTTCCCTTTCTAGTAACGAGAACTGACGAATGGTGTGGATCGTACACTGATGCGCATAATGCCAACGGAAGGACAGAGATGGAACGGGATGAACGTTGAAAGCTTTGGAATCTCATGGAGTCTCATAGTCCTGTGTGATCAGGTAAGAGGTCCAGAGGTCCATTGGAACGCCAGTGAAATCAAAACAGCAGTGCACCTGACGAACTTCTACATACGTACGTGGGAGGCAGCTTAGTTTGTACATCGTCGGGGACATAATTCGTAGAGGAAAGTATCTAAACTTCTTGTACTTGAGAACCTCTGGAAGATCAGCGCATGTATCTTCGTGGTCTGCTAAAATCAAAGTGGCCTTTGTGCTAACATAATATTTTCATAAAAAATTAGGCCAAACAATTTTTTTATCGGGATCAGACTTTTGTAACACGTTTACTGTTTCAAAAGTCTGCAATGGTGAACGATAAAATGTTATGTCTAGACTTGCATTTTAGTTCGTGTGGGAGGCCTTCATAATCATGCATTATGTAGGGATTGATCTTTAGGATCTTTTCACTTGTTTGTGATTTTTTGCTTATACTGGGTTATTCATATTTTTGACTCTTTGGGTCCCACGAGGTTGATCTATCTACCATTTATGTTCAGTTTCCATTATAATAGCTAAAATTACGCAAAGACATGAATGGGTAATTCCCTCGTTTCAGAGAGGAAGAACAAAAAGCAGGCCTTGCAATCCTACTCCAACCACAGTTAGTGGACGACAAAAAAAACCCGTAGCCATTCAAAGACGGGGGCAAGAGGGCTACGGTGCAGGTCCAAACCCTAAACCCCAATCCAAACTATTGGTTGTTTGTGATCAAATGTGAGGTATACCGAACCCGGGTAGTGTAACATGATTCTTTGATTGTCTTGTTGAATTCGATAAAGTGACTGGATTATAGCTATATGTTGACGTTTTAGTTGGAAGTTGTTTGTGTTATTAAAAGTTAAACACAAGTAAAGTTAAATCTTTGGATAACAATTTGAGACATTTTAAGTCCTAAGAATTCAAATGTTGAGAATGAGGACTCTTTCTCAAAAATATTTTGCTTTGAAGTAAACAAAAAAGTTTCTTTGTTGAATGTGTCTTGATTTAAGTTGTAACATGAACTAAGAAGTAATAATTGCAAGGAAAACTATTGCGTTTGTGTGTTTTGCATCAAAAATCTTACCATTATATTTTGGAAAATTTTGTTGCAAAAATCTAAAGATTATATCGAAAAGCTTCCATCCACTTGAAATATATCATTTCACCTCTCCATGATCTATCTTTTTGATAAATTTCATTTGTACCTTTCACCATTTTTGTTTGAACTTATGATAACTTTTTGAAGAAGGAAAATAAAAATTAAATTAAATTAAATATATTAATATATATATTAATGGAGCTGTACAGATTCATAAAAGCTATATAAATCATTACGCATACAAAATTGTTAAATTTTAAGGTTTTTTAAGCAATTTGTTATAATCTAATCATTAAGCATAAACTTATTGAATGAGGCTAATTAAATGTCTCAAATTGTGTGTATCAATGTGTATCCACTAACTTGCCGAAACACGTATTTTTGTTTGATGGCGTTGTCATCCGTAGATACTGATGAATGATACTTGTTAATGTGTTAAGAAGTACAAAGTCCTTATGAGATGCATTATGTCGAGTTTACATATTTAAGATTTGTATCTTAAGCTATGTTTGATCGATCAGTATGATGGAAAATGAAATTCTATTTTATTTCATTATAAGTAATTAAAATCTTTTCATATCATCAAGGAACGGGAATGATCAATTGTCGAGGATTGGGAATTATACCGTTCATATTATTTTATAATATCCTCGATAAATCCCGTTTAGCACATTATCTTTCCCGTTCGTTCCTGAAGCTATTGTTTCTTAGGTTTAGGGCTTAGGGCCCGGCGAGTGCCTCAGCTGTGACAGAAATCGCTCGTCGATGTGCGGAACAGGGAATCGATCGATTCTGTGAGACAGATTGTGAATTCGTGATGGTGCGGGTCGAAGGAGCTGGCGGGCACAGATGACAGCGGTAGCAGTCGGAAATTTAGTGAACGAGTTGGGTGAAATCTAGTATGCGCAGATGGGGAAGCGCGAAAGGGATGGCGGGGAGAGTGAGCGAGAGAAGGAGGAGCGAGAAGCCAATGCTCACGTGGGACAATTCTTACCGTCTCAGATCAGGAATAAGTGTAAGAGATCCGAAGCTTATGCCAAAGTGAAGAATGAGAAGAAGAAAGCTAAGAAGCAAAAGATTAAGCTTCGCGACGAAGCAGAGAAGGAAGCGTTGGAGCTCGGCAATGTTGTGAGTCTCCTGAGCTCTCCATCATTGATTTCCTGTGAGTGGAATGACGTCGTTATCTGCCGTTTTTATATGACTAAGAATGAAAAGCTGGTGTCAACTCGAGTATCTGGAATGTAAGTTTTGTACTGCGGAATTCGGGCAATATTTAACGCGCTTGAGGAACGGTTGGCTGCGGGTTGATATTTCACAACATGCCTCACAATTTGACGTTCCAAGGTTTTGGAGTGTATCTTGAAAGTGTGTCAAGTTTTGAGACTACTGGAGCTGACATAAATCTGGAATGTAGTACTTTTGATTTTCCTTCGATTGTATTACCACTTCGTAGTGCCCCCTGTGATTCATGTTGTGCGACAATGTGTTCTGAGTTCTTTCGAGGTGATCAAAATCGCAACCGAGCATGCAAGTTTTGTGTTTCCACATCAATTTTTTTTGAAATAATTCATGTTGTGCTGCGGACGTCGCAAGAAACTTCTCTCTGTCTGTCCTCAGTCTTGGCTCCTTCTTCTCCTTGAAACGAGATTTACTCTGACCGTCAGTGTTCTTTACAAGATGTGCCCAGACAACTGTACAATTTTGTCTTCTATTTACCTCAAGGGTTTAGCATTGTATCAAATTCTGACATATCTGTGACTTTGCCGTGCAGCCCCCACCCAGGAAAATCCCTCGTACTATTGAAAACACCCGAGAAGCAGATGAAACTGTAGCTCAGGCTGATGACGAGGAGGTAAGCAATGTGAATTGAGAAATTTGAACTAGTAACAGTTTAATTTCGCTTCGATGTTGTAGTAGCTTCGGATTTGCAAGGTGGAGGCTAGACATTTACGGATGCTCCTCCTGAATGCAGCTGCAAGCTGAAGAGGGTGCCGATGAGTTCAGCCAGTATTTTGCTCATGAGATCACTCCGAAAGTCATCATTACAACCTCGCAACAGAATTCAGTGGTATGCCTTTCAGCTTTCTGCGCATCATCGTCTTTGCAGATTTATATTTTTCCACTCAGTTCGTTGGAATATGACTTCTGAGTCCCTCGTCTTTGTCGCGATGCGTACAGGCTACAAGGAAGTTTTGTGCGGATCTTCTCACCGTAATTCCGAATTGCCACTACTACAAACGAGGGACTTACAATTTGAAGCAGATTGTTAAGTACGCCATCAATCGAGAGTTTACCAGTATTATCGTCATTAACGAAAATCGGAAAGAACCAAATGGGATGCTTGTTGTAAACTTGCCTGAAGGTCCAACGGCGCACTTCAAACTGTCCAGCGTCGTCCTTAGCAAGAGGATCAAGGTTTGTCCATTACTGCAAACGCTTACATTATAACAACGCATCGTAATATGCACAATGTAGTGACGAAAACACTTTTCTAGAGTAGTTGTGGATAATTGGATGTCAGTTACGTCGGGAGGTAGTGTTGAACGCGAAAATGTCGGATTTGGAAAATCTAGTGCCGGATGGTCAGGAATATGTTTACTAAAGCATAATATGTACGCTTATTATCGTTTGAAGCTGTGTGGAAACAGTGTAACTAGGATTGACGTACAGAAGCCAACCCGGTAGACCTTTGTTTAGGGTGAAGTGACTACATCGGTGTTATGATTTATGTCGGAAGTCCCAGTCAGCCACTTGGACTTCCACTGCCTGAGAATTTCAAATGAATGTGACTGCCTTTCTTCTGCAAAGATTTTGGTACTTGAAGGAACAAAGACGCGAACATCCAACAGGCATATGAAATTCAAGCTTCACGTATTTACAGGTCATGCTCCTTTTGGGTTTTGTTGCAGGGACATGGTAAAGCATCCCGCCATCAGCCAGAGCTGATCTTGAACAATTTCACCACACGCTTGGGCCATCGAGTTGGAAGGTATGCACGTACTTTCAGTACCATGATCTCAGGCTTGTTGCTGTTGATTTATTTCCCATGTCGAAAACAGGAATGATAAGCTTGTCGTGAGAAGATTTGGTCGAATAAGTTATTGAATGGCAACTGACCAAGTAATTCATATTGGGTATTACCAACGCGGAAACTGCAACACTTCCATGGACCAAATCAGAGATACAATCTAACCAAGAGTGTTGCTTGTGTGATCTTGACTGCAGGATGTTCGCGTCATTATTCCCGCAGGATCCAAATTTCCGAGGAAGGCGCGCAGTCACATTCCATAACCAGCGTGATTTTATTTTTTTCCGACATCACAGGTATGTCAGATTGGATATCGTCAACGTGATCACTCACTGATGCCGAAGTATTGTACTTGATCTACCGTTGTGCTGTTATTTGGGATAAAAGCAGGTTAGATAAGATAGCAGGCTCTCCTATATCTTCGGTTGATGCCCATTTTAGTCGATTTAATATTTACCTGTGCATACGTCGGTGTGTCTAGATTTCACTACCTCATACCGAAGGTTCTCGAAAGTCTTTCGAGGCATTCGTTCCGCTGGGATTCTCTTGTGATTGCTGTGAAGCAACACGCATGGATTGTCAGCTTTTATTCTTGCCTATATTAACTTCTCAGGGCCCCGCTTACTAGATGTCCACCTACATAAGTCTTTGGTGGAAAGTGTTATATTGGGGCTCAAATAATTTGGTCAAATGTATGGTTGCTTGTATCTTAGAAACCAAGGCTCTTGTACGGTTTAAATCCTTTGACTATATTGAAGATCAACCCTCTGTGATGTATAGCTTTTGTTGCTAACACTAACATCTGCTGGCCTGATTAGTCAATGTACAACCAGCACATACAATTAGAATCTCTGTGAAGCTCGCCATTCAGTTGTATTTTGGAATTTTTAGTGTTTCCGCTACATGTGCAAGGATCCGTACTTATTATACTGCGCTTTGTAATCGTGGATGGATGAGATGCTTCAAAGATTAGATTTGCTCTTGAGATGCGACCAAACAACTCATTGGTTAGATACCTGTCAGTGTGCCTGGGAAACTTGAGGTGGAAAGTCATCATATTACTTCAATAATAATCTGAACATTTCCGGGCTCATACTTATCATATTGCCAGCTCTCGACGTTGGGAGCTTACCATTATTTTAGGTCTAACACACCGTTCCGTACTCTATCCTTGTCACTTCCACCTTCTTTATGTTTTTCGTGTAGATGAGAAATCATTTGTCTAACAGCATCCCACAACAAATTGTACAACTGACAGGTACATATTTGAAAGCAAAGAGATTAAGGAGAAAAAGGAGAAACCGAACAAGGTAGACCCAAAGGCCGTGAAAGAGAAGAAGAAACTACCGAAGGAACAAGTCATTGCCCGCTTACAGGTTAGTCTATATTGTTTCAACTTATTGTGCTGCATTTGGCAATAGGTCAATTACAACACTTGGCACGCAGATCACTTGTTGTAGACGGTTTAGAACTCACCATATCAAATTCTTCATCCACAGGAGTGTGGTCCACGATTTACATTGAAGATGCAGAGTTTACAGCATGGGACTTTTGACACGAAGTATGGAGAATATGAATGGCTCCATAAGGTATGGTTTTATTGCTGGTGTATGCTTCTTAACATCTCTACGTTCCTGGACTGTTCAGTACCACATCGGGTCAGGTCTTTCTTCTTCACTGTTTTTGCTTGATTTATGTTCCCTTCTGTAACGTCTGAGAAGACTGTGCTTCTTCAAATTGTGCTCAGACTGTCCAAATATGGCTCGGTGTCACTGGGTGCTGTTAGTGTTCGGTTTGCATCTGAAGGCCTTCAGTTCATAAGCACATGGTGGTGTTTTGGAACTGAGGTCACATTTTAACTCTACGTTGGCATACTTCGAGGAAATGTTCTCAGCACTAAGCTCGGAGCTATCTTGATTATTGACCATTTTACGTGTCTTTTTGTGCAGCCCGACATGGACACCAGTCGCAGACGATTTTTCTTGTAGGCTAATCAGAGCAGAAATGCTCCCATTGAGAGTGTGAAATAGTCAAAGGCTTTAGTTATAGTAGTTGTCCAGAACGCGGACAGTCTTCAGTAGGTCAGAACTTGATTCTATACATGGCGGAGCAATTTATCCTCAATCCTAGTACCAGTTTTGCAGCGGAGAAAAATGTGAAGATTGCCTTGTGTACATCGAGGCCGACGAGTTCGACCTGTTAAAGGAGCGGAGCAGTTCGTATAGGATAATGATCTGGGCGAGGTAGAGAATTTCAAAATGTTATCATAATCATGGAGTGAACATCGAAAGCAAAAGTGAATTTTTGAAATGTTCATTGCGTCAAGTATTTTTTTTCACTAACAGGGTTTGAGAAATCTTTGGATGAGGTGCTTTTGATGTTGTTGTCTTTCACGAATGGACACCATGCAACACGAAGTGTTGAATGTTGTCATGGTGGCATGTTCTGTTTGGCATTTGAAGATGAGGAAATTCGATTGGGTTGATAATGCTCTAAAACACTGACGACCGTCCAAGAGAAATTGAAAGATGCGATCTAAGGCAGATACCCATCTGATTTTGACAAAATATTTATCTTTTCTGATGCATACTCTCTGGTGCATAGGGAGCATTGTACACGTCGTTGATGAATTGTACACAATGGCTGATCTTAGAATGTTCAAATATTTTGAGTTGGTGAAAGTTTGTTACCTTGACAAGTTAATTTGTTTTATGTAATTGTTCTACATTCTTTATCATCTGCACAATCCATTTATCATTCATGGTCACTGTTATTTCTGGCATATCCGTTCATAGATTTTCTTTCTTCCTCATGAACGAATTTTGTTTTCCCTTTCTCTTGGAGGTTTGTTGTGTCTCGTGTATCCTGTAATTGGTCTCGAAGCTAAGGCAGAGAGATACAGAAAGTGAGAATACCATTGTGTAATCATTGTAATCTGGGTAGGGAAATTTCTACACTATTCCAAGTGCACTTATGTACTATAAGTTTGGAGTTGTGCACCAGGAGGAAGCGAGAGAACTGTACCTTAAATAGGGTACGATCAGTATTGATGTAGTTGCTCGCCACATCAGTATGAATGTAACAGTCATTGTTCGCAGGCGACATTAACGTATCCATTGTTAACTAGGGAACTTCTTAACTTGTTGGGACTAGGGAATTAAGAAGAGTTCTCTGAAATAATCTTTTGGGACTTTCGTGCGTTTCGCTTACTTTCGGTACTGGCTAATGGTATGTATTATAACCCTGTGTCAAAGGAGTAGACTATTTTTCGTCCAGACAACGACACTCGATACTGTTATATGACGAGGTTTTAATCTTCAGGATAAGCGTCTCTTGCGTTTGTTCCGCCAGTTCCTCAATCGAGACTCAGGATTTGAACATAATGACTGGAATCTGATACACTCACTATTGACAATGAAGAGAACTCGCAGTTCTCCTGCGTGTCAATATATGCTCAACACATTTTGATGTGCTTCAATTGCAACATAATCTTGACATTTCGTCCTTCTCTACATGCAGAAACGACCAAATAGGTGTAACAAAGTGACTAATCCAAGACTACAAATGATGAGGTCAATGCGTGCAGCCATAGTGACATTTCAACCATAATTCCCTGGGGTTTCCCCCTAGTATGCGCTGGGCACGACGAGAGGCAACCTAGATACTAAGTAAGAGACACCTTCATTGTGAATGCCAGAATGGCTTTAATAAAAAATCTCTACAAATGTACAAGACATATGATCCTATCCTCACTGACGAGGTTCAAAACCTGCTAGTGGTTTCCAAGCACTTCACTTCTTCAGCAGTAAAGGTCCAACATTGTCACCGGTTGCTTTATTGTGCTTCACATGGCTCCCATCGCACAAAGGGAACGTTCCCGATCTCCAACACCTGCAGAGACATGTGCGCGTCAGAGAGCGAGAAGCCGGTCGGTTCGAGAACGCCGTTAGGATCTTAAGCGTGTTGGAAGCTCGTCCTCGAGATAAGATTAAGATGGACAACGAAGAAAACTGAAGCGAAGAATTGGAAAAACGATAAATGGTCGAAGTTTGCACGAAGACACTGCACGAAGGGAGGACTCGAGGCAGACTTACCGACAGTAAGCAGTGAGAGGCTTGGCGAGCTCTCCGACGACGACGGTGTCCACAACCTTGTCCGACTCCTTCTTGATGCTCGGGTTAATGGCCACCGAAGCAGTTGCTTCTGCGCTCTCGGCGCGAACTTGGACCAACCGAAAGCTCCGACCGGCACCCGCCCTCAGCATCTGCTGCTGCTGCTGTTGGGGGACGACCACGCCCCTCAAGGACGTGGCAGCCGCAGCCAGGGAAGAGAAAGCTTGGGTCGCAATCGAAGCCATGTCCAAAACTCTGCCCTCAATGCAAGCAGCACCGAACTCGACAGCACGCAAACCTCTTCCGAGCACAGGCACGACACACACTCGCGCTCTGAGGTTCGTGCGCGGATGGCTGCGGCGCGTGCCCAACACGATCGAAATTGACGCACTGATCAAAAGGCGAACGTGTTAGACGAGATTATAAAAGCACTCCGAGGTCTCGGCCATCCTTCTGGAAGTCGCGATGGCCATGGCCGGGTCGAATCCCCATGCTTACCGTAGTAATACAGAACATCGTTCCAGGCATCGAAATCGCTCGACGACCAATCATTCGATTATCGCTCGATCAGACTTGTGGCCACAAGCAGTCTTCGCTGCCCTCGACGCCCAGACACTTTTCCGCACGGTCGTCGAGACCCCTGACGTCCGACTGTCGAAAGGCACGTGTTCGATCAGAATCTGGCGGCAATGGATCCCAAATATTTCAGATATTATTGATATTTTTAATAATCAATTTCCGATAATAATATTTTTACCGACTCGAGTTGTCGAGTTTGGCTGTGAGCCTTCCCGACGACTCGAGTTTGTAGTTTCTTACGAACCACGCATACCATTCCATCGGTAAAAGAATCAGTTTAATATTTTTTAAATAGTAACAAAGTGAAACTACACTTGTGATTGATGCAATAAAACCTAATAAAATAAAGAACAGATTGCCGTCCACACCAAAATAAATATAGTTTTACAAATAGCCAGTTAAAGGAGGAAGTCCTCCTAAAGATAATAAACATAATGTCAAGGAAAGAATTAATGAAGGATCTTACACATACAAACCTGCATAATCACGAATATTATCTCTTACTGTACGTAAACTGGATAATATAATACAACATGAGGGTAAAGCCGCGATAGCCCACAAAGATTACATGAGGATGTTGAGATGATATCAATGATGTTTAAAGAGAATCTAGCGAATTCTCACCCCTACAGGTTGAATGCATAGTTTGTAAGTGAAAAAGATTAGTGTATTTAGATTTGAAAAGCATGGTGGCTCTCAGCGCACTCTTGTTCATTTAAGTAGCAAAAGAGAGAGACTCTGAATTGTCATCAAAGCTTTCACAAAATATGATGTGGCGGAAATAAAAAGTACAGAAAGATGTATGATTCAACATGAAGGTTGTAAAGTAGATATACCATAAGGATTTTGAAAGCTAACTCAAGTTTCTTTAAACTTAGATTAGTTTTATTTTAGTTAGTGAAACTGGTTATATTATCACTATATACTATATAAGAAAGAGTTCATACTTTTCAGGGATTTTCAGTAAAGTGTCATGTTTTTTGGACTTAGTCCGCACTAATGAACCATCAGGTCCGCTGTCCCTGTATTTTCTTAAGTTCTCGTGATGAATAGACATTGACCGCATGAGTGAGGTATTGCGTTAAATATTTGTGTTCGATGCATTTAAATTTCACAATCAATATCAAATCACGGTAAGATTCCGCGGGAGATCTTACTTACCTTGGCACAACTCCATTTTTTATTCGAGTTTCAACAGTATGCTTTTGGATTAGTCCTTAATCGTTCAACACGAGAAGCTACTCGCAGCATGCACTCATGACAATGAGATGCAGGTTATATTGTGGCCATGTGTGCAAGAGTCGGAGATGGTCCTTAGAGTCTCGGAGAAATGTTGGAGGTGTATTTCTGCCTTCTCGTAGGATGTGTTGATGAAAATTGAGGATTTTATGGTTTTCACCTTCAACAGAGGATGAACTTGTGCGTGTTGTTCTGAGAATCCAAAGTTCTTAATGTCGTATCAGTTCACTGCAAGAACGTCTAATCAAGTCTTCACATGTCGATCCTGTATGCTCTTGTATGGGAGACAAGAAGTGAAGCGCAAAGACGAGAAGAACATAAGATTTGATGAACGAAGAGTTCGAGAGGCGTGGAAGAAAAAGTCGAGAGGAATAAGAGAGCTTAACTTGCATTTTTTTGAACGAAGAGTTTGAGATGCGTGCAGCAGAAAATGAGAAGGATAAGAGAGCTTGATTTGTTCGTTAGATCAGGCCGACTCGCAGGCGAAAGACGAGCTTCGAGGGGAGTGGTGGTTATTGAGAACAGAGGAGAAGTCATAGATCATAGATCATAGATCCTCAAATCATAGATCCTGTCATAGATCCTCAATCATGCACCCTATTGTGCATGATTTGAGGATTGGAAACTGTGGAAGTTTCAACAAGAGGATCGAAAGAAGTTAATCTAGACATGTTTGAAGTTGCGGGAGATCGGAAAAATTGCTTCTCAACTACAACTAGTACTGTACCTGCAAATCAGCGACTCCGAATTCTTATCGCAATCATATACTTTCTACGAGACGATATTTAAGTCACAAGTATTTTAAAGATACCGGGGAAAATTTACAATTACATGACGCAATTCTTGCAAACTAATATCACAACGAGGTGAAGTTCGGCAAGCACATCCATACACTTTAGAATGCTTTAGTTGTTGGAGTGAGAGGTAAGTGATACGTTGTAATGTACGAAGACCGTAGAGAGTGCCAATGCGTCTAATCATGGATCAATGTTGTTGAACAAAGGCAGTTTTCAGCTGCAGACTTCTTCTAGTTTGACTCCTTACACCCTAAGTATACTGTGTACAAACCAAAACATGTGAAGTGCTTTCCCTCAACTCCATACTCTTGCTACTCATGTTAGCGTTAGTAAAAACATCTTGTAGTTTCTATACAAACCTCAAAATAATGGATATCTTGAATTGAGTATTGATTTAAACTTCATGTGGCTGGATGAAAATGAAAATACAGTTGTCAGTTTAATACATTTGAATACTATTCTTCTTTTCACAATACTTACTTTGATCATTGTGATTGAGCGATTTTTTCTCAAGTGACTTCCTCCAGCCGAAAAGTTGATAGTTTTTGTGATGATTAGACATGAAAATATTAGAGATTGTCTCGCAAATCATTTTATTGGTCTTAAGATTCAAACGAAAGAACCATTCATATAGATATCATAAGTTATAACTTCAAGTATTCAATGAAAGGAGATGATAGAAGAAAAAGGGTGTCAAATACAATGTGTTGATATTTATCATGATAAAAAAAATTAAAAAACAAAGCAAAAACTTTGAGATTGAGCAAGATGTTAAAATGTTAAGATATGTGATTATTGTTATAATAGATCTACAAAACATTGAAATATAAAACATTCAAAACAAGATGCATGTGTAACACTGGGGTATCAAGGAAAAAGCTCACTTGAAAATAAAACACAATTCTAAAGATGAGATATGGTTTAACTCTTTACAATAAGTACAAAAAGATAAGATATCACCTCTACCACCTATTTCATTCGTAGTAAATTGATGATATGGAATATAATTTTAACAAGCACACGGATTGTTGACGTGTTGCTGTCAACTAATATAGTCAATATCTAAATATTAAAAACAAGATGTTAAGAGCAAAATGTTAAAATCTAAAGATGCTAAGATCTTCATGAACATGTTATGAATATTGTCATTATAGATTTACACACAATTTACAATACTTTGTATGAATTTTTGAAGCAAATGGGATTCAAAATAAATATCTCGGCAGGAAGATCACAAAGCATCATTGTGATCATATGAACATAAATGTTTGTGGAGAAGATGAAAATTATGTCTTCTAATCTCATTATGCAATAATATAGTTAGATGACATGTTCATTTTTGCAAAAAGTTAATTCAACATCAATAAAACCAAAAATATTGAAGTTTTTATTCACAATAAAGAATTTGAATAAGTACAAAATCCTATTGGAAATAAAATTTTATTAATATTCAAATCAAAACAAGCTATGAGTTAATCAAGGTTTGTCAAGATTTGGATTGTTTAACATGACAAATTTTTTTAAAGAATATGAACATTTTTGATAACACACTTCAAGTTTTATATAGCTTAATTTTAAATTCAGTTCATTGAATTTAAAAAGATGTCATCAATCTTATTTGACAAAGCCTTGGATTGAGTCATGTATTTCTTGTTATGCACAAAAATTGATCTTGTTTTGATTATGTAGAAGATGAACACATACATGTCAAATTCATAGAAGTTGCATTGAAAAATAATGAATTTGATATTTGAATATTTTGAAAACACCAACATCAAACACCACATTGATGATTTATTAAACAATGCCAAATCCTTGTTAGACTTGTTGATGCAAATTATAAATAAAATAAATTTTACAATTTGAGTTGTGTTTATATATGATGATGGATGTGTTATATTTTGCTCCAAATTAAATGATGGATAATAAAGTTAAACACATTAACATCAAGTATTATTTAATTAATGATCTAGTTTTTGATAAGAAAATTAAACTAGTTAATATTGATGATGAATTGAATTTAGCTGACGCTTTGACCAAGATTATTTCTTCAGAAAATTTGAATAAATATTGTGATTTTATTTTGCAGATTTTATATGAGGAAAAAAATAAAAATTATTAGCTATATATATATATATATATATATATATATATACACATACATACAGATTTACTATCTATTACTATCTTTTACTTACGTCCTAACTCTAATTAGCTCTAGTTTAGAGACTGTATCATGTTAGATTTCATTCTAAAATTTCATGCAAAATGATTATATAGATTACAAAAATTATGAAGAATTTCAAAGAGTAAAATAAGTGTTTTTTTCCATATCTAAGAAAAATACAACCAAGTTGAATCCTACGTTGAAGAAGTGTAATTGTTTTGGATATGCTAATGATATGAAAGAGGAAATTATTTTGATTAGAGTATACATTATTTTTAGTTGGAATATTTTTTTGCTAAGTCTAGATTGTTTAAAAAGAGCAAGAATTTTCAAGCATCTTGTACTTACAGAGATAAATCTTCACTCATTGATTTCATGAAGCAGTAGTTTGATCATTATGTATTTTATGATGTAAAAGAAAAAATGTTTAGATACTGTTATATATGTGCTGCCACTCATTTAGATTATATTCTGATGGTTTTTTGATAATTTATCATGATTATAAAAATTTGGATTTCATTAACATTCTCTCATAAAATCTTTTCATTCAATATTCAACACAATATTTTATTGATATTCCGATAAGTTATCATACAAAAAAGTTTCCAATCTTCTTTGAAATCTTTTCTCTACCTCTATTTATACTATTTGATAGATTACCAAGGTAATTTATGATCACTATTAACTAATTTATTTTTATAAAAATTTATCTTAATATATATGACTAACTTTCATGAACACTAATACAGTAGAACCTCTATAAATTTATACTCCATAAATTTATAACCTCCAAAAATTTATCAAATTGTGCGCTCCCGGCATGGGACCAGGCCAAAAATTTATAATCTTATAACTTATCAAGTTTTGGCTGTCCCGAATTTTTTATAAACTTATATTCAGGTTGATGTGCTTTCCGAGCTACATTTGTACGACTATGATCGACTAAAGAAACTTGTAATGGTTGTCTGCCTAAGCTTTTGTTCACATTTGTTTGTTGGCTGCTTAAGTATCTGACGTGGGTTAGGGATTTTCCTGGGTTAAGTTGTTTACATTTTGAGAAGTTTTCTTCTACACAGTTCAACTGTATACATTACGCAAGGATACAATGCCCTACACACCCCATTACAATACCACAGCCAATACACACGGAACCTGGGTATCAAACAACTTCTATGTCTTTTCGAGGTACTGCATTCCTTGCCGTAAACTTCCTAACCTTCCATACCTTTCTGCAACCTTCCGGATGGTTCTGAGATCAATCAAGCAAAATTAAATGAATTAATTTTAATAAACTCTAGAAACTTATCACCTCTATAAACTTATCAAAAAGGGCCGGTCCCAGCTTGATAAGATTATAGAGGTTCTACTGTACTTGACAACATTTCATTGGTTTATCTAAATACTTTAGAAATATTTTTTATATGTTGAGATGACAACATACAATTGGATAGCTTGAAAATTCTACAATTTCAATTTGTAGCGAAGTCAACAATAAATTTTGTCTAAGCAACAAAAAAATTTAATACTTAATCAAACTAATAAAAAATAATATGTATTTGAAATATATCTTCATTTGAATCTAAATTTGAATATGAGACAAAATTGTAGTGTTCATACATAATTTCTAGAAGTATTTTAATTATGTTTTCAAGTGTTGATTTAATTTATTAATTTAATCTTAATTAGCTAAATTTTTCATAACTAATCTCATTATGATCAACGCTTTAATGAAACTTTATAATTAATATACAGATTTAAGGATAAAATTTCAAATATATAGGAAACAATTCCTTAATGATGAAGTTTAAACAAACATATTATAATTGATGCGATCTACTTAATTACACTAAAAGTTATAGATCAATCTTAATCTTGTACTAGCAAATCATTAAAATAGATTAGTCTAAACCTATAAAATGTAGACTATGAATTGAAATTTATTTTTGAAGATAGAGATATTCCAAACTACAGAAATTTGTAGACAAAAAAAATTAAAAATTCATATCAACCAGAATTTATTTTCAGATTCCCAGAATTTTGTATTATTGAAAATTTCACTCAATTATTTTAAAAGGTAATACATAGAATAATTTGCGTTGACCAAAACGGAAGTAACTCATGACAATGCAGATGTATCTTGGGAGACGATCTTCAAAGCTATGTATATTTTTGGCATATTCAACAGATCAATTCTTAGTTCATTTTGATGGTATTGTAATCTGATTCTCTACAATTACTTCCTTCCATTTAGTTTGGAAGAATGTGCAAATCCTCCTATCACGCATGTATCATGCATCATAGTTCTTCCAATCGCAACGCTTGCTCCGCTAATTGCGTGTAGCGCGTTCTGGATTCGAGACGAAGCACATGTGAACAAGTTGGCCTCTCGTTTGCCAACAAGGCAAAGAACGTATGAAGCTGAAATAATTTGCTGCAATATGTTTGAGCTAAAATGAGAAACAAAAGTGAATTTCATTTGTAATTAGGTACAAGAGCTTAAATTTACAACGAGTCATTTGAATTTGGGTTGCACTAATTTATCCACTCGAATGCACACTTTCCCGGTGTTTCTTTAAGTTTGGCTTAATGAAACATCTGGAATTGACAGTACATTCAGTGATGCTCAGAAACAGAGAGCAGTCTATGATCGAGCATATTTCTCAGCTAATCTCTACTTAGCAGTCCAGAGCTAGAGATCAATTTCCTTATTAGACCTTAGCAGAGATCACTTTTGCTCATAGTCCATCTAAATGGAAGTCTATGCCATGAGCATCAGCCCAGCAATCAGCTGCTTGCTATTTCAAAGTTGATGCTCAGCTCTTCCACTACAACGAACAAATAAAAAATGTCCGCTGCTCTCCATAATTTCCGTGAAGATGAGAGAGTTTCAGATCTGTCTCGTCAGTCTCCCTCTTACGTGGGTCGAACGAAGCTCGAATTTTGATCAGGCCATTTGATCTTACCGGTTCTAACCTTTCTCCATGCGTAATATCAATGTACATACGAGAGATCCATTCAAATGCTTATCGGCCAATCTGACGGAAATTACTGTTCTGTGCAACTCTCGATTGCGCATTGTATGTCTTCGGGCAATCCTACACACAGGAGCACGCAGTCACTGAGCTTTGTGATGACTGTGCCAAGCTACATAGATGTCATACTCATCGATCAATTAACCAGTCAGGAGCACCAACACATGAAAAAGGGACTGGAAAAACCAATCCATGACTTAACAGAAGTGAAATGCTATCTTCAGGTCCCTGCATGTTCACACTAAAGATGCAAATAATCACAAATTTCATATGGACATAAAAAGAGTTAGCAGTTTTTCCATAGCGTCCCGACTAAGGAATTGATAACGTAAGGGGCATTCAGGAGCACAGCACGCACCGTTGGATTTTCCACGAAAAAGTCCTCGCAAGACTCGTCGAAGTCTATGCTTTGAATGGCGTCTGCAGACAAAATGTGCATTTGTGTAAGTGCAATCATAATAGATTACACAGTTTCCCATACGAAGCTAAGGACCGATGCATCGAGAAATGAGTTCATGCCAGGGACTCTGTTACTCCGTCTACCTTTACCTTTCGTTTAGCAACCTCCTACTACTCGCGGGGGATTGATCGACTACTCACATGCATCCGTCGTCGAAACCTGTGTGATTTTGACAGAAGCTCTGAGTTCAATTTCGAAAAGGGAACGATGACCGAGGCCTGGTGCTGGTCTGGCGGCAGCGGATCCGGTGACCAGATAGGAGCTGACCATGAGCAGAAGGAAAAATCGGCTCAAAAGCTTCGCCATCGCTGGAGCTGAAGTGTTGATGTGTGTGGGTGGGATAATGTCGTGAAGACGCCCAAGTTGCAACATGGAGGACTGAGACAGACTCCGGAAGACAGAGTGCACTCAACCCGCCTCGTCGGTGTTCTTATTCTAAGAGCATGAATGCTGAATGCGGAGGACAAAGAGCTCAGCAGCAAAGGTAGAATTTGATAATGAAGATGATGAACCTCGTGAGTGCAGAAGGAGACGACGAATGGTTTGCGCAACATGGAATGCAATTGTGATATAATTGGCGAAGATTCCTTGAGCCTTTCTTCGTCCGGGATCATGGTGACCGAGGCGGGTTCAACTGATTCTCTCGCGACATGCATCTCGAGTGGGTCACATCCCTTGGCACCTACAAGCCCGAGTCTGCACGCACATCGTCCCCACACTTCGGTCGGAGATATCTAGCGCCGGAACTATCGTCCTTTCGATCCAGAATGTGACCTCGCCTGCATAAGACTCTCGTCGATGTACCTTCTTCCAATTTTTTTCAATATTAAACTCTGCCATCGCCATATAAGCCTCCGCTCGCTAATCCGAAGGGGGCCGGCCCTTCCACCGCTGGATCCGAGCCCGACGGATTACGGCCTCCCCCGTTTGCCACCTCGCCTCACCTCACCTCACCTCACCTCAGCCCCCGAAAGCGCGCAGCTTTTCATGTCAGACGCGGACCTCTGCTCTATTCAATATCCGGCTCCTGTAGTGCCTGTCAGCTGCAAAGAGAATGTAAGAATTTCCGGTATCTTCCAGATTTGTACGAGCGGCGCTTTCATGGTTCTGAAAGTGGCGTCAAAGTGGTCAGCAACTCGGGAACGTGGTGGTAACGCAGGATATTCGAGACATGCTCGGACGGAAGGCGATCGATTTGTCGACGTAGGGTGAAATGCGCATGCGAGCCGAGCAACGAGGCACAGAGATGTGCATATCCTAGGCAGCTCGAGCCTGATAATTGAGACGACCAAAAGGCACGCGGATCCTGTCAGAAATCATTATCGCGCTGTTACCCACCGCGCCATGTCTTTTGTATATCTTTGGTCCGGCCCTTATAAAGCAAAGTCCTGCATGGGCGTTTTCCAGTATCCCAACCATGCAGCGGGCGATCGCTTTTGTTCTCTTTGTGGTGCGTTCCCGTAATTATTTGTGAAGTTGGTGCTGCGCTAGTAGGAGCTGCCCGGTCGGTCTGCAGGACATTGTCAAAGCCTTGTCACTCGATAGGGTCGTTGCATAGGGCCTCTGAACATTAGACAGAACCTGATTCAGCGTGAGGAAAAACCTTTCATGATCTCACGACCCACATGGGCAGAGAAGGACCCTCCCAGGCAGAGGAAAGGCATGCTGTCGATAGCTCTGCCTCGGTTTGTTTCAACACCTCTGCTATCCCTGTTTCTGTCCTGCACCTGCCTGCACCCGATGCTCCAATTCACTCGTTTGGCTCTTGTGCATTCAATTCATGTAACCGATCTGTCATGCTCGAGGCTCGAGCGTACTCTTCCTGATACCTCGTACGCTCGATTCTACTGTATGGTGAGTTTCGGTATTCAACTTGACACTTTCCTTCGAATCGGATTACGTTCACAAGACGTAGGATAGAAAAAAATAAATTTCTTATACGCTTGGAACAGATACCTGATGACTTGGTGCTTGTACATCGCAGCAGACTATTTGCCCACAGAAGATTCCAAAGCGCTCATAGGTTTGGATCCCCACGCTTTTTACAGGCCTGTGTCAAACACTCAAGCAATCTGGTTTATAAAATGCGGCAGGCAGAGGCATCTACATACTCTGCTTTTATGCAGGCAGCTACTTCGAGATTTCAAACAGCTCTCAAGTTGTACGTTTACAAACCTACCAAACTTGGAAACTATAACTTCACCAACGAATGCATGGTCAATTTGATGTGTTGAAGAAGATTGACACAGTTAGAATTTTGTGATTCGAAAAATCTGAAACCTTCCTCTGCGGTCACATTGGTCACTTAGCAATCAGCTCAACCTTTCTTTCACACACACAGCATACATCTGAAAAAAAGCATGGGGCACGTGCATGCCACCATCGTAAGCCACACCGTCAAGTATGGAGACGGACCTCGTTCAAAGTACTTCCATATGAGCAGATCCTGACGTAGATAAAGTACAAAGCATTCTAGTACTATCATATGGTGCCCGGGGCATTTCAGCATCTGAGTAACAAGTGGTCAACCAACAACACAATAATAACAAACAAATATTAACAAATCGCGGATGTCTGCATCACCCTCACTTCAGTTTCTGTCTTGTTCACGTATTTATCTTTTGTATCTGACTTTGTGAGCAACGAGGAACGGATTTCCCTTCTGGACTCGCATTTGGCTAAGCATGACGATTTCGTTGCACATATTCCACCATGTTTAGGATGAGGGAGTTCTAGTGGCTAGTGCCCTCCGTTCTGGTGAAACATTCGCCTCGAGGAGCAATTCTGTCCAGCAAGTATGTCCTGGCTACAAATCTCTTTTGGGACAACTCTCGTGTCACAGGTTTCACCACCAAACTCTCCTTTCTGATGACTGTACCGTTCTCCTTACGACAGAAGTCTCTGTGGAAGAACGAACCACATCCATATGCGCGGCTGAAAACGACATTTTCAAAGACTTTAGAGACGTGAATCAACAGGAAAAATTCGAGACTGGATAAAAAGGACACACCTATTTCACCTGGACATTCACCTAGACCCTACGTTACAGTTGCACTTTTCTACTGTTTCTAATACTTCGACACTGCGGTTAGACTTGAAGGACAGTCAAAGCTTCTGATAACACAAAAATTGGACACGCTTGAGGTTTCAGACTTTTAATGAACTTCACGAATTGAAATAGTCCCACAATAAGATTGTGTCTCTCTTTACACTTTTTGGCACATCCATTAATGAGCAACTCTTAATCAAGAAGATACTCTCCACGTTCCATACTACCAACATTGTGTTGCCCCGTACCACAGAATCACAACATGTGAAACTCCAAATATTTTCTTTATTGCTCTCCTCTCTCGTACTTGCCTCGTGTCATTATTGCCTTATTGCCCAACGAACATTGCTTTTAAGCATGGTAGTCAATACACCATGCACTTGGTGGACAAAACTATTATTTGCTGGTTTGGTCAGTGGGATTTGCGTCCAAGTCGAACCAAGGTCGTGGAGCTTGTGTTGCTCCAGGGTAGACTTAACCCGCAGTACGAAGTCGGAAGAGAGTTCGCCCTTCAACAGAAAGGTGTTTCTGCATACGCATCCGCATGTCCGGCAGCCCAGGTCCAGACAGACCCCGAGAGCATAGAATCGTGTTCTATGCTTGGAGAACTGAATTGGCTCTTTCAATATGATGGTCTCCTCGAGACAAACCGGGACAAAACGCTGCTTCCACTGAGAGTTGAACTCAGGACCTCCCGCTTACTAAACGGGTGCTCTAGCCAACTGAGCTATAGAAGCTGACGTCCGTGAAATTGTAGATTATTTATATATTACAAATTGGTCAATGTTTGGAGCTTTTTAAAGCACATGACGGATATCACATGTATGCGAAGAAATTGGCATTTTCAATTACTTCTTTAAAAAATTAATATTTATTAATTTTTTTATCGTGTTAATAATTTACATCATAAGTCTACTTAAATTACATGCATCAACTTCTCTCCACTGCCCCGCTACTGTTATTTACTCCAAGAGTATTAGAGTCGTCGTAATGAAATCCCCTTGGGGTACGGGGTCCAACGCATATTTTTCGCGCAGGTACTCCGCAGAAGAACAACTTTTACAAGTTCATTGAGATGTGGATATCAAGTTTTGAATTTTCTGGAAATAAAAACTACTGAAAACACATGAATATAGACAACAACTTTTTTCCCATGGCAGACATATTGATAGCTATATTTCAATTCAGGTAAAACTGGTTACTGATTTTCTACATTATTCTCTGTCAAGGAGTTAACTCAAGTTTGTGTCTAAAAGTACACTAAATGTATTCATGTCAGCTTTCATGGTAAAAAAAATCTTGCAGAAATATTTAAAAACTCTTTTGAGGTAATAACTTGAATGGAAAATATAATGAAATCAGCTCAATGCATTTACTATTGCAAGTCTCCATTGTACTATCTTATTCAAATATATTTCACATGAAGGCTTTTTATTATCTTCAAGTAGGTAGAATTTGTTGATTTGTTTGACCAAACTTGTTTTCAAATCACTTGATGGTCCAAAAGTTCATGTGTGAAAAATAAATTTGAAACAAATTTTGTTCAATGATAAAGACATTGATGCTTTTGTGGGCACGATGGTGTTGTGTTGTTGTTGAGGAAGGGGATGAAGGAGATACAACTTGGAAAATCATAGCAATGTAGAATAAGATCATATTGTACTCATCCACAAGCATTTATGTGATGCATCATGTAACGTGGAAATTCAGATGCCAAAGTTTGCTTTGTTGAAATTCAACACATGAATGCTCCCGGTTTAAAACAACATAGCCAATGTGATTTCATGAGTACTTTTATGATAAAGTGAAGATTTGTTAACTTCGTTTTTGTGTTTCTCCATAGGTTTAGCGTTGAAGCAAGGCAGCAAAATGCACGGGCATACACAATCATAGATTTAAAGCAGTTGACTTGACCTCAAGCGGATAGATCATCCATCCACTTGAGGCCAAACAAAGCTCATTCCACCTTGAGGCATTTAAATTGTCCTTGAGTATGATAATCATAGTCTCAACATGCAGTTACCTTCATCTATATGTGGATGTTAAAATTTTTCATCCAAATAAACAATAACAAACTTTGTTCAGTCATACATCAAGTTCTTATTAGTTGTAGGAAGTGCTAGATGACATCCATTATAAGAACATCCATCTATACAAATAATTCAAAGCAAGCTGTTCAAACCACAAGTCATGCTTTGTAGCGAAACATACTATTTTCTTTTGACTTTTTTTTAACAAATATTTATCTTGCACATACAAAGTTTAACTTCCTTAGATGCATTGTATCATGGATCAAAAACTTATTGGTCTTTTTAAAGTTTAAAGATCAACATCTCTTCTCATTTGGATGAATCATTATGGCTACAAGCCTCATTTTTAGAAAACCAATCTCTCACATAAAAGCATAGAAATTTTGAAACATGGAATTAAACGATTTTATCAATTTTAACTTTCTCATAGTTATAATTTCGCATGGATGAAAAAGTTTCACAGTCATCTTTGTTAATTTTATTCTTATTGTCTTTAGCTTATGTGAGTTACTAACTGACGTGGAGCAATTAACTATGCATGTGTGCATCATTTGTGTGGTTATTGATAGTTTTCACTACCTTTGCTCAAGGCTATATTATACATTACATATGGGTTAGCACAAGCTGAAGCATTAGTTTATGGTACATGTCACTCCAACATACTTTTACCGTTGTCAGATATTCAAATTATTTCTTTGAAGTTTAAATATGATGTAAAATTTTCATACAATCTCGTGCGTATCATTTTAAGCCTATAGTGTTTGGAAGACATAAAAATTTAGAAATTATTTTAACCTCAATGTTGATTCCATTCAAATGAGAAGTCAAATTGAATCATTAGTTTTTGTGATGTATTCTAACCATCTTTAGTTAGTTAGAACTAAAGTGCATGTTAATCTAAATGTGGATATAGATACTTTAGCACGCACTACTCATAGTTGTCACGTTAACGATCCGCGCGCTTGGTAAGTAGAGAGTAGATATGTTAGTCGACAGTATCATGTAAGTGATCAGTGTGCTTGTTAGGTTAGGATTGAGTGTATAGTTAGTGTGTTAGCTGGGAGCATCACGTCAACAATCCGCGTGCTTGTTAGGATTATCTGCCACGTCATTCATCCACTAGGAGTGAGATGGATAGTGGAGATATGATCTTATCTCATTATACTTGTTAGTGACAGCTATATAAAGGAGAGGAGAACTTTTGTCGATATTTTTGATCTTCAAAAGTTTAAGTTTCCCTCTTCAAGTGAACTTCTCTCCAAACCCTAGTGTTACAATGATATTAGAGAAACCTTGCTCTTTCCTTGAATGTGGATTACCCCTCATGAAATAGCAAGTTAGTGATGATGAAGTGCAATTTTGAGAGTGTATAGAGGTTGGCAGAGATCATTGATCTGCATGTAGAGAGAGAAAGAAGGGGAAAATTGTGGTTTTGCAGATATGGACGGGCTTGACAGGAATGCAATACCTCATTGGCTGATTCCTAACTTGTTTGATATTCACATTCGTTGCATGGAAAAACATCATTTTTGGATGTACCTTGTGGCTTGTTGGGATGTATATTTTATGACCAGAGTGATGAAGTCAAGAGTGCCACTGATATTTTCCATAGTAAGTTATGGAGAGATTTGATATTGTACCATATACATTCTATACTGAATGTTTCATGGATGTGAATCGCGAATGTTTCATGGATGTGAATCGCGAATCACCCGTCTTGATTTGGTTCAACACTCATGTAGAGGTTAGAACAGTATATTGACAGAAAAGATTATGGAGAGATTTTTTTGTGAGATATTATGGGGAAGAGTATTATAGATGATAATGGTATAATGGATCTCAGATGTGCTACATGTTCTGAACGTGTGCAAAATCAACAAACAAAAACTTGCAAACCTCACACACTATCAACACTATCTATTACTTTGCAAACATGCGAACAAAGACAGATGAACAAAGATAGATATCTTCAAAGCCGTGACACAATTATACTCATGATCCCAAAAATGATTCAAATATGAATATGCAAATAATCATGTGAATAAATATATATTCACATGGGCCACGACGTACGATCCAATTCTGCTGAAATATTTAGAATCCTCTACATCAACCGATGGATGTACTCAAAGAAAAGAAACACCATTCTTCGACACCCTCATGAGCAATTGATTTCAACAGTCGTCCAAATGCTCACCAGCAAGAAACACATAATGATATAATATTTATCGTGGTGTTCGCAAGAGACTAGACGATCATATTCATTAAATGTTTCTCTGTACCATACTGGTTTCTTGGTACACCCCAATATTTGTACAGTCAAAGAAATATTTACAACAATAGCAGATTGTCTTCTTTAGTGTCTAGGAAGAGAAGTCGCTTCTCGGAAGCTCTATTGCCAATAAAGAAGGTCATCCGAAGCAGCCACAGCTTGAAGGTTCATGAATGAGCGAGCTGCAAGAACTAAAGCCTTTATTTGTACGACTAAAGCTTGTATTTGTACAAAAAGTGAAACACCTTTTCTTGGACATTTGTATAAAGAGAAGTCAAGAGCTGAATAAAATTCTGAAATAGGACGGACATGATGAGTATCTGAATGAGCTAAATTATCAACGAATGAAAACTACCAACGCTCTTGCGCGATTCACAAGCTCAGGAACAGAGATCCCTCGCGAGCAAGCTGGCAGAGGGAGAGGCCGAGCACACATCTTTCTTATTCAGATTATAATACTGTGAAATGTGAGCATGGATGAATGAGCAGCAGCAGGAACCATCTTACTGCCACGTTGAACACAAGGGAGCTCTTGTTTAACAATGTCATGAAAAACTCCAAAGCCCGAAAGTTCACTAGAGAAGTGCCAAGGAGCCAGCCATGCCTTGAAGTAAAGTATATGTGATATCAAAGGACATGCTGTCATGCAACATATGGCTGCATGATTTTTGGAGCGGCTCCAACTAGACCATTGAAATTCCACTATGCAATTGTGAAACTCTGAATTGATAAATTGAACATAAAAGTGGAACTTATGCCATAACATTTCAATACCATTAAAAGTCTGCATGAAAAACATGATCATCAAGAAAAAGATTCTTTCACAAAGCTGGGACTCCGTCACGTCCAGAAGGATGAGGAAATCTTAGTGATGCTTTTTGAGAGACAAGCAACAAACTTTTATAGTTGATTCAAGCAATGCACTGGCGTGACCCCCTTTTGATCATGAAGAAATGATCAGCGGAAACTCGTCCGCTAGCTACAGACTAACTGACTCGAGACAAGATGCCAACGTTAGACTTACTTCCGTCCAAACAAGAAAATGAGAGAGCTCGAAGCAGCTCTTGATTCATGCAAGCATATGTTATATCCAAGATTGTGTTGATATAAAAGGTGGATCCATGACTCAAGCGCAACTAAAGTGACTCAACTTCTTGGGCTGGACGAAAGCGTGGCCTAGCAAAGAATTGTACTTCTCCGAAGCCTTTGGCAAATTCAAGTACAAAGGTGTGTCAAAAAACAACAACAATAGTATACCATAGTAAATTGTAGTTCCACCAACAAGAGCAAAAGAAGAATGAACTTCTTCAAAGTTGCTCACATTCGTCCGCAATGAAAACAAGCTGCTTATCTTTCTTAAAACGTTCATGTCGTGAACGAAGTGCCACACACAAAGTTGGCGAGACCTCAAAATCCAACCAGAAATGAAGTCCTCGTGGAACCGACCTTAAGTATATCACATTCCGTTGAAGCCCATAGGCCGACCAAAGACCGACCCATGAAATAAATAGGTTGAGGGCTTGATACATGCAATTAATAGATGCACCGTAGAAAAAATTACTCCGCCTTGGAGTCAAAGATCACAACTAGTGGATGGATGCATGAACTCTTTCGAGCTCCACACAGATTGTCCCAGAGTGCATGGGATCATGGCCCAGTACTTCACTCCAGCATCGACACAGACTGAATGATTTGTTTACGGCCACACCATATTTATGGAGCTGAGCGGAGTGATGACTAAAAGCCCATCTTGGAGCGAGTGAGTTAGTTCATTGCATAACTTAATCATGGTACCGAAGTCTTATTATGCCTAATTTTATGAAACAACCAGAAATCTAACTGTCATATGAGGCATGTGTCACCACCAGCTAATCATCATGTGCAGTAGCTCTGCAAGCCTATAAGTTAGAATATCTCCTCTCAACAGTATATCGACAAAAGAGATTATAGAGAGATTTTTTGTAAAAAATTATGGAGAAGAGTATTATAGAGCGGTGATAGAATCACCTATATCTTTTATAAATCTTTTTTTGAGAGGTCAAATAGTGATTATACTCACTTTGTATTAGAGTGTATGTGAGAAAGCATACACATATATAGCATATGTTATAAATTCTACGAAGCAAGGGCTCATTAAACCAAGCCCAGAAAAAACATCCACACAACCAAGCGGAAAAGAGAAAGTAAATGGATTGGATTAAGAGTAGCTGCGAGAGAGGATCCAAACAAAGCTCCAAAGGGGAAGAATTCTAACGAAGATAAGGGCTCATTAAACCAAGCCGAGAAAAAGCATCTACACAACCAAGCAGAAAAGAGAAAGTAAATGTACTGGACTGAGAAGAGTTGCGAGAGAGGATTCAAACAAAGCTCCAAAGGGAAAGAATTCTAACGAAGATAAGTTCGATAATCTCACAGCTCATCCCAGAACCACAAGCCGATTCTTACCTGAAACCACGTGTTGGAGAGATGCACCTTCAAGAAAAATTGCAGAACAACTAGGTCTAACGTGGAACCCTAAAGATAAAGCTAGGATTGGGACGAATCTATAACCCTCCTAGCACAAGGCTCAAAAAGATCAGTTCCGAAAGCTGCCGCATCCTGTGGTGAACTTCTGTTCTACCATCTAGATTAGAGTAACATTCTACACGTTTGTTGAAACATCTTTCAATTCTAGTAGTGAACCTACTAACTAATGAATATTGGAGCATTTGAGCAATGACCAAAAGCTTCTTGGGAAGACTACGGAGGTTTTGACTCTTTCCAAAGAACGGTAGGCTTATCAATAATGTTGCAAAATCAAGCATGAATGTTGAGTTATAACATCAAGACTAGAGTTAACAACCTGATTTCTACTAACCCAAAGATGTATGCATATTTCCGTCATCAGCATCCAATCATCTCCGCCCTGAACATCAATTGATTTCTGCAGGCCAAGCTCCAAAAGATACAGTAGATTATTTGCTTGCTGGAAAATATTCTTGTGGCTAGCATTGCTCCAATGCAACTTGGCCAAAGTATCCCAGGTACTCCGAGCGTAGGGGCAATCAGAGAAAATATGACGAACAGATTCAGTATCGTTATATGCCCTTCGACAAAAACAGTCACCGTGGCCTATACAAGAGGTTAGTTTATTTGTGTATAGACCATGATGAAGAACACGCCACATGAAAATTTTGTCTCGATTTACATTCCAACACGACTGAAGAATAGCAAACAACTTACACCAGTCGTCTTCAGATTTATCATAGTGCCATTTTCTGTTCAGATGTTCAGCAAGAGAAACGTGATGGACACACTCTCTATACCAGCAATTTCTCGCTTTAGTGAAATTACTAGTCACTTGATGGTCTCTCACCTTCCAGCGAGTGCTTGAACTCAAAGGAAAATCACCAATTCTTTAAGAACTAAAAAACTATAGGAAAAATATATGTATGGGGAAATTTTACTCTCTCCGATTAGCACTGGCCTCCAATATAATTGTATCAAGAGGATACCAGGTAAGATTTGGTCTGATAGAATTCCAGTTTTTCATAATAAGAGATACCATATCAGTGCTAGACAGATGAAGGGGTTGCCTGGTCAAAATAAGATAAACCAAGCTATACTTGCTTCTAACAATATTCTTGCCATATCTTTGCCCACTGATCTTAACAATAGCATCGAACGGTTCTCCCCATACGCCAGCATCACCATCAATAATGGCTCCTTACCATATCTACATGAGAGAAGTATTACAATCAACTAGATGATTGATTCCCAAACCTCCTTTTGACTTGGGCCTACAAACAAACTCCCATTTGACAAGAGCAATTTTTGCAGAGCCCTCCTTGTTATATCCCCATAAAAAATGTCCACACAACTGTTCAATCTTTTTGCAAGCTTTAGCCGAAAAACACATCAAAGATACATAAAAAGTGGCTTGTGCCTGCGGCACAAGCTGTAGTAGAGTATGACGCGATTCACAGGAGAGGAAAGTAGAATCCCAACCACCGAGAGTCTCGGCCACCTTTTCCATGCATAAATCATCACCATGCTCAGAGGTAATTTCCATCCCAGTTGCACCAAGATATTTGTCTACCGTCCCAGCTTCCATCAGTTTGCAACCAGCAAGCGCTATCCAGTCAATGTTATGTCCATCTTGTGCAAGAGAATAGAAGATTATATATTTAGATATTAGATAGATAGAGATTAAAAGGTAAAGAAGGTTATACGATTAATGCTATACCCGTACCAAGGAAAAAGGCTTCAGTTTATCGGAGAATATATTTGATCGAGCAGCAGTCAAGACATTGTCTAATTGAGTTACTGTCAGGGTTTTATACTTTTTTCGTTGTATCTAGGTTTCATAATATCAAGTATTCTCCCGTGAAAAGTCTGCACTTGGTATGACTTGAAAACATTTGTTGACTTGGTAGCCAAGACTCACAAATTCGCTGTTGAATAAAAACGTCAAGTTTGTGCACATAAAATTTCAGCGTGACCACCAAACCAGTATTCAACGGATTACATAAATAAGACCATACATCAATGCCAGTATACTACAGACGGTGATCGAACTGAGGTCTGAAAGCCCATTACTTGACTGCCACAAAAAAGTGAAGCTCTAGACACAAAGTTATGATGTCAGCTTTCAAGTCGTTATGTCTATCGGTAGTATACTGATATCGTATGCCATCTTTTTGTTACTAAGTGATGCTGTTTAGAGAATTAAGGAAAAACATGTAGCTTTGATACCCCACAAAATCCTCTTTTCTAAACTGCAAGTCTCCAAGAAGTTGTCGCCCAATGTACACATCTTGCAAATCTTCAGTTTCCTGATGCACAGGACAAACGAGTCAGCTCCCAATTATGAGCAGCCTCTCTTACACTAGATTTCGCTTCCACAGTGGACAAAAATTCCACACATAATTTACAGTAAGAAATTGGACAAGATGTTGAGAACAGCATTGAAAATCCCAAGACCTTTTACATACAAAAGAATTAAAATATTCAGTTCATGAGTTCGATTCATGTATCCATTTTACAGTAACTCAGCACCTTATGTTGTTTGAGAACCTTCTTAGCTGCAGGAATGACTACGGTATAAACACAAAACTAAATAGGCAGTGTAGGGAAGCTGTGTTACAAAAAAACAGGAGTTAGTTTCAGAACATTGGAGCCTACAAACGCCAACATTATTCTCTGGAGGCGAGATCGGGATGATAAAATTACCAAATATGACATATTCTGTAACTAATTAGAGGCTTCGACCACACACAAACGAATACAAAAATCCATCATAAAATTGAGTACCACCAGCAGGAGTCTCTGGAGAAAACTGAACGGAACATTCTTCCGATCATGAGAAGGTTCGTCAGAAGGATGCAGATATTGAAGTTAAGAAAGCATACATAATATTGAGAGAGAAAGTAGCGGAAGACACTAAGAACATAAGGTTTACTATTGAGAAAAGCGCAACATCTTCTAGGAAGAGAATCAAGAAAAAATTATCATAAGGTACGACTTTACTGTCGAGTTGGAGAAAATATTCAACTCACATGGAGGTGATGGAGGACAATTTCATCGTTTTTTCTTCCTTCGCAAACCCAAGAAATCTGCAATGCTTTTCAGAAGGATTTTGAAGAAACTCTTGGGCTTTATGATCTCCTCTGCTTGTGCTTCTCGCTCGTCTGGTTCGGACCAGATCCACCTTGCTTCTGGTCTTGTCTCGCAGTACGCACATTGGATGGGAAACGACGATCTTTCATCTCCTCTCTCCAAGCTGACATCGACCACACTGCAAGTCCTTATTCGTAGAGGATTAGGCAGCAGCGTCACATTGCCTTCACTATCCTTCACTTTCAAGCGATAGCATATTCGTCCATCAGGCCCGAAGCCAAAAGATGGTTTCCGCACTGATCTTACGAAATCGCTTGATCCCGACATGGAACATGAACATCTTCACGAGAAAGGCTACTGGACTACGAATGTCATTGTCCTTCGACTTCTCTGCTCAGCAGCATCGATTTGAGAGATCGTGACATTCGGAAGATTGGATTAAGCATGAAAAGAAGAGCAACTCAAATTTGTATTATTCATACATGGCAAAAATGAGACGAATGCAAGATTAGCCGGATTCATATCGCATGAGTACATGTGTATATAGTATAACTTACGGCGTACTTACAATCCGAACAATATCCATAATCCATGTATTGTTTAAGATATGGTTAACCCAAAGAAAATTTCATTTACATTCAAATGACAAAAGTTACTTCTATTATAGTTAGGATAAGCTTGATCTATTTTTCTCTAGATCGATTTTATCCCACATGAATGTGGTATTAAATTAGGTGGAACACATGGTTCATGATTTTATGTTCATATATGGTTGGAAAGATTGTATGAATCTAATATATTTTGCAATGTATCAAATTTTAGGTTGATGTTTGGTATGTTACACATTATAAAGTGTAGAAGTGATGATGACTCATATTCTTATATGTATATATATGGAACTAAAGCAAAAAAAAAATGATGATTACTCATCTCTTACATGTACGGGCAAATGGAAAAAGTGTAACTAAGGTTTCACAAGTATGGATGAAGTTCAAGTTTTTGTTAATTTAGCATTTTAGATGTCAAATTGAAAAGATTTAATTCCGAGAGAATGCATTAGAGCTGGCTATGTAATGTGATATATCTATCAAATATTAAAGATTTCTATATGATGTACTTTACTCAATCTTCTTTTACTGTGTATTGACTGGTGCTAAACGTAAAAGAGCAAGATTCTTAAAAAAAATTAGTTGGTGAAATCATTTATTGATTTTTGGATATTTTGACATATACTTCTCAAATTCTTACATGTAACTTAAATTATAGATTATGATCTAAAATTAAAAATTAAAAATTTATGCTGAAATATGGGGACTTGATCTCTAGCTTTAAGTTAATGGTATTGTTTATAACTTTAGTATCATTATAGTAAATTATTTATCTGGTACTATATATTCAAACTTAGCAGCTAATTCATGTCGATAACACCTTTTAGTGTTTTTGTTACGTAATGCTTTTTTGACTTGAATGTAGATCATGGGATGAACAGCTTTGATGTGGATTTGACCGGGAGCAGAATTTTACTTTAATTGCCTGGACGAAATGGATATAGGACATAAATCATAGACCTTGACGATCAACCTTCCTCTTCGAACCATATCCAGATACTGACTTACAGGAAAATCAGATATTTAAAGGAAAAACGGTGATTTCGTGGTTAGAAATCTGAAACAAGAGTCTGATTCTGTTGACGTCATAGACATCCAGCTGATATGACTGCTAGGTTTCCCAAGTATCTACATCCAAGAGAGAGTCACATCTTTCTTCCATCATCATTGGAGATGCAAGATCGAGCCGCATAACAATTAAGTTTTAATCCTCGACTGCAAGAGAGTTTTCTAATCATTCCACTGGCCCAGGAGATGCAACGCCATGACGTAACATGGAACGTTTAATTAGCTAGTTCGTCCATCGTTTCGAAAAAAGAAATCCCTGAACATGTCAAAGTTCTTACACTCTTTCGGCTTTGAGTATGAAATGCTATTTTCTCATAACAGGAATTTGCTTCCCGAATTGAGTACAAGATTGCCTTCATAGGCGTCATTCATCATCCTGTTACTGTCGGTATTCGAAATTTTCGCCCATGAAAGTTTTAGTATTTTCAGATGAGGAACCCCCCTCAGATTACTTCTGAGATTTTCTGATTCAGGGATTATTGTGGCTTTGTTTTTTCATTTTATTGTTTCACTCATAATTCACAGATTTGCCCCTTGTTTGTATTTTCGAATACTACGCAAAGCAAACTGTTTTACTCCAACGATCTCTTTTGCCTATTCTCAGATTAAAAAGAGCTACAACTTGTTATATTAACTATAATGGGTATGATTGCTTAATTTATCTGCGCATGATGTTTCAAGCTTTTTTAAGCGAAATCTTTGTCAAAATTAAGTCTAAAGATAGTTCAATATACATATATACAGCGATCAACGTAAAAGGCCCTCTATACACGACAGAGAATTTGCCAAAGAAGGTGTTTGACGACACTCATTTTCTAATGATTGTAAAATCAGTAGAAATCGAGTACTAGAACACACGTGATAGAATCAATATCTTTATTCTACTTTTCGAGTTCAAACAAATTAATATGAAATGTCTTCGTTGGTGATATCTACTTGAAAGATCTTCAGCACATCCTTACTCAGGTGGAAAGGGAAAGATTAGCAGAGAACAAGTTTCCAAGCTACTATTACAATGGTATCATTGCATACCTTTTCATTACAATACGTTGAAATATATTGGGAAATCTTATGGAGTCTTTTTTCTTAGTGTGAAGTAAACAGGGAAAATCTGCTGAAAATTTACTTCTATTCTACAAAATATGTGTAAAACGATGTGGCAATAAATATCAACAGACCAGTGCACTGGTCTGTTAATATTTATTGCCACATCGTTTTGATGAATTCTTGAACTCAGAGTTATGTCAGAACCAGGGACCGATGCATGTCAATGTTATACCATAGAAACCTTTAATTCATATATATCTCAATATGCATTTAGTATTTGTAACAATTTCCATGCCCTGGACCACTTGTATATTTCGATTTTTCTCTCAACTTTCTTGTGATATACTGAGGGTACTTTTACTTTATGAATAATACATTCGTCAATGATTCTGAAGTTTATGAACTCATATGACTCTCTGTTAGGAGTTGAAGATCATTCATTGATTGAGCGTTAACTTTCAATGGATGTCAGTCGCATGGGTATCGCATGTGCCCTCAACATCTTGTAGTGCAAAAATTGATTACCATGTCAAATGCATCTCTTGACAGATAGAATGCTGTTTATAAGTAGATCAATGAATTTGATAATTCATTCACCTTTTTGTGACGCGACAATCAGTCTCAATGGCATGTGAAGAAAGCTTAGGAATCATCACTCTTTCTGTTTATTTAACTTTAGTGACAAGAGGATACACGTATATGTGTAAAACTCCTCTAGCAGAAGAAAGATAACGATCATCCTACAAAAACCTATAAATAATAGTCTCGCTTTTTTCTCAATCAAAACGTGAAATCAGGCAGTGACTCAGGCTGCCTTTATTGGAACCATGCTAGGAGACTTACTGAAGACATCAGCATGCTCATAACTGTGTTATTAAGTCCATGCTAAGAGACATCCTAAAGACATCAGCATCCTCAGAACTATGCCTTGTCGATAGTGACATGTTTAGAAGATCCGTAAATTCTTTAAGACATTCAGACCGTTCAAAACACTAGCATCCATGGGCGACGACTTCTCTCTTCCAGCAAATATTAAGTTCCAGTACTCATAAGAATATATCTTCTGATACAGACGAGGAACTCTTTCACTGACGAGCTGTTCTGGAGCAGATAGATCTGCATGATTTTCCAGATATATTGCACACACCATAGACAGCCGATGTGAATGTTCGTTGACCACCACTTGATGAAGCACCGTCTTGAAGTAACCGTTGCTGATTATCTGAACACATTGATATCAGTAGGAATTTAGTTAGTTCTAACTACATCATACTCATGCTTTTATTAAATGACTGTTTTCAAGTGGATAAAAAGATCTGATGTGAAGTCGAAGTCCTCACATGGAAGCCGTCACCAATATTGATGACCAGTGCTTCTTTGATCGGTCGAACACCATACCACTCTCCATTTTTTTCCACCTGCAGCCCTCCTACACCATCCTGATATAAGAGAGTGATGAAATTGGGGTCGGTGTGTTGACGAGCACCAAGGGTCATATCTGCCACTGGACAAAGTGGATAGTAATTCCATCTGGTCACTGACGTGCCATTTGGAAAACAGAATTTTGAGAAAAAATTCGACTCCAGGCCCAGGTACTCTGCTAGCAGCTCCATAATCAGTTCCGTAGTTGACCTGATCCCTTCCATGAATTCTGCAACCAAAAGCCTGGTTATACAAATGCGTTAGTTTCTGATTTATACTTCTACTTGCTCCCAATCAATCAATAATCTTGTATACTCACTATTAATCAAAGAATGCAGTTTTAGAAAAAATAACTTGAATACCTATGTACATACCTGTACTCATCATTTCCTTGAGGATAGAGGACAGATGTTTGCTTCTCGACAGTGTCATCCATTTCAGTCCACTTGTTCCAGAGCTGCACATAACTCTCTGCCCAATGGAGACTGTGCCATTTTTCCTCAGAATTGTTTCCAGTGTAATATGCTCGGTTAGTAACTCCCTTCCTTACCTGCATCTTCTTTTGAATGGGAGAAGAGAAAAAGTCCTTTCCTTCGCTTTCCATTTTCCTCAAGGTTGAAGGTGAAATTGCATGGTTGATTACCTGAAATGCTCCCCAATTCCTGGCAGCATCTCCCATTTTTAGACAAATTTGTCCTCTGTCGGAGTGCTTTTTGGAGAGATCTACAACAGGGATTTCTCCCCATGGAATTCTCTTGGGGCGGCATTCTTCTGGCACAAGCAGATTATTCGGAACCTTATCAATCCCCCTCACTAGAACCTCCTTTGTTAGCTCCAGAATACTGATGCTCCCTTCTGATTCTTCTTGATCTGCTTTTACGCTAGATTTCAGGAACGGAGATAGCAATTTGGCCATTGTGCTAATATGGTATCTCAGAAATTTTGCAAGCTGAGCAGAGACAAGAACTCTTGGTTCAAGTGACCGTTTTCTAATGAAGAAACGTGCCAATTGCACCGAGATTCACTGGCTGAATGAGCACATTGGATTGTCAAGAAGGAAAAGAGTAAATGCAACTAAAGAAAATTCCAACTCACTGTTAGTCTCAATTGAGCTGTTCAGAAATGAAACGATAATATTGGTGCAATCACAAGTGCCTCAGGCGTCAATTACTGGAGGGCTTAGCACCTTGAGCCTTGTAGATTCAGAATATTTCGAGGAGAGATTTCCACTTGAAGAGAATACAACTCAATGTTAGTACTCACAGAATGTGTAATTCCGAAGTTGAGACAGGAAAGTTGATGCAATAAAAAATGCATCAGGTGTCAAGTACTGAAACGATTGGCAGCTTGAGACTTGAAGATTCTGAAATTTTCAGAAGAAGAATGCCACTGGAAGAGAATCCAACTCAATGTTAGTCCTCACTGACTGTGTAATCCTGAAACTGAGACTGGAAAATCAGAAGTGCTTCAGGATTCAATACGTGAAACTGGCAGCTTGAGCTTTGTGGATTCTCAACACTCCACAGAGGTATTGTCACTGACTAAGAAACAAACTGAAATCCAGAACTGACTGATTGTAATACAAAGCTGGAGGTGTTAAAAAACTTTCACTCTGTCTGAATGCATCAGAAGAAGAAGAATTGGAACTATGAAATGGACTGATCAAGATACAGAGCAGAGAGAAACTATGATTCAGACTTGAGCTAGAAATCGAGGTGCCTGAATATTCAATTTCAGGCCTACTGCTCTAATTTATACACTTCCTACGAACTTAGTATTCAGCCTGCCTCCTGAGTAGGCATGTGAGACTGGATTCAAATTCTCAACAGACCTCACCAATTTTGCCAAGTCTATTCCCTTAATTCGACATCTGTCCCTAGTGGTCCCACTTCATGTCTAGAAATACTCAGACTACTCTTCAAATCTGCGTTGGGTTATTTTGCAATCCCTCAATGAAAGGATGAACGCACAGGAGAATTATCTACAGTAGCTGTTAGTACCTGGTGGGATATCTGACACTCAATGAATAGTACTTTGGAAACATATATCAAATTTCCACATGCAATTTGTGCAGTCTGATCTTCTGCCCAGACTGAAAATGTATCCGGCCTGGCACCGAGTTATCATTTACGTTCTGCACACTCAGGACGTTTATCTTATGAGTTGCAATGCAACTGCTGCATCGCCTTCCTTTGGCGGAACTCCATTTTCAGTCCATTTTGAACCAGGTTGGTTTCGCGTACCTTCTGATTGCTGGCCTTACTTAAATTTGGTAGAAGAGTACGTCGTCCATCATACCCTACCCTATCTGACATTACAAGATACAGTCATAATCCTCAAATTTGATTTAGCTTTCGCTCGTTCTACCATCTACCTATCTACGCGAACTTTGTACTCCACATTTAATGATTTAAGTTTACAATTGTGTTTGCATTTCATTTTGCATGGTACGGGAAGATCAAAACAAATCTTTCTCTTTAATTGAACCTGAAGCCTTAATTCTCATGCTTTCCGTTGTACCCTTAGATATTATGAAAATTCTCCTTTTGCATGTAAATATATATTTTATTCTCATAGATGAGATTTGATACATCAGGAGACAAATTGTAGGTTTGTGATTGTTGCATCAGTACTAAAGCCCGAATAAGGGCAAGGCTTCTTGCGGTGTCAAGTTACAGTACCATTCCGAGGTTACATACAATATACATGGTAAAGAAATCAATCACAATTATTTCAACAAAAACCGGGTCGATTTGTACAATGATCATCATGTTGAGATTGTTTCTAGTGTTACTTAATTTTCAAAACTTTAGAGAAGAAATTTATCTTTACTCGACCAATTGAGTACAATCTTAAAATGGGAGTCAAAGTTTCAATGTCGAAATAGAACATAGACACTAAGAATAGTGGATACTGAAGACCATTGAACTTGTAAATGTTTTTATGTAACTATGGCAGATAACTGTACCTGTATATAAAATAATGATTGAGTGATTGCAGCCATTTTGTTATACATATTATCTGATGTGAACTAGCTTGAATGACATTCATTTAAACAAGTCTCCGCTTTTTCATCAGAAGTAAACTATCCTGTAAAGAGATGAATATCACCATCATCAGAAGCAGCGTGAATAAAAGAACTTTATTCAGTTCTTTTACTAGTTTACATGCAGCCGAGAAATCTTCACTGTATGTGTACCACATATTGATCTCTAAGATATGAATATGTCATTTTTGGATTCAGATTTCACCACATAGACTAGAAACGATCCGGAACCAATATATGTTTAATACTGTAGATCCCAACATGATGCACCCACCGGCCTTCTTTACATAAACTCAAACATTTAAGTTTTAAATATTTCAAAACTTTTAATTGTCATCTGCATGCCTCTGCCTGCTCTCATTCGTCTACTCGACCTCCTGTCTACTCGAGGACAGGAGGTCTACTGTCCTCGAGTAGACCTCCTGTCCTCGAGTAAGTTTCTCGAGGACAGGAGGTTTCTTGCATGGAATGGTTTTTCAGAGACCATATATGTATATGAGTTTTTTAAAAGTCCAATGATTTTGTATTTATTTCTTAGCTCGACTTATCATAAAACAAATCATCAAACACTCAGTGGACATTCATCAAAACAAACAAAACATAAATTTGGACATTGAATGCTCTGTGGATGCTGGCATGTCTCTGTGACGGTGGTGAAGCTGAGCCAAGGGAAAAAGCTAAACGTTTCAAAGCTTGGGTCAAAGCGAAGTCAAGAGAGAAGGTTCAAGCTACCCATCATACGGATTCACACCAAGGTTGTTCGTGTTGGTTCACATTGACTTCACCAAACTCTCTGCAAACATTACCAACTCGAAGGTACAATGAACTTACCAAAGATCTCACCAAGTCTCTACAGTTTGAAGGGACACGAATCGTCCATGCACGAAAGCATAACACGCAGGGCTGTCAGTCCATAATGATAAAGCACTGAATATTGTTATTTCCTCAACATACTTTTCTATATCTACAATACAAAGCGGCAGATCTCAACTTTAAGTATTGTCTGCAAACTTAAATTTATAATTTTCAATTCAACCAAATGTATTTAACTTTTGATACACAATCTTCTAAAAATTTCATAATCAGTACCTTCCATAAGCTCCTCAAGATGTCGCCAGTAGAGTACTTGAAAGCTTCTTCTTGACATCTTTTGAAGCCCGTCCAAAGAAACTTTTTTTGAAGCTTTAAGAACATAGCCGACTTGAAGAGGAATATTTTGAGCACTTGTAATTAGTGACATTTTTCGAATATGAAATAGGTAGGAATATAATGTGTTCTGGTTTCTCTAACCGTTTGAATATTTCATGGAAACTGTTCATGGAAAATTCAATTGATTTTTACTATCATTGAAAAATATAGATTTTTTGGATATAATAGGTAAAAGAAATTGATTGAGGTTTATGAACAAAACTGTAGAAATGAAAAAGAAAAACTTATGATGATACCTATTTTGAATAACAAACTAGAATTCGAAGAAAAGAAAATAAATTTTTTTATAATGTATGTATATATATATATATATATATCCATTTAAAATGATTTTGCTTGCTTCAATGAACAATACTCACCCATGTGAATCAGAATTTGATGCGTAGAGATGAACCTTTGGAAAAGAACAACGTCATTTAAGAATGTACGTAATCGATGGTTTCAACTATTGTTGGGATGTCCAGTTGTTGTGAAGTACCTAGTAATGACGTACCTTGTAGCAACTGCAAAAGAAGGAATTCGAAGGCCAGCTGTACTGTCACGTGTAATACACACACAATAATTACAGACTCTCACGGAAGTTTCAGCGTAGAGTATTTGCCAGTGAAGCCTCGTTCTAGAAATCATCAACCCTTTGTCACACACCTTGCACCTGTTAATAGAGCCGGAAAGGATTTGACCATCGATGTTCGGCCCGACTAAGACCTCTGACAAGGCGAGAGCACACATACTCTCTTGATGCACAGCTGGCATGTGACTGGTTGCACAATACTAGTCCTGTACTCTCCTTTCGTGATCTGTAGATTCACATCTACTTCAAAGTCACATCAATTTTCAACTCGTCCAACTGTCTACAAATGTATCAATTATCGAATAAATTCTGAGCAGTTTTCGCACAAATATTTATCTCATTGTCACGTAATAGAAGACAATGAGATAAGTCTTAGGCAAATAAAGATGTTCAATCAGGAAATGATGGACTGACTTCTGTCACTCCGAGCCTTATTCCACTACGCCACTGAAGGATTTGTGTTCGCTTACTAGTGACAAGTATTATGAATGTGAAGATTCTGGCCTATGTAATCTTGTAAACACCTTTCAGAAACTCCTGAAATACAATCTTAATGTATTGTCTGAGATTACAGCGAGTAGATAGTGAGCATGAGACGACCTCAAAGTTTCGATACCTTCAAACGGTAGTGCAAAGTAGAGAGATGAATGAAAATGAAGACAGCCATTACTCATTGATGATCTAACTCAAGAGGAGCATGTCGTAGAATCTTATGCTAAATACATCAAATTTCATATAAATCATGTTCGTAACAGCGGTTTTGGTCAGTTGAATATTCTTAAGTACCTTCATTATCTTTTAATATTCATCTTCTAATGTCTCATCCATCGAATTAAGTGACTAGAATCATCCCCGAAATGAATATGAGAATGTATATGTAGATTACTTTTCATAAGTTAAAGAATTACTTTTCTAATATCAATTTTTAGTTCGTGATTTTCCATTGATTTCCTCTTGCAATGCTTGATTAAGCTTCCAATAATCATTTGTTCTTAAATTATCTTTGATATATTGTTACTTGTTTGTGTTCTAGAAGAAGTTTCATGCAAGTTAGATCGGTGAATCCGAATTAATTTCAAACCATAGGTAAGTCAGAGATCCAACGTCCCCCATTGTTTTCAAATTTTGAATCTGTGAAACTCTCATGGTCACGCTAGTCTGGTAGAATTTCTCGCACACTCTTGGCGTGTGTGGAATATTCCTCGATGCTGTACCATCCACGGGCGACTGGATTTTGCCCATGCAGCATGTCCGCAGCTCAAATGGGAAGGAAAGTTGCGAGTGTCTCGAAGTAGAGATTTCAAGATCGACATCTTCATTTCCACACTTCTTGATCTTCACTTAAAAACAATTAGACCTGTTTCTGTCCACCGTATGAACTCGAAACGATACTCGATTTCTCATCTCTCAATCTTTTCGAGTTCGGGAGAAGCTCTTTGCTCGAGGGCGAGCGGCTATACATTCCTTGCGTTCTTTCTTTCTCATTTGTCCAATCGTCTCCATGTGTCTTGCTTTCCTGTCACGTTACGGAAGTCCATTTCTGGAAGCGTCGATCTCTATCGCTCTCGCATGCTAACACAATGCCGTGGCCTTGGGAAATGCCGATGATAAACACGTATGAGCTGTATCCCTGGAAGAAAGGAGACTCGTCGCCATCGAGATCATGTGTCCAGAAGACACCAACTCTAGTGGAAGTAGTGGAAGGTGAATCTATGCAGACTGTGCAGGATTTGATGATCGTGGATGAGAAGGAGGACAGTTCAGACGGCAATTCCAAGCAACATCAAGGCCGAACAGGAGATTGTTTTTCATTCAGCCTACAATCGTCTCTCGTTTCCAGCGAGTCTCGACATGATCTTCCACAGCTCGGAGCAGATATAGGGATTTACACCAACCATCTGCAGCCTTGCCTGCAGCCATTGCGTGGCACGTACGCTCCGAGTCGCCGTCGCATTTGCTGTGCAGGACTATGGTCGTGGTTGGTAACGTAGAATCAGTTCAAGTGATGAAAGATGCATATCCTCAATATGTATCGCAACGCACCGATACTTCGGGTAGTAGTCATCCCAGCAGGACTCTAAATCCTGGAATATTTCACTTCTGATTCATTTCAGCATTTATTGTCATCGATTTTTTTAACTCTTCATGGGTTCTTTCGAGGGCTTTTATAGATTGAGGCTGAGGTTTTCCAGGTAGAAGTCCTGTTGGCTTCTGCCACCTGAAACTAAAGTTCAACACATATTTCAACACTCTCTTCAAATTCAGCTCTTCATGCATGGTCACAATCTTTGTGCCTATTGTTTACATTGTGTCACTCTCATTCAGTTATATACTGGTTTACTTATCAAAATGTCCAAGATAATTATATTTTTTAAAATTTTAATAAGATTAGATGAAGAATTATGTGCTATGACATATTCTTATTTCATATAGATTGATCAAGGTGATATCTATCATCACGCTTTTATCTGTATAGTATATTATGATACATTCAATAGTTATTTTATTCTGTATTATGGTCATGTGTGATTATAACTTGCATATTTATACAATTATAAAACATTGCAGTAGAATTTTATCTCATGAAAAGTAATTAGAAAATCTAACTCTAATTAGTATATCTAATCCTGTTTTTATCTTATCGTATATCCCATTCTATTATTAATTATGTTAGTAATATTTAAATCTTAATCATGATAAGTGTTAATCATAGTTCTTGGACTATGAAGCTCATTCATGTCTATCTATCGAAAAATGCATGAATTAAATTCCCATAGCACGAAATCATCTTCCAATCTGAAAGAGAAGAATACTGGCTACATGGTTCAATACTGGTTAATTAATCCTTGGAAGTGGAAGATTGATGGTTGATTTCAAAATGCATTTTCAACTTCTCAATTTCTTATGTCAAGTGACTTGTAGTCAACGTGTGTATATATATATATATATATATATATATATGAAAAAAAATTTGTCATTAAATATGGTACAAAACTACACTTTCTTCAAAAACTCATCACACTTTTACATATGCAAAATGTCATTACACAAGTCCTAATCACAAAAGTTATTGCATAAAATGAACATCAATTGGAGTACTTTACGCTATTTCTATTCAACATAAATTTTGTCATTTACTTGAGGTAACTCTGTTTTCTTTTTCTTATTTTTACTCTACAAATGCATTATACAGCGGTTAGAATTTCTTAACTCATTGACTTTAACATTCAAAGATTAAAATTTTAATTGTTTTAGAGACTTCAAAATTGTTAAAGATGTTCTAATGAATTTTTTTAAAAGCCTATGTTTTTTTATTTCAGATGTTTCAGATTTTTTTTAACATCGTCTCGTATCACAACGAATTTTACAAAAAAATAATTTCAAATACATCATAAATTTCAACTTGAACAATTCAATTGCTTTTAGATTATATTGATTATTATTATTTTGAAACATTAATTAGGAGGTACAATTTCTATTTAATACACTAACTACGTGCTAATCATTTACTTATTTTTATTCTAATCTCTACACATGTTTACATAATCATTATTCATTCAAAGTCTCAAAGTTTATTATTGCAGTTCTTACCATCTACACAACCTTAGGTTATCATTTCGTATTCAAACTACTATTAAATGAAGTAAATTACTTTGATTGATGATTTGTAAACAGATTCTTAATTTAGTCGACTCAGCAACCCAAATATGCTCACATATATTATTTTCACTCTCTAACCCGAACAAATCATATCATTATGTCCATTCACTCAAATTCGCCTTCTTTAAGCCATCTTACAGCTATTCCCGTTAGTTTTACTGTCATGACATCACATCCAAAAAAAATTATTCACAAGGCTTCTTAAACTTAAAAAAAACCCTCTAAGTTACCAAGACTAATGTCATTACTACAAATTCATCACAAAATAACGATCTTAGCATCTTCAACACATTATTTACATCTTAGGATACAAGATATACCAAAAGTAAGTTTGCCACTACCGTGGAACATGCTCTTTTGTAGTTGGCCATGATGTGAAGATTTTCTTGAACTATATTACGAATGATATAAACTAGAGCATCTCAACCTTAAGCATGCAACTCAAAAAGCATGTCCTTGTTTGTAACATGTCGATTGACCTCAATTCTTGCCTGATGTGCAGCCGATGACGAGGCAAACTGCTTACAATTGACGAATGCCATTCCTAGCAGCGGGAATGAGAGAAAATCATACATTTGAATCATGCTTTAAGATAATTGCACCTGCATTTAGAAACTCTTCCACAAATGAAATCATTCCTATGACTCTTCATATATGGTTAATTGTGATCAGGTCGACGTGTTGGCCCCAAAGTTTGAACTCCTATTCAGAGAGACTTGCTTCAATCTATCTCAACATACTACGTGTGTTGTTTTCATATTAGAAATGTGACAGCACTACTTATAGTAATTATGTTACTATTAGTTTGAAAAGATATAACATCAAATTAGCGGTTGATATCGCCACAATACTTGACTTCAAAAGTTTTGTGTACTCATCGTATAGGGGGTTAAAAGATTAATTTTATTTAATACGGAGATGTGAAGGTGTTGATAAAAGTCCAAAAGTATAATATTATCTACTGACCTAGCAAGTTTAGAGTCCATATTTTTCATGAGTCAATCATTTCCGGAATTCTGAAGTGAATCGTGTTTTATTTAGTAGCAAAATGTGCACCGTAAAAGTAGAAATCACATTTCAACAATTTTCAATGTTCTAGCAGTGAGCTATATGCTATATGATACCGATGCTATCAAATTAATACCAAGTAAAGAATCTCATGCTTCCACCGATTGCAATGTCATGTTCATAGATTGCTCGACCTATCCAAACAAAATAGTCAAAGGTAGGAAAATAGTCGACCATCACAAAAAACAAATATAGAGGAATCAACGAGTCCAAATTTTGAAGACACTTGCTTATGATAATAGAAACTTACAAGCTGGATCACGCAAGATCAACACCTTAATGTGCACCAGCATTTAAAACTCAACAGAGAGTGAGTGTAATGCTGTGGACTCATCTCTACACTCACTGGCGACGACTGATCGAACTGATGAAAGTTCATTCAGTCAGATACTTCTTGGTCTGAGTATCCAAGAAGTTTGAAAAGGCGAAGGCACAAATCGCAACCATCATGAAGAAGACACAGATGGGAAGCTGAATCTGAATAAAGTCCTTGAAGTCGCTTGCAGCATGAACGAGAAGAATCCAACCTTCTTCCTTCAGTTTCTCCAGCTGGAGGTTGAGGAAATCGTTGATCGCTTTGAACACGTCTATCACCGATTGTAGAAAGCGTTTACGTGGGTGTTGGAACTGCGCCAGCATCCGTCGCTCCCAGTTTCTTAAAGCTTCGTCCGAGGCGAGGAGGAAGATGCAATACCAAGCTCGCAGAGCTCCTTGGAATTCAGCATCGCTTGAATACTCCTCCCTCTGCGGTTGAGGAGAGCTCCGCTGATAATCCTCAACGAACCTGAGAATAAAATCACGTCTTTGAGTTGACATGAAAGCCTTCTTTGCATGCTTTAACATGTACTCGCTGAGAGCTACAGCGTCGAATGGATGGCAGTCGCAGTTCACTCCATGCAACAGCTCTTCAATCTCCTCTTCAACGATTTCCGCCTCCACAGCCCGTTGTGGCTCCGCTGACGGCGCGTCCGTAGATGCAAGCTCTTCAACCTCCATGAATCTATCACGATATATACTGATGTCAAAGTATATCACAGGAGAATCTGAAGAGAAATGAAAAATACATACTCCACAAAATTGGGAAAGTATTGTACTCCATTGCGATCTTTATTGACGCTTATAATAATCGGACATTGTTTTGAAAACGAAAGAGAACTGACGTACACCTCTTGTCTTCTTAGCAAGTAGGTTATTCTCACAATATCACACCATATATAAAAGTCAGATGAAATAATGAAGGTTAGAGTCGATTCAAGAGAAAATTGAAGTATTCTGATGCTTGTATATTCTTCGTGGATACGTATATCCTACACGAAGAACTATATATGGGTATACTAATCAGACTTGGCTAGAATTATAGCTTCATAATTTTTTATCTGATGAATGTAAATTCCTGAAAGTAAGACTGAATCGATATTTTGTTCATATGAAACAATCTCACATCTATTCTATCTATAGTTCTTATTTCATAGATATATCTTAAGAATGCCATCTAATCAGTATTGAGTCAATGATCTAATGAAGTCAAATAATATCAATCTATACTACCATAAATCCGAAGGTATGCAGGAAGTTTTCTTACGATAAAAATGACTCAAAGTCCAGATGATTTATTATAAATTTCATTCTATAAAGTTTCTTTTGTCAATACTAATCTATCAAAAATCAACAATGTCAACTTTTCTCTCCAATATCTCCAGTTATTGTTCGTGGAGATCTCTACAGTTGTCTTGCACGCTTGAAAAAATTATTGCGAACTATTACAACAATTGAGTTGTGATGAGCAAAACAATACAATGTTGTGGACAAATCAAACATATTTTCCTCAACCAGACAATCTAGGAAGCATTAAAAAATACTTTTCATGAAACATTAGAAAATAGTAGAAGAAGGAATTATAAAATGTAATGACAACTTACCGTGAATCACGTGTTAACTTAAGTTGACTCCTTTTTCATCTCATTTTTTTGAGATATCGCGTAATCAGGAATAATATCATGGAGTTGTGACTAAGTATAAGTCACAACTGAGTTGGATATTTACGTTCTAAGAGAACATGACTCACTCAAAATTGTAGCAGACTAAAATCTTTGTTTGCGAGAATTGAGAACACGTCAGAAGTGGAGAATCGTCAATAAATCAAAGACAAGTCTTCATAGTGTATTCCAACCATGAGAAATCATACTCATACCCAATAGATGTTTCACACGTATTTCTTACAAATAACATGCACATTTGATAACAATTTTACACTCAAAATTTGTCTCGAATACATCTGTTGAAAACAACAACTGTTAAAATGATAGACACGAGCAGAAAACATCGACAATCATCAAATTAAAAAGCGCTATATATATGATAAAATAGACTACTGAACTCATGGCACATGCAAAACAAGAGTAGAAATCTCGTCCATAGTTAGCTCCAATCGATCCATCCTTAGCTTCACTTCTTGATGGAGAAAAAAATAACGTGGTTGTGCCCAGTCTCACCTTGATATAACCGCTGTCGTCCAATGAGCTTCAAAAACAAGAGAAATGAAATCCGCAAGTAGAGCGCAAGGTGAACTCTGACCCACAATGCAGAATAAGTTGCCATCTTCATCTTCCAAGCCGAGTTATAGGACCTCGCCGAAGTGCATTCAATGTTGCAATAAAAGCTGAGTTGTACTTGCTTTGAGTGGAGTTGTGGATGAGCCCACAGGCATGTTATACATGTGATCTCACCTCGTTTCAGGGTTTATGCTATATGGTATATGTTTTGGTTTAATAATCTCTGTAATTTAAATGTAGATATTCACAAGGTATACAGTGTTCGGAAGAATAATAATTATGGGAATTACAGTAAATGCCATAAAAATGATACGTAGCAATAGGAAAGCCAGTAACTTGCATAGATTCAAAACTTTGTTCACAGTGTAAAGGTCTCAACTCCTGCATGTCAAATTCTATATTATTCTATTATCCTATTGTCAAATGTGTATATTCATATTTATATATATTATTAGTGTGACAAATTGTAAAAGCAAATAATTTATCAAAATCATTAATCTTTTATGATTGAATTCATGCCATCAGATGGAAATTGATTGCAAAGAAAGATCATCATGTATAGTCATCCCAACTTGTTATAGGAGATTACAATGTGCTGATCAGATTTATGGTAAACCGTGCAATGCTGCATACAATAGTGCAGTCTGTCCTTCAGTTGGTAGGCTAGAAAACCATGCTGAGCATCACAACGAAGTACATTTCTCGACTATGTCATAATGCATTAAATGACGTGAAAAACACTCGTGAACTTCACTGTACTTGGAAGACGTTACTTGTGTAAATTTATTGAGAACAACTTGTTGGATCCAGCCGACCGTCATAATGTCATTATCTAGTATAACTTAAGAATGATCAGATACCTTGAATTTTTATACCATCGGTGTAAGATGATGTTTATTCTCATCGTGCCAATTGAAATTCATAGTTCAGTGTATTAGCCCAGTGTATTTACATTTATTACTGCTACTATTTAGTGCAAAATTTACTACTTTTACCAATTAGTAACATTGATATTAAGGGTTTTTTATCTTTTTACTGGTGGCATTTTAGTTTTTATACTTTATCTTGTATCAGTTTCAGGAGAGTTACACTCAAAGGCTTTTCGATTAATGTGCATGTCCTTATGGTCATTCATCAAGTTTAAGGTTAGAATAAAATCCAAAGATAATGGTTGATTCTATTCTATTTATGATATAGAATTCAATTACTTCCAGAATATATTTTAGCTTAGTTTTAGATACCGATTGATTTTATTTGGATGGATGTTAATAAAATATAATTGAAAATTTTATAGAAGAGATTTGGTCAAAATGACACACTAGGTCTGATGATTAAGTACTATCTATTTGATATATGGAATTTGATTCAATAAGGTGAATCATATATTTTACAGATTCAATCATGCTACTTTGTGATAATATAGAAAAAGAAAATATGGTTGGGATCAAATTATGGATACAAATCGATTCAAAGTGGCGAGAAATATTATTCCACAGATAAATGGTAAAAGTTAATAGATCAAGACCGAAGGACACAAAGGTTCAAAAGGTTGAAAAATACAATACAAACAAAAAACCACAAACAAGGGAAAAGATCCCAAAGATTAATCCCTAGCTAGTGCCAAGATCACTAGAATGGTAACTAATAATGTCATTAATATAACAACCTAAATCAAAAAGTACTAACTGTAATAAAAAATTTAAATCACTGACATCTATATTATGAGCAAACCATCTCTTCGTAACTAGGACAAGTTACAAATTCATTTTATTCATCCTCAATATACTCACCGTAACATAATCTACATATATGTTCACTCCTATCAGTATTAAACCAGGCAATTTCCTCAATTCCAAGTCTATGAGAACTAATTCTATGCCTATATGTTCATTCCTATCAGTATTAAACCAGGGTACTCCCTCAATTCCAAGTCTATGAGAACAAATTCTATGCCTAGCGATAATATGACGTAAGGACGTAGAAATTACTGCAAGTAGGTATTTTTGTTCACAATAAACGAGCATAGGATTCACATGAAGTTGAGAAAACTACATCTTGGTGACTCGTTTGGTCCAAAAAATGTTAAATATTTCCTCTATAGACGCTCGCGAAGTGCCATAGGTTGTAGGTCCTAATATAGATTCAAAGCACGCAAAGCTTGAAGAGGAAGTATCAAGAGGTATTATCCTTCTGATGTGAGTGATAGTCAAGTAAAGAGCAACGGCCTCTAGAGATAGACAAACTGTTTCAGCAAGAAGTATAGCATTTGAAATTTTGTATCTTACACCCAGTTCTTCTTGTAGAATTAATCTTATGCACCCTCTCCACATGCTACCAAACTGTTTTCTTACAATCAGTGAATCAGTGAATCAAACTAGTGAAAATATATCATTACAAAGATATTCATACTGGTGAAAAATATTGCTACAAAAACGCCTAAATCGTTGATAGTGGGTTGGTATAAACTCAAAACAAATGAGTAGATAAATTCCAAATCAAAAACAATCAAGGAATAGTTTCAAAATATCAAGTAAAAAAAGTTGTCAAATTTCAAAATAAATGAAAATTCAAACGAATGTTATTAGAAAAAATAAAAAATTTAGTGGAAAAATGATGAAAAGACAAATGGCAAATTTTGAAAGCATGAAGTGACTAGAAAATTTATAATTGATGAATAAGCCCCAACACAAATATCATGTTACATTGAAAATTATGAAATGAACTCAATTGAACTTGAAACACAATTTATAAAGATGATATATACTTACACTGGTTTCTTTTTTCTAATATAGATTTTCACAACAAATTAGAGCATATAAAACTTCATACTTATTAATCACTCCACTATTAAAAAATTCATGACATGACGAATAAAGCTAACAAACAGTTGGTATGGTAATGTACTATTTGCAACTAACACATTACTTATCACAATCAAGTTTTATTTAAAAAACACATAAAAATTTTATGTGTTGATTTCAACTAACACACTAATTAACACTTTCAATCTAACAAGCACATGGATTGTTGATATGTTTTTAAGTAATTATATTATTTTATTTATCAAACACACAAATTGTTGCCATTAGTCCAAATATGAATAAGTCATTAGAAATTTCTATTTTCATTTTTAATGATTTTTATTTTAGTTTTTATTTACTAAAGATGGATAAAAAAATTTATTTTATAAAAAATTTGTAATTGTATATGTAGCACATGCAATCAACCTTTGAAATACCAAAAATGCATACGTTAGAATTTTAGTTGATTTTTAAGTTCATTGAGATCCAAAATATCTTATATATTATATCAAATTACTTCATTTTGAGATATTTATAAAATTCAATCAATTCTTTTCTTATATTTTCTACCTTAAATTATTCCTGATCAAATATCAAGATTAATACAAGAGGTAAAGCTTTTTGAGAGATGAATTATTTAGATCATGATACATGATTTAGCAATTGTGACAAATGAAATTTATGATGTATATACATATGTAACAAAAAAATTTTCTTGTATGACTTTTCATAAATATAGTAAATCTATTGTTAAACTTTAGTGTGTTTACAAAGACAAACATGATGTTCATCATAAATCATATCTTTGTGATGAACTTCTACAATTTTTTAGTCAATTCTACATATTCAATATTTTTTCTTGACATGATGTTATACTCTGTAAATATGCTACACAAATATATTAAAAACGTTCATTTTGATCAAAAGCTACTTTTTTTAAAACCTCAATAAACTATGGAGTTCTTGGATAAAAACCATACATGAGATTAAGTGAAGATATCTTTCTGGATGCATTAATAGATGTATTATATGCAAATTTAACAAGATGCAAAAGAACATGACATTTTTGTTTTTTTATCCAAATGCACATAACATATTTTACAATTCTATTTATTTTTTTATCATTAATTTAAGTATCATAAATTATTGACATTGCTAATTTTCATATGAAAAAAGTAAAAATTCCAATTCAAACTAGTGAAATGAATGACTCTATAAATGATGAAAATTTTGCTTAAGCCATGATTATTGAAAAATGCATCTTAATTCAATTGAGCACGTTGTGGAACTATTATTTTTCTTATTTGTAAATCATATTGCTAAATTTGTCTACAAAACTATAATCAAATCATTTTATATCTAATTTCTTATCACCATTATTTTAATATATGAATATAAAATACATGGTGACATGTTTTTATTCTTCTTATGAAATAAAAAAAGGTTGTAAGAAAATAGTTAGAATTCTTTAATTGTTGTGTTGTTTTTATTGACAAACCACATAGTTTTGAACATAAATCTTCCTAAATTTTTTGTATATTAGGCCAGTATTATGTTTATTATATTCTTAATAATGTCTTGTTTATTCTCACACGCCTTGCAATGATGTATCATGACTTTGAAATATTGTATTGCAAAATCCATATACTGCTTTTGTGATATGTTGAACTTTGAAACTTATGTGACTTTTCATTTTGCAATACTCTTTTGTGAGATGTTTTATCTTGTTCAATCAATCAATTTGAATTTGAAGTGCTAATATGACTACTATAGATTTCTCATTATATAACAATATTATTTTCAGTTTAATTTTTTTATATAATTATTTGAACTAACTAAAAATGATTAAATATTCATGAAAAGATCAAAAGACAAAAGATGACATAAGTTGATGTGGTGTACATAATATCAAAAAATATATCAATATCATAATATAGTAAAAATAATGCAATTATTTAATCTAATCTTGAGATATGTATTAAAAATTTTGCTTACAAGATAAAAAATCAAAAAGTTAAAAATCAAAGCGGTGGGCTTTGACATAAACTTTTATACACCATATTGATAATTTCAAAGCTTTCATTTAAAATATTCATATAAAAAAACTTCATAAAAAATAGAAATTCTGTATTCATATCCATTGATTGTTATAATTTTTAACTTGTATTAGATTCTAACATACTAATGTTAATAATCTAATTATTGAACTACAAACTCTCCATAAGCTAAACCTAATGCACTTTGTGTTTGAGATATTGATATTTTTTTCAAAAAATTTATTAGTGAATATTTCTTTTTCATCTTACTTTTTCTCCCATCTAGAATCTTTACTAAAAGCTATATATAAAATATCTTGGTTTGATTCATTGATTTATATCTCCATGAGTGAAGAAAAAAACTTCCAAATGTTCATATGACTTGTTGCATGAGCTAATAGACACTACTATACCTGCTGCCGTTGAAGATATTATGTTTACAATCATGCATGTGAATGTCTAAATTCACATAAAAGAGTACTGATGTGTCTTTTAGTTGATGAAGTTTGACACTAAACTAAATATAATAGAAAAAAATTCCAAATTATTAACATAGTTATGGTGGTTATCAATCTCAAATGTCACGCAGTTTTGAGAGATAATTATACCGTGAATGCGTAACGGAGAGGTTGCTCCAAAGGCTCCAAACATAAAGACATGTAAGAAATCACATTCAGTTAAAAAGAACCTACAATAAGAAAGTTAAAGTGTAGTATTATAAACTAAACAAATTGAATCAATTACGAACTGTTATTATTATATAATGATTTCTTGAGAAACTATAGTTTTAAACCTCTGGATATAAGTTATTGGGAAGTACAGTATTGGTAACTCTAAAAAACTGCTTCATTTACTACACGATTGGTAACTTGCACTTGCTGATGGCTTTTCGTTCCATGATTAAAGTGTCATGGGATGGATGGGCCTCCCATCATTGATGCCATGAAACATTCATTCCAAACGAACTTTGTGCATGGGCACGGAAAGGCAATCTGGAGCTGCGGACCTAGCAGTAAAGACCTACGTGGACGGGAGTTGTCGCATGACGCGGGCGTGGGGGAGGTGACCGGCGACCGGCGACGGGCGACCAACCGCGGCGACAACGGTGTGGGCGCGGGCGTGGAGGTGGAGTTCGGTGGAGCGCGCCAACCTTATCCAGGGGAGCAACAGCGCTGCCTTATCCTGCAGAGCGAGCGCTCGGCCCATTCTTTGGATCGTCGTTCTTCGCCGCGTACGTCAGTTTGAGGTATTTAGCTTTTCCCCAAGGCCTCCGAAAGCCTGTCGCAGATTCCCACAAACTTTCATCGAGAGCTGCAGCTTTCGACGACGAGCGAGCGATCAGCATCCCGCCATGGCTTCAATTGTCGCTTCCTCCGCCGTCGTCACCCCGGTCGCAGCTCTCGCTGCTTCCCGCACCACTTCGACCTCCGGGGCCGTGTCCGTCAGCGCCTTCGCTGGCCTCAAGCCCGTCTCTGGCCAGAGCGAGTGGCAGTCGAAGACCATCACCAATGGTAGCCGTGTCTCCTGCATGCAGGTACAGTATTGTCGGCTGCTCCTCTTTGCTCTGATAGTGCTCGATTGTTAGTCTTCGTTCGTGCCGTCACGGCTTATCTGTAGTCTGATACGGCTAGGCCGATGTTCGATTTTAAACGTTTTCTGGGCATTTCTCCCGCCCAGTTGGTCGAGAATAGAACTATAGCGACATACTCGCAATGACCTGTTTCCTCGTTTGCTCTGTGTCAGGTGTGGGAACCTTACAACAACCTGAAGTTCGAGACCCTGTCATACTTGCCAGCCTTGAGCCAGGATGCTCTCGCCAAGCAGATCGACTACGTCATCAAGAGCGGATGGGCTCCATGCATTGAATTCGACGTGGTAAGTGAATGTCATCTCTTCCATCTATTGCTCAGGTTGCCATCGATTTTCGCCGCGTCGACACGATCTGGTTGCTGATGTACTTTTCTTGATTGCTATTCACAGCAAGGGACCGTCACTCGTGAGGGCAGCACCATGCCCGGATACTACGATGGTCGCTACTGGACCATGTGGAAGTTACCCATGTTCGGATGCACCGACTCTGCGTCCGTGTTGAGGGAGATTGAGGAATGCAAGAAGATTTACGGAACCAAGTGTTACATCAGATGCTTGGGATTCGACAACACGAGACAGGTGCAATGCGCCATGTTCATCGTCCACCAGCCTACCCAGTAGATTTCGTACGTTCGCGTGAACGTTAGATCATTCGTTGACACCACTGCCACAGATCATGACACTGATCTCAACACTCGAATTTAGTTTAGATACATTGGCTGTATAATGTTGGACCTGGTGATTCATCCGTCTGGGAACAAAGTTGATACAGACTTCTGTTCACCCGTTAGCGGATCCAGCAATGTAATAAAGAACGTTGCGAGAATCAACCCGCGAACTTTCACCTGAAAGGAACTTTTGTGTTGTTCAGGCGAGATGGTGTATTGATCGTAAAGTGATTGTAATCAGAAAATGTGACGTAAAGACTTGGAATAAACTGTCAACAGTGCAAATTTCAGATGGAATATCGTTTGTCTCTAAATTCTCAAATGAAAGTAACTGTGAAGACAAAATTCGGTGAGATAAATTGCAAAACAGTAAACCGAAGAAAGAAAGCAAGAGAAAAGAAGATAAATCTATCATGTATAAAAATTGAGAATAATACTATAATATAACTTCTTTACAAAGAGAAAACCTAACTTTCTGAAGTAAAATATTACATTCTGAAAGAAAAAAAATGAAAATGAAGATGAAATGATAACCTATATAAAAATAAAATTTGTATTAAATAAATGCATTACTTGAATTCTTTAGTTCTGAAATAAAAAATGGGCAAGCCAAAAGCATGGGAAAAGATAAAACTTTACCTAGAAGTGCAATGTGAGATATCATCTGATACCATAAGCAGGGAAACCTCAAGTAGCGAATTTTAAAATGACTATCATGGATTATTGATAGTTTTTTTGTTGGGGATTAGACTAAACCTCTTCAGGTTAGTTCTGCTGTACAGTAGTCTTCCGGTTAAGTACGCACCCATTTAGATAAGCATCCCGGTTAAGAACGCATATGTTTTCACAAAAATAAGATTTAACCCATGACATGTCGTTCATTTGGTTTATGGTCAAAAATTGTTACTCATCTTAGTGATTGTCTCATATCTGATTAGAAGCGTGAACCTCTAGTGGTTGATATATACTTGTTTAACATTAGAGACAAACTCTCATAGTAGAGAAAAAATCAAGCTATTATCGCAAAATGAAGAAAAGATTATATCATTTTTTTGAGGTTTTAGATTATATTGGGCTATAACAATCAAAGTTGTTAGAGTCCATGATAAATTTCAAATCACTCTCCTAGAAGCAAAACCTTTTACAACTCACTTGGCAATTGGATACAACTTAGCAATTGCAAATATGTGCTGTGAAATTAATAAACTCAATGCAATATTTTTTTATCTGGCGGTGTCAGTAGATGTTAGAAGAGTGAGATTACAAAGACTTCTGTTTAACTTCATCAAACATTAACTCAATTTAGCTTTGTGAATTGTTCCGTTTGTTTCATCTTCATGATCAAGTCACTTGTAAGTTCGAGCTCTTTCAACGGAATCATGATTTTGCTCAGTTTCTCTATGATATCAAATAGCGCCGAGTCATTTAGGAATGTTCATATAAGGTTACTTTGACAATACACTCAAATCAAACTATTAGGAAGTCAATTTTCTTAAGTACGCACCGAGAGACTAGTGTACTCGTTTTGACAAAACATTACCGTTTGCAACTCAACGAGTATAACTTAAATGTCCAAATGATGACAGCAGAATGCGCAGTAAACTCTTCGACACTACGTCCAGCACCATCTACTACTCGATATATTCAATGTACTTGTACACTCATGCCATGCTTGAAAGAATCCTTCGCTTAACTGATCTTGACTGTTGTAAGCACATCCATAGAGAAAGTCCACGTTGATATTCCTCAAGACTTCACTTCCATCTCCGTTATCGGGCCGCACACTAACTACATCGTACGTCCAGGAGGTTAGTGATTTAAGTGAAACTCCTAATAGAATCAATTGAACCAAACATGCGCAGTGGCACAACCCATTGACCCCAAGATACAGCAGCCAGCCAGTAAAGCTAGCCAGGATTCGAAGGGATTACTCACCGACAGTCAGTCGCGTGGCAGACGTTGACGACCTGTCTGAGTGCCAATTCGTACTACTCTATCTGCTGCACGAAAACCAACTTCAACGGACAACAGGTGTGTTTCGAATATCGCCTACGAAAAATAACTGATGCACTAAACATCAGCCTCCGAACTGAGACTGTTATCTTGGTGCCCTGTGGTATGTGAGTATATAAATAACAGGCTAAATTGCAAAGCATGCAAAGGTTGATTGGAAAGTAGATTTAACACACGTGGTTTCAGATGATGCTACAATGTACAGTACACAAATGTGATCCCGAGCAATCGCTAAGTGTGCAGTGAGAATAATGTCCACATTCTGATATTTCTAGAGGAAACTGAACTTCATGACTGTAATCAGACATTTACAGGAACCTTCCCTGACAACACGGATGTACGGATCTGCGGGCTGCTTACCTTTCTGGGCTTTTCAGCGTTGCTTGTTGACATGGGACGGTATCAACCTAGTACTGAGGAAGATGTTACCAGCATGTATATAAAAAACATGTAGAAACATGAGAGACTCCTGGTTGGGTTATAACTGCAGAAGATATTTCTTTCAAATTTTTTGTACGTGAAACTAAAATAGTAATATCTGCATGGCTTGAACATACGAGAAATTATGCGATGCAACAATCGGGCATGTTCTCAATCCGTAATTTCCTGTGAGAACGGGAATCTAGGCAATAGAGTTGAAGTGAGTATTTTGAGCTGCATTCAAATGATCTTCGTAAGATGCATCCACCAAAGCCACCAACATTCTTGCAGTTTCTCTCTTTCGGATGGTAAAAGGCCAGTTAATCACACAAATTCATGTTGCGAAAGTAAGCTATACAACCCCAAAAAGGCTAGGTATTTGATATTTTGACTCTTAAGGCCAATCAATGCATATTGACAGTTACCAGTGCTTTGTATCTACGACGTTCTTCCTTATGAGGTCTCTTGGATCTCGCATCCGTTTCACCCTGTGCACTGCACATCACGTCGCTACTAGCACGACCCTTCAACGAGTGCAGTGAAAATAAAGCCAAGGGCCAAACTCTGAACCAATAGACGTAGAGTTTAGCTCAGATCAAGCTCTGATTAGTGACTAAATCGGATTGAATGGGGACATTGAGAATCGCCCATAAGTGGTGGTTACTGGGAACCGCAAGCGAGTCAGAGACCCAATCTTGTTAGAAGCAAATACTCACATACTTCAGTTCGATGGAGGAGTAACTATCTGATTCTTACAGCTATCTCGTGATCAAATTTGTATTTTAGACAGAATGGAATTCATGGTCCATACAATGGTAATTAGTATCAATATGGAAACGATTTTATTCAATTATATTCTATCTCAATCCATCGGATTCATTAATGCTGAATTCACGTGACTCACAAGGAGATGCAAGTTCTTCTAGACTTTATATCTTTCAGCCAACTATATAGTCTTCTTTCTGATTTCTCGGACACAATCCATCTCTGCACGGTTGAAAAACTAAAATATAAAAAGTCATAAAACTTAGCGAGAAAGGATAAACTGACATAGAATTAAACTAACTTGCGAAGCGACATGTACATCATATAGAGAGGACCAACTCTTAACGAGTGGAGAGTCTCTATGTAACTCCAATCTCGTCTCCTGACCAATGTCCTCATGACCCTTGGCTTCAAACTCCTAACCAAGATCATCATCGGAGTCTTGTACTTGAAAACTGAGCTCGTCAATAAAAAAACTGAAAGCCTCGTACGCAACGGGCACACTGTGAAGAACTCTTATCGGCGTCCTCATCATAGAGAGAAGAGAAACTCCTCTGGAATATCGCCATAGTCTGTCAAACTCATGTATTTGCCATCCTTAGCTCCAAAGTTCTTACCGTTGTGCGACCTCGGGCACGTGCTTCTGGAACTCGAAATTGTCCTGCTCGTTCAAGGCGAATCACTCTAAAATTGACAGCAAATCTTTTTTGGCCGCCTCGTTGCCCAGAAGTTCCTCGTTCTGAGACGGGTTTTGTTGATTATTCAACATTCTGCAGTATTCCTCCAAAATGAAGGCCTTCTTCTTGATATGCGTATTCCACCGGTTCTTCACTCCGTTCTCTGATCTGGAGATCGTTGAAATGGCAGACAAGAAAATAAGGAAATATGGATCTTACCATCCTACTATCATGCATCTAACATCAGAAAAATTGAGGTGACTTCCGGTAGTCAGTATACATAAAATTAGCATACCTTCCAGGAAGTATTGAACAGATTTGAGACCATTTACTCCCAAACCGCTTGTGCGCTAAGAAGAGCCTCATGTCTTCTACCTCGGTCCACGGATCGCGCTTGATACTGGGATCAAGCTGATTGTACCATCTGTAAAACAAATCAGCTCAGAAATTATTTTTTAAAACAACACAAACTGAAGCAGAAAACTGAAGCATAAACGCCTGGATAGTATAACAAATGAGCTCTTCTTATCTAATTTCCATACGACGCATAGATCAATTTCCGAGGTATCATGTATATGAAATCCGAGGTCAATGAATGTGGATTTGAAGTTTCATGAATGCTATATTTTTTACCGCTGTCAGCTAAGAGCTGTTTATGAAGGTACTGTTAAGAACTGAGGGTAACAAGCTCTTTGATAGGATGAAAATGGAATGCAGTGCAGAAATTAAGGACATATATCTACCAATGCAAAGTGCCGTTTAAAACTTTAGTGAATTGCCATCTCAAACAGCTTGGAGGAGACTAGGCGTCGAACATTTACACACCTTTCCCTACACTGCTTGCCGATTCTGCCAGGTAGAGAGCGAGCGACCGCAGCCCATCGCTTCGTGCCAAGCATTCCCACCAATTCTAACATCTTCTGATCTTCCTGTCAAAATTTAAAACTGACAGTCAATATCCAGAATTGCAAATGTGGAATTCGCATGCAGGAGTTTGAAACTGCGTATAAGGTAGAGATAATTATCACATTGGTCAGGATTACTCACTTCTTTGGTCCAGTATCCTTTGACAATGGCTGGATTCAACACTTTCTGCCACCTCTGTAGACATTGAATTTCTGTTCGATTCGGTACTGCTTTAGCTGGACAGACACATGCCGTTATTAAAAGTAGATATCCGATACATTCTCCACATACAAGTGATTGTCACAACTGTCGAGACGTTACAGGAGAACAAATAAATTCAAAGACTTCTCAGAATAAGATTCATACTCACCGACCAGTCGCCAGTTTTTTGCCTTGTACTGGACGACTGCCTCTTGCAAAAGCTCATCCTGCAAGAATAAGAAATCTAGTCAATTAAGTTGAAAGCTTTGACTTAGTAATAGCCAGAAAATTTGACATTCAGCCCAGAAACCGATAGAGTGAATGGATATTGACAAGATTTATCTAGTAAATCCAAATACAAGCTCCAGAGATACAAGCTAGACTGCATCCCAGCCACAGGACAATGGAATATCTACTATAGCAGAGCGAGATGGCCCACAACTTAGCCTAGATCATGAGACTTTTGAATTATAATACATGAATTGAAGCATGAGCAGACAATTCTCTCCCGTACTTAAAAATAATGAGGATTCCACAAGCCTCAATCCTAATGGGTTGTTCGCTTAAACCTTGTTTCCAACTGAGCTACGTTCCAATATTTACTTGAAGTGAAGAACGCCGCATTCCAAAGCTAAATTTCAGATTATATATTTTCAAATCGAGACAATAAATAGATCAGTAACATAGTCACCTCTTCAGGAGTCCATCTTTCTACACGCTTACGCATTGAAGACGCTCCCGTAACATGCTGCTTCTTACTGATGCATGAATTGCAATGACAGAAATGTCAGACTTCAGATTACCTTGGCTTTCAAAGAACAAACCTTGTGCTTGACTTGGATGTATTCAATTACAAGCCTAAACAATTTAACAATCTCGATCAAAGCAGACTGCCTACCGCCCATTGTTCGCTGGAGCATCTCTTTTTAAAGTTTAGGCAAAAGATTTATACGATATCAATAAAATCTTAAAAAATCCAAATTTCATCTTAAATACTGCATACAGAAGTTGGACTCGATAGGATTTTGTAGATGACAGAATTAAGATCATTATGAATCCAGGTGAATATGGTCTAACATAAAATAAAAGATAGCAGGGTATTCCCGTGGTACTTTATGAAGGTATTTGCTATGAAAGAGGAACTAGCTTTTAGAACAACAAATCAAAGCTAGTTCTTCTTGCTAGTTTTTTTATAATTTCTTAGTAAAAATAAAATGTAATCTAGCAAATATGTTCAAGGTTTATTCATTTGCATCAAGTAGGCAGTAAAATATTCTTTCGTATCAGGTTTGCATTTATCTATTGCAAAAGTGAACCAGATTTCATTATATTTTTACATTTTCTTAGTAAAAATATAATGTTAGCTTTCTAAAAAAAATTAGATTGAAAAACTAGCTTAGTATAATGCTAGATTTCATTATATTTTACAATTTCTTAGTAAAAATATAATGAAATCTAGTCTACCTTTACAATAGAGAAATGCAAACCTGATACAAAAAAAAAATTTCTGCCTAGTTGATGCAAATGAATAAACCTTGAACATATTTCCTGGTTTACAATATTTTTCAGACCCTTACATTTCAGCAAAGTTTTGTATAACAGTAGTATATCTCCTCATACACATATGTTTCATCTAACTAGAGCAAATGGTGGCTTCTTGTAAAAATCTTAAATTTCTCTACATATTCCTGAAAGTACTTGAGATCTTTCTTCTCCTCATGAATTTACTAATTACCTAAATGACTGACGTTTTGACAAATTGCCGAAATCAATGACACGGACATCAAATTTTGTTTAAAATCAATAGTAGTTCATGCTTGTAAGAATCTTCTTCACGACTGTATCTCAAAGTTATCAAACCAGACTTTGATAACTTATCAAAGAGTACATCACAAGACTTAGCACTTGTGATGATTAAATAATGCGTTAGTACAAGAGGCTTTGCCAGTAACTATTATCTATTCTATTGAAGTTAATCTCTCTAACCAACGTAGAATGCCTACGTAATTTAACAACACTGGCAACATCATAGAAACTTTATTACACTAGCTTACTTTATCTCTTTGTCGTTAGTAGTACCTTAACGATAACGGACAATATCTCCGTAATTTGATTTATAATACATAAACGATAGTTTAAGGTCCGAATCTACAAAGTTCAAAAGTTCTCCTTCAAAAGCTATCTATATGTTTTTTCTTGTCTGTCTTTCATTTCAACCTTGTATTTTTCTTTTATCCAGTAACAATCAAATCAATGCATATATATTCAAAGCAATAATATTTACATCCTTTCTTCAAAAATACATATATTGTGATTTTTGACTATTAACTGACATTGTAAAAAGAGTATATTTGTAAACAGAAATACAAGGATTGAATGAAAGAGAGAAGGAAAAACATGAAGAAGAAGTCAAAGGAGAATTCTCAAAATTTGGAGCAGAGCCTAGTTCTTACATGTTAGACATAGCTGTTTAATAAAAAGCATCAATTCAACAAATTACCACAAGGTGATGGAGATTGCTTGGAATCTCTTACAATCATATCCCCTATGTACAAACGTCAAGGTACAAACTACACCTATTTGGACCATGGAAGAAAGCCGATGGTGAAAACTTTAAACCAAGCCGTGGTATCTCTCATATCCCTATTTTAAGTAACGATGTAGTGTAAATCAGAATCGATTCACACTACATCGTTACAGCCGTCCACATCAAAATAACTGTTGTACAACACATCCAAATTGCCTTGTACAGCTATTCAGTGTAAAGTTTTCATAGTTGAGAGCTCTCAACGATGAAATGCCAACGTGAGTTTGTGGATAATCGTAGTTCTACTTTCTTCATACTCCTATCATGATCGGTGGTTCGGAAGTCAACAAACCTCTCAAGATGAGAAACCTCCACTTCCATGTTACACTCTTCCATTTTACAGGCAAGCAGTCAAAGAGCAATTCCTCGCGCAGACTAAACGAAGACTACTCTCGACGACAACTTAATCACAACAGAGCTCAACCAATGAACAATTTATTCACAGCAGAGCTCAAACAATGAACACTTGGGGCGAGGACACTCACCTCTTGTATGGGAAGGTTGCCTGCCGCTGGACCTTCTCGAGCTCCAAGCAGACCGTTGCCAACTGCAGTCTGCATGCGTGGCGCGGAGCGGCGGACGCTGAGGCGTTTGCATTTCGAAAGTTTCAGCCGCTTTAATTCTTTTCAAACAACGGCTGCACATCGATACACGATCGGTGTCGTGTATCGATGTGCATACACGACACCGACGCTGCCATCTCCGTTAGGATCCGAAGACCACGGCTCGAGCTTACTTCAGATAGATCTCAACTGACATTTCACATGATTCAAAGGCGAGGCGAGGACTACTTCTGGATCTAGATGCACGGGCACGATGTGTACTGATATTTTTTTTTATTTTTCATATCTCTAACTGCAAGTGCAATCCTACAGATGTCGTCAGAATCAAGCAAAATCCATCCAGAACTCGAGTAGATAATCAAACATATAATCAAAATCCATAGCATTATGTTACCTGAACTCGTCTTGCTTGTGAAAGTATGACTTCAAAGTGTTCCTAATCCTTCAACACGATTCTCGGAATACGCTCCTACTTCTTACTTCGTATTACGCTTCTTCTCCAATACGCTCATACTTCTCGAATCCTGCGGCATGATAACAGTGAGAGAGAGAGAGGAATGAGGTAACATGTTAGACTGGAATGAGCTGGGGCAATCCAGACGTCAGATGGTGACCACCATGATCGATCAAGATGCATCATTAAGCTTCTTCTCCAATACGCTCATACTTCTCGAACCCTGCGGTATCAAAACAGTGAGAGAGAGAGGAAAGAGGTAACATGTTAGACTGGAATGAGCTGGGGCAATTCAGCCGTCAGATGGTGATCACCATGATCTATCAAGATGCATCATTATAATAGAAGGAAAATCGCTTCAGAAGTCATCTCCATGTGTAGCAAAATTTTTTTACATGATTACTTCCATGATGAAACTGAAACTCATCGTTATGTGTTATCACTATGGCATCAAAAATAGAAATCAAATGTCCTCATGCGCCAACATTTATTTGGGGGAGTAAAGAGCTTCCGATGAAATCAACCGATCTTGTGGTAAACTAAATCGCCCAGCTCAAAACAAAATATGTGCTATCATACACAGTATGAGTTATAGGTTCGAGTTATGTCAGCTAACAAAATGCATTGAGTTGTTGAAATGATATTTGGAAGACAAAAAATTTGTTATTATTTGTGTACAAAAAAAATGTTTTAAGGTAGAGTTGCAGTGAGCTTATAGATTTATTAATCAATCTCAATAATGAAGGTGGCTACCATGTTTTTGAAGAGACAAATAATAGGCATTGTAGTAGTAATAGGTAGTGTGCCATGTAACTCTTATTAATTAAATAAAAAATTCTGAAATATTTAGTCAGATAGGCGTAATGAATATCACAGATGTTGGATGTCATTAGTTATACAACCATTTAGTTTGTATACAATATTAAACAAGAAACACTTGTCATGTACTTTATTGCCAAAACGTAAACATGTAATTTAGCTTCACACGTTAATTGCTGAACATGGAAATTTATTCCAATATACTATAATTTTGTCCCGCATGGTCGAAAAAATCTTGAGCAATTCTGTGATTTTTCTAAGTAGGATTGGCATCAAAACTTCAGTTTCCAAAACCTCTTGCAATATAAATGTGTACGAAGAAATCACCAAGGAGTTAGCCTGAATTGCATGTAATTGCAAACAGTGTCATGAAAAAATATGTTGTACTCCGCTGTAGGTCATTCACGGTTTCCAAACAGAAATATCTTTCTCTATTCAGTTTGTTGAATTTTTTTCCAACTTCAAAGAACCTTTGGTTCAGTCGGGTTCAAGGGATCTCGTCGCTCAACGAGATATGTTGCTCAAGCAAATGCAGAATATGCCGCGAGAGTTGCCATTCAACTTGGATTTAAGTTTGTTGAAGTGAGAATAAAAGGATTAGGTTATGGAAAGGAATCTTCGTTTCGTGGTTTAAATCTAGGATGTATACGATGACCATCTTCTTCATCCGTTGGATGGCCCCACTTTGTTCGAAATTAATCTGTCTAAAAATATCAATAGATGTGTCAACTCGCAATTAGAAAATGTGTGACACATCTAAATCTGAAATGAAAGGTATTCACATTCCAATAGAGAATTTTTAGCGCCTATATTGATCGTTTACTTTCTCAGCGTTAGTAGTCTTAGCTATCCAAAATTTTAAAAACAAAGGGATTGTAAATTTCATCCCTGATCGCTGGTTTTCATTTCAAGTAACACGAGTGACTAATAGCGTATTAGAGTGAGGGATGGGTTTAACAAATAGAGTGAATTTAACAATCCCCCACAAGATAAGAAACAAACTTGCGAGCAATATATTTCATCTACTCTCCATCCAATGGAGATGATGGTCAAGTTAAGAAAATTTTAACATACTGAATGCAGAATCCAACGATTGGTTAATTGGATACCCGTGAGATTACTCACGGATATCCAAACAGTTGAACATAATACTCCATGACTCTGTGTGCAGTGTCCCTGAAATTCAGGTAAACTTTTGGGTTGTTCTATAGTACAGATCATCACTGAAAGATGTGTCCACAACATAAGTTTCCAAAACCTTTTGATATAATGATCTACACTAAAGAGCCAAACAGCAATTAGTTCAAGGTTTTGTCACAACAGCCAGGCCGGTGGTGTCCTCAGCTGACGTTGTGCATCTGGGTTGCTTTGTCTTCCCTTTCCTAGTTCGCTGCTATGCAAGGAGTTTCATACATAGGATGAAAAAATTGACAAGATAAAATTGTATTGCCAACATTGCGTACTCTACACAAAACATCTTCTTCTCTAGTCAAATTCATGGAGGCTTCCTAAGTATGTTACATGTGGACGATGTTAAACTCTCATTTAATGTCACTACCGCAGCCATCTTTGTGATTTATAGGTGTGCTCCACCCGCCTAAGCTTTTAGTTCAAACTCATGAAAACACGTGAAATATATTTTCGTCTCAAATCTACGTTTACTTTCTTTTTCTGCTTTTTTAATACAGAACATACTCAACTGCTTAAACTACAAAGTAAAACCACCTTGCGAGCAACATATGACAATATATTTGATACTTTTTTAGACAAAGGACCAAAGGACATATGCATAAGAAAAAAAAAGCAACTAAATGCTATACATTCTATATCCTAACAAATGCAAAAATGAGGATATGTTTAAAATTTCATTTTCTCAAATGAATAGGTTTTGTTAATACAAAAAATAAATATATACTCGTAAAATCTCTATATGTACATAGAAAAGTAAAAACTACTTGTACAAATATAACAATTATATATAATTGAAATAATATACTATATAATCAAATACTCAAAGAAAAAATGTGCACGCCAAAACCATGGGCAAAGGGAAATTTTCCAAAAAAAAGCTGTAAAAAATGATCTGAAACCATGAGTTCTTGTAAAATGACCGTCACGGATCATTGAGTCAACAGTCAGAGTGCGTCCAATTTTGAGTTTCGAGCTTTGAGTTTCAAGATTCGAGGGCAAGAGATTCTTATGGGAGCTGTATCTTCTACATTCGGAGTGATCTGGAGCTGAAATTTAGTGGAACGCTGAAGTACGGCAGGGCGCATTAGTCTGCAAAATTTCAAGCCGAACGCCATTCGGAGCGAGAAGTTGACGTGCCTTGGAGGTCTGAGCTTTTTGAGAGGGGAGGGCCGAATCTTGCAGGGGCCGTAACTTTCGGCTTGAGTGTGAACGGGGGCTGAAATTTTGTGGCGTTTTGACGTTGGATAGAGCGCTCAAGCTTGTCAATTTTCAGGTCGAACGGAGTTTCAGAGTCAGAGTGCGTCCAATTTTGAGTTTCGAGCTTTGAGTTTCAAGATTTGAGGGCAAGAGATTCTTACGGGAGCTGTATCTTCTACGTTCGGAGTGATCTGGAGCTAAAATTTGGTGGAACGCTGCAGTAAGGCAGCGCGCACAAGCCGGCGAAATTTCAGGCCAAACGCCATTTGGAGCAAGAAGTTGACGTGTATTGGAGATCTGAGCTTTTTGAGAGGGGAGGGCCAAATCTTGCAGGGGCCGTAACTTTGGGCTCGAGTGTGAACGGGGGATGTAATTTTGTGGCGTTGTGACGTTGGATAGAACGCTCAAGCCTGTCAATTTTCAGGTTGAACGGAGTTTCAGAGTCAGAGTGAGTTTAATTTTGAGTTTTGAGCTTTGAGTTTCAATATTTGAGGGCAAGAGATTCTTACGGGAGCTGTATCTTCTACGTTCAGAGTGATCTGGAGCTGAAATTTGATGGAACGCTGGAGTAGGGCAGGGCGCATCAGCCTGCAATATTTCAAGCCGAACGCCATTCGGAGCGAGAAGTTGACGTGCCTTGGAGTTCTGAGCTTTTCGAGAGAGCATTCACATGATGGCGTCTCATGACAATTTCATACTCAATCTGTTGCAAACGGTTTTGGAAGAGTTGAAAGTACTACGTGCAGAGTTCAAGGTACAGAGCTCTACTTTAATTGCAACTCAATATGAAATTAGAGAGTTGAAGCTCTCTCAAAAGAGTTTCGAGAAGATTGTGGTCGATATTTCAGAACACGTAGAGGATATCCAAGAGAAAGTTGGTTCTCAAGCTTCCACTGCTGCTACTCCTAGATTGCATGAAGTGGTTGAAAGTTTAGAGCTGAAGATAAAATCTTATGCAGAAGCCACCAAGTCTACTCATTTCTCTTTCTTTCAAGAGCAAAAGATTGAAAAGACTAATCAATTTGCTCGTAGAAAGAATGTGAGAATTTCTGGTCTACCTGAATCTGAGAAAGAAGAGGTGAAGAGTGTTGTCACCAAGTTTTTAGCTGAAACACTTGATGTTCCTAATGCGGATGTGGCTCAAGCTTTTCGCATTGGAACCATAGGAACTCAACCTCGAGCCATCATAGTTAAGTTCAATGACCAAACTCAACGTGATACAGCTTTAGCCAACAAAGCTGTACTCAAAGGACGTAGGATTTGGTTAGATCCCGATCTCACACCTCTACAAGTAGAGGCAAGGAGAAAGGAGCTTGCAAAAGTCAAAGAAGCTCAAGATGCTGGATTTTTTGCTTATCTCCGTGATGGACAAGCAATTGTCACACAACGGAAGAGACAATCATCCACATAGCAATCCAAGAGCTTGAGGGTGTTAATGTGGAATATTAGAGGTCTTTCTATAACGAAGTATGTGAGTGCTAATCCGATTTGGAAAATGGCGGACATCATCAACATTGTGGAGACGTGGGAACATGAGAGCAACACTATTTGAGAGATACCAGGGTTTACTTTGGTGGGATCCACTTGGAATCAGAGAAGTCAATGAGCTGGAAGAGGCTATGGCGGTATTGCTACTTTCATCAGATCTCAATTTCTACCTTTGATACATTTAGAAGGTCAGGATATTGGAGGTCAATATCATTGGCTTCGTCTTGGTTTGGTTGGAGGATCTTATAGTTATTTGGCTGTTTGTTACTTTGCACCATTGTCCATGTCTATCTACTCCACACGCACTTGCAATCGGAGTCAACCATTCCATCGACTTATAGGAGATGTTCTCAATTATCAGAGCAAAGGTGAAGTTTTTCTAGTTGGAGATTTCAATGCTCGAATAGGTTGTGCACAATTTACCCAAGTTGATGATCTCTTGAGTTCTCCCTCCTTTGAAGAACTTGAAGATAGTATGTGATGTAGAAAGTCTTCTGATATTTGTACAAATCCTTTGACATAACACTTTCTAACCTTTGGAGCCACATGTAATTTGAAAGTTCTCAACGGTATCTCTCTCTTTCCCAACTCCCTTTCCAATACGTGCTTTTCTCCTACAGGTGTTAGCACCATTGATTATCTTCTATCCTCAGCCACTCATAGCTCTTTTATTTCAAAATTTGATATTCTAGAACCTCAGCCAGAGTCAGATCATGCACCTCTCTTATTTACTCTCTTGTTATCAAAAATAATCACTCTCTCTCCATGCCATTCTGTTTTAGCTTCTCCCAAGTTTCGTTTAGATCCTAGTAAGAAAGAGTTGTACATATTACATTTTCAAAACCTTTTGACTCACACTTCATGGAGCCTTGATCCACATACAGCGAGTGGGCAATTAATAGAGTTGCTCAAAGACACTGCTTCTAAGTTCTTTTTGCGGCACAAGGATCGAAGAGCTAGGGGGCTTCCTTGCAATGGATGGTTTGACTTGGATTGTAAGCAAGCGAGGATGAGATCAGTTGACAAGTCTTTGGATTTCCAAAGTCGGCTTACCTTGACAAGGCTTTACAAAGACTTGGTGAAGTCTAAAAAAAGAGCTTTTTTGAGGACGAAGCAGGAATCCTTGACAAAGGAGTTGATGGAGAATCCCAAATCCTTTTGGAGACGGTTAGCTGTAAGGTCTTCAAAACCTACTCTTGATCCCAAGAGTTTGATTGACTTTGCTGAAAAGCTTTATTTCTTTCCCAACGCTGCATCAATGCCTTGTTGTGAAGGAACATAAGGCTTATTTTCTGAATCATAGGTGATGGCTCAAGTTAGAAAATTAGCAAATGGTAAATCGGAGGATTTGGATGGTCTCTCTATTGAACTTTTGAAGTGGGGAGGAGATCTTATTGGACCGAGACTCACCAAAGCGTTAGAGAATGCAGCTATGTATGGTTTTCCTTCAGCTTGGTCATTACGGAAGATTGTGCCTATTCACAAGTCAGGAAGGAAGGCCTGGTGACAAACTATCGCACTATCATGGTGAGTAGTGTTTTTGCCAAGTTGTTTGGCAAATTGGTGGAGTCAAAGTTGAGCACATGGACTGAATCTCATCGGAAGAGAGCGCGGTTTCAAGCAGGCTTTCGCCCCACATACAACACCATTGACCATATCTTGGCTTTGCGTGTTTTATGGGAGAAGTCGAAGGGCAATGGCAAAGCTTTGTTTTGCGCCTTCATTGATTTTAAGAAAGCTTTTGACACCGTACCTCGTGAGCTATTATGGGAAAGGCTGCAAGTCATTGGAGTACCATCAGATCTTCTAGCAGCTATGGCCACGCTTTACCAATCTGTTCGAGCCAAGATCAACACTTCTCAAACTGAAGAGGTTTTGAGTACTATTGGAGTGATTCAAGATTGTACTCTCTCTTCTACTATATTTGGAGTTTTTATAGATGATATCGAAGAGTGGTTGGAGGCATGTGATAGTGAAGGTGTCAAGCTTGGAAACTTTGTTATCAAAGCTCTCTTGTATGCAGATGATATCATATTACTAGCACGTGATGCAATTAGTTTACAGAAACACCTATACACTTTGGCTAGCTTTTGTACCGAGAATCAGATGGAGGTAAATATAGAGAAGTCCAAAGTCATGATAGTGGGCACTAGATCCAAGTTTCCTTCTATTACCAGGATCTACAATTAGAAGAGGTGAAGAGTTATAAATATCTAGGCATTGATTTTTCTAATGATTATAGTTGGGCACTTTGTGTGCAAAAGAGAGTAGAAGGTGGTTACAAAGCTCTATATTCATTGCTAAATCGGTGTAGAAGGGCTCATCTTGTGTCTTGGAGTCTTAGGAAATTTTTATTCAGAAGCTTAGTGTTGCCGGTAGTATTGTATGGAACCCAAGTGTGGGGTCCTGGTTGTAAGAAGACAGGATGGGAGCGTGTGGAGAGGGTGCAGAAGATATTTCTACAAGAAGAATTGGGTGTGAAAAACCAAACCTCATATGCTATTCTTTTTTCGGAAACAAGTTGTTTACCTCTAGAGGCTAAAGCTCTATACTTGACCATCACTTACATCACAAGGGTGAGATCTCTTGATGCTTCTCGCCTTCCTACTCAGGCTTTGAGTGCCACACGTGCCAAAGGATGGTTAGCGGATGTGATAACTTGGTCTTTGAGGTGGAATGTGACGGAACGCGATTGGGACCTACAACCTATAGCACTACGTGAACGTCTAAAGGAGGAGTTTCTGAATATTATTTGGAGCAAGCGCGGCACCAAGATGCAGTTTTATCAACTTCATGTGAATCCTATGCTTGTTTATTGTGAACAGGATTACCTACTTGCAGGAATCTCTACGTCCTTACGTCATATTATTGCTAGGCATAGAACTAGATCTCATAGGCTAGGAATTGAGGAAGTACGTTGGCTTAATATTGATAGGAGTCAACGTATTTGTAGGCTATGTGATGGAAGAGAAGTTGAGGATGAAGAGCATGTATTTCTTACTTTTACTAGATATGTAGAGATTAGAGTGACTCATAATATAGATGTAGAGAATTTTTATTCTTTGTTACAGTTAGTTCCTTTTGATTTTGGTTGTTATATTAGGGACATTATTAGTTATCGTTCTAATGCTCTTGGCACTAGCTAGGGTTTGGCCTTTGGGGTCTTTTCCCTTGTTTGTGACTATCGCTTGTATTGTGTTTTTCAGCCTTTTGACCCTTTGGGTCCCCCGGGCTTGATCTATTATCATTTACCATTTATTTATTGATAGTTTTTTTGATGGGATCAGACTAAACCTCTTCAGCTCAGTTCTGCTGTACTCGTTTTGACAAAACATTACCGTTCGCAGCTCAACGAGTATAACTTAAATGTCCAAATGATGACAGCAGAATGCGCAGTAAACTCTTCGACACTACGTCCAGCACCATCTACTACTCGATATATTCAATGTACTTGTACACTCATGCATGCTTGAAAAATCCTTCGATTAACTGATCTTGACTGTTGTAAGCACATCCATAGAGAAAGCCCACGTTGATATTCCTCAAGACTTCACTTCCATCTCCATTATCGGGCCGCACACTAACTACATCGCACGTCCAGGAGGTTAGTGATTCAAGTGAAACTCCTAATAGAATCAATTGAACCAGACATGCGCAGTGGCACAACCCATTGACCCAAGAGACAGCAGCCAGCCAGTAAAGCTAGCCAGGATTCGAAGGGATTATTCACCGACAGTCAGTCGCGTGGCAGACGTTGATGACCTGTCTGAGTGCCAATTCGTACTACTCTATCTGCTGCACGTAAACCAACTTCAACGGACAACAGGTGTGTTTCGAATATCGCCTACGGAAAATAACTGATGCACTAAACTTAAGCCTTCGAACTGAAACTGTTATCTTGGTGCCCTGTGGTATGTGAGTATATAAATAACAGGCTAAATTGCAAAGCATGCAAAGGTTGATTGGAAAGTAGATTTAACACGAGTGGTTTCAGATGATGCTACAATGTACAGTACACAAATGTGATCCCGAGCAATCGCGAAGTGTGCAGTGAGAATAACGTCCAAATTCTGATACTTCTAGAGGAAAATGAACTTCATGATTGTAATCAGACATTTACAGGAACCTTCCCTGACAACACGGATGTACGGATCTGCGGGCTCCTTACCTTTCTGGGCTTTTCAGCGTTGTCTGTTGACATGGGACGGTATCATCCTAGTACAGTACTGAGGAGGATGTTACCAGCATGTATTTAAAAGACATGTAGAAACATGAGAGACTCCTGGTTGGGTTATAACTGCAGAAAATATTTCTTTCAAATTTCTTGTACGTGAAACTAAAATGGTAATATCTGCATGGCTTGAACATGCGAGAAATTATGCGATGCAACAATCGGGCATGTTCTCAATCCGTAGTTTCCTGTGAGAACGGGAATCTAGGCAATAGAGTTGAAGTGAGTATTTTGAGCTGCATTCAAATGATCTTCGTAAGATGCATCCACCAAAGCCACCAACATTCTTGCAGTTTCTCGCTTTCGATGGTAAAAGGCCAGTTAATGACACAAATTCATGTTGCGAAAGTAAGCTATACAGCCCCAAAAAGGCTAGGTATTTGACATTTAGACTCTTAAGGCCAATCAATGCATATTGACAGTTACCAGTGCTTTGTATCTACGACGTTCTTCCTAATTAGGTCTCTTGGATCTCGCATCCGTTTCACCCTCTGCACTTCACATCACGTCGCTACTAGCACGACCCATCAACGAGTGCAGTGAAAATAAAGCCAAGGGCCAAACTCTGAACCAATAGACGTAGAGTTTAGCTCAGATCAAGCTCTGGTTAGTGACTAAATCGGATTGAATGGGGACATTGAGAATGGCCCATAAGTGGTGGTTACTGGGAACCGCAAGCGAGTCAGAGACCCAATCTTGTTAGAAGCAAATACTCACATACTTCAGTTCGATGGAGTAACTATCTGACTCGTACAGCTATCTCGTGATCAAATTTGTATTTTAGACAGAATGGAATTCATGGTCCATGCAATGGTAAAATGTATCAGTATGGAAACAATTCGATTCAATTATATTCTATCTCAATCCATCGGATTCATTAATGCTGAATTCACGTGACTCACAAGGAGATGCAAGTTCTTCTAGACTTATATCTTTCAGCCAACTAAATAGTCTTCTTTCTGATTTCTCGGACACAATCCATCTCTGCACGGTTGAAAAACTAAAATATAAGAAGTAATAAAACTTAGCGAGAAAGGATAAACTGACATAGAATTGAACTAATATACTAATATAATAAACTGACATAGAATTCAACTCGCTCGTTCAAGGCGAATCACTCTGAAATTGACAGCAAATCTTTTATGGCCGCCTCGTTGCCCAGAAGCTCCTCGTTCTGAGACGAGTTTTGTTGATTATTCCACATTCTGCAGTATTCCTCCAAAATGAAGGCCTTCTTCTTGATATGAGTATTCCACCGGTTCTTCACCCCGTTCTCTGATCTGGAGATCGTTTAAATGGCAGACAAGAAAATAAGGAAATATGGATCTTACCATCCTACTATCATGCATCTAACCTCAGAAAAATTCAGGTGACTTCCGGTAGTCAGTATACATAAAATTAGCATACCTTCCAGGAAGTATTGAACAGATTTGAGACCATTTACTCCCAAACCGCTTGTGCGCTAAGAAGAGCCTCATGTCTTCTACCTCGGTCCACGGATCGCGCTTGATACTGGGATCAAGCTGATTGTACCATCTGTAAAACAAAGCAGCTCAGAAATTATTTTTTAAAACAACACAAACTGAAGCAGAAAACTGAAGCATAAACTCATGGATAGTATAACAAATGAGCTCTTCTATTCTAATTTCCATACGACGCATAGATCAATTTCCGAGGTATTATGTATATGAAATCCGAGGTCAATGAATGAGGATTTGAAGTTTCATGAATGCTATATTTTTTACCGCTGTCAGCTAAGAGCTGTTTATGAAGGTACTGTTAAGAACTGAGGGTAACAAGCTCTTTTTATAGGATGAAAATGGAATGCTTTGCAGAAATTAAGGACATAAATCTACCAATGCAAACTGCCGTTTAAAACTTTAGTGAATTGTCATCTCAAACAGCTTGGAGGAGACTAGGCGTCTAACATATACACACCTTTCCCTACACTGCTTGCCGATTCTGCCAGGTAGACAGCGAGCGACCGCAGCCCATCGCTTCGTGCCAAGCATTCCCACCAATTCTAACATCTTCTGATCTTCCTGTCAAAATATAAAACTGACAATCAATATCCAGAATTGCAAATGTGGAATTCACATGTAAGAGTTTGAAACTGCGTATAAGGTAGAGATAATCATCACATTGGTCAGGATTACTCACTTCTTTGGTCCAGTATCCTTTGACAATGGCTGGATTCAACACTTTCTGCCACCTCTATAGACATTGAATTTCTGTTCGATTCGGTACTGCTTTAGCTGGACAGACACATGCCGTTATTAAAAGTAGATATCCGATACATTCTCCACATACAAGTGATTGTCACAACTGTCGAGATGTTACAGGAGAACAAATAAATTCAAAGACTTCTCAGAATAAGATTCATACTCACCGACCAGTCGCCAGTTTTTTGCCTTGTATTGGACGACTGCCTCTTGCAAAAGCTCATCCTGCAAGAATAAGAAATCTAGTCAACTTAGTTCAAAGCTTTGACTTAGTAATAGCCAAACCATTTGACATTCAGCTCGAAACCGATAGAATGAATGGATAATGACAAGATTTATCTAGTAAATCCAAATACAAGCTCCAGAGATACAAGCTAGACTGCATCGCAGCCAGAGTACTATGTAATAATTACTATAGCAGAGCGAGATGGCCCACAACTTAGCCTAGTTCATGAGACTTTTGAATTATAATACATTAATTGACGCATGAGCAAACAATTCTCTCCCGTACTTAAAAATAATGAGGATTTCACAAGCCTCAATCATAAAGGGTTGTTCGCTTAAACCTTGTATCCAGCTGAGCTACGTTCCAATATTTACTTGAAGTGAAGAACGCCGCATTCCAAAGCTAAATTTCAGATTATATATTTACAAATCGAGACAATAAATTGATCAGTAACATAGTCACCTCTTCAGGAGTCCATCTTTCTACACGATTACGCATTGAAGACGCTCCCGTAACATGCTGCTTCTTACTGCTGCACGAATTGCAATGACAGAAATGTCAGACTTCAGATTACCTTAGCTTTGAAAGAACAACCCTTGTGCTTGACTTGGATGTATTCAATTACAAGCCTAAACAATTTAACAATCTCGATCAAAGCAGACTGCCTACCTCCCGTTGTTCGCTGGAGCATCTCATTTTAAAGTTTAGGCAAAAGTATTATACGATATCAATAAAATCTTAAAAAATCCAAATTTCATCTTAATACTGCATACAGAAGTTGAACTCGATAGGATTTTGTAGATGACAGAATTAAGATCATTATGAATCCAGGTGAATATGGTCTAACATAAAATAAAAGATAGCAGGGTATTCTCATCAGCGTCCATCTGTGAAAGAGACCTGTGGCTTAGAAAGTCGTCTTTCAAATTTTCCTTAACAAAACAATGCCAACAATGGACAAGTGCAATTCTTATAGGGCACCACCAAGATACTTATCATTGATAACCGCCTATTCCCGTGGTACTTTATGAAGGTATTTGCTATGCAAGAGGAACTAGCTTTTAAAACAACAAATCAAAGGGAAGCAATCCCCATTAACTAAATTTTTTTTCTTATCAGGTTTTCATTTATCTGTTGCAAAGGTGAACTAGATTTCATTATATTTTTACAATTTGCACTTTTTTTTCTTAATTACCATATTAAAGTTTTGCAATTGAAAAAACTCCTTAGACCCCGTTATGGAGTTGTTTGAGATTCTAGAGTACAATCTCTTTTGTACTTATAAGAAGTTTTACACTCTTTGGTATTGAAAAATGTTAGATGTTAGTATCAACTCATTCTTTAATACTGCATTTGATTCTTCTTAGATCTCAACTCAAGCATATATTATCGTAGATGAAATATTATATTGCAGAAAATACAAGAGGAAGGATCTTACAGCATTCAATACCAAAGAGGGTAAAACTCCTTGTAAGTACAAAAGGGATTGTATTCTAGAACCTCAAACAACTTCATAATGGGCGCCTAAAATGTTCGTTGCAATTGCAAAACTTTAACATGGTAATTTTTTCTAAAGAAATGAGAATTGTAAAAATAGAATAAAATCTAATTTAACTTTTCAACTGATGAATTGAAATCTGATTAAAAAAAATATATTTTACTACCTAGTTGATTCAAATGAATAAACCTTGAACATATTTGCTAGATTACAATATTGTTCAAACCTTTGCATTTCAGCAAAGTTTTGTATAACCGTAGAATATCTCCTCACACACATATGTTTCATCTAACTAGAGCAAATGGTGGCTTCTTGTAAAAATCTTAAAGTTTTCTACATATTCTTTCAAGTACTTGAGATCTTTCTACTCCTCAGGAATTTACTAATTACCTAAATGATTGACGTTATGACAAATTGACGAAATCAATGACACGGACATCAAATTTTGTCTAAAATCAATAGTAGTTCATGCTTGTAAGAATCTTCTTCACAACTGTATCTCAAAGTTATCAAACCAGACTTTGATAACTTATCAAAGAGTCCATCACAAGACTTAGCACTTGTGATGATTAATTAATGCGTTACTACAAAAGGCTTTGCCAGTGACTATTATCTAGTCTATTGTAGTTCATCTCTCTAGCAAACGTAGAATGCTTACGTATCTAACAACACTGGCAATATCATAAAAACTTTATTACACTAGCTTACTTTATCTCTTTGTCGTTAGTAGTACCTTAACGATAACGGACAATATCTCCGTAAATTAATTTATAATACATATACGATAGTTTAAGGACCGAATCTACAAAGTTCAAGAATTCTCTTTCAAAAGCTATCTTTATGTTTTTCCTTGTTTGTCTTTCATTTTAACCTTGTATTTTTCTTTTATCAAGTAAAAATCAAATCAATGCATATATATTCAAAGCAAGAATATTTACATTCTTTCTTCAAAAATACTTATATTGTGATTTTAACTGTTAATTGACATTGTATATAGAGTATATTTGTAAACAGAAATACAAGGATTGAATGAAAGAGAGAAGTAAAAGCATGAAGAAGAAGTCAAAGGAGAATTCTCAAAATTTGGAGCAGAGCCTAGTTCTTACATGTTAGACATAGCTGTTTAATAAAAAGCATCAATTCAACAAATTACTACAAGGTGATGGAGATTGCTTGGAATCTCTTACAATCATATCCCCTATGTACAAACGTCAAGGTACAAACTACACCTATTTGAACCATGGAAGAAAGCCGATGGTGAAAACTTTAAACCAAGCCGTGGTGTCTCTCATATCCCTATTTTAAGTAACGATGTAGTGTAAATCAGAATCGATTCACACTACATCGTTACAGCCGTCCACATCAAAATAACTGTTGTACAACACATCCAAATTGCCTTGTACAGCTATTCAGTGTAAAGTTTTCATCGTTGAGAGCTCTCAACGATGAAATGCCAACGTGAGTTTGTGGATAATCGTAGTTCTACTTTCTTCATACTCCTATCATGATCGGTGGTTCGGAAGTCAACAAACCTCTCAAGATGAGAAACCTCCACTTCCATGTTACACTCTTCCATTTTACAGGCAAGCAGTCAAAGAGCAATTCCTCGCGCAGACTAAACGAAGACTACTCTCGCCGACAATTTAATCACAACAGAGCTCAACCAATGAACAATTTAATCACAGCAGAGCTAAAACAATGAACACTTGGGGCGAGGACACTCACCTCTTGTATGGGAAGGTTGCTTGCCGTTGGACCTTCTCGAGCTCCAAGCAGACCGTTGCCAACTGGAGTCTGCATGCAGCGGGGCGCGGAGCGGCGGACGCTGCGGCGTTTGCATTTCGAAAGTTTCAGCCGCTTTACTTCTTTTCAAACAACGGGTGCACATCGATACACGACACGGACGCTGTCATCTCAGTTAGGATCCGAAGACCACGGTTCGAGCTTACTTCAGACAGATCTCAACTGACGTTTCACATGATTCGAAGGCGAGGCGAGGACTACTTCTGGATCTAGATGCACGGGCACGATCTGTACTGATAAGTTTTTTATATTTTTCATATCTCTACCTGCAAGTGCAATCCTACAGATGTGGTCAGAATCAAGCAAAATCGATTCAGAACTCGAGTAGATAATCAAACATATAATCAAAATCCATGGCATTATGTTACCTGAACTCGTCTTGCTTGTGAAAGTATGACTTCAAAGTGTTCCTAATCCTGCAGCATGATTCTCGGAATACGCTCCTACTTCTTACTTCGTATTCCGCTTCTTCTCCAATACGCACATACTTCTCGAATCCTGCGGCACGATGTGTACCGATATTTCATTTTATTTTTCATATCTCTAACTAAAAGTGCAATCCTACAGATGTCGTCAGAATCAAGCAAAATCGATCCAGAACTCGAGTAGATAATCAAACATATAATCAAAATCCATAGCATTATGTTACCTGAACTCGTCTTGCTTATGAAAGTATGACTTCAAAGTGTTCCTAATCCTGCAGCATGATTCTCGGAATACGCTCCTTCTCCAATACGCTCATACTTCTCGAATCCTACGGCATGATGACAGTGAGAGAGAGACGAAGGAGGTAACATGTTAGACTGGAATGAGCTGGGGCAATTCAGACGTCAGATGGTGACCACCATGATCGATCAAGATGCATCATTAAGCTTCTTCTCCAATACGCTCATACTTCTCTAATCCTGCGGCATGATAACAGTGAGAGAGAGGAAGGAGGTAACATGTTAAGATGGAATGAGCTGGGGCAATTCAGACGTCAGATGGTAACCACCATGATCGATCAAGATGCATCATTATAATAGAAGTAAAATCGCTTCAGAAGTCATCTCCATATGTAGCAAATTTTTTTTTACATGATTACTTCCATGATGAAAATGAAACTCATCGTTATGTGTTATCACTATGGCATCAAAAATAGAAATTAAATGTTCTCATGCGCCAACATTTATTTGGGGGAGTAAAGAGCTTTCGATGACATCATGAGATCTTGTGGTAAACTTAATCGCCCAGCTCACAACAAAATATGTGCTATCATATATAGTATGGATTATAGGTTTGAGTTATGTTAGCTAACAAAATGCATTCAGTTGTTGCAATGATATTTGGATGACAATTTGTTATTATCTGTGTATGAAAAAAATGTTTAAGGTAGAGTTGTAGTGAGCTTATAGTTTTATTCATCAATCTCAATAAGGAAGGTGGCTACCATGTTTTTCAATAGACAAATAATAGGCATTGTAGTAGTAATAGGTAGTGTGCCATGTAACTCTTATTAACTAAATAAAAAAATTCTGAAATATTTAGTCAGATAGACGTCATGAATATCACAATTGTTGGATGTCATTAGTTATACAATCATTGAGTTTGTATACAATATTAAAGAAGAAACACTTGTCATGTACTTTATTGTCAAATCGTAAACATGTAATTTTGCTTCACACTTTAATTGCTGAACATGCAAATTTATTCCAATATACTATCAACTTGTCCCGCATGGTTGAAAATATCTTGAGCAATTCTGTGATTTTTCTAAGTAGGATTCACATCAAAACATCATATGTTATGTTGCTCAAGCAAATGCAGAAAATGCGGCGAGAGTTGCCATTCAACTTGGATTTAAGTTTGTTGAAGTGAGAATAAAAGGATTAGGTTACGGAAAGGAATTTTCGTTATGTGGTTCAAATCTACGATGTTTACGATGACCATCTTCTTCATCCGTTCGAGATGGATGGCCCCACTTTGTTCGAAATTAATCTGTCTAAAAATATCAATAGATGTGTCAACTTGCATACAGAAAATGTGTGGCACATCTAAATCTGAAATGAAATGTATTCACATTCCAAGAGAGAATTTTTAGAACGTTTTGATTGAACGTTTACTTTCTCAGCGTTAGTAGTCTTAACTATCCAAAATTTTAAAAAGAAAGGGGTTGTAAACTTCATCCCTGATCGCTGGTTTTGATTTCAAGTAACACGAGTGATTCATAGCGTATTAGAGTGAGGAGTAGGTTTAACAAATAGAGTGAATTAAACAATCCCCCACAAGAAAAAAACAAACTTGCGAGCAATATATTACATCTACTCTCCATCCAATGGAGATGATGGTCAGGTTAAAATGTTTTTAACAAACTAAATGCAGAATTCAACGATTAGTTTTTTGGATATCCGTGAGGTTACTCACGGATATTCAAACAGTTGAACATATTACTCCATGACTCTGTGTGAAATGTCCAAGCAATTCAGGGTAACTTTTGGGTTGTTCTATAGTACAGATCATTACTGAAAGGTGTTTCCAAAACATAAGTCAAAACATTATATCAAAACATTATATCAAAACATTAAAAGGGTTTATACTACTCCATCAAAAGGGTTTGGAAAGTTTCCAAACCCTTTCGATATAATGATCTATACTAAAGAGCCAAACAGCAATTAGTTCAAGGTTTTGTCACAACAGCCAGGCCGGTGGTGTCCCTAGCTCACGTTGTGCATCTGGGTTGCTTTGTCCTCCCTTTCCTAGTTCGCTGCTATGCAAGGAGTTTCATACATAGGATGAAAAAATTGACAAGATAAAATTGTATTGCCAACATTGCGTACTCTAGACAAAACATCTTCTTCTCTATTCAAATGCATCGAGGCTTCCTAAGCATGGTACATGTGGACGATGTTAAACTCTCATTTAATGTCACTACCGCAGCCATCTTTGTGATTTATAGGTGTACTCCACCCGCCTAAGCTTTTAGTTCAAACTCATCAAAACAGAGTGAAATATATTTTCGTCTCAAATCTACGTTTGCTTTCTTTTTCAGCTTTTTTAATACAAAACATACTCAACTGCTTAAACTACAAAGTAAGACCACCTTGCGAGCAACATATGACATATATTTGATACTTTTTTAGACAAATGACCAAAGGAATATTGGACCAAGGGAATTCTTTCCAAAAGAAGGTATCGCAAGTAGTATTCAACCCGCATGGCTAGGTGGATCTGGAAGACTTACATTACATTTCCATGAATACCGTTGGAAATAAACTTGAAGCCAGAGTTCATTCTTTATTTGATTTCTCCTTTTCTCATACGAGGTAAGTCTAACGTAAAGTACAAGCATGCATATACTCTATGAATGTTATACTTTAATCCTCAATGTAATATCAAAGTCAAACTGATAGCAAAAGAATCAACAGATACAAAAATTATTAATATATGAAGAAATATATGTCATGTCTCGCGAGATTTAAAGCAGTGCTCTTACCGCTTCAAGTACAAGTGCTTGGTTAATTACACATGAAAATTTATTGAGCTCTAATTAAACATTTCTCTTACTAGTAGTAGTAGAACAGGTTAAGTACGCATCAAAATATATTTGTAATAATAGTGATAATAATTGATGATGAAAGATTCTCTAGAAATGTGTGTGAGAGAAAGAGTAGACACATGAATGGCGATGAATAACACAGAGTAGATGCCATACCACCTGCTGAACCATGGTCGTCCAAAGAACCCCAAGGAATGGGGATGGCTATTCCCCGAGCCCAAGCTCCATCACTCGAGCGTCATGTCTTAATTTTGACAAAGGGGGTCCTTTAGACTAGTCATACGACAAGCGGCTCACTAAGTCGACGTTTCACATTACTTACTGACTTGGAAGGTTTTCGCCTTCGTCAAGTTTTTCGTCAGGCCATGATTTTCAAGTTTACCATCGAAGGGCTCTTTCTCAGGCTCCTGAGAGTTGGTGTATCCTTGGGACTCAATTTCTTTTCCTTGCATTAAGCTCATATAAAGTTCAAGGGTGGTGACGGTAGTACAACGTCCAGTCCGGTTCGGTTTTCACATGATACGTCGAGTACTTGAAATGGTATCACCCACACAAGTCTCCTAGTGTTCAGGCTACACGAGTCTTCTAAAGACCTTAACATGAATACACCAAGGCGCTAGGGAGGATTGCAAAAAAACTCATGTTCATAGTAGAACTTTTCTTCAACTAGGACATGTGCTCTCTATCTGTACTATTCTCCTATCTCACTTGCCATCCAGGTGCTGGCAAGTGAATATGGACCGTCGACATGTCATCGATCTGATTGTCGCTAAAGCTAGAGCAACTGCACATTCCAGACAGTCGGTTGCACATTTATCTCACACAGCAAGCGGAAGTTGACGAAGCTGTGGGAGAAAGGAAGGAAGGAAGGAAGGAAGGAAGTAAATAGACAATGGTGTCAGTCTGGCGCAGAAGGTGGAAACGTCATCAAAATTCCAAAACAGGGATGGGGCGGAACGTGTGAAGGGTCAAATAGCAAATTCGAAGGGGATTAAGGGGTTTAGGGTTTAACGCAAGGAAAGTAGATACAGACAGATAGTTGAAAGAGAGAGAGAGAGAGAGAGTGCCTGTCCGTGGAGTAGCAGGTCGGGATTGGAGAGCATATTATGTTCTGTAAACCCTAAACCTAAGCCCTGCGCTGGATTGCCCTGTCACTTCGGGCGGCGAGTGTCCAAATCACTGTGAGTGGTCGCGCTGTTTGCTTAAGCCGGAGTGGGAGACGCTAGGCTAGGAAATGGAAGGAAAGGACAGGTCGCAGGGTTGAGGTTTTGCTCGTCGCTGGCATAGAAGTCGATGTGTTGAAGAAATTGCACGTCCGACAGGCAGGAATAATTCTCGGAAGTGAAGAGCCGGTTGCAAGGTAGCGAGGGAACTGGCGATGGCTTCTCCGGCTGTGAGGATATCGCGTTCCATTTCTCGATCTTGGTCCTCTGCGTTCGCAGGTTAGTACTATCGTAGCTCACGTCGGTCGTGTGGGACTGGTGACTGCCGATTTCGAGTATGGATCAGTTTGTGCTCGTAGGTGGGGTGGATTGCTGGTAGAGGGTTTTTCATCCGCTCTTGGTGAGATTTTGGTACCATCGCGCCGGACATTGCCTGCTCTCCCGATCTTCCTGTGGGAGTATCATCTGTAATTGTCGATCGGGACCCGTCATTTTTTGCTTTTGGGCTCGCCCTGGGACATTTGCTGGATGACACTCACTACCTCAACTGTCTTAAAGCTCGCCATTTACTGTCGACTAATTTGGCGTTGAATAATTTCATTCAATTGCGCTGCGGAGACTGCGAAGTAGTATGACTTGAGTGTCCACTCCGTGGCAAGTTCATTTGCTGCTCCATCAGATCGTAACTAACAACTGTCATACTAAATTTCCAATCAGCTCAATTTGTCTGTGATGTCAGCAGTTTCTTGTCTCTATGAAAAACTCAATTTTCTTCGGGATCCCACTATTTCCTGCAGTTCAAGCAGATCGAACTCCGCAGCTACACTTTGAGTGCAGGTGATAGTTAACACGTAAGTCCTGTGCTCAATACGTCTTCAATCCTTGTGAGGGTACATACATCATAGTGTTGCCGGGTTTCACTATGGGAGTACATGGTTGGTGTTTCTTCGGTTGTGTACCGTTGCACTCAGGAATCCTGGACAGCTGCCCTCCTTTGGGCAGATAAGCTCATTACTTGGTCACTGCGTACGTAGTTTGTTCACAGAGGAATGTGACCTATGATTTGAAAGAGCGGCGGATGTTTCTCTATGTAGAGAGCCCATGGCGAATATCAAATATACTTCAGTCTTCATTCTGAGGTCACCTTCCTTCGATTAACTTTAGAAATGTTAGAATTTGGACGTTCAGCGCTGGATCACTTGTAGTTCGTATGTCACTGTCGGAGTCCCAAATTTATTTTGTTCGTTATCTCGGAGTAGTTTAAGGTCTGTATAGATCATGTATCAACCAATTTCAATGTTCTCTATCGTCTTGAAACGTGACCTATGATTTGAAAGAGCGGCGGACGTATCTCTCTACAGAGATCCCATGGCGAAAATCAAATATACTTCAGTCTTCATTCTGAGGTCACTTCCTTCGATTAGCTCTGCGAAAAATAGAATCTGGGCGTTAAGCGCTGGATCATGCGTAGTTCGTATGTCATTTTTCTGGAGTGAAATTCGTTGTGTTCGTTATCTCAGAGTAGCCTAAGGTCTCGAAAAATTATCGTGCTATCTACATTCTTGGAAGGAGACACCATCGTCTGTTATTCTGTGTGCTTCGCCCATGTTGGTATTCTTGAAGATCGAGGATAGCATTGGATTGCTGTTTAGCATGTGTTTTAACCGACGTTCCAAAGTGGCCCTTTTTCCCTGCTCGATCGTAAAGTTTAATCTTTGTCATCACGTTTGTTCTCAGTAACTTTGACTAGATAGTGAGACTTACTCAGCTTCAGTAATTTAAGTGGTAACTCTCGGTACCACTTGTACTTCGGTAGTACACTTTTCAGTAGTAAGCCATATTTTTGTATCTAAAAGTATGCATCTTGCAGTTCCTTCTCTTTCAAGGCGGAGGGTAGGACTTCTCGTTTCAGTGTAACCATTGGTTTCGATTTCGTTACGAGTTCCTACGCCACCGACGAGGAAGTGGAGGCTGTGAATCGTCTGTCACCGTTACCCTTTACAACGTTGAAGAATATCGTTCTTCTCTTGTCGGCTCAACCATGACAGAATGTCCTGTATTTAATGCAGGGATCTCAAGAACTCTTGCTGCTTCTCCCAACGTAATACAGTCGAGAGGCTACTCTGATGAGGTGTCGAAAGATCCCTTCTTAGCCACCCCAGCTCCGGCGGCTGAAGAACCAAGTCTCTCTTTTGACTCACCAGCAGGTAGTCCTCTATCGGATGGATTCCCAGAGCCGGCACCGAAACGTCCTGAGCAAACTGGCGGGTTCAATCGAATTGACTACAGAAATCAGTACCCTCCCAGGAACTATCGAACGCCTCGTGGAGTGTACAAGGTATGCACAGTTCTTCTATATTATGTACCATGCCTCAGCCTGCGATTTTTGGACGACAGTAGAAACATCTTCGGGTTTTAACATCTTTAGAACCGTGAGACTCAGTGGTCACCTGAAAGATGTTTGACACAGAGTTGCTTGAGTCAATTGATGCACGCTCGCGCTAGCTATTTTGGGGTTTACTTGTGCAAAGTATTTACAAACTTTTGACGTTGTCTCGGGTTGCAGGCCATTGTCCTCGGAGAAGTCGGCCAGCTACCGATCCAAAAGATTTTAAAAAGCGGGAAGTCAGTGACCATATTCTCTGTGGGTACAGGTGGTATGTTCAACAACAGAAGGCCGTTTGAAGGCGAAAGTCCTCAAGAATTCGCAGAGAGAAGCTACACCCAGTGGCATAGAGTAGCTGTGTATCAAGATAGGATTGCAGGACTTGTCATGCAGCACATGAAAGTTGGGTAAGCACTTGGATCTATATTCTAACACGTGGGATTCCATTGCGCTATTTATTTGATACCTGCCTTCACTGAAGTAGATCTGAACTGAGATATCTTTGTTTCTCACCTCAGGTCCCAAGTGTATGTGGAAGGTAACATAGAGTGCCGAGTATACAACGACCCCAATAGCGGAGTTATCAAGCGTATCAGAGAGGTTGCCGTCCGGAACAACGGTGAGTTTTTCAGTCTGTGTAGAAGCCCGCAATACCTGCTTTGTTTCAAGTTCTATGGAAGATAGCTGTAAACGTCGGTTCCGTAGAGCATCAAAAGTGCGACATGCGGAAGAAAATATCACCTGTGCTGAGGCAGGGAAAGATATTTCCCCTTTTGTGAGCACGGATACGAATGTCTTTGTTCCTCGTTTGAATGTCCTGACTTCAGCAGTGGACTACGTCGTGTTCTCTAGTAAAACTCAAATGTGTTTGTTTCATATGGCTGCAGGAAGACTGATGTTTATGGATGGAACTGGTGCCTACTCCGCCCCTGCTGAACCTCCCATTCCAGTTCACGTTAAAGATGAGCCGTTTACTGTTCCCCCGGTCGAACCCGTGAACGAGTCATTATAGATGTAGAGAGGTTTCGATGTTAAATGTTTTACCGGGTTTAGGATAGATTAGGCAAGGAGGACACATGACTTAGCAAAGACATAGAGAATGAGCTGGTTTGGTTGGTCATCCAACGATCGAGTCCGTCTCCGATAGTAGAAAGGGGACTCTCTGCATCGACAGTTACACGTCTCCCCTGTTATAGCTCCCAACAATCATATCATGAGTACTCCGATGGATTTTGAGACGTTGATCTCTCGTAAAGCAGCTCTACCTAAGTAGGGCAGATCAATGATTCATACCTCAGTGTGGAGTGATTGACTCAGATTTTGACAGATTTACCACAATGTACTACCACACCGGAAGAAAAATTCAAGCGCGCATTCTCTGAGTAAATGTGAATGCCCTCAAAAGGACGTTTTTTCTAATGGTCGTTTAGCGTGAGTTTGAGCATCAAACCCTGCATTACCAAACTCAAGTCTAGTTCGGTCCTTTCTTATCAACACGAAGATGTAAACCACTGCTTCCTTCCAGGGCGGGGTCGCTCTGATGTAGATAAATGAACTGTGTGTCAATGCGATTCACTTTGCGATTATATTTAATTGATTGACTGCCCCAAGTCGAGCGGATACATCACATGCGGAAGAGAACCACGAAAGCCTGCATTATGGAGATATGATCGCAAGCTCTAGAGTATGTATTGACAAATGGCACTGTATCCGCTCGTCCCTGGATATTTGCGAAGACGGATGTGTAACCACCAAGCGATGATTCTGTCGCACCAGTACATGATACATTACAGTAACGCGTGTAAACAGGTGTAAAACATAAATAGGTGTACACACCTCGAGATGAAAGAAGGTTTTTAGTATGTTTACAATGGTGGTCAACTATGAGACTGGAAGAGACCTGAAAACTAATACGCTAGCTCCAATGACACCAAGTCAAGCCTACTGAGATGAAATAAGGTTTTTCGTATGTTGACAATGGTTGTCAACTGTGATAATGAAACAGACCTGGAAACCACTACGCTTGCTCCAATGTCACCAAGTCAAGGCTACTGTCTATTTTGGAAGGGAAAAGAACAGCCAGTATCAAGACCGGTACGAAGATGTGAAAGATCCCACTCCAGAAAACGACAATTCATGTGGTGTAGTTGCGGTCGTAGATACACGTCCGTCCCTCAAAGAAATAAGCAACTTGCAGGATCTGGAAATGCTGACAAAGGATGAGTTCGCCAGTGGGCTACCTGAACGCAGAAGAATCGGACGGTTCTTCTGACCAGACCCAAAGGGATTCATATTTAGTGCAGATACTTTTAATGACTGGTTGCTGAAAGAGAGATTGACAATAATGCTCGTCTCTGGTGGCAGCTCAGTGAGGCCATTGTTACCGAGATCGGTAACACAATGGTGAAAACCGGAACACGATGTATCTTGACGATCGGATATTCGCATCCAAGGTCTTCGAGCAAGGCAGTAGAATGGTGGGCACCAAACCTGTCACTGCAGCCAGGGATCACGTGTGCTCAGGCAGAACTAAGTGAAACTTGCAGTCAGGCCCTCGAACGTTCACATAATTCCATATCGACCCTACTGACCTCGAAGTGATATAAATTCTGCCCGTCAGCCTGCAGAATCGATACGAAGCAATCTGTCGGGTGGTGAAGGGTGCTGGTATATGGACACAGTGTAGGATTGTGGTGGAGAGAAACTTGATCGTGAAAGATGGTAGGATCGTGGAATCGACAGGGTGGCTAGAGTGCAAGCTCGATAGAATAGGCGGGGGAGAATGTGTGTCATGACGGGCAGATTAAGATTCTCCAGAAAAGTAGGATCGATACGAAATTATGAGACCGTTCGAGAGCATTGTGTAATCTCTGCAGCATTTCCATCATTTCCAGCATATTTGCTTGGGCAAGTTGATGATTGAGCTTGCAGCTAGAACTCTTCCGAGCTGGGCCAATCTCTCATCGAGAACAAACGTCCCCTACGCGGACACTCGCGATCATCATCAACCTCAACACTTCTGCTCTCCTTCACGCTTTTCCAGTTCTCAACGAGCGTTCGTTGGACAGGGTAATATTCATCACATCAGAAGGAGAAAGAGAAGAAGAAGAAGAATCTATAAGAGTGAGAAGACATCGCAAGATATTCACGCAAAGCATTTCTACTCTTCGAATCACAAATCTGTAGTACGAGTTCCAAGCACTAACAGTAATGATCTCTTTGATCAGCCTGCATCACGAGCGTTCGCCGTTTGAGGACAGAAGCTTGCATGAACCTCAATCAATGCACGGCGAAGTTGCCGGAAAGGCCAGACGGCTGCGTCAAAGATATGTACTACTGGCACGACATTAGATTCACTGCAAGCAGCAGCAAGCGACATCAAACCCAGTTCAACTCGTCAGTCCGGAGTTTAAGCACTCGGAATTCAGTCTCCCTCAACTTTGAAGCAGACAGGTCTTCACACCCGCCGCAAGGCAAGGCAGAGAAGAGAAAGACGTCCCCAGAGTTCTTCGACGGTCGCAAGGCCGAGCTTCGATCGAACGAGCTGCAGAGGCAGCCAGCTCGCACTGGCGTTCCCCTGTCCTCGTGCCTGTCGGCTGCCTATGGGATGAGGATGCTCGCTGGCATGCGGGAGAACGACAAGTCAGCCTGCGTGCCCGCTCTTAGATAGAGCAACCGCGGTGGAGCAGTAGCAGCAACAGCAACAGAATCATCATTATCATCATCATTTCCCATGGGAGGAATTGACTGTTAGAGTGGCGTCGGGCGCGAGAACAAACACGAAAGAATGCTCGAGTCACAATGTCTCGGAGTAGGTCCGGTAGGTCCCAGCGCTGGCGAGCTTCGATCTCTCGGAGTGTAGGATCCACCTTTTGCTACTGGCCTCGCACGCTCGAGCTCGAGGTGTAATCGCTCGACGACAAACGGAGGGGACGATAGCTCGATGATATTTTCCGGAACTCGCTTTCCATGTCACAGCAATGTCGGTTCAACTTCGCCTCGGCTCGGCTGAGCTGAGCTTCAGAGCCTACAAAGGCATGCGGCCCAAATCCCCCAGTAACTTGAGCTTTTGCCGACCATCGTACGGGCACGCACACGAGAAGTCCCATTGCAGTATCGTCGTCCTCCGAGCAAGGGGATGATTGAGTGGATACGAAGATTGAGGAAGGATGAATGAGTGGGGCTTCTGGGGAGTCGAAAGCCTCATCGCATGAACGTGGCAGCTTTTGAAGACTCGATGAGCTGCTTGTGTTGTTGTTTGCGGCGGTGAAATGGCTCTTCCATGCAAGGTCAATGGCTCCAACTTGACATGGGTTCGACAGATATTCCATCGAACTGACTGCCACTACGGGGCCCGAAGGTGTCGTTAACCAGGGCAGGTCCAAGTGTGAGGATGGTATCGATCCATGAAGCGTATATACGCTCGGTATAAAAACATCTTCTCGAGCCAACCTTTCGAATTCGAGGTCTTGTGATATTCTGCGACATGACGATCGAAAGCATGTCATCGAAGTCTGCCACCTCACTCAATTTACAACTTCAGATGCGATTCTTACGAAAAGTATAATTTCATAGAAGCCGGAGCAGATCTGCCATACAAGTTGCTTCGTGACTAAATTTTGAGGTCCGAGACTCTGGATCATAAACTCATTTTTCAATGCAGCGTATCCCGGTTTGACAGAATTTTTTGAGGACGCAAATCCTTCATAATAAGGAATACTTGCTTGGACTTGTCGATTGTGATCATCAAATGTGTAAACGACTTCCTGAAATCCTTGGTTCAGTTTCATGACGAGGAGAGGAGCTGTTTCATGGAAGGCCATCGACGTCTACTACGAGGTAACAATGTGTTACAACGAGGCTGTTCATGCCGAAAGCCAGATCGATCGATGGAGTCGTATTTGGGTGACGGTGGAAAATTACGCTGCGTCCGCGGTGCAGGTTAGATGGCCAGAGGCGGCGAGCGGGAAAGGAGCTGCTGCAACAGCCAGGCTCATCGTGTCACAGGGCGTGAAGGTCAGAATTGCAGAGATTGCATCAGACGCTGGAAAGAAGATCAGCTCAAAAGTGGGCTTCGACGACCACAACTTCCATTCCGACGTGACCAAAGAGGCCGATGTTGCCGGGGCGGTGGTGGGTTAGGCCATCTCGACGTGGAGGCACCTCGAAATCAGATTCAACAACGCGGGAGTCGGAGGTACTCTCGACGTCCTTTCGACTTCGTCGTCCATTCGGATATGGACGAGGTCGAGAAAGTGATCCCCGTGCACGTCAAGCTGAGAGCGCTAGCGGCAACGCTGCAACGCATTGGCAGGCCAATAGGGACTGCATTTGACCGATTCTGCCATGGCAACAGCCCCAGCACAGTGCTCTCGCGGCCGGCGTCGCGGTGGCACCATGTCCAGAGTCCAAACAGTTGCCGCTTGTGTCACGGTTGGCTTCGGCCTGCTTGCATCGAGATCTGGCCATAATCGACAGATTTTTCTTACTCCCCAGATCTGATCCTCGAAACTTGCCCGCCAGCTTTGAGACTCGCACTTCTTGACTGGCCAGTTGCATACCTCGTCTCGCCTTTCGGTGGCACCCTCTCCCTCAATCCTTTGGAACAAACCGCAAGCTCTGCCTTGAACCGATTGACTATGGTGATGTACGGTCATATCCTAGCGAGTGGCCACAGTCACATTCCTAAACCTCCGGCCGGTTTGCGCAGATCATTCAGGATGAGGGAGGGAGGCCATATCCACGGACGGGGCCATCGATGTCAGTCAGGTTGTACTGACCCTGGGTTCTGCTGGCCAGTCGATAACTCGAATCGGTTGATTCAGCTGGTTCAGGGCCACTTGATATCCCGATTAATATCGGCCAATTCGGTTGAACTTGCTAATCGCATCGGCCGGCACCGGAGGTGCAATGCCATGGCTGAAATTGGAGGTGGCCCGGAGGTATTTAGATGGCATGTTGAGCGAGTGAAGAGTTCCGTGGCCGGGCAGAGAATTGATGTGCCCGATGATGAGTACGATGATCTCTGCGGGCAAGGAAATGATTCTCTTCACAGGAAGCGCAACTTCGGGGACGTCGGTGTTCGCAGCGGCCAAAGGCACAGTAATGGGCATCATGAACTCCTGAGCTGCCGAGCTCGGCATTCACGGGATCCGAGTGAAATCCATATTCCCCCATACGGGGACCACCTCGATGAGCATTGCACAACTTCAAGCACACAGTGAAGCTAAACTTCATGGTCGATAGAATCAGGACCTGCTGGCTGCGAACAGCAAAATCCCAGGATCCGCTCTCACCGTGGACTGAGTGACAGCTGCAGCGATTACGCCGCTTACATAGGCAGCTACAATCTGGTGGTCGATGGGACCTTTTTTCTGTGACCAAGCCCTACGACAGGAACAGCTTGAACTCGGCTCTGCAGAAATCGGTGGCTCCCAAACGCAAAGCGGAGCTGGAGCCAGGAGAAAATCGGACCGGCATAACTCGAATCCGTCTTAGCTGAAAAAGGAGCGGGAGGAGGAGGAGGAGGAGGAGAAGCTGGCGCAGAAGAATGCCAGAGATGAGGAGAGGAAGAAGAGCTGGAGACCACAGTTCGTGAGTGATTCCACTCATCGTAGAAGTATTTGACGATGGAGGTTGTTTTGAACTGACATTCAGGCGGGAGCTGCTGCTGCATCTCTCGTAGGACGTTCGGAGCATTGAAAAGGGTAAGGTAAAGGACTGGGGTACATGTGAGTGAGGTACCAACGCAAACAGCATCTTCCCATTATGTGGCAGACCTGAAGAATGAGAGACTTCTAACACTATCTCTGTCCGAGGCTCTACAGCTGTCGGAAATGCAGAGTCAAACATACTAGAGGACACGGCCGAAGTCTTTGGTGGCACAAGACCTTGAACATTGAGGATATCTGGTCTATCGAAGCTGAAGTATCCTTCAGAACCTCCAATTAGAAGTACTGATCAATAAAAATTGGGCTCTATACTTTCAGCCGTAGGATTCCGAGTCTTCGGGTGTGATTTCCGAGAAGTTCGATTGCTCTTCCCCCGAAATTATCCATTTCCACGGAAGACTGTGAATCAGCGACGGGACCTTTCGTGAGACTGGGGTACGAGAAAGGTTTAACTGTTTCCAGGTTACGAGGAAGTAAAATTCCGTTAGGAAACATGGAGTCAACGCACAGGAAGTTTACTCACAGTACGGACAATATGCATCACAATCACTGATCGAATTATCACCGTAGACATTAATTCCTGCTCACATTAAAGCCCAAACCCGTACGAATGATTTGAGCTATCAATCATGCTGTGGTCAGTATTCTGATCAGCTGATCTCTTGTTCTGAAGTTTGTCTACTGAAAAGTGCCCCCAGTACGTATAACTTCTTCTCGAAAGGAATTAATCAGTTTGAGGCTTTAGGCTTTAGGCTCCAAAAGGTCTCAATCCTGCTTCTGTCTCTCCACTTCTGGATCTGCAGGACTGGACTTTCGATGATGTACTTTCGGTCACTTCAGGGACTTCATGTCTGAAGTACTTGAAGTACTTGGTATAATGTACTCAGCAAGTCCCATGATAAGGAGCTGAGTCGAAGAGAATCCAATACACCCAATGTGATCATCTTGAACTCGATCACTAGCTTGCTGGTCTGATCGTGCATGCTGACCAGATCGGAGTTCATTCAGACATAGGGGTGCTCGCAACGCGGGCAGTCGATGCGGTTCTTGAAATCTCTCGTGAGAACCGTCAACGACCAACAAAACACGTTACTCATTCTTTGCACATCAAGCTGCAGTTGATCTGGGGAAGCTTTCCATATGAAGACAAAGCTTCAGATATTATGAAGATACGATAGAAGTCTATATATGGAACAATGGGGCATGGAGATTTGTGCTCATAGGGCTATGCGCAATACGAAAGGCATTCCAGTGCATCTGAAATAGTCCAAGTATGGAGTCCAACTTCCAGGATATAGGAATACAGTAACAGTTTTTTCCGTGAAGTCTTCGATATCAAAAGCGCCAGTGTATGGAATGATAAAGAAAAAAGTTTTCTTTTAAATTCTGAATCAAATAGGCTTTTTCACTTTTTTTCACGAATATGTTCTATCTAATATAATCCTAGAATGAGAAAACTGATCACTATGATTACCATCTTAAATAGGGATTTTGATTTTTACACCGTCATAAATACTCAATCTAGTAAGATGAATAGTCTTCAGATCAAAATCTTCACAAATGCCAAAGTTTCTAAGTCTTGTCGCAATAAGAACATACATGGAGTTCATGTTTTAAGCCATAAAAATGCTCTCTCCAAATTCAAAAACCTGAACAAACCTTAAATATACCATGATCTGGATATTATTTCCACAAGACAATTGATACATTCGAAACAATAAACGAAGTAATAGATCTACTTTATGTGTTCATGGAACTGTCAAATGTTGATGCGATAGCAGAACTGATGTGCACATTCTAAATTATCTGATAATAGTCATTATAATCTGTACTTGTTACACAGAAAAGACACCACGACACAACTGACGGGAAAGCGAGACTAGAGCCAGCGAAAAATATCGGAGCTGGGATTGTAAACGATCCCAAATCAACAAAGCCCACCTCACATGTTGAAACATTAATCACCAAAATCTAAAATCTAAAATAATTCTTGACTTTAAATAATCTAAATCAAAATATCTAAAATCTAAAATCTAAAATAATTCTTGACTTTAAAGTCAAGAATTATTTTAGATATTTTGATTTAGATTATTTATGATCTTCAGAATATTTTCCAACAAAATAAAAAATGTTTGAAATTGGAACAAGAAATACAATTTGGATATATATTGCCCCAATGATTCCTAAGCCATATTTAAACCCAGGAAGAACTCAGTCAAGAATAAAATCTTAAAAAAAATCAACTCTCAAATTACGACCTCTCATTTAAAATCGAAAGTCTAAACTTTATATTGATTCTCCATGTTTGGAAAATCAGGAAGAACTAGCTCTGCCACTAACCTACTCTACTATCGAGGGGGGGCCTCGATCCCGTCATCGCGGATTGCGTCTCATATCCGTCTCCTTGAAGAGACAGGGGACAAGAAATCTGAACTCCAGCTTTTGGTTGATAGCGTCGGTGCCAAATCTCGAGAGTCCCGAGGCCAGCACCCACAAGGCTCTTCCTTACCCTTCAATTTACACAGCCTGATTTCGATCAGCAGCTAGTTATGCACGTCCCCATCCGAGCCCATCTGCTAGCAACACACGATCTAAATGACGGTGCCGCTGCTGTGGTGAAAAAGCCCATTGAAGACTGTCAGTAGAAGCCACATGCGCAGTCCTACAAGCCAAGCTTTTGAGCTCGAACGGGACTCGGGAACCAACGCTGTGAAGAGTCCTCCGGTTGGAAGGGACGATCTGTCGAAGAACTCGAGGCAGAAGTACATTGCAGACGTTCGCACGATCGTACAGAGTTTCTGAATGTCAACCACGCGAGTCGTACGACGATAGTGCGTGTACGTCGTCCCAAAGGTGCGGATTGTACAGTAGAGTCACCACCATTTGGCCTGCCCTGCTGCTGACGACATGCCAGTGAACCCTTTGCTATACGCCAGCAGACCTGATTTTTACTGCCCAGTACTTCCTTGTACCTCGAGACAAGAGTCTTCGGTAATTCTTCAACTCACAGTTTGAACCCTGGGCAGAGTTCCAGCAAACTGGAATTGTTTCAACAGTTTTTCTGGGTACGAAGAATTAAAGTTCTTAATTAAAGTGCGAGGGACGCTCCAGCTTTTGGTGCATGCAGGTGGTGTACGATGTACCTCGATTCTGTTCGGTATGAATCTCTTTAATTGGAGTTCCAAAGCTCTTGAGGTGGAACTGGAAAGTGTCAGAGTCTTCGATACCGTTTAACATCGACCATCGATTGACCTTGAATCTTCAATGGTGGCGAGAATGAATCACATCTCTTCGTTTATTCAGATCTCCTCAGTGCAAGATTGTAATGAACGACTTATTATCAGAGGAAGATTGTTCTGATGAATTGGAGTTTGCCGAGTTGATCTGATTGAATAGGTGTAAGAACGTCAAAGATTTTGTGACTTAGTAACCGTATCTGGGAACTGCCGTCTGACCACATCTCAAACTAAAGTAGAGAATCCAACGAAACGCGTTTACTCAAACCTTCAGCTCGACCAGATCTTCTGCCGGCGAGGGTGAGCGAAGGTTCGTCCGTCGGTTCACGAGAACGTGCACATCAAGGAAGGGCGATATCCAAGAGCGCTGGTCAAGCTTGAATCCGCCGGTGTCTGCTTCCGACATAGGAGATTAGAAACGGGATCAATGATGGAGTCTCTCAGAGGTGAAAGCTCGCTTCAGCAACAGCAACAATCTACCCCGTGACATGAAACAGGAAAGGGAATTTACGGATTAGGAGTACGAGGAAGTAAACGGCCGGCCCATAAGCAGCTAAAGGTCAAGAACAGCGTGTGCTTACTCTTTCACCTCACATGACACCAGTGCACGGAACTGGTCAGCGGACGAGTCCCTGTGAGTTGAAATTGTGCTCATCTGTTAGAACCGGGCGACGTGAAGTTGCATTCACTACCCCATTAGACTCAGCAATCGCGGGCGGACTTGCGCACCGCTGTCACGAATGAGTCCAAAGCTTGAGCTCCGTCCCCAGCCAAGGACTTTCGAAACTCCTGCGACGACCGCAGGAGTTTCGAAAGCACACTCAGACCGGCAGGTGAGCCGGTCTGAGTGTGCTTATATAACGATTTTAGGTAGCTTAGGTTGCAAATAATGACCATCTCTCCCAAACCCTTCGATGCCATCGAACATTATTTTAAACTCGACTCATTTCCACGACAAGCCTTGGGTTTTCATTTTCCGTGCATGCAAACTCTCGCTCGGTGACCTCCACGTGCGTGGTGCGTGCGTGGAACTGGTAGATGCGTGAATTAGTGGCCGCCACGCTCTGCACACTTAACATACTCGAACCAGAAAAGAGTTTCTCCACAAAAGTTCTAATATCATCGTCAATATGCCAAAATGTGTGCGGGAAAATGCCTCTCGCGGTGCTCTTGGAAAAATCTGAATAACGAGTCTATCTTCAACCTTCAACCAGATTCACCATCTATTGCAGCTCTTGGAAACATCTAAGTAACGAGCCTATCTTCAACCTTTAACCAGATTCACCATCTGTTGCAGCTCTTGGAAATATCTAAGTAACGAGCCTATCTTCAACCTTTAACCAGATTCATCATCTGTTGCAGCTGCAGGGCCCCATTGCTGAGGCTCGCAGTGTCTCACGAGAAGAGCGCGACAATATATAGTTTCGAAGGAGGTGACTCTTAACAAATCTCTGTCCTCTCACGAGGCCGACAGTTTCTTCCAGCAGGATTGAGGAGTGGGATTAGAAGGGTGTCTCACGTGGACGTTTTTTTTTTTCTCTATCTACTTCCTCTAAGGTAGACATCTTTTCGAAGACTTCCCGTTGTTTTTAGCTCACATTCAGCACAAAGTCAACAATTGGAGGACAAAGTTTGACAGCTGATGCGATTAGTCCATACTCTCTTCCTCCATGACACAAATATCTAGCCGGATAACATTTCTTGGCTCTAATCATTGAATTTTTGTCGTGCGATTTTTTAGTTTCTGTAGGCCTTGGGTCAGCTAGTAATAGATTGCTCCTCAATATGTTTGGTTGTCCGGCAGTGGACAAAGTGCTTGGATTTTCCATTGAGTATTTGGGTTTCGTCTTACTTTTTCCCAATCCATGTCACTCTTGGCTCACCTAGTCCCTTTATTCCTGCATGCCTCTCTTCTTGTTCACTGCATTTATTATGCTTTCATGATATCCAGTCGGCCCCATGGTCATTTTATTTCACTTTTTCCTCCTTACCTACACAGTAGAAGTTGCGATTATTCTCATCACTTTTATCTGTAAAATATGTTAACTTTTCTAATTTTCCAAGATTTCGATTCAATCATCAGAAATAGCTTATCTAAAGTATAAAAATAGACTGCGGAAAAAATCGGAATATATATTTCAGAATACTTACGAAGCTTCCAAAAAACTTGTAATTATGAGAATTTTTAGGTCGACTTAGAAACAACAAAGAAATACGTTCTTCTCGAGTATTTAAAACATTATTTCTCATCTTATATATATTGTATGTTGCTGCAAACATTTAAGAAATATTCTTTTTCATCATATATATTGTAGGTTGCCGCAAACATTTAAGAAATATTCTTTTTCATCATATATATTGTAGGTTGCCGCAATCACTACAATTTATATGTTTACTATAAATATTGCATCATCATTACAACAAAATGAGATCCTTATGAAATTTAGATATTATTCCATTCTAAAAAATAATAAATAAACAAGATAGAAACTCAAGTCTATAACTCTTGTTATCAAAATCGTGCTACTTTATTCAAATTTAATTTTTGTCTGTTTTCCTTTTCACATGACAATACTTACATCTATACTAAAGCACTTAAAAAGGTGTTTTTTCATATATGAATTTAACAAAAATTTGATTTTTGTTATATTTTTCTTCATAGAAATAATATTCTTTAAATGTAATGCTAAAATTATCAACTCATTCTTTCCAAATAATAAAAAAGAACGAGTCGTAGATAGCACCTTCAGCATTATCGGGAGGGTGTACCTTTTCCCCCGAATTAAAGATTAGCGATGTCCTTTTCCGTCGAGCATATTTCATTAGACATAAGAGTAACGCATCAAGATATGTGTGAAGAACACTCGTCATGGGCTCTTACATCATCGTGCTCTCAAGGGCCATTCATAGAAGTACCACCTTCCTCTTGTGCATCTCATGTCCTTCACGACCATGCAGAATATGAATGAACGTGAATGAATGAGGTTGAATCTCCATGCTTCTGCAATGGTATATGACACCTTTCCAGTGTCAATAATTTTCCTCGCATTACTTTAGCATGTAAAACAATACTTGGAGGGGAAGGGCGCACCTCGTCAATTGTATTCGAAAGAATGCCTCCCTCCTGATCACATGGACGTGGAAGGTGAATCTGGATTCAGATCACAATATAGTAGTCAGCGAACGGTCCTCCATGGTGTCTGGGAATATCACAATGCAGGACATGGCTCAACAGTGTCACACCTTTTGATTCGGGGAGACCGGATACACCAAATTCTAGTCGAACGCTTTTGAAACTCACAGCATCTGCACTCGGTGGCTAATATCTTCGCAAGATTGTGCGAAGGGAGCGCGCAAATGTCGGACGAGGAGTGAGACGGCCCCGACTGAAACGAGGGAGAGATTGTGAAGATAAAAAGCGTGACAAGCGTTTCGATCAGTGGGCCCCGAGGCAAGCCATGTTCGACACAGTGTTCGCTGGATCCCGGCCCGAAACACGATCGGCAATTTCTGAACCGGGTGACTGGTCGATTGATCGTCGCGGCCGCAACAGTGAGGATCACTCCCCAGACTTCCCATCCATCCCATTCCATCCCATCGCCAATTCGAGTCCCGGTTTCGCATACTCGACCAGGTCCCGGCCGGAGCCGTCACCAGGTCGGTTGCCATGTGCCCAACTGCACGTTGACTCGTAGCCGGCTGCAGGGAGGGGGAAGGAGAACGGGCACCTCCTCGTAGTTGACATGTTGCGGGTTTTGTCCTCATTATGTGATACCCACGTACGCATCGGACGGCTGTAAGCAGATCCCTCCGTTGGCCAGAACGGGTTGAGTTGACCGTTTTTTGCTGTGTCCGAGCTTCGGACGAAGAGAGAGAGAGAGAGAGAGAGAGAGAATGGATGGAGGGAGAGGAAAAGCCTCCTCGGAAAGGGAGAGAAGGAAAGGAAAGGGAAGGAAAGGGATGGAAAGGAAATTACGAAATCGGTGGAATGGGGCCGAGTGGAGAAAGTTTACCGGGCACGATCGAGGAAAAGGCATCAAGTTGACCAATTCTCGGGTTCTCCATACACGAGTAAAATTTGGACTGCATCGCCGAGGCGGTGGATGATGGTGCGGGCAGGATGGTCGTTCTCCAATTAATAAATTTTCCAATTTTAGCCCGCTTTGCCATTTGTTCGGGCTCTCGAGGTTGACTTTGATTCCTGGAGGAGAATCGGTCGTCGAGTCTACGATGCCCCGTCCTTCGCAGACATACAATTCGCAGCAGCAGCAGTGCATGCTCGCGGTGCGATGGTGAGATGGTGCGGAGCAAGAGTCGTCCACACCGGCAAGGTTACGTGTTCACCCACCCGCTCTCTCGCCGGGGTGTCCCTCAGATTCGGGTTTAAGAGGTCCGGAAGCTCCCACTTTTCACGAAGCAGCTCAGAGTCGAACCCCGAGAGGCCCTTGCTAGCTTGCGAGTGGGAGCGCTGCTCAGTGGACCTGTTTCCTGTCGAATCTCGTCCCATCCATCCCTCGGGGCAAAAACCTGTGAAAAACTGTCTAGATCTGCGCCTCTCACTCCAGTACATCGGCCGTGGCACTGGACAGAAAAAATAGTTGGAAGAATTGATTAAGTTCGTTCCTGCTGCAGCTGCTGAGGCTGCCTAGTCGATCCGACTCGTACGTTCTGGGGACAGGTCTTAGAAATCGACATCAGATTGTGGCCAGAGAGAGAGAGGGAGAGGGAGTGGAAGAGAGCTGGAGGTTTAATAAGAGCAGATCTGCTCTGTGCTTTCGAGATCGATCGGAAATTTGACGGTAGAGCTGGGATCGCAGCCACTGATAGGAGAGGGTCGTGATTATGGCGGAGGGGAATGGTAGCACCCTCGAGATGGAGGAGCTCGATGCCTCCAAGGCGTTTCCGACATTCATCGTGGCGACGGTGGTTCTGGTGGTGCTGACGTTCATCTTGAACCGAGTCTTCGGTGCCAAGAAGCTGAACATGCCGCCCGGACCCAAGGGGCTGCCGATTGTGGGAACCCTGTTTCGAACGAGAGGGCCGAAGACTCATGTCATCCTGTCGGAGATGTCCAAGGAATGGGGGCCAATCTTCAGTCTGAAAACGGGCTGGAAGTATTTCATCGTGGTGACCTCGCCCGAGCTGACACACGAGGCTCTGATCAAGGACGTGCAGACTTTCTCGTCGCGGCCCAAGCTGCTGTCGAGGTTGAATTTCACAGGATGGAGGAGCGTGAATTCTGCCCTGTATGGCCCCTACTGGCGAGGCATCCGCAAGAACCTGGTGACGCATGCGCTGTCCACCTCGAAGGTCGCCTCGTTCCTGCCCTTCCGTGAGGAGGAATTGGAGACTCTGATCACCCGAGTGAAGGACGAGGCGGCCCGCAACGACGACGTCGTCACCGTGCTCTCGCACTGCCGCCACACTGTCTTCAGCATCCTGCTGCACGTGTGCTTCGGCGAGCGATTCGCAGACTCCACCGTCGAGGAGCTCGACAGGATCCTCAAGGCCCTGCTCGTCATCCTGGCGCCGCAGGTGATCGACTTCCTGCCCTTCCTGCAGCCCTTCTCCAAGCACAAGCCCATGTGCCAAGGCCTGCTGGGTCGCATGCGCAACCTGTTCGCGCCCCTGATCGAGGAGCACAAGCAGCTGCGAGCCAAGGGGCAACCCAAGGGAGATTACGTGGATTCTCTGATCGTTCTGCAGAAGGAGATGAACCTCGCAGATAATGACGTGCTGGGCTTGATCGGGGAGGTTCTCACCGGAGGCACGGACACGACGGCGAACACGCTCGAGTGGACCATGGCCAATTTGATCAAGTACCCGCAAATCCAGGACAAGCTCTTCCAGGAGATCAAGAGAGTGTGCGGGACGTCGCCCGTGAGCGAGCACGATGTCGACAAGATGCCATACCTGCAAGCTGTGATCAAAGAAGCTCTGAGGAAGCACCCTGCTTTGCCCTTCGGAATCACGCACGGACTCTCGATGCAGGGCAAGCTCGGAGGCTACGACATTCCAGAGGAGGCCTTCGTACTCTTCCACATCCAAGCCATGCAGAACAATCCTGCGATCTGGGACCATCCCGAGGTGTTCGACCCCGAACGCTTCCTCAATAACAACGTCAATTACGACATGACGGCGTCGCACGGAGTCGAGAGCTTGAAATTCATGCCGTTCGGCGCAGGCCGCAGAATTTGCCCCGGCATGAGCCTGGGTCTCAAGCACGCGCACCTCATCCTCTCGCGCCTGATCCAAAACTTCGAATTCACCACGCCGAACCCGGGCGAGGAGGTCGACTTCTCCGAGAAACTCGAGTTCACCGTCGTCATGGCCACCCCTTTGAAAGCCAGGATCACGCCCCGCAGGTAGGAAGGATGCACAGCACAGCACGCTCGCTATTGGCTCCTGCTTCTGTTTCTGCATCTGCTTCGGCTTCGGCTTCGGCATCGGCATCGACATCGACATCGACATCCCCTTCAATTCTTTTGCCTCCGGCTTGTCAGTAGCACGGAGATTTGCAGACAATTTGCTTCTGGAACATTTCAAGACTGCACAAATAGATCGCATGGGGCTGCGGGCCACGTCCTGCAGCTAGAAGTGCTCGTAGACTATTTTTTAGGTATTTCCTTGTTGCCCCTTGTACAGATGGATCGGTTAGCCCATGGGGGCAATCGGTCGTGTGATTCAGAAACAGTTTCTCTGGTCTTTCCCGTCACCACTTGGCAAAGTTCAAGCTAGTAGATTGAAACTCGACGGGGTTCTCAACAGGCTCATTTCTGACCTCAATGGTCCCCACTGGAAAAAAAAAATCATCCTGTTTGCCCGGTAATCTCCAGTTTTGTACGTAGACTCCGAAGAAAAAAATGCTCTGCGCTAATGCAATAATAATTATCCACCACTCGACGCTCGACCCTCGATGCTCGTCACATTTCATTTCAACACGTGAGATCAGATTTTTGGGCTCTTTTCATCATTCATCGATGTACTCTTGTTTGTTCAGTTTCCTGCTGCATTTCCGCTTGTGTCTCAGGGACGATGGCGATCGAGACAAACCGAGGATCGCCTTGTGATGTCCTCGTAGTTTTTAGATAGCAGTGTGACGCGTTCGGTAACTTTGCCATTAAGTGTGCAGGAAAGTTCACTTCACAAATTTCCAAATCTCTATACATGTCGTCGCCTCATCCTCTTTCGGTCGACTTTGCTGCCCAGTCACGGGGACATAGTGAGGGCCTCCCCTGACAGTGCCTGACTTGGGAAGACCGTGCCAAACACGAGGTCGCCCAGTAATTATTGTCACTCATAAGAAACACAACTTTGCCATATATTTACTGGCACTTTCCGCCACTACACGGAAGTGCACAAAATACGATGAGAGAAATTGACATTAGATTCTCTCTAAACCTTCTTTCAATTTCCTTTGGGAGCATCTCGACGACTATGCATGTAGTTATAATTGAGCTCGATTGATGAGCAAGTATCTTAAGAGCCCAAGCACCACATTCGCATCGGAAGTCACTCTTCAGGGGTCTCTGTAAAGAACATCGCGAGGAGAAAGAGGGGCCAAGTGGATAGCTAAAACGATGGGAAGACCCCATCGCCGACCTGCATCTTGCAACTATATCCTGCACACGATCGACGATTGAATGTTCGAACGAATGGGCATTCAATGTAATGAAATGCTCCGGAACGATGTACTGACGAACAGTCAAGCACTACCACCGTCAGCTGTGACGAAATTGCTCAATTCACCCTGTTACGGCATCGTGAGAACATTGTCAGGAAAAGATTTATCTGTAGGATTTTCGATGTTCTTCCATGTAAGGGATTTTGGCCGCTTCGGGCTCTGTTGCAAACTTCCCTGTTTGCAGACTACGATGTGCTTTTTGGGCTCTTTGTCCACAAGTTCATAAATCCCATTTCGTCTGAACATCGATACAGTACACAGCACAGTATTCTGGTATCTCAGTGGATGTGGGTGGTCTCTTTCTGCCAGGACAAGTAGGAGAGCTAGACGATAAGCGGACAATCAGATTCCACAAACGACATCTCAAAACGACAAAGCAATATGATTCGTTGACTGGCTCGCAAATGGCACTTACTGGGAACATTGCTGAGAATATAATTTGACTACTAATCAAATAAGCTTTAGCAAGTTTATAGTTTGCGTTATACACGTTTCGTGATAATGTCCTCCAAAAAAACAATTGGATGGACCTCTTCTCGAGAATTTGTGACATAGTCCTGTGCGTCGCTGTACTACTATCATTGTATTTGATCGAGCGTTTACCTATCCAAGTTGACTTTGCGTAGCTTCAGTTTCCAATTATACATGCTCACACCCCAAACACAAGTCTCAACTCGTTTCGACTTTTCATGGCCTCTTCTGCGAAAGGGGATTCATACCATATCTGAGTCTTGGTAGGCTTAGGTGTTTATGTACAGGCACACCACACCAGGGACCTCTTTGGTTTACACGGGTTTTTCAAAAGAATCACAAGATTCACAAGAGTTTGTTTCCATCGATTCCCTGTCTAAACAGTCGTTCACACAACTTAAGTGTGAACGACTGCTAGATTACCACCACTGACTGTGTCGTGGTGAAGTCAAACAAGGTTACGGTGATTGGCTTGACACCCCTTCACAGAATTTTCATACACTTCTTACAATCCACCGCAGACTCGCTCTGCAGGTCCATCTCCATGATTTGGCGATGATGCAAACATTTTCTATACTAAACGCATGATCGAGTAAACATGGGGTATAAAGAGTTATGTCCTTATGTGTGTCTGTGCTGTTTTCACAGGTTCTGAATCTGGAACAGTGGAGCACCTAAAATTGCTCAACGCTCTCCCACTGCAGTAGACTACGATTTATTAGACCAAAAGACCGCGAGACCAAACTACCAATATCAGATCCATATGCTATAGAGTCGTTCTATTTAGGGTCATGGTCCAGAGCTTCGACAGGCCGTCCGGTCCAAATAAGTTCTGGACTTGATCGAGCTCGTCTAAGTCCTCGTGCGTAGTTCTCCTGCGTCCCCCTTGCCCCACTCATGCTCTTGCCACCGTCACCATCCAGCGCGATGGACCTTCGAGATTGGCAACTGAACAATCCGTGATGGCTCAGCCAATTTCATCCAGTAATTTGGGCATGTTCATCTCCATGAAGGCCTTACCGAACGTCATTGCTTACATATGGTTTATGCCTTTACAGATCCCCAAAATCAGACGATGAACGTAGGCTTAGAGAAGTCGCCTGCACTCACTCACGGTCACCTATTGTAGACTCTGAGCTTTTTTCCCAGATTGTGGATCGTCATGAATAATAGTCATGTTTAATAGACAACGTGAAGATCTTCGAGTCGCGATATAAAACACGGGCCGAAATAGAAAGTAGCCGAATCAACTTTAAGCACCTCCGCGTCTCTCGCCATTATAGAGTAATTCGAGGAATAACATAAACACAAAAACATGTGCAAGAAATATTTGTATACAATAATTAAAATTGGTGCGCAATACTTTTTGAATGTGAACGGAAGTACGAGGGATCTGATGTTTGTTAAGAGCGCTTGCGATTTATTGCGATTTATTCGATGCAAACGTGATGACCGTGCATGACTAATACTGACTTCCGGTAGACAAGAAGTATTCTCAAAGTCCTCTTTCTTTCTCTCAAGATTGTTTTTAAAGATGTGGCACAGGGAACATGAATAGAGCCACCGAAAGATGCCTGACACCCATCTAACCCGCAAAATTATTTCCTCTTTCCCCGACAACTTTAGGTTAATCCTGTGTACTTTGGGGACGGGACCTTAAAAGGGACCCCGTGGACGAAATGCTCTTGAGCTTCAAGCCTTTACACGGTTGACATTGGATCATATCAACACAAGACCTTTCAGCCGAACCAAATCGACTTTCTAGCAACGGAATGATCTAATTGAGGATGTGACCTCATCAAACCGATCATGTATGCAGCTGGAGATATGCTCCGGTGGCATAAAAATGGGACAAACCAGTGGTTTTCTAGCCGCTGAATCGTCAAAATGAGCAAAGAAGAGCATGATAAATATTAAGCAAAAAAGGATGGGCCATCAAATATGAAATGTACGAAACCCCTTGGCTAGGCCCTATATCATCACAATTGGAAAATATTCTTTTGATGAAAGATTTCCTTACTATTTAGTTATATATGTCTACATACCACAATAATATCACTTAAGCCTCAATCAAAAGGGTTGCTTCTTCTTGTGGACTGCCCTAGGTGGTGCAATATATAGAGCAGTCCATACATGTTGATACCACATTAATATCACATAAGCCTCAATCAAAAGGGTTGCTTCTTCTTGTGGATGCCCTAGGTGGTCCAATATATAGAGCAGTCCATACATGTTGATTAAAAAACGCTATAGAATAAGTCAAGGATCATTGAGAAGAGGATGAGAGGAGAATCACTTCTAGAAAGAGTGAGAGAGTGAACTCTAGTCATCACTCATTCTATAGTGATGCTCTAGTCATCTAGTATACTCGTCTCTCGCTAACTCTCAGATGGACATGTGTGTGAGTGTGCATAATATACTTCCATGTCAAAGTAGCTATTCGATAGGTGGACATTCAAAGCTTTTGGGAACAAGGATGTAAACTCTAGGAATTGGTATATAGGACCTAAAGAAAAGCATCCTTGCGAGAGAATAGTATAGGCGAATGACTAAGAAAGAATGTAAAAAGTGTTGACTTTTTCTTATCAAGTAAGACCGTAGACCACTAGTCCAATCAATGAAGAAAGAAAATGCGTTGACTGGATATGTAATTTCAGATAAAACGGTATATATAACAGAAGTAAATCAAAATTCACATTATCTGCATATATATATATATATATATAAAAAGGATCCATCTCTCTCTACACTCAGTACTTAAAGAATATAATGCTATCCTCTACATCTACAAAAGAAATATCTTCTTTAGGTTTGAATTATCAGTCATTTATGTTTTCATTTCAAGTCTCTTGTCACACACTCAAAGGTCTTGGTATCTTGATGTTCAAGATACTATAATCAAAGAATATAATGTGATATACATTCAGTTCAAGGGAGATAAGTGAGAAAAAAGTAGATGAACTGACAAACACTTGAAAAGGTTATTGTACACATAACGCAAAGAATACTTAGTATAGGAAGTTCATCATGAAATACATCGTAGGCAAGTCTCGTATCTAGATAGCGTTAGATAAAGTCATAACTACTATTGAATCTTGGTTATGTTTTATAACCCTATTGTAAAATTTGGACTGCTTCCTTCATTGTGGATAAAGCCTTATGGTAGAGATTTTTTATGATTTTGAATAATTGATAATTGTATGAGATTCAGAAAAAAATTTGGAAAAATTCTTAAAGAAAAATATTTAAGATTTATAAAAATTGAAATATAAAAAAATTTACAATTTATTTGATCAAATTAATTTATTTTCAAATACATATATATATATATATATGATCAAATGAATGGATCAACATGTCTTTAATTTTTGATTTTTGAAAAATGTTATTAAAACAAAAATAAATTTATTCTTTTTTGTTACTTTATTTAAACCCTAAACTAACTATGTGGTAACCTATAATCATTAAATTTTTTTATATTGAAAGTTCGTGATATTTGAAAATTTTGCACTTACAATATTATTCTATATAAATCTTGAAATACAGTTTAGTATGTTAAGATGTTTTAGTTTCGGCACGTTTTCATTTTTTTTAATTTTCTAATTTTTTTGTGTGATAAAAAATATTATGATGAAAAATTTATTAATTTATTACAATTATTAATTTTTATATTAAAAGAAATAAAAAATTTTGTCATCGGCAATGATTTAGTGCTTATTAGAATCTTTAGATTTTCTATTTGAAAAATAAAAAATCTTTTATATTTACGCTTTGGAAAAATGATTACATATTTATAAATTCAGAAGATTAATTATAAGACTTATTTTATTAGTTACAGAAAAATCTAATAAAGCAGAAAACAAATTGTCTTTGCAATATTATTTTTATTTTCTTGAAGTATGTTTAACAAAAATAAATAATGTTTGCATAATTTATGTTTTAGAAATAATTCAAATTTCAAACTAATTGAAATAAAAGCTATTAGATGAACTATAAATTTTTGAAAACATAAATTATTATTTGAGTTTTGACAGCAGATTTTACAAGAGTGCGTAGGCTACCAAAAAATTAATAGCTTTGAGAGCTACTATGAATATTGGTAGAAAAGATATTAGCTTTTCAAAGCTGTACTGGCTAAATGCCGATTAGACTCTTCCATAAGGAGATTTTATGTGCGCATTAAATCAGGAGTCCAAGAGAGACAGAGGATATGTAACTTATCTTCCACGAAGCACTCTAAGAGGACATATCATGTATAATTTTCTTGGAAAGACTATATAAGTATTCAAATTTGTTGCACATACTATGATTTGCACAATTGTAGCTAAATACAAGCCTGCAAAGGATTCAATAACTACTTGAATGAAAGGTGATATTTTGATAGAAGTTTTGTTGAAGATAGAACTTGCAATGAGTTTGATGTAAAAACTTCCAAACGAGTTATGACTGTGTTATTAGATTTTGTAAAAAAACTTGAATAAAAATTTTTGCCCTTTACATTTTTCATAAAAATTTCAAAAGATTTATTCGAAAAATTTAAAATTTAAATATCGAATTCTTATTATATTTCATATGATTGATTTATAATTTTTGATGAATTAGAATTTAGAGAGAAATTTTTTTAAATAGAAATTCATCATATCTTAGAGAAGTTTTTCTAAACCTTATATCCTTATTTTTTTTAATAAAATATTTTTCTTTTATATTGAGCTTTTTTTTATTATATATTTATATATATATATATACATATGAGTTGAATTTAGCCATAATATTATTAAACTTAATTCAGATCTTGATTTCACTCTAGTGTGTTAATTTTAGTTTGTTTGTTTAGTTAATTTATCATAATACAAGAAAATCATTTAAACTCTTAATGCCACAATTAGTTATTTATGAATAAAACTTGAAATATTTTTCTAAAGTCAATATCCAATGATGAACCCTATAATTGTTTGTTGATAGTATATTTGCTTTTGAATGCAATGAATACCTAAGAATTTATATTGAAATAAAGTAGATTTTTTTCACCAGATCTTTTGATGTGTGAATCATCATGATTGGGTAGAAATAGCAATTAGGTTCTTGTGGTGAGGCTTTCACATCTCAACGATGGCATAGTTGTTATGCAAAAAATGTGTTGAAGATATGTGTTGGACATGTGAACTTGAAATTTCTTAATTAATCATCCTTTATTTCTAAAAATCCTATCATGTCACCATGTTGATTCCCTTTGAACAATAACTATCTCAACTTCAAGCATGAAATTGGTGATATGCATGTTTTGAGAAAGGCAAAAATACAACAACATCGCATAAAGTTCTTAACTTTTTTTCTAATTCTCTTACCATGATTAATTTTCTCGTCATAGCTGGTATTTATCATGGAAATATGATTATGCTAGATCGATGGCATAACGATCACCAACAAGCTTCTTTGTATTTGTGCAAGACATTAATGTTTTTTGTGTGACAATGTTTGATAGCAAAATGATTGAAAAATCATAGATCATGAAATCAAATTCAAAAGTTTTTAAACATGTTGTTTTACATGTTGTTATACTTGAGATTGATTTAATGAAGATGCAATGATTATAAAAATGAATGATTTTTTTGACAATTGCATTATGCATCTATGAAATTTCAGATTGCAACGTTGAATTCATCAAATCTACATGCACAAAATTGCATTTTCATCAACCTTTTTCACGCTAATTTGAACTTCCATTAGATGTTTAGGAGTTTGTGTATGATCACTACTATGGATGAAAGTTATGAAATTTTATGATTAATTTGAAGTCTACATCAAGAGTCATGAAATATTGCGATTTATACTCAAATTTAATCCAAAAGAAAAATTTATTCAAAAAATGCATTTGTAACAAAACTCATTTTTATTGTGTAAAAATTTTGACAATCCTTGTGCAAACATGCAATTTTAATTAAAAAATATCAAATCTACTTTAACATCTTATAAATTAATTTTTTCTTGTTTAGAATACTTGATTTTTAAGCTAATCAATAGCTCGTACTGTGAAGTTCTATAATTATCAATTATATTTATCAAATGTGATAAGCAAGTTGCCAAAAAACCACAAAGTTTTGAAAAATTTATCAAAAGAAACCTCATTGATCCAAGATACTCCATCATTAAAAAATAACTTCAAATGAAATCAAAACAACACTTGAAATTGAGCCAAAACACAAAAATAAATATTGACATCTTCTTGTGATGTATAAAGTACTTTTGTAGAAATGATGTTTTCTTTTTTGAGACTTATAAGAGATATTGTTAGGATTTATTGTGAATGAACTTTGATTTTGTTTAATAACATTCTTTAAAGTATAAAGATGTCATTTAATTAAAATGTAGTATTACTATCAAAAAGTTTTGTAAAACACAAGATTGAGGTAATACTTAGAAGTATGCTAAATTGCAAAGCTCTACATTTTTTAGATCCAAACAAATTGAAAAAAATGCAAAGTTCAAATGAAAAAGACGTTAAACAAATCATGATCTACATACAAGCAGAAAAAACTAAGGATCTTTTCCAGAGAAGAAAAGATCATGCCACGAGGAGACTTGTTGAATTAATATACACAAACGAAGTTCGATAAAAATAATCAAGATAAGATCATATCTAAAAATTCAAATGAGTTGAAAATGTACTTTACAAAACTGTGTAGCGTTATCAATTCTAAAAAATCAAATACGTAACGGTAGCAAAATCAACAATGAAAGTTATTTGATTGAACATAATTATGATTGATATGATATCAAAACATGATGTTATGAATTTTTATCACAAATGAAAGTTATTTGATTGAACATAATCATGATTGATATGATATCAAAACATGATGTTATGAATCTTCATCACAAATGAAAGTTATTTGACAGCACATAATTATGATTGATATGATATTAAAACATTATGTTATTAATCTTCATCACAATAACCAAAATACATTACATTTTTATAGAATATCAAATGATGAATAATAAAGTGAAGCACATCATCAAGTATCGTTGTATTAAAGACACAATTTCTATTAAAAAAATTAAGAAAATAAAATTGATAATAATTTCAATCTAATTAATATATTGATCAAGTTTTTTAATGAGTATTAGAAGAATTTTAATAAATTATTCCACAATGAATATAAATTGAATTTAGTAAAAATTTAATTATATATAGATATATATAAAATTTATCTTGATTAAGGTTAATTCAAATTAGCTCTAATTCCTAGATAAGTATTTGTCAAGTTTTCTTTCATAGATTATTGCAAAATAAATCTATATGTTATAAAAGTTAGATACAAAAGTCATGAGTTAATGGAAAATATCTTAGTGGTTAATTCAGATGTTGATTCAATTCTTGATAGTTTAATCATGATTAGTAAAGTTGATTAATTTGTCACAGTATGAAAACGCATATGTATAGGAGATCACATCATAAATCTATTCCCTTGTTGGCTTTATGTTTGCTCTTGCTAGTGACCCATCCATAACATGTTTAGCTTAAAAAAAATCAATAAACATTTAAGCATGATTATGAAATTCAATCTATGAATGTGTGAATAATCAATAGTATTGGGAAACAATCTTTCTCAATAAATCCATTCTATGATTCTAGGGAAAGAAACAAAACGATTCAAAACTGCATTTCTAAACATTTTTAATACTGCAGGACTGGGACTGTTTCTTTATATTTCACAATTGATTTCGAATCATCCCATTAGAACGTGTATGTCGTAAGACGGTTATTTCAATGCATGGAATGTTATATATGATTCATTGCTTTCCGAGTGCATGATTTTAGCTTACTCGGGAAAGTGTACAGTACAGTAGTGGGCAGGCAGTATGGTCCAGAGTATGTACAGTAATCTTCAGAGTATGGTCCAGAATGTATGTACAGTAAGCGTGCACAAATACGATGGGCTAAGAATACGAGGCACATGCAAAATAATACTCCACTCTCGAGGTAGCAATAATAAGCCTAGACTCTAGAGACATGCGGGTCGAAGAAAATCTCTACGCAAGAAAGTTCTGGCAAAGGTGGCCGCCGACGTGTAAAGGACGAGAGGCTCGAGAGCTCGACATCTTCGAAAGGGGCAGTGAATTTCACGGCGGTCAAAGGGCACGAATGGAAAGTCGGGGCTGGTGGACACGGAGCAGCGAAAGGAAGCACTGAAGCTTCCGGAGCAATCTTGCGGCCGAAGGCAGGACGAGTTTCCTGCATGTGGTGCATCGATCGAGCGAGGTCGAGTCGAGGTCGAGGTCGAGGTCGCGGTAATGATGATGATGATGATGTATTCCCATCGTCGTCTCGCCTTCGTTGACACCGCTCGCTGTGACTTTTACTCTTTCTTTCGGTTGCCGCAGCCACGGTCTAAATTCAACGAGCTTTACGTTCCGATTCCTTCCGTAGCACGAGCCCGGTCGTCTCTGCTTGTGAATGATGGATTGATTCCTCACTCAGCTCCGTCCGTCAAATTGCCACGCCCTTGCAGCTTTTTCCTGTCGTAAACGCCACCGCACTGCCCGCCGTCTCATATTCAAAGTTTACTGCACAGCAGCCTTCACACTGTTCTAAACTGTCACAGCACGAACACCCGGTTTCGTAATTCCATCGTGATTCTGAGGGCGTGGACTAAGCGAGAAACGAACTGCGCATCAGGAGAAGCGGAATCTCAATTTCACGTCATGAACCCCAATGTACAAAAGTACGATCCCGAAAGTACACAAATTATGCGCAAGAGTGCGTTCGGAGGAACGAACCCAGTTTGCTTTGCTTTGCATTACATTGCATTGGTACGGAGGCGGTGGAGTGGAGTGGAGTGGAGTGCAGCCTTTGTGTCACGGAATATATCAAGGACAACGATCGTACTTGTGTTGATTTCCCAATCGAGAATCGAAAGACGCTCCATCTGCTCGATCCTCGGTGCATGCAGCCGGTGGGTTTGAACCACTCGACCGATTCAGCCGAAGACGTCGATCCGGTTCTAGGACACACGGAAAAAAGAAATTCTCGGACTCGCTCCGAGAATTTTTCTTCCCAATCGAAGAAAAAGAGCGGTTGCTTGAGGCGCTGTCGCTTGCACGGTCGTGTCTTGTTGCGTTTCCCTTTCCCTTCGGTGGAGGGCCGTCAAAAGGGCAACAATGTAACGTGGATCTCATGCACGCGAGATCCCTCGCTCGTTCCTTTTGCACGGCCTGCATCTCTCTTCCTTCCATTCCTTCGACACATTTCTTAAATAAACAATACGACCGACGTCATTTTCTACTCCAAAGGCGGCAACCGCAACCGATTCATGATCATGTAAAAAACATTCGACGTCAAAACTTGTCGTCAATGCTTTCGAGATGGAAGAACCCTCTGGCAATGGGCTTGATCGACGGTTGTTCACTTGCCTTGCCCAAGTACTTTCTCACCTCCATAGTAGCCGGCCCACCTCGTGGTAGTACACCGCTCATAGCTCTGAGCAGGTTTGTTGTATATACCTTGGAGGGCCATTAAGTGTTGGTTTCATATATTGTATTGTTGCCATGTGTTTTATTTTTACACCTTGTTGCTCTACCTTTGAGTATAATTCTCGATTTCAGTGAACCTCTTGTCCGGCGTCGATTGGAAGTGATCAATCATCAGATTCTAAGGCGATATTTCTTGGCATTGCAGCAAACCTAAAAGTCTATAAAGATTGGCTTGTGTCATAAATCCATGATAGTGATGTTCGTAATACCATCTCAAACAAACTCATCTTTACGAATTTTGTAAAGTCACTTACCTTTATTGAGATTCATGAATATTTTTTTAAAGAATAAAAATATTTTAATGTTTCATCTTCTTCTTATATGTCACGTAGATTCAATAAACAGACTCATGAACTATCACTCACTTTATTGTTTTCCTCATAAATTCTGTTGCGATCGAAACTCTCGGACTGAACATAGATAAGAATGGAGGGAATATCTCAAACCGAAACTCCAACAAGGTTGCAGTAGATTCAGAATTCATGAAAGCAAGACCAGTGTCCAACTGTTGTTGACAAGAGTGAGGGGCAATATCCTAGGACTCCGAAGTTGAAAAGAATCATCGCTACTAGGATTCCGAAGTTGGTTGTATATGTCGGGTCTATGACAAGTTTTCTCCCGTGATTTCTCATCCTTATACCTTAACTACTATGAAAACCTTCACCATTGAGTGGAAACATTAGAATATCTTGGGTAAGAAGAACCAAAATCAACAACAATTCATCTCAACATTTACCTTGCAGTTATCAAAACAATCCAAAGTACATTTGTTGTTTAAGAATTTAAATTACTCAAACTTGGATATAAGTCATTTTGTTTTCTAGATTAAACATATATATCTAATATAAATTATTCTATCATTTTTGAAGTATAAATTATTTATTATTAATATTCTTGTAATCTCAAAAATATTTTAAAAGAAAGGCAAATATATATTTCTTATTTTTTTAAAAAAATTTGATTCTTCCCTTATTTTTAATCTTTATATCTTAAAATCAGGGAAAAAGGATTTCTTTATTCATTTTCACATGAAAATTTATAATTTAATTATCAAGATATGAAGATTAATCAACTATAATTTTTTTCAAAATTTAGACTTTCTATTTTTAAATATTTTATTTGGGAGTTTTTCTAGTCAAACTCAATTTTACTCACCAAGTTAAGAAAAATTGCTGAAGCAATTTAATATATTTATAAGAACTCTTGGTCTCTTGATATTTTTTTAATAATTTTATGCAATAATTATAATTGTTCCTGTAAATCGAAGTTTTGCACTAGCATTATTACTAAAAAGTAGCCCAAATGACTCCTTATTTATTTTGAGGATAAATAAAAGCTACGTATGATACTATGATACCATAGAACAAATTAGTCAAAACACAATAGTATTTTTTTAATATGAAAAAAGGTTGGCCTGTCTTGCCATCAAACCACACTGAGATAAAAAACAGTATATAAAATTACCAAGTGTCATAGTCAAGCATGAAACACTTGTGGGTGACAGTGATTAACAATCATAGACTGACTAAGTGTGGATTGCACATGTCAAAGTATGTAGAAATACAGATATTGCACAGGTCAACTTTCCGTTATTCTAGCCTTGAAGTTACAAATAGCCATGGATTGATATCGAGTCTACTTTGAAATAGTAATATGATTATCACGTCTGTAGTATATAATAGCCATGTATATCAGTTGATCTTAAGAATTCGGTGGGAGTTGAAATTCATAGTGCAGCCATCACACTACTTGAAATGTTCCTGTACTATGCACATATATATATATATATATATATATATATATATATATATATATCAATCTAAATAGTTTGGAGATATTTCTCTTAGCAGGGCACATGTCTCATTGTGTCTCCATTGGTACTTATACTCATACAACCCCATTGGTTTCATCCATGTGCGACTGGACTTCATGGGGATCCTACAATCCTTCTGCTTGGATTTTTGAAGATACATCCGATAGAACTTGTTCTATCGGATGTATCTTTTCGGGTAGAACTTGTTCTACCCGAGTGTGAAGTTTTCTCTCATAATTGAGTAGACTCTGTAATGAAAACAAGGCCTACTTTTGTCATCTTTGAACTTTAACTGAGGCAAAGCTATCATAAAGTAGGATATCCGGTTGTCAAGGTCGCGGATCACAGGTGCTTGTGCGTGGACAAAATCTAGACTTTTTGCTTTTGTACCAAGTCCTCGTAGTAGATAAGGATTATCTACAAAGGTACACGTTTTGGGTCTTACCATGACATAGGCACAGAGAATTGCCAAGTTTCACTCATACAAGTTGAGCTAATTTTTCTGTAACATTACAAGGTAATTACCTTGTATTTATAAAACAAAGGGAAAAATGGAAACATGTCACAACCTGATAAGTTACAACAAGTGAGGTTACATTGCCATGGAGTCCTCCTACATGGATGGATCCAAAGGGATAAGATGAGCCTAGGCCCCAAACATATCCACTTATCCGACTATCTGGAATACACAGAGTTGACTTCTTCTGCATTTGACCAGCTGAACTGCCCTCGACGCCGTACAGGTGAATGTCAGCCCCATTTGCTGCACTGGACTGCACCAACCTTCTTGAGGGCAGATCCAAATTTGTTTTGTTCATGACTTTGATCGATGGCCACTCTTTTTTATAGTCTCTTGCAGGTGTGACTTTGTCTCTGGACCTAAGCAGCTACAAAGGCCAGAGTGTCACTTTTTAGTCAGTCCAGTTTTCATGGATTCGCTCATACTTCTTTTCATCCCATATGTACTCTGGTTCCTTCAAGCGTCAGTCGTCAGCTTGTTGTTTGAGGTAGTTTTGGATTCTACGTCGACAGGTGGTTGAGGGAAAGAGAAGGGGAATAAATAACGAGAAAGGTTGGCAAACTCCTGATCTCCATTCGTAAGACAGTTGAAGAGAAAAGAAAGTACTACTGATGATCTGTATTCTTACACTGAAACGCAATTCGGCATCAAGGATCTACGAGGATCGTACAGTATCTGAGCAAAATACATTCAGTAACGATACCTTCAGTCCAGGTGAAAACTGTTGGTGCTGAAGGACGCGCAGTACATCTTTGTAAAGATAAGGAAGCGGTACTGACGAGGCCTCCGTGTCGTACTAGAGCTCTAGCAATCACAGTGAACTCCTGTTCCTCTTTGTAGTGACGACTGGCCAAAACATGACTGGCACTAACCTATATAGAGTGACTGTTGTAAATCTCACTTTCAATCTTTATGCGCAATCTCTAGAGGCTGGTCCGGTTCCGCTCTCGCCTTAAAAGGTTTGATGCATCAAATAGCCTCAGACAGCTTGTCCGTGGAACAATTAAATGCTTCACTTCCAGATGTGCCAAAGTTGGACAAGAAGTGGTTTGAGGATTATCGACACAGTTTGCGGCCCCAATGCATGGTAGACAAAATGGCTCGTCCGATGGAGGCTTTTATTGTAGCCGTTTCCCGAGCAAGAACGACTATTATTTCAGTACTAGTTTTGTGACTAGTGCACAGTCTGCGTCAACCAAACGAGTAATGTATACGATATATATAATCTCCTGCCCACAGGGACTCCCTTGCTTAAAAAGGGGACCTTTCCTTCCTTGTTGAAGGATATAGATGTTGTGAGTTTCATAGCATACTGATGATCCTTGTAATCCCACCACTACATACCAAGTGGTAAGAGGTACAAAAAATATAGGCAGACGGTGGTCGTGAGGCCATCCAAATTCATGCAAAAATCTCAAGAATTAAGAATCTGGCAAACATCCAGTATTAGCCGAAAACAAAAAAAATTAGACCGGTAAGTTGTTGTCAACACGTAAGGTGATTAACATTATCAGATATCTACATGTATTTGATGATGTTTTTGATGATGATAATGATGTTCAACCCATGGTGCTAATTTTTGATTATCTGGCTCTCGTTTATTTCTGCGATAATACTCGGACCATCTAGAGGGAAAAGGATCTTGCAACAAACCACCTCTGTCTGAGTCGTATATACATATAGGCAGTTCCTTCTGAGCTCCATTTTGCATCCGCGCTCTTTCTTTAGGATAAGCAAGGGGTGCTTGTATGTATCTGCAAAACGGAACACACCACAGAGTTCAACTTCTTAAAAAAGAATTAAGCATAGTTGAGTTCCCGACAGCTAGTAGATGGTTGTCCCGATGACAACCATCTTTATATTTCACGTGCGCTGTGGACTCAATTCCTCATGCTAGCAGACGTCCAGGAACTTTCAACTACAAGAATGTGGCGACCATCACAATACCATGGGTTACTCATTCACTTCTTCGGCGCCAACTAAAAAAGACCAATAACTCAAAAAAATTCTCGTGTTGGTTGAGAGCCAAAGTTGAAACTGAGGTTTTTTTTCTTGAACGGGTACACTCGAGCATAGGGTAAGGAGAATGTCTGTTGAAAGGCAGACTAGTCAATTTACGGATCAGCAGGGGCATGCTGGCAAAGGTGGTCGCTGACCACGCTTGCTAACAAGCACAAATAGAAACTATTAAACACATACACAGGCAGTCTCTACAACAGAAAAATAACATGAAGCAATAGTTTATGTAAAGACAAATCGAAGAATTTAGCATAACATTAAAAATAAGGGAATATTGAGGGAAAGGAGTCAATATGTGTAGTTTTATGTGCTGAGATACTCAATAAAAGGAAGGACATATTCAGAGTCGCTCAATTTCAGGAAACAAGGAGGAGGTGGATACAATTTGCTGGAACAATTCTTCCAGAAATAATACATGTTCGGGTAATGAGCGTTGAAATGACACGAGAGCCCAGACGAAAAGAGTGTTCAAAGTGGAAACGAAAACAGAGTGAGGTAATTCAGAAGACTTCCAACTTTTCCAGTTAGGCCTGAGATAAGTGACTATGTCAAACATTTTATACAAAGGTTGTATGTATTTCTAAGAAACTCGTGTGCAGATAGCGCCAAGACTTGCTGGAATATGGCTTGGGAAGGATAGTTTTTTCGATGTAGAAGTTTGGTAAAGGGCTTTTATGTGGAAGCAGTTGTCTATATGAAGTGAGCGTTTGCGAGTCCGCACTGTTGTGGAATGAAAACAAGCACGTTGAATATGGTTGGGGAATGTGGAGAAGAGGTTGTAGGAAGTTGAGAACAACTAAAGAGGTGCAGTATGATCTCAAGCAGAAAGATGCTGAAAATCCAAGTGTTGCACGTTGATAAATGTAGGCATGTAAGGCAAAATAGATTGCTTCAATGCAGACTGGGAGGAAGGGAGTATTTGGTTTCTTTCGGGAACAAAAGCTGAAAGGTGGAAGTAGAAAGAATGTGCACATTTGCAACAGTTACATGATAGAGGTGAGTATCTATGATTGGCTGGATTATAGAAGATGAACAAAAATCGTTGAGGTGGGACATATGTAAGCGCTGTGGAAAGGTTGTTCGTCAGAAGAATGATAGGAGAGTTTGAAGTGGCTGTGGAGCTTTAATCTTTGAGGCAAGCTTAAAATTACCAATCAAGATATAATCAGTCCAATAAGAGAGTAGAGCGATCTGCAGGGACCAACACGATTAGTCAAGCCTATATACAAAAAGGAGAAGAAGAATGATCGTGATCAAAGAGTATATTTTAAAGCATAGAGCATTGATTGATTTTTACGTACGTTTTCAGTAGCAAGATAGAAAGCGGGTCGCTTTAGCACCTGAGTATTATTTATCTCTACTCTGCGTCTCTTCACGTCTCTGATCTTTGAGCTCAAAGATCAGAGACGTGAAGCAACGCAGAGAAGAGATAAACAGCGAGGAATACAACGTAACACATACTGAAAGAACAGCGGCCCATCCCAAGCCCTACTAGAACCTCGTTCCTGTCCTAATTATCTCCTTCTAATGCATCCACCCGAAAGAAAAATCCTTGTAATACAGTAGACCAGATACATATGATGCAAAGGTTCAATGACTATTTCTACTTATGACATATTTATACTCTGATCGATCCAAAGTTCTAACAAGAGAGAATGATGGAAGGATGTTTCTCTGATTCAAGTTGTCAATCTCTCTCTCAAGTTGAACCGCGAAAGTTGATTCGACGGTATATAAAACTCACCTTTCTCGAGGCAAGAATTTGCAACACATTCTTGTTGTCTTTATAATGTGTCACAGATTCAAAGGTGTTTAGCAGTTTGAATAACGAATATAATCCTGCTTGTTGATATTTTCGAATTGCTTACCTTATTCCTTCGAGAGTTGAGTCCCAAGCGAAGTGAGTGTGACCAAATAAATGGCAGGCAGTATCACTCCCCCTCTCTCCATGAAATCTCCGCACTCTGGCTTCGAGCCAATCCGAACCTATCATTTTTGGTAGCTTAGGGTACAGAAGCATTCGCTTCTCAGGGCAAAGTTCAAACCTGCAAGTATCATGTCCAAGAATAAGAAAAACTTTACAATGATTTCCCAAACCGGTGCTTCATGATGATGTGGAGTATTAGCAAGCCTGCGTTAAAGAACCAGGTTCATTGGCCATGTGTAAAAATTCCAGACCAAGCTGGCTAGTTGGAATCCTAGTAATCAACACAAACAGGTAACTATATCCTTCAATTACAGCTTCAACATATTTAAAGCTGCGTGCTTTTATTGCCTAGTTCGAATTTCTGAAGACTTCTTCTGATACATTATTCTCCACCCACTTAGGAGCCTAGCCTTAAAATCATAGAACTCATAATCCCCCTACAATTTCTATATCAATACAACAGTGCAAAGGAGAAGGAATAACCTCGGAAGAAAATGTGAAAACGTGATGACTTGACAGTCCGCATGCTGAAGATCCGGAAGAGTGTTCAAGGTTGCATCGTTGAGACCATCGATATGACGGGCGATAGAATCATTTGAAGTGTCAAGAGGAGAAGGCCATTTGCAAGCTGAAAAATCTTTACAGGCCTGTTCCCACCGAGTTCGCACTTTAAACATAGAGAAGTCTGTATAAATTCATTCTATTCTAGAGATATAGTTTCCTGGGTTGAGCCATGAAAACGGAAAAGCTAACACTTTTCAGTCAAATTATTCTGGATTTGGAAATTCGAGTAAGAATACAAACCTTTTGCACAGAGGGTATATTGTAGCCATCAATATCTTTTTCCCTGTCAAAACTCTGTGGGGCATATTCCTATTGTTAGATCGATATTTGAAGGACTAGACTGAGCATATGTCTTTGCTACAAAAGGAAACTACATAAATGATAACTACCATAATAGTGGTGCACAACGGACTTAGTCTATATGAAGTACTACATAGTGTACCTCATGATACCACGAAAGAATAGGCACAATCCACACTCCATTTATGTTCGATGGATTTGTCAAAACACCAATAGAACGGCAGGTTTCTATCAGTTTCTCCAGCTTGCTGAGTGAATCCGATACCTGTATCCGATGCACTTTATTCAGGCTCAAGTTGTAATGAAGATTGACAATTTAAATTGGGACCATTTCCAACAAGGCAAGACAGCAGCTCGGAACATTCAACACGCATATCACTTACGTCATCTTCTTCCCTCCTGCACCATAGGTCGTGATTGCCGGGAACAAAAAACACATTATTGAATTTCTCCTTCAGCAGTTTCATAGTAATCTCAAAAGTCTCAAGATTGTCGCTGACATCCCCTGCTAGGATTAAGGTATGTTGCTTATATTCTGTAGGTGACAAATTCCGAATCCACTCTAAATTCTCTACATGATCAGTGTGCACGTCAGAAACAAGATAAATCTTCATTCCCCTGGTATCTGACTCGTGATGTGCTGCAGTGCCTGGCATCGCCTTGAAAACATTCCCACTTTTGTTTTTGGAACTCCGACAAAATTTATGTGGTTTGATGAGACTGTCGGTTGAGGACCACACTTGTTGACCACATCCGACTTGCAGAGAAGGTACTTTCTCTCCACATGAGTTTATACAGAAAGGTGGAAAATGAAATCGACAAGACAACCTGAAAAAACGTGTGTGAGCAGCCTTAAAATCCAAACTGTTGACAAATTCAGAAGACGCAACTCTATTATATTCGACTGACACGTCTAGAAGCTACTAGTGCTGCTATTTGAGCACTTCTAGTCGAAGGAGAACGAACTAATGTCCAGAATAACGGCAAGAGTTAAGAAGGAAAATCGGTAACACCCTCAGAAGAAGAATTTCCATTTGCGACTCCCAAAGAAGGCGTTGGACATTCTCTGCTTCTCTAAAGAAGAAAGATCACAGTCCACCACAAATTTTGGAAACCAAACCCTCTCCGAAGTAGCAGAACCTGGCATATGATTACTTTCCGGCTCTAAAGTTTTGAAGCTGACTCACTATCCACGAAGAAATTCACGTTGACATGCGCACATGAGAGAAGAAGCACTCACATCTTGTACTAGCTCCTCAGTCATATGACTGAGGATTCGAATGAACCCCTCGCGGGCTCCTCAATTGTGCTCCTCCCACAGGAACATAGCTTCATTCAACCATTGCTTCGAGCCTCAGGCGAGAAGGGGGGAGGCCAGAGGATAATGAAGTGGTCGACAGTTCGCACTCCCCTCCGTCACCCATACACCACCTCCGCGCGAGCAGGTCCTCTCTCCAGCGATTCTACTCTCGCCCCGCGTCCCAGGCACGACTCTCTGCCGTCGATCGGTGCCGCTATGCACTCGAAGCTTCGATTGATCGCATCTGCAGAATCTGCTGCTGCACTTCCTCACGGCCGACAGCCTCACATGCCATACTGATTCCAGGCGATCATACGCATGCGACCGCCCGAGCAAATTCAATCACAGGACATCGATTCGAGCCCGATATGATCATTATCGGGCCTCCGTGCGTGCTGATGAAGACGGCGAGGATCGTGGAGATTTTCCACCATCGGAGGACCGGCACTTTGCATTCTGGGGCCGCTATTTCCTGTCCTGGTGACATGACGCCGTCGCGCTAGCTCGACACGTTGCAACGTGAAGAGCGTCCCAGAGCGTGTCGGATGATTCACAGTTGATGATAATGGTTTTTAGTTCTCTTGGAGCGGTGATTATTCAGGGGATGCCATTTTTGCATGTAGAGGTAGTCCTGAGAAGCATCGCACATCTCAGAAAGAGAGTTCGAGGTTTCCCTGAAATAAATCTTGAAATCTTTGAATGTTTATTTCTACATTGTATTCTTAATATGCGAATAATTCATATGTCTGCAAGAGGTTTTTCCGAGCCCAGCGTAAGAAGCTCACTTCACGATGAATGTTTCCGCTTCTATAACGTTAACTTTACATTCTAATAAAACGATTTCTTTGTTAAAGAAATGTTGAAACTAATGGTTTTAGAAGGGTTTTCTCGTCATATTCGGTATCTTCATTCTTTCTCTTTTGTTAGCAAGTTCATAGTTATGATGACTGCAAACCGTCAAGATCCTATTATCTAAATCCTTATATCTAAAAATACTGTTCGTATCCTAAACTATTCAAAGTTAATGGTTTATGATCACATATTAAATTTTTTAGTTCAAAAAATCCTTGCATTCTTTACTTTCAAGTAAAAAGAATATACACAATATCAAAGAACAAAATGAAAAGTCATTTAACCAAATATCATCATTAGTCTTCATATTGTATCCAAATAACATCTATTTTTCACAATTTTTTCCTCCTTATCAGTTTACATTCAAGTTAATCTTTAATATCAAGAGTTATGGTCATTTTGATAACTTTTGAAAAAAAAATATGTAATTTTAAGAAAACCAAATATACTAAGAAAGAATATAAGAAAAAAACACACATAATCAAAAATCAAAATACTAGTATGGTGTAAAATGTAAATTTTACAAGGCAAAAATTTTATATTTAGATAAAAAAACAGGAAAAATAAACAACATAAATCATTATAGAATCCGTTACTAAAATGATGACTTAAGCAATAATAACACAATCATTGCTTTATGGCTTAGTATGATATCAAACGCATCAATCAAGAGTATCTTTAAACTAGCTACAAGCTTACCACCAAGAGGATTATTTTGGCGGGAAGAGTGAAAATTGACGTAAGACAATGGAGTTTTTTGAATTATTGAATTAAAACAAACTCACATCAACCTCATCTTTCACAATGTAATGTGAATTATTTGTTTGAATGGTCAGTTAAAAAAGAAAACGCGACTTTTCTTGCAAGTTGAAAGATTGTGTTTAACTCCGAGTTATTCATATTTTCATTTTTCTTGTCTTGATGCAAGTGAAAACACTTATACATGTGTTGAAAGGATTTTTAGCAATAGCATGCTAACAAAATAGATTGTGGACAATTCCAATCTAGCGATCGTTAAACAAACTCCTGTATCATGAAATCTGCAAACAACTTGCATGGAGCTTAAATGTAATGTCAAATGTGATGCTGATAAAATGCAAAGACACATTGCTAGAAATCAGAGGTTTAAGAGAAGTTGCAATCATACATCTAGGACAACGTGAAAATAACCTGATGCTTCAAGATTACTCATCAATGAAAAATGCTTATGGGATTGTAATGAGTATTGACAGTTATAAATATCGTGAGATGGATACCATTTGTGTGAAATAAGATATTTTTGACTGCTTGATCAAAACACATTTGTCAAACATCTACAAAAACGTAGTGTTTTCATCTAAATTTTTCTATCCAAATATAGTTCAAACCTGTAATTTTTTTAATATGAAGTTATACATAAAAAAAATTAATAATAAAAATGGCTTGTTAATTTTTTCACCTTATCGTATTTTTCATATCTTTTTGTGGAAAACTATTTTTTTATTTTTTCACACAATATACCAACACTTGATGATATCATTGCTGTTATGAGCAAAATATAATAGAGATATAAAAACTTTGTGTTTTGTTCAAGCTTAAATATATATAGCATGAAGTTATAATGAAATTGATAGAATTAAGATTGATTTTTTTATGTATATTAAATAGGATTGGCAAGTACGCTTGTTGATTTAATATTTATCTAAGTTCTTAAATTTCATAAAATCATGGAAATTTTGGATGAAATGTGATGTTCAAACGTATGATTTATTTATTTATTTCTTTTATCTAAACTGCATGAAAACATGTATTACTAAGATAATTGATCCTTAATCTCCTTGTGTGTTGACATGGTCACATAGTCGAATTTCTTTTGGCTAGTCATCTATATCAGTTAGCCGGCTAGTGTCTCAAATTTACACGACTAGCCTCAAATTTTGAAGATATTGAAATGTGTTGCGATTGCATAGACAATTGCTAAGTGTCTACGCGATCTAGCTACTAGTTGGAATGTAATTATTTCTCACATAGAAAGAACGCTCTGGCTGTTAGTTGGAGCAGATCTAACCTGAACTTTGAATGCTTTTAGAATTGTCCTCTTCAAAAGTTTAGTTTGTTACCTAATCTGATAGAAGTGAAAAGAGAGATTGATACTGAAGCAAGATATGGCTTTTTTGTGATATGCAAACGAAAGAGTTAGTAGTGGAAGCTTTTTGTTTTATTGCTTTGGCTTTTTGTGTTGGCAAGGCACGCAGAAGACAAGAGAGTATTGTTTTGTGGGGCGAATGACGAGTTGAGTATGGTTGAAGTCAAGTCGCGAAGGAAGTAAAGATGAGGTGAGATGAGACGAGGTGAACTCAAGCCAGTGTATTGGAGAAAGTTGAAAGTCAGTAAGAAACAAGAACATGGTAACTTGCGAGTGCAAACGAGAGCAAAGGTTGAAGGATCTCACACGAACGAGGCTACATGACATTGAAGTTCTTAGAATTTTATAGTATGTGCGATACAAACCATGCTTACAGGAAGTTCTAGTAAATCAGGTCGTGTCTTTTTTGATATCAACTTCAGATGAAGACTTTGACGTTGTTTTAATCTCATCCTCAGTTAAGGTATCATCCACGGGTTGGCGCACGAAAAAACAAAAGCAAACTTCTTGGGTTAGTTCATACTTTGTAGATGTATCAAGATCCGATTGACTAGTTTGTGTTGCAAGCAAGTTGTGTTTGAAGTGTTACTCAAGTACTTAAGTGATATCAAACCTTGTTCTTCATATGAAAAACAATCATTGCATCCTCGCAAATCGCTTGAAGATGCATTGCCTAATCATCCGTTCAAAACCACCTTCTCAAAATCCGATTGGTCTTTGAAAGTGCACAACGTTTTGAATGACGAGGCAAAATCAAACATCATGATGAACGTGGTAGATTTGATGATTCACACAAAGTAGAGTTCTTTTTCAATAAAGCCAATTTTGTTTAGACGCATGACAAGTGCTCTAAATTGTTGTTGGCCTAGTTGTTTGCGCTAAATACTTACTCGTGTCAAAGAAGACAAGATGATTACAGCGACCAAACAATTTTGTGAAATTGACAAATTAATTTCAGGATAAATGACAATCACGGTTGGTCCATAAGAACAGTTGGATGCAATGGTGGGTCCACCAAAACTTTGCAAAGTTACTTTGTCATTACGCTTCATTAGATAGATGATTCCTTGACTTTACACGATAACGTTCTGATTTTAAATATTTTTCACCGTCTCACGATCAATGATTCACAATGGCGCTTGTTTTGGAATGATTAATAGCAATAAATATGCACACAAAAATTCTATCTGCAACAACGGACAATATTTGTTTCTATTAATTGTTCAATTGACAATGGAAAAAACTGCTACAAAATTTTAAATCTTTTCAATGATGGAGCTTGAAAACTCCACGCCGAAGTGTTGAGGAGATTCAAAATTTCAACTCAAAAAGAAACACAAATTTTGAATGTCCACAAAGAATTGTTTTTGACATCACACCCCTCACTCTTCTCCCTCTCCCCTATTCAACCGTGCAGCAAGTCTCCAATCACTCAATTTGTATCCTTGTGTAGGCATCCCAATCTTTCAAGATCGCTCTGGATCACAAGATCATGTTCATGAAATCCCTCTGTCAAAGCTGAATTATTTGCGGTTTGACTTTGTTAGAGTGATTCCAAAATAAATTCAAATCGCCAAACGACTAAAGAAGATACATTTTTGTCAAAACAGATCGTGAGATGATACCAACTCGTCCACCGCAAACATAACAAATCATCATCTACATCATACACTCACCCTCTAAAGGTTCTCAAGAAACAAAGCTTGTCACACAATCAATACCACTTTGCTCTAAGAATGGTATCGATTGAACCAAAGAAGCCCAAACAAAATCACGATTGCAAGAGAGTTGTCAAAGTAAAGCCAACAAATCAAATGAAAGGAAGAATGAGTTGTTGCTACACTTGGCTAAATTCGGAGAGAGTAAGGGATGAGTAGTGGAGATGGCGAGCTGCATTGGATGTAAAAGGATTTGCACGTACCCTCAGAAGTTTATCCGCTCTTCCGCGGATAACACCTTGACACTCTCACTAGTAGCCAAGTGTTTTATGGTGAGAATTGAGTTTGCAAATAACGTCAAACTATCAAGAATTGTGTTTCTTGACCGTTGGTACCATTAAACAGGTGCCGACGGCACCTACATCTGTGTAATGGTCATCAACTCTCATGAATCACAAGCGAAAAAAATTTGAAATTTTGCGCGAGGTTCTGTAAAGTTGTAGCTCAATGTGATATGACTAGCTTAGCGAATTTCCAGAATGAACTAGTTGCACCTGAAAAAACACTACTTGCAAAGGCAAGTTATGTGAAAAGCTGTACTCGAGAATGGTGGATGAAATAAAAACGCGTTTTTAATAATTTGCCCATGCTTTATTTGTGAAAGTTGGCAAACCCATAAGGTAAGAATCTTCTGTAACTCCAAATACACTTTGATGTAAAAAAAATCTAATGAAGATATTTGATCATGTGAAAATATTAAACGTTTATTTCTTTCCAAAATTTAATACAATGTCCTTAATTGATAGTGACTTGTTCAACTGAAGTTTTCTTGACATTCTTTACATTGCGAGGTTTAACATGAACATAGATGGATCCTTGCGCCTTAGCATGTGTGTCGGTTTTTAAAGTTTCACAAAAAGGGGTTTTTGTGTTGAAAGTTTGTCTTTCTTGCAGTTGTCGGATATTAAATTAGCAATCGAGTCGAAACAATGGATTATCTCTAATGGCATCTTGAAGATTAAAGCAACTTGTGGCCAACATATCATTGAATATTTCCTTTTGAGCTTCACAAGGACTTGTTCCTTGATTACTATCATGCTAAATATCTATATCTTTTTTAAAGAACTGCTAGATGTATTGGATTCAGTAGTTGACTAGCTGATCATGTCAAATATAGTAACATCAACTTCAAATAGACTATATCTACCTATACCCGACGTGTAAATCAAACATTACCAAATATAATTTGAATCACGACACTGTTATGGTTAGAGGTAGATCATAAACTTGTGAAACTTTGTGTGTAGATGGATTATCTTAATTTAAATCCATGCAAGCAAATCCTTTGTTCATTCTTTGTTGCTCCCTACATTATTCATTTCATGGACGACAACATATAAAAGAACAAGGCCAAAACCTAAATCACTTCATCTTATTTCTACCATATTTTCAGTTTGAAAATGGACAGTTTAGCTAGATATTGCATTGCTATATAAGATAGCCGAGAGTAATTTCTCTATGATAAACCGTAATTAATTTGATAAATTGAGTTCTGTGACTATTTGTACTAATAATACATGGATTGTAACGCAATATATTTATGTTCTATTTTTCAACATGTCTACTTTTGAATCACTATTTTAGACAATCAAAACATGTCATTGATGTAATCATGTTCAAAGTACCAAATCACTTTCATAAACTTGTATAGTTGATGATTTCAAAACGTTCAACTTCATTTTTGAAGACGAGATAAAACTTTCAAAATCCTAATATAACAAGTGATTTTATATCTACATCGTCAGAGTTGCGCTAGCATGTGACATAACTTGCATGAATCTTTTTGCTCCCACTCCATGTTATCAAAAATGAAAAGAATAATGTGGCACATAATTCAGCCACTCCCTTGAACCCTTTAGGACTTAGGGTTTAAAACCTATACCCTAAAGGAGATAATATACTAGGGGCACCAAATATTTGGCAATATTTGGATATTTTTTGATCCTCCATGCCTCATTCAGACAATCCTCGTCTGGACGATGAAAAATTGTATCGGAGTTCAATAATTGCAAATTCTATTGAGGCATTTCCAATAATAAATTTTTGGTTGAGTGATTTTTGAGCTATAATAGATGTACCAAAACAATCTACTTACAATTTTTCTTTTATCACAAGTTTCTTTTTGTGTTACGAGGAATTTTTAGTCATCGTAATGTTTATCTTCAAGGCTGCTATTATTCTTTTGAATGTATAGAGAAGTAAATTCATGTTATTTAAACTTTGATCTTGCGAATGAGAATCATGTCATTTACTTTGAACGTATTATGTATTCCAACCCATTACAACTTCAAAATAGTCATGTGTATCACTGAACTCTTCTTGATTTGTAAAATTTAACGATTTCATCATTCTTTGTGAGTTCTTCTCTTATAAACTAACAATTTCATCACTCCTATTGTGAGTTCTTCTTTTATAACAAATGCAAGCTGACTTCAAGAAGTCTCAAATTTTTTGAGGAGCGCAAAAACACAAGACTAAAAAAGTTATTGAATTTGATGTCAAAAATTGGTGAAATATTGTGTTTACAATGATTGATTCGTCGTACATGCTGACAAAAGTAATCTAATCTTTGTCAAACATGTCCGAGCACTACGAAAAGATTTCAACTTTGAGATCGATTGAATGGAGAATATTGAAGTGATTCAAAGATTTTCTGCTCCTGCCTACATGATGAAAATCTTATGTTGCCGACGATATGAAACATCATTCAATCAACCTCTAGTTTATGAATCGCTCTAGACGCATTGCCAAGAAATCATTAATGATACTATGAGTATTTGATTCATCGCTGCAGAGTCAAAGGATGCTGCAAAAGCGTTGATACTAAAGTTGGATAAGTATCAGGAGCACTTGACTGGCGCGCTATGAATGCTAACACTAGCCCTTGATTCTGCAATTTCAAAGACCAAAGATTCCAAAGACTGAAGAAATAGATTCTTTGACAACACATCTTCAAAAAATTCTTTGGGAATAATATGATATCGACGGCACACATTAACATGTTGACTCTTCCATGTTTAAAAATAGCACCCAAAGCATGCTTATTGCTGACCGTTGAACTCGAGCTATGGCATTTGAATCAAATGGTGAACAAGATGATGTCTCCAAAGAGATCATGGATTTTTTACATTTCATCAAGTTGAATGATGCGACAATGCAGTTGTTTGGTGGGCAAGAATAAGCTGCAAACTCTTTCTATGATTGGCATTCGTTGCACACGACATGTTATTGTGCATGGGTTTTTGGTACCGTATGAGTCTGCGTTTCTTGATAGCGGTGCTATTGCCACCATTTGTGCGGTAATTGCATCAGAATTATCATGCAATTGCGGCCATGAAAACGACTGTTTACTGAAATTAATAAAATACCATGCTACAACTGCGTCGGTGATTTACATGTGTTTTTTAAGCATAGTAGGAAAAATTATCCTTATCTACTCTGTGATCCAGCCAGGCTGCAACTGCGTTGGTGATTGACATGTATGTCGATTGCATCGCAGCAAAATTTATCAAGCCAGATCATGTACTGGAGATCTCTCGAGCTCCGCAAGCTTGTGAGCAAACGTTTCTAGTCCTGAATACGCAAGCATGCAAGATCTTCTTCTTCTAGGTTTTGAAGAACGGATCAAGGGCAGAGGGATTGTTAAGGCTGGGTGGATGCCACAGTTTGAGAGTTTAGGACTTTTATCTGTATGTTTGTGGGAGCCTCTATCACGCAATAAGAGAACTGAACTATCCCATGTCCATTGGCTACAACGTGCTATGGAGATGACAGCAATGAAGATTCCTTACGTGATTTTGTTCGTCGCATTACCGGCTAAGCCCGCTAACAAAAATATTAGCCGGCTAGCCGTTAGCCGAGCCGTGATCATACCTACTTGTGTGAATGTTAAAAAGTGACTCACACAAGGAGGTTCTACAGCTAGAAGCTCAAGGAAGCAATATCTGAAAGAAGCATGTAACGCCTCTCAAGTGTAGCTCATAATATACATTTATTGTGATATTCTCATAATCTTAACATGAGCAAAGTATTTTCTGACTTGGGTCACGCTTTGTTTTGATTTAGAGTCCTTGACAGGGGTTTGTACCATAATGAATCAATCGTGTAAGTTTGGATACCAGATCTCAGGTGAAGACACATCTTTGGTTATGAATTTGGATTGTTGTATAATATTTTGAGTTTGAGTTGGAGTCCAAAATCCAAGGTCTAGTGCTGGTATAAAGACATGAATCTTAGATCCAAGAGGCCCTTTAGCTTTTTGGGTGCAAGATTAGTTCCAAACGTAACCCAAACGCCAACCTAGCCACCCAAGATTCCGATGTCAAACTTGGGTGAGACGGGAAGTTATAGCTCCTTGGTTTGCTCATATACACTACTCCCTCAATGTACACATCTATGGAGTTTGCTGGACCTGCCCTCCTCCTTGGTTACAATCATCATATCGAAGTCGGTGGATAAAGTTTGGTGTTTTAAGAAAACCAGAGAATCGTATGCATAAAGAGTTTTAACGCACGCACAGATTATGTTGTGTTATCTATTCCGAAATTTACACAACCTTTTAACACATGCTGCTCGAGTGAAATTCTCTGATGTCAGTGACGTCAGGTTCCCCAAGAATTTTTAGAGCATCTACTCGAGAGAGATAAAGAATGCGAGACAAACCGAGCGTGGGCTTGAGGTTTAAAGCCATTGTAGATTTTCATTGAATCGGTCTTTCAAACATTCTCCGTCACACTTCCGGCACGTCCCATCCACACCATGTTACTGAACAAACAATGTGCTGCCCAATTTACACCCAAAGTAAGAAGATTCGGAAGAATGATGAAGAGACAGTTCGAAAGAAGGCTGAAAAGTTGATGCTGTCTCAGCCTGAGACAGTATAAATTTTTAATTTAATCCAGCTGAGACTCTCAGCTATTGTATTTAGATATTCATCAGGTAACCTTTCAGTGCCGGTCACATTTGTAAACCTGACCTGGTAGGGTCAGAAACCAAGGATCCATAACATAGCCTCCTGTTATCACCAGTATTGCGGCGTGCATAGAAGAGACATCAGAGGAGTCGTTATGAAGTGTTTTATCTTGAGAGAGCGAGTGAGATTGGCTCTCTCGCTTGCCCACTTTTGCTTTGTCCCTTTTGATGTGGTTAGATCTCGTATTTTTTCCAGTCGTCTACCCGTTCTCCCATTCCTGCCATACAAGTCAGCACAATGAAGCCATAACTTCAGGATGAAAAGCATATGGGCTGGAAAACTGGATAATTCAGTCGATGTGATACGATGGAATGTCCAGGGAAGGGCCAGGGAAAGGGGCAGGGGAAGTAATCAGTCTGTCTGGCTTTATCGAAAAGTTAAAGGGAGGAAGTGTGTAAAGGCTTACACCACTTTACAAATGGAAGGCAGGCTTCGACTGCACAGGCAGAAATCTGAGAATCAACTTCTGCGCGCACAGGTTTATCTGCAACACTGATCATTTTGACAGAAGACATCGGACATTGATCGGGGAATATGCTGAGCTCCTGTCCAATTGGTTTCTGTCAATTAAGGCGGTTTCGTGTGAGTGAGAGACAAGCTAGCTAATGTCTGTAGGGGGGGAGGGAGGGACATGGAGTGCACGCGGCGTACAGAGAAGGAGAGCGAGCGACTGACGGACGAGTTGAAGCAATTTCTCTTGCCCTGTACAGGACGGGGTTGGCCTGCAATCAGCACACGGGAAATGTGGAAAGTGATCCGGCAGAGGAGCGAGCGAGAGACAAGCTAACGAATGTAGACGGGGAGTGCACGCGGCGTCCAGAGAAGGTTCAAGCTGAGGTGAGTGAGCGATTGTGCGTTGAAGCAATTTCTCTCGCCCTGGAATAAGTACACGGAAAATGTGGAAAGTGGTCCGGCAGACGAGCTTCATTTCATTGCGATCTTTTCTGTACCTCCGGATGGGTGGACGAGCCTCCTGAGGACGCGTAGTCGATGACCTTGCTGCTGTCGTCGCTCGTTCCTCCCACGACATAGTTTGCTCGCTCACAGGCAAAGGTTTGGTCGCTTCTATCCACGACACGACGATGTCGATCAGTCTGGATGTCTTTGTTAGGACTGCCCGGAGTAGCGAATTGAACTCACCAATATTTCTGCATAGTTCGCCGGCCTGCAATTCTGCAAACCTGTACTGCTCGACCTCTATCCTGATGATCAGTGGTATCCAGTAGATTGGACTGGTCCAACCTCGTATGGACTACGTACTTTGTGTAGATGTCAAAAACTGCCGACTGAGTCCTGTAAGGCAGGACCGTCTGTTGGCCTTCACTATGTATATGACCCCACCCTCAATTCGTCGTTCTGTGAAGACAAGAAAACGCCTGTGCTCGAATTCTGTCTATAGAAAGAGGTTGACATTAGCATTACGTGCATACAGAAGAATTAATTCAATGATTACTAAAACACATCCTTGTGTGCGTGTGTGGGAACCTCTTCATGTGAAGCTTTGGACCTGACCTGGAGGAATGTTAGCATTGTCAAATTTATACAGTTTAAGCAATTGCAACGATAGCGAGCCAAGAAAGGTGATGATTACCAATGAAGTCTGGAGTGCCTGTTATTGTCCTGTGATTGAGCTGTTTGAAGATTTTATTTGCACCGGGCCCTTCGTGAATCCCTGTCATGGTCGATGAATCGGGAGGTAATTTCTAGCTCGGCGTCCAGCTGGAAATTTGTGAGCTAATCGAGCTCAAATTTAATTTTCATCACCAGCTAGGGAAGGTAACCGAATATTGAGGATACCCTCATTGAGGTGAAGTGTGAGAGGCATTGGTTTCTTTGCGAGTTAGTGTGAGCAAACCTAGCACTCAGCTGCAGCACCCTTGATCCTGGACTGCATCACTTAAGGGTCCAGCAGCTCAAAATGGAATGTGGTCAATTTTTGTCTCCCCTCCCTACCTTGTTTGGCTTTCCGTTTCCCCGCAGGATCAACTTTTATTCATCCAAAGAAGGATTGGGCACGACGATTGGGCACGAGGGTTTTGATGGGCAGTTTGCTTGGTACAAGTCGTGTGGTGATGACGATCAGTTCATGAGTTCATGATAACCAACACGATGAATACAACATGACTTGTACCGATCGTGTTGGTGAGGACCAAAGTGATGATGATTCCGTGAGTGGCTCGGTGGGTATCAGTTGTCTTCAGCTGTAGCGACTCGAGCAGTTCTCGAGAACTGAACGAGTTTTCTGCGTCATAGCATGAGAGTCGAAATGACGGATTCTCTCTGTGTCAGCGAGAGGTAGTGACAGAGGCTGTTGTAGTTGCCTTGAAAAATCGTTGATTCTGATCTGTGCAGGGCGAACACGCCGCGTCGGCTGCATTCACGAGGAGATTTGTAGTCAGCACCGATGGACGTGTTCAGGAATTCGCAGGAGCCTTTCGGTCGGCAAAGGCGGACGACCATGCGAAGCTACGGGATGCGCCTCAGGGATAACATCCGGTGCAAGAATTTCTGGCAAGAGCTGAGCGGATCGCTGGGAGATCTGGGCACCTTCATTCCCATCCTGCTGGCTCTGGCGTACGTCAATAAAGTGGACCTGGGAACGACGCTGCTCTTCACCGGCATGTACAACGTGGTCACGGGCGTTCTCTTCGGAGTTCCCATGCCCGTGCAGCCCATGAAATCCATCGCCGCTGTGGCCATCGCCGAGGGGCCCGACCGCCTCACGGTGCCTCAAATCATGGCCGCAGGACTCAGCACAGGCGCCGTGCTCGCGTTTCTCGGCCTCTCCGGCCTCATGACCGTGGTCGACAAAATCGTCCCGCTGCCAGTGGTGCGAGGAATCCAACTCTCCCAGGGCATCGCATTCGGCATCACCGCTGTCAAGTACATTCTCTACAACCAGGATTTCACGGCCAACAAAAGCAGTGGCGATCGGATGTGGATCGGACTCGACGGATTGCTTCTGGCTCTGGCTGCCTGCGTGGTCATCATCTTGTGCACGGGCCCAGGAGGTGGTCGGCAGTGCCGATCGCCGCGCCAGGAAGAGGTGGGCGAGACAACGAGATCGAGAAACTCAGAAACCCACGAGGACGTCGAATCCTCGAACGAGGCTCCGGGAGAATCGGCCCGAAAGTGGGTAGCGCCTGCAGGGATTCTACTGTTTTTGCTCGGGGTAGTGCTCGCCATCATCAGGGATCCAGCGACTCTGGGGGATCTGAAGCTGGGGCCATCCCCACTGAAGCTCGTGAAGATTTCCATGAACGACTGGAAAGTGGGGTTTGTGAGGGCGGCCATTCCACAGCTTCCTCTGTCTGTGCTGAATTCGGTGGTCGCTGTGTGCAAGCTCTCGAACGATCTGTTCCCCAACAAGACTGTGACCGTGTTCTCTGTGTCCACCAGCGTGGGATTGATGAACCTCGTGGGATGCTGGTTCGGAGCCATGCCCGTGTGTCACGGCGCAGGCGGCCTCGCAGGCCAGTACAAGTTTGGAGCTCGAAATGGGCTGGCACCGGCGCTGCTGGGAGGCGCGAAGCTCGTCCTCTCGTTGCTGCTGGGAAGCTCTCTGCTGCGTCTGCTGGCATCGTTCCCCGTCGGCCTGCTCGGAGCGTTGCTGCTCTTCTCCGGGGCAGAGCTAGCGATGGCCTGCCGCGACCAAAATTCCAACGAAGATGCTTTCGTTATGCTCGTCTGCACGATCGTCTCGCTGTCCAAAGCCAGCGCTGCCATCGGTTTTGCCACCGGCATGCTGGTCTTCCTCCTCCTCAAGCTCCGCGACTTGCCCACTGAGTATCCCAGGTACATCTCCGGGGCCCGCAACCTTGTGAAGAAATCTGTCCAACCCGACGAGGTGAGACTACTTCAAGGCCATGAAGACGATGAAGATGCAATCCGTGCAACGCGATGATTCGAGACTCTACATCCAACTGCCGCCCAAGCCCATGGTCTTGAACAAGCTGATCAGAAGGGAGGCCGTGGGGACATAGACATGACATCGAGTCCTGTAATTACTGTACACTGGCGCATTTGGCAACACTGATTTGGCCTCGTGACCCCCACCCCATAGATGATCTTCGGCGGGGATCGTGCTGACCTGGTTCACCTCGGCCGATTGACCAGTCACATATTATGTGCATGAGTAAAACGGATTGAGAGGTATTTGTGGATTCATGTCGGGAAGTCGTGGATGTTCGAATTACAGTGTACTTACTCACGATAAATCCCGGGCACATTATCAGAAAAATAGGATTTGCCTTATGATGCCTCGATTTCGCAACGCTAATCGCCCTCAGACTGCCTGCCTTGCCAGGCAAAGTCCGACCGGACCGATTAACCTGTCCTTGATCTCACCGAAATCGGTCTCGACCTCATCACCACAATCGAGTTTCTGCACAAGCTCTCTCACCATGATCAGTATAAGGAGTACATCAGATAACATCAGAGTTATGTGAAATTCAAGCCCAATCTCTACTCTTTGTGGCACAAGTTATTACAACAAAAAGCAGATTCGAACCGCAATGAGCCAGGTAACCCATGTTCACGTGTTGGTTACCATTGTTGGGGGATTGTTGGGTTCACAGCACAGGGTGGGATATCACGCCCAACTTCTGGCATCCAGCTAGGTTCTTTAATTCTTTAATTCTTTTTCATTCGTTGAGGGGACAAATGGATGAAAAAACGATGGGAAGACCCATCAGCCCATCACGATTGTATTCCACGTCACATACAGTACTCGAGAAAGTTACTATGTCTCTAGCTATCCAATCTAATTATCCAAAGTTCTCTTCCTCTGCTAGGGGCTTTTCATAAGAGCCACAGGAAAAAAATACTAACCCGATTTCACCCTTACCTTTTTTGGGCAATCCTTACGTACAGTAAGTGCTCAAAAATATGCTATAGGATACAGTTTATCTACTGAAAGAATCAAAAGGGAGTAAAATAGCAATATCATCTGCAAATTATTATGCCAGATAACATCGTTCTTTAAGCAAAATTTAAAGGGTTGTAAGGGAATTGAAAAATTGAATTATTGCACATGAATTGAAAATTGCACAGGATCTCACATATTCTTAATAATGAACTAGTTGAATGTTCTCAAAAACAAACACTAAAGTGAAGTTTAAAAATTTCCACATTATCAAAATATATCAGCATAGAATCTTTCATACAAGTCTAAAGAGTGGTAATATAATTTGATATGCAAATGCAATATTCTTGTTTGATTTTAGTTAAAAAATAAATAATGAGTTGTGTCTTTTTAAATAAAGTGTCAAAAAGAATTTAGATTTAAATGAAGCATATTATGGGTGCTACATACCCCATTCATGCAGATCTTGGAGTTATATGAAGCATCATGTCAACACATTGATAATTATATCAGATTTATTTTATCAAGCATTTTAAAAAATTTACATTAAAATGTGATGTGAATTACACAAGCAGAAATAGTTTACATCAAGAGTATTCAAATCTCATATTTTTCTAAAAAAAATAAAATCTATATTTATATCATTTCATAAAAATATTACTTGTGATATAGATGTGTAGCATATTTATATGTGCCATTGACATGATGTATGTTTAAACATTGACTATTTTGACGAATCATTTTTTTTCCTAACTCGAAAATTAATCTTAAAAATTTCACCTAATTTTTTTTAATTCATCATTAAGTTATTTTTTAACAAATGATCATCATCCATTTTATAAATTTCATATTCAAAACTATATTTTTAAAAAATATTTAACAACGACTTTTAGTGGCATCAATGAAAAATATCCAATTGATAAATACACTTGAGATAAATTCAAATGACAATGAAACAATCTATTAGATTTTGATTTTAATTTATAAAAAATTTTAATTTTAAGTAATGCTCATTCAATTCATGAATCTAAACAAATTTCAATAAAAAATTTCAGAAAATTTTTCTGGTCTAAATTTTCAAAAAGATAATACTTTTAAGTAATATTTATCACTTTAAGGTAATTTGATTTTGAGTGAATTTCAAACAATATGCCAATGTCCGATTTCTGTTTCATCTTTCATGTCAACTTTAACTCTTGATTATTCAATATCAATATTTTAAACTTTATTTCATTCAATTGGGTCTCAAATGCTTGTAAAGAGTAGATTGTTTGTAACATGAAAGTTAATCAGAAAATTCTTCTTAATTCTTATGTTTTAATGATGTGATACTTTTTTGCTTCAAGTAGACACATATATTTATCAAAAGGTGTAGATACATAAATTTATATCATGATACGAATTATTTGAATCTAATTTAGACTTATATTGCAATATAACTGAATAAAGTTCAAGCATCACATTCCAAATTTGGATGGATAATTAAGGCAACTAATGCCATTTTTCTTTTATCACCCAATCTTGATTTTCTAAATATTTCATGATTTTACAAATCAAATATTAGGTGATAAATTCATAACATTGACATTTTTCATCTAATATGATTACATGACGTGTAACTTAAGTGTATGATCATATGTAGATAGATGGAAAAATTTAACCAACCTGATATTCAGATATAAAAACTAAAAACCAATCCAAAACGCTGACCGTTAGTTTTAAGCAAAGAGCTTAATCTCAATGTAGACACCCTCAATCCATATTATATCAAAGAGCCTCATTCAAATAGATGAAAAAAAAATAGAAGCTCTTAGAAATGTGAGGGTGACAAGAAGAATTTTCGTCAACCTATATCATGCCCTAATCTTAGGCCTACATTTTATCCTTTTAATTTTCGAATCATCCTTTCTAACAATCGATCATTTCGATCAGTCGAAATATGTTATTCGTGCCTATCGAGATGGAAATCACGTCGCCAGAAATTGGAGTTCCTGTTGTGACAGGTAGAATAGGGAAGAGAAGACATGTCCGCTAGTGGTCAGTAGACGGCAATGACATTTATTCCCGGGGCTGCTGGCCGGACTGTCGAGATGGAAATCACGTCGTCAGAAATTGGAGTCCTGTCACAACAGGGACTTTTTGAATAATTTACTAAATTTGATGTCTACATTCTTGATAAATTGCTGGTTAATTATTGGAGTAAGTTATCTATTAGTTAGTTGAAATGAACTAATTAGAACATTCAAGTTATAGCCAAATTTAAAGTGGTATAACCGAGTAAGTCTATTATCAATGCTTTTTAAGAAAAAATTTATTTAAATAAGAAGATCAATGAATCTTGGAAAGATATTAGACATGTCCGACGGTGGTGACATTAATTCCCGGGGCTGATGGCCGGAGACACAAGGACCGCAATTACGTTCGGACATGAGGAGCAGGAAGTGCAACCTGGTGACGTCAGGAGCGCCCTATCCTCTCGCTTGCTCGACACTCGGAAGCCAAAGCCTCCATCGTCGTTGCTCGGGAGTCCCCGTCGCTTCCAGCCGGTGATCGCTCATCGAGCGGTCGCGGACGGATCATCGCGGAATCATTACCGGTGACCGGGTTGGGCAGGATCGGAATCATTCGCCATCGACGGCCGTCGGATGGAGGCACGAGCAAGCGAGCGGAGCGGGCCGTGGATGGCCGTGGCCCTCACGTGCCGTGTTTCCGAGGAAGCGCAACGCCGTGACGCAAAGCGCTGAAAGGGGCCCCGTCCCCGGAAAAGGCCTTTTATCGCGTCATGAGGATGAGGTCGCCTCGTCGCGGGCTCGACACTGGGAGCGCTCGGAGGAAGTTGGCAGCTCGCAGGTGCGGAATTTCGAGCGGGGAATTGTCGCGGCAGGTGTGCAGGTGAAGAAGAAGCGATCGTGGATTCGTGTGAGCAATTTTGCTGAAGCATGCGATCTCGGTGCGGGGACTGGGTGAGGTGAACGGCCTCTTCCCGTCGTGCTTGAAGTCGTGGCAGAGCGATCTCTCTCTCTCTCTCTCTCTTTGCTTGGAGCCTCGACTTGAGTTTGGGTCGTTTTGCAGGTACTTGGGATCTGCCCACTTTGTTGATTCTACTTTGAATTTTTGCACGATGAGGACGTGGCCCTGACGCTTTCATGATCGGAGAGATTGAATTTTCGAATTTGGACTTGCAAGTTTGGATGACAGGTTTAAGGAACCCACTCGCTTGCAGATTCTGTTCTATGAGGGTTTACATCTATTAGGGCGTGCAGACACAGCTGATTTGCGTACTGGATATTTCAATCCGCTTAATTCCCTGAAATTCGTTTCACAGGTTCTGGGGAATTGAATCAGAGCATCGGAATCTCCAGTTAGGGAAGGTAAAGGAGACTGATACACTAACTGAGGTCAGTGTGAAAGGCATGGTTTTAATCGCCAGGTAGGATGGGTATGCTTAGCGCTCAGCTGCAGCACCATATATCATCGGGTTTATCAGTGAAGGGGAAAGCTGGTCAGAATGGAACATGGTCGAATTCTCGTCTCTGCCTATCTTGTTTGGCTTTCCCTTTCCCCGCAGAATCAAGTAGTTTTCCTACCAGAGGAAGGATTGGACACGACAGTAAGAATGAAGGCTTTGGCGTACAGTTTGCGTTGTACAGCCTGAATCGATCTGGATTGGTTGGATATGGATATAAGCTGAGGTCTGGCAGAAGACCACGCTCTTTGAATTCAGGATTTTTGAGCCACTTTGGCATGGCAAGCGCCGAGAGGTTTAGGCTACAGTCTACGAGGAGCAACAGCTCGTCTCCCACGACCATGTCATCGGTTGATCGCGTTGGTGAAACTCCGAGTGATGGTTATTTTGATGGTGGCTCGGCAAGTCATCAATTGTCTTCAACTGTTACCCTCCCGGCCATGATTCCACAGAGTTTGCGACTCAAGCAGTTGTCAATAATTGAACAAGCGTTTCTACTTCTAGGTCTCATAGCATGTGTGACTTCGTTTGCCCTGTTTGCCCTCATCATCACTGCCATCCCGACCCTGAATGCTATGAGAAAAGCTGCAGTATCAATGGAAAAGTTGGCAGAAGTTGCTCGAGACGAGTTGCCAGGAACGATGGCGGCCATCCGATTGTCAGGAATGGAGATCAGTGACCTCACCCTGGAGTTGAATGATCTGAGTCAAGAGATATCAGACGGGATGAAGAGCTCGGCTAGAGCTGTACAAGCTGCTGAAGTTGGATTACGACAGATGGGTCAAGTAGCTGCCTCTCAGACTCTGGCTATGCTCCAAGAGAGAGCCAGTGTGCCCGTTGAGGTCGTGAGGCCTGCTGTTGTCAGTGCTGCAGCAACCACACTCCAGGCTGTAGCGCAGGCTCAACAGATGGTACTCAATCTGGTAACTTATCCTCGGAGCTGGCTGGGAGGCAAAGGGAATCAAGAAGAAAAGCAGAAGTCTATAAATTTGGAGGCGACTCCGGAAACTTCTCCCTCGGCTACTATGGTGCAGACACAAGAAATACCACAAACGCAACCTCTAGAAGAATCAACTTTTCTACCTTACGAAAGTGAAATGTCCGAGTACGCGTCGTCTGATGCCTATCTCCGACCGGACGAATCTGATTTTCTATTGTTTGATGAAGTAGACTCGGACGAGGATGGAGAAGAAGACGGTGACAGACCTAAACAGGAAGACTCAAAGAAGTAGCTACAGCTGTGATCCCCTCAGATCTTCTTTTCCAGCATCAATGTTACCACATCTTGTATAGGGCATTCATCCAGCCATAGGCACGAACACACATATGTGCAGTTGTATTATCAGATCAGGAAGAATTATGATTAGAAGCACGTCTAGCAAGGTTCAGATACTAGTAAGGGCACCAGTTCGTGTTCTGTATGTACCATTAAGACTGACGGAATTACGTGGACTTGGCAGAACAGTTGATGCTTCAGGAAAATGCTAATTGTGAAATCTAGCTATGTAATCAATTCGATGTTCTTATGCAATATGAGATGTACACTATCTGTCCACATGTGCGTTTAAAACAGTTGAGAAGCTATGGTTTCTATCATCGTCGTTACTATCAAAATAGAAGATTTATCATTTAAAAATTGTACTTAACAATTATTTACGGCTCCATATATGCATGAAGAATGTACATTTCATCCGTACTCATCTGTACTCTGCCACTGATGGTTAGATGTTCAGTGGAAAGTGGAGGGAGGATGTATTAGATTATCTGTTTGATTCTGCAAAAGTCTGTGTTCGTAAATATCGCAGTAATTGTAGCATTTGAAGGATAGAGAATCTTACATTCTTCATACAGATGATTAGACATCGATCAAATAGCGTCTCTTATGTGATCAACTGTAGGTAACAATATACACAGGAAGTAAAACACTTCTGTCTCATCCACGAAGCGTAAAGAATTGTGTCAAGTATGCAAGTAAGCATCTGCTTGGAATGAAGACGTAGTATAATTTGAGAAACTGTGTTATCGTGCAGATGTCCTTTGTTATCTAGTGAGCCGGGCAGGTACGAAACTGCGTACTTGCCGAACATGACAAACTTCGGGACAAGAGGCTTGGCCGTTTATGCCTCAAAACAGTGAAAAGTATACATGTTCGAGGAAAATTCTCCACAACAGAATAAGGTCACAGATACAGTTCGTGCATTATGGGCCAAAGAGTTGAGAATAGAACCTCCGTCCATTTATATTGCCGACGAGTCTTCTTCAGACAAAGTGCCACATAATCATGTGCTCATATCGGTTGGCAACTGAACTGTAAATGATACATGGGTGTAGATAGTTCCTACATTTTTTCCCGACTGTTGTTGAGGTCGTAGATAAAATATCCAGCTTTGCAGACGCAGTGATCCTCAACTTCGTCATATGTTCCATACTCTGTATGTCCTCAATCTGGTTATGAGAAAATAAAAAAGGGTGAAGAATTCCTCTTTACACCTGAAAGTTTCGGTTCAAGTAGAAATAGGCTGCCGCAGCCATTACAGAAGCTTTCTGATGATGCTTCTTGAGCTTGACATGTCAGATTGTTGGTGGAGTAAGAACAAAACGTTGTGCTTTTCAAGAGTACCTGCCCAGATGATCCTTTACCTCAAATAAGAATCGCCGATGATGACAAGGACGTAGAGCAGACAAATAATATCTCGGAGCAGTATTCAAACCTCGAGGCTGGTTACTCCCCAAGGTTACAACCAAAGCTGCCATATGGTGGTCACACTTTTCTGCCGTACAGGCAAATAAGACCAGCGTCTCTCGCTTATGTTGAGTTCCAGACGTCAAGAGTCAAGGTATGGTTATATGCTTCAAAACTAACGTTCTTTACACTCCAATTCATGTGGGAATAGGTTACATAGGTCAAAACAGTACAACTCGAACGAGCTAAAAAATTGGAGGACTCCGTACAGGTAGTGGAAATTTGATGAAGAATCAAAACCTCGCGTAGAGGACTGACTAATAATCAAGAGGCCAAAATCTATCTTAATGTACATTCTAGATATGTCTAGACTCGTATGGAAAAGAAGATTCGTGTATTAACATCGTTTTAAGTTATCAACAATATCTAACACCTCCACTGGAAAAAGTTCATATTCCGTTGTAGAAGTCCCTCAACCATGCCTTCGTCAGCTGTATGCCAAGGGAAGGAACCCTTTGGCTCAAACAACAGACCCTGTTTCAAAGAACCCAAGTGTCTTGAAAAGAGAAGCTGCTGCGAAGTGGCATTCAGTCTCCGCATCTCATACTCGCCAAGGGCAGAATCCAAATTATCACGGCCCCATTTCGCGAGGGACTTGCCCAGGGATTGCGCATCCAGTATAGACATGTTGGTACTTCTTAGTCCATGAGGAGTTGTAGGGTGCGCAGCTTCTCCGACCAGAACCACTCTTTTGAATACTAGTTGCTTCAATGGGTTTCGATCGAATATAGCATTGATAAAAGGTTGAGGGGTCGCTTTGATCAGTTGAGCAAGGGCTGGCACCCAAGAGCGATCTGCGGCTTCATGCATTCTAGCAATCACATCCTCATCAGGGTGGACAGTAACAGAGTTTCCCTGCAAGATGAAATGGCCAAACTTCAGATTCCATGAGTATTAAGTGATCCACACGCTTTCTGTGTTTAGACATTTGCACAAAAAGTAAGAATCAGTTGGAAAATGAGAGTGGGAAGCGATCACCTTTAAAACCGGCTCTGGTTGGTTGACGTACCAAAGCCAGTTTAATCTCTTCCCAGGCAATTCATACAGCACTGCATGGGTGCCTCTAGATATATCGAAGTACAAGCAGTGCCCTATGTCCGGGTAAATACTCCGTATTGACTCGTGGATTTCTGGCTCATTCGTGTAGTCAAAGACTCCTCTCCACGCACAATACCCAGCATATCTGAAACATAAACAGATCCAGATCCAGATCCAAGGTCATGAAAAATGCTCTGTGAGACAAATCGAAGGTTCTCAAACGCCAGAACAAATTCACACACAGACTCAACTCAACTGCAAAATTCACGTTTGCGGACTGCAGCACTCTGGAATGCTAAGATAAGCGAAAAGCCCAGCCCACCAAAATGTTTCAAGTCAGAATTGGCTTTAGGTCATAAACACAGGAAACCTTTCATCCCTCTTTCTCTGGAGCCGTGACCAACTCTGAACGAACAGCAAACGGTGGCATCGTCCCCTTGATGACGGTAAATTAGGAAGGGGTACTGTGAAATACCGTCTTTTATCACCTGGCACATAGTACTGCCTCGTGCGCGACATAGACCCATCGGCCGCTACTATAAAATCACCCTCAACCTCCTTAACCGATTGGGTATTGCCACCTTCCGCCACTGTCACTTTGATGCCTCGGCCGTCCGCGTTTTCCTCAAACGAAATGGCCTCGTGGTCAAAGTGCACAATGCCGGGTGGGAGGGAATCACGCAAAATGCGGTGCAACTCACTCCATTGTGCAGCCCGATGTCGATATTCCGCATCGCTTGCCAGCGTTATAAATACCTTCCTCTCGGTGTCTATAGCTCGATTCTGACCCAATAACCAAAAATTCTTCATCAAGAAGCATCCCAGAGCAGCAATGCGTAAAATTCGAGCAAATGTCAAAACAGACCGGTTCCCACGCAACCCTTTCCTACTGCTAATTGCAGAAATGCAGAAATGCAGAAACCTGTGTAACTTAAAATGTGAACTCCACGTTGCGCATGCTGCGCATCCTTCTAAAAGCGGACAGATTTCGTAGAGAGGCAGAGGAAGAGGAGGCACATTCAAGAGCTGAAAAACTGTCTAAATGGCATTCACCTTTCACCTCAACAAGTGTACGACATTCCCGAGAGCGTGCAAATAACAATACTTACAAACAATTACCTGTTTAATAAAGAATGCAAATGAGTGGATATGGTCTTTGCGCTGATTAGTTACCACGATTAGTTCTAATCCCTCATGGAGAAATAAACACAAAGCTGATGTCTTTCGTGATTTGAAGACTGACTCGATGTCCCACTGACCTTTAAATTTCATGTTTACCAGAACATTCCCACCATGCTCAGAAGCCAATTACCTGACACTGTCAACTCTGAGCCTGATCCATCACGGGGCAGGGATAGGCACAATACAACAGACTGAGCGCTAATGTTAGTACTGAACGATCTCGAAAAACCCTCCAAGAAGAAATGTTCCTGGCCCCAAGAATTCCAAACGGAGGTGTGGCGCACTGCTCTGTGGAAGAGAAAAAGGCGCCAAGACTGAGGATGGTTAAGAATAGACACCTCTTCCCTGTCGAGCGGTTTGGATTTGAGAAAGAGCTTATCGCGCAGCCCCCAATCCTCTAACGCCTCACACGCAGCCGCATCTACACCTAGACCAGCTCCGTGACTACTCCCCGTCAAGGCGCGAGCTTTCTCCAACACCATTACTCGGCACACGCCAGATTTCAGCAAGGCATGAGCGCAAGACAGCCCTGCTATACTGCCGCCGACAATTATCGCTCTCAGCTTCTGCTCACTGCGGCCTCCGCGCCGCGGACTGTCCATACTGTCTCGCTCCATCGTCCGCAATCTCACCCAGCCCGAGACAATCTGTCCTCCTCCTGCTCGGCTCCCTTGCCCCCTTGCCCCCTCGCTCCCTGTCCGATCCCGGCCCCTGCACTGCGAACCGAGCTCTGCGCCACCTCTCCGACCGAATTTCTCCTCCGCTTCGCACTCGCTCTGAATCTCCCTCCCTCCCTCCCTCCCTGCCTCCGCACGAGACGAGACGAGACTGGACTCCTCCTCGGAGCGAGCGAGCGCCCGCTGCTCCCTCTCGAGAGCGCGGCGAGCAGCCGTGCCTGTTTATACCAACAGCAGCAGCATCAGCATCAGCAGCAGCAGCGGCGACAAGTCGAGGCGCGGGGCGGCGCTGCACAATCGGCGCGGCCGAATTTCGGCTCCCTTGCCGTCGACACCTCCTGCTCCTGCTCCTGCTCCTCCACCTCCTCCTGAGCTCGTTCGCGGCGCTGGCTCCTTCTTCCTTCGCCTCTTCCTGCAAGAGAGGGAGAGAGAGAGAGTACAAGAGCGCAGCGCGAGGCAGCTGTCTCGCCGATGTGCGTCCTCGTCGGCCTTGCGAGCGACGCATCCACCACGCTAACAACAAAACACGACACAACAGAACAGAACAGGATCAGCGCCAAATCAAATCCTTCTCGGCGATTGACCCTTGCTCCCCTCCCCTCCCCTCCCGTCCCCTCCCTCCTTCAGATCTGCGAATTGTGAGCGAGAGGACGTGGCCCAGCCGCCTGCTTAAATGACTTCGCCTCTTCCTGACTTGCCCCGAGTTTCAGTTCCTGCCCAATCGCTCAGGGCTCACGTGTCGCCCCCGCATTCGTCTCCTCTCCTCCACTTGGCACCCTCGTCGTCTTCCCTCCCTCCCTCCCTCCGTGCTCCTAAGCCTCGTTCGAATATGATAAATCTTACGCCACTCTATTCTAGAAATTCTAAAAAGCGATTTTGCAGTCTTCATTGAATTGAGGATCTTCTCTCGTTGATTACATATTCCAAGCTCGAGGGGACACTTGCTGCATCCGCATTGGTCGTTAATCGAATGATTCGGAATTTATCCCTTCCTCTCCTCGTCGCCACAACCTTCTGGAATTTTAGCTCGGAGAAATGAATTTTATTTTATTCCATGATGGTTTCGTTGGGCCGAATTTCACCGGGCTCAAGGTTCGGTCTCGAAATCTGGAACGGACAACACAGAACAAAACAGAATCAGGCGAGGTGCGCATTTCGACGATTATTGACATAATTGACATCATAGTGAATCGCGGAGAAGGAGAAGCGGCCGACGTGGAAAACTTGAAATTTTGCCAGGTGGCAACTTCGGGGGCCGGAGGAGGGGCGCAGGGGCAGACATTCCCCGTCTGCAGATGTCACGGTCAGACGGTGTCGAAATGTTTCCGAGGGGATGCCCGCCCGCCCGCCGGGGTCCTGTAGGATTCTGTCCAAGTCGCTGACGCAGCAACTCCTCGTCTGCCGCCTGGCTGCCCATTTGGCATCCACGTGGGTCTCCACGACTCCGTCCAGATCACCTTGCTGAGTCTGAATCTCGTACCGGATCAGCACCTACCTCGCTCTGCACTTTCTCGTACGAATCCACGATGCCCCGACTCCATTCAGTTCAGCGCTACTCCCCTCGCGACGCGTGTCCCCTTCCTAGATTCTCAGTTCGTGTCCTGAAGGCCAGACTCGGTCTGACTCGCGGTCAGATGAACTCAGAGCTCTCCCAGCGTCCGCCACGCGTCGCCATTTCAGCAGATCGGCCCATCGTCCCATCGTCCCCGCGGTGAACGAAACTTCTCGCGTCCTCCCACTCGCCCGGCTCCGCCCCCACCAACGGTCGCATTACCCCCCTCCCCCCACACCCAGGGCAGAGAGAAAATTAGCGTCGCTGCGCTGATCGCATGGAGCACACGGTTTTAAGTATACAAAGCGCATGATTCACAATGTTGGGATCGCCTCCTGTTTGCGAGATGTGGATAGATTTTGCCTTCGATTCTGGTGCTCTCGAGCCGGATGCACGTGACCTGAGGACTTCCCTCCCCGAGGACTGACTTCCGAGAAAAGGACCGCACCAGCAGCACCATGGCTTGGCGTGGACTCTAAACTTCCAGTGCTCGCGCGGTGCGTCCTGTAGTCGAGAGCTGCTGCAGAGATGGGGAACAATTTGTGGCCGGCCCTGCCTCCACTCCGTCGGGACGAGATCTGAATCCCGAAAGCTGGCTTATCGGTTCATGGCAACCAACCACGTGTCTCTCGCGACGAGTCTGGCTCGCGCCTACCTTCCCGAAAGGCTGTGAAAATATCGCCCTCAGGCTCAGGCCCACACCTTCCTTTATATCCCGACTTCTGCACACTCTTCCCTTGTCAGGCTTCAGCACTACACTCTACAGTTCATCGTTGCGGCAACTTGAGATGGGAATGGCCCTCATTAACGAGCATCACCAGGGCGTTACGCACTACTTACGTTTACACGTATCGAAGTAAAGGTCGAATGACTTTTATCAAAAGGTGCGATTTGGAGATTGCTGTCATTATGTCGTCTAATATGGATTCCACCGAGGATGGTAACACTCTATAAAGCTTTGCATGAATGAGACATGAAAGTAGACCGAAGAGTATCACAATGTATTATATACATACTACTTACTTTAATTTATCCTAATTCTGAATTTAAAACTGTCTATAGATGGCATCCCCACAACTGTCTATTAGGAATTTTGGTGAAAGTATGTTAACCGAGAAAGTAGACACTGGGTCGAATCCTTGTTGCCAAAGTGCATACTAAAATTCCCTCATGAGGTGATCTAGACCGACTGGCTTTAATGCCAACTTTGTATCACGTTCAAATATGTAAATTAATATAACACATCAAAGCATTTTAACGTGATGAAGTAAAATGTATTCGAGTAAAAATGTTACATTATGTTGATTATAAAACTGGCAAAAGAGCTAGTTATCCTTCAGTTTGGGTTAATTATTCATCACTCTACTGAACAAAAGTATGTGATTTGTCACAACTCTCCCTATGTTTACTAAAGCTATTTGATATAGTCTTAGCGTGGGCACAGAAAAAGGGTAGAAGTAGCACATTAGCCTAGGGTGGGAGATAATTAACCGAATCTTAATTATAACTAGCCCCTCCCTAAAACTGGTGATTTTCATAAATCCCCTCTCTGCATATTCTTCTAGTATCACATCATGTTTCTTTTACATTATCATACACAAACAAAACTCATCCGAGCATATTTTATGTACTAAAACGTATATAGGAAGTTTTTATAGGTAATCTACTAAACATACATTCAATTAATTTGAACCATACGAAAATCAATTATTTGTAACCTGGTGTGATCCATGAACTTAGACTTGCAGACATGAATAACGTATTTCCTGATATGATTCTTTTGACTGTTATTTGCTCCCATTTTACTCCCGCAATGCCAACAAATAACAGTCAAAAATTTTTGGCGAAGTTAAAGCAATGTAACAATCAAAGATTTCAACAAAATTAGACCACAAATTAGCAGCAATATTATGGTCAAATGTCTAAATAAAATTGGTGATGTAGACAATAATGTCAAATCAAATGTTTCAAGCAAACAAGCAATGCATTATTGAAAGTACGATAGTGAGGGATGTCAGGATTTAGGTTAGATTTAGTTTGGAAATTGATAGCGGAAGTGATTATTCATCTACAATTTCTTGCTTTTAAGTTTTTTTTCACAGGAAACATTGTCAAGATCAAGTCAAAATTTATCACTACATAAATAGTTGCAATCAAAATTGCATTGTTCCGTACTCTTAGTATTACAATCAAACAAACATAAAAGCTATCTATTGCTTGAACAAAATTATATTAATTATATGAAGAAATAATAAATTCGCACAATAATTTTTTTTCATATGAGTTCATTAAAAAGTTGATATAATAAAATTCAATAACATAAAAAAAGTTATAGAAAATTAAGGTATAAATTTTGACTAAATTAAATTTTTATAAAAATCAATCGTAAATATATGTTCAATACAATTGATTTAAACGTATTTTAATTTGAAGATTAATTTTCTATAATCTAGTAATTTGAAGGAATAAAAAAAATTTCATTGATTTCAATCATACAATTTGATGACATCTAGCAAATAAGGGTGTCCAAAAATATTTTCTATTTTTTATTATAAACAACATGATCATACTTAATCTTGGTGTAATATTGAATGACAAAATAATTTTTTCATTAATTTAATGAAATTCTTTAACTCTCAAAATTTATCACAATTACTATTTTCACTGTTTAAAGTTTAATTTTTCCATAATTAAAGGTCACATATAGTTTTCAACTCCTAACACTTCTATTAGATAGCTTAATATATATTTTATTGAATTTTATTTTTTTCTATATCAATAATTGATATATGTATTGATATATCAATGTCTATCAATTTACTTTTAACATCACAAATATGATCATGTAATCAATTTCAAAAAATTTACGTTTTTGTTTAGAAAAAATATGATTATAATGATAATTTTACTTTTAAGATTTTTATATTTTTTCCATATTTATATATTTTATATTTTTAAAAAAATTATTGTGAAATATGCATTTAATGAATTTTCAAAGCAACTTCATGAGACATTTTTGAATCAAAGAAGGAGTATGTTGGACTAATCAAGTTGATCTCACTTCTTGAGAAGTGTATATTAAAAAATTTTGAGATCAGCTCGATTTTGAACTTCTATTTGATGTGAAAATAAATCTACAGCTAAATTTGTGTTAAAATGTGAAGATGAATGTATAATTGTGGTATTATTTACATGGCATAAGATTGCTTTATTATATAACACTTCCACATCAATATAACTTGTATAATTGTATGATAAAAATTCTTTAGTAAGCCGATTACTACAAGTGTGAGATTGTAGTATGTTAATAATCTGGATTCGAACTCAAATATCATATTTATCTGGGAATTGTCTAACTGACCTCTTTTGAATTTAAAAAAGTTTTTTATTATCAAGAATTGCGCTCAACATCAAAATCCAAGATCCAAACTCCATGTGAGCAATGAATAGATGTTGTAAAATCGTTCTTGTTTGCGAGTTCCAAAACTATTCATTCTTCTTTATATGACTGTGTGCCAGATGATTGAAATAGACACATCACAAATCTTGAAGACCAGCTCAACGCAAAGAGCAAACATACACATTTGTCAGTTTCATTGACGAGAGATTTCATTCTTTTCTCTTTGTGTCTATATGTTAGTCTAATGAAAAAAGTCACATGACATATTCTTTGTGGACAAATTTTAAAGATCATCTTGACGCAAAGAATAGACAGTCCCGTTTGTTAGTTTCATAGTTGAAAGATTTCATTCTTCTTCTTTTGTGTTTGTGTGTGAATTGATCAAAAGAATTCATATCACACATCCTTTGTGAACACATCTTTAAAATCAATTTGACACAAAGTGCAGATTGTCAATAAGTGACATTTATAATTTGCATGATCTATGGGCTATCTTTTCATTGAGCTCAATTCTGTGAAGATCTTGATGCGAGACATCGACAAGCTAAATCAAGATGTTAAACATTATAAGCAACACATAAAATACTTATCAAAGTAAAATTGATAGTTTTTAATCATTTATCTTTCGGTTGGAAACATGATCTCCTTGTGTCAAAAAATGTGTCAAAAGATCTATGTATAATTGAGTCTGAATCCAACATAAAAAATAAATAATTGATGTTTCAATTTGCAATTGAGTTAAAAAACTATCAAAAATGAGTTCAAATTAAAAATACATGATTGTTTGCTACAAGTGTGATATCAGATTCTCATGAGACTGCGTGAGATTTTAAATTCTTGAAGTAGGACTATAATCAAAATAGAATATTAAAAAATGCAATTTGGGAGCTTGTTATATGCAAGCTAATGTCATATCAATATATTGCAAGTGTTTCGCATGCAATATGACAATAATTTGCATGCGTGATGATTATATTGGATGTAAGAAGGGAACACGTTCAATAGATGAGTTGTATGCAGCATCTTAGTCATCTCAAAAGAAAATATTCAATAAATTAGTTGGATGTGGCATTCCGACCATATCAAAAGAAGATGTTTGACAGATAAGTTGGATGCGGACTTTCAATCATCTCAAAAGATGTTACAATTAATCAATAATATGTCGGTTCTAACTATCAGCAACTAGAACAAATTAGTCTGCATGAATTTTGTTGAGGATTTTGATTTCTTGAAAAGGTAAAAACAACAAAAGTTTGATACAATATTTGCACATATTATTCACAACACGACTATGTCATTTGTCGACTTTGAGCATCAAGCATGAAGGTTGTTTCTAAATCGTTTTTTGATTGCTTTCAATTAACTTCTACGGAATCTACAGGTGGTCTATAGATGCGGGATGAATTCTTATATGTGATAAACAATATTATTTTCACACTCAACAACATGTTGTTTGATCTGTCTTGACTTGGACCGCGGCACAAATGTGCAAGATAAACATGTGATCAATTGGATAGTTTTTCACTAATTGCAATATTTTTGGAATATTTTACAATGGAGTTGCGTATAGATACTGCAATGAATCCATTAGAGAAGGTTTTGAACTGCAAACTATGACTTTTGAGAAATACTTTCAAGGCTCTTGATCATTTTGTTTTATGGAGTGATAGTAAAGTGAATAATAACTACCATGCATCAAGAATGAACATTTTGTTAATCCACAGATGTACTGCTTCTCCAATTATTCATCAAACGCCATGATGAAGTTTCGCAATGAATATTTTAAATCAAACAAGTTTAGGTTTAACTACGATTGTGCATTTCATGCAATCTACAAACATTGCATGGCTGTATGCAACAATTTCCAAGAGTGGATTGCGTTTTAAAACAGATCATATTTATAATCAAAATGGTAAAGTCGTTCCATTTTTTGTTAAACTTCGTAGACAAAATGTGCATGGACAAATATTGGAAGATGTATATGCTCATACTCCTTGCAAAGATATGATGAATTACTGTTTATTACATCATCCCGCGTGCTAGCAAAGTCAAATGCATGTAATAGACATGTGTATCGTTGCCACGTACAATTATTAACTCACATTATGATATTGATATATGCTACAAACTGAAACTTTGGTTTCAAATCACACTCGTTGAAAAGATGTACATTTAGGGTTTAGACGATATGCTCATGTTTGAAATATTTAGAGTAATATGAAGCAACATTTTGTGTTACACATGCATGTTTCGCATTAAGACTTTCAATTTTTCCAATCAATTATGCATTGGATTTAAGTGACAACGAACACAGTGTGTTGATGATTCATCAGAACTTCTTGACAACGTATACAAAGATCTATGCTTTGGCATTTGCTACTGATTCATTATTCCCATCCATGCTGTCATCGTGCGTACAATGATTGTGACAAAGTTTAATCTCTTGCAACTTGGGAAAGTTTTTTGATCAATCAGATTTCAAAAGCTGCATTCAACGGTCTCACAAATGACGACGAAGTACTTCAGCAAAAATTCTTGAGCAAGTTCGGCACGTTCATTGTGCACGAAAGACAAAGATGATGATTTCAATGACATTGTTTTCAAGCCGTCTCATGTGTGGACCTTATCTGACGATTATTACTACAGCGTCATCACAATACAACTATCTACATTGCACAAGAATTCTAACAATGGCAAGAGAGGGTGAACACAATCACAAGATGGATAAGCGCATTCATAGCCGTTCCTGAACTAAGTTAGGCAAACACAAGATTGGAGACCGCCATTCCCTAACTCGAAACTACTCAGATCCTCAAATCTCTACAAGAAGAGATACAGAGTTTTGCAAATAGCTGCAGTAACTTCTTCAACGATGGATTTGAATCTAAACTTGATTAGAAAGAAGATGCAAGCGGTGGTAGCATTGACGAATTACAATGAGATATCTGATTGCATCAACGTGATGCATGAGAATATCTTCGAGGTAGAAGAGTAGATGATGGATGAGGATAAAACTACGACTTATGTGGATCTCTTACCATTGTATAATACATTTGGTAGCATATTGTATTATTCAGCACATGCCTTATGAATTATACACACCCATAGACTTATGTTATTGTAAAGTTGTTCACCACAAAAATTGTATGGTGCGGATAGAAGTAAATAAAAAAAGTCAACTCTGTCATAGAAACTCCCTAGTAATACTAAAGTAGGGCATAGAAATGAAAACTTTCACTAATACCTTACATCTATTTCTATTGGTCTCTTTGATGTTAATAATCTTGATTTATCTGTAGGTTATGACTAGTTTTATCGAGTTTATTGAGAACATTGTTACAAGAAAAAACAGCCCATCAACTTCACTTTGTGTATGTTGACAAGTTCGCTGGCGTTATATATGAAATCTAAAAAACGCTTTTGTGACAAACATTATTATTTGCATTAAAAAATATTTGTAAATAACTAATGTATATATATATATATATATATACAAAAACCTCTTCATATTTACCATGGTCACAATCTCTGTAAAGATGTCAGCTTAGTACGTAAATACCATGTGGTTTAGCTCTGTTCCTCCTCTGCTACTAAGAGAGGACCACCTCTACTACAACTTTGTATAGGTGATATTTATCACTTGCTGACCTGACCTTCAAGAACCGGGCAAAAATTTCTATATGAAGCCAGAAAGCAATTTGTGAACACGAGTTTTAGTCTACCTCACGATGTCAAGAAGGTGAGGCTCCATGTGATGCTGAGAAGCGAGAGAACACTCCTGTTGCTAAAGTCGGCTACTCTCTGTCAGAAGCCTCCACGTCCCAAACTCCCAACTCAAAGACGCCTCTAATAACCGCAGAAGAGGGTAATGAAACGGGCTTAAAATGTAGGAATGCGCAATGCATACGTAAGTTTACCGCCAGTGTGACGATGGCTGGCCTTGAATACAAACTTCATTGAGTCTCACTTCTTGCAGTCCTGACGTCTAGGCTTGATCCCGATTTGTCCTGAATGATGTTATCACCAGTACTCTTTACGAAAACCATGTATATTGATTATGCATCAGTAAGAGAATTGGTATCATATCACTGCGGTGATTATCATCATGTTTCTCTATATATCAACAACAAACTTCGCATTTCTGTTCGAATCATGTCCGACAAAGTACTACCCAACAGATGTACAAGTTTATTATAAAGAAGAAAATTAGAAAGTTAACTAACCTCTTTTAAGAACAAGGCAAAATAACAAAATTGGTAATTACATCATGTCACTAGAGCACCTCGTGTACGAAGCAGAATAGAGATTCACTCTAGAAATGGGATCAAAACCACATTTACCCTACTCGCGATTCATATCTTTTGGAAGTTTGAGCGTCGAACACTGCAACCAGGTGTGATCCTGCTCTCCAGTCCATGAAGTGCAGCAGGACTCCGCGTTTCGTTCGTTAGGACAATTTGGTGCACCGTATTTTCACCTAGTTTAGGGGTGATCAGATGCTAACTGCGATAATATTCAGATCGCAGCGCAAACCTGCAAGGAAAAAAGCGAAGTAAATGATGAGGACATTCGGTTCATTCCTGAAGGTGTGCGGAGCACAACATTCCATACGGACGAGAAAAAAGCTCCTTCACATCTTCAATAAAAGTAACAAATAGTAGGAACTCCCACATACCTCTCCACCGGAAAAGAATTTGACCATTCAAGCCATATCGATCATTACAAGCATACACTACCAGGCATCTTCAAAACCATCTTCGTCTCCAGCTTCTTCTGCCATCATTATTTGCATTCGAGCGAATTCAACCTGCTCAAGAGCGTCACCGTCATAAGATAAATACTGACATTTAAGCTCACTGAATTCAAAGAAAATCCCAAACAGGCAAAAAGACATTCCCAACACTCCTTTGTTGCCTACCTGAGAATCTGAGAGGCGCAACTGACGAGTGGAAAAGAAGACAAGCAGAGGCTCAGACAAGTTCGAAGTTTCTTTGCCCGAGCCTTCAACGGTCCATTGTGATTCAACCATCCTGTGTACCTCGAATTCAGCTAGAAAACCATTGGAAGCAAATAGTCTCTTCAAGCATGCTCTCGTTTCTACCTGCACACACAGGTGCATATGATAGTTCAAAATTAAATCCTTGAATTTTGTACCATTCTTTCTTTCATGTTACGGAGCCTACAGGCTCAGGAAGTAATTGAATCCCAGATCACGAACAAGGATAAATATCACAAACCTAACTGAATGTTTTGTTCACAATGTGGGAAATAAGTGCATCTTTATCGAAGTCATACGTACATGAAGTAAAAATCGTGAGAGGAATGACAGATCTCACCTCAGTGCAAATAGTAGCTGGGACCACACCCATGAACAGTGAATCTTTCATCAAGAAGCTGCTTGCAACTGGTAGAATCTTCTTCAAACAGCCCTCGAAAAAGGCATTCCGCATCTAGCACAACATACATGCCATATCCAATTTATTTTACTCTGTACTCTGTGGCAGTTTTAGCCCACAAAAGAGCAATCGTTTTACAGCATTTTAGCTATCGCACCTACAAACTTATGTCAGATTTTCATCGGACCTGCGCGATAGGACTTGGCCTGAACCCTCAGGTTGAAGCAGACGGGTCTCAAAATATTTGCAGTTCGTCTAGAGTAGAGTGAAATACAACCGTTTTTTGCATTCGAATCGATAATAATTATGTTTTAACGAAAGTTGAATCAATTAGATGGTAGCCCTAATATATGAAGGTTACCTCTAGCACCCAGACACTGGGCTTTTCTCCGCTGTAGCCCATCCTTGACAACTTTTGACCCCAATCTTCATCGTCGTTGTCATCTGATGAAAAGTCCGTCGGGACGTGTTGTAGTAAACACGATCTCGGCACAGTGATTCCGGACGCTTCGCCAACCATGAGACGAGTACGTGGTAAGTCTCACGATGGACAGCTCTAGATGTGAGATGAGAACATTGCCATTCACAATTGAACATATGAACACCGTTCATTTCATTCTGACATGAAGCTACAGAATAGACAAGTACGACAACTGTCCAAATCAAAGGACGACATCAACAAGAACAACAACAGGTTTCTGTGCATACAGTACCTGCCATCTTTCTGAGAGTCGTATCGTGCATGTGTACGGGGGAGAGGTCGAAAATCACACATGGAGATGGCCAATTCAAGCGGTACGGTCTGGTGTCGGTTCCGTCTGTCATGAGAACAATCTGTTCCAAGTTAAGTAATTTCAGCCTACAACGCGTCAGCTCAAATCAGAACTGACGCTGGATCAACTTCAGCATCCCCGAATTTCTAACACAAAGTGGACAAATACCTGGCGAACAGGGCCACCTGCGGTGTTTACTGCGTCCATCAGTCGATCATCCAGATAACCCGTCATGGAGAACGGTCCGCCGTCCTTGCTCCTGCTCTCAGTTGCGCCCTCTGCATTTCTTGCTGTCACAGAGCACACGTCATGTGAGAAATCGAAATTGACTTTCAAACTGAGACGCAATGTAGGTTCACATCATAATGGGACTGGAGACAGTATTCTCCGATTAGAGTCTGCTGAACTGCCCTTTCTGAAATGCTTAACCGACCCGTTTGAATTCAGCACTTCGAAAGAAAGACCTCATGGCTCGATTAATCACTTGAGCTGCAATTCAGCCGAGATGCGACCTTGACCGGTGGACACATCGACGGCTGCTCAATCCTCGGACAATACGGAGCTTAAAAGCAAGACAGGTTTCCAGAATGTTAAGCGAGAAATTATGCGTCAGCCACCTTCTTTAATCGACTATGGCGTCGATATTCTCGGAAGGGGCAACCACTGCCACGAGTCATACGGACGAATGTAACATTACATCGACTTCAAAATGCAGCTAATTTTGCAGCGCATTGCAGAGCTGCCTCGGTGGAGTCAAAGCTCCAGTGGGATAGAGTCATTATTACATGTGAAGTTTCCTTTCAAGAAAAAGTCGCGGCAGCCTGGTCCTCATCGTTATGCGGTGAAATTCATCACCTTCGAAATATCGTCAAGCTTCCACGGCCACATCGAAGATCAAACCGCAAGCGTCGTTGCATCTTCTTGCGCTCTCTTCCTCTAGACAGAACTCTCGCTTAACAGAACAGAGGACTCGAGAGACAGAACGCCATCGATCCAGAATGTGAGAGACCAAGAACCTCACCTTCCACGGGGCCCGTCCCAGTCCAGGCGAGCTCAGATGAAGCAGAAATTCTACCGCTCACCACTCTTGTCCCAGAAATCTGCACCCTCCGCCTCCTGGAATCGAAGCAGCTTCGCCCTGTCACCGGCAGCGGTCGGGATTGGACTTCAACTTCGAGCGAGCGAGTGCCATATCTGAGAACTGGCATTGACATGGCGCCGAGACTCCGTCCCGCGGAAATCCACACACTACTCGTCGTTCTACCCCGTCGGAGTCGAATACCCTCCCTCGTCGACGCACACACGCCGTACACACTTCCCCTCCCTGTCCCCGCTGCCAAAAGTCTATTCCGCAGAATCTCGGATCCGTCGTGGACAAAGTGACATGGCAGGAACATACCGGCCGCGTCAGCTCATCCACATTCGCCGGTCCCCGTCTTCCCGTCTTCCCCTCTTCAGTCAGCCGTCATCTCCACCGAAAGCGAGTCCGGTACGAGTGAGTGATTTTCGACTCCATCACCAGAAAGAAAAAAGAAAATACATGAAATTTATTGAAAAATAATAGAGCACCGTTATCGTTTGTATATCTTCATCCTTAAAAAAATAAAATTTGATCAGTTTATTTCAAATCATTTTCAAAGTTAAGAAATTAAAACTTTTATATAATTTCATTTATTTCAATATAAACGATATATTTAAAATCTTATCTAAATAATAATAATAAATAATATGTTTACGATTGTATGTGCATATTTGTATGATAAAAAATTGTCGATCGTCTTGTGCCGATCGACACGATGCGAGGAATGAATGCTGCCTCGATGCGGCGGAGGCTCGAGTGACGGTCGTATCTACCTATGTTCATTAAGTACTAACTACCTTGTGCCTATTTCTACAAGCGTGCACCGTTGTTCGCTAGTAGCCACTTTCGCTTAATGGGCAGGTGGCAGTATCCGTCTCATGACAGTGTTTTTGTTGCTGAGTTTCTTGAATTATCGATTCTGGCTTGGAGTTTTTTTATTTTGTTCTAACTTATTATCATGTTGAATGAATGAATTTCTTCGTGTCATGTTTTTCCACATTCTTAGGAATGAGATGATATGACAGGCGTCGATCTGTAAGAAATTCTCCTGCCTTTTCACCCTGAGCTTCTACTCGTTTTGTAAACTTCAGTTTTTCAATCGTAAATGAATATAGATGCAAAAGGTAGGAAAAGCCTGATAGGAAAAGAATGCCCTCCACTTCTTTGGATGTTTCATAGAATCTAAAATTGGTAGTTTAGTTCGTGACAGTGAGAAGAACCGCTTTCATCTTCTAACTTGCTTTCTTCAAATAAAATCTGGATAAATCTTCAGAATCTATTTCACTCTTGGTATAACATGATGTGCAACTTGACAAAGTTTATGTAATACAGTGTAAACATCATCTATATTTTGTAAGTTTATAATGTGGTGATCCCCCCTGTTACCTCATTTATCGTGTCTATTCTTCATACTATGCTCATCACTTTTTGATGCCAGTAGTATTTTCCAAATGTTTTCAATAGTATATAACACTTACATTTTATTGTAGAACCATAATTAGAAATTTGAGGCTTTGAACCTGCTAACAGACAAGAGTTCGATTGGTGCTAAAGTGACTTACCCTGCTATAAAGAATTAAAATTGAAATATTTAAGTAAGTGAATAAACGATCTATGTAATATGATGTTTAATGTAATGAATATGTTGTGATACATATATGTTCAACAATTAACATACATTGTGATATTTAAAGTAAGGTATAATGAGATTCATATATATATATATATATATAACATCTACAAAAATTGTAAGTATTTGTTGGAAATAATTCGCTCTATGTATTTTTACTACACCTAACAGATTAAATGTGAGTATATTTTATTTTAGTATTCTATTCAAGTTATAATTTATAAATTACTGGACCTATAGTATAATATCTTTACTTCTGGGAATGTTGATTAACTAGAGTCATCAATTTCTATCATCATAAAGTGTAAAAATCTTTCCATCTACTTCACACGCTATTGATATATATTGAAATCCACCACAAAAGAATTTCTCACACACCCCTTAATGGTTGACCTCAGAAATCCTAAATCTTATGGTTTATCTCTTACAATTTTCTTTTCATTTAGTATGATATAACTTGTCTTTTCTTTCAAATGTCGGATATCAAGTATTCATAAAGGTAGAAATTAGATGTCTATTTACGATATATCATTTTTCTATTTCTTTTTCACAAATTTTTTTTGTTCAATGCCATTAACAACCATTTGCACCAAGTAGACTGACAAAATTTAAACTTATCACATATACTGCACATTTCAACTACCTTCCAAAGTAGTTGAAAGCAGTTAGCTTCACGCCAAACATCTTTCATAGTATTATTGTAGCTGTATTACAATGTGCCTTTTTCTCCTTGCTTTAATTGCATTGCCGGCTATCGAAAACAAGAATAAAGAATTCACTTCACACGACGGTTTTCTTGCCCTATCCACTTCTTCTTTTTTAGACTAGTGAATTTATTGTTCCAACGTACAATCAAGTTCATTGTTACTAATAAAATTGTTCAATGTGAGAGAATGAAGCCATTGCAACTGTTTGGATTTTATAAAGTGAGAACAATTTACAAAGCTTCAAAGAACGACTCTAAGGTCTCCATGTCTACTAACTGCCATAATCAACATATGTATAAGCACTTCCAGTTCATCAAACGGAGTCACGTCTCTTAAAACAAGGTACGAAATAAAGGGATAAGCCTGAAGAAAAAAATAATTGGGAGAAAATAGCAAGATTTTCTTTGAATTTGTCTAAGTAAACAAAACGTGCTGCATCCACTAGATTCCCTCTTTCAACATTGGGGCAGTTTTCGACGTAAAGTTACTTCAATTTCGTGATGCGTAAAAGAGGAACCTGCAGTCCTTGATTCTTAACAACCAGAGTCTTTAAACTCTTTCAGAACTGAATTCTTAATCCCTTTAAAAGCATGTGACATCCACTTTATGATATTGGTCTACCTCTAACGAATTTATGGAATCTGATCCGCAGACAGTGACCATCAGTTCACTGATGAGCTGAATACAAACAGTGATGATACACTTCTGAAACATGGCCGAAATGCCTGTGCTCGAGAACACTGGATTCGGATCCTCTCGGTAGAATGATAGCTTTTAATTCTCTATTTCTTAACGATATTCAGCTCAAACCAACAAACCGGCATCAGTGAGTCTCGAATCTACGGTCCGCGTCGGTGCTGGATTAGAAAACGAGTAAAGCCGATGTGACGGATATTCCAAGATTAATAAAATAAAGTTCAGCCGCATATCTCCCCGCGCACCAGTCCAGAGCTTCAGTCATACAAATTGCGTCTAGTATCCACTGACAGTGACGTAAGAAACATATAGCATAACTGACTGCAGACCCCATCGAGCCTTGCATTGTACATGGGGTCACGTTACAATAGCATCCCAGGAAATATAATAAATGTCCGGAATATCTACTTGAAATATGACATTCTCTCCTGGACTATACCAAGAAGTACTCTATATTCAACATCTAAAATGTATCGAATTATAAATTATTATCAAATGATATGAATAGTGCTAATATCGGCTGGTACGGTGGTTCTCATCAACATTTTAGAACCATTCAACTAAAGTGTCCATCAAATTCCAATCTAGAGGAAAAAAGAAATCAAATTCCAATCTAGAGTAAAAAAGAAAACAAAAGAAGATGTGATCAACCGAAAACAATATATCTATAAAGTATTTTAAAATGAACCTATTCTTGTTGGTTACAAAATACACCACAGTAATCTGTTAATCAAAACAAAAATACATCTGAGTTGACTGGCATGAATACAATGGATAACTAGATTTAATTTTGTTTTCACTGTCAAACTATTCAGGAGGAATGAATTCGCCAATTTCAGCAAGACATACTGTCAGTGATCAACAAGAGGTAGGGTTCACGTAGAAATAAATACCGCAGAGTTGAGAGTCTGAACTAATTGTGGGCAGTGGGTGACCTGCTCAACCTTGTTCCCAAGCGGCACCCCACCGCTGCAGTCAAATGTGTGATGACTCAACGGTGCAGCAGTTCTCGTGTGTCGACGAGGGGCTGATCAGTGTCGCACTCCATTGTCTCAATGCGTTCGCATTGAGACAGGGAGAAGGCACAGATTGTCTCTCAAGAAGGAAATTGCGATCCCGCATCTGAATCCGGGAACAGAGAATTCTGCTCGTTCGGCCTTTCTCTGCCATCCCGCCTCTCCTTCGCCTGGGCTTCGTGCTCCGCGAGTTTCCCTGTGTAAAGAGGATCGCTCTCATGTCTTTTCTGTTCTGCGCATGAAGTTGTTCTGAATTTGAATTTGCATGTTCGTATGCGGAGGTCCGGCGTCAGGGGACCTCGCTGCTCACGACGTTGCTCTTGTTAAGTGTTTTGCATACTTTGTTTGTGTAGGGAAGCGCACACTTTTCAATTTGCTCGTCTCCTGAACTCGACTTTCGCACGTATCGGAAAGCTCAGGAGTAAATAGCATCTTCTTGCAGTCCGAGTACATTTATTTCAGTAATTGGTGAGATCGCGTCTTTTGGAGAAAAGTTTGCGTCTGTGAAATTGCTCCCATGTAGAGAAGATGCCGATCATGCGAAGAAGGTCCGTGGTCATGGAGCGAGGACAAGAAATTCTGCTTTGGCTAAACCCTTGGAGTTGGTGTTGGCATTTGAGCGCTCACCGGAGTCAGATTCGATGTTTCAGGGCAGAAGGCTTCATTCGAGCGTGATGACGGGATGAGAGACGCAAGGAGCAAGCTTTAGAGCGGGCGCTGAAAGCAGCTTGACAAAGCGAAAAATTTGCTTTTTGGTTCTCTGGACAAAGCGACCTGAATTGCCATATTTTGAGTACACAGAAAGAGATGGCAGCCCATTCTTGGATTCCTGGAAATGTAGTTGGATGGCCACCAGCTCTGAGTCTTCACACCCGTCTTCTTGGATTTGTGAGAACTGTCCTTCTACGCCAAATGGTAGAACCGGGAAATGTAGTATGCGACCTCTTCTGCGGCCGCGGACTCGATACGGAGAGATGGGCCGAATCCGGAATTGGACGGTATATCGGTGTTGACCTATCGGCATCTGCTTTAGAAGAGGCCCGAGAGCAGTGGGAACAGCAGGAAAAACCGTTTCCAGCACACTTCTGTGAGCTCGATCCGTGCATGGTCGATCTCCAAGATCAGCTTCAGGACTATGGCTTGCCCGCAGACGTCGTTTGCTGTTTCTCACATTTGCAAGATTGTTTCACGAGTGAAGATATGGTCCGACGCCTTCTGAAGAATGTATCCGCGGTTTTAAAATCTGGGGGCTATTTTTTTGGAACATGCCCCGACTCTTCCACCATTTGGTACAAGTACCAGAAAGCAGTGGAGGGAGCCATAAAAGCTGGCGTCTTGAGACTAAGCCACTTAGACGGCCCACTACCCTGCGTGCGCACTGATATATACAAAATAAGCTTCGAGGACGACAGGTTCTACTCTTTCGGATCAAAATACTTCTTGCGATTTTCTGATGATGGTCTTCCACCCCAACCTCAAATACTTGTACATTTTCCTAGTCTTATGAGGCTGGCCAAAGAGTTCGATTTGGAGTGCGTGGAATTGCGGAATTTAAACGAGTTTTATGAAGACCTTCATGGTCGTTTCGATGCTGAATTACGGAGCAGCTGCGGGCCAAGAGGGTACCCTGTGCTTGATGCCAGAGGGCGTCTGAACGCTCAGGCTCTGGATGTTCTGAGCTTGTACACTACGGTCGTTTTTAGGAAGACGCGTCCGGCTCCTGAATTTCTTCCGTTATCACCACAGACCGAGGACTGTCGGAAGTCATTAGGTGCAGAAACCACTCTCTCCGTGTACACGAGACGAAAAGCAGAACATGTCCCCGAGCATACCGATGCGATAATACCAATCGGGATTGACAGCTCGAAAGACGATGAAAACGAAAAGCCCTGCGAGGGCGGACGTCAAGGCAGTGACAGTTCCGAAACTCATACCTACGTCGGTGCTGATGGTGTGATCTGGCCCGATGATGTAGACGAGTGTTCGGGGTATGCGCGAGGCTGATTTGGGGGAGAAAAGAGAATCCATCGACGAGCATCCGGATGGTTCCAGTGTTCATAGACCCCATGCACCCAAAAACGTATTCAACGGAAAGTACTACACGCGATCCGCTGGGTTGCGAGAACACCGGGCTGCTCAAATGGCGAGCGCTCATGTGGCAAATGTTGACAAGAGTTGCAAACCTGCTCAAGCATGCAGGCACGAAAGTGAGCCTATGCACGATATTATTTGAAGACATTCGTCTTTTTGAAGACATTTCATCTGGCGTCTCTTTTCAGTCCCTCCGATGTTTCTCGGTATGCAGAGCTGGGAAATCCGAAATCCATGTACATATGTTTTTTGGCTTTTCAGCCAATTCTATGGAGGTGTTAGACAGTGTTGACAAGTTCGACATCAATAGAGGAAGTCATTTTTGACGCACTGGCTCTCAGGATCACATGAACTCCGTGACCTTTCAGTCGTGCCCACACTTGTTATTGATCACAATCAATTGTTTGTATAGAGTGACTTCTCGGAAAGAGAAATTATGCCTTTCAAGACGACGAGCTGAATTAAGCCCCTTCGATAATTCAGTACAGTGCGGGGCAAGCGTAGCGAACTCCAACTTTCAGATTGGAACCTTCCATTTCTGTTTTCGATGAACTGAATACGTGCACTTGATCCAGATACCGAGCATAGATCCTGCATATCGAGTTTGTAGACTTTGAACTCGGTGGGTCCTCTAAATCTGAGAGAATAGTGTGAAAGTGCTAGGATCCACCATTCTTCTATACCATATTTCAGACTGGAGACATGGCGTCTTAGGATCCATCTGACGCCATGCGGTGCCTGGAAGCAACCGGGTCCGAGTACGAGAGAGTGAGACCAGGGGAGAGACTCCAACACAGGACTTGATCATATCCTGGCACTGGTGCTACCATCGGATTCCACCACCTTGAAAGAGATGCTATTCTTATGTAATGTCTTCATCCTTTTTAAGAGGCAATTACCATACTTGATGATCTGTGGCATATTGTCGAACCTGCTACTACATTATGCTCCGGCCTGCTTAGTTTAGTCGGGTGCCTAAATTACCTAAGTTAGATTAATTTAGTCGCACGAGTAGGCCTTTGTTTAGGCTTAGTTTAGACGGTGGGAAATGTGAGTTTTCTGAAGCATTTAGAGTGCATAAAATGGAGCCATGTGCAATGTGCACCTTGAGTTCAATTCCTACCTGGCCTTTATTCAGGTTTTGAATCACACTGTTTTGGAAATCATTCTCTGTTCAATATTACAATGTTGTTCTCCTGAACTTACAGTAGCCCAATGTGATTTCTGTGATTATCAGCAATCCAGCTCTACGAAGTAACTCTAATTTGCCATCCTAATCCAGCACCCTTGTTTGTCTAAATCTGCCGTCCCAACGAAGTAACTCTAATTTGCCACCGAATCGAGCACCCTTGTTTGTCTAAATCTGCCGTCCCAACGAAGTAACTCTACTTTGCCATCCGAATCCAGCACCCTTAAATCTGCCGGCTCAGGGTGCACATATGGCACGTCCTTGAATCTTCTCAATAATATTCGAGGAACAGTTTTGGTTCTCTGGAAGTTCTGACTGGGTTGACTTAATTACAATCAAGGAAGCACCTGCATTTTTTCATAATAATTTCATCGGCATTTTTCATACTCAAAGGAAAGTCATTGGCACGGAAGCGACAGAACACCTCACACTCCTCTCAATAACTAACCTCGCAACTCACCACATCCCCTCTTACATTGCAATGGAGTTCAAGATCCACTCGATTCATAAAGTCTAGTGCTTGCGGTAGGCAGTTTAGAGAAACGTTTTGGTGGTCTAACATGCCTCAAGTTTTTCCAAAGGTTTTGATAGAAACTGAACGTAGATGACTTTGTGTATAGATGCAGGTACCTTGTAATGGTAGAGTAAAGATGTTTCGTAAATGAAGGGTAGAATAAATAGGCGCACCCGCGTAGTCTAGTTTAGGCGTTTCGGCATACGATCGCTTAAACTAAACAGGCCGGATTATGCTCATATTGGTCTCGCTACGAATTTATGTATCTCGTGTACAAAGTGTCATCGTTTGAAGGGTTACATCTTTCACCTTTTAACAACAGGACGGACGGCGTTTGTAACAAATATTGGTTCACAACGTATTCAATCTGTCAGTTCGCAGTGTTTGGATTGGCTCAGTTTCTCGAATGCCTTCTCCAAGCCATCTAGGACGCAATTCTCTCCGCCTCTTTCGTGTCAAGTTGTTGATCGTGTGTATAAACCATCTTCAATGACAACTCGACTTCGTTCAGTGTTTCTGGGCATTCCAACTTTCACGTGAAGGAGGGGAACTTCTCCAAGATCGCACGGACGCGTGGTTATGAAATTTGTTCGCTCCGTATCAAACCTGAGCGCTTCTTTCGAATCGATCATCTTTCGTGCCTCGGCCGATGCCATTTGCCGAGATTCTCTCGTTTCTTTGACACTCCACGACTGGAGGAGTCCCTTTTCTGTTCTGGTGTGCATTGAGAACTTGGCGGGGTGAGGGCTGACTTGTACCGTTCTTTCACTTGTTTTCCCGCTTTGTGAAGAGGGTGTCTGGAAGAAATGAGTGAGATAGCGTTATGGAAGAGAATTCAAATGTGACTCAGTCTCTTTGTGACGGTTGATTTCCACTCCAAATATTATAGACTCTTCATTTTCCTTTCGATTCTTCAACCAGCATGTTCAATCAGAAGCCAAGTACAGAATTCAATATCTTCGGATAAAAATGATTGGAAACCAATTTGGTGTTGTTATAATTGTTTATCTACAAGAAACTTTTGTTGTTTTCTCAAATCTTGTGATTAGAGACGTGATTTTTGCAGTGAATTTGTGACATAAATTCTACGAAAAGCTAGTTATCTCACTATATTATATAATTATATGTAATTATATATATATATATATATATATATGATATTTGTTGATAACGGATTGGAAGAGTCTTTCTCGTCTTATCACATTCCTTTGTCCAAAATCTGCACGGTGAATAGGATCTCCACATTCCATGTACTCTTTCCCATCCCGCAATACTTCGCGGCAGATGTTTTCTGTCGCTCGACGCCGTTCTCTTTGTTCGAGGTCTCATCATTCCATGAACTTCCGTGTGGCTTCACGTTCACGCCATAGTTAAGTATTATTTCGCTCTTGCGATGGAGTTCCGACGCGCCGATCTCCAGCATGGCGATAATTCGATTTTACAATGGAGTCCTCTTCATGCGTGGATTGGGGCTTCACTGAAAGAACTTTCCATAACGTTGGGAGAAAATAAACGAAAATAACACTCTCTACAATGCAAACCAATCAAAAGATTAATAATGAGAACTTCAGAATAGATGAGAAAGGTAATGACGTCTGAAAGTGGACTAATCAAATTCAATTAGAGCGTCAACAGTTATACACATAATCTAGTTTTTGAAATATAGATGTCTTCAAACATGTTTCCGACTTAGTCATTAGAGGAAGTACAATCATGTTACAATCTCAACTTTAGAGTGCATTATAAATATGTCATGTATAATGTGTCATATTGTCGACGAAATGACGAGGTCTCAAAAATTGATCAACATAAAACTCATCGAGAGGGTAGAAGAAGTACCGACTTATATGAGTCTGAATAAAATAGATTGATTACATAAATAACTACATTTAGCCCATCAAGTAGATTCAACGTGATTCAATTATGAAACGTTTGTCCAAGTATTCGTTTAGTATGGTAATCGTGAATATCACACTGATGTATAGCAGTGTAGATACTCTCCTTTAATCCAAGATAAAGGAAAAATATGAAGAGAATGCGTAATTGAAGCTCCAACAACTTCATCCATATCTGTTGACTATAATAATCTGCCAACATACATATACATGTCCCACATGACAATTGTTATGGAACCGATTTGTATTTATGTCTTGCATGGCGAATTAATATGGACAATGGAGAATTTGAAACTACAATAACTGACTTAGAGATTTATTTGAATATAACTCTATGAATCTGTTGTAGCATTGTGCTGGTTTTCTTATTTCATTGGTTGGCTTATACTTTGTTTGAATCTTAATGAAATCTTATCACATTCTTTATTCCATAAGGCCAGATATTATCTGTCACGTTCATCAATTCACGTCATAACCACTGGACATATCAGTTCATCGAAAAGGTATTATAATCATATAAAAATTACACTGACAGTGGCATCATGAAAAAATTTGTATTATTAGTTGTAATAAAAATCTTTTTTTTTTTAAATAACGTAGTATACCCATGTTGATATAAACATAAAAATATTTTTCAAATTGGTAATAAAGTCAGTTTGAGTTTCATAGACCCCAAGTTCTTTTTCGTTCCTACTATATCACGTATTCTTTATTTCAAACATTACTCCAAGACATTTTGATTTAATTTCTAGCCCTTAGTTAAGGCTTGATCTGAACGTCAATATCAACCACAACCACAATGCAAATGTAACAACTCTCATCGTCAACTCTGGACGGTGTAACTGCTCTTATATCAACACACCAACCTAACTGTTGATGTACGTTCGTGAGATGTAACAAAAATATCACATCTAACACAATAATATGTATCTCTGCGTACGATGGTGCAAGTGTATATCAATCTTGTATCTTATATCACAAGTGTGTTATACATGTGTTATAACTTTTAGTCATATTAAGTTACCCTAGAGTTATCCTTTCAAAAATAAATATGGTGACATAACTTTTCACATGAGTATCAATATACAGATTAACTCTCAATCCAGATCAAAATCCTTCACAAAAAACATCCACAGATTAGGCAAGATGCTAACACGAAAACAGACAAAAACATTCTCATATTCACTATTTCTACATGAAAGTAAAACGCAAATATTTCAGATGAAACTTGTGCTAGTAACAATCTCTGTACCACAACATGTAATTTTACATCAATGCATATTGTTACATATATAAAAATAATCATTGAATGGTTGGGAGTTCTAGATATCATCAACATAGTTACACAACCAAGTCTAATAATATTCTTTTCAATCATGAATCAGGTCAAAGACTTTCTTGTTAAATCCTTTATGTCATATATTATTATTCCAATTACTTTCAAAATATGTTGAAAGATTAACGGAGTTTTTAACGGAAAATGGATTTCATGCCGAGACATCCTACTTGTTTAATACCTTTATATAACAATTGTGAATGTGATGATGACAACTCAATACGGCTGAATATCGGTTGGCTTTCCCACGTTATCACGTGACTTGATATTGACAGAAACTAATCTGGAGTTATTTTGAGTTGATAAATCACATTTTAATTCAACTTCAACTTACATGCAGCAACGTAAGCAAGCAATATTGGATACAGTGGTAATCCAAAAAGTACGGCAAAGTGCATCAACAAACCACTATTAATTTAATCAAGTATTTGGTTATATATATATATATATATATATATATATAATTATTCATCACAAGTGAGATGAGGATACAAACATAACTTGGCTACCACACTTGGAGTGGCAAGCAAGTGGTGGACAAACAGATTGACTTTGATTGTTGAACGTCAGAATATTTTTTTTGTCAAAATATTTTCTCTAATAAAATATTCCTCATTGAAATATTTTCTTCTAGTATCTATTAACCGTTGATGATCTCCTAGAAAAAAAATGGAAGAACAAAAAGTAAAAAACTGCCACAACTTCTAGCATTCGTAAGACAGAAAGTAAGTCTGGAGGAGGAGATTACGAGATTCCAAGGTACCACGGAATTTGTTACTACTTGCTTTGGAAAAGATATGTTAAGAGTAAGTTGAAGATCATGAACCTTGGGCGAAACTTATTACCTTCAACAATAGCGAATAGAAAAACCTTCAGAAAAAGGTTTAAGTATCGTCATTCTTCATCAACAACTTTCAATTTTGAAACATGTGAACAAATATGACAAGATAATTCAATTGTTTGAGATATTTGACCATTGAATTCATTACAAGGAACTAATTAACAGGTTGTACGCCTTCTTGAAATTGATGAGCTTCAAGATGAAAGATTTTTGCACCAAGATCCAATATCACATCGACTCATTTGTTTATGTTATGATAGAGTTCAAAAATCTTGAGAAGCAGATATTGGATTAGAGAACAGCTTTCCATCTACTTAGCTCATTGCATGCATTATATTACTACTCCATTGTGATAGACAAATTATCACTTACAACGAGGTTGTAAATGAATGATTTACAACAAAAGATGATGACATCATCTATTCCCTCAACCATTTTTGGTACAATACTAAATGTAACTCAAGTTAGGTATATTTCAGTAATGACAATGATGAAAGACGTTTTAGTACCAATGGTAGATCCAAGTACAAGGATAAGACACTTGAGAGAAGATGGTGTGTTGGAGATTTGGCAAGAATGATCACGTAAAAAAAGGAATATAATACTCCATTGGCAAATGTGATTGAACATTTCAACACGGAGAAGTATGACTTGTTGGATGATGACATGTGATGTTAGAGGTATGTTCTATGCAATACATCAAAGGTGTTGTAATGATGATAGTGTTTGTTTTTATCACATATATTATATTTGAGAGTTTTTTTTGTTTTTGTGAGTATCAAACGGATCAGTCCTTGTAGAAAATGATACACCTTGTAAGATTGAGGTTGTTGGATTTGTGAAAATACACATGTTTGATGGGGTGAAATGTACAATTATTCAAGTTAGGTTAATATTTTATATGAGAAATAACTTGATATCTCTTGGAATATTAGACTTACACGGCCTCAAATGGAGTTCTAAAACTGGCGTGCTTGAGTTTAGAATACGTGATAAGATTATACTTTGAAAACTTAAGCACAATAATTGATACTTGCTATAAAGCAATACCGTTTGTGAGAAAGTTAAATAAATCTTAAGTTGAGATTTTGTATGTGTGGCATTTTACACTAGATACACATGAGCAGACTGGATTATATTAGTTAGTTGTCTTAATCACCTAAATTAGGTTAATCTAATCGCATCAAAAAAATTAATTTAGGCGTTTTGGTGCTAAAAGTCGCATTGAATGGACTTGAGAGCAAGTGAGGAGTTTAGAGGTAGAGAGAATCATCATCACGCAAAACTTGAAGTGGAGCTCCAAGTCTCTTGAGCAAGAGAAAATTTATTTTACAAACTTTGGATTACAACTCGATGAACTATGAAATTGACGTGATAATTGTTTCACAGTTCAATGGCTAAAATCTTCCACGCTTCAATTCCAAACGAATTGAATACTAGATTCTACGGTTTTTTAGAAGCTAGAAAGATCTACACTTTAACTTATTTTGCCCCTCAGTATACGATCGCCTAAATAAACCATGTCTACACATGAGTAATATGTACATGTTACTCCAAGAGGAAAGTTAATTGTTATCTGACATGGTTAAAGTTAGTTTGAAATTTTGCAAACTTTGTGTCATGGAATGGTGTTGATGTTGAGACTCATAGTTTCAAGGAGTAAATTGATTATGTTCATAGTTACGTGTGGTGAGATTGTTCTAAAACTTCACTCTTTGGAAAGATAAACTATGTATTATTTATTGATGATTATTCAAGATTTGTTTGATTTTATAACCTCACACACAAATCTGAGATGTTTAAAATTTTCAAAAATTACAAAGTTCGAGTTGAGGCTTAGATTTCACACAAGATGAAATATTTACGTAAGTATAATAAAAAAAATGATATTATTGAAGAGTTTTGGAAAAATTGTAAAAATAGTAGATTACTCGTCATCTCACCACAGTTTATACTCTGCAATAGAATGTTGTTTCTAGAGTATCAATCAAACAGTGAAAAAGATGTGTATTATGTTCAGTCAATCTAGTTTACCATATGAATTTTGGATTGAAGCTATCAATAGTGTAATTTATTTGGTAATTCTTTTTTTTTCTAGTGCAATCAATTTTTTTAAATCATTTGAATTGAGTCACAAAAGTATGGCTGATTATTATAGTTCAAATTTTTTTTGATTATTTTGTTCATACTGTCATATTCAAGATGAATACTAAGATACATCTTACATCAACATGTAGTTTTTTTAATATGCTAGTGATGTGAAGGTTTATAGGCAATGAGATCCAGTACCATGCAAGGTTATTGTCAGTAAGTGTGTTTTTTTTTGTGAACTTCAGGCTCATCATACTGACAAGAAAAATTTTCCAATCATTGAGGAAGTTTCATCATTATGTGATTAATGATTTGACACAAGGAGAAGATCCGATAAAGATGGAGCAAGTTTTTGAGTAATTGTAACTAGAAGAACAGTTGCATATGTGTTGAGGTTAACTCTAGTTAAAGAGTAACCTCGGGTCCTAGCTATTTATAGCTAGGACGGTCGCCATTGAATTAGGAATAAATACTTCGGCATACGCCATGTACAAGGAGTCTTTTCGTGACAAGATATGAAGTAAAGGTGCTCGTGTTTTTTGTGGACATAACCCTCTTCTTGAAGATGAACCACGTTACATTGTGTGTCTCAACTATTTCCTATCACTGGAGTGTTTTGACGTTTCAATTGGTATTAGAGCCAGTTTTCGATTTGGAGTTTATAGTTTCTCCTTAGAGTGAAAGGTTTTTTAGTTTTATTTTTTTTTGAAGTCAAATAGTTCACAGGTTTTACTCAATTGTTTTTTTTTCTCAACTTGGTTTATTTCAAGTTTGAGACAGTTCAACTACTTAAGTTTTTCATAAAACTATTAGAAACTGTCAATAAATTTTTCAGTAGAACTTAGAGTTTATTTTTTGAAGTTTAACATGTAATTGTCAAAAATGCTTTCAGTAGAGTTTCAAGTTCATTTCTTAGTGAAATTTTTCGAGAGTTTTTTGAAACTTACAATGGTTTGGAGTTTTTTCAACTTCGAGCTGCCTCAAAGGTCTCGTGCAGATTTTGCTCAACGTCGTGTTAGCATTTTCTTGCAATATGCTCCAGCTCGTCTTATTTCAGATTATCTATGTAATCTCCGAAGGTTGGAGTTTTATATTCGTCACTGATGTGACGGTGTTTACTCACCTGATCGTGGAGGTCAAGTTCAAGGTATCTTTTTTTCTCTAAATAGTTTTTCTGAGTTTGCTCGAGGCCAATTCGAGATAGTGGAGTTTTGAATTGGATTGCTGATGGGTAGAAACTCAGGTTCACTCAGTATACCAAAGTCCTAAACTCCCTTTTTCAGTGTCTGCATGTTCGGTGACTGCTTCAAGAAGTTTTTTGGATGCTTCCGCTTGTTGCTGTACGTGTCGAGCATTCGGATGCTGGAGCGATTACCTAGTTCAGGTGGAACCCTCCCTATAAGCTTGTTGAAAGAAAGTAGGGAAATACATCAATCCTGAGACATATGTGTTGGTAAAAGATTCAAGATCAAAACAAAGGAGAGACGAATGCACATGTGCAAATGTGTTGCTTTTCATACGAGCTTTTTTGTTGATGGCTTCTTCTGTGGCATTAGGAGGAATCTTCCAGATATTGTCATGCCTGAGCGTGATCGACATTCCCCTGCCAAGCATCTCTGCGGCACAAGATTCTGAAGTGGCTCTGCAACGTGCTGTACCAGCTCAGAGCCGCCGCGCAATACTCTGATAATCAGGATTGTGATGTGAGTTGTGGACTCTCCGATTGGTAACAAAAGATACTTTTGCCACTTCCTCTTTCTTCGTGTTTGGAGTAAGCGTGTGGACAATCGGGCATCAGATTGCAGGCAGTCACTCGCGCAATTCAGTTAGGGCTTTCCACACCTGTGCGGGTGTAGACAGGGCAGCGGTGCACCCTGCATACGAGGGCAAGCGAGCGGTGCGGAGAGGTATGCTACAGCCCGAGCAGCGGGCTGTTGTGCGGTTAGAGCTTCCCCCGCAGGAGGAGAGCAGTGTAGGTGCATGCAACACAGCCTTACCCCAAGTTTCTTGACTTTTTTGACCTCAGTCGCATTCGGACGTGATCGGGGTACCACAGTTGTGGCGGACGTGGTTGAACCCTTGCGTGGTAGGAGACCAAACGTGGTTATAAAGGGAGTTGTGGTTGGTAGATGAATCACGGTAGTTATGACCAACGTAGTTGCTAAAACTATTGTGGTCGGTTAACCATGGTTTGAGGTTGAACGTGGTTTGTAATCAACGTGTTCGAGATCAAATGTGGTTGGTAGTCAACGTGGTTATGATCAAACGTCGTCGGCAGGGCAATATAGTCAACGGGTGACTGTTGATTGTGTTGACTGCGCCCGTCAATCGCGGGCACAATTAGTTGTGGGTGACTGAGATAGATAGTCACATGTGACAGCCAGTTGCGAGCAACATAGATTGTAAGGTTCATGTCAATGGGTGTGTGTCTTTCAATGAGCACTATTCCTTGAAAGAGGGGGAGAATTCTCATGATCTTTGTACCGACAAGTGAAAAGTTTTATTCACGTATGTAGTTGTGGGGAAGTTTTGATCATTTTGTGATTAATGATTGAGATGTATACGGTACAAGTTAATTATAGTACTGTGAAGCACAACTATATCATGTATTTTATCAGACAAGAATGTCTTAAAAATGATTGAGTTAGTCAAGATGGATGGTAGACTCTCCTGATTGAGCTAGTCAATCTTGACGGTAGACTTTGATGATTTAGCTAGTCAATCTTGACGGTAGATTCTGATGATTTAGCTAGTCAATCTTGATGGTAAACTCTTATGATTTAGCTAGTCAATCTTGATGATAAAATTTGATGATTTAGCTAGTCAATCTTGATGATAAACTCTGATGATTTAGCTAGTCAAGATTGACGATAAACTCAGGTAATTGAGCTAGTACATCTTGATGGTAAACTCTCATGATTGAGCAAATCAATCTTGACGGTAAACTCTGGTGATTGAGCTAGTCAAGATAGACGATAATTTAATCCAACTGATGTGTTGGTCAAAGTTATTTCTATAGAAAGTTTCAGGCGACACTGGGCTATCATGCAGGTTATGCATGGAAAGCGCAGGTAAAGTTTGATAACATAGTATCTTCAATTATTTCTTTACATATTTACTATATCCTATGATGGCTATTGCTTAGTTCTAGTTAACTCTCGTGTAAAGAGTTGCCTTGAACTTCTCGTGGAGTAATAATATAGGTTACAAGATTTCTATTCCCTCTATGCTAGTTGGTTTTTAGTTAGCTCTTTATGTTATTACTCTATCTTGTTATGGCTACGGCTTAGTTCTAGTTAACTGTTGTGTAAAGAGTAGCCTTATGTTATGTTTTTGTCTAGAATTTTCTGCGGAATAATAATGTATATTATAGAGGTTACAGTTCCTTAACGTGAGTTAAAGGGAAGATTGTTTAGATTAACTCTAGTTAAGCAGTAACTTCAGATCTTAGCTATTTATAGCTAGAACGGTCGTCTAGACTGGAGATAAATACCTTAGGGCTCACCTTGTACATGACGTCTTTCTGACAAGACCTAGAGTAAAGTGCTGAGAGTTCTGGGTGGACGTAGCCCTCTTTTCCGATGATGAACCATGTTATTTTATGTTGTTGCGTCTCTCTTGGATTTTAAACATACAATATGGAGCAAGTTTATGAGGAACAAAAACTAGAGTAACATGTTATTGTTGATGAGCCTCAAGTATATGCACCCGACGATAAAAATCAACTAGAATTTTCTACAATGAGATCATGGAATCAGAATAATAGAGCTCTTGTGAGATATGATTTGAGTATTGATTCATCCATTCTTGAACATTATGACATTTGTAGAGGATGTTAAAATTGATATTGGAAACCTAAATGCTAAAGCTTGAGTAAATTGTTATTATGGAGCGTGAGATGTAATCATTGATTGATAACAAGACTTGGAAACTAGTTGAACTTCCTAGGTATTGGGCTTTGATTGATTACAAGTGAGTGTACAAGCTGAAGAATAGTCCAATAGATTACGGAAACATTATCTTTGAAGCCAGGTTGATGACTAAAGGTTTCACACAAAAGAAAGGTGTTGAATATAACGAAGTTTTTTCACTTGTAATGAAATATGCTACAATTGGTCTGGTATGTGAACTAGCTACAATATTTAATCTTGTTTTGATTTAGATTGACGTAGTTACAAAATTTTCTATATGTATATTTAGACTAGTAAATCTAGATGATACAACCTATTGCCTTTGAGGTGAAAGATCAACAAAAGTTGGTTTATAGATGGTTGAAATCACTATATGAATTGAAGCAAACTACTATGCAATGATGTATGATTTGTTGAGTTTATGGAAGCACAAGATTTTTCACGTGGTATGTATGATTCTTATGTATACATAAAAAGAATATAAAAAAAATCTTATTATTCAATATCGTCGATGATATGCTCATCTTGGCGAAGAAACACTTCGACGCAAATAAAGGCAAGAATTTCTTGAAGTTTACAATCAACATGAGAGATTGAATCAATTGAACTTCTTTGATTGATTATATTTAGAGTAATATAAGAGAAAATTAGGGATGGTCATTTCTATGTATTTAGAGAAGAAGAAGCTATAGTTTAGAGAAGTCAAGTACTTTTCCATAAACAAACGACTAGATTGAGCACTAAACATATTGATTTTATATTCAATGAAAATTTTAGCTAATTACTCAAAGTTTGGTAACTACAATAAATCCATGAATCATAGAACAACCAAACATTCAACTTACACTTGAAAGCTTCAACACGACAGATGTAATCATCTTTAGTTTGTTAAAATGAAAGTAGAGAGTATTCAAGATTGATTAGGGTAGATGATAGTGAAATATTCAGTGTTACGTCAACAATTCATGTGATAGTTGAATGTGCAAATTAGTTAGTTAGGAGTTAGTGTTAGTTAGTAGTGACATGTCATCAATCCGTGTGCTTGTTAAATAATAATTGAATGTGTTACTTGGGAGCGACATGTTAGTAATCTGTGTGTTCATTAGGTATGTCCGCCATGTCATCAATCCATTACCACTAGTAGAGTATTGGATGGTGGGAAGAATACATTATGTGTATGTGTTTGAAGTATATGTAACCGGAAGGTAAACATATACAAGATATCTCATATTCAGGGTTTAAGTTTCATCTTTAAGTTTTTCTTCAAACCTTCATGTTACAGCAAACATTAGAGTAGTATGGACTTCTTTTGCAATATGTTTCAAACTTTCTACCGTTCATTGTTCAACTGATGTCATTGAAATAATGAAAATTATCTTATGTTACTTATGACCAAGTCATTGGCAACCTTATGTATTTAATGGTGTGTACAAAGTATGATATTGTTCTAGCAGTGGACAATATGAGCAATTACATGTTGAATCTTGAAAAGTTTCATTAGTAAGTTGTGAAATGTATTGTTAAATATTTGAAAAGTACTAAAGATTGTGATTTTTTGTTTGAGTGTTTATTAGATAATGTAAAATCCTTATATGATTATATTGATATTGACTTTGGATAAGAGAAAATCTAGAATTGCGTATGTTTTTACACTTAGTGGTAGAATCAATAGTTAGAGGATTATCTTGCATAAGTTTAATCTACAATAGATTTTGAGCATATAACAAAGATAAAAACGACAAAAAAATTTATTTCGCTAAATAAGTTTATCATTGAAATCTGATTGAAATATAACATTAGTAATGTTCATTGTGATAACTAAAATATTTTATACCTTGTTGTAAATTAAATAATAAATTTTACTAAAGATAATCATAAAAAATTTAATTTGAAATTAATATAAATTTTTATCATTTGATTTGTAACAAGTTCATATATATATATATATATAATCAATATAAAAGTTATTTTTTTAATTATATTTTAATCATGTATCAATTCTAATAAAGTTTATTTTCGACATTATTTTTTTGTTAAAAAATTTCACTTTGAATAATTATATAAATTATGGAAATTAATATTTCTTCAACATGAATTAAAATATAATTTGAATTAACAATTTATTTAACATGTCATAGTTTAACTGCCACTATAAATACTTGGAATCATTTTGATTGTATTTTATGTATCTGCATAGTGATATGACGCTTTAAGAGCATATTTCGATTACGTTTCATGCTGAATTGCACTAAATTGTGTGATGGAGTACTACGCATAACTCGGTACGAAGTCGTAAGATACATCAATCGTTTCCTACTTGGCCGACATGGAACTCTGGATATTTAAATTATCACTCGGGTAGTAAAATGTGAACAATATTAGTATAATATAGTATAAATAAAGTCAGCCGACCAGCACAGGCTTTGTGGTTACAACATGTACATGTATGCATCTCGACATTTGACGTCACAGACTTCACGACAGACTGTGCGGACGCCATGACTCCCTGCCGAAATTCTGCATTCATGCACCCCTCCTGACATCCAAGCAGCCGAGGCCTCCCGTGAGATTCGTATCGTGGGATGGGAACTGCCTCACCGCCACCATCATCAACACCGAGTCCCACATCTCTAATAATGGCATTTAAGTGTGGCACTCGGCTGGGTGCATGGTTCGAGCCTTTACATCGCACACCTGCCTGATGGTCCATTCCTCCACCCTGCTTTAGAGGGCTTTCCAACTTTTGAGGCAGGTGGGAAAGATAGACGGCCCGAATCAATGAAGGATACTCCGGAGCAGCCACACCTCGAATTATTTGGCACTCGAAGTTCCTAGACATAGTGCCGCCCACTATTTCTGCTGTCATCAAAAGATGAGGCAGTGAGCTCCGTCTCGGTGTTTGGTGCTGATCATCATACGCAGCCACGAGCAGATATGTCAAGGATACATTGCTCCGGAGAAACTGTTCGTCGATGACCCGAAAAGAGGGAGAAACGGGCCCTCAAATTTGCGCTCGAACTTTTGCTTTCAGACCGTATCGTGATTAGCGCTCATCAGCGGCCCACCAGGAAACGCGTGTACTTTGGGTGGCAAGGGCTCAGCAGACAACATCAGAACTATATGATCGCACAATCTTGGACTCGCAGCGAACGAGCGTAAATTCACACTCGTGATGTACTTGCTCCTGCGGATATCTCTGAAGTACGACGTGACGATGACCGTTTCCTAGATCGTACGTGGAATTTCAATGCATGGAAGTAGACGTGATACACACCATCTGCCGCCCTCTTTCAGAAGAGCTCGGTGCATTTTGCTGTAGGCCGATGGCCACCAGCAGAATGCGTGACGAGTACGACAGGCCGGTGGCCACTCATACATGTACATCTGCGCCTCCAGAAAGAGAATGTGCTCAGCTCAGCTCACAGTAGTGAACATGATATAGCTCACAGTAGTGAAACATGAGATGCTTCCGCCTTGCAGACATTTTCACTCGGTACGACTAATACGCGGTTTGACTATATCAACACAGAGTCCATGTTGTGCGATTCCATACACAAGATTCAGGGCAGATTCATAAAGGGAACTCTTGACTGGAAACAGTCGATCCTCTCATACACCTTTTTCCTGCATAACTTCGTTTCCAGTCATTAGACGGGTGGGACTAATAACGTCCATGGGGCTGGGGCAGTCAAAGAACTCAGCTCTAAAATAGCTTCTAAGAAGGTAGCTTCTAAAATGTCCATCTTCGAAGCTGTCCCAAGGCCTTGGGAGTATACATACAGTAATAAGCTGGTTTCGGGAGCTGGGGGCGAAGTGACTCGAGTGAGTGCATTTCGACTCACTCGAGTCACAATTCATTCACAGGGAGGGTGACAGAACTAGTGAACGTAGTTGTGGAAAATAATCACTAGTCTACCAAGTTCGGCATGTGAGACGTGCATCTCTTCCAACGTTGGAGAAAAATGAATGGAGGGGCATTAGTAGGTGATTGAGGAACTCCGGCTGCAAGTCAAGACAGCTGTGTTCAGGTGACTCGCAAGAACAAGAAGTCGGACCAGAGAAGGGAAAAGAAAGTGCACACGATAGTAGCATAGAAAGGTCCAATCAAAAGACTCGGTCAGACTGCGCCTTCTGCTGAGATTAGGACATTTCGGCCATGATAAAACGTGTGGAACGATGACGGTGAGTATAAAGTTACAACAAAGTATTTGTACCAAAATGTTACAACAATTCAAAAATCTAGTATACAACTTTCCAAGAACAAGTGTGGGCATCAACGAGTTCGTATTCGTCTGCCTCGTTAGAATCTTTTTAGGGTTTTCTCAACTTCAACCTTCTCCTAAATTCGTCAGTAATTCTGAGTGCAGATTTATGCAATCCATGCACAGGATGTGCACTCTAGCTCAAGAGCTTCGCAAGCAAATCCTTCAACATTTTCTGCCTGCTGGTCTGCTAGAAGCCTCAACTGATTCACGAGTTGGACCTTGGGCTCATGGGGTGCGCAAGGGGTAACAGCAGAGCCCCCGATGCCGGGCATGGTCCAGAGCCGTAAACCTCAGAGCTTCCTCCATGACATGAGCTACTTACTGGCTCATACAGCTAACTACCCGGACTTAAGGGGTAATGACTCCTCACTTCAACAATACATTCGCCGCTCCCGAAACTACACGACTTGCGACTCTAGGCCCACACCATGAGAACAGCAGTGGTTATCAGCGTTGTAGAGACCGTGCAATTGCATCGAGCGTATGGTGCCTTATTTGCTGTCGTGCTTTAACCCGCCCTTCCTCACTTTTCGGCACTTACTCCGCAACTTTCATCGGCCAAGACAGATGATAATCAGAGCGCTCTCTGCAAAAGATTTTAGACAGGAGGCTAGAAACATCTTCTTCGGCCTGCGCATGACATCAAGTCTTCATGGACTGTCCTGAAGTACGAGGAAAGGAAACTGGGATCAGGAACACAAAAACCGATGAACCGCAGGTGACTTTGAGCAGAGAATCTGCGACCAGATGAAGCTGCAACCGCGGGCAATCGGCCGTGCCACAGCGGCTCACCGAATTCAAACAAGTCAGACACGGGAGGGAGGACCTTGTCGCTCCGTAACTTAAACTGCAGAGACTTGCCAACTTGAATTCGACCCACGCAGGAACTGGAACCTACTTCTCATGACAGCTAGGCCGGCTCCCCTCACCTCGGTCATTCGGAATTCGAAGATACAGAGTTTGTTCGTCCTTTCTTGCTGGTGTGAGCCAATTTGGCGAGCTTATACTGCATCTCGAGCCGCCTGAGCTCCATGTCCTTGAACAATTCCATCTTCGCGAATTCAATCTTCGCGAAAACTTCGGCGAAGCTGGCAATGCTCGCAGCTACATCTTTCCCCGCTTGGCAAACGTTCTTCCGTTTCTTGCGATTCAGTTTCCCAGGTCCATTGGGCACCGCATTGCTGTTCGCCTTCGGGTTGGGATTGGTCATCTCCGACATGACATCCTTCCCGGTCCCCTTGAAGGTGGGGAAGTCCGTGTGACTATCGCGCTGGCTCGAATATGGCGTTTCTGCGACGTTGTCGGGATCACTGTCGTCTGGGACCGGAGCCACGGCTTGCAAGGCAAGCATTGGAGGGGGGTGAGGGGGAGGAGGGGGTTGGGGGGGAGGCAGGAGAACGTCGGTCGGCAACGAGAGTTTGATGTCGGGGTCCGAGCGGTGGCCCCCGTCGATGCCCCCGGGAATGCCCGCCCGCTTGGGAGCGCGACCGACAATGGCGTCCAGAGTGCGGAACCAGGGCCATGCAGACGGGGTGCCCTTTTCGCGCTCCAGCTTGAATCGTTTTTTCAAGTTATCGATCTTGTTGCGACATTGCTCGACGCTTTTGTTGCCGGTGACGCCCCGGGCATTGACGGCGCGCGTGACATCGGCCCAATCCTTGCCGCGCAGGTTCCCACGGTGCGAGGCGATGTAGCGAGCCCCAAAGGCATCCAGAAGCGCGGTGATGGCCGCCTCGCTCCATTCCGCAGCGTCCGACCTCGCGCGCTTGCTGCTGTTGTTGCTGTTGATGTTGTTCCCTCCGGCGCCAGCAGAAGGAGGCCCGGGAGCAACTCCTCCTCCTCCTGCCGATGCCACCACCACCCCGACCCCGACGCCTGCAGCTACCGCTCCGCCTCCTACAATCTCTTCCTCTTGGCTCATCGCCATCATGCCATCGTCCTCGACCCCCCGGGGAGCTACGCCTCCTCCGTCCACCTCGTCCAAGGCCCCGACGCCCAAGCCCGCACCGCCTCCTCCTTCTGCTCCGGCCACCTCGACTCCCACTTCGCCCTCGCCCTCTCCCTCTCCGCCTCCGCCCTCCTCTTCCTCTTCCTCCCCGTCCTCCTCCTCCCCGCCTACTCGCCTTTTCCTCATCTCTCCATCTTTCTCCGTCTGATCACCGTCCCCTTCCTCTCTCTCTCTCTCTTCCTTCCTTCCTTTCCTTCCTTCCTTCCAACCTTCCTTACTCTCGTTCTCTCTCTCTCTCTCTATCACTCACTCACCCACCCACCCACCTCTCGCAACTCTCGTCGCCTCTGCCTCTCCCGCGCGCGCTCTCTCGTCGGTCGGGCGGGGGCGGTCGGTCGGTCGGTCCTTCGTTCGTTCCACGATGCTCACTCTCTCTCTCTCTGCTATAGCTGTGCTGCTATGGCACCAGCAGCGGCCCCCTGCCCCTCCCCCCAAAGGCCCCTGCTCTCTCTCTCTTCCTACGACTATTTTGCTCTACTTTCCTTCCCTCGCCTTTCCCTCCCGCTTCCGGACCTTCCCTGCGGCCGCTGCTGCTGCTGCTGGAGCTGCTCCTGCAGCAGAAGCAGAAGCATCGCCACTCACTCTCACTCACTCTCTCTCACTCACTATCACTGAACTCAACTCACCCACAGACAGACAGACAGACAACAGACAGACACGACGGGAAAGAAGCACCGCACAGACAGACGCGACGGACTGGTCACCTTTTCTCTCCTCTCGGAACTCTCGTCCTCTGGCCTCGTCTTTCTCTTGCTCGGGCCTCTTTCTCTCTCTCTCTGTGTTTCTCTCGCGAGCGCGAGGTTCCTCTCGCCGTGTCTCTTACTCGGCCAAGTCCCAGGGCCAGCCCCCCCTTCCACTGCGGGTAGAAGCGAGGGATTACGGACCGACTGAGAAGGCTGGCTGGCTGGCCGGCCGGCTGGCTGGGGGGAGGATGGCTGGCTGGGGCGGGATGGCTGGCTGGCGACCACCGCTGCGCACCACGGTTGGAGCCTCGGACTCACTCTCGTCGACGCTCACTCTGAATCAATCGGTTGCCTCGCGCGCTCGATCGCCATCCCTCGCCATCTCGCTCGTCCTCTCGTCTCGCCTCGCCGATCGCATCGCCTCATGCTCCCTCCGTCTCCGTCCGTCCGCTCTCTCTCGCTCTCTCGGCCTCGCGCTCTTCGTGATCATCAGATTAGCAGCAGCTGCTGTATCTGCTGCTGCTTAAGATGCCGTCCTCGCCAGGCCCTTCGATCCCGACACGCCCATCCCCTCGCACGCCGCTTCCATCGCCGCACCGCCTCCCTCATCCTCTTCTTCGTCCACCCTCCTTCCCTCCTTCCTTCCTTCCTTCCTTCCGTGCGCTGCCGCCATAGCCCCCTCCCCTCCACCTCCGTCCGGCGCCCTCTCCTCCCGCCTCTCGCTCGCCCGCACCCCACAGCCCTAACCCGAGTTGGGGACGCGGCTCTACATCCACACGCCGGAAAGTAACCGCGTGACCAGCCCGCGCTCGGGCGGTCCGTCGCGGCCGGGGCGGGACGGGGCGGGACGCATCACACCGCCCCCTCCTTGTGGCAGGGCAGGGCAGGCCAGTCCGGGCCGGGTCGCAAGCTGGGCCCGGCCGGGCCAGTTCCCGTCGGGGTCAGTTCCAACTGAACGGTCCGTGGACGCTTACCCTCCCGTTAAGCCAGGAGTCAGGCTCGCGCAGCCAGCTACCGATCTGCGCCGTCGACTTAGCGCATCGCTCTCGAGGCCCCAACGTTAATTACTCCGTCGTCGTCAGGCCGAGTCAGGCCAGGTCCCGAGTGTTAAATGTTCCCGAGTCCCGTGTCGTCCCATCGCACGCATCTGGCCGTCCCGCCGGTTTGATCGTCTTCGGCCCTGCGATCTGGAACGAGCGAACGAACGAGCGAGCGACCGGCCTCAGCACGTCACGTGGATCCGCTCCTCGTCGTTTCCGCATCCCACCGATTCGATTTTCGTCGTTCGCTCGCCGTCCGTCCGCTTCGTCGCCTTATTTCGCCCCCGTGAATTTCTGCTTGCCACGCTTCGACAGTGGGGTTCTTGAAGTTCTTGACGTTCGAACACCGACTTCGAGCTCCCGGTGCGCTTCGATTCCTCGCTCCGCTCGTATTATTAGCGCATGGCTCGCGCTGTCGACGCCTGCCATCCGTATCATGGACTTCTTGTCACCTTTGAAAATGAATTAAACAGTGAGCGATGTGAGCATTTTCCCCATTCTCAGTCGCTTTGGTTACAGTGTTGACCCCTAGAAGTTGTTGGAAACTCCACCCGCAGTCGTATGCGACTGACCGGTGCTGCGAGTTAGTGGGCTACTTTCTTTCCTATCTCTTCCCATCCAAACATAGATTGCCGAGTTGGAAAATCTGCTGCGTTATGGGTTGTAGAACGCCTCGATATATCTTCTTTTGTTTTACATGTTTCTTTCGAAATATTTACTATATATATTCATTCCGATATCCTCAGATCTGGATCTTTCTTACTCCTCGGGATGGCTTCGCTAATGTTTATGTCATTGATTAGTTTGTATGACTTTGAGATGAATTCATGAATCAACTTTCTTCCTTCTTCTTTTCTTCATGACAAAAAGCGTCCATATCGAAGAATTAATTTTTTTCGCAAATTACGGATGAATCGTGCATCCTGATATTGCAGTTTCATTTTACCTAAGAGTTATAGATTATCCATTTATCGAGTGTACTTAGTTTTCAAAACTTTCTTGAGATGTAAAGATATACATTTTCTTCTCTTACAAACAACTATTTCTGATTTCATCAAAGTGACCTGGTACATAAACTTCAGACCAAGTTTTGGTATGTATTATGGATTGATCGTCAAATTAAAATCAGATGAGGTGATTTTTTCTTGGGCTCAATTAAATAAGTTAATGATTATTTGGTTTTGTATTTTTTTTAAATATTGTGAGCAATAAAATAAAATATATTAATAATTTTTGTTAAAGACGTTTTTTTCTGATCTCTAAGAGATGAATTTCGATAAGCGATATAAGCATTTGATTACGCAGGTTAATATCTCTTTGTTGGCGTTATACAATAGCCCTATCACAGTCACTACAACTTGGGTGGTTCAAAAAACACATACGTTTAATTTTTTTAAAAATTGTCAATTCTAACCAAAATGATATTTGTTTATGTCAACATCATCTATTAACTGTTATATTCTCAACTGTTACCAAATTATTAATCAATATGATTATAATTAATTTTTCTTCTAAATTTGCTATAATTTACTTCTTGTTTCATCATGATTTACAATAAAAACTCTTCATTAAAATAAAATTGAAAATAGAATGTTCGAAATGAGAAGATCATGAGATTGAAATACAATAATCACTTTTCAATATCTTTATTGTTTCATTTCGAACATTCTATTTTTATGAATGAAAAAATCGTCGCTTTTCTCAACTCTGACTTTAGTTGTTCGCGTTACTTATCGAACTCTAATTTGTTCTGTAAATTGGAGGCAGTATTATTGTGCGGGTTGAAGTTGCATGAAAGCCATTCCTAAAGAGAGTCAAAGCTGAATATGAGACATTTTGGTCTTCGAATATGAGACATTTGTTCAACACCTTGTTCTTGGCATTTTTGTACTTGTATTTCTTTTCTATGAATACTTAAATGAATTTCTCTTTTGATCTGGAATCGATGGTTTTAAAAAGAAGAAGGAGTTTTTATTCTCACTAAATTGAAATTGAATTTTATATTGAAGGCATGAAATTGCTAGATATAATTTCTTGTAAAATGATCAAAGCAGACATATAAGGTATAATGTTAGGGATTGCAATGATCCGGGTTAGATTTGTGTGGGATTCCAGAGTAAAACTGCGGTGTAATGAAAATATATTATCAAGAAAGATTACGAATATATAAACCTAGATCCGTCAACTGTTTCTTGGAATCCTTGGACTTTTATATCTACTCTCGAATCTAGAAGAAGTTCTTGTTTATTGCATCGCACGAAATATATGAAGGAATTCAGGGTGTATATGAATATGAAGAAATTCAGGATGAATCTCGGATGAGATAAGACTTCCCTCGTCCTCTCGTCGATGTTCCGAGCTTTGAGGCAGCTTGTCCGAAGACTGCAAGAACAAGAAAAAATATGAACGATTTTAAAGAAACCTCGACGTATCACATTTACCCAGAAGTGAATAAACCGACAAGAGGCCTTTCATGTATAACGTATATTGCACTCGTAAGTATTAGTTAGTGATGGTCAGGTACTTTACTCACTCCCAACATGCAGGACTCGATCATCATGAACCAAGGGATCAGGTGCAATGACCCGACTACAGTAATGGAGATTTAGATGGGCATGGCTCGAGCTCGAATTACCAGCAAATGCTCTGGGTTCACGCGTACAGTGCAAGAGCAGCCAGTAAATGTGGATCAATGAGCCCGGGCCAGCTCGTGCCGTACGTATCTGACAGCACTGAGGTGCAAACCGTAGATTACTGCCCGACTTCCAGCATGATGGAGTAGCTGGCCAGGCGCAGACGGACGTGATGGCGCGCGGTCACCGTCCGTAGGCTAACGTGACTCCTCTTCCTCCTACCAGATTAGCGGGCGCCTGCTTAGTCATCGATTAGATCTTTGATTCCGTGACCTGCACAAGACGACATGCAGTGACTGCCCTAACCACGGAGTAGGGTTAGGGTGCAAGCAAGGAAGGAACTTAGGAAGGAAGGGACGAAGGAGCACAAAGCGCGCAGGCGCCTATTTGTGGGACGGGACGGGAAGGATTCGAATCTGCGGGACCGGGACAGGGACCGGGCCCGGGACAGGGACAGGGACAGGGACAGGGAGAGAGAGAGAGAGAGAGGGAGGGAGAGAGACGTGCACCTTGTGGATGGGTATGGATGGATATCGACTGCTCCTTTCGATTCGGACGGCTGGCCACGGCCACGCAGCGGAGCAGCTGGCCATGGCTTTTCTCGCTCGCGCGCTCGCTCTCTCACCTCTTTCTGTGATGGTGGTTGGCTCGCTGGATGGCTAGCGATGGACCTCGACTGTAGATCCATTCATGGGACCGACTTCCACCTGCTTTTGATGCGTTCTCCTTTCCTCCCGTTCCGAGTTCCGATTTCCGATTCCCCTCCACTCCACTTGGTTTCCGCTCGACGACCGCGTCCGGCCTTGGACTTTCGTATCGTATAATTTTTCGCCCCAAGTTCTCCAGAATTTGACTCCGTGCTCGTGTTTCCGGTCCTCCCTTTGGAGTGAGTGCTCTGCTCGGTCGCTCTCGGTGGCTTCGTTCTGCGGTAGATCTCGGTTGGGGTCAATCGGAAACGTATGTTTCTCTCGTGGATCTTTTCTCACACTTTGATTCTTAGTTGAACTACTAATGGTCGGATTACTGCGTTCCAAGATAGGCAGGTACAAAGCATGGCACGACTTTCGTAATTAAATTCGTGGTTAATTCTTTCGTGGATTTTGGCGACATCGCTCCGATTTTCAGTTGAAATACGGCCAGCTTTATGGTTCTGGTGTTTTGGCTTTCCTGGAAACTAGGAGCTTTTAGGGCTGTATTTTCTGGTGCAGTGCATGAAGGAGAAGCAGATCAAACCAAACGTCTGGACAGCAGGCACCAGAAGTGGGGATCACTCTAGCTCTAATACAAATTCTTTTGAGAAATTTATGCCAAGAAGTCTGTATGGGTCTTGGCCAACGGAGTTATGGGTTATGGTCCACACGTGCAGTGATATTCCATTCGACAAAAAACCAGAAAATGTTCGTGTCCCTTTTATTGTGCTCTATTTTAAGTGGAGTGCACGTAGAATGACTCGAGCCCGCGATGATACCGTCGGGGCCGAGGAAGAGGTCATGGACCCGGAACAGTGTACGTTACTAAGGGTGATGCAAGTTGTTCGGTTCGACATGTGTTGAGGTTCGTGATGTTGGCTGAACGACGAATCATGAAGTACGATCGGGAGCTACAATCTCGCTGGAGTGGGAAATAATACAAGCAGGGAAAGAAAGAGAGAGGAAGAGTAAAGGCGTCAATGGCCGCTGCAGTCCATGGATTGACCTGGCGTAGATGGAGGGGCATGCAGGACGGAGGCACAGGGATGTCCTGCAATGGTGTGTGAACAGGGGATTGAACCAGTCAATCCTCGGCTCGACCTTGAGTTTCTCACGGGGACGGGGCAGTGGATGGGAGTTGCAGCGAGCACGCCGAGGGAGTCCGTATGCAGAGGCAAGGGGCTGTGAAACCAACCCACGGTACCCACCCATCCTCGTCGTCGAGCACAGCGCATACGCTGGGCCGCCGTGCAATATACTAATGGCACCTTCATGATTAAACAACTCGGAGTCTTCGCTTGTGAGGGCCTTGTGATAAAGAAAGCGGGACCTCGGCGTCCCCTCGCTCGCTCGGTCCTGGTCGAGAGCGCGTCTGGTAGGGTCTGCTCGAGTAGACGAACAGGACCCCGGGCGTCTAGTGGCATCGAATCTCGTCGACTTGCTTTGCAACTCCCGTCACGAGACCGACATCCAAGCACGAACCTACGGAAGACTTTTGGGATCGCGGCGACACACTTCCTCCCGCCAGCTCGGGCTCGTGAGGCACACCGCGCAACCGAAACGCAGGAGTCAAACTGGGCGAGGCGGGCGAGAGGCGAGCGAGAGAGGACACATGAGCAAATAGTTGGAGCGAGTCGGAGTCCCCTGCTTTGACGACAGGAGATCTCCCGCCGGTGACGATGTCGGCCCCGCTACTTCGATCCTTCGCTCCTTGGTTCGTTCGATGTGATCGAGCCGGCCCTGTGGAGATTTGACGAAGTACGTCCGCGCACTCGGGCCGCATCGGGCAGGCAGGCAGGCAGGCAATCATCATTCCTCCCCTAGCCTCAAGCCCGCTACAGCGTAGAGCCCTCCAAGATGGCCACCAGACCTCCTCCTCTAGCTGGCCTCATTGATCTCGACGGACGCCAGCCAGAGAGATAGATGTCCGGCCCGGCCAGGCGAGCCATTCCCGCCCCCTCCTCGCCTCTCCTCCATTCCATCGCCAGATGCCACGGACGGTCGGCAATTCGCAGTGTCCCTGGCCTTGTCATTCCGCCAAAACCCCAAACCCGCGTGCCGAGTACTGCCAGTGAGTTTATACTTTTCGAGTTCGTAGACTTGTCTGTCACCCGCTCCTCGCCACTCTTCTTCTGCCATCGCGAGTCGACGGAAAGCAAAGCCGAGCAGCGTAAGCGAGCGCTGTGTGAAAAGCGAGGCGTTCGGAACATCGCTGGGAATATCCGCAGTCCCAGACGATGGGGAGCCTTGCGGCACTTCGTTCAGCTGCTCGCCTGCTGGCCACACGGTTCATGCGAGCCCATTCCATATATTATACATCTGACGTTCGATTCATGATTCATGCGCAAGTGATGGTGAGCAAGTACGATGGGTTCGCGACCGATCGGAGCTCCGGAAACTTCTTCCGCTTAGCTCGGCAGCCAAAAGTCGAAGCTCGGATGCTCATCTTTTGAGCCTTGTTTAGCTCCTACCAAAACCTGCCATCTCTTGCAAACGTCTCGGTTCCCAGAACATTTGCACGGATGGATATGTTTCTGGCGGTCTTTCTCCTCATACAGTGACCGAAATCTGCAGTGACTCACTCGTCCTGAGTCCCACTGTGTCAGAATAGGCTTCTACATTTCTCACACAACTTTGAGTCGTTGACAAGGATCCGCTCTCCGGGCCAGCATTTTCTGCTGAATGTTTCTATGCCTGCTGCTGACTCGGCTGGTCTGTTTCTCGAGTCTCCATTCGTGGACATTTTGTCTTTTGTTCCGAGCGTCTCCCGTCGCTTTTCCACGGTCATCATAGCGTGCTAGCGTCCTTGAATCAGTTGATGATTTCAATGGCCCGAGCCCGGAGGGTCACGAGGCCAATTTTGGACTCGAAAGAGTCATTCACACTCACTCCTTCTACAATTAGCTTGTGACTTGACATAGCCCCGAGAGGAGGTGGGAAGTGTCCAAGAGCACCATTTCTACAAGTATTGGAAAAGATCGTTGGATTGTATCATCCTTTTCAGCCATTATCTTTCAGGGCCACTAACTTTCTTGCGTCGAGCAAGATGTACTCGCGTGATGTAGGACCTCTCTGCTTTTCAGAGAAAGTTGAATTTGTTGCCTACATTGGTGTACCTCTGTCCCGTAAAGAAAAAGTCGCACAATCATGTGAGCAGTTCTCTTCTTTTATCGAAAGCCTCGACGTAGAGGCCCTCATTCCACAGTTGAAGTTCAACACCCCTTTCTAGTCATTGCGAGCTTTCTTTCTTTTTTTGTAATTTTTCTCTATATTTTTGCACAACATAAATATAATTAATTGCGGACAGCTCCCCTAGTGCTAACATCCGTTTCATAGAAATCATTTCATTAAGAGAGAAGTTCATGGTGTCTATCCAGGAGTTCATCACTGCGCCCAAGAATCACTATTGCTCTTCCTCCCGCCTTTTCTTGCCTACGCGAGGAAAACAGGCTAGCCGACCTTATCGGAAGGCTTGTAGGAAGAAAAGAGTGAAGTTTGCACGCGAGGGCAGAGGCAAGGATCTTAGAAAGGAATGCAATCAGATATATGAGAACATTGAAGAAGTTTCTCCCAGGTTATGGAAGGTATTTCCAAGAAGAATGTTACTTTCTAAATCATCAGTTGTTTTACTCTTTAAAAATATTTTCTTGCTTCTGCGATCCAGATAAGACAGGCGATATAGGCAATTTCAAGAGATATCCCATCTGGAAAGAAACATGTACAGTAGGAGAAGACGTGTAACCGCACCAGTCGATTCGATATTCTCTTATTCTGCAACTTCTACCAGGTCGACCTCTCTCTCTTGTTCAGGAGGTATCTCAGAAGGAGGATGTCTGCTAGTCCATCTCTTAATTTTCTTATTACAATAAAGAGCCTTCACAAAATAGTCGATATTTATGCCCTGAGGTGTCTCTGAGCCTCTGGTAACTTTGCTTTGCTTTTCTGTCCGCCGCCCGAGTAGGTTTCGTTTGGCCTCCTGGTGTTCCGCAGGTTCGAAATATGCTCTAACCCTTCCAAATCACTGAACTTCTGAACAACTGAACTCTCGGACCTACAGTGCGTTGCCGACTAGTGGGAAGACCTCCCTCCCATGCTTTGAGATTTTCTTGCTCGAAGAAGTTTCTCATCAGATGGGGCCGTTCGTTTGTTTTGTTTTATCGGCAGGAGGTGCTGAGGAGGAACTTGCAGATCGCAATCCACACCCGGCGCCCACGGCATATGCCGAAGCACATCCTGTTGACCCGCATCGACCTCCGAAATAAGACACCGAAACACAGGACAGAAATCTCAAGGCCATAATATATGATTTTCTTGCAATTCACCCCTTGCTGCTCTGCGGTTCGTGGGGCGAGCTCGGGCCAAAGTCAATGTAGGATGAAACAGGGGTTAAAACTCAAAACAATTCCCGCAATGATATAGAAGATAGAGGAATATTGTCATGTTCGAAAAGGCTGAATACACCAGACACAGGTACAGTGCAAGATTCAAACAGTAGATTTTCGAACCCTGGGAACACAAATCCAAGTGCGAGCATATCTGTTTGGAGCATGAGAGTGTCACTGCCTGCTGGTCATTATGTTAGTATGAGTGTGCTACATATTGTACGAGGCCCAGGATCATATTTTCTTTGCTGGGTGGGGTGAGGTGGGGCACCCAGTGGCAACACTACTAACAACATATTGTAAGGAAAGAACATGCTCCTCTATTGCATGTAAGCGATCCCTTGGAGTAAGGGACGAACATGGAACCTTGTTGCAGGTTTCACCGGATGCTTGTAAGTGAATGAATCCGCCAAGCACGGAATAATCATGAAACTCATCTTTTATAGAAGAACTCCTCCGCAGGTGTGACCAGTATTTCGTTGCCGGTCAAAAGCGTTCTTGTAGAAAGCTCGTGGGAGCGACAAATTCTTGCATGACACAAAGGGACCAAGTAATACAGCAAAAAGGAGAAGACCCCATCAAGCAGCAGGACATGGATGAGGCCAAAGTTGAAAGATGGGGCTTGCCCCCAAATTGCATGAGTACGAGGTGCGTATTTACTCCTGCTTAAAATACTAACAAAATGATTATCGTTAACAATGCGGACATAGGATTGCGAAATCACTGAAAACCTTTGCAACTTCTTTTTGAATCTCAAGGGAGCCCCGGACGAACGAATGCCAAACTTAAAAATCAAGAAACCAAACTTAAAAATCTCATTATTCGGAGCCGTCGGCTGAACGCAGTCGATGCCTTTCGTTCGCCCTTCCCGCATGAGCATCACAGCCGCATGCGAAAAACCAAATCCCGCATTTGCATTTGTTTGAGTGGAGTTTTTGGTGTGCTCGAAAGCACATCAGATAAATATACACATGAATGGATACAATTTTGACGGGGTCCTGGAATCATCGGGGCGATCATCGTTACCTTCTGACTGAAGTAATCACGAAATTGAAATCAATTTCGTGATCAATATTCTTCGGGATAATCTTTCCCTTCGTGAGTCGCATTCCACTTTTCTTTAGCAAGTCGAAGGCTGTCAAGAATAGAGGTGGATACGATGCTCGCATTTCCTTCGAGAAGCAATCTAAACATAGAAGAGCCATACATTAAACGGGATCGATAGAGATAATCTAGCCTCCCATGGTCCTCCAACAGTTTTGATTCGAAGGATGCTGCGAGCTTTCCCTACGAGAGTGTCCCTCCTTGTCCTCTTCTCCTCTAAATTCCTTCGATCTAATTTTGCCACCTGCAGGATGGCCATCAGCGCATCATCCTCATTTTCAATCCGAGCTTAAGGACCGTATGCCGACGCCATTAGCGTTAGTGTCAGCAGGCCTCCCTCCGCCTCCAAGTTCTGCTGCATGGGTACTGTAGTCCTGCTACTGCAGGGCCGCTGACTGCCTCACTGTATCCCATGCATGCAAACCTGAGAATCGGTGGAGCTCGGAAGATCACACGCAAAGAAAAGAATGTATGTCCTGTTAGTAGTAGTGCTCTCCTGGACGCCTGCTTCGAACATCCCTTCTGAGTCTGAGTCAACTTCAGTGCACTCGGCGCTCCTGTGCTCTTCTCTTGTTTAATCATTACCCGTCTCTAACTTTTTAAATATGTTTGTGCAGGTCTCGGCTATTTTTTTCTTCTTGATCAGCCGGAAACTTACTTACGAATTCTTTTTCTAACAACAATGCAGGGCTCCGTGAATAATGTACATTATATTGCGGGCTTAGTTAATATCTACACAATCTGAGATAAACATTGAATCGAGACATTTAAGTCCATCCGGTTGTATTAGTAATTTGTTGTAGGCAATGACTGTTGCCGTTCGTTGAAATTAATGACTGAAGAATCTTCTGCATTTTAACCGTGTGAAATTGGTCCCAGTGCATTCACTTGGTTTTGTTCAGCACAGCAATAGTTTGATCATTACGAATTTCAAAACTTCTTATTTTTTGGGTGCGAGGTACTTCTCCTTAACTATACCTGTGTAGATCGGAGGAATTAATGAAACAAATACTTCTGTAGATAACTATTGTAAAAATATCTTGCATGCCAGTCTTTAATACTTCATAACTTCAAATATCAAAACAATTTCTTTACATTTCTTATATTTTGAAAAATAACATAATTCTCTCTTGTTATCTACTCCAATAATATATTTATTATGAAAGCAAAACTATAATGTAGAAATTTCCATGCGAAATATGTCCACATCTTTCAAATCTAGAATTATAACTGGCTGGACATGGTTTAGATTCCGAATGAATACATAAAAAACTTATGTATCTCATGTAATGACACATTTACGTGTAACACGTATTTGTTGACAAGCCAATGGGTTATCTAATGCAAATTAGCAAGTGCGTACGTCGTCCTACGCAAGCCTCCGTGAGCTATCGGAGTAAAAAGTGATGTGAATGAACGAGCCTTAACGTGATTAAGAATGCCACATTTCAACTTAGTTACGACCAATAGTATCCGTGTGGACTTTCCACCTCATTGCTAGGATCGTTCCCGCTGACAGCAAATACTCTAATCAGAATTCAATCGCTCTTTACGTCTTCGACCAATGTACCAAGTGCAGTTTCCTGTTCGGTGCAGTAGTATGAGTGAAAGTCAGCTGGGCTTTTGTGAGTGGAGGTGGACTCCATCCTAGGCGTCACGTGTTCGGGCAACGAGAACTCGTGGGACCGTCGTAACCGTGACAACCCAGTCCACAACCTAACCCCTCTGCCATCATATTTCTTTTCTTATTCCTCGCGCTACGCTTATTAAATATAGACTACCAGAGTTTCTCTTATTGCAAAAATGGGGGTTTGATGTGTGTACTTCAGTATCCAGGTCACGTGTACAGAACGTCGTCCCAATGGACATCCACATGTTAACAACTGACAAACTGTAAGGTGATGAACACCGTCTTTCGAAAAACCAAATCTTTTTTTTTCAGTTTGTTAAGGTTCAACACAAACGTGGTGGTGTTTCCCAGGTAGATACCCAACCACAAATTTGCGTGGAAAGTTCAAAAATATTACAGAAATTCTCACACAGATTGACATCAAGGTTGTAAGCTAAACCCGGCATGATATTGGGGTGTTGCACTAGATAAGCTCTGTTGAAGGCCCAAAGAAGACCCCCCACGTCCCTGCACTCGGGTAATTCTGCAGAAGTGATAACTATCTACCTCAAGGGTGATAACGTGAAGACAAGCAGACCGCTGCTAACTTTGCATCTACACCTCTTCGGCTAACAAGAAGCACATATAATTTCTCGTAATATTAAGAATGAAAACTTCTTCGTGAGTTGCAGTATGTTGTGAATCGCATAGTTTCTCATGTGTCCGCTACACATGACTCCCATTCAAACGTTTCCACCATTGTGTCCATCTCCTCTCTGTAACATTAACCATATTGGCAGGAACTGAGTATCAACCTTTTCTTGACATGGTAACACCTCATACTCCAAAAATGTCATGGCAATATTGGTGATGCATCTTACTGTCTCAGAAATGGGCCAAGCTGCAGCGTGCATACTTCAAGAAAGAAATCATGACACCAGATGCTAGTCGACAATCCTCTAAGATACAACTGCAAGCAAGGACAGAATCATTCGGCTGCTTAACTTCTCTGCAGATTATCATAAACTATTTGGACGAACACATCCATCACAAGTTCATCTTCAAGCCATCACAATCGCCAAATTCACATATTCCATTCGCCATGTCATTATTATGAAGCCGACGAATTTGAATGGCTTTACTCCCCAGCAGCATGTCTTCGAACAAACCCTGAAACAGGAATCTGGAAGAGACCCTAAGTTTCTACACCCCCAAATACCACACACCTAGCCTAAAACCTACAATACCTGGGGAGCGTTGTTCGTACAAAACGTTAAGTCTCTACAAGGAGAGTTATACCCTATACTGAGACCATTCACAATCGATGTTAGCACAGCATATCCTCTGAAAGGGGTACTTAATGGCAACATTAACTGTTTTACCTTTCACTATAAATTTCAAGTATTCATAATTGGTTACCTTAGACCCTCCCACCCAGAGGAAGCAACTACATATGTCGGCATGAAGCTGCAGAGTTATAGCTGACCTCTCTTGTGAAGTGCCAAAGGCCTGAGCAAAACAATCAATCTCCTGTAAGAAAGGACAGTGGTACTTGGGTTACAGCTAGCTACAGGTGTCGACAGGCTGCCGGAGATATTGAGCTGTCTCGCTTACGAAGAGCAAAGGGCCTCGTATATCACTATAAATCTCCACTAATATATAACAATTCACGTATGTGTTGATCAGAACAGATATCCTGGTTCATCATCATCTTGAAAGTCATCATCCTCATCGAGGTCCTCTTCTGACATCTCATCTTCGTCATCTGCATCCGTTATGTAATCTTCTGTAGCCAAAAGAAGGCTTGCCACAGCAAGGTTTCCCAATATCCTATTCAGAACGTAAGTGTTATGAAAAAGACCTCTGTTCAGTCTCAGCTGCCTAATCCTCTCCGCAAAGTTGTCCCTTCCGGCACCGAGCGCAGCTCCTGCAGCATCATCCTCGTTGGGCACATGCTCCGGAATATCCGGTTTAGGTGTCGCCAAGTAGTCGAGACCTCTTTGACAGATGAGACCACACCCGCCGCCACCGGCGCTGAGAGGACTGAAACCGAAGTTCTTGATCGGCTTCCCAATTACACGGACATGGCAAACACTGCACAGCATGAGGAGAAATTAAATTTCTAGTGATGGAACAAAACTGTGGCGCCCGAACAGAGAGCAAATCACAGACGCATATTAATTTACCAGATGTAGTACAGTAGATCCTGCAGCTGCGTTTGGACTCGTTCTAACAGTTCGACCTGCAATATCTGACCCATGCACAGAACTGGACGAGGGAGCTTGAACGTCTGAAGAGAATCTCTCTGCGCAAAATCCAGCAGAAACGGTTCGAACTGCACTCATCAGTACAAGACCTGAAGACCATAGACCATGCACCTTTCTGACAGGTGCAGAAGCAAAGTAAACATCTGCATTATGGTAATCCTAATAATCAGGAACGAGATGATTCCGAGGGTGACAAGGAGATGGAGCGTTCGGTAACAAAATTATACAAGTTACGAAGGCCACACAGATATGACGTATTCAAGTTTACGAGGCGTTCTGCAACCTACCCCAAGGTCAAGGGGTAAGAAGGTAACGGAGGATATAGAGAAGCTGATTGAAGTGAACTTGGACCAATCTCCTGTCCGGTAGCTCACGACAAGTTCTTCAATATAATTGACAGCTACATGGGGACGGGCATGAGAACAAGTACGATACATTTACTAAAAACTGAAAGGTTACGTATTCAAACCTGATCCATCGGATACTCAGGGGACACGTAAGTCCATATGTACTCCGGTGGAGGCCCTGGAGTCCAAGGAAACTCTAACGGCTTATCACACTCTACATCCATCTTCAGCATGTCGTCGGAGCAGGAAGGCCGCCTCGGGTTCTCATATCCTAGCCGAAATCGCACGTACTTTGAGGAGTACACGGGGTTACCGTGCTGAAACTCAGCTGCAATCCATCACATTAGAAGACACCAACGTAAATATCTATTGACGAAAACTAGTACTCTCATAATGGTTGAACGCCACATTAAGAAAGTGAAAGAAAAAGGTCTATATTCGACTGATAGAACCAATGCGGCTGCACAATCACTTGCGGTAACAGATACTCTCCCTCCATCTGATGAAAACTTCACACCAAGAATGAATGCTTCATGCCATATTACCTTCAAAGGGACGAATTTTGATTTCGTGCACAAGACAAAGTGACGAGAGGAGCTTGTAAGTCAGAGATTCTGGTACTCGTGGATCTTTCTGTCCCGTGCTGGACCAATATGACCACGAAGAATCATGAATATCACGAGGCCTCTTGGAATTGGGATGAAGCGTCTCATGAATACTTTCTTCAGGGAACTTGTCTGTGCTGGAGGCGGCAATAGCGGCACTTATGCAATTCCTTTCTAGAAGAGGAGTCTGAGTCATTTCCCAGTACAATTGGCGATAAACGCGATGGTTCTTTTCCAACGTACTCTGGTACGACGTATTGCTAGAACCAGCTCCTTCTACGCGTCTCAAGATGTCAATCTCAATGACATCGTCAATCAATCCCAGCTCCGGAAATTCTCGATGACACAATCCTCTCCAGAGCTGCCCTTCAAGCACTGCAAACCACCCATCGCTTGACAATCGTCACCAACGGCAACGAGAAATAACCCTCAACACTGAAACAAGGAAGAGAATTCAAGATTTCGTACAAGGAGCACTACCACATACAAAATACTGACGGTAGCAGAATCGTACCGTGTTGACGCCAGCTGCGGGAGACGACAGAGGCATTGGCCACGTCGGACGGTGCAACAAGGTACTTCAAAATATAGATTATCGTGTCGTCATCTAGAAGATCCCATATTCCTCTTGGACTAGGCATTATTTGTGTCTCCATAGCTATCCCGAACGGTGACTACTAAACTGGAAACACAATAAATCCCCGACAGTTTCAGCGTTAGTCTTGAAAGGAAACACAAGGGCTCTACAGCAGAAATTATCCACATGCAGGCAGTTAGGAAGTAGCACCACAAATGTGAATGCTTTTATCCTGTCCTGAGGACAACAAAGGGCACTCACTAGCATAATCTAATCCTCCATTTGACAGAAAGAAGATGCACATAGATACACACTTAGATTCACGTCCAAATTGCACCTCGCCTCAGAGGGAGCACACAGGGTCGAATTTCAAGACCGAGTGTCCAACAGGTTATGACAGAACCGAACACTGAAGGTGTAGATAGAAATTTTACTCCATATAATTGACCCTTTCTCTCCAGAAGCAAATAGGAAGGAATCGACGATCCTTGCTTTTTACGTAATTATAGAAACCGCCATTCACCTAAAATTGAGCGTCAGGTCACACTTAGGCAGGCAGTTGACATGAGCGATTTTGCGAACCGTCAAGCCAGAGGCATCTAACCGAAATCAGTACCAGCTTAAGGACAATGCTCTATGGATATTTCCAAGAATTACTCCAATTTCGGTGTAAGGATCTCAGCAACCAGGAAATATTGTGCTCCATAAACATCTACGGGGCTTCAACATCTCACCAGGTTCACTACTACCAAGTCAAACCTAGAGTGCACCGGGGCCACGCTAGGAAAAGTGACGAGGAACTAGTCCACGTCCTTGCAGGTGCAAAACACAATTAACCCTTTCCGTGAAGCAAACCTCTAATCAAATTTATCTATCAGCATATCCATAAATGTGCGCAAGCAAGTACGATCTTAGCTTCATTTCTACTATCCAGCTGCCCTTCGGACGCCTTGTTGTACAACTCTTTCCGACCCATTAGCTGATCCTACTCCCCGTTACGGTTGGAAACCAAACCACTGAAATAGTTCGATTGCAAGATGTCGCAATGGTCTCTTCTAACCCAAAAGCTTCGCGAACTAATATGAAGAGGAAGATAAGGAGAGTAACAAATTCCTATAACTTGAGAGCCCGCTCCTTCGACATGACGAAAGAGGAAAGATGGAGTTGGCAAGGAGAGGGACATTTCGACCATGAAGAGAACTTCAAGCCTTGGCGAAGACTCGTGAAAAGAGCAGTCCGCGTGGGCACGGCCAGAGCAAAGACGCGATAATCGAGACTCACACCGATGTGCGGGGGACCAACGGTGGGTGTCAGTGACATGCGCGTACGGTGATCACAAAAGACGAGGACAGGCGACGGACCGAGAAGAGAAGCACGAGACAAGCTGCCCCTGCCACAAACACCGACCGCAACTCTCATCCCAATCGAAATTCAACACCCGACCTCGCAATCGACCACACGCGAGTCGAGCCCCGAAGCACTAGAATCGCAGCCGTGAGTGAAAAACCTGCCTCCACGAAAGATCGGCGCAAATGCAGTCCCAATCACCGCCCCTCAAACTCACTCCCCTCCCCTCCCCTCAACTCACCTCACTTCCCCGCACTACCCTCGTCACCAGAATCCGCATTCCTCCACAAGACCGAAATCAACCAACACCACCAAACCAATCCTCGTCGCCAATCACAACAACACGCACAACCAGCAACCCAATCAGTGTTCCAACCACATGCAATACGACCGAGAAAGAAAGAACCCGGCACCACTCACCCGGCAAAACACTCGCTAATTCGCGTGCAGATTACTCAATTCGCTACGGCTTCTTCAACAGAACACAACAGAAAACCGGCACCAGAGCCCCACACACAACTCTCTCTCTCTCTCTCTCAACCACACCACCACCTCCTTCTCAATCCGCCCACGGTTCCGTGCCCTCCAACAAAATCCACAAATCTCACTGCAAAAAACTCTCCCTCCCTCTCTCTCTCTCTCTCTTTCTCTCTCTCTCTGTCTCTCCCTTCCCTCTCTCCCTCTACCTCTCCTCTCGTCTCTCTTTCCGTGTCCTTCACAAGGCGCGGCCGGAAATTCGATTGTGGCAGCGCCTTGGCAGAACAGCCCGGCCGAGGACATGGAGCCCGAATTGCTGGTGTTGCCCACGGGAGGGGGGGCCACCGCAGCTCATCAGCTCATACAAGAACATATCCGCGCGCCGTGCTCGGCCGCGCATCTTTCCGTCCGCGCTGCCGTGTTTCGGCGCCGACACGTGTTGCCCTTCCGGCAAGCAATGCGAACTCGCCCCCATGTCCGTCTGACGTAACGTGCATCCCGTGGCCAGAAGGCCCCCCCTGTGGCGTTCTTCTCCTGCGGTCTGCCGATAACCTTCGCTTTTAACCTTTGTCGCTCTTTCGCACGGCGGTGCCCTCCTACGTGGTAGCCCGAGCGCGACCTCCTCTGCGCACAAGATTCCACCACAGTTCCGACGCTGCGGACAAAGTCTCTTTATATCTGGTTCAGCACAGATCGAGCCTTTTGTGCTTCCATTTCGACAAATGGGTGGGGACCGAACGAGGATCGCACTTTGTTACATGTTGGGATTTACATCACAACTGCCAGCACCCTTTTTATATTACATTTCCCGCAGAATTCTAAATTTACGTCATCCGAGAAGACTGTACCTCCATTTTTGCTGGTGCCAGCACGCCCGCAAGGACATCAATCCGGACCGACCGATCGAAGAAAAATATGTTTCACGTCATCCTAGATGAGTACTACCGTCTTCGCTGGTCCTAGGGCTACGCGAAGACATTAATCCGGACCGAGCGATCAATGAATGCCACCCGAACATTTCCCACCCACCCAACATTTATGGGTCGAGACTCGTTTCAGACCATTTTGGGAAGAATTTCCGCCCATCCCATCTCACCGAATTAAAAGTCAACATGGATCGGAGGAGAATTATTTTCCTCGTTTGTCTCACTGGTCTGCCATAGCGGCTGGCTGGGCGTCGAGCCCGGAGCAGGTATATTCGGCCGAGGTTCCATCGCCTGCGGTCGTTGCCACTTCGCCTCCATTTAACGGGATTTCACCCGTGCCTGCGGAAAATCGAAGGGCGGAAGAATCAGCGGGGAGCAGAATATGCAAATATTTTTCCCAGCACCGCTGGCTTCTCACTGGCCGGCGGACTGCAGGAATTACAGCAGAGTAAATTTGGAAGTCGAGGATGTGGATAGAGGTCCAGGAGGATCCGTCCATGCCAGGGCGAGGGGCCTGACGGAAAGTGACGAGGGAACGACGTGGACCGGGGCGGACGAAATAAAGCACTTGGAATCTGGCCTGACTTTACTGTATCGCTGTTGGAATCTTGTTGGAGGTGCGCGCAGTTCGTGGGGCGTGACGCAGTCTGGTGTTTTGGCTGCACCTGCAAAAGCGACCGCGGTCGACGCAGGCTCGCAGATTGGGTTTCTCTGGTGGCACGCGATTCGCGACCAGCAGGAAACGTGGCGGACGATCCCGGAATCTGGAATGACCGTCGCCTCCTTTACGCAGTTCGCAGATCGGGTCGATTCGTTCTTTGGTCGCAGTCGGCGAATGTACCCTGTAGCCATCCACCCCCGCTTCTGCTCACAAGAACGCTCGTTGCAAGACTGGGATAATGGCGCGCGCGCTGGAAGCGCGGAAGGACGGACGGAGCGTGCGGATGGACGTCCGTTCCCTAGGAAGGACGGACGGACGAGCTGGAGCTGGTCCTAGGCTCGAGGAGGAGGGTTCAAGCTGCTGGACTCGCTCGTGGGATCGATCTTTTCTCGTGTCGAGCGGAACGGCGCCAGCGAGGAGAATTCAGACATCTGCGCGTCTGATCGGCCGATTTGTTGGCTTTTGGGACAGCTCGGAAATTCGGGCCGAACGCGGGGTTTAGGGTTTTTGGACGTCGCGAGACATGGCTCCTGGAGCTGTGGAGAAAGCGGAAGCTGCTTCTGCTCCGGGAGGCGTGGAAGAAGATCCGGAGAAGAAGAAGAAGAGGGAAGAGAAGGTAAGCAGGCTTTGTGAGATTGTGGGAATGTGGATGCCATTGCTGGATTTGGAGACTAGGGGTTTGGAGCTGTTTTTGGTGGGATCTACCTCATGTCGTGGATGCCGAATGCTGTAGCCAATTGGAGTTGTTAAAATTTTATGTCTCCGTTTCTTTACTGGCTGGAATCGAGCACATTTCGAATTGGAGTCGAAGACTTAATTTTTTCCGTGCTTGTGATCGTAGGCGAAGGAGAAGGAGCTGAAAAAGCTGAAGGCAGCTCAAAAAGCCGAAGCTGCCAAAGCTGCGCAGGTTAGAGGCGAATTCTCCTCTCACGATCTTGCTTGGGTTCCCTGGTCGTATTGCACGGAAGATCTGGGAATTCCGGCAGTTAAATAATGTTTTTTCTTTCAGGCCGCTAAAGCAGGGCAGCCATCCAAGAAGGCAGAGGAGAAAGCTAAGAAAGCAGCTGCAGTTCCAGCTGAGAATGATGAAGAACAAACCGATCCTCCTACCCCAGCTGGCGAGAAGAAGCGTCTGGCATCGGAGATGGCCAAGTCCTACAGTCCAGCAGCTGTGGAGGCTTCGTAAGTTACCCGTCATATGAAAACTGTCAACACTTTATTGGCTTTGACTTCAACATTGACATCTTTGAGATTCTCAAGGAACTCACCACGTATTTAATCTTTGTAAATTTTCACAATGCTTTAGGTGGTATGAATGGTGGGAGAAGTCTGGCTACTTCGTCGCTGATGCTACAGACAAGAAGAAACCTCCATTCGTTATCGTAAGTCGTATTTAGAACTCGTTTGAATTGAGTACTTTGAGCTCAGTACTTTGATTGGTGCCGACAGTCAGTAGGACACTTGAGTGGAATTGAAGTTTTGATCTGGAACATTTGCAGGTTGTGCCTCCACCTAATGTCACTGGAGCCCTTCATATTGGACATGGTCTGACTGCCGCCATTGAGGTCCGTGATATGAAATCGTTATCCTTCTGTCTATCATAGTAAGGTTGCTCGTGTTGCTTGGACCATCTTTCTCGCCATAGGAATGTTCACCGCCAATGCTTTTGTGTTTTTGTGGTTGCTTAGTCAGCCTTTAGGAAACCTGGAGCAATGTTCTTATGCCTTCCTGACAGAGATCACTTGTCACTTTCTCAATTCCCATGTAAACACTCTCACCTGTCAGTATCCTCAATGCAAAATACTTCCAGTCGCAATGCTGATGCCACTGTTGCAGGAGCTGCGACCTATTCTGGGCCTAGTTTCTTCGTTTCTAAATTGGAAGTTCGTGGAAGAGATGTGTTTTAAAATCTGAAAAGCTGACACGGTTTATTGGTGACCAGGACACTGTAGTCAGATGGCGAAGAATGAGTGGTTACAATACTCTGTGGGTTCCCGGGTGTGATCATGCTGGTATCGCTACTCAGGTAAGAAGAACCAGCTGTTTATTGGTCCGTATGATATGACTTCTTTTACGTACTATTAGACGTTCACTTATGTATAATAGCCGAGACTTTTGTATAGGATGCGTTGCAACTTTTGTTTCTCCTTAAAACTCAAGGAGCGATTATTGCATTCTGTTTTGAACACACATCACGTGTACTTCATGCAGGTCGTTGTGGAGAAGAAGATAAAGAAGGACCTTGGACTGAATAGGCACGATCTAGGTCGAGAGAAATTTGTTGCAGAAGTAAGTGCAGAACTTGGCTTCCCCCATTTTTTGTAAAAGGGACTCACTGCAAAGTTGAGTTGTCAACTGAGTTTTTGTAGTTCTCCTCTCATCAGTCTTTCGGTTTCTCGTTATAAAGGTTCTCCGTGATGCTCCCTTGCACGACGCTTCGTTTATTCGATCTTAAAGACCTAACCCAACAAGTGCAGGTGTGGAAGTGGAAAGAATCGTATGGAGGGAAAATTGGCAAGCAGCAGCGTGGAATCGGTGCATCCCTTGATTGGTCCCGAGAGGTGAAGTTCTGTGCCCCTTTTGCCGTCAGTTTTCGGCGTAGAGTATTCTTGGCTTTCAGTTACGAGCTTCCAGGTTTGCTATCGGCGGTTGAATTGTGGTAATTCTGCTTTTCGTTTTTTTTGAACTGTGTAATAATTGAGCCTCGTTATCAACACCATAGCTTCTTCACCTGTGCAGTGTTTTACCATGGATGAGAAGCGGTCAGCTGCTGTGACTGAGGCATTTGTTCGATTGTTCAAAGAGAAGCTGATCTACAGGTTACTTGACTACGCGCCTGCTAAGAACCTCTTTCATTAGTCGTTCTCATGTTTATGTTGGGAAATTTAAACCTGGCTTTGTTCATTTCTTCTACCTGCAGTTAGTGAGGTATTATTTGCTGACTAAATGGAATTTATCCAGGGACAACCGTCTCGTGAACTGGGACTGCATCTTGAGAACGGCTGTCTCAGATATTGAGGTGGGTCTGCGTATACTTATCTGATGGTGCCTGTACTGTCTTCTATTTTTATGTGCATTTGCTTCTTTATTACCATTATTCCGTGCGGAACATGATGTCCTGGAGGCATCTGTACCTTCTTTCGCATAATCCTTTTAGTATTCTTCGATTAGATCCTGGATCATCAGTGAGTGTTAGGAGCCGTTTCGCCTCTTCTTTCCTGCTTGATCTTTTTATTTCATACAAAATGAATATCACGATGACAAGGTAGTCCCTCTTGCCTATTCAGGTCGATTACATAGACTTGCCAGGTCGCACAATGCTACGAGTACCGGGTCATGACGACCTTGTGGAATTCGGTGTAATTACTTCTTTCGCTTATCCCTTGGAGGGAGGAGAGGGGGAGATTGTTGTCGCCACTACTCGAATTGAGACTATGCTTGGAGATACAGCAGTCGCAATACACCCAGAAGATCCAAGATACAAACATTTACATGGGAAGTTTGTGGTCCACCCTTTCAACAAGAGGAAATTGCCAATCGTATGCGATGCGGAACTAGTGGATATGTCCTTCGGGACCGGTGCTGTCAAGGTTAGTACTCTTTGTTGTGTTTTCCTTCGATAGGCCAGATGATTTATGTAGATGTAGTACTGACACTTGGACTTTGATAACTCTTGCAGATAACTCCTGCCCACGATCCAAATGATTTTGAAACTGGAAAGCGCCACAATTTGGAATTTATCAATATCCTAACAGACGAGGGCAATATTAACAGCAATGGAGGAAAGGACTACGAAGGTCTCAAACGTTTTGAAGCTCGTGTAGCCGTTCTGAAAGCTCTGAACGAGATGGTGAGTAAGAACATGTTGTAGTTGACTGGACTAAGTTACATCCTTGGTACAAGTGCCGTGACGAGTATTTATGAAAGGCAGCTCAATGAATGCCGAACTGTATTTTGAACTTCGTTATGTAGTTGCAAGGCTTTATCTTCTTCCAGTCCTTTGAACTTTCTTTCTAATTTCGTGTCTACCGGCATGACTCTGTTTACAGGGACTGTACAGAGGAGCAGCCGATAATCCCATGCGTCTTGGAATCTGCTCAAGGAGTAATGACGTGATTGAACCTATGATTAAACCTCAGTGGTATGTGAGCTGCGATGGTATGGCAAAGGAGGCCTGCGATGTTGTTCGTGATGGACGACTCGAAATCGTACCGAAACAGTTTGAGGACGTATGGTTCAGGTAAAGCTCACACCATTCTATGTCCATGTTCTATTCTCTTCACTGTTTTGAAAGTTCCTCCTTTTCTTTGTAGCCTTATCATGTAGTCGTAATCGCGCTAACTACTCTTGCATCTTATTCGCATGTATTTGGAGTACACTTAGATATCTGACGTTTCTTTTGCTACTCACAGGTGGTTGGAGAACATTAGAGATTGGTGTATCTCAAGGCAGCTTTGGTGGGGTCATCGAGTGCCTGCATGGTATGTCACTCTCGAGGAGGACGAGCTCACTGAATTTGGAGTCTACAATGACCATTGGGTCGTCGGACGAGATGCGAAAGAAGCTGAGAAGCTTGCTTCTGAGAAGTATCCAGGGAAAAAGTACAAATTGGAGCAAGACCCAGATGTCCTTGACACCTGGTTTTCTTCAGGACTCTTCCCCTTCTCTGTGATGGGTTGGCCAGAAAATACTGCTGATCTACAAACATTTTATCCAACATCGTTGCTGGAGACAGGTCATGATATCTTGTTTTTCTGGGTCGCTCGAATGGTGATGCTGGGCATGAAGCTTACGGGCCACCCACCGTTCAAGCAGGTATGCAGTCTTATATTCCCGTACGCTAGTAGTGCTTTCTATCCTTGAAAGGAAGTTGTACTTTTCAACCCTCAGGTGAATACCCCCTCTCACATTTGAAGGTCAAGAATGGATGCAAACTTGGTCTGACTCATTGGTGTCTGATTAGGAATGAAGTTGCTTCTTCTATCTAAATCACCATAGTCCTCAGTATTCTCGGAGTTCGAAAGTATGCAACGTTGAAAGTTTTCAACGTTGCATAATAAATACTTTCGCTATGTATTGATGTGGTTATCATGTGGGCATTTTCTCTGGCGACAGGTGCTTCTGCATGCTATGGTTCGAGATGCGCATGGTCGGAAGATGTCGAAGTCTTTAGGTAACGTTATTGATCCCATGGAAGTCATCCATGGGATAACCTTAAAGGAACTTCACAAGCGACTCGAGGAAGGAAATTTGGATCCACGGGAGGTGGAAAAAGCGAAAGCGGGACAAACACTAGATTTTCCAAATGGAATTGCCGAGTGTGGAGCCGATGCCCTCCGATTTGCTCTCGTCGCATACACTGCCCAGGTACTAGGCAACCTGTATCAATCTCTAAAGAGAAGAGACTTGATTCTTGTCTCGCATGCATGCTTTAAGTTTGTGTCAGTAGGAGATGCTGGTTGTGGAATGAACGTGAATTAACGACTCACCTTGAAATGAATGTCAGATTTGTTATGCTTTGTGGTGGTTATCTTAGTCATAGTGGCATTCTAGGATGACGTTTATATATTTATTTCTTCGATCGATCGTCCGCAAAATTCTCTGTGGGCTTACGAAGTCAGTCCGTTAAAGATCAGTCTTATCAGTCATGGTTCTTTTATCTTAGTCAGTCTTCTATAGGTGTCAACTTTCTACATGCAGTACTGATGTTAGTATTTGTGCTGCAGTCAGTCAACATCAACTTGGATATTCAAAGAGTAGTAGGATACAGGCATTGGTGCAACAAGCTTTGGAATGTCATTCGCTTCGCCATGATGAATTTGGGGAGCGATTTTGTTCCTTCTCAACAGCTAGATATGGCCAGTCTCCCATTTGGTTGTAAATGGATTCTTGCTGTCCTGAACAGCACCGTTGAGAAAACTGTGAACTCTTTCGAAGCCTTGAATCTGTCGGAAGCATCGACAGCCATGTACTCTTGGTGGCTATATCAGCTGTGCGACGTTTTCATTGAAATTAGCAAACCAGCTTTAAATGGGGATGACACAGACCCCGCAGCAGCCCAAGCTAAAAAAGCTACGAGGGATACACTTTGGGTATGTTTAGACATAGGTTTGCGGCTTCTGCATCCAATAATGCCTTTCTTGACCGAAGAATTGTGGCAGCGACTTCCTCGAAGGCAGGAGGACGATGTCAAGTCATCAATTATGATATCACCCTATCCATCAGTAGTGGAGGTGAGAAGGTTTACTTACATTTATGAGTTTTCACGTTTATAAATCAAAATTTTTCCGTGGTACAGGTGCTATGCACGTAGAATTTCGCTGTCAAAGTTCATCTGACCATGTTTTAACATCTCATGTTGACTTATGTTAAAAGGAATGGAGGAATTCCACGGTAGAGTCGGAAATGACTTCAATCGAAATTGCTGTTAGAGCAATAAGGTCTCTACGTATGAACTATGGTCTGCAGCCAAAGCAAAGGTGGGTAATGATTGGGTCCGAGCTTATTGCATTCTCATTTAATTCTCTTTATTTTTATATCATTATGGCACTGGTTGATAAAAATGTTGTGTCTCTGCGAACATTCTGAGAATAAGTCCTCGTATATCTCAATTATGGTCAAGCTGATTATGAAGTATGTGCGCTGCGTGCACAGGTGTGCTTTATACTTGCTTTGTCGGACTCCTGAAGTTGCTGACGTCATGACGAAGGGTTCAGATATAATCTCCACTCTAGCCACTTTGTCTTCAGTGAAGGTAACTAATCTACAGTGGTTTATTGACGATCATCACGCTCTGAGGCATGACGAGCTCAAAAGACGTCACAAGTTCGTCAACGATTTTGTAACTTCATTTAACCGTCCCTGAAATTTCCTGCTGCAGATAATTACGGAAGCTGAAAGCGCACCAGCTGGATGTGCGGTTGCCATAGTTGATGAGCAGTTGTCAGCTTACCTTCTTCTGACGGGTTTGGTCGATGCGAGCGTGGAGTTGTCGAAGCTGCAAAAGAAGAAGGATGAAGTAGAGAGGTACATCCTCATACACACGGATTTTACTTCGTCATTACGTTTAAAATAGTGTTTTTTCTCTTTTATTATCCTTCGATTTCTCAACTAGTCACCTACATTGTCTTCGCAAGTATGTCGCCCTGTTATACTTGCAGCATGGCGTTTTTACCGATTTGGTTCGTTTCATCTTTTAACTGCAGGTTTCGAGAAGCCATTACCAAGAGGATGAATGCTCCAGGATATGCAGATAAAGTGCCGGCAAATGTTCAGGAGGATAATCTTACCAAAGTTAACAAATACACAGCAGAGTTATCTACAATAGAAGAAGCATGCGAGAATTTTCAAAGACTCCTCATAGGTTAAGTTACGTCAGGCTCCTTTCTTTTAAGCGCTTATTCTTTGGAAAGGTGAATGCTGCCTTGTTGCTCATCGCGCAGTCTACTGCCGCCATGAGCCCCGGATTGTGAAACACGTAGTGCACCTATTATTATCTGTCTCAGGTCGACAAATCATTCTGTTTAGATGCCTGGGAAGTTATCTTTCCGGAATGATGTAATTTTGAGAGGTCAAAACAGAAGTTGCGGGAGTTAAAAGAGCTATGCCAGTTATCTCTGGTACTAAGTACATGTGTGTTTTATGCAGTAGGTTATGCAGCCTAATCAGAATTGAGGCCTAAAATACAAGAGCCGAGATGAAAAGTAAAGTAGAGAAAATGAGGCGAGAAAGGAGAATTGGTAATTGAGAGAAAATATAGGTATGACAAGCAAAAGGAATGATGAGATTTGAAACACCAGATTTGGAGAATACCACGCATCACCTATTGTCTCCCGGTTGTAGGTTTCCATGCTCTCTCGCAACTACGTTTAGATAGTCATTTCTTCTAGTTTCTTATACAAGTTGAATGTGGAAAGAACAGTGGAATCGTCTGGAGTCTTAGTTTTCACGTTGATGTCATTTTACCGTCACGCAACAAGTTATACAAGAATCTACCAAATGAGGAGATTAGATTGTAGGATCTACTTATTGTGACGGCCCAAATCTATAACGAAAAACAACCATCTGTTAGAAGATACATATCAAATCAATAACTACATTACGTGAATTGTATAACATATCAGTGATCATTGTATGTGAGACATTCCACATTTGGTGTACAAACGTGGCAACATGAATGGGCATGAGTCTGCAAATGTAATAAGAACGTAACGCGGGCCTTGTCTATCTCATTGCTGATGAATGCATACTCTACTAAACTTTGACGAGATTTAGAAATCAAAAATTTGAAATCCATTACTGTACTAGTGAATATCAAAGCCTTGTTTTCCAAGTTTACTGACTTTTTATCCTTGGTCCAACTAATCTTATAGAAGGATTTAAAATATTTAAAAATTCATGTGACATTTGTTGGATCTAAGATGTTATTCATACAAGGATAAAACAACTTTCAGATGTACAATTATATGCATCGTATGAGTAAAGTTCACATAATTAGAAAATAGCAAAGATGTGAAGAATATCGATTTAGTAAAATGACTTCATATTACAAAGGTTGGGACCCACATACCAATCTTTGTAATTATAAGCTCCTGTCACAATATATCGCTAGTTAGATGGTGTAATAAAAGAAATCTATAACATGTCTAAAAAATTGGTACGTTTAATTAAATATAAATGCATTTATTGTGTAACATAGATGAGTATGTACGGAAAGAAATAAAATAAATTTATATACATTAGTTAACATAGATGAGTAAGTATGGAAAGAAATAAAAGAAATAAATATATTAGTTCTCTTCCGAATATATATTGAGTGAAGGTAATCTGAATGCAAATCATTTTCATCCAATGCATCGGATTGTATTGCATATAAATTAGATGAGAAAAGCCTGAATATACAATTCAAAATTTCTGATTGTTCGAGCTGTATACTAATAAAAAAAATTTCCTTCAGAAGCGCATAACTAATTTTAATAACTTACAAAGATTCCTATATTTTAACACCTTTAATATTAAAGTGTTACAAGACAAAATTTTTTAATAATGTAATATATTGAAATTTCAAATGTGATAAATATAAGCTTTAATGTGTTTAACAATTTTTGATATTGTGTTTAACAATTGTTGTTTAAAACTTAATATTGTGATGACGGTAAGGATCTCCATGGTTAAAGACTAGTAGTGAACTCTTTACTGTTATAGATATATGTTCAATCTTTTGAAAATTAAAAAATGCTCAGATTTATTTTATCACTATATCATGATATGATCATTTCAAAATATTGTGGACAAAAATGATGTTGCAAGAATGAAAGATGTAGCAAAACTATGATATGATAGATATAAATATGATATGCTTTTTCACATATGAATCGAAAGTAATCCAATTATAATCTTTGTATTCCTTCAAATAAAACTTTCACTAGGATTAGATTAGAATATTATGATTATTCGGAAATTTTGTATTATATTGTAAAATGCAACATGAAGATAATTGAAGTTGTATATAGCACAAAAGAAGAATTAAATGAAATATTTACGTGATATATCATCTCTCATAAAGCATGCTAGATATCAAAGAAAACATATATGATAAGAAATCATAACTTTTTACTCTTATCTTCATAATTTTCAAATTCCAATGACACCAAAATACAATAATCTAAAGAAAAATTATTAACTTATATATCTGATTTTAGTAAGATAAATCAAAACCTTACAAACTTAATCTACATCTCTAACACTCTTATTTTTTTTAGTTCTTGATAACTAAAAATTTTTACATTTAATATGAAGATAAATCCTTTGGATATGAGACTTTTCATATAACATGAAGATAGGATGCCATAACATCATAGATCATATGATAATAACATATACAGGTAAGGATAGAAGAAATTCACAAGAATGTATTGCGCTATTTACCTGTAGGTGGTATTATTGGACATATTTTTTTTTGGAAATTTTTATAATGGTAGATAATGATTACATTCCAATATTCTTACTACTTTCTATCTTGAATAAATTGCAAAAAACAAAATATGCTAAGAAATATCACGATAGTGATTATTTTTCTATGGAAACATTAGCTACTTTGTCTTAAGTAAATCATCATGTTTTTATATAAATATTAAAATTATTTAAAGATTAAGATTATAATCACTTATGAAATTTCAATTGATATTTTATAGTAAATATAGGAACACATATAACCTTAATCATTTGCTAGATTTATCAATGCTTTGTTCATTATAATTTGTATGCATGTAGTAAAAATATAGTTGAATTGTCACACATTCTCAATTATTTTTCTCTTACCATGTCAAAGCAAATGATGGCAAGAAAGCTCATACATCTCCTTTTGTAATGAATTTGTTTCAGTAAAATTCATCTCCACTAGGTTTTTTTCGATCATTCAAAGTTCAACACATAAAGCTTTTGACTTCCAACAATCAGGTTTTTCACTCTTGATCAAATTTTGCATTTTTTTTATTCTTGCAATGTGTTTGAACAAAATATTTATGTTATTCATAATTTAATCTTGTGTCACAATTTTTTTTGGCATCATAAGTAACTTTATAGATCATATATGCAACTCCTTAATGATTACTTCTATTATTGTAAATTTTCACAAATATACATATTTAAAAACATATATCATTTAAAATTTATTTTGAATGAAAATTCATTGATATATATATTTTTCAAAAATTTCAATAAAAAAGTAAATGTGGATTATATTCTGGAATAGTGTAAATTTGAACAAAATCGAAGCATCACATAGCACTCAAAATTTTTATGATCAATTAGATTTGAGTTTAAATATTTTTGTTTGAAAAATTTATCTTGTTATATTTTTGAAACAATATTGAAATGATAAAAACAAGTAAAAAAAATCATTTTCATTCTTCATGTATTAAAGAGCACAAAATATTCAAAGCATTTTAGATTCATTTGTGAGTCATAATAGTAAAAAATAGTAAATGTGTATTACATCATTGCAATTTCTATGTGTAATGAATTTTCAGAAAAAAATACCAAGAACATAAGCACATAGATCCAAACATTGACTTTGAAGTGCACGATTCACAAGAGACACAGAAATGTTTATCATTGAAAATCTAAAAGTATTATGAAGAATTTTTGCAAGATTCACTTTATAATGACAACATAATCTAAATCCCAACTAGAATTATACTAACCTATGTGAGTATGTACATGAGTTATATATTAACAATTTAGTCTTAAATTCTAATTCATATGGTGAAAATAGAATCCTTCACAACTTACATACTTAATCTAAGAAAAGTTTTAGAAATAAATCCAACGTTAGAGCATTTTCAAATTAAAGCAGAATAGAATTGAGCCGTAATTGAAAAATAATGGAATAAATAAACAAAGAAATACAGACATAAGTAAATAAATATAGAGGTAACAAAATAGCTTATTAATTCTATTTGAGCTTTTCATGCAAAATCTTCAAAGTAGCAAAATGTCTTCTAAAATTCTCATGAAAATTAAATTTGATCAATGCATGAGCCGGATAAACATTTATCATTTATTTTGACTAGTTTAATTTTTTAAATAAAAATTTTCATCTCTAATAAAGTGAAATCTAATGTGAATATTTGTCACTGCGTTTTTCATCACTTGAATTGCAACAAAATGTAACGCAATTTGATTATCACAATAATAACGAAAGATTTGCTTGATGGGACCCCTGCGGAAAGTAATTTGCTTGATGGGACCCTTGAGGTTTCATTTTACCCGATGGGACCCCATGAACGATGCACCGTCATCCATGTTCTAATAACAACTAGAGAGAGTGCAACGAGTCCACCGCAACCGCAGACATAGTGGACTTCGGACTCCATCACACTCACTTGTTTTTATGTTGTCATTCTGTATCCGGCCACTCCTCACGGAGACGAGCAAAGAAATGTTCATCCGGAGTTTATTTGTTCGTCACAAATGGGTGATCGTGAGACTTGAGCAGGATTACGGAAGGAGTGTGCAGGTGGGAGGCAACAGAGAAATCAGCGAATCTTTGCGGTGGGAAGAATTGAAGCACAACAAATTGCACTTCGAGCAAAATCTATCTTTGTCCCCGTGATAATCCACCAGAAATTATAATCAGGGATTGATCTCTGATTGTAATTCCCTCATTGTAACTAGTAGTAATCGTAGTTACAAGAACTATGTCCGACGGCACACCGTCGTTGGGGTCCCATAGGGTAAAACTAAACCTGAGGGATCCCATCAAGCAAATTACTTTCCGCAGGGGTCCCATCAAGCAAATCTCTCCAATAATAACAAACAACATGTTTCAATTTCATCTTAGTGATAATCATATTCAATCAAATTTCTTCCTTTGTTGAATATGCTACTATTACATATTCAGCTTAAATTATGGATTGTGCTACATATTTTGAAATAAATTTTTATCTAATTCATTTATACTTAAGTGTAAACAACAACTGAGTTATAGAATCTTTTGTTTCAAATCTTGTACATAGTTTCAACGTAGCATGACAAAAATTTAAACATTATTCAATAAATCATCAAAAACATAATATAATACATAATATTCTCTAGCTACATAAAATTTCAATGTATTACCTCTCAATGCAACTTCTCAAGATTTGACATTTATTTGCTTAAAATGCCGATAGCTGAAGCAATTTTTAGTCTTGTACATATCACTATCAAAATTATCAACAACTTTGTCATAGTAAATTGATTTGACATTGGGCTGCAAAATATTTTAATAGTATTGTCATATTATTTTAAATCCTATAGATTATGCCATGTTAAACATATCAAACATAAATGAAATGTACTTGCTTTGATGTTATCATAAAATGAAAATTTTAAATGCAGATTTTAATTGATTCTTGCATCTATTGACATCAATTTTATTTTTTGTCAAAATGAAAATCTTATTCAAAAGAATTTTTTATAATAAAATTGAAATTTGTTTTTCTTCAAAATACACATGTAACATGCTCATTTTATAAAAATCCTTTTGTTTTCATGAACTCATCAAAATTCGTTCTTCATTGTTTAGGACTTTGTTCAAATCCCTATAATGATTTCAAAAATCTACAAATTAACTTATTTTGACTTTTGTTCTCAAAACCAATGGATTGTTTCATGTAGATTTTTTACTTTAATAATTCATAGAAATATATCTTAATTACATCAATTTAATGTATAATTTAATTTAATATTGCAGATATTTAAAATTGTAATATATTTTGCTACAAATAAAAAACCTTTGTTGTAATCCACATCGTTCTCTTATGCAAAACCTCTAGTCACTAATCTATCTTTGAAGATAATTTCTCTTCATTTTTTGGATCATTTTTCAGTTTTTACATTTACATGTTATCTATCAAAGTTTGATTACTTAGAAGTTTCATTAGCTCTCACATTTTGTTATACATCAAGAATTGCATCTTACACTCATTAACAATGTTTTTTTCAAGTTTATTGACAGAGATTTAAGATTGCTTGTAAGATAAAATTTCTCATTTTTCTAAGATCAACGTAATGTCATCAATATCCTTACTCTCAATATGCTGATATTCAAAAATGGCTAAAATAATCCATATGGTTAATTCAATATAGTTCTATTATCCAATTTGATGATCTCCTAATTGAAAATTTTAGTTGATTTTTATACTTCAAATCAATTATTTAATGCTCACCAACGATAATATGCTTCTTCAATTTTTGCTATTCAAAAAAATTGCTTTATATGTACGAGAGCTTCTTTTTATATCACATCATCAAATCCATAATAATCAATCATTTATTGAGTAACTTCTATGATTAAATATTTATTCTTGTCAGCACAGGAATCTAAATTTTTTTCTTTTTTTCAATGATCTAGGTTTATAAAAATAATTAAATTTTCACTTACAGTTATTTTACGCGCTGAATATCATAAATTATAATCCTTTGCACCACTAACATATTCACAAAAGCAAAACTTTTTGAATGTATTATACAATTTGGTCATATTTTACTCAAGCACAAGAATATAAACCGTATAACCAAATTTTTTTTTAATGATTACAATTATAATAAGCCATTTGTTTGTGATATCAAAAATTGATTGCACATAGAGAAAAAATATTATCAAACACATTAAATTATCAACAAATTCAGCCTAAGAAATATATGATAAAATATAATGGGATAACATATTCAGTGATTTCCTCTAGCACAAGTTCATATACGTTCCAGTCGGTGCGTATTACTCTTGCAGGGGAAGAAATCATTTCGGGAGCACAGCGTGTACATGATGTGGACCTTCTAACTAAACGAGCCATAGAATGTGGCATCGACGTCAAGTCACTGTTAACGTACATCGATTCATTCAGGTAACGATGTTAGTGAAAGTTTTCAGTACCTTCTTCCACTGATCTTCGTCAACCAGCTGTGTTTTAATGTAATGCTGGTCTGCTGCAGATACGGTGTTGTTCCACACGGCGGGCTAGATGTAGGATTGGAGCGAGTAGTCATGCTGTTTTGTGCTCTTGGCAACATTCGCAAGACCTCAATGTTCCCTCGTGATCCACAAAGGCTAACGCCTTGAAGAATTGACCTCTGATACGCGTAAGTGATCACGCGCTGGGGTTTTTGGCAGCACCAGCATTGAAATATATATGCAATATACGAGTCCATTTTTCAAATCAACAATCGGAAAGCGTTGATGGTCACAGGCCTTTGTGCGCGTGTTTAGAAATCATCGTGTCTTCCAGTACATCGCAGATCTAGTACTCACATGGTGCTTAAATATATGTGAACGCCTGCAGGCTTTGGAGATAATTGGCTATCACAAGCATGAAGACGTAGCATCGTAGCCACAGTTGTGCATCACTTATGTTAAGTGATGCACAACTGTGGCTACGATGCTACGATACATAAATTATGTACGAGGTTCAGAACCTCTATTAAATGCCTAGTGAAGACAAACCTAATTTTTGTACACTTAAGAGAAATGAAGGGTTCATGTTGGACAGGAGTTCCCGGCGGATAAAGCCCTTCTGTGTTCACATTGTGCCGTGCATCTTACCATAACTGACAGTGCTTATCAAATAAGCTTTTGTCTCGAGTCTAAGTACTAGAATTCTATTTAGTGGTAAATTCACGGTTACTCAAACGTTCACTGGTGCACAACTGAAAGACTCTTAGCCCCAAACAACTTCACCGTCGTGAGTCACTCTGTAGCAAGGAGCTTCGTAGTGGTAGCTTCGCCGCAAAGATTTCTCCGCACTAGCACTGTACCTCATGAATATGCCAATACCCGTAGTTCGCCACGATGGCAGCAATGGTCAGAGGAAATGTATATCCACGAGAGGAATTAGAAATACCCACGATGTATGTTTCATTCGCGCATGTGCTCAGAATGTTCTACGGCAGCATCTTACGAGTCCAACGCCATTGTGTGCGTAATGTATGAAAAATCAGACTTTCCCACTTTTATTGGGGAAAGAAGCGCATAATTCCTCGTCTAGCAGCAACCACTGACCGATGGATCGACGGCATGAGTTTGTGACTCTGTCAAATACACCCTACCTGCATTCTCAAAGGATCATCTGCGTTCCATCGTGAACGAAAAAGTCTCCATAGCAGTCCCCAGAACGCGTGACAGTTTCTCAACTCGTGGACAATTTCCGTCCGAACCTGCTCATCGTGCACCCTTGAGTCCAAAGCTCCGAGCAGACCGCAACTGGAAGGCACCGGTGTCTCGAGAGTTTTCCTCCTCGTGCACGAAAGACGGACTTCTTCAGAGAAAAGGGAGATCCTTTTCTTAGATCGGAGCAGACCACGTCCGGAGATGGTGCGCCAGATCGAGGCCACCTGGCGCCCCCAGGAGCACAAGCCTGTCCGGATCGACCTCCCTCAGAGTCCACTCTTCAGATTCCTCCCCACTCCTCCGTCTCTTGAAGCTCTGGCGGATCACTCGAACACCATCGACCATGATCTCTGTCTGGAAGAGCTCGTCTGCGCTCAGGACATTGATGACGGAGGTGGATCTGTCTAAGGGCGGGCCTTCATGAGGCAGATGATGGAACAGCCCTGCGACAGCTGTGACCAAGTCCATGCCCTCGTACCATTCTGGCAGACTTCCACAGATTGCTCGAAGACATCGGTCGAGACAAACCCCGAAGCTGGGCTGAAGATACGCGTGCAACATGTAGACCATAATTTTGACTCCGCTCAGCCACTCGTGACTGCAAATCAAAGCTCGAGAATTGGACTGCTAAACCTTCACAACCCCTTCACGAAGTTCTCGAAATCTATTAATCTGGCAATTCTCAAAGCTGCATGGACGTTCTCCACGCAATTCACAACGGAGACTGCAAAAGCTTGTACGCAGGCATGAACCCCTTCACCCTCCACCCGAGATTCGAGATAGTTCTAATGAACTGTCGGGACAATGGAGAAACGACGTTGTGCCAAAAGAAAGAGACTAATTGCATCAGCTTAGAACCACGCGCAGCCAGCAATCAGCCAAACGAAGGACTTCTGCGGTCCTCACCCTCCTGCTCTTTGGACTCTATGACACAGGATGAGCTCGAGGCCAATACGAACTGCTTTCTGGGGCATGTCTCAGAAAGCGCAGTCACCTCAACAGTTGGCAGACATCGAGGACTTCGCCGAATGCTCCTCTCGATTGCGCAAGATGTCCAGCGAAGGATCGATCAATCAATCAAGTGCTCAGAGGAATTATAGTTGAAACACAGACACGCGCCCTCCACGAGCACGAAGGTCAACGGACGACGACTCGACTGTGGGATGCAACGACAAGTCCGGCGCATTCCACAGAGCAGACAAGTTCCAACAATAAGAAACGCCAAGCACCAAGCCAGACGAGAATTTGATCCGAAAGCCGACGACTCGCAGGCACAGACATGGACAAATGTCCGGAGGACGAGGAAGCGGGTCAAGGTTTCCGACCGACCGACTGACTGTGGAATCTACTCGCGTCCTCGAGTCAGCCCTGTGCTCTCGTCTCGTCGTCAGCGCATAGAGCAGGAAGAATCTGTGAGACAGCGAGTCGAAGAAACTCACTCGGCAGACGAGACGAAATCGATCGACAGTCCCCTCACTGGGCCGACAGACATTGTAACAGAGCGAGGGCGAAGATTTCGAACTCGGCAGATGAAAGGGTCCGGGTGCGAATGCGTTCGAGCCGTGGCGGCATGTTGGGCTCTTCCACAGTGAGAGAGAAAGAGAGGGAGCTCAGCGCATTGAGTTGATTAATGGTTCGACCCCACGGAAGGAATGTCTGTTCCTCTTCACGAGCTATTAAAGTGGCGAGCAAGCAAAGCATCGGCACTCGGTCCCAGGAGGAATGCCCACATTTCCTCCCTCGCATGGGGACTTTGCATGGGCTCGATCCCGAAAGACCTCTGTCTGCCATGGAGAGAGCTCCAAGCTTCTCGCCTGGAATCGCTCACTGGCAACCGTACCGGAGTGACATCATCCAGATCGACCACGACACGCACGAGACGAGAGCAGAGCAGAGCAGACCAATCATGGGTGACAGACAGACAGACAGATAGACAGAGGCTCGTTCTCAGATCGTAAATGCTCTTTATATATTACAGAAATTGGCGAGAGGAGGAGGAGGAGGGGGCGAAGGGGCGTCCGAGCGCTTCTAAGCGTGGGACGCCTTCTTGCCTCCAGATTCCACATCCTGCGACTGCACTAGAGGAACAGATTCCTCGTCCGCGTCCAATGTCTTGGGAGCAGCGAGCGCAGCGGGGGGAGCTTTGGGCTTGACGGTGGACTGCTGGTAGAGGACGCCGCCTCCGATGCAGATGAGCAGGCCCATGGTCCCGATGGTGGAGGCGTGCTGCTCCCAGATGACGAGGTTGATGACCACCGTGAGCAGCTTGTTGACGACGCCGAGCACGGTGAAGCTGGTGGCGGAGATGGTCTTGCGGCACGAGAAGCCGAAGAAGGAGATGGAGAGGCCGAAGAGGCAGGACAGCGCCACGGGGAACCACACGGTCATGGAGGTGTAGTCGACCGAGTGGTCGTCGCTCGAGTGCTTGAGCTGCATGCCCTCGCCCATAATCAGAAGCTCGAGCGGGAACAGCAGCAGCGCCTCGAGGTTGTTGTAGAGCACGAGGCCCCAGGTGTTGAGCCCGATGGTCATGACGATGTGCTTGATGTAGACGAAATCGATCGACATGCTGGCGAGGTACGCCAGCGCCCAGCCGTAAGTCTCGACCTTGAATTGCGAGTCGGTGCCGACATAGATGACGGAGCCGGCGAGAATGACGCCGAGCGAGGCCCAGGTCTTGAGCGAGGGCCACGGCTGCTTGAGGTAGACAGTCTCGCCGATGGCGACGAAGAGCGGCACGGCCGAGCGGAAGACGATGAAGGTGTCGACGTTCGCGTGCAGCAGCAGCTCGCTGTTGGTGAAGAGCGAGAGGTAGTAGCAGATGGCGGCCGGCAGGAACTTCCACATGGTCTTGAGGCTCAGGCGGTCGTGCTCCAGCAGGCGCACCATGCCGAACAGCCACACTCCGCCCGCGCTCGTCGCGTACTGCAGCGCCGTCAGCGACCCCGGGAACGGGAACACCATGATCGCCCACTTGTTGATGATCGACAGCAGCGACGCCGACAGGCAGTAGCCGATGGCGATGCCGAACACCGAGATTTGGCCCCCCAGCCACTCCATGGCCCGGTCCTTGCCCCTCGTCAGCGCATTCGACACCTGCTGCTCTCCGGCCGTGAGCTCGACGGATTCGCCCCCGCCCTTGCCCTTCTGCCCCTCCCCGCCAGCCATCATCTGCACCACCCCACCATCGGTTCCTCTCGGAGTCAGACCTCAGGCCGAAACAGGCATGTCGGCGGACGCTGTCAGGTCCATAGCGTCCGCATGTTGCTCGAGGCAATGGGCCTCTGAGCCGTGCAATGCGATGCTCCCCTCCGCATTCTTACAGAGAGGTAGGTAGGCAATCGATCGTTCCTTGCAAAGCCTGGGACTCTGGAACTAACTTCTCGTCAGATCTTCCCGTTCAAACAACTCGAGTGCGTGACATGATTTGCGGATTGCAAATGTATGTACCTATCGCTATTCGGGTCGACACTCGACTGAAGACCCTCTTCCAAATTCGCTGGAATTTACCCACCCATCAATCCATCTATCAATCCATCCAAGCATTCATTCAGGAAGTCGATGGTGCCCTGTCCTGCTTGGCACTCGGACTCCCAAGCCGACGACTTTGCTCGGAGCTTTGCTCGAATGAATTTTCTCGACAGGACGATTCTTCTTCGGCGACGAAGAAGAAGATCGAATTGCGCACCTGGAAATTCAAATCGGGGACATCTACCCGGGATCCTTGAGCGCGTTGGGCGCACAGAGTCTGTCTGTCTGTCTGTCTCTCTTTCGTTGACCTCGTCAGCGTGGTTGACCACGTGACCTACCTTCCCACCCAATCGTACGGCCACGTGGAACTCTGATGGGCCGAGTCCCAGCTACTGGCAGTGACAGAATTCGACGGGCAGAGCACGAGGTCCCAAATGGTGCATTTGGTGCGCATGACACATGCACTCAGTCACTCGTCTGCCAGCACTGGCCCCAAATGGCGAATGCAAACTCAATTTGAGAGAATTTGTCTCCCAATGCCTCGAGCCCGAAATTGCGCACACGATGCGGAATGTCCCCATCGCGGCTCCCAATGAAGCCTTCTTCGGCCCCCGAGGAGGAGAAGGCCAAGGCACGGCGGGATGGGATGGGATGGGACGGGACCCGACCCCGCACGAGGGCAAAAGCCGTAGACAGGCACGAGAGAGGTCGATCACAAGAGCAACGAGCAGAGCATGCGAGAGCTTCTGTCAGTCGTCACCGCCGGCCTTCGTAATAACCTTATCGACACAGATCGCGGAGGCCCTGTACTTCCGAGCTCCTGACTGATGTCAGCAGCAGAGCAGAGAATAAAATCTCATCCGCACTCCCGTCCCCGACTGCATGCAAGGTCCCAGAGCTGCCCAGTCGCTCGCGTCTCCGTGTTCCTTTCAGAGTGCAGTTCAATGTCGGCACCGGAGTGCAGAGCGAGACGATGAATTTCGGCAACCTGCTCCTTCTGGTCAAGGTATGGACCACTCCCTAGGTCTCGCTGCGCGTGCTAATTCATCCGTCCGCGAGAGAGAGAGAGAGAGAGAGAGAGAGAGAGAGAGAGAGAGAGAGAGAGAGAGAGAGAGAGAGAGAGAGAGAGAGAGAGAGAGAGAGAGAGAGTACCTTGAGAAATTCGCTGGCAGGATCGAAGCAGGCGGTCGGCGGAGGAAGCTGGTGTCCGGAGCAGCAGCAGCGCTTCACAAACTCATGCAGAGGGCGAGCGAGCAGCTGCAGTGCGCCATCAATCGGTGGTCGAAGCGAAGGGCAAGCGGGCGGGCGGGCGAGCGGGAGGGCGGGCGAGAGGAGATCGATCAAGTCATCATCCTGCTGCTGTTGCTTCTGTTTCTGTTTCTGCTGCTTCCTTCCTTCCTCTTGCGCCTCCCTGTCCGTCCTGCAATCCTTCTCGTCGAGCAAGGAGCAAGGAGCAAGTCCCAAGTCGCAAGTCACCCAGTGGGCGACGAACGATCGACACTACTACTACCCCTGGCTTCACTGCCCTGCCCGTGCCCTTGCCTTGCCTTCCTTCCCTTCTTCTGACCACCGCCTCTTTCGAATTTCTACTGCCCTCCAGATTCCAGGCCCCGACTTTTATAAACAGCAAAAGTAATCGAATCGTTTTTATTCGTATACTATTGGCCCCGGGGGTCCCCCGGACACCCTGTCTCTCTGACCCACATGTCTCCACGACACTGTCCGCACTACGCTGGCGTCAAGTCCCCCTTGACCTGCGAACCGGTCACAGGTCGCAGGTCCCGGTACGAGCTCTCGTCCGTCGGAGCGTCGTCGGGGGCAAAACCAGCGCCGGCGGCCGAGGTTGACCGGCTCCCACCCGTGCCCGCGACGGGGGTTGGAGCCTCCGAGCTCGTCCGAACAAAGGTCGCACCTGGTCCCAGTCGACTTCGTTCGGATTCGTGAGAAGGTGGCGCCGTCTACCACGTAGCCCGTCTGTTGTCGCTAGCGCCGAGGACTTCCGATCTTTTGAGCGGGCCCCACAATCATCAGGCACGGCATCTTCCGCATCTTCGACCGCTTCGGCGCGGCTCGGTCTGCCGGTCCGCAAGCCGCCTGAGGCCGCGTGTCCTCGGGTATGAGTGGCGGGCCCCGCGTCGCCGTCGCCGTCGGGGGGCCGATCGTCGAGACAGAGAGTCCTGGGGGCGAAACGGCCCAAGTCCGGCCGGGCCGAGCTTAACTTCAGAACCTTTGCCGTCCCGTCGCGCTCTCCTTTCGCGACTCGCAAGACTCCCGGGTCTCCCCGGAAGCCGCCACCGGACCCGGGCGGGCACCGGCCGGTCGTCTTCTTCGTCGGAGCAGCACTCTCCCACCGGTTCCGAAGCTCTAGGAGCTCTCGGAGCTCCGTGACCGCAAAGGCGCAATGCGTCCGGAGGTCCAGCATGAATTTCCCTGACGTCGACGTCGCCCGAGGGATTCCGACAGAAAGCGACAGATGCGCAGGCAAGCTTTCGTTTAGGATCCGCGGTGCCGTAGGAGCTGAACGCACACAGTCGAGGATTGCCACCCCTCTCTAATTGATACTCCCCACTGCCTGCACATTCTTCAAGTGCCACCCCAAAAGTCAATACAGGCAGAATTATCAACAATTCAATTCGGATACTGTACACGTGGTTGACCCTTTTAATCCCTCCGTATACACACTGCCAGTGGTTTCGCACTTTCGCTAGGAGAGATGTCAATAAATCTGAACCCTTTCTAACACTCCGAAATTCGAAATACGCAGTTTTTGTTGGTATTGCATTTCCCAAGGCTTGGAAAAGAATACACAGCGACCAACTGATTCCGGTGAATGCAAGGTCCAGGTCGATTGCTTTTATGGAGGTCTTCTACAAATAGGGAGGGGCAGTTAGGAGACGGATAGAGTACGAATAGCTCTCTGCTGATACCGAATGTCCAGTGCCAAGGTGCTGTAATTGGAGAGTGGCACAGTGACTCTGAATCATCGAGGCTTCTCGGCCATGGCACGTGGATTTACTGCGCCGGAATCGGATCCCTTTACGCATTCCATTTGTGCTCCCGTTTTGTCTGCCCATCCTTTTTGCTCTTTGCCCGCGCGGTCGACATCGAACGAGGAGGGAGCAAGCGACGTACCGTGAAGAGAACTGCACGCGACACGTGCACTACAATGATTTCTCTTTCTTTGTGTGCATGAGCAGCAGAACAGTTTGGCTCGAGCAACCCGTTGCGGTAAATCTTTCGTCTTCTCGGTCATGGTGAAAGAGAATCATGCCCAGAGCTGGATCCGAGAAGAACCCGAAGCGGGCCATGCAAATATTCTGCTATACGTGCCATGTTACTCTGAGTATGTCGTTGCCCTTGTGCTTACGGTCCAACTTCGGCGTCAAACAGATTATCATACGGATTGACCGATTCTCCTCTGCTTCGTTCCATTATTGTGGCCACGACAACGGGGAAAATGAGTCCCGACTGATTGGTTTGCAATCCCCTCCACAATGGCAATTATCCGGAAAAGAGTCTGTAAAAAGATCGAGGGTCTTATGATATAAATCTATTCATAATTAATGCATAAAATATTCTTCCTCGGATGTGACGGCTGCTGTACTTCGTTTGAAGGTTTTTTCTGGCCCATTTGGATCTTACCTTGATACATGAAAATTATATGTTAAAGAATAATCTATACTTTTTTAAAATCAAATTAAAGAGATCGTCCGTCGTCGCAAATATAACGAGGAACAATAAATAGTTTCTTCACATTTATATTTTTAAAGGTATGAAGGCGTTTACTCCACTGTCAATGGAATCTCACGTATGTGAGGTATACCTGAATGGAATCCACATAGTCCAGAAGTCACGATATAAATGGCTCTCGCAATGAAACGTGTTTTATTGCGAAAGCCATTTATATCGTGAAAAAACGTGTTTTTTAATAAGAGGCCTGCAGAATGTCTGGGCTTGTAGCGAAGGTCCTTCTCGTTTTAGTCAATATCAAAGCGCGTGGATTTGTCGATGTTATAGCAGCTAAAGCTGTACTGTCTCCACCTTCCAGACCTCGATGTTAGCCGGTCGTGAGGTGAACTAAGTCCCTAATGCTGAGATTAAATTTGTTCAGAATTGAAGTCCAGCAGTGCCCCGAGTGGCAGAGTATAAGTTGCACATCATATCTCGAAGACTAGCAGTGACTAGGAGGTGAAAGATAGCTGCAAATGCCGAAGCATTAGCGCAGCAGCCTTTTGCTGCCCACTGAAGTGTAACAGCCGTGAGGATTGTCATCATCAACCACGTCAAAAGACCTTAAGACACAAAGCCTCGACAAAGCTGCCAAAGACGAGTCCATCGGCTTGAGACGTGCTGATGCTGCCTCCAATCTACGGCAGGTTGAAAGCAATGACGTCTCTCGATAAAATTCACCGTTCGTGATGAGGTGACCTATGAACACTGTCTTTCCCGCCGTGTATGCATCTTTACAGTTGACATCGAAGACCACAATATGTATGGAAGTATGTGAATGGAGAACTGCAATAAGTGATTGGGGTTATACGTTCGTCGTCGTGAAAATCTAAATAAGCTTGTACTTGTCCTCTCTTTTCTTTTCCTCTCGGTGTCTTGGTTCGAAGTGTATAAAAAGTCGAACTAATCTATCCTTTTCTTAAGTGGTGTGATCTGATGACCATTTCTTGGGCAAGGTGCGAAAGACTGGAAAGAGATTCAATCAGACAGAGTTCAACAAAGAGGTGCAGAAAGATGCTGGCGTTGAAATGTCGGGATAATTAAGTCATCAAAGAAAATGTCATGAAGGGAAAGCACTTGCATTCCAAACGTTGCACAGTGCGAACTTCCTCGGGCAAGGGGAGCATCGTTGGTTGAAACAAGAAGTAGAAACTCGGAGCGAGGTGGCAAAGGAATTTTTTAAACATTCTACACACTCTACTCAATGCTTCTCCGTCAGTCGTGTCGCTTTGAGGGATTGCGATAACTCACTCTCACGAAATGATCCGCAAATATCAGGTCGCATCTGAGCACACTCTTGCAAACCTTGTCAAATGTTCATTCGCAACCCTCAGAACATATTGTACAGGAGAATCCTGCACGTTGTAGATGTCCGAATCTTACCTCGCTCCCGCAGCTCACGCTGTCGACCGACCGACTGTTCACGCACACGCCCAGATGATGGACATCGAGTGCATTCGTCGTATGAAAAACTACAGATGCGACTGCGAGGTGAATCAGACGGTGCAATCTTTCAGAAGCTTTGGCCTGTATTGGACACATTGTCTACCAGATTTGTACAGCATGCAGATATTGCCCAACATCGGGTCCGAGAACTTCTGTGTGCACTCCAATTTCCTCGTTGGAAAGAACAATCTAGATGCTCGCCTCGATGCAGTGATAGATAAAAGTGTGTACAGGTGCACGGAAGAAAGATCGAATCGAATACGCCTTCTTTAAGCACGATGGCAGTGGAACGATCAAAGGTAATCAACTTGTGATCCCTCCAGCCGATCAAGTTTGATGGGGTGTATTTATCATTGATAATATGTTATTGAAGTCCAATACAAGAAGTACCATTGTGATTTGATCATGAAATCTATTTTTAGAATTTGCAACTCCTTGTGAGGTTAACAAATATCCAATGTACAAATACATTCGAGGACTTAATGAATAGTTTTTTTTAAATCAAATTCATATATATATATATATATACTCACGCAGTTGATCAAGATAATTTTAATGGTTTTGAATGATTCATAGAGATGATTAAATCACTACCAAAAAAATTTGTTGAAAATGAACCAAGAAAGGTCATGTTAAAGAAATATTGTGTGAAGATCAAATTTTGTGATTTTTTTAACTAATATAGTTCAAAATATTGAGTTTTTTGAAGAGAATTATGATAACAAAGATATATCTTATACAATTTACCAAAGAAATTTAATGATATAAAATATATGTTGAACAAGGTGAGTATTCACAGAATTCTCCGTGAGGAAGTAAAACCGTTCAAGATGGTTGCTAGGAGACAAGTCATATGTAGCAAAATTCACTAAACCCTAAACTAATACGAACCATACTAAGAAGCTTCCTATAATTACTCGCTATAGTGTTGAACCGGCATTAAGAAGCATCCGAAGTAGAGAGTAAATCTTCCAACACTCTTTCTTACTCAAATGTTAAGTTTGTACATGAAAAACTATGAAGGAAATGTGGAATCTGATACCTCTAATGGAATTCTGAAGTTTAATCAATCTCTCCCCGTCTCGAACTTGCTTCTTCCTAATGTCATCTGATTGCTTTGTAGTAGAGATATACTCAACAAGAATATCTTACTCTTCAGCCTTTTGACGACAGAAGTGACAATCAACTTCAAAATGTTTCTTTCTATTGTGGAACACTTGATTGTTTGCAAATTTTATGGCATTTTGATTGTCCATGCCAATTGGATTAGGAGTTCTAGAAGAACATACTATTTTGTTCATTTGTCTCAAAATCCAAATAGCTTTCATTGGAGAGAAACTAAGAGATCGGTATTTAGGTTCGCAGTTGGATCGAGATTTTGAACTCTATTTCTTGAAATTCCAAGACATTGATGATGAACCAAGCATGAAGATATAGGCACTTGTGAAAATGTAGTCTTCTAAATCCGCTGCATAGTTGGCGTCATAGTAACCATGTAGCTTTGTTTCCTTTCCAATGGCATAAGAAATGCCAAAAGAAGTATAACGCTTAATGTAGTGGAGTATATCCTTGACGATGGTCAGATGAAGCTCTTCGGGTTAGTGCATATATCGACTAGCCAGATTTGTGGCATAAGCTATGTTGATACTTGTGCATGTTAGATACAGTAGTTTGCCTACAAGTTGTTTATATAAGGTGGCATTGATAGAAGGGATTTCAATGTTCCGACGAAGCTGAATGTCTTCATTAAGTGAGATGAAAGTTGGGCGGTAGTCATAGTTAGAGAACTCAGCTAATATGGAGCTTGATGCAATAATAATACTTTTGAAGTGTGTACAAAATGAACACATATGTATTTGAAGATTGAACCTAGATTGGTTACGGTGAAGTACTCGATTAGTGCGGCAGCAAGATCATGAATTAGTTGTGGATGACTTCCAACGAGATAGAGGTCGTCTACGTAGAAGATCAGTAGGAGATTGTCACCTTGGTTTTGTATAAGATGGAGATTTGGATCAGTTTGACTTCGTATAAGTCCTCGGTTTTGGCATGCAACATCAATGCAATGGTACCATGCTCGTGAACTCTGACGTAGACCATAAAAAGCTCATTTCAGCTTGCAAATGTCTTGGAGAGATGAAACCAAGTGGTTGCTGCATGTAAACTTACTCCTAAAGAACGCCGTTGAGAAAAGCATCAAGATGACATATCAACCCGTTTTGATGAGCAGCAAATGCAAAGATAATGCTGATAGTTTTCTTGAATACAACAAGGGCAAAATTATCACCGTAATCAACGCCATATTGTTGAAATCCACCAGCAACTAGTCTTGATTTGTGTCACAATGATTGATCAGATGAGCCGGACTTGAGCTTGTAGATCCAACGAGTAGTGATTGCACCCTTGCCAGGTGAAAGAGTCATGAGATCCTATATGTCATTGCAAAGAATCGATGAATATTCTGCTTCCAGGGCTGCAATCTGGTTTGCATCATTATAAACAACATGAAATTGTAGATTTTCACCTCGTCGGGTAACAGATTAGTATTGGCATTAGCTTCGACAGCAGTAATGTAAGGATTGAGATGTTGGGGTACTTGATGAATCTATCAAGATCGTCGAGGTAGAAGTAGAAGGATAACTGCTCACCAGCTAGATAACTACTACTCAGCATTCTATCCGGAAATTCAGTGTCCAGTGTGCAAAGATGTAACAAAGATTTTGGGGATGACAACGGTGAAAAAGTAGTGTCAAAATCAGAATGATGTTGTGGGACCGAAGTGCCTCGACGTTGGTAATATATCACTAGTGGTGGTGTTAAATCAACGGTATCACTACCTGAATGTTCAATAAGACTAACGATGTCTTCCCTAATTTGTTGATGTTGTGTCGGTGCAAGTTTTTGAGGATTTGAAAATGGCAATGTTGTTGTTGTATGTAGCTGAACACTTGGAGCTACAGTAGGGCTAGTTGATGCTGTAGGGGACGAAACAAGCAAGGTGTTCAAATTGTCATCATTTGAGTCGTGAGTGACAGGTAAGTGGAGTTGTGAAGATTCAAGTATATGTACGTCACAAAAAATAATGACAGTACGAGTTCCATGCTCATAACATCAATAAAGTTTTGCATGACTGTCAAAGCTCAATAAGATTCATTCAGTTGAATCTGAGTTGAGCTTTTCTTGGCGAAGATGATGTTAATAAACAAAAACGGTACTCACAAAAACTTGAATATGAGATAGATTTAATTTATGTCGGAGATCAACTCACTGGGTGTGACATACAACGATTGTTTGGAGCTACAAACGTTAAAAATTTCACAAGTTGTACGTATTGCTTCAGCCAAAGACAATTTGGTAGAATCTTGTCAAGCAAAAGACAACAAATAATACGATGAATTTTCTAGTTATGCTATTCACTATGTAATTCCATGATGAATGCTTCGTTTTCATTACTAGCCTTGAATAATCATAGAGAAATGAAGAATCATTATAGATAACCATGATCGTAATGTCCAGCAAGGAGCGATTGCGTCTTTCAGCAACATCATTTTGCTCATGAGTATAAGAAATTTTCAATTGTTGCTTGTCATGATCATTGCTAGTGGTGCTTGTCTACCTATTGTAGGCACTGGCAATGTACTTCTTGACAACAATAAAGATGTTAAAAGTTGTAAGTATGTGCTAGGCTTGACTCGCAATCTTCTTTCCGTTGGAAAACTTATGGACTTAGAACATCACATATGGTGCAACAATAAGTTCTATCTAGTAACATATCATTTAGATAATAGAATTGTGCATATGCAAGCTAATCGCAATACTCAAAATGGATTGTACATAGTTCATCCTTCTTCTCACAGATTGCTACCATCCCAGCTTCAACATGCTTGTAGAGTCCCAATGTAACACTAGGGTTTAGAGAGAAGCTCACTCGAAGATAGAAACGTAAACTCTGAAGATGAGAGATCCCAACAATGGTTCTCCTCTCCCTTATATAGCTCTCACCAACAAGTACAAGGAGATAAGATCTAATCCCCACCATCCATCCCACTCCTAGTGGATGGATGACGTGGCGGATAACCCTATCAAGCACACGGATCGCTGACGTGACGAATCCAACTAACACACTAACTAACACACTCAATCTTTACCTACAAGCACACGGATTGCTGACGTGGCACTGTCAACTAACACATCCACTATGTACCTACCAAGTGTGCGGATCGCTGACGTGGCAGCTATGACTAGTGCACACTAAAGTATCTACATCAATATTTAGAGTAACCCCTACTTTAGTTCTAACTAACTAAAGATGGTTACAAACCTACCTCCTTTTAAAATGCAACGTACTCATTGCACATACGTTCAAACTCCTCAACTATCAATGGTGCATTTGCTAAATTTTTAGCTGGTTCCCAAGTTGATTTATACGATGGATAGCCTTTCCATTGAATCAAATACTCTACTTTGGGATATTTATGACCTCGAATACGTTTCTTGAGTATCTTTTCTACCTCAAACTCCTCGTGATCTGCTATCAAGGTTGGAAGAGGAGGTGGTGTTGGTTAGTTGGTGAATTGTTTTGGTCGTAGTACATGTTTTTGCAATCGTGACACATGAAATATTGGATGTATTTTCATATGTGACGGAAGTTCCAACTTGTATGACACTTCACCAATACGCTTCAAAACCAAAAATGGACCAATGAACCTAGGGTTCAACTTTGGTGTTCCTACAAGAGACAAATTTGTTGTAGATAACCAAACATGATCTCCAACCTCAAAAACCACTTCTCTACGATGAGCATCGGCATGCTGCTTTTGCCGATTTTGAGCTATCACCAACTTCTCCTTGGCCTGATGTAGTACTCGGTGAATATGCTCCACAAATTTGTTGACTGCTGCAACTTTGGTCAAAAACTCCTCTCCTTTGGAAAGTCTCATCAAACTTGAAGGAGTTATAGGATGAGCTCCATACATAAGAAAAAATGGAGATACTTTTGTGGATGCATTAACAGAATTGTTATATGCAAATTCCACAAGTGGCAAAAGGTTGTCCCACTCTTCTTACTTTTCTAATGTGAATGCTCGTAGCATATCCTCTATGGTTCTATTTGCCCTCTCAGTTTGTCCATCAGTTTGAGGGTGATAGGCTGGTGACATTGCTAGTTTTGTTTTGATAAAACTAAACAAAGTTTTCCAAAATAAACCAGTGAAGTGAGTAACTCTATCCGTGATTAACACTTTGCTTAAGCCATGATTCACAAAAACTGCATCTAGATACAGTTGAGCTAGTTGTGGAGCTGTTACTGTTTTTGTGGTTGGCCTGATGTGAATCATCTTGCTCAATTTGTCCACAAAAACCACCACTGAATCATGTCCTAACAAAGTCCTTGGTAACTCACATACAAGATCCATGGTGACATGTTCCCACCGCTGTTCGGGAATAGGAAGAGACTGTAATAAACCCGCTGGTTTTTTATTACTTGCCTTGTTTTGTTGACAAGCAGCACAACTTCAAACATAAGACTCCACATCGTCACGTATTTTGGGCCAATAGTACACTCGTTGTATACTCTCCACGGTTTTCTCCACTCCCACATGACCTGCAATGGCTGTATCATGACTTTCTGCCAAAATCATTGTGCGCAAATCGTGATCTTGTGGAATCCATATACGCTGATTGTAAAACGCCAAACCTTGAGATTTCTCTGCCTTTCCAGTTTGTAGTGCCCAAGTGATGTCTTCATCTTCCTTTGTGGCTTGTGACATCTTGCTCCACCAGTCCGCCTGAATTTTCACTTCTGCAACATGATTCAAACAAGGCATGCGTGTGAGAGCATCTGCAAGTTGCTTCTTTTCCTCCACGTACACAATCTTCATGTTGAAGCGTTGACGCCACTCTGTCCATCGAATTTGTCGTTTTGACAGATCCTTCTGAGTTTCCAAATAAACCAACGGTTTATGATCGGTCTCCACCACAAACTCCTTATCACCCAAGTAATGCTTCCAATGTTTGGTTGCCAACACGATGGCTAACTCCTCCCGTTCTGTCGTGTGATAATCTTGTTACGCCGCCACCAACTTTTGAGAATAGAAAGCAACTGGATGCCATCCATCCTCCCATTCTTGTTGAAGTATGCCACCCACTGGTGTACCTGATGCGTCAGTGGCCAACTTGATAGAACGGTTAGGATCATAACACTTGAGAATAGGTGCGTGTAACAAAACATCTTTCAATGCTTGAAAAGCTAACTCTTGAGCTGTTCACTATCTCCATTTTTGACCTTTCCCTAACATGGAAGTCAAGGCCTGAGCTAGGCGAGCAAAACCTTTCACAAATCTACGATGGAATCCAATGAGCCATAGAAAACTCTTCAGTTGAGTTAGATACTCAGTTGCTATACATTTCTGAATGGCATCTATCTTCTCACTCATCACTTGGATTCCTGTAGCTGTAACTCTATGACCCAAGTAATCTACTTTTGACTTGCCAAATTCACATTTTGAAGCTTTGGCATACAATTGATTGTCTTTTAAAACTTGAAATACCTCTCGTAAATGACTTCTATGAGCACTCAAAGTTTTGCTATACACCAATATATCATCTAGAAAAACAATGACAGATTTATCTAGATAAGGGCGAAAGATATCGTTCATCAATCCCATGAATGTAGCTGGTGCAATAGTGAGACCAAAAAGCATCACTAGATACTCAAAGTGTTCATATCTAGTACAAAAAGCTATTTTGTGAACATCTTCATCTGCAAATCAAATTTGATTGTAGCCGCTTCTCAAATCTAGCTTGGTGAAGTACTTCGCTCCTTGAAGTTGATCAAACAAATCATCCATACGAGGTAATGGATATTTGTTTTTCACCGTTTGCTGATTCAACCCGCGATAATCGATACATAGTCTCATGGATCTATCCTTCTTCTGCACAAAGAGTACTAGAGCCCCATAAGATGAAACACTTGGTTGAATGAATCCCTTGCTCAACATCTCCTCCACTTGAGCTTTGCATTCTTCCAATTCGTTTGGATCCAAACGATATGGAGCTTTGCAAGTTGGTGTACTTCCAGGTATCACCTCAATCTTGTGATCTACTCGCCTCTTTGGTGGTAATCCTGCAGGTAGATCATCTGGAAAAACATCTTTATACTCGATAAAAATGTCGTTCAGGGACTTCGGGATATAAGGTTTGTCCGTGGATACATATCTCTTATAAGTCCAAGTAAACATACATCATCTCTAGAAATGGATGTTGTACCCATCACAAAGAGGGGTATATTCCTATTCTGAGATCTAATTCTATCTCCATAGATCTTCCATCCACTACTTGTAATCACTTTTCTTCTCCAATCTACCTTCGGATTATATTGCTCCATCCATGGCATTCCAAGGATGACATCATATCGAGCTAAACGAATTACTCTCCATTCAATGCTCTCCTTGTATCTACCTATGGATAATTCTATACTCCGTGGTAGTGTTTCTATCACTTCAGTTTGCCCGTTTGGCAATTCAACTTACTCACTCACGTCCTTCATCAACATCAAACCTAACTTCATAGCAACACTCCTTGATAGAAAATTCTCAGTTGCTCCAGGATCAATTAAAACTCTCTCCTTCCATGAAACCATCAGTGACAATGAGTTGAGCTTGCTTCTTACTCCTTCCATGAGCTCCCAACAATTGACTTCTTCCAACCTCGCCTTTTCTTCGCTTTGTAGAACCAGTAAGGCCGCGAGTCAAGATTACTGGTGATCTTCGTTTCCCGAAACTGCTTCCTCCACCTCTTCATACTCTATTACCTCCATATTGTTGAACGGTCGTCGCTGCATGGGCCATTCTCCTTGTTGTGTCGGCCGAACTCGACAAAACTTGGCTATGTGATCCATTCGTCCACATGCATAGCATTGACGATTGTCACGGATTCCAGCTCCTCCTCGAACCATTCCGTTATTTGCATAACCTTCTTGCAAATTTGGAACTCTTGGTAGCTGAATCTCACCTCCAAATCTTGGTGGTGGTACTCTTGTTGGTGCAAAACCTTCTCTACGTCGAAGGTTTCCCAACTCTATCGGTTTTGGACCAGATGGATCTCAAAAATTGCTTACTGGTTCACCGTGTGTGACACCAAAAGCACCCGAAATTTGTTGAGCAATTGCGATTGCTTCATTCACAGTAGATGGATTGTTTACCATCACCTCCTTTCGAATTCGATCCTTCAAGCCTCGTTTGAACACGTCCAAGGCTTCAGCTCCATTCATATCCATTATAGATACTTGAAGATCACGAAATTCTTCAATGTACTCATGAATACCTCCTTTCTGCTTCAGATCCCACAACTTCATTCTTGCAGTTTGAAGAGAATCCACCGCTTGAAAATTTTGCGGAAGTCCTTCCTGCATTTCACTCCACGAAATGGTAGCACCTCGTTCTGAAAGCATTCTTTCACATGTTGTGTATTATGTGAGAGACTTATCCGTAAGATAAGATCTCATGAACATTCCTGCAATATAATCAGAAACATGAAAATGGGATAAATGAATATTCATACTCATAATCCATCCTTCTAACACTCCTATTGCTCTACTCCCTTTGTAAGCTTCCACCTAACAGGATTTTCCCATTCGAAGCAAAAGATTTGCTTGATCTTCAATCTCTTGAAGACGCCTCCTATTTGCCTCTGCTGCATCAATAGGAGTTGGTTCTGGCTGAACTTGGGAAGCTTGAACTTGAGGTTCAACTTCCATCTCTCCAACTCTCTCTCTCTCTCTCCTTTCTCATTCTCCAATGCAAAGATTTTATCTTCCATGGCTTGCTGCTTGGTATGCCCATCTAGTGTCGCTTTTCTCAACTCCTTCATCTCCGCCATGATTGCATTGAGAACCTCACCCATATCAATTGATGTCCCCATGCTTTCTCACACTCCCTCTAATACAAAGTGAGTATGATCACTATGTGACCTCTCAACAAAGGAGTCACAAAAGGTACAGGTGTTTCTATCACAGCTCTATAGTACTCCTCTCCATAATTCCTCACAAGAAAATCTCTCCATATACTCTTTTGTCTGTATACTGTTCTAATTTCTACATAAGTGCTGAATCGAACCGGAACAGATGGTTCACGATTCAAATCCATGAAACATTCAGTTTAGAATGTATATAGTACAATCCCAAGTCTCTCCATAAGTAACTATTGGAATAATCAGTGGCACTATTGAGTCCATCACTCTAGTCATAAAATCTGCACCCCAACAAGCCACAAGGTACATCCGAAAATGATGTTTCTCCATGCAACGAAGGTGAATATCGAATAGATTAGGAATTGGCGAATGCGGTACTCGATTCCTGTCAATCCCGTCCATATCTGCAAAACCACAATTTTCCCCTTCCACTTCTCTCTACATGTAGATGAATGACCTCTGCCAGCCTCTATACACTTCCAAGACTACACTCCATCATCACTCACTTGCTATTCCATGAGGGGTAATCCACACTCAAGGAAAGAGCAAGGTAGCTCGGATACCATTGTAACACTAGGGTTTAGAGAGAAGCTCACTCGAAGATAGAAACGTAAACTCTGAAGATGAGAGATCCCAACAATGGTTCTCCTCTCCCTTATATAGCTCTCACCAACAAGTACAAGGAGATGAGATCTAATCCCCACCATCCATCCCACTCCTAGTGGATGGATGACGTGGCGGGTAACCCTATCAAGCACACGGATCGCTGACATGACGAATCCAACTAACACACTAACTAACACACTCAATCTTTACCTACAAGTACACGGATTGCTGACGTGGCACTGTCAACTAACACATCCACTGTGTAACTACCAAGTGCGCGGATCGCTGACGTGGCAGCTATGACTAGTGCACACTAAAGTATCTACATCAATATTTAGAGTAACCCCTACTTTAGTTCTAACTAACTAAAGATGGTTACACCCAAGCCCTCCAAATCTTCCCGAATTTGTTGGCGTTTTTTTAAGATCCCATCAATCCCTTCGACGCATGTGGACTCTACCGATCTGTGGCACAAGAGAATATGTCACCTGAATTATCAGACTGCCCACCACATGATTGAAAAAAATCTTGTGGATGTCGTGACTTACCTAGAGGTCGAGAAGGAACGACAATGTGAATATTGTGTCCTCAACAAACATCATCGCTCTACCAAGGTGAAGACATTAGCGAAACGAGCTATCAAGCCTCTCGAGCTCATACATAGCAATCTGTGTGGTCCGCTACGATCTACTGGTTGGTGTTATGTACTCACTTTCACCGAGGGTTTTTCACGATTTACCTGGTTGTATTTTCTCAAGCCAAAGAGCGAAACTCTTACCTTGTTCCAACATTTTGTTGCCCTTGTGATAACTTCCTTTCCGCATAAGGTTGCTAATCTTAGCTTTTGTGACCATGACTGGTCACATAAAGTCTCCAACATTTGCTCACATCAAGCAACGAATACACCTCGACTTCCTTCGAAGACTATTTTTCTAGTAAAGACATCCATCTCCAACTGACTACGTCCTACACTCCGCATCTGAATGGAGAATCTAAGTGAAAGATTCGTACACTTATTGAATATGCTTGATGTATCTTCAACTCTTGTAAGTTCCTTGCCCATCTCTGGACAGAGACAATACGAGCGATCAACTATGTACGTAATAGACGTGATATTTAAACACTACATTTGTCTACTACCTGCAAAAATATGTTTGTTTGTGTACCCAATCTTTCACATCTTTGAACAATTGGATGCGTTGTATACGTGCATATACTTCAGGCAAAGCAAACTAAATCGGAGGTAAAAGCATTTCCCGGAGTACTACTTGGTTATGATGAAAACTTCCGTGACTACCGTTGTTGGAACCCAACTGCTAGTAAGGTAGTAATTTTCAACGATGTTGGTTTCTTTGAAGACACACCATGCATTTTTAAGGCCCAACATGAATTTTCTGATGTCTTTTGTGATATGGATGACTACGAAGACAAACCGGTGACCGAGCTGCCCACAACGAGTCTGGCATCACCACCACGGCCAAAATTTCTTCCATCAGAGGTTCATGATCTTTCTGCGAGCTACCCTCAATCATCGGCAAAGTTGTTATCAACTTCTCACGGCACAATACCAAGGCGCAATCCCTTCTAAAATCGCACGCTGCCTAGTAACTACGATCAATTTCACATGACACGTAAGAAGTTTCTTAACTTGGTCAAATCAACTTAGATGGTGGATGATAAAAGTTTGTTCAATTTGGCTAAACATCACAAAGGCTGGCAATGTGCTATGCATGAAGAGTTTGATTCCTTGGTTGAAATCTGACCTGGGAGTTAATTTCACCTCCCCCTGGATGCAAGGCTCTACACTCTCCTAGTTTTATAAAACCAATCAAGAGACCAACGCTAAGCGCATTAGATTAAAAGCCAGATTGGTTGCTCAAGATCTGAGCAACGGTTTGGTGTCAACTTCAACTGAAACTTTTGCTTTCGTCATTTGCTGATCTACCTTGCGAGCTATGATTGCCCTTGTAATATCTCTAGTAAGGGACATCCACCACATGTATGTTATAACTGCATTTCTTAATGGAAAGCTTAAGGAGGTTGTATATATGCAACAACCTCCCGGTTTTGAAGTTGAGGGTCACGAAGACAAGATATGTGGTATTCTCATATCCATATAAGGCTTGAAACAATCCCCCAGAGAATGTAATGCCGAGATAGATACCTACCTTTGTACCTCTGACTGGCACCGTAGCCACCTTGATTTGAATTTGTATTTTCTCCGAGAAGGTTCTACAATTACTATGCTCATGCTATATGTAGATGACCTTCTCATCTTCGGCAGTAGTAACACGAGAGTTGTAGAAATCAGACTTCAGTTGGGTGCTAAGTATAAGATGAAAGACCTGGGTTTGATCAATCGTTACCTTGGGATTGACTTTAACCGGTCCGCTAATGGTGATCTATTTTTGCATCAACAAAAGTACACAATCGAATTGTTGTCTGACGCATGCATCTTTGATGGTATGACCGAGACCATTCCGCTACTAATGGGTATTGTTCTTGAGGCTGACAACTCTGCGCCCTCAGTTGATGCATCCCAATTTTGTCACCTGGTTGGTAAACTTATCTACTTATGTCATACTCGACCCGATCTCTCATATGCTGTGAGTCTGGTTAGTAGATTCATGCATTCCCCTAAGAAATCACACTGGCTAGCTCTGATTCACATACATAAGTACTATGGCATTTTGTACCAGAGTGGCACTCCTTTACAGCTCCGAGGTTTCACAAATGCAGATGATCTCAGTTGAAAAAAACATTCGGCGGTCAATTGGTGCCTACCTATTCCAACTCGGTTCTGGAACTATTGTTTGGGCAAGCAAGCAACAGCCCACTGTCTCACACACTACTACCGAAGCAGAATATAAGGCGCTTTCCGAGGATGCCAAGGAGGCTGTCTACATGCGACGTTTGCTTCAAGAGCTCAACTGCCTCCAGCTCAAGTTCCAATCGGCTGTGCCGACAGCCAAGTTCATCAAGACCTCAAGACCGCTGCTACTCCAACCAAGGCTTACATGCATCTATCCTGGGATAATCAGGGTGCAATCAAACTTGCTCGAAATCCAGTTTTTCATGCTAAAACCAAGCACATTGAGGCAAAACATCACTTTATTAGAGAACGTGTTTTGGAAGGGGAGATAGCGCTTGATTATATTCATATGGACAATAACACTGCAGATTTACTCACTAAACCGCTGCCTCCCCCAAGTTTGAACATCAAATACATGCTATGGGAGTTCGATCTATGCAAGGTCTATAATACGGGCACTAGTTTCCAATGCCGTCACTAATAGAAACATTCCCTATTGAATATGTTAGAAGTACTTATGAGTCCGAGGGAACTAAAGATAGCCAAATTTAGATCAGTAGACATGTTTGTGTTAACCACAGTTTTCTAGGTGGTAATCGGGACTGTTAGGTTAGTATTTAGGACCATTGATGTATTCAAGCAAGGCGCTTACTTGAGCGCCTTGCCACCCTGTGTACAGCAATTCATTCTTTTTATTCTAACTACACGGACAGAAATTGTCCACGGATTGAGAAACTGTCCCGCATTCTGGGTACTGCTATGAAGAATTTTTCGTTCACGATGGAACGCAGATGATCTTTTGAGAATGCAGGTAGGGAGTATTTGACAGTGGCGACGACAACAGAGCCTCAAACTCATGCCGTCGATCCCTCGGTCGGTGGTTGCTGCTAGATGAGGAATTCTGGGCTTCTTTCCCCATTACAATTGGGGAAGTCTGATTTTCTCATACATTACGCACACATCGGCATATTCACGAGGTACAGCACTAGTGCAATATATTGGAGGATATGGATATATTGCTGGCCTGAGTTCTAGCCGTCTTTGTTACATATAAAGTCTTAACTGAATTGCAGAGGCCAAAGTTGAAACTACACTCTTCTACAGGGTCCAACATTGTAACTAGAACTTTCCCTACTCCTTTATTTCCAATGAAATCCACTGTGACACCGAAATATCAGTTTTGTGATTGTACAGTCAGATTGAGAACTCTGTCCTGAGGAACTTACGCAATCCGAACATCTTTCGTCACGTAAGGCACTTCCTTAAGAGTAGGAACGAGGACTGCACATATATAGTTCTGTTACCTTGAACGATAGTCCACTTTTGATTCTTCGAAGAATTCGATGACCCGGTTTCACGTTTCACAACTGGAAATCATGCTTCGACTAATCAGCGTACTGAAACATCTTGCACCTAACCGCATTATGTGCTGTAGATCAGATTTCAGTACTTAGTGGTTGAAACTTGAACTCGAACCAAAAGCTTATTTGATTGTCACTGTCGGTTGTGGTAAGACGCACGGCACAATGTGAACACAGAAGGGCTTCATCCGCCGGGAACTCCTGTCAAACATGAAGCCTTCATTTCTCTATCAATGTGATGAAAACAGGGGTTTGTCTTCACTAGTACAGAGTGTGGAGTGTGAAACCTTTCAGAAATAGGTATGGCATATGATGTCTTTCACTGTGACTAGAATCTATGAATTTTTACTGTTGTTCGTGTGGTGTACTGCGAACGTGTGAAGTCGGTACGAAATCAATCTGTGTAATGGCAATTGCAGATGCGCACAAAAGACACTTACCCACTATTTATCGTTTTTAATATCTTTTCTCCTCGAAATTGCAGAGCAGGTTCGAGGATGATAATCAAAACCAACGCAACAAAACAAGTGGAATGGAATATTTCTAAGACCACTTTTGATCGCATGAGTGGATTATTAGTATTATTCTACAGGCAGAGAAGTTGCATCGTGAAATCAAGCACAAAAGCCTCCGGTAGCGAAAGAGAGGAAGTGAATGGATCACGAACTGTAGATTTGAAACGTTTAGCACCATCCAAGACGTGCGAATGAAAACCATCACTACGATAGAAACGTCAGCGGGTGCAGAAGGTACCGTCTGTACACTATGAAACTATGACGCCTAATAGGAATGAGATGATCCAATGGGTTGAGATCTGGACAAAGAAACTTGGGGAAATCATGGAGCGAGTGAGAGCACTATTTACACGGTGTTACATGATCACATCCAAGACAAGATGTATAGCACAGAAAGTGTAAGAGAAGTAAGCCATATGCATGCATAGGCATCTGATCCTTGCACTTCAGGAAGCCACTGCGATGAGCATGCTGTACAAAGCACAAAGAAAACTGGTTGCATATAACACGTTTCACTCAAAATTTTCCGTCTTTCTTCACTGGAAGAAGATATGAATATATTTATAAAAGCGAGACATGAAGCCATGACACCGTGGCACAAAGTTGAGTCGAACAAGGCATGGGCAATGCCTTTTCCAATCGTGATCATACAGCGTAGTGTACTCATCACGATATGGAGAAGGCATTGCCTAAAAGAAAGGTTCTGAACCTCGTACTTAAATCATGCACAACTGTGGCTACGATACTACGTCTTCATGCTTGTAATTAATAATTATCTCCACAGCCTGCAGTTGTTCACATATCTTCAAGCATCATGTCGAATACTACATCTGCAATGTACTGGAAGACGCGATGATTTGTAATCTCGTGCACAAAGGCCTGTGACCTACCCTAACCCAAAATTAACCAGGCGATTGAAGCTTAGGTTATTGATTCGTTCCCTGTCCTAATTTCAAGCCTGACCCTATCCACATGACAAATAAACGAAGAAACTGCAACCCACGATAAAGAACAACCTTCACAAGGATTGAGGCACTAAAAACTTAGATCCCTACAGAGAGCAAGTGTATAAATCAAACCTAGGAGAGCAGTTTTGTGTTAAGAACAACACATCTGCCAATTACTTTTGTTGCTCATCTTGACATAAGACAGGTATTTCAGCCTCTTCTGTAAACCACATCGACAGGCGAAAACTATCATTCACTTTGAGTCCCTAGTACTTCAAGAATTTCGACAACTCTACAAGCAAAACCACTTTGTTCCACGATTGAAAGAAAAACTTGGAAGGTTAATCATTACACCAAATTCATCTGACATGCCTTAAGGTAAAATAAGCGGTTTCCAATTGTTGATTTGAAAAAATGGACTCGTATATTGCATTTATATTTCAATGCTGGTGCTGCCAAAAACCCCAGCGCGTGAGCACTTACGGGTATCAGAGGTCAATTCTTCAAGGCGCTAGCCTTTGTGGATCACGAGGGAACATTGAGGTCTTGCGAATGTTGCCAAGAGCACAAAACAGCATCACTACTCGCTCCAATCCTACACCTAGCCCGCCGTGTGGAACAACACCGTATCTGCAGCAGACCAGCATTACATTAAAACACAGCTCGTTGAGGAAGATCAGTGGAAGAAGATACTGAAAACTTTCACTATCAACGTTACCTGAATGAATCGATGTACGTTGACAGTGACTTGACGTCGATGCCACATTCTATGGCTCGTTTGGTTAGAAGGTCCACATCATGTACACGCTGTGCTCCCGAAATGATTTCTTCCCCTGCAAGAGTATAACACCGAATGGAACGTATATGAACTTGTGCTAAAGGAAATGTGCACAGAGAGGCATGATATATTACATCATTCGTGGGCAACGAGAAGCTCCCACAGGCACACTTCGATCGTTACAATACTCTAGACAAACAAACGCTAGTCAAAGGTTAATTACCTCTGATGAAGACGTCAAAAGAGTTGGTATACCGGGGATCGTCAGCACATGGCATCGTGTAGAAAGGCCTAACGGCCAGAGGATACCGATGTAGAATGTAGAAGTCCGTGTCATACCTGTGCCCAAACAGAACACGAAACTTTAGAATACCACCAAAAATTGCAGAAAAGCCATCAGTACAGATAAATTGTGAGCCGACAACGTTGCGTCGCAACTTTGTTTGTTGAAACTACACTTACTTATCCTTCACAAGCTGGCCCAATTTCTTCTCAGACTCGGTGTTTAGATCTCCCATGGGATCAACAATAGTTCCGGCTTCCTGCTCCGCCAACACCACGCAAGACTTATTCCAATTTTCTTACAACAATAAGACACCAGTTTTACATAATCATACTCTAAAGAATTTCTTCAACGAGGGCTACGTTGGGTTATGACAGCACAAAGCTTTCCAATAACATACAATCCACCATCTAATGATACAATATACACATAAAAAAAACGATAAACTGCAAGGTTTCACGGTACCCACTTTGAGCATTTGCACTCCCTCATCGAATGTCAACCGTAGAGTTTCTCGGTGATACTGTGAACAAATATCACTTGCATTAGACGCATTCAAAAGTTAGCAAAAGCTTTGACGTACAAGATTCAACAGGCGGGACTCATTCCAGAGTCGTGCGCACAGCTAGCTGTGAATTACCTTCAAAGGCTCAAACGGATATTGTTGATTGATAGCTTCCAGTTCCTTCTTACACTTGGAATTCAAGCCATCAAAAATGTGCACAAATAGTTTGTCGAGAAGATCAATAACCTGCAACAATTAAAGACGTAAGCGAGTAGCCCACTGAGATTGAAATATATTGTCAACATAAATATCCACTGTTTGCAACGCAATCAACAAATGATACTCCCATGTAAGATACAGTCAAACAGTTAGCTGTACCGATTGGCGGAACAATCACCTCAAAATAATGTTCCTTGATTTCCATCTCCAAATCCAGACCGGTGAATTCACATAGATGCCGATGTGTGAAGGAGTTTTCCGCGCGGAAAACAGGACCAATCTCGAAAACTCGACCAAAATCAGCACAAATTCCCATTTGTTTGTGCAACTGAGGTGACTGAGCTAGACAGGCAGGTTGCCCCTTGTAGTCCAGGGTGAACACTGATGATCCTCCCTCACTCGCTCCAGCCATCAGCTTAGGAGTATGTACTTCAACAAAATCTTCAGAAACGAGGTACTCTCGAAACAACTGAATACGGCCAAGCGGTTCAAAAGATGGTTTTTCAGCTCAGCATCAAAAGAGGGAAACGCTCCAATGACCAAAGCAGGACATTAAACAGGCAGTGAGAGCATATTCACATCGCATTTCAGAACGAACAACAGGCTGTAGATGCACGCTTCTTTTGAAAACACTTCCTTATTAAGCTCACCATAGATACATGAGACTGCACACGAAATACTGCTTGGTTACAAGGTGTTCGCAAGTCTAAGACTCTGTTGTTGAGCCGAGTGTCCTGCCCCACTTTGACATACTGCTTTCCTTCCTGCATAATTTACACACACCCCAATCACCTCAGTTTCTGAAGGAGCCAGACTCAGATGTCGAAACTGGAGGTCCATCATGTCCTGCTGCGACTCACAACTAAAACTTCAAAACATCTCTTGAAACAGAAACGCCAGTGCATAGTTGAAAACCGACTCACCTTTTCAGCTTTCTCAAAATCAAGTTCACTCCGTGAGGCATCTTCAAGAGTGAGAGGCAAACTGGGCAAAGCCTTGCTGACACAGAACAGCTTCCGGATTTGAATTTCTACCTGCATTTCGAAATCATTCATCGCATATGTTAACGCTTACGGTAGTGCATGCGTTAATTCGTGTACGAAATGCAAGCCCAATAAGGAATTTGAAAATTTTCCGAGCTAGAACAGGTAACACGCAATTCGGTGGCCGTACGTTCCAACTGTAAGAGATTATGGACCATAATAACTCAATATACCTGCTGAGAAGTGCCTGCAATTTCTCCAGGGGGAACAGAAACCTCTCCCTCAACATCAATGATTGATTCCTTGTTAAGACCTGAGATGAACTTGAGCATCTGCTTGCTCACGATGTTTTCAGCAATAGATGCCAAACATTGAACCGTATAACCGGACTCTCTAACAACGAGAAAAGCCATCTTGCCTTTTCCTCGTACAGCGTGGACTCGGCCACGAACCAAAACGGTCTGTCCTTTCAATTCTTGGTCAAGCTGTGAGACTTTGATCCATTTTCTACCCGATTGCGTAGCGCTCTGCAGTGTGACAAGCTCGACTTCACCATAATTCGCAGCTAGCGGATCCACGACTTCCTGTACAGCAGCTGCTTCCATCTGTCTCGCCAACTGCCTCTCGGCTTTCTTGGCATTCTTCGGATTCTCCTTCTTCTCCTTCTTCTTCGCTTCTTTCACATCCTTTCCACCTTCTTCCATTGGCACATCCCCGACCACAGGCTTCGCAACCTTGTCGTCTTCCATCGCGCTCCAAGCTTCACAACGAGCGAGAAAAAAGAAGAGTACTCGACCTCAAGGGCCTCGTACACCAAATCCACCACTCTCACGCACGCCCAGCAGATCTGAACACCCGCATTTTCTCAAAACTCGGCGAAAAAGACGCAACAATTGCGGAAACTAAGAAATTTGCCCAAAACAAGACAGAACGAAGCAGAGCAAAACCTCTCACCCTCACAAGTGCATTAGAATGACAATTTCAGAATGAAAGCAGACCCAATTCTCCCAAAGAATCAGCAATCTAAGCTGTGCAGCCACAAAAACGAAATGTGCTCCAAGTCAGCCACTTACCGATGAATGCAATTTCCAGTTTCGGTCCAATGTCGTCTGCTGAAATACAACCCTATTCGCCCTCGCCCTCGCTCTCTCCCTCGCTCATCGATGGCAGGGAAGGGATTGAATGCATTGACAAAACCCTGCGCTGATCCTGACTGTGTGCTCCTCGTACCGCGCTCACGAACTGCGTCACCTAACTACGAAGTTTGTCTGTATGACTACAGTTGCAGTACCATACCAACGTCAACTGGTCCAACTGGTCGCCGCAGTGGGCCGCACAACGATTTGTGGTCCCGTTTCCCTGTCGAGCTACTGGGAACTACTGTACAGTGAGAAGGGCGAGGTACAGACCTGGTTGGGTAACCCGGTTGTGGGCAATCGACGCAGTTCTGAGACCGCTCGACCATGGTAAGGAGACTGGAGGGCTTTTGGCCCAGGAGGTGGATTTAGACGAAGCAGGGGAGCGAGCACGAGAATGCATCTGCTCCAGGGTACGTTTCTGCCGTTGCCTTCTCCTCTCACGGTGCGGTCGACCGACGACGATGTGGTTCGTAGTTCCCGTTCGATCTTCTCAGAGATCGAGATACTGTAGGCTCTGGGTTTTTCTGAGAGGAGCAGGAATTCTTGGATTTGACAAGGGACGGATTTTGTCTCTGTGCGTTTGTGATTGCTCCCTGTGAATTTGGTAATGATTTGCGCTGGCTACTGGTGAATTCGAATTGAATTTTGATTGATCACCCAGCTGTGGAAAATCTTTTTCTTTTTTTGATGAGACATATTAAATTCTAAGAGATGTCTTCTGCCTTTGTTTGCTGAGTTTCAGCACCGTGTGTCTTCCTAGCTTCCGTACGCCTGGAATGTTTGCCACCATCTCTTTACATTGACCCTGAGGTTTTTGCTGCCGTTTGGAAGCTCAATCTGTGATCTTTGCCCATCTGTAAATCTGTTTGGAGGTGTCGAATTCCTGATTTGCCAGTCGAATGGGATGTAGAGGGGCATTTGTCCTCAACATCATGGCCTGTGCGCTTTTCAGAAATTGTCTTTTAGAGCCTGTTGGTGTTATTAATTGCACTTGATTGAGCTCCTCAAGCAATTCTCAACTGCCTCTTTCGTTCTTTTGAAATTCAGTTAGATGCTAGTTGTATCAGTTTAATGCTGGGTCTATTACGCTCTTCACTGAGGTTCACTCGCCTGACGTGATTGTATAAAGTCCTATCTTTTGCCAAGAGCTGGAATCTGGAATTTATTATCTAAAGTCAGAGACTCATAGATCCGTAGAACAAAGATTTAAACTGTCTAAGAGAACTGTCTGTCGAGATGGATTTATAGAATCTTCGAGTAGATTTCCCTCTTGTCATTTACAGAGATCACAAAAGCTTTCGCCGTCACAAGACTATATTGGAAGGTAAGGATGTAGCAGACAAGCTCTTGGGTGATATGCACATTGGAATATCCATTTCCTAGATTTTTAACACTTCTGTCTTTGTGCAGATTGTGATCTATGAATGTGTAAGCATCACACAGAAACTCCGCCGTTTGGTAGAGGGTAGAGGTTGCCTGCACTGGAGGAAATGTCGAAGCAGCATTGGATGCAGGTTGGAAAAGCCTTGTTAAGCACTTACGCCATCGTTGGTGCGGCATGGTGGTGGGATGAGGCTTCTCCTTTGGGTTGGTGGACTTTGAAGCCTCGAACTAAGGTCAGTTTCTAATCTACCCCTGAGACGCGTTGCAATACGGTGGTCGCTTGTCTGAAGGCTCCAAGTCAGTTCATTGGGAGATCAAATTCTAATTTGGCAAATTGTTGCCGTTGCCGAGCAGGAAGAGAAGGAAATGGCCCACCTGTATCAACGTAGGGATTTCCCATACCCAGGAGACGAAGAGGCTGTAAAAGAATTTGTTGCCAAAGGAGGAACGTACGGGACCACTATTGGAACTCAAGCTGCCATGCAAAGTGCTGGTGATGATCTCATATCTGACCTACAGCGGGAAAAGTTCGAAAGGGAGGCACAAAAGCTTTGGCTTAGAATGCGGCACGAAGTTCTACGAGAGTTTGAGGAAAGAGGTTACGACCCTACTGGTGGGAGAGAGAATGTTGCTCCATTGGAAACCTAGACTGGATGGTCTATGATGAGATTTTTAATACGAAATCGGGAAGACCTTGATGGTATTCAGAAAGGGTCTGTCTGCATGTACACATAACATGAAGCACCTGAGAAGCGGTTGATCTTATTGTTGAGCAGATGAACTGGCAGCATTGTGGAGGTCAAAACCTCCACGATGCTGCCATCTCAAACGTTCAGATATCGAACAAACGCAGTGATTGCAGTAATCGTGCTGAAATACTCTCACCAGGGTTCTTCATGGGAAACCAACAGTTACAGTCTTGGAGAACAGGAAATTTGTCTCAGTAACCGGAAGAAGGCCCAGGGTCTCCTTAACAGTATTAGTCAGTTTGCATGCTTCTGACGTGTTTCGTTCTTGGAGGAGCACTGCTTCCATCGACTGAGGTGGCTGTCAAAACGCTTCTTTGAGATTCTCCCAGAGGTGTGACGCAAATATTGTTGTCTTTAGCCCTACTTCTTCAAACAGCTTAAACAAGGTCCATGCACCCAAGGGATTGCGCACTGGCTGATAAAAAGCTACACTCTCGATGAGGCTTTTCCAAATTTTTCTGCTGTCCTGCTGCTCTGTTGAATGTTAGTGGGGTCGTTAGGAGGGTGTGGAAGCAACGCCATTCCCTGCTGTATGCAGCTGTACACTGTATAGTTAGTGGATGGTACATTGTTATGGAACTTTTTACGAAGGCTGTTTCTTCCTGGAAGTTTTCTTCTAAACAGGGTCACATAGGTAGACACATCGGAGGAGCAGAACAATTTTGATCGAAGCAGCTGTAGGAGTCCAGAATCTATGGAGGCTGATGTGGGAAGTAGATGTGGAATTTGCTAGCAAGAAGCACTTGATAGAAAATGTGACTCTTTATCACCCTTTTATGACTAGGCCACCAGTATCTGAAGTAGATGCAAGTGTAATGTTGGGCGCTCTTTACGTCAGTTCTTGACCAAAAGAGGATAATGTAAGTGCAAGTCTCGTCGCGGGACTGCTTCTCAGCAGTCCTTCTATAATCGCCATGGTGGTGAAATTTAATCATTTTCCACTGAAGAGGACGTGGAGCTTGTACCGACAAAGTGGACGAAGACGTCACAGGCCTATCTTGGACCCAAGATCACGCGTGAGTTCTCAAACGTTGGTAACGAGTTCCATATTGGCCCTTTCCTCTTCAATCATCGTAGCGTCTCTATACATCTGACAATTCAATTAGTTGCTCGTCTCGATTGTACACATTTGGTTCAAGTTTTGCGCATGTGATATTACTTTCTGGAGGTTAGTTGTTTAGGTTGCACAGTAGAGAAGTTGGGTAAAATGGAATTTTATCATAGACCACTTTCAGCCCCTCATGGATACAATCTCCGCTACTTTGTACCCAATGTTCCCGTGGTTTTGCACCTTTTTCCAAGTAAGGTCTGTTCAAAATTGCGTATGGACTGTCACTCCCTTCACTCTTGAATATATGAAAATTGTTTGGTTCAAAACAACATTATAGATCTCTAGAGAAGAAATTCAGCTTTGTGTGAAAACTGTGATTAGTTTGTGTCCAACCTCTGTATCTGTATCCAAGTGTTACAACTTGGTTTTGTCTTTGATCGGAAGACCGAAACAGCTCACGAAAACTGAGATGACGTGTTGTACTCCAGCTTTGCAATCAGAGTGTTACCAGCGAAGTCGTCATTGTCTGTGTTAAGCCTGGTTACCACTTTTGCGCAAATGTTGCTCTAGAATGCAAGTTATGATTCACGGACACAGAAACCTAGAGGGTAAGAGTTCGCTGTCGGTACGAAACATGGACTTCAATATTGATCGCTTCCGACTTTTGTGTGGTAGATTAACTTTCATGCAGGTGCATGGGTTACAAACAGTGAAAGCACGAGACCTTGTCGGTGAAACAACCGTCACTGGAGAAAATCAGTACATTCTGTTCATCCCCAGGAACAACTTGTTTGCGCAAGTCAACTTTCCGAGTTTTATAGCAACAGAGATGAAGTGTTCGAATGTCTATGGTTGGTGATAATAACCACGCGAACATCGTTGGCCACCATCTCTCTCTCTCTCTCTCTCATATCCATCCACAGTTGGGATGAGAGAGGAAGCAGTCTCTGGCCGTGTGTGGGGAACACTGTACCCCACACACGGCATAAAGTTTTGGAACTTTAAGATGAATCCTCGTTCGAAAACCGAGATCATATTTGCTAGTGCACGTGACGCTTATGTTTCCTGGAGTGGCTGTTGACGGTCAAGAATCAGCCGATGATTGAACTGTCCACATGAACTACTATGATTTGCGTGAGAAACTGACGGTGGCGAGGATATCTTGCTTGGCACACCACGATCTGTAAAGATTCGTCTACATATGTCAAGCTATTGATATTAGCTTTTTGAATGTTGCATGCCTCGTCGTAAAATCGAGTACCAAAATGTGTAGATATTTATGAGCAAGTCAGTCCAGGCGTGGAAGAGGTCAAGATATCACGTGACACCTCATCATGAAGGGAAATGATGAAATCCTCCACCTTGAAAAAGTTCCAGATGAAGTGATTGCCGACGAAAACATTTGATGTCTAGAACAAGGAACTCCTGATCTCAAGTAACCGAAGTCAAAGAAGAAGCGAAGAAGTGAACTAGAAAACATGCTCGAAGGGAAATGAAAAGGATGTCCCACCAAGGTGCCTTATTCATTTCATCTGTCCCTTGGCAAAGTATCCGAAACATGAAAGGCTCCACTTTGAGCACGAACTATCAAGGGCCAATTAGATGTTACATATAGAAGTAGGTTCTCAGTCCAGTTACGGATTACAACAAAGGATACATGCGCATCCTTTACAGATATATCGAATTTTTTGTAATTCTTATTGGAACAAGAAACAGATAACGAGAGGAACAGGTCTCGTTTTCTGTATGTTTTATTTCTGACGGTTTGATGGGTCTTTCAATCGCTTATTTATCAATTCAACACTCTTCTTTCGAGATTAAATGGGAGAATAGTTTTTCATTCCTTCATGCTCGTATTTACCTCATTCAAAAAAATGTTAACTATCAGAAGTCAGACTGGATTATATGAATGATCACTATCTTAAGTGATAACTCTATTATAATTGCAGTAAATAGAGCTTCATGTTATGCATTGTACAGACGTTGGCTCAATTAGTTTACCATTTATAATAAAGACAGTGATAGTCCTTATGGTTTAGCATAAGGGAGGAAGTGATCATCCATGAGGGAAAGTATGGTAGGAGTTCACGCACTCTCTCGACAACATGTCCATAAAGTTAAAACGAGAATATTCGGTCATACTCATCCATTCATAAGTTTGGAAATCACAAATAAATGAAAATAAGTTTTTCATTCGTTTTTATTATGGTTAGCTATACTCTGCGATGCGAACAGGATTCATCTGGTCCATTCCATCTAAATAAAACCACGCGAACTTGTAAATACAAAAATGAGGACGAAGAAATCACTAGCAGATGGAAATAGTTCTCTGAGTGACCTCCTTAATATAAAGCGACTCTTAATAACAACGGGATGAAAGACTAATTTTCTGTTATTTTTCCAAGAAAATCCAAACTAATAGTTATCCCGAGTGTCGGAAAAGCCTGCAAAAATCGGAACATTTCTAAAGAATCATGTTATATACGAGCGAAGAATCACATGCGTTCAGAAAAGGCAATCTTTGAGAAACTTTGAAGGAAAAAAATGAATAAACGAGAAAGTTGGACACCAATTGAAAATGAAAAGTTCAAGTCCGGGGCTCGACAGATTGACAGATCGAAGGGAAAGTCAAGGGCCACAGACACTGTCGAGACTCGAGAGATGGGAATCGACATCTTCTGAGCTTCTGAAGCTGAATCCACGCCTAGCAATGAATGCCGAAGTGGGCATTTATAAGACCTGACACGAATATTTGTGTGCCATAAATGGAGCTGAATCTAATGATCGACGGACGTCATGACCATTCATTTTTCAATAATAGATACCCTAATTTTGAATTGTGTCCGGATTACATCGCGTCGTCTACAGAAGCACCCTTTTGCCGCTCCATTGGTGGTATCATATCTGACTTTATTATTAGCTCCATGGTACTCCATGTCTCCGCTGCTATTTATGAGGCAGGGCCCACCGCTCCCCGTCCCTCCCCACTAATCCCTCCAGCACTCGAAGCTCCCCTTCCGAACGTGTTGCCCCAAACTATATTTCCCCCTGTCCATAAACACTCGCCCCATAAATGAAGTCCATAGATAGACGGTATCGTCTGCTTTGCTTCTTCTGCGCTGGACCGAAGTGGACTCGGCTTGTCTTAAAGGCTCCGCTCTTGCAGTCTGTCCGTCTTCGATGTTTTGTACTGCGACAGATGTGGAGTCATGTTTGACACTTTCTAACTTCATCCCACTTTTCAGACAACCTTGGACTTGACGACCCTTAGCACTAGATACTGTTGATCCACTGAGAGTGCGAACTACTTCGAATGCAGACTTGCTCACATTACTTGTTTCTCGTTGGGTTATAGCCTTTTAGCTGCCCCTTATTATTTGCCATAATCCTCGCCTAGAAATTCATGTACAGTAATTCCTTGATTTATTGAAGGGCATTTTGTATATATTATCGCAAACGTGATCTATGAAGAATGCGTTATTTGCCATTATCCTCTCCTATGAATTTAATTCCTTAAATCATTGTTGGACATTGTGTATGTAATGTCACAAACGTGATCTATGAAGAATGCGTTATTTGCCATAATCCTCTCCTATGAATGTAATTCCTTAAATCATTGTAGGGCATTACGTATATGTTATCGGAAACGTGTCGGATTATCAATGTTGTACGCAATACATTGAATGGTCATACATTTATATACGCCACGTGTTGAATTATAAAGTTAGAGTAAGAAAGCAATTTTTTGTCTTCGTGACCTGGAATACGCATAACTTTGACATGTGCATGGGATATCCACGAGAGTCTACCATATTACACAGAGTTATTATTCGCAATTTTACATGCAAAAGTATATCACTCCCGTTGTGATATTATTGGAGCATAGCGTTAATAGACTTGACTCGGTCTTGCCAAACTTTTTGGTTCACTACTTGGACGCCTAGTTATTACAACAGAACACTTCAAATATTTGTAATCGTCTTTAGTGGATGATTCTTCATATTCTCTCGTGGTACGATTACGTGACGTGATTGGGGCTAGCCACATACTCGCCGTTCATTTCATCCATATCAGTTGTGTGCTTTTGCATCTTCATTGACATTACTGAAGTGAATCGATGATGCACTTCCTGTCTATCAATACCAAATGCACTTTTGCAAGATTGATGGAGTTTAGAAGTTACGATGAGGTGGTAGTCATCTTCGATAGTAAAACTCGGTCGAACCTAAAATATCCACAATTACCGTTGTCTGTCCACAGATCATGAGGTTCACCTTCATCATCTCTTCATTTACAATTAACAGTCAATCATAAAAGATTTCTCATCCAGTTTGGAGTCTCTGGAATATCTCTACAAAGTGCGTCCTTTGTAGAGAGATTCTTCCCAATCTGAAGAGAAGACAGCAACAACTGGTCGCAACTTTGACTGACGATTGAACTTTGTATTGAATTGCTTCATGATCCTGCTTCGTAGGAATGTCCAATAACATATAAGTCTCTCAGGTAGGGAGAATCTCTCATGTAGGAAGAGAGAAGTAGGAGGGGTCGACTCTGGCTGATTGACATTGCCTACGGATTATTGAACCAAGGATGGATGTCAAGTGATTACTGCGTAATGCTTCAGTATTATTAAGGAAAGGATGGAGAGGGATATATGATCTGTGACCGATGGAAGAATGTGTCAACCCATCAATCTGCTGTCAAGATTCACTTTCGAAAGAGTCTACAAAGATCGATGAGTTTACTTAGTGAGAAGTTAATTCTCCGGGCTTGCTCAATTTTGTGAGATCCTCCTCATTCATCTGCCCTGTTTTGACCTCTGCTTTCCAGTTGATGAGTTTCCAGTCTCTGGGTTTCCTCATCGTCGTGATACACTCCTCTTTCCATAATCCCACCTCCGCTCTTCTTCGCTGCTCTGGAGTCTGCTTTTCAGGAGTGCATTCACTTCTTTCTGCAGTAGAGTCGAAGATGGGAGAGTTCCTTGATTGGGTCGACAGCCTCTTTTCCGACCCAAGTGAGCAGGCAGATGGAAGAACGTCTGGTACGAATGACGGGGATAAGTCTATGCAGATTGGGGCGAGAGCGCACGTTTTGGTGGTTTCTTCTTCTGAGGAATGCAGACCAGATGGTGCTAGTGGGGATCAGGTAGACAGAGGGAATGCGGATGTTGTGGCGGGACATAATAGCTTCGAAGACGGTCAGCTATATGCTCCACGAACACCAGGTGGCTTCATCATGGACAGCTTCTCAGGGGAGATGGAACCAACAAACTCCATAACTTCATCTCCGTTCTTGGAAGCACCTACCACATTCGTTTCCTTGCGTCAAGCACGAACCTCAAATGGATACGCAACATCAGAGTCCTTGGCCTCTGCATACGGTTTTATGTCCGATTATTGCTGCCCTACGGAGGCCATGCAGTCTACTCCTTACGTACAGATTGGGGACTATTGCAGAACAGTAGTGCCTCCTCCATTCACTGGAGCTGACGCCACTTTTTACTCCGGAGACCACCGGCAACTTTGGCTGGATCCCAGTACTTCAGAAAGCTCAGAGTTCATAAATTCAGCTACCACAAGTTCAGGTTTCGGAACTCAACAACCAATTGAGTTCGACTGTTCCACTCTGGACTCCTCTTGGCTCATGGAGTCAGAAACTACGTATGGCTTCGTACCTCCATACCAGGCCCAAGTTCGTTGTAATAATCTGCAGTCCTCAGCGTTCGCGTATGATTGCAATACTGTGGAGGTTTCTCACATAATGAGGATGGCCACAACAGGTGAGTACTCATCTGACCATCAAAATGCTGATGATTGCACCACAATAAAGTCCGCTAAACACACCACTGAAGCGACGACATACACCGACAATCACGAACTTCACTCACCCACGGTGGATGAGCTTTGGACATATCTATCCACTTTTGGAATGTGTGTTCCTGAAGATCAGCCGAGAGATGAATTCTCTCAGTCGGGCAACGTTGCTCTTGCAGATCATATGGACTTTGGCCACCACTTGAACGCACCACCCAAAATCACTCCTCAATCGCCAGTATGTTTTGACTACAGAGATACTGGTCAAAAGTCAGTTCACCCCGAAGTTTGGGGTAGTACTTCTCACGTGGACAGTAGGATCGTAACTGCTTTTCACCATCAGGAGTTAGGTCACCGACAAGAAGCACCAACAATAGCCTGTCCACTTCAACAGGAAGTCTTAGATGATCACATAGCTCAAGAATCGGTTTACTGCAATGCTTCTACTTCTAACGACGAAGCAAGTACCTTCGTGTTTGATATCGATTATATGGCGTATGGTCACGGATTAGAAGAACCGACAACAACATGCACATCTCAACGAGAAGGGTTAGTTGCTTTCACAGCTGAAGAATCGGTTGGCATTAAAACTTCAGGTGTTATTTTGAACATGGATACGAGATTAGTTTCTGATAATCAACATCTGGAGTTTGATCAACAATTTGAAGCACCAACAACATGTAAACCGCAACCAGGAATGCTACTTGATTCAAGTGCTGGGGATGATGCTTCTAACTTGGAAAGAAGATTCGCATCTGACTCTGAGCATATGGAGTTTAGTCACCGATTGAAAGCACCATCCATGTGTACACCTCAAGCACAAGCAATACTTGACAACACAGCTCAAAAGGCATCTCATGCCGAGGACATGCAGCAAGTAATTGAAGTTCCACTATGCCAGCGAGATACACATCATGAGTTTGAGCAGGGTAATCATTGGGTAGTGGGACAACAATATCTTCTACAAGTTTTGAGTTCCTTGGGGCATGCATCATCGACGAATGTTAAACTTCTCGTCGAAGATGTATTTAATCAAATCTTTCCCTTTGACAAGGCGTCGAACGACTCAATGGATTATGAAGCTCGTCACTCACAAGAGGTGCTTTCGCCTGTTCCATATCCTCAAACATACGTGGAAGAGGTGTTGGCCACCCTTGCGTGCTGCTCTCAACGACCAGAATTGCCTCTCGTCCCATCAGGAGATAATGACAATCTTAATGCAGTCAGGGGCTGTGAAGCTGAAGACCCACAAGAAGTCTGTGTTAGTGCTTCTTCTCCTCCAGGATGTGTGGAGGAGGTGCTGGACAAGGACATGGACATGGATAGCTCCTCCGACCAATTGGCATGGGCTCCTGTACCATCACCAGATGATGAAATCGTTACTGAAATGAGGGCTTGTGAGCCTTGTAACAGAGGAGAGGAATTTGCAAGTGCTCCTATTTCTCAGGGCAGTATGCGAGAGGTGCTGGAATCTAACCACCCCACTTGCTCTCAACAATTGGAGTTTACTCCCAGGCCAGCACCAGTTGATGACCATGTTAAAGCAACCAACAGCATTCTCGATACAAATGATGACTCTTCCACTGGATCTTTAACTTCATCGAGACGTAAAGAGCTGGAAGGCACCGGATCCAGGTCGGTCCACACACCGGAATCGCTCCAAATCTTGAGGTCAGTACATTTCGAAACGTTTGCTTCCCTCCTTGCTTGAATTTAGATGACCAGGGCACGCCTAAGCTATTAATCAAGTACATTGCTCAAAAGACAAGGCCGAAGTACCGAATTTTTATTCATTTAACCACCACTCTCTCCCCTTTGCCACAGAACCTGGTGGGAGAAGAATGAGCTCATTCCATATCCGAGTCAACGAGAAGTCTATGAAATGTCACGGAGGACCAACCTTACATTGCAACAGGTTACTGCCAGCATCCTCACATCTATTACAGTGGAATAGCTGCCATCTATAGAGAAAGGTTGCATGTTTCCTCCATCGCGAAAGCGGAAGGATTGTTTAAATGAGCATCACTTGAAATTGTGCTCTAGATCTCGGACTGGTTCAAGAACGAAAGGAGCAGAAAATGGAGAGACGATCCTCGAAAGAAGAAGGCGAATAGACTGCCACCACGGGCAACACGACTCTTGAGGTGACATAACTCTTTGCTTCGCCTTTTTCCATGAATATCTCATTTCTCGGCGTTATCCAAACAATATGATATCCTCTTCATATTTGACCTCTGTTTCTTGAAGCCATTTGTGCCTGGACTATTGTGGGAAATTTGATTTGTACTTACATGTACTTTGCTGTAAATCTTTCCATGAAGTTCTCATTCTTACTTTTCAACTTGCATTCTGAAACTCGTAGTACATGGGCATCCGAACATCTGAGTCATCCAAACCCCTCTCGGGAGCAAAGGGAAGATTTAGCAAAGGAATCTGGAGTTACCTATGTGCAGGTAAGTGCATTTTGCTATAGATATTCTAGGGTGACACTACCTTGCTTATAGCAACACATAACGCTTCACTCTTCAAAAGGTTCCAAATGCATAGTATGCAACATCCGAAAAGTAATCAGTTGATGGAATAAGAGCTTACAAGTGACATTCTAACGCTGCATTTAGTTTGAAGATCCGAGAAAAAGACGGACTTGTATCAGTGAAAAGATAAAGATGAAGCATTGCAAATTTACTAATTTTATACTTGTGACTGTAACTTGCCCCTCTATTATCACTTTCTTATCACTATTAATGGATGAAAGATAAGAGAACTATTTTCTCAATTTTTTGCAGGTTTCGAATTGGTTCATGAACTTCCGAAAGAGGAGCAAGGCTCGAATAAGGAAAGCTAAAGCCTCGAATATTCCATGAACATGCATCCATATTGGAACTTTTTATGTTCAAAGCAAAAGCTAAGAGCAAGAAAGAGCAATACCTCAAGATGAAAAGCTTACATCCAAGCCAAGGAGAAACTAACACACGAGTTGCTTCGGGCTGTAATATATGGTTTTTTGGGATGAGATTCACTAGCAATTCCAGAAAGCTTATTCAAACCAGCTGACTCGGGATAGAAATAAGTGATAAGCTTGCATTCAAATTCACAATTGCAAATTCAGAAAACTTTAATGGGAAGAGAGCTTTGGGTACATCTGCCTCCACTACTCCCGTCCACAGTTGATTACATAAGGCTATGGCCAAGGCTTCCAAATTTAAACTGTCACAACCTTACTTTGACCGTAGGCAGACATATGTTGTATTAAATGTTATTTGGGGCCGGTGCTGTCACCTACCGACATCTCTTTCAAATTTTATTGGAGCGAAAATCGACGAAGTTCCGAAGTTAGAATTGGCACACTAATGCAAAGATTAGTGGGCCACTGTTCTTCGAGTGATCGGCAGGGATCAATGCTTCGACAGTGTGCCGTGTGACCGTCCGGGTAGATTGCGGACATTCGAAGGTTTTACTTAAACAGTAGTCAAGATGGAAGCGAGGGCTAAGTGTGGGTGGTAATCAGGAAATTCTTTTACTGAAGTACCAGACAGACTAGTCTGCACGTAAGTGACTTTTCCGCACAAAGCAGCAATCAACCTTCTCCTGCCAACACAGGAAGTCGGCTAAAGCTGGAAGATGTCGGCATCCAGGAAGAGGCTACGCACTCGCAATTCTCTGCGCTCTCGCCCGCTTCAGGTTGACTCTGGGTAAATCTTCTACACAGGCACATAAATGCTTTGTTCACTCGAGTACTTTAAATCATCCACCTGACGGCGACTGAGTATGACTGAGTTTCTGTATAAAATACAGTTCCTCTGGACCAGTAACAGACCTCCTACATCTATTCGGAAAAAACGTACAGAGGCAGAGAACGAAGGTTCGATGCAATGCCTCGGACGAGGGAAGAGTTCGTTGAACGAGAAACGAAGGTTGGGAAGATAAGATGAGCAATAACCTCAGAACTAACGGCCTCGTAGAGTAGAAATCTCACGAAATCTCCTTCGGCTCCTTTAACTCTGGAAATTGGTTTTTGAAGTCTGCATATTTTCGAAGTTAGCGACGTGATTCTGTGGGAAAGCTGAGAAGTTGCGACTTTCAAAACCCTCGTACCAGTTCGTCTCGGACTCTGGCGCTTTGCAGTGTGCTCTGCAACAATAGCAGGGGACCCGGGGCTGCTGCGTTACGGCAGGCGTCAGGCCTCGGGCCTACGGAACCAGCACGTACGAGGGAAGAATTGACGACGCAACATCGGCAATTCGGAATTGCAGAAGAAGGCGAGCGAGGGTCGATGGAAGGCCTCCAGACTCTGGAAGCCAGATGCATGTCATCGAGAAACCATTTGACCGTGTGTTCTGGCCTGGAACCCTGATGTACCCTGTGGAGGAGTTACGCTGTGCATTTCAACCATCCACGGATTGATTTTTGACCAGGATTCATTAGACCCCTAGATCATAGCATCGAAGCTCTCGAGCTCAGCCAGCGTACTGTCCCATACGGTACCTGCGACGATGTCGTCCGGGTGTGGGCTCCACTCCCAGCGGATCTCTGACGGAGAACTCCCCCCTAATCAAGGAGGGGCAAGACAATACCTGCCACCACGACCCCGGTCCTGGGGTCCCCCTCTCTCTTACTCTCTCCTGCTCTCGAATCCCCGTCCCAACCCTAATGCAAAGTCTGGGACTCTCCCGGGAGCCTGATTCTTCCTCGTCCTCTCTCTTTCTCTCTCTCTCTCTCTCCCCACGTGGTGGCCGGCCGAGCAAGGGACGAAGTGTGCAACTGATTCAGATTGTATGGTACGAGGTACACTCTTAGGCGACGCCAGTGCTCGGTACAAAGACGATCGAATCATGACAGCTTCGGGATCCATTCGGAACCTAGTCGTGATTCTTTACGACGTGGTTGTGGCGCTGCTGGGAGCTCCCTCCCTCCCTTCGAATTGGACACAGCGCGCTTACCTTTTCTAACATTCCTCTCCACAGTGCAGCACACGGACCACTTATCAGAACTCGACACCCTGTGAGCTGCGACGCTTTCGGCTTCTAATTTTCGGAAACCGCGACAGACGCACGGATAGGCGGAGGAGCGAGCAGTGCACGACCCCTCCTCCTCCCATTAACCTCCGGACTTGTGCAGGCGCGCCATATTGTAATCTAACTCCACGACGCGAAGTGCGGAAAGTTTAATAATTGGCATGCAAAACTGATCACGAGACTTCTCTCTCTCTCTCACCCTCCCCCCATTTCTCTCTCTCTCTCTCTCCAACACACAAAGGCCGGCGACGGGAGCAAATGCAGAGTTACAAAACGGCCCTCATCTCATCCTCACGACGCGGTGGCATAACTTCTGCATCGAGAAGGCGCCACACTTTCCTCATTTCAGCAGCCCCTCTGAAGAAAACGGATCAAACGCTTCTTGCTGGCGGGGGCGACTGCCATCTTTCCATGGAATCCATGCAGGCGGCGGCGGCGCATCCACTTCTCGGTACGGTTCCTACTTCCTACCCCGTCACAGCAGCAGCGGCCACTTCGGCTTCTTCCCCTCCATGTCTTCCACCACATACGCTTGCCACCCATTCCAACTGCATCCGCTTCAGACATCGCTGCTGATGCTGCTGCTGCTGCCGATGGGCGCCACCGGATCTTCCATGGCCCAACCGCACCGATCGGGCCCCAAGACGCACAGTCATGCGGCGTGCGACAAGGCGCTGCGAGTGTTGGACCATCGAGCAGGTGACGTCTCGCTTTACCCAAGTCCGCACCGACTCCAAATGCCCGGCCATGCATCCGCTTCCATTCATGTACCAGAAACGGGTGGGCATAACCCCCACCCCCACGAAGTTCATCATGGATACAACTTAGCTCGGATAATATCCTAGTTAGCACATGTGGCAATGCGACTGATATATTCATTCAATCTATGTAAGATGTCGATAAATGATTTGAACAGCGAGAAATTTTGATCTCTTATCAACTGCGATTCTAAACAGACATTCTTTAGAATATGAGAAACGGGGTGAGAATAGTTATTAATCGGTGGTCACAATTTGATACAAATTAAATTATAAATAGTAAAAACATTATTATAAAATTTTACTCTTACACTTAAAAATATCGGTTAATCACACTCTAGTATGGGAGAATGTATAATCAACTTCTTCAAAAAAATCATATATGGCCAGATACATCAATGCTATGAGTATGAGATGTTAATTATAGTGAGCTCTACAATAAAGTGGCCTATTGATCAAATATTAATCGTGGCAAAGTTGAGTCAAATCGTACACATTTGGTCCCGCAGGAAACATTGTATCACTAATATTTACAATGCGGCTCCATTCTTCTTCCTTCAGGTGTGATGTTCATACTGTCCTTGCGCGGTGCAACCACGTTGCAGTTTTATTTCAACTCCTCACCATGGCGAACTTATTTGTAGCAAACGAGACTTCGAAATTTGGTATAGAAGTTTCAAGCATTTTATAAATCGTGGTCTAGACGTAAGATTGTCAGTGTAGATGCTTGTGGCACTTTGTAGGTAGCATGCTCCAACATTCCGAGCTTCCTTCTTCTAGGATAGGTCGTATGCAATTATTCTCCGGGCAGAGACGGACCGAGTCTCCGAAAAATCATGAAACCAGAGAACTCGCTCCTTCCACTGGCGTGTTTGCACAAGTTTCGAGGGATAAGCTCGTAGCTGGTGTCATTCTCTATCTTGCAAATGCACTTGGGGTGACATTCTCTGCCCCTACTTCCCAGCATGCGTTTGATGCAAGGCGTTTTTTTCTCCCCATACAGCATAGTATATTCTCAGCTTAAAAAGATGTGGAACTGCAACTTTTATCTTCGAACGAATCACAACTTGAATGTTGTAATAGTGGATAATGCTAAAAAATATTTTCATTAGGTCTACGACCGAAGAGTTACCATGTACACCTACTCTTTGTAATATTACAAACCCGCAGAAAAACTTAATCTTGCGACGTTGAAGACCTGAGAAGGCCATCAATGAGTTCTAATGTGGCACAATGTTACGATGGTGCGATGAAACTGTTACAGCACCTAGGCCTGAGAGAAGACCTTCACAATGATTAAGCCTGTATTTTTCATTTAGAATTACCTCGGAATACATAAATTGACAATAATATATTGTCGAGGGTAAATCAAGTGGTATATGGCTTGTAACGCATCCATGGAGTGAGTATCGACGTTCTAACATGACAGTAAAATGGGAAAACATCGGATCTACAGCTGTGGTGTCCTAATGAACTGGATAATAATGGATCCAAAATAATAAAGAGATTGCAGTGCACCTCGCGCCTTCTCCCGCTTTAGGTCGTCCGTTGGACTTTTTTCTTTATTTGCTAGGTGTTGATTAAAACGAAGTCATTAACAAAGTGTCTCATCCACCGTTAGGGATAGAACTGTAGAGATCCCTCCAATAATATTCACGCGCTGATTTCGTGTCGTCTTCTTCCCTCGCTCCCTCGTGTTTCTTGTTACTTCAAAAGCTTCCCTCGTCGACTTCTCCTTTTAATCCATTTACAAACGAGCACGGGAGAGAATGTTTCGATCTAAACTCTCGAGTGTGACATGGAATGGTTTTAAAACGAGATCGCATACATTCTACAGTCAGATACACTCACATGTGCCTTAAAAGCAAATACAAAATTTCATGAAAAGAACGGGCTCAAAATCATTATTTTGGGGCCTCGAAGCATGTTGGCTTTATACTAAGACACCCTAATCTCGGAACTTCTCTGTGGATGAGAGGAGCATGAGAAGGAAACGAGAGAAGATTCAGAGCGGGAAGACAAAAGTTTCCACGGCCATTATGATAACAGCACTTGTTCCTCTGCTCGTCGAGGAAAGACATATTCGTTATGTGTAAATTCGGCTCTGGTTGGTCAACTGCCTCTCCTGTGTGACTCACTCCCCCGCTCACATTTCCCATAACTTCCCGCTCTCCTTCTCCATCTCATTGATGAGGCCTGGAGTGGATCTTCCACATCCTTCACTATTTCGTTACATACATTGATGAACGGATGGACGTTTCAAGTGCGACTTTACTTCCATAGAATATCGAGTACCTACGCGAACGAATCTTCTCCTGGCAGGAGGTGTATCTGTCTTTGGAGGCCATACCGTAAGATGACGAGCTCTGCTCTCTCTGTGTGTACGTGGTGATGCAGTTGCTCTATTTGCTGTTACTGTATCCGGTGAGGTATATAGAGGATTTAGTACAGGCGAACCTGGCAGAGTGGAACCTGGAAAAGAGATATCCCTTTGCAAGTGAAAGCTCATCGTCATCCCCGTCATGTGTACACGTGAATTTTGAAGAGGTTCGAGGATTGCAAGTCCAAAACTTCCCCCGCCCCTGGTAGGTACGAATCACCATATAACTGCAATTCCTCAAAATCCGCAACTTTTTAAGATTGGATTACTGGGACCTGGACAAGGAACTTGATCCTACCCTCGCTTACTAACGACCAATCTGCTCGATCAGATTTCGTCTCACGCGGCTTATTTTCTCTATACATTTGGCACTTCTGCAACGAACAGGAAGCCAGTTTGTTGAAGGCCGAGGTCTTTTTTGTTTGCCTCTGGGGAAAGGCGAATAAGCTGTACGCCCAAAAAGCTCGTTAAGTTCGCTGAGCTCATCTACACGGTTACCCGTTGACACCAAGTGTGAGTTTGTGGCCCCGAAGGTCACGCGGAAGACCATTGGTCGCTCACGTCCTGTCTATGAGCCCAATCAAACACCAGAGCGCGCGCACACGCGCCTCAGATACGAATGTGCGAACGGCCTGGTTAACTGCGAGGATTCAACGGTCCGTGTCGGAGAAGTGCCTGGTTTTACAGAGACATTATTTTAGCTAAATTTGGTAACTGCACATGCATTATTCATGTGTTTTTTGGTCACTTGGGTCGAAAATCTTTTCTGGATAAAGGGAATTGAGTTTCGGGTCAAATGTTTATTACGTACCACTTCTATCTCATTATATGCAGAAAATGGTAAATAGATCAAGCCCGTGGGACCCAAAGGGTCAAAAGCTAAAAAACACAAATATATAGAAACACGTTGCGCGTGTTGGTACACAAGAAATTGACATTATATGCTGAAAGTTTTTCCTCATTTACGAATTATTAGGTATGAGAATCAAAATATAGGCTATCCCTTGTCTAGGAGGACTTTAAATCTGATATATCTAGTTTAGGTTGATTTCAACATAATGCTTATGTATTTTCATAGAATTTCGGTATATTCGAGTTGAAGTATCATATTTTAAATTTTCTAAAAATTTAAATTCGTATGTAATTTTGATGTACAATAATAATATCACAATATTCATAGCATGCATTTTGAAATGTCGAAATTGCACCAATGAACCAATTCCGAAATCACGAATGTAGTTCCTCTGATTAGAGACACCACATACGACCATATGTTTTGGACCAATGACGGCAGTTGCATTGATTTACATAGAAATAAAAAGGCACATTTGTTTATCTGTACTGAGTACTCTATAATCCCTGCATGCCAAAAGTGGAAGGACGAACATCCATTAGCATAGCATACAAGATGGCTCGTACCATCATTCTTCTATAACGACCTTATAGTCCAAAAAAGTCATTCGAACGAAGCTGGGAATTTCGAAGAGATTCGCCAACATTTTCCAAACGGTCGGGCTCGACAGGGCATGCGTATAGATAGGCCCATGAAGGTAGGATATCTATGGAGGTCAATAAATCAACGGTGAAAACGAGGGACGACATGGGACGAGGTCGTCGATCGTTTTGACGGATGAAAAGCTTTTACAGTCAACGGAAGTCTCAACGGTGTCCTCCCGAAAGGTCGGACTGCAAAGCCACGCCTACAAGTGCACCAAACTAGGATCTCGTATTACAGACTGTACATGGAATGATGAACTCCTATCTTCCGTCTACGTGAAGAGCTCGCTTTGGCCGCAAGTTGGTAAGAAGTGGAGGCGAATGCATCGCTGCAAAGGGCTCACACCCAGGGTCTGAAAAGAATCAAGAGGCGAAGTAGGCCACATAACACACGCACTTCCATCAACAGGCACGAATGTTTCGCCGAAAACTTTTGTCTAGATTTGGATGTTGGAGAATGACATGTGCATAGATTCATGATGAGATGACTACCCATTCTCGTCGGAATGCAGTTTGAAATCTGAAATTGTAGCTGTTAGAAAGATCTACATCTAGTTGCCGAGCGCTGTACGAGCGACCTCGAGTCCTGGAATCTTAGCCTGATGTCTACGTGTCCAAACTCCTTATCTGGTTCATTCTGGAAGTACACATATTTCCCAGTGCGAGACGACGATTGGGGATCGCACTCATCTCACGAAGATCAAGTCAAAAGGACACCAACTAACAGAGCAAACAGGATGGGAAGACCCCATCGAGGTGAAGAGCAAGACCACACTGTTGTACATGAGAGAGAGAGAGAGAGAGAGAGGATCAGATAGGATTGAATCGCTGCTGCTCGTATAAGAGCGGACGAACAGTTAGCCCGAGATATCAAATCGTGTGCCAACGATTTGTACTCTTCGTCGGAGCCAGCCTCATTTCGAGCATCTCATCGAGGTGGGTCATTCGGATGGAATCACATGCCTGCACATCGAGATGTCTTACACAAAGCTGGAAAAGGGCACAAGGGCGAACGAAGATGGTTTCTTACACCCGAGACATGCGACCCGGAAAGCAACAAAAGGGGAGGTCCGCCCAGGAGAAAAAGGCACGCCTGAGTTTCGAGGAGTTCCCGAAAAGGAATAATGACTCGCCCTTTCCCTTAAATATTGGCACCACGGCCAGCCTAGAAAGTGGAGGAGGAAAATAAACCCCCGGCGCGATATTTACCCCCAAATAATAAAGCCTCCTCCCTCGTCGACGGCGATAGCTCACCAGGTGAAAGGATGTGGTGAGCGTGTGCCGCATCCGCAGTGATGTGATCGGCCTGCACAGTACCTCTGTCGGTTGAATGAGCCGATTCAGCCGAAATCGGCGACCTCGGCTGAACTGGGCTTAACCAGCTAAATCTAGCGCTGACTAGTTACGGCAGTACTGTACTCGCCAAATTGCCCCAAGACAGAGCCGTAAAGAGCGTCTACCTACCCCTAACCTAGAGGTAGGTAGGTGAATACAGGCCATCGGCATGCTGACGACCTAACGAACGGTGCAACGGTTTCTGTACCTGGAACTCGTTTGTACGCGGACCGAAGGACCGTAGTCCATACGAGAGAGGACCACGGCTGTTGTGTACTGTATTGTACAGAGGATCGGGGCACCCTCGTTCGTGGCGGGTTAAGTACATGATCATGCTAAGCACATCTGCCGGATTTTAATTGACGGTCGGCCGTCGTCGTTTTGGCGACGCCTGTACAAGACGATAGTGGTCCTGCAGAACACAAGGAAAATACAGTGAGTGGTTGACGGATCTGGGCGGTAATAAGACAAAATCCAGGACAAAAGTTTGATACGTGGCACTGTCGTATTGGATTTGTCTCTTCGCTTTGTCGTTACAACTGCGCTCAGATTCCGTTGCCATATGCGAAGGCAGGAGCGAATTGTTGCATATTTTAATGGGTGGTGTTCAAGGAGCTTTGAAAATTAAAATGTTTCTGAGACGATGTTTTGCTGTGATGTAGACCCACTTCCGCTCCTAATCATTACTCACGAGCTGCAGTCATACTCTCCATCTCTTTCAGATTGCGATGTGCAACTTACTGAATGTGTTTTTCGATTTATATTTTACCGAATGAAGCACGAATCTGCATGTTCGAATGGGAAATACGTCCAACTTATTAAATGTCGGAAGAGAGACGATCTTGCAATATAATCACGTAAATTTGCCACGGAGTTGGGGGACATTCTGCTAGGAACCACAAAAACAGCGCAATAATAGGCTTTTCAGGATAGAAAACTCCAAAAAGCCGGTGCTCGGCCAACTGCCCGAAGACAAATACTCCCCAACCCATGAATATCTTATCGATCTTACACGTGACTAATTTGTGTAGCCCGTAAAGCGTAGAGGAAAATACCAAAACACCCAACAAAAGTAAAACTGCAACATTAGCCTACATTCTACGAGAATAAGGCTCATATCGCCATCATAATAAATAGATCATATGCGTTTTATTTATGTATTCGAGTAAAAGCTTCAGTTGCAGTCCGATTTGTCGTCCGTGGATGACTAACCGTGAAAAGGACCTTGATGCGGACCCCCAATATACTTTCAACGTGATTGAGCAATATATGGCTCCGAGGGTGGCTGTCGAAATCGTCCGAATGTCGTTGTCGGTCGTGGCCGAGAGGCTCAACGACATCATCAAGGATCGGTACGAAGCGGCAAAGCCTTAAGCCAGGAGCTAATTAATGGAAGGCGCCAATTAGCATGATGCTGGATTAGGCGAGATCGATCTCGGATCGAGGCGAAACCTGTTTCCCCAGGGCCTGGGAAAGGGCCCCGACTCGCACGCAGGGAGGTAAAAGTCAAGGACTGCGAGATAAAACCAGCGAAAGAGTGTGCAACCGATGGATCAGGAAAGGCAATCCAATCCAGCGAGGAGTCCGCGGAAAGCATCTGGGACTCTCTGCGGAACCAGCAGCAGCAGGAGGGAGGGAGGGGTGAAAGAGTGAAGAGAGAGTCGATGGTGTGATGCGATGCTGCGCTTCGCTTGGTTCGCTTCACGCACAAGACGCGAGTCGGGACGGAGGAGGAGGAGGCAGTGACTGAGTGAGTGAGTGAGTGACTGGGCTCGCGAGAACAATAACTGACCAGAATGATCGCAGCGAGCGGACAACTGGCCGGCCGAGGCTTTGACCTGCGTGAGTTGCATGGCCGTTAAAAGCCTCGTCGTCCTGCGAAGCGCTCGCGTGAAGGGAAATTACCGTTCCGCGCTCGCCATGTTACCGGAGCCTCGCGCGCTCCATCTCTTCGTCGTCGTCGTCGCCGCTGCAGCATCAGCATCCGCATCGAGCACCACCACGAGCACGAGCACGAGCCCCTGCCCCATTCCCAGCCCCTGCCCCGCTCCGCATTTCCTCGCCGACGCTCGCTCGCTGCTCCTCTGCCTCTCCCTCGGGCCAATCTTTGCCTCCCCCTCTGCCGTCGCCCGTCCGCTGCTATTTCTCGCCTCCGCCTCGTAACTTCTCGTCTCGTGTCGTCCCCTCGCCCTCCTCCGCGCAGCCGCAGGAGCAGCGGCAGCCAGTCGCAGCGTGCGGCGTCTCGCGCTCGTCCTCCGCCTTGTCTTCCTCGTCCATCGTCCTGCATTCTGGGGCCATCCGAGGTCTTGCTGCTGTGCCTGCCTCTGCTCGCCGGACAGCCGCCTTTCGTTCGCGGGTTCTCGTTGGGCTGTGCGCGAGAGGGTGGTCCGCCTCTTCGGACGGTCGTTGCTGCTGGCACATGCGGCTGTTTTCTCACAGTGGTTCGTAGCTTGTGGCCTTGCCGGCCGAGGTCTCTGGCGCTGGTTGTGGTTCTGGCGGGCGGGTTTTGTTGCGTCGATATGGTGTGGTGGTAAATTGTGGTGGTGTGGAGAGGCCCGAGGAAGGGTTGGGGAAGGAGGGAGTGGATGAGTGAGTGAGTGAGTGAGCGAGCGAGCGAACGGGGGAATGAATGAGTGAATGACTGATTGGCAGGAGGCAGGGCGCAGGATGTGTCTTGACGAGTTTGTGGAGAAATGAGTGTGAATGGAGAGCATTGAAACTGAATTGTGTGGCAGTTGGGCGCAGCAGGGGAGGGATTGCTTCTGGATATGAGGGATTTGGGTTTGTGAATGCGCTCAAGTGGAGGTTGTGAGGATGCAATGGCGTGGGTAGGAAGGCGGTTCTAAGGAAAGCAGAGCTGCCGTAGCAGGACAGTGAAGGGTGGGGAGCAGGCACTGTGCAGTGGGAGGGAGTGGGCCGTGGGCGAGTTTCCTTAATGGAAAGGACGGCCATCCGAGCAGGCGTCGGTGATTTTTTAAGTTCTGAGGTTCGGTGAGGCGGTGGTGAAGCTCCTCAGGATCTACGAATGCAGGCGGTGCAGCACAGGCGTGCACCTTCAGCACGCCGTGGAAATGGTGCGGCGCCACGGTTGGCAGCTTCCGGCTCACACCTTCCAGGTCTGTATACCGTACTGGGCTCAACGATCCTCTTTCAGGTGACGCAATGGTGTATGTGATGTGTTCAAAGACTGGTCGTTCCCATTTCGCGCGGGCAGTCTCACTCGGTGGAAGGATTTGCCGATCCTGATTGCCGACGGCAGTCCCAGGCTCCGCGTTTTGAAAGAGATGGTGGATCTCAGCAGTGTATTACCTGTGCCGGCAGTTAATCGACAAGACCTGTCTGCCACTACTATCTCACTGTAATATACCACCGAATGAGTTCTACGCGAATTTATCCTTATCTGATTTTTTGTTAGGGCCTCGCTAATCGCAGCAGCATGGCAGGCAGGCCCAAAGCTTGTCGGGACTAAACTCGAATTGTCCTCACCTCGGGAGCCGATTGGTCTTTACATGTATCTGTGCTTCTTTACATCCTTGCCGCTTCTAATGTCTGTGGCTTACCTCGTCTCCATGGGTGTATACCCACATGACAACTTTATGCTCCTTCGGGTCTAGTACATTGTGTACTCTCCTCCTTGGAGCAATTCCAATTTGCATTTTAAGTTTGATTGTTCTACTCTTGAACTAATCGTCTGCTATGGGAGGCCTCTGCCGAGTGTGGCGTGACACTTCGGTAGTTGACCGCTAGCAATTGGAGGTCATACCTTGTTTGCCATTTTCTTAGCTGATTGCGCATGACCCTTTCCTGTACCACGGAATCCCGCCTCGGCTCGGTGTTGAATCTTATTTCTTATTCGTCAGCGTCACATATTTTCGGTGTTTTTGTCACCAGCGAAGGCCTGCCCGATTACCAAGGACATGTACGGTGTGTACTAAAGGTGTTTCACTCTCAGATGGTCTATCAGGCAGGACTTTTGAGGCCTTCTGACTACAGCCCGCCGGACTTTGTAAACCTGGTCGCCGAAGAGACGATGTCATGAGCTTCTTTAGAGAATGAGCGTGCCATCTGGAATCCAACATCCAGCTGCATTTTCATTCACACTATTGTGTGAACTGTATGCCTAAACTTCTCGTTGAAGTCCCAGTTTTCTTTCGTATCTGTCTAAGGTGGTACGCCGAGTAGCATGGTTAGCTTGTCCGAACCCAGTTGCTCACTTATCAGTTACGGCCTTTGTCAACGACTTTGGAGCCGATGTAGCTCTTGGAGTGAATACGGAGCTCCCTGTATTTGCCTGTGAATCGTTCTTTGCTTGCGATCGACGGTCTGCCCGTCTATTCAACGAAGTCTTTCGAAGATCTTACGAGTCGAGGATTGGGCTCGTCTAGTTTTAACCCAACTGGTTTTGACGGGTTGCGTGTTGCAATGCGCGTGTTTCGCCCTACCCGCCCTTGCTCTTAGATAATTGTTGCTGCCCATTTTTCGTGGGTTCGAACTGTCCTTCTAACATATTTTGGTCACCATTTGTTTCCCGTGTTCAGGTGGTGGCTATCACAGTCTTTTTCCTCTTGGCAGTAGCCTTCTACGTCTTTCTGGCCCCTTTTTTGTGGTTCCACGCACTCGAATATGCCGTACTGGTGCTCTATTCCCCCCTGGTACGTTGAATTGCTTCATCTCTCCCTTAACATCAATGTCGAAATTCGCTCTTGCTTGCATTTTCTTTCCACCTTTTGTCGAATTCCACTCACGCCGTCCGGCCTTGTCCTTCACCCTCTGTACAGGCCTTCGGGGTGTTCCTCCTATACGTCCGCTCCTCTGCGATCGACCCAGCTGATCCCGGGGTATTTGGCAGTCAACCTCTGTCCAAACATACTAGAAAGGGATCCTTTTCGGAAGCCTCTCTTGGGATGACCCCGTCAGATACAATCCGTCCTTTGTCTCCAGGATTATCAACACCATCACGAAGCTCCTCGGTCATGCCATCTGATAGTCACTTTGATCGCAAAACGCCATATGGTGATCAGCCGAGAATTGGATGGCGAAAAAAGAGAAATCCTTTTTCATTTACAGCTATTTGTTGTTTATTCTGCGGTTGGGTCGTAAAAGACGATAGCTGTAAGGACGACTTCAAGCTACAACAACCCGTGGCAGAGGAGGACGTTCTATTTTGCACGTTGTGCAACGCAGAGGTACGGCTTATCATCTACTGGAACAAACACACTTCCACCAAATACCTCCTGAAATAATAACAGAACCGTCCCCATAATTTTGTGTGTAGCTCCGATACGGGGGCAGCTTGTCAGTAGAATTAGTATCGGTGGAAGCAATCCCGTTACACGTCCCACGCATGCCTTGGTACTTTTGTCCATTCTGTGTAGAATTTGAAGAAGTGGATTTTGACATTTGCCTCCGAACTATCGACTCGCAGGTTCGCAAATTCAGCAAGCACTGTCGAAGCTGCGATAAGTGTGTTGACGGCTTTGATCACCATTGCAGAGTATGCTTATTACCCAGTAACAATTTAACAATCGTTGTTCTTTTCCGTGCTTGCCAATTCACTTCATGCTGTAGATACTGGGCGGTTGAGTTAGTTGTAATCAAAATTTTGTTTGTGTTGTGCAGTGGCTGAATAATTGCGTTGGAAGGAAAAATTATAATACATTTGTAGCCCTTATGGCGACAAGCCTTACGCTGGTGAGTCTCTAAGCAAAGCTTTGTCTCTACTTAGATCTGAGAGAAACTACTCCCGGAGGTTTGGGGGAACTCAAAAATCTCTCCTTATTGTGAATTCTGTACTGATTGGAATACCATGAGCTGTTAGAGAGAGTTGTCACCACAATGTTCTCAACAACGAACTTGCATCACGAGGCTCTGTAGGTAGTTATTGGCTCTCTCATTAATGTGTGAAGTGATGAATGGTGGGTTCGCATGGTGCTTACAGCTGGTGCTCGAGTGGGGAGTCGGAATCGCCGTTTTAGTGCGATGTTTCGTTGATAAGAGAGGCATAGAACATCAAATCATCGATAAACTTGGCAACGGCTTTTCTCGAGCACCCTTCGCCACAGTAGTGGTGAGTTTCTCTCAAAGTGATGTCTTACTCGCAATGAGGCAGCACCCTAATCTGGAGTGTATACCAATTGAGATTCTCAACGGTATTTTTAATATGTATCCATGGTTTCTACGTCCACGTTCGATAGACAGCGTAGCGAGGAGGTCGATGACATCGTCGATAAGCAGTATTTGTAACCTACAAGCGACGTTTGAGCGGGGACATGTTGTGCACTACTTGAGATTCTTATATCAGGAGCATGGAGGACTAAGTACGCCAAACTTGTTTTTTCAGGCCATCTGTACACTGGTTTCGCTCCTTGCCTCCATACCCTTGGGAGAACTCTTTTTCTTCCACCTGATCTTGATCAGAAAGGTATGATTTCTAGACCCGCTTGAAATAGTCGTACAGGGCCATATTATTAATGCGAGGCTGCAGAAAATTCGGATGATACCGGTCCTGTCGTCTCAAAAGATGCAAATAGCAAGTGAGATTTTGAGGAACTCAATGTCGTGTTCGTTGCATCCAGGGAATAACAACTTATGAGTATGTAGTCGCGATGAGAGCACAAAACGAGCCGCAAGGCTTGTCTATTGATGGAGAACCCCATAGCATCCCAACTTCTCCTTCGAGTTCGACTGCTACCGGGTTAAGTGGTTCCAGTTCACTGGGACTTCAATACAGTCGGGGTGCCTGGTGTACACCCCCGAGAGTGTTTGTTGAGCACCAAGTACGTCATGTGTGAGCTGGTTTATCTTGATGAAAGCTTTGATTTCTAGCTGTGCGATTCTGTAATTTGTGGACCCCAATTAGCATTTTCGAATCTATTAGTAATTCCCAAGTTTATGAATTGCAGGACGAAGTCGTCCCTCATTTGGGGCCAGGGAGAGTGCCATCGACTATTGACCCGGACGCTGGAAGTGCGCTTACTAGACATGACAACAGGCACAAGAAAGGCGCGGTGAGAATCAGCGCGTGGAAGCTGGCAAAGCTTAACGCAGATGACGCAACACGAGCTGCCGCTAAGGCTCGGGAAAATTCTTCGATCTTACGTCAACTAGGTCCCCGGGACTATGGAATTGTGGAAGGGGAATACACTTCGAGCAGTAACATGAGTAGCAGAAGCAGCATGAGTGCTGACTATCTGAACAGTAAACGGAGGATCAGGGATGATTCGTCTTTGGGATCTGTAAAAGTTGACCTCCCTGCCATTCGCACCACCCGGGATGATTCTAGTGTTCATTATGAACCCACCGACTTAGGACATCGCAGTAGAAGCAGCGGCAGTAGTCCTAGTCACACTCTTACCGATTCTACTACCTTGAGCCCTCTTCCTGCAGAGCGCAGGTTTGGACCTTCTTCGTCCACCTCCGGGATGCGGATGTCTGGGCCTAATACCAGAAATCCAGAAGAAGTAGGCGCACCGGTTATCATGGTGGGCGCTTCGCACATCAGAACGCATTTGCCTGCCCACCATGCATCAGCATTGTCTCATTCCTCCGCAGACTTCTCACGAGCATGGAGTGGACCAGCAGCTTCCAGTGATGGTTATGAAGCTTCTAGTGGCGAGAGTGCAGACGATGCAGCTCTCCCTCGCATCAATCAGTATCCATCGAGAGGAAGAGTCCTCCCAGATCACGTTACTTTATCCGTGAAGGAAGGAAAGCAAGCTGCATTGTACTGGGACAGGTCTTCAGGAAGATACAATCCTCCTAAAGCACGCGGCAGAGGCGATGGAGGCGACCACACCGGAACGAGTAGTACCTCAGTGTACACCCAAAATAGCAGACGTGCTTGGCCTGAGCCCTCCGCAACACCCTCTTCTCTTTCCGATGATCCAGTATCCTCTGAGTACGCTGCTGGAAGATATTCACCGTCGCAACGATTTTCTCCTTCCCAGACAAGCACTTCGACACACGATGTGTCTCCTAGTCTGCCCAGCTCGTCTCTTATACCCGATAACCTTGTATACAGTGGAACATCCATCTTCTACGGGGGTCCCATTGCAGAACCACCGGTCATTGTCAAGGAGCCGCAGCAGCATAGTCACAGCCTTCCACCCAAACCTCCTTCTGATACCAAAAATCTTCCGAAATCGTCCGTGACACCTGAAGCCAGGGTCCCTCGATCAACAATAAGATCCCAGTCGCCTATCTTCGCACCACGTGCCATGCTTTCCTTCTCCCCTCTAGGTCCAGGTGCTTCATCTTAGCTCAGTTCTGTACGATACTACTGCTCAAGGTGTGTGGGCGCATTGCCTCTGGACTGAAGTTGACAGTCAGTCAGCCTTGGGAACTTACAACGGCTTTGATGGATTTATGTACGAGGGACAAGCCACGCATAGCCGCCTCCAGCGTCCAAACCTTTACTTTTTGTCTATGGAAGCATATATTTTCAGCGAGTAGGAAAGAGCTAAACGGCCAATCGAAGGAGTGGCTGCGTCATTGGGGTTATTCCTTTCGGCACATCACATTATCTGGAGGCAGAGTATGGAATGCAACGATGAGAGGGAACAAGTTGATCCAGGAGGAGCCTAAGCGTTGCAGTTGACTGATTACTGTTCTTGAGTCCATTGTCGCGGCCCCCGCAGCCGAGAGGTAAGACGGTGTTTTGCTGGCTATGGCACATACTGTTCAGAAGTTCATCGGAACCATGCCATTTCTAAACAGCTCGTAACTTGCAGGTGGACAGTTTAACAGTGAGAATACTGTGACGATAATCAGCGATTCTGGCACATCGGAGTGGAACCTACAGCGGAGATTCCTCACAAATGGTTGCCTTGACCCGAGCGGAAACACCTACTAAGAGAGGCCGCCAGCCATCATGCACGAGAATATGTAGATCCTGAGATCTTGTGAGAGTCTCGTTCTTAAGTTTCCACTCCGTCACGATCCTAAAACCGTGTCTTATCGAGTCAACTGCAGCAGCTTCAGGTGACAAGTGAGAATGAAGCTCCCTGAATTGCTTTCTCATCCCATTAATTCGTTTTTACGAGGAAACATTTGTGGCGTAAATCAACGCCCTCCAAAATTTTACAGAAATCAACATTTGGCAATAAAACTACAATCGCCTCTCCGTCAAACCCAATCACCTTCCGAGATCGAACATACTACACTTGCAATGATTACAAATCAGATGCCTAAGAAAGCTGAGTTTATCTGTGGCGAATATTTTTTACGACACGGTGTTCGATCTCTATGTGTTGTTTCACATGATATTTTTCTACCAAAACACACGCCGAGCGCACTCCAGAGAGTTGTTCCTCCAACCTCAATTCTGAAAAGTAGAACGAATACGAAATGGACCGAACAACAATGGTCAGTACACCCAGGTCTGGATACGGAGCGTTATTGATTAGTACACTGGTGTGAATGTGAATCCCCGGGAAAGGTGGGTGGACGGGAGTGGTAGTAAACTGGTTGGACCTGATGCGGAGTGACATGGTAGTAATAATTAGTGTGTCATTGCCGAGGAGTATAACGTGGACAAATGTCTGTCGGAACAGTTGGCTGCTGAAGCGATAAAACCATAAGTGGAGGAAGGGTTGCAAGCTTTGACTATATAAGGTCAGTGACCGGAGGGATATATTGTGTTCGTTGAGCCGAGAGAAGGTTAGCAACCCCCTTGACAAGGACGGGAATTGGCTTCGGCCATTCACACACCATGAGGTTAAGGCTTCCTGCCCCCCGGGGCGGATCTAAACCAAATTTTTTTGGCATCATTTTGCCTCAAGTTTTGACGGGGCGGATCTAAAACCAAATTTTTTTGGGCATCAGCTATGATGCGACTTTCAGCAGCGAGAACGATCCTCCTTAATCTAAAATTAATACAGGGACACGTTGATTGTAGATCGATCGTGCATCAAATTCTAGTCTCTAAATTGGTCGCGCTGTTGAATGCGTCACTCACTCTTGGGTGTCACCTCCCTGCGCATGAGGGCTACGTGTTTCAGCATGTCATCTACGACAACCCGAAGTATATTACAATTCAAAATAAATGCTAAAACTCTGAAACATAGCATACATGAAACGATCAATGCGACTCTCCACATCCCGGTTTGTATTACTGCAAGCTAAGATCGATACTGTGAATAATTTTAACATCAGACCAGAAATTAATAGGGTCACAACTACTCAGGTTTTAATAAATTCCATCTGTCAGGTACGATTGAAGTACCAAAATTCGTCATTTTGATTCGCAAATCTACCAACTTATTTTCTTACATAGTGGAATAGCTGATTTTAGAAAATTACATCATCATCATTTGTAAATAGGAATGAATCATATGAAATCGATCAAGATTACATACAAATTTTAAGCACATAAAGGGGAAAAAAATTAGCTGTAAGACAAGTTGTATATGGTTCAATCTTTCAAGAATGATTATGAATATCCTTGACAAAAGGAATCTGTAAACTTATCAAGACTTTGTAAAAAAAACCAAAGTGGTGATATTCTTGTATAGTGGAGATAACTAGTTATAAGAGATGTATCCTAATGTACGGAAAGTGTCACTCGCCTGTGTGTTTAAATATACCACTAAATTTTGAAAAATGGAAAAAAGAAAAATCAACCCCACACTCATAAAATTATTTTAATTTTGTGGTTTACTTCATCAAAATCATAATTGAAATGAAACACCCTTATACCTATTCATATCAGGTTCTTTGAAAAAGTATTTTAATTTTCTAACTCTCTTCTTCCTTTTATCTTGACTTTCTTTTACGAAAATAAAACACTCATGATCTAAAGTTTCGTCTGAGATATTTCGCTGACATGTATTTTACTTAAGAAATGCATGATGGGTTTATATGATTGATCTTTAATCGGTTAAATTTGAGATCTGTGAAAATGAAGAACATTAGTACTTTAATACTTTCGACAGCAACAAAGCAGTTTGTCCAATATAGCGTAAGATTAAATTATGGTGCATCACCCCAATTAGTGTAGTGGTCTTTTGAAGAGACCTAAAATTTCCTTCTACATAAAGGCTGCTATGAGCAAGAATCTTCCATTCATTCCAAAGCAATTTTTACATAAAATTAGCATTGGGATATAAATGTTGGACCCATGAGACCCTCTCTGATCCCTAGTCTTCTGCCCACCCTTTATTGTACATTGGAACAAGAATCCAATAAATAAAAAAGGACGATAAAATTTCTTGTCAAACTATCTGATACACATACCTGAATAGACATGAGGGTTGATGTGAAAATGTCAGTTGTCATATGTATGAACATTTGAGTAAGTACTAGAGAAAACTAAATCACAAAGCTAAAAGCTAAAAGTTAAAAGTTAAGAACATTCCATAGAATCATACATTGATAAGATGGCAGTAAGTCCGCTATTATCAGAATGGATCATATGTACTATTGTAGCTGAAATATTCATATAGTCTACATATTACTCAAGCATAGAGCAAGATTTTTTTTCATATGAATCTCATCCACTTATATGCAATGTATACTGAGATATTCGTAGTTAATATATGATACAAAACATCATAGAATCTATGATATTATTGTTATCAAGCTGTTCAATATATCATTCTTAATTCCATAAAGTTATTTCTTTATAACAGTAAAAAATCAAACATCTTGTATATCCATAATTCAACAAATAAGAAAATTGATATTTGCAAAAAAGTTATTTTTACATATCTTTTGAAGAAATAAACTTATTAATAATTTTTCTTCCTTAAAAAAATGGGGTATTTATTAATCATACTTGCATATATGATCAACTTAGTTTACGAGAATAAGGAGAGATTTGATTACACAATATAACCATTTTAAAATATATTTTTCATCTAGAAGATGTCTAAGATAAAATGATCCATCAAAATCTACAAAATTTTGCAAGTACTCTTAATTTCATGAAGAGTGCTAATACTCCCATTCTACTGATTTGCTTTTTCCACCCTCCTTTCTTCCATGACACCTTTTTACGTTTCCCCGACGCCTATTTGCCTCCTTGACGTCTTGCCCTAGCCCCCGGCTTATACAATGGAGAGCATGGAAAAAGCTTGGTGTTGACGTTATAGAGATGAGCGACACCGTGCTGTACGTAAGCAGGCTTCAAGACATCGACATCGTCGTAAGTGACCTCGGGAGGGGGCTTCATGGTGTGACGCTACAAGGAAAGGGGGAAATCCAAAAGGCGGAGACGGAGGTGGTGAGAATTAAAGGGAGGGGATGACATAAGGGGGAGAGGGTGGAAAAAGAAAATCAGCAGCATAGGAGTATGAGCCCCCTTTCATGTATATTGCCAAGAAGATTTTTGTCTCTTCTATGCAACATTGATTCATGGAAAGGCAAGCGCAATTTAGACGATCATATGCCCAGCCGCCTAAAGTCTCTAAATTGCTACGTGTTTCAGTGCCTAAATTGATGCATAGAAAACAACCGACCGTCATCTGGTCCAAATTGTTGTTGCATCATTGGTATGCTCGTTCATAGACCAAACGGGCTGGAAGTTTATAATTTCTTTTATTGGTTTGAATATTGCTTATATTTGTGGAGCTTGCAATTTGTTGAAAATTCACAAGTTCAATCCATACCTCAAATTGTCTCTCTTTCATGCTGATGCTTTCTTCTTGATTTGAATTCACAAAAATCAATTTCATTGATCTTCAATTAGTACGAAGATCATCACGTTTCAACATCGTGGTAAATCATGTCATGTGAATTTGAGTGTTGTTCAACATATCAAGCAATTCTCTACAATCTTATGCAAGACACAACTTTGAGCAAGTCACAAAGCTTTAAACCGAAACACAATGTTCAACAATGAAAATTTGCGGGCAAATTGACCAATGATTGACTTTTAATCCATGCAGATATGATATTTCTTCATGCACAAACTCAATTGTGTTTTTGGTACGTCAAAGCTTTTAGTTTATGTTGTCTTGGTCTATGAACGAGTAGACTAGAAGTTTACGCTGTCTTCATATACATAAAAAACATTTTTTTTTCATGATCTGCACATATTGAAAACAATTTCATCTTCTATTTCTAGTTATATTACATAATGTAAATCATTGTCCAATTTAAATTTTAAATGTATTATCATTTAGCTTTGAGTTGCAAAAATTAATGATTTAAAATATAAGTAAGCTTTAAGAAACATTTGGAATAATAAAAGCTATATCAAACATTTTTGAAAAATTAAAATGTTTGATATAGTTGAGTAAACATGAAATGTAAGGGCATCTCAATCTATAATTCTTTTTTCAACTTAAATTTGATTTATGATTTATGGCTACAATAATGCTTTATATGATTTAAAAATGTCTTGTTAACCAGATAAATTAAACTTAAAAAATAGATTTAGCTAACAGTGTTGACATTAACTCCGATTAAGAAATAATCTCAAGTTCTAACTATCTATAGCTAGGTTGGTGGCTTGTGTTGGGTACAGTATATATATACCCCAATGCTTCTACTTTGTACGGATCACATTCAGTTGTCAATAATTTCTCTCACGTGTTCCAATCGTGGACGTAGCACTTTGAAGGGTGAATCACTTTATATGTCTCTCGTCTACTTGGGCATGTGTCTTTTGATTTACCTGTAACAAATTGCTATTAGAGCACAGATTTCGTTCTGATGTCTGTGATTTACAATTTGTGACCGAAGTTTAACATTTTTTTAAATTTTTTTTCAGAAGTTTATAGCAGTTTGTGGTTGGGTTTTTTTATGACATTTTTTTAAAAAGATCATCAATCAAGTCTTTAATTTTTTTGTGTTTTATATTTTTGACAATGAAAGAAGAATTCCGTTTTTTCTAAACGTTCATGACAGCTTTTTGTGTTTTCCAAATTTTATCTACAATTTTCTGTGAACGTTTATCTACAGTTTTTTTTCGTGGTTTTTGTTTTTGACAGTGAAATCAAAGTTCGATTTTCTCTGAACGTTTTTGATAGCTTTTTGTGTTTTTGACACTACAAACTAGATTGTTGCTAGTAAAAAGAGAAGCTAAATGGCTACAAAAGCTACTACTTGAAATATATTGATAGATTTGAAACAAAGATGAATTAAAAACATTATTACTAAAAAAGACAAAGAGGAGGAGAAATTCTAGTAAAGATAAGTTCAAATGATTATAAATTGCTACTATGAATATATTCAATCTTACAGTTTCATCATTTTTCATAGATACTGAGCCGTTTCATATTGAAAAAGTACACAAGGACTCTCTAACGTAGCAAATGTTATAAAAACAAGCACTATTTAGAATCCATACATCATCAATAACCTTTGATGAATCGCATAAGTCATACCTCTAAAATCATAATCCATCTTCTAGCAAATCATCTTCCTCAAAGTCAAAATCTTGAACCACATTGTCTAATGGGTTATCAACATCTTTCATCTTCACATATCATTATTCTTTTACGTGATCACTCTTGCCAAATTGCCAACACATCACGGTCTTACTTTCTACAGATTTATCCATAAACTTGGATCTACTTTTACTTTCAAAACGTTTATCATTCTTGTCGAATAATTCATCAATGTAGTATTGATGAAAACTCTTTTGGTTTTGGTTGCTAGACGGTGTACCTTCAAATATCTGATTTCATGTGATGATTGAAATATGTCATTTGACAATAAAGATTGTACTTATCAATCAACTTGAACATTTACACAAGGAGGTTGGCACTACCATCATTGATCGACACTACATATTGTCAATGTAATCTTGATTATCCATGATAAGGATCAAATTTGCAAAATCACTTATAGGCCGAGTTTCTTCAAAGACCTCCAACAACAAAATGAAGAATTTTTTTTAATTTGGACGAGCCAATACTAATATCATGAATTTGTGAAAATTTGTGAGTAAACTCATGATGTCAAACCAAATTGGAGGATTAGAGCATGAAATTACTAACGCTGTCACAAATGCGTATGATTTAGAAAAATTAGCTAGTTTACATCATTCATCACATCACTTGCATCTTGGATCACAACGTTGTTGAAGTCAAATCCTAGCAAAAGAACTATCATTTGATGCATGTAGAAGACTTGAAAATTAATGTTGCATCAAGCTCAAATTCTAAATGCTCTTTTCGTCTTGATATTGAATTGTGGTAACCCACTTTTTGTTTTTCGTCGGAACTAAAACATTTTTTGAATAGTAAGTACCGCGGTAGCAGCTGTAAATAGTAATCGGTACGCAAAACCAGAGTAAAAAGAGGATCGAGTACAATCAAGGGGTTTTGGGCTTAGGCCACAGTCGAACGCTTGGGATGGAACGGGCGGTTCATGCTGCAGGACTCGCTTCGAGCACTTTCGGCGGTAGATCACTCATAACTTTCTCAATTCGTAACGCCTTGAGTTACTTAGGGTCTTGTTGGAAAGAGCTCGACGCGCTGGTTCTAACCAGCTCAAGAACTTGTGAAACGGATGAGGGCTCACTGAGTTATGAGTGTCGGAAGTTACTGATGGGGGGCCTTCGGCGGTGGAGCGACTTCGGCGGTAGACGCCTTCGGGGCAAGGGACTTCGGCGGAAGAGTGCCTTCGGCGGTACGCCTTTGGTGGAAGAGTGAATCCCTCATAACTTTCTTAATTCATATTGCCTTGACTTGATTAGAGTCTTGTTGGAAAGAACTCAACACGCTCGTTCTAACGAGCCCAAGAACTCTTGGAACGGATAAGAGATCAATGAGTTATGAGTGTCGGAAGTTACAGATAGGGAGTGCTTTCGGGTCAAGGGCCTTCGGGTCAACGCTTTCGGCGACGGACGTCTTCGGGTCAACGCCTTCGGGGATACACCTTCGGCGATGCGGAGTGTATAACTATAAGAGTGCCTTCGACGGAAGACTGGATTCCTCATAACTTTCTCAATTCATAACGCCTTGACTTGGTTAGGGTCTCGTTGAAAAGAGCTCGACACGTTCGCTCTAATGAGCCCAAGAACGCCTGGAACAGATGAGAACTCAGGGAGTTATGACTATTGGAAGACACGTAAACGTTCGCCTTCGGCGGAAGGAGGTTCCCTCCGGCAGGAAATCCGCCTTCGGCCCTAGATGTTCGCCTTCGGAGGTGAATTTCTTCGTACGGCACCTTCGACGCCACGTGGCAGAAGATTCCCGATGGCGGAAATTGGTGGGATTTATGTCAAGTGTGGGAAGTAGAACAGCGGGGCGTGAAGTTGCGCATGGGAGACAGAACGGCGGGGCGTGAAGTCGCACTTGAGGAGCAAGCCGTTACCCATCATCGCGGGAACGGCATTCAAGCGGCATGTGGGTCCCCGGACCTCGGATTTTGGAGAAGGAATTTCGGCCTAGGTTCAGAGATCTTGCGGGGCCCATATCTTTGCGATGAACAATCGAATGGATCTGAAATTTGATGAGGCCGTTGGTCTAAGCCGGCCACGCATGCCTGCAAATTTTCAGCCTCAGATCTTGGATGTAAAGCGGTTAAAGACGCTGGCGGCTCTGTACAATAGGCTTAGGATTCAAATTAAGGTTTAGGGTTAGATTTAGGTTGTAAGTTAGAGGGGAAGGCAGCCGCCGACTCATCAGGTGTAGGATCTGTTGCCGCTCGCACCATAGCAGGTAGTGTAGTGTTAGTTAGGACTTAGAGGGTATAAAGTAGTTCAAGGCGTCTTGCCTTGGGATTCTTCCAGTTTCGGAAGTGCAGATCAGGAACTCATTTTCTCTGCGTGTTTGTGTACTTAGTTCTGTCACCACGCAAGAGGAACTACAACTTGGCGATCCGCATTTTGTAGCTGAAGGCCTTCGGCCGAATGTTTAGAGCTAGTACACTGGTTAGAGACTTGAGTGGTTCGGATCTACACCTGCGGGTGATTGCCGATGCTCAGAGTTAGTTACTAGTTAGATACTTGAACAGTTCACCTTTACACTTTTGAGTGATTGTTCCTGATTGTACTCCTTCGGGATTTTTCCCCTGAATGCCAAAGTGAAGTTTTGTTACTTCGAGTAAGCCTTGGTTGTAATTCAGGTTACCCTGCAGCAGGTGCCTTAAGGGCAACCCCTGTAGTATTTCTGGGAATGACAAGTGCCTAAGAATTTAAACTTTTCAATAGACTGTTATGATATGCTACTGGATCGTCTCTCAGTTGAGTCTCTTAGTTCGGACATGTGTTCTCTGCGCGTTTTGTGAGTTGAGTGTGTTGTTCACCGCGTGTGAGTGACTTCGATCCGAAGTAGGAAGTCCAATCCGGGTTCCTTTCGCTAGCAGAAACTAGTGGAAGGGTTGTAAAAGCCGGAGTTGGAAGTCACTACCCGCAGATTCGCTGAGTGTATTCATGAGAGACTTTCCCCCTTAAATCTTAAGTAGAGGTCCTAACCGACCTCTGAGTTGTGTTTCTATAGTTTCAGGTGTGTGTGTGTGTGTGTTGAGTGAACTACGCTGCACTGTGCGACCTCCGAGTGATCTCCGAGTGAACACTTGCAGTATTTCTGGGAGTGACAGTCGACTGAGAATTCAAACTCTTCAATAGTCTGTTAAATGTGACACTTTGTACTCTGTGTGTTGCCTCTGTCCTTGTGGGTTTAACCTTTCTACCACTATATTGCAGTTTTAGCCTTTGGTGGGTTATTACATGAATCCATCATACAGGACCTACTATTATTTGATTTCTTGCCACGTGCTAGTAATTACGAGTTTTGCGATGTCCAATGATGATTCTTTTGCCTCAATATAATGCATTGATATTTTCTTGGCTTCTTGTTCATGGATTAGAAGTTGTTCCAATTTGTTTTGGCCTAAAGAATGAGCAATCAATATCATTGAAACATTCAAAGCATATGACAGTAGAGAAGCACTATCTCTGTCATCTGCGTAATGATCATAAATCACATGAGACCATACATGCATTTTCACATATTAATCTGGTATTTCAAACATCAAGGCAGGTTGAGGATGCGTAAAAAAGCTCCATGAATCAACTCCTAAATGTATGGTTAGAACAATTCTTTTAAAAAATAATTCTTTTTGGAACTGCAAGGGATTCAAGAGAAGACAGTTTTGTTGTGAAGTTGATTAACTTCATTTGTTCCAACCTGTAAAAATGGATATTAGTTCTTGTTTATAAACATTTCTCCTTGAGTTGACATACTACACGACTTGTGAGCAATTCTAAATCATAGATGCAATCTTGAGTTCATGTTGTAGAAATTTGTAAATTAAGCTTGTTATTTAACAAAATTTTGGTAAATATTTGTATACAAAGAAAGTGGTTTCAATTCTTGTTTTAAGTTGCGTTACTGCAAACTTGTCCAATCACTACTATGAAGTGGGAAATGTAGTTGCTAATTAATAACAAGACGTGGGAGCTAGTGGAGCTTCCAAAGAATCAAACTTTGATTGAAAACAAGTGCATATACAAGCTGAATACAATGTAGCAAATGACAAGAAAAAATCTTCAAAACCAGGTTGATCTTTTGAGTTTGCACACAAGAGAATGGTTTAAACTTAAAAAAAGATGTATCAACTCTATCAAAATATGCTACAATTTGAATTGTAGCATATTTGTAGCATATGTATGTGCACTTGTAGCAATATTTTGTCTAGTTATGAATATGATAGATGTGGTTATAATATTTTATAAATTTTTTATGGATATTTAAGAAAAAAAAATTATGAGAGAATCAATTAGCTTCAAAAATATCAAGATAGAGTTGATTTATAGAATTTTAAAATTATTATATAGATTGAAAAAAGATCCTAGGTAGTGAAATGCAAGGTTTAAGCTATTTATGAAAGTACAAAAATTTTCACATAGTGTGTATGATTCATATGTATACAGAAAAAACTTGAATGATGAGATCTTTAATTTCATTATTTAGAATTTTATGTGAATGACATTTCATAACATCCATTTAGCTAGATAATTTTGATGCTGATTATAAATAATATTTATATAAAAAAATTCTATAATAAGATTTGTGTATTTGATGTTGTGTATAAGACCTGATTTTGCTTTAGCTATGACCAAGATGACGAAATTCATATTACATATAAGATAGATTCTTTAAAAAAAAATGAAATGGATGTTTAAATAGGTAATAAATACAAATAACTATAGTTATCATGATGCTTTATTGAATAATGACAAATCCTTGCTAGATTATTATGATGCTGATTATAAATAATATTTATATAAGAAAAAATCTATAATAAGATTTGTGTATACACTTGGTGATGAAGTACTTGTTGGAGATCTAGTTTATAAAACTATTGACTTGTTCCACAACAAAAGTTGAATATGTAGTGATAACAAAATCAACAAAAGAAGTGATTTGGTTGAATAAGCTTATCATCAAGATGAAATTAAAACAAAAAGTTTTCAATTTTTATTATCAGAATTATAGTCAGAATGGATTACATTTTGATGTAAATTGAATGTTGAATGTATAATAAAATATGTTAACATCAAATATCATTTCAATAAGATTGAGTTTAATGATAAAAATATTGAGCTAGTAAAAAATGATAATAAATTCAATTTAGCTAATGTGTTAATCAAAATTATATTTTTAGAAAATTTCACTAGATATGATGATTATTTGTAAGTTATGCATGAGTAGCACAAGTACTTACCAATAATATTTAAACTTCTATATATACTTTTATTCTATCCTGTTTTGAGAACAACATCAATCTAATTATTTTTTGTTTGAAAAGTGTTGTATGTTAGTTTTTTTTTTATTGCGAAAATTAATTATATGGAGTATGAAAATTATTATACTTACAACATGAATTGAAGGATATTTTGTTAGTAATTAACTCAGATTTATTTCAATCTAGATAGTTTAATCATCATTAATATTTAAGTTATGTTGTTACTATAAAAGTAAAGTTATTGAAACTTTCATATACAAGATTACATATAAAATTTCATTGTTGTAATCAAACTACATATAAATTATCATTTGGTTTGACATAAATTTTTCATTGCAAGATTTTTGAAAGTTGTTGATTTTAAATGTCTTAAAAAATTTAAAATTCAATGCAATATTTATTTTTTCATAAAAGTTGCATTATTTTTGCATAAATATATAAATGCTAATTTATACATAAAATCACATGAAAATAAAACTATATGTCTGGTCTCATCATGAAATGCACAATGTAAACTATTAAACAAGTGTGATGATGCAATAATTCAGATATACTAAAATAAAATTTGAATAAAAAATTATTTATTTAAAAAGATAAGAAGATCCAATCAAAATAGATATCACTATATAAAAAATGAACAACAACAATAATGAAAAACTAAATAAAACTAAATATAAAGAAAAGTAGTGTAACACTTACCAAATATCAAAGGTAGCAAATACAACAGAGGATTTAAGATGAAATGGCCTTAAACAAGGAAACAAACAAAAGAAAATAATATTTGCTAGGAAACTGGCTTCAAAATAATTTAGTTTATGTGAAAAATGATTTCATATTTATATAAAAAAATAAGCATCGATAGAAATTGAATCTTAAGTTCTAGAATCTTTTGCTTGCAAGCAATAGATTTCATATTTATATTTGCTAGCAAATATAAATATATCATTTTTTCTAAATATAAACCAATATGCTCAAGATTGTCAAATTAGCACAAAGATCCAAAAATTCTTGTTTGCATATCTAAAGGACCATTTCTTATCTCTTTAAGAAAGAGACTCCAACAACCTCAGCTTCTCAACTTCCCATAGAGCGCTTGTCATAGTATCCTTCCTTTCAAGATTCACAACCATTTTTTTCAAGAATTGCATAGTAATCACTTGACCGAACATCGAATTGCAGGGACAGCTTGGTTACTAGATCCTTGATTTCATATCTTGTAGAAAGAGACCTTAGCAACATCAACTTTTCAGCGCTCGTCTCAACAATCTTACTTTCAATATATGGAACAACTTTCTCAAGCTTTGCATAGTGGTCACTTAACCAAACTTTGATATTTAGAGACAGCTTGGCATATATTTGCATTGGATACCCATACCCGAAATCCAAACCGTACCCGCTCGAATTGATGGTTATGGATTGAATTTGGTTCAGGCTAAGAACAATTCCGGTCGGAGTTGGGTTCAACTTTGAGTCTGATGATTTTGGATGGAGTTAAAATTTAAAGATGGATCATTCAGATACCTCAATAAAATTGGTAGTGTAGGAGTTCATGACTTTTGACTCATTTCACATTGCACAACAAAGATCTGCATCGGGTATTCATACTCAAAATGCTCGCCACTTGCCAATCCTAGCGATCGTCATGGCTGATGATGAGAAAACAATTGAGATGATGTCCAAGGATATGCTCATACTGAAGATTAAAATCACCGTCAATATGCAGAAAGAGTACGATCACTATTGTTGAGTAAAGAACCGCAAAGCCATGACGGGGGTCTGATCATCATTCCGTTTGTCACCGTAAGTAAACTAGCAAACATCATCTCTGCAATGACAATTATTTTGTCTGCTGCAACAAATGCTTCATTATTTATCAATACAAACTAGCCAACGGTACCACCGGCATGTCAAAACACTTATGTCTTCCTGCAGAGATCAACCAGATGATGACAGCTACAGCGACGCGACGCGATGCGAGTACAAGTGAGAAAAAACGGCGGACATGTGCTGATCTAATATGCGTACATTTCACATTATGAAGCGCAACGACTTCAAGAACTATACGCAGACTATCTCGAACATCGGTGTCAACTCGAAGGTGAACATGCGTGTGGACAACATCGTTCTTGATACGATCACAATCACTAGTAATGTGCAGACTCAATTTAGTGCTAGACGCAAGGCATTGATTTTCGTCTTGGAGTCACATCTTGCCAAAGGACTTTGGATAGGCAGCACGACTGATATTTGGACTGATGACATCAACAAGGTCTCTTTTCTATTCGTCACTACGCACCTCATTGATGACTAGTTCACTTTGTACCATCGTCTGTTGACATGCAATCTGTTCCTTGGGCCGCACAATGAATTTGATCTCCTTCAAAAAATAGAGGACGTTTTATGGAAATTTGGCATTAATAGCTATGATGCGGTCTGTAAGACCGGATATTGCATGTGTGAAATAAAACTAGAATTAGCCAAGGAGTTAATCATGGTTATGATAGTTATGACTAAATCTAGCTAGTTAGGACTAAGTCTAGCTAGTTTAGCTATAATGTCTATACTTGGCGGAATAACTAGAGAAGTTCTAGAAGATTTAAGTGAACACTTCTATTTTGTCTTGTACAAAAGTCTAGATTCCAAGAGAAAAGACTTTTGAACTTCATGTTTAGTTTTGATTGGTTTGACTAAAGTAAGGAGTGTTCCATTGGTTAGACTAAGTCTAATGTTGACTTAGTGGAAAGTGTAAGTTCTAGAAGTGGGGAAAGGCACAAATGGCATGTCGCCACCTCAATCTAGGGATTAGTAAACATCTAGAAGGTTTAGGGAGACAATGGCATGTTGCCACATATTGATAACTAGTCAACCTTACTATGGTTTATCTTCGTAAAAATAAGTTAGATAGAAATTACCATTTGTTACTATGGTAAATTCTCAAGTCGTATATATAGAGAGGTAGGGAAGAGCCTCTCAAGCAAGTTTGGAGAGTTCATATGTAGAGACTTGTTTCATATATGAAAGAGTGAAGAATTTTTAGTACCTTGGAGTGTCGATGAGTGTATGAGTTGAAGTGATACCTTGAGAGATTGTGTGAGAAGGTGTTTAGGTTATGAGTATGATGCGGAATCCTAGTCTTCTAGAATCATGATGAGCTACCGAAAAGCCATCTGAGGTAAACCTAAGTGAGAGTCAGCCCGGAGGTTGCAGGTCATATTGGAGCCGCGGTCGGTGACAACCGCGGCTCCAACATGCAATATGCAAATGACATTTTTAGCTTCTACTATTGGAACTGTGTTGTGACTACATCATACTCACAACGATTATCGACAAGAAAAATCGTACGGTTGACGGCAAGAAATTTGCTACCTTCTATGAGTTCTAATATTTGATACTTGAGCTGTTCGACACGATTGATCACATCATTCTCAAGTGTCATGTATTCCGTATATACTAATAATTTGAGTTAAATTATGTGTGTTTCTCCACTGGAAAACACGTCGGTCTTAATTACCTCACTAGCAGTAAAACCGTCACAAGTACACAAGTCGAGCCCAACCCACTCCGAAGAGACTCCAAGTCGACGTTGTGGTACCCCACTTTTGGTAATTTTGAGGAAATTAAAACATTTTTGGAAAAAACTGTACCCTGGCAGCATTGTAAATAGCCTTCGGTACATCAAAACAGAGTGAATCCGGAAGATCGCGGGGATTCTCGAGGGATCTTGTAGAATCTAGGATTTGGGGTGCAGCAGTAAGGATGGGCACCACGCTCCCTGCGAGCTCTGCAGTTAGGATCCCTGCGGCGCAAGGCGCAAAACCCGCCTTCGGAGGTTGCGTTCGCGGCGGTAGGGAGATCCTTCATAATTAGGTCAACCCTCGGGCGCCTTGACCGAGTTAGGGTCTCGTTGGAAAGAGCTCGACGCACTGATTCCAACGAGTCCAAGAACGCTTGGAACGGATGAGGACTTAGGGAGTTATCACTATTGGAAGATACGTAGACGTTCGCCTTCGGCGGAAGGAGTTCGCCACCGGCGGGAATTCCGCCTACGCGGAAGGGGGAATCAAGTTTTGTCCTATGCGCGGACGAAGGAAGTTCGCCTGTGCACAGGCGAAGTAGGGTTTGGGGAGGCGCGAAGTCCGCCTACGCACAGGCGTTCGCCTGTGCACAGGCGCTTCGGCGTCGGCGGAAAATCCGCCTTGGGCCCTAGAAATGCGCCTTGTGAGGTAGAAAGTGTACGGCGCCTTCTGCGCCAGCACGGCGCCGCGGACGAGCAAGGAGCCGCCAGAGTAATCAAATCCGTACGGACCATGCGGACGGGACGGGTGGATGCGCTCTTGGACGGACGGAGTTGCGGCGGCGGAAGCGCCGACGAAGAGACAAGGAACGGACAGTCTGGACGGAGACGGCTGACCACGGTCAACGCCTTCCGCGCCAGCGCGACGCCGCGGACGGAATTCGCCTGCGCACAGGCGAGCGCCTGTGCACAGGAGGATGAAGTTCCGCGCCGGCGGAGAATCCGCCGAGGAGCCTGCCTGCGCACAGGCAGGAGTTGAACTTTTGTCCGACATGCGGACACACGCGTCGAGGCAGAAGGGGATTGGCCGAGGGGCGGTACGAACAAGTGTACCGCGCAAGGCGGAAAACTCGCCTTTGGCGCTGCGCTCCCATGTCGCGGGGTAATACGCTCGCGGAGTTCAAATCCGCCAATTCGAGCGTGAGAGTTTAATCGGCGACGGCGGAGCGTGAAGCCGCGCGTGAGAGCGGAGACCGTTCCAGCGTAGAGCCGGCGCGGCCATCAAGTGAGACGTCCTCCACGAGCAAGAGCCGACCATGACCTTCGACCGGGCGGCGGAGAGCGTCCCATTCTTGAATTCGCGATTCCAATCTCTTGTGCGCGCTGCGCGCGTCCATCTGCTGGCTGCTAAACATTCTCGACGTCGCCGCACAGGGGATTTCTTGGTGATTGAGGGAGAAGTGAGTGCGCGTGATTTGGAATTGAGGGCGATTAGAGTTTGCCGAGAGAGAAAGGAGCTCGAGCGGTGCGGAAGTAGAATGAGCGGGCGAGCGAACTCCAGGAACGCAATGACGAGACCGGGCAGATTGCGGATGGTGCCGCTTCGCCTACCACAGAACGGGCTGCGCGCTTTCGAGGAGCGCTTAATAGCAAGAAAACTCGATTTCTTGCTATGGGGATGGAACTACATCTGTGCGAACATGGTGCGCAAGTGGCTAGAGCCACAGGGACCACCCTCGCGCGGATTGCGTCCGCATGTTGATCGGTGGACAGTCCAAGATTGGGCGCAGCATTGGGAAGATGTGCCGGCATGCCAGGGCATCTCCTCTTCGACAGTGAGAGCATCAAGGTGACCAAGCAGGAAGAGGCGCAATTTGTGGAGCTGTTCAAGACCGGGAGGTCTACCAAGAATGGGTACAGGACCCGTGATTACAAGGATCGATTTCGCCGGACTCTGTCCGCGGCGCTGATGCAATTACTGCAGCCACACCGCGCCTGCTACATCACATTGTGGCAGGTCTCTTTTGTGGAGTGCGTCATCGAGGGAACTCCAATTCACTAGGCGAGCATCCTGCACAGGGTGATGCGACAGCACGCTTTTGAGGAGAAGGGGGGGACTCTAAACCATCTCTCTCCTTTCCTCATCAATTTTTATCGACAGCGGAATTGTTTGACAGCGGCGGAGCTTGAGCATTTTCCGCCGTTGTCCGTCGACCATCCCGGGAAGTATGTGCGGGAGAATGAGGTCGACACTGATGCAGAGGAGTCACCGACTTCTACCCCATCAAGGCGGAGGGACGAAGGGAGAAACACTCCTGCAGCACGAGTGCCGCGGAAGCGGCGATGGAGAGAAGAGTCCGAAGAGGAGCAGCATCAAGAACCCTCTGCTCCCATTCGACCGCGGCCGTTGTACGAGTCATACAGTCGGCCGAAGCAGAAGGCACGCAGACTGGTGTTACCAGCCAACAGTGCGGACACGGCGACGATTGCGACGGAGAAAGGAAGTGCGTCGCCAGAGAAGCATGAGGAAGCGCGGACGACCGCAGGAGCAACGGACCACGCTGCAGCCTCGACGGGCGTGAGGCCGCCTACGGGCCAAGGGCCTCCGGAGTTACCACGTGCGTTGCGGACAGGTGTTCCGTTTGCGCACAGACGAGACTCCGCGGACGAACGAGCCTCCGCGGACAGACGATCACAAGTGGACGTAGATCTACGCTTACGCGTGGGAAGGAGCAGTCCGCCTGTGCACAGGCGCTCGCCTGTGCACAGGTCACCTCCACACGTGCCGCCTGTGCACAGGCAGGAATCACCCCCGTTCCAACGTAGGAAGGGGAAGGAGCCGGCGGAAGAGCCGCCTACGAGACACCGGCCCTCGGGGCCAGACCCTCTGGCGCACCACGCGCCGCAATTTGCGCCTTCGGCGCCAGGGCCTTCGAGCCGAGGAGATACGAGCAGGGAGTGTGCGGAGGCCACACTATCGGCGGGTAATCCGCCGGTAGATGCGCCTTCGGCGGTAGGGCCTCAGGGCCAAGGGACATCGGGCGAGCGGCCCCCGGCCATGTCGCCTTTGGCGATGGACGTCCGCGGCGCTACGCCTGCGGCGGACAAGGCGCCGGCATTTGCGCCTGCGCACAGGCCAAGCACAGCCCCCGCGGACCGATCAAGGGAGCAGCAACAGACGGAGGAGCGGAGTGACTGTCCGCGGGATGAAATTTCGATGCGCGATGCGCAATCAAACCCCGCGCAGCCACCCTCCGCTCGATCGCCTTCGGCGGCGGGCGTCGGCGGCAGAGAGGACACGGTAGACGACCAACAAGCGAGCGGCGGGGATGCCGCACGGGCACATTCGCCTACCGCCTTAGACATTTTGGCGAAGAGCAGCGAGGCTGCAGCCGTGCCTTCGCAGGCAGCACACGTCGACGACGTGCAGCCCCACTCGGGTCAGTCGCCGACGCAATCAATGGCGACTAAAATTCTCCACTCGGATGATGACGACGGAGGCTCCACCGAAGAAATGTCAGGAGCAGGGGACACCGAGGAGGAGGAGGAGGAAATTGTTGAAGCGCCGGCGGCGGCGCTCTCTGAGCAGGTGATTCCGTTGCTGAGGTACTTGGATCGCAAAGTCGATAAATACGCCGACCCACTTCAGCCGGGATCTTACATCGAGTTAGTGCGCAGGCGGACTCGCACTAAAGTCCACACCAGCAAGCTATTAGCTAGAGTGGACCAGGAGTTGAGGGAATTGAAGGAGAAGCATGAATGCTTGTGGGGTCAGTATAAACTTAATCAGAAATTCTACAAGTACTCCGAGAAGGTGAGGGATGGGAAACTGGAAGAGCTCACCAAGTAGCAGGTGAAGGTCACAGAAGCACTAATTTCTGAGCAGGCCCAGAATCGGATTTTGTCAGAGGAGCTCGTGCGACAGACGCGGTTGTTGGAACAGTGTCAGCTCGCACGGCAGGCGGATGAGGAGGTAATCCGCAGGCTACAGTCAGAGTGTGGCGAATTGAGAGCGCAACGTGCTGAGGCCGAATCGCAATTAGTGATAGTTGAAGAGGATCGCAGGAAGGAGGCAGATCGCACAAAGGTGGAGACGGCGAGGCGTGTCGCCCACTGTCTCAAGGGCTACGCCCACTGGGAAGTGAAGGCGCAGGAGAAACTCACACTGCGTGAGTTTGAACTTCGCGCAGCCGGATTGTTGTCAGGCGACAGTAGGAGTCGGCGGAAGGTAGCAAAGAAGCTCGATGCTTTTCTGTCGAAGGCGCAGGATACCATGTCCGCCCTCGAAATGGAGGTGTCCGCGGCGTTACAGCGATTGGGACTGCGCAGTCGAGCGGAAGACTGGCAGGGTAGGGAGCTAGTGCGCGGCAGTCCGCCGCGCAGGAGACGTAGCACAGGTTCCGCGGAGTGTAGTGTAGCGTGGTTCCGTGCAGGCGTGTAGCGTAGTGCAGTGTAGTGCTAGTTAGGACTTAGAAGGTATAAAATAGTTCCAGGCGTTTTGCCTGGGGTTCTTTCCCATCAGAAGTGCAGATCAGGAACCCATTTCCTTTGCGTGTTTGTGTCCTTGAGTTCTGTCACCACGCACGAGGAGTTACAACTTAGCGTTCCGCATTTTGTAGCTGAAGGCCTTCGGCCGAATGTTCAGAGCTAGTACATTGGTTAGAGACTTGAGTAGTTCGGATCTGCACCTGCGGGTGACTGCCGATGCTCAGAGCCAGTGACTAGTTAGATACTTGAACAGTTTCGCCCCTACACCTTCGAGTGTTTCTTTCTGATTGTACTCCTTGGGATTTTTCCCCTGAATGCCAAAGTGAAGTTTTGCTACTTCGTGTAAGCCTTGGTTGTAAATTCAGGTTACGCTGCAGCAGGTGCCTTGAGGGTAACCCCTGTAGTATTTCTGGGAATGACAAGTGCCTGAGAATTCAAACTCTTCAATAGACTGTTGTTGTGTTACTGGAATGTTTCACAGTGAGTCCTTCAGTGCGGACCTGTGTTCTCTGCGCGTTTTGTGAGTTGAGAGTGTTGTTCACCGCGTAGGAGTGACTTCGATCCGAAGTAGGCAGTCCAAACCGGGTTTCCTACACTAGCAGCAAGCTAGTGGAAGTGTTGTAAAAGCCGGAGTTGGAAGTCACTGCCCGCAGCTTTGCCGAGTGTGCTCGCGAGAGACTTTCCCCCTGAAATCTTGAAGTAGAGGTCCTAACGGATCTCTGGGTTGTATTTCTGTAGTTTCAGGTGTGTGTGTGTGTGTGTTACGCTGCACTGTGCGACCTCCGAGTGCGCTCCGAGTGGACACTTGCAGTATTTTTGGGAGTGACAGTCGCCTGAGAATTCAAACTCATCAATAGTCTGTTAAACGTGACACTTTGTACCCTGTGTGTTCCTCTGTCCCTGTGGGTTCGACCTTTCTACCACTATATTGCAGTTTTAGCCTTTAGTGGGTTATTACAGACGTTTATGGGCAGTCGCTCTACTCCCAACGCTAACAGGCCCGACTCGAAGAACGTGAGTTCTTCGAGTCGTCAACGACTCTATATCCTCAGAATTGAAACCATAGCTCGACATCTACATTTAGTATAAGTTGTGTTACATTTGAGTGTGTACACTCGCGTGTTCTATGTGTGTGTGTGCATGTGAGTAGCATGTTAGCAATGTATGGAGATACGTATTCGCACAACACACGACGATTATCGACAAGAGAACTTGTATGATTGACGGGAAGAGATCTGCTTCGTTCTATGAAATCTACAATATGGCCTTTGAAGTGTTCGACACGATTCAACACATCATAGCTCTTGTGACATACATCAAACAATCAAATTTTCAAGATAAGCTCGCAAAGATCCTCCAATAGAAGAATGCGACGCGATGGAATTCTGCCCTCCGTTGCATGATCAACGTCCACGAGGCACTCTTGGAGCTAATCGATATCCTACATGCAGTAGGTCGTTGATTGGTTTTCAAGGCCACCAAGATCAATCACGAGCTTCTCAAGACGTTCATCAATTTTTTTGTGACTTTTCAAGAGTCCACTCTAGCTCTGGAGGTGTTTGTGGCGTCTACGCTACATCATGTACTCTACTTCCGACAAAATCTGCTGAAACATTGCTAGATCGCCACAGCGGATATCACCTTTAAGAGGAAAGATGACACGATAATGATGAACACTTTTCCATTTGCCGCCTTGAAGCCAAAATTTGCCGAACTGATGAAGCAGAATTTCGTTTGGAGCGACATTCATGTCACTGCCGCACTACTCAACCCTAAAACCAAGCGTCATCTTGAGCTAGGCACAAAAAAAACCTGAAAGACATAATGAAGTATCATATGATGCATCCTTGCATCGGCGACGATGACAACGTGTGACCACCTACGAAACTGAATTAGAACAACTGACGCGCCCCGCACCGTCTAGCCGAATACAGTTGTGGAAAGGATAGTCCCATTAACAAGAAGCCTCCCGTCGATGACATGCTACGTGATTTTGCTTTGATGAAAGCTTTCAACAACTACATTTGCCATAAGTGCAATAACTCTGAAATCTCGCTCTTATCCTTATACAAAATTTTATTTTGATGAAAATTCCTTAAGATACAGTCTACAAATCATGGATTCATATACTTTCTTGAATAGCCCGCTTTGTGTTGACCATTCAAGCGTCGAGCGCAAAATTGCTAAACAACTTTTTGTACGCAAGGAATGCTATGAACAAGAAATGTAACCTGCTGTATCCGTCCAAGCTAGATGACTTCATGTTCTTATGTTCAATGCTACTGTCACCGACGGTACATGTTGTGGCTTCACCGATGGATTTTCTCTAATCTCTTTGGGTCCAAATCAGGTATCATTTTGAAGTTGATTTGGGTTATGGATTGGGTATCGTGTTTGTCTCTTTCAGGTTTGGATCCGGTATGGATCCCACAAGCGCACATCCATGAGCATGGGTCGGGTTTGGGTATGAATTTTAGATGCGATGCAGGTCACAACAGCTTGAGTACCAGTTACTTAATTTCTTCATCTTTTTGAACGATTGACTTCAGCAATGTCAAATTCTTAACATCCACAAAGCGCTTGTATCTGTGACATTTCTTTCAAGATCTCCAACGACTCTCACAAGCTTTGCACAATTGTTACTTGACTAAACTTTGAAATTCATGCGCAGCTTGGTCTCAAATTTCTTGATTTTTTCATCTCTTTGAGGAAGACACTTCAACAACGTCGACTTCTCAGCACCCACAGAGCTTTCATCTCAAAATTAATTCTCTCATTATTAGCTTTGACCTTCTCTAACTTCACAAAGTCGCTAGAGTTTTGAGCTTGGGTTTGGGAAGATAATTTGGATACTGATTTCTTAATTTTGTTTTCTTTTTGAGATAGTAAATCCGTATCTCAAAATCCTCTCATTTTGAAAACCTTTCCATCATGACCCAAAACTACCTTCTCCAATTTTGCAACGACATTATTTGGCTTGACGGATAAATGTTTGCTGCGTAGGCTTTGTGGATTTGGACTTTGATGACTCCTTTTGCGAGCCATGTGATTTGTAATCTTTTCTACTCTTTCTTTAAGCTCAATACCATTATGTGATTGTGTTAATCCCAAGTTCACCTTAGAATTTTGAATACAAATTTTAAGTAAAACAATGATCAAAGAAAAATACTTAATGACACGATTTTTGTTTGTCAAAGATCAAAAGTCATACAAGCTAAACATGAAATTCACAAAATAAAATAATCTGATTGCAACATGTGTGCAATTCATACAATAATTAAAATCCATCATCATATCAATGATCTTTAAAATTAATGATTTTCACATGAGGTTCATAATATTCAAGCTTTATGAAGTCTATTTATATAATATATTTAATATTTAAAGTGATTTATGTTAAACTGAAGTTTTTCAAAAGTTAAAAGATACAAATGAAATATCCTGAACAATGCAAACTCAACGGGAAATTCTATTGGATGATGTCAATCAAAGACTTATATTTATATGAAAAAATTTGTATTTATTGACAGGTAAGAAGATAAATGTGAATTTTTTTAAGCTAAATTATTACATTCATGGCACTCGACATTGATCTTTCATATTTTTATTTGTTTGGTGTAAGAAGTGAAAATTTAAATATTCATTTTTTATATTTATGCACTATTTTTTAATCTAATGAAAAAAAGAAAGATGAACAAGATTATTTAACACTAATACAAGATAGAGGTAAGATTTTTAATATAATATATGAAACAAATGGAAAAAATCCAACGAAATAAATGAAAGCATAGATTCAAATATTAACCTTTTAATTAAAAGTAAATCTAGAAATCTAAAAATAATACAATCAAATATACATTGATATGGCGATAGGATCAATAGTTATCAATCTGTGCAATTTTTTTGTTTGAATATGATTGTTGTCAAATGCAGAAAAAGAATTCTTATTTCAATACTTTTGTTATTGACATTGATAAAAACTTTGTCAATTGCAATTAATTTTTGTCTGTAAAATAGTTCAAACAATTGCATATGAATTGTAGAAAATACAAAAAATTGTAATCAATTTTGAATGATTTATCAATTAAAAATAAATTTTTTTTATGTTGATAATTTTTGCTTTAGTGTGTTAACATGTTTTCTTGATAGAACTTGAATTTATTTGATATCATAACATATTTATACACTTTTAAGTATAGTCATGTGCTAACTTATGTATTTAAGTTGGAAATATGTTGATTTGTAGCATATTTGAGCCACTTTTGAGTTTTGTTTTGCACTTCCAGTCTTCACATGTATCGATTTAAGGTTCTGTTTCAAAATTTGAGATTTACATGAGATAACTTTCAACATGCTTTAAGCTTGATGTAGATGGGAAGTAATTTCATAAATGGTAAATGGTAAATATTCATATGTCTATATTTTGAATGAGTGTATTTTTTCCCATTTGCAGCAGATCAAATGCTTCACATCTGTGCGTGAAGGAAATCGCAATTTTCAAAAAATGAGCCGAACGAACTTGTTTGTTACATAAATGAAGAGAAAGTAAATGTTTCTTTGTACAAACAGCTAATGAGATGTGTAGTTTGTTTCACAAGGACGGCATCTAACATTGTTCCTGTCGCATATATAGTAGATTGGGAATGATGAAAAAACACTCTTTGATATAGCTCAAAGTCACAGTACGAATTGAGCTATCTCAGAGTATATTGTAACTCTGTAACTTGTTTGGTTACTGCAAGAGCAGGCATTGCAGAACGATGACGGTGACAACTTCTATCTCAAGTGTCGGTTGGTATCAGCCAGCACTCAATAGTCCTCTCTCTGGTTTCCGCCTATTGGCCCCGATGCTCGGGTCGGGAGATCCTGAGCATCACAGCCACTCTAGGGGAGCTGGATTTCGGTACCCTTACTGGTGTACTGATCCTTACTTCTTAGCACTCACTCAGATATCCAGGTATTGTGACGATAGCTAAATTTCTCTCCTTCTTTCTGAATGCCATACCGCGGGCTCAATATTGATTTGGGCTTAGCGAAGGAAGGTCTTGACTGAAATCTGCTGCTGTCTCATCTCGCCTGATTGCCCCGAAAAGCTCTTGACCGCTTTGCGCCCAAACGCAACTTGGCTTCTTACTCTGACTCACCTGATTTTCAAAAAATCGAATTTCTTATCAAAATGTCACGGCGACACTTAGATACTGCATTGGATGTTGCTTCAGTCCTGGCACATGTGATATGATGTGCAAGTTCGACAAGAAAATAATAGTTTCATTGACTTGAACCTAGGCAGAGTAGAGGGGACTTAAAGATGCTTTTTGCAAAACTCCATGGTGGGGTAGATTGCATTTTTGGTATACATCCCCTGTCATAGCAACTAGCCCATATTTTTTCCTTTATAAACTAAATATGTGAAATGTCTGTCGCATTCCACTTTTAAACAGGCGCACAGTGGGAAGGTGATTCCAATGTGGGGTACTACGGGCGAGCATATATGTTCACTTAAGCTCTCAAAGGACAGTTTGAGAGAGTCTCACGGATGGTCTTACATTTAGATAAATTTCTGATCGTATGTCAGAAATTTAGGAGTGCGCTCAGGACTTAAAGTTTTCACTTGCACGTCTAACCAGCTTACACTCGAGGAGTTTATCCACAGAGCCTCTGAACTGGTCAAATCTATGAAAGATTTGTGTTGAATGGAGTGTACCCATCGAACACCTTAGGGGTCAATCGATGTTCAGCTGGGCAAGTCCAGTTGGAGCAAACAAATAGAACAACAGTCTTGAGATATGGAGCACTGAGATGCACAGTCCGCCTAAAGTTGAAGCAGTGTCGAGCAGGCTCTTTCTGTATTTGAGTCGTGCACGACACATGCAGATATACTCCTCAAGACAGGGCATTTTCTCCACCATGTGTGGCAAAACGTGTATTTCTACGGTGATTGAGCTGAGCTGCCTTGCCCTGCATATGTACAGGAATTGCAGATCGTGCTCCCGGAAGCTTCTGTCCACCGGTTCGTGCAAGACTTCATTCAGGCATGCCATTGCCGACGGTCGGTCGGAAATCAAGCACATGTCAGATTTAGATCAAGCTTGTATATGGCTCATTCTTCGTCACTGATCATGATGAGTCTGCGATGGTTGAGTTAAGATCTCGGAACTAACTTGCCATCAGTCGTCTGACCATGGCCGATTTTAGGCGATGAGGGCAGTGAACATTCAGTTCACCGTCGCCTGTCCCTTCTCATAAATTACGGATTCTGTCCTACAACTATAATTATATGTTTCTCCAACACGACAACTCAACTTTGCAATCTCTGCGAGCAGTACATCATGTACCGCGTCATCAGGCACAGTCTCGCGTTTAAAAGGGTTCTAGGGCTCGCGCGACCATGACTTTTGAGTGCGTCTTATTCCCCCAATTATGAGAGGAACGAATCTCATGGTGCGCGAAAATTCCAACTCCCAACTCTGATTTCACTCGTCTTGGTGAAAAGCTCTCTATGATTGCTTGATGGGTCCAGGAAATTGACCAAGGTTTGTCTAGAATAGTTCGGCGGCTGCAGGCATCTGCCCCACTAGCTACTCGTGAACCAGAAACGTCGCAGCTGATTGTGGAAAGTAAGGCCGAAGAGCGCTTTGCACGCGAGTGATCGTGGATACTGCAGGGCAGATGACGAGCGGATTCTATGAACCGACGACAGTGACCCAATCACTTTTAGTCTTTCAAAGTACTGCGCTGACTCTGAAGTAAATGCTTAGATCTACCTTGCAGATTTACTCACAGTCCACAAAAAAGATGCCATTTGAGACGAACATTGTTTCAGTCAATTGCATGGAAGTCCATGAAATCAGAAGAAATTCCATAACGAGATGAGCATCGTCGCATCCATCGTACTGAGATAGCGAAACGAAAGCGTCAGTGCTACAATGCAACGATTCACGGCCTCCGATACTCACCAAGATGTAGTGGAATTCACTCCCTAAGAGGAGAAAGAATGAAGTGCAGTTCGTTCACAGAAAATGCACTTGTTTGGAAGGTTAATATATATGGTTTCGCACTCGACCAGTGAGCTGCAAATCGATACTCGGCATGTATAACGGGAATTTAGCTCGTCTTGTCCATAGCTATGCACCCCTATATAGCCTGAATTGATCGCTCCTGAGTGTACACGTCCTTACAGTACCGGTGGTCATTCAAGACCAGTGACCAGGGAGCTATATATTACACGTTTATACATATTTGCTCAATCGGAGACCTCTGACAAAACTTATTCTAGAGGATCGAGCATGTATGGCTGGGGAATGAACCTAAACACCGTAGGAAACTGCGGCAGTGGCCCATGTGTTGGGGCCGAGGTTTTCCAGAGGCTCTTCAGTGTCCTCGAAGATGCGCTTCGTGTACGAAGAGTTGAGATTCTCGTGCTGGAAGCCCATCGCTTGCAGCACTTGGTTGTCGGCGAAGTTGAAAGCCCTCTCCATCTGCTGAGCGCATGTGTCCGAGGTGTAGACAGGGTTGTTGTTGCCCGAGCAGGGCTGGCACCCTGTGAAGTGCACGACGAATGGCCAGCGCTTGTCGCCCTGGCCCGGGTGATTGCCCGGGGTCACCATGAGCTCCTCGAACTTGTACACGAAGTCGAGCCAGTAGCCGCTCAGCTCGTAGGCCCATTCCAGCTTCACCTTGGCACGAAGCTCGGGCTTCGTGAGCAGCAGGTACACGAGCGCCGATTGGTCGTCGGCTGGCATCACTGGCCTCTTGGTGAGGAACTCAGTGAACAGCTTTCCCCACTCGTTGCGGACCGTGCCTTCGGGGCCCATGGGCGCCCACATTTCCAGAAGATCCAGAGACCACTGACAGTTCCGGAAGAAGAACACCCCGTTGTTGACAGCGATCCAGGCCCTCTCGGTGTAAATTCCTTTATCGTATCCCCACATCACCAGATTGTAGTCTCCGTAAGTTTCCATCGGGATCTCGAACAGCATGTCTGTGAACATGGCGTCTGCGTCCATCCAGAAAAACCATTCGATCTCGGGATGAGTGAGCATGAGCTTGCGAATGATCGGCAGCTTTGCCCAGTACGATGACATCTCCCTGTCCAGATGGGCGAGATTATAGAACAGCTCGATGTCATGCTGCCGGCAGTAGTCGATTTTGTTCTTAATCGACTTCAGCATCAGATGATCTCCTCCCGGATTCTTGCAAGCCCACGGTTGCGTACCCGTGATCATGAGCATACGAGGCTTTCCGTTCGGCGTCGTCCTCATGAATGGGTACTTCTCGAGCCAGCCCAATCGCAGCTGGTCCCAGTTCTTCGGATTTTTCCCCAAGCTGAAGGGTTCCGATGCTGTGAGATTGGATGACCCTCCCTGCTCATTGGAATCATCTACCGGAGGCTGCTGAATTTCTTGAATCAGCACCTCCTCTTCCTTCCTCGGCTTCTTCTGCTTCTTCCGCTTCGCTCTCTCGTCCTTCACGGGCGGATTCTGATGCTCTTGCGGCTTGACGTTGTTCGATTCGATCGACGCCTTTTCCTCACCATTAGCGGCTACAGTCGGGGACTCTTCGATCACAACCGGAGCTCTTGACTTTTCGGGATGCCTAGGAGGTGGTTGTTGTTCTTCAACGACGACCGATTCGAGCTCCCGGACGCTCTTTTCTTCCACCTGCTGAGCTGACCATTGAAGTCAGATTCAATGGGCAAAGCGTAACAACATGGGGAATTGCACTTGAAGAGAATGAGAAGAATCTTATCGAAGGACATTTGCTACAAATGGTGCTAGAATTTAGCAGCTTTGAGTCAGAATTTCAATTCTCGTCTGTCACGTGTCGCAATTGTTATCACTTCCCGGCCTGTTAACACTTTCTATTGAGCTTCAAACAATCAAGTGGTAAACAGATAGTGCTCTACAGACCTCTACAAAGCATTTACTGCAACACCCGAGACACGACATTCACATCTAATCTCCCTCCCTCCCTCCCTCTCTCTTGACAGAATTTTGTTGGTACTTTTCTCCTCGACGAGAACTCATCACCGTCAATGCCAACAGGTGAGAGAAAATCCATGAAACTTATTCAGTCGACTTGGTAACAACACGTGCAAGTAAATTACCGATGCAATGTTGCGCTTCGGTCCGATCAAATTATCCATGACATTCGCCTCAACTGGTGAGGCCGTGTTCAAGGTAAGCTCGATCCCAACTCCGATCGAATCCCTGAGGAGAACCACGGACCCCACTGTGCAGAGCAGAAGAATCTGCAGAATGTTGACAGTTCTTGAACCCAGTCTAGCCTTCATCATTGTGGGCCAGTTCCAGATATTCATCTTGCTTTCCCTGTGAAGTTTGAAGCAAAGTGGAATTGAGATCAGCACATAAATGCGTCGGGAGAAATCCCACGAGTCACAGAGACCTGTGTGCTCGTTCGGGATTTGACTCCTGCCTTCGGAAGCAACTCATTCGGTTGCAAGTAGACTGCACCGAGAGATCTCTTCCATGGGCTGTGAGCTACTCCAGTCGGAGGCTAGGCTATAGCATGATATAGCCTCAGAGCATGATCATAATCAGGGACTTCCTGATATGACTTCTAAGTCTGAGAGTCTACATTCAAGCAGGAAAACACAATCGATGCAAAATGTTTGAATCAAAAGGTTCTCCTAGTGCGAGTTGGGTTGAGACACTTTGTCCGCCGTATCAACAAATTGGAGATACGACGGGTTTGGAGGCTGCAGGTCTCGGCCCTCTCCTGAAAGATATTCACCAAGCTCCTGCAAATGCCCCGCCCCATCATGCCTGTCATTCCTCAATGATTTTATACTTCTGCTTTTCGAAAATCGAGCAAGAGGGAGGAAGCCACACCTTCTGTTCTGTGTGAAGATTGATGTTCACTTGTCCATTGGCGCATCAATCTCGCACCACTGCAAGCTAGGATGGTCTTCCACGGTTCCACGTTCTTCTGGCTCCATTTTCCTGCCTAGAATCCCCTCTCCAAGCCAGCTGTGGCCTGAAATGTGTAAGCTGGCCATCAGGACATTGGCATTATTCGGTATCTTGCATGTCTCTCTCACATCTGAGGCTCTACGATCAGAATCGAATTGTGCATCAATGAGGCTCACAAACCTGTGGTTATTCCCAAAGTTATTCTAACGAACTAGTTGCTGCGGCAGCATCTACCATGCGCATGTAACTCGATACTACTACCATCACGACCATGATTCACGTCAGCGCTATAGTCAAGTTTCCTGTGGTCGCTGCGCAGCTCCGGAGCTTGTAATTTCTTATACCAGATTTAGATCTCTGAATCTTCTGTGCTGTTTTTAATTAAGCGGATCTGCTTGTATCGAGGATGCTGACCAGTTGTTCATTACAAAACATGCTTACACTCATTGGCTCCATGTGTTTAAACGTTTTGAAGATTCTCTGTTGCACTCCCCTAACTTTCGCTGCTTGTCTCCACGACTCAGGACTTCTGACAAATAACAAAGAGCGTCAACTCTGGCTCATGTACTTCCATTCACGCAGTCACAGGATGTTCTTTGTCAGTTTCGACAAGTAGGACGCTAGTGCGAGATCGCTTCACCTGATACGTGCAAACGATACTGTATTCTCAGCTTGCTAGAATGATCCTGCCCCCACATGCTTTTGGTCACAGCCGAAAGCAATTACTTAATGAATAGTCTGTCCCTGGAGAATATGTACCTGCTTTTGTGTTTGGTCCACCAAAAGGTGAATGGTTTGGACTTGCGAGAAGGAGAATGTTTAGTAAGCAGCAATGATATAGTACCTAAGGACTGTGGGTAGATTGAATTTCGAGCAAAAAGTCCTTCATCCCTATCTGCAGACTGACCGGGACAGAAATCAGGAATTGGACATGCCTGCCTGTTTCACCATCACCTGGTGCGGACTGCATTTGAGGAATCGCAGGGCTGCTTTTGTCGAAGAGTGTGACATGCAGGCCCAAGAAGCCCAAAGTATGGTCCTAGGCGAGCCTAGGACGATACTTTGGGCACTTGGGCCCAGATCTTACACGTCACCGAACAAGGGAACTGACCTTTCAGCAGTCGCGGAGAGAGAATAAACGAGCTTTTGCAACGATTGATACTTGAATTCTCTCGTTTGTTCTTACCTTACAAAGTTCTTTCACCAAGTTTCCTTTGTATACTGCCTGTAACCCTTTGTTCTGGGCTGCTCGTAAATCGGAAATTCCTTCACATCACCCGGACTCAGTTGCTCCTCACTGCAAGGAGGAGCCCATGATCCTCGATAAGCTGGTTCTCCTCGATTCCATGATCCTTCTTTAGAAACTCGCATCGAACTCGGCTAGTACTAAATAACAACCCCAATAGTGCATGGAAAGTTCATTCCAAAGCAGTCGGCCCCACTGCCATGAGATTCGGACCAGTAGCAAAACCGTGTACTCATACCTTTTGAGGCATGCATAGTGCAATAATCCAGAAAAGGTGATATCTACGCCTGGTTATGCCCTCAACGTCAAAGTAGGTGGGAATCTACCTTCATCCAGGTCCATTAAGTGAAATCAACTGGATCCCAGCCGAGAACAAACAAGACATTGTCTTCCTTTGCCGTCCGATGGTATCATTTGACCTCTCCAGAATTTCAACATGATCATGAAGCAATTTGAGAATGTTTGTCTTGCAGACTCGATCATGGAAATGTTGGACGTACCACATTGAATGCAGCGAAGTGAACTGGCCTCCCTGCGTATTTTAGTATATGATAATCACACCTTTCCTCCGTTGCCAAGCTAGTCTCCAAGGAGTAGAACCTTTTCTGATCAAGAGGTCAACAATGCCGACTGATCAAATTCTGTTGAGTGAGGTAAAAATTTAAGATTCCAAATGTAATGGAGTCAAAGACATTAAAGGTTTTAGAATTCAATTGACTTAGTAAAGCATTGACGATCCTTCTTCCTAGCCTGAAACCAAGACCTGCAGATTTGCTTTGAGTATCTTCACTGAGATAGCAATGGCCGGCGCGAACTTAGCAGATTGTTTGAATATCTTAGGCAATTTTTAACTCGTTTCATGTACCCAACCTAAGCTGTGTCAAATCACGATGAAGCGGTAGTCGATGCGTGAAGTGGTTTTATAGCTGGATGATAAGCGTCACCTTACTGTTTCGGCAATAATTCGCAGTTTTTATAAGTTTTACATTCTTTTGATTATATCTACAAACTCTGTTGCAACCTATCCGGGCATAAACGTGATCATCATTATGACATGATGATCACGTTTATCTACTTTCTAGACGAAAGACAGTTCAATAAAGTATTGGCTCAGCTGGAGTCTTTAAGCTTTGCAACTTGTCCCATATTTACATTTGCAGCGATCTAAGAAAAGAAATCATTAATATTGGGACAATCAGTATGGTCACTCAGCTGACCAGCATGTATCATTTGTATGACCACCGGCTACAACATCAGTTGCGTACACACTTCATAAGGCCTCGTGCTCTATTTTCATAAGATTCTGTTTCCAAACGATCCAAAGCTGGGAATAATGTCACGGGCAAGGCTATCAAACATTTCGGATTGATTTGGAGTTTTGTTTCCCTTGTATGTGCAGGATCTCTTTGATATCTCAACTAAAAGTGTGAAAGGGATACAGGTGGTTCGTACACTCGATAATTGGTAGTTGACAACCTTTCTGTCGTTGCTTGACATACTGATGAAAGCCTTTGAGCTCATTTCTCCTGAATCATGATGTATGTCAGTCCAAAATACATTTGCATCTGGCTGCAAACGTCGATGTTATGCACGCAAACGTCATTCATACGACTCAGATGTCGAAATGTGAATCATTCTGGTGCCAATCTTGCGGCCATGTGCTTACATGAGACCAGACCGAAAGATTTCCTGTATATCCTGCTCGGGTTCGGTTCTCGAAAGGTCATAAAAAATAAGAAAAACCGGATCTGTCAATTGACTTCAGACTGTACCTATTGCTGCTGGTCAGGCAATCTGAAACAACCTTTTGTTTATAGGATGCGTTTATTTATATCCTCACGATCCGATGGAATGAAAATCAGAATGTGGAAAAGATCCGACCTTGCAATGGGACCATAGTCCGGACAGGACATGAACAGGAGACCACGATACAAGGCTCGTGTCGAGAGGGTTGGCGTAATTGAGCCTCTTGGACATATATCTAGTAGCATGCGTAGGAGCAAGGATTGACTACCTAACAAGATCGCACCGGAAGCCACATTCTGGTCAATCTCCTCTGCAATTCTGAATCACAATCTTTACTATCTAGACGCGGTCCGAGACATCACGCCGAGGGATGCTGTGAGTGGAGAAACTGTAGTCAGGTCGCTGCCACTGTCAATGGATGTCATGTAGTCGTGCAGGCTGGAGCTGGAGTTTTGAGTTTCCCTCACGAAAGAATCACAGTTTCAGTGGATCTAGACTTCTTCACCGACGAGTAATCAAGCCCTAACAGATAAACGATCCATCCGGCTCTGATTTCCTGGCATGTAAGAGTGTCAATAACCTGTTCTTTTTGTGATGTCTTTCTGTTCACAAGCTGAATAAACCTCTGCAGCCATGGAACCTCGTTAAACCCACAACATCCACTGGAGGTGCCCAGAACTGCGCAGGTGACTAAGTGTTAAGGAAGCGCGTGCTAAATTAAAGTGATGGATCATGAAGTATTGGAACTAATGCTAAGGCAGCCACGTAGTACACAAGGCTAGTAGTGTCATAATGGTGTTCAAAATTACATGTAAGGATTTTTTCTTTGCGCATAGGGTTCTAGTCATCTCATTACTGAATTCCACTTTGAAGGTTTTCAGAAATTTCTCTCCTTCAAAAGGTGATAATAAAAATTAAAGAAAGTAAACACTCATGTGAAATTCATTCCATTTTGTGGTTGAAATCCTCTACTTCTTGCACTAGTTACTTTTCCACGTAACAGTACTGTTAAACTTTCAACTTCAGAATCCAAATCTCAAGAGCTCTAATTCAAACCCTTATTACTAGGTCTTCTGATAGCAATGGTGAGCAAAAATTGTTATAATGCAAACCACAATTTATTATGTACATCAGAAAGAAATTAGTTAATGTACGCACTCATCTCTAAAATTTTTGTTTGCTGTATATAAATTCATCTAGCTACATAGAGTTAGCATATAACGATTCTCATCATGTAATTTTCTCTAAGTATGTATCATAAATTCACACAAAACTTCAACAATTACACAAGAAAATATTACGTTAGCAAGATTTTTTAGACATCTAAATATATATTTATTGATTTTCCACGTATCAAGTGAATGTGAGATTACTCTTCACATCTTAAAAACTGCCTTTTAAATTATACTATACGTTTATACAATTTAAGAAAAATTTTGCATTTTTAGTCATTTTCAGGACAAAAGAAAAACAGTTTGAATATAAGGATGAATTTTCACAAACATGATATTCAAATGTAGCATGAAAAAATTTACATTATTTCGTATGAAATAAATCGCTTGTTTATTATGTGTTATTTAGTTAGGTTATTGAATAAGCTCAATAAATATTAAAGATTCATAAAATTGATTATGTTTGTAAAAATTTTTACATTGATATTTGAATTCATCTGCAAATGTTACAAAATAAATGTGGCAAAGTCTTGATCACATTATTTTACTATTACAATCTATTGTAAGATGATGTGTGGAAAAGGGCTTCCATCGGGTTCGGGTAAAACCCGAAACCCCGGGGTCGGATCAAGTCAGGGCTGTACCTCACCCAACACGCGAATATTAATCTGGGCGGAAGAGCCGCCCAGATGTTTCGTTATCCGAGAGCTCCAGGATAGACTTTCTTGTAAAAAAATATGCAAGGAGGTTAGAGGCTGATAACTCACCGAAACGACGAGACTGTGAAAGCATCCTCTCGAAGCTTTTTCAAGTGTAGGTAGCGTAGCGTTCTGTAAATCGTCAAAGGTTGCTGTTGACATCAACTAGAGATATCCAGGTGATTATTCTGACATGAGTAAAGCAACGACCGATAAGAGCTGAGCTGCAAGCCAGCTGGTACGTTGTTGTCTGCATCCACTTCGTTTCGCAAAACTATACTCCTCCTCTCGTGTCTAAAACACCACCTCCTCCTCATGTCTGCTGCGCATCTGGCTCTATGCGATGCAGACATCCGCTCTCTTGCTCGCTCGCTTCTGCGTCTAGCTGGCCTTGCTGCGCTATCCATGCTTCTTGTACTGACTCCAAAAAATTCTCTCATCGCATCCTCGTCAAGAAAACACTCGAAGCTCCAATTTCTCGATTCTCCCTCCCCGTTCTTCTACTCGCCATCCCTTCACAATGATGGAATCCCCGCGTGATTGATTTGGGCTCTACCCAAATCGACCTGAATCCGACCTGGTTTTTGGGGTCGGGTTTGGGCTGAAGGTCAAATCCGACCTGAACCCAAACCGACCGGAGCCCTAGTGTAAAAAATAAAATAGATAGCATCATAGTCAAACACATATTTTTGTTGATTACATCACATCACATTAGCTTTGTCTTTTACATATTTATTTAAAAAAATTAAGTTTCATTATAAAAATAAAAAGTTGGAAAAAAATATTTAACCAATATTTCTTTAAAAAGGATGTTGAAAATGCTGATAAATGATAAATTTTGAATTAGAAATTAGTCTAGAACTCATACATCGACTGATTATAGTTTCAACAAAAGAAATAAAATATAATGAACATAATTGAAATGATTCAATTTTTGAAAATTGATAATTTTTTACCTATGTTAATAAATAAAAATGTATGTTCATCAACATAAATAGTTATTTAATATTTATTCCATAATATAAAACCGAATATATTATAATTTTTTTTATAAAATTTGATTTTTTTGAATTTTTTTTTCATATTGAATGTAGTATATTGGCATTTGATATTTTGAAAAATATTATTGCAGATTATTAATCTTGAACTCCAAAACTTTTAATTTGGCATCTTCAACACTCCACATATGCACCAAATTATTTACTAATGTCATATTGGTTGCTACTGACATTGAGCAAATGCTCACATACTCATTTTGAACCACGCTTAAAGTTGTGTAGCGTCATCAGTCGTAAGCCAAAGGATTTCAACAAGCAAACATCCCCAAAGTCACAGTGTTACATTTAAATAAAATTGGTCTGAGAATGCAAAAATGATAGTTGTTGAATAATACTTTGGACTCTTTGCGTGAGTGTTATACCTTTTTTGCTTTATACATGTTCTTCCTGGGAGGAGTATAGAACGGACACAATGTGCTTCGATCATCGTCAGCTGTGTCGAAACTCAAGACTGAAGTCTGAGATGTCAAAATGCAAGGAATGTGTCGGAAAAGGGGCCGCGGAAACTCAAGAATGAGGGAGAGTGCTGATAAAATTTTAGCTTAATTAGACCAATTTTGAGTCTAAACTGATAGTCAGAAATTGATATAGAGTCATAATTATAAATATATCACCAATTATAAAAATTTAGGAGTGAAACTTTATTGATTGCAGGAACAGTTTGAGATTTTTTAACAATAAAATTTAATTGTTGAAATTTTATTTTATAGACTAAAGTTTCAATCTCAATGATGAGTTTTTAATACAAATTAATAACTTCAAACTGATACAAAGTCAAATATATATACAAGAGTTAATACAAGTATAGAGAAGTTAATACATTAGTAATTACATTGGTAACTGTAATAACCCACCAAAGGCTAAAACTGCAGTATGGTGGTAAAAAGATCGAACCCACAGGGACAGAGGCAACACACAGAGTAAAAATGTCACGTTTTAACAGACTTTTGTAGAGTTTGAATTCTAGGCGACTGTCACTCCCAGAAATACTGCAGTGCTCGACTCGGAGGCTCGACTCGGAGGAGGATCTCAACTCGGAGGATGCTCGGAGGATGCACGGTACAGCGTGGTCACTCAACACACACACACACACACACACCTGAAACTGGCAAAAGCACAACTCGGAGGTCGGTCAGGACCTCCGCTTCGGATTTCAGGAGGAAAGTGTCTCAAAAGTTCACTCAGAGGTTCTGCAGGTAGTGCCTCCCACTCCGGCTTTTACTGCCCTTCCGCCAGGAACTAGCGTAGGGTACCCGGACTGGACTTCCCACTTCGGAACGAAGCCTCTTCATACGCCGTGGACGTCACCCTCGACTATCACACCAAACGCAGGGAGTGTAGGCCCGACTGAGGACTTAACTGAGACACGATCCAGTAACACACACAACTTGAATTGCAAACCAAGGCTTACACGAAGTAATAAAACTTCACATTGGCATTCAGGGGAAACTTCCCGTAGGAGTACAATCAGGATATGTCACTCGAAGGAGTAAGGGGGAACTGTTCAAGTATCTAACTCGCAGCCGGCTCTGAGCATCAGAAATCACCCGCAGGTGCAGATCCGCACTACTCAAGTCTCTAACCGGGTGCTAGCTCTGAACATTCAGCCGAAGGCCTTCAACTACAACATACGGTAACTTCGCTATGCTGCAGTTTCTCTACGTGGTGCCAGGACCAAAATGCACAAACACGTCAAGAAAGTGAGTTCCTGATCTGCACTTCCGAAACTGGAAGAGTCCCAAGGCAAAACGCCTTGATCTACTTTATACCCTCAAAGGTCCTAACTAGCACTACGCTATCCTATCTACTACTCGCAACATCTGCGCGAAACCAAACTATTCTACTGCACTCGGCGGATCCGGTGCTGCGCCTCCTGCGCGCCGGACTGCTCCGCTCGATGTCTCTACCTTGCCAGTCTTCCGACCGGCTGCGCAACCCCAGGCGTCGGAGCGCTGCAGTGACTTCCGACTCTAAGTGCGCCATAGTGTCGCGCGCACCCGACAAGAAGGTTTCTAATTTCCTCGCCACTCGCCGCCGACTCCGACTGTCACCCTCCGTCAATGCCGCCGCCCGAAGCTCGAACTCCCTGAGTGAGATCCTCTCTTGAGCTGCCACCTCCCAATGGGCGTATCCTTTTAGACAATGAGTCACCCGCGTCGCCAACTCTTCTCGCGCCCTACAGCTGCCTTCCACCTCTGCTAGCTGCATTTCCGCTTCCGCACGCTGCGCCCTCAAATCCGAGCACTCGGATTGCAAGTTGCGCAACAACTCCTCATCCTCCTTGCGGGCTCTTTGACTTTCTTCTAAGGCGCGCGTCTGGCGCGCAAGCTCGGCTGCTAGGACGTGGTTTTGTCTCCGCTCTTCCTGCAATTCCGACTCGATCTTTGCCCGCATTAGCTCGGCATCCGCCTGACTTTTCGTCGCCGCATCCTCCCTCTGCTGCTGCAAGGCTTGGTATAGCTTCTGTGTGACCGCCAGGTGTTGTCGGAGGGCGGTGTTCCTATCCACATATACTTGGCACCTAGAGGCCCAACGGGCCACCTTGCTCCTCGTCCTTCGCTTGATAGTCTCCACATAAGACTGCGGTTTTCCAGTACCTGCGTACTTGGATGTCTTGCGATCCAGATATCGCAGGAGTGGGACTATCTGCTCGCACAACACCCCTGTTGGCGTTTTCTGCACCGAATCCGCTTCCTGCTCTTCTGAGCTCGTCTCATCCTCAGTCTCGAGGATTTCAGTCGCCACCGAATCCCTTGGCGACTCCCTGGAACTGTGGCGCGCAGCAGCTTCCGCTGCGACTGCTGCTCCACTGCCTGCTAAAATATCCAGGGCAGTGGGAGATCCCACTGCTTGAGCCCCTGTTCCGGCTCGATCTTCGGTCTCCGAAGGGGTCGACGCCGCAGTGACTCTTGTCACCTTTGCACCGCCCGCTTCTGCTGCCTGCCCTTCCGGCGCAATCTGCGCGGAAGGTGTCTTCGCTGAAGGTGCGTCCGCCGAAGGCGTCCGCACACTGGTCGCCGGCCCTGTCCGTCGCGCAGTCGGCGAATCTGGCCGACTCTCTGTTGTCCGACTCGCAGTCGGCCGACCAGCAATTGTCCGACTGGGAGTCGGATACACCCTGCGCGTCTTGACTCCACTTGGCCTGCTTGCTGGTGGCGTTTTCCCAGAAGTGCCTTCCGCCGAAGACGACCCTCTGAGGGTTGTTGGCTCGTCAGCCAAACTCTCTTCTGCTTCCGGCTTGCTGTCCGGTTCAACGCGCCGTTCAGTTGGCCTTCCTTCCGCTTGTCGGCCTTCAGTCGCCCGACTCGTAGTCGGCCGACTGTCAGTCCGTCCATCTCCTCCCGAAGGCATTGGTGCCTTCTGTGCAGAGGTATTTGTCGTCTTCCCTAGAATCTGCGCGATTATCTCCTCCTGTGTGAGATTCCGCCGGATCGGAGTACGCCCGGTCTCCTCAGTACCAGTTGGCATTTTGCGTGCCCTCTGTTTTGGTCGACTGTGAGGCTCGGGGGTGGGCCGACCACGAGTCGGCGCAGCTGGCACTTCCGGCTGCCTGTCCTCAGGTCTCTCATCCCACTTCCGCTTTCGCGGAATGCGCTCACTTCGACGTTCTTCTGCTGCTCTTGCTGGAGCCGGAGCCGGAGGCGGACTGGCAGGTTCCTCGTCCGGATCCGTGTCTACTTTGGCCTCCCTCGAGTATCTACCTGGATAGCTCCGGGTCAGCAGCGGAAACCGTGTTTTCTCAGAATTTGTCAAACATCCCATCGCCCGATAAAACACGATCAAGTAAGGCGAAAGATGATTGAGGGTTCCTCCTCTCTCTTCTTGCGCATGTTGGCGCGTCACCTTCCACAGGAGCCGTGCCCAATGCACTGGAGCTCCTGACAACACTAGCTCCACAAATTCTACCTGCCAACCATGCATGTAAGCGGTCTTGGTCGGCTGCAATATCTGCAGCAATGCAGTCGCGACATTTCTCCGCAATCGATCTTTGTAATCCCGTGTCCGGAAACCGTTCTTGGGATGCCTGACAACTTTGAAGAGCTCATTGTAGGAGATTTCTTCCTCCTGGGACACCTTCACGCTATCGGCCTCGAAGAGGAGATCCCCTTCCTCGCCGGTACACCTGCCCAACACCTGCGCCCAGTTACAAATGTCCCATCTTTCTGGATGTGGACGGAATCCGCGAGAGGGCTTGTGTCTCTCCTGCAGATACTCGCGCACCATCTCCGGACATGTCCAGTTCCACCCCTACAGGAGAAAATCGAGCTTCAGCCCCAGCAGCACATCTTGAAATGCGCGTAGACCAATCTGCGGCACCCTGAGTGGAGACACTCGCAGCTGGGGAACCTTCGACATTGCGTTTCCTGCACACACAAACGTTCTCCCTTTCGCCCGCTCTCTCACAATCGCCACTGCGCGTCGGCCGCTCAAGCACTGACTTCTTACTCTCTCTTCGCTCACGCTCAAGTTCGCTACTCGCAATTCTCTCCAAGGTCTGTCAAGATCCTTGCGCAACTCGTCTCCGCACTCTCTTCTCTCACTGCAGGTCGCTCCGCTCTTGCGCGTAATCTTGGAAACTGGAAATCGCAAAATCAAGAATGAGAGAATGAGACTGGAGCGCACTCTTTTCTTCTCCGAATTCAAGAACGTCCAACGTTCTTAGTGGTTACAACGTACGCAGCCGGCTATACGGCCTAACGGTTCGCCCTTTGCATGCGCGAATTCACGTCTCCGCACTGCGCGCATTCGCATGCGTGAATGTTGAATTCTTCCGCCGCCGCCGCCTTCCGGACTCGAGTCCGCCGCAGGGTATACGTCGGCTATGTTGTCTTTCCCTAACCCGTCCGTCACCGGAGGCGTGTCGCCGCTGGTGCGTTCCTTATGCGTCGGCGCCTTGCTGGAGGCGCACATCTAGTCGGAGCGAATTACGCCGGCGCGCAGTCGTACCGCTTATTTTGTCCTTTATGCCTCGTCCATTGCTGACGGCGCATATCCGTCAGCGCAAATCATGCCAGCGCATCCGGCCGTCAGCGCCACGCCGGAGGCGTACATCCGACCGGCGCTTTCCTTCCATGAGCAGCCGCCAAAGGCGCTTCCGACTCTGAGTTGGTTTCCTCCTATGAGCGCGTGATTCCGCCGAAGGCGCATCGCCGAGGGCGTACGGGAATCCTTTCCGGCTGTGAACCCTAGCGCGAACGGCGCATGTCCGGCTACGAGTTTTCCGACGCTCATAGCTTCTCCGTCCCTGATCCATCTCCAACGCTCTTGGGCTCGTTAGAACGAGCGTCCCGAGCTCTTTCTAATGCGACTTCAATCAACTGGATCTACCGTGTATTCCGATCGTTATGAAGGTTTTCCCTTTCCGCGCTAGCGGCGCATCGCCGAAGGCGCACTCATGGTCGGACGCCTTCAGAGGTCCGGGCCCTTCTCCTGACGTCTTTAGCAAAACCTCCTCCTGAGGTGTCTGCGCCGGGAGCGTAGCTTCCTTATACGCTGGAAGCGCGTGAGTAGAGACACCTCAGAAAAGGAGCTTTTGCCGAAGGCGCCGAAGACATTGGCGTTGGTACATCCGACTACGTGATTCTTCGTGACCTCGTGACGATCTCATCAATCCACTCTATTTAACGTACCCTTTTCTAACTACAAACACTGCTTCGGTACTAGTTTTCTAAAATTGTTTAAATTCTGCAAAAAAACAAAAAGTGTGTTACCACAGTAACATAATATTATATCAAATGAAAAAAAATCTTGTCAAAATGTGAAACTAATATGAAATTGAATATCAACTCATATTTATGTGAAGCTTTGAAATGATACAATGTCAAAAATGAAAAGTAAGTAAGTATACAAGCATATACACATTATATTATACTTTTTCTTACAGAATATTTTTCTCAATATCGAATTTTTAAGATGTGAAGTTTGAGTATCAATTGGAACTTAAGATTGTATGGAATTAATGTTTGAGATACCTGATGGACTTTGTACATGAAGGTCTGTATTTTAATTTTATTATATGAATATATACTTAGATAAAATTTACTTTTTGTATGAGATGACCATTTCTTATAATTGCTATAAAATATGAATATTTTTCAAGTCCACAGATTTCAAAATCTATAGATTTATATCTTTGTAAAAAAATAATCTTTCACCGAATAATTTTAAATTATTTATATTGCAGTGTAATTTCTTCATTTGGCTTTGTCATTGTTTCAAATAAACTTCATATTTAAAAAAAATTATTTTACGATAGAAAAAATTATTTATAATAGTGTAAAAATGTGTCTTCCAACTATTTTATAGATTCAATATTATAGATTAATAATTTTATTGACTGTAACATTGTCCAAGTTGAAAGATTAGTATTATGTGAAAATACTAAGAAATGAATTAAGGAAAGATGAGTATTATGTAAAAATCTGAAATTAATTAAATGTGAAAGATGAGTAACAAAACACTACATTTATCTTTCAAACTCTTTCAAAAATTTAGAGCAAATTTGAAACTACATATTTTTGCATTTTTTGATAATTTGATAATATCAGCTTTGTCAACTGTCCAAAAATACGTACAGATCAATCATTTTACAATCAAATTTAAAAGAGCAGATGATAATATCATCATTTTCAAACATTTGCTTTGTCTAGAGTGTGAAGTGTAGAGGTTGTGAAATTAAGAAATGAGATGTTTGATTTGGAAAGAAGTATAAAGTAGTTCCAATTATCAGGTTTTGTTTTCTTTTAACGTAAAAGCACAACTATACTTGTGATTGAATTCCCTACTAAATTTCATTTATAATAATTCAATTACATAACTATGTAGTCAACAATTGAATAAACCTGATATATCTCGATTAACTTGTCATCAGACTGAATCTTGTCAGGAGTACAAAACAGTTCAAGAAATTAAGACTTGTTTTCACTCCGACTGTATCCTCATAGTAGTTAAGGATTTCATTATATATCATCTACTATATTCTAAAACGTTGCAGAATAGGTTTGCAAAATGTTACATATTTCTCTACTCAAAAAGATTCATATCACTGATATAGGAACCACGGTGCTAGCCAAAACACGGTTTACTATATTAAAATTAAGAAAAGCTCAAGAATTCTAAAAACTTCTCTATTTTGCGCTTCGAATTCGGAATTCTACGCGGTATACCAAGAGTGCTGAAGATAATTCCATGAGAATGAGCTGTTTCAACGTATTTCTCAATCTTGCAGCCCATGCAGCTCCCATAGCACACCCCAATAAATGGTGTATCACCAATGATGACAATGCTGTAATTTCACAATAGCACAAATGCTCGAAGACGAAAATTATCCCATGCCATATAACATGAATGCGAATGTGGATCATGACACACAAAGAGATAAAGCGTGCCGTCGCCAGAAGTCAGTTTGAGGAGAGCTATACACTAGAGGGATCGAAATATCGACCAGTTGAGAAGCGCGTCAAACGTCTGCCATCTGAAATAGCTCTCGCCGTCGACAGTTGTTGCAGGCTTAGGACCGACGCCTGCGACACCTCTCTGGTCTGAACAATACCCAACCACCGCTACAACTGAAAGGACGGCAGTGAGGAAGGCACCCAGAATCACATACCAGGGAACATAGCAGCCGAGGGTGTCACAAATCAACCCTGCATTGTACGGAACGTACGCGACAAACATAAGGACAGAAATGAGGGCATAGAGGAAAACAGCCATTAGTACACTGCATACGATGTCCAATGCGAACCCGCTTACCATATTGAGGAGTAGAGGCAGCTCGAACATGTTTTCCTTGAGAGTTTCTCAGGAAAGAGTTTCTGAGCGAGACTGGGGAGCGTTTACAGAATTTAGTAAAGGAGGATATTGGCCAGCACGAAGAGAATTTGTACCATTTCAACGTAGATAGTTGGTTGTTCAGGTTCACGTTGGGTGGACTGCACAAGGGGCTGCATCGACGAGCCAGAAAAGAACGAACACGCAAGGAGCCATGAAGACCCCGTTGATGACAGCAAAGAGGGAAATTGAAGCCAAGACGCGCATTAGGAACCCGGAAAATTCACGCTCCAGTACACAGCTTTGAACACCAGCAGCAGAGACGGATGAAAGTTGTTGCGGGCCCATGCCCACCAAGATGCAGCTCTCAGAGTATTCGTCTGCCAGAACTCTGACGAGGTCCCTCGATTTTGACTCTAGATCCCCGACTGTGATTCTCTCTCCATTGCGCTTCCCCGATGATTGCGTTTCTCTGCTGAAATCGTCCGTTTGTCCTCGTCATGTCCCGTATGAAACTATGGCGATCGTCTGTGGATTTGGCAGATTCAAGCGCAGGGTGAGCGATAATGACCGGGTGTGAGTTCTAGTCTCCTGATCCCTCGTGGCCGGAAAGCCTTTGGCTAGCTGTCAGACGGCGTCATAGCTTTTCGTTTTCTTAAAGGTTGGAGTTGCTTTTGGAGTACGATTCTCTCTGCGAACGCGATCATTTCAAGAGTCCTCGATCGGGATCGGGCTTGTCTTTGTGCAATACAGCAGAAATCAAGTCGGCTGCATGTGGAAGTAAGCTCCGATCGGGCTCGAGCTCACTCTCACATGGAATTGATACGCTGCCATGAAAGGCAACGCTGGGAGCCCTTTCCTTCGTGTCACTTCCTTAAAACTGCCGACCAATGAGCGGAACGAAGAACACGAGCTGCAACGAGAGCCCTGTGCAAAAGTTTCGAGGCTTCACAATCGCATATGCACCCGATGGGTTCCTTGCCCCTACCTTCCTGGTTGGGCGAGTCGTCGGGCGAGGATCAGACACGCAATCGATCGGGATTTCATTTCCAGTACTTCTTATATTTCAAAGCGCTCTTGTCCGTCGCCATGCACGAAATTCCTCAGCTCAAGGACTGGAGCACTTACTGGTGCACCACGTTCAATGAGATTCCAGAAAAGCGGTCCACGTTGTTCTTCGTGGCCACCTCAGTGGGAGTGGAGCCCACTTCAATAGTCAGCTTATCAAAAGCAAATCGTCCGTGCTTTCATTTGTGAGCAGGCGTGTGTGTCCCCTGAGATTCTATCGGCTCCTGAAGGGTCAGAGTAATAACTGGAAAATTCTCTAGACGCCAAGTCTGATAGAGAATAAAATGTCTAACTGAGATCAAGCAGAGTCCACAAAAGCGCGTCACTCGTGGATCTTACTCCTATTTCCTAACGATTGATGAAATTCAGAGATAATTACTAATATCTTCACTGGCTGAATTTTGATCTCTAACCATCAGATCTAAATATATCATGAGTTTTTTCTGAGCCCCTCCTTTCATGATTGTGGAAACTATTCAAGTTTTTCCAAGCCTATGGGTATTATCAACTGTTTGCAGATGTATCCCCTCGGGAGGGAAGATTACTTAAGCGTCTGCCACCGGAAATACACCGCTAGGATCCGATGGCAAAGGGAAGACAAGATTTAGAAGCCTGACCACTCGCTTGTACCAAGCAAGTGGTCAGAATTCTAAATCTTGTCTCTAAATGTTGTTCAAAATTTTGGTTGTTCTTTTGTATTAGGTCGGAGTAGATCTCCATTCACCATAGACTACCTCAAGCTTGCACCTATGACAAAGTTTTGGCAAAGTTTTGGTGCTGAACCCGATAATAGACAGTAATAATGAAAGTTTCTTACCATCTTTGAGCAACAAGTTGATTACAGTTAGTTTGAGCTAGCTGTTAATATAATAGGACATGTTTTCCATCGTGAAATTAAAAACGTTATCGTTAATTGATCTTGAGTTCCAAACCTTTTTATTAGATTACTCGGTGTTCAGCCTGGAATAGTTACACAATATGTTTTTCAAAAGAATAATTCAATATCATATTCATTGATTGGGGATTTACTATTATCACCACATCATCAATCTTGCCACTAAAACCAGGCCTGCTGCCGTTTAAGCAGATCTGCTCCACATTGCAAGGCGCGTCCATTGCATGAATTTCCATGATCAGCGAGCAAAATGTCCCAAAATGCGTTCTGTGGAAGACTTTCCCATACCTTATCTCAACGTTAGCACATCTAAGAACTTACGGATTTTTTCTATCACAGCCTCGAGATCAATCCCTTCGGAATGAACATCCTTGCTCAAAGAAGACAACCAAGCTGCCATTGAATTACTCCTGACAACAGTTGTAATAACATACCAAAGGCTAAAACTGCAATATAGTGGTAGAAAGGTCGAACCCACAAGGACAGAGGCAATACACAGGGTACAAAGTGTCACATTTAACAGACTATTGAAGAGTTTGAATTCTCAGGCGACTGTCACTCCTAGAAATACTGCAAGTGTTCACTCGGAGGTCGCACACTGCAGCGTAGTTCACTCAACACACACACACACCTGAAACTATAGAAACACAACTCAGAGGTCGGTTAGGACCTCTACTTAAGATTTCAGGGGAAAGTCTCTCATGAATACACTCAGCGGATCTACGGGTAGTGACTCCCAACTCCGGCTTTTACAACCCTTCCACTAGTTTCTGCCAACACAGCGAACCCGGATTGAACTTCCTACTTCGGATCCAAGTCACTCACACGCGGTGAACAACACTCTCAACCCACAAAACGCGCAGAGAACACAGGTCCGAACTGAGCAACTCAACTGAGAAACTATCCAGTAACACACCATAACAGTCTATTGAAGAGTTTGAATTCTTAGGCACTTGTCATTCCCAGAAATACTACAGGGGTTTGCCCCGAGGCACCTGCTGCAGCGTAACCTGAATTTACAACCAAGGTTTACTCGAAGTAACAAAACTTCACTTTGGCATTCAGGGGAAAAATCCCGAAGGAGTACAATCAGGAACAATCACTCGAAAGTGTAAGGGGGAACTGTTCAAGTATCTAACTCGTAACTGGCTCTGAGCATCGGCAATCACCCGTAGGTGTAGATCTTAACTACTCAAGTCTCTAACCAGTATACTAGCTCTGAACATTCGGCCGAAGGCCTTCAGCTACAAAATGAGGATCGCCAAGTTGTAGCTCCTCTTGCGTGGTGACAGAACTAAAGACACAAACACGCAGAGAAAATGAGTTCCTGATCTGCACTTCCGAAACTGGAAGAATACCAAGGCAAGACGCCTTGAACTACTTTATACCTTCTAAGTCCTAACTAACACTACACTGCACTACGCTACGCGCCTGCACAGAACCACGCTACACTACACTCCGCAGAACCCGTGCTTCGCCTTCTGCACGACGGACTGCCGCGCACTAACTCCCTACCCTGCCAGTCTTCCGCTCGACTGCGCAGTCCCAACCGCCGCAACACCGCAGAAACCTCTGTCTCGAGGGTGGCCATGGTGTCCCGCGACTTTGACAGAAACGAATCCAGCTTCTTCGCCACTCGCCGCCGGCTCCGACTGTCACCTGACAACAAACCCGCCGCACGAAGCTCTAACTCGCGCAGTGTGAGTTTCTCCTGCGTCGCCACTTCCCAGTGGGCGTAATCTCTAAGATAGTGGTTGACTCGCCTCGCCAACTCTTCCTTCGTGCAATCTGCCTCCCGCCGGCGATCGTCTTCAACTACAACCAATTGCAATTCGGCGTCCGCACGCTGCGCTCTCAATTCTCCGCACTCGGATTGTAGTCTGCGGATTAATTCTTCATCCGCCTGCCGTGCGAGCTGACACTGCTCTCACAACCGTGTCTGTCGCACGAGCTCCTCTGACAAAATTCGATTCTGAGCCTGCTCAGAATCCAGCTCCTGTGCGAGCTTCGCCTTTGCCTTAGCAAACTCTTCCAGCTTCTCGTCCTTCGTCTTGTCGAGGGCTTTGTACACCTTCTTAGTGATATTGAGGTGGCCCCACATGCAATCATACTTCTCCCGCACATCCTTAAGTTTCCGATCCACACGGGCCAACAACTTGCTGGTGTGGACTTTAGTGCGGGTTCGCCTACGCACTAATTCGACGTAGGACCCAGGCTGGCGGGGATCCGCGTACTTCTCCACTTTGCGATCAAGGTACCTCAACAGAGGTACCACCGGCTTGCAGAGCGCCGCCGTCGGCGTGCCTGCCACCAACTGCTCCTCCTCCTCCTCCTCACTCGATATTGCTCCCGACGCCGATTCCGTCGATCCTCCTTCTTCGTCATCCTCCGAATTGAGGATTTCGGTCGCCACTGAATTCGCCAGCGAGTGTCGTGAGTGTGGCTTCGAAATGTCTGCGTCGTTTGCCACCACTGTCGCTGTTGCAGCCTCGCTGCTCCCTGCCAGAATGTCCAAGGCGGTGGGAGAATGAGGTTGCACCAAATTCACATCGCCCGCCCGTCCGGCTTCTGCTAACTCCTCATCGCCGAAGGCGTCCACCGCCGATGGCGATCGTGCGGAAGGTGTCTGCGCGGATTGCAATTGTGCATCGCACACACGTATTTCCTCCTGCCGACAGTCAATCCGCTCCTCTGTTAGGTCCCGCTCCCTCATTAGGTCATGCGCCAGGGATGCGTCTTGCCTATGCGTAGGCGCTATTGTCGGCGGCGCTTCCGCCGAAGGCGGTTGAGCCGAAGGCGGCTTGCCTGAGATCCCTTGGTCCGAAGGCCCTTTCGCCGAAGGCGCACCTTTCGGCGGACTTCCCGCCGAGGGCGCGTTCCCCGCCGGCTCCCTACTCGTAACTCGGTGACCCGAAGGTCCTTGCGCCGAAGGCGCATTTCCCGGCGGTCTCACCGCCGAAGGACCTTGCCCCGAAGGCCCTTGAGTCGAAGGCGGATCTTCCGCCGGCTCCTTTCCTTTCCTGCGCTGCACCGGAGGCGAGTCTCGCCTATGCGTAGGCGCTCTCCTATCCGCAGGCGTTCTCCTATCCGCAGGGATTTGCCTATCCGTAGGCGGCACACTCATCCGTGCCGCGTATTGTCGCTCCTGACCCGAAGGTCGTCTCACTTCCGCTGAGGGCGTTCGTGCCTTCGGCGTAGGAATGTCCGCTGACCCCTCTGCTGTCCGTGCATTCCCGTCCTCCGAGGATGGGGTCTCCTTCTCTCCGGCGGCCCGCGCCGTCTCCGCGCTACTTGCAGGCAATACAAGCCGGCGCGCTTTCTGCTTCGGCCGACTGCAAATTTCTTCCAGTGGCTGCTTCCGTTTGAGAGCCGTCGAGTCTCGATGTGGCTCTTTCTCCGGTTCCTCATTCCATCTCCGCTTCCGCGGCACTCGCGCTGCGGATGCGTCTCTCCCCGCATCCTGTTGAGCCGGTGGCGTGGAGGTCGGAGCGTCCTCAGCGTCGGAGTCGACCTCGGGATTGTCGAGTGACAACAGCGGATACTGAATACGCTCGGTCGCGGTTAAGCAACCCATCGACCGATAGAAGTTTATCAGGAAGGGGGAGAGATGATTGATCGTTCCTCCCCTCTCCTCAAACGCATGCTGCCACGTTACCCTATGCAAGATACGCGACCAGTGAACCGGAGCTCCGGCCAATGTGAGCTCCACGAAAGACACTTGCCAAGAAGTGATGTACGTTGTTCGGTGCGGCTGCAAGAGTTGCAGAAGTGCCATCGCTACGTTTCTGCGGAAGCGATCCTTGTAGTCACGGGTCCTGTACTCGTTCTTGTTGGACTTCTCTCTCTTGAACAATTCCACGAAGGAGGCGTCTTCCGCCTTCGTCACCTTGACGCTCTCACTATCAAATAGGAGGAACCCATCCTCGCCTGCACATCTCCCCAGCACTTGTCCCCAAACTTGGACAGTCCAACGATCTACGTGCGGTCGGAATCCGCGCGTAGGTTGGTGTCTCTCCCTTTGCCATTCGTGCACCATGTCCTCGCACACGTAATTCCATCCCCACAGCAGGAAATCGAGTTTTACTGCAAACAGCCGGTCCTGAAAAGCACGCAACCCAATCTGCGAAAGCTTGAGCGGAATCTTTCGCAGCTGAGTGGACTTCGACATCGCGTTCTTGAAATTTTGATTTCGTGAACCTTCCTCCGCTACCCTCATGCTTCTTGCTCACAACTTCAACTCTCCTGCAAACTATAATCTCTCTCGATTCCGACTGTCACGCACTCAATTCTCCCTCTGTCACCGTGTGAGTCTCTACGTGGTGGTGTCTAGAATTTCTCTCGGCTAGAAGGTGGACGAGCGCAGCTCGCACAAGAAATTGAAATCGCAAATTCAAGAATGAAGTGTCCGTTCTCCGCTCGCAGGATGTCATGGTCGGCACTTGGTCGTGAGTGTTGACTCACTTGATGGCTGCGCCGGCTCGGAGGTGTAACGGCCCTCCTCTCGCACGCGCGGCTTCACGCTCCGCCGTCGCGCGCACTCGCACGCTCGAAATTTCAATTTGAGCTCGGCCATCGTACTTCGTCGCGGACATGGTCGCGCAGCGCTGAAGGCGTCTTTCTCGCCGACGCGCTACTCGCATTCGCACCCCGATTCGCATCGATCCCGCACCGCCGAAGGCTGTCATGGCTCGAGACGTTGGGTCGATTTGAGTGGAGACACGTTGAGTTCGAGTTGGAGTCGGGGAACGTTGGGAGTCGGCTAACGTTGGGCCGCGGCAGACGGGCGAGGAACGTTGGATAGAGTCGACACCTTCCGTGGGTTATATTCGTGGCGAACTCGAAGAACTGTCAGTTCTTCGAGTTGAGCCTTACGCGTCGGGGTTTTTCCCCTTAGCTTCGACTTTTAGTCTACCTACGGGTAGTGAGTTTGGCTTGACTCTTTGTGTAGTTATGTTTCGACATTTTTACTCGAAGAACTGCCTATACACTTTGGTGATGTTGTGATGAAGTTTTGCTGGTGTTTTTATGTGATTCTTGTGCGTGTTTTGAGTTGGAGATTGGCGTGCGAGTTTTTCTGTGCGGTTCGTGAGGCTGGTGGTGGTGGAAGAAAGTGGTGTTCCAGATCCAAAGACTGTAAATTCTGAACACTATTTCAGGACCAGCTACTAGGATGCAGGGAAAGCATTTCAAGTCTGCGAGTCGGTCATCGTTCAGGAGCTGAGAGCCTTAGTCTTGCGTGGTGGTGATGATGGTGTTGGTGGATTAATTTCAGTCGTGAGTTCTTGAGGATGCAAAGAATAAGGGCTGTCGATCCGATTTGATGATGGCTCGGGCTACTGCTATTTCACTCGAAATCACGGCTGGGGAGTACAATGAAGCAACAGACATGGAGTCGTAGAAGTACTCAGAACGCCAGTGGCTCGTCCCCTAGAGAACCTTCCGCTGCAGTACCTGTTGTATAATGATGACAACTTCAGAGAATTCTTTGCATTCATGCGCGGCGAGGATGTAACATAGATATTGTGTGTACCTTCTGCCAGTACGAAGAAGTATCAAAGATAGCTCCTGATTCGTCATTGCCTTGGTCTACATCAAAGCTTTTGTATAGCTTGCTGTACATTGTCCCGTGGCCAGGTCGTGCTGCGGTCCTGTCTCTGTTGAACGAGAGTTGTTGATTATTTCGTGTCACTTACTACAGTACCTGGGCAAAAGTATACTTTTAATACTCTGCAAACTAAGCAGAATATCATCTGGAAGAGAATATAGAACAAGCTGTTATCAGGCCCCAGACCTTTGGAATAAAATTCAGATGGTCAAATAGGTGAAGAATCTACCCCGGCAGGTCTTGACAGAAGGTGAAGATGTGTTATGAGTTGTTGTGGTTCAAGGAGGAGGTCTCTACAGTATGAGAGAAAAAAAAAAAATAGGGACTATTCCGATGAGCAATGACAGAAATTTTATTCTTGTCATAAGTTCGCCGAAGAACTTCACAAGTGAGAGCAGTTTCTACTGGTGCCCGAATTTGGCGGACCATGTCCAAATCGATCTGAGACAGTGTCACGAGACGATATAATCTTCTGCTGGTATCGAGTTTTTTTTTCTAATGAACATTTGTATCTGACATTCACAAACTATCTCTGAGACATGAGATAATTCAAGTTATATATTTGGTCAGGGCCTGGGTCGAAGTTCTGATAACCGTCAGAATTCTGAACTCTTCTGAATTGAAACCGACTCCCACCAATGGATAGTGTTGCCCGAGCGCTACATTTGAAAAATCTTCTACCTACAAAGAGCAACGGAGCCACGAGTGTGTAAGAAGGGATGGAAAGACCCAATCAAGCACGATCGTAATTGGAAACTGTAAAATTCATTACAAACAAGAGGATGTTGGCAATTACGTCAGGATCTTGCCCATTCTGATTTACGGTACTACTGTCGACTTCATGCTTTGAGTAGTGGATGGAAAATCGGGAGCGTGATGTGCAGGTGCTGCTAGGATTTGTCGAACTTCGCTTGACTTTTCTCTTCGTCGACCTTGTATCTTAAATGGAGCTGCTTTTCACAACGGAGCACTGAATTAGAGTTGGATCGGTCAGCGGGTCTTCCCCAGGTTTCTAAGGGGATTATTCTGAATGGTTGCACGAAGGAGTTGATCTTTATTGAAAGTTACATGCATGATGTACCTTCCTGGAATAGCTACACGGACGTTTTGCTCCGTGACCTCCAACTCGAGTTTTCAGTGGAAGAAGTAAAATTCACATTACCTTCAAGAAGACAAGGAGGTACATTTGGAGGTACCTTTGGCTACGACAGAAGCTGGAGATTTACCACTTTCGGAAGTTTACTCGCAAGATAGTCTATGTCGGCTGTTCGTGCTCAATCGGAAAGTTGGCATTGTCATCCCTTCATTGTTAAGAAGACAACCTTTGTGAGCCAAACCTTCCCACCCTTCAGCGGTTGTAGTCCAGGTGGGGGTTCGAGCTCCCATAATCTAACTTCGCTGAACTCAAGCCATGTACTCAAAGTGTATTCAGGACAATGAGATCATAAACACTTGCTCCTTCACAGACAAATTATCCAGAACTGAAAATAATAACCTTGCTGTCTACTATTTTCGCAAGAGCATCAGACAAGCTCTTTGTTACATAAAGATCTAACCCAACTCTGGGTGACTTCCTCAATACTACAGCCGCTGTGGGCTTTCCTAGATACCAGTCCCACTCCCAATTCCTACTCAGAGTTCAATGTCGACTTCTCAGCTCCCACCTTCAGACCCCACTAGATTTCTCTCTTGGATTCAACTCTCACTTTTCAAGTTCAAATTCAGATCCCGACTGTCAGATTTCAGTCTCAGATTTCACTTCACTCACATCTCCCACTCTCAGGTCTTCCACTCAGATCTCAGCTCCCACTCACAGATTACACTTCAATCTCAGATCCCACTCTCAGGTCTTCCACTCTGATCTCAGCTCCCAGGCCGAGCACACCACTTCCGTCTCCACACACGCACACCACCAGCTCTCGCACACTGGTACACTACAAGCTCTCGCACACTAGGCCGAACACACCACCAGGTCTCAGCTCCCACGCCGAACTCTCCACTTCGAAGTCCAAGGCCGAGACACCCACAGCCCGCCTGCATGCCCCACTCGCAATAGATGGATAGCTGCCTGCTCCCCCTGCGCGACTACACGCCGCCGCCGCCGCCACACCTGTACATTCTACATCCTGACCACCCGATATCCGCCGGAGGGGATCTTCTTCGCGCACCGCCGAAGGCATCCACCCGCAGAAGACGCACGACCACACCTTTGCTTATCCATAACAGTCACTCCCGACACCCATAACTCACAGACCCTAGCTCTGTTTCACAAGTTTGTGGGCTCGTTGGAACGACCAGGTCGAGCTCTTTCCAGCGAGACCCTAACTAAGTCAAACCGTTACGAATTGAGAAAGTTATGCCCGTTTTACCCTTCGCCGAAGGCACACCGCCGAAGGCCTGTTACCTGTTATCGCCGAAGGCGCCGGCACAATGTTCGCCGGTTTGATGTCTTCCGGTTCGATGTCTTCCGGTTCGATGTTTTCCGGTTGGATGTCTTCCGGTTCGATGTTTTCCGGTTGGATGTCTTCCGGTTGGATGTTGTCCTACCCTATCTGCCGCTTTCGACGCTCATAACTCAGTGACGCCTTATCCGTTTGAAGAGTTCTTGGTCTCGTTGGAACGAGCGTTGCGAGTTCTTTCCAACGAGACCCTAATCAAGTCAAACCGTTAACAAATGAAAAAGATATGCCGAGTTTACTGTTTCGCCGATGGCCCTTGCACGATGTTCACCGGCTCGGAGTTCGCCGACCCCGAGTTCGCCGAAGGCCTGCTCGCAGTTGTCGCGAAGTCGTCCGAAGCCGGAGATGTTCGCAGCCGGAGACGTCCGGAGCCGAAGACGTTCGCAGCCGGAGATGTCCGGAGCCGAAGACGTTCGCAACCGGACTTGCCTCAACCCTTCCCATCAGTAACTTCCGACACTCACAACTCAGTGATTCCTCATCCGTTTGAAGAGTTCTTGGTCTCGTTGGAACGAGCGTTGCGAGCTCTTTCCAAGGAGACACTAACTGAGTCAAGGAGTCACACATTGAAAACGTTATGAGGGTTTCACTGTTTCGCCGAAGGCCTTTCCCCGAAGGAACTTCACCGAAGGCTCTTCGCCGGAGACCCTGCCCTGAAAGCCCCGTTCCGGAACCTTTGCCTACTAGCTATTACACCAACTCCTAATCTTACAAAACTTCCAGAAAACTCCGAGCATAATTTTGCAAGAGCTTAAATCTAAAACTTTAACTCTCACAAGGTTAAAAAGACATGTGAGCACAGTTTTGTGCTCACATCATTGGCGACCATCAGGGGAAGATTCCAGAATCCTATCTCTGCAGGCTAGACAGCTTCAAATCCGGTACTGCTTGCATCTACTTCCCGCAGTGCGTGTGGGGAAAACTTCTCCATTCAACGTTTCCAACTGCACTGAGTTGTTTGGAAATACCCCACGAATCAGATAAGGCCCTAACCATACTGCATCAAACTTTCCTGGGAAGTCAAGCTTCCTACCATCCTGGAGCATCACCATCATACCTGGCCTCAGCGTCCTTTTCTTATGCTTCTTGTCAAAGGTGATTTTTCTCCTCCGTTGAATGGCCTCAATATGTTGAGCACTCATTCTCCTCCTCTCATCAAGCTCTTCTAATGTCGTCAGCCTATTCCTTAATGACTGACTGTTTGTAAGCCGTGACTGCACTGCAACTCGGAGTGATTCCACCTCGAATTCGATGGGGAGAGTGGCCTCCAATCCATACACTAACGAAAACGGCGTTGCCTGGGTTGTCACCTTGAAAGTTGTCCGATAAGCCCACAATGCTGCTGTCAGCTTGGTGTCCCAATCCCTTTTTGAGTCAACCACCGTTTTGCGAAGAATACTCACCAGAGTTCCATTGACACGCTCTGTCTGACCATTGGTTTGTGGATGATATGGAGTAGTTTTTCTGTGATCTATCTCAAACCTATCTGTTAATTCTTGAAACATCTCATTCAAGAAGTGCCTGCCCCTATCGCTAACCAGAATCTTGGGACATCCAAACCTTGAAATGATGTTTTCGTACATGAATGTGGCAGCATGAGCAGCCGTATTTGTCTTCACTGCCTTCGCTTCCGCCCACTTTGTCAAGTATTCTGTCGCAACTATGATGTAAGCCATGCCTTTTGACGAATGAGGATGAATCTCACCGATATAATCAATTCCCCATTTTTCAAAAGGTACAAGTGGCAATGAAACGTGTAGAGGCATCTCCATTCGAAGGTCATTCCTAGCATACCTCTGACAGGCATCACAGCGCTTCACATATTCATGAGAGTCCCTAAACAACCTAGGCCAGAAGTATCCCGCTCTAAGTATTTTCTGACCTGTAAGTTGGCCAGAGAAATGTCCTCCACAAGCACTGTCGTGGCAAGCCTCTAAAATTGCAGGAACCTCCACTTCTGACACACACCTTCTCAGAACACCATCAGCTCCCCTTCTAAACAATCTGTGGCCAATCACTGCAAAATGTCTACTGTTGACTCTCACCTTCCTCTTTTCCTCCTTAGTCCAATCACCTGACAACTGCTGAGTTGTCAAAAACTCTACTATTCCAGCGTACCATTCTGGCTGAGCTGTGACTACAAAAAGACTATCATCTATCAACCTATCATCTAATGGACTGGTCCCTACATCCTCCGACAACCTAGATAGATGGTCGGCCTGCAAGTGCATGCGACCAGGTTTATACTCTACAGTGTAGTCAAATTCCTCCAGCAATAAAACCCACCTGGCCAATCTTCCACTAAGCTCCGCCTTGTTCACCAGATATTTGATTGCCATATGATCAACGAAGAAAACCACTGGATTGCAGATCAGATAATGTCTAAACTTCTTGACTGAAAAAACCATGGCCAAGCACTCCCTCTCAGTAGTAGAATAGTTCCTCTCTGCTGGATTCAACTGCCTACTGGCATAAGCGATTGGCAGGTCCTTTCCCTTCTCCCCCGTGGACTGACACAGCGCACTACCCACTGCTACACTACTTGCATCACAGAAAACGTGAAAAGGCATGCTCCAGTCAGGAGGCCTCAACACCGGATAAGTACTCAACCTGGACTTCAACTCTTCAAAAGCTTCTTGACAAGCATCTGTCCACTCAAACCTGTTCTCCTTCCTCAACAGTTGAGTAATAGGCACTACAATCTTGGCAAAGTCAGGAATCAACTCTCTATACCACCCTACATGTCCCAATAACTTGGCTACACCCTTAGCATTCGTGGGAGTTGCCAATCCTTCAATGACTGCAATCTTATCAGGATCCGGTTCTCTTCCCTTCTCACTCACGACATAACCCAAAAGAACTCCTCTCTGAACACCTAGGAATGTCTTCTCAGGATTCAGAGCTAGCTGCATTCTTCTACATCTAATGAGAGCTTCTCTAACACACTGCAGATGCTCACCAGCACTTGACTGAGTGCTAAAATCGTCCACAAAAACTGTCATAGACTTGTATAACAGATCTGTGAAAATATACATCACTAACCTTTGGAATGTGGCAGGTGCATTGCACAATCCGAAAGGCATAACAACCCATACAAAAGTTCCCCACGGAGTTGTGAAGGCTGTCTTATGAACATCCTGTACAGCTATGGAAATCTGATTGTAGCCAGCATATCCATCCATGAATGTGTACCTCGCATGACCCCCAACTTCCTCCAAAAGCAGCGTGATAAAAGGTAAAGGGAAGTGATCCTTCTCAGTACAGGCATTCAGCTTCCTATAATCCACACACACTCTAAGTTTCCCATTCTTCTTCTTGACCAAAACCATAGGAGAAACCCAATCCGTGATCTCTACAGGCTTGATGAATCCAGCTTTGAGTAATCTCTCCAATTCTGCTCGAACTAACAACTGTAACTGTGGGTTCATCCTTCTCTCCTTCTGTCTAATAGGCTTAGCTCCAGGGACCAGCGAAATCCGATGCTCCACCATTTCACGAGGTACTCCCTTCAACTCATCATACGACCAAGCAAAGGTATCACTGAATTCGTCCACCAACTCACCATACTTCTGTATCTCATCCTCTCCTAGCTTGGAACCCATCTTCATTTGCTTCAGTTCTCCTCCTCTGATGGACACCTCCACATATTTCCAGTCTTCTTCTGCCACATGAGTTTGTTCCTCCGAGCTTTGATACCAATCTGGAGGGACCTGAGGATAATCCCTGACGTCTTGGCCCACCACAATTCCGGTTGATGTAGTCCTGAAATGCAAGGGTTCCTCCAACTTCGCATTTTTCACAGTAGTCTCCTCCTCTTGAGTTCCATCAACATGCACCGAATCCACCTCAGTAATATCCAACTCGTCCAACCATGGAGTGAGACCTCCATGTATCCACTCTTCCTCCATAAGAACCTCACATGGTTCTAGCAACAGATACTCTTCTCGCTGTGAACTGATCACCTCCTTCTCGAAAATTTTGTGATGAGAAATCATCATGGCGTCACAACCTGACTCAGGATAATCTCTCAACCACTGAGCAAACTCTCCATCATCGCTTCTGCTGTAAAAACTAGGGCCCAAGCTACCTGATCCTACATCTAATCTATTTTTTCTGTCATTCAAATGAACCACTCCCACTAAAGTGTCATCACACTTGGCCTCGTTTTTCTCTTCTTCCTTCCCTGAAGATAACTCAGGATCCTCTCTCGCCCTTCCACCTAATGACCCTATTGACACCTTGACTCTGTTATCATGAGGACCATATGTGATTGATGGCTTCAGTCCTCCCCAATCCACAATTGCATTAGCCATTCTCAACCAAGGTCTGCCCAATAGAATGGGAAAGGTGTCCCTGTTCGAATGCATCTTAATCACATGAAATGTGACAATGTACTCCTCACCACCAGTGGACAACCTGCAATCTTTAATCATCCCCATTGGTACAGCTGAAGTCTGATTGGCCATATTGATAATGAAAGGTGAGGGGCCTGTCAGATTCAAACCTAACCTTCTCATGGTGTGTTCGGGTAGGATGTTCAAACCACTACCCCCATCAACTAATACATTGGGAATCACCTTGTCTACCACTATCACCTCTATCTCCACAGGTTTGACATCTTGACTTCCTTTTTGCAAATGAACTCTAGCAGCGACTCTAGTCTTCGTCTTTCTACTCCTTCTATGCACTGGAATGCCCTCCTTCAAGGTCTTACGAGCAATGGGAGATATTTCCAGCAGCTGACCAAAAGTAATGTCCGCCTTCAGCAAACTCAGATCTGACCACAAATTGTACTTCTCCGACTCTCTCCTTCTCTGACATCTCATGTCCTCCCACTCTTTCATGGGAATCCCCGGTCCTTCCCACTCTCTTGGTTCATTGCTTTCTGAATCTTGCGTGACAGGTGGCACTTCTCCATCATGCAGAATCTCATTTCTTTTCTCCTCTGCCCTTGTAGTCCTCCTTGCTCTCCTCGCCACTCTCTCAAGATCAGAGAGATGAGGAGGCTCCTCAGATGAAGTCTCCCCTTGCTCATCTTCATTTTTCTCAGGTTGCATCTTGCGATGCACAGCTCTGGTGGTGACAGCAAGGGCCGGAGCTTCATGCATAATCACATCATCCGAATTTTTCAACTTATAAGTAATCAGGTTAGTATGTGGAGGCCACTGATTCTGCCCTTGTTCGACTATCCCCTTACCAAGATCAGAACTACTACGTTGGACATCTCCATCATCGTTTGCAAACCTAGCATCTTGAGAGTTTGAAGAACATGGATCTGCAAAAGAAACCTGTTTTCTGTTGTCACTACGAGGTTCATCTCGTGGTTCACTCTGGATGGGAATATATCTGTTCACTGTCTGCAGTCCAACAGGTGGATTGAATGTCTGTTTGCCGTTCTCATGATCATAATACAAGTTAGAAGGTCTAAGATTGTTAGAATGCTCATTCTGCGGTCTTGCACCCCTCATATTTTCTCTCGCCTGGTAAGGACTAACAGTAGGCTGAGGCATCCTAATAACTTTATCTGGCTGCCGACATTGGTCAGAGGGATGACTACCTCCACAATTACTACACCCATTAACCCCAACCTCAGACCAACACTGACCTGGATAGTGCCACCTACCACAAAATGCATGTAATTCTTTTCTCTCCATGTTCTGACCAACCTGACCCCTAGGAGGTACTCTGTACCCGTTTTGACCTTGGTAATTTGGTCCTTGGCCCCTTTGGTGTTGCACAGGTGGGCCACCGCTCATTCTGTTGTCACGGTTTGGCACCACCCTACAAAATTGCCTGGTATGACCAGATTGACCACACTGGACACACCACATGCTTGATGAATGTCTACCTGACTCGACTGGAGGAGGAGGCCCTGGTTGTTGACTCCTGATCATCAAGGCCATCTGATCTGTAATATTTTGCATTTGCTTCATCATGGTCTCTTGAAAGCCCACTTGGCTAGCATTTAATCTTTTCTCTACATCTGCCAGGTTAGGATCTACAGTAGGGGCTGGCAATGCTAAAACAGGTGCTGGCTCTCTGGTCTGCGAAATTGACTCACTGAGAGAATAGGGAGCTTGACCCCTATGCCTACCTGAGTCTCCTTCAATTGCTCTTGGACGAATTGGGATGAACTGAGGAATGGATTCATCCTCCTTCCTCCACAATCTATCATAGTCCTTGTCAATATTCTCTATCTCTCTGGCAGCCATCTTGGCCTCAGCAAGAGTTTGAGGGCTTCTCTCCAGCACCCCTCGGATGGTCCCAGATTTGAAAAAACCTTGGATAAAAAATTGTCTCAGCGTATCGTCATTGAGCATTGTACCCACAAAACGCGCACAAACCAGATCAAATCTTCTAATGTAAGCTGAGATTTCCTCTTCCCTTCCCTGTTTTAATGATGCCAAAGCTCTCAATGCAGAACCCTGCCCCACCTCAGGCCTAAACTCATTCAAGAACTCCCTTTGCATCTGATCCCATCCCCCAAAATGACCTTCAGAATGATCCCTATACCACTCATACGCCTCACCTTCCAGGGTAGTAGGAAACCAGACCAAAAAATACCCTGGATCTGTAATCAGAGAGCTGGCTAGCCTCTCAACATATCTTTCCATGTGCCTTGAAGGATCCTCATCCTTTGTCCCATAGAACTTAGGCAGATTGGGTGGTATGACCACAGCTGCCAAGTTCTGTGGAACCTGAATAGGCAGGCCTCTTGGCCTCACGAGTGGGTCTATGGGAGGACTAGAAGGAGGGCCTGCTCTCCCTCCATCGTCAGCCATGCTAGCAGATTCCTCCACCAACCTCTCACTGTCAGGTTCTACAATCTCTAAACCTTCTAACAAAGACTCATCAACAGGGTCTACATTCAGAAATATCTCAAGTTTAATTTCTTCCTCGATTTCCTTATTCTCAGGTTTCTTCCTACTGCGAACAGGTTTCTCCAATCCTGGCTCCAGGTTTGGTTTGTGCGATCTAGTCCTATTCTGCATTTACAAGATCAGGCTCCCGGCAGACGCACCATTTTATGTGAGCCAAACCTTCCCACCCTTCAGCGGTTGTAGTCCAGGTGGGGGTTCGAGCTCCCATAATCTAACTTCGCTGAACTCAAGCCATGTACTCAAAGTGTATTCAGGACAATGAGATCATAAACACTTGCTCCTTCACAGACAAATTATCCAGAACTGAAAATAATAACCTTGCTGTCTACTATTTTCGCAAGAGCATCAGACAAGCTCTTTGTTACATAAAGATCTAACCCAACTCTGGGTGACTTCCTCAATACTACAGCCGCTGTGGGCTTTCCTAGATACCAGTCCCACTCCCAATTCCTACTCAGAGTTCAATGTCGACTTCTCAGCTCCCACCTTCAGACCCCACTAGATTTCTCTCTTGGATTCAACTCTCACTTTTCAAGTTCAAATTCAGATCCCGACTGTCAGATTTCAGTCTCAGATTTCACTTCACTCACATCTCCCACTCTCAGGTCTTCCACTCAGATCTCAGCTCCCACTCACAGATTACACTTCAATCTCAGATCCCACTCTCAGGTCTTCCACTCTGATCTCAGCTCCCAGGCCGAGCACACCACTTCCGTCTCCACACACGCACACCACCAGCTCTCGCACACTGGTACACTACAAGCTCTCGCACACTAGGCCGAACACACCACCAGGTCTCAGCTCCCACGCCGAACTCTCCACTTCGAAGTCCAAGGCCGAGACACCCACAGCCCGCCTGCATGCCCCACTCGCAATAGATGGATAGCTGCCTGCTCCCCCTGCGCGACTACACGCCGCCGCCGCCGCCACACCTGTACATTCTACATCCTGACCACCCGATATCCGCCGGAGGGGATCTTCTTCGCGCACCGCCGAAGGCATCCACCCGCAGAAGACGCACGACCACACCTTTGCTTATCCATAACAGTCACTCCCGACACCCATAACTCACAGACCCTAGCTCTGTTTCACAAGTTTGTGGGCTCGTTGGAACGACCAGGTCGAGCTCTTTCCAGCGAGACCCTAACTAAGTCAAACCGTTACGAATTGAGAAAGTTATGCCCGTTTTACCCTTCGCCGAAGGCACACCGCCGAAGGCCTGTTACCTGTTATCGCCGAAGGCGCCGGCACAATGTTCGCCGGTTTGATGTCTTCCGGTTCGATGTCTTCCGGTTCGATGTTTTCCGGTTGGATGTCTTCCGGTTCGATGTTTTCCGGTTGGATGTCTTCCGGTTGGATGTTGTCCTACCCTATCTGCCGCTTTCGACGCTCATAACTCAGTGACGCCTTATCCGTTTGAAGAGTTCTTGGTCTCGTTGGAACGAGCGTTGCGAGTTCTTTCCAACGAGACCCTAATCAAGTCAAACCGTTAACAAATGAAAAAGATATGCCGAGTTTACTGTTTCGCCGATGGCCCTTGCACGATGTTCACCGGCTCGGAGTTCGCCGACCCCGAGTTCGCCGAAGGCCTGCTCGCAGTTGTCGCGAAGTCGTCCGAAGCCGGAGATGTTCGCAGCCGGAGACGTCCGGAGCCGAAGACGTTCGCAGCCGGAGATGTCCGGAGCCGAAGACGTTCGCAACCGGACTTGCCTCAACCCTTCCCATCAGTAACTTCCGACACTCACAACTCAGTGATTCCTCATCCGTTTGAAGAGTTCTTGGTCTCGTTGGAACGAGCGTTGCGAGCTCTTTCCAAGGAGACACTAACTGAGTCAAGGAGTCACACATTGAAAACGTTATGAGGGTTTCACTGTTTCGCCGAAGGCCTTTCCCCGAAGGAACTTCACCGAAGGCTCTTCGCCGGAGACCCTGCCCTGAAAGCCCCGTTCCGGAACCTTTGCCTACTAGCTATTACACCAACTCCTAATCTTACAAAACTTCCAGAAAACTCCGAGCATAATTTTGCAAGAGCTTAAATCTAAAACTTTAACTCTCACAAGGTTAAAAAGACATGTGAGCACAGTTTTGTGCTCACAACCTTGATGAGAGAACAAGGGAAGTGACGAGCGGAAATGAGTCTGGAGCTGTGGAACTGTGATTACTCTGGATGGTGATTATTACTTTCACGTCTCGAAGCAATGGTTAGTGCCTCCAGCCAATTTTTCTGATCAATACTAGCTATTCTTGTTGACCGATAGATATAGTAAGTGCATTTAGAACATTCTTTACCTGATTGAATGTGGAGGTTATCTCGGTCAAGCGTTGACATTCAGTGAAGGGGTTACAATCATAGGCACATTGAAGAGAACTGTAAGATTTCAGATTTATTTGAAGATATTGTGCTCTCACAAAAGGCACATAGGGAATATATTCTTGAGAAATATTCTAAAAGGAACTATATGGTTCTTGGGTTGTAAAGGCATTGTACTCCTATACCTATGACGTGGTCAACATTATATTAAAAATTTTAGTGCTTAGTGTGTAGGTTTGTTGAAGTGGTGGAAACATAAATTTTCTCCGTATCTCTTTTCTTATGGGGAACGGTTAGGGTAGATAGACAGTTTGACATTCCTTGCCCCTATTGGTAGTGCGAAGTGGATATATGATGTGAAGTATGAGATAGCTCGGCGGGGATACACTCGTTGCGACGAGATGAGCAAGATAGCGTTGCAGGCTCGGGAGGTGGAAGATGAGAGGAGGCGATAGAGCTCGACTCGGGATCGTTATGCGAGGCGACTTCCCGTGTGTTGTGTTGTTCTGTGCTGTGTTTCATTTCGGCTGGAGAGTCGTTGCTAGCTGTTTGCTTGTGTTTGGATCCTCTCCAGTCTGGCTTCTTGATGCGCGCCCATGTCTGGGTTGACGTTGATTTCCGGAGTAGTTTTACTCCAGTGTGCTGTCGATAGTGCGGCTGGATTTGATCACCGGCGTCTATCTTTGTTTCTCTCATGGTGAGACTGGAGTGATGACCAGTGGACCAGGAGAGTCTTCTTGCGGTGATGACAGGTTAGGTTGCCCATACCCATAGTCAGTAGGACTAGAGCAGGTTAGTGCAGGGACGAGGGCAGGTGGAGTTGTGGCAGTGGTGCCGATTGGTGAGTCAGTCATCACGGAGGAGTTTGGGGGTTCCGTTGAGGACCGTGGAGGATTTACGCGGAGTGGGTTGAGGTATCGGCTACCTCATCCTAGCGCATCAGTGGTTGTAGAGGCACGGAGTGTGGCAGATAGCGGATCTTTGAGGGTGATATCGTCTAGACTCCCACACTCGTGGACTGAGGACATGGACGGTATGTACGGGGCCATGAAGGGCCCACGGCGGTACTCTGGTGCAGTGGGCACCATTGAGTTGGATGATTTCATCCAGGAGTTTGACACGTGGTGCGATATGCAGTTCTTGCGTAACCCCACGTTGTTTACACCCTTCTTTGCATGGAAAGGGTTGTTTCAGCATCTGGAGGGGCCTCCCATGGATGACTACCATGAGTTTGGGAGAGAGTATGCTGTGGAGATTGACGCATGGAGGCGTCATTGGTCTCCAAACTATACGTCGATCACCCAGGGTGGTGTTGGTACCAGTGGAGGTGCGAGTGGTAGCATCACCGATGGAACTAGTGGAGCAGGTACCACCAGCGGTGCTGTTGGCGTTGCCAGCACGAGTGGAGAGACTACTGGCGTACCTTCGTTCAGCCCCATTCCTGAGTTCTTCAAGAGTTTGAGGAAGAACTATCAGGGGGTGAGGACGGAGAAGTTGAGGAGTCTCCAAGAGTTTGAGCGGAAGACTGGTGAGAGTCTTCGGGAGGCATACACGCGTATGCGGCGGTTGATCTCAGTTACTCACGGTGTAACTGAGGCACAGGCGGTCCAGTATTGGTACAGGATACTGGACAGAGAGCTACGGCGGAGAGTTCGGGATGCTACTCTCTTGAGCGATGCGTCACCGACATTGGCCTATGTGTTTGCTCTTTCTGAGAAGATTGAGCTTAACATAGTGGAGGAGAGAGTGGTGACTTCTTCATTCGCTAGAGACGCAGCCACTACCTCTCGTGTCCCGCAGAGCACGGCACAGTCTAGACCCTTTGGTGGTGGTAGTGGTGGGGGTCGCGGAGTGCAGACACGACACCAGACAGCCGCTAGAGATACAGGGGCACGTGCACTAGTGCCGTCGTTTGCTGGCCAGCAGCAGGGACCAGCATGTTGGACATGTGGAGGGGATCATCGGCGGAGAGATTGTCCCCAGGAGGCCGGAGGTCAGAGTTCACAGGCTAGACCCCAGTCAGCACAGGTGGTGTGTGACCACTGTGGTCGAGCAGGTCATACTCGAGATCGGTGTTTTGACCTTCATCCAGAGTTGACATCTGGTGGTAGAGGTCGTGGTGGTGATGCTTCTCGAGGTCGAGGTGGCCGTGCTGGTAGGGGTGATCGAGGTGCCGGTGTAGTTGGACGTCCTGTAGCGAGTGCTACTTCGGCTACAGAGAGCGCGATGGCTGCTCGTATTGAGCAGTTGGAGCAGAGGCTTGCTGCTATGGTGAGTTCTGGGGCGAGCACTTCCACCTCTTACGAGGAAGAGGATTTCCCTTATCTAGCGAGTGCAGCACAGGTGGAGGCATCGGTTGCAGTGACTAGAGGTGCAGCTCGAGCTCTAGAGCCACGCGGGGCGACAGGGGAGTTGGATCCTCAGAGGGGTGAGGGTGGGCGTCAGGCCAGACTTCCCCAGTCGTTTTTGCTGTCAGAGGTGGGCAGTACTTCATCCATGAGACCTGTACCACCCAGTGGCCTTAGTGGGAGGACTGAGACATCTACGTCACGTGTGGTGGACACGGACACACCATCTAGTGCAGTGACGCGGATGGCTAGCTCAGTGATGAGATCTCCATTGTTTTCAGCTATGGAGCTGATAGACTCTGGGATCGACTTGGCTCGAGTTTTTCGTGCAGCAGCCACGTTGTGTGAACGTGGGAGTATTCCTGCTACGAGTGCCGACATAGGTGAGACTATTGGTGAGGAGCTATCCTCTACAACTCCATCGAGCGATGAGTCGATATGGCAGGCGGCAGCGGCACGGATGGAGTCCTTGCCAGCCCGACCAGCCATTGATCGGGAGAGGGTTGTCCCTGGTGTGTGCATGGTGGACAACCGGAGCGGTGTATTTCGCTTGGTGAGTGCTACAGGGCAGGTGTATGTCCCAGCCAGAGTGTTGCTGGATTCTGGTGCACAGCCTTTGATGTTGGGCAAGATTGCCTGCATTAGTTTGGGAGTTCGGAGGTCCGAGTTGGAGCCTTGTCCGTTCCAGATTCAGACATCACTCGGTGGCACCAGCGACAGGTCTTACAGGATGACCAGAGAGCGCATATCAGTGCAGTTGAGGCATGGTCATGCTCAGGATAGCTCGCAGTTTGGAGTTCGAGCGGTGGTTACATCCGCAGAGTCATATGATGTGCTTGTTGGTGGAGCGGTGTTATATCCGATGGGATTTCGGATGGATTATTGGACGGAGACGGCAGCTTATCGCCCTGGTTGGGAGTCCGGTGATGGACGTATGAGTGAGCTACCTGTGAGGTTCATTTCTCGAGATCGACCGCTTGGATCTTCTCCTGCAGTTTTAGCCTCTATTGCGGGTTTCAGTGGAGTGCTCACATGGCCTGATGACTTGTTGGAGGGGAACAGGTCAGCCGAGGATACTCCAGTCTATGAGGAGGTGGAGGAGATGGTGAGTCTCGCAGCGGCAGTGTCATCATCTTTGGATGTTCCACTTTGGGATTCTTGCCACGCATTACAGCAGGAGACTGATAGGTTGGTGAAGAAGGCTTGGAGTGAGGCCTCTTTACCAGCAGAGGCAGAGCGAGTCTCAGATGGTCGGCTAGTATGTGGTCTTAGCACCCTATCACCATTAGTTACTACACCTATCGTATGGGAGTATTCCCCAGAGGGTGTTTGTTTGCTGGATCTTTTTGGAGGGATCAGCACGGGTTTGGCTGCAGTGTTGCAGTCAGGTATTCTTGTACGTAGATACTTGTACGTGGAGAAGGACGAGACTGCACGTCGGGTTTCTTCACGACATGTTACACAGTTGATGCAGCGTTTTCCTTTGTTGTTGCCACGATCAGCTGTTCGAGGATACCAGAAGGCGTTGCCTGCAGACATTTCATTGCTGGGGGCGCTAGACCTCGATCGAGTTGGACATATTGATTTGGTGATTGCGGGATGGCCATGTCAGGGGCACACACGCGCTGGGCATGGAGCAGGGTTACATGACCCGAGATCTCGGATGTTTTGGGAGATGCTACGAGTGTTACGTCATCTCCAGGAGCAGCAGACACGTTCTCCCGCATACATTCTAGAGAACGTACCATTGTTGGGTGACACTCGGGCCCAGTTGATGGCGAGTGTCCATGAGGTCAGGGCATGGATTGGATCAGCAGTGTTGTTGGATGTTGCGAGGGTTGGTTCACGTGCTCATCGTGCACGTTTGTGGTGGACCAACCTTGTACCACGAGAGATATTGCGTCATGCGTATGATTCTGTGCATCGTGATCCTACCCTCACCGTTGACAGGATCTTGGATGTCTCTCGATACTCTCAGGTGGTGAGAGTGGCGGATAGGTCACCCATGGCATTGGTGAACCACGTAGGTCAGCCTCGGATGGCTTTGCCTACGTTGGTCTGTTATCCGGCATCACATGCATATCGTGATGGGGGACCTGGACTACTGTGGGACAGTGTACTACATCAGTTGGTGGAGCCCAACGCTGATGAGAGAGAGCGTGCGATGGGATTTCTTACTGGTGTGACCGCGGCTTCTTCAGTTTCAGAGGCATCGCGTCGTCAGGTTTTAGGTCAGGCTATGGACCTGAACTGCTTGACATGGATTGTGAGCTTGGGTTTGGCTGAGCAACGCCGTTTGCGTACAGATTTGGTGGTTGTTACACCACTTATTAGCTCATTGCCTACCGAGACGGTAGTGGCAATGGCTGGGGGCGACCTGCGAGATATTCGTCATCCTTGGAGTTCATGGGACGTGACGAGAGGACTGGCGAGAGTAGACGCCCATGCAGTTGGAGATGTTCGGCACGGGGAGGTTGCTACGAAGGAGGGTACAGAGAACCCTCCTTTGGAGGAGGTGTCATAGCAACCAGTGACAGTATCGCCTCCCTCTTGTGGGTCCATGGAGGAGGAGTGGGAGCCATCGATTGGTTCTCAGATCACCGGAGGAGAGAGGCGACGGTTGATACAATTCCTACGTGACTATAGGAGTTGTTTTGCCTTCAGTATGAAGGAGTTGGGTACTTTGATTGGACCCGGCATACGGATAGAGTTGGCTAGTGATACGCCAATCTTCCGTCGTCCCTATCGATATAGTGATATGGAAAGGGACTTGATTAAGAGTCGGACGTTGGAGTTATTGGAGGCTGGGTTAGTGGAGTTGTCGCATGGTGAGTATGCTTCAGCCACTGTTATGCCAGCGAAGAAGGATGTACATGGCAACTACACGGATAGGCGGATGTGTGGAGATTACCGTCCTATCAATCGGCAGACGAAGGCCGATAAGTATGCTATGCCTACACCTGAGGAGATCTTCGATGTGGTGGGAGATGCGAAGATTTTCAGTACTTTGGATCTTCGGGCGGGATACCACCAGTTGCCGATTCGAGAGGAGGACAAGGCCAAGACAGCGTTTTGGGGTGTCAACTCTCACGGCAAGGATTGTTTGTATCAGTGGCGATTCTTACCCTTTGGGTTGAAGAATGCACCTGCCGAGTTCCAGAGAGTGATGGACAGGATTCTAGCGGGGCTAGATTTCGTCAGATGTTACATTGATGATATTTTGGTGTTTAGCGACACGGTGGAGCAACACCAGATACATTTGCAGATTGTGCTTGAGCGGTTGAGGGCTCATGGTCTGCGGTTACATCCTGGGAAGTGTAGGTTCTTCCAGGAGAAGGTGGAGTACTTGGGTCATGTTATCTACCCAGGTGGCTTGGGAGTTCAGCAGGCAAAGGTGGAGGCTATTGCATGCATTCCTCGTCCAGCGGATGTGAGTAGAGTTCGTGCATTCATGGGTTTGGCGAACTATTACCGGAGATATGTGAAGGGATTCAGTGCTATAGCGAAGCCTTTGAACCAGTTGCTGAAGTCGGATCAGGAGTGGCAATGGGGAGATGAGCAGGAGAGAGCTTTTGTTGAGCTCAAGGCCAGGTTGGTGGCCGCTCCCATCTTGAGGAGACCTATCAGAGGTCGACCATACCAGTTGCACACTGATTGGAGTATGTTGGGACTTGGAGCGGTGTTGACGCAGTGTGATGATGAGGGCAAGGAGTTTGTGATTGCGTACGCTAGTCGTTCGAACAATGCAGCAGAGTCGCGGTATAGTTCGTACGAGGGAGAGTGTTTGGCAGCGGTGTGGGCTGTGGCACACTTCAGGTGTTACTTGTTTGGTACGCAGTTTACCCTTGTTACCGATCATCAACCGCTCAAGTGGTTGATGGAGTCTGACAAGCTCACAGGGAAGCTTGCACGGTGGGCTCTCATCTTACAGGAGTACGACTTCCAGGTGGTGCATAGGCCTGGAGTTGCGAACCTGGATGCCGACGGTTTGAGTCGGAACCCATGCACTAGCCAGGAGGATGACACTGGAGCTAGGTGGCATGGTGAGGTTGATGAGGAGATGGTGCCCGGTTGGCATGCATCGGCCTTCATGTGTTGGTTTTGTGGGGCCTCTAGCAGTGAGGACCACTTGACATCTTACTCTAGTCAGAGAGTAGATAGTCAGTCTTCGGATCCTGAGGTTGAGGATGGTGGTGTGGACCAGCGTGATGTTCACGATGATGCGTTGGTGTTGGAGTTCCTACGGACCAGTATGGTGCCAGGCACAGTGGGTGCCAAGGAGCGAGATCGTGTTCTCCAGAGGGCGAAGAGATATCGATTGGAGGGAGCACATGTTCTCCGAGTGTGGGAGGACGGTAGGGTACGGGTAGTACCGCATCCAACTCAGAGAGCACGCATTGTGAGGCATGCTCATGAGGAGTTGGGACATTTTGGAGTGAAGCGTACGTACAGCTTACTCCTAGGTCAGTATTGGTGGCGTGGTATGCATACGCAGGTGCAGCAGTTGGTATCACGTTGCATGGTTTGTGATCGAGTGAGGGCATCGTTCAATGCCCCGACACCAGAGTTACATCCCTTACCTATCATGGGATTGGGTTACCGTTGGAGTTTGGACTTTGCTGGACCACTACCTTTGACTACACGACATCATTGGTATGTGTTAGTGATGGCGGAGCATTTCTCCAAGTGGATTGAGTTAGTGGCATTACTTGACAAGGCGAGTGAGGGAGTAGCATATGCTTTCCTTGACAGGGTGCTTAGTCACTTTGGTGCACCAGCTGAGGTGTTGACCGATCAGGGGACAGAGTTTCAGGGTGAGTTTCAGGTCTTGTGTGACAAGACGCTGATTGATCACCGGACTACTTCCCGAGATCATCCAGAGGCGGATGGTTTGGCTGAGCGGATGGTACAGACGGTGAAGAGAGCGTTGCGCAAGTATGGCCTACAGAAGGGGCATCTTGGGGACTGGGATATTCAGTTACCATGGTTGGCCATGGGATATCGATTCAGTCGTCAAGCATCCTTGGCTTCGTTTTCACCATATTTTCTATTGTACGGCCGAGATCCAGACTTGCCTGCAGCGATTCGGCGTGAGTCTAGCGAGGTGGTGAACCTTGATGATCCAGATATGTGGGTGAGAGTGTGTTCTCAACGTGCAGTGCTCTTTCGGAGAGTTATGCCTGCAGCGTTTGAGAACCTTGCGATTGCTCAGCACCGAGATACGTTGCGGTATGCAACTATTCGAGGAGGAGGTTATCGACCATCGATTCGTAGGTTCCGCGTGGGAGACTACGTCTACCTACAGCAGACTGCACCGACTACGTTGGATGTGACGGCAGGACGCACTATCCTGCGAGTGCGAGAGGTGTTACCTTCTGGAGTTCTCATGTTGGAGGGTCGTGACGGTGTCGTTTGGAAGGATCATGTGCGCAACTGTGCGCCATGCCACCTTCCAAACGTGGATGGTACTATGGACCCAAGCTTGGCGATTGTACGTGCCGGCTTGAGGTGCATGTTATGTGGGTCAACTGATCAGGCGGCCCATATGTTGGTGTGTGATAGGTGTTCTAGGGGATGGCACATGTCGTGCTTGACTCCACCTATCGATGTTGTTCCTACTGGACGGTGGGTTTGTCCTCGATGTACTTCAGAGGGTAGATGACTTGATCTTCACATGTTATGAATTGCAGATAGGCGACTAACGATGGGGCGACATAGCACCCGGCCTACTGGTTCGCGCACCCCCGAAGGTGCATAGCATGTAGTTGTAGATAGGGCTACCTGGGAGTCAGAGGGGCCTGACCGCCAGCTAGGGGGGCGAGTTGTGATACCTTTGTGTGTGGACACTCTCGTTCCTTGTGTATGTATGTGTGAGTTGTGAGTAGAGCATGTCAGCGATGTATGATGTATGGCGATACTGAGTCGCACGACAGCTGTCATGGCTCGAGACGTTGGGTCGATTTGAGTGGAGACACGTTGAGTTCGAGTTGGAGTCGGGGAACGTTGGGAGTCGGCTAACGTTGGGCCGCGGCAGACGGGCGAGGAACGTTGGATAGAGTCGACACCTTCCGTGGGTTATATTCGTGGCGAACTCGAAGAACTGTCAGTTCTTCGAGTTGAGCCTTACGCGTCGGGGTTTTTCCCCTTAGCTTCGACTTTTAGTCTACCTACGGGTAGTGAGTTTGGCTTGACTCTTTGTGTAGTTATGTTTCGACATTTTTAGTTGTGATACCTTTGTGTGTGGACACTCTCGTTCCTTGTGTATGTATGTGTGAGTTGTGAGTAGAGCATGTCAGCGATGTATGATGTATGGTGATACTGAGTCGCTCGACATCGCGTTCCTCCGCACGCTCCGCCGAAGGCGAACTCCTTCCGCCGAAGACGGATTTCCCGGCGGACTTCCCGCCGGCTCTAAACTCCATCCGCCTGTGCGTAGGCGCTGAACGCCAGCGCCGAAGATGTCCGTCGGCATAGGTGCATCGCCGTAGGCGCAGCGCCGAAGGCGGCTGTGCCGAAGGTGTTGACTGCGGTCAACGAATATCGTCTCGTCTGTCAATCTCTCCCGTCCCTCCGCAGGTGCTCTCGCCTCCAAAGTTCCGTCCCGTGGAGGGCGCACCTGTCCGTTCCGCAGTAGGCGTTGAGCCGAAGGCGGACCGTACGGATTCGCTACCCCGTAGGTACTTACCTAATCTTGATGCGCTGGCGCCGTAGGCGCCGTACGAGCTTCACCCCCGAAGGCAAACTTCTAGGGCCGAAGGCGGATATTCCGAAGATGGCAAAGTGCCTACGCGCAGGCGAATTCCTTCCGCCGAAGGCGGATTTCCCGGCGGACTTCCCGCCGACGACGAACTCCTTCCGCCTGTACATAGGCATTCGTCTTTGCATCTTCCGACAGTCACAACTCCTTGAGTCCTCATCCGTTCCAGGCGTTCTTGAGCTCGTTAGAACGAGCGTGTCGAGGTCTTTTCAATGAGACCCTGAGCAAGTCAAGGCGTTGTGAATTGCATAAGCTCTAAGGGATTCCTCTAGCGCCGAAGGCGGATTATGCGCCTTGCGCCGAATGAGAACTCCTTCAGAATCGATCGTTCAGGTCGGGCGCCTGTTCCGGACATTGCGCCCAACTTCTGGATTCTACGAGATCATGCGAGATCCGCGATTATCCATCTTCACTCTATTTAAATGTACCGATCACCATTTACACGGCTGCTGCGGTACTGTTTTCCAAAATTGTTTTAAATTCCGCACAAAAACAAAAAGTGGGTTACCACAACAGTTGAAAGAAAAGGAAATAAAATGTTTTGATTGCATCATGAATTGTTCCGACCATCCACTTCAGAGTAAAATTCTTCAAAGATTACACATGGAGCGTGACAAAGCTACCGAGCTGTAGTCACGTATCTAAGAATTTAGTCATATTCTTACATCTTGACCCTTTTTTTTCAAAGACTTCGCAACATCTTCAACGCAGAATTACGGAGTCTCTCTAATCACATGCCAATCATTTGACCAACGAGGTTTGCACAGCCGTATTCATCTCTTCAAGAGCCTGTCGCTTGAAAAGTACACATTGAGTGTTACGAAGGACAGGTGAAGAACGCCGATGCTAGCACATCTTGAACATATGGTCGGAACATGCAGCGTTCGAAATTGCACTCGTGTTTAAACAAGGCTACCAACTGTATAAAAGTAATCTAATCTGATCTTTATTCCTGTCCATTCTACGGCTGTTGTATCCTCATCATTCAGAACAATCATTTTGGGATATGTATCAAAATTCAAGGCTGACAACCCAATGTTTAAGTGAAGGGATTTCATCATGGTGAGACTTGCAACAAGCCGAACTTAAAACTTTGTTCTCAAAATATAATTTGATATATTAGCCAAAGAGAAATCTTACTCAGAAACATAACTGTGCGGTTGACATGATTGCAAACATTATGAAAGACTCTTACAAGTGAAAATCTAAGGAAGATTTGCAGACGTTCATATTGCATGAGGGTCTAAACATATCCTTGTCAATTACATAATGACATTCTTACCTCCTTCAAATACTAAACTGTCAAAATTCCACTACTAAGACCTTTATGCATGCACTCCTCGCACACCCATGCATGCCCACCTAAATCTAGACTCACGTATTTCACCTGATACAACTTGAAGATTGCGGAATAGCTATCTCGAAGCTGAGGCGCAAGAATTTGCTGAATCCTCAGCCATGCTTCTTTGAGCTCCATGCTTTCCCCACCTTTTTGAACTGCCCTACGATCACTATCGCTAATGCCTTCTAATTTAACAATATCAGATTTTAAATCCTCCCAGTCTGGAACTACTTGGGCCAAAGTGAGAGTTTTATCCAGTCCAGCCTTCACAACATAAAAGATGATTTTGTATAAAATTTCAATAGTTTTTCGAATCCAAGCGCAATTCTCCCGATCCAAGCGTATTTTCAAACCTTCTTGATCTTGGACTTTGTGAAACCCAGTCACCGACTCACACATCAAGTGTAATCGAACGGTCGTCCCGACATGCAAAAGTGCACTTAACCTATAAAAAACGCCAACATCGTTTGTCACGTAAGGTCTCTTTGGAGTTCTCGCCTGCTGAAGCGATTGAGGATACTCAATCCGCTTGTCTACTTTAGACATGAAGTCCATCAACCTTGGCTGTAATTCATGATGAAAAGTGAGTATTTGTCCCAGCTTCATCTCCATTGATCTCAACCTCTCATCCACATTAAAGGAGTTGGACCTATCAGGTCGGTCTGAATAACTCGAGTTGCCAATCCTGTTCTTACTTTCAGTGTAAGATTGATACAAATCATTGCTCACGCTTATGAAGGCTTGCCGAAATGATTCCAATTGTTGAATGCACTTCTGTCGGATCTCATTCACAACCGCTTCCACACCGCTCTCATTCACAACCGCTTCCACATCGCTCTCCGGCAGTAAATCCTTAGCTCTTTCAGATTTTACCGATGTGTGCCCTTTAATCGCGGGCCAAGAGTGCTCATAGTTGAACAAATCTTCCTCCTTTACCATGTGCAACCTATCCGGCGCAATATCCTCAAGTTTGTCCTTGATGCTACCAATGAAGTTTGATTTGAGCTCTGCAATCAAAATGACTCCTCTAAGATGACTCGGAATTAGCATCTTTACGCAATGTGTTTGGATCACACTAAGCACTAACGTCACCCCAGGACAGCCTTTGGATGATGCGCAAAATGATTTCAACTCCTCGACGATATGCTTCATCACGTATTGCAGAGCCTCCGACCTTGATTTACGCTTCGAGCGTAACATCATAACGTCCACGTAATTGTGGGATGTTCCTTGCTCGATGTAGACTTCGTACCCATCAAGGAAAAGTCGCATATGATGTCGAGAGCAGATCACATTCTTCTCGGAAACATGCAACTCTGATATCAACTTGCTTCTCATGGACATCTACAATGATACAAAATTTAACAAAATTGAGCTGCGCATTCCAAAAATTGAATTCATCTTATGAAAAAGGAACATCACATTCATCAATCACAAGTTACAATCACAACTTCACAAATTCAATCTTCTCACGATATATATGAAATCACCTGGAAGCATGGGAAAAAAGCAGCGGTCAATGACATTGTTCTTCGATCTTGGCATTGAATCCGGATGCTGACAAACTGTGAAGTCTCATCCCTAGTTTCCCAAGCCAGTTTTTGAGGCTTCTGCTCTTCCGTGCTTGCATGCTCAGGGATGAAAGAAGGAATGAAATACTGAGAGGTATCTTCCACCTTGAAACACAAATCTAAATTGATAAGGATGTCTTCAAGCACTGTAATAACCCACCAAAGGCTAAAACTGCAGTATGGTGGTAAAAAGATCGAACCCACAGGGACAGAGGCAACACACAGAGTAAAAGTGTCACATTTAACAGACTTTTGGTAGAGTTTGAATTCTAGGCGACTGTCACTCCCAGAAATACTGCAGTGCTCGACTCGGAGGCTCGACTCGGAGGAGGAACTCAACTCGGAGGATGCTCGGAGGATGCACGGTACAGCTTGGTCACTCAACACACACACACACACACACCTGAAACTGGCAAAAAGCACAACTCGGAGGTCGGTCAGGACCTCCGCTTCGGATTTCAGGAGGAAAGTGTCTCGCAAGTTCACTCAGAGGTTCTGCAGGAAGTGCCTCCCACTCCGGCTTTTACTGCCCTTCCGCCAGGAACTAGCGGGGGTACCCGGACTGGACTTCTCACTTCGGAACGAAGCCTCTACGTACGCCGTGGACGTCACCCTCGACTATCACACAAAACGCAGGGAGTGCAGACCCGACTGAGAACTTACTGAAAACACGATCCAGTAACACACACACAACCTGAATTACAAACCAAGGTTTACACGAAGTAATTAAACTTCACATTGGCATTCAGGGGAAACTTCCCGTAGGAGTACAATCAGGATATGTCACTCGAAGGAGTAAGGGGGAACTGTTCAAGTCTCTAACTCGCAGCCGGCTCTGAGCATCAGAAATCACCCGCAGGTGCAGATCCGCACTACTCAAGTCTCTAACCGGGTGCGAGCTCTGAACATTCAGCCGAAGGCCTTCAACTACAACATACGGTAACTTCGCTATGTTGCAGCTTCTCTACGTGGTGCCAGGACCAAAATGCACAAACACGCCAAGAAAGTGAGTTCCTGATCTGCACTTCCGAAACTGGAAGAGTCCCAAGGCAAAACGCCTTGATCTACTTTATACCCTCAAAAGATCCTAACTAGCACTACGCTATCCTATCTACCACTCGCAGCATCTGCGCGAAACCAAACTACTCTACTGCACTCAGCAGATCCGGTGCTGCGCCTCCTGCGCGCCGGACTGCTCCGCGTACTATCTCTACCCTGCCAGTCTTCCGACCGGCTGCGTAACCCCAGGCGTCGGAGCGCTGCAGTGACTTCCGACTGCAAGTGCGCCATAGTGTCGCGCGCACCCGACAGAAAAGTTTCTAATTTCCTTGCCACTCGCCGCCGACTCCGACTGTCACCTTCCGTCAATGCCGCCGCCCGAAGCTCGAACTCCCGGAGTGTAACCCTCTCTTGAGCTGCCACCTCCCAATGGGTGTATCCGTTTAGACAACGAGTCACCCGTGCCGCCAACTCTTCTCGTGCCCTGCAGCTGCTCTCCACCTCTGCCAGCTGCATTTCTAAATCCGCACGTTGTGCCCTCAAATCCGAGCACTCGGTTTGCAAGCTGCACAACAACTCCTCATCCTCCTTGCGGGCTCGTTGACTTTCCTCTAAGGCGCGCGTCTGGCGCGCAAGCTCGGCTGCTAGGACTTCGTTCTGTCTCCGCTCCTCCTGCAGTTCCGACTCGATCCTTGCCCGTATTAGTTCGGCCTCCGCCTGACTCTTCGTCGCCGCATCCTCCTTCTGCTGCTGCAAGGCTTGGTACAGCTTCTGGGTGACCGCCAGGTGTTGTCGGAGGGCGGTGTTCCTATCCACATATACTCCGCATCTAGAGGCCCACCTTGCCACCTTGCTCCTCGTCCTTCGCCTGATTGTCTCCACATAAGACTGCGGTTTTAAGGCACTTCCGTATTTGGATGTCTTGCGATCCAGATATCGCAGGAGTGGAACTATCTGTTCGCACAGCACCCCTGTTGGCGTTTTCTGCACTGACTCCTCTTCTTGCTCTTCCGAGCTCGTATCATCCTCAGTCGCGAGGATTTCAGTCGCCACCGAATCCCTTGGCGACTCCCTGGAACTGTGGCGCGCAGCAGCTTCTGCTGCGACTGCTGCTCCACTGCCTGCTAAAATATCCAGGGCAGTGGGAGATCCCACTGCTTGAGCCCCTGTTCCGGCTCGATCTTCGGTTTGTGAAGGGGTCGACGCCGCAGTGACTTTTGTCGCTCTTGCACCGCCCGCTTCTGCTGCCTGTCCTTCCGGCACAATCTGCGCGGAAGGTGTCCTTGCTGAAGGTGCGTCCGCCGAAGGCGTCCGCACACTGGTCGTTGGCTCCATCCGTCTCGCAGTCGGCGAATCCGGCTGACTCTCTGTTGTCCGACTCGCAGTCGGCCGGCCAGCAGTTGTCCGACTGGGAGTCGGATACACCCTGCGCGTCTTGACTCCACTTGGCCTACTTGTTGGTGGCGTTCTTCCAGAAGTGCCTTCCGCCGAAGACGACCCTCTGAGGATTGTTGGCTCGTCAGCCAAACTCTCTTCCGCCTCCGGCCTGCTGTCCGGTTCAACGCGCCGTTCAGTTGGCCTTCCTTCCGTCTGTCGACCTTCAGTCATCCGACTCGCAGTCGGCCGGCTGTCAGTCCGTCCATCTCCTCCCGAAGGCCGTGGTGCCTTCTGTGCAGAGGTTTCTGCCGTCTTCCCTAGAACCTGAGTGATTATCTCTTCCTGTGTGAGATTCCGCCGGGTCGGAGTTCGCCTGGTCTCCTCAGTAACAGTTGGCATTCTGCGTGCCCTCTGTTTTGGTCGACTATGAGGCTCGGGGGTGGGCCGACCACGAGTCGGCGCAGCTGGTACTTCCGGCTGCCTGTCCTCAGGTCTCTCATCCCACTTCCGCTTGCGCGGAATGCGCTCACTTCGACGTTCTTCTGCTGCTCTGGCTGGAGCCGGAGCCGGAGGCGTACTGGCAAGTTCCTCGTCCGGATCCGTGTCTACTTCGGCCTCCCTCGAATATCTACCTGGATAAGACCGGCTCAGCTGCGGAAACCGAGTTTTCTCAGCATTCGTCAAACATCCCATCGCCCGGTAAAACACGATTAAGTAAGGCGATAGATGATTGAGCGTTCCTCCCCTCTCTTCTTGCGCATGTTGGCGCGTCACCTTCCACAGAAGTCGTGCCCAATGCACCGGAGCTCCTGACAACACTAGCTCCACGAACTCTACCTGCCAACCATGCATGTAAGCGGTCTTGGTCGGCTGCAATATCTGCAGCAATGCTGTCGCGACATTTCTCCGCAATCGATCCTTGTAATCCCGAGTCCGGAAACCGTTCTTGGGATGTCTAGCCACCTTGAAGAGCTCATTGTAAGAGACTTCTTCCTCTTGGGACACTTTCACGCTGTCGGCCTCGAAGAGGAGATCCCCTTCCTCGCCGGCACACCTGCCCAACACCTGCGCCCAATTGCCAATTTCCCATCTCTCTGGGTGTGGGCGAAATCCGCGAGAAGGCTTGTGTCTCTCTTGCAGATACTCGCGCACCATCTCCGGACACGTCCAATTCCACCCCCATAGGAGAAAATCGAGCTTCAACCTCAACAGCACATCTTGAAATGCGCGTAGACCGATCTGCGGCACCCTGAGTGGAGACACTCGCAGCTGGGGAACCTTCGACATTGCGTTGCCTGCACACACACAAACGTTCTCCCTTTCGCTCGCTCTCTCACAATCGCCACTGCGCGTCGGCCACTCAAGCACTGACTGCTCACTCTCTCTACGCTCGTTCGAGATCGCTACTCCAATTCTTTCAAGGTCCGCCAAGATCCTTGCGCAACTCGTCTCCGCACTCTCTACTCTCACTGCAGGTCGCTCCGCCCTTGCGCGTAATCTTGGAACTGGAAATCGCAAAGTCAAGAATGAGAGAATGAGACTGGAGCGCAGTCTTTTCTTCTCCGATTTCAAGAACGTCCAACGTTCTTACTGGTTGCAACGTACGCAGCCGGCTATACGGCTTAACGGTTCGCCCTTTGCATGCGCGAATTCACGTCTCCGCATTGCGCGCATTCGCATGCTTAAACGTTGAATTCTCCCGCCGCCGCCACCTTCCGGACTCGAGTCCGCTGCAGGGTATACGTCGGCCCTGTTGTCTTTTCCTAACCCGCCCTTCTCCGGAGGCGTGTCGCCGCTGGTGCGTTCGTTATCCGTCAGCGCAACTCATGCCAGCGCATCCGGCCGTCAGCGCCACGTCGGAGGCGTACATCCGACCGGCGCTTTCCTTCCATGAACAGCCGCCAAGGGCGCTTCCGACTCTGAGTTGGTTTCCTTCTGTGAGCGCGTGATTCCGCCGAAGGCGCATCGCCGAGGGCGTACGGGAATCCTTTCCGGCTGTGAACCCTAGCGCGAACGGCGCATGTCCGGCTACGAGTTTTCCGACGCTCATAACTTCTCCATTCCTGATCCATCTCCGGCGCTCTTGGACTCGTTAGAACGAGCGTCCCGAGCTCTGTCTAATGCAACTTCCACCAACTGGATCTACCGTGTATCCCGATTGTTATGAAGGTTTTCCCTTTCCGCGCTAGCGGCGCTTCGCCGAAGGCGCACTCATGGTCGGATGCCTTTAGAGGTCCGGGCCCTTCCCCTGACGTCTTTAGCACAACCTCCTCCTGAGGTGTCTGCGCCGGAAGCGTAGCTTCCTTATACGCTAGAGGCGCGTGAGTAGAGACACCTCAAAAAGGAGCTTTTGCCGAAGGCGCCGAAGACGTTGGCGTTGGTACATCCGACTACGTGATTCTTTGTGCCCTCGTGACGATCTCATCAATCCACTCTATTTAGCGTACCCTTCTCTAGCTACAAACACTGCTTTGGTACTAGTTTTCTAAAATTGTTTAAATTCTGCAAAAAAAACAAAAAGCGTGTTACCACATGCCCCCCTCCTCAATTGTGAGCGCCCACGCGAACATTTACACGTGGTATTTCTTCAGACGCCATCCGTTCACGCGGGTGCCTAACCATTCTCCCGTCAGTTCTGCGAGTTGGATGGATCCATTTGGAAAAACTTCTATCACCTTGTAAGGTCCCATCCACCTCAAGTGGAGCTTGCCTGGAAATCTAGCATGTCTGCTATCGTATAGCAGAGCCAAATCGCCCTTCTCCAGCAGTACTGGTTTGATTCTTCGATCGTACTTCTCCTTCCGCCTGAGTTGTAATTGCTTTGTCCGATCTTCGGCCTCTTGACGTCTTTCCTCCAGTGCCATTACCTCTTGCAGTCTATATGCCTGACTTTCTTCCGCGTCCAGCCTTCTCTGATCTAAGGTCCTCTTGGTAGGTATCTCGAATTCGATGGGTAAGATCGGATGCTGCCCATAAACTAGGAAGTAAGGTGTTTGCCTGGTGGTGACTTTTTCTGCCGTTCTATATGCCCATAAGGCGGCCGGTAGCTTGGTGTCCCAGTCATGAGCATGGTTTACAGTTACCTTGAGGAGTATCTTACAGAGTAATCCATTGGACTTCTCTGTCAGACCATTAGCCTTTGGGTTGTATGGAGTAGTCTTCCGATGCTTAATCTGGAAGTGCCGCGTCAAACTCTCTATCACCTGATTCAGAAAGTGCGTCCCTCTGTCACTGACTATTTCTAGGGGGCACCCGTAGCGGGTGATGATTGATTCGAATATGAACCGTGCCACTGCGGCTGCGTCATCGTGCCTTGTGGCTTCTGCCTCCACCATCTTGGTCGCATAGTCTGTTGCTACCAATATGTAGCGCCTGCGCGTGCCTTTAGTGACAAGTTGTATTGGTCCCACGAAGTCGATCCCCCATTTTTCAAATGGTGCTAATGGCATGATTGGTGTAAGAGGCCATCTCGTGGTCGGAGTCGGCCTTCCCGTCCTCTGGCAGCTGTCGCATTTGCGAACGTAGTCGTGTACATCTTTGAACATCGTCGGCCACCAGTATCCTGCATTCACAATTTTGGTCACTGTGTTTCTGGTGGCGTAGTGACCACCAGCGTCTTCTGTGTGCATGGCTTTGACAACTCGCGGTACTTCAGACTCCTCTAGACATCTGCACAACCTCTCGTCTGCCATTTTCTTGAACAAGACCCCCTGTTGAAGCTGGTAAGGTCCCGCTTTATGAACGAAGACTGTGCGCTGCTCCGCATCCAATCCTTCCGGACATTGGAGTGTGAGCAGAAACCTGTATAAGTCCGCGTACCTGGACTCATGGCTGGCGGACAACTGAAAAAGTTGTTCGTCGGGAAAATCATCCACTACTTCCTCCTCTATGGGTTTGGTCCATAGTCGGGAGAGGTAGTCCGCGTTCTCATGGTGAACGCCTTTCCGTGTCTGTACAGTGTAGGTGAATTCCTGCAGCAGTAGCACCCACCTGGCAATTCGTCCGGACAGATCCGCCTTCTTCACCAGGTGCTGTAAGGCGTAATGATCTACATGAAACACGAACTCATAGCAGATCAAATAATGTCGGAACTTCTTACAGGAGTACACCATTCCCAACGCCTCCCTCTCAGTTGTCGTGTACTTCTTCTCTGCTGCTGACAACTGACGACTCGCGAAGTAAATCGGGTAGTCTTTCTTGTTGTCGTCCTTCTGACTGAGAACCACCCCGATTGCAAACGCCGACGTGTCTACATAGACATGGAAAGGTCTGTTCCAATCCGGACTTCTCAGAACCGGAGCAGTCGTCAGTTTGGCCTTGAGCGTTTCAAAGGCCAGCTGTTGCTCCTTGCCCCACACATAGGGTTCATCCTTCTTAAGCAGCTTTGTCAGATCGGCTGCCAAGATGGCATACATATTTATGAACCTTCTGTAATAACCTACATGGCCAAGGAAGGCCCTCAACTCACGCAGATTCGTTGGCGGCTGCAGTTCGAGAATAATCTTCACCTTCTCTACATCCACTGCAATGCCATCGGACGAAACTCGGTGCCCCAGCAGGATTCCGCTGGTCATGAAAAAGAAACATTTCTCAGGGTGTAAGGACAAGCTGCTCTCCCTACATCTGTCGAACGTTTGCCGAAGATGGTTAAGGTGCTCCGACCTCTTACCGAAGACACAAAAGTCGTCGATGAAAATTTCTAGGAACTTCCTCAGGTGCTCTTGGAAGATGTTTGTCATCATCCGCTGGAACGTCGCTGGCGCGTTGCACAGACCGAACGGCATCTTGTGATAAGCATAGGTTCCCCAGTCGGTTGTGAAGGTTGTTTTGTCCTTGTCCTGTTCCCTGATGGACACCTGGTTGTAGCCGGAAAATCCGTCTAGAAAACTGTAGCATTCATGCCCTGCTACATGGTCCAGAATAGAGTCCGTGAAAGGGAGAGGGTGATGGTCCTTCCTCGTTGCTGCATTCAGCTTCCTGAAGTCCTGGCACACCCGGATCTTACCCGTCAGTTTCTTGGGTACGATCACGATAGGCGACACCCACTCGCTACTAAGTACCGGGTAGATGATTCCTGCGCTCAGGTACTTATCGATTTCGTCCTTCACCAATAATGAATATTTTGGGTTGAGCCTGTATTGGCGTTGGCGAACCGGAACTGCCTCGTCCAACAAGTCGATCCTGTGCTCTCCATACCTTGCAGGTATGCCTTTCATGTCTTCAATCCTCCATGCGAAGACATCCTCATACTGGCGAAGAAACGCCTGTACCCTGTTCAACTCTTCTCCTTGTACCTGGCTTGACACCTTCAAGCCTTTACCTGGACTGAGCTGCAGTTCGCAGCAATCACTCGGGTCAACAATCCCCTCTGTGTGACTGATCTCGCTTCTGCCCAGTCCGGCTGCTAGTTGCTATTCGTCATCCGGATACACCTCGTCTCCTTCCTCCTCAATGGAGCAGCAAGTGACGTAGCCCACAAAGTCTTCCGACGTTTCGGTCTCTAAAGTGCATGATGAGCTGGTCTCCCCTCCGGTTGTGTAACCGGAGGTGGTGGAAGGTGTTTCGCCTTCATGAGGTACCTTGGTCCACGGTACGGTAATGACAGTCGGAGGGTCAGCAGGGCTACGGAACTGTAATCTCTTCCTACTCCAGTCACACCTTGCTTTGGCATCGTATAGCCAAGGTCTGCCAAGCAGCACATCATAACCTTTCTTCATCAGAGGTTGCAGTATTATGTAGGACAGTTGAAAGTCCACTCCTCCAATGTTGGTTCTCACATTGCTCAACATTCCTAGTGGCATTCTGCGTGTTTGATCGGCCAGTCGCAATACTCGGGATGTAGGCTCGAAGGTCTGGAATCCCAAGGAGTTCGCTGTCTCCTCGGTCATGATATTCACGCCCGAGCCGGAGTCCACTGGTACCTTCTGAATGACACAACCTCCGATCTCTACTTCGATCTCTGGAGGTCCCAGGTCTCCCCCTTCCACTCTGTACACATCCGGAAGTTTCTCTTTTCGGGGTTTGCGTGGTCTGCGCAACGAAAGCATCAGCATCCTCCTGTACGTCTTATTGTCTTCCAACAACTGGTGGAAGGAAATATTTGCCCTCTGGCTCCCCATGTCTTTCACTATGTCGTAGGGAGTGTTGGAAGTCACGGCCGGAAGTTTCCCTGTACTCGCGGTCGGAAGGGGTGTAGGGGGCCTAACCGCCTTCCGGTCGTCGGATGTCATTCCGGCGTTCAGTGCTTCCTTGATGAGGTGACTCACCTCATCTTTGATGTCCGGAAGGTAATCTCGAGTCCGGAACTCTTCTGAATACCTATCCGCCTTTTCTGAGTTCTGCTCCGGCTGGGTGTTTCTCATAGCCGGAGGTGTACCCGGCCTTCTCCTCGGGCCTTCTCTAACTTCTTTAGACTTCCTCCTCTCTTCCCTACGCTCGAGGCGGCGAGTGTCCTCGTGGCCTTCTCCTTTCCTCTTCGAACTTCGGGTTTCTACCCGACCGCACATTACTTCTTCCTCTGGCCATACTTCGTTTTCTTCAGCTGGGTCCAGACTCAGTTCTACCTGGTTGACCTGCACTTCTTCCTTGCCAGGTGTTGCTACGAAACGCACGGTTGGCCTAGGGATTGGTGGCTGGTCGCATTCAGCTGCTGTATGTCCGGACTTCTTGCAATTGCTGCACAATGGTGCATACCCCATTGGCCTCCTCGGGTGGGGACAACTTGGCGCGTAATGCCCCATGTCTCCGCAGTTGTAGCAACCATCGAATTGTGCTCGAGGTCGGTTATTTCCTGTGTGATTTCCTGGAGGTGCCATGCGTCTTGGTGGGAGTGTACCCGCCATTTCCCTTGGAACAAAGCGCGGTATATGCACCGGTGGGTTCGGAGTTGTAGCTGGAGCTGTCTGTACCGAGTAGGCGGTGTCCTCAACCTGCTCAGCATAATACATAGGCGGCTCAGCATAATACATGGGGGTCTCCCACTGTGGTGCCCATTCGACCGCATTCACTGGGTAAGATGGCCTCGCGGACATGCACTCCGTGTTGGCATGCCCCACCTGTCCGCACGTAGTACACCAGAGATTTGCTCGTTGTCTCGCAGGTGATTTACGTCGGTCTTGGCCTCCCACTACATGAACTTTCAGGTCCGCAAAATTCTTCACCAGGTTGTCTACCTTGGCTGCGATGTCCCCTTGAGTCTTCACTGGGATTCCCTTACCTCGATCCTTCTTCTTGATCGCACTGCGTTTCTTCTTCCGTCTTTCTTCTTCTGAAGATGACGAGTCCTCTTCCTCCTCCGAGGAAGAACTTGATTCGGAGGAGCTTGATTCTTCTGTCGAGGAAGGCGAGTTCCTTCTCTTCCGACGTCCGCCTTGCGACTTCTTCTTCGTCGACCGTCGGTCGCGTCTTCGAGTGTCAAGGGTTGACGTCTCAAAGGTCTCCGCGGAAGCTATCACATCTTGGATTGTGTCAGTCTTGCCTCTCCTACAGAAGGTCTCCATTTCTCTTGAGAGCCCCGTCACATACCAATCCACTGCCTGTTGTACCGAATACGGTTCTCCCGGGCCTGTCTTCGGAATTCGATCTAGGAGGTCTTGGAATCTCTCCGTGTAGTCTCGAAGATTCTCCTTCCGCTCGCGTCGAAGATTTCGAAGCCGGGTCAGAACTCGACTGTCGTATCCGAGTTCGCGGAACCGCTTCAGAAACTTTTCCTTGAGCTGAGCCCAGGTCCGGATGCCAGTGGGGTCGGTGCTCTCATGGTTGTACCAGCTACGCGCTCGTCTGCGTAGCAGGCTAGGAAAGATTCGTAATCTGTCTTCATCACTGGTCTCACGATTGGCGATGGAGACAGACTCGAAGAGCTTTATGTATGAATCTGCATCATCGTCGTCGCCCGTTCCCGTGTATCTTGGATACGAATGTTTGGTGGTAGGTTGGGAAAACACCTGGCGGAGATTGGCTTGATGTTCTGCCATCGGTGATCCTGTCGACGGACTGATCCTAGGTTGGCCAAACTCAGGAAGAGTTCCCGTCGGAGGGATGTCCAATAGAACTGTTAGCTCAATGCTCTCGGTAGGTGAACTGGAACGCCTTTGTCTTCCAGTAGTCGGTGATGGCGATCTTTCTGCAGAGTCCTCACTGGGAGTCTTCTTTTTAGTTCGCCGTTTTGTTTCCACGGCTTTTTCTGAATCTCGACGGAGTTTCCGTGTGGCTCTCGCACTCAGGTTTCCCACACTATCGCTCGTCGACATTCACCGAGCATTGCTGCTCAAGGTTTCTGGTGTTGACGCACTGTCCCCGGCAGCGGCGCCAAAAAGAAGTTGTCGGCTCCTTATGTAATAACCCACCAAAGGCTAAAACTGCAGTATGGTGGTAAAAAGATCGAACCCACAGGGACAGAGGCAACACACAGAGTAAAAGTGTCACATTTAACAGACTTTTGGTAGAGTTTGAATTCTAGGCGACTGTCACTCCCAGAAATACTGCAGTGCTCGACTCGGAGGCTCGACTCGGAGGAGGAACTCAACTCGGAGGATGCTCGGAGGATGCACGGTACAGCTTGGTCACTCAACACACACACACACACACACCTGAAACTGGCAAAAAGCACAACTCGGAGGTCGGTCAGGACCTCCGCTTCGGATTTCAGGAGGAAAGTGTCTCGCAAGTTCACTCAGAGGTTCTGCAGGAAGTGCCTCCCACTCCGGCTTTTACTGCCCTTCCGCCAGGAACTAGCGGGGGTACCCGGACTGGACTTCTCACTTCGGAACGAAGCCTCTACGTACGCCGTGGACGTCACCCTCGACTATCACACAAAACGCAGGGAGTGCAGACCCGACTGAGAACTTACTGAAAACACGATCCAGTAACACACACACAACCTGAATTACAAACCAAGGTTTACACGAAGTAATTAAACTTCACATTGGCATTCAGGGGAAACTTCCCGTAGGAGTACAATCAGGATATGTCACTCGAAGGAGTAAGGGGGAACTGTTCAAGTCTCTAACTCGCAGCCGGCTCTGAGCATCAGAAATCACCCGCAGGTGCAGATCCGCACTACTCAAGTCTCTAACCGGGTGCGAGCTCTGAACATTCAGCCGAAGGCCTTCAACTACAACATACGGTAACTTCGCTATGTTGCAGCTTCTCTACGTGGTGCCAGGACCAAAATGCACAAACACGCCAAGAAAGTGAGTTCCTGATCTGCACTTCCGAAACTGGAAGAGTCCCAAGGCAAAACGCCTTGATCTACTTTATACCCTCAAAAGATCCTAACTAGCACTACGCTATCCTATCTACCACTCGCAGCATCTGCGCGAAACCAAACTACTCTACTGCACTCAGCAGATCCGGTGCTGCGCCTCCTGCGCGCCGGACTGCTCCGCGTACTATCTCTACCCTGCCAGTCTTCCGACCGGCTGCGTAACCCCAGGCGTCGGAGCGCTGCAGTGACTTCCGACTGCAAGTGCGCCATAGTGTCGCGCGCACCCGACAGAAAAGTTTCTAATTTCCTTGCCACTCGCCGCCGACTCCGACTGTCACCTTCCGTCAATGCCGCCGCCCGAAGCTCGAACTCCCGGAGTGTAACCCTCTCTTGAGCTGCCACCTCCCAATGGGTGTATCCGTTTAGACAACGAGTCACCCGTGCCGCCAACTCTTCTCGTGCCCTGCAGCTGCTCTCCACCTCTGCCAGCTGCATTTCTAAATCCGCACGTTGTGCCCTCAAATCCGAGCACTCGGTTTGCAAGCTGCACAACAACTCCTCATCCTCCTTGCGGGCTCGTTGACTTTCCTCTAAGGCGCGCGTCTGGCGCGCAAGCTCGGCTGCTAGGACTTCGTTCTGTCTCCGCTCCTCCTGCAGTTCCGACTCGATCCTTGCCCGTATTAGTTCGGCCTCCGCCTGACTCTTCGTCGCCGCATCCTCCTTCTGCTGCTGCAAGGCTTGGTACAGCTTCTGGGTGACCGCCAGGTGTTGTCGGAGGGCGGTGTTCCTATCCACATATACTCCGCATCTAGAGGCCCACCTTGCCACCTTGCTCCTCGTCCTTCGCCTGATTGTCTCCACATAAGACTGCGGTTTTAAGGCACTTCCGTATTTGGATGTCTTGCGATCCAGATATCGCAGGAGTGGAACTATCTGTTCGCACAGCACCCCTGTTGGCGTTTTCTGCACTGACTCCTCTTCTTGCTCTTCCGAGCTCGTATCATCCTCAGTCGCGAGGATTTCAGTCGCCACCGAATCCCTTGGCGACTCCCTGGAACTGTGGCGCGCAGCAGCTTCTGCTGCGACTGCTGCTCCACTGCCTGCTAAAATATCCAGGGCAGTGGGAGATCCCACTGCTTGAGCCCCTGTTCCGGCTCGATCTTCGGTTTGTGAAGGGGTCGACGCCGCAGTGACTTTTGTCGCTCTTGCACCGCCCGCTTCTGCTGCCTGTCCTTCCGGCACAATCTGCGCGGAAGGTGTCCTTGCTGAAGGTGCGTCCGCCGAAGGCGTCCGCACACTGGTCGTTGGCTCCATCCGTCTCGCAGTCGGCGAATCCGGCTGACTCTCTGTTGTCCGACTCGCAGTCGGCCGGCCAGCAGTTGTCCGACTGGGAGTCGGATACACCCTGCGCGTCTTGACTCCACTTGGCCTACTTGTTGGTGGCGTTCTTCCAGAAGTGCCTTCCGCCGAAGACGACCCTCTGAGGATTGTTGGCTCGTCAGCCAAACTCTCTTCCGCCTCCGGCCTGCTGTCCGGTTCAACGCGCCGTTCAGTTGGCCTTCCTTCCGTCTGTCGACCTTCAGTCATCCGACTCGCAGTCGGCCGGCTGTCAGTCCGTCCATCTCCTCCCGAAGGCCGTGGTGCCTTCTGTGCAGAGGTTTCTGCCGTCTTCCCTAGAACCTGAGTGATTATCTCTTCCTGTGTGAGATTCCGCCGGGTCGGAGTTCGCCTGGTCTCCTCAGTAACAGTTGGCATTCTGCGTGCCCTCTGTTTTGGTCGACTATGAGGCTCGGGGGTGGGCCGACCACGAGTCGGCGCAGCTGGTACTTCCGGCTGCCTGTCCTCAGGTCTCTCATCCCACTTCCGCTTGCGCGGAATGCGCTCACTTCGACGTTCTTCTGCTGCTCTGGCTGGAGCCGGAGCCGGAGGCGTACTGGCAAGTTCCTCGTCCGGATCCGTGTCTACTTCGGCCTCCCTCGAATATCTACCTGGATAAGACCGGCTCAGCTGCGGAAACCGAGTTTTCTCAGCATTCGTCAAACATCCCATCGCCCGGTAAAACACGATTAAGTAAGGCGATAGATGATTGAGCGTTCCTCCCCTCTCTTCTTGCGCATGTTGGCGCGTCACCTTCCACAGAAGTCGTGCCCAATGCACCGGAGCTCCTGACAACACTAGCTCCACGAACTCTACCTGCCAACCATGCATGTAAGCGGTCTTGGTCGGCTGCAATATCTGCAGCAATGCTGTCGCGACATTTCTCCGCAATCGATCCTTGTAATCCCGAGTCCGGAAACCGTTCTTGGGATGTCTAGCCACCTTGAAGAGCTCATTGTAAGAGACTTCTTCCTCTTGGGACACTTTCACGCTGTCGGCCTCGAAGAGGAGATCCCCTTCCTCGCCGGCACACCTGCCCAACACCTGCGCCCAATTGCCAATTTCCCATCTCTCTGGGTGTGGGCGAAATCCGCGAGAAGGCTTGTGTCTCTCTTGCAGATACTCGCGCACCATCTCCGGACACGTCCAATTCCACCCCCATAGGAGAAAATCGAGCTTCAACCTCAACAGCACATCTTGAAATGCGCGTAGACCGATCTGCGGCACCCTGAGTGGAGACACTCGCAGCTGGGGAACCTTCGACATTGCGTTGCCTGCACACACACAAACGTTCTCCCTTTCGCTCGCTCTCTCACAATCGCCACTGCGCGTCGGCCACTCAAGCACTGACTGCTCACTCTCTCTACGCTCGTTCGAGATCGCTACTCCAATTCTTTCAAGGTCCGCCAAGATCCTTGCGCAACTCGTCTCCGCACTCTCTACTCTCACTGCAGGTCGCTCCGCCCTTGCGCGTAATCTTGGAACTGGAAATCGCAAAGTCAAGAATGAGAGAATGAGACTGGAGCGCAGTCTTTTCTTCTCCGATTTCAAGAACGTCCAACGTTCTTACTGGTTGCAACGTACGCAGCCGGCTATACGGCTTAACGGTTCGCCCTTTGCATGCGCGAATTCACGTCTCCGCATTGCGCGCATTCGCATGCTTAAACGTTGAATTCTCCCGCCGCCGCCACCTTCCGGACTCGAGTCCGCTGCAGGGTATACGTCGGCCCTGTTGTCTTTTCCTAACCCGCCCTTCTCCGGAGGCGTGTCGCCGCTGGTGCGTTCGTTATCCGTCAGCGCAACTCATGCCAGCGCATCCGGCCGTCAGCGCCACGTCGGAGGCGTACATCCGACCGGCGCTTTCCTTCCATGAACAGCCGCCAAGGGCGCTTCCGACTCTGAGTTGGTTTCCTTCTGTGAGCGCGTGATTCCGCCGAAGGCGCATCGCCGAGGGCGTACGGGAATCCTTTCCGGCTGTGAACCCTAGCGCGAACGGCGCATGTCCGGCTACGAGTTTTCCGACGCTCATAACTTCTCCATTCCTGATCCATCTCCGGCGCTCTTGGACTCGTTAGAACGAGCGTCCCGAGCTCTGTCTAATGCAACTTCCACCAACTGGATCTACCGTGTATCCCGATTGTTATGAAGGTTTTCCCTTTCCGCGCTAGCGGCGCTTCGCCGAAGGCGCACTCATGGTCGGATGCCTTTAGAGGTCCGGGCCCTTCCCCTGACGTCTTTAGCACAACCTCCTCCTGAGGTGTCTGCGCCGGAAGCGTAGCTTCCTTATACGCTAGAGGCGCGTGAGTAGAGACACCTCAAAAAGGAGCTTTTGCCGAAGGCGCCGAAGACGTTGGCGTTGGTACATCCGACTACGTGATTCTTTGTGCCCTCGTGACGATCTCATCAATCCACTCTATTTAGCGTACCCTTCTCTAGCTACAAACACTGCTTTGGTACTAGTTTTCTAAAATTGTTTAAATTCTGCAAAAAAAACAAAAAGCGTGTTACCACAAGCACCTTTTCGTCCACACCTCCCCATCTATGTCGATGCTTTCCCAGAAACTCTTCTACAAAATATCCAGCAATCCAGCAAAGACACTCTCACTCACAAATCCGTCCTTGCTTGTGTATGCCTCACTTGACATCATGTTATCAGCAGACTCGGAGTCATCGGCTTGAAAGTGTTGACCCAAAGCTATCAGTTCACCCAAGAACGTATTGGTTAGCCAGTTGGGATCTACAATAACGAAATCAACATTGGGGATGTAAATGATGGATCCAACATCATTCAAGTAGGATATAATAGAGTCCATTATCCTTGAATGATCAACAGGGTGAAGAGATGATGATGGAATATATTGTGTCAAGCTAGGAGCACAGAAAGCATGAAACTCTTTGGATGGCCATAGAGGGTGAATTCTGTTCTTCTTGGTGTTTTTAACCAAGAGGGAAGTGAGTTGAAAACACAAATGGGGAACCTGTGGAGATTTGTCACTCAATAACTTTTCAAAAACTTCAAAAACATGACTCTTAAGAAGAATAACTTGCTTGTTATCACGAGCATCCACGTGAAAAAACTCTTGGCGAAGATCCACAAAATTTGCGAACCTTTTGGTAAGCTCCTCAACTATGGAGCGAGCCCAAGTCAAAGAGGGGAATCTTGTTTTATCTTTGTGTGAAATCACAACAATAACTTGGGGAAGATTATGTCCTGTGACCTTGGTGCTGGATGTAATAAAACTCAACCACTCCTCCAATTCTGTTCTAAAACAATGATCTGGTTTGTTCGAAGAAGTTTTGTTACAGAAAGGGCTATACACAAAAAGAAAAACACAAAAATTGTTGGTTTGGGGGAAGAGCACATTTTGAAGAGTGCGAAAAATCCATTGTCCCGCAAGATCCCAAACCGAGATTTGCATTTCTTCATCATTTTGTAGGAACTCCACTTCAATTCCTTTCATTCTGAATCTGTTCCATGTGCTTGCAAGCCAGCTTTTGCCTTGGATTACACTCATTAGGGTTCGACGCAATTGAGTCTTGCCTAGAGAGGAAAAAAATAATGACAACAAATACAACTTGTTACTTGAGATGATTTTTATAATTATATAATTCACTTCAAGAATTTCAAAATTTCAATAGAAATTTATCTCTTGATTGAATTAATCTGTATTTCTATTTTATTTTATTAAGTTTTGCACACAATTACGAATACATCTAGATTTAAAAACAAATTTCAATTTTAATTTTTTAAAAGTAACACGTTAGACTGCTAGCTTGCATACCTGGAGAAAGATATTGAGAATTCTGAGAGCACCTTACCTGCTCTAGGAGAGCCGCATAAGAAGAGTCGACCAGCTTTTGCAGCTCCAAATGTTAATTTGGCTTCTCGGAACACTGACATGTAGATGGCCCGCTTCCGGTTCTGCTTTAGCGCCTCTTGAATCTGCGACGCCTTTCCGTCCGTTTCCCACGAGGTTCCTCTGACATCGATTTTCTCGAGAGTTAAGTTGACTTGTAGGAGCCCCATCAAATCCCTGAACACCTCTTCGTCGAGTTTGGACTCAGGCAAATGCTTGTATTTGAACACCTCTGGGTTGTCACTCAAATCCAAGTGAGTGAGACTTGTGTTGCCTCGCAAGCACTGAAGCAGGTCCTTCCATACTCCCTTGAAAACATCTTTGTTATAAACAAATAATGATAGTCTCTTCAGGACTGAAGTTTCTCCAGATTTTCCATTCATGGACAGGATACTTCCCATTCTATCTTGGTTGGTACCTGAAGTGCAAGGATCATCCGCCACTATAAACAAAGATTCTAACGATTTGATTTCACCGCGTAGAACCCTACCTAATAGGTTTAATGATAACATCCATTCATCACGGTCATCCGAAATTTTTAGGGCAAGCCTCACTTTGGGGTCCTTGACAGCGGAGCTAGCAGCCCACACAAGGGCTTCTATTGACTTCCAGTCAACTTCCTCACTAGCGACAGTAAAAATCTCTAGAGCATTGTCACTTATGACTTCGCCGAGCTGGTGCCATTTCTCAGGACTCATCTGGAAGTTCCCCAAGGACACTTTCTTCAATGATGGGTTGGAAGTAAGGAGGTCCCTTATACAGTCTCCCAGTCTATCCATACCGAGTGTATCCAATCCGAACATATTGTTCAGCTCAAGACGTTTAATGGATCGGTTGCCATGATCTCCGGCCAAAGCTTTCACGAAGATGGTCGCTAAATTGCCATCATCTAAGTCAATTTTCTTCAGAGACGAGCTGTGGATCAAAGCCTGGGACACGATTCCAACGGTCTCTTCATCCATGTCGTACCTTGAGCCGCTTAAGCTCAACGTTTCTAATCGAGGAGCACAGTTGATTATGTCAGCCACAAGCTTCACTGCAGTCCGGTCCCCCCATGCGCTATGTAGTGCTAAAAGCTGAAGCTTAGAATCAGAATTTCCTCGCAGTCCTGAGGCAAGATTCAAAAAACATCTGGCAGTCAATGGGCAACTGAATATTTTCAAATGTGTTACGCTAGAGGAACTCAGAATTCTCCCCAGCTGTAAACACAAGCTCTCCCATTCCGTATCCGAACTCTCCACTTCCGTATCCGAACTCTCCCCACTATTCCAACAAACTTGAATACAGCGCAGAACGGTGCTAGATATAAAACCTCTGAGAACTACCTCCCACTCGCTAGCCGTCAACCTCGATATATCATATTCACAAATTGCTTCTACGAACAAATCCTCAAGTGTGTTGCAGTTGCCGATTGCCTCCAGCACTCGAAGGCGCAGTTTGCTTCGCCACCCTCTGATCGTCGAGAGCGATGCACGATTCGGAAATAACTTTCCGAATCGCGCATCGCATAAACGTGGAAGCGACCTTAGAGGCTCGCCTTTTCCTTCCAGACGCTGTATAAGGTCCTCGACCCTGCGGAGAAGCCCCGGTTCCTCGCCTGAGAATTCCATTTCCTGTGTCGCAAGTTCAGCGTCGACCTCGCGGGGAAGCTCCGGTTCCTCGCCTGAGGAGTCCATTTCTCGTGTCTCAAGTTCAGCGACGTGACTAACGATGGAATCACCTGCACCTTCCATTCTCTCCTCCACTCTCACAGAGAAGTAAACGTTTGCTGCTTGGATTGAGCGAGCCAAATGTAACCGAGCGTGAAAAAAAACCCCGATCCCAGTTCACAAGAAGAATTTGTGAATTTCACGTCGCAATGTCACAACTCGTGTGCATTTGTTTGCTAGGCATGAGACTTCTTGCGCGGTGCAACAGCAGCAACCCACAGAGTACTCCAATCTCTGCACATAAGTGGATCATGAGCAATCACCAATAACGCAAGGAGATTGTGCAAATTGAAAGTAGAATGCTGCTCAAACTCAGGATACAACAAGCAATGTGAATCAAAATGAAGCAAAACACCAGGATTCTGGTTCCAAGCAAATTCTTACATGGCAAAGGTTACTTCACATCTCTTGAAAATACAAAACTATTGTAAACTGCAACGGAAAGCGACGCTTTATGTTCACTGTTGACCGAACTGAATGGACAAGCTCTTTGCAGGTGAATCTGAAATAAATCGTGGCAAAGAGGGTGCGATGTGAATGCACAATGTCCTGGATATCATGATTGTGTATTTATATTAGATGGGAAGTATCCAAGTTGTGTAAGAACTCGATGTACAGTTGTAATGGGATACTGCGAATCTAGCTGCATCAAGACCCACAGGATGACAGCCCCTAAAATCGATGGGTACTGCGTGGACAAAACATACAGCATCTTCAATTAGATCTTGTCATTGAGACGCGTGAGCGATCGAGGTAACGACAACATGCAAAAACTACAAGCGTGTTCCTCTGTACTTGGAAAATGGTCTTAGAAGGTCAGAATAGATCTTGACTTTGCTGTGCAAGTGTAATAACCCACCAAAGGCTAAAACTGCAGTATGGTGGTAAAAAGATCGAACCCACAGGGACAGAGGCAACACACAGAGTAAAAAGTGTCACGTTTAACAAACTTTTGTAGAGTTTGAATTCTCAGGCGACTGTCACTCCCAGAAATACTGCAGTGCTCGACTCGGAGGCTCGACTCGGAGGAGGATGCTCGACTCGGAGGATGCTCGGAGGATGCACAGTACAGCGTAGTCACTCAACACACACACACACACACCTGAAACTGGCAAAAGCACAACTCGGAGGTCGGTCAGGACCTCCGCTTCGGATTTCAGGGGGAAAGTGTCTCAAAAGTTCACTTAGAGGTTCTGCAGGTAGTGACTCCCACTCCGGCTTTTACTGCCCTTCCGCCAGGAACTAGCGTAGGGAACCCGGACTGGACTTCCCACTTCGGAACGAAGCCCCTTCATACGCCGTGGACGTCACCCTCGACTCACACCAAACGCAGGGGGTACAAGCCCGACTGAGAACTTAACTGAGACACGATCCAGTAACACACACACACAACCTGAATTGCAAACCAAGGCTTACACGAAGTAATAAAACTTCACTTTGGCATTCAGGGGAAACTTCCCGTAGGAGTACAATCAGGATATGTCACTCGAAGGAGTAAGGGGGAACTGTTCAAGTCTCTAACTCGCAACCGGCTCTGAGCATCAGAAATCACCCGCAGGTGCAGATCCGCACTACTCAAGTCTCTAACCGGGTGCTAGCTCTGAACATTCAACCGTAGGCCTTCAACTACAACATACGGTAACTTCGCTATGCTGCAGCTTCTCTACGTGGTGCCAGGACCAAAATGCACAAACACGCCAAGAAAGTGAGTTCCTGATCTGCACTTCCGAAACTGGAAGAGTCCCAAGGCAAAACGCCTTGATCTACTTTATACCCTCAAAGGTCCTAACTAACACTACGCTATCCTATCTACTACTCGCAACACTTGCACGAAACCAAACTACACTACTGCACTCTGCAGATCCAGTGCTGCGCCTCCTGCGCGCCGGACTGCCTCGCTCTCTATCTCTACCTTGCCAATCTTCCGACCGGCTGCGCAACCCCAGACGCCGGAGGGCTGCAGTCACTTCCGACTCCAAGTGCGCCATAGTGTCGCGTGCACCCGACAAGAAGGATTCTAATTTCCTCGCTACTCGCCGCCGACTCCGACTGTCACCCTCCGTCAATGCCGCCGCCCGAAGCTCGAACTCCCTGAGTGTGATCTTCTCTTGAGCTGCCACCTCCCAATGGGCGTATCCTTTTAGACAGTGAGTCACCCGCGTCGCCAACTCTTCTCGCGCCCGGCAGCTGCCTTCCACCTCTGCTAGCTGCATTTCCGCATCCGCGCGCTGCGCCCTCAAATCCGCGCACTCGGATTGCAAGTTGCGCAACAACTCCTCATCCTCCTTGCGTGTACTTTGACTTTCTTCTAAGGCGCGCTTCTGGCGCGCAAGCTCTTCTGCTAAGATGCGGTTTTGTCTCCGCTCTTCCTGCAATTCCGACTCGATCTTTGCCCGCATTAGCTCGGCATCCGCCTGGTTTTTCGTCGCCGCATCCTCCCTCTGCTGTTGCAAGGTTTGGTATAGCTTCTGTGTGACCGCCAGGTGCTGTCGGAGGGTAGCGTTCCTATCCTGCAATGTTTGGCACCTAGAGGCCCAAGTGGCCACCTTGCTCCTCGTCCTGCGCTTGACAGTCTCCACGTAAGACTGCGGTTTTCCGGTACCCGAGTACTTGGATGTCTTGCGATCCAGATATCGCAGGAGTGGAACTATCTGCTCGCACAACACCCCTGTTGGCGTTTTCTGCACAGAGTCCGCTTCCTGCTCTTCCGAGCTCGTCTCATCCTTCGTTTTGAGGATTTCAGTCGCCACCGAATCCCTTGGCGACTCCCTGGAACTGTGGCGCGCAGCAGCTTCCGCCGCGACTGCCGCTCCACTCCCTGCTAAAATATCCAAGGCAATGGGGGATCCCACTGCTTGAGCTCCTGTTCCGGCTCGATCTTCGGTCTCCGAAGGGGTCGACGCCGCAGTGACTTTTGTCACCTTTGCACCGCCCGCTTCTGCTGCCTGCTCTTCCGGCGCGATCAGCGCGGAAGGTGTCTTCGCTGGAGGTGCGTCCGCCGAAGGCGTCCACACACTGGTCGCCGGCCCTGTCCGTCTCGCAGTCGGCGAATCTGGCCGACTCTCTGTTGACCGACTCGCAGTCGGCCGACTAGCAGGTGTCCGACTGGTAGTCGGATACACCCTGCGCGTCTTCACTCCACTTGGCCTGCTTGCTGGCCGCGTTTTCCCAGAAGTGCCTTCCGCCGAAGACGACCCTCTGAGGATTGTTGGCTCGTCAGCCAAACTCTCTTCTGCTTCCGGCCTGCTGTCCGGTTCAACGCGCCGCTCCATCGGCCTTCCTTCCGTTTGTCGACCTTTAGTCGCCCGACTCGTAGTCGGCCGACTGTCAGTCAGTCTGTCTTCTTCCGAAGGCATTGGTGCCTTCTGCGCAGAGGTATTTGCCGACTTCCCCAGGATCTGCACGATTATCTCCTCCTGCGTGGGTAGGATACTCCGCCGAACCGGAGTACGCCCGGTCTCCTCAGTACTAGTTGGCATTTTGCGTGCCCTCTATTTCGGTCGGCTGTGAGGCTCGTTGGTTGGCCGACTACGAGTCGGCGCAGCTGGCGCTTCCGGCTGCCTGTCCTCAGGTTTCTCATCCCACTTCCGCTTTCGCGGAACGCGCTCACTTCGACGTTCTTCTGCTGCTCTTGCTGGGTTTAATAACCCACTAAAGGCTAAAACTGCAATATAGTGGTAGAAAGGTCGAACCCACAGGGACAGAGGAACACACAGGGTACAAAGTGTCACGTTTAACAGACTATTGATGAGTTTGAATTCTCAGGCGACTGTCACTCCCAGAAATACTGCAAGTGTCCACTCGGAGCGCACTCGGAGGTCGCACAGTGCAGCGTAACACACACACACACACACACCTGAAACTATAGAAATACAACCCAGAGATCCGTTAGGACCTCTACTTCAAGTTTTCAGGGGGAAAGTCTCTCGCGAGCACACTCGGCAAAGCTGCGGGTAGTGACTTCCAACTCCGGCTTTTACAACACTTCCACTAGCTTGCTGCTAGTGTAGGAAACCCGGTTTGGACTGCCTACTTCGGATCGAAGTCACTCATACGCGGTGAACAACACTCTCAACTCACAAAACGCGCAGAGAACACAGGTCCGCACTGAAGGACTCACTGAGAAACATTCCAGTAACACAACAACAGTCTATTGAAGAGTTTGAATTCTCAGGCACTTGTCATTCCCAGAAATACTACAGGGGTTACCCTCAAGGCACCTGCTGCAGCGTAACCTGAATTTACAACCAAGGCTTACACGAAGTAGCAAAACTTCACTTTGGCATTCAGGGGAAAAATCCCAAGGGAGTACAATCAGAAAGAAACACTCGAAGGTGTAGGGGCGAAACTGTTCAAGTATCTAACTAGTCACTGGCTCTGAGCATCGGCAGTCACCCGCAGGTACAGATCCGAACTACTCAAGTCTCTAACCAATGTACTAGCTCTGAACATTCGGCCGAAGGCCTTCAGCTACAAAATGCGGAACGCTAAGTTGTAACTCCTCGTGCGTGGTGACAGAACTCAAGGACACAAACACGCAAAGGAAATGGGTTTCTGATCTGCACTTCTGATGGGAAAGAACCCCAGGCAAAACGCATGGAACTATTTTATACCTTCTAAGTCCTAACTAGCACTACACTGCACTACCATGGTGCGAGCCGCAACAGATCCTACACCTGAGGAGTCGGCGGCTGCCTTCCCCTCTAACTTACAACCTAAATCTAACCCTAACCCTAAATCTGAATCCTAAGCCTACTGTACAGAGCCGCCAGCGCCTTACCATCCAAGATCTGAGGCTGAAAATTTGCAGGCATGCGTGGCCGGCCGAGATCAACGGCCCCACAAAATTTCAGATCCATCCGACCGTCCATCGCAAAGATATGGGCCCCTCAAGATCTCTGAACCTAGGCCAAAATTCCTTCTCCAAAATCCGAGGACTGTGGGTCCCACGCGTCCTACACGCAAGCCGCCTACTCGCAGGCCGCCTTGGGCCGAAGGCCCCTCTAACTGTTAACGCCGAAGGCCTCACGCCTAACCATGACAGCCGCTTTCGACGCTCATAACTCATTGACGCCTTATCCGTTTCAGGAGATCTTGGTCTCGTTGGAACCAGCTCGTCGAGTTCTTTCCAACGAGACCCGAATAAAGTCAAACCGCTAAGAATTGAGAAAGTTATGTCGGTTTTACTCTTCCGCCGAAGGCGTTCGCCTATCCACAGTCCGTCCGCGGCGATGACCTGGCTGTCTGCGGCGCTGAGCTGGCCGTCCGCGGCGCTGACCTGGCCGTCCGCGGCGCTGCGCTGGCGCAGAAGGCGCCGTACACTTTCTACCTCACAAGGCGCATTTCTAGGGCCCAAGGCGGATTTCCCGCCGACGCCGAAGCGCCTGTGCACAGGCGAAGTTCCTTCGTCCGCGCATAGGACAAAACTTTCTTCGCCTGTGCACAGGCGGAAAGCTGAGTATCTTGCGACCTTCATAACTCCCGGAATTCTCCTCCGTTCGTGGCGTTCTTGGGCTCGTTAGAATCAGCGCGTCGAGTTCTTTCCAACGAGACCCTAACCCAGTCGAGGCGTTGCGAATTGAGAAAGTTATGAGGGATTCACTCTTCCGCCGAATGCACTCTCCCGCATCGCCGAATGCACTCTCCCGCATCGCCGAAGGCGTTGACCCGAAGGCGTCTACCGCCGAAGGCGCATCTTCCGGCGGTTCTTCCGCCGAAGGCGTACCGCCAAAGTCGCTCTACCGCCGAAGGCCCCCCATCAGTAACTTCCGACACTCATAACTCAGTGACCTCTCATCCGTTTCACAAGTTCTTGGGCTCGTTAGAACGAGCGTCGCGAGCTCTTTCCAACAAGACCCGAAGCATCTCAAGGCGTTACGAATTGAGAAAGTTATGAGTGATCAACCGCCGAAGGTGCTCGAAGCGGATCCTGCAGCATGAACCGCCCGTTCCGTCCCAAGCGTCCCACTGTGGCCTAAGCCCAAAACCCCTTGACTGTCCTCGATCCTCTGGTTTCGCGTACCGATTACTATTTACAGCTGCTGCCGCGGTACTTACTATTCAAAAATGTTTTAGTTCCGACAAAAAACAAAAAGTGGGTTACCACACTGGGGGCGGAGCCGGAGGCGAACTGGCAGGTGCCTCGTCCGGATCCGTGTCTACTTCGGCCTCCCGCGAGTATCTACCTGGATAGCTCCGGGTCAGCAGCGGAAACCGTGTCCGCTCTGAATTTGTCAAACATCCCATCGCCCGATAAAACACAATCAAGTAAGGCGAAAGATGATTGAGGGTTCCTCCTCTCTCTTCTTGCGCATGTTGGCGCGTCACCTTCCACAGGAGCCGTGCCCAATGTACTGGAGCTCCTGACAACACTCGCTCCACAAATCCTACCTGCCAACCATGCATGTAAGCGGTCTTGGTCGGCTGCAATATCTGCAACAATGCAGTCGCGACATTTCTCCGCAATCGATCTTTGTAATCCCGTGTCCGGAAACCGTTCTTGGGATGCCTTGCAACTTTGAAAAGCTCATTGTAGGAGATTTCTTCCTCCTGAGACACCTTCACGCTATCGGCCTCGAAGAGGAGATACCCTTCCTCGCCGGCACACCTGCCCAACACCTGCGCCCAGTCACAAATATCCCACCTCTCTGGATGTGGACGGAATCCGCGTGAGGGCTTGTGTCTCTCCTGCAGATACTCGCGCACCATCTCCGGACATGTCCAGTTCCATCCCCACAGGAGGAAATCGAGCTTCAGCCCTGTCAGCACATCTTGGAATGCGCGCAGACCGATCTGCGGCACTCTGAGTGGAGACACTCGCAGCTGGGGGACCTTCGACATTGCGTTTCCTGCACACACAGACGTTCTCCCCTCCACTCGCTCTCTCACAATCGCCACTGCGCGTCGGCCGCTCAAGCACTGACTGCTGTCACTCTCTCTTCTCTCACGCTCAAGTTCGCTACTCGCAATTCTCTCCAAGGTCTGTCAAGATCCTTGCGCAACTCGCCTCCGCACTCTCTCCTCTCACTGCAGGTCTCTCCGCCCTTGCGCGTAATCTTGGAAGCTGGAAATCGCAAAATCAAGAATGAGAGAATGAGACTGGAGGGCAGTCTTTTCTTCTCCGAATTCAAGATCGTCCAACGTTCTTACTGGTTACAATTTACGCAGCCGGCTATACGGCCTAACGGTTCGCCCTTGCATGCTCGAATTCACGTCTCCGCACTGCGTGCATTCGCATGCGTGAATGTTGAATTCTCCCGCCGCCACCGTCTTCCGGACTCGAGTTCGCCGCAGTGTATACGTCGGCTATGTTGTCTTTTCCTAACCCGCCCATCACCGGAGGCGTGTCGCCGCTGGCGTGTTCCTTATCCGTCGGCGCCTTGCTGGAGGCGCATATCCCGCCGGCGCAAATCATGCCAGCGCATCCGCCTATCAGCGCCACGTCGGAGGCGTACATCTGGCCGGCGCTTTTCTTCCGTTGCGCAGCCGCCAAAGGCGCTTCCGACTCTGAGTTGATTTCCTCCCATGAGCGCGTGATTCCGCCGAAGGCGCATCGCCGAAGGCGTACGGGAGTCCTTTCCGACTGTGAACCCTAGCGCGAACGGCGCATGTCCGGCTGCGAGTTTTCCGATGCTCATAACTTCTTCGTCCCTGATCCATCTCCGACGCTCTTGGGCTCGTTAGGACGAGCGTCCCGAGCTCTTTCCAATGCCACTTTAATCAATTGGAACTACCGTGTATTCCGATTGTTATGAAGGTTTCCTTTTCCGCGCTAGCGGCGCATCGCCGAAGGCGCACTCATGGTCGGAAGCCTTCAGAGGTCCGTGCCGTTCTTCTGACGTCTTTAGCAAAATCTCCTCCAGAGGTGTCTGCGCCGGCAGCGTAGCTTCCTTAAACGCTGGGAGCGCGTGAGTAGAGACATCTCAGAAAAGGAGCTTTTGCCGAAGGCGCCGAAGACATTTGGCGCTAGTACATCCGACTTCGCGATTCTTCGTGACCTCGTGACGATCTCCTCAATCCACTCTATTTAACGTACCCTTTTCTAACTACAGACACTGCTTCGGTACTTGTTTTCTAAAATTGTTTAAATTCTGCAAAAAAAACAAAAAGCGTGTTACCACAGCAAGGGAATAGAATACGCGAGTCACACTGATGCATTCAGAGTGATGATACACTCATGCTGACACCGAAGAATTCAAAGTTTATCTTCATTGAATCATTTTCCTGGAATATATGATCTATTCAAGCAAGTGGAGCAAGTGGATGTATTCTGATCACTAAGTGTCACATGCGCTGTCAGCCTGGTTGACAAAGCCTATTGTGCATTATTTCTTGCTTTGATTTTCGAAACAGGAATCTACATGACTTGTAGGTTCAGAACAAACTTGTAAGCTATTGCAGATTCTAGTAAGCATAATGTTGAAGAACATTGAACAGAGTAGAACAGTACTCGAGGTTCTCGATTGCTGATACTATTTGTCTTCTAGCTCAGCTGTCAAGCATGTGAGCACATGCGCAGTTCTTGTTCCAGAGTCTGGAGGTCTTTACACCTCAAACATGAAATTGGGATCGAATTTCGTCCGTTTGACGAGCACTCTAGCTTGTTTATCAAGTTGTATAGAAGTGGATAGAACCAGCATGATACTTGAGGTCAACGTCAAACATCTCAAAGTTGCTTGCAAGTGAAGAGAAACTGTGCTGTATACATGACTTGAAACATAATTCTGATGTCAAATGCTAGATAACAGAGATTCGTTTCTTCAGATGAAGATCTGGTGAAACCGTACACATAAACTCAAATATCTGATACATTTACTCCCACTTTTGCACTCGTATTCGCATATCATGCATCCAAACATGTCAAATGAAGAAAATAAAGCACATTGCTCAATTGAAAAAATCGTCGAAACGGAAACTTGCTATTTCATGTCTTTGTTTCTCTCTTTTGCTTAAAGAATATCTAAAAATACAAATTTTGAATTTGTGATTAAATACCTTTTTATTGGATGTGGTGTCTAATTTGCATCTTTATTTGATGATACGTCCGATCTCAATATGTTAAGTCACAAACAAGCTCTAATGAGTTGTTTCGAAGAAGAAACTGTTCAATAAAAGTTACGGTATTACATGCCTCTTAGGATTTCCCAACTGTTTTAGAGATTTGGTAACTACAAATCTTCAGCTTTTCAATTTCTTTTAATTTTGGCGCTTTCATTCTTGGGCTGTTTTATATACATTCATTATCAATCTTGATGCAACTAGATTGTACTTCAAGATTACAACTCTCCCCATTAGATAAAATACTGAATGCTTACAATTTTATCATTAAGATGAAAAAACAGAGGTGATCAGAGGGTATGATATCAACAGATCTGTACCACTTAAAATTTGTACCACTAGAAATTGTTTATCATGCTATTTTCCACTCCATGCCTGTACTTAACTTACGCCAGTTCACTCCACAGAAGATGCTAGGCTGGACAATTTTTTTTGGACACCTTGGCTAGCAAATAGAATTCCCAGGACATTGCCTTGATTGCAGAGTACATCACAATCACGTCAGCGCCCTATCTGTTTTTTGAACTCGCACTTCAAGTCACTTCCCTGTACTAGAGAAGCCAAATAGTCTATAAGGCCCGGTCTAAATAATTTTCAAAAAATTTGTCTGGATATGGACCAAAAAAAATTGGACATGTAGCAAAAATCTTGGCATCCAATCATATTTTTTGGAATCACGCCATACACTATAACAATGCAACTACATTTTCAACCTTCCTCCTACACACACCTCTGTACAAGTTTCAATACATGGCAGATACAGCCAAGAGTCAGGAGAATATTTTGCGCATTTCTTCCCTGCTCCAGTCCGGATTCCTGTGGAACTGCCAACACCAAGTTCATGACATTCGCTTGACCCTAACTAAATCAACATTTGCGTGCAGTGTCTTTCGGTGTCGTCTTCCGCAAGAATTTCCAGGCCTGCCAACAGATCCGACCCTATTTTAAGACGTGGATGTGTACCATTATCCATTTTCTTATTCTGCGTGCATGATGAACCGTTGCAGTAAGAAGAGATTCTCAATAACTCATTCACTACGATTTACTTACTGAATACTATATCTTTTTTGCAATTTTATCATGCTAACATTTTTTTTACTTTTACATTTTTTGGGACTCTTTTCTTTAACAATCGTTATAATTTTTAGTTTGTTTTTCTTTTTTGCAATAGAATAGTGTTTATGTGTTTTAAAGTTTTTGGTTCTTATTTTGCACTAAAACTATAGATTTTCTTTCACAGGAAAGATTTTTTTATTATTGTAGCATTATCACGCCCAACGAATAAACATAAGTATAATATTTAAAAGAAACAAAGTGAAATCCATGACAAATTAGAAAGAAAAGAGTATTTCAAGAAAAAAATCTATCAATCTAGTTAGCGTCCTAAAAAAAACTTTGCAAAAAAAGAACAATGATAATGGTGAATAAATGAAGCTCAGGGAGTGAATAAATGATCCTAGTGATTAAATTTGAGCGCCAAGAACAACAGTTTGCACATTTGGAAGGTGGAAATATATTTCGAAATTAATATTTATGTAAAAAGTCTCCAAACAACACTTTGACTACAACGAGATTGTTCTTTGGAGTGTTCAAAATATTCTTAAGAACTGTTGCCTTGGCTCTGAAGGTATTCAACTTCATGGTCATCGCGACAATTTTTTAAGATTACTTGAATTGAAAAATATAACTCTATATTCATGGTTTCAGATGAGTAACCCTACAACATAGATGATGGTCTCGCCTCGGCCTCTGAACGTAGGAGAGTAGCATGTAATGTAGGAGAGTAGCATGTAATGCATCAGTGTCAGCAGCATTCTCTGGCATTGTTGTCTTCTCTACAAAGCAGTCGATCAGAAAGAGATCAAACCCGAACACGTTTTCAACTCAGTACTGGGAGGTAAGCAATGCAGAGCTCAATTTCACGTCTTTTTCACCTCCCGTAATATTTGACACGTCGTCTGTAAATGTCTCAGATTCTTTCCCTTGGAATCTTCTACAATTCGATCTCTTAATTTCGTGTTGTTCAAATGGAGTACATAGGCATGGGAGTTAAGTTCTATTGAGTCGTGCAGTGTAGCTACTTTTCGTAGATGTCGGCTTTTAATTTGGTCGTGCAGTAATGAATACCCACACAGTAGCATCCACCCGCGCCACTTGTAGCAAATAGAGTTTGACTGTTTGATTTCTCAAATGTCCGGCTACGGTGGATGTGGAAGCCACGAGCAGTGGCGTGTATATATTGGCGTTCACGATGGCCATGGTGGTGCGGACGATACTATCCACTCCTCAGATAGCTCGTCCTCTGTAATCCCCCTTATTAGACTGTTATAATTGACCTTTAGAGATTCTTGTTCAGTCTCCTGTACATAGGTTTGCTAAGGTCTTTGCGGGATTCTTGACCATACTAGTCTTGAAGAGACACCTGCTGTATATGAGAATACGAGGGAGGTCCTCTGAAAATTCTCTTCTGTATGTAGAGGATATCACCAATCAGCAACTACGGCTGCAACCTGGGGTTGCGAACAAAGAGTGACCCCTCATAGCAAATGCGAGTAAAATTCTAGCTTCGAATTTCGGTAGCTTGGTGAAGTGATTGCTACTCGAAATCCTCATGACCGTTACCTTTCCTTTCAAGAGCTTAGAAACGAGGTTTCACCGGAGACGACATCCTTATCCAAAAGCCAGGAATGTGTTAGGATGAGGTTGGTCGCTTGCAACGTGTAATACTAATCATTTGTCGATACTTGCGAATCGGAAGATTATGCGATTCTTATTTACACTTTATATTTCTTGGACAAACAAAAAAGATAAGGCTGACAATTATCAAAGTCTGCTCATATTCTCAGAAAGCAATTGATAGTTGCCCAATTTCGGGAAGCTTGAAATTTAGTCTACAGCAATGAAGAATATTGTTATGTTTTGTGTTAATTCGAACTGCGTAGTTCCATCTACTTTCGATTTTCCTCTTTTGTTTCACCTAGAGTTGACGAAGGAATGGAGGTTGGGAGAGAAGGTGATTATCGATGTTTTACTCTCCTGTAAGGTCTTGTTCTCTAGATAGGTCTCCAAGGTAAATCCTACTGCTAGTTAACCAGTAACTGTGTACACTTGATATGAAACCTGTGTTCACCAAAATTCTTCATCCAATGGTCATTCATTCATGAATGTCCATATAGACGTGGGAAATCTGTTCGGGTAGATATGGACGTCTAACTTACAATTTTACCTTTGCTAGAAACGGTGTTTGTTTGATGGTAGTATCCTTCAAGAGTTTGGTTTCCAAGTGTCCAATGCTGTAATTCTTTATACCTCATAGATTCCACTCTTATAGATGATGTCGATCAAGCTTTGCAGATTGATATACGCCTTCGTAAATCACCACTTAGATATAATTTCGCTAGAAATCACAAGATTATGTCGTAAGTCGGCTGCAGACAGCTGACAGGTTGATTTGTCAGTAACGTCGTCCTCTTGTTGACCTTAAAAGATCATAAATCTCGTTAACAAAGAAGTGTTTCTAAAACTTTCAATAGTGTTTGGACATTCTCATTCCACTACGCAGAGGACTTTCTTCTCCCCTGGGCAAATGAAAACGGTGCTCCTCTACCAAGCTAGGAAGCTAGTGTTGAACTGTTAAGATATCTGAACGCGAGTGTGCAGGTTGCCATACGTGGCTACAAGCTGGGGAAATAAAAAGATTCCTTGTTATGATCTTTTTATCAAAACCAGAATGGAATGGTGGAGTGAGGAATTAGTGAACTGAGGGACAACAAAGAGCTTTCTAGATTTTTGTCTAATTTGATACAATAGTGCAAGCTGTGAATTTCTTGGTTTGAGTCAGTCGAGATACAACGAGATTTAATCATGAAAAATATCCATGGAAATATATTGATTGATTTGGTATAATCTGTTTCAAAGCTTCACATTGCAATGAAAATATTCAGAACTGACCTGCGGAGATTGTTCTGGCGCCAGAAAACTACACATCGTAGGTCTAATATTGTAGGCATTATCCAGGTCACCTCAATCAATAACATTACTGCTTAAATATAAGAAAGTGTGAGGTAGAAACTCTGGATCTGACGCAAGATGCGCAATCTTCATGCATTTGAAGATCTGCAAGAAGACACTTCGTCTTTCATGGACGCGTGAGAATTTTCTTCACGATTGATTTCGAAGGTGTGGCAAGTAGATCTCAGGTAGATCACGTGATCTTTTCTGAGCTATACATTGTGGAAATCACAATGATGGCCTTTACAACAATTTCCACAACGTTGAGGATTCAAAAAACTTTGACGTCTTCTTCATGTTTATGCAAACTTTGTATTGTTTTCAAAGTGCAATATTATTGATGATGATTTGGGGCATAAAGATCCTGGTTTAAGCATGATGCAATGGAAACACACGCCTGCACCTATTCCCCATCACTCTTCCATTTAAATTCTTGTTGGTTATCTCGATCCTCCTTGATATTCAGTTCGTATTGTGATCTGGGTTTTGCTTCAGTCCGCCATAGAGATGGCTGAAGGAGATTGGAATTTCGGTATTTTGGTTGCAGAGAAGAGAGGCTCCTCCTGTTGAATCCCATCACAATGACTGTCTTGCAGATGAGAAGATTTATAGCTTCTACGGGTGTTGTCGTCTTCATAGTCCAGACTCAAACCTTAGCAGAAGATGAAGGGTCATGTATAAAGTCCCCAGTAATGTGGTATCAACGATGATGATTTCGAGGCATGAAACACATGCAAAGAGATTAGTGAAGGAAAGAAGGTGCCAGTCCAGATGATCTTTGCTGCCAGCAACTTAACTCGCTTAGTGGCAACTCGCTTAGTGGCACAGACAGTTTCCACTAAGCGACTGTCTGTGTAAAGGATTTGAGGTTAATCTCTCTATCCTGCCACCAGATTATAATCTGACAGCACCTCTCTCTACAATTGTAGATTCCCTCTTGATCCATCTGGCTGCAATTTTCGAAGTATATTTAAATTTTGAACTAGAATTAAATCTTGATCTCGGTACGGTACATCCTGTGTGGCCATCTTTAGCAATGCATGTGCAAATTCGAAGTTAGTACTACATAGCAAATCAATTGTAGCTTTCCTAGACTCAAGATTATGATATTAGGACGATTGATATCGCTCTGGCATTTCCACTGCAGGTTATATATTTCCTGCTTAACTTTCCTCACCTGATAAAAATAAGATGGGTTGTAGGAGGTTGGCGTCTTTTTTTTTTGAACTGGCCGATGGTCAAGAAACTAATCTAAATTCTATAATCTGTGCGACTGTACCAGGGACCATCAGATAGTGATTGTGCAAGTTTTATGTAGGTAATAGATCTCTGGCAAGACCTTCCTAAGCTATCAAATATATGTAATAAAGATACTCTGAGCAATGAGGCTAGACAGAAGCTGGCAAAGTTGTTTACAGTCTGCTCACTTGGATATTTAAAAAGCAGGGATGTAACATTCCAGTCCTTTCAAACCGGGGAGATGTGGAACAGTATTATATTTCTGGAACACAGTGAGTGGTGTCCTAGGTCAAAGATATCCACTGTAGGCTTTGTGCAGTGTATGACTGAGGACTAATATGAACAGAGATTATATTTCATAACTCCTCTATGTGCTCTGTTTCCAAAAATCAAATGTTCAATGATGTTGAAAGCTTATTTGAGTTTGGAAAGCATCGTGTTTATTTATGTGTTTCATAATACTTCATTGATAAGAATGTTGTTGTTACAAGTTTTTGGATTAGTAAAAGTTTAGATATTAAGATTAATACACTGTATATAGTAATCATAATATAACCTAGCTGTGAGGTGCTGAGAGCAGCTCGCAAGGAGGTTCAACTGAGGCGATAGCCCGTGTGGAACTTGTGGGTCATATGTATAGTATATGATAAAAGATACTATGTACAAGAGGGTTTTTCTTTGTGAAAAGTCATGATTTGTACGTTTTATCTTGTTGAGGCTGTCAGCGTTTTTTTTTATGAAATGAAATGATGACTTAGATGCGAAGTACCTCAGAGCACTTCGCATCTACGTTCGTAGGGATTATAACCTTACAACCGAGGCAAGTGAGCAAGGTGACGCATGTGAAGGAGAGGAAGCGACTTAGAGAGGAACTGGATAGGGACAACAGTGGTGTGAGGTGTGGCTCTGACCCGAAATCTTATTCTAGTTTAATTTCTTGCTCTTGATTTGACTGATGCATTTGTTGTTCTCTTGGTTTGTTCAACATATATTTGATATGTTATTTTGGCTTAGGTAATTTAGCTCCCTGGTTTGTTATGTATGTTTGGTTGTGTTTTCCAGGTAGTCCTGGTTCACTAGTTTCAAAATACCAGATTATACTAATGATACTGAGTAAGTAAAATTTATTCTAGTCACATACAATCATGTTTGTTTTCATTCATTTGTTCCATAGTTTCGTGCTATGGAACAGAACCTGTTCGAGTATAGTTGTGACAAACGCTCGCCTACTTCAAATAAAAAGACACCAGAGGCCTCCATACGATCAAGACACCAGAGGCCTCCATACGATCACTTTAGGGTTCCGATCAAACTCAGGGTGCCAAACGTGGCAACAGGAGCACAAACGGCCCTTGATTCTTGTTCATGAGAAAGGATGCTCCGAACCTGCCGGGCATCCCTTCTGCTCATTATATCAAATCGCGCATCGACTATGTGAGACGAATGTTTCAACGCAAGGACTAAACTAATATACTTTGACAAAGTCAGGTGAGATCTCATTTCCTGTCTCTATTCTTCGCTGTGAGTATTCCTTGACCTTCAATCTGCGGCCAAGCTGATCAGTAAATCTTCAAGTGCGTGATTTTCTGTCCTTGGCATCGATCACGGCATCAAAACTACCCCCGGCGCAGAGAGACTTAAGCATTATTTTGAGTTGGTGCAAGTACTGTCACGCGATTGACTAGTGAAGATGGTTGAGGTACGTGGCTACAAAATATGCTACCAGCGCTTGAGTGCCAGACACTAAATCCAAATGCTCGTCGTGTGGTCGTATGCATCAGGCATAGTGCATAATTTGTGCTCGTAGAATCACCACTGCAACCTGATGAAACTTGAACTGCGAAAAGAATTTTGAACAGTACCTTCTCTGATTACCTACTGGCTACACCTATTCAATGATATTCTAGTGATCGCTGGCGCAAATTCGTGTTTCAGTTTGGCACACTTGCTCGGCATCAAGTTTGGAAAGTGAGATGTTATGTGTGTGTCATACATATGCTTAAATGGTTTTATAGTGTTCCATTTAGTATTTGCCTGACATGATAATCAACAAATTCATGACAATGTTTGTGTTGAAAGGAGTGTCTGAGATGGACGGTGAAGTTTAGCAAATTCGGAGCTGTTGGTTGATAGGTGGTCAATGAGACAGGTATGCAAGGTTTTTCAATGTAAATTTTGCACTCTAGGGATAAACTGAGGTGAATATTGATACTGTTTTGCTTGGAAATTCCTCTGAATGAATTTGATTATTATTATTAGCTTGTGTTTATTTACCCTTTGTGATATTATCTATTCCACATCTCAACCAGAAATTCTACTCGTTATATGTCGAACATATAATGATCGACTTAAAATTAATAATGTCCAAGAAAAGTTTAGGTCTAAAGTGTACATTCTACATTTGAAATCAAACAAGCCATCACAAATTTTACACAATCATATATTTGTTTGAAAATATTAAATGAATGAGATGATTTATTTCAACACATCCAAGGGTGCGGATAAAAAGGCGAAGATATGATAGAAACGAACAACATTCATTCACAAGAAAGCTTGTCAAGGACTTGTCTTAGGACTTAGCACAAATCGCCCTCTAATTAGTGCATATTACCTTGGCATGTAATTGGATCTACTAGAAACGTGCCCTTGAGATAAAAAAAAACTTGTCCACTATCGATGAACAGCTGCAGTAAGAAGAGTAAATGCCGCTGAACAGGAACTGTTGATGGCTGACTTCCTCCAATGTACTGAAGTGATTGTCTGACATTGTTATTCAAAGCGATATAGTGGAACTACAGAACTTTCTCGAATCTTGCCCACATTTTCTTCTTTTGACTTTCCGGGTGTCCATGGCGGACCCACTGAATTTATTGAATTCGCAAAGCCAAAATGAATTAACATGAATACAGAAATCACATGCTCAATTGATGACAGGCTGTTCACCAGTTCAAAGCTGCCGCATCACCAATCTCGCCACCAGAAACAGGTTTGCTGACGTTTCTGCAGATGCACCTGCTGACGCTTCCAGGCACGCCGATTTCGAAAATTTTTCAAGGATCAGGAAGCACCACAACAATGTGCTCAAAAGACAATGTGCTCATAATCGTGGCTTTGAGAAAATACGTAATCGTCATGTTTGGCGAAACTTACAGGGACCCTGATGAAGAATTTGGATTTTTGTTATAGGTGGGGTTTTTTTAAGTGCAAGCAAGAACGGTTCGGGTGAAAAATACTCGCAGCATTGTGGTGAAATTTGTTCAAGAAACTTTTGTGTGTGTAATAGCCTTTTGGATATTCGGCAATGCATTTGGATTGGGTTATGATTCAATGGCTTGAGGTTTGAAAGCGGCAAAGAAGCCCTCTTCGCCTTGCGAGTTCAAGTTGATTTCTTCTTCCAGTTTTCTTTCGCAGCTACTTCTGCAACGACACTTTCAGGAGCTGTGGCTGGGCACACACAAATGCTTGATGACCTGGTGTACAGGAAGTGATCCCTCCCAGTTGTCAAAGGCTATAACGTTACTTGAGATCGTGCCTCTTGTCTTTGAGCCTATGCTTGGGATGCTTTTACAATTTAAATTGTCTTCTGTACTGTCACCGACATCGTTCTGCACTAGTGGCAACATTTTTCTCGGTCTCTCTGTTTCTTGCAGTTTCTGCTTAAGGTCCTTCATCTACCCTGTTATAGCACACTTGATGTGGTTTAGTTCCGGTCTCCTTAGTGCAAGCTCCGAACATAACGTCCTGAAAGCTCAAGGAGTTCTAGACATGCTGGATGCACGGTGGTTCATGTAACTGGTGGCGTCACAACCCTTGTTGGATCTTGGATGGTGAGTCCGCAGATAGCTGGCTTCGATATCAACGAAAAACTGATAACACTGAAGATTAAGTTCATGTTAAGATCCCCGAGGTTTTTGATTCCTTATTCATGTCCGTTGTTTACACGAGCAAATGGTGGAGATTGAAATTCCTCCCTTTGTATTATCAGATCGAAAATGAGAAATAGATATGGTTCTTGAAACACTTGTGTCACTTCTTGTTCTGTTCATTGGTTTTTTTCAATCCGAGATGTAATAACCCACTAAAGGCCAAAACTGCAATATAGTGGTAGAAAGGTCGAACCCACAGGGACAGAGGAACACACAGGGTACAAAGTGTCACATTTAACAAACTATTGAGGAGTTTGAATTCTCAAGCGACTGTCACTCCCAGAAATACTGCAAGTGTCCACTCGGAGCGCACTCAGAGGTCACACAGTGCAGCGTAACACACACACACACACACCTGAAACTACAGAAACACAACCCAGAGATCCGTTAGGACCTCTACTCAAGATTTCAGGGGGAAGGTCTCTCAAGAGTACACTCAGCGAAGCTGCGGGTAGTGACTCCCAACTCCGGCTTTTACAACGCTTCCACTAGCTTGCTGCTAGCGTAGGAAACCCGGTTTGGACTGCCTACTTCGGATCGAAGTCACTCATACGCGGTGAACAACACTCTCAACTCACAAAACGCGCAGAGAACACAGGTCCGCACTAAAGGACTCACTGAGAAACATTCCAGTAACACAATAAGAGTCTATTGAAGAGTTTGAATTCTCAGGCACTTGTCATTCCCAGAAATACTACAGGGGCTACCCTGAAGGCACCTGCTGCAGCGTAACCTTAATTTACAACCAAGGGTTACACGAAGTAGCACGACTTCACTTTGGCATTCAGGGGAAAAATCCCGAAGGAGTACAATCAGGAACAAACACTCGAAGGTGTAGGGGCGAAACTATTCAAGTATCTAACTAGTCACTGGCTCTAAGCATCGGCAATCACCCACAAGTGTAGATCCGAACTACTCAAGTCTCTAACCAATGTACTAGCTCTGAACATTCGGCCGAAGGCCTTCAGCTACAAAATGCGGAACGCCAAGTTGTAGCTCCTCTTGCGTGGTGACAGAACTAAGGACACAAACACGCAGAGAAAATGAGTTCCTGATCTGCACTTCCGATGTTGGGAAAGATCACAAGGCAAGACGCCTTGAACTACTTTATACCTTCTAAGTTCTAACTAACACTACACTGCACTATGCTATGCGCCTGCACGGAACCACGCTACACTACACTCCGCAGAACCTGTGCTTCGCTTCCTGCGCGACGGACTGCCGCGCACTAACTCCCTACCGTGCCAGTCTTCCGCTCGACTGCGCAATCCCTCTGCAAATTCTAATCTCCCTCAATTCCAAATCGCGCACACTCAATTCTCTCTCAGTCAACAAGTAATCCTCCGCGCGGCGATGTCTAGAATGTTTAACAGCTAGGAAGTGGACGCGCGCAGCTCGCACTAGAAAATGAAATCGCGAATTCAAGAATGGGGCGTCCTCCGTCTCTTGGTCGAAGGTCATGGTCGGCTCTCGGTCGTGAGGGTCGAATCACTTGATGGCCGCGCCGGCTCCGCGCTATAACGGCCTCCTCGCTAGGCGAATTCCGTCCGCGCTGCTCCGCTGGCGCCGAAGGCGTTGACCGCGGTCAACAGGCTCCGTCCAGTCTGTCCATTTCTTGCCTCTCCGTCGGCGCTCTTGTCGCCGTAACTCCGTCCGACCGAAGGCGCACTCATCCGTTCCGTCCGTACAGTCTGTGGTACCCCACTTTTGGAAATTTTGAGGAAATTAAAACATTTTTGGAAAACTGTACCATGGAAGCATTGTAAATAGCCTTCGGTACATCAAAACAGAGTGAATCCGGAAGATCGCGGGGATTCTCGAGGGATCTTGTAGAATCTGGGATTTGGGGTGCCGCACCAAGCACAGGCACCACCCTCCCTGCGAGCTCCGCAGTTAGAATCTCTACGGCGCAAGGCGCAAAACCCGCCTTCGGAGGTTGCGTCCGCGGCTGTAGGGAAACCCCCGTAATTAGGTAAACCCTCGGGCGCCTTGACCAAGTTGGGTCCCGTTGGAAAGAGCTCGACGCGCTGATTCTAACGAGCCCAAGAACGCTTGGAACGGACGAGGACTTAGGGAGTTATCGCTACTGGAAGAAATGGAGGCGGTCGCCTACGGCGGAAGGATTTCGCCACCGGCGCGAAGTCCGCCTACGCACAGGCGAACGCCTGTGCACAGGCACTTCGGCGTCGGCGGAAAATCCGCCTTGGGCCCTAGAAATGCGCCTTGTGAGGTAGAAAGTGTACGGCGCCTTCCGCGCCAGCGCGGCGCCACGTACGGCCGCCAGAGTAATCCCATCGGTACGGACCGTGCGGACGGCACGGGTGGATGCGCTCTTGGACGGACGGAGTTGCGGCGGCGGAAGCGCCGATGGAGAGACAAGGAACGGACAGACTGGACGGAGACGGCTGACCACGGTCAACGCCTTCCGCGCCAGCGCAGCGCCGCGGACGGAATTCGCCTGCGCACAGGACGCCTGTGCACAGGAGGATGTTCAAGTTCCGCACCGGCGGAGGATCCGCCGAGGCTCCTGCCTGCGCACAGGCAGGAGTTGAATTTTTGTCCGACATGCGGACGCACGCGTCAAGGCAGAAGGAGATTGGCCGAGGGGCGGTACGAACAAGTGTACCGCGCAAGGCGGAAAACTCGCCTTCGGCGCTACGCCCCCATGTCCGGAGGGTGACACGCTCGCGGAGTTCAAATCCGCCAATTCGAGTGTGAGAGTTAATCGACGACGGCGGAGCGTGAAGCCGCGCGTGAGAGCGAAGACCGTTCCAGCGTACAGCCGGCGCGGCCATCAAGTGAGACGTTCTTCACGACCAAGAGCCGACCATGACCTTCGACCGGGCGGCGGAGAGCGTCCCATTCTTGAATTCGCGATTCCAATCTCTTGTGCGCGCTGCGCGCATCCATCTGCTGGCTGCGGACCATTCTCGACGTCGTCGCACAGGAGATTTCTTGTTGATTGAGGGAGAAGTGAGTGCGCGTGATTTGGAATTGAGAGCGATTAGAGTTTGCCGAGAGAGAAAGAAACGCGGACAGTGCGGAAGTAGAATGAGCGGGCGAGCGAACCCCAGGAACGCAATGACGAGACCGAGCAGATTGCGGATGGTGCCACTTCGCCTGCCGCAGAACGGGCTGCGCGCTTTCGAAGAGCGCTTAATAGCAAGAAAGCTCGATTTCTTGCTATGGGGATGGAATTACATCTGCGCGAATATGGTGCGCGAGTGGCTAGAGCCACAGGGACCACCCTCGCGCGGATTGCGTCCGCATGTTGATCGGTGGACAGTCCAAGATTGGGCGCAGGCGTTGGGAAGATGTGCTGGCATGCCAGGACATCTCCTTTTCGACAGTGAGAGCATCAAGGTGACCAAGCAAGAAGAGGCGCAATTTGTGGAGCTGTTCAAGACCGGGAGGTCTACCAAGAATGGGTACAGGACCCGTGATTACAAGGATCGATTTCGCCGGACTTTGTCCGCGGCGCTGATGCAATTACTGCAGCCGCACCGCGCCTGCTACATCACATTGTGGCAGGTCTCTTTTGTGGAGTGCGTCATCGAGGGAACTCCAATTCACTGGGCGAGCATCCTGCACAGGGTGATGCGACAGCACGCGTTTGAGGAGAAGGGGGGAACTCTAAACCATCTTTCTCCTTTCCTCATCAATTTTTATCGACAGCGGAATTGTTTGACAGCGGCGGAGCTTGAACATTTTCCGCCATTGTCCATCGACCATCCCGGGAAGTATGTGCGGGAGAACGAGGTCGATACTGACGCAGAGGAGTCACCGACTTCTACCCCATCAAGACGGAGGGACGAAGGGCGACACACTCCTGCAGCGCGAGTGCCGCGGAAGCGGCGATGGAGGGAAGAGTCCGAAGAGGAGCAGCATCAAGAACTCTCTGCTCCCATTCGACCGCGGCCGCTGTGCGAGCCATACAGCCGGCCGAAGCAGAAGGCACGCAGACTGGTGTTGCCAGCTGACAGTGCAGACACGGCGACGATTGCGACGGAGATAGGAAGTGCGTCGCCAGAGAGGCGAGAAGAAGCGCGGACGACCGCAGGAGCGACGGGCCACGCTGCAACCTCGTCGGGAGAGAGGCCGCCTACGGGCCAAGGGCCTCCGGAGTTACCACGTGCGATGCGGACAGAGGTTCCGTTTGCGCACAGGCGAACCTCCGCGGACGGACGAGCCTCCGCGGACCGGCGAACACAAGTGGACGTGGATCTACGCTTACGCGTGGGAAGGAGCAGTCCGCCTGTGCACAGGCGCTCGCCTGTGCACAGGTCACCTGTGCACAGAACACCTCCGCACGTGCCGCCTGTGCACAGGCAAGAATCACCCCCGTTCCAACGCAGGAAGGGAAAGGAGCCGGCGGAAGAACCGCCTACGAGACACCGGCCCTCGGGGCCAGATCCTCCGGCGCACCACGCGCCGCGATTCGCGCCTTCGGCGCCAGGGCCTTCGAGCCGAGGAGATACGAGCAGAGAGCGTGCGGAGGCCGCACCATCGGCGGGAAGTACGCCGATAGATGCGCCTTCGGCGGTAGGGCCTATAGGCCAAGGAACATCGGGCGTGCGGCCCCCGGCCATGTCGCCTTCGGCGATAGATGTCCGCGGCGCTACGCCTGCAGCGGACAAGGCGCCGGCAAATGCGCCTGCGCACGGGCCGGGCACAGCCCCCACGGACCGATCGAGGGAGCAGCAGACGGAGGAGCGGAGTGACTGTCCGCGGGACGACATCTCGATGCGCGATGCGCAATCCAACCCCGCGCAGCCACCCTCCGCTCGATCGCCTTCGGCGACGGACGACGGCGACAGAGAGAATGCGGTGGGCAATCAACCAGCGAGCGACGGGGATGCCGCTCGGATACATTCGCCTTCCGCCTTAGACATTTTGGCGACGAGCAGCGAGGCCGCAGCCGTGCCTTCGCAGGCAGCACACGTCGAGGACGTGCAGCCCCACTCGGGGCAGTCGCCCACGCAATCAATGGCGACTGAAATTCTCCACTCGGATGATGACGACGGGGGCTCCACGGAAGAAATGTCAGGAGCAGAAGACACCGAGGAGGAGGAGGAGGAAATTGTTGGAGCTCCGGCGGCGGCGCTCTCCGAGCAGGTGATTCCGTTGCTGCGGTACTTGGATCGCAAGGTCGATAAATACGCCGACCCACTCCAGCCGGGATCTTACATCGAGTTAGTGCGCAGGCGGACTCGCACTAAAGTCCACACCAGCAAGCTATTAGCTAGAGTGGACCAGGAGTTGAGGGACTTGAAGGAGAAGCATGAGTGCTTGTGGGGTCAGTACAAGCTTAATCAGAAATTCTACAAGCACTCCGAGAAGATGAAGGATGAGAAACTGGGCGAGCTCACCAAGGAGCAGGTGAAGGTCAAGGAAGCACTCGATTTTGAGCAGGCCCAGAATCGGATTTTGTCAGAGGAGCTCGTGCGACAGACGCGGTTGTTGGAACAATGTCAGCTCGCACGGCAGGCGGATGAAGAATTAATCCGCAGTTTGCAGTCAGAGTGTGGCGAATTGAGAGCGCAACGTGCTGAAGCCGAATCGCAATTAGTGACCATTGAAGAGGATCGCAGGAAGGAGGCGGATCGCACGAAGGTGGAGACGGCGAGGCGAGTCGCCCACTGTCTCAAGGGCTACGCCCACTGGGAAGTGAAGGCGCAGGAGAAACTCACACTGCGCGAGTTTGAATTGCGCGCAGCCGGGTTGTTGTCAGGCGACAGTAGGAGTCGGCGGAAGGTAGCGAAGAAGCTCGAGGCCTTTCTGTCGAAGGCACAGGATACCATGTCCGCCCTCGAGGGGGAGGTGTCCGCGGCGTTGCAGCGGTTGGGACTGCGCAGTCGAGCGGAAGAGTGGCAGGGTAGGGAGTTAGTGCGCGGCAGTCGGCCGCGCAGGAGACGTAGTACAGGTTCCGCGGAGTGTAGTGTAGCGTGGTTCCGTGCAGGCGTGTAGCGTAGTGCAGTGTAGTGCTAGGTAGGACTTAGAAGGTATAAAATAGTTCCAGGCGTTTTGCCTGGGGTTCTTTCCCATCAGAAGTGCAGATCAGGAACCCATTTCCTTTGCGTGTTTGTGTCCTTGAGTTCTGTCACCGCGCACGAGGAGTTACAACTTAGCGTTCCGCATTTTGTAGCTGAAGGCCTTCGGCCGAATGTTCAGAGCTAGTACATTGGTTAGAGACTTGAGTAGTTCGGATCTGCACCTGCGGGTGACTGCCGATGCTCAGAGCCAGTGACTAGTTAGATACTTGAACAGTTTCGCCCCTACACCTTCGAGTGTTTCTTTCTGATTGTACTCCTTGGGATTTTTCCCCTGAATGCCAAAGTGAAGTTTTGCTACTTCGTGTAAGCCTTGGTTGTAAATTCAGGTTACGCTGCAGCAGGTGCCTTGAGGGTAACCCCTGTAGTATTTCTGGGAATGACAAGTGCCTGAGAATTCAAACTCTTCAATAGACTGTTGTTGTGTTACTGGAATGTTTCAAAGTGAGTCCTTCAGTGCGGACCTGTGTTCTCTGCGTGTTTTGTGAGTTCAGAGTGTTGTTCACCACGTATGAGTGACTTCGATCCGAAGTAGGCAGTCCAAACCGGGTTTCCTACACTAGCAGCAAGCTAGTGGAAGTGTTGTAAAAGCCGGAGTTGGGAGTCACTGCCCGCAGCTTTGCTGAGTGTACTCTCGAGAGACTTTCCCCCCCCTGAAATCTTGAGTAGAGGTCCTAACGGATCTCTGGGTTGTGTTTCTGTAGTTTCAGGTGTGTGTGTGTGTGTTACGCTGCACTGTGCGACCTCCGAGTGCGCTCCGAGTGGACACTTGCAGTATTTCTGGGAGTGACAGTTGCCTGAGAATTCAAACTCCTCAATAGTCTGTTAAAACGTGACACTTTGTACCCTGTGTGTTCCTCTGTCCCTGTGGGTTCGACCTTTCTACCACTATATTGCAGTTTTAGCCTTTAGTGGGTTATTACACAGTCCGTACGGTCCGTACGGATTTTGCTACTCCGGTGGGTCCTCGCCCGTCCGCGCTGCTGCGCTGGCGCGGAAGGCGCCGTACAATTTCTAACCCCGAAGGCGCACTTCTAGGGCCGAAGGCGGATTTCCCGCCAACGCCGAAGCGCCTGTGCGTAGGCGAACTTCGTTCATCCGCCTGGGCAGAGGTTTCCTCGCCTACGAGTAGGCGACATTCGCGGCGGACATCCCGCCGACGTCAAACCCTATTTCGCGTAGGCGAACTGCCTTCGTCCGCGCATAGGACAAACCTCCCTCGCCTACTCGTAGGTGAGAAGCTGAGTATTTTGCGACCTTCATAACTCCCGGAGTCCTCATCCGTTCGTGGCGTTCTTGGGCTCGTTAGAATCAGCGCGTTGAGCTCTTTTCAACAAGACCCTAACCAAGTCGAGGTGTTTGGGAATTGACCAAGTTCTGAAGGATTCCTCTTGCGCCGAAGGCGCAGCGCCGAAGGCGGATTTCGCGCCTTGCGCCGAAGGAGTTATTCCTTCAGAGCTCGCATGTAGGGTGGTGTCCGTCCCTGACGTTGCACCCAACTCCTGGATTCTACGAGTTCTCTCGAGAATCTCTGCGATCTTCTAATTTCACTCTGTTTTGATGCACCGAAGGCTATTTACACTGCTGCCGCGGTACAGTTTTCCAAAAATGTTTTAATTTCCTCAAAAATACCAAAAGTGGGGTACCACATGCTCCCATCCTCAATTGTGAGCGCCCACGCGAACACTCATACGTGATATTTCTTCAACCGCCACCCGTTCACTCGGGTGCCTAACAATTCTCCGGTTAAGTCCGCAAGTTGGATGGATCCATTCGGAAAGACCTCGACGACCTTGTATGGTCCCATCCATCTTAGGTGCAGTTTGCTTGGGAATCTGCCATGCCTGCTGTCGTAGAGCAGCGCCAAATCGCCCTTCTGAAGGAGTACAGGTTTGATCTTCTTATCGTATCTCTCCTTTCTGCGGAGCTGAATTCTCCTGGTGCGCTCCTCGGCTTCTCGTCTCCTTTCTTCCAGTACCATGACTTCCTGTAATCTGTAGAGCTGACTCTCCTCCGCACTCACCCTCTGTAGATCCAACGTTCGTTGGGTGGGTACTTCGAAATTTCTTCCAATTCTATCGGAAGGATCGGATGTTGACCATACACTAGAAAGTATGGTGTCTGTTTCGTCGTAATCTTCTTAGCTGTCCGGTACGCCCACAGAGCGGCTGCTAACTTCGTATCTCAGTCGTAAGCGTGGTTTACCGTGACCTTGAGCAGTATTTTACACAACAGACCATTGGACTTCTCCGTCAATCCATTCGCCTTGAGATTGTATGGGGTAGTCTTCCGGTGCTTGATGTGAAAATGCCGTGTCAGATCTTCGATTATCTGGTTCAAAAAGTGTGTGCCTCGGTCGCTGACTAGCTCTAAAGGACATCCGTAGCGCGTGATGATCGATTCGAACAAAAAGGCTGCTACTGTGGCAGCATCATCTCTTCTCGTGGCCTTGGCCTCCACCATCTTGGTGGCGTAGTCCGTAGCTGCCAGGATGTAACGCCTTCGTGTGTTCCTAGTCATTGGTTGTATTGGCCCTACGAAGTCGATGCCCCACTTCTCGAAAGGTGCTAGAGGCATGATGGGAGTCAGGGGCCACCGTGTTGTAGGCGTTGGTCTCCCCGTCCTTTGGCAACTATCGCATTTTCGGATGTACTCAAGAACATCCTTAAACATGGTCGGCCACCAATACCCTGCATTCACAATCTTCGTGACTGTATTCCGGGTGGCATAGTGTCCACTGTGGTAACCCACTTTTTGTTTTTTGTCGGAACTAAAACATTTTTGAATAGTAAGTACCGCGGCAGCAGCTGTAAATAGTAATCGGTACGCAAAACCAGAGTAAAAAGAGGATCGAGGACAGTCAAGGGGTTTTGGGCTTAGGCCACAGTGGGACGCTTGGGACGGAACGGGCGGTTCATGCTACAGGATCCGCTTCGAGCACCTTCGGCGGTAGATCACTCATAACTTTCTCAATTCGTAACCCTTTGAGTTGCTTTGGGTCTTGTTGGAAAGAGCTTGACGCGCTGGTTTCAACGAGCCCAAGAACTTGTGAAACGGATGAGAGGTCACTGAGTTATGAGTGTCGGAAATTACTGATGGGGGGCCTTCGGCGGTAGAGCGACTTTGGCGGAAAAACCGCCGGAAGATGCGCCTTCGGCGGTAGACGCCTTCGGCGATGCGGGAGAGTGCATTCGGCGGAAGAGTAAATCCCTCATAACTTTCTCAATTCGCAACGCCTCGACTTGGTTAGGCTCTCGTTGGAAAGAGCTATCGCGCTGATTCTAACGAGCCCAAGAACGCCACGAACGGAGGAGAAATCCGGGAGTTATGAAGGTCGCAAGATACCCAGCTTTCCGCTTGCGCACAGGCGAAGAAAGTTTTGTCATATGTGCGGACGAAGGAAGTCCACCTGCGCACAGGCGAAATAGGGTTTCGACGTAGGCGCAAAGTTCGCCTACGCACAGGCGTTTCGGCGTCGGCGGAAAATCCGCCTTCGGCCCTAGAAATGCGCCTTCGGGGTTGGAACTTGTACGGACGCGGACGGACGCGGACGCCTGCGAGTAGGCGGCTTGCGACGCGGACGCGGACGCCTGCAAGTAGGCGGACGCCTGTGGATAGGCGGTCTGTGCACAGGCGGACGGCCTTTGGATAGGCGGACGCCTTCGGCAGAAGAGTAAAAACCGTCATAACTTTCTCAATTCTTAACGGTTTGACTTAGTTAGGGTCTTGTTGGAAAGAGCTCGCGACGCTCGTTCTAACGAGACCAAGAACTCTTGGAACGAATAAGGCGTCACTGAGTTATGAGCGTCGAAAGCGGCTGTCATGGTTAGGAGAGAGGCCTTCGGTGTTAACATATAGAGGAGCCTTCGGCGTTAACAGTTAGAGGGGCCTTCGGCCCAAGGCGGCTTGTGAGTAGGCGGCTTGGGGGTAGGACGCGTGGGACCCACAGTCCTCAGATTTTGGAGAAGGAATTTTGGCCTAGGTTCAGAGATCTTGCGGGGCCCATATCTTTGCGATGTACGGTCGGATGGATCTGAAATTTTGTGGGGCCGTTGACCTCGGCCAGCCACGCATGCTTGCAAATTTTCAGCCTCAGATCTTGGATGGAAAGGCGCTGGCGGCTCTGTACAGTAGGCTTAGGATTTAGATTTAGGGTTATGGTTAGATTTAGGTTGTAAGTTAGAGGGGAAGGCAGCCGCCGACTCCTAAGGTGTAGGATCTGTTGCGGCTCGCACCATGGCGTAGTGCAGTGTAGTGCTAGTTAGGACTTAGAAGGTATAAAGTAGTTCAAGGCGTCTTGCCTTGGGTTCTTTCCCAATTTTGGAAGTGCTGATCAGGAACTCATTTTCTCTGCGTGTTTGTGTCCTTAGTTCTGTCACCACGCAAGTGGAGCTACCACTTGGCGTTCCGCATTTTGTAGTTGAAGGTCTTCGGCCGAATGTTTAGAGCTAGTACATTGGTTAGAGACTTGAGTAGTTCGGATCTACACCTGCGGGTGATTGCCGATGCTGAGAGCCAATGACTAGTTAGATACTTGAATAGTTTCGCCCCTACACCTTCGAGTGTTTGTTCCTGATTGTACTCCGTTGGGATTTTTCCCCTGAATGCCAAAGTGAAGTTTTGTTACTTCGTGCAAGCCTTGGTTGTAAATTCAGGTTACGCTGCAGCAGGTGCCTTTGAGGTAACCCCTGTAGTATTTCTGGGAATGACAAGTGCCTGAGAATTCAAACTCTTCAATAGACTGTTATTGTGTTACTGGAATGTTTCTCAGTGAGTCCTTCAGTGCGGACCTGTGTTCTCTGCGTGTTTTGTGAGTTCAGAGTGTTGTTCACCGCGTATGAGTGACTTCGATCCGAAGTAGGCAGTCCAAACCGGGTTTCCTACGCTAGGAGCAAGCTAGTGGAAGTGTTGTAAAAGCCGGAGTTGGAAGTCACTACCCGCAGCTTCGCTGAGTGTACTCTTGAGAGACTTTCCCCCTGAAATCTTGAGTAGAGGTCCTAACGGATCTCTGGGTTGTGTTTCTGTAGTTTCAGGTGTGTGTGTGACGCTGAACTGTGCTGCAACCTCCGGGCTGACTCTCACTAAGGTTTACCTCTGATGGCTTTGTGGTAGCGCATCATGATTCTAGAAGACTAAGATTCATACTCTCACTCATGTCCCAAACACCTTCTCTTACAACCTCTCATGTATCACTCCAACTCACACACAAACTCTCCTCACATCACCCTCTTCACATAAATGCAAACACACGTCGATACTCCAAGATACTCAAAAACTTCACTCCTTCATTACTGAAACAAGTCCTCACACATGACTCTCCAAACTTGCTTGAGAGGTGCTACTCTACCTCTCTATTTATACTACTTGAGAAGTTACCATAGTAACATGTGGTAATTTCTCCTAACTTACTTTTACCTAGGTAAGTTTGACTAACCTCCTCTACGTGGCAACATGCCATTGGCCTACCTAAACCTTCTAGAAGCTTCCGGAATCCAAGGTTGAGGTGGCGACATGCCATTGGAAGCTTTTAAACTTCTACAAGCTTCCTAGCCACTAAGTCAACATTAGACTTAGTCTAGCCAATCATCTTTCATACATTTAGTCAAACCAATCAAATCCAAGCTTCTAGTCAAATATCTAATCCCTTGGAATCTAGAACTTTTGTATAAGACAAAATAGAAGTGCTCACTCCTTGTAAAGGACAAAATAGAAGTGCTCACTCCATTCTTCTAGAACTCCGCTAATTATTCCGCCAACTATAGACATTGTAGCTAAACTTAGTCATGACTAGATAAACTTAGTTATAACTAACTAGTTTAGTCATAACTAGCTAGTCTTAGCTATGCCTTGGCTAATCATCTTTATTCCCTTGACCACTTCTAAGACTTAGTACATATGTGCAACACCCGGTCTTACAGTGCGACCTCCGAGTGCGCTCCGAGTGCGCTCCGAGTGGACACTTGCAGTATTTCTGGGAGTGACAGTCGCCTGAGAATTCAAACTCCTCAATAGTCTGTTAAACGTGACACTTTGTACCCTGTGTGTTCCTCTGTCCCTGTGGGTTCGACCTTTCTACCACTATATTGCAGTTTTAGCCTTTAGTGGGTTATTACATCCACCAGCATCTTCGATGTGCATTGCGCTTACTACCCTTGGGACCTCTGATTCCTCCAGGCATCTGCACAAACGTTCGTCTGCCATCTTCTTGAACAAAACTCCCTGTTGGAGTTGGTACGGGCCCGCCTTATGGATAAAGACAGTCCTTTGTTCCAGGTCCATGCCCTTGGGACACTGAAGCGTTAGCAGATATCGGTACAGCTCTGCATAGCGGGACTCCTGCCCCGCAGACAACTGAAAAAGCTGTTCGTCCGGAAAGTCGTCCACCAGTTCCTCCTCAGTAGGCTGGGTCCATAATCTGGATAAGTAATCTGCATTTTCGTGATGCACCCCTTTCCTGGTCTGGACTGTGTAGGTGAACTCCTGTAGCAACAGCACCCATCAGGCTATCCGACCGGACAGATCTGCCTTCTTGACTAGGTGTTGCAAGGCGTAGTGATCCACATGGAACACAAACTCGTAGCAGATTAAGTAGTGTCGAAACTTTTTGCAGGAGTACACCATCCCCAACGCCTCTCTCTCTGTCGTGGTGTACTTTCTCTCTGCTAGAGACAGCTGACGGCTCGCAAAATTGTGGTAACCCACTTTTTGTTTTTTATCGGAACTAAAACATTTTTGAATAGTAAGTACCGCGGCAGTAGCTGTATATAGTAATCGGTACGCGAAACCAGAGGATCGAGGACAGTCAAGGGGTTTTGGGCTTAGGCCACAGTGGGACGCTTGGGACGGAACGGGCGGTTCATGCTGCAGGATCCGCTTCGAGCACCTTCGGCGGTAGATCACTCATAACTTTCTCAATTCGTAACGCCTTGAGATGCTTCGGGTCTTGTTGGAAAGAGCTCGCGACGCTCGTTCTAACGAGCTCAAGAACTTGTGAAACGGATGAGAGGTCACTGAGTTATGAGTGTCGGAAGTTACTGATGGGGGGCCTTCGGCGGTAGAGCGACTTTGGCGGTACGCCTTCGGCGGAAGAACCGCCGGAAGATGCGCCTTCGGTCAACGCCTTCGGGTCAACGCCTTTGGCGATGCGGGAGAGTGCATTCGGCGGAAGAGTGAATCCCTCATAACTTTCTCAATTCGCAACGCCTCGACTTGGTTAGGGTCTCGTTGGAAAGAACTCGACGCGTTGATTCTAACGAGCCCAAGAACGCCACGAACGGAGGAGAAATCCGGGAGTTATGAAGGTCGCAAGATACTCAGCTTTCCGCCTGTGCACAGGCGAAGAAAGTTTTGTCCTATGCGCGGACGAAGGAAGTTCGCCTGCGCACAGGCGTTCGCCTGTGCACAGGCGCTTCGGCGTCGGCGGGAAATCCGCCTTGGGCCCTAGAAATGCGCCTTGTGAGGTAGAAAGTGTACGGCGCCTTCTGCGCCAGGTCAGCGCCGCGGACGGACAGCTCAGCGCCGCGGACAGCCAGGTCATCGCCGCGGACGGACTGTGGATATGCGAACGCCTTCGGCGGAAGAGTAAAACCGACATAACTTTCTCAATTCTTAGCGGTTTGACTTGATTCGGGTCTCGTTGGAAAGAACTCGACGAGCTGGTTCCAACGAGACCAAGATCTCTTGAAACGAATAAGGCGTCAATGAGTTATGAGCGTCGAAAGCGGCTGTCATGGTTAGGCGTGAGGCCTTCGGCGTTAACAGTTAGAGGGGCCTTCGGCCCAAGGCGGCCTGCGAGTAGGCGGCTTGCGTGTAGGACGCATGGGACCCACAGTCCTCGGATTTTGGAGAAGGAATTTTGGCCTAGGTTAAGAGATCTTGCGGGGCCGATATCTTTGCGATGGACGGTTGGATGGATCTGAAATTTTGTGGGGCCGTTGATCTCGGCCGGCCACGCATGCCCGCAAATTTTCAGCCTCAGATCTTGGATGGGAAGGCGCTGGCGGCTCTGTACAGTAGGCTTAGGATTCAGATTTAGGGTTAGGGTTAGTTTTAGGTTGTAAGTTAGAGGGGAAGGCAGCCGCCGACTCCTTAGGTGTAGGATCTGTTGCGGCTCGCACCATGGCATTGCAGTGTAGTGTTAGGTAGGACTTAGAAGGTATAAAATAGTTCCAGGCGTTTTGCCTGGGGTTCTTTCCCATCAGAAGTGCAGATCAGGAACCCATTTCCTTTGCGTGTTTGTGTCCTTGAGTTCTGTCACCACGCATGAGGAGTTACAACTTAGCGTTCCGCATTTTGTAGCTGAAGGTCTTCGGCCGAATGTTCAGAGCTAGTACATTGGTTAGAGACTTGAGTAGTTCGGATCTACACCTGCGGGTGATTGCCGATGCTCAGAGCCAGTGACTAGTTAGATACTTGAATAGTTTCGCCCCTACACCTTCGAGTGTCTGTTCCTGATTGTACTCCTTTGGGATTTTTCCCCTGAATGCCAAAGTGAAGTTTTGTTACTTCGTGTAAGCCTTGGTCGTAAATTCAGGTTACGCTGCAGCAGGTGCCTTGAGGGTAACCCCTGTAGTATTTCTGGGAATGACAAGTGCCTGAGAATTCAAACTCTTCAATAGACTGTTGTTGTGTTACTGGAATGTTTCTCAGTGAGTCCTTCAGTGCGGACCTGTGTTCTCTGCGCGTTTTGTGAGTTGAGAGTGTTGTTCACCGCGTAGGAGTGACTTCGATCCGAAGTAGGCAGTCCAAACCGGGTTTCCTACACTAGCAGCAAGCTAGTGGAAGTGTTGTAAAAGCCGGAGTTGGGAGTCACTGCCCGCAGCTTTGCCGAGTGTGCTTGCGAGAGACTTTTCCCCCCTGAAATCTTGAAGTAGAGGTCCTAACGGATCTCTGGGTTGTATTTCTGTAGTTTCAGGTGTGTGTGTGTGTGTGTTACGCTGCACTGTGCGACCTCCGAGTGCGCTCCGAGTGGACACTTGCAGTATTTCTGGGAGTGACAGTCGCCTGAGAATTCAAACTCATCAATAGTCTGTTAAACGTGACACTTTGTACCCTGTGTGTTCCTCTGTCCCTGTGGGTTCGACCTTTCTACCACTATATTGCAGTTTTAGCCTTTAGTGGGTTATTACAAAAATAAATCGGGAAGTCCTTTTTGTTGTCATCCTTCTGGCTCAAGACGACGCCGATGGCGAATGCAGATGTGGCGAAGTAGACATGGAAGGGTCGATCCTCGTCTGGGCTCCTTAGTACTGGAGCAGTCGTGAGTTTCGCTTTAAGAGCCTCGAATGCTGACTACTGCTTCGCACCCCAGGCATAAGGCTCGTCCTTCTTTAACAACTTGGTCAGGTCGGCCGCCAAGATCGCATACATGTGTATGAATCTTTGGTAGTAGCCTACATGACCCAGGAATGCTCGAAGCTCCCTCAGATTCGTTGGTGGCTCGAGCTCGAGTATAACCTTGACCTTCTCGATGTCCACTGCAATGCCGTCTGACGAAACACGATGGCCCAACAAGATTCCACTAGTCATAAAGAAAAAACACTTCTCGGGGTGCAGCGATAAATTGCTCTCCCTACATTTATCAAAGGTCTGCTTCAGGTGACTTAGGTGTTCTGACCGCTTTCCAAAGACACAGTAGTCGTCTATGAATATTTCTAAGAACTTCCTCAGCTGCTCCTGAAAAATATTGGTCATCATCCGCTGAAAGGTGGCAGGTGCATTGCACAGACCGAAGGGCATCTTGTGATACGCATAAGTTCCCCAATCGGTTGTGAATGTCGTCTTATCCTTTTCCTGTTCCCGGATAGACACCTGATTGTAGCCTGAGAACCTGTCTAGGAAGCTATAGCACTCATGTCCCGCGACATGGTTGTGGTAACACCCTTTTTGTTTTTTTTGCAGAATTTAAACAATTTTAGAAAACAAGTACCGAAGCAGTGTCTGTAGTTAGGAAAGGGTACGTTAAATAGAGTGGATTGAGGAGATCGTCACGAGGTCACGAAGAATCGCGAAGTTGGATGTACCAGCGCCAAATTCCTTCGACGCCTTCGGCAAGAGCTCCTTTGCTCAGGTGTCTCTACTCACGCGCTTCCATCGTTTAGGGAAGGTACGCGTCCGGCACAGACACCTCCGGAGGAGATCTCGCTGAAGACGTCAGAAGCCGGCAAGGACCTCTAAAGGCTTCCGACCATGAGTGCGCCTTCGGCGATGCGCCGCTAGCGCGGGGGGGGGGGGGGAAACCTTCATAACGATCAGGATACATGGTAGTTCCAGTTGATTGAGGTTGCATTGAAAAGAGCTCGGAACGCTCGTTCTAATGAGCCCAAGAGCGCCGGAGATGGATCAAGGACGAAGAAGTTATGAGCGTCGGAAAACTCGCATCCGGACATGCGCTGTTCGCGCTAGGGTTCACCGTCGGAACGGACTTCCGTACGCCTTCGGCAATGCGCCTTCGGCGGAACCACGCGCTCATGGGAGGAGACCAACTCAGAGGCGGAAGCGCCTTCGGCGGCTGCGCAACGGAAGAGAAGCGCCGGCCGGATGTACGCCTCCGACGTGGCGCGGATAGGCGGTGCGCTGGCATGATTTGCGCCGGCGGGATATGCGCCGTCAGCAATAGGCGGGGCAGAGCGGACAAAACAAGTAGTATGAATACGCACCGGCGTAATTCGCGCCGACTTGATGTGGGCCGCCAGCGAGGCGCCGACGGAGAAGGAATACGCCAGCGGCGATACGCCTCCGGCGATGGTCAAGTTAGGAAAAGACAACCTAGTCGACGCATGCGCTCCACTGCGCCGAACTCGAGTCCGGAAGACGATGGCGGCGGGAGAATTCAACATTCACGCATGCGAATGCGCGCAGTGCGGAGACGTGAATTCGAGCATGCGAGGGGAAACCGTTAGGCCGTATAGCCGGCTGCGTAATTGTAACCAGTAAGAACGTTGGACGATCTTGAATTCGGAGAAGAAAAGACTGCTCTCCAGTCTCATTCTCTCATTCTTGATTGTGAATTTTCCAGCATTCCAAGATTACGCGCAAGGGCGGAGAGACCTGCAGTGAGAGGAGAGAGTGCGGAGACGAGTTGCGCGAGGATCTTGACAGACCTTGCAAAGAATTTGCGAGTAGCGAACTTGAGCGCGCAAAGGAAGAGAGAGCGATTGCAGTCAGTGTCTGAGCGGCCGACGCGCAGCGGCGATTGTGAGAGAGCGAGCGGAAGGGAGAACGTCTGTGTGTGCACGAAACGCAATGTCGAAGGTCCCCCAGCTGCGAGTGTCTCCACTCAGAGTGCCGCAGATCGGTCTGCGCGCATTCCAAGATGTGCTAACAAGGCTGAAGCTCGATTTCCTCCTGTGGGGATGGAACTGGACATGTCCGGAGATGGTGCGCGAGTATTTGCAGGAGAGACACAAGCCCTTGCGCGGATTCCGCCCACATCCAGAGAGGTGGGACATTTGTGACTGGGCACAAGTGTTGGGAAGGTGTGCCGGCGAGGAAGGGTTTCTCCTCTTCGAGGCCGATAGCGTGAAGGTGTCCAAGGAGGAAGAAATCTCCTACAATGATCTTTTCAAAGTTGCCAGGCATCCCAAGAACGGTTTCAGGACGCGGGATTACAAAGATCGATTGCGGAGAAATGTCGCGACTGCATTGCTTCAGATATTGCAGCCGACCAAGACCGCTTACATGCATGGTTGGCAAGTAGGATTTGTGGAGCTAGTGTTGTCAGGAGCTCCAGTTCATTGGGCACGGCTCCTGTGGAAGGTGACGCGCCAACATGCGCAAGAAGAGAGAGGAGGAACCCTCAATCATCTTTCGCCTTACCTGATTGTGTTTTATCGGGCGATGGGATGTTTGACAAATTCAGAGCGGACACGGTTTCCGCTGCTGACCCGGAGTTATCCAGGTAGATACTTGCGGGAGGCCGAAGTAGACACGGATCCGGACGAGGCACCAGCCAGTCCAACTCCGGCTCCGCCTCCAGCAAGAGCAGCAGAAGATCGCCGAAGTGAGCGCGCTCCGCGAAAGCGGAAATGGGATGAGAGACCTGAGGACAAGCAGCCGGAAGCTCCCGCTGCGCCGACTCGGAGTCGGCCAACCAACGAGCCTCACAGCCGGCCGAAACAGAGGGCACGCAAAGTGCCAACTAGCACTGAGGAGACCGGGCGTATCCTGCCCACGCAAGAGGAGATAATCGCGCAGAGTTTGGGGAAGTCGGCGAACACCTCTGCGCAGAAGGCACCGATGCCTTCAGAAGAAGATAGGCGAACTGACAGTCGGCCGACTACGAGTCGGGCGACTGAAGGTCGGCCAACTAATGTACGGCCAACTGAGCAGCGCGTTGAACCGGATAGCAGGCCAGAAGCAGAAAGGAGTTTGGCTGACGAGCCAACAACCCTCAGAGGGTCGTCTTCGGCAGAAGGCGCTTCTGGGAAAACGCCGCCAGCAAGCAAGCCAAGTGGAGTGAAGACGCGCAGGGTAGATCCGACTGCCAGTCGGACAACTGCTAGTCGGCCGACTGCGAGTCGGTCAACTGAGAGTCGGCCAGATTCGACGACTGCGAGACGGACAGAGCCGGCGACCATTGTGCGGGCGCCTTCGGCGGACGCACCTCCGGCGAAGACACCTTCCGCGCAGATCGCGCCGGAAGAGCAGGCAGCAGAAGCGGGCGGTGCAAAGGTGACAAAAGTCACTGCGGCGTCGACCCCTTCGGGAACCGAAGATCGAGCCGGAACAGGGGCTCAAGCAATGGGATCCCCCACTGCCTTGGATATTTTAGCAGGGAGTGGAGCGGCAGTCGCGGCGGAAGCTGCCGCGCGCCACAGTTCCAAGGAGTCGCCAAGGGATTCGGTGGCGACTGAAATCCTCGAAACGGAGGATGAGACGAGTTCGGAAGAGCAGGAAGCGGACTCTGTGCAGAAAACGCCAACAGGGGTATTGTGCGAGCAGATAGTCCCACTCCTGCGATATTTGGATCGCAAGACATCCAAGTTCTCGGGTTCCGGAAAACCGCAGTCTTATGTGGAGACTGTCAAGCGCAGGACGAGGAGCAAGGTGGCCACTTGGGCCTCTAGGTGCCAAACATTGCAGGATAGGTATACTGCCCTCCGACAGCACCTGGCGATCACGCAGAGGCTACACCAAACCCTGCAACAACAGAGGGAGGATGCAGCGACGAAAGCCCAGGCGGATGCCGAGCTAATGCGGGCAAAGATCGAGTCGGAATTGCAAGAAGAGCGGAGACAAAACCGCATCTTAACAGAGGAGCTTGCGCGCCAGAAGCGCGCATTAGAAGAAAGTCAAAGTACACGCAAGGATGATGAGGAGTTGTTGCGCAACTTGCAATCCGAGTGCGCGGATTTGAGGGCGCAGCGCGCAGATGCGGAAATGCAGCTAGCAGAGGTGGAAGGCAGCTGCCGGACGAGAGAAGAGTTGGCGACGCGGGTGACTCACTGTCTAAAAGGATACGCCCATTGGGAGGTGGCAGCTCAAGAGAACATCACACTCAGGGAGTTCGAGCTTCGGGCGGCGGCATTGACGGAGGGTGACAGTCGGAGTCGGCGGCGAGTAGCAAGGAAATTAGAAGCCTTTTTGTCGGGTGTGCGCGACACTATGGCGCACTTAGAGTCGGAGGTGACTGCAGCCCTTCGGCGACTGGGGTTGCGCAGCCGGTCGGATGATTGGCAAGGTAGAGATAGAGAGCGAGGCAGTCCGGCTCGCAGGAGGCGCAGCACCGGATCTGTAGAGTGCAGTAGCGTAGTTTGGTTTCGTGCAGGTGTTGCGAGTAGCAGATAGGATAGCGTAGTGTTAATTTGGACCTTAGAGGGTATAAAGTAGATCAAGGCGTTTTGCCTTGGGACTCTTTCAGTTTCGGAAGTGCAGATCAGGAACTCACTTTCTTGGCGTGTTTGTGCAATTGGTCCTGGCACCACGTAGAGAAGCTGCAGCATAGCAAAACAACCGTATGTTGTAGTTGAAGGCCTTCGGCTGAATGTTCAGAGCTAGTACACCGGTTGAGACTTGAGTAGTGCGGATCTGCACCTACGGGTGATTTCTGATGCTCAGAGCCGGTTGCGAGTTGGAGACTTGAACAATTCCCCCTTACTCCTTCGAGTGACATATCCTGATTGTACTCCTACGGGAAGTTTCCCCTGAATGCCAAAGTGAAGTTTTGTTACTTCGTGTAAGCCTTGGTTTGCAATTCAGGTTGTGTGTGTGTGTTACTGGATTGTGTCTCAGTTGAGTTCTAAGTCGGGCCTGTACTCTCTGCGTTTGGTGTGAGTCGAGGGTGACGTCCACGGCGTATGAGGGACTTCGTTCCGAAGTGGGAAGTCCAGTCCGGGTTCCCTACGCTAGTTCCTGGCGGAAGGGCAGTAAAAGCCGGAGTGGGAGTCACTACCTGCAGAGCCTCTAAGTGAACCTTTGAGCTACTTTCCCCCTGAAATCCGAAGCGGAGGTCTTGACCGACCTCCGAGTTGTGCTTTTGCCAGTTTCAGGTGTGTGTGTGTGTGTGTGTGTGTGTTGAGTGACTACGCTGCACTGTGCATCCTCCGAGCATCCTCCGAGTGACATCCGAGTCGAGCATCCTCCGAGTGGCCTCCCAGTCGAGCACTACAGTACTTCTGGGAGTGACAGTCGCCTGAGAATTCAAACTCTACAAAAGTCTGTTAAATGTGACACTTTTTACTCTGTGTGTTGCCTCTGTCCCTGTGGGTTCGATCTTTTTACCACCATACTGCAGTTTTAGCCTTTGGGGGTTATTACAATGGTCTAAAATGGCATTCGTGAACGGCAGAGGGTGGTGATCCTTACGTGTTGCTGCATTCAACTTTCGGAAATCCTGACACACCCGTATCTTACCCGTCAACTTCTTCGCTACGATAACAATCGGCGATACCCATTCACTGCTGAGCACTGGGTAAATAATACCGGCGCTCAGATACTTATCTATCTCCTCCTTAACTAGCAAGGAGTATTTTGGGTTGAGGCGATACTGGCGTTGACGTATGGGTACTGCTTCATCTAGTAAATCAATGCGGTGTTCTCCATATCGTGCAGGTATTCCCTTCATGTCTTCTATCTTCCAGGCGAAGACATCAACGTAGTGGCGAAGAAAGGCCTGTACCTCCCTTAGCTCGTCTCCTTCCACCGTGCTTGATACCTTCAAGCACTTGTCAGGACTGAGTTGTACTTCGTGACAGTCATTAGGGTCGACAATGCCCTCTTTGTGACTCGTCTCACTCCTTCCCAGTCCTACCGTTAATTGCTATTCGTCCTCCGGCTGAATAGCGTCTGGTTCCTCTTCTACAGAACAGCAGGCAACGAATCCCACAAAATAATCGGATTCAGTGGCACTAGAGTCTGATCAGGCGGCCGAATCACTGTCCACCCCCGAATCGCGCACCGAAATCTCGTCCCGCGGACAGTCAGTCCGCTCCTCTGTCTGTTGCTGCTCCTTCGATCGATTCGCGGGGGCTGTGCTTGGCCTGTGCGCAGGCGCAAATGCCGGCGCCTTGTCCGCCGCAGGCGTAGCGCCGCGGACGTCCATCGACAAAGGCGACATGGTCGGGGGCCGCTCGCCCGATGTCCCTTGGCCCTGAGGCCCTACCGCCGAAGGCGCATCTACCGGCGGATTACCCGCCGATGGTGCGGCCTCCGCACGCTCCATGCTCGTATCTCCTCGGCTCGAAGGCCCTTGCGCCGAAGGCGCGAATCGCGGCGCGTTGTGCGCCGAAGGGTCTGGCCCCGAAGGCCGGTGTCTCGTAGGCGGATCCTCCGCCGGCTCCTTCCCCTTCCTACGTTGGAATGGGGGTGATTCCTGCCTGTGCACAGGCGGCACGTGTGGAGGTGACCTATGCACAGGCGGACTGCTTCTTCCCACGCGTAGGCGTAGGTCTACGTCCGCTTGTGGTCGTCTGTCCGCGGAGGCTCGACCGTCCGCGGAGTCTTGTCCGTACGCGGAGGCTCGCCTGTGCGCAAACGGAACACCTGTCCGCAACGCACGTGGTAACTCCGGAGGCCCTTGGCCCGTAGGCGGCCTCTCGCCCGTCGAGGCTGCAGCGTGGTCCGTTGCCCTGGCGGACGTCCGCGCTTCCTCATTCTTCTCTGGCGACGCACTTCCTTTCTCCGTCGCAATCGTCGCCGTGTCCACGCTGTTGGCTGGTAACACTAGTCTGCGCGCCTTCTGCTTAGGCCGGCTGTATGACTCGTACAACGGCCGCGGTCGAATGGGAGCAGAGGGATCTTGATGCTGCTCCTCTTCGGACTCCTCTCTCCATCGCCGCTTCCGCGGCGCTCGTGCTGCAGGAGTGTTCCTCCCTTCGTCCCTCCGCCTTGACGGAGTAGAAGTCGGTGACTCCTCTGCATCAGTGTCGACCTCATTCTCCCGCACATACTTCCCGGGATGGTCGACGGACAACGGCGGAAAACGCGCAAGCTCCGCCGCTGTCAAACAATTCCGCTGTTGATAAAAATTGATGAGGAAAGGAGAGAGATGGTTTAGAGTTCCCCCCTTCTCCTCAAAAGCGTGATGTCGCATCACCCTGTGCAGGATGCTCGCCCAGTGAATTGGAGTTCCCTCGATGACGCACTCCACAAAAGAGACCTGCCACAATGTGATGCAGCAGGCGCGGTGTGGCTGCAGTAATTGCATCAGCGCCGCGGACAAAGTCCGGCGGAATCGATCCTTGTAATCGCGGGTCTTGTACCCATTCTTGGTAGACCTCCCGGTCTTGAACAGCTCCACAAATTGCGCCTCTTCCTGCTTGGTCACCTTGATGCTCTCACTGTCGAAGAGGAGGTGCCCTGGCATGCCGGCACATCTCCCCAATGCCTGCGCCCAATCTTGGACTGTCCACCGATCAACATGCGGACGCAATCCGCGCGAGGGTGGTCCCTGTGGCTCTAGCCACTCGCGCACCATATCCGCACAAATGTAGTTCCATCCCCATAGCAAGAAATTGAGCTTTCTTGCTATCAAGCGCTCCTCGAAAGCGCGTAGCCCGTTCTGTGGTAGACGGAGCGGCAGCATCCGCAATCGGCCCGGTCTCGTCATTGCGTTCTTGGAGTTCGCCCGCCCGCTCATTCTACTTCCGCTCCGCTCGAGCTCCTTTCTTCCTCGGCAAACTCTGATTGCCCTCAATTCCAAATCACGCGCACTCACTTCTCCCTCAATCACCAAGAAATCCTCTGCGCGGCGATGTCGAGAATGCTTAGCAGCCAGCAGATGGACGCGCGCAGCTCGCACTAGAGAATGGAATCGCGAATTCAAGAATGGGACGCTCTCCGCCGCCCGGTCGAAGGTCATGGTCGGCTCTTGCTCGTTGAGGACGTCTCAATTGATGGCCGCGCTGGCTCTACGCTGAAACGGTCTCCGCTCTCACGCGCGGCTTCACGCTCCGCCGTCGCCGATTAAACTCTCACGCTCGAATTGGCGAATTTGAACTCCGCGAGCGTACTACACCGCGGACATGGGTGCGCAGCGCCGAAGGCGGGTTTTCCGCCTTGCGCGGTACACTCGTTCGTACCGCTCCTCAGCCAATCCTCTTCGGCCTCGGCGCGTGTGTCCGCATGTCGGACAAAAGTTCAACTCCCGCCTGCGCGAAGGCGGACTCCTCGGCGGATTCTCCGCCGGCGCGGAACTTCATCCTCCTGTGCAAAGGCGCTCGCCTGTGCACAGGCCAAGTCCGTCCGCGGCGATGCGCTGGCGCGGAAGGCGTTGACCGCGGTCAACCGTCTCCGTCCAGTCTGTCCGTTCCTTGTCTCTTCGTCGGCGCTTCCGCCGCCGCAACTCCGTCCGTCCAAGAGCGCATCCATCCGTCCCGTCCGTACGGTCCGTACGGATTTTACTATTCTGGCGGCTCCTTGTTCGTCCGTGGCGCTGCGCTGGCGCAGAAGGCGCCGTACAATTTCTACCTCACAAGGCGCATTTCTAGGGCCCAAGGCGGATTTCCCGCCGACGCCGAAGCGCCTGTGCACAGGCGGACGCCTGTGCGTAGGCGAACTTCGCGCCTACCTCAAACCCTATTTCGCCTGTGCGCAGGCGAACTTCCTTCGTCCGCGCATAGGACAAAACTTCTCCGCATGTGCGAAGGCAAAGAGCTGAGTATCTTACAACCTTCATAACTCCCGGAGTCCTTATCCGCTGTTGGCGTTCTTGGGCTCGTTGGAATCAGTGCGTCGAGCTCTTTCCAACGAGACCCTAGCTAAGTCAAGGCGTCCGGGGGTTGACCTAAATATGAAGGATTTCCCTACCGCCGCGGACGCAGCGCCGAAGGCGGGTTTTGCGCCTTGCGCCGTAGGGATCCTAACTGCAGAGCTCGCAGGGAGGGTGGTGCCCGTCCTTACTGCTGCACCCAACTCCTAGATTCTACGAGATCCCTCGAGAATCTCCGCGATCTTCCGAATTCACTCTGTTTTGATGCACCGAAGGCTATTTACATTGTTGCCAGGGTACAGTTTTCCAAAAATGTTTTAATTTCCTCAAAATTACCAAAAGTGGGGTACCACACATTGATTGCGTCGGCGACTGACCCGAGTGGGGCTGCACGTCGTCGACTTGTGCTGCCTGCGAAGGCAAGGCTGCAGCCTTGCTGCTCTTCGCCAAAATGTCTAAGGCGGTAGGCGAATGTGCCCGTGCTACATCCCCTTCGCCCGCTTGTTGGTCTTCTACCGTATCCTCTCTGCCGCCGACGTCCGCCGCCGAAGGCGATCGAGCGGAGGGTGGCTGCGCGGGGTTCGATTGCGCATCGCGCACCGAAATCTCGTCCCGCGGACAGTCAGTCCGCTCCTCTGTCAGTTGCTTCTACCTCGATCGGTCCGCGGGGGCTGTGCTTGGCCTGTGCGCAGGCGCAAATGCCGGCGCCTTGTCCGCCGCAGGCGCAGCGCCACGGACGTCCATCGCCAAAGGCGACATGGCCGGGGGCCGCTCGCCCGATGTCCCTTGGCCCTCAGGCCCTACCGCCGAAGGCGCATCTACCAACGGATTACCCGCCGATGGTGCGGCCTCCGCACGCTCCCTGCTCGCATCGCCTCGGTTCGAAGGCCTTGGCGCCGAAGGCGCAAATTGCGGCGCGTTGTGCGCCGGAGGGTCTGGCCCCGAAGGCCGGTGTCTCGTAGGCGGATCTTCCGCCGGCTCCTTCCCCTTCCTACGTTGGAACGGGGGTGATTCCTGCCTGTGCACAGGCGGCACGTGTGGAGGTGACCTGTGCACAGACGGACTGCTTCTTCCCACGCGTAGGCGTAGGTCCACGTCCGCTTGTGGTCGTCCGTCCGCGGAGGCTCGTCCGTCCGCGGAGGCTCGCCTGTGCGCAGGCGGAACACCTGTCCGCAACGCACGTGGTAACTCCGGAGGCCCTTGGCCCGTAGGCGGCCTCTCGTCCGTCGAGGGTGCAGCGCGGTCCGTTGCTCCTGCAGACGTCCCCGCTCCCTCGTTCCTCTCTGGCGACGCACTTCCTTTCTCTGTCGCAATCGTCGCCGTGTCCGCGCTGTTGGCTGGTAACACCAGCCTGCGCACCTTCTGCTTCGGCCGGCTGTATGACTCGTACAACGGCCGCCGTCGAATGGGAGCAGAGGGTTCTTGATGCTGCTCTCATTCGGACTCCTCTCTCCATCGCCGCTTCCGCGGCGCTCGTGCTTCGTCGGCGCTTCCGCCGCCGCAACTCCGTCCCTCCAAGAGCGCATCCATCCGTCCCGTCCGTACACTCCGTACGGTTCGTACGGATTTTACTATTCTGGCGGCTCCTTGCTCGTCCGCGGTGTTGCGCTGGCGCAGAAGGCGCCGTACAATTTCTACCTCACAAGGCGCATTTCTAGGGCCCAAGGCGGATTTCCCGCCGACGCCGAAGCGCCTGTGCACAAGCGCACGCCTGTGCGTAGGCGAACTTCGCGCCTACCTCAAAACCTTATTTCGCCTGTGCGCAGGCGGATCTCCTCCGTCCGCGCATAGGACAAAACTTCTCCGCATGCGCGTAGGCGAAGAGCTAAGTATCTTACAACCTTCATAACTCCCGGAGTCCTTATCCGTTGTTGGCGTTCTTGGGCTCGTTGGAATCAGCGCATCGAGCTCTTTCCAACAAGACCCTAGCTAAGTCAAGACGTTCGGGGGTTGATCTAAATATGAAGGATTTCCCTACCGCCGCGGACGTAGAGCCGAAGGCGGGTTTTGCGCCGTAGGGATCCTAACTGCAGAGCCCGCAGGGAGGGTGGTGCCCGTCCTTACTGCTGCACCCAACTCCTAGATTCTACAAGGTTCCTCGAGAATCTCTGCGATCTTCCGAATTCACTCTGTTTTGATGCACCGAAGGCTATTTACATTGCTGCCGGGGTAAAGTTTTCCAAAAATGTTTTAATTTCCTCAAAATTACCAAAAGTGGGGTACCACATGCTCCCCTCCTCAATTGTGAGCGCCCACGCGAACACTCAAATGTGGTATTTCTTCAATCGCCACCCGTTCACTCGGGTGCCTAACAAATCGCCGGCCAGATCCGCAAGTTGAATGGATCCATTCGAGAAGACTTCGACAACCCTGTAAGGTCCCATCCATCTTAGGTGCAGTTTGCCTGGGAATCTGGCATGCCTGCTGTCGTAGAGCAGTGCCAAATCACCCGCCTGCACGAGTACAGGTTTGATCTTTTTTTCATATCTCTCCTTCCGGCGGAGCTGGATTTTCTTGGTGCGATCCTCGGCTTCTCGTCTCCTCTCATCCAGCAGCATGACCTCCTGTAATCAGTAGAGCTGGCTCTCCTCTGCGCTCATCCTCTGTAAATCCAACGTTCGTTGGGTGGGTACTTCGAACTCGATAGGGAGGATCGGGTGTTGACCATACACCAGAAAGTATGGTGTTTGTTTGGTCGTAATTTTCTCAGCTGTCTGGTACGCCCATAGAGCGGCTGCTAACTTCGTATCCCAGTTGTGAGCGTGATTCACCGTGACCTTGAGTAGTATTTTACACAGCAGACCATTGGACTTCTCCGTCAATCCATTCGCCTTGGGATTGTATGGAGTAGTCTTCCGGTGCTTGATGTGGAAATACCGTGTCAGATCTTCGATGATCTGATTCAGAAAATGCGTGCCCCGGTCGCTGACTAGCTCTAATGACATCCGTAGCGCGTGATAATCGACTCGAACAAGAAGGCTGCCACTGTGGCTGCATCATCCCTTCTAGTGGCCCTGGCCTCCACCATTTTGGTGGCGTAGTCTGTAGCTACCAGAATGTAGCGCCTTCGTGTGTTTCTAGTCACTGGTTGTATCGGCCCTACAAAGTCAATGCCCCACTTTTCGAAAGGTGCTAGAGGCATGATGGGAGTCAGGGGCCAGCGTGTTGTAGGCGTTGGTCTCCCCGTCCTCTGGCAACTATTGCATTTGCGGATGTAATCGAGAACATCCTTAAACATGGTCGGCCACCAATACCCCGCATTTACAATCTTTGTGACCGTATTCCGGGTGGCATAGTGTCCACCCGCCTCCTCTGTATGCATCGCACTCACTACTCTTGGGACCTCTGATTCCTCCAGGCATCTGCATAAGCGCTCATCTGCCATCTTTTTGAACAAAACACCCTGCTGGAGTTGGTACGGGCCTGCCTTATGAATAAAGACAGTCCGCTGTTCCAAGTCCATGCCTACGGGACACTGAAGTGTTAGCAGATATCGGTACAGGTCGGCATAGCGGGACTCATGCCCCGCAGACAACTGAAACAACTCTTCATCTGGAAAATCGTCCATCAATTCCTCCTCGGTCGGCTGGGTCCATAATCTGGACAAGTAATCTGCATTTTCGTGATGCACCCCTTTCCTGGTCTGGACCGTGTAGGTGAACTCTTGTAGCAACAGCACCCATCTGGCTATCCGACCGGATAGGTCGGCTTTCTTGACTAGGTGTTGCAATGCGTAGTGATCCACATGGAACACAAACTCGTAGCAGATTAGGTAGTGTCAGAACTTTTTACAGGAGTACACCATCCCCAACGCTTCTCTCTCCGTCGTGATGTACTTCCTCTCTGCTAGAGACAGCTGACGGCTCGCGAAATAGATCGGGTAGTCCTTTTTGTTGTCATCCTTTTGGCTCAGTACCACACCGATATCGAATGCGGATGTGTCGACGTAAACATGGAATGGTCGATTCCAGTCTGGACTCCTTAGCACTGGAGCAGTCGTGAGTTTCGCTTTAAGAGACTCGAATGCTGATTGCTGGTTCGCACCCCAGGCATAAGGCTCGTCCTTCTTCAACAACTTGGTCAGGTCGGCCGCCAGTGTTGCATACAGATGTATGAATCTTCGGTAGTAGCCCACATGACCCAGGAATGCTCGTAGCTCTCTCAGATTCGTGGGTGGCTCAAGCTCGAGTATAACTTTGACCTTCTCGATGTCCACTGCAATGCCGTCTGCTGAGACCCGATGGCCCAACAAGATCCCACTAGTCATAAAGAAAAAGCACTTCTCGGGATGCAGCGATAAACTGCTCTCCCTACATTTATCAAAGGTCTGCTTCAGGTGACTTAGGTGTTCAGACCGCTTCCCAAAGACACAGAAGTCATCTATGAATGTCTCCAGGAACTTCCTTAGTTGCTCCTGAAAGATATTGGTCATCATCCGCTGAAAGGTGGCAGGTGCGTTACACAGACCGAAGGGCATCTTGTGGTATGCGTAAGTTCCCCAGTCGGTTGTGAACGTAGTTTTATCCTTGTCCTGTTCCCGGATAGACACCTGATTGTAACCTGAGAATCCGTCCAGGAAGCTATAGCACTCATGTCCTGCGACATGGTCTAAAATGGCATCCGTGAACGGCAACGGGTGATGATCCTTGCGTGTTGCTGCATTCAACTTCCGGAAATCCTGACACACTCGTATCTTACCCTTCAACTTTTTGGGTACGATAACAATTGGCGATACCCATTCACTGCTGAGCACTAGGTAAATAATACCAGCGCTTAGGTACTTATCTATCTCCTCCTTAACTAGCAAGGAGTATTTTGGGTTGAGGCGATACTGGCGCTGACGTATGGGTACTGCTTCGTCCAGTAAATCGATACGGTGTTCCCCATACCGTGCAGGTATCCCCTTCATGTCTTCGATCTTCCAGGCAAAGACGTCGACATAATGGCTAAGGAATGTCTGTACCTCCCTTAGCTCGTCTCCTCTCACTGTGCTTGATACCTTCAAGCACTTGACGGGACTGAGTTGTACTTCGTGACAGTCACTAGGGTCGACAATGCCCTCGGTGTGACTCGTCTCACTCCTTCCCAGTCCTACCGTTAATTGCTATTCGTCCTCCGGCTGAATAGCTTCCGGCTCTTCTTCTTCTTCCACCGAACAGCAGGCAACGAATCCCACGAAATAATCGGATTCAGTGTGAGTGGAATCTGATCGCGCGGTCGAATCACTGTCTACCCCCGATGTGTAACCCGCACTTGTCGATGGGGTCTCTCCTTCATGTCGGACCTTATTCCAGGGCACCGTGATGGTCTTGGTCGGCTCCGAAGGATGGGGAAACTTAAGGTGATGCCTACGCCAGTCACATCGTACTTGTGCGCCATACAGCCATGGTCGTCCGAGCAGAACGTCATAGCCTTGCTTCATCATCGGTTGAAGGATGATATAAGTCAATCGAAAGTCTGCACCACCGATGATCGTTTTGACATTGCGCAGCATACCTGCAGGCATTCTCCTCGTCTGATCCGCTAACCTCAACACACGCCTCGAGGGTTCGTATTGACTGAACCCCAAGGCTCTTGCGGTGTCCTCCGTCATTATGTTGACTCCTGATCCAGAGTCTAGTGGTACCCTGCGTACACAACACCCTGCTATTTGCACATCGATCTCTGGTGGCCCTTGGTCTTCGCTGGCCACTTGGTACACCTGAGAGGTTTTGGATGCGCGCGGCTTCCGCTGACGTCGTAACGAAAGCATCAACATCCTTCGATACGTCTTGTTGTCTTCAAGAAGTTGGTTGAACGTGATGTTCACTTTCCGACTCCCGAGATCCTCGACTAAGTTATAGTGGACGCGTTGGGTCGCAGGGGTCGAGGACGACGCCCTGCGAGGTTCCAAAGTGGCTGCCAACTTCACCCCAAAGGAGGGTGACAAGTCTGGCCGCGGTGGGTCCTTTTGGGTGCGGATCGCTTCCTTCAACAAGTTCGTTACCTCGTTGCTGATATCCGGGGCATAGTCCCGTTTCAGCAAGCGTACTGGCTCATCCTCGACCGCTGTCTGGGGGCGCACTGCTGGTGCTTCTCGCGTAACCGAAGACTTTCGTGCAGGTCGCAAGTCGGACTTGCTGGATGCCTTCTCCTTCCCTTTTCCCGTCCGGTCGTCGGCTCTCCGTTCGTGCTTGCGAGTGTCGCGCTCTTGTTCCTTCGATTTCTTGGAACTACGAGTTTCGACTCGTGCGCACATAACCTCTTCCGCCGGCCATTCTTCGTCTTCGTCATTTCCGTCCGAACCTACTTCGACCTGGTTAACTTGGACGTCCTCCTTGGCCGGAGTGATCACAAATCGTACTGATGGCCGAGGAACTAGTGGCTGATCACACTCTGGCGCAGTATGCCCGGACTTCTTGCAGTTACTACATGTCGGGACATAATCGTTTCGCCTTTTGGGATGGGGGCACTGAGGTGAGAAGTGTCCAACTTCCCCACAATTATAACAGGCTCGCGGTGGCGGTGGGTCAAACGTCCATGGAGGTGCCCTTCGCCTCACGGGTACCGTAGTGGCCCGATCTACCGGATGATATTGTGGAACATGCATTGCTGAAACTGCAGGAGGGGCGGGGACCGACTGGACGGCGTAGGCTGTCTCTTCGCTCGCCTCTCTATAGTACTGGGGGTGTTCTCCATAGTACGGTTGTGCCCACTCCACTGCGTTGACTGGATATGACGGACGGGTGGTAAGACACTCGGTGTTCGCATGTCCCACCGCTCCGCACGTAGTGCACCACAAGTTCGCTCGCACTCTCCCGGGTGATTTCCGGCGATCATGGCCGCCTACCACTTGAACTTTGAGGTCGGCGAAGTCCTTCACAAGGGTCTCCATCTTCGAAGCTATGTCTCCCGGCGATCTGTCCGTAGTTACTCGTCGGGTGCTCTTCTTCTTCGCTGCCCCATGCTTCTTTCTCTTCTTCTCTTCCTCCGACGATGAGGTTTCCTCTTCTTCGGAGGAGGAACGGTTCTCGTCCGAGGACGGTTCTTCCGATGACGGAGTTGCACCTTTGCGTCGTCTTCGCCCTCCCTTCGGTTTTCGCTCCTTTGACTCCCGTCTCTCTCTCCCTCTTCGGTTGAGAGTGGAAGTTTCGAAGGCTTCGGCCGATGCAATCACATCCTCAATAGTATCGCACTTATTGCGTCGGCAAAAAGTCTCCATCTCCCGAGTTAAGCCGGTCACGTACCAATCCACAGCTTGCTGTACCGAGAAAGGGGATCCTGGTCCTGTTTTCGGTATTCTGTCAAGGAGGTCCAGAAATCTCTCAGTGTAGTCACGCAGACTCTCCTTCTTCTCTCGCTGCAGATTACGCAACTTTGTCAATACCCGACTGTCGTAGCCGAGCTCGCGGAAGCGTCGAAGGAACTTCTCCTTCAGCTGAGCCCATGTTGTCAACCCAGTCGGATCGATGCTCTCGTGATTGTACCAACTTCGTGCCTTCTTCCGTAGAAGACTTGGAAAGATCCGTAGTCGGTCCTCGTCTTGGATCTCGCGATTAGCAATGGACACCGATTCGAACAACTTGATGTAGGAATCTGCATCGTCGTCATCCCCACTCCCTTTATACTTTGGGTAGGAATGTTTAGTAATCGGCTAAGGTAGCCGCACATTGGCTTGTCCGTCCGCCATCGGTGTGTCTGTCGACGTTTCTCGGGCGGTCGGTTCTAAATCACAAGGGGGTTCCGAGCAAGGAATATCTAGTAGAACTGTAAGCACCAGGTTTGGTTCCGAGTCACTGGGGGTAGGTTCCCCAAGGATGTCGGCCGAACTAGGCTTAGGTACTCTTTTTGGTGTTTTCTTGTTTTGACGCCGTGTCTCTTCCACGGCCTTCTCTGAATCTCGTCGGAACCTACGGGCAGCTCTCGCACTTAGGTTGCTCCCACTAGCTCCAGTCGACATTCACCAAGCATGGCTGCTCGTAAAAACCCCGGTGTTGACGCAACTGTCCCTGGCAGCGGCGCCAAAAAGAAGTTGTCGGCTTCTTATGTAATAACCCACTAAAGGCTAAAACTGCAATATAGTGGTAGAAAGGTCGAACCCACAGGGACAGAGGAACACACAGGGTACAAAGTGTCACGTTTAACAGACTATTGAGGAGTTTGAATTCTCAGGCGATTGTCACTCCCAGAAATACTGCAAGTGTCCACTCGGAGCGCACTCGGAGATCGCACAGTGCAGCGTAACACACACACACACACACCTGAAACTACAGAAACACAACCCAGAGATCCGTTAGGACCTCTACTCAAGATTTCAGGGGGAAGGTCTCTCAAGAAGTACACTCAGCGAAGCTGCGGGTAGTGACTTCCAACTCCGGCTTTTACAACACTTCCACTAGCTTGCTGCTAGCGTAGAAATCCCGGGTTGGACTGCCTACTTCGGATCGAAGTCACTCAGACACGGTGAACAACACTCTCAACTCACAAAACGCGCAGAGAACACAGGTCCGCACTGAAGGACTCACTGAGAAACATTCCAGTATCACAACAACAGTCTATTGAAGAGTTTGAATTCTTAGGCACTTGTCATTCCCAGAAATACTACAAGGGTTACCCTGAAGGCACCTGCTGCAGCGTAACCTGAATTTACAACCAAGGCTTACACGAAGTAGCAAAACTTCACTTTGGCATTCAGGGGAAAAATCCCAAAGGAATACAATCAGAAACAAACACTCGAAGGTGTAGGGGCGAAACTATTCAAGTATCTAACTAGTCACTGGCTCTGAGCATCGGCAGTCACCCGCAGGTGCAGATCCAAACTACTCAAGTCTCTAACCAATGTACTAGCTCTGAACATTCGGCCGAAGGCCTTCAGCTACAAAATGCGGAACGCTAAGTTGTAACTCCTCTTGCGTGGTGACAGAACTTAAGGACACAAACACGCAGAGGAAATGGGTTCTTGATCTGCACTTCTGAGTTTGGGAAAGAACCCAAGGCAAAACGCCTTGAACTATTTTATACCTTCTAAGTCCTAACTAACACTACACTGCACTACGCTACACGCCTGCACGGAACCACGCTACACTACACTCCGCGGAACCTGTGCTACGTCTTCTACGCGACGGACTGCCGCGCACTAACTCCCTACCCTGCCAGTCTTCCGCTCGACTGCGCAGTCCCAACCGCTGCAACGCCGCGGACACCTCCACTTCGAGGGTGGACATGGTATCCCGCGCCTTCGACAAAAAAGCGTCGAGCTTCTTCGCTACCTTCCGCCGACTCCTGCTGTCGCCTGTCACCAACCCGGCTGCGCGAAGTTCAAACTCACGTAGTGTGAGTTTCTCCTGCGCCGCCACTTCCCAATGGGCGTAGCCCTTGAGACAGTGGGCGACACGCTTCGCCGTCTCCTCCTTCGTGCGATCTGCCTCTCGCCTACGATCCTCTTCAATTACCACTAATTGCGATTCGGCCTTAGCACGCTGCGCTCTCAATTCGCCACACTCTGACTGTAGCCTGCGGATCAAATCCTCATTTGCCTGCCGTGCGAGCTGACACTCCGCCAACAACCGCGTCTGTCGCACGAGCTCTTCTGACAGAATCTGATTCTGAGTTTTCTTAGACATCAATTCCTGCGTGGTCTGCAGCACATCCCTGCTGAGCTCTTCCACTCTATCCTTCCGCATCCTGTCGAGGGCATGCGCTTTCCTCTCAAGGTTGTACTGCCCCCATAAACAGGCATGCCTCTCCTTCAATTCCCTCAGCTCCTGGTCCACCCTAGCTAGTAGCTTGCTGGTGTGGACTTTAGTGCGAGTCCGCCTGCGCACTAATTCGATGTAAGATCCCGGCTGAAGTGGATCGGCGTATTTATTGATTTTGCTATCCAAGTACCTCAGCAACGGAATCACCTGCTCAGAGAGCGCCGCCGCCGGCGCTCCAACAATTTCCTCCTCCTCCTCCTCGGTATCCCCCGCTCCCGACATTTCTTCGGTGGAGTCTCCGTCGTCATCATCCGAGTGGAGAATTTCAGTCGCCATTGATTGCGTCGGCGACTGACCCGAGTGGGGCTGCACGTCGTCGACGTGTGCTGCCTGCGAAGGCACCGCTGCAGCCTCGCTGCTCTTCGCCAAAATGTCTAAGGTGGTAGGCGAATGTGCCCGTGCTACATCCCCGTCGCCCGCTTGTTGGTCTTCTACCGTATCCTCTCTGCCGCCGACGTCCGCCGCCGAAGGCGATCGAGCGGAGGGTGGCTGCGCGGGGTTCGATTGCGCATCGCGCACCGAAATCTCGTCCCGCTGACAGTTAGTCCGCTCCTCTGTCAGTTGCTTCTCCCTCGATTGGTCCGCGGGTACTGTGCTTGGCCTGTGCGCAGGCACAAATGCCGGCGCCTTGTCCGCCGCAGGCGCAGCGCCACGGACGTCCATCGCCAAAGGCGACATGGCCGGGGGCCGCTCGCCCGATGTCCCTTGGCCCTGAGGCCCTACCGCCGAAGGCGCATCTACCGACAAATTACCCGCCGATGGTGCGGCCTCCGCACGCTCCCTGCTCGCATCTCCTCGGTTTGAAGGCCTGGCGCCGAAGGCGCAAATCGCGGCGCGTTGTGCGCCGGAGGGTCTGGCCCCGAAGGCCTGTGTCTCGTAGGCGGATCTTCCGCCGGCTCCTTCCCCTTCCTACGTTGGAACGGGGGTGATTCCTGCTTGTGCACAGGCGGCACGTGCGGAGGTGACCTGTGCACAGGCGGACTGCTTCTTCCCACGTAGGTCCACGTCCGCTTGTGGTCGTCCGTCCGCGGAGGCTCGTCCTTCCGCGGAGGCTCGCCTTTGCGCAGGCGGAACACCTGTCCGCAACGCACGTGGTAACTCCGGAGGCCCTTGGCCCGTAGGCGGCCTCTCGTCCGTCAAGGGTGCAGCGCGGTCCGTTGCTCCTGCGGACGTCCGCGCTCCCTCGTTCCTCTCTGGCGACGCACTTCCTTTCTCCGTCGCAATCGTCGCCGTGTCCGCGCTGTTGGCTGGTAACACCAGCCTGCGCGCCTTCTGCTTCGGCCGGCTGTATGACTCGTACAACGGCTGCGGTCGAATGGGAGCAGAGGGTTCTTGATGCTGCTCTTCTTCGGACTCCTCTCTCCATCGCCGCTTCCGCGGCGCTCGTGCTGCAGGAGTATTCCTCCCTTCGTCCCTCCTCCTTGACGGAGTAGAAGTCGGTGACTCCTCTGCATCAGTGTCAACCTCATTCTCCCGCACATACCTCCCGAGATGGTCGACGGACAACGGCGGAAAACGCGCAAGCTCCGCTGCTGTCAAACAATTCCGCTGTCGATAAAAATTGATGAGGAAAGGAGAGAGATGGTTTAGAGTTCCCCCCTTCTCCTCAAAAGCGTGCTGTCGCATCACCCTGTGCAGGATGCTCGCCCAGTGAATTGGAGTTCCCTCGATGATGCACTCCACAAAAGAGACCTGCCACAATGTGATGTAGCAGGCGCGATGTGGCTGTAGTAATTGCAGCAGCGCCGCGGACAAAGTCCGGCGGAATCGATCCTTGTAATCGCGGGTCTTGTACCCATTCTTGGTAGACTTCCCCTTCTTGAACAGCTCCACGAATTGTGCCTCTTCCTGCTTGGTCACCTTGACGCTCTCACTATCGAAAAGGAGGTGCCCTGGCATGCCGGCACATCTCCCCAATGCCTGCGCCCAATCTTGGACTGTCCACCGATCAACATGCGGACACAATCCGCGCGAAGGTGGTCCCTGTGGCTCTAGCCACTCGCGCACCATATCCGCACAGATGTAGTTCCATCCCCATAGCAAGAAATTGAGCTTTCTTGCTATCTGGCGCTCCTCGAAAGCGCGCAGCCCGTTCTGTGGTAGACGGAGCGGCAGCATCCGCAATCGGCCCGGTCTCGTCATTGAGTTCTTGGAGTTCGCCCGCTCGCTCATTCTACTTCCACTCCGCTCGAGCTCCTTTCTTCCTCGGCAAACTTTAATCGCCCTCAATTCCAAATCACGCGCACTCACTTCTCCCTCAATCACCAAGAAATCCTCTGCGCGGCGATGTCGAGAATGCTTAGCAGCCAGCAGATGGACGCGCGCAGCTCGCACTAGAGAATGGAATCGCGAATTCAAGAATGGGACGCTCTCCGCCTCCCGGTCGCAGGTCATGGTCGGCTCTTGCTCGTGGAGGACGACTCAATTGATGGCCGCGCCGGCTCTACGCTGAAACGGTCTCCGCTCTCACGCGCGGCTTCACTCTCCGCCGTCGCCGAATAAACTCTCACGCTCGAATTGGCGAATTTGAACTCCGCGAGCGTACTGCGCCGCGGACATGGGTGCGCATCGCCGGAGGCGGATTTTCCACCTTGAGCGGTACACTCGTTCGTACCGCTCCTCAGCCAATCCTCTTCTGCCTCGGCGCGTGTGTCCGCATGTCGGACAAAAGTTCAACTCCCGCCTGCGCGTAGGCGGACTCCTCGGCGGATTCTCCGCCGGCGCGGAACTTCACCCGCCTGTGCACAGGCGAACTCCGTCCGCGATGATGCGTTGGCGCGGAAGGCGTTGACTGCGGTCAACCGACTCCGTCCAGACTGTCCGTTCCTTGTCTCTTCGTCGGCCGCCGCAACTCCGTCCGTCCAAGAGCGCATCCATCCGTCTCGTCCGTACAGTCCGTACAGTCCGTACGGATTTTACTATTCTGGCGGCTCCTTGCTCGTCCGCGGCGTTGCGCTGGCGCAGAAGGCTCCGTACAATTTCTACCTCACAAGGCGCATTTCTAGGGCCCAAGGCGGATTTCCCGCCGACGCCGAAGCGCATGTGCACAGGCGCACGCCTGTGCGTAGGCGAACTTTGCGCCTACCTCAAAACCTTATTTCGCCTGTGCGCAGGCGGACTTCCTCCGTCCGCGCATAGGACAAAACTTCTCCGCCTGCGCGTAGGCGAAGAGCTGAGTATCTTACAACCTTCATAACTCCCGGAGTCCTTATCCGTTGTTGGCGTTCTTGGGCTCGTTAGAATCAGCGCATCGAGCTCTTTCCAACGAGACCCTAGCTAAGTCAAAACGTTTGGGGGTTGACCTAAATATGAAGGATTTCCCTACCGCCGCGGACGCAGCGCCGAAGGCGGGTTTTGCGCCTTGCGCCGTAGGGATCCTAACTGCAGAGCCCGCAGGGAGGGTGGTGCCCGTCCTTACTAGTGCACCCAACTCCTAGATTCTACGAGGTTCCTCGAGAATCTCTACGATCTTCCGAATTCACTCTGTTTTGATGCACCGAAGGCTATTTACATTGCTGCCGGGGTACAGTTTTCCAAAATGTTTTAATTTCCTCAAAATTACCAAAAGTGGGGTACCACATGTCCGCGCTGCTGGCTGGTAACACAAGCCTGCGCGCCTTCTGCTTCGGCCGGCTGTATGATTCGTACAACGGCCGCGGTCGAATGGGAGCAGTGGGTTCTTGATGCTGCTCCTCTTTAGACTCTTCTCTCCATCGCCGCTTCCGCGGCACTCTTGCTGCAGGAGTATTTCTCCCTTCGTCCCTCCGCCTTGACGGAGTAGAAGTCGGCGACTCCTCTACATCAGTGTCGACCTCATTCTCCCGCACATACCTCCCGGGATGGTCGACGGACAACGGCGGAAAACGAGCAAGCTCCGCCACGGTCAAACAATTTCGCTGTCGATAAAAATTGATGAGGAAAGGAGAGAGATGATTTAGAGTTCTCCCCTTCTCCTCAAAAGCGTGTTGTCACATCACCCTGTGCAGGATGCTCGCCTAGTGAATTGGAGTTCCCTTGATGATGCACTCCACAAAAGAGACCTGCCACAATGTGATGTAGCAGGCGCGGTGTGGCTGCAATAATTGCAGCAGCGCCGTAGCCAAAGTTCGGCGGAATCGATCCTTGTAATCGCGGGTCTTGTACCCATTCTTGGTAGACTTCCCCCGCTTGAACAGCTCCACAAATTGCGCCTCTTCCTGCTTGGACACCTTGACGCTCTCACTATCGAAGAGGAGGTGCCCTGGGATGCCGGCACATCTCCCCAATGCCTGCGCCCAATCTTGGACCGTCCATCGATCAACATGCGGCCGCAATCCGCGCGTAGGTGGTCCCTGTGGCTCTAGCCACTCGCGCACCATATCCACACAGATGTAGTTTCATCCCCATAGCAAGAAATCGAGCTTTCTTGCTATCAGACGCTCCTCGAAAGCGCGCAGCCCGTTCTGTGGTAGTCGGAGCGGCAGCATCCGCAATCGGCCCAGTCTCGTCATTGCGTTCTTGGAGTTCGCCTGCTTGCTAATTCTTCTCCCACTCCGTTCGAGCTCTTTTCTTCCTCGGCAAACTCTAATCTCCCTCAATTCCAAATCACGCGCACTCACTTCTCCCTCAATTACCAAGAAATCCTCTGCGCGGCGATGTCGAGAATGCTTAGCAGCCAGCAGATAGACGCGCGCAGCTCGCACTAGAGAATGGAATCGCGAATTCAAGAATGGGACGCTCTCCGCCTCCCGATCGAAGGTCATGGTCGGCTATTGCTCGTGAAGGACGACTCAATTGATGGCCGCGCCGGCTCTACGCTAAAACGGTCTCCGCTCTCACGCGCGGCTTCACGCTCAACCGACGCCGATTTAACTCTCACGCTCGAATTGGCGAATTTGAACTCCGCGAGCGTACTACGCCGCGGACACGGGCGCGCAGCGCCGAAGGCGGACTTTCCGCCTTGCGCGGTACACTCGTACGTACCGCTCCTCAGCCAATCCTCCTCTGCCTCGGCGCGTGTGTCAGCATGTCAGACAAAAGTTCAACTCCCGCCTGCGCGCAGGCGGACTCCTCGGCGGATTCTCCGCCGGCGCGGAACTTCACTCTCCTGTGCACAGGCGCTCGCCTGTGCGCAGGCAAAGTCCGTCCTCGTCGATGCGCTGGCGCGGAAGGCGTTGACCGCGGTCAACCGACTCCGTCCAGACTGTCCGTTCCTTGTCTCTCCGTCGGCGCTCTCGCCGCCGCAACTCCGTCCGTCCAAGAGCGCATCCATCCGTCTCGTCCGTACAGTCCGTACGGTCCGTACGGATTTTACTATTCTGGCGGCTCCTTGCTCGTCCGCGGCGTTGCGCTGGCGCAGAAGGCGCCGACAATTTCTACCTCCCAAGGCGCATTTCTAGGGCCCAAGGCGGATTTCCCGCTGACGCCGAAGCACCTCTGCACAGGCGCTCGCCTGTGCGTAGGCGAACTTCGCGCCTACATCAAAACCCTATTTTGCCTGTGCGCAGGCGGACTTTCTTCGTCCGCGCATAGGACAAAACTTCTCCGCCTGTGCACAGGCGAAGAGCTGAGTATCTTACAACCTTCATAACTCCCAAAGTCCTCATCCGTTGTTGGCGTTCTTGGGCTCGTTGGAATCAGCGCGTCGAGTTCTTTCCAGGGAGACCCTAACTAAGTCAAGACGTTTGAGGATTGACCTGAATATGAAGGATTTCCCTACCGCCGCGGACGCAGCGCCGAAGGCGGATTTTGCGCCTTGCGCCGTAGGGATCCTAACTGCAGAGCTCGCAGGGAGGGTGGTGCCCTTCCTTAACGCTGCACCCAACTCCTAGATTCTACGAGGTCCCTCGAGAATCTCTGCGATCTTCTGAATTCACTCTGTTTTGATGCACCGAAGGCTATTTACATTGCTGCCGTGGTACAGTTTTCCAAAAATGTTTTAATTTCCTCAAAATTACCAAAAGTGGGGTGCCACATGCTCCCCTCCTCAATTGTGAGCGCCCACGCGAACACTCACATGTGGTATTTCTTCAACCACCACCCGTTCACTCGGGTGCCTAACAAATCGCCGGCCAGGTCCGCAAGTTGGATGGATTTATTCGAGAAGACTTCGACAACCTTGTAAGGTCCCATCCATCTTAGGTGCAGTTTGCCTGGGAATCTGGCATGCCTGCTGTCGTAGAGCAGTGCCAAATCACCCGTCTGCAGGAGTATAGGTTTAATCTTCTTATCGTATCTCTCCTTTCGGCGGAGCTGGATTCTCCTGGTGCGCTCCTCAGCTTCTCGTCTCCTCTCATCCAGCAGCATGACCTCCTGTAATCTGTAGAGTTGACTCTCCTCTGCACTCACCCTTTGTAAATCCAACGTTCGTTGGGTGGGTACTTCGAAATCGATCGGGAGGATCGGGTGTTGACCATACACCAGGAAGTATGGTGTCTGTTTGGTCGTAATTTTCTCAGCTGTCCGGTACGCCCATAGAGCGGCTACTAACTTCGTATCCCAGTCGTAAGCGTGATTTACCGTGACTTTGAGTAGTATTTTACACAGCAGACCATTGGACTTCTCCGTCAATCCATTCGGACTCACTGAGAAACATCCTAGTAACACAACAACAGTCTATTGAAGAGTTTGAATTCTCAGGCACTTGTCATTCCCAGAAATACTACAGGGGTTACCTGGAAGGTACCTGCTGCAGCGTAACCTGAATTACAACCAAGGCTTACACGAAGTAGCAAAACTTCACTTTGGCATTAAGGGGAAAAATCCCGAAGGAGTACAATCAGAAAGAAACACTCGAAGGTGTAGGGGCGAAACTGTTCAAGTATCTAACTAGTCACTGGCTCTAAGCATCAGCAGTCACCCGCAGGTGTAGATCCGAACTACTCAAGTCTCTAACCAATGTACTAGCTCTGAACATTCGGCCGAAGGCCTTCAGCTACAAAATGCGGAACGCTAAGTTGTAACTCCTCTTGCGTGGTGACAGAACTTAAGGACACAAACACGCAGAGAAAATGGGTTCCTGATCTGCACTTCTGAGTTTGGGAAAGAACCCAAGGCAAAACGCCTTGAACTATTTTATACCTTCTAAGTCCTAACTAGCACTACACTGCACTACGCTACACGCCGGCACGGAACCACGCTACACTACACTCCGCGGAACCTGTGCTACGTCTCCTTTGCGACGGATTGCCGCGCACTAACTCCCTACCCTGCTAGTCTTCCGCTCGACTGCGCAGTCCCAACCGCTGCAACGCCGCGGACACCTCCACCTCGAGGGTGGACATGGTATCCCACGCCTTTGACAGAAAAGCGTCGAGCTTCTTCGCTACCTTCGGCCGACTCCTGCTGTCGCCTGCCAACAACCCTGCTGCGCTGTAATAACCCACTAAAGGCTAAAACTGCAATATAGTGGTAGAAAGGTCGAACCCACAGGGACAGAGGAACACACAGGGTACAAAGTGTCACGTTTTAACAGACTATTGAGGAGTTTGAATTCTCAGGCAACTGTCACTCCCAGAAATACTGCAAGTGTCCACTCGGAGCGCACTCGGAGGTCGCACAGTGCAGCGTAACACACACACACACACACCTGAAACTACAGAAATACAACCCAGAGATCCGTTAGGACCTCTACTTCAAGATTTCAGGGGGAAAGTCTCTCGCGAGCACACTCGGCAAAGCTGCGGGCAGTGACTTCCAACTCCGGCTTTTACAACGCTTCCACTAGCTTGCTGCTAGTGTAGGAAACCCGGTTTGGACTACCTACTTCGGATCGAAGTCACTCAGACGCGGTGAACAACACTCTCAACTCACAAAAACGCGCAGAGAACACAGGTCCGCACTGAAGGACTCACTGAGAAACATTCCAGTAACACAACAACAGTCTATTGAAGAGTTTGAATTCTCAGGCACTTGTCATTCCCAGAAATACTACAGGGGTTACCCTCAAGGCACCTGCTGCAGCGTAACCTGAATTTACAACCAAGGCTTACACGAAGTAGCAAAACTTCACTTGGCATTCAGGGGAAAAATCCCAAAGAGTACAATCAGAAAGAAACACTCGAAGGTGTAGGGGCGAAACTGTTCAAGTATCTAACTAGTCACTGGCTCTGAGCATCGGCAGTCACCCGCAGGTGCAGATCCGAACTACTCAAGTCTCTAACCAATGTACTAGCTCTGAACATTCGGCCGAAGGCCTTCAGCTACAAAATGCGGAACGCTAAGTTGTAACTCCTCGTGCGTGGTGACAGAACTCAAGGACACAAACACGCAAAGGAAATGGGTTCCTGATCTATACTTCTGATGGGAAAGAACCCCAGGCAAAACGCCTGGAACTATTTTATACCTTCTAAGTCCTACCTAGCACTACACTGCACTACGCTACACGCCTGCACGGAACCACGCTACACTACACTCCGCGGAACCTGTACTACGTCTCCTGCGCGGCCGACTGCCGCGCACTAACTCCCTACCCTGCCACTCTTCCGCTCGACTGCGCAGTCCCAACCGCTGCAACGCCGCGGACACCTCCCCCTCGAGGGCGGACATGGTATCCTGTGCCTTCGACAGAAAGGCCTCGAGCTTCTTCGCTACCTTCCGCCGACTCCTACTGTCGCCTGACAACAACCCGGCTGCGCGCAATTCAAACTCACGCAGTGTGAGTTTCTCCTGCGCCTTCACTTCCCAGTGGGCGTAGCCCTTGAGACAGTGGGCGACTCGCCTCGCCGTCTCCACCTTCGTGCGATCCGCCTCCTTCCTGCGATCCTCTTCAATTATCACTAATTGCGATTCGGCTTCAGCACGTTGCGCTCTCAATTCGCCACACTCTGACTGCAACCTGCGGATTAATTCTTCATCCGCCTGCCGTGCGAGCTGACATTGTTCCAACAACCGCGTCTGTCGCACGAGCTCCTCTGACAAAATCCGATTCTGGGCCTGCTCAGAGTTGAGTGCTTCCTTGACCTTCACCTGCTCCTTGGTGAGCTCGCCCAGTTTCTCATCCTTCATCTTCTCGGAGTGCTTGTAGAATTTCTGATTAAGCTTGTACTGTCCCCACAAGCACTCATGCTTCTCCTTCAAGTCCCTCAACTCCTGGTCCACTCTAGCTAATAGCTTGCTGGTGTGGACTTTAGTGCGAGTCCGCCTGCGCACTAACTCGATGTAAGATCCCGGCTGGAGTGGGTCGGCGTATTTATCGACCTTGCGATCCAAGTACCGCAGCAACGGAATCACCTGCTCAGAGAGCGCCGCCGCCGGCGCTCCAACAATTTCCTCCTCCTCCTCCTCGGTGTCTTCTGCTCCTGACATTTCTTCCGTGGAGCCTCCATCATCATCCGAGTGGAGAATTTCAGTCGCCATTGATTGCGTCGGCGACTGCCCCGAGTGGGGCTGCACGTCCTCGACGTGTGCTGCCTGCGAAGGCACGGCTGCAGCCTCGCTGCTCGTCGCCAAAATGTCTAAGGCGGAAGGCGAATGTATCCGAGCGGCATCCCCGTCGCTCGCTGGTTGATTGCCTACCGCATTCTCTCTGTCGCCGTCGTCCGTCGCCGAAGGCGATTGAGCGGAGGGTGGCTGCGCGGGGTTGGATTGCGCATCGCGCATCGAGATTTCATCCCGCGGACAGTCGCTCCGCTCCATCGTCTGCTGCTCCCTTGATCGGTCCGTGGGGGCCGTGCCCGGCCCGTGCGCAGGCGCATTTGCCGGCGCCTTGTCCGCCGCAGGCGTAGCACCGCGGACATCTATCGCCGAAGGCGACATGGCCGGGGGCCGCACGCCCGATGTTCCTTGGCCTATAGGCCCTACCGCCGAAGGCGCATCTATCGGCGGACTTCCCGCCGATGGTGCGACCTCCGCACGCTCTCTGCTCGTATCTCCTCGGCTCGAAGGCGTTGGCGCCGAAGGCGCAAATTGCGGCGCGTGGTGCGCCGGAGGGTCTGGCCCCGAGGGCCGGTGTCTCGTAGGCGGTTCTTCCGCCGGCTCCTTCCCCTCCCTACGTTGGAACGGGGGTGATTCTTGCCTGTGCACAGGCGACCTGTGCGGAGGTGTCCTGTGCACAGGCGAACTGCTCCTTCCCACGCGTAAGCGTAGATCCACGTCCACTTGTGTTCGCCGTTCCGCGGAGGCTCGTCCGTCCGCGGAGGTTCGCCTGTGCGCAAACGGAACATCTGTCCGCATCGCACGTGGTAACTCCGGAGGCCCCTGGCCCGTAGGCGGCCTCTCTCCCGACGAGGTTGCAGCGTGGCCCGTCGCTCCTGCGGTCGTCCGCGCTTCCTCTCGCCTCTCTGGCGACGCACTTCCTATCTCCGTCGCAATCGTCGCCGTGTCCGCACTGTCAGCTGGTAACACCAGTCTGCGTGCCTTCTGCTTCGGCCGGCTGTATGGCTCGCACAGCGGCCGCGGTCGAATGGGAGCAGAGGGTTCTTGATGCTGCTCCTCTTCAGACTCTTCCCTCCATCGCCGCTTCCGCGGCACTCGCGCCGCAGGGGTGTGTCTCCCTTCGTCTCTCCGTCTTGATGGGGTAGAAGTCGGTGACTCCTCTGCATCAGTATCGACCTCGTTATCCCGCACATACTTCCCGGGATGGTCGATGGACAATGGCGGAAAATGTTCAAGCTCCGCCGCTGTCAAACAATTCCGCTGTCGATAAAAATTGATGAGGAAAGGAGAAAGATGGTTTAGAGTTCCCCCCTTCTCCTCAAACGCGTGCTGTTGCATCACCCTGTGCAGGATGCTCGCCCAGTGAATTGGAGTTCCCTCGATGACGCACTCCACAAAAGAGACCTGCCACAATGTGATGTAGCAGGCGCGGTGCGGCTGCAGTAATTGCATCAGCGCCGCGGACAAAGTCCGGCGAAATCGATCCTTGTAATCACGGGTCCTGTACCCATTCTTGGTAGACCTCCCGGTCTTGAACAGCTCCACAAATTGCGCCTCTTCTTGTTTGGTCACCTTGATGCTCTCACTGTCGAAAAGGAGATGCCCTGGCATGCCAGCACATCTTCCCAACGCCTGCGCCCAATCTTGGACTGTCCACCGATCAACATGCGGACGCAATCCGCGCGAGGGTGGTCCCTGTGGCTCTAGCCACTCGCGCACCATATTCGCGCAGATGTAATTCCACCCCCATAGCAAGAAATCGAGCTTTCTTGCTATTAAGCGCTCTTCGAAAGCGCGCAGCCCGTTCTGCGGTAGGCGAAGTGGCACCATCCGCAATCTGCTCGGTCTCGTCATCGCGTTCCTGGGGTTCGCTCGCCCGCTCATTCTACTTCCGCACCGCCCGTGCTTCTTTCTCTCTCGGCAAACTCTAATCGCTCTCAATTCCAAATCACGCGCACTCACTTCTCCCTCAATCAACAAGAGATCTCCTGTGCGACGACGTCGAGAATGTTCCGCAGCCAGCAGATGGATGCGCGCAGCGCGCACAAGAGATTGGAATCGCGAATTCAAGAATGGGACGTTCTCTGCCGCCCGGTCGAAGGTCATGGTCGGCTCTTGGTCGTGAAGAACGTCTCACTTGATGGCCGCGCCGGCTGTACGCTGGAACGGCCTTCGCTCTCACGCGCGGCTTCACGCTCCGCCGTCGTCGATTAAACTCTCACGCTCGAATTGGCGGATTTGAACTCCGCGAGCGTGTCACCCTGCGGACATGGGGGCGTAGCGCTGAAGGCGAGTTTTCCGCCTTGCGCGGTACACTTGTTCGTACCGTCCCTCGGCCAATCTCCTTCTGCCTTGACGCGTGTGTCCGCATGTCGGACAAAAATTCAACTCCTGCCTGTGCGCAGGCAGGAGCCTCGGCGGATTCTCCGCCGGTGCGGAACCTCATCCTCCTGTGCACAGGCGCTCGCCTGTGCGCAGGCGAATTCCGTCCGCGGCGCTACGCTGGCGCGGAAGGCGTTGACCGTGGTCAGCCGTCTCCGTCCAGTCTGCCCGTTCCTTGTCTCTCCGTCGGCGCTTCCGCCGCCGCAACTCCGTCCGTCCAAGAGCGCATCCACCCGTGCCGTCCGCACGGTCCGTACCTATTGGATTACTCTGGCGGCTCTTCCGACGTACGCGGCGCTGCGCTGGCGCGGAAGGCGCCGTACACTTTCTACCTCACAAGGCGCATTTCTAGGGCCCAAGGCGGATTTTCCGCCGACGCCGAAGTGCCTGTGCACAGGCAGCGCCTGTGCGTAGGCGGACTTCGCGCCTTCCCTAACCCTACTTCGCCTGTGCACAGGCGAACGCCTTCGTCCGTGCATAGGACAAAACTTGATTCCTCCTTCCGCGTAGGCGGAATTCGCGCCGGTGGCGAACTCCTTCCGCCGTAGGCGACCGCCTCCGTTTCTTCCAGTAGCGATAACTCCCTAAGTCCTCGTCCGTTCCAAGCGTTCTTGGGCTCGTTGGAATCAGCGCGTCGAGCTCTTTCCAACGGGATCCTAACTTGGTCAAGGCGCCCGAGGGTTGACCTAATTACGGGGGTTTCCCCTACAGCCGCGGACGCAACCTCCGAAGGCGGGTTTTGCGCCTTGCGCCGTAGAGATCCTAACTGCGGAGCTCGCAGGGAGGGTGGTGCCTGTCCTTACTGCGGCACCCCAAATCCCAGATTCTACAAGATCCCTCGAGAATCCCCGCGATTTTCCGGATTCACTCTGTTTTGATGTACCGAAGGCTATTTACAATGCTGCCAGGGTACAGTTTTCCAAAAATGTTTTAATTTCCTCAAAATTGCCAAAAGTGGGGTACCACATGCGCGAAGTTCAAACTCACGCAATGTGAGTTTCTCCTGCGCCGCCACTTCCCAGTGGGCGTAGCCCTTGAGACAGTGGGCGACACGCCTCGCCGTCTACTCCTTCGTGCGATCTGCCTCTCGCCTGCGATCCTCTTCAATTACCACTAATTGCGATTTGGCCTCCGCACGCTATGCTCTCAATTCACCACACTCTGACTGTAGCCTGCGGATTAAATCCTCATCCGCCTGCCGTGCGAGCTAACACTCCGCCAACAAACGCGTCTGTCGCACGAGCTCTTCTGACAGAATCTGATTCTGAGTTTTCTCAGACATCAAATCCTGCGTGGTCTGCACCACATCCCTGGTGAGCTCTTCCAATCTCTCCTTCCGCATCCTGTCGAGGGCGTGCGATTTCCTCTCAAGGTTGTACTGCCGCCATAAACAGGCATGCTTCTCCCTCAATTCCTTCAATTCCTGGTCCACCCTAGCTAGTAGCTTGCTAGTGTGGATTTTAGTGCGAGTCCGCCTGCGCACTAATTCGATGTAAGATCCCGGCTGAAATGGATCGGCGTATTTATCGAATTTGCGATCCAAGTACTTCAGCAACGGTATCACCTGCTCAGAGAGCGCCGCCGCCGGCGCTCCAACAATTTCCTCCTCCTCCTCCTCGGTATCCCCGGCTCCCGACATTGCTTTGGTGGAGCCTCCGTCGTCATCATCCGAGTTGAGGATTTCAGTCGCCATTGATTGCGTTGGCGACTGTCCCTAGTGGGGCTGCACGTCGTCGACGTGTGCTGCCTGCGAAGGCACCGTTGCAGCCTCGCTGCTCTTCGCCAAAATGTCTAAGGCGGTGGGCGAATGTGGTCGTGCTACATCCCCGTCGCCCGCTGGTCGGTCTTCAATCGTATCCTCTCTGCCGCCGACGTCCCCCGCCGAAGGCGATAGAGCGGAGGGTGTCTGCGCGGGGTTTGATTGCGCATCGCGCACCGAAGTTTCGTCCCGCGGACAGTCAATCCGCTCCTCCGTCGGGTGCTGCTCCCTCGATCGGTCCTGCGTGAGGGCTGTGTCCGGCTTGTGCACAGGCGCAAATGCCGGCGCCTTGTCCGCCGCAGGCGTAGCGCCGAAGGCGTCTATCGCCGAAGGCGACATAGCCGGGGGCCGCTCGCCCGATGTCCCTTGGCCCGTAGGCCCTACCGCCGAAGGCGCATCTACCGGCGGATTACCCGCCGAAGGTGCGGCCTCCTCACGCTCCCTGCTCGCATCTCCTCGGCCCGAAGTCCCTGGCGCCGAAGGCGCAAATCGCGGCGCGTTGTGCGCCGGAGGGTCTGGCCCCGAAGGCCTGTGTCTCGTAGGCGGATCTTCCGCCGGCTCCTTCCCCTTCCTACGTTGGAACGGGGGTGATTCCTGCCTATGCACAGGCGGCACGTGTGTAGGCGACCTGTGCACAGGCGGACTACTTCTTCCCACGCATAGGCGTAGGTCCACGTCCGCTTGTGCTCGCCCGTCCGTCGAGGCTCGCCCGTGCGTAGGCGGAACACCTGTCCGCCACGCACGTGGTAACTCCGGAGGCCCTTGGCCCGTAGGCGGCCTCTCGTCCGTCGAGGGTGCAGCGGGGTCCGTTGCTCCTGCAGACGTCCGCACTCCCTCGTTCTTCTCTGGCGACAAACTTCCTTTCTCCGTTGTAATCGTCGCCGTGTCCGCGTTGCTGGCTGGTGACACAAGCCTGCGCGCCTTCTGCTTCGGCCGGCTGTATGATTCGTACAACGGCCGCGGTCGAATGGGAGCAGTGGGTTCTTGATGCTGCTCCTCTTCAGACTCTTCTCTCCATCGCCGCTTCCGCGGCACTCTTGCTGCAGGAGTATTTCTCCCTTCGTCCCTCCGCCTTGACGGAGTAGAAGTCGGCGACTCCTCTGCATCAGTGTCGACCTCATTCTCCCGCACATACCTCCCGGGATGGTCGACGGACAACGGCGGAAAACAAGCAAGCTCCGCCGCGGTCAAACAATTTCGCTGTCGATAAAAATTGATGAGGAAAGGAGAGAGATGATTTAGAGTTCCCCCCTTCTCGTCAAAAGCGTGCTGTCCCATCACCCTGTGCAGGATGCTCGCCCAGTGAATTGGAGTTCCCTCGATGATGCATTCCACAAAAGAGACCTGCCACAATGTGATGTAGCAGGCGCGGTGTGGCTGCAGTAATTGCAGCAGCGCCGTAGCCAAAGTTCGGCGGAATCGATCCTTGTAATCGCGGGTCTTGTACCCATTCTTGGTAGACTTCCCCTTCTTGAACAGCTCCACAAATTGCGCCTCTTCATGCTTGGTCACCTTGACGCTCTCACTATCGAAGAGGAGGTGCCTTGGGATGCCGGCACATCTCCCCAATGCCTGCGCCCAATCTTGGACCGTCCACCGATCGACATGCGGACGCAATCCGCGCGAAGGTGGACCCTGTGGCTCTAGCCACTCGCGCCCCATATCCACACAGATGTAGTTCCATCCCCATAGCAAGAAATCGAGCTTTCTTGCTATCAGCCGCTCCTCGAAAGCGCGCAGCCCGTTCTGTGGTAGTCGGAGCGGCAGCATCCGCAATCGGCCCAGTCTCGTCATTGCGTTCTTGGAGTTCGCCTGCTTGCTAATTCTCCTTCCGCTCCGCTCGAGCTCCTTTCTTCCTCGGCAAACTCTAATCTCCCTCAATTCCAAATCACGCGCACTCACTTCTCCCTCAATCACCAAGAAATCCTCTACGCGGCGATGTCGAGAATGCTTAGCAGCCAATAGATGGACGCGCGCAGCTCGCACTAGAGAATGGAATCGCGAATTCAAGAATGGGACGCTCTCCGCCTCCCGGTCGAAGGTCATGGTCGGCTCTTGCTCGTGAAGGACGACTCAATTGATGGCCGCACCGGCTCTACGCTAAAACGGTCTCCGCTCTCACGCGCGGCTTCACGCTCCGCCGTCACCGATTTAACTCTCACGCTCGAATTGGCGAATTTGAACTCCGCGAGCGTACTACGCCGCGGACATGGGTGCGCAGCGCCGAAGGCGGATTTTCCGCCGTGTGTCCGCACGTCGGACAAAAGTTCAACTCCCGCCTGCGCGTAGGCGGACTCCTCGGCGGATTCTCCGCCGGCGCGGAACTTCACCCGCCTGTGCACAGGCGCTCGCCTGTGCGCAGGCCAAGTCCGTCCGCGTTGATGCGCTGGCGCGGAAGGCGTTGACCGCGATCAACCGAATCCGCCCCGACTGTCCGTTCCTTGTCTCTCCGTCGGCGCTCTCGCCGCCGCAACTCCGTCCGTCCAAGAGCGCATCCATCCGTCCCGTCCGTACGGTCCGTACGGATTTTACTATTCCGGCGGCCTCTTGCTCGTCCGCGCTGTTGCGTTGGCGCAGAAGGCGCCGTACACTTTCTACCTCACAAGGCGCATTTCTAGGGCCCAAGGCGGATTTCCCGCCGACGCCGAAGCGCCAGTGCGTAGGTGAACTTCGCGCCTACATCAAAACCCTCTTTCGCCTGTGCGCAGGCGAACTTCCTTCGTCCGCGCATAGGACAAAACTTCTCCGCCTGTGCACAGGCGAAGAGCTGAGTATCTTACAACCTTCATAACTCCCAAAGTCCTCATCCGTTGTTAGCGTTCTTGGGCTCGTTGGAATCAACGCGTTGAGCTCTTTCCAACGAGACCCTAACTAAGTCAAGACGTTTGAGGGTTGACCTAAATATGAAGGATTTCCCTATCGCCGCGGACGCAGCGCCGAAGGAGGATTTTGCGCCTTGCGCCGTAGGGATCATAACTGCAGAGCTCGCAGGGAGGGTGGTGTCTTTCCTTAACGCTGCACCCAACTCCTAGATTCTACGAGGTCCCTCGAGAATCTCTGCGATCTTCCGAATTCACTCTATTTTGATGCACCAAAGGCTATTTACCTTGGTGCTTTGGTACAGTTTTCCAAAAATGTTTTAATTTCCTCAAAATTACCAAAAGTGGTGTACCACATGCTCCCCTCCTCAATTGTGAGCGCCCACGCGAACACTCACATGTGGTATTTCTTCAACCGTCACCCGTTCACTCGGGTGCCTAACAAATCGCCGGCTAGGTCCGCAAGTTGGATGGATCCATTCGAGAAGACTTCGACAACCTTGTAAGGTCCCATCCATCTTAGGTGCAGTTTGCCTGGGAATCTGGCATGCCTGCTATCGTAGAGCAGTGCCAAATCACCCTTCTGCAAGAGTACAGGTTTAATCTTCTTATCGTATCTCTCCTTCCGGCGGAGCTGAATTCTCCTGGTGCGTTCCTCGGCTTCTCGTCTCCTCTCTTCCAGCAGCATGACCTCCTGTGACCTGTAGAGCTGACTTTTCTCTGCGCTCACCCTCTGTAGATCCAACGTTCGTTGGGTGGGTACTTCGAACTCGATCGGGAGGATCGGGTGTTGACCATACACCAGAAAGTATGGAGTCTGTTTGGTCGTAATTTTCTCAGCTGTCCGGTACGCCCATAGAGCGGCTGCTAACTTCGTATCCCAGTCGTAAGCGTGATTTACCGTGACTTTGAGTAGTATTTTACACAACAGACCATTGGACTTCTCCGTCAATCCATTCGCCTTGGGATTGTATGGGGTATTCTTCCGGTGCTTGATGTGGAAATACCGTGTCAGATCTTCGATGATCTAGTTCAGAAAATGCGTGCCCCGGTCGCTGACTAGCTCTAGAGGACACCCGTAGCGCGTGATGATCGACTCAAACAAGAAGGCTGCCACTGTGGCTGCATCATCTCTTCTTGTGGCCCTGGCCTCCACCATTTTGATGGCGTAGTCCGTAGCTACCAGAATGTAGCGCCTTCGTGTGTTCCTAGTCACTGGTTGTATCGGCCCTACAAAGTCGATGCCCCACTTTTCGAAAGGTGGTAGAGGCATGATGGGAGTCAGGGGCCATCGTGTTGTAGGCGTTGGTCTCCCCGTCCTCTGGCAACTATCGCATTTGCGGATGTAATCGAGAACATCCTTAAACATGGTCGGCCACCAATACCCCGCATTTACAATCTTTGTGACCGTGTTCCGGGTGGCATAGTCTCCACCCGCCTCCTCGGTATGCATCTCACTTACTACTCTTGAGACCTCTGATTCCTCCAGACACCTGCACAAGCGCTCATCTGCCATCTTTTTGAACAAAACACCCTACTGGAGTTGGTACGGGCCTGCCTTATGAATAAAGACAGTCCGCTGTTCCAAGTCCATGCCTACGGGACACTGAAGTGTTAGCAGATATCGGTACAGGTCGGCATAGCGGGACTCGTGCCCCGCACACAACTGAAACAATTCTTCATCTGGAAAATCGTCCACCAATTCCTCCTCGGTCGGCTGGGTCCATAGTCTGGACAAGTAATCTGCATTTTCGTGATGCACCCCTTTCCTGGTCTGGACAGTGTAGGTGAACTCTTGTAGCAACAGCACCCATCTGGCTATCCGACCGGACAGGTCGGCTTTCTTGACTAGATGTTGCAATGCGTAGTGATCCACATGGAACACAAACTCGTAGCAGATTAGGTAGTGTCGAAACTTTTTACAGGAGTACACCATCCCCAACGCTTCTCTCTCCGTCGTGGTGTACTTCCTCTTTGCTAGAGACAGCTGACGGCTCGCGAAATAGATCGGGTAGTCCTTTTTGTTGTCATCCTTTTGACTCAGTACTACACCGATGGCAAATGCAGATGTGTCAACGTAAACATGGAATGGTCGATTCCAGTCTGGACTCCTTAGCACTGGAGCAGACGTGAGTTTCGCTTTAAGAGCCTCGAATGCTGACTGCTGGTTCGCACCCCAGGCATAAGGCTCGTCCTTCTTCAACAACTTGGTCAGGTCGGCCGCCCGTATTGCATACAGGTGTATGAATCTTCGGTAGTAGCCCACATGACCCAGGAATGCTCGAAGCTCTCTTAGATTCGTGGGTGGCTCAAGCTCGAGTATTGTAATAACCCACTAAAGGCTAAAACGGCAATATAGTGGTAGAAAGGTCGAACCCACAGGGACAGAGGAACACACAGGGTACGAAGTGTCACGTTTAACAGACTATTGAGGAGTTTGAATTCTCAGGCGACTGTCACTCCCCGAAATACTGCAAGTGTCCACTTGCATACATGCGGACACACGCGCCGAGGCAGAAGAGGATTGGCTGAGGAGCGGTACGAACGAGTGTACCGCGCAAGGCGGAAAATCCGCCTTCAGCGCTGCGCACCCATGTCCGCGGCGTAGTACGCTCGCGGAGTTCAAATTCGCCAATTCGAGCGTGAGAGTTTAATCGGCGACGGCGGAGCGTGAAGTCGCGCGTGGGAGTGGAGACCGTTTCAGCGTAGAGCCGGCGCGGCCATCAATTGAGTCGTCCTCCACGAGCAAGAGCCGACCATGACCTACGACCGGGAGGCGGAGGGCATCCCATTCTTGAATTCGCGATTCCATTCTCTAGTGCGAGCTGCGCGCGTCCATCTACTGGCTGCTAAGCATTCTCGACATCGCCGCGCAGAGGAATTCTTGGTGATTGAGGGAGAAGTGAGTGCGCGTGATTTGGAATTGAGGGCGATTAGAGTGTGCCGAGGAAGAAAGGAGCTCGAGCGGAGCGGAAGTAGAATGAGCGAGCGGGCAAACTCCAAGAACGCAATGACGAGACCGGGCCGATTGCGGATGATGCCGCTCCGTCTACCACAGAACGGGCTGCGCGCTTTCGAGGAGCGCCTAATAGCAAGAAAGCTCAATTTCTTGCTATGGGGATGGAACTACATCTGTGGGGATATGGTGCGCGAGTGGCTAAAGCCACAGGGACCACCTTCGCGCGGATTGCGTCCGCATGTTGATCGGTGGACGGTCCAAGATTGGGCGCAGGCATTGGGGAGATGTGCCGGCATGCCAGGGCACCTCCTCTTCGATAGTGAGAGCGTCAAGGTGACCAAGCAGGAAGAGGCACAATTCGTGGAGCTGTTCAAGAAGGGGAAGTCTACCAAGAATGGGTACAGGACCCGCGATTACAAGGATCGATTCCGCCGGACTTTGTCCGCGGCGCTGCTGCAATTACTGCAGCCACACCGCGCCTGCTACATCACATTGTGGCAGGTCTCTTTTGTGGAGTGCATCATCGAGGGAACTCCAATTCACTGGGCGAGCATCCTGCACAAGGTGATGCGACAGCACGCTTTTGAGGAGAAGGGGGGGACTCTAAACCATCTCTCTCCTTTCCTCATCAATTTTTATCGACAGCGGAATTGTTTGACATCGGCGGAGCTTGCGCGTTTTCCGCCGTTGTCCGTCGACCATTGTAATAACCCACTAAAGGCTAAAACTGCAATATAGTGGTAGAAAGGTCGAACCCACAGGGACAGAGGAACACACAGGGTACAAAGTGTCACGTTTAACAGACTATTGATGAGTTTGAATTCTCAGGCGACTGTCACTCCCAGAAATACTGCAAGTGTCCACTCGGAGCGCACTCGGAGGTCGCACAGTGCAGCGTAACACACACACACACACACACACACCTGAAACTACAGAAATACAACCCAGAGATCCGTTAGGACCTCTACTTCAAGATTTCAGGGGGAAAGTCTCTCGCGAGCACACTCGGCAAAGTTGCGGGCAGTGACTTCCAACTCCGGCTTTTACAACACTTCCACTAGCTTGCTGCTAGTGTAGGAAACCCGGTTTGGACTGCCTACTTCGGATCGAAGTCACTCCTACGCGGTGAACAACACTCTCAACTCACAAAACGCGCAGAGAACACAGGTCCGCACTGAAGGACTCACTGTGAAACATTCCAGTAACACAACAACAGTCTATTGAAGAGTTTGAATTCTCAGGCACTTGTCATTCCCAGAAATACTACAGGGGTTACCCTCAAGGCACCTGCTGCAGCGTAACCTGAATTTACAACCAAGGCTTACACGAAGTAGCAAAACTTCACTTTGGCATTCAGGGGAAAAATCCCAAGGAGTACAATCGGAAAGAAACACTCGAAGGTGTAGGGGCGAAACTGTTCAAGTATCTAACTAGTCACTGGCTCTGAGCATCGGCAGTCACCCGTAGGTGCAGATCCGAACTACTCAAGTCTCTAACCAATGTACTAGCTCTGAACATTCAGCCGAAGGCCTTCAGCTACAAAATGCGGAACGCTAAGTTGTAACTCCTCGTGCGTGGTGACAGAACTCAAGGACACAAACACGCAAAGGAAATGGGTTCCTGATCTGCACTTCTGATGGGAAAGAACCCCAGGCAAAACGCCTGGAACTATTTTATACCTTCTAAGTCCTACCTAACACTACACTGCACTACGCTACACGCCTGCACGGGACCACGCTACACTACACTCCGCGGAACCTGTGCTACGTCGCCTGCGCGGCGGACTGCCGCGCACTAACTCCCTACCCTGCCAGTCTTCCGCTCGACTGCGCAGTCCCAATCGCTGCAACGCCGCGGACACCTCCACTTCGAGGGCGGACATGATATCCTGCGCCTTCGACAGAAAAGCATCGAGCTTCTTTGCTACCTTCCGCCGACTCCTACTGTCGCCTGACAACAACCCGGCTGCGCGAAGTTCAAACTCACGCAGTGTGAGTTTCTCCTGCGCCGCCACTTCCCAGTGGGCGTAGCCCTTGAGACAGTGGGCGACACGCCTCGCCGTCTCCACCTTTGTGCGATCTGCCTCCTTCCTGCGATCCTCTTCAACTATCACTAATTGCGATTCGGCCTCAGCACGTTGCGCTCTCAATTCGCCACACTCTGACTGTAGCCTGCGGATTACCTCCTCATCCGCCTGCCGTGCGAGCTGACACTGTTCCAACAACCGCGTTTGTCGCACGAGCTCCTCTGACAAAATCCGATTCTGGGCCTGCTCAGAAATTAGTGCTTCTGTGACCTTCACCTGCTCCTTGGTGAGCTCTTCCAGTTTCCCATCCCTCACCTTCTCGGAGTACTTGTAGAATTTCTGATTAAGTTTATACTGACCCCACAAGCATTCATGCTTCTCCTTCAATTCCCTCAACTCCTGGTCCACTCTAGCTAATAGCTTGCTGGTGTGGACTTTAGTGCGAGTCCGCCTGCGCACTAACTCGATGTAAGATCCCGGCTGAAGTGGGTCGGCGTATTTATCGACTTTGCGATCCAAGTACCTCAGCAACGGAATCACCTGCTAAGAGAGCGCCGCCGCCGGCGCTCCAACAATTTCCTCCTCCTCCTCCTCGGTCTCCCCTGCTCCTGACATTTCTTCGGTGGAGCCTCCGTCGTCATCATCCGAGTGGAGAATTTCAGTCGCCATTGATTGCGTCGGCGACTGACCCGAGTGGGGCTGCACGTCGTCGACGTGTGCTGCCTGCGAAGGCACGGCTGCAGCCTCGCTGCTCTTCGCCAAAATGTCTAAGGCGGTAGGCGAATGTGCCCGTGCGGCATCCCCGCCGCTCGCTTGTTGGTCGTCTACCGTGTCCTCTCTGCCGCCGACGCCCGCCGCTGAAGGCGATCGAGCGGAGGGTGGCTGCGCGGGGTTTGATTGCGCATCGCGCATCGAAATTTCATCCCGCGGACAGTCACTCCGCTCCTCCGTCTGTTGCTGCTCCCTTGATCGGTCCGCGAGGGCTGTGCTTGGCCTGTGCGCAGGCGCAAATGCCGGCGCCTTGTCCGCCGCAGGCGTAGCGCCGCGGACGTCCATCGCCAAAGGCGACATGGCCGGGGGCCGCTCGCCCGATGTCCCTTGGCCCTGAGGCCCTACCGCCGAAGGCGCATCTACCGGCGGATTACCCGCCGATAGTGTGGCCTCCGCACACTCCCTGCTCGTATCTCCTCGGCTCGAAGGCCCTGGCGCCGAAGGCGCAAATTGCGGCGCGTGGTGCGCCGGAGGGTCTGGCCCCGAAGGCCGGTGTCTCGTAGGCGGCTCTTCCGCCGGCTCCTTCCCCTTCCTACGTTGGAACGGGGGTGATTCCTGCCTGTGCACAGGCGGCACGTGTGGAGGTGACCTGTGCACAGGCGACCTGTGCACAGGAGAGCGCCTGTGCACAGGCGGACTGCTCCTTCCCACGCGTAAGCGTAGATCTACGTCCACTTGTGATCGTCTGTCCGCGGAGGCTCGTCCGTCCGCGGAGTCTCGTCTGTGCGCAAACGGAACACCTGTCCGCAACGCACGTGGTAACTCCGGAGGCCCTTGGCCCGTAGGCGGCCTCTCGCCCGTCGAGGCTGCAGCGTGGTCCGTTGCTCCTGCGGTCGTCCGCGCTTCCTCATGCTTCTCTGGCGACGCACTTCCTTTCTCCGTCGCAATCGTCGCCGTGTCCGCACTGTCTTGCTCGTGGAGGACGTCTCACTTGATGGCCGCGCCGGCTCTACGCTGGAACGGTCTCCGCTCTCACGCGCGGCTTCACGCTCCGCCGTCGCCGATTAAACTCTCACGCTCGAATTGGCGGATTTGAACTCCGCGAGCGTATTACCCTGCGGACATGGGAGCGCAGCGCCGAAGGCGAGTTTTCCGCCTTGCGCGGTACACTTGTTCGTACCGCCCCTCGGCCAATCCCCTTCTGCCTCGACGCGTGTGTCCGCATGTCGGACAAAAGTTCAACTCTTGCCTGTGCGCAGGCAGACTCCTCGGCGGATTCTCCGCCGGCGCGGAACTTCATCCTCCTGTGCACAGGCGCTCGCCTGTGCGCAGGCGAATTCCGTCCGCGGCGTCGCGCTGGCGCGGAAGGCGTTGACCGTGGTCAGCCGTCTCCGTCCAGACTGTCCGTTCCTTGTCTCTTCGTCTGCGCTTCCGCCGCCGCAACTCCGTCCGTCCAAGAGCGCATCCACCCGTCCCGTCCGCATGGTCCGTACGGATTTGATTACTCTGGCGGCTCCTTGCTCGTCCGCGGCGCCGCGCTGGCGCAGAAGGCGCCGTACACTTTCTACCTCACAAGGCGCATTTCTAGGGCCCAAGGCGGATTTTCCGCCGACGCCGAAGCGCCTGTGCACAGGCGAACGCCTGTGCGTAGGCGGACTTCGCGCCTCCCCAAACCCTACTTCGCCTGTGCACAGGCGAACTTCCTTCGTCCGCGCATAGGACAAAACTTGATCCCCCTTCCGCGTAGGCGGAATTCCCGCCGGTGGCGAACTCCTTCCGCCGAAGGCGAACGTCTACGTATCTTCCAATAGTGATAACTCCCTAAGTCCTCATCCGTTCCAAGCGTTCTTGGACTCGTTGGAATCAGTGCGTCGAGCTCTTTCCAACGAGACCCTAACTCGGTCAAGGCGCCCGAGGGTTGACCTAATTATGAAGGATTTCCCTACCGCCGCGGACGCAACCTCCGAAGGCGGGTTTTGCGCCTTGCGCCGCAGGGATCCTAACTGCAGAGCTCGCAGGGAGGGTGGTGCCCATCCTTACTGCTGCACCCCAAATCCTAGATTCTACAAGATCCCTCGAGAATCCCCGCGATCTTCCGGATTCACTCTGTTTTGATGTACCGAAGGCTATTTACAATGCTGCCAGGGTACAGTTTTTTCCAAAAATGTTTTAATTTCCTCAAAATTACCAAAAGTGGGGTACCACAACCATCCCGGGAGGTATGTGCGGGAGAATGAGGTCGACACTAATGTAGAGGAGTCCCCGACTTCTACTCCGTCAAGGCGGAGGGACGAAGGGAGGAATAATCCTGCACCACGAGCGCCGCGGAAGCGGCGGTGGAGAGAGGAGTCCGAAGAAGAGTAGCATCAAGAATCCTCTGCTCCCATTCGACCGCGGCCGTTGTACGAGTCATACAGCCGGCCGAAGCAGAAAGCGCGCAAGGTGGTGTTACCAGCCAACAGCGCGGACACGGCGACGATTGCGACGGAGAAAGGAAGTGCGTCGCCAGAGAGGAACGAGGGAGCGCGGACGTCCGCAGGAGCAACGGACCGCGCTGCACCCTCGACGGACAAGAGGCCGCCTACGGGCCAAGGGCCTCCGGAGTTACCACGTGCGTTGTGGACAGGTGTTCCGCCTGCGCACAGGCGAGCCTCCGCGGACGGACGAGCCTCCGCGGACAGACGACCACAAGCGGACGTGGACCTATGCCTGCACGTGGGCAGAAGCAGTCCGCCTGTGCACAGGTCACCTCCACACGTGCCGCCTGTGCACAGGCAGGAATCACCCCCGTTCCAACGTAGGAAGGGGAAGGAGCCGGCGGAAGATCCGCCTACGAGACACTGGCCTTCGGGGCCAAACCCTCCGGCGCACAATCCGCCGGTAGATGCGCCTTCGGCGGTAGGGCCTCAGGGCCAAGGGACATCCGGCGAGCGGCCCCCGGCCATGTCGCCTTTGGCGATGGACGTCCGCGGCGCTGCGCCTGTGGCGGACAAGGCGCTGGCATTTGCGCCTGCGCACAGGCCAAGCACAGCCCCCGCGGACCGATCGAGGGAGAAGCAACTGACAGAGGAGCGGACTGACTGTCCGCGGGATGAAATTTCGGTGCGTGATGCGCAATCGAACCCCGCGCAGACACCCTCCGCTCGATCGCCTTATGCGGCGGACGTCGGCGGCAGAGAGGATACGGTTGAAGACCGACAAGCGGCGACGACGTGCAGCCCCACTCGGGTCAGTCGTCGACGCAATCAATGGCGACTGTGTAATAACCCACTAAAGGCTAAAACTGCAATATAGTGGTAGAAAGGTCGAACCCACAGGGACAGAGGAACACACAGGGTACAAAGTGTCACGTTTTAACAGACTATTGAGGAGTTTGAATTCTCAGGCGACTGTCACTCCCAGAAATACTGCAAGTGTCCACTCGGAGCGCACTCGGAGGTCGCACAGTGCAGCGTAACACACACACACACACACACCTGAAACTACAGAAACACAACCCAGAGATCCGTTAGGACCTCTACTTCAAGATTTCAGGGGGAAAGTCTCTCACGAGCACACTCGGCAAAGCTGCGGGCAGTGACTTCCAACTCCGGCTTTTACAACGCTTCCACTAGCTTGCTGCTAGTGTAGGAAACCCGGTTTGGACTACCTACTTCGGATCGAAGTCACTCAGACGCGGTGAACAACACTCTCAACTCACAAAACGCGCAGAGAACACAGGTCCTCACTGAGAAACATTCCAGTAACACAACAACAGTCTATTGAAGAGTTTGAATTCTCAGGCACTTGTCATTCCCAGAAATACTACAGGGGTTACCCTGAAGGCACCTGCTGCAGCGTAACCTGAATTTACAACCAAGGCTTACACGAAGTAACAAAACTTCACTTTGGCATTCAGGGGAAAAATCCCAAAGGAGTACAATCAGAAAGAAACACTCGAAGGTGTAGGGGCGAAACTGTTCAAGTATCTAACTAGTCACTGGCTCTGAGCATCGGCAGTCACCCGCAGGTGCAGATCCGAACTACTCAAGTCTCTAACCAATGTACTAGCTCTGAACATTCGGCCGAAGGCCTTCAGCTACAAAATGCGGAACGCTAAGTTGTAACTCCTCGTGCGTGGTGACAGAACTTAAGGACACAAACACGCAAAGGAAATGGGTTCCTGATCTATACTTCTGATGGGAAAGAACCCCAGGCAAAACGCCTGGAACTATTTTATACCTTCTAAGTCCTACCTAACACTACACTGCACTACGCTACACGCCTGCACGGAACCACGCTACACTACACTCCGCGGAACCTATACTACGCCTCCTGCGCGGCGGACTGCCGCGCACTAACTCCCTACCCTGCCAATCTTCCGCTCGACTGCGCAGTCCCAAACGCTGCAACGCCGCGGACACCTCCCCTTCGAGGGCGGACATGGTATCCTGTGCCTTCGACAGAAAGGCATCGAGCTTCTTCGCTACCTTCCGCCGACTTCTACTGTCGCCTGACAACAACCCGGCTGCGCGCAATTCAAACTCACGCAGTGTGAGTTTCTCCTGCGCCTTCACTTCCCAGTGGGCGTAGCCTTGAGACAGTGGGCGACTCGCCTCGCCGTCTCCACCTTCGTGCGATCCGCCTCCTTCCTGCGATCCTCTTCAATTATCACTAATTGTGATTCGGCTTCAGCACGTTGCGCTCTCAATTCGCCACACTCTGACTGCAACCTGCGGATTAATTCTTCATCCGCCTGCCGTGCGAGCTGACATTGTTCCAACAACCGCGTCTGTCGCACGAGCTCCTCTGACAAAATCCGATTCTGGGCCTGCTTAGAAATGAGTGCTTCCTTGACCTTCACCTGCTCCTTGGTGAGCTCGCCCAGTTTTTCATCCTTCATCTTCTCGGTGTGCTTGTAGAATTTCTGATTAAGCTTGTACTGACCCCACAAGCACGCATGCTTCTCCTTCAAGTCCCTCAGCTCCTGGTCCACTCTAGCTAATAGCTTGCTGGTGTGGACTTTAGTGCGAGTCCGCCTGCGCACTAACTCGATGTAAGATCCCGGCTGGAGTGGGTCGGCGTATTTATCGACCTTGCGATCCAAGTACCGCAGCAACGGAATCACCTGCTCAGAGAGCGCCGCCGCCGGCGCTCCAACAATGTCCTCCTCCTCCTCCTCGGTGTCTTCTGCTCCTGACATTTCTTCCGTGGAGCCTCCGTCGTCATCATCCGAGTGGAGAATTTCAGTCGCCATTGATTGCGTCGGCGACTGCCCCGAGTGGGGCTGCACGTCGTCGACGTGTGCTGCCTGCGAAGGCACGGCTGCAGCCTCGCTGCTCGTCGCCAAAATGTCTAAGGCGGAAGGCGAATGTACCCGAGCGGCATCCCCGTCTCTCGCTTGTTGATTGCCTACTGCGTCCTCTCTGTCTCCGTCGTCCGCCGCCGAAGGCGGTCGAGCGGAGAGTGGCTGCGCGGGGTTTGATTGCGCATCGCGCATCGAGATTTCATCCCGCGGACAGTCACTCCGCTCCTCCGTCTGTTGCTGCTCCCTTGATCGGTCCGTGGGGGCTGTGCCCGGCCCGCGCGCAGGCGCATTTGCCGGCGCCTTGTCCGTCGCAGGCGTAGCGCCGCGGACATCTATCGCCGAAGGCGACATGGCCGGGGGCCGCACGCCCGATGTTCCTTGGCCTATAGGCCCTACCGCCGAAGGCGCATCTATCGGCGGACTTCCCGCCGGTGGTGCGGCCTCCGCACGCTCTCTGCTCGTATCTCCTCTGCTCGAAGGCCCTGGCGCCGAAGGCGCAAATTGCGGCGCGTGGTGCGCCGGAGGGTCTGGCCCCGAGGGCCGGTGTCTCGTAGGCGGTTCTTCCGCCGGCTCCTTCCCCTTCCTACGTTGGAACGGGGGTGATTCTTGCCTGTGCACAGGCGGCACGTGTGGAGGTGTCATGTGCACAGGCGGCCTGTGCACAGGCGGACTGCTCCTTCCCACGCGTAAGCGTAGATCCACGTCCACTTGTGTTCGCCGGTCCGCGGAGGCTCGTCCGTCCGCGGAGGCTCGTCTGTGCGCAAACGGAACATCTGTCCGCATCGCACGTGGTAACTCCGGAGGCTCTTGGCCCGTAGGCGGCCTCTCTCCCGTCGAGGTTGCAGCGGGGCCCGTCGCTCCTGCGGTCGTCCGCGCTTCCTCTCGCCTCTCTGGCGACGCACTTCCTATCTCCGTCGCAATCGTCGCCGTGTCCGCACTGTCAGCTGGTAACACCAGTCGGCGTGCCTTCTGCTTCGGCCGGCTGTATGGCTCGCACAGCGGCCGCGGTCGAATGGGAGCAGAGGGTTCTTGATGCTGCTCCTCTTCGGACTCTTCCCTCCATCGCCGCTTCCGCGGCACTCGCGCTGCAGGGGTGTGTCTCCCTTCGTCCCTCCGTCTTGATGGGGTAGAAGTCGGTGACTCCTCTGCATCAGTATCGACCTCGTTCTCCCGCACATACTTCCCGGGATGGTCGATGGACAATGGCGGAAAATGTTCAAGCTCCGCCGCTGTCAAACAATTCCGCTGTCGATAAAAATTGATGAGGAAAGGAGAAAGATGGTTTAGAGTTCCCCTTTTCTCCTCAAACGCGTGCTGTCGCATCACCCTGTGCAGGATGCTCGCCCAGTGAATTGGAGTTCCCTCGATGACGCACTCCACAAAAGAGACCTGCCACAATGTGATGTAGCAGGCGCGGTGCGGCTGCAGTAATTGCATCAGCGCCGCGGACAAAGTCCGGCGAAATCGATCCTTGTAATCACGGGTCCTGTACCCATTCTTGGTAGACCTCCCGGTCTTGAACAGCTCCACAAATTGCGCCTCTTCTTGCTTGGTCACCTTGATACTCTCACTGTCGAAAAGGAGATGCCCTGGCATGCCAGCACATCTTTCCAACGCCTGCGCCCAATCTTGGACTGTCCACCGGTCAACATGCGGACGCAATCCGCGCGAGGGTGGTCCCTGTGGCTCTAGCCACTCGCGCACCATATTCGCACAGATGTAATTCCATCCCCATAGCAAGAAATCGAGCTTTCTTGCTATTAAGCGCTCCTCGAAAGCGCGCAGCCCGTTCTGCGGCAGGCGAAGTGGCACCATCCGCAATCTGCTCGGTCTCGTCATTGCGTTCCTGGGGTTCGCTCGCCCGCTCATTCTACTTCCGCACCGCCCGGGTTTCTTTCTCTCTCGGCAAACTCTAATCGCCCTCAATTCCAAATCACGCGCACTCACTTCTCCCTCAATCAACAAGAAATCTCCTGTGCGACGACGTCGAGAATGTTCCGCAGCCAGCAGATGGATGCGCGCAGCGCGCACAAGAGATTGGAATCGCGAATTCAAGAATGGGACGTTCTCCGCCGCCCGGTCGAAGGTCATGGTCGGCTCTTGGTCGTGAAGAACGTCTCACTTGATGGCCGCGCCGGCTGTACGCTGGAACGGTCTTCGCTCTCACGCGCGGCTTCACGCTCCGCCGTCGTCGATTAAACTCTCACGCTCGAATTGGCGGATTTGAACTCCGCGAGCGTGTTACCCTGTGGTACCCCACTTTTGGCAATTTTGAGGAAATTAAAACATTTTTGGAAAACTGTACCCTGGCAGCATTGTAAATAGCCTTCGGTACATCAAAACAGAGTGAATCCGGAAGATCGCGGGGATTCTCGAGGGATCTTGTAGAATCTGGGATTTGGGGTGCCGCAGTAAGGACAGGCACCACCCTCCCTGCGAGCTCCGCAGTTAGGATCTCTACGGCGCAAGGCGCAAAACCCGCCTTCGGAGGTTGCGTCCGCGGCTGTAGGGAAACCCCCGTAATTAGGTCAACCCTCGGGCGCCTTGACCAAGTTAGGATCCCGTTGGAAAGAGCTCGACGCACTGATTCCAACGAGCCCAAGAACGCTTGGACCGGACGAGGACTTAGGGAGTTATCGCTACTGGAAGAAACGGAGGCGGTCGCCTACGGCGGAAGGAGTTCGCCACCGGCGCGAATTCCGCCTACGCGGAAGGGGGATTCAAGTTTTGTCCTATGCGCGGACGAAGGCGTTCGCCTGTGCACAGGCGAAGTAGGGTTAGGGAAGGCGCGACGTCCGCCTACGCACAGGCGTTCGCCTGTGCACAGGCACTTCGGCGTCGGCGGGAAATCCGCCTTGGGCCCTAGAAATGCGCCTTGTGAGGTAGAAAGTGTACGGCGCCTTCCGCGCCAGCGCAGCGCCGCGTACGTCGGAAGAGCCGCCAGAGTAATCCAATCGGTACGGACCGTGCGGACGGCACGGGTGGATGCGCTCTTGGACGGACGGAGTTGCGGCGGCGGAAGCGCCGACGGAGAGACAAGGAACGGACAGACTGGACGGAGACGGCTGACCACGGTCAACGCCTTCCGCGCCAGCGCAGCGCCGCGGACGGAATTCGCCTGCGCACAGGCGAACGCCTGTGCACAGGAGGATGTTCAAGTTCCGCGCCGGCGGAGAATCCGCCGAGGCTCCTGCCTGCGCACAGGCAGGAGTTGAACTTTTGTCCGACATGCGGACACACGCGTCAAGGCAGAGGGAGATTGGCCGAGGGACGGTACGAACAAGTGTACCGCGCAAGGCGGAAAACTCGCCTTCGGCGCTACGCCCCCATGTCCGCAGGGCGACACGCTCGCGGAGTTCAAATCCGCCAATTCGAGCGTGAGAGTTTAATCGACGACGGCGGAGCGTGAAGCCGCGCGTGAGAGCGAAGACCGTTCCAGCGTACAGCCGGCGCGGCCATCAAGTGAGACGTTCTTCACAACCAAGAGCCGACCATGACCTTCGACCGGGCGGCGGAGAACGTCCCATTCTTGAATTCGCGATTCCAATCTCTTGTGCGCGCTGCGCGCATCCATCTGCTGGCTGCGGAACATTCTCGACGTCGTCACACAGGAGATTTCTTGTTGATTGAGGGAGAAGTGAGTGCGCGTGATTTGGATTTGAGAGCGATTAGAGTTTGCCGAGAGAGAAAGAAGCGCGGGCAGTGCGGAAGTAGAATGAGCGGGCGAGCGAACCCCAGGAACGCGATGACGAGACCGAGCAGATTGCGGATGGTGCCACTTCGCCTACCGCAGAACGGGCTGCGCGCTTTTGAGGAGCGCTTAATAGCAAGAAAGCTCGATTTCTTGCTATGGGGATGGAATTACATCTGCGCGAATATGGTGCGCGAGTGGCTAGAGCCACAGGGACCACCCTCGCGCGGATTGCGTCCGCATGTTGACCGGTGGACAGTCCAAGATTGGGCGCAGGCGTTGGGAAGATGTGCTGGCATGCCAGGGCATCTCCTTTTCGACAGTGAGAGCATCAAGGTGACCAAGCAAGAAGAGGCGCAATTTGTGGAGCTGTTCAAGACCGGGAGGTCTACCAAGAATGGGTACAGGACCCGTGATTACAAGGATCGATTTCGCCGGACTTTGTCCGCGGCGCTGATGCAATTACTGCAGCCGCACCGCGCCTGCCACATCACATTGTGGCAGGTCTCTTTTGTGGAGTGCGTCATCGAGGGAACTCCAATTCACTGGGCGAGCATCCTGCACAGGGTGATGCGACAGCACGCGTTTGAGGAGAAGGGGGGAACTCTAAACCATCTTTCTCCTTTCCTCATCAATTTTTATCGACAGCGGAATTGTTTGACAGCGGCGGAGCTTGAACATTTTCCGCCATTGTCCATCGACCATCCCGGGAAGTATGTGCGGGAGAACGAGGTCGATACTGACGCAGAGGAGTCCCCGACTTCTACCCCATCAAGACGGAGAGACGAAGGGAGACACACCCCTGCAGCGCGAGTGCCGCGGAAGCGGCGATGGAGGGAAGAGTCTGAAGAGGAGCAGCATCAAGAACCCTCTGCTCCCATTCGACCGCGGCCGCTGTGCGAGCCATACAGCCGGCCGAAGCAGAAGGCACGCAGACTGGTGTTACCAGCTGACAGTGCGGACACGGCGACGATTGCGACGGAGATAGGAAGTGCGTCGCCAGAGAGGCGAGAGGAAGCGCGGACGACCGCAGGAGCAACGGGCCACGCTGCAACCTCGTCGGGAGAGAGGCCGCCTACGGGCCAAGGGCCTCCGGAGTTACCACGGGCGATGCGGACAGATGTTCCGTTTGCGCACAGGCGAACCTCCGCGGACGGACGAGCCTCCGCGGATCGGCGAACACAAGTGGACGTGGATCTACGCTTACGCGTGGGAAGGAGCAGTCCGCCTGTGCACAGGCGCTCACCTGTGCACAGGTCGCCTGTGCGCAGGACACCTCCACATGTGCCGCCTGTGCACAGGCAAGAATCACCCCCGTTCCAACGTAGGAAGGGGAAGGAGCCGGCGGAAGAACCGCCTACGAGACACCGGCCCTCGGGGCCAGACCCTCCGGCGCACCACGCGCCGCAATTTGCGCCTTCGGCGCCAGGGCCTTCGAGCCGAGGAGATACGAGCAGAGAGCGTGCGGAGGCCGCACCATCGGCGGGAAGTCCGCCGATAGATGCGCCTTCGGCGGTAGGGCCTATAGGCCAAGGAACATCGGGCGTGCGGCCCCCGGCCATGTCGCCTTCAGCGATAGATGTCCGCGGCGCTACGCCTGCGGCGAACAAGGCGCCGGCAAATACGCCTGCGCACGGGCCGGGCACGGCCCCCACGGACCGATCGAGGGAGCAGCAGACGGAGGAGCGGAGTGACTGTCCGCGGGATGAAATCTCGATGCGCGATGCGCAATCCAACCCCGCGCAGCCACCCTCCGCTCGATCGCCTTCTGCGGCGGACGACGGAGACAGAGAGAACGCGGTAGGCAATCAACAAGCGAGCGACGGGGATGCCGCTCGGGTACATTCGCCTTCCGCCTTAGACATTTTGGCGACGAGCAGCGAGGCTGCAGCCGTGCCCTCGCAGGCAGCACACGTCGAGGACGTGCAGCCCCACTCGGGGCAGTCGCCGACGCAATCAATGGCGACTGAAATTCTCCACTCGGATGATGACGACGGAGGCTCCACGGAAGAAATGTCAGGAGCAGAAGACACCGAGGAGGAGGAGGAGGAAATTGTTGGAGCGCCGGCGGCGGCGCTCTCTGAGCAGGTGATTCCGTTGCTGCGGTACTTGGATCGCAAGGTCGATAAATACGCCGACCCACTCCAGCCGGGATCTTACATCGAGTTAGTGCGCAGGCGGACTCGCACTAAAGTCCACACCAGCAAGCTATTAGCTAGAGTGGACCAGGAGTTGAGGGACTTGAAGGAGAAGCATGAGTGCTTGTGGGGTCAGTACAAGCTTAATCAGAAATTCTACAAGCACTCCGAGAAGATGAAGGATGAGAAACTGGGCGAGCTCACCAAGGAGCAGGTGAAGGTCAAGGAAGCACTCAACTCTGAGCAGGCCCAGAATCGGATTTTGTCAGAGGAGCTCGTGCGACAGACGCGGTTGTTGGAACAATGTCAGCTCGCACGGCAGGCGGATGAAGAATTAATCCGCAGGTTACAGTCAGAGTGTGGCGAATTGAGGGCGCAACGTGCTGAAGCCGAATCGCAATTAGTGATAATTGAAGAGGATCGCAGGAGGGAGGCGGATCGCACGAAGGTGGAGACGGCGAGGCGAGTCGCCCACTGTCTCAAGGGCTACGCCCACTGGGAAGTGAAGGCGCAGGAGAAACTCACACTGCGTGAGTTTGAATTGCGCGCAGCCGGGTTGTTGTCAGGCGACAGTAGGAGTCGGCGGAAGGTAGCGAAGAAGCTCGAGGCCTTTCTGTCGAAGGCGCAGGATACCATGTCCGCCCTCGAGGGGGAGGTGTCCGCGGCGTTGCAGCGTTTGGGACTGCGCAGTCGAGCGGAAGAGTGGCAGGGTAGGGAGTTAGTGCGCGGCAGTCGGCCGCGCAGGAGACGTAGTACAGGTTCCGCGGAGTGTAGTGTAGCGTGGTTCCGTGCAGGCGTGTAGCGTAGTGCAGTGTAGTGCTAGGTAGGACTTAGAAGGTATAAAATAGTTCCAGGCGTTTTGCCTGGGGTTCTTTCCCATCAGAAGTGCAGATCAGGAACCCATTTCCTTTGCGTGTTTGTGTCCTTGAGTTCTGTCACCACGCACGAGGAGTTACAACTTAGCGTTCCGCATTTTGTAGCTGAAGGCCTTCGGCCGAATGTTCAGAGCTAGTACATTGGTTAGAGACTTGAGTAGTTCGGAACTGCACCTGCGGGTGACTGCCGATGCTCAGAGCCAGTGACTAGTTAGATACTTGAACAGTTTCGCCCCTACACCTTCGAGTGTTTCTTTCTGATTGTACTCCTTTGGGATTTTTCCCCTGAATGCCAAAGTGAAGTTTTGCTACTTCGTGTAAGCCTTGGTTGTAAATTCAGGTTACGCTGCAGCAGGTGCCTTGAGGGTAACCCCTGTAGTATTTCTGGGAATGACAAGTGCCTGAGAATTCAAACTCTTCAATAGACTGTTGTTGTGTTACTGGAATGTTTCACAGTGAGTCCTTCAGTGTGGACCTGTGTTCTCTGCGCGTTTCGTGAGTTTAGAGTGTTGTTCACCGCGTAGGAGTGACTTCGATCCGAAGTAGGCAGTCCAAACCGGGTTTCCTACACTAGCAGCAAGCTAGTGGAAGCGTTGTAAAAGCCGGAGTTGGAAGCCACTGCCCGCAGCTTTGCCGAGTGTGCTTGAGGGAGACTTTCCCCCTGAAATCTTGAAGTAGAGGTCCTAACGGATCTCTGGGTTGTGTTTCTGTAGTTTCAGGTGTGTGTGTGTGTGTGTGTGTGTGTGTTACGCTGCACTGTGCGACCTCCGAGTGCGCTCCGAGTGGACACTTGCAGTATTTCTGGGAGTGACAGTTGCCTGAGAATTCAAACTCCTCAATAGTCTGTTAAAACGTGACACTTTGTACCCTGTGTGTTCCTCTGTCCCTGTGGGTTCGACCTTTCTACCACTATATTGCAGTTTTAGCCTTTAGTGGGTTATTACATACCCTGCGGACATGGGGGCGTAGCGCCGAAGGCGAGTTTTCCGCCTTGCGCGGTACACTTGTTCGTACCGCCCCTCGGCCAATCCCCCTCTGCCTTGACGCGTGTGTCCGCATGTCGGACAAAAATTCAACTCCTGCCTGTGCGCAGGCAGGAGCCTCGGCGGATTCTCCGCCGGCGCGGAACTTGAACATCCTCCTGTGCACAGGCGTTCGCCTGTGCGCAGGCGAATTCCGTCCGCGGCGCTGCGCTGGCGCGGAAGGCGTTGACCGTGGTCAGCCGTCTCCGTCCAGTGTGTCCGTTCCTTGTCTCTCCGTCGGCGCTTCCGCCGCCGCAACTCCGTCCGTCCAAGAGCGCATCCACCCGTGCCGTCCGCATGGTCCGTACCGATTGGATTACTCTGGCGGCTCTTCCGACGTACGCGGCGCTGCGCTGGCGCGGAAGGCGCCGTACACTTTCTACCTCACAAGGCGCATTTCTAGGGCCCAAGGCGGATTTTCCGCCGACGCCGAAGTGCCTGTGCACAGGCAAACGCCTGCGCGTAGGCGGACTTCGCGCCTTCCCTAACCCTACTTCGCCTGTGCACAGGCGAACGCCTTCGTCCGCGCATAGGACAAAACTTGATTCCCCCTTCCGCGTAGGCGGAATTCGCGCCGGTGGCGAACTCCTTCCGCCGTAGGCGACCGCCTCCGTTTCTTCCAGTCGCGATAACTCCCTAAGTCCTCGTCCGTTCCAAGCGTTCTTGGGCTCGTTGGAATCAGTGCGTCGAGCTCTTTCCAACGGGATCCTAACTTGGTCAAGGCGCCCGAGGGTTGACCTAATTATGGAGGGTTTCCCTACAGCCGCGGACGCAACCTCCGAAGGCGGGTTTTGCGCCTTGCGCCGTAGAGATCCTAACTGCAGAGCTCGCAGGGAGGGTGGTGCCTGTCCTTACTGCGGCACCCCAAATCCCAGATTCTACAAGATCCCTCGAGAATCCCCGCGATCTTCCGGATTCACTCTGTTTTGATGTACCGAAGGCTATTTACAATGCTGCTAGGGTACAGTTTTCCAAAAATGTTTTAATTTCCTCAAAATTGCCAAAAGTGGGGTACCACATGCCCCCCTCCTCAATTGTGAGCGCCCACGCGAACACTCACATGTGGTATTTCTTCAACCGCCACCCATTCACTCGGGTGCCTAACAAATCGCCGGCCAGGTCCGCAAGTTGGATGGATCCATTCGGGAAGACTTCGACAACCCTGTAAGGTCCCATCCACCTTAGGTGCAGTTTGCCTGGGAATCTGGCATGCCTGCTGTCGTAGAGCAATGCCAAATCACCCGCCTGCAGTAGTACCGGTTTGATCTTTTTATCGTATCTTTCCTTTCGGCGAAGGTGGATTTTCCTGGTGCGATCTTCGGCGTCTCGTCTCCTCTCATCCAGCAGCGTGACCTCCTGTAACCTGTAGAGCTGACTCTCCTCTGCGCCCATCCTCTGCAAATCCAACGTTCGTTGGGTGGGTACTTCAAATTCGATCGGGAGGATCGGGTGTTGCCCATACACCAGAAAGTATGGTGTCTGTTTGGTCGTGATCTTCTCAGCTGTGCGGTACGCCCATAGAGCGGCTGCTAGCTTCGTATCCCAGTCGTGAGCGTGATTCACCGTGACCTTGAGTAGTATTTTACACAGCAGACCATTGGACTTCTCCGTCAGTCCATTTGCCTTGGGATTGTATGGAGTAGTCTTCCGGTGCTTGATGTGGAAGTACCGTGTCAGATCTTCGATGATCTGATTCAGAAAATGCGTGCCCCGGTCGCTGACTAGCTCTAAGGGACATCCGTAGCGTGTGATGATCGACTCAAACAAGAATGCTGCCACTGTGGCAGCATCATCCCTTCTGGTGGCCCTGGCCTCTACCATTTTGGTGGCGTAGTCCGTTGCTACCAGAATGTAGCGCCTTCGTGTACTTCTAGTCACTGGTTGGATCGGCCCTACAAAGTCAATACCCCACTTTTCGAAAGGTGCTAGAGGCATGATGGGAGTCAGGGGCCAGCGTGTTGTAGGCGTCGGTCTCCCCGTCCTCTGGCAACTGTCGCACTTGCGAATGTAATCGAGAACATCCTTAAACATGGTCGGCCACCAATATCCCGCATTTAGGATCTTTGTGACCGTGTTCCTGGTGGCATAGTGTCCACCCGCCTCCTCTGTATGCATCGCACTCACTATTCTTGGTACCTCTGATTCCTCCAGGCATCTGCATAAGCGCTCATCTGCCATCTTCTTGAACAAAACCCCCTGCTGGAGTTGGTACGGGCCTGCCTTATGAATAAAGACAGTTCGCTGTTCCAAATCCATGCCTTCGGGACACTGGAGGGTTAGCAGATATCGATACAGGTCGGCATAGCGGGACTCATGTCCTGCAGACAACTGAAATAACTCTTCATCTGGAAAATCGTCCACCAATTCCTCCTCTGTCGGCTGGGTCCATATTCGGGACAAGTAATCCGCATTTTCGTGGTGCACCCCTTTCCTGGTCTGGACTGTGTAGGTGAACTCTTGTAGTAACAACACCCACCTGGCGATCCGACCGGATAGGTCGGCTTTCTTGACTAGGTGTTGCAATGCGTAGTGGTCCACATGGAACACAAACTCGTAGCAGATTAGGTAGTGACGGAACTTTTTACAGGAGTACACCATCCCCAACGCTTCTCTCTCCGTCGTGGTGTACTTCCGCTCTGCTAGGGACAGCTGTCAGCTCGCGAAGTAGATCGGGTAGTCCTTTTTGTTGTCATCCTTTTGACTCAGTACTACACCGATGGCGAATGCCGAGGTGTCAACGTAAACATGGAATGGTCGATTCCAATCTGGACTCCTGAGTACGGGAGCAGTCGTGAGTTTCGCTTTCAGAGCCTCAAATGCTGACTGCTGGTTCGCACCCCAAGCATAGGGCTCGTCCTTCTTCAACAACTTGGTCAGGTCCGCCGCCAGTATTGCATACATGTGTATGAATCTTCGGTAGTAGCCCACATGACCCAGGAATGCTCGCAGCTCTCTTAGATTCGTGGGTGGCTCAAGCTCGAGTATAACCTTGACCTTCTCGATGTCCACCGCAATGCCGTCTGCCGAGACCCGATGACCCAACAAGATCCCACTAGTCATAAAGAAAAAGCACTTCTCGGGATGCAGTGATAAACTGCTCTCTCTGCATTTATCGAAGGTCTGCTTCAAGTGACTTAGGTGTTCAGACCGCTTCCCAAAGACACAGAAGTCATCTATGAATATTTCCAGGAACTTCCTCAGTTGTTCCTGAAAGATATTGGTCATCATCCGTTGAAAGGTGGCAGGCGCGTTGCACAGACCGAAGGGCATCTTGTGGTATGCGTAAGTTCCCCAGTCGGTTGTGAACGTAGTTTTATCCTTGTCCTGTTCACGGATAGACACCTGATTGTAACCTAAGAACCCATCCAGGAAGCTATAACATTCATGTCCGGCAACATGGTCTAGAATGGCATCCGTGAATGGTAACGGGTGATGATCCTTGCGTGTTGCTGCATTCAACTTCCGGAAATCCTGACACACTCGTATCTTACCCGTCAACTTCTTGGGTACGATAACAATCGGCGACACCCACTCACTGCTGAGTACAGGGTAAATAATACCAGCGCTCAAGTACTTATCTATCTCCTCTTTAACTAGCAAGGAGTATTTTGGGTTGAGGCGATACTGGCGCTGTCGTATGGGTACTGAGCCGTCCAGTAAATCGATACGGTGTTCCCCATACCGTGCAGGTATCCCCTTCATGTCTTCGATCTTCCAGGCGAAGACGTCGACATAATGGCTAAGGAATGCCTGTATTTTCCTTAGCTCGTCTCCTCTCACTGCGCTTGATACCTTCAAGCACTTGCCGGGACTGAGTTGTACTTCGTGACAGTCACTAGGGTCGACAATGCCCTCGGTGTGACTCGTCTCACTCCTTCCCAGTCCCACAGTTAATTGCTATTCGTCTTCCGGCTGAATAGCTTCCGGCTCTTCTTCTTCTCCCACCGAACAGCAGGCAACGAATCCCATGAAATAATCGGATTCGGTACCACTGGAATCCGATCGCGCGGTCGACTCACTGTCCTCGCCCGATGTGTAACCTGCACTTGTCGATGGGGTCTCTCCTTCGTGTCTGACCCTATTCCAGGGCACCGTAATGGTTTTGGTCGGTTCCGAAGGATGAGGAAACTTAAGGCGATGCCTTCGCCAATCACATCTGACTTGTGCGCCATATAGCCATGGTCGCCCGAGCAGAACGTCATAGCCCTGCTTCATCATCGGTTGAAGGATGATATACGTCAACCGAAAGTCGGCACCCCCGATGATTGTCTTGACATTGCGCAGCATACCTGCAGGCATTCTCCGCGTCTGATCCGCTAATCTCAACACACGCTTCGAGGGTTCGTATTGTCTGAACCCCAAGGCTCTCGCTGTATCCTCCGTCATTATGTTGACTCCTGATCCAGAGTTGATTGGCACCCTGCGTACACAACATCCTGCTATTTCCACATCGATCTCTGGTGGCCCTTGGTCTTCGCTCTCCACTTGATATACTTGAGAGGATGTGGATGCGCGCGGCTTCTGCGGATGCCGTAACGAAAGCATCAACATTCTCCGATACGTCTTATTGTCCTCCAAGAGCTGCTTGAACGTGATGTTCACTTTTCGACTCCCGAGATCTTCGACCAAGTCATAGTGGGCGCGTTGAGTCGCCGGGGTCTGCGGCGACGCTCTGCGAGGTTCCACGGTGGCTGCCAACTTCGCCCCAAGGGAGGATGTCAAGTCTGGCCGCGGTGGGTCCTTGTGAGTGCGGATCGCTTCCTTCAACAGGTTGGCTACCTCGTTGCGGATATCCGGAGCATAGTCCCGTTTCAGTAGGCGCACTGGCTCGTCCTCGACTGCTGTCTGGGGGCGCACTGCTGGTGCCTCTCTCGTAGCCGAAGCCTTCCGAGCAGATCGCAAGTCGGACTTGCCGGATGTCTTCTCCTTCCCTTTTCCCGTCCGGTCGTCGGTTCTCCGTTCGTGCTTGCGAGTGTCACGCTCTTGCTCCTTCGATTTCTTGGAACTACGAGTTTCGACCCGTGCGCACATAACCTCTTCAGCCGGCCATTCTTCGTCTTCGTCATCCCCGTCTGAACCTACTTCGACCTGGTTAACTTGGACGTCCTCCTTGGCAGGAGTGTTCACAAATCGTACCGCTGGCCGAGGGACTGGTGGCTGATCACACTCTGGCGCAGTATGCCCGATCTTCTTGCAATTACTACATGTCGGAGCATAATCGTTTCGCCTTTTTGGATGGGGACACTGCGGTGAGAAGTGCCCAACTTCCCCGCAATTATAACAAGCTCGCGGTGGCGGTGGGTCAAACGTCCCTGGAGGTGCTCTCCGCCTCACGGGTACCGTAGTGGCCCGATCCACCGGAATATATCGTGGGACTTGCATTGCTGAAACTGCAGGAGGGGTAGGAACCGACTGGACGGCGTAGGCTGTCTCTTCGCTAGCCTCTCCATAGTACTGAGGGTGCTCTCCATAGTACGGTTGTGCCCACTCTACTGCGTTGACTGGATATGACGGACGGGTGGTAAGGCACTCGGTGTTTGCATGTCCCACCGCCCCGCACGTAGTACACCATAAGTTCGCTCGCACTCTCCCGGGTGATTTTTGGCGATCATGCCCGCCTACCACTTGAACCTTGAGATCGGCGAAGTCCTTCACAAGGGTCTCCATCTTTGAAGCTATGTCTCCCGGCGCTCTGTCCGTAGTCACTCGTCGGGTGCCCTTTTTCTTCGCTGACCCATGCTTCTTCCTCTTCTTCTCCTCCTCCGACGATGAGGTTTCCTCTTCTTCGGATGAGGAACGGTTCTCGTCCGAAGACGATTCCTCCGATGACGGAGTTGTACCTCTACGTCGTCTTCGCCCTCCCTTTGGTTTTCGCTCCTTCGACTCCCGTCTCTCTCTCCCTCTTCGGTTGAGAGTGGAAGTTTCGAAGGCTTCTGCCGATGCAATCACATCCTCAATAGTGTCGCACTTGCTGCGTCGGCAAAAAGTCTCCATCTCCCGAGTTAAACCGGTCACGTACCAATCCACAGCTTGTTGTACCGAGAAAGGGGACCCTGGTCCTGTTTTCGGTATTCTGTCAAGGAGGTCCAGAAATCTCTCAGTGTAGTCACGCAGACTCTCCTTCTTCTCTCGCTGCAAATTACGTAACTTTGTCAAAACCCGGCTGTCGTAGCCGAGCTCGCGGAAGCGGCGGAGGAACTTCTCCTTCAGCTGGGCCCATGTTGTCAACCCAGTCGGATCGATGCTCTCGTGATTGTACCAACTCCTCGCTTTCTTCCGCAGAAGGCTTGGAAAGATCCTTAGTCGGTCGTCGTCTGCGATCTCGCGATTGGCAATAGACACCGATTCGAACAACTTGATGTATGAATCTGCATCGTCGTCATCCCCACTCCCTTTGTACTTCGGGTAGGAATGTTTAGTAATCGGCTGAGGTAGCCGCACATTGGCTTGTCCGTCCGCCATCGGTGTGTCTGTCGACGGTTCTCGGGCGGTCGGTTCTACTTCACGAGGCGGGTCCGTGCAAGGAATATCTAGTAGAACTGTAAGCACCAAGTTTGGTTCCGAGTCGCCGGGGGTAGGTTCCCCAAGGATGTCGGCCGAACTAGGCTTAGGTACTCTTTTTGGTGTTTTCTTGTTTTGACGCCGTGTCTCTTCCACGGCCTTCTCTGAATCTCGTCGGAACTTGCGGACAGCTCTAGCACTTAGGTTGCTCCCGCTAGCCCCTGTCGACATTCACCGAGCATAGCTGCTCGTAAAAACCCCGGTGTTGACGCAACTGTCCCCGGCAGCGGCGCCAAAAAGAAGTTGTCGGCTTCTTATGTAATAACCCACTAAAGGCTAAAACTGCAATATAGTGGTAGAAAGGTCGAACCCACAGGGACAGAGGAACACACAGGGTACAAAGTGTCACGTTTTAACAGACTATTGAGAAGTTTGAATTCTCAGGCGACTGTCACTCCCAGAAATACTGCAAGTGTCCACTCGGAGCGCACTCGGAGGTCGCACAGTGCAGCGTAACACACACACACACACACACCTGAAACTACAGAAACACAACCCAGAGATCCGTTAGGACCTCTACTTCAAGATTTCAGGGGGAAAGTCTCTCACGAGCACACTCGGCAAAGCTGCGGGCAGTGACTTCCAACTCCGGCTTTTACAACGCTTCCACTAGCTTGCTGCTAGTGTAGGAAACCCGGTTTGTACTACCTACTTCGGATCGAAGTCACTCAGACGCGGTGAACAACACTCTCAACTCACAAAACGCGCAGAGAACACAGGTCCGCACTGAAGGACTCACTGAGAAACATTCCAGTAACACAACAACAGTCTATTGAAGAGTTTGAATTCTCAGGCACTTGTCATTCCCAGAAATACTACAGGGGTTACCCTCAAGGCACCTGCTGCAGCGTAACCTGAATTTACAACCAAGGCTTACACGAAGTAACAAAACTTCACTTTGGCATTCAGGGGAAAAATCCCAAAGGAGTACAATCAGAAAGAAACACTCGAAGGTGTAGGGGCGAAACTGTTCAAGTATCTAACTAGTCACTGGCTCTGAGCATCGGCAGTCACCCGCAGGTGCAGATCCGAACTACTCAAGTCTCTAACCAATGTACTAGCTCTGAACATTCGGCCGAAGGCCTTCAGCTACAAAATGCGGAACGCTAAGTTGTAACTCCTCGTGCGTGGTGACAGAACTTAAGGACACAAACACGCAAAGGAAATGAGTTCCTGATCTATACTTCTGATGGGAAAGAACCCCAGGCAAAACGCCTGGAACTATTTTATACCTTCTAAGTCCTACCTAACACTACACTGCACTACGCTACACGCCTGCACGGAACCACGCTACACTACACTCCGCGGAACCTGTACTACGCCTCCTGCGCGGCCGACTGCCGCGCACTAACTCCCTACCCTGCCAATCTTCCGCTCGACAGTCCCAAACGCTGCAACGCCGCGGACACCTCCCCTTCGAGGGCGGACATGGTATCCTGTGCCTTCGACAGAAAGGCATCGAGCTTCTTCGCTACCTTCCGCCGACTTCTACTGTCGCCTGACAACAACCCGGCTGCGCGCAATTCAAACTCACGCAGTGTGAGTTTCTCCTGCGCCTTCACTTCCCAGTGGGCGTAGCCTTGAGACAGTGGGCGACTCGCCTCGCCGTCTCCACCTTCGTGCGATCCGCCTCCTTCCTGCGATCCTCTTCAATTATCACTAATTGTGATTCGGCTTCAGCACGTTGCGCTCTCAATTCGCCACACTCTGACTGCAACCTGCGGATTAATTCTTCATCCGCCTGCCGTGCGAGCTGACATTGTTCCAACAACCGCGTCTGTCGCACGAGCTCCTCTGACAAAATCCGATTCTGGGCCTGCTTAGAAATGAGTGCTTCCTTGACCTTCACCTGCTCCTTGGTGAGCTCGCCCAGTTTTTCATCCTTCATCTTCTCGGTGTGCTTGTAGAATTTCTGATTAAGCTTGTACTGACCCCACAAGCACGCATGCTTCTCCTTCAAGTCCCTCAGCTCCTGGTCCACTCTAGCTAATAGCTTGCTGGTGTGGACTTTAGTGCGAGTCCGCCTGCGCACTAACTCGATGTAAGATCCCGGCTGGAGTGGGTCGGCGTATTTATCGACCTTGCGATCCAAGTACCGCAGCAACGGAATCACCTGCTCAGAGAGCGCCGCCGCCGGCGCTCCAACAATGTCCTCCTCCTCCTCCTCGGTGTCTTCTGCTCCTGACATTTCTTCCGTGGAGCCTCCGTCGTCATCATCCGAGTGGAGAATTTCAGTCGCCATTGATTGCGTCGGCGACTGCCCCGAGTGGGGCTGCACGTCGTCGACGTGTGCTGCCTGCGAAGGCACGGCTGCAGCCTCGCTGCTCGTCGCCAAAATGTCTAAGGCGGAAGGCGAATGTACCCGAGCGGCATCCCCGTCTCTCGCTTGTTGATTGCCTACTGCGTCCTCTCTGTCTCCGTCGTCCGCCGCCGAAGGCGGTCGAGCGGAGAGTGGCTGCGCGGGGTTTGATTGCGCATCGCGCATCGAGATTTCATCCCGCGGACAGTCACTCCGCTCCTCTGTCTGTTGCTGCTCCCTTGATCGGTCCGTGGGGGCTGTGCCCGGCCCGCGCGCAGGCGCATTTGCCGGCGCCTTGTCCGTCGCAGGCGTAGCGCCGCGGACATCTATCGCCGAAGGCGACATGGCCGGGGGCCGCACGCCCGATGTTCCTTGGCCTATAGGCCCTACCGCCGAAGGCGCATCTATCGGCGGACTTCCCGCCGGTGGTGCGGCCTCTGCACGCTCTCTGCTCGTATCTCCTCTGCTCGAAGGCCCTGGCGCCGAAGGCGCAAATTGCGGCGCGTGGTGCGCCGGAGGGTCTGGCCCCGAGGGCCGGTGTTTCGTAGGCGGTTCTTCCGCCGGCTCCTTCCCCTTCCTACGTTGGAACGGGGGTGATTCTTGCCTGTGCACAGGCGGCACGTGTGGAGGTGTCCTGTGCACAGGCGGCCTGTGCACAGGCGGCCTGTGCACAGGCGGACTGCTCCTTCCCACGCGTAAGCGTAGATCCACGTCCACTTGTGTTCGCCGGTCCGCGGAGGCTCGTCCGTCCGCGGAGGCTCGTCTGTGCGCAAACGGAACATCTGTCCGCATCGCACGTGGTAACTCCGGAGGCCCTTGGTCCGTAGGCGGCCTCTCTCCCGTCGAGGTTGCAGCGGGGCCCGTCGCTCCTGCGGTCGTCCGCGCTTCCTCTCGCCTCTCTGGCGACGCACTTCCTATCTCCGTCGCAATCGTCGCCGTGTCCGCACTGTCAGCTGGTAACACCAGTCGGCGTGCCTTCTGCTTCGGCCGGCTGTATGGCTCGCACAGCGGCCGCGGTCGAATGGGAGCAGAGGGTTCTTGATGCTGCTCCTCTTCGGACTCTTCCCTCCATCACCGCTTCCGCGGCACTCGCGCTGCAGGGGTGTGTCTCCCTTCGTCCCTCCGTCTTGATGGGGTAGAAGTCGGTGACTCCTCTGCATCAGTATCGACCTCGTTCTCCCGCACATACTTCCCGGGATGGTCGATGGACAATGGCGGAAAATGTTCAAGCTCCGCCGCTGTCAAACAATTCCGCTGTCGATAAAAATTGATGAGGAAAGGAGAAAGATGGTTTAGAGTTCCCCTTTTCTCCTCAAACGCGTGCTGTCGCATCACCCTGTGCAGGATGCTCGCCCAGTGAATTGGAGTTCCCTCGATGACGCACTCCACAAAAGAGACCTGCCACAATGTGATGTAGCAGGCGCGGTGCGGCTGCAGTAATTGCATCAGCGCCGCGGACAAAGTCCGGCGAAATCGATCCTTGTAATCACGGGTCCTGTACCCATTCTTGGTAGACCTCCCGGTCTTGAACAGCTCCACAAATTGCGCCTCTTCTTGCTTGGTCACCTTGATACTCTCACTGTCGAAAAGGAGATGCCCTGGCATGCCAGCACATCTTCCCAACGCCTGCGCCCAATCTTGGACTGTCCACCGGTCAACATGCTGACGCAATCCGCGCGAGGGTGGTCCCTGTGGCTCTAGCCACTCGCGCACCATATTCGCACAGATGTAATTCCATCCCCATAGCAAGAAATTGAGCTTTCTTGCTATTAAGCGCTCCTCGAAAGCGCGCAGCCCGTTCTGCGGCAGGCGAAGTGGCACCATCCGCAATCTGCTCGGTCTCGTCATTGCGTTCCTGGGGTTCGCTCGCCCGCTCATTCTACTTCCGCACCGCCCGGGTTTCTTTCTCTCTCGGCAAACTCTAATCGCCCTCAATTCCAAATCACGCGCACTCACTTCTCCCTCAATCAACAAGAAATCTCCTGTGCGACGACGTCGAGAATGTTCCGCAGCCAGCAGATGGATGCGCGCAGCGCGCACAAGAGATTGGAATCGCGAATTCAAGAATGGGACGTTCTCCGCCGCCCGGTCGAAGGTCATGGTCGGCTCTTGGTCGTGAAGAACGTCTCACTTGATGGCCGCGCCGGCTGTACGCTGGAACGGTCTTCGCTCTCACGCGCGGCTTCACGCTCCGCCGTCGTCGATTAAACTCTCACGCTCGAATTGGCGGATTTGAACTCCGCGAGCGTGTTACCCTGCGGACATGAGGGCGTAGCGCCGAAGGCGAGTTTTCCGCCTTGCGCGGTACACTTGTTCGTACCGCCCCTCGGCCAATCCCCCTCTGCCTTGACGCGTGTGTCCGCATGTCGGACAAAAATTCAACTCCTGCCTGTGCGCAGGCAGGAGCCTCGGCGGATTCTCCGCCGGCGCGGAACTTGAACATCCTCCTGTGCACAGGCGTTCGCCTGTGCGCAAGCGAATTCCGTCCGCGGCGCTGCGCTGGCGCGGAAGGCGTTGACCGTGGTCAGCCGTCTCCGTCCAGTCTGTCCGTTCCTTGTCTCTCCGTCGGCGCTTCCGCCGCCGCAACTCCGTCCGTCCAAGAGCGCATCCACCCGTGCCGTCCGCATGGTCCGTACCGATTGGATTACTCTGGCGGCTCTTCCGACGTACGCGGCGCTGCGCTGGCGCGGAAGGCGCCGTACACTTTCTACCTCACAAGGTGCATTTCTAGGGCCCAAGGCGGATTTTCCGCCGACGCCGAAGTGCCTGTGCACAGGCAAACGCCTGCGCGTAGGCGGACTTCGCGCCTTCCCTAACCCTACTTCGCCTGTGCACAGGCGAACGCCTTCGTCCGCGCATAGGACAAAACTTGATTCCCCCTTCCGCGTAGGCGGAATTCGCGCCGGTGGCGAACTCCTTCCGCCGTAGGCGACCGCCTCCGTTTCTTCCAGTCCAGAGAACACAGGTCCGCACTAAAGGACTCACTGAGAAACATTCCAGTAACACAACAACAGTCTATTGAAGAGTTTGAATTCTCAGGCACTTGTCATTGTCAAGAAATACTACAGGGGTTACCCTGAAGGCACCTGCTGCAGCGTAACCTGAATTTACAACCAAGGCTTACACGAAGTAGCAAAACTTCACTTTGGCATTCAGGGGAAAAATCCCAAAGGAGTACAATCAAAAAAAAACACTCGAAGGTGTAGGGGCAAAACTGTTCAAGTATCTAACTAGTCATTGGCTCTGAGCATCGGCAATCACCCGCAGGTGTAGATCCGAACTACTCAAGTCTCTAACCAATGTACTAGCTCTGAACATTCGGCCGAAGGCCTTCAGCTACAAAATGCGAAACGCTAAGTTGTAACTCCTCTTGCGTGGTGACAGAACTTAAGGACACAAACACGCAGAGAAAATGGGTTCCTGATCTGCACTTCCGAAATTGGGAAAGAACCCCAGGCAAAACGCCTGGAACTATTTTATACCTTCTAAGTCCTAACTAGCACTACACTGCACTACGCTACACGCATGCACGGAACCACGCTACACTACACTCCGCGGAACCTGTGCTACGTCTCCTGCGCGACGGACTGCCGCGCACTAACTCCCTACCCTGCCAGTCTTCCGCTCGACTGCGCAGTCCCAACCGCTGCAACGCCGCGGACAGCTCCACTTCGAGGGTGGACATGGTATCCCGCGCCTTCGACAGAAAAGCTTCGAGCTTCTTCGCTACCTTCCGCCGACTCCTGCTGTCGCCTGTCAACAACCCGGCTGCGCGAAGTTCAAACTCACGTAGTGTGAGTTTCTCCTGCGCCGCCACTTCCCAGTGGGCGTAGCCCTTGAGACAGTGGGCGACACGCCTCCCCGTCTCCTCTCGCCTGCGATCTGCCTCTCGCCTGCGATCCTCTTCAATTACCACTAATTGCGATTCGGCCTCAGCACGCTGCGCTCTCAATTCGCCACACTCTGACTGTAGCCTGCGGATTAAATCCTCATCCGCCTGCCGTGCGAGCTGACACTGCTCTAACAACCGCGTCTGTCGCACGAGCTCCTCTGACAAAATCCGATTCTGGGTCTGCTAAGAAATCAGTGTTTCCGTGACCTTCACCTGCTCCTTGGTGAGCTCTTCCAGTTTCCCATTCCTCACCTTTTCGGAGTACTTGTAGAATTTCTGATTGAGGTTATACTGACCCCACAAGCATTCATGCTTCTCCTTCAATTCCCTCAACTCCTGGTCCACCCTAGCTAGTAGCTTGCTGGTGTGGACTTTAGTGCGAGTCCGCCTGCGCACTAATTCGATGTAAGATCCCGGCTGAAGTGGATCGGCGTATTTATCGATTTTGCGATCCAAGTACCTCAGCAAAGGAATCACCTGCTCAGAGAGCGCCGCCGCCGGCGCTCCAACAATTTCCTCCTCCTCCTCCTCGGTATCCCCTGCTCCCGACATTTCTTCGGTGGAGCTTCCGTCGTCATCATCCGAGTGGAGAATTTCAGTCGCCATTGATTGCGTCGGCGACTGACCCGAGTGGGGCTGCACGTCGTCGACGTGTGCTGCCTGCGAAGGCACCGCTGCAGCCTCGCAGCTCTTCGCCAAAATGTCTAAGGCGGTAGGCGAATGTGCCCGTGCTACATCCCCGTCGCCCGCTTGTTGGTCTTCTACTGTATCCTTTCTGCCGCCGGCGTCCGCCGCCGAAGGCGATCGAGCGGAGGGTGGCTGCGCGGGGTTTGATTGCGCATCGCGCACCGAAATCTTGTTCCGCGGACAGTCAGTCCGCTCCTCTGTTAGTTGCTGCTCCCTCGATCGGTCCGCGGAGGCTGTGCTTGGCCTGTGTGCAGGCGCAAATGCCGGCGCCTTGTCCGCCGCAGGCGCAGCGCCGCGGACGTCCATCGCTAAAGGCGACATGGCCGGGGGCCGCTCGCCCGATGTCCCTTGGCCCTGAGGCCCTACCGCCGAAGGCGCATCTACCGGCGGATTACCCGCCGATGGTGCGGCCTCCGCACGCTCCCTGCTCGCATTTCCTCGGCCCGAAGGCCCTGGCGCCGAAGGCGCAAATCGCGGCGCGTTGTGCGTCGGAGGGTCTGGCCCCGAAGGCCGGTGTCTCGTAGGCGGATCTTCCGCCGGTCGAGTAAGAACGTTGGACGTTCTTGAATTCGGAGAAGAAAAGACTGCGCTCCAGTCTCATTCTCTCATTCTTGATTTTGCGATTTCCAGCTTCCAAGATTACGCGCAAGGGGGGAGAGACCTGCCGTGAGAGGAGAGAGTGCGGAGACGAGTTGCGCAAGGATCTTGACAGACCTTGGAGAGAATTGCGAGTAGCGAACTTGAGCGTGAGCAAAGAGATAGTGAGCACTCAGTGCTTGAGCGGCCGACGCGCAGTGGCGATTGTGAGAGAGCGAGCGAAAGGGAGAACGTTTGTGTGTGCAGGAAACGCAATGTCGAAGGTTCTCCAGCTGCGAGTGTCTCCCCTCAGGGTGCCGCAGATCGGTCTACGCGCATTTCAAGATGTGCTGCTGGGGCTGAAGCTCGATTTCCTCCTGTGGGGGTGGAATTGGACATGTCCGGAGATGGTGCGCGAGTATCTGCAGGAGAGACACAAGCCCTCACGCGGATTCCGTCCACATCCAGAAAGATGGGACATTTGTAACTGGGCGCAGGTGTTGGGCAGGTGTGCCGGCGAGGAAGGGGATCTCTTCTTCGAGGCCGATAGCGTGAAGGTGTCCCAGGAGGAAGAAATCTCCTACAATGAGCTCTTCAAAGTTGCCAGGCATCCCAAGAACGGTTTCCGGACACGGGATTACAAAGATCGATTGCGGAGAAATGTCGCGACTGCATTGCTGCAGATATTGCAGCCGACCAAGACCGCTTACATGCATGGTTGGCAGGTAGAATTTGTGGAGCTAGTGTTGTCAGGAGCTCCAGTGCATTGGGCACGGCTCCTATGGAAGGTGACGCGCCAACATGCGCAAGAAGAGAGAGGAGGAACCCTCAATCATCTTTCGCCTTACCTGATTGTGTTTTATCGGGCGATGGGATGTTTGACAAATTCAGAGCGGACACGGTTTCCGCTGCTGACACAGAGCTATCCAGGTAGATACTCACGGGAGGCCGAAGTAGACACGGATCCGGACGAGGAACCTGCTAGTCCGCCTCCGGCTCCGGCCCCAGCAAGAGCAGCAGAAGAACGTCGAAGTGAGCGCATTCCGCGAAAGCGGAAGTGGGATGAGAGACCTGAGGACAGGCAGCCGGAAGTGCCAGCTGCGCCGACTCGTGGTCGGTCCACCCACGAGCCTCACAGTCGATTAAAACAGAGGGCACGCAAAATGCCAACTAGTACTGAGGAGACCGGGCGTACTCCACTCCGGCGGAATCCCACGCAGGAGGAGATAATCGCGCAGATTCTAGGGAAGTCGACAAATACCTCTGCGCAGAAGGCACCAATGCCTTCGGAAGGAGATGGACGGACTGACAGTTGGCCGACTACGAGTCGGGCGACTGAAGGTCGACAAGCGAAAGGAAGGCCAACTGAACGGCGCGTTGAACCGGACAGCAGGCCGGAAGCAGAAGAGAGTTTGGCTGATGAGCCAACAACCCTCAGAAGGTCGTCTTCGGCGGAAGGCACTTCTGGGAAAACGCCACCAGCAAGCAGGCCAAGTGGAGTGAAGACGCGCAGGGTGTATCCGACTCCCAGTCGGACAACTGCTGGTCGGACAACTGCTGGTCGGCCGACTGCGAGTCGGTCAACAGAGAGTCGGCCGGATTCGCCGACTGCGAGACGGACAGGGCCGGCGACCAGTGTGCGGACGCCTTCGGCGGACGCACCTTCAACGAAGACACCTTCCGCGCAGATTGCGCCGGAAGGGCAGGCAGCAGAAGCGGGCGGTGCAAAGGTGACAAGAGTCACTGCGGCGTCGACCTCTTCGGAGACCGAAGATCGAGCCGGAACAGGGGCTCAAGCAGTGGGATCCCCCACTGCCCTGGATATTTTAGCATGCAGTGGTGTGGCAGTCGCAGCGGAAGCTGCTGCGCGCCACAGTTCCAGGGAGTCGCCAAGGGATTCGGTGGCGACTGAAATCCTCGAGACTGAGGATGAGACGAGCTCGGAAGAGCAGGAAGCGGATTCTGTGCAGAAAACGCCAATAGGGGTGTTGCGCGAGCAGATAGTCCCACTCCTGCGATATCTGGATCGCAAGACATCTGTGGTACCCCACTTTTGGAAATTTTGAGGAAATTAAAACATTTTTGGAAAACTGTACCATGGAAGCATTGTAAATAGCCTTCGGTACATCAAAACAGAGTGAATCCGGAAGATCGCGGGGATTCTCGAGGGATCTTGTAGAATCTGGGATTTGGGGTGCCGCACCAAGCACAGGCACCACCCTCCCTGCGAGCTCCGCAGTTAGGATCTCTACGGCGCAAGGCGCAAAACCCGCCTTCGGAGGTTGCGTCCGCGGCTGTAGGGAAACCCCCGTAATTAGGTAAACCCTCAGGCGCCTTGACCAAGTTGGGTCCCGTTGGAAAGAGCTCGACGCGCTGATTCTAACGAGCCCAACAACGCTTGGAACGGACGAGGACTTAGGGAGTTATCGCTACTGGAAGAAATGGAGGCGGTCGCCTACGGCGGAAGGATTTCGCCACCGGCGCGAAGTCCGCCTACGCACAGGCGAACGCCTGTGCACAGGCACTTCGGCGTCGGCGGAAAATCCGCCTTGGGCCCTAGAAATGCGCCTTGTGAGGTAGAAAGTGTACGGCGCCTTCCGCGCCAGCGCGGCGCCACGTACGGCCGCCAGAGTAATCCCATCGGTACGGACCGTGCGGACGGCACGGGTGGATGCGCTCTTGGACGGACGGAGTTGCGGCGGCGGAAGCGCCGATGGAGAGACAAGGAACGGACAGACAGGACGGAGACGGCTGACCACGGTCAACGCCTTCCGCGCCAGCGCAGCGCCGCGGACGGAATTCGCCTGCGCACAGGACGCCTGTGCACAGGACGCCTGTGCACAGGAGGATGTTCAAGTTCCGCACCGGCGGAGGATCCGCCGAGGCTCCTGCCTGCGCACAGGCAGGAGTTGAATTTTTGTCCGACATGCGGACGCACGCGTCAAGGCAGAAGAAGATTGGCCGAGGGGCGGTACGAACAAGTGTACCGCGCAAGGCGGAAAACTCGCCTTCGGCGCTACGCCCCCATGTCCGGAGGGTGACACGCTCGCGGAGTTCAAATCCGCCAATTCGAGCGTGAGAGTTAATCGACGACGGCGGAGCGTGAAGCCGCGCGTGAGAGCGAAGACCGTTCCAGCGTACAGCCGGCGCGGCCATCAAGTGAGACGTTCTTCACGACCAAGAGCCGACCATGACCTTCGACCGGGCGGCGGAGAGCGTCCCATTCTTGAATTCGCGATTCCAATCTCTTGTGCGCGCTGCGCGCATCCATCTGCTGGCTGCGGACCATTCTCGACGTCGTCGCACAAGAGATTTCTTGTTGATTGAGGGAGAAGTGAGTGCGCGTGATTTGGAATTGAGAGCGATTAGAGTTTGCCGAGAGAGAAAGAAACGCGGACAGTGCGGAAGTAGAATGAGCGGGCGAGCGAACCCCAGGAACGCAATGACGAGACCGAGCAGATTGCGGATGGTGCCACTTCGCCTGCCGCAGAACGGGCTGCGCGCTTTCGAAGAGCGCTTAATAGCAAGAAAGCTCGATTTCTTGCTATGGGGATGGAATTACATCTGCGCGAATATGGTGCGCGAGTGGCTAGAGCCACAGGGACCACCCTCGCGCGGATTGCGTCCGCATGTTGATCGGTGGACAGTCCAAGATTGGGCGCAGGCGTTGGGAAGATGTGCTGGCATGCCAGGACATCTCCTTTTCGACAGTGAGAGCATCAAGGTGACCAAGCAAGAAGAGGCGCAATTTGTGGAGCTGTTCAAAACCGGGAGGTCTACCAAGAATGGGTACAGGACCCGTGATTACAAGGATCGATTTCGCCGGACTTTGTCCGCGGCGCTGATGCAATTACTGCAGCCGCACCGCGCCTGCTACATCACATTGTGGCAGGTCTCTTTTGTGGAGTGCGTCATCGAGGGAACTCCAATTCACTGGGCGAGCATCCTGCACAGGGTGATGCGACAGCACGCGTTTGAGGAGAAGGGGGGAACTCTAAACCATCTTTCTCCTTTCCTCATCAATTTTTATCGACAGCGGAATTGTTTGACAGCGGCGGAGCTTGAACATTTTCCGCCATTGTCCATCGACCATCCCGGGAAGTATGTGCGGGAGAACGAGGTCGATACTGACGCAGAGGAGTCACCGACTTCTACCCCATCAAGACGGAGGGACGAAGGGCGACACACTCCTGCAGCGCGAGTGCCGCGGAAGCGGCGATGGAGGGAAGAGTCCGAAGAGGAGCAGCATCAAGAACTCTCTGCTCCCATTCGACCGCGGCCGCTGTGCGAGCCATACAGCCGGCCGAAGCAGAAGGCACGCAGACTGGTGTTGCCAGCTGACAGTGCAGACACGGCGACGATTGCGACGGAGATAGGAAGTGCGTCGCCAGAGAGGCGAGAAGAAGCGCAGACGACCGCAGGAGCGACGGGCCACGCTGCAACCTCGTCGGGAGAGAGGCCGCCTACGGGCCAAGGGCCTCCGGAGTTACCACGTGCGATGCGGACAGAGGTTCCGTTTGCGCACAGGCGAACCTCCGCGGACGGACGAGCCTCCGCGGACCGGCGAACACAAGTGGACGTGGATCTACGCTTACGCGTGGGAAGGAGCAGTCCGCCTGTGCACAGGCGCTCGCCTGTGCACAGGTCGCCTGTGCACAGGTCACCTGTGCACAGAACACCTCCGCACGTGCCGCCTGTGCACAGGCAAGAATCACCCCCGTTCCAACGCAGGAAGGGAAAGGAGCCGGCGGAAGAACCGCCTACGAGACACCGGCCCTCGGGGCCAGATCCTCCGGCGCACCACGCGCCGCGATTCGCGCCTTCGGCGCCAGGGCCTTCGAGCCGAGGAGATACGAGCAGAGAGCGTGCGGAGGCCGCACCATCGGCGGGAAGTACGCCGATAGATGCGCCTTCGGCGGTAGGGCCTATAGGCCAAGGAACATCGGCCGTGCGGCCCCCGGCCATGTCGCCTTCGGAGTTAGATGTCCGCGGCGCTACGCCTGCAGCGGACAAGGCGCCGGCAAATGCGCCCGCGCACGGGCCGGGCACAGCCCCCACGGACCGATCGAGGGAGCAGCAGACGGAGGAGCGGAGTGACTGTCCGCGGGACGACATCTCGATGCGCGATGCGCAATCCAACCCCGCGCAGCCACCCTCCGCTCGATCGCCTTCGGCGACGGACGACGGCGACAGAGAGAATGCGGTGGGCAATCAACCAGCGAGCGACGGGGATGCCGCTCGGATACATTCGCCTTCCGCCTTAGACATTTTGGCGACGAGCAGCGAGGCCGCAGCCGTGCCTTCGCAGGCAGCACACGTCGAGGACGTGCAGCCCCACTCGGGGCAGTCGCCGACGCAATCAATGGCGACTGAAATTCTCCACTCGGATGATGACGACGGGGGCTCCACGGAAGAAATGTCAGGAGCAGAAGACACCGAGGAGGAGGAGGAGGAAATTGTTGGAGCTCCGGCGGCGGCGCTCTCCGAGCAGGTGATTCCGTTGCTGCGGTACTTGGATCGCAAGGTCGATAAATACGCCGACCCACTCCAGCCGGGATCTTACATCGAGTTAGTGCGCAGGCGGACTCGCACTAAAGTCCACACCAGCAAGCTATTAGCTAGAGTGGACCAGGAGTTGAGGGACTTGAAGGAGAAGCATGAGTGCTTGTGGGGTCAGTACAAGCTTAATCAGAAATTCTACAAGCACTCCGAGAAGATGAAGGATGAGAAACTGGGCGAGCTCACCAAGGAGCAGGTGAAGGTCAAGGAAGCACTCGATTTTGAGCAGGCCCAGAATCGGATTTTGTCAGAGGAGCTCGTGCGACAGACGCGGTTGTTGGAACAATGTCAGCTCGCACGGCAGGCGGATGAAGAATTAATCCGCAGTTTGCAGTCAGAGTGTGGCGAATTGAGAGCGCAACGTGCTGAAGCCGAATCGCAATTAGTGACCATTGAAGAGGATCGCAGGAAGGAGGCGGATCGCACGAAGGTGGAGACGGCGAGGCGAGTCGCCCACTGTCTCAAGGGCTACGCCCACTGGGAAGTGAAGGCGCAGGAGAAACTCACACTGCGCGAGTTTGAATTGCGCGCAGCCGGGTTGTTGTCAGGCGACAGTAGGAGTCGGCGGAAGGTAGCGAAGAAGCTCGAGGCCTTTCTGTCGAAGGCACAGGATACCATGTCCGCCCTCGAGGGGGAGGTGTCCGCGGCGTTGCAGCGGTTGGGACTGCGCAGTCGAGCGGAAGAGTGGCAGGGTAGGGAGTTAGTGCGCGGCAGTCGGCCGCGCAGGAGACGTAGTACAGGTTCCGCGGAGTGTAGTGTAGCGTGGTTCCGTGCAGGCGTGTAGCGTAGTGCAGTGTAGTGCTAGGTAGGACTTAGAAGGTATAAAATAGTTCCAGGCGTTTTGCCTGGGGTTCTTTCCCATCAGAAGTGCAGATCAGGAACCCATTTCCTTTGCGTGTTTGTGTCCTTGAGTTCTGTCACCGCGCACGAGGAGTTACAACTTAGCGTTCCGCATTTTGTAGCTGAAGGCCTTCGGCCGAATGTTCAGAGCTAGTACATTGGTTAGAGACTTGAGTAGTTCGGATCTGCACCTGCGGGTGACTGCCGATGCTCAGAGCCAGTGACTAGTTAGATACTTGAACAGTTTCGCCCCTACACCTTCGAGTGTTTCTTTCTAATTGTACTCCTTGGGATTTTTCCCCTGAATGCCAAAGTGAAGTTTTGCTACTTCGTGTAAGCCTTGGTTGTAAATTCAGGTTACGCTGCAGCAGGTGCCTTGAGGGTAACCCCTGTAGTATTTCTGGGAATGACAAGTGCCTGAGAATTCAAACTCTTCAATAGACTGTTGTTGTGTTACTGGAATGTTTCAAAGTGAGTCCTTCAGTGCGGACCTGTGTTCTCTGCGTGTTTTGTGAGTTGAGAGTGTTGTTCACCACGTATGAGTGACTTCGATCCGAAGTAGGCAGTCCAAACCGGGTTTCCTACACTAGCAGCAAGCTAGTGGAAGTGTTGTAAAAGCCGGAGTTGGGAGTCACTGCCCGCAGCTTTGCTGAGTGTACTCTCGAGAGACTTTCCCCCCCCTGAAATCTTGAGTAGAGGTCCTAACGGATCTCTGGGTTGTGTTTCTGTAGTTTCAGGTGTGTGTGTGTGTGTTACGCTGCACTGTGCGACCTCCGAGTGCGCTCCGAGTGGACACTTGCAGTATTTCTGGGAGTGACAGTTGCCTGAGAATTCAAACTCCTCAATAGTCTGTTAAAACGTGACACTTTGTACCCTGTGTGTTCCTCTGTCCCTGTGGGTTCGACCTTTCTACCACTATATTGCAGTTTTAGCCTTTAGTGGGTTATTACATAAGAAGCCGACAACTTCTTTTTGGCGCCGCTGCCGGGGACAGTTGCGTCAACACCGGGGTTTTTACGAGCAGCCATGCTCGGTGAATGTCGACTGGGGCTGGCGGGAGCAACCTAAGTGCTAGAGCTGTCCGCAAGTTCCGACGAGATTCAGAGAAGGCCGTGGAAGAGACACGGCGTCAAAACAAGAAAACACCAAAAAGAGTACCTAAGCCTAGTTCGGCCGGCATCCTTGGGGAACCTACCCCCGACGACTCGGAACCAAACTTGGTGCTTACAGTTCTACTAGATATTCCTTGCACGGACCCGCCTAGTGAAGTAGAACCGACCGCCCGAGAACCGTCGACAGACACATCGATGGCGGACGGACAAGCCAATGTGCGGCTACCTCAGCCGATTACTAAACATTCCTACCCGAAGTACAAAGGGAGTGGGGATGACGACGATGCAGATTCATACATCAAGTTATTCGAGTCGGTGTCTATTGCCAATCGCGAGATCGCAGACGACGACCGACTAAGGATCTTTCCAAGCCTTCTGCGGAAGAAAGCGAGGAGTTGGTATAATCACGAGAGCATCGATCCGACTGGGTTGACAACATGGGCCCAGCTGAAGGAGAAGTTCCTTCGCCGCTTCCGCGAGCTCGGCTACGACAGCCGGGTGTTGACGAAGTTGCGTAATTTGCAGCGAGAGAAGAAGGAGAGTCTGCGTGACTACACTGAGAGATTTCTGGACCTCCTCGACAGAATATCGAAAACAGGACCAGGGTCCCCTTTCTCGGTACAACAAGCTGTGGATTGGTACGTGACCGGTTTAACTCGGGAGATGGAGACTTTTTGCCGACGCAGCAAGTGCGATACTATTGAGGACGTGATTGCATCGGCAGAAGCCTTCGAAACTTCCACTCTCAACCGAAGAGGGAGAGAGAGACGGGAGTCGAAGGAGCGCAAACCGAAGGGAGGGCGAAGACGGCGTAGAGGTACAACTCCGTCATCGGAGGAATCGTCTTCGGACGAGAACCGTTCTTCATCCGAAGAAGAGGAAACCTCATCGTCGGAGGAGGAGAAGAAAAGGGCCTCCGACGAGTGACTACGGACAGAGCGCCGGGAGATATAGCTTCGAAGATGGAGACCCTTGTGAAGGACTTCGCCGATCTCAAGGTTCAAGTGGTAGGCGGGCATGATCGCAGAAAATCACCCGGGAGAGTGCGAGCGAACTTATGGTGTACTACGTGCGGGGCGGTGGGACATGCAAACACCGAGTGTCTTACCACCCGGCCGTCATATCCAGTCAACGCAGTAGAGTGGGCGCAACCGTACTATGGAGAGCACCCTTAGTACTATGGAGAGGCTAGCGAAGAGACGGCCTACGCCGTCCAGTCGGTTCCTACCCCTCCTGCAGTTTCAGCAATGCAAGTCCCACGATATATTCCGGTGGATCGGGCCACTACGGTACCTGTGAGGCGGAGAGCACCTCCAGGGACGTTTGACCCACCGCCACCGCGAGCTTGTTATAATTGTGGGGAAGTTGGGCACTTCTCACCGCAGTGTCCCCATCCAAAAAGGCGAAACGATTATGCTCCGACATGTAGTAATTGCAAGAAGGTCGGGCACACTGCGCCAGAGTGTGATCAGCCACCAGTCCCTCGGCCAGTGGTACGATTTGTGAACACTCCTGCCAAGGAGGACGTGCAGGTTAACCAGGTCGAAGTAGGTTCAGACGGGGATGGCGAAGACGAAGAATGGCCGGCTGAAGAGGTTATGTGCGCACGGGTCGAAACTCGCAGCTCCAAGAAATCCAAGGAGCAAGAGCGTGAAACTCGCAAGCACGAACGGAGAACCGCCGACCGGACGGGGAAAGGAAAGGAGAAGACATCCAGCAAGTCCGACTCGCGACCTGCTAGGAAGTCTTCGACTACGCGGGAGGCACCAGCAGTGCGCCCCTAGACAGCAGTCGAGGACGAGCCAGTGCGCCTACTGAAACGGGACTATGCTCCGGATATCCGCAACGAGGTAGCCAACCTGTTGCAGGAAGCGATCCGCACGCAAAAGGACCCACCGCGGCCAGACTTGACATCCTCCCTTGGGGCGAAGTTGGCAGCCACCGTGGAACCTCGCAGAGCGTCGCCGACCCCGGCGCCCCAACGCGCCCATTATGATTTGGTTGAAGATCTCGGGAGTCGGAAAGTGAACATCACGTTCAAGCAGCTCTTGGAGGACAATAAGACGTATCGGAGAATGTTGATGCTTTCGCTACGGCATCCGCGGAAGCCGCGCGCATCCGCATCTTCTCAAGTATATCAAGTGGAGAGCGAAGACCAAGGACCACCCGAGATCGATGTGGAGATAGCAGGATGTTGTGTACGCAGAGTGCCAATCGACTCTGGATCAGGAGTCAACATAATGACGGAGGATACAGCGAGAGCCTTGGGGTTCAGTCAATACGAACCCTCGAAGCGTGTGTTGAGATTAGCGGATCAGACGCGGAGAATGCCTGCAGGTATGCTGCGCAATGTCAAGACAACCATCGGGGGTGCGGACTTTCGGCTGACGTATATCATCCTTCAACCGATGATGAAGCAGGGCTATGACGTTCTGCTCGGGCGACCATGGCTATATGGTGCACAAGTCAGATGTGATTGGCGAAGACATCGCCTTAAGTTTCCTCATCCTTCGGAACCGACCAAAACCATTACGGTGCCCTGGAATAGGGTCAGGCACGAAGGAGAGACCCCATCGACAAGTGCAGGTTACACATCGGGCGAGGACAGTGAGTCGACCGCGCGATCGGATTCCAGTGGTACCGAATCCGATTACTTCGTGGGATTCGTTGCCTGCTGTTCGGTGGAAGAAGAAGAAGAGACGGAAGCTATTCAGCCGGAAGACGAATAGCAATTAACTGTGGGACTGGGAAGGAGTGAGACGAGTCACACCGAGGGCATTGTCGACCCTAGTGACTGTCACGAAGTACAACTCAGTCCCGGCAAGTGCTTGAAGGTATCAAGCGCAGTGAGAGGAGACGAGCTAAGGAAAGTACAGGCGTTCCTTAGCCACTATGTCGACGTCTTCGCCTGGAAGATCGAGGACATGAAGGGGATACCTGCACGGTATGGGGAACACCGTATCGATTTACTGGACGACTCAGTACCCATACGACAGCGCCAGTATCGCCTCAACCCAAAGTACTCCTTGCTAGTGAAAGAGGAGATAGATAAGTACCTAAGCGCTGGTATTATTTATCCTGTGCTCAGCAGTGAGTGGGTGTCGCCGATTGTTATCGTACCCAAGAAGTTGACGGGTAAGATACGAGTGTGTCAGGATTTCCGGAAGTTGAATGCAGCAACACGCAAGGATCATCACCCGTTACCATTCACGGATGCCATTCTAGACCATGTTGCCGGACATGAATGTTATAGCTTCCTGGATGGGTTCTCAGGTTACAATCAGGTGTCTATCCGTGAACAGGACAAGGATAAAACTACGTTCACAACCGACTGGGGAACTTACGCATACCACAAGATGCCCTTCGGTCTGTGCAACGCGCCTGCCACCTTTCAACGGATGATGACCAATATCTTTCAGGAACAACTGAGGAAGTTCCTGGAAATATTCATAGATGACTTCTGTGTCTTTGGGAAGCGGTCTGAACACCTAAGTCACTTGAAGCAGACCTTCGATAAATGTAGAGAGAGCAGTTTATCACTGCATCCCGAGAAGTGCTTTTTCTTTATGACTAGTGGGATCTTGTTGGGTCATCGGGTCTCGGCAGAAGGCATTGCGGTGGACATCGAGAAGGTCAAGGTTATACTCGAGCTTGAGCCACCCACGAATCTAAGAGAGCTGCGAGCATTCCTGGGTCATGTGGGCTACTACCGAAGATTTATACACATGTATGCAATACTGGCGGCGGACCTGACCAAGTTGTTGAAGAAGGACGAGCCTTATGCTTGGGGTGCGAACCAGCAGACAGCATTTGAAGCTCTGAAAGCGAAACTCACGACTGCTCCCGTACTAAGGAGTCCAGACTGGAATCGACCATTCCATGTTTACGTTGACACTTCGGCATTCGCCATCGGTGTAGTACTGAGTCAAAAGGATGACAACAAAAAGGACTACCCAATCTACTTCGCGAGCCGACAGCTGTCTCTAGCTGAGCGGAAGTACACCACGACGGAGAGAGAAGCGTTGGGGATGGTGTACTCCTGTAAAAAGTTCCGTCACTACCTAATCTGCTACGAGTTTGTGTTCCATGTGGACCACTACGCATTGCAACACCTAGTCAAGAAAGCCGACCTATCCGGTCGAATCGCCAGGTGGGTGTTATTACTACAAGAGTTCACTTACACGGTCCAGACCAGGAAAGGGGTGCACCACGAAAATGCGGATTACTTGTCCCGATTATGGACACAGCCGACAGAGGAGGAATTGGTGGACGATTTTCCAGATGAAGAGTTATTTCAGTTGTCTGCAGGACATGAGTCCCGCTATGCCGACCTGTATCGATATCTGTTAACCCTCCAGTGCCCCGAAGGCATGGATTTGGAACAGCGAACTGTCTTTATTCATAAGGCAGGCCCGTACCAACTCCAGCAGGGGGTTTTGTTCAAGAAGATGGCGGATGAGCGCTTATGCAGATGCCTCGAGGAATCAGAAGTACCAAGAATAGTGAGTGCGATGCATACAGAGGAGGCGGGTGGACACTATGCCACCAGGAACACGGTCACAAAGATCCTAAACGCGGGATATTGGTGGCCGACCATGTTTAAGGATGTTCTCGATTACATCCGCAAGTGCGACGGTTGCCAGAGGACGGGGAGACCGACGCCTACGACACGCTGGCCCCTGACTCCCATCATGCCTCTAGCACCTTTCGAAAAGTGGGGTATTGACTTTGTAGGGCCGATACAACCAGTGACTAGAAGTACACGAAGGCGCTACATTCTGGTAGCAACGGACTACGCCACCAAAATGGTAGAGGCCAGAGCCACCAGAAGGGATGATGCTGCCACAGTCGCCGCATTCTTGTTTGAGTCGATCATCACACGCTACGGATGTCCCTTAGAGCTAGTCAGCGACCGGGGCACGCATTTTCTTAATCAGATCATCGAAGACCTGACACGGTATTTCCACATCAAGCACCGGAAGACTACTCCATACAATCCCAAGGCAAACGGACTGACGGAGAAGTCCAATGGACTGCTGTGTAAAATACTACTCAAGGTCACGGTGAATCACGCTCACGACTGGGATACGAAGCTAGCAGCCGCTCTATGGGCGTACCGCACAGCTGAGAAGATCACGACCAAACAGACACCATACTTTCTGGTGTATGGGCAACACCCGATCCTCCCGATCGAATTTGAAGTACCCACCCAACGAACGTTGGATTTGCAGAGGATGGGCGCAGAGGAGAGTCAGCTCTACAGGTTACAGGAAGTCACGCTGCTGGATGAGCGGAGAAGAGACGCCGAAGATCGCACCAGGAAAATCCAGCTCCGCCGAAAGGAGAGATACGATAAAAAGATCAAACCGGTACTCCTGCAGGCGGGTGATTTGGCATTGCTCTACGACAGCAGGCATGCCAGATTCCCAGGCAAACTGCACCTAAGATGGATGGGACCTTACAGGGTTGTCGAAGTCTTCCCGAATGGATCCATCCAACTTGCGGACCTGGCCGGCGATCTGTTAGGCACCCGAGTGAACGGGTGGCGGTTGAAGAAATACCACATGTGAGTGTTCGCGTGGGCGCTCACAATTGAGGAGGGGGGCATGTGGTACCCCACTTTTGGAAATTTTGAGGAAATTAAAACATTTTTGGAAAACTGTACCATGGAAGCATTGTAAATAGCCTTCGGTACATCAAAACAGAGTGAATCCGGAAGATCGCGGGGATTCTCGAGGGATCTTGTAGAATCTGGGATTTGGGGTGCCGCACCAAGCACAGGCACCACCCTCCCTGCGAGCTCCGCAGTTAGGATCTCTACGGCGCAAGGCGCAAAACCCGCCTTCGGAGGTTGCGTCCGCGGCTGTAGGGAAACCCCCGTAATTAGGTAAACCCTCGGGCGCCTTGACCAAGTTGGGTCCCGTTGGAAAGAGCTCGACGCGCTGATTCTAACGAGCCCAAGAACGCTTGGAACGGACGAGGACTTAGGGAGTTATCGCTACTGGAAGAAATGGAGGCGGTCGCCTACGGCGGAAGGATTTCGCCACCGGCGCGAAGTCCGCCTACGCACAGGCGAACGCCTGTGCACAGGCACTTCGGCGTCGGCGGAAAATCCGCCTTGGGCCCTAGAAATGCGCCTTGTGAGGTAGAAAGTGTACGGCGCCTTCCGCGCCAGCGCGGCGCCACGTACGGCCGCCAGAGTAATCCCATCGGTACGGACCGTGCGGACGGCACGGGTGGATGCGCTCTTGGACGGACGGAGTTGCGGCGGCGGAAGCGCCGATGGAGAGACAAGGAACGGACAGACTGGACGGAGACGGCTGACCACGGTCAACGCCTTCCGCGCCAGCGCAGCGCCGCGGACGGAATTCGCCTGCGCACAGGACGCCTGTGCACAGGAGGATGTTCAAGTTCCGCACCGGCGGAGGATCCGCCGAGGCTCCTGCCTGCGCACAGGCAGGAGTTGAATTTTTGTCCGACATGCGGACGCACGCGTCAAGGCAGAAGGAGATTGGCCGAGGGGCGGTACGAACAAGTGTACCGCGCAAGGCGGAAAACTCGCCTTCGGCGCTACGCCCCCATGTCCGGAGGGTGACACGCTCGCGGAGTTCAAATCCGCCAATTCGAGCGTGAGAGTTAATCGACGACGGCGGAGCGTGAAGCCGCGCGTGAGAGCGAAGACCGTTCCAGCGTACAGCCGGCGCGGCCATCAAGTGAGACGTTCTTCACGACCAAGAGCCGACCATGACCTTCGACCGGGCGGCGGAGAGCGTCCCATTCTTGAATTCGCGATTCCAATCTCTTGTGCGCGCTGCGCGCATCCATCTGCTGGCTGCGGACCATTCTCGACGTCGTCGCACAGGAGATTTCTTGTTGATTGAGGGAGAAGTGAGTGCGCGTGATTTGGAATTGAGAGCGATTAGAGTTTGCCGAGAGAGAAAGAAACGCGGACAGTGCGGAAGTAGAATGAGCGGGCGAGCGAACCCCAGGAACGCAATGACGAGACCGAGCAGATTGCGGATGGTGCCACTTCGCCTGCCGCAGAACGGGCTGTGCGCTTTCGAAGAGCGCTTAATAGCAAGAAAGCTCGATTTCTTGCTATGGGGATGGAATTACATCTGCGCGAATATGGTGCGCGAGTGGCTAGAGCCACAGGGACCACCCTCGCGCGGATTGCGTCCGCATGTTGATCGGTGGACAGTCCAAGATTGGGCGCAGGCGTTGGGAAGATGTGCTGGCATGCCAGGACATCTCCTTTTCGACAGTGAGAGCATCAAGGTGACCAAGCAAGAAGAGGCGCAATTTGTGGAGCTGTTCAAGACCGGGAGGTCTACCAAGAATGGGTACAGGACCCGTGATTACAAGGATCGATTTCGCCTGACTTTGTCCGCGGCGCTGATGCAATTACTGCAGCCGCACCGCGCCTGCTACATCACATTGTGGCAGGTCTCTTTTGTGGAGTGCGTCATCGAGGGAACTCCAATTCATTGGGCGAGCATCCTGCACAGGGTGATGCGACAGCACGCGTTTGAGGAGAAGGGGGGAACTCTAAACCATCTTTCTCCTTTCCTCATCAATTTTTATCGACAGCGGAATTGTTTGACAGCGGCGGAGCTTGAACATTTTCCGCCATTGTCCATCGACCATCCCGGGAAGTATGTGCGGGAGAACGAGGTCGATACTGACGCAGAGGAGTCACCGACTTCTACCCCATCAAGACGGAGGGAAGAAGGGCGACACACTCCTGCAGCGCGAGTGCCGCGGAAGCGGCGATGGAGGGAAGAGTCCGAAGAGGAGCAGCATCAAGAACTCTCTGCTCCCATTCGACCGCGGCCGCTGTGCGAGCCATACAGCCGGCCGAAGCAGAAGGCACGCAGACTGGTGTTGCCAGCTGACAGTGCAGACACGGCGACGATTGCGACGGAGATAGGAAGTGCGTCGCCAGAGAGGCGAGAAGAAGCGCGGACGACCGCAGGAGCGACGGGCCACGCTGCAACCTCGTCGGGAGAGAGGCCGCCTACGGGCCAAGGGCCTCCGGAGTTACCACGTGCGATGCGGACAGAGGTTCCGTTTGCGCACAGGCGAACCTCCGCGGACGGACGAGCCTCCGCGGACCGGCGAACACAAGTGGACGTGGATCTACGCTTACGCGTGGGAAGGAGCAGTCCGCCTGTGCACAGGCGCTCGCCTGTGCACAGGTCACCTGTGCACAGAACACCTCCGCACGTGCCGCCTGTGCACAGGCAAGAATCACCCCCGTTCCAACGCAGGAAGGGAAAGGAGCCGGCGGAAGAACCGCCTACGAGACACCGGCCCTCGGGGCCAGATCCTCCGGCGCACCACGCGCCGCGATTCGCGCCTTCGGCGCCAGGGCCTTCGAGCCGAGGAGATACGAGCAGAGAGCGTGCGGAGGCCGCACCATCGGCGGGAAGTACGCCGATAGATGCGCCTTCGGCGGTAGGGCCTATAGGCCAAGGAACATCGGGCGTGCGGCCCCCGGCCATGTCGCCTTCGGCGATAGATGTCCGCGGCGCTACGCCTGCAGCGGACAAGGCGCCGGCAAATGCGCCTGCGCACGGGCCGGGCACAGCCCCCACGGACCGATCGAGGGAGCAGCAGACGGAGGAGCGGAGTGACTGTCCGCGGGACGACATCTCAATGCGCGATGCGCAATCCAACCCCGCGCAGCCACCCTCCGCTCGATCGCCTTCGGCGACGGACGACGGCGACAGAGAGAATGCGGTGGGCAATCAACCAGCGAGCGACGGGGATGCCGCTCTGTAAGACCGGGTGTTGCACATATGTACTAAGTCTTAGAAGTGGTCAAGGGAATAAGGATGATTAGCCAAGGCATAGCTAAGACTAGCTAGTTATGACTAAACTAGTTAGTTATAACTAAGTTTATCTAGTCATGACTAAGTTTAGCTACAATGTCTATAGTTGGCGGAATAATTAGCGGAGTTCTAGAAGAATGGAGTGAGCACTTCTATTTTGTCCTTTACAAGGAGTGAGCACTTCTATTTTGTCTTATACAAAAGTTCTAGATTCCAAGGGATTAGATATTTGACTAGAAGCTTGGATTTGATTGGTTTGACTAAATGTATGAAAGATGATTGGCTAGACTAAGTCTAATGTTGACTTAGTGGCTAGGAAGTTTGTAGAAGTTTAAAAGCTTCCAATGGCATGTCGCCACCTCAACCTTGGATTCCGGAAGCTTCTAGAAGGTTTAGGTAGGCCAATGGCATGTTGCCACGTAGAGAAGGTTAGTCAAACTTACCTAGGTAAAAGTAAGTTAGGAGAAATTACCACATGTTACTATGGTAACTTCTCAAGTAGTATAAATAGAGAGGTAGAGTAGCACCTCTCAAGCAAGTTTGGAGAGTCATGTGTGAGGACTTGTTTCAGTAATGAAGGAGTGAAGTTTTTGAGTATCTTGGAGTATCGACGTGTGTTTGCATTTATGTGAAGAGGGTGATGTGAGGAGAGTTGTGTGTGAGTTGGAGTGATACATGAGAGTTTGTAAGAGAAGGTGTTTGGGACATGAGTGAGAGTATGAATCTTAGTCTTCTAGAACCATGATGCGCTACCACAAAGCCATCAGAGGTAAACCTGAGTGAGAGTCAGCCCGGAGGTTGCATTTTTGGTTCCGTTGCCGGGACCTCAATCTAGAAGGCGGAATGTTTAGGATTCGATTTCTAGCTCGAGAGAAAGTATCCATGAGGGATCACTTGGTGTTAACATTGGGGAATGAAAGAGCGGAGAGTGTGCTTGAGAGCGAAATTCCCTTTGTTTATCCCATAGTCTCATATGATAGCCTAGAAGTGATTTTGTATGTTTTGTTCACGTAAACATGTCTTTTTGAGAGAAAAGTGATTTTAGACACCGAAGAAGTATTTTTGAAGTTTTTCTTCAAAGTTTTTATTGATTTTAGATTGGAAGATAGAGAACGTTTACGTTTTTGTTTTAGGTCTAGAGCATGTGTAAACAAAAAGATATGAGAGTTAGAAGTTGAGGGGTTTTCACGGGTATCAAAAGTCTGCTCTCTGGAAAGTTTGTACAGAGTTGATTACTTTTTCTGTATTTCAATTTAGGCTTTGAAACTTCGTACGAGTGTGTATTGGAAGATAAGCTACGTTTGAGTCAAAATTTCACTGAGAGATCACGTCTAGAGACGAAGTTATGTTGATTTGAAGTTGAGGGGGTACAAAAGCAAGATAACAAAGCAAAAGTTTTTGATTTCTTCATTCACAGTTTTCGTCAAGTAGATAGCGTTTCTGGGAGAGGTCTTTTGAGTGGTTTCTGTCTTATGGGAAAATGAGTGAACAAGAAGGTTGGAAGATTAGGTTATCCAAAGTACCTCAAGGCTTGGATGTTATAGTGTCTTTAGACTCCAATACAAGAGAATTCAAGGTAGAGTTTGAAGAAAGAGTAGTGAGTCAATCTCCAAGAGTCAAACGTGAAACTTGTTTTTATTGTGGAGAGGAGGGCCATAAGGTTGTCAATTGTTCCCTACGGAACAAAGATAGAAGATTGAGGAGCAAGAGGAACTTGGGAGATTTGAAACTTCACTTGGGACCATCATCGCCACATGAATCCCAAAGCGCGACCTTCTGTGACAATTGCGGAGTGATTGGGCTACCAGCGGGACACGAATGCAGCGGAGTGAAGGCACTTCTGGAATCACTTGTGGAAGGGTTTGACGGCAAGCTAAGTGCTGAAACAGAGAAAGTGACCTCAGCGGGTTCAAGCTCCAACTGAAGATGGAGATCATCATTCGAATGATGGAGAAGATGATGATGAGGGTAAGACTCATCGTATGCCTAGGAGAGGAGAGAGCTTTGGCTATCTTGGAACAACCAATTCCTTTTGTGTTTCCTTTGATGAATTACTCAAGGATGGAGTAAGTGTTGTTTATATTGTATTAGGAAGCCCCATATAAATTTCCAATAGAAAAGAAAAAAAAAAAAAAAAAAAAAAAAATTAGTTGGAAATGGGGAAGCTTCCGGTATTTTATGGGAGGGAGAATGAGGATGTAGAAGCTTTTGTTAGGGACTTCAAGAGGGCTTGCATAGGAAACAATGAGAGGAAGAAAGACGAGTGGGCTATGCTTTTGCCGGATTTCTTGGAGGATTCTGCTCTCAAGTGGTACAAGGAGTACAAGAGGGAGCATTCGGAGGACGACACGTGGGAGACATTAACGGAGAACCTGATCGAAAACTTTCTTCCCAGTGAAAGTTATGAAAAGTTGATGTGTGAGGTCACCTTCTTGAAACAAGGAGAGAACGAGAAGGTGAGGACCTATGTGGAGAGAACCGAGAAGTTGGAATCTAGATTCCACGTGGTGTTGAGGAAGGGCGGAGACGAAGTGGATGCTACAATGGTGGGGATAAGGGCGATGCTCATGAAGAACTTCGTTGGAGGTTTGAGACCTGAGATTCGAAGTAAGGTGAGATACGAGAAGCCCTCTTCTAAGGCTGAAGCCATTCGAATTGCTATTAGAATGGAGGAGAGCTTAGAAGATGATGATTCTAGCTTGGTGGCTAGAGAAGTAGCTCCACCAGTTGTAGGAAGGTCCATTGTTTCAAACCCTTCTACTTCATCCACGATAGCGAATCCTAGTGTGGATTTTCAAAATGAATTGAAATCTATCACGGAGACTCTAGCAGATCTCAAGATCAATGTAGTACAGTTGTGGGAGAAGAGGAATCAGAACGTAGGAAGAGGCTCTAGGGGGTATGGAAATTATCCTCCAAGAGGAAATCCACCTTCAGGAAACTTTGCGGTTTCTTGCTTTTCTTGTGGAGGTCCTCATTTCCAGAGGAATTGTCCTAACCCTCGACAACATGATGGAGTTCGGCACAACAACAATGCACCGGCCACGCAACAAGCCAAGGATAAGGGAGTAGCATCCATTGATGTATTTCCTCATCAATGCACTTTTGAGAAAGGGGAGAGCTCAAAATCGAAAGTGGATATCCTTGCTCATGAGAAGAAGCGTGCCCGATTTGCGGACGAGTCGATTTTCATGGAGGACACGCCAAGTCGAAGTACACGGTCAAGTGGAGTGAGTCAACCAAGAGTACCAAGGAAGAAGTTGGGCATGGATGACTTTTCCATTTCATCTTCTCAAGCTAAGTATGACGTGGTGGAGGATGTAGGAAATCAGAAGGCCAATATAACAGTTGGTCAGCTGATTGCCTTGAATCCAGCCATTCGGAAGGAGTTAAGAGGAGGTCTTATCTCCACAAGGACCAAGAAGCGGAAATCTAAGGGGAAGGCTCACATGACCAATGTGGGAGTTGGGGTGGTGGATGCGGCTGCTTCGGAGGTATGTACACATGCTTCAAAGATCGAAGTGAGGATCAATGGACATGATGTATCAGATGTGTTGGTTGATGGTGGATCGGCTGTGAATGCCATGTCTGAGAGGTTGATGCAGAAGTTGGGTATGCAACCTTCTAGACCTTCTAGCATAATTGTTGGTATGGCCAACAAACAGAAGGTAAGACCACTGGGGGTGGTAGACAAAGTTGTGGTTAGTGTGAGGGGAGTGCAAACTTTGCTTTCCTTCCAAATTCTCAAGGAAGCTAGCTACGACTTGCTGTTGGGACGTCCTTGGTTGAGGGCGGTAAGGACTACGGACCGATGGCACAAGGGCTATTTGAGGATAGGCCCAAAGAACCATCGAGTTAAGGTTCCTTTGACGAGAGGAGGGGAATCCACCACTGACTCAGATAGACCAACTGACGAGTATTGGGAATCTGAGAGTGAAGAGAGTGGTAGCTTTTCAGAAGTTGACACAGACATCTCAACTTCTGATCAAGAAACATCATCAGAGTACTCTTCTGATGATAATGTTCAAGTACAAGTCATTGCTGCCATGGAGTTGTTGCCTAGGCCTGGAGTGAAGAAAAATCCTGACAAAGTGGAGATGAGCGAAGAGGAGGTGTGTCGACGACTGTCCACTCTCAGGTTTGGTCCCAAGGTTACCAAGGAGGAAAAGGCAAAGTTTCTGGATATATTTCGCAAATATATTCATGTTTTTGCCTTTAGTTACAAGGATCTTAAGCATGTGACGTTGGAGACTCATCGCATCGAGTTGGAGGAGAAAGCTCGTCCTATTCGGCAAAAGCAACGCCGAATAAATCCACCTACGGCTCTTGTGGTGAAGGAGGAGATCGACAAGCTCAAGGAGGCTGGCTTCATCTACGAGGTAGAAAATTCTGAATGGGTGTCTCCAATTGTGATAGTGAAGAAGAAGAATGGTAAGCTACGAGTGTGCGTAGATTACAAAAAGTTGAATGCTGTCACAAAGAAAGACTACTATCCCTTGCCTTTCATAGATGAGATTCTAGAGGAGGTTGCTGGTCATGAGTGGTATAGTTTTGGAGATGGTTATAGTGGCTATAACCAAATCCAAATTGCCTTAGAAGACCAACTCAAAACAACTTTTACCACTCCATGGGGAACCTTCGCTTTTAGAGTGATGCCGTTTGGTCTATGTAATGCTCCTGCCACTTTTCAAAGGTTCATGAATAGAGTGTTTGAACCTTTCATTGGAAAGTTTGTAAGGGATTTCATAGATGATTTTTGTGTTTACGGGAGGAAAGCGGATCATTTTGATCATTTGATCAAAATACTTCAACGGCTGGAGGAAGCTAAGGCTTCACTCAATCCAGAAAAATGCATTTTTGGATGTGAGGAAGGCCTATTGTTGGGGCATATCATCTCCAAGAATGGTATAGCGGTGGACCCAGAGAAGGTGACACGGATCATGGAGTTACCTTTTCCGGCGACTTTAACCAAGTTGAGGCAATTCCTTGGTATGGTGGGGTACTATCGACGGTTCATCTTGTCCTTCTCCAACAAAGCTCATGCCTTGACGAACTACATGAAGAAGGGAGTGGAGTACGAACTCATTTTCAAGGACGAAGCTGCAAAGAAGGCGTTCGAAGTTCTCAAGAAGGCGTTGGTGACGGCTCCAATTTTGGCGAAACCGGATTGGGGTAAACCTTTCATTCTCTACACAGATGCATCAAATATTGCTGTAGGATGCACCTTGAGTCAATTAGATGATGAAAAGCATGATCATCCAATTGCCTATGCTAGTAGACAAATGGTTCAAGCGGAGAAGAATTACTCAGTGACAGAGAGAGAGGCCTTAGCTGTAATCTTCTCACTTAAGAAGTTTCGACATTATTTGTTGGGTGGGAGATTCACTATAGTGACTGATCATAAGGCTTTGAAATACATTTTCAACAAGCCTAATGCTGAAGGGAGGATAGCTAGATGGAAGCTACTACTAGCAGAGTTTGATTATACCATTGAGGATAGACCTGGAAAGAAGCATGCTAATGCGGATTTGATGTCGAGAGCATATGATGATGGAGGAGATCAGTCAGTAGATGACACCTTTCCGGATGAGGACTTGCTAGTCATGGACACGGTGACAACAGTACCGGAGGAGTACAAGGAAATTTGGGATTTCATCTCTAGAGGAGAGTTTCCTCAAGGAATGCATCAAAGGGAGAAAAATGCATTAGTGAAGAGATGTCAACCTTATATGATCATGGAGAAGGTACTTTTTCATCAAGGAGCTGACGGACTTCTACGAAGGGCGGTTGGGAGAGGAGAGGCACTACAACTCATGAAGGAGTTTCATGATGGTGCAGTATGTGGAGGACATTTTGCGGGGAAGGTAACTGCCTTCAAAATTCTTGATGCTGGTTATCATTGGAAGGGTATTTTTAAGGATTGTGTGGAATATTGCAAAAGTTGTGATGTGTGTCAAGCTTTTGCTAAAAAGTCCATGAAAACCCCTCCTATGATTTCTGTACCAGTGTTAGGTCCTTTTGAAAAGTGGGGAATAGATTTTGTAGGTCCTTTGAATCTTACTCCTCGAGGGAATAAGTTCATTGTGATAGCTACAGATTATCTTACGAAGTGGGTAGAGGCAAGACCACTTAAATCTACTAATGAGAAGGAGGTTGGTAGATTTTTATATGAGAGAATCATTACTCGATTTGGTTGTCCATTGGAGTTAGTATCAGATAGAGGAGGAGAATTTGTGGGAAGTATGATTCAAGCCATGTTGGAGCACTTTTCCATCAAGGCTCGAGTAACCACTTCCTACAAACCTAACGCTAACGGGTTGGCGGAGCGGACCAACTACACTTTGTGTATGATGTTGGCCAAGGATGCAGACATGGACGGGAGTAAACACAATTGGGACAAGAGGCTCCATGCTATCTTATGGGAGTATCGCACAACATGGAAGACATCTACTGGATACTCACCTTTTCGGATGGTGTATGGAGTTGAGTCAAAACTTCCCATACAGTTTGACTTGACAACATTCACAACAATCCAGCAAAGGTTGAAGAAATCAAATGGAGCAGAAGCCATCAAGTCTCGCCAACAACAATTGATGGAGTTGGAGGAAGCTCGAGCACTAGCCATGGTACGAGTGGAGCGGGCTCAACACTTGCAGAAGAAGTATCACGACAAACGAAGTGGAAACCAGAACTTGAAGCCGTTCAAGGAAGGTGATTGGGTGATGCTCTTTGATGCAATTAGATACAAGAGAGCTAGGAAAAAGTTTCTTCCTAAGTATTTTGGACCTTTCATAGTTGAGAAGGTGTGGGGAAATTTCACTTATGACATCAAGGAGTTAGGAGGACGTCACTTCGATCGAGTCAACCACGACAAGTTGAAGTTATTCCATCGAAGATCAGATTCTTTCACTCCGAGGGCGTAGTGAAATCTTAGTCCGGGGGTAAATGTAAGACCGGGTGTTGCACATATGTACTAAGTCTTAGAAGTGGTCAAGGGAATAAGGATGATTAGCCAAGGCATAGCTAAGACTAGCTAGTTATGACTAAACTAGTTAGTTATAACTAAGTTTATCTAGTCATGACTAAGTTTAGCTACAATGTCTATAGTTGGCGGAATAATTAGCGGAGTTCTAGAAGAATGGAGTGAGCACTTCTATTTTGTCCTTTACAAGGAGTGAGCACTTCTATTTTGTCTTATACAAAAGTTCTAGATTCCAAGGGATTAGATATTTGACTAGAAGCTTGGATTTGATTGGTTTGACTAAATGTATGAAAGATGATTGGCTAGACTAAGTCTAATGTTGACTTAGTGGCTAGGAAGTTTGTAGAAGTTTAAAAGCTTCCAATGGCATGTCGCCACCTCAACCTTGGATTCCGGAAGCTTCTAGAAGGTTTAGGTAGGCCAATGGCATGTTGCCACGTAGAGAAGGTTAGTCAAACTTACCTAGGTAAAAGTAAGTTAGGAGAAATTACCACATGTTACTATGGTAACTTCTCAAGTAGTATAAATAGAGAGGTAGAGTAGCACCTCTCAAGCAAGTTTGGAGAGTCATGTGTGAGGACTTGTTTCAGTAATGAAGGAGTGAAGTTTTTGAGTATCTTGGAGTATCGACGTGTGTTTGCATTTATGTGAAGAGGGTGATGTGAGGAGAGTTGTGTGTGAGTTGGAGTGATACATGAGAGTTTGTAAGAGAAGGTGTTTGGGACATGAGTGAGAGTATGAATCTTAGTCTTCTAGAACCATGATGCGCTACCACAAAGCCATCAGAGGTAAACCTGAGTGAGAGTCAGCCCGGAGGTTGCAGCTCGGATACATTCGCCTTCCGCCTTAGACATTTTGGCGACGAGCAGCGAGGCCGCAGCCGTGCCTTCGCAGGCAGCACACGTCGAGGACGTGCAGCCCCACTCGGGGCAGTCGCCGACGCAATCAATGGCGACTGAAATTCTCCACTCGGATGATGACGACGGGGGCTCCACGGAAGAAATGTCAGGAGCAGAAGACACCGAGGAGGAGGAGGAGGAAATTGTTGGAGCTCCGGCGGCGGCGCTCTCCGAGCAGGTGATTCCGTTGCTGCGGTACTTGGATCGCAAGGTCGATAAATACGCCGACCCACTCCAGCCGGGATCTTACATCGAGTTAGTGCGCAGGCGGACTCGCACTAAAGTCCACACCAGCAAGCTATTAGCTAGAGTGGACCAGGAGTTGAGGGACTTGAAGGAGAAGCATGAGTGCTTGTGGGGTCAGTACAAGCTTAATCAGAAATTCTACAAGCACTCCGAGAAGATGAAGGATGAGAAACTGGGCGAGCTCACCAAGGAGCAGGTGAAGGTCAAGGAAGCACTCGATTTTGAGCAGGCCCAGAATCGGATTTTGTCAGAGGAGCTCGTGCGACAGACGCGGTTGTTGGAACAATGTCAGCTCGCACGGCAGGCGGATGAAGAATTAATCCGCAGTTTGCAGTCAGAGTGTGGCGAATTGAGAGCGCAACGTGCTGAAGCCGAATCGCAATTAGTGACCATTGAAGAGGATCGCAGGAAGGAGGCGGATCGCACGAAGGTGGAGACGGCGAGGCGAGTCGCCCACTGTCTCAAGGGCTACGCCCACTGGGAAGTGAAGGCGCAGGAGAAACTCACACTGCGCGAGTTTGAATTGCGCGCAGCCGGGTTGTTGTCAGGCGACAGTAGGAGTCGGCGGAAGGTAGCGAAGAAGCTCGAGGCCTTTCTGTCGAAGGCACAGGATACCATGTCCGCCCTCGAGGGGGAGGTGTCCGCGGCGTTGCAGCGGTTGGGACTGCGCAGTCGAGCGGAAGAGTGGCAGGGTAGGGAGTTAGTGCGCGGCAGTCGGCCGCGCAGGAGACGTAGTACAGGTTCCGCGGAGTGTAGTGTAGCGTGGTTCCGTGCAGGCGTGTAGCGTAGTGCAGTGTAGTGCTAGGTAGGACTTAGAAGGTATAAAATAGTTCCAGGCGTTTTGCCTGGGGTTCTTTCCCATCAGAAGTGCAGATCAGGAACCCATTTCCTTTGCGTGTTTGTGTCCTTGAGTTCTGTCACCGCGCACGAGGAGTTACAACTTAGCGTTCCGCATTTTGTAGCTGAAGGCCTTCGGCCGAATGTTCAGAGCTAGTACATTGGTTAGAGACTTGAGTAGTTCGGATCTGCACCTGCGGGTGACTGCCGATGCTCAGAGCCTGTGACTAGTTAGATACTTGAACAGTTTCGCCCCTACACCTTCGAGTGTTTCTTTTTGATTGTACTCCTTGGGATTTTTCCCCTGAATGCCAAAGTGAAGTTTTGCTACTTCGTGTAAGCCTTGGTTGTAAATTCAGGTTACGCTGCAGCAGGTGCCTTGAGGGTTACCCCTGTAGTATTTCTGGGAATGACAAGTGCCTGAGAATTCAAACTCTTCAATAGACTGTTGTTGTGTTACTGGAATGTTTCAAAGTGAGTCCTTCAGTGCGGACCTGTGTTCTCTGCGTGTTTTGTGAGTTGAGAGTGTTGTTCACCACGTATGAGTGACTTCGATCCGAAGTAGGCAGTCCAAACCGGGTTTCCTACACTAGCAGCAAGCTAGTGGAAGTGTTGTAAAAGCCGGAGTTGGGAGTCACTGCCCGCAGCTTTGCTGAGTGTACTCTCGAGAGACTTTCCCCCCCCTGAAATCTTGAGTAGAGGTCCTAACGGATCTCTGGGTTGTGTTTCTGTAGTTTCAGGTGTGTGTGTGTGTGTTACGCTGCACTGTGCGACCTCCGAGTGCGCTCCGAGTGGACACTTGCAGTATTTCTGGGAGTGACAGTTGCCTGAGAATTCAAACTCCTCAATAGTCTGTTAAAACGTGACACTTTGTACCCTGTGTGTTCCTCTGTCCCTGTGGGTTCGACCTTTCTACCACTATATTGCAGTTTTAGCCTTTAGTGGGTTATTACAACATCCAAGTACTCGGGTACTGGAAAACCGCAGTCTTATGTGGAGACTGTCAAGCGCAGGACGAGGAGCAAGGTGGCCACTTGGGCCTCTAGGTGCCACGTATATCAGGAGAGGAATACCGCCCTCCGACAACACCTGGCGGTCACACAGAAGCTATACCAAGCCTTGCAGCAGCAGAGGGAGGATGCGGCGACGAAAAGCCAGGCGGATGCCGAGCTAATGCGGGCAAAGATCGAGTCGGAATTGCAGGAAGAGCGGAGACAAAACCGCATCCTAGCAGCCGAGCTTGCGCGCCAGACGCGCGCCTTAGAAGAAAGTCAAAGAGGCCGCAAGGAGGATGAGGAGTTGTTGCGCAACTTGCAATCCGAGTGCTCGGATTTGCGGGCGCAGCGTGCGGAAGCGGAAATGCAGCTAGCAGAGGTGGAAGGCAGCTGCCGGGCGCGAGAAGAGTTGGCGACGCGGGTGACTCACTGTCTAAAAGGATACGCCCATTGGGAGGTGGCAGCTCAAGAGAGGATCACACTCAGGGAGTTCGAGCTTCGGGCGGCGGCTTTGACGGAGGGTGACAGTCGGAGTCGGCGGCGAGTGGCGAGGAAATTAGAAACCTTCTTGTCGGGTGCGCGCGACACTATGGCGCACTTAGAGTCGGAAGTCACTGCAGCCCTCCGACGCCTGGGGTTGCGCAGCCGGTCGGAAGACTGGCAAGGTAGAGACAGCGAGCGGAGCAGTCCGGCGCGCAGGAGGCGCAGCACCGGATCCGCCGAGTGCAGTAGTATAGTTTGGTTTCGCGCAGATGTTGCGAGTAGTAGATAGGATAGCGTAGTGCTAGTTAGGACCTTTGAGGGTATAAAGTAGATCAAGGCGTTTTGCCTTGGGACTCTTCCAGTTTCGGAAGTGCAGATCAGGAACTCACTTTCTTGGCGTGTTTGTGCATTTTGGTCCTGGCACCACGTAGAAAATCTGCAGCATAGCGAAGTTACCGTATGTTGTAGTTGAAGGCCTTCGGCTGAATGTTCAGAGCTAGCACCCGGTTAGAGACTTGAGTAGTGCGGATCTGCACCTGCGGGTGATTTCTGATGCTCAGAGCCGGCTGCGAGTTAGAGACTTGAACAGTTCCCCTTTACTCCTTCGAGTGACATATCCTGATTGTACTCCTACGGGAAGTTTCCCCTGAATGCCAATGTGAAGTTTTATTACTTCGTGTAAGCCTTGGTTTGCAATTCAGGTTGTGTGTGTGTTAATGGATCGTGTCTCAGTTAAGTTCTCAGTCGGGTCTGCACTCCCTGCGTTTGGTGTGAGAGTCGAGGGTGACGTCCACGGCGTATGAAGAGGCTTCGTTCCGAAGTGGGAAGTCCAGTCCGGGTACCCTACGCTAGTTCCTGGCGGAAGGGCAGTAAAAGCCGGAGTGGGAGTCACTACCTGCAGAACCTCTGAGTGAACTTTTGAGACACTTTCCTCCTGAAATCCGAAGCGGAGGTCCTGACCGACCTCCGAGTTGTGCTTTTGCCAGTTTCAGGTGTGTGTGTGTGTGTGTGTGTGTGTTGAGTGACCACGCTGTACCGTGCATCCTCCGAGCATCCTCCGAGTCGAGCCTCCGAGTCGAGCACTGCAGTATTTCTGGGAGTGACAGTCGCCTAGAATCCAAACTCTACAAAAGTCTGTTAAACGTGACACTTTTTACTCTGTGTGTTGCCTCTGTCCCTGTGGGTTCGATCTTTTTACCACCATACTGCAATTTTAGCCTTTGGTGGGTTATTACAGCGGACGTCCGCGCTCCTGAAACTACAAAAACACAACCCAGAGATCCGTTAGGACCTCTACTCAAGATTTCAGGGGGAAAGTCTCTCGCGAGCACACTCAGCGAAACTGCGGGTAGTGACTTCCAGCTCCGGCTTTTACAACACTTCCACTAGCTTGCTACTAGCGTAGGAAACCCGGTTTGGACTGCCTACTTCGGATCGAAGTCACTCATACGCGGTGAACAACACTCTCAACTCACTAAACACGCAGAGAACACAGGTCCGCACTGAAAGACTCACTGAGAACCATTCCTGTAACACAATAACAGTCTATTGAAGAGTTTGAATTCTCAGGCACTTGTCATTCCCAGAAATACTACAGGGGTTACCCTCAAGGCACCTGCTGCAGCGTAACCTAAATTTACAACCAAGGCTTACACGAAGTAACAAAACTTCACTTTGGCATTCAGGGGAAAAATCCCGAAGGAGTACAATCAGGAACAAACACTCGAAGGTGTAGGGGCGAAACTATTCAAGTATCTAACTAGTCACTGGCTCTGAGCATCGGCAATCACCCGCAGGTGTAGATCCGAACTACTCAAGTCTCTAACCAATATACTAGCTCTGAACATTCGGCCGAAGACCTTCAGCTACAAAATGCGGAACGCCAAGTTGCAGCTCCTCTTGCGTGGTGACAGAACTAAGGACACAAACACGTAGAGAAAATGAGTTCCTGATCTACACTTCCGAAATTGGGAAAGAACCCCAGGCAAAACGCCTGGAACTATTTTATACCTTCTAAGTCCTAACTAGCACTACACTGCACTACGCTACACGCATGCACGGAACCACGCTACACTACACTCCGCGGAACCTATGCTACGTCTCCTGCGCGACGGACTGCCGCGCATTAACTCCCTACCCTGCCAGTCTTCCGCTCGACTGCGCAGTCCCAACCGCTGCAACGCCGCGGACACCTCCACCTCGAGTGTGGACATGGTACCCCGCGCCTTCGACAGAAAAGCGTCGAGCTTCTTCGCTACCTTCCGCTGACTCCTGCTGCCGCCTGCCAACAACCCGGCTACTCGAAGTTCAAACTCACGCAGTGTGAGTTTCTCCTGCGCCGCCACTTCCCTGTGGGCGTAGCCCTTGAGACAGTGGGCAACACGCCTCGCCGTCTCCTCTTTCGTGCGATCTGCCTCTCGCCTACGATCCTCTTCAATTACCACTAACTGCGATTCGGCCTCCGCACGCTGCGCTCTCAATTCGCCACACTCTGACTGTAGCCTGCGGATTAAATCCTCATCCGCCTGCCGTGCGAGCTGACACTCCGCCAACAAACGCGTCTATCGCACGAGCTCTTCTGACAGAATCTGATTCTGAGTTTTCTCAGACATCAAATCCTGCGTGGTCTGCACCACATCCCTGGTGAGCTCTTCCAATCTCTCCTTCCGCATCCTGTCGAGGGCGTGCGATTTCCTCTCAAGGTTGTATTGCCCCCATAAACAGGCATGCTTCTCCCTCAATTCCTTCAACTCCTGATCCACCCTAGCTAGTAGCTTGCTAGTGTGGACTTTAGTGCGAGTCCGCCTGCGCACTAATTCGATGTAAGATCCCGGCTGAAGTGGATCGGCGTATTTATCGAATTTGCGATCCAAGTACTTCAGCAACGGTATCACCTGCTCAGAGAGCGCCGCCGCCATCATCCGAGTTGAGGATTTCAGTCGCCATTGATTGCGTTGGCGACTGTCCCGAGTGGGGCTGCACGTCGTCGACGTGTGCTGCCTGCGAAGGCACCGCTGCAGCCTCGCTGCTCTTCGCCAAAATGTCTAAGGCGGTGGGCGAATGTGGCCGTGCTACATCCCCGTCGCCCGCTTGTCGGTCTTCAATCGTATCCTCTTTGCCGCCGACGTCCGCCGCCGAAGGCGATAGAGCGGAGGGTGTCTGCGCGGGGTTTGATTGCGCATCGCGCACTGAAATTTCGTCCCGCAGACAGTCAATCTGCTCCTCCGTCAGGTGCTGCTCCCTCGATCGGTCCTTCGCGGGGGCTGTGCCTGGCCTGTGCGCAGGCGCAAATGCCGGCGCCTTGTCCGCCGCAGGCGCAGCGCCGAAGGCGTCTATCGCCAAAGGCGACATAGTCGGGGGCCGCTCGCCCGATGTCCCTTGGCCCGTAGGCCCTACCGCCGAAGGCGCTTCTACCGGCGGATTACCCGCCGATGGTGCGGCCTCCCCACGCTCCTTGCTCGCATCTCCTCGGCCCGAAGGCCCTGGCGCCGAAGGCGCAAATCGCGGCGCGTTGTGCGCGGGAGGGTCTGGCCCCGAAGGCCTGTGTCCCGTAGGCGGTTCTTCCGCCGGCTCCTTCCCCTTCCTCCGTTGGAACGGGGGTGATTCCTGCCTGTGCATAGGCGGCACGTGTTGAGGCGACCTGTGCACAGGCGGACTGCTCCTTCCCACGCGTAGGCGTAGGTCCACGTCCGCTTGTGGTCGCCGATCCGTCGAGGCTCGCCTGTGCGCAGGCGGAACACCTGTCCGCAACGCACGTGGTAACTCCGGAGGCCCTTGGCCCGTAGGCGGCCTCTCGTCCCTCGAGGGTGCAGCGTGGTCCGTTGCTCCTGCAGACGTCCGCGCTCCCTCGTTCTTCTCTGGCGACGCACTTCCTTTCTCCGTCACAATCGTCGCCGTGTCCGCGCTGCTGGCTGGTAACACAAGCCTGCGCGCCTTCTGCTTCGGCCGGCTGTATGATTCGTACAACGGCCGCGGTCGAATGGGAGCAGTGGGTTCTTGATGCTGCTCCTCTTCGGACTCTTCTCTCCATCGCCGCTTCCATGGCACTCTTGCTGCAAGAGTATTTCTCCCTTCGTCCCTCCGCCTTGACGGAGTAGAAGTCGGCGACTCCTCTGCATCAGTGTCGACCTCATTCTCCCGCACATACCTCCCGGGATGGTTGACGGACAACGGCGGAAAACGAGCAAGCTCCGCCGCGGTCAAACAATTTCGCTGTCGATAAAAATTGATGAGGAAAGGAGAGAGATGATTTAGAGTTCCCCCCTTCTCCTCAAAAGCGTGCTGTCTTATCACCCTGTGCAGGATGCTCGCCCAGTGAATTGGAGTTCCCTCGATGATGCACTCCACAAAAGAGACCTGCCACAATGTGATGTAGCAGGCGCGGTGTGGCTGCAGTAATTGCAGCAGCGCCGTAGCCAAAGTTCGGCGGAATCGATCCTTGTAATCGCGGGTCTTGTACCCATTCTTGGTAGACTTCCCCTTCTTGAACAGCTCCACAAATTGCGCCTCTTCCTGCTTGGACACCTTGACGCTCTCACTATCGGAGAGGAGGTGCCCTGGGATGCCGGCACATCTCCCCAATGCCTGCGCCCAATCTTGGACCGTCCATCGATCAACATGCGGCCGCAATCCGCGCGTAGGTGGTCCCTGTGGCTCTAGCCACTCGCGCACCATATCCACACAGATGTAGTTCCATCCCCATAGCAAGAAATCGAGCTTTCTTGCTATCATACGCTCCTCGAAAGCGCGTAGCCCGTTCTGTGGTAGTCGGAGCGGCAGCATCCGCAATCGGCCCAGTCTCGTCATTGCGTTCTTGGAGTTCGCCTGCTTGCTAATTCTTCTCCCGCTCCGTTCGAGCTCCTTTCTTCCTCGGCAAACTCTAATCTCCCTCAATTCCAAATCACGCGCACTCACTTCTCCCTCAATCACCAAGAATTCCTCTGCGCGGCGATGTCGAGAATGCTTAGCAGCCAGCAGATGGACGCGCGCAGCTCGCACTAGAGAATGGAATCGCGAATTCAAGAATGGGACGCTCTCCGCCTCCCGGTCGAAGGTCATGGTCGGCTATTGCTCGTGAAGGACGACTCAATTGATGGCCGCGCCGGCTCTACGCTAAAACGGTCTCCGCTCTCACGCGCGGCTTCACGCTCCGCCGACGCCGATTTAACTCTCGCGCTCGAATTGGCGAATTTGAACTCCGCGAGCGTACTACGCCGCGGACACGGGCGCGCAGCGCCGAAGGCGGATTTTCCGCCTTGCGCGGTACACTCGTTCGTTACTGCTCCTCAGCCAATCCTCCTCTACCTCGGCGCGTGTGTCCGCATGTCGGACAAAAGTTCAACTCCCGCCTGCGCGCAGGCGGACTCCTCGGCGGATTCTCCGCCGGCGCGGAACTTCACCCTCCTGTGCATAGGCGCTCGCCTGTGCGCAGGCAAAGTCCGTCCGCGTCGATGCGCTGGCGCGGAAGGCGTTGACCGCGGTCAACCGACTCCGTCCAGACTGTCCGTTCCTTGTCTCTCCGTCGGCGCTCTCGCCGCCGCAACTCCGTCCGTCCAGGAGCGCATCCATCCGGCCCGTCCGTACGGTCCGTACGGATTTTACTATTCTGGCGGCTCCTTGCTCGTCCGCGGCGTTGCGCTGGCGCAGAAGGCGCCGACAATTTCTACCTCCCAAGGCGCATTTCTAGGGCCCAAGGCGGATTTCCCGCCGACGCCGAAGCGCCTGTGCACAGGCGCTCGCCTGTGCGTAGGCAAACTTCGCGCCTACATCAAAACCCTATTTCGCCTGTGCGCAGGCGGACTTCCTTCGTCCGCGCATAGGACAAAACTTCTCCGCCTGTGCACAGGCGAAGAGCTGAGTATCTTACAACCTTCATAACTCCCAAAGTCCTCATCCGTTGTTGGCGTTCTTGGGCTCGTTGGAATCAGCGCGTTGAGCTCTTTCCAACGAGACCCTAACTAAGTCAAGACGTTTGGGGATTGACCTGAATATGAAGGATTTCCCTACCACCGCGGACGCAGCGCCGAAGGCGGATTTTGCGCCTTGCGCCGTAGGGATCCTTACTGCAGAGCTCGCAGGGAGGGTGGTGCCCTTCCTTACCGCTGCACCCAACTCCTAGATTTTACGAGGTCCCTCGAGAATCTCTGCGATCTTCCGAATTCACTCTGTTTTGATGCACCGAAGGCTATTTACATTGCTGCCGTGGTACAGTTTTCCAAAAATGTTTTAATTTCCTCAAAATTACCAAAAGTGGGGTACCACAATATGACGGACGGGTGGTAAGACACTAAGTATTTGCATGTCCCACCGCTCCGCACGTAGTGCACCACAAGTTCGCTCGCACTCTCCCTGGAGACTTCCGTCGATCCTCGCCACCCACCACGTGGACTTTCAGGTCAGCGAAGTCCTTCACAAGGGTCTCCACCTTCGATGCAATGTCTCCCGGCGCTCTGTCCATAGTTGCTCGTCGTGGGCCTTTCTTCTTTGCTGCCCCATGCTTCTTTCTCTTCTTCTCTTCCTCCGACGAGGAGGTTTCTTCTTCTTCGGATGAGGAACGGTCCCCGTCCGAGGACTGTTCTTCCGATGACGGTGTTGCGCCTCTGCGTCTTCTTCGCCCTCCTTTTGGTTTTCGCTCCTTCGATTCTCGTCGCTCTCTCCCTCTTCGGTTGAGAGTGGAAGTCTCGAAGGCTTCCGCCGATGCAATCACGTCTTCGATAGTATCGCACTTACTGCGTCGGCAGAAAGTCTCCATCTCCCGGGTTAAGCCGGTCACATACCAATCCACAGCTTGCTGAACCGAGAAGGGGGACCCTGGTCCCGTCAGTTGAGCCCATGTTAACAACCCCTTCGGGTCGGTGCTCTCGTGGTTATACCAACTTCGTGCCTTCTTCCGCAGAAGACTTGGAAAAATCCGTAGTCGGTCGTCATCGGTGATCTCGCGGTTAGCGATAGACACTGACTCGAATAGCTTGATGTAGGAATCTGCATCGTCGTCATCCCCACTCCCTTTATACTTCGGATAAGAATGCTTGGTAATCGGCTGAGGTAGCCGCGCATTGGCTTGTCCGTCCGCCATCGGTGTATCTGTCGACGATTCTCGGACGGTCGGTTCTAAATCACGAGGGGTATCCGTGCAAGGGATATCTAGTAGAACTGTAAGCACAAAGTTCGGTTCCGAGTCACTGGGGGTAGCTTCCCCAAGGATGTCGGCCGGACTAGGCTTAGGTACTCTTTTTGGTGTCTTCTTGTTTTGACGCCGTGTCTCTTCTACGGCCTTCTCTTAATCTCGTCGGAACTTGCGGGCAGCTCTCGCACTTAGGTTGCTCCCACTAGCTCCCGTCGACATTCACCGAGCATGGCTGCTCATAAACCCCGGTGTTGATGCAACTGTCCCCGGCAGCGGCGCCAAAAAGAAGTTGTCGGCTTCTTATGTAATAACCCACTAAAGGCTAAAACTGCAATATAGTGGTAGAAAGGTCGAACCCACAGGGACAGAGGAACACACAGGGTACAAAGTGTCACATTTAACAGACTATTGAGGAGTTTGAATTCTCAGGCGACTGTCACTCCCAGAAATACTGCAAGTGTCCACTCGGAGCGCACTCGGAGGTCGCACAGTGCAGCGTAACACACACACACACACACACCTGAAACTACAGAAACACAACCCAGAGATCCGTTAGGACCTCTACTCAAGATTTCAGGGGGAAGGTCTCTCAAGAGTACACTCAGCGAAGCTGCGGGTAGTGACTCCCAACTCCGGCTTTTACAACGCTTCCACTAGCTTGCTGCTAGCGTAGGAAATCCGGTTTGGACTGCCTACTTCGGATCGAAGTCACTCATACGCGGTGAACAACACTCTCAACTCACAAAACGCGCAGAGAACACAGGTCCGCACTAAAGGACTCACTGAGAAACATTCCAGTAACACAATAACAGTCTATTGAAGAGTTTGAATTCTCAGGCACTTGTCATTCCCAGAAATACTACAGGGGTTACCCTGAAGGCACCTGCTGCAGCGTAACCTGAATTTACAACCAAGGCTTACACGAAGTAGCACGACTTCACTTTGGCATTCAGGGGAAAAATCCTGAAGGAGTACAATCAGGAACAAACACTCGAAGGTGTAGGGGCGAAACTATTCAAGTATCTAACTAGTCACTGGCTCTAAGCATCGGCAATCACCCGCAGGTGTAGATCCGAACTACTCAAGTCTCTAACCAATGTACTAGCTCTGAACATTCGGCCGAAGGCCTTCAGCTACAAAATGCGGAACGCCAAGTTGTAGCTCCTCTTGCGTGGTGACAGAACTAAGGACACAAACACGCAGAGAAAATGAGTTCCTGATCTGCACTTCCGATGTTGGGAAAGATCACAAGGCAAGACGCCTTGAACTACTTTATACCTTCTAAGTTCTAACTAACACTACACTGCACTATGCTATGCGCCTGCACAGAACCACGCTACACTACACTCCGCAGAACCTGTGCTTCGCCTCCTGCGCGACGGACTGCCGCGCACCAACTTCCTACCCTGCCAGTCTTCCGCTCGACTGCGCAGTCCCTTTGCAAATTCTAATCTCCCTCAATTCCAAATCGTGCGCACTCAATTCTCTCTCAGTCAACAAGTAATCCTCCGCGCGGCGATGTCTATAATGTTTAACAGCTAGCAGGTGGACGCGCGCAGCTCGCACTAGAAAATGAAATCGCGAATTCAAGAATGGGGCGTCCTCCGTCTCCTGATCGAAGGTCATGGTCGGCTCTCGATCGTGAGGGTCGAATCACTTGATGGCCGCGCCGGCTCCGCGCTATAACGGCCTCCTCTCTCACGCGCGGCTTCACGCTCCGCCGACGCCGACTTAACTCACACGCTCGAATTGACAATTTGAATTCCGCTAGCGTACTACGCAGCGGACATGGGGGCGCAGCGCCGAAGGCGGATTTCTCGCCTTGCGCGCTACACTCATTCGTACCACTCTTCGGCCGATCCCCCTCCGTCGAAGGCGATCGTCCGCGCATCGGACAAAAGTTGAACTCCCTTCTGCGTAGGCGAAATCCACGGCGGAATCTCCGCCGGCGCGGAACTTCATCTGCCTGTGCGTAGGCGCTCGCTCCGCGTAGGCAAATTCCGTCCGCGCTGCTCCGCTGGCGCCGAAGGCGTTGACCGCGGTCAACAGGCTCCGTCCAGTCTGTCCATTTCTCGCCTCTCCGTCGGCGCTCTTGTCGCCGTAACTCCGTCCGACCGAAGGCGCACTCATCCGTTCCGTCCGTACAGTCCGTACGGTCCGTACGGATTTTGCTACTCCGGTGGGTCCTCGCCCGTCCGCGCTGCTGCGCTGGCGCGGAAGGCGCCGTACAATTTCTAACCCCGAAGGCGCACTTCTAGGGCCGAAGGCGGATTTCCCGCCGACGCCGAAGCGCCTGTGCGTAGGCGAACTTCGCTCATCCGCCTGGGCAGAGGTTTCCTCGCCTACGAGTAGGCGACATTCGCGGCGGACATCCCGCCGACGTCAAACCCTATTTCGCCTACGCGTAGGCGAACTGCCTTCGTCCGTGCATAGGACAAACCTCCCTCGCCTACTCGTAGGCGAGAAGCTGAGTATTTTGCGACCTTCATAACTCCTAGAGTCCTCATCCGTTCGTGGCGTTCTTGGGCTCGTTAGAATCAGCGCGTCGAGCTCTTTCCAACAATACCCTAACCAAGTCGATGTGTTTGGGAATTGACCAAGTTCTGAAGGATTCCTCTAGCGCCGAAGGCGTAGCGCCGAAGGCGGATTTCGCGCCTTGCGCCGAAAGAGTTATTCCTTCAGAGCCCGCATGTAGGGTGGTGTCCGTTCCCGACGTTGCACCCAACTCTTGGATTCTACGAGTTCTCTCGAGAATCTCTGCGATCTTCTAATTTCACTCTGTTTTGATGCACCAAAGGCTATTTACACTGCTGCCGCGGTACAGTTTTCCAAAAATGTTTTAATTTCCTCAAAAATACCAAAAGTGGGGTACCACACGAGAATTTGCCATCAGCATCAGATGGCCTCCGAGTCATCTTCAGCATCCCGATGAAGGCCAACGCTATTCTATCCACTTAAACTTCCAGTACAGAATGAACTTCTCTACATATTAAGTTAATTTTTCCACGTTCGTAAGATCAGGCTATCAAAACCTGATGTTCCTACAGCTTTAGTGGCGAGACTCTCGGTTTGTCATTTGATATATACAGCAGGCTTTTGAAATGCATCAGACTAATTCTTATGCGAGAGAAGCCTCTGCTTTGATTTGCCCGGCTGACTATTCTGCACAGACTTGTGAGTCCTGGTGCTATAAATGCAAGACGCTAATGTTACCAGTGCAGTGGATTCAGGAGCTGAATGCTCGATAGGAATGAGGTCGAGTTTTCGAAGGAGCACAGCAAAGTCGACTCGCGACGATACCAACCAAAGGAGTGCTGTGATTATTGAGACTGAGAGTCCAATGAGTCCTGAATTCGGTTACACTTTCATGATGCTTTTCATCATGAAATTGTGCGAGGAGAAAATTACAGACCCCTTTAATCACATACTATATTTAGCTCAACCAGAAATAAAGTTTAATACTTTCATAAGTTGTTTTTATGCCGATAAATACATTGTCTTAGTGAAACAAAAATGATCGTGGTTTCATATGAGCACGATTATATATGTTATGAAAGTGTGATGAAACTAAGAATTTGAACACAAATAATGCCACACAACACATCCTACTGTTTTGCACTTCGTGATAGAAAATTAAATCCCTGTGTAAAGGTTCATTATGAGATTACCTTTATGAAACCACTTCATTCTTGAAAGAATCCCCTACATTCACTTCATTCTTGACATTCTTTTGTACAGCCCCAAGAGACTCAACGAGGGACAAAAAATGTGTGTAATCGAAACTTGTCCCTTTGTTTTACCATAATCATGTCATCTTGAAGATTGGAGTAGTTCTTTGCAGAAATCTCTGAAAGCTCAGTTGCATAACTTTAACAGTGAACATGCGCATGCAAAACACACGATTTGATCCGTCACATTTTTCTCTGCCATTGCACGTAAGGTTAACAAAATAAGTTGAGAAAGTTTGTTTTTCGCAGGTAGCTATGCTCCCTCTCTGGGTGCATTTTCTGTGTCTGTAAACTTTTGCTATTTTGCAGTTTTATTACGTGAATGTTGTGGATTATGTAAGAATCTGTTCACAGTGTAGTAGAAGGGATAAAGCAATGCATTTGAATGAAAAGAAACAATTGGAACCAATGAGTAGAGAGGTGTGAGAATAGGGAGTTGTTTCTGGTAGTAGCAATCCTGTGAAACCAATTTTCCCCAAAGATGAGAGGTAGTTGTGCTATTTTAGGAGGTATGCTAGTTTCAATTCATTTCTAAGAGATATTCATGCTATAATAAAGATTCCCATCTGGAGGATCATTTTTTTATGAATTGCTTTTTTCAGAATAGTCTGGTTCATAAGGTATTCTGGTAGTTTTAATGAGACTTTGATTCGATTGTAAAAGTTCTCATCTATATATCATTGTTTCATAAAATTTTTCTTGAGAAAAGGATGATAAGATAGGGTTGAAGTTGCTTTTAGTGAAAAACTTGGAGACTGTGATCCAACAATATAGATTTAAGTCCAAAGTATACTTGCTTCAAAAACTTATATGTAAGATTAATTTGGTTAAACAGGATTTCTGGTAGTGTTTTTTTTTTAAAGGAAAAAAAAAATGTGAAATCCTGTGTTCGGCATGCCAAGCATACCGTTACACTTATGCAGCTGTGCTTTGAGATATTTTTGCAAAATACTACTCCAAGGTTCAAGGGTGAAGTGCTTATGAAAAAGTATTGACAAATTGTTACCTCGCACATTGTTCTCCTCTGTTCTTGAATCCATCGTGGCTGTCTTTAATACTGTGAAGAGAAATGGAAAACTAATGATAAGTGCAAACATTTCAATAAGAAACGTCTAATATCTCCATATATAGAGCTTTGATAGGATTTGAGAGGTGTCTTTGATTTTGTGTGAACTCTTTGGATTTGGCATTGGATTGCCAAGGATATGTGCGGCTGCGCTTTGAGATATTTTTGTTCCGATCTGATCCATCTCTATCTGAGTACTCTTGCCATTGGTTTGTGAAAAAAAAAGAAACGAGGAGTTTCTTCTTTTTCTCTTCATCCTACGATGTCATAAGTGCTTGAACTCTTTCGTTATATCACTGTTACATCTGGTGAAAGATGAAGTTTTAAAAGCAACAAAGGTTGGACGTTTGCGTAGAAGCTAGTGATTGTTATGTCTGCAGTAGATCAAACTTCTTATATTTGAAAATCCTTAGAGTGTACTATGATTGGACTACATTCATGGATTCAGATAATGTATGTCAATGGTGTTTAAATTCACTACACCTATCGGAAGAGAGTTCCTTTTTTTGATAAACCTATGTATTTGAGTAGAGAAACCAATTGTCAATGATGTAAGATGTTAGGCGTGTTAAACTCAATCTTAGAGAGAGAATAAGCACATTAGGGATGAGTATGTTGGACTGAATTCTAAAATTTAAGTAGAATGATTTTTTGTTTAGCAATCAAACAACTTAGTTTTTGGTGGAACTACTTGTTGATATGGTTTCAGTTCATGTATATTTATTTAGAAATACAGAATCTTAATTTTTACTCCATGCTCTTCTGACGTATTTCTTGATGCAAGCAAAATGGCCTTCAATTCAGTGGCTACATTGGCTACATTGTCGAATGTTGGAGTGAGCTGGAATTGAAACTACTATTACATCTGATTTTTTTTATAGAAGCACATGAGAAAAAGCTATACACTTATTCAAGAGACAGAAAGAACTGATCCAGTCATTGAGAATCATTATGAAATCCTGTCTTATCAACTTTTTCATTTCAAAATACTTGTGTGCATACATTTAAATATGAATGGACTAGTCAATTCTGAGAAAATCATCCAAACTTCCTACCTCAGAAAAAAGTTAATAATAGAGGAGAGCTCAGGTTTAATTTTTCCATCAAACAGAACGTATTTGTGTCATTGCGAGAGACACATCATCCACTTCATTCTTGCCATCTCACCTCTCCCTGCACGTCTCCGAAACCCTCCCCTCCACCTCCACTCCCGTGTTCTCATCCTCTTAGCGTCACAATCCATCGCTAGAATGACACATTCCACACACTAAACTGAACACACTGACGTGAACGATAGGTAAGATTGAGGACTTATCTGTTGTAAGTTTCAAATATAAATTTGAAATGTACGAGGCAACGTCCCATCCAACTGCAGCAGCCTGGCGCCGCGCCAGGCTGCTGCAGTCGGATGCATCTAAAAGTTAGGTAGATGCAGAGGTTACTCTCCGCGCCAGTGGCGCGGAGAACAGTAATACAAAAAATGTCACACATCACATCCTACTGTCTTGCACTTTGTGATAGAAATAAACTCCCTATATAAAGATTGAAAGATCCTTAGATACTTAGATACTAGCATGGTGTATGCAGAAACAAAGGTATTCTTATCCATTTTAGAATACCAATTTACCAATACCAGTTTCGACGTTTTGATTAATATGAAGAAATTACTAAGAATTTACAGCTAAATCCTGCTTATTCAACAAGGTATCGTTAATGACTTCGCAGTTTAGATCTTAGTCATCAGAAACCTTACTGTTTTGTAATATGGAAAATTAGATCCCCTAATCTAATACTTTCAAATGATAATTTTTTATATGATTTTCATAATAGATGAAATAAAAATAGAAAGGACGTCAGATATCAATGTCTAACTAAACACTGCCATACATTCTAAGAAACTGTGTATTTCACAAGGGATCATTCTGTCACATTTTAGTCACACCTCTTCAGACCTTATTGACTTTAGCTAGTCATCAATTACATCCCGATACTAGATCTCATTTGAAACAAGAATATTATCATATTCATACTGGGTGATAGTTTATCAATATACAAAATGTCAAATATCAAGGTTTAACTAAAAATATATAGATAATCTACAGCACTGTATATTCCGCAAGGGACCATCCATTCTTTCAAATTGTGGTCAGAACTCGTGGAGTCCTCATTAAATTCTAACAGTGGTCAGTTACATACCCTAAACTAGAACTCTCATATGCAACAACTGTACCATCAACCATATAAGAGATAATACCATAAAAAATATAGGAGATGTCAGATATCAATGTCTAACCAAGAATCTTTAGGTATTGTAAAAAAAAATAAAAATCCACAGAGGATCATTCATTCTTTCACACTTTAGTATCAACTCGTCAGCAATGTCATAAATTTCTATTAGTGGTCAATCATATCGTCTAAACTCGAGATCTCTTCCGAAACAATTGAATTATCATATGAGTTTTAGACAGTCGTCTAGACTGTGATCAAAGATTGCTTGAGTTTACTTGTTCAATAAATTTGTTTGTTTTTCAGTTTAATGTTAAAACGTTAAAACGCCAAGCGTTTCTTGAGATTTCTCTTTACTTGTTCAATCTGGTAGGAACTGAAGACCATCGTCCAGGCTACAACACACTACAGTAGTGTACTTCCACTCTGCGAAATGGCACCCTACTCAAGGAAGGTCAAACTTATGCATATGTTTGATACGTGGAGATGAGATCTTATGCTGTCCTCAAAGCTGATCCACGTAACTAGATAGGTTGACACAGTCGACTTGAACCTACAAACATAATTGTGGATATATTCTGCTCCAGTGTGTTTCAGTTGATTCCTTATGTTCTTCAATTTGGCATCGCAGTGGCACTAGTGCATAACAACACGTTCACTTGTGTGACTAAAGTATCCATAATCAACTCCCTCTTTATTTGCACATGGCATTGAGGAGAATCACTGTTTCGAGTCATGTGCTACAAGCTTTTCACAACTTACAGAGTGTCATACAATTCTTGGTAAGATTTCCTTCTGGATCATGATTTGGTGTTCATATCAGCATATACGTAGAGAGGTCTGTTTTCAATATAAACTGTTGCTATTGCAAGGGTGTTTCCTCCTCCAACTGTGGTGAGAACAAGAAGTCACAGCAACTGTACACCACGTCTAGCACTATGGCGGATGTGGTACCCCACTTTTGGTAATTTTGGGGAAATTAAAACATTTTTGGAAAACTGTACCCCAACAGCAATGTAAATAGCCTTCGGTGCATCAAAACAGAGTGAATTCGGAAGATTGCAGAGATTCTCGAGGGACCTCGTAGAATCTAGGAGTTGGGTGCAGCGGTAAGGACGGGCACCACCCTCCCTGCGGGCTCTGCAGTTAGGATCCCTACGGCGCAAGGCACAAAACCCGCCTTCGGCGCTGAGTCCGCGGCGGTAGGGGAATCCTTCATATTTAGGTCAACCCCCAAACGTCTTGACTTAGTTAGGGTTTCGTTGGAAAGAGCTTGATGCGCTGATTCCAACGAGCCCAAGAACGCCAACAACGGATGAGGACTCCGGGAGTTAGGAAGGTTGTAAGATACTCTGTTTTTCGCCTGCGCACAGGCGGAGAAGTTTTGTCCTATGCGCGGACGAAGGAAGTTCGCCTGCGCACAGGCGAAATGGGGTTTTGAGGTAGGCGCGAAGTTTGCCTACGCACAGACGCTTCGGCGTCAGCGGAAAATCCGCCTTGGGCCCTAGAAATGCGCCTTGTGAGGTAGAAATTGTACGGCGCCTTCTGCGCCAGCGCAACACCGCGGACGAGCAAGGAACCGCCAGAATGGTAAAATCCGTACGGACCGTACGGACTGTACGGACGGGACGGATGGATGCGCTCTTGGACGGACGGAGTTGCGGCGACGAGAGCGCCGACGGAGAGGCAAGGAACGGACAGTCTGGGCGGAGGCGGTTGACCGCGGTCAACGCCTTACGCGCCAGCGCATCGACGCGGACGGACTTCGCCTGCGCACAGGCGAGCGCCTGTGCACAGGAGGGTGAAGTTCCGCGCCGGCGGAGAATCCGCCAAGGAGTCCGCCTGCGCGCAGGCGGGAGTTGAACTTTTGTCCGACATGCGGACACGCGCGCCGAGGCAGAAGAGGATTGGCTGAGGAGCGGTACGAACGAGTGTACCGCGCAAGGCGGAAAATCCGCCTTCGGCGCTGCGCACCCATGTCCGCGGCGTAGTACGCTCGCGGAGTTCAAATTCGCCAATTCGAGCGTGAGAGTTTAATCGGCGACGGCGGAGCGTGAAGCCGCGCGTGGGAGCGGAGACCGTTTCAGCGTAGAGCCGGCGCGGCCATCAATTGAGTCGTCCTCCACGAGCAAGAGCCGACCATGACCTTCGACCGGGAGGCGGAGGGCGTCCCATTCTTGAATTTGCGATTCCATTCTCTAGTGCGAGCTGCGCGCGTTCATCTGCTGGCTGCTAAGCATTCTCGACATCGCCGCGGAGAGGAATTCTTGGTGATTGAGGGAGAAGTGAGTGCGCGTGATTTGGAATTGAGGGCGATTAGAGTGTGCCGAGGAAGAAAGGAGCTCGAGCGGAGCGGAAGTAGAATGAGCGAGCGGGCGAACTCCAAGAACGCAATGACGAGACCGGGCCGATTGCGGATGATGCCGCTCCGTCTACCACAGAACGGGCTGCGCGCTTTCGAGGAGCGCCTGATAGCAAGAAAGCTCGATTTCTTGCTATGGGGATGGAACTACATCTGTGGGGATATGGTGCGCGAGTGGCTAGAGCCACAGGGACCACCTTCGCGCGGATTGCGTCCGCTTGTTGATCGGTGGACGGTCCAAGATTGGGCGCAGGCATTGGGGAGATGTGCCGGCATGCCAGGGCACCTCCTCTTCGATAGTGAGAGCGTCAAGGTGACCAAGCAGGAAGAGGCACAATTCGTGGAGCTGTTCAAGAAGGGGAAGTCTACCTTGAATGGGTACAGGACCCGCGATTACAAGGATCGATTCCGCCGGACTTTTTCCGCAGCACTGCTGCAATTACTGCAGCCACACCGCGCCTGCTACATCACATTGTGGCAGGTCTCTTTTGTGGAGTGCATCATCGAGGGAACTTCAATTCACTGGGCGAGCATCCTGCACCGGGTGATGCGACAGCACGCTTTTGAGAAGAAGGGGGGAACTCTAAACCATCTCTCTCCTTTCCTCATCAATTTTTATCGACAGCGGAATTGTTTGACAGCGGCGGAGCTTGCGCGTTTTCCGCCGTTGTCCGTCGACCATCCCGGGAGGTATGTGCGGGAGAATGAGGTCGACACTGATGCAGAGGAGTCCCCGACTTCTACTCCGTCAAGGCGGAGGGACGAAGGGAGGAATACTCCTGCAGCACGAGCGCCGCGGAAGCGGCGGTGTAGAGAGGAGTCCGAAGAAGAGCAGCATCAAGAACCCTTTGCTCCCATTCGACCGCGGCCGTTGTACGAATCGTACAGCCGGCCGAAGCAGAAGGCGCGCAGGCTGGTGTTACCAGCCAACAGCGCGGACACGGCGACGATTGCCACAGAGAAAGGAAGTGCGTCGCCAGAGAGGAACGAGGGAGCGCGGACGTCCGCAGGAGCAACGGACCGCGCTGCACCCTCGATGGACGAGAGGCCGCCTACGGGCCAAGGGCCTCCGGAGTTACCACGTGCGTTGCGGACAGGTGTTCCGTTTGCGCACAGGCGAGCCTCCGCGGACAGACGACCACAAGCGGACGTGGACCTGCGCCTACGCGTGGGAAGAAGCAGTTTGCCGGTGCACAGGTCACCTCCACACGTGCCGCCTGTGCACAGGCAGGAATCACCCCCATTCCAACGTAGGAAGGGGAAGGAGCCGGCGGAAGATCCGCCTACGAGACACCGGCCTTCGGGGCCAGACCCTCCGACGCACAACGCGCCGCGATTTGCGCCTTCGGCGCCAGGGCCTTCGGGCCGAGGAGATGCGAGCAGAGAGCATGCGGAGGCCGCACCATCGGCGGGTAATCCGCCGGTAGATGCGCCTTCTGCGGTAGGGCCTAAGGACCAAAGGACATCGGGCGAGCGGCCCCCGGCCATGTCGCCTTTGGCGATGGACGTCCGCGGCGCTGCGCCTGTGGCGGACAAGGCGCCGGCATTTGCGCCTGCGCATAGGCCAAGCACAGCCCCCGCGGACCGATCGAGGGAGAAGCAACTGACAGAGGAGCGGACTTACTGTCCGCGGGATGAAATTTCGGTGCGTGATGCACAATCGAACCCCGCGCAGACACCCTCCGCTCGATCGCCTTATGCGGCGGACGTCGGCGGCAAAGAGGATACGGTTGAAGACCGACAAGCGGGCGACGGGGATGTAGCACGGGCACATTCGCCCACCGCCTTAGACATTTTGGCAAAGAGCAGCGAGGCTGCAGCGGTGCCTTCGAAGGCAGCACACGTCGACGACGTGCAGCCCCACTCGGGTCAGTCGCCGACGCAATCAATGGCGACTGAGATTCTCCACTCGGATGATGACGACGGAGGCTCCACCGAAGAAATGTCGGGAGCGGGGGATACCGAGGAGGAGGAGGAGGAAATTGTTGGAGCGCCGGCGGCGGCGCTCTCTGAGCAGGTGATTCCGTTGCTGAGGTACTTGGATCGCAAAATCGATAAATACGCCGATCCACTCCACCCGGGATCTTACATCGAATTAGTGCGCAGGCGGACTCGCACTAAAGTCCACACCAGCAAGCTACTAGCTAGGGTGGACCAGGAGTTGAGGGAATTGAAGGAGAGGCATGCCTGTTTATGGAGGTAGTACAACCTTGAGAGGAAAGCGCACGCCCTCGACAGGATGTGGAAGCATAGAGTGGAAGAGCTCAGCAGGGATGTGCTGCAGACCACGCAGGATTTGATGTCTGAGAAAACTCAGAATCAGATTCTGTCAGAGGAGCTCGTGCGACAGACGCGGTTGTTGGCGGAGTGTCAGCTCGCACGGCAGGTGGATGAGGATTTAATCCGCAGGCTACAGTCAGAGTGTGGCGAATTGAGAGCGCAGCGTGCTGAGGCCGAATCGCAATTAGTGGTAATTGAAGAGGATCGCAGGCGAGAGGCAGATCGCACGAAGGAGGAGACGGCGAGGCGTGTCGCCCACTGTCTCAAGGGCTACGCCCACTGGGAAGTGGCGGCGCAGGAGAAACTCACACTACGTGAGTTTGAACTTCGCGCAGCCGGGTTGTTGACAGGCGACAGCAGGAGTCGGCGGAAGGTAGCAAAGAAGCTCGACGCTTTTCTGTCGAAGGCGCGGTATACCATGTCCACCCTCGAAGTGGAGGTGTCCGCGGCGTTGCAGCGGTTGGGACTGCGCAGTCGAGCGAAAGACTGGCAGGGTAGGGAGTTAGTGCGCGGCAGTCCGTCGCGCAGGAGACGTAGCACAGGTTCCGCGGAGTGTAGTGTAGCGTGGTTCCGTGCAGGCGTGTAGCGTAGTACAGTGTAGTGCTAGTTAGGACTTAGAAGGTATAAAATAGTTCCAGGCGTTTTGCCTGGGGTTCTTTCCCAAACTCAGAAGTGCAGATCAGGAACCCATTTCCTCTGCGTGTTTGTGTCCTTGAGTTCTGTCACCACGCACGAGGAGTTACAACTTAGCGTTCCGCATTTTGTAGCTGAAGGCCTTCGGCCGAATGTTCAGAGCTAGTACATTGGTTAGAGACTTGAGTAGTTCGGATCTACACCTGCGGGTGATTGCCGATGCTCAGAGCCAGTGACTAGTTAGATACTTGAATAGTTTCGCCCCTACACCTTCGAGTGTCAGTTTCTGATTGTACTCCTTTGGGATTTTTCCCCTGAATGCCAAAGTGAAGTTTTGTTACTTCGTGTAAGACTTGGTTGTAAATTCAGGTTACGCTGCAGCAGGTGCCTTGAGGGTAGCCCCTGTAGTATTTCTGGGAATGACAAGTGCCTGAGAATTCAAACTCTTCAATAGACTGTTGTTGTGTTACCGGAATGTTTCTCAATGAGTCCTTCAGTGCGGACCTGTGTTCTCTGCGCGTTTTGTGAGTTGAGAGTGTTGTTCACCGCGTATGAGTGACTTCGATCCGAAGTAGGTAGTCCAAACCGGGTTCCCTACGCTAGCAGCAAGCTAGTGGAAGCGTTGTAAAAGCCGGAGTTGGAAGTCACTACCCGCAGCTTCGCTGAGTGTACTCTTGAGAGACTTCCCCCCTGAAATCTTGAGTAGAGGTCCTAACGGATCTCTGGGTTGTGTTTCTGTAGTTTCAGGTGTGTGTGTGTGTGTGTGTTACGCTGCACTGTGCGACCTCCGAGTGCGCTCCGAGTGGACACTTGCAGTATTTCTGGGAGTGAGAGTCGCCTGAGAATTCAAACTCCTCAATAGTCTGTTAAACGTGACACTTTGTACCCTGTGTGTTACTCTGTCCCTGTGGGTTCGACCTTTCTACCACTATATTGCAGTTTTAGCCTTTAGTGGGTTATTACAGCGGAAGTGTCTTCTCCGATAGTCAAGTACAATGTTGTACACCTGTTTGCTGGTATCTGAAAGCTTATCTGACATTGGACTTCGACTTCGTCTAAATTTCTTTGTCGAGATCAGAAACCATGATGTGCCAATTTCGTGTAGATTCCCCTAGTTGTTCCGTACATCCTCCCTTGGATAATGTGGGTGACTGACTGCCTGAAGCAGTATTTTGCAAAAATTCAATCGTAGGCTGAGTGTACTCAGGCACATTTTTGATGGTACACCTTGTCCAATGAAATTTGAAATCAACGCTGGAACAATGAGTTCTTTACGCTGATCACCAAAGCTTCACAATTTCATGGATTTCGAGTCATCAAGAAACATGGAGAAGTGAATTGGTGACCTCTTTAGTTGATTTGGTTCTTGGCAGCTTTCGTGACTTCTTGTATTTCCCTTGCTTATTCGGGTTTGCGTCTTTCACAACAGCCTTACGCTTCTTTATATCATTAGCCACAACTTTGCTAATCTTTTCTTTCACAACCCGCTTGTTCGCCCCTTCCTTCGCCTTTCCGGTATCCTTCATTATAAAGGCTGAGACTACGCTGTAAATTCCTAACGCAGTTGTCAAAAGTTAGTTCCTCGCGATCTTTGCTCTTGACGGCGACGGAGGGTTCCACCGCAAGACCTATTACAGTCGGCATTCTATTCTTCATTTAATTAGTTTCATCTTTTTTGATCGTGTCTTACTTGCCTTATTACTGTTGTCTTAACCGTGCTAACATCCTGGAAAGCATTATCAGGGATTCTCTTACTTGCATCCTTTACTTTTTTGCGATTCGTTGCACGGAGGATTTTCCCAGGGCGACAGTAACATTGAAACATACATGCCTTTTTGTCTCAAAACTTTGGCATGAGATTCCGAACACACCGATCAGAAACCGTTTACACGAGCTAGTGTTGCTAAAAGTCTGCAGGCTAGACTCTAGGCTTGCCATGCAATTGTGACGTATCATATGCGTCTTGATTTTTCTACACTCTCGTAATCTGCTATTAGTGAATTTACGTTTTCATAATGAATGGACTATAAGCATGGCAAACATTGAGTTGTCTCAATCGATGTATCGTCGCGTCTAAAATTGTTTGAAGTTCATTCTATTCAGCACGTGACAGATAGTACTGGGTTTGTCATTACTTGAATCTTATCTTCCTTGAATTTCGCAGTTTTTCTGTCACCTCGCAGAGCTGATCGTTTGCAGTTTTGATGTCCGTTATCTTTCTATTTTTTCCAGCTCGGAGGTGGCTGATACCTTCAATCTTCGTTATATACCATTTAAGGTCCATTAATAACAAATCCTCTAAGCGGAGATTCAATTTTTTAAGGCAATCTTCGCTAGCACCAGCGGAAAGCGGCCCAATGAATTCACCAAAGAGGAGTCTCAAAAACTTCTTTCTGCAGAGCAGCTCGACGCCACATTGCAACTCCTATTCTACGCATCCAAGGGAGACGTGGGAGGTATACAGGCTATGACTGCCAAGAACACCGATGTCAAAGCTGCAGACTTTGAGGTGTACAGGCTATGACTGCCAAGAACACCGATGTCAAAGCTGCAGACTTTGAGGTGTAGAGGCTATGACTGCCAAGAACACCGATGTCAAAGCTGCAGACTTTGATCAGCGCACAGCTTTGCACATGGCAGCATGCGAGAATTTGAATAAGGTTGTTAAGGTTTTGATTGAAAAATGGGCTGATGTTAACGCTGAGGATCGTTGCTGTAGCACGGTACGTAGTGTCGAGCTATTACTTTAGAAATGATGGAATAATATTCGTTGGATTTAATTTTTATTGTAAACATGCCGATGCTAGCTGCGGCTTGCAATCACGGATCACGACACGGTGACAGATGGAATACTACAAACGAAACCATGAAAACACAATGTTGTGTCATATGCGTGCAACCAATAATAATCCAATACAACATCACACAATTTTTGAATTCAATTGTGTGTAATTTTAATAGCATGGGTAGCTGTTGATGTTTATCGCCTGCACCGGGTAGAGCGGCTCGCCATCGCTACGGAATCTCGGAGGAGCCGAATTACCTCCCTGATGGGCTCAGAGGTAGGAGAGGTCATCGCGGATCCATACCTGACGCCCAAGGACGAATCTTCGAGATTGTCCAACGTCGAAGGGTTGACATGGATGACGTATTACATCCATGTCACGGCCGTCGATTGCTTCTCGACTGAGACGCAAGACATGAGCTATGCAGGTTGTTTCTTGATTTCAAATTGTCCGACTTTTCCGATCCCCAGTCGGGACATGACGCACTCGTATGTAATAGAAACGAGACCCGTCGGGTTTCCAGTTGACTGCGCTGCGACATCGTGCGATCATACTCGGGAACTACGACAAATCGATTTTGACCGCAAGAGTGTGCCGTGTTTCAAGGTCTGAAGCAGGAAATTCCGATCGGGGCTCCAAAGTAGTGTACATTACCCTACAGGAATAGAGTCACGGTGGTCGTTAGTTGGACCCGAAAGGACCTTTGAATCTACCGCAGCTCTCATTGGTCACCGTGGATGCTCGGTCAAATGGTCATTTCGCACTTCGCGTCGACGACTGGAAAACAAAAGTTAACACGTCGGGAACCGAGATTGTCAGGGAACCGAGACTGTCAGATCCGTATCAATTGCGTGTTTGGTAAATTCAAGGATGAGGCAGAGGCATATCTTTTTGCTGAAGCATAATTGCGTGCAATCTTGCCTCAGTTAATGTAATTGTGTCCATGTAAGTGAATGCAGATTTTGCCATGAAGTGCGAAAGAGTTGATATATTCAACAAACATTACATTTTCTTCGCTTCTCTTTGCAGGGACTTGAACTGCAATTATATGAGAACTTCGCTTCACCTAAAGGACCGTGTGAGCCGTAAGGAAAATGATCTTCTACTCATGATTAATTTAATGACATCTAACTAGTATCTTAAACATGTATTGCTGAAGTTTAAAACCTGGAAGATTTTTATCATTACTTTATAGTTGAGCAAATCTCTATATGTTACCACTAAAACGTAGGCAGCATTGAGCAAGTGTACTAAATGCTAGTTTTCAAAGTGATCATGAAAACAGATGAGGATGAAAACATATGCCAAGAGTATATATCAGCTTATCGGCCTCGGACGAATGCCGTCACACCTTTGACTCTTTAGCTCAACCAAATGATGCCACAAGAAGCTTGGAAGCAATCAGCGCATCGTTGTTTTATTAGATCATGTTGTGTCTTTGGCTTTGGAAGGACGCTCATTGTTCCATCTCTACATCACGTGGAATTGAGTATGAGGATGTATATAGGGCATGTTATATACTTATTCATGGAGGTGAGCTAAGTCCGTTCTATGGAGTTTGCTCTGATTTGAACTTGGTTGACATCGGTTTCCTTTAGCTTCGGGTTTGAATTGTGTGCCCTTGCAGCTCTATGATTTGTTTTTAATATCAATATCCACTTTTAGTCTCTTACGTTCTTCAAACTCTTTTACTTATTTTTCTATTTTGCTATGCTCTTTTTGCTTCCAGATTGTCTAATACCGCTTTGAAAGAAAGGAGGGAAAAAATTACCATGACTTCAACACGATCTATGGAAAAATGTGACGCATTAAATAGGAGTTAGGATGGTAGAAAGCAGTAACAGGAAGAAAATGAATAGTCTCTCGGAACGTCTTAGTCTCTCGGATGATGGTATCAGTCCTCAGACGTGACGTGAGATCAACATGCTGTATATGCATGTGCTATACTGCTGCAGCACTGTTAATAGACGTATCACATCTGCGTCGCTAGAACCAGGCCCTGCTCTTTGAATCGAGAGCCAGACCAGAACCATGGGGAGCTACGAGCCCGGCCGGTCCCCGGAGCCCGGCGATCGCTGGAGTGTCTGTGAATGCAATACAATTCTCCAGCCTAGCCGCTGCTCTTCATATGTGATCCTTCGGACACTGTGCGTGTTGCGAAAGAGTAAACGTTCCAACACTGTTTCAATAATGATTCCAGATTCACGACGCTTTTCTCGGCACAATTTTCCAAAACTTACAAGCGACGATACCTCGGATCGAAAAGCTCCGAGAATGAAGTTCCCGAATCTGGTAGAGAGTCGGGAAGTTCAAAGGCAACGAAAGAGGACTGCCATCTTCCAAGCCTTTCGCTGTTCTGAAATGCGACCTTCTTCTCTAATCGGGTCCAATCCCAGTGTCACTGAGCAGATTGCGCTTGGGTTACCTCAATTTGTCGCTAATCTCAACTATGCGATTCTATTCCTGTTGAAGATTCATTCGACACCCGCTTGCCTGAATCTTTTTTGCCTGGGAATCCCAAATTGTGTGGAGATTCCATAAACAAGCCCTGCGACTCTTCTGGATTTAGGTGCGGAGGTGAATTTGATCCTGGATCCGTCACTCAACCCGAAGAGTAGTGGAGTTTGTATTTTCATGGTGAATTTGTGACGGCCTTCTCAGTAGTAGCTTTAATTGGTTCGCGACTGTTATTGGTCTGGTCACTCTCATCCCAACCTTGAGAAACAAGATTTTATTTCCAGAACATCGGACAATGAAGCATGCTCAGTTTGACTACGGTCTACTTCGGCGACCTTCTTAGATCTACTTATGGCATGATGACAGATTTTTCGTACACGAATTCATAGGATGACGTCCTGTCAATTTGGCTGGCAAGTCATGGGGTTACGTCATTGGATTTATTTTTTCATAAATGTTTCTGTGAGAATAGGGTTTAGGGTTATAAAGAATTTATAATAGAATAAGTGATCTAGTTGGGGACATTGATCCAACTATAAGAATTCTAATGTATGAGATCATTGTTCCAAACCTTGATTTGTTAGGATAGTTTGGAGCCTGTTATTTTAGATCAGATGTCGGGTGGGAGCATGATGAATCCTCATCTGAGATTCATCTAGTTTGTAATTAAATCCCGTACTGTCGGGTTTCCTCTCAAATCAAACAATAAGGGGTGGGGTCTGATAGACGCTCACTTCGTACTTCAAAATTAGCTTCCGAACTTTATCCAGTCTCATGCATACGTTCGAGGTTAGAGTATTAACACCTTCCTTGCAAATTTGCGAAATCCAAATTTTATATGTCGAAAATTTCTTTGGAACTGAACTGCATGGGTTTTAACCCTTCATTTAACTTCGTTGGGGAAGTTACAGAGTAGGTTACAAATTTGTTATTCCATGTGCAATTTCTTTTTACACCTCGATAACGAGTTGGATTGGCCTTCAGAGAAGCTACTTAGTTTTCATTTGGATTATTCCATTGGAACTCCAAACCCTTGACACTCAGAAGGGAAACTTGATCCACAGGGCAAGATCGCATACTGAATCACGCCTACAAAACCTACTGCCGTAGATCTCTTTCATTAGAAGAAGAATTGGAAAAATTTAGTATACTTCGAGTAGCAGTTGGAGCATTCTCATTAACTCAAGTTATGCAGTGGATCCAGTACAATAATTCTGTAATGCTTAAATGGCAAAAGCACAAAGATTTTATTTATATATCATGTTCATCTCAGAATGTGTTGATACCAAATGTCGCAGTGATTAAGTTCGTACCTGCCGACATGTATCACATTACTCGATAGACTAGAAATTGTATACTAGTTTTGTTGCACTCGACAACAGCCTCGCTCCTTCATTGTGATAGAAGTGTGGTATTTGATTCCTTTTTTCTTGTTCCACTATATGGAACCAAACGAAAATTTGCTGTGAGTTTCAATCTCTGAGGTGAATAATCGACCATTGAAGCACAGTAATTGATCCTTGAGCAAGAGGAAGACGCTGAAGTTAAATTTCTAACAAAATTGTACGTTATAGACTCAAACTCAATTCTAGATGTGATACCCGAAAATGTTTAGTTTCAATATATATATATATATATATATATATATTGCCAATGAGTTTCCTTATGCTGACCTCATTATCCACATGCTCTTTTGTTCATAACAGTGAACGTTATACACTAGTGAAGTGAATAATCGACCATTGAAGAATGGAAACGAAGAAACGGATGGGAGATTGTTATTTTGAAGTAGCAATTTGTCGTTTATGTACTTTAAAACAAAGTTCCAAACCCTAGTCTTAGATTTAAATAGAGTACTGGTTTTCATACTAGCATTATATTAGGGAAATCTAATGTAATAATTTTGATGTGACAAGAGTGATCGTTTGAAATCGTTACTTAGGAGTTAATGCCACCTCTACTGTCACGGGAGAAGTGGTTCATATAGTGAGTAACAGTTTTGATGATAGGTTTGTGGCCAGAAGTTTTCTCACAATTCATTGTTGAGAAACTAATCCCTCTTATTATTTTTGTACTCCGATGAACTACTCTTCTACTACTTATATTATTTTAATTATATAAGTTGACTGTAAAAAATTATTTTTATACCCTACACATTTAGTAACGATTTTTTATTCAAAAGAAGTTGTGTTATACAAAACTAGAATTTTCTATAATATTACAATATCCAAACTGAGTTCAAATATTTGATTTTAAAATCTCCACTTTTAATGTATATACATATGTACAAGTTTGAATACTTCCATTGTTTTTGTGAGTATCAAACTTGTTAGATGTAAAATATTTTACCTTGAAATTTTATGATCATGAAATTGCATTCTTCTTATTAATCAAATTAAGTTTTCAAAACAATGTGATTATAATAATAAACAGATCGATTTTCTAGAAACGGTTGAGGCTGTATGAGAAACCGCTACTCTCACTTTTGAAGCCTGATGGGAAGAAGCGCTCAGCCTATTCCTTGCATTTGGACGAGTGTGCCAGATGCTGTTTTGTTGTGCCTCCAAACATCGGCAGGTTCTCGCAAGTGATGAACGGCAAATGAGCGGTGATCAGTTGCTGTGTCATAGAATAAATCAACATGTGTTTTAATCACATGTCATGAAGTATATCATATACTCCATGACAGTCACGCAGGCGTCATGGGGTGTAATTTCCGCACAATTTAAATCAGCAGCGGTTTATGAAGGGCCGTGGAACAAGTAAAGACAAAGCGCGTATACCGTCAAACCATATCTGCTACATTTTGAAAACTACGTGTATCCAATTTTAAAACAAGAGGAAAGCGTTGCTACAATATGTCGTTTTAAAGTATTTTTTTGCAAGTGACACAGATCTCTATGCTTTCAATATCAGGAGCTAGAAAGAGGCAATACTTTCCAACTTCTCGAATTTCTATTTTGTTAACAATAATAAGAGGCAATATAAAATGTGACCGTGGTTTTATCGGTGAGAACATCTTCATCAGGGAATACGATTCAAGCACATACACCTCCCAAATCCGCACTATATCCGCACTATATAAGAAGAACTCAGAATTAGCTGCAAACCTCGTAACGAGGTTTGCAGCTTATTAAGATTGTAAATCTAAGTAGTCGAAGTTTCTCTACGGAGGAGCGTGCGATGAAGAACGAAAGCTGGGGGCGAAGCAGGGCAAGCTTGGGCGTCACGGCCACGGGTCCACAGCTCCTCTCGGCTTCCTACCTGTGCTCAATCGTCGGACTAGGACGATTGAGCACAATGAAAGCTGGGGGCGAAGCAGGGCAAGCTTGGGCGTCACGGCCACGGGTCCACAGCTCCTCTCGGCTTCCTACCTGTGCTCAATCGTCGGACTAGGACGATTGAGCACAATACGTTACGGATACGTTCCTAGCCTCAAGCTTCTGCAATCCCGTCCGGGTATAGGATACAGAAGAGAAGAAAATCAGAGCTGAGCATTCCTGTCCTCCGGCTCCCTTGAGAGCTACCGAAAGGTTCAAATTGCCTCGAGGCCTGTAGGCCTGCTCATGAGCTGGCAAACGATGTGGAGTAAGTGAACACGTATAACCTGGTTTACGAGAAAATAAACGCGGGGCCCGCTGACGTTCCCAGGAGCTTTAAAACACTCACTGCTCCTTCTGCAAAGAGGCTTACCTTCAGAGAAGGCTGAATCTATCGAGCAGAGGTTATCACCTCCAAGTGCACGACAGCTGGACCTTTCTCCCATGGCACAGGATGCTGATCTACTTCCATGAGAAAATTCTGGGCAGTCTTATCATCTTCTTATCTCCTTCAATTTTTAACAAAATTTAGATCATTCATGCTTGCAGTTTATATAGTCTAGTGATAGTTTAAAATCTTGAAAGAAAATACATCTGATTTTATATTCAATAGTATGTAAAATATTTCTTCAAAAAAAATATACGAAATTGCCCATTTCATTTTATAAAACTTCTATTGAAAATTTTCATTTCAACAGAAAAATGAAACACGGATTTGACAATCTCTCACAAGCTACTTGTACATGTCTAAACGAATGAAAGATTTCATAGCCAAGTATATACAAACATTTATTTTCTTATAATTGACTAAAACTTTGAGATGCTGGATATGGAAATTTCAAGTGTTCATGATTTGTAGTTTCGTTGTCTAACTAAACGTAGATTCAAACAAAATTAATGTGTCTTTGTATTTAGACTAAACGTGAATCATGGGACATTCGTTTTTCCTTGGTAGTAGCCGAATTTCTAACAGAGCTAGGAGAATCTAAATAAATTTTAAAGACGATAGAATTTGATTTGATTTCGTTTTCATGCAACACTCATTTTTAGCGATCGATTCATCTCACCTATGATAAACTTTAGTAAATGCAATAGGATATATTGTAATTATATACACAGATATAATATAATGAGTACTGGCACAAATTGACACACCTTCATTAAATAACTCCACCTTGTCAACTGTCACTACCGTACCGCAACTTTTATACAAAAAGGTGAAAAAACTGTTTGTTAAGACTAGGTTCTGTTGAGACTGGCAATTGCAAAGTTTCCTGACATCATTGGGAAATTGAAGTATTGACAATTGTTTTCCCCGTAAGTCATTATTATACACTAGGATTAAAGGAGTCCAACTACAACTACAGTGGTTGCATTCTTACATCAGATCGGGACCTTCACAAGGGAAGTAAGCTGTGAGCTGACAAATAATGTTACATTTCATGACAATAGCAACACAAACTTGAGAACTAGCGTTGGATGTGAATCAGAAAAACAGTGAAGGAGTCAAAGTCTCAGACATTATGAAAAATCAAAAGCTCGCGAGTTTTGAGCAGAATAGTAACGGTCGAAGCAATCTACTGAAATCACAAAAATATAAGTTCATTTTCGCATCCAAGTATAGGAGAAGTCAGAATCGTTCTTCTTGAAAAAAACATAAACTGTCATGACAGTGTACAGTATTTGAACATTACATACATTTTAGTGACTAAAATATACAACTAACAGGAGAAAATATTTGAGTAAACTTTTAGTAAACAAATTACAATACTTGCGACAGTCTTGCACCATTATAAAATCTCGATGAAAAGCAAGTCACAAAAAATCCTAAGAGTCATAATCACTGCTTCTCTAACCGAGCCTCTTCAAACCCACACACTCACAGGGCAGAACCCACGAGCGCCTATGACATTTACATAGCACTTTGAAGATGACATGTAAATAACTTGCCATCAAAGGGAGAAGTGAAAGTCTAGGATTTCACTTTCATCAACACCCATGTCAAACTCGAGCTAGCTGTTGAACGCAAGAAATTCTTCCACAGCATTCGAGTCATGAAGGTTGATATTCGCCTGGCCATTCAATGCCAGAAGTTCTTCCGCAGCATTCGAGTCCTGAACTTCAATATTAGCCTGGACATCGTGAGAACCGTCGGAGTTCTGTTGGATCCACATCTTCTGTAAGGGATAAGAGATCTCCGAATGTGTTCCTATTGATACAGGTATCATTGTATCGTTGGATTGCATCCATCCGTTTTTTTTTGCCGTGTTCCACCTATTCTTGATACTATTTTCAGGCCTGATCATTTTGTACATGTCATACAAGCATAAAGAAAAATGAGAAAATTGTTAGAAAAATTTTTGTTTCAAGTGTTAGAAAAATTAAATCTTCCAGATATAAATACATTACCTGCCAGGAATAAGCTTCGCAATGTCTGTCCATCTGTTGCCAAACCTCCTGTGACCCAAAAACAAAATCTTGTCCTCGGCTTCATTCCACGGCTCCTTTTTGATCTGGGGATCAAGATGATTGCACCATCTGTATGGTAGTAAGTTGGTGAATATTTACACATGAATCATGAAAGCCCACATGAATCATGAATCATCCGTTGCATGCATAATTCGAAATTACAGAATTATCCATGCTTTAAAATCGTTACTATTTCGCATCTTGTGTTACGAGGAATGTGAAGAGATTTTAACACTATGTGATTTAGATAAAACTTTCTCTTAAGCTGTAAATAATAGTTTTAGACCTTACTCCTCTCTGCTTAAGCACAATAGATTCCAGAAGCTAGAGGCCCCAGCCTAGATCTGTCTTTCAAAGGACCAGTCTAACATACAATTCCACTATTGCTCCATTGAGTTCATATGTCAGAATCGGATCATGATGGTGTGAAGAATGCTGCTTAACAATAACGAAAGATGCAAAAAAGCAGGTTGATTATTGCGTCTAAGTGCCAATACAGGCGTCGCGAAATATAGATTTGCCATCTACAGCACATTGTTTCGAAAGAGAGAGTTAAGAACGCAGCTGAAATCGAAGTGACAGTCGTCGTACATGGCACGTTCAACATTCATGTAGTAACCAACTTCACCAATACTTTCTAGTATAGTATTGGTGAAGGTAGAAAGAGAACTTAGATATGAGACGCGCAGAACATCAATAACTAACGGCACTAACCGATCTACGATCCAGAAGGATTTTTCTACCCGGAGCACAATCAATAACTGAAGACCTGCTTGCTACCTCTCGCATTTTAAGATTAATTTAGTCTTACAAAAAATGGTGACGGCCTTCCCTGGCTTGATAGTCATCAAAACCTTATTCAAGACTCAACTTTGATACACGAGCACAAATTTGCCCTGGCTGCACAATCAATAACTGAAGACCTGCTTGCTACCTCTCGCATTTTAAGATTAATTTAGTCTTACAAAAAATGGTGACGGCCTTCCCTGGCTTGATAGTCATCAAAACCTTATTCAAGACTCAACTTTGATACACGAGCACAAAATTGCCCTGGCTGAGGAGTCATGGAGAGAAGTGCTTCACGTATGAGGGTTAGTAATGTCTGGCGTCCATCATCGCTGAACCTGCAATTAGAGTAGTTTAGTCATGAGTTTGATTTCGAACATTTCTAGCTCCTGGAACCGCGGAATTCTTCGACAGATTGGTCAGCCTAATGAAGGCTGGATTCACACTCCTTGGCTAACGGAATCTGTCCTGAAATTTCAATTTCAGCTCTCGGCATCGTGGCCAAGGGATTCCTCACAACGCAACCGTTGCCGGTCGAAGCACCAGGCGCTCGAAGCTGCGTACGAGCAAAACGAGAAGTGGGAATTCGTTGACGAGCTGAGGACAAGGCGGATGGTTCGTGCCTCGACAAATCCGAGATGGAATCCCTCTCTTCAGCTTCTAGAATGCTGACGTACTGCCTGCCGGTCACCGATTTCTCGCCGTGTCACCTCGAAATAGGTGTGTCCTGCAGTCGGATGGATCGGGAGTCCAAGGCTACTGCTGCGAGAGCCGTGCCTGGATCTTCTTATATCCACAATCTCGGGGCTCAAATCTAGTGTTTACAAGTCTCTCATGGATTTGGATTCGTTCGGGCGCAGCGCTGGCTGAGGAGTTGCCACGACGAAAGTATGGCTTCTGGAGTAGACAATATCATAGCCTTCGCAGCCTTGATAGGAGCTTCTGTCAGCTTCTTCGGCGGCCATCCGAATGTCAAGGTACTCCTCGAGCCCTTTATCTTTAGCTGAAGAACAAGTTGTATGAAGTTGGTGAGGTCATTGCCGAGGTGTTTGTACCGTGTTCCATCTCTATTTCAACTTGCAGATATCTTCGAAGGAACAGGTTTTGAAATCAGGAGAGAACTCATGTCCAGCAATCGCTCCACAGTTTGACGGCCTGCACTTTTACGAAACTATCACACTCTCACGAAAAGCATGAATATCGATCGAATTCGTACGGAGGTCCAACCTCGTAAGAACTGGCACTGCACATTTGGATGCGCTGGCCACAAGTCCACCACATCAGTGGCTGGGAAGGATAGTTCTCTATACTTCCGCAAAGGAGCGATTTCCGAGATCGTGCCTAACAGCATATATTGCTGCATGGAATTGAGCACTATTGTTGCATATTTCTAGAGGATATGTATATGATAGAAAAACGTATTCAAAATTGGACATAAAAGGATCAGAGAAAATAGTTTGATATACCAATCAAAGCAACTTCAGATTGAACTTGCTTGTAGAATTCACACAGGTTTCACATCTGGTAATTTTCGAGCTCTCTATGTACAGTTCGTTGTATCCTCCATTGGGTGAAGCAAAATTGAAGCTCAGCTTTCCTCTCTGATGTATTGTGCACTGGTTACTGGATAACCAGGTTTTCAATGTGCCTTTTTCCACTGGGAACATGTCGAAAGGTTCTACTGATCCACGAAGGTATGACAGTAGATTCATGAGGTGTGCAAGTATCTGATCTCAAGGGTTCTTCGTTAGCTCTAATTGCTCCGTATATGTGATTTATGATGTACGACTTTGCTTTCATACAATGAGTGTCCTCAATCGGCAATCGGGAAAAAAATTTCGAGGACTAAGTTGCAGACTAAGAGTAAGAGTAGCGAAGTAGGATGACGTTGTTCTGCATCTTCATACATCATCATGTCTTGTGAACTGGAAGCCGTGCATTCGCCCGGAGTCGTAAGAAATTAGGAAGCTTACCAGTTTAAAGTAATAGGAGCTTTTAGACAGGAACTCGTTTATCGCCGAGCTTAACATGCCCATAAACTACGCCTGTGTCAAGCAGTTAAGCGTCTTAATCTTCTGCTCTGAAGTAATGATTTGGCTGAAGAAGAGTGGTCTATTTTTCGAAACATGATTGTGTGGCCTGGCTCATATGAGTTCCGGTCATCACCTATCGACCCCAGGTTTCATACATGTTTAAGGATAAGCACCTTTTTTGAATTTTATTCCTCTCTTCCTGCAAGAGCGCACAGAGACATCAATGAGCACATGACAAGTTTGCAATCAACTACTTTGCATGAGAACTTCAGGCTCGCATTTTAAACGTTATGCACATCTATTTATCTCAATACTCATTCAAATAAAATTTCATTCTTGCAACTGCGAATCTACAATCTGAAAATTTTCTGTCTATTTGAGGTTTTTTTTTTTGAGCAAATCCAAAAATTATTTTACATAGAATTGTTAAGATTCAATTAGCCACTGGATGCTATTTATGACTGGAATTCAAGTCAACAATTTTCCTGTTAGTGTCACTTGGAGACTTAAGGAAGACCTCTTTCAGTTGAAACCTTTTCAGCAACGTTTGCCCAAGCTACACTTTCCTCTTTTGGACTTAGTCTGGGTTTACCAATATTTGAAGGTTTGTTTTTGAGTTTCACATCCAAATGTAATACTCATAACTGAGACGGGCAAATTCTATGGGGCAAAAAAATGATTATTTTCTTAGTTAATATAAAAAGCACCCGAAAATAGATATATATTTATTTTTGTAGGTAAGCTTCCAAACTGAAATCACGAGTTATGAAGACTGAACCAGGCTTTGAGATAAATTTTACACTGTTGCAATGGCAACGATTTGAATTTTATAATGAGTTTAATGTTTTGAATGAACGATTTTATAGTACTCCCTACTTTTCCTCTAGCTTTGAAATTTTACATATGTAAAATTCGAGAAATCTCATATAATTTTTTACATTTTTAAACTACTGAAGCATATGTATTTGTAACTGATATCTAGTGATTTATTTATTTCTTTTACAGCAACACACATGGATACAAACATTGTATATCTCTTTCAATTCGGTATATCAAATGACGTTTAAGTCGGCAAACGATCTCAATAGAATTGGCTTTTACATTCTAGACCTGCATAGATAAAGAAAATATATTGAGTTAATTTTTTGAATCAGGATTTCGAGTACAATCATAATATGTATGAATATATTCGTTTAATGTTTTTTCTTGATTCCTGTCTTTTAGATCACAGAGTTTTAATGTTTTTCCTAAAGCATGAGTAACATTTTTTTTAAAGATTAGAATGAAATTGTTTGATATTCAGATGTAAATATTATCACCTCAAGCTAAAAGTGATGATAAAATTCTTTCTCTCTGAATTTTCTGAGTACATGTTATTTTCAATTTTCCATCAGAAAAAAATTTCTCATAATGCAACGCAGGATAGTGATTAAGAGTGCAGGAGTAAAAGGTGAGAATACTTATCCAAACATAGTTGAGCTATATTTGTCAAACGAATAGAGTAAATATAAATAGATTTTCTCTTTAAATTTGTAATTGTAGTTTAGTTGTTACATTTTTTATGAAAAACTTCAAAATAAAGGTATGGAAGTAAGCTTATTGTGGTACCCCACTTTTGGTATTTTGGAGGAATTTAAAACATTTTTGGAAAACTGTACCGCGGCAGCAGTGTAAATAGCCATCGGTGCATCAAAATAGAGTGAAACTGTAGGATCTCGGAGAATCTCGAAAGATCTCGTAGAATCCAGGAGTTGGGCGCAACGTCTGGGACAGGCACCGCCCTAGAAACGGGCTCTGAAGGAGTAACCCTTCCGGCGCAAGGCGCGAAATCCGCCTTCGGCGCTGCGCCTTTGGCGCTAGAGGAATCCTTCAGAACCTGATCGATTCCCAAACGCCTCGACTTTGTTAGGATCTCGTTGGAAAGAGCTCGACGCGCTGATTCTAACGAGCCCAAGAACGCCACGGACAGATGAGGACTCCGGGAGTTATGAAGGTCGCAAGACACTCAGCTTCTCGCCTACGAGTAGGCAAGGAAAGTTTGTCCTATGCGCGGATGGGGAAAGTCCGCCTACGCGTAGGCGAAATGGGGTTTAACGTCGGCGGGATGTCCGCCGCAAATGTCGCCTACTCGTAGGCGGTGAGGACTAACACCTATGCACAGGCGGACAAGCGAAGTCCGCCTACGCACAGGCGCTTCGGCGTCGGCAGGAAATCCGCCTTCGGCCCTAGAAATGCGCCTTCGGGGTTGGAAATTGTACGGCGCCTTCGGCGCCAGCGCAACAGCGCGGACGGGCGAGGACCCAACGGAGTAGCAAAATCCGTACGGACCGTACGGATTGTACGGACGGAACGGACGAGTGCGCCTTCGGCCGGTCGGGGTTACGGAGACAAGAGCGCCGACGGAGAGGCGAGAGAAATGGACAGACTGGACGGAGTCCAGTCTGTCCATTTCGACCGCGGTCAAACGCGGTCAAACGCGGTCAAACGCGTTGACCGCGGTCAACGGCGTTGACCGCGGTCAACGCCTTCAGCACAGCCGCCTTCGGCGCTGCGCTTACGGCGAGGGACCTGCGCGGACGAACGTCGGCTACGCGTAGGCGAGCGCCTACGCACAGGCAGATGAAGTTCCGCGCCAGCGGAGATTCTGCCGGGGATTCCGCCTATGCAGAAGGGAGTTCGATTTTTGTCCGATGCGCGGACGATCGCCTTCGGCGGAGCGGGATTGGCCAAAGATAAGTACGAACGAGTGTAGCGCGCAAGGCGAGAAATCCGCCTTCGGCGCTGCGCACCCATGTCCGCGGCGTAGTACGCTAGCGGAGTTCAAATTGCCAATTCGAGCGTGTGAGTTAAGTCGGCGTCGGCGGAGCGTGAAGCCGCGCGTGAGAGAGGAGGCCGTTATAGCGCGGAGCCGGCGCGGCCATCAAGTGATTCGACCTTCACGACCGAGAGGCGACCATGACCTTCGACAAGGAAACGGAGGACGCCCCATTCTTGAATTCGCGATTTCACTTTCTAGTGCGAGCTGCGCGCGTCCACCTGCTAGCTGTTAGACACTCTAGACATCGCCGCGCGGAGAATTGCTTGGTGGCTGAGCGAGAATTGAGTGCGCGCGAGTTGAAATTGAGAGGAATTAGAGTTTGCAGAGGAAGCAAGAAGCTCGATCAGAGCTGAGAGAGAGTTGTTGCGCAAGCAAACTTCAAGAACGCAATGTCGAGGCTGAACAGGCTGCGGATGATGCTGCTCCGGCTTCCACAGAACGGGTTGCGTGCTTCCGAGGAGCGGCTGGTTGCAAGAAAACTGGATTTCTTGCTGTGGGGGTGGAATTACATATGTGTAGACATGGTGCGCGAATGGCTGGACGCAAAGCGACAACCTACGCGCGGATTGCGTCCGCACGTAGATAGGTGGACCGTCCACGATTGGGCGCAGGCATTGGGGAGGTGTGCCGGCAACGAAGGGTACCTCCTATTTGATAGTGAGAGCGTCAAGGTGTCGAAGCAGGACGAAGCGCAATTCGTGGAATTGTTCAAGCGAAGAAGGTCCTCCAAGAACGGGTACAAGACCCGCGATTACAAAGATCGTTTCCGCCGGACTGTAGCGGCGGCGCTGCTGCAATTGCTGCAGCCGCACCGCACCTCGTACATCACTTTGTGGCAAGTGTCTTTTGTGGAGCTCACCTTAGCCGGAGCTCCAGTTCACTGGGCGCGCATCCTACATAGGGTGATGCGACAGCACGCATATGAAGAGAAGGGGGAACTCTCAATCACCTCTCCCCTTTCCTGATAAACTTTTATCGACAGAGGACCTGTTTGACCACGGCGGAGCTTGCTCGCTTTCCGCCATTGTCCGTCGACCATCCCGGGAAGTATGTGCGGGATAACGAAGTCGACACCGACGCAGAGGATTCACCAACTTCTACTCCACCGACTCAGCGGGACGAGGGAAGAAACACGCCCGCAGCAAGAGTGCAGCGGAAACGAAGATGGAGAGAGGAACCAGAGGAGGAGCAACAGCGAGAACCCACTGCTCCCATACGGCAGCGGCCACTGCACGAAGTGTGCAGCCGGCCAAAGCAGAAGGTGCGCAGGCTTGTGTTACCAGCCAGCAGCGCGGACACGGCGACGATCGCCACGGAGAAGGGAAGTGCGTCCCCGGAGAAGGACGGGAGTGCGCGGACGTCCGCAGGAGCGGTGGACCACGCTACGCCTCCGGCAAACAAGAGACAGCCTTCGGGTCAGGAGTTACTACGTGCGGTGCGGACGAGTGTGCCGCCTACGCACAGGCGACCTCCTGCGGACGTGGACCTCTGCCTACGCGTAGGCAGGGAAAGTTCGCCTACGCACAGGCGGCCGCCTACGAGTAGGCAGGATTCACCCCCGGTACAACGTAGGAAGGGGAAGGAGCCGGCGGAAGATCCGCCTTCGGGTGAAGGGCCTTTGGGGCAAGGCCCTCCGGCGTACAACGCGCCGCGATTTGCGCCTTTAGCGCCAGGGCCTTCGGGTCAACGAGTTACGAGCAGTCAGCGTGCGGAGGCCGCACCTTCGGCGGGGAATCCGTCGGAAGATGCGCCTTCGACGGAAGGGCTTTCGGGCCAAGGTACATCGGGCGGGCGGCCTTCGGCGATAGACGCCTTCGGCGCTGCGCCTACGGCGGATAAGGCGCCGGGAATTGCGCCTACGCGTAGGCCAGACGCATCCCTCGCGCAGGTCCGATCGAGGGAGCAGGACCTAACGGAGGAGCGGATTGTCTGTCCGCGGGACGAAATTCGAGTGCTCTATGCACAATTGCACCCCGCGCAGATACATTCCGCTCGATCACCTTCGGCGGCGGACGCCGGCGGCGAAGGAGCGACGATCGACGCACGACAGGCGGATGATGGGGATGTGGCACGGCCACATTCACCCACCGCCTTGGACATTTTAGCAGGGAGCAGCGAAGCTGCAGGAGTGCCATCGGCGGCAGAACCCGCAGACCACTCGCAGCCCCACTCAGGCCAGTCGCCAACGCAATCAATGGCGACCAAAATCCTTCCTTCGGATGATGACGAAGGAGGATCCACGGAAGCAGTGTCGGGATCGGGAGACACCGAGGAGGAGGAGGAAGAAATCGTGGGTGCGCCGGCGGCGGCGCTCTGTGAACAGGTAGTACCTCTGCTGAGATACTTAGATCGCAAAATTGATAAATACGCAGATCCTCGCCAGCCTGGGTCCTACGTCGAGTTAGTGCGCAGGCGAACTCGCACTAAAGTCCACACCAGCAAGCTGCTAGCTCGGGTGGACCGGGAACTTAAGGAGTTGCGGGAGCAGTATGACTGCTTGTGGGGACAGTACAATCTCGTGCGGAAGTCGCACACCCACTGCGACAAGTTGAAGAAGGAGAGACTGGAAGAGCTCACCAGGGATGTGGTGAGGACCACAGAAGAACTGATTTCTGAGAAGACTCAGAATCAGGTTCTGTCAGAGGAGCTCGTGCGATAGACGCCGTTGTTGGCGGAGTGTCAGCTCGCACGACAGGCGGATGAGGATTTAATCCGCAGGCTGCAGTCGGAGTGCGGAGAATTGAGAGCTCAGCGTGCGGAGGCCGAATCGCAGCTGGTAGTAATTGAAGACGATCGCAGGCGAGAGGCAGATCGCACGAAGGAAGAGATGGCAAGGCGAGTCGCCCACTGTCTCAAGGGCTCTGCCCACTGGGAGGTGGCGGCGCAGGAGAAACTCACACTGCGTGAGTTAGAGCTTCGTGCTGCTGGGTTGTTGGCGGGTGACAGTTGGAGTCGGCGGCGGGTAGCGAAGAAGCTAGATTCTTTTCTGTCGAAGGCGCGGGATACCATGTCCACCCTTGAGACGGAGGTGTCCGCGGCGTTGCGGCGATTGGGACTACGCAGTCGAGCGGAAGACTGGTAGGGTAGGGAGTTGGTGCGCGGCAGTCCGTAGTGCAGGAGGCGAAGCACAGGTTCCGCGGAGTGTAGTGTAGCGTAGTGCAGTGTAGTGTTAGTTAGGACTTAGAAGGTATAAAGTAGTTCAAGGCGTCTTGCCTTGGGATCTTTCCCAACATCAGAAGTGCAGATCAGGAACTCATTTCCTCTACGTGTTTGTGTCCTTAGTTCTGTCACCACGCACGAGGAGCTACACCTTAGCGGTCCGCATTGTGTAGCTGAAGGCCTTTGGCCGAATGTTCAGAGCTGGTACATTGGTTAGAGACTTGAGTAGTTCGAATCTACACCCGCGGGTGATGTCCGATACTTAGAGCCAGTGACGAGTTAGCTACTTGAATAGTTTCGCCCCTACACCTTCGAGTGTTTGTTCTTGATTGTACTCCTTCGGGATTTTTCCCCTGAATGCCAAAGTGAAGTTTTGCTACTTCGTGTAAGTCTTGGTTGTAAATTCAGGTTACGCTGCAGCAGGTGCCTTTGGGGTAACCCCTGTAGTATTTATGGGAATGACAAGTGCCTAAGAATTCAAACTCTTCAATAGACTGTTGTGGTGTGTTACTGGAATGTTTCTCAGTGAGTCCTTCTGTGCGGACCTGTGTTCTCTGCGCGTTTAGTGAGTTGAGAGTGTTGTTCACCGCGTATGAGTGACTTCGATCCAAAGTAGGAAGTCCAAACCGGGTTCCCTACGCTAGCAGACAGCTAGTGGAAGGGTTGTAAAAGCCGGAGTTGGGAGTCACTACCCACAGCTTCGCTGAGTGTACTCTTGAGATACCTTCCCCCTGAAATCTTGAGTAGAGGTCCTAACGGATCTCTGGGTTGTGTTTCTGTAGTTTCAGGTGTGTGTGTGTGTGTGTGTGTGTTACGCTGCACTGTGCGACCTCCGAGTGCGTTCCGAGTGGACACTTGCAGTATTTCTGGGAGTGATAGTCGCCTGAGAATTCAAACTCCTCAATAGTCTGTTAAATGTGACACTTTGTACCCTGTGTGTTCCTCTGTCCCTGTGGGTTCGACCTTTCTACCACTATACTGCAGTTTTAGCCTTTAGTGGGTTATTACACTTATTAACTTTGCGGTTTAGATGAAAGTTCAAATCTGTGTTGAGTGTCTTTCACTCGTAATTTTTATTCACATCTTATCTGCCATCTCTTTGATTTTTTTATACCAATATGTATTTTCCCAATATAGATTACATGTTTCCAAACTTTCCGACAATTATCAAAAAATTGTTCCTTAAAATTGATCTTTAATCGCCATGATTGATTGTAGAGCTCTTTTGTAATTGACTTTGACTGTCTAAGGTTACATGTTTATGTATAAATACCTACAGACATATTTAGAGGATCACAGACACGTTTAAAATCATATCAATCATTTTAGATAAATCTTTGATTATTAGAATACCAATTTTCATCTTGAATGTATGAGAATCAAGGCGAATAAATTAGAAAGAAATCCTTCAAGAAATCCTTTTAAAAAATGAGTTTCTTTTCATAATTCTCCTAACTCTAGCTTCAAGTATGTATGATATTAAAAAATGGCATATGCATGTAAGTACTTTCAATGTGGTTAAATTTTCTTATTTATATACCTCTACGCATTATTTATCATATATGTATTGTATGTAGATGACATTTAAATATTTTTCATGGGCGATATTAGTTTCACAATCATAGAATTTGTTATTCTTAATTAACCCACATCACTTTTTGCACAAATTTTTTCTCACTTGTATTATCAGCACAATTGCAAACCATTGATGTAATTATTAACATTAATCGAAGTTTTGCAATAGCTCTGTGAAAAATTTATGTGTCACTTTAGATCTGGCAAAAATTTACCATGTTGTATAAAACTATGAGTTATTATTGATAATATATAATATATTCAATGTCTTTTGCTAGATTGCTTTTTCAATATACATGCAAAATACATCATGTAGCCAGATCATTTTTTACACGTTTGATTATTGTAAAAGATAATTTTTGTATCCAAAAATAACATTTGTGATTCCAACATTTACTTAAGTTTCATCTAGAAGAATACAACTTTCCCTGATAAATCATCATGTTTTAATGCAATCCGCATAATCTCTTAAAATGTCCAACCATTTCATAAATAAAGAAAATACTTAACATCCTTGCATTCAAAAAAATTTCACTAAGCTTCTTTATATCAATTGAAAGAAAATATATTCTCGAAGTTGCACAATATTTTACCTAGAAGACTGAGATTTTGCCTTGACTTATCCAACCATTACATTTTACTTGTCATAGTTGCTCAAAACAATAGGGTTATGGATTGCCTCATTGAAGGTTTGAATTTTGCTAGTAATGATGACTTCTAGAATAATGGTGACACAAGAAAGTAGATTTATTGTATTATATATCATGCCGTGTATTTGTGTGAAACATACATGTATTTGATATGACACTACCATTTTCATCGTTTCACATTGTGGTGATGCATTTTTGAAGAGTTTGGTGAATGATGGATGGGCTGAGAATGAAGCAGTAAAAACCAAGATGGAATATATGACTAGGTTTAGAAATTTTATATTTGAAAACATAAATTTGAGATTATGTGGAGCTATTGACAATGAATATGAATTGTTGGTGAGGATGTTGAAGATCCTCTGAAAAAAGAGTTGGGTATGTGATTTCGTAGTGCGTAATGTTAACAAATATTGGGAACATGTTTCTATTAATGAAACGTCATCAATGGCTGAAATTTATAAGATAGTAATCACACTAGATTTTTTTAATACATTTAATCTGCATAGTTGAAATGTATGAAGAACCATATTTTTTGCTCACCACTGCGGTTCCATGGGGTCCAAGTGACCTCTTTTCGTCTCATCCAAGGAAACAGTGAATGGGTTCTATTCATCCCTTTCTACATTACCCACATTACCCGGTATTTCTTGAGGTATTAAAATAAGTGAAATAATAAATTCAACCTGGAGCATACTTCAAGAATGATGTATGTTATCAAACGTCAGCTAGTAGTGTAGGTAAATACCATACGGTCGGTGGAAGCTAATCCGTGCAGTCAAAGGGTAGAGCATCGCTTTCCGGTTACTGTGGTAAGTTCTAATCACAGTCATGACAAACTCGCTTCTTGACCCTACTTCCTCCGCGCGACGGCATCAACAGGGCGAGTCGTCCGGAGCGGGGCGTCGACCCGAGGAGAGGAAGAACGCCCGAAAGCAGAGAGCGGGAATTGACAGCCTCATAGAACACGCAAACCCTCGCCTACTCCTGTTCTCGATCGTTTCGAACCCTCCTCTGACGCACTCATCCGTAGCAGTAGAACATTTTCGAAGACATCGAAGTTATCTTGCAGGGTTTGAGATTTTTCTCCAAGTGTTTTGTCCACTTTGACCAATTTTTGGTTCAGAAAAGTGTAAAGGAGAAGTCGTTGAAGGCGTAGGTGGTAAGGAAGGAAGAAACGAGGGAGGGAGGGAGGGAGGGAGGGAAACCAGAGGAAGTGAGGGAGGGAGCAGCTATGGCGAACGCAAATCCGAGAGGCGGGGGCAGGAATGCGAATGCGAGAGAGGCGCCGGATGACGATGAAAACTTGGTGTTTGAGACGAGTGCGGGAGTCGAGGTGATATCAAGTTTTGATCAGATGGGCATTAGAGAGGAGCTCCTGAGAGGCATATATGCGTACGGTTTCGAGAAGCCCTCTGCGATCCAGCAGAGAGCTGTCATGCCTATAATCAGTGGCCGGGATGCCATTGCGCAGGCGCAGTCTGGTACTGGAAAGACGTCCATGATTGCGCTCACTGTTTGCCAGATGATAGACACTTCCACGCGCGAGTATGTACCTACACTTATGTTTTTGTTATTTCTCCTTTCGCGGTTCTCACCGAGTGTTTTGTTAACCATCACTTCCGGCTCCTCGCGTAATTGTTGGGCTGGTGCACACGCACCAAATACCAAACCGCAATTTTACAGTCTTTCTCTTGATGTTATCCTTGCATCTTCGACTCACGCACGAGAAGAAGCCTCAAAACCGATGGACTAATTATTTTGCTTTAGATGGAAATCTCGCACAAGGTCATTTATCACTAGTTTCGAGCTACATGCTTGATTTTAGGGTTTTCATCACTCAAATGCCTGTGTTTCAGTCTCGAAACCCATCCTTGGTTTGACGCATTGTCGGATTAGCTTGTGTGCTTCCGTACACTCCTGGCCATTGGGGTAATGTCATAGTTGTGATATCTTTAGCTCTGTTCGTTACTCAATGACAGCATTTGTATCCTGAAGATTTGTTTTCTCTTTCAGGTTGTCTTAGGGTAGACCGCGACGGAGGGTTTTGGGTTTTAGCATGACACGTTTTCGCTCTGTTTTTATGAAACGTATTGTGATGAATGGATTGCCCATAGAATTTTGATTTTGCCGCGAGTCCTTCCTGCGGCGTTTGCCGAATAGGGTATATGACGGTTTTTCTTGCGACTACCAACAGCAAACATAGCTTGTTTTTGCTCTGCATTTTCTCATATTCTGTGAAGTTTTCTTACTCTTATGCTTTGTAGGATATGGTCGTTCTTCACAGGATGCCTGCGATGCTCCTATTGTCTGTTGTTTAATGTTCAAAACCAAAATATGCTTACACTACGTTCTGTCAATATCTACTCTGCTGCAGGATTCAAGCATTGATTTTGTCACCTACTCGTGAGCTGGCAGCTCAAACTGAAAAGGTTATTCTTGCCATTGGTGACTACATGAACGTCCAAGCGCATGCCTGCATTGGTGGGAAGAGCATTGGTGAAGACATAAGGAAACTTGAGTATGGCGTTCATGTTGTATCTGGTACTCCAGGGAGGGTCTACGATATGATCAAAAGACGGACGTTGCGAACCCGGGCCATCAAGCTGTTGATTCTTGTAAGTAACATCCTATCACCTGTACTGGTTATCTGTTCAAATTTTAATGTTGGACGAGGATTGCAAGGAAAGTGCGTCGACTGAAATGTACTCTTGAACAGGATGAGTCCGACGAGATGCTGAGCAGAGGGTTCAAGGACCAGATCTACGACGTTTACAGATATTTACCTCCAGAATTGCAGGTGAGAGCATATATTTGGCTGTGATTGTAGTACCGGTGAGATAATGCTGTATTATGGTTACGCGCTTAAGTGAGGTATACGCCGCGGATTTTGACGAGGTTGTTGTGTTCATTGAAAGCTCAACTGCGAGTTGATACGCATTCCTGAAATTGTCCGATCTTTCAAATAGAACGAAGAGAGGAATCTCTCGTACCAATTATGAATCTTGGCCCAACATTTCTTGTCGTGTTTGTACACCTATTGGTTGATCTTATACGTCTTGAACACAGGTCGTATTGGTGTCAGCTACTCTGCCACACGAAATTCTGGAGATGACCAACAAGTTCATGACAGACCCCGTTAGAATCCTCGTTAAGCGTGATGAGTTGACGCTGGAGGTGTGTATATCCTTCTGCATGAATCTTCGATTCCTTATGCCAAACTGTACTTGCGACCTACTAGTTTTATGGCATCTAAGTAGAGTCCTGATGTAACTTCTTTGTTTTATTCTTCGTGCTGAGTTGGAATATCTTTGGGCTTTTTATTGAGATGGTCTTACTCAAACTTACTTCTCCACGTTTTATTTCAGGGTATCAAGCAGTTTTTTGTAGCTGTAGAACGCGAAGAGTGGAAATTTGATACTCTTTGTGATCTTTACGACACATTGACCATCACCCAAGCCGTTATTTTTTGCAACACGAAGAGAAAGGTGATCATATGCTTATTGTGCTCAAGCGTATTATGGGTGATGAGTAGGTCAGGCAAATTTTATCTGGTTAATAGGTCTTTTTGTGATTCTCATTCTCTTAGTATGAGATATGTGGGCTTGATGTTAGACTAAACAGTCTTTTCATTCGTCTTTCATTTAGGAGAAGTTGAAGGTACTCTATCTCGCTTTGTGCCCTTATCCAGCCATATCTTGCATTGGCATTTATCTAATTGCATGCTGCGTATGCCGCCATGTCTAGTACGTATTTATCTCGAGGTTCTAACGAGATGCATTGTTGCAGGTGGATTGGTTGACAGAGAAGATGAGAAGCAATAATTTCACAGTTTCATCGATGCACGGGGACATGCCCCAAAAGGAGAGAGATGCTATTATGGCTGAATTTAGGTCCGGAACGACACGAGTCCTCATCACGACAGATGTTTGGGCCCGTGGACTTGATGTTCAACAAGTAAGTTTTCCTTGTCTAAACTAACTAAGGAATTATCAATCAGGCATGTGAGAGACTTGTGTTAACTGATTGTTACATTTTGTCGAAAGGCATTGCTTTGAAAAGAACTTGAAAACAGCCAGGTCTGCCGCCCTTTGAGTGTTACTAACGTCAAGGGAATTCTTGCAATCAGGTTTCACTTGTTATCAACTACGACCTACCAAATAACCGTGAGCTCTACATTCATCGAATTGGTCGATCCGGTCGGTTTGGGCGGAAGGTGTGTTCCTTTGATCTTATGACAGTCACATATGGAGAATTGTTTGCTTAAAATAAGTTTGTTGATGCTTGCGTAGGGTGAAGATGTGTTGTCTCAAGACATAGCAAACTGCAATTCTTTAAGGAGGCTACTGTATACGTTGAAGAAACGTTAAGGTCGTTTCGTACATGTTGGCTTGTGATGCAGGGTGTGGCAATTAACTTCGTCAGGAGTGATGACATTCGAATATTGCGTGATATAGAGCAGTACTACAGTACTCAGATTGACGAGATGCCTATGAACGTTGCAGACTTGATTTAAGTTCTGGGGCAGTAGTTTCAGCTTAATTCATCAGCAAGTTTGTAGTGGCGTCTGGAGTGCCCTGCATGCTGTAATACATTTTCCAGTTGTTATAGGTCATCCGACCAACTTGTACAGTAGAAACTGGTCCCGAAAGTTATGACTCGGGGTTGGCTTCACTATGAGAGATAGGAACTTCGATGTACACCCCATGATCACTAACTAGTCTTTAGTGCGCATTGATCTTCCTGCATGAGAAAGTAAAGAGTTGGACACTGTCCTAAATTTTGGCGTATTCGACCTCTCCGGAGTGACAAGTCATATCCTTGGAACCCCGGATCGGCAACTTGAGGGTGCAGAGCGTTGTATATTAGTATTTGGAGGTTTACCAGGAGGCCATTGTTTTCCTACATATTCTTGCTGGAAGTCTACCCGTCGAGGCTTTTCCGAACCAGAAGCAGGGAAGATCATACACCTGGACAGGTTGAAGAAAGCGGTTCCTCTTTTGAAGCTGGCATATTGAGCTTCCACGTTCATCTGCTAACTCCTGCCGCGGATGGGTCCTCTGACCATCGGCTACAATCTAAGATTGAAGGTAGCCCTACGCCTCAGCTTATCATATTCTCGTCGAGTCAACCGTGGCATGATATTGAATTTCGCAAGACGTGACTTCGAGAGAAGGACGGGCGGCTCCCACATGTGATCTAGGTCCGAGTGCGGATTTGGGCAGGTTAGGATGTTATATTCTTAGTGGTGGATTCCTTAGTGTTACGAACGGTCACTTAAGCTCGCGCTCTTTCGTGTCGTGTACTTGAATCAATACCACTGCCATGTCCTCTGCAGGTCTCATGTGCTCAGAGGAGAAAATTGCGTTAACAGATGAAGAGTGTATACAAAGTCGGAAGAAGAAACGTCACATGATTCTATCATTGAATTATAGAAATAAACTCAAACGGTTCACGGCCATAGTTTCCTGTCAAATTTTGTTCATTTGACAAGCCATTTATGTCCACGGAATAAACAGGCGCCAAGACGCGATCTAAACCAGTGCTCACACTTCAAGTGCTGAAGATGGTCACTAAGACCTTTGTCTTCCAGAAAGGAGTCTCGCTTTCGGAATCCACGAAACTCACTTAATTCTCAGATCCCATGTATCACTCAATCTAATGCATTTGCTCTCCAAGTACCATGTGCTGTGTACACACTTCGGACCACAATAAATCATTCACAAATTAGAGGAACTTCAAAAGAAGTGTCACCCAAGCTGAAAGCGGCCTTCAGAAGTTGCCACAAAGCGCCTCGAACGTCTTTAATGCTGCTCTGAAGATGATAGAGCAAATGAAAGTTACCGCTCGTCTGTTGACCCGGGGTCAGCACATTCGAAATTTCGAGCAGACAGCTGTTCCTCTAACGAGCCGAGATTGTCCTTACAATAGAAGTTGAGTTCCACGTCGGAAACCGACGTGGACTTGAAAGCGACAGGCCAACGCACCCTGACGATGAGTTGGGATGTTTGTTCAGCCGATCTCCCGAACTTTTGCATCGTTCATGCGTTTTAGGACGTTTCGACAATGGCGGGAGGTCTGGTTGGGGCGTGGAGGGTCGATGGGTGAGCAAGAGTGAGTGGAAGACACGCACAGGTTTATGGATTTCAGATTTTCTTCTGATGGAAACTGCGAGATTCTGCTCCTGGACGAGAGTCTGGATGATCGCCTTGTCTGGCTGAGAGGGACGAGCTCTTGATGGTTGTAGAGCAGCCCCTGTGTGATCTAGCCTAACCCAATTGTTTCGTTCGACATTCTGGATACGAGCATGGCATCTTCGTCTGAAGACGTTCGTGTAGACGCCAAAAGTGATCTAGCAACTTCCACGATGAACACGGACGCAATGTCTCATTCTCCGGAGACCATCAGTTTGGACGGAGAGCAAGAACGCAGAGTGGAAGCTGATGGAGGTCAGGAGAGTGAAGAATCGTCTTCAATCGCGGAAGACCCGACGGAAGTAATTGCCAGAGGAATTGCATCGGTTTTAGGTCCTGTCATCAAAACTTTTGAAACGAGAGTAGAGGAAGTTGTGAAGAGTCAACATACACTGGAAAACAGCATTGATCGTCTGACAAGAGGTTTGTTCAATGCGTCAATTGTAGACTATAGGTGTGCTCAAGAGGTAGACTTCACAAAGTAGGGCATCTGCAATTCTTCTGCTCCGTCGTAGGTTCTTTGCTCCAGATTGATATAGTAGTTTTGTTCCACGGAGACATCCGGTTTCCAGGACTAACGAAAATCGGTTTATACTTGCATACATTTTTTGTTTTGTTTCTAGTTTTTCAATTAATTGGTGACCGATCGGCCAGAAAGTTCAGGTGTTTTCTCACAGGCATTTTGCAAGGCTTTCAGATTTCAGGTTTAGCCTCACCATTTATAATTCAACCCTGGGAGTGAACATACTCGTCTATTCTGCCGGACTCTGGTTGGTGAGGAATGTGAAGTAGACGTTGCGGCTCAGTTTTCCAGTTTTTACAGCTTCTTTTTGATACTCACTCGGGGACTATCTGTGGGTAGACTAGATAGATGTAATCCTTTTTATAATCAAATTCCACTTACGGTCTGTTTCCTGTTAAAGAAATCGTTCTCTCAGTAAGATCAAAAGAACTGGTTTTCATTTGAAATTGCAGTGTCCAGCTCGAGGCGATTGTCAGGAGTAGACTGATAATTTGATTTAGGTGAACAGAGGAACTTGTAAATCAAGCTTTGTTCGTCAAGTTCAATGTATAGCTGTCATACGGTATCATGTATCATCGTTTCATTTCTTCTCGTTCAGAATCGTTGTGAAACATCTTTCACCTCTTTACAATCTAATCTTGCCACCCTTTTCCAGAGTTGGACAAGCTGTTAGAAGACACGCCACTACCTCTAGGCGCACAACATGCAGCCAAGCTGTCAGGGATTCGCAAGCGTGTTGGATCGTTATCTGACACCCTTCGGATTGTGCAAGGACGCGTAAATAGCATGGAGACAATGCTTTCTGATCCGAGCGTGAATCTCTCACCTAAATAGAGCATATGCTAAAGCAGTTTTGTCTTCCAGAGTCTTACGTCGGGAAAACACATGTAACTGATACAGAAGGAATTTCCTACAATTAATGTTAGCAGAAACTATTTGTTTGGAACAGCTGTTACGTTGGTTTGTTTAAAGCTTTTGATAAGCTTCCCCATTATTATTTTCCCATGTCTGTACATTTGTACGTAGATATGTATCTAAGTCTTGAAGTAGAAGCCCAAGGATTCATTGACCGTTGTAGGATGTGCACTTCATTATGCTGTATTATGGTGATAGTTTGGTCCAGCTGTCGATATGGGCCAAGTGGGCTCAAAGCGCATACTTCCTGTTTGACATGCAGGAAGACAATGTGTTGCCCATGTTGCCACTTGATATCAAGGCAGAATTGATGTTGCTGAGATCTCCTGGAAGTTCTTTGGAAGAACATGAGAGAAACGAAGTTTTGTGAAGTGACATGCAGGAAGACAATGTGTTGTCCATGTTACCATTTTTATCAAGCCAGCAACGATGCTGCTCAGATCTCCTGGAAGTCTTTTTGAAGAACAGGAAAGAAAGAACTCTTCTTATGCAAAGTCAACACTTCCAGTTATCATGGCAAGGTAAATTGATTCATTTCAATGGTCATCGCTCAAATACGCTTTCTGATGATAAGCATGATTAAGATCCTAGGAACTCATACTCAATTAGGATGAAGCGTTGCTATCAATTGGTCAGTATCGTACTTTCTCACACATTCTTTATGTATCTTGGCATAAGTTATGCAACCACTATGAGAAAGTCGCATGCATATCAGCTATAGCTAGGGTTTATTTATCCTTTCATCTCAATATATAGATGTGTTACATGCATGAGGCTTTTTGAAGACTCAAAAAGTAGCATGGTTTTTTACCGGGTAGATGAATGATGTAAGCTCTGGATTTTTTTTTCCATATTTCGAAAAACCTCTCCAGAAAAATGAGTGACTGTATGAAACGCAAAATCACTTGAATCTTATTGTTGAAAGGTCACAATGTGCAGTAGTTCGTGCTCTAGGACGACAGGTTTTATCGGAAATCTATAATGACCTCTTTTTTACTTTTAATTTAATTTAGGCTCTTCACAATTCCTCGTAGCGATTTACGAACAAGTCTCTGTGCTCGTGTGATTGTTCTCAAGGTCTCAAGGTTCTTCAAGACATCATGCACACTGTATTACCGTCCACAGCCAGCTAGTTATTGACGATAACTAGTGGAATGGAAATTTAAGTTCTACAACGTAGATGTAAGAGTGCTTACAGTTTTTCTCAGGCTACTTCTGAAGTTAAAATACGAAGAATCAGTAGGTGCAAAGCGAGGATTACAAGAACTGATATCCATGTCATTGTCTGGAGAAGGGCTGCTTGTGCTGAGGTCCATGAAGTCGTGATATCAGTATCTAAAGCATTGAATTAGGCTCAGCTCAGCTAAAAAAATCTGAATACTTCAGCAGCCAGATTATCAAATCAGGATGACCGAGTCTGTCGTCTGCAGCGGCTTCTTGTATGTGAATATGAAGGAAGCTGATGTGCTTTTTAAAGAAGGAAACCTGTCACCAAACATCATATTGAAAACCCTGGTGTTATTGAAGGTACAAATGTTCGGATTCACTTCACATACTTGAAAACAAACATGAATGGTCCGTAAATAGTGTACTGCCTCTCTGCGTCTAAGCATTCCTCCAGATTCCTCTAGTAGTTTACGCGTGTAAATATGTTTGAATTGTTCACAATAGCTATATAGTCCGTCAAAAATATTTGCTGAATTTCAGTATGCTGCGTGGACATTCACAAACTTTCTTTTAGTGTTTCATCTCAGAAGAATGCACAGTTCAACAATACCATGTGATTCTGTATTGGCAGCTCTCGCTCCGAGGAAAAATTCCTTCCCTAAGCTGGATGGAATTCGATGTCCAAAGAAAGGAAAGCCCGCTTTGTTCCTTCGGCACATCTAATTGGATTCTTTACATCATGCTATTTCGTTTCTCACCCTGAAAATTGTATACAATGAGAATTTTCCACTGGGTTACCTCAGAATTATAAGAATCTAAGACTATCGAAAGACCCACTTTGGTAACAGACAAGAGAAAGTTAGAATGTTTGGCGATCAAGTCAAGTAGCCATCAAGTAGCCATTGTGTGGTAATCTTCATTTGAGCAATACGGATTGCGGTGGTATTTTATAATAAGTTCACGTGATTGCCTAAAAGGTAACGGTCATACATCATTTGCTTGAGGATTTTCAAGGGGTTTTGGGGATATTTGATCGAAGATCTTAATTTTTCTAAAACGTAGTGGCTTTTGACGCTGGTCCATCAAATTACACGTTCCACCGTGCACCTTTCTTTCCGTCGTATTCATAACTGAGTTTAAATTAAGTGTGCACTCGAACTGCTGAAGAGACAAATATGTCCAGGTTTGGACAGATATATTTGTCATCTTACTAAATATTGAAGTTAAAACAGGACTTGTTCTAATTTATTGCCATATAAACTAAGTTGTTTATTTTATCCACTTGGCTTATGATATGATCAAAAAAATGTAATTTCCACAGTTACATTTTCAAATCTGTTAAAAGAGTTTTCAATGTTATAATTAATGTTGAAATTGATCAGTCAGTTGTGTGAAATATTTAGTCTACAAGCTATTTAATTATAATTAAACTTTTACATATCATCTAATTAAATGAAAATTTGATCTGAATTTTGACATTAGATACCTCATTGACAGGACATTCCTGATTTTTTGTTAGTTCTCTACCTTCCCATGCAATTTAGTTCATTAGTTGGAACCCGCATGATATCGTCAGTCTTCGGTTTAATATAAACAAATTGGGCAATAATAAACTGTAACAGAGCTTGAGGAACAATCCCTCCAGTTTTCTTTGGACATGGAGTCCACCAAGTATTCATCTTTATTCTTACACATATGTACTAGAGAACAGGTTTCTCTCACCCAAACTTAGGGAGTAATTATACCCCGTTACTGTGAGAGCATTTCCAGTCCTACTAAGACTAAGCTAGAGTAACAGGACGGAGCATAAGCTGCACACGACATAGATTGCCTACCTCAACTGATCGAATGTACACGGAAGCTATGGACTATTTTCAACGAGCCCGGACTCCACCGACCTTACGTGGATTTAGTTTACAGATTTGTTTTGTGATGGAAAAGGAGTGAAGATATCACGAAGTTTGTCCAACGGGGTGATAAGTAGTCCCACAGCAGCTTCTAAGGCCACGGGCCTTTCAGGAACTGCGGGATGGGGATGAGTTGGGACGAGGTTTTTACCCAGAGCGAAAGTCTTTCCAGCATTCTCTCGACTCGAGACATCGGTATTGTCTCGGAGGAACGGCAGATCCTCACTTTCCTCCGTGTTCATATGTTCCTTCAGGTCCGCCCACATTTTGTCCATCTTTCGGTCGAATTCGTCCATATCCAATGTAGTCTGGAGGTCAGCAAGAATCTCCTTCGTCTTGTGGTGATACTCAATGGCCTCATCAGCCATTTTCTTCCCCTCTTCTCCCATATTCGTTAGCATCGGATAGAAGATAAGTTCCTCACATACTGCGTGACGAGAGACTTCCCACACGAACTGGTTAAACCATTTCCTTGCCTCCATATCATCACCCTGTTTGTGTGAATCCTTATATTTTTGGAAGAAATGTTCCAACTCGCGGTGATCGTGATTGATCTTGTCTATGATATCATCTCCTACTGCCACCTTTTCTTCCTGCGCTGTGCTTCGGGCTCGGACCTGAACCCCCTGTATACATTCCACAAGCAAACATTAGCTTCTCTGTGCGGTCACATTCACCACATTCACCGAAGAGTTCTTACAAGTTCATGCTTACAGAGATCACGACAGATTTGTTTGTTCTCCATATAACGTTCTGTTCACGACATCACGTACAGTTTGACTGGGAAGGGCTCGACCTCAGCAGACAAAAATTGTGCTAAACAATCTTCCTCTAAAAGTCAATGGTAATGTGCTGGAACCCGTTAAGTGTCAAAATCATGATTATTGAAGTAAGTTCAGTAGTCCTGAGAATGATGGAATCTGTGCGGGTGATGAGAACTTACAAACTCTAGCTTCCAACAACTAAGCAGGTGACGAACACTATAGGCAATTTGAAGCTGAGTGGTGTGGGTGAATCGTATTTATTCTTAGCCTTGATGAGGTCTGGAACAGCCTTACCTGCCAAGTGCGAGAAGACACAGCTTGTCTCAAATTGGTGGAGTTCAGAGCCCGTCCTGAGAACCTGGAAGCAGGTGCGAACATCTGCAAGATGCACATGTACCAGTCAGCGTAAGCAGCTCATGTCCAAGCTTGAACAACGAAGAATATAATCAGCTCAACAGCAGTTCATGTCTCCCATAGCTTCTCAGTTCAGACAAGAAACGATAGGCAATATCGGAAGACCAAGATCAGATGAGTACCACTGAACTCCTGTTACACAATGCTGGTGCTGCCCTCGCGACGGAGAAGTAAACTGCAGGAACTCCAACTCTTGCCATGACTGCTCTCGCCATTGTATTCGACTGAGTAATGAATCTGAACGTCGGAATGTCTTGTGCAGCTGATGACGATTCAAGGAATGCTCGGTTTCAGATATTGCACTCAGATGTGGGAAGCACGAAGGTTTAAATATTGGGTATCGAGCTCGACGTTCATGGAGACCCTGGAAAGAACGGATCGTTGCGCGACGGCGTACTGGCCATGCAGTTCTGCCTCCATGCTCACTTGTCTGCTTGCATGGGCTTTTCCCTTTTCCAGTCCAGCGTGGTCATGCCAACTGGGTCGAAACGCCGCACGAAGGACTGTTGTCACCCACGTGGCCCTGAGAGTCCATGTGGTATGGCCTCATTTGACCAGAGAGCAAGTCTCCTCGAGGCGAAGACATCAAACGATTTGAGTGGTGCGTGCTAGCCACATGTAGACTGAGGGGTGCATATAATCGGGAAAATGTGTGTTTTAGATTCATGAGCGAAGATAATGTCAAGAAAGACTGCGTCCTGTGGTTTTGTTGCCTCAGATCTAACTCTTGGACGTCAAGTCCTTTTTCCGTAGATAACTTTACATTCAATTTGCAATACTTTTGATTCTTCAGTTCTAGATAGATGTGAAGGTTTTCAAAGTCAATGACAAGTCATCATTCATACATTTTTAAGTTCAATTTTTTGTTTTCAAACGTGGTAATTATTTTGAAACACTTGCATTTGTGTGGAAAGACACGGACAGACGTGGATACAGTCGCCTACAATGTTTGTTCTGTAATGTTATGCTATTAAATTTTTATATATATATATATATGTGAATTATTATATTATCACTATCAAAAATCTACAAATTCTATGGTATGTACTAGGAACGTAGTGGCGGGTAACATGTGTAACAGTTTCCGATCTGTAGCACAATTGGAGTAGCGAGTTTAGCTGCTAATCTGAGAAAAGAAGTGATGCAGTGTAAGAATGCTGGCTGTAATGAAGGAATCCTAAAATAATAACATACTGATTTAATAGGTCTAATTAAGATTAGGAAAATATATGTTTATCAAAATCCACGGCCAAACGGTTAATTTAAGTTTGACATTATAGATGATGTAATTTTCTTCAGCGTTTCTAAACGATTACTGTGAAGTATTCTTATAACTCTAATTATGTTCAGACTTTAATGAAACTTCACTACAGGCACACTAAGATAAATTTTAAAAATTTAATGTAATTTTTTTGCAATCTCTTGACCGTGTGTCTTGGTTCTGAAAATAATGACAGTTTTTGTATCACTGGTGCGCAAGGTTTTGAGAGTAACTTTTCCTAGAAAAATATTATCTCAATTTCTCATAATGACCATTTAGTTGATACCTCTGTCCACAATAAATTCCATAATTACTGCTAACCTTTAGAATTAAAAATATTTAAAGCCCAGCCTCGCTATGTAGAATTAATTTGCATCAAATTGGTGCCGACTAACCAATCTTATAATTTACATCAAAGTAAACATATTGAAAACATATACCCTAAGACTTCCCAACTATTCCAAGGCCAGACCAATTGATATTATCCAGGTCTCGCACGCAGATGTATATTGATGAACCTATTCAGGCGTATCCTTCGAGTCAGTGGATCCTGCTGCTTAATTCCATAAATGAATTTGAAACCTGTCATGTCTCATTTGGTTATCCATTTGCTATCTATTATTACCGCTTGGCCAAATCTCGTCTCTCAAGAAGTGGCACTATTACAACAAAAGAATATAACTTACTGAAGGGGATGCAAACAAAACTTCAGGACGTGATCACCTTCACACCTCTTATTCGAAGTTCAAGATCATCTCTTGTGCTGTGGTCTGAACTCATCGTGGGCTCAAGGTTCAAAAAGCCTCAAAGAGCCCGCGGAGAAGAAACATCAACATCAGATCGTCGCAGAGGATGTGTACATAAGAAATCTAAAGTGCTCAACTGGATAATCTAATTCGTGTATATGGTGTGAAGTTTAAACCTAGAGTGTTTGGGTAGTGTGCATCAATCACACTTATGGAGGTTGTCTATGCTGTTGTTGTTATGCAGCGACATATGGACATGAACTCCATCACTGGATTGAGTGTAGATCCAAGAGGTCTTGTGCTGAGGAATCTGAGGTCCCTGGTACAAGGAGAAACAGTTGAAGGCCACAGGTCCAGGCCGGGAATGGGCTTGGGCGTGAGCTGCATGGGAATCATGGATGGGCAAGGCAGAGTAGGTTCCATTCTCTGTTGTGACCAGATGATGTGTAACGTGATATCTAACTTTAGACCCTTCTCGTCTTGCAGCAGTTGGGCCAAGCAAGCACCGACAGTCCAAGAGCATACCAACAGCACCGCCTTTGATCGATGGCACCCCGGTCATAAGCTAGTGACTGCAAGGAAGGAGAGAACCATGGAACCAAACGAATGAGCTTCTAGACGAGCCCACTAGAGCATTTAGAAAATTACTGTCATCCTTAATAATGATCCACCGAAAAGATGTAGTCGGTGCGTGCTAGTCGTTGACTCGAGAACGCGAACTTTCTTTGCAGTGCTGATTATGGAGAGGGACTAATGCTTCCCTACGCTCCTCACGAAGCACTTAGTTCCTGTCCATGTTCTTGGCATGCCATTGGAGAAGAACTGGTTTGACGGGATGGTCATAAAACATACTAGAGGAGGAATGAATAGTCATTTTCATCAGCTAAGCAGTTGAATTGATCGACGTGACACTCGGCCCATAATGTGACAATGTGACTGTGGCGAAAGAGCTACAGACTCGGAATCCTCCATCATTACCTCAATCTCGAAATGTGCTGAGCTGTTGTGGACCCAGAGGATGGACAAGCACACAGCTTTGCTTCCAATTTCTGCATGATGATCTTTTCTTCTCAACGACTGTAGCCATTTTCACCCTTTTTCGCCATTATCTGATGCAAAATTTAAACTCCAGAAGACGATAGAGTGATATTCAGCACCTTCCACGAAAGCGCGAGTCTTTCGTATAGCAACAGAGGTTTCATAGACAATGATGGGCTCCTCCGAGTTATTCAGGAGAATGATCTGTAGTCCTCTGAGACAAGAGCTGCTTCAGTGAGGGTTGCTTTCGGTCATCAGCGAACGAAGATGGCGGGGATCCATCATGAGATAGCCGGTGCTTGACCTCTCGTCATGACCTCGTCCATAGCTCCTCCTGATCATCACTTCTTCTTGCACACTTGAAGCTCTTCCCAGCCCTTGCACGTCGGCTTCTTGGAACAGTCGATTCTGGGAGAAGACTACGTTCTCTAATTTGGGAGAAACGGATCTATGATGAAAAACCAGCATCACGATGGCCAAGCAAGCAAATGCGATGCTTCAGATCACCAGGTTCAGAATGTTCGTATCCTTGGATGGGCTTCAAGTCCACCTGTTTATATTTATCATACACAGTTCCATGGATGGCAGCAGGGACAGGAGCAGGAAGAAGCAAGAAGTAAGCCCATGACACAGTGTCGAAACATACAAACGCCAAAATGCTCCCTAAACTGCAAGCACTACACAATCATGTCCGAGCATTTTCTGTGGAATGTAAAAGACTGTAACATTATTTCAAGTTGGCTTATTTTACAAAAGGATCACCGACGTTTTCGGACTTCGATATCGAAATCATACGCTCATGGATTCTCTTTGCTGTTGAGATCGACCTAGCTTGAGAGCTCTTGCTAGCGAATTGAAGATCTCGCTCGGTCTCTCTTTCTCTCTCTCTCTACCGCCATGAACGTAACACCTGCTCGATGACATCTGTTGATCCACTGAATATCTGGAGTTCTGCGGGTGCCTAAGCCTCTACTATTTGAAGGGAGTCCACTGCTCCCGGGTATGTAGCAGAATCCGCAACTTCTTATCTGAGCCGCCAGATTCAGCAATGTCTGTGTGTGCTCGCAGGACTCAGACCTTGTTGTATTGAGCTCTTACCAGCTTCAATTGTTCCTCAAACATCCGAGCTGTTCCTCGAAATCATGTCTCGAGAGGTCGAAGATGCATGCACTTGTTCGAAGTTGACTGATATAGGGCGTCGTTCCTCAAGCAGGTCATCGATGACAGGAGCTTTTTTCCTGCCATGGAATGTATGTGTTGGTTGTCGTAGAACCATGAATCATAGATATCTTGCGATCTACTTCTGGCTCATGAGCCGATCATGCTTGTCTCAAACTCTTTCACTTCTTCTGCGAAGGCTTTCATGGAGAGATCGAGTTGGTGGGACACGTTCTGAAAGGTCTCAAACTGGTGCTCGATGTCGCTGAAAGTGGTAACATTGACACCGGGATCCACCAACTCCTGGCAAAGCTCTAAATCCTTCCTGGTTGTAGTACCATGGTAATGGTAGTAGGAAAATTTATCTGTCCATATAGTCACACTGCCGACATCCTCCCCCTCGGCCAGTATCATACCTCCCTCCGGTGGCTCGTGAGGTCCCATCGCCAGAGCCGAGTCTGATCTCACAAAAGACTTCCTGTCCATGTGACCTTCCAACTCGATGGCTTCCGTTCGCCTGTACACAAGCTTCTCGATGGCCCACTCACTGATTGCACAAATACCAAATCAGCCCGTTAGATGGTCGAAGGTTCATCATACAGGAATGACATGCCCAAGGATTACAAACAGAAAATAATCATTCCTCGTTGCAGATGGTTGAAGGTCCATGAACTCAATACACTCCAAAATGACATCTCCAACCATTGCGAGCAATACAAGTATATCTCGTCTTCTAAGGTGGTCATGAAATCTACACAATGCAGATAATGACAATCTCATATGTTCCGTGCAATCATGCACGAGAAAGAAGAGAAAGAAAGCAATCGAGGCCTTGTTTCCTACCTCTCCTGTTTGGTCGGATCAGCAGTCCGCTGACAATGCTTGAAATCCATGGGAATCTGCTTGAGGGAAACTCTCTTCAAATTGCTGCCCCAAAAGTCCTTCTGGACCTGCTCCAGCGTTTGCTGCAGGTCGAAGCCCGGAGGATTGACGATGTACTCGTCCAGATCGAAGAACCAGGTCCATGTGGACAAGGTCCTGGACCGCAACAGGCAGTCGCTGAGGATGGCGAACTGGCTGTGAATGTGAGTACTGAAGCGGCTCTCCTGCCTGACATTGGTGATGGTGACACGGCCCAAATCCACCCACGGCTGCAGCACCTTGCGGACATCGTCGTCGAGAGCTCCAGCATCGTACAGGAAGAAGTGCGACCTCGGGCCGAAGTATCTCACGTGGTAAGCGAGCCACTCGCGGACTCGCCGGGGATTGACCCAGTCGCCATACATGCCGTTGCCGCAGTAGACGTGGTCGAACTCGTACGGCGCCCGGAACAACGAGGCATTGTACTGCCCGGGGCTCTCGGTTTTAGCGACGAACATGACATCGTCCAGCGCCGACAGGTCGTCGCTGCCGTGGGTGGCCGTGACGACGAGGTGCCCGCCCGCGCCGTCGACGCCGACGGGCGATGCGAAGTCGCATGACACCACGGTGCCCGTGTACTGGCGGCCGAAGCTCACGTGCCGGGGATCGGGCTGGATGGCGGTGCCGTTGCAGTGGACGACCGGCGCGGCGAGGGTCGCGACGTGCGGGTGCCACGAGCAGAAGAAGGCCGGGTTCGAGTAGCGGAACACGTCCGTCGCGCCCAGGCCGACCACGCCGAAGCTGCTCGGGCCCAAGCGGTAGGACGAGATGTGGACGAAGAGGAAGGTGGCCGTTCCCATGGGCACGAAGCGGCGCGCCGTGCCGTACCTGGCGTCGTGGAGCTTCTCCGCCTCGCGGTCCGCTGTGACTGCCGGCTCCTGCCACTCGGGGATGACCTTCAGTCGGGGTCGGTCGCCCTGCGACCGATGGGCGTCGCCGCCGTTCATGCACGCCGGCAAGCTGCCGTAGAGAACTTCCATCGGCCTGACGGTGACGAGGATGAGCGTCAGAGTCAGCAGCATGCAGACGACGATCAGAGTGCGCACTCCCACGAACACTGGTCGGTCCGAGTAGCCCTTGCCCTGCCCCAATCCTTGGGTTTGGACCGGTTTTGTGGACATCCTGTCGGTGATCGGAACTCGTCCGAGCTCACGTTTTGATCCGAGTGACTCTCGACGGGCCCTTGTGATCCCAGTGCCTCTATGTCTGAACTTTGGACTCGAGCTTCAGCTTGCGCCTCGATGATGGCGACTGACAGTGCTCGTGACGGCTGACGGCTGAACCTCGTCCGGTTGATCTCAGCAGGCTCTGATCACCGCCTTTTCGGAATTCCTCGCAGCCAGTGTTGTCTGCATTCACGATGTGCTTTTGGTGCATTCACATGGAAGCTCAAGCATGCGATTCGGACACAAAAGGCTTTGGCTGTCCCTTCCTGGGTCCGGCATAATAAGCATTTCCGGATCGAGGCTTCTTCTGAAACTCTTGTTTCGCTTGTACAGCTAGCATGTGGACGCAACCTGCATGAGCATGACCTGCGTGGAAGAATCTGAAAGTCTTCGCGGTCGATGGATGAGCCTCGGCCTGGACACTCAAAATCGTCAGAGAGAGAGAGAGTGAGTCAAGCTTTCTGCTGCGATACTACCGTCTCCGGTATCACACCGCCCGATCCCTGCCTCGATTTGAGAGCACCAATCCTTTTGAGAAAGAGAAGTGACCTCTGCTGAAAACTCCCACTCTTGCACATGTAGCAGAGCACCTTCTCCTGACGTCGACTGCGTCAACTGAAAGCAGAAGAACCGTCATGATGGATTATGACATTTCAAATTTACAAGCAGAACCTCTCCCAGCTTCTTCACTGTAACCCCTGAATCTCTTGAGATCTATGGCAACCAGGCTAAATGTCTCATTACTACAAATTCGAGTTTTATTCTGATGCACTTTTACCGTATATAGTGGCAGCCGATCTTTATAGCTCTAATTTACCAGCTGGCTGCTAACCAGTGTCGACATTTGCTTACTGTGCATCTGGAAAGAAAAGTCTTAGATACGAAGCCCATGACGTGGTTCGTGGAACATATTCCGATTTCGCTAAATGGAATGGAGCCTTCATAAAATCGGCTCCAGGCTAAGTTGGGCCTATTCATAGGGCAGAAACATCAGCTTATTGCCTTCAGTCCGATGGGTTTGCTGCTCAGTTCTAAGTCTGCAGGAGCTAATGTTTTTCGCGGATGGTAAATTACCACATTACATTTTTGGAAGAAAGTCATTTCACCTAGAGGTTTTCATTTTTCACATGACCTTTAGCTGCTCAGGAGTGACTTTATCCGCACTTCTTGATTAGAAAAGGACTACGAGAACTCAGTACCTTGGGATTCAGTTTTGATTTTTAAGTATGTGAGCATTCTCTACTCCACATATAGGGATAACGCAATGAAACAAATCCTGAGGCCGAAAGAGTAGGGGGCCCGCATCTTCCTTGTAACATGAGTACGATTTAACTTTAGCGAAAACTTCATGTCGAAGTATATATTCGTATCTTTTCCTCACAACTCTTGCAGGTTGCGACGTTTCGGATGTGACTGATGACCTCCCAAAGAAAATGGAGAGATCACGTGAAGTTTAATTCGAGGTTTTGATAACTGACCAATGCGCTGAACCAGAATTGAATACGGTAGGGATATTTTTTAAGCAACTTTGTTGTCTTCAGGGAGTCTATTAGATAATTGCATGTCATTATGACTCAGAAGAGTGAATCAAGAAGAGACCAGAAGTGCAGAACGTGGATTAGAGGTGCACGAAGTACGGTGTTTGATTGAGGAGTGCTTCTGTTCAGGCTGCTGCATTACAGAAGTTAAGAGCTCATTCACTATGCTCCACGTAGCACTGAAGCAACTCACGTCAAGTTTCTGAAGATGCAAATGCGTATAAAGGAATATCTCTTAAGCTAGATTCGGTTCATATCAGATTCTTTTCCAAAAAACTTCGTGTTCACACTTTCCATCCTGTTGTAAGGAGACTATTAAACGTACCAAATTCAAAAGATGCTAAGATCTTGCGGAGTCATGGATGTAGGTAAGAATACTGTGAACATGCTTCTAACTATTACTTCTCCTCTCAAGTGACGACTGTTGCTTCATGTAACCTACTTACGAATTGAAAAAAATATATGATAAGTGTGTAATAGTTTGTTTGACATGTTGTTGTGCATAGACATTAGGCTTCGCCACAAGTTTGACAGTGGAATAATTTAATTTCCTCCAGCTGGTGGAAAGAGGGTTCAAGGATTGAGCTTAGACAGCTTTACATAGCTTAACCTTGGTCTAAATCTTCAGTCTTCAATCCGTACAAACCATTTATATGTACAATTCCATAATCTGTGCTTCCTAGACTGATGTCAGTGTCTATATTCATGAGAGGTACAGACTCACATGCACTAATTAAGGGAAGTAAAAACTGCTTAAGGTAATATACACTGATAGCGTAATATTTCGTATGTGCGTACTTTATTTAGGGGTCCTTTTAAGCTAAAATGACAGTTTTTCGCTCAGGTGGGAGGTACAGTACAGAATTCAATTCTGTCTGCTATTTTGATATATACAAACATATATTAGCTTGACGAGTGTTTGGAGTCGTGCAACTTAATATTCCGGAAAGAATCATAATGTTGATCTCCTGACGTGTGTCATAATGTGCATTCTTCCCTCTCAACAAAATGACTGCAAATACGTCCAAGATTGCGGGTTCAAAATTTTAAGTTTCAACTTGAAGGTCAGGACGTGTGTCGGACATGTGTCGGACATGTGTCAACAAAGTCATCACATAAACCTACTATCTTTCAGCGATTTAGGCCTCGAAGAGAGTCTGATGAGTGAGTGCCGATGAGAATGACGCGTGTGAGCATGGGGCTCTCCAGAAGGCCCAGATAGTGGATTGTGCTAACATCTGAGTCAGATCGTGGGCGGTTTATGCCCACGATGAAGGCGTCGTATATTTGTTCAGAACGAGTCCACTTCCTGTAACATTAATCGTATCAGTCAAAACCTAAGATATGAAAGATATCATTGTCATGAGTCTGATGTGTATTGTCATCTCCTCCTTCCTCACGGCAAAGTTAAATCTGCGCAAGAAATGGAAAAATATAAAAGGGAAGATATTGGTGCGATCAAGACCCATGCTACAACAACGGGTGCCTTGATCTTGCCTTGATCTTGGAACTACTCAGATACAATGCTGGATACTCCGATGCCTAGTTCTGAGAACTCGTGACGACAAATCATGAACAATTCTCCTCATCTCTTCCTGTTTTTCTTCTTGGTGATTGCCATTATTACTTCTTGTAGTTCCGATAATGTACATCGGAAAATTTGCGACGACCTTTCAAGGCGATCAGATCGGTTTTATCTATCCATAACGTTTTATTTTAGTTACTTGTTAGCATTTCAAAATTACAACTTTTTACATCTGTTGATACCCTATTTGTAGCACTTACCACCTGTCCTCTAAAGCTCTCGATCCAGTGGATCACCCGTACATCTTTTATTCGTGTCTCCTTTTCTAACATGTGCCCTTGTACTTTCCGTACTCTTTGCCTCTGTAGACCTTCAGCACAGGAGTTTGATGTTGGACGTGAGCAGGAAGTCCCATAAACGATCACAAAATTGAGGCAACAGTGGTAGATCTGAAGGGGCCGTAATTTGTGCTCATACAAGACAGAATTTGTGAGCTCTGGTGGTGGTAACATCACGACGACATTCGTGGTAACATCACGACGACATCAAAAAGTCTTTGACGTTGGACCGGTGTCCAAGAGGCGGACCGAGTCGTTCCAAATGGTGGCATACCGTGTGAAGAATAACAGCGATGCACTTTGGAGAGAACAGATCATCAAGCTGTGGAGAGAGAAGATCTCAGCATAGATGTGTACAATTACAGTGAACGGATTTCGTGGAAGAGGGAAGGTTGTCAGCTTGCCACGTAATAACGTCCAGTACTACATTGCACTGGATACGTGATATCTGGAGTCCGATGGGAAGCATGCATTTGCTGTTGGTATGCGTTTCAGATACTGAGCTGGTGTTGATCAGAAGCTTGAAAGAGTCTCATTGTTGAGACATGTATGGAAGCACAAATTCTGTAAATAAAACGCCAGCCAGTTTATAGATTCGATTCTCTTCGGGGTGAAGCGCCTGGAAGGGGAAATGTTCGCTATTCGTACCCCACAACGGACAGTGGTATGACCTTGTGTTTGGAGCACAGTCGGAGCTTGTAGCTTACCTATACATTGCTTGGTCGATAGGCTGTGTAAGAGCTCGTGAAAATCTCAGTGAGTGACGAGGTCAAATCCGAACAATCTAAAGTTAGAATTGAGACAGAAGAGCTCAATGATTTGCAACGACTTACATTCGTTCAAAAGTACTGCATGACAAGGTCGAGTCACTGTGACCCCGTTTGCTACATACGTCACATAAGGCTTTATTCTATTTTGCAACAATTCTCATTTACCGAAAACTCCTCTCTGCGGAGAGCCAGGCACTGTTGTTGCAATATACGATTTCCATGTTTAATATGCTTCTTTGCTCTACACATTCGCCACCATGCTTTTCTCGTCGGGTTGTTTAAGAGGCCGCAGGCAATAGCGGATGAGAAATGTAAAATTATGGATCAAAGGGAAGAAAGATCTACAGCAGTCTGTGTAGCACACAAGCCTGCAGGAATATTTTTCCAGGTTCTGTCATCAACTCCAGTCAACTTCTGATTCAAGCTCCTAATAATAGGAAAGAAGATTGCCCTGTCCCTCGAATCTTCTCCATATCTGAAGGAATTATTTATTCGAGAGGTGAATCCGGCCAGGAGCCCTGTATTCTCCTGAGGGTATTGCACGACCCACGTGGGAAACACGAGAAGCACCTCCACTTTAGGCTCACTAGCCTTGGACGTATGAATCTAAAATCTTTATTCGGTACTAGACACATTTGCACGAGAGTTGCCGTACCACGGTATTAAGCTGTTCAAGATTCATACAAATTGATGATGAATTGATGTACGAAGCTCGGGATTCGTGACACATGACGCATAGTTTGTAAAGTTCGGGCAGGAATGAATTGACACGTCTCGGTTGTTAGAAAATATCCCAATATCCCTTCCAAACATTCCACAATTGAAACATCGGACTCTCTAGTGAACCCGTGATGGATATGGACATGTGCAAACCCTGACGCTGTCTTCTCACGTTTATCTAAAACTGGTTTCTGAAACTCTCTGTAACTCAGCAATATGAAGATGATATGAACTAGCAAAATCTATACTGATGTATATGATATTCGGTTGGGCACTCACTTGCAGTGTCTTCTAACCTACAGCAATTGTAGACATGTAGAAAGCACTCTTCAATGGAAGGAATTTTCGCCACTGATAGGCAACTACTTGCATTGGTACACATTACATCGCAGGTTTCTCAGGAAGTCTGGACCTGAAGCATTCTCATCAAAGGCTGTTATTAAAGGCTGTAGATTTACAACATATTTTGTCCGCTACATCGTTTTCTCCGCGAGGATTTGCTCTTTTGGACTCCTCTGCTGTGGATAGAGGGCCCTGCCCATCTTCTGTGAAATCAGATATTGTTGCGTTGTTTGCTGTTGAAATACATAATCTTTACTTCAGGTGGAATATTACTAAATTGCTTTCTACGAAGATCTCTTATCTAATGAGTCAGAAATGAGCACTGCGATCTATATGCAGTATCCAGCTGCTCTTACACTATCAGATATGCTACAATGGAACGTATGCGGCTCAGTGAAATACCCAATGAAATATTGCAGTAAGAATCGCTGAAAAATCAGACACGTTTTCGCGAGAGCGCCTATTATCGTGATAAGCAATCTATATTCGGAATGAACCGTCCTGATCGCCTAGGGATTCTGAGTCACATTTGACTGGACTCGCGCACGTCATGATGCATATAGCGGCCACTGCAATGATGAGCTGCTTTTGATTTGGTCACACGAGTAGATCCGACTTCAGCTCAGTGAAGAGAGTCATCTACGCTTTGATAATTGGAGCTTATTGCTCAATCAGATATTTTCCTTGCATGTTAGCCCAGTAATTAGTCCAGTTGAAGCGCACGCATTACAGCTTCCTTTGATTCGCCATCTATATGAGAAGCTCCAAGTGCCAGTGGCTGTACGAAACGTACTGCAGCCTTCTTCTAGATGTCCTTGATCTTCCTGTGTCCTTCACCATGACCAGAGTGACCAAATCTGACTGCTCAGTATCTGGGTGCCCGAGTGTGGAACATCGCCCTCAGCTCAGTTGTGCAGTCTTAGAAGATCCAATTTGTGCCAGGCTGCGAGCAAAGTAGGTGCATCTGAGTGTGAGTACGCATGCACTGTGAGCTTACCCACTGAGCGGCAGGCTTCACTTCGTGTGTATTCACGTGCGTGGAGCGTCAAAGAAGAGACCATCATCGCCTCAGGCACGAAGTCTGGAGGTCTCCCACGTGATCCAGGCGTGGACACTAGTTCATTCGTTGTCTTCTTGTTGTTTTCTATTGATGTTCAGCTTACCTAGCTTGACCATCTCTAACAATGGTGATCCAGCCATTTTCTGGGACACCAGAGGGTTGGTCTGGTTGATTGAGGGTGTCTGGGATCACATGTGGAGGTGAGGTTTGGGATTTTTTGGCTTTCAGTTTCTGCAGTCTAGTGGCTAGACTCGTGGGCTCAGGAAGCTGCTCTTGAGACGAAGATGAAGAAGATGAAGAAGCGGAGGAGAGTGAACTTGGTGTTGCAGGACTCAGCCTGTGTGTCACTTCTTCTTCTTCGGGGATCTCTTGCAGTTTGAGTGGGAGTTTCTTCAGAGTCTGAACTGGCTTCGTTGTCTGTGGTGTAGAAGTACTTACATCTTCTTCAGCCGCATCTGCTTCCTCTACTGATCCCAAAGCTTGAGATGCTGATGATAAGGGGACGAACCCAGGATTGCTTTGTTGTGCTTTCGCTTCCATGATTTTCTTCACTTGATAAAGAGACAGAGAATCTGCAGGCAAGGCTCGTTTAGTGGACGTAGATGGACCTGGCATTTGGATGCTCAGCTCCTCGTCATCTATCACGCTAGCCTCCGACTCTTCTTCGATTTTAGCTATAGGTTTCCGAAGCTCTGCTTCCTCTATCGTTCCCAAAGCTGCAGATGCTGATGATAAGGGGACGAACCCAGGAATGCTTTGTTTTGCTTTTGCTTCCATGATTTTCTTCACTTGATAAAGAGACAGAGAATCTGCAGGCAAGGCTCGTTTAGTGGACATAGATGGACCTGGCATTTGGATGCTCAGCTCTTCGTCATCTATCACGCTAGCCTCCGACTCTTCTTCGATTTTAGCTATAGGTTTCCGAAGCTCTGCTTCCTCTATCGTTCCCAAAGCTGCAGGTGTTGATGATAAGGGGACGAACCCAGAAATGCTTTGTTTTGCTTTTGCTTCCATGATTTTCTTCACTTGATAAAGAGACAGAGAATCTGCAGGCAATGCTCGTTTAGTGGACGTAGATGGACGTGGCATCTGGACGCTCAGCTCCTCGCCACCTATCAGGCTAGCCTCTGACTCTTCTTCGATTTTAGCTATAGGTTTTCGAAGCTCTGCTTCCTCTACTGTTCCCACAGCTGCAGATGCTGATGACGAGGGGACGAATCCAGGAATGCTTTTTTGTGCTTTCGCTTCCATGATTTTCTTCACTTGATATAGAGACAGAGAATCTGCAGGCAAGGCTCGTTTAGTGGACGTAGATGGACCTGGAATGTGGATGCTCAGCTCCTCGTCATCTATCATGCTAGCCTCTGGCTCTTCTTCGATTTTAGCTATAGGTTTTCGAAGCTCTTCACCAATAATCAAAGGTCGAATCGTTTCTTGAACTTGACTTCGACTATTCTCTTCCAGAGCCATCTGTTTCAGCTTGGCTGGTGTCATCCACAGAGATACCGAGTCTGTAGGCAAGTCCCTTCTGAGAGCTTTAGGTGGATCGTTTTGCTGTTTCTGAGATTCTTCCATCATCATCTTCTTTACCTTTGCTGGTGTCATCCACATAGATATGGAGTCTGCGGGCATGTCTCGCCTTTGGGCTGGTAGCGGAGGTTGTTTCTGGACTGCAGGCTTAGACTGTGGCGGCCCTTGTTGTATGGTTGTCATTTTCTGGGCAGGTGCATTTGAATCCTCTCCTAGCTGCCGACTCTCTTCTTCAATTGCCATTTGCTTGATCATCTCTGGTGTCAACCACATAGGAACGGAGTCTGTCACTGAAGATTTCTTGGCCATTGTCGGCGAACCTTGCTTTAGCAGCTGAGCTGGAGGTGGAGGTTGAATTTGGACTGATGGTGGCTCTGGCATCTGCTGCGGATTGTCTCTTTCCCATGCCACTCGTTTGATAGATGCTGCTGATGAAGAGCTCTCCAGTGCCGTAAAGGGAGCTTGTTCTGGAAGTGAAGGTGGAGCCAGATTTTTGAGTGTCGGTGGATCCTGTATCTGCTGCGTACGAAGCTCTTCTTCCCGAAGCTTCTCTTTGACTTTGGCAGCTGTCACCCACATAGACACGGAGTCTGCCGGCATATCTCGTCTGCTAGTTGCTAATGAGGTCGGCGGCATCTGTTCTGGTTCGTTTGACGTCGCCATTAGTATTTCAGTGGTTTGCTTCTTGGCTTGATCTTTCATTTTCTGCCTTATCTGACCTGGTGTAAGGCGAAAGCTCAAGGAATCTGTAGGCAGTTGACGAGGCCTATTTGCCTGTGGCGTCGATTTTTCGAACTGATTGCTGGAATCAGGAGATGTCGGAGGAGAAGAAGGCCCACTCTTAGGAGTTGGAGCCGGTGATCTCGGCGGTCTACGAGGTGAAGGCGCGATCGCTGGACTAGAAGGCTTTTGTTCTGCTTTTGTTCCTCCGCTTGAACCGAGCTGTGTTGACAACTGCTTGTACTGAGATGGAGCTGGGGATTGGAGTTCACTCGACGATGTGCACGGAGATGGAGATGGAGATGGAAAGTCATGCACGGAAGATGGAGGGACGGGTAAATGTGTCACAGGTGTAGTGAAACTGCCTTGATGTGAGGTTTGATCAGACATAGGACTGCTATCATTGCTCTGACCGGATCCAGCTGGCGAAGGAGAACTCAGCCTGGACGAAGGAGTATTTATCGGTGCCAATAACTTGGATGGAGATTCCCTTTGACGTTTCAAGCCATCAAACAATGAAAAGTCCGATGATGCGGGAGTTTTGATTTTTGGGAGGGGAAGAGGAGAAACTGGTTGCGATGAACAAGAGTAAGCGGGCGAAGAACCAGAAGTAGGTGAGTCTAGCGGGGTGTACCCCAAAAGAGATTTGAGGAGATCGTCTCTGCTGGGTATGATCCACTTCGTTATCTGGACAGAGCAGGCTGGGCAAATTAGGGGCTTGCTGGGATCCGCATCCGCTCTGAGCGTCGCCTGCAGTCCACAATCGCATTCCACTCGCCTCCATTCCGAATCGTCTATGTTTATTGCGTGTCTAGGTAACTTGATTACCGCTTCTGTAGCCCAAGTTTCCGAGCTGGAATCAGATGCCTGAGAGGCTGTTGTCGTCAATCCACCCGGATTGCTGCTGGAGCTGGTAGCTCCTGTGCTCGGTCTGGACTCTGGTTGTGATACTCTGGTGGGAGCAGCTTGGTAAGGGATGAGTCTAGGTGTGAGCTTAAGACACGATGGACACACTGGAGGCGGATCTAAATCGTCCACTTTTTTACGCACAAATCCTGAGAATCCGCATTTGCAAGAGATTATTTTCCAGTCCCACGTTTTACCGGTGGAACAGGTGTTGCATGTAGTGGAGCTGGTGCTCTGAACAAAAAGCTCATAGCAGAACAAGTGGCAGGAATGGGCACAACCCCAAGGCTTGTGGGCATCCATGAGTGACATGAGCTGGAAGCATATGGTGCATGAGACTGATGATTTGAAAGGTTGATAGAGGGTTCTGTGAGCCAGGTGTGCTGGTCTCACAAGATGCACCTGTGTTGAATTTGTAGGGGGCTTGCGAGATGCGATCACCAGGTCTTTCCTCCGGTGAAATGTTGCAGGAAGTGGTATCCGATCTTGCTCGTCTTCGTCGTCCTCTGCCGATCCTCGAGGAATTGCCAACTCTGACTTCTTCTGCAGCTCCTCGTCCTCCAGCTTTCTCAAGTGAGTATACATAATCTCCAGGGGGACGTTCACCATAATCGCCACACTTGGAACCCACACCTTGATCCCTGTCCAGCCCAGCATCTTCACCTGGCCGAACACCCAGACGTGCCTGTCTCGTTTGACAATCACCACCTCCCCTACGAAATATTCAGACAACTCCACACGACGTCTCGGAGGAGGTACCACATACATGTGGCGCCCCAGCCCAGAACCCGTGCACCTTTCCTGCTTCTGCTGCCTGACAACGGGACAATTTCTTGGAGGCAGAAAATGCGACACGGAACCTTCAATTCGCTCTTCAATCTCAGATTTCTTCGTGTACTCGTGCACATGTTCGGCCTCGGCACTTGGAGTGGCCTGCGTTGGGTTGGTCCTAGACTCTCGTTCCAGCTGCGACGATGAGTTCGTTTGTTCCACCCCTTCCTTCCTTCCTTCACCTCGTGCATAAGGCTGCCCATAATTGCCTTCAGTGCTGTCATCCGAAGCAAATTCGTCGATATCGAATTCCAGGGGAGGAGCGAAACTGTCCAGACTCCGCCTACGAGCGCCAGATGTTCGAGGTGTGGCGCAGCACCCAGCTGCTTCGAGTGCTCGTATCAGCGCCGGCGTGGCAGCTTCCCATTCTTCGGCGTCTCTCTCTGCAATATCCCCTGGCTGAGAATCTGAAGAATCCGGCTGCCTTCGCCTTCGGGCGACGATATCTTCGAAGGATGGAAGCTTCATGTCGAATTTGGGTGTGTGGCAAATATCCTCCTGCCCGTTTCCGAGGTGTTGTGGACTGGCAGCATCAACTCCAAATCCACTTGAACTTCCTTGCGTCCTGGGATCCGCCACTGCTGTTCCATATTCTGGGCCATGGAGGGGGACGGGAGACGAATCTGAAATGGCTGATGAAGGGACTTGCGGTGCAGGGCGAAAAACATCCTCCTTCCTCACGATTCCGTGCTTGGCATCGTACTCGCTGGACAGCCTCCGCCTCCGAGCAACGATACTTTCCACTGAGGGCTTCATTGGATCTTTGCTCGTAAAAAATCTTGAGATTCAGTTGTTCTTCAATCTCTTCTCGTCCTCCGTCCAGATTCATCATGGTTGTCACCACCGATCGCTCGTTAATTCGTTTCGGAGAAGCACCCACTCGCTCAGAAAGAAAGTTCCTCACAAGCCCTGGCATTGAGGACGCCAAAAGACATTGATTTTAAGTTCCCGCTCCTAGAATGCAACACGGACAGAGCAGCCATCACAAACCTCTCCCCTGATCGTGATATGGAGGAACGAACGCCACGATCTGCAACACACTCCGACAGATTAATGGGTACAACCTGAAGCATTACATCCGCAGCAGTAGGCATGGAGATAAGAATTCTCGGCCTGTCCGATCGGAACACGCAGAAATTCGTCAGGCGAAGAAAAAACTCCGATGAGTGGGGGCCCAATTCGAGGACTCTGCAGCAAAGATTGCAGGCCAATGTTGCTTTGGAGAACAGTTGGGGGCTTGGAGACGGAAGAAGGCAGGAACAGAGCAGTTTGGTCGCATGGCCGAATGGCCGAAGAGCCTTGCCACGTGGCTGAAGTTGTCATTCCTCGTCACCCTGCCACTAGACCCGACCGAGTAAGTGCGCAGTGCGAAGGGGTCTGCGCAGTTATTATCCTCTGGTCCGCAGTAGGCTTGAAATCCCTTAAACGTTACACAAATTGCAACTCTGCGCGGGTAGGAACGATTTATTTGGTGTTAAACGCCGATAATTCAGTCGTAAACGCCGTAAAATTCGCCGTAAAATTCATTAGATGGAAACAACGCCTTGGACGTCTCCCTGATGCCGACGTCCAAACAGAGCCGTAAAATTCTTTGCGACTATATTTTAGGTGATTGATTCGAAATTTTAACAGTCGCATCTGGAAACTGAAGATTTATGATGTTATGATGGAGAATGATGTTTCTTTCGGAATTTATTATCCATCTCCCTTGACTTTCCAATGTATCTAAAGTCTCTAGTTCCAGAAAGGCTTATTAAAGCGGACTAGATCCACATCGCCCAGGGCGGTTTCTAAGTTCATGCAATTTAAAATTGCACTCTTATAGATGCACTGAGGTGTTTTGATTTATGCTTTCAAAGAGGTATCGTTGTGCATTTTTTTAGGTTTGAGAAATTTTATTTCATAAGTGGTTGTAAGTGGTACTTGTGTAAACTGTTTGTGAAGTATTTCAGTGAGTTGGAATATAAGGTGTCTGATACAGGGCTGCGCAGTTCGGCATACAATTGAGAAACACCAGAATAAAATTGCAGAATTCCCATTTGTGAAACTGCTGATTGTTATAATCATGAATCTTACTTACATATCCATTATCTTATTTATCCAATAATGATCCATCTTGTATATTTTTAAACTTAAATTATAAATAATTATTATTATATTCAATATCAAAGAATTATAAAAACACATATTTATTATACAAGACCCAAGCCAAACTAGCACCATATAACATTGAGTTGATGAAACATTGGATGGTGGAGATGCTAGGCCTGCATTGCACTTGACATTTATACCCGAACCCAAGCCATGCCCACGAATTGTGTGCTTGTGAGATACATACCATGGTTATAATATTCACTCGCCTAAATTACCTAAATATTAGTTTCTTACAGCATAAATTTAGACAAATTTAGTCTACTCAAAAACGTTAATTTAGGCTAATTTAGTCTTTTGAAAATTTTAATTTAGATTGATTCAGTTTCCTAAAAATTTAATTTAGATTAGTTTAGTCTCTTCAAAAAATTTATTTCGACAATTTTCAATACAAATTTTCTACAAAGTATTTAAAAAAAACAAAGTTTAACATAAAGTCAAAACAAAAATTGTTGTGACTCCATGATTACTTCTAATCCAAGGTTTTTAATACAAAAACTCTACTAAACATTTGTACATGCTTGAACAAAAGATTATTTTTTCTACATGACTCATTTGAATCCAAAGTTTGGTAGTTTTTTCGAAACAAATCTTTCTCCCAACACAAGATTGAAAAATCAAACTTTATTGTACTAGTTCCAAGAAAAAACCGTGCAACTACATCATAATATTGCATCAAATTCAAAAATTGAATACCAAATGAATATGAGACATACTTGAAACTTGAACGGTTGGAAGGCCAATCGACTACGTTCTTAATCAATGGCTCACATGTATAAGCATGGATTAGAGCTTTGTGCTCATAAACTATGATATAAATCTGATCATATAAATAAAAATGTTTCAATTGAAAAGCATATTGTCAAATCTTTCAAATAATATCTGTTACGGATAGTTTGATGAACTCATGTGGTAACATTGGAGAAATAGAATCAAAATCAATCATTGGATTGTTATTTCAATCTCGATAATCACAAATTTCAAGGATCCGATAGCAGACAATGACACAAACAAGAGCGATGTCTTGTTGAAGATCATTTAGATTGCTTTTAGTGGCTTCGTTAATTAAAGGTTCAACCCAAGAACCCAGACTAATGAAAAATTCTTGAAAATTGGACAAACCAAATGCATAATGATCGGCTATAACGTGAATGGATATATCAATATTTGCAATTTGATTTGCGTTGAACGGTCCAATTACTCCAATGTCGACAATGAAAGTTGCCACAAGGTTATCCAATGCATTTTGCTCCCGAAGTACAAGAGAAGTTAAACCTTGAATAATACAAAAAGTGATAGATGCTTGAATGGTGAAATGATTTATAGAAAAAAGTGCAATCCATCAAATTTGAGGTAGAGCGGAAACTGGCTGTTTCTAGATGATTTGAACAATCAATTGAGTTCGATGGATTTTGAAACAAGTGATTACTTTTTTGTGAAAAGCCAATGATTAACAACACGAGGGAATGTAGTTTGCATTTCCGCGATCAATTCTGCTGCCGTGTTAGGTGGCTAATGAATCCAATTATCACAAATGAAATTATTTTTTGATGACATTGTTCATTATTTCCTCCATAACAAGATCTAGTCGATGCAATCTGAGAAAATTCGAATTAAAGAACAATTCTTGTGCATTACGTCGGAAAGACGAATAACGACCCCAATAATCTATCAATCATATTGCGAGACCCGTCAATCGTCAAACCAAGAAGACAATTTGTTCAATCTAGACAGAGCACCCTAAAAAACTTGCTCATCATTATGAACAGAACTTCACATGTGTGACGATCAAACATCAGAAGTGCACAACCATGCAAGTAAACAATCAAATGATAGTTACGAATAAAAATTTGGAAGCTATGTCAAGAAATGAAGTGCTTTGATGTGTCGTTGAATCGAGTGCTAATGAAAATGATCACAAACGTCTAAGAAGTTACGCAATCTTTTGCAGAATGGCATCGCAGATTATCCGAACAAATTTACTAATTTCGTGATGAGAAGAGACACGTAAAGCAAGATTGCCCAAAACATCATATGTACAATTGACAAGTTTGGACGCTATAAGAAATGATGTACTGCAAGACATGTATCGCATAGCAAGGCAAAACAATGTTGTTTTTGTCTTGGAAATTGTCACTAAGTAAAAATATTTTATAGTAACATACTTAGATTCAACACGACAAAACAATGATAATACACGTGCTTTGGACTTGATTGCTTGTCTTCGTTAGATTAGTTGCGTATTATTTTCACTCATATTACCGAACAGATGTTCATCTTTTCCTTCATCTTTTACATTGCTTTCTTCTTGTTCTTCAAGGTTGAACATCAAATTTCTGATAATGATATCAATTATGTCTCATTCAATTTCATGTACAAAATCTCAATCAACTTTCAAACAAGATGGGAAATGGACTTTATGAGAATTTTTAAATGCAATTGGTCATTACTCAAAACATAAATTACTATCTGAAGAAGTTTCTAAGGTTTGATACACAAATTATAGTCTAGTGTGTTTGCTACAAAGATGATGTTCAATATTGTCATAATGAAAGTATGAATTTTATGCTTGACCAGAAGATGACATTTTTTGTTTTGAATCTGACTTTTACTCTTGACCAAATGTAATGCAAAATTTACATTGCACACCCATCACTTTTGACGATTTTAGATATCAAACCATAAATTTCAACCCAAATTTTTCATCATGTGCTTTCATGTGTGCAAACGAAAGTTTTTTTTCACTATAAAAATGGCAAAAAATTGATGCACATAGTGAACTTGAAATTTTTCCTTCTTTGCTGCATCATTTTAGCAGCATAAAACAAAACAAATAGAATATGTGATTTTCAAAATCAATAAAGACAAAACACCAACCATTAACATAAAAAAATAAGACAGTTAGGAAAAAAATGAACTTATTATTTCAAACCAAAAGCTACTTGACTGTAAGAAATGTGACATAGGTGAAACGGTCGATTTTGAACCTCCTCTGCATTAATGATAGTTACAACTATGCTATTGAGATTTGCCAGAAAACTAAGATGTGGATGAATATAATGTGGCCATCTACAGGTGACTGAAAAGATTGAAGCAATGTTCTCATAATTAGGTCTCTAGGATTTAAAGTCTATAAAATAGTAACCTCTAGATCCAGAACTTGTACTTGTAGTACAGTGAATCGCGTAAGGTCTGAAAATTTAGGACACTCCAAAAATCTATATATCAATCATTTTGTTGCTTTACTGCTCTGAACCTAATCACATTGTACAAGCCCCAGGATGAAAAGCCTCATTGTCTTTGAATGTGAGAGCGGAAGCCGGATCCTCGGGAAACAAGGAAATCAAATCTCTTCAAGAGATTAATCTTTGAGTTTATGAGCTGAAATGTAGCACCTGAGTGGTAGCTTTAGAGAGTACGAGACATCTTGCTGAAGTCATCTCAAGAGTAGAAGAGCATGCTCTTGTGTCACACAAGATCATGATCTCTACATCTCGTAATCGTCTGCGCTTAAAGGAAAGAAGGCCGGACGAGTTAGTTCACACGGGTCAGGTCATGAGAATGTAGCTTGGATTCGATATGATGATCCCAAATGTGTGTTGCTGACTAAAAGTGTCTTGTGATGAAACCATTGCGACTGTTGAAGCTTGGTTACTATACGATAATACTTTTTGTACAGGCTGGGATTAGAACCGTGGAGAACCAATGCGCTAAATCTTTTACAAAATGTTGATTCAGTTGGTGGATTTATGTCATGCAAAATGAAGTCGTGCAATAACGCTTTTACAGAATAGATGTACTACGAGCCAGTAGAGAACCAAACCTTCAACTCACGCAGAGAACTATACTTTACTCAAGGGTCTATAACCCGTACTTATTTCACACAAATTCTCTGAAGGCTGCGTGAACGCATACGCTCAACGCCACTGCATCGGGTGGGGACTGCGGAGTGATGGTTGCTGTTGCTAGTGAATTATCATGTCTTCAAGGCCTCTGCAAATCGACATACAAACGTTGATTGTGTGTTTCAGAACCTTAAAGAGTTTTCGTCTCCGGAATTCCGTGCCAAGATTTCTGTTCTACCGATTGCATAGAAACGACTCAAGGCAACATCCTAAAATGATGACAGGAGGCTCCTTCTTGATTACAGGTAATGAGTCAAGTAACTCACAAAGAAAATTCTTGATTCTTACTATAACTTGGCATCACATCTTGAAAATTATCTTGTAACACGGTCCTTTACGGACTGAGTACTACGAGCAGCTCCATGCGTTAGCTTCTCTTTTGTTTTCTGTAGTCGTAGATGATAAAGTCCGCAACTTAGCCAATGTAGTGGATGTGTTGAAAGACGGTTTCAAAAGCGGTGTAGGCTTGATGTCTTGAGCACGGCTCTTTCTTAGAGAACCTGCAGTGACAAAATATCGCATAGTATGACAAGTCAGCAAAAAATTTCCAGAAATATAAATTGTTTTAAGACACATCGTCCATTGAAGCCACCATGTCGTCAGTACGGAACCTTAAAGAGGAAGGGCAAAATTGAAATGTCATTCACGAGAACAGATCGGAACAGGAACCAATTACTGATTACTTGCAAAATGTATACCGAGGAGATGCGCTCACCCTCGACCAAGAATGCAGGGTTTCTTCAATTGGTGAGAAATTTCAATCGGTGAGCGTTTGTGTATTCTTGAAGAATACTCAAACAGACCACAATCATGAAGTTGCATGAGCCCCCGGTGACGCAAGCCCTGCTGGAGCTATTTGTTGGGCCCAGTGCATTAAGAACTCAATTTGTCACTACAGCTTACAGCGTAGATCCATTTGATTGAGAAACTTGCAACCAGGTCTTCTGAGTGAGTGTTAACGTTTCATCGTGAATCTCACACTTCCATGCTGGCATGCAGACACGGAAGGAGTCCAAGCAAAACGCAATTTTAGTGGAGTATTGTGTGGAGCTGAGAACTCGAAAACAGCGTTCAACATGAATCTGGACCACCTGAACTCTAAAGCAATAGAAAAGTATGGGATCACTCACTGACTACAGCTCGATTTCAAAACGCCATCTTGACCGCTCTGTATTTTGTGAAAGTTGAGTCAATGAAGAGAGAATTGTTATAAATATACTTCAAGAATGAGGCAAAAGATCCATTACAGTTCTGACTAGACGTCATCCTATCATTGGCTACAGCGTTCTTGGTTAATTTAGACGCCAACTTCCACTCATTTAATTTAGACGCCTAAAATGGTAGTTGTTTATTTCATTTAGGTGCCGACGTATATGGTCACCTAATACAACCATGCCTGCCCATACCCATTCCATCCACGAAATAACATACCCGATCCATACTCAAGTCATCTTTGAGATGATACTTGACTTGGATACGAAGAGATTGGGAAATATCGATAAGTTTTCTATTTTTCTTTTAGCTTTGGGTGGAGTCGTAACATGGATCATTGGCGACACCATTATTGAATGCAGGAACATGAGATCGTCAAGGTTGGAGGATTACAACTGGTTGCGCTTCTTGTTCATGGTGTTTCTTGCTTCTGGAAAATTGTTCTCCAAAAACACGCTTGACGCTGGAATAACCAACACAGAGCAAGCTACTCAAGAAAGAATGTGGTATTCAATCCCATGTATCTTTCATCAAAATAAATTTCCGTATTTAGATAAGTGGGTGCTTTCATCGTTACTGCACTTATGGCAAACGGAGTTGTTGAATTCCGTCATCAAAACAAAATCACGCAACATGTTGTTGGCGAAGGTATTATAGTCAATGGTGCTATCGCTCTCAAAATTGCATTCGGTGGGAAGACGCGTCGATTGTTCTACTTTTAACTCTTATGGGGTCGCACCTTGTCGTGGTCATCAATGGAGTGGCGCACCATATGATACTTTGTCATGTTTTCCAGATTTTTTTTGCCGAGCTGGATTTCAGTGAAATCAATGCTGAACTTGTCGAGATGACTTTTGGTTTTGGGGTTGAGTAAGACGTCAATGACATGGATGTCACTCTAAACAAACTTCTGCTCGATCAATTCAAAATATTTTGGTGTCAAGATGACGAATGCGGGAGTGTACTTCTTCAATGTGGTTATCATGTCATCTTTCTCCTTGGTGGTGATATCCAAACAAACTTTTGCTCGATCAGTTTGGCAAATTTTTGTGTCAAGACGGCAACTGCGGGAGTGTCCTTCTTCAATGTGATTTTCATGCCATCTTTCTCCTTGGTGGTGATAGTCAAACAAACTTTTGCTTGATCAGTTTGGCAAATTTTGGGTTCAAGACGACAAATGCGGGAGGACACTTCTTCAATGTGGTTATCGTGCCATCTTTGTCCTTGGTGGTGATAGTCAAACAAACTTTTGCCTGATCAGTTTGGCAAATTTTGGTTTCAAGACGACAAATGCGGGAGGATACTTCTTCAATGTGGTTATCGTGCCATCTTTCTTCTTGATGGAGATATCCGTCGTGACGACTTGCCAATGCTTCAACAAATTTTTCCTGAAGTAGAAAACACAATGTAGCATAGGCTCCGCAAACACTTTCAGAGCTAGAAAGGCGTCTTGAAAGTGCACGAGATAGACGATGAACTTCTTGAGAAGCTCGTGATTGATCTTGATGGCCTTGGAAACCAATCCGCCGCCTCGTGCACGCAGGATCTCGATTTTACTCCGAGAGTGCTCCTTTGATGCTGATCATACAACAAAGGGCAAAATTTCATCACATCGCATTCTCCTACTTGAGGATCTTTGCGAGCTCATTTTGAAGATTTGCTTCTTAGAAATATGCCTTGAAAGCTTTGATGTGATCAATCGTGTCGAACCTCTCAAGGGCTAGATCGTATTACTCATAGAAGGGAGACAATATTTTAACGTTGAGCATACGAGTCCCTTTGTCGAAAAACGACGTAAGGATGGTATCAATGATGTGATCACAACACGTTATTCAATCATAGAGGCTGGGAATGTCATCTGCAGAGTGCATATTTAAGGCGCTATCGGTGACAACCGTGACCGCATCATAACTATTGATGCCAAATTTCAGTAAAAGGCCTTCGTATTTCTCCAAGACGTCGGACTCATGCTGCGGCCAAGGGAATAGGTTACATGCCAACGTGCACCGGTGCAGAGTGAACTTGTCATCAATGAGGTGTGCAATGATCGATGGGAAAGATACCTTATTAATGTCATCAGTTCACATATCGGTTGTGCTGCCAATCAAAATCTCTTCAACCAGATGCGCCTCCAAGACGACAGTCAATGACTCACGTCCAGAAGTAGATTGGATCTGCACATTTCTACTGATTGTGGTGTGATGAGGAAGAAAGTTGTCCACACACATGCCGACTTTCAAGTTGATGCCGGTGTTCAAGATGATCTACGTATAGTTTCTGAAGCCGTTGCCCTTCACAATATGAAATGGACTCATGTCAACGACACACATGTCAGCCAAGGCTACGGTGATGAGTTTATTTCTAGTTGTACTTGCATCATTGTTGTTGTCATCATTTGGTTGGTCTCTACAGGAGCACAAGAGTGTTTTGACATGATGATGGTTCTATTGGCCGGTTTGTATTGACAAACAGTGAGTCATTTGTTGCAACAGACAAAAGACTTGTTATAGCGAAGCTGCTTGCCAGTCTCCTTGAAGTCAACAAACAAGAACAATGACCAAATCCCCGCCCTCACTTTGAGGTTCTTCATTCCACAATAGAGAACGCACTATTTCTGCAGATCAGCGAAGATTTTCGTCTTCAGGGTATACATATACTTGAGCATCATCTCAATTGCCTTCTCATTAGCCATGACGTGCGCTAGGAGTGGGGAGAGTTTCGTACACACTGCACAGTGTTCACATTATGAATAGTGTGCATTGAGCCAAAAGTCAAGAACTTTCACACGACCAGCTTTTTGAGTAACCCAAATGATCCATCGTAAACCCGAAACCATCAGATTCAAAGTCCAACCCTAACTCCACCCGAACCGTACCCATCGGTTTGGACTGGACCAAACCCAAACCATACCCATCGGTTCAAGCGGGTACGCTTCGGGTTTCGAATATGGGTACCCGATGCAGGTTCCTTGTAGAGACACACCGCTGCGGGGAGTTGGTTTCCAATCAATTTTACATTCGGAAAACTTAACAAAAGAGAAAATTTAAAGAGGGAAAGCAATGTAAGATGAATTATCTGACAATTATAATTCGCTAAAGTTAAGGAGTGCGAGATAGTTATCATGTATATATCAAACTTTAATGTGACAATAGTAAATTTCGAGGATCTAAAGTGGTATTTACATTTTGCATCATTAAATATAACTTTGTTTCTATTTAACTATCTTCATTTCCAGTAACTGTTTACGTTCAAAATATCGTTTGCAAATATCGGTTACATAATGAAATATAACACAGGCACTACAAGCTTCTTTGGCTTTACCGGTACATACTCTTTCCACGAAGGAAGCAAGAGTTAAGCAAACGTAAGGATGTTTTCATACAAATGCTGTAGATTCTCAGAATACAACTAAACAGTTCGTTTTAGAAAAATCAAACGAGTTTCCCACTCTAAATCACGATCACATATCTGAAGGGTCTCGTCTGGATATCATAGACTTGATGTAAGGTTAGCCGAAGTCTTGTGGACAGTAGACTAAAAACGTCATTAAAGAAAAGGTGACTGTCACAGCTTTGTGCTATTAAGACGTCCACATCCACACTCGTCTTGGAGTTTTGAGTAGGAACGGTGTCGTACCTTGACAGTAGCATGGCGTGCCACCAAAGCCAGGAAACAGCACCAGGGCATGCACGTTCTATTTCCATATTGATATCATCCATTTGCTCAAAGCCTCTCAGCGAATTGTTGTCCAACAATGCCGACTTCACTGTTAAAATTTTAGGATCTGTTGAAATGAGCAGCACGGATCCTTTGCAACCCTGCACACAGTCATTCATCGGTAAGGAGTCATCAACTTCATGAACACCGACATGGAGGGTTTACTCCAGAACCAAATAACTAAGTACTTATCTCAATTTTTGACGTAAAAATCAAGCTGAATTGACATCCCTCATGTTCATTCTGACACCCCTCAAATCATTCAACTCGGTTTATGTACTGAGTTTTCCAATATATAATCAAATTGAAGCTAGTCTAGCCAGAACAACTGATCACGAGTGATGAAGCTAGTAGAACTTCGAAGAAACTAACTTCCCGGAGGAGTTTCCATAATATCGGTGGATTCGACATAAATACCGCATTATAAAATTGCTGTAGAGTCTAGACTGCCAAAAATGAAATAGACAAAGAGACATACATGCTTTTCGCTTCGATTAACCTTCGACAACGCCGTCCTGGCCTTATTTTCCAGTCATAGAACTCATTCCCTCGTTCTAACTTGGGTTCTCAGAATTGGAGAAATCCGAGGAAGTAGATTAAGCGTGAAATGTGATTAAGCGTAGTGGAACAGATTCTAGTTGCAATTTGATCGCTTCGTATCAACCTAGTGAACCATGAACAAATGATGGCTTTGCTTGAGGACAGTACCCACAGAGCAGGAGTATGCACAGTATTATGTGCATACCTCTGCTCAAAAGCGATAATTCTTTATAAGTTTCAACCTATGTCAGAAATGGAGATGGACTGGTATAAGAACAGAATAATGGACATCTGTAAACATTGCAGACACTCAGGACAAGAGTACTCAACATGCATGTCCGCAGATTTTCTTCACTAAAGGAGGATCTTCTAAACTGAAAGTAACGAGTAATCTGCAGTCTTCTCTTTTAGGCTTGGAAGTAATTACTTTGGGAGATATATCTCAATCGAAAGTGGTAGATCTTGTCAATTACTGATCTGATCTGATCTGATCGTGAGATGATTCGATGACGAATAATTTCTTGTGATGTACGATTAAACGTATAGCTAGAACTGTAAATGCAGCTTGAAGCATCTGACTGCATGTTCCTCCTCGAATGCTCGTTATAAAATGTTTGATTCAGGGCCATAAAATGAGACAATGAAACCATTAACTATGTCGAAAAATGTCATGGAATGTCGAGTGTAATTGTGATAGTCCCTAGAAATCAAGGTTCACGATGATTGACGATGAAACTGATTACACTCTGAATCGATGTCATGTTCTCAAGGTACCAATAAAATGGTTGGAGTTGCGAAGCCTGGTTTTAACACAGTGCAGGAAAGTCGTAAACGCGACGTGATTCACCAAGTCAATCTCCGTTGAGCTCCGTTCATCACGATGATATTTCCTCTCAATTGAAATCTGGGAAGGTTACCCGAAGCTTTTGGTCCAGGCCATATAGTCGAATAGTCTAAAAATGCAGAGCGTCTGCGCGGAAATTTGAAAGCATCTCTCACGTACCTGTCACTGCCTCAAACTTCGCGTACGATCTGACGGTATTTCTCTAAGAGATTCGTATACGCGTTCTCAGCAATTCTCAGTCGATTCTCAGTCAATAAAGCAAGCATAGCTAATCAGCTATGCTCGCTTAATCAGCCAAGGCATGACAACATCCGAAGAGCCCCATGCAGCTAAGGCATGAAGCTTTGTATTTATACCTTTTACTTCTTCAGAACTTGCTTCAGGCTTCGGTCTGATTACCTGATAAAGGATCCGGTTGCAAACTTCCAAAAAACTCTTCGTGTGAATTATTCAGTACAATCTAGATATCTGAGGTCCTTACGGTCATAGGTTTTTGGTAATATCTGAAGCTATCTGCAACAGTCTAAATCCAAAGATGTTCATTGAATGAAAAGTATCTGAACTGAAAGGCGAAAGGCCTGACGCAAATGAAAAAAACAGGCTCGAAAAGTGCAAGTTGTGCAACAAGCAGAAACAAAATTGGCTCACAAATCCTAATAGATCTCCAAAAGTACCATGATTAAGAAACGCAAAAGGCTTCAAGTAGAACCAACAGAAAAAGTCACTAACACTTTAAGAGGAGGTAGCTCACACTTTTCTCAATCGAAGTAATTTTTTAGGTGTGACGAAGTAGGCTTTAAGTATACTAGTATATACTTTGAACTCAATGAAAAGCATCTGAACTGAAAGGCAATAAGCCTGAACCAAATCACACATACGGACTGGAAAAAGGCGAGTCGTGCAACAGGCAGAAACAAAAAGGCTCAAAAATCCGAAGAGTAGGCTTTGAGTGGACTTGTATATGGTGGCTGTAGTTTAATTTGAAAAAGTATATTGTCAAGCACTGTTGCAATTCACGCAGCGCAGCTTCTCAACCTGTTTCGGCTTGACAGTCGATCCCAAGTGGGAACGAATGACCGAACAGCAAAAAGCAAAGATTACTCATTGCTCTCAGGAGTGCATGGATGATCTCCATTACTTGTGATTCTTACCCAGTTTATCAAGAGTGTTACTTAACTGTCTGCAAAGTCAAGGCTGTGAGGCCGCTTGCCAGAAATGAGTTCCAGAAGCACAATCCCGAAACTATACACATCGCTTTTCGTCGTCAACTTACGTCGGATGTTATACCTGTATTGACCATAGACGTATTTGACTGTAAGAATTTCAACTGTCACGATGAGAGCACTACAGAAAATGACTGGAACAGAGAAGTTGAGCGTTGTTGCAACGAATGATTCAAGAAACAGGCTTATAGGAGGGAAACTAACTCGGGATCCAGATAGCCAAAGGTGCCATTTATAGCCGTGGACATTCCACTACATCAAATCTTGTGATTCTACCTCAGCTAGTTGTGTTGAAATACCCAACAAACCCGTGATCTTGGCTTGAAGTTTGTCACCAAGTAGAAGCTTTCACGATTTCACATCACGATTTATTACGGGCGAGTTGCAGTCCTTGTGCAAGTACCTACTCAATACCTACGCATATGTCGTGCTAAAGATGATCAAATTAGAGAAAAAAAAAGAAAAAAGATTGATACACGTTTATCTTTTTATTATCTTGAGTCCCCTTTCATAATCGAAGTGAATGTATTATTAGACGTATCACCTCTTGTAGCGTCTATGGCTATCTCCAGTCGCGTCTTAGAAACTCAGAAGCTCCTTGTTTAGAATCAGCCACCTCTTGACGATCTAGCAAGTTCCACTATCAAGCTAAGTTCCACGATCTAGCAAGACTGCTCCATACCCTCCTATCCAATCAAGGTTTTATGGCTTGATGTGAATCTTTTGATATCCTTTCGTGTAAAAGACTTCACTGACTTGGGCATATCCTCTGATTCAATGAATGTAGCACTGGTAAATCCGAGTTAACGAATTCTGGAATTCAGAACATACAAGGTAAGATATTACTTGCATGAAGAAGAAGACTGACAAACTGCAATAAAGTGAAAGTGACCTCTATTATTGACGGAGACTCCAAGTGGCATGGTTCTATATCTTGTTTACACGTAATTGACTGCTCAGTTCGCTTTGGGAGTCGTGTGAGCTAAATTTGTACAGGACACTGGGGTATGTTATCGACTACACGCTGACGTGACTAGACTTCGGCATGTCCTCTGATTCAGTGAATGTAGCACTGGTTTATCTGAGTTAACATATTCGGGTCTTCAGAACATACAAGCTCAGATATTACTTGCATGAAGAAGAAGAAGACTGACAAACTGCGATAAAGTGAAAGCGACTTCTATCATTGACAGTCTCAAAGTGGCATGACTCTATATCTTGTTTACTTATAAGTGACTCACGGTTCGGTTTGGGATTCGTGTCAGCTGAATTTGTACAGGACACTAGGGTTTGTTATCGACCACATGCTGATGTGACTAGACCTGGGATTGTTCTCTGATTCAATGAATGTAGCACTGGTTAATCTGAGTTGACGGATTCTGATCTTCAGAACATACAAGCTCAGATAATACTCGCATGAAGAAGAAGACTGATAAACTGCAATAAAGTGAAAGCGACTATCGTTGACAGACTCAAAGTGGCATAGTTCTATATCTTGTTCACATATAAGCGACTGCACGGTTCGGTTTGGGATTCGTGTCAGCTGAATTTGTACAGGACACTAGGGTTTGTTATCGACCACATGCTGACGTGACAAGACGTGACAACCGAAAAGTGATCTGACCATTTCCTACCTTTCGAGAAATGGTTTGTTTCCATCGTCCTTTTTCTATACACGAGCAGCAATATAACCAGGACTGCCAGGAAGAACACTCGTCCACCAGTGGCGGTTCCGATAATCCCTCAAATAGGCAGACTAGCTGATTCTGTGCTTGCACCATCGTCGACTATGATCCTTACAAAGGTGTTGTTTGCGAATCTACAAGAAATGAAACGTAGAGTATTTCCGCAAGCCACCTGAACTCTCTATATTTGGAGAATTTGAAATAACTGTCGACTCCGGTACCTGATATGTGCCAAATTACATGACATTTGCTCCAAACTTCTTTCTAATAGATCTTGGTAATCCAGTGAAGTTGTTGTCCAGCCACCTTTAAGTACCAAGTTGGAAGTTGGAAAAAACATGTACTTTGGATGTTCCGAACATGTTCTTCTCCTCTAAGCGTGGATTTTTCACATCTTGTTGCAGATACAGATTTTCGAAAATCTTCGAAGACACTAATCTCTAATCAGTCTAATACGAAATGTTAATTAGTTAAAAGTCTAACGAAAGAAGAAAACATCACATAGGTATTGTGCTTTTTTAGGTTTTGGAGTAGCTGTAAGTAAGAATCATCCTCGGTTTTTGGGAAAAAGGATGTCACTAACAGAATGTAAACTCTGCTTTCTGGATCTAGATGGTTTGTAACATCTGTACTTACAATTGCGTTAGATTCTGAAAATATATCCTGCCCAGGAAATGTATCATTCCTGAGCAGATATATATACAAACATTCAAGTAAGATTGATAGATTAACAAAGTTTTACATCTAGAATTCTATCTGAGCACTCCGAAATACGGTGACAGTTTTATTTCACTTATATGTGAAATATAAGTCAAGTCAGGACTTTGAAAAACCTCCTTGAAAGTTGATCACGGATAAAGCTCTGTTGACACACGATAAAGAAAAACTTGTCAGGAATTCGAACTTAGTCTCTTGCAATAGTGTTACTCCACTTCCAATCTAAGGAATCCCGCCATTATAATTGTCATGATTAACTTTCCGCTTATAATTACCAAACAAAATAGCATGTTCGCATCTTCAATACATCCGGACTCAGGTCCTTACAGTCGTTCGCATCATATGATGAATGTATACATCAGAGAGTAGTTCAAAGGTAAAGTTGAAGAAGTAAAGGATACTCTATACAGTACGAAGCTTAAGTAATAGAACATACACTGATTGCAGATAAGACTCTTGCGTTTGAGTTTGACGATAATTTGGAGGCAGATCTGGTCCCGTGATACTATTGTATAGCAAATTCCTATGAATGAGGCAGATGTCAGTTCATGAATCTTCTTGTAACCAAAATTACTGTTTTCTTCAGTAAAATCACAGACGATGTCTTCGAGGTGAAATTTGATATAAGCGTTGAGAGCTGGGCACTAGAATATCAGAGCTGTTAAAAACTTCCAACGAAGACAAATTTGTCAAATGGGGAGAAATGATGCGAACATATTCTACGTAGCGAACATATTCTGGTGGTATGACTCTTACGATCTGACCACAGAGCGTAAGAGTCATACCACCAGAATACCATGCTTCTCTATTATATCAGACATTCATTCTGGTATTTCTTAGACACAAAATCGGAATTAGTAAAGGAACTGAAGTGAACTGGAGGTCTCATTTCAGTCCTTCAACATTTATGGTTTTCAAGAACTGGGACGACTAAAATAACCCGAACGCATTTGATCTATCTTATGTGCGCCGATAGATCATATTTATGGCATGAAATTCTGACTACAGTACTTTCAATTGTTTATGTGATCAAGTCCTGCTTTCAAAGTCTGGAACTGCTACGGGCTCTTCATTGACCTGAAAAGATGGATCGTATATAGTTCCAGTAGGCTAAAGTTAGATATCAACGCGAAATTTGTGAGCTACATTTTGATGGGGATCAAATATTCAAGAATTCAAAGCCATGCATGCGAGTCAAAAGCTGAAGATCAAGTAATCAACATTCTGTTTGCGTCATTCCATAGTAAGTTACCTCTTCTGCCTGAGCCCACATGTAAGGTAGGAACTGAACCATGAACAATCTGCATCAGACGACAAGTAGCAAAAAACTTGCAAAATGCTTGAAAAGTCTGTGGGTTATAAGGTGAAAGGAAAGAAATAGTCAATTTGCAGATTAATCTCGATTTAGTGACGCTTGGACTATCTTCGACAGAAGAATCAGTACAAGTGGCCTATCAGATATTTGGGAACTTACAGAAACTTGAGATTTTCATGTCGGAACAACGCTGGAGGTATTGATCCAGTCAATATGTTGCGATACAGTGGCCTGGAGTTAAAAAAGTCGAAAGTGAGACTCTTAGACTCATGATTCAACTTACTTTGTATACATTGACCTGAAACCAGGCTTTAACAACGCCAGGCTCTATCTGAGAAAAATTGACGTCCGACCATCTGCTGGCCGCAACCAGTGAATGTACTTTCTGATTGTAATGCCAATGTACTTACACAACTACTAGATCTATGGAGTTATTGAATTCCGGAGTAGGGCCATCAAGATTGTATTACCTGAATCCCTGCGTTTACCATGGAGGTCACTTTGTAGGGCTTTATAAACAACAACCTTGCACCCTCATGTCAAACTCGTTTCCCGAACTAAGTCTCTGACAATTCATTGCGGAGACGTAAAGAGTCAACGAGAATATACTAGTAGTCGATGCTGAACAAAGTGTTAAGATTTGCAAGAGGTCCCATGATTTTTTTACTTCCTTGGAAGACTGTTTTGTACGAAGTTGACACGCGTATCAGCTTTTCTGTTACAATAACGTTTGCTTCAATTTACAGTATACGGATCAAGACTCAGCTGTACAATAAAACTCTTAACAACCTCGTTATCGTAGTACACCAATTGACTTCCTCCGCTTTTCACAGATAAATGAAATTGCTGAAGAAATGTGTGTAGATTAGAAGCAAATACGGTAGGGATGATCAGTACAATGAATTAGTTTGCCAATGCTAACTTCAAATGATCGATTTCTGCCAAGCTATAGAGTAGATTATTCAGATGATCATAGTATAAGACTTGGAAAGTAGAAAGTATTTGTACCATCCCGACAGAAGATGAGATTTTTCAAGAGCAAAAGTTAGGCATGTGCATAAGAATAACACTGAAATAAATTGATAAATAGAGAAATGTGTGTGTGTGTATAATATATATGTATATATTATATTATTTGAATGAAATGTGACCTATAACCAACTACTCATATGTATTAAAGCGGGTCCTGTGTAGAACTGGTCCGGTTAGATTGTTGTCACTCAAGTCTCTGCACGAAGAATCAACATCGGAGAAATGACGGTGATGACGTTGCAACAGATTACCAGGATTTGTGTATTGCGAGGTTTCCTATCAAGTAGGATACGAGTAGAGCAACAACTTTCCAATTAGCTAATGATCTTCTGCATTTCAAACTTGAAAGGCGTACTGGATCATTCCTAGATAACCTCCAAGTTCCTTGTTCTGCGGAGATCTGGCACTATCCCAGATAGCTGATTGTGGTCTAGGCATCTGGAAAGTACATGAGCATCGTTACATGCAGTATACAATTTCAGAAAACACATTTCTTGTTAATTAGGTAGAAATTTACGAATTCAATTTATCAACTATAAACAGGGCTTGTAAACGTTCAGATCTGCACTATGAATCACACAGCTGAGGTGACACTTACAAAATTTAAAGCTTTCAATCATGCCGAATTTGCTGTAAACTAAATAATGTTTCAGGCTATATCCAGCTTTCTAGTAATAGAAGCTTCACGGCAGATGAAAATGTACGTCATGCGAGGTTTGAGCTTAATTAAGATCTTCGCCATCGTTTTGAAAAGTTCATAAGTATACAACGAAGATATCTAAAATACATTATTAAAAATCTCCCAGATTGGAAATTCTGCCTGTTATTTTATTTACCTGTCAACTTAATTGTTGCCGCAAAGGTTTTACTTATTGAACAACTTGAACACTTACTTGAACAACTTCACTAAGGTCGATGTAATACATTCCAGTTACATCGAATTGCAACCAGCAAGTTGAAATATTGGATCTAGTTAGCACTTCAATTGACAAGGTAAACATGTGAAAGTCAAATGATACAATCTGCACAAACTCGCTTTGGCAGTTGGGACGACGTAGGTTGTGGAGAATCTTACATTTCACGAAGATTCCTAATTGCACTCGGTATAGGTGTGCTCGATTTCCTAGTTGTCATAATTCTGCCACATGCCAGGAAATCACGCTGTCACAGAAATGTCGATTGCGTCCTTGCAAATTCAGAGTTCAACGCTTTTGAGCTGACGGACGCGTTTCCAAAAATTCCTTGCACAGACTCCTGACGTGTGTTGAACTCCTAGGAGTTGGAACAAGTTATTCAGTCTATACTGAGTCAAGGATCACCTGTCCAATTGGGCAGCCCAAGGGTGTTTCTCAGCCCATTGAGAGCATTTAATGAATGAAGCAGAACGCACTTGTCAAATTCGATCAGCCCAGTCGTTGGCAATGCATGTGCTTTTCTGGCTGATGCATCTACATGTGGACCAAAATTTGCAGAGGTGCACAATTGCAAAATGATACCAAACAACATTTGGGCTGAATCTCAGTGTGCGTGAATTATCATTTGATGGTTGAAGGAAGATCAGTGTCACGTGAGTAGGAAATCTAGGATACTACACTCTGTAGGGCGTAACAATGCGATCCCATTCTAGGGTGCATTAGGTCGACGGACAGGAACAAAAGGATCGACGCCACAAGGCGAACTGAGCTCCATCTCACATCAGACTGTTTGAATGTCGTCTACTAGCCATGGAAAACGGATCCCAAACGTTCAGATTTTCTTGTGACCGGATTTCTCCGATCATGAATTCGAAGCTCGTTGTGCATTCCAAGGATGGGTGTGAACCCAATTTTGAGCATGAACGAGTGCCGGCAACAAATTCTTCTCTCTCCACTTCTGTCTATCGTACAAGGGGATTCAACTTCTTTTCGAACTTTCTACCTCTTCTGATCATCAGTTTTTGAACCAAGCTCTACAATTTGGAAATCATTACGTCTAGACTATGTACTAGCTAATCAATGAGAAAGTAATCAAGTACTAGCTAGGGCATAAAATTGTCGCGAGGAACTTCAAGTGAGTGGTCTGGGGTTTTATAAGGTCTCAAGATTTCATCTCTGTCTCATCATTCCGAATCTCTTAGAACACGCCTAGATTCTCTGGTCAAAATGAAGTCCCAGGTCAAGTGTACATCATTGATCGTGAAATGAGTAGAATCTAGAACATGCGTCGAATATACATTTTTAAGGACTCGGAGACAGGAGATTATTGCACGCACGACTATTTGTTCCCAGGGCCATAAGGTTCATCGGCAGAGTGAGGATCGCTGGAGTGAGAATTATCTGAATAGAGATAAAAGTGCGCAGATGGCAAGAGTGCAGCCTGAAGCTAGGCTAGAAGGGCGAGAGGTGGAAGTGAGGTGACAGGAGATGTCCTCAATGCTCCCTCAGTGTAAAAAGCTACTACATGTTGAAAGATAGTGCATCAGATTGCATGAAAGCATGACCGACTGACGTTAACAATGAGGATTTGATACTATTTGCAAAGAATTTGCCAAAGTAGAGATTAAGTCCTTTCATACGTTATGCGGGAAGATGCATTGAGGTTGAAAACTTTTGATGCTTTCTTGCCATCACGATGAGATTACGTGTGACTGGGAATCTCAATCTATTAAAGGTATGTCACCTTTGAGTTTGGAGCGTTTGGAGCTGTCCTGTAAGGTGATGACAGATTCTGAAGTTGTCCATGTATATGCCTACCTTCTGACAATAATAGGAATAGTGCAGCTTTCGTGAGTATGGACGGTGGGGTGAAGCAGATTCCACAGAGGCAGCGGGCATAGACTGGGCCACAAACTAAAGCAAGATGAGATTGATGATTTCGTGGTCAGAATCTGATGTTTAGAAAGCCACTTTCGTTTTCTGTTCGAGTATCAGGCTGTAGATCTGCTCTATTACATACCCTTTCGATAAATTTTGTCACTTATGGAACTGGAAGGTGTGAGCACAGCAAACCTATATATACTTGACCGGACCTAGAATTATATGGCCCCACAAGCTTGCAAACGTCATCTACTTATCTGATAGACTCCACCTTCACCTGGAACTATTCATGAGAAAGTGAAACCAGTGTGCTCCTGCTGTTCTTACTGAGACGCTAAACGGGAACGGTTGGTTGCAGGATTCGTAGGTGAAAATGTGAGTTATGACCATTTCTTTAATCTGGACAGATATAATCCGAAGTGTACAACAAATGTAGTGCTTCACAAGTTGAAATTTGATAGACTTGAGACAATGACCACCCAAAATATACAATGTCGAGAGGAAATACAGTCAATTCTACTAATGTGCTTGCAACTCATCTAGATTACAAAATAGATTTAGGCTGTTGTACTGAAAGGTTCTGTTACTGCCTACAATTCACTCTAGCTTGTGCATGAGAACTCAGATAATTTCGTGAAGATGGCAGTATAATCTAGGCCAAAGAATGTGAAATTCAAGCAGCTTCTTTAGTTCCGATTCTGCACTCGAGGTTCAAGAAATAAACGTTTGTAATCACAAGAAAAGATTGGCTCCTCAATCCTTTCTCATATATGTACAAGTAAAATGTCTAACTGCCACTATTTCCCAACAATTAAAAAAACCACTGCCTGCCTGTCTTTGGATAGATCGTTGCCATTCATCGTTCACAAGGAGCGTTTTACACCGTGTGAACGCAATTTTCAGAGTTTTTAAGAACTTTCATTCCGATGCATCCGCAAAACTTTCTGGCAATCCCGACCCACAGCTTTATAATTTCTTTTCGTCGCTCCAATGTATCAGCGATGAAATTCTTAACCTCCTAAAGCCAACTCAACGAGTTTGTCCCCACGTTGTCACATTGCTCTAGGACCTACTGCACACACTTTAAGCTTTTACCTTCTTTGACCTCGCTGATCTACATGGACTACTTGACGTCGATGGTTAAACTTTTGAATCTTCGCTTTCTCAGATTGGAGCTCAGAACCTTTGAGCTTGTGCAAATCTTCACTTCTGTTAACTGATTTTTTTATGTTCATGATTGCTACAACTTACATAAATAACTGAAGAGAAAAATCAAATGAAACGAATCACGTGCATTTGTTTCAATTTTATTTTCCTACTCTTCTCGGTCTATTACGCATATTAACTCCATGTATCCATCTTCCTGGAGATCTTTATCTTAAATATTGGTGAGGTTCATGAACACCAAATTAAGATAACATTATTCTTGGTCTTTCACGCTAGATTTGGTAAATGAACCACGTTATTGACCTCCTTCTGTTTCGAAACTGGTCTCTGAATATCCTCAGGATCAGGGAGTTTTATTCCAACATCGAATCTGATAATACGGATTCCTGGACTTCACAAATAACTATACTCATTAACTCACGAGCCACGTTTGAAGATATCATCACTCTGGGTCAGCAGGGTTTTTACTTTTGAACTATATGTTGCGGCTAGAACTGATAGTGGACTCCCGTGTTGACACCCTCGCTTCGGTTTGGTACTTTTTCCTCTCCAATGGTATCAACCAATGCATTGGTGAAATAATATGACATCAATAGTAAAAAATATTTACTAGTTTCTTGTCTTCATTCCGAAGCTTCTCTACCATTTTCTCCACATTACTAGGGACCATAAACTAAATTAACCTTCACCAACCTCGTCACAAAACACTCTATCACGCGAACCTTGAGCATACTCGCGTGAGTGTTACTCTACCAGAATAATTAACTAGTTCAATGTGTGCATGATCTATAGTCTGAAATCATTTCTGAACAGATGAATCTTGATACAGCTTGTTACCTTCCTCTCGCGTGTTACAAACCACTTGGCCCTATTCAAACTGAACTTGGTGATCATCGTTCATCCTTCCCCATTGATGACATCTTGATCGTACCTGTAATCTCGCATCAGCGATTCCACCCATAGGAATAATAGTGCGCAACTTCTCACAACGTTCAAAAATTTTCAGTGTGAATGTACATCTTTCTACACTTCTCACATCTTTTACAAACAACCTGGAATATACTCACAATGCTGTAGGGGCAATAGTACCTTCATCTCCTTCCCAAGTATTATAGCCACATTGGGAGTCCATATCCTGTTTGGAAAAGGTTATGATCCAACTGTTGTGATTTAAGTAACAAACGAAAACAAATAATAATTATAAAATTATAAACGATTGTTCTACAGCTCTGAATTGCAGTCGTCTGATCCAGAGCCAATTTGGGTTCTAGTGGTTACAAGATTGCAGCTGGTCCACAGCAGTTGCATCTTAAGAAAAATGCGCGTCTCACGTAGTGCTGATACAATCCTGAGGTCGGCTTTCTCACCTGCTGGCACTAACATGTCATATGTCCTCATATGTTGATCGCTTGTGCTGAAGGTGCATCTTTGCCATATAGATTTATGCCATTTTGACTGTGACAAATTCGGTGTGACTGCCAGAGAATTCTCTCTTTGCCGCCCATTTGACATCGTCCATGAATCCTTAGATAGCTCTAACTCTACTAGCATTGGTTGAACTCTGAATGGTTTGAACAACGAAGCAAGCAGGCTCATGCATGCGGTTCAATGCACTTATAAGCAATCAAGGTTTTAAAACCCAATATCAGGGTCATCATCAAGTCCATCTGCAACTCACTTTTCCAGCTCCGACGGATTTCAACATTCCATTTTTACAACAGATCTTGACTCTACCATGTGACAGAAATTATACGCATGTCAGATTCTCCATAAAAAGAGAAGAAAGACGTCATCCTCCACTTTCAGGATATCTTGATCCCCATACTGACGTTTGTGGTTACGATGAAGCAAAGAATACTGATATGCAGATGTCTTTAACGCATCACTCCGTATCCCCTGTTGCGATGAAGCAAAGAATACCAAAATGCAGATGTCTTCAATGCATCACGCCCTATCCCCTGTTGCGATTCATATTGTTCAACGTCAAAGCTCGTCAAGTGTCACGTTGTGTAGGAAAGCTCTGTTGCGATCCATATTGTTCTAAGTCAAAGCTCGTTAATTATGCCACGTTGTGTAGGAAACCTCTTTCAAGGACCTGAGGATAAGAGAAAACCCTACATTGGAAGATCTCTTTGACCTGCACTGGACAAGTAGAAGGATTCAGATATATAAAAATAACAGGAGATGAGGTTAATATCGCAAAGAGTATTTGTAAGGTGAAGTTCTTCTTTAAGGTGCCATACTCCCGGAGAAATAAAAAGTTAAACCAAAAACTTGCATGTGGAGCAGTGATTACTTATAGTACGAGCAGAAATTTGACAGTAGATGACTTCCCATACATGATCTAGGTTCAATAATACGTGGTATTTCACCTTCAGTTGGAGCAGGAACAGAAGTCACTGAGATTAGTGCGCTGATTCAAACATGTGAAATCAGTTCTTCGAAGATTTCCAATATGTATGCAGCTCTTACTCCTGGCTGTAAGATAAATTGTGCTTCCTAGCTATTACTGAGCGGACTGTACTCAGCTAGGTGTGAAAACTTGGACTTCAGAGTCGATTTGTATGTGGGTAAAGTAATACGCTGGATTTAGATATGTGTGAAACAGTATTCAACCTGGACTGGGATTGTGAAATCAAACAGCGTATAAGAAGGATATTACAATGATCAAGGGATATTGAATATCAAAGAGAGTACCAATTTCAGCAGCAGAATGAGATTGATCAGATTGGATATAATTATGAAACGTCTTGAATTCCTGAACATGGTGTATCTTTCTGATCTCAATTACTTCTGTTTCATGCTATTTCAATTGGAGGCCAATAAGTTTCTACCGTGATTAGTTCCATGATTTCGATCTCTACGAACCTTCATACATAGCTGTTAGTGAAATTCGACCTATTTATTATATATTATATTTTCAAGCACTCCAATCCCCTCAGTACAGTATTTCACGAGCGGTTGCTTTCCAACTATATCCTTGGGCAAAATCCCAATACTCATGGGTGGCGTAAGTCTGGAGAGGCAAACTGAGCGGAACCAGCAAATAATATGGACATGTCAAGACGAGCTCAAGTCCCCCTCCATCGGACCCCGATGTAAGTCAGTACAAGGCCAAGTTGGTGCTCCAAACCTGTGCATGCATTGGATGACAATGCCTTCTAGAACTATGGATTTTCTCTAAAGGAGTTCGAGAAGGCAAGAGTCCACGTGTATCACTTCTATCAATAATCCAGGACTTGAGTGACGTCGAATTGAAAAAATTTCCTCGAGGACACTAGCCACCTCACAAGCTAACAGCACATCTGGGCTGCCAAGTCAACCATACACCAGATGGCTATACAGAATGTTCACATTCTGCTAGCTCGACTGGAATCCAGTCGAGCTAGCCGAGGGTCCGTGCATGCATGATTTGTCACAGGAAGAAACGATCAAACAATGCGGTGTCAAGGACTCACGGGAACGATCGAGGATAAGGTATGGTCGTTCCAACTTACAGACGTCGTACGAGGCCATAGGTAGAGGGAAATTAACCTGTACAGTCCTAAGTGCCTACCAAGTTCATCGGACAGGGACACACTCAATTCGTGGCATTGTCATCAAGGAGCTCATTAAAGTAGTTCCTTTGAAAAATAATGATGGTACGGCTGACAAAAGCTACACGATTTCCTCTAGTCATATGCTGGCACGTTATTATTTGATGATTGACTCCAGACTCGTCGATGTTCCCATCCCTGAGGGCAGAAGGTATATCTGAGAATGCAGAGGTAGATCTTTCTGATTGTGATGTGACTGGGCCCTAGCCCATCCTACCTATCCTGTTGGTTTTTCCCATGCAGTGATTGATGGGGTCTTCCCATCCACTTTTTCGAGTTTCTCGCGCTTGTCTACACGTAAGAGAAGTACTGTTCTGGATTTCGTTCTCAGCATTAAGATGTACAATTGTGTTGTATCAGAGTGCCCCGCAACAGTGACTTCATGTACTGTCCAGCATTAATTTCATGAGCTGCATGTTCAATGTGACTTACTGACTCCGATATCTTGTAAGCACCAGGCCTCATGACTTCCTGCTAGTGCAGTAGTCGAACTAGTCGGCAAGCCATCTCCGGATATTTGATATGTCAAAAGTTTATATTAGAAAGCTATGTATTTGTGCACATATGGATTTATATAAAGATCAGAAACATATAGCATTTATTAAATATAATCATAATTTAGAGTTTTTTAAAAGTAAAAGCATGTTGCACAGTGTAATAATTTAAAAATTTGAATGACAAAAAAATTTAACCTTACAAGTATTCAATTTCACACATACATACGTTAATAAAATTAATTTTGAATTGCATCAAAAAATGACAATGTAGTTTACAGAAGGTTCAAAACTATCTTTGAATAATCAGTTAATATTATAAATAATCTAAATGTCATCTAATTTTGTATGCTCTCACTGAATTTTTTTTAAGAATTTGGCTACAAAAATTATTCCGAAACTAAATTTTTTGAAAAAAAAACTTCAAAAAATATAAAAAAATTTGTTAGAAATAAGAACGAATAAATATAAGGAAAATTCAGGGAACCAAATAAATATTTTTAACACTGTTCATCTGAAATTTACATAAATTTATCAAAATTATTTCATTCTTCATCTTATTTTACAAATCTCAATCTTTAAAAGAGATTGTAGTCTATTTGTTCAACTATAAGTTGATCAAATCCAATTTAAATTAAATTAGATTGAATTTAAATTGAATAAGTTTTTAGCCCTTATTTATTTGATTTTCAATTGTACATATATAATTGATTAAGTGATTTTTTTTATAATATTAATTTCTAGTTTATTTTTTATTTAAATCATATTTTTTATGTGACATCAATCACTCGCAATTACCCAAAAAATGATAGAACTACTAATGATGGCGGAATTACTGTTGTCATATATATCCATCACGGTAAAAAATTTCTCATTTTGAAGATGATATGTGAATGAATCTATTATGCATTTTACTTCCTCACATCAATTGCTTAAAGGTTTCTTCCACATGGGGCTTGTAGATTATCCCACTATCTCTGGTTGAAAGAGAAGTGGAACTGCAATGAGACAGACAAGTTGTCCAATAAGAAATACATTCCTCTAGGAAATTCGACCCTACAGCATCTGATTCTGCACTTCGAGGGGATGTTTGAATTTTCCAGTACTTTTCTGGAAAAGTTGAGAAAGAAAGATAATGATACTTAGTTAAGAAAAAAAAACAATTTATTGAAACTTCAATACATCGAGTACAAAGGACGATGAGATATATAGATCAGATGCACTCACATAGGTAACGCGTAACTGTAAACTTCAAGTGAGGAAGTTACATCCGAAATATTAATATAATGAAAAAGGAACCTCAGGACATGCCAAATATGTCCTCACACCTAGGATATGTATATTTACAGCTCTGTAGCCCAGTCGCATGTGGAGATTCGCTCGTGTGAAAAGATGCGACTTATTGATGAACTGAGTGCTCACGTCAGGACAAGCTCATGACAAAACTCGTCGCCGTGGCTCAAGTGTACGTTGTCGGAAAATCGTCGAGATCTACACTCAGCCAAACAAGGGCTACATGATGATTGAATAAGGGCCACGAGGTGGGATCGACAATCAAATGACATATTTCGTAAGCTCTCCGGATAGAAGGTTCTTAAATGAGGCTTGCAGATACTGTAGTTGCAGTTGCAGATCTATCCGAAAGTGCAGCAGCAGTGCAAAGAGCATCGCAACGCTATTATACCACGAGATCTGGATTGTCTGGAAGGAAGGAATCGGGAATCAAGAACTTAGCACACCCGTGCGGGTTATGTCATTCTTTTAGTAAGGTTTCTTAGGCGTTAATAAATTACCTCTTTTTATTAAACAACTCTAGGATGGAAAAACGAAATAGTTACTGCACCGCACCAAAGCCTGTCTTTTCTGCTCTAACCCAATCCACCTTGCAGTGAATCTCGATCATAGCAGTGTACTGTATCCAATGCTGCAAAGACCATCCAAAAGGTTCACATAAAGTTTACATGGATATCTATGTCTATTTACACAGCCTTTCACTTTCACAGTCTTTTCAGGCTAATATCTTCTGTGCCTATTAAAGTGCTCGGATAGGGGATTCATGATGGGGTCTTCCCGTCCTTTTTGCTGTATTTCTGGCTCGTCCTTGTAATTTTGCGGCTTACATCTACTCTTGCTGAAGATGACTACCGTAGTTCCATGCTTAGCCTTGCCTACAGAACTTGTCCTCGTATGCGGAGGATTGTTCAGAAAAGTCTATTCCTTTTCTCACGTCGGTCAGATGCTATATGGGACGGGCTGGCTTACTCTCCTTTATCGTACAGATGTCTCTTCTATGTCAACCTTTCTACATGGAACGATGTGGCATACAAAGAGTTTCTGTCTGGATACTACTTGAGCTCTTTTCAGTCATTTCAGTAGTATCCATGGGTGATATTATGTTTATATTTATCCTTGAGTTTAAGTTTTATTGAAAACTATGGACAATTCTAGAGATTTGTCCATAGTTGGTTTAGGATGGTGAATAAGTTTTCTCAAGTTTGAGGAAATCAGGTTCTTTACGCTCCAGTACTTTTGTTAGTTTAATTTCGTTGGATTTAATCAGCATTATATCGAATATTTATTTCAAAAATTATTCTCTTTAACATCTACTCATGTGAGGTGGTACATTATGAATTTTGGCTTTGTTCGTGGTACTCTTTCCACTTGCAAAGTCAAAAATTCAGTCAAAAATTAAGAAAAACCTAAAAAGATTATATGCTACCACCACACATGAAAAGATAATGGATATACTTCTGTCAGTTTTATGATTCTTTTGCTAGAGAAGGCCTCGATTTTACTTCACATGGTCAACCGGAGTAATACTTGATATTTCATGAACAATGTGCAGGACTCTGCTGATTTGGCAATTGTCAAATTAGTCATAGATCAATCTATCATGGCATCAGCCAGCTTTTATTTATGACAAATATGACCATAATTTTAATCTGTTGGAATTTACTTGAGTTACTTACAATGCCGATGTACTCGAGTGACAAATCCATTAAGCACAATCTGTATTCATCTTTCTCCCAGCTAACCACGGAAAAATCATACTCCACACACCTAGTAATAAGATGTAGACAGGAAAGCCTCCAGCAAACAAACACAATTTGGGAAATTGAAGTTCAAAAGTAATGCATGCTTCATGGATTTTGACGGATTCCAACATTTGATCCACTATTTTCCCTTGATGAGGACATATTCTCTCTCTCCCAATCAATAAAAATATCTTCAGTTTCAAATCAATATTGTGTCGATGATGTTTACGTTGATATCAACAAATCACTAGATGCCAACAAAATGAGCATAGATAGAAGAAAGTAGTAGTATCAAAGAAAGTTTAATTGAAGTCTAGCTACAAAGCATGATACTCACTACACTTCATCAAGTGTTGGCTTTCAAGATGCTATGAGTACCGCTCTGTTCGATGAGGAACTTTAAAGTATTTGTGGTTCAAACTGGCTTGCACTTTTGTCCAACTTTTTTTTCACGGCCCCATACTTGGCAAAAGCCACACAAAACCCATGTAACTACATTAGAAGATAATTTTTGCGTGAAGATCTTTAACCCATACTCAAGTTTGTGAGAAATAGATAATGACTTTTCACGCTTCTTTGACAACATTTCATCAACAACAACTTGTCATCGACGTACAAGAGCAAACAACAATAAAAACAACAACTTTTTGATAATGGACAAGAGCAGACTCGAGCTTCTAATCTTATATATGGCATCAAAAATTGTTAATGACAAATGTGGCATGAGCATTTTCCAATGTCATTTTTTAAGATGACTAATAATGTGTCATGAAACATAAAACTCATGATGAAATTATACTTGAGTAGATTTGTTGAAAACAAACTGCACCTTAAGTGTTCATGTGAATTTATTTTGTTGAGATTAACTCCAATTAAGTAGTAACCTTTGACCTAGCTATTCATAGCTAGGTCAGAGGTTACTACTTAATTGGAGTTAATCAATCGCATGGACTGGGGATAAATACCTTGAGGTTCGCTCTATACATAGAGTCTTTCTGGACATGACCTAGACGTAAAGTGCAACGTGTTCTCGGTGGACGTGAGGGTGAATCACATTACATCGTGTCTTGACTTGGCTTGAATGTGTCGTTATGTTTATGGGGTTTACAATTGGTTTCAGTGCACGTGATTTTGACGAGAGAGTCTTTAATTTTTTTCTTAACAATTTTATGATGAAGGAGATTTGTTAAATTCAAAAGATTCAAGCTAGTAGCTCAAAGGAATTGAGCACCTTATGAAAGACATCATCGACATCCATTGGCACAAGATATTTAACCTCCTCAACATAAACAATACTGAGGATGTACAATTTAAATGCCGAGACAATCATGACTGTGAGAACACGTTTGCTGTCTCTAGAAGTGTCAAAAGTGTACGCTAGGGTATACAGAGAGATCGTAGCATCGTGAAGCCATCCTTGGCGTCGCTGAAAACCTCAAGTGGGAGTGATGCAGTATCTGCATGCTAGCAAGAGAGTCCTATTAGTACCGCTGTTGCAGCAAAAAGTGCCAACTTCTACCAATTCAATTCAATAGGACTTAGCAAAGGAAGTTCCAATCTGCGACTTGGAAAACTTCTAACCTTGGGGAGAATAATCTGCTTTGGCCATCTGCGCAGCTGACAAGCCAAACAGGACCATGTACATCAACACTCTTCTTTGACTGCCAGCAAAAAGTTACTTCGGATCAAATGCCTGTTAGAACAATAGATGCTTAATTGTTCCCAGCCACTCGAGTCGGCCTCCTCAGCCAACCCCTTGGTCCCTGCGCAGACTTTTGATCTCCAGTCGGAAGACATTCTGAACAACCTTGACATGGTTGATGATTCACTAGTCTCAAAAACCCAAACCCATTGACATTTTGACAGTTCAATTTGCAGCAACACACGTTCCACCGATAGGGCCATTCCGCTGCTCCCAATTTTTTAGCAGCGGTTGCACTTCTTTCTTCAACTTTGGGGACATCAAGAACTGACTTCCCTTTTGCTGATCTTCAACTGCACACGGCGGCGGCAGTTGGATCTAGCGTCTAGGAGCGCGCCGGGTTGAGAAACGAGAAAGAATTCAAAACTCCATTTCCTCGTGACAATGTCAAAAGTTGCAGATGTGAATTCTTGGAGCGACGAACCCCTAAACGGCAAAGCAACCAGGTCTTACCAAACAGGAAAATTTGGCAGTGTGGCGGATCCCCCATCCCCATCTCCTCCCAGGTTGGACGGCGGGTAGTCGAAGCGGGGCGAGCCAACAGCGAGCAGCAAGGATAGAGTGGCGATGGACCCCACCCTTTGAGTAGCAGGGTGACGCCACGTAGAAGGCCCTTCGCTTGCGCGGCAGGGTCAGTGAGGTGCAAGCATCATCATCCTTTGAGCGGCAACGTGAGCGGCCGAGCATCCGTCGCGCAGCAAGGCTCCCTTCTCCCCTCTCCGAACGGCGGCCAGCAAGCGGAAGGCTCGAGCGGTTTGCTGCAGACGGACTATGCGCCGGAACGACAGGGATGAGCACAAGCCGAGAGCCGAGTGGTGGCAACGAGGCGGCAACTCCCCCGTCAACCACGGTCGGCAAGACGGACCGCAGTCGGCTAGGCACACCGCGGTAGGTGGGGCGACCGCAATGGTCCAGGCAAACTGCAGTAGACGCTAACCATAGTCGACCGGATGCATAACGTTAGGCAAGACGAACGTAATCGGCCGGGCCAACTGCGGTCGGTGAGATAACCGTGATAAGCAAGGCAACCGTGGTAGGCAGCAAAATTGTGATCAGCATGTCAACCGCGCTCAACGGATGATCGATAATGATAGTGACTGTGATGTCTGACGGTGACAGTTGACGGCAAATCAGCGGTCACGGGCAATTGTAATGGTGACGGTCGGGGACAACGGTGACGAAATATTTTGTTTGTAAATATTCTATCCTCAAGAATCTTCATCATAATATAGGCAAATTGGGTATTGTTGGATAGCTCTTGACGCTACTAAAGCACATGAAACATTTTCAAGAGTTGAAAGCTGACCCAAACGTAGAATATTGCCCCGGAAGTTACTTTTGTATCTAGAATTTTTATGAGAGACGGTAAGGCGTGGACGTATTAAGTCGTGAGCAATGATGAGTAGCAAGCGCAGTAAGACATGGACGCACTATGGCATGGACGTAGTAAGGCGTGAACTTAGTAAGGCATGGACTTAGTAAGTCGCGGAAGACGATGAGTCACGGACGTAGTAAGACGTAAACGCAGTAAATCGTGGGTAACGATTAGTCGTGGGCGACGGTTTTGGTAAGTTGCGAGCGTAGTCAATCACAAGCGATGGTAATAGTTAGTCGCGGGCGCAGTAAGTCGATGAGCGACAATTTTGATAGATCGCGGGCGCAATCAATCGTGAACAATGGTTTTGGTAGATCGCAGGCGCAGTTAGTTGTGTCTGACACTTAGTTGCGGGCGCAGTCAACCATGGACGACGGTAGTGGTTAGTCGCGGGTGCACTAAATCGTGGACGACGGTTTTGGTAAGTCGTGGACGCAATCAATCGCGGACGACGGTAAGGATTAGTCGCATGCACAATTAGTTGCGGGTGACGCCGACCATCGCAGGCACAGTTAGTCGTGGGCGACGGTGAGGTCTAGTCACAAGTGATATGCTAGTCGCGGGTGCTATCAGTTTCGGGCAGCGTGAGGCCAGTCGTGAGCGCAGTCAATCGCGGGCGACGATAACGATTAGTCTTGAGCGATATTTAGTCGTGGACGACAGTGAGAAACAGTCATGGGTGACAGTTAGTTATGGGCGCAGTTAGTCACTGGCGACAGTGAGGGACAGTCACTGGTGATAGTAAGTCGTGACTGTGAAAGATTGGCACGGATGACAGCTAGTAGATTGTAAGGTTCTTGTCAGTAGGTGTGTGACTTTTAATGAATCCAGATCGCGCATGTGTCTTTCAATGAGACTAGTTCATTGAAAGAGGAGGAGATGCTTTAAAGATCTCCTTACTACAAGTGAAAATCTACGCTCACAACTATGGGTGTGTAAGAATTTGATCATTATGAAATTAATGATCAAGATGACCACGATTTTAGGTTATGTATAGTAGAGTATAGTACGACGATATCATGTAATATTCAGAAAATAGTGTTTGATAAAATGATTGAGCTAGTGAAGATTAACAATAAATTCAATCTGGCTGATGCGTTGATCAAAGTTATTTCTTTGGAAAGTTTCAATTGACACTATTCTGTTATGTAGGTTGTACATGAGGAGTAGAGTTAGATTTTGCTAACATAGTATCTTCAATTATCTCTTTATATATTTACTCTATCTTGTGATGGCTACGTCTTAGTTCTAGTTAACTCTTGTGTAAAGAAGTCTTTGTATTAGGTTTCTTTCTAAAACATCCTGCAGAGTAATTATATAGTTTACAAGAATTTTGTATTGTCTATGCTCGTTGTTAGTTAACTCTTAATGTCATATTCTATCATGTTATGGTTACGATTTAGTTCTCGTTAGTTCTTTTGTAAAGAGTGGCTCTTATGTTAGGATTTTGTCTAGAACTTACCACAGAATAATGATGTGTGTTTCAGAGTTTATAGTTACTTAACTAGAGTTAAGGCGAAGATTGTTGAGGTTAACTTCAATTAAGGAATAATTTCGGGGCCTAGCTATTTATAGCCAGGACGGTCGCCTGGATTGAGGATTAATACCTTAGGGTTCGTTCCGTATCGTCGTCTGGACATGATTTAGAAGTAAAGTGCAGCGAGGGGTGAATCACGCTACATTGTGTCTCGACTTGGCTTGAATGTATTGTTATGTTATTGGGTTTACATATTTATCATTTAATTAAATATGCTTTTTGGAAATCTAAAATTTATATTGTTATGATTATTATAATTTTCATGCTTCATGCGAAGCTTAGAAATGTTTTTTTTTTTTACTATTGATAACATAGATGAAAAACATGATTTTAAATCTTATATTTTCAAGATGATGTGTACTTGATATAAATAGTAGCATGATGAACATATGTAACTGATCGTTATTTCTATAAAAACTGAGTATAGAATGAGCTCGTTGGAAAAAACTATACATATTGCATAAGTCAAAAATCAATTTTTGCTATCAAATACTGCAAATTCTGCTATATTGTGATCATGTAGGATTTATGCTGCATACTAGAGATGCTAAAAAACACACAAAAATTATATCTTATTTGAATGATTAATAACAATATATACTTTTGTATGATTTGGAGCATTGTATTAGGGTTTCAACACAAGTAAAATGTAAATCATCACAACGGAGAGAAAAAACACTTGTTCTTCTATGTCAATAACAGAAATATTTTATTCATAATCTCTAGGTTTTTATCATCAAGATCTACAAGCAGCTTATATATAGAATGATAAAATAATTCTAGGCATACTAGCTAGAGTAACACTAAAAATCTTCCACTTGATTCATATCTTGGTATTTATTACTTTTATAAAAGTTATGATTTTTTGGAGAAAAGTCCTTGAATTGTACATAACATAAGTCTCTCTATAATCCAAAGTTAATTAGAACTAAGCCATAGCCAAAATGTGATAGAGAATAATTATAGATAAGAGTTAAAATATTGATAAAAAAATCTTTACATGTGCTACTTATGCAAAACTTGCAAAATAACATATTACCTTCTAAATTATATTTTTAAGCAATAATCTTAATCATTGCATCAGATGAATCAAGTTTACTATCAATCTTGACTTGCTTAACCTTCTCATTAAAAACAAACTCTGTGGAAAAATGATATAAGATGTATATTATGTTGATCATCATTTGATTTCCTGCCAGATGTAATGCAATTTGACAATCATAATAAAGATTGACAATTTTTATTTGATCCCAAATAATGATATTCAATCAAATAATTTTTTTGATATATCTGCTGCCGTTACATATTTGGCTTTTGTACTTGACTAAGCTATGCATTTGTACAAAGTAGATATCCAACAACATCAAGTGTAAACAAGAAATCAATTATGGAACTTTGTCATAGTCATCATCAGTCTGGTATTATAATGATTTCATATAGTGTTATTAACCTTCAAACAAAAAGAACATGATACTAAATAGGATTTATCATTTTTCATTAAAACTAAGTTGTTGAATCCATCCACAGATCATGAAATACATCAATGTGATCTTGATTTTTCACATCTGAATTTTTCATCTTGAAGCTTATTGACTTCAAATAAACTGAAAATAAATTGAAAAATATTTGAATTAAAAAATTTGCTTAAATTTTTTTGGAATAATTAACTTAATTATCATTCTCATCAACTTGCTTCAAAAAAACTCTCATATCATAAGTATCAAAAAGTTGTGTATTTGCAAAACAAGAATGTGATCACTGACAATTAGCATCAAGACTCAACTTCAAGAAACATTTATGAACGGCAATGTGAACTTTCAACCAAGTCAATGATTTTTTCCATTTGTCAGAAAAAATTAAGAAAAAAATATTTTTAATCACTAATAAAAAAAGTACTAGTATGTAAACATAGAGTATGGCATTGACTTTTTTGAATCAATATATGATCTAAATAAATTAGAGAAATGTTTTTAAAAAAGGTCTATCCAATTGCTCAAAGTAAAACTATCCAAAGAGAAATAGATTTTTTCACACAAATATGAAATACATGATAAAATAAAGTTCAATGAAAACCTGAATCGAGATTAAAAAAAATGGGTGACAAGGTAAAACTTGAATCAATCACTCACATACTTGCTACTTGCAAATGAGACACAAGATAAAAATGCCAGAATACTTAGCTTTGTTTATTCCCTAGAGTGTCAAAATACTTCTCAATTATGTAATAAAAAATCTTGTCAAAGTCTGATGTGTCTCAAAGAATGTCTTGAGGCTGTCTAACTAAAGCCTCATTGTCATATTATGACATTTCAGCACGATACAAACATTAGCAAAGGTATGTTTAGTAGGAGTGGAAATTGCTAGCCCTACAATCTTATGAAACCCAACTAGGAGTTACATATTGCAAACAATCTATCTCCTTATAGCCATCGTTAGAACCTTTGAAACTTCCTTCTCTATTAGTCTCTTGTCCTGGTAGAATAGATCGCTGCTAATTAGTTAGAAAGGAAAAAAAGAATAAGAAACAAAAAGAAAAATAGGGAAGAGATCTAATGCAAAAAAACATCATCAAGAGACCGATATTATTTTCAAGTGCTAAGTTTCAAATTTCAAATGTGAACTATCCATCAATAATGATGTATTGTATGATGATGATAGATTACGATATCTTTTTGTCTTCAGACGTGATTGATTAGTCAATTTATTAAATGATCTATTCATAAAGTGATTGATTAGTCAATCTATTAAATGATCTTTTCATAAAGTGATTGATTAGTCAATCTATTAAATGATCTTTTCATAAAGTGAATACTATTCTGCTTGAATATAGTAGATCTAAAGAGGAAAAATTCGCATTCTGATCTTCTTTTGTTCCTTGGCAGGCAAGCAATGAACAAATTAGAGAGCGAGAGATTTTAGAGGAATGTTGATCCTACAAATCATGTCATACAAAATCTAACATCAATCTTACATATAGCATAAATAAACCACTGAAACCATTTGATGGACTTATTCTTTTTGGCTTGGGCTCTCTCTAATACAAACTGTTAGTGATTCATCATGAGCAAAAATGAATATAATCACAACCAATAGAAAAAAAACGTAAATTCAAATCAGTAAAGATACGTTCATTATATTCTAAATCATCTAATAAAAAAATACTATATTTTTGTCACAAGGAGCTACACCTAGCCCTCATAAATAGTGACAAATTAATCCAAGTCTTACTAACTAGAGAAATGCTCATCCTAGTTAACAAAATCACAATCAATCAACAACAACAAATATTACTATCTGATTTTAGACTTTCATTTAAAAGAATTAAAATTTTGTCTATCAATTTTTCTTTTAAATTTTATTATATATTGATTCTTTTAAAGAACCTGTCAGAGTTTTTATAAAATTTATTTTTGATCAAATCAGTCATATATTGGATTTTAATCTTCTTTAAATTAAACACACAATAAGCATGAAAGTGTGGATTTCAAAAGATTTTATTACTTCTTTTTAGTGTTACAATTATTTGAATATTGTAATCATCTTGATGACATGATCATTTTTCTTGAATGATCAAGTCATGAAGTTGAGAGTTAGCATTTTTGCATTTGATTAACATTTTATAATTTCAAAAAAATTCAATTTTCTTTAAGATAAATATATCAATAAAAATTTTATTTATATTATTGCATATAGTTTTATACTTAAAAAAATATTAATGTAGGTGTCAGCTTTTGACAAGCCTCAATTATTTCAACATTTTATTGATTGATTTTTTATAAATATGAGATTGAATCTTCAAAAAAATGTAAGAAATTTTTTATATAATCCAGAATTGATAATAAATAATGATGTATAATAATGATAATTTTACCAAGTAATGTTAATTTTTCATGATTTATGATAAATTTTTATGTTCTTTGAATGGATTATTGCAAGCTATACTTTAATTTAGAATTAATGACATGTGCATGGTGAGCTTGTCAAAAAAATTTAAATGAGTTAATATGTATTTCATTTTATTTGAACAAAATATACTCGTATTAAATTATTTTTATTAAAAAGAATATTAATGTAACATACATAAAATAAAGTTCATACTTGATTACTTAAGTACCAAGTTTCATCTTGTGGTTTTGATAGTCACAATTTAATCAATTTTGTTTAGAATCATAATATATGAAACGCGTTATCTTAATATAACAGTTAAAATTCTCATAATTTTACTACCAAGTTTGATCTTGTGTGTATTCTAAGTCCAACAATTAAAAAATTTCAAGCTTTAATCAAATCAAATTACACCAACATAAGAATTATGCAATCTTGATATTGCCGTAGTCTACAAAAAATGTCAATTTTTTCTTAAATTTCTGTGCAGTTTATACAGTAGAAAATCATAGTCCATCATGATAAACTTACAATCTCAGCTAGCATCATTGAAGAATAATTAGAGTCTTAATTTATTCCTTGTTATACTCAAGCCAAATGATAGTGAAGATGTTAAGTGTAAAGATGTTATATCATAGATTTTTGTTTGATGATGCGATCAAATTGAAACTACAATAGCATTTTATTTTGATTTTGATCACCAGTACGCATCTTCATTATTTACTTGTAAATGCTTCATAAATTTAAACGTCACTAGGTTACATTAAGAGTCATAAAAAAGAATTATACAATGTTTTGTATATAACTAGATTACATACTTATCATTGTTAGAACCAAAACATGGAGTTTAACTATAGATTGTGGATCAGAGATAATTTTACTATGTCGCAAGTCTATAGACTAATTTTATAGAGGTAGCATGCATATTCCTCCTACTTCACAGTAATTAGTTCACACATAGGGGTTTGAATTTTGATAGATTTCTAATTGTGTTGATGATGTGTTGTGGTAATAATTCCTAGATAAATCATGATTTTGAACTTGAGGTTATCTCTTTTACTTCATGGGGTATGATGGAGTGATTTTTAACCAAGGCTTACAATGGAGTTATGCAGAGTGCTTTGTCATTTTAATGACATGATGCCCAAGGCTAGACTACAAGGACTCAGGGTATACAAGTTAACCATGGATATCACTTTTTTATATAATGTGTATTTATTGCTCTCTTGAGTATAATCCTACGTGTAATCAAACGGATCAAGTCATGTCAGCTGAACTCACCGTTTTATTGTATCACTAAAAAATTCTAGGTGCACTGTAATGGCCGCTATGTAATGGACGCTATGGACCCACCTTATTTCATCATTTTGACTTTGATCGGCTTCACTCCTTTTGCTATATTAGGAACCCTTGTTTCATTTTCTTTGGGTATCTAAGTGGTTTACACTCACTTGTGATTGTACGAATATATATTTTGCAAGGAAAACATATAATAAATCACCATGAAGACCAACGTTTGACAAGAAATTCGATACATATGTTCTCCATCATTGTACTTTGGGATCCGAGTTGTTTTTATTGGCTTAAAAACTTGGTAGTATCGAATATAGGTTTTCATGATATGCACTCATGCATTTCAACATTTTAAGTACAACTTGAGCGAATGAAAGTTTTGTACGATGAGATTTGCCTTTTCTCCAAATCAAGTAGAGGATTTGGGGAGAAGAGCCATCATTTTCTTTTTCACGGATTGTTGAAACTTCAATTCTTCACCATACGGCTGAAAACGAAAGATTTTGGATGGCGTTATCGTGCCATGAAGCAGAGTTTGAGTACAGTCTGATTGAGTGCCCTTAGGTTAGCCCTGTAATACCCAGCGTCAGAACACATTACTGTTCGCATGAACTTGGCATTCTACTCAAAGTTACTCACTCTTAATATTTGTAAGGCTTAGATCTGATAGTACGGCGTCTGGAGAAGATTAGAAAGCTGCAGGACTTAGTTCAGACTTCAGCTGGTATATGTCATTTAAGCACTGCCTTCGGGTACACCCAAATTCATCTGACATTTCATGGAAATGTTCTTAAACTAAAGTTAAGGGAATTTCCGAAAATACTTAAAAGTCAAATATGGAGCCATTTCTGTAACTTGGAAAAACAAAGCATTGTTCTTCAGGAATGGGTTACAGTTCGCATTATGGTCCAACCTAACATGGAAACTACTGGAAATCACATGGGGCCAAATCACTGCAATTCATTCGTACTGTGTTGAACCACTGCAATTTAGTGATAACCAGCACCAGCAGTGTCCCACGGACTCCTCGTGCACCTCCTTCAGATTCGTGAATGTCCCAAGTATAAGAACCGTTCAAAGAGAGCATTGTATTCAGACAGACCCATTCTCTCTCTCCCAGTCCTGGATCTATGGCAAGCTCAGTAGCTTCTGGTAAAGGATCCCCAACTTTCTCCATTCTGCTTCACGTTTAAACTTCGTACATTGAACGCATACACGAGCTTTGAATCCCATATGATAGCAAACATCAGAGCAGTCAGCTGCTTTTGCACAATTTGTTTCGAGGAATCATGGATGGTCTTGATCTGTGGCTGGCCATGGTTATGATTTAAAATCTCATTTCTCATGCTTCATCTAATGTCTAATTTTGGCTCGGCTTCAACACTAAAATTGTTTCTCGTTATTTTCCTATTGCAGGTTCATCTCTCAAGATGGCGTTGTCTACGAGGGCAGTCTTTCTGCTGCTCTTGTCTACCTTGGTACTATACCATGGTCAGGCTTCTTCCAACGGAGATACTGTCACTCGGAGAATTCAGCATGGATTCAAGGACGTCACAAATACGGCCGAGACGTTGAGAATTGCAGCAGAGAACATCGACATGTTCAACGCCCCCCAGCAGGGCATCTCTATCGCTCAAGGACTCGCAGCCATCAATGCCAAGATTGGTCATGGCATCGAAAAGATGAAGACTGAGACTTTACCTGCACTCTCAGACTCGGACGCAAACCTCGTTGTGGAATCTCTCAAGGAATTTGTTAAAGTTCACAAGGCAATGCTCCATCTTGTCATCGAGAAGACCGAGCTCCCAGCTATGATTGCCTCCTTCGATCCTATCAGGATGACACTTGTGAATATGGACGACGTTGTCTGCAGCTTGGCCTCTGATATTGTCCAGCTTATTCCAACCCAAAGGCCAGCTGCACAGAAGCAATTTGCTGACCTCCATGACACCCTTCAAGACGCCGTGCGCAAGTACAGCATGTCTTTGGGAACAACTGAATCAGACGGTGCTCTCACGGCCACCACGGCGAAGATCATCGAGGGACTGAAGACTGTCACAGACATGTCCGACAAGCTCCGAGTGGCGACTGAGAAGATCAACATTTTCAACGCAGCTCAGCAGGGTGTTGTCATCGCCACCGGATTCACAACGATCATCCAGAAAGTCTCGGAAGGGATTGTCCGAGTGGACAGAGTCACCTCAGGTCCGCTTCCAGACGCAGATGCGCAGCTCGTTGTCGACGCCCTCACCACATTCGTGAAGGTGCACCAGGCCTTGCTCAATGTTGTCATCGGAAAGCACGGCATCATCGCCATGGTTCCCTTCTTCGAGCCCATTCGGATCGCTCTCGTGAGTCTAGAGGCCGTGATCGACAGACTGGCGTTCGACTTGATTGCTCTAATTCCTACTCAGAAGAACTCTGCAACCATTCAGTTCCAAACGCTCGACGTCACCCTGGACAAGGCCGTGAAGACCTACAGCTACAGCCTGGAATCAGCCGAATCAGAAGCTGCTCTCACCGCCACCACGGCGAAGATCATCGAGGGGCTGACGACTGTCACAGACATGTCCGACAAGCTCCGAGTTGCGACTGAGAAAATCAACATATTCAACGCAGCTCAGCAGGGTGTGGTCATCGCCACCGGATTCACCACGATCATCCAGAAAGTGTCCGAGGGCATCATCAGAGTCGACAGAGTCACCTCAGGTCCGCTTCCAGATGCCGATGCGCAGCTCGTTGTCGACGCACTCACCACATTCGTCAAGGTCCACCAGGCCTTGCTCAATGTTGTCATCGGAAAGCACGGCATCATCGCCATGGTCCCCTTCTTCGAGCCCATTCGGATCGCTCTCGTGAGTCTAGAGGCCGTGATCGACAGGCTGGCGTTCGACTTGATTGCTCTAATTCCTACTCAGAAGAACTCTGCAACCATTCAGTTCCAAACGCTCGACGTCACCCTGGACAAGGCCGTGAAGACCTACAGCTACAGCCTGGAATCAGCCGAGTCAGATGCCGCTCTCACGGCCACCACGGCGAAGATCATCGAGGGACTGAAGACTGTCACAGATATGTCCGACAAGCTCCGAGTCGCAACTGAGAAGATCAACATTTTCAACGCAGCTCAACAGGGTGTGGTCATCGCCACCGGATTCACGACGATCATCCAGAAAGTCTCGGAAGGTATTGTCCGAGTGGACAGAGTCACCTCAGGTCCGCTTCCAGACGCAGATGCGCAACTCGTTGTGGACGCCCTCACCACATTCGTCAAGGTCCACCAAGCCTTGCTCAATGTCGTCATCGGAAAGCACGGTATCATCGCCATGGTTCCCTTCTTCGAGCCCATTCGGATCGCTCTCGTGAGTCTAGAGGCCGTGATCGACAGACTGGCGTTCGACTTGATTGCTCTAATTCCTACTCAGAAGAACTCTGCAACCATTCAGTTCCAAACGCTCGACGTCACTCTGGACAAGGCCGTGAAGACCTACAGCTACAGCCTGGAATCAGCTGAATCAGATGCCGCTCTCACCGCCACCACAGCGAAGATCATTGAGGGACTGACGACTGTCACAGATATGTCCGACAAGCTCCGAATCGCAACTGAGAAGATCAACATTTTCAACGCAGCCCAACAGGGTGTGGTCATCGCCACCGGATTCACGACTATCATCCAGAAAGTGTCCGAGGGGATCGTCAGAGTCGACAGAGTCACCTCAGGTCCGCTTCCAGACGCAGATGCGCAGCTCGTTGTCGACGCCCTCACCACATTCGTCAAGGTCCATCAAGCCTTACTCAACGTGGTCATAGGAAAGCACGGCATTGTGGCCATGGTCCCCTTCTTCGAGCCCATTAGGATCGCTCTCGTGGGTCTAGAGGCCGTGATCGACAGGCTGGCCTTCGACTTGATTGCTCTAATTCCTACTCAGAAGAACTCTGCAACCATTCAGTTCCAAACGCTCGACGTCACCCTGGACAAGGCCGTGAAGACATACAGCTACAGCCTGGAATCAGCCGAATCAGATGCCGCTCTCACCGCCACCACGGCGAAGATCATCGAGGGACTGAAGACTGTCACAGACATGTCCGACAAGCTCCGAGTCGCAACTGAGAAGATCAACATTTTCAATGCCCCTCAGCAGGGTGTGGTCATTGCCACCGGATTCACCACGATCATCCAGAAAGTGTCCGAGGGCATCGTCAGAGTCGACAGGGTCACCTCAGGTCCGCTTCCAGACGCAGATGCGCAGCTCGTTGTCGACGCCCTCACCACATTCGTCAAGGTCCACCAAGCCTTGCTCAATGTCGTCATCGGAAAGCACGGCATCGTCGCCATGGTCCCGTTCTTCGAGCCCATTAGGATCGCTCTCGTGGGTCTAGAAGCCGTGATTGACAGGTTGGCCTTCGACTTGATTGCTCTAATTCCTACTCAGAAGAACTCTGCAACCATTCAGTTCCAAACGCTCGACGTCACCCTGGAGAAGGCCGTGAAGACCTACAGCTACAGCCTGGAATCAGCCGAGTCAGATGCCGCTCTCACGGCCACCACGGCGAAGATCATCGAGGGACTGAAGACTGTCACAGACATGTCCGACAAGCTCCGAGTGGCGACTGAGAAGATCAACATTTTCAATGCAGCTCAGCAGGGTGTGGTCATCGCCACCGGATTCACGACGATCATCCAGAAAGTCTCGGAAGGGATTGTCCGAGTGGATAGAGTCACCTCAGGTCCGCTTCCAGACGCAGATGCGCAGCTCGTTGTGGACGCCCTCACCACATTCGTGAAGGTCCACCAGGCCTTGCTCAATGTTGTCATCGGAAAGCACGGCATCATCGCCATGGTTCCCTTCTTCGAGCCCATTCGGATCGCTCTCGTGAGTCTAGAGGCCGTGATCGACAGGCTGGCGTTCGACTTGATTGCTCTAATTCCTACTCAGAAGAATTCTGCAACCATTCAGTTCCAAACACTCGACGTGACCCTGGACAAGGCCGTGAAGACTTACAGCTACAGCCTGGAATCAGCTTCAGATGCTAAAACCGGGAGTCCTGTCATGGAGAAGATCGGAAACGGTATCAAAACTGTTACAGACATGTCGGTTGATTTGATTCAGAAGATTATTGCCAAGTACTGAAAGCAATATTCCGAGATAAGGACTGCATTTTGGATCAATCAGAGGACTGTTTTTGATTTCACACATTTGGTTCTGTAAGCGGTTTGTCCCCAGAATTGGATTTCGTAGTCCATGTGGCAGATGTTAGTCACTGCAAGGTTTTAGATGTAGAGACTTGCTTCTCTTGTATAGTCCAGTTGACGAGAACAACAAATCGGGTCACTTCAACGCCCATAGAGGATTGCAGTCTTCATATAAAAGCTTTCAAGAATGTTTGTGCCTCCATGAATCATACAATAAACGATGACTGATAGTAATTCTCTAAGTCACTGATGATCTCATGTTTCTCCTCGATTTGTCATGCAGACTATGAAGTTTTCCCTTTGGATACGAGATTAAGACTGTGTTTCATTGAATTGTTACAAATTTATCATGAAGCACTCTTCATGTGTGAGCATGGCAGTGAGATTGAAGAAGTGATCATGTTTAGTCTGATTAATTTTGAATCTTCATGGTAGTCTAAGTCAGTGAGATAAAGCATGCGCAATTCCTGAATTTCGTCCTCCACTTGTGTACTCGAGAAGAAGTATATGGCAGATCTGTTAAAAGGAAAATCACAAAACCTTGCTCTGTCTGACACAGGCTCACCTTATCTACGAAGGTGAGGTTCTGTATGTAGATTTTCATGCGTAGAAGCTCTTTATCACGAGCGGTAAGTTACGAAAGCAGGGCTCGAAGGTGGCCGAATGAGATAGACGTGAAACAGAGGAGAAATCTTGTGACGAATGATGTATATTTCGTTTCTTGTAGATCAGATTATTCAACTTCATGATTTGGGATTCTGTGCTTAGACGATAACGCGTACCATTCCGACTCAGGTACTTCCAGCTACTTGATACCTTACCAATTTGAAGGCAATGTCCAGAATTGTCGTTAAAAAACCCTTGAAGCGGATTGCTGTCCGATCCGCGTGCAAGGGGAAGCTCAACTTCAAACTGGTACTCTCAAGACTTCTTCAGTTTAGTGAGTACAACTTTGATGTACTGATTCCACGTTATTCTCAAAAAGATATCTTGAAGACGATTCATGTCCTCTGCATAGTCTTCCTTTTCCCTCTCTGTTCTGTTCGCTCGAAGGCCTCGCGTTCCGTTTCAAGTTTACGTGATTACAGTAGTCAAAGGCATGCAGGTATATGCAACTCCGAGACAAAATCGACAGAGCGTAATTTGACATTGGCTTGTCTGATGCATGCTGGCCCTCCATTTCCTGCACGCTGCCCGAACATTTCACCCCTCGTGCAGGCCGTCCGTTTGCTTCGTCGAGCTTCCTCGTCGCCAGGCTGACATACTAGGTCAACACTGCTGACGTAAGCGTCATCACGCCCACCAATGACTCCTGTGAAGAATGGAGAGGACGACTGTCACGAATGTTCTCACCACTGCTTCGGAGAACCTCGGAGATGATGTCTTGCAAACTCATGCCAGCGGGTCCATATCTAGGGCAGATCTAGGGTCCATATTAAGCAGATTCTGTGAAAATGGGAGTTTAATGTAATCTGATGAACAATGTAGATTTTATATCGAAAGATATGGCGAGAATGAGTTCCACGCACAGCAATAACGTTTTCTGAAAGGGTTACTTTGTCGATGGCGATCTATACTCTACACTGTACAGGACAGCTCACTAAACAGGCCTACGGTATCAACCCTCGATGTTCTGTGCAGATACCAAGTAAAGAGTTTACATCAATACTCGACGTGCAATGTCCTTGTCACGGCTTACAAAAAAGGGAGTCTTAGCAGTCCATCACATTGCTGAACTAGTTGTATTTTCTACTTAGAGAAGACATTAGAGTGCTTTAGAGATAAATTATCATTCACTGAGAGACGAAGTTCACATCTGCTGCAGGTTACCTCAACATCAACAGAAAAACTGTAGATTTGAAATATTTAAAAAACCTTGGTAACAAGACATGACTTGATATTTATCCGAGATAATTCCATTTTTCCCTTCTGTTATTCCTCATCTCGATTGAACGAGATGAGGAATAACAGAATAATTTAGATACAATGTAATGTCAGTTAGTGCAGACGTTCGTACTTCATACCAGGAAGTCTGTCTGTTGTAACATTGTGCTGTTGTAAACAAACCACCCCTACTATCATTACATCCATAGAAGACTATAAGTTGAGATAAACAGAGCCATATATGACATTTGATTGTCCCCGTCGAGATCTCATAATTCAACGGGATAGCACCGAAGCGGAAAGCAACGCTTTTCGAATGTTCTCACCACAAAAGTCAACGAGGATCAGCGTTGGAAGACATGGATTACCTTTTTGGTCAAAGTGGAGAAAGAAACAGAATGCTTAATCCTACGCCCCTAACTAGTTGGACCATAGTCCAACTACAAAATGAGGGGACTGATATCCAACCCACTTGTCCTGATATAGAATATCTCTCGAAACTATTCCCATGGGATTCCCATTTTTAATTTTAAGATGGCACTTTCGCTAGTCCGTCTCCGTATTCTTTATAAGAAAATACTCTGCTAGATATGGGAATGCATTGGAACACTGGTTTCAAAATCGAGTGGAAGACTGAAGTGTCACTTGGTGGATGAGAGTAACTGTTTCGTCAATGGTGGTTTCGGTAAGGTCTCCCATCGATTCTAAGTGTTATAAAATGCTTCACGCTACAAATGTTATGGAGGTTATTTGATTGTCCATACTGAGAAAATACCAATAGGAGTTTGCCAATAAGATGCTAGTGCCAAAACCAAAGTAGATAACATGAGAAGACAAAATACAACAAAAATTGGAAGTTTATTATCGCATGACGAGAAAACTATGTGATCTAGTAGTTGTTAGAAGAAGTTGGACAAATATCCCATATACGATGGAGAGGTGACCATAACTTATAGAATGTTACTTTTTGAGAATAGGCGATGTTTAAAGTACGAGAACGTGAAGGATTATATCAACTGGCAGAAGTCGGCGATGCACACCGAGATTAAAGTGCTCCAAAAGAAGGGAATCGAAAGGAGAGAGACAGACACAAAAGTGACTTGTATAGAACTTGATGTACTTATGTATCAATTTTCAATATATTTTTTCAAAAAAATGACATAAAGTATGCCATGATTATATGTTTTTCTGTTTCTTCTTTGCTCAAAATTTAGACTTATGATCCATAGACTAAAATATTAATAAATTGATTAATTTACAAGGTTTCACACTTTTCCTTAGTATAACCAACCATAACTTGTACTACTAGGTCTTGATTATGCTCTTCCTTACCAATAGTTTAAGATTATGCATCTTAACCAGGCCTCATAATTTCTCGCAAATGCTAGGATTGCTGGAATAAAGATAGCCCAATTCATATAATTTCTTATATGTTTTGATCGGAGTGAAATCAACTCTATCTTTCTTCCATCTTTGCAATTCCAGCCCCGGCTGACAAAATGAACTAGAAGCAATACTAAACTGATAGTTAGTCTCATAAACAACAATGAATTAATAGATAAAAAAATATAATTTTGAATGTAAATATGAATCAACTAGATTATCGTATTTCTGGCATGAGCATTTTCATTTCACTATTTCGGGATCGTAGACTCACGTTACCTGTTGTTTCATCTTGTACTACTTGATGGAATCTTCACATCCTTTTTACTCTCTTGCTTTGAATAAGTACAAACTGCATCACGTTATGATCCGAGCCTGTTTAAGTGATGTTAATGCATACCCGAAACAATTAGAATTGTTGCAATACTCTTCCTTTTACCTTGCGGGTGCACACAGGCGCTTGTTAATGCTTATTTAGTAAGTGATAAAACGTGGAGAAATAATGAGAGGCAGATTGTATATTCCATCGTGGGGATATACTACGGAACCTCAAAAGGATAGGGTTAGGTTCTGCCACACCAATGAAGGATATCATTTGCCGAAAGTTGTTGGGGGCACCGCTCAATCATCTCACAAAAGAGAGTGGGTGGATTTTCCGAGGCTTTTGGACCTAGGGTGTGCTGGTAAAGATGACATCCCCGGGGGACTTAGAATCGTACGTGTATTTACGGATTAATTTATCTGCGTCTTAAAATATGATTCATCCCCTCAGTACGTCTGCACATATGGTTGCAAGAAGCGCAGAGCCACAAAATAATTCGGTAATTTTCCACCCTGGCAGTCTACGGATACCGTATAATCTTATGTGCAACCACTCCTGTCTTTACTCGACTGCATGAATCGTACGTCTGAGGGTCTGATCAACGCTAACCACGTAAACCTTGTGGCTCCGCGCTTATGCCCGCTCACAAAGAAAGCCTACAAATCCGTACCACACCTTTCAGACGAACCCAGTAGACTCGGAGGAGACCCTCGAGGATACCTTTTCGTCAGTCACAAAGGGAATTTTAGGGACCAACTAATATAGCGAAAAGGACGGGAGGACCTCGTCAGGCCCTTGTACTTAGATGAAACCGAACGGACATGATGTTACCCTTTTAGCAAAAAATTTCGATAGTTCTACTTTAAATTCAAATATACTGACTATATAGGTTAAATCACTTGAAATCGTAATTTCATTCTTCTTCTTAATTATTGTGGACAGCTGATTATCTCTGTATATGAATGGAGTTAAACTATTAACTATTTGTTGCACAAGATTATTATATATATATATATATTCATACCCTTGCATGTTGCAGTTAATTCCTTCTTTGGATTAAATTTCTATTTTTTGTCTACTGAAGTCGGTTGGGATTGGGATACTAATACCCCTAGTTGCTAGTTTGTAAACCCTTTCCTTGTTTTATTGGAGTTGTTTTACTTAGCTCGTGGACGTAGCCTAGAAGGATGAACCACATACTCTTGTGAGTACTTGTGCTTTTTGATTATGTTTCATTGTCACCAATTCCTAATTAGCCTGCAGAATGTGATATTAGAGCGATAAATCGAGGTATCTCGATAAAGTCGGCAACAAAAGCCGTCATGTGACAAACGCATCCAGTTTGTGATGAAGATTGCCGTGAAATCAATCGTGCAAGACAATATCAATCCCATTCCGTGATCAAACTTGTTTTGCGGCTTGTCTCGCGTGTTGGTAGTGTAGTGGCTGTTATAGTCCAATGATTCAACGTTGTAAAGCACTGGAGAACTTGAAGGAGAGGCGAATTTGCAAGAATTGAATAGTCAATCGATGAATCAATATCAGCGTGTGGCACTCTTGTCTACAAAACGAACAGAGAAGAGAACAAAGGAGACGAGCTCGTTCATGCTGCGTAATTAGTGATGAATCAATATCAGTGTGTGGTACTCTTGTACACAAAACAAACAGAGAATAGAGGAGACGAGCTTGTTTGTGTTGCGTGACTATCATTTCGTTCAACCTGAGATTGTTAACATTGTAAAAAGGAGGCAGTACTAGCGGGACAAAACTGAAAATCTTTGACAGAAAACATAACTTCATGTAGATCACACAATGCAGATGAGGAACCATAAGAACAATTTTGTGACAGGAAAAGAATCACCACAAGAAGACCATAGGTCAAGAGGTGCAGGTGAAGACAAAAAACAACTCGATCAAGCAGGTCGGACGAGTGCAGCGGAAACGAGGCGAGCTAACGGGCAGGCGACCTGGGCAGTGAGAAGGTGCGTGACGAGTTCCAGCGCAGACGGCCAAGCAACGGCAGCGTACACGGATCAGTTCGCGCGGCGAGACGGTTGCAACGTGCAAGTACGTGAGCGCACGGTGCGTTGCGGTCTGTAAGACCAGATGTTGTATGTGTGAAATAGAATTAGAAGTAGCCAAGGAGTTAATCATGGTTTGTTTAGTCTAGCTAATAATAATGAAGTCTAGCTAGTTGTGACTAAGTCTAGTTAGTTGTAACTAAGTTTATCAAATTATAACTATGTTTAGCTATAATGTCTATATTTGGTGGGATAACTATAGAATTTTTAGAAGATTTGAGTGAGCACTTTTTTTTGTCTTATACAAAAGTCTAGATTTCAAGAGAAGAGAATTTTGACTTCATGTTTAATTTTGATCGGTTTGAATAAGTAATAGAAACTTCGTTGGTTATATTTAGTCTAATGTTGACTTAGTGGTAGGTGGAGGTTCTAGAAGTTGTAAAGGCACAAATGGCATGTCGTCACCTTAATCTAGGGATTAGTAAACATCTAAAATGTTTAGGAGTCCAATGGTATGTTGCCACGTTTTGATAACTAGTCAAACTAACTATGATTTATCTTGTCGTGCGACTCAGTATCGCCATACATCATACATCGCTGACATGCTCTACTCACAACTCACACATACATACACAAGGAACGAGAGTGTCCACACACAAAGGTATCACAACTAAAAGTAATGTCGAAACACGAATACACAAAGAGTCGAGCCAAACTCACTACTCGTAAGTAGACTAAAAGTCGAAGCTAAGGGGAAAAACCCCGACGCGTAAGGCTCAACTCGAAGAACTGACAGTTCTTCGAGTTTGCCACGAATATAACCCACGGGAGGTGTCGACTCCATCCAACGTTCCTCGCCCGTCTGCCGCGGCCCAACGTTAGCCGCCTCCCAACGTTCCCCGACTCCAACTCAAACTCAACGTGTCTCAACTCAAACCGACCCAACATCTCGAGCCATGACAGCTGTCGTGCGACTCAGTATCGCCATACATCATACATCGCTGACATGCTCTACTCACAACTCACACATACATACACAAGGAACGAGAGTGTCCACACACAAAGGTATCACAACTCGCCCCCCTAGCTGGCGGTCAGGTCCCTCTGACTCCCAGGTAGCCCTATCTACAACTACATGCTATGCACCTTCGTGGGTGCGCGAACCAGTAGGCCGGATGCTATGTCGCCCCATCGTTAGTCGCCTATCTGCAATTCATAACATGTGAAGATCAAGTCATCTACCCTCTGAAGTACATCGAGGACAAACCCACCGTCCAGTAGGAACAACATCGATAGGTGGAGTCAAGCACGACATGTGCCATCCCCTAGAACACCTATCACACACCAACATATGGGCCGCCTGATCAGTTGACCCACATAACATGCACCTCAAGCCGGCACGTACAATCGCCAAGCTTGGGTCTATAGTACCATCCACGTTTGGGAGGTGGCATGGCGCACAGTTGCGCACATGATCCTTCTAAACGACACCGTCACGACCCTCCAACATGAGAACTCCAGAAGGTAACACCTCTCGCACTCGCAGGATAGTGCGTCCTGCCGTCACATCCAACGTAGTCGGTGCAGTCTGCTGTAGATAGACGTAGTCTCCCACGCGGAACCTACGAATCGATGGTCGATAACCTCCTCCTCGAATAGTTGCATACCGCAACGTATCTCGGTGCTGAGCAATCGCAAGGTTCTCAAACGCTGCAGGCATAACTCTCCGAAAGAGCACTGCACGTTGAGAACACACTCTCACCCACATATCTGGATCATCAAGGTTCACCACCTCGCTAGACTCACGACGAATCGCTGCAGGCAAGTCTGGATCTCGGCCGTACAATAGAAAATATGGTGAAAACGAAGCCAAGGATGCTTGACGACTGAATCGATATCCCATGGCCAACCATGGTAACTGAATATCCCAGTCCCCAAGATGCCCCTTCTGTAGGCCATACTTGCGCAACGCTCTCTTCACCGTCTGTACCATCCGCTCAGCCAAACCATCCGCCTCTGGATGATCTCGGGAAGTAGTCCGGTGATCAATCAGTGTCTTGTCACACAAGACCTGAAACTCACCCTGAAACTCTGTCCCCTGATCGGTCAACACCTCAGCTGGTGCACCAAAGTGACTAAGCACCCTGTCAAGGAAAGCATATGCTACTCCCTCACTCGCCTTGTCAGGTAATGCCACCAACTCAATCCACTTGGAGAAATGCTCCACCATCACCAACACATACCGATGATGTCGTGTAGTCAAAGGTAGTGGTCCAGCAAAGTCCAAACTCCAACGGTAACCCAATCCCATGATAGGTAAGGGATGTAACTCTGGTGTCGGGGCATTGAACGATGCCCTCACTCGATCACAAACCATGCAACGTGATACCAACTGCTGCACCTGCGTATGCATACCACGCCACCAATACTGACCTAGGAGTAAGCTGTACGTACGCTTCACTCCAAAATGTCCCAACTCCTCATGAGCATGCCTCACAATGCGTGCTCTCTGAGTTGGATGCGGTACTACCCGTACCCTACCGTCCTCCCACACTCGGAGAACATGTGCTCCCTCCAATCGATATCTCTTCGCCCTCTGGAGAACACGATCTCGCTCCTTGGCACCCACTGTGCCTGGCACCATACTGGTCCGTAGGAACTCCAACACCAACGCATCATCGTGAACATCACGCTGGTCCACACCACCATCCTCAACCTCAGGATCCGAAGACTGACTATCTACTCTCTGACTAGAGTAAGATATCAAGTGGTCCTCACTGCTAGAGGCCCCACAAAACCAACACATGAAGGCCGATGCATGAAGGAGAACACATGAAGGAGAACTCAGCCTGGACGAAGGAGTATTTATCGGTGCCAATAACTTGGATGGAGATTCCCTTTGACGTTTCAAGCCATCAAACAATGAAAAGTCCGATGATGCGGGAGTTTTGATTTTTGGGAGGGGAAGAGGAGAAACTGGTTGCGATGAACAAGAGTAAGCGGGCGAAGAACCAGAAGTAGGTGAGTCTAGCGGGGTGTACCCCAAAAGAGATTTGAGGAGATCGTCTCTGCTGGGTATGATCCACTTCGTTATCTGGACAGAGCAGGCTGGGCAAATTAGGGGCTTGCTGGGATCCGCATCCGCTCTGAGCGTCGCCTGCAGTCCACAATCGCATTCCACTCGCCTCCATTCCGAATCGTCTATGTTTATTGCGTGTCTAGGTAACTTGATTACCGCTTCTGTAGCCCAAGTTTCCGAGCTGGAATCAGATGCCTGAGAGGCTGTTGTCGTCAATCCACCCGGATTGCTGCTGGAGCTGGTAGCTCCTGTGCTCGGTCTGGACTCTGGTTGTGATACTCTGGTGGGAGCAGCTTGGTAAGGGATGAGTCTAGGTGTGAGCTTAAGACACGATGGACACACTGGAGGCGGATCTAAATCGTCCACTTTTTTACGCACAAATCCTGAGAATCCGCATTTGCAAGAGATTATTTTCCAGTCCCACGTTTTACCGGTGGAACAGGTGTTGCATGTAGTGGAGCTGGTGCTCTGAACAAAAAGCTCATAGCAGAACAAGTGGCAGGAATGGGCACAACCCCAAGGCTTGTGGGCATCCATGAGTGACATGAGCTGGAAGCATATGGTGCATGAGACTGATGATTTGAAAGGTTGATAGAGGGTTCTGTGAGCCAGGTGTGCTGGTCTCACAAGATGCACCTGTGTTGAATTTGTAGGGGGCTTGCGAGATGCGATCACCAGGTCTTTCCTCCGGTGAAATGTTGCAGGAAGTGGTATCCGATCTTGCTCGTCTTCGTCGTCCTCTGCCGATCCTCGAGGAATTGCCAACTCTGACTTCTTCTGCAGCTCCTCGTCCTCCAGCTTTCTCAAGTGAGTATACATAATCTCCAGGGGGACGTTCACCATAATCGCCACACTTGGAACCCACACCTTGATCCCTGTCCAGCCCAGCATCTTCACCTGGCCGAACACCCAGACGTGCCTGTCTCGTTTGACAATCACCACCTCCCCTACGAAATATTCAGACAACTCCACACGACGTCTCGGAGGAGGTACCACATACATGTGGCGCCCCAGCCCAGAACCCGTGCACCTTTCCTGCTTCTGCTGCCTGACAACGGGACAATTTCTTGGAGGCAGAAAATGCGACACGGAACCTTCAATTCGCTCTTCAATCTCAGATTTCTTCGTGTACTCGTGCACATGTTCGGCCTCGGCACTTGGAGTGGCCTGCGTTGGGTTGGTCCTAGACTCTCGTTCCAGCTGCGACGATGAGTTCGTTTGTTCCACCCCTTCCTTCCTTCCTTCACCTCGTGCATAAGGCTGCCCATAATTGCCTTCAGTGCTGTCATCCGAAGCAAATTCGTCGATATCGAATTCCAGGGGAGGAGCGAAACTGTCCAGACTCCGCCTACGAGCGCCAGATGTTCGAGGTGTGGCGCAGCACCCAGCTGCTTCGAGTGCTCGTATCAGCGCCGGCGTGGCAGCTTCCCATTCTTCGGCGTCTCTCTCTGCAATATCCCCTGGCTGAGAATCTGAAGAATCCGGCTGCCTTCGCCTTCGGGCGACGATATCTTCGAAGGATGGAAGCTTCATGTCGAATTTGGGTGTGTGGCAAATATCCTCCTGCCCGTTTCCGAGGTGTTGTGGACTGGCAGCATCAACTCCAAATCCACTTGAACTTCCTTGCGTCCTGGGATCCGCCACTGCTGTTCCATATTCTGGGCCATGGAGGGGGACGGGAGACGAATCTGAAATGGCTGATGAAGGGACTTGCGGTGCAGGGCGAAAAACATCCTCCTTCCTCACGATTCCGTGCTTGGCATCGTACTCGCTGGACAGCCTCCGCCTCCGAGCAACGATACTTTCCACTGAGGGCTTCATTGGATCTTTGCTCGTAAAAAATCTTGAGATTCAGTTGTTCTTCAATCTCTTCTCGTCCTCCGTCCAGATTCATCATGGTTGTCACCACCGATCGCTCGTTAATTCGTTTCGGAGAAGCACCCACTCGCTCAGAAAGAAAGTTCCTCACAAGCCCTGGCATTGAGGACGCCAAAAGACATTGATTTTAAGTTCCCGCTCCTAGAATGCAACACGGACAGAGCAGCCATCACAAACCTCTCCCCTGATCGTGATATGGAGGAACGAACGCCACGATCTGCAACACACTCCGACAGATTAATGGGTACAACCTGAAGCATTACATCCGCAGCAGTAGGCATGGAGATAAGAATTCTCGGCCTGTCCGATCGGAACACGCAGAAATTCGTCAGGCGAAGAAAAAACTCCGATGAGTGGGGGCCCAATTCGAGGACTCTGCAGCAAAGATTGCAGGCCAATGTTGCTTTGGAGAACAGTTGGGGGCTTGGAGACGGAAGAAGGCAGGAACAGAGCAGTTTGGTCGCATGGCCGAATGGCCGAAGAGCCTTGCCACGTGGCTGAAGTTGTCATTCCTCGTCACCCTGCCACAAGACCCGACCGAGTAAGTGCGCAGTGCGAAGGGGTCTGCGCAGTTATTATCCTCTGGTCCGCAGTAGGCTTGAAATCCCTTAAACGTTACACAAATTGCAACTCTGCGCGGGTAGGAACGATTTATTTGGTGTTAAACGCCGATAATTCAGTCGTAAACGCCGTAAAATTCGCCGTAAAATTCATTAGATGGAAACAACGCCTTGGACGTCTCCCTGATGCCGACGTCCAAACAGAGCCGTAAAATTCTTTGCGACTATATTTTAGGTGATTGATTCGAAATTTTAACAGTCGCATCTGGAAACTGAAGATTTATGATGTTATGATGGAGAATGATGTTTCTTTCGGAATTTATTATCCATCTCCCTTGACTTTCCAATGTATCTAAAGTCTCTAGTTCCAGAAAGGCTTATTAAAGCGGACTAGATCCACATCGCCCAGGGCGGTTTCTAAGTTCATGCAATTTAAAATTGCACTCTTATAGATGCACTGAGGTGTTTTGATTTATGCTTTCAAAGAGGTATCGTTGTGCATTTTTTTAGGTTTGAGAAATTTTATTTCATAAGTGGTTGTAAGTGGTACTTGTGTAAACTGTTTGTGAAGTATTTCAGTGAGTTGGAATATAAGGTGTCTGATACAGGGCTGCGCAGTTCGGCATACAATTGAGAAACACCAGAATAAAATTGCAGAATTCCCATTTGTGAAACTGCTGATTGTTATAATCATGAATCTTACTTACATATCCATTATCTTATTTATCCAATAATGATCCATCTTGTATATTTTTAAACTTAAATTATAAATAATTATTATTATATTCAATATCAAAGAATTATAAAAACACATATTTATTATACAAGACCCAAGCCAAACTAGCACCATATAACATTGAGTTGATGAAACATTGGATGGTGGAGATGCTAGGCCTGCATTGCACTTGACATTTATACCCGAACCCAAGCCATGCCCACGAATTGTGTGCTTGTGAGATACATACCATGGTTATAATATTCACTCGCCTAAATTACCTAAATATTAGTTTCTTACAGCATAAATTTAGACAAATTTAGTCTACTCAAAAACGTTAATTTAGGCTAATTTAGTCTTTTGAAAATTTTAATTTAGATTGATTCAGTTTCCTAAAAATTTAATTTAGATTAGTTTAGTCTCTTCAAAAAATTTATTTCGACAATTTTCAATACAAATTTTCTACAAAGTATTTAAAAAAAACAAAGTTTAACATAAAGTCAAAACAAAAATTGTTGTGACTCCATGATTACTTCTAATCCAAGGTTTTTAATACAAAAACTCTACTAAACATTTGTACATGCTTGAACAAAAGATTATTTTTTCTACATGACTCATTTGAATCCAAAGTTTGGTAGTTTTTTCGAAACAAATCTTTCTCCCAACACAAGATTGAAAAATCAAACTTTATTGTACTAGTTCCAAGAAAAAACCGTGCAACTACATCATAATATTGCATCAAATTCAAAAATTGAATACCAAATGAATATGAGACATACTTGAAACTTGAACGGTTGGAAGGCCAATCGACTACGTTCTTAATCAATGGCTCACATGTATAAGCATGGATTAGAGCTTTGTGCTCATAAACTATGATATAAATCTGATCATATAAATAAAAATGTTTCAATTGAAAAGCATATTGTCAAATCTTTCAAATAATATCTGTTACGGATAGTTTGATGAACTCATGTGGTAACATTGGAGAAATAGAATCAAAATCAATCATTGGATTGTTATTTCAATCTCGATAATCACAAATTTCAAGGATCCGATAGCAGACAATGACACAAACAAGAGCGATGTCTTGTTGAAGATCATTTAGATTGCTTTTAGTGGCTTCGTTAATTAAAGGTTCAACCCAAGAACCCAGACTAATGAAAAATTCTTGAAAATTGGACAAACCAAATGCATAATGATCGGCTATAACGTGAATGGATATATCAATATTTGCAATTTGATTTGCGTTGAACGGTCCAATTACTCCAACGTCGACAATGAAAGTTGCCACAAGGTTATCCAATGCATTTTGCTCCCGAAGTACAAGAGAAGTTAAACCTTGAATAATACAAAAAGTGATAGATGCTTGAATGGTGAAATGATTTATAGAAAAAAGTGCAATCCATCAAATTTGAGGTAGAGCGGAAACTGGCTGTTTCTAGATGATTTGAACAATCAATTGAGTTCGATGGATTTTGAAACAAGTGATTACTTTTTTGTGAAAAGCCAATGATTAACAACACGAGGGAATGTAGTTTGCATTTCCGCGATCAATTCTGCTGCCGTGTTTGGTGGCTAATGAATCCAATTATCACAAATGAAATTATTTTTTGATGACATTGTTCATTATTTCCTCCATAACAAGATCTAGTCGATGCAATCTGAGAAAATTCGAATTAAAGAACAATTCTTGTGCATTACGTCGGAAAGACGAATAACGACCCCAATAATCTATCAATCATATTGCGAGACCCGTCAATCGTCAAACCAAGAAGACAATTTGTTCAATCTAGACAGAGCACCCTAAAAAACTTGCTCATCATTATGAACAGAACTTCACATGTGTGACGATCAAACATCAGAAGTGCACAACCATGCAAGTAAACAATCAAATGATAGTTACGAATAAAAATTTGGAAGCTATGTCAAGAAATGAAGTGCTTTGATGTGTCGTTGAATCGAGTGCTAATGAAAATGATCACAAACGTCTAAGAAGTTACGCAATCTTTTGCAGAATGGCATCGCAGATTATCCGAACAAATTTACTAATTTCGTGATGAGAAGAGACACGTAAAGCAAGATTGCCCAAAACATCATATGTACAATTGACAAGTTTGGACGCTATAAGAAATGATGTACTGCAAGACATGTATCGCATAGCAAGGCAAAACAATGTTGTTTTTGTCTTGGAAATTGTCACTAAGTAAAAATATTTTATAGTAACATACTTAGATTCAACACGACAAAACAATGATAATACACGTGCTTTGGACTTGATTGCTTGTCTTCGTTAGATTAGTTGCGTATTATTTTCACTCATATTACCGAACAGATGTTCATCTTTTCCTTCATCTTTTACATTGCTTTCTTCTTGTTCTTCAAGGTTGAACATCAAATTTCTGATAATGATATCAATTATGTCTCATTCAATTTCATGTACAAAATCTCAATCAACTTTCAAACAAGATGGGAAATGGACTTTATGAGAATTTTTAAATGCAATTGGTCATTACTCAAAACATAAATTACTATCTGAAGAAGTTTCTAAGGTTTGATACACAAATTATAGTCTAGTGTGTTTGCTACAAAGATGATGTTCAATATTGTCATAATGAAAGTATGAATTTTATGCTTGACCAGAAGATGACATTTTTTGTTTTGAATCTGACTTTTACTCTTGACCAAATGTAATGCAAAATTTACATTGCACACCCATCACTTTTGACGATTTTAGATATCAAACCATAAATTTCAACCCAAATTTTTCATCATGTGCTTTCATGTGTGCAAACGAAAGTTTTTTTTCACTATAAAAATGGCAAAAAATTGATGCACATAGTGAACTTGAAATTTTTCCTTCTTTGCTGCATCATTTTAGCAGCATAAAACAAAACAAATAGAATATGTGATTTTCAAAATCAATAAAGACAAAACACCAACCATTAACATAAAAAAATAAGACAGTTAGGAAAAAAATGAACTTATTATTTCAAACCAAAAGCTACTTGACTGTAAGAAATGTGACATAGGTGAAACGGTCGATTTTGAACCTCCTCTGCATTAATGATAGTTACAACTATGCTATTGAGATTTGCCAGAAAACTAAGATGTGGATGAATATAATGTGGCCATCTACAGGTGACTGAAAAGATTGAAGCAATGTTCTCATAATTAGGTCTCTAGGATTTAAAGTCTATAAAATAGTAACCTCTAGATCCAGAACTTGTACTTGTAGTACAGTGAATCGCGTAAGGTCTGAAAATTTAGGACACTCCAAAAATCTATATATCAATCATTTTGTTGCTTTACTGCTCTGAACCTAATCACATTGTACAAGCCCCAGGATGAAAAGCCTCATTGTCTTTGAATGTGAGAGCGGAAGCCGGATCCTCGGGAAACAAGGAAATCAAATCTCTTCAAGAGATTAATCTTTGAGTTTATGAGCTGAAATGTAGCACCTGAGTGGTAGCTTTAGAGAGTACGAGACATCTTGCTGAAGTCATCTCAAGAGTAGAAGAGCATGCTCTTGTGTCACACAAGATCATGATCTCTACATCTCGTAATCGTCTGCGCTTAAAGGAAAGAAGGCCGGACGAGTTAGTTCACACGGGTCAGGTCATGAGAATGTAGCTTGGATTCGATATGATGATCCCAAATGTGTGTTGCTGACTAAAAGTGTCTTGTGATGAAACCATTGCGACTGTTGAAGCTTGGTTACTATACGATAATACTTTTTGTACAGGCTGGGATTAGAACCGTGGAGAACCAATGCGCTAAATCTTTTACAAAATGTTGATTCAGTTGGTGGATTTATGTCATGCAAAATGAAGTCGTGCAATAACGCTTTTACAGAATAGATGTACTACGAGCCAGTAGAGAACCAAACCTTCAACTCACGCAGAGAACTATACTTTACTCAAGGGTCTATAACCCGTACTTATTTCACACAAATTCTCTGAAGGCTGCGTGAACGCATACGCTCAACGCCACTGCATCGGGTGGGGACTGCGGAGTGATGGTTGCTGTTGCTAGTGAATTATCATGTCTTCAAGGCCTCTGCAAATCGACATACAAACGTTGATTGTGTGTTTCAGAACCTTAAAGAGTTTTCGTCTCCGGAATTCCGTGCCAAGATTTCTGTTCTACCGATTGCATAGAAACGACTCAAGGCAACATCCTAAAATGATGACAGGAGGCTCCTTCTTGATTACAGGTAATGAGTCAAGTAACTCACAAAGAAAATTCTTGATTCTTACTATAACTTGGCATCACATCTTGAAAATTATCTTGTAACACGGTCCTTTACGGACTGAGTACTACGAGCAGCTCCATGCGTTAGCTTCTCTTTTGTTTTCTGTAGTCGTAGATGATAAAGTCCGCAACTTAGCCAATGTAGTGGATGTGTTGAAAGACGGTTTCAAAAGCGGTGTAGGCTTGATGTCTTGAGCACGGCTCTTTCTTAGAGAACCTGCAGTGACAAAATATCGCATAGTATGACAAGTCAGCAAAAAATTTCCAGAAATATAAATTGTTTTAAGACACATCGTCCATTGAAGCCACCATGTCGTCAGTACGGAACCTTAAAGAGGAAGGGCAAAATTGAAATGTCATTCACGAGAACAGATCGGAACAGGAACCAATTACTGATTACTTGCAAAATGTATACCGAGGAGATGCGCTCACCCTCGACCAAGAATGCAGGGTTTCTTCAATTGGTGAGAAATTTCAATCGGTGAGCGTTTGTGTATTCTTGAAGAATACTCAAACAGACCACAATCATGAAGTTGCATGAGCCCCCGGTGACGCAAGCCCTGCTGGAGCTATTTGTTGGGCCCAGTGCATTAAGAACTCAATTTGTCACTACAGCTTACAGCGTAGATCCATTTGATTGAGAAACTTGCAACCAGGTCTTCTGAGTGAGTGTTAACGTTTCATCGTGAATCTCACACTTCCATGCTGGCATGCAGACACGGAAGGAGTCCAAGCAAAACGCAATTTTAGTGGAGTATTGTGTGGAGCTGAGAACTCGAAAACAGCGTTCAACATGAATCTGGACCACCTGAACTCTAAAGCAATAGAAAAGTATGGGATCACTCACTGACTACAGCTCGATTTCAAAACGCCATCTTGACCGCTCTGTATTTTGTGAAAGTTGAGTCAATGAAGAGAGAATTGTTATAAATATACTTCAAGAATGAGGCAAAAGATCCATTACAGTTCTGACTAGACGTCATCCTATCATTGGCTACAGCGTTCTTGGTTAATTTAGACGCCAACTTCCACTCATTTAATTTAGACGCCTAAAATGGTAGTTGTTTATTTCATTTAGGTGCCGACGTATATGGTCACCTAATACAACCATGCCTGCCCATACCCATTCCATCCACGAAATAACATACCCGATCCATACTCAAGTCATCTTTGAGATGATACTTGACTTGGATACGAAGAGATTGGGAAATATCGATAAGTTTTCTATTTTTCTTTTAGCTTTGGGTGGAGTCGTAACATGGATCATTGGCGACACCATTATTGAATGCAGGAACATGAGATCGTCAAGGTTGGAGGATTACAACTGGTTGCGCTTCTTGTTCATGGTGTTTCTTGCTTCTGGAAAATTGTTCTCCAAAAACACGCTTGACGCTGGAATAACCAACACAGAGCAAGCTACTCAAGAAAGAATGTGGTATTCAATCCCATGTATCTTTCATCAAAATAAATTTCCGTATTTAGATAAGTGGGTGCTTTCATCGTTACTGCACTTATGGCAAACGGAGTTGTTGAATTCCGTCATCAAAACAAAATCACGCAACATGTTGTTGGCGAAGGTATTATAGTCAATGGTGCTATCGCTCTCAAAATTGCATTCGGTGGGAAGACGCGTCGATTGTTCTACTTTTAACTCTTATGGGGTCGCACCTTGTCGTGGTCATCAATGGAGTGGCGCACCATATGATACTTTGTCATGTTTTCCAGATTTTTTTTGCCGAGCTGGATTTCAGTGAAATCAATGCTGAACTTGTCGAGATGACTTTTGGTTTTGGGGTTGAGTAAGACGTCAATGACATGGATGTCACTCTAAACAAACTTCTGCTCGATCAATTCAAAATATTTTGGTGTCAAGATGACGAATGCGGGAGTGTACTTCTTCAATGTGGTTATCATGTCATCTTTCTCCTTGGTGGTGATATCCAAACAAACTTTTGCTCGATCAGTTTGGCAAATTTTTGTGTCAAGACGGCAACTGCGGGAGTGTCCTTCTTCAATGTGATTTTCATGCCATCTTTCTCCTTGGTGGTGATAGTCAAACAAACTTTTGCTTGATCAGTTTGGCAAATTTTGGGTTCAAGACGACAAATGCGGGAGGACACTTCTTCAATGTGGTTATCGTGCCATCTTTGTCCTTGGTGGTGATAGTCAAACAAACTTTTGCCTGATCAGTTTGGCAAATTTTGGTTTCAAGACGACAAATGCGGGAGGATACTTCTTCAATGTGGTTATCGTGCCATCTTTCTTCTTGATGGAGATATCCGTCGTGACGACTTGCCAATGCTTCAACAAATTTTTCCTGAAGTAGAAAACACAATGTAGCATAGGCTCCGCAAACACTTTCAGAGCTAGAAAGGCGTCTTGAAAGTGCACGAGATAGACGATGAACTTCTTGAGAAGCTCGTGATTGATCTTGATGGCCTTGGAAACCAATCCGCCGCCTCGTGCACGCAGGATCTCGATTTTACTCCGAGAGTGCTCCTTTGATGCTGATCATACAACAAAGGGCAAAATTTCATCACATCGCATTCTCCTACTTGAGGATCTTTGCGAGCTCATTTTGAAGATTTGCTTCTTAGAAATATGCCTTGAAAGCTTTGATGTGATCAATCGTGTCGAACCTCTCAAGGGCTAGATCGTATTACTCATAGAAGGGAGACAATATTTTAACGTTGAGCATACGAGTCCCTTTGTCGAAAAACGACGTAAGGATGGTATCAATGATGTGATCACAACACGTTATTCAATCATAGAGGCTGGGAATGTCATCTGCAGAGTGCATATTTAAGGCGCTATCGGTGACAACCGTGACCGCATCATAACTATTGATGCCAAATTTCAGTAAAAGGCCTTCGTATTTCTCCAAGACGTCGGACTCATGCTGCGGCCAAGGGAATAGGTTACATGCCAACGTGCACCGGTGCAGAGTGAACTTGTCATCAATGAGGTGTGCAATGATCGATGGGAAAGATACCTTATTAATGTCATCAGTTCACATATCGGTTGTGCTGCCAATCAAAATCTCTTCAACCAGATGCGCCTCCAAGACGACAGTCAATGACTCACGTCCAGAAGTAGATTGGATCTGCACATTTCTACTGATTGTGGTGTGATGAGGAAGAAAGTTGTCCACACACATGCCGACTTTCAAGTTGATGCCGGTGTTCAAGATGATCTACGTATAGTTTCTGAAGCCGTTGCCCTTCACAATATGAAATGGACTCATGTCAACGACACACATGTCAGCCAAGGCTACGGTGATGAGTTTATTTCTAGTTGTACTTGCATCATTGTTGTTGTCATCATTTGGTTGGTCTCTACAGGAGCACAAGAGTGTTTTGACATGATGATGGTTCTATTGGCCGGTTTGTATTGACAAACAGTGAGTCATTTGTTGCAACAGACAAAAGACTTGTTATAGCGAAGCTGCTTGCCAGTCTCCTTGAAGGCAACAAACAAGAACAATGACCAAATCCCCGCCCTCACTTTGAGGTTCTTCATTCCACAATAGAGAACGCACTATTTCTGCAGATCAGCGAAGATTTTCGTCTTCAGGGTATACATATACTTGAGCATCATCTCAATTGCCTTCTCATTAGCCATGACGTGCGCTAGGAGTGGGGAGAGTTTCGTACACACTGCACAGTGTTCACATTATGAATAGTGTGCATTGAGCCAAAAGTCAAGAACTTTCACACGACCAGCTTTTTGAGTAACCCAAATGATCCATCGTAAACCCGAAACCATCAGATTCAAAGTCCAACCCTAACTCCACCCGAACCGTACCCATCGGTTTGGACTGGACCAAACCCAAACCATACCCATCGGTTCAAGCGGGTACGCTTCGGGTTTCGAATATGGGTACCCGATGCAGGTTCCTTGTAGAGACACACCGCTGCGGGGAGTTGGTTTCCAATCAATTTTACATTCGGAAAACTTAACAAAAGAGAAAATTTAAAGAGGGAAAGCAATGTAAGATGAATTATCTGACAATTATAATTCGCTAAAGTTAAGGAGTGCGAGATAGTTATCATGTATATATCAAACTTTAATGTGACAATAGTAAATTTCGAGGATCTAAAGTGGTATTTACATTTTGCATCATTAAATATAACTTTGTTTCTATTTAACTATCTTCATTTCCAGTAACTGTTTACGTTCAAAATATCGTTTGCAAATATCGGTTACATAATGAAATATAACACAGGCACTACAAGCTTCTTTGGCTTTACCGGTACATACTCTTTCCACGAAGGAAGCAAGAGTTAAGCAAACGTAAGGATGTTTTCATACAAATGCTGTAGATTCTCAGAATACAACTAAACAGTTCGTTTTAGAAAAATCAAACGAGTTTCCCACTCTAAATCACGATCACATATCTGAAGGGTCTCGTCTGGATATCATAGACTTGATGTAAGGTTAGCCGAAGTCTTGTGGACAGTAGACTAAAAACGTCATTAAAGAAAAGGTGACTGTCACAGCTTTGTGCTATTAAGACGTCCACATCCACACTCGTCTTGGAGTTTTGAGTAGGAACGGTGTCGTACCTTGACAGTAGCATGGCGTGCCACCAAAGCCAGGAAACAGCACCAGGGCATGCACGTTCTATTTCCATATTGATATCATCCATTTGCTCAAAGCCTCTCAGCGAATTGTTGTCCAACAATGCCGACTTCACTGTTAAAATTTTAGGATCTGTTGAAATGAGCAGCACGGATCCTTTGCAACCCTGCACACAGTCATTCATCGGTAAGGAGTCATCAACTTCATGAACACCGACATGGAGGGTTTACTCCAGAACCAAATAACTAAGTACTTATCTCAATTTTTGACGTAAAAATCAAGCTGAATTGACATCCCTCATGTTCATTCTGACACCCCTCAAATCATTCAACTCGGTTTATGTACTGAGTTTTCCAATATATAATCAAATTGAAGCTAGTCTAGCCAGAACAACTGATCACGAGTGATGAAGCTAGTAGAACTTCGAAGAAACTAACTTCCCGGAGGAGTTTCCATAATATCGGTGGATTCGACATAAATACCGCATTATAAAATTGCTGTAGAGTCTAGACTGCCAAAAATGAAATAGACAAAGAGACATACATGCTTTTCGCTTCGATTAACCTTCGACAACGCCGTCCTGGCCTTATTTTCCAGTCATAGAACTCATTCCCTCGTTCTAACTTGGGTTCTCAGAATTGGAGAAATCCGAGGAAGTAGATTAAGCGTGAAATGTGATTAAGCGTAGTGGAACAGATTCTAGTTGCAATTTGATCGCTTCGTATCAACCTAGTGAACCATGAACAAATGATGGCTTTGCTTGAGGACAGTACCCACAGAGCAGGAGTATGCACAGTATTATGTGCATACCTCTGCTCAAAAGCGATAATTCTTTATAAGTTTCAACCTATGTCAGAAATGGAGATGGACTGGTATAAGAACAGAATAATGGACATCTGTAAACATTGCAGACACTCAGGACAAGAGTACTCAACATGCATGTCCGCAGATTTTCTTCACTAAAGGAGGATCTTCTAAACTGAAAGTAACGAGTAATCTGCAGTCTTCTCTTTTAGGCTTGGAAGTAATTACTTTGGGAGATATATCTCAATCGAAAGTGGTAGATCTTGTCAATTACTGATCTGATCTGATCTGATCGTGAGATGATTCGATGACGAATAATTTCTTGTGATGTACGATTAAACGTATAGCTAGAACTGTAAATGCAGCTTGAAGCATCTGACTGCATGTTCCTCCTCGAATGCTCGTTATAAAATGTTTGATTCAGGGCCATAAAATGAGACAATGAAACCATTAACTATGTCGAAAAATGTCATGGAATGTCGAGTGTAATTGTGATAGTCCCTAGAAATCAAGGTTCACGATGATTGACGATGAAACTGATTACACTCTGAATCGATGTCATGTTCTCAAGGTACCAATAAAATGGTTGGAGTTGCGAAGCCTGGTTTTAACACAGTGCAGGAAAGTCGTAAACGCGACGTGATTCACCAAGTCAATCTCCGTTGAGCTCCGTTCATCACGATGATATTTCCTCTCAATTGAAATCTGGGAAGGTTACCCGAAGCTTTTGGTCCAGGCCATATAGTCGAATAGTCTAAAAATGCAGAGCGTCTGCGCGGAAATTTGAAAGCATCTCTCACGTACCTGTCACTGCCTCAAACTTCGCGTACGATCTGACGGTATTTCTCTAAGAGATTCGTATACGCGTTCTCAGCAATTCTCAGTCGATTCTCAGTCAATAAAGCAAGCATAGCTAATCAGCTATGCTCGCTTAATCAGCCAAGGCATGACAACATCCGAAGAGCCCCATGCAGCTAAGGCATGAAGCTTTGTATTTATACCTTTTACTTCTTCAGAACTTGCTTCAGGCTTCGGTCTGATTACCTGATAAAGGATCCGGTTGCAAACTTCCAAAAAACTCTTCGTGTGAATTATTCAGTACAATCTAGATATCTGAGGTCCTTACGGTCATAGGTTTTTGGTAATATCTGAAGCTATCTGCAACAGTCTAAATCCAAAGATGTTCATTGAATGAAAAGTATCTGAACTGAAAGGCGAAAGGCCTGACGCAAATGAAAAAAACAGGCTCGAAAAGTGCAAGTTGTGCAACAAGCAGAAACAAAATTGGCTCACAAATCCTAATAGATCTCCAAAAGTACCATGATTAAGAAACGCAAAAGGCTTCAAGTAGAACCAACAGAAAAAGTCACTAACACTTTAAGAGGAGGTAGCTCACACTTTTCTCAATCGAAGTAATTTTTTAGGTGTGACGAAGTAGGCTTTAAGTATACTAGTATATACTTTGAACTCAATGAAAAGCATCTGAACTGAAAGGCAATAAGCCTGAACCAAATCACACATACGGACTGGAAAAAGGCGAGTCGTGCAACAGGCAGAAACAAAAAGGCTCAAAAATCCGAAGAGTAGGCTTTGAGTGGACTTGTATATGGTGGCTGTAGTTTAATTTGAAAAAGTATATTGTCAAGCACTGTTGCAATTCACGCAGCGCAGCTTCTCAACCTGTTTCGGCTTGACAGTCGATCCCAAGTGGGAACGAATGACCGAACAGCAAAAAGCAAAGATTACTCATTGCTCTCAGGAGTGCATGGATGATCTCCATTACTTGTGATTCTTACCCAGTTTATCAAGAGTGTTACTTAACTGTCTGCAAAGTCAAGGCTGTGAGGCCGCTTGCCAGAAATGAGTTCCAGAAGCACAATCCCGAAACTATACACATCGCTTTTCGTCGTCAACTTACGTCGGATGTTATACCTGTATTGACCATAGACGTATTTGACTGTAAGAATTTCAACTGTCACGATGAGAGCACTACAGAAAATGACTGGAACAGAGAAGTTGAGCGTTGTTGCAACGAATGATTCAAGAAACAGGCTTATAGGAGGGAAACTAACTCGGGATCCAGATAGCCAAAGGTGCCATTTATAGCCGTGGACATTCCACTACATCAAATCTTGTGATTCTACCTCAGCTAGTTGTGTTGAAATACCCAACAAACCCGTGATCTTGGCTTGAAGTTTGTCACCAAGTAGAAGCTTTCACGATTTCACATCACGATTTATTACGGGCGAGTTGCAGTCCTTGTGCAAGTACCTACTCAATACCTACGCATATGTCGTGCTAAAGATGATCAAATTAGAGAAAAAAAAAGAAAAAAGATTGATACACGTTTATCTTTTTATTATCTTGAGTCCCCTTTCATAATCGAAGTGAATGTATTATTAGACGTATCACCTCTTGTAGCGTCTATGGCTATCTCCAGTCGCGTCTTAGAAACTCAGAAGCTCCTTGTTTAGAATCAGCCACCTCTTGACGATCTAGCAAGTTCCACTATCAAGCTAAGTTCCACGATCTAGCAAGACTGCTCCATACCCTCCTATCCAATCAAGGTTTTATGGCTTGATGTGAATCTTTTGATATCCTTTCGTGTAAAAGACTTCACTGACTTGGGCATATCCTCTGATTCAATGAATGTAGCACTGGTAAATCCGAGTTAACGAATTCTGGAATTCAGAACATACAAGGTAAGATATTACTTGCATGAAGAAGAAGACTGACAAACTGCAATAAAGTGAAAGTGACCTCTATTATTGACGGAGACTCCAAGTGGCATGGTTCTATATCTTGTTTACACGTAATTGACTGCTCAGTTCGCTTTGGGAGTCGTGTGAGCTAAATTTGTACAGGACACTGGGGTATGTTATCGACTACACGCTGACGTGACTAGACTTCGGCATGTCCTCTGATTCAGTGAATGTAGCACTGGTTTATCTGAGTTAACATATTCGGGTCTTCAGAACATACAAGCTCAGATATTACTTGCATGAAGAAGAAGAAGACTGACAAACTGCGATAAAGTGAAAGCGACTTCTATCATTGACAGTCTCAAAGTGGCATGACTCTATATCTTGTTTACTTATAAGTGACTCACGGTTCGGTTTGGGATTCGTGTCAGCTGAATTTGTACAGGACACTAGGGTTTGTTATCGACCACATGCTGATGTGACTAGACCTGGGATTGTTCTCTGATTCAATGAATGTAGCACTGGTTAATCTGAGTTGACGGATTCTGATCTTCAGAACATACAAGCTCAGATAATACTCGCATGAAGAAGAAGACTGATAAACTGCAATAAAGTGAAAGCGACTATCGTTGACAGACTCAAAGTGGCATAGTTCTATATCTTGTTCACATATAAGCGACTGCACGGTTCGGTTTGGGATTCGTGTCAGCTGAATTTGTACAGGACACTAGGGTTTGTTATCGACCACATGCTGACGTGACAAGACGTGACAACCGAAAAGTGATCTGACCATTTCCTACCTTTCGAGAAATGGTTTGTTTCCATCGTCCTTTTTCTATACACGAGCAGCAATATAACCAGGACTGCCAGGAAGAACACTCGTCCACCAGTGGCGGTTCCGATAATCCCTCAAATAGGCAGACTAGCTGATTCTGTGCTTGCACCATCGTCGACTATGATCCTTACAAAGGTGTTGTTTGCGAATCTACAAGAAATGAAACGTAGAGTATTTCCGCAAGCCACCTGAACTCTCTATATTTGGAGAATTTGAAATAACTGTCGACTCCGGTACCTGATATGTGCCAAATTACATGACATTTGCTCCAAACTTCTTTCTAATAGATCTTGGTAATCCAGTGAAGTTGTTGTCCAGCCACCTTTAAGTACCAAGTTGGAAGTTGGAAAAAACATGTACTTTGGATGTTCCGAACATGTTCTTCTCCTCTAAGCGTGGATTTTTCACATCTTGTTGCAGATACAGATTTTCGAAAATCTTCGAAGACACTAATCTCTAATCAGTCTAATACGAAATGTTAATTAGTTAAAAGTCTAACGAAAGAAGAAAACATCACATAGGTATTGTGCTTTTTTAGGTTTTGGAGTAGCTGTAAGTAAGAATCATCCTCGGTTTTTGGGAAAAAGGATGTCACTAACAGAATGTAAACTCTGCTTTCTGGATCTAGATGGTTTGTAACATCTGTACTTACAATTGCGTTAGATTCTGAAAATATATCCTGCCCAGGAAATGTATCATTCCTGAGCAGATATATATACAAACATTCAAGTAAGATTGATAGATTAACAAAGTTTTACATCTAGAATTCTATCTGAGCACTCCGAAATACGGTGACAGTTTTATTTCACTTATATGTGAAATATAAGTCAAGTCAGGACTTTGAAAAACCTCCTTGAAAGTTGATCACGGATAAAGCTCTGTTGACACACGATAAAGAAAAACTTGTCAGGAATTCGAACTTAGTCTCTTGCAATAGTGTTACTCCACTTCCAATCTAAGGAATCCCGCCATTATAATTGTCATGATTAACTTTCCGCTTATAATTACCAAACAAAATAGCATGTTCGCATCTTCAATACATCCGGACTCAGGTCCTTACAGTCGTTCGCATCATATGATGAATGTATACATCAGAGAGTAGTTCAAAGGTAAAGTTGAAGAAGTAAAGGATACTCTATACAGTACGAAGCTTAAGTAATAGAACATACACTGATTGCAGATAAGACTCTTGCGTTTGAGTTTGACGATAATTTGGAGGCAGATCTGGTCCCGTGATACTATTGTATAGCAAATTCCTATGAATGAGGCAGATGTCAGTTCATGAATCTTCTTGTAACCAAAATTACTGTTTTCTTCAGTAAAATCACAGACGATGTCTTCGAGGTGAAATTTGATATAAGCGTTGAGAGCTGGGCACTAGAATATCAGAGCTGTTAAAAACTTCCAACGAAGACAAATTTGTCAAATGGGGAGAAATGATGCGAACATATTCTACGTAGCGAACATATTCTGGTGGTATGACTCTTACGATCTGACCACAGAGCGTAAGAGTCATACCACCAGAATACCATGCTTCTCTATTATATCAGACATTCATTCTGGTATTTCTTAGACACAAAATCGGAATTAGTAAAGGAACTGAAGTGAACTGGAGGTCTCATTTCAGTCCTTCAACATTTATGGTTTTCAAGAACTGGGACGACTAAAATAACCCGAACGCATTTGATCTATCTTATGTGCGCCGATAGATCATATTTATGGCATGAAATTCTGACTACAGTACTTTCAATTGTTTATGTGATCAAGTCCTGCTTTCAAAGTCTGGAACTGCTACGGGCTCTTCATTGACCTGAAAAGATGGATCGTATATAGTTCCAGTAGGCTAAAGTTAGATATCAACGCGAAATTTGTGAGCTACATTTTGATGGGGATCAAATATTCAAGAATTCAAAGCCATGCATGCGAGTCAAAAGCTGAAGATCAAGTAATCAACATTCTGTTTGCGTCATTCCATAGTAAGTTACCTCTTCTGCCTGAGCCCACATGTAAGGTAGGAACTGAACCATGAACAATCTGCATCAGACGACAAGTAGCAAAAAACTTGCAAAATGCTTGAAAAGTCTGTGGGTTATAAGGTGAAAGGAAAGAAATAGTCAATTTGCAGATTAATCTCGATTTAGTGACGCTTGGACTATCTTCGACAGAAGAATCAGTACAAGTGGCCTATCAGATATTTGGGAACTTACAGAAACTTGAGATTTTCATGTCGGAACAACGCTGGAGGTATTGATCCAGTCAATATGTTGCGATACAGTGGCCTGGAGTTAAAAAAGTCGAAAGTGAGACTCTTAGACTCATGATTCAACTTACTTTGTATACATTGACCTGAAACCAGGCTTTAACAACGCCAGGCTCTATCTGAGAAAAATTGACGTCCGACCATCTGCTGGCCGCAACCAGTGAATGTACTTTCTGATTGTAATGCCAATGTACTTACACAACTACTAGATCTATGGAGTTATTGAATTCCGGAGTAGGGCCATCAAGATTGTATTACCTGAATCCCTGCGTTTACCATGGAGGTCACTTTGTAGGGCTTTATAAACAACAACCTTGCACCCTCATGTCAAACTCGTTTCCCGAACTAAGTCTCTGACAATTCATTGCGGAGACGTAAAGAGTCAACGAGAATATACTAGTAGTCGATGCTGAACAAAGTGTTAAGATTTGCAAGAGGTCCCATGATTTTTTTACTTCCTTGGAAGACTGTTTTGTACGAAGTTGACACGCGTATCAGCTTTTCTGTTACAATAACGTTTGCTTCAATTTACAGTATACGGATCAAGACTCAGCTGTACAATAAAACTCTTAACAACCTCGTTATCGTAGTATACCAATTGACTTCCTCCGCTTTTCACAGATAAATGAAATTGCTGAAGAAATGTGTGTAGATTAGAAGCAAATACGGTAGGGATGATCAGTACAATGAATTAGTTTGCCAATGCTAACTTCAAATGATCGATTTCTGCCAAGCTATAGAGTAGATTATTCAGATGATCATAGTATAAGACTTGGAAAGTAGAAAGTATTTGTACCATCCCGACAGAAGATGAGATTTTTCAAGAGCAAAAGTTAGGCATGTGCATAAGAATAACACTGAAATAAATTGATAAATAGAGAAATGTGTGTGTGTGTATAATATATATGTATATATTATATTATTTGAATGAAATGTGACCTATAACCAACTACTCATATGTATTAAAGCGGGTCCTGTGTAGAACTGGTCCGGTTAGATTGTTGTCACTCAAGTCTCTGCACGAAGAATCAACATCGGAGAAATGACGGTGATGACGTTGCAACAGATTACCAGGATTTGTGTATTGCGAGGTTTCCTATCAAGTAGGATACGAGTAGAGCAACAACTTTCCAATTAGCTAATGATCTTCTGCATTTCAAACTTGAAAGGCGTACTGGATCATTCCTAGATAACCTCCAAGTTCCTTGTTCTGCGGAGATCTGGCACTATCCCAGATAGCTGATTGTGGTCTAGGCATCTGGAAAAGGAAGAGAAAAGTACATGAGCATCGTTACATGCAGTATACAATTTCAGAAAACACATTTCTTGTTAATTAGGTAGAAATTTACGAATTCAATTTATCAACTATAAACAGGGCTTGTAAACGTTCAGATCTGCACTATGAATCACACAGCTGAGGTGACACTTACAAAATTTAAAGCTTTCAATCATGCCGAATTTGCTGTAAACTAAATAATGTTTCAGGCTATATCCAGCTTTCTAGTAATAGAAGCTTCACGGCAGATGAAAATGTACGTCATGCGAGGTTTGAGCTTAATTAAGATCTTCGCCATCGTTTTGAAAAGTTCATAAGTATACAACGAAGATATCTAAAATACATTATTAAAAATCTCCCAGATTGGAAATTCTGCCTGTTATTTTATTTACCTGTCAACTTAATTGTTGCCGCAAAGGTTTTACTTATTGAACAACTTGAACACTTACTTGAACAACTTCACTAAGGTCGATGTAATACATTCCAGTTACATCGAATTGCAACCAGCAAGTTGAAATATTGGATCTAGTTAGCACTTCAATTGACAAGGTAAACATGTGAAAGTCAAATGATACAATCTGCACAAACTCGCTTTGGCAGTTGGGACGACGTAGGTTGTGGAGAATCTTACATTTCACGAAGATTCCTAATTGCACTCGGTATAGGTGTGCTCGATTTCCTAGTTGTCATAATTCTGCCACATGCCAGGAAATCACGCTGTCACAGAAATGTCGATTGCGTCCTTGCAAATTCAGAGTTCAACGCTTTTGAGCTGACGGACGCGTTTCCAAAAATTCCTTGCACAGACTCCTGACGTGTGTTGAACTCCTAGGAGTTGGAACAAGTTATTCAGTCTATACTGAGTCAAGGATCACCTGTCCAATTGGGCAGCCCAAGGGTGTTTCTCAGCCCATTGAGAGCATTTAATGAATGAAGCAGAACGCACTTGTCAAATTCGATCAGCCCAGTCGTTGGCAATGCATGTGCTTTTCTGGCTGATGCATCTACATGTGGACCAAAATTTGCAGAGGTGCACAATTGCAAAATGATACCAAACAACATTTGGGCTGAATCTCAGTGTGCGTGAATTATCATTTGATGGTTGAAGGAAGATCAGTGTCACGTGAGTAGGAAATCTAGGATACTACACTCTGTAGGGCGTAACAATGCGATCCCATTCTAGGGTGCATTAGGTCGACGGACAGGAACAAAAGGATCGACGCCACAAGGCGAACTGAGCTCCATCTCACATCAGACTGTTTGAATGTCGTCTACTAGCCATGGAAAACGGATCCCAAACGTTCAGATTTTCTTGTGACCGGATTTCTCCGATCATGAATTCGAAGCTCGTTGTGCATTCCAAGGATGGGTGTGAACCCAATTTTGAGCATGAACGAGTGCCGGCAACAAATTCTTCTCTCTCCACTTCTGTCTATCGTACAAGGGGATTCAACTTCTTTTCGAACTTTCTACCTCTTCTGATCATCAGTTTTTGAACCAAGCTCTACAATTTGGAAATCATTACGTCTAGACTATGTACTAGCTAATCAATGAGAAAGTAATCAAGTACTAGCTAGGGCATAAAATTGTCGCGAGGAACTTCAAGTGAGTGGTCTGGGGTTTTATAAGGTCTCAAGATTTCATCTCTGTCTCATCATTCCGAATCTCTTAGAACACGCCTAGATTCTCTGGTCAAAATGAAGTCCCAGGTCAAGTGTACATCATTGATCGTGAAATGAGTAGAATCTAGAACATGCGTCGAATATACATTTTTAAGGACTCGGAGACAGGAGATTATTGCACGCACGACTATTTGTTCCCAGGGCCATAAGGTTCATCGGCAGAGTGAGGATCGCTGGAGTGAGAATTATCTGAATAGAGATAAAAGTGCGCAGATGGCAAGAGTGCAGCCTGAAGCTAGGCTAGAAGGGCGAGAGGTGGAAGTGAGGTGACAGGAGATGTCCTCAATGCTCCCTCAGTGTAAAAAGCTACTACATGTTGAAAGATAGTGCATCAGATTGCATGAAAGCATGACCGACTGACGTTAACAATGAGGATTTGATACTATTTGCAAAGAATTTGCCAAAGTAGAGATTAAGTCCTTTCATACGTTATGCGGGAAGATGCATTGAGGTTGAAAACTTTTGATGCTTTCTTGCCATCACGATGAGATTACGTGTGACTGGGAATCTCAATCTATTAAAGGTATGTCACCTTTGAGTTTGGAGCGTTTGGAGCTGTCCTGTAAGGTGATGACAGATTCTGAAGTTGTCCATGTATATGCCTACCTTCTGACAATAATAGGAATAGTGCAGCTTTCGTGAGTATGGACGGTGGGGTGAAGCAGATTCCACAGAGGCAGCGGGCATAGACTGGGCCACAAACTAAAGCAAGATGAGATTGATGATTTCGTGGTCAGAATCTGATGTTTAGAAAGCCACTTTCGTTTTCTGTTCGAGTATCAGGCTGTAGATCTGCTCTATTACATACCCTTTCGATAAATTTTGTCACTTATGGAACTGGAAGGTGTGAGCACAGCAAACCTATATATACTTGACCGGACCTAGAATTATATGGCCCCACAAGCTTGCAAACGTCATCTACTTATCTGATAGACTCCACCTTCACCTGGAACTATTCATGAGAAAGTGAAACCAGTGTGCTCCTGCTGTTCTTACTGAGACGCTAAACGGGAACGGTTGGTTGCAGGATTCGTAGGTGAAAATGTGAGTTATGACCATTTCTTTAATCTGGACAGATATAATCCGAAGTGTACAACAAATGTAGTGCTTCACAAGTTGAAATTTGATAGACTTGAGACAATGACCACCCAAAATATACAATGTCGAGAGGAAATACAGTCAATTCTACTAATGTGCTTGCAACTCATCTAGATTACAAAATAGATTTAGGCTGTTGTACTGAAAGGTTCTGTTACTGCCTACAATTCACTCTAGCTTGTGCATGAGAACTCAGATAATTTCGTGAAGATGGCAGTATAATCTAGGCCAAAGAATGTGAAATTCAAGCAGCTTCTTTAGTTCCGATTCTGCACTCGAGGTTCAAGAAATAAACGTTTGTAATCACAAGAAAAGATTGGCTCCTCAATCCTTTCTCATATATGTACAAGTAAAATGTCTAACTGCCACTATTTCCCAACAATTAAAAAAACCACTGCCTGCCTGTCTTTGGATAGATCGTTGCCATTCATCGTTCACAAGGAGCGTTTTACACCGTGTGAACGCAATTTTCAGAGTTTTTAAGAACTTTCATTCCGATGCATCCGCAAAACTTTCTGGCAATCCCGACCCACAGCTTTATAATTTCTTTTCGTCGCTCCAATGTATCAGCGATGAAATTCTTAACCTCCTAAAGCCAACTCAACGAGTTTGTCCCCACGTTGTCACATTGCTCTAGGACCTACTGCACACACTTTAAGCTTTTACCTTCTTTGACCTCGCTGATCTACATGGACTACTTGACGTCGATGGTTAAACTTTTGAATCTTCGCTTTCTCAGATTGGAGCTCAGAACCTTTGAGCTTGTGCAAATCTTCACTTCTGTTAACTGATTTTTTTATGTTCATGATTGCTACAACTTACATAAATAACTGAAGAGAAAAATCAAATGAAACGAATCACGTGCATTTGTTTCAATTTTATTTTCCTACTCTTCTCGGTCTATTACGCATATTAACTCCATGTATCCATCTTCCTGGAGATCTTTATCTTAAATATTGGTGAGGTTCATGAACACCAAATTAAGATAACATTATTCTTGGTCTTTCACGCTAGATTTGGTAAATGAACCACGTTATTGACCTCCTTCTGTTTCGAAACTGGTCTCTGAATATCCTCAGGATCAGGGAGTTTTATTCCAACATCGAATCTGATAATACGGATTCCTGGACTTCACAAATAACTATACTCATTAACTCACGAGCCACGTTTGAAGATATCATCACTCTGGGTCAGCAGGGTTTTTACTTTTGAACTATATGTTGCGGCTAGAACTGATAGTGGACTCCCGTGTTGACACCCTCGCTTCGGTTTGGTACTTTTTCCTCTCCAATGGTATCAACCAATGCATTGGTGAAATAATATGACATCAATAGTAAAAAATATTTACTAGTTTCTTGTCTTCATTCCGAAGCTTCTCTACCATTTTCTCCACATTACTAGGGACCATAAACTAAATTAACCTTCACCAACCTCGTCACAAAACACTCTATCACGCGAACCTTGAGCATACTCGCGTGAGTGTTACTCTACCAGAATAATTAACTAGTTCAATGTGTGCATGATCTATAGTCTGAAATCATTTCTGAACAGATGAATCTTGATACAGCTTGTTACCTTCCTCTCGCGTGTTACAAACCACTTGGCCCTATTCAAACTGAACTTGGTGATCATCGTTCATCCTTCCCCATTGATGACATCTTGATCGTACCTGTAATCTCGCATCAGCGATTCCACCCATAGGAATAATAGTGCGCAACTTCTCACAACGTTCAAAAATTTTCAGTGTGAATGTACATCTTTCTACACTTCTCACATCTTTTACAAACAACCTGGAATATACTCACAATGCTGTAGGGGCAATAGTACCTTCATCTCCTTCCCAAGTATTATAGCCACATTGGGAGTCCATATCCTGTTTGGAAAAGGTTATGATCCAACTGTTGTGATTTAAGTAACAAACGAAAACAAATAATAATTATAAAATTATAAACGATTGTTCTACAGCTCTGAATTGCAGTCGTCTGATCCAGAGCCAATTTGGGTTCTAGTGGTTACAAGATTGCAGCTGGTCCACAGCAGTTGCATCTTAAGAAAAATGCGCGTCTCACGTAGTGCTGATACAATCCTGAGGTCGGCTTTCTCACCTGCTGGCACTAACATGTCATATGTCCTCATATGTTGATCGCTTGTGCTGAAGGTGCATCTTTGCCATATAGATTTATGCCATTTTGACTGTGACAAATTCGGTGTGACTGCCAGAGAATTCTCTCTTTGCCGCCCATTTGACATCGTCCATGAATCCTTAGATAGCTCTAACTCTACTAGCATTGGTTGAACTCTGAATGGTTTGAACAACGAAGCAAGCAGGCTCATGCATGCGGTTCAATGCACTTATAAGCAATCAAGGTTTTAAAACCCAATATCAGGGTCATCATCAAGTCCATCTGCAACTCACTTTTCCAGCTCCGACGGATTTCAACATTCCATTTTTACAACAGATCTTGACTCTACCATGTGACAGAAATTATACGCATGTCAGATTCTCCATAAAAAGAGAAGAAAGACGTCATCCTCCACTTTCAGGATATCTTGATCCCCATACTGACGTTTGTGGTTACGATGAAGCAAAGAATACTGATATGCAGATGTCTTTAACGCATCACTCCGTATCCCCTGTTGCGATGAAGCAAAGAATACCAAAATGCAGATGTCTTCAATGCATCACGCCCTATCCCCTGTTGCGATTCATATTGTTCAACGTCAAAGCTCGTCAAGTGTCACGTTGTGTAGGAAAGCTCTGTTGCGATCCATATTGTTCTAAGTCAAAGCTCGTTAATTATGCCACGTTGTGTAGGAAACCTCTTTCAAGGACCTGAGGATAAGAGAAAACCCTACATTGGAAGATCTCTTTGACCTGCACTGGACAAGTAGAAGGATTCAGATATATAAAAATAACAGGAGATGAGGTTAATATCGCAAAGAGTATTTGTAAGGTGAAGTTCTTCTTTAAGGTGCCATACTCCCGGAGAAATAAAAAGTTAAACCAAAAACTTGCATGTGGAGCAGTGATTACTTATAGTACGAGCAGAAATTTGACAGTAGATGACTTCCCATACATGATCTAGGTTCAATAATACGTGGTATTTCACCTTCAGTTGGAGCAGGAACAGAAGTCACTGAGATTAGTGCGCTGATTCAAACATGTGAAATCAGTTCTTCGAAGATTTCCAATATGTATGCAGCTCTTACTCCTGGCTGTAAGATAAATTGTGCTTCCTAGCTATTACTGAGCGGACTGTACTCAGCTAGGTGTGAAAACTTGGACTTCAGAGTCGATTTGTATGTGGGTAAAGTAATACGCTGGATTTAGATATGTGTGAAACAGTATTCAACCTGGACTGGGATTGTGAAATCAAACAGCGTATAAGAAGGATATTACAATGATCAAGGGATATTGAATATCAAAGAGAGTACCAATTTCAGCAGCAGAATGAGATTGATCAGATTGGATATAATTATGAAACGTCTTGAATTCCTGAACATGGTGTATCTTTCTGATCTCAATTACTTCTGTTTCATGCTATTTCAATTGGAGGCCAATAAGTTTCTACCGTGATTAGTTCCATGATTTCGATCTCTACGAACCTTCATACATAGCTGTTAGTGAAATTCGACCTATTTATTATATATTATATTTTCAAGCACTCCAATCCCCTCAGTACAGTATTTCACGAGCGGTTGCTTTCCAACTATATCCTTGGGCAAAATCCCAATACTCATGGGTGGCGTAAGTCTGGAGAGGCAAACTGAGCGGAACCAGCAAATAATATGGACATGTCAAGACGAGCTCAAGTCCCCCTCCATCGGACCCCGATGTAAGTCAGTACAAGGCCAAGTTGGTGCTCCAAACCTGTGCATGCATTGGATGACAATGCCTTCTAGAACTATGGATTTTCTCTAAAGGAGTTCGAGAAGGCAAGAGTCCACGTGTATCACTTCTATCAATAATCCAGGACTTGAGTGACGTCGAATTGAAAAAATTTCCTCGAGGACACTAGCCACCTCACAAGCTAACAGCACATCTGGGCTGCCAAGTCAACCATACACCAGATGGCTATACAGAATGTTCACATTCTGCTAGCTCGACTGGAATCCAGTCGAGCTAGCCGAGGGTCCGTGCATGCATGATTTGTCACAGGAAGAAACGATCAAACAATGCGGTGTCAAGGACTCACGGGAACGATCGAGGATAAGGTATGGTCGTTCCAACTTACAGACGTCGTACGAGGCCATAGGTAGAGGGAAATTAACCTGTACAGTCCTAAGTGCCTACCAAGTTCATCGGACAGGGACACACTCAATTCGTGGCATTGTCATCAAGGAGCTCATTAAAGTAGTTCCTTTGAAAAATAATGATGGTACGGCTGACAAAAGCTACACGATTTCCTCTAGTCATATGCTGGCACGTTATTATTTGATGATTGACTCCAGACTCGTCGATGTTCCCATCCCTGAGGGCAGAAGGTATATCTGAGAATGCAGAGGTAGATCTTTCTGATTGTGATGTGACTGGGCCCTAGCCCATCCTACCTATCCTGTTGGTTTTTCCCATGCAGTGATTGATGGTGTCTTCCCATCCACTTTTTCGAGTTTCTCGCGCTTGTCTACACGTAAGAGAAGTACTGTTCTGGATTTCGTTCTCAGCATTAAGATGTACAATTGTGTTGTATCAGAGTGCCCCGCAACAGTGACTTCATGTACTGTCCAGCATTAATTTCATGAGCTGCATGTTCAATGTGACTTACTGACTCCGATATCTTGTAAGCACCAGGCCTCATGACTTCCTGCTAGTGCAGTAGTCGAACTAGTCGGCAAGCCATCTCCGGATATTTGATATGTCAAAAGTTTATATTAGAAAGCTATGTATTTGTGCACATATGGATTTATATAAAGATCAGAAACATATAGCATTTATTAAATATAATCATAATTTAGAGTTTTTTAAAAGTAAAAGCATGTTGCACAGTGTAATAATTTAAAAATTTGAATGACAAAAAAATTTAACCTTACAAGTATTCAATTTCACACATACATACGTTAATAAAATTAATTTTGAATTGCATCAAAAAATGACAATGTAGTTTACAGAAGGTTCAAAACTATCTTTGAATAATCAGTTAATATTATAAATAATCTAAATGTCATCTAATTTTGTATGCTCTCACTGAATTTTTTTTAAGAATTTGGCTACAAAAATTATTCCGAAACTAAATTTTTTGAAAAAAAAACTTCAAAAAATATAAAAAAATTTGTTAGAAATAAGAACGAATAAATATAAGGAAAATTCAGGGAACCAAATAAATATTTTTAACACTGTTCATCTGAAATTTACATAAATTTATCAAAATTATTTCATTCTTCATCTTATTTTACAAATCTCAATCTTTAAAAGAGATTGTAGTCTATTTGTTCAACTATAAGTTGATCAAATCCAATTTAAATTAAATTAGATTGAATTTAAATTGAATAAGTTTTTAGCCCTTATTTATTTGATTTTCAATTGTACATATATAATTGATTAAGTGATTTTTTTTATAATATTAATTTCTAGTTTATTTTTTATTTAAATCATATTTTTTATGTGACATCAATCACTCGCAATTACCCAAAAAATGATAGAACTACTAATGATGGCGGAATTACTGTTGTCATATATATCCATCACGGTAAAAAATTTCTCATTTTGAAGATGATATGTGAATGAATCTATTATGCATTTTACTTCCTCACATCAATTGCTTAAAGGTTTCTTCCACATGGGGCTTGTAGATTATCCCACTATCTCTGGTTGAAAGAGAAGTGGAACTGCAATGAGACAGACAAGTTGTCCAATAAGAAATACATTCCTCTAGGAAATTCGACCCTACAGCATCTGATTCTGCACTTCGAGGGGATGTTTGAATTTTCCAGTACTTTTCTGGAAAAGTTGAGAAAGAAAGATAATGATACTTAGTTAAGAAAAAAAAACAATTTATTGAAACTTCAATACATCGAGTACAAAGGACGATGAGATATATAGATCAGATGCACTCACATAGGTAACGCGTAACTGTAAACTTCAAGTGAGGAAGTTACATCCGAAATATTAATATAATGAAAAAGGAACCTCAGGACATGCCAAATATGTCCTCACACCTAGGATATGTATATTTACAGCTCTGTAGCCCAGTCGCATGTGGAGATTCGCTCGTGTGAAAAGATGCGACTTATTGATGAACTGAGTGCTCACGTCAGGACAAGCTCATGACAAAACTCGTCGCCGTGGCTCAAGTGTACGTTGTCGGAAAATCGTCGAGATCTACACTCAGCCAAACAAGGGCTACATGATGATTGAATAAGGGCCACGAGGTGGGATCGACAATCAAATGACATATTTCGTAAGCTCTCCGGATAGAAGGTTCTTAAATGAGGCTTGCAGATACTGTAGTTGCAGTTGCAGATCTATCCGAAAGTGCAGCAGCAGTGCAAAGAGCATCGCAACGCTATTATACCACGAGATCTGGATTGTCTGGAAGGAAGGAATCGGGAATCAAGAACTTAGCACACCCGTGCGGGTTATGTCATTCTTTTAGTAAGGTTTCTTAGGCGTTAATAAATTACCTCTTTTTATTAAACAACTCTAGGATGGAAAAACGAAATAGTTACTGCACCGCACCAAAGCCTGTCTTTTCTGCTCTAACCCAATCCACCTTGCAGTGAATCTCGATCATAGCAGTGTACTGTATCCAATGCTGCAAAGACCATCCAAAAGGTTCACATAAAGTTTACATGGATATCTATGTCTATTTACACAGCCTTTCACTTTCACAGTCTTTTCAGGCTAATATCTTCTGTGCCTATTAAAGTGCTCGGATAGGGGATTCATGATGGGGTCTTCCCGTCCTTTTTGCTGTATTTCTGGCTCGTCCTTGTAATTTTGCGGCTTACATCTACTCTTGCTGAAGATGACTACCGTAGTTCCATGCTTAGCCTTGCCTACAGAACTTGTCCTCGTATGCGGAGGATTGTTCAGAAAAGTCTATTCCTTTTCTCACGTCGGTCAGATGCTATATGGGACGGGCTGGCTTACTCTCCTTTATCGTACAGATGTCTCTTCTATGTCAACCTTTCTACATGGAACGATGTGGCATACAAAGAGTTTCTGTCTGGATACTACTTGAGCTCTTTTCAGTCATTTCAGTAGTATCCATGGGTGATATTATGTTTATATTTATCCTTGAGTTTAAGTTTTATTGAAAACTATGGACAATTCTAGAGATTTGTCCATAGTTGGTTTAGGATGGTGAATAAGTTTTCTCAAGTTTGAGGAAATCAGGTTCTTTACGCTCCAGTACTTTTGTTAGTTTAATTTCGTTGGATTTAATCAGCATTATATCGAATATTTATTTCAAAAATTATTCTCTTTAACATCTACTCATGTGAGGTGGTACATTATGAATTTTGGCTTTGTTCGTGGTACTCTTTCCACTTGCAAAGTCAAAAATTCAGTCAAAAATTAAGAAAAACCTAAAAAGATTATATGCTACCACCACACATGAAAAGATAATGGATATACTTCTGTCAGTTTTATGATTCTTTTGCTAGAGAAGGCCTCGATTTTACTTCACATGGTCAACCGGAGTAATACTTGATATTTCATGAACAATGTGCAGGACTCTGCTGATTTGGCAATTGTCAAATTAGTCATAGATCAATCTATCATGGCATCAGCCAGCTTTTATTTATGACAAATATGACCATAATTTTAATCTGTTGGAATTTACTTGAGTTACTTACAATGCCGATGTACTCGAGTGACAAATCCATTAAGCACAATCTGTATTCATCTTTCTCCCAGCTAACCACGGAAAAATCATACTCCACACACCTAGTAATAAGATGTAGACAGGAAAGCCTCCAGCAAACAAACACAATTTGGGAAATTGAAGTTCAAAAGTAATGCATGCTTCATGGATTTTGACGGATTCCAACATTTGATCCACTATTTTCCCTTGATGAGGACATATTCTCTCTCTCCCAATCAATAAAAATATCTTCAGTTTCAAATCAATATTGTGTCGATGATGTTTACGTTGATATCAACAAATCACTAGATGCCAACAAAATGAGCATAGATAGAAGAAAGTAGTAGTATCAAAGAAAGTTTAATTGAAGTCTAGCTACAAAGCATGATACTCACTACACTTCATCAAGTGTTGGCTTTCAAGATGCTATGAGTACCGCTCTGTTCGATGAGGAACTTTAAAGTATTTGTGGTTCAAACTGGCTTGCACTTTTGTCCAACTTTTTTTTCACGGCCCCATACTTGGCAAAAGCCACACAAAACCCATGTAACTACATTAGAAGATAATTTTTGCGTGAAGATCTTTAACCCATACTCAAGTTTGTGAGAAATAGATAATGACTTTTCACGCTTCTTTGACAACATTTCATCAACAACAACTTGTCATCGACGTACAAGAGCAAACAACAATAAAAACAACAACTTTTTGATAATGGACAAGAGCAGACTCGAGCTTCTAATCTTATATATGGCATCAAAAATTGTTAATGACAAATGTGGCATGAGCATTTTCCAATGTCATTTTTTAAGATGACTAATAATGTGTCATGAAACATAAAACTCATGATGAAATTATACTTGAGTAGATTTGTTGAAAACAAACTGCACCTTAAGTGTTCATGTGAATTTATTTTGTTGAGATTAACTCCAATTAAGTAGTAACCTTTGACCTAGCTATTCATAGCTAGGTCAGAGGTTACTACTTAATTGGAGTTAATCAATCGCATGGACTGGGGATAAATACCTTGAGGTTCGCTCTATACATAGAGTCTTTCTGGACATGACCTAGACGTAAAGTGCAACGTGTTCTCGGTGGACGTGAGGGTGAATCACATTACATCGTGTCTTGACTTGGCTTGAATGTGTCGTTATGTTTATGGGGTTTACAATTGGTTTCAGTGCACGTGATTTTGACGAGAGAGTCTTTGATTTTTTTCTTAACAATTTTATGATGAAGGAGATTTGTTAAATTCAAAAGATTCAAGCTAGTAGCTCAAAGGAATTGAGCACCTTATGAAAGACATCATCGACATCCATTGGCACAAGATATTTAACCTCCTCAACATAAACAATACTGAGGATGTACAATTTAAATGCCGAGACAATCATGACTGTGAGAACACGTTTGCTGTCTCTAGAAGTGTCAAAAGTGTACGCTAGGGTATACAGAGAGATCGTAGCATCGTGAAGCCATCCTTGGCGTCGCTGAAAACCTCAAGTGGGAGTGATGCAGTATCTGCATGCTAGCAAGAGAGTCCTATTAGTACCGCTGTTGCAGCAAAAAGTGCCAACTTCTACCAATTCAATTCAATAGGACTTAGCAAAGGAAGTTCCAATCTGCGACTTGGAAAACTTCTAACCTTGGGGAGAATAATCTGCTTTGGCCATCTGCGCAGCTGACAAGCCAAACAGGACCATGTACATCAACACTCTTCTTTGACTGCCAGCAAAAAGTTACTTCGGATCAAATGCCTGTTAGAACAATAGATGCTTAATTGTTCCCAGCCACTCGAGTCGGCCTCCTCAGCCAACCCCTTGGTCCCTGCGCAGACTTTTGATCTCCAGTCGGAAGACATTCTGAACAACCTTGACATGGTTGATGATTCACTAGTCTCAAAAACCCAAACCCATTGACATTTTGACAGTTCAATTTGCAGCAACACACGTTCCACCGATAGGGCCATTCCGCTGCTCCCAATTTTTTAGCAGCGGTTGCACTTCTTTCTTCAACTTTGGGGACATCAAGAACTGACTTCCCTTTTGCTGATCTTCAACTGCACACGGCGGCGGCAGTTGGATCTAGCGTCTAGGAGCGCGCCGGGTTGAGAAACGAGAAAGAATTCAAAACTCCATTTCCTCGTGACAATGTCAAAAGTTGCAGATGTGAATTCTTGGAGCGACGAACCCCTAAACGGCAAAGCAACCAGGTCTTACCAAACAGGAAAATTTGGCAGTGTGGCGGATCCCCCATCCCCATCTCCTCCCAGGTTGGACGGCGGGTAGTCGAAGCGGGGCGAGCCAACAGCGAGCAGCAAGGATAGAGTGGCGATGGACCCCACCCTTTGAGTAGCAGGGTGACGCCACGTAGAAGGCCCTTCGCTTGCGCGGCAGGGTCAGTGAGGTGCAAGCATCATCATCCTTTGAGCGGCAACGTGAGCGGCCGAGCATCCGTCGCGCAGCAAGGCTCCCTTCTCCCCTCTCCGAACGGCGGCCAGCAAGCGGAAGGCTCGAGCGGTTTGCTGCAGACGGACTATGCGCCGGAACGACAGGGATGAGCACAAGCCGAGAGCCGAGTGGTGGCAACGAGGCGGCAACTCCCCCGTCAACCACGGTCGGCAAGACGGACCGCAGTCGGCTAGGCACACCGCGGTAGGTGGGGCGACCGCAATGGTCCAGGCAAACTGCAGTAGACGCTAACCATAGTCGACCGGATGCATAACGTTAGGCAAGACGAACGTAATCGGCCGGGCCAACTGCGGTCGGTGAGATAACCGTGATAAGCAAGGCAACCGTGGTAGGCAGCAAAATTGTGATCAGCATGTCAACCGCGCTCAACGGATGATCGATAATGATAGTGACTGTGATGTCTGACGGTGACAGTTGACGGCAAATCAGCGGTCACGGGCAATTGTAATGGTGACGGTCGGGGACAACGGTGACGAAATATTTTGTTTGTAAATATTCTATCCTCAAGAATCTTCATCATAATATAGGCAAATTGGGTATTGTTGGATAGCTCTTGACGCTACTAAAGCACATGAAACATTTTCAAGAGTTGAAAGCTGACCCAAACGTAGAATATTGCCCCGGAAGTTACTTTTGTATCTAGAATTTTTATGAGAGACGGTAAGGCGTGGACGTATTAAGTCGTGAGCAATGATGAGTAGCAAGCGCAGTAAGACATGGACGCACTATGGCATGGACGTAGTAAGGCGTGAACTTAGTAAGGCATGGACTTAGTAAGTCGCGGAAGACGATGAGTCACGGACGTAGTAAGACGTAAACGCAGTAAATCGTGGGTAACGATTAGTCGTGGGCGACGGTTTTGGTAAGTTGCGAGCGTAGTCAATCACAAGCGATGGTAATAGTTAGTCGCGGGCGCAGTAAGTCGATGAGCGACAATTTTGATAGATCGCGGGCGCAATCAATCGTGAACAATGGTTTTGGTAGATCGCAGGCGCAGTTAGTTGTGTCTGACACTTAGTTGCGGGCGCAGTCAACCATGGACGACGGTAGTGGTTAGTCGCGGGTGCACTAAATCGTGGACGACGGTTTTGGTAAGTCGTGGACGCAATCAATAGCGGACGACGGTAAGGATTAGTCGCATGCACAATTAGTTGCGGGTGACGCCGACCATCGCAGGCACAGTTAGTCGTGGGCGACGGTGAGGTCTAGTCACAAGTGATATGCTAGTCGCGGGTGCTATCAGTTTCGGGCAGCGTGAGGCCAGTCGTGAGCGCAGTCAATCGCGGGCGACGATAACGATTAGTCTTGAGCGATATTTAGTCGTGGACGACAGTGAGAAACAGTCATGGGTGACAGTTAGTTATGGGCGCAGTTAGTCACTGGCGACAGTGAGGGACAGTCACTGGTGATAGTAAGTCGTGACTGTGAAAGATTGGCACGGATGACAGCTAGTAGATTGTAAGGTTCTTGTCAGTAGGTGTGTGACTTTTAATGAATCCAGATCGCGCATGTGTCTTTCAATGAGACTAGTTCATTGAAAGAGGAGGAGATGCTTTAAAGATCTCCTTACTACAAGTGAAAATCTACGCTCACAACTATGGGTGTGTAAGAATTTGATCATTATGAAATTAATGATCAAGATGACCACGATTTTAGGTTATGTATAGTAGAGTATAGTACGACGATATCATGTAATATTCAGAAAATAGTGTTTGATAAAATGATTGAGCTAGTGAAGATTAACAATAAATTCAATCTGGCTGATGCGTTGATCAAAGTTATTTCTTTGGAAAGTTTCAATTGACACTATTCTGTTATGTAGGTTGTACATGAGGAGTAGAGTTAGATTTTGCTAACATAGTATCTTCAATTATCTCTTTATATATTTACTCTATCTTGTGATGGCTACGTCTTAGTTCTAGTTAACTCTTGTGTAAAGAAGTCTTTGTATTAGGTTTCTTTCTAAAACTTCCTGCAGAGTAATTATATAGTTTACAAGAATTTTGTATTGTCTATGCTCGTTGTTAGTTAACTCTTAATGTCATATTCTATCATGTTATGGTTACGATTTAGTTCTCGTTAGTTCTTTTGTAAAGAGTGGCTCTTATGTTAGGATTTTGTCTAGAACTTACCACAGAATAATGATGTGTGTTTCAGAGTTTATAGTTACTTAACTAGAGTTAAGGCGAAGATTGTTGAGGTTAACTTCAATTAAGGAATAATTTCGGGGCCTAGCTATTTATAGCCAGGACGGTCGCCTGGATTGAGGATTAATACCTTAGGGTTCGTTCCGTATCGTCGTCTGGACATGATTTAGAAGTAAAGTGCAGCGAGGGGTGAATCACGCTACATTGTGTCTCGACTTGGCTTGAATGTATTGTTATGTTATTGGGTTTACATATTTATCATTTAATTAAATATGCTTTTTGGAAATCTAAAATTTATATTGTTATGATTATTATAATTTTCATGCTTCATGCGAAGCTTAGAAATGTTTTTTTTTTTTACTATTGATAACATAGATGAAAAACATGATTTTAAATCTTATATTTTCAAGATGATGTGTACTTGATATAAATAGTAGCATGATGAACATATGTAACTGATCGTTATTTCTATAAAAACTGAGTATAGAATGAGCTCGTTGGAAAAAACTATACATATTGCATAAGTCAAAAATCAATTTTTGCTATCAAATACTGCAAATTCTGCTATATTGTGATCATGTAGGATTTATGCTGCATACTAGAGATGCTAAAAAACACACAAAAATTATATCTTATTTGAATGATTAATAACAATATATACTTTTGTATGATTTGGAGCATTGTATTAGGGTTTCAACACAAGTAAAATGTAAATCATCACAACGGAGAGAAAAAACACTTGTTCTTCTATGTCAATAACAGAAATATTTTATTCATAATCTCTAGGTTTTTATCATCAAGATCTACAAGCAGCTTATATATAGAATGATAAAATAATTCTAGGCATACTAGCTAGAGTAACACTAAAAATCTTCCACTTGATTCATATCTTGGTATTTATTACTTTTATAAAAGTTATGATTTTTTGGAGAAAAGTCCTTGAATTGTACATAACATAAGTCTCTCTATAATCCAAAGTTAATTAGAACTAAGCCATAGCCAAAATGTGATAGAGAATAATTATAGATAAGAGTTAAAATATTGATAAAAAAATCTTTACATGTGCTACTTATGCAAAACTTGCAAAATAACATATTACCTTCTAAATTATATTTTTAAGCAATAATCTTAATCATTGCATCAGATGAATCAAGTTTACTATCAATCTTGACTTGCTTAACCTTCTCATTAAAAACAAACTCTGTGGAAAAATGATATAAGATGTATATTATGTTGATCATCATTTGATTTCCTGCCAGATGTAATGCAATTTGACAATCATAATAAAGATTGACAATTTTTATTTGATCCCAAATAATGATATTCAATCAAATAATTTTTTTGATATATCTGCTGCCGTTACATATTTGGCTTTTGTACTTGACTAAGCTATGCATTTGTACAAAGTAGATATCCAACAACATCAAGTGTAAACAAGAAATCAATTATGGAACTTTGTCATAGTCATCATCAGTCTGGTATTATAATGATTTCATATAGTGTTATTAACCTTCAAACAAAAAGAACATGATACTAAATAGGATTTATCATTTTTCATTAAAACTAAGTTGTTGAATCCATCCACAGATCATGAAATACATCAATGTGATCTTGATTTTTCACATCTGAATTTTTCATCTTGAAGCTTATTGACTTCAAATAAACTGAAAATAAATTGAAAAATATTTGAATTAAAAAAATTTGCTTAAATTTTTTTGGAATAATTAACTTAATTATCATTCTCATCAACTTGCTTCAAAAAAACTCTCATATCATAAGTATCAAAAAGTTGTGTATTTGCAAAACAAGAATGTGATCACTGACAATTAGCATCAAGACTCAACTTCAAGAAACATTTATGAACGGCAATGTGAACTTTCAACCAAGTCAATGATTTTTTCCATTTGTCAGAAAAAATTAAGAAAAAAATATTTTTAATCACTAATAAAAAAAGTACTAGTATGTAAACATAGAGTATGGCATTGACTTTTTTGAATCAATATATGATCTAAATAAATTAGAGAAATGTTTTTAAAAAAGGTCTATCCAATTGCTCAAAGTAAAACTATCCAAAGAGAAATAGATTTTTTCACACAAATATGAAATACATGATAAAATAAAGTTCAATGAAAACCTGAATCGAGATTAAAAAAAATGGGTGACAAGGTAAAACTTGAATCAATCACTCACATACTTGCTACTTGCAAATGAGACACAAGATAAAAATGCCAGAATACTTAGCTTTGTTTATTCCCTAGAGTGTCAAAATACTTCTCAATTATGTAATAAAAAATCTTGTCAAAGTCTGATGTGTCTCAAAGAATGTCTTGAGGCTGTCTAACTAAAGCCTCATTGTCATATTATGACATTTCAGCACGATACAAACATTAGCAAAGGTATGTTTAGTAGGAGTGGAAATTGCTAGCCCTACAATCTTATGAAACCCAACTAGGAGTTACATATTGCAAACAATCTATCTCCTTATAGCCATCGTTAGAACCTTTGAAACTTCCTTCTCTATTAGTCTCTTGTCCTGGTAGAATAGATCGCTGCTAATTAGTTAGAAAGGAAAAAAAGAATAAGAAACAAAAAGAAAAATAGGGAAGAGATCTAATGCAAAAAAACATCATCAAGAGACCGATATTATTTTCAAGTGCTAAGTTTCAAATTTCAAATGTGAACTATCCATCAATAATGATGTATTGTATGATGATGATAGATTACGATATCTTTTTGTCTTCAGACGTGATTGATTAGTCAATTTATTAAATGATCTATTCATAAAGTGATTGATTAGTCAATCTATTAAATGATCTTTTCATAAAGTGATTGATTAGTCAATCTATTAAATGATCTTTTCATAAAGTGAATACTATTCTGCTTGAATATAGTAGATCTAAAGAGGAAAAATTCGCATTCTGATCTTCTTTTGTTCCTTGGCAGGCAAGCAATGAACAAATTAGAGAGCGAGAGATTTTAGAGGAATGTTGATCCTACAAATCATGTCATACAAAATCTAACATCAATCTTACATATAGCATAAATAAACCACTGAAACCATTTGATGGACTTATTCTTTTTGGCTTGGACTCTCTCTAATACAAACTGTTAGTGATTCATCATGAGCAAAAATGAATATAATCACAACCAATAGAAAAAAAACGTAAATTCAAATCAGTAAAGATACGTTCATTATATTCTAAATCATCTAATAAAAAAATACTATATTTTTGTCACAAGGAGCTACACCTAGCCCTCATAAATAGTGACAAATTAATCCAAGTCTTACTAACTAGAGAAATGCTCATCCTAGTTAACAAAATCACAATCAATCAACAACAACAAATATTACTATCTGATTTTAGACTTTCATTTAAAAGAATTAAAATTTTGTCTATCAATTTTTCTTTTAAATTTTATTATATATTGATTCTTTTAAAGAACCTGTCAGAGTTTTTATAAAATTTATTTTTGATCAAATCAGTCATATATTGGATTTTAATCTTCTTTAAATTAAACACACAATAAGCATGAAAGTGTGGATTTCAAAAGATTTTATTACTTCTTTTTAGTGTTACAATTATTTGAATATTGTAATCATCTTGATGACATGATCATTTTTCTTGAATGATCAAGTCATGAAGTTGAGAGTTAGCATTTTTGCATTTGATTAACATTTTATAATTTCAAAAAAATTCAATTTTCTTTAAGATAAATATATCAATAAAAATTTTATTTATATTATTGCATATAGTTTTATACTTAAAAAAATATTAATGTAGGTGTCAGCTTTTGACAAGCCTCAATTATTTCAACATTTTATTGATTGATTTTTTATAAATATGAGATTGAATCTTCAAAAAAATGTAAGAAATTTTTTATATAATCCAGAATTGATAATAAATAATGATGTATAATAATGATAATTTTACCAAGTAATGTTAATTTTTCATGATTTATGATAAATTTTTATGTTCTTTGAATGGATTATTGCAAGCTATACTTTAATTTAGAATTAATGACATGTGCATGGTGAGCTTGTCAAAAAAATTTAAATGAGTTAATATGTATTTCATTTTATTTGAACAAAATATACTCGTATTAAATTATTTTTATTAAAAAGAATATTAATGTAACATACATAAAATAAAGTTCATACTTGATTACTTAAGTACCAAGTTTCATCTTGTGGTTTTGATAGTCACAATTTAATCAATTTTGTTTAGAATCATAATATATGAAACGCGTTATCTTAATATAACAGTTAAAATTCTCATAATTTTACTACCAAGTTTGATCTTGTGTGTATTCTAAGTCCAACAATTAAAAAATTTCAAGCTTTAATCAAATCAAATTACACCAACATAAGAATTATGCAATCTTGATATTGCCGTAGTCTACAAAAAATGTCAATTTTTTCTTAAATTTCTGTGCAGTTTATACAGTAGAAAATCATAGTCCATCATGATAAACTTACAATCTCAGCTAGCATCATTGAAGAATAATTAGAGTCTTAATTTATTCCTTGTTATACTCAAGCCAAATGATAGTGAAGATGTTAAGTGTAAAGATGTTATATCATAGATTTTTGTTTGATGATGCGATCAAATTGAAACTACAATAGCATTTTATTTTGATTTTGATCACCAGTACGCATCTTCATTATTTACTTGTAAATGCTTCATAAATTTAAACGTCACTAGGTTACATTAAGAGTCATAAAAAAGAATTATACAATGTTTTGTATATAACTAGATTACATACTTATCATTGTTAGAACCAAAACATGGAGTTTAACTATAGATTGTGGATCAGAGATAATTTTACTATGTCGCAAGTCTATAGACTAATTTTATAGAGGTAGCATGCATATTCCTCCTACTTCACAGTAATTAGTTCACACATAGGGGTTTGAATTTTGATAGATTTCTAATTGTGTTGATGATGTGTTGTGGTAATAATTCCTAGATAAATCATGATTTTGAACTTGAGGTTATCTCTTTTACTTCATGGGGTATGATGGAGTGATTTTTAACCAAGGCTTACAATGGAGTTATGCAGAGTGCTTTGTCATTTTAATGACATGATGCCCAAGGCTAGACTACAAGGACTCAGGGTATACAAGTTAACCATGGATATCACTTTTTTATATAATGTGTATTTATTGCTCTCTTGAGTATAATCCTACGTGTAATCAAACGGATCAAGTCATGTCAGCTGAACTCACCGTTTTATTGTATCACTAAAAAATTCTAGGTGCACTGTAATGGCCGCTATGTAATGGACGCTATGGACCCACCTTATTTCATCATTTTGACTTTGATCGGCTTCACTCCTTTTGCTATATTAGGAACCCTTGTTTCATTTTCTTTGGGTATCTAAGTGGTTTACACTCACTTGTGATTGTACGAATATATATTTTGCAAGGAAAACATATAATAAATCACCATGAAGACCAACGTTTGACAAGAAATTCGATACATATGTTCTCCATCATTGTACTTTGGGATCCGAGTTGTTTTTATTGGCTTAAAAACTTGGTAGTATCGAATATAGGTTTTCATGATATGCACTCATGCATTTCAACATTTTAAGTACAACTTGAGCGAATGAAAGTTTTGTACGATGAGATTTGCCTTTTCTCCAAATCAAGTAGAGGATTTGGGGAGAAGAGCCATCATTTTCTTTTTCACGGATTGTTGAAACTTCAATTCTTCACCATACGGCTGAAAACGAAAGATTTTGGATGGCGTTATCGTGCCATGAAGCAGAGTTTGAGTACAGTCTGATTGAGTGCCCTTAGGTTAGCCCTGTAATACCCAGCGTCAGAACACATTACTGTTCGCATGAACTTGGCATTCTACTCAAAGTTACTCACTCTTAATATTTGTAAGGCTTAGATCTGATAGTACGGCGTCTGGAGAAGATTAGAAAGCTGCAGGACTTAGTTCAGACTTCAGCTGGTATATGTCATTTAAGCACTGCCTTCGGGTACACCCAAATTCATCTGACATTTCATGGAAATGTTCTTAAACTAAAGTTAAGGGAATTTCCGAAAATACTTAAAAGTCAAATATGGAGCCATTTCTGTAACTTGGAAAAACAAAGCATTGTTCTTCAGGAATGGGTTACAGTTCGCATTATGGTCCAACCTAACATGGAAACTACTGGAAATCACATGGGGCCAAATCACTGCAATTCATTCGTACTGTGTTGAACCACTGCAATTTAGTGATAACCAGCACCAGCAGTGTCCCACGGACTCCTCGTGCACCTCCTTCAGATTCGTGAATGTCCCAAGTATAAGAACCGTTCAAAGAGAGCATTGTATTCAGACAGACCCATTCTCTCTCTCCCAGTCCTGGATCTATGGCAAGCTCAGTAGCTTCTGGTAAAGGATCCCCAACTTTCTCCATTCTGCTTCACGTTTAAACTTCGTACATTGAACGCATACACGAGCTTTGAATCCCATATGATAGCAAACATCAGAGCAGTCAGCTGCTTTTGCACAATTTGTTTCGAGGAATCATGGATGGTCTTGATCTGTGGCTGGCCATGGTTATGATTTAAAATCTCATTTCTCATGCTTCATCTAATGTCTAATTTTGGCTCGGCTTCAACACTAAAATTGTTTCTCGTTATTTTCCTATTGCAGGTTCATCTCTCAAGATGGCGTTGTCTACGAGGGCAGTCTTTCTGCTGCTCTTGTCTACCTTGGTACTATACCATGGTCAGGCTTCTTCCAACGGAGATACTGTCACTCGGAGAATTCAGCATGGATTCAAGGACGTCACAAATACGGCCGAGACGTTGAGAATTGCAGCAGAGAACATCGACATGTTCAACGCCCCCCAGCAGGGCATCTCTATCGCTCAAGGACTCGCAGCCATCAATGCCAAGATTGGTCATGGCATCGAAAAGATGAAGACTGAGACTTTACCTGCACTCTCAGACTCGGACGCAAACCTCGTTGTGGAATCTCTCAAGGAATTTGTTAAAGTTCACAAGGCAATGCTCCATCTTGTCATCGAGAAGACCGAGCTCCCAGCTATGATTGCCTCCTTCGATCCTATCAGGATGACACTTGTGAATATGGACGACGTTGTCTGCAGCTTGGCCTCTGATATTGTCCAGCTTATTCCAACCCAAAGGCCAGCTGCACAGAAGCAATTTGCTGACCTCCATGACACCCTTCAAGACGCCGTGCGCAAGTACAGCATGTCTTTGGGAACAACTGAATCAGACGGTGCTCTCACGGCCACCACGGCGAAGATCATCGAGGGACTGAAGACTGTCACAGACATGTCCGACAAGCTCCGAGTGGCGACTGAGAAGATCAACATTTTCAACGCAGCTCAGCAGGGTGTTGTCATCGCCACCGGATTCACAACGATCATCCAGAAAGTCTCGGAAGGGATTGTCCGAGTGGACAGAGTCACCTCAGGTCCGCTTCCAGACGCAGATGCGCAGCTCGTTGTCGACGCCCTCACCACATTCGTGAAGGTGCACCAGGCCTTGCTCAATGTTGTCATCGGAAAGCACGGCATCATCGCCATGGTTCCCTTCTTCGAGCCCATTCGGATCGCTCTCGTGAGTCTAGAGGCCGTGATCGACAGACTGGCGTTCGACTTGATTGCTCTAATTCCTACTCAGAAGAACTCTGCAACCATTCAGTTCCAAACGCTCGACGTCACCCTGGACAAGGCCGTGAAGACCTACAGCTACAGCCTGGAATCAGCCGAATCAGAAGCTGCTCTCACCGCCACCACGGCGAAGATCATCGAGGGGCTGACGACTGTCACAGACATGTCCGACAAGCTCCGAGTTGCGACTGAGAAAATCAACATATTCAACGCAGCTCAGCAGGGTGTGGTCATCGCCACCGGATTCACCACGATCATCCAGAAAGTGTCCGAGGGCATCATCAGAGTCGACAGAGTCACCTCAGGTCCGCTTCCAGATGCCGATGCGCAGCTCGTTGTCGACGCACTCACCACATTCGTCAAGGTCCACCAGGCCTTGCTCAATGTTGTCATCGGAAAGCACGGCATCATCGCCATGGTCCCCTTCTTCGAGCCCATTCGGATCGCTCTCGTGAGTCTAGAGGCCGTGATCGACAGGCTGGCGTTCGACTTGATTGCTCTAATTCCTACTCAGAAGAACTCTGCAACCATTCAGTTCCAAACGCTCGACGTCACCCTGGACAAGGCCGTGAAGACCTACAGCTACAGCCTGGAATCAGCCGAGTCAGATGCCGCTCTCACGGCCACCACGGCGAAGATCATCGAGGGACTGAAGACTGTCACAGATATGTCCGACAAGCTCCGAGTCGCAACTGAGAAGATCAACATTTTCAACGCAGCTCAACAGGGTGTGGTCATCGCCACCGGATTCACGACGATCATCCAGAAAGTCTCGGAAGGTATTGTCCGAGTGGACAGAGTCACCTCAGGTCCGCTTCCAGACGCAGATGCGCAACTCGTTGTGGACGCCCTCACCACATTCGTCAAGGTCCACCAAGCCTTGCTCAATGTCGTCATCGGAAAGCACGGTATCATCGCCATGGTTCCCTTCTTCGAGCCCATTCGGATCGCTCTCGTGAGTCTAGAGGCCGTGATCGACAGACTGGCGTTCGACTTGATTGCTCTAATTCCTACTCAGAAGAACTCTGCAACCATTCAGTTCCAAACGCTCGACGTCACTCTGGACAAGGCCGTGAAGACCTACAGCTACAGCCTGGAATCAGCTGAATCAGATGCCGCTCTCACCGCCACCACAGCGAAGATCATTGAGGGACTGACGACTGTCACAGATATGTCCGACAAGCTCCGAATCGCAACTGAGAAGATCAACATTTTCAACGCAGCCCAACAGGGTGTGGTCATCGCCACCGGATTCACGACTATCATCCAGAAAGTGTCCGAGGGGATCGTCAGAGTCGACAGAGTCACCTCAGGTCCGCTTCCAGACGCAGATGCGCAGCTCGTTGTCGACGCCCTCACCACATTCGTCAAGGTCCATCAAGCCTTACTCAACGTGGTCATAGGAAAGCACGGCATTGTGGCCATGGTCCCCTTCTTCGAGCCCATTAGGATCGCTCTCGTGGGTCTAGAGGCCGTGATCGACAGGCTGGCCTTCGACTTGATTGCTCTAATTCCTACTCAGAAGAACTCTGCAACCATTCAGTTCCAAACGCTCGACGTCACCCTGGACAAGGCCGTGAAGACATACAGCTACAGCCTGGAATCAGCCGAATCAGATGCCGCTCTCACCGCCACCACGGCGAAGATCATCGAGGGACTGAAGACTGTCACAGACATGTCCGACAAGCTCCGAGTCGCAACTGAGAAGATCAACATTTTCAATGCCCCTCAGCAGGGTGTGGTCATTGCCACCGGATTCACCACGATCATCCAGAAAGTGTCCGAGGGCATCGTCAGAGTCGACAGGGTCACCTCAGGTCCGCTTCCAGACGCAGATGCGCAGCTCGTTGTCGACGCCCTCACCACATTCGTCAAGGTCCACCAAGCCTTGCTCAATGTCGTCATCGGAAAGCACGGCATCGTCGCCATGGTCCCGTTCTTCGAGCCCATTAGGATCGCTCTCGTGGGTCTAGAAGCCGTGATTGACAGGTTGGCCTTCGACTTGATTGCTCTAATTCCTACTCAGAAGAACTCTGCAACCATTCAGTTCCAAACGCTCGACGTCACCCTGGAGAAGGCCGTGAAGACCTACAGCTACAGCCTGGAATCAGCCGAGTCAGATGCCGCTCTCACGGCCACCACGGCGAAGATCATCGAGGGACTGAAGACTGTCACAGACATGTCCGACAAGCTCCGAGTGGCGACTGAGAAGATCAACATTTTCAATGCAGCTCAGCAGGGTGTGGTCATCGCCACCGGATTCACGACGATCATCCAGAAAGTCTCGGAAGGGATTGTCCGAGTGGATAGAGTCACCTCAGGTCCGCTTCCAGACGCAGATGCGCAGCTCGTTGTGGACGCCCTCACCACATTCGTGAAGGTCCACCAGGCCTTGCTCAATGTTGTCATCGGAAAGCACGGCATCATCGCCATGGTTCCCTTCTTCGAGCCCATTCGGATCGCTCTCGTGAGTCTAGAGGCCGTGATCGACAGGCTGGCGTTCGACTTGATTGCTCTAATTCCTACTCAGAAGAATTCTGCAACCATTCAGTTCCAAACACTCGACGTGACCCTGGACAAGGCCGTGAAGACTTACAGCTACAGCCTGGAATCAGCTTCAGATGCTAAAACCGGGAGTCCTGTCATGGAGAAGATCGGAAACGGTATCAAAACTGTTACAGACATGTCGGTTGATTTGATTCAGAAGATTATTGCCAAGTACTGAAAGCAATATTCCGAGATAAGGACTGCATTTTGGATCAATCAGAGGACTGTTTTTGATTTCACACATTTGGTTCTGTAAGCGGTTTGTCCCCAGAATTGGATTTCGTAGTCCATGTGGCAGATGTTAGTCACTGCAAGGTTTTAGATGTAGAGACTTGCTTCTCTTGTATAGTCCAGTTGACGAGAACAACAAATCGGGTCACTTCAACGCCCATAGAGGATTGCAGTCTTCATATAAAAGCTTTCAAGAATGTTTGTGCCTCCATGAATCATACAATAAACGATGACTGATAGTAATTCTCTAAGTCACTGATGATCTCATGTTTCTCCTCGATTTGTCATGCAGACTATGAAGTTTTCCCTTTGGATACGAGATTAAGACTGTGTTTCATTGAATTGTTACAAATTTATCATGAAGCACTCTTCATGTGTGAGCATGGCAGTGAGATTGAAGAAGTGATCATGTTTAGTCTGATTAATTTTGAATCTTCATGGTAGTCTAAGTCAGTGAGATAAAGCATGCGCAATTCCTGAATTTCGTCCTCCACTTGTGTACTCGAGAAGAAGTATATGGCAGATCTGTTAAAAGGAAAATCACAAAACCTTGCTCTGTCTGACACAGGCTCACCTTATCTACGAAGGTGAGGTTCTGTATGTAGATTTTCATGCGTAGAAGCTCTTTATCACGAGCGGTAAGTTACGAAAGCAGGGCTCGAAGGTGGCCGAATGAGATAGACGTGAAACAGAGGAGAAATCTTGTGACGAATGATGTATATTTCGTTTCTTGTAGATCAGATTATTCAACTTCATGATTTGGGATTCTGTGCTTAGACGATAACGCGTACCATTCCGACTCAGGTACTTCCAGCTACTTGATACCTTACCAATTTGAAGGCAATGTCCAGAATTGTCGTTAAAAAACCCTTGAAGCGGATTGCTGTCCGATCCGCGTGCAAGGGGAAGCTCAACTTCAAACTGGTACTCTCAAGACTTCTTCAGTTTAGTGAGTACAACTTTGATGTACTGATTCCACGTTATTCTCAAAAAGATATCTTGAAGACGATTCATGTCCTCTGCATAGTCTTCCTTTTCCCTCTCTGTTCTGTTCGCTCGAAGGCCTCGCGTTCCGTTTCAAGTTTACGTGATTACAGTAGTCAAAGGCATGCAGGTATATGCAACTCCGAGACAAAATCGACAGAGCGTAATTTGACATTGGCTTGTCTGATGCATGCTGGCCCTCCATTTCCTGCACGCTGCCCGAACATTTCACCCCTCGTGCAGGCCGTCCGTTTGCTTCGTCGAGCTTCCTCGTCGCCAGGCTGACATACTAGGTCAACACTGCTGACGTAAGCGTCATCACGCCCACCAATGACTCCTGTGAAGAATGGAGAGGACGACTGTCACGAATGTTCTCACCACTGCTTCGGAGAACCTCGGAGATGATGTCTTGCAAACTCATGCCAGCGGGTCCATATCTAGGGCAGATCTAGGGTCCATATTAAGCAGATTCTGTGAAAATGGGAGTTTAATGTAATCTGATGAACAATGTAGATTTTATATCGAAAGATATGGCGAGAATGAGTTCCACGCACAGCAATAACGTTTTCTGAAAGGGTTACTTTGTCGATGGCGATCTATACTCTACACTGTACAGGACAGCTCACTAAACAGGCCTACGGTATCAACCCTCGATGTTCTGTGCAGATACCAAGTAAAGAGTTTACATCAATACTCGACGTGCAATGTCCTTGTCACGGCTTACAAAAAAGGGAGTCTTAGCAGTCCATCACATTGCTGAACTAGTTGTATTTTCTACTTAGAGAAGACATTAGAGTGCTTTAGAGATAAATTATCATTCACTGAGAGACGAAGTTCACATCTGCTGCAGGTTACCTCAACATCAACAGAAAAACTGTAGATTTGAAATATTTAAAAAACCTTGGTAACAAGACATGACTTGATATTTATCCGAGATAATTCCATTTTTCCCTTCTGTTATTCCTCATCTCGATTGAACGAGATGAGGAATAACAGAATAATTTAGATACAATGTAATGTCAGTTAGTGCAGACGTTCGTACTTCATACCAGGAAGTCTGTCTGTTGTAACATTGTGCTGTTGTAAACAAACCACCCCTACTATCATTACATCCATAGAAGACTATAAGTTGAGATAAACAGAGCCATATATGACATTTGATTGTCCCCGTCGAGATCTCATAATTCAACGGGATAGCACCGAAGCGGAAAGCAACGCTTTTCGAATGTTCTCACCACAAAAGTCAACGAGGATCAGCGTTGGAAGACATGGATTACCTTTTTGGTCAAAGTGGAGAAAGAAACAGAATGCTTAATCCTACGCCCCTAACTAGTTGGACCATAGTCCAACTACAAAATGAGGGGACTGATATCCAACCCACTTGTCCTGATATAGAATATCTCTCGAAACTATTCCCATGGGATTCCCATTTTTAATTTTAAGATGGCACTTTCGCTAGTCCGTCTCCGTATTCTTTATAAGAAAATACTCTGCTAGATATGGGAATGCATTGGAACACTGGTTTCAAAATCGAGTGGAAGACTGAAGTGTCACTTGGTGGATGAGAGTAACTGTTTCGTCAATGGTGGTTTCGGTAAGGTCTCCCATCGATTCTAAGTGTTATAAAATGCTTCACGCTACAAATGTTATGGAGGTTATTTGATTGTCCATACTGAGAAAATACCAATAGGAGTTTGCCAATAAGATGCTAGTGCCAAAACCAAAGTAGATAACATGAGAAGACAAAATACAACAAAAATTGGAAGTTTATTATCGCATGACGAGAAAACTATGTGATCTAGTAGTTGTTAGAAGAAGTTGGACAAATATCCCATATACGATGGAGAGGTGACCATAACTTATAGAATGTTACTTTTTGAGAATAGGCGATGTTTAAAGTACGAGAACGTGAAGGATTATATCAACTGGCAGAAGTCGGCGATGCACACCGAGATTAAAGTGCTCCAAAAGAAGGGAATCGAAAGGAGAGAGACAGACACAAAAGTGACTTGTATAGAACTTGATGTACTTATGTATCAATTTTCAATATATTTTTTCAAAAAAATGACATAAAGTATGCCATGATTATATGTTTTTCTGTTTCTTCTTTGCTCAAAATTTAGACTTATGATCCATAGACTAAAATATTAATAAATTGATTAATTTACAAGGTTTCACACTTTTCCTTAGTATAACCAACCATAACTTGTACTACTAGGTCTTGATTATGCTCTTCCTTACCAATAGTTTAAGATTATGCATCTTAACCAGGCCTCATAATTTCTCGCAAATGCTAGGATTGCTGGAATAAAGATAGCCCAATTCATATAATTTCTTATATGTTTTGATCGGAGTGAAATCAACTCTATCTTTCTTCCATCTTTGCAATTCCAGCCCCGGCTGACAAAATGAACTAGAAGCAATACTAAACTGATAGTTAGTCTCATAAACAACAATGAATTAATAGATAAAAAAATATAATTTTGAATGTAAATATGAATCAACTAGATTATCGTATTTCTGGCATGAGCATTTTCATTTCACTATTTCGGGATCGTAGACTCACGTTACCTGTTGTTTCATCTTGTACTACTTGATGGAATCTTCACATCCTTTTTACTCTCTTGCTTTGAATAAGTACAAACTGCATCACGTTATGATCCGAGCCTGTTTAAGTGATGTTAATGCATACCCGAAACAATTAGAATTGTTGCAATACTCTTCCTTTTACCTTGCGGGTGCACACAGGCGCTTGTTAATGCTTATTTAGTAAGTGATAAAACGTGGAGAAATAATGAGAGGCAGATTGTATATTCCATCGTGGGGATATACTACGGAACCTCAAAAGGATAGGGTTAGGTTCTGCCACACCAATGAAGGATATCATTTGCCGAAAGTTGTTGGGGGCACCGCTCAATCATCTCACAAAAGAGAGTGGGTGGATTTTCCGAGGCTTTTGGACCTAGGGTGTGCTGGTAAAGATGACATCCCCGGGGGACTTAGAATCGTACGTGTATTTACGGATTAATTTATCTGCGTCTTAAAATATGATTCATCCCCTCAGTACGTCTGCACATATGGTTGCAAGAAGCGCAGAGCCACAAAATAATTCGGTAATTTTCCACCCTGGCAGTCTACGGATACCGTATAATCTTATGTGCAACCACTCCTGTCTTTACTCGACTGCATGAATCGTACGTCTGAGGGTCTGATCAACGCTAACCACGTAAACCTTGTGGCTCCGCGCTTATGCCCGCTCACAAAGAAAGCCTACAAATCCGTACCACACCTTTCAGACGAACCCAGTAGACTCGGAGGAGACCCTCGAGGATACCTTTTCGTCAGTCACAAAGGGAATTTTAGGGACCAACTAATATAGCGAAAAGGACGGGAGGACCTCGTCAGGCCCTTGTACTTAGATGAAACCGAACGGACAACATGTTACCCTTTTAGCAAAAAATTTCGATAGTTCTACTTTAAATTCAAATATACTGACTATATAGGTTAAATCACTTGAAATCGTAATTTCATTCTTCTTCTTAATTATTGTGGACAGCTGATTATCTCTGTATATGAATGGAGTTAAACTATTAACTATTTGTTGCACAAGATTATTATATATATATATATATATTCATACCCTTGCATGTTGCAGTTAATTCCTTCTTTGGATTAAATTTCTATTTTTTGTCTACTGAAGTCGGTTGGGATTGGGATACTAATACCCCTAGTTGCTAGTTTGTAAACCCTTTCCTTGTTTTATTGGAGTTGTTTTACTTAGCTCGTGGACGTAGCCTAGAAGGATGAACCACATACTCTTGTGAGTACTTGTGCTTTTTGATTATGTTTCATTGTCACCAATTCCTAATTAGCCTGCAGAATGTGATATTAGAGCGATAAATCGAGGTATCTCGATAAAGTCGGCAACAAAAGCCGTCATGTGACAAACGCATCCAGTTTGTGATGAAGATTGCCGTGAAATCAATCGTGCAAGACAATATCAATCCCATTCCGTGATCAAACTTGTTTTGCGGCTTGTCTCGCGTGTTGGTAGTGTAGTGGCTGTTATAGTCCAATGATTCAACGTTGTAAAGCACTGGAGAACTTGAAGGAGAGGCGAATTTGCAAGAATTGAATAGTCAATCGATGAATCAATATCAGCGTGTGGCACTCTTGTCTACAAAACGAACAGAGAAGAGAACAAAGGAGACGAGCTCGTTCATGCTGCGTAATTAGTGATGAATCAATATCAGTGTGTGGTACTCTTGTACACAAAACAAACAGAGAATAGAGGAGACGAGCTTGTTTGTGTTGCGTGACTATCATTTCGTTCAACCTGAGATTGTTAACATTGTAAAAAGGAGGCAGTACTAGCGGGACAAAACTGAAAATCTTTGACAGAAAACATAACTTCATGTAGATCACACAATGCAGATGAGGAACCATAAGAACAATTTTGTGACAGGAAAAGAATCACCACAAGAAGACCATAGGTCAAGAGGTGCAGGTGAAGACAAAAAACAACTCGATCAAGCAGGTCGGACGAGTGCAGCGGAAACGAGGCGAGCTAACGGGCAGGCGACCTGGGCAGTGAGAAGGTGCGTGACGAGTTCCAGCGCAGACGGCCAAGCAACGGCAGCGTACACGGATCAGTTCGCGCGGCGAGACGGTTGCAACGTGCAAGTACGTGAGCGCACGGTGCGTTGCGGTCTGTAAGACCAGATGTTGTATGTGTGAAATAGAATTAGAAGTAGCCAAGGAGTTAATCATGGTTTGTTTAGTCTAGCTAATAATAATGAAGTCTAGCTAGTTGTGACTAAGTCTAGTTAGTTGTAACTAAGTTTATCAAATTATAACTATGTTTAGCTATAATGTCTATATTTGGTGGGATAACTATAGAATTTTTAGAAGATTTGAGTGAGCACTTTTTTTTGTCTTATACAAAAGTCTAGATTTCAAGAGAAGAGAATTTTGACTTCATGTTTAATTTTGATCGGTTTGAATAAGTAATAGAAACTTCGTTGGTTATATTTAGTCTAATGTTGACTTAGTGGTAGGTGGAGGTTCTAGAAGTTGTAAAGGCACAAATGGCATGTCGTCACCTTAATCTAGGGATTAGTAAACATCTAAAATGTTTAGGAGTCCAATGGTATGTTGCCACGTTTTGATAACTAGTCAAACTAACTATGATTTATCTTGTCGTGCGACTCAGTATCGCCATACATCATACATCGCTGACATGCTCTACTCACAACTCACACATACATACACAAGGAACGAGAGTGTCCACACACAAAGGTATCACAACTAAAAGTAATGTCGAAACACGAATACACAAAGAGTCGAGCCAAACTCACTACTCGTAAGTAGACTAAAAGTCGAAGCTAAGGGGAAAAACCCCGACGCGTAAGGCTCAACTCGAAGAACTGACAGTTCTTCGAGTTTGCCACGAATATAACCCACGGGAGGTGTCGACTCCATCCAACGTTCCTCGCCCGTCTGCCGCGGCCCAACGTTAGCCGCCTCCCAACGTTCCCCGACTCCAACTCAAACTCAACGTGTCTCAACTCAAACCGACCCAACATCTCGAGCCATGACAGCTGTCGTGCGACTCAGTATCGCCATACATCATACATCGCTGACATGCTCTACTCACAACTCACACATACATACACAAGGAACGAGAGTGTCCACACACAAAGGTATCACAACTCGCCCCCCTAGCTGGCGGTCAGGTCCCTCTGACTCCCAGGTAGCCCTATCTACAACTACATGCTATGCACCTTCGTGGGTGCGCGAACCAGTAGGCCGGATGCTATGTCGCCCCATCGTTAGTCGCCTATCTGCAATTCATAACATGTGAAGATCAAGTCATCTACCCTCTGAAGTACATCGAGGACAAACCCACCGTCCAGTAGGAACAACATCGATAGGTGGAGTCAAGCACGACATGTGCCATCCCCTAGAACACCTATCACACACCAACATATGGGCCGCCTGATCAGTTGACCCACATAACATGCACCTCAAGCCGGCACGTACAATCGCCAAGCTTGGGTCTATAGTACCATCCACGTTTGGGAGGTGGCATGGCGCACAGTTGCGCACATGATCCTTCTAAACGACACCGTCACGACCCTCCAACATGAGAACTCCAGAAGGTAACACCTCTCGCACTCGCAGGATAGTGCGTCCTGCCGTCACATCCAACGTAGTCGGTGCAGTCTGCTGTAGATAGACGTAGTCTCCCACGCGGAACCTACGAATCGATGGTCGATAACCTCCTCCTCGAATAGTTGCATACCGCAACGTATCTCGGTGCTGAGCAATCGCAAGGTTCTCAAACGCTGCAGGCATAACTCTCCGAAAGAGCACTGCACGTTGAGAACACACTCTCACCCACATATCTGGATCATCAAGGTTCACCACCTCGCTAGACTCACGACGAATCGCTGCAGGCAAGTCTGGATCTCGGCCGTACAATAGAAAATATGGTGAAAACGAAGCCAAGGATGCTTGACGACTGAATCGATATCCCATGGCCAACCATGGTAACTGAATATCCCAGTCCCCAAGATGCCCCTTCTGTAGGCCATACTTGCGCAACGCTCTCTTCACCGTCTGTACCATCCGCTCAGCCAAACCATCCGCCTCTGGATGATCTCGGGAAGTAGTCCGGTGATCAATCAGTGTCTTGTCACACAAGACCTGAAACTCACCCTGAAACTCTGTCCCCTGATCGGTCAACACCTCAGCTGGTGCACCAAAGTGACTAAGCACCCTGTCAAGGAAAGCATATGCTACTCCCTCACTCGCCTTGTCAGGTAATGCCACCAACTCAATCCACTTGGAGAAATGCTCCACCATCACCAACACATACCGATGATGTCGTGTAGTCAAAGGTAGTGGTCCAGCAAAGTCCAAACTCCAACGGTAACCCAATCCCATGATAGGTAAGGGATGTAACTCTGGTGTCGGGGCATTGAACGATGCCCTCACTCGATCACAAACCATGCAACGTGATACCAACTGCTGCACCTGCGTATGCATACCACGCCACCAATACTGACCTAGGAGTAAGCTGTACGTACGCTTCACTCCAAAATGTCCCAACTCCTCATGAGCATGCCTCACAATGCGTGCTCTCTGAGTTGGATGCGGTACTACCCGTACCCTACCGTCCTCCCACACTCGGAGAACATGTGCTCCCTCCAATCGATATCTCTTCGCCCTCTGGAGAACACGATCTCGCTCCTTGGCACCCACTGTGCCTGGCACCATACTGGTCCGTAGGAACTCCAACACCAACGCATCATCGTGAACATCACGCTGGTCCACACCACCATCCTCAACCTCAGGATCCGAAGACTGACTATCTACTCTCTGACTAGAGTAAGATATCAAGTGGTCCTCACTGCTAGAGGCCCCACAAAACCAACACATGAAGGCCGATGCATGAAGGAGAACACATGAAGGAGAACTCAGCCTGGACGAAGGAGTATTTATCGGTGCCAATAACTTGGATGGAGATTCCCTTTGACGTTTCAAGCCATCAAACAATGAAAAGTCCGATGATGCGGGAGTTTTGATTTTTGGGAGGGGAAGAGGAGAAACTGGTTGCGATGAACAAGAGTAAGCGGGCGAAGAACCAGAAGTAGGTGAGTCTAGCGGGGTGTACCCCAAAAGAGATTTGAGGAGATCGTCTCTGCTGGGTATGATCCACTTCGTTATCTGGACAGAGCAGGCTGGGCAAATTAGGGGCTTGCTGGGATCCGCATCCGCTCTGAGCGTCGCCTGCAGTCCACAATCGCATTCCACTCGCCTCCATTCCGAATCGTCTATGTTTATTGCGTGTCTAGGTAACTTGATTACCGCTTCTGTAGCCCAAGTTTCCGAGCTGGAATCAGATGCCTGAGAGGCTGTTGTCGTCAATCCACCCGGATTGCTGCTGGAGCTGGTAGCTCCTGTGCTCGGTCTGGACTCTGGTTGTGATACTCTGGTGGGAGCAGCTTGGTAAGGGATGAGTCTAGGTGTGAGCTTAAGACACGATGGACACACTGGAGGCGGATCTAAATCGTCCACTTTTTTACGCACAAATCCTGAGAATCCGCATTTGCAAGAGATTATTTTCCAGTCCCACGTTTTACCGGTGGAACAGGTGTTGCATGTAGTGGAGCTGGTGCTCTGAACAAAAAGCTCATAGCAGAACAAGTGGCAGGAATGGGCACAACCCCAAGGCTTGTGGGCATCCATGAGTGACATGAGCTGGAAGCATATGGTGCATGAGACTGATGATTTGAAAGGTTGATAGAGGGTTCTGTGAGCCAGGTGTGCTGGTCTCACAAGATGCACCTGTGTTGAATTTGTAGGGGGCTTGCGAGATGCGATCACCAGGTCTTTCCTCCGGTGAAATGTTGCAGGAAGTGGTATCCGATCTTGCTCGTCTTCGTCGTCCTCTGCCGATCCTCGAGGAATTGCCAACTCTGACTTCTTCTGCAGCTCCTCGTCCTCCAGCTTTCTCAAGTGAGTATACATAATCTCCAGGGGGACGTTCACCATAATCGCCACACTTGGAACCCACACCTTGATCCCTGTCCAGCCCAGCATCTTCACCTGGCCGAACACCCAGACGTGCCTGTCTCGTTTGACAATCACCACCTCCCCTACGAAATATTCAGACAACTCCACACGACGTCTCGGAGGAGGTACCACATACATGTGGCGCCCCAGCCCAGAACCCGTGCACCTTTCCTGCTTCTGCTGCCTGACAACGGGACAATTTCTTGGAGGCAGAAAATGCGACACGGAACCTTCAATTCGCTCTTCAATCTCAGATTTCTTCGTGTACTCGTGCACATGTTCGGCCTCGGCACTTGGAGTGGCCTGCGTTGGGTTGGTCCTAGACTCTCGTTCCAGCTGCGACGATGAGTTCGTTTGTTCCACCCCTTCCTTCCTTCCTTCACCTCGTGCATAAGGCTGCCCATAATTGCCTTCAGTGCTGTCATCCGAAGCAAATTCGTCGATATCGAATTCCAGGGGAGGAGCGAAACTGTCCAGACTCCGCCTACGAGCGCCAGATGTTCGAGGTGTGGCGCAGCACCCAGCTGCTTCGAGTGCTCGTATCAGCGCCGGCGTGGCAGCTTCCCATTCTTCGGCGTCTCTCTCTGCAATATCCCCTGGCTGAGAATCTGAAGAATCCGGCTGCCTTCGCCTTCGGGCGACGATATCTTCGAAGGATGGAAGCTTCATGTCGAATTTGGGTGTGTGGCAAATATCCTCCTGCCCGTTTCCGAGGTGTTGTGGACTGGCAGCATCAACTCCAAATCCACTTGAACTTCCTTGCGTCCTGGGATCCGCCACTGCTGTTCCATATTCTGGGCCATGGAGGGGGACGGGAGACGAATCTGAAATGGCTGATGAAGGGACTTGCGGTGCAGGGCGAAAAACATCCTCCTTCCTCACGATTCCGTGCTTGGCATCGTACTCGCTGGACAGCCTCCGCCTCCGAGCAACGATACTTTCCACTGAGGGCTTCATTGGATCTTTGCTCGTAAAAAATCTTGAGATTCAGTTGTTCTTCAATCTCTTCTCGTCCTCCGTCCAGATTCATCATGGTTGTCACCACCGATCGCTCGTTAATTCGTTTCGGAGAAGCACCCACTCGCTCAGAAAGAAAGTTCCTCACAAGCCCTGGCATTGAGGACGCCAAAAGACATTGATTTTAAGTTCCCGCTCCTAGAATGCAACACGGACAGAGCAGCCATCACAAACCTCTCCCCTGATCGTGATATGGAGGAACGAACGCCACGATCTGCAACACACTCCGACAGATTAATGGGTACAACCTGAAGCATTACATCCGCAGCAGTAGGCATGGAGATAAGAATTCTCGGCCTGTCCGATCGGAACACGCAGAAATTCGTCAGGCGAAGAAAAAACTCCGATGAGTGGGGGCCCAATTCGAGGACTCTGCAGCAAAGATTGCAGGCCAATGTTGCTTTGGAGAACAGTTGGGGGCTTGGAGACGGAAGAAGGCAGGAACAGAGCAGTTTGGTCGCATGGCCGAATGGCCGAAGAGCCTTGCCACGTGGCTGAAGTTGTCATTCCTCGTCACCCTGCCACAAGACCCGACCGAGTAAGTGCGCAGTGCGAAGGGGTCTGCGCAGTTATTATCCTCTGGTCCGCAGTAGGCTTGAAATCCCTTAAACGTTACACAAATTGCAACTCTGCGCGGGTAGGAACGATTTATTTGGTGTTAAACGCCGATAATTCAGTCGTAAACGCCGTAAAATTCGCCGTAAAATTCATTAGATGGAAACAACGCCTTGGACGTCTCCCTGATGCCGACGTCCAAACAGAGCCGTAAAATTCTTTGCGACTATATTTTAGGTGATTGATTCGAAATTTTAACAGTCGCATCTGGAAACTGAAGATTTATGATGTTATGATGGAGAATGATGTTTCTTTCGGAATTTATTATCCATCTCCCTTGACTTTCCAATGTATCTAAAGTCTCTAGTTCCAGAAAGGCTTATTAAAGCGGACTAGATCCACATCGCCCAGGGCGGTTTCTAAGTTCATGCAATTTAAAATTGCACTCTTATAGATGCACTGAGGTGTTTTGATTTATGCTTTCAAAGAGGTATCGTTGTGCATTTTTTTAGGTTTGAGAAATTTTATTTCATAAGTGGTTGTAAGTGGTACTTGTGTAAACTGTTTGTGAAGTATTTCAGTGAGTTGGAATATAAGGTGTCTGATACAGGGCTGCGCAGTTCGGCATACAATTGAGAAACACCAGAATAAAATTGCAGAATTCCCATTTGTGAAACTGCTGATTGTTATAATCATGAATCTTACTTACATATCCATTATCTTATTTATCCAATAATGATCCATCTTGTATATTTTTAAACTTAAATTATAAATAATTATTATTATATTCAATATCAAAGAATTATAAAAACACATATTTATTATACAAGACCCAAGCCAAACTAGCACCATATAACATTGAGTTGATGAAACATTGGATGGTGGAGATGCTAGGCCTGCATTGCACTTGACATTTATACCCGAACCCAAGCCATGCCCACGAATTGTGTGCTTGTGAGATACATACCATGGTTATAATATTCACTCGCCTAAATTACCTAAATATTAGTTTCTTACAGCATAAATTTAGACAAATTTAGTCTACTCAAAAACGTTAATTTAGGCTAATTTAGTCTTTTGAAAATTTTAATTTAGATTGATTCAGTTTCCTAAAAATTTAATTTAGATTAGTTTAGTCTCTTCAAAAAATTTATTTCGACAATTTTCAATACAAATTTTCTACAAAGTATTTAAAAAAAACAAAGTTTAACATAAAGTCAAAACAAAAATTGTTGTGACTCCATGATTACTTCTAATCCAAGGTTTTTAATACAAAAACTCTACTAAACATTTGTACATGCTTGAACAAAAGATTATTTTTTCTACATGACTCATTTGAATCCAAAGTTTGGTAGTTTTTTCGAAACAAATCTTTCTCCCAACACAAGATTGAAAAATCAAACTTTATTGTACTAGTTCCAAGAAAAAACCGTGCAACTACATCATAATATTGCATCAAATTCAAAAATTGAATACCAAATGAATATGAGACATACTTGAAACTTGAACGGTTGGAAGGCCAATCGACTACGTTCTTAATCAATGGCTCACATGTATAAGCATGGATTAGAGCTTTGTGCTCATAAACTATGATATAAATCTGATCATATAAATAAAAATGTTTCAATTGAAAAGCATATTGTCAAATCTTTCAAATAATATCTGTTACGGATAGTTTGATGAACTCATGTGGTAACATTGGAGAAATAGAATCAAAATCAATCATTGGATTGTTATTTCAATCTCGATAATCACAAATTTCAAGGATCCGATAGCAGACAATGACACAAACAAGAGCGATGTCTTGTTGAAGATCATTTAGATTGCTTTTAGTGGCTTCGTTAATTAAAGGTTCAACCCAAGAACCCAGACTAATGAAAAATTCTTGAAAATTGGACAAACCAAATGCATAATGATCGGCTATAACGTGAATGGATATATCAATATTTGCAATTTGATTTGCGTTGAACGGTCCAATTACTCCAACGTCGACAATGAAAGTTGCCACAAGGTTATCCAATGCATTTTGCTCCCGAAGTACAAGAGAAGTTAAACCTTGAATAATACAAAAAGTGATAGATGCTTGAATGGTGAAATGATTTATAGAAAAAAGTGCAATCCATCAAATTTGAGGTAGAGCGGAAACTGGCTGTTTCTAGATGATTTGAACAATCAATTGAGTTCGATGGATTTTGAAACAAGTGATTACTTTTTTGTGAAAAGCCAATGATTAACAACACGAGGGAATGTAGTTTGCATTTCCGCGATCAATTCTGCTGCCGTGTTTGGTGGCTAATGAATCCAATTATCACAAATGAAATTATTTTTTGATGACATTGTTCATTATTTCCTCCATAACAAGATCTAGTCGATGCAATCTGAGAAAATTCGAATTAAAGAACAATTCTTGTGCATTACGTCGGAAAGACGAATAACGACCCCAATAATCTATCAATCATATTGCGAGACCCGTCAATCGTCAAACCAAGAAGACAATTTGTTCAATCTAGACAGAGCACCCTAAAAAACTTGCTCATCATTATGAACAGAACTTCACATGTGTGACGATCAAACATCAGAAGTGCACAACCATGCAAGTAAACAATCAAATGATAGTTACGAATAAAAATTTGGAAGCTATGTCAAGAAATGAAGTGCTTTGATGTGTCGTTGAATCGAGTGCTAATGAAAATGATCACAAACGTCTAAGAAGTTACGCAATCTTTTGCAGAATGGCATCGCAGATTATCCGAACAAATTTACTAATTTCGTGATGAGAAGAGACACGTAAAGCAAGATTGCCCAAAACATCATATGTACAATTGACAAGTTTGGACGCTATAAGAAATGATGTACTGCAAGACATGTATCGCATAGCAAGGCAAAACAATGTTGTTTTTGTCTTGGAAATTGTCACTAAGTAAAAATATTTTATAGTAACATACTTAGATTCAACACGACAAAACAATGATAATACACGTGCTTTGGACTTGATTGCTTGTCTTCGTTAGATTAGTTGCGTATTATTTTCACTCATATTACCGAACAGATGTTCATCTTTTCCTTCATCTTTTACATTGCTTTCTTCTTGTTCTTCAAGGTTGAACATCAAATTTCTGATAATGATATCAATTATGTCTCATTCAATTTCATGTACAAAATCTCAATCAACTTTCAAACAAGATGGGAAATGGACTTTATGAGAATTTTTAAATGCAATTGGTCATTACTCAAAACATAAATTACTATCTGAAGAAGTTTCTAAGGTTTGATACACAAATTATAGTCTAGTGTGTTTGCTACAAAGATGATGTTCAATATTGTCATAATGAAAGTATGAATTTTATGCTTGACCAGAAGATGACATTTTTTGTTTTGAATCTGACTTTTACTCTTGACCAAATGTAATGCAAAATTTACATTGCACACCCATCACTTTTGACGATTTTAGATATCAAACCATAAATTTCAACCCAAATTTTTCATCATGTGCTTTCATGTGTGCAAACGAAAGTTTTTTTTCACTATAAAAATGGCAAAAAATTGATGCACATAGTGAACTTGAAATTTTTCCTTCTTTGCTGCATCATTTTAGCAGCATAAAACAAAACAAATAGAATATGTGATTTTCAAAATCAATAAAGACAAAACACCAACCATTAACATAAAAAAATAAGACAGTTAGGAAAAAAATGAACTTATTATTTCAAACCAAAAGCTACTTGACTGTAAGAAATGTGACATAGGTGAAACGGTCGATTTTGAACCTCCTCTGCATTAATGATAGTTACAACTATGCTATTGAGATTTGCCAGAAAACTAAGATGTGGATGAATATAATGTGGCCATCTACAGGTGACTGAAAAGATTGAAGCAATGTTCTCATAATTAGGTCTCTAGGATTTAAAGTCTATAAAATAGTAACCTCTAGATCCAGAACTTGTACTTGTAGTACAGTGAATCGCGTAAGGTCTGAAAATTTAGGACACTCCAAAAATCTATATATCAATCATTTTGTTGCTTTACTGCTCTGAACCTAATCACATTGTACAAGCCCCAGGATGAAAAGCCTCATTGTCTTTGAATGTGAGAGCGGAAGCCGGATCCTCGGGAAACAAGGAAATCAAATCTCTTCAAGAGATTAATCTTTGAGTTTATGAGCTGAAATGTAGCACCTGAGTGGTAGCTTTAGAGAGTACGAGACATCTTGCTGAAGTCATCTCAAGAGTAGAAGAGCATGCTCTTGTGTCACACAAGATCATGATCTCTACATCTCGTAATCGTCTGCGCTTAAAGGAAAGAAGGCCGGACGAGTTAGTTCACACGGGTCAGGTCATGAGAATGTAGCTTGGATTCGATATGATGATCCCAAATGTGTGTTGCTGACTAAAAGTGTCTTGTGATGAAACCATTGCGACTGTTGAAGCTTGGTTACTATACGATAATACTTTTTGTACAGGCTGGGATTAGAACCGTGGAGAACCAATGCGCTAAATCTTTTACAAAATGTTGATTCAGTTGGTGGATTTATGTCATGCAAAATGAAGTCGTGCAATAACGCTTTTACAGAATAGATGTACTACGAGCCAGTAGAGAACCAAACCTTCAACTCACGCAGAGAACTATACTTTACTCAAGGGTCTATAACCCGTACTTATTTCACACAAATTCTCTGAAGGCTGCGTGAACGCATACGCTCAACGCCACTGCATCGGGTGGGGACTGCGGAGTGATGGTTGCTGTTGCTAGTGAATTATCATGTCTTCAAGGCCTCTGCAAATCGACATACAAACGTTGATTGTGTGTTTCAGAACCTTAAAGAGTTTTCGTCTCCGGAATTCCGTGCCAAGATTTCTGTTCTACCGATTGCATAGAAACGACTCAAGGCAACATCCTAAAATGATGACAGGAGGCTCCTTCTTGATTACAGGTAATGAGTCAAGTAACTCACAAAGAAAATTCTTGATTCTTACTATAACTTGGCATCACATCTTGAAAATTATCTTGTAACACGGTCCTTTACGGACTGAGTACTACGAGCAGCTCCATGCGTTAGCTTCTCTTTTGTTTTCTGTAGTCGTAGATGATAAAGTCCGCAACTTAGCCAATGTAGTGGATGTGTTGAAAGACGGTTTCAAAAGCGGTGTAGGCTTGATGTCTTGAGCACGGCTCTTTCTTAGAGAACCTGCAGTGACAAAATATCGCATAGTATGACAAGTCAGCAAAAAATTTCCAGAAATATAAATTGTTTTAAGACACATCGTCCATTGAAGCCACCATGTCGTCAGTACGGAACCTTAAAGAGGAAGGGCAAAATTGAAATGTCATTCACGAGAACAGATCGGAACAGGAACCAATTACTGATTACTTGCAAAATGTATACCGAGGAGATGCGCTCACCCTCGACCAAGAATGCAGGGTTTCTTCAATTGGTGAGAAATTTCAATCGGTGAGCGTTTGTGTATTCTTGAAGAATACTCAAACAGACCACAATCATGAAGTTGCATGAGCCCCCGGTGACGCAAGCCCTGCTGGAGCTATTTGTTGGGCCCAGTGCATTAAGAACTCAATTTGTCACTACAGCTTACAGCGTAGATCCATTTGATTGAGAAACTTGCAACCAGGTCTTCTGAGTGAGTGTTAACGTTTCATCGTGAATCTCACACTTCCATGCTGGCATGCAGACACGGAAGGAGTCCAAGCAAAACGCAATTTTAGTGGAGTATTGTGTGGAGCTGAGAACTCGAAAACAGCGTTCAACATGAATCTGGACCACCTGAACTCTAAAGCAATAGAAAAGTATGGGATCACTCACTGACTACAGCTCGATTTCAAAACGCCATCTTGACCGCTCTGTATTTTGTGAAAGTTGAGTCAATGAAGAGAGAATTGTTATAAATATACTTCAAGAATGAGGCAAAAGATCCATTACAGTTCTGACTAGACGTCATCCTATCATTGGCTACAGCGTTCTTGGTTAATTTAGACGCCAACTTCCACTCATTTAATTTAGACGCCTAAAATGGTAGTTGTTTATTTCATTTAGGTGCCGACGTATATGGTCACCTAATACAACCATGCCTGCCCATACCCATTCCATCCACGAAATAACATACCCGATCCATACTCAAGTCATCTTTGAGATGATACTTGACTTGGATACGAAGAGATTGGGAAATATCGATAAGTTTTCTATTTTTCTTTTAGCTTTGGGTGGAGTCGTAACATGGATCATTGGCGACACCATTATTGAATGCAGGAACATGAGATCGTCAAGGTTGGAGGATTACAACTGGTTGCGCTTCTTGTTCATGGTGTTTCTTGCTTCTGGAAAATTGTTCTCCAAAAACACGCTTGACGCTGGAATAACCAACACAGAGCAAGCTACTCAAGAAAGAATGTGGTATTCAATCCCATGTATCTTTCATCAAAATAAATTTCCGTATTTAGATAAGTGGGTGCTTTCATCGTTACTGCACTTATGGCAAACGGAGTTGTTGAATTCCGTCATCAAAACAAAATCACGCAACATGTTGTTGGCGAAGGTATTATAGTCAATGGTGCTATCGCTCTCAAAATTGCATTCGGTGGGAAGACGCGTCGATTGTTCTACTTTTAACTCTTATGGGGTCGCACCTTGTCGTGGTCATCAATGGAGTGGCGCACCATATGATACTTTGTCATGTTTTCCAGATTTTTTTTGCCGAGCTGGATTTCAGTGAAATCAATGCTGAACTTGTCGAGATGACTTTTGGTTTTGGGGTTGAGTAAGACGTCAATGACATGGATGTCACTCTAAACAAACTTCTGCTCGATCAATTCAAAATATTTTGGTGTCAAGATGACGAATGCGGGAGTGTACTTCTTCAATGTGGTTATCATGTCATCTTTCTCCTTGGTGGTGATATCCAAACAAACTTTTGCTCGATCAGTTTGGCAAATTTTTGTGTCAAGACGGCAACTGCGGGAGTGTCCTTCTTCAATGTGATTTTCATGCCATCTTTCTCCTTGGTGGTGATAGTCAAACAAACTTTTGCTTGATCAGTTTGGCAAATTTTGGGTTCAAGACGACAAATGCGGGAGGACACTTCTTCAATGTGGTTATCGTGCCATCTTTGTCCTTGGTGGTGATAGTCAAACAAACTTTTGCCTGATCAGTTTGGCAAATTTTGGTTTCAAGACGACAAATGCGGGAGGATACTTCTTCAATGTGGTTATCGTGCCATCTTTCTTCTTGATGGAGATATCCGTCGTGACGACTTGCCAATGCTTCAACAAATTTTTCCTGAAGTAGAAAACACAATGTAGCATAGGCTCCGCAAACACTTTCAGAGCTAGAAAGGCGTCTTGAAAGTGCACGAGATAGACGATGAACTTCTTGAGAAGCTCGTGATTGATCTTGATGGCCTTGGAAACCAATCCGCCGCCTCGTGCACGCAGGATCTCGATTTTACTCCGAGAGTGCTCCTTTGATGCTGATCATACAACAAAGGGCAAAATTTCATCACATCGCATTCTCCTACTTGAGGATCTTTGCGAGCTCATTTTGAAGATTTGCTTCTTAGAAATATGCCTTGAAAGCTTTGATGTGATCAATCGTGTCGAACCTCTCAAGGGCTAGATCGTATTACTCATAGAAGGGAGACAATATTTTAACGTTGAGCATACGAGTCCCTTTGTCGAAAAACGACGTAAGGATGGTATCAATGATGTGATCACAACACGTTATTCAATCATAGAGGCTGGGAATGTCATCTGCAGAGTGCATATTTAAGGCGCTATCGGTGACAACCGTGACCGCATCATAACTATTGATGCCAAATTTCAGTAAAAGGCCTTCGTATTTCTCCAAGACGTCGGACTCATGCTGCGGCCAAGGGAATAGGTTACATGCCAACGTGCACCGGTGCAGAGTGAACTTGTCATCAATGAGGTGTGCAATGATCGATGGGAAAGATACCTTATTAATGTCATCAGTTCACATATCGGTTGTGCTGCCAATCAAAATCTCTTCAACCAGATGCGCCTCCAAGACGACAGTCAATGACTCACGTCCAGAAGTAGATTGGATCTGCACATTTCTACTGATTGTGGTGTGATGAGGAAGAAAGTTGTCCACACACATGCCGACTTTCAAGTTGATGCCGGTGTTCAAGATGATCTACGTATAGTTTCTGAAGCCGTTGCCCTTCACAATATGAAATGGACTCATGTCAACGACACACATGTCAGCCAAGGCTACGGTGATGAGTTTATTTCTAGTTGTACTTGCATCATTGTTGTTGTCATCATTTGGTTGGTCTCTACAGGAGCACAAGAGTGTTTTGACATGATGATGGTTCTATTGGCCGGTTTGTATTGACAAACAGTGAGTCATTTGTTGCAACAGACAAAAGACTTGTTATAGCGAAGCTGCTTGCCAGTCTCCTTGAAGGCAACAAACAAGAACAATGACCAAATCCCCGCCCTCACTTTGAGGTTCTTCATTCCACAATAGAGAACGCACTATTTCTGCAGATCAGCGAAGATTTTCGTCTTCAGGGTATACATATACTTGAGCATCATCTCAATTGCCTTCTCATTAGCCATGACGTGCGCTAGGAGTGGGGAGAGTTTCGTACACACTGCACAGTGTTCACATTATGAATAGTGTGCATTGAGCCAAAAGTCAAGAACTTTCACACGACCAGCTTTTTGAGTAACCCAAATGATCCATCGTAAACCCGAAACCATCAGATTCAAAGTCCAACCCTAACTCCACCCGAACCGTACCCATCGGTTTGGACTGGACCAAACCCAAACCATACCCATCGGTTCAAGCGGGTACGCTTCGGGTTTCGAATATGGGTACCCGATGCAGGTTCCTTGTAGAGACACACCGCTGCGGGGAGTTGGTTTCCAATCAATTTTACATTCGGAAAACTTAACAAAAGAGAAAATTTAAAGAGGGAAAGCAATGTAAGATGAATTATCTGACAATTATAATTCGCTAAAGTTAAGGAGTGCGAGATAGTTATCATGTATATATCAAACTTTAATGTGACAATAGTAAATTTCGAGGATCTAAAGTGGTATTTACATTTTGCATCATTAAATATAACTTTGTTTCTATTTAACTATCTTCATTTCCAGTAACTGTTTACGTTCAAAATATCGTTTGCAAATATCGGTTACATAATGAAATATAACACAGGCACTACAAGCTTCTTTGGCTTTACCGGTACATACTCTTTCCACGAAGGAAGCAAGAGTTAAGCAAACGTAAGGATGTTTTCATACAAATGCTGTAGATTCTCAGAATACAACTAAACAGTTCGTTTTAGAAAAATCAAACGAGTTTCCCACTCTAAATCACGATCACATATCTGAAGGGTCTCGTCTGGATATCATAGACTTGATGTAAGGTTAGCCGAAGTCTTGTGGACAGTAGACTAAAAACGTCATTAAAGAAAAGGTGACTGTCACAGCTTTGTGCTATTAAGACGTCCACATCCACACTCGTCTTGGAGTTTTGAGTAGGAACGGTGTCGTACCTTGACAGTAGCATGGCGTGCCACCAAAGCCAGGAAACAGCACCAGGGCATGCACGTTCTATTTCCATATTGATATCATCCATTTGCTCAAAGCCTCTCAGCGAATTGTTGTCCAACAATGCCGACTTCACTGTTAAAATTTTAGGATCTGTTGAAATGAGCAGCACGGATCCTTTGCAACCCTGCACACAGTCATTCATCGGTAAGGAGTCATCAACTTCATGAACACCGACATGGAGGGTTTACTCCAGAACCAAATAACTAAGTACTTATCTCAATTTTTGACGTAAAAATCAAGCTGAATTGACATCCCTCATGTTCATTCTGACACCCCTCAAATCATTCAACTCGGTTTATGTACTGAGTTTTCCAATATATAATCAAATTGAAGCTAGTCTAGCCAGAACAACTGATCACGAGTGATGAAGCTAGTAGAACTTCGAAGAAACTAACTTCCCGGAGGAGTTTCCATAATATCGGTGGATTCGACATAAATACCGCATTATAAAATTGCTGTAGAGTCTAGACTGCCAAAAATGAAATAGACAAAGAGACATACATGCTTTTCGCTTCGATTAACCTTCGACAACGCCGTCCTGGCCTTATTTTCCAGTCATAGAACTCATTCCCTCGTTCTAACTTGGGTTCTCAGAATTGGAGAAATCCGAGGAAGTAGATTAAGCGTGAAATGTGATTAAGCGTAGTGGAACAGATTCTAGTTGCAATTTGATCGCTTCGTATCAACCTAGTGAACCATGAACAAATGATGGCTTTGCTTGAGGACAGTACCCACAGAGCAGGAGTATGCACAGTATTATGTGCATACCTCTGCTCAAAAGCGATAATTCTTTATAAGTTTCAACCTATGTCAGAAATGGAGATGGACTGGTATAAGAACAGAATAATGGACATCTGTAAACATTGCAGACACTCAGGACAAGAGTACTCAACATGCATGTCCGCAGATTTTCTTCACTAAAGGAGGATCTTCTAAACTGAAAGTAACGAGTAATCTGCAGTCTTCTCTTTTAGGCTTGGAAGTAATTACTTTGGGAGATATATCTCAATCGAAAGTGGTAGATCTTGTCAATTACTGATCTGATCTGATCTGATCGTGAGATGATTCGATGACGAATAATTTCTTGTGATGTACGATTAAACGTATAGCTAGAACTGTAAATGCAGCTTGAAGCATCTGACTGCATGTTCCTCCTCGAATGCTCGTTATAAAATGTTTGATTCAGGGCCATAAAATGAGACAATGAAACCATTAACTATGTCGAAAAATGTCATGGAATGTCGAGTGTAATTGTGATAGTCCCTAGAAATCAAGGTTCACGATGATTGACGATGAAACTGATTACACTCTGAATCGATGTCATGTTCTCAAGGTACCAATAAAATGGTTGGAGTTGCGAAGCCTGGTTTTAACACAGTGCAGGAAAGTCGTAAACGCGACGTGATTCACCAAGTCAATCTCCGTTGAGCTCCGTTCATCACGATGATATTTCCTCTCAATTGAAATCTGGGAAGGTTACCCGAAGCTTTTGGTCCAGGCCATATAGTCGAATAGTCTAAAAATGCAGAGCGTCTGCGCGGAAATTTGAAAGCATCTCTCACGTACCTGTCACTGCCTCAAACTTCGCGTACGATCTGACGGTATTTCTCTAAGAGATTCGTATACGCGTTCTCAGCAATTCTCAGTCGATTCTCAGTCAATAAAGCAAGCATAGCTAATCAGCTATGCTCGCTTAATCAGCCAAGGCATGACAACATCCGAAGAGCCCCATGCAGCTAAGGCATGAAGCTTTGTATTTATACCTTTTACTTCTTCAGAACTTGCTTCAGGCTTCGGTCTGATTACCTGATAAAGGATCCGGTTGCAAACTTCCAAAAAACTCTTCGTGTGAATTATTCAGTACAATCTAGATATCTGAGGTCCTTACGGTCATAGGTTTTTGGTAATATCTGAAGCTATCTGCAACAGTCTAAATCCAAAGATGTTCATTGAATGAAAAGTATCTGAACTGAAAGGCGAAAGGCCTGACGCAAATGAAAAAAACAGGCTCGAAAAGTGCAAGTTGTGCAACAAGCAGAAACAAAATTGGCTCACAAATCCTAATAGATCTCCAAAAGTACCATGATTAAGAAACGCAAAAGGCTTCAAGTAGAACCAACAGAAAAAGTCACTAACACTTTAAGAGGAGGTAGCTCACACTTTTCTCAATCGAAGTAATTTTTTAGGTGTGACGAAGTAGGCTTTAAGTATACTAGTATATACTTTGAACTCAATGAAAAGCATCTGAACTGAAAGGCAATAAGCCTGAACCAAATCACACATACGGACTGGAAAAAGGCGAGTCGTGCAACAGGCAGAAACAAAAAGGCTCAAAAATCCGAAGAGTAGGCTTTGAGTGGACTTGTATATGGTGGCTGTAGTTTAATTTGAAAAAGTATATTGTCAAGCACTGTTGCAATTCACGCAGCGCAGCTTCTCAACCTGTTTCGGCTTGACAGTCGATCCCAAGTGGGAACGAATGACCGAACAGCAAAAAGCAAAGATTACTCATTGCTCTCAGGAGTGCATGGATGATCTCCATTACTTGTGATTCTTACCCAGTTTATCAAGAGTGTTACTTAACTGTCTGCAAAGTCAAGGCTGTGAGGCCGCTTGCCAGAAATGAGTTCCAGAAGCACAATCCCGAAACTATACACATCGCTTTTCGTCGTCAACTTACGTCGGATGTTATACCTGTATTGACCATAGACGTATTTGACTGTAAGAATTTCAACTGTCACGATGAGAGCACTACAGAAAATGACTGGAACAGAGAAGTTGAGCGTTGTTGCAACGAATGATTCAAGAAACAGGCTTATAGGAGGGAAACTAACTCGGGATCCAGATAGCCAAAGGTGCCATTTATAGCCGTGGACATTCCACTACATCAAATCTTGTGATTCTACCTCAGCTAGTTGTGTTGAAATACCCAACAAACCCGTGATCTTGGCTTGAAGTTTGTCACCAAGTAGAAGCTTTCACGATTTCACATCACGATTTATTACGGGCGAGTTGCAGTCCTTGTGCAAGTACCTACTCAATACCTACGCATATGTCGTGCTAAAGATGATCAAATTAGAGAAAAAAAAAGAAAAAAGATTGATACACGTTTATCTTTTTATTATCTTGAGTCCCCTTTCATAATCGAAGTGAATGTATTATTAGACGTATCACCTCTTGTAGCGTCTATGGCTATCTCCAGTCGCGTCTTAGAAACTCAGAAGCTCCTTGTTTAGAATCAGCCACCTCTTGACGATCTAGCAAGTTCCACTATCAAGCTAAGTTCCACGATCTAGCAAGACTGCTCCATACCCTCCTATCCAATCAAGGTTTTATGGCTTGATGTGAATCTTTTGATATCCTTTCGTGTAAAAGACTTCACTGACTTGGGCATATCCTCTGATTCAATGAATGTAGCACTGGTAAATCCGAGTTAACGAATTCTGGAATTCAGAACATACAAGGTAAGATATTACTTGCATGAAGAAGAAGACTGACAAACTGCAATAAAGTGAAAGTGACCTCTATTATTGACGGAGACTCCAAGTGGCATGGTTCTATATCTTGTTTACACGTAATTGACTGCTCAGTTCGCTTTGGGAGTCGTGTGAGCTAAATTTGTACAGGACACTGGGGTATGTTATCGACTACACGCTGACGTGACTAGACTTCGGCATGTCCTCTGATTCAGTGAATGTAGCACTGGTTTATCTGAGTTAACATATTCGGGTCTTCAGAACATACAAGCTCAGATATTACTTGCATGAAGAAGAAGAAGACTGACAAACTGCGATAAAGTGAAAGCGACTTCTATCATTGACAGTCTCAAAGTGGCATGACTCTATATCTTGTTTACTTATAAGTGACTCACGGTTCGGTTTGGGATTCGTGTCAGCTGAATTTGTACAGGACACTAGGGTTTGTTATCGACCACATGCTGATGTGACTAGACCTGGGATTGTTCTCTGATTCAATGAATGTAGCACTGGTTAATCTGAGTTGACGGATTCTGATCTTCAGAACATACAAGCTCAGATAATACTCGCATGAAGAAGAAGACTGATAAACTGCAATAAAGTGAAAGCGACTATCGTTGACAGACTCAAAGTGGCATAGTTCTATATCTTGTTCACATATAAGCGACTGCACGGTTCGGTTTGGGATTCGTGTCAGCTGAATTTGTACAGGACACTAGGGTTTGTTATCGACCACATGCTGACGTGACAAGACGTGACAACCGAAAAGTGATCTGACCATTTCCTACCTTTCGAGAAATGGTTTGTTTCCATCGTCCTTTTTCTATACACGAGCAGCAATATAACCAGGACTGCCAGGAAGAACACTCGTCCACCAGTGGCGGTTCCGATAATCCCTCAAATAGGCAGACTAGCTGATTCTGTGCTTGCACCATCGTCGACTATGATCCTTACAAAGGTGTTGTTTGCGAATCTACAAGAAATGAAACGTAGAGTATTTCCGCAAGCCACCTGAACTCTCTATATTTGGAGAATTTGAAATAACTGTCGACATCCAGGTTCGCAACTCCAGGCCTATGCACCACCTGAAAGTCATACTCCTGTAAGATGAGAGCCCACCGTGCAAGCTTCCCTGTGAGCTTGTCAGACTCCATCAACCACTTGAGCGGTTGATGATCGGTAACAAGGGTAAATTGCGTACCAAACAAGTAACACCTGAAGTGTGCCACAGCCCACACCGCTGCCAAACACTCTCCCTCGTACGAACTATACCGCGACTCTGCTACATTGTTCGAACGACTAGCGTACGCAATCACAAACTCCTTGCCCTCATCATCACACTGCGTCAACACCGCTCCAAGTCCCAACATACTCCAATCAGTGTGCAACTGGTATGGTCGACCTCTGATAGGTCTCCTCAAGATGGGAGCGGCCACCAACCTGGCCTTGAGCTCAACAAAAGCTCTCTCCTGCTCATCTCCTCATTGCCACTCCTGATCCGACTACAGCAACTGGTTCAAAGGCTTCGCTATGGCACTGAATCCCTTCACATATCTCCGGTAATAGTTCGCCAAACCCATGAATGCACGAACTCTACTCACATCCGCTGGACGAGGAATGCGTGCAATAGCCTCCACCTTTGCCTGCTGAACTCCCAAACCACCTGGGTAGATCACATGACCCAAGTACTCCACCTTCTCCTGGAAGAACCTACACTTCCCAGGATGTAACCGCAGACCATGAGCCCTCAACCGCTCAAGCACAATCTGCAAATGTATCTGGTGTTGCTCCACCGTGTCACTAAACACCAAGATATCATCAATGTAACATCTGACGAAATCTAGCCCCGCTAGAATCCTGTCCATCACTCTCTGGAACTCGGCAGGTGCATTCTTCAACCCAAAGGGTAAGAATCTCCACTGATACAAACAATCCTTGCCGTGAGAGTTGACACCCCAAAACGCTGTCTTGGCCTTGTCCTCCTCTCGAATCGGCAACTGGTGGTATCCCGCCCGAAGATCCAAAGTACTAAAAATCTTCGCATGTCCCACCACATCGAAGATCTCCTCAGGTGTAGGCATGGCATACTTATCGGCCTTCGTCTGCCGATTGATAGGACGGTAATCTCCACACATCCGCCTATCCGTGTAGTTGCCATGTACATCCTTCTTCGCTGGCATAACAGTGGCTGAAGCATACTCACCATGCGACAACTCCACTAACCCAGCCTCCAATAACTCCAACGTCCGACTCTTAATCAAGTCCCTTTCCATATCACTATATCGATAGGGACGACGGAAGATTGGCGTATCACTAGCCAACTCTATCCGTATGCCGGGTCCAATCAAAGTACCCAACTCCTTCATACTGAAGGCAAAACAACTCCTATAGTCACGTAGGAATTGTATCAACCGTCGCCTCTCTCCTCCGGTGATCTGAGAACCAATCGATGGCTCCCACTCCTCCTCCATGGACCCACAAGAGGGAGGCGATACTGTCACTGGTTGCTATGACACCTCCTCCAAAGGAGGGTTCTCTGTACCCTCCTTCGTAGCAACCTCCCCGTGCCCAACATCTCCAACTGCATGGGCGTCTACTCTCGCCAGTCCTCTCGTCACGTCCCATGAACTCCAAGGATGACGAATATCTCGCAGGTCGCCCCCAGCCATTGCCACTACCGTCTCGGTAGGCAATGAGCTAATAAGTGGTGTAACAACCACCAAATCTGTACGCAAACGGCGTTGCTCGGCCAAACCCAAGCTCACAATCCATGTCAAGCAGTTCAGGTCCATAGCCTGACCTAAAACCTGACGACGCAATGCCTCTGAAACTGAAGAAGCCGCGGTCACACCAGTAAGAAATCCCATCGCACGCTCTCTCTCATCAGCGTTGGGCTCCACCAACTGATGTAGGACACTGTCCCACAGTAGTCCAGGTCCCCCATCACGATATGCATGTGATGCCGGATAACTGACCAACGTAGGCAAAGCCATCCGAGGCTGACCTACGTGGTTCACCAATGCCATGGGTGACCTATCCGCCACTCTCACCACCTGAGAGTATCGAGAGACATCCAAGATCCTGTCAACGGTGAGGGTAGGATCACGATGCACCGAATCATACGCATGACGCAATATCTCTCGTGGTACAAGGTTGGTCCACCACAAACGTGCACGATGAGCACGTGAACCAACCCTCGCAGCATCCAACAACACTGCTGATCCAATCCATGTCCTGACCTCATGGACACTCGCCATCAACTGGGCCCGAGTGTCACCCAACAATGGTACGTTCTCTAGAATGTATGCGGGAGAACGTGTCTGCTGCTCCTGGAGATGACGTAACACTCGTAGCATCTCCCAAAACATCCGAGATCTCGGGTCATGTAACCCTGCTCCATGCCCAGCGCGTGTGTGCCCCTGACATGGCCATCCCGCAATCACCAAATCAATATGTCCAACTTGATCGAGGTCTGGCGCCCCCAGCAATGAAATGTCTGCAGGCTACGCCTTCTGGTATCCTCGAACAGCTGATCGCGGCAACAACAAAGGAAAACGCTGCATCAACTGTGTAACATGTCGTGAAGAAACCCGACGTGCAGTCTCGTCCTTCTCCACGCACAAGTATCTACGTACAAGAATACCTGACTGCAACACTGCAGCCAAACCCGTGCTGATCCCTCCAAAAAGATCCAGCAAACAAACACCCTCTGGGGAATACTCCCATACGATAGGTGTAGTAACTAATGGTGATAGGGTGCTAAGACCACATACTAGCCGACCATCTGAGACTCGCTCTGCCTCTGCTGGTAAAGAGGCCTCACTCCAAGCCTTCTTCACCAACCTATCAGCCTCCTGCTGTAATGCGTGGCAAGAATCCCAAAGTGGAACATCCAAAGATGATGACACTGCCGCTGCGAGACTCACCATCTCCTCCACCTCCTCATAGACTGGAGTATCCTCGGCTGACCTGTTCCCCTCCAACAAGTCATCAGGCCATGTGAGCACTCCACTGAAACCCGCAATAGAGGCTAAAACTGCAGGAGAAGATCCAAGCGGTCGATCTCGAGAAATGAACCTCACAGGCAGCTCACTCATACGTCCATCACCGGACTCCCAACCAGGGCGATAAGCTGCCGTCTCCGTCCAATAATCCATCCGAAATCCCATCGGATATAACACCGCTCCACCAACAAGCACATCATATGACTCTGCGGATGTAACCACCGCTCGAACTCCAAACTGCGAGCTATCCTGAGCATGACCATGCCTCAACTGCACTGATATGCGCTCTCTGGTCATCCTGTAAGACCTGTCGCTGGTGCCACCGAGTGATGTCTGTATCTAGAACGGACAAGGCTCCAACTCGGACCTCCGAACTCCCAAACTAATGCAGGCAATCTTGCCCAACATCAAAGGCTGTGCACCAGAATCCAGCAACACTCTGGCTGGGACATACACCTGCCCTGTAGCACTCACCAAGCGAAATACCCCGCTCCGGTTGTCCACCATACACACACCAGGGACAACCCTCTCCCGATCAATGGCTGGTCGGGCTGGCAAGGACTCCATCCGTGCCGCTGCCGCCTGCCATGTCGACTCATCGCTCGATGAAGTCGTAGAGGATAGCTCCTCACCAATAGTCTCGCCTATGTCGGCACTCGTAGCAGAGATACTCCCACGTTCACACAACGTGGCTGCTGCACGAAAAACCCGAGCCAAGTCAATCCCAGAGTCCATCAGCTCCATAGCTGAAAATAATGGAGATCTCATCACTGAGCTAGCCATCCGCGTCACTGCACTAGATGGTGTGTCAGTGTCCACTACACGTGACGTAGATGTCTCAGTCCTCCCACTAAGGCCAGTAGGTGGTACAGGTCTCATGGATGAAGAACTGCCCACCTCTGACAGCAAAAACGACTGGGGAAGTCTGGCCTGACGCCCACCCTCACCCCTCTGAGGATCCAACTCCCCTGTCGCCCCGCGTGGCTCTAGAGCTCGAGCTGCACCTCTAGTCACTGCAACCGATGCCTCCACCTGTGCTGCACTCGCTAGATAAGGGAAATCCTCTTCCTCGTAAGAGGTGGAAGTGCTCGCCCCAGAACTCACCATAGCAGCAAGCCTCTGCTCCAACTGCTCAATACGAGCAGCCATCGCGCTCTCTGTGGCCGAAGTAGCACTCGCTACAGGACGTCCAACTACACCGGCACCTCGACCACCTCTACCAGCACGGCCACCTCGACCTCGAGAAGCATCACCACCACGACCTCTACCGCCAGATGTCAACTCTGGATGAAGGTCAAAACACCGATCTCGAGTATGACCTGCTCGACCACAGTGGTCACACACCACCTGTGCTGACTGGGGTCTAGACTGTGAACTCTGACCTCCGGCCTCCTGGGGACAATCTCTCCGCCGATGATTCCCTCCACATGTCCAACATGCTGGTCCCTGCTGCTGGCCAGCAAACGACGGCACTAGTGCACGTGCCCCTGTATCTCTAGCGGCTGTCTGGTGTCGTGTCTGCGCTCCGCGACCCCCACCACTACCACCACCAAAGGGCCTAGACTGTGCCGTGCTCTGCGGGACACGAGAGGTAGTGGCGGCGTCTCTAGCGAATGAAGAAGTCACCACTCTCTCCTCCACTATGTTAAGCTCAATCTTCTCAGAAAGAGCAAATACATAGGCCAATGTCGGTGACGCATCGCTCAAAAGAGTAGCATCCCGAACCCTCCGCCGTAGCTCTCTGTCCAGTATCCTGTACCAATACTGGACCGCCTGTGCCTCAGTTACACCGTGAGTAACTGAGATCAACCGCCGCATACGCGTGTATGCCTCCCGAAGACTCTCACCAGTCTTCCGCTCAAACTCTTGAAGACTCCTCAACTTCTCCGTCCTCACCCCCTGATAGTTCTTCCTCAACCTCTTGAAGAACTCAGGAATGGGGCTGAACGAAGGTACGCAAGTAGTCTCTCCACTCGTGCTGGCAACGCCAACAGCACCGCTGGTGGTACCTGCTCCACTAGTACCATCGGTGATACTACCACTCGCACCTCCACTGGTACCAACACCACCCTGGGTGATCGACGTATAGTTTGGAGACCAATGACGCCTCCATGCGTCAATCTCCACAGCATACTCTCTCCCAAACTCATGGTAGTCATCCATGGGAGGCCCCTCCAGATGCTGAAACAACCCCTTCCATGCAAAGAAGGGTGTAAACAACGTGGGGTTACGCAAGAACTGCATATCGCACCACGTGTCAAACTCCTGGATGAAATCATCCAACTCAATGGTGCCCACTGCACCAGAGTACCGCCGTGGGCCCTTCATGGCCCCGTACATACCGTCCATGTCCCCAGTCCACGAGTGTGGGACCCTAGACGATATCACCACCAAAGATCCGCTATCTGCCACACTCCGTGCCTCTACAACCACTGATGCGCTAGGATGAGGTAGCCGATACCTCAACCCACTCCGCGTAAATCCTCCACGGTCCTCAACGGAACCCCCAAACTCCTCCGTGATGACTGACTCACCAATCGGCACCACTGCCACAACTCCACCTGCCCTCGTCCCTGCACTAACCTGCTCTAGCCCTACTGACTATGGGTATGGGCAACCTAACCTGTCATCACCGCAAGAAGACTCTCCTGGTCCACTGGTCATCACTCCAGTCTCACCATGAGAGAAACAAAGATAGGCGCCGGTGATCAAATCCAGCCGCACTATCCACAGCACACTGGAGTAAAACTACTCCGAAAATCAACGTCAACCCAGACATGGGCGGGAATCAAGAAGCCAGACTGGAGAGGATCCAAACACATGAAAAACGGCTAGCAACGACTCTCCAGCCGAAATGAAACACAGCACAGAACAACACAACACACGGGACATCGCCTCGCATCGCGACCCCGAGTCGAACTCCATCGCCTCCTAACATCCTCCGTCTCCAGCGCCTGCAACGCCATCCCGTTCATCTCGTCGCAAAAAAAAATAAAAAATAATGACCTCCACGCCGAGCTATCCCGTACTTCACCTCATACCTTCACTTCACACTACAAATAGAGGCGTCAAATATAACAAATATGAAAAGCCTATCTACCCTAACTGTTTGCCATAGAAAAAAAAAAAAAAAAAAAAACAAAATAGAGATAAAGCAATATTTTTACAACCGACAAACCATAGTAAGTGAGACGAGTACAAATTCTCAATCTCTTCAGAATATTTTCCTCTTTTTTTTTTTTTTTCTCTTTTTCTTTTCTTTTCTTTTTCTTCCTGCTTTTCCTCTTCCTCTCCTTCCTTCCTTCCTTTTTTTTTTTCTCTCTTGTCAACTCACATTGACTTCAGCAAAGACAATTCTGTCCGACGAATTTACAAGCCTCCCTACAAATTCGATTCGTAAAGAGCCACTATACTACTCCTGTTATTAAACTTTCTACTACTATAATCTCAGGAACTCTAACTTACAAGAATTGTAGTTGAATATTCATCCTAGATACCTGGATACTGAACTGAGAAGAGTATATGAAAACTCTGCTATAGCTTGTTGTTAGACCAAAAGACTGTATAAAGATGTCGAATGCCGCTCAATTCGGCCATTGCCTCCGTCATTTGCAAGCGGCCGTCACTCAATTCTTGGTCTGAAGCTGGAGGCAGGCTGCAGCCACTGGGATTCAATTTGTTCTATAGCTCCGAGGGTTGACCCACCCTGCATTTTCTGGTTTTGGGAGAGCCAGAGAGACGGGCATCCATTCTCCGGGATGGTTTTGAGTACATCGGCGGACAAAGTTATGGTTTATTGAACTTCTCTTCCGCTGTCGTCACTTAGATGTTCACGAGTGGAGCCCTCTGCGTTCCATGATCTTTCCTCGTTGAGGCATTCTGGTTTGGAATGGACTAAGTCCTGGTCAAAGAAATGGAAGAAGCTGACGCATCCGAATTCGACGGTTGTACAATCTTTGAGTTCTGTAATGATCCTTTGGCTAGATGGCCTCTCAGGCTCGATATATCACGTGGAGAAGGTTACCTGTGGGAAACATTTCTGGACACGACAATGCCGATGGTTGAGACGGGAGAGGCATGCCTTAACAGTGCAGTAGAAGATCAATAGTCGCAATGGTTAGGCAACCAAGTCGCAAGAGAGCAGGTATTGAATGAGCGGAATTGGAAAATGATCTCACTGCTCAGTCCCGGAAACTGTGACAAGAAAAGCTCTCTCGGGCGAAAGTGTATCAAAGCGTAAACTTTCCTACTTTGTGGATGTTGCAACTGTCAGGACTCTCCGTCTTCAGGTAGAGGGAGTATCGTGGCTGGAGTTCAAGTCTTGAGCTCAATGGAGTTCAGAGAGAGGGGATCAGGCCCCCCTTGTGCACAGTTTTCATGACTTGGCAGCTGCTGATATGATGCTGACTCGATGTTCCCTGTTATCTGGTGCAGGCGATTTAGGACACCATGTCCTCGTATGCAGTTGGATGGCGTATTATCGACCATAAAATCCGTTCCAGTTAAACAATGGCCTCCCGTGGTCGTCGACGGCCCCGTGTCGAAGTACTGATGACGAAGATGTACTTGTGCTGAATGAACTCAATAATTCCGCTCGTAGCCAGTCTCAGCACATTCTACTCTCAGATGACGGGGATGATTCATTCACGGCTCCTAATTCACATCCTCCTCAGCAGATGCCTTCTGCTTGGCTTCCTGTTGTAGAAGTGCTCCATGGTAGAGGTGTCAAACCTCGTACTGAATGGCTGTTATCGTGCCTGAATAAGTTGGCAGCATCATACTCGGATTTTGCACAAATGCCGGCTTTCAGGAAAGCTGAGCTCTGCTTTGAACAATTTTTGATGGCTGATATGAATATGGCTGGTGCTGCTGTACTACCTGCATCTATGCACTCCCTCCATGCCACAGAATTGCTTGGCCCTTCCGTTTCCCAAAACGATCGTAACTTGTACGTAACACTGATCTCATCATGTATGGCTTCAACTGTTTACGACTGTCGGACAAAAACTTTCACATAGTTTCCAGAAAAGTACCAAACACATTATCTCCAGTGATCTCTACCAAATGAGCTAGGACACAATTCTAATAGAGAAAAGATGGGAAACGATTTGCACAAAGAAAACCACAAAGAGAAAACTGAGAAAGCATTAACAAAAACCTGAACACAAGAACGAAAGCACGAACAGAAAACCAAGAAGAACCCAAGCAAAAATCTGAACACACTACATTGACTTATACTGGCAGTTCTTCGAGTAAAAGTAATGTCGAAACACGAATACACAAAGAGTCGAGCCAAACTCACTACTCGTAAGTAGACTAAAAGTCGAAGCTAAGGGGAAAAACCCCGACGCGTAAGGCTCAACTCGAAGAACTGACAGTTCTTCGAGTTTGCCACGAATATAACCCACGGGAGGTGTCGACTCCATCCAACGTTCCTCGCCCGTCTGCCGCGGCCCAACGTTAGCCGCCTCCCAACGTTCCCCGACTCCAACTCAAACTCAACGTGTCTCAACTCAAACCGACCCAACGTCTCGAGCCATGACAATCTTTGTAAAAGTAAGTTAGATAAGAATTACAATTTGTTACTTTGGCAAATTTTCAAGTAGTACATATAGAGAGGTAGAAAATAGACTCTCAAGCAAAGTTGGAGAATTCATGTGTAGAGACTTGTTTCATGTATAAAAGAGTGACAATTTTTAGTATTTTGGAGTGTCAATGTGTGTGTGAATTGGAGTGATACATTGAAAGATTGTGTGAAAGGGTGTTTGGATGATGAGTATGAGGAGGAATCCTAGTCTTCTAGAACCATGATGAGCTACCGCAAAGCCAACTAAGGTAGAACTAAGTGAAAGTCAGCCCGGAGGTTGCAGTTCAAACAATACACGACCTCGATCTCAACGACATGTGGCGGTTGCGCATGTTGCAGCGCACACAACACATTTTCCGGCGACACGTGGCGAGCGGACACGACTGGCAGGATCAAGCACGGTTGAGCAGCAAGCGGGCACCTTCGGGCAGTTAGCAGACAGCTCCGGGTAGATTCAAGAATATTCCATGAAATATTGCATCCGCACGAATATTTACTTCAAAAGAATCTTTCTTTGAATATAGCCAAATTGGGTTTTGTCCGAAAGCTATCAATGTAATTGAAGGATTGATGTAACCCAAGGGAGTTAACAAAAAATGAGCAGAAAGGAGGAAATTGCCACAACTTCAAGTTTTTTTCGAACAAGATGGCAACAAGATAGGCCAAAGAATCTGCTTATGAGATCATCAAGTCTGATGCATGCGGAAACTACTTGCTTTGAGAAAGGTAGGTAAAGGAGAAGTTGAAGGCCATGGACCTTGGCATGCTGTTGAGGAAAAAACTTGACATTCTCAACGATATCAAGTGGAAGTATATGCAGAAACAAATAGTGTACATTGTTTTGGGATATCTTCAACTTGCAATTTTGAAGAAGATGGAGGAGTATGACGAGGTAACTGTACTGTTTGAGGCTCTAAAATGAAAATTCCATTACAAGAAATTGTCAAACAGGTTAAACACTCACTTGAAGCTGATGAATTTCAAGATGAAAGATTCTCGGACAAAGATCCAATATCACATCGATGCCTTTGATGATCTTGTGATAGATCTTCAAAATCAAGTAGATTTCAGATGAGATGAAGGCTCATCTCCTCAGCTCCCTACCGGCATCGTATCATATGTTATCACGTATACTTCTCCATCGTGATACGAAGATTATCACTTACAATGAGGTTGTAAGTGCTCATTTGACACATGAACTTCAATACGACTGCATATACTATGGAATAATATGCGTTGTCTATCTTGAATATGTCTAGGGCTCCGATCGAGTTCGGGTCAGATTGGGTCCGGGTTCGGATAGAGGCTATAATCGACCCGAAATCCAATATTTAAGCTGAACGGGCGGAGTTGTTGGAACAAGACGATGTTTTCTTATCCGAGAACACCGGGATAGACTTTCTTGTAAAAAAAAATAGAGAGGTTAGAGGCTGCAATGGAGTGATTCATCGAAGCGACGAGACCTTGAAATCATCCTCGCAAAGCTTTTTCAAGTGCCGGTAACAGAGCGTTTTGAAAATCATCGAAGGTTGGTGATGAAAACAGCGGGAGATATCCGAAGTGATTATGTTGACATAAGTAAAGCAACCACTGATAAGAGCTCAGCTGCAAGCTCAGCTGGTCCGTCGTAGTCTGCATCGGCTTGTACTTTGTCTCGCAAAACTCTACTCCTCCCCTTGTGTTTGTCACACCTCCTCCTCCTTGTCCCACCTTCTGCGCACCTCGCTGGATGCGATGCAGGTACTCTCTCTCTCTCTTGCTCGCTCGCTTTTGCGTCTAGCTAGGCCGTGCTGCGCTACCTATACTGCTCGTCCTGCCTCGTCAAAAAGTTCTCGCAACGCCTCTTAGTCAAGAAAAGACTTGCAGCTCCATTCTTCCGATTCTCCCTCGCTGTCCCCTCACAATCATGGATCCCCCGCGGGGTAGATTCGGATTCGACCTGAATCAATCCGAATCCGACCCGGTATTTCGGGTCGGGTTTGGGTTGAAGGTAGAACCCTACCTGATCAGAGTACTTAATATGTCTAAGTAGGTTACCATGTATCTATACAATTGAAGGAAAAGAAGAACAAGAGGTACTTCAACTCTTTCATACCTTTAGATTTGAACACTTGGTTTCTCTATAATCTTGTGAAATCTAGCAATTATGTACTCTCTAAAATTATGTCCTCTGTAAAATTCAAAATCGTCATATATGTTATAGTACCTTGATCCTTTTGAACCAAAACTATGTTATCTAAAATTAGCTATTTCTTTTTATGCAAGCTATTGACAAAGTATCAATTGAATTATCTACTCAATTGGCTACATATACAAGTATCCACAAGAATGCTTCATGTATATCAAATTGTATTGTGCATCTGAAAGCCAAATAAATTTATATTCAAGAAGTCAATGAATTTACAATTTTTGTAAATGGTATATTTAACGTGTGATAAATTTGTTCGTGTGTTGCACTTTTTAATTTCCATTAAATTTTTCTTATAATTAATCTTAGGAATTAACTAAGGTTAGTTTAATTCCTGTTAGCTAGGCTGATTAGTTTGACACTATATAAAAGAGCTCACACAAGCTCAAAGTGATAAGATGGTTAGAAGTACATAATCAAAAAAATTAATCCTTGTAACGAATTATATATCATATATAAATACATATTTGATGCAATAATGACCAAAAAACTTGCTTCTTTCTTCAGGTTTATATGTTTGCCACAAAAGATAACAATAGAGGTGATAAACGACTTAAGTATCAGATCTTTGATAAAAAAATAAACTAAAAAACAAGAGTTTCTCAAGAGAAAGTGCTAGTAGCCCCTACATAAACCAGCACACTTTAAATTATACAACATCATGTTCCTTTTTATATTAATTGATTTCCTCATGTGCATATTTTTTTAATAAAAAACAAATATGCACGATTATTTCCTAAATCAAAAAATTTTCTTTGAAATATATTTTGATTCAAACTTCTTTGTATTCTATTTTCATCATAAAATGGGAAGAATAATGAGTTGGAAGTTGTGTATGATATAGTAGATTCATGCAAACAGCGCAAAATGACCTCGCGCGAGTGTGGTGCATACTGGGCTGTTCAATTTGGAGCCAAACTAGAATGAATAAAGTTGTAGGTGCACCTGATCATTCAAAAGAACTTAAAACATAGTAGGCCGGAGAAGGCCTATCTAAACGTGTACTACCCTTTCCATCCTCTTGACTGCAATTGTCTGTTTTTTTTAGCTTTCTCAACCTTTTTGGTAACCACCATGCCTCATAGGTTCAGCTGAACTTGTACCCCATCAGTCAATTCGAATGATTGCTAGATGTAGTCAAAAAGCAAAGAAGCAGAAAGCAGTAGCTAAAGGGGAGAGTTCCGTAAAGACGAAAATACTTTTGTGGAGCATTAGAAATGGAATCTGGATGAAAATACTCTTGGAATCACGTGGGTATTTTGATGAATTTTCCTATTCAGTTTTCTCTCTGGAAAAGAATTCATGATTTCACAAGAGAATCATGAATAAACGAGAGGTACCATATCATGATATTTTCTATCAATAAATCTTGTGATTTGTTTCAATTATACGTGTTCTCTTTGATCACCGTAAAACATGGAATATCAGAAATTTAAACTCTGGTATATATCTCCCCCAGCTGTTTCACCGTAAACTCACTGTTCCACCACATGTACAACTATTGATTTTTCGGCTCTTAGCTTAACATTCGCGGTTTCAATCCATACTCTTCATCCACGCAGAACCTATGCTAGGTTGTTGGTATCTAGAATGCAATTTTGACCTATATTTCTTCAGTATAGCATATGGAAAAAAGTACTGAAAATTAACTGTATGTAAATTAATCACTAGGTAGAGAGTTTTTAATTTGGATTCATTTTTTACTCGTTCATACTATCAAATTTAGAGCCTAGTTTGTTTGGAGTGAGTCAAACCTAGCTTGATACATTAAAATTTCTTTACAGCTTCCACGAAATCTTATATAAGGAGCACGGAGATAAGACTATCAGCTTAAGATGTAATACATAGGGGCTTTCTTCAGTTCTTCAATTGCTCAATATTCATGGTTAGAACTCACATATTATTGTAGGATTGTTATCATTCTCATGAACACCCAAGCTGTAGTCAAAAGACATCAGACATCGATTATACTGCAGCTAGTTCACTACAGAGTTTTACCTCTTTGATTTCTTTGATGGGTTTTTTGATGTATTTCGAATGTTTCTGAACTTCATGAGAGTGAATACACAAACGAGTTTCAATCAAGGCAGTCGGGTCGTAACTACTCTGGAATTCACACTATGCTTTCGTCTTCATTTGATTCCTTGCAGATGTCCGCAGTCTGTGTGTCCTTTATCCTGGTATTTTCTATCCAGTGTGGATCTGTCGGGAGGGCAGCCGAATACACTCCACTCGTGGCGTCTATTTCATACAATTGTAGCCCGTCGATGCCATCCGCGGTCCTAAGGTGTGACCAAAGCTGAGGATAAGCGCAGTAAATACACGTAAGTTCTCATGTAGCCGTGGAGCGCGCCTATATGAGCAGTTGTTCGCTTTCAGAAATCAGCATTGAGATCTGGAAACTCGATGTCCCTCTCAGATAAAGCCTTGAGTGCTATGCGTGGCTGGCCGCCATGAGCCATGGGGCGTAAACCGATTTTGAGAGTACAGGGCTTGGGAATGTAGTCCGTCAGGCCGAGAGAGCAGTAATGGTGGGGAAACTAGATCATGCGGATGTCAAGAGTAAAGTCCATTTTCTGCTCAGTGTTGCGAGACTTCACATCAGTTCTTGTCAATGCCCTCTCTTAGCAGCATGCAAGCGAAAGGAAACAGCACCAAGCAATGCAAACCTGGAAGGAAGGAAGAGAGCGAGAGATAAGAACAAACCACGGGCCCACAAAATCTGTTCTTTCTCGAATCCATCGGACATATAGAAGACATTCCCTGCATATGACAAATCCAGGATCGATCATGTCCGACTCTGCTTTGCCTTAGGACCAGAACGAAATATACTAATCCGAGCGGAGGAATAGTTTGACTGAATCTATTGGTCCCGAAAACGACATGCAGAGTCTACTAGTGCAGATTGACCGTGGAGGCTGATCAGAAAGCTACGAGGGTGAACACAGTATTGGGCTTCTGAGATCGCTAAGGTCCCGGGTAGCTGATATCCTTGGCCAGAGAATTTCATCCTCCTCAATACAATTGAAATTATTTGTTTGTCTTCCGATCTTCACTACCTTCTTCATCGAATCTCCTTAACCAGTTCTCACAAGGCTTCTGCGTTTGCTTATGCCACGTTTTGGAATATTCTCGATCGACCTACGCGATTGAAGCTTGTCAGATCGTCATCAGCAGACCAAAAGTGGTACATATGGGTCCATATGATATTAATCTGGGTTGGTGGGATTCCACGAGAGCCGAGAAAGAAGATCTCGGGCAGGCGATCTAACATGAAGGTGGAATTTATGTATAATTTGTTGCGTGGCCACTCAAACAATAATGCGCCGATATTTCAAAGGACCCGACTTTCCGATGCGGGCAGGAAAGGTCCGAACTGGTTTCATGCTGCTTGATGGGGACCACAGCTCAGTGCCGTGTGTACAAAAGGAAGAAATTTCATGAAAACCATGCAGTCACTAAAGTCAATGACTTGATCACGAATCACAATCATGGAGACTCAAACATTCAACGTTGTCTGTACTGCAATTACAATTCTCAGACTGACATCTGATGGGACCCGTTTGTAAGTCTAGTCAGCTGTTCCAAAGATAAAGGATAAGTTATTTACATATAAAACCTCGCAGTACGTAGCCTATCCCATGAAGTTTATTAGCAAGTCAACATTTCAATATATAGTCACTCACAATGGCACAACTTTCAATTATAATTCTACGTTTTCCAGAGTGACAGCAAATTTATGAACCACATTTAACTTCCCGTAAAGCTTCGGAAGGGTTAAGGGGTGGGGGAAGTTAGTTCTATCGCCGTCACCAAATTGTGGACAGGCATATATATGGATCTAGCCTGTAAATACAATCTGACTGAGCCTTAAAGATGCCGCTTTCCAGTTATCGTCATCTTATCTAACGATAAGATATAAATTTCGCAGAACTGACACCCCTGTCTTGGATCACGAACCCGAATAATAGAGAAGACTCAAACATTTCGATAAGAAATATCTATTCTGGAAATACAGTACTCAGATCAGAAAATCAGGAAGCACGACGCTTCTGCCTAGATTGAGGATGATACTTAGTACTTCCCAACCATCTCTTCAATCACTTTGTCAGAAATTCCAGTAACGGTCACGAGCCCTTGCTGAATTTTCTGCATAATTGGATTAGCCTTCTGAGTAGCAGACTTTGATGCCAAGGTCACACTGTAGGTTTTGATGGCCTTCTGCAGCGTGTCGTCCAGCAGTTGAAACTGCCTCGTTGCTGCCGGCTTCTGAGTGGGAATTAGAGCAATCAAATCCAGCGCCAGTCTGTCGATCACAATCTCCAGCTGCACAAGGGTCACCCTGATGGGCTCGAAGAACGGAACCATGGCTATCAGTCCATGCTTGCCAATGACTACATTAAGCAGGTTCTGGTGTACTCGCACGAATGTGGTGAGGACGTCGACAACGAGCTGCGCGTCGATGTCTGCAAGTGGACCGGAAGTCACGCGGTCGACCCTGACGATGCCTTCAGAGATCTTGCCGATGATGGTCGTAAACCCCTGGGCAATGACGATCCCTTGCTGCGCGGCGTTGAATACATTGATGTTCTCGGTAGCGATTCGGAGTTTGTTGGACATATCCGTGACGACTTTGAATCCTTCGACAATTTTCTCCGTGGTTGCTGCGAGCGCAGCGTCCGATTCTGCCAAAGTGAGGGTGACGCTGTAAGTGTTGATGGCCTTCTGCAGCGTATCGTCAAGCAGCTGAAACTGCCTCGTTGCTGCCGGCTTCTGAGTGGGAATTAGAGCTATCAAATCCAGCGCCAGTCTGTCGATCACAATCTCCAGCTGCACAAGGGTCACTCTGATGGGCTCGAAGAACGGAACCATGGCAATCAGTCCATGCTTGCCAATGACTACATTGAGCAGGTTCTGGTGTACCCGCACGAATGTGGTGAGGACGTCGACAACGAGCTGCGCGTCGATGTCTGCAAGTGGACCGGAAGTCACGCGGTCGACCCTGACGATGCCTTCAGAGATCTTGCCGATGATGGTCGTAAACCCCTGGGCAATGACGATCCCTTGCTGCGCGGCGTTGAATACATTGATGTTCTCGGTAGCGATTCGGAGTTTGTTGGACATATCCGTGACGACTTTGAATCCTTCGACAATCTTCTCCGTGGTTGCTGCGAGCGCAGCGTCCGATTCTGCCGAAGTGAGGGTGACGCTGTAAGTGTTGATGGCCTTCTGCAGCGTATCGTCGAGCAGCTGAAACTGCCTCGTTGCTGCCGGCTTCTGAGTGGGAATTAGAGCTATCAAATCCAGCGCCAGTCTGTCGATCACAATCTCCAGCTGCACAAGGGTCACTCTGATGGGCTCGAAGAACGGAACCATGGCTATCAGCCCATGCTTCCCGATGACGACATTGAGCAGGTTCTGGTGTACCCGCACGAATGTGGTGAGGACGTCGACAACGAGCTGCGCGTCGATGTCTGCAAGTGGACCGGAAGTCACGCGGTCGACCCTGACGATGCCTTCAGAGATCTTGCCGATGATGGTCGTAAACCCCTGGGCAATGACGATCCCCTGCTGCGCGGCGTTGAAGACATTGATGTTCTCGGTAGCGATTCGGAGTTTGTTGGACATATCCGTGACGACTTTGAATCCTTCGACAATCTTCTCCGTGGTTGCTGCGAGCGCAGCATCCGATTCTGTGGAACCCAGGCCGTAGGTGTTCAAGGCGTCATTTAGCGTGGATTGGAGTTCTGCAAATTGCTTCTCTGCAGCCGATCGCTGGGTGGGAATAAGAGCAATCAGATCATGGGAGAAGCTGTTCATAACAACCTCTAGACTCAGAAGTGAAATTCTGACAGTCTCTGAAGAGAGAATCATGGTTGAGAGGTCCTCCTTGTGGATGACCACATTCAGCAGTGCCTTGTGAGTTTTCACGAATTGACGGAGCCATTTGACAACAAGCTTGGCATCAGCGTCTGAAACCGCATCAGATGCCTCGCTGTTCATCTTTTCGATGCCATGACCAAGCTTAGCGATGATTTCAGCGAATCCCCGAGCAATGGTAATGGCCTCCTGGGGAGCGTTGGGAAGGTCGATCCTTTCAGCTGCAAGCCTGAGGTTTTCGGCAGTGTTGGTTACGTCCTCAATCCCATGCTTAATCCTGTCCGTTACGGTATCTCCATTGGATGAAGCCTGGCACAAGGCCGAGCTGAAGACAAGCAGCAAGAAGACCGCCTTGGTAGAGAACACCATCTCGAGAGATGCAACTGCCAGTCAAGAATCAGAAAGAATGGTTACGTTAGACTACTGCTTACCAGCCCAGCCGAGTTAGAATTACAGCTAAATATCCGGATCGGATTGTTCTTAGTGACAAGACTAGTAGAAAAAAATAAAAAATACATATGCTTTCTTATAATGTCCCCACTCGTGGCTGATAGCTATCAATATCTTCCCTTAGCATGGATCTGATATTCGAAGTTTAAATGTGAAGGATAAGAGCTCTGAGACCTCGATGGTAGCCTCAGAACTTCAGAGTCATCAGTACAATGTAGATCAAGACTGTCATGTTGTAATAACCTGGCAGTCCATGATTTTGATCATCAACTCAGCTTATGTCCGTTTGGACAACCAAAGACACATATGGCTGCCTAAATAACCTTCATCTTTTGATAGTAAACCATGAATGCGATTTTGCACTAGTCGTTACTTTCCTAAGTGGGCCCTGCAGCTGATTCAAAATCTTCTAGATCTGCAAGTCTCCAATTAATATGATCATGGCACGAGCGTTTACACACCGAGTAATTTACATGATGCTTTGGAAACGAAGACGGGCTGGGTAGAGCACGCCATGCCGAGAGATGTACCTGAAACGCAAGAATGTCGTTAATATGGAGCTTGGACACCCAGCCAAGTTCAGAACTGAACATCTGTGCGGGAGAAAATGTGGCATATTATCAGATCACTTTACAAGCAGTCAGATCAAAATCAGCTCTCAGACAGCACAGCCCAGATGTGGGGTAATCCCACCATTCTATTCTCGTGTTCACGTCCTACCATTCGAGCTTTGTTCTTGAAGGAGAAGTGGTAGAAGTTGCGGATACCTTACCAGTAGCTGCAGTGCTTGCTGTGGTGTTGAGAGGCCTGCCTTGCTTGTATAGCGTCTTCGTTTCGAGTCCATTTATAACCATTTGGACAGAAGGAACTGAAACATGCACACGGGAAGTCCGTGGGAAGCTGTTGTACCATCCGATTAAATAGTGGATTTATGGTAGTGGGTCCGATGTATGCAACGTCAGAGCGTGTCCTAATCTTCTGACACTTTTAGATCAATTTTCAAAAGTGACATGCATTGTCCGAAAATTCGGTGGAAAAAGAAATCCGCACTTCGAAGTTCTTTACAAAGAATACGTGACAATACTAAAGCTCTCATTACTTCCCCATTTCTCGCAATCTGCCAATGATTGAAAGACAGAAGAAAGTTCCAGAAAAGTTCAAGTAAACCCTAGATCAATAACACAAGGACCTGTATTCCATCCATAAAAATTAAACAATGAAACCAGATATGTAACGAATGACTAATGCCAATAACAAAGGAATCCAAAACATTTCATAATTTAGATAACATAAGTCACTCGTACATTGAAAAACTGCTATGCTATCACTAGTATAATAACAATCATGATCTTATTTGTTACTCACACAAAAATTATCATACTGTTCTGTGAAGTTCCAAACTCAACTTACATTAGACAAAAGCTCAGTAACACAAGTTTTTAATTCAAAAACACAAAATATCGTGTTGCTCTGAGTTTATATAAGCATTTCTTATATGGTATGACACTAACTAGACTAATTAATTGTGGTTAAACTCTTCTAAATTATCAAGATTTGAGCTAACTTCAGATTTGATAGATTTAAATCTATCAAACACACCTTCCAAATCTTTGTCTTGATTTAATCATACTTTTTTTCCTTCGAATATTTATGAACATTTTATCACTAATATAATTTATTCAAGTCTTGTATCTTGATTGCAAAATTCATTTTTCAATGTTGAATTGATCTTTTGCCGAGATGATCATGTCATCTCTTTAATATACAAATTTAATCAGAATAAAAATTTTGTTATAAATTTTTCTTAAAATACACATGGATCATATAGATTCTGTGAAAAAATATTTTTTTATGAGGAAATCAAATCTTGCATTCCATTATCTAGTATTTTTCTTCAAATCATATAATGATTTAGAATTAAAATAAAATTTAATATTTCTTGACTTTTAAATTCAAGATCAACTGGTTGTTTCATTAAGATTTAATTTTCACAATTTGATATCAATACATTCATTTAATAAAAAAAATACAATAACATTGAAGTATTTTATGTTACAAATGAGTCAAACTTTGTTGAGATTCACACCTTATTTCTATGTGAAATACTTTTCCATCAAATTGGCTTTGATTAATATTTTTTTCCATTTTTTGGATTGTAATTTATTTCTTATATCCATTTGTTATAAATCAAAGATAGATAATATTGAAATTTTACGAATTCTTTCAATCTTAATTAATCAAAAAATATATTTTATGCTCCGTATCAAAATTTGCCTCAAGCTTATTAACAAAACTGTGAACTTCTTCATAGGAACAAAGGCTTTTTCCTTATGAAGAAGGCCAAATTAATCTTGAAAGTTATTTTTCTTCCAAGATTAATGCATAGTCATCATACTATTCAGTCTTCATATTATGATTTTAAAAGTGGATGAATTATTTCATGTTTCATACATTGCAACATTTCTACTAATTCAATTTAACAATACTCTAGTAGAAAGATTTAGGTTCAAATCTATTGTTTCGTGCAATGATTGGAGACTCATCAACGATAAATCATTTTCTCACTTCTTGTTTCTCAAATATTTTTTTCATTTGTATTAAACATTTTTCTTGTGTTTGATTATTACATCTATATTGATGAAACTTTTTTTCAACATATGTGGATATACATTTATTCTTGTCAATACATGGAGCTTGAATTTTTTTTTTCCTCTTTCGATAATTTCAATTTTAAAAAAAACATTCATAACATTCATAATAACAATAAAAATACAATCTAGAGAATAGCATAATTTATTATCCTTAATGGCACTAGAATATTCAAAAAAAGTTACACAGTTTGAAATAGAAATTAACTTGATTCTATTTTCTTAGCTTGAAAAGTCTAAATTGTACAATCAAATATTTTGAAACAATTATAATCATTCTTTTGTTTGAAATGATGTTAAGAATTCAATTGCACTTTGCCTATGTTTATGAGTTTGATGATTTTTCAATGAGTGCGCATCAGAGTCTAGAATTTGTATGTTAAACCAGATTGACCAAGCATCTAATTCATACTTTTCAACATTATCTGATTGAGCCTATGAGTAAATTGTTTCTATTGCAAAATAAAAACATGACGTTATGATAATTTATACCATACCTTTTGCAATAACTTTTAAACTTTTCCAAAAATGTAATTCTCTTCAAAATTTAATCCTGAGTCCAATCTAAGTCTCAACTTGGATCCTTTATTAGAAGTCTACTAAGATTATTCAGTAACTTAATATACTATGATCTAACTAAATAAAGCTTGTAAACAATCATTATATACGAGTGCTTGCAAAAATGACATTAAGATTCTTAATGACATTAAGATTTTCTTTTCAATAAAGTTTTTTGTGTTTTCATGAACATAGTATTGTGATCTCCATGCTGACTTTCACTCAAGTTTACCTCATATGTCTTTTGGATAGCTCATCATGAACCTAGAAGGTAGGATTCTCCAATACATCTTTGTCCCAAACCCCTTTTCACATAAACTCTTTATTCATCATTCAATTGCAAACATTCATCAAAACTCAAACTCAACATAAATGAAACAAGTACTCACACAATGAGCTTCCAAAACTTGCTTAAGAATCTCTTCTCTACCTTTTTATCTATACAACTTGAAAAGTTACCATAATATGAAATGGTAATTTTTATCTAACTTAGTTTTACAAAAATAAATCATGGTGGTTTTTGAAAGGTCAAACCATCAAGATCAATCAACACGCACGACAATCACAACACTGAAATAACGTGGTTCACCTTCTAGAGGCTAAAACCATGGACAAGAGTAGAAACTTCACTAAAGCACAAGTGGATATACGGGCTCTATAGCCAAGCTCTACTCCTTCCTGCTCATTCTCAAATTGCAACTCTGAACTGTATGTAGTGAATGTCTCCTTCTGTCTTCTATACAAGAAGAGATTAGGTGCATATCTTAGCTAATCTAACTACAATTAACTTCTCTAACCTAACTACAATTAACAAAAGTCTTTTTCTTAAGAATCTACAGTTTTATAAGATACAAAATAGAAATCCACATCTAAATCTTCTAGAACTTACTTTATTATTTTTTCAAATAGAAGCATTATAGCTAAATTTAGTCATCACTAAATTTATAGTTAAATTTAGTGATGACTAGCTAGATTTAGTTATAGCTAAGCTAATCATGATCAATTACTTGGCTACTTCTAATACTTTTTCACACATACAACAATTGATCTTACAATTTATATGTAGTAGCAAATGTCAAATATCTATTGTGATTATAAGTGTTTGTGACAATGTTTCTTGAGTTTGATATCTTGAAAAATATAAATATTATTAGAGTGACTTAAAAAGACTGCTAAAAGTTGACGCTGATGCTAAATATGATTTTAATTTTGCATCATTTGTAATTAAAAGACTTATAAATTTGTTATGAGATAATTTTTTATCGATTGTAACAAACTAACAAACACTTGAAACTTGACAGAGTCAAAAGCAACATAATATCAAATGGATCCAACCTAACACGTTTATATCATGTAAATGTGATGTTTGAATCATCAACAGGTTTCAACACTCTCATAATTCAACTATGATACTAGAAAACTTTTGTGTTTCACATTGCATGAGGCAAATTTTTAATTCATCGAGCTATTGTCATGAGGTTCAAATTCATGTAGTAATGGTACATAATTACTACCGTCGAGGTGAAACAACAAAGTACAACAATCTAGAAGATATTTTTATATACTTAAATTTCAACAATCTGTGCAGAAGGGATGATCTTCTAGCCAAATATGATGTGTCATTTAGATACGGCTATTTATGGCAAGCAAGCAAAAATCCATGACCAATGAATATTCTGCTTTGTATCTATTACACATGCAGAAGAAGTAAGAGTGTCATCATGTTGAACATATCTTCAACTTCTTGAATCTTATGGCATTGAAGTACTTTCAAACACTAATTGAATTTTGATACTCACGACACAATATGTTCATTGCTAACAAGTCAGAAGTCAGCACTTCAAGAGATGTTTCTAAGTATGACCTTGCTTCAAGCTCTCCGTTGTCATCGAGTCATCTAAACATGCTAGTATAGTCTTTTAGGATAATTTTTGCAAGTATTGGATGACAAAGGACGAGCATAGCTTTGCATGTTTGACCTTGAAAACTAGATACAAGATTCAATCTAATGAATTGAAGTTTCAATAAAACTTTAACTTAAACTATAGATTTGTTTTCCATCTCTACAACTTTGTCAAATATGAAAACTAATCTTGCCAATTCTGATAACTATACGCGCTTTGTTAATTCTCGTACTATAGAATACTTGCTCCACTCGTCTCATTGAAGATGATATCTACAAACACCAACATTTCTACACCTTTATCATCAATGGATTTTCAATCTCAAGAGCAATTTGAGCAAATAATCAGATATATTATTGCTCAAAGCATGCCATAGTCAAGATTCACTTTGAAAAAAAGTAAATCTATCGTTCATTGTATGAATGTGAAGATATTTTTTGAATTCAAATGAGATGAATTTTTTGCTTTAGATTCTGCCATGCATCAAATTGTTACAAACTTTTATATGTTCAATCATTCATCATGACAGCATTTTTTCAAAAAGATGTCTTCCAACTAGATCATTTCATTATCGGATGCAATAAATTGCTTTCAGATATTTATTCACAACAACAAATCAATATGAACATGGATCAATTCAAATCTATTGCTCGATTGTATTGATGCATTTGTTGTAAAGTATATCGAGAATGATCTTATTTCTAATAGATGCAATGCAATATGAGCTCTTGGTAATCAACTGATGGACAATTATGATGTCAATTATGCATATGAATGTGAAACTCATCCATTAAACAACTTTTGCAAAAATATGATCAAGTTGTTGAACTTCAAATTATTACTCAAAATGGTCCCAATCGTCTTAAAATGCATATAGAACAAAGACCTGTCCAATAAGATATTTTCTTTAGTTTGCAAGTACATGTTTGGCAAGTCTTACTCAATGATTTTGCATTCAGCTTCATGTTGGTCAACTATGAATTATATGTTTGTTTGTATTAAAACAATCTAACTATCCATCACTTCTATGCCAAATCTTATTGAAGAGAAGCATGAGGAGCGGGATATAGATTTTGATTATAAACTTCCAGATAACCACGTTGACATGAACAACAAGAGTAACTTCAGGTTCAACGTCAATTCTGCAATTGACCTATTTGATATAATTTGCAAGTGTATCGACATTATCCAGAGGATTTCATCAACGATAATTATTATCTATGAGGTTTTTGTATTTGTATTTTTGCATCTTCGTACTAAATAGTCTGGTGCCGAGATTAAACAAATGCAAGCTCAACTTTGTTATCAATGAAATTGAATTTATTTGCTTGTTCACACGCTCTTCTTCTATTGTAATACCTTATATCATGAGTTTGAATGAATGTTGTGCATATCCATGATAAGTGCTTGCGTTTGATAAAGAGTCATTTATCTATCAATGTCATGAGACAATCAAGCTTTTGACTCGTCGTCATGAAACTTCAAATGAAAAGGACCAATTGTTTGAAAGTTTGTAAGTGGAATTCATGAAATTCTATATCACCAAAAAGTAGTTCATGACTAGCATGACACCATATTAGGATTATCAACCTCATTATGTTTATGATCAATGTCTATCAGAATATCTCCATCTCGCTTCTATTTTGATCAAGGTGTATACCGGATCAAGCTCATCAGCTCGCGTTGAACGGCAACACAAGGTGGGAAAGAGAGCGCATTGCTCTTGCCACAATCGCACAAGCTCTGGCAAGGTTGAGATGCAAGCTGCTATGCCGCAGAACTCTTTGATCCGAAAGATGATATTGAGTCTCAAACGCCAACCGTTTGAGCATCATATCGCATCTGTATGCAAGGATCAAGATCCAGCAATGATGAAGGAGACATAAAGGAGCCATACTAGGATGAGTTGGTCATTATGGTGGCGCGTATGGCGGCAGAGTGGATGGGACAGAATGCGCTAAACAAGTAGCCGCTAGAGGAGAATAAAATGTTTGAAGACAAAGTCTCCTATCTCCTTAACGAACTCGAGTTGGTTAAACAATTGAACTTACTATGTAATCTACCCTTTAATGGTCATCCAAGTAGATTAATGATTTCATTCTCTTTTGAGCGAACAACGATCAATGATGATTAATGATGTATTATATTATACATTACTCTATATAATAAAATGCATCATCACTGTACTTCATATTTCACATGAGTATGGAATGGATAAAAACTGTCTTTATTTCAAATGTTATTAAGACGTTTTAAATGTGTCCGTAATTTTTAGAAGATTAAACGGATGAATATATATAACGCTTTTAAAATTATGTAAAAGATTTATCTTTGATATCTAACAAAATTAAATGTCCAAGATATTTGAATCAAACACGTTTGTACCAACATCAACATTGAATTAGTCTATAATCATGTGTATATCACATGGATTTTTTCTAATAGATTTTTAAATGTTTTTTATAAGATAAATCAAATGACTCTTGAAAACTTGTTGTTTGAAAGAGTTATGATGTCACGGAGATGATAGTAAGAGTGATGGTGCGGAGGCGGTGCTGAGATTTTCCATCTTTGCACGAAGTGCCAACTTTTCAACTTTAGAGTCTTCCAATAACGTCATAAGTATAAATAGGGAGTATCTATACATTAAAATTTATTCTTGTTAACACTAGTTGTCTTTACTCTTCTAGTATCAAAAATACTTCTAATTTTCTCGAATGATATTATTTCAAGCTTTGAATGCTATTTTAAGTCTTGTGTGAGTTACCCTTTGCAAACTTTTTTTCTGAACTAAAGTTATAAGTTGATTGTAGCAATTTTGAAAACCATTTAGCTATCCGATTTTTTAATTTAAAAAAATTACATGAGTTTTGTGCTAGTTTTATATTATGAGTAAAATAAATTGATTTTAAGCAAAATTAATTTTCATGATTTGATATAAAGATGAAAAAACAACGTAAATGTAATTTAGAGTTAATTTGATTTTATAAAAAATAATCTTAGTGAAATTTACTTCAATTGTGTGATGATGTGTGATGTGATTGCAAAGACAAAGCAAGATTTATTCTAGATCTTGTACACATGAGTTTTCATGTTCCATGTTATAAATAAAATTAAAAATTAGTTCAAATTTGAATTATATTTTATACATAGAAATTTTCATATTATTTTGTGATAGAAATGAATGATTTTTGTGTCTTCCTATCTTAATAAACAAAAAAAAGAAATAAAAAATAAAGTAAAATAAGACTTTTTGCACATAGATTAAAAAAATTTAATCTACAACAAAAAATTTAGCATTCTCATGTTATTTTTATGTAAAAAAATGACGTTGTCATCTTTTGTTGTAAGTCAAGTGTCAACAAAGCACTACATTTTTGTGATGATTTGTCTTTTGCAATGAAGTCATATATGTGATATTGACAAATACAAATCATATAATGAGTTTAAGAGATGAATTATTTTCAATTCATTGTTTATCTTTTTTTCAAAAAAAATTAATATCAGCCATTACTTTATATAATCAAATAGATCAATGTGATTTTGGATCTTCTACCAAAATATTTGATTTTTAATAATTTATTAACTTCAATGATGCATACAGTATTTTACAATGAAATCACTATTCCAAAAACTTAAACAAAAAAATACAATTGTCAATTTCATCTAATTGTTTCAAAATCGAAATTTGGTATTATATATAGAAATCCTCATAGTCTGCAATTGAATACAATTTTAGTCCTATCAGTTGAAAGTGGAAGCATCAATTCTCAACATTTTATTGTACATCCCTAATGTTCAGTTTGCCTTTGATTTTTCCAAAGCAAATAATCATAATATCCACATTATGTACACTTATTCCATTTTACATACTTATCATCTTGCTCCATCAAAATGTGGAGATTGTGATTTGTGTTATTTGTTTGAACAAATACTCGTTTCAATTCATGGTAAGAAATATTATTAATATTCCTTTATCATTACTATGGTTGTTGTTTTGATGAATATACCGAAAAATACCAACAATTTCTTCTCATTTGATGCGCATGTAAAAAAAGAGCAAAGTTAACCTGCAAAAGAATTATCCTAGAATTGACCTTACCCTACTGCTAGAAGAGGAGTCCATCGATATGTTCATAAGCTTCTCGTGTTCGCCAAAATACACACCCCTCGATCGCCGGCCATAGAATTGTATTTTGAGTAGCCCAACAAGAGAATATCTATGCACAGTTGCCGTCACGCATTCGCCTTGATGTCCACATACTTTGCCTGCCCTTCCTCTGCTTGTCCAAACAGGTTCCTCGTCGGCATCCTTTGCTCATAAAATTGTCTGCTTACGGTCTTCTCGTGCAGGAACTGTGCGGATGCATTTCTGTCTCTCTATGAGAAAGAACGTCAGGACCGATCACAAGAGAGTATTGTGCAGGTCTCTTCGACTATGCATGAATAGTACCCGTCCACCGACTAATCAAAGTGAATCAGTTTATCTGTTTTCTGCGATTGTTGTCAATTTCATTGGAATTCCGATTTATACGAGTTATTGAATTCTAGAACCCTAGTTAAAGTTAGTAGGAGTGCAGAGGTTCATGTAGAAGGCAGATGGGAGAACTGTCAAAATAACTGTACAAGATAAATTGACACAAATCTGGCAAACGATCATTTCCGTTTTGTCTACGTGTGTGTGGACCTTACACCATATCCTTCAAGCAGATTGAGAGACGAAACTGTATGTATACGGCTTACTTGTGAAACAGGAACATCGCAATGTGCAGCGTATGTTTAGTCTAGCTTGTTAATTTCAAACGAGTAAGCGATTCAGAAGGATTGGGAAAATCACCATTAATCACCATTATTTTAAAGTACTGAAATGAGCGAGAGGGTGTAGCTGAACTGTCTCTTGTATATTCAAATGCATCACTGTTGGTTAATAAAAATCGTGCCCATCTTACATGACCTCTCACGCTGCTAGTAATCATTTCGCGGTCTTCTAGTGTTTCCGTGAGAGTGAGATTGGCCTATGCCAACCGGTCAGACAACTTCATATAATTGACTGAGGAATCTACTTCCTTGTTATTAAAAGTTGATAGTCGACAATCACTTATTCGATAAGGAAATAGAGACCATGTACATCCACCAACGTAATTCAGAAACTAAATATGCTAAACGATACATTTTGATTGAGCAGCTATGATTTTATAGTTGTATGTTCCCATCTGATGATGATGATGGGACTACACAGCACCTTGGTTTAACAGCAGTACAAAATCTGCACCTTCAATGCATAGAATCTGTCGATCTCTAAATTATATACGCACTGCGGATACTCAAGAATGTAATATGGATTGTATAAATTCTACATTGTATATAGGTTACACATTGTCCGCTGCTTCTCATTATTCTCCTGTTTCCAAAATCCTGGACTAACTTAAACGGCTTAAAGGGTATAGGATACGGGACTTACACTAGAGATACCCATCGCTACTTCGACTTCTTGGAAGTTATTTCCTACGGTTGATGACAGAAAACGCTGATGCGCCTAGTCAGGTGACCATCAGATTCACGTGTTCACCAAACTGAGAGTGATGACGGGAGTCTTCAAGTTCAGGACAGGAGAATCTTTCATACTCTCTTTCAAATGTACAGCACATACAACCTGAAACTCCAATAGCAAACCCAATAAGTTCATACACCTTGGTGAAAACAAAGATGACAGAAAATCAAAAATAGCTGTTTTTTGGCGGACCTTTTATGCAGGCAACGGCAACTTGGAAGCTAGGGAAAAGCCCAGTGTCATGGCCAATCCAAAAGCCACATGGAGCCTCACAGCGAAATACTTCGCCATAAAAATCACTTGTTTATTCTGAAAATTGAAAAAACGGTGGTCAGGATTTTTCAATCTCTTCGTTTCATAGGATATTAACGAACGAACTAAACAGGCTTTTCGTTTCGACATATATGTCTTGTAAATAAACTGATACTCACAAAACTTGGTCATTGGCTACATAGTGAGCTAGTAACGTGCAATAGAAGGTTCTCAATCTGGAAAACGAAGAGAAACATGTGATGCAAAAGTGCGAGTTTCCTTTGATCTCCATACAGACATAACTCATAGCAGAAAGACTTACGGTATGATTCTTTTGAACGAACTCGACGACCAGCTTTCCAATTGGCACGGTAAGCAGAGCAAAGAACTACACAGAAGGAGCAAAGCGTTAGTCAAATCCTCAGTGGATACCGTAGCTATTAAAAATTCGTTGAAGCTGGTCATAATAACATGGAGGAGGCAGTTTAAACCAGTTGACGTTTATTGAAAGAATATGCTTGCTATGCCTCGATCCTAATATACCATTAAGAGGAGTGGCGAAAATTACTTACAGGACATGTGAGAGGTAAGGAGCGAGATAAAGAAAGGGCCGCTACAATTGTGTAAAGCCCAAGTACAGCACCTTGTACCACTTTGGCTCCTGATTCGGTCCCAAGTCTGACCTGGAGAGAAAAACCTTTTACTTCAGTCGTCATCACAGTATCTATATCCAATTCTAACTGACGATAAATGTCCAATCTTAGGAATCTAAATGCAAACACAATAGACAACTATGTAAGCAGATTGGCATCCGGCAGATTTGGAGATATAGCAAATTTCTTACCAATGGAGACAATTTTCCTGCAGCAGTATCGCCCTCAATCTACATAACAGGTAGGTCACATATGAGCTCAAGAATATCACATAATTGAATACATTCATTCAATTGGTGAAATTGTACAGGTGATGCCAGGTGTATTTTGACATAAATAGTCAGATACATGATTCCAGGAACTTACCTGATGGAAGTGACTGCAGAACAGTATGAGAGATGTTGTGATGCCAACAAGGACAGAAGCTCCAATTGTTGCAACAGTAACAGGAAGCACGGCTGCAGCACTGGAAATCACATCCCATCAGCATTCTAGCCCTTGTACTGCAGAAAAAAGAAGTTTCTTAGTCTAGACTATAAGGTAAGGACTTCTATTACCTTGCCTGAGCTTGACTCAGATAGAACGCTGTTGTGGCAAGAGGTCCAAAAGCGAAGAAGCAAAGAGGCTCTCCTAAGCCTTTATAGCTGAGTCTGAATGGTGGACACTGAAATGGGAAAAAGGAGAAATGACATGAGAGTAATATACTAAGAACCACTGAACTGTAAGAATTTACAAAGCAACCGAAGTTTGTAAGTTTTTTTATAAACCATGTCACTACATCAACATAGAATACCTATGATGATTCCATGAGTTCCCTGCAACATAACTGTGAGATGATGAAAGTAGAGTGGAGACTTAAAATGAGCTGGTTGTTTCTACCTGATATACATATCCACAAGCAATTGCTAGCACAAGTAGAAACGCCACGCGCATGTCACCAGCTTGACTAGCGCCAGTAATTAATCCGGCAAGGCCACAAAATAGGCATCCAAAAGCTGCCCAAAGTACTCCTTTCTGGCTGCACATAGACTGCAATTAATCAAGCAAAAGAAAGATTATACTTGTAACGCAAAGCAGGCATTAACCCCAGCTAAGACAACAATGAATCAATTCAACATTTGCTAACCACACCAGACTCACCTTCCAGTAATATTCACGACAGACTCCTTCTTGTATTTGTCAACCCCTGTCTCAGCATCATAAGCATCATTGCTGCCACGAGATACAATTCCTCAGGAACATAGGATTGCGAAAGATAAGATTAAAGATAGGATATGAAAAATAACTTCTCATCTTGGCAAAATTTCAGATCTCGTAGTGTCAAAGAAGACACTACAAACATTCGTGTACCTTAAGTTCAGCCAAGTGATGACCAAGACAGAGGACCACAACATCAGCCAGTAACGAGATCCATTAAAGACTCCAGTCTGCCAGTATGCAGCTGCTGCTCCGACCTGATACAACTCGTTAAAATTTCTACGTTATTTAAGATTGATGATGGTTATCTCCTAGCTGAATATAACACCTGTTTGTACTATGACAATGGCTGTTCAGCTGGGTCTATTGCCCCTCTCTGAGTCTACTGTAACAGCAGAAGATGATCAATATTTTTTTTTACTATTTTTCTGTCTCAATTATTTGCGTGAGGCAAACGTAATTCCAAAGTAGCAAGGCATTTTTCCAAAAAAATCGTGACCGAACGTAGTGAGTAAATCGTTTGCTGATATGCTAGAAATTGACGAACAAACAAGACTCCCGGAAATGAAAAGAGTTCTCTGTGAAATTTGTTCGAGGGTACATTCAAGATACAATGCTTCCAGTAATTTACCGTCAAAGGAATAATGCACACGGAGTAAATAGGAAGCTTTGCGGCACGCCACAGCAAGGTCGCGGTCGACAATTCCTCTTCCTTCTCATTTTCTGACTGCTCTGTAACTCCAGCCGATAGAGGAGCTGCCTTTGCTCCGTCCTCTACAGCTCCGCCTCTGGTCGTTGGGCACTTGCCGTCTCGCGTCAGAGGATCAAACCACAGATTTCTCGACGGTCTCGAAAGGGGCTTCAGAAACCCGCCTCTCTTTCGATTTTCGCACCTCAAGCTCAAAGCACGACCAGTCGAGTCAGTGCACCTGTTGATTCCACCCGTCACCGCACTGTGCGTATGCCTGAGACCAAATAATCGTCTCTCCTGCAGAGTCGGGCCACAAATCCGTCCATCAATCAGACGAAGTTGCGCCAAGGAGCCCATTGTGCCTACGTCCAGAGTTCAGAATGCCATGAGGTTCCCAGCTCAAATCCGGACATTTCTACGACGTTCCAGCATCGTTCATTCTTTTTCTTCGTGCATTGGACTCCGCAGAATTCAAATTTGCACCACATGCACCTCGGCGAACCATTGAATGCAGTGGACTATCTTGCAACGCGATGTCTGCGGAAGGTAGCTCTCAGAAACTGCTGCCTCGCAGCATCATGGCTTCGAAGCCTTGACTTTCATCGATTCGTGTTCGAGGCTCTGATTCTGACCAACTTCGGATGCTCGTAAATCTTCACAATCGTATCAGCGAATGCCACGTCGCAGTTGCCGCACTTCGGTGAAGTCGCCTTCCTGAAGACCCCTTTTGGCCACCGTGGCACTTGTTCTGGACATGTTACTATTCTCGATGCCAAGTGCTTCGGAGCAACTCCTCCAATTGGTCCAAAACCTTCTACATGATCGGACTGAATCACACGTCGGATCGTATGTTTTAATTTAACCCTTTTCAACTTAATTTCGCGGCGCACTGGACCGGCAGGTAAAAAGCTAGAGGTAAAAGAGACTTACAGAAGCGTGGAAATAGGGCGGGGTCTGAAGCCACCTCAGCAGACTGTAATCATGAGTCAAGGATTAACATGGTGGACTGAGCGAACTGTGGTGGATGAACTCCGTGAGCTGTGGGTGCCGCTGAGACACCCGTTGGACCAACGGGTGTCATCCTACCAGCGGCGTTGGTGGGATGCTCAGTAGGCGAGGCGGCCGACTCTTCTTCGCGTAGTAATGGTCGGTCATTTGCAGCAGTGAAGACCACCTCTTCGTAGAGGTCCATCATCGTTGTCTACCCTTTGCTGGTAAGAAACTCCTGGCAACTAACCTGGGTTACTGGTACTGTACTTGGTCTTTTATCCAGCTACTTGTATTCTATTTGTTGGGACTATTCTAAATTGTTGATGGTGGGTACTTCGCAGCTCGCGTATATTCTCGTTGAAGATGACTGGTTCCTGCTTTAGTCTCACATTCGTATCATCTCTACAAGAAAGAATGAGGGTAATTCCAAATAAACTATACCAGTTTTATGATAAAAATTGCATTTTTTTGAAGAGTGAGATTCATTGTGTCCCCTCCTCTGAATCCTGAAGAAATAAGATTCCGAAGTGTAGTTCTATGTGAGTTCCTCGTTTGAATCACATACAAGTTCCATATCAAGTTGACACTATTATCGTGCGTCAGTCTATTGTGTTGTGCAAGGCTGAACTCTTCACAGTTGTATTACAAAGAATCGATTTGATTCTACGAAAAAAGGATCAAAGAATTTAGTAACTTTCACCCGCCAGATACCACATCACGGCACAGGCACGTGAGAATATAGTAGCGTAATTTATTCACATTACTTAGGCAACCAGGATATAACTGATGATCTATTCGACTGCAGCCGATTGCCCTACGACTGTGATATACATCCGAACACACATAATTAAACACCAATACAAATTGATTAGCAATTTATTATCTATACATTGGTACCACAATCGCGGATTGAAATGTCCATTATCATTTTCCATAGTATGAAAATGTAGTGTATATATCAAGGGTGAATACCACCGTGATCGAATGTAAATTAGCGGCAACAGAGTGCCACTAAATATTTATATGTCGGAATACTTCATTCTATGAGAAATTGATTTGACTGTTCTTGATAACTTTTGCCAGAGGTTTTCTTTAATTGCAATTTTTGAAGATTACTGATCTAAAGTTTCAATTTCAACAAAAAACATGAAAGTAAAACTGTAGTTAAAAAATGAAAGATCCTTTAAGTTGTGAAAGTGTCATTGACTTTCAATATTGATGGTCTAAAATCTATATTGAAGTGAACGACAGATTTATCGTTGCACAGAAAATTGATATTATTAATGCCCTATAGGCGGTTAAAAGTTGAAATTGAAAGTCAAAGGTCTTGAGTTTTTTTTTTAGATATGAATGAATTTTAACGATGAAAATAAGTCCTAAAATCAGCGTTAAGTTTACTTAGAGTAGATTATAAATTATAATAAAAAATAAACATCAACATATGAAAATTCATCTATTAAGTTTTTTGGTTAACAATTTTATGATAATATATTATATAAAATTAAACAAATATATGTAAAAGTTGATCGCTTTGAAATTGTATCTTTATGATATATGCATTTTATAGAAATTTCATGTTAGTTGATTGAAAGCTGTTGTTTTATTTATTAAAAATAAAAATTATTATATGAAACTCATGAAATGGTTGATTTTACTTGAAATAAATTTGAGTTATGACTTATAATACATAATTACACATTTATTTTAATCAGATTAGTTTTGTCAAATTATTTATTTAACAACATATTAAATATTTTTAAAGAAAAATGTTATCAAATACATGCATTTACTATTATACATGTAAGTTGTATTATTGAAAAAATACAACTTATTTACAATCAATTCAGAGATATCATGATATATTTATAAATTTTTGAATTGACAATGATCAAGTTTGATCTTGTGGCAACTAAAACGATATTGCATGCCTTTGACATTCCAATGCATTCTTACCAAAAAGTAATGTAGTTGGTAATTGCATTTGATCGTATTGCTATCATGACTTATTGTTAGCAAATGTATATGATGACTAACACCCAAGGCAAACTTTGAATTGCAAAGCTAGACAAAATCCCAAGCACTTATCTAGCAAGAGCAATTTGACTCTACTTCATTGCAGCTAGAAATTTAGTCGAATGAACATGATGTGCAGATTCAAAGTCGATAGATTTTTGCTTCATTAAGCAGCGTTAGCAAAAAAGACTTGTAAGTACAAATAGTTTGAATGTGCATGAATAAATCAAAAATTGACTGAGACGTCACAATAAAAAACGTACATGCAACAATATGAAGATGCAAAATTATAAAATCCAAGTTTTAAAAAAACATGATGACTCTGACTAGCTTCAAAACTTTTGGAGTTTGTGCAATTGCAAGCTTCAAAACTTTCCATCGAGATCACTAAGATTAAAAAAATCTATTCAATGGACCGTGAAATCAATCATTATGAAGTAAATTCAAGGACTAACCACCTCAAAGGAAGTTGACTACAAGATACATGCGTAAAACAAAGTAATGTGATCAAAATTGTTGCACAAATTCATAGAGTGTGAGGAGTGAAGTAGTAAACAACAAAAATTGTAGCTTAATTTTTTTTCTGTTTACTCGTTTGCTCCTCAATTTCTTTGACTTCTAAGAGTGCTGCAAGGATTTTTGTAAAGCTCGCAATTGAAATTTCGCTCCGTCAAGTCAAGGATCTAAATACTTCTTATGCACATTGCTTGAGCCACTATATAAGATACATGTCAAAGATAAAATAATCAAAGTTGCATTGTTGCAGAAGTCAAAAAAATGGAGGATTGAACGAGTAAACAACAAAACTTGTCATATGAATTTTTGTTGTTTACTTACTCACTTTTCAATCTCTTCGACTTGAAGAAGCGTTGCAATCACTTTTGTAGAATCCAAACCACTTCACAAACAGTTTCAAGTTTCAAAAGCGTTGCAAGCACTTTTGCAAAGCTCGAATCACTTTGCAAATAGTGTCAAGGTTTCAAAAGAATATAATACTAATCGTCAAATCCTTAATGTTTTTCAAACACTGCCAAACAGTTTGCATTCAAAGCGAACAAAATTCTTCAATCAATGCGATCGATAAGACAATTACAACAAAGTTTTTGTTTCATAACACAATCAACACAACTCTCTTTGGAGTTTAAACGATCGATGAATTCAAATGAAGATTCTGAACTATCAACACGATGAGAAATTTCAACACCAGTAAATCATCAATCATATATTCAGGTATTAGCAACATTGTTTGCCAAAACTCATGTCGATTTGAATGTACTCTAGTTCATACGGTAGATCCAAATGCAATTAAGCCATCCAATTTTGTCTTCAACGCACATATTCTTGCCGGCCATTTAGTCAGATTTTATCAAAATGCAACAAATGACTTTTAATATAAATTGGAAAAAAAATTTAAATATAATGGGAGTACCCTAGCTACTGTCAAAAATTTCAGCCATCACGAGAAGATCTAGTTGTCCACAAAAAAATGGTTAGATTAAGAGTTTGAAACGTTGACTCAAAATTTTAATTCTTCCAATGTCCATCATTGTTGTCTCAACTAAACTATTTAAAAATTCTAGCTTAAAAAAATTTTCAACAACTAGTTTGATAATTTGATGATTTTAGGAAAAAAATTATTGATAAAATGATTTTCAAGTGAACAAAATTTAAACTTCAAACTTTGTTTTAAACATCTTAACGAAGATCAAATGTGTTATGTCATTTTTTGTATAAACTTTCAAGATAAAAATCATAAATTCTAATCTAAAAATAAATTCATTTATTAAAAAATAAAAGAAGTTTCAACTTTTGATTAAAAAACCTCATTTTAATAATTTTTTTTAAATAATGTATTCAAAAAAATAACAAAATTTTAGTTTTTTTTTGCTTTAAAAAAAAAACTCCTATCATATTCATTCCTTTTCTAACTAATAAATTTGAAATTAAAATAATCTTCTCAGTTTTGTACTAGTTTTCATGCAAGTTTCATAACGGGTGAGATTTCAAATTGAAATTTTTTCTATAATAAGATTAACTTTAAAATACATGAAATATCACTAAATTGATCACTTTTAGTTCTAGCCTCATGAATATGTATCAAGTTTGAAATCATAACACAAATTCTTGTAATAAATTTATCTTGATTACATATATTGAACATTAAAATCCAGTTTATTACAAATTATAACATAAATTTTCATTAACATAGTACATGAATGTTTTTTATGACTGTCTATGGAACTTTTTTGCGTAAATCGGATAGAAAACAAAAAATGATAAACTGTTTTGAAGGCAACAATGTAACATAAAATGTCAAAAACCTCATTTTTATTGATTTTCAGTGTTTAAAATTTTAATATCAAAATCAAGTATTGATGTGCACAATTCTATATGATCAATTTTTACTATGAATTATTGATAAAATATATCATTATATCGCTGTATACATAAATTTAGCATCAATGTGTATTTTTTTAAATATAAATTACAAAAAAAATAGCGAAGACAACACATGAAAAAGCTAAATATGTCATTATTGATTACGTATTCAATTTATGCACATACAAATCTTGTATTATCTTTAATCAAAACATTTATAGTTCAATTAATCACAAATCTAATAACATTATTGCAAGTAACATTTGATATTATAACATTGACACTTTAAAAAACAAATCAACAAACTTAAAATAATGTGTTGAAATGAAATTACTTTAATTGTAAATTATTTGACTAATTAAATATATAATATTTTTTATCTCAAAAAATTCATTGAATAAATAAAAAAATCTAGTATCAAATAGCTTTTATCAATATGCTTTAGAATATTATAATTAATTCTTCATATATTTTTTTCTATAAAAAATGTATAGAAATTTTTTTTTTCAAGTTAAAAGATCAAATAACTTTTATCAAACATTATACACCTCTAGAAGTTAATATGTATTTCAAGATCTATACATGTTCATTGTATATATCAAGCATTCAAAGAATAATTTTATTTAAATTTTTGATGCAAAGTTTTTAACATTATATTTATTTGTAATGTTTCATTTATAGATTGTACTAAATATATTAATTCCATTTGATATCTTTATTTCAATTTACGAATTTATTTCAAAACTTTGAATCGTTATTCTTAGGTCATAAATAATCAACTTTACACTAAAAATATCTACATCTGATAAAGTTAATATTATGAGACTGATAGAATGCATACTCTATGTCTAAATTATAGAATCAATATTGAACAAAACTAATCAAAATGTATTAAAATTCAAATATCACATTTTCATGGCAAAAACTCTCATTTGAAAATGTAGATTACTGAATTCATTGTCAAAACATCGATAGTGTATAATTCATTCATAAATATAACATAAAAAAAAATATTGCGATGAGATCAAGTTTTAATTTTTGAGTTACAAAGATATTCTGTTAATTGGTAATTCATCCTTTCGCATGCATAGTGCTACCTATATCTAGATTAAATCAATGAACATTAATTGAAATATTACCTATTACAAAATTTGAATCTCTTGATTAATCTTTTAACCCTATAAACCACTGCTAATTACGCTATAAGTTCTAAATATTGTTGAATTTGAGCATTTATTACAATCATACATTGACGAAAGTTTTGGTTTCAAATTAAATGATTGTAAAAATCTGAAAGATTTTATAAATGTGTTATTGTGATGATAAAAGTTGTTCAAAATTTGCACATATAATCAGAAAATTCAGAAAAATCTAAATGTAGAAAATGACTAAATTATTATAGCAGATAATTATTTTCTTATTTAAAAATCTATTAAACTATTACATTGACCTCATGCATCTAAATAATTTACTACTTTAAATTATAAGAATTTAATTATAAAATATTATATAAAAAAATATTATTTCAAGCTATATACTCTATTTTCATAATATTTTTACAAAATTATTTTTATGAATTCATAACACGAAAAAAATTCGAAAAATTCGAAAAAATAAATCTTTATATGAATTGTATCAAAGTTAAATTTGAATAGTTAACAATGTTGTTAAAGTTTCATACATGCAAATTTCATGTGAATTACAGTTGTTAAAGTAATGAAACTTTAACAACTGTAATGTTATTAAAGTTTCATACATGCAAATTTCATTTGAAAGAATTTTTATGAATATATTTCTATGGATTAAAAAATGAAAACTAACTGATAATCAAATCATAGAACTTTTTTTTATTATTTCAAAATTGGGGATTTTTTATCAAATTTTAAAAAAACTGATATACATTTCAAAATTTCATATCAAATTTTAGAGCTTTGAATATGCTTTTTGTGCAACACTATGTTATTTACTGGAACAAGAAAATTAGGTAATTAATATTTGTTTCCAATTCTAGTCCAGTTAATTTCACGTAACCTTTGAACACAATTGTATTACTTCCATTAATATACAAACCAAAGTGAGGAGTGGTGGTCATTTGATAGTAAGACAAATCTCTGGAAGCAAGGACAAAGCTCTGATTTTGAAGAGTTTAATGAAGAGTGTTCATAAACATATGGAGACAGAATGTCTTATCGTAATACTTCCAGCTTAAATATTAATTACAAAAATAAGGGAAAATATTCAACTCAAAAGGAAAACATACAAATCACAACAATAAAATTTCATCGGCTGTACTATGAAATTGAAACCATAAAAATTTGTCAAACCATAACCATAAAAAACCAGTCAATTTGGATTTATTCACTATAAATTCAAATTGACATTTATAAGTTACGGATTTTTTTTTAGTAATTTATTTCATATTTTCATATATCAATGATATATTGGGTATATGATATGAAGAATATTTTTTAATTATCAGAATATTATTTGGAAGTATTACGTTTTTATCAATTTTTTTAATTTAGTATCATAAATTATGAAATAAATCATAAAAAAATTCTTTGTTAATATAAAACTGATGTCAAATGACGTCATAAAAAAGAAAATCATGTGAATCTTTGAACTTGATTGAATGTAAGAAGGAATCATGGTGAACTAACAAAATAATCTTTGTAGATTGTACTTCGAAATTAAGATTTATGATGGATAATTTCGATTCTTAGCTACATAGCACTTTCTTCAGTAATAAAGCATACTTAAAACAACTTGGTGATGTGTAATTTAGAAGAAGATGAAAAAATTTCATTTCATATGTTATATCAATACATACTCTAAATATAAAATTTAAGCTTACTGTGATTTGAACTATTCACTGTCCTTGATTTGAATTAGAATTAATATTACACATAGATACCAAATGCTGAGGATCCAAAAATATTTTTATAAACTTTAAGTTAGTTCTAGTGGTCATAATCTTCTTTTTAAATGTTCGTTGATATTTTCTGATTACTATAGTGTTATATATATATATATATATATATATAGAGAGAGAGAGAGAGAAAGAAAGAAAGAAAGAAAGAGATTACACCAACTTTCAAACATTCACTTTTTGATTTGATGAAGTCAAAATTTAATAAAGAAATAGAATGATTCATCGCCAATGGTAATGGAAATATGATAATGTAATAAAAATCTCCAGAATCACTACAGTTGATAAAGAAAAAACTTCTTTGCCATGATATCTTGAGCAAGATTATGTGCATCTGTTCATTGTGTAATAGAAAGATGTATGTAACTTCTATCTCTGAATGTCAACGGCAATGACATGTACACCAAGTTAGTTTTTATCAGATAACAACAAAGCCAATCGAACACTTCCTTTTAACTTTCAATTTTCTAGACTTTTGAAGTTTGTCCATGAATGGAAGGGAAGCTAGGTCATCTTGAGTTAGGACTGAAATCTGGACCTATATGACTGCAAGAAGTAGCTTGTGTAGATGTACAGGCTGCACTGTTTGAGCTGAGTCAATTGCCAAAGCAATCATTTCGGCTTACTGAAATTCCCTTAACCAAGCGGTAGATTCTACATTTGGAATTTCAAGTTTCAGAGTGAACTCCTTTAAACCTGTTCAAAGCACATACAACAACATGAAAGTGATTGTAACACACGAGGGACTGATACTGCACTTGTATTTGCATTTGGTGACAGAAGATATGTTTACAGTCTAAGAATGTTGTGAAAGATATTTTATACTCTGATACATTTTTGTCAGTGACAGATGAAAATTTTGTTTTGGTGTCGAATTTCATTCACTTGAGATTTTATGAATGAAGGAAAAACGAGAAGGAAGAAATGACAAGACTGAGGTACAGTAGTCTATTGTATCTATTGTCAATAGATACATGACAATGGTGCTGGTCCTCGTGGTGTTGAACTTGATAGAGCTAAAATCTTTAAAAAGGTGAAAGTCTAAACTATTGACCATTGCACCTGAGATAATAATTGGGGTCGCATGGTTAATTGATACCCGAAATTGTTGGTTCGATTTAATTCAGCTAAAGCAGCGGCATGTATGACGGTGTGTTGGCTCTGAATCATTACTCAGCCTCGAGAAGGCGCCAGAAACACAACATGTGAAGAAAAGGCTTGCATTACCAATTTCTACATGTAAGAGGCTGTCGCGAGTTGAAGACTGATGGACCTAGTCTGCTGTGAATAAATACCGTGTTGAATGGTAGTTATCCCCGCAGTTAACTTCAACATCGATTAGTTGCTCGGAGATGTATCGTACAGATTTAACACTAGCATAGCTATCTTGTATTCACCTCTCAATTTCCTCCAGAAACTGACAGGTTTTCTTTGTTGATAAAAGAACACTCATTTTTTTTCATAATGGACAACACTGATCTGAATTGCAACTCTGCGTGAGAAAAGCATTGCGAGAATTAGTCGTTGGACCATAACTTTGGACTACGTCATTGTGAATGAATTCCAAATTCATGGAATTCGACAAACGGAGACTCTTGAATGCAACAAATCTACTCGATCTGTGATCTACGTACGTGACCAGGATTCTGAGGATTCTCTGAAGACATCTCCGGGCGGGTGCACAGTGGTGAGCCTATATGTGACATCTGTAGACAAGGTCTGTTGACATCTAGAAGCAGGAAATGCTAGCCCAGTTCACGACAATCCGTTGAGCATGCAGAAAAGACTCTTGTTATGATAGTTGTCGGACAGCCTTGCTCCAAGACCCATTTCAACATCTCCCTGCACAAGTACCTACTCCAAATCGCCAATCGAGCTTTCGATCCATGAAGTCGTGAACAAAGTCTCGTCCCGACTTGGAAAAATCCGGACCATCAGATCTAGCGAATAATAACACGAGGTCCAATCGAGATAAGACCCTGACTTTGTCAAATATTACTCTTCCGAGGTCAAGGGCCAAGCTCTGTAGCCGGCAACGACTACGGATTGCTCCCGACGTTCGACTGAGTCCGACGACTAGCACTCATCAGCAAATCTGTAGCGATCATCAGGTACCCATCTTGCGCAAACCTGTGTAGCGATCGATCGATAGCTTACGCAATCGAGCACGACCGGATGCCTGCCCGAGACGATCACAATCTCGGCATGTCAATGTCGTGGATAGAAACGATGCTCGAACGCTGATCTAGATTTCAAGCGCAATGCGTGCGCGGAGCAGGGAGAGAGGAGCACAATCCCTGAGCGTCGGCGCCCGAAATCTACTGCTTCGGAGTTAGACCTTCCGGCTGAATAGAGTTGTCTGCATACGCAATATAAAATCCGCTCAAATTACGTCGTCCGGCAGACCCGTCCAGGGCTTGTGGGGCCGGCCACCTCCACGGTGGGACCTCTGGGACTCCTTTACGTTGCCATATCGAGCCGCACTTGCAAGGCGACACGGATGTCCAACTTATGCACAGTTGAAGCGAGTGCTATTCGTAGGAGCCAATCCAAAGCCTGTAGGCTCTGAGTCTGACTGCGAATTCTTTCCTAAGCGGACTGCAGCTACGATTACGCCTTTGGTCTCTAGCGCGCTGAACATGCAGAGGGGAGCTTTGAAAATTTCGTCCGAAGTATAGGACAGCAGGTCACCTTAAGATGCGGGTCTCCTTCCAAAGAGGATATCGATCTGCCACGATTGGGGCCGCTAGCGCTTCTCGAATGCCGGGCGAGCCGAATGCCCGGCTCGTTGAATACCATCCTCGCATTCCCAGGCTGGATTACAAGTTGTCCTCAAGCTCCGGCCTCTGGCAAGCCTTACATGTGAACGGAACGCTCGCCCCGATATTCTCTGTCTTCCCGAACAGGATCCTTGCCATGCGCGTGCTCGCCTTCATAAGCCTTCATACTACTGTGCGCGACGAGCGAGTTCGAGTCGTGCATTATGCTCGTCGAGCTTGTTCTAAACCTTCCTGAGTCCTGTGATGTGATTAGTTCTCTCGAGAACTCGACATTGCGTGTGCGGTAGGTCCATACTGACGAGTTCCGGGGTCACCATCAAGCAGCCGGGTATCTGGTATCGTATCTGGTAGTTTGGCAGCCTTCTAGAATCACCTTTCTCAGACCCATCAGACCCATCGAGGCTACCTACTGCCCGACTTGCGGTGTGAACTGCCTGGGCCAGGTTGGTTAGTCACCCAGGCTGATCTTCAATATAGAGACCACAGGTGCTCAGAAATAATTTTTTGCAACGTGTGAATACATCGGGCGAAGGCTCTGCAGCTTCGGCGCCTTCCACAATGGACCTCGAATGTCTAAGCTCGGATTTCAAATCGTCATCAGAACAGTGGTTGAAGTGAACACTCTGACTTCCGCTTTGCTTCGCAGAAGGAGAAGGAACTTTTACTCATTGCTTCTATGTTTAGCATGTCCAGCAGGTCCTCGATTTCTAATTTCAATTTAATTCAGTCATTCATGGTATGAGAGACTACAGTGTATGCAATCTACTGTGCCTGCCCGGAAACTATTTTGCAAAAGAACATCAAATCATATTATGTATTCTCTGTCGCCTCATTCTCATTCTGATGTGCTTGTATGGATATCTCGTGACGGTACCGCTCACAAACTCTCTGTCGAACTTAACCTCGAATATCGGTTGAGAAGACACGAGGCAGTGTTGAGAACATTTAGTATGCGTGTGCAGGCCATGATCACCCGAATTTCTAAGTTTTCATGGTTTTATATTATGTGCCGGATATCGGCCACGATGTGAACTATCAACTTTGGGCACTGTTCCCGGCCGAAAATCGTTTTCTTGTCCAGACCTCGACCCCGAGACCAAGACGACAGAATATATACTGTAGCGTCTCGTGGTACTGAAAGCACGCCACGAGTGGTGGACAAGAGTTGACCAATGCACTAACTGCAGCCCTTGAAGGTGGTGGCTCATCTAAGGGCGACGATTGCAGATTCTTGTGTGATTGAACACAAAAGTCTGTTTCATTTTCGTAATAATTGTTGAGGGTGAGAACTTTTTCTTTTCCAATAAATATCCATTTCACAATTATTTCGGTGTACTTTTCTCCCAGTAGATTCTCGATTCATTTTTCAATTTTTTCCCTCCGATTTGTTCAATTCATCATACGATTGTTTGGTTTGAGTTTGATAGTTTTATGCTTACATCGGTTTTTTGATCTGTCAGTTGCTGAATGTGAAGCTTAATTTGTTATTACTTCATAAATCTTTTCTTTGGTATAAGTAGAATTAAGATGTTCAGAAGTCAAATTACGCAACAGAAAACTCAATTTAATTTTGGTACTTTTGCCTTGTAGATTGCTTTCTCGAACAGTTTGTTTTCTCCTCCTCTTTCTCCTTCTTCTATATAAAATGGTTAAGTATACAGCAGTAAATGTTTTCTTCAATTCTTACGGGAATTAGATTCTATTTGAATATTCAGATAAATTTCTTCTCCGCGTTATAGAAGCTGTTGCATGTTTTCTAGACTTATTCGCAGCCTTGCCTGGTGTCCACAGTACAATTGACACTACTCCTGTTTTTACAGCAACCATTCCAATCAGAAAGTGAAACAAAATTCGTTTCGTGATGATCAACAAATATCGTATATTATGAACCGAGTTATGGGAAAAGCTTCTCGCTTGCCAACAAAAATTTCGGATATATGTGCAAATTTCATCGGGAAATTGCAAGAACTGCCAACTATTATCATAGTGTGCTGAGGGCTGATCGCTTGCCGGAAGGACACATCCAGATGAGCATTATATCTATGATATCAGTCTGGAATATTTACCAATGCAATTTTGGCGAGTGATAATTCGAGTGACAACACTCCAAGCTTCGAGGATTATGCTACGCTGTCTCGAGCCATGCTCAACGAGGAAGAAAAGAGAAATGTGTGCTTCACTGAACATGTTCGGGAACAGACATCCACTCAAAGCTCATTAGGAGGATCTAGAGAAACTAGACCAAAGCTTGACCTTTGTACAATGTAGTATCGAACAGCCAGCCTTGTGTTTTGGTGTTCGCATGTTGACGATCGGGAAAGATCCGTGTACTTCAGCTACGGGTTGTGTTTGGGATTCTCGTTGTTGGTGGGACCTTCGTAATCCATGGTCGAGGCGACCAGCATGCGCTCCTCATGAGTGACATCAACTTCTCCGAATTTCATTTCTGTCGGATTGTCAGTAACTGCTGCTCCCCGATGAGATCCCTCAAAATCGTTGACCACCGTGCCTGGTGGCATGGGCACGTCCAGCTGCACACAAGAGCTCACTTCATCAGCAACTGCAGAAAGTTCTTCGACTGCGTCGCGATACTTAAATCATGTCAAGCACATTCGCATGCTAACCTTGTGGGTACACGAGGTAACAACTAAAGATAATTTCTCTTATCCCAATCAGGTGAAGAAATTCTCTACGGCAATCAACTGCTTCCCTGTCAAGAGGGAGCATCTCTAGCACCGCTAGAGAAGATCATTTTGATACCACACACGAGTTGGACCAATGTCAGTCGACGCCCCGTTCCTCCCTGCTGGTTGCAAAGTTCAGATGCTACAAATTACGTTTACGAGCTCACTTTTAAGGATAGCCTTTACATCCACGACGACATGTCTTCGAACAAGCAAGTAAGAATGAGACAACAAGGCCGATGTGGTATTGTACTTATTTAATAAGTACTGAGAGATTACTGTCTTCAGACAACCTGTCACCTCGACCCGATTTTCATGTCCACTCCATTTTTTCAGAAGACAGCCGTGTGGACTGTCAAAGTGCTTGACAGTCTTGAGGTTGCGAAATTCGCAATCCATTCTGACACTGACTTTTCATCCCACTGATTTGAACTTTCTACACAGCAGTAATCTGCTTATCTCCCTGCTTGTGCCCTGTTGATCGTTTCCTAATCTCTCCACATCTTTCAGCAACCGAACCTATGGAGCCAAATGGGATTGACCGTTGTGCTTAATGATCCGCATCCATTTCTCCACAATCCCTGCTGATAACGCTGGCACTCGAGCCTGGAGCCCATAAACCCAAAATTGAGCACTAAACGTGCAGTATAACTTGGTCTACCTGACTAGAGAGCTTACCTCTGAGCTTTTCGTGGTGGTCAGATCTGCGGTGGTCACTGCAGCAGTGTCCCCGGTGGAGCCTGCATAGACAAATGTGGTCGTCAAAGTCAGACTCCAGAGACACGGATTCTACGACTGAGTTCGCTACTACTGGACCTGAAATTCGCTAGCTTGAAGATCCCCAGAGGTACTCGACCTTCTCGGAGAACCTTCCATAGACCAACTTGATCGCTCTCATTTGAATAAGCAGAGTGAATTTTGAACACCGCTTAACTCCATGGCGCCTCAGGACGGATCTAGCGATAACTGCCACTCCTGATGCAAGGGCAAATTACCAGGGATGAGTCGAGCTGTAGTACCACTGACAACGAACGATAGTATGACGAGCAATGAGACGAATCCTGCGTATCTCAGCTCCATGGCAACCGAATCCTTCATCCGTGTCCAACGCGTTACGAGAAAAAACTCGCACTCTCGACCAGTTTCCTCCGCAGGACAACAATGATGGCCGAAAGTCTGCAACCGAGCACCACTCTCAGCAGCGATGATTGCGGCGACTTGACATCAACTTGAGCTCGGTGACGATTCTGGAGATGCACACGCAGACTTTGTGGCCGTAACTGCCACAGGCATCATGCACGGGGCGGTCCTCTTGGAGTGCGCGTCTGAGCGAGCGGCGAAGCGACTCTGGTAGATGGATCGAAGCAGCTGGAAACGAGTTTTATATGCGCGGGGTCCGAGTCCGTGCAGATGGAGGCGATTCTGCTTTCTTCCTCAGATGGGTCCAAAAGCGCTCGCACGGTTCTTTCGGGGCCCCGAGCAGCGCTGCTGCCTCTGTGTGTGTCCTGAGCACATCCATACAGTCCGATTCCTCGGCTGGCCCCGGGCCCTCAACGTATCCGTTCGATGCCGTATCCGACGTCCCCGCATCTGACGCGTCGTCTGCCCTCGCGACGTGACGAGTACAGTTTGACTGCCAGGCCCTGATCCCAGGCCTCGCCTTGGCGGCCAACCTCGTTACTACTCACCCTCTCGCTACCTGGTTGGCAACAGTCGTTGTCCAGCTGCAGTAGTTCCCGCGCAAACTTGCTCCACGTGCTCTGCTCGGGTTTACGATGTGGTGTGACAACTAACCCTGCCTCTGACCTTCCGATGTGACATCGGACAGGTGAGATTTGTCATGGTCGGTTCTACGCGTGAGTGGGTGTCGAATCCAACCCCCAGTCCCCATCAGCGCCAACTGCTGCTGTGGTTGCCCTATCTGTCCAAGAGGGATGTATATGGACAGTCGCTTCACCACATGGCGTGTGCCGATTGACTGAGAAGCCGAAACCTCGCTATCGGATCGAGACGTGGCGTAGTAGAATGTCGCCTGCTGGACTTACTGGTGTACTGTAGTTTTCAGCCGCTTTACTGCGTTGAAAACTGGGAGTCAGGTCAATTCAGGGGTAGTCTGACAATGACCCTGCCGGCTCATGAAGGCAATCAGTGGAAGGCCTGATAGAAAACTGTCGACATCCAAATTGATCGCCGGGATCATCGTTGCAAACCACGCTGGCAGAGCCGAACGCGCTCACCCTACGTGGTAGGAGTGGGACAGTTCTTTAACTTCGACTGTATGGGATACTTCGACTCGGCTAGGCCGGCCGCAGAATGTTTTCTGTTGAGGGACCTAGATCGAAGACTTTGCTATTGCAGCTTCGGAACATTCTGTCTTGGACACTGGAGTACATGTACTTTTGTATCTGCGTCCCTTTCTTCGTGTTCCGCAGCTGCTTCCCTTGGCTTATCAGCTATGAGATGCTGCGTTTGGCTCCCTACATCAGGAAAGTATTTCAACATTCTTCGTCAGGAGCTTGGTGATGGTTTCAAGATATTGGCTCTCCGTCCTTATCCGTAGCTTGCAAATAAAGGTATCGATACTTGATATCAAAGGAAAAGTTCTCCATACCTTTCTTTATTTTTATGTTAAGCTGATATCTCCGGAATATAAAATCATGTGTACACCTGGGATATTTTTGTTGGGAATATATGATACAGAGAGATATTTCCCTTCGGAAAAACCTTGAGGAGATCATAAATTATTGTGTTCAAGATCCCTTCTTGCTTGTTATGTCAGAAATTAATACTCCCACAACGCTAACATGTAATTCTAAAACTTGGGGGTGTATTGAGATTTTTTTTATGATCCTCAACTACCCAAATAAGCATGACATCACATTGATTCAGCTATTAAATTAGAAGCCAGATTTACATTGAGATTATACAAATAGGACTTTCCATGGTCTTTTTTAATTTATCTCAGAAAACATAATAATAGAGAAGATAAAACATAATTTCCAAATTAAAGTGTTTCTAGCTTGAACGAAGATAGTCCGCTTGTCTTCCTTACAGCAGAACTTGGATATAAAACACTCAACTAGCGCTCCACAAGAAACATTGGATTGAACGTACTTTTAAGAGTATATAGAGCTTTGATACAGTGATATTGTCAGGATAAACTGAAATATAATTCCTGACATAAATATCAATGTAATATACTCATTTACAAGTGGTTTGCCTCCCAAAAAGTGTGAGCGAATCTATTTGGAAGATTATCGAGTGGTTAAATGTGCTAAAAGAGTTGGTATTAATGCAAAAGCATTTTAATGTGGAATCATTGAGTATTTTACTAATGTTTGAATATGCATCATAAACATGAAAATCAACACGTGGAGGAACGGTTAATACTGCTTGGAACTACATACAAAATCTTGCTCTTACTAGTGCTTGTATTGTTCCATTAAAATCATAGGTACAAAAAGTACAAAAATTCTGTACAGAAAGAATACCAAAAGCATTATCCTGCATTCTCCGAGGCGATTTCATGACATACACATGGTCTTTGCGAGCTTCTCAGTGACATGACATATAAGCAGAGCACACTGGATAAATCTATGTTTACAGTGGAAGAAATTGAGAACATCCCATAAATGGGCAGTGCTTGATGCTTTGTTTGACACCAACGAGACTGTCCAAGTAATGATTTTCTTTCTAAGATCTCATCATCTGGCCTTATGAAGGAAGGCCGTTAAACCTTTTAGTCAAGTTATTCCATTATGAGATGTTTCTTGAGGAGAACGCAACAATAAAATATTGCTAAACCTTTCATGGAGACATAGGTTGGAACAAATGACCACGGCTTTTTGTTAATGTCTAGATAGATGTTCTTATTCCCTGTTCTTTGTTGACAATCTCCTGACTGGAATGAGGATAACACATGGACTAGAACTAGTTTCTCGCCCAAGTTCTCGCTTTAGCATTTCTGTATGGGACATGGTTTGCCGAAACCTCAACTTGGTGTAACGTAACGCGAATTCACTTTGTTGAAACTTTGCTCTTGCGAGGAGGGAGAACAGTCTGGACAGAAGTACTGTTTCCTTTTGGAACCTCATGACGAGCATAATTCTTGAATCAAATCGGGAGAAACGGAATGCAATCTTCTAATTTTGGTAAAGAGTTTGTCTTCCTGTCCTCGGTAACTGTGTTCTCCTGTTCCTTTGTGCTTAAAGGACCTTTGACTTTTACATGACACAAAACCTACATGCCCACTCCAAATTCCAATTTAGAACTTTGTTCGTGGTGCTCGAGTTTCATCTTTATGACTCCAGGTTTGTACTTGGACTCTCCTGGTGATTATTCGAGAAAGAACGTTGAGATTTAATTATTGTGCAAAGCAGAACTTAACCATAATTAGCATGTAGCATTTTGCAACAGGAAAACGCAACACATCTCTTGGATTCTTATTTTTGATCCTATTATTAGAGTGCTATCCGAATGAGGGTTTGCAGATGGTGACGACGATCTTTCCATATATTTTGCAGCTTCAGGCCACGGTGAGTTTTGACAGCCTTTTTTAATGTAGGTACGATGTAATAAATCAGTACAGTGCCCCGTTATTAGGTTAAATACCCAAAGTAACAAAACCTACTCTAGTACATCATCGGTTCGGTAGAGTCGTGAATAGATCTTTGTAGGAGAAAAAACCTTTGCGAAATAGAGAGTATGAAATCATACAGTAATTAATTTCTAATGTAGATAAGCTACCTTTCATCAAATAATTAACTTTTTTATCACTTAGTAGATGTGCATCCAATATGTCCGGAAGTTATATTCATTTATATTTTAAGAATATAATTTTTGTATATCATGAAAAATTGTAGGAGTATCATGAAACATGTGAAAGCCTAAACATGTTCTATTCGCTTTTAAAAGATGTATACATTTGTTGCAATAGCTATCACGAAGTGCATGAAACCCACTTTACAGTTTGTTTGTGAAAAGCTAACGGAGAATGTCATGCATGTGGAGGGTTTTAGTTTTGTCGTTATGAAGATTGTCCCATATTCAGTAGTTGTTAAATGTCAAGAATTGGAAATCAGAATGTATAGATACTGAATCCCTTTAACCGAAATTTTATTCTGATTTATCTTCCATAGGTTCTCACCATGCCGAAATAAATAAAATATATAATCTTATTTTCGATGAACTACATTAATTTCTAATATTTAAATTTACCCAAGGAGTATTTCGTCAAATCTTGAAACAAATTATCTGGTACAATTTCAGTGTTAAGTACCCTATCATATATAAATGTTCTGTTTGAATTTAATGAACATATATATTTATATTCTTGATAAGATTTAAAATTTAGAATAATGATGTTAATGCTATTTAGTCTTATAAATCAAGTTCTAAATGATACTTTATTGATGAATATGAATGTAGATAATATATTATTAAGTTTTATATCATAATTAATTTGAAATAATTTAGATGCCTTACTAGTAACTGGCAATTTTTTATGGTTTTTGGTTTATCTACCATGTCTACCGCTTTAACCCAATTAACCAAGATAGCACTTTTGATTGACTGAAAATGGAGCTGTCAGTGAGCTATCTAAGCTAATCACCTTGTCCTGCCTGTGTGACTTCAGATCAAGAAGAAATTTCGCCTTCGATCTCTGCAGTCATGGCAAGTGCATTCGGGTCTCATGTCTTGACCCAGACTTGCCTTGCCCTAATCGCTGGACGGTCACGTAGAATCCATGTTGTTTAGAAGGGTTGAAGTCAGAATGACCTGAGCGAAGGCAACGCAGGTGCCGAAAGGGTGGTCAGTCCAATTTGTGTAACTCCTTGATCAAAATGAATGCGATAAAAGGAATCAAGTATAAGCCCGTAATGAATTATCAATGTAATTCCAATCAGTAGGGATTGTCTTCCGATATGTTTCTCCCTCTTTGATAGATGGTTAACTTAAAAAATAATTTGGCGTGGCCTTCTGAGAAAATCTAATAATGCTGTTAGGTACCAGTATTTTGGGCACAGGAAACAGTGGATATTCGCCACTTCCAAGAAAGTATTAAGCAAGGAGCAATTAATTTTACAAAAATAGAAACATCCATTGACTCTGCGTGATGAATCATCGACATTCCTTTTCCACGTCCGTAATAGGACACCTGGATATTACTCCTATGTGGTTTTTGACAATCCGACCATTCTATTTGCTACAAAACACCAGACAAAAGGACATGCAGAAGTACAAAAGCCGGACCAGAGTTCATACAGAAGACCATCCGGCCATTCACTTCTCTGAAGCGTAATAATAAGAAAATGCACATATTAGTTTCTGACAACATGCATTTGAATTTGCAGATCTTCCTGGCAAGCACATATTCACTGGGGTTGGTTCCGGTTGTACTCGACTTCCTCGTATCCCGGGTGATGGCGGGAGGGTTGACTTCGATAGTAGGGGGATCCCACCTTTCTTCTGACGTGGGACACAAAGCCCCAGAGCCCGAGAAGTAGATTCGGCCACGTGCCTCTCCCGGAGAGCTCACAGCAGCCATATCCGCCGCCAGGAACCTGATGCTTTCGGTAAATTCGGTAGCCATGACAGTGCAAAGTCCTAATCCCGACCTCTAGAACAACTAGAGTACGTTACAAATGACGACTGCGCCATGTCTCAGAAGGCCGTTTGGGACCTGAAGCGAATTCCTTTGGTGCGCGTCCCGTCTTTCCGCTTTCCGGAATTTGCAAACGTTCGTCGAAGTTCCTCCCTGAGAACGGCCCCCACTTGAGGAGTCTACAGGCTGTAGGCAGGAGCCGCAGTATTGGCGGTCACCGACGGTGCCCGACCGACCACCAGGCAGACAAATCTCAAGCTCCTGGACTCGGTCCTGATCGCCTTGTAAGTACGGCGCATGGACCTGCTGGGAAATGGGAAGGGTCTGTGCCCAACCGACGATAGAGTTTCGTACGGTTTGTTCCCCAGTCTCTTATATTGAGCAGCAGTTTCCGACTGTGGAACGCCATTCGGAAATACAGTGTCAGGATAAAGTTTCAGATGTCCAAGATATGAGATCATCAGAATATGCAGCTCGTTGTGTAGTCGAGACGTGCTCGCAGTCTTTCAGCTGCTGAGAAATCTAACACTTCTGTAGTGGGTTGGTTGTTTGGTGAAAGCGGGGTGGTATTGGTTCCTACTTCTTCCATGCAATGAGCTCCCGCGGTCAAAAGACCAGACAGAGGCCAAGGGACTTCGTACACTTTGCAGATGGTTTGAAGCAGGACGATGAACTGTGGTACCCATTTCCATTTAGGGTGTCTGTGATCTGATGGGAATCAGATAATACATGACACTGAAAATGAAAATACAGTGGTGTGTGAGGAAGTTTGACTCTTTAATAGCAGGAGTTTATGTGTTGTGGAAATGCAGGCTATTGGTATCGTAGGACGATGATCTGAGAACTTTCCCTCGGAAACAAGACTCTGCACTGATACATATGAAAACGAGAGTGCGATGTTTAGACTGCGACTCACATTTGAAAGCACGTGGGTCCAGATCTGTGACTTCAAAAGACCTGTTTGGTACTGCCGCAGTCCACCCTCTTTCACAGTCTTTCCGTCTTCAAGAGTTTCGAAGGCTTAACAACTTTTTAGTGATTTTTCGAATAAGTTCAATTTTTTTTGTCTTCTAAGTGACGAAGGTCAACTTATGATCAGATGGCAGTGGCCTAGCTCAATTGGATGACAGCGAACCTGGATCAATGGTTGAGGATTTATCTTTTGTGTAAGGTTTCAGTGTTTAGACGAGACAAAGCCGAGTGGTGCAGTAAAGTGGAGATATTGTGGACGTATCGTTAAGCAACAGAGATGAGCACCCTGATTCAAATTCCAGGAATCACGTTGTGGCTGCGTGTTGGATTCGGTTTCGTTATCTTGAATGTTCAGCTGCGCAGTGATGCTTTCTCGAACTTTTCGCAGTTTATTTCTGGCAGTCAACTTCAGATCCAATCATTCAGGCATGCATGCTCAAAAGACTTGAAAGAGCCTACACCTTGTACACTTGCAGTCAACGTGTAAAAGCCCCACATCGTTTGAAACTCAGTGTATATCATGCAGTGTGGAGTCGTTTAGTTTGAAACATGGGGTGAATTTCAGTGTAGATGGAAATAGAACGAATAGAGAATATTGTTCCTGAAGACCACCAACTGCAGTCATGAAACTGAATCGAGCAGCTTCTCTCACCGTCACTATTAACGTCCCCGCTTCACTTCGAGTTCGTTCTCAGACCTTCGAAGGCTGTATTTGTACACACAATTTGTAAATACTAGTTACAAGTCGCCCAAAATTTCAGTTTGGACACGGTTTGATGTTCTGTACGACTTTTTTGAATGTGCACAGAAAATTCAAAGTGTTGAGTGTTGCTAGCCAACTTCTCTGTGCTTCATCTTTGCGCTAGATACAGTACCTAAAACTGTTAAAAAGTGCTACTGGAAATAGTACAAATAGCAATAACAGTACATTGATGCTCAAGCTCATAGGTACTCCCACATCCTTTTCATGCTGAATACTGTTCGCTCGAATTATAGACAACAAAGTTTCCTTTCTGTGCGCTGCCCAGTCTATCAAGTATCTGCATTGTTTGACTGCTTTTGGCAACTGGAGTTAAGCACGATACCAGTTTCTGATCCCCAGCATCTCGTACTGATACATCATTGGTAGACAGTGATGAGATTCCCCCCAAAATTTCACGAGTAGGACTACGCAAAATGTGAAACCGTCCACTACACAGATTTGCCTTATGAGCAGATTTACAAGATATCTCGGATGTTGTACTGAATCATGATTGGACCTCTGAAAAGTGAAAATCTGTTTTTTAAGATTTGAGTACTGTACATGACCAAGATAATTGCATTAGGTTCAACAGAGAGACTGTCCAACCATTCCATGAAATTTGGAACATAGGTGTTCGTAGTTCTTTTTTCCTTCCGCACTTGGAGGTGTGGAACGTTGCTGCAGAGAAGTTTAACTACCTTTAATATGTCTTTGGGTAAAATCAGCGCAAGACCTCCGCACTAGTTCCCAGTGAAGTTAAGCACGAAGTGACGTGCAATATTCGCAGATCTAGGCTGTACGAGTTCGTTCGCTATCACACAGTAATCTCGATTTTGTCCCGTATTCTTATCAGTCTGGCTGAATTTGCGTGGTCAGTAGGGCAACCTTTGGCGTAAGTTTAGCAGCCCCAATCATCAAGACGGAAGTTCTTACACGCTGCTGAGCAACTTAGGGGCAGCCAGTCATTGACCTTTGACCCCAAGAGTCATGTGGTACTTCAAGATGCTAGTCTTAATTCACCTCGAACTCGGCCAACCACCCAAACATACTCCATTGCTGACTTCTGTACTTCCACATTATTGAATCTACTTGGTTGACTTCCCCTGCCTGGTTTACATATACAGGGTCTTACAACCAAAATATTGCTAGAGTTCTAAGCACTGATACTTACACACAATTGGAAGTCAATAATCTCCTCGGTAACTGAAGTCATCTAGAACAAACAAGATTCCACAATGTCACGAAAGGCGTCCCAGGAAGAGCCATCGTTTTATAGTTTGCTTCTTAATCAAGAAAGATCTATAATGAGATATTGAAAATGGCAACATCCTTAACAGAATTTCTGAGACTGTCTATGCGTATCACAAGAACATCAAACCAAGACGCCAACGCTAGACCACGATTTATTATCCAAGATCTTATTCTGGGATGATATGTGAAAAGCTAGTTTTGGATAACCGAGAAAGAGATTCGGGGATGTATAATCGCACATCACTTACTTGTACATGCTGTTATCTGATGCTGTTGGAGTCATGTGTGGCTAGAAAGAACAGGATATGCATGACCTTGCGGGTAGGCCTACCGAAAGTCTACGTCCCGCAGCTGATAGTTTCTAGTATCTACTACAAAATACTTGTCAACTGATCGTGTTACAATGACAAGGTTTGAGCCGTCGACCTTTCTCCAGATGATATTGTGTAAGTATGCAGCGTCAAGTAAAGTCTATAGATTCTGAGAATATAAATTAAATAAGCGGATATATGTCTACAGAGAATCTGTAGTTTCCTCGAAGAATAGAAGCTGGATGCCTTATCTTTTCACTTCATATCGAGCTTATGCTGAGTTCTCCCTAACCATCAACAAATCTGAAGTCAAAGGTTTGATTAAAGCTTCTGAGGCCATGAACTGTGCATCTGTAGCACATGCTCAACTCGCTTTCTATACCCTGTCTGTACAAGAGAAATCCAAATACGTGTTCTTAATCTATAGGTTATAGTAAATCTGGCACATGTTCGTTATAGGTCGCTGATTCCTAGTGCCAGCTGCAAGGTGAAGTAAACAACCGAAAGATAAATCTTCCAGTCGTTGAATAAGCAACATAACTAACTCGAGGCAAGCCTACCTAGAAAATAATTAAAGAAAAAATTAATGGAGAGGTGAACCCTCAATTCAACATGATATCTTTGATTTCAAGATTATGTTATTTATTCTACCTTTTTGACGTCAATTTGTTTACTACTAGAACGTTGACATGTGATGATATTCTTGTAGTAAATAATCAGCTTTCAACAACTGTTTATAATGTGTTCCACAATGCATACCGTAACGTCAGACTCTGTTTCAGATCACTATTGAATGATGACGTCGGTACAAAAGCTTGCTTACGATACTGGATATTATATATATATTCATACAATTACACTGAGAAACTTAACAATATAAATTTAATAGAGTCATCGAGTCTTACCATCTCAAAATGTAAGCGAATGCATTAGTCCACAATTACCAGGCCTGCCAACATGTTTGAAATTTCAGTTCTCAAGTTACATCCTGTCCTTCAGAAGTTTCATTTGGACCAGGAAAGGTCAGAATCATACTACAGTTAAGAAAGTAATTGCGTCGACCTTGCGAAGTACGACTTCAATCTCATACGGAAGAATTCACGCAAACAGAAGAAACTGTGCGGGAAGTAAACAAGTTGCAGATTCTTTGAGAGGGCACTGCACTTGATATTTAACGCTCCTGCCACTTGACATCGTCTGTGAGGCTGCGTACTGAATCACGATCAAGTATTATACCTGCTCTGATACTTATTTACACATGACTCCAGGACTCTCCGGTTTTCTAGGCACAACCTAGCCAAACGAACATCAATCTCAGCGGGAACCTTCGATATTTGCAAGGTGTTTTGCGCTGCTAATCTCATGGACCGTTGACCCGTATCATGCACACTATGCTACCTGCTCAACGTGAAAATTTATTCGAGCATACCAATTGGGGGCCAGATCTGAAGGACATCCTACAGGAAGGTGGTTCGCCTTGTTTCAATAGAATAATAACATGTCGTTTCGCCTTCAGTCCAAGTCCACTCAAATTCATATATATACGTTTGAAGCGCAGGAAGTGCTCCTACATTTACTGTTGGAATAAGTTTCCTCAAGAATCTGTCCTCCATGACCTTCTTCTTCGAGGCTTGTAAGCATGTTCTATGTAGACCCATACAACATTCTTATATGGTCGATGGCGTATTTCTTCAAGTACTACTCAGATCCAATCCTTGTCACAGTGAATAGTAGATACTTGAGTACGTGATGTGCAGTAGTACATGTGCATGATCCAAATTTGAGTTTAAAGTACTGGTTGGCTAAGTGACATATCATTAAAATAATTTAAGTGTTGGAAAATAAGATAAAATCTCGTGATTATTTCTCCAACGAGTAATTCACAGATGACGGGGAGATGAAGTTTAGAGAATAACGAACACACTGAGGAACATGAGCGCATGACCATATAATCCTGATAGGAATATGTTGTGGATAAGTTTTGATGACTGGTCTCATTTCTATCATTCACACTCAGCACATGACAATGAACACCTTGCAATCTACACCATGAAAGGAATTGAACTTCTCGGGATCTGAGACGCAGTTGTCCTCAAAGTCATCACAGCACTCCTACTTGGTGGCCCCCTGGCCATAGCTGAACCGGCCACGAGTTTCTTACAGCTCAAAGTTTGATGAGGTTACGAGTGCATTTGTTATAGAGCTCGAGTTCGGATGAAGGTCAACTATAAGGAATCATGTCGACAGACGATTCTCATGTAAATTACATGCAGTTCAGATTGGATGTTCAATAGAATCTGCGCCCAGATCTGCTGCTCTGAATCTGAAATATCTCGCTCTTGAGTTTGGGGCTCATGTCTGTTTGATTGCGATTTGCAACCTCACAAGGTGCTGTCTGCTGGCATGACAGTGTCAACAAGAGCTGAATCAAGGTGCTTATCTTTTATACAATATATGAAACCTTCAATTGCATCTCCTGTAATCACCCAATGTACCCAATGCATTGGGTAATTAGAGACACTGGTAAGCACACGGTAGTAATATGAATAAGAAAAAAAAGCCCCAAGAAAGGAGGGACTCAAGATAAAAATTATGACGAACTTTGATCCTATGGACTCGTAAGGTTCAGTCGTCCTTTGCTCCCACGATTGTTAAAGCGGAGAAGAGCATACGATCAACTTTGACGTCGTAACCTTATTGCCGCTGATAGAGATTGGTCGTCAGGGACAGAGGCTATGGTTTGGTGTCATTATGAGTGCTACTGGGGATTTTGCACGCACGCGTTCAACTGTAGGTCAAAATCGGCGGACTTTTAGCATCTACTCTTAACTTTTCAGGGATTCTTCACCACCCAAACCTGTGTTGTAAAGGAGCTCAATGATAAAAATGTGGACGATTCTTTGCTTGTCTCCAAAATCCTGTTTGTCAAAGCACACGTGCCCAAAAGCAGAAGGAAGCTTCTCCACGCAAAAAAGAGCATAACACGTGGTCAACGGACGCTCTCATCTATTACGATATTGACTTTTATCCTATGAGCAAACTCATCTCTTAAAACTGAATTTGGTTAGAGAAGGATGGGATCTGATTTCCCTCCTTCAGTACTAGGATCGTCACATACGCTTACAGTGTCATTAGGAAAATACCCTTGAGCCTACTTCCGATAAATGGACATGGAAATCCATTTCAGCTTTCTATTTATTCATGGAGGAGTCAACAAGTAGTCACCCAAATTCATAGTTTAGCACTCGGTGAGATTTGAGTTATTTACAATGGCCAGTATAAAATCAGGTCACTACATTGATACTAGGTGACCAACTTCTACAGCCTGCTCTGGCTTCAACCTGCACGAGGAAAGCACCGAAAACTCTGTCGAATCAAATTGAAGAAATTTGTGTCCAAGTCAATAGGGTTTGATCGGATCCCCAGTTTCCGTATCAAACATCATGGATCACTCTTTACTTATCCTCAGAAGATCGCCTTTCTGATCCGTAAAACTATCACTCAAATCTGGCCCAGTGCTGAACCTTGAAACTGGGAGGCATCTTCGTCGCGTCGATTACTTCTGGACGCAAGTACAAAGTCAATTTGTTGGCCCCTGCACTCTTTTCTCAAAGGATTCACGTCAGTAATTTCCAATCCGCAGAAGGATGAAGAGTCTTTGTATTGTGTGGATCCTCTGCGGATATCTCAGTAAGTAAGCGACTCGTGTGCAGACGTCTGGTCAAATCGCTGCTTCTTTGCCTGCAGACCATTTTCCCGGGCTGAGTACGGTGGTCCTCGCGCTGAACGCAGTAATAGAACACTGTGGAAGTGGAGTTCTTCTGGTTTGACGCGTACAGCTTTCGATGCACACCATCACAATTGCATCGAGTGCTTGTTAAAGTGATGGATTGTACAGGCAGTATCGGCAAAAAGTGTCAACCAACGCACAAGCGGTCAAGGATTGGAGAGCAGTGGCGATAGCAACGTGGAGAAGTTCTACTCTTACATAGTCCTTATATCTGCCAAGCAAATCGCCAGTCAGTTAAGGATCATTAGCGTCCCTCGAGAGCTGTAGCAATTTCGGTTATTTGCTCAAACAAATTAGGCGCTGGCGAACGCAAGGCCATGAAACTGCAAGAAAGTATAATTTGAATAGACATTGTTCTCCGGTAAGGCGGTTTTCACATCGTACATTCGGTTAGTAAAGTACATTCGGTTAGAGAGATTTTCTAAAGCACGGAAAGGGCTAAAATTGTTTCCGTTTAGCATGAGGCTACGCTGTCTAGATTACAGCTTGCAGGTTTGATAAATTCAGCGGACTGGGTCACAGGTCTTCGATTCCATGGTTGTCTTTAGCATGCGTGTCATGGGAGGAAATGTCTTCTGCTCACATCTGCGACAATGTGTCCTTCGGTGAAACCCTGCCATCTGATCCTCTTACTTATTGCAGGCCAGTGAGCAAGAATCTCCACCTCTTCTCTGCATACATCCCCTCAGATCAGCCTGAGAAATTCCGTTGTCATCAGCTTGCTGACCCGGCAGTGGATAATAAGCCAAGTCTAACCTACAGGCTGCCATGGCCTCAGTGCACACCAGTGCAAACTGGATTGATCAAACCTTCCGGGAAGTGTTCGTCATGTCTACGCTGCTGGTGTCTACCTCTTATTCGATTCTCCTTCTCGCGTAGATTGCCGAAGTGATGATCACTAAATGGAACACGGCGATCTAGATTAGATGAGGCGGCAGGTTGCAACCGAGTAACTAATCATCAAGCACTGGACCGCTGGAGGCAAACTTACAATATGCAAGATCTGAACCAACTGGATACATCAAATGTACCTCAATGTACCTCAAAGTCAAACAGCAAGTACAGGTAATCTGCTTCTTCAGATCTGGCATCATCTCAACGTCGTATATGTACGTGTATTAATGGTCATCTACGATCATCGATAATCTACACGTCGATCCAGATATCGCGGCCTATAAGTATAAACAAATTGAAGTGTGCTGGAAAGTCATGGACATTCGAACAGAGCAAAATCGCTCGAGGGAAGGAATCCATGAAGTATGTGAAGCAATATACAATAAGTGTCACGTAAAACCGGAAGGCTGCAACTCAATCTCTAGCTTTACTCAGAAGAATCAAGTATTGCCTTCGATGAAAGCTTGATCTTCGCCTCGAGACGTGACTGATCAAAAGACCCGGATAAAGGGCGTACAAATATTTTTTCGGTTCGAGTCTTCTGCTCGATCCATAGATTCTATTCGTATTAAACAGATCTAGATCTAAAACTTCTCCCGGGGATTTTGTTAAGGGAGTTCTTCAATCGTTTTTTGAATTCGTTTTAGTTTGGGTGTGAAAGACCTTTGATTTAAATGTACAAAACCTAACATCAGGATATCTATCTCCGGGCTTATTCTTGGCCCATTGTCGTTCAGTTTTGACGAGGGCAATAGAATAAGCAGGGAAATTAAGATCCAATCACTGATCCTGATCAAGCTCCAGAGTCCATCAAATGTTGACGACCTGCTCACTGAAGCTCGTAAAAGGTCGGGTCCGGTTACATGGGAGGAGTAACTAAACAAGCTTCACTAAGAAGCAGTAAACTGTCGGAAACGTAGACTGCGACGTCGTGCATCAAAGCAGCAGGTAAGATCACAAAATTGTGCATGTACTATTCTCATTCGGCCAGATAATATGTACATAAGTGTCTAAAACCGCAGTGCTTTCTGCTCGAGGAACCTGATCAAGTAAAGTGATGGACCGACTGGAACTCAACTGAGATTCTTCGAGAGGGTATCGCCAGATTGCAAGTAGTACGCGGTGTTCAGGCCGGTAGAGGAGCGTACACGACGTTCACATTCGCGTGTGCGTCTTGGTAATCCTCGGCCAAAAGCCGTTCGAATCGTAATCTCTGGCAGTGCGTGAGTTGGAAGCCATTCAGCTCTTGGCATTCATCGTGATCGGACCCGTCTGCCGCTCCTGACTCTCTCAGAGGTCTGAGGTGTTGCTCCTGCGCGTGGTACTGTAAGTTCAGCACTGCAGTCAGCTCATTATCTCCCCTCACTACCGCTGGTACTCGTCCAAATTTGCCTGCGCATGCCAAAACCAAGCACGTGCTCGCCTTCATCAGCTGAGCTGTTCTTACGACAGGGCTTAGATGTGTAGGTCACCATATGCTAAGAGTCCGACCCGAGTTGACATCAATTTTGTATTGAATGTGCTAGGCATGTCACATTCCCCTGCTGTGTCCGGCCCGTGCACAGCCTGCTGAGCATCATGCTACGTCACTCATGGACCCAGCACACCCCGAACCGAGGAAACGGGCTGTCAGACGCGTGGACTTTTCCAATCATGACTTTCGGCTTCTGGGATTTCAAAAGTCAGAGCCACTTTGCATGAAAAGATGAGCCCAAGGGCTCTTACACCGATTTCTGCTGTACTCTACTGTACAACACTCTAAAGAGGCTCGAGGGCCAAAATATCATCGACAGATGCTGACTTTGTGCCCAGTGTGGTGCTGCGAGAGTGCGTTCGCGTGTTCCAGCTTTGGACAGCTATGAACGGGATCTACGGAGACGAGTCGAGACAAAACGTGAGCAGTTTCAACCGAGTCGGAGGGGTCAAAAAGAAGCAGTTGCCTTCGCTGACGACGGCAAGCTTTTGAAATCTAGTGCCAGTCATGCGCTGCTGATTTCGATGCCCTGCAACCGACCAGCTCGCCGACTTGCTCAATTCGCATCATCGTCAAATCGATGAATATACCACAGCTTCGTACACCCAAGTATGACGAAGCATGTCAAGGATTTCCAATAAACCCAGGTTTCCATATATTCAGCCGTTTCCCTCCACGGGAAAACGGAACTTTGGAATATACTTCACCTGCTCTGTACGCACTAAAGAATTTCGCACTAACGACCTCAAAGGTTACAATTTGGTGGTATATACAAAAGCGCAACATTAGTTGATCTCGACCCACGGGGTCAACGTGACCATTGAGAGGATCAAAGAGAGATAGAGATGCTACGTTGCAAGGACTACACTGCCCATATTATTGAATTTCGTCACATGTACTCGCAGGTCTTCGGCTATGGCATCGGCAGTGACTAAGACACGACCATCCTTCAGGTCCTAAGTCGAACTAGAAATTAAGTTTAGCCTCAAGTTCAACGGATGTAACATACACGAGCTTCGGCATGCAATCTTCTGATCAAACGCTCGGATACAGGTTCTTCCACGCTTTCGCTAGCATCAAATATACCGAAACGAAGGACATTGAAGATTCCTCGATATACTACGATGTGCACGGATACAATTGCTCCCGTGACCGACACTGGGACATAGACAGACGAGAAATGGTGCAAGGGCAGATGAGCGTACCGAAAGAGGCTGGAAATCGCAAGGCAGTGCACATTGGCACCAACAAAAGCATCATGAAGAAAAACGCAACCGGCGTCCTCATCTCCATGGCCATTGGGAATCAGCCTGTGATCTCAGAATTTCCGCAGATGAATCCTCAGTAGATCTCCTTGCTACAAGATGTGCGGACTGTAGTTTCTCATTCACCCCGCACCTGATCCAAAGTAGAAGACATGAAAGCCCAGACAATCGAACGCTGGAACAGATCCTTCCGATCCGTTCCCGTCTTTGAATTATGCAGCATACAGCTCTATCTTCGCCACTGTCGAAGGATCTGGCAAATCTCCGCGCAACAAGCTTTGAATTGCGCCGAAGCCTGTACTTCCATACTCTATCTTGCCCGTCAAGACCTCCTCCTTTTTATGCCCCTACGATTGTGATGTTATGAATCATCCGCGACCACAAAGCCGCAGGAAGCCCAGCCCAGCTCGGGAGACACCCACTCGCGGCCCACCACCCAGACGGACCAGCCAACCTTCGAATGGCATGCAGCTGCAGCACGACGATGCACGTCTTGGGTCGGAGCCTCAACCCTCAGGAGGGTTTGCAAGGAACATGGAGAAGAAACTGGACGAATGATTCCTCGAGAGCCGGCTCCTGGAGAAGAGAGATCTGTGGGCAACAGTAGACTGCTTCGGTGTTGCATCGGAAGGTGGCTCCGATTGCAGTTATTTATAGTCAGCACCCAGTTGCAATGTCAACCCCCCGGCCTCGGCCTGTACCCGTGCCTTGAGTGCGTCACAGAGAGGCCTTCTTCCCGAAAGTCAGCCCAAGTCTGCAATTCTTGCGGAAACTTCGTCATCCCCAGCCCAGTTTGTCAGTCTCCGGGATCGGCGGCGGAAGAAGCCACGGCAGTCGCCCTCAAGTCGTCAAGGCTTCATGCTCAAACTTGCTCGGTGCCACAAAACACCTCCATTCCTTCAGGCCAATCTAGCCAGGCCTAGTTTTGCTTGCTGGCTTCCACAAGGTGGCCCGTCTGAACATCTGCCTAACTCTAGATCCCGTGTCATTAAACCCAAGCCCCCAATAATCTTATTTAACACCTTCGAGCATATTCTTCGAATTTTTCCTATTTTTTCTTTTTCTTTTTGGGTGCAAGGAGCTGTGCTTCGAGAATTATTGCCGAGCGAGTGATCGGGGTATGCCCCCAGGTACAAACGGCCAGAGGCACCCAACGAAGAACCTTTGGCTATCTATGGTTCCACTCGAAAAACATCGATCGACTGTCGATGGGAAAGGGGGAAGATACATTGAATATGAAACGTGAAACTTGGGTCCGAGCGACTTCTGAAATTTAGTTTGTCGTTGATCCCTCTAGGTGCAAACTGAAGCTCTCGTGTACACTGAATTCTGAGTTCAAGGATCCCACTCTTGAGTGACCAAATCGCAAGGTATATTCCCATTGCGGAAATATGTCCTCCAACGTCTAGTTGTCCACTTTGACCACAAATATTCTCATTATACCCGTTCGTCCAAGAAATCAGATGCCTGACATCATGGGGCCAGATATAGCAGCACCACAAGTGCCCTGCTTCTACCGGGTTCGCAGGCAGTTTCTCGCAGCGACGCTAATTATAGAAGAGAGCTGGTTGAAAAAGATCTGAATCAGTTTCGTCCATGCTACCAAGAGGCTTGCTAGCTCAGCGCAATGGGTTGCGCCGAATCGAGTGAGGCCAGGACAGTTGTAAGCACAAGAATTCCCTTTTCTAGCAGTCGGAAACCCGAGACATGTGGAGCTTTCAATTTTCCACTTGCCACTTCCAGGTGAGAAGATCGCGGTCAAATCTGACAGACGCAGGTCGACAAAACTTCTAACTCGGTCCATACTCTGCCCGCAGCTCATAGATTTGGACTTCCATGTATGCGTGACGAAATATCCTTCCGAGCTCGTACCCGTGTTCTTAAATTTAGCTCAAGTGCCATGTATCGGTACATGCTCAGCGTGTTGCCATGAGTCTTCCTTCTCATCGTGTTCTTGGCGTACGACTGCGGTACTGCGACGTATTTCAGTGGTCTGGTGCAGTCTATCGTCACATAGCGGACTTTGTGACGATGTAAGGATGAAACCACGAAATCCAGGCCAAGTGAACATCTGATTTGCGATTTTGATGCAACATCCATCGACCAGGTTTTAGATCCAGTCATAACTAGTCAATTCTTGTTCCTTCAGACGTGCAATTTCTTTTTCACCCATAATCAATGAAGAAACTGTAAGTGTACACGCCCTTTATATTGTACGAGTGTGCATATACTTCCAAAAGGCAACAAGTAACCTATCTAGTGGCTAATCTATCTTTCTGTTTACACCCCATATATTCATTGATTGTGTATTCGATTGTGGAGTGAAATAAGTAATGTGTTTAGGGAAGTATATGGAGATCAAAGGGCTGCAAAACTCAAACGTCATAAGCGCAGCCAAGCGAGCCTAAATGTGAGATCGTGAAAATTATACGATTGCAGGCAAGATCATCTGTTTTATTATGGATTTGTCATGTTTAGGTCATCACCAGCAAGACCGTTTGATAGTTCCCAGTTCAAAGTCGAGTTGTTTCTCGATTAATATGAGTTACAAGTTTCATCAACAATGATGAATAAAGATATGACACCACAGTGGCTTAAATGGTATTCACTATTTGCCATTAATGGCAGTGCATACTCTTTTGGTGTTATATTTACATTTTAATCCCATTCGACTTTTCTCTATCTAATAACTTTTATATGTAGATAGAGATGAATATCTCTTTTCTTTTGAAAGAGATTCTATATAATAAGTAATTGATATATGTTTCTTCTTCTTTTATATGACTGTCAAGGATGCCGCTTTTTAATATATAAAATTCAAAGAAATCATGTGTACTGTACTCTTGAGCTAATACGAAGTAAGAAACGTTCATGTAGCTAATTTCAAAGATTTGCGGCTTCTTATGTACATGGATAAATTAGAGCGGATTTTTAGACTAATGCTAGGACGAATTCTACTTTTATTATGTATTAAAATATCTTTATACTGACCGCTAAGTAATTAGATCTACAGATTTCCAAAACCTTTAATAATTAGAGAAATAATTTCATTTGAGATACATTTTCAAAATATTTTTGAAAACATATTACCAAGAAACATTAATAGAAGAAAAGAAAATATAAGAGTTCTTTTCTTGACCTATTGTTTCAAATACAAAAGTAGACAATTGAATATACCAAATTTAAGGTACAACCTATTTCAAATGATCATGCGACAAGTGGAAAGTACATCCAGTCTCATCATGAAGCACGCGATATAACCTATGAATAAAATTTGTGAAATTTACCGTGCCAATTATTTTTTTGTTTTGATAATGTAGATGTATATACGATTGTCCGTCTCAAGTGTGATTCCCAAAGGTTGAATCGTAATCTTGTACATATAACTTCTGTAAATAGATTTCACTCGCAATGCAGTTATTAAATATATTGACTGAAACCCTGGTTTAGGCATTAAAGACATAGCTTTTAAAGAGAGAACCAAAATGAAAAACGATACCCATCATGTTTCCACTCACGTGTGCAAAGCCACAATCCTAACAGACCAATTCACGTGAAACAATTCAAAAGTCCAAAATGTGTTTTAAGATTTCATTCATAAATCCACAAACTGACCGGTGTAAATCAGAGTTCTGCAAAAAATTCATTACAATATTATATCCAATGCGGAGTGTGATTAAAACGATACTGAATTTCTAAGAATTACGTTGTCACTAAACAAAATTGATCTACGCAACGATTTTAAGAAAAACTCTCCATGCTAGTCTACAGTACCACTCCCCATTGTCCAAGATTCAAACAAGACCCAAAAATTGTATAAAGTCAATGTTGATACTACTCACTATACGAAACCTGTAGGTGTTGGAAAATATTTACTCTATGGACAAAGAGACAGAGAGTAGTGGCGGCACTTATCCAAGACAACAGTTGATTGGGCAGTGCAAGCGACAACACGACATCAAAGCCCGTTGACATCCACTACAGGAGTCAGCCTTTATTTAAATCCTGCACAGGATCCACGAATACCCTACGATCTTCCCAGTTCAGCGTTGACATTGAGAATTTAACAGTCTGTGTTTCCTGTACATCTCCAGAGTAGGACAGCCGCCGCGGCAAAAGATATCCTGTCCTGTCGTGCTAGAACCTGCGCTGACCACCATCGCTTCACTAACTCCGGTTCAGACTTTCACAACTTGTATATCGGTGGTGTATCTGGACTTCAAGGCATGTTTGAAAGGATGATTAAACATCGGAGTCATGGGACTTTGGAAACGAATAAATATGTGCAACTTGTAGTCACTGACTCGAAATTTCCGATAACTTATGAGATCTCGCTGAGCGTTGACGGCTGAGTCGTTCATCACGCAACTCCTTGGTCGGGTTACTTCGATGCATTGTCCTGGCGATGCGGCGATACAGTGAAATCAGAGTGAACCTGATTCAAGAGTTGAATTGGCATTTGCTTGAAGAAGACGTAGACTAAGGAAGTCGTTCACCGTCGAAAGCTAAAAGCAAGATCAGTTGACCACATCAATAGACGGGAGTACGAGGGTGATGCAACGAGGATTAAACATTGACTTTCAGAAGTTTTACATATTCGTGTGATCGTTCCAGGTGTGTCAGAAGCTGCATTCATCGAGATGGTACAGTTCAGGGACCTCATTAGCCTCGAGATACATGTGAAATTTTCGAGGATCAAGAACCGTTTGTAATTTCTTAAATAATATACACCATCTTCAAAGTAACTCCTAGTAGGTCCCGTTCTAGAACGGAAACTACGGAATTTACTGTTTCCTTGCAAAACCTGCAGCTTCACATGTTCGTTGGTTGGCATGATATTTGTGGCCAATCGCCATCATCACATTCAATAACCATTAAAACATTCATTTGCAATGGTACTAAACAAAGCGTCCTCAAAGTTTTCAACATATGTCTGTACGTTACAGGAGTGCACCCACATGTAAGAAGCTTTGATTGGAGCTGACTCTGACGAAACATGTAATCAGACTGCACAGAGTTTTTCCGCTGACAGAGATTGACGTTTAGCGTTCCTGAGAACTGAACTGTGCTCATGCAAGATATACCATTAACTTAGTTATATTCATGCTGAGAGAAGCGGTGATCATGGTGCCATTCAGTGAGCGTGAGGATGGAAGTGCCTCAATACGTAGAAATATCTTCACGTTCCAGATCAACACATGAGCTCCGAGGTAGAGAAACCAACGAGAGCTTAGAAAATTGTAATTACTTCTTGTAGAAACCATTGTGGAAACATGGGATAATACACGATAAGTTGCAGCATCCATGATTGACAATTTACAACGTGCTACATATGCAGAACAATGCTGACACTTGCAGTGCTTCTCCTTCTCCACCCACAATACGTGACGCGATGATTTCAGTGGTTTCTTGTCTTTGACAACTCTCGTGACATACACTAAGGAACAAATAGACAATATGATCACGTGTTTTCGCAGTTCACTTGAAGGTGAAGATATCAGAACCCAATTTTCAGCAGTACTGGTAAGACATTAAATCCTTTTCTTCTATGCTCATGGTTCTCGATATGTACATCTGTTGCCTTGGATAATCTTTTATGTTTCGCAGGATGTTGCTCGTGAGTCGTTTGATTATGCTTGTTGCACAAAGGCCTATCCAAATTCAGCGTCGCTTGAAGCAAAGCCAGCTTGAGGCTCTGAGCATAACGCCAGTTGTAAGCCCAAATGAAGTCGAAAGGGTAGGAAAGGCTACTCACCGCAGTCCTATGCGCCTCAATCGGCGGGCTATTCAAGCTGTCTTTAATCGTCCTGTCAGTGTATCTATTGGTACTTTGACCGACAAAATTAGTGACTTCTTGACAACTGAAGAATCTTGTAAGGGTGCTGCTTGGTGAAATTTAAATCTTTAAAGAAACTTACTCGACTTGTCCAGAGAGTTTAGGACGGTAGTCCGACTAGTCAGCCGAATTGGCCCCACGATCAAAGTGGCCTCGGACCCAGAAGAAATACTAAGTAGCGGATGATTCTGAAAGCCTCCGTTACTAAAACTTCGTGTAGATAATTCTGGTAGGAAAAGTCTGTTTCATCTCAGAGATGTCTTGTATGTTATGGTATGTTCAAATATTAAGTTTTGAAAAAGTATTAGATTTCCTGACATTAGACCTATTATTGGTTTGGAGGACTGGAAAGAGCCACTTCTGAGTTTGAAAGTACAACACCTGGAGCAGCACACGAGAGACGACTTGATTCTCTTAGACGAATTACCAGACGGAAGTGATATGGATGAATGTCCCGTGAGCTAGATTGCTCTAAATAAGATAGGCTCGATGATCATAAGATGTGCGCCGATACTGCTATGAAGTCAGATCTAATTCAATCTTGGATCACTATTGAATCAGATTCAACACTATGGTGTTTGTAGGTCATATTGCCTTCTCAACGTAAACCAGGGAATGACGAGGTAGAGTAGAATCCCGACAAGTATTTTATCATGGCACTCGTCACCGAGCATTGCTTGCAATGCATGACCAGTCATGCTATACATGCTACGAGTCACGTCGAAAAGTCTACGCAACTGCTGGTAATGGATTCCAGGGCTAAGTTATTGTATAGCTACCAGGGTGATACTGTAAAGCTGCTTCTGAGAACTAGGTCTAGTTCTTGTTCTGGGTGTTTCCAGCTCCCAAATTGCATAGCAACAACTCAAAGAGGAGACATTTTGTCCGTCAAAGTGTTGATGTTTCTTGCGTGCAACACGTGGTTGCAGTTAAAGTGGTTTGACTTCATGACTTCCAGTAGCAACAGTTATTACAATGTATCACAAAAGCAGGTGGACTATAAAGCTTGCCACCGATCCTTAGGCTTCGACACGGTCAGAAAGTGATATATCTGACATCAGCTGTCATTCGTGGTTGGTTGCGTGGAAGTCCTTTCCTGCGTAGGAGTTGGAGCCAAGAATTCATAACAAGCGTTGTCATCTTCAAGATCCTAATACGATTTGGTATATCTTCGACTTCTGATCATCTTCCTATTCGTTAGAACTTGACTGCATCCTTTAGGCGTAGATCCTCAATTAACAAAGTCCAACCATATCCAGAAAGCGATTTTACTCTTGGTTGGCTCAGTCTTCCTTGACTTCTTCAGTCAGCCTTACCTTCGCGATCCAATCTTCTTAGATGCAAGACGAGCAGAGATTGTTCTTCTTCTAATCATGTGGTATCGGATGCGTCTTCTCAAAGCTTGGAAACCTACGTACTGGATTGGACGTACTTTCGCATACTGCCATTGAAGCACCAGAGCTTGTTCGGACCTGCCATCAATATCACCTGACAGTGGAGACAATTAGCCGACTGGTCAGAAGAATGTGCTTCGAAAGATCATTTATGATTGACTTTTGAATATCACAGGTCCAGGGCGGTTTCAAGATAGAAAAGACGACGAAAAAGCACAGAGACAACGAACTTTGGGAACTGCGACAGTCGAGATAAGGAGCGTAGTAATCTTCCAAGCCTTAGAAAATCTAAGTTAGACGACATGTAATAGTAAATTAGCACTGGATTTTCTTCTTAACTATAGAGTTCAATTTAAATACCATTTCATAGGTTAAGGAACAATGGAAACCCTTACATTTATTACTTCAAAGATCCAAGGGACAATATTTTATTCAAATAAGAAAAAATTGCATGTATTCAATCTCTCTCGTGCACATAAAAGGACATCATGCAAAATGCTATTAGTAGCTGAAAGAACACTTTCCATCCTAATATGTAATGCAACCTTGCAAGATAAAAATGGAAACAGGTATAATCATGCATGATGATAGAGATATCATAGATTTTTAGTAGAAGATCAAAATCACATAGAACTGTTATATGAGAACAATTGTATAATTTTCTTGAACAATTTCTTTATATTCACTTTCGTGTATAATGTAGAAGCGTACTGTAGTGCGCTTGAATTCATACTGTACAATTATCATATATTATTTCTCAAAGTAATATTTTCAAATCACTTCAAATTTTATTAGTGAGCTATATTTAACTACTTGTTAGGGGAAAAATTACAAAAAAAAATTGGAAAAATTCCAAGTGATATCATGGAAAAAAAAGAAGTGAATCTTAGTGATCGATACAAATTTAGAAGTTACTTGGAGGTCTAGTATACCAAAGAAATCCAGATTGATATAATCATGATGATAACAATGCATGTATGAGCATGTTATTGTAATTCTAGATTTAAACCATGCTCATAAATGACTACTATTGTGCATCTTGCTAGTTTGGAGTTTAAAATACATCATTGATACATATAAGAGTTCACTTTGATCATTTTTCTATATATTTTAATAAACTATCAATAAAAAATTAATCTTTAAGCTTAATAAAGCTGATACTCTAGATATTATAACAAACATGTTTCTTTGTAGTAATAATGAATTATTATTTTTGGCTATTCATTTTTTCTTTAAATTCTCACATCTAATTGAATTTATAATTAATTTATTTGATTCAATTTTCATCTTTGAATACTAAAATTTCAAGAATAATAACTTTTTTTATGAATGTAGTTTTTCAACGTGATAATTAAATTATCAAAGATCGAGGAAATATGTGATTCATCTCGATGACATAACATGTATATACATCATATCCACATTGAAATAATTTTTTTATCAAGTTATTGGACGTAATTATTTAAGTTAATTTTAAATCAGTTTTATTTATTGAAAAATTATGTTTTAAACAAATTATATTAAACTTAAATAAATTAAATAATTTTTTGATATCAAAATGAAAAATTTTGAAAAAAGAAAAATTTGAATTATTTTTAGTTTTTCTATTTTGGTAAAGGTCTGTGTAAGGTCCTGTACTGTTCGAGACCGTCCTAGCACCCTCTCTTACTGAAATTAACGTCCAGCGCTATGAAAATCCTCAGATCAAATAAAGAAATTCTCCAACATCGATGAGAGATGTGGTCCGTCGGGAGCTTCTGCTAGGGATCGTCTCTTACAAAGATTACCATATTAGATACTTGTATCAAATAAAACTTTAACACATGGGATGGTTTTGAGAGACTCTGGAAGAGACTCTCCTGTTCGGTTTGATACATATTTATTTAAAAAGATTTTTCAAACTTGATGAAATTAATGGATGAGCATTGTATCTGATATAAAATGAATACATCTTTGTAGATGCTATTTTAGATTAATAAATGTAAATTTCAAAAGAGTTAAAAGAGTATGTTATTATTGTTATCCTTGTGAATCTATGTAACATACTCTTTATAATTTTATTTCTATTTTGATCATCAATTTAACTATGATAAATCATTTACATTGTTAATTTTGTTTTGAAAAAATCAAAGAAAGTTTTTCAAAACAAAATAATGAAATGAGTAACTCCATCGATGATTATGACTTTGAAAAGTAAATCCCAATTTGAATTTTAATATTCCAGTTGAATTATTTTCACAATATCTTAACGTATTTTTGAAATTATCCTTCAAATTGATTACTTTGTTTGAATTTTCATCTTTTATAAAATTGAAACAAAATAATATAAGAAAATTTTCTTTAATATATATTTTTTAGATATAAAAAATTCATGTGGAATAATTAGTAGTAATTAAAACTTTTTTCTTTAATATTCTTATTTTTAAGAAATTCACTCTTTTAATGCACTAATGATTTATTAATTTTTTGGCAATAATTTTTTTCAAAAATATTGACCAAAATCCTTATAATTCACATGGTTGTGTGTTAATTTTGCTCAAAAGCTTTAAATCTTAAGGCTTCCATTTGGCGTTTGCATCACACAACTTCATTCCAACAAATCCGGGTGGATTTATTGTTGCACACTTACCTGCAATATGGATGAAATGATCCCGTAGTGAGATATTGAACTTGGATGGAACAATAACAGTGCAGAAGCAAAGTGCTTTATATATTGAATCGATTAGTTTGTTGCGGAGCTTTATAAAAAATGTCCAATTACTTAAATCATGTTAATGTTTGCTAATATCATGTATGACGCAGTGAGTTCCCGCTCCACAAGCACTAGCAAAGCAAATGTCAACACCATGCCCGAGTCCAAAGTTCAGGAGCATTTTTCTTAACATTGCTGTTATCGAGCGGTTCGAAACTAAGTCGTTACTACCAGAAGTATTGCAAAATTAGTGGAAGCATATTGAATGGTCTGAAGAATCTACTTTTCGTGTTTTGTCATGGACTTTTTTGAATATTTTTACTAGAAACAATGTCCATCAAACCTAGACGTGAGAATAAAAGAGTTGATGCCAACGTTAATGTAAACTATACAAGTACAAGGACAGATTTGAGATATATATTGACAACACATCCTTTGTTGATCGAGATGGATCGAAACCAAATGAGGAGGGTTGAAGATGTCTTATATAATACGACAAAGAATTTGAACACTCTAAAACTCAAAAGTTTTCTTATTTTAACAAGACATCACATTTATAGATCATCAAAGTTCATGTAAAAACAACTATTAAGGATCAAGTAATGGTCATGTTCATATAGAATAGTTTGTTGTTCAACACTCAATAAAATAAGGAAAAACATCTTGGATTCCTTCAGGTGTATATGAAAAGAAATGAAAGCCAACTTACTAATATGATATACATCAGAAGATCAAAATTAAACTTCGGATAGTTAAAAGAGACAATAAGAAAATGAATGTGTAACCGCCATTGTCAATGGAATTACTTATCAAAAAGGTTTGTCCTTACCAAGAAAGAAGAAACCCACAATTGATTTCAAATGGAACTTTTTACCAACAAGGTTTGTCCTTACAATGAAAGATGAAACCCACATTTGTTTTCAACTATGATGTTGTTAGACTTCATTGATCGAAATAGAGTTGTATTGAACACCATTGAAGTTAATTTGGTTTTGAAGATACTAGAGATAGATAATTGCATCATGTAAGCTTTAATTTGTTACCTGCAAACCTTACCTGCAAAACCTCTTTCATTTTATTATGATTGCCTCTTTTACATATTTGTTAATATTAATTTTTTGCAAGATCGCATTAAACATTCACAACGACAGAAAGAGCACATTAAGCCTATATATTATTCATCGGTAAATTAAGTCTTGATTTACATTGTTTTTACATTTAGTCATTTTTTTTTTATCAAATTGATTAGCTTAATCACTTTTCATTATATATTAAATGTTTTTTTCCTAATAATTTAATCTTAAGACTTCTGTCTTTCGTATAACGTTTCATAAAAAATATTTTTTAAAAAAACAAATAATTAATAAATAATAACTATCAACTTGATAAATATAATAAGTTTCTATTATGTTCAAATCAATGCATACAATTTATAATTAAGAAAAAAGTTTCGTCTCAAAATTAATCTTACATGTAATCTTGAATTTAGAAAAAAAATGTATTAATCAATTCATACTAAAGATTAAAAAGTTCAAATCCATATGGATTTGATGATTAAGTCATATTCATTGATATGTTTTTATAAAGCTGAAAAATTCTTCTGCAATAGTTTTAAAAATCAGATTTTTTGATTTGATTTTCAAATTAAATGGAATTCTTTTTGTAAAATATAATTTTGTGTTGAATTATAGAATATCTCATGAATATTAATCTAGAAATTTTGAAAAATTATCAAATAAAATAATATATTTATTTAAAAAAATTTAAAATGGATTAAAATTTTGAAAGTCACATGAATAAAATTAAAAGACATAAATAAATTATACATCAAATGATAATTGTATAATGTCTTCATCAAGAATTGTAATTAGATTTTTTGTTTTTCAAATCCAATATTGTTAATTATATTTTGTCTTGACATTTATTTTTACATTTACCAAGTAGTCAATTTTTAAATTTTTTTTGACAATTAAAAACATTGTTTGTTATCATAAAACATATCAAATCTTTATTCTTCAAGTATCAAAATTTATTTAAAGCCTTGATAGATTTAAAATTTTTGAAAATTTACAATCTTTCTAATATTTTTTAGGCAAAATATTGATTCAAATCAATATTTCATATGAGCAATCTATAGGTTGTAAGAGATAATCTTATGTTTAAGTTTTCTAGATTTATGTCTGTTTTATTCCACATGAATCACTTATGGTTGAAATTCGGTTCTTATGATAAAAGATTTATATTAATGTCTTCGTTTTTTCCAGTTATATAATTTAAACTGAAATTTGATATCCATGAATACTTATTATTTATCAATATATATGTCATTATATTTATATATGCATATTAGTTTCTCTTCCTAGCTATATATTTAAAATTATATTGATTTTGCTGATGTTATAATTTCAACAATAAACTTAAAGCCTCAATTCATTACAAGTTACACTAGGTGATTATTTTAAATAAGAGTTTAAAAAATGGAAATATCATATGTTTGATACATAAATTTGAAGCATATATGTATCTGTAATCCAAATTTATTTTTTTTTATGCAAAAATGAACTATACTAATCTACATCTATTGATAAATGAATGTCATGAATTATACGTAGATGATCATTACCTATAATCTGATTGTTTTTATAAATTTTTTCGGTATAATTAATATTAAAAAAAATTTAATATATTGACAACATAATGAAAATGATCCTGAGTGCAGAAAATGCTTAAGTGTACCCTCTAATAAGACGCAAACACATTAGATATCATTTAAACCAGATGTGCGATATTTAGAGAATATATATATATTAAGATAAGTTATATTTATTTGAGTTAGCCATAGTTAAAAAATAATTCGTTACATGAGAAGATTGAAATTAAAGATAATATTTTCGATAAATTATGAAAAAAATACATTCAAATTTAAGTATTTAGAAATTTCTTGTAAATATGAAGCAAAAAAATTAACGTATAAATTTGAACTGAATGTTGTTTATTGAAGAGTTTTTAGTCTTCCTATAAAAGATTATGACTTTTCTTGTTCATGTATATTTTTATTTTTTCACATCGAATTTAGTATATCATTTTGCGTTTAAAAAACCTGTTTCATTCTAGATACATAGTTTAAAATCTCAAATTTTACTCAATATTAATTTTGAAATGATTATTTGTAAAATTTTAATTTTTTCATGATATTATTTCATAGTTCAGGCTAATTATTCCTCATTCTAAAGAAGAAACTATCTATCATTGGTCATAGTGAATGTATTAAATAGAGTAGTGCTAGTGCTTCGATACAAGGAGACTCTGAGGCTGCTGATGGCCGAAATATATTGGGGGTTGTGGATATGGATCTATTTTAAATCAAATGTAGATGATCAATGTAGAACGTTCAAAAACGTTTGTGAACGTTTTCATCGTTCTTTTTGTTCTTAATACATTCTTTGAGTCCGTGGAGGGCAACGATTGAGTATTGACGAGTCAATTCGTTTGAATGTCAAACGCATGTCGGAAGAAGGAATCCCATTGGAATCATTTTGGTGATGTTTTCAAAGCCTTAAATTTCAAAACCAAGAGATTGAAGTGCATTCATTACAATCAAATCGTTTTTGTCAGCAGTCATAACTTAAGTACTCATGTATCTAATTGCACTGCGCCTTCTCTGATTCGTTTTGGCCATTTGGAATCCATTCTTGCCATCTCTTCAGTCTTCATGAAGTCGGACTTCCTCTCAGCAATGGCCCCAACAATATAGCCCGTGTCTCATTATCGACTGAGGAGCGCTTCTTGAATGATTTGGGAATGAAGGTCCAACTTGCATTTACTGCAACGGAGAAGAAAGGAATTAATTGAGCTTTGGCTGACGCGATGAACAAGAGGGCGACTCATTTTCACATGTTCAATCCACATATATGGCAAGAGTTTTTCAAATTCTTAAACACATCGTTAAAGACTTCTTCCACTACACATTTGCTATTGGAGAAATACACCAATGAGCAAATTGTGATGGGGAGACAACTTACACAAGCTGCTCGCGTCATCATGGAATGGATGATGCCACCAACATGTTGTTTGGTAGCATGTCTAACATCATTGCAAATGATCCTCGTCCATGGTTCGTTGAGTACCTAAAAGATGATTAGAAGAAGGAGTTAGCGGAAGAATTGCAAGTCAAGGTTGTCGCCTTCATACAACATCTACACCCATTAATCGAGAAGAAAATCGTTACAACATTCATATCGGACTCTTGCAATGTGATGCGTCTACTTTGCAAACTGCTTCTATCTCATGATCATGTGGATTACATGTATGGATGTGGAGCGCATCCACAGAACAATTTCTGCGACTATCTTATAAAAATGACCTTCTTCTAGAAAGTATTCAAGGAGTTCCTTGTCATATTCAAGTCTATTAAGAATCAAGGCTTTCTCAACAAGTGCTTTAGCATACTATGCACCGAGATCGTTGGTAAATCGTATAGTATGCTCCTTTAATCGGCATCACGATGTATTTAAACTATATAACCTGCCATCTCATGATGGTTAAGCGTCTGATTATCAAATTGACGTTGATCATCAAAAGCGATAAAGAGTAGTGTGGCATTGATTAGACATATCAACTTTTGTGTGAATTCAAGCGGATCATTACCGACTCACAATTCTGCCGCAGCGTCAACTCTGCAATCGATCTCTTCCATCCGATCTGCATATGTATCGGTATGACAATGGCAACGGTCTACGCCTGTTTCATCTTCATTAAAATCTACGTGCATATTCACTCCAATCTGCATGATGACCAGTGCAACAAGATGTTTGAACAATTGATCTATTGCTAGAACAACATTTATTTTCTGGTCCGTGCTCTCTCCTTCGTTTGTGGTCCATTTTTTCATGATATGCGTCACAGTGTGACAAAAGATTTTGGTATTGAAGTTGTTGAGCTTGACAATGGATCCATCAGCACGCAATGTCGAGAGGCAGTCAAGCAACTGGCGTGAAGATATGCAGATTCAACCATTGGTTCTACTAATGACTACGATGACTACATGCTAATCTGTGTGAGGGACGATCAGTTTATGAGCGATGCGCGAGCTTTATGTGATTATAGCATCGTAGTATTTGGAGTCAATTGAAGAATCGATATTCAAAGCTTGCACTCATCATGATCAAAATATACTATGCACCCGGTTCGACAGTTGGCGTTGAGCGCGAGCACAAGGTTGATAAGCGAGTGCATACATCGCGCCACAATCGTTCTAGAGCCAGCAAAGTTGAGCGGCAGGTTGTAGTGGTGCACAATGCTTTGATCTCTAAAATAAAATTTCCTGCCAAGTGCCAAGGCTTTGAGAGATTCATATCAACTCTTGGTAGGTAGGTCGAAGAAGGCAAAAAAGTTCAAGCATGACTACAAGACGAACCAAAGAAGGCAACGGAACGACTTCAATGCGTCAAAGATGGCGAGAGCAACAAAAATGACGATGTGGATTTCATTCTACTTTTGCTGAATGAATTGAACAAGACGACTTGGAGAGTGTTATTCTAATCGGTGGATTGGCCCAATACATCCTTGATGACATTCTGTTCTGTAAGACCGGACATTGTATGTGTAAATTAAAACTAGAAGTAGTCAAGGAACTAATCATGGTTAGGATAGTTATGACTAAGTCTAACTAGTTATAACTAAGTTCATCAAGTTATGACTATTTTAAGCTATAATGTCAATACTTGGCGGAATAACTAAGAAGTTCTAGAAAAATTTGAGTGAGCACTTCTATTTGGTCTTGTACAAAAATCTAGATTCCAAGATAAATACTTTTGACCTCATGTTTAATTTTGATTGGTTTGAATAAGTAAGGAATACATAAACTTCCCTCTTAAGTACGCATCCGTTTATGTATGCATCCCGGATAACTACGCAAGTTTTTTCCAAAAACACACAGATCAAGTTTAGGGTTAACAATGTAAATTCTAAATATATGCGTAAACTTTTCACGGATCTTTCATGTGAGCACTCTAAGAAACAATATCATTAAGCTGCGTTCATTAGATACAAAAGCCCAGGTCCATGGGCGATTTCCGAGAAGTAGTGGATTGAAGGCATTGAAAAATGTCAATCCTCATACGAGCGCGGTGAGCTACTTCAACGGATCACTCCAACTACAATTCGCGAACCTATACTTTGTGTATGTATATATTTTTTACCACAAAAAAATTTCATAGCTAATTTAACATTTTTATTTAAATTTCAGGTAGTATTTGGAGCTATTATTATTCAACACAGTTAGGCGATATTTAGTTCAACATGTCATGAATTCTATATGAGGTTTCAACTAAAACAACTCTACACACAATAATAGAAAATTAAAACTTGAATTTTCTGCTCTACTCTTTACTTGGAGGTGGTATAGTCTCGTGATGCAAAGGGGAACCCATTAGACTCTAGAAATATATTTGCTTCACTGACTTTTCTTATAAGATAACAAAACTTTAAAGTTGAGCTCTTTCAGCGATAGGAAAATACAATGTCTGTAGAAGCAAAATTTATTAGAAAGTTCTAGTCTTGGACTCGCAAGTTAAAACTAAATCTGCATTCTCCCATATCCGACTTCAGATTTCAAAGTGACAGTTGGACCTTGCTTTGAAAGTACCTATTTGCTAACTACGCACCTCCCAGTTAAGTACGCAAAATCATCTTGATCAATTTGCGTACTGAACTGAGAGATTACTGTACTCCATTGGTTAGACTAAGTCTAATGTTCACTTAGTGGCAAATGGAGGTTCTAGAAGTTGGAAAGACACAAATGATATGTCGCCACCTCAATCTAGGAATCGGTAAACATTAGAAGCTTTAGGTTTAGGAGGTTATTAATATGTGGCAACATGTCACGTATTGAAAACTAGTCAAACTTACTTGATTTTTCTTTGTAAAAGTAAGTTAGATAAGAATTACCATTTGTTACTATGGTAAATTCTAAAGTAGTATATATAGAGAGGTAGAGAATAGACTCTCAAGCAAGTTTGAAGAGGTCATATGTAGAGACTTGTTTTATATATGAAAGAGTGACAATTTTCAGTACCTTAAAGTATCGATGTGTGTGTGAGTTGGAGTGATACCTTGAGGCATTGTGTGAGAGTATGTTTGGGCTATGAGTATCAGGTGAAATTTTAGTCTTCTAGAACCATGATGAACTACCGCAAAGTCATGTGAGATAAACTTGAGTGAGAGTAGCAGTTCTTCGAAACTCAACCTTGTAACATTGAAGGATTGTTACTTGAGTACTTAGTACCAACTTTTTTTGAAAATCTAGATTTTTTTTATAAAAAAAAGTGGCTTGAATCCTAACGTATTTTAAACGTTTTAAAACATTCAAATTTTTATTGAATAGAAAAACAAATGTATTTAAGCTGTAAGTCAAATCTTCTTTTTCCTCAAATGTAAACCTCAAGGGCTCTCGTCCTCTATGCTCTTCTATGGCGCCACAGAATTCCTTCCCCCTGCCATTGGGTATTGCACACAGCAGCTTCCTCCAAGGTCAATCATTCACTTCAACGTTGCAAGTGCTCAAGTTCATGCCGGAAGTGAAATTGCGCATAGATTGGTCTTGCATCTTTTGCTCCAAAATTTGGACCATGGATTTTGAGTTTGCGCAGCATACTCTTCTTCCTCTTTGCAGTAGCTAGCACTGAAAAAACTCGATTTGTCTCTACCCTCGCCTTACTCCGATTCCATGCACAATGAGATGAAAAGTTTGCAGATTTATAGAAGAAAGGCAAAACCACCATAGATATATAGCAAACAGGTGAACAGCCCTTGGTCGCGAGCTCTCTTTTGTAAAATATAGTAAGGTGAGGATAATTAACCTAAACTGAGGGATAACTAGCCGCTTACTTAAACAACATTATTAGAAAATATTCAATTAAGACTGAATATCATTCTGAAGACTTATCTATAGGACATGGATGGATAAATATGTTGAATAATTTTTATTATACATTTTTTTCATGGTAGTAAATATGCAAGAAATTTCATGTATAATATTCGATATGATAGTTATCAAAGTTTTCTTTTTTTGATTAAGTTTGACTAGTTTTTTATAGTTTATTTTGAATTATCAAGATATAGAGCATATTTTTAGTTTTCTTCTAGCAAATTGACCAATTATCCTACGTTACAGTAATATATAACATGTATAATTGTGAAATCTTTGCTTGATCATTCATTATGTCTTTATCAACTTGCTTGATCTATCTTTTTCATAGCAAGGATATTTTTTTTGGCTTGATTTATCTATTTATTCTATATATATTACTGTTTTGAATGCAATAAAAGTCTATCTCTCGAGAATCTTAATCACATATGCATATATAAAGACGTGGTGTTGACATTGACATTTCACATGTAATGGATAAGCTTAGTATTGCCTTCCATTCAGCTCCATTAGACTCCAACTTACTTATAGTGTACTTGTTTGTTACATTGATTAATTGAATGAGATTAAAATCCATCCTCATGGATAGATCACAAGTGAAGTGGCCATTATTTGATAGTAAGTCTTAGATAACATGGCTTGAGCCAAATTTAATGATGATGAGAGGATATATAATCCATACAAAGGTAGGCAATTTTCCAGAATAACATACATGATTGGATGTGATTTTTCAACCATGCTAAGACAATCTTAATAGATTTCAAGGTCAAGAAGGAACATGACTGAGTTCCAAGTGTTAGTCCAGGCGCAGGCTCATCTTAAAGAAGAGGTGTCCATTTGCTCTTCGTTGTAAAAGACTTTGACTGTTAAGCCAATTTGACGCAATCACATCAGTTTCCTACAGGAGCTGGGTTTGTTGAGTTGTAAGGCAGTTAGTGGCCATGCAACAAAATTCTTCCGTTATCAGCTGAATTTTTCTTGATTGTTCTTTCAAGGCTCAAAAGGGTCATTCGGACAAAGAGAGGAATTTTCTCATACAGAGTTAAACCTCCCAATAGTGTCACCTCGTGTGAGTGACATCCTCTCATTAGTGACATGAAAATGAAGAACCATTAGTTTCTAATGGAAAATTTTATGCAATAATAGCAATACGTCACTATTGTTAATAGTGTCATTAGAATTTTCAATAATGAATGTGTTGAGCTTTAATTGCTATCATAATTGTCAAAAGTCTTTGTTTAGAGTTAAAAGTCTTCTATAAAAGATTGATTGATCTATCCTTACATTTAAGATTCCAACTCTCGACTGAAATGAAAGCTTCTCTCAGTGCTCCATCATGCTCGACGGTTCAGTGCACGATACAGATCTGTAGCAAGGTTTTGAACTGACAATCAAGTTCAGATATGTTCACGATCTATATGATATGTTCACGAGCACCTTCATAGTACATACTTTCTGTATGCATTGACTGTATCGTAGAACTACCCAAATTTCAAACATAGATAGATCTGCTTCTGGTGAAACGCGAGCAATTTAACATTCTTATCAAAAGGTGAACATACAGATATGTTTACTGACTGGGTCCTGAGCAAACGAAGCTGTGTCTTGTATAATTCTAGGGTGAACATATGTACAAAGTGCATCTTGTAGTAAGTTCGTTATTCTGCATGATGCATCTTTCGAGGCCATTCTATATCGGACTATTCTTTCCTGCAAACCTTTGAGGCATAATAACAGATATAACTCAAGTTTTTGAAGTTCAAAAAATTGAATGTGTATCCAATTTTGTTTCTCCGTCCACTACAGACTATGGGCAAGCATTTCTGAAAAATGTACTGATCAGCGTTGTTTCATCTTCTAGATGATATGGACAAATGAGATTGAGTATTTACAAAGTGAACTTTCTATATGACCCAAAAACGACTGCCCATCTAAAGCGGATTGTGAGCATCATCTGAACTACTTCAGTATCAAGAACGGAGACAAATCTCAGCAATAACAAGCTGAAAGGCCAATGTAAACACAAAAACACTTCACTGTTCACTTTTTGTAAACATAGAAAGTGAACATTCATCCACAAAATCTCAGGTACAGAACTGTACTAATCTCTGTACTAAACATCCATACTCACCATCACTGTGGTGTTAACATCTCGATATTCACGAATATGCAATACAGAAATTTTCATGGAGTTTCAAAAGACTAATTAGTTAGCAAGCAAGGTACACACATGAACACTGCTGAAAATTAGGTATATTGAATCATAGAAATACAATTTACAGTGTGATTGTCGACTGTCTCAAGCTTCTAAATTTTTCAATGTTCTGTTGATGTATCAAAGGACGACGAGCTCTTTGGAGATTGAAAAGCAGCGTACTCTGTAATTCTGTAGATAAAAATAATTCGATGGAAAAAAATTAATCAAATCAGTGATTGCTTGATTCGCTTGCTCTACTGTTACCAAAGGCAAATGTCACCAAAATCATACTCATTCGAAGCACTATCACTGTGCAAGAGATTATGTTGCTCTAAAACCGATTTGACGATGCTAATGTCGTCAATATTATCATCACCAGTATTATCAGCAGCATCAAGGTCAATAAGCTCTTCAGCAACTACTTCTATACTTGAGTCATCAAGACCCAAGGACGCTGAAAAAGAATCGTTGAGTCGAATTTCTTGAAGAGTTTTCATCAAATCATCCAGAGCCTAATTTGAGCTGCTACTGTATCTATCTATATCCTGATTCGAAATTACGTTAGATACAAGAGGTAGACAGTTGGCTTTAACAAAACACCTTCGAATAGTATTTTCCTCTATACTATCCGATGCAGATTTTACCCAACCAAGTACATTCCGTAGATGGGTATGATCGTTGATCGGAAACTGAGAATAAAAAGCACGTTCACTCGCCTGCCACATCTCATACTCAGACATTAAATGATTAAGTTGAGCACGACGAAAATGAGCTTTAAAAGATCGTATGACACCTTGATCCAGAGGTTGACATTCGCTAGTAGCATTTGTAGGAAAAAAAATGATACACAGATTTTCAAACCTGAAAAAAGATTATGTTGATCCCGATGGGTCTAAAATCTTAGACGCACAAACGAGAGACGAACAGTTGTCTTGAAGTACGTAGAAGATGCAGTGTATGTCCTTGGATCTTAGACGCACGAACGAGAGACGAACAGTTGTCTTGAAGTACGTAGAAGATGCAGTGTGTGTCCTTGGCAATTTTGTTGTACTTGTGAAGCAAACGCATGTAGGAAGATGTATTTTGCCAAGCTTTAGCTTGATGATCATAAATAATTCCGAACGCCTTACTTATGTCAGGAATATCTTTCAAAGCACCTGGACGAGCACTCTTCGTGATCACCTGCGTCATGAACTTTTCACCTGAAGCACTAACTTCAAGCGTCAGTGTAATTTGTTCTTTACTTCGCTTCACTCCACGACCATCTGAATTGACTGTGTAGTACGATCTTGATGACGTCGTGCGATGCTGTAAAGCTGACTCGTCAATGTTAATGATGCATTCGAGTGATACGTCGCATAACATTTCACGAATTTGTTGCAGACGTTTCTCCACTTCCATGACACTAACGTTGTTCTGTTCTCCGCACCTCCTCTTACTCGACGTTGAAATGCGCTTCAAATACTTCTCCAGCCATCCATTACGCGCAACAAATGATTGTAGAGAAATTGTATCTGAAGATGTCAAACATTCTGCAAAGTCGAGCAAAATTTTGTCTCGAAAAAACAGAGCCTTCTTCTTCAGCATCTCACCCATCACATTCAGCGTGGGCACATCGATCTCAACACGAACATGCCATTGTTGCACCATTTCTGTAAGAAGTTGAACTCGTGTCGATGTAGATATCTTTTTAAACCGATCTAGATTTGATTCTAACGACACCTGTTTGATAATTTCTCTCTCTTTCCAGATTTTCGAAACAGTTATACGTGCCACCGAAGATGCCGATGCCGCTTTATCATGGGTGGCTCCGGGCTGATTCAGAAAATCGAAAACTTCGAGCTTTGTCTTCACGTCCAAACGCTTGCGTTTAGACATGAGTGAGTAATAACGGATGCAGATTAAGAGAAAAAAAAACTCCCACCAAACAGGAACAGATTGCGTCGCGAGAGAAAAAATTGGCCACCTAATGCATAACAACAGTGACAGATCGCAGCGAGAGAGAAAGAAGCCCTCACTGAACGCACTGTGACAGATCGCAGCGAGAGAGAAAGAGGAGCCCAGCAAACGCAAATAACGCGGGAAAAAATATGACATCCTCTTGTGAGTGACACCTCCGAATAGTGACATAAAACCCTAGAACGGTTATGTGTCACTATCGGGAGGTTTAACTCTGTAAATGCAAGCCTTTAATAGTCGAGATGCTTCTCTCTGCCTCGGAGCCCGGTCATTGTGCTGGGACCGAGTGATCAACTGCTCTGAAGTCATTACTGATTCCCTTATTGACGTGGTAATCCCTGTCTATTCTTTCTTTCTCTTTGTCTGAACTCGTCGACAATTATACATATGGTCAACTTTGGGATGTGCGTGCATTCATTAGCAACTGACAGGGCATATTTCTCTTTCTGCTGTTGCAATCCAAGCAAAGTATTCTTGAGTTTTTCGAGTTCTCTGCCTCCAGTTGCAGGGAGTGAAGTTGGAATCACTTCAAGCTGTCAGCATCGTCGGAGCTAAGCTAGAGATCATTCTTGCTGTTGAAAGGATATTTAAGTTACGTACATTCTGGTTGTCAAGATGTAGATGAAGACCAGATGCAAGGCTTCCAGAATCTGTGCTTCTCTAACACATGTCCATCTTCATTTGACTGAGTCTTGATCACTTGACTGGAGTTTCATTCACTCCAGTCCAAGGGACAATGTGTATTGAAGGATCGATACTAAACGAAACATTAATACAAAAAATAATAATTGCAAGAACCAGCTGGCTTTGTCCAGTAATTGTAATGCCGAGAAATCAAGATTCGTAATGTCTATAAGTAAACTACTGACAATTATATTCCTCTTTCCGTTCGTGCTGACACTCTGCCACCAAAGTAGTTAATCCTCACGTGTTGTATTTTTTTTCTCAGCGACAACATCCGTTCTGCGCAGGCCCTCTGCAGGAACGAGTATATTTTTTTCGAGATTTCTGACTCTTCAGCCTTTCATTTGATTCTTGAGAGTTTCTCTACTGCTTCTGATGTGCAAATCTAGTATTTGTTTCTACTGTCAATGGCTGAGAACTTCAGCTTGTCATAAGCCGTCTGCAGAAATTTCGACTGAGAATTCAGACTTCCCAGTTAGTTATTCATTTGATTATTGAGAAGTGATTCAACTGCTTGTGGTACATTGCATTGCTTGTGATACAACTGCTTCTAGCACATTCCAATTTCATGATTGACGGTTAAGAAGAACAAAGTATCCTCCACAAATCCGCAGATGGAGATACCAATTACCATGTTTTGAAGGAAAGCTGCATGTATTCGAAATAATCTGCACGATTCTATGTTCATCCCCTGTCAATGTTTCTAACCACCTGAACCCATCCTTCAACTTCTTCAAGGATGATTTTCAAGACCTTGATGTGCATATATTTTTGAAGACATACGGACTAAATCAATGAGCATCCTGCTCAAGCAGTTGAGAAACTTTCTTCAAATTGTCCTTTGAGCTCTAAATAATAGCGTGCAGACAGAGCGCTATGGATCAGAACTGTATGGACGAGACCGGTAACGATCTGACTGATCTCCGTATATCATATGACCTGCTAAAGCTTAATATGGAAGTCGATGACGACGACCAAACTAAACATGATTCACAACTTCTGATGTGTGATCGTGAATAGTCAATCAGGGCGCTCAGAACAGCCTTCTGCGTATGAAACTCCGATTGAAAGTATATATGTCATCGAAAAAAAACGGATTGAAGGAGAAAAATATATGTTCTTAATCCTGTCACATCAATACATTTGACGGGAAACTTGTGGCGATACACTTTCTAGTCTTCACATATCCTACAATCTACTCTGAGGGCAGTTGCTTCTGGACTCTTAACAGATTAGATTAAGAGCTTCCTGCAAGGCCAACAACTGTGTAACATTTGACTAGCTGATAATTTCAAAGAAAACCTTGGAGTATAAGCAAGACCACAGCTCCCTTTAACTCCCAAAAAGAGAAACTTGAGCTGAGAACCGAGTGGTTACCGTTACTAGACAGACACCTGCCGAAAAGAAGAAGTGGATGAAATTGCGGTTTTGCTCGCTGCATGCCCCGCCTAGATAGATCAGAATAATAAGATTTCAGATTCTCGGGACCTGGTACTGAAATGTGTCAACTCAGCAGCCACCATGAGCGAGCAGATAAGAAGTAAGCTACCTATAGTGTGTCTTGTAGCAACCTCGGAATGAGAAAACTGGTATTCTCCGGATGTGCACGAGGCACGGAGTCACACAATATAAATATTAATAGAAAGGTGGGCCATTGCGCATTGTCACAGACGGTGGCAAGGTGGCGCTGGGAGAGTCTGGGATAAGCAAAACCTCGACACAAAAGTTCGTCTCTTTTGGGCAGCCCTCATGTTTTAACGAAAGCAGAGATTAGAATACAACGTGCGATGTTCTCACACGTTGTGGCTTGTGGCTTATCGAGACAGTCAAAAAATATTTGTTTACGTTTTGGGACACCGATGACAAAGTCCACGAAACTCCTCTCTCTCTAGGTCTGCCTTGACTCGGAGGCTTTGACGACATCCAGTCGTGTGGATATTTAGCCGTAGTCAGCCTCTAGAAGTAGATATGCCATATGCGTCCTGACTTCGCTCGAGACTAGTACAGTTCCGTAGACACGTAGAAAAGATCTTGCAGAACTGCAAACCTTTCGAGGAGAAGCCGGGTCCCGAACTTCATATTATGGACAAGTAGCCTCCGGTGCCAGCGATTCAAGTGTGTGTATCGGTTCTTTGTTTTACCAAAGATTTGCATTTCAAGGGCAGCAGTTCGGGTGTACCTAGTTATGATGGTGACGTTACAGAGAACAGTGTTTCTAGTAGTGCTCATCATTTATCTCTGTGCATCTCAGTCGTCATGCCGTTCTCTAAATATCAAGACATCACTGCAAGTCGGTACGTTCCTGATCCCTCAGAATTCTCTTGTATATTGAGTGTTGAGGCTTTGATATGACAGGTCAGTGATGAATCTGATTTGTTTTGATTTCTATCTTCTCTGCATCCTGCATCTTGCGCAGAAATCGGAGTACATGATGAACAGGTCGAGATTTCATTCGAGAAAGGAGTTAGAAATGACTTCGATATTGATGGTGCATGTGAAGACTTCTTCGTAGAAGATCCAACTGTAGGTGTCAATTATTTGCAACAGCAGTAACTGTTACTACACATTAGATGGCTTCGTTTTTTTTTTTGGAGTTTGGAGTATCCGTTCACGTAAGCCTAGTAAAGTCCTTGACAACAGATATTGCTGCCGTTGCTATCAATTGTTTTCTGCGTAGTATTTTCTCTAGAGGGCTTGTTGAATCGAGGAGGACAAGGCAGCGAGGAAAATAGCATTGAAGTTAAAGTTTTTGTTTTGCAGGATTGTCCCAAGATGAGATCTCGGATTGAATCTAAGATGAATTGAAGGATTCCTCAAAGAAGGATGCAAGAGAAGAAGTTAAAGAGCTCTCTGCTCATGGTCACTCTTTCGACTTTCCACAAGTGAATTAGAAGTTGTGCGGAACATGTTTTTGTATCGGGGGTTTTGAACCACCCTGCGGGTAGGGAATTAGAAATTATGGACAGCCCTGTTTAAGTTTCGAGCTCGCGTCCTCGCTTTCAATCAATAGTTGATAGAAATTCGTAGCATTGTACAGCAGACTTGTATTATTGTAGCGACTGGAAAATTTTCTAAATTTCTTTTAGGAATTATCCTCCTTGTTGTAAAAATCAAAGGCTTCAAATAAGCTAGCATTATGACAAAGGCACTCAAAATTTCAGTATAATGGTCAGAAATCAACCCCGTTGTATGAGCTTCCATCGACATCAAACCTCCTCTAGATACAATTATGGATTCACTTTGTCAGTGTCTTTGTTGATGTCAGTCTGTGAAGTACTTTCGACAGCTTGTAACAAATAAAAAACATGATGTTTACTACAATCGTACAAGGAGCGCATGCCCTCTTTAGACTCAAAACAGGTCTGTCTGTGAAACAGCTCCGTGTTGAACGCTGAGATTGCTAGTAAACAGTCCACGAACAGTATCAAAACCGACAAGTTTATCTTCTTGGCTTATCAAGCATGCGCTATGCCCTATTATGGCAAATTTAATCATACATGGCTTATTACTCATTATTAGCATTCAGTTAGTACAGCCAAGTTACCCATGCCTATACTATTTTTTTGTTATGATTGAATATCCTTAAAGTGTGTCAACTTTTAAAAGAATTTCCTATCACTATATTATCTTATGACAATCAATAAATCGCGATTAGGTGATAAACAAACCTCACAATAAAAGTGCCTATATAGCATAAGTATTTTAATTTAATACTCAGAAGGTATGTTATCTAACCTTTTATGTTGAAGGATTGAAAGGAATAGAGAAAATTATATAACATCCCTTACTTCATTAAAAAAATGTATAAAACATATCAATTTGAGATACGCACATAACATATCAGATGTAATAATTATTGATGATTTGGTATCAAATTCCATGTCTTTAGTTAATCAATAAGAGTAGATTAATAAACACTGATTTTTTTAATTTACTATCCGTGTATCATTCTTAATTTATATACGCACAAGTCATGAATGCAATACATATATGCTCCACTTTTCTGTTACACCAGCAATAAATCTTTTTATTTTGTCCTTGGAGGTTATGAATGTGAATTTATGATGATTATTGGCTCTTGACTCTCAATTAATCAATTTCCAATAACCTAAAATTTTGTGTGTTAAAGTTTTTCAATTAAATTTTTACACATTTTTTACACAATATAAAAATAAAATCTTTTTGAAATTATTTTTATGTCTATTACAGTCAGAATTTTTCTTAAATTAATAAAATTGAAAAATAATGTATCATTTTATTATAAAAATTTCTTTCCTTTTTCAAATACTTGGCTTAAAAAAAAAATTTGATAAAAATTCATTTATTTATTTTTCATGTTAAAGCCATTGTTGCACATATTTGTTAAATACTAAAAAATTGGAAATTTAATAAATTTTCATGAAAATTAACTCTTATGTTTTTTTTAAATAAAATAACTTTCATACAGTTGAAATTTAAAATGATCAATCATTATAATGTTAATATCTTTCCTATTAATAATTAATTTTTTCTACATAAAACACGTGCTAGAGATTCAAATATTGATAAAAAGCTGTAAGTGTAATTTTTAACATGTTTTAATGTGCTATGTATTATTTTCAAATCAATATATTAAATTGTAAAATCAAATTTTGTATCTTTCAAAATTCATGATATTTCATTTCATTTCTTACTTGAATAAATCACACATGCAGCTAAGCGGCGCTAAAATATAGTTCTTAATTTTCTTGGAAAGATTTTAACATTTTTTATGCCACACTTGAAAATCATTACACATAATGCATACTTTTTGTATTGTCAACTCCTGCTTTTCAATGATATTATTGAAATAGAAAATTCTAGCGAATTCTATGATGTTAAAAGTTAGTATCTAAATACATGAGATACACAAATAAATACTTATGCGGAGATTCAAGTTTATGACTCTTTTATTCACTTTGAACACATAAATAATCTTATGATCCATGATTTCACTATATAGATTTCATTTTGTTGTCTATTTCAGACTTTTCGTCTAAGATATTGGCTTCATGTTATCTGTGTGGATCCAAAGACTGTGAACTAGCTTATTACTTCTTGAGTACATGTACATTGAATTTTTTTGCCAAGTTTGTCAATCAGCTAAAAAGATGTTTAATGGTGTAATCTGATGTTACAAATTCTACTGCCGTCATGATGTCAAGTCAGCAAGTACTTCAATATCTAAAAAAAATTAAAAATTATCACAGAAGATCACATGTTTTGATAACACAAAATTCGATTTCTTTTTATGTTTTATAAAATGTCATGAATTGTGTCAATTTACAATATCTTCATGACCAATAATTTGACTTTGACTTCATTTCAAAGTATATTTTGTCAAATTTTATTATAAGAAAAGCACATTCATGACTTTATTGATGTAATTTAAGAAATTATATATAAAAAAATGATCTTAATCTACAAATATCTAACATCGAAGGGATCAAGTTCATATGACCTCTTTTTCATCCTTGTGAAAGATGATTTTGGTGAAATATATATATATATATATATATATGTATGTGTGTGTGTGTGTGTGTGTGTGTTTTTAGATTCCGATAAAAAAAATTTTCTTCCCTGGTTTTTATTGATCAAATTTTTTTCGAATTTTATTTTCATGTATTGAACTTGAAAATATTGAAAAATCTATGATAAATTCATTATAAAAGACTTTTTAGGTTTGAAGTTTAATGGTTATACCTATGTATGATTATGAATATTGAATGAAAATTTGAATTTGAGCAAAAAATATGATAAATCTATTATGAAAAAGACTTTTTAGGTTTGAAATTTAATGGTTATACCTATGTTTGATTATGAATATTGAATGAAAATTTGAATTTGAGCAGAAAATATATTAATTAACATGAATATTCAATTTATGGATTAAAATCTACACATAAAATATATATCTTTAATTATCTTATCTTTGATTATATTTAGTTTTTTTCATTGAAACAACTTTGATATATCCACAGAAGAAAAATTTCCAATTTTAATTAACTTCTCAATTGACATTAATTTTTATGAATTGAAATATAATATTTTTAAGTCAATCCTGGTTGATAATCGTTTATCAAATTTGATTTCAGTTTGATTTCAACCTGCTACTTATTGAACATGTTTTCAATGCACTAATCTATAATATGAAGAATGAAACTTTGATGTATATTTTATAAATATATGAGGAAATGTACATGAAATTTTTCTCACCTTGCTAAATCTTACACGACCACATAACATCTTCAAATCTTTAGATAATTAGAAAACGCTTGGATTTAAAACCAGAACAACTTGATAGCGGTAATTACTAGAATAATTATTAGTCACATTATTTTAAAAAAATTCTGTGCACAAAAATTTTGGCCATAATCATATATTATTATTTTAAATTTAGTGTATCGATTGGAAACGTGTGAGGATGATATGAAATTCAGAATGAAAATCTTCATCTCTTATTCACATAATCTGCCTCTAAAAATTTGCAAGTTTTTTGCATCCAAAGAAATAATATTATTTATACTTATGCCAATATTTCCAGTTTTAGCATGCAGATGTTTGAATATGAAATGTTTTTAGGTCAAGAACTAAGCTCTGATGTTTTCAAAATTGGTTAACTTCATGATAAAGAGGTAGACAAGCAAATTTTTTATACTGCAGTTTTTTTAAAAAAAATTCTTAATAACTTCAATCAGTTTGTAAGTAATCCTTACGAGTAAAAAAAGATTAAAAAATATATTTAAGTACTAAAAAAATCATCAGAGAATTTGAAAATATCAATATATTTTTTTCTAAAGAAGCTGAATTTATTTTTTCCCAAAAGATTAGCATATGAACATAGATGATGACTTACGAGAAACTTTTATGTCGTCTCACGATATCCAAGAGTTTGTTCTTGGAAGGTTGAAGCTTTGATCATTGCATCTCCCGTAATCTCTTGGTTGTATGTGTCTTCTAATTTGGACTATGCTCAGAGTGAATTCTACAATGGATGTCCATCGTTGAAATAACAACAATATTGATCAACACTCGCATCAAATACACATTCAAGAAGTTCGTGTCCAATTGAAGGATGAATGGGAACGAGGTGAAAGTGAAACAAGCTTTAGAAGTGAAACAGGTGAACAGTTATCTATAATCCAAACGTTTCCACAAAACAAGTTCACATCGTGTACAACGAGAACTGAGGAAATTTCGATGGTAGAAACAAAGATAGCATCTGTTCACATTGTGATAGTGAGTGCATAGATAGCAAAAACGGTTCACTCTTTTTTTGATAGCAAAAACAATAAAATACTCAAACCAGAGTGAGATTCCATAAAATTCAAATCAACTCCAATATTGATCTGCACCGCTTTCTCAATGAAAAAATTCAAAACAGATAAGAACTTTTGATGTATTTAACAGAGCAACAGAAATCAAGTCTATCCACACTTCAAAAATACTGTGGTGTTACTGCAAACCAGAGCCCAACCCCATACCCATGGGATGGGATATGCCCATGCCCAAACCCACCCATGCCCATGGGTTTTGGTTGGGTTATGGGTGACATTATTTTTCCGCGGGTGGGCATGGGTGGAACAAGTAGTTGGTCAGATACTACCAAGAATTGGTGTAACCGGGTAATACACATAACACAATGGGCGTAATTTGAATAGCATGGGTGGGCACAGGTAATGCTATGGGTGGGCATATGTCGCTGTTGATGGTTATGGTCTGGGTAAAGATTTGAATTAAAATGTTGGCCTCTGCTGCAAACCCAAAGTCTGGTGAACTTTAGGTGATATCCTTCCATTCTCATCGTAAGATTAATCGCATTAGCCCCTGATTGCGTCCAAAGCACTCGTGACTTACTCTAAGGATTGGAAGACGAGCTCAATAAATGAACGAGTTCAATCAAACATCCTCTATCTGCCTCGAAGTGTCCTTCAGTGTTCTCTTGATCAGTCCAACGAAGAGTTCGATATTTTGTTTAAAGGAATCTCTTCCTGAACATATCAGAATCAACTGTTGATGATGACTCCTGTCTCATGTTATAGTTTGATAGATCTTCCAGTTGGTGAGGTCGAGTCGTTGGTAATGCTTTGAAATCGAGGAAACTACATTTATGAATGAAGACAGCAAACTTAGTCGAATGAGTGGAATTCTGCGAGACCTTCACTTTGAGGGCGTGCACAGATATTCTAACCAGGGAGTTTCATACACGAGCACATTTTTTACTCTCCTTTTAACGAGTCATCAGCAGCTAGTGGAGGCTTATGATCGAGACTCTCAGAATCTACTCTGTGCAGGGTCATGCTTTCAAGCGATCACAGAGTTCATGAGTTGTGGATGACATGTTCTTCTCCTTGTTGGAACTAATTAATCCTCAGAAGTAGAAGAATCTGTTTCTTGTTCTTTTTTAAAAAACTATGCGAGATGACAATATTCGTGTTTATCTTCATGAATCAGCTTAATGGGTCTTCTGAGGTAACCTTTCCCTTATTATTCTTCGGGAATGGAAAACGTGTGCACGATGAAAAGAAAATAATTTAACAATAAATAAGCAACGACTTGGGTAATCCACCCTTTTCTATCAAACGATCTGTCAAGATTCATAGCATTTGTAACAATACATTCAATTGGTTTTATTGCGGGTGTGACGTCGAGAGATACCGTGTGAGAGAATGATTGTCCTTCACGCGTCAGCCCTTCTCATAACTCACTCAAAAATAGGAAATAAATAATATTGCCTACTACAACTATATGTCAAGATCAGCAAATTCTCCTATGTGTTCTTACATGACCATGTGCAATATTTTTCCTCTGCCACTGGGCCCAGACTTAGTCAATGTACTCATCTTAAAAGCTCGGGCATCTACATCCTGCCACCTACATTTACCAGAAAAAGACGTAACGCTCTTCTTTTGATAGTAAAGTGTCCATGTCTTGTTGACATTGATCATCAAGAGTGTAGATTGACTTTTTATAGCTGGCGGGGTCAAACATACTGATGTATCGTCCTTGGCACTGTACAAAAGAGAAGACTTGAATCTTGCCAATTGGAAAAAATAAAAATTGCCAATTTGTGATACGCCATAAAAACCTCGGAACTCCGCTAAGTTTCGCATATTCACATGCAGCCGGTTATTTTCGTTCCATATTCTCAACGCATTTCTCAAGCAAGATCGAGCGAATCTATTGTTCTCACTTTCTCTTGTGCAGGTGCCTCACCCGGCAAAAGCGATTCGGTCAACATGCCGAGTGCTGATAAGGAAGAATGTGCATAAGATCTGAATTGTTTCTTGGATGAGGCTAAAAGCCCGCCGTCACACTGCGCAATTTTTTTCGCCGCCCGAGGCGTGGAGACAGATTACTTCCTCAACTGTATTCCGGATTGATTCTGCGTATAAACAGGACCAAGTCTAATTATTGAAGTTCAACGCTATTCCAAGTGGGATCATTGTGCTCACTGCAGGGATTGAAACTCATGCCTTCCGTGTGTTGCTTTGAAATTGGTTAAGCCAAACGGACATATCTCAGTTACACGTGAGTACAGTTGAAGAGTCAGATTTAGGCTCCCTCCATGTGTAGATGCAAAGCTGAAACTGGTCATGAGAAAGGTTCAAAAGAACCGTGCTAAGCTGCAAATCCTTGGAGACGAGATGAACTAGTAGAAAATAATGTTATCATATCAGAAGCTTGTCTCATCCTCGGAGTTGCATCGAAAAATCTCCTTCCGCACATTAATTTAGCGAGAGAGGCAGTGACATCTTCAATCATGAAAGGAAAGTAGACGGCGGAAAGGGTTGATGAGGACGAGGCTTCACTCTCATGATTTCAAAACAGAGCCATGATGGTCTTACTCTCGAACGGTTTCTAGAGTTCATGCTCACTCCCATGGCTTGACAGAGCAGCACCTACACACACTCGAATCGCCCCAACCTTTTGTTCTGATGCGTCAACTAAGATGCCAGTCATTCAAGGAAGAGCCAGAGCGCAGGATTTCCTCAGATTGGGCCGCAGGAGATGAAAGCTAACGAGGCGAGCTCCCGTCTCTCTCGAACTACGAAGTCCAAATTTGTACGGAACTTACTCTTTGCGTTAGAACCAGCGCAGCACAAGCTTCCGACCGAGCCAAAATGTTCACAGGCCTCTGCACTTTCAGTCTGGAGGTTCCTATGGTAAGTAATTACCGAAAGATGAAGAGAGAACTGGGGGCTTGCTCTCGTGAGGCCGAAGAACGAGAGAAGAAGGTGATCTTATTTGGTAGAACTGGAGCTGACAAAACGAACGTAGCCAATGCTCTCGTCACTGGAGGCCTGGGAACGGCGGTATTCGAACTTGAGAATCACGGGAAATCGATAGAAATCAAATTTAAGAGAGGAAGGGGCTGGTCTGTCACGGATACGGTGGGAGGTCTCTCACTCGCAGAAGCTGAAATGAAGTCTCGATCTGCAGCAGTAGACACAGTCACCAACCTGCTCAAGCGCCTGAGAGGGGAATACTCGCACATAATCTACTGCAAGTCCGCCATGGAGGTTTCCAGTGCCGTAGATCACCTCATTTGGCTGGCATATGAGCAAATCTTTGCAGGAGCTGAAGAGGCATACGTTGTACTTTACACGGGAGGGGATGAGGTTTGGCTAGACATGCACTGGAACATGCAGCCTGAATATTTGAAAGACCATAATGTATTAGTGTCAGACATATGTCCGATCAGTGTCCTACAGGTGAGGGAGAAGAGGCAGGCAGCTGTGAGAGAAAAGGAGGTCGAAAAGCTAGAGAAACGGTTGCAGGAGATTTTTGAAAGTAAGGATCAAGGCTATTTCAGGCCATCAATTACCGACATGGATGATGAGCAGTTGAGAGAGAAGTCTGAGGCTCTCCTAATCTTTCTGGCTGAGAAGATCCAAAGCATGTTGCATCCGAATTTGTGGATGAAAGTGGCTTCGAAATTGTCATCTTTCTTTCCCTTGGTGTGGTACTTCCGGGAGATTGGTTCTACGAAATCCGCTATTCCTTTGCAAAGGTAACTCAGCATAGTCACTAATTCCCTTTCATAACATCCATACTGCTCGATTGGAAACTACATATTTGTCTAAGCCTTTGAAGCATATACACATAGGGTAGACAGCCTGCTGTCTAACCTATGTTTCAAGATGAGTTCATCCAAATTTTTTCCATGCTCAAAGTGCACAGGATTCTTCTTGTGCAGTTTGAGCAGATTTTGAGTGCAAGCCAAGATTGGTATTGCTGTGAAATATACATTGTTTATCCCCTACATCAAGGGGATTCAATCAACAAAGTTTTGAGCTCAGTGTACATAACGACGGGACGGTGAGATTTGAAAATCTATGTAAGCTTGTCATGTAAAAGTTTGAGGATAGCCAACTGAATTAGGTTTCTGGAAGCCAACGATCATGGCAGAAGGACAATCTTGCGAAAATCAGGAATTCAACGATCCGAACCTTTAGTTTTACAGTCTCTACATGTCTCATATCTTTTATAACGGATCTGCATTTGCTTATCCATGGAGGAAGACTAGTCGAAAAGAAACGTTATTTTCATTTGATAAACACAACCGAATACTCTGTACTGCTCCGATTGCTGTCTCTTTCTTTCTCTCTGGGACTTATCAGATAGTGAGTTACTTCCATATTTATGGTGAATAATAGTACGTGGTTATTCTTGCGATTTCTACCTGTTTCTCTCCCCATGTATATAGATGTCATATGTCTTTGTACCTACGATATACTCAACAATTTCTGCCTTTCGTTGTTTGCTCCTTCCACCTTGGTAAGTAGATGTGAGATTCTAATGAAACTAGTGCTACTAATGCATTTTAGATTTGCATCTCTGTCTTGGATTTGTAGTTCTGTGTCTCTTCTAATATAAATCCGGAAATGTTCAGTGCTCTGGTGTAATTTTGTAACAGACATCTAGGATACTCTGTTCTTTATGTTAAATCTTATAATATACTCAATGACAAGGCAACTACAACAGAACAGAACCACTAACATAAAGAACAGAGCTAGTACGTATCAAATGCTAGCAAATTCTTTCAAGTTCCAGAGGAAAGTACTGTAACTGCATTTTGCAAGTCTTCATCCTTAAATCAGGCCATGGCTTGTACTTAGTCATTACCACTGGCGTTCAAGCTGATAGAATTTATGATCAGTGTAACCAGAACATGAAGGTTGTTCATCCCTCAATAATGTGACTACTGAAGAATTAAACTTGGAGAAAACTCTACCTAGTCCAGCAAATCTTCACATTTCAATTTAATGATCGTTTCCCGAGTTAGTGCCCACCAAATGGACTGATATAGATGCCTGAAGTGGACGCTTTCGATATAAGGATGGAATCACTTTCAATAGTATCAATGTAGTTGGACATGACTACCTGCATTAGTGATTTCATAAGAAACTGAACACACATTGTGAAACTATGTTACAGCAAAGTTACATGGATAAAGCAAATTGTTGCAGAATTGAGTTTTTCTTGACAACGAAAGGGATTTATGAAAATGTGACTCTATTGATCTTTCATACACTTTGGACAATCATAATCAGAAACGCTTGTGAATGTGCTGTTTCACAATCCAACATTCGATCAATTTAACAAACACATCCAACCAACACAATTGAGACAAGATTGGCATCATTACTCTCATTTTACTTAGGGTGGATCCTCTAGATCATAAGAGAAAAACTCTCATAAGTTTTACTGGTGCTTTCAATTTCATTCAAGTTTGTCGATGCACTTTGACATAACTTGGCGATGGTGACAGTTTCATCTAAGCAGAAAATTTTGATCCACACATAACTCCTCAAATATCCATTCTACCTTCGTTACATTTGAGATTCAATATTGGATGTGTTGTGTCTAATACTAATCCTATTTATACACAAAAATGTCTAATTATTAAGATTTACTACTATACATGGATGTCTCCCTCTGGCTTTCTAAGTAAAATCAACGCCTGCCGCTTGCGATTCTAACCGCCCCGCGAAAGCGTCAACACAGAATTGTAACTTCGGATGTACTATCCAATATTTTAATTGGGAATCTTCAGCACCTCTTTGACTTCTCAACCCATCGTCTTATGTATCTCTTTTCACACCTCCTTCAAATGAACAGAAGCGGTATTGATCTCGCTCAGTCGTTCCAGGCAATCCACTAAGTCTATATGGCCTCTCAACATACCCTAGTTCATGTATTGAAGTTGTTCTGCGAGTTCTAACCATTTTCATAAGCAGTCAGATAATTTAGTTAACTGCTCTGGTATATGAGTTTTTATTCTAATCACTTGAAGAATTAGCTTTGAAGGTTTTATTTATCCATTTATATAGGACATGCACAAAGATTTTCGTCACCACAGTGACTCTGCATTTCTTTTAATTCTTCTTTTGATATCTCTAGTTAAAATTTTCCACAAAATAAATTTCATTCAATCAATCAATTAACTATAGTTTTCTTCTGATTTGATTGATCTACCAACGAGGAAAATCCATAATTTACTCCATCTAATCAATAATGTAGTAATATAGAAAAAATTCCAATAAATTCAATTTCCGTAATTTCTAGAGTACTTTTAGTTTGAATAAATCAAAATTTCCTGAAATTTTGACAATGTGATAAAAATTAATAAACAATAAATTACTTAATCTAGATTGAAATTTATTCACGTGAGAAAAATCCTATGAATCAACTCTTTACTATTTCAAGATATTTATATTATCAAGTCATACATTTATTTTATTTTTACTGCTTGAATATTGATAACTCGGATCCATCCCATAAATTTTAATAAATATAAATGATATTGAATATATAATATTTAATATCTCTTATGTTACATCAAATAAAAGATTTTCAAACTTAAACTTCAATATATTTCAGTTTTCAAAATGTGGAAAATGCATAAAAAAGATAATGCAAATAAAAATTAAAAAAATAAAATTTATCAAACTAATTTAAGATATGTTTATCTTGTGTATTACTTTATTATCAATACTTTTCAAAATACATTTTTTTCAATTTTTTTCTAATTGTTCAATTTTCAGCCTGAAAAAGCTATAGTTTTATCATCGTCAAGATCAGGAATCAACTTTCCAATAATTTCATCATGAATTTGAGTCTTTCTATTAGGTTATATTTGTCAATTTTATCTGAGAATATTGGTATTATTTTGCCCGGAAACTTGTTAGAAGATTTGATATATATGTTGATTTAGATCAATAATGACATTATTCCACCATCTTATTACTTGCGTGTTAGTGGAATATAATTTTGCTCTACTTAGATAAGAGTTGAACATTTACTATCAAGTCATTATAGTCATAACTTATAATCATTTGTGAAGTTTCATTTGGAGTTTCATGTACGATCGTCTTGTCAATTTAATAAATTTATGATTGATAGTGATGTAATTTGTCAATGTATCACATTTTAGGTGATTAAAGCTATGAAACACACTTCAATCAATTTGCTCAAATGCAAGAAGAAAGAAAACTTTGTTGCATCTACGATGTATTTAGTGGAATTTTATGAATATCCAGAAACCCAAGAACTTTGCCGGCATGTTTCAACAAGATTTAAAAAACACATAGTTCAGCTTTTCTATTTTGTTTTGTGTCAAACATGTAATGTTAGTGTTACGTTGAACTTTTCATTTCTAGAATGATTAAAAGGTTTTGATGTATAACTATGTTCTACAGTATCTTCACTGTTAATGTAAACGTTTAGGGTACAAACATTTAAATGTACATATCTACAGTAACTTCGATTTGTAACTTCAAACTGTTACAGTTTGAAGTCAATGATCGTACAACAACTTTGTTTTGAGTGTGATAGTTTGAAGTAATCTCTACAGTTATGGATCTTTGTTTCTATGGTGGTCATTATTAATGTCATGCATCTTTGTTCCTATGGTATTCATTATTGATGTCATGCGGAGACTATCTTTACTAATTTCATTAGACATCCACCTGATGGTGCCATAGGAATTTGCGTAAGTATTGAGCTTACAAAAGGTACATATCTTCATTGCACTGTCCCAAAGGATGCATGTCGCAGAAGTCTACAAAGAACGTTATGTGACTATCAATTTCATTAGATTGTAAATTGATGAGTGATGTGATCAAATTGTGATCACTTTTGATCACAGGTATGCCAGGCACTTCGTAATAATTTCAATTGATATACGTTGCTGAGTCAGGTATTCTTTAGCGTGTGAAACTGATGTTGGTTTTTCTAAGGGAGGAATAGAATTTGAGATGAAGTTGAAGATAAGAGTCTTCTCACACCTGTGATTGGAGCGACCCATTATCATGTCATTTCATAGAAGTTTGACTGAGGAAAAAGTTTGCATATGAAGGTGATTCCAAACTTGCCCGAGTTAAATCCTCACTCCGCCTATGGTACAAAATTACTCATCTCCAAAGCTTGCGGGTACGTCATTCGCTCCAAATAAGTAGGATCTCAAAAGTGAATAATTTTTTAAAAAAATTCAACAAGAGAGGTACCTCCCTCCCTTTGAAGTATCACGAATTCAGACACATGAGTGAATTTATCATATTCTTCACAATCTGGCAACAGAAGCCTCTTAGGTATTTATGTATATCAATCTGAATAAAACAAAGTAACTACCAAAATACAACTTTATGACTTCTACATAACCTCACATAAATAATAATCATATATTCACATCAGGAAGGGTGCATGAAAAGTACCTTTACTACCAAAATTTCATGGATCATGCGCATGAAAAGCACCTTTTCATATAAAATTACATGGATAATGCACAGCAGATAAATACCTGTCGAACTCCTCGTGCCTCGGGGCTAGATTTTCTTTTGGCCTCGGTTGGCCACTGCAGTGTAATCTCGTTATTGCTTGACGTCTTTTATCCATGCGTCCGAGTTTGAGTTCGCGCGGCATTTACCACCCGACCAAAAGAATGCCCGAGTCAGCACAGTACACTTTAGTGCATGTATGGGACTAGAACTTGGACAAAAGACACGTTTTATTACGCGGTTCGGGAAAGGGTCTAACCAGCAAGTGCAACTTTAGACATTGGGCTTGCCTGCCTGCTTGTCAGTGCCGTACTCTGAGAAAGCGTGACCACTGTCAGCAAAGTGGAGTGCCGGGGGTGTGGAAATGTGTGTACTTTTCCCCTTTTTTGTGGTAATGTGTATCTATGGGATTGACCACTTCACTACACGTCAATTGAAGATTTCAATTTTTCCACATTCGCGACTTGAAAGCCATCGGGGCTGAGTCATAGACTTTGGAGTCTCGGGATGAGCTCATTCTCCAACTTCCGAGAATGTCCAAAGGTTTTCTCCAGATTTCCGAAATTCTCAACAGTCCAAAGCCTCAGGTCCAGAACTGAACGACTCTCGAATGAGCTCCTAATTTTCAAGATCTCTGTCTCTGTATAGTCCTTGATCAGATCAGCAAAACAAGGCGTGTAATGCTGTGAGAATTGATGTGCACGACTCGCGGCACGAAGTCGAGTGGCGTGGCGTGCATCTTTTCTCGGGAGTCAACGCCCACAGCCCCAGGCCACGGACATTGTTGCCTGCAGGTCGCCAACCCCTACGGAATCTGGACTCTGTCGCGCTGGTGGCTCATACGTATGCCAAACTCACAGCAATTTACTCGCATCAAGTTCTCGGACAGGACTGACATTAGGAACGTTCACAGGCGGAAATTGGCGCAAAGAGTACTCACTCATTGTAGATTTTCGCCTCGTCTTGACCGACGTAAATTATGATGGAACGATAAGTGAGCTCCGCACGATTCAATCAATTTATGTTTGTGGGTGAGGGCTTCTGTGATAAGAAACTATCTACATCCTTGGATTCTTGTATGTACGCGTCCCGAAACTTGGGAGTGGTAGAAGCAGAAATTTGTGGGAGCTCCTGACGGTCTATGCTATGACTGCAAAATTCAAGATATAGCATGAAAACGTAGCCACTGGAAAATCTAGTATGACAACATAGGCGTCAGAATTATCTCTGCAACACTAAGACGAACAAAATGAACTGAAGGTTTGTTGTGTGCTGGACATAGCTCTTCTCTACGATTCCTTCCTCTCCAATGTCCACTCTCACAGACAGATGAGAAGTGTCCAGTTTGAAAACGAATAAATTACATATTAGTCCATTTCGCGGTCGAGACACATTCCTACAGGTTTCGATGACATTCGTGGGCCCTCCTTCATCCACTTGAAAGAACACATGATTTCTCGACTTTTGTCAGTTAGATAGGATTTCTTCGGCGACATTCATGTGACCGAACACCAACTGTGCAACAGCCCTGAACCCCGTAGTCTGTCACAGTTGGCTCGCTGGACACTTGGAATTGAGATCTGTCATCAGCCCCGACTGGGCGGTCCAACGATGGAGCGATGGATCTATATATTTATACTGCGAACACGTTTTCGTCAGCGGAAAACCTCAATATCGTGAAGAAACGTCAGTTGCACGTACAGCACATTCTTCCGTTCAGAGCGAGCGAGAGAATCGAAGTTAACTCACGCAGGCCACCCGACCTTCTTGCGACAAGAGCTTGCGAAAGCAGCAAGAAGCCACAGGAGCCAAAGAATAGAGATCATCCACATCAGGATTGATGTGGCTCCGAGCAACGGAGATGCATGGCCGAAATCGATTCCAGTAAAAGTTGGAACTCTTGGACTCGCATCACGCAGGCGGACCTGGAAGAACAAAGCTTGTGTGCAGGCGAGCTCATCACACTCGCTCCCTCTGTCGAGAGTTAACCGAACCTTCACTTCACTTCACTGCAGGAGGAAGGGACCAGGGACATGGTTACCCGGAATCGCGGACCACGCAAACGGAAGGCGTCGACATCGTTCACCAGGCACATTAGCTGTCCACGACGCCCGCGACTGCCATCTCGGATCCAGGCGCGTTGTCCCACCAACCAAGTCGGCTCATAAACTGGAGCCCCCATGTGCTCCGGCCTCCAGCAATCTGGGTTTGTTCCTTACTTTGTACTTTGGCCCGATACGATGGATGGCCATGGCCGGGCACCGATGATGGAGCCCAGCCCTGCCCAACCCTACAGTAGCTTCCGCTTCCGCGCCAGGAGGACGCTGCTAAGTCGCTGCTGCGTTAAGTCACCCAAGAGGCAGGGTTTAGGAATTTGGAGCTCCTCCAAGTCTGGCGAAGGACCTACCGAGTAAGGTAAGAAGCGAGCGTCTGCCCTGCCCGGGCCTGCCCGGCCCGGGCCTACAGAGGTGAGAGTTGAGCACATGGGAACCATCACCAAGCAGGAGCTGGGTGGGGCCCACCGCGGATTGCTACCGAGCTCGCCGCTCCTGCCCGTCATAAACAGAATGGACCCAAAAGCGCCCGATCTCGCCAGGGGTCGACCGTCGATCCGAAGGATAACGCCCTTTTGTCTGGCGCAAAGAGCAAGGGGTTATTGGTGGGATCGCAGCGTGTTAGTTGGAAACGTTGATTTGACTCGGGCGTCGTATTGGGCTGCTCTTCAACAGGAGACGTCGGCCAGCCGGCCAGCCAAGCCAGCCAGCCAGCAGGCCAGCACCGGATCGTCGTCTCTCCGAGCGCGGGCGGGCGGGCGGGCAGCCGGAGCGCGGGCCTCCGGCGCGAGCACCAACAGTCGGTGTTGTAAAGTCAAATGGTCATTATTGCCGCGGAGAGAAAGCCGAGGGTGGGGCCCACGGCCCAACCCTTTGCTCCCAATAATTTCTCATCCGAGAGGCGGGATAGGGATACCTCGGCGAGGTCCGACGACGTCTTCGGCAGCCGTGGTTAGTCGGCTTACCGGTGTTCCTCTTTAGTCGGAGTCCGTCGGTCCTCGACGAGTGGACAACTGGGACAGTTGGATGGAACCCGCCCGTGGGCTAAATTTGCTCCAACATCCTCAAGGTCGGTCGAGGGGACCGGTACCGCAGACGTTCTCCGCGTATATACTGCGTTCGTAGATCCGGAGCCGCGAGCCGACCCGACCCGACCCGACTGCCTGCCAGTTCGTGAGGATTTCACGTGCGGCCCTGCATCAGCGCCTGTGACCGAAGAGCAGGCAGCGCAAGCAGGCACGAGCTGGAGAGTCAACTGCCTGGATGCATCACAGCATCAATTCTAGCGCATCGATGCAGAAAGCTACGCGACGACGACGACGGGATAGCCGGGAGGCACAGGCTGATGCAGACGAATTGAGATTTGGATTCCTTTCGCACCATTTTCGCATTTCTCTTCCTTCGTGCTAGCCTCTCTGTGAGAGCAGCAGCAGCAGCCCCGTCTCGATGTCGGAGGCGCATGTTTGTCGTTGCTCAAGAGTTGGGTCACCTCCGCAGCTGCATCGCCGGGACGAATACTCCGCGAATTGAGATCGTGCCCGGTGCCACGGCCAGAGTATTTTCCGCAATTTCCTAGCGCCTTCTTGCTCTCCCCCTTGCGGACTGATCTGGCATGGCATGGCGACTTACCTCTTCGAGTCCGGTGAGCGGAGATGTCACTTGTCGTTGTACGCCAGCCCGAGCTCTCCATCAGCTGCACTGCATACGCGAGCTCCAGCGCTGAGGCAAGGCAAGTGTGCTCCCGCCTGGCCCAGACTACTACTTCTCGCGTATGAACGCCGGGCAGCAGTTGAGGGAAGTCGCGGAGCCCATTCCTGAGAGAGGGCGAGAGGAGGAAGAAGAAGTCCGATGGAGACCTCCAGGGCGAACGAATTCCTCCTCGGTCGGATGCTCTCGATGCGCTTCTCTCTAGCTCTTCCGACGCGTTCTCTTCTTCGCCTGAGGGGCCTCCAACTCATCAAAATCCTTCGAATGGGCTGCGAATTGTCGTGATCGAATCACCCGGACTTCTCCCAGCGGTCAGTGACTCCTCCTCCGTGGTCGTCGTCGTGTGATGACCATTCTCCGGAATGGTGACGGCATCCGAGTGGGCGATACGTGAGGTGTGGAATTTCCCCTTCTGCGCAAGTGAGCTCGAGCTCGAGCTCCGGTCTTCGTGTTTGGGTTTTGCGAAGACATTAGTACAAAGAATTGTACAATGTCGAATGTAGGAACCGAAGCGGACGGCATTGGGTTGAATCTAGGGTCCGAAGTGGACGCCATCGTTGGCTTGGTAGGAGACGTGAATTCGTCAATTCATAGGATTAGAAGAGGATGGTTCACGACCGGCAAGGACATACAACTGTACACTGTCAAGGCCAGAAGTTTAAGTGACAGGATTACTTCCTGGACCGGACTCATCCATTCTCGAGGACTCGAATCTCATCAGCTAGTGAAGCCAATTTTAGAACAAGCCACCACCGCCCTGAATTCTCTCGACAAAGAAGCAGCTTATATCAAAGACTTGCGTCACAGGTGCTGCATGCGCTACAGAAGCACTCTCCTCCGCTCCACGGTTTCCAGAGATTTATCTTCGAAGCTGAAGAAGATGGGAAATGCTCTTGCCGCTCTCCAGGCGCCTGGTGTTCTCGACGAGCTGAACCAAAAGACCGGCACTCGAGCGATCGGTCATGGCTCCAAAGCTCCGAAACTAGCGTTCTCGCGCGATGCGAAATACTGCCCCATCCAGGCCACGGTCGACGAGGTGGTCGAGGCTTTGGAGGGCAAGGATCGCCCGCATGTGGTCATATTGTCCGGCGAGGCTGGAACGGGAAAATCCGCTCTCGTGAGAGACTTGGCCCTGGCCTATCAGGAGGAGCATCAGGAAGAGCGAAAAGGTCCAGATTCGGAAGCTGTGGATATGGCGGACGGCGGTCGAAATGGGACCAGCACCAAGCTCTTCACCAACGGGGTCGTGTACGTTCCCTGCGGAAGTGAAGCAGACAGCAAGGTGAAAATCGCCGAACTGTTGTGCAGCTTGGGCTCGTATTCGCCCTTGGCAGCAGAAGCAGACGACGAATCACGGCGGTACTCGGAAGACGCGCTTCGCGAGAGGCTGTGCGCGAGTCTGGAGACGCAAGATCTTCTCGTCATTTTGGACGACGTCTGGGAATCAGCCTTCTTACAGCGGCTCCTCGTACCGGGGAAGAAGGTGAAGTTCCTGGTCACAACGCAGGATTCAGGACTTTGCGCTGGAGACTATTCTAGTCGCAGGATAGTTATGAAGAAGCCTCAGAAGAAGGGCGCGGAGTTCATTTTCTTGAACCACACGGTGGACTCTCAGGATGGAATTCCGTCTTCGATTCTACAGGTATGCGAGTGTGCATGACATTCAAATTTTCCTTTCTCATCGACATCGAAGGATAGAGAGAAATCGGTCAGAACCTGAGCTTCCTGCTGAACGAAGAATCTTCTCTCTGGTAGTGAACAAATTTCTGAGAATCTAGCCGAGTCTTGTCGTTTCTCACATGCTGTGATTTGGTTGGCTTTCTTCCTCTCTCAGGCTGATCCAACAAAATCAGCGCATGACGCTTTCTGACTTCTAGCACAGTAGCTTGGAGACGTCACGTTCTGATGTTGTTTCTAATTTTCTTCCAGGAAGCGGTGGAGGGTGTATTAGAAGAGGGGGACGATAATCCCTTGGTTTTGAAGAATATAGCTGTGGCCATTAGCGGTCTTCGATCCACGGGACAGAAAGTAGCGCCGTGGCAATCCGTCTTGAAGAGATTCCGGGATTCCATAGCAGGGCAGGATGCGAGAAACGGGTTGACAGATTATGATGCGGAATCTCGAATTGGAAAAGAAGTGTTGAGCTCCTTCGAGCTGGCCATGGAGTCAATTCTAGAGGAGGCACTACACCTTCTTCTGTTGGCATCACAGTGCGAAGGACCATTGGTTCCTGGAGTGGTTATTAAGACGTTGCACACTGCCACCTCCTCCAAGGGTTACAATAGTTTCTCCAATTTAACGAACTACTTGGAGAAGAGAGGCTTCATCCGTCTCCAAGACTCTGAGAGAAAGAGATCATGCTGGTCTTTGGAAAGTGCGCAATATTTGTCTCGCAAAATCGCCAAGAGCGAGGAGGAGATGACTATGCTCACCGCTTCTTTGCTCGCAAATAATGCCCCGGGATTATCAGCCAGTAAAAGCGCTCTAGGTTTGGTAGATTACAGTTCCCAAGCCGACAGTACGTTAGTGGCTGCCCTTTGTTTTGTGTACGGGGAGAAGAACTTGTCAGCCAAAGCGGCCATCAAGCTCACGATCATGACTCCCACTCAAGGAAGAGGCTTGCTCAGGCTGGCCTTGGAACCCGTCGTCTGGCTGCTCCACGTCGATCATGAAATTGAAGAGGAATGGGAGCAAAAAGCGTATTGGTCTGCCAGAGCGGTAATCTTCAGACCAGAGCATGTTCTGTACTTTTCTGTTCTGGTTTGTTTTTTGTGAATTGCTTTCTGTACTTTTTACGACCGGGTGACTTACTACCTATCATTCCACAGGTGTTGATCAAATATACAAGTGAAGGTGTAATTGATGATGAAGCAGCTTCCACACTTCTATCGATTCCAGAGAGTGCACCAGCAATGTGCCGGATGCTGCAAATCGTTGGGGAGACAGGGGAGAGGCCGATTTTAACTGCAGATACTCCGCTATCAACTCAGGCCTTGCTGAAGTTGTTGCGCAGGGATGTGGATAAACCTTCTGACCTGCAAAGACTAGCTGCTCAAACGTTGGGGTCCCTTGCAGAGAAGAGCTACCGAGCAATTTTCGCAGAGCCCAGCGCGTTGGAGAAGTTGGCGCAGTTATTGGCAAAGGATGTGAAGGCTTCAGCTCAAGCAGCTGCTGCTCTGGCGATAGGAAAACTTGCAGTGAACGACGACATCCGGGTGAAGATAGCCTCCGCTTGTGGTATCTTGCCAAGGCTGCTCAGTTTGTTGGAGAAGGATGAGGACTCTCAGGTTCAGGAGGCGTCTGTCTACGCCATCGCTAGACTAGCCCTCAACGCCCACAATGTAACCAAGATTGCAGACCATCAGCCGACACTCACGACATTGTCAGCTTTTCTCGGCAAGGGAACAGCCTCCGCTGTGCAGGTCCAGGCCGCAAGAGCTCTAGCGAACCTCGCTCGTCTCGAGAAAGTGGCTCTGCGCATAGCTGGATGTAACGGCGTCCTGAATGCTCTTGTCCTACTTTGCCAAGAAGACGTCTGCTCTGCAGTTCGGCTGCAAGCATCCAGACTTCTCAAAAACCTGAGTGCGTGCCAGGATAACCATTCGGCTATCTGCAGCCATCCAGGAGTCATCACGGCAGCCATTGCGCTGCTCAAACCTGCTCGTGGTTCGAGCGACCATCCACACCCAGTGGCACTGGTACACAATGGTGTGGGGATCTTCGCCCAGTTGAGCTTATCCAAGAACTGCAGAACCACGATTGCGGAAACTCCAGGCGCGATCAAACATCTCCTCGCCCTGGTGGGCAATGACCCCACTTCCCAGCTGCATAAGCACGCGACCAATTGCTTATCGAATTTGGCGCTCACTGTACTAGACGGCGATCATTCTCTGAGCTCTGAGGAGTGCCAAGCTCTGGCAGCCTTCTGCCATTCTGGTCCAGATTCTCGCCCGTGCCAGGCAAGCACTGCCAAGGTCAACCCCGGAGCCCCAAAAGTACGTTGGGCGACCAAATGGTCTAGATTTCTCCGAGCAACTCCACCTCGAATTCGGGGTATTAATTGTGATTTGCTATCACCCGTGCGGACATCAGTTATTGAAGTGCATCTCCCTTCTACGACAATCACAGCGTAGGATGATATGGAGCTTGCCCCGCATTTAGGATAGACAGAGAGTCCTGAAAGGTAGTTTTAATGGTACAGGCGGAGTAGATCGGAGAGGTACATCCAAAATTTTGTAGATAAAATTGACCTTTGGGTGGGTACCAAAGGCTCATCATGAAACCATCAGCCCTGTTAGATGTACAGACTCTTCCATTTAAAGTAAAAACTCAGGCTTCATTTTTTGGAGAAGAAGCTTACCGGGAGGCGATAGTGTGTATACGTCCTCATTCATCCAGGACGTAGTTTCGCTACACTTCGACAGAAATCGAACTTGTACAGCTTATTGGCCTGGTTTTGCATTTATTCCTTTGATCTTCACTTTAGAAGTTAATATTTAACAGTCTACTTTCCACAGAAATGGTGTGGCCCGAGCACAAGTTTGAAGTACCGGCCATGGATAAATGGGGAATAAAGTTTCAGAAGAAAATTTTTGAGGAAGATTATCACCACATAGGCAAATTTTGACTATCCTGTTCCGTGATTGGGTGATCTTGAAATTGCGTTGTCAAAAGAGAACTTGTTAGCGCAGAAGGAGGATGGTTTTAATGCCCAATCACGGACGAATGTGTCGACGTGCATCTAACAGCAAATTCAAACATCAAGCCATCAGTCATGGCACTGTACACTCCATATCCAGCCAAGCTCAACGAAGCTATACCACATTGTGCTCTCACAAATCTGACAAGCAGAAATCGACAAAGAGAGCCTCCGGCAGCAAAGCAGCTCATTATTGATAAGGCTGGCTGTGCACTGTCTGAGCGCTATCGCATCTTTCAGTATTTACTATATATGGTGCATTACCCATTTTCTGCTCAAATCTCTCTGTTTAACTTGGAAATCCTGGGTTGGCGCGAACTATCTCTCCATATAGACTTTACTCGAGCTATGACTACCCTCTCAAACGTGCGCTTTGCCCCGCAACCAAGTAGGAGTCACAGAGCGCAGAATCCATGACAACTCAGCGGCTACCGTCTCTAAATGTCCAGTCCCATGATTTCGGGCTGTGTCAGTTGAAGTTTGGATGAAAGGATTATTCAAGTAGATAGTACATTCTAAAGTGATGAGCAAGTATATTCCCCACAATTTTCTACACAAATCCAGTTTGAAAGCCCTGGTTTGATTTCTTCCTACACACACAGCACGACCATCATTGACATGTCGGAATCAGATCAAGTGCGACGTTCTGGAGTAGAATAAACTTCTCCTGTCTCATATCATTCTCCCGACTGGTAAAGAAATGGCATCCTGGTAGACAATATCACATGTTTTAAACGTTTCAGGTGGAGCTAGCGAGGCCGGGCCCAAACGTTGAAATTTATTCAAAATCAGTGCAATGAGGCAAAATTAGTTCATGACACTGGTGTATCAAAGACTTGCTGACGTGACGCATCCTCACATGTGGCAATCGCAACTCATGAGCTTGAATGCAGGAAATCACATCGGCCAGTTTCTCTCATCATCTGCTAGAACTCCTGCCTCGTCTTCATCGGCTTCGTAACCAAAGCTCAAAGATCTAAAGCTGAAGCCCGTCTTTTCAGTCTTCAGCTTTCATCGCCAGTCCACAAACCAAAGTTTTTGGGTTGGCGACAAAAGCTCAAGACTAAAACGACGTAACTGAATCTCTCCGATCTAGACGTTCTATGGATAGTCTCGGGGATGGCGTATCCACACAATGTGGCAAGTATTCGCTGAGTCGGCTTTTGAGAGAATCTGAGAAGAAACCTGTAAACTGTTTCCTTCTCAGTTTCTCGCTATCAATACCTCAGGAAAATGAACGAGACTGTTCCAGCGAGAAGTCACCTCCACACAACCACAGACTCCGACTAAGAACTGCTTAATCCTCAGTCTCTCACTGTCAAGACCTCAAGATAATCAACAGGCCTGTCGCAGCGAGAAGTCACCTTCTCACAATCACAGACTCGAACGAGGAAAATTGAAAATCCCCAATAAAAAAGTGGACGTGCAAGCCGTGCATCTTTGTCGTGCTTACGACCACCAGCTGTATGATACCTTTCGCACCTTGCTTGCGGAATTCGATGTCACACCTTCGTTACCTTCGTTAGGGTTATTATACACAAACCCTAACAAAGTGCGGAAAACAAATTATTGTAACGGTCACGAATTACGACGGTTACGACGTGACAGGGGAGTTCCCAAACCCTATTACCTCACTGAATCTATAGCGTCACTTACATCGCAGGCTCGTACTACTCGCAACACGGCCCATGTAATTCCATGCCACATTGCGCCTCGGGCAAGTTTTGGTACTACCCTGACATCCACGTGTGAGCTCCACACCATCTTTGTGCCTAATCTGCTTCTCCGGCATCGTGGTTCACTTGGTTGGCGTTGGTGACGTCTGTGGCAATTGGCCACCATCGACACGGAGGTTTGGCAATATTCCGAAGTTGGTTAAAAATTGGCTTCGCTGTGATGCAAGCATGCACCTTTTTACATTCGTGCACCGGACGCACATATGAAACAAAATTATAACGTTCTATTCTTTGAATAATAACAAAGTTCAAAATTTTTTTCAGTTCGGATGCATTTACAATAAATACTGTATTGGAGTATGCGTGATTGAGTCATAGGGTGAGGATGCTTGTAATAAAGAATTGAGAAATACGGGATTGACAAAGAGAGGAAACAGAGTGAGAGCTTTGGCAAGAAGAAGAGCAAAGAAAGTGAGACCAAAGTGTATTATTCAATTAGGAGGTACCGGAGTAGGCACTGGACTCGTTGAGTAGAGGCAATAACGGCATGTACTTGAAGTGAATGGTTGAAGTTGAAGTGAATGGAGAAGCAAAAATATAATCGTTCAAAAGAAACCTTGCTTTTCAGTTACAAGAGGTGCATCCAGATAACGGACTATTCGATCTTTAGCTTTGAGGAGGCAGATATGTTATCATTTCCAAGCATTCAAAACTTTTTATCTTTTAATTTTTTTAAGGTTATAATTGATAACTAAATGATTGCTTCAGTAGGTTGTGTTCTGAGTATATTGATATTTTTTCCATGTTACAGGTTAAGTTACAATTGATTATGTAGTTATGTGCATGAAGTGGATGACTGTAGAGTGGAAAAAGCCCTAACAAAGATAAATGAATTTGAAAACTTCGACAATTTTCTGTTGAAAATTGAATTTCAACAGAAGACATAGAATTTCAACATTTACGTTACGTTTATCCTGAAACTTTGATCTGAATAGAATACTCTTCAGTGCAAGGCGATAGCTAGATTATATAAAATATAGTAAAATTGACAGGATTGCATTGATTATCACGGATATCATGTAAAAATGGTCATGATTTTATCAATATATTATTAGAATAAAATATTTTGAAAAATATTACACATGTCTACGCATATGAAAGTTTAAAATTTGAGAAAAATTAAAACAAGATTTCAATAATCATGATGATAAGAGTCAATGATCGCTAAATTCTAACAATTAATGAAAGTTCAACGTAGGATGATCAGGGAAAAAAATTAAAAAATTTGCTGATCTAAATAATTTTTTAAAAAATTGTACATCAAATTATTTTGATATGATTAGTTTGAATCAATGTATATGCAACAACATATAATTATTGATAAAAAAATCGTCATTCAAACAAAAAAAAGTAGATACTTTGATCATTTGATCTTTTTAATGTTGAAAATATTATTGAATTATTTTGTTAAATAAAATCATCAGTTTCATATTCTTTTAGGAATAAGAAACTGATGGCATTTTATCAAACTTATATCATTTTCCAAAAAAATAACAAATACTTCAAAAGCTATCATTATTTCAAACTTGAATACTAATCATTTGAGTGAAATTAATAATGTATCTAAAAATTTGAAATCACACAAAATAAAAAATTTAGATTAAAAAATTTAGAATTTATCGTATATTTAAATTTATTTGGCGGAAAATTTGTTATATCATTTTTCAATATTTTAAATGATTTTGATGTACTTACTTCAAATATATTGCATAAAATAATAGTAATGTTTATAATCAAATTTAACTACTGTCAATTAAAATGGCTTTTGTGAAGATGAAGTTTTTAATTGATGTTATTGACTTGTTGTATATGATAATAGATGTATTATCATCAATTCATGTGTTTTTCAGAAAATTAAATGTTTATTGAAAATGTCATATTGATAATCATTGTACTCATGGTGGTTTATGTCACATTATACATTCACAACAAAAATTTGTAGATAATGAAATCCTATCAAGTTATAATTTTGTGATTATAATTTAAACAAAAATCCATGCGACGAGTTTTCATTTTTTCACTTCAAATAATAATATAAAATCATATTCAATTTCTTGATTGAGTTTAAAAAATTTTATTGAAAAAAATTCAAACAATCACAATTACTTATATGTTTTTGAAACTTTCAATAGATTTAGTTGTGAAATTGCCTTATACATCAATTACTTAAAGAATTTTTTGAGCATGTCAATTATTTGATGAATATTATATCAACACTTGATCATGTTTATATCAATTATAACACAATTAATTCTTGATTAAAAATTGCTGTAAAATGATAACTTACATCATAAAATTTTGATAAATAAATATGGTAATCATATAATATAACAGATAAAATTTCATATCCAATATTGTAATAAAAAAATGCAACTATTCCAATTTTTTTGTTATACTTAAAAAGAATTCATTCATATAAAAATCATTATCAATATTAATTTTGCTTGTTTGAGTTACATGCATGTTAGAAAAATTATACAAAAAATTTCAAAAATTTTAATTCTTTCATAAATTTAAATTATGTGTATAAGAAATTAAATTTATCAGTATTTTAAACAAAAATTAGATCATTATTATTTTAAATCCATATTCCAGAACTAATTGTTAAAACCTCTGTTGAAGAATTATTTAGGACTAGAAAAATTAATCATAGGTCTCGAATATGTTTTAAAGAGATGTGGAAAAAAGATGTTGAGATGTTGGAGATAAAATTTGGATAAAATTTATCTAACGATTCTTCTTCAGCTGACAAAATATAAGCTTATGTGATGGTTTGAACATAAAGTTTTGTAACATTTGACTAATCATAATTATTTAAATAAGTGAAAAAGAAGATACCATTTGCATAAACAATGTAAAGAAATACATCCATGATGTGACCAAACAAAATGGCTGTCATGATCTCTCAACAAGCAGTAAAGTGTTTAGATCAACATACTAGAGTTGATGAAAAAGACAAGTCTAATGTGAGTTGGAGGTTACAAGTGTGGACAAGATGTTGAGATGAAAATCATTCATCTTCAATGATCACACATGGAAAGATCTCATGAATATGCTCTGAGTATTGTTATTATACAGTTGCAAGTTTTATTTATGAAGCAAGTTCATAATCATCTAGCTTAGTTAATTAGAATTAAAATAGAGATTAATCAAGATGGATATATAGTTGTATATAGCATTACAATTATTTTTGGTTGCCACGATTAGTGTGTTTGATAGGTAGGCAAGAATGCACACATTAAGAAATAATTTTCATGTGAAATTAAAATTGATGATACTATCCATGTGATTCAAACTTTGATATTGAGTAATATGACTTGCTTGACAATAAACTAAGATGTCAAATGCAGCTCATCAATATGCATCAAACACAAATAATCAACACACCAAAAATTGCACACTATTCGAAACTAAACACAAAAAATTTTACTCATACTCTAAACATTCATCAAAGTATTTGTTAAGCTATTTCAACTAGTGAAATTTTAACTAACTTTATAAATTAATGTCTTATCAAAATTTAACTCAAACCAAAAAATTTGAGTTAACTTTTGATAAAAAAATTTAAAAAAAAATTAACAAAATTCATTAATAACAATAAATTATTTTAAATAAAAATTATTATTCATCCAGAACTTGATAATGCATCTTTTTTTACCAACTGCGTGGACGTAAATTGTAAAGCACTTTATTTTGATTCATTTTGATTTCCTTAAATTATTGAATCGATTTTTTTGGTTGTAATCATAATGAATAAAATAAAACGTATAATAAATACAACTTGAGATAGAAAAAGTTATTTGATTGAAGTCTTGCGGAATACACAAAACTTGTTAGAATCCAACACAAATCATCAACCCAATAAAATATTCAAGACGGCTTTGCGGTCCATCCTAATCCATGTCTCAATATGAACTCTTGTAACCTAATAGTTGGCAGCTATAATGTGAAGGAGTGACTTCTCCTATCGGATCAAAGCTCTAGAGTACTTTGGAGTTAAATCTGAAGTGTTTCCTTGATACCTTATCACTTATAAGTTATAAGTGATTATCGTGACAAAATGCAATTCAGAATACCCAGGTACTAAAAATGTTCATGCACACCTTAACATTGATAAACTAAAACTCAAGTCGCACTCTTTGTCTCCTCTAGTTTTTAATCGTCTCGTTGATCGTAAGGTGCACCTATCAAAATTGTGAGCTTGTTGTTTTATTTGCAGATTTTATATCAAGAACTCTCAAGTTACTGAAAATATACGTTTGTGTTTGGTTCGTAAATACATTTTTAAGTTTTAAACTATGACACACAAGAGTTTGCGAAGGTTTCAGGAGCCCCGTAATTAATACAGAGATCATATTAGGACATGGGTAATAGTGGGCTGCAAGGCCCCCCTGGGAGGTTCCATCGGATAAAATGAATGGTTCCAGATCTAGCAAGTGTTTTGCGTTCCGCAGGAATATCATCAAGTAGTTTTCTCATCAATATATGATAATCATTTTGATACACAATATGAGGATTAAAACTCTAAGCTTGTTGCATTAGATTAAGATTATATTTTTTCTACTCATTTAGAACTTTTAGCAATTTGATTTTTATCTAATAAATATTCTGTCATTATCAATTTGAGAAAGCCATTACTTAAAAAAATTATTTCAGATTGAATATTATTCAATTTCGATGACTAAGAATTTGATAAGATTAAACTTTAAGAATTCACTTTAATGCATAGTTTGCAAAATGCTTAACATTTCCAAAGGATAGAATTTATGTTACAAGTCACGTTCCGATTGGTACTATCGAATTGGCTACCAAAAATACCTCAACTTGTACAACCTCGAAAGGAACCGCGATGTCTGGTTCACTTCTGGAAAACAAAGCAAAACTGGAAAGATCTGCCGAAGTGACTTGATATGAGATTGGTTGAAAGTCAAAGTTCATAGCTGATTCCACCTCTACGGCGATATTGTGCTACCAATTTTGTACTGTAAGCTGATTTTCAGGTGTTTCCGTGGAGTCGTGAACTTAGAAGTACACGAATGAGGACTTCAACCATACAAGGTCCGAATTTTAGCTGAGTAAGTTCTGACAATACTCAAACTTTCAATGGTTCTTGGATTGAAGTTTTTGAGAATTCTTAGTCAAATTCATCTCTAGGGCCGGTCACTCCGGGCCCATTTATAAAACAGACGGCTACCGTACAAAAGATAATTCCATGCTCAAAATATGTTCGTCGGATAAATTGTATAACTTTCAAATAAGAGGTGATTATAAGCTATTCTTAATCTACATAGAGTTGAAATCCATGTTACGAAAATTGACAAACTTTTGTCAATTGGAATGCAAAAATAAAGATACTTACGAGAAATCAAAAACTCCACGCATGTTTTGTTAAGTCTGCGGAAGTAGACAGTAACATATAGAAAAGTAAATAGAAATTTGTAGTTAGCTTAGTCAATTGCATGTACAAATACTATAAATTGTAACATATAGAGTTAGAGTTTGTGAGTTGGAAAGGTTCGTGTATAATTGTGAAACATATCAATTTTCAAATATCGAGCCAAGCTGTGTGCTCGAGATGGTTGTGTATCAAAAAATTTTGATCTTCTATAAAATAAATGAGCATATATGTATGTTTGGCTTTTAATCGAGTAAATGAATTTTGTAGGCCTAAGATAATGACTCCGATATACAATTAACATGGTTTATCGTTACATGATATATCATGTAGACATTACCAATGATAGGATTATTTTAACACCCTATTTCTTTATCCTAGTTTCACAGAATTCCTAGTACATTGACAAACTAATCATATACTAGTGTTAAAATACTTAATTTGAATCAACCTATTAGCAGAATTGATATAAATACATAGGAAATTTGGGAGACGAACATTATCAAAGAAAGATTGAGACATTAGACGACCATGTTTCAAACGTATCCATCCTCCACATAAGAAATCTGAGGGGGAAGTTTGTGACTTTGGCTCTTACGTCTTTCTCAAAATTATGCAGTTTTTTACCTAAGATTATTGATATCTTGTGATGTTCTAGTGCATATTTAACGATGGAGGCGGTTGATCCATCGCCTGGCACTGCTGGGAAGAATGGCGTCTCGATTTAGATCACATATCAGGCAGGCAGGGGTCGAGTTGTCCCCACTAACGCAGGAATACCAAGAGAACCTACAATTGCTTGGCGAGGTTATTTCATTGTACAATGCATGTAGAACTTTAATGTTGGTTTACTTTAAGGGAGATTCTAATAGAAAGATTTTCTCTCTGTACGGGAGAGAATGCTGACATTAACACGAAAAGAGGATCTTGAGCCATGCTGAATCCTGGTAGTAATGTCCGTGAACTTTTGGCTCTGTCTGCGAATTTTCATAAATTCTTGACATTCAGACAGCCAAGAATTTTCATATCAACCAAGAATATTCATAAATCCTTGGTTGATATACTCCAACTGTCAACTCTCTGGGAATCTCGACTTTAACAAGCTTGATGTAGTCTGTGAGTGACTTATTCTGCAATCTGTCCGACTACATAACCTGTCACGAATGTTCGTAACCTCTTAAATCTTAATTTTTCAACAGTTGATTCTCTGGGACTTCTCAGTCCTATCAAGCTTTAATGTTGTTTAAAAGATTGACCTACTGGGGAATCTGTGTACTGGACCTGATGTCGGTTGATCCATATAGAATTTGAAATAAGAATGAAATGTGTCCATTTTTCTCCAGAAGAAACGAAAGTTCAGTATCACGTCAGAGCAGTTCCGAAAAGCTTTCTCACTTCATGGCGGACTAAACCTCCCAAGTTTACATCCAGTACATGAGTACATGCTCCGAGCCCATATCTCATGGCTCCACAGAATATTGAGATGAATTGTGAGCCGAACGCATGCATTGTGCTTGGATAGTAAAACTTCAAATTTGAGCAAACGGCATACGAATGTCATGGCTGTCCGAAAATTTCCAGTTGATGATAGTTTGCAATAGATCACGACGGCCACAGCAATCCAAAGTTCTCGAAACCACAAGGGCTTTGTACACAGCAATATCGTGAACTCACAATACTTCCTTTGACAGAAGTCATCTCTTTCACTGTACACTACGTACTATCCCACGTACATGGTCCGGCCATGACAAATCATTTCCAAGCTCAACATGTTCATATGGCCACCAACATGACTTCATGGGCCTTCGGTACCGCTAGCACTGCTCGGGGCTTGGATTAGTCGAACTAATCGGACCAACTATTCTGCGATCGTAGCCGCAGTGGATACTAAAATCATACCTGGACATGGTGCATATGAAGAACTGCGAGAGTGTCGAACCTTATTGGTGATTCTGTTGTTCGGTCCTGGTTTCCGGCCAGACGGGAATCGAGGCAGGAGTTCAAGCAGGATCTTTTCAGGCCATAATTATTCCGAAATGCTCCTCATAAGCAGCGATTCATCCGTCTTGACGTGATTCAGATATGAGAAAGGAGCACGGTCTTTGTTTCACATACAAGTGGCATTGATCTTCCAAGCCATCTGAGGATACAGACACTGACCAGGACGAATGCCAAAACTCGAATCCCGATCTGACTTGAGATGAAGCTTATGTACACACAAAGCATCAGTAGATCGGGACGCTCCCTTCCTTTTAGAGCACTTGCGCACATTATTCTGCACTCCCCGATCAAGCCGCAGTGACAAGGCGAAAGGGGCACGAGAAGAGCATTTACGTTCATTACGAGCATCCGTGAGTTTGACTAGGTCCATGGCTTGTTATAGAGAGAATCAGGAATTTCCTTGTCCCAAACTTTGGTTCTCCCACTTGGACTCAGTACAGAAATCATATTCTACTCGATAACATTGAAGTTAGAACGGATTTTGCTGGGGAATACAAGCCGACAAGATCTGGAGAGTAATCATGAGTTTCTTCGAAAGATTTGTGTTTCGTCGTATTCGAGAACAAAAGCTGGCTGGCATGTTGGCAGCCATAGGCTGGCTCGTTTGCAAAGGACAGGTGATAGTTCCTGCCTTCGGATGGCTCTGGAAATTTGGAGGCATCAAACATGTGTACTGACTTGTAATGATGCAACGACGTTGGACTGGGTCTATACTTATCGAATGCTTAAATTAAGCATGGAAATGATGTTTCATGCACTTGTCACATAGTGAATTCGCGAATGATGCTCTCTGTCTGCGTCGTCGAGTCACTTTGCTGCGGCGTTGGCAGATGGCCTGGACGCCGGAGTGAATACAGTCACTTCGGGGGGATGAAACAAAGCACAGCTCGATGCCATGAACGCGTCGATGCTCTGGACCATTCATAGGTCGGGTAATCATGATGGTCGAGCCTACGATGGTTCACGCCGCGGACGCTGGCTGGAGGGAACTTAACACCTACTCGACCAAGAGTTTTTGCTGCAAGTCGAATTTCTCAACAGTTCGCTGCACGAATCTGATCCACTGAAGTGCTATACCCCAGGTTCAGAAGAACACGAATGCTCAGCAGGTTGTGATCTGACTCACTCTCCATATTCCATGGATGGGTCTTCGACTGTGGAGGTCAGGTGATGGGCATGCTGTGTTTTGCACTGGACTTGAAGAAGATAAGCAAGTGATTCGATACACGACTCGAGCCGATGTGACCAGATCGGAGTAGCACAGATGTGGATCACTACTGTCAAAAGCAATCCAGTTTGCTTGCAATCCAGTTTTTCATAGACGAGAGATTGTAGATACTGGGTGGGCCAGTGAGCATGTACTTTTTGTAGACTTGAAGGATCTCACGGTTTGAAAGCAAGTGCATCGAACTTTTTCCAAGGCTGGGAAAAGTAGGCCTATCGATGGGCAATGCGCACTCTATATGGGCATGCTTGGAAGTGTACACTCGACAGAAGGTGGTACAGATAGTGCAAGCGGATGGCAAGTATGAAGAGTTTCCAGACCCCATGAATGTAGCAGTTGTAATGCGCATGTATCCAGACCACCTTGTAGTGCATTGCAGCTCGTTGGATCGTCCTACGGGGGGAGCACTGAGTAAAATCATGATCATGAGACCGGACCAAGAGCTCGCAGTCGGACAGTCATATCTGCTTCATCCAATTCCAGCTCAATATCGTCGGACGATTTTCAAAGCTTACTCGATTCCTCTTCCCAAGAGTCCCTTGGGCTTGGGACGGGATACGGAAGGACTACTGCACAGCTTTCGGAAGACGAGGAGCCTCAAAAGGTTGAATGGCAAGAGGAAGAAACGAGTGGCGGCTCTCCGGGAATTATGCGCTGCCCTCCTGCAGCCGCTGCAACCTGTGCCGATTGGGAGCTCCATGGCATCGACTGAAAAAGTCCCGGACTCGGGCCCATCGATCATGTCGAGCAGCAGACGGAGGGCCAGCCTTGGGCTAGCGCTCACAAAAGACATTTCCGAAGCTCCAAACGCCCCGCTGCTTGATTCGAGAGCAGCCAATTCGGACTGCGCTGAAGATAAGCCCAAGACCTCCTTTGGATGCGATGGATGGAGGCCTGCTCTGGACAGTATCCCTGAATCACCTGGACGATCCTTCGGAAGTGACTTCCAATCAAATAGCTTAAGATATCATCTACTTGTTGATCAACGTCAGGACGGTTAGTGTTAGGTCATCAGAAAAGCTTCCCTCAACTGTATATAAGTATCTCTGAATCTTGAGATGGTGTACTTGATCATCTTGACAACTTTACTAACTTGTACATGTTGGATTCGAACTTCCTTCTCCATCACCAGCTCTGGATTTGTAATTGCTTGGCTTCCAAAAGTTTTCCATTTGCCATACCGACACGGAGAAACACTAACGAATCACTTTAGGATTCAGCATTTTTCTTGCTCTTGTTATCGATACGAGAGGGCTGACGGATATCAAGCAGATAGACTTTTGAGGATACTATAAAACTAACGTGCACCATTGTCACCGCTGTATTTCTCAACTCGTTCCCGGTACCTGGAAGAGCTGGCCAGATGAGTATCCTTTAGCCTGCATAGCTCAATTTCACTTCTTGTATCCTAGTTGCTATAGTTCAGCATCGCTAATTAGCATGACCTCTGGATGATTGACAATACGTGATAAAAGCAGGAACTAAATCCTGCCGCTTATCATCTCCGTACAGCACCAACAAATGAGTTTTGTAACTTCCATTCAATTCACAGTTCGTTTCAACGAGCTGATCCATTTATCATTTTTAGCTAAGATGTTCTTTTCATCAGATTCTGATCTCAGGAAGGTCACTCGAGGCAAATCTTCATCGAGGGTGTCAAATATTTTCCCACCGTCTTCAATTGCTTCAAACGCACGCCCATATTGGTGGCACTGATGATTTCTTTGAACTGAACTCATCTGACTGCATATAAGTGGTTAAATAAGCAGTCGCTGGAACGTGTTACGATGGCTGGAATTTATCGATCCCTTATAAACCACCTCCGGAAAGAAGTTCAACATACCCAAGCAGCTTGGCATGCCGAGCGTCAACCTTGACTGCAACATCAGATCTTTCTCGAAAGATCTGATGTTGTATCTGATTTCTTTGTGTGCGCACTCTACAGAATTCCGACCTGAACACATTCTACCCGGTCCGGAGTATCGTGTTTTGTTTACACTGATCCGGGGCTTCATTAGCTGTGTGAACACAAAATATGAAATTGAAGTATCTAGTGATCCCGGACTGTCTAGTCAAAAGTCAATTGTCAACGTCGCCGCGACCGCAGCAGCTGCAATCGTTTGATGTTTAATCAAGCACTGCCGCTTCTGCTTTTCTTTCCTGCCATTGATCCAGCGACAGGATGACCCAGAGTGTGTCAGGAATCTATTCCGAATTAAGCTCCTATTTTTTAAGAACAAAAGGCTTTAAAAGCCGGCACTGACTATTTGCTTATGAAGACCGGAGCTACCACAGCGTGTAATGTTCGAGAATAGTTTTGGGATTCCAAGAATCCCAGTGGTGCAAAAAGCCACCTCTGAGCTCGACAGCTGCAACCAAGGAGGGAGCATATACAAGCGGATTAAAGCTGCATTCATCCATGATTTCTGGCCACCCACTTGCTCTTACCCAAGTGCAAGAGCGTCATCGACGATTCACGAGCTGTGTCAGAAGGAATCACTCGTGGGATTTTCGAGTGTAATGAACGTCAGATACTGACAGCATCTAGAAAGGTGCAGAAAAGACTTCTCCAGCGTCGGAGTTGCAGTAGCTTGAGTCTTTGGTTTATTTACGACGAGTCCAATGGACATCCGGTATTCAAACGTGACTTGAATCCAAAGGTGGAGACGACGCAGCCAACCGCGCACGGCTCTTGAGTTATCTGGATCGAACAATTGGGAAGCGATGGAAATCTTTGACCCACTCATCAGCAGAAGAATTCGAAGAGACAAACACCGACCGACCGCTAGAGCGGTCAATCGAAGGTCACTCGAAGTTGGACCCGGGGCAAAATTCCCTTCCTCCCGGTGGCTGACAATTATACTGCCTGGTGACGAGTTAAGAAGATGAAGCACTCATGATCTACACGAGCCTACTGATCCTAGACTTTGACTACAACAGCATAATCCTCTGCAACTCTTTTGCACAGAGCAATAATAATGAGGCCCTACTGCGTCCCATCATGATCAGTCAAGTACACACTGCAAATACACCCTTCGGCACCTTACCCAGGCATTGCAAGTCGTTGTCACTCGACACGTACTGCCTCGAAGCCAGAAAGTGGCAAGCATCTTCATGGTTTCCCTAGATGACCGAAGCCATTCGAGGTTTACTTCACAACAGGCTGGATACATTGTGAGAAAGAAGGCGGGGACGAATTGACCTTTGAACTGGATGGAAAATTTTGTACGAGTATTCAAAGCAGGGGCTAATCAAGTCCTGATTCAGCCCAACCCAAGGGCCTCCATTCTTGCCAATACTAACTTTTCAGGGCCCGCTTCCGCTTCCTAGATGTCCACATAGAGTTGTATGTAGTGGAAAGTCTCACATTGGGCCTCAAATTTCTTTGTTTTGAAAATATGCTTGCTTATATGGTAGAAAATGAAGACCCTTTGTGACTATAATTTATGACAATCCTTCTTCATGAATAGCTTTTGCTATTAATACCAACACCTGCTGGCCTGTTTATCAAAGTACAACCAGCATGTCGGAAAAGACTTCTCATTGAAGCTCGCCATTTCAGTTGCAAGTTTGAATTTTTTCTGTCTCCGTTATTTGTAATGCTTATGTGCAAGGAATACTAGTCACTGAGTCTCTTGGATATTGGGGGATGCAAGAGACGTGCTTCAACGCACAAGATTGCCCGTCAGATGCGACAAAATAACTCATTCGTCACATACCAGTCAGTGTTACTGGGAAGCCTGAGGCGAAGTATAAGATCAAGAATAATCTGAACAATATATGAGTTCAAGTTCATTGTATCATCATCTACGGAAGTTGAGAGCTCATTTGTAATTTAGGTATATCATTCCGAATCACAATGATATTAATAAGTAGAAGTAGAAAGAACTTACCGACAACAATAATTATAAGTCTTCACACGTGTCCTTAGTCCCTGTCAACTATCATCAATGTACTAACTTTTAAGACATGAGCTAGAAACATAGGAATCTCATCTTGTGGAATATAACTCCATGTGGCTGGAGTTATGTTCCACAAGTAAAGAGTTATAATGAAAGTCATCTATTATTGGATGTAGATTGGACTTATATAAGATACTAGACCGGAGAGTAGCCAAATATAAGGGACACACGAGTTGGGAATAAAAGGTCAAACTATACTGAGTAATCCGAATTTTAGAATCATCTGTTCTAGTAGATTGCTTACCTTTGCAGGTAAGTGATCTCAAAATATTGAAAGTTTCTGTCGTTCCATCGCTTATGAGATTAGCAAACTATACTTCAGTTGACAAAAAATTTCACGAGAAGAGATGTATGCGAAAAAATTCGGTCGAGCCGATTTTACCTTCTTTCTTTAGCAGCACACCAACTTGTAGATTGAAATTCCCAACACGGCATTCCTGGGTTATTAGCTCAAGTTAAACTTCACTTTCTTAAATTGAAAACATTTGTCATCGCCCAATGGAACAGGTCCTCCATACAAGAAATACTTTTCAAATTTGAACTGAAGTAGGATCATAACAATGATGTTGGATCGATTGTGGACTGTTTGGTGCATGCAAAACTTGAAGCTGATAGAACAGAAACTCCTCTTGACTCTTCTGTTCCAATAGTGCACTTACTTGTGCAGAAATTGAGGCTTAGTACGAGGGACCAGTCGGTAAGCAGTCATTGTAGAATTTATCATATATTTGCTGCCGGAGTGATAACTATTTTTATTTTTTTACAATTTACCTGTGGGGACCTGGTTCTCTCGGTAGCAAAATTGCCTGACTCGGACCAGGGTGTGTATTCAGATTTTATGCAGAGCACACTTTAAGGCTAGACCTCTGATGGGTACTGAACGCTAGCATGCAAACAGAGTGACAGAATGTTACAAATTCTGATCATCTACTATGTAAATTCTCAAAGTTACATAATTCTTGAAACTTTTTCTGATTCTTTGTAGGTGTAATTAAAAGTAGTATATGATGCAGAAAATTCTTATCACCTGGCTATGGTGAAATGAAGACGCTAAGAAATATAAGGCACACCGGATTCGTGTGGGGTAGGAAGACCCCATGGAACCCTCCCAGAACTATAGAGCTTAATCTGCTTCCAGGAGTAATCTCTTATACTGAATTCATCTCCTGCATTGCCCTGGTTGGAAGCAGTAAATGAATCCCAAGAGTACCTCAAAAAAACTCCAAGTATCATAACCAAGGCTTCAACATTCAAGTTTTCCTAGCCGAGAAATAAAGATGTGTGGAGGTACAATCTATAAAGATGAAAAATGATCCAAAGTCTATCATCTGTAGGGCAGTTGGTGTCAAGGAATGTAGTGCAATAAGAGCCTGTTTTCTACTTTCCTACTCTACTCATGTTCTACTACAACAAATGTCAAAGCTGAACACATCACTTTACATGTGTGAAGAAAAGCAACCATGATTACTCCTCTTGCAAATTTTTCTAATTGTATCTCAAAATTTCTAAAGCCACTTTGTAGACCTAACTCTGATCCTAACGATCACCTTTGGAAATTAGAAATTGACTTCTTATTGTAAAAGTATACGTTATGATGGCAATAAGATAACAAAATTATAAAAAGGAAAATTTGACAGTTTAAGAGAAAAACTGTCTAAACACAATCATCACCTTTTCAAATAATTTTTTTATTTATTAATCTAGCTTGTTATTAGAATGAATTAGTACCCAATCAACGTGTTCAAGCGTAGGGATTTCCACAGAGTTAAACTCATTCTTATTCTAAAATGGGCGTCACATGGGCAATTGATGCTGTTTTGGCATGTTTTGGAAAGAATGTGCGAGAGTACATGAAATAAGAACACATATAATTATTTATGTATAAAATTCTTTAGCATATTTAGGTTAATTTTTTATATTTGTCCACAGATGACCCTACTATTCTGAGATTTAAGAGATCAATCATGTATATTGACGTGACATCATCATTTTTTATGTTTTGTAGATTCTTTACTTTACATATTTCTAAATTCTATATGTATATGATGTAAATGTCACTATGATACTATGGAGACTAGCCTCTATTTGATCTTTGGGTTTCATATTCGCTTGATTTTATAGAGTACTTCTAAACTATTAATGATATACTTGGAAACTTTTATTCATGAGATCACAAGCAATGTAACTTTGAACTAGACAGGAGTTTTGTATAATATGAGTCATGTGAACATAGATATACGCAAAATGTATGGTCGTATCCAAATGTGTAAGAAGTTACTCTATGTTTCGATTGACTTTTGTTGGTTTGTTAACCTTGTATAATTAAGTTAGTCTTTCATTATATAAAAGAGCTCACCAATACTCTCATATGACACTAACTAGGGTTTTTCTATAAGTAAAGCATGGAGTATTATCATAGACGTACTCGTAAACCATGTAAGTTTTTATATTTTACTAGTGTGTGCGGTTGTGTGAATATCTTTCTATTGCGTTCAATGTTTCTCTTGGTTGCGTTCACACTTCTCGTGATCATTAATATCAAAGCTTGGGAGCATATTGTCACTAGATCTAGTTGTCTTCGCGCAACTCCGCTTTAAGTTCCAACTCTAATCTTTTGGATCGAGGTTGGTTTGAATTTTGATTCTTCAGATCAATCAAGTTCGTGAGTTCTTACTTATGAGTTCATATCGATAGTTAGTTAGGCTTCGTGACAGAGAAAAGAGAACAAGGAGGAGAGGTTGGCAACAAATGACAACCATGTGGAAGAAGTGGAAAGGACTGAGAGTGGTAGCTTCAACATGGACGACGATGCAGGAAGCATGCACAAGTAAGAGAAGAGTGACCAATGTGAGAGTTCAGCTAGAGGAGGAAGGATCAAAGTGATGTGGTCCGTAAGGATGGCAGAGAAAAATCATCGCATTGAAGAGAAGGAACTGAAAATTGCATGTGCTTGTCGTGTCAGTTTGCTCCTAGGATGTGCCCTTGACAAAAAAATTTGTCTTTTGAGCTTGGTTGCTCTGGTTTCAACTTGTGTATAGCTCTTTTCTTTGGAGCATGAACAATTCGATGACAGATTCCAAAGATGAGTCGAATGAGGTGGTTCTTTTGGTAGAGAGGATTCTGCAATAGCAGGAGGAAGGACTTCCTAAACCACTTTTACATTAACTAACAACTTTTAGGCTCTTGCCTCCTCGTATGTCACCTGATCAAGTTCCCAGGCTTTAAAGTTTCACGTTTTAGCAGCAAAAAATTTCCCGGTTGTCTCCTCCAGCTGCAAGAATTCTCCCCCTTTGGAACTCTGAACCTGCAAGTTCAACAAAACCTTTTTCGAACATGGAAGCTATATCGAGATTAGATCGACGTGCCACTGAGATATATCCTTTCTAATTGCAAACTCCAACAAGCTCATTGGCTACTTTTCTCATCCACAAATCTACAAGAAAGGACGTCATTTATGCCATCTCTTCAAGAGCAATTCTGGAGTCACAATCTGAGTCAGAACTTCACAATAATTTTACATGGAAGGAAAAGGAGAAGGATGTAAAATAGCAGAAAGATTGTGAAGAAGGTAAAGCTTCACGCAAAACATGAGCTGATGACGGCATTGCTTCTAAGGGAAGGTGGATGCTATTGAAGTTGTAAACAGAGGCACCAACGATGAAAGTGAAGCCAATATCAATTGCCTTACACGTAATTTTCCGAAGTCACAAGAAGTAATTTCACAAACAAATCAAGGGATAAAACGGACTTTAGAGACAGAGTTAAGTCATTTACCAATTATTATATCATTATTAATAGGGCAGACCTTCTTGGAAACTATTGGAACTCCCGCTAAAGCAAGAGCTTAAGTTGGCACCGTATACCAAAGTGAAAAAACAAGATTACATAAAACCTAATGTGAGTGACAGGGAGTATGAAACTAACTATCAACCAGTAGCACTTTACTCATCAATTATGATGACTCAAGATTCATCTTGAAAGCACTTGAAGTGTTCACCTGCAACCTCGTGCGTTTTCCGTACAAGATCTTGAAGATAACATTGTTTAAATTGACATTGGAAAAAAGTTGCTGAAGCATTCAGCAGACGTCATCACTATCTGAAATTTTTTCTACCTCTTAGATCCAGCTCAATACAAATGCGTGCTGTTAGGAACAAGGATAAGTGATATGAGTGAAAGAAAAAAAATTAACAAGAAAACAAAGGGTAACATCTCCACATTTTAATAAAAGAATATGGTGCTATGAAGACGGGAGAAATGAATATTACATAATCATTTCACCATAGTATATACTATGGTTGCGATGACTATCTTTTTTGATACAAATTTAAAGACAAATTAAACTCTACAAGTTTGGAAAAGAGGTTGAGGTTTAAAACGTCCACGTTGAACAAGTACAATAAAAAATACCATCAGGAGCAAGGCATGAACATCATTATATTATGATCTGAACCTTCGATTTTGAATTAAATGGATGAGTGTATTAGTTTTACTTTGCTGTTTTAGGGATTTTAGCAAAAATTTTATGCAAAAAAATTATCAAAAAGTGGCATGATTCTTTGAAGTTGATTAGTTCGAAAAGGAAAGTTTTCTATACAAAAATCTAAGATGTCAGTGATATATTTGATAATCTTGTTATTGATATTTCATAATATTGAAAAATTGAAGTGCTTGTGGGTGAGTTTTTTTATAATTGATAAAGTAGATAGTTTACCACCATCTATACTGGGAGAAACTACGATAAATAAATAATAAAGAAAAACGCTTCATTTATATATTCATTATTTATTTCTTATCATTCATTATTTCATATTTTGCTTTAATATACAATCTTTTTAGAAAAAATTTAAGTGCTTCGTTGATTTTCTATTTATTATAGAAATGATTTATATGATGATATCAAATCTTGCATCTTTTTCATTATATATAGCACTTAATGTGACTTGAGTTTTAAAATTTCATATTCTTTGACTTCCTTGGTATATTCGAATGGTAAATGGTAAATGGTAAATAGATCAAGCCTATGGGACCCAAAGGGTCAAAAGGCTAAAAAACACAATACAAACAATCCAACTCCAAACTAGGAAAGAACCAAAAGAACCCTCTAGCTAGTGCCCAAAGCACTAGAACGGTAACTAATAATATCTCTAATGTAACAACCTAAATCATAAGGCTCGAGTTGAAGCAGAGAAAAGAAATTCTCGACATCAACTTTATGCGCCACTCGAATCTCTATATATCTAGTACAAGTAATAAACACATGCTCTTCATCCTCAACATTTCTCCCATCACATAGCCTACAAATCCGTTCACTCCTATCAATATTCAACCAACGTCCTTCCTCAATTCCAAGCCTATGAGATCCTGTTCTATGCCTGGCAATAATATGACGTAAAGATGTAGCAATCTCTGCAACAAGGTACCCTTGCTCACAATAAATAAGCATAGGATTCACATGAAGTTGATAAAACTGCATTTTAGTGCCTCCTCTCCTCCAAATGATGTTGAGAAACTCCTCCTTAATACGCTCGCGAAGGGCCATAGGTTGCAGATCCCAATCCAATTCCGTCACATTCCACCTCAAAGACCAAGTCATCACATCTGCAAACCATCCCTTGGAACGTGTGGCACGCAAAGCATGAAGAGGAAGTCGAGAAGCATCAAGAGATCTCACCCTTCTAATATAAGTGATGGTCAAGTAGAGAGCTTCAGCCTCAAGAGGTAGACAACCGGTTTCCGCAAGAAGAATAGCATAAGGAGTTTGGTTCCTTACACCTAACTCTTCTTGTAAGAAGATCTTTTGCACCCTCTCCACACGCTCCCAACTTGTCTTCTTACTGCCAGGAGAAGAAGTACAATGATGACAATAATTTTGTATCTGGAAATAGATTTGAGTTCATTTTAAGATTAAAAAAGGAAGCGGATAATTATCACTCAGTTTAGTTTAATTATCCCTCACCCTAGTCTAATGTTCCCATGCTGCGCACTACTTTTCCCTCTTTTACCCTATTCCACGAAGACTATATCATATAGCTCTAGTAAATATATGGAGAGCTCTCACCAATCACAAAGCTCTTATTTGTATAGTATAGTCGGGTGAATGATAATTAGCTCAAAGTGAAGAATAACTAACACTCACTTAAAATATTTCTATTTGATCAAAATATGTATAGAGTTATCACTATAAGAATAAAATTCACATGAAGACCAAAACTAATAATCTCCTTTATTCAATGTGGTTCAAAATTTTAATATGCAAAGTGTTGATTTGCTTTAAGATGTATTATGAAACGAGATATATAATTTATGCAATATTTTTAAAAAATAAATATGTTTGGATTTGAGATCATATTTATTCATCTAATCAAATACAAATTTGCTTTATGATATATTATGAAACGAGATATATAATTTATGCAATTTTTAAAAAAAAATAAGGATGTTTGGATTTGAGATCATATTTATTCTTCTAATCATATACAAATTTAATGAAGTGAATGTTTATTTTTTTAATGATGAATTCAAAAATAATAAAGTGAATATTAAAAGGTTTTTTTAAACGTAAAATGATATATATGAATATTATATAGTTTTGACCTATTCTAAGGTTCTGAGTGTACAAAATTAAACTGCAAGATAAGGAAAAGCCCCGGCTAAGTCAGTGATTTTCTAATTTTACTAAGAACATGATATTTACGACAATGTGTTGCCTGAGCTTCTTTCTTCTTAAAATATAGGTATAGAGATTAAATATATTGAAATATGACGGGAGGTATCCAGCATCGGTGGTCTAGGGGTAGAATAGTTCCCTGCCACGGAACAGACCCGGGTTCGATTCCCGGCCGATGCACTTTCGCATTCGACTTAAAAATTGAAAGGTTTCTTTTAGTGTAAAATGATCTAATCTTGTAAAATTCAAAATCCTAGATATGTTATGCTTTTGACTTAAAAATTGAAAGGTTTTTTTGTGTAAAATGATCTAACGTTGTAAAATTCAAAATCATAGATATGTTATGCTTTTGCCTTCAAAATCTTCTGGAAATCTTCTGCACCATCATAGCCATTACCGTGTCACATTGTGCATATCGACGTGTATTTCGGCCCAATATTCACTTCGCGTCAATTTCCGAGAAGTTCTAAGCGAAAACTGCACTAATCTGCGAAACAATAAGCCTCCTACTCTTGCTACGGTTCCATTGTGATCATTGAGAAAAAATTCTTATTGACTACGTAGAATGAATTAGAATTTACTCTACAGAGTAGTAAAGGCCGAAATTCATCATAAAATTTTCATTCATATTTTTCATGTTTAGATTAGTGTGAATAAAACTTCCATGGATCTTAGTTATTTGTACTACATAGGTAAGACCCTGGTGCACTACCAACAGATGAGGTATTCATATTGACCATTAGGTGACACTTTTCGAGCTGGGCTGCTCGACCTGTCGGTTTTTTACTCTCATACCTAGAAGGGAGGACAAGATATGTACAGTGCACCGTCTGGTTATGCTGCGGAAGTTGACGCACAGGAAATTCGGTTGTTTCCATGGTGAATTAAGGTGTGAAAGAAGCAACTTTGACGCTGGTGTATGCACGTTATTGTGTTGGGGTTGGAGATTGCTAATGATTTGGACCAAAGTATAAGTTGTGGTAGAAGGGGCAATATAGCGTTCTTTTTCTATCGTGGCTTTTTTTTAGTTGTGTTTTTATCTATATCGTTTTTGCTCTTTTCGTGCTTGATGGTTTTTTCACTTCATTTTTCGTTCACTTGTTAGCAAAATTATTTATTTTCTCATTACTATAAAATATTAACAAATATTTATTCATAGTTTGAAACTTTTCTTTCTTTCCAGTTTTTATATAAATTTTTTTGGGATCTTTCGCCTTTTCTATATGTGATTGCATATTTTCTTTCCTAGCGTTTCATTTCTTCCACTTTTTTCTTTTGCAAGTAGTTTTACGCTCACTCATCTTTCTGTTCCCTCGTCTTCAAACTAGGTTAATATCTCGTCGTCTACAATGTACTTCACTTCGCACATGGGAGGCCTCATAGATCTTGGTGATAATATATTTATCGTCATGTGGATTACACCATCAAGAGTAGCAAATATTTTCTTCATCATAGGCCTCCCGTGCACTTCGAATGATTACATCCCCGACCAAGATATTACTAACTTATACTATGCTGTGGTTAACAGGCACAACTGTTCAGCACGATCCGGTTAATTTCTAATCTGGCAGTTTCTTGCATGGAATAATCACACCTTCATCGTACCTGGGAGATGGACCAGCTCTGTCTGGGTGGGTTAAACTTCACTTTATTATTAACTGTCTGCTCCAACTGATAGCCTGAATCAATCAAATAGGTTTGGGCTTAAAACCAACATATGGCACCAAGCCGGTGTTGTACAGTGGCTTCAAGCCTGACAGATAACTCTCCCGTGGCTGCTGAGGGCAAAAGAATGGCGGTTCAAAGATACCCCGGCGTTTAATACTACGTCAACTACACTCAGGCAACTATACAATACCTCAATGAACAGGGTACATTGTGGCGGACGTAGACTATTACGTTACGGGGTAGTGTTTGAACTTGGAATACTTTCTAATATGAATTGGAATAGAAACTAGAGTTGGCCTCGCTGGATGTGGTACCTTCAGCTCATCTGGATGCAGATTAATAGCACTAAAAGGTTACCGGTTGTAACTACACACGGAGACCGTTACGGTCGCTCCCAACCTACATACCAAATTGCACACATGAGTTTTACTGTGTGCGAGGAGGTCAGTCGGTTCGACCAACATTCTCTTTGACAGCGCAGAACGTTCGAGTTCTTACCTCACGCAGCCTTCTTGGAGACAGCGGTCGACAGGTAGAAATTCCAGAAGACAGCACAGGAAGACATGAACGCGACGCGGGCCTCCAATGGAACGATCCTGGTAGGGACAACGCAGGTTATTCAGCTAGTTCAATTCCGTCTTCAAATCATGATAATAGTCAACTTACTACATCCAATCTTCACAGGGATAGAAAGAACTCACCCGAAGTTAAGAAAAGTAACAGGCGTCCAGAACTTCCACCCGTCCATGAGGGTTGGAAGAGCCAGATATTTGTACTGATTGGGCAGACCCTGAAGATTATTGGTCCACACGGCGTTCCAGGCAAATACGATGGCAATTACGATAGGACCTAAAACGATTTGATTCAGTGTAACCTGGAACAAGCGAATTGGTTCAGTATGTGTATGACATTTTATAGCATTAAACGGTGACATCAACTGTCCGATTATAGTAGGCCTCATATCTTGGTGGTAGAAAAAAGTCATTTCATATTGACCCGTAGGCTCATAGAAATAGCAGATAAGAGTATAATCACTGGCCTGTATCTCAACAAATAGCTTTGCACCACTCCCAATCCAAACTTCGCGACTTTCGAGATGGCCTCAAAGATCTTGGTGATTATTGTTTGTCGTCAGCTGGCGAAGCCATCAAGAGTAGCAAATATTGTTTGCATCACTGGCCAATCTCGAAAGTCCCGATGGTATTGAACAGACTTCTAATAAACTACTAATAGCAATCCCAGATCCTCTCTTCAAGAAACTAACAGTTCAGATTTGCTTTGCATACCTTCACGAGAAAGTTCATCGTGTTCTTCACGGGTAAAGCTTTGTCCAGTGTTTGGTACCACATGTGCGACAGGGGCCCGTAGCAGAGAAAACCATAGCTCCCCATCCTCGCTGCCCTCACCCAATCGTGCTGCCAAAAAGTTGCATCGTTCAGAACCTGAAACACCCAAAGAGCTCAGCGTCAAGCTGCAAGACAATGTCGAAAGTATGCGCACATATATCAACACCAAGGCTGGCTAAAGACGTCAAAATGAGTAGGGAGTTCGAGATGCATCAATGGGGAAAACGAAGAGGCCTCGAAAAAACTCATATTCGCAGGCCACCTACACAGCATGGGCACTAGCACTCTTTAAACCCTAAACCTAACATCCCCACAGGGTTGATGACCTCGTGCATTCATGCAAGCGCTGAGGAAGTCACTGAACGTGGGACACTGTATTCATAATTATTCCAATCAATGGTCTGTCGAGTGGCCTTGGGACTCACACTCTTCTTTTCGGGAGACTCTGAGAGCTCCTGAGAGGCTTTGCTTCGCTTGTAACGAGTGACAAATTGGGCTGCTGTGTCCCCAACGAAAGCGAGCCCGCCGGACGTCAGACCAGCTTTGAGAGGAAACTGCCATCCTCGTTCTGGAGAGACGTCAGGCTTCGACATTTCCTCTCCCGCACCTTCAGCGCCCTTTGATACGGCATTGGGTGGAGGCAATCGACCTCCGAAACCCCATGGCAAGGAGCCTCCAAGGCCACGCACGAATCCTCCACTCCACATTGCGAAAGCTTTTGCCCGATCGACAGGGCGAAAAAGGTCTCAAACACTCAGTATTTGAGGCCCAGTGAAGAAACTTGTAAGCCGCAGCTTTACATCGGTATGGCCAGATACACAAGCCTGCTCCTAATCACGAGTACGAGAAACGTCTCGGTGGGTGGCCATACTCCTACACTTTTCCGCGTAGTTCCCGCATGGGCGGCCGGAAGGGTTTCCTCCCATTCGACCAACACGCGACGTGCGATTCCACGAAAACGAATAGATTGCAGCCAGGCTTCCGAACCTGCGATCCACACTGCGATGGGCGAGGACTTGTAAATGCGAAGGTTTCAAAATGTGTACTTGTAAGAAAGAAACGAGGGATCAGAAGCGGAGGGTGCAGAGCAGCCTCCGCTTCGCCTTCGTCGCCATGGCGGCTGGCCCACAGGATAGTCGGGGCGACGAGTGATCGCCAGTAGATGAGCCGATGCTCCTGCAGCCATCGGATCGGATTGTTGAATGGCGTTTGTTGCATTCGGACGCAGTGGGAAGAGCACAGTACTCGTCACTACCACAGTACAGCATTGCCCTCCTCATCGACGGCCACGGAAGCGTCGTCGAATATCTGAAGCAAATGCACCGGTCCTACAACTGCATCTGGTAGAATACAAAACTCAATACCGACTAAGACCTACGCCTTACTTCATGCCAATTAGGAGTCTCGTGAAAGTAGAGTTCCAATACTTTCACGAGTCCCAGATTATGATAACTTATTCATGACAATGTTTTCATTTTATTTTTTACCTCCTCAAATATAAAGCTACAACTTTGAGTATGATATTATTTTGAGTGGTTTTGGCAGTATTCTTTATATCAAGATGCTCACATAAATTCCATCACTTTACTATACACGGTGCACGTGATATTTGATATATTATGTTCCACCATTTGATATTCCATTCACCTAACTTCTTTCATAAGCTTCACTTCATATACATTTCTTTCAAGTTCGATAAGTGTATCGGTTTTGAATTTAATTACATCATCGACCAAAGATATTTGATCATATGACGAGAGTTTTGGTAGACACATTTCTATGTCAATTTACGTGGTTAGTCAGTTCATCATCTAAGCAAGACACTCATCTATAGTATATTTGTCCACGTAGTCACTTTGAGCACTTTTTTTATCTTCTTATCTTGTGATTTTAAATCTATACATCCTTACAATGTATGGAAATAGTGTGGATACAATTGATATCATTTCTAGATTTTTTTTTACATCATATGAAACACGTTTTAGCTTCAAATAATAGCATAATTTCTTTTCTTTTCTTTGTTCTGTTGGCATTCAAATCAAACAACAGGTCAAAAATCTACTTATATAAATCAAAAGTTTGTCAAAAGTTGTATGTTCATTCATAACAGATACTGCCCATTGTCTTCTGTCAAATAATTGATTGCATCCTGGTTAATGAAACATCATATTTTTTTACTCACACTAGTTACTATTTTCAATGATAAACTTGTGAGAATATTAATGTATCAATCTGTATTTTATTGTTCACATGTGAATGTGTAAATATTCTCGAATGCAAGAATGGGTCACATGGCTTGATGTTCATTTGATTGACAACACATGATGATGGATCGTTTCTTGTAATTATAAAATAAGTGTTAAATTAAAATTTGAGATGAATTATTCACATGAGGAGAATTTTGATATATCATGTAATAAATCGATTTTATAATATCTATTTCTGGTTGAAAAAATCTATGTTTTTAAATTTCACATAATTACTGTTTTTGCTTTCAAAATTCCTTTAACCTAAGTTACGAAAGATATTTGTTAGTTTTTGGGCGTTCTGTTAGACAACTTTTTACATTCAAGTATCTCTTAATTGATGAATATCTAACATAACAAATAATAAACTCCCCACAGACCTTTTTTGTCATCTTTTCAATCTTGAATTACTGCATCACAGCTAAGACACTCTAAGATCCTGATGTGGACACCTTAATATCCATATTTTAAAATTCTATTTGCTGAAAATACACCAAAATTGAGTATGTTGTGTATTGGTATCCAGAATGCGCTTCATATTGCAAAAAATCAAACTATAAATAACACAATGAAACACTATGACATTAACTTTGATTATATCAAATAAGTATTGTGTAATATTAAAATTAAGCTTGTCCAGATTGCTTGGAAGTTTTATCCAATTGATGAGTTTATCGAAGTGAATGGTTTGCACAGAATATCAGAGCATTTTGCAAAGTTAGAATTTTGTGATTTGTTGGATATGGAACAAACGTTGAAAAGTCTTACGCCGACCTACTGCTAGCTGTGATTTACATCAGAGTTAACTATCTAACTCTTGTTCATGGAAGAAAAGTTATTTTCTTCGTAATTTTCATGCCGTTACATATAGACTGCATGAATTTGTGAACCTACATATTCCTGCTAAATATAGTTATCTAAATCATTGCTAGATTAGACTTCTTAGGTTGATTATTTGCTAACCTCACGGAAGTATATATTGAAAATTCCACTCTGGTTGATAAGAACGAATCTTCTAATGTACTTGAATATCTCGAATTTGAATGAATATGATTTGAATTATTGTATGTTATCTTGGTTAGATTTTTTATATGTTTTCAAAAATACAGATAAATCGGTACAGCGTATTGTAAGGAAGAGATCTCAACAAATCTTTTCTCCCTGGATATACTGTAGCTATGAATTATTCTGAGGGTCTGAATTAGGCCTCGGCAAGGTAAGGTACATTACTCCAGGGTAAAAGTAGTAAGGTGATGAATGGGTGAGGTAGAGTGTAGAGTAAAGGTAATGCTTATTTATTTACTCTTTACCCGAATAATTATCTGTTAAGTTATCAGTATTTATATGTACAATTTTTTGCACATAAGAAAACTTGTGGCTTCTAGAATAATAATTATACATACCTGTAAAATCCTATATCAGAGCAAAAGTATCTTCCAGTTGTCAAATATGCTAAATTTGTTACTTTATCTACATAAATAGTACAACTGTCTATTGGTGCTCAAGCTTTCCCTGTATATTCTAAGTCATCTCTTGAATAAAATGATAGAAAATAATGTAGGATTCACGTCCTTCGCAAATAGTTTTTTCATGTTTTGTATGGAAAGATCTTGAAAAATTAGGAAAAAAATATGTATACATCTTATATATATTATTTAGATAAGAGATTGACTTTTCAATTATTATTGTCAAAATGATACTCTCTGTATTCATTAGAATTTCACAGAACCAAATATTGATGTTCAGAAGTTATCATCATAAACTCTCGTCATTTGCAACCAAATGTGATGATATAAGAACATAGATGAATAAATACAGGTAAAGTGTATTTTTATTTTTATTGGGCAATTATCTGATTAACAGATAGATTAAAGGTAACATGTATTTTTTTTTTTTATCGGGTAATTACCCGTTAAAAGGTAAAGTAAAGATATAAGTAAAGCGTAACCAATGTGGTAAGGATACGGGTAGAGTAAAGGTAGAACACATTTTATTACCTGTTTAACTTTTAACTTACCTTGACGAGGTCTAGTCTGAATGTACAAAATTTAAACTGCAAGATTAGGAAAAGCCCCGGCTAAGTCAGTGATTTGCTGATTGAATTAAGAACATCATATTTACGACAATGTGTTGACTGAATTTCTTTCTTCTTGAAATATGTTGATCAAGATTGAATCTTAAGTAACATGACATGTGTCATCCAGCATCGGTGGTCTAGGGGTAGAATAGTTCCCTGCCACGGAACAGACCCGGGTTCGATTCCCGGCCGATGCACGGTTTGCTTTTGCCATTGGGCTGGTCTTTTCGACCAGTGTCCTACTGCAGGGGTTAAGCATGCCTGCTTCTTGCAAAGAAGTCCACTACTGCACACTGTGAAGGATTCCCTGAAATCGCTGAGAGACTTTGTTAACAAGAAGTACTTTAATCACGTACTGTAGTGCAGTTTGTGCTCAAAGTGAGCTTGTTTGTGCACTCTCAGATTTTACGGCATCTTATAGAGGGGACTTTTGCATGGAGTGTGCGGATATTTTACTTAGGTTTACAGACGTGGAGATCGTTCAACTTTGTCCCATGTCAGTAATAATATGACAAGTCTGAAGACCTAAAACACGTCACACAAAGTTTCCAAATAACTGAAGTTCCGGATTGAGAAAACAATGTAAACATGCCATCAGGATCAGTTTTTCCATTCCCAGGTATTGGATTTTTTTTAGAGTCCAAAGTATATATTACTCAATCACTATTACTGGCACTACGTTGGGTATCATCGAATGTCAATGAATGAATTCATCCCATCATTGAAATTTTTTTTTTTTGGAGTTTTAGCTTCTGCTACTAATATGAAATTGCTCTATTACACACAATATGCTTTTTCTTCTTGGACTGACGGGGTTTTCTTTCCCCACTCACATCTCTAGACACTCTTATTAGAGAAACGAGAGAATTATCCAATTGAGTCTAATTAGCAGGGATGTGCCCATTATCATTATTCCCTTTAGCACAACACCGTGTGCTGAAGGGAATCATCCCATCGTCCCCCATTACATCGATCGGGAAGTCCTATAATTCAGCAACGAAAGAAAGGTTTCTCTGCTGAGTACAATATTTCGGAATGGTAGTATCGAACCTGGTCAGTGCTGAGTCAAGATTGAAATTTCTGGGAATCTCTTTCATTCCAGAAAAAACAAAATAACTATAGGGATATATGTTTAGTTGTGTGAATGACATAACTTCTCTATCCTTTAAGAGGAAGATTTTTTCTCCGTCGTGCACAGGATGGATTGAAGAACTATTTACAGATACAGTTTTTTTATTGTGGCCGTTCGATGTATCGTTTATCAGTCACAAATATCTGAGCGGAAACTCTTCACACCGTTGAACATGCCTCATGAACGTTGTTCAGAGCGACATTGCCGGGCTCTCTGTCAGGCCGACATCCATAGAGAACGCAACAAATGTCGATACCTCGGCCCTCAGTGTTGTCAGAATTCACGATGCTGTGATCCGCAGCACCCTTGATTCTCCGACGCTGCACTTGCGAAGCACGCAGCAGCCAGAGGTCGATGTATACGTATCGTTCTCTGCATACTTGTGTACCGAACCAAGAGGGACACCTTGAGGCGGTGCTCACCGACCTGCAAGCAAGCTCATCCTCTGAAATACCAAGGCAGCAGAGCAGCCAGCTGAATGACTGTTATGGACTAAGCTAGCCCGTTTCACGGGCTAGCTTTCTTACAAAAAACTCCAGGAAGCCCACCAACATATGCTTCAGCAGCGATGACGCAGTTGACAAAATTTGGGGTACCGATCTTCCACGGATGATAAGTCATCGTCGCCATGATCGTCCTTCTGCTCTTCTTGGTTACCTAAGTCCTATATTTCATATCAATGTCTGATGCGGGGGGAACTGCAGAAAATACAAAACGGGCGACCTGAATTCCACCGATATACTCTTCATATTTGCTGAGGAATCGCCCTCAGGGGCTAAGCGGTAGAAGGAAAGCCAGAAGCAGCTGATGAACAGCGTAGAGGATGCATTGGCCTTAGAAAAGGCACTGCTCAGGCCTTTTTAAGGCCAGTGCACGAAGCTCTGGCTTTGTAATTTCTCTGCTCAATCAGGAACCGTAGAATAAGAAAAGTGCAATTGAATGAGGCGATGGACGGGTTGACGGTAGGGTTGGAGGCACGGCAAAATTTTTGCGGGCATGCCCGTGCCCCCTTTGAATATCAAAAGGCATGCCCCGTGCCCCAGGCATGCCCGTATCACAATACATATAGTTCTAGTATATACTAAGTATACATAAATGTAAGTATAATACGTGAATATACATATGATAATTAACTTTAACTAAAATATAATTAATACACAATTAATTATAGTTAATATATACTGTGCGATGCTCTATAACTTATAGAACATTGCACGGTATACACAATATACATATGTGTACACGCCCTTAATTCCTCAGACCCAGGTATGCTCTTCCCGTACAACTTTTCATTTTGTCATGCGACCTGTTCAACTTGAGTGCAAATGCAATGAAGACTATTTTGCTCCGTTATGCTCATCAGAACTCAAAGGACTTGTAAGATTAGTATTTTGGGTGAAAACTTTTTGATGATGCTATTGGTGCCAAACCCCATCTTCCTCATTTGGTTTCCCTGTATTGCTTATGGGTTCTTACATTCTTTTCTGCTTTCTTCCTTAATATTTAATTTTTGGTCTTCTGAAGTACAGGAGTAATTAATTACTAGTTGATGTGTACTTATTCAATGAATTAAGATAAACCAACCAACCTGCAAATGATGACCGATAAATCACGGAGATGCAAGACACATGAAACAAGGGCTCGAGGGAGTAGAAATGACAACAATGAAGAGTATGAATACAGCCAACTTTGCCTTTACAATTAGCTGTACAAGACACTGGCATCTAAAAAGTAGTAACCAGTGCGTACTCTATATTACTTTTTTCCTGGATTACACCTACAGGCGTGTCAGAAACTATGTTGTCTCTAAACCTTATCTATCAAAATTGAACAACCCTAATACTATGGATGCGATTCTAAACGCGCTACTATTGAAAGAAAATTACTCATAGTAACAAGGCAGGAAAAAATCACGTGGCATTAGACCAATTCTTTTTTGATCAATCTCAAAAATATCATCTTCCAAAATATTAAGGCCTGCTTTGTAGCACTTCGATAGTAAGCATAGCAGGAGATAATTGGCATGAAGTGGTGTAAGATACTCGGAGGAAGGCTGAGATTTGAGAATCGTTGCATATAGTGCTAGAATTGCACAACTAGGCTCCATCATTTGCATTGCCTGATCCTTCAGTCTTCGACAAAGAATATTAACTGTCATCAAGAAGAAACCTTGTTAGTTTAGTACCGTATGGGGGTATAACTGCAATCTTAACAGAAGGCAATAAATTGGAAAAAGTACAGGCTCTCCATAACTTCGTACATTCAGAAAAAAGAAGTGAAGCTGAGGTGTCTACAGCAAAGTTCAACCTCTACAAAAAGTCCACGAGTTTCAACAAAATCAACACGGAGTCTGCCAAGATAACGTTTAGAAAATAGTTAGATTCTGTGTTCACTGAATCACAAACCATTTTAAAATACAAGCTGATATTAATAGAAAACGAAACTTCAAAAATTATCTTTCAGAAAGTCAAGTAGAAACACCTCATCCCGCTATCTTAGTCACTAACAGGCAGATTTGAATACAGTTTAAATTCAATTTAAGTTGAACCAGAGTTTTGCAACTGAATCTTTCTGCCATGCTGCTATAATGTCCACCCTAAGGAGGAATGCTTTTAAAGTTAGCTACAGATAGAGTTTAGTCAATTAAACAGACTATGGTAGTAAAGTGGTAGAAATATACTGGGTAACTTCGAAAGGAGGTGGCCCAGCCACCTTCAGGAACAAGAGTAATTTAGTATGTGATCCCAACATACATTTGTCAATGGCAAGTCGTATACTGATCTGCTGAACATACAGTAAGAAAATTTGATGCCGCAACTACGAAACTCCTTGCTTGTTCCTTTGATAAAGTGCCTGATGAGTGTGCTTCGCTGTAGTGAACAAAAGCCATATGAGCGGGTTTAATCAACTATAGAAGAGCAAAGACAACTTCTTGTACTGTTTACCATGGTGTAATCACAAATCGGCTAAAAAGCAGTACAAGTGTAGAGACTTAGATCTGAAAGTGGAGGCCACTTGCGATGAGTTTACTGAACACAATGTATTCTTTTCAAAAAAGATCTAACTTGTGATCAATCAAGCTCGTTTCTCACTTGTAGATCAGACCAAAAAAGCATAAACGAGGATTAAGTCAAGTATAACCCATCTCAGATACTGTATAGTCATCTCACAGTATACAATTATGAACTAAATAAAATAATGAAACCAAACAACCACTTAGTAAATTGAAGTGTCAACATGTGTGAGTTATAGAGAATCTGACTTTCGCCATGAAGAATAATACAAAAAGGTCAAGATAATAAATCATCTACACTCCAATCTTCTTCATCTATTTTTTCCACCTCTTTCTCCACTGCAGCCATGGTGACATTTGGAGATGACTCTAGTTGGTATTTGGCAAAATCAAAATACATATCAAAATCCCCCTAAAAGTCATCATTATCGTCCAAAGTAAGCTCCAGATCTTCCAAAGACAATTCATCCGCTGACCTAATCAAAAAATCTTCATCGTCTTCAAGTGCTATGCTGAAGGAACTCTCTTGATCTAGTGCCAATGATCGAGATGACGTTGAAGAGGGTTTTGAATGCTCTTTAAGACTGGATCTGACGATGGAAAGCATTTTCATGCGTTTCACTTTCATGCGGTTACGAATTTTTGTCTTGGACAATGTCAGCTGCGAAAATAATCTCTCCACTGCAGCATTATGAGAAGTGATAGAAAAAATTTTCATTGCAAACACAAGCAAAGTTTTTGCACCTACAATAGACTGCCAAAAATCTATCGCAAAATCCCTGTTTGACTTGTTGGTGAAGACCCCACTCCGGTTGATGTAGTCATTTAGCTCTCCTAGCAATGAGATAGTATCAATCTTAGTAAACTTCCATCCTTTTGCAAGATGTGCAATATCTTTTCTGATATCATTGTAGTTCTTCTTCCTGGATATGGCAAGAGATTGATACTTAGGATTCAAAAACAGAGGTACAAAATAAATTGGATGGTCAAACTCAGAAGCTCTCTTTCTGATAGTCTTGATGATGTGGGTTTTGAAGCTGCTGCAATTTGAGGTAACGTCCACGTCCTTCACAGTTGTGTACAAGTTGATCAGCTCGGCAAAGACTTGATCTAGTGTTGTGGAACTTTGCTCAAGACGAGCAATACTGTCGGCGATCGGTTTGATGAGCTTACAGATCTCCTTGTTGATTCCAAAGTGATAATCGTCATCCACCAGGTTGGAGATATCCTTGTTGATCGGCGGCTTGTTGGCTAGTCTTGACTTGTCCACGTAGTGTTGAAAACCTTTGTGATATGATGCAACTCCAACACAAACAAGCACTGCTGAATAACATCGTGTTTCACAAAAACTTGATAAAAACTTCAGAACATTGTTTTCTCGACCCCATGTCTTCAGCTGTGTTGTCCAATAATGAGAACTTGTAAAAAAGTTGATCAGCTTGCAATTCTTCTTGAAGATCTGCTTCATAGTGCACTGAGCTGACACATCTTTCGTAATCAAATTAAGTTGATGAAGGCAGCAGCGCAAAGGAATCATGTCTGGGTGCAAATTGACCAAATTGCTCCTCAATCTAATCATGGTAGTTGGATTGTCGGATACAAAGCCAACAATTGAGGTCAACCTAAGAAGAGTTTTGTTAGTTGACAGTAACAATTGCTGCAGCAATGCATTTGCTGTCGGCCTACCTGTAAAGTGTACTATGTCCAATATCCATTGTTTGGTGCTAGTAATGGCAATCACTGCATAGATCGAGTTGTTGGAAACATCTTCCCATCCATCCATCGTTAGCGTCACATCGCTGACGTCCTTGAGTTGATCTTCAAGCTCAAGTAAACACTCACTATATCTTTTCTGTAATAGTCTATCAGATATTACTTTTCTTGAAGGAATAACGTAACTAGGATTGAGACCACGAATGAACAGGCAAAGTTCCTTGTTGGAACACACATTGAAGGCACTGTTGGAGGATACCAAGAAGTCTAAAAATCTCATATGATGAATCTCCTGTACTTCTGCCTTCATTGGCGGACTGAAGAACTTTGACAGACGTTGTTGCTGGTGCTGCGGCAAAAGAACTGGTTTTGACTCCAACCCTGATGAGTGCATTGACATTCGGTGCCTCTTTGAAGATCTTTCTACGATACGCATATACTCAACTCTCTACTTTCAGAAGTCAAAGTACATCGATGCAAAACATTATGTTCTAACTTGTCAGGCTTGTCATCAAGCACCTCACTACAATGTTCACACATTGCACGATAGCGATTTCCACTCCCCTTCTCAACTGAACGATAAAAATAATGCCATCTTGGATTTATCACCTCATTTGCTCTTTTCCATCCCGGTGGTATCTCTGTTTCATGTCTAGGCTCTGATGATGAAACTGTTGCTGTTGCACTTTCAGCTTCCACTTCAAGTGACAATGAATCCACAATCAACGATGGAGTACAAGAGTTCATTTTGGAACTCTTGTACGCTGCTCCTTTTTGCTGTACCTGACAGAAAACAAAGAAGAAAACTTGATAATTTTGTAAAGACTTGTGATTGACTCATATCTGTGATACGGATTTCTTAAACAACGTCGACACTCCTGATTATTTCTACCAACAAATGATCCATTCCTATTTTCACAAACGTAGGTGAAGTAGTATTATTGTTGAGATGAGTGTAAGCTCCAGCTGCTCCCAACTCGAAGACCCCTCTTGTTCTGTTTGAAGCAATCTTCAATGGTAGAGAATGTCAAGACACTGCTCTTGCCCAGGAGCAGTGTGCTTGTAACAGCGGATGCCCTGAAGAGTTACATAATGTCATCAACATAATACAGAATTATACAGAATACAGAATTCATGTTATACTGAATTCATCAACATATAGCTCACGAGTGAATAAAACATACGCATCACTCACAATAATTTTGGTTCAGCAATAGGAGTCCTCTAATACTTTAACCATTGTGAGTTTAATAAGAATGCATCGCATGATGGGAAAGAAAAGCACGGAAGTTACATCAGTGAAAAATCTTACCACGTTCATAAGGGAATATTGAAATTTTATGAAGCGTTTGTATTAGAAACATTACGACAAGAAAGAATAGTCAGTGACCTTCGATTAGTTCCCCGCCTATACTCTTTGTTATCAAAATCATCTTAATATAAATGTAGCGGCTGGAAATGCATTTACCAGCAAGAGCATCTAAAAATCACTCAAAACTGTAGCACAAAATGGAATGATTATGGAAATAAGCGTCTCCCTGAATATCAATTCGGCTAGAGAAAAGTTTCAGTCAAACGGTAGTGTAATACTACTTTGTGATAATCAGCTATTCAAGCCATGGGCAGGTCTATCACAGTTCAGTAAGGCGGTCTACATATTAATTGCGATTGATAAATAATGGGAGGAAATGATTTAAGCGACTATCGTAGCTTCGTTTGCACTTGGAGAGAGCTGTTCTCAACTGCGTCACTCAACTTGATATTTTTGGTATTCTATGCTTTCTCATAAACATGAGATAAACATTTTCCTCCACTTTGTCATACTTTAGAACAACAGCGATACCCCGAGCTAGCTTGGCGCCTTTCTCAGACTAAATTGCTCCAAACCAAACAAAACATAATTGATAATACAAAAGAGATTGTAATATCATGCCGGTTGTATCGCCTACCCGGCTCCGTGACCATGCCTACTTCAACTGTATACCCCGCTAACTGATTGATGCATCTAATTCCAGCACCAGAGTCCGAAGAGGCCATGCCGCAAGCAAAACATAAATGGATTGAGATTTTCTTAGAGCAAAAATCAGAAGAAATCCGAGGACATGAAGGTTTGTTTCTTCCTCAAGTTTTCTTATGTAGTGTGTAGTCTTAGGGTTAGTACTTGTTGGACACGTCTCCCAACGATAAAATTCACAGTAAGAACAATTCATACAGCGCGTTCGCAAAAATCCAGAAAGGTAAAAAGATCTACGTGGATGCCGGTTAGAACACCTGCAAGTTAAAACACCAGCTAAGAACGAGCAAAAGCAAGACGATAAAGAGATTGATCCTGAAAGTTGAGACTGATGAAGTTATAGTCGAACATATAGTCGATGAACACATAATAAATAACAAGGAGCGCTCGACATAACAACACTAGATTGGAGTCAGCGGAGACGACTGAACTTACTCGACAAGCATTTGTAAAGAATTTGCATGATGAGCACTCACCAGCATATTCAAGAACTAAGAATCTTGTCAATGTGACATTGAATTATGTGCAGTAATTTTTCCACGAGGTTGTCTAGCAGTAATCCAGTAGCACAATCCAGCAGCACTGTCCAAAAAATCTCTGTTACAATCAACATGGTATCAATCAGTGTGTTTCTTGACATCCCGTAATTGCACTAGTTAGTTTTCTAAAAATTTTAGAAACTCAGTCCAAACTAAACCTTTAGAATCAAATTACACACTTTGAAGAAACACAATCGAAGTTGACGCAGGTCTACTTTCATGAAAATTATCCTGACCTAAGAAGCAAAATCAATCATTTCTCTGGAACAAAATTTTACAGAGTTGTGTTCAAATGGATTTCGCGAAAACTTTGTCAAAGTAGTTGGAACGCGGACGTAAGCAACCAAACCTTTGATCAGTTCATTTACTCCACTAACTGTAAAATGGGAATATGCGTATATTTTGATGTTATATATATGATTTATACGTATGTACATACGTATAAATCATATATATGTACGTACATACGGGCATGCCCCATATAAAAAATGTAAATGAGGCATGCCCCCGTGCCCTCGCCCGGGGGCATGCCTTTTTGGTTGTGCCTCCAACCCTAGTTGAGGGTTAGACCGTCAGGCTATTGTGGACGTTTCTTTGGAAAGGCCGTCCATATACTCCCTATCTTCGCAACTGAGGATCCATCATGTTGCTTAGTATAGTGAGGTGCCTAGTTATATTTTAAATGTTCTGAGTGAAGTCATTTCAATCCTTTGAGCTGAGCTTCATCGACAACTTCAAATTACAATCCCCAAATATGACTATCACAAAGAGATAGAGTTTCCAGTCGTCGATATGCTGGCCGTAAGCACACCAAGGACGTCTGCTTGTATATGTGCATACAGGCCAAGAGCTGCGTAGCTTATCTTGGTGGTTTTCGGAGATTTTATCAAGTTTGGTGCTTTGATCTTCTTGAAGGCCCACCCTTCTCTCAGTATCAACAAGAATTCAAACGTTTCGAATATAAATGTAAACTTCGGCAGGGTCTCGTGTTGAACTTTACCCTCCACTTCACGGTTATTAATATGCTAACTCGTACTTCTGACCAGTCAGGTTCTCTTGGTAAGTTCGAGCTGTAAGTGTCGGTCCAGTTACTTGGTAAGTTTGAACGGTAAGTGTCGGTCCAGTTACTGCTTGAACTTGAACAGATCAGATTTTGTTTTGTTGTGTTATTCTTGGTTCTTGATTGCTCTTCCAAGACATCTTACTTGATCAGCAGTACGTATCAACGAAGAAAGCCAAATTAGGAACATGACAGAAGTAATTGTTTTAATGTGATGGAGGTACGAGTCCGAGGTGGGAGGTGGGAGAAAAGAGAAGCTGATTAGTAGGTGGTGACCAAGGTTCTTGTAGATTGTATAGAATGGGTGGTGGGCCAAGGGCTCTGTTTTGCATACGTAGTCATGTAGCACCCCTGTTTAATTTGTACAATTTTTCCGCTGGTCAATAGCTTCGTACAACAAGCTCCATAGTCTTTGCTTTACAGATTGTGATGAACTTCGAGAAGAAAATCCCTCAATTTTCGGACTTCCTTCAAGTCGGAATCGGTCTTCTTCCGCGTCTGGATCATTCTGAATCTCTATTCACGTCTACCAAGACTCTAATCCTATGTTCGGCGGAAATTCCGCCATCATTTCCATGGTCGAAGTCAAGTTGTCTCCGGCGCATACTACTAAGCCTTGGCAAGGTCATGTAACCTTTTAGGATTACCGGGTAAAAGGTAACAGTAAAAGTTAGAAGTTTGGCTACATGGTAGATTAAAGGTAGAGCCAGATGAGTTACCATGTAACTCTAGGAAAAGAAAAATGTGTAGACTCTCAGAATTATTCAGAATATAATTTTGCACATTCTACTAAAATGATCTAGGTAATCTATACTAAACACATAAATTACCTTTACCTTTTAACCTTTAGGGTAGAGATAATAGGGTAACTACCGGGTAACCCTGATATTTTACCCTCCAGGGTAGATGTAATAAAGTATGTAAGGGTAACCTGATCTTTTATCCTTTAGGGTAGAGGTAATAGAGTAATTATCGAATAACACTTATGTAAAAGTAATTTTTAAACCTTCAAAAATCCGTATCAGTAACCCGGTAATTACCTTGAGGTAGAAATAAAGGGTAATGGTAGACAATAGTGATACAAGTAAGGTAAAGGTAAAGTAATTGATTTGATTTGCTCATACTCATACAAATAAACTTGTTAACTCTTTTCCATTGAATTTATGGATACTCTTTTCAACTTTAACTAGTTGTAGCTAACTATGCTTCATCTGAAATTTTTGACATTTGAAACAAGTGCAATCTTTGAGTTTTGCATTTATAGGAGATGTGTCTTTGCATATGGGCAAATTTTCTTTGAGAAAGAAAATTGCTTCTCATCAAAAATTGTTACTACAAGATTTGTATGATGCAAAAATTTTGGAAAATTTAATCTGAAATTCTTCCCAGTCTTTTGCTTGAAAGAAAATATCCATATGCTTAAGAAGGTAGACAAGAAATTCTATAAGCCAACATCATGTTCCAGGAAAAGAAAAAGAAAAGCATCATAGAGATATTTAAATGCTTTACATCATCACTCTTTGCTTGATTTGATTTCCAATAGATTGTTAGTTATACATATCCAAGGAATCAGTGGAGATATTATCTTTTGAATGGTAAGTTAGAAAAATCACATGTAAAGTGATGATATGCATTTTAGTGGACGAAAGTGAACGTTTACTTATAGTGTACTTCATTCTAAACAACCACCAAAGTACTCGTGTTACTATGTTGATTACTCATCATACACATGTTGATTTCGGATAATAGATATCAATGCTGATTTCATCTACATCAATATATGCTAGGGTATCCAATTATAAATTTATGTGAAAAATGTCCATATTTTTTACTTAGAACGGTGGAATTTTAAATTAGAATGTTGATATATTTTTTAATAAGTGCATCATAATAATTATTAGATCACAATAATAATTATTTATTTTTACGTAGATAATTATTAATAACACAATATATATATATACATATATGACATATTCTTCAGCTTCAACTTTTGTTACTCCGGATTGCATCAAATGGTTGAAAATCTAGAGTTGAAAATGAAATCTTATGATGAAGTTACTAAATTCGCTCATATCTCTTTCTATTAAGACCAAAAGATTGAAATGACGAATCAGTGTGCTTGTAAAAATACAGTGAGAAATTCTAGTGTACCTAAATTTGAAAAAAAGAATTTAAGAGTGTTGTCACCAAATTTCTAGCTTAAACACTCCATGTTACTAATTGGAATTTGGCACAAGCTTTTTGTATTGAAAACAAAAGAACCCAATCTTTTGCAACTATTGTTTAATTTGTTGATCAAGCTCAACGTGATACTCTTAAAGCTAACAATACCATTCTCAAGTGACGGAGTATTTGATTAAATCCTAATCTACAAGTTGAAGCAAGGAGTAATGAACTAACAAAAGTCAAAGAAGCTCAAGAAGCATGTAGCCATACGTGTATATACGTGATAGTCAGGACATTATTATTGAGAAGAGAAGTCAAAAATCAACCTAGCAATTCAAAGTATTGAGGTTGTTGATGTGGACCATGAAAGTCTTATCTACAACAAAGTATGTGAGTTCCCATCCAATTTGGAAGATGACGGACATCAATGTTGATGATGTCCATCCGTTGGAGACTTGAAAGCATGTGAGAAATGCTATTGGAAGATACAAGGAATCGACAAGTAGAAAGAGGCTTTGAAATCATTGATATATTCATCGGATCTAAATTCTTTACTTTGATACATTTGGAAGTTCAAGATATTGGGATACAATATCATTGGCTTCATCTTGGATTGATTGGAGTATCTTACAGTTATTTGACAGGTTGTTACTTTGCATCATTATTCATGCAGATCTACTCCACAAGCAGTAGCAATTGAAGTCAATCATTCTATCGGCTTATAGAAGATGTTCTCAAATATCAAAACAAAGTTGAATTTTTTCTTGTTGGAAACTTTAATGCTTACATATGTTATATTCAATTTACACAATCTAGTTTATACTTGTCTTTTACCTCTTTTGAAAAAAATGAAGATAGTTTGTGGTCTAAAATTCCTTATGATACCTTTGCAAATGATTTGACATAATATTTTTTGAAGTTTGAAGCCACATGTAATCTGAAACTTCTCAATGGTGTTTTTTTTCCCCAACTTTCATTCCAATATATGTTTTTTCTCTACCAACGTTAGCACTATTGATTATTTTTTATTCTTTGTTATTAATAGTTCTTTTATCTCAACATTTGATATTCTAGAGCCTCAATTAGATTCAAATTATAGAATTTTTTTACTAACTCTTTTGTTATCAAAGTCAATTCCACTCTTTACATGTCATTATGTTTCTACTTACTCAAGTTTTTTTTAGATCCTAGTAAGAAGCAACTTTATGGTCAACATTTATAAGACCTCTTTACTCTTACTTCTTGGAACCTTGATCCACATACATCTAATTTGCAACTAACCAAGTTGCTCAAAAACTCTGCTTCTAAGTTCTTTTTTAGATGTAAGAAGTGAAGAGCTAGGAGTCTTTTTTGCAATGAATGATTTGACTTTGATTGCAAGCAAGCAAGTACAAGATCAATTGATAAATTTTTGGATTTTCACAATCTACTTATTATAACAAGACTTTACAAAGACTTGATAAAATCTAAGAAACGAGCTTTTTTGAAACGTAAGCAAGGGTGTTTGACAAAGGAGCTGTTGGAGAATCCCATATCTTCTTGGAGTCGGTTGGCAATATAATCTTTCAAACCAAGTCTTTAGTTTCTTTTGCTGAAATTTTTTTTTTTCCAATACTGCATCAATGGCATGTTGTAAAGTGAAAACTGGCTGATTTTCTGAAGCTGAAATGTGGACTCAACTTAAAAAAATGGCAAACGTTAAATGTGATAAATTAAACTATTGAACTATTAAACCCTATTGAACTTCTCAAGTGGGAAGAAGATGCTATTGGACATATTCTCACTAAATGTTAGAGAATGATGCTATCTATAGTTTTCTTCAACTTGATTTCTACGGAAAATTGTTCCTATTAACAAATCTAGGAGCAAGTACTTCGTGACAAACTATTGGACTATCATGATGGGTAGTATTTTTGCTAAGTTATTTGGCAAATTGATGGAGTCAAAGTTGAACACATGGGCCAAATTTTATCAGAAGAGATCACGGTTCCAAGCTGAGTTTTGTTCTACATTGAGCACTATAGATCATACCTTTGTTTTGTGTATTTTATGGGAGAAGTTGAAGTACAATGAAAAAGCTTTGTTTTGTGACTTCATCGATTTCAAAAATGCTTTTGACATAGTATCTCGTGAGCTTTTATGGGAAAAATTGCAAATCTTGGTATAACATTGGATCTCTTAGTACTTGTGGCCACATTTTAGCATTATGTTCGGGCCAAGATCAACACTTCTCAAACTGAAGAGATTTTGAGTACCATTGGAGTCATTCAAGGTTGTACTCTCTCTCTTGTTCTATTTGAAGTTTTCATAGATGATATAAAAAGATGGTTAGAGGATTGTGAAACTGAAGGTGTCAAACTTGGAGTCTTTGTCATCAAATCTTTTTTGTATGTAGATGATGTCATATCACTAGCACGTGATGCCATTAGTTTACAAGAACACCTTGACACTTTGGCTAGCTTTTGTACTCAAAATCATATGGGAGGTCAATTTGGAGAAGTCAAAAGTCATTCTTGTGGGACTAGATTCAAGTTTTTTTTTATTTTACAAAGGATTAGAACTGGAACAAATCAATAGTTACAAATATTTAGTATTTGATTTCTACCGCGATCATAGTTGGACATTTTGTGTGCAAAAGAGAGTAGAATATGGATTCAAATATCTATATTCATTGCTAAATAGATGTAAAGTAGCTCATCTAGTGTCTTGGAGTCTTAGTGAATTCTTATTCTAAAGCTTAGTGTTTCTGGTTATCTTATATGGAACACAAGTATGGGGTCGTGATTGTAAGAAGACAAGTTGGCAACTTGTATTCTTTTGGAGTTGATCAAACGTTTGGAGAGGATGCAAAGATCTTCTTACATTAAGAGGAATTGAATGTGAAAACCTAAACTTCATATGATATTCTTCTTGCAAAAACAAGTTGTCTAACTCTTAAGGCTGAAGTTCTTTTCTTGATTATCATTTATATCTGAAGAGTGAGATCTCTTGCTACTTCTCGACTTACTCTTCAAGCTTTGCGTGCCACACATTCCAAGGAACAATTTACATATGTGATGATTTGGTCTTTGAGGTGGAATGTGATGGAACGCAATTGTAATTTGCAATCTATGAACCTTCGTAATCACATTAAGGAGTAATTTCTCAGCATTATTTGGAGCAGATGATTCATTAAAATAGAGTATTATCAACTTCATATGAATCCTATACTTGTTTATTATGAGCAAGTATATCTATTTGCAAATATATCTACATCTTTACATCAACAATCTCATAGTCTTGGAGTTGAGAAAGTGCGTTGGTTGAACATTGATAGTAATAAACGTATTTATAGGATGGGAGGAAAGTTGAGGATGAAGTGCATGTGTTTGTTACTTGTACTAGATATATAGAGACTCATGAAGTTGTTGTAGAAATTTTTTATTTTTAAATCCAGTTTGAGTAAATTATAAAGCTCAAACTTTATAATTTAGGTTGTTTTATGAGTTATGTTATTAGTTTTTTCTAATGCTCTAGTCACTAACTAGAGTGTTTTTTGGGTTCTCTTCTTTTGGCTTGGATTGTTGGTAATTTACTTTTTAACCTTTGGGTACCGCAGACTTGATTATTTACACTATCGTATTGTCTATGATAATTGCAAACAATGAGATCTTGATGATTTTAGTTTATTATAAAGAAAATATTTCATCATAATGTAATCACATGAAATACTCAAATTAGATTGTTTTTAGTGTTTACCACGTGCATTTGTAACGCGTATTATTAACAACAAGCAAAGTAGCACAAGCCTTCCGTATCATTCCATGGCAGAGAAATATTCTACCCCTGGACTACCGACGCTGTTGCCCCGGCTGAAGTCTTATCTGAACCCTAACGTTAAGAGTACAGAGTCATGTCTTCCATGCAACGTACGGAGATATATGATACTCAGACCCATGTTTTCCATCAACCAGCATTCACAATATCGCACAAGGCATCTTTGAAATCTTATCTTCAAAGGTTCCGGCAGTCTCATAGATAGATGCAATGAAACGTACAAACGTCCCTCTTCTTTACTGCCTCATTTCCATACACAACAACTGTCACACAATAATCTCGCATCACAGGTTGAGTGCATCAGTAGCAGCTTTAGATTGTAAAAGAATGACGTGACATGGTAGCAACTCTCGCAACTCCGGCTGTGACCGAAAGGATGGAACACGGAGGCTCGAACTCGACCTGATTCTTATCTCGAGTAAGATGCTCTTAACCCAGCGAGGTTTGCTACGAAGCAAGGCGTGCGGCTGCTATCGATGTCAAATGTCAATTTAGGCGACGAACGGCCTCTGCTTTGATAAGAAGAGCCACTTGATCTGGTCACATGGTTTCCATACAGAATGCTTGAATACAAAAGGAAGCACGAGTCAGAGGTGGACGGAACACGATACGGGTGAGCGGTGGCAGCGCCGTTCCTGACAGCTGATGTCGATTACTCTTCGTATGACTAGTACGCCAAAATTCATTGTAGCCGACCTAGCTGAAGTGATAAGGTCGACTTTCTCAGTTCCATGCTCGTCGGTCTCCTTCTGTGTAGACGAGAATCTATTAGGAGGGACGTTTGTAGCCGACGGAACAGTTGTTGATGACCAGTTTATCTAGGACTTCGTTCGGCACGAATGATCTTCAGACAACGTCGATGAATATATATCTCACTGCTTGTGAAGGATGCGGAGTATTGATCATTCGTCACTTATGAAAACTGCAGGATTAGCTCAAGTTCACATTTCGTCACAACATAGTTTAGTTCCTTGTACCGTAAGTCACTGAGAATTGTCCGTGCAAACTTCGATAGCTGCGGATGGTGTCTGAATTTTATGTTTCTCTGAACTCGTCGTGCAAGGAGCAGGTCCAGATGGTTCACACGATGAGCAAAACCGGCAAACATTATCGGTGAATGTATAATGCTTCGAACATTCTGTCTTGCCAAACAAGTTTCTCGATATGCTTCATGCCATGTGACAAATTGCTTGAAATACACCACTTTTCAGACTGTTGCCAATGTACAAGTTCTCGATCTAAGTGCTCAAACTTCAAGAGGAAACGCAACCTGTCGTGTGTTTTATGCTTTGCCAGTTGTATCTGTGAGGAGTAATTTGGATACCGGTCTGTATCATTGTCCAGACCGGTCTGGACGGCCTCCACAAACTAATGGAGGAAGGGTGGGGCGTCAAAAGCTTGTTTATTACAAGATATGTTCAATCCATAGCAATCTGACGACGTATCAGGCAGTTCCTTTATTTCATCTCACCAGCGATGGACTTCGATACTGCAGTATGATTTTCCATTCACTATAATAAGGAGAAACTGATGAACGGTGATTTTTGTCACTCGACCACGCTTGATCTGCCGGAGGCTGAGGTACATGAGAGCGAAACTCGGAAAGAGCATAACTCTACTTGTCATTGCATCATACGTCTTTCACTATATTAGTGAAGGATACTACTTCCAGATGCTCAGACAGCTTATAAATCCCGTTGACATGTGCAGAGAGTGGCTTTGAGAACATAAACGCTAAGAACTCCCTTTAAAAATTTGTTGGGGTCGTTGACAAGGATGACAGCACTACAACATACTCTTATCCTATTTCTTGGAACGAAGATGTTCACAGAAACCAAAGCTGGCACAGAGCGCTTGTCACATATGAGAGAAGGCTAAAAGCTTTGAGGGTATTAACAAATCAACACAATGCTCCTCCCCTAATGCACGTGCACGAGCTTAAGCAGCCCTCTCACAGCATTCTTGCAAGCCTATTGGAAGCCGACGCCTTAGCTTGACGGCGCCTCCACGGACTGGCGATTCAGTAAATCTACGCTGATTTTAAGCGTGTGACAGGAACAAGATCATCGTACAAATTAAAAATGAGTTCTTTACAGCTGGAAAATCCACAGCAGACTGTGAAGTCAATAATCTCGTGCTACTATTCGACTAGTCGCCGGCGTGAAAACGAAGCGGAATGCAACATACTTAGCACCTCGTTACCTCACGACCAAAAATCAAATTTCCCCATTCGAGAATGACAACTCTTACATCTCCATTATGAGCCTACGACTGATGAGCGAGCGAGCAGTCCCCAGTTGGTTAAAAAATTTATGCTGGAAGTTCCAGCTGGGATTACTAACATATACAATTGTTTAACACTATGATTCTACCCAAACAAGCTTCTCAGGCCAAAAATTGAGAAAGCCAATGTTTCTAGGAATTAGCAGGGACTGCCTCCAGCAACCTGGAGAAGTAAAACTTGGTGGCGGTCATGTCTCGTTTCGTCACTTTCCACCCTGCCTCGTTCAGGGCTTTCTCCACATCCTCTTCGGCGTGCAGATAGGCACGAGTGGCCTTGGAAGGGCCGGGGAATAACTCTCCAATTCTCTTCAAAACGGAGTAGTATGGAGTTTTTGGAGCAAAGCTCAACACGAGTCTCTTGTCAGCTCGGGATGCGAGGTGAGCAATCATGCCACCGGCCTTCTCTTGGGGGTAGTGAATTAATACATCGAGGCACACGACAGTGTGGTACTTTCCTGTGATGGACTCCAAGTCCTGAGCCTGGAAATCGGGTTTGGTGAGCTGAGGGTTCTTGTCCAAAACCACGGCCGCTCTCCTGCCCGCCTCCTCCACCATGGACGACGAGATGTCGCTGGCGCTCACGACGGCTCCCTCCTCACACAGAGGAATGGTCAGACTGCCGGTTCCACAGCCGGCATCGCACACGGTGACGCCTTTCAAGCCATCGCCGCCTTTCAAAAAGGCCAGAGTTTTCTCCACGGTTTGGGCGTGACCCACGCGAATGTCCAGCTGCACGGAGTTCACGTCGTCCGTCTCGCCGTAGATTTTCCTCCACCGCTCAAAACCCTGCGTGTTGAAGTAGTTCCGGACGGAGTCCATCTCGTTGCCTCCTGCGGCCTGCGCATCCTTCTCCCTCCTCTTCTGCGGGTCCGCCAGGGCGATCGCCAGAGCGGCGATTGCCCCTCCGCTCGCCACAGCGAATCCCAAATTCCCATCCTCCACGAAGGGCAACGACACAGCTCGCACCGACAATCCTCCTCCCCTCTTCGTCACAGCGACCCTGCGGCTCACATTCTGCTGCTGCGGCAATTGAGCTCCTCCCAACGCCCTGCTACTGCCCAGCGCTCCGCACTGACAGCCCAACGAGCTCGCCACCGAGCTCGCCATGTCCACTTCCTTTCAGACGGACCCGGGTGGTGGACTGGGCTGTCCTGGCCTGTGAACAAATGGGGCGGATTGGACTGGACTCCGAATCCAATTTTACAATCAAACGCGAATGTGATCGAGAGAATGGAGCACTTCGAGCTCCATTCCTTTCGTGGGGATTGTCCATGGGCTCGTTCTTCGCCTCTCTCTTGCTGGTGGTCGAGCCACTAGGGATGCCACGTGGCCGACACGTCAATCATTTTTGAACTCCGATATCCAATATGGGCCAATAGGCCCAGCGCGGCCCGGCCCGACTCCTTCGACTGAACTGTACTTTTTATCCTGGACGGAATGCTGGTTCGACGCCGTGGACATTGACGGATGAAGAAAGGAAGCGTTCGTTTTGATGACGTGTCGTTCAGCCAGAGTTTTTGGTGGTAAGAAATGCAGGATACCGACGAAGGTTGCGGGTCGTTGCCATCGGCGGTGACTACAAGTGACCTATGTCGGAAGGAGTGGAGTCTAGGACTGCTTTATTTCAGCATTGACACCCCTCTTGATGTTATGTGATGGAGGGTCCGCGGTAATCAGTCATTCTATCCGACCTGGAAAATTATCGCAGAGTCGATCGGAAGGACACTGTATGACCACCTCTTGCAGTTGGAGGTCGCATTGCAAATCAGATTCCGTGGTGTTCCAGAGTTTGAACGGACTCTGGATTGTCAGTGTAATAATATATATGGAGAGATATTACTTTAACAAAAGTTTAATCTACAAATATTAGAACATTGATATAACTCTAAGGTAATTGATATCAAACCGTGACATAGGTTCATCAGAAATCAACACAATGACATTTTTTGTGTAAATGAGGTTGAGATCATTCACACAAACAACAACAATAAACTTTTCTTAAAGGTATGCTTGGTAAAGATGCAAAAGAAATCATTATTTCCTAAACCCTCCTTTACACAAAAAGTCTTAACAAGCTCTAACTACATAATTGATGCCATAAATGGTTGTTTAGAAACTTAACTCAGTACACTACCTATAAGAAAAAAAATAGAAACTATCCACATCTATATTATGAGAAAACCTAATCTATTTGTATTTAGTACAAGTAACAAATACAAGCTATTCATACTCGATATACCCACCGTCACATAATCTACAAATACATTCAATCCATCAATACTAAACTATCGTACTTACTCAATTCTAAGACTATGAAATCCAATTCTATGCCTAGCAATAGTATGACACAAAGACATCAAGATTCCTGCAAGTAGATATTTATGTTCACAATAAACAAGTGTATGATTCACATGAAGTTGATAAAATTGCATCTTGATGCCTCGCTTGTTCCAAATAATGTTGAGAAACTCCTCCCGTATACTTTTGCTTAGTGTCATATATTACATGTCCCAATCACTATCCGCCACATTTCACCTCAAAGACCAAATTATCACATTTGAGAAAGAAATTCATTCTCAAACTGAACATAATTATAAAGATGAAAACTATCTAGAATGTTTACCATCATCTTCAAATAGATATTTCAAACAAGTAGAAGAAAGTAGGGTGTGATCCCATCATCCATTCCCTCCTAGTGTATTAATCATATGAAAATTATCAATTAAAACATTTATATTATAACTAATTTACAAACAAGTTGTTGACATGTCATTGTTAATTATCACATATCTCATCCACTTATCAAATATACGGATTGCTAACATTACACTAATATTCCTTCATAATAATGCAATTTTATTTACATCTTGACTAAAATTTATTTTGGTTTTTACTCACTAAAGTTGCTTACATTTTTTTGATGCAATAAACTTTAAGTTGTATTTAAACATTTGAAATTTGAAAATTTGAAAACATTTACCAATTTTCTCTTTTATTTTGCAAAAAAACATTCATTTATTTTATATATTCAAATCAAAACACTTCATGTAAGATTAATTTGTTCAATTGATTAATTGGTTTTTTTGTGCGGATGTTTTGTTTGCATGTAATCAATCAAACATTTCAACAATTAATATAAAATGTAACTTATTTAAAATAATATTTTTGATCAACCTTTTCTCTATATGATCTCACAATATCATTTCACATCATATAAATGATACTGATATTTTTTTCATTTTTATCCATATTATTGTATTAAGAATTGTAGTAAAGAATTTACAATTTCACATTTTAAAAGAATCTTCTTGACTGCTAAAGGTATTACTCAACAATCAAATAAAATATCCACTTTTTCTTGAACAAATTTTCTTTTTCATATATTCTCTTACATGAAACATGCTCTCATGGTTCTGCAACATTGGTTTATATCTTGATTGATGGATCATGTTGTTTTGATTGAGATTTTTGATAGATTGCAAGCTTTGTGTGATGTAGTTTTGGTTCATCATCATATCATTTCAAGACATCATCCATGGCTTATGTAGATAATATTGTGAAACGTCTAATTTGGATCATGAACAAAGGACATAAAAAGATTGAACCGGAGATTGTTCATCATGAAGAATAATTGATAACTTTCTTAGTTCAAGATTATAATTTCAGATGTCAAACAACTATGATATTTCTCTTTATAAAGTAGATATCAAATCTTAGCTATCGTTGATAATCAGCTCAGAATATGAAGTTCAATAATCGTGATGTTTAGATTATGATGTGTTGCTAAAAGAATATTCAATAGAAATAATTATTATGAAATTTGAAAACCTAACCAGTTCTAAGCATATGATACTTTATTATGAGCTATTATTTTGGAATGTTGGATCATATAGAATGTATTCTGATCTCAAAATTTCATGAATTGGTGAGATTGTACATCTAAAAACATATATTGTGATAATATGATTTGGAAAAAACATAAATGTGATTTTGCACTATATTATCTTCCAAACAATCGTGGTGGCATAAATTCAAGTTTGTCTTGAGATATGTATTGTGTGTATTACCTAGTGGAGTGGAGAGGTAAATGGATTGATTTGTGTTTAAAGGTAGGATTACTGTCATGTTAACCATCTACTCTAAATGTGCTCTACACTTTATGATAGAATGTCTTCAACCTGATTAGGAGTAATAATTGCATGTGGGATGTGTATGAACTAATTCAGTTTAACATAAATTGGAGACTAGTCCATCCAGATATGTATTGACATGTTTCATTCATTGCAGGTATGAAATGTATGAACCAATTCAGGTTAACATAAACGGGAGACGAGTCCATCAAAATAAGTTTTCTCATATTTTTTCAATTACATCTTCTATCAAAGGTCCAAAACATGTGTAATGCCCAGCCTTTTGCAACCTATACACTTAACTCTGAGACAGAAGACCACACATAAGACGGATTTACTTAAATGTTGTCTAAAACGGGGAATCGTGAGTCCAGGGACCCAATCCCGGTGAAGTTAGTGCATACATCGTTCTCTACATTGTAGCTGTGAATACTCCAAAGAAATCAGGTTTTTCTTATGCACAATAATTTACACTTGTGATAGTAAGAACTCCAGAGAAAGCTTGAGTCTTTTGAAACATGAATTTCTACCATTACTCGGGAATGAATTAGGCAGGACACTTTCCTCGTCACAGACATTAGTAAATATCTTACTGACACCCTAGTCCGACCCGTATCTTGCATCTACTAAATGACGCTTTAATGAAGTTCATACATCTACAACAACTGTTACTTTTCGAGCGATACACGGATACAGTGTGAATAGGCGTGCAAAAAATCTAGTAACGATTTCAAAAGTTTGTAGTCCTTGTGTTTAAGGCTGAATCCTAAAACTTAGAGCAAACAATCCGGAGTGGACACATGAACGTGTTCTTGTGATGTAAAAGGCACTACGTGCTTAACATACTACTGGTGTGTGCCAGATAATGTACAAGCTCAACTCAAAAATCTAAACTCAAAACGTAGTGACTAGGCATCGTCAGCCGCAATAATATATGTAACGGAAACAGACATCTGAGAACTTGAACTGCTTCTGGTAAATTCCTATCACAAACTTTGGGAGCCCTCCTGGCAATTACCTTGCTGTAGGTAGTAGTCACCTTCAGCCATTGCTTAGACAACGTACTTCAGCGAAACAGGATATCTGACTTTACACTAGAATTATGATGAAAATGTACAAGATGATTCAAGTCATCATCAATCCTACTTGATAAATAGTGCCTAAAGCCCAAAATTGCCAAAATATTGACAGCAGCGCCTTCGGCACTCTGCTGACTGTTGCGGTTTCAAGCTCCTATCTTCAGTTCAACCCGACGCCAGGCAGACTAAGCCGGACTCTGTGCGTGCAGTACGCACAATGGGTTGTAAAATAAAGCGATCGAAAAACCTATCATCGACGTTTGGAAAACTTGAAGAATGCCAGAATGCCTACAACAGCAAGGGCACTCGTGGATACAGCAGGCCACGCATACTTTGCTGCCTTGGTTGATCTCTGTGCCAAGATCATATTGACTGACTCTAGATCTGAAAGTAACTGAGCAACCTTTCCCTCACTCAAATGAGCAACAGATTTTGCCTCATCCAAGGTCTTCTCCACAGACCTAGCCCTTTCTTTCCAAACAAGCAACTGCTCTTCAAGCTTGTCTAAAGCCTCAACAGAGGTTGAGGACACCTTCTCCAGCTCTTTTTCTATGGAAGCCTTGGCCTGCAATAGGCTTGCCTTTTCGCTTACTAAATCTGCAACTTCAGACTCCAACTTAAAGATACTTCCATGAGCTTTTCTGATAGACTCCTGGAGATCCTCAATGCATGACCTTGCGGTTCCCAATTCACCCTCGAGAGATACTCTTCTCCTCTGCATCTCTAGGACTTCCTCCCCCAACGAAGCTGAAGTTTCGCTCTCCGTTTGCAAGTCACGTGTTACCTCCTCGGCTTTCGTCCTCGCTCCATTGAGCTCAACTTGCAAGCCGGCGACAGTACTTTCAAGGGAAGCCAGTTTAGAGTTAAGGTCACTATTATCCCCTTGCAAACCGGATACCACACTTCCCAAGCTTTCAAGTTTCGCATTCAACTCCGAGTTCTCGTGGTCAAGTTTCGCAGAGCGCTCGGATGCACTACTCAAAGCTTCCTCCAACTTGGAGTTCTCTCCTTTGAGAGTGTTCCTTTCCGTTTGCAAACTAGCAACTTTATTCTCCAGGGTGACCATGTTACCCTGGGCGCTGCTGATAGCCTCATGCAGCTCTTGAATAAAATGCTTCGCCTCAAATAACTCCTTCTCGATGAGCTCTTTCTTTTCCTGCATTGCAGAGATTTCCTCTTGCAAAGCTTCATTGGCATCCTTCCCCTTTCGGACTTCTTGTGATGCTTCATTAGCCTTCTCTTCGGCAGCTTCCAAATCCTCTCGCAACCCTGTAAGTGTGGATTCCAGAACCCCAAGCTTCGCGCTCAATTCGCTGTTTCGGCGATCTAACTCCTCTAGTTTCAAAGTCAGTTCGCTATTTTGACTCTCCAAATCTGCTGAGTGGTCCACGGCAGCCTGCAATCTGCTCTGCAAATGCAAATTTTCTTGTTTCGAAGCCTCCTGTTGAGATCGCAGGGTTTCTACAGTGCTCTTGGCTTCAACTGCCTCCTCCTGCGCAGATGCAAGAGACTGAGAAAGCTTTTGCAGTTCGGCCTCTAACTCTTCAGTCTTGCGTTGCAAAGAAGACAGCTCGGCTGATTGCTGATTATTCAATTTTTCCAAAGTGGTAATCTTCTTTTGATGGAGATCGTTCAGCTTCTGTATCTCTCCATCCAGATGTTTGATCCTGGCTTTCGCCTGAGCAGCATCGCTCTCGGTCTCCTGGATCCTGGCCTGGGCCTGAGCAGCAGCAAGCTCAGCTTCCTTAATTTTGGATGATTTTTCAGCCAAAAGCTTGCTAGAGTTTGATAGCTGGCGTTCCAGCACCTCCTTCTCACTACTGAGAGATGAGACCTTCGCTTTAGCTTCGGCAGCGTCACGCTCTGCGTCCTTGATCCTGGCAGACGCCTCAGCAGCAGCACGCTCTGCCTTTAGAATCGTCGCTGCTCTCTCTTCGAGAAGCTTGTCCGAACTGGAGAGGGCACTTTCTAGCTCTGCTTTCTCATGCCCGAGAGCTTCTACTCTTGCCTTGGCTTCGGAGGCGACATGCTCTGCCTCAGTAATCTTGGCAGTTGCTTGTTTGGCAGCTCGCTCTGCTTTTTGAATCTTGGCTTCTCTCTCATCAAGAAGCTTGCTCGACTTTGAAAGAGAGCTCTCCAGCTCCTCCTTCTCGCGTAGAAGAGCCTCTACTCTCGCCTTCGCCTCTGAAGCAACGCGTTCTGCCTCTCCAATTTTAGCTGCTCCCTCGTCTACAAGCTTGCTGGAGTGCGAGAGAGCGCTCTCGAGCTCTTCCTTCTCGTGGACAAGAGCTGCCACTCTTGCCTTCGCTTCAGAGGCGACATGCTCTGCCTCCCCAATCTTAGCTGACGCCTCGGCGGCAGCGTGCTCAGCCTCTTCAATCTTAGCTGACCTCTCTTCCAGGAGCTTGCTGGACTGGGAGAGCGCACTTCCAATTTCATTCTTCTCGTTCGTGAGAGCTTGTACTCTCGCCTTGGCCTCCCCTGCGGCACGCTCCGCCTCCTCGATCTTAGCTGATCTCTCGGCCAGAAGTTTGGTGGACTGAGAGAGAGCAGACTCGAGCTCGGTCTTCTCCGAAACGAGAGCTGAAACTCGTGCCTTTGCCTCCTCCGAAATCCTCTCAGCCTCCTTGATTTTGGCTGACGTTTCAGCCAGCCGCCTGTTGGATTCAGAAAGAGCAGACTCCAGCTCGATTTTCTCGTTCGCGAGAGCAGACTTCTCTTCCAACAGGGCGGACTTTTCGGTGGCTAATCCAGAGGTCTCGTTCTCGAGCAGAGCCTTCTCGCTCTCCAGGGCCCGCCTTTTCTCTTGAAGCGCCTTGTTCTCATCTAAGAGACTGATGCGCTGAGTCTCGAGGCTGCTGATAACATCTTGGGCTTCTTTCGAGTGGGCTGCAGTGACAGTGTTCAGCTGCTCCTCCAGATGAGAAATCTTGCCCGTCAGTTCGTCCTTGTCCGTTCTCAGCCCTGCCACGGTTTTGATCAGCACGCTGTTCAGTTCAATCAGACTGTGAATCTTGACTTCCTCAGTCTGCGGCTCTCGACTCACGTGATGGACCTTGCTCTTCTCTTCATGGTGTGCCTCTCCGACGTCGGAATGATCCGACGAGGAAATGTCACCCACGCTGTGGCCATTCGTGCCTGACTCAGTTCCGGATCCATTGAGACTGTCCAGGTCTTCCTTGCCCGCCCCGTTGGCATGCGGGCTATCGAGGGCTCGAGGAGTCCCACTGCCATTGGGACTGTCCGTCGGAGTATCTCCAGAAGGCTCCGCATGATCCCCATTCTTCTCGACGTGCACAGAATTCTTGTGCGATCTCTTGTGATGCTTCTTGTGCTGGGCGCCGGGCATTTTGTCTGGAATCCATGACAGGGCGGAGGAAGAGGAACACTGTCAGCATGAGCATGTGAATGACTCACGAAAGCAAAAAAGAAAATACCTCAACGGCGTGAAGATTAGCACCCCAGATCCCCCCTGCAAAAAGTAGCTAATCTAAGGCACGTGTGCCAGGTACTGTCTTCTTACCTCCTGCAGTGTATCTTTCATCTGATACGCATAACTGCAGGAAGAGTGATGCTTGCGGAGAGTAAACTCCAACATATCTCACGGAAAACGTTCACACGTCGTCGCAACACATCAGCAAGAGAAGGCCAATCGATTGAAATTTCAAATCCGCGGAACATACCAGCAAATTAGAGATCGGGTTAATGAATCGGGATGAATTATTCACTACCTAGAAGACGCTCGGGTGAAATCCGTGTTGTTCAGGACAGTGAGTGAAATTTCTGATTGATATAACAAATTGCAAGTGGTAAGTGAGAAGGGCAATTTTAGAAGCCACTCGGGCCGTTGCAACAGGCCACGAATGGAAGCAGCATCAGCACGTGATGCTCCTACGGCCATTGAAAGTCAATTCGCCGACGTACATCGTGAAATTACAACTTCTTGATCAGTGATCGGATGTTAGCGTTTCAGGGGCTGTGGTCGTGCTGAAGAAACGACTATAACTGCATCAGCCATAGCCGCATGAAGGACAGGCCAAAACAATACCAGTGTAACATGGCCCCATAACTTCTGTCACATCCAACCCCCTACCTGGCTCCCTACGTCGCACGCGCGCGCTAAAACACACACACTCACTCACTCACACAGATGTCCTCATACAAACTAATTCGAGGAAGTTGGCGTACCTGTCGTGAGGACGTCTATCACCTCGCAACGATGGAGTATGACAGTATATCGCTGTTCGAATCATCGACGAAACTATCGGGTAAGAGGGGTTCATCTAGAATCGGATGAGTTTCTCAAATTATAGGCTTCTTTGCACAAACAACAAGTGAAGCTCCAACTTCACCTCGTAGCTTCTTATGAGCACATTGCTTGCCACCCTATCCAATACTGGGACCGACGCATGGAATCTAACAGGAGTGTACACATGCACGAACGAGCGCAAGAGCAGCTGCGTTTCTAACCTGAGTTGTTTGTCTGTCCTGTGTGCTTGATCACCTTCTCCGCCGTCTCCTCCTCGTGGAGTCCGTGGAAATCAAGCAAGCAAGCGAGCGAGGAATCAGAGCTCGCCTCTTCGGTTACACCTTCCTGCTAGAGAATGTCAACAACAAACAGCACCACTGCACAGCTCTGCAGCCATGCATGCATTCTTCTCCGGTTTAGTCCAGTCCGGTCCAACCCATCCGAAGGCCACTGCACGCCAAGGAATCCTGCTCGAAATCCAACAAACTACCCTGGACCTGTAGAAGATCAAAGGGCCCCAGATGATAAAATTCCGCAGTCGCAACTCGTTCTCAAGCCACAAGCACGTTCGATTCTTGGGGCCCCCTCGCGAGCCTGTCTTCTTGTGGTGAACTCTAGCACCAAACAAATCTACAACAGAACGACAACGACGGCCGCAGCGTTGGCCTCCGCCTCTTTTGTTCTCTTTTCCTTGCCTTTCCCCTTTCCTCCAAAGCCCCAACTCCAACCCCAAACCAGCAGGAGCGACTCGCCCATTAACAAAGCCCTCAAACCCCCCACACCCTCAGATTCCGGCTAAAACCCTACAGGAGAGAAACGGGACCTTACAATGGGCGGCAAAGAATCACCTACAACTGCAGCAGAACCAACCCTACCTCACCCGCTTCTGCTGCTGCTGATGCCGATGGGCCGGATGGTGGGACCACGCCACTCGAGCAGGCAAGAGCTCGACGAGCAGTTTGACTGGGACCGTACTCCGCAGAGCTCTCAGATACCGCGATCCGATGCTCCAGATCTTGCCATGCTTGCCCACCAATGTCAACCCTACGGACCAGGGCTGGCAGCAGCAACAGCAACAGCATCAGCAGTGCGGCCGACTCTGGGCCGAGGGACAAGGTGGGCGGGGCTAGGGACCAGAACAGATCTGTCATCTAGTTTTGAACTCGGCCATAATCATATTCAGAGGTTTGAATTCAGAGGCTGGCGTGACATTCAACGGAGTGGCCAATGGGAGCACTCATCGCCGGCCCTGCGCTCTGACCTCCTCTCTTTCTCTCATTCATTGGCATTAGTGGCCACACCCCCATCGTCTCCGGGGATAGATTGCTCTGATCGCCCCGCTCCGATGACGGATCGGGCCTTGTCTTCTTTCGCAAGAAAGTTTTCGCTTTGAGGTTCGGTGGTGGGGATAAGCTGCAGACCAGAGCCATCCACATGCATCAGCTCGAAGGTAGCTAGACCTCCCAATTTCGAACTCCCCGTTTTCCCGTTGGTGCCCGGCCTCTGGGTCTATGTGCACAATCTCCATGTTCACCAGTTCATTATTTGCTCCATTTACTCCCTCTCACGCCATCTCGCGGTCCATGTCATGCCTTCGCGTTTGTAGTTTTCTCGATTTAGGGCACGCGAGAGGATTGAGTCATTGGCTGCAGCTCGGGATTGGAGTAGGCTCAGAAGATGGGCTTTCACCTTTTTCGGCTCTCGATTTCCACCCTTTTTGGGCCATCTGGCTTGAAGGGATGGCCGCCCCATGCACTTCGAGTGGCATTCGAAGACGAGTGCGGGCTAAAATAAGCAAAATTTTGCGCTGTGATTTATTAGTCGTCCAAGAATGTCGTAACAAGTGTTTGCAAAGTCTGGGCTCCATTGTCAGGGGCGGTTCGAAATTATCGTCTGCCAAGTGTTCCCACCAGGTACACATCAAGCACGATGATTCCTCTGAATCTGTCGAGGATTTGACTTCAGTCGTCCATACCATGACAAGCGAGGAGGCAGAATATTCTGCCGACGCAGAAAACATATTCACAACCGTCTTCTCGCTTGCCAAACACGGCGAAATATTTAATTTCGATCTGAACAGAGCGCAGAGGGCTTTTGTCCCACTCTCGTCCTGGTGATGTTCACTTTAAAGTACATTGTGCTGAGCGTTTCCGGACCACATTATTCAATGCTAAGATTCAAGTCGCGCCTGACTCACCTCCCAGTCATTCATGTCCCTGTCTTCGTCAACAGTCCACTTCGCCTCGTTCTTTTTAGTCAGATGTCCTTCTTCTTACTTGACGTTGAAGGAAAGTTCATCCTCTTTGATAGAGAGAGCAACATCGATTAGTTTTCACTGATGCGTATCCACTGCTGGATGATATTTTTTACCGGGTAGTTTGGATATCTCTGGTGCAATTGGATTTTTTCCCATTGTGATGCACGTTACCCCTTCGGATTCAAGCCTATAAGACTTGATGGGGTACTCCCATTCTTTGTGCTGTATATATATCTCGGTGTCCCTGTTTTAACGAGTGAATTTACTATTTTTCTTAAATTTGATGTACACCCACATGAAAATACGTCTTCAAATGTTCATCGACTAATGTCCTCCATGCAATACCTATCGTGGCTTCCTCTATTGTCCTCACAAACGGAAAAGAAAAAGGCAATTGATAGAAATAAACTTCGCATTTAGTGATTAGGCTATATCCGTAGGGGGAGAAAGAAAAAGGGCTGAGCAAACCGGTGTAAAGGATTGATATGTACAACTACATGTAGGTTCAAGAGTGCACGGCAGGTTGAACGGTCTGAGGCCCGAGTAGAGTCCAAGTTCAAACGCAGAAAAAAAACACTCTGAATTATGTAACCTGATGATTAACTTTTTCTGCACAAAACACGGGAAAAACATGAACGCAGTATTTCTACAAATTTTTAGATCTTCTAGTAAAATTTGAAATACAATACACCCTATCTGCTTATAGAAATTCATTGATATTTATCTAAATGTGTTTGTCTCACCCATTTAGATTTTTTTATTCTTTAAGTATTTTATCTTAAGGAAGATGAAAAGTATCTTGAATATAAGATATGGACTTATTTTGGTAAAATTAATTCATGTATTGGTCTAGTTCTAAAGCGTAATAATTATTTTTAGTCAGCAGAGTTACTGCTGTACAAGTATATTATTGTAGATGTTTCAAAGGCAGCCCATCATACAAGTGAAAAATTTTATACATTTGTTCATAGTTAGCTAGACTTTTTCATATTTATATTCTAAGATGTCATCTAACATATTTGGATCTCTGGAAATTCCAAATTTTAAGATTGCTCACAACGAATGTAAAAAATCATAATAAGCGTTCAAATTTTTCCTTTGATGCTAGATTTGTGTAGCATAAACAAAAAATTAGTAATCATTTTGTGGAAGAAATTTACAAGTAATTAAGAATTATGTCAGTTTACAAAAAAAATTAGTATTTAGATAAACATATGAGTAGATTTCAATATTTAATACAAATTCGTATTCCTAGCTTGATCATAATCATTGGCAACTACCTATGTCCAAGCTTGCTATTCAAATTGTGTCTATATATTCAATAATGTTGTAATGTAGATTATTAGACGTCACCAAATCTTGATTGGATCCGAAAAACAAAAGGTTGTTCATTGTTACTAGATTTGGTACTTACATCCAAGAACTTTGACTTTGATTTGAAGCTCAATCTGAGGATGCAAAAAATTGAACTAGCCATTCACGACATGATGGAGAATGCGAGTACTTACTTCACAAGAGTATATTGAATTTAGCAATTGTATCTTAATTCACTAGAAATGTTGAGCTCACTTTCACAATGATTAGATTATTTAGATCATTGATCTTGTATGTCTCATACATGCTAAATTTAAGCTTGATAAGCATGTTAAGATTGCTAACGACTAATGTTTCAGTCTCATTGCCTTGAATGTTTTACTCAAACTCATCGTACATAGAGTTAATGTCATCAATACAAGGCTTCTTTTGCGAGGGTATGTGAATCATCTTTCTTGTGATCTAAAAATTCTCAAATTCTTTCTAGTGTCAATTTATCGCATAAGTGTCATTGATTTTGTTTTGATGTTAGTTATTAAAACATCAAACATAGAGGTAATGCGTAAGATGGAGGTCACCTCCATCTTGCGCATATGACAAGATTCGTCCTCATCACAGGATCCAAAAGTGTTGCTACAACATGAAGCACGCCGCGCTCCATCTTTGCTTGCAGTAAGGTTGTTAAAAGACACTAACCATCTTTGATTGAATGTTAATTTTTGTTCTTGTGAACAACATCTTTGTCTTTAATCACATTGTTGTCAACATGTGTTGGATGCTTCAATAATTGAAATTGCCTAAATACAACATTCTGCAGTGTAAACTTCTTGCATTGTTTAAAATCAATAACTAGCTTCTAAAAAATTGTCAACAAGTCAATTGATTGTCTCAAAAGATATTTGGGATTGGTTAACTTTCCGCATTGAATCTTTTTTCTTCAATGTATCCATAGCAATTATATAGTGAGTTGCATCTTGTTGCATTTTTTTATTTGAACATCTTTGAAAACTTTGATTGAAGATTTGATTTTATAAAATATGCGATCAAATTTTTACAAACATCAATGAGAGTGTATAGAGCCATCATGTTGGACTCATCAAGCAGTTGATAAAAGAACCTGATTTTTTTTCATCGACTTGTTTTGTAATTAGGAACATAGATAACACAATTCACAATTTCATGATATATATATCTTAACAAATCAAACACAATTGAAATGTCATCTTCATTCATGTATGTATGTGTGATTTAATCTCAAATACGTCTCACATGAGTATTTCATGATAAATGTATCTGACAAAACAAATTTTTCATCGATATAATATGTCGTGATAGAAATGTAAGCTTTTTTTATATCTTTTGTTTAGAAAAGAAGTATGTTTGTCATAATTTTATCAATATCAATGTGTTTTTCTAAGACGCTTTGCCACTTTAACCCGTCACTTCATTTAGTGAGTTGAAATCGTAATTGGCAATAAATGATTAAAACAATAAATCATCAATAAAGAATAGCTAATTACTTGCAACACCTATGTCTAGAATTGTTTGAACAAGCTTTTTCCAATACTTTCTAACTATCGATTCAAATGGTCAAAGATCAATTGCGCAAAAGTTGTTAGAAGCTAACGTCATTTTTTTTTATCATATGTAGTGAAGATGTTATTTGTTGAAAATACATTCATTGCTCTATTTTTTGGATTTTTCAACCTTGAAGAAACTTATGATTGATTCCTCATGATGCTAAAAACCGTGATTTTTTTGATTGTGTATAATTTCTTGCAGCTGAATCACGATGCGTAAGTGTAGTTCATACCATGTTTTTGCACAATGTCAAATTTTTTTCAAAGAGCACAGTTCAGATCAGCATGATTTTTGAGCATCAGAAAGACAAGATCGACGTAATTTTGCAATGTATTTTTTAGTTACTTCTCAATTACTTCTGCATTTGATGAATTAGAGCTAGATGTCTTCATCTGAATAACACAATTGCACATAAAATTTCAAAAACTAGTGTCTAAACATTCATAAAAATAATGAAAGCATGAAACAATTTAATTTGCGTGCACTCTTTTTTCACTCCATGAGTTCAACACCAATTACACGTGTCATGTTAATACATTGTAAATAGTTTGATATCCATGTCTCAATAAGCATTGATAGGCATGGATTTTGAATCTATTTGGAAGCTAATTCTGTTCATATCCATCAAGAAACAATAATCACTCTTGCCCATCCATGAAAGCTAATGTTAAAGTCATTATCATCCAAGATTCATGAGCATGAATGAGTCTGAACATGTACATGAACATCCAATGTTGAGCTTTGCATATGAGCTCTAATATATGAAAAATCAAACACAATTAAGATGTTCATTGAATTATGTGTTTGCAACATCAGAAGCTTGATTATCACGACCCATGAAGAATTCTCTTAGTTAGAATTCTCTTCACAAGCAAATTTGTACACATGAATTATAGGTGGTATTGTAATTATCAGCGTTTCATATTAAACTAGTTGAAAGATATACAATCCTGATAAAACAAATATGATGCAAAGATTTCATCTCTTAATAAATGATAGTTTTTAGATAGTAATTTATACTTTAAAGATGAATTTGACTAACCTTACATTTATGATAAAAAGAAAATCTACTTGTTGAAAATTTGCATTGCGTAAAATACATGAACGTGATTTGTCAATTTTGTGAAACATTTAGATTAAATTTGTTGAAATTGTTTTCAAATATTTATTCTAAAGTATGCAATGATGGGAGGAATAAAAATTGTGATAAAAACATAGAAGTGGAATCTCTTTGAAATTGATGATATCAGTTTTCTAATTCTTAGATTTGAATAAGGATATGAAGCGTAGATGCAATGTGATAACGTATTAAGTGTGTAAATGTTCAACAATATTTTGAATCTAGATTGATTCAACAAACGTTTGTACATAAATGCTCAAACTATAAATGTAGTGTAATAAAATGATTGTTTCCAAGATACCTACCTTGTGATGTATGAATGTCATAAATGGTATTCTTCAGATGATATTTTTATTTATCATATAGTTAAACTTTAAAATGTATGTCTTTATTTTCCTGATTGAAAGAATTTTTCTATTCTATGTTTTCATAATTTTTCTAATTTGTATTCTAGTATTATAAAAATCTAGTTTTATCTTTGATAATTTAATAGAGTTTCAAAGATAATCTTGCTAATGAATTAGTGTAAATACTGCTTAATTATCCAGTAAAATATAATTTGACACATTAAAAGCACTTAAGACTAAGAATTGATTGTCTAAAATATGTAATTTAAATGATTTTATGAAGATGTTTTTTTCAAAGAAAGAAGAACAAATGAACTTTATTGAAAATAATAGTCATTGCAATCTATGGTTTTTTTCCTAGAATGAAAAAAGGAAAATTATTTGATTATTTGAAAAGCGGACTTCATCTTTCATCAAAATAAATATATATATATGTATATATATATATATATCATAGGCGTTCATAGTTTTAAGAGTGAGGAATTGGATCGAATTTATCAACAATTGAAAATAATTTTTTAATCATCAAATTATTTTTGCTTGAAAGCTGCTGGACTTTGTAGAGGATTATATTTGCAGCTTTTTTACCAAGATCTTGGCGATACCAATACCTATAACCATCCACTTTTATTTTTTTTGGACATGTTGCTTTAAGCATGAAAAATCATGACTCATGATATAATGAAAAACTTATTTGCCTTTGACCAAGACAGATACCAATATCTACAACCATCCACTTTTATTTTATTAGGATATGTTGCTTTAAGCATGAAAAATCACGTCTCATGATATAATGAAAAACTTATTTGCCTTTGACCAAGACAGATATGATATTCGCATATGTATTACTGTGATGCAGGCTGATTCCTTTTGATGACTTTTGAACAAAATTTTAAAAATTTTGTTCACAAGTCAATAGTACGTTCTTGTGTTTGATCTTAGAATTCACCATAACTAGCACACACATGTATTTCATGACATTGACTTTTATTGTATATTTTCAGAAGAATCGAGCGAGCGAGCTGGAACATGGATATAACGTGGAGTAATCACTGGCATATTAGCTTCAGTACTACAGCCGATGGACGTAAATAGAATCGTAGCAATACAATCCAGGCCGATATAATATATATATATACACTTTGCATCTCTCATCCCCGTTGGACATCTCGACTCAAGTCGAAGGGCGAATGGACAAGCAGACATGTTATTCAGAGCGTGAAGGTCCTCGTCTCATTAGCCTCTAGCTCTCGAGGGTAATTTTTTTGTGTGGCTTCCTTTGCCTTCTACGGAGAGATCATGGCATCCTTTCACTACTCCTGGTGCAGCATTGGAATTTCCCTACTTCATTCCATTCACTCAAAGTCTCATGGTTGAATAACAAGGTTCGCTGCCCATCGATAAATCCAGTAACTTCCGTCAAACCAAATTTAATCTCAAAGACAAGCAAGAAAAAGAGAAAAAGGGAAAAAGTGAGATGCATGGTATAACAAAAGGAATAACAAAAATCTGAACTCACTGACGATCAAGCGACGTAGAAAAAAGTGAGATGCATGGAATAGAAAGAACGATGGCAAGACCATTCATCAGAAAAGTTTCTAAAGTTATTTGCGGGAGGAGGGGAGTCAATGTAAATAGCAAAAAGGGAGTCTCAAAAGAGAATGAGAAGGTATGAGTCGAAACAATCAAAGATGCGGAAACAAACAAATCTTGGTTCGTTTACTAGACGAGTGAAAGCATCATACAAAGGTCGGACGAGGTGGGAGACAAAGAGCTGCAACGAAGAAAGGTAAATTAATAATAATCAGCGCTCTGATCAAACTAGAAATTCATGGATGGGGAAAGACAGAGGTTGTAGACGACCGCACGGAAGGTTAGTTGACCGACAAGACCACAACGAAGTGAACTGCGTCGTAGGTCTTAGCCTACGTCCGGTCGAACGTTGCTCGGGACTCGCGAGAAATGTCTGGCCACATTTGCTTATCTGATGCTCGAGAGGCTCTGCTGGAGCGAGCGACGAGACGCAGCTGTGCAGATTTCTTTATCGCCTTGCAGTATCTGCTCCTGACGCCGAGGCGAGGAGTTCTCACTTTTGACTGTTGTGATAACGCACCAATCGACGTCGCCTCCTGTAGTCTAGACTTTGCACCTAGCTATCCTGAGGGCGCAACATCTGAGTTGATGTGTGTTCGAAATTTCCTTGCTGCAGATCCTGGAAAAGCTCTAGCCATGAGTGGTCAGTATTGATGACGCTCTAGAGCTAGTCCCGTAACCTTTTGATCCGCTCATGCACGTCGTTGGCCTCATGTTGGGAATTTTGGGATTCTTGGAAGCTCAAAAGAGTGGATGTTGCTGATGAATATTCTTGTTCACATCTCCTCCTTACCCTTCCTGTGAGAGACTGGTGTGTATCTCATTTGGCCAAGCAGTGTACCAGGCCAAGAAGCCATAACAAGAGCGAAGGGGAGAGGCATCTGGACAGACATCAAATGTAGAATAATATGAGAGAATCTAAGGCTCATGAATGGTGATGACATCTCAACAAGATAATGTAGGGGAAAGAATTTTCTACTTTTGTTGTTATGAAGTTCATATCAATCACGTTAGATCATGAGAGATTAGACAGTTCGTAATATTTGGATACGATAAGAAAATTATTCGAAGATATTTTCGCATAGTGAAAGTCAATAATCAGAACAGTTTATAAATAGTGAGGGGGAGATGGAGAAGTGCTGGAATATTTACATCATATATGCCGAGGTCTTTTTCACGACAGCGTGAACAGTTTAACTCTTTGTGTTTAGAGTCGACCAAATGGAGAGGGAAAATGGTGAGAAGAATTTGGAATCATTTTGTTAGTAAATACTGTTAAGTAATTGAGACCAGAAAGGGACTAAAGAAATTTTTTTAAAGGAAACTTATCATTAATAAAATAACATGAAACCATTCTGTTTCAATAGAGGTACACAATAATAATAATGGCAATAAAGCGGGTAAGGTTTTTAAATTTTGCAAGCTGTTTTAACTATCATAGATGTGATTCCAAGATCCAAATAAAAATGAATACCACAGTTAAGAATAAATTTCAGGCTTCCTACAATAATGGTAAACGAATTCAACAAAGGAAAACTTCGGGAAACACCACTTGTTTGAAGAACCGAACTGCGCGGATACGCCAATTGGTATCAGTTTGCCGGAAACAAACGCAGGGCCATCGCCTATTTGCCTTACGTCTTGCTTTCCACCTTGGCAAAAATGTTTGCAGCGAAGTTCGTACAATTTAGAAAGTATGATTTTATGAATGTGATATTGATGGCTATACCCTCGTGGCTTATTCACAACAGCCTCAAGATAGAAACCAGTAATTTGTAGTTTGCCGAAGATTACTTAAGTGAAGAAAATGGTACTAAAACTCGGAGCAAAACGCGCACATTAAAGTGATTAATACCATGAGTTAAGTGTGAGGGGCTTCACGTTTATTTATAGGGATTTCAAGGTGTTGAAACCAGTACGAGAGTCTTGGGAGAAGCTCCCTTTCATAACATTCCCAGATGTGCTGTCAGCGATATGATCTAAATTTCCAATGTCAACAACCAGCCAGTACTTCAGTTCGGGAACAGTCTTCTGGTAGTTGGCACGGACAGTTCCCAATAAATTTGGTGCGCAATCAACACCTACCCTTGAGATGCCCGGAATCATTCAAGGCTCAATCATGTTGAGGCAGTTGAATCCAGGAGGTGTCGATGATCTATAGCTTGCATCACTGTGGAACATTCACGGTGCAAAAGTATTTGGAAAAGTATGTGGACTTTGCAGAGGAAGAGATAAAAGATGGCCGCCACCACTATCATAACGAAAGCTACCTCGGTGGTGCAGCTAGATGACATCTAGGACGAGACATTTTAATAACAAATTCCAACAGGTGAACGTAGAGCATGATGACTTTGAATGTTTTGATTCGATTATTGCGAGGAGATGTACAGTATAACTTTGGGCCAAAAAGTGAAACCTCCACACTTCGTGCAGGCGATTTATTGATCTGGAATAGTCTGCAAGTGCCTGGAATATCACTAGGAGATAATAATTTCCACGACAGCGGGTAAGGAGAGACAATCTGTTCTCTCGAGGGTCGGTGAATGAGTGATTTCGGCAGTAAGTGATCAAGGAGACGTTACATCGTGTTCCAGGAACATATAATGCTCATCCAGAGTCACACCGATCACTCTCCACTTCCATTTTCCGATAACTCATGCAACATGACAATTTTTAGGCTCCGGGAGATAACAGTAGAACCAGTAGAGGCGTTCTGGCGAAGGTTGGCGTATTGTGAGTCTACCGTAGCAATGCGTTGCTTGCTCATAATCTTTGGGCACACGAACTGTGTGCGCATTATGCATAACTTCAGTAAATCTACCACTCACCCGAAGAACATGTCCAATAGATGGAATTTAATGTTTGTAAACATCTTACAAAGTTCCAAAGTACATGATAAACGACCCTTTCTCCGGTACTCCAATTTGAGTCAAAAATATTCTCATCATGAATGACATGAAACTCTGACGAGTCCTACTCGGGCAATTGACTGTGATTGTCCTTCTGCTAATACAGTTGATCTGGACTACGAATGCTACGCAGTATCTATGTGCTCTTCCGCCAACGTCATGATGAACTTCGCTGTCCACACGGATTCCCGACTCCAGACACTCCAAAGTTCACATTCACTTCCTCTGGTCCTTTTATTTAGCAATTGCAGCCAGCTCAGTTAGTGCAAAACTCTCTCCCGAGAAGAGAACACTAACTAGTGTTAATATACAGGGTGAGACTAGATTCCGCAATCCAATATACCTCCCTCCACCTGTGTCCTGCAGGAGACTGGTAATAGGTCCCAACAATTGACAACAAAGACGGTACCGACGGGGGAGGTTTACAGGAATCAGCTCAATCAAGACTCTCGAATGGGTTGAATTGACACAATATTGTTGAGACTGCGGGGCAGTAAAACTATGTATTTACCCATGAACTGCCTCGACGAGTCTACTCCCCAAAATGAGCTCTTCCAATGGTGCTACTGGATAAGGATAAGATGGCCCGCTGTCAGACCACAACATTAGGCCGACTTTCGCACACCTCGCGTTGACTTGCTCGTGACCTTCTGAGCTAGTGTGGTTGCCGGATGTTTGACACTCCGCAACAAAAATCAGTAAGCAAGACACGTCTGAGAGAAATGGAACCAATAGCCATTGGTTTGTGTAAAGTGTCTTTTGCAACTTCTCAAGCTATCAAAATTCGAACTCTCCAGTCGCCTGTTCCAGCAAACATTCCCAAGTAGAGCAATCAGTTTCCTCAGGTACAGAGGCAGGAAAACATGATTAACTCAAGAGAGTAAACAGGGCTCAACTGTCATGTCAGAATCTTAGACTATGAACCTTGAATACCTTGCGTTGAATTCCCTCGAATTTCCAGCTATGAAACACAGCCTTGTTTCAAAACACTGGACTATGAGGTAATTCGAGAAGCTAGATAAGCATAAAAAACTAAATAGCAACTATGATCTCAAGAGAAGAAAAATACAATAAATGTAACTAGAATGATTAGGTAAGTTATGCTCACCTTGACAAAGAGAATATCTCGGTCATTCAAGTGCATGATTCCATCTTTTAGCGTGCACTTCCATTTATTCTTCGACCTTGTTACCTACATTCGTTAGACACAGCAAATAGTTGAGAAAATCGCAGACGTTAAGGTGAGATGTAATAAGCAGTCTAAAGGTAACTTTCACATAGTACAAAGAAACCTTACGGGTTCACATATCAGACAATGCAGCTTTGAGAGCCCATACGAAATGCATACTGCAGTAAGCCCAGTCTCAAATGCCACAACTGTTAACTGTACCTTATCGAATTGAGCGAGGACAAGGTGGTCAGTTTGAGGTTCCTCATCCCCTTGATCGTTATCATCCAAATCATCATCGTCGTCTTCATTCAACGGAGGTTCTCCTTCGGAATCTCCTGCTGTCGGCTCTACCTTCGCTATTTTTGGGGTCGCATCATTCGCCGGCTGTGGTTCTGCTCATAATTTGCAAATAAATTAGCTCAAAGGAGCTGAAATTTGGCAGTAAATAAGCTTCACTTTAGTATGAGCACTTACCTGCTTCATGAAGCGCAAACAGGACTAAGAAAGGTTGCAGAAAAACTAACAAAGTAACTGGAATGACAAACTTCACTGTCGACCCTTGCACGAAATTCGAGATTATTAACCTTAACCTAAAGATTAAAGTATAAACCCCACCTTCCTCTCCAGGTTCATTGTAATCTTCCTCGGCAACACCCTGCAACATATATGTCAATCAGAGGGTAAGGTTACCCGAAAGAGCATGAGCTTGTAAATTTAGCTTGTAAGCAGACGACTATCAACATTTAAAGTGAGACGTGATACACAGCAAGGACTTCAAGCGCAAGGAGACCGAGGAGCACAAACACGGGACGTGCAACAAGAGAAGCTCTTTCTAAGGTAGTGCCTGATACAACGGTGTATTTGACATTTGCATATATGCTAAACCTGTCCACAAGACTCACCCTCCCCGCTTGAAGCTCTTTTGTTAGCCGAAAAGTTAGATGCAAGACATCCTGTGAGCTTATATCCCTCTAAGGCTCTACAATCCTGAACTCCGCTACTGATAACTTGTGGGACGAGGATCGTCAGATTGTAGATCTAAGCAATAAAAGCAAGCGGGGTTTAAGACGTGACGATGATGGAATTTCTCAGATAGATCGGCTGCACAGAACCGCATAACCTGTCTATTTACTTGCCATCCAGTCTTTTATTTTAGCATGTCTAAAAGCTGAATGTATCCTTGCTCTATCTTAATATTCGATGCTCATACAACTTGCACCATTTGATGCAGCTAGACATAGAGGCTGCTATATAAAATTCCCTACAGCCAGAAGCTCACAATGATCTACCGTTCTAGCAAGGTTCAAACATGTTCCAGATGAACTTGAGAGCGGCGTAAAACTATGGTGAAGGGGATAATTGTCTAGGATGAGCTCACTTTCCGAGTTTCGTATCAAGCATGAAACTTCACCAACTCCTCCAACTGACAGTTACAAAAGCCCCAGTAGCTACGGTTCAAAAGGTGCGGCTGCTTTGGCCTTAGGATCAAAACTCGAAAATTCAATATGCAGCTTAGACTCCAGCCATAGGCAAATGTACGAAAAGAATAACGCTCAAATGAGTGCATCGGCTGCATTACATCAGATAATGCAATCCACTACAGTTTCGTCATCCTTGCCCCACGTTGTGCAAATTGCGTAATGTTGGTCTTCTTGTGATTGATAAGGAAGACACCGGTTATGGACATGTCTTCAGACGAAGAACATCCAAGAGAGATTACAGATGGCTAGTTCGAGACCCAGCTGGAGAGAAGTGTGGTTTCCAGTTTCTGTACGAGAACCGTAACTGCATCTATCACAATAATCTCAGGAAGTCCTCATTCCATTGACACAAATCACCTCACACGGGCAAAATGAGTTTGAAAAAACACAGTTACTAGTGATTCATTTGTCAGAGCTAGAGGGCTCCTGTTATACAGGAGCGTGAGACAGATATCTTATATTGAGATATTAGCTTTGTCACGTCCCGAACTTAAGTTTCAAAAGTGCAGGTTCAACTCTGATCGACAATGTGGCTAATTGAGATATGAACGTCGCAGAATGTAGTGGATTATCAGCAATATCAACTAGTATCGCTGCTGACCATAGAGCATGAACGGCAAACTACAAAGCGAGTTCTGGTCTCCAACTCAAAAATCATGTGTGAAGAGAATTTCTTGTGCTGTAACAACACAGTACATTATTTTCTCTAAATGACGAGATCATGCTTTAGATCCAGAAGACAAATACTGTCAGCCACAGTGAACTGCACTTACATCATCGTAGTCGTCATCCATGCCATCCTGCTGTGGAATTTCCCTAGAAGTTGTAGTTTCTCCCACCAAGGAAGCTACACGAGCATCCGCGACAATAGCTTCCTGCCTCCATAATCTGGGATCAGGGTTCTTTGCGGCTGATCTTTGCGAAGTCCATTCTGCAGCATATGATTTATCCTGAACAAGTTTACTGGTATTTTAGTTACTTGAAGAGCGTCCTAAGACAAATGCCCTGAAATAAAAACAATCGCAATCAATATGCACCTTCAATCCTTCCACTATCATCGTTAGTTTTCGAGTGTTACCAGATGAGAGGGAAGAGCCTGATGTGCTCCATCTCCTTGAGGGATATTGTAACCTTGAATGTAAGAACCAGTAGTCATGTCCTCTCGCTTTCGCTTTCCTGTCGACAGATGGAAGAAGTCCTGTTCTCCGAAAACTATTATTAATGTCCACGCACCATATACTAAAAGGATTTCCCAATTTAAATTTGAATTATTTGAGAAGGTAGATGGAAAAAAGTATGCATATGGAAAAGGAGTAAAACTGCAAGCAACCTCTTACAAACTATCGGATTGTAAGCGAACCGCCAAAAGTCTACTTAAGAGTTACTGCTACTTAGACGTTGCGTAATATCACAAAAAGACAAGAACATCACTCACCTTTGTAACTGGTTGTTGTCCATATTCGTCCTCCTCTTGACCTTCCTCGTAAGCCGCATTCATATCTAATACACACAAGTGGACATTCTTTTGGTTCGTCGTCATAGAAAATTTGGTGATAGAGAAAAGAGCGAGGACAATAGGCTGACAGTAATACGACGTTCTATAAGAAACAAGATTCTTTCCATGCTGATTCAAATTTTAAATATTTTCTTAGTGTTTCACTACTTGCACCGCTCAGGCAGGCACGCGAATTTTATAGCCAGACAAGCTATGAAATCCACAAATTTTATGAGACAACTAAATATGTACACTTAGAGATATTATTACTTGAAACAATGAGTATGTAAGACCGATTAAACACAACGCAAAAATATACTAGAACTTTAAGATTCAATAATACATTATTCGAAGATATCATCCCAGTTTAATGAACTAGAGCTTAGAAGAGAAATCTTGAAGTCCAAGACACAAACCTAGGCATTCCATTATTTGAGAAAAAATAATACAGAAATGTACGTGATCAATGTATGCTTGAAGCTTAAACCTTAAAGGCCGTATTACCACCAGAACCACAACAAAGTAATCTATGATATAAAGAACTTCACGTTTCTTCTTCAGTTAAAGATTGAACTCCTTCATGGAGGCCTTTTCAAATAGTTAGGTGAAGTAATGAGAACAAAGGGACTTATAAATAAAGCCCAGGAAAAAGATGATCTTCAGTTGACTCCTGCTTGACAAACGTTACAGATTACGGCACTCACCTATATTTACATCCACACCCCGCTGCTTGGTCATCCAGGGACTAGGCTGCTGCTGAATTTACAAACACAAGAAATGAAAAGAATGAGAAGAATGAAAAGAGTATAATTGCACAAGCACTCTAAAAGTGAGGTAATACCTGCCCATACTTAGGTGATCTAAAAGTCAACGTCACGAGCACATATACAGAAAGTTAACAAGGGGCATACAACTACCATGTAAGGTGAAGGCCTCCCAAGCTTGGTATCCAGGTCCAAGCCATTTCCACCGGCTCCAGAATCACTTGGACCAGCAGGCAAGTACTGAAACATAATCGGCTCCCCGGAGCTTGTCAAAGCAGGCGAAGGCATATCCAAGATTGGTGTCATAACATCAACTTGTGGAGTCATGGCTTGAGGAGTCATCGCGAGAGGTGTCATGACCTGTGGCGTCATTGCCTGCGGAGTCTGTGGTGAAGGTCATGACCACTCCAGCAGATTAATTACGAGAAGGCTGCTACTTTGTTTAGCACACCTATATTAAACAAGACATGATCTACTTTAAAGCCACTTGTTCATCTACAAGCGCAAACGTCAGTCTGTCTTGTGAAGAGGATCGGGTTAAATGAGTCATCAACTCGTCAGTCTTGTGAAATCCAGCATCGTTTAGTAATGACGATGAGAAAACTTAACACAAAACTACAATGAAATTCAGAAGTAGAAAAAACTACAATGAAATGGTAGGTTCAAACAAAGTCCACGCGGGTGAAGAGCAGGAAGCGTAACAGGAATATATTCGAATCTTGAAGGAGTACTTGTGTAAAATCCAATTGCTGTTCGTCCTGGCAGCATAATTCGACAAGCAAAAGAAGAGAAAATTCAGCTTACAGGAGGGAAAAGCATCTCCACAGTTGGAGTTTGATATTCCTCAGTCGCCTCATAGGGCACGTTCAGGTCGTGGACAGGAGTAACTGGGGCAGCGACTCCCTTGGCAGGTGCTGCTGGGGCAGGTACTGGTGCTGGTGCAGCCTCTGTTGGTGGTCCTCCTTGAATCGCACCAGCTTGCATCATCTTCAATTCCCATAACTGTCAAATTGCGAAAGAACCCAGGTTAGTCTGCGTTGTGACTGTTTGCCAAATCTCGACAAAAGACGCTGAACAAGACGAAGTTCGTTAAAGTCGAGCCTTTCCCAGCTGAGCGATTACCGAAGAACCCACGATAGACAGTGCTACAAAATCGACTGGTTCAGAAGGAAGCAGAATTCGACAACGGTATCCAATGACAAAAAGGATTACTACGACTGGCACAGTCGCATGTCTGTCCTCACGTTTCATACTTAGCTAAGAAGGCTTCGAATGGACCGACTTTTCATATAGCAAATCCGGACTTAAAACCGAAACGAGTCAAGCAAGAAGGCAGGGCCTATTTGGTTTTGAATCGAGAGTACACACCTCCTTACAGGGTACAGTTTTGGCTGAGGTCCATCTTGTACTTCTTGGTGTTTAAGAGATAGCCCCTGCTCTGGATTATAATATTCAGGCAAGTACCCAAGGTGGAGGATTTCATCTTTAATTGGTATAATCAAAATTCGGGGGCATTAAAGTGATTCTCCTCTTCTTCCGAAGGAAACGTTTGCTCAGTGGTATAGTGGTACCCACTCCTATTGTGGAATCAGAAAGTGCAAGAGGTGCTTCGAAATTATGCGGCTCTCGTAACTTCCAGACCTTCTCGAGGCTTACAACTATCATGCTTGAGCGGCTAGGGATAGACCAGAGAATCCCGAGGGGAAAACAATTGGGAGGATGCTGAGGCAGCATGGAAGCTGAGTAAAAACAATACTAATTACTCCCTGGTGCATTATGAACTGAAATTACGTCACGCATGTGTCACTTTCAGTGAGTTAGAGAAATGACCACGAACCAAGGGAGATAACGGATAAACTGGACCCAGAACGATCGTCCCAAATAAACGAGAATAAAAAGTATAGACAATAATAATGGAATGAATAATCGTGACTTCACAGTGGTCCGTATGTATAGGGAGGTGGCAATGCACCGTCCCAGAGTTCTTCTACAACAACATAGCATTGCGTTAGCCTTTACATCACAAGTAACAGGCAGCTTCACCAGCTCCTATCTCTGGCTCCCAGTAGAGGCGTTCAAGCAATTCTAGAGCCCAGAATTATTTTTAATGATCTGAAAAGTGGATAGAAACTGCCGTCTCTCCCATAGAAAAGGAGCCATACACTTCAATATGAATTTTGATCAGGACAAGAAGGGACACCATCACTGACCTGAAAGTGCTGACTGAAAGTAAATCAGCTCAGTGGCTTCTAAGACAACAAACTCAGAATCCATACTTGAAGAATTCACTCGTTAAGGAGACCCTGGTTGCTTCTTGACAAGCAGCTTAAGAGCAAAATTACAGTTCACTAGTGAAGAACAATTAACAGCAGTGTATTCAAGTCATAAGAACAACTTGCATTAAAATATCCGTTTGGACGAGATAGAGAGAATAGGAACCTACCTTCAGTCTCCAGTTCCGACAACATTTCTATACAGGCACCTCAAAGTACGCGACTCACGACAAGCAAGCGGTGGACTTTCGGAGGCAAGCATCCACTTTGAACAAGGCGATGGCTTTTGCTCTCACTTCGAAGGCCATTCATTAAAAAATGAGCAAGTTGTGAATGATATAAGTGAAGAGGAGAAAGAATGGTCAAGAGAGTTCACCGCTTGAAGTTCGTTCAGCACGTTTTCATCTACGCCCTCGCTCTGAAAATCTGTCCGAACATTTTGAATGACGTCCTCCACGACGTGCAGGTACACACTTGTTACGCTGGTAGGAGGCTCTTTCTCCTTCGGCTGCCCCTTGACTTGCGCCATTCGACTAATTTTGGAAACCTGAAGCTACCCTGCAATCCTCCTTGTTCCGCCTTTCGGAGCTCAAAGAGCCGATTCCTCGCAGAATATCTTCGCTGCTGTGTTCAGCTTCCAAAGCGCTCCCGGCTGAGTGAAATTCTGGACTCGACTTATAATCGACAAGAACCCTATAACGTCTTCAACCACACGTCCCGCGTGTTGCGGTAGAAAGTAACTGGGATCGAATGCTTCAGTCCTAGAAAACCGGGAGTTCAGGCTCTTGATCTGGCATATCTCAAATGAAGAATAATGAAATGGGCCCAATGACACAAGGCTGCTAAAACCTCGCTTTTGACGAGGGAGAGGCGGCAAGAATTAAAGGTCTGAATTGTCTATCCGAGGCATTGACGCTCGCATGGGCAGTCTCAATCCTTGAAACGCCAATGCAAGTGGATTCCCCACGAAGATCCCTGTCAGAGGGTTTCCTACAACAGGGACTGAAAAAAATACTGGAATTCCGCCCACTCCTCAAATTTGGCAAAGAGAGAGGGGTAATGTGGAAACAAACAGGGGCCGAAGTGAAGGTCAGTGATGGTCTCGCGTTAGAGACCATTCACAGAGACAAGGGCGTGAGACGGGAAAGAGGCAGGACACCGACAACCCCGAAGTCGCCACACCTCGACCAACAAAAGAGGGCAATCTCCACGAAATCGTGAAGCATCACCGAGACAGGCAGGCAGACAAAGAACCTCGGCCCGATGAGACGCTCAGCTCTTTCCTCTCCCTCCCACCCTCTCTCGGCCCCTGCCCTGCCTCGCACCTCATCAACGGCACCCGAATCCGTGCGTGCGCAGACCAAACCGCGGATCGGCAAGCAGATCGCGCTGGGAAAGGATTTCCAAACCAATGGCGGCAGCCAACAAGTGGCCGAATGCTCGTCGAGCTCTGAGGCCCGCTGCGCACTTGCAGGTGGCAGCTCTATTTTCTAATGCACAAGGAGCAGCAGAAGCACGAGCGCAACGCAAGCGGAGCGTCTTATGAGAGAGCTTTGCTCGCTCTTATAAGAATGGCTCGGCATGTGGATGGAATGGAATGGAATGGCCTGCTAAAGAGTCGCAGCAGCAGCAGACAGACGAGGTCACAAGGAAGTAGGGCTGGATGATGATGTGCCAAGCGGGGCTGCCTGCGCTCACTTCTTTGTTCGCTCATGCACTTGGATGACAGGCAAGCCCAGCGAAGGCGAGCAAGGGAAGGGAAGGTAAGGCAGGAATCGGGTGGGGGATGGGATCGGATGGGACTCATGGGAGGGGGCCGGGGGCGGGCGAGCGAGGCAGCAGGGAAAGGCGAGCAAGCGGAGCAGGCGAGAGCGCGTTATAAATACGTTTGCCTGGTTATTGAGGACTCTGGCCAGCGAGCGGAATGTGGGGGCCAGTTTTTCCCCGGCCCTGCCCGGTCGGCCCGCGATCGCCCCCGCAACGGGTCCCGTGGACACCGTCCGAGGACCGCCGTCCGATCGGCGCCTCCGTCCGAGCGCGCGCCGTCGATGCGCGAGGCCGACTGGCCGACCCCTTTCGACCGTCCTCCCTTGTCCCGGACCGCGCCGCCGCGTGTCACGACGGGCTGACAGATGGTTTGTGTCCGTCTGCCGGACTATCGAGGTTCCTGGCCGTCGGGTGCCATTGGACCGTCTCGAGATCTACAACCAAGTCGTTAAAAGGGCCCCCCGGTCCATGCCGTTCGCTCCCGCTGATGTTGTGCTCAGGTATCTCCATTTTGGCTGCATCGTCGACGCGACCGGGAGCCCCCCCTCGCCGTCCGATTTCCATCTCACGGCCCGGGTCCGACAAATCTAGGCTTACTAGATGAGGATGTAGCGTCCGTTATAATAAGGTTCTTGTCAAGTTGTCTCTGACTTTAGAGACGGCCACGTAGCTTTCGCTGCCGTTTCAATCTGCCGGTCACTTTCGCAGTTCTCCGACTCGGCAGGGCCATGTGTTCCTGGCCCGATGGACGGCCACACGCCGTCTCCCGACGAATCAGAGCGAGCATCTTCTCTTACAGTCGTCGATCGCGTGACCTCGTGGAATTCCCTAAACACTTTATCCACGACGGAAGAACAGGAGCATGCTGAAGTATTTATATATTTCATCACATCTAAAGAGGAACGGGCCAACACGGAAAAGGTTTCCATCACACGCCGAGAGGCGCATGCTTTCGGCGCACAAGATGCGGATGAATGTTTTTTTTCCGTTTGATGAATGTAATATATATATATATATATATATAACACATCCAATAGGGAAGAGTCGGAAAATTGCATAGTTTCCCGGTTTGCAGGTCCACGCGTTCATAAAAGATTCGTCCTTATAACAGCATTAGGGTTTAAAATAAGGACTTTCCAAGATGAAATTATATATTCTAACTTTCATAAGATAAGAAGATATCATTTACTTCATCGATGTAACTGCCTCTTTGGTGCGTTTGGATGCTGCCTCTCCCTTCGTTCACGGAGATTCTGTGCATGTCCTTTGAACTCTCTTGAGTGCCTCAGGCAAAACATATGAATGCGGAAGGAAAAAGTACATCGCGTATAATTGTGCGCATCAAAAAGGAAAATGCCGCCGGAACAGGACTACGAGAATCCATCCAGAAAAATAACATTTTTTCTCATCGTTGAGTTTCACTGTCGAAGTCGTAGCAGTCTTGGTCGTCATATCTAACAAATAAAATCTAACGGGTACTTGGAGCTAGAGATAAGAAGGAAAATACCCTTTCCTATCCCCTCCCCTAAACCTTGTACTTAGATCAATGAACTTCCTGACAACCATGAATTCGTCTCGAAATTCCCGGAAGACACCGACATTAGTGAACGCTGGAATTGTCCCAAACGAGTCGGATTATCATTACTCGTTGCCTCGTTCCAACATGTGATACCAAACTAAAATAAAAGAACTTTTGTAAATGAATGTAATAAGCAATAGATTGAATAATCAAAAGGGATGAAAGAGTGAAATTTTATTTTTTTTAGTTTCATTCATAATAAATGTTTTGAAAAGCCACCACGAAAGTATTATAATCGAACAAAAAAATTTATGCCTGAAATGACTAATAGGTGGATTGCAACAATGAGTTGTAGTTATACAATTATTTTCAGATTTCATGGCTCTATTTTTTGAAAGAAACATTTTCCGTTCCAGAGATATGTGCATCAAATAATGAAAAGATAAAACTCAATTTAATTTTTCCCAAATTTTCACAAACTTGGCCAAAAAGTTTGCAATTTATCTAACTAAATAACAAACAATATAATATTATTCATAAGTTGTCATGGATAAAGGAAAAATAAATGTAATCAAATTTATAATATTTTTCCATATATGAGATTAATTTTTTTGCAAAAAAACATTTTTAGACGTCATGAGTTATTAAATTCAAAAATAATTTTTTTTGCTATGAAAATTAATAACGTTATTATATGAATTTGCCTGAATAAATATTACGGAAAATAATTGCATATCACAAGAAATTTACAACTACACGATGTCTATAAATTCCAATCAGAATAACATAGAAGTATTGCAAACATGAGAAAAATGATGTGATGTTCTCAATAATGTTTTCAATGTATGATATAATTATAAAATTCAATCAAAAATAATCCTTATCAATTTTCTTTAATCTATGTTTAATATAAAAATTATCATTAAAGTAAAATTATATTTATAAAAGATATCATTAAAATGAAAAAGTAATTTTTAATTTTGAAATTTTTGATGAAAAATAATAATTAAAAAAGAATATATCAATCAAATGACTCAATTACTTTCATGTATAATAAAATATTAATATTCTAAAATTTTTATATCATATTTTTTATATTCAAACTATACATATCACAAAATAAGAGAATGACTTTTTTTTATTAAATTATCTATAATGTCTTATGCATGTTTTAAAATGAAATTACATATATATAAAAACCTATGCAATTTTACTTTATTTTTAATTCAAAAATTTTCCATCATTTTGAAAAAATTTTCAACTCAATTATATAATTGCCAAGCAGTTTTATATTCTACATTTATCTTGCAATTACTATATCATTTAATCTTACTTTATGTATACAAATAATCAACATTTGTACACATACTTAATTTATAAATAATCTAAAATATATACTCACCATAAGTGAACATAAAGTTTAATATCATGATGAATTAAAAACTTTATATACAGAAAAACTACATTAGCTTTTAGTATTTTATGCATATTTAAAATTTTCACATGTTGTAAATTATTTTAATATCAAAAAACACACTAACACACCACCGTCACATGAATACAATACTTTGAAACTGAATAAGACTATATAAATTAAATAAAATATTTATTTATTTAATTATTTTTTGTAAAAAATTATTATTTTTTGCTAAAATAAAACCAAAAATATTTTTAATGCACTTAAAAAAATTTGTGTATGTTCAAAAATATATTTTTAAAATTCATGCAAAAATTTTATTTATTTTTTTTTAGATTTCAAAAGATTTAAAATCTAAAAGGTTTTTTTGAAAACTCAACAATTAGTCAAACCTCATAGTTTATGCATAAAAGCAGAATCTTATTAAGAGGTCATGACCGTTTTTGTAGGAGAGAGCCAAAAGTTGAGATTGTGGTAGCGGAAGTGTGTCGCTGGAGTTGTTGCTAGAAGCATCAAGTTGCAGAGGAAATGAATCTTTGAATCCGATGTTTACAACATCGACACGTCCTAAATCAGCAGAAAACATGAACTCGATGAGGTAAATCTGTATTAATAAAAAACAATGGAGTAAATATCGTATTAGAAGTAGATTTGGAACTAGACCTAGATATGTGAAACCAAAATTTTGTATAAGGTGTTCATTTTATTATTTCTATATAAAATAAAATACATAACAATTTAAGATTACAAAAATAAAATTTAGACAAAAAATCAATAAAAATAAAAATAACATTATATTTTAAAACCAATAAAATTATATTCTAAAAATAAATTGAATAAAAATAATTTGAAAATTTTGAACATAAAAATTAAAAATAAATAAAATATAAAAATTAAACAATGATTTAGTTGGATTGCAATAATAAGTCGTAGGTATACCATTCTTTTAGAGATTTCATGATACTACTTCTTGTAAGCGAAACATTTTACAAACCACAAATCCATCACATATTGAAGATATAAAATTAATTTATTTTGCAATCTATCTAACTAAATAAAAAAAATATAATATTATTGATAAGTTTTCATGGATTAAGGAAGAATTTATTTAAATTTATTTATAAATTTATATTATTTAATATTATATTAATATTATAAATTTATAATATTTTTTCATATAGATATTAGTTTCGTTGCAAAAAAAGTGTCAGGATGATACCAATTATTAAACTCACCTCCAAAAAGTTAAAAAATAAAATATTTTGCTATAAAAATGAATGACGTTATTATATTGAGTAAACTCAAAAAGAATTAGAAGTGGACCCCAGACTCGACTTCAGCAAGAGACGCTCGGGGAGGACTTGCTCTCTCGAGTCGTTGCCATGTGAGAGTCGGGGGTCCACTACGACGGTTTAGCAGACTGTACAGCTTGTGCTCCTAAGCCCCGCCACGTGGGCCTTAGGAGGCCCACGTGGCGGGGATGTGCGAGCGTTCGAACGCCCGCACATCCCCTCCACCCTTACCCCACGTTTTAAACTCAAAAAGAATTACGTAAACAATTGCATATCACAAGAAATTTTTAAATACACAATGTACATAAATTTCAATAAAAATTACACTAAAATATTACAAAAAGGAAATGATGTTGTTAATCATGCTTTTAACGTAAGAAATAATTTTAAATTTTAATAAAAATAATATAATTAATTTTCTCTAATCTATGTTTAATATAAAAAATAATCATTAAAGTAAAATTATATTTATAAAAAATATAATTCTAATAAAAAAGTTAAATTTTTTTTGCAAATTTTTGATTAAAAATAATAATTGAAAAAGAATAAATTAGTCAAATGACTCCATTACTTTCAAATATGATAAACTAATAATATTTGAAATTAAACATGTTCTAAACTTTTTAATATTATATTTATTATATTCCAACTATACATATCACAAAATAAGAGATCGAGTTATATTTATTAAGTTTTCTTGAATGTCTTATATCTGTTCAAAAAATAAAATTACGTAAATTAAAAAAAAACCAATGCAATTTTACTTACATTTTCAATTAAAAAAATGTCATCATTAAAAACAAACTTCAACTAAATTGTATAATTGCCAATAAGTATTTCATTCTATATTGATCTTGCAACTACTATATCATTTAATCTTAATTAATCTATTTATGTATACAAATAATTATCATTTGTACACATAAAAAACTAATTTAAGTTTAAGATTTATAAGTTTATAAATTTATATAAAATTTATAAATTTATATAAAATTTAAAATATCCACGTACCATAAGTGTACAAAGTTTAATATCATGATCAATTACAAAGCTTATTTACAGAAATACTACTTTATCTTTAGGTTTTTTATGCATATTTAATTATTTTATAGGTTGTAAAGGATCTCAATATTAAAAAAATACAGTAACACACCAACAACACCAGGTGCTGTGCTGTTAACAGTCCACTTTAGGTGATTCGACAGTGACCAAATCCACACTAAACAGACGAAATTCCGGATGGTATTAAATATTAAGACGCGCAGCGGAACGTGTGTACACACCAACATCACATAAATAAAATAATTTGGAATTAAATAAAAATCTAAAATTAATTAATTAATTTGGTTATTTAGCCCTTTTTATAAAATCATTATTTTTGCTAAAATTAAGCCAAAAATATTTTGAATACAAAATTTTATAAAAAATTATTGGATGTATTTAAAAAACTTATGTATATTCAAGAAAATTATTTTTTTAAATTATAAAAAAATATTAAAATCTGAGAATTTTATTTCAAAGCTCAATAATGAGTCAACTCTCATAGTTTTTGACAAAAGCAAATCTGTATAAAGAGATTTAAGCTCAAAATATCACTCCATGACATAAAGAACAATTAGTAAAATTTAATATCAATAAAAACCAATCAAAAAATTGTATTTCAATTAAAAAATCAAAAATTCAATATCAATAAAATAAAATAAAAAATATTTTAAATCATAAAAAACAATTCAAAAATTAAATATCAAACAAAATAAAATAAATAATGTAGTATCAATAAAAAAATAAATTAAAAAATTAACAATAAAAAACAGCTAGAACAGAGAGAAGAGGGTGTGGAGGGACAGAGAGAGATAGGGAGGGGGACAGATAGAGTAGACCAAGGCCTTTCTCCCTTGCCCAAGGGAGAAAGGCCCCTCTCCCCCTGTCTAAAGTCTGCGGCAAATGCTACTGATGAATTGGGAGACAAATTGGAAGCCCCAGCTCAGAAGAGTGCCTTACCTTCCGTCACTCAGTCGGGTAGCAGGAGTGAGTTGAGTCCCGGCTCCCGATGCCTTGTTGCAACATGTTCTTTTTATTACAAAGCTCTGCATATCTGGGAGCCTAAGACATTAGCTATCAGAAGAACACGTGGATGCATATGAAAGTTAAATCGATGGATTTAGCTTTCAAACGCATCCACGTTCAATTTGGGCACCTCAACGGCGGTACTGCGGGCTGTTGCAAGAAAGTGCGAGATTAAAAACAGAGAGTGAGACAGACAGAGATTTTTACACACAAAAATCTTTCAACTTATTTAAAAATAATAATATTTCTAATACATTAAGATGACTTTTCATTTAGGAGTGGAGTGATCTAACCTAAATGTTCTACTTCTTGAATAGAAATAATCTAAAAGAAAGTCTTAGATGATGTATCATATTATATATTCATTATATTTCAAGTTCACCAATCTTCTATATCATCTATGTCTACATATTTGATGACATAGTTTCATCTAAAACTACTATACTCATGAAACATTTAAAAATTTTGTTCTTTTTCATAGATCATAAATTTTTGTGAACTATGTGATAAACAAGCACATAGTAAGAACTAGTAACATTGTAAGAATGTGTTTAGATATGTATTTTGGATGTGAAAATACTTGTGATCTATGGTGGTCAAGGGAGAAGCCATCTACTATACAAGAAGAGTACAAAATGTAAAGGACATAGTTCCATCTAAACCTACCATACTCATGAGAAATTCTTAAATTTTGTTTTTTTAATAAAAATAAAATTTAAAAAATTAATGTTAATAAAAAGAAAATTTAAAAACTTAATGTCAATAATTTTTTTAAACGAATTTAATGTCAATAAAATAAATTCTAAAAACTTAATGTCAATAAAAATAAATTTAACATTTTAATATCAATAATTAATGAATTATAAAAATAAATCTCAATAAAAATGAATCATAAATTAGAATATCAATAAAAATGAATGATAAATTTGATTTCGATAAAAATGAATTAAAAAAAATAAATCTCAATAAAACTGAATTATAAATTATAATATCAATAAAAATGAATTATAAATTTAATCTCGATAAAAATGAATTATAAATTATAATATCAATAAAAATTAATTATAAATTTAATGTCAATAAAAATAATTTTTAAAATTTTAATTTCCATAAAAATAAATTTAACATTATAATGTCCAAAAAATAAATTTAACATTTCAATATCAATAAATATAAATTAAACCATTTCGATCTCAATAAAAATGAAAACAAATCTTAATACCAATAAATAAGAATTATAAAATATAATATCATTCAAAATGAACGAAAAAATTTAATATCAATGAAATGAAATAAAAAATGAATAAATTTTTTTTATAAATTTATAAATTTCATATCAATAAAATCAAAATCAAAATCAAATCAAATTAATATTGAATCAAAAAGTAAATATAAAAATTTCTCATATCATTAATAGAAAAACTAAGTTCATATCATAATTGGAAATATTTACAATAAAAAAAAATAAAAATTTCATCAATATGAAAAAATAATTTTTTAAAATTATATTGAAAAATAATTAAGAAATTTAATTTTTAAATTATCAAATAAAATTTTGCAAATCACATTCAAAAAATATTTTGTCAAGAAATTAGCAAGAAAAAAATTTGTTTAATAAATTCAAAAGAAAATTGAGTGATGAATTGATCATCAGATTTCAATTAAACAAATATTTATCTGAATTTTATCATGAATTTTTTATTTTAATTTTCAAAATAGAAATCAACTTTTAACATAATTAATAAATTAAATCCATATGTTTAAAATAAAATTTTAATTACTTCTACAAAAACATAAATATTGAAGCTAGAGATTTTTATGCTGTTAGGTATATTTTTAATGTCATTAATTCACTAAAAGTGAAAAGATGTTAATGATGATTTTTTAAATTTTGTACTTGTTGAAATGATCTATCCATCTAAAGAGGAGTAAAATCACTCTTGATGATTTTTATCTTTGGAGTTTTCAATGAGTTATTTTAATTCATAATTAAAATATTTTTTTGATACTCAATATTTTTTTTAACTGTATAAATTGAGTTAAAACTTAAATTTTATAAAACTCACGTTAGAAATTGTATTTTGGTTAAAATGAATAATTCAACAGCTTAAAGGCACTTGCTTAATTATCAAATACATTTTTTCATATAAAATCTTCAATATCAATTTTAGGTGAATTTTTATTTTTTTTTGAAATTAGTGAACATTATTTCAAAAATATTTCTGGAAAATATTAATTTTCACACAAAACGCACATCACAACATTTATTTTGGTTAAAAATTTGTTAAAAATCTTATGGTGGTGTTATGATAGTTCAAAATGTCTTTTAAAATGTAAAGTTCATTCGAACATTAAAAATAATTCAAAAATTGCCAAATCTTTAGCAAAGCTACACCAATTGATTTGAACTTGAAATTCTTATAAAGTTATATTGCATCTTAAAATTTAAATTTACAAAGTCACATTGCCTGTAATGCTTCTAATTATGAGCAAAAACGTAATTTTGAGTAATCACTTACAACTTCAAACCAAAATACTACTTTTCTTTGTTTGATCAGTTTTTTCTATCATATGATCTTTGGTTGTTGAAAGTGTTATTTCAAATGTACTTGATCCTTTTTTTGTTAGATTTCTTCTTGAATTTGAAAAAAACAATGATAATTTTGTCTCTTATCAAAGGTAAAATTTAATAATATTTTGACTATGTGTTAGTTTTGACTGTTTTTTCATTAGTTATATCAAATATAAAATTCAATTTCATAACAAGTTGAAAATTGTAGAAGTTTCAATATTCAAAAAGATATGTAATCATCTCAACTTATAAACAAAAATTTTTCTTAGAGTTTAATAGATCAATGCAATGTTGACATGAAATATTCTTCATGGAAATTAATCATTCAACCATACTTTATTTTAGTGAAAATAAGTTAGATTGTATTTGTCATTAATTATTATAATAGATCTTGAAATAGTTTGATTGGAGAACTCTCAAGCAAGCTATAGACTCTCAAGCAAGTTTGAAATAATATTTTTTGTGAAAAATGTATTTCATTTATATAAATTTGAATTTTCAAATTAACTTTACATGTCAATGAGAGTTATCGCTGAATAATGAATAAAAATATTGTGTGAAAGGATGTTTTCACGAGAATATGTAGGTGAAATCTAACTTTCTAGATTCATGATACATTATTGAAAAGCCATTTGAGATTCACCGAAGTGAAAGTTAATTGAAAATTTATAATCAAGATTTTTTGGTTGACGCATGCATTTTTCATATTCATACACAACGAGTTGTTTTACCACTAAACATTGCTTTTGAAAGTTGACATGGCAGTCTCGTCACCTCATCATACTATTTCATGAGTTGTGAAAGTTGTCACATCATGAATTTGAAAGTTAGAAATTTTTTGCAGTCTCATATTCTCATGCTTGTGAATTCTTGCTATGAGTATTGGCATGTTCGTACCAGTTTTTTTTAATTAATAATATTATCATTGAAATACTTTTTTCATTGATAAAACTTTTGTCTTAGTATTTCTTTTCACTAATATAAGCATCTTCGTGATCATCTTTGTTTTTCTTCACAAACAAGATCATCTTATTATCACTTCTTTTTTGTTAGTAAGAAGATTTTTGGGGCAAAATTTCCACTTGTAAGATCATCTTGTTAGTTATTTAGACCACTTTAGCGTTATTATTATAACTAGATTTTAAGCATATTTGAAAAAAAAGAGTTCAAAGTAGCACTTAGCACATATCACTGTGAAATTGCATAGATCATATGGTTGGTATATCTCTCCAAATATCTTTTGCATTGATCTCAACCAATGATAAATTTCTTATGCCTATTGGTTAAAAACTTCCTTTCATTTGTATTCATCTTTTAGCTTCTTGCTTGCGTGACAACACAAGCTGTTTTTTGACAGTGTTTTCCTCATGATACCAATTACAAAGACTTCTTTGAAGAATCAAATCATAATTTTAGAGCTTAAATATAGCAATGTCAAATGAATTGGTTCATCTCAATGGACACAATAACTCAATTTTTTATTTCACTTCAAGAATTTTTAAAATGTATTATTATATAATCTTCGTATATTCTTTAATTTTAAATCAACACCCAACCACAAGAAGTTAGATTGCGCAGTATTCAAATTCCAATGTTTTGTCGTAGAACTCTAGGGAGGGTAACTTAACCCTATGTGCTATAAAATAATATTGTTTGAAGCATTTCCATGAAATTCGATCTGCAAGTTATCATAAAATATGATAACTTGAATAGTAAACCTTCACGTTCATTTTAGTCTAGTCTGCAACAGGTCTGCTCATGCATCTAGTTCTAGATTACAGTAAAACACGTCCACATGCAGTTCTGCGCTTGATGTTGGGGGATTAGTTACGTAGTAGAGAAGACTGCAACATTCTTCCATATAAGTAGATCGATGATGTCTGGGGCAAGTTATGCAGTGTGATCTTCACAGCTCTTTGTCTGACTGTTTAATCGAGTATATGCATATTTTGAAAATCGACCTCACCGCTCATCGATACCATCCATGTGTTCAGCTTAGCAGGAAGAGGCCGCTAGAGTCTTCATGTCAATCTCTTCAGTTCACATCCAGCTGTGTACAGCACTACAACTTGAAACTCTCCATGGAGCACGGCAAACCATGTCATCTGGAATACTTGTGTGATCAAGCTAAGAAGATTCATCGGTCGAATCACTATCAGCCGGTAGGTCCCTCATGCTCTCAATTTTCTTGCCGAAGAATTTGAATCTTGGCTTCAAATGTTTCATCTTCAGGCGTGTATTTGTGCAGGTTAAACTCTCGAATATGCAAGAGACTTCAAGCTCAAGCTATGAAGCAATGAATACCAATGCGAAAGCTAACAGTTGTGTATGTTGGAGGCCTAATTTGTCTTCGCACACTCTGCACATCCACCTCATGGAAGCATGAAACAAGCACAGCACAGCACAGGGGTTTCATGACAGAAGTTGAATCCGGGTCTTCTGGATCTATGAAGCGGAGTTTCATATCTGGGCTAAGTATGGACGATTTCTCATTTTTGACCAATCACCCGAAGGCAACATAACTTTACAATTCATGGAAGAAACTGGTTCTGTATCTCCTTGTGGACGCAGGTAAAGCAGAAAGGCTTACTACATGTATCCTGCTCAGCCTGAGAAAGGACCTAGCAATGCGAGTGGTTTATTGTGTTTCTAGTTTTGAACAAATCTCGGGTGCACATGGTGCGCATATAGCCCATGGTGCTATGTACTGTAATCATTGTTGGCTTTCCGCTGCTTTCTGATCATATGATTTGGTCTATGACAAGGTTTAAAGCTGCATCTGAACAGGATGTTGCAAATGCTGGGCTCGCGCAAGCGATGTTGCAATGCAGGAATACGACGCTGGTGATCTGAAGCAGAGATGCAGATCGCAAGGGCTGCACAAAGGAATAGGATCACAATAACAAGGGTTGTATCAAGCTTCCATGCTTTTCTTTCGCCAAAGTGTGTGGATTCGGTGTCATCTTGATCGTAGGATTAGTTTTGAGTATTCCTTCACGATGAAATCGCGTTGTTTAGGAAACTAATGGCATCGTTTCCATTGTCACTTCATCGAGATTGAGATTAAGGCCACGAAGGCGATATGCGGTAAAAAGGTTAGCATGAAGTTTGCCGTCGCAATTTTTATTGTCAAGATCACAACCCTGAACACCAGCAAAGTTGCCACGCCAAATATAATCTCAAAGTTGGCTTGCTGTGTAGCCTCATAAACTGCAAGGAGGAAAGACTGTGAACACTCGAAGGAAGCACTCCAGATAAGTAATAAACCATTGGTCCCGAGTCGTAGGAAGCCCTATACCGGGGGTGGAATCCAAGATAGCGCTTGTTCCCAACGCGAAAGTGATGAAATTTAGCGAGTTTAGAAGTTTTCCTTAATCTACTTAGTGTATTCGAATGGCTGACATATATCTCTCAACGCCAATGTTTGTTTAGCTTTCTCGAAGTTATGAGATGGCATCCTTTAATTCGTTACGGAAGACAAAAAGAGCCAGAAACTTTCTTCGTTACATCAATATACCACTGAAATTGCTCTCAGAAAGAGACAAACCCGTGAGATACAAACAACCATTGATACCACAGATTAGCTTTTATTGAGTAAATCATCTGATGTCCATTGCGATAAAAAAGTTGCGGAAGCTGGTCACAAAAGTCATCCATAAACGCCAGACTTCTGAAAAGTGACTGAAGCACGTTTGAAGTTGTCTTGTTTACGTATGTTGGTCTAATTGTCATTTTGGAAGGCAAAAGTTCTGTTAATATTTTTTTCATTTTGACGGCTTTGAATTGAAGCTCTGCGCTGACAGAGCTTCAGCTTCAGTAGATGACAGAGCCCATTGATCACGTCGAGAATACAAGTCTGAAAGCCGAAAGTGCACACGAGTTGTGAAAGTGGTTGTAACTGACACATTGTATTGTTAGAGTTTGAGTGTGAGGCTTTTGCTAGGATACTGATGGGACCCTTGCTGTTTTAAATCGTTTCTAGTGAGAGTGTCCCATCAGATAATAGAGGCATGGCAAGTTTTGGGTCTCAGATGACTCACTGCCAACGGAGACATCCTTATCTTTCCTCGTCAGAACTAAACTTATAAGTTGCTTGAGAAAAGTAATGAAGGAATATCATGAATCTTCCACATATTTTCATTTCCACTGTCATGTTGACTTCCCCACAATTCATACGTAAGTACTTCGCCAAGTGAGCAACTCTGAAGATGGAGTTCTGTTGTTCTTTTATCTTATTCCGTGTCTCACCTTCTTAAGGCTGACGATATAAATCAGACCAATATTCAAGTGCAGTATTGTTAGCTTCACATTAGCAACCAGTTCCGATCAAACTTCTGTCGGACGAATTCAATGAACCGCAAATGAATTTTGAGAAACTCACCACTGCGAGAACAGCTATACTCAACCAAATCGGTCAGATCACGTAACATGCGTTCTCGGCTTGCTGAACCTAGTATGGTTTTTAGGGAAGGACTGAATCTTGCATTTCCTTTGCCCAACGATAGAGATGACTTGGATTGTAGTTGAAACTGGTTGTACATGTGCACTTCAGGAATTCATCTCAAATAGGAGATATGATGAAATTTGAATACCGAGGAGGATTAGCTGGTCGGTATCTCCGTCCACTCCACCCAAAATCACACCTTGCAGTGACAAATTGCAGCTGCAATCATGTGGTCGATATGACAAGGGTTTATCCTACCACCCCTCAAACTAAATCCATATCTTTGTCGATGTCTAAGAGTACAGCAAGTTAAGGTATAGCAATTGTCAATCTCTTAGGAAACAACATGCGATTGTTCAATTTGGAATGCATATGTGAGGTCTGATGTGACGTAGATATCAGAATAAGAGCTCTGATTTAGAAGTAATTATTAACGACAATGTATGGTAATGAGAGTTGTATCATATGGTAAAGACATCCTTCATAAACAATTAATTGGTGTAGTCCTCCTTCCGATTATATGAATGTGAGTAAATTTTCTTGCCAAAATTTTGGTAAACAGATTCGTATTGATTTCTGTTCTTTTAAGAGCCGTAGAGCCTAGTAGAGCTGTGGATATATAGAAAATGATCATTTTCAGTTGGTTCATCATCGAATCAAGTAAATTACATGTTGTGAATAAAACGTAGAGAGTTACAACAGTGTTCACACTTCCCGTGCATCGGAATTTCTAGACTTCCACCTCACTGGATCAATTGTAATCATGCTTGTGAACAGAGAAAGAACAAGAGATGTGTTTGTTCATGGACTGTTTAACTGGGTGTGTAATCACATCTATGAAGATCTAAGATTCCTCTAATTCTGTATGCTTGGCTTCTATTCAGTGCAAGAGTATTAGCTAATGTCGGAGCAATCAAGCTCGTTATAAATCTCAGTCATCCACATCTTGATCAGCCTGTAAAGCAATTTCATCAGTCTGAATTTGTAACGAGGCAAAGCTGGGACCTGACACACAGATAAATATACATGAAACAGAGTGGCTAGATTGCTCTACCCATTTACTTCACTGTACAGATAGCACCGGTATCGAGTGATTAGTCAGACGGACTAGGACTTCGCACGTTAGAAATTTAGACAAAGGAGCTCTCATCGTTTATTTTCTGCATGTATAAACCCTCAAAGAGTTGCTACTTTAACCTAGTAGACTATCCAGTCTATAGTTGTATGCAATAGAAAACAATCTGTTTAAAAAATAATGCAGAAAGAAATGCTGGTCGGTTAGTTGCATAACAACGAAGTTACACCAACAAAAAAGGCCATATTTGCTTTCTCAAATTGCATATGAACACTTGCACACACATGCCATGAATTTTCTTCTTATCTTTGGGAAAAAGAACATCATGTTTGATGTGCTGGCATATCTGCAAATCGTCTTTATCCGGACAACTGTCAGAGCATTGTGGAAAGACTCCTCTGACGGTAACTTAACTAAGAATCCTCTGACGGTAACTTAACTAAGACTCCTATGACGGTAACTTCAGGCTGCAAACTTCGACTCCAAGAGATAATAGCCAGATCATGGAGCGTGGGAGACTCACAGAAATATACAGATAGCGAGTTGAACCTACCGCATGGAAGCTCTGAGAAGACTGGGATGAAGTAGGAAAGTGGTTGATACTTGTCTAACAGACATGACTATCTGAAACCAAGGCAAATAGCTTGTCAGATCTGTAGAGTGGGTAAGCATCATGTGAGCTTAAGTTGCTGGCGCGATCTGATTCAGCAAGACAGAAGACCTTCATCGACAGTAACGTAACATTTCTGCATCCACATGTTATGCCTTGCCCACAAGAGCTGCTGTATCAACATTCACCATACTCCTGGTTATAGGATGCCATGCACACTTCGTCATGACACGCGTTCCACAAGTTGTCGTCGAAAATGCTAAAGCGACTGCGCCTGCAACAATCGCGACCTTTCTCCAACACGTGGAACCTGTAAAAAGCTCTGTCTCGATTCTCCACGCGTCAGTCCTCTACGCAGTCTACTTGCTACAGCCCTGTGCGTCCCAACCTGTATATAATGCCGTGGCCCGATCTTCTTGTCACAACCAGCATACAAACTCGAGTTCAAGTTCAATCCAAGCGAACATTTTGAATACCATTGTTGAAGCGCATCTTTCTCAGTTCTTCGATCGTCAGCGTTTGCCAAAATGGCCTCCAACCAATCCAGCTGGGACTCCACCAAGGACACTGCTGCCCAGAAGGCAGAGGAGACCAAGAACCTCGGAGCTGAGAAGACCGGACAGGCCCAGGAGCACGCTCAGGGGATGGGCGAAGCCACCAAACAGAAGGCTGGAGAGACCGGATCCGCTGCTCAAAAGAAGATGGACGAGGCCAAGCAGGGCACATCCGATGCCACCCAGACTGCCAAAGACAAGGCTGTAGAAGCCAAGGACAACGCGGGAAACATGTTGCAGCAGGTAAATCAGCTGCTCCGAGACTGACATTGAATCGATATGCGCTATGATTGAAATGACATAAAGGTTGCTCTATTGGAAAATTCACTCCAACGTAGTAGTAGATCGCTTGATGCGTGTGAGATTATTCTGATAATGAAATTATGGCTTATGCAGACCGGAGAAAAGGTGAAGGAAACCTTGACCAACGCCAAGGACGCTGTCACTGGCAACAACCAGTAGGACCAATCCACCATTGTATATTACATATAGCGTTTATGATTGGTTTTACTTCTGGACCGCTTCCACCGTCACTGCATGTACATAGGGCGTCACTTAAAGGTCGGAGTACGACCTCTAAAGTAGAGCGAAAGAAGCAGCAGTGTGATCTCCACGCATGTGAGGTTACTAGACTGCATCCTGTAGATTGTGTACAAAATGTGAAAAATGGCCAGTGGTATCCACACTGATATTCTGAAACGATTTTATATAAAATAAATTTTGAATAAACTTTTCCCTTCAACTGGAAAATATCTTTCATCTAGAATTTGTTTTCTGGTTGTAACCTGATTTTGAATGTTCGATGTTACTGTGTACGCTGAAACACAATATACAATTTTCTGACCTCTCACATGCATGAAAATACTCTGTCTGCCATGCCAAACATAAACATACTCAGATTTATGTATAAACGAAGTGTACAAACATAATGACAGAAACGTTGACAGATATTCAAAATGTACAAGAAATGGATAGAACAAAAAACTCGTATGCAATCTATATAACCTGTAACACCAAAAAACATAGCACCAAACATACAATTTTGAAGTATCTTCCACATAATAAAAAATGAAGTTGTTTTTGTAACCTATTATGTTGAAAACGTAGAAAAAATATCCATCTACTGCAAAGAAAACTAAAAATTAGAAAAATGAAAAAAATTAAAATAACTTGTGAAAAATGAAATAATTTCACGTTTACTTTAACATAACAAAAAATGAACATATAAATAATGAAATAGAACTCTTGCAATGCACTTATCACAACATTTATGATTTAGAGCTGCATAATTCGTAAAAGCAATCATCGTGGTCAATTCACAATATGAAAAATGAAAAGATATTGAAATGATGAAATACATTTGAGAGTATGCTTGAAAATATTCGTTTAGACGGCTGCTGCTTCAACCTGTAGGTGGTGTTTCTTAGAGAGAAAGACTGTCAGCGGTTATTCGTGTAGACGAAACATGAGGGTAAGTGTGACAATGCACACAGTGAGATATAGTCTGAAGTACAGGCAGCCAAAAGTGAGTCGGACAGTTCCGAAGAACAAACAAGCAAAAGAAATTGCGGGACAGTTCCGAGCTTTGAACTCGACGTGAATCGAACACGCAACCTTCTGATCTGGAGTCAGACGCGCTACCATTGCGCCACGAATCCCCTTGTGCTTGAAAGTAGCAAAAGTAAATTAAGATATAAACAGACAAGTGTTTGTAGCTCTAGTTCATCAATCGATAATATAGTTTACTGATGAAGTGCACTTTAAAAAATTTCGATTTTGATAATTTAAAATAAGGGGACTATAAAAATTTTTCGGAAAGGCTATTTGTTACATGTATCAATAGAAATGTCAAGACTGACTCCTTGAATATTTCCTTAGAAGTTACCACGATGTTCATAGGGGCCCAAGATTCAGTAGATGCATGAGAGTTCACCCTTGAGGACCCAGTAAATTTCGGAAAGGTTATTTTTTGTATGTATCAATAGAATTGTAAAGATTGACTCCTTGAATATCTCCTTAGAAGTTACCACGATGTTCTTAGTGGCCCAAGATTCAGTAGATGCGTGAGAATTCACCCCTGAGGACCAAGGAAATTTCGAAAAGGCTATTTGTTATATGTATCAATAGAAATGTAAAGACTGACTCCTTGAATATTACCTTAGAAGTTACCACGATGTTCTTAGGGGCCCAAGATTCAGTAGATGCATGAGAGTTCATCCTTGAGGACCCAGTAAACATATAAAGTTGGTTATCTTCGGATCCACAGGGCCACATAGTACGAGTTTCTTACACTTGCCAAAGCATTGACAGTGAATGCAACACAGGGGAAAAAATGCTAGATCATAAGTCAATCTCAAAATGGAACATGCAGCTTCTGCAATCTAGTTCTTCTAGAATGAAGAAGAGCCAACTTCAGCTATACCCCGAGTGAATAACGCCACATTCAATCATCTCTCTTTGGTCTGATTCACCTTGTTTAACTTGAAAGAGCGTGCGTTAAGTACAACGGACGAGCGTATGGGACATGAGCTGAGAAATAACTCTGCGATGGGATATTCACATTTGTATGCGCATAAGGGCACTCGCAAAACCCTGAGATACTACACTCGAGCTTGACATAGCAAAGCTTTGAGTTTTAAGCGGTATTGGTAGCTGCTCTACTTATTATTTCCCACTACATGACTGGCTTCAGGCCGTCGTTGCTCATTTGAGCGAAATTATGCTGCAATCACACGAAAAAATGATATATAACATCTGCCAATTATTTGTTCAACTACATTGGGTTCTAAACTTGCAACTTATTTTCCACATATAAGAGCATTTAATTTGAGTATACTTACGTCTGTAAATCACACAAACATTATTTTCAAAACGTAAGCAAAAAATTCGTTATCAGGTTGGGATATTTTGCTCACCTTTTAGAATTTAATGCCGTTTAATCTGAACACCATCATTTGTGCCTAAAGCATGGAGTTTTACTTCAAATCATCTAGCTGGCAAACGTTCAACAAATCATTTCTGAAAAACTCAGCCTGGTTATATTCAATTTGGAGAACTTCTGGATGCTGGTTCAGATCAAGTAGGATAATTGGATGTGGCTGTCAGTTTTATACAACCTTCATATCGATAGAATGAATTATCTACTGAGACGAAACAAAACTTCAGACTAAACAAGTCTCATCACGACCTTAATTTTGAGGAACAGCAAGGTTGTGGACAAAACACACAAATTTGAGCCAAATGTTTGTCCAAGACTGCAGTCTTGGACAATGGTCTCTGATCGAGTCAAAGCTCAAATGGCAAACTTGCGAAACCACAGTTATTCATGTATGCTATTCTACCGCCAGTCTTTCTTCACACACTCATCGTGTCGCAATATCACTTACTGAGTGAAGAAAGGCTATATCCTTACTTATGCGTGCTTATCTCGCTAACCTTTATATAGACAAGACAAAAAGAGAAGCCGACCAGCTGGACTCCCCAGCAATGAAGCTCGGTCTACAGGTCTTAATCAGCGAGACTACACAGCTTCGATATCACGACTGTTTACAGATGGGGTCTTTAAAATACTCATAAATTTGGGGATTTCTTCTCAATCACCCAACATCAAAACTTAAGTGAGCTGTACCCCAAATTGCATTAGATTAAGTCACAAATCTATGATGGGGTATTGATGAATATCCTTACAGAAAGAACCCTGGTCAAAAAAATATTTCTTTGAATTTTCCCACAAAGATGTAATTGTGACTTGAATTCTGGAGAGATCGAATGTCATGAGGATCGAATTCGGCTAGCCTTGATCTCCGCGAACTTATAGCAGTTGCAGCATATATAGAAACACATATTCGGTGATGGAGGTTCTTTGGCCTACACACATGAATAGTCGTGGAGGTCTACTTCCTAAAAATCCTAGTTAGTGACATCGAGAGAATATTGACTGAGTTTTCAAATCTATAAAATGCATTGACAAAATTCAGGAAAGGTACTTTAAGTGGACGTAGTCACTGTCGATAAAGATTTGTAGACGCTTAACTGTAGCACAAACCATGTACGACAAAATCTTCATCAATCACATTTTTAAAACTATATGCAAACAAAATTACAACACATGACAAGGAGCCACAGTATGACAGTCCCCTCTATGATGTGTTCACACCATCGGCTCATGATTTTCTCTTTATCTCCATCATCAGCTAGATAAGACACAACGATGTATCTTGGACCACAACATAAACACAGACAGAGTAAATTGATTATAGGTTGTTCCAGCCTTTGAAGCTTTGGCTACATATGTAAGTATTACTCAAGCTTTGTGTGTCAACGAAGTAAGAGTTATGTAGTATTCATGGGGATGTGTCAAAATTCAACATGTTAGCGGCCGTATGAAATCATATGAAATTACATGTAACATGTTCATAATTTGAAGTTTTTTCCTTTCGATCCTCCCAAAGTCTTTAGTGTCCTTGAACATTTTCATGTCTTCCCATCTTGCACCTCATATCCAAACTCTCCACATGCTTTAATGGGTTCATTCCATCGTTCTTGCTTTTTTACATGATTGCGCTTTCGGGCATACCTCTAATTTCGGCTCTACATAATTCAAGCCTCGGTATCCACATGTATTTTGTAAACGTGACTCGGGAGGGGTTACTTGTTAAGATAAGATCAATAGGGAATTGGGAACAAGGGCTTCCTTTGCCTCAATCTGTCCTGAAGTTGTCCTAAATTTAGTTTGGAAGATTCATCAGAGGGATGAAAAAAACAGGTGATTTTTGCGAATTGCATTATTGTATACTTTTACTTTGGAAACATTGTTTCCCTAGAATATTACATATAATTATAAGAGTTAATTAACCATTTAAAAAAAGCATAATCTTAATTCTTTTCACAATTGTCTTTCAAGGGCTGGTATTTTTTTTTGTTTGAATATCACAACTATTCATTATTTATTAACTAAATTTCTGGTGTTATTTTGAGAAATATTTGCCTCTATGAAATCTTGATGATAAGTGCAAGGATGAAATTTAATTTTGAATCCCTTCCGTACTTTATATGAATGAAAATATCATGTGTCTTTGGTCATTGTAGAAGTATAAGAGTACTTTTTTCTAGTTTTTGGTTGAAATCGTGATGTAAAATGGATTGACTCTTGATTAGATACTTTTGTATGTACTGAGATCAATTTCAACTAGATGTTGAAAATGTCCCAAATGATGTGAATATGTTTATAAGAACTGTCATACTAGAAATCATGATGAAACTTCAACTCAAATGTACATGATTAGAGATAAAATAAGAATAATAATTTACACTATTTGCACTTTGAATATTATTGCAAACTGATTTATAACAGAACATGGTTTCACGCTGCTCTGACCAAAAGTTTCAAATTAGGAATATTTTCAAAAAATGCACATCATCAAATAATCCAATGTTGTTGAAACGAAGCAATACTAAATTATTGCCAAAATCGTCTTTCTTAAATTCAAATTTTTGATTAATTAATAAGTCACTACCAAATTGTGTAGAAATCCAATTTTCTTCAGAAAATATATTTTAATTTAAAGATAATTATACTGGTAACGGTGGAGTATCAAATTATGTGGCCTTGAACGCACATCCACTAAAGATATACATTTAAGAAATTCTCACATAGGATATATATCTCTGTACATAAGGACAATTATGCTTACAAAGTCATATTTACTACATAATTACAAGTGTTCCAACGATACATGCAATTCAATCGCCCAAGTTTACTCTAGCAGCAAAGCTGAACAATACTTGTGACTTCAAGAGACTACTGGTGAATAACCATCGATGTGCTTTTGAAGGAATAAGAACTCTACGCGCGTGGCTAAAAGTTCGCTCGCGCGCGCACGCGAGGAGTCCTGACGCAGACAGCTACGTCTTCATCGCAGTGCTGTACTTGTGATTTCTGCTTGCAGAGAGACGTACCTCGCGGAGCAGATCTTGGTCTCGGATTTTCCGTAACCAACGGGCACTCTGCAAACAAGAGAGAAGTTCCAGTGGGTGTCAGGAAAGGCAATATCTCGTGGTCGAGGTGCCGCATCTCGATGAGATCCTCTCGGGGAGAGTAAAATTATGTTTATGACTGCATCGATTGTTCTGAGCTCAACGCATTGCGCTTCACGTGTACCCAATAGTTAACAATGACACTGTTTCTGTCGCGTTCATCTGGTGAGCATCGACGGCATGTAGAAAGGACGTGCTGGACTCCAAGAGCTCTAGCTTGCATTCCCCCGCAGGAAAGTTGCTAGATGAGCTTTTCGGAGAGAATGGGGGCACCTTCGGACGAAGATCGTCCTCTGTATGGATTCTATAAGATGTGACCAGAATGGAAAATGCCGGAACATTCAACCGTCTCCGTTTTCTGCCCCTCTCTTCATATGTCCACCATAACTCAGACCTGTCACTACCTAGCTATAGAGAGGAGACATCTCCTTCCACTCATTGCTCATCCTTCAAACTGTCCTGTCGTTCATTTTCTCAGACAGGTCGTACTGAGTTTGCCATCTGAGCCAGACCGGCTTGAAATTGGTGGATTCTGTGATCCTAGAATAGTGAGCTCTCGCTCAATTGTAAACTCAATTGTAATTTGACTTCTCCATTTGACGTAATCCAGCTGTCTGCAATAAGAGAACCGAGATGGCATGCTGTCATAAACTTTTGGCTGTGACAGTTCTGTTTGCAGCGTTGTTCCAGGCGACAGAAGTCGAAGGGGGAGTGCGATTTTCTACTCTCGAACGGAACCTTGTTGTGAATGCCCAGATTCAAAGCCAAAACGTATCGTCAGGAGTTGCCAAAGTTGGTGTAGACAGTCTGGCCGTTCAGTGGAACTTGAACTCTTCCCTTGAAATCGAAGTAGATTCCGAGTATGCCAGTGTCAAGGTGAAGCTGTGCTTTGCTCCCAAGAGTCAGATCGATCGCGGCTGGAGGAAGACCGATGACGATCTCCAGAGGGACAATACTTGTCCGAAGGAGATTGCGACCAAGTTGTACAGGAGCGAAGGGAACTTTGTGGTTTGGAGAATTCCCAAGAACGTTCCTGGAGGCGAATATTTCGTTCGTGCGTACGTGTTGGATACTCAAGCAGTTGAGCTGGCTTACGGTCAGAACACTGATGATGCCAAGACCACGAACCTGATCACCATCATCCCAATCACAGGAAGACTTCCTTCCATAGATATTGCTGGAATTGTCCTCTCCTTGTTTTCGGTGGTTTCGCTATGCAGCTTCCTGCTAGCTGAAACCTTGTTGGGTAGGAAGCCTGCAATGTCATAGAACTTTGAACTAGCTGCTCATGTGCTACCTTCCTCTTTTTTCACATGTATAGTACACGCTGTGTATACTGGTAGACGAGAAAATTCGTTTTCAGAATGACTTACTAAACCACATTGGAGTCATTGGTCCAAGAGCTCTGGCTTTTGCTTTCACAAACTGAGCAATTACATATTACAAGTGGGACTGAGGGGAAACTGATCATTTACTGCTGACAAGTAAGCGGATCGATTCTTCATCCGACAATTGAATCTAAAGTCATAGAACTAGCCATCAGATTGCGTGCAATAGCGCAGCATGCTGTGCGAAGTACATGTACAGGACGACAATCCTTTCCATTATCAACCATTCTTCGTGTCTCTGTAGATACTATGATGTCTATAATATCAACAAAGGGAGTTTCTTGAGAAGAATGACGAATTCTCTTGAGGTGACCAAACAAAATTTCCATTAAGGAGCTCAAGAGTCACACTGTCTGCTTGCTCGTGGCCTGAAGCAAAAAACGAGCTTTTCCTGCTACAGACCAAGAACTGAAGCTAGTGGACGGCAGGTGCCTCTAACAGCGGCACTCGAATCGTTGTCGTGCGCTGCATGTTCAGTTGCATACTTCGACGTCGAGTTTCGTAGGTCAGATTATCACTCAATAAGACCAAGACAAAACATTGACTCAGCAATCTAGATTCTTCAAATGCGTGCGTTGGAATTTTGTGAGTAACAAAAGAGTTCATCTGGACTCTTGCTTGGGAGCACAATCTTGACTAGGAGTTTTAAAAGAACTTAACAACATTTAGCGAGATCCACACAATTCATACGCTATTTATGACTTGAGAAGGGGGAAAAAAAACTTTCATGCTCATTGCATCGTCATTGTGCGCAGGAATGCTTGAGGGGGCTTTGTTGAAAGAGATCGACAACAGTGTTCATAAGCGAAAGGGAAGCTTAAAACTTAAATTGTGGAGGAGTTAATTCAGAGGTCTCCTCCACAAGTTGGTATGGTTTTTGGGAATAACAAACAATGATACCTAACTGATTTCAGTTTTTTGCCTGAAAGTGTGTGAGAATCACACACTTTCACGCAATTTCTGTTGCAATCAGTCATTTCATGATAACATTATCCGTTTGATCCATCGTTGCGTCAACCGAAGGTTGACGCTAGTTGATCAAATTATCTCCTTCACAATATTAGCAGATGCAATAAAACTCAGAGAAACCTTCTCAATATAATTTTCTGTCTACAGTTATTATTCTTAGCATTCAGAAAATGTAATTTTATTACACTGAGATCATATTGCGCAGTATTCCAGGGCTGCAGAATCTGTGAATTGTATGTAGATGTAACCTAAAGTTTCGTAAAGCGGAAGGAGACCAAGCTCTTCTTCCACGACTTCCACATTTTCTTCCTCAGTCCGTCCCCAGGCCAAGAAGATCGACCGTTTGTCAACAGGGCAGACGACATGTCTGTCCCGACGTGGAATCTCAAATCTGATTGAATGATTGATCTCAATCAATCATTCAATCAATGGGCGAAGTAAGAATTTAATTGCAAAAGGTTGGATGGATGCTACATGAGCTAGACCCCCGTCCTCCTATGTCCTCATCGTCCTCTGAAGTGAAGAAAGAAAAGCTTGCAATGGTCCCTGACTGACTAATAAGTCAGTCAATGTCAGTCAGCCCCAAGGTAACGAACGTCTGAGCTGGGCAGGGAGGTTTGACGGACTTGGACCTAGCAGCACTCATCATCAACTAACTGTGCAAGGAGTGCGAAAAGGCGACAGACAACAAAGAGTTCGGTTTACGTTTACGTTATGTTGGACTGGGAAGGTCCCGCTCTATATTTTCTCAGATCGGTTTTCGAATCGTCGTTTCTGCAAGTCTTCTCGTCCACTTTCTAGTTGCAGTTCCAACATCAGCTTCAAATTCCAGTGGGAACGATGTGATAAAATGGTCGGTTCGAAATGTAAGGGGAGGAGGATCATGTCATCTGCCATGTTCGGCCTTCCGCTAATACGCATGGACGTATGAAAAATCGTATGAAAAACGCATGGACGATCGGTAGATATTCTCCTCTCTGTCCACTTGGAGCCCATGTCCAGAACAGGTCGTTATTCTGTACGTATTGTGTCGGGGACGACACGACTTTCGCAGCAGATTCACGATGGCACGACTTAGGCAGCTTTATACGAGCAGTCTTGGAGCTTTTCTGGGGTTATATATTTTTTGTGGAGGCTGGCTGGCGTGTATATGATATGCTTCCACCATCTCCGACGGTTGAGATGGGCTTGAAAGAACCAGCAGACACAACCGACCGTTCGTCGTCGGATGTCTCAGGGAACGATGAGAAACAGGAGATGAATGCAAATCGAGACGAGAATGGGACACCATCTGCAGTGACTATGAAGACTGGTACATTGGAAGCTAAAAGTTTTGACTGGCTGAAAGGGGCCATGGCCGAGCTTGAAAGTATAGAGAAGTTGTGCAACACTTTCATCGAGAAATTGAGTGCGACGAGACTGGGTTTATATGACACCATCCGCAGTGACTATGAAGACTGGTACATTGGAAGCTAAAAGTTTTGACTGGCTGAAAGGGGCCATGGCCGAGCTTGAAAGTATAGAGAAGTTGTGCAACACTTTCATCGAGAAATTGAGTGCGACGAGACTGGGTTTATATGGCACTTCTCCATCGCCAGTATTAGAGGAAAGTACTGAGCAGATTACAGGTGGTGCCGAGGTAGAGAAATCTGTCCAGGCAATGCTGGATTCCAAGGAAGAACTTGCAACGAGGAATTTGCAAGAGAACAAGGAGAAGACTTCCACGGACGGCATGGAGAATTGTGAAAAGGGGATGATAAATGTCCACTGGCCTGACAACGTGAAAGGCCTTGGACAGCAAGGTTGCTCAAATCCCACAGTCCTCCCACAAGATTTGCATTCCGCTGACGTTCGAAATCCCAATGCAGTTAATGCTGAGGCAGATGGTTCCGGTCAACGAGAGGTACCTGAAGAGGATCGTTACCAAACCGAAGAAGAAACTACTGCGAAGTCTGCCAATGCAAAGAAGATCGAGGAATACTGGGACGAAATAGCTCGAATTTTGAGTGGCAGTGTCCTCACCTCGCCCGTCACTGATTCTCCACATCAACCCGCTGCCACAAGCGCCATGCCTGGGGTACAAAGCTATGGTATAGAGAAGCCAGACTCTCCTCTAGATATTAGTTCTGTTCACAAGAAATCAAGTCACACCGCCGGCCTCGGCGAGACTGACCGGGAAGAGACTTCCTGTCTAAGCGCTAAGAAGCTTCTTCGTCCAAATATAACGGAAGAAGCTGTGGACTCTGTCCCTTCACCAATTGTTGGCGATCATAGCAAGGGTGTAGTTTCGTTAAGGAAAACGCCGAACAGCTTGAAAAAATCATTGAGGGAAAAATGTGTACGAAAAAAGCTCCACGCGATTCAGAACAAAGGGAAGAAGAGAAAAGCACAGCGAATGGAAGAAGTGGATATGAGTGAGGAGGAAGACTACTCAATAGAACCTGCCAAATGCCAAGATTTAGACAGCACATGTCAGGATGAAGAGAACGTTCCTTACGCGGATTATAGATGGGAGCCTGAAAAGGGGATCTTAGATGACAAGGCGGAAAGTTCTCTGGGATCCGTGTGGGAGTGCATGGCACTCGCCACGGCTGAAGCACCTCCTCCAGCGTCAGAGCCGTCCCTGGCTTGCGACCATCTGGTTTGTGACTGGGACGAGGATTTGGGATGGTATTGTGAGGATTGTGGATGCATAGCCCAGCAGAAGAAGCTGAAAGACATTTCCTGTACTCACCAGAACAAGCTCTGGAAAGACGAGGTCGGACAATACTGCGAGGACTGTGGAAGAACGGGAAGGGACATACAGAAAATGTTTATCCCCTTAAGTCATACACCTGAACCACGTAAGCACAATGCTTCGAAGTTCACACGGGTGGAGTCTGCGTTGCAATTCAACCTTCGAGTGCCACAACGCAGTGATGAAGACTTGTGCAATTCTAGTTTGGAGCTTGATCCTCTGTTTGAGAATGTACTGCACCTTCATCAAAAAGACGGCTTCGACTTCCTTGCCAGAAATCTTGTCGCTGATGAGAAAGGGGAATCTGTTGGATGCATTATAGCACATGCCCCTGGTACAGGTAAGACTTGCCTTATGATAAGTTTTATAAAAAGCTTTCTGTCCAAGTTCCTCGAGAGAAGAGCTCTCATCCTTGCACCAAAAATCATGCTAAAATCCTGGCAGGACGAGTTTGCTCGGTGGAAAGTTGAGACCTTGCCTATATTTTGCCTCAATGAGTGCACTCATAAAGAGGGTTCCGTCGGAGCGGAGTACGAGTTGCAGGAAACGCTGGAACTTTACTCACAAATACCAACACAGGTGAAGAAAAGCTTGAAGGTAAACAGAGCTGGAGTACTAGAAGATTGGAAGGGAGCAAAGGGGGGAGTGTTGCTGATGAGTTATACTTTGTTCGCCATTATGGTGGATCGAGGTTTGTTTTCAAAGACTGAACGAGATGCTTTAGACTTACAAATGTGCAAAGTAGTCCTCGATGCTCCAGACTTGGTCGTTTTTGATGAAGGGCATCTGGCTAGAACAAAGAAGACGAAGATACTCAAGAGCCTCCAACAATTGAGAACAAGAAGGAGAGTGATAGTGTCAGGGACGTTGTTTCACAATAATTTCAAGGAGCTCTACACTCTACTGAAGCTGTGCAGAGATGACTTTATGCGAGCTCATCCAAACTTCTCTAATACGATCGGCGAGAGGAGCGGACAATCTAGACAATCTGTAATGCAACTGGAAGAAAATATGTTCCAGGAAGAAATTGGCGAAATTCTGGAAAATCAGGTGAAGAATGAAACCGTTGCAGATGAGGCCATCAATCAGGCGGTGCAGAAACTAAGGCTGCTGACAGCCTCGTTCGTTCACTGGTATCCAGGTACAATATTAGAAAGTCTCCCCGGATTGATCGAGTACTCGGTGAGGTTGAAGCTCACAGATGTTCAGAGAAGAGTAATTTCGTCTCTGCCTCCAGTTAAAGGCAGATGGGCGATACAGAAGAAAATATTCTCAGCATGCATTCATCCATCATTGGTGGCGGGGCTCAATACGCTAAATCCATATTCTGGCCAGAATCATGGCCCGGCTCAACCATCTCCATCGAATCAATTTACGGAAGCGTTTCAAGGGGTGAAGATCGAGTTCTTAATCCACCTCTTGCGTCTATGCAAAGAATCGAAGGAGAAAGTGATCGTCTTCTGCACAACACTTGGTCCGTTGGATTACATTCAGACAATGCTCCTGAAGATATGGGGCTGGAATCTTAATCAACAGTTTTTCCGCCTTGACGGGACAATGGCGGAAGTTGACAGGCAAGAGGTAATCAAGTTGTTCAACCAATGTCCGGGAGCAGATCAAAACTTTGGACAAGACATTCACCTCCTGCTGGCTTCTACCAAAGCCTGCAAAGAGGGCATCAGTCTGGTGGGTGCTTCTCGAGTCGTAATAATAGATAACACCGACAATCCATCTGTTTTAAGACAGGCCGTGAGCAGAGCCTTCAGAATTGGACAGAAGAGGAGAGTCATTGTGTATAGACTACTCACCAACCACCCAGAAGAGGTGGATTCTTTCCAAAGGTCGGTCAACAAAGAAAAGCTATCACAGGTCCTGCTACATACATTCAGCCAAACCATGACGCAGAAAGATGACTTTTTGCAGCTCGTGAAATCTCCAGCTGAAGTCGAGGACGAAATGCTGCAGAAACTTATGCTTTTGTGCAAGATCACCGCCGTGCACAGGTACAATGCGTCAGGATGGAAAAATAACTCGGCCGCTGACAGTACAAGAATGGAAAATCTGGAGTAACTTGTAGCTGACAGATAAAGTAATTCCCACTTAAAATTTTCGTGCTTCGGGAAACGTGGGCCAAGACAAAGGGGCAACAAATTAAAAGAGGTCCGAATCAGCAAGATCAGCTGAAGCTCCTGTTTGTTTTCTCATAACAAGTTTGCACTTCTTTTAAGGTGCATACCACGGTATCTTGCGTTGAATTTAAAGTTTGTCTGACAAACTCCAAGTCTAATTTTGACTCGCGTTTGAACTGGAAATTGTCACAAGGCCAAGGATTAGATTGAAGGGAGCATTTGATATGCTCCTTAACGAGTGGATAGGTTTAGTCTGATCTTTGAATGTACAAAGAGAATACGCTGAATACAAGGTGGACCCTATTCAATAATTCAGAATAAACTCAGTTCATTGTGCTCTTCAATCGCTCCATTTGATTAAGATCGGCCGGCAGGTCTGGACCGTCAGTTTATCCTTTAGATGCGAGTAATGAAGACTTTGATGCTAGATGCTGAAGAATGTTGAAGATCGTGATTATGAAGAAAGATGAGATCCTAATATGCGGACGTAGGCTGGCGGTGTTGGTGAGAAGCGGCGTCTACATTGAGAGCTGAGACGTGGACGGTACAAATTTTGCAGGATGTTTATGCAATTTGCGGGAGTAGCAACCAAGTCTGGAGACTGAAAGTCGAGGATCTGGTTTCTGAATCAACTTAGAGAAGGAAAGAAAGCCAGATTTTGAAGTTAATTTTGATGCAAAGAGTCTAGGGGCACGGATAAGATCTTAAAAGCAATTCATGTATTGTTGTGAGAGAAAAAAAACAACGAAAAAGAGAGAAAAAGGAGAAAGCCGAGAGAATGCAACACTTAAGTAGTTGCTCCCTCGGACACAACATTTTACCTAAATCTAGAATCCACGAATAAGAATGAAATGTTCTCCTCACAACACACCCTTCCTAGGGTAACAAGTAAAGTCTAGCGAATATCTTGTAAATATGCCGGTGATCGCAAATAAAATGTCCATGTTTGTCAAACTTGTGTCGTGGCAGGGGTTTAGTTAGAAGATCAGTTGGATTGTCTTCAATGTGTATGTATTAAGTGCAATTTTCTACTCTAAAACTCGTTCTTTTACAAAGTGATGCTTTGTCTCTATGTGTTTGGTTTTAGCTTTGTAGCAACTTGATTGTTGCATGAGACATGCAAATCGAACGGGGTTGGAGTTGGTGCGTGCTTGAGTTCTTCACTAATGTTGGAGTCTTGACATGTAATCTGAACTGCAACAACTCGCATAATTTGGAGCTCGTCCAGCAATTGGCACATGTAGACTCCTTGCTTGGTTGCTTTAGAAAGTGCCTTAATACTCTAACTCAGTAGTACTGTCAAAAAACGTAGTTTGTTGTTTTGAAGACGAAGAAATGGTATCATTGGCTAGCACAAATAGGAAAAAATCAACTGAGCGAAGTGAATTGCGCAATTCAGATAGTCGGCATCTCAGTATCCATGGAGAGAAGTGGAACCATCCTTCTTAATCCAAGTGCGCTTGTTGCAGCAAATGCATGTATGGACTTAGAGGTGTACCAGCATAAGACAAGTCGGGACGAGTATTGCATAAAAATATCAATATGCCTACAATGTGGTAGTAGGCTAAAACATCTACAATTGGTAGTGAAATTAGTTTGACAATCAAGGTATCAAGCTTAAATTCTTTGAACAGCTTCGCAATATAATTGTGTTGATGGAGAAACAAATTGCTGCCATAGAGCACAACTTTTGAGTAGTAGTAGATCATCATCATAAAGAAATAGCTCATGATCTTACCTTCCCAAAAAAAAGAGTTTAGTATCAAAGTTGCTTTGAGCCCAACCATTTAATTGCAGATGGGAATTAATCTCCTTCTATCATTGTCTTGGAGACTGTTTGAGATCACATATTGATCTTTTGAGAAGACAAAGAAGATTGTTCATGGTTTGGTTGCTCATAACCAAGTGGCTATCTCATGTAATTCTTTTCCTATAGCTTTTCATTAAGTAATGCAGTTATCACATCCATATGATGCAATTTTCAATTTTCACCTGAGAGCTACAAGCAATGAAACAAGAGCTCAAAGAATTGATCATCGTATCAAATCAAAAAACTTTTCATTGTAGTCAATATCATGCTTTTGTTCAAGTACTCTAGCTACTAGACGTGCTTTTAATATTAGAGAGATAACATATTGAGGTTTGACATTAAAAATCTATTTAGACAATAGGTATTGCTTGCTTTCTTGGAGCTAGATAAGTTCCCATGTGAAGTTTAAAATAAGGAAGTCAAACTTATTTTCCTTCATTGCTCCTCTTCAAAGAAGATTCTTGAGAGCTTCAACCATTAACAATTGATCACCAGTAGGTTGTGACGTCTCCATTAATCCATTATGTTGAAGAAAAAGTGATCCGGTACATGATAGTTATTCAACAAAAACTGAAGGACTTTTTTGATTTATTGACTATGAATTTGTCTTGAATCAGGATAAGGAGACCAACAAAATAAATTTGGTTGTGGCAGTGCTAGTACCGTTAATAAACATGTTGATGTTAGTGAAGACAACTGTTGAGTTGTTTGATGTGAATACACTTCAAAATTTTTATCCTATTGCTGCAACATGTCTACTCTTCAGTGTCAAATTCACTGAATAGATCCATGAATTTGTGGGTTTTTTAATTATGATCTAATACATTCTCAAAAAAGGTTACATCATCTGTAGAGATCATTCATCGATTCCGTGGATCATAGTAGCTATACGACTTAGAATCATCGGCATAGCCTACAAACACACACATGTGTGCTTTAGACTGAAGCTTGATTTGCTTGTCTTGTGCAATATGCAAGTAAACAATACAACTAACAACACATGAATGAGATCGATTAGTAGGCGATTCATGTCGTTTCTCGAAAGCTGTTGTGAGGTTGAGGACTACAGTAGCACACGTAGTTAACAACTCGTATTGGCTTCATTCATAGATGGGGAAAAAACTTGTACGTATATATATATGCAACAAGCAACCTAAAGCAACGGACGAGTTACGCGTTCAGAATTAACATTTGGATGAAAAGTTGTTGTTGTCTTGAGTAGTCGAGTCATATCTTTCTCATAGGATAGAAATTGAGCTTCTTGAAGAATTATTCATCTCATGTATCAGATTTAAGTGTAGTGACTTTAGAGTTCCAGTCATGATCAATGGGACAAATTGAAGCTACCTTGTGTGGGTAGAGATTGTTTACAAGTAAAATAATTTTTAGAAATGATGTAAAGTTTCACTTTTGAGACGCATGAATCGGATCCATATAAAACGGATGTAATCATTAGAAAACGTAAGCAAGTACTAAACTTTGTTCCCTGCTTTGACTGGTCCTCATAGATTGTTATGGATTAAATGTAATGGAAGAGTTGTCTTCTTAACTACAAGTTTGGACTTTCTCATTCAATGCTACTTTGCCATAACATATGTCTCGCAACATCTAAATCTACCGATTAGGAGACGACAAAGTACATGCACAAGTTGTTTTGAAGTCATATGATGGACTGTTTGATGACAAATATGACACCATCTTTTTTGCCAAAGATTAATGAGATGAAAGTTGCTGGAAGGTAGTTGTTTACTGATCCTAATAAAGATAGATGATCTGATAGAGTCAAGAGGCTTATGTGCGCGATCAAATTGTTTAAGCATGTGACAAAGGAAGTGAGCATTGACTTGTTGCACCTTAGGAAGAAGTTGATATAATGGACTGCAAGAATCACGTTGTCTAAAGAGAAACATACTATGAAGATTGACCTTGTTGAGCAAAAAATAGTATTCAGAATTAAACATCACAAGTAAACATGAATCTGATAGTTTGTCTACTTACAATAGATTCTTGGTAACATCTGACACGTAAAGAATTGGTTTGATCTCCTTACATGAACTTGAATCAACTCGCAAACTTACTTTGCCAATAAAATGTAAACGAGTTTCACTAGCAATTGAAACACTAGAGTGAAAAGAGTCTAGTTGGTATGAAATAAGCGTTGATCTATTACTTATCACATGGCTACTAGCTCCCGAGTCTAACACGTATTTTTTGGATTTTTGTAAAGCCAAGTCTTCTAACTCTATTGATTCATTATCTAAATTTTCTTCTAGACCATCGTCGCATTTGTCTACTAAGTTTGCTTGCATCTTAACTCGATGCATATTAGAGTCAAGGAGTTGTAGATGAGATATTTGCTTATTGAGTTTCTTCAAGTCACAATTAGATTCTCAGTGATTTGAACGACCATAATAAGTACAACATGTATTTTGTCAAGTTGATCTGGTGTCATTTTTTCCTCTAGCTCGGTAAGCAGAAGACTGTGAGAAGTTCAAATAAGAATATTGGAAAGAGGGATGCTGAAAGCGTTGTTTGCAAAAGTGGAACCATATGATAGCATCGGCAGTGTCATCCTGTTGATGACTATCAAACCGAGTAGTGTTTTTTTGAAGAGGATGTACCAGGTTTGTAAAGTCAGGTGGAGTATCTTGATACAAGTCGCTGGTTAAGTTGAAAACAAACGGTAAACACGAGAGTGGAAGACTCTTGAGAGTGTAATGGATCAAATCACTATTCGAAGATCAATGCTCATAGTAGCAAGTTGGATCTTAAGAGTAGGAGCACGCAGTTTAAAAATAGCAAGCTTCTCAATTAGCATCAACCGACGGTGAGCATTGTTAGATTCATATAGAGTGCGCAAATACATCCAAAATTCAGAAAGATTATTTTTAAATCCGACGATGGAAGAAAGAATGTCAAGAACAACACTAGCATGAATCATGGCAGTTGCTTTGATGCGACGGCGGCCAATAGTTATATCATGGCTAGCACCAAGAGTAACTGGGTTAAAGACGGTTCCCTTGTAGATCTTTTTGTCACGAAGCATGGTATTAAATCAAATAAACCAATCCATGTACTTGGTTGTAACACTAGGGTTGAATAAAAAGCTTATTCGAAGATCAAAAATATAAACTTTGAAAATGAGAGATACCGTCAATGGTTCTACTCTCCTTTATATAGCTCTTACCAACAAGTACAAGGAGATAAAATCTCATCCCCACCGTTCATTCTACTCCTAATGGATGTATGACGTGGCAGATAACCTAAACAAACACACGGTTTGCTGATGTGGCGCTCTTAAGTAACACACTTAATCTTTACCTAACAAGCACACAGATCTTTGATGTGGCGCTTTGAACTAACACACTTACTCTCTAACTACCAAGCGCGCGAATCGCTGATGTGACAGCTATGACTAGTGCACGCTGAAGTAACTATAACTTCATCTTGAGTAACCTCTACTTCTAACTATCTAAAGATGGTTACATTGGTGCAATTCATGAGCTTTTCTTTGAAACATAACTGAAAGCTAGAATTGTAGTGATCTTTGTACATAATGGCTGGGAAATACTACGTTAGCGTGAGAGAAAACATTGCTCTCGGTGTAAAAAATTGAGACAACTAGTTAAAATTCTTCATCCGCACAAGATTGGAGCATTCATTGTGATACCATGTTGTGAGACAAGAAAAAGTTGATATGAAAGATACAACGCAACACTTAAGTAGTTGCTCATTTTGACACCACATTTGACCTAAATATAGAATCCACCGACAAAAATGAATTGTTCTCCACGTTAAAAATCTACTGAATCACAACACGTAACACATCTTTTAAGCGTTCCACTTATAGAATGGAATATTGATGACTCTTTTGTGCATTCGGTTTGATTTCTTTGACATAAAAAAGTTCTTGAGAAGAAGCTCAGACTAAGCATTGTTCAATCTCTAGTGAATTCAATGAGAGATCTACCTTTGACTACCACATAAAAGCTTTTACCATGATTTACTTTCATCATCAAAACGACTTCTGTCACGCATGACTGTAGCATTTTTGCTCAAGATTTGAGGCCTTTATATAGCTTTATTTGTTCACGTTGATGAACATTCCTATAGCTGTCATATTGACTTTTCAACGCTTATACGTGATATGAAGACAATTTTCAAATATGACATCTTTCTGAGGTGAAGAAATGCATTGAGGAAGTAAACAGAAACCAATTAGGAGTTATCAAGGATTTTGGTTATTTGAACCCTGCAGTTCATTAGGATGTCGTTCTTTGCCTATTGTCTAGTAGATTACCCGTGGTTTGCTACCGGTTCACTTTAACTTGAGTGTGCTAATAGTAGCAACATTGAGAAACAAATCTAGAACTCACCTCCCTACACTTGGACTTGTCAGAGCTTGTTCAATAATCCAAGCTAGTTCACTATTCCCATGGAACATTTCAGTTCATGAGTAGCCAATGCAAATCCATAATCACAGCTTTTGTTGGAGATAAAGCGTTTTACTTTTGATGTTTGCTTTCCGAACTCATAGCTCCACCACTAAATAGTAACTTCACTTATGTAGTCTATTGTGGTCACAATCATCTTAACAATTAATGTTAGATAATACTTTAAAGAAGGCTTGAATGCTAACTAAATGTACTTCATGCAAACAACTGTAGTGCCTTCAAATTATGTGAGCACATTTTGACACATCCTTAATAAGCTGGAGTTGGATGGTTTGTGTATCAGACCAATGTTTTCATAGAGTGACATGCGGCTAGAATGGCATAAACCATAGCAAACATTGAAAAACTGCATAGACTCAATTGTCTACGCATTAATTTCTTCCATAAATTATTAATAAATGTTGTTAATAAAATGCGTTTTTAATAAACGCAAATGTTGGTTCTTAATAAGAACTTACCAGGATATAATACTATCATGAACAAAATTTACAACTCCAATCATAAATTTTGTATTTTGACATCCAATAGTGAATGACATACCTTTCTACAAGATCGAAGGTTGCATGATCTTGGACTTCTAGTTTTTGATTGTATAGTTTGGCCACCAACCTAGCTTTGTAGTTCAATAGATATCTGATGCCTGTTTTCTTCATCTTGAGTACCCATATCCATCAGTAGAGTAATTATTTCAAGTGGTATAGCCAACTTAGAGTGATGGATCTCCCACTTTGAAGATTTACAATTGATCTACCACTTGTGGTTCTTTTGAAGATGTTAGTTTTCTAGATGTAAAGATCGTAATCTTCTTCCATCATAACCGCCTTGCAATGCTGATTCTTCCAGTTATAATTTCTAAGTAATATTTTCGTTAACAACACATCCTTACCTTCTCTACGTTCCAGTTGCAAAGTCTGATTGGCACATTGATCTAAAAAGTTTACTTGTGTGATTCATCCATTCTTAAAGCTTCCATCTCATCTAAGTTTCATTATCTTATTCCTGAATTCTACCATGTTTCAAAATAGGTATCATTGTGCATTCTATCTACCAAGTTCAGTTGATGATTGAAAATTTATGTCATGAAAATTTGAAAGCTAATTATTTGTCTCAGTTTTCCCAACACAATAATCACATAACTGTAACAATTTTTTTATCAACCACATGTAAATTTTCTGCAAGAATCTTAAATTAGACTTAAATGTTTAAATCTCTCAAACCATATTCTCGTAAAAAATGCTCGTGTAAGATGTTTCAACTTCTTGTTCAAATCCAACAATTTAATGAGCTATCATGATGTACTTCAAGTGTTTTACCACATGTCAATGCTTCTCTTTAGTAGACCAATCTACTTAAACAAATCTATATATATATATATATATATATATATATATATACTTACTTTATATTCTTTCGCACCATATGGTGATTGTTCCGTTGACTTCAACATAAGACACAAAATTGCTCTGCTTTAAGAAGTTGAGATTCGATGTTTATGGGTTGGTATGAGAATGTATCTCAAATCAGATCCATTACCCGTGCTGAATCATCCTTTTTAACATCAACATCGCTTGCTTTCATGGCTGAAGTGAGAGATGCAAGACGAATCTACACGCTGTTCTTGATAATATCTCCAACTATTGAGCAATTATATTTAAAGTTAGTATGTCATTTTCTACCTTCTTTCTCCATCGCATCTTTACTTCGATCTTTTAAGTCCTCATAAACCTTAATTTCTGTCCTCATGAAAGTTGGAGAAATCGTAGCCTGAGTTTTCTTCTTGATTTTCCACTTTGGGCTCTGAAGGCTTAAATAACCTCTACCACCAAATGTGTATCAAGCTTTTTCCCTCTTCCAGTTCCTCTACATATCTTCCTCTTGTGGCAACACCTCTAGCTGCTTCCTTGCCTTTCCTCTGTAACCCTGTTGCAAAGGTGACCAGATATTCTTATGCTCTAATTCTAAATCACTTGCTTAATAAAAGAGGAATCATACTATTTCGTCCTAATTGTGCTCATACTTATGAGCACAATTAGGACGAAATTTCTTAGGTAGACTACGCAACATATGTGTAGCATCAAAGGAGGGTGTGCATGATTTGCATAACTTACCAATCACAGACAAGCCAAAAAAATAAAATTTGCAATACGTGCAATCAGATTTCCAACATCTTCAAGTTCCAAAATTATCATCTCTGGCCAATTCAATCTAGCATCAGGGAAGATACCAATCTTCCTCACGACATTCAGCTTGGCCCAAATGTCCCTATCAAATGTGATAAGCAAGTTACCTTTGCCTTACACTTGCTGCTTCATGTTCGGGTAACAAATCACCATTCAAGGTAGAATAGCTGAGAGAAGCCTTGTGATCCATTTGCAAGCCGTTCTTTCTTCATTTATAAGAATTTTCATCGAAAATGACAAATTTATAAAACAACTTGCAAGAAATGTCCAATGTACAATGTGCGCAGGGTGCTCGTACTCGGTAAAATTACTATCGGAGATGAGAAACAACTGCCCCACACTCAAGCTTACTCTATATATTGCCCCTTACAGGCGAGACTGCAGATATTGCTCTATGGCAGGCGATGCAGCAATGATGCCTTTGTTCAAATAAGCCTGATTATTCGTATCTATATTCTCCAACCTGCAACCGAAGAGTAAAAGAGCAAAGTTGGTCCTCAACCATGACATAGTGAGAAATTCTGAACCTCAAAAAGTTACAAGTCTAAGTATATATACCTGTAAATGTAGTTCACCATAATGCCAGCACTTGTTTCTAAACCCTTGATTGACGTATCACCCATCCAGTTCAACCGCTCCACGCTCTGAGAACAATCGAGCAAAGTTGAGTAGGGACGTCCCTGAGGGGTCATAGCATAAAGATTGAATAACTGCAAAACTGTCATCTCCTGTTAGGCTTGAACAGACAACATTGCAATCAGTCACTATTGAGTGATGATCAACATATACACCTTTGCACTGAAGTCCACTCTGAGATAGCAAGAACATGAGACTTACAGCTCCGTTGCGGACATGAAAATTTGTTACTTGATCCAAGGCCCGACCTCGTTTCTTCTCAACAATAAGATACCTACAAAGCAGAGACAACCAGAACTGTCTTTTAATACCTTCAAGACTTCATAAGAGAGCACTAACGCATCCACATCAAAGGCGAGGGAAGAAATATAACTCTGTCAAACTTATACGGACCTGGCACACAATCTCATAAGGGGTGCCCGTAAGACCTCTACCAACTTGGCTGACTTCGCCCACTCGTGATCTGAAGAAGTTAGCAGATCGTGCAAAATCTGCATCCCCGAAATACTTTCCTTGTCCTTCCTGTATCGATCAAAAAACGACATGAGGCCGACATCATGGCTATCAGCCGTGCAGGGTTGTAAGAACAGCTGGAGAAGCATATTAAGTGAAAGGACACACCTAAACGCTGGGACTGGTTCACTAATTCGGTTTCAAGATCGGATTGACAAAATAGGGAGTTGGCGGTTATTTCAAGTCGAAAGACAAGCAAATAACGAAAACAGTAAAGTCAATACCCGCATGCCTCGACTAGATTACTCTCCTCCTCGGGCAACAACAAATTCTCTTTGAAGGTAGTTGATGGAGGGTCACTCATTTCTATAATATCTTCTGCTCCGACTTGAGCGTATCTTATTTGCAACTTCAATTTCGGTAAGAGCCATTTCAGAAATCCTGGAATTGGACTTAACGTCACAAACGTCTGCAACCTCCAGACAAGCGTTTAAGGTTAGACCTCACCTGGAGGATAGGGCTGTTTAAGTCATCAGAAGCTAAAACGATCTGCAGACAACACGGCTGAAAAAAATACCGCGACCAGCTTGGAATCCGGTTCGATAATTACAAACAGAGGACTGCACATACCGAAGAGAAAGAAAGAGAAACAAAGCTACCAAAACATCCCGTGAGTTCATGAATCAACCTGGATGTTGGGAATCTCCTGTCGTAATAGTCTCACAACGCGCTTGATAAGGAAATGGCCTAAATCTATACCTGCAAGACCTGTCTGCCCTGGGTCACATACCGGACACACATGCTGTCGTGAGAACTGGGCCACGAATCAATGAGTTAAAAGACAGTACATGATCAAACAGATATATCGAAACAGATAGTGAAACTATACCTGTGTAGATGATATCGAGTAGAAAATGGCTGTTGTTGCCTCTTCTTCTGCTATGGGAGGCTCCTCAAATAGAACATTCTGAGGTACATCGATCACATGTTAGTTGTCTTCTATCCAACCATCAGCAATATTCTCAAAGACTCGAAGTCAAAACCCTCTGAAATTTTGTTGTCAGGCTTGAGGCAATTTTCAAACATCACATGCCCACAAAATCAAGTAGGATGAAGAAGATAAATGTGTAACATCAATTTCCGAGTAGTTTTTTGGTCTGGCACCGACCTGTATGGATCCAACAATCTCATTCGTAAGTGCCACCTCGATAAACACAAGAGGCTCACCTTCACATTTCAAACACAATAATTTGATGAGATTCATTTACCTACTCTGTAGACTGATTAGGCCAGAAAGCTTCGACTAGAAGAAGTATATGGTGACCTCTTCGAGTTAAGATAATGCTTGACAAAGTGCATACATCACTTATACAGTATGCCTCATCTACATAACGTCAACTCAATTCTTCACACTAGTCAAGGGTTCAATCCAGAATCATTCAGACAAATACACGTCTTGCATGAAGGAGTAGGAACTAAAGAGGTGATCCTCCCTGGCTTCACAAATCACAGAGAAGGGGACCAACGAGACATATGCATAAAGCGATTATCCGATTCTAGCAGATCAAAACCTGGGATAGCAGGGTGAAAATATCCATAACAGCGCCGACCAACACCAAGTCTTCGTTTCAAGTCATAAAGATTGCTGATTGGGTGGACGGCCTGTAAGCAGCAGGATAACAGCTCATCAGGAACAGAAGAAAAGTCTTTTGAAGCCCTAATTTCGAGTAAAACAGGTATACGCTGGAGAGAAATCTACCTCGTAAACGACAATCCTCTCCAATAAAGCTGCCGAATTAGCCCAGGTAATCTGCTGCAATTCCAAGCACGCAGGTCCCAACCATGTTGCGAACATCCCTTTAAGCTCTGAATCTAGTGCACGGAGCGCTGCGAGGTTCTTTTCTCTGCACCAGAAATATACAATTTGGATGTTTTACAGTGCTTCAAGTGCTTCTTATCTTACGATGCTTCCAGACTTAAGTACACAAAAGGAAGCGTGGCGTCTACAAAGAGTAAAGAAGCAACTATGGATGGATGATACATTCTTCGGCAGCTTCACGACAATAACCTAGTCACAACTGATTCAACAGCACCGTTGACCATGACTGACATCACCCATTCATAATTTAAGTAAGCTCACAGAGGAATCTCAGGGATTATAGAGTTTTTTGGGAGGAATTATATCCTGCTTCTACTCTGAACAAAAAGAGATCAGTACACTTTGAAGATGGAGAGATTCAACTCAGAGAAAAAGGATCCACGTGGATGTTGTTCTTATATATTACGTACCTCAAGGAAAATTATACATTTACCAAGAATATCAAGACAAGCTAGTACTTATATGTTGTCCAGAAGACAAGATGTTGATACTAGCTTGTGATCTCACTCCTAGAGCCCAACACCAAAGGTCTTCAGACACTTACTTGACAGTGGCAATTAAGTCTGCACGGAGGTCCACTAAGAACTTCAAACCACCAGCTTGCCCATTCATCTGCTCAAACAATCGTGCTGAAAGAGGCATGAGTGCAGAGCGCAAATCATGCTCGGTACGATAGCGCGCAGCCTCAGCAGCGTCACTTTCTTCCCCACCATCTGCTAGCAGTAGATTATAAGGATCAATACTTCGTAACATAGCAGTTGCCTGCGATCTGCACAGACTCGTGGATCACTCCTCATAAAAAAGTAACACTTCATATAATGCGATTCGAAAGAGAGGGCCTCCCTGGTCTGAACTCATACCCGTACTCAAGCTTTCGTAATGACTTATAAGATCATGTACACGTTTCCTGTCAACCCCAAACTGGGTTGCGAGCACCAGCAGTGCTCTCTGACGACTTTCCCAATCCAGTTTCAGATACTCCTGTCCAGTGTAGAGACTTATTTAGTGCCATCACAAGGAAGACAGGGTGAAAGATATTCAAAACGGTAACGTGATCACCAAAAAAAATATTGGAAAGATTTCTAGAGACTGACAATAGTCATATCAGAATCTGACAGAATGCTATATTTGTGATACCTCACGAAGTTTAGATAGAGTCAAATCAGGTAATTCATTTTTCTTCATTTGAATGGCGTCACGCATCAGATCTCGAATCTTCTCCAAGGCCCTGCATGAGGGAGTTTCAAAAACATTCAGCCTCAATAAGCTCAAGTATAATATCTCGATCACGTTCAAGCCGTGTTCATCGATATTTATTCTCGGCCAATACGCTCAAACGACTCAGAGATATGTAGATCAGTGGCACGATATGAAACTGATATCTAGGTGAACTGTGTACCATATGTACCTTTTGGAGTTGTCTGACAGAAAAAGAGATGCTTCAGACTTGGAGCCCCCATGAAGACTCTGCGATGCTTTAGGTGTAGGTGGCATCTGCTGCGTAAACAGCTTGTCGACCTCAGGATCAACTTGTTTCCCGTTCTGCGAGAAAACCATATATCAGCTCAAATTTTGTAAAAAAAAACATGTAATGAGACAGGTTCAATAAAATCTGATATTCGATGGAGGGTAAGCCATGTCCGTAGAAACGAAGAATCGAGAACAACGTAGTAAGGATAAAACTAATTGACTAATCTCTCATTAATCTCTTAGTCTCTTATTTCACCCATGCACAAAACTGAAGCATAAGCGATCATGATATCGAAGCGGTCATATATATATATGACCGATTAAATTTGAACAAAAAATCTAGAACTCATCATTAAACTCCGAGCAAACATTCAGATTTCAATTCCCCTGCTTCCCACTCGATCAAAACCTTACTGAGGATGATAAATCATTCACCCATTTCCACATTTTTTACCTGACGAGACACCATCAACTCTCAATGCATCTTCCTTGGAACTATTGACTATCGTGGTATATCGTGGGTACAAATATCTTTACGAATAGGTCGGCCCGTTCTAGGTAAAACCACCGGCAAATACTTTTCTCAAGTTTATTCTGTAGATACAAGATAACTCTGACAAGCAGGCAAAACTGGGAAGCATTTGACGGGCAGATCCTCTACTCACGTATGCTGGCAAAGAGTTCCGGCCAATCTCATTCCCAACTCTCATCCTCATCCTCATTAATCTCATCATCCTCTTGCTCAAGATTGCATTTGCCATGTTTGTCATTCGGAGCTAAACCTCATGCCAAAGAATATTATTTGTCGAAGGCATCCTCAAATGTCTGACTGTAACAGACGGAGAAGTCGCAAATTATGACTGGGCCAAGCCAGATTTCTACATAAACTTAAATCATGCCAATTGGCCCAACCATCTATGAAGTCAAACTTGGACCACACAAGGTCTCGAGAACTGTACAAAAGAATCCTTTCTCCAAATAGTTCAATCATATATCACAATGCCCGCCTCCAGATTGGGCAAACATGCGATTACATAAGGTAAGTTTCTCTGTGAGGGAAGAAACAGTTGCATACATGCCTACCTTCTAAACATCGAGCTCGCGTAGTACTTCGAGTCGAAACATTACACATCATGGATTTCTGACTACATGCAACCAATTTATTTCGTTGTACACGCGGAAATATAACACAGTCTCCAATTGTCCCCACCCTCTGACGAGTTAATCCTTCACAAACCCCAACATCTAATAATTCGTTTTGATCGCAACTGTCAACGATCCGCGAATGGGCAGTAGCATGAGTATATTAACAACGACGAAGGGGGCGCTTAAGAGGCACACAGAGGACAAACATATCGACTCTTGCTGCTAAGACCAATTTCTTCATAAGAATCGGTGTCGAACGCTTACAATATCCATTGAAGGCAAATCGTCTGCCGAGTCAAAATTGGGCACCACCAAAGCAGAAGCGAGCCGAGTGCAGACAAGAGTCGAACTCCAATAACATTGACAAATTGCGATCTATACCATAGCTTATTTGCAACACAGGCAACAGGAACTCCACGGCACTCGGAAGGTCCAACACTAAACATTTTCTTACTTATGTTACATGCAAGGTGGTACCGTGTTGACCGGGCCGCCGCAGATTAACATTTTCCATGAATATAGTGCGCTGTGATGCCGCTCGTGTTTCCTGACCGCAGAGCACGGTTAAACGATTCAGCATCCAAACCTCAACACACCTCTGATCGGTAATTGACGAACCCTCCATTCACTAAAGCTACAGCAACTACGGGTAGCACCTTGCGACACTTTCCCAAAATGTCCGCACCGCAGTCATCTACTTACCCAAAAATACTCCACAATTCACACAGCATACGGCGATTGTAGTCCATCGTTGACACTGGCAACCAGAATGCCGGTCAATTGTCATCAATCGGATCGAGGGCAGAATATTCAAAGAAACTTTTCCATCGACTTGCAGGTTCTTGGAATCGTGAGCACTTGACTCGGATGTACGAAACCGAGTGCCTCGGAATACCAACAATCAATGTTCTCCGCTTCACCTCATTGGTCTCCGGTCCTCGACCCGACAAAATCCTCGATACAAGTAACACTTTCACCCATAGAATACAAATGCTGTAGCAATCAAACAAATATAGAATCAAGTAAATTTTATTGGAAGAAGAGTCTTCAATGATGTATTTTAATAAATTCTACATCGTATATAAATATTATTTTGAAATAAAATTATATGACCACATCGTTGTGACACGAACATAACTCTGTTCTAATTGCATGTGATTTAAAGTTTTTATTATTTAATAAATCACATATTTCAAATATTCTTGTTTTCATCACAATGTTTCTATTCTTTCATGTAACTTCATTTTTTTCTTGCAGTGTTTATTATCAGTGATTAGTGATTCTCCATTTTAATCTGACTTTCACATTTAATTGCACTATGTTTTTATAGTTGTGTAAAATTATATTTCAAATTTTACTTTTTCACGTATTGCAACAGTTTTTGAATTAATAATGTATCATTAACGCAATAACAATATCATGTAATCACATTAAGATTATCCACTTCTTCTTATTTGATGTTTTGACATCAAAACATTTTCTTTGTCATTTCCCTTCAAATGAAAAATCTCTAGCATTTTAATCATTTGATTGGTTTGAAACTTTGACAATTTTCACATTCTAATGTTTTCTCTTATTCTTGTTATAGTGTTTTATCACTTTGTTTGTTTTATCACTGCAACTTTTATACTCTATTTTTTCTGTAACTTTCACATTTTGATACTTCACTATTCTCATTTTTTGTTGTTATTCTTGTTCACAACATAATCATCATGTTGATTATTTTGTTTGTTCATATATACAACTTTGAAAGAAAAAAAATTCACATCAGTTTTGTACGATAAAGTCCACAGATGGTCAAAGAGCATGTGTTTAGTAGCCAGTGTACCTTGGATGCGCCATTAGTGAACCAGTGTATCTTCTAGAGCTCTTACTCTTCTGACAACAAATGAATTCTCGATTGAAGTCAACGAAGCAGATCAAATCGTAAGCAGCCATTTACTACGTCGATACACAATGTCTGTGAAATATCGATCTCCAACCATAACAACAAAAAAGGATCACAATCAAAATGATCTGTCACAGAACTTCTGCATCACCAGAAGATTTCTTCGATATGTGGCGGATAACCTAGAGCTTGTCTTCCAGAGCGTTGGCCTTAGTGCTATTTGGATCAAACTGGTACAGTACAAACTTGTAGAGCTATTCTACGGAGCAAGACGTCCATCAGACGTCGTCTTGCACTCTTCCAACGACTTTAAGAATGAAGGCCACACATTCTGCCCATAAGGAGACGTGAGTTGTGACTGCTGCTTTGAGCCCAGTATTCAGACGGTCACTCTGATCGAACAATGATGTTGCCTGGTGCCTCGAAATTAAGAAAAAACTAACATCCAGTTAGTATGCGAGATGCGAGTCTAAGCTAATGCGCATGGCCTAAGCTAATGGCCATGCGCATTAGCTTAGAAAGTCCGGGAAGAGAATACGGCCATCCAACCGCGTGGTAGAATCTTCCAACGAAATTTCACTCTAACGATACAATCAGTGGCCATCGCATGTGAGAGGTAAACTGTGTGTATCACAACGTGACCGAGACGAGACAAGATTAATCCAATTTACGATCACAATCGGCAAAGAATTCGCTGGATGGATTTCGCTCCACCCCACGAGAGCTCTGATATCAAAAAAATTCGTTTTAGTATCAATTGTTGTGAAAATTCACGCGAAATAGAATTCAAACCTGAAAAGATGCACATGATACATGATTAGTTCTTCTGAATACGTCCACGAGAAAACACATATATAATGTTCAGTGTGATTAGCAGAATTGTGGCGCGAAGTACTAGATAGATACAGCCACAGAACCAAATTCCCAAACCGATTTTCTTAGTACATTGAACCCAACGACACATCGATAAGTTTTAGATTACATTATATTTGTCATAAGGCACACAATCTTAGATTCTTCTTATCAACTTCACTACAAGATGAGTCACTCTATCCAAAGTGACTCATCTTGTTGTGATTACTGAACTTTACCGTCTAAAATTATCTAATGTTCAACTATCATCATTGTGATGATATCATATTAACTCAATTTTTTTTTGGATAGTTACAATATGATTTATATGACGTTGGCTAAAGATACAAACATGGACAATAAAGAATAAAACTTAATGAATAGTCTATATCTTATTATATAAGATTTACCCAAAAGATCTCTAATTTTTTAAGTATGCATGATGTTGAGCCAAAACATCTAATCAAAGTAATTTGAATACAAAATAATTATCCAAAAAAAACTTGAAAATGATTTATGTAGCATGTTGATCAAGTTACCATATCAATTGGAAACTATCATATTAAAAGTGAATACTCAGATCAGCTATGGTAAAAGAAAATACAGTGAAAATTTATTTGGAAAACAAATATCGAAATGTTTATAAGAGATTGATTGAGTATTGATGCAGTTAGATACAAATAAGGTAGGTATGTTTCATTTCCAAATAATATATCTTTTTTATAGTTAACAAGTTATGAAGAAAAATTAGAATTTATGTCAGAAATTTGTGAGTACAACATTTTGATTGAGTCAACAAGTGAAAATTGTGCCTATGACTAATATATTGTTTTCATTGCTAATTTAGTGAAATTTTTGTTATAGTGATGAATATAAATTTCAACTAAAGTACGAGGAGTTGCTTCCACGGTTCTATGTCATATCTCCGTAAGACACTGGAATCATGTCATAGAATCTACTTATGTTTTTGACTCTATGTTTTGGACTATATTATGGAAGTTGTGTTGCTTTGTAACTCAGTGGCCTTTAGTCATGATTATGGACATTTGACACAGCTTGAAATTTGACATAGGACTGTTTTGATGTAGCCTCTTACTGCGGGGAAAAGATCTAATGTGGCAACAAGGGAACAATCCGTCTTCCTTGAAACTAAGAACAATGAGTCACCTTGTATTTTCGTTTGAAATTCGCTGTCATGTCTTTTTTGACAGGTTATGACAGCCGACTAATAACGAGCAGAGTTGTCTTTGATACAGTTCCTCAATGTGGAGTTCACAGGTTTTGCAAGGTTCAGCGATGCCTTCTGACCCAGGGCCGATTAGTATGAAATATGCAAGGAGACCTGACGGCTAATGCCTCCGAGTCGTTCTGACTCAGAGCAGCGGCTTGATTTGGCTCCTCTTATACAACTCCGATACTAGGAAGCTGGCGATCTACTTGTCCGGTAATATTCAGTGAAAGCTGTTGCTGCTATCAAGACTTTTCCGTGAAGATAACACAGGCTCGGTGGGAATTGGTCTTCGTTTCTGGTTGTACTCAGATCTCCTTGCCCACGTGACCTCGAAAGAGATGGTGATCCGGCTAAACCTTTCCATACCTTTTAACAATAAGCCTTGACATGCATTAACCTTATAGTGTAGGATGCCTAAAGTAAACAAGGATGTACTTGTTCAGCTAAGCAGAAGATAGTGAACCATGATTATTTCAACAAATACAGGGAAGATTTCACAAACCGGATACACCAGGTTGCAGGATATCTGTTTGGAAAATAAAATTCGCATTCTGCTTCAAGGACTCTTTAGTCGTGTTTGGCTGGTTGGTTTGCTAACGAGATTAAAAGCTCCGCTGTGTGTGTGCCTTGTGAGTAACAGTTGGCCGAATTCTTTTTTCAGCAGCGACTAAACAATCGTAAGAAGTGGGCAATAACCGGTCCACGAAGATGTTCAGATGAGGCCACAGCAGATGTAACGAGTATGGATTCCACGCATTGTGCAAGCGGGAAGTTGATGACCTTCCTCCTTGCGCTAACAACGATAATGCTCCATACGATTGTCACCTCAGGATGCAACGGGTCAATCATCATTTCCAAACTCTATGATCCTCCAATCAAGAAGTCCTCGCCAACGAAGTAACCCGCAACCAGGTATGTTCTAAGCAATCCGAACTCCATTCGCACTCTACATGGTGAATTCGGTCTGATTTCAACATTCGGCTACCTTGATGCATGGATCCGTCCACCTGTGGAATGAATTACCATAATCCAGCACTGACATCATCCAGCTTAGCGGATGGATTCGCCACCCCAGCAGAACTTGAAATGCAGAGGACGAATGGTTCGTGAGATTGCGGAAACTTAAGACTACTTCCTAAGTGTGGAGTGCGACGTCGGTCTACTGGAAATCTCAACAAGGATAGGAACCTCTTCTCGATCCTCCAAGAAATAATGGGACCACTTGTGCAGCAAGCGCTAGAAAGTTGAAACCGGGAAGAGGAGAGCTAAACGAAATTCCAATCTGACCGATCGACAAGGACCACAACAACTCATGGCGTCTTGGAGTCCTCCTCTCAGAAAGCCCTGACTGCGACGTTTCCAAGCCTATCGAGCCCGAGGCGAGGCAAGGATCAGCAATTTTAATTCCATAATTCCTGTGCAAATTCAGAGAAGCAGCAGAGACGTGACGAACGCTCGCGATCGGAGACGTTCCGCGGATGAGGAGAGGACGGACAGGCCATTTGGTAGCGGAGCTGCGACGCAACTGGGCGCAATTGCAAACGAAGCCGGCCACAAGAAGAGCATGAAACGCAGTGTGCGCGCTTCGAGACCGGACACACGCGCCAGGCACGGTGCTAGTCCTCAGCGCAGTCAGCACGCGGAGAATCTCGCTCACCGAAGTTCACTCACTCCACTTCATTTATATTGGCCCATCCCAATCCCCACCAAACCGGCTACAACCGGTCGCTCACCCCCAGATATCGCAGGCAATACCCTAAAAAGTCGAAACCCTAAACGCATTCGGTATGCTCTGCTCACTGTCCGATTGCCATCGGACGGATTCACGAGTCGGCCTGGCGGACCTCCAGAATCGCGAATTCGTGATTTGAGCGAAATAGCAACCGCTAAAGCGCCAAGATGCGAGGATAATCACGTCTTCTCCCGGGTTCGGTCAGGACGTTGGAGCTGACCTAGATCAGTACGTGGTCAGCAGATGGACATATTGGGAAGACGAGGAGAGAACAACAGAGAAGGGAGTACTGTGGTCGAGATATTGAGCCAAGGCAAGACAAGGTAAGGCAAGGCGAGGGAGGGAGGGAAGTGGGGAGGGAGGATCGGAGAGAGGAAGGGAGGGGATGTGAGAGAGAGAGAGAGAGAGAGAGAGAGGGAGAAGGGAGGAGGTGAAAGAAGGAGGAGGAAGAAAAGCCGACCGGCTGGACCTTTTGCCCTCTTGGTCCTTTGTCGAGAATCTCAGGGTCGTCGGGGCTGCGTTCGACTGAGCATTGAGAGGAGTGATCGAGAGCATGATCCCGAGGCCCGCCGACGATCGCTCGGAATTGGCAATTGCGTGAGGGTTGGCGACCGTATGGTGCCGAGCCAGCCAGGCAAAAGGGCGGGAGGGATCGAGTCGATGAGAGGGCGGAGAACCAATTGTTGAGGATTTGGTTTGTCGATGAGATCCGAGTCGTCGGAAGGACATGTTCGTTCACCATTTTTTGGATTGAGTTGCGCTTGCTCGTGATTTGTTCGGGGTGAGTTGAAGCCTGTGAGGGCAGAATGGGGCGCAAAAAGCCGACGAGTGCTGCCGTCGACGAGTTCGAGCCCGATTCGGCTTCCGTAGCTCAAGCGCCAAGTGGCAATGCTAAGAAGGGCAAGAAGAAAGGAGCCGTGAAAGTGGACGACGATGAGTATATGGTGGAGCCCGCTGTGGAGGAGTCTGTCAATGGGGAGCAAGAGCGAGGTTCCGGGGACCTGGAAGCTGATCTAGCCGATCAGTTGCAGGATTTGAGCTTTTCGGGGAAGAAGAAGACCAAAGGTAAGAATGCCAAGAAAGCTGAGCTAGATTCTAGTGATGTTTCTTTTCAACAAGCAGATGAGACTTCTCTGGAGGAATTTGTAGGTGGCAGTAAAAAGAAGGGTGCTAAGAAGGGTAAGAAAGGAAACAGGGTAGATGATGATGAATATGAGGTTTCCGAATCTGTCGATGTTGAATCGACGCCATCTGAGGTGCCCTCGTTCGCGGAAGAGTCCGGAGCCGGGAATAAGAAAAAGGGTAAGAAGGGGAAGAAAGGAACCAAGGGAGATGACGACGACTTTGACGTGGAAATTAGTGAACCTGCAATTTCTGTTCAATCAGAAGATTTCGGGGCTAAGAAGAAAGGGGGGAAGAAGGGTAAGAAAGGAGGTAGGATAGACGACGATGAGTATGAGATTCCGGAACTTGTAGAATCTGAGCAGGTAGCTCCCGTAGAACCCGAAGAACCTGTCTTCTCCGGGAAGAAGAAGGCTGGGAAGAAAGGGAAGAAAGGGGCAAAGGTGGACGACGATGAGTACGAATTACAGCCCACCATTGAAGCCCCTGCACAGTTAGATGAAACTCCTGAACCTGAAGAACCCATCTTTTCGGGTAAGAAGAAAGCTGCGAAGAAAGGCAAGAAAGGGGCTAAATTAGATGATGACGAGTACGAGCTTCCAGGAAGTAATGAAGCTGGCTCTGAAGATCCTATGGTCATCGATGAGCTCGAGGCGCCGAAGAAGTCTGAGAAGAAGGCAGGTAAAAAAGCCACCTCTACGAAGCCCGCTGACCTTCTGTCTTTACTTGCTGGATTGGATGAGGGTTCTGTTGAGGCCGGTGACGAAGATGCAGAGGAGCGTACAGCTCCGCAATCTACTCAGAAAGAGAATGGTGATCTATCTGGGGACGAAGTCGTGTTCTCAGGCAAGAAGAAGGCAAAAGGTAAGAAAGCCCCCAAGGTTATAGTTGACGATGAGATTACCAATGGTGGAGGACTGGATGCCAATGCGGGATTGCGAGAGGAAGCTTCTGTATATGTGGAAGTAGAGCCCGAGGTGGATGACGAAGTAATCGCATTTTCTGGAAAGAAAAAACCGAAGAAAGGTAAGAAGGAGGTGAAAAAGGACGTGGAAGCTGATGACATGGGTGAAACCGCGGAATTGCCAAGTCTTCCTACTGTTTCTAGTCCCCCCGTTGAGCCATCTCCCTCCGTTACAGAATCATCCTCTTCTTCGAAGAAGAATAAGAAGAAAGGGAAGAAGAGTGGACGAACAGCCCAAGAGGAAGAGGATCTCGATGCTCTACTTGCTGAATTGGATGGCCCCGTTATGTCCAAAGCACCTCCCAAATCTGCTGCACCTTCGGAAACTCCTGCGGAGTCTCAGCCAATCGAAGAACAGCCTGCGGACGAAGTTGTGCCTGAAGCACCTGCCGTTGCAGAGGGAGAGGAGGTCGTTGAATCTGCTGCTGCGAAGAAAAAGAAAAAAAAGAAAGAGAAGGAAAAGGCAGCAAAGGCAGCTGCAACCGAGAAGCCTGTGGATGAAGAAGCAGCCGAATCTGCCAAGCCTAAGGAGGAGGCCAAAGGAAAGGCAGCGGAGAAGAAAATCCCGAAGCACCTGAAAGCAATGCAAGAGCAGCTGGCTAAGATCAGAGAGGCCGAGGAGAAGAGAAAGCGTGAGGAGGAAGAGAGGAGGCGGAAGGAAGAGGAGGAACAGGCTCGTCTAGAAGAACTAGAACGACAGAAAGAGGAGGCCAAGAAGAGGCGCAAGGAACGAGAGAAAGAGAAACTCCTACAGAAGAAAAAGGAGGGTAAGCTTTTGACGGGCAAGCAGAAGGAGGAAGCTCGAAGATTGGCTATGATGAGGGAACAAATGCTTGCACAAGCCGGAATTGCGGTTGACAGTATTGATGGAGCTCCCGTCGACGCTGCTCCTGCAGCACCTCGTAAACCAAAATACGATTCAAAGAAGAAGAAAAGAGGGCCCAATATCTCCCAGCAGTCAGAGCAAGCTGCTGATTTGACCAAACAGGAAATATCGGACGCACCAATAGAAGAGGTCGAAGAGGTAGAGGAGGTACCTGTTGAGGTTCCAATGGAAGTTGAAGTCGCCGTTGAGGAAGAGGTTGCAGCTCCGGAGCCCCCCCCTGAGGAAAAATCACCAGAACCCGAAGAGGAGGAAGAAGAAGAGGACTGGGATGCGAAGAGTTTTGAAGATGTTGCCCTTCCAGCAATCAAGAGCGCGTTTGCCGAAGACGAGGAGCTGGATAAGAGAGAGTCGCTGGTAGTAGCCCCTGTTCCTGGCAAAAGCACTAAGCGTGTTGTTGCTCAAGCACCTGCTCCACCTGCCAAGAGAGCCGCATCACCTGAGAAGCGTCCAACGCCTGCACCTAAACGTGGTCAACAACCCCACAAAGGTCCTCACAAAGCGGCTCCTCCACCTGCAGAAAGTGAGGAGGAGGAAACAGAAAGCGAAGAGGAAGAGGAAAGCGAGGAAGAGGATGATGCAGATACCAAGAAGAAGCGTTTGGCTAAGGATAAGAGGGAAGCAAGGAAAGCTGAAGCTCTTTCGAAGAGAAGCGCTGACGATTTGCGATCACCAATTTGCTGTATCCTTGGGCACGTCGATACTGGTAAAACGAAATTGCTTGATTGCATTAGGAGGACGAATGTACAGGAGGGCGAGGCAGGTGGTATTACTCAGCAGATAGGAGCGACGTACTTTCCTATGGCAAATATCAGGGAAAGGACGAAAGAGCTCAAGGCTGTGGCAGAAATGAGGGTGCCAGGTTTGCTTGTTATCGATACTCCAGGACACGAATCTTTTACCAACTTGAGAGCCAGAGGTTCAAGTCTTTGTGACATCGCAATTCTAGTCATCGATATAATGCACGGACTGGAACCACAAACTATTGAATCCTTGAAGCTGCTGCAAATGAGAAAAACTCCGTTTATTGTGGCTCTGAACAAGGTAATTGCTTCTCTAATCTCTATTGATGGTATGTTTTCATGGGCTGTAGACTGCTGTTCGAAACTATAAGTGTCAGCTTGGCTCACAATGAGCATCTTGTTATTGCTGGAACTGTAGGTGGATCGGCTGTATGACTGGAAGTCGACTACAAATGCCCCCATACGAAACTCGATGAAGAACCAGAGTAAGCATGTTATTCAGGAGTTCGAAACCCGTACCAATCAGGTGAGTTATAATCTGCCACAACCTCTTATGTTGCACATATCCAGAGGGCTCTATTTCCTCTTCCTGAAAATTGAGCCTTTTTTAACATCAGTGTAATGCTCTTCTCAGATTATTACTCAGTTGAAGGAGCAGGGTATGAACTCTGAGCTGTACTACAAGAACAAGGAGATTCGGAAGGTTGTTAGCATCGTTCCCACAAGTGCTATCAGGTGACTACATGTCTCTCCTGGCTTGCCTGCTTCCTTCGACGTAATTAACTCCGTTCTGAGCACCGTATCACAATACGCATTACTAATACTCGTCTTTATTGCAGTGGGGAGGGTGTTCCAGATCTTCTCATGTTACTGGTTCAGCTTACACAGAAGATGATGGAAGAGAAGCTGATGTATGTCGCAGAAGTGCAGGTAAGATCAACCCGGTTCTTCCGTTTGTCATTTTGAAGTCCTTTTCCTCCCAATGATCATCACTCATACGCTCGCGGCATCTTGACAGTGTACCGTATTGGAGGTCAAAGTTATTGAAGGCCTTGGGACAACAATTGACGTCGTCCTGGTTAATGGTGTTCTGCACGAAGGGGACCAAATTGTTGTTTGCGGAATGCAGGTGAACCCTAATAACTTACGTACATTTTATTGGTTTATGCATGCAATTCAAAGTCCCCCGCAATACGCCTAAATTTGCTGAAGAGAATATATGCCCATGGTCAAATCGAGAGTATGGATGTATCATCTGTTTCTAGGTGTTCATGCACAACTTGTCCGATTCTGGTAAAATGTGCTGTGTATTAGTGTTAGTTCGCACCTTATAGGTCAGATGCACAACACTTCAAGTATATTCCAACACACAAGCCTTCTGATTTTATCTATTCAGGCCGTGGAATGTCTATTTCATTTCCTAGTAGTAGGTCTATCCTAGGTGTATATGAAGGTTCACATGCACAAATGTCATGCTTCTTCTTACTTGAAACTGAATTCCTCATTTACAACCCATGTATAGACCTCTCTCAACTTTACTCCAGCAGTACTGACACTCCTCCTGTGAACATAGGGCCCTATTGTGACAAGCATAAGAGCTCTCTTGACGCCACATCCGATGAAGGAACTCCGCGTGAAGGTCAGTGTGTCCTTTGAGCATCGTGATTTTTTGTCCCCAGGAAATAGGTTCTGTTCTATCTTGCATGGGTGTTTTTATTTATGCAATATGTTAACCCTATTTGTGAATTTTTCACAAGTAGAGTCTCTTGTATCTAAGAGTGTAAATCTCGCCGTTCTTTTCAAGGGCTTTCTCAGATATTTGCTGTCAGCTTACTAGAACCAATAATGAATATTTCGACTGGTGGTTCTTGCATGCAGGGATCTTACGAGAAGCATAAAGAGCTCAAGGCAGCTCAAGGAATAAAGATTACAGGCCAGGTAAGTCAATATCTTGCTATCCAGTGCCACACCTGTGCTATGCCTCAGATTCCCACACCTATCGTTTGTCAACCTACTAAACTGATTCGATGCGCTTCACTCAAACTCTATCGTCAGAATCCTATTTGAGATTTCTTTAATGTTCGGTTTGATATTGATAAACTCGGCTCATGGATATAACCGTTATGTTCATCGTATCGTGTCGTATGACCAGCTATCGATCTACGATATTATTGCTACTTACTCTGTTAATGCGTGTGATGTGTTCCGTCAACTTATCTTGAAGTCCTGATAGTCAATGTCTCCTCAACTCACCATTTCTCAATCCTCTAACCTAATCTGGAAACTGAAACAGGGTCTTGAGCACGCAATTGCCGGAACTCAATTGTATGTGGTTGGCCCGGAGGATGAGCTGGAGGATATCAAGGAAGAAGCAATGCAAGATATGAAGAATGTGATGAGTCGCGTCGACAAGACTGGTGAAGGTGTCTGCGTCCAAGCGTCAACACTTGGATCCTTGGAGGCTCTACTTGAGTTTCTGAAGAGTCCAGCTGTGAAGATTCCAGTTAGTGGAATCAACATAGGCCCTGTACACAAGAGAGACGTGATGCGAGCTAGCGTAATGCTGGAGAGAAAGAGGAAGGAGTATGCTACTATTCTAGCATTTGACGTGAAAGTCACTCAAGAAGCCAAGGAATTAGCAGATGAAGTTGGTGTCAAGATCTTCACAGCCGATATCATATACCATCTTTTTGATCAGTTCACCAACTACATCAACACCGTGAAGGAGGAGAAGCGAAAGGAAACTGCAGAAGAGGCTGTTTTCCCATGTGTACTAAAGCTTATGCCGGGTTGTATTTTCAATAAGAAAGATCCTATTATTGTTGGTGTCGACGTCGTCGAGGGAATCGCTAAGGTACAATTCCGATTCTTGAAGGCATGAAACAATCGGTTGGCTAGTCAGAATGTTAGTCATGAAATGAAAATTTTTGCTTTACCGTGGGGTTTGGGGCTTGTGTGTCACCATGTGGCACGAAGGATGACTCGCTACATAATCACCAGTAGATGATTCTTGACATGCCTGGGTACTGTATGTACCTCGGACTATATGCAAAACACTGCACTGTGATGTGGGATTGCGAAAGCCGTTTTTGGTAGATCATTTTATTGTGCTATACGTACTTGATGCTCTCCGTAATCGCCATCAATAGTGCTTTGATAACTGTACTCTGCAGCAGAGTCCTGCATTGGGCTTGAAAACTATACCCATACCCGACCCACAGCTGCGCGTGGGTCAACTGTACCCAACCATTACCCACCCATGGCACCTTGTCCATACCCAACTCATACCCATCAGTCCACCAAAATACAGTGTAGATCACTTCTGCTTTCCTCCACTTCGATCTACAAGCAGCACTCATTTGGTTATCCGTAAAGCATGTGTTTACAAAAAGATTTTTCATTCAATATATGAATTAGACTTTTCTGCAGGTTTATGACAAGTAATAGCTAATTAGCACAGTGTGTTGATTAGCTATTAGCGTTGCGCAATCCGAGAGCTCAGTCATTTTAAAGACCGGTTCCATCATACCTATCCATTACCCCCCATTCCTCGTACCCATCGAGTACCCACCCATTCCTCCAAGCCCATACCCATTACCCACCCATTGTGCCAAGGGTGAGGGTGGGTATTGGGTACCCATTGCAGGACTCTGCTCTGCAGTCAAGGCTTGTCTCAGCCTGAATATCATAATGGAATCTGTGGTTTTCAGGCTTAGTGGTCCTAATAACAGTGCCTCTAGAATCAACAGGGCCTGTAGAAATTATATGCTCTTGTGCTTGACGTTTTATGTGCAAAGGAGTTTTTATTCTAGTTTGTTGCACATTTCAGGTGGGGACACCTCTCTGTATTCCCTCGAGGGAGTTCATCGAAATTGGAAGAATCGCATCCATGGAGGTCAATCACAAGGTTGTTGACACTGCTAAAAAGGGAAATACAGTAGCAATGAAGGTAATGCTTTTATCACTAAGCTATTTATTTATGGGCTCTGTACTTTCTCATTGAATGCTACCCATACATGATTCAACCTGGGATCGACAATGTATGTCTGGTCAGTTGTTTCTTATGGGTGATTCTTCGGGCGTCATGCTCGTATATTATGGTCTCAATTTTATCAGTGTGGGGCGTGCATCTGTGTACAGAGCCTACTTATGTGAACCGTCGGGAGCCTTTTTTTGGGCTATTTTAGTATCTCAAGTCTTTTCATTGTTCTGGTCATGAAAAATTGAAGCTTGAGTTCATCCCTCACAAGTTCCTGGTTTGTGTTTTGGAAGAATAATTAAAAGTTGTCTATATGTGCAGATCGTTGGTACCAATGCTGAAGAAACGCAGAAGATGTATGGAAGGCATTTTGACATGGAAGACGAATTTGTGAGCAGCATCACAAGGAAGTCCATTGATCTTCTGAAAGAGAACTACAGGGTAAGTCATGAGTGTCCAATTTGATTCCAGAGTAGTGTATTTTACTGCTATTTAATGTGGACTGTTCTTTCTTCTGCCTGTGAACTATATATTAACCTTGTTTTATTTGCTGTACAGGATGACTTGACAATGGAAGACTGGAGGTTGCTAGTAAAATTGAAGAAGCTATTCGAAATTCCATAAGGGGTTGAAATGACCGTGGTGTGGGAACTCAAATTGAACTGCTACTCTCTGTGTAGAATTTTTCAATGTGGAGCATAACTATGCAACGTCGTGCATCAGTAAAACTATCTTGATGACCAACATACCTAGAGCTGAAAAGACTCAGGCGTAAAGTTTACTGCGGTGATCTGGATCAGGTGAGGCTTCTCTGGGTTCGTAAGATTTTCGAAATTTCGTGCTTGTAACGAGTTCAACAGAGTGCGCTGATTCTGACTTGCATGGTCGATTGCATTTTTTGTTGCAGGGTGAAGAGCTTACCGGACAAAGTTTGCGAAGGATGTGGCGGACTAGCTGGTATAGTTCTTTTGGTGCCTGTTTTTTGCGACTCTGTGAGGGCAAAGGCCTCTCTTACTCCGGAGCTAATTTGGGTTGATTCTTATGAATCATTCGCTGTCGGCGTGTTTTGCTCTCACTTTTTTGTAGGGTTTTTGTTTAGGAAAGTGAACTTGAGTCCTTGTAATTTGGTTCTGGAAACGTAGTTGGAGATAGACAGTTTTACCTTTTTAAGACTTTTCATCGTGCTACACAAAAGCGAGGCAATGTCCTTGTGTAACATATGAGAACAGTGATGATGTGCCGATTCCTACTCTTGTACTATAAGTAACACGTTCTGTCGCCCCACAAGCATCTAATCCGAGTTGGCGCATACCTTTGGTGCTGTGGATCAATGAGGAATGTGTCTTCCCATTCGCCTCAAATAAGGAGTTGATAGTATAGGTTAAATCATACGTGTCCACCCCACCTCCACGATAGCTCGGCTGAAATTGCTGAAATCCTTAGGTCAGAATACTTCTTTTGCGTGGAACACATTGCTAACGAATGTTGGGAGGCAGTGCTCCACAGTGTGGCTTACCCTTAAACACGTCAATACATAATTCTTGAAATAGATTATTGTTTGGGATATTTTCATGTTTGATATAAGAAATCATCTTGTTTTATCTTCAGTAGAATACTTGTGGAATTGCGAAACTCTTTCTAGTTATGGACCAGCTGTACATGTGAAAACACTAAAAAGTAGATATGTTTGCACTCGAAGGCCTTTTTTGTGAGTACGAGTTATGTATGCAATCCTTGAGCCCCTTTGATTGTGAAAACAATTTCTCGATGTTACCACGCAAAGGAAATCTCTATCTCAATCTGGGAACTGGTATAGTGTTGCTTGCTTGAGGTTAAAACAGGTTGTTAAGTCAGTCATTTGCATGTAACTTACTGGAAATGAGTATTCATACTGCCAGTTTCATGGTATGAAGTTGCCAGTCCCCAGAACGCAAGTAATCACAGATCCGAAGTAGCCTGAGAAAACACAACCTCAAAAATCGTAGAAGGCTGAATCAAACCATCCAAATTCATAATTGAGAGAAAGATAGTTCCGGATCTTCCAAACACGATGTGAATGTGATCTGTCAAAATTCGTTGTGGACAGTCTAAGTACATCCTGACCACGGGAAATTTCCGGCTCTACCAGGTTGTATGCTACTGACGGTACTGCTTGAAATCTTCGAAAGCGAATGTTCACGGTGTCTAGTAGCAGGTTGTGTCGATAGTCTGAAACCAAGTGTTCAGAGCAGTTTACGACGGTGGTAGCAACTTATGAACTTGAAGGAGAAACAAAGTATGTACAGAATCATAATTTACAAGATTGAAGTATCGTTGCACATCCATTGAACGGAGTGTGAGTGATCCAAGTTTACGACAGATAACTCCCGCGTGAAGAGGACGACTCGACAAAACGAGGAACTATTGTGAACTTGCAACGGCTTGACAAAATGTTTACCTTGACTCTGTAAGGATCTCACTAGATCCTCCTGGATGGTGTTCAGAGTTAAACCTTCCGATAGTGACGTAGATTGGTGCTAGGGTTAGATGTCACTCACAGTAGAAAAGTGTTCCACCTTGAGTACAACCTCCTAATAGTACCATATGCTGATGTTAGGGTTATATGTCACTATTGGGAGGTGATTGTAAAAAGTAACCTCATAGATTTTTTATCGTACATTACATCAGTCCTAGTACATTATAGAATTGTGATTTTTGGTTTCACATCTGTATTGTTCACTACGTAAGCATTATAAAAATCCAGATTGATACAAAAAATTTGAGTGAAACAATTGATGGTAATAAAAAATGGAAATGGAAAATATATATAACAAAGTATTTTACTGCAACTTAAGAAGTAAATGGTTCATATAGACCATTAAATAAACTTATGTCACATTCTTTTTTCTATAGATATGTATTGTGACCATGATAGGAATTATAATTCCGAAATTATACAAGAACAGTCACTATGAATATAATCATATCACTATTGCCAATAGTGATTTCCGGTTCTAGAACCATTAGTTTCTAATTAAAAATGAATGGTTCTAAAATTTTACGTTAATAATGAGAGTATGTCATTTATAAGAGATTATAATATAATATAAATATTATATTTTCTAAAAGCAATTAATGTCTATACTCTGGGATAGAAATCAATTGTTGATACTACAAATTTTGTCTTATGTGATGATCTACACAAGATCGGGAGCCAAGAAATTTTTGGTTTCAAGTTGAGCTCATGTCCGAAGGAAGTAGTAATATGGTCAAGTAAGAAAATCAATCAAACGTTTATTGATGCGCAGACAATGAAAGCCTGCAGTAGTTTCTCGCAATCAAAGAAATTCAAAGGTTCTGAAACAATAACAAGTGAATTGAGACAAGAGCCCGCAAGAACTTTGGTCTCGATCCCAGACAGTCAAGATAGTGCATAATGTAGAGTCTTGCTCTGATATCAATTGATATAAAAAATACACATGACAGAAAATGCAGACGTAAGAAGGTGCACAAGATAAATAATTCATATTTTTTGGCTATGTCCACATAAACACACAGATAAATGTTTGACGCGACAAACATACTCCTCGCGTTAAATAGTGAAGCAAAAACCCTAAAAGACTGTCTTAGTTATTGAACCCACCGGGATATTCTTAACATTATAATTTTCATAAAAAATTCATAGAATATTATTTTACAACTTGAAAAATATACACAAGAATGACATAAATGGTATAATGTTTATCAGGAACATTTAGAAAATTTTTTAAAAAAATTAAAAAATTTGAAAATTTAATATATTGGTGCATGATTTTGTTATTCTACTTGCAAAATTAAATCATGAAATGGAAAGCAGATGATATTAGATTTAATCTTTTTAAATAATATTTTTTTGGATAAATAATTTTAAATTAATAATTTTCATCAAAATTGCATTGATAATTTAATACCTAAATTAAATTTCCTAAATATATAAGTTAAAATGAAATCTATTTCTATTCAAAGATATAAATATTTTTTTTTTTCAAACTATTTTGCTATAAAAAATTTTATGTTCGTAAAATCTTAATTCAACTCATCTCATGTATGTATTTTAAATTTTATTAATTCTAATATTTTAAATTTAAATATATGATTGCAATAATTTTTTTTATTTTCACGAAATTTCATATATCAAGTATGATTATAAAATAATTTCTGTAAAAATATTTTTATCATTAGTGTCTATGAAATAATTAATCTGATTTTTATGTAAATTTTTTATTACATGTTATTGCGATAGGATTTTGTATTAAGAAATACACAATATAACATCAAATGCAAAGATGACATATATGTAATTCGTCTCTACATAAAAATTTATTACAAAACTTAAACAATCTTTGAGTTGAATCACTTCTTATACTCATATATAATTATTAGCATAAAAATTTAAACCTAGGAAAAATTGTAAATCCAGGTCAAGTTGATTAGAATTAATCTTTGATTTGAATTATCATTAACAATCTTCAACTTAAAGTTTTTAGCAAATATTTCCATAATCCATATAATTACTTTGTGGAAAGTTCTAAAAGTATATATAACATATGCATCTCTATAAACTTACTAGAACCAAATCATTATGAAAACATGATGGAGTAGTTATATGGATTTAACAAAAATTGTTAGTTAATTTTACTTATGCTACTTAAATTTTTGTGCCTATGCACAAAATTTTTAATAATAATGTCTCCAATAACTTTGATAAAAGCATTAGTTGGATTAAAGTTATCTTCAAGTTTGACTAGTTCAATCAATTCATAATATAATTCATTTCTAATAAAATGATAAACTATGTCAATGTACTTCATTTTGTTGTTCATCATTTGATTTACAACAAGATGTCATCTATTCTAACTGTGACAATGAATATTTATAACCTATTGTTTCATCTCATTGATAAATCTATTTAACCAAATAACTTTCTTTGTTGCTTTAGTTGTCACTTTATATTTAGCTTTTGTTGTAAACCAACCTCAACACTTTTTTAAAATGATCTCCAATTAATGCATTCATTTCTAAGTGTACACACATATCTTGTTATGGGTTTGATCTCATTCGATTAGTATTGATATTCAGCATTAACATAGCATAGCAAAGATTTGAGATTGTTCAAAAAACTATGAAACAATAAACCATAATTCCTAGTACTTTTTTGGTAAATGAATTTTCAATTACCAAAAAAGTTCATTGGTAATTGAAAATTCATTTCACTGAAATCTTATACATGTTATCTAGTTATAACATATGTCTGTTCAACTTGTCCGTAGCTAGAGCACTAAGGTTTTATGCATATCCATGCACTATCCATGGCTCTGTCATAGTAAATTGATGATTTTTTTCATTCTTAATGATTTTGATTGGAAATTGAGCTATGCAAGATTTAGAGTGTGTTGTCAAATGATATCTACTCCTGGATGAGACAACTCATAACTCATACTTTCATCAAGCTCTATCAATCCAATTATATGATCTTCTAGTAGATGTATTTGTTGATTTTCATCATTTGATGAAGATCTTTGAGATGACAATCAACGATAATTTGCTCTTCAAAAATATGCTTCATTTGTGCAAGAACTTTTTTTGTGTCACATCATTAATCTCATAATAATAAAATTTTCCCTCTAAAATATTAAAGATTGCAGATTTTTCCTACAAGAAATTTTAATAATTTCATACTCTCTCAATGAACTAAGCTAATTGAAAAAAAATTCATACTAATTAAAATTTAGAGATCAATGATATCCATTGTTTTTAATCCTTCAAATCACTAGCATACATATGAAAATGACATTTTTTGAATGTAAGATCCAACTTGGTTTAATTTTTTTAGTTAATAAAGCATAAGTCGTGCAACCAAAAATTCTTAAAAAAATTATAATTAACCATTCCTCTATGACTCAATTCAAATGATATCAAAAGAATGATTGTATTACAATTTTATTTTTTAAAATACACAACAATATTGAAAGTTTCAAAAAATATACATTTGTGAATTGTGCGCAATCAATCATAATCTCCATAGAGCAGATTCCAACATCTTACTTCGAACTTGTATCCAGATCATAGCATAAACATCAGTAGCGAACTACGTCCACCTATGGCCATCCATGCTATTCAAATTACACTCATGTATTCAAGAAATGTATAATGTGTATTTTCCGTCTACATTCAAAACAATGCTTGCATTCGAACTCACGGATGATCAGTATTGTTCCGTACGGAGGAGAGATTGGCGTGGCGATGGGAGTATAGACTTTGTTGTGTGGTGATAAGAGTGTTGCCCCCGTTTTTGTCGGATGCAAACTAGCCAGGATGTACGATTTGTCAAGAACTCAAATTTTTCATTGGCTTCAATCAGCTACTTCTGCTTCTATCTACAGTTTGAGGGGTAGTTTTCTAGTTTGCAGCTTGTGAGATGGCAAGATGTTGAGTTCAAATCTTCGTGAAACATGCGTCCGAATGAGGTTGAGTGTAATTGGTAGAGGACTTCCGAACACGTCGGTGGTCGCTAGTTGTGAGGATGGTGGCATTTTCTCGTGTATAAGTAGTTTCTCTGGCGGCCTATGCGATCCTCACGGAGTTTCTGGCTGTCTCGAGACTCGAGTCCATCACCGCAGTGGTGTCAGTGTGGTAACGCAGCGATGCTTATGCAATATGCCGTAAGTAAAAAGGCTGAGGTCAAAGCTAATCAACTTGGAACAACAGCAGTCTACATACCTTCGAGATTTGGCAATGTTGTAATTGGTACATGATGTGCGTTATGTGTGTAGTCTAAGCGTGTACGTTTACTTTCTCACATGCCGTTGGCTTTTATTACAGGGTATTTGGTCTTCCATTTTCGGCGCAGTAGAGGGGTAAATATTCTTCAAGCTGAAGAATTATTATATGATGAATATCCTAGAACAAATTTTCGTATGTAGAAGTTGATTTGTTCAACAACATAACCTTCATTAATTTTGTAATGATGATGTGTGCATAACGAAATTTGACTGTAATTAAGATATTGATCATTTCGTTTGCTGTTAGAGTAATTACTTTGTTAGAGTCCTTATTTGTTAGAAGTAGATTTGATATGTAATAATCTCACCTGCTATGTAAGAAATATAATTATATATATATACTAATTAAATGTATGTGTTTTTCTCTAATTTTGTCTTTTCTACCTGTTTGCTAAGTATTTTCTTATTGACAGTTTTGAATGGTATGATGATATTTTTTGTCTGCAGAAAGTTTGATTCGATTAAGATTTAATCTAGTCTAACAATCATCGACAGTTTCATTTTTCTTAGCCAGCGCTGGATTTCAACTATGTTTACAGCAAGTTATCTTAGAAATTGATATTCTTTCTTGTCATCCTCTCTCACATTGGTATGAGGTCACACTTACATTTCTTCATCTTCATGTGTAAGAAACGGGATGAGTGTAAACCCGGGAGATTGAGTGTGAGACATTACTTTGATGATGAGATCACTTGCATGCAGGCCCAGAGAAGGTCAGAGTGGCAGAGCCAGAAGCTTTCGGAACTGCGAGGGGCAAATGTAGCAGGTTATACATATTGGAAGGAAGCAGGTCAAGTCTGGACCTGCCATTATCATTGTCACAAATTTACGTAGACAGAAACTCGTGACAGAAAAATTACATGATTTGAAAACTCGCATCATCGTTTGCTCTCCCGACAGACATCGGTGGAAAGTGATTGGGGCGAGTCTTCCATGGAGATCGACTATGCTAAACAACAGGAACTACTTTCTCTGAGCACATTTAGTTGACCTTGGCATTCTTCAGCTGCTCGATGGTCATCTTGCCGACACCGAAAGCTTTCATCAGCACGTCATCGGCGATTCCGGACTTGAAGAGAACGTTGGGAAGTCTGTTGGTACCTGGGTTGGAGCTGCTGAATCCCACCAGTCCCTTGGCCAGAGTCTTGCCTCTGTTGATCTGGAAGTGAACCAAACCCTTGGGAAACACGACGGATTCACCTTCGCAAACGCTGGTGGTGAAGAGCTTGTTGGTGGTGTCGACGATACCCACATCGACGCATCCTTGCATGCAGTAGAACAGTTCGGTACCACGGGGATGAGTGTGAGGAGGGTTCAGAGCTCCGGGGGGGAATTGCAGCAGTGCAGACGAGACGCCCAATCCTGTGAGAGCGGGGAAGTTGTTCTGGTTTGCTCCGGTCACGGTGGCGAAATTCGGCGATGCCACGGGAACGCCCTTCAGCAATGTTGACTTGAAATAGTTGCCATCGATGCCGGCGGGGGCCGAGAAGTCGGTGGTGAGCTCGGGGTCAGATGCCCCTACTCCGACGGCTAACACCACGAGGAAGAGCCCCGCGAACACGATCTTCGAGTCCATGACTGATCGTTCTTCTCAGGCAACAGCAGGCGGTATCTGCTCTACACACGACTTCGGAGGAGAGCGGTGCAGCTACATCTGTTGACAATTGACGTCTTTATATTCCTCGCTGCCAAGATAAGACCCGCGACGTGAAGCGTTGGTTTGGCTACGAGTGAAAATGTTCGTGGACCGATAGAATTTCCCAGTCCTGCTGTTACTCCACCTCCTCGCTGCCTCCTTTCTGTGGTGAATTCGCTCCGACTGTCAAAAGAGACGCGAGCAACTTCAGCGAAGGATCGAAGACTTTTCCCATGCCGGCGACAGATCCGGAGGATTTGCGATCGTCACTCAATCCACGTTGAGCTCTTCCCATTCGAAAAACCGCGTGCACGACCTCTAGAGCTCCGCAAGCGGAAGAGCGAGTCTGATCCACCTCGACTCCAATAGATAAACGACATGCACCTACTTATGGTCTCCAGGTTTTGGACCTAAGCCTTAAAGGCTGCTGATGTGCAAGATAAGCTTTGACATTCAGCATGGGAGCCTCTCTCTCGCTCCGAGCACAACTGGAGGGGATTACACAGCCGAGCAAGGAAGTTAAAAGGATCCTCAGACCGAAACCGAGCCTGGGGCCAGGGATATTCTCGAGAATCGAGTAGTCTGGAGTGCCGACATCAGTGCGCGTGTTTGTGGAGCTACCGCGAGGGACCAATCTGAAACCATGCGCGCAGGCGGGCGGCTCTATTTCGACAATTTTTGGACTGAAATAGTCGCTGACAATCTATCTTAGGCCCAGCTTTACAGCAGGAGTTGAAAAGTTCACATTTGTTCCCAACCGTGGCGACTTCCGAACCATCAAAGTAATGTTGACTTCGAAGAGCCGAGTCATTTCACTGATCTCTCCATTTCGACAAGGGCTTTAATTGCTTGCGGCTAATTTAGTCCTTTCAGCACCCGATTCACACAACCGAAAACAAGATTGAATGGGTATATGCGTCCAATATTCTTAATTGAAGGAAAGTACCTGTCAGCTTTTTAGTGCTGTTTTTCTGCCTTTGAAGACAGAAGAGGATGGAAATATTTCCAGCGTCTAAAGTATTACGAAAAATAAGGACATTGATATTTATAAGACGAATCAGTGGGTATGAACGAGTTCGCACATGCTTCTTCAAATAACCAAAAATTTAGGGGACACCTATTTAGAAGCATTTTGAGGTAAAGTATCAAACGCGCTGTATCAGAAGGAAAAAAAACATCAAGATAATAATTATTTGATTATATACTTGATATTCAAAGACGTTTTCTTAAAGTTATATTTAAAAAAAGGAAAAAAATTTATTTTAATTGATATTGATAAAAGATTTGAATGGATTGAAATTCTAAAATTTCTTGAAAGTGAAAAATTCCAAATTGATATTCAGACTTATGAAAAATTAAGTATGTAAGGAACTATAATGACACAACGTATTTTATTTATATGAAATTTAATCTCATTGTGATTTATAATTAGCAATAAAATGTTGTATTTGACATGCTTAAGCAAGAAATGTAAGGCTCCGATCGGATCGGGTCGGATTTGACGTTCAACCCGACTCGAAAAACGGGTAGATACCGAATAGAACCGCGGACATCCATGATCGTGAATGGACTGAGGGTGGAGTAACGGGGAAATCGGAAAAGAAAAATCGGAGTTGTTTGTATATTCTTGACGAGGAGACCATGCAAGAATTTTTTGAGGAGTCAGTACGAGCAGATAGGTAGTGCAGCGCCCCAGCTAGCCGTAGAAGCAAGCGAGCGGGTGGCTGCATTGCAAAGAGAGGTGCGCGGCAGCCGGGAGGAGGAGGAGTGTAATACAAGAGAGTAGGAGCACAAGAGTTTCACGAGACGGAATGGAAACAGATGCAAAAGATGACGGAACAGTTGGGCTTGCAGCTGAATTCTTATCGGTCGTTGCTTTACTAATTTCCGGGTTTCGGGTGGAGTACATTCCTCTACCCGAACTCGGGTTTTCGAGTTTTACCCAAACCCGATCGGAGCCCTAAAAAAATGTTCATGAAATTGCAAAGTATATATATATTTTTTATTTCATGTAAATTTTGAATTGAAGTTGATACTACTGTATTCTTGTATAATTGAAAATGTTTCTCTTTATATGTAATTAAATCGTTAACATCATTTATATTGAGGCAAAAAATGGTTTTTCTAAAGTCTGCGGCTTATATTTTGATTGTACGACTTATATTTTAAGAAAAATTAAGAAAAAAAATATAAAATACGTCCTTTTGCATGTGCTACTGAGATGAAGTATTACATACTATGAGATAATATAGCTTATAAGATCATTGTTCTTATGAATATATTTTTTTCTAATCAATATCTTTTTATAAAATTTATTCTTTATGTCCATTATGCTCACGCAAATTTGTTTTGCTCTATAACAAACTATGTATAATACAAATTCTATATTTAGTTTTTATGATGTATAATTTTTCAATGAATTAGATAATTATAGTCATACCATTTGTGTGTAGAATGAATGATAGATATCTATATGAGAAAATGAATTGGTTTTCAGAAATATTTTTTATCTTCATTTAAGAAAAAAAAGTGCCTATTAATCATGGATTTTTCTATGAATTTGAACAAATAAAAATTAAGTCATATGCATTGAATATGTGTTTAACAAGTTTAACATGTCAACGACCTAAACAATATGAACTCCTTTGCTAGCACATGTCAAAGTTTTTTGGCAAGTCAATGTTCAAGGCATGGTATTGAAAGAAAAAAAGTCATCAATTTACTATGACAACGCCATGAATATTCTTATGTATTTCATGATGTAAACTACTTGATATTGCTATATGCAAGGTAAATTTACATTTTGAATTCAAGAATTATGCATTAACAAACTTCTAAGTGAATTTTCAAGAAAAGTAGACAAAAGTCACTTAAGTTTAATGATTTCTTAGACATGATAAATCATTATTATGTGACAATGGTGATAATAATGAACAAGATTAAATTTTAAGTAGATATATATTTAGACTAAAATTATTGAAAAATATATTTTGCAAGAATTTTTTTCAAAATTAAGTCAATGAAAATATTTTAAAGTAAAGCATTAGTGAAAGTAGAAAAAAATTATTTGATTGAATGAGATTGAAAATTATATTAAAGTGATATTTAAAAATCATCACATTTTACACGTAATCAAGTGATGTATAAATATATGAAGCACATAAACATAACTATCAGTTCATCAGACATGCAATTTTTGATGAGAAAGTTTAGTAAGTTAAGATTGATCGTAAACTCAATCTTTATTTGAAAAAGTTTAAGAGACATTGTGCTTTTTTGAAGATTATGTGTAAAGAGCTTAATTAGTTCTTACTATCAATTTTGTTATCTCTATATATGAAATCACTCTATCATATTTTTGTGATTGTTTTAACTCTAATTAGGTTTAATTTATAAAATAATCTATGTTAATTTTTTTGGTAGAGTTATCATAACTATGCTAAAATATTATAGATATCAAAACACGAATCAACATATACATTGTTATGAATCAATTCAAGTTTTGATAAGTTAAACTAGTTTCTACTTTAAATATCTATCCTTTAAATAACAATGATTGGATCTTTAATTTATAAAAACGTCTTGTGTATCCATGAAAATAACATAAAGTGATAACTCACATATTTTAATCATTGATATATTTGTTATCTTCTTTAATTTTTACCTTTATATCATTATATATAATGATATTATTATCATATAAAAATTTAATTGCAACAATAAATATTCTTTTATCATTTATGTTTTCATTAAAATTTTGTAAACTCAACACTAATTGATTGAAAAAACCAATATGATATTTTAGTTTAATTACTTTTCTTTTTCTTTTGTCTCGTCAATTTCAAATATGAGTAAAAGCTTGATTACAACTTCTTAATTGTATTTTGTTTAATTTTATGCAAAAATAAAGTTTATATATTTTTATGATTTAAAAGTATACCTCCAACATCAAAGTGTTTATAGCCATACCTCAATATTATTTTTTCATTTGCTAACATTCAATTATTGAACACCTTTAACTAATTTCAAAATTATTAACTTTGAGCAAGCAATTTTTCTATTATTATTATAAAAGATAATATCATGATTCATACTAATTTAGAATATCAAACTTGACACTGAATATTTCAGAATATTATATTATCAGGTTATTTCATAATTTTTTTATTTATGTTCAAAAACAAATTTATTATATGTTTTAATTTCAAATTGAATCACAAATGTACAAAATTGCGAATCATGATTTAATTTTGCAAAAAATTGGACAAAATTATAATTAAAATTATATTTTGTCAAACAATCAACATGTTTATTTTTAATTCAAGTTTAAGTATTTATAATATGTTTGCTTTAAATATTATACTTATTTATTTATTTGATATCATTCCTAAATTTTCTAAATATCATTCATTGTGTTGGAATTGACATTGATAACGTATGTATAGAACTCAATTGATTTAATGTCATAATTTTCAGATTAATATATTTGTCGATGATTAAGAATGAATTTGATTTATCAACATCAATCTAGTGATTGAGATTTATGAATCTCTATATTTTGATGCAAAAGTTCAGTATATAAAAAATTCAATCTATAAAAAATTATGTTTTGTTGCAAAAGTCTTGTTGTCAACTTTTTGCATCAAAATATAACAATTCATAAATTGAATCAAGACATATATGATTTGATTGAATTGATTGTTTGGAGATATTATTAAAATTTTGCTAAAATGAAGTAGATTAATTGAAAACTTACCTACTCATGATCATAAGATTGATTTCATTCAAGATAGATGTTGACATCTATTAATATATATTTTAAACATATATATTGCGCATGTTGAAAATTTTTATTATTTGACATTTACACTATTATGCACATATTGATTGTGGATGAGAGATAACATCATGAATTATTGATAAAATATTTTTGCATCTACGTGTACGGATCAGACCTATATACTTATTCCAAATATATAGACACACTAGAGAGAAGCTTATTTAAAGATGAAATATAAACTCTGAAAATGAAATAACTTCAATGATTCTACTATCTTCATATAGATATTTCAAATATACACGGAGATAAGGTATTTTTTCCACAATGCAATCTTCTCATAATGGATTGATGACTAACACAACCAATTAACACACAAATTGCTAACGTGACACCGTAGGTTTTTTCACTCTCATCTATTCTACTTAATCTTGAATAACCTCTTCTTTAGTTCCAACTAACTAAAATGATTACAAATATCCGTTAGATTGTTAGAAAAAAGTTTAAAAATATATATAAGTTTTGTTATGTAATTCATATATTTGTATGCATGAATTGGATCACGTGTATATTGATAATAAAATATCAAATTTAATGTGGTATTGATTTGCATGACATAAATTATAAAATAATCAACATGTATCCCTATAAGAGCAAACCACTTTGGAGATTGAACACAATCTGATTTAAAAACTCAAGGTGATGTGTTTAAAAATTGTAATAAAATAAAATCAATCAATATCATGATTTTGAAACATTATGAAATGAAACAAAATTGAAAAGAAAAAATCAAAATCAAAATTTTTTTGAGATAAAAAAATGAAGCAAAATAAGTAAATAAAATTCCATAATTCATCTAAAATTATTTAATAATATTTTTTTCTGAAATAGATTTAATTTACTTGAAAAAATGGCACACTTTACCCAAAAAAATAAAAAAATATACTAAATATTTAATTGAAATATCAAAATTATAGCCATCTAAGCTTTTATAATTTTATATATCAAAATTAAATGAGAAATTTTGAAAAGAAAAATAAATGAAAATCATCAATGCAATGCTCAAGGTTATGTTATGATAATATAAATCATACAAAAAGCGTCAACAAATTAGGTTTGCAAACTCCGGACTGATGCTCATTCAGGTTTAACTCAAATGGCTTCGTGATAACTCAACACTGTTATAGAATAGTAAGATTTTTTATCATACTCATTTTCTTAATACCGTCTCACACATTTTCTTCATTCATCATACATACACATACTAGTTCACATACATATCGACACTCAAAGATGCAAAAATCGTCACTCTTTCATTCATGAAAGAAATCTAAACACATGAATTCTCCAAACTTGCTTGAGAGTATTTTCACTAGCTCTTTATATATATTACTTGAGAAGTTATCATAGTAATAAATAATAATTTTTATCCATCTCATTTTTACAAAAATAAATCGTAGTAAGTTTGACTAGTTCCTATTGCTGAACAACATGTTATCAAGCATTGGGAAAAATTTATCTCCTAAACCTTTTAGATGTTTTATTATCTCTAGATTGAGATGACGACATGCCATTAAGACTTTTTAACTTCCAAAACCTCCATATTTCACTATATAAACTTTAGATTTAGTCAAACCAATGAAAACTAATCATACGATAAAAAGTTTTTTTTACTTTCAATCTAAACTTTTGTAAAATACAAAATAACATCTTCTAAACCAATTCAAACAAACCCAAATCTTCTAAATGATGAATTATCAGAAAATCCTGAAAAATAAATTTAAATGAGAATTAATTGTAGATCACAAGAAATTATTAGATCTGAGTAGTTTCAAAGATATAATTTTACAATGGTGAAATCATTAACATTAACTTATAATTGTTAATTTGTTTTTTTCTAGCTTTCTATCTTGATTTTTGTACATAAGTATTGAAACATAAATATATATTAACTTGCAAAATTTGAAGAAATATAACTCTAATACATTATATTATTATAGGATATTTTAATCAATTGATTGATAAAGGTGTTGAATTAAAGTTGATTCGAATCAACAATCCTTTTCATTATGACTTTCATGTAGCTTAGCACTTTCATTTCACTTTACAATTCGCAAGAAATAATAAGTTCAATTAGAATGCAACTAAATTTTGATAGATAGATTCAAAATTAAAGTATAAATAATGGCATTTTGAGTTCTAATTTTTTTTTAAGTTTGCAATGACATAGTGTCATTTTGACTGAATAACACAGAAGCTCTTAAACAATCTAGCAAGTTCAAACTTCAAAGTTTAAATTCTTTAAGAGCTTAATTCTTAGTTCAATGACATGTTTTCATGGAATTCCTTTTATGAGACTTAATGATATTTATCAAGATTGTTCTTAGTGAAATGAAATTATAGTATAATTGTCATAAATTAACATGAGAATTTTTCAAATAGTATAAAAAGAGAGGAGGAAAAAATAACTTTCAAGCAAGTTTTGATAAAAAAATTTGTGATGATTTGTTTTAATAATGAAAATTTTATTCCTTGGGATCATTTTGAATGTTGTGTGAGTTTATACTGCATGATGAAAAGAGTGATTACATGAAAATATGTTATGTCACATGCATGTAGATCTCAATCTTCTAGATTCATGATAAATTATCAAAAAACCATCTAAGATATACTTAAATGAAAATCAAATTTTCATCATAATATTAAAAATATAGATTTCTTTGAATTTTATTTAATATTAAAAGAATTAGATTTTTATAATAGAATTTGATGATGTAGCTACATAAATTATAACAACTTGCGCAGAGTGATTTTACCTTTGAACCGAGACATGTATACCAATCTACAATTCAATAGTAATGTGAACTACATTACAATTCACATTATGATCCAAAAAAAGTTTAAACTATACTCACAAGTAAATTCTGTGGCAATTATGGAAGCTAGAGTAAACTCGCATAACTCAAAAACTATTAACACTAGCGGTATATCATCATATTTCTTAGACGCAAAACTGATCTTCATCTTTGTGGCAAAGTTAGGAAAAAGATTTATCTTTCAATCACGAGAAAAAAATTCATTAGGTTATGAGGAGAAAATCAATGGATCTCAAGCAACAACATCGGTATTGAATGACTTGGGCCATAACAAACAATAAAATGAGTTTCAGTTACCTCTCAATTCTCCCTCATATGTGTTAACGCAGGATATGCTCTAAACTTGAGTTTCATATGAAGTCACGACTTCTTATAATTTGCAATGATAATTAACATGATCAATAGTGAATCATTTGAATGTATAGAGTGATCTATGTAATGATAAACTTGCAAATATCTGCAATTAAGTTGTTTCTAAGAGTGTATTGATTGCACTAAAGTTAAAATTAGGTCTTTTGAACCACAATTACACTAAGATTTCTTGATTGTGAAGAAGTGAATATTCGATGAACTAGCTTCGTCCAAAAGTGGATGACAAGTGGATAAAAAAATCAAACCCCATAGTTGCGCAGGGAAGAAACCAAAGGTGTTTTTGTTCATGTTGGGGCGAACGGTCTGTACAAAGTATTAATGTTGAAATAGGTCGGCCTGGAGCGGGTTTAACTAGTTTAACATGTGGGCCCTGGAATGGACTAATATTGAGAAAGTACGTGCAATCCACGGTTGTTTTTGAGTGAATTTTAAGCATCCATGCATCCATCTTCCTTGCATATTGTTACGTTGGATGTTGACTTAATCCGTCAAAAAGGGCATCCAGAAAGTAAATGAAGAATCACATCTTGCACTCCGATGTGTAAAGGCCATTACTTACAATGTCAAATCGTCAATTAATATCTCCCTATGTAAGGCCTCATCTCTAAATAATCCTGAAATCTCTAACCGAGGTATGCACATGCCAATTAAAGATAGAAGGAAGTGAGTCATAATTCTATACGCAGCATCCACCCTCGCAGTGGACAGTGCTCGAGATTTAGGTAAAACTCCTGTACGGAAGATGTAGAGCACCATATTTCCATCATCTTGAACCTTCTAAATTGTGTAGGTGGAACAATCTCATTCATTAGCTGAGCACAACGTATTCGTACAACACAACACGTTATCATTATATTCTATTTTTTAATGTATATGTAGTTCACAATAAGCTCTCCTGCAGAAAGCAAATCAGGTGCTAGGATTGTCGTTCGTACAGCACTGCTAGTCCACTGAGCCAGGCCCATCTTTCCATCGTGCAATATCAAATTGCAATCCAACTGCATCCCCAGGTAGACTTTGTCCGTCGGGTTCAACATCTGCCGGCCATGAGCAGACTTGCGATCGTTGTCAGGCTCGTCCGCTCACACTGCATGGCTCAATGTGGATCTTTCCGTGCGCAAAGATTTTGTCATCGGTGCTGCTGGACTTCGTCGAATTTTTGCAAAATGCTTGCCGCGTCAAAGGCGAGCTGATTTCACCGGATTTTTTGCGACGCCGGGTGCAACCATTTGGAAAAAATGGACAAATGCGTGCCGATGGAGCTCATATTCTGTACGACATCATGGTCTTCTGAACGAGGCTTCTAAGATCAGTCGTTGCGGGGTCATGGTGGTGGCTTGGCACATTATTTTCAGCTATTCGAAAACTTCTATGCGGCCCTGGTATAGCAGGAAAAATTATAATAGTGAATCCCTCATATACCGCGATTGTATACCCGAAATGATGGATTATCAGATTTTGCATGGAAATAACGAGGATTCTCATCGCCATGGTAGTAATTTCGACTGCTGCCGTGAAATGATCGGACGCTTTGACTCGCCACCTCTCCCAAGGTTACAAGTATTTGATGTTCCATGAAGTTAGAAGCAATACCATCGTAAACTGTAGAAACTCCAGAATAACGGTGATCACGGCTCGGCACGTGATCACCTCCATGAGCCAAACTCTGTCATATTAAATACGCCATACGTTCGTTCATGACACCACGCTGATGATTAGTCAAGCGATCTACGAACTGCGCATAGCCTATCCTCATGATGAGTAGAAGAATGTTGGACCAGAACAGACACAAACACATGCAGACGATGGAGCATTTCATGCCATCTTTTGCTCGGGTACATCCTTTCGTACAGGTAGGTTACAGTGAAGGTGGACATGTGTGACAAATCTAGAATTCGTTGTCAGATCTCAAGTGATCAGTCAGGCACTTGCAGGTCTGAGCTCTGAAGTTCATCTGATTTAACATCATATGAACTTTGGGTCAATGTACTTATTTTAAGATCCTTCAGGTTTCGAATTTAAGGCATACATGAAGTTGCTAGAATCTGTGTAGAATCTGTGTGTCCAACGAACAGGACTCAGGGTTCCATAATAAACAAATCGTTGTGCTTATCTACATCAAGATGGATCTAGTTCTTTGTCAACACCATTGCTCATCAGTATAAACTTTAACAAAGTACAAAGATGCTGATATTGACGACGCTAGAATTTTGATGTGATTGCAGAATCCAAAGGCAATAAAACATGGATCCCTGGCAATCACAATATCAATCCTGCTAGCCCTTGTTGTCGATCGGGTGCCTCCAAACACTCACCCTCATGGGCATCTGAACTGGGACAAGGTGAACGTATGTATAGTTCTTGCGGAGTACTGGTGTCTAGTCATGTACGGTACACTTAAAGCTTTGCAAGTCTGAAAAGTGCATATAACAAGACTAACAATACAAATTAGCATGTCCAGGTATTGCTTATATTCTCCCCTGCGCGCGACTCAAATTCGTGCCTTGAGCCGTGCAAAGCGTTCTGCAGTTTTTCTGGAACATGAGAGTAGTTATTCTGGAAACTTCACCTGAAATGCATATCCAGAGTGAGCTTATGTGCAATTTTGGGTACTCAGTGTGAAAGCCTTCCTACTTCGTGAAGTATTTATTTTATCTTCCATCTGATTCTAGGTTGAGTTCCTCCATTGGTATAGTCGGCTCGAGTTCGAGCCTGTAAAGTCTAATCGACGCGAGGCATGAACGAGAATGTCAGAGACAAGAATGCATTCAGAAGATAAATCAGCCAACAGCGCAGACGAACATTAGAGGAGGACATCGACTTCTGTATCCTAATCCACACAGAGCCAAGAATATAATTAAGACACATCCGATCAAATTTTATATCAGAAATCATAGAATGCCAACGTTTCAGATATTTGACTTCTCTCTATCGTTGTTGATGGAATCTCTGTGAATAACACCGGGAATACATGTGAGCAGCCTCTACGTTGCTATGAAGAAGGCAGCGACCAAGAATAGTCCAGACAAAAATAGAGTTGAGATTCGCCTGGTTGCTCATTTGTCAAAGATTTGAATCCTTGTATGAGCATTATCTTTGAGAGACCGCACCACATAACTTGTCTCATGGTCGAGATAAACGGTAGTTGGTAGGGAAGCTGTTGAAGTTCTCTTTTCTCTCAGGAGAAACTTCTCGGCCACATCAATCCCTAGTCCAAATGGAGTTGTTCCAGTCACCTCATGAGGTCGCCTCAAAAGCAGTTCTTAATTTTTTTTGTAAACCAGCAGAAAAGGGAAGCCTTGCCGATGGAAGGGACACACCAGAATGAAATAGTATTGTTTCATTTCCTGTAAAATAAGCGGTGTGTTAAGTCCTTGAATTTAATCTTTCGAATCAAAACTATTTCAAAAGTTTAATCTACTGCACTTGTAGTGATGTTTTTTTGTCGCAAGTGGCTCCAGTATATATAAAGTACGCCACATAATCAAATGCATTTAAGCATACCAGATTAGTTTTATCTTATCCCCATCATTGTGAAACTCCAACTCAATCATTTCGTCCGACTCCACATAATTGTCGTCGCACAAATCTTTAGGACTTCGCATACAAGAGTATCGACGTGTAGGTGATTTGCATAAACGAGCCACTGGAAAGCACCACTCCACAGGTAAACTTTTGTATGGTATCTTATCCTGCGGGTATCCATCTTCATTCGTGGCATCTTGACATTTTGGAATGTGCTCTCCAGTAACTGCTGAACTAGCTTCTAGTGGGCGGGAGTCCGTATTCCTATCCATAGACATATCCGTCGTAGCTAACGAAGAGTTGGAACTGTCTTCTCGTCTGTTACCTGGAACTATGGTCTGAAAGTCACCTTGACATGGTGTCAAATCATCTACTTCCGATCGTTCACTTGTAAGGGAACCAAGTGAGATTCGATCACTGACAGAAATAGATTCCTGTGCCTGGCAGGTTTCATCCTGTTCAAGAGCTTTTGGCTCTCTTAGGCCTAGGAGGAAGAATGCCAATGTCGTCTTTATATGGCGACCTACTATATTGATGATCTTCTCCTTGGCAAATGTTTTCAGCTCTGTCGGTACCAAATTGAAGTCATCCCCATCTATACGTATTTGGTACTCCACGGACAGGTCAGTTGCTTGTGGATACTCTAAATGCCTTTGCTGTCTTCGCTTTAGCCCGTCCACAGAAAACCATATTCCTAAAAGAATTCCCATGGCACCGACTGCCCAGATCAAGTCAAGGAGACCCGCTTCCAGCACCAAGCTTATTATTCCAGTTCCGGAAAAGGCATCAAGAGAACTGAGGGAGGCGTTTTCTGATTCTGTTGCATTCATTTTCTTTCCGCGGTTGATGCTTGTGCCTAGAAATAAGACCTAGAGTATTCAAATCTGACTTACTCTTGCACGAAAGAGAACCCCGTCTGCAGTACCGAATTTGCTGCTGAAGTGAAGCAAAGAGAGTCAAAATCTTCACGAGCTCTCCTTGCCCGTCTTCTCGAAACTGAGAGAACTGATGACAGAATCCCCGCAGCCAGTAAATCGGATTGCAGAAGTAGTTTTCTCAAAGAAAATCACCGTCCATTCCTTCTTGCCCTCCATATCTGACTTCATCATACACCCAACAGGCATGTGGCTTTGAGTTCTCTAGTCTACCCAAATCTCTCTGAGTGTCTTTGGTTCTCGTCTATCAATTCTCGACTTCTCAGAATAACAGCAAGCAGGCAGAGATGATGTACTGATCAAGAGCAGAATGAGAGATCGCAAGGAATCTGGATGCAATTTATACGAGTAATCTGGTTCCATTGTCAACGAAAGAACTGGTCGAATTTGAATTTCAGCTGTAGCTTATTTCGGTCGTACAATTGAGCTGCTTGCATATTTTAAACTTCGAAATCTTAAATATCCGAAGATGATTGTTGTGAATGTTTAGGTACGTTCAACATGTGAGTTCTTTGGATCAAGTCATACTACGTACTTGGCTTGCCCAGTCGGCCTTTTTGCAATTTGAAACCCACTTCATCGACCCGTTGGAACGACGAACTCGTACACAAGGATTTATCTCACTTGTTCATGATTACATATCAAGGCTTAGATGGCATATTTATTGCTCTTCTTTGTGTTTTCATTTCTGTGGAGTGACAAACTAGAAGGGGAATGTGAACTACCTTCGGGTTTTCAATTGGCTCTACAGACTATGTTATGAAGGAAAGTTTTGACTCATTGAAAAAATTGTAAGGTATGATTGCTAAGAACATTGATTACGAAAACTACTTGTTTTGAAAGTCGCGATGATTACCAGATGCTAACAAGTTCAAGATAGCTCAGAACTGACCCTTGTCTCGCTTGTTTCATTATTTTTTTCACAACTCAAAAAGATGATAATCAAAGGTTTACAAGGAAAATCTCAAGTATTTCTTCAGAATATTTAAATGTATTGTCTCATGATGAATCCAGAATTGATCAATTCAGACCCCTTCAGAACTGACTCCAAAACTATCAGTTGTGTGTAATGGATTTTCAGATTAGCGTTCGATAATATTTAATCTTCTGAACATCCACGTCTTCTTAAAAAAATATTCTTTCTTTTCGTTTGTGCAGATAAGAATCTTGAATCTCTACTTAGATTTGATCTACATCGATTTGACTTTTAAGTGATGACAGCTAAATTCTGTGTTTCAATATATCAAAATTAAATACAAGGTATTTAAGCTTCTATAAATTTAAAAAAGATTCATTGTACATTGTCACATATCATTTAACATTAAATTCTGATATATTTTTATATTTTTTATCGATTGAAAGTAAATAAAATGTCAATCAATTGAAGTTTATTGATTTTAGTTACCAGGATAGATTCTAAAAAATCTAAGAAAACAAGTCAATAATCACGTTTCAAGTTTTGGTTTGGTAAAGACATATTTGGAAAACCAAAACTGTAAAATATCTTATATCTATTACTTATAATTATATTTTTCAAAATTTTTACTAGATTATAAGATTCTAGAAATACTAATCGGAAGAGATTTTTAATCATTGCCCGCAAACGTATATTAGTAAATCTTACAATAGGAGTAGAAAGGCTATGAAATTGACATATTCAAGAGATGATGAGCTTAATCAAAAACATATAGGATAATTTTATATGAAAGCTACCTCAAAAATCACATAGTTTGTCTAATAATACTTTGATAATTTCGAAGAATATTAATGTTTCAAATGTAATATTCATAAGATAAATGCAATGGGAATAAGATTTTGAAAGACTGATGAAGAGGAGCAATCCGAGATGAAGTAAAAAAATACTATATTATTGTACCCTAATTGTATACTTTGATAAAAATTCATTTGAATTTAAGTTTAGAGTAATTTTTTATTTTGAAATTTTTCAAATGAAATTGATAAAAAATGATAATGAGATTCTTGGGTATAAGCCAAAAAATATATAATTAAAAATTTCAATAATTTATTTCATAAAATTAACATATACAAAAAAAATCAAACATATGGATATAAAATTCTAAAATCTGATATTCATATTTTAATTGATAGAAAAAATTCATTTGATAAATCATGAAAAAATCTAAAATCTGAAACTTCAAATTTTGAATATTTTTGTGTTAATCTAAAAAATAAATTACAAAGTTAGTTCGAATATCTACATGAAATTTTATAAAACAGCAGATGTTTTGAAAATTTGTGTCTGATCATTTTTGTTTAATAAATGATGTTAAATAAAAAAAATCAGATTATTTAGATTTGAAAATTCTTTTGTCCTAATTAAATTAGAACAATTAGAATGGAGAAAAAGCCAACACCCGTAATTTTCATCTAATATTAAAGTGAAAATTATAATTGCGGTGATAGTTTGTGTTATAAGTATTCAACAATTGTGAAAAAAGTAATTTAACAATGCACTTGAAATCCCAAAAAAATATTTATTTATTTATGTTATTTAATTATATTTTTTATTCCTAATAATAACTTGATTAGTCATTAAATATCTTGCAAAAAAATATGGTTTTTTCGATTTTTAATATCTTACAATTTAAATCATTTTTCCTTCAAAATCTGAGGGCTTTGGAATAAAAAAAGTTCACAAAAGCTCGATGTCATTCTATCAGGATATCTATAAATTATTTTAATTGATTAAATAATTTATTTAAGGATAGATATGAGAATCAGATTTAAACATATGGAATAAAATGCTTTCAGAAGTACAATTTGAAAAAATTCATTGAGTTAGTACATCTTAGTCATGAATATTTTTAGCTAATCATGATTCAATCGAATGAGAAGATAAGGTTACTTGATGTTTTATGGATTATAATCTTTAACTGCTTTATTGTTTAGCGAAAGTTAAATTTTTTCATTTCGATATTTTGACTATCCTTGAATTGGACTAGTATTTCATTCATTTCAAATTATAAATTACCCTTGGATTTAGCAACAAATTTTCCAATTACAACAAGCTAAAATTGGAGGTTAGTTGTGCTTCATCGTTCAGAAATTCAATATCAAACTCAACTTGTTTTATTTCTAAATTTTTTCCCAATTTGTAGCATCACAAAAGAGTTCAGTGCTACTTATTCTTGTCTAATCAGCTATTGCTGGACTAAGAAAGATCATCAACCTATAGATAACATTCTTGCGGAAAGAAGTACAAAAATGGGTTAATGCATGAATTTCGATTCACTGGATGGTTCGGAACTCCTTAGCAAAAACTAACAAAAGATATTGATAAACAGGGGTTGGCTTCCAGCTCCTTGTCAAGTTGATCCTTGCGAGCTAAATGTGAGCGATCCGAGCGAACTGTATGGGTCTCCCATCTACCTGCACGCCTGACCCGCATCTGTTGATTTCTGAGAGGAATGGGTCCCTTGCTCGGGATGATCTCAGTACATGCATATAACGAGACAGAGAAAGTACATGCATATATTATCTTGCTCTGGTTCAGCAGAAGAAGGAACTTCTCCCACCAGCTGAATAGCGAATCGAGGGCGGGAAAATCTGATGGCAGGTAAGTGGACACCCAGTGATATGGCATAAACGAGGGAAAGTAATCTGATTGCCGATGTGCGTGCCGTTTTCTGCTGGGTCCCTGAAGGCTGCGTCTTTACTGGTGAACTTACATGCACGTACGTCCAGATACATGTACAAAAACTCCAATCGGGGAGCCGAGTAACTAATTCATGTACATGAACTTAGAGTTGACCATAAGTATTTCCTTTATATAGAGAAGTCGGCTATACTTCTGATTTGGTCGGTACCTCCTTAACGTTCTCCCCGGCGCTCAGAAGTGGGTGTCAGAGCTGAGTTAGTAGACGAAGACGGGTTAATATAAATATAAATATAAACCTTGCGATAACTTGTACATGAAATTGCAAGTTGATACGCACTTGCTGAGGTGATTGCGGAGGAAGATTACTTGTCTTCCAATCGATGTATTTCTTCTTTCCCTTATTTATATCCAGGCCGGCATCTTGGCCCTCCGATCGTAGAAACGAGAGGGATCCACAAGTTGCTTATATCCTGGGATCACTTCAACTCTCTGACAAAGTCCCTCGTGCTCACAAGAGCTTTTAATAGGTGGCAATCTAAACTGACGTAGACTAAGAACTTCAGTCTTGTTAGCTTGATTATTACTTAAAGATATGAATTAAGAAAGTCAAACTCGGTGGTGTAGCATCTCTAGTCGATTGCAATGTCGTACTGCCCAGATCTCACACACTACAGTACTCTGTGAAGCCCTCGACTTCGATCGGAAAACACGTCCGTTCAAGAATCCTCACGATCAATGTCCACATTAGATGAACCCGTTGTCGAAACCAAGTCGCCGAACATGATACTCTATTTTCGGGTCCAAGTTGCAATCACCACACATAATCTCCATGTGATTGATGCAACTTAATATTAGGGAATCCTCATTCAGCTGCAGTTTTTTCGAGTACAAAGTAGCTGGTTCGACAGCTCTTTGTTGCATGGATGTATGGGACCATACCCACAGAGATGAAGTTTTGCAGTTACGTATGGTACAGTGCTTTAATATTACTTGGAGCCTTGGTGGTGGTGATCACAACTGAGGATCGCAAGTACCTGCCAGGAAGCCGAAACTCGAAGAGCAAACTCGCAAAACTCAACCCAGAAGATAGAATATACTTATCGTTGCATACGCTGTTCAGGGCACGAAAGAGTCCTAATAGCAAGAAGCGCAACCTCCAGCGAACGTGCTTACAATGCAAAAAGTCATATGCGGAGCGTGGAGTGTTTGATCCTGGCTCAGGATGAACGCTTGTGACCTTGTCTCTCAATTGTTGAGCTAATGCTTTCACAACACGGCCTTAATTTGCATCGCTTTCTGGTATCACCAGTAAGTAATGATCGACTATGGTAATATATGGCTTCTTGACGAGTCCTTCGATGATACTTAGGAGTACGAATTGTAAGATCTCTTGCACCAAGATCTCCTGCTGGATGTGTACATCTTGGATATTCACATCCAGCAAGAGCAATCAATCTTTCACGACAAAGCAGACACTACAGTACAAACAATATAGTGAAAGCGAAGCGAAGCGAAACTGCCAACTTGTCGGGCACTATACTCAAGGACACTTGTACAGTGCGATAGCTTGAGAACAATCTGCTTCTGGCATATGAGCAATAGCATCCGATTTGGGACCGAAAAGATTGAGGGATTCTCTGTCAGGACAGGAGATAATCTGCCATATCCATCTACCGCCTAAAAGCCAATCTACTTTTTCTTTTAAATTCTGTGTCGCATCCATCTCAAAGCCAGAACTGTACCCGCACCCAAGATTTGGAAACCATGACACGACTTCAGACTCATCGCAAGTTTACGTCACTGCAAATTTAGTTGCTGATGCTTCAAGAACTTCGCTACTTTGAAAGCTCCTGTTAGTGGAACGCCTGATGAAGAACCCAGACGCGGAGTTTCGATAGAAGAACAAAGTGCTGCGTGTCAACCACTCGTGGTCTACCTCAACTCAAATGAGTTCGACACAAGTTTTGCCACGTGGAGATTGCGCATGATCGGAGAATGACGTGATTGCCGAAACCAGGGCAGAACCTGTGAAGCATCTTCGCAGCCGGTCAATTTCCTCACAATAAACTGTATTTAAACCACAAACGTCAGCGTTCTTTCCGTCAGCACAAGACTTTACGGCGGTCGGACAGGAACGCTACGAAAATTATTTGCTGAGATTTGGAATTACAGAGGTACTCATAATTCAAACCCAACACCTCTCGAAGGGATTACCTGTTGACCTGTTAGCAATATTTCCAATGCCACCTGCCTGCGGTCCTGAGTACAAGCATCGTAACTACGAAGCGGATACCGGCATGCCCTGCACGTTACCGGCTACATCGGGGTTCTTCCGCCGGTTGTCAAGACAAGACCTCGGTTAACTTATTTTTAAGGAGGCGACTAACCGACGTTATGGCGGCCCTCAGCGACGAGCAACTGCGGTTTCAACGGCGGCGAAGGTCCGGTGATCGTGGAGGATGAAGACGAGTGCCTGCATCGCAGATCTTTCTCTCCGAGCGTGCAGCCTCTCTTCTCCTGACGAGCCATTGACTATATGAACCACTCCGATTCCATCGACGTTGAGACCAATATACCTGTGTGTTGAGGTCAAAGTGACTCCAACAACTGAAGGGCTGAAACGGGTTCGCTTGAAAGTACTTCGTCACGAGATTTCGTTGATTACTTCACTCAACAACACATTGATGGAACTCAGCTTTTAGTCAGTATATTCGGTACTGTCACAGCTCATATAACCGGCTGTGGCAGCCCAAAACCGGTGCATTCAGATTCAACGAAAGTATTAACTCCAGGGAAATGGAGATGAGGCGAAACCGTGCACTTATCATCGCTGCGTTACTGGGGACTTACGCATTGTTGATTGCTCCCAGCGAATGTCATGGTGATGTAAGTATGGTCCTGTACATTCCTGCTAGAAACAGATGATCTTGTTATAGCTGAAAACATTTGCCTGGGGTGAGACAATTGGTGAGACATCGCGTTACATTTCTTCAGCATCGGAGTCCTTTCCCTGAAATCGAGGCTCTTTCATTTGTAATGTGTCAAGCCGAGTCCATTGAATCAGCTGTCGACGCTAGATTGCGGCTGAATAGTTCCTCAGATATGGGAATTTGTTGTTGTGTATGCAGAAACAAGAGTTTGTCTTGGTGCATGGTAGCGGTCATGGTGGATGGAGTTGGTACAAGGTGGCGGCAATTTTGAGGCACAGCGGATTTACAGTTACCCCTATAGATCTGCTATCAGCAGGAAGAGATCACACGAGCGTAGAGAGTGTGAAGACCGTTGCAGAATACTCAAAACCACTTACAGACCATCTACAGAATGTTACTTCCAAGGTATATGGATACCTTAAGACTCTCAATTATTTCAATCTGATACGTCCAAATCTGGGGTTATGGCATCAGGCATCAGGCATCATCGTAATTAACAGACTGTATCACACTCAGAAGTTGCAGCTGAATTCATACTATTGTGCAGCCATGGGTGTCTTTTTCTTGCTTGATGAGTCAACTGACTTTGCATCTTGACTTGTAATTTACCTCGCAGGTCATACTTGTGGGACACAGTTTAGGAGGAACTTCAATATCGTATGCCATGGAGCAGCATCCTGAGAAGATATCGAAGGCCATCTTTGTTTCCGCTTTTATGCCAAGTAACAATCAAAGCGGAATGGAAACAGTGGCACCGGAGGTATGACGATTTCCACTGCTAACAGCCGTCTTACAACGTTGTGTCGGTGTGCTGGACTATGAAACGTTTCACTGGGTTTAAGATCGTTTGTATTTTGCCTTCTTATAAGTTTTAAATATTGTATAGGACGATCAATGCCGATACTGAAACGATTCATCCAGGGCACACCATCGATATCTTTGAAGCTGTCGGTTGAAGTTCTTTGCTTTTAGGTGCTTATTTATCAACATTACTTATCGATCTGATTTAATATCTATACTTGAGTGTATTAAAAGTTTTGCCTGTTATGTCAGATCCTCGGAGGCCTCATTACTAAAGGAGTTCTCAAAATAAATTCTGCGAACGGACCTGAGGCCCTACCAGTATCTGTCTCCTTGAATTCAACTTACGAGATGTTTCGAAAATACTTATACAGTGAATGTTCTGATGAGGTTAGTGTTCTTGCACGCTTTGTATGCATTGCGACATACATTATATTCTAATTATTTACGGCGGGGGTTGCGCAGTAATCAGTGGTCCGTTAATACTCCTGCTGTCAATGTGGCTTTTGCAGGATATCAACCTGGGCATGTCTTTAGTAGTTGACGCACCTTACGCGGCTTACTCAGAAAAACTTACCTTAACACCACAAGGTTATGGAAGTGTCTCTCGATACTACATATCTACCGGCCAGGATAAAATTATTCCAAATTCTGCTCAAATTCTCATGACGAAGGCAAATCCGCCACTCGCAGTGTTTCATCTGGACAACGGTGATCACATGTCTTCTTTCAGTTATCCAGAAGAACTGACGAGCCTTTTGTATTACATCCATCTGTTATAAGATCTGTTCTCAGTCTCATCCTTGATTCAGGAGGAGTGTAACCGTAGAATGTAAATGTCGTTCTTTTCATTCCCGTTTTGATTTGTTGTATAACACGTTGTAGAAGCATCCAAATTCTTACAGATGTAGGAGTAGACATTAAGACGAGAATTATTCAGCTAATTGTCTGTTAACTGAATGTCTTGACTGTAATTCTCTCTTCGCCAGCTCGCACTTCGCGCGAGCGCAGAAGTTGAAGAAGTTGCAGTGAAAGTTGAGGTTGTAATTCGAGAGTCGGAATGAAGAATCTGGCAATTATGGAGAAAATTACCATCATTTGTCACTTTAAACTCATTTTTTCTCTGTTGAGAGCTAAAAAGCGAGTGTCTTCGCTCTCGCCTGCTGCTCTATGAGTGGGCTTGATAAGCGGTATTGGGTCTGCGTTTTCTGATAATTCAATGACGCTGCAAACTGCAGCGTCATTGAATTATCAATGGATCGTTCGGAGGATGAATGTGCCAATAATTCATGTTGAATTCTATGGAGTTTTTACTATTGTGGAACATGGTTCATTCATTTTATGTCGGTAATAGTTCTTCAAGCAGTAAATTTAGCAATAAAAATTGGTTACAATGTTTGGCTAGAAAAATTATAAAAAGTTGCCAATGTCAAATTGTTTGGTACGCAACTTGCAGAATATTTTAGAACAAGCCAACTGTGGATATATGGAAGTATATGAAAAATATGGAATACACGTCCAAAATGTCGACTCTTTCGCAACACCCAGAAGCTTTTTTGACTGACAACAGATGCTGATGTCGTCTAGCCAGATATCTATTGCAGTATAGGTGAATGAATGTAAATATTCGAACGGACGATGTGAACGCTGACTTCATGAAGATCCATGCTCATCACATCTTTCGTTGTGTTGATGGCTTTCTGATTTTGACTTCAATTAGGACGATAATCTTTCACCGATTAAAATCCACAGCTCAAACCAGAAGTACATGTACAAATTGACGATTTGAACCGAATTAGGAATAACTCGATGCTTGAAAGTCATTCAGCATCAGATCAGAAGCATTTCAGTTCGAGCTGTGAACCAGAAGACTGCCATCACTGAATTAGATATGGAGCGAATTTATTCTGAATAGACTACATCTAACTGGAAAGATCTTAACGAGATTCACCTAAATCAAAATACAAAAAACATCTAAATGCTTAAGATTGCAAGCTGAAGACAGATTCAACTTTTCTTCTTCAATGGATTCTATACCTGAAGAACCTCAAGAAATGTCACCAAGTTGGACATGATAGGTGCACGTAGAACTGTAGTGTGCAGAATTTCACAGATATTTTACCGGGTCACTACAAGTTAAGCTGTGGTGCTTCGGCTGATGTCGAACCCTCCCGATGACATATGCTGGCCTGTTGTCTGCTCGTCGTTGATATTCTTGATTTTCGTCGAACGCCTTTCCGATCGTATCAAGTGCGCGAAAACGACCGACTGCATCATTTCAGAGTACTAAATATAGAGTACTGTAATAGCTCAGACTGGCAGGCGATACAGACAGAAAATTACAGGTTGATGGAACTTAAAGATTATGATGAAGATCTGTTCAACCACTTGTGACGATATGTTCCAGCTGAACGTCTCAAGGTTTCTGGTACATTCTGTCTCTTAGTTCCAAGTTTGAAACTCACTATGTGAGCGTGGAACGTTGCTGTAAAGATTCATTCTGACAGACAAGAAGCCTGTCACTGTATATTTCAGAGGCAGGTGCGTAAAATCTCGAGGACAAAACAGCTTCTTCTGACATGTTCCACTGCCAGAACATTGACGTAGTACTAAGACTTTTTACTTTCCAGTAAAAGCTAAGGAAGCCTTAAGAAATTTCAATCCTTCAGAAACAAATGAAGACAAGACGTCTGGAACCCTCATCGTCATAAACGGGGATGGATTGGAACGTCGATGGATTAGAACACAGATCCGTCTTCTTCAAATGCCCAACGAGAAGTCTTGCTTAATAAATCAGGCTGCAAACAACTGGAGAAAATTTTGCATATATACCAGCAGAATTGACTGAAAGATTCAGAATTTCAGAGAATTGTAAAATGATATCAGGTGCAAAAGCATGTCTCTGTTTGATGTCTGATTTGAGAGCAGATTACATTTTGTGATGGCTGCTTTCTTCACGACCATATGGCTGCCGAACAGAGCCAGCCATCGCTACATGCAATTTGTGGGAATTAGCAGCTGACAATATTGATTACAGACCGTAGTGAGAGCGCACAAGGACGACTGATTACGTAACACTCTCAGATCCGCTTCAGATGGTACAGGCAACACGATCATGGGCATCACAGACAATACTATTTAGGCTGTTGCAGCGACACTGGAACGGTTGAAAACAAATTGGCTCTCTTCGTGGTCATGGAGATTTCGGTCTTACTCCAGAATGGTGTCTTCAACCTCTGACGATGAGTGGCATGTTTGTGGTTGGTACGGTTGCGGCTCCCTGCACAGCAAGTGGTTCCTCGATGATATATTCGATGCTAAGGGAATGAACTCGAGGCTTCCAGCTGGCTGCTCATCAAGTAGAACTTTCAGTATTGTCTCAGCGGGTATCATGCTTGGATCATCTACGGCGCCATGGAAAATGCGAGGTATTTTTCAACGCATCAACAAGTCCACATCGTTTGATGGGACCGATGGGCACAATCATCTACCTACTACACAACGTGAAGATAGTTTCGGCTTTCGAACTCACCTGTTAGCGTCAAATTGTGCTTCAGAAGCTATATTGTGTCCTGTGGGTCCCTCCACATTAGGTGAAGACATATACGTGATTGCAATACAGTTCAGTTGTAGAGTTCAACTCATTTACAGGTCTACATAGCACAACAAAAGTGAACAAAAGGATCAGGAATGTAGAATTCTACCAATTTTATCCTTCATGTTAGCGCAGGTGCCTGGAGTCATGAGAATGTAGCATGCGAGACGTCAGGTAAAAGCACATCAAAGTTTTGAAGCTAGGGCCCTTTCCCCCCCAGCAAGTAGTAAAATGTCAAACATAAATAACATATGTTGAATGTTTAGTCATACTTTGCAAAAAGGTTACGTTCTTCACCGAAGAATCTACAGGATACGTTAATTATATATATTGGATGATTGGTGTTAGCCGTAGTTAGTCGTAGTTAATGTTGACCTGATACATAATACATAGAAAATCGCATGCACCAAATAATGTACTCATTAGATACATAATTCATCTCCTTGAGGCTACACACTCATAAGAACTATTTGTTTAAGTGAAGAAACTATTGTGTGTCATAGAATAACTAATTAAAGTTTTAAAATTTTATAGAGTTAAAATTCTGAACTAATCTAACACATCAATCCAACTAGATTCAGCCAATATTTAAGAATAAATTCAGCAATATTTACTTTGACTCTTCAATTGAATTCTTATCTACTTATTTTCTATGTATTGAATTAGAAATAAAAACTGAAACAATCTGAAACAAATTTAGTAAACTAGAGAATTCTATTATTAAACTGTATTTTTGAACAAACTGAATTAGAATCATACATAAAGTGAACATGACTGTTGATATATTCTTATTGTGCTCATTTGTAACATTTATCATTATTCTCGAATTTTTTTTAGCTTTAAGAATAATAAAACTATAGAAAATTCATTTCTAAAACTGAGATTTTTTAATCATAAAATTTGAATAATTAACTCGTGTTGTTAATAGAATTATATATAAAAAATCGACATTTGATTTTATTAGTTTTGATTGATTATTCATCACTTGATTTAGAACTATAAAACATTTGCTGTAAGAATTGAAATTTAGTCCTGTTGATATTTGATTTGATTTTTGCTCTATTTGTGCGATCATTATATGATTAACTTACAAGAATTTTTATATAAAAAATGTCACTCGTGTATTCAATTTCAACTATAAATACTAATTCAATTTTAACTTTTAAAAACTAATTGATCATGCTCAAAATTTATGAAATTTGAAATTATTGTATTTACCATCATATAAAACTACAATTTAAACCTATTTCATATAAAAAAATCAATTATCAAAATTGAATTTTTAATTTTTAATCAAAATTTAATTACATGTATATAACACGTATGTGCCAATCTTACAAATGAAAATTTAAAAAATTTGCATATTGTTATCTTTCAAGTTATAATCTTTTGATTTATCAATAATAATCCTTATCAATAATGATTGTTATTATATAATTTTGAAATCTGAAAAGACAAAAATTTACAATTAATTTGTGTTTATTTTTGAATATTTTTTTTAATTTTATTTAGAATTTTGAACTTCAAAACTCTTACGTTTTAATATTGAAGAAAATTTCAAATAATAGATATTTTAGATGAAATAAACATGATATTCAACAAAAATCAAATTTTGAATTTTCAATGTTAATATTAACATCAAGAATATGTTAATTAAATATTTCTGGCCTCATGAAATCATAATTATTTTGCAACATGTCCAGTTAATATAATTTTTTCACGGTAATTCTCATGTGTGTGCACGTTGAGTTTAGATTTGAGTCGGAGGCACGTTGTAGGGTCGGCTAATGTTGAGACGTGAGTTACGTTAGAATTGAGTTGACACTTTTCAGGTTATGTTGAATGCGAGCTTGAAGAACTGTCAGTTCTTCGAGTTGAGCCTTAGGTGTCGGGATTTTTCCCATTAGCTTCGACTCTTATTCTACTCCAGTGTAGTGAGTTTGGCTCGACTCGTGTACCTTGTGTTTCGACGATTATGTTATTATGATTTTACTCAAAGAACTGCACTTCGTGGCATTTGACAATGAGAGTTTCAGGTTTAGGTTGTAGTTGCATTTACTTTGGTTAGATTTTATAATTCAGGTTTTGGTTCTTGCTTTTGCGGATTAGATTTCTGCATGAAGTTTTTCGTCGTTGAGTGTGTCAGTCGTGGGTGTTGATTTGTGCGATGGTGATGTGGGGGAAAGCGTGACGAGAAATCTGTGCTTGTGTTCCTGAGTACACAAGCATCGGTTCACATCCTCTATATCATGGAAGAGCAGGCGAATATGAGTTGTCGACAAGTGGAACTTCGGACAGCACCAGAAGGATCAAAAAGCAGGCAAATAGGAGTTGCTGATAAGTACAACTTTGGACAGCACCAGAAGAATCAAAAGTGCACTCTCAGATTCAGGATGTTAGCATTGCTTGGAGTATTTCGAGGGTGACTTGAAACGCGAACAGAGGCTGCAGACTCGTGTATATATGGAGCAGGAGTGTCTGAAATAGAAAGTGCGCGGTGGCTCAAGTTTCGGGCAGAGATCATTCTCATCCACGAGCGCTGGCATAGGCACGTCGTTCGGTGCTCCGATGGCCAAGAAGCATTCAAGTGCATGCTCGTGCGTGAGTTGAGGATGTGGTCACTTCATCCTGCGAAACCGCAAGTATGGAGATCTGAAGAATCGTAGGCACAATTTGGAATTGTAGACAGTTCTAAACTCTTCAAAATTGTTACATCTTCACAGTGTCAATCGTTGTCATTAAAAACCGGAAGATCAAGCACTGAAAGTTACTGGTAGCTGGCGTATTGAGCTACTTTCAGACTTTCGAGGACCATCGTTGAGAAAGTGCATAGTGCAGACAGAAGCGCTTTGATGGCGGTCCGTTGTAGCTTCGGAAACACATGCGAATGAAAGGCCATCATTTTGGCATGTGGTTGCTGATGTCATTTGGTTCAAGATATGAGTTTGCGAAGAGCAAATCAGTAAACATCGTAGCTAAGACACAAGCATATAAGCAGATCAAGATCTGAGTCGAATTAAAACTGCTAGACAGAATGGGTTGCTATATCGTGGAAGTCGGGTTTAATTACTGAGGATACTCGGGAGTCTGTACTATGCATGCGTAGAACATCACTGAACCGGGAAATGAAGCACCAGAAACGCTCGAAAGGTAGAAAAGACTGCTTTTCTGAATCAAAGTGATATCTGAATTCGGGCCGAAGGAAAATTGGTACTGCTGGTTTCAGTATATCTTCGGGTGAACTGAAGTCTGAAATCGGACCACATTTTGGAGTGGAGTGAAGGAAGAAAGTTGCACTTGAAGCCAGATAAACAACTCAAAGATTCGCCACAACACTTACCAAATAGACTGTGGACTGTTTTGGAGACCAGTAGTTGCAGCGCTGTATTTCTAATTGTACCAAATAGAACCAATATTCTCTTCGATCGACTGCAGAGAAGCTTGCGTCTCTCAGCTTATGTTCATATCCGTGGTGAATGTATCTTGCAGCAACTCTTCTGGTTGTGGGTAAAGTTTTTCTTTCTGTAGATCAGTTAGTTGTATTGCTGGGAGCAAGCGGATGCCAAAACATCTCCACATATTCGCTGTACAATGTTCCTTTTTTCCTTGCACTGGAATAACTGAAGTTGAATGTGTTTGCCGGGTTGAGATCTTGCTCACTGCTTTTCTGTGTTAAATAGCAGTTGAGATCAAAAGCGTTTTCTATCTCGAAGGAACGTTCCTGGTTGAACTTACAGACTGCTGACATTGTACAGTCATTCATGTCAGAAGCCAGATTTGTACATAGATCAGCTGAAGCCATGAGTTTTCCACTGTAAAGTTGATGTCCCGCAGTTGGATAGTTGTTGTAAAATAGGTACTTGAGAAGTGATGTCAACCACTTTGCACAGCTTTGGAGAGCGTAGAATGTAGACTTTCTTGTATAAGAATCATTCTCTTTCTTAAATTAAAAGAAAAAAAGAAAAAAAAAAAGAGAAGAAAAATATTTTGAAGAGATTGAGAATTTGCACTCGTCTCACTTACTATGATTCTCTGGTAGTGAAAATATTGAATTTTTTTTTATTGATATCTCTCTCTTTTGTCTATGGGGAACAGTTAGGGTAGACATGTTTTTTCCTATTTGTTATATGTGTTGCACCTATTTGTAGTGTGAAGTGGATGTATGAGGCGAAGTACTGGACACCTCGATGTGTAGAGTCTCTTGGCGACTGAGTGGAAGAGGTGACATTGTAGGTGTTGGAGACGGAAGGGTCGATATCATCTTTGCAACGGGATGAGCGAGATAGCGCTGCCGGCGCGGTAGGCGAAGGATGATAGGAGGCGATGGAGTTTGACTCGGGGTCGCGATGCGAGGCGATGTTCCGTGTGTTGTGTTGTTCTGTGCTGTGTTTCATTTTGGCTGGAAATGTCGTTGCTAGCTATTTGCTGGTGTTTGGATCCTCTCCAGTCAGGCTTCTTGATGTGCGCCCATGTCTGGTTTGACGTTGATTTCTGGAGTAGTTTTACTCTAGTGTGATGTCGATAGTGCGGCTGGATTTGATCACTGGCGCCTATCTTTGTTTCTCTCATGGTGAGACTGGAGTGATGACCAGTGGACCATGAGAGTCTTCTTGCGGTGATGAAAGGTTAGGTTGCCCATACCCATAGTCAGTAGGGCTAGCAGCAGGTTAGTGCATGGACGAGGGCATGTGGAGTTGTGGCAGTGCTGCCAGTTGGTGAGTTAGTCATCACGAAGGAGTTTGGTGGTTCCGTTGAGGACCGTGGAGGATTTACGCGGAGTGGGTTGAGGTATCGGCTACCTCATCCTAGCGCAGCAGTGGTTGCAAAGGCACGAGGTGTGGCAGATAGCGGATCTTTGATGGTGATATCATCTGGTGTCTCACATTCGTGGATTGGGGACATGGACGGTATGTACGGGGCCATGAAGGGCCCACGGCGGTACTCTGGTACAGTGGGCACCATTGAGTTGGATGATTTCATCCATGAGTTTGACACGTGGTGCGATATGCAGTTCTTGCGTAACCCCACGTTGTTTACACCCTTCTTTGCATGGAAGGGGTTGTTTCAGCATCTAGAGGGGCCTCCCATGAATGACTATCATGAGTTTGGGAGAGAGTATGCTGTGGAGGATTGACGCATGGAGACGTCATTGGTCTCCAAACTATATGTCGATCACCCAGGGTGGTGTTGATACTAGTGGAGGTGCGAGTGGTAGCATCACCGATGGTACTAGTGGAGCAGGTACCACCAACGGTGCTGTTAGCGTTGCCATCATGAGTGGAGAGACTACTGGCGTACCTTCATTCAGCCTTATTCTTGAGTTCTTCAAGAGGTTGAGGAAGAACTATCAGGGCTGAGGACGGAGAAGTTGATGAGTCTCTAGGAGTTTGAGCAGAAGACTGGTGAGAGTCTTCAGGAGGCATACATTTGTATGCGGCGGTTGATCTCAGTTACTCACGGTGTAACTGAGGCATAGGCGGTTCAGTATTGGTACATGATACTGGACAGAGAGCTACGGCGGAGGGTTCGGGATGCTACCCTCTTGAGCGATATGTCACCGACATTGGCCTATGTGTTTGCTCTTTCTGAGAAGATAGAGCTTCACATAGTGGAGGAGAGAGTGGTGACATCTTCATTCGCTAGAGACACGACCACTACCCCTCGTGTCTTGCAGAGCACGGCACAGTCTAGACTTTGGTGGTGAAAGTGGTGGGGGTCGCGGAGCGCAGACACGACATCAGACGGCCGCTAAAGATATAGGAGCACGTGCACCAGTGCCGTCGTTTGCTGGTCAGCAGCAGGGACTAGCATGTTGGACTTGTGGAGGGGATCATCTGCAGAGAGATTGTCCCTAGGTGGCCGGAGATCGGAGTTCACAGGCCAGACCCCAGTCAGCACAGGTGGTGTGTGACCACTGTGGTCGAGCAAGTCATACTCGAGATCGGTGTTTTGACCTTCATCTAGAGTTGACATCTAGTGGTAGAGGTCGTGGTGGTGATGCTTCTCGAGGCCGATGTGGCCGTGGTAGAGGTGGTCGAGGTGCCGGTGTAGTTGGACGCATTGCAGCAAGTGCTACTTCGGTCACAGAGAGCGCGATGGCTGACCGGATTGAGTAGTTGGAGTAGAGTCTCGATGCTATGGCGACTTCTAGGGCGAGCACTTCCACTTCTTACGAGGAAGAAAATTTCTCCTATTTGGCGAGTGCCGCGCAGGTGAAGGCATCGGTTGCAATGACTAGAGGTATTGCGCGCGCTTCAGAGCCACTAGGGGCGACCGTGGAGTTGGACTCTCAGAGGGATGAGGGTGGACGACATGCCAGACTTCCTCAGTCATTTTTGTTGTTGTCCATGAGACCTGCACCACCTAGTGATCCTATTGGGAGGACTGAGACATCTACGTCACGTGTTGTGGACATTGACACACAATTTAGTGCAGTGATGCGGTTGGCGGCTTCAATGATGAGATGTCCATTATTTTCAGCTACGGAGCTGATAGACTCTGGGCTTGACTTGGCCCGTGTATTTCGTTCAGCAGCCACGTTGTGTGAATGTGAGAGTATCACTGCTACGAGTGCCGAGATAGGTGAGGCTATTGTTGAGGAGCTATCCTCTACGACGACATTGAGCGATGAGTCGACATGGCAGGCGGTAGCGGCGCAGATGGAGTCCTTACTAGCTCAACCAGCCATTGATCGTGAGAGGGTTGTCCTTGGTGTGTGTATGGTGGACAACTGGAGTGGTGTATTTCGCTTGGTGAGTGCTACAGAGCAGGTGTATGTCCCAGCGAGAGTGTTGTTGGATTCTAGTGCACAACCCTTGATGTTGGGCAAGACAGCCTGCATTAGTTTGGAAGTTTGGAGGTTCGATTTGAAGCCTTGTCCGTTCTAGATTCAGACATCACTCGGTGGCACCAGCGATAGGTTTTACATGATGACCAGAGAGTGCATATCAGTGCAGTTGAGGCATGATCATGCTTGTGATAGCTCGCAATTTGGAGTTCAGGCGGTAATTACATCAGCAGAGTCATATGATGTGCTTGTTGGTGGAGCTGTGTTATATCTGATGGGATTTCGGATGGATTTTGAACAGAGACGGTTGCTTATCGCCCTGGCCGGCAGTCCGGCAATGGACGTATGAGTGAGCTGGCGGTGAGATTTATTTCTCGAGATCGACCTCTTAGATCTTCTCCTGCGGTTTTAGCCTCCGTTGCGGGTTTGAGTGGAGTGCTTACACGGCCTGATGACTTGTTAGAGAGGAACAGGTCAGCCGATGATACTCCAGTCCATGAGGAGGTGGAGGAGATTGTGAGCCTTGCGGCGACAGTGTCATCACCGTTGGATGTACCACTTTGGAGTTCTTGCCTCGCATTACAGCAGGAGGCTGATCGGTTGGTGAAGAACGCCTGGAGTGAGGCCTCTTTACCAGCAGAGGCAAAGCAAGTCTCAGGTAGTCGGCTAGTATGTGGTCCTAGCACGCTATCACCATTAGTTACTACACCTATCGTATGGGAGTATTCCCAAGAGGTTGTTTGTTTGCTGGATCTTTTTGGGGGGATCAGCACGGGTTTGGCTGTAATGTTGCAGTCAGGTATTCTTGTACGTAGATACTTGTACGTGGAGAAGGACGAGACTGCACTTCGAGTTTCTTCACAACATGTCACACAGTTGATGCAGCGTTTTTCTTTGTTGTTGCCGCGATCAGCTATTCAAGGATACCAGAATGCGTTGCCTTCAGACATTTCATTGTTGGGGGCGCCAGACCTTGATCGAGTTGGACATATCAATTTGGTGATTGCGGGATGACCATGTCAAGGGCACACACACGCTGGGCATGGAGAAGGGTTGCATGACCCCAGATCTCGGATGTTTTGGGAGATGTTACGAGTGTTACGTCATCTCCAGGAGCAGCAGATACGTTCTCCAGCAAACATTATAGAGAACGTACCATTGTTGGATGACACTCGGGCTCAGTTGATGGCGAGTGTCCATGCGGTCAGGGCATGAATTGGAGTAGCAGTGTTGTTTGGATGCTGCGAGGGTTGGTTCACGTGCTCATCGTGCACGTTTATGGTGGACCAACCATGTGCCACGAGAGATATTGCGTCATGCGTATGATTCTGTGCATCGCGATCCTACACTCACCGTTGACAAGATCTTGGATATCTCTCGATACTCTCAGGTGGTAAGAGTTGTTGACATGTCACCTATGGCGTCGATGAACCGCGTAGGTCAGCATCGGATGGCTTTACCTACGTTAGTTAGTTATCCGGCATCACATGCATATCGTGATGATGAACCTGGACTACTGTGGAACAGTACCCTACATCAGTTGGTGGAGCCCAAAGCCGATGAGAGAGAGCGTGCGATGGGATTTATAACTAGTGTGACCGCGGCTTCTTCAGTTTCAGAGGCTTTGCGTTGTCAGGTTTTGGTTCAGGCTATGAACCTGAACTGCTTGACATGGATTGTGAGCTTGGGCTTGACCGAGCAACGCCGTTTGTGCGTTGATTTGGTGGTTGTTACACCACTTGTTAGCTCATTGCCTATCGGGACGGTAGTGGCAATGGTTGGGAGCGACAAGCGAGATATTCGTCTTCCTTGGAGTTCATGGGACATGACGAGAGGACTTGCTAGAGTGGCCCCCCATGCAGTTGGAGATGTTGGTCACGTGGAGTTTGCTACGAAGAAGGATACGGAGAGCCCTTCTTTGAAGGATGTGGCATAGAAACCAATGGCAGTATCGCCTCACTCTTGTGTGTCCATGGAGGAGGAGTGGGAGCCATTGATTGGTTCTCAGATCACCGGAGGAGAGAGACGACGGTTGACACAATTCCTACGTGACTATAGGAGTTGTTTTGCCTTCAGTATGAAGGAGTTGGGTACTTTGATTTGACCCGGCATGCGGATAGAGTTGGCTAGTGATACGGCAATCTTCCGTCGTCCCTGTCGATATAGTGATATGGAAAGGGATTTGATTCGGAGTCGAACGTTGGAGTTATTGGAGGCTGGGTTAGTGGAGTTGTCGCATGGTGAGTATGCTTCAGCCACTATTATGCCGGCGAAGAAGGATGTACATGGCAACTACACGGATAGGCGCATGTGTGGAAACTACCGTCCTATCAATCGGCAGACGAAGGCCGATAAGTATGTCATGTCTACATCTGAGGAGATCTTCGATGTGGTGGGACATGCGAGGATGTTTAGTACTTTGGATCTTTGGGCAGGATACCATCAGTTGCCGAATCGGGAGGAGGACAAGGCCAAGACAGCATTTTGGAGTGTCAATTCCCACTGTAAGGATTGTTTGTATTAGTGGCGATTCTTACCCTTTGGGTTGAAGAATGCACCTGCCGAGTTCCAGAGAGTGATGAACAAAATTCTAGCGGGGCTAGATTTCGTTAGATGTTACATTGATGATATCTTGGTGTTTAGCGACACGGTGAAGCAACACCATATACATTTGCAGATTGTGCTTGAGCGGTTGAGGGCTCATGGTTTGCGGTTACATCCTGGGAAGTGTAGGTTCTTCTAGGACAAGGTGGAGTACTTGGGTCATGTGATCTACCCATGTGGTTTGGGAGTTCAACAAGCAAAGGTGGATGCTATTGCGCGCATTCCTCGTCCAGCGGATATGAGTAGAGTTCGTGCATTCATGGGTTTGGCGAACTATTAACGGAGGTATATGAAGGGATTGAGCGCTATAGCGAATCCTTTGAACCAGTTGCTGAAGTCGGATCAGGAGTGGCAATTGGGAGATGAGCAGGTGAGAGCTTTTGTTGAGCTCAAGGCCAAGTTGGTGGCCGCTCCCATCTTGAGGAGACCTGTCAGAGGTCGTACATACTAGTTGCACACTGATTGGAGTATGTTGGAACTTGGAGCGGTGTTGACGCAGTGTGATGATGAGGGCAAGGAGTTTGTGGTTGCGTACGCTAGTCGTTCGAACAATGTAGCAGAGTCGCGGTATAGTTCGAACGAGGGAGAGTGTTTGGCAGCGATGTGGGCTGTGGCACACTTCCGGTGTTACTTGTTTGGTACAGAGTTCACCCTTGTTACTGATCATCAGCCGCTCAAGTGGTTGATGGAGTCCGACAAGCTCACATGGAAGCTTGCACGGTGGGCTCTAATCTCAAAGGAGTACGACTTTAAGGTGGTGCATAGGCATGGAATTGCGAACTTGGATGCTGACGGTTTGAGTCGGAACCCATGCACTAGCCAAGAGGATGACACTAGAGCTAGGTGGCATGGTGAGGTTGATGAGGAGATGGTGCCCGGTTGGCATGCATCTGATTTCATGTGTTGGTTACGTGAAGCCTCTAGAAGTGAGGACCACTTAACATCTTACTCTAGTCAGAGAGTAGATAGTTAGTCTTTGGATCCTGAGGTTGAGGATGGTGGTGTGGATTAGCGTGATGTTCAGGATGATGTCTTGGTGTTGGAGTTCCTACGGACCAGTATGGTGCCAGACACAATGGGTGCCAAGGAGCGAGATCGTGTTCTCCAGCGGGCGAAGACATACCGATTGGAGGGATCACATGTTCTCCGAGTGTGGGAGGACGGTAGGGTACGAGTAGTACCCCATCCATCTCACAGAGCACGCATTGTGAGGCATGCTCATGAGGAGTTGGGACATTTTGGAGTGAAGCGTACGTACAACTTACTCCTTGGTCAATATTGGTGGTGTGATATGCATACGCAGGTACAGCAGTTGGTATCACGTTGCATGGTTTGTGATCGAGTGAGGACATCGTTGAATGCCCCGACACCATAGTTACATCCCTTATCTATCATGGGATTGGGTTACCGTTGGAGTTTAGACTTTGCTGGACCACTGCCTTTGATTATACGACATCATCGGTATGTGTGATGATGGTGAAGCATTTCTCCAAGTGGATTGAGTTGGTGGCATTACCTGACAAGGCGAGTGAGGGAGTAGCGTATGCTTTTCTTGACATGGTGCTTAGTCACTTTGGTGCACCAGCTGAGGTGTTGACCGATCAAGGGACAGAGTTCCAAGGTGAGTTTCTGGTCTTGTGTGACAAGACGCTGATTGATCACCAGACTACTTTCCGAGATCATCCAGAGGCGGATGGTTTGGCTGATGGTTTGGCTGAGCGGGTTGTACTGCAACCTCCGGGCTGACTCTCACTCAGGTTTACCTCTGATGGCTTTGCGGTAGCGCATCATGGTTCTAGAAGACTAGGATTCATCCTCACACTAATGTCCCAAACACCTTCTCTCACAAACTCTCCATGTATCACTCCAACTCACACACAAACTCTCCTCACATCACTCTCTTCACACAAACGCAAACACACGTCGATACTCCAAGATACTCAAAAACTTCACTCCTTCATTCCTGAAACAAGTCCTCACACATGACTCTCCAAACTTGCTTGAGAGGTGCTACTCTACCTCTCTATTTATACTACTTGAGAAGTTACCATAGTAACATGTGGTAATTTCTCCTAACTTACTTTTACCTAGGTAAGTTTGACTAACCCCCTATATGTGGCAACATGCCATTGGCCTACCTAAAACTTCTAGAAGCTTCCGGAATCCAAGGTTGAGGTGGCGACATGCCATTGGAAGCTTTTAAACTTCTACAAGCTTCCTAGCCACTAAGTCAACATTAGACTTAGTCTAGCCAATCATCTTTCATACATTTAGTTAAACCAATCAAATCCAAGCTTCTAGTCAAATATCTAATCCTTTGGAATCTAGAACTTTTGTATAAGACAAAATAGAAGTGCTCACTCCTTATAAAAGACAAAATAGAAGTGCTCACTCCATTCTTCTAGAACTCCGCTAATTATTCCGCCAACTATAGACATGGTAGCTAAACTTAGTCATGACTAGATAAATTTAGTTATAACTAATAAGTTTAGTCATAACTAGCTAGTCTTAGCTATGCCTTGGCTAATCATCCTTAATCACTTGACCAGTTTTAAGACCTAGTACATATGTGCAACACCCGGTCTTACAGTACAGACGGCGAAGAGAGCGTTGCGCAAGTATGACCTACAGAAGGGGCATCTTGGGGACTAGGATTTTCAGTTACCATGGTTGGCCATGGGATATCGATTCAGTCGTCAAGCATCCTTGGCTTCGTTTTCACCATATTTTCTATTGTACGGCCGAGATCCAGACTTGCCTGCAGCGATTCGTCGTGAATCTAGCGAGGTGGTGAACCTTGATGATCCAGATATGTGGATGAGAGTGTGTTCTCAACGTGCAGTGCTCTTTCGAAAAGTTATGCCTGCAGCCTTTAAGAACCTTGTGATTGCTCAGCACATGGGTACGTTGTGGTATGCAACTATTCGAGGAGGAGGTCATTGACCATCAATTCGTAGGTTCCGTGCGAGAGATTACGTCTATTTACAGCAGACTGCACCGACTATGTTGGATGTGATGGCAGGACGCATTATCTTGCTAGTGCGAGAGGTGTTACTTTTTGGAGTGCTCATGTTGAAGGGTCGTGACGATGTCGTTTTGAAGGATCATGTGCGCAACTGTGCACCATGCCACTTTCCAAACGTGGATGGTACTATGGACTCAAGCCTGGCGATTGTACGTGCCGGCTTGAGGTGCATGTTATGTGGGTCAGCTAATCAGGCGGCCAACATGTTGGTGTGTGATAGGTGTTCTAGGGGATGGCACATATTGTGCCTGACTCCACCTATCGACGTTGTTCCTACTGAAAGGTGGGTTTGTCCTCGATGTACTTCAGAGGGTAGATGACTTGATCTTCACATGTTATGAATTGCAGATAGGCGACTAATGATGGGGCTACATAGCACCCGGCCTATTGGTTCGCGCACCCATTAAGGTGCATAGCATGTAGTTGTAGATAGGGCTACCTGGGAGTTAAAGGGACCTGACCGCTAGCTAGAAGGCAAGTTGTGATACCTTTGTGTGTGTACACTCTCGTTACTTATGTATGTATGTGTGAGTTGTGAGTAGAGCATGTCAGCGATGTATGATAAATGGCGATACCGAGTTGCACGACAGCTTTCACGTGTGTGCACGTTGAATTTAGATTTGAGTCGGAGGCACGTTGTAGGATCGGCTAACGTTGAGACGCGAGTTACGTTAGAATTGAGTCGACACTTTTCAGGTTATATTGAAGGCGAGCTCGAAGAACTGTTAGTTCTTCGAGTTGAGCCTTAGGCGTCAGGATTCTTCCCATTAGCTTCGACTCTTATCCTACTTTAGTGTAGTGAGTTTGGCTCGACTCGTGTACCTTGTGTTTCGACGATTATATTATTATCTTTTTAGTTGTGATAACTTTGTGAGTGTACACTCTCGTTCCTTATGTATGTATGTGTGAGTTGTGAGTAGAGCATGTCAGCGATGTATGATGTATAGCGATACCGACATATTTTCATATTTTCTTGTTGGTTTTGTTTTGAATGTCTATAATCATGTATTTTGATTTGAAAGTCATATGAAAATGATAAATAACACTATGTGAAAAATCAAAACCGATAAAAAAAACTCTTTGCCAGCATTCATGTTACAATTTTAAAATATTGTAACCTATAAAAAAATGAATATTTTTTCTTGAGTATTATTTTTTATTATAGATATTATTATGGTATAATATTAAAAAGTACACAAAAAATTGGTAATCATTAATTTGACATAATTCTTAAATCTACTTCTGATGAAAATGTAATTCCAAGGCCTTGCACTGCCAAGGACTGTGCGCAACAACGGTGAATTTGACTTCAGGTCTAAGGTGGAAGTCAAATAGCCAGTAACACTCTCCTACGCAAAAGGTTTTACTTTTAAAAACATTTGACTAATCAGATAAGGGAAGGGACATATCGAATATCAGGTTCAACCAAGTCCAAGGATCCGGATGCCATGAGTCAATAGAATAAGTTATATATATATATATATATATATAGAGGTTAAGAGGATCTTTGGATTTCACATAATATGCCACAAGCCTCCGGTCTTAAGAGGTTGCGGAAATGCAACATGTTCGCGGTCTTTGAGACCGCGAACAAAGATGAGCTCAAGGACGCTTGACTTTATTCTCTCCCACTAGATCTCACATGGTCGTGCAAAATATAATACGAAAGATACATATATTTTTACATAATAATACATGTAAAAATGTTGAAATTTTGTATGCATATTTCAAATATTCGTCCGACATGAATTGTAAATTTCAAATGTATAAAAAATGCACATATAAAGCATACTGTAGTATTTAGAAAAGTTACTCTTCACTTATATGAGGACTTTGATGTTTATCATAAAGTGATGATTAACGAAGTCTAAAATGTTGCAAACATGTAGGAAGCTAAAATTGGAAAGAAAATTGGAAATATTTAAAAATTTGTGGTTAAGAAAAAATTTTAAAAAGGAAAATATTAAAGAGGTAAATTTACAATCATTATCAAAATAAATGCAAATTGCTATTAATTCTTCTAGCCTCCTCACTGAGGCAATTTCAATTTGTTAACTTCGGTAAAAACTATGTAGAAGTTAAGCAAAAGAAATATGGAGAATACTCTAGCATTCAATTTCTTTCGTCACCAAGCACGGTCAACGAGAAAGTTTCTAAATATATTTTAGAAAACATTTCGTCACTGTGTCATACAATGCTTGGAGCAGATTTAGTGTTTAGAATGTTTAAAGCAAGTGACAATGACCACACCGACCGGATTGGTTTTTGTGATCTCAGTAGAATTCTTGGAAGTCTTGGTATATAGTGAACAGTTTTCTTTTGAAGTCTTCTAATTTTGACAGCAAAACAGATTTTTTTTTTCCAAAATTAAAAGATTTGAAGAAGGATTACGTCTATTTGAATTTATTTTCCATATATGTTACAAAAGGGTGAAAATGGAGAATAATTTATGACAAGACACATAAACATGACATGACATGAGAGTTATTGGAGTAAGAAGTTTGATGACTTTTGGGATAATATCAATGATCTTTCCAATGCATGTTGTTGGCCTTATAGATAACTCATAATAGATCATAGATAAAATATTCAAATTGAAAGAGTGAACGCGGTTGTTACAATAGGGGAGGAGATTCATTCAACTGCGTTCTATATAGCGAAGAGCAATTAAGTACATCGAATACTATACTATATTATGATGTAGTATGATGTTCGGCGTTTAGCGGGGACATACAAAACGAGGTTTTGAGGCATTTAGGAACAGGTTTCCGATGGACAGACTTGACAACGTCGTTGGTCGTGGGCCAGCGTCAAAGCTGAGAATGAAGAAGATACGGAAAAAGGCTAAGACTCCGTGAGTGCAGCAGATTGGCGCGAAAGGAAAAAATGGCGGGACTCTCCCGCCTGTCACTTCTCCCGAATTCCGCGGTCGACGAACTCCTCTCTCTCTTGCTTCTCGCGGATTTCGAAATTTTCTCAGTCACCACAGCGAGAGCGAGGCGCTTTGGTTGCGAAGGTCAGAAGTCCGGTCGAGGGTTTAGACAATTGCACGAGATTTGGAAGAAGCTTGTGGCAAGTAGTCTCTTTGCGTCTGGAATTGGAGGCTGAGGGTACGCCTTGCGATGAATTCATAGTTCAAGTTTCATTTTTTAAAAATCTGGAGCTCGTCCAGAGGCGTACGGCGTCGGAGCGATGTCTGTCTCCGCGAAGCATCCGAAGTTCACGGAGGCGCACGGGAAAGGGCCTCGAGCATGCATTCTGTGGGATAATCAGGGTCAAGATATCATAACTGCGGGTGCTGATGCGCGACTTCTTATTCATAAATCCGGCGGGGAATCCTTGACTCCAAGCGTTCTGCATCAAAAAGCCGTCACTTCCCTGGCATTGTCTCCGAATGGCCTTCTTTTGGCATCAGCTTCGCTTGATCACTCTGTCAAGCTTTATTCATATCCAGGTATGCACACAGAGCAGTGTTTAGCTTCCGCTCCCAAACTGATGATTCGGGGAGCATTCAAGTCAGGATTGAATGGCATTAGAAGAAAAGGATGGACTTCACATCTTTTATAACAAACCCACCCCACCCCACTTCACCTGGTCTCGTTGTCATCTCGTCGAGGTTTGGTTCATAAGGATGAAATGATCGTATGTGAGCTGTGCGATTGATAGTCTGCAAATTCTCACTAACACTGTCACGTGGCGTTTGGCAGGTGCCACATTTCAGAACAATGTGACAAGATTTAGCTTGCCAATTCGTGCTCTTGCGTTCAGCGTCACTGGCGGACTGCTTGCAGCAGCAGGGGACGATGATGGTATTAAGCTCATCAGTACGGTGGACAATTCTATAGTTCGGGTGATGAAGGGGCACGATGGGCCCGTTGTTAGTCTTGCATTCGACCCGAAAAATGAATTTCTTGCATCTGTTGACACAGATGGCACGGTCATATATTGGTCTTTAGACACAGGGGCGAAAGTTCACACACTCAAGCATGCTGCCCCCGACGTGGATCTTGAAGACCCGTGCGTGAATCAGATAGCATGGCATCCAAGTGGTGATGTTCTGGCTGTCCCGGGCCATCAGTTTGACGTCGTCATGTATGACAGAGATACAGCCGAAGTGCACTTTCGAATGAGGGGTGGTCACAATACGTCTATCGGATTCCTGGCTTGGTCTCCGAATGGGAAATACCTCGCTACCACAGGTGAAGACAGGAAGGTTATGCTCTGGGACGCCGAGAAAAAGATAGACCTGGATAGACTGAAAGTTCTCTCACAGGTGTGTGCCTTAGCATGGAAGCCTACAGGGAATTCTCTGGCACTTATTGATGTCGAAGGAAGGTATGGTGTGTGGAACGATGCCATTCCAAGTCATCTAGCTTCTCCGTGTGATTTAGAGCAGGTGAGTTCATTAGTCACTAGGCAAGAGCTCCTGCATTTCAGTGATGATGAAGCCGAAGAGAAAGCAAGTGCGTCGGACAGTGAAGATGAGATTATTGGAGCTGAGGTGGATCTGATGGACGACGAGAGCGATGAAGAAGAATCTATGTTGAGAAAGGAATTTGGAGATTCAAAGGCATCCAACGGGTTAACTCGTAAGGTATCTCAGGGCAAGGATTCAGCTTCAGTGAAGGTGAAAGAGGGCAGGATTGATTCTCTTAACGACACAGTACCTCGGCAGCATTCTAGCCACAAACCGATGCCGGAGAAGCAGCCTGCCTTTCAACCTGGAGTTACTCAACAGACGGTTGGGACGAGAAGATTTTTGGCATACAACTTACTGGGCTGCATCATCACGTCTGAGGGTGACGGTGTAAATCACGTTGAGGTGGGTGGTCTTGCTTTCTATTGGAATGTCACTAGTTCACTTTTCGGACTGGATAAGCCAGCATGCCTTCGTTCCTCTGTTGTACGTTACGTGACGAAAGTCTCCATGAAACTGAATTAGTAGCTTGGGTATGATCAGTCGATGATGATTTGTTGCGTATGGCACGTGCTAGAAGCCTTCGTCTATTATTTAGGCCCCTCTCCAGTCCTGCTTGTCTAAGCATCGTTCTTGATGTCGACGATTGTGACATTGCTAAATTCTTCCCGCACTGTTGTACCTTTCATTAAGTTTGGACTTATCTTGTGTTTTCAGCCTTTGAGGACTGTTCCATCATCTGTGTGCTCACACCCTCGTCAGTTTTAATTTAGTGACCTATCTTCGACGTGTATTTTATGCATTGCCTGTTCGGCTAGTAAATTCCGACTTCAACTTCTTTGCTCTATAAATCGCAATTACATTTGATATAGAAGAGGCTGCAGACCCTTTTTTTCACCCAGCAACTTAGAGGTATTACTTAGTTATGCCTCATACACCTTGACTTATCTAATATTCGATCGCAGTTTTAGACTTACGGCGCCCACTTTCGCCTCGAGTCAGTCTCAAATGCACCCATCGCTTGCCTGAGAACCAGACAACTGGAATTCTCATTTCTGATTCTGTACAACTCTGTTTTCATGCTTGATTCGTCGGTCTAGTTGGCTAGGATAGTTGGCTCTCACCCGAGTAACCCGGGTGTAAGTCCTGGCTACAGATTTCGGGTTCACTTAAATCACCCGGAAGGGTACAATTCCGTTGCGAAAATTGTGCCCTCCCTGTCCTTCACCTGTCCTTTCTGCATTTGAATGCCTGATCGGGGTTCGCATCGTGCTTTCTGTCCAAAAAGTCTCTTTCTCTATTGTATTTTCTAAATACAGGATTCCTTCTTTCCTTTTCCCCGCAGTGGATGGTTCACGAGGGCTTCCTCTAGTAATGAAGGACGTTCATTTGGCGCCCGTGCGCGGGACATAATTCTTGGCTGAGTCCCTTGCCTTTCTGTAGCGCCCGCCTTTGTTCATCTCTAGGTAGTATTTCCATGTCGAGGAACGTGTGCGTGGTTGTCCAAGCATGGAGCAGTTGCCATTACCGTAAAGTCGGAAGCTCACTATTACTTCAGCATTGTCGTGAACAACATGGGTCGCGTAGCGCAGCGGATTAGCGCGTCAGACTTCGGATCTGAAGGTCGGGGGTTCGAATCCCCCCGTGATCGGCGTTATTGTGAAACTCTGAAGCAGGATATCACCATTTTGCCAGCATCGTCGGATGGAGTGATCCATATCTCCTGGAATTGACACCCCCTGGTGGTATTGTTCGAATCCCCCGTGATCGGCGTTATCGTGAAACTTTGAAGCAGGATGTCATCATTTTGCCAGCATCGTCGAATGGAGTGATCCATATCTCCTGGAATTGACACCCCCCTGGTGGTATTGTGCGAGGATGAGAGAGTTTGAAGAAGGTCCTCCCCATTTTGCCAGCATCGTCGGATGGGGTGATCCATGTCTCCTGGAATTGACACCCCCCTTGTATTGTGCGAGGATGAGAGTTATTTATGTTCACTCCTCTTTCTTGTTGTCGAAGTTGTCAATCACGAAGGATGGGTGTAAGGCGCTATTCAATCCCTCACAGAGACTTTCGCGAGAGAATCTTGCCTATCGGATGGTACCTGATAGTTGTAATAGCGACCCAGTTCGATCCACTGTAGGATCACAACTGGGTTTGCTGAATTTTATCAACTTCTAGTCCGCGAACATTAACCTGAAGAACCAAATCGCAATCATGTGGATTCCTTTTGTTTAGCTGTCGTTTAGCGAGAGTCGATGAGGTTGAGTTTCCCATTTTTTTCGGGAACTGTCACCTGTAGTGAGCGTCTGTAGTTCCGCCAAAGTTCAGCTTTGGCATATCTAACATGGTCTCTTTTTCACCAGTTTAGCTATCAGCAGTTTATTCAACTGTTGGTGTTGGTTCCGAGAAAATTTGGCTGTAGACAGCAGTGCACAGTGTTAACTTCTAACCATGAACAACTCACCCTTCAGTAGGCATTTTGCTATCGCGTAATGCTAGTAGAGTTCTGTCTTCTTACTTGGCACTTGGCCCTGTGCACAATCTATCCCAATAATTTCACTTACCCTCAGTCAGGAAGGAGTATTGCCTTACTCTTGACGGATATGGTGACTCCGGATCCGAATCCCAAGATTTTCGCCAAATTCCTAGTTCTAATGTCTCTACTTTTACCTCACATGTGCAGTCGAACGTTTGAGTACATAGTCGTGATTTGTATCTCTTCTCTTCAGGAATACTTGTCGAGTAGCTTCCAAATAAATCCCATAAAGACTCGACCACATGTACCCACAGTTCAATTTTACACTCTGGCAATGGATCTATTGTTTATTTGGTCTAATTATTGCTCAATACACCAGGTTGAATTTCATGATACTAGTCGAGGTCATCGAATTGCGCCTCTGGCGGATTATTTCGGGTTTACTATGGCAGCCCTTGGTGAAAAGGGAAGCGTCCTTGCCAACCCGCAGAGAGACAAGACACCGAGTACTCTTATCTATCGCCCCTTTGCCAGCTGGGCGAGCAACAGCGAGGTTTGCTTCTGACTTTGAAAGACAATAGAGTTGTTGTATTGGAAGGATCCGAAGTAATTCAGCATACGTCTGGAGATGGTCGCTCGAACATCTGATTACCACTTTTGACGAAGAAAGGTTTCTCTCGGTTGTCTTGAACATACCAGTGGTCAATGCGCTTTACCCCAGCCGAAGAAGTTAAGGCTGTAGCCGTCGGGGATGGATGGGTTGCCGCCGCGACAAGCTTGGATTATCTTCGGATATATACTGAATCTGGTCGACAGGTACTGACCTTAACTGTCGAGCAGTTTGCTCCGTGGTAGGGTCTATAATAGCCAGCATATCATCAAAATTACAACAAGCCTTTTCAAGCTTTTTCCTCATGACTCTTACGCATCACCATGTTTCTTTGTCTTGCTTTTTCCAATTGTGTATGCTCTTACATGGACTTTGCAGAAACACCTGTTCTCTTTGACAGGTCCAGTCGTGGCTATGACAAGTTATCAACAGCATCTTGCGGTTGTAACTCATGCATCAGATCCTATGGAGTCAGGTCAGCAGGTATCTTCCTATCCAGGATATGTGGCTCACATGCTCTATGCTGGTTGATAGGAGATAAATGATGTCATAGAACTCACCAGAAATATCAAAACCGCATGACGTCTATATACTTCAGACTGGGCACACGTAATAACTTTTACTGTATCCATTCACGTAGGTGATGAAATACATCGTACTAGACTTGCGCACCAATCAGCAATTGCTGACTGGCCCTCTTGCTATCACACCTGGAGCTACTCTAACGTGGTTGGGGTTCAGTGAGAGTGGATCTCTCAGCTCCTTCGACTCAAAGGTGAGAACACGCCTTATCAGAAGTTGATTTGATTTGTTCGTAATTCTTCCTGTGTGGTCAGTATTCTCTGAAGGGTAATTGATATCGATTCTTTTTTCATGCAGGGCGTACTGCGGATTTTGAGTAGGACCTTTGGTGGGTGCTGGGTTCCTATCTATAGGTAATGTCCGAAGTGCTTTACTTTTGAAAAGGCATCTGATACGTCTTAATCAACACTAAGAAACACATGCGTCAAAGTGGGGACTTGAATTTCGCGATTTGAGGCGAATGTGAACTAAGTCTGCTTGTTTCGGGCGATATTAATTCTCTTCGTACTACGGCTGTCTACGGGGACCGTTCATAAAGTGTTCCTGCAGAGCAACAGAGCAATGGTGACACAACTTGGATGGTCGGACTAAATGAAACACAAATTTTTTGCATCAAATGCAAAGTACCTGAACTTCAACCTCAAGTAAGTCTTTTTTAGAATCTCCTGCGTTGGACTTCAATTTGTTCCTTCAATGTGCTCTCTTTGAGCAAGAAGTTCATGCCGAAATAAAAACCATGCTGTACACCAGGCATGGAACATGAACCTTACTTGCTTTCTCCATTTCGTTTCCATTTTGCAGGTCCATCCGAAACCTGTTCTGAGTATTTTAAGCCCCATGCTGCCTCTCGCACATTCCGATCTTGGAGCGACGGAATTGGAAAACGACCTTTTGTGCAAGTCATTCCTCCTTGAAGAGGTAGGACGGCCTTGGATTTTTAGGTTGGAAGCTGTTGTTTTACTCTGAATTGGTGCAAAATTTCGATATTTGTTGGTAAGCGAGCTGACTAGGGACGGCTGCTTCAGACGAGGCTACGAGCGGACGAAGCAGCTGATAGAGGAGAAAAAGATGACGACGACGACGAAGAAAAAATCTTGAGAACAGAAGCTGAACAAGACCGATGCCTGCTGCGTTTGATAGCTGCTTGCTGTCATGGTATCATTCTGAACTAGCTTAAACGCCTTGAGCAGATCAATTTTTCGATTGCCGTTATGAACAAGGTCTCATCACTTACACCACCCACAGGTGACAAACTGGCGAGAGCTTTGGAACTTGCAAGCATGCTCTCATTACACAAGTCCTTGGAGGGTGCAATCAAACTGGTGACGGCCATGCGCTTGCCGACATTAGCAGAGCGCATGAACACATTGCTTGAGGTACGGCCACAGAAACCATGCTCCATCCTTTCAACTGTAAGCGATTAACAGGCTGACCTTTTCATCAATTGCTAGACATAACGTGGACATGGTTGATTAAACTTTCTCGTGCTAAATCTCTTCGCAGGAACGAAGAAAGGTCGAGAAAGCTGCTGCTGGCCCTCCGCCAACTAGAGAACCAGTATTTCCGAGATCTTCCCTTCTGCGGCTAGATGGACCTCTAAGTGGGCCCCAAGTACATAAGTTATCATCTCCAGCATTGCCCGCCAAACAAACTCTCCCTACAACCGAACCTTTTTTGGAGAACTCCAGAACCGTACCTGAAGCTTCCGTAAGATCCAGCGATGACAGTTCGGCACAAAAGGTAGTCTCTGTCCACACGAAAGCTAAGGAAGTGGAAAGGAGCAACTCGCAGCAAACACCGGGAGCGAGTGACGACGGGAGATGTCCTGAGGTTCCGTCTTCCAGCCCATTAGCCAAACCTGTCAACCCATTTGCCAAACCCAAGCAAGCAGAAGGCAGTTCCTTGGGGGATGGACTCTCAACGTTGACTGCCATAAAGAATTTGCAGGTACAAGGTGGCGGGAAAAGAAAGAACACTGCCGTAAAGGAAAAACGGTCTGATAAGAAACCTAGGAAGATACCCAAAGCTACCTAGTTGCCAGATTTCATATTGATGAATAGTCATTGTCTGCACAAAGTGCTTGTATATTCTAAGTAGACCTGATCAATATCAAGTCTTCGCACAAAGTGCTTGCATCTTCTGGTTGATTAGAACACCTCATGCACGTGGTAATGTCCAAAAAACTTCTTACGCACACGCGTTGGTCAATAAGGGTCGCGTTCAAATCAGGTTGATGTGTGCAGGATTTCGATCTCGAAGCGCACCTCAGCAAATCAGACAATCTAGAGCAGAACCCCGATGTCTACACGACGAATTATTTGGCAAAGGTCTGCATAGTTGATTATAGCCATGTTTCAGATTTGTCCGGGATAGCGAAGAAGAGAGGAAGAGCAATCTCAAAGAAACGAGATACTAATCAATCATATCTAACCAATTCTTTTGAATGAAGACAGGCGGCCGTTCTGACTGGGGAGTAAAAGTCGTTCTGAAAACTCATCTCACCGAGGAGTGCTGTAGCGAGGGCACGTGAATAGAATCTGCACTGTGTAGACATGAGGAACGTCCTCTGTCCTCTTCGGAGCACGTCAGGTGGATGACAAGTCAGATGATTCCGTCATCCTACCTACACCAAAATAAACTTGAGCTCACGATCATAAAGACGAGACGTTTTTACTAGGGAAAGACCATAGAATCCAGCTGCGTGACTCAAAAGAGGCTATAACAACACATGGGCGTGGAGTATTGACCGAAACAGCATCATCTAAATATAGTCAGAATCCAATATATTTTTTGGGTGTAAAGGCCTGCGGGGAAACGGATTGTCAAGGGAGGCATGCCGTATCGATATTCAATAAAATAATGTCGACTCATCTGGCAGGTCTAGATGAAACACCACCCTAAACCTCGGGTACACGAGTACTGCTGTGTCGAGGTAGAGCAGGTGCACTGTCACACGGCAAAGACGTGGCTATGTTCGTGCTGCAGTGGCAAACTAGGACACTTCATCGGTAAATCGATGACACAGGCATGAGAGAACCATTGTCTCTCTCAAAGGGGGATCTGACTTGCATACCTGCGGTCAAATAATCGTTGTTCTGAGCTCTGCACTGTCATACGAAGTCAACTGCTCACAACATCATGGTCATGTCTAATGCGAAGTTTCTCACCTTAAATATAATATTTGCGCTATACCATGATTTTCTGATCTTGCAGTCAGAAGGAATTGTGAACAGATTATACGAAATATAAACGCAAGAACTTTACACTTGTTGACAATTTGAATAGTTTCTGTCATTGCATGTGAAGATTCCTATGGAGAGTTACATGTAGAGGAATGATAACTCTTTTTTCCTTCACCAAAGTCAACTCAAGTGCTCTCCATACCACACGAAGAGAAATGCTGAAAGACTTTTGCGATTATGTCGGCGACATCGAGACGGTTTCTTCTTTTATTAGACGCTTCATGCTGAGTTTCATACAGCCGTTCTTACAAGAAGATTGGATAATTCCGTCGAAGCGTTTCATTCACTCGTGAGAGGACTTGCTTTAACGGCATAGGTTCAAATTTCACCCGAAATACACTGTAAGTAAGATTGCTGCTTTATCCGTTCATAATGATGTGAAGATTCTCCACCACCAAAGAAGGATTTCGACATTGAGATAGTATCTGACATATTTGAAGGCTAACCAATGCGAGCTCGCAAACTAATATCAGACTTTCCATAAAGTAAAATATGTGCTCGTGACGTACAATGGGACATGTGAAATAACATGACATGATAGCATTAAACGCCGATGCCTCCGATCGTGTCTATCTTATAAAAAATTAATGTCGAAGTACATTTGATCCTCCCTACAATCACTACTATTTACTATTCTCTGATCGGCCGTATGCGCAGCGCTGCCTGCTGTGGTCAGCCAGAACAAAGCCAGGAGGATTTAACGTCAAATTTTGGAGTGCCCTAATTCAAATTAGAAGCAATCATTAGCAGCACGACATGCTAAAGCTGAGCGCCGCTTAAACTGCTGAAGTTCCCCAAAGTTTATATTGCTGAAATTTTACATCGATTCGTGAGCAATAGTAGCGATCAGGACGTTCGGGTCAACTCCTCTGTGCTCTTCACCGACGGTAAAAGCTGATGGGAGAGATGAATTCCCCGACATTTGGCTTAAGGCAATCCAGTCAGGATCGCCCTGCAGCTTCCAGTTGTCAGGAACACGGAACTGTGCACAGTTCAGAGCCAGAGTAGAATTTTGTTTCTTCGCGAATCCAATTTGACACTCCCTGAATCGGGTCAAATAACGGTTCCAGGCCCATAATTCACTTACAACTTCTGTAAGAGTGCATGAATGCAATTTGCCCCTCGGACCAAGAAGGAGCCTACATGTTTTAGACACACAAAACTCCTGACCTACTACAAGTCAAGCAGCGAGTTACGAATCACCGACCGCCATCAAGCAGAAACAATTTCGAAGGATGCTCCAACTGGTTTGAGCTGCAAAAGAGGACGACCTCTATGAATTTCACGGCTTTGAACGATCCGCCACCCACCAAGTGCGACGAATCTGACAGCAAAGCCCCCAATCCATACAGGTCTGAGATGGCCTGAAAGATGAAGCCAAATGGAAGGCAAACGATCATCTCCTTCCCCGCCGCGTGGGCCTTATGCAGAGAGTCTGGTCTTCAAATCGTCCGCAACTGCATCGATGAACTCTTCCGTGTTCAAGTACTGCTCCCTCGTGGTCTTCGGTCCGTGGACAAGGATCGCAAGATCCTTGGTGAACTTTCCCGCCTCCACGACGCCGACGCAAGCATGTTCCAGCTTCTCGGCAAACTCTCCCAATTTTGCGTTGTCGTCGAGGACAGCCCGGTGCGCAAGACCCCGGGTCCACGCGAAGATGGACGCAATGCTGTTGGTGCTGGTCTCCCCACCCTTCTGGTGAACCCTGTAGTGTCGGGTGACAGTTCCGTGGGCGGCCTCGGACTCGATGGTTTTACCGTCGGGAGCCATGAGCACGGACGTCATCAGACCCAGTGATCCGAATCCTTGGGCGAGCATGTCGCTCTGGACATCTCCGTCGTAGTTCTTGCAAGCCCACACGTATCCACCGTCGCTCTTAATGGCGTACGCCACCATATCATCGATGAGGCGGTGCTCGTACCAGATGCCGGCTTCCTTGAACTTACTCTCGTACTCGGCCTCAAAGACTTCTTGGAAAATGTCCTTGAATCTGCCATCGTACTTCTTCAAAATTGTGTTCTTGGTGCTGAGGTACAAAGGCCAGCCCTTGGAGAGAGCCATGGTCATCGAAGACTTGGCGAAGGCGCGGATCGACTCATCGGTGTTGTACATGGCGATAGCCACACCACCCTCACCCTCGAAATCATAGACATCTAGCTCGGTCGGCGAGGCGCCCCCTTCGGGAACGAAAACCAATTTCAGCTTTCCGGGTCCCTTGATCACGGTATCCGTGGCGCGGTACTGATCCCCAAAAGCGTGCCTTCCAATGCAGATCGGGGTGTTCCAGCCGGAGACCAAGCGGGGGATGTTCTTGCACACAATTGGCTCGCGGAAAACAGTTCCATTCAAAATGTTTCGAATGGTTCCATTGGGACTCTTCCACATAGCCTTGAGCCCGAACTCCTTGACGCGACCCTCGTCGGGGGTGATGGTGGCGCACTTGACGGCGACGTTGTACTTGAGAGTGGCTTCGGCGCTGTCGACGGTCACCTGGTCGTCGGTGGCATCGCGGTGCTCGATGCTGAGATCGAAGTACTTCAGGTCGATGTCCAGAAAGGGGAAGATCAGCTTGTCCTTGATCATCTGCCAGATGATTCTGGTCATCTCGTCGCCGTCCATCTCCACGATGGGGTTCTCGACTTTGATCTTCTCGAAAGCCATGATCGCGGACGAGAGAGCGCGACTGGAGCCGCAGCAGGCCGCCGAGGTGCGCAGACGGGCCGAGGAGAAGAGGTGCAGAGAACTCGCGGATTTGGCAGAAGCTCTGCGGGGACGACTGCCACTAGAAGTCGGATACCGCGAATGCTCTCCAAGAGCGGCCGAAACTCCACTTATCCTCGCAGCTCCTGCACAAGATGACGCGGAGAAGACGAGAGTCCTCGGCCCGGAACCAAGAGACGAAGCTCCTGCAGCGGACCAGGCGGCACGACCCCAACAGACCTTGCAACTTTGGAGAAGAAGCGACGAGGCCGACAGCTTCATTCTCCTGGCAATGATACCGGAGCTGTAAACTTGGGTCCGGCTTTAAGATTATTGTTAGTGACCTTCTAGACCTCCGCCTCCCTCTCCCTCTGGGCGTCCAAAATGGTTCAGGTCACACTCTTCAGTTTCCCGAGGGGCCACACTCTTTTCCAGACTCTGAGCTCGCACTTCCTCGCGATCTGACCTGACGTGTGTTCTGACCCCTGGATCTTCTTTCCATCCTTCCATCCTTCCATCCTTGCTTCCTTTCCTTCATTCCTCGCCTCTTTCCACCAGCTGTCCTTCCCGTCCACCTTTCCATCATTCCCCCGCAGGAGATCAGGTGCCTCAAGCAGACGGGTAAGGCCATCATTTGCAGAGCCGCACATATTCCCCTCGAATGAATCTAAACAGTGGGTACGAGGTCGCCTACGTGACGTACAGTTGTCTACGCCATACCTACTTCGGGGGGCCTGCCCTGCGCTGGGGTGGGGGCTCGACTGTGTCAGCTTCTAGAATCTAGACTCGGCTCAACAACTGCGGCCCGTCGCCTGCGACGTAGTTGCCCTCTCGCCCCGCTAACCCGGTCGCCCAACCCGAGTTAGGTCTGTCGGAAATCCACGAACGTTGTTCCATGCTGCACACGCGTGAGAATCTGACCGCGCGTACTCGTCGTCGATTATTTCCTCCCACGTAATAATCTGCTTTGCTGCTCTGTCACGAGAAAGTTCATTTGAGTAGATTTTCCCCCATTCCGTAGGTCAAATATAGGGGGCACTAGAGCAGGAGTCGTTTCTTTTTCTGGCAAACAATTCGGAAAGGTCGGGTTTTCCGGGGGTTGTCTGTCGCGGGCTGTCGCTGTCCCGTCAGGATGGAAAGGCGGACCGTCGGTATCGTCACGAGGCGGAGGCCCCTTCTGACTTCACCGGCCGGGCGGTTGCGGTTGCTCTTTTGACCCGGTCTTGGAATGCCCTGTCTGTCGCTGCGCCGTCATAATCGAGTGCGACTCGCGGGTTTCTTGCAACCGTGGTTGGTCAGCTGAACCCGCACCCGCGCCGCCTCGGATGGGACCCGGAAGGCACTTTGTGTGCATGAAGCGGCAAGTTTGGAACGAAACCGAGAAAACCACTAGCCGGTTTCGTTAATCGGGCGGATTTCAAAGTACAGGGTTGTGGAAACCGGATTGGGAACGTGGGAGTTTGGTCCTTGCGGTACTCCGATGACGGACTGCCGGAATGGTTGACGGGGGAATCTGCGTTACCCGGCTGGGCTAAAAGTGCGTGGGGAAGGAAGAGAGCAGGCGCATTGGTCGGCAGATCGCTGCACTCTGCGGTAGATCGAAGACATGCTGGAGGAGAAGCTCAAGATTATCCAGGCCTCGGGCCCGATTCACCGATCGATCGGGCGAGCTGACTAGAAGCGCCAGGACCTGTGGAGAGGCTGGTTGTAGTCTCACAGAAGGCAGCACCGTGGAGAAGCGGCAGAGTGGATTGAATAGGGTTGGGGGTTTGAGGTCGGGGCGGGGTCGGGGTTGTGTTTCCCGGTGTAGCTCATGGCGAGGTCGATTGCGGGGACAGCAGTTTGGTGCTGTCCCTCCAAAATCGCTCCACAACCGTCTCTGTCGCGGCCCTCTTGCCCTCTTGTCTCTTCGCAGCTGTCATTGGGATCGAAGCAGGCACTGATATTTGTCGGCCATTTGCGTCCTGAAGCCCTACTTCCCGGTCCGAGTGTTGAACGCCCGAAGATTTGCCTGTCACACATTGTGGATTGTCAACAGCGGCAAGAGAAAGAAGGTATGTTAGTGTACGTTTGCAGTCGGAACAATTGCACCCGTTGGAACCAGTTTCAATTGGTGTTTTTTTGAAATAAATTGATTCTGAATTCCGTGCGATCTTTTGCGGGCATTGCCAAGGATGTCTTGGTGCATCAAAGGGATTGGGGCATGGGAATCTTAGAATCTTCTATTTGAATGTTTGAACAGGAAGTGTTTTGTGCTGCTTGTTCTGTACAGGTCTAGTAGGAACGACAAGTGAGACTGGCATCATTCAGAGTAGAAAAAATAAAATTGGAGATGGCACCAAGTTCCTTGCTGTTACAGAGGGAGTGTGTATTGTGGTTGCTGGTGCTTCGTATACGGCCTCTGTCATACAAAAAAGCCAACAGACAGCAATTGTGAGTTGGCTCCAGATATAGATGAAATCTACCTTATCCTTATGTTTCTCCAAACTTAAATTTTACTCTTCAGGTTGTATCTGTTGAATAAGCTTCATTTGATGACGAGTGGGGAAGAAACCCCTGAGTTTGCGGATTTCAATTTGAATTCAGGTTGCATCATCACCCGCCGTTCATCGGTTTTTTTCAAAGTTTGGAGACCTTTCATCATGGCAAGTTCCTGCCTTGTGGGCTGCACTCGTGATCAATGCGTTTTTGAGATCCATGCAAATGCGGTCATCATCATCGGACAGACCCCAGATAAAGTGGGAGGAGAAGAGTATCAAAGACTTTACAGTGGACCAAAGGATTGGAAAACTGGAGGATGATGTTCAGAGTGTGGCAGCAATTGCACGCATGTTATCACGGCACTTAGAGAAGCTCGGTGTGCGATTTCGGGTGACTAGAAGGACATTACGAGACCCAATACAAGAGGTAATGTTATACTTGACTACTGTATGTTACCTATCAAAGATTTCTAAGAAACGCACTCAAATGTACTCGTTTATTGCCTCAGGCATCGGTGGAGATGTTCGCCCTCAAGTTTCTGTGTTTGGAGTAAAACTTTTAAAAATTTTTTGTTTTCCTTGGAGACAGACTGCCATGCTAGCTTTGAAGACGTCGGAAGTTGTCAGTGCGTTAGCATCACGGGAGGATATGCTTGAGGCTGAGCTTCGTGAAACTCGAAAAGAGCTTCGTGAAACTCAGGAGATTCTCGTTTCCATGCAGGTTCGATTTCGCGTAACTCTCACTTCCGGTCCTTTTTTTTTGTAAACAATCGCTCTCGAAAAGAACAATTTGATTTCATCTTTTGCACAGAGAGATAAGAGCAATGAACCTCACCCAGGCACATGAAGCTGGTTTGACACATCCATCTAGATTTAGCGTGGACAGAAATGTTTTTTTCCGGAATATCCTCCACCCGCTGAACGCTCCCTCTTAACACATGTATTCAAGGAGGAAGTCTGAAACACTGTTTCTAAGGCCATTTGAACGGTCCATAGGAATTCCTTTTCGTTCGGATCGCTGTACGACACGCAGTGGACAATTGTTGTTTTAGTCCGAGCACATGCGCTGCAGATGTATGAGACCTCAGCAACACGAGTGATATAACGTGACAGTTTAGAAGTTCGATAAGAGTTAAACTTTTGTTCGTTCTAACTTTGGAAACCTTCTTGTATGTTGACCTGACGAACGCTTACCTAATTCATTTAGTGCCTTATTGAACCTTTCGTCTGCATCTGTATTTTGATATCACAACCGGATAGTTTTTTTTTTTGGGAGATGGGAAATACTGATTCTCGTTGTCAGTAGTATTTTACAGTTTTAGGTGCAGGATTCGTCTAACCCGACGCTTGTATGGAGTCTTCACATTTTGTTCTATATTGTACATTTTGATGCTCTCTTACAGCAGTTGTTTGCTGCCTTGACTGTTTGCAGGCGTCTCAAGCAAAGCAACTACAGCTTTTAGTTACCGCAATGACTCAGACTGTGAAATCTCAGAAAGCTCTTGAAGGAAAAATTTCCAGGGAGTCCACGAGAAGGCTAGCTGGAGCAACAAACAAACTGACGAGTACAGATATTGGTGCTCCCGTCGCTAAAAGGAAGAGCATTGCATCCGATGAAAGTAGGAAGTCTAATTTTGCTGATAGTTTGGGAGGATTAAGAAAGAGCGTGACGAAACAGAAGGAGACACCCATGAAGACTAGATTGTCCGGTGCACAAGTTGTCGACGCAGAAAAGGCCGAGCTAAAGAAAGAACTCATTGGGGACAGTAAGAATAGACACGTCGAGGCCCCCCCTGTCGAGCAGAAGCCTGCAAAGAAGAATGCCGCATTCAAGCCTGATACGAGCTTCACTAAAGAGGACTTTTGGGCTAATACGCCTTCTACATCAGCAGCAGATCTTACTGTTGAACATGAAGTCGTTGACTACATAACCAGCTCGGAGAGGACCACAGACGCTGTATCCAGATACTCGGACAGCCCCCAAACTAGTGGTAGGCTTGATTCATTTTCCAGTGGTCGAAACAATATCAATGGTTTCCAAGGTCCCATCAACCTGTCTACCCAGGATTATCACAACCCAGGAATCAGCTCAATACACCAATTAAGTGGAGATTACAGTTTCGGTAGTGGAAGACATAGGGATATGGGATTTGGTTTCAATGGGGATATTGGAATTGGCAAGGACAAGTGGTCCTCGTCTGAGACTTCTCATGAGGTAGGACTTGGTGGAAGTCTTCAGGGCGACGTCAACAGTTGGTCGAACATGAGTGCTGGAGATGTCTCTCCCGGTTCCGGTTCCACTTCAGGTAGTCCACGTCACAATAATTGGTCTAGTACAAGTGCTTGGGATGTTGCCTCTGGTTCCGGAAGCCCCCGACAGAATAGCTGGACAAACTCGAGTGCTTTGGATTGTTACTCTGGTTCGGGAAGTCCACGTATGGGAGAGGGGATCATAAATTTTTGTCAAGCAGGATTTGTGGATACTGACTTCATGAGAGACTTTAAAGACGGATATAATTCGAGCTGAAGGAAAGATGAGAGTTTAACTTATTGTGCATCATTACTTGCAACGGACGTGGAGTCTTTCAAGCTAGCTACACCTTCACCGGTGACGTGATTGTTGCTTCCTGATGTGATCATTACAATCATACACGAGCTTCAAAATCGGCCATTCCATGTAAGTCTTCCACGCTACTGTCATGTGATCTCTAGAGTTCATGCATGTGTCTTTCACAAGTGGTTAACAAGAACTAGTTGATTAAATAGGATTGTACAGTGATGAAATCCTTGAATCCTTATCTATCTGAAGACAGGTTTGTATCTTTTCCCAAACTGTGATGCGATGTCACCGTTTTGTGGTTTGTTAGTATTTTTATTAGTATGCAGCCCTTAAACAGTATCTCGTTCTCTTACGCTGTGAACTTCACTTGTGAGATCGCACTAAGTTTCCATATAGTTGTAGCTCGCGATTTTGAGGTCCTTCACCTTGAATTGATATCAAAGTATATCGAGCTCACGAGGATAAATAGGCTCATGGATATAGGATCACCTGGGACAGTGTGTGAGTGGCAGAGGTTATCTGCTGATGTGGGTAAGCCGTTAGTACTTTTGGTATTTGTAGTTACAAGTAATCCAAAGTAAAGTTTGGAGAGTTTCAGGTCTAGTATAGTCAATTTCAAATTTGGATTATGCAAGTAGACAGTATTTGAGCAGTCTTCGAGACTCTAATTCATGTGTTTTTTTTCGTGGTTTCAAGCGGCTATAAATCGCCAAAGTTTGGGGGATTCCGTGTTCATCCGTTGTGATAATGATTAGCAGGAATATGGCATGACTTCTTAGGCTTATCGGAGGTAGATGTGTTTGTTGTGCGTTTTTTTCATAGAGATTATTTTGGTCATTTTTATGAACTGCGCCTGTATGACATCGAGTTCCGCGACTGGTATTTCCTAAAGCTGACTGTAAGCTAATTTGTTTTCAAAGTCTGTGTAATGTGTATATTGACATAATTGTTTTTGACAATCCTACCAGGAGATTTATGGCTACCTATGATATACTTGATTTGAAATCTCACATAAGGTGGCATCAAATTGATCACAACTTGGAAGTTCAGACTCGGCCAGTTGGAACAAGCTCTTAATTTGGATAACGTTGCAGAGATTGGAAAATACGAGCATATTAAGCTTGAGTTTATGACCTGCATCCTATGTACTTGGTAGATGGTCGGGGTATTTTCTGCTTAACACAGAATAATTTCTATCTTTCACATCACTAGGTTTTTGTCACTTATTTCGCATCCAATGATAAGAGTCACTTATCGTCGAAGAAAAGATTGGTCCAAAAGTAAAGAGTAGAGATGGATGCACGTGTATGCGGAGGCGATAATTTTTCAGTTGAATGATACGTAAATGTTGTTTGGAGTGCATGATGGAATGACAGTAATTACAGCATATACATCACAGGCTTTTATTGGGACCGCAACCTTTTCGGAAAACTCTGCGAGTAGATTGGATTCCTCTCATGGCGTGACTCATTTTGTGTCATCGTTTGAAGCTGAGCGAGTTTATATCATAGATCTTACGAGTATGAACCTTTTGTATACTGTGAAGTCATAGTGCAATGCGTACTCTTGCAGGGAAAATCGGAAATATCTAGAAACTACGACTTCACTTACTATCACGTTCACCTACAACAACAGACTTTGGTCGAGTAACTGTGTATTTTATTATGGGCACATCAACTATACATTTTAGCATGTAGATTTTCAAAATATTTTCTGTTTTAGCATCTTTTACCTTTCTTAAACATATTGATTTAAGTGCAGTTAGATTGGGCTCAATAACGGAACGTCAAGTTTAACTTTCGAATACCTGAAGTCGGGACAGACCAATGTATACAGTAGACTGAGGACATGCGTGAATCAAGCTTTCGCTCTCAAAGTGTAGTGTACCCACAGAAATTCTAACAAGGCTGAGCTTGTGTCTGAACTAAGTTTTGTGTGTGTAGACGGTATTTGAATTGACCACTACGAAGATTGAAGGTGAGTTTTAATTTCGACAGTATTGATTACATCAATTTGTATTGATCATAATCGTAAAGAGTTAGTTCATGGTTTGTACATTCTTGATCCGACGAAGAGAATTAACGCGAAAATTTAAGGTGTGGGCAGATCCACGGAAATGGCCTACGTGGATAAATGAATTGAAGGATTTAGACAAATTTACTCTACGATATCTGAACTACCAGTTGACATTGTGAAGGCCATATTGAATGAGAGATCAGTGTGAATATGATATTACAGTTCCTATGAAAAATATCTTGATGAAATTTTACTTATTACATAAATATTTAGACAAAACAAAAATAATAATTTTATCTTACTAAGTTTTTAGTGCAATAATGCGACATATTGTTATGGACACAAAGTTGTAAGTCTACTTCATACTTTTAGTCATCATTTAACATGCGCATTATTGTATAAGTCACAGATATAATATGTATTAAATATCATCGTATAAAGAATATGAGAATGGTGTAAATCTCGTTCGAGAAGCTTACATCATAACTTAACGAACACAAAGATCACATCGGTTATAATGACCATTGTTATTTCGTCATGTAAAAGAAACACATATTGTGTAATTCATAATAGTTTCTAAAAAATCAACAGAGAACTTGTTGACTTATATAAGTAATCAACTATAAGTAAGTATTATTGTTTTATAACCTTCATGTTGAAAACTAATTCTTAAGTATTATTCATCAACATTTATTTTCCTAACGAATAAGTATGATTTAAAATTTTCTTTTGGTGAATATTTTATAAAACTCAAAAATCTTATGATTAGCTAGCAAATTGGTAATAAGAAAACATAATGATATATGATTAGCTAGCAAATTGGTAATAAGAAAACATAATGATATGTTTTTTTTTTTAATCATTGTACATATTTTTTACCAACCTTTATACATGGAATACATTATACATCTTGTCAACATGTTTCACATATATAAACGGTAAAAAAAACCAAGATGGATCCAAAGAATCAAAAGGCTGAAAAGCATAATACAAACAAAAACCATACAAATTGAGCTTTGGGAAAAAGATCCCAAATGTCAATTCCTAGCTAGTGCTAAGAGCACTAGACCGGTAACTAATAATGTTCCTAATATAACAACTTAAATAAAAAACAACTAATTGTAATAAAAAATAGAAATTCTCCACATCTATATTATGTCTTCGTACCTATAACAAGTAACAGATATATTCTCTTCATCCTCAATGTAAACACCGTTACATAATTTACAAATACTTTCTCTCTTATCAATATTAAACCAACATATTTTTTCAATTCCAAGCTTTTGAGATCCAGTTTTATCAATATTAAACCAACATATTTTTTCAATTCCAAGCCTTTGAGATCCAGTTTTATACATAGCAATAATATGACAGAGATTACTGCAAGTAGATTTTCCTGTTCATAATAAACAAACATACGATTCACATGAAGTTCATAAATCTGCATCTTGGTGTTGCGCTTGCTATGAATAATGTTCAAAAACTTCTACTTTAGACGTTTACGGAGTGCCATAGGTTGATGGTCCCAATCTCGTTTTGTCACATTCCACCTCAAAGACCAAGTTATCATATTCGCTAACCATACTTTGGCACCTAACATAGCAAATAGTTTGGCTCGGCGCAGTAGCCTGCAAATTTTCAGGTTCAACGAAATTTTTCAGACAAAATGCATTGATTTTTAAGTTTCAAGATTTGAGTGAAGAGAATTGATTCTTACTGGAGCTGTTTCTTTGAGCTCGGATGTACACTAGACCTAAAACTTTGTAGGAGCTTGAACTTGAGCAGACTTCACTGATCCTGCATAATTTCAGACTGAACGTAATTTTGAAGACTAAGATGAAACATTTTTGAGTTTTGAGTAATTGAAAGAGGAGGGTCAAATCTTGCAAGGCCATATCTTCGGAAGGAGTGTGAACGGGAAATGAAATTTCATAGTAGTGTGAAGTCAAGTTCAACTCTAAGCACTTTTGAAGTTTTAGGTCTAGTGCAAATCCAAGCTTGAAAAAACAGCTTCCGTAAGAATCAATTCTCTCCCCTCAAATTTTAAAACTCAAAACTCAAAAATCAATGCACTCTGTTTCTAGAACTCCGTAGAATCTGAAAATTTGTAAGCTACCGCGTCTTGATTAATTCCACACTGGAATTAAATGTTAGATCACGTTCACACTTCAATCCGCAGATACGGCCCTTGCAAGATTGGATCTTCCCCACTCAAAAGCTCAAAACTCAAAAATGTTTGAAGTTCATCCTCTGAATTGTGTTTAGTCTGATATTTTACAATCTTGTACACCCTGATAAATTTTAAGCTACTACAAAGTTGCAGATCTAGTGCACATCCGAGCTTGAAGAAACAACTCATGTAAGAATTAACTCTCCCTTCTTCAAATCTTGAAACTCAAAACTTAAAACTCAAAAATCAATGCACGTTGTCACTAAAACTCCGTTGAACTTGAAAATTTGCAAGCTAATGCGTCTTGTCAAAATTGTCACACTTCTACAAAATTTCAGACCTTGTTCACATTCCAACCCAAAGATATGGTACTTGCAAGATTTGGCTCTCGCCTCTCGAAAACTCAAAACCAAAAAATGTTTGAAATTTGTACTCGGCATTGCGTTCAGTATGAAATTTTGCAAGCATGTGAGTTCTGCTCAAGTCTTAGATATTACAAAATTTTAGGTCAAGTGCACAATCAAGTTAAAAGAAACAGCTCGCGTACGTGTCAACTCTACTCTTCTCAAATCTTGGAACTCAAAGGTCAAAATCCAAAAATCAATGCACTCTATTTTCAGATTTCTATTGAACTTGAAAATTTGCAAGCTAATGCGCTCTGTCTAAGTCCACGCTCTTACAGAAATTTAGACTCTATTCACATTGTAGCCCAAAGATAAGGTCCTTGCAAGACTCAAAACTCAAAAATGTCTGAAGTGTGTACATGGAATTGAATTCGGTCTCAAATCTTGCAGACATGTGAACCTTGCTCCAAATCAAATATTTCACAAAATTTAAGGTCTAGTGCACATCTGAGTTGGAAGAAACAGCTTCCGTAAGAATCGAGTCTACTCACCTCAAATCTTGAAACATATAGCTCAAATCTCAAAAATCAACACACTCTATCTCTAGAATTTTGTAGAAACTAAAAATTTGTAGCCCAATGCGCCTTGGCTATTTACACGCTTTTACAAAATTTAAGACCCCGTTCACACTTTAGCCCAAGAACACGGCTCATGCAATATTTCACACTTTCCTCTCAAAAACTCAAAACTCAAAAATGTTTGAATTTTGTCCTTGGAATTGTGTTTAGTCTGAAATTTTGCATGCTTGTACGACTTGGCCAATTCTAAGCTTCTATAAAGTTTTAGTTCCAATGCACATCCAAGTTTGAAGAAACAGCTCCCGTAAGAATTGACTCTCCTCTACTCAAATCTTGAAACTCAAAGTTCAAAATATAAAAATTAATGCACTCTATCTCCAGAACTTGAAATCCGTCAAACTTTAAAATTTTCAAGGTATTGCGTCCTTCCTAAGTACACGCTTCTACAAAATTTCACACCCCGTTCACATTCCAGCCCAAAGATAATATCATTGCAAGACTTGAACCTCCAATCTCAAAAACTCAAAACTCAAAACTCAAAAATGTCTTAATTTAGTCATTGAGAAGATGTTTAGTTTGAAATTTTGCAATCTTGTGTGCCATACCCAAGTCAAAACTTCCACAAAGTTTCAACACCTGTGCACATTTGAGCTTGAAGAAATAGCTCCCGTAAGAATCAACTCTCTCTCCTCAAATCTTGAAACTCAAAGCTATAAATTGAAAACTCAATAATCAATGCACTCGGTCCTTAGAATTTTGTTAAACCTGAAAATTTGCAAGCTTTTGCGCTGTGACTAACTTCATGCATTTACAAAACTTAGCTGACGTTTATACTCGAGCTCAAATATAAGGTCTTGCAAAATTTGGCTCTCCTCTCTCAAAAACTCAAAACTAAAAAATGTATGAAGTTCGTGTTCAGAATTGCATTCTGTCTGAAATTTTGCCTGTTTGTGCGTCTTGTCCAAGTCCAAGCTATGTGTGAAACATGTTTCACACATAGTTGAAGCATAGATTTCTTGAATCAATAAAAATTCTAATATCATACAAGTAATTAACTTCATCAACATATTTCACATCAAACATATACAAATCAATAAAGAATTAATCTCTTGAATCAATACAAATTTGATATCTTATAAGAAATAAATCATTTTTAAATATTTGGATGTAGTTTTATATCTAAAAATTCAACTATCTTTGATGAACATGTGGATAGTTTTTTTTTTCAATTTTGAGCAATCAATGAGGCTTTTGCTTATTGCAATCTTTTCTGTATATGCACTTCATGCTTCTTAAATGTATTTTGATTGATATTTTTTCTGTTTTTAAAAATAAAAATCATGTGCAATTGAACTAAAACATTAACATTAGTCATAGGATTAAAAAACACATATTTCTGTTGTGTTCATAAAAACATTATCTGCAAATGAAAAAAACGTTTTTTGTTATTAAGATAACATACATGCTTGTAATATGAATAATTTGTATTTCATTTCTTTCCCATTTGATCATCAGTTTAAATGTAATATATCATTAACCATTCTTATTTTTATTATGAAATAATTTTTTGTTTAAAATTTACGTAATTTTTATTCTAGTTAATGATTCACAAAAATTGAATCTAGAGAGAATGAAGCAAATTACTTCAGATATTTATTAATTCTATGTCATGTTTATGAACATACAAAAACTACAATTAGATCTTGTCTTCACTATTTATTAAAAACTCATTTACTAAATTATGCTAACATGTTTAATCGAGATTAAAAAAATAAAGTAGCAAATTTTTTAACATTAGTACTATACTCTTATTTTTTATCATTTAGTAGAAAAAAATCGTATCAAAAATGAGATTTTTATTACGTTTTTTTTGTTTTGTTCATATCATTAAGTATTTTAACTGTAAAACTTACCCTTATTTTGCAGTTTTTACAAGTATATATTTTGCAAAAGATGTAATATTTCATGTTTATAAGATTATAATAAGCTATTTTATCAATAATATTCAAAAAAATTAATCTAAAATACCAAGAATTACATTATTATGAAATCTTTTATTTAAAATGATTTTAAAACATTTTTAATATTTTTATTTTTATTTAGTCATGAACATAAAGCAAATTTTAAAAATAAAATACATAAAAAATTAAAGAGCTAAGCAATATTGGAATATAAAAAGTTGAAAATTCAATCTTGAATAACGCAAGATCAACAATTCTCTTGTAGTTGTAAAAATAACTGAAAATGACAATATAATGCACAGTTTGTTGAGAATTGATTTCAATTCATTGACGTGACATGTAGAGTCATTGTAGCTACTTCATGAGTCCAAAAACAAATCTTTGAAACTTGATTTTAAAATTTTTGATGTGACATGTAGAAGCACTATTATTGCTTGTAGTTCTTAGAGGATAAATGGAGTAAAAGAAAGTGCATGGTGTAAACTGTGACCATGTAAAGCTTTTGGATTTACATTTTTCTTTACATCATATTTAGCTTGAGAGTACGAAATGGAACAACCATCCATTTCTAACTTTTTTCTTGGTATTTTTGGTTGGTTCACTCCCTTTGATCGTGTACTTCAACTCAACATGTATTCTAGGGAGATGTACTATTTCTCAAATCTTGCACGCTTCTTCTCATGATCAAGAATGTTCATCTTGAACTTAGTGTAGTTTTATCTCTTCTTAAATGTGCAATAATGAGGTAATACATCAATAGATGTTATCACTTTATCATTGGCTCGTTGTGTGGTTGAGCTGAACTCCATCATGTTGTTTTTGGTAAGGAAAATTTCACTGAAAATGAGTACTCATAAGTAAAGCAAGAAACTGCAAAGTTTCTGCAGATGTATTTACTCTTAGAGTATAATTTTCATATCTCTTGGATAATCCCCATACATTCTGGTTTTTCTTCTTCTAGGATTATGTTACTTTGATTTTGATATTAACTAAGATTTCCATGATAGATTTCAACTCATGTTGCAAATCTACATAAGTAGTATTCATGAATGAACTAGCAAGATGAATGAACTAGCAAGATTGAGACATTTGATCTTTTTACATTATATGGATCTACTTCTCTAGCCACCAAGCTAAAATCACTATCTTCTAAACATCCCCTATTCTAATAGCAATTTGAATGAATTCACTTTAAAAATAGAACATTTTATATCTATTCTATTCTTTAATTTCAAGTTTCAAACCTCCAACAAAATTCTATGTGAGCATCGCGCTTATCTCCATCATTATAAAATAAACTTCATTTCTATTTTTCTTTACCACCATGCAAAATCTTGATTCTAGCTTCTTGATTCTCTCAACATAGGATCTCACCTTCTCATTGACCTCTTGCTTCAAGAAGATGACTTCACACAGCAGTTTTTTGTAACTTTCATTGACGGAAAAACCTTATATGAGATTCTTCGTCAATGTTTCCACTTGCTTCTTCTTGTATTCATTTTAGCACTTGAGGCTATATACTCCAAAAAATCCGGCAAAAGCATAACCCACTCGTCCTTCTTTCTTTCATTATTTTCTATGCAAAACTGTTTGAAGTTCATAACAAAAGATTTTAAATCTTCATGTTTTTCCCATAAAACATCAAAAGCTTTTCCAATTCCCATCATTTTGTTCCTTTTGGAAATTTATATGGAAGTTTTTATTATAACACAAACAACACTAAATTTTTTTTTGAGTAGTTCATCAATAACAACACAAAAGTAATTAATTGCTCAAAGATAGCCAAGTTTTTTCTTCTCATAAACACACATTGAATCTTACTCTCATCAACATCTTTTCAATAATCCAAATGATGATCTCCATCTTCAATTAGAACTTGAGTCATGTGAGATCTACCTCTCCTTCTTCTCACTATGTTTGTTATCCAGACCTTTCACAAATGATTCAATGAGTGACTTTACTCCGCTGCATTTGTGTTGTGGATGGTAGTCCAATCACTTTACAATTATCATCATGAGTCGCAATTTAGAAATCAAGTGAAGAAAATTGTCTCACATGAAGTTTCAATTCTTCCAAATTTCTTTGATTATTCACTTTTTGATCTTTGTTGCAAAAAGAGCAACTAACAATTTTGTGTTTCTTCTCTTCACAATAAAAGCATGTTGTGTGTTTCACTCTTGAAGATTGACTTAATACTCTCTCTTCAATTCTACTTTGAATTTCCTTGTGTTGGAGTCTAAGTAGACTATAACATACAAGGCTTCAAGTTCTTTAAATTATCTATACTTTTAACTCATTTTTTCACTCATTTTTCTATAAGGTGAAAAACACTCAAAAGGTTTTTTTCAAAACGTTCTCTTAGTTATCAAAAACCGCAAATAACCAAAGCAGAGAGTTTTGCGCTTAACTCTTTTTCTTTTGTCCCCTTAACTTAAAAGATCATAACTTACTGCTTCAAAGTGATCTCTAAATTAAATTTTAACCATCACGTAGCTTAGCTTTCAATTTACAATTGTGCAAAGTTTCATAAGTTTCTAAGAATGAGAGAGAAAATATTCAATTCTGTACACACTTTTTCAAGAACTCATCTTTGGAATCCGTCAAAAGCCCCTAAAGTTGTGACACTCAATCTTTGGCTTGCTCTAAAATAAGATCTGGATCTGAAATACAAACTGAAACACATCTCATCTTTCACTTTCCAATCACTAAAATTTTTTGAAAAATACTTTCAAACAAAATTTTTCATCTCCAAATTCATTTTTCTTCTCAAAATGATGTGTGTAGGTGAACAAATTGTACAAGATTACTTATATTGTATCATTTTAAACTATTTGATAAAAAAAGTATATTTTACCCTAAAAAATCTCTTATGCTTCCTTATTTTTCAATGTAAGGCTCATATGCTCTCACAGACTCATTAATTCTTGAGCAAGAAACTGAATCCAAAACAATTCAAAAAAAATTTTGGTTGAGGTTCTAAAAACAAAACAAAAATATGATATTTGGATGATTCTCACTCAAGATTTCCTAAGATTGCTTATGGGTAGCTTATCATGGTTCCAAAAGAGAAGGAATCATCAATTTGTCTGTATTACAAACATCTTTTCACACTTACTTTTCATTCGATCATTCAATTGCAAACACTCATCGATACTACAAAAGTAATAATGTAATTCAAACTTATATTGATGAAACAATTTCCACACAATGAACTTTTCAAATTTGATTGAAAGTTTCTTCTCTAACTCTCTACTTATAATACTTAAGAATTTACCATAAAAACAAATGATAATCATCATCTAACTTTTACATATAAAATTACGCTATATTTGATCAATACTCAATATGTGACAACATGCCATTGATAAACCTAGACATTCTAGAATTTTTCTTGTTTCTAGATTGAGATGACGATATGCCATTGGAGACTTTCAAATTTCTAAAACCTCCACTTGTCATCAAATCAACTTAAGACTGAATCTAATCAATGCAATTAACTTGACTTAATCAAATCAATCAGATATAACATGAAATCAAAGTCTTCACTATTTGGAATTTAGACTTTGATAGAAGGCTAAATGGTAGTGCTCACTTAAATTTTCTTGAATTTACATACTTATTTTGTCAAGGATAGATATCATAACTAAATATAATTATAACTAGCTAGACTTAGTTATACCTAAACTAATCATGATTGACATCTTGGGCACTTCTAACATTACTTCACACATTCAACAATTGATATTACAGCCTTGTCTTAATTCTTTCTCACAATGAATGTCCGTCAATAATTTATGAATTTTGTTTTGTTTTTAGGATTTTCTACAACTGTCGTTCAAAGAGAATCTAGTGTATTGAAATCTCATTCAAAATCTAAACTTTGTGACGCTGGTATCAATTGTTACATTAAATGCGTAAGAAAAATCTTCACATTCAAACATGCATGTAGATTTGACTTTGACTACGTTCACGGACATAATGTTTAATTGAAAAAGTTTAAAACAATGTTTCGAGTGAGCTACATCTTGTCCTCGTATATAATATGTATCAAAAAAACTCTTAGTCTGGATTATATGGATAAACTTACTACTTGAGTTGTCACATCAATGGGTAGATGTGAAAAGTTACTTGGCTAAGAGTACAAGGACATTTTTCTTGCTTTTTGTTCACGCACAGTAAATTTTTTGTGTAAATTTATGGCATTTTGTTTGTACACAAATTTTTGGACGTTTAATGACAAGAAGTACTTACATCTTAAATATTTGATTATATATGAAGTAAAAAGCAGCATTTGAGCTAGGCTTGAAAAATCAACTTGATGAAAAAATCCCAACTTTGTAAAAAGTAGCATCAAAGGAAGCATTGATTTTGCAATCCTAGCTTTTGTTGAGCTTGTTGGTTTACAAAATCTTTGGCCGTCTTAGAGTGATTCATACTCTTTCCAACTCAAATGTATCCAAAAGATTGGACATGTTCATTCACCCAAAAAATTTGTTATTCAAGAAAGATGTTTGTAGTAAGAATCAATTGACTTCTCTTTTTTTACTTACATGAATTTTTAAAAATATTTATTTAATCTCAAATTATTTTTAGTTTGATTGATGAAAATTTTCTTTTAAATTTTGTTATGTTACAAATATTTATTTATTTTGTTCATTTTGTTGAAAATTTGTTCAAATATATATTATATTCTCTGATTATGATCTAACTTGACAAAATCTGTATATGTGATTTATTATCTGCATGCATAACAACACCATGTGTCATAAACTCTAATTCTTTTATTATTTGCATAAGAATTTTATATTTGAAAAGTAGATGACTAATAAGTTTTATTTGTACATGTAAATAATGATATTTATGATAATGCATATATATTTTTCATGTTCAAAGTTTTTCAAACATAGTTAAAAAATAAATTGCTTAAATGATCAATAGTGTAAAATTGGGTGAATAATAAATATTGTTGGCCAATTGCAAATAAATATCATGAAGTTTTTAATCAAAAATTCTTCAATCAATTATTGAATTGATATTTAAAATTAAAATATGATTTATATAATTATTGATGAATAGCCATATTTTAAGATCTTAACTTAATTGTTGCCAATGAAAAAATTTAATGCTCAAAAGATTTGCAAAATACCAACTTCATACTTGAATTAATCAAGGCATTAAGCTTGGAAATAATTTGGAATTTAAAATTAAAAAACTAAATTTTTTAGTAAAATCAAATCCAAAGATTTTTAATAATGTAATTTTTTTTTTCTTTCTGTATTATATAAGTTTATTTTACTGGTATTTTTCGGTTATACATTATATTTTCATAGTAAAATTTTCAAGTTATTTCTTTGTTACTTCTTACTTTAAGTTATTAAACAGTTACTTCTTTGTTTATAGACAGCACTTCTGATGAAGAGTATACTTCAATAGAGTTGTCATTAATGTGTCATATATATTAATTTGTTTCATTTATATGCATAATTGGAATCCGAAAATAATTTCTACTTATCATTTTACAAGCGAATCAATCATCTTCATGACTTTATACACCATGCAAAATTTGAAAATGAGACATTATTGTCTTGTCAATTCACATTAAAAACACAAAATTTTTAAAAATATATGATAAAATTAAATAAACAAAAGAAAAGTTGATAATAACATTATATTTCTGATAAAATGATTATATATAAATATATTTAGAAATTTAATCTTCATCACTTAAAAAATTTCATGGACTCACAACATGACTTATAACTATGAACATATGAATAAATATTTTAAAATTAATTTATAATTTATTACAAGTTGATAGGATTAGTTATTCATATTTTGAATATCAAACAAAAAGTACCTAGTTATAACATACAGTGATAAAAAATTAATATTAATTTTATTTTAATATTTTATTGAAACTAAGTTTTTATAGAAAAGTTCTTTTAAAATTTTGTATACTAGGATTCAAAGTTATTCAAACATATTTGTTTTAAAAAAATATTTATCATAATATTAAGAAATAGATTGTAGTAAATTTTCTTTCATGATGTAATTACATCTTGTCAGATCTAATATCAATGAATATGAATAATTTTTAATAAATGAATGCACTTTAAAATATCATTAAATTATTTAAAATATTGGATTTTTATCTATTTATTGATAAAAAATTTAATCTTTAGAAGTGTTTAATTTTTCAAAGAAAATATAAAAAATAATGTGCTAGTTTGGATTTGATAAGAAATAAATATCAAACTAAGACCAAATTTAAATTTTAGCTTATATCAATCGAATAAAACATCAATTGAAGTAAAATATTTTACATTTATTTTTTGATAATTATTCAAATAATAAATCATTACAGTTTTTGATTAAATTATAAAATATATAATATATTTTAACTAAATTTTAGACCTCATCCTGCAAAGTATTCAAGTCGAAACTCTTTGTGGTGGCATCAGCTCTGTTGACACATGAATTTTGCCAACATGCAGTCTTACATTATCACCATCATCAGATACTAGACTGCATGACCATAACTTCATTTGAATCACAAAAACTTTTGATAACAAGTGGCTTTAAAGCAATTGACATACATCAAATTCATCAAAATATTTTTAATTATAATCCTTGGATTTTTAATAAGTTTTTTCACTCTTTAAATTGAAAAGAAAATATCAAATCAATATAGAATCACTTGTTTTGTTTTTTTATTGTTGATATGTTCTTGATTCATTTAAAATATTTTCACTTATTCATTTAAACATATGTTGACATAAAATTTTGCAAGAACATTTGAATTTTTAGCAAAAGATTATTTTTTGGTTTTTAAATCAAGAAAAATATTTATCTGTTTAATAAACAAGTTTTTTTGGACTTTGTTGATGTTTAAAAATTGTGCAATATTTTGTTTTTGCTAGAGAATATTTGCCAATTTTAAATTTCATATTTTCAAAATTATGATGTTCAATCAAAATAAATTAATAATTTAATGTTATTTGAATATTTTGAACTGTACAATTTTTATTTGTATGGATGTATCTAATTTTAAATTAATGATTATAGATATGACACTAAGTACAAGTGAATAATTTATTCAAACATAAAACACAAACTCTTAAGATGATATAAATCTAAAATGATTTTCTTTACAAGGAATCATTTTAGATTCAGAAAAGGAATTAGATTTCATCCTGTCATGTATTATACTTATGGTGGATTGATAGCATGGTGCATAACACTAAAAAGCACACGTGTTGTTTGCGTATGGTTGACAGTTAACATATTTATTTCCTATCTATCAAGCATACATATTATTGACGTGACAATTTTAGATAGTTCATTATGATGAAACTATATTTTCATCTAAAATAATCTCTACTTTAGTTTCAATTAACTAGAGACAAATAAATTAGCATGAAATCACAATTTTATTTTCAAAAAATTTTAAATGTGAATTTGTTCTCACAAGATGATGAATATTTGACACCAAAATCTATAATTTATGCTAGTATGTTTATCTTGAATATTAATAGCAATTGTCATTCAAATATAACTTGCATTGTTTAACATTCATGGATGAAAAATTCAAAAAATAATTATAATTAATTGCTGCAATACGCAATGCAATTATTTTTTTAACTTTACAATTAAAGAATGTGGATATCTACATTGAAATATTTGTCCAAAAGTTTCCAATGTAGAAACTCACTTTTTTTAATTAAAGATTTTGCCAATGCAACAATGAATTTTTTGAAGTAGTTTGTTAAACTCATGAAAAAATTACATCAACCATTGTTATCTTGTTAATTTAGTTTTGCGATTGCTACATCTATCAACAAGGTAATTTGAACATCTTTGTATCAAGAATAAAATGATGTGTTTGATTCATCTTTGTCTTTCACAAGCAACTTAAATAAATATAAGCTAGCAACAAAAATGATATACATACACAATACTCGACTCATATTGTTGCCACAAAATTTTTTTTATCAATTCAAATTCAAAATTACTTTCAAAAGTACCTTTAATAGCAATTTTGATTTTCTAATGAGGTGTTTAATCATTGAAGCTATTCTAGTTCTTTAGATCAAGCATGTTGTTGCTAGAACACCTTATAATGAATTCACAAACTGATGGAGTTTGTGAAATTCATTATAAGGTGTTCTAGCAATGATTCAAATTCAAAAATTGGTATATATTTAATACAAATCTATTGAACATGTATGAAATGCTCATCAACGCATGAATGAACATTATATGAGCAAAGTTTTATTTTTGTTTGTTCAATTGTTTGAAAATTTGAGATAGATTAAAATGACAATTTATATGCTTATATTTAAAATTTAATGCTGCCAATTGCTAACACAAATGTACTTGTTTGTGTAATAATAAATACTATTTAATAAAATCAAAGCTCAGAAATCAAAGCAAATCAGCTAAAGTAACAAATATTTTTGTATAACACAAATAATGTCTAAATAAATCAAAAAATAGAAATGTCAATGACTAAATGCACACTTTATGAAAAATAATAATACTAATATCTAATACAAATGATAAAAGTGACATAAAAATGATGATATTGATTTTGAAAGACAATAAATATATAATGCTAAAGATATTGATCAAATGATGGATATAAAGTGATTTAAACAATTGTTAAATATGAAAAGTCCAACCACAAAGATTGATTAGCACTCAAGACAATCACAACAACGAGATAATGTGGTTCATTTTCCAAGAGTAGAAACTTCACTAAAACACATGTGTATACACGGCCTTCATAACCAAGTTATACTTCATCCTACTCACTTTCAAAGTGCAACTCTAAATTGTATGTAGTGAATGAAATTTTCTCTCTTCTATACAAGAAGAGATAAGATGCACACTTTAGCTAACCTAACCACGATTAACTTTGCTAATCAGGATTAAAACTAACTAGATAATTAATCCAAGATAAAATTAACCTAAAAAATACCCATTTACTAAAGTCTTGGAGAGATGCAATGCTAACTAACGCAATCCACATGAATATCTGCTGGAGGTTATGGAAAGTAAAGCTAAATCACGCTTTTTCTTTAAAGTCGAGAGTTAATTGGAACTAAACAGCAACCGGTAAAAAATGGATGGAAAATACATGTACAAAAGTTACAAGATTAACCATTTCTATGAAAAATTTGCAACTTTGCACAATTCTTGAAAAAACTTTTTAATGAAATCACTTTGGTCAATGCGTTGGGAGGATTGAGCTTACTATCAATTTTAATGAGCTTAAGCGCATTATCGGACGCCGCATGTCTAATATAATGATATAGGATGTCAATGTGCTTTATCCTACCATCCATCACAATGTTTGATGCTAGATGAAATGCACTCTGGTTGCCACAATAAAGATTCACATTATGTGTGGCATCATCATTTCAGTGACCAACTTGTCAACTAGATTGAACAAGCTTTCTCTTCTTCAGCTGCCGCAACGTATTCAGCGTATGTGAACGACTGAAAATGCATTTTTGAAGTGTGGATCTCCAACTTATGCATCCACCAGCAAGAGTTTAAACATATCTAGTTGTTGATCTTCGTTTATGTATCATTCATCCATAATTAGCATCAACATACCCCTAGAGCAAATTTGCATTGTTTGATCGTGCGTCAAAACAATAATCCAATATCAAGAGAACCCTTGATATACCTCATTATTCACTTCACAAGTTTCCAATGCTCTTATCCGGAATTTGACATGTGTCTATTCACCTTCTCAACTGCATATGATATATTAGGTCTAGTGCGTACCATTAGATACATAATGCTGCCAAGTGCAATTTCATAAGAAATAGAAGATATCAATCTTTTTTCAATTGCATCAGTTGGACATAAAGCTGCCAAAATCTTAAAGTATGCAACTAATTGAGTACTTACAACTTTAGCATTTGACATGTTAAACCTAGCAAGTGCTTTCTCTACATACCGCGTCTATGTCAACCAAAGTTTTCTTGATGATCCGTTCCTTCGTTGCATAGAATACGCTTAGTAGCACCTAGATTGTTAATATTAAACTCGGATCTTAGTTGGACTTTGAGTTTAATAATCTCATACCTATCATAAGCGATAATAAGCATGACATTTACATACAGCACAAGTAATATGAAGCCAAAACCTATTAGTAACACGCTTCATGTACACACAAGTGTCATATGAACTTTTATGAAGCCTTGCGTTGCATGAACTCATCAAAATATTTGTTCCATAGTCATGAACTTTGCTTAAGCCCATATAAAGATTTAAAAAACCGACAAACCAGACGTTCCTTTTCTCTCTTCAAAAAACCCTCCGGTTGTCTTATGTAAATCATTTCGTCCAACGCTCCATGCAAAAAGACTATAACAACATCGATCTTGTTGACAAGTAGATCAAATAATGTGACAAGTGCACACAATAAGCATATAATTGAAAACTTAGCAACGTGTGAAAAAACCTTAGTGTTGTTGATGCTCTATTGCAATTCAAAGCCATTGGCCACCAACCTTGCCTTGAAGATTTTTTCAGCTGTACAGTAGATCCATCCTTCATCGTGTAGATCCACTTGCAATCTATAGCTCGTTTATCATTGGACAACTCCACGAGTTTCCAAGTCTTGTTGTCATGAAGTGATTTCATTCGCTTTTGCATTGCTACATCCCAATCAATCTTCTCCAAGATTGATTGAAATTCAGTATGAAACTACGCACTCCCATTCTTTGTAATAAGCGCTTCTCTTGAGTTAGCAACAAGTAGGTTCTTGTCCCTAATAGTCCGTTCAATAGGAAATCAAGTATCGTATCTTTCGGGCACACGATAAACACGTGTTGGTCTTGCAGTTAAAGACTTTGGTTGATCCCTGTATGTTGGTTCAGATGATGGCTCAACAGCAATGTGTTGCTTCTCATGGATCTCTTCAGGATCAAACTCTTGCTCTTTTGTCTTGCCTTTTACTTCTGGAGCGCCTCCTTGCGGCCCATCATAAAAAATTTCATGAAAAATCTCACTTTCAATGATGTTTGGGTATGATAATTGGCCTTTGTTAGTAACATTATCAACAATCTCTCCCTCTTTTGATGATTTGGACTCATCAAAAGAAAAATCTCTAATAACAACAAGTTTACAACTTACTGAATTCCAAAGCCGGTATAATTTGGCATCACGCTGATAACCAAGAAAAATACATTTTGTAGCCTTGGGATCGCGCTTAGTACTTGAAGTCCAAAACATGTGCATAAGCATCACATCCAAACACTCTAAGATAAGAGTAATCAGCATTCCGTTTATGCCACATTTCAAACAGATGGCTTTGGCCCAGAAAATATGTGCTAAACCAACATTGCTCAACATACTCCGTGATCTATCCAACAGCCTTCGATTGAGCTTCTCTTACACGTCATATTGTTGTGGAGTATAAACATTGGTGAAATGACGGGTAACCCTCTCTTTTTAACAAAACACGCAAAACTCATAAGACACTTACTCCCCGCCCTTATCCAATTGCAAAAAGTTCATCTTCTTTCATGTTTGAGTCTCAACTTAGGCTTTTCCCTTCTTAAAAGTGAAAAAGACATCACACTTGCGTGGAAGAAAGTAGATCCACATATACCTTGAGTAGTCATCAATTAACGTAATATAGTACTTCTTTTCAAAATGTGAGGCAATAGAAGAAGAAACCCACATACAAAATGAACATACTCAAGAACTTTCTTGTAATTATGAACATTAATTCCAAAAGCACGTCCCTTGTGCTTTCCAAATACACAATACTCACAGATACCAAGCTTGCAAAACCTCAAGCTGCATAATAAATTTTGTTTGTGTCAAATGTTCATACCTTTTTCACTCATGTGGCCAAGACAAGCATGTCATAATCAGGTCTCATCCTTCAATGGTGTCGTAGCATAGACCTCATCAAAAATTGTAGATCCCTCCAAGATGTAGAGATTTTTCCGCTTGTAAGCTTTCATTATCACGTTAGAACATTTTCAATAGTGACATCAATGAAAGCCTCTTATGTTAACCTCCCCAAGTGAAATCAATGTTAGTAATTATACATCAAACATTTGAATCCGAATGGATCCAATATCATCAATGTTACAAGAGTGATCATTTTTCAATAAGACTAAACCTTGAGATGATGCATAAGTAATAAAAAATTATCTCATAAAACACACGTGCTAAGAGCAAACGGAGTTCAAAAATCCATTCATCTCTCTTAGTGAGGAAAGATGTTCACAAGTCATAGCCTTCATCATTGTTGATCACAACATTTGCAAAGAGACCAACATATTTCTCTCTTTTCCTGCAATTTACTACGACAATACTTTTTCATATGGCCATACTTGCCATACTTCCAACACTTCATTTCCTTCTTGTTACCTTTCCTTCACTTAAATTTGATTTTGCGACTTGTTCACGCTAGTGAATCGCTTCTATAATCTTCCACAATTGACGTAGAGGTCAGTAAAAGAAGAACAAGATGTTGAAGAAGAAACTAGATTTTGTTGGATGTCGTCCGTCAACAAAAATATTACTACTTTGTTGTAAGTAATGTTCTCTTTGTCTCGATGAAGCAACACATGAGATAGAGTGTGATATGAGGCTGGTTAGAAGCTCAAAAGCTACAATGTCTTTTTTTCATCACTCAAATTCTCATCCGAGTTCAAAGATTCATCGATAAATAATTAAAAGCATCAATGTGGTCCTAGATCTTTGTAACTTCAATCATTTTGAAGATCATTAGTTTCAACGATGTGAAAAGCTGATTTGACAACTCTTTCATGTGATATTTTGTTTGAAGCGCTTGAAACATAGCTGTTACAGTTTCCAATTTCTTGACTTGTTTCAACACATTTGGCTTCAAATAGAAAGTAACAATACTCACAGCTTGATCTTGAATTTCATTCGAATCCTCATCATCAACATTCAAGGATTTTGGTTTGAGAACCTTCTCCAAGCTCATTGTTTTGATCACATTCTTGACTTGCCGTTCATATAGGAGACAGTTGGTACAGTCATCGAAAGCTCACATTGTTAACAGCTTTTAACATTTAGCCTCAAAAATTGTTGAACAATGAAAGTTCTTAGAATTGAGATCAGAGACCATCCACGCATAGTCCAGAAGTAAATTTATTGGAATGTGAAAACGGTTTGTCAAAATAAACTTTGAGTAAAAATTATTAATCTCAAAGTTAAAGGAGTCAAAAACTTGAATATGAAACCCCAAGTAAATTTTTACAATCAAAAAATTCTATTAATTCTATTTCCAAAATTGTCTTTTGTATAGCGAGCTCAACCCGCTTGAAAATCACCTTGCAAAATTTGAGCTTAAACGTACATAGTTTGCTTGATCTAATCCACAAAAATTGCTAAAACCCACACTCTTTGTTTGATTCCTTTTTGCTAAGATTCTTCTCAGGGGGCGTTTTACCATGTAATGTTTATATGGACCTCTTTTTTTTCCTTCCGACCCAAGTTATCCCAAAGCCTCGCTCGAAATTACTCAAACCCTAAATCCACGATTCGTCACTATGAATTTGCGCACTTGTGAGGTAATCTACCTTGAATTTGACCGAATCTTCAATGGTCGAATTTGATCCCAATCTTCAAACACCCATAACTTCACGATCTCTCAACAAAATTCAACAAAATTTAGATTAAAATTATTGTTTCAAAGTGTAGATCAAGCCTATGTGTAAAAAATCTGAAATACAATGATGAAAAATACAAAATTTAAAAAATCATAGCAGTTTCTCTGATATTAGGATGTAAAAGATATCTTCGTTTTAAATTTCAAAAATCTCTCTAATCATTGAATGAAACTATCCACTTCTTTCATTAATTTGTAATCAGTGACTCTGTATACTGTTCTATGGAGATTCAGCCAACAATTACTTCAAATTGTGAGTAGAAATTTTTACATCACTTCCGCGCTCCATGGTCTCCAAGATTATTGTGAAAATCAAAAATCTGCATACATTGAGCTAGTTCTGATAGCAATTGAAAGGTCCAACCATGAAGATCGATCGGCACACACGACAGTCAAAACACCAAGATAGCGTGGTTCATCTTCCACAGTGTAGATTCATGGACAAGAGTAGAAACTTCACTGAAGCACTAGTGTATACACAACCTCCATAGCCAAGCTCTTGTACTTTCTCACTCTCAAAGTGGAACTCTCAACTATCTGTAGTAAAAGTATACTACTCTCCTCTATACTAGAAGAGATAAGATGCACATCTTAGCTAACCTTATCACAATTGACTTTTCTAATCATGATTATCGCTAACTTGATTTAATCTAAGGTAGAATTAATCATCAAAATATAATTTAAAGATTTTATTTTTAAAGTTCTAGTAATTTAAAGAAATTAAAAATTAATAAAGTAACAAATATAATTATTTTGCAATAAATGTCAAATATTTAGTTTAATACTTGAATTATCTGTAAAATAAAAAATAAAATTTATTTAAAAATTTAAAAATAATAGTTAATAAAAATTTTTAAAATGCAATAATTTTTTTACACAATGAGCTATATAACATCTTATGATTTTTGAATTATTGAAATAAGCTTGTTAAATGAAAGGTTGAAATCATTTTTTGAAATCTATGATAATGCTTAATCCAAGTTTTTTGTGAAGTTAAATTGAGATTGTACAATTCAATCACATCATAACACACAATTTTTGTGATAATTTTTTTATAATTTAAAAAATAAAAAATTTTATAAAATTTAAAATTTTTATAAATTATTGGATTTAATTATTCCTTAGTAAAATTAAAATCTTATTTACAAAAAAAATGCAAAACATTATAATCGTTGTTATGTTTTTGAGGATAAATGCTTGAAAGTTATAAAGCATGACTACACATGTAATATTGTTAACGTCAGCATATTTTAGCCATTTAGCAACGAAGTATTCTGAATAGATGCATACTTATGAAAAAAATTTCTTCAAATATGATTAGCTTTGCAAGTGTTTCATTTTTGAATTCAAGTAGTTATGAAATAAAACAAGTTTTGAAAAAGTTGTTGAGGCATTTTGTTTAAACATGAATTGATTTTTTATGAAATGGGTAAGATGATTGAATATAAATTGGGCAAAATTTTTAAGTTAAGAAAACACCTAACTTTCATTTTGACTATCTTTGACAAATTAATTTGATAAATTTTTCAATGATATATATAAAATTTTGAATATATCATTTTTTTCATGAATGTGATATTTAAGTATGTAAATGATGTAAAACTTATTAAGTAAAACAGACTGATTGATTAATTTTTTGAATTTTACAAATATACATATTAAAATAATCATAATTTATCTTGATTGATCAAAATTTATATTAATTCAGAGTTTTCAAATAAAAAAAACTGCAGAATTAAATTTGACTCAAATTCTTATACATATATGTTTTTACATTTCGCAAAAAACTTTAAATTAAAGTTATTTCGATATTTTTTTCTTTTTTTGCATGTTTTGTATGATTATTTTATTGCTTTTTTATCAAAATTTATTACCATAAAAAAATTATAATTTTTTGAGTGAGTTCTTGTAAAAAAATGAACAATATCTTTATCAATAAATTTTATCACTTTGCATCAAAATTTATTTTAAAATTATATTATACCTGTATAGTATTCTTAGCATTATTACTTTGTATAATTGTAGTTTATCCTTTTATTATCATTTCATATCGATATTATTATATCAACTTGTTTTATTATATATTTAATTTTGTTGTTGTGAAGCATTTCAAATTAATTTAAATAAGTCAATTCGTTGCAAATATTTGTAGGTTTTTATATCAATGTAATTACTACATTAGTTTCTAAAATTAACATGCAATTCTTAATTCTAAAATTCATAATTTGAAAAAATTCACCATGCATTATTTAAGAATTGTTCCTCTAAATTTGAATAAATTTTGTTATTAAGATGTATGTCTAATTTTTTTCAATCTTTTAATCATATAACATTTCAAGTTCAAAAACAAAACCTGACATTCGTGAAACATCTAAATACAAACTATGTTTAAAAGTAAATTCTTTAGCAATTTAAAAGTTATTTCAAAAAGTAGAAGATTATTTGTCATCTTATTACGATTTTTTATTGCAACACATGGCTATTTTTTATTTGCTTATTGAACAATATTCGAGAGTATATGGTGATATCTTGTACCAATTTTAACTATTTATAATTAAAGTAGAATTATTTGAAGATGAACATAGAAATAATATAAACTAGATTATTTATGATTGTCAAGTTAGAAAAACATGTGTTTGGTAGATAAGAATTAAATGTGTTAGTTGAAAACAATTAGCATCCCATGTGTTTGTTTAAAAAAGATCGAGTGTGTTTGTTGGGAACGACGTGTTAGCAATAAATGTGCTTGTTAATAGAAAATTGAATGTCTCAATTAATGTATAAGTTTGAAACAACATGTCAACAATTTGTGTGTATTTTCTAATATAAAAATTGAGTTTATTTTTTAAAAAAAATACATTATTAATTCTTGTGCCTTTTAAATAATCATTATTTGTGTTATGTGAGACAAACATATCATCAATGTTTGTGATTGTCAGACATATCTATCATATCATCAATCCATAAAAAATAGATAGAATGATGAAATGAAATCTAATCTCCTTGTATTTATTAAAATGATGTATATGAAAAATTGAAAAAATTTATTTAATCTTTAAGTTTGTGTATAATCTTCAGACGAACTTTTCTCTTCTTAATCCAATGTTTTGATTATGTTGTTGTGTAGTGACACAACAACTAGCTGAAATTGCTAAAGAAGTGAAATATGAAGAAAACAAAATGTTGGACTCATGTTGATACAAGTAAACCTAAAATGATAATATTTTTTTCTACAAATATGTCCAAACATATGAGATTCTACTTACACAAAAAGCCTAAAGTGATGAATAAACTACTACAATTAGACTCAAAGAGATGATAATTTCCTAGCATAAATATATTCCCAGTAGATTACTACTACAAATATGCTAAGATTTGTTATTATGGATTTTTATATAGATGGTATTGTATAGCTATGAAGATAGTTAAAAAATACTATCATAAAACAAATATTGCTAGAAACATGCTCTAATTTATGACAAACAAATGGTTTAAAAAGTCAAAAAGTGATGAAAAATGATAGCTATAAAGATGATCACAGTAATGAAAAAGCACTATAATAAATCGGATTAGACTGATGAGAAAATCGGATGAGACTAATAAAAAGATCATGCTATAAAGACGGTAAGATAAGTGAGAAAAGACTGATACAAAGATGCACATATTTGGTGAAAAAATTACTATTACAAAGATGCTCATACTAGTGAAAAAAAACTTCTATAAAGATGATGAAACTTGTGAAAACATTTTACTCCAAATAACTTCAAAATTGTAATAGAGCGCTATTTTACATAATCTCAAAGTGGTGATTTTATTAAAAAAAAAATAAAAAAAAATTATAGCGTGATGGTTCAAATTTGAACAAGAATAAGTAAGAAAAAGTGTCAAATTTTAAATTTAAAGAACTTAAACTAACCTATCCACGGAGGCAAAATAAAAAGAAATAGAAGTCATGAAATTTTAAAATAGAAAAAAAATTGAACGTCTGTCAGTAAATATTGTGATTTATACAATAGTAGCAAATATTAGAAACATGAGTATAAAAAAAAGCAAAAAGTGAAAAATAAAGGCCATACGTAATGTTTGATGAAAGAAAGATGACGAAGTCTAGTGATAGAAAAATAGGATGAACATAAGAATTTAGAAAAATAGACTTATCATCAAGGATTTTTTAAGTAAAAAATGAGAAAGATTTTTAGAGATAGATCAAGAAATTTTGACAAGACAAGATATTTTCATGAAAGTTCTTATATCGTAACATGATAATTAGGTGAAAGAGAGTAACACAAGAAAAGAAAATCAATCAAGTAGTTAGACTACTGCATAATGAATAGCATTAAATTGGTCAAAAAGAAGTGCTCAAAATATGTATTTGTTAGTAAGAAACTTCTGCTCCAAAGATGGTATTCATAATTAGCAAAACTTGTATTGAGATGTGCATATAGTAAGAAGCTATCAAAGCATGAAGTGACAAAAGTGATGAGTTGGCAAGAATATGAGATGATAGAAGCATGAGATGATGACTTCCAAAAGTATGAGATGACAAGATTGCAATGAAATGGAAAGAAAAGTAGTAAAGGATGGTTGAAGCAAATATAATTGTTAGTGGTGAAGAAGGTAAGTGACACAAGACAAAGAAGAAAATGATTCAAAAACCGTAAAAAATAACTTTGAAATAAATATTCTAACAATTAAAAAAATAGAAAATTGACCTGAATTTGAGTGAGTGTTGTGAAAATATTATCAATAAATATAAATTCAAAAGTGAGATTGAAGTTTATGTTTGTTTACAATTGCAAAAACGTTTCATCTGTCTTAACAAATCCATCTCAATCAGAAGGAAGAAAACCTACAACATGAGCTAAGTGAGTTTCAGATTTTGAATTCATCGGATAAATTTTAGAGAGATTTGGCAGTTTCATGAAATTAAAATATTAATTTAAAGATATAGATTAAGATTTGTATTTTTTGCAAGAACAAAAAAGTCACAAGGTATTTAAAAAATACGATTAAATAAAAAATAAATTCAAACAGTGCGCTTATTTTTATATCATATTTAGAATTGATTGAATTAGGTTTGAAGAAAATTTAAAAAACAAAAAATTGATAAAAAAAATTTTGATGAAATTTACATAAAATGTGTTTCATTGAAAATTTTAGATCAAATCTTTGAATTTGATGATATAATGATGTGAAATCTGAGATTTGATGAAATAATAAATTGAAGTTGTTTCCTATCTTGTGCACTTGGATATGTGTATCATTTTGAGATACAAATGAGTAATTAAAAAATTAATTTATTATGAAACAATGCAATCAAGCAAAAATCCTAATTATAAAAACAAGTTAAAAAAATATTGATATTAAGATCTTAAGAAATACTTCCATTTTTTGACATCCAAGTGCTCTCAAAAAAACATATATACTTGCAAAAATAGATGTTGATATTGTAAAAAAAGTTCATCAATAAAAGCAATTTGAATTTTGATACAAAGTTGAGAGTGAAGTCTTCATTTGAAAGTTTGTTTTGGGCAACTACAAAAATATCCCAAAATTTATATCAAGAGTAACATGCGTATTATGCTTATCTGACTTTTTGAATGCAGTAGATTGGTTTTGAATAAGTTATAGTTGTATCAAAGTTACGAATAAATACTTTAATTAGAAGTATTTTTTGGACAATTACAATTATGTCACAAGATTTTTGATCAATTCAAATTAAGTAGAACAAAACTTACAATGTGATCCTAATGTAGACTTTAACTTTAAAGTTAAAGTCAACATTAGGATTACTTCAAAGCTTAACTTTAAAATAATTGCATTAATTTTGAGATGAAACTGGAAGCTCAAAGTTGACATAAAGATGTAGTCGCAAGACTTGTTAAACAAAGCAATTTGGATCATTGTGATAACGACATAAATCAATCATGATTAATCTGTGTCACTCAAAGAAAAATTTTAACAAACATATTATGCCTAGTTTAGGTTTTTATCTAATTGCATGAAATTTGAAGTAGTTTTGTCTATTGCAAAACAAAAAACCGACGTATAGTAGACTAATAACTCGGCTCAGAAGTGTGCTCATTCTCTCACTTTGAAGTAGTTTTGGCTATTGCAAAACGAAAGACAGAAGACTAAATACTCGGCTCAGAAGTGTGCACATTCTCTCAAGAACTTGTAGTTGGGAACCCTGGAACGGGTCCCGCAGCATGTCCTCACAGCCGTGCGTCTGCCGGGAGTCGAACCCGGGTCTATTGCTTGGAAGGCAATTATCCTAACCGTTGGACTACAAACGCTCGTTGAAATCTTTCCTGTAACTAATAGTTTGTCTAAAGCAATTCAATCTTGCTAAAAAATGTTTTTTTTGGTAGTGAATGCATATTTTTTTGAAGTTTGAGAATAGTTGAAGCAATAAACTGAGATTTGATATGAACCTTGTGCAAAAAATTTGCACATCACTCTATGATGAAAATGGAGTTTTAATGTAGATTGATATAAAAAATTGGAATTTGAAATGCATATTGTACACGGGTTTATATATGTGGTTTTGTGATATAAATAAATAATGAAACATAAAATTAGTGTATTAAACCATAAAAAATTAAATAAATAAAGCAAAAAAGGAAATTCACACAAAAAATTCAAAACATAATGAGGTGCAAAAAAAAGGCAAATAAATTTTAAAAAATATAAGATTATGCAACTAATTACTAAATAATTAAGCCAAAAATTTTAACTACATCTAATTAGATTTTAGATATGCAAAGTATGTGAAAACTTATAGAATATATTACTTTTCAAACCTGGTTGGTTATTAATGCTTTACTTAAAAATAAGTTGTGGATTATTTCGGAAAAAATTTCAGTTGTAGAAAAATATGCTATAATTTGATTAGTTCATGCATTTACTGCAATATTTGGATATAATTATTGATCAGAGGAAGTTTTTTACCGATTTATTTAATAAGATTTTTAGCCCAAAAAAATCTACACAAAGATTTTATTTCAAAACAAGATTCTTAATAAAGTTGGTTTGTAGATTGTTCAATTCTTTATATGAATTGATGTAAGCTTCTAAAACGTGAAATTCAAGATTACAAAAGTTTCTGAAAATTTTGAAAAAATTGCACACTATGTGTGATCTATATGTTAAAAAAAAAAGGATGAAGAATGAAACCTTTAGCCTCATTATTTCACTACTTTATGCTTTATCCCCAATTATGTTTGTTTGGAGAACCAAGCATTCGGTCATTGATAATTCAGGAATGAACTAAAATTTGCATTCAAAGAAAAAGAGATTCTTATAAGTCCAGATTATTTTAGGTATGAATGGTCATAAGTATTTGAAAAGTAAACTAAAGCTTAGTCAAAATATATGATAAATAGGTTTAACAAGGCAAAGATTTGAAAAGTTGGAATTCCTTTCGCAGCACATTTTGAGCTCAATGTTTTATTGATGAAACTGGAAAAAGAGTAATTCTGTAGATAATTTCTATAAGTCAGTACAAAGCCTCACATATTTGATGATGTGCAACAGAACTCAAACTGCTTTAGCTATGGGCAAGACAAGACAATACCACATTTTTGTAAGATTAAGGTGATGTTCACTATGTACAGGGCCAAACAAGAATAAATCTACTATCAGATATGTAATTATATTTGAAGAGGGAGGCATAAGTGAAAATTCTACTTTGCAGAAATTTAAACCTCAAATTCAAAACTTACATAGAATATCAAACGAATGTAAAAAATAATAATTTTGTTGTTGAAATAAAAACGATTGGAATAGATTTTGATAGAATGTTGTCAATTTTCTTTGTACAGGTCAAAATGCATCACATTTTGAAGTGAATGAAGCGATGAATTACTCGATGAAAGACATCAACATATGTATGACATATTGATAATACCAAAACATTCACAATACAATAATCTTAAATTTTTTATAACAATGCAATGCAAGGTTTGTAAAATAGTAAAAACGGATGAAAGAAAATTACCAAGTAATAACAATTGGGGTCAAAGTATGAACGGAGCCACTAATTATCTTACTCAATGATATGTATTTATGCCACTGAAAGGTGAAAAAAATGATATCCTTATATTTATTTCAATCAATTTACACTTTTTTTAGCACTAAAAAGTTACAGATATGCTTGTTTTTGTACATATTCATCAATTATCATATTCACAGAAAAATTGACACAAAATGATTAAAACAAAAAAGTGTTAAATTCATTGTTCATATTTTGTCTTAATTAAAAATATTTATTTTTACAATCAAGAATAGTTTTTCTAAAATTTTAAAGCCACCAATTCAAAAAAAATTGGACATATGGGCACATCATCATGCCTTAAAACTCTTGGATCTTTTCCTTTCATTTGTTGCCAATTCACAAAGATGATTAATCAATATCATAACATCACAATCTTATTTTGATTGCATATCAGAAGATGCACATTGATATTAAAAACAGTAGAAGGAAAAATTCAAATGGAAACAATGTAACAAACCAAATGGAGAACTAAGGCTAGGTCCGAAAGTAATGTTATATTGATTAACTATTAATTAACAAAGTTATTAAATGAGTTGAAAGTAAAAAACAAGCCTTAAATTTTTTCATTTTTTTATTTGATTTTTTATGCACGGAGAAATCAAATGTGAACACATTTAAAGTGTTGATGTTCATTACATCCCTTCTCATTGGAATATTTCTGAGCACTGATTTTTTTTACATATGAAGATAAATGAAAATTTGACAATTTTTTTTTCAATGCATATGAATGATCATGAATAAATATTGAAATTAAATTTTTTCATAGAAAAAACCTTTTTTTTTGAATTTAATTTTTACTGATGTTTATATTTTTTGTTCAAAATTTTACATGAATTTTTGTTTAAGATAATGTGTTGCTAAAAAAATAAATAAAAATTAAAGATTCGTGAATGTTCTAGGAACATCAGCAGAAGTAGTGCAGAACAAAACGAATTAAACTTCTCAGAAATTTTACATTCAAATTCGTGAAATAATTTGCAATTCTCCTTTAACCATGTATTTAGATTGGAACAGGTCTTACAAGTTTTTGATCCTATAGAGACATGAGACAGTGTTAGATAGAAGAATAGAGATCATTTTACCTGATTCATTGTCACATCATCAATATTTTCACTTTTAAGCATTCAGTTCACCAAAAAAAAATCTAGTTTTGAAAAATAATATATTATGATCAAAGTACACTTCACATATATTTTGGTAAATAAATATTAGTATATGTGAATACCCTTGGTGGTTTGACCAACTTATCTATCCGTGAGATGTTACAATCTAAAAACACGCTTATCAAGGGTACAAAATTTCAAAATTATATCACTACGGCCAAGAGCCGAATCGGTAAGCAACATAACTTCGTTGGAATATATCGAAGTTTTATGATATGCAGCTAGTACAATGTGCAATCTAGGACCTCGTTCAGCATCTTAAAGCTTATACGTGGGAAGAAATCAACTTAGGAATGTCTACCTCGAGAACATATCAAGATTGACTTTTTTCCAGATCAGACTACATCTCAAAGTTCTTGGACTGTAAAAATATGCCTCACGTGTCTGTGATAAGGAGTTTCCAAAAAACCCAAAGAAATGATATACGGAAATGTAGGAGTTTTTCTTCGTTCGAAAAAAAAAGTAAATGTCTTCAGTTCTTAAAAAACAGTTCATAATATCTACTATGAGTCGATTCAAGATCTCGTGACTGTTTCTTGTTACTCATATAACATTTTACTCGTTTCCAAGAGGTTAACTCGTAAGTTATGACACTCCCTCCAGAACTATTATATACGTAAGTGCATTCAAGGATGATCGTCCACCATAGAATTTCGTTCAAGTGTTATTCTGACAGGTTATATTCACCGGTCCTGATCAGATACAATGTATATGACAGAAGAATGTGGGATGTAAGACATGCGACTCGTAAACAGTAGTATTAGAATTATATTACTTACATATATTGCGGATTCACTAATGAGCATAATAAATGATATTAAAAACGAATTGATGATAAGTGAATGCTGAGTGCAAGTACTCGACGTTAGATTCGAAACATATATTTTCAAAATGTCCTCACCATCAAAATCTGCTGCAGGAAATCGTGATAGAATATCTCTTCATAACAAGCTTTATAAATCCCATATGACTCACCGAATGAAACCTACTCCACATTTGAGAAATAACGACTCTGAGGGAGCACTGAACTTAGAGCCTAGAGGACATGTGTGGCAAATAAATGTAGGCATTGATTTGGCACTCACGGCCTTGCAGGTGTGGAGTATCCATGTTGGCATGCGCGTTACACGATGGTGTTGTGTTATCTCACGCAAAGTAGAAAAAGGTCAAAATACTCTTTCTTTAGGTTCGAGATGGTTTGGGCAAATGATGAGTCTTGAATCATCACTCATTACACCACGCCACTTGACGCAATCTACTTACGACTCACTTCTGGTGTGAGGTATCAAAGAACACATTTCCCAACCAGTGGAATTGTTAAATATCTACTGCTTCCGTCAAAGCTGGGGTACCAGATGAACAAGATATTCTTACTTTGACTTCCTAGAAATTGGCCTTGCTTTTGGTTGGTGACTTGTTTCCTGTCTGTAAATTGTCACCGAGGGACAGGCAGAGTAAACGAATGGAGGGTTGAGGTTGTGGAAGTTGCGGGAGACAAGAGAGGCGTGAGTGATGAGAGAAAGAATCTGAGAGGAGAAAAACTCATAAACTTCTTGATGCACATTACCTAAGGTGGAAATTTGGGGCTTTTAGAGGAATTATGGATCGGTATGTGTACATCTGTGTGGTTCACAATAGCTAAACAAACAAATGGAAGCCACATTTCCGGGAAGTGGGATCTCTGTAAAGTCTCCCCACGTAATAGCTTTATGATGGTTTGTCAACATAGAATAACGGATCGGAAGCATGATCAGGCAAATCCCCAAAAGAGATAATATTGGCATGTGCAGTTGCTCTCAAGCAAGATGACGAGAGTATGGTTTCACTTGAGATCTCCTGAGGAATTTTTAGCAACCCCCAGCAACGATACAAACTGCAAGAGAAAGGGTTGAAGTCGATATCAGTGGGCTATTCAAGTAGGGAACATCTTCGAAATTGCATTGTTAAGGATTCTTTTCAGATGACAAACAAATTGACGTCAACACCAGAAGTTGAAGGATCTCCCAGTGTACACCTGACGAACGTGAAGAAAAGAAGATATCAACAGTACAAAATCTCCTATAAACCAGAGGGTTGGAGCTAAAATTAATGATCCATCCGAGTGGCAAAATCTTTACCGTCAGTGCTTCTGTTCAGATGACAAAATCTCACATCAACAAACAAGTGACCAGAAAAGGATCCTCCACTGAACAGATGACGAACATGAAGGAAGGACTATATTAACAGATTAGGTGGAGCAAATAGCTAAAAGTGATGTATTTCTTGACATCATGTGAGCTGAATCTGGTAATATGCTGAGTGGTTGGGTCTCAACCTGCCCAGGTGACAAAATTCTTGCCGTCAACGTGAGTAGAATAAGTAGGAGAAGGCTTTTAACTAGCTGTACAGTTCTGAACATATTCACGACCGAATCCCATCAAGAGAAATGGAAGTTGTCAAATCCAATGTCAAACCCCGGTACGCCAGTCAGAGATGATGGCCCTCAGTCTTTGAAGCTGACGCGATTTGGTCGTCAATTCCAGCAATGTGTGAGCGTTTCGTAGCTGGGAAGGAAGATCTTCCTTGAGCTTGCTACTGTATCGTGCAGTGCTTTTGGGTTGCAGGTGCAGAAGAAGTTATTACCGGGGACAAAGGGCAAGGGAAGCTGTGGAAACGGTGGAAAGTGGAAACACTTCACGTTATTCCTGTATTTACACTCGTGGAGCGATGTTCGGCTGCGATTAAAATCTCCCGAGCCATACAGTAAATGATAAGAGGAATGGAGACCAGCTGTGAGACTCTAGAGAGTATCCAATAAAAAGCACGTACCATTTGGACCAGGGGAATCCATGTTAAATCTGTGGAAAGTTGAAAGAAAGCGAAACAGTGTCATATCCACATTCAAGTTGATACCCTGCTGAGGGCCCATGTCGTATGCATGGAAGACGAATCTGAGCGCTTCATAGGTCCTGGCCTGGGGAGACTGCTCGGTCGAGTCTGAATTCTCCCTACTCCTGAGTTGGAAAGGACGAAAATGCGCATTACATGACATTCCACTTTCATGTCTTTGGTTGTAGATCTCATCTGCGACCTCTCGACATCTTTTGGCATCGGCCAATGATATGAACTAGACACGTCAATATGCATTTGTGAGATCTGACATTCACTCCCAGTGCTGATGAGTTCCGAATCTTCGGGATCCAAACTCCTGATCTGTAATCTACTGGAGAATCATCTTCTACCGAATACTCATGACAAAACACAAGCGAGGTGGATATTCAAGAGCCAACGTCTTTGGCGAAATATCAGGATAACGGGAATAATCCCGTACTGTCACGCATGGAAAAGCACGACCAGGTCACCTCAATGAAGTGCCGACTCCGCCGAGCAGTGGCTTCCAGTAGTAAAAAAATAAAACATTTGGGAACGGGTACTGTTGCCGGTGCAGTTGAACTAACAAACTAAAACCCTAAAGGGCAACTGTGGAAGCAAGAGTTTGGAGGAAATCAAATCCCCGAAAGCAAAATCAGGGACAAAGTGGAGAAATGTCATGTTCAGTTCAGAGAGGAGGTCTGAGCGTGGATCTTGTAGGACTTGGGAGAATCGAGGCGTTTTTGGCAGGGAATGCAACATGCATCCAATCATGAACTGAAAGCGCGCGCAACTGTTACGCTCATGAAGAATTTCGACGAAGTACAGCCTCAGACTATGGAGTCAAACTGGTGCGTGCGTTATGGAAGTTGCAGTCCATTTGATAGATCTAGCTTTGATTGACAATGATATAAAAGTCTGGCCGTCAATTCAGGAGTAATAAATACAAACGATAAATCAAAGGACGACGACAGAGTCGCTGAGGAGACATAGGGACCCGGCAAGAACAAATAAAATCCTCTGCGAGCGAACCTGGTGGAGCAATAAGAAACACGGGAATAAGATTTGCTCATAGCGGTACGGCCTTTCCAGTTGAGAAAAGACCGGAATGTGGGTATGATGGAATACTTGTGTTAACTGTGTAGGAGGTTGTTATCGAGAAATGGTATAGGACGAAAAATTGGAGCTCGGCGAACGCATCGACGAGCGTAAGTGGGTAGTAAAAGTGTAAGCCACGGGCCCACACGCTATCTCTCGCGGGGACTTTGAATGGAAGGAGGGAAGCTCTTGTAGCTGTACGCCCTCAAATCCAACCCATCCTAATCCGCCGTCTTCCTTTTAAAGGTCAGCACAGCCAACCATTACAAGTTTTTTCCTTCCGACGGCCACCAAGGAAGAATCATTGACCTGCCTGTATCTGTGCCATGCTTGGCTTGGAGCCTTGGCTTGGACTGCATGGGAAGTAGTACAGTGCAGGCGTCTGAGGTGATGAGTTTCTTCCTTAGCTAGCAGCGTTCGATTCACATTGTTGTTCATGGTTGGTATGCAACTGTGATCTAGTTGTGCTTGCGCGTGAGTAAATCTGCACAAGAAGCTTACCTTCATGTCGTCCCGACTTCCCTTCTATTCCAATCTATTCGCTCACTTCTTCCTTTTCTTCTCATCCTCCTCCGTCTTTCCCTCGTTCCATTAATTTCTCCGACGTGTACGGCGCAGCAGGCATGAGCGAATTCAGCTGAGGAATCAAGGACGGTAATTATTTACACTTTCCTTCTGCGTCTGCCTAGTGGGACATGGCTCGCAGCATTTGAGTTTCATGACGTATACAGTGTGCGAGAGGGAGAGAGAGAGAGAGAGAGGGGCTTTGGACGGAGGGATAATCATAACTGTAACTCATTGTACTGACCACGAACCCTGCTGTCGATAGGGTATTAATCTACAGGAGACTAAAATGGGAGAATCGATTGTCACATTTTTCCACTTTGGTTGGGAGGCGGTTGCATTCAGGAGCGTTACACCCGCGTGTACGTTCAAGTCGATGGATTGCAGACGAACTCCGATGTCACACCGGGAGGGAACAAATTCTGAGAGCAAAGTGGAGGTATAAGCATCGTGATCGCGATGGCGCCAAAAGCAAAGGCGACAAAAACTCCTGTGTTTACTATACAAAGACTTTTGAAGTACCCCGTGACATGCATAACGCAACGTGAATGAGCGATGTTCGCTCGGGGTCCTTAAAATAAACCACACGGTCAGAAAGTAGCTTCCCTCTTGGTCCTCCTTTTCGACAGAAACATGGGGACCACGAAGACGATCAAGTACAAACGAGTGCGACGTTGATGCCATTGAGATGCACGTGACGGTTATACAAGACTGAATCTTCCAATCAGTTGGCCCATACTCAATCAGGCGAGCATGCACGTGAGAGGGGAACCTGGGAAAGGTAGAACTTATACAAGAAACGATGCAAAAACAGAAAATGTTGGTGCGGACAAGACACCGAACAACGACGAGCCTTCACAATCAACTCCATCCGTTGAAGATAGAGCTGTTACATTGGAAATGGCCCAATGAAGTAAGCTTAGCAACTATTTGTACGTTGACACTTGATCAGTCTTCGGGTTGAAATCCAAGGCCATAATTCGATCCTGGTCAAGGAGCACACTTCTGATTCTGACCGCACGTCACAGCAGGTTACTTACAGCTTTTGCTGAACAACCTGCGTAGTACAGCAGATCACCATCGTAAGGTACATGGAAAAGATAATGTGTTTGGTCTGCTTTTCATGTGTCGCTGAGATTTATCCTCGAGGTCTCAAGCCTAATCAACTCTAATATCGAATGAGACCCTGTGGCTCCCCTTCAGTCTCCATTCGAGTCTACGCTGGAGACAATGAATGAAATTCAAGACTGTTCAATTGGACGAGACTGAGAGAAGGCGAATGAGTTGAAGGATTTTCTTTCGCAGTATCTCTTCATGCACTCCCACACTGTGCAGCATGCCAAACATTCATTCTGAGACTCGATTAGTGTCACGCGTAAGACGTTGTTTACTTTGCATAGAAAGTGGATCACGTATTTGGTATGGCAATGTCCCTCAAAGAAACGATGGTGTAATTTACAGGTTTCAAACTTGTATCTAGGAGTGAAATGTTTTGATCATCTTAAACTACAAGAGAGCTCCAATTGAAGAACAGTTGTGTAGTTATATAGTTTAAGTTCAGGATTGCAAATTTCCAATGCTGACGCAAACAGCAGATGAGAGCGACTTCTCGATGATGACGCGACATGATATTGAAATAGATTCTTCAGACTGTATTTTTGGAAAATGAAGGATGATTGTAGGCCAGAAACTTTCTTGCACATCCATTGTCCAAGCATTCAAGGATCTTTGGTCCTGAGGCTTGAAAATATCGTGTCGACCCATTGGTGATGACCAACTTTTCCTGCTCGTAGACCCAGAAACTTCGTGAAAGATTAACCCCCATCCGTAAGTTTTCAGGCTTTTCATGCGCCATATTTACCGAGCTTCGAAATTTGGCACGCAATGCTCATAAATTTAGATGGAAATGTATGTTAAGACTTGTATGAGAGAAGTACATTTGGAATCAGGAGTCTTGTTGACGTAATCTGCTTATGAGAGACATGCTGAAGATGATGTGAGATGAGACAGGAATACCTAGATGCTCAATTCAATTGGCGATCCCCGAATTCTGGTGCCTCTTGAAAGACCATCTCGTCCCGCCAGTCTTCGAAGTTCGAACGTGAAACGTACCCCTTCTTGACTGTACATATATTCGTGCTGCTGGTCTGGGAGTATCGTCGACAGTGAAGACAAATCTCAGAGCAAGTTCATGAATCCGAGTCTTCTTAGATTCTAAAGAAAATTCACGTCTTTTTCGGTCTTCCGCCCCCATCCACTTGTCCTACGTCATTGGATCGGGAAGAGCGATCAGGGATACAAGTGAAGGCAGGTACACCTTGACGCTGAAGCGCAGGGCAAAGAGGGCACAGTCAGGCCTTAAGTTAAGCAGAAAATTTAAGCCCAAACGATAAAGTGATATTAAACAGAAGTGAACTCGACACAAAGAGCTGAGTTTACCGGACCTGACACGCAGTTTACACGGTAATCACGGGGAGCCTGGAACTGATCATGAGCTTGCTCATGATTAATCAAGCTCCTGACTGACTGTCCAGTGAAGCTGATAGTGAGCATGCGCCGAGACTGAAGCTTGAAGATCGATCGCTCGTGAACCCGTCTGTCCTGGATCTGCAACGGTCTTATCAGAAGGGGATATTTTGAACACGTCGGCTTCCAATTCCAGAAGCAAGTACTAGTGGAACTTCGGCAGCAGCTCAGCAGCTAGGCATGTAAGACTACCGCGGCTCAAGAAAAGTAGGTGCAACCATGTGGTGCCAGAAACAGACACCGGGACCCGTACCCTTTTCCCGTATCTGCCGCGCCTTACCAGCAGATAGGGGGAAATAAGAAGAGAGAGGTGGCCCTTGAGGCAGCAGGATCGAAGTATCAGGCAACTGAAATGAAGAACAGTCGGGGTAAGACTGTTCTCATCATTGCGTAGATACCTCGAGCACGTGAGTTATCGACCACCACAAACCTACAACGCATGTTGACAACTCCGCCTGAGTGGATGGATCGGAATCAGCGGGTGGAACGGCGAAGCTAAGAGACAAAGCTATAGTCAATCCTGCTCTGGTACCAGCCTAGACATACTCATTCACTCGAGCATCTGCGAGGAAAGTTGAGAGTTCAAAGCCTCACGACTGTAGATGATTTTCCCTTTCTTCCGACCGTTCGAACTCTAACTGAATCAAAAATACACTGCATCTGGCCGTGTCCACTGCTCTTGACTTTGGTCCGATGTCCTCCTCATGGTTTATTTGAGAAGGGCTAGCCCTGAGCATCCAGGGAGTTTGAGAAGTAAGCAAGCAAGCTAGCCCAGCTCGGTCAAAACAGCTTGTGCGCTGGGAATCTGCCGTTGACGTCACGCCGGGAAATAGCAGACATGGAGAGTAATCTTGACCACTAACGCTACACACGCTCCACCAAACGAAGATTTTGGCAACCCAAAAACCTAACATACATTCAATTGCCACATTCTCATTGTCCCAAACACATCACTGTCACCAAGTTTCACGAGGCGTAATCGGTCACTTGATATCTAAGAAGATGACAGATCCCGCCCACTTTGTACAACCACATTTGAAGAAGCTTGAACAATGATCTCTACATGACAATTCGAGCTCTGTCACAACAAGGACTCAAGGAGGACTGCTTCAAATTTTATTATAAAGAACACCAAGGACAAAAGGGTTGCTGACATCTTTCGAGCCTCTCCAGATCATTCTCCTCCAGGTCTGAGAACAATGCTGGAGGATTCCCAAATTCTGTAACAATGAAAGAACTCGTTAAAACGAAGAGGCGGCTAGTCACGACCTCTCCGATCCGGGAGTTGAGGGACACTACTGTCCACAACAAAGATGCTGGACAGATTTGAACCAGCATCAAAATATTGTGCTGCAACAAAATAAAATAAAATAAAAAAACCCGACCTAGATCCTGTCTTCACCTCGCTACTTCCAAGCATGGTATGACGGCTGGAATTCGAAGGTGAATACGCGAAAGCTTCTCAACCTAGTAGTTTATTGGTACTAGATTTATAGTCTGTAAGTCAGTACATGGTATTGATACTGCAGTATGGGATCTCTAGATGACTTCGGGCCAGCACAGGTATGAATGAACGCATTCCTTTTGGCTTCAAAGTTGTGTTTTGGTGCCCAAGCGATAGTTACATAGAAAACAAGGACCTGGGTTTTCTCCAGCTTGACAGATAGACAAGCAGGGGCACAGAGTCCTCGACAGGTGATAATTTTAAAGGATTTCTGAGCACAAATAGATATGAATTGGTGAGATAACTCAATACCCCTGATTCTCTTTCTGTCAATCTGGAGAAAACCAAGGTCCTAATTTTCCACGCAACTATGGATTGGGCATCAACACACTACTTTGAATGTCAAGGGCTAGAGAACACTCAGACCTGCGGCTACCTTCGAGTCTCCTAGAGTAATTATGAGCTGCAGCCATGAATTTGACATATCTCCTCGTACACATTGCAATTCTAGATATGCCGAAATCACGTGTAATCGTGAAATCGAAACCTGAGCTGTTGCAACTGTGAGCTTGGAGCCCAGGCGAGAAGGTTGGTCCATCTTCGGGATTCCAACAATCATTCCCAGGAGGTGAGAATCAATCCGCCACCACAGATTCGATCATCCAAGCTTTGCCAAAACAGCTCCGGATCTCCATCCGACGTCACGGCCATCCAGGCGTTGTCATGACAGCTCCGGATCAGGTCATGATCTCAAGCGAGAGCTTCTTCCTGCCAAGAAAGATCACTAGGTTATGTTGGACCATCAGAGGTTTTGCACACCATGTCATCGACTAGTAAGATACACACAAATTTATGGTTCGAGATCTGTTGAGTGACAGTTCCTAAAGAGATCGATGATGCAGTCCTCGTGAGTGCTCACTAATACTAGTACTACTCCAGGACCACGTGATTTCCATACAAACATGACAGTCACTAGTCTCAAACTTACAGTCTATATTTCTCACTACTTGTCATGCGATGGCGGTGAGAGATGCGGCGATCGCTACTGTAGGGACCGGTGCCCCTTCCGAAACTCAGAAGCCAGTGCACTGCTTCCCAGAACTAGTGCTAGTAAAGTTTCGAATGGACTGTAGGCACAAGCGAGCGCGGCGGACATCTGGATCTACAGATGACTCGACTCGACTCTGACTTTGACGCTTCGACTGCGAACTGTGATTGCAAGGCTCGGGGAGTTCTCCTATTTATGGGACTGAATGAATGTATTGATTAATTAAAGGAACGGTCTTGTCTGCATCGCTCGGAAGTTTTCTGAACTACCTAAGATCTCAGTCAGCAAGATGCAAAATATTGTTGGACAAACGCCCCTCTAGCATTCCGACCGTAAGCGCCCAACCAGACTGGAAAACAACGAACTCCTGCGGTGCTGACCAGCACAGATGCTGTTCGCTCACCCTCCCTCGCGATTCGGATCCTTATTTCTACCTTGCTTGCAGAAAACGATTCTTCGAGTTTTGACCGAGTTGGCAGCAGCTCCGGTGTCGAGCTCGAGGATAGTGCCCACGGACAAAGGGAGAAACGTGACCAGCTGGGAGCCTAACCCGAGAGGAAACTAGTTTCGTTTGGCGTTATTACTGGTCCAAGGCGAAAGGCCATAGGCGAGGTAGAACTCTAGAAAGTCTTCCAGAATCGGAATCATGGAAGATAGAGGAACGGAGCTTTCGTTTCGGCAAATCGCCAGCCAAAGTGGCATAGCATAACAGGCATGACTGGCTGTCGTGGACTCACATCAACAACAGACTCCTCAGGCCAATCACTCCGGACGCAGGCTTCGATTTGAGCGAACGCAAATTGGAGCCAAGTCCGTCTGTCTGAGATGAGCAGATGCAGCAAGCACGATTTATATGGGCGGAGAACAAATGATCGGCACGAGAGGCGGTCCTTGCGAAACCTTGCACCCGACCCGAAATCATATAAAATTCTCGTAAAGCCGTTCAGAGTTTTCCCGTACACGCTTTTATATGATATGTCGCACCAAGAGGTGGCATCGTGTACTGGGCTTACAGGGCAGGCGAGGCGAACCCAAGAGGAAATGAAGAAGATCTGGAGAAGGGCGGAAAAAGAACCACCACCACCTCCATCACCGCCACCGGCCCCAACCCCCTCGGCCCTCCTTCAAGCCGGGCATGGAAAGCGAGCGATTCTGCTGCTGCAGCAGCCCTCGGCCCTCCTGCAGGCAGCGCCACAAAATTTCTTTTCCTGTCGGGATTCTTTTCCTCTTGCAACAGGTATCGCGATTCTCGACGTTTCCTTTCTGCGGCTTTCAGAAGCCAAAGCCAGGAAATCGAATCTCGGACCCATTAAATATACATCCGATCCGATTCGACGCAATTCGAAGGCCGGGCAGGGCCTCGGCGACACAAGCTGGCGCGCCTCTAGAATGGAGGAGGCGCGCGAGAGCTGGCAGGCGCCTCTATCTTGAAGGAGACAGAGAGAGAACGAGCCGCTGCGCCTCGTCACTACTAGACACAAGCCGACGCACGCGCGCGCGCACAAGAGCGCAGCGCTGGTGCTTCAGAATCATATCCCTCCTATGATTGCCCGTACTTGGCGGTCCTGAAATATTGCCGCCCGTTTCCTGCGAATTTGCCGAATATTTAAAGAAGATAAAAAGGAAATAAAAAGTGCCGCGCAGGACTTTCCGTGGTGTTGTCCGACTTGCGGTCATTATGTCTCCAAAACGTCGCTGCCACATGGCGTCGGACCGCAGGTGACGCACATTCGAGCATCCTCTCTCATCCGTCCCTCCTCCTCCCTCGCCTCCCCTCGCCTCGAGCACTGCGGAGTGTCGGTCACCAAACCTGGCCGGTCCACTCTACGGCATTGCCCGCCCTGCCCTGCCCGCCCCGCCGAGCCACCGGCGATACGGTATCCGTCGGCCGCCAGAGGCAGGCAGAGGAACGATGGGGTTTACGGTAGTGAGAGCGTTTAGAGAGAGTTCCATGGAGGGACTGGTGCCGGGAGCGGGAAGGGGGGGGGGGGACAAAACTCTGATACTGCGTCCTGGCCTGCGCTACGTCGGCTGCGGTCCCGGTAGGCCCGGCAGACGACGGGCCCGGTGACTATGCTCAGCCGCCGGTGAGCAGTCGTCGTCGATGCCCTCCTGCTCGTTCGTTCGTTCGTTCGTCCTCTGTTCTCGCAGCTCTCACTGCTCGTGCTGCTGCTCATGCTCGGCTGGGCTCGGACGATGCTGTGAGTGAGACGACTTTCGACGAGTGCCTCCGTCTTCCTCGATGATGCTCGTTACGATCTGTGGCGATCGTGCTACTTTTTTCTCCTTTTCGATCTCGCAGGCTGGGCTGGCTGGCTAGACTTTTCTTCTCTGTGCCCTTCTGACTGTCTGACCATCGACAATCCCCTCTTTCTGTTGTTTTTTTCTGCTAGGTTTTCGATCCGCTGGCAAGAATCATTTCTGATTCTCACGCTCTTCTATCTCTCCCTCTTTTTTTAATCGGGTCGGTAGCTGGGCTGGCTGGCTGGCTTGGGTGGGGTGAGGTGGGCGGGCCGGGCCGGGCCGGGACGGTGACGGGGTCGAGGACGAGGAACCAAGCAAGGTAGGCACGGGAGGCTCGAGAGGGCAGGGTGAGGAGCTTTTAAGGGTTTGCCATCGCTGCATCGCGTTTTTTCTTCCTCCTTTTCTCGCATTCTTCCGGAGTGATGGCTTTGCGTGGTTCCCACCGTAATGGCTGGAGTTCTGGTGAAGAAGAAGATCCCGATGAGAGAGAGGAGGACCAAGATCGTGATGAAGGCGGCCGCATAGGTCGGCCTCTTCGTTCCACCATCGTGTGTGTTCGTCCTGATGCCGAATCTGCGCCTCATAGCCCGTCGCTGTCGCCTCCGAGTAAGGTTGTAAACCTGACTGAAGATATTGAGCATAGTGGCAGGATAGAACACCTGAACACCGATCGCCTCACGGTGTCTCATCGTAGGGACTTAGAGAAAGGGAAGGAGGCAATTCGAGTTTTGAAGGGTGTTGAATTGGAGCGAGGAGTGCCTCCAGGAAAGGACAGAGGAACAATTAGGTTCAGTCGAAGTTCGAGGGAACGAGATGCTGAAATACCTACTGCAGAAGTTAGGGATTCAGATCGAGATAGGGCGACGCAGAGGGATTATCCTCAAAAGGACCGTCTAAGAGATAGAGATGAAGGCTTTAGACGAGAGATCGGCAGGCGGGAAAGTGAAAAACTGCCGGATGTGGGCCACATTAGGGATCAAGACCAAAGGCGGCTTGTAGGTGACGTGAAAGGGAAGGAGAAACGGTATGCTAGCGATGATGTTCGGGGTACTGGATATCATAAAGAGAGAACCTTTTCAAGAGACGGTGGATCCTTTAATCAGCATGATCGTGGTCATAACTCACATAGTTTGCGCAGGGATAGAGTTGATTCACATAGCTCTGAAGAAAGAGATGCTGAGAGCCCGAGGTTCAATTCTCGAAACGAGGGACCTAGGAGCAGTAGGCAGGATGATTTGCAGAATCCTTGGAAAGAAAGAAATTTCAGAGGGGAAAGAAGGAATGAAATTGATCGAGGGAGAGACAAACACCGAGATAGAGGAGATGGTCCATTGCCAGAGCTTTACAGCATACACAAAGCCACGGTTCACTCGATTCGGCCATTCGGTTTGTTCGTTAAATTGGATGGCTACAGGAACCATGGCCTGGTCCACATTTCCCAGGTCAGCGATCACGAGGTGAGAACAGCATTACCGTTCCGATCACGTGTTTTATTGACAATGCAGGAGATATCAAGAATTTTTTTGGTGCTATTTTGTCCGTCGACAAAGTTTTAATCCATTTCAGAAATGTGCTTGAATATAAGTTTCAGACAATGTTAGATTCTGGAATATAAAATTATAAACTGCATTACAGATTATCAAACTGTTCTTTTGAAAAAAAATATCAGCATTTCAAGTTGTGGTGTTAAGTTTCTTTTCCTTTTTTGGAAATGGAAGGAAAACCTACACTCAAACCCTTTGCTGTAGAAGACAAAACGCAATTCATCTGTATGAGTTCTCAACCTTTGGCTGTTCCTGGAGAAATTCCGGGTTCTTGACAATTTGAAATTAAGAAATAGTCAGGACATGTAAAACTGACTTGCGTGTTCAGTACGAGTTGGCCTTTCAGCTTCAATATCTGTCTAATGCGTATTGTAGATGTTTGAGCTTCAGTCCGACCAAATGTACCTTCCACAATGGATAAGAATCATACTTTTGCGGGAATTTTGCTCATCTAACTCAGTACTTCAAAAATTATCCCAACTTCAGCGAGACGAGTATTGTAATGTGTAGCAATTCAGTAATGTCAGAAGTCTAAGTGTAACCAATATAGGTTTGATGTCTTGGCAGGTAACCAAAAGGGATGATCCAGATGCTGTGAAAGTTGAAGCGTTGTCATCAGTAGCAGCTGAAGGAGAATCCATCTACGTGAAAGTGATCTCAGTGAAAACAGAGGAGGATGGCAGTGTGAAAGTCGGGTGTTCGCTCAAGTATGTGTCTCAGGGAGACGGAAGAGATCTGGATCCCAATAACTTGCAGCTGGAAAAGCTGCAGGCAAAGCCTGCTTGGCAGGCGCCTAAAAAGGCAACTTCCTCATTCCTTTGTTTCCACCTCAAAAGAGCGAATGAGTTCTTCTTTGAGGCCTCCTTCACATTATCAATTGTGGAAGAATGATTGAAGTAGGATGCTTTAAGCAGGAGGGAGGACTTACTTTTGGGGTATGGGAAGGGAAGCGGTCGGAGACCAAATACATGCAAACTAGTAAGTTGAACACCTTGGTTTGAAGTACATCGCTTTCATGTTTAGCTAGATGGAAGATTCTATAAGCGAACTTCTCTGAGGTATGCCTGAATGCTCGTCTTCACTATCTGGCTCCAGTCTGTGGAATCCATCCTCAAGCGCTGGAACTGACAAGAGAAATCTGGTTGCTTGTGCTCAGATGCAATTGGAGGCAGTGTATAATGTGACCTGTACGCGCTGTGGGGGTCACGGACATTTGAGGAAGGAATGCTACTCATCGGGTGATAAAACCTACGACCTATTGCAAGAAGGTGATGACAGCCTTCATGGAGAACACGCGAAGGATAATGGAAATGTCGTGTATTCTGCCCTTTCACTAGGTCAGTCTTCTAGAGCTCCAAGTGGTCCTGTTGGCAGAGGACGGGCTATGGTGCAGCCAGCTTGGATGAAGCATGGCGTCCGTGTTGGTGACGATGCAGACAAAGTCTTAGGTCGTAGGACTTCAGCTGGTGCCAATGAAGGCTACAAGGACGAGGCAGCTCTTCCAGAGAAGGTCACGACGGTGCAGGAAGCGTTAGCTGTCATCGCAAAGCTGAAGGAAGAAAAACACCGTAAGAGAGACGAGAAGAGGGAGCGGAAGTCCCACAAGAGCTCGAAGAAACACAACAGCAAGGATGGAAAACGGGATAAACACAGAAAGAGGCATTCGTCCGATGACGAGTACAAGAGTAGGAAGAAATATAGGATCTAAGCGTCGCCACCTGTGAGGCTCATGAGGAAACCAGCAGAGATAATGATGGTGCAGCTGCTTGAAAGCCTGTCTTGTTCCTGTGGCCAGCTGCCCATTTTCTTTCTGTTTTGTCTTCGTGTTTGAGAATTCAACACTCTCATTTCCTTGTAGTATTCAACACCGTGAATCATGATTGTAAAGAAGGGAGTAAGCATTTGGAAGTTCCCGGAAAAAAACCGTCTGATGCACGAAAGATGTGCGACTGCCGACAAATCTACCAACGTTGACATGAATATTCGCAACATTGTAGGTTGAACTTTGAATCAGATGCCTGCAGACTTTGAGTCATGTATGACATATCTCATAACCAGTTGCTGCACGGAGTGTGGACAAGGTGCCTTTTTTTACCACCTTCGATTCATAGCTAATTTTCAATCCGCTACCATGACCTATATGTGAATTAAAAACTGGAGCTGGTCTATTTAAAGAAATTGAGTTGGTGGCCCATGATGTTTTCATACGCAAGACTTGTTGTAATTGTTGGAAAGGCACACCAGAAAGATTATTGAGCATGCACTCTGGTTAGTACGTGTTTCAGACCGGCGATCGCCATTTTTCAGGGTGGTAATAGTATATTCTTGAGTATCGACCAGTGTCACCAATGAAAATATTGAAAAAACCTCATCACTTTTGTTTGTCTCATACTTTTACTGTACGCTGTTTGAAGCTCTTATTCCTTGATTACACAATGACGTGTTCAAGTTAGTCTTCACTGGCGGGATAAAGAAGTTTTGACAACCGAAGATACGCTCAAAGTTGTTTACGAAAATCATGTACCCATGACGATAAAATATGCCCTATCGTGAATCTGCTTTACGCGCACCCCAATAACTTGGTGACCCACCTCTCACATCCCCAGGGCGTCGAACGAGAAAGAGCGTGACATCTACGCATGTATACGCCATAGCTCTTTGTGCATGTTTTGCAAGGTGAGAACAGTCCTAGCTTAGTCAGTTATATCCTGCACGGACTGAATCTATTTGCAGACCTACATAGCCTCCGTTTCCAGATCAAGACAAGTCTGGACTAGTTAACAATCACGACCATGAGTTGCCCGCCATCGAGAACATGTCTCTACGTGAAGACAAAGTCTAAACTACGGCCATCTATAGGTGCGTTGACTAAATGGTTCAAAATTTATAGAAATTTGTTGAAAGTGTTCAGATCGTTTATTGGTTACTGCTTTCTGGACGGTAACTGATTGTTTCAAATCAACCAGAATTTGTATGGGTCATAGTTGGTCAAGTTCGGAACAGAAAGTTGGGGCAGAACTACACATTCTCGTGGGCTGACTTGGTCATCACACAATAGAATATGAAGTCCAAACCTAATCGAGCCTCAAAACTGTAGATCTGCCCAAATGTTCCAAACTTGAAGTAGTTTAGAAATCAATTTTTGTCAAACAAAAGCCACTCCTTGTAGGGAATGCAGTTTCTTAGCTATAAAGTGCCTTTGGTTTCTGTTCCTTAACGGTAAAGGTTTAACTAACATCTAGGTTGTTCGTTTGTCGTTGTTTTAAAATACAATATTCATGATATCTTTTCTTGAATAGTGTAACAGAGTGAATGATTTGCAATGATTTCTGATTGTTCTCTCTATATGGTAAGTTATAATAATAAATTTTACAAAATAATTAAAAAATAAGTTTAAAAAATATTAAATCAATATTTTTGATTCAAAATATTTTAAATATATTATCAAAATCAATTACATGTAAATATCCATATTCTCATGAAAATAAATAGATATCAATGTAAAATGCATTCTGTTTTTGATACAAAAGATATCATTCATTTTGGAATTAAAACTCAATCAAGTCTACTAAATATTATATGTCATATCAAGTATATATCAAAGAACCAACTTCATACTCATTTCTATAAATATACAACTATTGTTATGGACTCATGTATATGGTTTTGGTTGCATATTGAAAATTTAGTTTCCAAATTTTTTTTATGTATTTGATTTGTTCATTATCCTATTTGATGAAACTTTTGTCTCCATGTTAATTACGGTGAATTTTTCAATTTGAAGAAACATATTCTTTGTGATAATATTCACTATAAAGTATATTTAGTTCGAGAAGAGAGATATGATGGATGTACTTCCATGGTAGATGTTAGTTCATATGTTATTACATAGTCAAAAATCTGGCCGTTAAAGACATTATCAAAAAAATTCAAGTTTATGTGGTAGTTTATTTTCAAAAATATTATTTATGACAATAATTTTCATCTTAGAATAACAATAAGTTATGGAATTTATATTATTTCAGAAATATGTTTACATTATAGATAATATAGGTTGAAATTTCTCCGAACTTTGTATCTTAGAATTAATATATAATGTAACCAATTGAAATTGCATCTAAGAAAATCCAATTATATCAATAAGTTGAGGCTATCAACTCCAAAATATATATATATATATATATATATATAAAACCAAAAAATACATTGTTAGAATACCATAATAGAGTCTTCCAGTTTATATTATTTTGCAAATGAAACAATCTGTTAATTGATGGCATCCTTGCGGCGATTATGTGACCTTTGATTAATCATTGCACTGCGTTAAAGAATTGATGGGAAATAATATCGACCAAATCCAAGTTAACAAATGTTATGCATCACGAAATGTATGCATTTTAGGTTGAAAATAGTTGTTAGAGTGAATTCATATTACCTAAGTATTTGTCATTCCATTCATGTAATGAAAGCTTAGTAATTAAACGCACTACGTTGTTGGTATATATAATCCTACGACCGTCTGAGGCATTGTAGACGGGTATGCAAAGACGGACCTCATAAATATCTTAATTGAGGAGGACACAAGCCCTCAGTATGACATCTTGAAAAATGTCTGCATATAAGGAAAGAGTAAACTACCAACTAGTGAACCAAACTGCCGTCTTGATTTCGAGATGCATAGGCTTAAAATCAGAATGCAATATGAAGTCTAGAGACTATGTTTGACAGTTGGAGATCTTTGAAGGGAATTGAAGAAATCTAAGGTCTGATTCCGACAGTGTCGTGTCAGAAGGTCGATTGCAATCTGTTGAAGCAAGAATATTGAGTTTCTCATAGATAGATACAATCCCGATACAATTCCAAATTTGATGACATTTGAGGTGGATGACTGGTCTCGGAGTCAGATTTCAATCGGGCATTGGTACTTGACGAGATCTCAGATCACAGATTTACAAAATCCAAATAAACTTTGAATCTAGTGAGGACATGCATGATTCCAGATATTTCCAATCTGAGATTCAAATCTGACTCAAAGGTGACCCGACTTGTCCAGTCAGTCTCAAGCAAGTGAAGAAATAAAAGTGAGCTCCTGCGACATGATAGGAAGGAGAAAGGTTCCCTCGAAACTAGAAAGCGTTGGTCGGAAAGATGCATGCATATATACCCTCGAGCCAAGGCCCATGGTCCTATTTATAGAGATTAAGACGTGTCTTTGTGTCGAAAAATCGAGGGCGGTTAGTTGAAGATCCGACGAGACCAGAAAAAAAAATGAGCAGAGATGATTCAGGAAACATGAGAAAGCTCTCGATCTCAAATGGAGGTAGGAGAGGTGAGCGACGATGATGTCGTACCGCGTGTATCTTTTCTTCTCTTCGAGAATTCATGTCGCGGTTGTACTTGCCAAAGGCATGGCCCTGGAATATGTGACAGCAGCACTCCATCATTACCTTTAGTACTCGCTTTCTACTTCATCATGACATGTTATTATATCACTTTGTTCCCTCGAAATTTGTCATCTGCGTTGTATCATGGGAGCATTGCAGCAGAATACTGTCTGTTGTGTTGCAGACTACTGTCATATGGTCTTTCGTGGACAACCTGCATGACAGGCGCAGAGGCTACCAATTCTTCAGGCCGGCGTCGGGACCTGATAGTTTTTTCATATAATACCTTTGTCAATCGTTATATGTTCGCGGTCACGTGGTGTTACTCGCGTCTTTAGCCTTTTCCACCTACCGAACCAGGCGTGAGAAGATGCAAACTTTGTTCTGCAGTCGAAAAGGGTGAAGAAACGGAGCTTTGAGGCGTCTCAAAACGTCTCTTTTCGATCAGAGCGTGAGGAAGGGCCAGAGCTGCGAGCGCGCACACGCGGACCATGTGAACGCCTATGCAACCCAGCCGTCCAGCCTATGGCCTCGCAGGAGCATGTAAATTATCGCGCGGCTGCAGAGCTTGCCGCAAAGTGACAAACTATGCGATCGAGAGTCAACGTCGTGTTGCGTCACTGTGCAATATACGCGTGCGACTGTTGCTCGTTGCCTGACGTTGAGCCTCTCGAAGACTCGAAATGGTGCATCACTGGTGCATGGAAAAGCTACCGAGTACTTATGAGCATTGCCAATTTAATTCAGGTCAGATCTGTGGTGTCTATCGCCGCTCACATGACATTGCAAAGTGCATCAGAATCGGGATTGTGGTGCCTGTGGCAGTTTGCGATTTGTCTGCTGTGGGCGTGGCCACCCTTGCACCCTTTCACCAGTTGCACATATGCATCCTGTCGGAAATCAATCCCGGGTAAAGCTTCAACCCTATGCAGTATTTCCATGTGCTTGTGGAGCGCCCTCACCTCATGCACGCGACGAACCTTATACCAAGGGTGTACAAAACTTTCCAATTCAGCAGCCCGTATCGCCTCCGGACTCTGGAGCTCGGCCGCTGTTGAAGCCAATTCTTCTAGGTCACTGACCCTTGTTTGTCTAGCTCCATGTCTATACGGATCGCTTTTCCACATATTCCTACGGATCTTCTGGAGATGCGCTCGTGCGTCTTGAGACTTTTCTGATTTGTCTTGTTTCTGCACTATGCCGAGATACGCTCGTCCTCGCCTGACCCCATCTTATAGGGAATAAAAAAATCAGACTTCGGATAGACCTGCGCTAGGTTGTACCACTGAGCTGTTATACAACTAGGCTTAGGATGGCCCAGACTTTTTCGGTTCTCTTCCTTGCCGCGTCAACTCTTGCTCATGCTCTTCAATGGCAGCTGGACAGGTGCCCAGCCCAACCTTCAGTACTTCACACTGTTGTGACAAATTTCACTCACATATTCTTCCTATACCATCGTATAAAATCCCAAATTGACACCGAACGAGAAAAGTTCTACCTTTGAAGGAAACCAAAGTATTCCGCGAGATGAGAAATGGGAGGTGTGCATGCTAATCTGATTACCAAACCGAGCTTCCCGAAACTGACAGCTTACACAGGTGTTTCTTGGGTGCCCTTAGCTGGATCTTCCTGTCACACATGGCCACTGCAGAACCTGAACGGACTGGTGTATCTGGAAAATACAAGAGTTGAGATGGAAAATCTTCTTTATGCCCACACTATATTCCATGAAGTCTGGGCAGGAGGAAGATTTCCACCCTCGTACACATGATGTGATCTGCTGGGATGGTCAGCTTTTTCTACTTGCTCTAACTGAGTTTGACTGGACAGATATTGTAGGGGCGGGAGGAAGATTGTCCGTGTGGCCGCAGAAATGTACCATTGTTGTCTCTTTTGCTATCGTGACTTCCTCTGCGTCATCCTAGACCTCTACAGTACAATTCTCGTTTTCTGCAAGTTTTCTTATTCACACGTTATTATAGATTTTTTTACATAAAACTATCAAAAGAGAACACTCATATGTTTCGAAAGTGGCATGAAGCAAAATCATAATATAGCATGATACCATCCGCATGAACCTTTACTTATTGCAGAATGTTGCGTGCTCATCACTTCTCCCTCAAGCAACAAGCACAAAGAGCTTTTGTGCAGACCAGCCCACTCGAAGGGCTTCATCAGCCGAGGGATTGAGAACAGGAAACTCAGATTTCGTGCATAGCGAGAGAGTCGATCAGGCGATGTTGTGGTCATGAGTTACTTTGTATGAAATTTCGAACATGATCTGTAAAAACGTTCAGATCAGTTGGCGTATGTGATCGAGTCTGCAACTGATGTTTCTAGGTCAGTTCTATCTCTTGTCCCGTAAATATAGAGTCATTTTATGCATAATTATATATCGATGCTTTTATGAGATCATAGGGTAATTAATCGTTATTTGCATTCAATTTGGTTGATAACATCTGTACTCAATTTCATTATGAAAATATTCTATCTGATGAAAAGATAATTTTTGGATGGATTTCAACTTGGAATGCTTTAACAGTGACTTCAAGTCCGGGAATTAGTCGGACCTGTAAGTTTCTATGGATGTTTGATGTATAATACATCTGTGAAACTATGGAGTTCCAGATATCATCCTGTTTGCCAAATGATCTGCATTTGTGTGTCTCACATTGCATCACAGATGTCAGAACCTGACGATTTTTCTTTGTTTGAATCGATGATCACGAGAATTACAATCACTTCGTCTCATTGCACTACGCAATTGATACATGATAGCATTGTAAGAACCTACAATTCTCTTTATTCTGAACCTGGAAAATTTGTTGTTGTTTGTTCTTTCGGTACGTTGACCTGCAACATTTCCCGACCAACTTTTAGTGCATGTCAGGTTCCAATTTGTAGATAAGCATTTGTTGCTCGTTTCATGTAGGAAAATGTATTCCTAACTTTACATTCTTACTAGTATCTTTAACATGGAATGGAAACAAATTGCGTGATGCAAGAATTTTTTCATCAATTCTGTTTTCTCTGATTCTTACGTGCTTCAAGTAATGATGTGTTTCAATGTTTCATACGTTGAGTAGTTGTGAATAAAGTAGAAGTCAGTTGATTAAAAAAAATTTTGATTTTGACGTGATATCATATTCAAATACTTTAGGTTTTCAATTGACTATAATTTGATATGTTTTTTTTTTACTAAATTTGAAAAGTTACCACAAGTACCATGTACTTTTGCAATAATATGTGTGTTTTTTTATTCTATTTTTGGATATCACTTTGTACTTTTGCATTGATATATGTGTTTTTTATTCTATTTCTTCATATCATTATATACTGTTCGTGTCCTATTGTATTTTATATAATGCAGTTGACATTTGTTTGATAACTTTTTGGATACTTTTTGGGAGTTCCTGTATATCGGATAGAATGTCGGAGAAATAATCATTGTTACCTTGTGATCTCATAAAAGTTTTTATCAATAATTTTCATGAAATGATTCTATTTACGTGATCTAATAAATAATTAATCATATCATCGAACATTGATATCGCCTTGAAACATAAAATCAATACGACAACAATTTGAAATATTATTTTAAAATCTCAAACACGACCAGATCAGAATATTGACTTTATTATTGAATTTCGCTCAACATTGCATATGAAAAGAAACAACATGATTGGTGAACTGTACAAGTCTATTGAAATGACAAATCTGAACAGAGCCCATGATGAACTTGCACATGTTGTCCATCAGTTTCGAGTAAAAATCTGACGAGGAGCTTCGGTTTAGAAGCATCGATGACCTGCAATAGCTTTTGTGATTTTCCCAGGAGTAGTCGGCCACGGATACTGGGGATTCATGCTCTGAAACCTGTACTCCGTACCGAATGACTTTGCTGAGTTTGATGGTTTCATTTTTGGATGATTCCTCCAATCTCGTCTACTCTAGCCATCATCTGGCAAAAATCAGATCCAAAAGAATACTCGCGTACGTAACGATCCTGTACAGTATTCGGACATGCAGATCCGCTGTTGCTGTATGCATCACTTTTGAGGAATGAGGGTGTCGTTTCTGCATCACAGATGAGCGCGAAACCGCTGCAATGTATGAAGGGCGAAAAGGCAAGTTGAATTCTCTGAAAAGGTAGTCGGTTACTGGAGGAATGAGTGGGTCACTAGTATTCCCCACGTCGGCGTCTAGTGAAGTCAGGTAGGGTGAGGATTTCAAGACCTTCCTTCGTGCCTTCCGTCCCAACCGGTGGGCCAGCCGGTACGGGCTCCACGTACAACAGTTGTTCCAGCATCCGAAGGTCGACCTGAATCCAGCTGATGGAGGTGTACGTCCATCTCAGCCCTAGTGGCCGCCTGTGGCTGCCTTGCTAGAAATGGCCCGGTGCCAACTAACCCACTTGCCCTTTCTGGACCTCTCGCGGTAAGATTCATACTAGGCGACGACTGGAGTTAAACACTCGCGTCGCATATTGGCCTGTCGTTTGCGCCCTGAGACTTGATCTCCAGCGAACTGTGAAGCGGCGGGTGCGAACCTCCTGCGGCAGAAGTCAGTCTTCTGTCGCCTTGGGCCGATTGACCGAATTGCCTAAAAGGCTTCCGGCGTGCTTCCGACGGGATCGGAAACTTTATCACATTTGAGGGCCACTGCGACCATGCGATTCACAGCCGGTGTCCGACTAGATCGGACACCGTACAAGAAGCGCCAGGAGAAGTCGAAGCACCGTCTGACTAGATGAGCCTCTTTGGCCCCAGTTTGTACTATGCCCGGTGCCTCCAATTGTCCTTCGAGTCCATGGCGAGCTGGTGGCTAGGGTTGTGTTGACATGGCGCCTCTCCGACAAAGCACGACGTGAGTTGTAGACATTGCAGTGTTTGTCGAGGCGCAGAGACACTTCTTTCTGGTCGTCATTCTGGCCCAAAGGAGAGGGCGAGGCAGGGCGATACCAACTCCAGCACCAACTTGGCCACCCACGCCAAAGGGCATGAAAAAGGAATGTGCACCGAAGACGATCGTTTGAACTGAATCGGAGACAAGGAGGAGGAGAGGAGGAGGAGGAGCATTATCCTGGACTAGGGTACAAAGTAACAGCTTTCGATGCAAGCAAGCGGGCGCCCAGGAGCCTCGTCGATGACGAAACTATTCGGGCATGCAAACGTGAGTGCCGATCATGTTTATCTTCTCCAAGTTCCGGTGGGAACTCGATGACCACATATATGACTATCCTGTCCTTGTCCATGCAAATTGAAATCATTGTTATCTCGTTCGAACTCGCAGTCCATGTGAAGGTCGATGATGGCAACCTGTTTCGTCCTTGTCTCTAACTTATGGGCGGCACCAGCACCAAGTAAGGTAGGACACCGTCTAGAAAGAGAAAGCCTCGCGCGCCCACCCTCCACCGTCCATTCGCCTCTAGGATCGTAGTTATTTGCTCCAGTGTCGTTAACTATGGCCACCCCAGTACCAACTTTGGTGTGTCAGTCGTCAGAAAGGGCATAACTTTCTCTTTATACCGTCACATTCCCAGCTGCTACTATCATGGTTATTTGTTCCACTACCTGTTTCTTCACGTAAGATGGGTACCACCACCACGTACATTAATCTCTTGTTCTACGAACAAAATTTTGCTTTTCGCTTCTTCCCAGTCCAGCGGTATCACTCTAGCAGCCAAGATTGGCTCGGTTGTTATCTTCTTATTTCCACCCTCCGCTCGCTTCTCTCTTTCCATCGTTCTTTTCTCAGATGCCACTTATTCCGCACTGTGGCAGTTTTGCTGCTCAGCCCGAGAACGCTTCAAGCCTTACACCAAATGTAGCATCCTTTACACGGATTCTAAACTTTCTCGCGCGAGAGTCCTAGGCATGAGGTGTGCAAGAGCTCATTGGACAGATATTATCAGTTTGTGGTTCCCCATAGACTTGCAGGGGAGTATCAAGTTGCAACTGCTTTCACTCATTATTCTCATTCCAAGGTTTTACTAGCCCAACCTCGTGACTTCTGTGTGCTTGCTTTTCAGGCAATTGGCGAAACAATGATACACCTGCCTCTTTAGGCTCCTGTCGATCCATGCAGACTCCTGTCGCATGGCTCGATATGTATGGATTGCATGTGACCTCGATGCAGTGCCACATAAAACAAATTATTCAAATCATTATATCGTCTTCTTTTCATTCCGGCTATAGTTGGAAAAATATAGTATCATATCAAATCTCTGGAACATGAATTTAATTTATCTGGGCTTTCCTCATTAATATTAATAAACGAATCTAAAATTGTTATTATTATGAAAAGAATCAAACGAAGTCTTCATTTCAGAGAATATCAGTGCAACAGCACATTGGATGTCTATCGTTGCATCTAGAAAGTACATGAAAAGCTAAAAAAGAAGTCAATAATTGAAATAAAGCTTAAGAATTTTCAATAATTATGAAGGGAAAAGGAAAGCATAATCTCCATGATTCAACGACATGTACGTTATCACGTTAGTTTAAGTTGCCACTTATTAAACATCACATTCATTTTTTGCTTCAAAGTTCGATGCAGCTAGTGCTTCATTTGTACGCTTTATCTAGTTTTTTTTAAAATCGATATTTCTGACAGAAAAAAAAACATATTAGATAAAATCCTTTTACAGTCTTGCAGAAAATGAATTTACATGAAAGTAATTAATGTAGCTCGTAAAAACATTCAATTTTCTATTTATCAAAAACCAAATGACACACAATTTTGTAAGCATATAAATACAACATCATAACATACACTGATGTAACATCTCAACACCTAACGTAAGATAAAATCACAACTCATTCACAACTCCTGGAGAAATCATCTTTTTGTCTCTTTTAACACTCACGTATTTTAAACTTCCGTATTTTCTATTTTATCTGAAATTGGAATATAATATGCTGTATTTACAACTCATTTTTTATTCAATTTAAAATTTTTACAAGACCTAGTATTCTATACTTGGAAATCTTCACTATCCAATTTCACCACGATTGAAACTTAAATATGAAATCTTCTAAAATAAAATCGCATTCTAATATTTTGGACACTCATGTATGTTATATATATTTTTTTAATGAAAGTTCGCACAACTAGAAAGCTTGAATTTCTTAACATCAATATTTGAAATCTCATATGATGCATATTGATTTAGATGAATAGAGATTTTCATATTATTCTATAAAATTAAAAATCCCTAACGAATCTTTAAACATTCTTCAAATAATTTGCTACTGATTTCATGAAAAATTTTAAGATGTTTTTATTAATTTAAAACATACACCTAAATATTTTCAATCTGAAATTTTTCTTGGAAAATTCATGTTTTTTTCCAAGTTTTATTATTTAAAATTGTATTCAAGTATCAGTATCCGCATTTTTTCATTCATAAAGTTTCATTTAATTGACTATTTTATAACCTTATAAATTAACTTACTTTTTATTTTACATAGAAATGTTTGTAATAATATAAGTTTTGAATAAATCTATAGATTGTCTAAGATTGTGATGTAATTCATGTTTATTGCACGGTTGATATACACTGCTGTCAAATACTCTGAAGACATAAATTAGAATATTGGTATCCATATGTATTGATCTGATAGACTGCAATCTATGAACATTTTAGCTTTTTCAAGAACTTTTCTATGGGACAACTCTTTGAGTAAGATTGACAAGACTCAGTGAAAATTACCATGCAAAGCAAAAGGAACAAATGAAGATTCAAAGTCGAAATAGATCAAAATCTATTTACTCATAAAATAGTTAAATAACAAGACAAATTTGAAATATCTGTTGCCGCTTAAAAGAAGAAGGAAAATAAGTGATCATGTTTGTTGCTGAGATTATACTATTTGATCATATTTGCTACACATTTTGTACTACTTATGTGAATCAAAAAAATAATTTATTCACATCATTTTTTTTGTTTTTATTGTCACCAAATATGTATGCATACTTTACGTAATTATAAACATTGTATGTTTGAAGTATCCAAAATCTAGAAAAATCTATTATTTTTTTAAATTACTAATTAAAAAAATAAAAAATTCTCTCAATATGTTGCGGTTAACTCTTTTATTTGGAGTAACAGTCTATATTCATTCGTCTGATGTCAGTTAAAAGAGGAGTACTTATACGTCTTGTCAGAAGTCTGTAACCCCCTGCTGCAGATTTTCATCAGAGTGATTTACTTTTTTCTGTGGACGTAGCCTAGAAGAAGGGTTAACCACGTATCTGAGTGTACTTGTGTATTCTGCGTGCTTGCGTATGTTCTCATTTTACTCGTGTATGAACAATCGTCTGTCCTCATATGTTTGTTACTGTCACTAGTCGTATTTCTTGTCAGAAAGTGGTATCAGAGCGTTGAGAGAAGCAAGAGAGTCGATGAATGGGCGGAGACGTGCCGTTTCAGACAGGTGAAGTGTGATGAGTGGTGAGTGTCGAGTGTTCGTGAAGAGCAGCAACTTGGAGTTCGACACTTCTTTAGATTTGAATTTGGTTTGAGTTGTGACAGATTTGGTGGGAGTGCCTTTTCGCGTGAGCCGGAGAAAAATTATTGAATAAAAGGTTAGAAGAGGCGTTTTCACATAAGGGACGAGGTGGTCTTTTCTCGTCCTCGGCTGGATATAGGAAGAGAGTTGAGCGAGTGCACTATCGAGCACGTTTCTGTTCTAGGGTTTTGCGACATTCGATGCGTTTTAGATTTTGAGCGGGCGCCGTTCTTTTGGTGGTGCTGTAGTTCTAAAGGAGTAGTTCGAATGGTAGAGTCGCTCGTAGCAGCATGCAATTGGAATGGACGTCGAGTAAACTCGACGTAAACGATACTCTAGTAAACTTGACGATTGCAGGTAGGCGAGCGTGCGGTGCAAACGAGGAACTCTGAAATTTCAGTACTCTTCCTTCGGCAACACGTGGTGCTTACGAGGGTGCAGCGCGGTTTGGGCACCTCCTACAGGTGCGGGCAGCAAGCGGTCAACTTCGGGCAGTGAGCGATCATCTTGGGGTAACTTCGGGCATCCCGGGCAGGTGCGGACAGCTAGTGATCAGCTTCGGGCAGGCCCGAGCACCTCCGGGTAGATTTAAGAATATTCCATTTGCAAAAACATTTTGTTTAACAAAATCTTCTCGGAATATATGCAAATTGAGTGTGGTTAGAAAGCTATCTACGTCATTAAGGCATTGGTGTACCTCGGAGAAGGTGATGGATGAATTTTTGACGGTTTTTGCCATCTAGACAATGCCTAGATGGCAGTAACACAAACTAAAGGATCTGGTTATGAGATTATCAGTTTTGACAGACGTGAAGACTGTTGCTTTGAGAAAGATAGATAAAAAAGAAGTTAAAATCCATGAGCCTTGGCATGATGTTGAGAGAAAAACCTGTCGTGCGACTCAGTATCGCCATACATCATACATCGCTGACATGCTCTACTCACAACTCACACATACATACACAAGGAACGAGAGTGTCCACACACAAAGGTATCACAACTAAAATCAGTGTCGAAACACAAACTGTACATAGAGAGTCGAGCCAAACTCACTACCCGCAGGTAGAATCAGAGTCGAAGCTAGCGGGACTGACATATCCCTACGCGAAAGGCTCAACTCGAAGAACTGTCAGTTCTTCGAGTTCGCCACGAATATAACCCACGGAAGGTGTCGACTCCATCCAACGTTCCTCGCCCGTCTGCCGCGGCCCAACGTTAGCCGACTCCCAACGTTCCCCGACTCCAATTCGAACTCAACGAGTCTCAACTCAAATCGACCCAACGTCTCGAGCCATGACAGCTGTCGTGCGACTCAGTATCGCCATACATCATACATCGCTGACATGCTCTACTCACAACTCACACATACATACACAAGGAACGAGAGTGTCCACACACAAAGGTATCACAACTCGCCCCCCTAACTGGCGGTCAGGTCCCTCTCACTCCCAGGTAGCCCTATCTACAACTACATGCTATGCACCTTCGTGGGTGCGCGAACCAGTAGGCCGGGTGCTATGTCGCCCCATCGTTAGTCGCCTATCTGCAATTCATAACATGTGAAGATCAAGTCATCTACCCTCTGAAGTACATCGAGGACAAACCCACCGTCCAGTAGGAACAACATCGATAGGTGGAGTCAAGCACGACATGTGCCATCCCCTAGAACACCTATCACACACCAACATATGGGCCGCCTGATCAGTTGACCCACATAACATGCACCTCAAGCCGGCACGTACAATCGCCAAGCTTGGGTCCATAGTACCATCCACGTTTGGGAGGTGGCATGGCGCACAGTTGCGCACATGATCCTTCCAAACGACACCGTCACGACCCTCCAACATGAGAACTCCAGACGGTAACACCTCTCGCACTCGCAGGATAGTGCGTCCTGCCGTCACATCCAACGTAGTCGGTGCAGTCTGTTGTAAATAGACGTAGTCTCCCACCCGGAACCTACGAATCGATGGTCGATAACCTCCTCCTCGAATAGTTGCATACCGCAACGTATCCCGGTGCTGAGCAATCGCAAGGTTCTCAAACGCTGCAGGCATAACTCTCCGAAAGAGCACTGCACGTTGAGAACACACTCTCATCCACATATCTGGATCATCAAGGTTCACCACCTCGCTAGACTCACGACGAATCGCTACAGGCAAGTCTGGATCTCGGCCGTACAATAGAAAATATGGTGAAAACGAAGCCAAGGATGCTTGACGACTGAATCGATATCCCATGGCCAACCATGGTAACTGAATATCCCAGTCCCCAAGATGCCCCTTCTGTAGGCCATACTTGCGCAACGCTCTCTTCACCGTCTGTACCATCCGCTCAGCCAAACCATCCGCCTCTGGATGATCTCGGGAAGTAGTCCGGTGATCAATCAGCGTCTTGTCACACAAGACCTGAAACTCACCCTGAAACTCTGTCCCCTGATCGGTCAACACCTCAGCTGGTGCACCAAAGTGACTAAGCACCCTGTCAAGGAAAGCATATGCTACTTCCTCACTCGCCTTGTCAGGTAATGCCACTAACTCAATCCATTTGGAGAAATGCTCCGCCATCACTAACACATACCGATGATGTCGTGTAGTCAAAGGTAGTGGTCCAGCAAAGTCCAAACTCCAACGGTAACCCAATCCCATGATAGGTAAGGGATGTAACTCTGGTGTCGGGGCATTGAACGATGCCCTCACTCGATCACAAACCATGCAACGTGATACCAACTGCTGCACCTGCGTATGCATACCACGCCACCAATACTGACCTAGGAGTAAGCTGTACGTACGCTTCACTCCAAAATGTCCCAACTCCTCATGAGCATGCCTCACAATGCGTGCTCTCTGAGTTGGATGCGGTACTACCCGTACCCTACCGTCCTCCCACACTCGGAGAACATGTGCTCCCTCCAATCGATATCTCTTCGCCCTCTGGAGAACACGATCTCGCTCCTTGGCACCCACTGTGCCTGGCACCATACTGGTCCGTAGGAACTCCAACACCAACGCATCATCGTGAACATCACGCTGGTCCACACCACCATCCTCAACCTCAGGATCCGAAGACTGATTATCTACTCTCTGACTAGAGTAAGATGTCAAGTGGTCCTCACTGCTAGAGGCCCCACAAAACCAACACATGAAGGCCAATGCATGCCAACCGGGCACCATCTCCTCATCAACCTCACCATGCCACCTAGCTCCAGTGTCATCCTCCTGGCTAGTGCATGGGTTCCGACTCAAACCGTCGGCATCCAGGTTCGCAACTCCAGGCCTATGCACCACCTGAAAGTCGTACTCCTGTAAGATGAGAGCCCACCGTGCAAGCTTCCCTATGAGCTTGTCAGACTCCATCAACCACTTGAGCGGTTGATGATCGGTAACAAGGGTAAACTGCGTACCAAACAAGTAACACCTGAAGTGTGCCACAGCCCACACCGCTGCCAAACACTCTCCCTCGTACGAACTATACCGCGACTCTGCTGCATTGTTCGAACGACTAGCGTACGCAATCACAAACTCCTTGCCCTCATCATCACACTGCGTCAACACCGCTCCAAGTCCCAACATACTCCAATCAGTGTGCAACTGGTATGGTCGACCTCTAATAGGTCTCCTCAAGATGGGAGCGGCCACCAACCTGGCCTTGAGCTCAACAAAAGCTCTCTCCTGCTCATCTCCCCATTGCCACTCCTGATCCGACTTCAGCAACTGGTTCAAAGGCTTCGCTATAGCACTGAATCCCTTCACATATCTCCGGTAATAGTTCGCCAAACCCATGAATGCACGAACTCTACTCACATCCGCTGGACGAGGAATGCATGCAATAGCCTCCACCTTTGCCTGCTGAACTCCCAAACCACCTGGGTAGATCACATGACCCAAGTACTCCAGCTTCTCCTGGAAGAACCTACACTTCCCAGGATGTAACCGCAAACCATGAGCCCTCAACCGCTCAAGCACAATCTGCAAATGTATATGGTGTTGCTCCACCGTGTCGCTAAACACCAAGATATCATCAATGTAACATCTGACGAAATCTAGCCCCGCTAGAATCCTGTCCATCACTCTCTGGAACTCGGCAGGTGCATTCTTCAACCCAAAGGGTAAGAATCGCCACTGATACAAACAATCCTTGCCGTGAGAGTTGACACCCCAAAACGCTGTCTTGACCTTGTTCTCCTCTCGAATCGGCAACTGGTGGTATCCCGCCCGAAGATCCAAAGTACTAAAAATCTTCGCATGTCCCACCACATCGAAGATCTCCTCAGGTGTAGACATGGCATACTTATCGGCCTTCGTCTGCCGATTGATCGGACGGTAATCTCCACACATCCGCCTATCCGTGTAGTTGCCATGTACATCCTTCTTCGCTGGCATAACAGTGGCTGAAGCATACTCACCATGCGACAACTCCACTAACCCAGCCTCCAATAACTCCAACGTCCGACTCTTAATCAAGTCCCTTTCCATATCACTATATCGATAGGGACGACGGAAGATTGGCGTATCACTAGCCAACTCTATCCGTATGCCGGGTCCAATCAAAGTACCCAACTCCTTCATACTGAAGGCAAAACAACTCCTATAGTCACGTAGGAATTGTATCAACCGTCGCCTCTCTCCTCCGGTGATCTGAGAACCAATCGATCGCTCCCACTCCTCCTCCATGGAGCCACAAGAGGGAGGCGATACTGTCACTTGTTGCTATGACACCTGCTCCAAAGGAGGGTTCTCCGTACCCTCCTTCGTAGCAACCTCCCCGTGACCAACATCTCCAACTGCATGGGCGTCTACTCTCGCAAGTCCTCTCGTCAAGTCCCATGAACTCCAAGGATGACGAATATCTCGCAGGTCGCCCCCAGCCATTGCCACTACCGTCCCGGTAGGCAATGAGCTGATAAGTGGTGTAACAACCACCAAATCTGCGCGCAAACGGCGTTGCTCGGCCAAACCCAAGCTCACAATCCACGTCAAGCAGTTCAGGTCCATAGCCTGACCCAAAACCTGACGACGCGATGCCTCTGAAACTGAAGAAGCCGCGGTCACACCAGTAAGAAACCCCATCGCACGCTCTCTCTCATCAGCATTGGGCTCCACCAACTGATGCAGGACACTGTCCCACAGTAGTCCAGGTCCCCCATCACGATATGCATGTGATGCCGGATAACTTACCAACGTAGGCAAAGCCATCCGAGGCTGACCTACGTGGTTCACCAATGCCATGGGTGACCTATCCGCCACTCTCACCACCTGAGAGTATCGAGAGACATCCAAGATCCTGTCAACGGTGAGGGTAGGATCACGATGCACCGAATCATACGCATGACGCAATATCTCTCGTGGTACAAGGTTGGTCCACCACAAACGTGCACGATGAGCACGTGAACCAACCCTCGCAGCATCCAACAACACTGCTGATCCAATACATGCCCTGACCTCATGGACACTCGCCATCAACTGGGCCCGAGTGTCACCCAACAATGGTACGTTCTCTAGAATGTATGCGGGAGAACGTGTCTGCTGCTCCTGGAGATGACGTAACACTCGTAGCATCTCCCAAAACATCCGAGATCTCGGGTCATGTAACCCTGCTCCATGTCCAGCGCGTGTGTGCCCCTGACATGGCCATCCCGCAATCACCAAATCGATATGTCCAACTCGATCGAGGTCTGGCGCCCCCAGCAATGAAATGTCTGCAGGCAACGCCTTCTGATATCCTCGAACAGCTGATCGCGGCAACAACAAAGGAAAACGCTGCATCAACTGTGTAACATGTCGTGAAGAAACCCGACGTGCAGTCTCGTCCTTCTCCACGTACAAGTATCTACGTACCAGAATACCTGACTGCAACACTGCAGCCAAACCCGTGCTGATCCCTCCAAAAAGATCCAGCAAACAAACACCCTCTGGGGAATACTCCCATACGATAGGTGTAGTAACTAATGGTGATAGGGTGCTAAGACCACATACTAGCCGACCACCTGAGACTCGCTCTGCCTCTACTGGTAAAGAGGCCTCACTCCAAGCCTTCTTCACCAACCTATCAGCCTCCTGCTGTAATGCGTGGCAAGAATTCCAAAGTGGAACATCCAAAGATGATGACACTGCCGCTGCGAGACTCACCATCTCCTCCATCTCCTCATAGACTGGAGTATCCTCGGCTGACTTGTTCCGCTCCAACAAGTCATCAGGCCATGTGAGCACTCCACTGAAACCCGCAATAGAGGCTAAAACTGCAGGAGAAGATCCAAGAGGTCGATCTCGAGAAATGAACCTCACAGGCAGCTCACTCATACGTCCATCACCAGACTCCCAACCAGGGCGATAAGCTGCCGTCTCCGTCCAATAATCCATCCGAAATCCCATCGGATATAACACCGCTCCACCAACAAGCACATCATATGACTCTGCTGATGTAACCACCGCTCGAACTCCAAATTGCGAGCTATCTTGAGCATGACCATGCCTCAACTGCACTGATATGCGCTCTCTGGTCATCCTGTAAGCCTTGTCGCTGGTGCCACCGAGTGATGTCTGAATCTGGAACGGACAAGGCTCCAACTCGGACCTCCGAACTCCCAAACTAATGCAGGCAATCTTGCCCAACATCAAAGGCTGTGCACCAGAATCCAACAACACTCTGGCTGGGACATACACCTGCCCTGTAGCACTCACCAAGCGAAATACACCGCTCCGGTTGTCCACCATACACACACCAGGGACAACCCTCTCCCGATCAATGGCTGGTCGGGCTGGCAAGGACTCCATCCGTGCCGCTGCCGCCTGCCATGTCGACTCATCGCTCGATGGAGTCGTAGAGGATAACTCCTCACCGATAGTCTCGCCTATCTCGGCACTTGTAGCATTGATACTCCCACGTTCACACAACGTGGCTGCTGCACGAAAAACCCGAGCCAAGTCGATCCCAGAGTCTATCAGCTCCATAGCTAAAAACAATGGAGATCTCATCACTGAGCTAGCCATCCGCGTCACTGCACTAGATGGTGTGTCCGTGTCCACCACACGTGACGTAGATGTCTCAGTCCTCCCCCTAAGGTCACTAGGTGGTACAGGCCTCATGGATGAAGTACTACCCACCTCTGACAACAAAAACGACTGGGGAAGTCTGGCCTGACGCCCACCCTCACCCCTCTGAGGATCCAACTCCCCTGTCGCACCGCGTGGCTCTAGAGCTCGAGCTGCACCTCTAGTCACTGCAACCGATGCCTCCACCTGTGCTGCACTCGCTAGATAAGGGAAATCCTCTTCCTCGTAAGAGGTGGAAGTGCTCGCCCCAGACGTCGCCATAGCAGCAAGCCTTTGCTCCAACTGCTCAATCCGAGCAGCCATCGCGCTCTCTATGGACAAAGTAGCACTCGCTACAGGACGTCCAACTACACCGGCACCTCGACCACCTCTACCAGCACGGCCACCTCGGCCTCGAGAAGCATCACCATCACGACCTCTACCACCACATGTCAACTCTGGATGAAGGTCAAAACACCGATCTCGAGTATGACCTGCTCGACCACAGTGGTCACACACCACCTGTGCTGACTGGGGTCTAGCCTGTGAACTCTGACCTCCAGCCTCCTGGGGACAATCTCTCCGCTGATGATCCCCTCCACATGTCCAACATGCTGGTCCCTGCTGCTGGCCAGCAAACGACGGCACTAGTGCACGTGCCCCTGTATCTCTAGCGGCTGTCTGGTGTCGTGTCTGCGCTCCGCGACCCCCACCACTAAAGGGTCTAGACTGTGCCGTGCTCTGCGGGACACGAGAGGTAGTGGCTGCGTCTCTAGCGAATGAAGAAGTCACCACTCTCTCCTCGACTATGTTAAGCTCAATCTTCTCAGAAAGAGCAAACACATAGACCAATGTCGGTGACGCATCGCTCAAGAGAGTAGCATCCCGAACCCTCCGCCGTAGCTCTTTGTCCAGTATCCTGTACCAATATTGGACTGCCTGTGCCTCAGTTACACCGTGAGTAACTGAGATCAACCGCCGCATACGAGTGTATGTCTCCCGAAGACTCTCACCAGTCTTCCGCTCAAACTCCTGGAGACTCCTCAACTTCTCCGTCCTCACCCCCTGATAGTTCTTCCTCAACCTCTTGAAGAACTCAGGAATGGGGCTGAACGAAGGTACGCAAGTAGTCTCTCCACTCGTGCTGGCAACGCCAATAGCACCGCTGGTGGTACCTGCTCCACTAGTACCATCGGTGATGCTACCACTCGCACCTCCACTGGTACCAACACCACCCTGGGTGATCGACGTATAGTTTGGAGACCAATGACGCCTCCATGCGTCAATCTCCACAGCATACTCTCTCCCAAACTCATGGTAGTCATCCATGGGAGGCCCCTCCAGATGCTGAAACAACCCCTTCCATGCAAAGAAGGGTGTAAACAACGTGGGGTTACGCAAGAACTGCATATCGCACCACGTGTCAAACTCCTGGATGAAATCATCCAACTCAATGGTGCCCACTGCACCAGAGTACCGCCGTGGGCCCTTCATGGCCCCGTACATACCGTCCATGTCCCCAGTCCACGAGTGTGGGACCCTAGACGATATCACCCTCAAAGATCCGCTATCTGCCACACTCCGCGTCTCTACAACCACTGATGCGCTAGGATGAGGTAGCCGATACCTCAACCCACTCCGCGTAAATCCTCCACGGTCCTCAACGGAACCCCCAAACTCCTCCGTGATGACTGACTCACCAATCGGCACCACTGCCACAACTCCACCTGCCCTCGTCCCTGCACTAACCTGCTCTAGCCCTACTGACTATGGGTATGGGCAACCTAACCTGTCATCACCGCAAGAAGACTCTCCTGATCCACTGGTCATCACTCCAGTCTCACCATGGAAGAAACAAAGATAGGCGCCGGTGATCAAATCCAGCCGCACTATCGACAGCACACTGGAGTAAAACTACTCCGGAAATCAACGTCAACCCAGACATGGGCGCGCATCAAGAAGCCAGACTGGAGAGGATCCAAACACAAGCAAACAGCTAGCAACGACTCTCCAGCCGAAATGAAACACAGCACAGAACAACACAACACACGGGAAGTCGCCTCGCATAACAATCCCGAGTCGAGCTCCATCGCAACGCAACGCTATCTCGCTCATCCCGTCGCAAAAAAATAATGATGACCTCCACGCCGAGCTATCCCGTACTTCACCTCATACCTCCACTTCACAGTACAAATAGCGGCGTCGAATATAACAAATATGAAAAGCCTATCTACCCTAACTGTTTGTCATAGGAAAAAAACAAAATAGAGATGAAGCAATATTTTTACAACCGACAAACCATAGTAAGTGAGACGAGTACAAATTCTCAATCTCTTCAGAATTTTTTAATTTTTTTAATTTTTTTTTCCCGCTTTTCCTCTTCCTCTCCTTCCTTACTTCCTTCCGCTTTGTCTCTCTTGTCAACTCACATTGACTTCAGCAAAGACAATTCTGTACGACGAATTTACAAGCCTCCCTACAAATTCGGTTTGTAAAGAGCCACTATACTACTCCTCTTGATTAAACTTTCTACTACTATAATCTCAGGAACTCTAACTTACAAGAATTGTAGTTGAATATTCATTCTAGATACCTGGATACTGAACTGAGAATACATTGGATATCAACGTGACTACTGATTATTTCTTCGGACTCTCGGTCCTGTCGAGTTGATGAAACTCCTGCCGCCTGCTCCGCATGAACAGCACCTTTCTTTCCTGATGGTCTTCCTTCAACAACCTTGCATGGGGAATGTACTGTCCCATTCTTCTCTGCTGCCTCACAATCTACAGCCTTCGTTAATGACTGTACGTTGACAGCGACAGGTTTGCTCGGGAGCAGCTTTCTTATAAGGTAGATAACGTGGCTGGGATCGATAGTCGATGTATCGAAAGGCCGGGACTCAAAGGGTCAACCTCCATGGTTCCATAGACACCATAATTAAAGTAGGGCAACTCCAGGGAGTGTCAAGTGGGTGACCAAGTAACTGCGTGTCATCAAGATACTCCGTAAATGCATATAAACGTCTAATGAATTCTTCACCTCAGTCCTCCGGTTCAGGCACAAGACAGCAGTCGTAATTTTCGACTTGAACCGAATCGAGATTGGACCAGCTTGCGGCGTTCATGTCCCGTTCCATCAGTGCCTCACCAGTGAAAGTTTAAGCTCGTGAGAATAATGCGTCGCTTGTCCCATCTCTAGCTCAGTCAACTTCAGATTCGTTTCAGATTCGTCCAGGGACTTCACAATTTCAAAAATTCTAAAATCATAATGGTCCGGAGACATGTCTGGTGCGTGGAGTTCAAGGTAAAACTTTTCGTAGATTTTACTTCGTTACTCACAAACTCGATAATCAATCAAGGCTGACCTCCAGAAGACTTCCCAAGGCGCAACGCCAAAGTTCCACTATAACCCCACGTGTGCAACCGACCATAGGTCTCCGTTCTGCCGAGCTACATCGACCAGAGCAAAGAATGATACGTCCCGACCTGCCGCAGAACGCCCATGAACCTCCACCACCCTCTGACCCCAGTAGAAACAGAAGCTATGTGTGTACTATCCAGTAAAACATCGTTGTCCACCTCTCGGGACGAGATCACACCGCAGGAATCAAGCCTGACTCCCTTCAAAATCTCACGACAAAAGAGAAGAGATACCGATTGAGCTGCCTGTTACTTTGGAGGTTCATTCTATCTCGCTGGACCTTTCAAAGAAAACTGATCGAGAGTTTGCCGTCGACCTTATGTCCCTTTTTTTTTCACTTTAGTAAACGGGAAGCCACTTCTCAAGACTCGAGAGGCATTGCACGGTTCTTCATGGATACCTTTTCCGGCGTTGAGACAATGGACCACAACCTGGAGGCTTCAAAGATTTTCCTCTTCGCTGTTAAAGCCACGTACTTGGAACTCCATCTGCCAACGGTGATCTTAGTAAAGTCGACAACACCTTGATCGCATCATTCTCCGCATCCGTAAACCCCTCCGCTCCTGACAACCAAAATTAACTCTTCTCTGCCACGCGCACCCACTTCTTGACGGGAATGTTGATGTCCTCGGTCTGCACTCTCCACCACCTTACCTTTTTTGCAATCCCTGGCCGACGGAACCCGGAAATTTCCCTGGAATCTCGAGCACCACACCACACCACAAACCTACGACCTCAACTTAGGAGCTCGTAAATCCAAAACTCCGCACAGCAAATGTGACGCAACAGGATCTCTACACCGATTTCATCTTCCAGGCAGCTGTTCCGAAGTTCCTGCTACTGCAGCTTGAGCCAATCGATCTCTCCCTCCACCGACCATTCCAAGACGTTCTTCCGACAACCAAAGATCTCAAGAAACAAGTTCTGACCGCAAATTCACCTCACCGATAGATTACACCAGTTCTTCGAGTAAAATCAGTGTCGAAACACAAACTGTACATAGAGAGTCGAGCCAAACTCACTACCCGCAGGTAGAATCAGAGTCGAAGCTAGCGGGACGGACATATCCCTACGCGAAAGGCTCAACTCGAAGAACTGTCAGTTCTTCGAGTTCGCCACGAATATAATCCACGGAAGGTGTCGACTCCATCCAACGTTCCTCGCCCGTCTGCCGCGGCCCAACGTTAGCCGACTCCCAACGTTCCCCGACTCCAATTCGAACTCAACGAGTCTCAACTCAAATCGACCAACGTCTCGAGCCATGACAAACCTAACACCCTTATCTAGTGGAAGGATATGTAGGATTATGCAGTGTACATCATTCTATGATATCTTCAACCTGCGGTTTTAAAGCAGGTGGAGGAGTATCACGCTCTAATGTTTACGCTCTAAAATGACGAATTCATCACATGGAATTATCTAATAGATTGTACATTCACTTGAAGCTTATAACCTTCAAGATGAAAGATTTTGCAACAAAAATCCAATATCGCATCGACGTCTTAGATGATCTTGTGATAGATCTTCAGAATCTTGAAAAGGAAATTTCAAATGAGATGAAGTCTCGTCATCTCCTCAGCTCGCTTTTGGCATCATATCAAACGCTATCACGTATACTTTTCCATCGTGATAGGTTGGCTATCATTTACAACGAGGTTGTAAGTGCTTCTTGAACTTGGATCTTCAATAGAATATGATATTATCATCTCATTCATCCAGTTCTTCCGGAACGGCACTGAATGTGATTCGAGGTCGATAACATTCGAGTAACAAAAAGGACGTGAAACATGTTGGATCCCAAAGAAGATCCAAGTCCAGGGATAAGATACCAGAGAGAAAGATGATAGTTTGTTGGCAATGTCCGAAGAGTGGTCACGTTAAAAAAGACGATCATGTGAATAATATCAAAGGTGCGAATATCCCTCTGTTTGCAAATGTGACAGAATATTTTGAAGCTGAGGAGTATGACTTGCTCGAAGATGGTCTATGATTTTGGAGATATGCCATATGCAATTCAGCAAAGGTTCTTGGTGACATATGGATTCATAATAATGTTGTTCTATGTTACATTAAAGAGTTTTTCTTTACTTTCTAAGGATCAGACGGATGAGTTCTTTTGGAGAATGATCAACCCTGTAAAATTGAAGGTGTTGGATTTGTGAAAATCCACATGCTTGATGGGGTCAAACATACTCTGACCCAAGTTAGATTTATTCCTTACATGAAGAGAAACTTAAAATCTCTTGGTATGCTAGAATCACACGGCTTAAAGTGAACCTCTAAGAAAGACGTGTAAGACATTAGATTACGTGATAAGATAGTACTTCGAGGACACAAGCACAATAATCTATACATGCTAGAGGGTAATATCATATGTGGAGAAGTTCACTTTATCGGATCTCGACTTGAAATGTCTCATGTATGGCATTCTAAGCTGGTACACATGAGGGACAGATACATGTCTCTCCTTGACTTGACATTTTTCTTAAAGGTGCTACCTGGTTTGGGTGAAGTTCAATTCATGTTTTGCGAACATTATATGATGGATAAGCAGCACATGCGAGCCTTTGATGTTAGAAATCATAATTCCAAGGAGTTACTTGAGTTATACATAGTGACTTTGTAAGCCAAAACATCCCACCCTTCAGCGTTTGTAGTCTAGGTGGAGATCTTGATTCACATAACATCATCATCTCTATTATCACTCAGTTGTCCAAGTGAACCTCTGTCACTCATTTTCTTCCAGACACTCTTCCTCATTCAAGATTCAGGCTTGAACATATCGCTAAACATGAAATATATGCACTTAAGATCTTAGACTTACACACCATGCAAGAGAGAACAATTAAGAACGGGATTCACAACTCACAAGATCTGATCTTTTGAATGAGTTTTATTCAGAATGGGATACCGTCCTAGACAAAGGGTCCAATCTTGGCACTTACTGAAATGGAATCGATTAGCCATAATAAGGAAATGAGAAGTGTAACACCATGCAAGAAGTGCATGTCAATTCCAAACAAACACATATCTCAAACATATGCAAAACTTTTGATGTAGCACAATCTAAACGCCTGGAATCTTATGATCTACCTCAGTTATAGCAGCATACAAAGGTACTATCCCTTCCCTCCGGTTCTTTCGTCATGGCTTGTTCCTTCACCACTTCTTCCTTTGATTCGCCATTATGCAAACCCTCCCTCTCTTCCTCTCCCTCGCTCTCGGGAGACACCCCTCTCAATCACCGACTCTCAGATCTCAAACCCTGTTCTCAGATCCGACTTTCAGATTTCAGCTCCCTTTCTCAGATCCTACACTTCAATTTCAGCTCCCACTCTCAGACCTCACTCTCAGATCTCAGAGCCCGATCAGATTTCACTCTCAGATTTCAGCTCCCACGGTCAAATCCTACACTTTGATTTCAGCTCACACTCTTAGATCCTACACTTTGATTTCAAATCCCACTCTCAGATCCGACTCTCCACCCTCAAGAATTCTCTCCCTCCCCTTCCGAATTCTCACCACTCCCCTGCCAAAATTACTCACTCACTCACTTTTTTTCCAACAACCGATCCAACCTACGTCCACCACACAATGGCACCCCTCCGCAGCACCGCCCGGAACTCCACCGAACATCACACTCCCCGCAGCAGCTCCGCACGAACCGGCACCCCGCCCCCCGCCGGACCTGCGCCGTCCAAAGTCTGCGACCGCAGGCCCTAGCATCCTCAACCACTCGGCAGACGTCACACGGCAGCAGCCGGAGTCCACAGTCTAGCAACCTCTCACACAATGAATGACACCCGGCTCCGGGGACCGTTAGCCGCAACCTGGCCATCAGATGGACAGCCCTCTCGCATCGCCGCCTTCACAGGATACACCGCTCAATCTCACCGTTAATTTCAAAATTTCTCCCCGAGATTTCCTCCTCGAGTTACTACGCACCGCAGCACCATCAGCTCTTTCCCTTACCCTGCATAATACACTTCTTGTACTCTCTCGGAACGAAGATTTTGATCTATCGCTTCCGCTCTCCACTCCAATTTGAGCCCTGTGATGCTCTAGCAATCCTCACTCGCTCCGAGTCTATGCTACCTCACTACGATTGCACCTGCTTCGCAATCTCAATTTGAGTCATGTCTATCATCGCCTTGCCTGTCCATCATCAACGTCTCCTACACTTGTAATCGTTCACTGTCAAAATCAAAATGTGGCATCTACCATCATTGTTGTCGATCTGCGCGCCGCAACTAGCCTCAAGCTTCTGCTTCCAGGACATGTACGTAGCATGGGCTCCCTGACTTCCCCCTAACGGCTGGAGAGGAGAGAGAGAAATATGGATGACGAAGTCGTGGATTTCAAACTTCATTTTGGCTATATTGGAAGGGATTTCTCTGTACATAGCAGCTACTTCGGAGGACGTAGCAACATGATGGTTATGTCTGTCTCCATGAGTCTATTTAGCTTACTATTAAGTGGCAAAAGACTGATTGTCTACGGACGATGCAGTTATTTTTTACTTTTGAGTTTTTCAATCTGGCGCTTCAGAAAAAGCGCCAGATTGAAAAACTGCCTGCCGCAGGGCCTCTCGTTTCTTTTGGAATTGTAATCACCTCTGTTGCTTCAGAAAGAATTTTTTCCCCTTGCATCCTTCGTCTTTTTGTTCACTTTCCTGATGATTTGCTTGTGTCTTGAGTAAGTCCAGAAGCACCATCGCGGATCCAACCACTTTGGAAACAAGTGTGCATTGATCCCAAGTCCGAAGAATCGTTAATTTTTCCGTGTAGATCCCTAGAAGCATCCTCCTCCTTCATTTCTAATCGCTCGTCTTCTGGAAGTACTTTCCTGAAGTCTTTATTTCTCAATACGTGACAACATATAATTGGTCTAACTAAATATTTAGAAGCTTACTTGTCCCTAGATTGATATGACAACATGTCATTTGACAACTTCAAAGTACTAGAACCTCCACATGCCGCTAAGTCAAGTTTAGGCTAAGTCTAGCCAATGAAATTTCTATTACGTAGTCAAATCAATCAAAACCAATCATGTAGTCAAAGTTTATTTTCTTATAATCTAGACTTTTGTAAGAAATAATATAGTAATGCTCATTCAAATCTTCCAAAACTTTCTTAATTATTTTGTCAAGTATGAACATCATAGGTAAATTTAGTCATAACTAGATAAACTTAAGAATTCCTAAATATACTTACTTTTATCTAAGCTAGTCATGATCAACTACCTTGCTACTTCTAATATTATTACACATACAACAACCGATACTACAGTATTCACAAGAACAAATTTCACTTCTGGATGTTCTTGAGTAGAAGATTGATCATTATAAAGTTAATGATGTGACACAATAAGTAATTTCAATACAAATTTAGCATATGAAGAGTTGAAGTAGCAAATTTTTTAAAAAAAATCCCAAATAATTACATGACAAAGATCAATCCAAATTGTTTATTAAGAATTTATCAAATCAGATTCAAAAAAATTTTATTAGGTATGGATTATGATATTAATTGAAACATAAATTTTTTATGAAGATCATGATATTAATGCTAAAAATGATCATGGCATTGCATTGATCTTGGAATACAAAAACTTTTTCATATATAAAAGTTTAAAACTCTATCAATAAGCTTGAGTTTAATAGTTTTATTGAATTCAAAATGCAATAGCTGTAGATATTAAAACATGAAAGTTAGTGGAATCTCAAAGAATTCAAAGTTTGATTGCTAGCAATTGAATGTAGAAGCTAAAATACAATCTAGCAAATGATAAGAAAAAATCTTCAAAGCTAGATTTGTGATAAGAATTTTCTCTTAAGATATAGATGTGAATTAAAAAAAATTTCATTTGTAGCAAAAAATGCTACAATTCAACTAATTTGTAATATAAAATATAATTATTGATCATATAGATATAGTTACAAAAATTTATCACAGATTTTGAAGAAAAAAAATCTACATAGTACAGACAGTTGGATTTGAAAAGAATGATTAAAATGGATTGATTTGTAGATTTTTTAAATCAATATATAAATTGAAGCAAGTTTTAAGTCAATTAAATGTTAGATTTGATAAGTCCATGACTAGTTTAGAATTTTCACGGAGTGTATATAATTCATATGTATATATGAAAAAGATATATGATGAGATTTTCAATCTCATTATTTGTGAACATGTCATTCTATGTGAATGACATGTTCATCTTGACAAAAAATCAATTGAATCTCAACATATGCAAAAATCAACTGAAATCTATATTGAAGATGAAAAATTTGGGTTAATTTGAGAGTGTATTAGAAATAGATGCTCATAAGGATTTGGAGATAAAAAACTATAATTAAATAAAGACAAGTTTTTTCAACATGTGTTTGATGATATCAACATGATAGATTCTAAAGCGATAGAGATGATTTGTACATAAACTTTTGAATTTTTTGTAATTTTATATTTAATCAATTTCATTGAATTTGAAATTAATGTACATCGTTTCTAATTCAATATATTTGATGATTTGCACAAGACTTTATAACAGTTTAGCTATGAATGAACAAGTGCATGTAAGATTTAAAGATTGTGTATTACGAAGCAGTGAAAGATATTTTTGAGTACTTGAAAAATCCTAAGTATTATGATATTTTTTAATGACTTATTAGACAATGTCAAATCCTAATTATGCTACGTTGATGTTGACAATCAACAAAATTTAGACAAGAAAAAATATACAATTGACTATATGATGATGGATGCATAAGTTGTGGATCTACTTTGCAAAAATGTGTAGCTGAGTTCATATCAAAAGTTGAATATATTGCTATAACGGAAGCAGAATGAAACAAAATGAAATCAGATTTTTATTTATCATGGATGATATGTGTGATAAAAAAATAGAACTAGTCAAAATTAATAGTTTATTCGATCCAATTGATGTGTTGATCAAAATTATTAATTGAATAAATTTAGTAAAAATTGTGCTATTTTGAAGATTTTTTATGAGTAACACAAGTATAGTTTACTAGCAATTTTTGTAACCTCTATAAATCTTTACTATACAAAATACTTCCAAAAATTCATCTAGTATGAGTAACATCCTTCTATTAAGTACATTGAATTCTAAAATCATTTGTTCATACTTAGTATATATGTCCAACAATAATAGTACAAAACTAATGTCAATAGTGACATGATACTATTCAACAATGACAATTTTAAGTGTAATATTAAAGTTATAATTCCTATAATGATCACCAGTCCTTTGTACATTAGGCATTCTAAAAATAGATGTCTAATTTTCCAAATTTCAAATCTCTTGAGTGCCTAATCTCCAAAATATTTCTCGAGTAGTTTCAGAAAGAAAAATTTCCAAACGGTTGAACAACAAAACAATAGAACTTATTAAGATATTTCGTTAGAAGACTAAGTTTATCGTTTCCAAATACAACGCTTGTCGAGAGTGAATTCCCAATGTTGAAATTCAAAAATAACATTTTTAACATGTCACTGATTGATTTTTCTCTATAAGTATTTCTCCAATGTAAATCGGATGATATGTTGCGCACGTTGAAGAATAAAATAGGGAGTATGATATGTTGCGCACCTTGAAGCAATAAAACAGGGAGATTATGTTTTTTGGGAGAATTCATGCTTAAGATACATGCAAGAATCATTCTCGTTATTGTAGGTAACCTCAAGATACATATTAGAAGAGTTCCTGTAGTGAATCGAGCGGAGTCTCCAAACTTAAAATTTGGACAAATAGGAAAAAAATAGATACACTCGCCTGAAGCTATCAGAAGAAGGTGTTGAGAGAAATTTATTTAGATCATAAATTTTTGTGTCTTATTTTTGTGAGAAATTTTGATTGAATTTGATCAAATAAGTTTTCCTTAGAATTCTTTTTCTACAAGATCTTGCTAACATTGAATCATTACTTTGTAAAATTGAATTAAAATCGATAGAATGTCAATCTTGGATCTTTTTTTAAACTGATGCGTAATGGTGCCTAATTTCATTACGAATATGTGCCTAATATGGTTAGATTAGGCACAAATAGGCATATGCCTAATGTACAGAGGCCTAATGATCACAATATTTAAGGTGAAAAAATCTAATATGACATGCTTTTATTTTAATGCAAGTCTCAACATTTCGTTCTTTCAAGTCTACAATAAAAAACTTTGTTATGGGTTGTATCTTAGATTGTTTCAAATATCTTATTTATTTATTTTATATTTTTATTTGTTAATGATCGACAAACGATGAGTTTTTTAGAGGTTGAAAAGCTTATTATCTTGAAATTCTATAAATAGAGATAATTCAAAAGCAAGGAAGTTGATAAAATCAATGATTGTCTGTCAAGCAAGCATATCAATTTCCTTGCTCTACGGTCACTAGATTTGGAATCACAACAACATCATCGTCACATGAATTGCTAGCATTCTGCAAGATGTTATGATGTTTCAATATGGACTTCACAATGCTAATATTATTAACATTGTTGTTGCTGATATCATTGAAATCATATATTTCAATTAGATCTTCAAAAGCTTGTTCAATATTTGCATCATCAAAATTCAAAGAAGTTGAGAAAAAATCATCTTGTCAAATTTTTAGAATATTTTTGCTAAAACATTGAAGATCAAATTTAAATTAGAAGCAGCTCAATTAATACAAATATCTTGTTAAAAAATTATGTCGAAAACAAAAATGATGCAATTAATTTTAACAAAGCAACACCAAATAGTATTCTCTTGATGTCATCTAATGCTGATTTGTTCCAGCCAAACACGTTGAGTAGGTGTGTATGATCATAAAACAAAAATTAAAATCTCAAATGCACGTTTATTCGTTTGCCAAATTTTATACGCAGATATTAGATGATTCAGTTGAGTATGGAAAAGGCGTGTTTTGAAAATGTAATGACTATAGTAGAACCTCCGCTACCAAATACTCCAATACCGAATAACCTCTAGTACTGAATGAAAATCTTTAGGTCCCGACCTCGGGCATATGCAGCTTAGGGAATAACCTCCATTTTCTAATAGTGAATAAAATCGTGACAGTCCCGACTGTTTTTTTAGTAAATATGACAGCAAACATCTATCACCTGTCGTCTGTTTCTTAACAAAAAACCTATCTAATGTGGTTTGTTGCAACTTCTCAGTTTGAATACTACGAGCAGCGTCCATCATACTTCTTACTAACAAAAGATTTTCCGTATGGACTCTCTCTTGCTGAAGCCAAAAGTGTTGAAGCTTCTTGAGCATAAAAATGGCATCGTCAAGGCAAATTTTTGGAAGCTCTTCACTGTCGTCCTCTTCCTCAAGGCAGGATATCTTGACAGCCGGCTCCTTCAGATTTGCGACCATCTCCTCCTTGGTCAGAGTGTACGTCACAATTTCTCCATCAGAGTAATTCAGTAGGTTTCGAATGTTCATAGGATTCTCATAGCGGAATCGACAAATCTGGCTCTCTAGTTCACTGATGACTTCAACTGCAAGCTCTATCAAATCTTCCTTTGCGGGGGCATCCCGGTGTACTCTGAACGAATTTGACAATGACAAAGCAATTAGAAATTGTTTTCAGCTTGACATTCAAAGTCCATGTTGCAACGGTCATTTGGATGCCTTCAAGAATGACAATTTTTTTTGGATTCGAAATGATTGAATTCAGACGCATAAGTATTTTCTCATTGAATCAACGGCTATAATAAGCTTTTAAGTTCCGAATTATACCTGCATCGCAAGGTTAGATATTTTTACATTGTGTTTGGCTGAAGGTACCTTACGGTTGTGTTACGCAGCTTAGGGAGACTGTCGACAGGAATATGAGCACTACAGTTGTCAAGGATGAGCAAGACTTTACTCTTCACCATCCAGAGGTCGAACCACTTGATCCACTCGGAGAAAATGACATGGATCATCCATGCCTTCAAGTTCCAATGGTACCTGCAGCCGAGGTTCTCCCTGTTCAAGTTCTTGAAGCAACACTGATTCTGAAACTTTCCGATGATCCAAAGTGGCAACTTGTCATTGACGTCGCCGTTGCAGCAGACTGCAAGTGTTATTTGCTTCTTTTGTGCCTTACGTCCCTCCATTTGCTTCGTTGCCAATGAGTTGTCCGCCTGCCGAAGCGAGAACAAATGTCAGCCTATTCTAAAGCGAAAGGCAAAAGTTAACTTCCGTTTTCCGATTGGACTTACAAGCATTCGGAAGAAAAGTCTCGTTTCATTCATGTTGTAGATGTCTGTCCATGGAAGTGGGTCAAGTAGTTCACGAAGTCGAGGAAGAGCCTGGTCGACAAAACTCATGTCAACAGAGCCACTTTCTCCGAATCGACCGAAAGGACTTGATTCTATAGCGAGCATTGAACTTCTCATGCCATCCGTTGGAAAATTCGAACTGTTCCGCTTCTGGATATAGTTCATTCAGGATTTTGGCTCCTTGAGCTTTCAGCAACTCACCGCTCATGTTCACTTGAGCTTGGTAAGCAATGAACCACACGTAAAGGGCCTCTTCTATCAACGGATTATTCACAACTTTCTGTCGTTTCGCATCCATAGGGTTCTCTCTCTTGGCAAGGAGCTCTGCCGACCTTGCTAGTGTCTTTGAGATGGTCGACTGGCTGACTTTCATGTCAAGGTGCTTCTCTGCCCAAGAATGAGGTATGTGTGCATCATACGCGGCTCATTGTGTTTCTATTCGACAAGAGCGATCCTCTGCTTGTACGTCACCACAGTGTAGGTAAGCTTCTTCGTAGACATGATGCTCATACTACATGTGAAGCAAGAGCGGCAGAGAAGATGTTCGATGGAGTAAATGCTGCGACATAGAACTTTGTGAAGCAGAAGCAGCAAAGAAGATGCTAGACTGAACATATGCTGCATCAGAGAAATTTTCCGACAGTGGCAAAGATGTGGTCGATGCTACGAGTGGGTCCACAAATTACCGAGTAGACGTCCTAGCATTGCAAATTTTGAGACCCATTTGCCTCTCAAAGCGTCATCATGGCCTCAGACAACTTCCCGAGCATTACCTGTGCTAGATAACAATCTTTGATACGTAATATCTGCTGTGCGGTTCCAAGGATATTCGCTGGCCGCGGACAACTTCCCGAGCATTACATGTGCTAGGTAACGATCTTTGATATGTAATACCTGTATTGCAGTTCCAAGGATATTCGGTAGTAGAGATTTTACTCTATATATCACTTAGTGAACATATATTTCGGAACTAGCATTTTGTTTTTCATAGTTAATTGTCTTCTAGTAAGTAGATTTATTTATTCATTTATACATAAGTAAACTTGAAAATAAAGTTGGCACAGCAATTTCTTATACTAAATAATTTTGAACATAATAGTGAACAGAATAACTTGATAATAGCCGTAGTATAGAGTACGGTTTCACAGAATAAAATGTTGAAGAATATTATGACAATTTGTATCCAAAAGTTACACTAGAAGTAAAATTTTTAGCTGACATGGAAAATTAAGGTTTGGCAAATTCATATCAGAAATTGTCTTTACTATTGTGACTAAGAGTTTATTTTGAGAATCTTAACTACACATTCATATAGTTTATTTGGTCTTTGTTATTATATTGTTGTGTTGATATGAAATATTTGAAATCAATCGAGAATTCCAATCTATACATATGTATTTCACACAAATTTGTTACTTATTAGCCTTAGAAAAACTAGTCATCCATTATTTGAAAAAAAAATTGCAATTATTATTATTATTGAAAGAAAATATACAAAGATATTGATGAATGTCAAAAGGTTACAAAACTTACCAAATTTTTATCAATTGTTGTAAAATTGGCATAAACAATCAAGCTAACCATCTATTAGTCACAGCTCATACAGCTTTGAGTTTGGTAATTTCATTTTAGAATATATTTTTAACAATATAGTTAGTTATTATTTGTTTATTTATTTATTCAATCTTATACAATCATGTGATAACATGGCCAACATGAATAAAATGTACGATCACACATTAAGTATAAAAACTGCAATTAAAGATATATAATCAACAAAATGCATAGAATTTTCGTAGGCCAATTATTCACAAAAAAAAATTCAACAAAAACTCCCATTTTATGTTAATTTAGCTATTTAACTTTAATTCAGGATAATTTTTTGCAAGTATGATTCAAAACGTAGTTCATGTAGTACTGGCGATAGATGTCTCATAATCTATGTAATAGCATCTAAACATAAATTATATATATCGCCATGATGATCTTCGAAAATAACAATACAAGTTGAAGTGTATGTCAACATACTCATATATCTGGTAACACTTATTTTCCACATTCAGACACATTATCACTAAATTTGTTCTTCAAATGTATCATCAGTTGGCAATTATTTGACGATCTTCACAAACATTCTGCGAATGAAAAAAAAGACTTTCGCCAAGACTTGACATGTACAACTTTTTGTGGTCATTTTCTCTTCGAAAAGGGCAGAGAACACATGAGAATAACAGGAATGATCCGAAGGCCATGTCAGGTCGTAGCATAAGAAGTTTGTCACACTGCAGATATTTAAAACAAAGATCAAAGAAACAACATCTGACCCGTCACTTGAGTGCTCTATTATCAACAAGATAATTATCTTCATCCAACGTACATCATATATCAGTTGGTTAAGTTCTTCTCTTTCGTTCATCTTTGCGTTCAGCATCCTGTTCCCAATTGCGTGCAATGTCAATCAATCTCAGCAAACGCTTTACGACCACAACGATCGACATGAGATAACACATTCTTTTCCTTCAGAACAACAACGTTGGTTTTTCCGTACATTGAAACATTTTCCTTATCATACAGGTTTCCAACAGTCCATTTCGTTTGTAAAAGTCTACTGTCGGAAACTTCTGCAAACCACGACGTTCGATTTTACAGTGAATAATCATAACTTACACTGTGGGCTTAGGGGAAAACAAAAGAGAAGGAGAAGCATCGCTTAAAAAACTAGACAATAGATTCCATACTAGAATATTAACCTCGGGGGCTAAAGCATGCAAGAGACCGAAGCATCTCAAATCCTGGGTGGGGAAGTCTTAAGGGTGCCAACTTGAAACTTGCATGTCTGCTTGGTTCAAAACAACTCTCGGATATCTTTGGTGGTAAGTGGTATCCCATTCAATCAAAAACCAATTTATCGAAAGAAGAATAAAAACACGAGATCTACTCTTCTCAGCAGAGCTCTAAAGAAAAGGCCAAATTTTTCCTAAAGACACACCCTGTATCAAGACACAATTGAAAGAGGCAGGGAGTAGAACATTTTGAGCAAAGAAATTCATCGAGTTAAATCTATCATACTTTTAGGTTCAGCACCCGGTGGGGCTTTCCCCATGACTTGAGTCCGTGTCAAGGCTGTGCTTTACTTGTTAATTGTCGCGATGGTTGCTGCAGATACTCGTAGCATTCACTTTCAAACATTAGGAAAACTTTTTACACACAACCTGCAGAGAAAACGGTTTTCCACATAATTGAGTCCAAGACCTGCGAAACCACTCCCAACCCAACTCCAACGAATGGTTAATTGTGGTCACGATACACAACACTTGCAAATTTTGCACATTATCTACCATCGTCTCGCGTTAGCTCAGACTAATGCGTGAGCTTAAGTTCTCGTACAGTTCACATACTGATAGCACTGTAACCTCAGATCTTGGGAACCTCAATCCATCTCTGACAGTCGACCGCAATAGTAAGAGCGAGAGTGTACTTGACGGTTGAAACACAGCACTTTGAATCTTACTTGACAGCAAACAGCCTTAGATTCAAGCAAGATCGAGTTCAAACATTACCTAAGTAACACGCACGCCCTCCTGGTCAGCTTCGACAACATACGTTACAATTGACAGCATGGGTCCCATGCACACCCAGTAAAGACATGCCTAAGTTTCTACTTTCTTGTTATAATTTGACAATGAATCAATGTCAAAGCTCGACAGCTCACAAACACTCGCATGTACCAGAATCAATCTCTCTACATTCGTCTACATGGATGTTGGAATTTACCTCTGCTTCAGAGAGAAGTCGAAATGACTTCAAAATCCCCTTGCTCAACTATCTTGAGCGGATGGGTCTAATGTTACAATCTTATAGCGAATGTTACACCATAAAATGAGCTGCTATACGCCGAACCTTGGGAGCAGTGAGCTTACAGAGGCGCTGCAAACCTCCTCTTATACTTACAATATCTGGACAGTTGCTCTTCTAGGGGACTCCTGTCTTTCACGGTCACAATGTCGACCACAGATGCTGCCTGTCTAAGTATATTTGAAGGAGTAAACCCTGACTAGTATCAGAAGCACCTCTTGCAGACATGATTTCGGCAACTTGTCCACAAAGAATGGAATCTTCACCACATGGGCACTAAACTTACAATCAGCTTGACATCTCATGAAAATTTCCAGATTCACCTTGGTCATCCCTCCCATTTCTCATAGCAGCCATAGCAAGTTCTGCTTCCCGACGGCGCACATCCGCCCTACGCTGCCTATCGAGTTCTACTGCAGCTTCCGCAGACTGCTTTTTTCTCCTCTGTATTCTCCTCTCCACTTGCCTTTCTTGCTCCACCCACCTCTCATTCGGTGGTCCCTTTACACTTGTAGAGTTGTTGCCGTCATCGTCAATGTCCTTGCATTTTACACTTTGCTCGTCATCACTAGGGGCATCTGAGGCAAGCTCCCAGACTTTTGAGCCGCTAGCTGTCGTTCCAGTTTTAGGAGACTGTTCTTCGGCATCACAGTCAACAATTACAGTTTCTGCAACAAGATAGCGGTTCGTATAAGGGTAGTCTACCGGATCTCTATCCGAATCGTCCACTTCACAATATTCGTCTTCGTCACTAGCGCAGGAGATGCCACACCTCTCTTCAGTGCCGAGAACTGTTTCAGCCCTGTCTTCGGCGTCATCCCAACCTTTATTGCTGAAAACTCGTAAACCCCGAGCAAACACAATTCCGTCGTCCTTCACCTGGGATACGTCCATCGTTTCGAAACGTACTGCTCCAACTTTTCTAGCGTTTCCTGCCAAAATCTGTTGTCCATGAAGCGAGGACAATATTAGCCTATGGTAAGAAATGACATAAGAGTACAAAATATGGACCACACAGACTTGAAGTCACTGAGAGAGCCAGGCCTTAAGTTAACAGAGTACAGCTTATGACATCACCTCCAGCCTGTACTTCTGGAACTTTTCCCTCTTTTCCTCTTCGGTTTCTCCATCGCGACGATCTTGATTATCCTCAGAGTCTGCCTTGCGGAGAATCACGTTGATGCTCTCTCCTGTACGAGGTATATATCCAAAAGCTTCGCACACAAAACCAGAAACTGTCTCATAGCGATATGGTCCCTGTACAAAAAAGCCAAACCAGAGCCTAGTTATGTAACTTTATTACAACGCCTTTGAGATATAGTAGTAAAGTCTAATTGTCGGAAATCCGTCACAATCAGCATTTGCCCTGCGTTCTGACAACGAACTTAATCAAGGGGACATGGCAGTCCTGAAATAGATAATAAGAGGTGATCATATCCTGAAAAAAATCAGATGTGTTAGAAGTTCTACCTTACCCATGGGACAGTACTCCTGAAGAGAAGTAAATGTTATAAAAATAAAAACCATAAACAGGAACTTTGCATATACATAAAGTTGGATTCAAACCCAAAGAAGGCGACAGAGGCAACAAACACTAAAAAGAGTACCACAAAAGAACAGGAGAATATGCTTCAACCATCCAGTTAGCGGTGAAGTACATAGACGCATAGAATGAGAAAGGCTGAATACAAACCTCCGGCATTTTGACTTCAAGAGCTTCAGAGAGATCTTCAATATGTGTATTCGCATCCACGTCAAAAACCCCATCCGCTCTTTGAACGACGTAACCCGTTTTTTTCCTAATCTCCTCCTATGACAATATGTATCCACTTTACAAAACAGATAACCAACCGACACAAGGTAGCAAAGAAGTATAGAGCAAAGGTCTCTGACAATGAGAAGACATCATGTTTAAAGTACATGTTGAATTCACATGCACTGATCTAGGTCACCAGTCAAGATCCAGTTTCGATATCTTCCAACCTCCCGATGAAACCACGAAATGCCTTTTTACATAAAAACGTCTGTCTTGAGCAGGAACCCAGCTAAATAGACAACACACCTTTGAATCATTCTCATCAAAAATTTCTCCGACGATTTCCTCCACTACATCCTCTAGCGTAACAACCTGTACTTCATGCCAAGGTCACTGGGATTACTTCACAGTCATGACAGCCCTTCGTAAAGCAAACTTACATCGTCATAGCTGAAACTAGATTGTTGGACATGTATATATTGGACGGTCTTCCTTACAAACTTTGCTAGATCATAAGTTTAAAACGTCAATAAAAGTACAAACAAAACAATTAGTTTTGCCTCTCAAAATCTTCTCATGAAAAAGTCCCAGTAGAAATTGCTATCTCAGGGATCTTCAACCAAGTTGGATAGGCTTCATAATTATCAGTCATTGATACGCGTGGAGACGGAAACTTACGCCGACAGTGCCACCGTACTCATTGAGGACGATGGCCATGTGCACTTTCCTGATTCGAAATTCTCTCAAGAGATTCCACACAGACATCGAGTCTACAAGGAACGTGAGAAAGTTCAGTCTGACCTTCTTGATTAAAAGATATGAAAGACCACAGACATATTCGTTGAAACATCGTATGAAATAAGAACTGAAGGTCATGACATGACTCTCATGTTTGGTACCTGGCACAAAATAGGCAGGTCTGTGGGCAATACGTCCGACAGTCAACCTTTTGAGCACCTCAACCTGCACATAAGAGGTATCCTGTTCTTAGTGTAGAACAAGATCGACCAGAATATTCCTCAAACTAGAGCATAAACCTAGGGGATACAAAGAAAGTAAATACGAGAAAATTGCTTCTAGGTGGTGCCCTAGTACTACACTAAAAGCAACATGTAACAAAAAAGGTCTCCATGGAAATAGTTTTGGAAATAGTTTGAGATCAAATACTCATAAGCTGAGTAAAATGAATTGCAAATTGATTCGAAGCTCACCTGTTCTGCTTCATAGTCGACGTAATCAAGCATGTCCATGGCGTATGCGATACCGACAATATTATCCACGCGACGTTCAAAAACGGGAATTCTGACATAGTCATAGTGTCAATTAGGGTTCGAAAAGAGTTTTGATTCGAAGATCTTGTTACGAACACTCCAGAAAAGAGGACCGCCTTGATGATAGACGATACTAGGACCCTCGTGTCTATACTGATGTATAGCAGAGTATATGTAGAGAACCTCGACATAGCCTCTGTCTATAACTTTTCCCGTTCTCTGTTTTCAATTTTTCTTTTTGGACGGCAGTAGTATACAGTCTCCCCAATTAGACTAAACTACGACACATTCCAAGAATTACTTGAATAAAATTCACTAATTTTCCAGCTTCTTACTTCGAAGTATATGTCTAACATCAATAACAAAATCAAGGACTCAGATGACACTTCCTAGATGCTAAATCCCAATCTCCTATTAACACCATCAGAACAGATAGTCAGTTTTAAACTATTGTGGACTGAAGCAGGATGATACCTGGAGTACTGGTGCTTGACCCAAAGATTTCTGAACTCCATCAAGGTGGCCGCAGCGTCGATAGCCACAACATCAACGAGGGGAGTCATCACTTCACGGACATACGTGTCTTTGATTTCTAGAACATTTTCAATCATATCCTGTAAATTCAAGAAAAAACCCTTCAGAATGGACTCCCGGAAAAAACAATCGTTGGGCTTAGTTCGGAAATAACTTGGTCACTTCTACGCACAGCCTGCAAGATGCATGTACTCAGCAAGGCAGACCAAAACGACCATAACCGGCTGACCTGCTCTTCTTCTTCAATTGCTCCACTTAGTTCTGCTCCTCTAAGCATCAATTTGAGTTCTTCTTCACTTACAAAAGGTTCCCTGTAAACGATGATACGAACGTTTCATCGCCATTAAGTACGAAGTCAACTTAAGAGAATTTTGAGTTGTACCTGTCCACTAGAACACAAAGACAAACATCAAACTACTACCAGCATGCTATCGCGGAAGCATATCTTATGTATACAACAACTTGGCCCATCTCAACCAGACATTCACCATATATCCCTCATATTTCGGATATGAGCCAAGGGCAAAATAATTTCGACAATGCTTAAAGGGGGCAACCAGATTAGGTTCTCACCCGCTGCTCTTTAGACCCAACACCTTCAGCAGGCCCATTGAGAGAGCTGTCACTACACGGCCTACAGGATAAAGGATGACAGATAACCAAGCAACAGGTCGGACCTGTCATAACAAGTGATTTGATAAGTTTAGTCGTGCTCGACTTCAAGAGATTGTCAAACCCTACGTGTCACTGATATCATCTGTAGGACGTAAAAGAAGAGAATGGCAAAGGTGAAGATCATACGGCGAATCGTGCTACTTCTGTCGCATTGTGAACCGCTATACTCTTCGGAGCAATTTCTGTCACGAGAAGGATGACAACCTGCACAGATTTTATGGTGTAATATATTAGATACTGTAGGGAAAACAAACTGGGGGCTGAAAGACTTATTAGCGATACCCTAACTATCGCCACTGATGGACATTGCCCTCACAATAAAAGAGGCTTCACATCTCCACTCTTTTACCCTCTAGAAAAAGATACAGGGAGATCTTCATTAGTGGATCAAAGGGTAAGACTTGAGATGTATACAACTGACCTATATAGTTAGCCACTTTAATTAGAAGACCTTTATCCAGAAAAGTTGAACTTCGCATTGTAAAGTTCAGCCATTACACATTTCTTTACGTTCATAAAATATATTGGAATATTGATACTACCAATTCTTCAATATAAAGTTCACTTATTTCAGGCGAATTTAGCACGAAGCGCAAACTCATGAAAACAGAAAGCCAGATGCAGCTGGCAGACGACGAGAACACAGTACATTAGCGCTGGTGGTCTGTATATTGTCAACCATGTAACTAAAGAAGAGATGCACGAATTAGAGGAGCAGGCATCAAATGATGCTGATCAATCTGTAAGCTGCAAATGAGAAGACTAACCATAAACCAAGAAGAAATCAGTAGTTATGTAGGAAGATGAACCAAAATTTTTACTTTAAGATTTTAACAGATGCTCCGGTCAATAATTAACTCGATTCATTACGAGTTGATGAAACAAAGCATCGGATGCATGTCCATTCAAGTTACAGTATATGTACAAATAGTGACAATCAACAAAACAGGTAAGGAAACTATATCGATCATTTATGTTCACTGCTGAGTTACATAGATATAGTTGATGTGGATTGACGTGAGAAAAATGCTACGTCTTGACTATAATTGCGAGATACACAAGAAAAGCCCTGAGGAAGTTAGTGAAGCAAATTAGAAGTCTCACAGTCATGACTCCAGTTGCAGCAGTTACACCCGCTTCTCCAAACAAAGCTGTGGCTGCTTCTGTGACCATGGCAGTTGCTGCAATATTGACCACACTGCAACCAAATAGTGCCAGCACTTGATCAACATCATACGCTATATAAATATCAACTTTGGAAAAGACAAAAATTCCTGTATGATATGGAAATATTGCAAAATGCGGTTGATTCAAGACACCTACGTTGTTCCGATAAGAATGGTTGTGAGGAAACGAGTGACATCTTGCCGTAGAAGAGAAAAAACTCCCCCCTCTCCCTCCTTCTCTGCCAGCTCCCGCACCTAATGATATGGACCCAATTAACAGACATAGAGGTCAACAAGTGGGACAGCTTGAAGAGTGTTACCACGATAAGCATTCTGCTAAGGTAACTTTGTAGCTACTTTTAAAATGAAAGCAGCTGGCAAGTGGCTAGTTCCAAAAAATGCAAATGTAGAGCACCGGAAGTTGCAACCTGTAAGACAAGAAAGAATTCAGGTAAAATTTGTATGATTTCGGTAACCCATCAAGTTATGTTTCCCTCTCCTGTACAATTGGCTATGTAAACACTATTAAAACATGTCCCCAAAAAAATTGCTCTAAAGGCTGAATACATGAAATGCGAGAAGGATAATGAGACTGGGTTAACGAGCTCAGAGCCTTAAGTGTGATCCTATGGTATTCTATCGTAAGTATGACCACGACATTGTAATTTACAGAAGCCACGCGGATCACAAGCCTCCTTTTTTATGTGTATATCTTTTCAAGGACCTGTATCCAGCCACTTGAAGTGCAACTAGTTTTGGAATAACGGCACAAACCTTCCAGGGCCAAAGCGTCATGATTGATGTCTCAGCCATTGAAAAGAAAGCCGATAAACCTAGCAGAGCAGACAGTAGAAGTCCTTGATCTTTTAGCACCGCTAACACTTGAAGAAACTTTGGCAGCACTGTTCCCTTCAATGCGCTAGCTTTGTCGACCACAAGGGGCAAAACAGCTGCTCCATCACTAGCTGCATGAACCCCACCAGCACCTACAATCCACGCTATACAAATAGTCGCACTACACAATGCCAGTGTCCGTCCTACTAAAATCAATGCTCCCCGCCATCTGTGATCGTTAGGAATCCTAGGATTTTCCATCCTGCCTTGACCTCCCTGCGAATTTGCTTCCCCGCCCTGTGGGCCCGGCCTACTTCCTGCTTGCGCATTCACTTCAAACCTAACGCCACTCGGTATACCATAAGAGTCGGACCACTGAATCGATTTCTGACAGAGAGGATTCCAAAACCCTCCAGGAAGCGAACGATTCCATGGCTGCCTTGAAAATCTTAAAATGGGTGTGTTTCTATGACCACATCTAAAGCAGGTGACACCCACGTCTTTGAATAATTTACAATCGCGAACAGGTAACGCAAACAATGCTCTGTCACAAACCCGGAGTCGGAGTGATGCATGCGACTGAAAGTACCTGTCGCGCCATTTAGAAGAATTTACATGGAAGGCAGAGACCTGATTGTGCTGCTGTAAAGAAGCCATAGGAACAGACCGCCTTCCGCTTCTCACTTCGCCATGAGATCCCCAAGTTGAAGAGAAACAAATTTGCACCGATTTGGATGCTCCAACAAATGGTGACAAGCTTGCCATCTTCTCATGCCAAGTGCCAGCCTTCGGGTTCTGGTGGGTTCTGTATAGCTCCTAAATTTACCCTGGTGAGAAGATGGCTCCTGCAAACCTCAGGCCGAATCGTGCCTTCTCTGAACATTATTAGCTTCGCAAGGAAGCCGGAATTGCTTCTTCTACACCTTTGCGCCGCGCCATAATTCTGGGACAGCAATGTGAAAATCATTCAACGGCAGTAAGCAGTTCCTCTCGCTTCTCGCTTGCCCAGAAGTCCACCACCCTCAACCATCAAATTCATATCCAAGTAAAACACCAAGAAATCCTCCTGAATTCTCAGTTCACAGCGTTGAAGCAGAGCCATCCATCGAGAAACAAAACTGGCACCGCCAAAGAACCGAGACTCCAATCCCAATTCCACCGTCCAATCCTTACTTACTTGCAGCTGAACAACTCTCACCGTGTCAAGCATCCAAATAAAACCATCGACGAAATCCAAGTCCGACAACGTATCCCGGAACTCCAGCAGCTCCCGCACTCCACCGGTCTCTTCTCGACCATCACTCGATTCCCCAAAACAAGCGCAAACACTTCCGCAAATTACACTTCCTACACGATCCGTTCCTCCATTTCGGTGTGATGTGCCATTGACCCAAACCCCTACTTCTTTCTTTGGCTGGGGATACTTTGCTGAGGTTGACGTAGCCTCATCTTCTACGATGACGAGGCCGTCGGCATCATAATTAAGGAGATGCAATTCAGTATCGACCTCGTAATAAGCGACGCTTTGCGGTGAGACCCGGTGCCATAAAACAGTAGATCTGAAGATCGACGGCTGCATGATGCGCATACACGAGAATTGTTTTCTGTGTGAAGTTTGCAATACTTACTTAAGAACACACATGGTCGCTTTAGTGAAAACCCACGTGTTGAAAACAAGCCACTTCGATCGCGTGGCATGCCACATAGGATGCCTTCGTGGACTTCAATCTGCCACACACTTGACGTAAGAGCAGATACTAGGGACCTATTGCAGAACAGTTTGAACTCCCTAGGTAATATTCTTTTCTGATCCTGAAATACCTGAGTTCTAACTCCGGTGTGCTTGCAATCTTCACTGGCCAAACTTCCTCCCAACCGCTAGTTACTCCATGTCGTGGACCAACGCTGATGAAGCAGAAAGCTCATAAGTAAGGCAATCCGCCTTTACAAAGGGATGTCGTAAAATATGTGCACTATTTTAACTTACCTTGTATTAGTTCCACGAGTCTCCTTGCCATGGTCAAACCCATCACCATATCTTGTCTCAAACAACTGTGGTTCATGTTGGGGCCCTACAGTAGTCTTTTTACTATCCACCTATTTCGCAAAATCGGTTATACACTTGAATGTCCCTCTCACTGGGACAATAGTTTCCATGTCCCAGGAAATGAAGTGCAGAACTACCCGCATATCTAGGAGAGTTTGCAGTTCATTCCCATTGTTGTTTCTTATATTTTAGCATTTCCCAAACGCAATTTTAATTTTTGCTGTGGAATAAAGATGGATGGAATTGGCCGCAATATTTGCTAATTTCTTCAAGTAAATAAATGTAGAACCTGGTAGAATATTTAAGTGAAGAACTCGATGCATACTCTATCCTTGTGGCATGTGTCAGTCCAAAGATCATCACATAAAACTAGCGTTGTGAATGCATTCTCAACGGAGGATATAAAACAAAAACTGCAGTTCTTTTACTATCTTCTCATATTTCTAGTGGAAAATAATTTGTGGAAGTAATTCCAGCAAAGAAGAATCAAGACATAACCAAGTTTAAGTTCAGATTCAAACATAATCTTTATCTTGTTATAAGTTAGCTCAAGTTTTTTATTTAATCGGTTCGATTCTGGTTAGGTAGACTAATTAGATAGCAATATATGAAAGAATTCCTATAAGCTTTATGAAACAAAAATTAGTGTAGCAATAATGGTTGTTTGTGTTTGCATGTACATATCCTCAATACAGTGTATCATGTATCTTGAAGTGTCAAAGTTTTTTCCTCTGCAGGTTAGCAAAGCTCATATTTTGTATGGAAAATTAATTTCACGGTATTCAATTCAGTATCCTCTTTTGTCAGGTAAAATTTGAACATGCCCATGACTATATCTCACTTTTTTCCTGCAAATGTTTTTTTCCAGAGTTTTCTACTAAGTCTACCTAAGTGCTACAAGCAAAATACCTGCACATGTTGCTCCACTAAACTGGCTCTAGGATACAAAAAAGATAACTAAACTAATTTTGCACCATCGGATCTTTTTAGATGTAACAAGGGATGCATGAGAATACCTAGAAGGCAGACGAAAAGAGTCTTTTATTGACTTTTTATTTAAGTGTCTAGTCTTTAAATTTGGACTAATAACAGTTGATTTTGCAAACTATCATCATGAACTCACTCATATTTGCTAGCAATCTTAAAAAATACCTCTTTGCAATTATACATGAGTACAAAGACTATACTTATCTCTTGATGAATTTCAATAGAGATATCATCCAACAAAATTATGTAACCTACTTTGAAGTTCATGCTTATAATAATCATGCTATATACTTGTACAATTTTGATGACATGTTGGATGATGAGAAAAAAGCTCTTTACGAATTACATTTATTTTCTGTATCCACGGTATACATTGAGTTTGTTGATATTAAATATATCCAAATGTGAGATCTCATCACTGACATTGATCTTATTTATCTTGTGAAGAATTATATGGCAGATAAAACTAACAAAAGATGTTGGATAAATGAGATAAATTATTTCATCTTGCATCTTAAGATGTCGAATAATTTTATAATTGCATCGAAATTGCAGTCATGCAAATGTCAAATCTAGAATTTTATTTTTTATGTGTTTGTTCTTATCCATTTGCTAATTTTAACAATCTAAAAATCCTTTTCTTCAAATTTGTAAGCAAACTATTTTTTTTCATAATTAAATATTTATATATATAAAAAAAAGGTGACAACATTCATCTAATATAATACAATTAATTATTTTTAGTTTATAAAGTAATGAATGTATAATGTCATATTATATGGATGAAATAAAATTGTTAGTGTACATAGATTATTTGTCTCAATGAAATTTTAACCCATCAATATGACTTGAGAGATATTTATAGTTTCATACATTGTATTAAACCTTAACTTGTACACACATTTATTATTAATCACAAATTAATTGTTTGAAAATCTAGCTAAAAAATTTTATTATCAGTTAATAATATATTTATTAACTTCATAAAAATATTTAATCAAAAGTTTCGAATTTTTTCAAAAAAAATTTGATTTTATATTTTCAAAATGAATATACATTGTCATTTTTTTTGAATTTGACATATTTTTTTCAAAATATTAGAAATCAAATCCTATATGATATGCTAAAAACACTATTCGAATATCATTCTTAAACAAATTTTCATTAGTCCAAGCATTTTTTTGATTTTATTATTTCATGAACTATTTTTATCAACAATGATATTTTGCGGAATCTAATTCTCATTTTTTCTGAAATTTTACCACTGAATCCATGATTTAATCTCAAGAATATTCACAATGAAATAATTATTTTGTAACTAACAAAATATTATACTTTTTAGTTTGTATAGATTAAAATTTCAATGCATAAATAAAAAATCATAATTTATATGATCTTATAAATGTTTCTTGTAATCGTAAAAATCTTCGGTTTTCTTTATAATAAATTAAATGTTATTCAAATCAATATAGATAACACTTATAGTGGACTATCTAGAACTAGCACAAAAAGTTCTGGTGTGCTTAGATGAATTAAGAGTATTTCTATTCGTTAACAACAACACATCAATAATATGTATGTTAATTATGCAAAGATTAAATGTGCAAATTAATGCTGGTTGAAGGTAAGAAGTAATCGAGTGGTGTGATTGTTGAAATCTATTATGTTTTCAATCAAATATGAATGGAAGGAATGATGCTAATGATACATTATATCTTTGTGAAAATGTGTATAAAAAAATGTAACAATTTATTATCATCTTTAAAATTTGTGTATCAAATTTCATGACTTTTTTATAACTTTTACTTCTATAAGGATATTAAAAGTACTTTGCCTTTTTCCTCCAGTATTCACTTTCATATGATAATAAACGAGTGTTAATGTATCTTAAATTTTGATTATGTATGGAGACCGGTAGATTTCATCTATTTGATCATAGAAAAAAATATAATTTTGCTTATAAGATGATGTTTGATAAAATGTTGACATGACAATAATTGATTTTCAATCTGTTTGATATTCAGCTTTGTTTGATGAAAATACTTCATGTTTTGATATACATTATGACAAAATTGTGTTCAAAGTTTATGACTCAAATGATGAAGTTGAGAATGACATTTGTATTTTCAATCATAGGAGAGTACATAGAGTTACACCATTTATATTATGTATCAAATTATTGTGATGATTAATATATTTTACATCTAGTTGTGAATCAGTTAACAAATCAAAACACCTTGAGTTGAATAAAATTTATTCATGAATACTTTATTTGATAACACTATTAATTGAATCAATATTAACTTCAAATTTAATTTTGTTGATGTTTATATTAGAATGATTTTTTTAATAGATTTTTAAAACATTTTCTTACATTGCAAATTTTTCATGTGATATTATAAAATAATAATTTCAAATACATAAATTTTATGTATGATATTATTATTATTATTATTTCAAATGTTTTTTATGTTAATATTTGTATACATTCATGTTCAATTTAAAAAAAAAAACATCTTGTAAATTGATTGTACTATCATGTAGTTTCGAGTCGTGTCATTCAATTTCTCATACTTACTATATTTACTTGTTGAGTAAGGGTTTTAGGTCGTGAGGGGTACAGGATCGGTGATGGCTCGAAGAACGTAAGTTCTTCGAGTCGAGCCTAACGCATTGGGAGTAATGCCTGTTAGCGTCGACCTGAAATCTCTGAGTGTGGAACGTGTTGAGCTCGACTTATGTTTGTGACGGTGACGGTTTTTGCCAGTGGAGCAATCATACCGACAGAGATTCCAGTGGAGAATCTTCCCTGTTTTTCAGTTGTGACATTTGAGTGTGTACTCTATCGCGCCTTATATGTGTGTATGTGTGCGTATATGTATGTGAGTAGCATGTCAGCGATGTAGAGTGTATGGCGATATGTATTCGCATGACAATACAGCCAATACGTATAAAGATTTGAATAAAGAGCTTGAATTTACAATGAATTTACGCATTTAATTATTTTTGTTTATTCACATACTTAACTTTTGTCTATTCATACTTACTAACTAACATTATATATATAAATAAAAAAGCTCTATGGTTAAAAAAGTACAATTTCTATAAATGAAGCTTGTGTTTTTCAAGAAAGAAATATCACTTATTATTTAATCACATACATGTTTTTTTGTAAAGTATTTACATTTTTCAAATTAATTCTTATCTTTTTAATCTAATTAGTTCAACAAATAATTTTTGAATGTTGAATTTTGGACAAATCCATTAATTACTAAAAAAATATATTTAGTGATATTACAAGTAAGTGTTAATATTCAAATATTTCTTTATCAATCTAAATCATAGAAATACTTATGATATAATATTCTTGAGTACATAAGATTCAAAAATATTTCATTCGATGTGTTGATATTGAAGTTGTCGTGCGAATACATATCGCCATACACTCTACATCGCTGACATGCTACTCACATACACATACGCACACACATACACACATATAAGGCGCGAGAGAGTACACACTCAAATGTCACAACTGAAATGTACGGGAAATTCCCCACTGGAATTCCCGTCGGTCAATTACCCTACTGGCAACAAACCGTCACCGTCACAAACATGAGTCAAGCCCAACCCACTCCACACTCGGAGAATCCAGGTCGACGCAAAGGGGAAAGTCACTCTACGCTCCCAACGCTTCCAGGCTCGACTCGAAGAACTGACGTTCTTCGAGCCGTCCCCGACTGTATACCCCTCGTGACCGGAACCCTAACTTTACGGCTAAATATAGTAAGTGTCTGAACTTCGTGAGCCGACTCGTAACTACATGACAGCTGTCGTGCGAATACATATCGCCATACACTCTACATCGCTGACATGCTACTCACATACACATACGCACACACATACACACATATAAGGCGCGAGAGAGTACACACTCAAATGTCACAACTCGCCCCCCTAGTTGGCGGTCAGGTCCCTCTGACTCCCAGGTAGCCCCATCTACAACTACATGCTATACACCTTCGTGGGTGCGCGAACCAGTAGGCCGGGTGCTATGTCGCCCCATCGTTAGTCGCCTATCTGCAATTCATAACATGTGAAGATCAAGTCATCTACCCCTATGAAGTACATCGAGGACAAACCCATCGTCCAGCCGGAATAACATCGATAGGCGGAGTTAGGCACGACATGTGCCATCCCCTAGAGCACCTATCACACACCAACATACGGGCCGCCTGACCAGCCGACCCACACAGCATGCACCTCAAGCTAGCACGTACTATCGCTAAGCTTGGGTCCATAGTGCCATCTACGTTTGGGAGGTGGCATGGCGCACAATTGCGCACATGATCCTTCCAAACAACGCCGTCACGACCCTCCAACAGGAGAACTCCAGAAGGTAACACCTCCCGCACCCGCAAGATGGTGCGTCCCGCCGTCACATCCAATGTCGTCGGTGCAGTCTACTGTAGATAGACGTAGTCTCCCACATGGAATCTACGAATTGATGGTCGATAACCTCCTCCCCGAATGGTTGCATACCGCAACGTATCTCTATGTTGAGCAATCGCAAGATTCTCAAACGCTGCAGGCATAACTCTTCGAAAGAGCTCTGCACGTTGAGAACATACTCTCACCCACATATTCGGGTCATCAAGGTTCACCACCTCGCTAGACTCACGACGAATCGATGTTGGCAAGTCTGGATCTCGGCCGTACAATAGAAAATATGGTGAGAAGGAAGCCAAGGATGCCTGCCGACTGAACCGATATCCCATGGCCAACCACGGTAACTGGATATCCCAGTCCCCAAGATGACCTTTCTGCATGCCATACTTGCGCAACGCCCTCTTCACCGTCTGTACAACACGTTCAACTAAACCATCCGCCTCTGGATGATCTCGCGACGTGGTCCGATGATCAATCAGTGCCTTGTCGCACAAGACCTGAAACTCCGTTCCCTAATCGGTCAACACCTCAGCTGGTGCACCATAGTGACTAAGCACTCTGTCAAGAAAAGCATACGCTACTCCCTCACTTGCCTTGTCAGGTAATGCCACCAACTCAATCCACTTGGAGAAATGCTCCACCATCACCAACACATACCGATGATGTCGTACAGTCAAAGGTAGTGGTCCAGCAAGGTCCAAACTCCAACGGTAACCCAACCCCATGATGGGTAATGGATGTAACACTGGTGTCGGGGCATTGAATGATGCCCTCACTCGATCACAAACCATGCAACGTGATACCAACTGCTGTACCTGAGTATGCATACCACGCCACCAATACTGACCAAGGAGTAAGCTGTATGTACGCTTCACTCCAAAATGTCCCAACTCCTCATGAGCATGCCTCACAATGCGTGCTCTCTGGGCTGGATGTGGTACTACTCGTACCCTACCGTCCTCCCACACTCGGAGAACATGTGATCCCTCCAATCGGTACCTCTTGGCCCGTTGGAGAACACGATCTCGCTCCTTGGCACCCACTGTGCCTGGCACCATGCTGGTCCGTAGGAACTCCAACACCAATGCATCATCGTGTACATCACGCTGATCCGCACCACCATCCTCAACCTCAGGATCTGAAGATCGACCATCTACTCTCTGACTAGAGTAAGATGTCAGATGATCCTCTCTGCTGGAGTTCCCACGTAACCAACACATGAAGGCAGATGCATGCCAACCAGGCACCATCTCCTCGTCAACCTCACCATGCCATCTAGCTCCAGTGTCATCCTCCTGGCTAGTGCATGGGTTTCGACTCAAACCATCGGCATCTAGGTTCGCAACTCCAGGTCTATGCACTACCTGAAAGTCGTATTCCTGTAAGATGATAGCCCACCGTGCAAGCTTCCCTGTAAGCTTGTCGGACTCCATCAACCACTTGAGCGGTTGATGATCAGTAACAAGGGTGAACTGCGTACCAAACAAGTAACACCTGAAGTGCGCCACAGCCCACACCGCTGCCAAGCACTCTCCCTCGTACGAACTATACCGTGACTCCGCTGCATTGTTCGAACGACTAGCGTACGCAACCACAAACTCCTTGCCCTCATCATCACGCTGCGTCAACACCGCTCCAAGTCCCAACATACTCCAATCAGTGTGCAATTGGTATGGACGACCTCTGATAGGTCTCCTCAAGATGGGAGCAGCCACTAACCTGGCCTTGAGCTCAACAAAAGCTCTCTCCTGCTCATCTCCCCATTGCCACTCCTGATCTGACTTCAGCAATTGGTTCAAAGGCTTGGCTATAGCACTGAACCCCTTCACATACCTCCGGTAGTAGTTCGTTAAATCCATAAATGCACGAACTCTACTCACATCCGTGGGACGAGGGATGCGTGCAATAGCCTCCACCTTTGCTTGCTGAACTCCTAAACCACCTGGGTATGTCACATGACCCAAGTACTCAACCTTCTCCTGGAAGAACTTACACTTCCCATGATGTAACCTCAAACCATGAGCCCTCAATCGCTCAAACACAATCTGCAAGTGTATCTGGTGTTGCTCCACAGTGTCACTAAACACCAAGATATCATCAATGTAACATCTGACAAAATCCAGCCCCGCCAGGATTCTGTCCATAACCCTCTGAAACTCGGCAGGTGCATTCTTCAACCCAAAGGGTAAGAATCGCCACTGATACAAACAATCCTTGCCGTGGGAGTTGACGCCCCAAAACGCTGTCTTGGTTTTGTTCTCCTCCCGAATTGGCAACTGATGGTATCCTGCCCGAAGATCCAAAGTACTAAAAATCCTCGCATGTCCCACCACATCGAAGATCTCCTCAGGTGTAGGCATGGCATACTTATCGGACTTCGTCTGCCGATTGATAGGACGGTAGTCTCCACACATGCGCCTATCCGTGTAGTTGCCATGTACATCCTTCTTCACCGGCATGACAGTGGCTGACGCATACTCACCATGCGATAACTCCATTAGTCCAGCCTCTAGTAGGTCCAACGTCCTACTCCGAATCAAATCTCTCTCCATCTCACTGTATCGATAAGGACGACGGAAGATTGGCGTATCACTAGCCAGTTCTATCCGTATACCGGGTCCAATCAACGCACCCAACTCCTTCATACTGAAGGCAAAACAACTCCTATAGTCTCGTAGGAATTGTGTCAATCGTCGCCTCTCTCCTCCTGTGATCTGGGAACCAATCAATGGCTCCCATTCCTCCTCCATAGGCACACTAGGGGGAGGCGACACTGTCAATGGTTGCTACGCCACACATTGCAAAGAAGGGTTCTCCGTACCCTCCTTCGTAGCCACCTCCACGTGAGAATCCCCTCCAACTGCATGGGCTGCAACTCTGGCAAGTCCTTTCGTCACGTCCCATAAACTCCAAGGATGACGAATATCTCGCCTGTCGCCCCCAGCCATTGCCACTACCGTCCCGGTAGACAATGAGCTAATAAGTGGTGTTACAACCACCAAATCTGCGCGCAAACGGCGTTGCTCGGCCAAACTTAAGCTCACAATCCATGTCAAGCAGTTCAGGTCCATAGCCTGACCCAAAACCTGACGACGCAACGCCTCTGAAACTGAAGAAGCCGCGGTCACACCAGTAAGAAACCCCATCGCACGCTCTCTCTCATCAGCGTTGGGCTCCACCAACTGATGTAGGGTACTGTCCCATAGTAGTCCAGGTCCCCCATCACGATATGCATGTGATGCCGGATAACTGACAAATGTAGGTAAAGCCATCCGAGGCTGGCCTACGCGGTTCACCAACGCCATAGGTAACCTGTCAGCAACTCTCACTACTTGAGAGTGCCGGGAAACATCCAAGATACTGTCAACGGTGAGTGTAGTATCACACTTCACCGAATCATAGGCATGACGCAATATCTCACGTGGCAAAAGGTTGGTCCACCACAAACGTGCACGATGCGCCCGTGATCCAACCCTCGCAGCATCCAACAGTACTGCTGATCCAATTCATGCTTGGACTTGATGGACACTCGCCATCAACTGGGCCCGAGTGTCACCCAACAATGGTACGTTCTCCAGAATGTATGCTGGAGAACGTGTCTGCTGCACTTGGAGATGACGTAACACTCGCATCATCTCCCAAAACATCCGAGATCTGGGATCATGCAACCCTGTCCCATGTCCAGCGCGTGTGTGTCCCTGACATGGCCAGCCCGCAATCACCATATCAATATGGCCAACGCGGTCAAGGTCTGGCGCCCCCAGCAACGAAATGTCTGAAGGCAACGCCTTCTGGAATCCTCGGACAGCTGATCGCGGCAACAACGAAGGAAAACGCCGCATCAACTGTGCAACATGTCGTGAAGAGACTCGACGTGCAGTCTCGTCCTTCTCCACACATAAGTATCTCCGTACGGGAATACCTGACTGCAACACCGCAGCCAAACCGGTGCTGATCCCACCAAAAAGATCCAGCAAACAAACGCCCTCTGAGGAATACCCCCATGCAATAGGTGTAGTAACCAATGGAGACAATGCGCTAGAACCACCAACTAGCCGATCAGCTGAAGCTCTCTCCGGCTCTGCTGGTAAAGAGGCTTCACTCCAAGCCTTTTTTACCAACCTATCAGCTTCCAACTGTAGTGCCTGGCACGAACTCCACAGTGGAACATCTAAGGGTGAAGTCACCGCCGCTGTGAAACTCACAACCTCCTCCACATCCTCGTAGACTGAGGTATCGTCGGCAGACATGTTCCCCTCCAACAAGTCATCGGGCCAGGTAAGCATTCCGCTAAAACCTGCTACAGATGCCAAGACCGCTGACGAAGATCCAAGAGGTCGATCCCGAGAAATAAATCTCACTGGCAGCTCGCTCAAACGTCCATCTCCGGACTGCCAACCAGGACGATATGCGGCAGTCTCCGTCCAATAGTCCATCCGGAAGCCCATTGGATATAACACCACTCCACCAACAAGCACATCATATGACTCTGCTGATGTAACCACAGCACGAACTCCAAACTGCGAGCTATCATGAGGGTGATCATGCCTCAACTGCACCGCTATGCTCTCCCTGGTCATAAAGTAAGACCTATTGCTGGCACCACCAAGGGATGTCTGGATCTGGAATGGGCAAGGTTCCAACTCGGACCTCCGAATGCCCAAACTAATGCATGCAGCCTTGCCCAACATCAAGGGCTGTGCACCAGAATCCAACAAAACTCTGGCTGGGACATACACCTGTCCAGTAGAACTCACTAACCGTAATAGACCACTTCGGTTGTCCACCATACATACACCAGGGACAATACTCTCGCGATCAATGGCTGGGCGAGCTGGTAAGGACTCCATCCTCGCCGCTGCGGCCTGCCAAGTCGTCTCCTCGAACAATGTAGACATTGAGGATGGGTCCTCAACTGTATCCTCACTTATCTCGGCACTAGTAGCAGCGACTCTCCCACGCTCACACGACGTGGCTGCTACCCGAAATACTCGAGCCAAATCAATACCAGAGTCTATCAACTCCGTGGCTGAGAACAATGGAGATCGCAAGACTGAAGTGGCCATCCGCATCACTGCACTAGATGGCACGTCTGCGCCCACAACAGATGATTAAGAACCTTAGTTCTCACTCTAGTGTCAGTAGGCGGTGCAGGTCTCATAGATGAACTGCTACCCACCTCTGACAACAAAAAGGATTGGGGAAGTCTAGACTGACGTCCACCCTCACCCCTCTGAGGGTCCAACTCCACAGTCGCACCACGTGGCTCTGAAGTGCGAGCACCACCTCTGGTCACTGCAACTGATGCCTCAACCTGTGCTGCACTGGCCAAATAGTAGAAATCCTCTCCCTCGTAAGATGTGGAAGTGCTCGCCCCCAGACCGGCCATAGCAGCAAGCCTCCGCTCCAACTGCTCAATCCGAGCAGCCATAGCGCTCTCTGTGGCAGAAGTAGCACTCGCTGCGGTACGCTCAATGGCCCCGGTACCTCTACCACCTCTGCCACCTCGACCACCTCGGCCTCGCGGAGCATCACCTCCACGACCTCTACCTCCAGATCTCAACTCAGGATGAAGGTCAAAGCAACGCTCTCGAGGGTGACCCGGTCGATGACAATGATCACAGGTCACCTGTGCCGGCTGAGGCCTAGCCTGTGGAGTTTGTCCCTCTCGCTCCTGGGGACAATCCTTCCTCATATGGCTACCTCCGCATGTCCAACATGACGGTCCCTGTGGCTGACCCGAAAATGAAGGCAATGGTGGCCGCGCACTAGACTCTCTGTGACCTGAAGGATGTCGTGTATGACCTCCACGACTCCCACTTATGGGGCGAGACTGTGCTGGGCTATGTGGGATACGCGAGGTAGTGGTCGTGTCCCTCGCAAATGTAGACGTCACCACCCTCTCCTCCACCATGTTAAGCTCAATCTTCTCAGAAAGAGCAAACACATGGGCTAATGTGGGTGATGAGTCGCTCATGAGAGTAGCATCACGCACTCACCTCCGCAACTCTCTGTCAAGGATCCGATACCAGTACTGGACAGCCTGTGCCTCAGTCACACCGTGAGTAACTGAGATGAGCCGTCGCATACGAGTGTATGCCTCACGAAGACTCTCACCAGTCTTCCGCTCAAACTCCTGGAGGCTCCTCAACTTCTCCGTTTTCACCCCTTGATAATTCTTCCTCAATCTCTGGAAGAACTCAAGAATGGGGCTAAACGAAGGTACGCCACCAGCATCTCCCCTCGTGCTGCCACCGGCAATGCTAACAGTACCGTTGCTGGTACTAGTACCAGTTGCGCCAACTGCTCTACTGGTACCCTCGCTGATGCTACTACTCGCACCTCCACTGATGCCGATACTTGCAGCTCCACTGGTACCCACACCACCCTGGGTAATGGATGAGTAGTTCGGAGACCAATGCCGTCTCCATGCATCAATCTCTACAACATACTCTCTCCCAAACTCATGATAATCGTCCATGGGAGGCCCCTCCAAATGCTGGAATAATCCCTTCCATGCAAAGAAGGGTGTAAACAACGTGGAATTACGCAGAAACTGCATATCACACCACGTGTCGAACTCCTGAATAAAATCATCAAGCTCGATGGTGCCCACTGCACCAGAGTAACGTCGAGGGCCCTTCGCGGCCCCGTACATCCCGTCCATGTCCCAAATCAATGGGGTGGGGACACTAGACGATATCACCAACAAAGACTCTGTGTCTGCAACACTCTGGTCGTGCTCTGCAACAACTGGCAAAATAGGTGAAGGTAGCCGATACCTCAACCCGCTCCGCGTAAATCCACCGCGGTCCTCAACAGGACCACTAGACTGCTCCGTGATGACGAGACCTCAACTGGCACCACTGCCAGATCTCCACCCAATCTGCCCCTGACGTCGTGCCGCACTGAGTTACTCTAGCCCTACTAGCTAAGGGGTATGGGCAACCTAACCTGTCATCACAGCAAGAAGACTCTCACGGTCTACTGGTCATCACTCCAGTCTCACCGTGAGAGAAACATAGATAGACCGGCCGGTGATCAAGTCCAGCCCCCTATCGCCAGCACACAGGAGTAAAACTACTCCGGAAATCAGCGTCACCCCTACACGGGCGCGCACCAGGAAGCAAGACTGGAGAGGATCCAAACACAAGCAACCAGCTAGCAACGACTCTCCAGTCTAAAGGAAACACAGCACAAAACAAGACAACACACACGGGACATCGTATCGCTTCGCGATCCCGATTCGATCTCCATGGCCCTCCATTTACGTGGGCCTCCAGTGCCTATGATGCCCTCTTCCACCAAATTGCAAACAAAAATTGTTTGAAAACTTTTTTTTTGTTTTCTTTTTTTTTCTCTTTTTTTTTTTTCTCCTTCACACAGGGGTCACACTGCCCCTTAACAAACACACTACACACTGAAAGCTCAATATATTGACTACGTCATATATATATTTACAATGCTTTCAAAACATCACGTCACAGGTAGTGAAACCGGGTGCAAACTCCCCATCCCTTCAGGAACTCCTATCTAAACGCTACAAGTATTTGCTATCAATCCTTTGGGAGACTATCAAGAAATTTCTCTAGTACAAGAATTTCTTCTGAAAGACAATCTTGAACATACTGAACATCTCTCAAATGGTCAGCAATATCCTGTGGAAGGTCTAGTAACTCATCCTCACATACCCTATACTCTAGGCCGGATTCCTCTAGAAGTTTCTCTACGGCTAGTGCCTCGTCCCAATCTAACCCGGAATCTTTTTCTTCTGCCACAACAGTGTTTACCGGATTCTCTTCTACTTGAGGCCGCACCGTCACCTCTTGCTCCTGATCACGTTCCTCGCTACTGACGACTTCCACTGTCTGGATTTCTTGTAGATCACTGTCATCCGCTTTTTCTCCAAGCGGCATTTTCCCTTTATAGTTAACACTTCACTGTGTACAAGGATATTTGTTTTTACAGAGAATCTGTAAACTAAATCTGAAGTGAAAACTGAAAACTGTTTAACTATAAAACTATTAAAAGGTTTGAATAGCTTTAAAGAACTTGGCATAAACAAATTCACTTGAACTAGTGAATTTGAAATTTTCTACAGCAAACTTAGCACTGCTGTATTTTATCACAAATCTGATTGTAATCAAAAGACTTGCATAGGCCAACTTCACCTAGCAGATCTCCAAAAACAGAGGCTACAGCTATTGGACTCTTTCAGTATGGTATTATGCCAACTAAGTCACACATAATCCTCTTTGGCTCAAGTATAGCACACTATGTAATTAAGTTCGTGTGGATATAGGTGGCTGAACATCCAAGTAGATATTCGAAAGCAATGTCACTAAACATTCTTTTACCATGAAATGTTTTAGGAAAGAGAGAGAGTTATGGCAACCAACTTCAAGCTAACCAGGGTAAGTTACCTCCATTTACCCCATTTGGTAATCTCTGTATTCGGTGCCGGTGATCTGATCCCTCTTTCTTGGTGTTCACTCGCTCGGAGGTATCCAATGTTGGCGCCTATGGTACCAATAGCAGATATTGAAACAAAGGTAACAAAAGATTCTGCTCTTTTCCCTTCTTCGAATTATCCTCTAACAGTACCTCGTCTGAGTCTTTAGTCACTAATTTGCTGTTTGCTGAACTCTACAGAATTCTCCTCTCCCGAAATCTCGAGCCCATCGCATCCAGGAGTCTCAAGTGCATCAAAAAGCACAATTCAAAGCAGCCGCGGAAACTTGGATATTACTCAGCACTTACAGTAGCCGATTCCACACACAAAATTCCGTCGATACTGAATCAAACCTTCACTTTCAGCTCTCCACTCTCATCGACCAGATATGATGAAAGTTCAAAGAAAGCCAAAGGACTGTACCCTGCGAGCGGCGAAAATCTTTCTCATTCGCATTTCAGAACGTGGAAAGAAGCCTCCCTTGTGATTGATTTTATACTTTCTACCTCGAAAGTATCGAGCAACCCGTGCTTCCTGGCTCGAGACAAGGCTTGGCTCCTGGCTTGGCTGTCTAGACATAAGCCCGCGCCCCTACAACAACGCCGTCCTGCGAGAGGAGAGCCATGCGATGTCGAGGTCGGCCTCCTGCTGCTGCCTCGACTCTTCCTCCTGCTGCTGCTGCTCCCTCTTCTCCCGCTGCTGCTGCTCCTCCTCCTCGGCTGTCGTCCGTCCCGCACAACTCCTGTCTGAAGAAAAATCTGACCAATGGTCCGAAGAAGGACGACTCCAACTTCTCGCCAGAACGAGGTTTCCAAGATTGATCGCAGCGCACTTGGTCCTTACATAAGAATTGATGGATGAATTGATGGCCGAGTGTGGGGTCGAGAGGGCGATCAAGCCCAATATAGGATTACAGAACTCGAAGAGGCCTCGCCTTCTACAGCTTGCGTCTCCAAAAGCTTAGACTCAGCGCGGAAGATCAATTCTCACCAACACGACTCAAACCTCGCTCGTGCCGACAAGAACCAAAAGAGCCCCAACGAAAATCCCGGTCGAATCGAAGTAATTCCTCACGATGACGAGACCATGCAGATCAAGAGGCACACCAAGACCAATGAAAGATCAAAACATAAGCTTAAACGCTCCGCGCTGAGACGAGATCAGCCACATGCAGAGAATGTGACTCGAATCAACACAACCGCCGGGTTCCCAACTTCCTGTGAGCCGGAAGAGACTAATCAGAGAGGCGTATCAAGATCCCAATTGACCCTGCTCTCGGGTCAGAAGACACCGATCTCCGGCTGTGTCACAACCACATCCCCAATCAGTAGATCGACAACACTCCGGGAGTGGCACCGCAACCCGCGGTGAGAAGCCCGAAGTCCGTCGCTAGGCTTCCGATTCACCACGCACGCCCCGCTTGCCTGCGGGGGAGATCACAAAGAAGAGAGAACCTCTCTCTCACTCCCTGTAATCTCTCCTTTCGAATTCACAGATCACAGAATTCGAATTCTGTAATTTTGAATTGATTTCGAACTTTGTGAACTCAAAGTTTGGGAATTCGAATTGAATTTGAATTCTGCGAATTCAAATACTGTGAGTTCGAATTTAATTCGAATTTAAAACGAATTCAATTTCAGATGCATTCAATTCAATTCGATATCTCCCTGTAATTCACTACCTATCGACCCTAAAGCGATTCGTTCCAGGACATCAAAAGTCCCCAGGCAGCGAATCAGCCGACTTCAACACAGGTTGAAAAATCCTAGTCTCCCACGACGCATCTCAATGCTGCTGCTTTCCGAGTGAGCTGTGCTGGACCGGCAAAATCCGCAGCAAAGACAGGACTGCACGATCGGTGGTATAGTGTGGATACTGATCCTAGAAATGTCGCTATTAGCTCTCCTCCTCTTCGCCGACCAATTCCCCACGAACACTGTAGTTCTGTGGAGTAATATGTGTCGTGGAGCGCAGAGTAAAGATCTCCTTATCCGCAGTCTCAAATCTTTCACCGGATCGAGCTCTCGGCCCTAATCCAATTGGCTCCGGGAAAGCAATGAATCACATGAGCGGTTCCCAGAAGGCAAAAGAGCAAATTCTCAAGCTGTCCGAACACCTCTGATCGCTCCATCTATCAAATGACTCCCGTCTTTCCTCCACCCCTGCGGAACTCATGGTGCTGGCCCGCCATAGCTGGCACTCCTCGAGCTCTCGTCTCCTCCTTCACTGCCTTTCCTCGATATGCTTGCTCGCTTCCGCGATACTACGTACAACACTACTACCGCCACCCCACTACTACCGCCACCCCAATACTGCTGTGACAGATTACTTCGTTTACTCCGCGAACCGAACGAACGTACTGAAATCAAGCTTCAAACTGAATTTTCCCTCTTCCCGTCGAAGATTATCGACCGAAATCCAACAATATTCTCAGTATTCCTGTCACTGACGGCCCCAGACCGTCACCCAAGATCAACGCTCTCAGTCGATCAACCTACTTCAAATCTCCAGTCGAGACTACCGGAGTCCACAAGCAAAATTGAAATCACTAATCCCAGGACAAGAGGCTAAATTCTGCAACACCACCAGCAACGATTCTTTTTGCTGTTTTACAGCGAGTTCTTCGAGTGAAATGTACGGGAAATTCCCCACTGGAATTCCCGTCGGTCAATTACCCTACTGGCAACAAACCGTCACCGTCACAAACATGAGTCAAGCCCAACCCACTCCACACTCGGAGAATCCAGGTCGACGCAAAGGGGAAAGTCACTCTACGCTCCCAACGCTTCCAGGCTCGACTCGAAGAACTGACGTTCTTCGAGCCGTCCCCGACTGTATACCCCTCGTGATCGGAACCCTACTTTTACGGCTAAATATAGTAAGTGTCTGAACTTCGTGAGCCGACTCGTAACTACATGACAAAGTTTCTAGCCGCATGACTTGATACAATTTTTAATGAAGTATAAGATAGAAAAAACTATTACACTTTGAAAAACATAACAATTGATAAATAAAATATCTACAAGTAAATTTAATAACAAGTCGTCTGGTTTTGTCAAACTGTAATTTGCATTAACTCTAATTATTTTTCATGCTTAAAATATCAACCTGTAAATTATATGAATATATGTATGTAATGTTTTATGCAAAAAATTAAAATTTTGTTTTCAATATCAATTTATAAAGTTGTACTCATCTACATTCAAACTTCAAGCAAGATGGGATTTGTTTAGAGAAAGCTAGAAATAACATTATGAATTTGGATTATCTCTTCATAACATATAATTGCAATTATTTCATCTTGATAGGATAAAATAAAAATTTTAATTTTCAGAATAAATGTAAGTTTATTTCAAATTCTATGAGTCTAGACAAGTGATTCTCAAAATTCATAATTTCTCATTTTAAATTTCTTGTGATTAGATGGAATCTTCAGTACAATAAGCCGATAATAAAATGCTCAAAGCTATGAATACTTTTCAAATGTAGATTTTTTTTACATAAAAACAGCTCAATATTAATGATAAAATGGTGTTGATTAGTCTTGTGTTAATTAAAATCATATGGGTTAAAAAAAATTTATATCTCAAAATGATAATTAAAATATTTAAACTTACATTGACCATTTTACATATGCCTTTTTTAATTATAAAATAATTATCTACAAACTTTATAGAAATTTGACAAAATCAAGAGTTTAAGTTTTTTAAATTTTCTTTAATTTAAGTATATTCGTTGATACTTCATTAAAAAAATTAGTATAAATTTTTAAATATGGAAATATATCTAATCAAAAAATTAAAACTATAAAAACTGTAAGAAGACATAATAAAGAAGAATAATTTTTAATTTAGAAAATTTTAAAACAGGTTTTCTAGTGTAATTGTTGCATATAAAACAATCAATCAGCATCAATTTGAATTGTATCATTATATCTGCCTGATATTTATCTAGATAGCAAAAACTGGATATTTTATTTTGAAATTTGACCAAAATTACAAACTATCTATATTTTGAGGTCTACAGATAATAAATAATATTCAAATTTGTTAAAATTGATTGATTTTTATGAAATTTTTAGATAAACGGTTGGTGCATTTGTGATTGTTGATGTAAATCTGCTTATATTGATATTTTGCTATTTCAAATGATACTATTGATGTATTTTATGATATTAAACTTTGTATTTTGAAACTATTTATGTCCTTAACTATTTTCCATTACACTTCATTCATAAAATATTTCATGTCATCTGATATTAATAATCATAAGACTTGGAGTAAAACTTCAATGTGCATCAATTAAATAAATGACAGTATATGAAAGGTTGCATGAAATATTATGAAAATCAAATTTACATGTAAAATTGTCATAAACTTATCAATGCATGAAATTTCTCTACAATATTTTTTTGAAAGAAAATTATAAATTTGTTTCAAAAGATAAATTTTAATGATTTTTTATCATAATTAATTTTATAATATTATAAAATAAATATTTATATATTTTTTAATTATATATAAAAAATTCTAAGTTAAATTCATGTTAAATTTATATAAAATGTTTCATACATTTGATTTTTATAAAAAATTTATCATTTCTTATATAAAATCAAATTTTTTGATCAATAGTTTAGAATTTATCCCTAGTTTAAAACAGTGTTCATATACTTATTTTATTTCCTCTGAGTTAAAGTTGAATTTGAGTATGAAATTTTTTTCAATATTATACAATAATGAATTGCCAAAAACTCAGAATTTTCTATGTGCTTCTCTTTTTTAAAAAAATCGGCACATAATGGCAGCAGCAATGGCCTTAACATAATACTTGAATCATTTAATTTACCTCAAGTGAAATTTTGACAAAAAATCAATCCATATACAATCATTTATACAATACATAAAATAATAAAAATATTTTACTGTCACATATACACACTAAGTCTTTCATTTTAAATTTGAAAAATTTATTTAATGATTACCATGTCTTGACACAATTTGCATGATCACAGTTGTGTTTAAAAAGTTTGATGCTAAAACTGTAGTTTTAAGTAGTATTTTGATGAATATTATGGATGGAATCAAAAAAATATCTGTTTCTATAAATAAAAAAAAAACTGATTTCATGAAATTTTTTATGAAAAAACTAACATTCAGTTTTAATGTATTTTTGGATATTTGACTGCAATTAAAATTTATGTATGGACATTTATTGACATTATATTATGCATTCTTTACAAATTCGATATCGGACTTTTATCATAGTTCGAAGTGGTAAAGAGACTACTAAAATTATGTCTGACGAAAAGTAAATCATTTCGAAGATCGCATGTCTTAAAGAAAATTAGAGTTAGTTAAAAATAATTAAAGTTCAAAGATATGACGTTTATTCCTTTATTTTGTTTGAAAGGTTAAAGTTTCTGTAGACATCACAAGCACTTGCTTGTTTAGTGATAATTAGGTTCTTCGCAAGATGATCCTCAGTTATATTTTGTAAATAAGTGGAAGGAACTATGAAGTTTGTGCTAACCTGATGTACATACAAATTCTCATTCATTCTTCTAGTTGATTCCGTTATATATTTTTATGAACAAATGAAATTTCTCTATTCACCTGGTTTCCATCGTTGAGAAAGCAATTGGCTAATTATGAATGGGGACAGGGTAGTTGAGCACGAAAGGCTGCAATAAATGTAAAGCAAAAGCCAATTGGCCAACATTTCCATTACTCAAAGTGAAGAATACTTTAGTTTTGTCATACACAAAAGTAGATTCTAATAAAAGTTCAAGTGTGGTTCAACTTATGAAATCATAATCAGCATGGTAAGTATTCGACATATCGCGAGCTAAGGGAAGATGATGCAATGGTGGCTAATGGTAAAAGAAAGCAGTTCTTTTGGAATGTGATGAGAAGCTTTTGAAGCCTTTATCGGCATATCTTTTAGAGAGAAAAGCCCGTAAAACTCGCAGTCGCAGTGGTTGTAGGGAGGCGAGGCACAGAACGATGCTTCGGACTTCAGACCAGAAGTAAGGACCGGAGGACGAAGGCGCTTCGACCGTCTCGAACTCCGACTTTTAGGGTTCTTCCCTACGTGCGATCGATCGACATTTCTCGACGATCTTGATCACTGTCAACTCTGCGGTTTTCGATCGATTTATTTCTTTTAAAGGAGAGCTACGAAGATTATTTGCTGGCCCAAGTCTTTCCGAGTTGTAGTGGCGACAACAGGTCTGCGCTTTTTTCTAGTGGATTACCAAGCAATTCCGCAGGATCGGTGATGAAATTTCACTGCCTCTAGGAGCGTTTTGTTATCAAAATTCTTCTGCTTCATTGGGCGGAAAGTTTTCCATAAGGAGCGGGAGAGGGATATGGAGAAAGTCAAGCGCTGTAGGCGAGAGATAGTCATTCCGTGAAGCTAATGTTCGTGCTTGTTAGGACTTGATACTCAACATCAAATCGGCTACTCTTGAGGGCTAAATTACTGCTCTGCTGCATATCGCTGGTCGTTATGGTAAGCCATTTTTTACTTGTGATGAATTCTCATCGTGTCAAGAGGAAAAATCTAGAATAATTCTGTCCTCCTGCTGTAAGTTATTTTCACCCGTTGCAGTTCTCCGAGGAATACTGCGGAAAAAATGAGCAGAATTGGATACCCTTGTATGCTTCTCAAAGTCCTCAATGTCCCCTTCGACTAGAGGCTGGAAAGGGTCATTGAGCACAGTAAAGGAGAATCGTTCGGCAGAGTAGCATGAATTGTGGCCAATCGAGGCAGAAGTCACATTAATCCCGTCACACAGCGGAGTAACCGTGAATGTGGCTTGCTTTCGTGTTCTGAGGTTGTCGTCGGCAGTTCTCTAGATTTTGGTAGCAATTGTTGAAGAAGTTTGCTCCGTAGGATTAGACGAGTATCGGAGATGAGAGTCGAAGTTGGATATTACCTTTGCGAGGAATTGTCTAGAAGTAGTCACTTTCATCCAAAATTGCATCGTACCACCCACATCTGAGTTACATTCAAAGAGATCCAGAGTCACGTTGTTCTCTATATATTCTTTTTAGGGACGTAGTTGTCTACAACCCTCTTTAAGTAAGGGAAATCAATTTCATGAGGTGTTTTTACTCTCTCGTACACGAATATTGATCTGTTTCTCAAACAACCGTCTTTGCTATCGTGCAGGCTCAAAGACACACCATCATTCTCATGCAGCCCATCATGAATAGGGCGACTCGCACCTTCATGGACTTCGAAACCGTGTCAGCAGCCATGGACGGTATGTGAATTGAATTTTGGGAGCATTTCCAAAGTCGTTGCTGGAGGATATGTGCGAAGAGTTTACAGTCTCAAATTAATTTTTCGTCTCACCATGATTTTCGACTTCAATCTCAGGAATATGTGGGATATACGAGAAGAAGCTTAAGGAGCTAAACCCAACCGTTCACAATATCACATACGATATAGCAGATCTGTACAAGTTCATCGATTCCTTGACCGACATGAGTGCTCTTGTGTAAGTTCGGCAAGCACCCAAACAGTTGCTAAGTCCATTGTGTGTCCATTGGAAAATGTGAGTTTGTTCTCACGTATTCAGGTTTTGCTGATAAGAGTATATCCAAGTAGGTCATGAAAGGTCTTCCCTGGTGTTGTGCAAGCATGTATTGGATCTTATTTTGTACCAGGAAGTGCTCGGGTTGTAAACACCAATTTCTTTCTGTATTTTAGCTTAAGTTCTGCTTATGTTTCTCATATGATGTGTAAGCTGGGGCTTGGAAGTTGGTTCTTCCGACCGTCACGATTGTTTGCTTAAATGATAGAGATGACTTTTCTGTACTTACTATCTCTTCCCTTCTTTGGCAGATTTGATCCCTCCCTCAATGCTTACATCCCGTATGATCGACAATGGATCAAGCAGCGTGCATTTCAACATTTAAAGAAGCTCGCAAGTCAGTATAGCTGAAATGAATGACTGATAAATACGATTGTGACGCGAGTGCGTATTGAACGATTGGGGAGCATCTGTAGATTTTCTTCTGAATGCATTTGTACATTAGTCAGACCTCCGCCTGGATTTCTTAAGGTAAAGTAATTATGCAGGTCGTGGAAGTTCGTCTTCTAGCTTGAAAGTAAAATTTGATCGCTCCCTACGTTGAGTATCATGGTTCTGTATGACAGAAGCTGCCATCAGCTTCTAGCCAAGGAAATTGAGCGTATTTCAAGTTTTATATACGGGAGATATGAAGAGTTAGACACTTTTTCCGCAGGGCCCTTTTGCATTCACTCCCATCTTTATGTTCCTTTCACTGGGAGTGATGCAAACTGGAAGCTAATGATAGTGAGGGCGAATGCACCTTCTCCTTCGACAGCTAAACCAGCGGACAACTGCCGGAAGCTTATGAAGAAAGAACGATTCCTCTTGTGAAGTCCCTCTACTTTTCTCCTTTAAGAGTGCAAAATCAAGGCTATTCTTATAGTGCGGATCTTACTATTGTACTTTGTGATATGTGCTTGGTAGCTTGAGAGTTCATGTCGTGGCCTGGGAACATGGATGTAAGAAGTAACGGATTCTTCCAGGCCGTGTTCGACACTTGTTCGCGAGCTTGGTACCACTCAGTTCAGGTAGTGTCAGCTTGAGAGTTGTAAACCGTCGCGAAGATGAGTCATCCAGGCCATGGATTCTGCTTGAATATTGTGGCATGTGCTTGATAACTTGATTCAAAGTAGATCCAGTGAACACTTGAACCCGGAGTGACACGAACACCTATGATGTGGCCTGACTAACACAGGATTATGTGTCAAATTTGTTGGATGATGATCAGATATGGTTTTAGAAACTCTGAAAGGGCAATGAAGAAACCCAGGCAACCTTGCTCTCTCTTGGATAAAGCATTTCACCAAAACGTCGGGCATATATGGCATGAATGGTGACGTTTGCGTTTGAACTTATTTTGGTGTCTGCGGAGGGGGCTGTCAGGGAAGGATATTCAGTTCCAGTGTGAGACGGTCGTTATTCGGAACGTTCAAGATTCTGGCCTGAGGACGGATGCCATCTGTACATTTTTGTACTTACACTGAGCATATTAGAGGTTCAACCTTTTTTGGCACTTATGTGGGTCCTGAGCACAGTTCTTTGTCATGAACAGGCCTCACAAGCATGTTCACAACATTCACACTGTCGTAGCAAGTGCTGGAGACGCTGTTTCCTCACGTACGAGTAAACACTGTCCATGCGGCATGTCGTACATGTTTACATCTCCACCTCGCACTGTTGTTTGACTGCCATTCCGAAAGGCAGCAGATAGTCACAAACGAGTCTTCGACGGTGCTAAACTCTCAAAATGCCCGATCTGAGTTGTGATGTTACGAATATTTCATGTCTCTATAGCAAATACCTACCTTTTTTGGTTAATACGTTGAAGACCATATCACGTCACATAATTAACAAAGATGAAATGCTTCATTGATGGTGAGAGTTGTGAAAAGTTACTTGTTGAGTATTGCAACCCTAAACCCTGGTAGCCTAATTTTTCTATATAATATGTAAACTAGATGTTACAATGTAGTCGCTAGATATATATAGATAACTAATATATCATTTTATACTCGATTAAAACGTCTTTGACCTTTATTATCAATGATCACCTATTGCAAATTACATGTGGTCCCGCGTCTCTTCTCATTCCATTAAAGTATTTGAATAATATATTACGAACCCTTCTTCTTTTTCCATGGAAACCAAATCAAATGAATAAAACATAGAAACTCTTTATTCACTTTTCGAAAGTATAATAAGTATAATAGTTCATGTTATACTTTTAAAATAATTTGATTTTATATGGAATTTTCATAAACAAATTTGCAAATCAATTTGAGAACTAGAAAGATATTACACAATGGTAGTGGGTGCGATTGAGTGCCAAATCAATCTATACTGCTTGTAATATTGTATTCATACGTTCTTTCGAAAGTTTTTAGTTACATTACAACTTATGTATAAAATTTGTCCATCACTATGGTTTATTTTGTTAAAAATTTAGAATTTTCTATTAACACTTTGTTTTAGCAATTGAATATTTTATACATAAAAAAAGGGAGATTTAATGATAAAATAATTACAAACATTGAAATTGAATTTTAGTGTATAAATTTAAAATCTAGATCAAACAAAGTACAACAACTATCAAACAATTTATGAGTTTGCAATCATAATTATTTAATCATGAAGATAAAACAAGATTCAAATAAGAACCACTTCCGTCAAATTAAGGTTTTAGGCAATGTCAAAGGTTTTGAATAATTTCGTTGTGTGGAAACTAGGTTCGTGATGTATTTTTTAAGCTATAGAAATTATATTCCTTAAATATATTTGAACATACTATCAAATAGTGTTAATCATAAATTGAGAATAGTACGTAAGTGTCCACTTTACACTGGAATTGATGGAAAATTTTGCTTAATATTCAGGTATGATGTTTTGATCTTAAATCTTCAGCTACCAGATGTCTTATATCTTGATCATCCGTAATCAATCTAATCGAAATTACTTTCGTAAGTTGTGGAATAAATAAGAAACATTTCAATATGGAAAATATCATCAACATAATCTTTACAAAGTGTAAAGATTAATTTCTCTAGACCTGAATACTTTCTTTTCGCTATAGTTAGAGACCTAAGATTTTTTTCAAGTCCAGAAATGAAGACTAAAACACACAAAAAAAACATTTGTCTCCAACAGTTATGTCCAAATTGTTTCTCAAAAAATTAACGAAGATGAAAACAGTTAGGGATTTATACTCATTGACGCTGTCAGGGATAGACTGAAGACTACAAACCGAGCGCGATGACTGGGCCGCGTTATTGCAACATGCACGGAACAAGAGTAAAACCCCAGCAACAATCAACTCAAGAAATTCAGACAAGACACGTAGACAAAGGTTCCATATCCAGCTCGAATCTCAATAGCTGGATATAGAAGAGATCTTCACAGGTCACTTCCAACGATTCCACTCATCAATACTTATAGCCAAATCATCTCAGTAATGTACAGTTGAAAAGAACATATCTCGTGGTGCTAGAAGGTCTAAACATCATAATCAACTTATGAGCCGTATTGTATCAACTTCAGGAGTACAAGATTGTCAACAGGTAGTATCAGATTCATTGCCAGGCATGCAAAGCAAAAGGCATGCGAAAGAGGCCAATATATATTAGAAGGGAAGTAGTGAGCGTTTCGCAAGCGCCAAGTGATCGGTACACACAGAAACCAAGCAGTGGGGAGAATCCAAAGGTAAGATGTATTTCAAGGAAAGTTCGCTGGAAAAATTTAGCGACAAATCTCCAGAAGTAGAAAATACCCAGTCGATTCTCCACAAGTTTGGATGATATATTACAGTTTTCTTGCAAGATTTAGATGTTAGATCTCTTCCTACCACTGTACAGATTGTGCACGTTCACAGCCAAGATTACCCGAGACATTAGTTTACTAAGATAAGCTTGATGTATGCAGCCTTGTGCTGGCTTAAAACATCTAGGCACAAGACCTCTCTGTCATGTACGATACCTCTGGAACCGCTGATTGCCGACACGGTAAATTTAAAAGGCATCCACTTCAAATCCACTTCGAATGTAGTTGTACACATCCTTTGCGCGAGTTTTCTTGATTGTCGTTTGAAAGTGTACCTTGTTGATGGCCTTGTCTTCTTCTGTGGATACAGAGTAAACTTTGACCCAGAACATAATTTTCGTCTTCATGCCTTCGATATCTGTGAGATTACCTGGTCTGAGGACGCCTGTTACCCTCTTGTCAAACCTGACCACAGACTGATCTCTGTATCCCACCTCACACGGAAAGGGAAGGTTTACGACAAGGGCCCCAGTGGTTTCATTGTACTCATAGTTTAGCAAATTCTGGGGGAATAATCCCCTTGGAAGACCGTACTCCTCCAGAAGATCTGGTAATGCCTTTTGAACTTTTCCTGTAGAACAAGAGCATCGATTAGATTCACGCCAACGACACTATTCTTACGATCTAGTGCAGGCAGCAATTCAAATTAAACAAGGGTGAGAAGGTACAACGTCAGACTCATCTTCCTGCAAACGAAGAATTGCTGAGAAAAGTACATGAAAAGATATCGACCTTTCAGTCTGCTGAAGAAGTTTTCCACTGAGGTCGAGACAGACTGCTCGAAACCGGAAAGGAAACCACAAAGAAGGGCAATATCCTTAGCAACGTGCACAAGAACTTCGAAATTAAACTCGAAAATTACGAGAAATAGGAAGTAACGTCATCATTTGGATGAAATAGCACCCTTGTATGTGAGTGACAATAACAAGACGTACTCTCTCTGTTGTTTGCTGCTACTCACGGCAGTCAACTTGAACAAAGAATTGCAAGGGTTGAAGAAACCTAGTAATTAGTTTCCTCAACTAAATAGGATTGAGCACGCGGTCACAGTTCAAAATATTATTCTCGATTATAGTTTACGATTTAAAAAAAATAAATATCAAGTAAGCAGTATATTCTAAAACATTTCAAACAAATCTGCTACATCAGGACCAGGAGAATGGAAAAAGAACATATTAAGAAATAAAAAAGTGGACGGATAGGTTTCAGAGAAGAGATCGAGTCGAAACGTCGGTCTTCCCTTCGACAAATGCTCTGAGTAGCATAGTTGTAGCAAAAGAAAGAAAAATGATCAGCTATCAAAATTTGACTCATTGACAAGTGAACAAGACGAGATAAGAAGACATCACATTTCCCAAAAAGATCAGGAACGAGGTATTCATCCAGCTGATCAAGAAACATCATGTCCCTCATTACTGACACAATTGTTCAGAGATCCAGAACAACATACATTCACATCGTTTCCGAGAGAATCCATCTCCTTCTTGGCCCGCTGATTGAAGAAGTAACTGCCCACGCTCCCTAGAAACTGATCCATCTCGAATCCGATATATCAAAGTAAAACGATCCCTTTTATCTTCTTCTGCTTCGCCTTCCCTAGTTCTACGTGACTCACCAATTCACGCCTCCTGTTCCAGCACTTGGACGGGCCGACTCCGCTACGGAAATAAACCTCAACCTCAAACTCTTCCTCTCGGATCAAAACGAGCAATCAGCGCCAGCGACCTCGCTTCTTAAGCTTGCCCTGCTCCTCCCTCCTCTCTCAATCAGCACAAATGGTTTCGCCCTCGTTCATCATTCGACGCAACAAATTCACCAAACTCCACACTCGAACGCTTCCTTCACGCGCAAAGACTCGCGCTCAGGTTTGCAAAAGGCTGAAGGCATAAATTCCTTCCAATATACAGAATGACAGCTCCAGAGAGCAGCGAGTGAGAGTCAGTCCAGCAATTGCTATTCCACCTTCACTGCATCTCACTTCCTCCTTCGTCCTTGAAGCAACAGTCGACGAGATCTGCATTTCCGCGAACCCCAGCGTCGAGTACCTGGTGACAAATTGCCTGCTTGGACTGGGGCCCACGAGAAACCAGCTGTTTCAAAGTTCTACCTCCTGTATTAATGGGGAGCCAAGTAATGTAGAAAAATGGTTGGGAAAGTTTCCACCCAGGCGTACATGGGAAAAAACTGTGGGTAACATGGTTCAGCCCCGAACCTCGCTTCTATTATACGGTTTACATCGACTAACATTTCCACAACCATGTGAGAATACGAATTTACATCACCTCAACCTATAACTACTTTGATGGATTTTCATACTCTTTCAAAAATATGTAAAAGCACATAGTTGTATAATTCTAACGCTAGATTAATAATTAGTTGAGTCCTCAACAAATATTTATATTAAAAAATGTTGATTATCTGCTCTCCATTTTATCGTTATTCACTATATTCAGGAGAAGATGATTTCGCGAATCAATTTCTAGTCCGTTTGTATGGCCAAGATTGTGTACTTATTATTAGAACATAAATAACTATTTTCTATCGGTTTTAAGTGAATGATGTTCATTCACTTAAAACCAAAAAATAACCGATAAAACCTTATGACATCTGACTTTATTACATTTGAAGACTTGTGAGCATACACAAAATAATGAATGGTTTGGAGCTTTATTTGTTAAATAATAGTCATATTTGTTGCAAATGAAGTGAATATATATATAGTGCACAACATTAATATCTAGAGTTTCAATAGCCTATATCCTTTGTAGTTCAAGATTTGATATCATTTGTTGTACATGGTTCATGAGGAATTATTATTTTTGCCATTTTTGAAACAATATTTTGAATATAACATCAAGCAATCATGTCTGATTATTTAACATTTGACTTCTAAAATAAAATATTTTAAACTGTATTTTCTGGTTGAATCCAATGACACAATCTGACATGTGTTTGTTCCCATTTTACTTCAGTTTAGTAATCATAATTTGCATTTGTCAACTTGGTATCATATTGTAAATACACAACTTCATTGTAATTAAACCACTATAAGTCTAAACTTATTAACCTGATCTAACCATAAACAAATTGCTTTAGTAAAGCAGTAGAACATAGTGTTATTGAAAACTACAAACTTGCTAACTAAACTAAAAATTAACTTAGATCTTGATTTGATTTGATTCGTTTAATCTTAGTTGTTTGAGCTAGTTAGTCTGACATCATATAGGAAAGTCCATTGAAGCTCTAAGATATGCATTGAGGATATTTTATGAGAAGAGTTTGAGTTGTTGTAGTGGATGTAAATTGCAAGAATTGATCACGCATTTACAAAATTAGTTATGAGTGTGTATATATCTCTTGTTGCAACAATTTCACACTCAATGGAAATGCAATCACACATCATACATGCACAACAACACTAAAAATACATGATTTCTCATCATGAACTATATCCACGAGAACACAAAAATTGTAGAAAGAAAAAATCCCAAACTATATCAGCAAGAGCTTTTGTGACTTTTCTTATATAATAAACGTTTATTATCGTCAGTAACTAGTATTAAACTAATTTTAGTTATCAGAATACATAAACCAACTCCTAAGTATCAAAACTTCAATAAAAATTATAATCATTTTGGATAAGCAAAAACTATTAGTTTAAAATAGGTGTATGTTTACATTAGATTTAACAAAAACAAGCCGTAGCCAACATATTATAGAGTGAATACATATAAGAAGATACAAAAATGGTTAGTAAATGCTACTTAAACTCCTAATGCACAACCTAGAAAAAAACCTATTGTTTTCTTAAACTCTTTAAAATATAATTTTAGTCAACACATTAGTTGTATTAAATTTACTGTTAATTGAATCTGTATATCAAGAATTGCATCTCTAATAATAAATTGATATCTTTTGTCAATATTTTTTCACTATATTTTCCATCATTCTATAGCAAGATGTAATACACTTTCACTATCACACTAAAAACTAATAATCTCATCTTTCAGCCTTGTCTTGGTGATATCTTTATTTAATCTAATAGCTATGTTTGTTGTTTTTCTATCATCAAATATTATGTTCTGGATTAAACTACAAGATTTTGCAAAGTAGATTTTGAACTCATGAATTCATCATCAAATGTATCATTCAAAATACAGAATTTTGTTTCCCTACTTGTTCATAAATAGCATCATTGTAGGGCATATCATATGGCATTGTTTAATAAGAAATTAAACAAAACATATTAATCCATAGTACTCTTGAGGTGAGCAAAAATCCACTTCACAACGGTTGAATGCAATGTTTTGGGATTTAACTTATGATTTAATCATATTTTTCATAATAAGAGTAATATCAAGTCTTATGCATACCATCAAATAGTCGAGGTTACACGCTGATTTTTTATTTTTTCAAAAAAAATATTTTTTGATTTTTAATGACATCTATTGGACATTGAGTTCATAAGCTGTTAATCAATCACAAATTATTTTTTCAAATTCATATGAACATTTACATCTGGTATACTTCAAAATTTATCTAAATCTTTCATCTTAAATGCATATTGTAGTTGATTCTTACATCTCTTAACATCAGACTGATTGTTTAATACAAGAACATTTTATATAAATGAAATTAAAGATGTCATTGTTTTCATAAATATACATAAATCATACACATTTCATTAATTTTTTTTATAACTTCATGATTTTATCAAGCCTTGCTTGTATTGGAGAAAAAACGTGCTTCAATGCATATAATGATTTGAACAATTTACAAATCAAATTTTTTTCATCTTTTCTTTGAAGCCAACTTGTTATATTATATGATTGTTTAACTTCAAAGATTTATTGAAATTTGATATAAAGATCTTTTGACTTGTTATTGAATTAAATATTGTAGCAATTGTATGTTTATTTTGCCATAAATGATAACACATTATAGTTTTGAAAAGTCTTTATTTATCATATGTTATATTATTTTTTAGCTTTTACAATCAAAATTTTATTTATTCAACGATGATTGCCTAAATTTTTCACTAGCTTTCGAATATATTATCATTGCATTTTATGATACATAGCGATATTTCACTCAAGCTTGTTGACAAAGTTTTATATAAAACATAAATTATATCTTCCAAAATTATAGTATTGTCATCATCTCAATATCAATTTCTTTAAATATCAAGTTCTTCAAAGATGATTCATGTCATCATCATATTTTCATAAAAGATATAGTAATCTATTTTGATGATCTATTGCTTGATGCACTTATTTGAGATTATTTGACACTCATCCATTGCTCTTTAAAATTTAATTTAATTTTAAGTTTGCTTCATTTATATTCGAGTTGTTCATCACATCATTAAATGCCAAATGATTTTTTTATAAAAAATCTCATCTTTTGTGGAGAATTTTTTTTCACAATGATTTGAGTTCATGAAAGTAAACATGTAAATTAACAATAATCTTACATGTTATTTGATTTTTGAATCTATATTTTTCACATCAAATACTTGTTTCAAAAATTGATACTTTTAAAATAAATGATACAACTTGATTTTTATATATTTAATTTTAAGAAGATAAGTCGTGCAATTAACACAATTTTTTAAAATTATTATTTTTGATATATTTCTTTGCATGATTTGCATAAAATGTTTCTATCTAGTATTGAGTTTGACTTCAATTTTGTTTTTCCAATTTGTTAAAAAATTAAAATTTCCAAATTTTCCCAGTGATATACTAATAATGCATAAATTTTGAACAGTCATCAAGAAATAATACATGGTATAAATTTTCAAAAATTGAATCTTTTAGATTTCTTACCTAAATTATAATTTTAATTTTTATTTTTAATTATAATCATTTTAATTCTGATAATTTCAAAGAAAAATTATATAATTTTTGTTCATAACACAATGTTCATAAAAGTATAAGTCAAATTAAACTGTCAAGCAACAAGCTTGTATCACCAAGAAGTATCAAATATATAGTATTCATGTGTCATAGCCTAAAATGAAATTCAATAGTAATCTCAATTCAATATTTAATACAATTTTTTTTCAATCCAAATTATAGTTTACTCTAGCACATATAAAATAAATATGCCTGTGCATTTTTTTATAATCCTATCATCTATAGTCATCTAGAGCATGTTCTTCAAAATCTCATTGATTTTGTTTAAAATTTAGCATTTCAAGAATGATAAATAAGTTTTTCATATGACATGAAATCTGATATAATTTTATGTATTTTTTATTCAATCAAATATTTAAATTTTAATTTATTCAATAGTTTTAACTTTACAATATTGATAATTATTTGATAAAGAATAAACTTTTTTATTCTGAAAAATGACCAAAAATTCTTTGCTTTAATAATCGTGAAAAAATTCACTTTTCAGAATTCAAACATCATTAATAATTTTTGTTGAGTTGCATGAAGTATATTTTTTACTTTATATTTTATTATTGAACAATTTTTTGAAAATTTTTTTCAAGACTTATTGGTGAAAAAAAATTCACCAGATTTGATTTTCACATAATTTTGTTTGTACGTAGAAATGTTTGGCAAATTCTTAAAATATTATCATTTATTTGTTTGATTTTTTTCTATTTTTTATATTAAATGCTGGATATTTTTCAAATTGTATGTATGATTGATCTTTGAGAGCATTTTGTTCCCAACTTGAAGAAAAATATGAAGGTATTGTAAATATTAAAGAAAGAAAGAAAGATGAAAGATATTCTCTCATCATTAATCTTCTATCCAAGTTGTAAAGCTCAATGATAACATCATCAAAAGCATAATTGTAATGCTAAAATGTTTCATCCTAAAGCTCAATATTTCTAAATTGACATACAACATATTTGACAACTCTTTGTAATGAATTTTTTGTTCAAAAGCTTTAAACAAAGAATTATATGTATCCACTTGCTTCATAATCAAAAAATGCAAATGTAATTTAACAATACTTAAAGCTTGTACATGAAAATTCATTCTCTTCAATTTCAAAGTTCTGGATTTATTGATCAGCTTTTTACGAATTATCAATTTAAATTATATATCATTTAATTTTGTAAGGTATACATAACATGTTTTTTTAATTACAAACTACAAATTTTTAATCTTTTGAAATTGTTTTAACATCAATTTTTTTATTAATTGTCATTGTTTTGATCACAATATCATTACGTCATATTTGAAAATTGATGTGAACAATATTAATGTGATCATTGTAATCAAAAGTGCATGATAAAAATATGAATGAATGATAAATCAAAAGATATTTTTGAATAGATATTATAATATATAACTCATTTAGTAGATTTGAGAATCTAAAAAATATAATCTTAGAAAATGAATTATCATTATCAAACAATAAATAAAAATGATAGATATTTTATGATTTTTTTTTTCAATATCATCTTGTGCAATAATATTAGCAAATTAAAAGTTTATGATGAAAACTTTTTTGAAATTTAGTGATCAATATAATTTTGTCCTATCATGCAATATCAATTTCAAAGCATAATCTTTGAAACAATGCATCATGCTGTTAAATTTATTTTGTAAGCACTTTTTCCAATATAATGTTGATATTATTATGACAGTGAAAATAACAGAAATCACATCAGTTCTTTAAGTAAAATTCAATTGAACAATCAATATTATTGTAAGAACGTGGTTATGCAATATGACTTGACTTTGTATTGATGTGAAGTTTGCTATGACAAAAAACCTTAGGTTTCAGTGTTAATATGTTTTGATTGATGATGAGATTGATGAAACTTGGGTTGATGTAAACTTGTTTACATTAGAGCTAGCTATTGTTATTTTTTGCAAAGATTGCATTTTATATTTTAAACAATTTATTTTGAACAAGATCATAGCTGAACACATTCTTTGATAACAATTCAATTGAAATTGACTCAAAAATTACCTTAATTTAGTTTTACTAGTGCTATGATTTTACAATGTTTTATTCATTGTCATTTGATAATAGATATTCAATTATAGATCAAATTTCACCTAGCTTTCAATTGATTCCCTCTCACTTCTACCTTTTGATCTTTCCCACTACATATTCAATTTTCACCTTGTCACTAATGCAAACTCACATGTAAATTACTTTTGACAGGTTATTCGGCTCATGCATTAGAATAACCATTCACACATGATACAAGGAATACATTACACACATTTTTGCACCATTGCTGAAGACTAAGATATGGTTTCAAGTTGCATGCACATAGATATTGCTAATTTAGTTGTATGGATATGAGAACATTTATGAATGCTACAAATAAAAGAACAGTTTTATCAAATCCTGAATCCTCAGAGTCTTAAGTTATAAAGTGCTGCAGAAAAACTGAATTTCCTGGTGGCCGTAATCGGCATGTACCATCGCTCCGGAAACCATCCTTTAGCGAGTTGTATGGTATCATGAGAAGGGCAAGTTGCTTCGATGTTCACATCCTTTCGAACAGTTATTGATGATGTTGACATACGATCTTGAAGAACTGGTTATTTGATTCACTCTATTATGGAGTAAACCCCGAAAACTCTATAGATCAAATTAAACAAAAGTAATTCTGTAAAATAAATACATGTATTTAGGAGAGTCCGACGATTTAGGATGACGTCAGCCCTACGTATGCGCCGGTCGGTCAGAGGATTCTTCCTGAATTCTCCGTTCATGTGATGTCACTCTATCAATTCGTCGTTGCTTCCGTCTGTCCCTGCGAGTCTTCCTTGTCTCTTGATTGCAGAGCGGACTGGGACTCTTGAACTACCACTTGAGCACTGTCTCTCTCTTCTTCGCGGTTAAGTTGTTTGGTTTCCTATTTCGATTTGTCGATTGTTTGCGGTGTTGGACGCGCTAGTCTCACCAGTAGAGAAAGTTGTGTACGAATCTGTCGAGCGAAGGACCGGAGAGCAGCGTTATGGCAGCAGTTGATACAGATGTGCCCATGGGGCCATCTGGCGAAGGGAGCAGCGCTGGAGCGAGTTCGAGTTCCAGGCGGCCGAAGCGTTTCGAGATAAAGAAGTGGAATGCTGTTGCTCTGTGGGCTTGGGGTACGAATTTTGTTCACTCCCTTTTCATCGCAGACGTTTCGTTATTCGTTCCGATTAGTCAGGAGTTGATTGATTCTTTTAACTTTTAGTTCTCTGATTGAATATGTCCTAACGAGGTAGGAATTTTGCGAGTCACGCGCGATCGACCTTCTTCTGACCGAATGTGGATGATGTTACAAACCAGACTCCTTAGGGTTTACTAGTTTATGATTGTTTCAGTATCCATTCTGTTCGAGTTTTTGTCTGTTTCTACGTGTTAATTTCTGCCTGGGGGTCTTGTTGCAGATATCGTCGTTGACAATTGTGCCATCTGCAGAAACCATATCATGGACCTTTGTGAGTTTTACACTTTATTACCTTTTCATAGATATCATTTTCACTTGAACGTACATTGTGCATCTTGCTCGTCCTGTGTGCCTTTCAGCATCTATGGTGTAGATGCCTCCCTCTTGTAAAATAATTGAGCTTCCCCGTTCAAGCCCTGCTATCAGATAGTAGCTAATTAATCCCGTTGATCTTTCACTGATACCATTCCGTTGTTGTGCAGGCATTGAATGTCAGGCCAATCAAGCCAGCGCCACGAGTGAAGAATGCACAGTCGCATGGGGTTAGTCATTCTTTCAACAAATAATTGAAATTGTGCTTAAACGTGTAGAAATTTGTCACCTGCTATATTCTTCTACTATTGTAATGTAGCAGAAGAAAATTAAAATGAAGCAGTTGTATAAGAATTGCGCAATTGATCGAGTATTTTCCTGTATAACCAGGTCGTGTAAAGTCTTTGGATCAGTTCTATGCACAAGTTTCCGTAATGTACGTAATGATTAACTTAAAGAATCCGTTAATTGTGTTATTCAGGTGTTTGCAATCATGCCTTTCACTTCCACTGCATCAGTCGATGGCTGAAAACACGTCAAGTGTGTCCCTTGGGTAATGCTCTCCTTCATGTATTCCGTTCAAGCTTGGATCCCATTTTGACCATATTTCCTCTCAAATCGGGCAGGAGCGAATAGTACATTTAAAGCTGTTTCTTTACCTTGGAAATGGCAGCTGATTTGAACTTTTATGCTGTCAGGATCAAGACTCACGATTGCTTTCTTCCGAATTACTTTGTAGATGTTTTGGATATGAAAATTAGCTTTGCACTGCAAGGGTTGGGGAGTTTATGGAAAACTCAGAACACAAGGAGCAAAAGGAGTTTACTAGGGTATCTGGCTTCGTATCTATAAGATCTATAAGGTTTATTGTATACATCAGGGATTCTCAGAAAGCTAGAACATGTGCGGGAATGATTTTTGCCATCTTCAGGCATTGTGGCAACATTTCATTTCTCTTACTGACGTCAACCGATTGCTAAGAACTGCTTGAAGCGGGGATGAAACAATTATAGACCTTAAGCCGCAAATGTCTTTGGATTCACATGTAGATCTATTTTATGATCGCCACTTACCATGAGCACTGCAGCAGCTGTATCTCTTTGTATCACTCTTTCGTCCGTTGTATGCGTAAAATGAACTAAATTTTGATATGATGAGACTAAGCTTTCTTCACGCAGACAGAGCCCTTGTTTATAATCATTATCTTCTTTTGAACACATCAGTAACTGATCAATGCGAAATTATCTTCATTTATCTTAAATTTTTTGAAAAACTTTTAGTGCTAGTAGTCCAAGTTGGTTGTTAGCATATGGTGGCTGTCAAGTTTTTCATTGTACTGATTGCCTATATTTTCGCACGAAATGCAGATAATAGCGAGTGGGAGTTTCAGAAGTATGGACGATAAGATGCGTGTACTTCACTTGAATGGGGTTCAAACGCATAGCAGGCGAGATCTGCCAGATAACTGGCATTGCATAACACGGATTACGTGACCGAAGCTAGCTGGAAGCACAGGCTAATCGGTACGATCGGTCCGAGTGTTTCGATTTCTCCGATGATAGGTCTTTGTTAAAGTTAAGTGTGCAAGGCCCATCTGACAGTTAAAAGATCTACAGGATTGATCACTTTCATGTTGTCAAACCATGTTTACATGTGCCTTGCACTTTCCCTAATATTTCCTCTTAGCTGGTGATAAGTCACGATTTGTCTCGGAATTGGCCGAAGGGATTTCGCGCGAGAGCACTCTTGTCCTTAGCGTTTGATATGAGAAGGTGAAGTAAGGAGTTGAGGGACTTGCTGCTGGTAGAAGCTGCGGAGGGTCAGAGTCAGTACTGTGTTTTCACATTGTACATTTTTGTCATTTGTTCATACACCCTGAGGGATCTGTCTTCTACCAGCCAACATTGTTGTGGTGGGAGCTTGAATCTTTGGTTTTGGATGTACTGCGGCCATTATTCGCGTGTTCATCACCTTCAAAGTAGTCAGTATTTCCCATGTAGATATAAGTCGTTGTATACGGCACGTTGCGATGTCTGCCTCCGGTCTGCATCTCTTTCGACATATATATATATATGTTTGCACCTTGAACTGATATTCACCCGCCAAAGAGTACTTGTTCAGAATGATGATGCAAGGTTTGGGCCAGATACGCCGAGGTTTCTTTGTTGGATGGAGAGGCCAGAAGCAATTTCAAATGAAGTCAAAGCTTCAGTGTAAACTTGAAGTAAATTTTACTTAATATGGAACTTCAAGTTAACCCTCCAACCATGAATCTGCTTAAGACTTTTGAGTTGGAGTTCGTTGCAGTCAGCTCCGTAGTGAAAGTTTTGAGGATTCAACTATTCATTGGAAGTGATTGTCAATTTGTTGGTGAAAGGTAACAGTGGAAGTGAAATACCTTCACTTTCTATTAATGTAGAATATGACGGACGAATGCATTCGGAATATCTATCGTAAGGACGTCTTGTTTGTCATTGTACTCCTACTTCGAGAAAGTACTTTGTGCTTAGCATTTCACAATGCATATAATTTGCACGTACCTCCTCGTACTCTATCCTAGTTTGTAATTCGAGTGCGTAACTGTTCAACGGGTCTCTTACATCCTCGTAGTTCGCCCGTGTCCCACACTTGAAATGAAGAAATGCTTTGAATTTGACCAAATTTAACACTTATGGAAACTTGCAAGAACTTCCACTGGACTTTCTGTTTCCCGAAGATAGCACTGGGGCAGCTTTTGAAATCCTGAGTTGGGTTGAGAAGTTGAATTCGGACGCAGAATTATCGTATTTCTTGGGTTTCCAGACGCTGAAGTGGAAGATGTAGCACGTCATAATTGAATTTTGGAAAGCGAGAGGAGGACAGGATAAGTTGTGCAACTGATAAGTGGTAATGCCGATATAAACGTGGAGATATGCACTACTGCGGGAGAAAACCGGCTCACATAAGAAGAGCTTAAATATACTGTTTCTAAATTACGAGACATGTCGGTTCAGGAGATAGTATCAAACAGGAAACATCTTCCGTATGTGCAGGACACTTTCGTCAAGCACTCTTCTCAAGCACCTACCTTTGAAAGGAATTCTATGATTTTTGACACAAAATGCGGTTGCTTCAATCGATGTTGTAGAGGAACTCTGGTTAACAAAACGTTGATGATGAAGACGGAAGAGCCTGATCGAAGTAAATTGTCAGTTCCCACCATGTCAAAGGGAGAGTGACCCTCAGAGTTTCAACTCGAAAGATTACATAAAAAACCTTCAATGAAGGGAGCAAACAATCATCCTCAGCAATCCAGATCACTACTCGCTTTGAAATGAGAAAGAGTGAACCAACCAGTGAAAAGAGTGACGGTTCTCAAAGTGAAAATGTCCTTCAAGGAGAATGGAAGCATTCTCTATTCTCCTTAAATTGGACACGCTCATATTCCGGACAATTGTGTAAGTGACACATGGAGTTGGAGATGAATGACAGTTTGAATGTGTTGGAGTAAGAACGACCTTACGGGATTGAACTAAGAGGAAATATAAAACATAATCCTCAAAGGGAGTAAATCTTCGCCGTAATCAGGCTATATTTCTGATTCTCATAATGAAGCTGAATTGATAGAGTGTGAACCAGCTAGTAAGAAGAATGTAAGTATGAACCAACTGGTAAGAATAATGACAGATCAAACCGGTCAAAACATACAGAACATACTTGAAAACAGATGTGTTCTGGATATTAGTTCGGAAGTGACAAAGATGAGAGTGTGAAGAAGAATGACAATATCAGCGTGCCAAAGTGAGAATGATCTTAACGGTTTGAATCAGAAGGAAGACAGAAGAAAACGTCTTCAACAAAGGGAGTAATCATCCAAGGAGAAAGTGAGTAAGGAGTGCAATTGTGGAAACAAAAATGTTTACTCACTCAAGCAGTAGAAACGTTAGCAACGCCGAACAAAATGATTCCCTAAGTTGAATTCGTAACACTAACTGTAATAAATTCTCAATGACTTCCAAATATTTGATGCACCCTCAAGAAATCTCCTTGATTTATGTATTGTATAGTAAATACTACAAATTCCAATATAATTCACATAGCTATAACGTAGTAGCACCATTTTTAGGAATTTTAAACCAAAATTATTATTTTTAATATATTTACTAGCATTTTATTATATCTGGATCAGAACGTGACTAAAGTTGATATCATGATTCAATACGATATGAGGATCAAGAGGAAATGTATGGGTAAAAAAAATTGTTGCACATCATTAATAAAAATGACATCGCAACCTATTCAGGGGTTAAGGTATTTTTGTTACAACTAAGAAGCACAAGAAAAGGATAAGCAGTGATATGACGTTGGAAATATATGTAAAAATTGAATTACTTTGCTCTTATATATTTCCAAAGGTTTTTCAATCTCACTGGCATAAATTTGATTATATTACAATGGTTCAAGAATTAAATTAACTTTCCGCTGTCTTAGAGGTTTTGTAATTGTCAAAGAATTGTCTTGCCAATTTTAAAGCTCCTTGTCGTGGTATTCTGTCCACAAAAACACAATTCACTAAGTCATACCTCTCCACTCGAGAAGACAAGATGTGTTAGAACAAGTTCATTGCAGAGCAATGATGCTCAGTGCCTGATATTGTATGTCGCTTTTTTATCCAACCTTCACATCACTTGATTAGGGTCAGAATACCTCCCCCAGTCCCATTTCCAGAATGACTATGATCAATTTTACCACCCACACACAAGATGTACACGTCAAACTATAACACATCAAACCCCATACATAAATCTTAGCATATGACATGGGCTTACAAACACGTGTGATGCACTAAAGACAAGATCGTCTCTCCATGCGATGAAAAGCTATACTCCGTCGTCTAAAGCATGAAATGTCTATGCCTCACAGGAATGCTCAAGGTGTTCGTCTTCTGAACACATTTATTCAAAATGACAAAAATTTCTTCTTCAGATAAAGTTATAAGCATTCTCTGGAGTATACTGGAAGATTTCGAGCCCACTATTGAAATTTGATGCCTGTTGCCCGAAGTGCTACCTGTAGTCTGATGCGCAGTCACGGTCACCATTATACGCAGTTACCGTTAGCTTTGCTAGCTCGGTGCCTGTGACGGCGCAAGGTCGGGTGAAGTGCAGAAGCCTTGCTCGACTGCAGCTCCCGCCTGGCTCACTGCCTCGCGTCTTCATGTGGAAATTTGCAGTAATTGCAGTCACTGCCACAGGCTTGACTCTACACGGTAAATTGCACATTCCACACGGTAAATTGCAAAGCAGCCAGATCCGCAAGTGATCCACGTCAGCTGGTTTTAACTTTTTGCTCCGATCTGGTGGGAGAGGGCGTTTTGATGATGGAAGTCATGATTGACGTCGCCCGTTGTGTTCTTCTTCTGAGCATGTAAATGTGCTCCTCCTATTCTCCACGACTGATACTAAGAGCAGTTTCTACGATACCAAAAAAACTCACGGAGCCATATCCGAACCTTCGCAAGGACAGAGTTGAGCAGTTTTGATGAGCAATCGGCCGGACGATTTGATGGTCATCATGAATATCATATTCCTCCCTGCGCCTATCTACCCTATGAGCTGTGTTCACAGTGTCAAGATGAATATAAAGGGAAATATCTTTGAGGTCATACCCATCACTTGTGCAAATTTCCACCTCAGAAATATACTCAGATGACATGCATGACCCAAATTCTATTAAACAGTTCTAGGAAGACCATATCTTCCAGTTGGCTTGACAAATCTATCGGAAATATACGAATTATAAAATTGCAACCACTCCACCTAGTCTTAAACACTCTGCTCAAGTTTCAATTGTGAGGTGATTTCAACATTCACATACATTATGCAACCAACACAAATACTGAATAAAAACAATCCACACATTGGCAACATCGGGCAGGAGCGAGTGTCTTAGTAAAACGGTAAATAATAAAAGAATATCGTACTTATTATATAAATTCAAGTTAGAGTTAAGAGCATGCTCAAATTTGAGAAATTTGATCCTTGTTACCTTTGAACTCCAAATTATGATTATTTTAAAGCAATAATTTTTCGACTGATTTCTTGAGATATCAAGGCATCAACAAATGAGGTTACCTAACATAGTAAAATATACAAATAAGATAAAATTTTACAGTATACTTGTGTTGAAAAAATAAGTTATACGACATCGATAGGAGCCGACATAGATAATTTGGTTGTTTTGATTTTAATCTTTTTGCGATGAAATTCAATCAAAGCTTATAAACACACCTTCAACATTGCAAGAGCTCTCATGTAAATTTTTTTCTCTTGAAGTAATATTTTAAAGAAAATTTACAAATGGACAAACCACTGAATTACATAGCCCAAACGAAAGTTTAGAATCAAAAGACATGTACTTTATGCTTAGAAATAAAAGCTCTACTTTCCAAAACTCAATTTCAAAAACTGGTTTATTATTATTATTTTTCTTCATCCCCTCCAAAACTAATGACCTTTACTGCAAACTACGCTGTTAGCAATACCGGCTCAAATCCTTGCATCTGTGAATATGCGCGCATCTTCATGACCAAGGTTACAACTACGTAAATACGGACGAGATGAACACACATCTTTTTGTATACACCCAATTATTCTAATGAATGAGTATACGAAAATACGAAACTCTTCATCAGTAAAACATGATTAGACATAGAAAAGCTTACGTTGTGGGAACTAGTTTGAGCTAATTCGTGAAACTTGAAAAGCATGTAAAAGGTCATCGGATGTACTTTGTGCCTAAAATGCGAGACTAAAATCCAAATCCAAACGCGTGTCAAAGAAACTTGACGCAATTTGACGTATATATATGGACTTGTAGTAAAACCTCCTCATCTCATTGAATTACAGCACATTTAGTGACCATGTAACTTTTCAAGGTAACAAGGTCAAAGAATTAATTTCCATCAAGGTGATAAAACATTAACCACCCTCACACTTAGCCAAGCCAAACTTAAAACAACACATACACTAGAGGTTAAACATGACTTTTCAGAGAACTGTCATGCAGAATAAACAAACTGATGGAGTGAACAAATTTGAATTGCGGTTTCAGATTCAAGTTGGTATCAACGTCTGTCTCTTCAGAAAATACATCCAAACTCTGTCTTTTCCAGTTCCCGCCTCATCATCCACGGGTGTGATGTCCTGTGCCTCAAATTACGCTAATTCTAAAATAAAGCAATTCCTCGAGTCCAGTCCCGTTGCAGAATAAAAAACTCGACTGTATCATTGATACAAGTGAGAAAAGTACATCAACTGCTTTAGCTCGAGCCTGAAGCTCAGAGAATGAAGACAAGAATTTGGGACTTCTGAATGTTCGAAGTTCGAAATGTTTCAAATTCAGATTGGACCACTCGGATGGGCTCTGGTTTGGAAGACTGCTTGATTACGGTGACTTGAGTCAAACTGATGAGGTTGAAATTACGATTCCATGGTCGGAAAGAGTTGCAAGTTCTGGACAGTACGAGCAGAAGTATCGAAGAATACCTGGGAGCCAGACCATCATCGTGAAGAACGAACACTCGTCGAGTGTTGCTCCTCTCGGAACCTAAATACCGCTTGTGGGAGCAGCTCTCCCCAATCATCCTCTATCACCGGACGAATCATGAATTTGACTTCTTGACCGGATCGTTCACACAAGTGGCGACTTGTACATCAGTTCAAAACGCAAGACGGAAAACGTCAAACATTGATCATCTGCCGGTGAAGTGTTAGAACAGGCCAGACATGAGCGCTTCGAGTGGACAAGATTATAACTGCAGTGAACTGCAGTTTTAGGCCATAACACGCCTGGTCTGAGAAGTTCATCGAGTAGAAATATGGTTATATTAGGTAACCAACATCTTGACACAAGACTAGCAATCATAACCACAAGAGCTTGATTGCTGTAGAGTCCCGAGAAGAGTCCAGTCTACTTTTGTGAGTTAGTGCCCTACGGTATTCCAGTTCCTCGTACCGGGCAGAGTAGGGTGTAACTGCCGCAGGCAGAGCCATGAAATCCAAATTGCTATGCAGCTGGAGCAGACAAAGCTGTGCTATCCTCCCTTCCTTTCATAGTAGGGTGTCACTGGACGAGGTGGGGTGGCACATCAGCACATCTTGCTTAGTGGGTGGTACTTTTTTTTATACTCATAGAGGGTGTCAGAGAAGTAAGGGATGGAGAAGAAGGTCGACCGGTCGATCGTCTCTTCCGATCGAAGATTTGGACGAATTAGTGTAGCAGAAGCAGCAGCAGCAGCTCCTCTGATGTCTAACCGATACATTTGAACAACCTGACCATTTGTCGTATGCTACAAGTTGGGGACGCGTGAGGGAGCAAGATGCAAAAGATGTTGGTCGAGAAGCCCAGCTCTGGCCTAAGAGACTTGAGTAGAATTTGTCGGGTGCTCACGGTGGAGAATATTGTGTAAGTATGTTACAATCTGGAACACGTTTTCTTCCTTTAGAGTAGTGGCCTACGGTAATCCACAAGCCCTGTTCACGGAGCTCAAACGTTGTGTTCTTCAGTTCTGTCCATCTGCATTGCAATTTTCAAAACTCTCTGGATAATACTTATCCTCCCTTGTATGCATCTGTAGCTTCCAGTGTCAGAACATGTAGTTAAAAAAGGTTAATATGAATCAGACAAGATAGAGTGCGAAGCTTTTTCTCATGAGTATTGGGAACGCAACATCAGTTTGCTGAACCTTACTCGAAGTAGCGTGAAGTAGCAAGACATTGGACCGTGCCAATGTCTTGCTCTTGCTCTGACACATCTCTAGATATCGTCGTTCAAAACCTCAAACTCCACCCCTTTACTACCCACATACACTTCTTGGAAAATATATGATACTTGGGCAGAGGACGTACTTGCCATTCATCCAGGCTGAGCAAATAATTCAAAGTAAAGGTGAGTTAAAGGCCGCGAACCTAATATCTGATGTTGTACTTGCCGAACGTTCTGAAGTCTCTAAAGCCTATTCTTTGGTCAGACCCCACAAGAAGACTGTCGATCTGCAAAGAAACAAATAATCACCAGATCTCTAAGCAGAATGTATCTACTCTGCTTTAACTTTGCCATCTCAGAGAGGGAGAGATCCTTGTAAAACCTAGAAGAAAAATCTTGCAACCATTGTAAGTAATAGCCGATTCATCTTCCAAAGTAATGTGTACATTACCATCCAACCCCATTGGATTCATCCTTGTACGACTTGATGGGGTCTTCGAAAGTTCTTTCAGTATTACTCGCTACGCCCATTGTGATGGGTCCAAGGTCCGAACACAGTGCAGTTTTGTAGCCAAGCCCACCTTACATGTGGAAGGAGTTGGCTTTTACGTGAATTGTCGATGCAACACCAGCACAAGGGTTATAACTTGTTTGGAAAGTATTGATGTAGAATGACAAATTGAAAATTTAGGTTGGAACGGAATGCTTCGAGCGACGACACCTACTGCTTTGAGTAGGTGCCAACTACATAGGGTACTCCTGGACACACAACATTCTGTCCAATCTGTGTATCGAGAAAGCTGCTATCAAGCCTGACGTTCACACATTCGCCCTAGTGCTCCTTACATTTGTGGCCAATAATTCACTTGTGGGAAGACCTGCATATTGCCTGGGATCTCACGGCAAATGAGGAAAAATAAAAGTATGTAGTTCGCAATTGGCCCATTTCCCATCATTGCTCTGTGGGTGAACATCAAGGTGTTTATGAATAAGAATTATCGCAGAAATCGAGGTGTGGCGGGGTTTAATTTCCAGTGTTGGTCAATTATATACTTCTGTTCATTTGCAACTTGATGCTGCAACAAACGCGGAGGAGCTCGTACCACAGGGATACCAGTTCCTTAACGAGTTTTTCGAAACTGCACATTGATTAATTTAACTTGAAGTCGAAGAGCAGAGACTGCAAAATAGAATTGAGAACAGAATAATTGCGGCGATCGTTCGGCACATCTCATCAGAAGCCTCAAGGTTCTTCAAAGAAGACACTGGGATAACAGACAGCAGCTACTCGCAGACAAGAGGATGAGTTTGCGAGCCATTGTGCAAGCCTTGCAGCGTCGTGAGAGTGTTTCGGAATTTGCAGATGGCTGTTGACCATGTGGTACCAGTACATGCATCCGCTCGACATGCAGTGCAGCAATTTGCCGGACGTAGCGGAACATCAAGGTGTAGTCTTCTTCAGATCTTCAGATCCTCCTTGACTTTTGACTTTCCCATTCCGGACGACACTCAGGGATTGGCTTATACAGCACTTCTCCCTCCCACCATCCTCCTCCCTCGCCCCTCCTCCTCCTCCTCCTCCTCCTTCGCCTCTGACAGCCGTATCTGTGCCGAGTTACCTGCGTGAAAACCATTCCACCGCATCGCCGATATCAACATTCGGAGCCTGGAGATACTTCCCTCCATCCTGCCGTCTTAGAAAGTATTAGAAAACTGACTCCACCACATTTCCGTAATGCAACAAACCCAGATCAACCAAAATCGACCAGCTCGGCAATCCCGATCGCATTGAGATCGCAGTTTACGAACGCAGCGATCGGCTGAAACATCACAATCCGGCATCTGAGCCCAATCGGAGCTCGCGACGAGCAAAATCGAGAGCAAAAGCTCCCCGAGGCTCGTCGTCATCTTCAGCGTCAGGCTAAACTGGAAATCTCTGGGCATGGAAATCTTGGACGAATCCACGTGGGGTGCGAATGGACGAAATTACCATACCCGACCAGGGCGGGCGGGCCAGGGCAGGGCCGCGCCATCTGGCTCGTGGCGCGGTGGCGCGGCCGCTGTTCTGGGGCTTTATGTGCCGCTGCCGCTTCTGGCGGGCTGGCTGGCTCTGCGTCGAGGCGTCTGGGATGTCGGAGACTCATGCAGGCGAGGAGGAGGTACAGAAGAAGAGGGAGCGAGGGAAGAGGAGGCTTTTGGGGCAATCTGCGAGGGAGAGATGGTGGCAGTTGGGTACTGAGGCCTGGATGGATACCACTGGGGAAAATCGGCGGGATCTGCAAGCCTCACCTAGAGCGGGCACAAAAAGCTGGAGTTGGGTAGGCTGTAATCGGCTGGAGGAGGCGAACTGGGTTCGCGCGCGAAAGCAAGGCGAATTTTTTAATCAGAGTGTCGGGATGCTGCATACAATGCTACGTATTTTAAAATGTGACAGGCAGTTGCAGTATCTAGTGCAAGACGGCCTTACAAGTTCATACCTTTTACTGTAGTGGCAGCTCGAATTGTTCGGCAATTGGCTCACGCGTTTCTAGGGTTGGGAGTGCCGCAGAGAACCATTTCCAGTATATGGGTGTGTGTCAGGCGAGCATCGTCGAATGACGACCGAATAGCTGGAGCAGAACATCGTGTCAAAAGAGTACATGGGCAGAGTTGCTAGCCGTGCATTGCAGACATTCAATGGATTACTCTTCGTGATCAAATTTTGCGTACCTTTAGGTTTTCTTCCAATCGTACAGTACCTCGTCGACGTACTCACTGCATCAAATAATCAGAGATCTTACTGAGTTTGGTTAAATTTGTTCGGGTAAACAGCACGGTGTCCCAGAGCGAATGCCAGGGTAGGTGACGTTTCATGTCCTTCGGCGAAGCTACCGTGCAAGATCGTGGAAGTGTAATTTGTAGACTACCAAATATCTACATGAGCCGTCTGTTTAATCAACTCCCAGTTTCCCAATTAAGCACATGGCCAAAGACGGATGTGTGATGTGTGGACATCTGATGACGATCCGTGACAAAACTCGCGCTGATTATGAAAAGCTGCTCGTGTCCTTGCTTGTCCATGAACTTTGCCACTTGCCAATCTGAAACTGGGAAATTGCGTCCCATTGGTGGCAGCCCTTTTCACAGAGCCAGCTACGCTACCGCCGCGATCCTCCAAAAGGTCGCTAGTGCTCATTCAGAGAGGAGTAATAGATTTTCCCTGCTGGACCTCACAGTTTCATCTCATTCATCTGCCTCTTCCTTCTACTCACGACTGTCTACCCTCGGTTGGAATTTCGTCAAGGGTGCTAGGCCTCTTCGCCTCTGACCTGACTTACTTCCAATTCAGATTGCAGCCAAACTTGTTTGCACAGGCATTCAGCGTGCTCTGGTCCCTAGACACGAAAGTCGATGACAAGGAGAGGCCGTGATAATCGTGACTGACAGTTTTGCCAGAAGGATCCAAGGTAGAATCAGATGTCCGTAAGGAAGTCAAAGACAAAGAAACTACTTTCGCGTAAAAATTTCACTCCTTCATTCTCGAATATCTTAACAAGGCAATCGTGAGATCCAACCCCCTGTTCGTAGTTTTCATTACCACGTGCCGATTTTTGTTTCACTACAATCGTTCGTTTCACACGACTGGGCTCAGGACGGTTTCCCGTGCAGCGAAATGGGGCTTCGAGGCATCACCGATTATTGCGACACAGGATTGATAGTTGCTCACGTCCCATTCGTCCACCACTTATTGGACCTGTCTGTCCTATACTCCTGCTCACAGGCGTTAGGTTTTATTTTTACTTTCCTCGCTGATCTTCTACAGAGGAACGTAGTTGATGTCATACTCCCTATGTGCTACGTCGAACGTCCCACCTTCACTGCGTCAATGATTCGGATACGATTTGTCGTCCTTAGAGGCTACGGATTTATAACCTCCACATTCAGCAACACAGTTTGTCCCGGTATCATTTCCACCAAACTCCATTCATTTTATTAAATTTATTGCTATCTGAAAGGAATATTCATGCCAGTGGATCAAGCGCTATCTCGTGACGTCCGTGGAGTTGAAGTGAATCAGTGTAAGGACATTGCTCGCTAGCACAATCGGTTGGCGTATCAATCTACACAGCGGCCTTCAGTTTCTTAAATTTGTTCGTTTCCGAGTTGGAGATTAGTTAAAACCACTTTCTTCGAGATGTCATCTGGCGGGGCCGCACATTACTGCAACTCCTGTCTGTGCTGAAGTGACGTTTTCATATTAATTCTCCAAAATAACATACCATCTAAGAGAACCTCGGGATGGCAAGTCCTATTTCCACATCTAGTCTAATCCTAGTCCACTAAACTTTCTGGAGTAACTTGTGGGTCCTTTGACCGTGATACGATAAGCCTCTGTATAAAATGTTGGTTACAAAGCTTCTTCCAAAACAGCTTCTTCTCCTAAAACTCATGAAATCCAGCAGCAAAATCTCACTACAAGGTACAGAACAAGGTACAAGTGAATAATCATCGTCGTCATGACCGATGTTTTCCATTCATGCATCGACAATTTTTTATAATTAGCCACCACAACACCTTTCCTCCTCACTACCTTTCCGAATCCGATTTTCTTCCTTTCCCCCGCCGCTCACTCAGCGAGCCGCAGAATGAACACATGTACATGCGTAGAGGAGGAGAGCAGCTCGCAAGGACGACCAAAACACTAACTAGCACCAACTAATAATTTTGCTGCCTACAGACTCGGAAAAGAACTCAGGTTCGGAGAGGAGGGGCCACATTGATCGCAACAATACAGCATTTAGCATTTCGCTTCTCGCAATGTGGTGAGAACCCCAGAGCATTCGTTCCTCTAGATGACCAAAATTGTTGGGAATTCGACCTGTGTCTCGCTTTTGTCCGACTTTCAAACTTGAGGCTCCAACACGAGGTATGGCTGGTGAAACGGACAAATAATCGTGGCAGCAGTGCGTCACCATGACCGTCTTCGCCCTTACTTCCCGGGAACGGAAGTAAGAGACTCCACTCCCCTCTCTCCGACATCCGACCTCGTCCTCCACTCCCACACGCTCTCGACGCAGCAAAATTCTCAGCAGGCACCAAAAATCTAAAACGGTCACTTCATTTCTATGTTCGAGACGCCTCCACGCGACGATGAGAAAGATGCGGCGGATCCCACTTTCGCAGAGCACGTTGTACTACAACACCGCAACCCAGATGCCAGCAATCGCGATTCCGAACCCGCAGCAGCAGCAGCTCGGAAACAAGCAAAAGCAGCAGAAATCGTTGCGTCAAAATTCTCCTCAACCACGCTAATTTTTTCGGCCCGAGAGCGAGACACACGGCCTGCGGGGACCAACCATCCCGCTCCCACACGAAGCGAGCGAGACTGCCCCGACGGCAGGCGCCATCTCTAAAACCTCTCGGTTCACTACATGAACGTGAGCTTCCACGTCACCGCCAGCACCAGAGCCAGCCAAGCCAACGAGAATTGGTGTCGAGTCGCTACGCTCGTCGTGCTGGTCGAGTTCGTCGGGTCCGACCCGCTCGACACGTACAAGCAGCCCGGGTAGCTGGGATCGGTCGAGGTGACCTCGGCCAGGCCATTGAAATCGCACGAGCCCGCAGCCCAGCTCACCTTTTGGTAGTAGCTATTGAATGCGTACGACGCATGGTCTCGCATGGTGTTGGGCAGGAAGCAGAATTGGCCCGACTGAATGGCGCGACAATCCGCCTGACCTCCCGTCGAGCTGCAGGCCCAATCCAGAGCAAGTTGCAGGTCCTCGGTCCGCGACCCTTCCTTGGCAATGCACCACGTCTTATCAGCCAGCAGCTTCCGCCTCACGCCAGAGTCCATCGCCGCGCTGCCGGGCGCCCTGAGAAATTCGACGTCCCCCGTCGAGGCCTCGAGGCTGGAGAGAAGGCTCGCCTGCACGAAGGTGCTAATTGCGCCCTTGCGCGGCTTGAATGGCGTCCCGGTGCCGGAGGCGATGTGCTTCAGAAGGTCCGCGTGGAAGCTAACGGCGGCCGGGTCGTCGTTCGCCGCCGAATCCTTCGACCAGCCCGCCTCCGTGACCACGACGTCGAGCTCCGGATGGTTCAGCGACGCCATTGCGACGTAGACTGCGTCGACGAGCGCCTCGAACTTGTTGGCGTAGTGCAGCCCCGTGACGTGGTCGTCGATTCCCGACTCGGTCGAGTAGAGCGCGTGGCCCAGCGTCAGGTCTCTCGGGTTCGCCTGTTGCACGTCGAACGGGTGCAGATTCAGCATGAAGTAGGACTCGGTGAGGGACAGGAACTCGAGGACCGGTGCCAGGACGCGGGTGGACAGAGAGGCGTCGAACGTTGCCAGAGACGGTGGGGAGAAGGTGGACAAGAGGCGCAGAGACTGCGGCGTCGAGACTTTGATCGCTTGCTCGAGGCCAGCTGCGGCGAGGGCCGCGTGGATGTTTCTCATCGCCGGGACAAGAAAAGGCACCAGGCTCTCATCCTTGTTGGTGAGAATCTCGTCTCCCACCGCAATCGCTGTGATTTTCGTGTCGGGAAAATACGCTTCCACATTTCGAGCAACCCAGCTGTGAGCGGAAGTTTTCGAAACTCCGACATCGACGAGCTCGTCGTTTCGCAGACCCACAATCACCTCGATGGACGACCCGCCGAGTGCACGCAGCATTGCCGAATCCGCATCGTACAGCCTCAGCTTATGAATACCCTGCGCTCTCAACAATTGCACTGCGTTCTCTGCGCCTCCCGCAGCCAACGCAGCTTCTTCCCCATAAATTACTCCGATTTTCGTCGCTGCTGCTGTCCCTATCCAGACCACTTGTATCACACATAAAACTCGGAGCACGAATCCTAGATGCATGGCAACCAACCTGCCTTCGAATCCGGCCTGAAAACGTCGCCCGATTTTTTTCCTTCTCGCGGGTTGGACAGACTGCTCTTGATGACGACGAGGAAGCAGTCGACTCAGCTCCCTCTGTTCCAGCAAGAGGAGGTAGCCCCTTGTCGACGATCAGCTAGCATCAGCAGAGGGGAACGCTGCGGGTCCGACGAGAGACTCGCCCAAGCACAGGAACGGGGAGCTGGAGGAAGGGGAAGAAGCGACCGGATGATGACGAACGAGCTTGTTCACTCAGCACCCACCCAGCTCCTCAAATCTCACAGGCAGCAGCGCAGCAGCAGGATGATGAGACGGAGAGAATGTGAACAGCGCGAGGAAGAAAAGAGGTTGAAGAATAGGACGATTCGGAAAGGATGCTGGACTGGAGTGATGGTAGTACTAATGCGCGAGAGCAGGAGCTGCTGCTGCTGGCTCCCTCCCTCGCGTTCGCTACTCCCACTCACTCACCCACTGATCACACTCCCGTCTTCTGTTGCGTCCCGGTGAAGCCCGACCCTGGCCAACACTGGTTTTATCCAAAGAGAATGAACCACCCCCGGCCGGACATCATAAACCCTAACCCGTGATTATGTATTCCTGCCCGTTCCCTCGTACGAGTATTCCTCCCTTTCTTGACGGTGGTACAATTTTGTGAACGGTTCCGTATCCCCTTGGAACTGTACCATTGAAAGTCTGGATGCCATCCGGCCCGACTGTAACTTTTCGGCTAGACTTCAAAACCCTCTCCCGTTCTTCCCGTTTCTCCGTAGTTGTTGCTCTCGCCTTTTATACTCTACTGGGTTGTGCATAATTCTCTTCAAAAGGTATTGGGGTCAGAACAAGGCAGCAGAAAGCTTTTCTGTTTTTCTGCATGAAAGTATCGGGCTCGACATCACCCCTGGAATTTTCAATTATTAAGGTTGATATTCCCAGGTTGAGTACGACAGACATAAGGAACCCGATTAAACTGAATAATATCATTCTTTACTGGAAGTGTATGTGCAAGGAAATGAGTCTCGAGACTTGAATGACACATCAAGCAAACAAGATTCTAGCCAAATATGGATCCCACGGAACGCATCCACGTTGGAATATACACTTCATTGGCAACAAAAGTGAACGTATGCCTGACGTGCTGGAGCCTTTCAATATGATATATGCAAACTTTCGAAGTTCAAACAGATTGCGAGTCACGTGACACGTGTTCCGTTTCAGCTGACTTCTACAACGGACCCTCGGGTTGGTAGAGACGGTTGGATGTTGGTCTACTGTGACATCAACAAGGTTTGGTAGAGGCTAATACTGTATCCTGGATGGTACATGTAGCCTGGTTTATTGCGACATTTAGGCGCATGACTGGAGTATTTTTAGCGACTTACGTAGTAGAAGATAACTTCTGCGTGGCAAGGTGACCGATCTCTTTATCGTTGACCTCCAAAAGAGACGTTCGCGGTACTATACTACTCATACTACTGTAGTACTTCATCGGTAACTATGGTAAGGGTTGTAAAGGTTGCCGGGTTGTAATCATACCAACGGTCTGCAAGAACAACCAACTGCCGTCAAAACTCAATCTGCTCCTCGCCAGTTGCACATGACGTAGTACTCGATAGACGATACATTACCGCGTTGTCTGCGTACCATAGTAGGGCTTCTCTACCTTGTCGCAACGGTCCCTGATTCCAAGGCCAGCTCAATTAAGTGACCGGAACTCCTCACTATGAAATGAACATTCCCACTAAAGAAAATACCGTTTCCGCTAAATTAAGAGGTTTATTTTAATTTCTCGGACAGTATAGTCCGCCTTGTGTACGCGTTATAGCAGCGCATGCACTAATCCCGTTCATTACCAGAAGGCCGTTCCTGCCTAATTTAGATATCGCCCATCGACCCTCGGACAGCAGAACCCGATCTTTTCTATACTCAGAAAATGGGCCGTACGAGAAGTTTTCTGTACTCTCTGATTGATTGATCAGGTTGCCTCCACTGCAGGACGATGTAGGTGTTGAGCGGCTGTAAAACATCAAGTCTCCACGCCCAAATTTGCCTCGAGAAGAAAAGAGAGATAATGAATTTATCATACAGAGGGTTTTGAGGTCCTCAACTAACGCAGGATAAAATGTCCAAAACAATATAGCAAAGAAAGAGGTTATCGTAGAGAGGGGGCTAGAGTGAACTAAATACTAGGATATAAAATACTATGTACTGCTCCCAACAAGTCCTACCATGAAAAAAACAAATAAAAAATCAAGGAATAGCTTTGATATTCAAATCATTTATCTTAAACGAATTACAAACAACATGGGCTTTTGATATGACATCAAATGATTTTGAACAAATTAGTTTCTGCACGCATTCAAAAAAATGTATAATTTCAATCACATAGCTTGTAACTATAACAACAAATGGATTGTCCGTTTGCATATAATTATAAACGAAAAAACTTGATTGATGTCACCACACTGACCCATCATCTTGAAAATTGTAAAAACTATCACATATACTGAACTAAATGTATAGGGTGTAGGATCGATAATCATCAAATCTTCATCCGTAACTTAAATCTTTCCAAACAAGGTTAGATTTGTTTGAATTCTTTTTGAATGAATTGCAATCAATAATGTATTTGTTCTCATCATCCATCCATAACAGTATGAAATGCCATCGTGAAGAATTAAGATTTGTCTTTCAAAATGTGCATTGAGTATTGTAAATCATTGCTGGAGCTAATTAGTAACCCATCCATATGTAAGGAATACTTATTTTGTCTTTGAAAATGTTCACAATAACAAACAGTTTCAACCAAATCAACACACCAAAATATGTCTGAGCTGAACAAAAGTACGTCCACAAAACACAGAGATTCTCTCAATGAAAAAGCGGAATTTATATGATAGAGAGCTTACGCTAGCTTTCTAATGTAGTGTTAGTCAACGAACTTAACTAAAAGTAATCAGATCAAGATCAAAGTGAACTCCAAGCATGACACATTAAGCTCAAACAAGATACAAGTCAGCATTGTATCAATTTCACATTATAAACTTCCAATGCATGATCAAATCAATACCCAGTAGCATACATTTTAGGAAAAGCAAAAATGTGAACAAAACCAACAAGTACATATTATAATTATGATTATATCAAAATGCATGTAAAATATAAAAATTAAGAGCTCATGTCATATCTAAACACTATATTGTCTTTAACATGATGTACATTTACCTATACATTTTATGATTATGCATACATACTCTAACATTACACTATGAATATGTGATATACTAAAAAATGTATATCTTCATCAAACAGAACATGATAAACCTATCTGCAGTCATGAATACAAATAATAACAAGAGTATTCATTCTATTCAATTGACTATAACTTCTTAAGGCGAAATCTATGCTGTCAATAAAAAAAACATTGATAAAGACATTTTTTTGAAAGTTTTGTATGAATTGATAGGTCTAGTATTGATGTCTTTTTCCATAATCAAATCCTCAATCACACATTCAAAATTTTCTAATTTGATGATGTCACATATATACGTTTATAATATGCATATCAAATTATATTTCAACGTGAACAAGCAAATCATGTGAAGATGAAAGTGTTATTAAAATTATATGTAAATCAACAAAAAAATACTAAAATATAATATATCAAATATCATATGTGTATAGTGATAGAAAAAATCATCTATATGTAATAAATCATGAGTTATTATAACTTTCACTTAATTACTAAGTGTAACTAACCATCTTAAGAAACATAAGCCATTTGAATATTTTCAAACAAATTGAATAATTGACCAATGATGTTTCACAATTTTATGATGATACAAGTTAAGCTAATATGAACATGGATGCTATTGGAAGATAGTAAGTGTTGTATGACCACTTTTATCACTACTCAGTCATGAAAATAACTTGTCAATTGCAGTCAACATAATGTACTAATTTTTGTTTCATAGATGAAAAGTTGACCAGCAGTTAAGGGTTAAAAAATCATATATATACAAAGTTGCTTCATCTGATTTTATAAGATAAATGATTTAGAATGTTTTTCTTTTTACTTTTATAATTTAGCATTAGATTGTGGCATTTACTCTAAAAGCCTTACCCCCCACCCCCATCCCACAAATAAAAAATAACCAAGGACTTTATGAGAGAAATTTTGTTAGAAAAATTCTGATGTACTATCAGCTTTACTGGCTCTAATCTCATAGAATCATGAATGTCCACACTGTGGACATTTGTTCACTGTACAGTACTTGGTATCAACTTCAAGAACAGATATCTAACGTAGGAAAAATTGAAGTTCCAAGGCCGAGGTTACCAACCCATCTTTGTCTTTACTCGCGATAATCATTCGCAGTAAAGTTCTTTCACCTTTGATAAGGATAATCATCACCTTTGGATTCTGAATTTCTAAGTTGTCATAGAACCAGCTGCCATGGCATATGCCAGTGCCATATCTACTTTGTGTCATTGTTCAAGTAGGTACGGAAACTCCCATTCTCACGTATGAAAGCTAAAGAGCACTCCAAGGTTTCGCTGAATTCCTCGCTGGCAGCCCATCCTAAGAGAAGTACTTTTACTACAGTAGGACATGGCAAATTACTGAACATTACATTGTCCTCGCTGAGTGTTTTCATTTGACCTGTACTCTCATCTCCCACACGAGGACTCTACATGTACATACACACAGATGATCGAGTGGACAAAATTAGACCGATCGTGACCATTAATTGAGCATGTGGCACAATGAATGAACAGAGTAAGTTGGATGCTCGCGTCCACTAGAACCCTGGTGATTGTTGTAATAGCTGCTGAGAACTGTAGCTCGGTCTTTGCCAGCAGTAGAAAAAAGTTCCAGAGTTCCATGTCTGGTTGAGGAGAGTACAAGCAGTTTAATTTTGTCGTTTCGACCTTTTCCAAGGGCCAACATTGAGCTTGACGTTGTCCCCCACATGGACAGACGCTAGATATAAACTTTGCTAAATTGTGCATTTAGCATTAACATAGCAAAGTAAGCACTAAAATTTTCTAAAGTATACCTGTAACAAGAGCTAGCCCCATTATCATTTAGCGTTAACCATCTCGTTATCCCAAATATCTGACTCAAGGTTTGTAAATGTAAATTATGTGTATTTTATACTAAATTAAATTAGCTTCTATTATTTGTAAAACAAAAAAAAATTACTACCTCCTACTGATATTTCAGTTAGTCTTTCACGAAAACATGTTCAACGTTGGTTATTAAATTTTCATAGAACTCGGGCTTAACCTCAATATTATTTACAATATATATGAATATGTTCATTTTCACATCGGTAAAAAATACACATTTTATAATGCATTATGCAAAACACAAAAAGACACATATATATATATATATATATATATATATATATATGTTCAAATGGCGATATAAACTTCATGCACAATTTTCATCAGTAACTTTATCACTTCAAAGATAAAAAAAATTGTTCATGATACATCTAGCGTAATTTATCATTCACAATTTTGCATAAATCAATTAGTGAGAGTACATGTATCAACCATACAATGCAAGAAAAATCATGCACTTCACGAATCTTCTTTCATGCGCTCAAAATTATATTCTCATGACAACTTAGATGATATGGACAAATTATAATTTTGAATACAACAAAACCAAATATGAATATAAAATAAGGTATCTTCTACCATGATCCAAATATATATTCAACTAGGTCAGAATGAACGATGGCAGTAAATTGATATAATTGAAAAGAACTGTGTAATTCACGTATCGAATATATAAAAACGTCACTAAATTCCATAGTTTAAAAATTCACTTCATCTATGCATAAATTTCTTTAAAGTGTTAGATATACTCAACAATGATAATGGGATCAAAAAACAAGAAGAATTCCCTCTTCACTTTATTTGCAAAGTATAACCGTACAACATGTGAAGATCTACTCCAGTTACTTACATAATCCACTCTCTCGCTCCCGTCATTGCCAGCGAACACGTTCAAGCAAGAAATAGAGATTTCTCGGGAGCCACCTTGTAAATGCTTGCGACGAGACGGAGACGGAGACAAGACGGAGTCGGCTTTTAGCGCTAGAGACATGTTTCTCCGCAAATCAGAGTCTTCTTAGAGTGTTTTTAGGACAAGAAAGTCGCATATTAATCTGTTCAAATTATTTTTTTCTCACCACTCTAATTTCTGTCTAAAATTCTAAACTGTAAGACTGCAGATGGTATGTCCTTACAGGCAGGAAGTAGTTAGGTATCACAAAGGTATGCTTTGATTATACTCTCAGTTGCTGCAGGAATACGAACGGACCATATTAATGGATGCAGATTATCTTCACAATCACAGAGAGGCAATAGAATCGTATGCTGTACAGAGATTTAACTCTAAGTAGATCCTGCGTGCTGGATGCAACATTTAAGCGCCGTATAAATACAGAAGTGTGATATTAGATGTTTGTTACTACATCATGTGTTATTACGTCAGCCCTGGAAACATTTCCTACGAAAGCAAATTCCAACGGTCTCAGCATGGTATCTCAGCATGATTCCCCCTCCTATGTGATAGACATAAATGAAACCATAACCCGAATCCCCACATCTTAACAAACATTCCAATCGACGGTCATCAAAGCAGATAATGGGAATCTAGACATTCTTTGAAGATTCCACGATTTAAGAGATATCATCACTCCAAAATGACGGGGACCAAAGAAATGAGACCTCATAAATCCGCCCACTTCTGAGCGAAGCATGTTCATCGGACTTCATACGACAAATGCCTCGACCTAAATTCGCCTGTTCGGACTAATCCGATCTAAGAACTGTCGGACGTTCCCGGCAATAACCCAGTCTAACTTAACCGCTAGTTTAGTCACATGCGTGGTTAAGTAGGGAAGTTAGTTCCCATAGTTGATATGCACTAAACATGATATACATGAAGATTTTCGGGGAGTAGTGCGTATGAGGGATCCAATTGTTTGTATTAGTTAGGTTCTCATTTTACATGCCAAGCCGTCTTGAGAGGATTAAATTCACGGTACTGAATCGGTGATCTAGATACTCTGAAGCTACTCATGGGAACTATGACAGACTTTTGCACATCATCATTACTTTAGTATTGAATATAAAGTTTTAGAGTCTGAAAAGGCGCAAAAGGAGCACCAAAGTTACTAAACCAAGTGTACTTTAAACAGCTTTCCTTCGACTACATCCCCAATTGAATTGCTTTTAACCATGCGCAGCTAATCTGTTGTTTTCACTCTGGAGGTTGATGGTAAACATTCACAATCAGATCCTGTTACTGCTACTAAAAAGCTACTTGACTCACTTCCACTATCGGAGCACCTGGAGACCATTCTCTTGTAAAAACTCGATATTTTTCAAGCCTCTAGTTGATAAAAAATAGATGTAGTAATGCTCAGTAAATTTCACCACGTTCGATATTGTCTTTGGGGTCTAGAATTCAAACAGGATAATATCTTTATTGACATAAGTAGTAGGATAAGTTATAACAGGAAGTAAAAAAGGCACATTCCACACAGAAAACCACTGCAGGAAAGGCTTAAAAAAGGTGGTCTAGAAAAAAGCTAGAAACACTGTGTATGGCAAGAGAGGGAAAGAAATTATTCTTCTTAACAGAAAACTTTATTTTCCCGTACGAGAAGTGTCAACATTCCAGGAAAATTTTGAAAAGGAATACCAAAATAATATATACTAAAGGTCAATAGAGGTGCTAGCCTGCAGGAGAGTTCGCTCGTAGAGTCCGTAGGCCTGGAGCGCGGCACTGCATCCAAAAAAACGCACGTGCTCTCCCTCCCTCACTTTCTATCCTCTGAGTATGGATGGAGGTAGATGTTAGCTTAGTACCCACTCTACAACTACAGCTTCCCTGCCCTTTGACTAATCTTTGTCCTCACCGCCAAGATTCGAGCGAGATATTCTTGGCGAGCGCATCAAACAGAATGCTTCGTCTTCATGGTTTCCGATTTTGCATATCTGGAGAAGGAGTCGTCCGTGTATGTTGGAGGAGAAAGCTCGTTCAGCGGAGCGGCTCACTTTAATTCTCGCATGATTTGGCCTTTTCCGAAGTTTAGTCTGGGACAAGAGGATCCGGATGGGATCGCACTACCGCACTAGACCCTTGGAATCGAAAAGTGTAGGCTTCTTGCTCGGCTTTTTGCTGGATAAGCTTGTTTGCTGATTCCAAGGGTGCAGATTCAGCAGAAGATTGCGAGAGTTAGAGTTTGTTCTGGCTTGGAAGGATCACTACGCTCTTACAGACCTCGCACTCTTCTGTTTCTATCCACATAGTTCTTTCTACCGTGACTGAATGGAACTTTTATGTCACATGTCATTATCATGACCCGTGAGACCCTATGCTGGTGTTGCTGCAGTTTTTTCTATATTTATGTTGTCATGCATTATCGGGAAACAAGTCTATTTTGAAAGAGGGGGCAAGTAAGGGCTTCACAAGTGGCGTTCAAATCTTCACGAGAACTATACTAGAAGGTTCTCGGGGTCGCCATAACTATGTTCCATCCGCAACTGATTGAGAAGCCTGTACACGCTGCTGTTACGAGAAACATCTTATGCAATTCATGTCACGCATTATTCGTAAAACCTTCTTCATCTCACCATCTCTAGCCAGACCAAACTCTCGACGATGTTAGGAAAAGGACCAAGATACTAAAGGGGCCTGGATCCTTAAGTTTCTGACTCACAGCTACTGCTGCTTTGCTCTAAATGCTAGGTTCAATGAAATCAACACGGTGTGAAGATGGTTCAAGCATCAGGTAGGCGTCATTTGCTTAGCTCAAGAGCGGCATTCTTGCAAATTACACGTGTTGCGTGGCAGCATAGACTCGCGACGGGAACAGAAGACTCTGGAAGTTATCCAGCTCGAGAGGAATATGGATGTGAGCATTCACATGAACTACCACTTTTTGGGATACGGACACCACTCACCGCTCTGGGTAGTATATTTTGGAATGGTTTGAGCTCTTCCTCTCCTTGAATCTGTTCTTTCTTTTATGCTGCGAGGTTGCTAGTAGGGCCTGGATGATGTATGAGTGCTTGTGTTTAATAAACGATTCCATTTCATTGGGTGGGAAGGTGTGAACTCTTAAAGTGTTTTCATCCCCTGGATGGAATATTGCTAACTGCAACGTACTTGACAAGCTGAAGTTTCTCTCGTGCTTATTGAGAAAGCAGAGTCAACTGGAGGTGTCCTCATTCAAATGCGGGAACTTTCAAGAATGCCCACATCTAGAATGCACAATGCAGAATTTTAAACTCCAAGTTCCTGATTAGAAATTGAGGAAGATGAAACGTCATAACTGCGATGTATCTCGACCTGCACAGTTGTTTTGGAATTCTCTGCTACGAGAAACTGATTTCAAAGATTGAGTATATACACTTTTGGATCGCTCTGTCTCAAAATTGTGCTACTTGGGAAGTGCTCGTAGCAAGTAGAAGGCAAGCCTCCATTCAGGCACTTTTCTTCTAACCAACTCGACTAAACAAGGTGCCAGCCCTGCTGCCAACATTGCAGGATGATTCTCCTCATTCATGCTCAAAGTATACAAAACTGATACTGAAGCAGCCCGAGCTATGTCCGATCCGGATTTTAGCAAATCAGCCAGCTTATCTACAGCTCCTGCCGAAGCTACGGCAGTGGCATATGCATTCGAACCTTGACATAGCAACAGCCTCAAATGTGTGACGGCTCTCTCCCTAACTATTGGCGAAAAGTCGGGACCTAATTCTCTAACCAACCAAGGAATGGTGTCACGAACGTGGACTTCGAAGTCCACAAAAGCTTCTACGGGATTGTCTTCCCCGAAACCCTTACAAACCTGCTCCAGTTTTATCAGAGAAGCTGAGACCCAGTCTTTTATGTTGAGAGGTGCCGATTCATCTTGCAAAATGTTCCTCAATATTTTCGCAAGTTCTGATGGATTCTCAAATTTTGCAGATCTGGCAATTGTCTGCACGAGTCTAGAAAGTGCAGCAACGAACCTGTAGCCGTCCTCGCGATCCAACACTATTTCATCCGACGTTACGACGGTGACTGCAAGTGCCATTTCCAATAAATTAGTTTCATCCAAGCATTATTCTAGGAAGTTTCCTTATTCAGCGATAGAAAATAATAAGTGCAGTAGCCACTTAGCCCTATCCTACATAGAGTTCCCCGATGCCAGCTCAAGACATCACGGACTAGACGACTGAGAGTCGCACGATCCATCTTGAAAGAATGAAGTCATAACTGTATGAAGGAATTGCATGTTCACAGTAGATACCTTCGTCGAACAGAAGTTTCAAAGATTTCGACAGAGATGATTCCACTCCGGCAGCTAAGATAGCATTAGCATTCGAACTGTTGGTAGCCAGTTCATCAAGTAAACACGCAGCCTGCTCCGCATAAGGTACTGAGGCCCTTTCCATTATTTTTAATAGATGAGGAAGGCCACCACCTGTTACGATCCCGTCCCTTACTCACAACAAAGAGGAGAAGCACAAGATAAGGTTCAATTAGGAACATCCCGAGATCACTTACATGAATGCTGTCTTGTCTATCCATGAACACACACTAAATACCTTGGCTCGGATTTCAAAGACGCCACTTCTTCTAAAATTTCTTCAGCTTCTTCTTTTTCTTCAATGCTGGCCCTCTCCGAACTGACTATGTCTATAAGACCAGATATAGTACCATCTTGAATCTGCACAAAGAAAGAAAGCGAAAAGGTGATTCATTTTCATAATGATATAGACACTTATCGTGTTCTATCGATAGTATGATAACCAGAAAGAGCAAAGAAAAACAAATTTCAGGTCTGGAGGGGACGAGTGCATACGACTGCTTCCATTTCTTCTTCTGCTTTTGACAAGCGCGAAAGAGCACAGACCATCTGCATGTAAAATTTATACAAATACAATTAGATCATCCCATACTGAAGTAAGAGACCATACAAATTACAAAATTCTCTCAAAGGACCATACAAAGGATTCTCATGAAATATTTTCACCTCTTCCCTGACGTCATCAGAGGTTTCAACGCTGTTCAGTATCGCGACCAATGCTAATTGCGCATTGTGAGAATTGATGGATCTTCGAACCTGACGACTGCAATATGCACTCCATTAGACTTTCAGTAAACTTCTATGAAACAGAAATACAGTAGCAAGAGTTCTGAAGTTTCAAAAGGTACATGTGCTACTTAGTTCTCACAATGCTGTCTACTGACGCCATAAGTTGCAAGAGATATTAGTGATTGGTCCTAAATAGACGGCATCTATATCTAGACAAAAATGACCAATTTAACCACACTTTAAAAGAGCCAAACCATTGGTATTTCAAATGTCTTACCTGATAGCAAGTTTATTAAGTGTAGAAGTGACAGCTAATGCGATGTCTTCATCACCACATCCTAATAACCGGACAAGATGGGGAATTGCCCCCGACTTCTGTATGGCTTGCCTATTGTCCTCATTAATTGCTATCGATCCTAACGCTTGCACTGCCTGCTTTGCAACGTTCAAATTATCTAATCCGAGAATCAATACAAGTCTTGTAATTCCATCCCACCAGGACATCAAGGTGACTTGTTCGTCTCCACTCTCTTCAGTTTTGGAACTTTTCTTCCCTATCACCCCAACCCTAGCAAGAAACTGTTGTCTCACCCGCCCCTCGATAATGAGACGGGATGCATCATCGATATCGTTGCCACGGCTTTCCCAGTTAAGACCGAGCAAAAGATTACCTGCTCCAAAAGTAGAGGGCACCTTTGGAGCAGTTTGCAGGACATCAACACTTTCAGGAAGAGTAGGGGCCTCTTGTAACAGAGGCTTGAATGATCGGTAAGCACTTGCTCCGATGACAGGTACGAATACTAGTCCTTCTTCTATAATAAGGTGCTCTATGTGCCGCTCTTGTCCCAATCTGATCAAGGCATTCTTCGCCTCCTGCCTAGAAACTTTCGTCCCATGTCCGTCGTCAAGTAGAATCTTTGCCTGTTTAGAAATTATTACACTCTCAGCACTTTCACAATACATTATAGCTGAACTTGAGGAAAAACTTTCAATTTTTTACCACGTACATTGATTCCGTAAAACCCAACATTGATTGATGGAGATCACAAAGGAGGGAAAGAGAAATGAGAAAAACTGACGAGGAACGAAGGTTGGTCGATGTAAGGGATTCATCATATTGCACACTTTTTATGATTCGGATGAGTCTATATACTCTTTACTAGCTTACATGAAAGAGATACAGTATGCGACATCCAAGAAACATCATAGAAAAGCCATTAGCTTCACCTCTAAGAGTTTTTGGAGTGAAACCAAGAAACCAAAAAATACGATTCCATCAAACGAGAGTATAGATCACAAAGAATTACAATTAGCCTATGGTTCACTTACAGTCAGATAACTGAACTGATATTTGATTGAAAAAGAAGTACTTCAGAACAGTGATGTCTGCACTAGGGAAAGAAGAGTTGCAAGATCTTACCAGTTTTGGTATTATGCCCACTTTCACAAGTTCATCAGAGTAACAAGAACTCTGAGTAAGGTTTGCTAAGACTCCAGCTGCAGCTTCTCTTTCTCCATCCTTTTCGGAACCAAGCATACTCGACAGGACTTGCAATATTTCAGGGTTAACAAGCTTAGCTCGTGGTCCTTCTTCCACCGACAAGTTCCACAAAACGCAAGTTGCGTGTTCCCGGACCTGGAAAACGCTCAAATGATCTTGTTAGAGTCAAAACTCTATTTCGCACTTTCAATGTATGGACCACGTTTCATTGATGACTGAACCTCAAAAGAGATATCAGTAGCTTTAATTGCAGTTGAGATAACCGCCACTTTGCAAAAACTTATCACAAGAGTGTAAAATCTAATCTGCTATACTATTGCGTGTCCAGGTGTATGATTGCAACACAGTAGTGGTATTTGAACAAGGTACTAGACCAAAGTAAGCACCTCAACTTCATGGCTTTATGCAGTACCTCGGGTATATCCCGACGTGTAAGAAGGCCTAAAATTTCCTCGAGGGCACCAGCTTCAGTAACAGCAGACCTGTAGGTTTCTATGGATGAAATGTTGCGCAAAACGCCTGCTGCAGCTTCAGCTGCTGCTGTTCTGTGTGATCGCAGGAGGCTCACGATCAAATTAAGACAACCCGGAAATTCCATTATTTGATCTATATAGTATTTTCCGCCAGCGGAGTGCCTCCACAGAGCCCGCACAGCTTCCTCCCTTTCAACCTCAGGATTGTCAAGGCCAAGAAGACGAACGAACACGCCGACATATCCCTCTTGAAGACCGATTGTATCTTCTGAGGTTCCCCTCTCCTCCACTCTTTCAAATTTATTGAGCGAGTCTCCCTCATAAGAAGCCCCCTGCCGACAAGAAAAGTTTGTGTCAACACATCTATCTCAAGTAGAAACATCGAAGCTCCATTCATTTGATCAGATAAAATATAATAGCACCCTCTGGAATAAAACCGATGAGTCTCTTGTCGGGCTTTTCACATAGGCGACAACAACAGATAATTTATTCAATAACGTCATTAGTACATGAGACCTTTAGAGATCACTTAGACATTTGAATTACATTCAAGAGCAGGATGAGCATCGACTTTGCGGACGGCTTAACATTAACATATGACCAATATGAGAATGGCATCTGAAATGTGAATGTGTAATCTAAATGTGTGTGAATGTGAATGTCAAATTCGGAAGCATGTAGGCCAGTGTAAGTCAGAAGTTCGTGCACTACATACTCGACTTGTTCACTCTCTTTACAAGCGAGTCACCAAGAACATTCACCAGAACAGCTTGTACTCTGCTTATGAGTATTTGACTGTCATGGCCTACAGATCACAGACCCCACACTCTGACTGAGTGGTGCTATGGTAACAGGAGGAGAGAAAGAAGTGACGGGGAATAAAGTGGAAGGAAGGCATAGAGAGGGAAGTGGTGAAGCGGGATTCATAATTCACGTTCTTTCGGAGCTTCCAAGTGTCAGGCCAGCAACCCTTCAGTAACAGTAGTGTTTTGCGTCCCCAACAGACAATCAGCTTTGTGATTCGGCTGGGAATGTTTAGAGCAGGTTTCCGCTCCAGCCATAGACTGAGTCCGTAGTAATGATTTCGCTCTCACTCAGTAAAAATTGCTGTTGCATGCAACCAGATTATGGCACGGTTCCGTCGTCGTTGCCACTAAGTTTTCATGTAGCAGGGTTTCAAATCTTGCTCTTCTCATGGTGTAAAATAATTTTCCTAAATGGAATTATAACATATACCTAGTGCATATGCACGGACCTCCCTAATATCTTGCAGGGGAACAAAGGACTCGGGGTTCATTGTAGACAGGAGTTCAAATATGTGATTCATATGACAGCCAGTCATCGTCTCCAATACTATGGCTTTATCAGCTCGGCTGACATGCAATGGAAAAAACACCATGATTCCATCATCTCCTATCACTCTGTCGAGGTGAGAAGATTTATTAGCAAATATATCTTGTCATATATTTCTGTAACACACTTTAGAGATATACTGCATGTAACTACTCTTGCAAGTACGCCTCTATACGTTTTCATTAACTTTCACATAATTACGTTCGATTCTTAGATATATTGCCCCTTAGCACAAGAGATCATTGTCGGGTAAACGGATATAAACTAATAACCTTGAATTTCAATACTCTAATGGGCATGGAAGCGGGCACTGCGCTGTATCTTGTTCTATAAGCATGAACTGTAATCCACTTCGGAATTTCAGCAAGCTGTTCTTATTCATAAACATTACTTACTTCACTTCCAGTTTTCAAAGCTCAAGAGGTTACATGGTTCATGCCAAACCCCCTACTTGCAGGTTCAGACTGACTATCACAAGCACAAGAGTTTACACAAATCCGAGCTCGACGGAATAGAAAGATGCGTCCCTTATTTAAACTCGAAAAATTCAGCAGTATGATCGACAGGACAACTGCGCTTGTTGCATGATCTCAATGTAAGATTATCCGAGTTTAAAACGCAGTGCCAGCTGAGCAGTTCCGTCAATGAAATGAAAATAACGAGAATGCTAAAGTCGGTAGCTACCGCTTACTTTAACGTCAAACCCACATGCTGTGGACTGTTATGAAGAATACCCACGACAAAGATAACTAGAATTCCAATGACAGAGAGTTGAAAAGCTTACCAAGTAGTTCAGAACCTCGTCAATTGCAGGTGGAGTAGAATCATCAAGTTCACCATCGGAATTATTCCCACTCTGAGTACTCACTCCCAAAATTTTCCTCTTCGCGAAGTAGCTTATGGAAGGAGACAGTTTACCAACAATTGCCATGAATGACCCTGTCACAGGAGCTGAAATATAATTTCTGCACAAAACGATCTTGCCCTTCCGAAGCAATTCATTCTGCTTAAGGAGGAGAACCGAGTATGGAATGCTGCCCCTCGCTAAACTTGAGGTAACCTCCATGTCCTTCAGTTTGCTCGTGGACGAACGTAATTGAAAGCGATCCCAGATTTTTGACGAGGGACTGGCTGCCTGGCGTCGGCTAGATTACGCCCAGCTCCTCCCGACTGCAATCAAACTGTCACTGCACTGTCGTCCCTCCGCTGCGCCAGCACCTGTAACTCTCTGATCTCATCAGCGCCCCCCGAACAGGAAAGAGCACCCCTTGCTCCATCCATTTGGGCCTTCGCCGGAAGTTCTCGCCGTCAACAACTGGCGTCCTCGATATCCGGGAATCCTGTCCAACCTTTTTGCTTTATTTGCTTGAATCTTAAACGGAGTACAACTCCACCTCCCGGTAGCCCACCTTTCAAGCCGTGTTTCAATAAACTCACAATCCTTTGCCGAGAAGGCTCCTGAACGGAGTCCGACTATTTTGGAAAAGGATGAGGCTTCCACCAAAAACTCACCGTCTTGTCGTCCATATCGACCCGTCCCGATCCCCATCTCGTTTAAGTCACGTGATCAGCAGACCATATTAGTTAGACTTTCTCATAAAGAGTCTAGAAGAGTACACAATAAAATAACCAAAAAATATATAGGAACATACATCAAGAACTACTAATTATGAAACGAAACGGATTCACTATGGCTACGGTCCATTGTAATCACAATATGTAATGCATATATTATCACTTTGCATGTCAAACGGGTTACAAACAACTCTTCTAAATGGAGAAACATAATTGCTTTCATGTGGATTGCCACAACTAATGTTATTACGTACAGTAATGGAAACATGAAATCAAAAAATACAGACAATCCTATTCATGTCCCGGTTCGGTAGTTTGTCTCGCACTCAGTCGTAATCAGGTCTTACAATGCATCTGTACCTCACTGTTAAATACCAGAAAGCAATAAAATTGATAAATTTGATGTACATTCCACTCAACCGGCTCCATAATGATAGACGATCAAACCTTTTGAAACTATTCAGGGTGAGAGTAGTAACCAGCATCTTTGCTTTACTGACCTAGTTAACCTAGTTAGTTTACAACTAGATATACATGTGCATTCATACTAGGATACTATCAGACACTATGATTATAGTACATGCATATCCACTTTTAAAGTAACATATCTACATTACTTTTAATTAAATTATGGTGCACTAGCGTCAGATTTTCACCCTCTTGTTAATAGCAAACGCCGTAGAGCGAACGAGATATGGATGGTTATCCTTTGCAATCCAGATGTACAATAAATTACATGAACATCTGCTACATGTAAAATTATACTACACTCATATGGAGCTAAGTGTACCAAGTCATATCATGAGAATCATCATCTTATGATAAGTAACTAGTGAAATAAAGAAACATTTGAAGCAGGCTTAAACAAAAAATCACAAGTTGCAATTTGTGGAGCAGATCCTAATTCCAGTGTACAAAACGATAACATATATTGATAATAGTAGGGTAATTTATATATCAAATATGATGAACTGTAGACCTTTAGTAAAATAGCTAGATATCAAGACTTATTTCCAAGCATATCATATTTCAATGCATTCTGAAATATTAAATGTACAAAATTCATGTTATAATCAATTGTTTTGCATACACTCCAAATCTCTATATGATAATAATAAGAATGCCAAGGATGCTTTAATATCTACATTTAAAATTGATTCAACTGAAGTCCTTTGCATCAATAAAAAAATTAATCTCCACACAATATTACCAGACGTGTTGATCAACGTGTAAAACCTTTAAACTCGTAGATATCCTTAATCATCCTATTCAATAAATCTCAGATGAATATAGATGAAATTCAACAAAATGTAGGTGAATTTTTAAAAATAATTGTGATACATTCTGAGATTACATTTATCAGGACATGAGAAGTTCACTATCGGGGAAAAAAAAACATAGCATATATAAAACATATATGCATATAAAGGTGTGTAAAAAAAGGTGCTTGACAGTTAGGTTGACCCTTAAGTCAAAATGTACAAGTCGTACGAGTATATAGTACATTTTTAGAAATATGCAACGAACATTCATTCCAAATATAATAATTTGAATTCCAGATGTACAATATAAAAGTGACATCTTTAGAAATAATTAATTTATTAATTTATATTCTACATGATTAACAAGTTTCCTCAATACGAAAATGACATACTATCATGGAAATCAAATCATGGATTTGAAAAAATATCAATAATCATTTTGATATAAAATAATATTGAACTTTTTCTATGTTGAATATTTATTACTGATTGTAGATTGATGACTATTATATTTTAAATGTATGAATTAAAAAAATATATGAACTTACATGCAAAACAAATCAACTTGAATGAGAATCAAACAATTTTATGATGAACATGAAACCACCAACTTGACAGTTGATGTGGGTAAAAATGTTGTTAAAAGTGTGCAAAATATTGTTTCAATATGATTAAATATATGCTATAAGAGCTTGATAATATTTGGTCAAATGTACTCGTGTATTTTTTAGTGTGAACATTCTGCTACTTAAGTTTATAGTGTGATTATCCACATCAATTGTGTAACTACTTAACAGCAGGATCTTCATTCGTGCAACCTCCTCACAATGCATGACGTGGTATAACTCAATGAAATCACACACATAAATCAAATTCGACAGATCGCCCATATCTCTTTATTCTATTTTTCATAATGTTACATATAGCTACGTTAGAAACCAAATCGATAAACTCGAAAGAATCTTCGATACATTCTCATTGTTTGGCAAAGAAAAATCTCGCGATTTTGAAAACATCTTTAACCTTCTTTCATATTTCCTCCACTTTTACCGAAGACAACGAATGCTACAATTGCAGTCCACTGAATAAATAATAAACCTACATCACATGAAATGAAGGGAAATACCATATTCTTTCGTCAGGCAAAATTTGCGAAATTGCAGAAATAGCGATGAGAAGCGAAATTTACGCTTCCCTGTTCACTAGACACAGACAGAAGACAGGTGAAAGATTTGGGTGGGGTCACCTACCGAGTGGGGGTTTGTAGGTCAGGACAGTGAACTACGTGGTAAGTAGAAAATTATGTAGCCGGCCGCCGCGTGACGAAATGAGGAACTGCGTACGCAGTGGGAAGCGGAAGGAAGCTGGAGACGGGGTATTGAGTCATTTGTGTCGATGTTCTGGATTCCTTTTGGGGTTAGGGTTGCTCGACGAGCTGCACGAGAACGAGAGTAGAGCGCTCTGAGGGACAGGAGAGTGCACCAGTTGGTGGCTTGAGAGGAAGAAGCTGCAGCGAGCGATGGCTGTGTTCACAGGATTTGCAGTGCCGGAAGTGGCAGAGAATGCCGATGGATGGGGCCCTGGCGCTGCTAGCGTTCCCGCCAGTCTGCAGCACGTACCCTATGCGCCGTTCAGCAAGGCAGATCGTCTTGGACGGGCTTCTGACTGGACCGCTCAAGCTTTCAAGTTCAACGCAGGTGGGCTCAGATTCTCTCGCTTTTTTCGTTTATTTGTGCCATCGATCGATTGATTCGATGTGTTGTGGTCGGTACATCACGGCAGGGAAAATGTTACCTTTGGTCGCCATGTCTTCAACTTTTGTTGTGAGAAGTCATTGATCTTTCGTGCACAGAGGGATCTAGAAATCTAACCCTGATGGAAGTCAGTGTTTAGAGCGAACGGGTTTTGTTGTTTTGAACGGACTTATTAATAAGTCCAGAGATCGAAGTTAATATCTCAGCATTGCAAGCAACATGTTCTATGCGTTTGTTTTCGTGGGCACGTGCACTTCTGCAATATAATTTAGGTTGGTCGGTTCATGATTTTAGGTCGTTTTGACCGCAACAACAATGGGGTGAACACCGTCTTCAATTTCTTCCACAACGACGACGAGGTGAACTCAGATTGAATTGAGAAAGCTTTTGTTCTTTGAGCTCCAAGGTATTTCCATTTTTTCAAATGTGTGGAGACTAACAATACATGGACAATTCCAGGATTCATTCCATCTGGTCGATACACGACCACCACCTAGGCCCAAGTATGGTGCGAGAAGATTCCAACAGGTATTTGACCATTTCCAACATTCACTCTGCAAGTACAATAGGGAGTCAAGGTTATATTCGTTTGTTGTGGATCTCGTAAAAGCAATTCCTGACTATCACTGTCGCCGCGAATGTTCCAAACAGCGATTTCAAAGAAGGGATCGTGACGAAGGCAGACGGGATGGAGGACGTGATAGTGGTGCTGGTGCTGACCGAGAACGGCAGCGACGCGAGAGATTGCAGCAGCAAAAGAGAGGCCAATGGAACGCCTACTGGCAGGACAAGAATGCTCCTCGTGTTGTTTACAACAGCTCGGTGAGCATATTTTGTGGGCATGTTGATAGTATGTTTGCCCTGCATCAAATCAATATACTACATTTGCTAGTATTACTGCGAGTGTAACCCTGCCTCGGTTTGAGGTTCTGTGTAGGTGGATATTCGACCAGAATGGACGGTGTTGGAACAGATACCCTTGACCTCTCTGTCCAAGCTCAGCTATGACGTTGGTGAACCAGAGGACATGTACGCCCCTGCCCCGTTTGAGATTGGGTCTTCTCAGTTTAGTCAAAGTTTGTCACGCTCGGCGAGCGCTGGTTGCTACTTGTATGACAGCTAGTTGAAGTTAAAGCTAGCACATGTGCCTGGTTCTGATCTTCTAGCGGCAAAGTCAAGATTATTATTTAGGCTTTTCTCGAAATGATTCAGTTTTGTTTCTTGCGCAGCACCACCTGTGGTACCCTTGAGTACTATGACAAGGGTTACGATCGCGTTACCCCCAAGGTATCTGTTATTTCCCCATTACTCCGATGGGAGCTTCATCTCTTCTTCATCTCAGTGTAGCTAGTATATGTTTGGTTCTCACAACCGGTATTTTCATGTTTCAGACTGAGCGACCTCTGGAGCGCTTTGAGACTAGACAATTTTACAAGGTGACCACTACGGATGACCCAGTCATCAGGTGAGCATGACCTCCACTTTACCTCTCTCTCCTCATCGGCAAGCCTCTTCTCTTCTTTAAATGTAGTGTATCAAATTAAGGCTGGGAACAAAGGAGTGGACAATTTACTTAACTCTGTTTGGTTAAATTTAGAGTACTTGACACGAGCTGAACTTTGAAGAAGATATTATCTATCACAAATGTGCCAGGCAGACCACGTCGAGGAGAATTCCTATAATATTGATAAATTTATGCTATCTTGAACACCAACAGAGAGGACGATGAATGAGAGTTTTGTGTCGAGTGTGCCACCCATCAAGGGTTGACAGCTTACGAGCCATTGGATTGACAGTCTAAGTGGCACGAGTCTTCTGGCATCAGCAAGCCACTCAATTTTTTGTTAGGCATTGATCATTGCATGTGATGTCAGGAGTGTGATTATAAGTGCCCTACATGGACGTCGGACATCCTGTTTGGGAATTTTGTGATCTTGAAGCCATTATTCTTTTCACTCTTTTAGAAGTCAGTTCTCACAGACGCTCGCTTCCAAAGTCTCTTCAAGTGTATTAGTTGCCTTCTACGAGAGTGACATTCAGCTACTTCTATCATTCTGTTACTTCACACCTAGTTTTTACAAACCATACTTATTGACCTCTATGCCATCTCTGATGTGTATATAAATAATCTTATCCTAGACTGTTTGTTCCCACTCCGAGTTGGCGGCTCATTTTGAAACTTAATTATCCACAGCCTTGACGCCTGATCACGAACATGAGCTCACCTTGTTACATATACTCTGACTCTGCTCTTGTACTGTGCTCTCTAGCGTCCATACTTACTAATAAACGTATGTTTTGACTAATGTACTTTAAGGCGTCTGCTGTTGGAGAACGAGCAAGTTGGCACAGTATTCGCTACGGATGCCATTCTCTCGACTTTGATGTGCGCACCCCGTTCAGTTTATTCATGGGATATTGTTGTCCAGCGTGTTGGTAACAAGTTGTTCTTCGACAAGCGTGATGCGTCATTTGATTTGCTCACAGTAAGCACCCTGCTCCCGTTCTCGTTCTTCTACTTGACAAAGTTTTTTACTTCTTCGATATGAGGAGTTGGGGGTCAAAACCGGACTGAATCCGTTTCCGTACAGGTCAACGAAACTGCCCAAGAGCCAATTCCAGAAGAGAAAGACAGCATTAACTCTGTGCACTCGTTGAGTCAAGAGGCGACCTTCATCAACCAGAACTTCTCTCAGCAAGTTCTGCAAAAGGTAAAGACCATTGATGTTTGCTTCTTACGAACCGTATGCCGAACTTTGCTGTGACTGAGCGAATTGACGGGATAGGATTTTGTACCGTTGCAGTTCCATATAGTTCACGTGCTAGTGGGTGCTACACTCTGGTACCTGACTTCTAAACTATGTTCTTTCTAACCAAGGCAGTGGGGATGTTGGAACGTCTGTTGCCTACTGTCGAATGTTTTTCAACTAACTCTCGTGAGCCAATTTGATCGACAGGAATCCAAGAAGTACGAGTTTAAGGAACCTAATCCTTTTGCATCCGAGAATGAGGAAGTTGCGTCTGTTGCTTACCGCTACCGCAAGTGGAAGTTGGACGAGGTGAGTTTTTGGTTTATTTCAATTTGCTTGGGTTTGTTCTTCTGAAGGACGAGATCCACCGTTAGTATTACCAACAAAGAAGATTTAAATCTCGCCTTGATGAATCGGCAACTCAATCTTATGTATCTGTTCTCACTCTTTTGGTCGTCTGAGCAGGAAACGACCCTAGTTGCTCGATGCGAACTGCACAGCGTAGCAGAAGTGAAGGGTAGCGAGGTTCTCCTCACTGTCAATTCTCTGAACGAGTTTGACTCCAAGATCACTGGAGTGGACTGGCGTCAAAAGATCGAGAACCAGAGAGGAGCTGTATGTCTTACGAGTGGCTGTTTCTATTTTTAAAATGTCTTTGTGAAATTCAAAGCTCAGTTTAGCTCCTTCCACGCTATCAAGACAACTAGATTTGTAGGATTACAGTTTCAGGAACGTCTTACCGCACAGTTTTAATGAACACGTTTCCAATTGGCTGTATTGTCACATCGGATTTACTGTGATAGGCAGGTGCATTACATGATTGGGTTCTGGTGAGATCTGATTGTGACTTGTACTCCTGTCAATACTCAGGTTTTGGCTACTGAGCTGAAAAACAATGCAAACAAGCTTGCGAAGTGGACTGCTCAAGCTCTTCTTTCTGGAGCAGAGCAGGTAAGTTACAGCAGTCGTTAGTAGCTCACCAGAGGGGTTCACCATTTTCTTTTGATGGCCTTGCCCTCCTTTGTCGTTTACACAGCTTAAAACTGTTCTCAACCGTTTACTTGTTTTCTTACAGATGAAGCTGGGATATGTGTCCCGAGTGCATCCCAAAGACCATTACAACCACTGCCTGTTGACAGTGCAAGGCTACAAGCCTAAGGAGTTTGCAGCGCAAATCAATCTGAATGTGAACAACATGTGGGGTATTTTGAAGGTATGGAAGTGCATGCTGCGTTTGGCTAATTAGATTCTCCTACTTCCGATCAAGGAATTTGAAGGTGATAGTTTACATTGTTCCTTCAGATTACGCGGATAAAGCCCTCGTAGAGTTGCGTTCTGTGGAAGCGAGATTATTGAGGATTCGTCGCGTAGTGACATAGCTTAGGTCTCATTGTTCACATACTTTATCTAATTTTTAGGGCCGATTTTAACGAACGAGTCAATAAGATTTTATGTGTTCTTTGGAACTGAGGTAAAGTTTCGTTGGATTTGGAAGTTTCTGACGTCTTTCTTTCTTGATCGCTGTCATTAGACTATTGTTGACATCTGCATGAAGCTCGACGAAGGCAAGTACCTTCTTGTGAAGGATCCTAACAAACCTATAGTCAGGTATGTGTAAAAGATACTGCGAGTACATTCCGAGTTTTTAATCTTCCCAATCACGAAGTGAAGTTGATATCCATTGGTGTTCGATGAGCACTGAAAAAAGCTGTAATAGTTCTGGGTATTTGAGGATGAAAGCGATGTAATTATTCTCAATGTCCGACGCATTTTGTATTCCAGGCTTTACTCGGTACCCCCAGATGCTTTTGAGAACGATTACGCAGAGGAGCCTCTACCCGAGGTAACTTTCCAAATTCTCGCTTTCAGGTCTTGGAATCTTGAACTGATCTGAAAGTTTTGAACTTAGTATCATGGCCGTAAGAATTGGAAAGCCAGCAGACGAAGTCTAACACGAGATCCTTGTTGGGTGTTAAGGATGAGCAAGCGCCTCCACCGCCAGAAGCGGAGGAGAAGACGGAGCAGGCTGAAGAGAAAGAAGCTGATGAGATGCTGTAGAGCACCTGCAGTTTCGTAACTCATCATCATTAAGCATCACCTTGCAAGGAGCGAAGTCGGGGCTCAGTACACATGGGTTTTTGGATCTCGTGTAGTCTGTGACGCCTTTCGGTTCCTGTGATGGTACAGTGATTGCTCCTGACTTGCTGTAGGAAAGCTAGGTCACATCGCTGGCAGGTCATCTTGCTTCTTCCTCGGAGTGAGAGAGGGAGAGGTGTGCGTTTTTTCCTCAAAATCAGGCCCGATTTTGGTAGCACAGATTTGTAGATGTGTTTGAGAAGCGTTTGCGTAGATCATGGTTTAAGAGTTCAGGGCCTCGGCAGGCCCAGGTATTTGCGGCATCATTAGTAGCTGTTGCATCCTGTGATGAGAACGATTATTATAGGCATGAGGTCATCGACGGGTTTGACAAACCAACTAGATTCAGTTGTCAGTACATCAGTGCTCTCTTTCTTGATGAGGGTCAAATGTCAATTCACATTCAAGTGAGTACGAGCGGAGCTCAAGCTGTGGTTGGCGCCATTTGTACAAAAAGGAGTGAGTTACTAGAGGCGCTTTTCACCAGAGAAAGAATGTGGACTTTCGTAAAAGTAGTTTAAGTAACTAGCCGAGGAACACGCCAATCTTGGGTACCGTTGGCGTCAGTGAAATCTCTATCTCAACAGTGACGAGCAGGAATTTGGCCCTCGTCACGTTGAGTACTTGCTTGTGTACACAATTCAGGAAAGCTGAATGAAAAAAGTGACTCGAAAGAAGCTTGGATATAGCAGTGCGCCGGGCGGAAACAGATTTCCGATTAATCTCTTCAAGTGTAACTCGTTGGAGTCGTAATTTTAAACCAAACCTACGATCTGGATTCTCGACCGTAATCTGTTTAGTGTAAGTGTATGGGTTGAGTATTCATGAACCGCCTCGTGAGCGTTGACGAGGAAAGCATGGTTTGGCGAGGTTAGAAAGGGAAACGAATGTATGATGTCACTATGCAGTTATGGCCTAACTACAGAAAATCACGGAGGTTTTCACGTACTCACCAAAGCTCTATTTAAAACAGTAGTGTCTTGGTCTGGAAGTTAATACAGGTTATAGAATGTAACAATCAAACATTCTATGTGCCTTTATGCTTCCGGACGAAATTAATGTGTGCATCACTTTTTGATTTGATGTGAGTTTTATGGAAATTCTTTGGAGGACGAAGTATTCGTGAACGTAAATTACCAAGCCTTACATGTATTAAGCACCCGATATACAGGGTGTTGACACGTGACGTTATCAGTGAAAGGTCTGTAAACGTCAAGCGCACAGGTTAAGAATCTAAATTCTCGCTTCTCTTTGGTTCACCAGGCTCCCAGTAACAATCTTTTACCCTTTAAACCTTTTGAGTCGAGCCGTCATTTGAATATGTGATAATCGACTTTCAGGTAATGAGGAACAGAGAAAGTACGTAGTCTTTTATCTCCATCGTTTAGACTTTTTCCTCGCTGTATCGTGACAATCTAAATTCTTGAGCAAGCACATTGGTGGGGTTAGAACCAATTCAGAATTTAGGGTTTACTATCGTCACCCGAGAGTGCCAACTACAGACTGTATCGAACCTTATGGATCCTGGAAAGATGGAGTGGAAAGCATGGAATCCAATCGCTTTTACTTCATCTCACCCAAACTCCAAATTTCCTCCCTGGCTTGATCTTGAAAGTAGCGTCGCATTTTGGCAATTACGAACATTTGATACCTGCTAACCATGCGGAGGAAAAGGTGTGACGCCAGTTCTCGACCTCGACCGGGTAACTCACATGATGCTGAGGCATCGCCCATCCAGCGGGGCTTTGAGATTTTCATCCCCAGGCCTTTGCGACGGCCAGCGAGAGAATACGACATGAGACGGGCTCGATGGATATTCTTGCCGCAGATGCCTCTGCTCCCGCCAAGAAGAACAGAGTGACGTCACTGAAGGATGAAACCGAGCAGCCAGTGCAAGTCTGCCGCAACCTTGTGCACAGAGCTGACTGAGGTTGCACAAGTTTCCACGCACCGGCAGCAATAAACAGAGGAAATTTTCCAAAGTGAACGATGCACATTGACCGCTGTTGATGCGTCATTAACGAAATGATTACAATGATTAACGAAACTCGAAACTCGCGTCCGGCATCAGCTCCAATGACCATTTCCAGTATTTCCAGTCTGGATGGTACGAAGTCTTTCTCGATGTTGAAAATCGAAATGTTACGGCGGGTGAGAGGTGCGCCTCCTCTGGGGAACTACTGCAGACTTGTGCCGAGTCCACGGCGCAAAAGAACACATTGAATATGCAAAGATTTACAGCTCGAGTCCATGCAACGCACTTATCGTGCGCGATTTATAACACGTTTGTTTTTCGCTCCCGGATCTTATCGTGCTTTTGCAATGAATCGAATCTCCATGGCAGAGCAGGAGGGCCTACGGTTTGCACAACGAGCGCACAAGCCTAGCTTGCACACTTTGACCCGGAACGCAATTAGTCGATGGAGTGCCACTTCTCACCCACGGAGACCGAGAAAGACTAAATCCCAAAGCTGTTGAAATGCTGCTGGGAAATCCTCCGCAGTTGTGTGAGCGCGGAGTGAAGAGGATTTGACCAGCGCATCTAAGCGCAAAGGTGGTTACCTCTTGACCGGGTCGTGAACGAAGATCTACGCTTGCGCACGAGGTGGCCCGCTAACAAGAAGGGCAAGAACTGCTCGACGATTTGATGCACCGGAAACATCCGCAGATTCCTTGAAAGTCCAAAGAAAAACCTGTCGCCGTGTGTTTGCTTGGAAGATTGCGGCCTGGAGTCCAGGCCGCAAAAGTGGGGGAAAGTGGAGTCCAGGCCCTGGACTAACGACAAAATTTTGTGGCTCGCCCGTGGCCTTTTGCCATTGACCTTGCGCTGTACAGCCATGGCTTTTTCTCCATGCCCTGCGTGGTCGTTTTGTGTGAGCCTTGGCTCACACAAAACGACCACGGGACCAAACCCGAGTCCTGACCCCAACAAAAGCATCACATGAAGGGACATCGGCCATTCCTCTTTCCCCGAGAGCTTGAGATGAAAGAGTGGATTACATGTCCGAATGGCGTTCAACTCATTGGCCCCAGTTCCGGCAGGCACAGACACATCGAACTGGTATCTTTGACTCAGTTAAGCCCTGATGCACTTTTCGAACCCTGATACATTGTACCATCGTAGTCGCTGCATTATTTTTCTCGAGAGTACTTCAATAGCAAGGTGCTGATGCTTTGTTGATTAAACTATTCGTGTACATTTAGAACAGGAATCTCCTTTTACAGCGGAATATAGCTCTTTTCCCCAACACATGTCTCGCTACACCACCAATGATGAATTTCCGCAATTTCGAAATCAGTTCTCGCCAAGGCGATGAACCCGCGATTCGCCAAAAGTCTTCTAGACAAAGGAAAGCGTGGCAAACATATGGTAAGAGAAGTTGAGGCAATTACTGACTGTCTCATGGCAGTTTGAAGCCAATCGCATCAGGTCGTATGCGTTTCCAGTACGATGTGGTATGAACAGGCATGGTTGTATTAGGCGACCGTATATTCGGTCACCTAAATTACCTAAACTTGATAGTGATTTGGCGACTAAATTAAGTGAGTTACGATTTGGCGTGTACATGTTATAAGCAATGGAAAGTGGACACGTATGTAGAATTGATAGATTTTAATTTTTTTTATATATTAATGTAATTTTTTTAGTAAAAAATTTTGAAAAATTTTTACTCTGAAAAAACAGTTTAGTAAACTAAATTAGCCTAAATTAAAATTTTAGAAATTAAATTGATCTAAATTACCTTTGTAGTTTACTAAATTAGCCTAAATGAACTTTGTAAGGAGACTAAATTCGCCTAAATTAATGTTTTTAATAAACTAAAGTAAATTTTTCGAGGAGACTAAATTATACGTATTTAGGTAATTTAGGCGGGAGACTATTTTATCCATGCCTAGGTATGAACCGACTGTACAGCATCTCACTAAGGTATCGACTTCGTGTTTTCTTATTGTTTAGGAATTAGACTAAACCGTAACGAGGTAACTCTTGTGACCCAGACCATGCTTTATCCCACGACTGGTAGATTTGAGTCGTGAATCCCTTCTTGTCCACAACTAGCTGGTGTCGACAACAGGATGATGGATTTGAGGTGGGCAAATCTTTGGCATGTGCTTCAAAGCCCATACTCATGACAGCAAAGCGCTGTGTTACCGTTATGAGCTCATGAGCTTACACTCGACGATGCTAAAGGTGCTTGTTCCGTTGTTTTATGCTTTGTTACATCCCATTAATTGCATACAAGGCCGTCCTTCCAATATTCGCTTACATTGTGGTTAAATATCTTGTGCACATCATTACTGTTACCATTGGGTTGAACATTTCCTAACAACATGGCGAGCAGCAACGGCATCTAAACTATATAAAAACATGTGCGCGTTACTATGTGCGCGTTTTGAACTCCCATTACCCAGAAGGCCATGGCGGTTGTCCAAATCGGTATGAGCTTTCGGATAGCAGGGCTTCTGGAGAGAATTAATTCATCCAAGGAGAATTGGAGACTTGATTAATCGACGGAGCACTAGGAGTGTGTCTTGGTGTTCGTGTACACATTACAGAGATGAATCTTAAGTTACGGTGAGAATGAGTTAATCAACTGGCCAAAAGACACACCTAAAGGTATTATTATAGAAGTATAAAATGATGCTTTGGATATCACTCCACGACAACGCTTGAAGTGTAACTATCGTCCGCATTATGCCAAATAGGCATGGTTTAGGACGAAGGAACTTACGTGCACACATTACCATTGTCGAGGCTCCTGAGGAGTGACCACCAAACGACAGACGCCCCTCATGGCGTCATGCGTAAGAAAGATGTGCGTGCTGGAGCGCAGGTGACAGAACGGCATGGCTCTACCTCGAGTGCTGCTGGAGCTACAAAACCCATAGGAAAAATCCGGAATGGGAAAACCGGTAATCCGGAGTGAGATTTCTTCGAAGAGGAAAAATGGACTTTCTGGACAGCATGGATGGACATGCTTTTCGCACAAGGAAGGAAGATTCTGCAGGTGGAGAAGCCGTGCAGTGGATCTACGCTGATAAGACAAGGATTTGAGAATGTAAAGACCGGATTCTTCTGGAGCAAAGCAGTAGTAGTCTCGAAGTCGATCTCATAGCGCATGGTTGACTATCATCTCTTGATCGGTAGGTAGCAGTAAGGCAAGAGATAAGTACATCAGACAATTGCAAGGCGCAGCAACATTTGACTTTAAGTTTTCTTTCGGCTCACGATAACTCGCAGAATGATAGGACGAAATCACTTTCCCAGTAGTGCCGTGCTAGTTGGCATGAAAGAAAACCCTACCCAAAGCAGATTTGGTCTTTGTCTGTGAAGCATTCAGAAGCTACTGGATTTCAGAGGGAAAGGAAAAGTTCACAATGAAACAAGCACCCAATTGGAGCGATAGCTGTGCGCATCGCATTTTTTGATGTTTGAAACTCCAGCAATGCGCCATGTCTTCATCAATGGTGCCATCTATGGGTGAAATCAAATGCCTAGAAAGGGTGGTAGGAAAGTACACACTACAAATCCTAGAGAACAAAGATCCAAAGAACAGGTCCAGAAACTGGTGCCATGCATTGTTGTTGTCGGAGCGAACAGAAGTGTCCAACAAACGATGTATTGCAACCTCATTTCAGTGACCGAAGCCAGAGCTGTACTGCTCATGCACGGTCAAGTATCTACAACTTATCAAACATCGTATACAGTATAAAATTCTGGCTAGATGCAAAGTTCTGATGGTCTCATCAAAGTATTGCACGTTTTGCGTTGCTCATCTGCACTTATGAGCAACATAACCCTAAAAAGCGTTAAAAAAGTTTTGCCTTCATCTCAGTAGATCGTGATGGGTGTGGCCAAAGTTCTCCCCCTTCCATCTGCCCTCTCGTTCTGTGCTGGACGTATGTCAACCCCAGGGTTTGAAACTGTCTGTTTTGAATGCGACTTTCTGTAAAATGCTATGCCCTGAACTCGCCTGATATTTCCAGAACGCAGCTTTAGTCCATCCGACACCGAACTCGAGCCAAAGGGGGGAACACGGAGGCTGCAGCCATGAGGTCCAGAGAGATTTCTGAGCTTCATTCAGAAGCTAGAAAAAAGTAGATTATCATCAAAGCAGGAAGATCTTGGGCGCATGCGGGCGCACAGAAACCGATGGAGTGGTTCTTCACGGTGTCACAGATGTGCCCTGCAGAACTCCTCTCAGAGGCAAGCAAGCAGAAGGGAACTTTAAGATGGAAGTGAGTTGTTGAGTGACCAATTGCGACCACCAGTACCACAAATTACCAAGATGGCGAACAGACTGACAACAAACATCATTGGTACATCCACTAGCTTTGAGCAATTCATGATGCCTCGGATGATCAGGACTATGAGTGATAACCTTATCATCAATCACGAGCTAGTGATTAAGGTTACAATCTCCCAGAAAAATAGATAAAGAGGATGCGGCATTGCAGCGACAATGGAGGCTTTTTAGTCAAAGGCCGGAGATTGGGGTTGTCGATTTCCCACGCTTACAGCACACAAACCACAGAGCAGCGCCTAACAATGATTTTCAAACAGTGCTCGCAATGCACAGACGAAGGAGTCAAAGTCGGCAATAACTTGCAAAATCTCAAGCTTCAGCCCAAAGCAGTAATCATAGGTAACGACAAATCTGAACTCATCTTCGGGAGAGGCAAGATGAGAAGATTGGAACGGCCACATCAACCTAGAGTCCATCGACCTCAGAGCTAGTTGGCCTTCAAATTCTCAACTCACCATAATACATGACGACGTCTACAATTCAAAAGACACCTTTCACTTGTATAGATTGAGTCTTACAATACAGATACACTATTTTGTAATTCCGACATATTTTGCGGGTGTTTGTTAAATAGTTGATTCTTACTCCTATTTTATAAGTGCACTGCGGAGGTTGATGGTAATGCCCTTCATCACCGCACATTGGTGTCACTTTAGCGCTGCTTAGATAGTTGCAGTAAGTATTTGACCAAGTCCGAGTTATCCATCAACGGATAAAGTCCAGACTCCTTGATGGTTGACATTTTATGAGTTCTAATTATTTTTTCATGAATAATAATCATGAAAATATGATTTTAAAAATATCATAGCATCAAATGAAAAGGAAATGAAATTTCTTAACATCCACTTCAAATAGATTCAAAAAATATACAATTTAATCAAATGTGTTGAAAAATATATCATCTTCACATATACAATGAAGTGCATGCAAATTACATGGTTCATCTTTGAAGAGACGAAGAACAACACGAAGGCTTTACTCAAGATTTCTAAACTTATGTCACATAGAGCTACATTAGTATCTGGCTAATTACGCAACTTGAACCTCAAAGGATTGTACGTATTTAGCCGGTAGATGTGCACTTTAGTCAAATCATTTTCTAATTGTTAGATTCGGTTGCAATGTTGAAAAAAAAATTTTAAATGACTTAATGAGCCCAGCAGTGCAATATTATGGAGAAGCTGCAATGTTGAAGAAACCAAACATGAAACTCCTCAATGAATTCCAACAATGCAATGTCATGGAAAACTTGTAATGTAAAAGATATTGAACGAAAAATGCTTCATTGAATCTCAACAAAATGATATCATAGAGAAGCTGAGGAAGAAGAATGCTCTAGTAAAAGGGATATAATGCGAGTATGTTGTTAGTGAAGGTGTGAGACAAGTGAAAATAAAACCCAAAGCGATTTGGCTTAATATGTGATGAATCTAAAGAGAAACAAACTTTTAGATCAAAACATAAATTTATGATACTTTCTTGTTCCTTTCATTGAGCTTGAAGATCTGCTTTACATCTGGATGATGCATGCGTTGTGTTATTCAGCCTGTTCCGCTATCTCTTGCCATTGCCTTAGCAAAAATTATTGCATCAAATTTATTAATTTTTGAAACAAACTTCAAGCCATGTTGGCAATGGCTAGGTTGATATAGAGTGCGCAGAGTGTTGCAAAAGATGTTGTTTGAGAAATCTATTCATGGATTGATAGCAGCTTTAGACAGTATCTACAATATTTTTGCCGAATATGATACTGAAACATTTACAATATGGACAAAACTGACTTGTTTTTTTTTTCAACTAGCGAGATACAGCCTTCTAATGCCAACTGAGGACATATCAACCACAAGAGTAAACAAAAAAACCAAAAGATCTGTTTCCTCTTATTGTGTGTGTCAATGCTGTGAAAACGTGGGAGCATGTGCATGTATCAAGGACCATCAATGACATGTTACATATTTTAATCAAGTAAAAGTTTGATGAACGTTGAAACTTGCTGAAAGTGATTCAACGACGTTGCAATTTGGAAAAATGTTGAAGAGTTTTTACAGACTATGATTGCTGAAGAAAAATTGACATATGACAATGATGATGACATTTAATCCCTCAAGATTCAGAATCAGGTTAGATTATAATGTTGTATTTAAGTAATTTCAGTCATTTTATAAGCAAGTGATTGATATAGAGTATCATTTGCTCTACTTCAAAGTTTGAGAAAAGGTCAAGGAAAAATTATATAACCTTGGAAAGTTGTTTCACTCGTTCCAAAATAAGTTCCTTGTTGTAACTTTGAAAGCCAATCAATGACATGTTAAACTAAATGAATCTAAAACCTACTTTTTTGAAAATCAATGTGCACTCAACCAAAATACACACTTAATTTTGATGTGCATCTAATCCTCTTACATGGATACGAACTAACTCTGGTTTAACTAATTAGAATAACAAGGCAGCATTTTATTTCTGAGAATAAATATATATCACATTTCATATTTTTTGGAAACATATAATATTTTTATTCCAATTAAAATTAATACTCATTTACCACCAAGATTTAGGCTAACATGCTTTACATCAATCACAAAACTCACAGAATTTTTACAATAAAAATTTAAGCTTGTATCAGATTTTTTTAAATATTTTTTAAATTTATCAATAATTTTTTATTTCTAACTAATAGTCAATTAATTAAAATAAAATATTTAATAATAAATTGAAGCAAAAAATAGTGAATTCGAAGTAATATAAACTATTCTAATATAATTTTATCATATGTTAAGAAAAAATAATTCTAAAAAATAATTTGAATTTATTTTTAAAAGATGTTAAAATAAATCATCAATTAAATTAACGTTTAGAAATTTATATACATTAAGTTAAGAAAATACACCTATATATGATCAAAGAATATATGCATATATATAAAAAATTATAAAACGATCAAAATATCCGAACTTGAATATTAACTTGAATATATGGTTTTTGTTTGCATTTATATTTAAATGAATTTAATTAATTTTATTAAAATATTTTTGAATCAAATGATGAGGTTGATGTAATATTTTTATGAAATTTATTTTCACATTAAAATTGGGATATATAAAAATGATAAAAATGATTTAGAATAAATATATAGTCTCACAACATATAATATTTTAGTCTTTATTTTATGAAATATAGGTTAAGGCTTCCCTGTCAACTCCTGGTGGAGGTTGTGTGGGGCCGGGATATCAACCTGGACACGGCAAATGTCTCCGGCGGCAATGTACTAAAATTTATAGAGCGGCTGTGACCCCCTCTGGGACCAGATATTGCCCAGGGTGCTGTGAATCGATTAGCCGATTGGTTCCAGGACGAGCTGGTAGTAGGTATAGGCGTGAAATGAAAATTATTGCTTCAAATTTTTATTTGTAATCAATTAAGAATATTCTTATATATACGACATAAGTCATTCATAACATTCAAAATCATATGAAATGTAAATTTATAACTATTTTTTATGCTTATGATGATTTATTCTGCATAAGTTTTGTATGATGATTGTAAGATCTTTCACTACAATTGCTTGCTTTAATTAAAAAAACGTTATTGTGTGATTCGAATGTGAAATATAAATTTATCATAAGATTTTTTTAATTTAATTTCTAAAATTTGAAAAATTAGCTATGCATAATTTTCATATGATGAAATAATATATTAGTAATGATCATGTATAATTCAAATTTGATCACGTATTTATACAATTGTTAATATTATATTGATGTTATCACTTAACTAAGTGTTTGTAATTTAACATGTCTAATAATGATGATTCCGAGAATATTTAAATTCTCATTTAATTTCATTTTTGATTGAAAATATGATGTTTCATATCAAGCAAAAATTTGATTTTAAAATAAAAAATATGTCTTATAATTTTTAAATCATTTTGGATTTAATGACCTATAAGATAATTGTTGTTCATTGTTGAGTTTTGATCAGTCATATAACAGAATCAAATTTAAATCAAAAAATATCGTATGATTGATTGTTGTTTCATATTGAAATGTATTTTATTTTTTAAACATACAAGATGATTTTGATGACTGTTGATGACAGGAATCATGATACAGGAATAACTTTGATATTTGACTCAAACTAGATTTTTTTACTTATAACTTGATCATTCGAAGAAAAAAATAATCACAATTTTTACATTCAATAAAACTAGTTGAGTTTAATCGGAGAATACATGTTCATATTCAATATTGTAATTTTTTGTTCATACATATATGATTGAAACAATCATGTATGATTGTTTGACACGTAGTGTAACACAAAATACATCATGCATGATATAGATGTGAGATTGTTTGTTTAGCATCACAAATCAATACCATTAATCCACAAAAAGTAACACATAAATCATAACCTCAATACATGCGATTTAAAATTAAATCTAATATTGAAGATAATGAACCCAATTGAACTGTTAGAATGAAAATTTATGTCAAATCATATAATGTAAATTTATAATTATTTATGCCAAAATAAAATCATAATTATATATTATACTTTGAAAAATCATCAATATCTTATCAACTGTTTATTATCATAATGTACACTAAAAATAATATTTCATTTGATTTAAATCTATGACACAATTAATAATTTTGTGTGTTCAAATTTTTGTTTATCTTTTTCTTCAAAACATATCAATATCATACCTTTTATCAATAAAACATTAAAAAATCTAGATTACATACAAAATAACTTACAATATAATTTGTTCTCTAATCTAGCATACTTTTTTGTCTTTCTATATTTATTCCATATTTCTAATGATATTTCATCTTCAAACATTCAAAAAATTTGTTGTAAATTTATTTTTTGATATGAAATTAGATAAAATAATATATTGTAAAATTTTCACAAATTGTTTCATTTTGATCTATAAACGTTTATCAAACAATAATTTTAGATGAAAGAAATCTGTTGAGGTTAATTCCAGTTAAGGCTCGAGGTTAACTGCGGTTAATGAGATTGAGGTTAACTCCGGTTAAGGCTCGAGGTTAACTGCGGTTAATGAGATTGAGGTTAACTCCGGTTAAGGCTCGAGGCCCCCTTGTACCGAAGCACTAGCCCTTCTCTATTTAATATATTCACTCTAACCCGTGACAGAGGTTTCTTCTGTAGAGTGAGGGATAATTAATCTAAACAGAGGTATAACTAGCCCCTCCTTTTATAAATTGCTATTAAACATACATCACAAAGTAAGCTAGATTGTCAAGGAGCAAGGATTTTAAATTTTTTTTTCCCATTTTTTGATACAGTCATTCATCTTGTAGAGTAAGAATATATGTGGACAAAAACATGAATAAATGACAATTTGACAACAAAGTATTGAAAATATCTCTAAATAATGGTCAGATGAGGTTGATATATTTTTTGATGCATACGAAAAACTAAGTGTTCCTGAAATTCATATTTTTTGATACAAAATCTTAATAAATTAATACAAACATGTTAATTTTGTTCACAATGTCAACAGAATAGTTTTTTTTTCCTTCTTTTTTGAAATGACAATAGATACATATTCCGTGATATTCTCAAATTATGTCCAATAGTTATATACACACACAAATTTCTTTATTCACATTTCCAATCAGTTAAATAATTTATTCAAGTAGAATTTTGATAATTTCAGTATTTAATAATTGTAAATTACTTTCATATGAAATTAAAAAATATATACAAAATATTGCATATGTTTTTTAGAAGTTAGGTAAAAAAATTGAGAAAATTTGATTGTTTTTAATATTTATTTTAATCTGTTTGACTCAAAGATGTGACGGTACATAACTTATAACACACACACATTATGTCAAAAAACTGCTTCTAATGACTATTTCTTGATCTGGGTTCAAAAAACCTGTTTATTAAAATTTAGTATTCATACTTTTGAAATTTCATTCATATTTCATTTGTGTTATATATGTATATGTATATATATCTTATGATCGAATCTTTGTGAATTAAAATAGAAACTGGATATAATAAATTTCCTCCATATTATTCTGCGCAAAATGTAGTATATTTTTCCCGTGAAAAATCTAGATTATATTATCAAATTTTATTTTTAAATTTTCAGATTTTCAATAATCATTTTAGCAAAGTTACGAGAATATATTCTCCTAAATTTATCAAAATGATACCTATGGAAATATGTTTGTAGTTTCTGACTCGTTTGATCAGGATGTACAGATACGTCTATTTAATTAAGTAACTTATGTAAATTTCAAACTTTAACTTTTTACATCTAAAAGATTTTATTATCGTGTAGCAAATCAGTGAATTAAAATTGTTTTTAGCTGTCACTGTAATTTGAGGGAATACCGAACAGTAGTCGCAAATTTAAATACAATTCTCACCATGTCTGCTTCCGAAAACCGAGACTAAAAATTTATGTGTAGTTAGAATCTATGATTTTATTTTATTTTACATTTAATATTTATTTTTTATGTTATTGTTAGTGCAATAATCATAAATCCGCAATAACAAATGTAAATTACAATGAATATACGCCGTGGTAAGATTACTTCCCAGTAGACACGTGCCAATAGGGCAATTATTATCAGAGTGATGTTCTTAATGATGTAATATTTCTTGATGAGTCGCTGCATACTGAAAAATAAGTCGATAGTTAAGATGGCACGGAAATGGTTTTATGGGATGACAGATATAGAGAATATCATCTGGAAAGGTTGCATTTCACAATAATCGGATCTTCGCAAGCGGAAGTGAAGAAGTTCAGTGACCGGTCTAAAGAAAGGTAGACTAATATCAAGAATCTTTTTGGTTTGACCAAGATTTCAAAACCTGTCATTGTACAAAACTTGTGATAAAAAGCCGTGTATCAGGCGATGATGACTGCAATCATTCACTTCATCTATTCGATTTCGAAATGAAAGTAAACTGTTAAGTAAAGTCAACTGGAGAAAATGTCCATGCTCTTAGCAGTCGACATTATGTGGCATTAGCAGAACATGATGAAGAATTTCGGTCACCTGTAACTAAAGACCAGAAATAGGTGATCAAAATACAGAATGTTGTTAAATGGAGAACACATGCGCACTAAATGTCCGAGACAAGACATTAAAAATAGGCGATCAGAGTTCCTCGTGGGGAACACAATCTGCGGTTGTCATAGGTGACAAACCTTTCTCTGAGAAGCCCAAAACCTTTCTCTGCACATGTATCATTGTAGATGCTTTATGTAACCGTGTTGCAATTTCTCCAGACTGTTTTCTTCCTTGTCATGAAGATTCGTATCAAACATGAGTGCAGCCAGGTTTTAAGGACATTCACGTTGGAATACGCTCGTGGAAGGCAAGGCAAGGTGTGCCACGTTTATTGGTAGTCGAAGGTGATATGTATGCCCATACAATGGCTCATGGCATTAACCGCTACATAAATTTATCGGTTAATGCTTCGAAACAAAATTTTAAATACACCATCTTGGGTTGATACGCCGCAGAGTGTACAACGTCGGTCACACGAATTCCTGGATATTCGGATCACATGACGGAGATTGGATTCAGTTGATGAAACGGTGAATTTCGGAGGAGCAAGTACTTGGTCCAAGCTGTATGCAAGTCTGATAACGGACGTCAGTTGGAGTAAACTGTAATCCGCCTCAGATGTTTTCTGAATTTGTTCACATCTTTTATGAGAGTAAGTCGGATAACATGAGATGGAGTAATTGTAACCGAAAGGGTCAAACATAGAGAAATTCGATGTGAAAGTATAAAAGTCTGGGGTGACTACTGCTCGATGCTTCGGGGCCGAGCAGAAACTTTCATGAAGGCACACGCAAACGGAGTGGAGTCAAGGACTGGTCCGGCGCCCAAATACGCGAAGATTCATCTGATGATATATTCACGTGCATCTCACCAGCAAAGTGTAATGGAGCCCCAAGGGGCCGTGTTCATCAAACCGTTGAATGGGCCGTTACAGGTTGTATGTACAAAAAGTCGGGGACCGTATGTACTTGGAGGGACGGACAAAGGTTTCCTCGACTGACGAATTGTGCCGCTCAACAGATTCTGAAAGAATTGCTGGGCCGGGGAGTCGGGGACTCGGGTGGCTCTGACGACGCCTAACCCTGACTTCACCCTGTCGGTCCCTGGCCTGGCTGTCCCTCATCTAGAGACGGGAACCCATGCCGGAGCATACGGCTGGTGCTCACTGTACTGTACTTGTCGTATGGCCGGGTCCGGCCCTGCAGTCGACTGTCGACTATGCATCGAGAGAACCACAGTGAGGTTGCCAGCGGGCGGCCAACGCAGTAGCGGCTCTGGCGGCACATTAGAATGTCCGCCTTACGGAAACGGAGATGCGGTGGCGCGAGACCAGGACGGGCGCGCACGCCCGCCCTTTACACTTGACTGGAGGCAGCGGGGTTGCTGTGAGCCGTGGATGCCAGCGAAGACGTTGAAATTCCGACGGACCGATGGAGATGTAGGGCAAGGTTAGGGTTGGGAGCTGAGCAAGGCGCGGGATCTTTGAACGGAACGCGGGGCCTGCTGCTGTGATGTAATTAATGAGAGCAGGCAGGGCGAGTACGTTCGATCTGGAGCTGATGATGTGACGAGAAAAGTGAGGAGAGAAGGGAAGGAACGGGGAGGGAGGATGGAATGAATGAATGAATGCGATTGTTGACGCTTGCGGGGGGTCATTGATTTGAATGGGCTGGGCTTGTGAATCGGCGAAGATCTGCAGCAGCAGCAGCAGCTGCTGCTGTAAAACTGTAGCAGACGATGGGGTTGTAAAGGTGCGGAAGGGGTAGGAAGCTATCATGAAATCGATGGATAGATTGGGGTCCAGTCTACCTTTTGCTTTTGGTAGTGCGGCCGGCGATGGTTTTCTTGGAGGGAGAGGGGAGGGGCGAGGGAGGGCTAGAGGGGTCGACATGCGGGGGAAGATAGAAACATCATACAAGGGGAGGAGAGCAGGAGGTGGCGGAGGAAGGCATAAATCAGGGTTGGTTGGTTAGAAACAAGAGTAAGTGGAGGCTGCCATGCTTTACCCTAAATATTATAAAAGTGAGAACCTGCGTGAGACGGTACCTGGATGTGTGCATTGAATGCTGCCGGACATTTAGTGCTCGGAGAAAGGTTTCTTTGTATGGGAGTGGTCCCTCTCTTGGAGGTTGCAGATTCGTTAGAATCTTACGGATGGTATACATCCGTTTGCACTTGTGTACCATGCCCATCGCTTTTATTGATATGTTTTACCTTCCACGATATCAGTTCCGCGCTGGCTTTGCCAACTATCAGTGATCGAATGAGTGCATGGAGACTTGGATTCTCTTTCTTTCATAATAGACACAATGTTAACTCCCACTAAAAACCGGTTCTTTCTCCATTCTCCTGTTCTTCTCGTCTACACTGCAAGCTGTATAGTTACAGGCAGTACACTGGCTGACCGCTGCTTGTATCGATATCGCTGGATTCATTTTCCTCGCTGCATCTAGTGTGAAGCATAGTCTCCTCCACTTCTCTCTCAAGGTCACCCGACCCCCGCCATATCAGAGTCCATATATCAGGATTTTCTATAATTAGAAAGACGATGATACGTGTGTATTCCCCAAGTACCTCACGATTTGTAACACAATTCCTTTTGTACTTCCTTCCAATTGGAACAAAGGTTGACACATATTCATTGACAGACATAAGAGTTTCGAATCATCTCTGAGCCTCAGAGAACTTTCCACTTAGCAGGCGTTCTGATGAGTTCAAATATACCATAAAGACGCGCACTCATTTTTATCGAGTCCGGAGTTCTTGGTGGAAGGTTTATTGCTTGGTCGTGTGTCCAGCTCTCGTCACAGTGATGTTCCTCTACATATAGTTTCAGTACAAGCTTTAGTGGTGAACCTGAGGTACCTGTAGTGATTATTCTAACGTACAACAATCGAAGATCTAAGGACAAATAGTGTTTCGTTCGGTGGACATAAATCGGGCAAAGTCCGTGGACCTCGTTGTAAATGGGTCCATTTTATTTGGCAGAGAAGTCTGGGTCTATATAATGTTATTATGTGGTTCGTGGGAGAAATTGACAGCTAGGGCTGGGTACTTAGTGAAGAGGGAATATATGCTATATTTTGCAGGTGAATCCAAAGTTTAGGCCCAATTTCCTTGTGTACATTAGATCACACTTGCAGATTTCCGGGAGCTATCTAGATTTCAGACCTACAACTACGATCTTCAATCGTGTTCAGAGGTAAATATCAGAGCAAACATACATATAGATATATTTACCATTATCATTAATGAAAAAATATTCATCATCGCTCTTACACATGTCTCCTCGAAAATTGTGTAAGGCTTGCTTTTCGAGAAGCACCTCATTAATTACAGTGTTATTCCGTGAGGAGGACTTTCGACAACCAAACATGGAGAATTTCTACAGTCTAATCCTTGTTGTTAGATGTTCAGAATGAGATGAGGATGATTTCTTCTTTTTCAAAGCCAATACACATTGGATAACTTTCTTTTAAGTAAGAGTGAAACTTTCTTTTAAATACAGGAGATATTATTTTCACATTGACCACGTGGGGACTTTTGTTATTTGACTACAATTCTGCATCGTGCCCTTTGGCGAATCCTTTCCCTTTCAAGCCGGATTGAAGAGAAGCAGCTTTACAACCCAAGGTATAATTAGAATGACAATTTGATCTGACTTGCTTGACTCGACTCCAGTATATCACTGCAAGACATTGAAAGCACAACACTCATTACTTCTATCATTACCAAAACCATGACTCGAGGAAATCTGCGTCGAGGACTTGTTGACGCATTCAAGCCCAAAGAAAAGGTATCAATGTCTTTCTCTCCCTTTATCATGAAGAAGAACACATGTAGAAAACTACGGTAAAAGGATGAAACAGCGGGCGTGCAACATTTAGTCAAGGTAGAGGGAAAAGTAAGAAAATGATAGGAAATAGAGATCGAGAGGGCGGGCAGGCGAGCAAGCTAGTGTTTCAGTCTTGCTTCGAAGTAAGGGCCCTGAATTATTTTGTGATTATGGACAGACAATCCGTCAGAAAGCTAGTCAGTGAAACCTGCGGCTTTACAAGAGGAGCTCATGATGAGGTCTCTCTTCAAGTCCTTGCAACCTGTCGAGATAAGTGAAAATCATTGAGTAAGGATGCCATGCTTCAACCTTCAATATCAGTGTTGGTTTACTTGAGCAGTAGGCATGCGGGAAAGAACAGGAGGCACCACTTCTCTTCAAACTAGAGGTTTATCGAGTTGAACTCAACCGATGCCTTCCGTAAGCTCTGTTAGTAGCCTGTGTTAGTTAGACAATCCGTCAGAAGCAGCCACGAAGCTTTTGTATGCGAGTGAGCTCAGGAGCTTTGGGCAGTTCTCTATGTTAACGTTGCTGTAATAGTCTATGCATAAACAATGTGTAACGACCAGGTTAACAGGAATGCAAGCGGGTGGATTCTGCCAGGCAGGAGTGGAAAGTGCAACAATCCAATAGCCAGCTTCCATCCCGCTCAAAAGAAAAGTTTGGTTCTTAAATGCGCATTCGATTGCGGCCCCAGCACCTGACGCGCTTTGCCCGTCACAGACATCCAGCCAAAGCCAGAACGGGTCCGGAGCGTGGCGGGGAGACTGCAGTAGAGCAGCTGTGGCCTTCCTCGCAAAAGATAGGCCACGATCTGACTTCCGCCTTCTGATGTGTCCACGTCTGTGTTTCGCATTCCGTTGGATGAAGATGGTTCCGTGTAGAAACGAGAGAAGATTGCATCACGGAGGGCAAAGCATCAAAGTAAGTGGATTATAATACTATATGCAGCTTTCTTCTGATTTGAGACAAGCCTCGGCTTCCCTCGAGTCTGGCCATATATAGGACTACCAAACTGGCCGCCATATGAGGTAGGGTATGTGTCACCTAATTTTAGTGGAAGGATAAACGGTACCCTCTGCGACTGCGTGGGAAGTGGACTGCGTGTTTACTGAGAAAACGCCTATCCTACGGTAATTGCGAGGGAATCCTTTATTTTGATTTAGAAACTCGCAAGATGAGGCAGGGCGGGCGACCGACAGAAGGTAACAAGATGTCCAAAGGGAAAAGAAATTGAAGGACTCGCATCCGGCCCAAGCCAACGAACAGGAGAAGGACGGGCCGTTCACTTTTGCTATGGCTTGATTGATAACGAAAATTTGTTTTAATTGCGGAGGTGAACATGCATGGATTTGGCGACTGCGAAAAGAAAGACGAACCGCAACTGTCTCGTAGGAACTATCAAGGTTAGCATTATCCGCCTGGCAAATGGCAGTAGGCACTATGAAGTCCAAGTGAGTCAAGACTATCCTTGACGCTAACCATAGATACGCAAGATATGGAATGCACTATTTTTGCTGGTGGTTGTGGTCAAGAATGCTTGAAGCGTGGGATTGGGGTTTTGTGATGACCACTCTGCCCTGATCCATGTCAAATATACTCTCCGTATTCGTATACATATAGAAATACGTACAATAATATACACCTGTAGCATCCAATAATGGATACGTCCCTCCTCTACAGTGTATACATGAGCGATCCCGTTGCAGTAAATCCTGCCTGGAGTATATATACTCGTGCCTTTGGGACCTGAAGCAAACCAACCATCGTTCCTTGCGCGGGCCCTCTGCGCGGCTGGGCAGACACACCGCTGCCGCGGTGTTTGTGTGCACACACGCGCACCTTGTCTCCTGCAAAGGGTGGATGCTTTTCTGGTCGTAAAGTTAGTTCAGCTCGATGACTGCCGCTCGCTCTCTCGAGGCCCTATGCCGATCCAGATCTGCAACGGTTTTGAATTGTAGGCGGATTGTGACTCCTCTCTCCACTCCGTTCTCCCTTGTGTCTTATAGCTGTAGGCCTGTGGTCTGTTCATCTCTCCTTCGTGTCTGGAACTCTTCAAAACTTCAATGTGCAGGAAGGGCTTTCTGGATCTGGAAGTAAGAAGAAACATGCTCTGACGTGCCCCGGGTCTCAAAAGCCTCGGAGTAGCTATGAGGTTCTGACGATGTGAGACATAGATCCACACGACCACCTCCGTTCGAGTGTGCTCAAACCCCAGTGAGAATAAATGACCTCGCTAGGACACTCTCTTGAGGTATCAGTTTTCTCGTGGTTAGGTTCTCCTCTCCTGGGCGTGGAGGGTTTCTCTTGTTGGTGAAGACACCTTGGCGCACCCGCCCAATATTTCTTCACCACTGGTCTCCAGCAATTTGTAAGAGTCGACTTACAAGTTAGATTTCGTCATTCAAGGCAATTTTAGAATGCCGTTCAAGTCATGAGCTAGGTCCAATTCCAGGCGAGTTTAGTTGCAACCTCTGGGGAACAATCTAAATTCAAGTAGTATGATAAAAGTATCCGGCTTGTCTCTCTACTGAAGAAGTTCCCACTACCCGCGTGAGCTGAGGTCCTTGAACGATCTTTGTCGCTCGACTCAGAAACCTGGTGCCTTTCCTTTCGGGGTGCCATTCCCATGTGCTACCTGTTTTGTTATAATTCTTTTCCACTTGAGGCATCTGTAGCAGCCTAAGGACTGCCAGTAAAGTAGCGTTCTATGTGATTTGTACAGATTGGTTAACGATACGGTTGAGTGAGATTACCAAGCTTAAATGACATGTCCAAGGTGTATTCGAGATGTGGCATGGCGGTAATAGCTGCTGAGAGTTTATGTGATGTTCGGCAAGCCGGGCATGTCATATGAGCTTGGTAGTTTTTACTCAGCCGCCTGAGTTTCCAATGCTGGAAAGACATGGACCGGTATCCGGAGGAGCAATTCTGAATTTGAGGATCGGGCATGTCATATGAGCTTGGTAGTTTTCAATCAGTCGCTTCAGTTATCAAGTCTGCATACCAGTTGTTTGGAACGAAATCCTCTATCGAAAGAGGGTTCTTTTGAATTCTCAACCGGAACGCCTCTCAGTCTGAAGTGAGAGCTATAGTGTAGTCACAGACGTCTCGACAGGGTCTGATATTCAGGGTTTCTTTCCAGTTTTGCTGTCTGCCTGAAATCAGTCGTGGGAGTACTTCCTGCGATAGATCTTTTGTCAGCCTGGCACTTGCGTCGTGTACTCGGTGTTCCGAATTACGATCAGGAACTCACGGCTTGAAAGAAAACAGGCTTAGCCTGGCAAGTCTATGTAGATGTTCAATCCAATGCCTTGTCTTCTCCAGAATTGTCAGTTATGTTTTTCCTCCCTTAATGGGTTCTTGGTTCTGGTTCCAGATTACCAACTTTTTCTTTTTCAATCTGAAGTTTGCCAAAGTGGAGAGCGATTCACGCAGGTTTTGTATCCCAGAGTAACTTCGTCTTTGACACCTTGAAGGTTACCTGTAACTTAGACGTGATAAGGAGTGAATTCTTTATGGACAGGTTATACGGCTTGGGCGTTAGGGAGTTAATAGACAGGATTTTGCTTAGACGTTCCTGGAAGCTCTTCGCGGAATTCTAGAGAGTCTGGTCTGCTTGTTCCTTGTACTCAACATTTTAACTTTGATCACGACTGACATTTTCAGCATTGATTTCAAGTATATAACTCTTTTCAGCATTTGTGTACAACATTCTTGGACTTATTGATTGAAAATCGGTTGAATGTCTGCTCCTTCAAGATATATGTCACCTATACCTGATCAGGCTTCGCCTGGGTGTCTTCTTCTTTCATTGTGCAACTGAATGATTGTTTCTGTTCGTTTCATCTGTACCTAAGCTGTCAAAAATTTGCTTATTGTGACGATGAAAAATTAGAATCAGAAGTCATATCATTACAACAGGTGCGAGCTGTGACCTTCACCCAGAAGTATTCACCCTGGCAGAAATAGACTATGATAATTGATTCCAAACGATTACTACGTGTGTACGCGCACTGTTGCTGGAAAACAACATCAGTTGAACTGAATTCTTATCTTAGTCGAGAAGAGTAAATGTGATGCTTGAATTCATTCGATTACCAGGTTAGAATTTCTCACAAATTTCCCATCGATTAAATACCAAGAAGATATTATTCATGCGGAAATAGCAGTAATGACCATGTATAGATTGTAGCAAGTGAAACACTTCACAGTAATAGGAAATAGGAAAATCACAGAATCGAGAAATACTTTCTGAAAAAGCATGATATATCACTCTTGTCTGATATCAATGGTTGCACTTAATGCGAATGGAACAGTGAACCTGTGCTTTAAGTCTTTTCAAGTCTCATATTTTCAGTGTGTGGAAAACATAATGGTGTAAACACATGAAAGAGGCGAGGGAGAAAAAACAGCCAAGAACAAGTATAAAAACCGGTATAAATTATAGCAAAGGAAAAGAAAGTGCAGGTTGCGTGAAATTATCTCGTATGTAGCACAGTCGTTGAAATGTATGTGAAATTATTCTAAACAAAGGAAGAAGCAAACTTATGCTCACTATCTGTAATTTAAAAAATGTATTCTGACAAAGCATTGCACCTGTGTTCTTGCAGATTGTAAAATTGATGATATTCGTATGCCAAGGTGAAGGAATGATAATTCATCCTATTCAACTATGTTACGCTGTTTCAGGCCAAGTGGCAACCTTTCGTTGCGGGAACTAATTCGGAGTTGCAGCTTCACGATCAAGTAACTTATGTGACCGAGATATTGACACCATGGTATGATACTACTCTCAGCTGACAATATTATACATTGCGAAGTTGACATTGCACCTTGTGACATGTCTTTGAATTGCTTACCGCTTCCGCTCCAGGTTTGTGAATCTAATGAGTCAGTTGAATATGTCCGTAGATGCGCTTGAGTTTGATCTTGAAACTGCTGTCAACGAGGAGAATATATAATCGCTCCATTTGAATTTTGAGCTGCAACAGCTTAAGACTGATAGAGAACGTTGCCGAGAGACGGGAAAATTATATTCCCGTAGAGCATGTAGCAAGCACGAAGACGATTCAGCAACTGGTCGACATATTCCGTCTGGGAATCGTTCAGGCTGTTGTAGAGCGAGGTGTACCCATGCGTCGACAGTGCGCAACTGTGATCTTGGAGATAAAACCTTCAGAACTTTGGTGTGGAGACTCATGTTACTGTAGCGACAAGGACCTGGTCTTTGTAGGTCAGATGCATCAGGCTGAACGACTCAGATACCCGTCTTTGTTACATAGAGGCTTGTTCAACCGAGTATGTCTTCAAATTCTCCTAGCAAGGCCTTCCGTCAACGCGCTTTGTGTCTTCGACTAACAGTCTCTCTCTATCGCCCGCCTGAGTGCCCTTCTCCATCGTAATTAGAAAGCGTATGTGGTATACACCGCATCCGCGCGAATCTGATTGTTAGCGATTGACTTGTTATTGCATTTATCTCTGAAACCTTCCTCCGACATTCTGCATGGAAAATTGACCTCATTCTAGAATGCGTCGGGCAAGGGTTTGAAGTGCTTTCTGCTTCACAAAGTGCCTGTGGATCTATAGAACCCTGTAGTCGTTTACGATTCTTCTGCTGCCTTTATATCCGATGAGGAAGGTTTTGTGGTTGTGGTGTGAGGGCATTAGTTTGAAAGTATTGCCTCAGGCGCTCTTAGAAAGTTCTAGTATGAAGTCCAGGACTGCTGGAGAGTGGAAAGGTTGGAGAGAATATAGACGCATGACATATATTTCTCACTCCAAGCCATGTGGGGGAGGTTAAAAAGGGTGACGGAGGAACAAGCCTCATGCCCAGCCTAGGGCGGGCTGACCTCGAACAGATGGAAAGACAAACAAGCCGTGAAGTGGAAGTCGCTACAGTACTGCTTGTTTAATTAGTGGCTATATATGGCAGGCAATGTTCTCATCAGATACTTATATATAGTAGAGTCGTTAGGTTTGGTCGTAAAGGATTTACTGAATCCGTAAGGTGGCGCAGCGTGTGTGTGGGCCCAGAGGCTCTTGATGTTGTCATTTCGTAATCAACACCAGAACATACTTTACTAGACGCAAAGCAGAAATCTGGTCTTTTAGCGGGGCGGAAAGTAATCTTAAGAAGTAATCTCCATCGTCTGCAATGTGTACATGCTGTATAATGTGCGACATTGCGACTTGTTCGCTTCACATGTGAGCTGACACTCTTTCATTGATGTCCTTGTAGTCGTGATGATTAGAGGGTGCATTATTCAAAAGAGTGTTGGGAAAGCACAGAAACATCGTTCATGGTGTTTCAAGGGCTTCTACGGCGTTGAAGAGCACATAACCTGCTTATAATCATCATTCACAGACGAGCTGCTATATGTCAAACTTGTTCACCACGGCAGACCTGACGTTGGCAACGTGCCAGTCATTTATATGTCGGTCCTGTTCCCTGGCAGCATGGACTGTACATGACGTTGACTATGATGGGAGCGTGGGAAAGTACATGGGCGATGGTAGTCAAAAAAAGAAGCGTCCCTTGGAATTTGTCGCCTATTTACAGCACGCATCAGCATCCTCCCGAAGTGGGTCACACAATTTCTAGAGACCGATTCCATGTCCAGCTCGGAATTGATCTTTGTCCAGGTGACTCAAATGTCGTCGTCATCACTTTGAAAACAACAGAAATAATGGTTTTCACTCTGACAGACAGATGCGGTGCAGGTCAGAATATTGGGTTTATGTTGAGCTCCATAGACCTGAACTTAGCCTGATCTGTGCTCTCGCCTCTCCGACAACATGCACTCTTCCCTCTCGACCCTCGGCCGATCAAGCACCCAAACGTTTCAGGCTTCTCCATCACTGAAGCAGACACCACCACCGTACGTGGACTTAAGGGAGGGGATCCATTGCATGGCGATACAGCGGCAACAAGATATTTGCTGCTCAAGATTTGATGAGCTCTCCTTGGAAACTCTCAGGTGTGTCATCGCTCTTTGAGCCCTTCTCAGGTTTACCGCTGAAATTACATGAACAGTCCCCTAATGACCAACGAGAGTTGCCCAGCGCACACCTTGCATGCAAGCCCAACGGGCCTAAAACGATGCTGAGCTCCGCGAGGTAGAATCTCATCATTGCTTTGCAGAGAGGTCTGCCCTGCAATGAAACTTATGATCTTGAGTGACAAGTAATATCGCTGCATGTATGCATAGATCTGGCTCATATCTCGTTCCTCATCCTCATCCAACATGGAAGTCCCCGAGAAAGCCAAACGCACTATGTCTCACAATTATCTTTGTCCTTCCTTCAATGCGGCAGGCTGAGTGACCGCCACATGATGTAAGAACGAAAAAGCCTGATCATTTCCCAATCGTCCGCGTGGTGCACTGTAGATTCATATTCTTCGTCCTCCCTTTCCGTTCCTGCTGACTTCCTTCCATGGCGACTCTCCCTTGTACTGCAGGCTTGTTTCTCTGCCCCCAATCTCCTCCGTGTCTGGAGTACAGAATGGATCATTTTCTGCATGCCCTTTGACCAACCATGCACTCCTCTGCCTCCAGCCCAGGCCCCTACCCACCCCCACCATAACCTATCAACAGTAGGCTCAGACCTACACCTATACCCCACTCCCCCTCCCACTCCGGTCACATTTACCTTTCTCTACTTTTGAGAACTGGGTCGTACTTTCACCTATCCTCCGTCTCGCATGTAGATAGTACCTCGCCTCGTTGTACTGGTTACAATCGCATCGGTACCTCGCATCTCTGTACGTTCTATTCACCCATTTCGACGCTCAGAGTCTTTTCATATTGTTTTCCCTGTTTTCTGTCTTCAGTTCCCGAATGTAGACGTTTTGTCCTTAAAATTAACATCCTTAACTGACTGCACACATGATCATGAGTCTCTGATCCTCATACAGGCTGGACAGACATACTCCAGTCCATTTTCCCTGACTGGGATCTCACCATGATTCTACACGTTGTGGAATGATGCTCATTCTCCCCATAACTAATGCTTCAGCCCATCTCCCCATAATGGGTCTCTTAAAAGTTTCATATCCACACTATCCCCTTGTCCATTGCTAATCTTGAGATTTAGGCATCTTCGTTGAGTACACCTAGAGTTTTGGACGCGCCTTCATGATGGGAAGATGTCTTGGTGTCGATAAAGCTGTAATGCACAGGTTTCCCTGTTCTCCTCCATTCGTAGTGTGTGAGGTGAGTTGTATCTTAATTCTTGCCTTTGGGCTTCACGCGTAACCTAAAAGGTAAATGAAGATAAAGTAATCTCCACATGATGATGATGACGAATATCTACATGTTTGACCTAACAAGGTTTACAATGAAGAGAGTCAACCAAGCATCAGCCCACGTTGGCAGTAGGACTTCGTACCAACTGAGAATTGAAAGCTACGTTGAAGTGGGTGAGTTACAGAGAGGGGAGCATATGGTGCAATCAAAAGGGCCGATGCTTCTGTCTGGAAGATAAATCTGATATGCTTATCCGTAAATCCCATGAGACTCTCTCTGTCGCTCGAAGACAGTCTGTACTACCATGTCGACCTCGAACCCTCAGAGCCCCTCTCAAATCACTCAGTAGATCGTATTAAGCAGGTGAAGCCCAGTCTGTGTGTGGGGTTTTTTCCCTTCTCTTATACATCATCAATACAAGAACGGACAGTAGTAAAGTCGGGTACGACTGTCCTCTTCTCTTACCTGTACTGTATAGGTGTAGTTGCATCATACCATAAACGTCGAGAAAATGAGTGTTTGCCCGCCTACCTTTCTCTCCCAGGAACCTTCGGCGTTGCTATACGCCTGCATGAAAATAGCAGAATTAATCTTTGATTTCTGGGGGAAGTTGAAGAGGTAAAGCTTTTTCCTGCGGGAAAGATGATGTTAGAGGAGATCCACGGGCAACGTCGACATACATCGTGAGTTGTTGATCGTGATGAAGAAAGCTCAACATTTTTAGGATCCCTGAACTCTGAACATAAGAGTACATACCAGTTGTAAAATCTACCAGCTCTTCTCTTATTGTTATTTTTCTATATCTACTCTGCCCATATCGTGGTTTCAAAATTTTGCTGTAAAGTCAGTATGAGACTTGAAACTCACATCTGAGAAAATAGTTCACAACGGGCAATCAGTCAATGAATAATTGGTGAGAGAGTGAACTGCTGCTACATGTGGTCAATTCGTGCTACGAATAACTTTAAAAAGATGGAAAAGTGTTGTTACGAATTATCAATCCCAAAGAGATGAAAAATTGTTAACACAAATGAATCCAAAGAGGTGAAATAAACTACTTAAAATAAGCTCAATGTGGCTACCAAGTGGGTAATGGAATGGTAAAGTTGGTAAAATGCTAGTTGAATTGAGGAAAAATAAACTACCAAATTTGAAAATTTAAAAACTCCAAAACAACTTATGTATACAACTAAAATACCAAAAAAAACGTCATCAAGTTGTCAAAAATGCAATAATTTGACATAAAAGGAAGATATGAGTTGCAGTAAAAAGAAAACTCAAGATTTGGCACAATTGGCAATGAGCACAAAGGAGAAGACAAGTGTCATTGGGAAGGAAGTGGCAAAAAATAACTGGCTTGAACACAAGTACGGATGGCAATGGAAAGTACTGGCGACATACTCATAAAATATATATTTTTTACAATTACTGAAAAATGAGAGAGGTTTGAAAAGAAATGTTAAAGTATTTTCAACGTGTGAAGGATGATTTTTGCTACAATTGAAAAGTAATTTTGGAAAAAAGGTTCAAGAATTTTTCAAAAAATGAGAAGTTTTTTTGATAGAATTAAAATAATTATTTTAGAGACAAAGATCAGGAAGATTTACGTGAAGTGATAGAGCAATTTTTATCAATGGATGGTGAAAGAAAAGACAAAAAATATCAAAAAAGAAATTAGAATGTGATTCAATGTTGACAGTGAAGTTGATTTGTGGAAATGACGTTTTGTGTGATCACAATAACAAGGCTTTTGATTGATCTTAATTAAAATAAAAAATAAAAAAGCTTGCATTCTACGCATTGTGCTAAGTTCAAAATTTGACTCATAAAATTATTCTTGAGTAAGCTTTGGATGTCAAAAAACGACACAAAATCGCAATGGCAATATAGCAATTGATAGTCAATGATGCAAGGCATATCATCACAAGAGCATAAAATATTTTTCTTGATCGTTTTGATTTTGTAATAAAAAAACAAAATATTCATAAATCACAAACAGATAATCAATGCCAAAATACATATATATGGTTCGCCATGCTCAAGCTATATCCATGGATACAACGAGGTTTTTAGAGAAAACCTACAAGGTGTTCAGTGCAAGTTGTGGCACGCCCTACTGTTTATGCAGGGTAGCAAAAACTCTAGATCTAACAATAGTTCTAAATTGAGTTAGGTTGATTACGGTTTTATTGAAGATATGAGTTACTATCAAACGATTTGACCTTTGAAAAACTTACAACGTGCGTTTTATTGCTAAGCCTAAATTTTGATTAGTTTGGACAGAAGAAAAAATTGATAGATGAAAGTTGCTGTAAAGATGCAGAATCATTTTTGACCAAAAAAAAGTTAGAGGAGTTGTAATAACTTTTGCTACTCGAGGTATATGTAACAACTTTTCAAAGACAAATTTTGCTTATAAACAAATATTTACATAAAGTTTAGAATTTATGAAAGCAACGACTTTCAACCAGATCTTATATACATGGGCATAGTTTTTGATGAAGATAAAAGGTGAGAGGTGTTTGAGGTGAAAGCTTTTTCTATGATTGTTCAATAATTTATCTTCAAAATTTTTGTAAGTCAATTTTGTTTTATTAAATTTGACACGTATTATTTGTATCATAGAGCAATATGCAAACCTTTTAGTTCTCCATATTGTGATGTGATACAAGTGAATGGTTGAAAATAAATTCTGTGTTGTAAAAATACAATTGTATGAATGTATTAGTTATAGATTTATCGGAAGAATTGACTATGATTATCTTGATCATAATCAATTTTAGTTATCAAATCTATGCTTGGTGGATAAATTAAAATACTTCTGAAAATCATGTATGAGCATCATTAATTTATCTCTTATCAAAGTTTTGGTTTCAAATGAAAATTTTTGAACTATATGTTAGTTTTGATTGGTTTGACTAAGTTTTATAAAATTGTTTTTTTAGATTGAATATAACTTTAACTTCAGGATCTAAAAGTGTCAAGGTTTCAATAACAATTCGCTATATTAATTTAGGATTTAAAAACTTCTAAAAGGTTCATAGATTCAATCGAATGTTGTCATGTAATATTCTTTGCAACTTTAGACATAGTTATCAAGATAAAATTTAACATAACTATATAATATCACGAATATAAATTTTTTAGTAAATTTTGAAATAGTTTTGATAAAAGATGTAAAGAAAAAAATTTAGTATAATTTGTGTGATTTGTGATTAAACTTATTCTTTCAATATAAAGATAAATTTGCAAAATTTCATACAATTTTAATAAAGTTTGTGATGAATGATGAATGAAAACATTATATGATACAATTTGTATACACAAACATGTCGATGCACATTTAATCTTCTAAAATCATGATGAATTATTATGAAAACATCTTAGATAAATTTTGATGAAACTCACAATGCTCTTATGAGTTAATTCAAATTTATATTTGACTTCAATAATTTCAATTCTAATATATTTAATTGATTACTTAATAATAGTTATAATATAATATAATAGATATAGACAGATCTTTTGATTTCAACTAACACACTTGTTCTCAATCCAGCAAGTGGATTGATGACATGACGAACATACATTCTTTGCTATAATGCAACTATATTTTGAGATATACTTTTTATTTTGAGTTATTTCTATTTTAAATCCAAGTAACTAAAAACAATTACAAGCGCATAAAAAAATGTTACAAGTTTATATGACAAAAATAGTAAAAGATGGTTTAATGAGTATTTTTTTCTTAAATATTGTATATCGGTTTATTTAGCGTGTGATTGAAAATCACAAATGATTGGATGAATTTGCTTAAGAATAGTGAAAAGTCTGATTTAAGAAAACATTGTCATGTTGTTATTATTTTATTCTAAAAATATCTAAATGATTGACTGAAGATTAATCATATTCAAATTTTTTATTGTGAATAAGCTTTCAAGATCTTTTGAGTGGGTAATTGAAGGTCACAAATGATTGGATGGATTTGCTAAACAATAGTGAAATTTCCGACTTGAATAAACATTGTAATATTATCATAGTTTCATTCAAAAACACCTAAGTGTTTAGTTGTGGATAAGCTTTCAAGATCTTTTGAATATGTGATTGAAGATAAAAAATTCCTGAATGGAATTGCTAAAGAATAGTGAAGTTTCCAACTTAAAAAAAGTTATAACATTATTATAGTTTCATCCAAAAAACACCTAAACATATGGCCCAAGATCAATTACATCCAAATTTTTGATTGTGGATAAGCTTTCAAGATCTTTTGAATGAGTTATAACACTCCAAACTCTAGCCAAATGTTCATTTGGCTGTTTTAGATGACTAAAAGTCTACCATAGAATTCTTGTCATTAAATTATTGGAAATCTTAATCACTGTTCAATTTTTGTAGAATTTGAATATGACTTTTTTTCAACTATCTCACTAAGTTTGGGTTGTCAGATCTTTCATAAAAATATTTCAATCATCAATATAACAAAAATTAAATTGAAGAATATTATTCAATCAATACAAAATTTCATAATCTCATGAACTAATATTCAATATTAATGTCAAAGAAAGTGGTTTAAGAACACATTTTTAGACAAATTTATTACTATGGTGTTAAGATTACAATTGTAAATGCAAACTAGTAGATTCTAATTGTAAACATCAAATCTTAACCATCATCACATATTTAAACTTATCTCAATTGACATAAAATTTCAACTTAAAAAAAGCTTAAGTTGTAAGATATTTAATGGAAGTTTTTTATTCTCTTTTAATCTCATAAAATTAATGAAATCACTCAAAACATGCTACTAGGTGTTGATTTACTCTTTAATTTTGACATTTCATAAAATAGTCTTAACATTTTTTATATCTTTAATAGAAAAGTTGTTGGCATTCATTCAAGAATCACAAACACACATCAATCATGTGACATTAAACAAGCAACATCAAGATATAACGTGATTCATCACAAAGGGCAACATCCACGAGGAAAGTGCATGAGTGAGAGTGTACTGAATGTCTTGTGGAATACACAAATCATGGAGATAAATATTCCAGCACTGAAAACCTTTTTTATTTTTCTTTTCAAATGACTTAAATAAATTGCCAAAAGTTCACAAATTTCAAAAAAGTTGTCAAACATTCAAAATTTGCATTCATGATAATGAAAAATTGATATTGACTTCTAGTTAGTTTGTTGGATTTAATTCAAAATTATAACCACAATCACTTTTTACAGTTTTATTTATACTAAGTTTGAATAATTCTACCAAAAAAATTGGAAAATTTATTATTATCAAAATAATACTTTTTAAAATTTCTAATAATGAATTTCTTATAAGAATGTCTAGTGATTGAATAAATGATGAATATAAATTCAAGTGTTGAAAGATGCAACAATCCATAAATTAAATTCATGACATCAATTTAAATAGTTAATTAACTATCAAGTTTTAACTCCATTGTAAAAAAAATTGACAAACTAGGGAAATTAGTAAAATCTATCACTTGATGCATAAAACTATCTTTGAAATAATATACTATTCAAATTAAAAAAATTCAAAAAAAAATAGACATCAGCACTTTAAAGATTAAAATTATGCTCTATCCATAACTTCACATCATCTCCAATTCGATCCAATAATACTCAAGACTTAAATCACATTTTATGCACCACAAGGTTTAATCTTGTAGAATCTTAGGAACACCTTGATTACTCAGTTCATCCAAATCTTCTCAAGATTGAGCCATTTGATTGAGCTACTAAGTACCTATACTCCTTGATCCAAGTCATGTTTTTTGTCAAAGTTGAATCATATGATTGTAGTCAAGAAGATATGTTATTTTTTGAAATTAGTCATATCATATGTCAAGATTTTTAATGTGTTGGAGTTGATAGCTGTCATTATCTTAATCTAATAGAGGTGCGACAACACAAAAACATCATATTTTGAAATTATTTGTTGAAGCTAGGTAACGTGATTTTAGTTTTTTTTATTGATTGTTCTAAGCAATAGAGATGCATTATTCTTTTCAACTACAACATTTTAAAAAGATTGGAAGTTATTTTAAGATGTTGGAGCTAAATGAACATAATAATTTAACATATGAGAGCCATAAAAATTTTTTAATGCAAAAACTTCACAAAATTGAAATGAATTTTTCATAGGTTCTAATTTTTGAATCTTAAAATCCATAGTGTATGAATGTATTAGTGGTAAAATCAATCCAATAGTCTTTCATGGTTATTTTAATCATGAATAAATTTAGCTAGTTTTGACCAAAATTAGTTTTTAAATTTGTATTTGGCGGAATATCTAAAACTCTTCTAGTAATCATAAGTTATTTGTTGTAAGTTATGTAGTTATAGCATCATTATTTATCTCTTATCAGAATTTAGATTTCAAATCTAGAAATTTTCTTACAACATAATAATTTTTATTGGTTTTATCAAAGAGAATAATTTTACTGAAGAGATTGATTAAACTAACTCTAAACTTTTCTTAGTGTGAAGTTGTTGTTTTGGAAATTTCAAGATCCTCATGTTATATTGTCATCTCACTTAGGAATAAAAAAGCTTCTAGAAGATCTAGATAGCTCAATAACATGTTGTCATGTGCTTTTGTTGTAAAAATTAAAATTAAAATTTGTAAAAAGATTAAAAACTAGTTATCATGAGTTGTCATCATAATTTTTAAGTTAGAGAGGTAAAATCACATTAGCAAGTTCAAAGAGATATTTGTGTGAACAATTATTATTTTTATTTAGAAAGTGCTGAAATTTATGATATTCGATGGAGTATTAATGAGATTTGATGTTGAATAATGAGTGAATAAGTGTATGAAAGGATGTTTGTTTTAACATTTTGTTTAGAATAAAGTTCATTCAAAGATTAAACATAAATTTTGATGACGAGAAACTTCAAATGATTAAACTCTTTCTTATATATATGCTTCAAACACATACACAAAGATAATTGCTTTTTCCCATCATCCAATCCTCTACTAGTGGATTGATGACATTCTGAATGTATCTAATAAGCACACGGATTGTTGAAATGTTGCTCTAACTAACACATTAACTAGCACATTCAATTCTTATCCAACAATCACAAGGATTGATGACATGTTGCTCCTAATTAAAACACTAATTAACATAGAGATTACTGATATGATCTTATATACTTAATTTTTAGAAACTCTACTTCATCTTCAGTAATCTTTATTTTAGTTCTAACTAACTAAAGATGGTTATATTTACACACAAGCATGTACATGAAAATTAACCTTTTAGTGATAAGTTATATAAATCATGATAAGTTATCAAAAGCTTGTACATGAAAATTAACCTTTTAGTTATAAGTTATATACATCATGATAAGTTATCAAAAGATCATCAATGGTAGATTTAAAGGAATATCAACTCAAAAAATATATAATTTTTTTTTTTTGATATTAACTTTGAAGTCAATAATTGCTCAAGCATCCAAAATATTGATTGAAAATGAATATGATCTTTGAATGTTGCTTGTTTTGATGATTTTATTGCTCAATTGATTTGACAAGAATAGCTTTTAAAAAAATGTGAAATGAAACCAAAGTTCAATTAAGAAATAATAACAATATATCAAAAGAATTTTTTCATTGGCGATATTATTTTTGCAAAAAAATTTTGAAATAAAATTAAACCATTTTAGTTTCAAGTTATTTTTATCAATTTCAAACTTCAAATACGGAGGATTGAATTAAAATAGAGCTATTAATATTCATAAATAAGCTAGTGTGAAAAGAAAATGAGTAATCATTAGTCATTTTGCAATAAATTAGATTTTAATATTAACATCAATGAAAGATAGCATCCACTTAAATGAGATTGATTGTGAAGAAAATGACCAAAATTTTGCTTGAAATTTATACAAAATTAATCATTTATTATGCTCAATACTCAAATTTATATTGATTGTGGCTTAAAATGATGATTTTTCTAAGATAGATCATGACAAAATAAATATTTGATTTAGATTTAGATTTATCAATAGTGCAAAAGATTGATTGCCTAAGCAATCAACGCTTGAAATAAAGCAAACATGATTGATTTTTAAGCGTCAAAACAGTCTAGCATTGTGTATTGATATTTTTTTATTTTCATCAACATAACACAAGGAGCATATGATTGATGATTTATGTTATTATATTGTTATTATCATGTCACTTTTATTGCTTCATTGTCATGTATAAAAAAATTTGAAGTATCTTGTTGATACATGGTTTACTATAAAAATATTATAATAACCTTTACTTCCTACTTTTTATTTGATGTAGCAGAGATTGACAAAGATAACAAGCATTTTGGCTTTAAAGATAGATACAAATCTAAGGATAAATTTTTAGAAAGATAGTCTGTTGAATATGTGCTAATAATGGTCAAGTTGAGAAGGTGTGCTATGTAAATAACAAAGCTGATTATATTTTTACCAATGTGTCTTTGATCTTAATGAGAATGACTTGCTTGACAATTGAATACAATGATAAAAATATACTATATGAAATTTATTAGAGATTTTTGATGATGTATGGATATAAATAAATGTTCATTTTTAATGCATTTATTACATTAAATTTTTTATGTTATTAGTATCAAATAATTCAATTTTTATTAAAAATCAATAATCTTGTACAACAAAGATATTGAACACTTTAAAGATTAAATTTTTTAATAATATAAAACGTAATTTGAATAAAATCAGATATAAATTTCATATGAAATTTAAATTCAATGAAATTTTAGATTAAAAAAGTAAGTATTTAACAAAGGAGTGATTGAAGTAAGAATAAGTGATAAAATTATGTTTAAAAACACAAGTTAGAAATTTAATCATGCTTAAAAACATGTATCATATGTGATGAAGTCAATTTTATTGAAATTTATGTTTAGATTTCTCATGTATAAAATTGTAGTTTATAAGACATGAAAAATTAAACATTTCAAACCGCTTGATTGAAGTTCGCTAGGTATAATAAGCTTGAATTTCTATGAACTTCATGTTATGAACAAGCATAATATGAAACTTTATAGTGTTGAAATTCACAATTATAAAGATTATGTTCATAGTGTTGGTTGAAAATTATTTCAAAAAGCTTACAATATTCAAAATTAAAAAATGTATCATATATTTATTATAAATTTTATAATATATTTATGACATTCAAGACTTTTGTGGATTTATTGTGACACAATAGCCCTTACAACTAATAAATGTTGGTTGGTCAAAGTTGAGATGTAAACCAAAAAATAAATAAAGAAATTCACATATTAATAATGAATAAATATATAATTTTAAGGAATTTAATTCAAGTATGAAAATTTTACTTTATGTTCCATCACAATTTATATTTTTTATATCCACAATTTTTTTTGAAGATATAAATAAAAAAATTTGGAAAAAGATGTTGAACTAATTTCATTTATGAGCAAATTTTGAGCTAGTCAACAACATAATGTATTTTGATAAATTTTCTTTTCTATTGCAATTTATTTTTTAACATATTTTTAATTTGGACACAAATATATGGCTGATATTAATTGATAAATTTTTTTTGCTGTATGATTAAACTTCTTGTATTTAAAAATCTATCATCAAATTGCATCCAGTATTCAAAAAGTGTGAATTTTGTTGAATATGATAATGTTGTGTTGAATTGTATACCTTAAAGCTGGCTAATTTATAAGGTTTTTGTTAGAAAAATATTTTTTATAAATTCAGATCATGAATAAAACAAAGAGATTTTGAGACAGATCTTCATTTAGAAATATAGTTGAGAAGAAAGTAATCATAACAAATTTAAGTATATGATATAAAAACTTCTGCTATAAATGCAGCATATTTTTAAAAAACATGATATGAAGTAGCAAATTATTGTTGTTGAAAGAAGCAAGTTTTGCTTCATAGCAAGTAAATGTACAAGCTTATAAGCAATCGAGAAATTGTCACAAAAAAATCTTTCAATTTGGTGTATTGGCTAGTAACGTGACATAAGAAAGATTTATGTACTTCAACAAAGTTTATTCAAATGTAGCTTATATGCTACAATTTGATTTTAAAATTACTATATCTCTATACAAAAGAAATAGTCATCCAATCTGTGATCACGTTGCTATGATGATGTAGATGAACATGAAGAATGATTTAAAATATGAGTTTCAAAACAAATTATATGTGATCTAGCTAAAGATTTTGCTAAATTTTTGCATCAGATGCTAATCTCAATTCATAATCATATGAATACAACATGTTATCAAGTTCAAAATTGTGACTTAATTGTCTAAGATTCTTGACTTTCTCTTCAAAAGTCAAGAATCTTGTTTACTTTTTTCATATAAGATTTCACTATGATCCAAAGCACTGCATTTTATATTTGAGTAGATTCAAATATATGATTGTTTCTTAACTCATTTTTTCATTCAAATTTCTTCCATTTTCCATTTATCATCAATCATATGTAACAAAACACACAACATATATCAATGAATGCATATCAAACACATAGATTTCAAATATGCAACCAACAAAAACTTAACAAATCTATGGAAAGTAACAAAAACCTTTATTTTGTACATATCTTGAGTTTTGCCACACAACTAGTTCACATTTTAATATTATACATGCATCTCAGATATAATCAAAGTCTATCAAAGCTTTGTTTAAAACACTTTTATTCAATGCTAAGAATGCAAGAATTTACATATTGAAAGTGATCTCATAATTTTTGTATGAAGCTTGATAATTTCAAATGTAACAAAATCAGGTACTATATTGCCACATGAATCAAATATATTTCTTAAATCTTTCATTTTTTCTAATAGTAATGTTACTTTTGCATGCAAAATACATACAAATTACATTCATTACTAAGATCAACTAATATATAAAAAAATTTATTCATCTTTGTAAATACTATATACAAATTTCACAAATTATCTAATGATAAAGATTTTATTCAAAAATCATTTTGTAGATGGCAATAATTAAATTTCATAAACAAACAATTTTGATTCACTTTTAAGTCAACATCTACAGGAGAGTACATGTATATTATGAAGTTCTGAAGTTTTAAAGGCAAAATGTAACTCAATTCCAAATACTTAGTGGCATCTAACTCATGCAACTTAGTTGAGTTGAACATGAACTGGAGTTAATCCAAAACTCAGAATTAAACAAACAAATTTTCCCTTGAATCATGTTGAGGAAACAATAATCTTCGTAACCTATATAATTACTTAGCAAAAAAGTTCTAGAAGAAAACATGATAGAAGAACTCTCTAAAAATTAGAGTTTACTAGGATTAAGTCGTAATCAATACATGATAGAGTATTAATATAAAGATTTAACTTAGATGCTAGTAAATTCTATCTGTGCTACTCATGTGAAACCTGCATAGTAACACAATGTTGCCTAAACTCTGCAAAGGAATAACTTTGGTCAATGCATCAATTGGATTAAATTTACGATCAACTTGAGTAACTAAATCTTCTTATCATATTATACATGTACAATAAAGTGATATCTGATGTTGATATGTTACATTCTACTAGCCATCATTTGATTTGCAAAGTACTTTGACTATCACAATGAAAAATTACAATGAATTGTTTCAGTTTCATCTTAGTGGTAAATTTATCTAACCAAAAAGCTTACTTTTCCATTGTTGTCGCTGCTAAATATTCTTCTGTTGTAGACTAAGCTACGCATTTTTCCAAAAGAAATCTCCAACTAATGCTTCCATCATCAAGTGTAAACACATACCCAATTGAAGATATTTTCTGATCTAGATCTTGTTCATGATCACCATCAACAAATCTTAACAAAAATTTAACATTGTCTAATAAATCATCAAACAATAAGCTATAATTCTTAGTAATCCTTAAATACTTTGAAATCTGTTTCACTACTTCCAAAAGAAACGGATACAAATACATCTCTTGATTCCACATGTATCTGCTCACATTATACATCGCTAAAACAATATCATGCCTTGTGCACACAATCAAATACACGGTGCTGCACATAGCTTGATCATAGAAAACACATGACATTTTTTCTTTCTCAATTACATGGGTTTGACATTTAGCTTTGAAAAGTTTGAAATGTGCTGCCAAAGGAGTCCATACTTTTTAAAATAGTACCATGTTGAACCTTTCAAGTATACGTCAAATCTGCTTGTCTCATTGAATTATAGTTTTTTCTTTCAAATCTTTATGAATGCTCATCTCTAATATACTCTTAAAGTCATCTAAATCTTTCATCTTGAATGCAAACTTCAATTGGTTCTTGCATCTATCAACATCATATTGATATTTTGCCAAAATGAACATGTCATTCATTTAGAATACTAGAATAAAAAGATTAAATTATTCAACTTTTACATATAGACACAAGAATCATATAAACTCTGTGAAAAATCTTCTGACTTCATGAACTTGTCAAATTCTGTATTTCACTATCTAGAAACTTGCTTCAATTCATATAATGATTCTAGCAATCTAAAAAGCATCTTCTCCTTACCTTTCACCTCAAAGCTAATTGATTGTTTCGTGTAGATTTTTTTCTCTAAATTTTCATAGAAAAATGTTGTAACTACGTACATATTATTCCTAACAAGACTAAATGTCATAACCATTGCAAATATCAGACATATTGTAACATCAAAATTTTGCTTTATCTTTTTCAAAGTTTCTTTTTGTCTCATTAATCACATAATAGTCACACTTCCCCCTCAACAGCTTTTGTGAATGGAGGCTTATCTTTGTCACAAGCATAAGAACTTTCTCATTGATTTCATTGATCTGGGCTTATTGGTAGAAACATCTTCATACACAATAACCTTACATTGTATTGGATCTCATAGCTTGTAATTCTTTACACCACTAGCATATCCAAAAAAAATCAGTTTTTAGATGTAAGGTTGAACTAAGTCTTATTCTCCTGAGGTATGAGGATATAAATTACATAACCAAACATTCTCAAACAACTATAATTAGCAATCCGTTTGTGCCTAAATTTAAACGTGTCAAAGAATTGATTGCACTAGAAGAAGAAATGTTTATCAAATAAACAACAGTATCGTGAACTTCAGCTCAAAATTCATATGTATACTAGATTGATTCAACATATTGAGCACCTTCTCCCAAATAGTTTGATTGAATCTCTTAGGATCAACATTTTGTTGCCGATTATAAACAATGATGTGATGATGAGTGATTTTCTACTCTTTGTAATAATTCCAAAACTTTTCAAAAAAAGAAGTCTTGTTGCATGTAAATACCTCATCTTGTATCCAGATTGAGTGTCAACTTGGACATTCCAACTTTTGAAAGTTGTAAACATCTCAGATTTCTATGTGAGAAAATAAACTCACACAAACTTTGATCATGATTAGCTTAGGTATAACTAACTCTAGCTACGGAATACTAAATTTATCTAGTTTTGACTAATTTTATCTATAATGTTCATATTTGGAAAAATAATTAAAGGTATTATAAGAATTTTAGTGAGCATTACTATTTTGTTTCTAACAAAAATCTAGATTTTGGAAAAAAAGACTTTAACAAGTTTTGATTGGTTAGACAAAATAAAGAAAATGTCATTAATTATAGTAATTTTATAGTTAACTCAGTGCCAAGTGAAGATTCTAGAACTTTGAAAATTGTAAATGGCATGTTGTCACCTCAATCTAAGGGCAAGGAAGCTTCTAGAAGGTTTAGGTAGGCAAATGACACGATGCCAAGTATTGAAATTATTCAAACATATTTAGGTTTATTTTTGTAAAAGTAAATTTGATGATAATTATCATTTGTTATTATGATTAGATCTCATGTTTATATAAGTCGAGAGATAAAAAATAATCTCTCTAGCAAATTTTGAGAGTTCATTGTATGAGGATTTGTTTCAATGAGTGAAAAGTTTGTGTGAAAAGGTTTTTAGAACATAGTCAAGTTGAAAAACTTTACCTTCTACAATCATGATGAACTTTCACAAAGTCATCTGAGATAGATCTACGTGACAATCAACTCGGAGATTACAGGTCAATGCACGTTGGACCTCATCAAACATGCGAATTTCATAGATTTAACATCCTCAATCTTATAGGGTTGATCATTTTCCATAAGCACTAACCCATTTGACATAGAATTTTTTTTATATAAAAGTCTAATGTAATATACGTGATAAATATAAGCATTTTCTAAAATTTGTATATCACAAAAAACCTCAAGTGAATTGCATTGAACATACGTCTAGCATCATATGTCATCATCCAACAAATCATTTTTCTCCTAGTCAAAATGTTTCGTCACATTTGACAATGGAAAATCATCAGCCTTAATCTTCACGTGACTGTCCTTGTTGGCGTGATCATTCTTGCCACATCACCAGCACATCAAAATATTCCTCTTAGGGATCTTATACCTTGAACTTGAATCTAGTCTTGGATCCAAAACATCTTCCATCCTTGTCATTCCTTGAATATGACTGAACTTGAATCACATTTAATGCCGTACCAGAAAAGGTGAAAAAAGTAGATTATATCATCATTTTCTGATATAGATCATCCGTCAACAAAGCACTTACAACCTTCATTGTGATGATATGTTATCTCAACAAAGCAAAACACGTTATAGGGATTAATAAAATGTCGACAATGAACTAAAACAATGGAGAGCTTTTCTCTCATCAGATATATCCTCGTCAAGATTCTTCAAATCTATTACAATATCATCAAATGCCTGGATATGATTATGTATCTTGGTGCCATAATCTTTTATTTTATATCTCATGAGCTTTAAAGATACATACAAACTGTTTCTCAGTTCTTTGTGATGAAATTGACGTTCAAAAGTCTTGAACAGTTGAGTTACCTCGTCATATTTTTTCACCTGCTTCAAGATCAAAGGTTATAGATGAAAAATGATGATACTCATGACCAATACTTGATGGTCTTTTTATTTGCTAACGTTGAAGGTAGCACATTTTGCTCTCAACATCATGTCAATATCCTTCAACTTCCTCTTCATTTACCTTTTCCAAAGTTGTTAGTCACAATGTCCGTTGTACTTAGCAATCTCTTGATGTGACAAGAAGAAAATCTTCAAAGCCAAATTGATGGCTAGAGGTTTCACGTAGGAGAAAAGTGTGAACTTTAACGAAGTTTTTTCAATTTGTAGCAAAATATGCTACAACTCGTTTGGTATGTGCACTAGCTATGATATTTAGTCTTGTTATGGATCAGATGTACATAGTTACAGCATTTTTCTATGCATATTTAGAATAAAATATCTACTTGAGACAATCAGTTGGCTTTGAGATGAAAGGTTAAGAGAAGTTGGTATGTAAATTGCTGCAATCACTATATGAATTGCAACAAACTTCTAGGTAGTGAAATACGCGATTTGACGAGTTCATGAAGACAGAAGGTTTTTTTCACAAAGTATGTATGATCTATAAGAATACATGAAAATAATGAATAATAAAATTTTCAATCTTATTATTCTAGTACTATACGTGGATGACACGTTCATCTTGGCAAAGAAGACATTGAGAAATGCAAAAACCAATTGAAGTGTGTATTCAATGTGAAAGATCTGGAAGTCAAAGAAAATATTATCGATGTACATTCATAGAGATTTGGTGAAGAAGAATTTTTGATTGAGTCAAGTCAAGTATGTTCAACATGTACTTGAGAGATACACGTAAGATTAAATAATTATGGACTCCTTTGGCATCACAATTCAACATCTCTGCAGCTCAATGTCCAACCAAAAAAATTGAAAATGAAAAGATGTCAAAGATGTGTTCCCTATGACAAAGCCCTTTGTAGCTCATATATTTGACAATGTACACAAGATCGAATATTGCTCTAGCACTGAAAAAGTTGAACAGATATATGTCCAATCTAGTAAATGTATATCTTGATTTTTTTATTGAGTTTCATTGCGTGTGTTTGTCACAAACCTAACAAATCATGTATTTTTCATCTTACAAAAACTGAACAAATGTAAATCAAAAAATATTTTAAATAAATTATTTCAATAATATTTTTTTCATATAATACTCAAAATTTCATAGAAAATTTCTATAAATCTAAAAAAAATTAATTTATTATTTTTTAATAAATTTTTTTTCAAATTTCATATATTATTTATATATGTCAATATATAACATAAATAAATAAAAAATTATAAAAAATTTAATATTTGAGTCTTGCTTGCTTTTGTACATATCTTATATATGTGTAAATATCAAAAATATCACTTAATGATTTTTCATATAATTTATCAATAAATTTGAATTGTTCATACAAAAATAAAACTTAACTATCTTAACACACTAAAATCTACAAGAACAAGGCTGTTTTTCTCTAAATTGTTTTAAAAGCTTTAAAAAAAAAAAACTGAGATAAAATTTACAAAAAATTTATACAAAAATTTAATCAACCAAATAAAATATGATCACTTAAAAAAATTTATAAACATAAAATAATAATTTATGTGTTTAAGATTTTATTTTATAATTTCTACACAAAATGAATTAAGGAGTAGATTGTTAGTCACTATAATTGTTTATTTTGACTTAGGTAGTTTAATTTTGATTAAGATTCAGATTAAACAGTCACTTCAGATAAAAACTAGCAAACTCTCTTGACAACCTTCTTAGGTTTTAATCTATAAACAAATTTTGATTTTACCTGGATGTAGGCGACAATGGCAAATCACATATCTTTTGTGTAACCGTTTTTACATATGCTTGTGTATGCTCGTGGATTCTTGTTTTTTTGTGATTCACCTGACAAACTTCTCATCAGTTCAAAATTGTATTGTAAATACAATTTTGTACAATTTGATCTGTTAAATTGATTTAATTTATGAAATCAAAGTCAAAATTTTAATTCAACTTTAGAACAAAATCAACTCATAAAATAAAATAATGTGTTTCATTATGATTTTTTACACAATATGAAATTTAAAATGTAAAATTTTATTGAAAACTTAACAAAAAAACACATAAATTAAGATATTCATGATTTATAATGATAGATCAAAAAAATTTGCATAAAATCCATAATAACGAAAATTCTTTACACCCAAAATTTATTAAGTGAATAGCTAGTTTTTCTCAAAGACAAAAAAATGTCATCTACTCACTCAAAATCAAAGTAATTGAAATAATTTTACTAGCTAAAAATATATAAAACAATTGATTTATTGATTATGCAAGATTATATTTAAAATAGCAAAGACATAAAATTAAATATAAATATATCAACTGTCAAGAGTTGATTGTGGAACTAAAAAAAATAGAAGAAATCAACAAAAAGTTAAAATGATTATCTTTAATGATAAGTATCTATCAATAGATTTAATTTGTGTGATCTAATCATATTATTTTATTATTTATGTCATCAAATAAATTCATGAAGGTATCACATTAAAAAAATAGCAAATTTTGAAATATCTATTTTTTTGAAATAATTTTACTTAACACTATATGATAAATATTATTGATTTTCATATGACGTGATCAATTTTCATTTTATAATTCAAAAATTTTTTCATTTTTGGCTTTTTTTTCCTAAAAATCATATCAATCAAATTACAATTTATGCATAATCTTTTAAAATTTATATATTTGTTGAATCACATTCATTAATACATTTAATAGTATCAAAAGTCAAAATCTCTAAAATCAACTTAGAACTTAATTTAATTTAAGCTTAGTATCAAATAAAAATAAAATCAAGAATAAATTATATTTATTAGAAAACTGATAAATCCAAAGGCGTATCTCAGGATATTATTTCATTAAGGATATGCAATTTTTTAAAATTATTAAAAAAAATTTAAGATTCTTAATATAGCGTAATATATGAAATATCAAAGTTGTCAAGTTCTTGAATATATGCAACAATTTTATGTCAAACTTTGTTAGTTTCCGTCTTAAGTTACTAATTTATGTTGAATTATATTTCACAATCTATATAGGATAACTACGGACATGCTATATATATTTTATAAAAACACAAAAACAACGAGAAACATTATATCATATGGTGTTCGTACCCGAACAGTGTAAGCGTCCATGTATGAATTGATCCCATTGTCCATCGCAAGGCCTCTTTATATAGGGCGGATTCCGTATGTTACTTATCTCAACAAATTGATCCCATTGTCCATCGCAAGGCCTCTTTATATAGGGCGGATTCCGTATGTTACTTATCTCAACAAAATAAGGATAATTTTGAAAAAAAGAATATGGAATATACGGAACTTCACAGTTTTCGGCCGAATCTTAACCTAACGTAAAATCTCATATTTTAAAATCTCATATTTTCGGTCGAATTTGACGGCAATGTAATACACCTTCGATAAAGAAATGGATGTTATTTTCTATTTGTGAATATATTTTTCCCATTTTAGCACTAAATTAATCACTTTACACCTTTCGAAAGTGGACAAGCTAATTCTCCAAACTCCATGAGTGAATTAAATCTATTCTTAATACTTGGAATAAGACTTTTCAGTCAATAGATTTTTGTGAACCCAGAACATTGACTTCTTATTGTTCTTAGTTCACAAAAAGCAAAAGCTCTTTGTGTTCTTTCATTATTTTATCCATGTTTTTTTGTTTTCAAGAAAGTTTGAGACTATCTTAATATTTTAAAAGACTTCATAATGTTCTTAGTTCACAAAAATCAAAAGATGTTTGTGTTCTTTCATTATTTTATCCTTGTTTCCAAAAAGGTTTGAGACTATCTTAATATTTTAGAACAAGGTAAACAAGATCTAGTGTTTTCAAAGCTACAAATTCTTGAGGTAAGCAATGAGTCAAAAGAGTAGAACCTGCCTGGTTGAACTTATCATGTCTCACCCTTAAGTTTTTGTTGAGTACCAGCCACCTAGATTAACAAAGGCATGGTCACAAATTATCACCGCAAATTTTTAATTGAGTACTTCTAGTTTCTCGGATAAACCCACCTACATCAACAAAGAAATTTTCACAAACCTTCATTCAAAGTTTTAATTGGGTGACTCTGTTAGTTTCTCTAGTAAACCCACCTAGATAACAAAGACTTTTTATTTTTTTTGAAAATACGGAACTTTCTGAAAACGAAATACGACAATCGGACTCTCGAGTTCTGTATTTAGAGAGGCTGTCCATCGCGCCGAACACCACATACTCATAGAAGGCCAGCAGCCTGGTACACATGAAGCGACGTGCGTCAGCAAATAATGGGCATGAGTTGAGATCGCGAGATGCATCAGCTGCATGAGAAGGACAAGGCTCCCTCGTTCAACGGGAAGTGTGGGAGAAATAAACAGTCGTAGATATATCACACTGTGAGCAGATATGAAGGTCAGAGACTACGGGAGAAGAAATGTGTGTCAGTTACCTGTCAATTCTCGGGAAGTGTGACAAATTGAATGCGTTATGGTAAGTCAAACCAAACGAGCAAAGTGCCGTATTTAACACTACGCCGTGAACGAGGGTATTGTTTTCCTGTACTCTCCATTCTTCTCGTCCTGCGAGAGGTCCGCACTCTGCTCTCGCTCTCGCTTTCGGTCACATGAAAGTAATTTGTAACTGTGAACACCATCCCGTCCACTGTAGATGAGAATCTTGCTCCAAAAGTGACAAGGTCTCTTATTCAGAAACATTCCTTTCCTAGTGGAGAATTTAGCTCACCAAGCTAGAATTTAAAAAATCTGCAAAAGTGGAACGAGAAACTGTGGTAGCATCATCATATGGAGGAATAGTGAATGGAATTTTTAATAATTTCTCTGGTCAGTCAAAGTCGAACACATGTAGCAAAAAACTTGCCCTGCTGTAAGTTAGCCGGTCTCCAACGTAAAAGGCTTCTCTTTAATGGCATATTTTTTAGGAAGTCACGGTACGTGCTTCCTTTCCTCATGAAGCTATATTGGGAGTGTGGTTGCTCAATCTAAGTTTTGATTGAAAGTCTGGAAGGACAGAAGAATATGTCGTTGCGTAGGTAGAGTACTTTTGAGCCGCTGCATAGTGAGTGGCAGTTGACAATCCGCAAGAAATTTCTGGCAATAAACATGGCGGACTGTTGGCTCGGTAGCGAGCAACGTCCGCCATAGCTTTAGAAGACACACAGGCGTCAACCATCAAAACATTTCCACGGAGATTGCACAAGCGTCATTAGATCTGTACATTTCGAAATCCAATAATCGCACACTGTCCTTCGGGTGTACACTGACTCTACAGAGTATTCCTCTCATCTCCTCTCCTCTCCTCGCCATCAAGATGTTGTCCCGTCGCCTGAACATCGTAGCAAAGACAAAAGCTCGTAGAGCCCGAGCATTCCGAACCTCCCCGCGTATACGTTAGCCGTCCGCGTCTGCTTTCAGCGCGCTGAACGTTTTCAATGCGGCCTCTGCTTTCCGCGACCTCCCATTTTGAATGTTCTTTTGATCGGTCGTACTTCAAGGCGGCTTTGGGACGCAAGGTAAGCGGCCTAGTGCTCATGAGCACGTGGTTTGGGGACTCACTGCGGTCGACTGCCGTTAAGCGTTACGAAGTGAAGGTTGATCCATTGTATATCGAGGGGGCCGTGGGACGCAGGTTAAGCGGTCTGATGCTCATATTTACTCGGTTCGGGGACTCACCACGGTCGACTACCCTTAAGCGTTACACACTGAAGGTTGATCGATTGTATTTCGAGGGGGGAGAGACGTAGTTTAACTGGGCTATTGCTCATTTTCACGCGGTTCGGCGATTCACTACGGTCGACTACCCGTAAGCGTTACGTTGTTTGTAAAGGTTTCTTTTCTTTTCTTTCCGCTTGTAGACTGAGACAGGACACGTTAGATATCCGATCGTCGTTTGTTTGGGATATTCTCGGATCGAGGCAGTCATTATCGACGTGTGCCTTGCGATCCCCCAGAAGGCCATGCTCGGACATCACTAACTAGATCATGGAAATCGTGTAGCGTGAACGCATCACATTCCTCTTCTGGAAAGTGGAAAGGTTTGACGCAAATTGCGCAACTCTACTCGCTTTCTCCCGAGTACCTGTTGTACTCGAACCAATTTTCGGAACAGAATATATTTTAAATTTCGGAATACTAGTTCGTTGGCCCGGAAGGCATATAATCCGGTACAATGTACTCTTCTACCAATAAACACATTTGCAGGCCCTTCTTGGAGTATAAACATGGAATAGCTCCATCCATTTTGACCTACCACCAAGGAAGTAAATACACATTTACACCGACCTCTATCAGTGGGGACTAGGCATGTTTGTATCTCAATAATGAGATTGATTGTTGGTCATCTTCAATTGAATCTACAGGGACCACATTGACCACGGTATGGAGGTGAGACCGCAGACCTAAGGCTGCACTCAAATCCAGGAAAGAGGAAAGATAATCATGACGTTATACTATGTCTTCAACAGGCGGTGGTTTCAAAATGGCTCCAAACTTCCACTTTATGTCATTACATTTCTGAAACTTCTTCTATCCACTCTTCCCATACCTACAGTGCTTGCTTCATGGCTTTCGAGTGAAGCGGAAATAATATTCTATGTTTCTTCTACGGTTTTAGACCTCGGTTTCATGAGTTTATAATGTAGCGTGGACTATTCACTTTTTGGATTTTATTTTTTCCTCCTCTCTTCGAATATCTGGCAAGTCATCTAAATCTTGCTCCCACCAGTAATATGTTTCTCCAGAACATCCCCTCTTCACGCATCCAGTCCCCTTCATCTGCTTTTCCTTTGTCCCATTGGTCGCAGCCGTCTCCATATTCTTTAGAATAGGAACATTATGAGATTAGTTTTTTTAATGTTTTTTTTTTTGGAAATAATTGTACCGATTTATGAAGCCTTGTGTCCCTGTTCAGTCAAAGGGCGAGAGGTGTTCCTAACTACTGTTTCTTTTAAAACTAATATGCAGCCGACCTTTATATTCTTTTCGGTGGTCGTAGCCGCTGTTCACCATTCTGAAATCTCATCGCATTCAGTTCAGATCTTGTAGCTGATGCGCATGATATTCAGGTGGAAAATTTTTGTAATGGGGCAAACTGCCTTGAGATGGAGTTTGAGTTAAGATTCTATGATTCACTGAGCATAAAAAATATTGCCAATCATTAAGTGGGTCGTATCCTCGACAATGAACATTGGCATGAGGATATAACCTATGGTTGCTTTGAAGGTAAACTAGGAAGAATGAGAGGGAGGAGCATATATGGTCAAAAGGCTAGTAACTAGTAGCATTTGGTGGTGACACTATGTATTGCATTCTCTGAAGTTTGATCTGTCTTTATTGTTCAATTTTGACCAAATTTTTTCTTGCAGTTTTAGATAATGAGTTTTTCTAACAACCATGTAAACTATTATATCATTATTTTGATTTACGTCAACGCTGACAGATAGGGAACGGTTTGACCTGAATTTCTCCAAATAAATTTGGAGTTGTTTCAAGCTATAATAAGAGGTTTACTGCGCGAAAATTGTAAATTCATACTTGATTGGTTTCTACGTGCAGAAGACATAATCTCGTTGCAATTTACTGTGATTAAAAGATTGTGAATATTCTATTGCACACTACCTTTTCAAACAGATAACAGAATCTGTTGAACCAAGATGAAGTGGTCAAAAGTCGGAACACTGAGTCCTTGAATCTGAAAGCATACAATGTCAATCAATAACCTCATGGGAATGAAATGAATGTTTGATTATGTAAGCACATTAAGAAAACTTGACTTTAATTTCCTGAAATATGTTTATCTAGAAATAATGTATCTGGAGTATTTGAGGTCATGGGTTTTATGGTGAAACATGGCATTGTTTCATAATCCACAGGTAGCAAATCGCAAAAGCTTCATGCAACAGCTATTTACGTGCGACGTTCGGTTCAGTTCGTTTCGTCACTTTGGGTGATGGAGTACCGCTGGCCTCTACAATACTCACTATTCTTGTATTTGCTGCGCTCTTCCGCAAGGTGGAACTTATACGAGCTTCCCTTCATCTAATGTTGTAGTAAGACTAATATCGTGTACGCTGACTCACTTATAGTAATGGGCTTTAGTACTAAGTTACAAAAATCATCCGCACACCGATATCTTTCTATTTAGATAATCGTACCATAAAGATGTAAGCCTTCGGGGATAATGAGATATCGTGAAAAGAAGGTTAATTAGAAGGTTATGAGCTTTCTCAAGTGTCTGTTCATTGGGACCCACGAGTCTCGTATGTTTAAAAGATTTCGATCAACAGTTTTTAGTCCCATACACTTGACATGATCACTTCACTAGTTTTGCGTGTAGATGCAGTTCTCGTACATATTATTGCACAAGTACTGCCATAGGACATTCGAATTCATAAATATGAACATGCAAAACTGCTACGCCATGCATCATGTTGTGAACCATGCTCCGCTTCCTTCTTTTTTATTGTATTTATGCAATATGGCATGGCAAAACTAGATGGGAGTGTAGAGTAGGTCGAGATGGTCGGCAGAACGATAATTCTGCATTCTACCCACACAAGACGTTAGATCGACAGAAACACTTTCAGCACATGTAGGTAGCATCTAACTACAGTATGAGTTAAGCAGTTCACTATTTGATAAACAGATGGGTAGTACATAGCTGACAGTGAACATTTTAGAATACAGAAAAAAGGACAGGGTGATACTTTCCCTAAGTTTGCCTAAAACTTGATTTTTTGTACAATTCACTCTCCGGCGCTACTTCACACGGCACTTTAGGTTGAGGAAGATGGGATCGAGTTCTCTGAAGGTGGAGGACGCCCATGCAGCAATCTGCTCTGAATCAGATGTTTGAAGGCAGAAACAGCAGCTTCATGGAGGCCAGCATCCCTTGGAGGACCGAATCGCCTCAGCGGACCACCGGCCTGAGCACAACTTTGCAAAAGAAGTACAACTTGTGGTGCCAAAGAAGGAAAAGTTACTGCAATTTGAGCTACGGAACTGAGGACTTCTTGAAGGAATCTGGCACAACCAGCAACTTTGCTCCGTACTTGTGCCACGTGGGCAACAACCTGCAAATTTGAACTTTCAGTAGGCAGGACGTCAACTACAATTTTCTCAGTTCATTGTCGAGCCAGTTATTATAAAAATCTGGTCTAAGGTCTTCAGGCTATAAGAGGCAAATACTAATAAGCAGACTTTAATTTGATATTAATTTAAATCTTTCCTGAAGTAATCTAAAGTATTGCCCTCCTGACCATTTCAGCAAAATAGTCAAAATGGGAAAATTGGAAGAATTGTCTTGAGAGATTTTAGACCCACGCTACAAGAATAACAAAAGGCAGTAATACGTATGCATGACAGTCCATGCAGACGAGAAACAGCCAACTATATGAGTGTCGTGTTCCAGGTGAAGGATTGTTTGATATCCAGATTTACTAGAGGGGCCATAAAAAAATGTGTGCAAACGATCCGAGATGAATTTGCCTCCAGGGGATTGTGATGAAGATCTTTGACAAGAGAAAATGATGTTACATACCTGCTGGGCAGCTCTAAGGCTTTGTGGCAAATTAGGATGCAGGCTCGTCAAGTGAGCTGTAAGTACGGCAGCAAATACCTGCCGCTGCTGCTGAGACTGTTGGATTAGTTCCCCAATAAACTCCAAACACTGAACCATTGCTGGAACTCCCTCAACCATCACTGGTATGAGCCTTTGATCATAACCCTGAATCAAATAAGTTCTTACTATTAAGTCCAATAGAATACAACCGGAATGAGGCAAATAATGTGACGATTGGGAAACATTACTCTTATTCTCCCTCTTCATGGAATCGAAAAGTTTCAGGTAGAGGTGGATCCAAGCTGGGCTTATCCGAGATGGCCAACCTGGAAATGCAGGAGCTTGAGTAGCAGAGGACTCCTGTGAATAAGCGAGCAGATAGTAGCCAGAATCAGACATCGGGCTTCGAACAAAGGGCCCGGCCTCTCTTCATCCCCAAGATCTGGATTTGGCAAGCAGGCCTCCAGGAGAATCTGGCAGATGGCACTGCCATTGACAAAAGCATAATCAGCTACAGAATTGTTTCACACTGTAGGTCAACCCTACATCTGTGATTCACGTTGCTTTCAGAGACGACACAACTTATAGCACAAGAATGAACACAAAGCGGGAACTTGCAGGGCCAAACCTGTCTTGTGCAATCAGAGCTGCAGCAACTTCCTCTCGTTTAACACCGTCCCTTCCACCATCTGAAGCAGCCATCTGACATGTCCGTCGGTTGGCAACAAGGATCTCTTGCAAGAGATCAAGAACTGTTCCCAGCAGAGGGGAACGGAACACCTTGATATCACAAGCAATGAGCTTAAGTGGCTCTTCAGCAAGTCCACTTGTTGAAAGTCGCATCACCTTATTTTTTGTTTTCTCTGAAAGTTGTTTGCCGGGTGTAAATTTGGGATGATCGACCGGAGAATTTATAGTTGGAACGTTGAGCAGATCCAGAAGCACGGGCACCAAACGCTCTAAAGCTGACGACGGCAGGGAACGCCACCAGATGCCAAACTGGTCCTGCAGACATCGTGGACAAGTGGGATCGAGCAAGAGAGGTACCAACTCTTTCATCATGGCAACTTCAAGAGGCCACTCCACTCCTATACCAGCAAACTTCTCCAGTTCCTCAGTCGAATCACCGCCGGCACCAGGATGAGCGCTCAGAGAAAACGTACGCAAAATCCTCAAGGCGGGTAGTGGATTATGCATAGCAGCCTTCATTGTTGCCACAACAACTTCCAGAGAGAAACCCTTTCGATCTGTCTTTACAGGAACCGTCCCGTCACCAGAACAAGATACTGGGCTTTGAGCTGGAAGACTCGGCAGACTAGAGACTGCTTCAGCCCTTTGGCAATCTATGTCCATTGGCCCTGGAGACTCTACCCCGGATCCAACCACGTCCCTTTGAGACTTCTCGGGCGTAACAGAAGGTGTTTCATGAGGTCCCACCCACTGCAAATCCTCTGTAACAGGAACGTCTTTGGTGAAGGTTTGAAAAGCTGTGTTCGTTTTTTCCAAGTCCAGGAGAAGTGTATAGGCCGTAAATCTTTCTGGAAAAACGATTGAAGCCACACCGAGCCACTGCCACACCAATAGTTCTAAGTTTAGCTCCAACAACTCTGCAGACCTTCATCGCATTACTAAAAAATTACCAGGGTTTTTCAACTAATTCCTTGAATTATCGAGAATATGAGAGTGAAAGTAATCCTCAATGGCTTCGGCTTTAAAATGAGTAAAGAACAAATTATCCTCAGTTATCCTGCGTGAAACAGTAAAGCTTAGGGAGGAATTGATTACCTGTGGAAATAAATTCTCATAAGCTGGCCAGTTTGTTTCCATGTACATTAGCAGCTCTCGAAGAGGTAACCCATGAAGAAGATCCAGCCACCACCCTCCATCTTCACTGGCTTCAATCTCAATAGAAGACCCTTCATAGTTAGAGCCCCCAGCAATTCCCATGCTCCTTGCTATAGACTCTCGGCAAAGAATGTAGAAAGTGACGAGCGCAGTTGTTGCAAGAGAATTTCCTGCTCCCACTCCGTCAAACTTCATAGATCCTTCTCTGTGCGCATTTTCACGACTTCTTTTGCCAAACACTTTGCCTGACTGCGATAGCTTCGCGCTAAACTTGTGATCTCTCAGTATTGCAAGTCCCGGGGCCAAAGCTCCAATTAACGAGGCCCGAGATAAAGGACGCATGCGAAACCGATGAACACCTACCCTTGCTCTAGGTACAGAAACTGACAACTCAGTGTAACCTTGAATGATGGAAGGAAAAGCCTGGCATAAGCATAGATAAGATACGATCATGAGTCATGGTATTTGGCTACATGTGCGGGGAAACGAAAAGATCCCTCAAAACTCACCTTAAAGAACACTCTACTCATTAGTATGTACCTGGTGTAGTCTGGAGACTTTAGATACCGCACGCTACTGAGCAATGCTAATACGAAGAAACTCGGACCATCAAAGCGATGTAAACAAACAGAGAAGTCTGGCAATCTCATACTTACTGGATGGATGGGTTCATCAGCAATGGAAATGTAGTGCATAACTGTGTCAGAGATGTCTACGGCACAACGTGCAAAGGTCGTAGAATGTAGCAGCTGCTCGAGGCATTTCAGACCGTATAAGGTACGCCTCCTGAATTGCAAATAGTAAGTAGTCAATTCTCACAATCCGAATTAGACTACTGCAGTTCCTCATAAGAATCGATCAAGTATGTTCATCTGAGAAGATCAGAAAGGAAAGGTTTAAAGATAGTACTTGGGGGATGGAACTGGACCCTTCGGTCGAAGTGCTGCAGCAGCACTGGCGGCAGTGAAAGGATCAGATACCACTCCAGCAGCCACAGCAGCATCCGCGAGATCCTTCATGATAGCATTGTGTACGGTGACTTGAACACCAAGAGCTTCTCTCACGAACTACAGGTCGCATTCAACCAGAGTCAGAAAGGTAGAGCCTGCAAATTTATAAGCAACTAAATGCACCAAGTTCAAGAGTATGCTCAATAAACATGGCTATGGAATTCTATTCTGTGTTGTGGATCAGCAAAACGGACTTTACACATAGGAAATTTGTTGCCTACTGTACAAGATAACCACAAATCATCTCAGAAGTCTACGTCAAAGCATACAAGGAAAGGCAACGCATAAAAATACCGAGGCAACATCTATAAATCGCCGTTGCAAAAGCTGCACTGCTACCCACACAGCAAGCTCAACTTCCGGAGTAGACGCTGAACAGGGAGCATTGCCCAAGGCTGCTCGAAGCAAGTTTTCAACGCACTTATAAAGCATTGTCTTTGTTACGGGTCCAGATAACCCGGGAATTAAACAAACAAACGAGATACCAAGCTCCAGTGTACGTTCACAGACGAACTTATGCTTACTAGTCTGATCATCATCCCCATTGGTAACTGTATTTTCACTCGGGAACTCCTTGGATCCCCCCAGAACCCCCAACCAGAATTCGACCTGCAAACGAACAAAAAGCCGCCACTGATTTCACTTCCAGTGCTGTGGAAGCAACAACTTCACGGTCGTGGACAATATTCAACACACACAGAAACTGCACTAGTCGTCGAGCATGTTCAAAGTTCATTCCGTGGTGTCTCCTCATAGTCAGTGTTGAGGCACGAATAGTTACAATTTAGATGAACAGTTCGAACTTGATGATGTCGTTTCTAAAGTATTATGTAGGGGCGACAACGTCAACTACCGAAGTATATTGTGAGAATGCAGCAGTTATATCTAACCTTGGAATGCAAGAGTTTATGACACAATTCATGTTTTCCATCAACATAAACCAACTCACGGGCAACGACATCCAATGTACCCACAGTTTACTTGTACAGCCCAGGTCGACAACTAGGTAATTCAGCATAGACAGTTGAAAAATACCTCTTCGTGACCTGGTTGTAGATCACCAACACGTATTAATACACAATACAATCTCAGATGAGCATGGAGACGTCCACTCCAACCCTGCTTCTTCCAAGTTAACCGAGCATCTGCTAACAAAGTGTCTCTTACTCTCTGAGCAACTCCTTTACCGCTTGACTGGGAGGCAGAGGAGCTTCTATGATCAGAAAAAGTATCTTTTTCTTTGCCATATAGAGGAGGAGGAGCATGATGGCTTTCTCCATGCTTTTGACTAGACCCGAAGATAGAGAGAATCCACACAGAGGTTTTCTCCTTGGAAAATATCAATTTCGAAAGAAACTGAAGCTCGTCTTGAAAAATATCCATGGTTATCTGCAGAGCCATATCTGCTAAAGTGCATGTCTTCACGAGTGCATCCCTGCAAATCCCTGCAAAAGATGGACTGACATGACAAAAACTAGAGAGTGTCCGGATGACCATGCGAGAATATGAAGAACTAAGCGATTGAAGGTGTTCTTGCGAAAGAGCCCCGCTGTGCTGGCGGGAAAGGGGTATGACACCTGGACCTCCCCCTGCTTTCGCACCCGATGTGGATTCAGATGCATGAGGACTCCCGGGCTGGGTGTCATTCCCATCCCTGTGTCGAGTTAGAATATTTGCCAGAGCGAGAGCTCCTCTCTCAGCCTCTGCTGGATTATTGGCAAAAGTAGTCACCAATAAAGCACATCCGTTGCTTGCTGTCAGCAACCCTTTCACCAACTGCTCTGAAATGACGAATCACACAGCCAGAAATGTAAGGCAGCGTCAGTCTCTCCTGCATATCATGGAGAAAGTCATAAATTCGAATCATGATACAACAATTATATTTCCTCCGAAGAGCTACCACGTACAGTAGATGAAGCCGATAGCATAATTCATTCACAATAGGTAAAATGAAACCAAATAGTCGGGAAGTAAGAGACCTGGAGTTAGAAGGGCTGGACAACGTGACACAGCAATCGGCAGTAAACAAAGAAGCTCTGATAAATAAGCGTCATTGCTCCAGATACTTTCTTCGTCCTTCTCATGCAGCTGTGAAACTCCTTTAGTGCTAAACTCTCGGGCTCTCTGACGAACGGAAAGAACTGCAATCTTCGCTCTTTCTTTCTAGAATATCCAAAGCATGACCATCGAAATCAATGCAGGTCTTCCGGATTTACTCCGAAGGTGAGGGTACAGAAAAAACTTCTTGTGACCTCAGAACAAACGACTCTTTCAGTAACTAAAGACAAAACCAATATACCTCATCAGCAACCTCAAAGGCGTGACATTCATCCGGATCGTCACCTTCGCCCTCATTTGAATCCCATTTCCACACCATCTTCTTACTCCCATCGTCCTCCTCCTCCTCTTCTTCCTCGGGAGGAAAGCTCCCGGGGTTCTCACCACCGGTAGCAGCCTCCGCCTCCAACACTGACTGCGCAATTTCGACGTAATCTAATCCAGCATATGCAAGAGCTCTAGGAACTTGCATGTGCGAATACAGAGAAGGTAGCAGATGAGGAATCAGAGCAGGTGAGTCCGCAGCTGCAAGTGTCAGGGACGGCAGAAATGGTGCAATGCATTCGCCCTCGAGCTCAGCAATTGGCTTTGCTGGAGCTCTGTACTGCAAGAAATGGAGAACATGGCTCGCCATTTCTGCTCTCCTTTGAGATTACAGGCACGGGTTATACATCAGTTCCGCTGAATGACCTTTACTGAGAAACACACCAATTCTCTGTCGACTCATGCTCCATTCAGACACCAAAAGTGATCTAACCATCGTGTTCCAAACGTTCACCGCTAGACCACAATAAATTGCGACAATAAAACCTTCAGGTTTGCGACACTGCTGCTTTTATATCTCAAAAGCTCCGGCAATACAACTACAGAACCACGCAGAACTACATTACTCGCTGTTTGAATCGTAGCTACTGCGTTTCTATCCTAACGCTCCGGCAATACAACTACAGAACCACGCAGAACTACACTCCTCGCTGTTTGGATCGTAGCTACGTGAAGTTCATCCGCTTTCGTTGTTGTCGATTTGCTCGTACTCCCTGCCGAGGCGGCTGAGGGAAGAAGATGACTTGGATGAGGGAAGACATTTCCTGATCCCTCGCCACATTCCAGTCAACCGTTTCAAAAATATTCCCTCTGCCACTTTCCACTGCTCACCGCTGCTGATGAAAATCATCGCGACAGACTTCGTAAGCACACGAATCAGAAATCAGAAATATCCAACTCGCACAGAGCAACGCAGTGCTACACAATGCAATGCAATCAAGCAAGCATTCACCAAGACGCTCGGCAGCAAATTTAAAGAACAGGAGTACGAGTCCCGAAAATAGCATCGACTGACCAGTGGTGGAGAACACAAATCGCACAGGTTCTTGGATGTTACTTGCCAGATGGATGATGCGAATCAGCTTGTTCGAATTCGAGGCAAAACGAAAAACGAGGACAATTTCTCGGTCACGTCGGGTGATGGTTAGAATGTCTTCGACAATTGCCCTCTTCCAAAATTGACAGGTGTTTGGACACGTTCGTGGCTATTGTCACATCGAACTCGTATGGTTTCCCTCGTTCGACTTTCAAAGAACAAGCTAATTTCGAACTCCGAACTGATGGTTCGGGGATTCCTTGTTCGTCAGTATTCCGTTTAGTTCGGCATTACGTGAGCTGATTATGCATGTGTCTTAGGTTTTGTTGGACAGGAGAACAAAACCAGCGGGCTTTGTCACTTTCTTCGAGTATCTGCTACTTAGCAAAGTTAAGTGTTTCTCATTAGAGTAGCAATCAACGTCATAACTCATCGCGGCGGGCATGGCTCATATTCAGAACATTTGAATCTCATCTCTTTGTCGTAGAGCAAATGAGAATCAAATTCTTTTCTCATATTGACAACTAGTAACAATTTAAAATTCGATGACATCAAGGTTGAATACTGTAATTTATGTCACTAACTGTTTTATCTCATATTATAGTATCGTTTTTTGTTGATAAGCTGTATAATATACATGTGATATTGGACAGAATAGTCTAGGGTACATTCTTTTAGAAAAAGTAAGTTATTCTATCATGTTATCTACATTCATCCTTGTTGTACTGTTGGTTGGCAACGTGTCATGTTTATGGTTGAATTCTAGATGACAAAGTATTGTGTATATTCACACAATCCGAGTCACGATGAGATTTATGCCATTGCTTGATGGGAGAGACCGGTCATGCAATTTGGAGAGAGCGATTGTGTTGATCCCTATACGTACAAAGAGGACCGAGGACCGAGTTGATGTTATATTTATCCAACTCGAGACATTACTAAAAATATATTTAGTAAGAAACATATCGTTAATCCACTAACCTTGGAGATGCGCTAAGAGGCTAGACCAGACATAGAGAATGTGCTCCATTTTATAGTAATATACTTATTGGTGCACAGTTCTTGTTCTCTTATCGCTTCTAACATATGCATGACAATTTTTAGTCTCCGCTATTGGATGCAAGATACTTTGGATCGGTCAGTCATATTCTGGATCTGGATATTCTTGTTATCACCCGTCCTAGGAATTTGCATGTAAGAACGTGAGAGGTGGAGTTTGAGGCATTCGGGAACATTGGCGTTTTCTTTTCTGTCAGTCTTGGGGTGGTTCCAATATAGATTGCTATGACTCTGGCTTATATACTATACGAATAAGGAAGCTAGTCATTCAGATCTGAAAGATTTTATGTGATATCAAATAAATTGCAGTTTCAATATAGTTATTCAGAAGAGTTAGATAGATTATTTGAATGAAACCAGAGTCAAAATTGATCCGATATGCAAACTAATAAACTATTCTGGGTTAGTTACTTGATGGATGCGTGAGACATAAGTTGTGATCAAACGTTTTGAAATAATAATCATTTTTAGCGATTGTACTTATTATGAGCAGAAAAAATGCACAAATTTTATGGTAAATCGACGATAAGACGATTTACGAAGTAAGAATATAAGTTATATCACTTTAAATTTTAATCACATACCTATCTATGTGTTACACTGATACTTTTTAAAGTATAAGAATACATTTATTTTACTTTAAACATTTTACAACATTCTACCAATGAAAATGATAGGTTTTGAAAATTACTAAATTATTAGTCAATATGATTTCGTAATCGGAATGTTCAATAAAATTGGTTTCAAAATAGATTGAATCTAAATTTAAGATTTGATTAAACGAACTTTTGGATTCTCAAAAATTATTCGAATAGTTGGATGTAAATTCTTGTTTCACATATATCGAACCTGAAAGCTTTTTTATATATATAGAGTCTATTGGAATGTACTACTTATTTCGATATTGTCTCTTAATTGTCGAAAGTGATCTATTTTTCAGATAATATTCTATAAATAATTCGTCTTAGCATGCATTCTGAAATATGTGATTTTTCTAGCTAAAACTAAATGATTTTATAAACTCTTAGTCTAATCATTTTCTAATCGAACACAAAACTTTCAGTTGAGTTTAAGAAAAGTAATTTATATAATGTATACGAGCCTAGAGTACGTTGAAGCGAATGGTCGCGTTAGATATCGGAGATTTCTAACGCGAACACTCGAGATTTACGCGGGACTGACCGTAGCCAGCGTAGGTCTTCACCTCTTTACAGGTCGTTTCATGAAACTCTTGAGTCCCATGCGAAAAAAGACCAGTCGATTAAGAAGTGTTCAAATCTGTGGATTTTCGAATGGTCTTCTCTCTCGCCCAGAGTCTAGCCGTATACTCGCACAGAGGTCGGATTTTGGAAAGAATTACATAATATCTCTGTTTGCCAACTTGCAGGAAGCTTGGGAAGGAGAGGCGCGAGTGACACGGGAAATAGTGTGGTGCGATCACTGAAGAATATTTATGACCAGTGCTTGCGTAGCCCAATTACTAAGAAATTTAGAGTTTTGGGATCAGACTATATCCTTCACAGCCGACTTTCATAGGAAGATGGATTTATATACAGTGCATAGTTGCGAAAATCAGCACATACAGCTTATGAGGAATCTGCATACTTCGAGATACGACGAAACTCATGAGAATCTTCCATCCACAGACTGAAAATGCATTCTAACCAAGAAGTGAGACGGATATTTGATGGGAAATGGGAGCTAGATTTCCAATCAGTCCCGAGCACAGTCACAGCCAGGATCAAAGAACAACACTCGAAGACGTGGAAACCACCGAAGAAGCAGCCATTCAATCCGATAAGACGAAGGATGGAAGAGATTGAGTCTCTGCGTGAGAAAGTTTTGAAGATTCTAAAGAGAGCCCAGAGAATTTTGAACAATGAAATTGACGTGCGAACTTAAATAGGTGGACCACTACAGCAAGCATCAACCGCACCGGTCATTAAGGCCAATAATGTCACCAGTCTCGATGTACAAAACCGGATCTGAACAAGGAGAAGGATAAGTCCGAACTACGACTGTATTACCATAACACCTAATCTCGTCGCTGAAACGAGAGAGTGGATATTCTCGTGCGTACAATTCATAAGACTGTTGGTTTTACTGGATCAGATGGAGTAATATCTAACTTTGTTCTGGATTCCTTTCAGTAAGGTCCAAGAATCGGTAGCGTTGCTGCAATCCGACCTCTATGTACTGTATGTGCAGCAGGAAACCTTTTTGTCAGTATTTGTGACTTGGTGTCTTCTTCAGAAGGAAACAAAGTAGAGGATGAAGGACGGTAAGATGATATCCGCATGATTGCTCTTTCATAGGTGTCCCTACCGTTTTTTCTTTAGGTTAGTATGGACGTTATCCAAGATAATTTAGACAAGAAACTAAAAAGAGTGATATCCTTATCTCCTTCATGGAAAGCTCTAGTGCAACATGTCAATTTTGATATTCATATATCCAAAAGCATTCTAATGACATTCTACTGTACACTCATATGGAGAATCACCGCCCCAAACAATGTGTTCTGTTATACTGATAATAAAAATAGTAGTTACAATTTTTGCAACAATTTAAATATGCTATTCTAACCCTAACAAGTATGGATATGTACTTTATTGTGAAGTGTTTATCCATTCACAAAATAGCAAACATCTAATTTCTCAATTTATCATGTAAAGTTATACTCTAAACTTCATAACATGATCAATTCAATCAATCCATGATGTTACATGATATTTATATTCAATATTCAATAAATATATATAAAAATATCTATCCATCCTTCCATCCAAATCTTAATCTTAATCTAAATCTATGTAAATATAAATATAAATATAAATATCATTTTAAATTTATGTAAAAAATTTGTAATTCTTGGGGGGAAGAGCTTTGTTCCATGGTCGATCTCACAAATATATGTATATCGAGATGGCTCACTCGGTGATGGAGATCATCATGTCGGAGTCGTGATTGTTGCAGACATCGAATATGTCGAAACATGTGATGTTCTCCATATCGTGATTGTTGCAGACATTCGATTGTTCGAGACATCGAATATGTCAAAACATGTGATATTCTCCATATCGTGAAGGGGATGCCGATTCTTGGGAATGACCCCGGCTTCGCCCGTCGTGAGAGGTCGAAACTCCCCATCGCACGTGAGGGTGAGGCTCGAATGATTCCGACCATTCACCAAAAAAATCACAAAAGGGTGGGGGTAGGGGTGATGGGGGTGGGATCGTTCCCATCCACCGTATACCGGGTTGGGTGACTGTTTATTTAACCACCACTACATATTTGTAGTGGTGGTAGGGTGACAATGTGTCAACCCCGAGGGTGATCCCACCCCGGCACCCCCAACATGCACTCACGCACTTGCCATATATATGCATCAAAATCCCTCCGTCGCTTCCCTTATGGTTTTAATACGGCGGGAACGTGCCACGTGTCGTTCCCTCGGAGCCCGTATGACCCGAAAACATCAATTGTTATTTTATTTATTTTCCTTTTATTTTTCCTCAAAAAGAATGGAGATAAATATTAAAATTTCGTATTTATTCATTTATCTATTTTTAACACAAGAATATTTAATATTTAATATTCAATATTCAATATTCAATAAATATATATAAAAATATCTATCCATCCTTCCATCCAAATCTTAATCTTAATCTAAATCTATGTAAATATAAATATAAATATAAATATCATTTTAAATTTATGTAAAAAATTTGTAATTCTTGGGGGGAAGAGCTTTGTTCCATGGTCGATCTCACAAATATATGTATATCGAGATGGCTCACTCGGTGATGGAGATCATCATGTCGGAGTCGTGATTGTTGCAGACATCGAATATGTCGAAACATGTGATGTTCTCCATATCGTGATTGTTGCAGACATTCGATTGTTCGAGACATCGAATATGTCAAAACATGTGATATTCTCCATATCGTGAAGGGGATGCCGATTCTTGGGAATGACCCCGGCTTCGCCCGTCGTGAGAGGTCGAAACTCCCCATCGCACGTGAGGGTGAGGCTCGAATGATTCCGACCATTCACCAAAAAAATCACAAAAGGGTGGGGGTAGGGGTGATGGGGGTGGGATCGTTCCCATCCACCGTATACCGGGTTGGGTGACTGTTTATTTAACCACCACTACATATTTGTAGTGGTGGTAGGGTGACAATGTGTCAACCCCGAGGGTGATCCCACCCCGGCACCCCCAACATGCACTCACGCACTTGCCATATATATGCATCAAAATCCCTCCGTCGCTTCCCTTATGGTTTTAATACGGCGGGAACGTGCCACGTGTCGTTCCCTCGGAGCCCGTATGACCCGAAAACATCAATTGTTATTTTATTTATTTTCCTTTTATTTTTCCTCAAAAAGAATGGAGATAAATATTAAAATTTCGTATTTATTCATTTATCTATTTTTAACACAAGAATATTTAATATTTAATATTCAATATTCAATATTCAATAAATATATATAAAAATATCTATCCATCCTTCCATCCAAATCTTAATCTTAATCTAAATCTATGTAAATATAAATATAAATATAAATATCATTTTAAATTTATGTAAAAAATTTGTAATTCTTGGGGGGAAGAGCTTTGTTCCATGGTCGATCTCACAAATATATGTATATCGAGATGGCTCACTCGGTGATGGAGATCATCATGTCGGAGTCGTGATTGTTGCAGACATCGAATATGTCGAAACATGTGATGTTCTCCATATCGTGATTGTTGCAGACATTCGATTGTTCGAGACATCGAATATGTCAAAACATGTGATATTCTCCATATCGTGAAGGGGATGCCGATTCTTGGGAATGACCCCGGCTTCGCCCGTCGTGAGAGGTCGAAACTCCCCATCGCACGTGAGGGTGAGGCTCGAATGATTCCGACCATTCACCAAAAAAATCACAAAAGGGTGGGGGTAGGGGTGATGGGGGTGGGATCGTTCCCATCCACCGTATACCGGGTTGGGTGACTGTTTATTTAACCACCACTACATATTTGTAGTGGTGGTAGGGTGACAATGTGTCAACCCCGAGGGTGATCCCACCCCGGCACCCCCAACATGCACTCACGCACTTGCCATATATATGCATCAAAATCCCTCCGTCGCTTCCCTTATGGTTTTAATACGGCGGGAACGTGCCACGTGTCGTTCCCTCGGAGCCCGTATGACCCGAAAACATCAATTGTTATTTTATTTATTTTCCTTTTATTTTTCCTCAAAAAGAATGGAGATAAATATTAAAATTTCGTATTTATTCATTTATCTATTTTTAACACAAGAATATTTAATATTTAATATTCAATATTCAATATTCAATAAATATATATAAAAATATCTATCCATCCTTCCATCCAAATCTTAATCTTAATCTAAATCTATGTAAATATAAATATAAATATAAATATCATTTTAAATTTATGTAAAAAATTTGTAATTCTTGGGGGGAAGAGCTTTGTTCCATGGTCGATCTCACAAATATATGTATATCGAGATGGCTCACTCGGTGATGGAGATCATCATGTCGGAGTCGTGATTGTTGCAGACATCGAATATGTCGAAACATGTGATGTTCTCCATATCGTGATTGTTGCAGACATTCGATTGTTCGAGACATCGAATATGTCAAAACATGTGATATTCTCCATATCGTGAAGGGGATGCCGATTCTTGGGAATGACCCCGGCTTCGCCCGTCGTGAGAGGTCGAAACTCCCCATCGCACGTGAGGGTGAGGCTCGAATGATTCCGACCATTCACCAAAAAAATCACAAAAGGGTGGGGGTAGGGGTGATGGGGGTGGGATCGTTCCCATCCACCGTATACCGGGTTGGGTGACTGTTTATTTAACCACCACTACATATTTGTAGTGGTGGTAGGGTGACAATGTGTCAACCCCGAGGGTGATCCCACCCCGGCACCCCCAACATGCACTCACGCACTTGCCATATATATGCATCAAAATCCCTCCGTCGCTTCCCTTATGGTTTTAATACGGCGGGAACGTGCCACGTGTCGTTCCCTCGGAGCCCGTATGACCCGAAAACATCAATTGTTATTTTATTTATTTTCCTTTTATTTTTCCTCAAAAAGAATGGAGATAAATATTAAAATTTCGTATTTATTCATTTATCTATTTTTAACACAAGAATATTTAATATTTAATATTCAATATTCAATATTCAATAAATATATATAAAAATATCTATCCATCCTTCCATCCAAATCTTAATCTTAATCTAAATCTATGTAAATATAAATATAAATATAAATATCATTTTAAATTTATGTAAAAAATTTGTAATTCTTGGGGGGAAGAGCTTTGTTCCATGGTCGATCTCACAAATATATGTATATCGAGATGGCTCACTCGGTGATGGAGATCATCATGTCGGAGTCGTGATTGTTGCAGACATCGAATATGTCGAAACATGTGATGTTCTCCATATCGTGATTGTTGCAGACATTCGATTGTTCGAGACATCGAATATGTCAAAACATGTGATATTCTCCATATCGTGAAGGGGATGCCGATTCTTGGGAATGACCCCGGCTTCGCCCGTCGTGAGAGGTCGAAACTCCCCATCGCACGTGAGGGTGAGGCTCGAATGATTCCGACCATTCACCAAAAAAATCACAAAAGGGTGGGGGTAGGGGTGATGGGGGTGGGATCGTTCCCATCCACCGTATACCGGGTTGGGTGACTGTTTATTTAACCACCACTACATATTTGTAGTGGTGGTAGGGTGACAATGTGTCAACCCCGAGGGTGATCCCACCCCGGCACCCCCAACATGCACTCACGCACTTGCCATATATATGCATCAAAATCCCTCCGTCGCTTCCCTTATGGTTTTAATACGGCGGGAACGTGCCACGTGTCGTTCCCTCGGAGCCCGTATGACCCGAAAACATCAATTGTTATTTTATTTATTTTCCTTTTATTTTTCCTCAAAAAGAATGGAGATAAATATTAAAATTTCGTATTTATTCATTTATCTATTTTTAACACAAGAATATTTAATATTTAATATTCAATATTCAATATTCAATAAATATATATAAAAATATCTATCCATCCTTCCATCCAAATCTTAATCTTAATCTAAATCTATGTAAATATAAATATAAATATAAATATCATTTTAAATTTATGTAAAAAATTTGTAATTCTTGGGGGGAAGAGCTTTGTTCCATGGTCGATCTCACAAATATATGTATATCGAGATGGCTCACTCGGTGATGGAGATCATCATGTCGGAGTCGTGATTGTTGCAGACATCGAATATGTCGAAACATGTGATGTTCTCCATATCGTGATTGTTGCAGACATTCGATTGTTCGAGACATCGAATATGTCAAAACATGTGATATTCTCCATATCGTGAAGGGGATGCCGATTCTTGGGAATGACCCCGGCTTCGCCCGTCGTGAGAGGTCGAAACTCCCCATCGCACGTGAGGGTGAGGCTCGAATGATTCCGACCATTCACCAAAAAAATCACAAAAGGGTGGGGGTAGGGGTGATGGGGGTGGGATCGTTCCCATCCACCGTATACCGGGTTGGGTGACTGTTTATTTAACCACCACTACATATTTGTAGTGGTGGTAGGGTGACAATGTGTCAACCCCGAGGGTGATCCCACCCCGGCACCCCCAACATGCACTCACGCACTTGCCATATATATGCATCAAAATCCCTCCGTCGCTTCCCTTATGGTTTTAATACGGCGGGAACGTGCCACGTGTCGTTCCCTCGGAGCCCGTATGACCCGAAAACATCAATTGTTATTTTATTTATTTTCCTTTTATTTTTCCTCAAAAAGAATGGAGATAAATATTAAAATTTCGTATTTATTCATTTATCTATTTTTAACACAAGAATATTTAATATTTAATATTCAATATTCAATATTCAATAAATATATATAAAAATATCTATCCATCCTTCCATCCAAATCTTAATCTTAATCTAAATCTATGTAAATATAAATATAAATATAAATATCATTTTAAATTTATGTAAAAAATTTGTAATTCTTGGGGGGAAGAGCTTTGTTCCATGGTCGATCTCACAAATATATGTATATCGAGATGGCTCACTCGGTGATGGAGATCATCATGTCGGAGTCGTGATTGTTGCAGACATCGAATATGTCGAAACATGTGATGTTCTCCATATCGTGATTGTTGCAGACATTCGATTGTTCGAGACATCGAATATGTCAAAACATGTGATACTCTCCATATCGTGAAGGGGATGCCGATTCTTGGGAATGACCCCGGCTTCGCCCGTCGTGAGAGGTCGAAACTCCCCATCGCACGTGAGGGTGAGGCTCGAATGATTCCGACCATTCACCAAAAAAATCACAAAAGGGTGGGGGTAGGGGTGATGGGGGTGGGATCGTTCCCATCCACCGTATACCGGGTTGGGTGACTGTTTATTTAACCACCACTACATATTTGTAGTGGTGGTAGGGTGACAATGTGTCAACCCCGAGGGTGATCCCACCCCGGCACCCCCAACATGCACTCACGCACTTGCCATATATATGCATCAAAATCCCTCCGTCGCTTCCCTTATGGTTTTAATACGGCGGGAACGTGCCACGTGTCGTTCCCTCGGAGCCCGTATGACCCGAAAACATCAATTGTTATTTTATTTATTTTCCTTTTATTTTTCCTCAAAAAGAATGGAGATAAATATTAAAATTTCGTATTTATTCATTTATCTATTTTTAACACAAGAATATTTAATATTTAATATTCAATATTCAATATTCAATAAATATATATAAAAATATCTATCCATCCTTCCATCCAAATCTTAATCTTAATCTAAATCTATGTAAATATAAATATAAATATAAATATCATTTTAAATTTATGTAAAAAATTTGTAATTCTTGGGGGGAAGAGCTTTGTTCCATGGTCGATCTCACAAATATATGTATATCGAGATGGCTCACTCGGTGATGGAGATCATCATGTCGGAGTCGTGATTGTTGCAGACATCGAATATGTCGAAACATGTGATGTTCTCCATATCGTGATTGTTGCAGACATTCGATTGTTCGAGACATCGAATATGTCAAAACATGTGATATTCTCCATATCGTGAAGGGGATGCCGATTCTTGGGAATGACCCCGGCTTCGCCCGTCGTGAGAGGTCGAAACTCCCCATCGCACGTGAGGGTGAGGCTCGAATGATTCCGACCATTCACCAAAAAAATCACAAAAGGGTGGGGGTAGGGGTGATGGGGGTGGGATCGTTCCCATCCACCGTATACCGGGTTGGGTGACTGTTTATTTAACCACCACTACATATTTGTAGTGGTGGTAGGGTGACAATGTGTCAACCCCGAGGGTGATCCCACCCCGGCACCCCCAACATGCACTCACGCACTTGCCATATATATGCATCAAAATCCCTCCGTCGCTTCCCTTATGGTTTTAATACGGCGGGAACGTGCCACGTGTCGTTCCCTCGGAGCCCGTATGACCCGAAAACATCAATTGTTATTTTATTTATTTTCCTTTTATTTTTCCTCAAAAAGAATGGAGATAAATATTAAAATTTCGTATTTATTCATTTATCTATTTTTAACACAAGAATATTTAATATTTAATATTCAATATTCAATATTCAATAAATATATATAAAAATATCTATCCATCCTTCCATCCAAATCTTAATCTTAATCTAAATCTATGTAAATATAAATATAAATATAAATATCATTTTAAATTTATGTAAAAAATTTGTAATTCTTGGGGGGAAGAGCTTTGTTCCATGGTCGATCTCACAAATATATGTATATCGAGATGGCTCACTCGGTGATGGAGATCATCATGTCGGAGTCGTGATTGTTGCAGACATCGAATATGTCGAAACATGTGATGTTCTCCATATCGTGATTGTTGCAGACATTCGATTGTTCGAGACATCGAATATGTCAAAACATGTGATACTCTCCATATCGTGAAGGGGATGCCGATTCTTGGGAATGACCCCGGCTTCGCCCGTCGTGAGAGGTCGAAACTCCCCATCGCACGTGAGGGTGAGGCTCGAATGATTCCGACCATTCACCAAAAAAATCACAAAAGGGTGGGGGTAGGGGTGATGGGGGTGGGATCGTTCCCATCCACCGTATACCGGGTTGGGTGACTGTTTATTTAACCACCACTACATATTTGTAGTGGTGGTAGGGTGACAATGTGTCAACCCCGAGGGTGATCCCACCCCGGCACCCCCAACATGCACTCACGCACTTGCCATATATATGCATCAAAATCCCTCCGTCGCTTCCCTTATGGTTTTAATACGGCGGGAACGTGCCACGTGTCGTTCCCTCGGAGCCCGTATGACCCGAAAACATCAATTGTTATTTTATTTATTTTCCTTTTATTTTTCCTCAAAAAGAATGGAGATAAATATTAAAATTTCGTATTTATTCATTTATCTATTTTTAACACAAGAATATTTAATATTTAATATTCAATATTCAATATTCAATAAATATATATAAAAATATCTATCCATCCTTCCATCCAAATCTTAATCTTAATCTAAATCTATGTAAATATAAATATAAATATAAATATCATTTTAAATTTATGTAAAAAATTTGTAATTCTTGGGGGGAAGAGCTTTGTTCCATGGTCGATCTCACAAATATATGTATATCGAGATGGCTCACTCGGTGATGGAGATCATCATGTCGGAGTCGTGATTGTTGCAGACATCGAATATGTCGAAACATGTGATGTTCTCCATATCGTGATTGTTGCAGACATTCGATTGTTCGAGACATCGAATATGTCAAAACATGTGATACTCTCCATATCGTGAAGGGGATGCCGATTCTTGGGAATGACCCCGGCTTCGCCCGTCGTGAGAGGTCGAAACTCCCCATCGCACGTGAGGGTGAGGCTCGAATGATTCCGACCATTCACCAAAAAAATCACAAAAGGGTGGGGGTAGGGGTGATGGGGGTGGGATCGTTCCCATCCACCGTATACCGGGTTGGGTGACTGTTTATTTAACCACCACTACATATTTGTAGTGGTGGTAGGGTGACAATGTGTCAACCCCGAGGGTGATCCCACCCCGGCACCCCCAACATGCACTCACGCACTTGCCATATATATGCATCAAAATCCCTCCGTCGCTTCCCTTATGGTTTTAATACGGCGGGAACGTGCCACGTGTCGTTCCCTCGGAGCCCGTATGACCCGAAAACATCAATTGTTATTTTATTTATTTTCCTTTTATTTTTCCTCAAAAAGAATGGAGATAAATATTAAAATTTCGTATTTATTCATTTATCTATTTTTAACACAAGAATATTTAATATTTAATATTCAATATTCAATATTCAATAAATATATATAAAAATATCTATCCATCCTTCCATCCAAATCTTAATCTTAATCTAAATCTATGTAAATATAAATATAAATATAAATATCATTTTAAATTTATGTAAAAAATTTGTAATTCTTGGGGGGAAGAGCTTTGTTCCATGGTCGATCTCACAAATATATGTATATCGAGATGGCTCACTCGGTGATGGAGATCATCATGTCGGAGTCGTGATTGTTGCAGACATCGAATATGTCGAAACATGTGATGTTCTCCATATCGTGATTGTTGCAGACATTCGATTGTTCGAGACATCGAATATGTCAAAACATGTGATACTCTCCATATCGTGAAGGGGATGCCGATTCTTGGGAATGACCCCGGCTTCGCCCGTCGTGAGAGGTCGAAACTCCCCATCGCACGTGAGGGTGAGGCTCGAATGATTCCGACCATTCACCAAAAAAATCACAAAAGGGTGGGGGTAGGGGTGATGGGGGTGGGATCGTTCCCATCCACCGTATACCGGGTTGGGTGACTGTTTATTTAACCACCACTACATATTTGTAGTGGTGGTAGGGTGACAATGTGTCAACCCCGAGGGTGATCCCACCCCGGCACCCCCAACATGCACTCACGCACTTGCCATATATATGCATCAAAATCCCTCCGTCGCTTCCCTTATGGTTTTAATACGGCGGGAACGTGCCACGTGTCGTTCCCTCGGAGCCCGTATGACCCGAAAACATCAATTGTTATTTTATTTATTTTCCTTTTATTTTTCCTCAAAAAGAATGGAGATAAATATTAAAATTTCGTATTTATTCATTTATCTATTTTTAACACAAGAATATTTAATATTTAATATTCAATATTCAATATTCAATAAATATATATAAAAATATCTATCCATCCTTCCATCCAAATCTTAATCTTAATCTAAATCTATGTAAATATAAATATAAATATAAATATCATTTTAAATTTATGTAAAAAATTTGTAATTCTTGGGGGGAAGAGCTTTGTTCCATGGTCGATCTCACAAATATATGTATATCGAGATGGCTCACTCGGTGATGGAGATCATCATGTCGGAGTCGTGATTGTTGCAGACATCGAATATGTCGAAACATGTGATGTTCTCCATATCGTGATTGTTGCAGACATTCGATTGTTCGAGACATCGAATATGTCAAAACATGTGATATTCTCCATATCGTGAAGGGGATGCCGATTCTTGGGAATGACCCCGGCTTCGCCCGTCGTGAGAGGTCGAAACTCCCCATCGCACGTGAGGGTGAGGCTCGAATGATTCCGACCATTCACCAAAAAAATCACAAAAGGGTGGGGGTAGGGGTGATGGGGGTGGGATCGTTCCCATCCACCGTATACCGGGTTGGGTGACTGTTTATTTAACCACCACTACATATTTGTAGTGGTGGTAGGGTGACAATGTGTCAACCCCGAGGGTGATCCCACCCCGGCACCCCCAACATGCACTCACGCACTTGCCATATATATGCATCAAAATCCCTCCGTCGCTTCCCTTATGGTTTTAATACGGCGGGAACGTGCCACGTGTCGTTCCCTCGGAGCCCGTATGACCCGAAAACATCAATTGTTATTTTATTTATTTTCCTTTTATTTTTCCTCAAAAAGAATGGAGATAAATATTAAAATTTCGTATTTATTCATTTATCTATTTTTAACACAAGAATATTTAATATTTAATATTCAATATTCAATATTCAATAAATATATATAAAAATATCTATCCATCCTTCCATCCAAATCTTAATCTTAATCTAAATCTATGTAAATATAAATATAAATATAAATATCATTTTAAATTTATGTAAAAAATTTGTAATTCTTGGGGGGAAGAGCTTTGTTCCATGGTCGATCTCACAAATATATGTATATCGAGATGGCTCACTCGGTGATGGAGATCATCATGTCGGAGTCGTGATTGTTGCAGACATCGAATATGTCGAAACATGTGATGTTCTCCATATCGTGATTGTTGCAGACATTCGATTGTTCGAGACATCGAATATGTCAAAACATGTGATACTCTCCATATCGTGAAGGGGATGCCGATTCTTGGGAATGACCCCGGCTTCGCCCGTCGTGAGAGGTCGAAACTCCCCATCGCACGTGAGGGTGAGGCTCGAATGATTCCGACCATTCACCAAAAAAATCACAAAAGGGTGGGGGTAGGGGTGATGGGGGTGGGATCGTTCCCATCCACCGTATACCGGGTTGGGTGACTGTTTATTTAACCACCACTACATATTTGTAGTGGTGGTAGGGTGACAATGTGTCAACCCCGAGGGTGATCCCACCCCGGCACCCCCAACATGCACTCACGCACTTGCCATATATATGCATCAAAATCCCTCCGTCGCTTCCCTTATGGTTTTAATACGGCGGGAACGTGCCACGTGTCGTTCCCTCGGAGCCCGTATGACCCGAAAACATCAATTGTTATTTTATTTATTTTCCTTTTATTTTTCCTCAAAAAGAATGGAGATAAATATTAAAATTTCGTATTTATTCATTTATCTATTTTTAACACAAGAATATTTAATATTTAATATTCAATATTCAATATTCAATAAATATATATAAAAATATCTATCCATCCTTCCATCCAAATCTTAATCTTAATCTAAATCTATGTAAATATAAATATAAATATAAATATCATTTTAAATTTATGTAAAAAATTTGTAATTCTTGGGGGGAAGAGCTTTGTTCCATGGTCGATCTCACAAATATATGTATATCGAGATGGCTCACTCGGTGATGGAGATCATCATGTCGGAGTCGTGATTGTTGCAGACATCGAATATGTCGAAACATGTGATGTTCTCCATATCGTGATTGTTGCAGACATTCGATTGTTCGAGACATCGAATATGTCAAAACATGTGATACTCTCCATATCGTGAAGGGGATGCCGATTCTTGGGAATGACCCCGGCTTCGCCCGTCGTGAGAGGTCGAAACTCCCCATCGCACGTGAGGGTGAGGCTCGAATGATTCCGACCATTCACCAAAAAAATCACAAAAGGGTGGGGGTAGGGGTGATGGGGGTGGGATCGTTCCCATCCACCGTATACCGGGTTGGGTGACTGTTTATTTAACCACCACTACATATTTGTAGTGGTGGTAGGGTGACAATGTGTCAACCCCGAGGGTGATCCCACCCCGGCACCCCCAACATGCACTCACGCACTTGCCATATATATGCATCAAAATCCCTCCGTCGCTTCCCTTATGGTTTTAATACGGCGGGAACGTGCCACGTGTCGTTCCCTCGGAGCCCGTATGACCCGAAAACATCAATTGTTATTTTATTTATTTTCCTTTTATTTTTCCTCAAAAAGAATGGAGATAAATATTAAAATTTCGTATTTATTCATTTATCTATTTTTAACACAAGAATATTTAATATTTAATATTCAATATTCAATATTCAATAAATATATATAAAAATATCTATCCATCCTTCCATCCAAATCTTAATCTTAATCTAAATCTATGTAAATATAAATATAAATATAAATATCATTTTAAATTTATGTAAAAAATTTGTAATTCTTGGGGGGAAGAGCTTTGTTCCATGGTCGATCTCACAAATATATGTATATCGAGATGGCTCACTCGGTGATGGAGATCATCATGTCGGAGTCGTGATTGTTGCAGACATCGAATATGTCGAAACATGTGATGTTCTCCATATCGTGATTGTTGCAGACATTCGATTGTTCGAGACATCGAATATGTCAAAACATGTGATACTCTCCATATCGTGAAGGGGATGCCGATTCTTGGGAATGACCCCGGCTTCGCCCGTCGTGAGAGGTCGAAACTCCCCATCGCACGTGAGGGTGAGGCTCGAATGATTCCGACCATTCACCAAAAAAATCACAAAAGGGTGGGGGTAGGGGTGATGGGGGTGGGATCGTTCCCATCCACCGTATACCGGGTTGGGTGACTGTTTATTTAACCACCACTACATATTTGTAGTGGTGGTAGGGTGACAATGTGTCAACCCCGAGGGTGATCCCACCCCGGCACCCCCAACATGCACTCACGCACTTGCCATATATATGCATCAAAATCCCTCCGTCGCTTCCCTTATGGTTTTAATACGGCGGGAACGTGCCACGTGTCGTTCCCTCGGAGCCCGTATGACCCGAAAACATCAATTGTTATTTTATTTATTTTCCTTTTATTTTTCCTCAAAAAGAATGGAGATAAATATTAAAATTTCGTATTTATTCATTTATCTATTTTTAACACAAGAATATTTAATATTTAATATTCAATATTCAATATTCAATAAATATATATAAAAATATCTATCCATCCTTCCATCCAAATCTTAATCTTAATCTAAATCTATGTAAATATAAATATAAATATAAATATCATTTTAAATTTATGTAAAAAATTTGTAATTCTTGGGGGGAAGAGCTTTGTTCCATGGTCGATCTCACAAATATATGTATATCGAGATGGCTCACTCGGTGATGGAGATCATCATGTCGGAGTCGTGATTGTTGCAGACATCGAATATGTCGAAACATGTGATGTTCTCCATATCGTGATTGTTGCAGACATTCGATTGTTCGAGACATCGAATATGTCAAAACATGTGATATTCTCCATATCGTGAAGGGGATGCCGATTCTTGGGAATGACCCCGGCTTCGCCCGTCGTGAGAGGTCGAAACTCCCCATCGCACGTGAGGGTGAGGCTCGAATGATTCCGACCATTCACCAAAAAAATCACAAAAGGGTGGGGGTAGGGGTGATGGGGGTGGGATCGTTCCCATCCACCGTATACCGGGTTGGGTGACTGTTTATTTAACCACCACTACATATTTGTAGTGGTGGTAGGGTGACAATGTGTCAACCCCGAGGGTGATCCCACCCCGGCACCCCCAACATGCACTCACGCACTTGCCATATATATGCATCAAAATCCCTCCGTCGCTTCCCTTATGGTTTTAATACGGCGGGAACGTGCCACGTGTCGTTCCCTCGGAGCCCGTATGACCCGAAAACATCAATTGTTATTTTATTTATTTTCCTTTTATTTTTCCTCAAAAAGAATGGAGATAAATATTAAAATTTCGTATTTATTCATTTATCTATTTTTAACACAAGAATATTTAATATTTAATATTCAATATTCAATATTCAATAAATATATATAAAAATATCTATCCATCCTTCCATCCAAATCTTAATCTTAATCTAAATCTATGTAAATATAAATATAAATATAAATATCATTTTAAATTTATGTAAAAAATTTGTAATTCTTGGGGGGAAGAGCTTTGTTCCATGGTCGATCTCACAAATATATGTATATCGAGATGGCTCACTCGGTGATGGAGATCATCATGTCGGAGTCGTGATTGTTGCAGACATCGAATATGTCGAAACATGTGATGTTCTCCATATCGTGATTGTTGCAGACATTCGATTGTTCGAGACATCGAATATGTCAAAACATGTGATATTCTCCATATCGTGAAGGGGATGCCGATTCTTGGGAATGACCCCGGCTTCGCCCGTCGTGAGAGGTCGAAACTCCCCATCGCACGTGAGGGTGAGGCTCGAATGATTCCGACCATTCACCAAAAAAATCACAAAAGGGTGGGGGTAGGGGTGATGGGGGTGGGATCGTTCCCATCCACCGTATACCGGGTTGGGTGACTGTTTATTTAACCACCACTACATATTTGTAGTGGTGGTAGGGTGACAATGTGTCAACCCCGAGGGTGATCCCACCCCGGCACCCCCAACATGCACTCACGCACTTGCCATATATATGCATCAAAATCCCTCCGTCGCTTCCCTTATGGTTTTAATACGGCGGGAACGTGCCACGTGTCGTTCCCTCGGAGCCCGTATGACCCGAAAACATCAATTGTTATTTTATTTATTTTCCTTTTATTTTTCCTCAAAAAGAATGGAGATAAATATTAAAATTTCGTATTTATTCATTTATCTATTTTTAACACAAGAATATTTAATATTTAATATTCAATATTCAATATTCAATAAATATATATAAAAATATCTATCCATCCTTCCATCCAAATCTTAATCTTAATCTAAATCTATGTAAATATAAATATAAATATAAATATCATTTTAAATTTATGTAAAAAATTTGTAATTCTTGGGGGGAAGAGCTTTGTTCCATGGTCGATCTCACAAATATATGTATATCGAGATGGCTCACTCGGTGATGGAGATCATCATGTCGGAGTCGTGATTGTTGCAGACATCGAATATGTCGAAACATGTGATGTTCTCCATATCGTGATTGTTGCAGACATTCGATTGTTCGAGACATCGAATATGTCAAAACATGTGATATTCTCCATATCGTGAAGGGGATGCCGATTCTTGGGAATGACCCCGGCTTCGCCCGTCGTGAGAGGTCGAAACTCCCCATCGCACGTGAGGGTGAGGCTCGAATGATTCCGACCATTCACCAAAAAAATCACAAAAGGGTGGGGGTAGGGGTGATGGGGGTGGGATCGTTCCCATCCACCGTATACCGGGTTGGGTGACTGTTTATTTAACCACCACTACATATTTGTAGTGGTGGTAGGGTGACAATGTGTCAACCCCGAGGGTGATCCCACCCCGGCACCCCCAACATGCACTCACGCACTTGCCATATATATGCATCAAAATCCCTCCGTCGCTTCCCTTATGGTTTTAATACGGCGGGAACGTGCCACGTGTCGTTCCCTCGGAGCCCGTATGACCCGAAAACATCAATTGTTATTTTATTTATTTTCCTTTTATTTTTCCTCAAAAAGAATGGAGATAAATATTAAAATTTCGTATTTATTCATTTATCTATTTTTAACACAAGAATATTTAATATTTAATATTCAATATTCAATATTCAATAAATATATATGAAAATATCTATCCATCCTTCCATCCAAATCTTAATCTTAATCTAAATCTATGTAAATATAAATATAAATATAAATATCATTTTAAATTTATGTAAAAAATTTGTAATTCTTGGGGGGAAGAGCTTTGTTCCATGGTCGATCTCACAAATATATGTATATCGAGATGGCTCACTCGGTGATGGAGATCATCATGTCGGAGTCGTGATTGTTGCAGACATCGAATATGTCGAAACATGTGATGTTCTCCATATCGTGATTGTTGCAGACATTCGATTGTTCGAGACATCGAATATGTCAAAACATGTGATATTCTCCATATCGTGAAGGGGATGCCGATTCTTGGGAATGACCCCGGCTTCGCCCGTCGTGAGAGGTCGAAACTCCCCATCGCACGTGAGGGTGAGGCTCGAATGATTCCGACCATTCACCAAAAAAATCACAAAAGGGTGGGGGTAGGGGTGATGGGGGTGGGATCGTTCCCATCCACCGTATACCGGGTTGGGTGACTGTTTATTTAACCACCACTACATATTTGTAGTGGTGGTAGGGTGACAATGTGTCAACCCCGAGGGTGATCCCACCCCGGCACCCCCAACATGCACTCACGCACTTGCCATATATATGCATCAAAATCCCTCCGTCGCTTCCCTTATGGTTTTAATACGGCGGGAACGTGCCACGTGTCGTTCCCTCGGAGCCCGTATGACCCGAAAACATCAATTGTTATTTTATTTATTTTCCTTTTATTTTTCCTCAAAAAGAATGGAGATAAATATTAAAATTTCGTATTTATTCATTTATCTATTTTTAACACAAGAATATTTAATATTTAATATTCAATATTCAATATTCAATAAATATATATAAAAATATCTATCCATCCTTCCATCCAAATCTTAATCTTAATCTAAATCTATGTAAATATAAATATAAATATAAATATCATTTTAAATTTATGTAAAAAATTTGTAATTCTTGGGGGGAAGAGCTTTGTTCCATGGTCGATCTCACAAATATATGTATATCGAGATGGCTCACTCGGTGATGGAGATCATCATGTCGGAGTCGTGATTGTTGCAGACATCGAATATGTCGAAACATGTGATGTTCTCCATATCGTGATTGTTGCAGACATTCGATTGTTCGAGACATCGAATATGTCAAAACATGTGATATTCTCCATATCGTGAAGGGGATGCCGATTCTTGGGAATGACCCCGGCTTCGCCCGTCGTGAGAGGTCGAAACTCCCCATCGCACGTGAGGGTGAGGCTCGAATGATTCCGACCATTCACCAAAAAAATCACAAAAGGGTGGGGGTAGGGGTGATGGGGGTGGGATCGTTCCCATCCACCGTATACCGGGTTGGGTGACTGTTTATTTAACCACCACTACATATTTGTAGTGGTGGTAGGGTGACAATGTGTCAACCCCGAGGGTGATCCCACCCCGGCACCCCCAACATGCACTCACGCACTTGCCATATATATGCATCAAAATCCCTCCGTCGCTTCCCTTATGGTTTTAATACGGCGGGAACGTGCCACGTGTCGTTCCCTCGGAGCCCGTATGACCCGAAAACATCAATTGTTATTTTATTTATTTTCCTTTTATTTTTCCTCAAAAAGAATGGAGATAAATATTAAAATTTCGTATTTATTCATTTATCTATTTTTAACACAAGAATATTTAATATTTAATATTCAATATTCAATATTCAATAAATATATATGAAAATATCTATCCATCCTTCCATCCAAATCTTAATCTTAATCTAAATCTATGTAAATATAAATATAAATATAAATATCATTTTAAATTTATGTAAAAAATTTGTAATTCTTGGGGGGAAGAGCTTTGTTCCATGGTCGATCTCACAAATATATGTATATCGAGATGGCTCACTCGGTGATGGAGATCATCATGTCGGAGTCGTGATTGTTGCAGACATCGAATATGTCGAAACATGTGATGTTCTCCATATCGTGATTGTTGCAGACATTCGATTGTTCGAGACATCGAATATGTCAAAACATGTGATATTCTCCATATCGTGAAGGGGATGCCGATTCTTGGGAATGACCCCGGCTTCGCCCGTCGTGAGAGGTCGAAACTCCCCATCGCACGTGAGGGTGAGGCTCGAATGATTCCGACCATTCACCAAAAAAATCACAAAAGGGTGGGGGTAGGGGTGATGGGGGTGGGATCGTTCCCATCCACCGTATACCGGGTTGGGTGACTGTTTATTTAACCACCACTACATATTTGTAGTGGTGGTAGGGTGACAATGTGTCAACCCCGAGGGTGATCCCACCCCGGCACCCCCAACATGCACTCACGCACTTGCCATATATATGCATCAAAATCCCTCCGTCGCTTCCCTTATGGTTTTAATACGGCGGGAACGTGCCACGTGTCGTTCCCTCGGAGCCCGTATGACCCGAAAACATCAATTGTTATTTTATTTATTTTCCTTTTATTTTTCCTCAAAAAGAATGGAGATAAATATTAAAATTTCGTATTTATTCATTTATCTATTTTTAACACAAGAATATTTAATATTTAATATTCAATATTCAATATTCAATAAATATATATAAAAATATCTATCCATCCTTCCATCCAAATCTTAATCTTAATCTAAATCTATGTAAATATAAATATAAATATAAATATCATTTTAAATTTATGTAAAAAATTTGTAATTCTTGGGGGGAAGAGCTTTGTTCCATGGTCGATCTCACAAATATATGTATATCGAGATGGCTCACTCGGTGATGGAGATCATCATGTCGGAGTCGTGATTGTTGCAGACATCGAATATGTCGAAACATGTGATGTTCTCCATATCGTGATTGTTGCAGACATTCGATTGTTCGAGACATCGAATATGTCAAAACATGTGATATTCTCCATATCGTGAAGGGGATGCCGATTCTTGGGAATGACCCCGGCTTCGCCCGTCGTGAGAGGTCGAAACTCCCCATCGCACGTGAGGGTGAGGCTCGAATGATTCCGACCATTCACCAAAAAAATCACAAAAGGGTGGGGGTAGGGGTGATGGGGGTGGGATCGTTCCCATCCACCGTATACCGGGTTGGGTGACTGTTTATTTAACCACCACTACATATTTGTAGTGGTGGTAGGGTGACAATGTGTCAACCCCGAGGGTGATCCCACCCCGGCACCCCCAACATGCACTCACGCACTTGCCATATATATGCATCAAAATCCCTCCGTCGCTTCCCTTATGGTTTTAATACGGCGGGAACGTGCCACGTGTCGTTCCCTCGGAGCCCGTATGACCCGAAAACATCAATTGTTATTTTATTTATTTTCCTTTTATTTTTCCTCAAAAAGAATGGAGATAAATATTAAAATTTCGTATTTATTCATTTATCTATTTTTAACACAAGAATATTTAATATTTAATATTCAATATTCAATATTCAATAAATATATATAAAAATATCTATCCATCCTTCCATCCAAATCTTAATCTTAATCTAAATCTATGTAAATATAAATATAAATATAAATATCATTTTAAATTTATGTAAAAAATTTGTAATTCTTGGGGGGAAGAGCTTTGTTCCATGGTCGATCTCACAAATATATGTATATCGAGATGGCTCACTCGGTGATGGAGATCATCATGTCGGAGTCGTGATTGTTGCAGACATCGAATATGTCGAAACATGTGATGTTCTCCATATCGTGATTGTTGCAGACATTCGATTGTTCGAGACATCGAATATGTCAAAACATGTGATATTCTCCATATCGTGAAGGGGATGCCGATTCTTGGGAATGACCCCGGCTTCGCCCGTCGTGAGAGGTCGAAACTCCCCATCGCACGTGAGGGTGAGGCTCGAATGATTCCGACCATTCACCAAAAAAATCACAAAAGGGTGGGGGTAGGGGTGATGGGGGTGGGATCGTTCCCATCCACCGTATACCGGGTTGGGTGACTGTTTATTTAACCACCACTACATATTTGTAGTGGTGGTAGGGTGACAATGTGTCAACCCCGAGGGTGATCCCACCCCGGCACCCCCAACATGCACTCACGCACTTGCCATATATATGCATCAAAATCCCTCCGTCGCTTCCCTTATGGTTTTAATACGGCGGGAACGTGCCACGTGTCGTTCCCTCGGAGCCCGTATGACCCGAAAACATCAATTGTTATTTTATTTATTTTCCTTTTATTTTTCCTCAAAAAGAATGGAGATAAATATTAAAATTTCGTATTTATTCATTTATCTATTTTTAACACAAGAATATTTAATATTTAATATTCAATATTCAATATTCAATAAATATATATAAAAATATCTATCCATCCTTCCATCCAAATCTTAATCTTAATCTAAATCTATGTAAATATAAATATAAATATAAATATCATTTTAAATTTATGTAAAAAATTTGTAATTCTTGGGGGGAAGAGCTTTGTTCCATGGTCGATCTCACAAATATATGTATATCGAGATGGCTCACTCGGTGATGGAGATCATCATGTCGGAGTCGTGATTGTTGCAGACATCGAATATGTCGAAACATGTGATGTTCTCCATATCGTGATTGTTGCAGACATTCGATTGTTCGAGACATCGAATATGTCAAAACATGTGATACTCTCCATATCGTGAAGGGGATGCCGATTCTTGGGAATGACCCCGGCTTCGCCCGTCGTGAGAGGTCGAAACTCCCCATCGCACGTGAGGGTGAGGCTCGAATGATTCCGACCATTCACCAAAAAAATCACAAAAGGGTGGGGGTAGGGGTGATGGGGGTGGGATCGTTCCCATCCACCGTATACCGGGTTGGGTGACTGTTTATTTAACCACCACTACATATTTGTAGTGGTGGTAGGGTGACAATGTGTCAACCCCGAGGGTGATCCCACCCCGGCACCCCCAACATGCACTCACGCACTTGCCATATATATGCATCAAAATCCCTCCGTCGCTTCCCTTATGGTTTTAATACGGCGGGAACGTGCCACGTGTCGTTCCCTCGGAGCCCGTATGACCCGAAAACATCAATTGTTATTTTATTTATTTTCCTTTTATTTTTCCTCAAAAAGAATGGAGATAAATATTAAAATTTCGTATTTATTCATTTATCTATTTTTAACACAAGAATATTTAATATTTAATATTCAATATTCAATATTCAATAAATATATATAAAAATATCTATCCATCCTTCCATCCAAATCTTAATCTTAATCTAAATCTATGTAAATATAAATATAAATATAAATATCATTTTAAATTTATGTAAAAAATTTGTAATTCTTGGGGGGAAGAGCTTTGTTCCATGGTCGATCTCACAAATATATGTATATCGAGATGGCTCACTCGGTGATGGAGATCATCATGTCGGAGTCGTGATTGTTGCAGACATCGAATATGTCGAAACATGTGATGTTCTCCATATCGTGATTGTTGCAGACATTCGATTGTTCGAGACATCGAATATGTCAAAACATGTGATACTCTCCATATCGTGAAGGGGATGCCGATTCTTGGGAATGACCCCGGCTTCGCCCGTCGTGAGAGGTCGAAACTCCCCATCGCACGTGAGGGTGAGGCTCGAATGATTCCGACCATTCACCAAAAAAATCACAAAAGGGTGGGGGTAGGGGTGATGGGGGTGGGATCGTTCCCATCCACCGTATACCGGGTTGGGTGACTGTTTATTTAACCACCACTACATATTTGTAGTGGTGGTAGGGTGACAATGTGTCAACCCCGAGGGTGATCCCACCCCGGCACCCCCAACATGCACTCACGCACTTGCCATATATATGCATCAAAATCCCTCCGTCGCTTCCCTTATGGTTTTAATACGGCGGGAACGTGCCACGTGTCGTTCCCTCGGAGCCCGTATGACCCGAAAACATCAATTGTTATTTTATTTATTTTCCTTTTATTTTTCCTCAAAAAGAATGGAGATAAATATTAAAATTTCGTATTTATTCATTTATCTATTTTTAACACAAGAATATTTAATATTTAATATTCAATATTCAATATTCAATAAATATATATAAAAATATCTATCCATCCTTCCATCCAAATCTTAATCTTAATCTAAATCTATGTAAATATAAATATAAATATAAATATCATTTTAAATTTATGTAAAAAATTTGTAATTCTTGGGGGGAAGAGCTTTGTTCCATGGTCGATCTCACAAATATATGTATATCGAGATGGCTCACTCGGTGATGGAGATCATCATGTCGGAGTCGTGATTGTTGCAGACATCGAATATGTCGAAACATGTGATGTTCTCCATATCGTGATTGTTGCAGACATTCGATTGTTCGAGACATCGAATATGTCAAAACATGTGATATTCTCCATATCGTGAAGGGGATGCCGATTCTTGGGAATGACCCCGGCTTCGCCCGTCGTGAGAGGTCGAAACTCCCCATCGCACGTGAGGGTGAGGCTCGAATGATTCCGACCATTCACCAAAAAAATCACAAAAGGGTGGGGGTAGGGGTGATGGGGGTGGGATCGTTCCCATCCACCGTATACCGGGTTGGGTGACTGTTTATTTAACCACCACTACATATTTGTAGTGGTGGTAGGGTGACAATGTGTCAACCCCGAGGGTGATCCCACCCCGGCACCCCCAACATGCACTCACGCACTTGCCATATATATGCATCAAAATCCCTCCGTCGCTTCCCTTATGGTTTTAATACGGCGGGAACGTGCCACGTGTCGTTCCCTCGGAGCCCGTATGACCCGAAAACATCAATTGTTATTTTATTTATTTTCCTTTTATTTTTCCTCAAAAAGAATGGAGATAAATATTAAAATTTCGTATTTATTCATTTATCTATTTTTAACACAAGAATATTTAATATTTAATATTCAATATTCAATATTCAATAAATATATATAAAAATATCTATCCATCCTTCCATCCAAATCTTAATCTTAATCTAAATCTATGTAAATATAAATATAAATATAAATATCATTTTAAATTTATGTAAAAAATTTGTAATTCTTGGGGGGAAGAGCTTTGTTCCATGGTCGATCTCACAAATATATGTATATCGAGATGGCTCACTCGGTGATGGAGATCATCATGTCGGAGTCGTGATTGTTGCAGACATCGAATATGTCGAAACATGTGATGTTCTCCATATCGTGATTGTTGCAGACATTCGATTGTTCGAGACATCGAATATGTCAAAACATGTGATATTCTCCATATCGTGAAGGGGATGCCGATTCTTGGGAATGACCCCGGCTTCGCCCGTCGTGAGAGGTCGAAACTCCCCATCGCACGTGAGGGTGAGGCTCGAATGATTCCGACCATTCACCAAAAAAATCACAAAAGGGTGGGGGTAGGGGTGATGGGGGTGGGATCGTTCCCATCCACCGTATACCGGGTTGGGTGACTGTTTATTTAACCACCACTACATATTTGTAGTGGTGGTAGGGTGACAATGTGTCAACCCCGAGGGTGATCCCACCCCGGCACCCCCAACATGCACTCACGCACTTGCCATATATATGCATCAAAATCCCTCCGTCGCTTCCCTTATGGTTTTAATACGGCGGGAACGTGCCACGTGTCGTTCCCTCGGAGCCCGTATGACCCGAAAACATCAATTGTTATTTTATTTATTTTCCTTTTATTTTTCCTCAAAAAGAATGGAGATAAATATTAAAATTTCGTATTTATTCATTTATCTATTTTTAACACAAGAATATTTAATATTTAATATTCAATATTCAATATTCAATAAATATATATAAAAATATCTATCCATCCTTCCATCCAAATCTTAATCTTAATCTAAATCTATGTAAATATAAATATAAATATAAATATCATTTTAAATTTATGTAAAAAATTTGTAATTCTTGGGGGGAAGAGCTTTGTTCCATGGTCGATCTCACAAATATATGTATATCGAGATGGCTCACTCGGTGATGGAGATCATCATGTCGGAGTCGTGATTGTTGCAGACATCGAATATGTCGAAACATGTGATGTTCTCCATATCGTGATTGTTGCAGACATTCGATTGTTCGAGACATCGAATATGTCAAAACATGTGATATTCTCCATATCGTGAAGGGGATGCCGATTCTTGGGAATGACCCCGGCTTCGCCCGTCGTGAGAGGTCGAAACTCCCCATCGCACGTGAGGGTGAGGCTCGAATGATTCCGACCATTCACCAAAAAAATCACAAAAGGGTGGGGGTAGGGGTGATGGGGGTGGGATCGTTCCCATCCACCGTATACCGGGTTGGGTGACTGTTTATTTAACCACCACTACATATTTGTAGTGGTGGTAGGGTGACAATGTGTCAACCCCGAGGGTGATCCCACCCCGGCACCCCCAACATGCACTCACGCACTTGCCATATATATGCATCAAAATCCCTCCGTCGCTTCCCTTATGGTTTTAATACGGCGGGAACGTGCCACGTGTCGTTCCCTCGGAGCCCGTATGACCCGAAAACATCAATTGTTATTTTATTTATTTTCCTTTTATTTTTCCTCAAAAAGAATGGAGATAAATATTAAAATTTCGTATTTATTCATTTATCTATTTTTAACACAAGAATATTTAATATTTAATATTCAATATTCAATATTCAATAAATATATATAAAAATATCTATCCATCCTTCCATCCAAATCTTAATCTTAATCTAAATCTATGTAAATATAAATATAAATATAAATATCATTTTAAATTTATGTAAAAAATTTGTAATTCTTGGGGGGAAGAGCTTTGTTCCATGGTCGATCTCACAAATATATGTATATCGAGATGGCTCACTCGGTGATGGAGATCATCATGTCGGAGTCGTGATTGTTGCAGACATCGAATATGTCGAAACATGTGATGTTCTCCATATCGTGATTGTTGCAGACATTCGATTGTTCGAGACATCGAATATGTCAAAACATGTGATATTCTCCATATCGTGAAGGGGATGCCGATTCTTGGGAATGACCCCGGCTTCGCCCGTCGTGAGAGGTCGAAACTCCCCATCGCACGTGAGGGTGAGGCTCGAATGATTCCGACCATTCACCAAAAAAATCACAAAAGGGTGGGGGTAGGGGTGATGGGGGTGGGATCGTTCCCATCCACCGTATACCGGGTTGGGTGACTGTTTATTTAACCACCACTACATATTTGTAGTGGTGGTAGGGTGACAATGTGTCAACCCCGAGGGTGATCCCACCCCGGCACCCCCAACATGCACTCACGCACTTGCCATATATATGCATCAAAATCCCTCCGTCGCTTCCCTTATGGTTTTAATACGGCGGGAACGTGCCACGTGTCGTTCCCTCGGAGCCCGTATGACCCGAAAACATCAATTGTTATTTTATTTATTTTCCTTTTATTTTTCCTCAAAAAGAATGGAGATAAATATTAAAATTTCGTATTTATTCATTTATCTATTTTTAACACAAGAATATTTAATATTTAATATTCAATATTCAATATTCAATAAATATATATAAAAATATCTATCCATCCTTCCATCCAAATCTTAATCTTAATCTAAATCTATGTAAATATAAATATAAATATAAATATCATTTTAAATTTATGTAAAAAATTTGTAATTCTTGGGGGGAAGAGCTTTGTTCCATGGTCGATCTCACAAATATATGTATATCGAGATGGCTCACTCGGTGATGGAGATCATCATGTCGGAGTCGTGATTGTTGCAGACATCGAATATGTCGAAACATGTGATGTTCTCCATATCGTGATTGTTGCAGACATTCGATTGTTCGAGACATCGAATATGTCAAAACATGTGATATTCTCCATATCGTGAAGGGGATGCCGATTCTTGGGAATGACCCCGGCTTCGCCCGTCGTGAGAGGTCGAAACTCCCCATCGCACGTGAGGGTGAGGCTCGAATGATTCCGACCATTCACCAAAAAAATCACAAAAGGGTGGGGGTAGGGGTGATGGGGGTGGGATCGTTCCCATCCACCGTATACCGGGTTGGGTGACTGTTTATTTAACCACCACTACATATTTGTAGTGGTGGTAGGGTGACAATGTGTCAACCCCGAGGGTGATCCCACCCCGGCACCCCCAACATGCACTCACGCACTTGCCATATATATGCATCAAAATCCCTCCGTCGCTTCCCTTATGGTTTTAATACGGCGGGAACGTGCCACGTGTCGTTCCCTCGGAGCCCGTATGACCCGAAAACATCAATTGTTATTTTATTTATTTTCCTTTTATTTTTCCTCAAAAAGAATGGAGATAAATATTAAAATTTCGTATTTATTCATTTATCTATTTTTAACACAAGAATATTTAATATTTAATATTCAATATTCAATAAATATATATATAAATATCTATCCATCCTTCCATCCAAATCTTAATCTTAATCTAAATCTATGTAAATATAAATATAAATATAAATATCATTTTAAATTTATGTAAAAAATTTGTAATTCTTGGGGGGAAGAGCTTTGTTCCATGGTCGATCTCACAAATATATGTATATCGAGATGGCTCACTCGGTGATGGAGATCATCATGTCGGAGTCGTGATTGTTGCAGACATCGAATATGTCGAAACATGTGATGTTCTCCATATCGTGATTGTTGCAGACATTCGATTGTTCGAGACATCGAATATGTCAAAACATGTGATATTCTCCATATCGTGAAGGGGATGCCGATTCTTGGGAATGACCCCGGCTTCGCCCGTCGTGAGAGGTCGAAACTCCCCATCGCACGTGAGGGTGAGGCTCGAATGATTCCGACCATTCACCAAAAAAATCACAAAAGGGTGGGGGTAGGGGTGATGGGGGTGGGATCGTTCCCATCCACCGTATACCGGGTTGGGTGACTGTTTATTTAACCACCACTACATATTTGTAGTGGTGGTAGGGTGACAATGTGTCAACCCCGAGGGTGATCCCACCCCGGCACCCCCAACATGCACTCACGCACTTGCCATATATATGCATCAAAATCCCTCCGTCGCTTCCCTTATGGTTTTAATACGGCGGGAACGTGCCACGTGTCGTTCCCTCGGAGCCCGTATGACCCGAAAACATCAATTGTTATTTTATTTATTTTCCTTTTATTTTTCCTCAAAAAGAATGGAGATAAATATTAAAATTTCGTATTTATTCATTTATCTATTTTTAACACAAGAATATTTAATATTTAATATTCAATATTCAATAAATATATATAAAAATATCTATCCATCCTTCCATCCAAATCTTAATCTTAATCTAAATCTATGTAAATATAAATATAAATATAAATATCATTTTAAATTTATGTAAAAAATTTGTAATTCTTGGGGGGAAGAGCTTTGTTCCATGGTCGATCTCACAAATATATGTATATCGAGATGGCTCACTCGGTGATGGAGATCATCATGTCGGAGTCGTGATTGTTGCAGACATCGAATATGTCGAAACATGTGATGTTCTCCATATCGTGATTGTTGCAGACATTCGATTGTTCGAGACATCGAATATGTCAAAACATGTGATATTCTCCATATCGTGAAGGGGATGCCGATTCTTGGGAATGACCCCGGCTTCGCCCGTCGTGAGAGGTCGAAACTCCCCATCGCACGTGAGGGTGAGGCTCGAATGATTCCGACCATTCACCAAAAAAATCACAAAAGGGTGGGGGTAGGGGTGATGGGGGTGGGATCGTTCCCATCCACCGTATACCGGGTTGGGTGACTGTTTATTTAACCACCACTACATATTTGTAGTGGTGGTAGGGTGACAATGTGTCAACCCCGAGGGTGATCCCACCCCGGCACCCCCAACATGCACTCACGCACTTGCCATATATATGCATCAAAATCCCTCCGTCGCTTCCCTTATGGTTTTAATACGGCGGGAACGTGCCACGTGTCGTTCCCTCGGAGCCCGTATGACCCGAAAACATCAATTGTTATTTTATTTATTTTCCTTTTATTTTTCCTCAAAAAGAATGGAGATAAATATTAAAATTTCGTATTTATTCATTTATCTATTTTTAACACAAGAATATTTAATATTTAATATTCAATATTCAATAAATATATATAAAAATATCTATCCATCCTTCCATCCAAATCTTAATCTTAATCTAAATCTATGTAAATATAAATATAAATATAAATATCATTTTAAATTTATGTAAAAAATTTGTAATTCTTGGGGGGAAGAGCTTTGTTCCATGGTCGATCTCACAAATATATGTATATCGAGATGGCTCACTCGGTGATGGAGATCATCATGTCGGAGTCGTGATTGTTGCAGACATCGAATATGTCGAAACATGTGATGTTCTCCATATCGTGATTGTTGCAGACATTCGATTGTTCGAGACATCGAATATGTCAAAACATGTGATATTCTCCATATCGTGAAGGGGATGCCGATTCTTGGGAATGACCCCGGCTTCGCCCGTCGTGAGAGGTCGAAACTCCCCATCGCACGTGAGGGTGAGGCTCGAATGATTCCGACCATTCACCAAAAAAATCACAAAAGGGTGGGGGTAGGGGTGATGGGGGTGGGATCGTTCCCATCCACCGTATACCGGGTTGGGTGACTGTTTATTTAACCACCACTACATATTTGTAGTGGTGGTAGGGTGACAATGTGTCAACCCCGAGGGTGATCCCACCCCGGCACCCCCAACATGCACTCACGCACTTGCCATATATATGCATCAAAATCCCTCCGTCGCTTCCCTTATGGTTTTAATACGGCGGGAACGTGCCACGTGTCGTTCCCTCGGAGCCCGTATGACCCGAAAACATCAATTGTTATTTTATTTATTTTCCTTTTATTTTTCCTCAAAAAGAATGGAGATAAATATTAAAATTTCGTATTTATTCATTTATCTATTTTTAACACAAGAATATTTAATATTTAATATTCAATATTCAATAAATATATATAAAAATATCTATCCATCCTTCCATCCAAATCTTAATCTTAATCTAAATCTATGTAAATATAAATATAAATATAAATATCATTTTAAATTTATGTAAAAAATTTGTAATTCTTGGGGGGAAGAGCTTTGTTCCATGGTCGATCTCACAAATATATGTATATCGAGATGGCTCACTCGGTGATGGAGATCATCATGTCGGAGTCGTGATTGTTGCAGACATCGAATATGTCGAAACATGTGATGTTCTCCATATCGTGATTGTTGCAGACATTCGATTGTTCGAGACATCGAATATGTCAAAACATGTGATATTCTCCATATCGTGAAGGGGATGCCGATTCTTGGGAATGACCCCGGCTTCGCCCGTCGTGAGAGGTCGAAACTCCCCATCGCACGTGAGGGTGAGGCTCGAATGATTCCGACCATTCACCAAAAAAATCACAAAAGGGTGGGGGTAGGGGTGATGGGGGTGGGATCGTTCCCATCCACCGTATACCGGGTTGGGTGACTGTTTATTTAACCACCACTACATATTTGTAGTGGTGGTAGGGTGACAATGTGTCAACCCCGAGGGTGATCCCACCCCGGCACCCCCAACATGCACTCACGCACTTGCCATATATATGCATCAAAATCCCTCCGTCGCTTCCCTTATGGTTTTAATACGGCGGGAACGTGCCACGTGTCGTTCCCTCGGAGCCCGTATGACCCGAAAACATCAATTGTTATTTTATTTATTTTCCTTTTATTTTTCCTCAAAAAGAATGGAGATAAATATTAAAATTTCGTATTTATTCATTTATCTATTTTTAACACAAGAATATTTAATATTTAATATTCAATATTCAATATTCAATATTCAATAAATATATATAAAAATATCTATCCATCCTTCCATCCAAATCTTAATCTTAATCTAAATCTATGTAAATATAAATATAAATATAAATATCATTTTAAATTTATGTAAAAAATTTGTAATTCTTGGGGGGAAGAGCTTTGTTCCATGGTCGATCTCACAAATATATGTATATCGAGATGGCTCACTCGGTGATGGAGATCATCATGTCGGAGTCGTGATTGTTGCAGACATCGAATATGTCGAAACATGTGATGTTCTCCATATCGTGATTGTTGCAGACATTCGATTGTTCGAGACATCGAATATGTCAAAACATGTGATATTCTCCATATCGTGAAGGGGATGCCGATTCTTGGGAATGACCCCGGCTTCGCCCGTCGTGAGAGGTCGAAACTCCCCATCGCACGTGAGGGTGAGGCTCGAATGATTCCGACCATTCACCAAAAAAATCACAAAAGGGTGGGGGTAGGGGTGATGGGGGTGGGATCGTTCCCATCCACCGTATACCGGGTTGGGTGACTGTTTATTTAACCACCACTACATATTTGTAGTGGTGGTAGGGTGACAATGTGTCAACCCCGAGGGTGATCCCACCCCGGCACCCCCAACATGCACTCACGCACTTGCCATATATATGCATCAAAATCCCTCCGTCGCTTCCCTTATGGTTTTAATACGGCGGGAACGTGCCACGTGTCGTTCCCTCGGAGCCCGTATGACCCGAAAACATCAATTGTTATTTTATTTATTTTCCTTTTATTTTTCCTCAAAAAGAATGGAGATAAATATTAAAATTTCGTATTTATTCATTTATCTATTTTTAACACAAGAATATTTAATATTTAATATTCAATATTCAATATTCAATATTCAATAAATATATATAAAAATATCTATCCATCCTTCCATCCAAATCTTAATCTTAATCTAAATCTATGTAAATATAAATATAAATATAAATATCATTTTAAATTTATGTAAAAAATTTGTAATTCTTGGGGGGAAGAGCTTTGTTCCATGGTCGATCTCACAAATATATGTATATCGAGATGGCTCACTCGGTGATGGAGATCATCATGTCGGAGTCGTGATTGTTGCAGACATCGAATATGTCGAAACATGTGATGTTCTCCATATCGTGATTGTTGCAGACATTCGATTGTTCGAGACATCGAATATGTCAAAACATGTGATATTCTCCATATCGTGAAGGGGATGCCGATTCTTGGGAATGACCCCGGCTTCGCCCGTCGTGAGAGGTCGAAACTCCCCATCGCACGTGAGGGTGAGGCTCGAATGATTCCGACCATTCACCAAAAAAATCACAAAAGGGTGGGGGTAGGGGTGATGGGGGTGGGATCGTTCCCATCCACCGTATACCGGGTTGGGTGACTGTTTATTTAACCACCACTACATATTTGTAGTGGTGGTAGGGTGACAATGTGTCAACCCCGAGGGTGATCCCACCCCGGCACCCCCAACATGCACTCACGCACTTGCCATATATATGCATCAAAATCCCTCCGTCGCTTCCCTTATGGTTTTAATACGGCGGGAAAGTGCCACGTGTCGTTCCCTCGGAGCCCGTATGACCCGAAAACATCAATTGTTATTTTATTTATTTTCCTTTTATTTTTCCTCAAAAAGAATGGAGATAAATATTAAAATTTCGTATTTATTCATTTATCTATTTTTAACACAAGAATATTTAATATTCAATATTCAATATTCAATAAATATATATAAAAATATCTATCCATCCTTCCATCCAAATCTTAATCTTAATCTAAATCTATGTAAATATAAATATAAATATAAATATCATTTTAAATTTATGTAAAAAATTTGTAATTCTTGGGGGGAAGAGCTTTGTTCCATGGTCGATCTCACAAATATATGTATATCGAGATGGCTCACTCGGTGATGGAGATCATCATGTCGGAGTCGTGATTGTTGCAGACATCGAATATGTCGAAACATGTGATGTTCTCCATATCGTGATTGTTGCAGACATTCGATTGTTCGAGACATCGAATATGTCAAAACATGTGATATTCTCCATATCGTGAAGGGGATGCCGATTCTTGGGAATGACCCCGGCTTCGCCCGTCGTGAGAGGTCGAAACTCCCCATCGCACGTGAGGGTGAGGCTCGAATGATTCCGACCATTCACCAAAAAAATCACAAAAGGGTGGGGGTAGGGGTGATGGGGGTGGGATCGTTCCCATCCACCGTATACCGGGTTGGGTGACTGTTTATTTAACCACCACTACATATTTGTAGTGGTGGTAGGGTGACAATGTGTCAACCCCGAGGGTGATCCCACCCCGGCACCCCCAACATGCACTCACGCACTTGCCATATATATGCATCAAAATCCCTCCGTCGCTTCCCTTATGGTTTTAATACGGCGGGAACGTGCCACGTGTCGTTCCCTCGGAGCCCGTATGACCCGAAAACATCAATTGTTATTTTATTTATTTTCCTTTTATTTTTCCTCAAAAAGAATGGAGATAAATATTAAAATTTCGTATTTATTCATTTATCTATTTTTAACACAAGAATATTTAATATTTAATATTCAATATTCAATATTCAATATTCAATAAATATATATAAAAATATCTATCCATCCTTCCATCCAAATCTTAATCTTAATCTAAATCTATGTAAATATAAATATAAATATAAATATCATTTTAAATTTATGTAAAAAATTTGTAATTCTTGGGGGGAAGAGCTTTGTTCCATGGTCGATCTCACAAATATATGTATATCGAGATGGCTCACTCGGTGATGGAGATCATCATGTCGGAGTCGTGATTGTTGCAGACATCGAATATGTCGAAACATGTGATGTTCTCCATATCGTGATTGTTGCAGACATTCGATTGTTCGAGACATCGAATATGTCAAAACATGTGATATTCTCCATATCGTGAAGGGGATGCCGATTCTTGGGAATGACCCCGGCTTCGCCCGTCGTGAGAGGTCGAAACTCCCCATCGCACGTGAGGGTGAGGCTCGAATGATTCCGACCATTCACCAAAAAAATCACAAAAGGGTGGGGGTAGGGGTGATGGGGGTGGGATCGTTCCCATCCACCGTATACCGGGTTGGGTGACTGTTTATTTAACCACCACTACATATTTGTAGTGGTGGTAGGGTGACAATGTGTCAACCCCGAGGGTGATCCCACCCCGGCACCCCCAACATGCACTCACGCACTTGCCATATATATGCATCAAAATCCCTCCGTCGCTTCCCTTATGGTTTTAATACGGCGGGAACGTGCCACGTGTCGTTCCCTCGGAGCCCGTATGACCCGAAAACATCAATTGTTATTTTATTTATTTTCCTTTTATTTTTCCTCAAAAAGAATGGAGATAAATATTAAAATTTCGTATTTATTCATTTATCTATTTTTAACACAAGAATATTTAATATTTAATATTCAATATTCAATATTCAATATTCAATAAATATATATAAAAATATCTATCCATCCTTCCATCCAAATCTTAATCTTAATCTAAATCTATGTAAATATAAATATAAATATAAATATCATTTTAAATTTATGTAAAAAATTTGTAATTCTTGGGGGGAAGAGCTTTGTTCCATGGTCGATCTCACAAATATATGTATATCGAGATGGCTCACTCGGTGATGGAGATCATCATGTCGGAGTCGTGATTGTTGCAGACATCGAATATGTCGAAACATGTGATGTTCTCCATATCGTGATTGTTGCAGACATTCGATTGTTCGAGACATCGAATATGTCAAAACATGTGATATTCTCCATATCGTGAAGGGGATGCCGATTCTTGGGAATGACCCCGGCTTCGCCCGTCGTGAGAGGTCGAAACTCCCCATCGCACGTGAGGGTGAGGCTCGAATGATTCCGACCATTCACCAAAAAAATCACAAAAGGGTGGGGGTAGGGGTGATGGGGGTGGGATCGTTCCCATCCACCGTATACCGGGTTGGGTGACTGTTTATTTAACCACCACTACATATTTGTAGTGGTGGTAGGGTGACAATGTGTCAACCCCGAGGGTGATCCCACCCCGGCACCCCCAACATGCACTCACGCACTTGCCATATATATGCATCAAAATCCCTCCGTCGCTTCCCTTATGGTTTTAATACGGCGGGAACGTGCCACGTGTCGTTCCCTCGGAGCCCGTATGACCCGAAAACATCAATTGTTATTTTATTTATTTTCCTTTTATTTTTCCTCAAAAAGAATGGAGATAAATATTAAAATTTCGTATTTATTCATTTATCTATTTTTAACACAAGAATATTTAATATTTAATATTCAATATTCAATATTCAATATTCAATAAATATATATAAAAATATCTATCCATCCTTCCATCCAAATCTTAATCTTAATCTAAATCTATGTAAATATAAATATAAATATAAATATCATTTTAAATTTATGTAAAAAATTTGTAATTCTTGGGGGGAAGAGCTTTGTTCCATGGTCGATCTCACAAATATATGTATATCGAGATGGCTCACTCGGTGATGGAGATCATCATGTCGGAGTCGTGATTGTTGCAGACATCGAATATGTCGAAACATGTGATGTTCTCCATATCGTGATTGTTGCAGACATTCGATTGTTCGAGACATCGAATATGTCAAAACATGTGATATTCTCCATATCGTGAAGGGGATGCCGATTCTTGGGAATGACCCCGGCTTCGCCCGTCGTGAGAGGTCGAAACTCCCCATCGCACGTGAGGGTGAGGCTCGAATGATTCCGACCATTCACCAAAAAAATCACAAAAGGGTGGGGGTAGGGGTGATGGGGGTGGGATCGTTCCCATCCACCGTATACCGGGTTGGGTGACTGTTTATTTAACCACCACTACATATTTGTAGTGGTGGTAGGGTGACAATGTGTCAACCCCGAGGGTGATCCCACCCCGGCACCCCCAACATGCACTCACGCACTTGCCATATATATGCATCAAAATCCCTCCGTCGCTTCCCTTATGGTTTTAATACGGCGGGAACGTGCCACGTGTCGTTCCCTCGGAGCCCGTATGACCCGAAAACATCAATTGTTATTTTATTTATTTTCCTTTTATTTTTCCTCAAAAAGAATGGAGATAAATATTAAAATTTCGTATTTATTCATTTATCTATTTTTAACACAAGAATATTTAATATTTAATATTCAATATTCAATATTCAATAAATATATATAAAAATATCTATCCATCCTTCCATCCAAATCTTAATCTTAATCTAAATCTATGTAAATATAAATATAAATATAAATATCATTTTAAATTTATGTAAAAAATTTGTAATTCTTGGGGGGAAGAGCTTTGTTCCATGGTCGATCTCACAAATATATGTATATCGAGATGGCTCACTCGGTGATGGAGATCATCATGTCGGAGTCGTGATTGTTGCAGACATCGAATATGTCGAAACATGTGATGTTCTCCATATCGTGATTGTTGCAGACATTCGATTGTTCGAGACATCGAATATGTCAAAACATGTGATATTCTCCATATCGTGAAGGGGATGCCGATTCTTGGGAATGACCCCGGCTTCGCCCGTCGTGAGAGGTCGAAACTCCCCATCGCACGTGAGGGTGAGGCTCGAATGATTCCGACCATTCACCAAAAAAATCACAAAAGGGTGGGGGTAGGGGTGATGGGGGTGGGATCGTTCCCATCCACCGTATACCGGGTTGGGTGACTGTTTATTTAACCACCACTACATATTTGTAGTGGTGGTAGGGTGACAATGTGTCAACCCCGAGGGTGATCCCACCCCGGCACCCCCAACATGCACTCACGCACTTGCCATATATATGCATCAAAATCCCTCCGTCGCTTCCCTTATGGTTTTAATACGGCGGGAACGTGCCACGTGTCGTTCCCTCGGAGCCCGTATGACCCGAAAACATCAATTGTTATTTTATTTATTTTCCTTTTATTTTTCCTCAAAAAGAATGGAGATAAATATTAAAATTTCGTATTTATTCATTTATCTATTTTTAACACAAGAATATTTAATATTTAATATTCAATATTCAATATTCAATAAATATATATAAAAATATCTATCCATCCTTCCATCCAAATCTTAATCTTAATCTAAATCTATGTAAATATAAATATAAATATAAATATCATTTTAAATTTATGTAAAAAATTTGTAATTCTTGGGGGGAAGAGCTTTGTTCCATGGTCGATCTCACAAATATATGTATATCGAGATGGCTCACTCGGTGATGGAGATCATCATGTCGGAGTCGTGATTGTTGCAGACATCGAATATGTCGAAACATGTGATGTTCTCCATATCGTGATTGTTGCAGACATTCGATTGTTCGAGACATCGAATATGTCAAAACATGTGATATTCTCCATATCGTGAAGGGGATGCCGATTCTTGGGAATGACCCCGGCTTCGCCCGTCGTGAGAGGTCGAAACTCCCCATCGCACGTGAGGGTGAGGCTCGAATGATTCCGACCATTCACCAAAAAAATCACAAAAGGGTGGGGGTAGGGGTGATGGGGGTGGGATCGTTCCCATCCACCGTATACCGGGTTGGGTGACTGTTTATTTAACCACCACTACATATTTGTAGTGGTGGTAGGGTGACAATGTGTCAACCCCGAGGGTGATCCCACCCCGGCACCCCCAACATGCACTCACGCACTTGCCATATATATGCATCAAAATCCCTCCGTCGCTTCCCTTATGGTTTTAATACGGCGGGAACGTGCCACGTGTCGTTCCCTCGGAGCCCGTATGACCCGAAAACATCAATTGTTATTTTATTTATTTTCCTTTTATTTTTCCTCAAAAAGAATGGAGATAAATATTAAAATTTCGTATTTATTCATTTATCTATTTTTAACACAAGAATATTTAATATTTAATATTCAATATTCAATATTCAATATTCAATAAATATATATAAAAATATCTATCCATCCTTCCATCCAAATCTTAATCTTAATCTAAATCTATGTAAATATAAATATAAATATAAATATCATTTTAAATTTATGTAAAAAATTTGTAATTCTTGGGGGGAAGAGCTTTGTTCCATGGTCGATCTCACAAATATATGTATATCGAGATGGCTCACTCGGTGATGGAGATCATCATGTCGGAGTCGTGATTGTTGCAGACATCGAATATGTCGAAACATGTGATGTTCTCCATATCGTGATTGTTGCAGACATTCGATTGTTCGAGACATCGAATATGTCAAAACATGTGATATTCTCCATATCGTGAAGGGGATGCCGATTCTTGGGAATGACCCCGGCTTCGCCCGTCGTGAGAGGTCGAAACTCCCCATCGCACGTGAGGGTGAGGCTCGAATGATTCCGACCATTCACCAAAAAAATCACAAAAGGGTGGGGGTAGGGGTGATGGGGGTGGGATCGTTCCCATCCACCGTATACCGGGTTGGGTGACTGTTTATTTAACCACCACTACATATTTGTAGTGGTGGTAGGGTGACAATGTGTCAACCCCGAGGGTGATCCCACCCCGGCACCCCCAACATGCACTCACGCACTTGCCATATATATGCATCAAAATCCCTCCGTCGCTTCCCTTATGGTTTTAATACGGCGGGAACGTGCCACGTGTCGTTCCCTCGGAGCCCGTATGACCCGAAAACATCAATTGTTATTTTATTTATTTTCCTTTTATTTTTCCTCAAAAAGAATGGAGATAAATATTAAAATTTCGTATTTATTCATTTATCTATTTTTAACACAAGAATATTTAATATTTAATATTCAATATTCAATATTCAATAAATATATATAAAAATATCTATCCATCCTTCCATCCAAATCTTAATCTTAATCTAAATCTATGTAAATATAAATATAAATATAAATATCATTTTAAATTTATGTAAAAAATTTGTAATTCTTGGGGGGAAGAGCTTTGTTCCATGGTCGATCTCACAAATATATGTATATCGAGATGGCTCACTCGGTGATGGAGATCATCATGTCGGAGTCGTGATTGTTGCAGACATCGAATATGTCGAAACATGTGATGTTCTCCATATCGTGATTGTTGCAGACATTCGATTGTTCGAGACATCGAATATGTCAAAACATGTGATATTCTCCATATCGTGAAGGGGATGCCGATTCTTGGGAATGACCCCGGCTTCGCCCGTCGTGAGAGGTCGAAACTCCCCATCGCACGTGAGGGTGAGGCTCGAATGATTCCGACCATTCACCAAAAAAATCACAAAAGGGTGGGGGTAGGGGTGATGGGGGTGGGATCGTTCCCATCCACCGTATACCGGGTTGGGTGACTGTTTATTTAACCACCACTACATATTTGTAGTGGTGGTAGGGTGACAATGTGTCAACCCCGAGGGTGATCCCACCCCGGCACCCCCAACATGCACTCACGCACTTGCCATATATATGCATCAAAATCCCTCCGTCGCTTCCCTTATGGTTTTAATACGGCGGGAACGTGCCACGTGTCGTTCCCTCGGAGCCCGTATGACCCGAAAACATCAATTGTTATTTTATTTATTTTCCTTTTATTTTTCCTCAAAAAGAATGGAGATAAATATTAAAATTTCGTATTTATTCATTTATCTATTTTTAACACAAGAATATTTAATATTTAATATTCAATATTCAATATTCAATAAATATATATAAAAATATCTATCCATCCTTCCATCCAAATCTTAATCTTAATCTAAATCTATGTAAATATAAATATAAATATAAATATCATTTTAAATTTATGTAAAAAATTTGTAATTCTTGGGGGGAAGAGCTTTGTTCCATGGTCGATCTCACAAATATATGTATATCGAGATGGCTCACTCGGTGATGGAGATCATCATGTCGGAGTCGTGATTGTTGCAGACATCGAATATGTCGAAACATGTGATGTTCTCCATATCGTGATTGTTGCAGACATTCGATTGTTCGAGACATCGAATATGTCAAAACATGTGATATTCTCCATATCGTGAAGGGGATGCCGATTCTTGGGAATGACCCCGGCTTCGCCCGTCGTGAGAGGTCGAAACTCCCCATCGCACGTGAGGGTGAGGCTCGAATGATTCCGACCATTCACCAAAAAAATCACAAAAGGGTGGGGGTAGGGGTGATGGGGGTGGGATCGTTCCCATCCACCGTATACCGGGTTGGGTGACTGTTTATTTAACCACCACTACATATTTGTAGTGGTGGTAGGGTGACAATGTGTCAACCCCGAGGGTGATCCCACCCCGGCACCCCCAACATGCACTCACGCACTTGCCATATATATGCATCAAAATCCCTCCGTCGCTTCCCTTATGGTTTTAATACGGCGGGAACGTGCCACGTGTCGTTCCCTCGGAGCCCGTATGACCCGAAAACATCAATTGTTATTTTATTTATTTTCCTTTTATTTTTCCTCAAAAAGAATGGAGATAAATATTAAAATTTCGTATTTATTCATTTATCTATTTTTAACACAAGAATATTTAATATTTAATATTCAATATTCAATATTCAATATTCAATAAATATATATAAAAATATCTATCCATCCTTCCATCCAAATCTTAATCTTAATCTAAATCTATGTAAATATAAATATAAATATAAATATCATTTTAAATTTATGTAAAAAATTTGTAATTCTTGGGGGGAAGAGCTTTGTTCCATGGTCGATCTCACAAATATATGTATATCGAGATGGCTCACTCGGTGATGGAGATCATCATGTCGGAGTCGTGATTGTTGCAGACATCGAATATGTCGAAACATGTGATGTTCTCCATATCGTGATTGTTGCAGACATTCGATTGTTCGAGACATCGAATATGTCAAAACATGTGATATTCTCCATATCGTGAAGGGGATGCCGATTCTTGGGAATGACCCCGGCTTCGCCCGTCGTGAGAGGTCGAAACTCCCCATCGCACGTGAGGGTGAGGCTCGAATGATTCCGACCATTCACCAAAAAAATCACAAAAGGGTGGGGGTAGGGGTGATGGGGGTGGGATCGTTCCCATCCACCGTATACCGGGTTGGGTGACTGTTTATTTAACCACCACTACATATTTGTAGTGGTGGTAGGGTGACAATGTGTCAACCCCGAGGGTGATCCCACCCCGGCACCCCCAACATGCACTCACGCACTTGCCATATATATGCATCAAAATCCCTCCGTCGCTTCCCTTATGGTTTTAATACGGCGGGAACGTGCCACGTGTCGTTCCCTCGGAGCCCGTATGACCCGAAAACATCAATTGTTATTTTATTTATTTTCCTTTTATTTTTCCTCAAAAAGAATGGAGATAAATATTAAAATTTCGTATTTATTCATTTATCTATTTTTAACACAAGAATATTTAATATTTAATATTCAATATTCAATATTCAATATTCAATAAATATATATAAAAATATCTATCCATCCTTCCATCCAAATCTTAATCTTAATCTAAATCTATGTAAATATAAATATAAATATAAATATCATTTTAAATTTATGTAAAAAATTTGTAATTCTTGGGGGGAAGAGCTTTGTTCCATGGTCGATCTCACAAATATATGTATATCGAGATGGCTCACTCGGTGATGGAGATCATCATGTCGGAGTCGTGATTGTTGCAGACATCGAATATGTCGAAACATGTGATGTTCTCCATATCGTGATTGTTGCAGACATTCGATTGTTCGAGACATCGAATATGTCAAAACATGTGATATTCTCCATATCGTGAAGGGGATGCCGATTCTTGGGAATGACCCCGGCTTCGCCCGTCGTGAGAGGTCGAAACTCCCCATCGCACGTGAGGGTGAGGCTCGAATGATTCCGACCATTCACCAAAAAAATCACAAAAGGGTGGGGGTAGGGGTGATGGGGGTGGGATCGTTCCCATCCACCGTATACCGGGTTGGGTGACTGTTTATTTAACCACCACTACATATTTGTAGTGGTGGTAGGGTGACAATGTGTCAACCCCGAGGGTGATCCCACCCCGGCACCCCCAACATGCACTCACGCACTTGCCATATATATGCATCAAAATCCCTCCGTCGCTTCCCTTATGGTTTTAATACGGCGGGAAAGTGCCACGTGTCGTTCCCTCGGAGCCCGTATGACCCGAAAACATCAATTGTTATTTTATTTATTTTCCTTTTATTTTTCCTCAAAAAGAATGGAGATAAATATTAAAATTTCGTATTTATTCATTTATCTATTTTTAACACAAGAATATTTAATATTCAATATTCAATATTCAATAAATATATATAAAAATATCTATCCATCCTTCCATCCAAATCTTAATCTTAATCTAAATCTATGTAAATATAAATATAAATATAAATATCATTTTAAATTTATGTAAAAAATTTGTAATTCTTGGGGGGAAGAGCTTTGTTCCATGGTCGATCTCACAAATATATGTATATCGAGATGGCTCACTCGGTGATGGAGATCATCATGTCGGAGTCGTGATTGTTGCAGACATCGAATATGTCGAAACATGTGATGTTCTCCATATCGTGATTGTTGCAGACATTCGATTGTTCGAGACATCGAATATGTCAAAACATGTGATATTCTCCATATCGTGAAGGGGATGCCGATTCTTGGGAATGACCCCGGCTTCGCCCGTCGTGAGAGGTCGAAACTCCCCATCGCACGTGAGGGTGAGGCTCGAATGATTCCGACCATTCACCAAAAAAATCACAAAAGGGTGGGGGTAGGGGTGATGGGGGTGGGATCGTTCCCATCCACCGTATACCGGGTTGGGTGACTGTTTATTTAACCACCACTACATATTTGTAGTGGTGGTAGGGTGACAATGTGTCAACCCCGAGGGTGATCCCACCCCGGCACCCCCAACATGCACTCACGCACTTGCCATATATATGCATCAAAATCCCTCCGTCGCTTCCCTTATGGTTTTAATACGGCGGGAACGTGCCACGTGTCGTTCCCTCGGAGCCCGTATGACCCGAAAACATCAATTGTTATTTTATTTATTTTCCTTTTATTTTTCCTCAAAAAGAATGGAGATAAATATTAAAATTTCGTATTTATTCATTTATCTATTTTTAACACAAGAATATTTAATATTTAATATTCAATATTCAATATTCAATATTCAATAAATATATATAAAAATATCTATCCATCCTTCCATCCAAATCTTAATCTTAATCTAAATCTATGTAAATATAAATATAAATATAAATATCATTTTAAATTTATGTAAAAAATTTGTAATTCTTGGGGGGAAGAGCTTTGTTCCATGGTCGATCTCACAAATATATGTATATCGAGATGGCTCACTCGGTGATGGAGATCATCATGTCGGAGTCGTGATTGTTGCAGACATCGAATATGTCGAAACATGTGATGTTCTCCATATCGTGATTGTTGCAGACATTCGATTGTTCGAGACATCGAATATGTCAAAACATGTGATATTCTCCATATCGTGAAGGGGATGCCGATTCTTGGGAATGACCCCGGCTTCGCCCGTCGTGAGAGGTCGAAACTCCCCATCGCACGTGAGGGTGAGGCTCGAATGATTCCGACCATTCACCAAAAAAATCACAAAAGGGTGGGGGTAGGGGTGATGGGGGTGGGATCGTTCCCATCCACCGTATACCGGGTTGGGTGACTGTTTATTTAACCACCACTACATATTTGTAGTGGTGGTAGGGTGACAATGTGTCAACCCCGAGGGTGATCCCACCCCGGCACCCCCAACATGCACTCACGCACTTGCCATATATATGCATCAAAATCCCTCCGTCGCTTCCCTTATGGTTTTAATACGGCGGGAACGTGCCACGTGTCGTTCCCTCGGAGCCCGTATGACCCGAAAACATCAATTGTTATTTTATTTATTTTCCTTTTATTTTTCCTCAAAAAGAATGGAGATAAATATTAAAATTTCGTATTTATTCATTTATCTATTTTTAACACAAGAATATTTAATATTTAATATTCAATATTCAATATTCAATATTCAATAAATATATATAAAAATATCTATCCATCCTTCCATCCAAATCTTAATCTTAATCTAAATCTATGTAAATATAAATATAAATATAAATATCATTTTAAATTTATGTAAAAAATTTGTAATTCTTGGGGGGAAGAGCTTTGTTCCATGGTCGATCTCACAAATATATGTATATCGAGATGGCTCACTCGGTGATGGAGATCATCATGTCGGAGTCGTGATTGTTGCAGACATCGAATATGTCGAAACATGTGATGTTCTCCATATCGTGATTGTTGCAGACATTCGATTGTTCGAGACATCGAATATGTCAAAACATGTGATATTCTCCATATCGTGAAGGGGATGCCGATTCTTGGGAATGACCCCGGCTTCGCCCGTCGTGAGAGGTCGAAACTCCCCATCGCACGTGAGGGTGAGGCTCGAATGATTCCGACCATTCACCAAAAAAATCACAAAAGGGTGGGGGTAGGGGTGATGGGGGTGGGATCGTTCCCATCCACCGTATACCGGGTTGGGTGACTGTTTATTTAACCACCACTACATATTTGTAGTGGTGGTAGGGTGACAATGTGTCAACCCCGAGGGTGATCCCACCCCGGCACCCCCAACATGCACTCACGCACTTGCCATATATATGCATCAAAATCCCTCCGTCGCTTCCCTTATGGTTTTAATACGGCGGGAACGTGCCACGTGTCGTTCCCTCGGAGCCCGTATGACCCGAAAACATCAATTGTTATTTTATTTATTTTCCTTTTATTTTTCCTCAAAAAGAATGGAGATAAATATTAAAATTTCGTATTTATTCATTTATCTATTTTTAACACAAGAATATTTAATATTTAATATTCAATATTCAATATTCAATATTCAATAAATATATATAAAAATATCTATCCATCCTTCCATCCAAATCTTAATCTTAATCTAAATCTATGTAAATATAAATATAAATATAAATATCATTTTAAATTTATGTAAAAAATTTGTAATTCTTGGGGGGAAGAGCTTTGTTCCATGGTCGATCTCACAAATATATGTATATCGAGATGGCTCACTCGGTGATGGAGATCATCATGTCGGAGTCGTGATTGTTGCAGACATCGAATATGTCGAAACATGTGATGTTCTCCATATCGTGATTGTTGCAGACATTCGATTGTTCGAGACATCGAATATGTCAAAACATGTGATATTCTCCATATCGTGAAGGGGATGCCGATTCTTGGGAATGACCCCGGCTTCGCCCGTCGTGAGAGGTCGAAACTCCCCATCGCACGTGAGGGTGAGGCTCGAATGATTCCGACCATTCACCAAAAAAATCACAAAAGGGTGGGGGTAGGGGTGATGGGGGTGGGATCGTTCCCATCCACCGTATACCGGGTTGGGTGACTGTTTATTTAACCACCACTACATATTTGTAGTGGTGGTAGGGTGACAATGTGTCAACCCCGAGGGTGATCCCACCCCGGCACCCCCAACATGCACTCACGCACTTGCCATATATATGCATCAAAATCCCTCCGTCGCTTCCCTTATGGTTTTAATACGGCGGGAAAGTGCCACGTGTCGTTCCCTCGGAGCCCGTATGACCCGAAAACATCAATTGTTATTTTATTTATTTTCCTTTTATTTTTCCTCAAAAAGAATGGAGATAAATATTAAAATTTCGTATTTATTCATTTATCTATTTTTAACACAAGAATATTTAATATTCAATATTCAATATTCAATAAATATATATAAAAATATCTATCCATCCTTCCATCCAAATCTTAATCTTAATCTAAATCTATGTAAATATAAATATAAATATAAATATCATTTTAAATTTATGTAAAAAATTTGTAATTCTTGGGGGGAAGAGCTTTGTTCCATGGTCGATCTCACAAATATATGTATATCGAGATGGCTCACTCGGTGATGGAGATCATCATGTCGGAGTCGTGATTGTTGCAGACATCGAATATGTCGAAACATGTGATGTTCTCCATATCGTGATTGTTGCAGACATTCGATTGTTCGAGACATCGAATATGTCAAAACATGTGATATTCTCCATATCGTGAAGGGGATGCCGATTCTTGGGAATGACCCCGGCTTCGCCCGTCGTGAGAGGTCGAAACTCCCCATCGCACGTGAGGGTGAGGCTCGAATGATTCCGACCATTCACCAAAAAAATCACAAAAGGGTGGGGGTAGGGGTGATGGGGGTGGGATCGTTCCCATCCACCGTATACCGGGTTGGGTGACTGTTTATTTAACCACCACTACATATTTGTAGTGGTGGTAGGGTGACAATGTGTCAACCCCGAGGGTGATCCCACCCCGGCACCCCCAACATGCACTCACGCACTTGCCATATATATGCATCAAAATCCCTCCGTCGCTTCCCTTATGGTTTTAATACGGCGGGAACGTGCCACGTGTCGTTCCCTCGGAGCCCGTATGACCCGAAAACATCAATTGTTATTTTATTTATTTTCCTTTTATTTTTCCTCAAAAAGAATGGAGATAAATATTAAAATTTCGTATTTATTCATTTATCTATTTTTAACACAAGAATATTTAATATTTAATATTCAATATTCAATATTCAATATTCAATAAATATATATAAAAATATCTATCCATCCTTCCATCCAAATCTTAATCTTAATCTAAATCTATGTAAATATAAATATAAATATAAATATCATTTTAAATTTATGTAAAAAATTTGTAATTCTTGGGGGGAAGAGCTTTGTTCCATGGTCGATCTCACAAATATATGTATATCGAGATGGCTCACTCGGTGATGGAGATCATCATGTCGGAGTCGTGATTGTTGCAGACATCGAATATGTCGAAACATGTGATGTTCTCCATATCGTGATTGTTGCAGACATTCGATTGTTCGAGACATCGAATATGTCAAAACATGTGATATTCTCCATATCGTGAAGGGGATGCCGATTCTTGGGAATGACCCCGGCTTCGCCCGTCGTGAGAGGTCGAAACTCCCCATCGCACGTGAGGGTGAGGCTCGAATGATTCCGACCATTCACCAAAAAAATCACAAAAGGGTGGGGGTAGGGGTGATGGGGGTGGGATCGTTCCCATCCACCGTATACCGGGTTGGGTGACTGTTTATTTAACCACCACTACATATTTGTAGTGGTGGTAGGGTGACAATGTGTCAACCCCGAGGGTGATCCCACCCCGGCACCCCCAACATGCACTCACGCACTTGCCATATATATGCATCAAAATCCCTCCGTCGCTTCCCTTATGGTTTTAATACGGCGGGAACGTGCCACGTGTCGTTCCCTCGGAGCCCGTATGACCCGAAAACATCAATTGTTATTTTATTTATTTTCCTTTTATTTTTCCTCAAAAAGAATGGAGATAAATATTAAAATTTCGTATTTATTCATTTATCTATTTTTAACACAAGAATATTTAATATTTAATATTCAATATTCAATATTCAATAAATATATATAAAAATATCTATCCATCCTTCCATCCAAATCTTAATCTTAATCTAAATCTATGTAAATATAAATATAAATATAAATATCATTTTAAATTTATGTAAAAAATTTGTAATTCTTGGGGGGAAGAGCTTTGTTCCATGGTCGATCTCACAAATATATGTATATCGAGATGGCTCACTCGGTGATGGAGATCATCATGTCGGAGTCGTGATTGTTGCAGACATCGAATATGTCGAAACATGTGATGTTCTCCATATCGTGATTGTTGCAGACATTCGATTGTTCGAGACATCGAATATGTCAAAACATGTGATATTCTCCATATCGTGAAGGGGATGCCGATTCTTGGGAATGACCCCGGCTTCGCCCGTCGTGAGAGGTCGAAACTCCCCATCGCACGTGAGGGTGAGGCTCGAATGATTCCGACCATTCACCAAAAAAATCACAAAAGGGTGGGGGTAGGGGTGATGGGGGTGGGATCGTTCCCATCCACCGTATACCGGGTTGGGTGACTGTTTATTTAACCACCACTACATATTTGTAGTGGTGGTAGGGTGACAATGTGTCAACCCCGAGGGTGATCCCACCCCGGCACCCCCAACATGCACTCACGCACTTGCCATATATATGCATCAAAATCCCTCCGTCGCTTCCCTTATGGTTTTAATACGGCGGGAACGTGCCACGTGTCGTTCCCTCGGAGCCCGTATGACCCGAAAACATCAATTGTTATTTTATTTATTTTCCTTTTATTTTTCCTCAAAAAGAATGGAGATAAATATTAAAATTTCGTATTTATTCATTTATCTATTTTTAACACAAGAATATTTAATATTTAATATTCAATATTCAATATTCAATAAATATATATAAAAATATCTATCCATCCTTCCATCCAAATCTTAATCTTAATCTAAATCTATGTAAATATAAATATAAATATAAATATCATTTTAAATTTATGTAAAAAATTTGTAATTCTTGGGGGGAAGAGCTTTGTTCCATGGTCGATCTCACAAATATATGTATATCGAGATGGCTCACTCGGTGATGGAGATCATCATGTCGGAGTCGTGATTGTTGCAGACATCGAATATGTCGAAACATGTGATGTTCTCCATATCGTGATTGTTGCAGACATTCGATTGTTCGAGACATCGAATATGTCAAAACATGTGATATTCTCCATATCGTGAAGGGGATGCCGATTCTTGGGAATGACCCCGGCTTCGCCCGTCGTGAGAGGTCGAAACTCCCCATCGCACGTGAGGGTGAGGCTCGAATGATTCCGACCATTCACCAAAAAAATCACAAAAGGGTGGGGGTAGGGGTGATGGGGGTGGGATCGTTCCCATCCACCGTATACCGGGTTGGGTGACTGTTTATTTAACCACCACTACATATTTGTAGTGGTGGTAGGGTGACAATGTGTCAACCCCGAGGGTGATCCCACCCCGGCACCCCCAACATGCACTCACGCACTTGCCATATATATGCATCAAAATCCCTCCGTCGCTTCCCTTATGGTTTTAATACGGCGGGAACGTGCCACGTGTCGTTCCCTCGGAGCCCGTATGACCCGAAAACATCAATTGTTATTTTATTTATTTTCCTTTTATTTTTCCTCAAAAAGAATGGAGATAAATATTAAAATTTCGTATTTATTCATTTATCTATTTTTAACACAAGAATATTTAATATTTAATATTCAATATTCAATATTCAATATTCAATAAATATATATAAAAATATCTATCCATCCTTCCATCCAAATCTTAATCTTAATCTAAATCTATGTAAATATAAATATAAATATAAATATCATTTTAAATTTATGTAAAAAATTTGTAATTCTTGGGGGGAAGAGCTTTGTTCCATGGTCGATCTCACAAATATATGTATATCGAGATGGCTCACTCGGTGATGGAGATCATCATGTCGGAGTCGTGATTGTTGCAGACATCGAATATGTCGAAACATGTGATGTTCTCCATATCGTGATTGTTGCAGACATTCGATTGTTCGAGACATCGAATATGTCAAAACATGTGATATTCTCCATATCGTGAAGGGGATGCCGATTCTTGGGAATGACCCCGGCTTCGCCCGTCGTGAGAGGTCGAAACTCCCCATCGCACGTGAGGGTGAGGCTCGAATGATTCCGACCATTCACCAAAAAAATCACAAAAGGGTGGGGGTAGGGGTGATGGGGGTGGGATCGTTCCCATCCACCGTATACCGGGTTGGGTGACTGTTTATTTAACCACCACTACATATTTGTAGTGGTGGTAGGGTGACAATGTGTCAACCCCGAGGGTGATCCCACCCCGGCACCCCCAACATGCACTCACGCACTTGCCATATATATGCATCAAAATCCCTCCGTCGCTTCCCTTATGGTTTTAATACGGCGGGAACGTGCCACGTGTCGTTCCCTCGGAGCCCGTATGACCCGAAAACATCAATTGTTATTTTATTTATTTTCCTTTTATTTTTCCTCAAAAAGAATGGAGATAAATATTAAAATTTCGTATTTATTCATTTATCTATTTTTAACACAAGAATATTTAATATTTAATATTCAATATTCAATATTCAATATTCAATAAATATATATAAAAATATCTATCCATCCTTCCATCCAAATCTTAATCTTAATCTAAATCTATGTAAATATAAATATAAATATAAATATCATTTTAAATTTATGTAAAAAATTTGTAATTCTTGGGGGGAAGAGCTTTGTTCCATGGTCGATCTCACAAATATATGTATATCGAGATGGCTCACTCGGTGATGGAGATCATCATGTCGGAGTCGTGATTGTTGCAGACATCGAATATGTCGAAACATGTGATGTTCTCCATATCGTGATTGTTGCAGACATTCGATTGTTCGAGACATCGAATATGTCAAAACATGTGATATTCTCCATATCGTGAAGGGGATGCCGATTCTTGGGAATGACCCCGGCTTCGCCCGTCGTGAGAGGTCGAAACTCCCCATCGCACGTGAGGGTGAGGCTCGAATGATTCCGACCATTCACCAAAAAAATCACAAAAGGGTGGGGGTAGGGGTGATGGGGGTGGGATCGTTCCCATCCACCGTATACCGGGTTGGGTGACTGTTTATTTAACCACCACTACATATTTGTAGTGGTGGTAGGGTGACAATGTGTCAACCCCGAGGGTGATCCCACCCCGGCACCCCCAACATGCACTCACGCACTTGCCATATATATGCATCAAAATCCCTCCGTCGCTTCCCTTATGGTTTTAATACGGCGGGAACGTGCCACGTGTCGTTCCCTCGGAGCCCGTATGACCCGAAAACATCAATTGTTATTTTATTTATTTTCCTTTTATTTTTCCTCAAAAAGAATGGAGATAAATATTAAAATTTCGTATTTATTCATTTATCTATTTTTAACACAAGAATATTTAATATTTAATATTCAATATTCAATATTCAATAAATATATATAAAAATATCTATCCATCCTTCCATCCAAATCTTAATCTTAATCTAAATCTATGTAAATATAAATATAAATATAAATATCATTTTAAATTTATGTAAAAAATTTGTAATTCTTGGGGGGAAGAGCTTTGTTCCATGGTCGATCTCACAAATATATGTATATCGAGATGGCTCACTCGGTGATGGAGATCATCATGTCGGAGTCGTGATTGTTGCAGACATCGAATATGTCGAAACATGTGATGTTCTCCATATCGTGATTGTTGCAGACATTCGATTGTTCGAGACATCGAATATGTCAAAACATGTGATATTCTCCATATCGTGAAGGGGATGCCGATTCTTGGGAATGACCCCGGCTTCGCCCGTCGTGAGAGGTCGAAACTCCCCATCGCACGTGAGGGTGAGGCTCGAATGATTCCGACCATTCACCAAAAAAATCACAAAAGGGTGGGGGTAGGGGTGATGGGGGTGGGATCGTTCCCATCCACCGTATACCGGGTTGGGTGACTGTTTATTTAACCACCACTACATATTTGTAGTGGTGGTAGGGTGACAATGTGTCAACCCCGAGGGTGATCCCACCCCGGCACCCCCAACATGCACTCACGCACTTGCCATATATATGCATCAAAATCCCTCCGTCGCTTCCCTTATGGTTTTAATACGGCGGGAACGTGCCACGTGTCGTTCCCTCGGAGCCCGTATGACCCGAAAACATCAATTGTTATTTTATTTATTTTCCTTTTATTTTTCCTCAAAAAGAATGGAGATAAATATTAAAATTTCGTATTTATTCATTTATCTATTTTTAACACAAGAATATTTAATATTTAATATTCAATATTCAATATTCAATATTCAATAAATATATATAAAAATATCTATCCATCCTTCCATCCAAATCTTAATCTTAATCTAAATCTATGTAAATATAAATATAAATATAAATATCATTTTAAATTTATGTAAAAAATTTGTAATTCTTGGGGGGAAGAGCTTTGTTCCATGGTCGATCTCACAAATATATGTATATCGAGATGGCTCACTCGGTGATGGAGATCATCATGTCGGAGTCGTGATTGTTGCAGACATCGAATATGTCGAAACATGTGATGTTCTCCATATCGTGATTGTTGCAGACATTCGATTGTTCGAGACATCGAATATGTCAAAACATGTGATATTCTCCATATCGTGAAGGGGATGCCGATTCTTGGGAATGACCCCGGCTTCGCCCGTCGTGAGAGGTCGAAACTCCCCATCGCACGTGAGGGTGAGGCTCGAATGATTCCGACCATTCACCAAAAAAATCACAAAAGGGTGGGGGTAGGGGTGATGGGGGTGGGATCGTTCCCATCCACCGTATACCGGGTTGGGTGACTGTTTATTTAACCACCACTACATATTTGTAGTGGTGGTAGGGTGACAATGTGTCAACCCCGAGGGTGATCCCACCCCGGCACCCCCAACATGCACTCACGCACTTGCCATATATATGCATCAAAATCCCTCCGTCGCTTCCCTTATGGTTTTAATACGGCGGGAACGTGCCACGTGTCGTTCCCTCGGAGCCCGTATGACCCGAAAACATCAATTGTTATTTTATTTATTTTCCTTTTATTTTTCCTCAAAAAGAATGGAGATAAATATTAAAATTTCGTATTTATTCATTTATCTATTTTTAACACAAGAATATTTAATATTTAATATTCAATATTCAATATTCAATATTCAATAAATATATATAAAAATATCTATCCATCCTTCCATCCAAATCTTAATCTTAATCTAAATCTATGTAAATATAAATATAAATATAAATATCATTTTAAATTTATGTAAAAAATTTGTAATTCTTGGGGGGAAGAGCTTTGTTCCATGGTCGATCTCACAAATATATGTATATCGAGATGGCTCACTCGGTGATGGAGATCATCATGTCGGAGTCGTGATTGTTGCAGACATCGAATATGTCGAAACATGTGATGTTCTCCATATCGTGATTGTTGCAGACATTCGATTGTTCGAGACATCGAATATGTCAAAACATGTGATATTCTCCATATCGTGAAGGGGATGCCGATTCTTGGGAATGACCCCGGCTTCGCCCGTCGTGAGAGGTCGAAACTCCCCATCGCACGTGAGGGTGAGGCTCGAATGATTCCGACCATTCACCAAAAAAATCACAAAAGGGTGGGGGTAGGGGTGATGGGGGTGGGATCGTTCCCATCCACCGTATACCGGGTTGGGTGACTGTTTATTTAACCACCACTACATATTTGTAGTGGTGGTAGGGTGACAATGTGTCAACCCCGAGGGTGATCCCACCCCGGCACCCCCAACATGCACTCACGCACTTGCCATATATATGCATCAAAATCCCTCCGTCGCTTCCCTTATGGTTTTAATACGGCGGGAACGTGCCACGTGTCGTTCCCTCGGAGCCCGTATGACCCGAAAACATCAATTGTTATTTTATTTATTTTCCTTTTATTTTTCCTCAAAAAGAATGGAGATAAATATTAAAATTTCGTATTTATTCATTTATCTATTTTTAACACAAGAATATTTAATATTTAATATTCAATATTCAATATTCAATAAATATATATAAAAATATCTATCCATCCTTCCATCCAAATCTTAATCTTAATCTAAATCTATGTAAATATAAATATAAATATAAATATCATTTTAAATTTATGTAAAAAATTTGTAATTCTTGGGGGGAAGAGCTTTGTTCCATGGTCGATCTCACAAATATATGTATATCGAGATGGCTCACTCGGTGATGGAGATCATCATGTCGGAGTCGTGATTGTTGCAGACATCGAATATGTCGAAACATGTGATGTTCTCCATATCGTGATTGTTGCAGACATTCGATTGTTCGAGACATCGAATATGTCAAAACATGTGATATTCTCCATATCGTGAAGGGGATGCCGATTCTTGGGAATGACCCCGGCTTCGCCCGTCGTGAGAGGTCGAAACTCCCCATCGCACGTGAGGGTGAGGCTCGAATGATTCCGACCATTCACCAAAAAAATCACAAAAGGGTGGGGGTAGGGGTGATGGGGGTGGGATCGTTCCCATCCACCGTATACCGGGTTGGGTGACTGTTTATTTAACCACCACTACATATTTGTAGTGGTGGTAGGGTGACAATGTGTCAACCCCGAGGGTGATCCCACCCCGGCACCCCCAACATGCACTCACGCACTTGCCATATATATGCATCAAAATCCCTCCGTCGCTTCCCTTATGGTTTTAATACGGCGGGAACGTGCCACGTGTCGTTCCCTCGGAGCCCGTATGACCCGAAAACATCAATTGTTATTTTATTTATTTTCCTTTTATTTTTCCTCAAAAAGAATGGAGATAAATATTAAAATTTCGTATTTATTCATTTATCTATTTTTAACACAAGAATATTTAATATTTAATATTCAATATTCAATAAATATATATAAAAATATCTATCCATCCTTCCATCCAAATCTTAATCTTAATCTAAATCTATGTAAATATAAATATAAATATAAATATCATTTTAAATTTATGTAAAAAATTTGTAATTCTTGGGGGGAAGAGCTTTGTTCCATGGTCGATCTCACAAATATATGTATATCGAGATGGCTCACTCGGTGATGGAGATCATCATGTCGGAGTCGTGATTGTTGCAGACATCGAATATGTCGAAACATGTGATGTTCTCCATATCGTGATTGTTGCAGACATTCGATTGTTCGAGACATCGAATATGTCAAAACATGTGATATTCTCCATATCGTGAAGGGGATGCCGATTCTTGGGAATGACCCCGGCTTCGCCCGTCGTGAGAGGTCGAAACTCCCCATCGCACGTGAGGGTGAGGCTCGAATGATTCCGACCATTCACCAAAAAAATCACAAAAGGGTGGGGGTAGGGGTGATGGGGGTGGGATCGTTCCCATCCACCGTATACCGGGTTGGGTGACTGTTTATTTAACCACCACTACATATTTGTAGTGGTGGTAGGGTGACAATGTGTCAACCCCGAGGGTGATCCCACCCCGGCACCCCCAACATGCACTCACGCACTTGCCATATATATGCATCAAAATCCCTCCGTCGCTTCCCTTATGGTTTTAATACGGCGGGAACGTGCCACGTGTCGTTCCCTCGGAGCCCGTATGACCCGAAAACATCAATTGTTATTTTATTTATTTTCCTTTTATTTTTCCTCAAAAAGAATGGAGATAAATATTAAAATTTCGTATTTATTCATTTATCTATTTTTAACACAAGAATATTTGATATTTAATATTCAATATTCAATATTCAATATTCAATAAATATATATAAAAATATCTATCCATCCTTCCATCCAAATCTTAATCTTAATCTAAATCTATGTAAATATAAATATAAATATAAATATCATTTTAAATTTATGTAAAAAATTTGTAATTCTTGGGGGGAAGAGCTTTGTTCCATGGTCGATCTCACAAATATATGTATATCGAGATGGCTCACTCGGTGATGGAGATCATCATGTCGGAGTCGTGATTGTTGCAGACATCGAATATGTCGAAACATGTGATGTTCTCCATATCGTGATTGTTGCAGACATTCGATTGTTCGAGACATCGAATATGTCAAAACATGTGATATTCTCCATATCGTGAAGGGGATGCCGATTCTTGGGAATGACCCCGGCTTCGCCCGTCGTGAGAGGTCGAAACTCCCCATCGCACGTGAGGGTGAGGCTCGAATGATTCCGACCATTCACCAAAAAAATCACAAAAGGGTGGGGGTAGGGGTGATGGGGGTGGGATCGTTCCCATCCACCGTATACCGGGTTGGGTGACTGTTTATTTAACCACCACTACATATTTGTAGTGGTGGTAGGGTGACAATGTGTCAACCCCGAGGGTGATCCCACCCCGGCACCCCCAACATGCACTCACGCACTTGCCATATATATGCATCAAAATCCCTCCGTCGCTTCCCTTATGGTTTTAATACGGCGGGAACGTGCCACGTGTCGTTCCCTCGGAGCCCGTATGACCCGAAAACATCAATTGTTATTTTATTTATTTTCCTTTTATTTTTCCTCAAAAAGAATGGAGATAAATATTAAAATTTCGTATTTATTCATTTATCTATTTTTAACACAAGAATATTTAATATTTAATATTCAATATTCAATATTCAATATTCAATAAATATATATAAAAATATCTATCCATCCTTCCATCCAAATCTTAATCTTAATCTAAATCTATGTAAATATAAATATAAATATAAATATCATTTTAAATTTATGTAAAAAATTTGTAATTCTTGGGGGGAAGAGCTTTGTTCCATGGTCGATCTCACAAATATATGTATATCGAGATGGCTCACTCGGTGATGGAGATCATCATGTCGGAGTCGTGATTGTTGCAGACATCGAATATGTCGAAACATGTGATGTTCTCCATATCGTGATTGTTGCAGACATTCGATTGTTCGAGACATCGAATATGTCAAAACATGTGATATTCTCCATATCGTGAAGGGGATGCCGATTCTTGGGAATGACCCCGGCTTCGCCCGTCGTGAGAGGTCGAAACTCCCCATCGCACGTGAGGGTGAGGCTCGAATGATTCCGACCATTCACCAAAAAAATCACAAAAGGGTGGGGGTAGGGGTGATGGGGGTGGGATCGTTCCCATCCACCGTATACCGGGTTGGGTGACTGTTTATTTAACCACCACTACATATTTGTAGTGGTGGTAGGGTGACAATGTGTCAACCCCGAGGGTGATCCCACCCCGGCACCCCCAACATGCACTCACGCACTTGCCATATATATGCATCAAAATCCCTCCGTCGCTTCCCTTATGGTTTTAATACGGCGGGAACGTGCCACGTGTCGTTCCCTCGGAGCCCGTATGACCCGAAAACATCAATTGTTATTTTATTTATTTTCCTTTTATTTTTCCTCAAAAAGAATGGAGATAAATATTAAAATTTCGTATTTATTCATTTATCTATTTTTAACACAAGAATATTTAATATTTAATATTCAATATTCAATATTCAATATTCAATAAATATATATAAAAATATCTATCCATCCTTCCATCCAAATCTTAATCTTAATCTAAATCTATGTAAATATAAATATAAATATAAATATCATTTTAAATTTATGTAAAAAATTTGTAATTCTTGGGGGGAAGAGCTTTGTTCCATGGTCGATCTCACAAATATATGTATATCGAGATGGCTCACTCGGTGATGGAGATCATCATGTCGGAGTCGTGATTGTTGCAGACATCGAATATGTCGAAACATGTGATGTTCTCCATATCGTGATTGTTGCAGACATTCGATTGTTCGAGACATCGAATATGTCAAAACATGTGATATTCTCCATATCGTGAAGGGGATGCCGATTCTTGGGAATGACCCCGGCTTCGCCCGTCGTGAGAGGTCGAAACTCCCCATCGCACGTGAGGGTGAGGCTCGAATGATTCCGACCATTCACCAAAAAAATCACAAAAGGGTGGGGGTAGGGGTGATGGGGGTGGGATCGTTCCCATCCACCGTATACCGGGTTGGGTGACTGTTTATTTAACCACCACTACATATTTGTAGTGGTGGTAGGGTGACAATGTGTCAACCCCGAGGGTGATCCCACCCCGGCACCCCCAACATGCACTCACGCACTTGCCATATATATGCATCAAAATCCCTCCGTCGCTTCCCTTATGGTTTTAATACGGCGGGAACGTGCCACGTGTCGTTCCCTCGGAGCCCGTATGACCCGAAAACATCAATTGTTATTTTATTTATTTTCCTTTTATTTTTCCTCAAAAAGAATGGAGATAAATATTAAAATTTCGTATTTATTCATTTATCTATTTTTAACACAAGAATATTTAATATTTAATATTCAATATTCAATATTCAATAAATATATATAAAAATATCTATCCATCCTTCCATCCAAATCTTAATCTTAATCTAAATCTATGTAAATATAAATATAAATATAAATATCATTTTAAATTTATGTAAAAAATTTGTAATTCTTGGGGGGAAGAGCTTTGTTCCATGGTCGATCTCACAAATATATGTATATCGAGATGGCTCACTCGGTGATGGAGATCATCATGTCGGAGTCGTGATTGTTGCAGACATCGAATATGTCGAAACATGTGATGTTCTCCATATCGTGATTGTTGCAGACATTCGATTGTTCGAGACATCGAATATGTCAAAACATGTGATATTCTCCATATCGTGAAGGGGATGCCGATTCTTGGGAATGACCCCGGCTTCGCCCGTCGTGAGAGGTCGAAACTCCCCATCGCACGTGAGGGTGAGGCTCGAATGATTCCGACCATTCACCAAAAAAATCACAAAAGGGTGGGGGTAGGGGTGATGGGGGTGGGATCGTTCCCATCCACCGTATACCGGGTTGGGTGACTGTTTATTTAACCACCACTACATATTTGTAGTGGTGGTAGGGTGACAATGTGTCAACCCCGAGGGTGATCCCACCCCGGCACCCCCAACATGCACTCACGCACTTGCCATATATATGCATCAAAATCCCTCCGTCGCTTCCCTTATGGTTTTAATACGGCGGGAACGTGCCACGTGTCGTTCCCTCGGAGCCCGTATGACCCGAAAACATCAATTGTTATTTTATTTATTTTCCTTTTATTTTTCCTCAAAAAGAATGGAGATAAATATTAAAATTTCGTATTTATTCATTTATCTATTTTTAACACAAGAATATTTAATATTTAATATTCAATATTCAATAAATATATATAAAAATATCTATCCATCCTTCCATCCAAATCTTAATCTTAATCTAAATCTATGTAAATATAAATATAAATATAAATATCATTTTAAATTTATGTAAAAAATTTGTAATTCTTGGGGGGAAGAGCTTTGTTCCATGGTCGATCTCACAAATATATGTATATCGAGATGGCTCACTCGGTGATGGAGATCATCATGTCGGAGTCGTGATTGTTGCAGACATCGAATATGTCGAAACATGTGATGTTCTCCATATCGTGATTGTTGCAGACATTCGATTGTTCGAGACATCGAATATGTCAAAACATGTGATATTCTCCATATCGTGAAGGGGATGCCGATTCTTGGGAATGACCCCGGCTTCGCCCGTCGTGAGAGGTCGAAACTCCCCATCGCACGTGAGGGTGAGGCTCGAATGATTCCGACCATTCACCAAAAAAATCACAAAAGGGTGGGGGTAGGGGTGATGGGGGTGGGATCGTTCCCATCCACCGTATACCGGGTTGGGTGACTGTTTATTTAACCACCACTACATATTTGTAGTGGTGGTAGGGTGACAATGTGTCAACCCCGAGGGTGATCCCACCCCGGCACCCCCAACATGCACTCACGCACTTGCCATATATATGCATCAAAATCCCTCCGTCGCTTCCCTTATGGTTTTAATACGGCGGGAACGTGCCACGTGTCGTTCCCTCGGAGCCCGTATGACCCGAAAACATCAATTGTTATTTTATTTATTTTCCTTTTATTTTTCCTCAAAAAGAATGGAGATAAATATTAAAATTTCGTATTTATTCATTTATCTATTTTTAACACAAGAATATTTAATATTTAATATTCAATATTCAATATTCAATAAATATATATAAAAATATCTATCCATCCTTCCATCCAAATCTTAATCTTAATCTAAATCTATGTAAATATAAATATAAATATAAATATCATTTTAAATTTATGTAAAAAATTTGTAATTCTTGGGGGGAAGAGCTTTGTTCCATGGTCGATCTCACAAATATATGTATATCGAGATGGCTCACTCGGTGATGGAGATCATCATGTCGGAGTCGTGATTGTTGCAGACATCGAATATGTCGAAACATGTGATGTTCTCCATATCGTGATTGTTGCAGACATTCGATTGTTCGAGACATCGAATATGTCAAAACATGTGATATTCTCCATATCGTGAAGGGGATGCCGATTCTTGGGAATGACCCCGGCTTCGCCCGTCGTGAGAGGTCGAAACTCCCCATCGCACGTGAGGGTGAGGCTCGAATGATTCCGACCATTCACCAAAAAAATCACAAAAGGGTGGGGGTAGGGGTGATGGGGGTGGGATCGTTCCCATCCACCGTATACCGGGTTGGGTGACTGTTTATTTAACCACCACTACATATTTGTAGTGGTGGTAGGGTGACAATGTGTCAACCCCGAGGGTGATCCCACCCCGGCACCCCCAACATGCACTCACGCACTTGCCATATATATGCATCAAAATCCCTCCGTCGCTTCCCTTATGGTTTTAATACGGCGGGAACGTGCCACGTGTCGTTCCCTCGGAGCCCGTATGACCCGAAAACATCAATTGTTATTTTATTTATTTTCCTTTTATTTTTCCTCAAAAAGAATGGAGATAAATATTAAAATTTCGTATTTATTCATTTATCTATTTTTAACACAAGAATATTTAATATTTAATATTCAATATTCAATAAATATATATAAAAATATCTATCCATCCTTCCATCCAAATCTTAATCTTAATCTAAATCTATGTAAATATAAATATAAATATAAATATCATTTTAAATTTATGTAAAAAATTTGTAATTCTTGGGGGGAAGAGCTTTGTTCCATGGTCGATCTCACAAATATATGTATATCGAGATGGCTCACTCGGTGATGGAGATCATCATGTCGGAGTCGTGATTGTTGCAGACATCGAATATGTCGAAACATGTGATGTTCTCCATATCGTGATTGTTGCAGACATTCGATTGTTCGAGACATCGAATATGTCAAAACATGTGATATTCTCCATATCGTGAAGGGGATGCCGATTCTTGGGAATGACCCCGGCTTCGCCCGTCGTGAGAGGTCGAAACTCCCCATCGCACGTGAGGGTGAGGCTCGAATGATTCCGACCATTCACCAAAAAAATCACAAAAGGGTGGGGGTAGGGGTGATGGGGGTGGGATCGTTCCCATCCACCGTATACCGGGTTGGGTGACTGTTTATTTAACCACCACTACATATTTGTAGTGGTGGTAGGGTGACAATGTGTCAACCCCGAGGGTGATCCCACCCCGGCACCCCCAACATGCACTCACGCACTTGCCATATATATGCATCAAAATCCCTCCGTCGCTTCCCTTATGGTTTTAATACGGCGGGAACGTGCCACGTGTCGTTCCCTCGGAGCCCGTATGACCCGAAAACATCAATTGTTATTTTATTTATTTTCCTTTTATTTTTCCTCAAAAAGAATGGAGATAAATATTAAAATTTCGTATTTATTCATTTATCTATTTTTAACACAAGAATATTTAATATTTAATATTCAATATTCAATATTCAATAAATATATATAAAAATATCTATCCATCCTTCCATCCAAATCTTAATCTTAATCTAAATCTATGTAAATATAAATATAAATATAAATATCATTTTAAATTTATGTAAAAAATTTGTAATTCTTGGGGGGAAGAGCTTTGTTCCATGGTCGATCTCACAAATATATGTATATCGAGATGGCTCACTCGGTGATGGAGATCATCATGTCGGAGTCGTGATTGTTGCAGACATCGAATATGTCGAAACATGTGATGTTCTCCATATCGTGATTGTTGCAGACATTCGATTGTTCGAGACATCGAATATGTCAAAACATGTGATATTCTCCATATCGTGAAGGGGATGCCGATTCTTGGGAATGACCCCGGCTTCGCCCGTCGTGAGAGGTCGAAACTCCCCATCGCACGTGAGGGTGAGGCTCGAATGATTCCGACCATTCACCAAAAAAATCACAAAAGGGTGGGGGTAGGGGTGATGGGGGTGGGATCGTTCCCATCCACCGTATACCGGGTTGGGTGACTGTTTATTTAACCACCACTACATATTTGTAGTGGTGGTAGGGTGACAATGTGTCAACCCCGAGGGTGATCCCACCCCGGCACCCCCAACATGCACTCACGCACTTGCCATATATATGCATCAAAATCCCTCCGTCGCTTCCCTTATGGTTTTAATACGGCGGGAACGTGCCACGTGTCGTTCCCTCGGAGCCCGTATGACCCGAAAACATCAATTGTTATTTTATTTATTTTCCTTTTATTTTTCCTCAAAAAGAATGGAGATAAATATTAAAATTTCGTATTTATTCATTTATCTATTTTTAACACAAGAATATTTAATATTTAATATTCAATATTCAATATTCAATAAATATATATAAAAATATCTATCCATCCTTCCATCCAAATCTTAATCTTAATCTAAATCTATGTAAATATAAATATAAATATAAATATCATTTTAAATTTATGTAAAAAATTTGTAATTCTTGGGGGGAAGAGCTTTGTTCCATGGTCGATCTCACAAATATATGTATATCGAGATGGCTCACTCGGTGATGGAGATCATCATGTCGGAGTCGTGATTGTTGCAGACATCGAATATGTCGAAACATGTGATGTTCTCCATATCGTGATTGTTGCAGACATTCGATTGTTCGAGACATCGAATATTTCAAAACATGTGATATTCTCCATATCGTGAAGGGGATGCCGATTCTTGGGAATGACCCCGGCTTCGCCCGTCGTGAGAGGTCGAAACTCCCCATCGCACGTGAGGGTGAGGCTCGAATGATTCCGACCATTCACCAAAAAAATCACAAAAGGGTGGGGGTAGGGGTGATGGGGGTGGGATCGTTCCCATCCACCGTATACCGGGTTGGGTGACTGTTTATTTAACCACCACTACATATTTGTAGTGGTGGTAGGGTGACAATGTGTCAACCCCGAGGGTGATCCCACCCCGGCACCCCCAACATGCACTCACGCACTTGCCATATATATGCATCAAAATCCCTCCGTCGCTTCCCTTATGGTTTTAATACGGCGGGAACGTGCCACGTGTCGTTCCCTCGGAGCCCGTATGACCCGAAAACATCAATTGTTATTTTATTTATTTTCCTTTTATTTTTCCTCAAAAAGAATGGAGATAAATATTAAAATTTCGTATTTATTCATTTATCTATTTTTAACACAAGAATATTTAATATTTAATATTCAATATTCAATATTCAATAAATATATATAAAAATATCTATCCATCCTTCCATCCAAATCTTAATCTTAATCTAAATCTATGTAAATATAAATATAAATATAAATATCATTTTAAATTTATGTAAAAAATTTGTAATTCTTGGGGGGAAGAGCTTTGTTCCATGGTCGATCTCACAAATATATGTATATCGAGATGGCTCACTCGGTGATGGAGATCATCATGTCGGAGTCGTGATTGTTGCAGACATCGAATATGTCGAAACATGTGATGTTCTCCATATCGTGATTGTTGCAGACATTCGATTGTTCGAGACATCGAATATGTCAAAACATGTGATATTCTCCATATCGTGAAGGGGATGCCGATTCTTGGGAATGACCCCGGCTTCGCCCGTCGTGAGAGGTCGAAACTCCCCATCGCACGTGAGGGTGAGGCTCGAATGATTCCGACCATTCACCAAAAAAATCACAAAAGGGTGGGGGTAGGGGTGATGGGGGTGGGATCGTTCCCATCCACCGTATACCGGGTTGGGTGACTGTTTATTTAACCACCACTACATATTTGTAGTGGTGGTAGGGTGACAATGTGTCAACCCCGAGGGTGATCCCACCCCGGCACCCCCAACATGCACTCACGCACTTGCCATATATATGCATCAAAATCCCTCCGTCGCTTCCCTTATGGTTTTAATACGGCTGTTATATGGAGTTTTGAAATCAAATTTGTTTAAAAATAGCATAATTGACTTTTTTGAATTGAATGTAGTAATATAGAATTGTATATGACAATCTAAATATTTTTATTATATAATCTGCACATGTGCGATATACTAATAATGTCAGAGGGCACATTCCATTTAAGAATATGTAATATATATATATATATATATAATTAAACAACTTTGATAGTCACTTGATTATCCTGATCTTATGTTGTGTCGAGGGTATACAATATCATGTAGGAGCTAGTTTAAGTATCTAAAAAAATTTAGAATAAAATTAGAATATATTATGTATAAAGAAGCATAACAAACTTGTCCGTCAAGATCTCTTGTGTGAAAGCCGAATCGATGGAATAGGTTATTTGATGTTGAAAGCCTGCAATCGTTCGACGTGGGAAAGCACGTCTTTGCGCCGTGCACTCTACGCAAAAGCTCCCTTGTCTCCGATCGCTATGCATTCTGCACGCTCAATTGGGAGTGAGATGAGAGAGAAGCAGTTTCATCCTCCACTGCGCACTTCAGCGGGATTTGCGAATAGCCTGAAGGTTGGGAAATTCTGTATGTCATCAGAATCCGGAGTTTGAGACATGATGACGTGCAGTCCGCGAATTCTTAGTGAGCATTGTGTTTTTGATTATCTCATACTGAAACTATACAGGGAGTATGTCTTCTGGTGGAACCCGCCTTGGACTAACATGACAATGATATGTATCCCAATTCACCAATCCAACGCCTTAATCTCATAAGTAGTGACACCGTTATTTGATGCGACAAATCTCGTTCCATCCTGCGACAATCCTGCTGGAATCCGTTCACGAAGTCTGCACTCAAGAGAGGAACCAACTGCAACCCGTGCGACGGTACAACTACTCTGCTTTTGCCAGGGTCGGAAAAGTGCATGGTGGTGTGATAAATGAGTGAGCGGACGACAAGTCTGGGGGACCACACGCTGGGCCCACGTGCGCTTCAACTGCAAGGAAGAGTCTGGTATCTAGCACATCATAGTCGACGAAACGAACCCCCACGACCAGGCTGGTGACATTGAAAAGTGAATTGAGAGGCCGGATTGGTGAATCACGACGTTCTTCCGTTTCCAACCGGTGTAATAAATCCGATTACATCCCTACTTTGTTCTGTATAGGCCGGTGTCTGCGGTCGAAGCCGATGATGAGGGGCCGTGAAAGGGCCTTGCAGTGATTGCTGAAAAGTCCAGAACAAGGATCCCTGTGATGTGGGACCCATGAGAAGTACGAACTCTAACAGATGACGACCAAGGCTCCAGAGGTGATGGGTGGATTCAACAGATGGACGGAAAGTTCTGATTGCCATGTACTAACCTCCACGCATTTCCACGACCGTCATAGGTCGGCACTAAAGGTCGCCAACCAATCTGACATTGCCATCTCACTACAACTGTTGCTAGTTGAATATGCTCTCCGATACCGTGGGCATATGTTGGTTGGTCTCTTTTTACAGTTGTGTGTGTTCCGTGGAATATCAGAGCACAGCGGGTTCAGTTCTTTCATCTTTCATATTGCACTTTCCGCATTGGTTGGTTCCGAAGCTTATTGTTGACTGCATGAGGAAGATTTTAGTCCAGACACGAAGAAGGGAGAGAGAGTCTAACCGTCATACGAATCCACGGGGATACGTCAATTCTTTGCAGTAGCAGTTGTAGAATAGGTATTAGATAGAGAACTCTCATCCTGCACTCCATCAAATTGGTGCCAGACGTAGAGGCGGAATTGGAATCTAATGTGAGAACTGCGGACTGGATTGCAGGAAGGATACTACATAAGCAGGGGCTCGAATCCAGCAGATCTAGTTTCTTGGAGTAGCTTTTCACGTCGCGTGTGAATTTCGAGACGTGAGTCAGATAGACTGCTTCTTGTGCTATCACCAGATGATTGATCGTGTTCGCATTTCAAGGTGCACTTTAAGTCTCTACATCACAAACTAGTGCTGTTTGTTACATACGCACTTCCACTCACTCAGATCCAGGGGAATTGAGGATCTTTACCGAAATATTGGCAATCTGTGAAGGGGAAGATCAATGGCTCGACAATCGACTCTTGGGTCTGTTCTGGTTCTTACTCTCTGTCTCGCTGCCACGGTTGCCAGCGAGACCGACCTAGTCATTCGGTTGGATGACAGACAGAGCGACGGAGAAAAAGAATGTGCCGTTTTTCTCCTGAAAGCAAGGTTGGGTGATTCTGATACAGAAGTTCCTCATCAGTGCCAGGATATGGTTAGATCTTATTTAGAAGAAGAGGGGGAAAAGCTTAATGTTAAAAAGGAGTGCTCTAGCTTTCTTCTAAACGGTGAGCTAAACAACATTCAAGGATGGATGCCCCCACCTGAATGCGAAGATTACATCGCTTCCTACATGGAGGACGGACAATATGAGGTGATTTTTATTTCCAATCCCACCACTCTTGGAGCCTCGATGATTTCTCATTTCTGTTCGAGGCTTTGTTTCTTACAACTCTCGACTATTTGGAGACAATTCCAGAAGTATACATTATTCCAGTGAAAGAAGGTGTATAAATTTTATCTTTCCAAGTTACAGATGAAGTTTGTATTGTTGCGGTATTAATTTAACATTCAATTGAAGTTTTCAAGGGGACTAGACAATGAATCCATCAAAATTATGACTTATTTATTTTCTTTTTGGCTGGTTTCATATACAGACTGACGTCCGTGTAGCTCTATCTGCTGCTCGCTCTTATCTTCAATCCATCTTTCCTACTGAAGGCGTCGATGCGGTGGTCTTTGATATTGATGAGACGTGTTTGTCAAATCTGCCATACTACCGCGTCCATCAATACGGGTATTCTTCTATTCTACTTTTCTATGTACATTTGCTTCTGTATAATCTCAAAACTTGGGTAGACGCGCTTCAAGCATTAACTGCATCTTGCGTTCTGAGGTTCGTTTGAATAGTGCAGATAACTTCTAGCAATACGTATCTTCCAAGCCTTGAACAGCCAATCTTGCCAACCACCATATCGTTCTTACGGCCTTTTATTTGTTCTTTGTCCTTCTTGAACAGGAAATTCGTTTGTTTGAGTCCATCTCTCCATGTTCTTCGTTCTTTGAAATTTCTGTTGGCTTGTGCTATGTTCTCACTCGAAACAACCTTGTATAAATTACATCAATTTGTATCGGCTGTCATAGCCTGAAACTGTAGAACGCCAGCCTTCATTTAGCTGCACTTTCCTGTATAAAACCCTAGAATTATGTTTAGTTTGCAACAGTTTGACATATCATGCTCCCCTATTTCAGTTCACTTGGAGCATAAGTTTTATGCCACTCAACAGTCTTCCAATTCCACTTCACCCCGGTAGATCTGCTGTTTGCAAGAGCAACGTGCAGTATAAGCTGGTGACCACCTTTGAGACAATCCTTGTCCTTATCGTGGAACTACGCTAAGGAGGCAACCTAATTGTTATATTGGAGAAAGAGTTACATTCTTAGTACCATTACGTTGTAGCGGACCGATCGCTGTGCTTTGAAAGCGTTTTACATCTTCCATTTACAAGATATGTGTTGATGGGCGCCGTATAATTGATTTGCCTTTAGATGAAGCTTGCGCTGTAAACAAAGTGAAAGACTCAAACCTTGGTTCAAATTGCGTTGCTACATCCAGGGTTGAAAAATTTCAAAAGGCCGTCTTCAACGAATATGTAGCTCAGAGTAAACAGCCAGTCATGAAGGCAGCTCTGGCGCTGTACCAAGAACTTCTGCAGAACAATTGGGCCATTATTTTCATCACTGGAAGAGACGAGGAAGCGCGTTCTTACACTTCCAAGAATCTCCGGGATGCCGGCTACGAAAGTTGGGCTGAGCTCATTTTAAGGTATTCGATGTTTCTTGAGCATTCTGATGCAAATAGAGCTTTAATGGGCTGACACATGCGTCGTCAAGCAGTTCGTCTTTCAAAACTTGACTTTTGTATTGTAGGTCCAGGTATGAAAAGTCAAACGTTGCATCCCCTTTTTTCATGCATATGGATTATTCATCAAGACTACATACTCGTTCATTCCAATATTTTGTAGGTAATGATAGGTTTTTGGTCTAAATACAAATTTTGCTCCACATCACATATTTTTTAATAACCATCTGGAAAATAATCTGGTTCTGATTCAGAACTTATTTGTTCTAACATGACTTGTTGGCTTTTTAGACAACCAGAGGAGGAACATGACAGTGCAGTATTGTACAAGTCAAATCGTCGAGCTGCATTGGAGAAGAAGGGTTATCGCATCAGAGCATCAATAGGTGATCAGTGGAGTGATCTTGAAGGCCTTTCTCCTGGGATGAGAAGCTTCAAGTTACCCAATCCAATGTACTATATCTTTTAGATTCACTGCATGACTAGGTCCTCTAACCCGAGCAAAGTCGCGGTAAGTGCCTGGTTTGAGTTATAACATGCGTAGCTTAGACCAACCAGCCAAAGCTTGCCCTAAGTACCCCATCTGTCACTCGTACCTGCTTAAATCCTTATTCATTTCAAATTAATTTTTTAGTAGAATTTATTCTTCATAAGGATTGTAGGAGAAGATGCGGTTATCGGTAGAGTTGAAACAGGAGACACGCTATTGTTGCGAGCGCTACATGCTCTTTTCGATGGCTAGAGTCCTGTAGTGTTTCGATCACGAAGAAATTGGGCATGCCTACTCACTGTGAGTATTGTCGAGGAAACCCCAATTGTGGTGCTCCCCTAACGCATATGTAGGTGTCTTAACATCGCCCGAATGTAGAGTTTATTTGTATATATTTAGCTGTAGAGACCACGAAAAATTCGGCGTGCCAACTCACTATGAGTATTGTCGAGGAAACCTCATTTCTTGTGATCTTTTAAATCGCCTCTGTAGGTGTCTTCAAATCGCTGAAGTGTAGAGTTTATTTGTGAATATGTAGCTGTAGTCTAGACTAGGAAGAGGCCGTGTTACTTGGCTGTTTCCCACTTCACCAAGTTGCTGCAGAAGGAAGGACCAGATGTGACCTGGTTCGTTTTCCACAATCCTGCAGCTGACATAAGCATTCGTTTATCACAAAAGCTGGATACAATTGTACCAATCTTCTTACAATATGGGAAGACTGGCGATTTCTTTGTGAAGCTGTGATGGAATAAAATTTCTGAATATTACTTATGATCAGGCACCATGTAAATGCCTCTGTAGACATATTTTGGTAATGGAATGAAAGTAACGGTTGCATCCCACTGCCACTTCCAACTCTACCTCCTCTAGGATGGAAAGTTGTCTGAACATCATCACCTTGGTTGTGGAGAGCCGAACCTTAGAACGTTCCTGTCGTCAAATTCAGATTCAGCTCATTGTCTTTCAACATTATGAGCTACGGAAGTTGGAAACATGCTTACCTTCTCGCTTTCATGTCTGTCTGTCCCTTGGTGTAACGATTTCTTTAGACTACCTCTAAATCATCATTCCAAAATATTTGTATATGTTTTGTGCATGTAAGGAAACTACACGCTTTCTTTTATGGGCAGATGGTACGTTATTGCGGAGTGAGGAAGTTGGATGAACTAAGAATATGGCTGCACCGTTCGCCTTTGTCCTTTGGACAACATCCTTGTAACATGTTTGAAACTATTCAAATCAGTAGATGCGAAATGTGAAAAATGTAGGGTGATCAATGGTTGCTACCGGGCATACCGATGACATTTATTGATGTTAAGAAATGGTTAGTAAATATCTGAATAGTAGCGATTTCGAGCTAAATAATCCTTTTTAGTAAAACTTCACGTGGTTCTTACTGGCCTGTAAGATACTATGAATGTTCGGTTGTCACTGCTTAGATCTTGGACAGCCAGGTTGATCGGTGATGGGATCTAGTTACCAAGGAGAAAACATCTGTTCATCAGAGGAAAAGGGATCAATAAGCGGATCATTCTAAGGAACAATTTATCTTAATTTACTCAGTTAAGGATGCTATATTCGACCGCAAAGGAATATGCAACTCTACGGTGACGTTATTTTCACTTTTGCTGAAATATCATGTTTGCTACTACTTTGTTTGGTGAGGTATCCTATGTGATTTAGCCCGTAGGGTCTCAGTGACACACGTCATCTGATCTGCTGCTTCAAATGTGGTGTGTTTGCCAAGCTGGCGTGGAGGTTGTTTCGATGGCTGAGCGATTAGCGAGGGTATCGGTCTCATTCTATTTCTCATAAAGCAGTAGTCAGCTCACCTTATTTTTTCAGATTAGATGAAATAAAAAACGTGACAGACAGATCACCCAAGAACTCATCGTCTGTAGACATGCTGATGTGTCAACTTTCTCATGAGTTCTTGTCAGTGCAAGGCAAGTGGAGGACATCAAGCAAAATAAGTTGCGTGGTTTGTCACAGAGGCAATAACTTTCATCACCGGATGGGCCAATTAGATTGAACACCTGGTTGCTTTCAATATATAGCCAGAGGAGATTTGACTAGTTGACGCTATCTCCGTAGGCTTCAGATACAATAACTAAGCCATACGTTGGACATACGCCATCTTGACAAGGACTAACCTCACGAAGACTGTCGTGCGCATTCATGAAGCGAAACGCACAATCTGTGAGCTGATGCGAAATTGAAGACATATCGACGGCAAGGTAAGAGCTCTCAAGACCGAACAAGTTTGACCTCTCAAAAGTTAGCTTCCAGTACAGAAGTCGTCTCCGGGTTGCCAGCTTGCCACTGCTAGCCTCTCAGAGTAGGTGCTGAAAGATGAAGTATCCGATACAATTGAGATTCCTTGGGTTATCAAGGAACTGATACTTAAAGTAAATCATTGTGCTGCAATTATTTTTAATTATTTATTGTATAACTCATCCTAAGCTTTTAATATTTCCTCCACAACAAATCATTGGATTCTCTTGTCTTATTTGCTTGGAGGTTATACCGTGTAGTTGCAGATGCTTGATGTGAAAACAAATAGTGAAATTCTCACTCAAATGATTCAAACTATGTGTTCTTAGACATCTAACCATCCATCCAAAGTAATAACCCAGGCAATGCATTTGCGTCGTTGTGACTTGTGACAACAACCATGTTCATAACATAATCAATAGCCATAATGAATATAATTACTCCTGGTTACCCTAGCTGCTAGACATAGGCCCAAACAAATAATAATCAATCATCAAAATATGCTCATTGCAAAATTTCCTGCAATCAAGCCATCAGTTGTGACAAGATGCTATTTGCAAAACTGGTTATAATCAAATGCAATCTTCTATTTAAAAACTGATGTGTGCATGGCTGTTTTCAAACGATGTGAAAATACATCATTTGTCATAACTACTGACATTTTGTTTTACTGACATTTTGATATTTGCTTTGGATATAAGCAATGACATGACAATTATGTTCAAACCATAAGTAGATACGAACTAACACTTATACCTATGAAGCATGTCTCTCTCTCTCTCCAATGCAAAGCTCACAATTCTATCCAAATGGTTGAATAGTCAAATACATTGTGTATGTGATGTACATTTTGTTTAGTTTTTTTTTTCCAAAAATCCAGAAATTCACTAACATTGGATATCGAACAAAATGCAAGAATTTTTTTTTTGCAAATTCATGAGCTTGCTCTGCAAAGTTATGAAACCAATACATTTAACGTACATTACTCAGTTTATATGATTGTGGAAAAGTCATATTAGGAAAAATATAACTATTAACTTGAAATTATGTTCAGAATGTAAAGTCAGGTCATGCATGCTAGAGACATAACTAATGTGAGATTGCTTTTCAGTATACTAGTTTAGAGATAATCAAATTGGCTGGTTATATTTGTAGGTATATTATTTAATAAAAAATATTTTTTTCATGAAATTCACATTTAATAGTTATACTTCTTATATTTAATACGATTATCTAACTTTAAATTTTTATTTCTTAGAATTAATATAATACAATATTACATGCTTATCGTAAAAAATACAAACATAGTTAAATTTATAAAATTAACAGAAGTACTAAATCATATGAAAATATCTAAATATTTCAATCCAGAAGAGTTAACCACGTATAGTTTAACATTTAAGTCTAAGACTTAATTTGAGATTTAAACCTACGCTGAATCTTGAACTTGAATGTTTAAATAAAAATTTATAAACGAAATTCAAGATGAAGTAGGTAACATAAAAATATGGTATCATTTCTGGAATTTTTATAATAAAATTCCAATTTTTTTAAATATGTGAGTTGTTTATGATATCAATTAAGTTTATGAATAATCCTTCATTATTGATGAAATGTATATGATTGGATGCACATGAATATAGAAAATAAATTTCTTTATTATATTCATAGAACCAAGCTGTTCTAGTTTATACATCTAGAGTTAGGGAAAAAAATCTAAGCAAGTCAAGTAGATGACAGAAAAATATGGAACTAAACTCTCCATCAATTTTTGTGCCACTTTGATATCTAGTGAAGTCAAATAATTTGAAACTTTGTTCGTATAGTCCAAAGACACTAAAAACCTTTTACATTATATGAGTTGAATCAAAGAAAGTATATTAATAATAATGCCAAACCTCACAAGTATAAATAAAATTACAAATTTTGTTGACAAACTTACAACTCAGACATTATTGATCTGCATCAAAATAAAATCAATTGAAATTAATTCAAATTTAGATTCATAATGCCCAGATTAGAGAAAATATCCTGTCAAACTCAAAATTTCATATAAATAATGATAATAATAATAATGATATAAAGTATGAAAAGCTTATTAAATGTTACTTAACTTACCAAAGTGATATATTAAGCATGTCTGAAGATAATTGCCATGAAAGCAGATGGTGTTTAACACAGAGATATTTGACAACAACATATTTTGATTTTCATGCTGCACTCTATCCATATTAGTTTGTCATTTCCAGAATATCTCAAAGGAAACAATGATCTAGATCACACTTTGTGTTATATATAAGATTCAACTGTCAATTCAAAACTGATTCAACTCTGGACCCTTTAAAATTTAGGTATAATCTTTCAAGTTTATTTTTAATAAATGACAAGTGATCGAGTTCTCAACAATGATAGTCAATAGAGATAGGTAAGGGATTGATTTCCAACAAAGGAGATCAATATCTGAAAATAACTGACTTTCAGACTTTCAATAATAAAATACGTTATCAAAGTACGGAGTCATATTTGTTAGTGTGTCCTGGATATAAAACGATTGGCAACCACGTTCCGTGCATGATGTGCACAGAACATTGTTATCCACTTAAAAATGGTCCATACACATAATACTAGCCTATACACGCTGGGTAGATTAAAAATTTGAATTTGCTGTCCATGTATTTGGCGACATGCATAGTTGTTGAGACGACTTCCCATACTTGTGGTATAGTATCTAACCTGCGGTGGCTGGGATTGCAGACAAAGCATGGGTTGACCGAATTCTCCGAAATATGATGGAATACTCACACGATGCCAAACAGCTACCGGTGACTGACTTAGTGATGCTAGCTGAGCAGGAAGCGTGAGGATGGCTCAAACCCGCGTTTGAACTCACGGGTCTGCAACCGACCACATCAGTCCGGTCGAGTCGGCTGCCAAGTAAGTAACGGTGTGGCCTGTAGTGCCGGGCGGAGAGAGAAAGGAGCTTCCCACTCTTTTGTGTGTCAGCCTCCGAGTTTTTCTGCCCTAAGCACAACCCTCGCTGCTCGCTCGCGTCCCCATTCGCATTTCCTGGTCGTCTTTCACTCCATCGAGAGTTGGAATATTGCTGTCGCTTTCATCATCTTGCTGCAATCGAGCACCCTCTTCTCTTTCTTGTGATCTTTGTCGAAGTCTGTCGGTTCTCGTTTGCTACAGCATCTTTTATCGGGGGAGACCGGACTGGAGGTTGTTATCTCTCGTTTTCCTTTTGCTTCTCGACCGAGGTAGGGATTGACAGCAGCAACGCGCGCCTTGTATCTCAAGCGAAGTCTGCCTTCGGTCTGTAAGGTAGGCCTCGCAGCTTTCGGCTTTGGGGAAACCGAGTGGGGTTATCGCGAGTGTTTACTGATTGGAAGGTTTTGACGAGGCTTATATGGGGATAGGTTTTATCCATCTTTCTGCTCTTTATTCGTTCTCTCTTCACTCTTACGTTCAAGGAGTGATACCATTATTGTCTGGGCTCGTTGCGGTATTTCGGAAGGAATGAACAAGTTTGCAAATTTTTCAAGAGGAAATTCTTTACAATCTTTTCTTCAACGCAGCTTCAGTGTCCGTCTTTAACCCTTTGAGTAATTCTAGTTATATAAGAGATTGAGAACATTTGTTCATGAGTCTGCACGTCTCCACCCTAAAGTCTGCTGGTCGGTCTCTGCAGGGCGGATGTTCGTAAGTAATTATCCTCAAATAATTCCTCACTGTTAGCGGTTGAGTTGTATGTCAGGATCTGTTAGGAGTCGTGTTGGCGTTTTTCAGGCGGCTCCTACATTGTATACTCTGTACCCTTAATTTAGTAGTTAGGTCTATGAATACTTGACTCGCCACTGCTGCCTTTACTCGCCTGTTTTCGTTTCACATAATTCTGCATGCGATTCATGATACGGCACTGTATTTCTTTAGCGGATGCTCTTCTAGTGTACATATCCTCACCTTGTTATGAAATTTTTCAAAAGGTCAACGTCGGCCGATTTTCTTTCAAGCTGATCGTGCTTTTCAAACACACTTTGATAAACCATACATACTCTGTTATCATACTTTTCTACATATGGATGTATTTATAACTTTGCCCAATTAGAACTTCGAAGATCAACAAGACTCAAACTTTTTAGACCTTTTTATGTGACGAAACGACACGCACAACTAATTGTAGAAGGTCATTTGGTGTATGAGGAAAAACTCCACAACTTTTTGCAAGTCCCTGTGTTTTTGCACTCGAGAAGCCTTCTCCTTGACAGGCCTTTAACGTTCTTCCTTGATCGTGTTAGAATGGGTCAATTTGTGTCTGAGGTGCAGTGGACACTGAGAATCTACTGCCTTGTTTCTGCTTGGACTGTGGTCCCATCACCCGGGTCTGTACTTGTTGCCCCCGTTGTGGTAATCCGGAGGTTATGTACTTTTCTGTGTTCTTGGTCTCGTCGATCTCGTCTGTACACAACTTCATGGATCCCGCATGATAACCCAGCTTGCAAACGAACGAAATATACAGGGTCTAGCAGTACATCAGACTCTAGAGTGTATGTAGACCTCAGATAGGAAAGAAACAGCTCTCGCATTCCTTCATTACCAAAGGCCGTAAGATTATCGGTGATAAAAGTAAGGTTTCAAAACCTATACTCGGAGAATTGGCCCAAGATTAAAGATTGTTTGAAGAATTTCCCGTGTCTTCATTCGTGAGGGTTTATTGTCATCAACTTCCGCAGTCAAACTACAGAGAATGCTGTGAACCCACGAGACCCGGGTTCAGGGTCGGAACTGTTATATTTTTCTACTTCACAAGGCTGATTAGTTTTGTTGTAAACCCTGGTCTTAGACTTCATCAGAATTACTCATGATGGAGGTCAGGATAGTTGCGCAGGAATTCTTAGTTGCAAGGGCAAGCTGTCCTCAATAATGTGTTGTTATTTTACCTGCTGATACAAAGTTGGATAGTAGAGATTCCACTGGGGAATTTCTCTTATCTTGTACCACGTATGTAAACAACGGTCGATACTGTGCAAAGATTTTGCAAGCGGCAAGGAATGTTTTAGTGTACAACAGTACTGCGACTCACAGGGATTACTCCATAACACCCGTGCTCGCATTGGGCCGAACGTACGTCGATGAAAAGGATGGCTTGGACTTGGACGGCTTGGTAGTCCACGCAGCATTTCCTATTGACGGAACCAAGTGGTTCGATCCGCTAGGAAAGAAGGAAAAGATCAAGTACAAGATCATCTTGGATCAATTCTATCTCGTTTTTTAATGAAATACCATTTTTGGAGAAAGAACATGTACATGTGGGTTTTGGGCTATCCTCAACCCCCGCGCGGTGCAGTGCAGAAACCTTTTCACCCCGTCACCTACTGTGAAGCAGCCGGATCGTGTGTCGGTGACGTGATGCCCGTCCGGTAGATACTGCTGAAAGTCCGTTTCTCACACTGAATGCGAGGATTGGTATGTTACTGATAGGATGCACTTGTTGTTCCAACCAGGTTTAGTGTAGTTTATCTCGTTTTCGTGCACATCCCTTGGTTTGTTGCTGCCTGCTTCTCCGTTCCGCAAGTAACCTATTGTTTCTGTTCTGAATACTGTACGTATGCTTGACTTAGAAAGACCTCTAAGTCAAAAGGTAGAAAGACTTCTGACTTTTCAGATTGAATGCTACTTTTTCTGTGCCGTTATTTCTTTCGTTGCAATATTTCGAACCTGGTCATATAAATACGAGGCGTCGGGCTGAGGTACAGACCCTACGGTCGTACCTCCCGGGTATGTGGTCACTAATCTCCTTGCGAGTCGAGCCGTTGCGCTGGATCACGTTCTTTTCAGATTTTTTGGTCTCAGACAAGGCTGCTTGTCTTACTGATTGTAAACGTCTGTGAGGCCACTGTTTTGCTAAAAGTCGCTACTCGCAGAATATTCTCTTTTCTCAATTATATCGATACAAGTTACAGTAATAACGAATATGGTACTGCTTCTCATGGGTATCTGCAATGTAGCCGTGTGAGATATGTGCAGTGTACGCTGATTTTGGATGGGATAATTACAAGTATACCCCTGCAGATGAATCATCAACCTTAGAAACACTTATGCTCCTTGCTTTCTACTTATCTTTCTTTCTGCCCTAACGACGGACACGATTCTCTCTTTACATTGCAAGATGAACCATTGAACTCATCTTGTTTCTCCTATATACTAATTTTGATCACATTCTAGTCAAATTTCTAGAGTCAAGAATTTTTTTAAATTGGTACATGTAAACCATGTAAAAGAAACCTCCTCATGACCATGCAAGAAGTTTTCTGTATATTAGGATTCAAATTTTAACAAATTGTAATCCTTGATTCATCTTACCTTCCGTAGGCTTATGTAGTCTGTTTCAATCTTTCATAAGGTTTTGGTTGTCATTGTGGGGGGCTATTCTTGGTGTTTGCTTGATAATTAACTGGCTACACAGAATCTTTGTAAACTGAGGGTTATGACTGGATCAATCTCTTACACCGCAGGACACTACGAAACTTTAAGCTCCTTCTGCCGCATTGTGTCTTGAGTTTGGGATAGCTGATCTGGAAAGGTGGTTCTGTCTACTGCAGCTAAGATGGACATCAAGAAGAGAAAGGTAGAGGAGAATGGCACAGGAAGTGTTGTGGTGGATTTAACAAGGGAGGACGTCAAGAAGCTCATTGAGCCTTTCAATAAGGATCAACTAATGGATATTTTGCAAGATGCCGCCATTCGACACATGGATGTGCTTGAAGAAATCCGGAAACTTGCAGATAAAGATCCCGCTCATCGCAAAATATTTGTTCGTGGCTTAGGTTGGGATACCACATCTGATACCTTAAAAACCATATTTTCGTCGTTTGGAGAGGTTGAAGAAGGAGCGGTGATAATGGACAAGAGCACTGGGAAAAGTCGTGGTTTTGGATTTGTAACGTTCAGGCATATGGATGGTGCCCAACGAGCTCTGAAGGAGCCTAGCAAGAGGATTGATGGGCGCATGACAGTTTGCCAACTTGCAGCAACTGGTGCCCTACCCCAGGCTCCGGTACAGGAAGTTGCAACCAGAAAGATATATGTCGGTAATGTTCCGATGGAACTGACAGCGGATAGGCTTCTGGCTATGTTCGCACAGTTTGGAGAGATCGAAGAGGGACCACTGGGTTTTGATAAGTTCACCGGGCGCTCTCGAGGATTTGCTCTCATTATCTACAAATCCGCAGAATCTGCCAAGAGGTCTCTGCAAGAGCCGATCAAAACGATTGATGGACATCAAATGTATTGCAAACTTGCTGTCGATGGTCAGAAGCAAAAGTCGGGTGGAGTACTAGGTCAGGCTGGCAAGGGTGATGGTTCCGATGGTATGAAGAATGGTTTACAGCTTTCTAGTCATCAATCTGGAGTGGGTCTTGTAGGAGCTGGTGGAAACCTTCAGTATGGATCAAACCATCAAGGACTGATAAGTACCGGAATTCCCTTGAACCAGGGACAAGGTTTAAGTCAGAGTCTTGGTCAGCTTAATGGAGGGTTGAATCAGGGGCTTAATTCAAGCCTCAATCAAGCTTTGCATTCTGGTTTATCGGGCCACAACCAAAGTCTCGCCAGTCTCAATCAATCTTTGAACTCTTCGCACCATTCTCTAGGCCATTCCCTCAACCCTGGCCTTACCCACTCTCTGACACCATCAATGAACAATTCCTTGTCTCAGGGATTGAACCACCAGGGTCTGTCTCAGGGTGCTGGGCAACAACTACAGGTGCAAACATCTCTTGGCATGGCATCGTACGGAAATCACGTCGGAATTTCCGCTTACGGCTCTCAACCATCTATCTACAATGGGCAGCCAACGTCGTATTCATCAATGGGCGGAATGTCCTTGTATGGGCAGGCTAATAATTCTGTAAGTCAGGCAGCGGCTTTACAGAATGCTGCTGGAGGCCATTATCAGTTTGCAGCTTATGGAAACAATCAGCTCGCAGTCACGGCCACTCCTCGAACGCCGACTGTTGGAAGCCTTTCTCAGTTGCCTTCGTACTACAATCTCTAGGTGAGTTCTCTAGCATGCGGTTCATTTTCAAAAATTATTTCAGCCCACTCTGTATGGAGAGTTGTAGCCTAGTACTGAAGCCATCAAATAGTCCGATCCCTTAGAAGTCTTTGCCTCAGTTCTGTCAGTTTGCCACTAGTCTTGATAATCTCAGCGATTGTGCACTGTCATCTATCCTATTCATGATTACCTCGGATGTCATATATCACCCGTAAATCATGTGTGTTGATCCCCGTACTTCTCGTGTCCACTGCCGACTATGGTGGAAGCTGGTACCTATTTGCACATTTTGTGTCATTAAATTTTGTGGAAGGTGTTCTTACGCCATTGTGTGGAGAATCTCAGTCTCCTGTAAGCTCGCATGGGCTTGCTTATTTAGCCACTTGTGTCCAAGGTGCTTGGACACGTAAATTTGATATTTGATCCTTTCTGTCTCGCGGAGATGATTGCATAAAGATTTGACTGCAACGGCGAACTCCCATCCTGTCCAGTCATATCTGGTGGAATCTCTTCTGCCATTATCCAATTCTACATATGCAGAATTCCAAGTCGAAAGACATGAGGATCAGTCATCTTTTCCCTCTTGTAAAGAAGTATGCGGACTATCTTAGGGTTGTTCAGCATATTTAGATTCTGAGCAACTGCAACTTTTGTTCACGAATGCACCCTACCTAGCTCAACTGTTGTCTTCACGCGAGATTAACGAGTCTTTCATTATCAGTTACTTTGTTATCTCACTGCAGTGGTCGTACTTTTGTTTACTTGTTTTAATTTTCGGGGTATATTGATTTTGTAAACGACGATCACGGTTGTTGATACCTTGTTGGTTGCTGGGTCTGGCTTGTTATTCACTCCAGAATTCTGCTGCTGCTGCTATCGCTGTGTAGACGATGGTCATCTGGCCTGCCCTATTTACGCTGGATCTTTTGTTCTCCCAATCTGGTTCGCCGTCCTTCAGCGAAGCCCGGAAAATGTCACTATTTTCGAGCTTGTTTTCATGTGCATAATGGGCGAGTGATTACAGTTGCGTCTCATGTGTGAATGGCCGTCATTTGGCTGGGCCCAGGCTTTTTGCTTCTTGTTGTGAGCCTTCTATGCCAGGTGTGGCACATGAAGTACATACCCTTGCACAACTCTTTACTAAGGACGATGTTGGTGAGGATTGTACGTTGTTACAACATGGTATGACCGTGGTTGACACTTTAAATGAGAGGTTGCTCATGTCTGTCATATGGTACAAAGGTGTCACCAGGGTGCTCTCTTCAGAAGCTTTAAGTACATTTAGCAGAATTTGCAGCGCATTAGGTAGTTTTCTTGTATCATCATGGTAGGATAGAGATAGTCTCAGTTAGGAGGCTGATGGTAGATGAGTTTTGATGTTTTGTTGTTGAAAGAGTATGAGCATCGTTATTTGATACCGGTGCCTTCATACCTTTCGATCTGACCCACTCTATGGGCTTTTCATACTCTGTAACTTTGCTGTTGTTCCAAAGAAGAAACAGCTGTATATTCAGTGACTGAAAATCACCCTTTTTATTTTGAAGAAATTCGTTTGTCTACGGTTGGCAATGAGTTTGTCTTGGAACTTGAATATGCGATCTGCGGATGACTTCTGAATCAATACAGGAGATTGTGTAGGAAGACATCGTAAGTGGTGTTTTCATGACAAGTTTATCTTTTTATCAAAGGCAGACGAGTTAAAATTGCCTTTGTGCGTGCTATCAATGGTGGACTTCCCGCTGGTATACAATGTGGAGCTTTTGCTTGTGTTGTGGATATCTGACATCATCATCAAGAAACATAAGATAAAGATCTGCAGGTAGAAGAAGCACCATCCATGCAGTTGAAACGCGCAGTTTTATCAGTTTGGCGGTACAATGCCATTTTCAGTAAATTATTAGTACTTTGCTCGCAAAGTTCCCACTCGCTGTCTTTTCTTTTTCCAACAGGTTTACTTTAATTCATGTTGCTTAATGGTTATTTCTATTTGTTGTCAAGTGCAGTCCTGCAGCCATACATGGGGATGAAGTGCCACCCTTTGCGGCTAATCCTTTCGCTTTAATGCCGGTGATGAGTTCGATCTAAACGACCATGATGTGTCAAAGGTTGCTTAGTACATTATGACTGATGTTAAAGCAGATAACTCGGGACATCCTTCTAGATCTCAGTTAGTGAACTAAATCTCGAGTGTTTTTAGGATCTGGATGCATCTTTCTCATTACTAATGGTCTTGGTGTCAATCGGAGGGTGAAGTGAAGGGAGAGAAAAAAGGTCTTGACCTTGATCAGCTTGTCATTTTCACAAGATTATGATTCTACTTTTTGACCCGCTTGTCTTGTCAGCAACCAAGGGTTACATGATTTATCTTTGAAGTTCTGAACGAGGACTGCTACTTTAGGTCAATTAGGACTAATGTAGTATTGGATTTGCATGTTATCATAGCCATCTCTTTCGGACAGTCATAAGTATCCATATATGATTCGAATATGCGGATGGCCTGTACTCTGAACTTAGGGCGTAGTTGGAGTTTTGATGAGACTCGTCATCAGATCAATGAGGTGGGCCGTTGGTGTAGAAGTTTTAATTATAGAGCTGTTTCTGTTAAGCTTGAGCCAGTGCTTTCTACACATACTTCTGATGGCGTTCAGAGTTGCGAATTGTCTCCTTCCAGTTCTGTTCTTGAGCTCGTTTGGGAGACACGTTTGATAGTTGCAGGTTTTCTGTGTCTGGACTCATGTGAGCTGTGCAGCTTGTAATGGAAAGTTACAAACAGGTGTAACTGGCGCATGCTAGTCCCAACTATTTTTGTTCTTAAATACGAATCTTCTCTATTGATTCACATCACCTATGCATGTTTGTTAGGAATGTAGAATTATAAACGTACATTTCAAATCGTATCATTCGGCATCGCGCATCGATTCTATTTTGTACGAGTTCTCTTCGCTGCAGAGGTAAGTTCACCAAGTAGTTTGAATATTTCTTGAGCGTTGTTCTGCCCAATGCATAATCTTGTACTCGACTTTGTTTTCTCGAACTAATTGTAAGAATTTCTCCGTTAACCTTCCTTCGCCAGTGAAGTACCGCTTTCGCTTTTGAGTTGAACCGTCGGATTCATGTCTCAGTTCTGCTTCAGTCTGGTTGTAAGAAATTGATCTATCTACAATATCTTGTACTTCAGGCTGGCTCTTTTCTCATCTGCTGGATTCATTTGATGTGTTTAGTCTGGCTGTATTGGTGTATCCTTTTCGTTGTTTAGTATCTTTTTACTATCCCTAGAATTGGTGTAATATGTACAATTTATATTGTCTGTGCCGTATTATTTGATGTGAAAGTGTTTCTGGAAGTTAAGATGTTTTGGACGTTTGCTCTACGTTTCTACGTGTCCAGCGCATGTTGAACAGTTGCCAGCGTTCGTGTGCTTCTGGTACTCGGCTGTACCGAATTGTGAATGAAAAGTTCTTCTGATCGGAGTATATTTTCTGTCCAAACTGCTCACGTGCAGCAAATTGAGGAAGTGTGGAATTTGCTACGTAGCATCTTTGGTAAGTATCAAGAGTTCTATGTATCCTGATCCCTTCATATGGATCAGGGCAATAAATAGACATTTATTTACATCTTGGAAATGGCAAGGGACGTTGGTTTGATTATGTACTTTTCAGTATAGTAAACATCTTGATTTTAGGGGAGATAAGTTCGGAATGGAATTGAAGGTCTTACTGAAGTTATTGGTCATCCACTGGATGTTAATGGTTCTCGTGTGAACCATGAGATATCTAGAACTCTGCAGTGTCGATTTCGAACTTTGACGAATGTTCAACAAGGGCAATGATTTATGGTAGTGATGCCGAAGTTTTTTCTCAGGACGCTAGGTGCTGAAATTGTGATTCATATGTCGGTTGAAAAGGCGACTTTTGGATTGACTGACAACCAAGGGATTTACTTTGAAGTGAGTTCCTTTTGAGAGCTGGTAGCGTGTTTATAATTTGGATCGTGATTTTCTTATCGTAACATGCATCTTGGACCCTTCTCATCTTCCCACTGGAACATGGCAATGATCTGACTTCTTCTTACAATATTTCAGTTGTACTTATCATTTTTGTACCGTGCTAGCGGTTCTACGTTATTCTATTTCACTTCTCTGGTTTATTATCCCAGAGCCTTCAATGTCTCTTCTAGCGCAAAAAAATTAGATGCTTACAGAGCTTAACTTGTGCAGTTCCTTCTGCAGGTTCTATGAACCGTAGTCTTTTATGGAGGTGTCGCTTTATTCTTTTGTCGTTTAATCTACGATAAGAGCGCATGATTTGAGGCCTTTCTATTGCACAACTCGAGCGAGCAGGAGAAGCACGGAGTCCTGTAGCAGTCATACTTCGCAGTTGGCAGGTTTTTATTTTCTGATTTTTATGGACACTCTTTTAGTCCCTTCTGCGGATTTCGAACTGACGTTTTGGACTTAGTTGACATGCCTTCTGATTTATTGTATCGACACGAAACCTGTAGACCTTCAACTACAGGTCATGGTGACATTGATCAAATATGTTGTTTAATCTGGAATATTGTTTAGGTATTTTGGTTTCCTTTATGTAAGTAACTCATTGAGTTTCTACACAAGTAATTGCAGACACGGACGTGCCAGAACCAATTTGTTGAAGTTTGACTCATGCCATGAGGAGAGACATGACAGAGCTTTCTATGGGTAAAACTCAACCTTTCCAGCCTAATTCTTTCACTTAAAAGGTGGCCTTTCTCTTTCCTTGGGAAGGTAATCTAAACAACTGTAACGTGTTTCTCAGGGAAGGGAAATCTCTTTCGATGGAGTATCTCATTTTCATCCTATCTGGTTATGGTAAGTGATGGCGTGGACTGTAAGTGAGGTTTCCATTCAAAGCTTGTTTTCTTAGGTTTTCCATAGATGTGTCTATTCTTTGTATTTCACAACCATCTAACACTGCTTTTGCTTTCGTGTCGAATAGAAAGTATGTATATTGTATGTTTGTACCAACCAACGTGAAGGTCGAATATTGGTGCAAAAGATCCACACTTGTCCAGAGAGTTAAATGCGAGAGTTTCTATTCCAGGGGTACTGGAATAGAAACTCTTCGCAGGAGTACCCCTTCGCAGGACAGGTTTATGTCTGTGGAGTTTGTGTCGAAAAAAAGTGTCGCGACCTTATCGAGATTAGTCGTACAGTTTGGATGACGTGGAATTTTACAACTTTTGAGACTGCGGTGAAGGTAATGATGTTCCATGGATTGATGTGTTTCCTGTTGGGCCTACAGTTCAAGCAGGTAGTAAACCCTATGAACTATGCTACCCATTAGACCAGCGTCCTCGTTACCTTGTGTGTTGAGGATATCATAGAGATTAGTTTTAGGTCTAGTGCTGAGAGAACCCCATTTTTATGAGGAATGGAACTGTGGGAAACTTCAATTGAGTGGCTCCATTCAATTAGGTTGGAGATATTGTGAGGCTGAGATATTTTAAGAAGTTGCATCCGCTGGCTATCTTACAAATGAGTTGAAAATGGTCGTTGCAACAAATGGCGCATAGACAAAAGAGTTCAAAGTAAAGAAGTAAAGAAGTAAATCATTAGGTGGCCATCATTGACGATTCTTGTTAAACCATCAAGAAAGTAGTCGATAGTGAACGCATTCGTTATAGTGACCTGTAAACTTTACTTTTGATCATCCAGATCAGTACGGAGATTTGATGTCGGCATAGCGTTTGTCTAGGAGTCCCAATGAAACACAGCATAGTGTCTCAATAACATACAATGAAGACTTTTTTTAAAAAGAAGCTTTTTGTTGAAAATGTTCATTTCAACCCATGTTTACTCCAATCGCGAGAAAAGCGACTTAAGGAGCATTTTTTCACACTTTATTCCCACAAAGCAGCCAGCTCGACATCTTGATGTTAAATGACTTGCCGTCTCAAAAGTGTGTATTAATGTGTATACTAGTCAGGTGTGTACTTCCTGACTGACAGTGGCAAAAGAGATAAACTCGAAAATACTCCTAGAACCAGCTATTGAAGGTGGTGTGTCCGTATTTCATTCGAAATTTACGAACCGCACTGTGACACGACGAGACAAGCTGCCGTCTTTTGGTTGTATATTTCGTCCGAGAGAAGCTTATCCGAACCTGACGGGACTGGTTAACAAAAACACTCGCTGGCCAAATGAATGCATATTCTGGATGCCGACGTGTCTCGCATGTCATACGATATCTGAAGCATCCGAAAACGTTCGGGGACAATGAAGTTTGATTCTCTTTCTCCCTATAGTTATAAACGTGAAATTTCAAGTCTTTACAACTTGAAACCTTCATCAGTCCCGACAACTGAAGCAACCCAACCCATAAAACCCAGAACGGCCGGAGATATCGACGCCCCATACTCTTGCTCTCCACAATCATACAGGTGAAACTTCAAGTCTCTACAGCTTAAAGCCTTCATCAGACCCGACAGCACTGTGAATGCAAAACATTACGTTGTGAACAACACCTTCTAAACTTTACTCTTCGGTTTTGGTTCGGTTCAGTTTTGGTTAACATTCCGGTGCTGATTCGAAAGAACTTGAAATAGAAATATGAATGGGAACACAAGCGAAATCTGTAACAAAGACAATGTAAGATGGTTTTTATTAGCTGTGTGGAGTACTAAATCGATTTTTTTGGCTTTCACTTGACGAATAAAAAACGCATTAATTCGAAATTGAATCGAAGATATAAAAATTGCTTATTTATTTCCTGTACAATGAATTTTTGATCCAAAGAAGACAATTCTGAAACTTAATATCCGAGAAATATCAAGATATAGAAATTATTACTTGCTAATACAGTCAAATCTTTGGATCGATTTTTTATTAACCTACTGTATTTTCAATGGTGAAATGAATGTTTAACTTCTTCAGGTTTCTTCCTAGGTTAGAGCTCGTCATTGAAAATTATGAGCTATAACGTTGTTGTTTATTCTCAACTTGTGACGATTGATCATTCAGATATAAAATCTTTTGAAAATTCTCCAATTTTAAATATTGTGTTTATGCTATACAATTAATTCCATTATTTTCCTTATTAACATATAGTGATATATGTACAGTAGTCGCAAAGTCATGATTAAAACAAAAATAATTGTAACCAAAATATAATACAAATTTTTTTTGTAAACTATTCTATATTTCATTTTTTCCTTATGATTAGTGTTATATCTGAATTGAAAATTAGTTCATCAATTTGTGCATTGAGCTCAATATTGATTTTATTTAAGATGTTTTGATCCAATTATCTACAACTAAATTTTTGACATACTTATATTTATACACATTTTTTCTTCAAATATGGATCTTAAAATCCTCAATTTCAAATTTCTTAAGAATTTTTTTTTTGATTATAAAAAAATATTTATTTTCACTTTAGAGGATATTTTCTTTAATCTTATATAAAACATTGATGTTTTTCAGACTTTTACTTTTCTAAGACAAAATTGAAAATACGGTTTAATTTTTTTCAAAAAATTTCAAATCAATATCAATATCTATCTCAATATCTTACCGTTAATATTCTCAACCGTTGGTTTGTTTTGTTGATTGATTGATAGCTTAAAATAAAAATATCGAGTCATGTTGAGCAGATAAAATATCTAATTTTTTTATTTTACATAATCAATTTAACTAATAATGATAATGAATTGAAAAATTTTCAAAATAATTTATATGCATCATTTTTAAATTGAAAAATATAAAGAATTTGAATTAATATGTATATGTCTATATCTTAGTTAAATGATTCAAAGGAATGTATTCAAATGGAAATTTGAAACAATATTTCTTGTGAATTTTTTTTCTTCTTTCTTGTGATTTTGACAAAATCAATTATAATAAAATGATCAGGTTTTTATTTTATAATATTTGTAATAATCATATGTAGTAATAATATTAAGTTTTCATGAATTTTTGATAGTTATAAATGATCAAATTTCAAAATATGTGTTAGATCTTAAAATTTTTATGCAAGCAATTGAGTTAAGTTTGGAAAATTTATACAAATTTTTGACTTTATTAGAGAAAATTGTAATATTATATATAAATGTTGTCATGTACTTTCATATTTACTAAAAATAGACGTTGAACTAGGGTTTCAGTTTTGAGGTTATAGGATCGATCACGACTTGAAGAACTGACGTTCTTCAAGTCTAGCCTGTAAGTGTTGGGAGTAGAGCAACTGTCCGTAAGCGTCGACTTGAAGTCTCTTTGGAGTGGGTTGGGCTCGACTTAAGTATGTGACGGTGACGGTTTTATTGCCAGTGGGGTAATTAAGACCGACGTGTTTTCCAGTGAGAAAAAACACGTATTTTCAAAAATACTTGTTTTTCTCCACAAACAAAACCGTCACAAACATAAGTCGAGCCCAACCCACTCCGAAGAGACTCTAGGTCGACGCTTACGGGCAGTCGCTCTACTCCCAACACTGACAGGCTCGACTTGAAGAACTAACGTTCTTCAAGTCGTGGTCGATCATATAACCTCAAAATTGAAACCCTAGCTCAATGTCTATTTTTAGTAAATATGAAAGTACATGACAACATTTACATATAATATTACAATTTTCTCTAATAAAGTCAAAAATTTGCATAAATTTTCCAAACTTAACTCAACTGCTTGCATAAAAGTTTTAAGATCTAACATATATTTTGAAATTTGATTATTTATAACTATCAAAAATTCATGAAAACTTAATATTATTACTCGAAAAGCGTAAGTGTCGACCTGGAGTCTCTTTAGAGTGGGTTGGGCTCGACTTATGTGTGTGACGGTGATGGATTTGTTGCCAGTGAGGTAATTAAGACCAACCTGTTTCCAGTGGAGAAAAACACGTATTTTCACTCGAAGAACTAACGGAGGTTCTGAGTAGCAGAATTCTTTAGAATTCGTTTTACAAGTTTTGGTGTCGAATGATGTGGTTGCGGTGCATGCGGTGCATGCTGCTCGAGTGGAGTCACCTCGTTGAATCATGTAGTGTCGTCCGTTTGGTTTTCGGAACAAAGCATTTTTCGGGGACAATAGATAGCTTGGAGATTTCACGCACCTAAATCGATGTCGAATCGCTACGCTTTGGAATGAGAAAAATAAAGAAAGAGATAACATTCTTCTGATTTCTTTTGAAGAGTTTGATGGTTCGTGGACGAGCAGCAGTGCTTTGCGTGCGAAGTCGATAGCATTCTTTTCTTGTTGCTTCTCCACCACAATCCAGTTGTGGTATATTTGAGTGTGTACCCTCTCGTGTACTATGTGTGTGTATGTGAGTAGCATGTCAGTGATGTAGAATGTAGGGTGATATATATTCACACGACAATGTAATAAAATTTGACAAATTGTCGATCAATATTTTTGATAAATATATTGAACTCTCTGTTTTTTGAATTCTTGGAGACTATTTTATTATTATTTTTAAGATTTGCATTATAAAATGAATGAAAGATGATGACTTGAAAAAGTAGGGGTTAGTTATCCCTCACTTAGAACTAATTAGCCCTCATCCTACTATAACCTCTTCTCTGACTTAGAAAACACCCAATTGCTACTCGTACCACGAATCCTATAACCTTGCATGGACCAATCAGAAAATTGACTCAACCAATCAGAGAAAGCGTATAATAAAGTGAGGACTAATTAGCCCCAACTGAGCGAACACTAGCCGCTCCCCTTGAAAATTGTGTTATGTTAATTTTATGCATATTTTATCATACATATTATTTTAAAAAAATCTATGAATGATGAATTGAAACCTTATGTAATTTATAATTTTTGAAGAGTGAAGAGCTCTTTAAAATAATAGCTTGTATTTTATTAAACATTAATCTAGATTGAAATCAATAAAAAATGATTTAAAAAATTTTTACTTCAAAAGCTAATCCTGATTAAAATTTGAGATTATTTATAACAAATAATTGCTTCAATATTTTGATGAAGATTAACCTTCATGATGACTATAACAAGCTTTACAAAAATACTACACAAAATGTATATGTTTTATTTAGCTAGATTGTCAAAAAATATCATATTAAAATACTAAAATATGTATTGAAAGTATCACTCTATTTTTTTGTTCAATATCTACATTTACAATCTTTGCAAAAAAAATTATATATGTATAATAGCAAGATTGACAAAAAAATAAAATATCTTAAAAGTTTAAATTATGTTATGAATATCTATGGTGTCAAGCTAAGTGATTTAAATAATTATAATTAAACTAGGTTGTGTTAAACAAAAGTTAAGTTCTATTATATTTTTTTCTTACTTCACTCATTTCTTGCTTATACATACAATAACTTATATGATTACATTGCAATAAAGTCATCATAGATCTATGTATAAATTAGAGTTTATCATGAAATTTTTTTAATCAAAACAAAATAAAATGAATCCGTAGAACGAGCATTTAATTGCTTATCTATTTTATTTGAAATATATGCCAAAACAACAAGTGTCACAATATTGCAAAGTTTTTCAAATGAATCATTTTTATAAAGATTTAAACAAAATTGATTTTATCTTGAATTCAAACTGATTCAATCAATTTATGTCACAAAATATATTTGAAAATACAATACTTGATGTGGATTCATTAAATTATAAAATATATTGAATGATATACAACTAGATGATTTCACTTAAAAAATCATAATGAAGATCTTTATTCATAACATTAATATCATGCATTAATTTCATTTAATCAATAAAATAATCTAATCAAAGTTTTTAACTTCGTTATTTTTGCTTTCACTATGCATCTAATTTTTGTAATTGATTGAGATTGACATTTTGCAATGTAGATTACCAATCTATGCATTTAGTTTAAAAAAAAGTACAATTCTAGTTGAAAGATTTTTTTTCATTCAAATTTTGATTTCAATCAACATATATATATATATATATATATATATTTCATCAATGATTTAATTGACTATGATTTTATTTATAAAAAAAGATCCAAATCCAACATAATCTTGAGATATTTGATAACTTTTCACAAATTCTTAATACTTAAAGAAATATTTTACATGCATATGTCAATTGTGCTTTTAGCAAAAATATAATCAAGTCTATTAAAAATCATCAAAATACATAAAAGCTTTGGCTAACTTTATAAGAAATTTCTTTGACATCAAATCTTATCCAACTCGTTTGTCAAACAAAAAGCTTCTAAAACCTTGATTCGAGGAGCTAAAATAATATTCATGAATGTAGTTTTTTAAATCTTGTAATTATTATTCTAGCATATTTTCTTTATATTTATCATATTTTTTTATTGCTTAATCCAAATAACTAGTGTTCTCATCATCATTGTTTGAGAGCAGATTTTTGAAGTTGATTCTACTCAATTCATACAATTGAAAAAAATAGAATTTTTCAATTTAAAAGTATCATCCTTGATGTTCAATTCTAATGAGTCGTCTAGCTTATTTTCTTGCTGTTATTACGAAGAAACATCTCTTACGTCTATTTGTACTATCTTCATTCAAATTTGGAAAGTCTAATTTCAATTTGCACTGAAATCTTACAATTCTTTGCTCAATGTAAATAAACTTAGAATATTATTTAATCCAAAACACACTTTAAATTTCTCAGTTGGCTCAATTTTACTTTTTAGTATGAAGCTTCAAGCTAATATTCAAATAACACATAAACTTTCCACCATTACTTGTGTAATGACGGAATAATAAACTAAATAAAGCTTATGTTAAGTCTACACTTTAAATACACAAGTATTAGCGCCTTCATTCTTTTTCTAATTGACACAACTGGAAAGTCACACAAATTTGACTTTCAAAATTAACTATCTAACAGTGATATAATTGACTTCAATATCAATCGTTTTAGATTCTATCTCTCATTGTTAATTTACAAAGACATTTTTGTCAAATCAAGATTGTTTATTTAATGAAACCTTAAATTACAACAAGTTCTATCTGTTTCAAATGATAAACCTATAAAAAAAATGTTTGGTTGTGCCTCCTTGTTGTTTTGAAAATGAATGATATCGTATAATTGTTTACAATGTGATATTGACTAACTATGTTTGATATCAATTAAGATATAAAATTTAAACGAATTTGAAAACTCACACGTCCTATTAAGATATAAGATTTTTTTAATTTGAATTACATCCAAGAGTACATAAAAACTTTAATTGATAGAATTCTAAAATGTCATCAACAGTTTTTTTAAAAAATTTTTAAAAAATTGATAGTTTAATCATAACCTTAATCAAAGTTTAACTTAGATGATTTATCATAAAATTTGAATTCAATGCTAAAATTATAAAATAAGAAATTTGTCAATTTTAAAAATTGATTGTCAAAATTTTAGTCATTGATTGTCATCTTACGCATTGATTCATAATAGAATCAAAGAATATACATATCAGATAATTTTTATGTATTTCATTGTTAAATTTTCTTATATTGATAATTATCATTTATTGTCTATTATTTAATCAAAATTTTGATGACCTTGCTAAATATCAACTACTTTCAAATTTTAAATAATTTTTTTTTGATAATGAGAGTGTTTTATTTTTTGATGTCGTTAATTTTTCATTTTGCATTGAAATTGATTTTGATAGTTCAACGTTTGAAGGTTTTTTAAGTACAAGTTTTCACTATGCGTTTTCATAAATGTAAATTTAAATGTAAATTCTTAAAACTTTCAATTTTATGATTTGCTACTTTGTATAACTAGCGACAGATAAATCAAAAAATTGAAAGATACGCTTTTTTATATTTTATATTTTTTTTATTAAAATAATCATCTTCAGTTATGATAATATTAATTTTAAACAAATGAATTAATTTTTAACATAAAGGATGCAAAATCAAAGTATTTTTATTAACATTTTTGAATCTTGACTTCATTACTCATGAATATAAGATTGATTGTTGCAAGATTCAAAAATGACTACTTTTAATCATGCTTGTTGCAAATTTTTACAGGTTTAATTCATATGTATCAATTATTAATCAATATTAACATTCATGTTGCATTTTCAAGAAAGTAATCAAAATTTTGCATATTGATTTAAAAAAAACGTAAACATAACACATAGAGCTTTTTCCAAAATTCCTAAATATTTTTGCTGTACTTGTCATATAATAAAAGTACATTATATATATACTGTGCTTAAACTGATTAATCTAACTATAATAAAACTGGTTAAGTTTTAAAAAACGTGAAACATAAATATTAATAAAATTTAATGATCTATGAATTAAAAATATATAGATCAATAATAATCAGTCAAAATTTACTTGCTTATTATCTTATTGCAATGTAAATTTAAATCTTAAATATGAATTTATCATATAATATTATTGCATATTTGTGGAGTTATAGTAGAAAATAATCTAGAAGTTTTTTGCAATTTTAGTGATCTATGAATCATATTTTTTCTACAAAGTATTCAAATTGTATATACAATTAAAAAAGTAAAAAATTCAACATGATCGATAAAAAAAACTCATGCGTGCTAAAATGATTGTGAGACAGAGTAGATAAAAAAATTAGCATTAGGTTTACATTAGACAAAATCTTGATTCTTTGACATTGTGTGTTAGAATTTAGCCAAATGTTACAATGAAATCAATGTAAGAATATGTGAAAATGCTTGACCTTGTTCTCTCACTTGATATCATTTACGCACTTCATTATCAAATAATATACTTATCATTTTTTATTACAAAATCAACTTGAATGGACAAAAAATCAATGCTTTTGAAGTAAAATTGTATCTATTATAGCATGGTGATAAAATTATGTGTGTTTTGATTATGTACAAACATCTTTCAATCTATTGTTTATAATAGAAGATTCAATTAAATGAAAAAATCACATGACATTTTAGAATGCAATAATTTGAACAAAAGTTTTCAACAGTAACTTCTAGATTTATTATGAAGCTTACTATTTTGATGATGTCAACATTCATATATTGTTATATTTGACCATGCTAACTTATCATTTGGAAGGAAAGAAAAATATCAATAAAATTCTTATGTACATCATCAGATACTATTTTATATAAAACGGATCATTGTAACATTCAATTAGATCTTTACTTCACAACAAACAAATTAAGAAAATTTGCATTGTGAAGAAAGTAAAAGATTGAAATACATTGATTTATTGAAAAACATGTTTATGCAACATGTGCACACGATAATTCGCAATTGCAATTAATATGTATGATGTGATTTTCTTTCCTTATTGATTTATATAGATATTTGATCATGATGTCGGATTTGAAGAGGAATAAATACAATATTGTTTACAATTCAAACGTGATAGCTTCTCAAGTGATATTTAGTATCTCATTAAGCCAATATTTATTGCACACGAATCATAGCAAGTTTCAATAAGAAAATTTTGATTTGATTTCATTGAAAATATTGATTAAGATCATACACATTTTAGACAGAAACATATGCGCAATGAGGAAAAGTCAAAACTATAGAAACAACCTATAATTTTTGTTTTATAACTTTTCAATATTTTTCCAAGGAAAAAAGTGAAACAAAATTGTGATCACATACAAGAACAATAGCTTGTTATAGTGCATCAGCTAATATGTTACAATCAAAGGTTTGTGCTCATTAGAAGTGAAGTTGAATATTCATCTTCAAACAATTTCATCAATAGATTTAATTCTAGTTCTTTAAATTAATTAGAATTAGAAAATTTGTCTTTATTGTATTTTAGAGGTTGGGATTGATTGCAAAAAGTCTATGTGAAGATTATAAAATCCATATAGAAAATGATTTAAGGTCAAGACAATAGATCTTATCAGCTCAAAGAGCTAAGAAGATGAAACATTGAGTTAGATACTCAAAGTATTGATATTTACAAGTACGTCAACAAATTAGTATCGTAAATCTCACTTATATTTACCTTATATGATTTTTTGATTTATCGTGATTTTAAATACATGTTCAATATATGTAAATAAAATCTCAAACTAAACACAATATTCTATTTATTATAAATAGTTCTATTTTTATATAGAACTATATATATAATATTCTATTTATTATATTATAGAATTTTGATTAATAGTATATTTTTTCACACAAAAAAGATACTCAGATTTACTTGAGAATAACTATTTGATCATTTTATTCATAAAAATGTTGACATTACATTGCTAATTTCTGGTAGACAAAATCTAACAATTTGCTTTTGAATTACTCCTCTAGCTCTTTTTTATAAAATTTGAAATATTACAATGATATTTTATGATAAGTACCACCTAATTTAATTTTATCAAAATTAATCTTAATATATGTGACTTAGTTTTTTAATAAATATTACATGACAATATGTCATTGGCCAATTTGAATCTTTAAAATATTTGTCTATAAATCAAGATAGCAACATTCCATTGGAAATCTTGAAACCTTTAAAATATAAATTTGCTCCTAAATCAAACTTTGAAATAAGTTTGATCAATGAATATTTTACTATTTAATTAAACCAATCAAAACTAACATATAATCATAATTATTCTTTCATTTGATTTGAAACTTTGATGAAATATAAAATAAGAATACTCATTCATAACTTTTAGAAGTTTGTAATTATTTTGCCAAATGGAGATTTGATAGCTAAACTTTCTTATTACCTAGCTAAACTTAGTCATGATTAAACTAATTATGGTCAATACTTTAATCGATTCTACAGCTTATGCATTCATATAACTATGAATCTTACAATACATTATTAGTCTTACAATATATTACGCATAGTTTTAATAAAACTATCCAAATTTTACCTCATTTGTTAATTAAAGTTGATGTTTAAGGAAAAAAAACTAGTCTATTTCATCCTGTAAAAATTTCTAAATCATTCAATCTAACAAAAAATTTGGTAATCAATTGGAAGAATTCAAACTGGAGATTATTTGAATAGTTTAATATTTAATAGCTGATTGCAAAAAATCAATCAATTTGAATACTTTTTAGACTACAAATGTATATATTGTTTAAAGAAACATACTTTGCATTATTTCTGTTTCAAAACTCGAAACTCAAGAAATTCACATTTGATGACTTAAGAAAATAATTTTGAACTTTTTTGAATTGATTGTTAAAATATCATTTTTTGAACAATTTTTTTAAACGTTAATTTTTATTATTACTAAATAAATTCATTTCTTATGAGATATTTAATGATAGTATTGCAATATCATTTAAATTTTATTTTTCTTGTTTTCTAAATAAAATTTTAAAATAATTCAACTCAAAATAAATATCATAATGCAATATTATATGTCATCAGAAGTCTTACAAATTACTATTAAATGTGAAAAAATATTAATGTTTTAATAATATTTATGTTCTGATTTGTTTCAAATATTGATAGATTTTTCTTCAAAACATATCAATTTTTTTTAAATAAACATACAAAAATTTACGAAGTTAATTTAATTTATCATCATCAATTTGTAAAATGAAATTTTTTTTCAAATAATAATTTATTAAAATTAGAAATAAATTAAAAGCTAAAATTTCATATATTCATACAGTCCTCATAAAAAATTGCAAATATCAGAAGTTTTATGTGTACAATTCAATGCTTGATAGTTTTGTTATTTGAATATTGAATTACATCTTGTATGATTGAAATTCAAAAAGTCAAATAATTTGATATAATCTTTGTGATTTAAATTCATCTTCAAGTTTAATATGGATTTATAAAATTAACTAAAAATTAAACATGTTATTATATCCATCACATTCATAGTCCCAAATTATTTACACAATGCTTCTGTTAAATTACATGTGTATGTACATATTTTTAGAAATAATGTCATGCATTTCCAAATTGCATAATTTTTTTCTTTAATCTATTGATCAGCTATAATATTTTATATCTGTTAATATCAATAAAAAATAATAATTTCATATATATATAAATTAATTTTGATGTGAAGACGATATCATTTTTTTGAGTATTTTTACAATACAAGAATTTAGTGTAACATATAGCATCAAATTAACACACACAATTTTTTCAACTTAAAATTATGTTTTGGTTGATTTTTTATTTTCATATATAGGAGTGTTGAATAGAAACTAAATACTTAAGTTTGTGTGTATATTCAAAATTGCACCAACTAGCATAAGATTGATTTAATGATTTACATCTTGCTATCCAAAACTTTCGTCAATAAAATTCATATAAAAAAAAGCTTGCAAAATAAAATTATTTCTCTAAGATTTGAAAAAACTTGAATTGATTGATTGATTGAATTTCTTTTATATATAATATTTAAATATTGATATGGACTTGTGTTATAATGTGTTGTTGGAAATTTGTTCCAAGAGATTGAAAACAATAATTTTGAATTTTTCTTTTAGTATTCAAGCTTATAATCCGATTCAAATACAGTCAAATAGTTTGAGATACAATTGATAATTTGTGATACCTGCGATAATATACTTAATATACTTAACGAGTTGAAATGCATGAGAATGCAGTCTAATAGATCAAGAAAATTTGTCCAGAAAAAAACCCTCCAATTTTCTCGGAATGAAACCATATCTATGAAACTGTAACAACCAAGATATTTCTTAGTAGAGAGGTCTGTTCTTTGTTTCACTTAGATAATTGGTAATATTAGATTTGATACAATACGATATAGTTGACATTTGAATGTTCTAGGGTACAGCGACGTGTTAACGGATGGATTTCTTTACGGTGGTGCTCGGTGGGGTGTTCCCATACGTCTGCAATGTTACTCGCAGTCTCCTTTCTACCTCCCAAGGAAAGTAACGAATCATTATGCAGGTGACTCAAACGTTCTGAAATTCTTCAATCGCGATGACTTGAGCGAATGTTGTTTTCTCTAAGGCACTTCCATCGTACCCTGTAAAGCGTTTTCTTTGAAACAATCTCCATAGATTTGGATCACACGTAGACGCATGCTCACAGACTTCGAGACAGATTCGCAATTGAGTGGACATGAACAACCTCCTGAACGTATCGTCCAAGAGATGTCGAAGAGCGTCGTTCCTTATCCCACAGAGCAGAGTTGCAATGTTGCTTGGATCTGATCCAGGGCGAGGGATCAGAAAGACAGAAGCTCCATTGTAAGGAAAGGAGAAATTTTCGCAGTAGGAAAATGCCATGAGGGACCTGCTGCACTGGAATTCTGCCCTCGTACAGGGGAGATCTGATCAAAATATGACGACCCTTGAAGTTCTGGTAGTCCAAGTAAATGACTCATTGGACACCTTTTTCAACGTAAAATGAGTTAATCCTTGAACATCACCGTGGCTAGCAGCTGTGACGATACACGAGATCTCGTCACCAGAATTTGTGGGGAAAATTAACGGGGAATGGCACATTTCCGACGTGGCCCTCATGGAGGATTAGCTCTGACGTACTCACTCTGTCCAACGGCTCACCAATGTTGTCCAGGGAATGCTTCGATGAAACGGACTTCTTCGTCCTTGCAGCGTAGAGTACGTACTTTGGTGTCATATGTTCTCATCGAGCGTCCAGCCATGGGGTACAATGGGACCACAGCGAGGCAACGAGCCGTACGTAGGCATCTGTGGTGTTCTAAAGCCTGTAGAAGAAGTTGAATGGAATGAAGCCATCGACTGTCGAGCCAAGCCGTGGTTTTTGTTAGCTGCGAGTGGGCTGGATGATCTGTCTTCGTAAGCGGTTTCATGATCCAGATTTCTACAATAGTGAGTATAGAAATCTGTACTCACTAGTGTGGTCCCTGCCTGAGAACCTCGATTCCGGAGTCGCTGTACACATAAATTCAGCTTCTCACATCAGAGGTAGACACTGATGACGACTGATTGACCATCTCAACTCAATACAACCACTTTGAAAAAGTACGTCACTCTTAGTAGAGTAATCCAATTTTCTAGTAATCCAATCCAATCTACTGGAATTTTTCCAGTGCACATTTGTGGTATATTTTCGAGCAGAATTGTGGGTTCCGTGGCAATCTTCTTTGATAAGAGAGGTGCTTCGTTCGCTGCAGAGAAGAATTTTTGGTGTATACTCTTAGCTAGAGTGAAAAGGTTTCGATCAGGGGGTGAGGTGATGTGATCACTCTAGCTGTTGAATATTTATGACTGGGAGCAAAAAGGTTGACAATAAGTTCAAATCCAAAGTGATTTGGGAAATCGATTCGGGCTGGCAGCGAACGACGGGTGCAGTAAATGGTACACTGGATAAAGTCGTGCACATTTTCAGCTTCACATTAAAAAAAAAAGCATGAACAATTCAAGATGCATCATGATATCATTAATCTATCTGTCTGTGCATGCATTACCCAGAGTTTGCATCAGCGAAAAATGCATGAAATATACGAAATGGCGACCAGCAACCTTCTTGAGTTCCTACTCAAACCCATCTTTTGTGCTGTATTACAGTACTCACCGCCGCAACCACTAAACTTGATGAGCAGATTCACGGTGTTGCAATCATCAGATTCCTCCAATTATCAACGATTTTTCAGTCTAGTTTTCCAAGTGCTAGGATGGCACCTTCAGTGCAAAAGGGTGCAATGTTCCGTAACCGGGACTCGAACCCGGGTCGCCTGGGTGAAAGCCAGGTATCCTAACCATCTAGACTATTACGGACTATTGACATAGCCAGAAGAAAAACTTACTTTATTATATTCTTTTGCAAGAAAGATTTTGGGTTTTCTTTTTCACAAATGGTAAATTGTAAATTACTGGCGGGAATAATGGAAATTGGGTAGGCAAAAGCCATGTCTTGAAACGCAAGAGTTCTACCAAATCCAAGCATGATACTCAAATTCATCTCGAGTACAGAAGATTTACAATCTTGGGTATATTACTGACAACATTATATCTCAGCAGGCTCTTCATACGTTTGAAGAGCCTTGTTTGAAGCTCTTCACACGCTTTACACACGGTGCAATACTCTAACTCTAAGGTCTACGAGATACACTATTCAAGGAATCCTTAAACCATACGCATCGCAAGACTCTGACACATAATTTGCTGTATATAAACGAAGAGAGAAGACAGAGGCAAGCACCTTTGCGCTTGGGGCAATGACGCAGTTAGTGAGGTGAAACCGAGACGCGTCAATTGCTGGTTGAAAACTATTTCCAAACCCCCGCCCGTGCCTTAACCGGCGCGTGCGAATTTCTGGAAGGCCTGTATATCACGGGCCTCACAACGAACACAATTAGCACGATCGGGTCGTAAATACTATTCTCATCTGCTAGTATCGAGTAGAAGTGATCGGGAAACTTTACCCCAATCCCTACTTCCCTTATCGCAGCACGCTGAGATTGAACGAATTGACGCTCCACAGCGAGACCATCTCCTGGCGGCATATAACAAACTCGAGCAGCGATGAACCGCTGCAAAGTACCGAAGGATGCCGGGGAAGGTTGAGTACTGATTTACTGAATGGGTACAGAATTTAGTATATGATCTTCTTTTGGTGTAGCGGTAACCCGGTACAGTGAAATAATGTTGGCAAACTGAGTTTAACGAGGGACTGGTGGTTAGAGTCTAAAGTTCGATACTTGGGCAAGTGATGTCCATCTTGTAGAGTTGTAAACCTGGAGCCTGAACGAGGGTATGCAATTGTAATATGCAAGTATTCCTCGGTGTTATTTCAGAGGATCAAATAGGGTTCAAATTGATGTTCTTTGAATATTAGATCAAGTCTGACTTAATTTGTAATTCTGCTGGAAGGTGTTATTCCTCGGTGTTATTTCAGAGGATCAAATAGGGTTCAAATTGATGTTCTTTGAATATTAGATCAAGTCTGACTTAATTTGTAATTCTGCTGGAAGGTGTTATTCAAATTATACAGTTCGTGCACTGCAGAGCATCCAGCATAAGGGTGATGAATGTGCCATGGCGTTTCCTTGGTCCTTTGATAGAGATTTTCATCCAAGCATCCAAAGATGTTTCCTCTAATGAAAGACATATGCATTGTAGAGGCCTTGAAAGGATTTTTATTTTTCTAGATTTTCTTAAAGCTCACAAGGAAGATAATAAAGCGAATATTTTTTCCGAGCACATAGCTATCACATCACGACTAAAACTTATTTAAAATAAATTGTATTGCAATAAATATTTCAAATCTCCATGTATGTACAATATGTTAACATACTTATCGATGTAGTATATAAGTGATTCTAATATCAAACCAAAATCATTGAGTTATATGTTATCATGCTAGGTAACAGAGCCCAACATTGGGTGCCCATGCCCATGGGTTTTGGGTGACATTAGTTTTCCATGGGTGGGCACAAGTTATCCTATGGGCAGTGTTTGTCAGATCCAACCATGAAGTAGTGTAACCGAGTAATACACATAGCACAATTGGCTTTCTTTGAATAGCATGGGTGGAAACAGGTAATGCTATGGGTGGGCATAGGTCGCTGTTGATAGGTCTGGTCTGGGTACAAATTTGAAGTAAAATGTCAAGTAATATTTAAAATCACTACATACTTAAGATGAAACATTTAACTTCAAATACTTCCAACTGAATTCAACACTTTGAATTCTCCAGATGTCCTGAGACATGCAGCTGTGGTAGAGTCGAGTCTTATAAAGAAAAACATGGTTTTAAACGTTACAGTTCCAGACTGATGCGGCGGTCACCGCTCACGCACGGATTCATATGTACCCGTTTATTTGAACAGAGTCCTACTATTATACTGATGCGGAATCTGCAGTGACGGAAAGGTATGTATCCTAAATAACATTCATTTTCCTATTTTGATTACTTTATATACTTTGCATATGTGCAACCGCGATACAAAACAACACAAAAAGAAAACAATATAAAGGAAAAAGGAGATATAGGTTCAAATCCTTAAGACTACAGTTATGAAAACACAGGGGTAGCTTTTTTTTTAATTCAAGGGTGTTTCTAATGATTACCGTACTTGGTTCCACAAAGCTTTAACCATCACTCTTATGTGGTAGTGACAACTGATCCTAGCTATCTCATTAAGGAAACATTTTACCTATGATTAACTAGGAGTAAATTCAACGATCTTTACCTTGACTCTGGTATATGGATCCTTTAACTCTAATATAATTATATTAATTATATAACATTAATCACATAATATTTGATGGTGCTAACAAAGACACCGATGATCCACCTATCACAGTACGTTAAATATGACTCTAGATGAAACAATGACTTGTGAAAATTATAGATGAGTCATTAAGAAAAAATAATGCCAATGACATGCCACTTGCAGATGGATTATAAGAGGGAGAAATGTCATTCAAGTGAAATACATTCTCAGAAAATGAATGTTTTTACTATAAATACATTGAAATTTTCTTGCCACCTTTGTGCCACCCAAATTTAGATGCGTACATTTCTATGGATTACCTTCCCATTCTTACAACTCGCAAGCTAGCTTAGCTGTAAAGACCAGTTTCATTGTAAATCGCGAAAGTGGCTTTCACAATTTCCAAACACTTTTGGAAATGTCGGTACATGCCACTTTCTTTATACATAGGCTCACGCTTCAGGTCTAATAGTGCTGTTTTGACAGTTCAACTCTTCAAATATCAATAACTATTCTAACTCTAACTCAAGCAGATGAAATATATCTCTACCTGACTTCGTAGATTGTATTTCATAATCAATATCTTGCTTGGAAAGCAATAGGGTGCGACTACTAGATGACTACCTTAGTAACTTCAAGACACGACCTCTGAAGCTTTATGATCTGAATCAGATACAGTTGGAATTTCAAAGTCACCACTCACGTGAATATTTAAGGGAGAAGAGGTCTGAGAAGGCCTATTATTCCATTATATCTGCATGTATTGTTCAGGTGTGCTTGCAAGCCTTCCATGTTCTTACTTTTTAATTCGAACGATGGAAAAGCTATCATTCATCATCAAGAGTTACATCTGTGTATCAACTTATTCTTGTTTATTGCAATAGAATGTGCAATGGAAGAGAGAGCTGTGCGTATCTCCACTGGTAAGTCTAAAATACTCCATTGCAAACTTTAACGAGCTACTCCTCAAAAGGCTATAAATGTCATGAGTGCCTGGCCAAAACCAGTAACATAAAAGAGGACAAGGTGAAGCGCATTCGCTCCGTCCATCAGTATTCACCTCTGCTCATATTTCTCATATCTAGCAGCAAAACTATCCAAGAAAGCCCTGTCAATTCGGTCAGCAAAGTGTCTGAGTATTAGGGGAACCAGATATGATGTGAGAACTCTCGCTGGCAAAAAAGCTTCTTCGATGCCATGTGCCAAAGAAGATATTGTTGCGGGTAAGAGCGATCGTGACTCTTGACACACTGAAGAGTGTATCTACTCGTTCACGTGAGTTATTTCGACCCTATGACAAGCGAAAGAGGCCAATCAGCACCAGTTGCCATCCGCGGGTGCAATCTGGCGGGGTCTAGTTCAGGCCATCCCACTCACATACTTAACAATTTGAGTGTGGAATCTATATACACAGGATGTCAATAGATATATGGTCTTCATCTTCTTCTGTTGGATATGAACCAAATGAGGTAATTATAGATTTGGTTCCTAGAGAGTTGAGACAGAGATGACTGCCAGTAGTTCCGTGAACCTTGCGTAAGTGAATGCCATTTTAGCAGCACAACACAGTAGAGCTTAAGGGTTCGAAAACCCCAGGATAAACTTCTCGTCTTCGCAGACTAAGGTCATGAGCTATCATCAGAGCCTAAGGCTACATTCCTTATTCACCTGACTACTGGAAAAATTTTGTACAGAGTAAATGATCATCAAATTACATATGATTGCTCGTGCAAAATTTTGCACCTGCTATCATATTTTTAACTACATCGAACTGTAATCCCAGTCGACTCAACTGCCTCAGAGCTCACAGAATTTGCAGCTTTACGTAAATTCACTGAGCTTCAGGGATGTTTGTGGTCTGTCAGTTTCCTTATGACACCTTCAAAAGTGCCCGACTAGTTTTACTTTATGCGACTGTCTTGCAGTCGAGTATTGTGCTTGCGGGTGCTTGCAACAGCAGTGTCAATGGAGATAGGCCAGACTTGGAAACCATCCTGCAGATCAAATTCTACTACTTCGAACAGTTAAACAACTGCAATTCGGTATACGGGCAATTGTCCTGACTGTAAAGACAATTGGAAACCTGACAAGGGATTTTCCAGCGCGGAAATGGAAACATGCATTAATCTTTAATAAGCCTCTCGGTATCACATTTGCAACTTAAAGTCATCATCATTATAATGGATAATGATGAAATGGTTGAAACCATGAAAATAAATTTCATGATGTCCATTCTCTCAACGAAAGAGAGAATCGGTAACTCGAAGCGACAAAAACTGGATACGAACGCAAGCAGAACAGAACATCTTCATACAACCATCGAACATTTTCATCAGATTCAACAGACACAACATCCGAATCCACGAAATAGAGTACAGTTCCTCAACATCTTCAGAAAGACTGTTAAAGAACAAAAGGCCTGGGCGGAAACCACTGTGGCATTCACTATGAATGAAGGTGATGGAAATTACATTTGATACTTCATGGGAGGTTTCTGGATATATGGGAAGAAAGACTACAGGAGTTTCCGTTTTAGATCTCTAAGTGTGTGAGCGGACAGACTGGATGGAACTGTTCAGAAGAGACTGAACCTTTGACACTACTTGTTTGGTGAAGCTGTTGTACTGTGCGATCAAGTTACCAAGCTCAAACTTAGTGTCACTTGCCAGAATTCACTTGAACTTCGCGATGTGTCATTTTCTCTTTGCGCATCCCTCGTTATCTGTTCAAGCTCGGAATACCTCCCTTTGAGCCCTTCTGACAAGCAAATGCAGGCTCTTGAATTGCTACTGTGAGTGATGACCGTCTCTTATTCAGTCAAAGCACCCTTCAGCTCTCCACTTGCTTTCATCTCCATTATGATGTCACACCCTCCAAGAAGTTCTCCTTTGTGATATAGCTGAGGATACGTTGGCCAGTTGGAGAACGTCTTCAACCCTTGCCTTACCTCCTCGTCACTTAGAATATCAAAAGTTGAAAAGTCCACTTCTGTTTCCTTCAAGGCATTGACAACTTTCTTACTGAAGCCACACCTCGGCTCATCTTTGGTGCCCTTCATGAAAAGGATGTTCTCTGATGAGTTGATGAGATGTTTCAGTCTGTCATCCAGACTTGGCTTCTGCAGCAAACCATTCTCGGCAAATGTCTGCTTCAGCTCGCCATTTTGGTGCATCTCCATGATGATATCACATCCACCAATGAGCTCTCCTTTCACATAGAGCTGAGGATATGTGGGCCAGTTTGAAAATGCCTTCAACCCCTCTCTGACTTCGTTATCAGCGAGAATGTTGAAGGTACCAAACTCGGCACCAGTCTCCTTCATGGCGCCCACGACCTTGCGGCTAAATCCACACCTGGGCTCCTCCGGAGTACCTTTCATGAATAGCAGCACGGGCTTTGAGTTAACAAGACTCTTCAATCTTTGATTTAAATCGCTCTCTGCTTTGGCTGTTTCGCTTTGTAGAGTAGAGTCACCGTTGTCTGTAACAGCACCGTTGGTTGCTACCAATGTGCTCGTATCCACCACCATGGTGTCAGCAAGGACTTGTTTCAACTCACCGTTCTTGGACATTTCAAGGATTATATCAGATCCCCCAATGAGCTCACCCTTCACATATAGCTGAGGATATGTAGGCCAGTTAGAAAAAATCTTCAATCCCTGTCTCACGGCGTCGTTGCTTAGAATGTCGAAGCTTCCAAACTCAACTCCTTCGGCCTTTAGAGCATCGACCACCTTCCGACTAAATCCGCATCTTGGTTCTTCGGGGTTCCCCTTCATGAACAACATAATGGGCTTCGAAGTAATTAAAGATTGAATCTCCGCCTTCAGAAACTCATTGAGACCTGGGGATGGATCCTTGACGTCCTCTGCATGGTTGCCATTCGACTGGTGAGATTTTTGGGCCACTTCCAACACCATGGGTGCAGCACTCATACCCAAACTGGCAGGAGCAGCAGGTATTGTACCCGCAACAGGGGCACCTGCATGCTTTGCCACTTTGCTGGCGAGCTCAGGTGCATTGGCACCCTCCATTTTATCAACAACGGCTCCATCCTGAAAATTTGTCGAAGAATATGTTAAATGCGAAAATCTTAACGTCCTTACGTCGGGAGAAAGGACTTCTCTCTCAATACTGACAATTTATGATTGATATCGTCATATTGGAACACATGTTGATCTCGAAATGATATTTCAGGTTAGAAACGCAGATACATTTGAGATGTGCAAGACCTCAACAACCATCTAACTAGAGTACAATGGAATCTGAACTCTATGTATAAGGGACAGAATACAAGTCCAAAATGATTACGGTATGCACACATACAAGTGAAGATCTTAGATAGTTTGACCTCTCGGAATCCCACTTGTTAAGATTTGATCACTCTGTTCATCAAAGTATTTAAATCACGCAATATACTAATATCTAATGATCTTGAGAACCGATCTCGCACAAATCTCAGTTGTTCTTCTACATGCAACAAAACTATTACGTCTTCCACTGGCACAAGGTTCACTGTCAGTCTTTTGTTCCTTCAACAAGAGCAAAGATCTAGACTATGTGTCACCAAAAAAAAGCAGAAAACCTCCACGTCTAAACCATCACAATCGACGCTGCAGTGTGAAGGGACAAACCTTGAAGAAGAGAAAATATGGAACCGTTGTAACGCCAAAACACTCGGCTATTTCGGGCTGCTCTTCAGCTTCGACCTGAAATTTACATGTCTAATGTTATTGAAAAGAGTAATAGATCGCCCTGGCTGTAAATGCACAATTCTACAATGAGGATAACACTCGAAAATAACACCTCGATTTTCGTTTTTACTGGACTGCATAAGAAAAGGAGGTACTGGTTTGAAGAGCAGAGCGCATTCAACGTTCTCTGGCCACTTGTGCAAGGGAGACTCAAATCTTGACTTTCAAATTGTAAACCTAATTCTTCTTTCAAGGATCAGTAGGAGATGTAGATCTTCAAATTCGAGTAGAAGGTGGGTGCGAATGATACCGGACAATATTACTTTCTCCGGAAGTTCACAAATGTTCACCATTAAACCTCCCAAAAACCCTCGGGAAACAAAATTGTGCGCAGAAATCTAACTGGTCATACGAATTGACTAGGGGCGATAAAATTGTGCGAGTGCGAATAACGAGACATGAACAAGGATTCTATGAAATTCTCATCCTAGCAGCAAGGAAAGGTATGGTCGCCATGATGTTAGAATATTAAATTTGAAAAACTGCAGCATGTAGTAACATTAAATACTTGGTGGTCAAGTCGATCAAAAAAACATTTAATCCACAGTTCTCAGTAAAGAAAGCACAACATGAAGGTGATTGGAAGGAAAGTCTCCCCATTTTTAAAAAAATCCAAGGAGGAATTAAAGACACAACAAGTCAAACCCTCACAAACTACAGGGGCGATGAAGAATTTTGAGAGCTTTGATAGCATAAAAAACTGGACTCTGCAAAACTTGACAACCAAAATTCTCGCGCTTAAACCCCACAGAGCCAGACGTGTGAGATAACCAGACTCAAAATCAAGAACACAGCGAGCGCATACCCGGAAGAACTGGGCGTATGGAGTATCCACCGCGAGCTGCGCGAAAACTTCATCCATGTGTTTGGAAGGTTCGCACCATGAGGCCCAAAAGTGAGCAAAGGCCGGGCCGCCCTGGGCGACGGCAGAATCCAGCTCCGCCTTCGATTCCACGTTCTTCACAGCCCAACCGGTCGTCATCTCACCGACTCTCTTGTCACAAATGCTCAGCAGTTCGAAAGCGAAAGCCAACCCAACAAAAGGTCGTTGTCTTGCCTTCGTGAAACTCGTCAGAAAGGAGAAAGAAATCCACCGCTTCCTTCCTCTTCTTCTCCTTCAAAGTCCCGGATCTGTCTGCCTGTCTGTCTTTCTCGTGTCTTCTTTCCTTTGGGAAGAATACTAGTCGTTCTGCTCAGACAGAGACACATGCATCACACGAATCTCGGGGGATTCGGTCTCAATCGCTCATAGATCCCTGAGCAATAGCGGAATTCGGGCCCTCTTACATACTGGTCTCGAAATGAATGCATCGCCCTCTTTCTGGGCTGCTTTCCGCCATAGCCTTCCAACGAGCCGGACAAATCAGTGCCTTGTCGTCTCACGGACCAACGTAAAAAACATAATAAAAATTAGAATATTCAAATAAACGAATAAGTAAACTGTTCCACTTTCACTAGCTCACGTAACTCCCCGCGCCAGCTGAGTTTTCCGTCTCCTTTCCGTGGGGTGTCTGTTACGCTCCGTCCGTTATCGCTGCGGCGTATGGCGATAGAAGTGAACCATGCGACGAGCGCACGGTTCCATGCCCCCTCCATGCATCCGACACACGCCCTCATCATTTCACGTCGTGCATTATTACACACTCACGCAAATCTCCACCCTACTCTCGCTTCCTTATTTTCGCTATCGGATCGCGGATGGCCCTCCTCAGATGCGTTGGTAACAGCTATGCATTCTCCCTTTGCTGCCTTGCTCCTCTCGTTCGAGCGCGACGACGAGCCTCATCGCGACGGCCGCCGTCGCTCCATGACCCGATCAGGCGCTCCGGTGTGAGCCTGCAGTTCTGTCCTGCTGGCATTATCTGGAGCCCTGGAATTAGCTCTCTCCTTTTCTTTCTGCCTCATCGGTCCTTCCTTTCCCGTGGTACGTCTGGCGATGTGGTTGCCTCGCGCTTTATTTTATGAAACTCGGCATGGCTTTTACTGTGCTTCAATTGACCTTCAATACTTTGGTTCTTGTTTTGGCCATTGCCAATTGCCAAGAGTTTATGTCATATTTCCACCATCGGTGAGTTATTTCAGTTCTACATTTTGCCCATTTCTTTACATCTTCCTTCCTCGGCCTAGTGCATGAGAACTCCAAAACGCTTTCGATTTTGGTTTTTCTCTAAATATTTTCCACATCTTTCGCCACCATTGTGGCAACCTTCTTAACCCTCTTAGTAGGGCTCAAGTTTAGGACTAGAAATTTCTTCGTGATCCTCACGGAAGGAATCTCTAGCCTTTCCTTCATTTGAATTTTCATAAAGAATCTCATACATACGAGGATGTAAACCGAATAAATTTGAAATTTTTTTCCATTTCCAATTCTCCGCTGACTATTCATGAAGAAAAATTAAATGAAGAAAATAAATGTGGGCATTGAGATTATTCTGCGTTCCATACCTTAATCATCACATAGTCATATGTATATCTTGGAAAGTCAGATACTAATGTTGGTAAAGCATGAAATAATAAATAGATTTGTGATATACTACTGAAATTTGTAGAGGATGGGGGTGAAATAATGGAGCATACCGTGGAACGTACTCGGCTGCATGAGTGGCATATTAAAATAGTGAATAGCAAACCCCCTGGCAGCTCCAAGTAATATTGAGGGTGAAGAACGTACAGTATCTACGGTGTACCACAGTAGGCATGTGCTTAGTGAATAGCAACAAGAGGTTACAACAAAAAGTCATCATTGTCAAAAAGTCACAAAGCGCCCGTTGTTTTATAAAACCACTGCTACAAGGTATCTTCAAAAGAATAAAGTAGGACCCTTCTGTACGAGTTAGTTTGGTGGTTTTCTCTTTGATTTGTTGTACGTATGTACTTCCCTCCCGATGTCATTTTCTCTAACGAGTTGATCAATCTAGCATGTTTACTTTTACCACATCTGACTTTATCATTAGGATGAGATGGACAGAGAACTAGATTATTGTGATTACTGTAATTCTTCACATTGTCCCCGAGTCAAATATAACGTAAATAATAGCACCAAACTGTGGAATAAACAGAAGAGATACTTCTTTGAGAAATACTATCAATAATGCATTCTTTAAAGCTAGGAAAAAAATTAAAGATTTTCGTAGGCATAGAATGCTTTTGTCAGACCAGTTTGCAACCATATAAGAAAAATGAGCACTTTCAAAATCCTTTTTGAGCTGTGTACCTTACCTTAAAGCGTAAAGAGTGAACCTATGCCTTCAAACCAGTTCACTTTAATTTTTAAAGCAGACAGGAATTTTTGAAATTCTGGCATATAGACATATACAATGTATTCTTCCGGCTTAAAGTTCTTATGCAGTTAGAAATATGCATTAAGGAGAGAATTTATCATTGCTTCGGTCCGTTCTTCATAGTTTTGTACATCTGTATCTTCCCTTTTTCTATAGTCTGGATGAACAACAATCAAAATTCTGTTCGTGCAGTTGTGTATGTTGTGCGTATTTCCTTACCTGCATCAAATGCTCTCATGACTTCTTTAGTCAAATTGTTGATGAGCGCAGCGCGTGTGGAGATGTAGATCATTATTTGAAATGCATTATACTCAATGGTGAGCAGTTATTTAAAAATAGGAAGCTTCTTCTGAAGGTATGTGTATCTACTGAGTCAAGTGTTACGCATTCTGGTTTTAAATCTTCTGTTTTCTGCCTCAAAGGAAAGATTACATGGAGCAACAAATCTCCTTAGACATATGTCCAATCTTTGTCATTCAAGATAAATCGTGTCATGTTCTGTAGAAGTTCTCCATAGAATCATTGATAGTGATGAAATACGTTAACTGTGAAAATCCATACTCTTAAACCACTAGGGAGGTTCTAATCTGGAGCGCCATATTTTAACAACTCAGGGAGAAAAGAGTGAGAGGGAGAGTACGATGTATAATAAATACGAAGATCTCATTGTGTGACTTGTTTGGATGTAGATGTATTGGTTAGAAATCCTCAGGGATAGCATAAGCTATCTTCGGGGATAGTGGATAGAACTCACGAAGAGAGGGAAGGTGAGGTTGGTACTTTCCGTCAGAACATTCATTGGACAGAGTGAGACTGGCATACCTCGTACTTCTGTCAGTACATTACTCTACAGCAGGAGTTGCTCACCTTCTTCCCGTCCTCCTGTCGTACCATACGACTTTCCCCTTCTTTTGTCTGTCTCTAACATTCCTTACCTTCCTCGAAGCCGTAGGCGTAAATTTGTAGTCGCGCTGTACATTCTGATACTTCTGACGAGTTCTGAATGTTTTCAGGCGTTCGTCATGGACACTTGTCTCATCCGATGCAAATCCTTCTCTGTCTCTGCAGTGTCGAAGCATGGTTACGATAACCATGCTTACCGGGGATAACCATGCTACGCACGGTTCAAGCGAGTCTACTGTATTTCCTTTATAGCTTTACCACCGTTTATCATTATGAAATTATGACATGATTGTCTTTCGTGTCTTCTCAATACTCAAATTCATCATTCCAGGCAGTTTCGATGTCATGTAGGCTGAAGATTTGGCTTCCAGTACAGGGTGGTAATCTGCAGCTTGATGATTGCATCCATATACTCTTAGACAGGCACGGCGTTGAAGTCAAATCGGATTTTGGATATAAGTCTAAGTTCAGTAGATGGGAATCATTCGAGGCAATTGATGTCCTATGAGAGCTGGGTTGTGAAGCCCTCATTGACCAAAAGACTTACATCATTGTTTCATAACATATTTGTTTCTGCAATGGTGTTTGCTTCTACCATGTCATTGAATAAAGAGGTACAAACTTCCAGACTCAGAGAGGGCTGTGTTGTACTCGAGTCTTCTTGGAGTGGAGATGTTGTACCTGTACGGCTTGATGGGGTCTTTTTCCCATCCTTTTTGCTATATTATTTCGTCCCTCTTCTGTGAATGGAGGACATGTCTTTGAGAACCCTTTTTAATTCTTCCTAGTATCAGTTACAAACAAGGGGAAGTTGGCGGCCCGGGGTTATTCTCTTCAACTAGGTTGTGGCTGAGAATCAGCCGACTGAAAAGGCTACGAGTAACAACACATAATATTCCGAATAGAGAATCGAGTATAGTATATTCAGCAAGGTTTTACCGAATAAAAGTTGTGATTCAAAGCTCTAAACATTGCTGTACTAAGCTTAGACTTAAAAAGTGTGTCAAAACAGCAAGTAGGTTAGAAACGCCGCAGGCAAAGTTTTCTTCTAAAGTCGTTCGAGAGGATAATGGAGCTTTATATTTCAGATCCTCCTGTATGGATGAGTTTCATGGGATAAGACTTAGCCAAGTTTGACAATACTTTACAATTCATCCAAAGGAAGGGACCAAAGGAAGGGACCAAAACTCTCAAAAACTTCTTGATTGGACAATCTATCAAATGCCTTGTAGCTATTTTTGGAAGAGCCGGATGCACAAGTTTATTATCCTTGATTCTCTGTGCAATAATATGAAATTTTGCACAAATATGACGAAATCGTTCTCAGAGCCATATGTAAGAACAAATTATCATGCACTGTACATGTTGTAGGGGCTGTCTCCTTTGCTCCACTGAGCCCATTCACTGTGAACTCATCGTCTAGTGCCGTCCTGAAATGTGCTTTTCTTCTCAAAACAAGTGTGACTGCTGTCAACTTTCTGGACGAATGTGACACATCTATTTGTGAAGTCTACTGGTAGTTCCAAACAAGTCTAGGTGCATCAAATCACAAAAAATAGCAAAGTAATATTCTCGTTGTAAGTATTGCGAATCAATGAAGGTGAATGTCTTCATAAAAGTTAATAATGAATATTAACCACAAATACGACCACAAAGATCCCATAGAGCTATTGCTCTTGACGTCCCTGCGCTAGCTCCAAGAGCTGTTCGAACACACACTTCAGAGACATCATTGTTCTACTACACGAACAAGGCTGCTGCGATCAGAGGGCAGTCGACACATACGGACGATCTGGGTGCTGTCCTTTAGAAGAAAGACAAATATAACAAGGCCATCGAAAAGAGAACAGTGATCGGAGCAGAAAAGGATATTACTCGAGAGAAGTGCCCACATTTCATTCACCGTGTAAGTCAACGTTGCTGATGAAGAATATGATGATGATGTCAAACTTGTTGGACTTTTCTAAGTTCAGGTGATAAGATCTTACTCGATTATCAGTTGCATATGGTTGTCGCTTGTAATTGAGCTTATCTCTCACTATTCGACAGTTTATCGCAGGTGGTGGTTGGAAATCGATCTCAGCAAAAGGCATGAGGTCGATACGTTTGGCTTGCGTACGATGCTCACTTTTCTCCCTCGCCCTCCGACGATCCGCTTCAAAGCTTCGGACAACTGAAGGAAAATCTTTTAATTTGGGACCACATTGACTGACTTGATCGGATCGATCTGTTCATAATTTGGCCTTACTCATTGGGAAAGTAACTGCTTGTTTTATCTAAACACAATTTTTTTGGAATGCGCAAATATAGAAACTTTCCAGTGACGAGGGACACTTCATGGGAGTACAGTTGTCTCTGTGGTGTGAATTCTTCGGTCTCCTCTACAGTTGCTTGACCGAATGTTGTCAAATGCCTGGTTTGGATTGTCCATGAAGTGCGCAGTTGAATAACAGTTTCGCTCTTACCCCCGTGAAACCCATACGTATTTCATTGCTGGCGAATCTTGGCAACCAGATCAGACTGTCTCAAAACCCCGCGCTTCCAGTTTCACCGTATATTCTTCCTCAAGAGTCGACGCCACTGATACTACTTTCCGTCAAAATTCCGAAAATCTAGCGTTAAAATATGGTAGACTGCATCTGCAATACAGCGGGAATGCAGTGTCTTAGAGGCCACACCAAATAATGTATTGATATCAATGTAACAGCATGTCAATTGTTGAAATGAGTTTTGTAAGTCGATGTTTGCAAAGTTTAATGAAGAAACCTCGTTACCATGGCAATTTCACCAACAAAATCAAAGAACATTCAGCCACTCCAGCCTATAAAATAACCAGATTCTAAGCACTAGGGAACTCTAGTTATTACCTTCCACACTTCTACCTGCTTTAGCAGGTCAAAGATTGAGCGATTCGAATCGTAAGACTGATCACACGTTTTGAGGTCATCATCCTTCAATGTACAAAGTGAAGACTAAAAAGTTCCAAATATGAGAGTATCGACGGCCAGACATGAGATACAGCTCCAAAATTAATCACCACTTCTTTATTTTTGCCGCTTGCACGGCCGTATGGTAAGTCAAAACAAGAGCGAATGTCCCACAACCGTGCTGCAACGCTCTAAGACCGAGACCTCTTCTTAAGAAATGTCGATCGAAGGGGCTGAATCCCACTATGCTTTCGAACCAGCTACCTGGTGCCTTCCACTTCAGCATTTTTCTCTCCATCGTCAAATACTGCGAAACAGACAGTAATAATATTATTGACATCCTGAACACTTCTCCTTCCTGTCTAGGAAAGACTCAGATCTATAGGTTAATCCTCACAATCCGATGTGTAAAAAGCAGATGGACCAGTGAAAAAGAATCGAAGTGTACCTTCGGCACAACGGTGGCTTGAAGTCTAGTCTTTGCGGAGTCGAAAGAATGTGAAGCTGTGGCTGCAAATGAAGCGACTATACCTGCTGTGATGCTTAGCTGCCAAGGTGACGACGGACTTACATCATCCCAAGACCTGTTGATCCAGCACAGATGTAAGCATATTATCAGACCAATAGAGAGCAACTTCAAATAGGCAGATCAACTGACGAGATCTAAGAAAGAAACATGTCTCTCATGTCATCTTGATTTGAGCATCCCCGAAACCTCAGTCCATAGATCCATCAATTTCAAAATTTAGTCGACTCAACAAGAAAAGATGTTCAAAATAAGGGAATATGCAGTGGAAGAGATACTTACGTCGGTGGAGGATTCATCATATACGCCCTTCCTTCCGTTGCAAGATCATCCAGGAACTGCCAGCCACAAAAGAAGAATCCGCCATACATGGCATCCCGATACAGACCAGGACGAAGCCCTCTCCAGAGAACATTCAAGCCTTCTAAACCAACGGCCCCTCTAAGACCTCCAACATCCTTCACAAGTGGTGGTTGGCCAGAGCCTGTGGCTAACCAAGGATACTTCCTCAAATCTGCAGTAATGTCAGGGGATCGAGAAGGTAATAGAGAAAGCGAACGTCTGATTCGATCCCAATGGGGACCGTCAGGAATATTTGTAGGCAGGTTGGGTTGGGCTTTATGTGCATTAAGCTTTACAGTCTCTCCTTGTACTTTGATTACACCAGTGGTTGCACTAGTAATCTGTGCCCTAACCTTCAGGATATCAAATGGGGTAGAGACAAGAGATTCAACTGCCCCAGCAGTGAGACCGCCGAGAAAAGACTCTGACAAGCTTACGTAGCTGTCACTACGTCCATCTGCACATCGCAAGAAAGTGGCATGAGGTCTTTCCATCCAAGAATGAAGGACTATCTCAACCTTACTGCCAGCTTTCCAAAACTTCTATCCCAAACTGTTCCGTCTCTTGCGTTTCAAGAGTCAACATGTAGCGTCTGATGAAGTGGAGACAACTTAAATGCTGGAAACTCAGGTACTTGCATCTGAAAGCGGATATGAACATCCACAAAGACTTGACAATCAATATTCCAGGCTAAGTGGCAGTACCCGCGTAGAATGCTGTCATGAGCTCATAAACTCCAAATCGTAATCCCAAAGAGGAGAGTCGACCCAGAAGCTGCCATCCTACACCTCCATATAGACCTGAAAAACCAAAAAAGCCATATAATATCAGGCGAAGCTAATTCTATTTGTGGGCTCTTATTCCAAAGCTCCCCGGAACTTGGTCTTCCAGTGAGATCACTCTTCTCGTCATAGACAACAACAAGTGCAGGGCAGAACTGTCACCACATATGAGAAGGAAAGAGGAGCTCTAACATGAATGCGGACCATTTTCTCCCTTACAATCAAGATCTACGTTTAAAGTAATGAAAGTAATGGTAAGAGGAAGACTTGATAAATTGTCTAGCCAGATAATCCGTATATAATGGATGTAGAAAGCTACGCAACTTGTGAGCAGTCGACCGTATATTCTAGTGACAATATACAGGTACGAAAAGGGGTGTCAAAACAAACATGAAGAGCTACGGTTTTTGACTGATATATATTAAAAAAGAAAGAGACTACATACCTGTAAACCCAGAGGATTTAGACACTCCTTCAACCACCGCAGAAACATCCAATTTCCTTCCCGCATTTGCATTCACCTGCTAGGATGAATAAGCACATTTATGAGGAACTGAATTCCATGTTAGCTTTAGTATCTTCAGTCCAAGGAGTTCAGATTGACCAGTCAAAGAACCACACGAGAGAAACATCACTCAGTTTCTTTCAGAATCAGACCTCGTCACAATTCTAATTCGCTCGACATTTTGCAAGTAATGTAATTTCTGGTAAGTACTAAAACACTGGACCCTTAACTCACATCAACAAGGGAACGTTAGTCATGGCTAGATAAGACAGTGAACAAGAGACATTTCCATTCACAGACCACGAAGCAGATTCCAAACTCCTCATGCTGATCACACATTTTACAGAAAAAAAGCTAAATGTCAAGGGCTACAAGGCTTCCTAACAGCAACAACTCTGAAACTTGAATAATATTCATGACTACGCAGAATCACAACGGGCTCTCTTATATGCTGGATAGATTTTCAAGAGATGCAATTCAGCTCCCTGACACATGTTCACGATGCAGAGAAATTTAATTCTGCTGATCACTTTGTGGACGAAGAAGTCTGACCTGCAGCAGAGTCTTGAGCGTATCGATCGGATAAAAGAAAGCAGTCTCTGTAGCGACTGCTCCAACAAAAGCTGCCCCATGTCTGACGAAGAGTGCTTTACGGGACTCTTCAATCGCATTCGGTGACAACCCCATAGCTCAATTACATAATTCAGATTGCGTTTGCAAAGCGCTCCATTCGAAATCCCAACACAAACTTCGAGGACATGCAGGAATCAGTGCATACTGATGATGCGGATAGAAATTAATCCATCACAATTCCTCGAGGAAAATTACCCCCGAAAAGCACAAAAAATAATTTGGGGCACGAATGAGTGGCAATCTTCGACGATCTATCAAATAAAAAGCAGACCCGAGCTGGCGTAAATTAGCAGCATCTGAAACACTGAATTTCATCGACCGCTGCTGTAGTCGGGTAAGCGAAATTCACATCCACAAGACATCGCTCTTGTCAATTCCACAGACCTCGAATTCTCAACGTTACAGTAGGCAGAACTCCATCGGATTGCAACCACAGCCTCTGCGCTACGCATTCAAATCCGATCTACATATTCCACACGTGATCCAAAGAATTCTGAATCTGGAAGTACGAGTATAGTTGAATTCAACATGACTGTCAGTCAACTGTTACTCTTTCTCTAGGGTTTCGCTAGATTTGGCGGCCTTCTTCACGTCGCGTCTCTCGCGTTTGAAAGTCTCGCTCCTTCTGGCTTCCCCCTGGACTCCGGCTTATTTACCCAAACCACCAACTTTGGAGGCGAACCCCGCCAGAAGTCGTCTCTCTCCCGGCGGCAGTGCGACGTGAGAACCAGCAGTCGAAACGTCGAGCGCTGCCTCGGGAAGAAGTCGGACGCATCTCACGGCGGGACTGGACGACGGCGGGAGCGAAGCGCAGTGATAGAAAGCAGAGGAAGGCGACTACAAGAGATTAAGGGCGCGCTTATTCTGCCTCCTCTTTCGATCTCTCTTCTTCCTCCCGGCGAGTGGCGATGAGCGATGGCGGGCAGCGACTTCGTGGGCCGTGAGGAGAAACATTGCCCCAACATGCGCTTGATCGAAGACGGCTGTTTTTACAACTAGTCCGTCGATGCCGATTGCGGTTTTCAATCTGAGAGACCTGCTTGTTGCCCGCTGTCGATGCCTCTGCTCGGCGGAGCCTAAGGATTAAACTGCACTTCCTGTGAGATCTTTTCCTGCTCTTCTCTGCGGAGGGACTGGGCTTGTATATCGCAGCGAGTGCTTGTGCCGCAGTCGTTGAAGTGGAGGTTCTTATTTTGAGAATTTCTGCTCCGGTTGGTGGCGCTCGTGTTTAGATGTGCTTTGTGCATCGAAAACATTATGAAGGCCAATTCTGTCGATAGGCGTAGCTGTAGATGTTTAGGGGATGAACTGCGTTGCCGTGCAGACGATTTGAGGTAGTTCATGTCTCGAGTAACACGCAAATTTAGCTAGAGCGGAACTTCGTATTGCTGTAAGTGATAGGGATCCCAAAGGGCGGGAACATGAACAATTCAAATATCGTGTCAAGAAGCCCGAAATGCAGCAGTGCTTGGACGCATTCCATGAATAAAAATGAGTTTCAAGTACCTAATTGTGCGTCGTTATACCTGAATGTGGATGTTGAAAACCAGAATTGCACCAGGCGCCAACCCAGTGATCAGTACTACTATATATGCCGTCTGTTCCCTTCGTACGTACTGCAAAACTCTTGTTGTGCACTTGGCGATGGTTTACAATGGCTCTTTGCAGTCAGTACTTAATGCTTCGATTTGAGGTCATCCGTCTGGCATGCTTCATACAATTTTGCTGAATGAAGAAACCCACTTCGAAAGGATGAAACCGTCACGGTTAGAAAAAAAAAGGTTATAGAAATTTGTGTCTTGTACCATCTCCCAATTGCGACGTCAATAATAGAGGTGGGGACATCCACATGTAGGCGTAGCATGACTGCTGGGCACCGCTGTGATATGTAGCATATCCGCCGCTGAGCTGGGGATCACGACACCAAATTTTATCTTCTAAACTTTAACCTGTACAAGACCCGACTTGTGTAGGCATGACCCTAAACTTGAGGCTTACGGAAGAGTCTGATGGTACAGGGAATCGACGTACCATCAGACTGTCTTTTTTGACCCTGTCTGCAAGTAATCTCGAGCTCAAATAGAGGAGGAGAACACACCGATTTCAGATTCATTCGTAGAAACTTCTGCCAGTCTGCTCGTAAGAAATGGGAGCTTCTGTAACCGCTGTTTGCCTCAGCCAGGATCATACGTTCAGCAAAGGTAGTCAGTACAGCATTCGGCTTCTGACAGGTGAGGGGGTTGCAGGAGATGCTCACTGCGGGAAGTATGTGCAGCATGTTCACCACAAGAAAATAGATGCGAGCCAACCCAATCTACGCCAGGTGCACATTATTCAGGCGGAATTGCATGATGAGTTGCAGTCTGCTGGGCTGAATGTGGCGCCAGGACAAATGGGAGAGAACATCACCATTCGGGGAGTGGACATTATTTCACTTCCGCTGGGAACGCGATTGAAAATTGGATCTACCGCCGTTGTTGAGCTCACAGGTCTCCGCAGTACATGCGCCAAGCTGAACAAAATTCACAGTGGTCTGCTGAAGGCCGTGCAGCCTTATGATCACAATGGGAACGTCATGCCCAGGGCGGGAGTAATGTCGATTGTCGTCAGAGGAGCTGAAGTACGCCCTGGAGATCCGATCCAGGTGGAACTACCAAATTATCCTCATCAGCCACTTCCTGTGTTGTAAGCTTTGGGCAGATGTTCAGCCCGAGTCCGGTTTGAACATCTTGTGCATTGCATATATAAACGACGATGTCTTTATTCCGACAAGAGCTAGAAGTACAGACATTTCCAGTACTTTTCCTACTGTGTTGACTGCTACTTTCACAAACTCCTGCATCTTTACCTACATAAATGTGGGTGCAACTACATGGCTACTTCAGTTTGTAATGCTAGAAGAGTTCGAATAGTAAAGAATGGTTTAGTACTACATGTGTATTACAAGAGGTCTATGGACATGATTCGCTTTTCCCTGAAGTGTACATGTCTGACAGACTGTGTCCTTATCAACCTCAACTGAGGAGAAATCTCAGGACACGAGAATTGAACTGTCCAGGTTTTTCGATCTGAGGAACATGCCCAGCACCTTCGATGAACTCTAATTCTGCTGATTCGCCCAGATGCCTGTGAAAGGCACATACAAGTACCCGTCAGCCTCTGCAATCAAAGCACATCAAATTAGCTGGTGAACCCAAAACTATTGAATGGTATAACTCACCGTTTCAACTGATGGGCAAGATCGGGATCAAAAATTTTATCCTCAGTACCCCACAAGATGAAGACTTTCTGCACATCACAATCACTGTCAGTCTCCGCCTCTCGTTAGGCACCAATTCTTAAGGCTGCAGCTTGTCAAAAAGGATATACCTTGTCAATAGCCGGAAGGGGAGGGGCGCCAACCGAACCAATTATCATCCCGTCTAATAATTCCTCCTTTTCTTTCCGGTTCCTTCGGTAAAAATTCTGCTCACAGATTACCTCGTTAGAGTGAGCCGATGAATGATGACGGAATTGCTCACTTTATCTACAACACCTTAGAGAGAGAGTACCTGGAACATGTCTTCGAGCACGAAGGAAGGAACCAAGTCAATCCTCCATACAGTGGCTGTGGACAAGCCCCGCCTCATGCCCTCGAGATCATTTGGTACAAGGAGTTTCTTCACAGAATTGACTTTCGTTAGCTTATACAGTCTCTCGTTTGTTTTATGAGTCATCATCACCCCTGAACTGGCCACAACCACTTTGTTCACGAGTTCAGGATACACCGAGGCCAGGCGGTATGCCACCATCCCCCCGTAGCTCGTTCCTACTAGATCGACGCGATCCACCTTGAGCACATCCAGCATTTTCTTCAAACAATCAGCCTGGAAGATTTCTGATCTCTCCGAACGAGTGGTGTATGATTTACCAAAGAATAAAAGATCTGGGACATACACATTGAAGTCATTAGAAAACGCGTGGACTTGTCTGTCCCAGCCCATCGTGCCATCCATTCCAAAGCCTTGTATGAGCATTAGTGCAGGCTTTCGTGCAGATGCTGGAGTTTCACGTGGAACCCAGCAGTGTATAGTTGTCGCACCACCGTCGATTTCCACTAGCCTTGACTCAAGACCCAATCCCTTGTACCCTCCTTCGATAAACTTCTTCCTCCAATACACCCATGGTATCGTTACACTGCAGGACAGAAATACTTACGCTGTCAGAGTATAAACTTCCATGGCAACGGGCGGACTTTAATCTTAGAAATCTGTAGAGCAAGCAGTTTGAAAATAGAGGGCTATGCTTCATAATCTTTCTTCCTTTTGACCTGTGCTTCAACTAATCGACGAAACCATAAGCTACCCCGAGAATGTTTAACTTGGATTGCAGAATGACAGGCATAGGTACATTGGATCTATCTGGCTCCGTACTGAATTTCTGAAAACCTCCGATTCATCATCGTATCAAGTAAACCGGTTGAAGGTGGAAATGTCCTCAAATAGTATTCTAGAAAATAGGTCCCGCACTTCTACTGCATAGGATTCGCCCATCCCACCATCGAGACCCTTCAGAGGTTAAGCCACCCCTTAGCTTTTTCAAACTTGTACTTCTTACTCGTCAGAATCGATGAAGAACCAATCTTCCAAACTGATAATCGAGATCAAGAAATGGAAGTACAAACTTGTTTCGAAAAACATTTGTTAGTATGTTCAACTGGGCACGTGTAGTGCAACTGAACTCAGAAATACTGGGTAAGTACAAAGGGCAATACTCAGGCAAATGAGAAGTGACATTGAATACAGAGTTGCATAACAGCCCAATTGTGGGCATTCATTGCACGTTTTGTGGTAGGGCGGACATGCTCGTCGCCACAAGGACAAGAATGAATATTTTACAAGATGCGAACTCATCTTGTGAAAGAACTAGAGTACATAGCCAAGTAACTGGAATAAGATTACTAGTCGGGCTGTTATAATACTGAGAAACTCTGATTGAACCGATATCATATGTTGCTGATAATTGAGCCACTATTTTATGTACTGAAGCAGTATTGAGCCACTATAGCGTGCTGTTGAGGTAGATAAAAGTCCCCACAAGGGCAACTGCTCCAATGGCAATTCCAACTGGCAAAGCAGAACTGCACCGGAAAAACGCAAAGGTCAGTCTCCAACACTGGAGTATTCTAAACACTGATCATTGCCCTCCGATGTATCAGCAAAGACCTGGCAGTATGGGTTGAAAGAGCAAGATAAGGAGAGGATGGAAAGAAAGATGGACGATTCCAAGGATCCGTTTTAAATTCGAGGACCATAGTGTATGCATTCCACTGAATTGTGATATATGACTTACCCGATAGCGGAATCCACCTTCTTCAACTCTTCCTTTCGTGCTTTCCTGACGGCCATGTCGTTTGCATTTCTAGATACAGGGGCGTCGTAGGCCTTAAATCTTCTCTTTGGGGCGGCACATACTGTCCAACAAAGAAAGAAAACATCAGCAATTCCGCTGACAACTTGAATGGCCACACACGCTCAACATACACACGTCGTGCCACGACCAGACAACGATCATAGAATACAACTGCTGCACATAATACTGTTTGTTGCCACTCATTCCTTCAATCACAATACAGAAAAATCACCCGGAACTGACAAGTAGGACAGGAGATCAATACCTGGGCAGCTATAATCATCCCCAAGCTTGTCAAAAGCCTTGCGTTCGTTGTATATGTACCTGTACAACAAAAATCACGTCAATACAAGTAGGTGCGATAAACTTAGCTACCACAAGAGTACAAAAACCTTAATTTCCGCTACGAACAGGGCCCTACAATGACTCCCATCAACCCTTATCGGCGAGAATCGAGCCGCGCTTCTTGCAACAATGTGATCAACTGTAGTACGTCTAATTCAATGAGTAGAGTTCTACATATAGTTGAAGCCATCAGAGACTTAAGTTGCCCTCCGTCGGTGGAAATTTATGTCTACAGCACTTGTTAAGGCCAACGGTTAGTACATGAATCAATCAACCCGTTATTGGTAAATCGGGAGAATGATCAAATTATTCAGTGGCTTGTACCTTGGGCGTATAGCTTTTCAAAGGGATAGATACCACTTTTTTTGGAGAGAAACCACGAGTCTATCCCCCGATGCTGAAATTTCAGCAAAGATTTGGGAGGATGTGCAGTTTGTGTGGATAACCTGGTTGCAACCAATTTATCGACGCCAACCTACATGGATTTGTAATCAACTTGGGGTAACACCTCATGCCTACAATAGAATCTGTGGAAGTCCCAGAGCTGGAGTATGAGAATCTAGCGAGTGCATTGCAGTCAAGACCTATCCGCAGTGCAACTTTGGATAACGAGAAAAGGCTATCGGTGTTCGAGCATTTGCTTCACTGACAATCAAGTTAGATAGGAACATTCAGAACGACTGGCACCAATCGCTGTCCGGCAATACCACCAAATCCACCGACGCATGAAAGCCAAAGCAATGAGGCTACACTCTGATTACTATCAGCACATCCTTGCCCTCCTGAAGGTAAGCAGAATTCAAGAAGATCTAGATGACGTATGGGCAATATTGCACGCCTGGGGCTAGCATCCACGACCAAGTAGGCAAACGAGTACGAACATCACCATTCGTTCTGAGCTATCGATAATTGGTTTGTCAGCAGGGGTGTCCGGAAGAAAAATCTCACCCGCAGTCTCTGCAAATGTACGCCCCTTGCGTGCTCGTTCTCATGGTGATTCGAGGGGGAGCTGCTCCGGCTGCTTCAGGCACGGCGACGACCGATGCTCCGTTGTAGAAAGCGCTTTTGAGAGCAAACCTGTCATTCTGGAGGCGCAAACCCGGGGCTCCCTTCACGGCGGCGACCTTGGAATTTCCTCGTCTCTCGACATTCAAAGCGGGCAGGCCCTTCGTGAGGGCCGGAGCCACAACCGCGACGGAGGCCATGAACTCAACTCGACTCGACTCGACTCTCCGAAGAATGTCCGCCTGCTTGATTTCAAATTCCACCGATTCTATCGACAATGTGCTGCGAGAAGCGTCACGACGACAACTGCGTCGGCTGTCGAGAAAAGGCAGCGTCGACCGACTGACTGACTGACTGCTCCGGCCTCGTCACCGGCAGCTTTGTTTTATATTTCTATGTGTTCCGAAAGCGCCCGCATCATCCACTTCCTGCGTCTGCTGCTGGATCCATGTGGCCGCGTGTCGCGACCTCTTGTGTGGCGAAAGCTCCAGCGTCTTCTGCGAAGCGTGTGGCCCACACACTTCCTCTCTCATCCGTTCTCGACTTCCGGTTCCGTCGATGCTCCGACTGCGTCGCCGTCCATTTCGAGCGTAACCCAGTAACTACGACGTCACTCGCTGACCACTCGACGTGGTCAACATCATCCGATACTGTATATTCCTAGAACGTCCACGTAAAGGGAAACAGGAGAGTTCAGTCACCCAAAGGATTACACACTAACTATGTATGGAACATTACTACAATTTGTCATACGATAACCCAATCTCGCGAGCTGGAATCCTCCTCTCTCTTAGAAAATTCTCTCACCTCTGGGCGTATCATATCTTCCGTAAAGGTCATGATTTTGTAAATGAAAAAGATTATAACAACCGTAGGTGATTTGAAAAACCAAGCGCTCATTTCTCAAAATTATTACCCTTTCCGAAGATTCAGGAAATGGAATTTTGAAGTCAGATACCTACACTAATATCACACAAATTGAAAGTTTGCAGAACTGTGTTTCAAAACCTATGTATGATTCCATTGAAAGTTAATATTCCTATTTCATTTTATCAGTTTATTGCTATAACCCTCAAGTCTAGAGAGAAATGAAAGGTAATTTTTTGGTCTGATTTTGAATTTTGAGAGGACATGTAAATTTTAAATTTCAAGCTCAAGAAATCTATTATCAATAAAATGATATCTCAAGTCGCAAATCAAAATATGCAAAGAATTGGTGAAGCTCTTAATGTCATTCGTACGTCACCGAACCAATTTTTCTAGTCCAATGATTTCATCCTATCACATCACATCACTTTATCGAACGTAGGCAAAGCACTTTGAATCTCTTTATTATTGCATCTAAAATACTTGTAGGAAATAAAACATTTCGTGGGCTCCACCTCTCTCCCCGTTGCACTTCTTGAGTATGCTTCAGATTCCAATATATATTTCGTAATCCATCTACAAACCTGTATCAGTTTCAAGAAATCAAAATCTTACATAATTTTAGACATATTTTAATTTAAACAATATTCATTGTATGATTCTCGTAAGGAAAAAATAATTATTCTAAGGCATAATTTTATATATATGAAGAATTTTATCTCACTATATTAGATGCTTCTATAATACTTTGAAAATTATAAGAAAGATTATATTTACTTTATTAATAATAAGATAAAAATTATTTCATCCAATGATTGTGAATATAAAATCAGTGTAATAACTTCATCTTGTCATAATGTCAAATCTTGTATTTCCACTGACACAACAACAAATTATTATTAATTATTTCATTCATCTTAAATACTCTTAAAACATAATTTAAGAATTATCCAACAATTCAAAAGGAAAATTGTATATATGAACATATATATAATTATTTGTTTTATAAATTCATGTAAAATCAAGAAGCAGAAAAAAACTAACAATTAACAAATGACAACACCAAAAACATTCAAACTTTATATATTTGAATTTGAACATAAGTACATTTTTTAGCACACTTTACTAGTTCTCAGTTTGATATGAAAAAAAAACTTCAAAAGACATGTTTGAAGAGTTGACTTGGATATCAAATTAGTTCTCAATTTGTTTAATTCTTGTCAATTTGTACCAAGAGCTCACCAAAGCTCTTACTGACACTTTTTGAGGTTTCTGTGTGTAAAGTAGAATAGTTCCCGTGGACATAGATTGTTTTTATCTGCTTTTTGGATGTATCTCTCCTTTGTAATATCCAACAGGCTTGGAATCATAAGCTTCATTAGTAGGTTATCAAATTGGTATGCGAGCTTTGTCACTTGTTGGTCTTACACATATGGATATGAAATTGATAAAATACGTACATCTTACTCTTCGATCCAACTAGACTTTGAGGCATATGGAAATATGCATACTTCTGTTGAGCTATGACATTTTAGATCATCAGTTCTTTATGATACAGATAATGTGGAGATAGGTTTGATGTGCAAGATAATTAACAATAATTAAATGGAAAGTCTCATGGTTACTTAGATATCTTTTTATGTACAAGATCCAAATGGGAGGTTGAAGATTCAAATGGATATAGGTTTGATGTGAAAGATCCAAATTGAAAAGTAACTACGACGGGATATGTATACACGATGGAAAGTATACAATGCTATATCCTTATATTTATCCATGTATTAATTGATGGTGCCTTCATTCTTTATCATATATATCTTATCATATATAGGACTTGTGTACTTTACATTTAAATAATTAGAAACAAAACATCAATATGTTTGGTGGTGGGTCGGTAGTTGAGGGGTGGCCGTGTGCCGACTCACAACTTTGGTCTGATCCTATGACTCCTATGATCCTATATAATAAATGGGAGACCGCCGCCTTTGCACTAGCAAATCAGTACCGTGCTTTGTCCTCAAGTATGACGAACGGCTTCGACTCTTGGGGTTCGGTTGGTGATGCAAAAATGACGATTTCGAGTGTTCGGTCCATTTTAGTAGTTCTATCTCCTTGAATTGAAAGTATCGTTGGGTATTAGGTAGTACAGTGATTCGGGTCATACAAGGAGGAGGTATTTGAGGAAGAGTATTTTGATTTGAATCGCATGGGTACAACTGGTTTTCAGGGTGAATTCGATACGGTATAGTATCCAGCCGATTTAATTCCACAAAGGGCAATTTCTTTGGCTCCAAGTCAGGAAGGTACAATAGTTATGTTTTTCTCTGAACAATTCATTACATTTGGAGCGGTTTGGAATCAGGGCCTCTTGAACCCTGAACCACATTCGATGTGCTTTGAACTTTAGGATCAGCCGTTGAGCTGATGAAGTATTTGTTCATTTTTATCGCGAATTTTCTAAAAGTTCATTAGCCCCACTTTTTTCTACAAATCAACAAATTAAGCCGTCTCTGCATTTGGTCTTAGAACAATGCTAACGCATTACCCTATAAGTTCTTTTTGGGATGCATAAAGCATCACGAAGAAAAACAATCCAACATAATACATTTTTTACTTTATGAGTAACGTTTTACCCTTCAGAAAGGTACGATTGCCAGTTGGTGGCATCTCACACCTGCACATCTCTAAACCTTAATGTTGGGTCTTGAGTTTGTTAAAATTGTAAGCGTTACAAGCATAACGCTTCACGCAAGAGACCCGCAAATGACTGCTTTGATTTCGACTTTCTCGTTCTTTGCTACGAGAGTAGTCTAAACATTTCTTTCTGTTGACTTGAGGTGAGATGATGGAGCAACAAATTATCGAACAAATTTTTTGTTGATGCGATATGAACTATACTCTGGCCATGTTCAGTTTGAAATTTGGCTGGAGTTGGTAGGGCTCATACATAATTATTTTTTCTCCTTCGTGAGGGTATTTTCAAATTTTGTTCTTTTTCCAGTTTTTTTAATCTTTCCAAATGAGTTTACATTTTTGCTTCACTTGTAGAAATTTGCTGTTAAAGGATATTTACTCATCTGCTCTTTCATTAAGTATGCATTTTTCATGTCAATTTTTTAGTTACATCCGATTTATGTATTAGACGTTCATATTTTTGTATACATATTTCGATTGTTCTTGCGATTATTATTTTATCGATTTTTCAGACCATTACGACACATCAAGAGCATATTCTAATTTGGTAACAGTTTGTACTGGACTAGAAGTAATATGCAATGAATTGTAATGGTAAGGAAAATCCGAATCAGACAAGGAATTAGATGTGAATTATCACAAGTCCAAACTACAATCCATGTGACCCTGCGAATTTCCAGCAAATAATGCACGATGTGTCATAGTTCCTTCTTCATACTTTCATTCTGCTCTGATATAACAGACCGTTCTTTAGATTAGCATATTGTATTTCATAGTATGTCTACCGATATCAGACTGGATCCATACGGATCCTTAGACATATTTCGTTCTTATTATAAAATTCATGCACAGAGATGAACGGAAATCCAACGATAACCAACATCTGTAGAGTCCATGAGGAAAATATGCACCAATCTTATGCAAAATATTCATATACACCAAGGTCGGCGGCTGAGTAGCTCTTGTATTATTGGCAAAAGTCTGTGAAGGACCACAAAGGTACTCACACCATCCGTGGACTTTAGTACACCTCATCGACTACACGAAAATCGGGCACAACTTTAAAATGTGTGTCGTTCTAAGAATATATAAGTATGCGAATCTGGGCGAAGATTAATCACAGGTGAAATTAGCGTGCTGTCTTCAGTACCCGGAAGCCATGACTTGATTTCATGAGTGTTCTTGGAGAGCTCGAATGGTCTCACAGGTAGCTGCAGGAGTGTACGTGAGAACTGAGTTGAGCGGGCGTAACTTTTTCAGACTTCTCTACTCCTCAGCGAATCTGTCGGAGACCAAACATGAACAAACCATTTGGTTAGATTGAGAAATCTCCGCATACGACCACGACAACTAATTCATCCACGATACCACTTTCCGTCCTATCACAATCAAAAATTCTATAATCTTGAGAAGGATTGTGAGCCAAGCAATTGCATCAGGCATGTCATTTCAGCTCACTGGACCAATTTTGCATTCTTTACATTGCAGTTGAAATTCACGTCACACCCTGGAGACACGAAGACAACAATCACACCGACAACTGTGAGAGAGAGAGAGAAAGGAATGGGTGTTACCCTAGCTCAGAAAGCTTTTGGTGTGCTTCGGCGTAGTCAGCGAAGAAAGCGTCCTCGTCCTGTAAATAAAACGCACGATCAGAAATTGCAAGCACAGTGTAAAGAGATCACCACACGCCTTCTCACACTACCACGCAAAATAAACAAGTTTTGATTTCTTTGTCGATAAAATTTCGTGTCATTCTCGATTTGAAAATTTCAGAGCGAGTCTGAGGTATGATGCTTTCGCCCACCTTTGCGTACAAGTCAACGAACTCTCGGAACTTGGGGTCTTCAAGAAGTGCCTTGTCTGAGGGCAGCTGCAAGAGTCCTTCCTTCTCTCCGGTAAGCAATTCGCTGCAATCAAGTCAAGATATCATGTTAAGTAAGAATGTTAGTACTGAAGCCAAAGTGAGTGAGTGAAATTCTAATACACGCTTACACCTCTCTAATGCAAGCTACGCACATCGTAATGTACCAAGGATCCTTCAAACTCAAGCTTGATACTCGGGATCACTCACGTGAAGTAGGAGTTGTCGAAGATGAGTGGGTTGGGAGTCCACGGTCCTTCGAATCCAGAGCGTTCCTTGTGGGCACGTCCCTGAAATTGTGACAGCATTCTCGTTAGTTTCACAAAAGTCGTTATGTCCACAGGTAAACGATTGTTGGACTCACGACAGCGCTCAAAAGTAGATAATTAACAGGTTATTGTTCTTAGACATACCAAGGTGTGGGCACCAGAGAGTGCAACGATCTCCTTGTCGTTCAATCCATAGGCGTAGAAAACGTCGCGCAAATGGCTTGGGCCTGAAAACGAGAACGAGCCACGTCAATTGACTGAAAACGTAGTGAGGTAATTACACAACGAGAACTTTTTGAGGAAGAAATTTCGGCTACTGCCAGAACCTACCCTTCCTGGCGTCGGGAAGTCTGCCTTCTGGGGGAGAATCCTTCTTGTCCTGCAATAGGAAGTGACAAAGCCAGGCAGGTTTAGCATCTAATCGAAGTCATGTCCAGAGAGAACACTCTCCTCTGCACACAATTCCGGCAGTTTAAAAAACACACAGCTTGAAGGTGTAGAGACACTTTATTGGAAGGTGTCCGTACCTCGCGACCGGGGTGGAAGTCGATGGTTGGTCCGCCAGTGATTTCGACGGCAACGACTCCAGCGAGCTACACGACGACATTCGTTGAGTCAGACCACGAGTATAGCGCCAAACTCACCAAATCTCATTAGTCTTCACAAATAGACAAGAATTCCACAATCACACTTCACATAAGAACCAGAAGCTTGGTATGACACCAAGGTAGAGTCAACGCATCGTTGATTACCTGAACGAAGTCGGCGTATGAGAGGACGGGGAATTGCTGGTAGATGGGCTCGAGCAGGTTGACGGCGATGTTCAGACCTGCGTTAGCTCCGTGGGCCAACTCCTCGGCATTCTTCATGGTTCCGTAGGGACCTCCGGTCTTGGTCTTGTGGTCAAAAGTTCCAGCAGAGTGCCATCTACAGATTTCAAATCGAGCGCTTCAGAATTCCGCAATTGGTAAAGCTCCCAAAACAAAACAAAAAAAGACAGTGGGAATCTCGAAGAAGGTAATTGATAGATGTGCAATAAACTACTCCACAGCTGCGACGGAATACAATAAAGCACGTAGTAAACGTGGAAAAAAAAGTAGAGAAGTCCAGATACTTACGCCAACCGGACCATCAGAGGTGCACAGTTCTTCTCTGCATCCACCAGCGAACAATATGCACGATTAATATAACAAGATCGCGTGGAATAAGAGCCTCACGCTCCACCAAGCACACGAATGCAAAGCTGATTTGTGATCTACACCAGTCCAGAACACCTACTCTAGCGCTCCAATCTGTGAACTGCGTTGCGAACGCTGCAGGCGACTGTTGACTGTGAGGTTCTACAAAAGCTTGTCCGCATCAGACCCACGAGACGTGACTCTTGAGCTTGCAAACTACAGCTAACATTTTCATCTGCACTTGGTCGCAGGTGAGCTCCAAGTTCCCCAGCGCAAAGGTCAGCAGCTCGTACTAAGACTAAACCATCTGACGCCCTACGTATTGGATCTGTGGGCTAAATCGAATGCCGAGTTATTTCCGTACCTGCAATGAAGCCCCTCAACTTCCTCTTACACTTCTCGACGGCGACCTTGTACTCCTCGCTCACCTCGGGGTATACCTTGGCACCCATGTTGACAGATAGGCGATACGGCTGCTGTGGTACAGTTCAAGCAGACAAACGAGTTAAAAGACATTCGTGCTAGACACAGATAAAAGAAAACCGAGAAGTGCAACTGAGAATCTGCAGCTGAGCGGCCTCACTTCGACCAGAGTCGAAGACAAAGGCAAAATCCCGGCAAATCAATGCTCCAATCACAAAGAGAAGCGCAAATCTTCTCACTCCAACGAAAAACTCATAGCATAGAGCGCGACATCGAAACGAAACGCCAGAAAGACAAGAGCCCGGTAAAAGCACATCTTCAGAGCTGACAAAACCTCAACTGACGATTGATCTGATGAGCGAGGGTTTCCAAAATACTTCTAACTGTCAGCTTGGGACGTAGAATGACGGGACGAGTCTCCAAAATCACGAGAGCATGTGCGACTTTTTTACCTCAACGAGGGAGAAGAGTCGAGCGGGGACGCGGAGACGAAGACAGAGAGACGAGATGGCAAGAGTGAAGCTTTGGTGCGTGGGGGACACAAGACTCTTCGATGCTCGGTGCTCTGTGTCAAGCGGACAGTCTCGTATGTATTAGACTCCCTCACTCCTGGATACCGTCCGCTCGGACGCCCTCTCACATCGGACGGCTGAGGAAAACACCCAATTAATCGACTCAATTCCATCTAATCTTCGTTTCCATGAACGCATAGCGCTCATCTGGACCGTCGAGCTCTGTAATCCGGCGGACGATCGATTTCCACGATTAATAAACAGAAATAAAGACAAAGAAAGGCTGCCAGTAACACACGATCGATGTGTGGAAAGCACGCCGGTTCCTTGTCCGCCGGACCAGATGCGTTCCACACTTGGGGAATCTGATTGCCATGTCAGGGAACTTACTGGTGGACGACGAGCTAGGTCACGGTGAAGCTCTTGGGCCTGTTTTCCCGTTCTGGCCATTTGCGATCACCGCCGAACCTTCGCCGGCTACTTCCGCTGCGCTTACTTTCGCCTGCAGTCGGGCTTTAAAAAAATGTCTCGAGTACTGTGGCGTACGACCCTTTTTTGTCGTGCCCCAAGGAGAACCATGCAGCCGTGGCCTGGAACCTCCGATTAGAAGGACTGGCGACAGGGCATGTTTTAGGAGACAACATTAAACGAGCCTCTTGCTACAAACAAGAGAGATGAAAGAAAGCATTCTAGAGACGAATGTGCAGAACCTCTTCGTGTCAACTGGGGGAATGCGAACCTGATCGCCTCGATCCCCTCGTAACACGTTCCGGTAATTAAAAAATTGGCCACGAATTTCGATGTAGTTCGTGTGTATACCTTATGTTTACACGCCTTATGTCGTTTTTTCTTGCTTTTTGCAACAAATCACTCCTCTTTCACAATGATAATTTGGGGATTATTTTCCTCGTAGGACTAGGACGTTTGTTTTCAAGCACTAAGGAAAAGATGCCGAGGCCTAGAGAAACGTGTTAAAAACAGTAATGAAGTTTTTGGAAGAGTTGATGGAATTTTATATTTGAAGATACGTATCGTGTACTTTCGTTAGACATTGACCATGTGTACTTGTAAAATGTAGAATCAAAGATTCGTTTTCCTTGCCAGGGTAAGCTTGAATAAGTATCACCCCGTGTTTCCAGATCAATTGATATCACAAGAGACAAACATGACTTTTACGGGTAAAAGATCATTGAAGATTATTGGGGAATTTTCAAACTTTGGCGATATCATGTGATACGACGAGCCAACATATCATTTCCCGTCAACAAAGAAAGCAAAATTTTCAGAATTTTCTTAATGTGTTCTAAGTCAAAAAAAATGATTAGAAAGTATTACGTTCTTGATATTGAGTAAGATAATTTACAAATTTGGCCAAAAAAATATGTTGAAGACATATACATCTTTTGAAATTAGAAAAAGAAAATTTTCCAGCTTCCAACTGACTAATCAATCAAAAACTTCATTGTAAGGAGAAGCTCACTTCATATTCTTATCTCTCTATTAATTGAAGTTTTCGTTTTTATTTTATTTTAATTTATTTTATCGCTGCAATATTTGTCGATTTACTAGAGTTGTATAGTATGTTCATGCTTTTATTCAAGATGGCCGCAATGATATACCAAACCTTAAAATAAGAGGAATCTCCATACACCAAAGTGAAACGTATTTGAAATCGTGTTATACAGCGTGCATATGATAAAACAACACTATATTGCCCATCTATAATGGGTTCGGTGGTATAAGTCGGTTCTAATTGCATTCATTTGAACAAAGTGCATTTGAAGAGAGTGTAATTTCCATCAGGTACCTTCAATATTGAACACTCTCAATAATTCTTTCACCAAACAGTCCAATTGCAGGCATGACGGTATTATGGCCAATAGCATAAGTGTTTGACACAAATGCAGCATCCAATGTACTGATGGTTCTGTTCATATGTTCAGCTGTTGTTTTGGGTCATGACTAGCAAACTTTTACGTTTTTATATATCGATTTACAGACTGTTCTTCAGTGTCATTGTTAACTCTGATCTTTATATCTTTACATTTCCAAATGTGATGAAGGAAGATTTCTTACGATTATCTTAATCTCGATATAGAAGTATACCTTCTAGAAACATGTTGAGTCTAGTGAACAAAAAGTTTAAATTGTAGTATGGTGTAGGCGTCAATGTTCATATTTTTGAAAGCTAGGTAGATTTAGGATCAACTTCTAGATTTTCTTGCACATGCTTCAGATGGATATGAAGCAACTGAAAAAGATAAATGATGTGGGTTGGTCAAGTTAGTGCATTGTTCATTACAAATTTTAATATTCCTTAATTTTAAAACGTTAGCACGATGTTCATATCCATGGTAATAGATGTTCCATACTTTTTTAGAAATGTTTATATTTTCTTAAGTTCTAAATTTGAACCACTTGTATGGATTGAGTTGCATAACTCATATAAAAATTGTAGAGATGCTCTATGCTCTATGGTCAGAATCAGAAATTCTTTCATTTTTTGAAATGAAAAATATTGATTTTTTATTCTATTTTTCCATCAGAAATATCACTTGTTACATGGCTAATTGAGTATACTCATAGTAACAAACAGAGGAAAAGTGTTCCACATTATTGCTTCTATTGCATCTCGTTCATCTATGAGTCAGCATTTGAGAAAGCAGAGGAATGTTTTGAGTAGGTTAACATAAAGCGAGTATAAAATTGTGCAAGGCTTTGGAACGGCCAATCATTTTACTATTATATAGAGAGCATGGAAGGACTAGGTCAGAGCTTAATGTAAAAGATCCTATAATCAGGATCACCTCTGCAGAATGATATTTTATGTCTATTCTGCCATCTTATTCTTATGGCGAACAAGGCCTAGTTCGTGGAGTCTTCACGTATTTTCTGACATTGAAGGTCAAGAGCACAAGCGTTCTCCGACGATCAGAAAAGCTTTTATATGTTTAAGAGACTCTAAATGATGCATCCTTGTTTGTTTTCATAATCCGTACAAAGAATATTTTCCCAACACTGAACTGGCAAACGCGAAGAGGATGAACGGGGTCGTCAAAAGGACCGGAGACATAGTAAAAACATGAACTCTGGACAAGTGCTTGGTTGTCTAGTTTTTACAGCAGGTTACTTTGTTTCAGCGAATTCCTCGTCAAGCTTCAGCGAGTAGACTGAACCCATCAACGGAGTCTACATGTTTCGTTCAAAGAATCTGTTTTTTAACCTTGTTACTTCCTTCGCTTCCATGGAAGCTACCATCTTAACCACTCAATTTTACCCTGGGCTTCTTCATTTTTAGTCAGATTCTGAATACACTATACAGGGGCAGAAGAAAAGTTGGATAGACTTAAAAAGGTGTTATTTTTATACCCGGATCCTTTTCAACGTGTTCGACATAACTTTTTAAGACAGAGAAGCATGATCGAATCACAAAAGTTGTATATACACTATATATTAAAAAATATATAATTAATGCACAAATTTGGAGTACAGAATTTTTTTTCCACATAAGTGCTAAGATAATATTCGTAAAGTATACCTCCGAAACGGGATCAAGGGTCCACATGAAACTCACAAAGCCAAATTCGAGGTCTCTCTTTGAACTCCTCAAGAAAAAACAAGAGGGGATCAAGAAAAGTCTTGCAAAGTATCATCATTCAATGGTGCAAAAGAAAGCATGATTGGATAGGTGGTGGACATTTAAGCGGAACTAAGTAATGTAACGAAGAGAATGGAAAACCCAACAATTCTTGCAAAGATGAAACCAATTCTTAAAAATGGAATTAGGATCAAAATTATCAAAATGGTAAATGAGTCTTAAAATTATATGAGATATTAAAACTGTGAAGATTACATGGGAAGAAACATCAGGAGAGCGATCTTTTTTCTACGGATAATATTTATTCTTTCACCATAATGAACAAAGGAACTGCAATAGGTTGATATTTAACTCTTCTGACGATGCACCCTCGCATATATATTAGGGGGATTCATAACGCATATACCCATAATGCGCGACTCGTCCTACTGTTCGGATAATGAATTTCCATATTAACTACCACGGTGGGCGACGAGTCTTGGTAAGAAAGCAGTGGAGAACAGTCGACGCGGGTCGGCACGTGGTATGAGAACTGGAAGCTCAGGCGTAACTTTCCTCAGTACGTGGTAGTAAACTGGGGTTACCGTCCAGGTAAAAAGTGCGTGGCTGCCTCTTTCAGCTCAATACCGTCAATCCGGTACAGTAATGGTTGATCGCGAGCCGGTTCATACACTCCCGGGCTATGCAAAAAACGACAAAGTAACGGACAAACACTGCCGGCGATCTCCGCACGAACGAGTGAGGAATTCGCCGGCGAGATCAGCGAGTGCGTGGCCAAGGACTCATTCCACGGCGACCGTACACCGAACCGGGAAAGTGAAACGAAAGCGAAGGTCTCAGCCTCTCGCCGGTAACATTCGCGCCGACGAAAGGGCGAGAGTTTGTGACAGAGTCATGGTATGTCAGAGCCCAGTGACGGAAGAGCGTTAACCCGAGATAAGTTCACGACGCCGAACCCGGGGATCTAGCAGGTTCCATTGGTTGACCGATGGGGGCCACACCACGTCGCCGTGGAGAGTTTACGGCTTTATGCCGTGAGGATCTACCGCCGGAGATGCGCCCCTGCAGTCCCGTCGCGACCGACCTTGGGCATTGAAGACCGAAGGGACGGGCGCCGCTGCCACGAGCGAGATTGCACCATCTGAGCCATCGCTCGGGTCATGATTTTAGGCAAGGGGTTGGGCGAGAATCTTCAACACGATCCGCTGCTTTCCATTTCTGGATCGCTGCCTCGGCTGAGATTGGTGAATTTGGTACGCCTCCCGCTGTCACGTGCAGAAAGGAGCACTCCTCCGGTGGGTTTCGATCCACTAGGAATGCTCGTAGCAGAAATCTCAGGAAGCGCTCTAAAATTGGACCATTGCTCGAGAGACATTCGGGATTGACACCACTTGCGTTGCCTGGCATCTGTCGCGTTCCGTGAGTGTTCCGCTGTTCGGTGTCGGAAGCTTTGTGCTGGCTCGTCGTCGTTAACTGCTTCGCCATAACTGTGGGCAGTCACGAGACCGAGCTCTTCACAATGTTCGACCCCTCCATGTACTTCCATGTGTCTCAGCGGGGTCTAGGACACCAACATGGATCGATCCACTTACAATATTAACATTGATACGTCGAAACGAAACTTCGATACGGAGATTTCCGATCATGAGGATCGGATGTGGGACAGCGCCTATTCGACTCTGATCGATGTAATTTCTTTGTCTGTAGCAACTTAGATGAATGTTTCGGGATGTGCCAGGATTGACAGTCTCCTGCTTCCGGAACACCAAGCACCAGTCCCCTTATTGCCATGGGCATGTCGAGTGCATGGTGAATCAGAACGCTCAGAGCAGTTGCATGATCTATTACAACCAAGATCCACAGGTTTTCGCCGTGGTCCATCGTAACCAAGCATCCTGAGCGGCGTACACTAGCCTCATGGTGCTCCACTCATGAGTACTGTCGACTTGGACCCGACATTCGACGAGGAACCTCTTCAGTGGTAGCGAAGAGGTCTTTTACATTGGGTTCATCGCTCCCTTCATACGACCTCAGGACCACAGACTCACGACAATCAGATTATAAGACAACATCCAATTCCGGTGCTTATGCTGTTCACAGGGAATTCGCACATGCACAATTCCGGTTCTTCCTAATCGGGCTCTCGCTTAGCCACCGGTGTTCATCGCTTTTACGGGAAAGGAGCGATCGTGCAAGAGTCGTTTCGCCATATCCTTGCCGCCCATGCGCATTTGCGACATACCCAACAAAAGACAGGACCAAAGAATAACTTCCGAGGACATTCCGAGTTGACGAACACCATTTGCCAGAGGACAACGTAAATTTTCAGTCTATAGTCTACGGCCGGTAAAAGGTCTTGTATTAAGTAAATCTTTTACAGTCTGCGGGGAAAGAATCCCGTGCAAAATTGCTATCCCAAATCCTGCCTTAACGATATACGTCACGTCTAACAACTAAGCAAAACTTGCAATGTCGCGTCGGGAAGTTTCTCTCGTGTTGTCGCCCTTCCCAGCTAAAATTTCCTCCAGGCTGATGTGCGTCCATTGCAGGGAGTCCTCGGAGTTGGATTCACGCCCTTCCCTAGGCGCTCCAACCCCTGCTTCCTCTTTTGGTGTTGCAGCTCACGAATTCCGGAATCTTCGAATGGGGACCGCGAGCCTTGTTGGCAAAGATCTCAAAGCACTGGACCTGACGCGCTGGAACATTGGACGTACACAACTCCAACACATTCATCATCATTGATAGAATGACCAACAAGTCCACCATCACACGCGCCACAATAGAGACGGTTCGACCTGTACATGTGTTCAAGATGCTGGACACAACAATATGTTCACCAGTCTGCCACACTTCACCTCTTTGAGTGGTGCAGCACACGTTAGTCGGCTGCAAGAAAAAGGCTACCAATATTCACTGTGCTTCGGGCGGAGACTACATGAAAAACACGAATGCCCAGAGGCTTGCTCTGCCTGCTGAAAACTGGTAGGAGACATATACCCACCTGATGTGACCATTGGCTTGGTGCTGAGGGACGTCGAAGCTGCAATTTTGATGGATGGCTGGATCTGGCATCCAGAAGTCCAGAAGGTGGCCGAAAGGCATCCTTCACTGGCTTGGCAAATTTTAGTGCCGGAATGGTCCCACAGATCAGACCAATCCGAAGGTGGATAGAACAAGGAATTGAACACCATATTCAATCCGTTGGTTGTTCGCCTTTTCATGGAGGATTTGTGTGCGCTAAGGCACAATCGGGTTTGACACCCAAGTCCCGTGCTCAAAGTGCATCACCATTGGATCCGCAGCACTCCAGCATTTTGACGGCACAAGACAGTTTTAATGCTCTCGTCGTAGTTTGGGCTCATTCGACCACACTCCGCCACAGGTAGGACTCCCGAGCTTATGACGGGAAGGCAGTAGTAGGGAAAACCCATGCTGATGCTGAGTAAAGGGCGGAGAGTTTCATTCGACACAGTTCGTGAGTTTCTCTTGCGCTGGCATCTACGTCTGTGAACTTTCTTGCAACGACTGTTCTGCCGTACACGGTGAGGTGTGGGCCTGGGAAGAACATTGCTGCAGGTCTAAAATGTGATCAGGATTGGTAGTTGACGGGAGAAATACACATGTCGAAGGAATCAAGGATCCAGGTAGACAATGTGCGACCTCTAACCACCCAAGTCGACAATCATTCCAAGATAATTCAAATGCCAAGAGCATGACACCTGAACCCTATACATGCTTCATACTGACAATGCAATTGCACTACTCCAAAGCAGGGGAATCTCAACATGTTTGCATTCCCTTCAAAGTATAAACCCGTGCAACAATTGTTGAGCTGAACCTGCAAGTCTCCCAAAACCTCCACAATTGCACAAAGGTGGTACTGCCGTCCACAACATGAAAAGTATTAAGTAACAGCCCATAGGTGTGCGATCTGAATGCTGCTGCACGGTAGTATCGTAGATACTGCGCATGCTCACTAAGTGGGCGAGCCCGCAGGTGCACACTGAGTTTAGAGGCTGAGTGCTTTACACTCTTCCCTGGATCCCATCACTAAGTCAAAATGTTTCTTCTTCGACGCTCAGGCGATCTGGGCAACAACGTCTTGCGCTGTCTCCTCCAAGTTCAATGCTTTCAGTTTGACGAAAGGTCTGACCAAGCCCTGCAGATATACACAGGAGGCACAGACATTCACAATTAAACCAAATGTCTTTTCCAAAGCAGGCACGGTGACAAAATACCAGATACAGAAAACTTGATTCTGGACGTCGGCAGCAGAACGTTACATAAGTATTTAGACTTGCGATATATGACGCAAACTTGAATAAATTATACACACACATCGTGCGGCTCATCTGTTCTGTCAATACATTGAGACAATGTTTACCGTAAGGGACAGAAAGACTTTGCCGCCGGTGCCGGCTTCTCGGATTTCAAAAACTCCCTTCCTCGGCTGCGGTGACACGACACACAATGAAGGTTCAAATTGTCATGCACAGACGAAAATACGACCACAACAACTTACAAGAATTTGATAAGGTCCAGTAAGAAGTAATGAAGGCAATTCGAAGATAAGCCCATTCGATCACGAAAATCAAGCAGTGGATGAGTTCTAGACACTGTTTCTGTAATTACGTAGAGGAATGCGATCAAACTACAAATTTTGATAAGAGACAATGCGCTCATTATACAATAGAGACGTTTCGACCTGTACATGTGTTCAAGACGTTCCTTCAGGTGACCAATACATAGAGGGAGATGAAATACAAACAAACCCATGCCTAGAACTTAGAGGCCGGCTTCTTCATCAACTTCATTATCCGGCTAAATAAAACTCAGGATGAGAGGGAACATCAATTTTCAATCTCAAACAAATTCGAAGTTAAGCATCTGGAATCCAAAACGTGAGGCAAAACCTTCTCGGGATTGATTGTGATCTCCACGTCAGGGACAGAACCCTTCAAAAGGTCTTGAATTTTGAAGGCCCGCTGTTTGAAACTGTTGCATTGTTTGCTGCGCACACACCAAAAACACATTACGATTCTCGCTCATACCACGCTCAACTTCAAAATGATCACCTGATCGGCAGAGGTTTTACAGTGGTTTCTTTACTATAATTCTACGAGGGAGCTAGTATGAATGAAATACAATTACAGGGTAAGCTGATGACCGTCTCGGAATTGCACAATTGTCAAATTATCATACGGTGATTCTCAGAAGTACATTATGAAATCTAAAATGAGGACAGACAAGAGTAGAATTTGTCATTCAATAAAAAGAGCGGCGTAGCAACATTTTCCAGATGAAATTGATGACCTAACACAGACCGCTAAAAGACTAGCTAAGCCATGCATTAAGGTGAAGAACAAAATGAAGACTACACGTCTTACAAATATTCAATGAAGTCTACACAGAGAAGTTACTCAGTCTCAACGATATCTAGAAACCAGGAGAAAATGTCTGGCTAGGCAGAAACTTTAGTTGTGGCGATCAAACTGGTAAGAGTACTAAAACTGCAAGACTGGACGCAAAATTGAAATTTAGTAACAAGAGGAAGATACGAACTCGGCACAGAAGCTAGGAATAAAACCAGGTCGAGTGGCTACCAAGCGAACCTCGCTACCTCTCCAACAACAAAGCTCAAGTACTTACCAGTGCTCGATGATGATCTGCTTTGAGCCACTCTTGGCAGGTGCTTTCTTCTCTGGTGTGGCAGCAGGAGGGGCTGGCTTCTCAGGCTCTTGAGCTTTGGGAGGGGCTTTTTTGGCCTCTTTCTTCGGGGGTGCGACCTTCGCAGCTGGCTTAGCTGGGACGGCTTTGGTTTTCTTAGGAGCAGGGGCAGCCTTGGGCTTGGGTGGAGCTTTCGGCTTAGCAGGTGCCTTGGCCTTCTTGGGCTTCGGCGATTCCGGCTCGATGTCAGACTCGACGTCGTCTTCCTCAGACTCAATCTCCGACTCCGATGGTGGTGGCGATTCTTCCTTCTTCTTAGCAGGTGCCTTTCTCTTCGGAGGCATGGTGTTCAGAACTCGGCTGCGCTTCCTCGACCAACAGAACGACCAAGCACCTGCCTACGGTCACTCTCTCCTCTGCCCACCTCACGACGACAACGACACCGACGGCCAGTAATGACACAACCACGAACAAACGTGAGCCAACTCGACACGGCACCTCGAGACTCACTCACTCACTACTCCAATACACTAGAACTCCCCTCTTCTCCGCCCCTTCCTACTCCCTCGCTCCCTCGCTCCCTCCCTTCTCCCTTACCCTCGCCTCCCTGCCTCCCTGCCTCCCCCCCTCCTCCACGGACTCACAGCCCAGATTTTTAGGAGTCCCGCCCTTGGCCCAACCACAACAACTTTTTCCGCAGCAGCTTTCTCTTTCTCCCTTTCTCAATCCCCTCTCGCCGTTTTCCTTCCCCCGCTTTCCGATCACTCGCGCACTCACTCACTCACTCACTAGACCTTCTACACTCGCAGTCTTCCGCCCCTCCTCTCCCCTCCCATGCCTTCGGGACGAGAATTCTCACGCCAGCACTCAGCGCTCGGCAGCAGATCAGCCGCAGAGCCAGGCAGCAGCAGCAGCAGCCAGCCGAGCATCGGTGCAGTCCTAGGGGAGGGAGGGGTCAGCCCGCAGCAGCTGCGCTTCGCCCCTCCCCGTGATGCAAACGCCTCACTGGAGAGCGAGCGCGGGAGGGGAGGAGAGGAGAGGGGCCTAGTTTTGGAGGGCCGACCAACTAACCCACCCACCCAAACAAGGAAGGAGCCCGGCCTTTCCTTCGCTACTACGACCATCGTTGCGCGCGGTGTCGTCGCCTCGACCACGTTGGAGTGTGTGGGGATAGATAGACATTCGAGCCGGCGATCGCGGGATCGGACGGCGGCATGAGCGTTGCGATTTAAACTTCTCGACTGTGCTGTCGTTGTGGGGCCGCGGGCTTGGAAGAGTGGTACAGAGCAGTTTGCCGACGTCAAACCGCAGTCAGTCGTCACCCGGGTCAGGATTGAACCGCCGGGTTGGGGGAGTTCCAGTCCCCCCCGCACGATCCGCTGCCTGGTTTCCGACTTTGAATTCGACTCCGTGTGCCCTGCGTTTCCATGTCTCGTGCGATGCCTTCCGAGCTTCCTCTCGGCGCAGAATCTCGCAATCCTCGTCACAATTGATCTGAGTGAGCAGCGTCGGGCTTTCTGTATCAAATCGTCCCGTTCGTTGGAGCCGATCCTCGTGTCTCGGTGAGAATTGTCGACACCTGAGTTTGCTCTGATTTTCGAATTCGGTTTGATTGAGATTGACTGCGGCGTGAACTTGTTAAATTTCTGTCCCAGTTGCGTTCGTCCTGGAGCTTAGTTGATCAGTGTCTGAAGTTAGTGGGATTTCTGATCGGCTCTTTTTCATATCCTTCCTTTTTAAGCCGGGCTTTGTTCTCTGTGATTGAGCTATGATCAGGGTATGGCTGCTGTTGCAAGAAATGTGTCATCGAGTTTGCATCTGTCGCTCGCTCAGGTATCGACGGTAGTCTTGGCCGGTCGTAATTGACTTCCGTTTCTCCAGTGGAACCGTGGCTTACATTTTTTACGGACCAAATCAAAGCACAATGTTGCAGGCTTGATTCTACCCTCTGAAATTTTGGCATTAGACTAGTTCCTGGCGTCCATTGAAGCTTTCGGTGAGAGGGATAGCGCAACTCCTCCGACTTGTCACGAGAAAAAAATCGAATGTTTGAAAGAACGGTTGGATTCATGTTGAATGGTCTATGATCAGCACATCCGATTCTGCGCGTCGAATATCCACGCTTGTTCATCCCAAGGAGGAGAAATTCGCCGCATCACATCTTGGACATAGAAATTCGCCCTTTCAACCTCGGCATACTACCTCGCTTCTGCTTCTGGGCCAATCCGGGAAGGGAGACACTAGACAACCATCACTTCTCTCTTGACAATTCTTGTATCTGCCCGAACTTTATGCACTAGCATTTGCGAAGGCGATAGAGATCATTTACTGCTGACGTCAGGTTCCCATAATGTCTACTGTTCGTAATGCTCTTCTCTGCAAATTGAAGATTACAATCGATCCATTTGTACAGTTGACGGATGCCTCTTCGGTAGCAAGCGGGGTGTTCTGGATCCGGCCGCAGTAAGTACGAATCAATTTGCACCAACAAATCCTTTATAAAGTAAAGACGACAGCGCTTCATTACTGCTTGCAAATTGATCACATGCACAGAGATTGCGAGCTATATCCACGGAGAAGATCTCCAATCAGTAACCTGTAGCTCGGAAGCAACCGAGAATTCCCCTTAAGAGCGTTGCGTCGCGGGATACGATGAATCTAAATATGTCAAAACCAGGCGAGCAAATATTCATTGTTCCAGGAGGCACATCTAAACAGTCTGCGGAGCAAGTCCTGACAGGCCTGATCTTGCATGTCTCGTACCAAATACTTGAACTTAACCGTAATTGCTTCCATGCAGCTGCACCTGAGTACGTCTTTGTTTTTGGGCAATCCTGAACGCATCAATTTTCCACATGCAGTTCGTCTTTGAGCTTGGATTGCATTCAAGGCCCTCAGGACACTATTGCTTTGTGGGCCGTTAATCCCTTCGGCGCAATCAGCTGCAGAATTTACTCTCCACCGCAACTGCGTCTCTTGCAATCAGTCAATCCCTTGAATGGATTACTTCCAGGTCCTACGCAGGTGAACAGAAAGAGAGTGTACACAACAGATGTCCATCCAACGAGTGCCCTTCCACTTAGTTCGGGACTCTTGCGCGTGAAACAGAATCCGGACCACCGAGATATTTTGACGCCGCTTTCCTGGAAAGGAGAAGAAAACAGACGCTCGATTCGAGCTTCGGAGGGACCTAATTCAACCATGGAAAGATTGTAATAATCAATCAGTAGGGAGCAAAAGTGTTTGGACTCACTAGGGTACGATAATCCACTGTGAGCGGAGTAGAATCGAAACAGGCACGCCCTTAGAGTGTCACATCCTCGCATCGTGTGGGTGGGTACGTTCCCTTTAGTAGGTGATATAGGTCTCCTCCCGTTCACGCCAGTAACCACACGACCAAATGCGGAAGATGCCGCCAAGCTCGAAAAGAAGCGGATGCCCGAGGAAAACGATTATGAAATGTGCAATCAGTAACAGCTGGGCAGGACGGAGCAGAGATGCATTCTCTTATTTAGCCCCGTCTTTGTCGAGATCATTCATCTACAGAAGGATGTTCACGAGGAGCAAGAAGCAAGTACTCGGTCCACATGGTAGTAAAACCTGCCCGTACTTTTGTTCAAAAGTACGGCCACGAACGATTTGACTCTGTGCGTCTGTTCCACGGGTTGCATGAAGGTACTGTGTCCTGACGACGACAGAATTCAAGGGCTCATTTCGTCCTTTCAGTCCTCTGCCGACTGGAAGTTCTCCATAAAGCTGTGAGCAGATAGCCAGCGAAATCTCGACGAACCTTGTCCGGAAGGTGGGAAGGGGTGGGTTGTGTTTGCAGCCTAAAGTAGCGGAGATAGCAGAAACCCAATTCCAATTGGGACCTTGAGACAAGACCTCTCGATTCCGCAATTGTTTACGAATGCTTCAGTATGATGTGTTCACCTTGGTGATTAAATAGGTGAAAAGTAACGTCGCACTCGACATTGTAAGGTGAATCTCAGATGTCATCCTTCTTTCGTACAAGTAGGGCGTATTCTCTGCTGAGCCTACTTCAAAATTCATTACCGCACTTCGAATTCCAATTCAGTCCACAGTTCGAGTGTCTTACCTGAAGCCTTGACAACACACAGCATCCTGAAGCTATGCAGAGGAACTGTACACCTCGGGATGATTGTTCAGCGACCGTGCTTTGGACTTTCTGCAAAAGGAAATCAGCTTGAGACGTGCAGAATCTATGAAATGTGCAGCTCATCCAGCACTTAATGGCTTGTTGAAAAGATATTCGAGTGGTGAATTTCACGAGTCTGAGAGAGTAGCTGATGATCGGCACGGTCTACCATGCTGTCATTCAATTTCTGTGCTCAATTATGAAGCTCCATCAAGCAGCCAACGTTTTGTCCATCCGATCAAGTTCATGTTGGTTGACTTGTAGCGTTTGGGTGGACAGCTAAATCTGGCCAATCTCGACCCAACTTGATACAAGATGGTGTCTCTTAGATTCTTCTCTCCTCCTCGTACTGGCTTATTCTTTAGGTCCGCACGGAACATCAAAACTCGTCATTCATATATAAGCAAGGTGACTTCGCAAGGTCAAAGTATGAACAGAAATGCTTTGAGTCCCGGTTATTAAGCTCATCGTGATGAGGCAGAATATCACGGGGCACTGGTTCCAGTATCAAGTGGCTCTTGGGTCGCCAGGTGGCTTTGTGAGGGATTCATATGAAACATCATATGCTCTTCGGAGTGCAAGGATTTCTTCCAGCGATTTCGGAGAAAGTCTCACACAAAGACAAGAACGCGTTCCGAAAGGGAAAATCTTAATCGACAGTACTGGAAAGTGTCTCGTGACAGGTTCAGGTCTATGGATGTTTGGTTCATATGAGCTGAGTTCTTAGGTTTGCGAGAAGGTTTTCATCATGACACACCAGCTTTCAGATCGATCTGAAGGCTTTGAGCATTTTCATCAAGATGTTTGAAGACATTAAGATAATGCGTCCGGTGATGAAACGGTCCTGGAACGATGGCGGAGATTATGGCTACAATTGGTTCTGGTGTTGAGTGAAGCAGCGTTTGCAAATTCTCGAGGATATAAAGTGAGTCTACTCAAGCTCACTCCATCGACTTGTTGAACGTCAATTCTTGCTGCTTTTCTTTCAAATACTGTTGATAGTAGTTTCGAGGTCTTCTTGTTTCATTTGCGTCTGAGCCATATCCAGATTACTAGCACTCAAGAGGTAACGAAGTGATGGCGAGGGCCCTTCATTTAGCTCTGTTAGCAGCAATCTTTATTTTGACCACCAGCGCATACGACTTGGATCCTCGAGTGACAAAAACAGACACTTCAGATTCGTCGGATTGTAGTGATACTCTGCATTCTCTACTGTCGTGTCTGCCAGCAGTCGAAGGTGACGATCCAGAGGCTCCTACAAAGGAGTGCTGCACTGCTGTAGTGCATGTAAATGCTGACTGTCTCTGCAGCGCCCTGGGTGAGGGAGATACTGCTGGATTTCCAGGAATGAATATCGGTGCAGCTCTCTTGTTGCCAAGGAAATGCGGCCGTGTCGTCCCCAAAGGCTTCAAATGCGCTGGTATTCTCCTCTCTTTATCAGAACCACCAATTGGCCACAATGGGCTTAAAACAATTTAATGTTTACTGATGCCATGTGAAGAACCGTGACTTCTGTGCATAATTTGTTACCTTTGGTTCTCATGGTGGACTAGAGTGACAATGTGCTCTGTTCGGATCTTCTGATCCCACGTCAATACAGTGATTTCTGTTGACTACACAGGGCAAGAAATACTTTTATTGGCACTAACGATGTTCCACCATCTGTGGGTTCTCTCTCTATTTTAATATCTACCCTTCTGTTATTAATGGCAGACTGAAGTGACAATGTGTTCGGTTGGATCTTGTGGCTTCATTTCGATATAGTGGATCCTTGTGGCTGTCATGTACCTGGTCCAATATACTTTGGAGCTCTCGCATTTCTCCGCCTTCTAGTTTTTGTGTTCTATCTTAACTATTTTAACACAGAACCAGAACAGTGCCAGGTGTAATTTTGGAATTAGAGAGACCACAGAGAAAATTTGTATAGGAGCAACCTAAAGTAGGAAAACGAGCAGTAAAGAACCTGATCGATTTTCTTTCAACGCCTGTAATGACTCACAGGGTGCAAATTTCGTAACCTCAAGCTGACTCAGAGTACAGAGCATAGTCTGCATGCAGTGCAGGATTAGAACTCACCCTCTGGAAACACTAACAGAGTTTTCTGTTTGATCTATGCAGGACACCTTGTCCCTTCTCCATAGGCAACGGAATGCCTACAAGTTTATGTCTTTATTCAATTGGAGCTCGCTGGTACAGTCCAAATACATCTTCCAGATTGGAAGATCTTGCCATATCTAATTTTGCATTATTCTAGACCTTACAATTGATCTTCAGCTTCGTGCAACATTGAATACAATTGCAGCAGAGTGCAGAACATCTGCAACCTATGCTATTCAGAAGGTGCCACTTTAAATACAATCACCACAGATTGCAAAATTGTTGCAACCTATGATATTCAGAACTTGGATATAAATAGTCTCAATTTTCAGGGTTATTCTTTTTACAGAAGTGTGCAGTATCTTCAAATGGCCCAAATATTTGTCATTTGCGAACTTTCACTCTTGATTCTGTCGATACCTCTCGGTAAGCTCTATTCAAGGAGAGTCCATCTCCTTTAAGAATATAAGTAGGAAATGTGATTGCCAGCTGAATTCGTAAGTGCCAGTAAGGAGGTATTTGTTATCAGACAATTTCAGAACCCCTAGGTAGAGCGTATACTTTCTCCGCGTACACGGAGGCATTTGAGCTGTCAGAAGACTAACTGTCACTTCCTAGCGACAGGTAAGGTCGTCTTAATCTCTACGTCGGTCTTGTCAACAACTGTCATGAGTAAATTTCTTGAGGCTTCTTCGAGCTGGGTAGAGTAAATGTGTGTCCTGTATTTTCAGAGTCTTTTCATGTCTAATATGACAGTAAGAGCTATCCTTACAAGAGACAAAGCTCTGGGAGACAGTGAGAAAATTCCGGCAACCGTTCTTGGAGTCAAATTGTAGTTATCACACGTGGCTGTATTGTACCATCAGTGAAGGGCGGGAGGAAACACATTACAAAGTTTCATGCGAAGGTCTTAAGAGCAACTTCCTCATGTAAAAGTTAAGTGGTCAAACTGTCTTAGCAGCGAAGTTGGCACAAATACCAAATAACGAAAATAATATGATCGCTTAGCTTTTGCTCTCCTGTTAAGTTTATGCGTCTTAGGAATATGTCAGGGGAACATACATCCACTGCAATCCCTTTAATGGTGCCCTCGCCAGATTCATCAAGCGTGGTTCAAGGGATGAAAACACATGCGGACTAATCCACATGTCCCCCTACAAAAACAAGTCATCTTCTGTGGCTTTACTCCATCTTCTACTTCTTTGGGTGCTTTCTGCGAAAACTCATCGACATTTAATTTGTTGAAAAGTAACGATTTCATGAGTCAGGAGCACTGCAGAAATCCGACACACTTTCTGTTCTCAGATGACAGGAAATGTTGTCGAGCTTTCGGACGCCTCACTCACCACCAACTGCTCACCTCGTTGGCAACTTTGAAGTCTGCGTTTTTTAGACGGATCGACAGTGGCACATTCTCATTTGCACCAAGGCCTTCCGTTGTGAAGGCTGTGAGAAGCGTTCAGCTTGTCTAATCGTCTTTCCACTCCACAAATCTGAAAGAGACGACGCTTATCGCGACTTACAGCGTGCTAAATCGACTTGGAAGCAACACTGTTCCAATGGTATCCTCCGTTCCAAAATCAGCACGGAAGAGGTTTCAGAACGCCATTCAAGCGCACAGGTTCCATAGGTCACGTGATGCTCACCCCCAGCTCAGCACAGTCGAGGACGAGCCTCAAAAGGCGAAAGCACTTTGCTCGTCGAGGGCCCGCACGCGAATCGTGTTCCGATGAAAGTATGCGTGAGGGCCAGAATCGGGAATGCAAAGAAAGAACAGCCTCACCCATCCATGCAAGGAAGTAATCTCAATCATGACCCTCGCTGCAGTCCGGCTCATCGACGCAGAAGATGTCTCGACAGCGAAGGTCGGAGAAGAAGACGAGACCCTGGACCACAGATGCGCTCACACAAACAAACGAAGCGAGACGTGACATGCCAACTGGACCCCGGAGGTGTAGAAATTCCTCGCTCTCGAAAGCCCACACATTTGGCCCCCTCTGCAAAGCAAACGATTCGATACGATACGATACTTCGGGAGGAAGAGCTCATCGGCGCTGTCGCCCAGCGTGACCCGAGAAGAGAAGAGTTTTCAAAATGTGAAATGCGAAACTTCACATCTTCAGCTCCGGGTGTTGGAAATCCTCCGTCAAGAAGACAGACCTGAAAGAATGCTGAGAATGCTGCGGGAGTCCTGCACGATGCTCTCACGAACCCCAGCTCGGCATGAAAGTTCGGACGGCCGAGCGCGTCTCTGGAGAGTCCGCCACCTGCTTGCGCCGACCGCGATGGGAACCTCACGCGGGCTCCACAGGGTCGATCGCCGGGCTCGGAGCCAGGCTATGATGGAAGGACAAGTGGAAGGTTGACGTGCGCACAAAAGTACCGCACCTCCCCGCCGCGAGCAGAACGAAGGCCATCGGCATCAAATCGTACATTATCATTGATCCGCGATTATACTGTGAGAGTAAAATCCGCTCGCGCCCCCGTCAGATGCGTGGGATGTATGCGGAGGCCGGCGATTTTTCCACCTGCGCATCGTTGAGTCAACCGCTGTCGTCTTGGATGGAAGATTGTCGTCGTCTTAGGGTAATCAATGGCTCGCCACCTCCCCAACATAACTCCTCCGCACTGCTAATCAAATAACCCCTCGCACGACTCTGAGGCCGGTGCGTAGGCTCGCAACCCTACTCGCGCCTTTTGATACCGGCCAACATGTTTTTCGCCTCGCCCGCCCCCGCCCTCGCCCTCGCTAGCAGGAAATTTACGAGAAATTGAAGGGGGGACGAATCGAAAGAGTGTCGCCCGAATGGCACGTGGAAATGGGACACTTGTGGATAAAAAGGCTCCGAGCACGGGAACTTTGAAAAGGCGTCGACGCATTCGAGAGCAATCGAAGCCCTTTGCTGCGGCCTGACAGTGACGAGGCAGATGATGCAGTCCGTCCGCCGACCCAGCCAATGCGCGGGACAGTCAGTCGTATGCTCCCCAACCTTTTGTCCTTTGCGGCGTTGCGGGAGCTCATGAGATTCCCTCCCCGTACTTTCTCCGGCCAATGGCAGGCCCCGCACCATCACCAGCCCCAGCCCCATGTGGTGACGACGACGACGACGACGGCGGTGGTCCCTTCTCTCCCGAGCTCGAGACGAATCTCGTCGACGGTTCGTTGTCATGTACATGTTTTCTTTCCGCCGCGCGGAATGGACTCGAGATGGAGCAGTTCGACATCATGGACCTTATCTGCTTCTTCTGATCTCAGAGCCTTCCTCCTACCTCGCCCTTTGAACGCACCTCCTCCTTCTTCCTTCATTCCTTCCTCCCTCGGAAACTGACATTGTACAGCGTTGGAGTTTTCGACAGCTCACAATCTTGTGACGATCACTACAAAACATGCTGAGGATTATCCATAGACTCGACAAGTAGGCCCGATTCTGATCGATTTCACCGGCCAGTTTGCCCCAGATCGTGCGTTTGCGAATCGTAGGGGTGTTGTCCTCTCGATGTAGTTGAGTATGCTGATCTTACATGACCAATCTGCACGAGCAGAGTGGTCACACACATGATTACCTTGGGGCTGCTTTCGATGGAATAAAGGCTTTCCTTTAGCCAATTAATTTTTCACTTTCTTCGTAAGCAATTCTTCGTGTTTTGACTTCTACACAGGACTTCGGCGCCACCTCTTCGCATCCAATTGTGAACAAATTCCCAGTGTACCCGTCCTCCTTTACCCCACGCCTTTAGTGCCATCAATTCTTTGGTACTGTAAGAATTTCTATTAGAGAATTGACTCCAATTCAGACAAGTACTGCAGTACAAATGTGGTGTAATGTGTACATCGTTAGAATTAACTCGGTCTTGCAAAGGAATATTCAATGATGGGGCCAGCGAGACCTCTATGAGTAGGGCATATTGCCTATGACACAACATGAAGTCTGCTGTTCTGTCGTTGGCACTTCGAAGGCCTAGAGTACTTCTGATTCTCGATCAATGCACTGATAGCTTTTAGCTTGAGGCTGCCTAGAAGTGCTCAAAACTTTCAATCGATCCGTTCTGGATCCACTAGACTTGAATTGTAGACAGAGATTGAGCAGAACGAAGAACGACGAATATGATCATCTTTTGGAAAAACATCCCCATCGCTTCACCTCTTCAATCCTAGAGATTAAGTTGATAAGATTCTGGGTAAACTCCAGAGCCGAATCTCAGACTAATCATGCCATTTCTGTTGATTTCACATGAAACACACATACTGTGCATGGCTCATGACTTCAATCATGCCATTGGATGTAAGTCAGAGAATCCGTATCACAAACTAATGCTATAAAATTTACTACTGAGGATACTATTTAGCAATAAAAATAGTGAAAAATACATATATATTTCACATTATCCATATAAATATTCTTATATACGAAAAATTGCAAAGTATAATTTACTAACAAGGATACTATTTAGCAATAAAAATAGTGAAAATTACACATATATTTCACATTATCCATATAAATATTCTTATATAAGCAAAATTGCAAAGTATAATTTACTACCAAGCATGACCACCACATAGAAGATAAACTATTTTCCATTCAATTTCACTTTATGATTCAAAGATGACTTGAAAGTCACTATTATTTCTTGTCAAAATCATACCATACAGACATGCATTCCAAAGAGTTCTATTTTATACTTTCTCCCTTTGAGACTTAAAACTTTTCTTTTGAAATTGCGATTATGTGCGAATTGACATTCATTCTCATTTTTCCCTTATTCTGTATATATTCTATCAACTTAGCTAAGGAATGATAAGGTTAAACAAATCATGGCATCTATGGTATGAACCTATATCATAAGAACACATATTATAATGATATGAATATTTCACCATATAGACAATAATACATCAATTCAAAACTTTTTACGAATTGATGTATTCCAATCTACATAGCGGATTATTTGATATGGCAATAATGTATATTACAATGCAATGTATGAATACTCATGTTCTCGAAATATAGAGTACTAGAGCAAGTTATCTTGTTAGCTTTATAAAATGAGACTTAAATCTCATAACATCTTAAACAGATCTGAAGAGAAGAAGAAGAATTTTTATTTAAGGTCCTTTCAAGCTAAAATTTGGAAGTTTAGAATTGAAATTGCATCCATGAAGAAAATCTCGTAGATGAATTTTAATATTTAGAGTAAAAAACAAATGTAGCTCATATGATATTCATTTTTTCATATGATGAGGAAAATGTATATTTGACATTTGAAGATGAAGAAAAATCAATTGCAATACACTTGTGAGATCCTATGATGAAATGTATGATTTTAATTGTTTCATATTATTTTTATTTACTATGATACATGACTTACTAATGGGTTTTTGAATATTTTTCTATAAAAAAAATAATTTAACTAACAGTTCTAAGTTTGTCTAGAAAAATTTGTGATTTTCCAAATCATAAAATTATGTCACGCGGAGAAACTCGAGATATCGCTCACGTATTGAACACATTAGCAATTTACAATGTTCGAAACGTCAAGACTTGCACGCCGCTTTAAGTAGATCGTAATCACTGGAAGCCACGGACATGATACTTTGAACCCACCTTAACGGGCAGCGCGTCACTAATTCATCACCAGCAGATGATGAATTAGTGACGCGTCATCCACAAGGGTTACACATACACCTAATGCTTACCAAATTAATTATGTTAAAACTTCACATCATGTATTATTTCAGGATTTTTCTTAAAATTCAAAATTTATTATATTTCAATTATAAAATTAAATTTTATATTTGAGGACTTGAATATATACGTAATCTTAAATTTTTCTCACGTCAGATTAATATATCTTTCACGTATGCCATGATGTTAGAATCGTAAAATCTTGTAACAATTCTAAACATCTTGATTTAATTATTTTATTATTTAAATTAATTATTTAAATTTATTTCAATTAAAAAATAAAAATCTGTTTTATTACTGATTTTTTAACTACTCATCACATTTTCAATTAAATGTTTACATAATTCTATTATCTATATGATTTAAATCTAGCAATTCATAGCATTTTTGTAATCTCAACCATGTAACTCGACATCATCCGAAGAAATATATAATAAATTGCTAGTCACTTTTAACATTGTTTACAAACAATACATGCTTTAGATTGAAAGTATATGGTAGAAAGTATATGGTCAATTCTAGAGCATTCTATAAAGTATTAAGCTAATAGAAAAATTATTATGATGCAATGAAGAAAAAATGTAGATTATTCAACATTAGAAATCAAGCAAAAATTCAATATACCAAATTTATCTGAACCCTAAAAAAATGCAATAATTTGTAATCTATTTTGAAATATTAATAAAGACAAGTAACATTTTTTTTAACTTATTAAGTTTTCATCTTCAAAAGATTTAAGTATGCATATTATCATCTGCAATTCATACTTATTTTGAATTTGCAATCAATCGTTTAAAATACATGTATAACTCTTTATCATAAATTTGAATACAATTAATAATCAGAATTTTTTTAAGAGTTTCAATAATCATAAAAAGTATAAAAATATTTTTTAAAAATACACGCGTTATTAAATCACATAAATCTCATGTAAATATTAAGTTTTGAAAAATAAATGAACATTTTACAAGATGTTATTTATAATATTGTGAATTCTTGTATTAAAATTAATGAATTGAAATCTTAAAAATGCTTATAATAGTTTTTATCAACTTTTTGAAATATTTGATTCTTTTAAATTCAATTAATTTCGAAAATTTTAATCATAAATGATAAATATAGATGCATATTTTTCAAAGTAAATGATTGAAAGAATATATTGAAATATTTATATATGTGATTTTGTGATATTTTCTTTTTATGTAACTTTATTTCAAGCATATAAAAGTCATCATTTTTGAATTCTATTGCAACAAGTTTATCAAATATCCATTACAAACAGATTATACATTGATGATAATATTATAATCTATTCAACATCTTTCTAGTTAGCAAGCTAAATTTTATGACGTTCTATATCAATATCTTTTTCATGTTTTATGATTTATTATTTTCAAAATTATAAACTTAGATTTTATGTACATAATAATCATAAATAAGATGGTTTTTTTCTATAGGCACTACTTTTTACATTTATTTTTTATTTTATACATCATTTTCATATCAATAATCTAAAAAAAATTTGTTTCATTATATTCTGTTAAATAAATAAATAAATAAATAATTTATTTATTTATATCCTCTCAACCTATTTACATCTATATTGTGTCATGAATATTCTAAATTATTCTGTTAACAGATTATATATTCTTTGAAGTGTCTTGATCATCAAAATGAAAATATGTTTCATGTGTTTTTAGTATAAAATTATATATTAGATTTTTACTTTGCTCACATACACGAGTAAATGTGGCTATTATCATTTTTATTGGCTAAGGAATATTTCTAGTCTAAATTCAATCATCAGCCATATCTTTATTCACCAGAATATCCTTTTATAATAATAAATAAACATGTTATATTTTATAATATCATAGATATTATTATAAAACATACAATATAATGAAATTTAAAATCGTAATCATATTCTATTATATTCAATCAAAATCTTTTATCATTTTCATATCATTCATGTCTGCATAAAATTTGATGAATGGAATAATTTTGTATTTTTCATATTCTTGAATATAAATAAATAGAAATAAATAAAAGTCCTTATATAAAATAAAATCGTAGTTGCATGAAATTAGTTGTAAAGTGATCCTCTTTACATGAACAAAAGCAGTGGCAATGTATATGTATGATGTAAAAAGGCATTCATGCTTATATTGAAAATTGTGCATCTTTCTTTTAACATGATGATATTATTTTAAACTCATAAGATGAGATATGTTGTATTTTTTTGGTTGACTTCTTATAAAAATCTCTTTGGATTTTTTATTAGATTCAAAACTATGCAAATATAGCCTCATTATAGTATTTATAAGATTATATGATTTATAAACGTTTTTTATGATAAATAAATAAATAATATTCCTGAAGATGATATTATTAACGTTTATATAAGGAAAAATATTGCTCACATGTATCATCTTGATATATCACATTTATATATAATTAATTAAAATGTTTTCAATCTTCTTTTGCTACATGTGATAGATCATGATAAAGGAGTAAATGAAGTTAAAGAAAACTTCACTGAATGGAGTTATTTTCTACCTTGCGGTCTACTTGGTGAGGAACAAAAAAAATACATGTTAGACAGAGAATATTTGCAAAGACAAAGATTCTCCAAAAGCAAAGGTGGCAGTGGATCGCGATTCAACTTGTAGCGTGAGGGAGATCATTTAAGTTCATTGTAAAAATGATTTAACTTAAAGGGATGAATTCTCCTTTTTCCTCATAATGAAGACATGTTGTGTCCCCACACATACTTACCAGATTGTAGCCCATCAAGTTGACATCAAAAGCTTGTGGTTTGGTTTTACTTACTACACATGGGTATCAATTTCATTTTCCTAATTGATGATGAAAAATAAGAAAAGTTCATCTTTTATATTTTTCTTCCCTCATTGCCGCGATTTGACTAATTTGACAATAAAGTAGGTAGTCGTAATCTTTAAACACCTTGATTTGGTCTTGACTTTCTCTAGGCAACGGAGTTGCAATTTTAGACGGGGTCCAATGAAGCCAATCTCATATAAAGAAGGAGAATGTCAATGCTTTGACATGTTCAACGCGGTGCCAGTTATCAACATTGAACCGTTTCCCAAAAAGAGTGGAGAATGTAGAGAAGAATGGATCATTTACTTTCATGATTTTAACAAGCTGAAAAGTTATAGCAAAAGAGAACTCCGGCAAAAACATGTGGGAGATCTAGAAATTTCATTGACAGATGGTCTAGTATGTCGTCTGGTCCAAAGTTGAGACAAAATGTATACAGTGTTCAGATTTAATTGAAACAACTGAATTCCATTTGAAAGAGAAGGATGAATGAAAACACTATTGAATGATTCTAAATCACGCCAATAGCACTGAGCAGGCAAACTCTGACACAAGTAGACAGACTGCCTGTCGCACATTTATGCAAAACTTCACCCTACCTCGGACCTCCTCACCCTCCAGACGTATCTCACTTCCTGCACATGTAAATTGAGTTTATTCTTGACCTTGACAGGATAAGAATGTGCTCTGCATTTTCTTTTTTTGTGTGTGCTTAAAACTGGAATAAAGTCCTTGCATACAGTCATATGGAAGCAGGGTCTTAGATCAAAGTTCAGCTGACCACATAGATTTCAATTATTTGGAAAATGTGTAGTAGAAGTTTACAATTCTGTCTGGTACACCTTACATTTATTTATTTTTTTAAGAAGAGCAGCAAGAAAGAGTTGAAGAAAAAACATATGTTACAAAATATATTATTTATTTGCTTCAAACGAAAGAAGTAAGCACAGAAACAGGACTGTGAAAATTTCAAGTATATAAATGGAAAGGAAAAATTCCACATAGTTTGAGTGGGACACACTTCATATAGTACGTTGCATGTGTGACGAGAGGGACCGACAGAGGACAAAGAATTATTCATGGATTGCTATTATTCAGTTGCCTTATCTATGCATATGCAGAATAAAGTTTGGGGACTGTAGCCACCGACCAACTGCCAATAGTATTTCTTTCTTGGTTCTCCGCAGTTCGCTTATTGATTGCTTCTCGAGGATCAAACAGACTTATGTCAACGGAGAAAGGTGGCTTGACTTCGCTGGCTTGTTGGCCTACTGGGTGTTAATGAGTTGTGAGTGATCTTCTAGTTTTGAAAAAAAGATTCCCACTCAAAGAAATAGCGAAGTCAAGTTTATGCGGGCTTGGCTGTCACTTGCGTGTCATGTTTCGTTGCATGGTGAGGGTGAGTCGAATTGGACAGAGATTTGTGTACTTACTACACACTATACAGACGATGTACATCACAATCTAATAAGGTAATTACATTTTGATTAAAATTCAATTATCGATTCATTATCCTAATCCTACCTGATATGTTAATTATAAAAGAAAGTGGAAGTTGTGTCAATTTCTGCCACACCATACCGAAAGATATGCTTCACGGCCTAAAATATATCAGAAGAACGACAACATACGCTATTAGCATCCATCGTGTAGCATCTCGTGTTTCATGGAAGGAATCACCGAAGGAGCTAAGGTGGAAGCACCAAAAGCTGCACACCACGTTGCTGCTATGATGGCGCAATCCATCTTGCGTCTGCTGCAGACTTTCGTCTTCAGTTGGTTACTTGTGGTGGTTTTCCAAAGTACAACATCATCATTATAAAATATCCGTCCTTGAATCTGCAGTGAATTTGTGTTAAGTGTTTTACAACATCTGAGCCCTTCATAGCTGCAATTCGTTGCGCCGATAAACATTTGACACGACGCTTCATTGGTATAGATAGACCTATCCATATGGACGAAAGTTGATGGCTGGATGTTTCGGCAGAACTGCAGCTTTGATGTTGGGTACTCCTACTCAAGCTCAATGCAATCTGTACTCAACAAGTTGGGCCTCTAGCGGTGAAAGTACATCTGACAATCCTCTTCTGGCTGCATGAGCCATGAGCCATAAGTGAGTCGAGGTTGTGGGTGGTCTTGATGGGCACTCTGTACCATATAGTAATGATTATTGGCTGCAGGCAGCGGAGGCCCGTATCGATGTTCGTGTCATCAGTTAATGAACTAAAATACTGACGAGTGAACGGACTGGTCAAAGTCAAAAGTCCGCTTCTCCATTACAATAACTGACAGGATTTGGTCAGCAATATCGTACACAAACCCCTTCCCTTTATGTAGACCAAATTGCACGTAAGATTCCCTTGTCTCCTGCCCACGAGAAACCGATGACCAACCCTACCTTTCTTCTACTGTTCAGCAAATAAACATATTCCCTTCCTGTCACAAATGTTTCTTGTTTTCAGATTTTAGCCTTTCAGTTGCCTGCGTCTTTGTGCCTCTTCCACTTGTAACAACTCTGAACTTGGAATGTGATCCAGACGTTTGCATGCGGGACGAAGAAAAAAAACAACACAGCTTTTAGACTTGAACGCTGATTATTCTTCCACTGACTTGACTATTAAAAGCAATTACCAACACTTAGTCCCACAAAGCTAAAATTTACCTCAAAATCCAGGGAATGTCTCTAGACACCAGGCGACATTTGATTTTGTTACCTCGACCATCAAATAATCGGAAGAAAAGAAAGAAGATTGCAACCTAAGGTTTTCATTGGGATGATTATTTGGTTCCTGTGTTGGAATAAGTACCTGAAAAGGCCTGATACATACTAGAATGAAAGTATGAATAAAGAAGGTAGTTCCTCGATGTATCATTCACAACATGAGACGCTTGAGAAGAGTAATGCATGCTGTTACTTATTCTTGGCACATTGAACTTGTATCATGGGGTTACAAGTTCAATGTGCCACTTTTGTAGAAGAGGTAGACTCATAACATACAAAACCCCCAAAATATAGGAAAATGGACCACGAGTTCATCAAGTTGCATCTAAATGAAACGGAGAGGTTGAAATGGAATACCCCAACAATAAGATCACATTGAGAAGTATATCATAATGCACCTCTGATTTCCAGACCAATAGCTAAATTGGTCCATATTTGACCGGAGAATTAAAATGCACCTAACATTAATACTCCACTATGAAAATTCAAAAATCATGAACTTGATTTCTGTCATCTATATCTCATCCAACATAACTCTTTACAAAAAAAACTGCTCTCGTGTTCTTTTCATGATATTTCAAAAAAACATTCATGAGAGTGGGTAGAAAAATCCGTAGTTTAATGTAATTTTAACGCAAAAAGAATATCATACCCTACCTATAGCTATAATTTGAAACATTGATTGTTACTCTAGTCATGACTCATGAATGTGCCCTGCAGAATTTTTTCTATGTTGACAATCTGGCATATCAACAATTTCAACATGAGGTATTTATCTTTTTATGTCATGCCAAACATCAGATACTTGATGGTTATTATCCACCTCCAACTAGGAAAAATTATAGAGCTTCAAATCATCTAATGTATAAATACATTCACATATGAGGGATCAGGATGTAGATGGATGATCAAGAAAAAAAATTTCATTGCTTTAAGAGAAAGAAGATGCACATAAGAAAACAACCGAACTCATGATTAAATAAAAATTCTTATCAAAATTTTTTTGTACATTAAACCATTAGAATGAAACATGATCCATAGTGTTAAAAACCTTCATTTAGGATTTTTTTTACGTAATGTATATAAAATCTATCATCATGATTCATCAAAGATGTTTAATCATAATTCAATTAATAATATTTAAATTATAATTCATGAATAAGATTAAGAATTGAGAATTTAATACTTGATTTTTTATTTCTGGAAACAGACAATTTTAAATTGAGGTGTTAAGATATAATATGATATAATATCTACACATTCATAAAAAAAAATACACAAATGTTGCAAATGTCTGACATATCAAAGGTATTTGATGATTCTTATGTATTTTTTGAAATTTATAGATTAGAACATAGCTTCTAGGGACGTACTCCAAGGAAAAAATTATGAAAAATTATTGTCATCAATATATTTGCACTGAAAATATCATTTCATCAATAACAATATTTAGATTATTATATTTTATCCTTTAAAAGTTGCTAAAAGATGGAAAGGACTATGCGGATGAAATTGTAAAAATAGGTCATTTTAAGATATTAATATCTTTACTTGTGAATACTTCAAAATATCTAATAACAATTTCTCTTTTTTAATGTTTATCAATAATATAGATATTAAAAAATTTCTGTATATATATATATATATATATTGTCAGTCTTATCGAACTTGTAAATGTCACAATCTTTTAAAATGTTGTTATCATCTTTCATGTTCAACACAACACCTCCTACTAGAAGACAACATCATGGTGTAAGTAGAAACTGAACTGATGTCAATACATCCAGATATGATATGCTAACCAGTCAAGTGATTTGAAGTTTACTTAGGTCAGTTTTGTGTTTGATTGTCTTAAAAGTAAAACTTGAGTATGATGACAATCATCCTCATGATCCATCCGAATATCCAATAAATCTAAACCCCAAAAATTCTCACATAGATAAATCTTGGTGTGTAAGTGTACCTTAGTTTTTTTATCATTATTTTTGTGCTCTCTATGATGTGACTTTTCACATTATAAGAACAATACAGAACATGTGTTATACATGAAATATAATATGCTAATCTAGTCAACTTCATGAATGAGAAGTAAAACATAGTTATCACAAAACAATATACTTTGACATATATTTTTTATCATGTCCATTCGTAAAACCCAATTTCACACCCAAAATTAATTAAGAACTTATAAAATTTTATCATTTTTTTTCTTAGTCTCCACAATTTGGCTACTCATTTCAATTACAATAATGTGAAAAAAGATAATAACAGTACAAAAAATCCACAACATTATCTCGAAGTTTGAGAATAATCATAAGTATTACTAGAAGTAATGAATTCACTAATAGAAATTGGGACCAAGCAGTATAAAAAATACTCTATATGCTGGATACATTCATCCATATGTTTTAACGTAGTAATAAACAGTAGAAATATCAAATCAAACGATGATCATATTTGGTTCATCTGGCAAAGTATACATTTTGAATGGTTAAAAAACTAAGGGAGTGGTTAGTTAAATTGGGTTTCAACGATTTTGGTGTTGTTTTAGCAACTTTTGTCATAGATCGAGAACTTGTATTAATAAATGCGTTGGACTCACTATTTCCATACGTGAATATGCTTTTGTGCCACTTGCATATCAGCAAAATTATATTTGCAAAACAAAAGAATAACTTTGTGATTGGCAAAAGTTTTTGGGTGAGTGGGGTGTGCTAGTAAACTCAACGATCATCATCGAAGACTATGACACAAAACTTGTTGCTATGCACGAAACTTTCTCGGCAGTTCCTATGGCTTACATTGAAGATATAAATCTCACTTCTTCTACAATTTATATAATTTTTGCAAGGTTAAGGGTAAAGAAAATTAATTGAGTGATAACTAGCCGCTCCCAAAATTATTAATTTTATCTTAAGTTACTCTTGGCTATCAATGTCCAGATCATACCAAACAAAGGCTAGCATATGATTATATAATGTAAGGTGCACTTCAGGTGGCAAAAAGGATGAGATGAGTACCTAAGAGATACTAATTGTTTGGCATGCAGCCAAACAATAATTGGTTTTCCTTGTTTAGTTGGGTATGGAAATTAGTGGGATCCCCGTTTAGTGTTGAGTGGGAACAGAAATCTTGATTAACAGAGAGATTGGGAGCTTTAGATCCTCGGATAAAGCGGAATATACTGAGCCAAAGAGATGACATGAATGACCACAATGCTCATGTTATTAACTCCAACCCAATAGACCAATGAGTCAGATGTATGAATATTGTGCTTCAACAACAGAAAAAACAAAAGTCATGACAGGATACTGAGCACCTGTATATGAACTCTTCCGCCAATAACTAACTACCACTACCTGTCATGGCAGTCAGCCAGAATGCCTCTGCTTGTTCTCTGTGTTATCCTATACCTGTTCAGAGCTCTAGAACACTACAGTGTGCCTGTCTGTGCACACAGAGGAGCACCTGCCAAAATCGTTGAACTGATTGTGAAGTGGGGAGTCTGAGGACTACAGTAGGTCCCTTAAAAGCAGGACAACATTGTTCAAGGGACTTCACACCTTCGCTCCCTCTCAAATGTCACTTGCCATCAGCTTCTTTCACCGCCTCCGCGTGGATTTCTCATGTCGTGAGTTATAAACACTGAAGGATGAGGTGTTATTCTTCTTCTTCGCATGACTGTTATTAGTGTGCTTTTCATCCTTCTCTGTCAGAGAGATTTTCATGCTTCTAGGAAGGTCCCAACTTTCTGAACAGAAGGAATCGGGGGAGGGACCGCGAAACGGACAAAGCGAGCGCACATGTGGAACACAGCCAATGGTGAGAGCACTCTGGAAGAATGTGGTTGTGGCAATCCCCAAGTGAGCCCACTGGGAGAGTAATACTGCAGCCGACAGAACGCGCGAACGGATCATAATAACGAAAGCGTCCACGAAAGAGAGCATGAGTATCAGGAGCCTAAATCCTCCGCCACAATGATATAAGAAGACTTCTTTCTGTTGAAATTGATAGAATAATCACCTAAGTGTCTATTGACGAATTGAGAGTCATGTGAACTCGTCATGAACTAACACGCGAGAATTCCACTCACTCCTTGTATAACGACAAGAAGCAAAAAGTGGTAAAGCAAAGAGCGCGGATATACCCAAGTGTTGCCCTGTCATTCAGGCATAATATATGATAATAATGATATATGATTATGTATGTTTCAAAATGGTTTTTTAATGTTTCAAGTTTATATTTGCATTATCTCTTTATTTAGATTATCATATAGTCTATTGATGTGTTCTTTAATAATCTATGGCAGTAATTAGGACTTGATTTATAGAAACACAATCATATTAATTTTTTTTCCTTGATTTGATTCAAGATTAGAATTCACGAAGTACAATAGATTTCTATCACATTGACCCAAACTCACATCTACTTTTTCGGATGTAGATTTTCCGACTGCAAGCCAATGGCCTAAACCTGAGATGCAGCATCGTCAAGTTCATCGTGACGGCTCTAACCTTCTACACGTGATCCACTTTCATGCTATCGGGAACATGTTACTTCTATGATTATGATTCTTTCTATCATGCGTGATGCTTATAGTCACATGACTTGATAGTTATAATATTTTATTTGCAAAAGGATATATGTTCCTTTATGATTCTACTGAAACCATTGAATTTTTAAACCATATAAAATCTTTTAACTGGTTGTATACACTTGAATGTGAATGATTGAAGGTAAAAAAGAGTGAGATATAACACAAGAAAGTATAAAATAACCTGTCAATTGATAAAGAACACATGAATTAATGTATGAAAAAAAATATTTACAACTTTACACATGAAATAGAATTTATCCTTCATATCAAGAAATCCATTGCTATTCATTTCATGAATGATAGCAAAATAATATGTGTGTGACAAAGATAAATATCTTTTAACAACCCAATGATTAATAACTCATGTTGATCTATATTGCATAAGAAAATGCAATTCTATCCTACTCATGAAGATGGAAGGAGATGAACCGAATGAGTTTTAATTTTACATATTTTGTTTAGGATTTTGCAAAAATTCATGATCATAAACCTTCATGTAGGAGGTCGAAGACCCTGACCACGGAATAATCTTAACACTATTATATAACACGCCTTGGACTTAAACTCTTCTGCTCTACTTCATTCTCCTAGCAAGCTGAAAAATGACCGGAGCTAATGGTCGTAGATTGGGATCACAGCATCTATCGTATGACGCAATAGTACATTTAGTTACAAGAGTAGGATCAGTTTGAGCCTGTATGTGTATTATCACTAGTTCCACTTGAGAGAAGACGTGGAAGATGCAAGAACGAGGAACCAGTATGACATTTGAAAGCATTTTAAACCTTATCACATCTGCATGTTTTCCTCTTCGTGTTGTCAACAGTGGTCCTGAATTGGTTCTTTGAGTTATTTGCAAGGGGTTTTTTTGGTACCGTTTTCAATCTTTCCAACCGAGGGCAAGGCTCTTGATGTTTCCCGATCCAACTCTGCCCAATGAGCGTAACAGGGCGATACAAGAACATAGAATTCCTATAAGAGACTCTGGACTAGACACATAAATTAAACACTAGCCAAGCTCTAGCAATAAGCGATGGGACTCTAACGGTAACATCCATCATTATCTGTTTGTCGTCCTACGGGACAGGAGTGTGGAACGGACAATCTACTCAGTCACGCTCGGATCTAAGGAGAGGAACGAGAGCGGCGCATGTCCTTCTGCAAAGCATGTGCATACCTCCAGGGGCCAGGCTCCGTCCCTCATGTGCCACGCGCAATCTCTTAATTAAGAGCTTGCGTTCTCGAATGGATTGATTTTGCTAAATTTAAGTCACTCAAATTCGAACCGATCAACACTCCTTCGATGTTACATCTAGCGTTACTCTGTTTGAAGTATGTTCTTGTGTCTTCTAGCAATTTGTACTTGTTTGAAATCGGCCCGCACAGAAATACTCAAAAACCTTCTTTGCCATAAATACTCTGTCAGAGGAGCTAATCTCGCATATCATGGACTTCATCCAGCCCAAAACACAGAGATTACAACCAAGAGGAAGCTTTCAATTCGAAAATTATAACAACTTCCTAAACTTAACTAAAACTTCACATTAGACTCTTTCCTGTATGGCGACGAAATAGTTCTTTCTCATCGTTCTGAGCTGAGAACTGCTTAAATTGATCAGTAGATGAGAGGGAGCAAATTTAGCAGGAACAAATCTAACTTTGCGTGGTCACATGGGCAGCGTCGAGTACAGGACATAACCCAAATTGGAGAATCTCCTGTGGAATAATCTGGTTGTCTTTCATTCCGAGATCCACATGTAAAAATCTCTGAACCGGTGTAAAAACCTCCGATACTACCTTTGTAACCCGCCCAATTATCAGCTCTCCGTATCACAATGTAGAAACCATCCTGCATTTAACACTCTTCCTCGATTTGCACAACGGAAAAGTACTTCAGCTCCACCTCGGGAACAAGACGTGAACCATAAACTCGCCGTCTGCAGTAGAACATGACCTGCGCCATAATGCCCCAGTCCAATTCCATGCCTTCGGATGCGACGAAGTAAATTTCCTCTTGTGGATACGAGCTTGGGAGTTTATTTCCCTATGGGGACGAAGTAGTACCAATTTGCCGTCAATCTGGAAGTGGACGTAAACCCCAAAGTCAAGCTAGTTATGAGAAGGAGGCCTGGGTGTGCAGGTGACCTATAACAGCATGTACAATAAATGGACCATTTGTTTGTGAGGAAGACAAAATGGGGAACGAAAAAATATATTCTCGAAATTACATTTATTATTCCATTTCAAGTACATAGTTCCAGTCTTTATGGTTTGATGTGGCTATGTTATTAGTAATAACACAACATTATGTTATAAGCAATAACTTATTACTTATAAATTCGGTTTTCGTTATCGTGGTTTCCGAAATGAGGATATAAGCAAGTACGAGTCCCTATCGGGGACGCCGGTGAGTGGACATGGCTCCGAGGGACGATAACCACGCCTAACGGTTACCAGGTCGACAGAATTCTGGAAGGCCCGTTGCCACCCGCCGGTACGGGTCGACATAAAATCACGCCGACACTTCCCGTCCGGAGAAGGTACGGACGGCGCGAGGATCTCATCCACGTTTCTGTGGGGGGCTCGGGCATCGGCTCCGTTAGAGGAACGCAACGCATGAACGCGAACGGCTGGATCGCGTTCCACCTCGGAACTCGTCGGGCGTGGAATAACGCGAGGTTCGAGTCCTGTACAGAAACTGGGGCCGTTGGGGGCATCGCGGTCTCTACAGAGCAAGCTAAGCAAGCAACCCTTGGTACAGATCCTTTGGGTTGCCGTACCGCGGTCCTTCGGCCAGGTGGAGCGTCCCCGCTGGCCCAGAGTTTGGCGGCCCTTTGTTATCGGCGTTTCGTGTGATCTTCGTCGATGATATTCTTGGGCTGGGTTCAAAATTATGATCGTTCTTCCACATGGGACGACAAGCCGGAAAGAAATGGTGGAAATGGAGCGGAAGGAGCGGGAGGGAATGTCCTCTGGTGATGTCTTCGAGATTAGACTTACATTAGAGAGGTTTAATTTTAATTTTAACTTAGATCCTTTTAGCTTTTATCTTTCCTCCATTAAAATGATGAACGAAAACTAGATCACCACTTTCCTTCTTGGAGGGAAGGGGAGATCCGGTCAAAAAATTTATCCTTCGGTGTACTGTATTACGCAATCCATAGCGAGCTTTGGCATGATTCGGCGAGCACCGTCCGATGTCGGACGTTTTTCAGTGGAGGAGGCTCGCAAGGATCGGGGACTTGTCCAATTTCCAGCGCATTAGCAATCCGAATAAAACATGACTCGTTTTGTCTAATTCCGGGGACAGAAACTCGATAACCGTCTCGGAAGTGGTCGATCGGTTGGAAACATTTCAGTCCACGAGAAATCCAACCGCTTCACTCATCAGCCAACTGGTAAAGAAAAGTTCAGATCTCTGGCACAGACGAAGAAATGTTCCTCGTCACTCCTTCTTAACTGAAATCATCGACACGGTGTTCGTGGTCGTATATCATTGGGTGGTCACGCGTCTGGTTTTCTCATACACGTAGAAGAAAAGATAAACGGGCCGGGGTTGACATTACGAAGAATGAAAGAACAGACCGATAAAAACGTGGCATTTGCGTACGCGGGTGTCCCTTTAAGCCGGATGCGAATAAACATGATAGTGCCTACCGAGTAGACATTCGGTTTAATATTCGGATGAAATTGCATTTCCGGTTATAACCTTCTACCATTCTCCATCCTTCCGGCTAAAAGGCGGGGAGCCGTACGGGAGCCCTCGTTCGAAGGGGAAGGGTGACACTCAAACTTTCCATTCTGGCGTTCCTGTTCCCGTTCGCACCGGAGGCGTAGATCTTGTGACTCCATCGCGGGGCGGCCACGTGTCCCGGGCCCACACGCCGGGCAGCGGGCGCGGATGTGGATGTGGATGGGGAGGAAGCAAGAGATGGAGTGCCGGATGTGCCATCCATGCTCGCGAGCATTCACAGCTCCCGCACAGCTCGTTGTCCTATTCCGGAGCGGTGAAATGATTCGCGAGATAAGAAGAAGTTGCGGCTCCGAGGGTGTCAGTCCGTAGGCCAGGCCTAGTTCTGTCGGCAAAAGGCCTGGCACGGAAGTCTAAATCGGGCAACAGAGGCGCTGGTTCGAACCCGAGCGAGGGAATACGAGATTCCAAATTTGGTCACACCGCTCGCGTTTCGACCCCGGCCCAGAGCTCGTCCGGCACAAGGCGTCGATGGCCCCCCGGCGCGCTCACTGAACGAAGCACCTGGCGGTTCTTGTAGAAGAGCCTGTGGCAAATGGCAGGACCAGGGGCGGCGGATCTTGCAAGGCGACCTGCCAATCCGACGGCCAAGGGCCTTCGTACGAGGGACGAGAGAGGCCGCGTACGTCGTGGACAGGACGGAGCCGCCTCCTGTCATAAAAGTGATCGACCGTTATTCCCTCCTCCCGAGAGCTCGGGAACCGGCACGTTCCAGTCGGATCCTCATCCAGTCTGCCACCGAGAAAGGCTCCGCGGCCCGTCCCGAGCCTCCGCCGTCGTCGATCGATCTGCGGAATGCCCGTCCTCCCTCGCTACAAGAACGCAAGGGTCCTCGGGCCCTGTGACCCACTGACCGGCCTTGAGCGCCTCAGGCGTCTCTCTCTCTCGGGCGCGGTGCGCGATGAATGATCCGCTCGCGCATCCCGGAGCAGTTCCCAGCCCCGGGCAGCGGGGTGAAAAGCAAGAAGGTAATCCAGGCCCCGGGTTAAATAAGGGCCGAGCTCGAAGAACCGGAATAAGCAATCAGAAATTTCCAGAGGCAGAGGAACGGGAAGAGAAGCGATGAGGTAGTCAGTCAGTCAGTGAGAGAGTGAGTGCGAGCGATGCTCTCGTCTCGTCGTCTTGCGGCGAGTATAAAACGCGCTTTCCGTCAGCCGGATGTCGCCAATCTCGCACAGAGCGTCTTCTTCTCGAGAGCTGGAAGAAAGCCGCGCGTCCTTCTCGATTGCGATTCGATACTGCAGCGTTGCGTTGTCGAGTCGGTGGCGCTCAGGCGTGCAGGCCGAGCGGAGATGAGAGACGAGCCGTGGAATCTGTCGGAGGAGAAGATGCTCGGAAGAAGAAGCGGAGCTCGAGCTTGATTGAGCCCGGGAGTCGGGGAGTGGAGAAGTAGAAGAGGATCAAAGGCTCGAAGCGCAGTGGAGCTGCTGTCTTTGCCTTGCTCCTCGGGGTTGGGTTGGGTTTGGGCGATTGGGGTCGTGGTCGTTGTGGAGACTAGCGCCAGTCGTCGTTGATTCGGTTTGAGTTTGAGTTTGAGTGCGAGTGAGTGAGTGTGAGCGGCGGGCGAGGTGATTTGGGCGGCAATCAGCACGCCGAGACACTGCAGGTAGCCAGTCTGAGGTTAGCCGAGAACGTCCGGATTGCCTCGGGCGCTCTCTCTTGTGCGGGCAATTTTGACCGCGGGTGGAGTTCATCCCGTCCTTCGTTTTCTTTCTTTGTTCTTCCGGCATCTTGGACTTCGTTGAGGCCATCGTTGTTCTTCCTTCGCGCGGGACGCTGCGAGAAATGCCCCTTCTCGACTTTCGTTTGAAGCAGATTTGTGTGCAGTAGGGGAGAGAAGCGATTGCATTGCGTAGATGCGGTAGCGGATTGGGATTGTGTGATCGCCGGACGAGAAGATATAAAAAGCACGGCTGCTGCAGTTTGGAATGGATTTCTGCGAGTGGTGGTTTGAGTGTGCAAGATTGTAAGGTTCCCGCACGCGTGCACAGGAAGAAAGACTGGGTGCTGTTTGTTTTAGAGGGCGATGGGAATTCGTGTGGAGCTACCGAGTATTCGTAGGAGGAAGGCTGTTGGTATGAAGGGAGAAGCGGATAGTTTCGCAGCCGCGACAATTGGCTGGGACGCCGATCTCCGGGCTGTAGATCGGCAATCGCTCGACATAGATATTTCTGAACTTACTCCTCCTCGTATCAAAAATCGTCCTCCCGGTATTCAAACTTCGACGACATTAGCGAATGCTCTTGCGGACAGCCCAGACTCCGGCAAGCATTTAATTTCCCCCTGCTCTTTGGATGGGGGACGTTCCTCTGACCCGGCGTCTCCTCTCTCCTGCTCCACTCAGTCCAACTCTTCTCCGAGTTCGAGCAATCAAGGCTGCGCTGACGCATACCGCCGGCGAATGAAGAAGAGATGCGACAGCCAGGGCTTGAATCCACTGAGCTTTTCATGTAGGGGTAGCCAGCAGCAGGAGCGACCGTCGAGGTGGGATTCCGCGCGTTGGAGTGCAACCTCCGACTTCGGCTCATCCTCGCACGGCAAGAGGAATGCGTGCTACTGCGCTGCAGGGGTGACCGGGGATGTTGCGGCAGTGTGCTGCTGCCCGTTTTCGCTTCTCCATCTCCTCGCTTTGGCCCTCATCAAGCTCCCCACCGTGGCCGTGAGCAAGCTGGTGAGGAAAATCAAGCGCAGAATCGTCATTCGAAGGCGGACCGCTATTCACGAGGACGAGAATGATAGTGTCGTTGCTCCTTCGTCGTACCCACCCTCGAGGTCCAGGTCGTACGAAGAAGGAGAGGCGCAGACCTGGGCGCCTACCTTAGGGTTCGGACACTACGGGGACAGTGAGAGCGGGGAGTACACTCTCGTTTCCCAGGCGTCCTTGCGAGCCGAGATCTTGCCGAAGGAGGCCGCCAGAGTCAAAGTCTGAGCGGGTCCGTGCAAATTGATTGTAGGAATTTGCACAATTGGGAAGGTCTACGCTCCTTCCTGCAATTATTCATCGACATTTTCCAGTCTTGCTCCTCGCAGTTGAACGAGCTAATCCAGCTCGTTCGCTTCATCGATGCTGGAGCGAACTTGAAGTCGTTGCTAGGGGTTGTGAAGCTGCTTTGGGTCGTGAGCAATGGATTTTGATTCGTGGAGCCTAGAGTACAGACGCTGGCCGAGCGGGTCCAAATTCGGAGGGTGTATATAGAAAGGACGTCATGAGAGGATTGTGCAACTCTTGCCTCACTGCGGTGGTGGCGATGGTAGTGATTCCAGGTTGAGCGTTCCGACAGCTTCATTGTTATTTATTCTAGGAGAACGTTCGAATTGTGCTTCGCCTTCCTGGTGTGGAGTGTGCAGAATTGTAAACCTCAAACTCAGTGGTCAACCCGGTTCCAATCATCCCGGCGTGGGAATACAGTCTTCAATTCGCAAGAGAACACGCTTGGCTTTTGTCATGTATAAACAAAGGATTCCCTCTTGATGTCTTCGATGCGCAGCGAATGCCGGACCGGCTGTGTCGATGGTCGTCGCACATCCTCATGTACGGCGACCATGCAGAAGTCGGCATCTGTGGAGGATTGTAGACAGTAGAGTTACCGGAGCTGCGAGGAGAAATCATTTTGGAGTTCTATAGTGAGGAATTGTCACCGAGCCGTGAATCGTGTAGGCAGTCTACATTTTTTGAAAACTATTTTTGATACGAGATTAGGCGATTCTTACAGGGCTTTGTATTTGTAGCGATATATTGTAAGTATGTTCTCAGAAACGGTTCTTGCTCTCAAGAATTGGGCATAGTGTAAACAGCGAGCCAATCAATTAATCAATCAATGGCCATACAATTACCATTACTTCGCTTGTGGTCTGCCCAACAAGCTCATTTCTTGTGAATGTCTGACCATTCTTCCAGCGCTGTCGGCGAGCATGGAAGCCGTGTGCATATGTGGCATCGCCTGCAAGATCTTGCGACCATTTCTGGCTTTCAGTCTATCCCGCGCTCTCTCGAACGCGATCTCTTCTAGCACGAACTCCTGCTCTGCCTTTTCAATTTTGTCCGCCCATTGCGACAACAGTTTGTCTACAGAAAGCTGACCCTCGGGAAGGATCAGCCCGTCAAACTTGTTCTTCTTCTCCGCCGACGGCTGGAATGGCACGATCTCTTTGCCCGTGGTCGATGCGGCGATGCCCTGATTTGACTTGGCTCCCGCCGGCTGCAGAGGCGTCAGCTCTTTGCTGCCTGGAGCAAGCTGGCGATTTCCTGGCTTTAAGGCCTGAGCAGCCAACGGATTCCTCTTGCGCAGGAATTCGTAGGGAGCGGGCTTGGGTGCAGCTTGCTTTTGCGTAGGCAGTGCAGAGGTCGCGCTCTTGTTCGTTTGTTGGGTGTGTTTGAATTCAGGTCTCATCATCTTCGATTTCTGTCTGCGCAGCGCAATTCGACGTTGCGGTGCTCAGAACCCTCGTGCGGGGCCCGAGTTGCGACTATCGCAGGCTCGATCAGATCCGAAAGGGTTCCAGGATTTCGTGAGTTATAACTTCCCGCGAAGAGTGTGCTGCCATACCCCGCAGCCGGTAATAACACTCAGATTCCGCACTCGTTCTCGGTCTCGAGCCGGTTCGACGACACTGAGCAACGAGTTTACCGTTGATCCGGACGAAATCTGCCTTGACGAAGTCCTGCCCGACCCAGTCGCTGACATGTGCTTCCTCCTGCTCTCGGCTCGGCCCTAGTTCTAGTTCCTCGCTTTTTCGGTTGGAGGTGGTTGACCTTGCTTGATTCTGGGCTTGCTGCAACTACGAGTAGGTTTTTGGGTCGATCAATTCATTTTCTCCCACATGTGCTGCTGCTGCCAGCGAGCAACAGCAGGTTGAAGACTCTTCTGCGCCTTCTTCCTCCGTTGCTGCTACTGCCCCCTACGTCTGATATCTTCGTTGCCAGCAGCCTTGGAGAATCTGCTCCACTCTTCTGTTGCCTGCCTGCCTGCCTGCCTGCTTGCCTGCCAGCGACCAGTATGAAAACAATTTGCTCCTGATTTCCGTCTGAGCTTCCTCCACCGCGTGCACATGTTCCTCCTTCCCTTCTAGTACTTACTCTTCTTTCCGGACCTCTTCTCGAGGAGGAGCGAATTGGCCAGAGTTTGCCACGGTTGACTCTGGTTAGTTCAACATCCTGCCTGCAGGTCCTGGATGTTTCGTTTGACCTCTTTGACCGGTAATGGTTTGACCTATTGCTATGCAACTCACCATCCATCATTACATTCATTCATTGCCTTGCTCAGGCATGAAGGTCTTTGTTCCCTCGCTAATCTATGATACCAGTGCTATGATCTAGAACATAGAATTGTAGAGTGGTGAGTGTTTCATCTATCCTCTGTGAAATACTTGCCCATGCCCTAGAGTCCATCAGCTGCCTGTGTCATGGGGATGCTGTAGGACCGTCTAAAGGCCTAGACTTCATACTCCCATGTAATAACCCAAAAGTTTTAATTCGATGTCCCCGAGCAAATATCAAAACGAACACTTAGTTAAGATAAATGGAGACGCATGTAACACTCGGTAACTGCTCAGCATGTTCCCTAAACGTGGAACGAATAGCATCCATGCACCTTTGAGAACCTCGGCTCCACAAGAGGTACGTACATCTAGGGTCCGTTCAAGAGGGAGGGGACCACCGGTGTTGAGATTTCAGCTGCTGCCGAATCATAAGAAATCACCAAGTTGTGCTCGCTAAAGGAGATGCTCTTTCTCCGCTGCTTGTCCCTTGTGGGTTGGAAGACAATCGAGTTGGAGGAGAAAAATCAAACAAGTGTAAGCTTGCGTTGATACTTCTATCCAAAATATGAGTTGTTTAGTTCTAACAAGCCGACGTTTATATTGAATGCTTGAGTGGTGGTAGAGATTTCTTGTGCTTTGGACTCACTCATTCTCTTTTATTCCCCAGTGGTTTTTCCATTTCTTTGTGATTTGTGCAGTTGCGAGTGGGCCCAATAATGCTTGAACTCCGGAATCTGCTCTACCCTGTGCCTGACCTCACAATGCCGGTACATCCCATAAACTATTGTGTCAAATTGGCATACTTCCGCTACCAAGGACTCGATTGGTGATCATTATTCCAATGAGTACATATTGCTTTGAAGGCGAAATCATGAATCTTGGTCTTATTCACGGGGAACTGGTCTCGAGATTTGATTGGCTTCGTGCTCATAATTTAATTTTCCTCATTTTTATTACTTCCTGATCAAGTTTGCATGTCGATGATTTAGTGGTACTAAAGAATGCCAATGAACATCATCGGCATCACGACTCGCATTCCAATTTCTCGTCAACTGCGATCCACACCACATAAATGAACTCCAGTGCACAATGCCACAAATGATGTGCGTCATTGTGACTCCAGCAAAACTCCGATACATACTATATTCGGAAGTCGTCAAATGTAAATGGTATTTGGCTGAATCATTTGCCACTTTGATTGTCAGTACTCTACAAGTTGGGTGAAACTGCTATCACCAACACCCACCCGTCTCCTCCGATGGTCGAGATCGAGATCGAGATCTCCCTACGAGAAGCGATGCGGAAGTAGTTTACTGTAGTTCTAGTAGCGAGTGCAGAATCTGCCATGAGAACAACTCTGACGACACACCATCTCCTTACTTCTTACCAGATGATGATGGCGCAAGTCTCTAGAGATGTCCCCTTCCCTCACTCACACTTCGCCTCTCTGAAGAATCTACCTCGACCAGCGAGCCTCACAGTTCCAGCAAGCTCCATCGATTCCCCACAGCTCGAGCCTGAAGCCTCGAGCCTCAACTCAAGGCCCTGAACTTGTTTGAACAAAACCGCAAGTTGACAATTCGACTCGGCGTCTTGACGTGGCGAATCTGAAAGAGCTTCATTGGCATAGCCCTCTCGAGCTTAGAGGATTGGACGATCCCGAGTCAACTTCCTCCACTATACCGGGTCAAAGCTTATCTGCTGCCCCATGAGCCGAACGACACGAGCCATAGGGCGTGCGGCCTGAGCTTGGAGCAGCTCGATTGGATTCTCCCATCCACAGTACTCGAGTTTGGCCTCTTGGAAAACCCCTCTTGTGCGTGTCCTCGCATTTTGACACCTTCTGCAGAAGCTGCTGCACCCATGCCTGTTCGAAGTTCACTCGCCCAGCAGCTGTGGAGGGTTATTTCTCACTGGTGATCGAAATTCAGTTGGTGTTCAGGTAGTGGCAGGTACTTTCTTACTTACTGCGGTTTCTGCTGAGTTTCGAAATATCCCCCAGGATGCATCGGAGGGGAAGTTGGGAGCTGACAGTAGCTAGCTCTTCACCGTAGACGTGGTACAGTAGGAGGAGGAGGAGGCGTAGGACGACGACGAGGAGGGCAGATCGGAGCCTGATCAGGTGCTGAATGGTTGTGTAGGAGGGTCCCTAGCATAGGACTCGAGTGGCACTCCGGTGCACAGTAATTCGATGCCTCTGATGGTGCAGAAATTCTGATGTCAAACGAAAGCTATAGGACTGACATGTGGTTGATAAAGCTAGATGGGTATCCGCAGAATGAGCCCGTTTAGCCCGAATGCAGAGTAAATTGCTGCATTCGATCTTCAACTCTATCTGATGACATCTTTCAGAAAAAAATGATGGAATTTTCCAGGACGTAAATTATTTTAGTTATTCCTTGATCTCCTGCTCGTTCCTGATCTTATTATAGAGATGACCTCGGTTGTTGCGGCTTATCGCATGTTGGCACTATCGTTCTGCCAAGCTAGGCACTTAGATTAGGACACTAGTACTGAAGATTTTTGATTTGTTCTTACCATTAATGTGTAAACAAGACTCTACGATGGGCTTCCTGTGAAATCAAACGATTAGCTTTCCTACTCTTCTTGCTCTAGAATTTTGGGTACGTTCCACTTTTCTAATTTTATTACATATTTTTTTAGTTTTGTCTGCTATGCAAACAGCTGGTTGTTCTAGAAGCAGTTGTGCAATTATGAAAACTACAGAGAAGCGGAAAAAGAACATATCTCACGACCTCGGATCTCAAAACTCTGATATTCAAAGTTCCCTACCTTAATATAACGGCCATGTTGAGCATGTACCTACTCAGCATTAATCAAACGGTGAAAGTCAGGATACGCATCCTTCGAGGATACATCGATTTATACATCGCCATGAGTTCTGTTTGAGAAAGAATAAGGGGCAATGGACAAGCGTTTACACAGGTTGTTACAACTTCGAGGGCCGAGGCCGGTCGGCGGTTGACTGAAAAGGTTATTTAAGTTTCCAGATCCAAAGAGAGACTTCAGCATATCTCCTAAGACATCATCGCTGTACGCAACAAGTCGTCTTATAAGGCCATTGATTTGGGTCATTTGCTGTAATTTCTCTTAAAGGACTTATTCAATTCTTTCTCGTGGACTTTTCAATAGCTTTTAAAAGCAGTAAGACAAGAAACGATGTTTCATCCTTCGTCTTATGGTTGTGGACTGTTATTTCAAGCTACCACGAAGAAAAAGATGTTGCTCTAATGCACGGGTAGGGAAAGGGGTCGACGTCATCATTGGCGACGATCTTACGAATTCCTCACTTTGTCTGTTCCCACCGTGAAAGGAGAAAGACGACTTCATCATTTATTTGACTGCCCTGTTCTCCTTAGCTTTTCATACGTTGGCTTTATACACACACATGAAGCCATCACTGAGATTTTTCTGATCTCAGTTTCTTTATTTTCTATTGTGGGAAAGTGCTTACTTCAGAATGGGGACAAGATATGGTCAGTGACTACGGAAGTGTCAAACGCGTTGACTCGTGGGAGTCCTCTCTTCCTTGATGCCTGCAATGGTCTGAAAATGAGCCGGAGATCATGTATGACAAGGAGGCTACTGTGGGGTTTTTCTTTTACATGGACCCTTAAAGCACAACAGCGAACCTTTAGAACTGCTTGGCTTTCCAAGAGCATAATCTGCACATGGAGAGACCTCCTCGTCCGTCTCCGTATCTTTGAGGTCATCCACTTGAGGCTGGCTCTTCCAAAGTGTGATATAGTGGGCTCGAACATTTGATGTCTGCGGTCGTCAGTACGAGGAATATGCTGATGTCCATCAACAAGTCACAATGAACTACACAATGGACTGATGAGATTGTACTTGGAGTCACACAAAACAGCGAGACACAAGCTGCAGATGCTCTTTTGGCCAGTGGATTATTTTGCAACCTTTTGCCACTGACTTTGGTCTCTCGGAAGGCAGCACCATTCTTCCTCTTCTTTTCGTGTCAGGCGTCAAACGAAGTAAGCTGCTGTTACTGCTACCTCTTGATAGTGCTCTTGTCATTCCTAGATTTCACATTCTCGAAATTCCTCTTGCTGTTATTGATGCTGCATGGTTCAGATGGATGGCCCGCAGGAAGTCGAAATAATCAACAGTCATGGTCATCTATCTTACTTATAAAGTTGTGGCCCATGCTCTGCGCCTGAATGTACATTTTGGAATAAAATTTTCACCGATGGCTGACCGGCTCGTAGCTTGGATGGAAAGAGGAGGAAGTAGGAAGTAGGAAGGGGAAAAAAAAAAAAGCAAAGGAGAGATTAATGACTTCACTTTCCGATGCATATCATCCAGTCAAAGGTTGAGCTGCTCATCGAGATCAGGACAAATGTGCCAATTTTTGTCTCGCACATACCTTTTGCCAAAAGATTCTTCCGCAGTTAACTTCATAGTCTGATCTGCTGGATGTCGAGCCTCTATCTCCACTTCTAATCATTCGAGAAAACAAGATGTGTTCTTTAGCAAGCATTATAGTGGGAAGAGATGGCCTCTATGTTTCTATATTCGGTTCAGTCAGCTTACTTGCTTACTTGGTTCAGCTCTGCTCAGTCTTGCAGAGCGAGCAGCACAGAGTGCTCCGCACTTTGACGCTCACGTCTCAGGTCAATGTCAATATCCTCTACCATCCACGCGTATTACTTAGCGATCAACTCCACCACAAAATTATCTCTCAAAGACTTTGCATAGTCTTTGAGAGTCTATAAAATATTTTCCATGTACTGATCAACTGGACCACCAAATTATCTCTCCAAAACTTCGCATTGTTTTTGAGAGTCTACGAGTTTTTTTTCTATGAACCATGTGGACAAAGAAAATTTTTGTGTGAAATTCTGAAACTAACCAAAATCTGGGCCAACTCTAGCCACTGTGGTCAGCTTTAGTAGCCACCGGATAGTTTATTCGATTTTTAACATGTTTGATTGAAAAAATCATTCTTTCTTGTGGAGATATAAAATTTTAATCCAAGTTTTATGGAGAAAAAATTTCTGTAGCAAATGTTATTGTTACTATACTATTTGTTACATCTAGTTAAAATTGTTATTACTTATATCAACTTTTGGCAAAACTCATTCAAAATTAATCCAATCCACTTGAAACTTAGATTTAGTACAAAATGCAACTTATGAACTAATTTTTCATTGATATCAAGTTTCAAAATCAATCATCTTGTGATGTTATTTAATAATTCAAATTGCACAATTGAAGTTGGATGTCAAATGTAATTTTGCTTTGCATCTTTGCACCAACTTCAAACAGTCCCATTTTGTGAAAACCAATTCAATTAACTTGAAAATTAAGCTTAGAAAAAAATTTGCATTATAAGCTTTTTCTTTCTTAAAACATATGGATAAAAACTCTGTAACACTCTTGTAATAATCCAAATTGTAGTGTCAAAATTGATTTTCAAATAGAAACACGCAGCAAATATTTTGTAGAATCTTCAGATAGCAAAATCTTCTTCAAAACTAATCTTGTTCACTTAAAATTGAGTCATAGCACATATTTCATATTATAAATTTTTATCTTAAAAATAGATGGATAAAAAATCTTATGAACTTGTAATCATCCAAAATTGTACATTCAAGATTGAACATTAGAACTTTATTATAATTGAATTCTAGTATTAACTTTTGATAGCCAATTTTTTTTGTCAAAACTAATCACATATTTTTTTTGGATCATATGGTTGATATAAAACATAATTTGTAAAGTTATACTTTGATTAAAATAGATACATCAAAAATCTTATGAACTTTTTTGTATTTGTCAAAATTGCACTATCAATTGTAAATTGTACTTTCAACTTAGAATCAAATTTTTTTGTACTCCATTGAATGAATTTATCTCTATTTACATCATTTTTTGAAATTTTTTTTATTTTATTTTCATGTCAAATTTTTTGATCTCTGTATAATATTTTTATCATTTTGAAAAAAAATTCATCATCCATCATTATCTATGAACAGATGGTTAAAACTTTTCACCGTCCTTTGTTTTTGTATTCTTGGCTTGTCTTGATACTTTATTGTTTTATTCACTTCTTTACTCATCATTTGTCATCTTGACACCTCTTTGAGAATTGACATTGATTTGAGCATCTTTGTTGCAATTCTTTATCACAAATCTAAGCATTTGCAGAACAATTTTTTTCCACTTTGGCATCTTTATAACATTACTGCAATATCATTTTGAACCTATTTGTATGAATAATTTTTCATCTTCTTGTTCATCTTGGTTGCAATTTTACTGATCTATTTGAATCTCTTAGTAGCAACAGTAATGCTATAAAAATGATGAAGCTTTCAAAATTATATCCTTGGTTGATAATAATTAACTATAGAAGCTAAAAAACAAGCTAACGCATGACAAAACAAGAATCTTTACAGCTAAAATGATGATTAAGGATTTTACAAAAAATAATAATATAAATAACAATAAAGTATTAAAACATGTATCAAAAGATGTCATAATTTGACAAATATGTGCATTTGTTGCAATATTTCATTTGATTTTGCATCATATGAATGTTCTACAAACATTTGGTCATGTAAAGTAGATGATCAATTGATTTGGGAAGAAAATTAAAGATACTTTGCTTTGTAAATGATTAAGAATATTATTCAAAATATGAATTAAAGAATATAGGATGTGTTTATCTATAAAACCAAAAAATATGAATAATACTATTATTTTAATATTTTATGTGTATGATTTGATTTTATTAACAAAACATTGATACAAAAATGAAAAAAATGTATAAAAATTTGTTTTCAAAGTAGAATAATAATAAATTAAAATTAAATTAATTACATATGTTTATTGAAATTTGATGGAAAAATCTATGATTAAATCAAAAAATTTTTATTCAACTTTTGCATAACAAGTTAAACATTGAAATTGCAAAGATGTTTGCAACTTTTATGTAAAAAATTTAAAGCTTTTGCAAGTCAATGTTCAAACCATGCTATTAAAAGTATATGGATGTTATCATTTTTATTTAACAAGAATGTATACAACTTGATATTTTTGATACAGTGTTTAGAGTATCAAGATAAAGTTCTAGTGTTTATAAGTATAAACAAGATGAGGTGATATATGTTAAATTTAGAAAAAATGAATTGATGAATTGTAAAATGTATTCTTACTTATATCAAAATTACTAAGTATAATGCACAATTGTTTGATGATTTATTAAAGAAGCGGCTAGTTATCACTCACTTTGGGCTAATTAGTCACCTTCGTTTTACTCCTTGCATCAAACATGGCAGATGTGAGCCACGTCAAAGTCACGGCTCCGTGGAATTTGTCGTGACTTGTCGGATGTGTTGATTATGACTATCCACAGTTTGGTGGAGGCGGGGATGATCAGGTGCGGTAGTTCCAGGATGCAACAAGATTGTTTAGGCTGGAAATCCTGGGCACTTCTTAGTCAGTGCATAGAGCTGGACTGGACTAGCCTTCCAGCTTTCAAAGATACTTTTACTTTAAGAATTGTAAGAGCATAAACTTCAGAAACTGTAAGAACATATACCATGGCAGTAACACCTTGTGGGATTTTAGAATCAGACATGTCATCATTGAACTTAGTGAACGTGACATTGGTCCAAATATACATAGGTGTGTGTGTGCTGCGGTCCTACTAGACAAATATTGCACACGAAGTCCAAGGTCTTGACGACAAAGTAACGACAGACGAGCTCCGTGGCAACTATCAACACATGTGTGCGAGTGAACAAGTGTGCTAAGCTACATTCGTGAAGAATAGATGCACTGTGGATAGTCATAATCAACACACACAAGTCGCATGAAATGTCATGGAGGCGTGACCTTGACGTGACTCACGCTTGCCACGTTTGACGCAGAAAGGAACACGAAGGTGTAGTAGCCATGTTAGAAGAATCATAAATTCAACACCACTGGCAAATATAAGTTTTGATCAATTCTAGTATACCGTATACTAGGATGAGGGATGATTAGTACAAAGAAAGAATAACTAGGCCCTATCTTTATTAAACACTATTAAATGTTCAAAAATTTGATATTGTTTTAAAAATCCATTGGTATCAAGATAAATCACATTAAGTTTATATATGATTTTTTTAGCTTGTTAAATCTATCGTTAATTTTGAACTAAGCAAGCTAAAAAGTAGATTCAACAAGTTAATGTATTGATAAAAGTAAATTTAATTTTATAAAATTTTAAAAATATGTCATTATTTTGCAAGAATAACATGAGTAATTTTTATTAACAATGTTGTTATTGTCTATATTATTTTAAATTTTCTTTCATTAAGATTTAATTTTAATGAACTTAATTTATAGAAAAATCCATGTGAAATTAGAGTTATTACATTAATTATAAAAGTTAAAAATTGCAAGATATTCTTGCAAAATTCTACACACAACATTCAGAATTCACACAATAGAAGACAAATAAACATAATTTGCCCTATGGCTATGTGCATGAGGACACACAGATAATATTCGACGCAACAAGTAGAGTCGCCGCGTTAAATAATCTTATAAAGATATGATCAATTTAGTTGAAACTTTAAAACTGATTGTCTCTATATAGAGTTTCACCTCCCAATAGTGTCGCCTCTTAGTAGAAACATACTCCCAATAGTGATTTAAAAGTGAAGAACTATTAGATCGTAGCTTGAAAATCTATCAAATAAGAACGGTACGTCATTATTTTCTAATAGTGACATAACATTTCAAATAGTGACAGTTCGTGGCAAATATTTTGTGAAGAATTTTGTTGAAAATGTAGAAGCAAGTGGCAAATATTTTCCACATGCTTGGATGTTTTCAACAAAATTCTTCCTGTTCATCGACAGAGTTTATAGGAAAACATGAGAGCATTCTTCACAAGCGAGATGTCTTCACTGGCAGATCTCGTAACAAAGTTCGTAATAGTGCTTCGTAAGAAAACTTTAGAGCATTCTTCACAAGCTAGATGTCCTTATCGTAAGATCTCGTGTCATGTCAGTGCGTCAGTTAAGAGCAAGATGTTATGTCATCACATAACTCTCTCTTTCTCTCTGTAGCAGCATGTAAATATAAATGTTTCCTTGTACGTTCTCAAGCTTTCATATCAGATTATATTATGTTTGAAGTTTGTGAATGCTAACTCTCACGAAGGGTTGTGAAATCTGTATCCATGAAGTTGACTTGTCTGTTAGGTATGTCGGCAGAGTATCTATTTCGCCTTGGTCAAGCTTCAAAAGGAAGAGAAGATTTGTCTCAAGGTTCTTTCGGGTGGAGAAAGAATGGGATACGAAAGAAGTTTAATGCTAACATGAATTCAGTGGCTCTAATCAATTCATGAACTACTCAATCATGGTAAAAATACAAATCTAGATGGAGGTTTATTGAGAAAATTGAGCACCTTCAATTTCGTCTTGACATTCAAACGCTTACGCTGACATTTCAAAATCGTAGTGAAACTTGCAAATGAGAAGAACCGCATCAAACACTGAACTTAGAGAAGTTTGTGGCACACGTGGATCACTTTAATGTTAAACATGTGTAACTCTACAGTTCAAACCCTGAAGCTACGAAACCTCCTCTAAGGTACCCTTAATACTAAACCCGGTACGTGTTACTATTGGGAGGTGAAACTCTGTACTATGAACGAATTGTCATCAACAATCCATTGCACGAGTATCTAGGCAACATCCCCTACTAGGGTTACATCTAACAATGTAAACCGACAATCTACTTCGTTTGTAAAACTACTCTATCCAAAGATCTAGAAGAAAATGTAAAATACATCTCATCTTAATTTGAACTAACAAGAACTTAACCGGAACCAAAACAAGATAGAAAAAATACATACACATTTAACTAAAAACTGTTAGTAAATTCTACTTATGCTCTTTATGCCAAAAGATGATAAAGGAAAAACTTATTAAAGTTGATAAAAAATTATTAATAAATTCTACTTATATATCAGAGTCTTGCATAATTGTACAATGTACCAAATTTTTTTACTGAAATAACCTTGTTAAAATATCAAGATGTAATGCTTTGTAACTATCATTGTGAAGATTAATAAACCTCATGTTTCAATCATTAATTTTGCATTGAATTTGCCTAACTATTATCTTTATTGCTTTTGATATCGTTTTGTACTGAGGTTTTCGTTGTGTACTTAGCAAAGTATATTTCCAATTATTGACTTCGCGGTCATGTGGACATACATATTTAGTTATAAATTTTCTAGTTCAAATCTTGTCCATGGTCAGCATTATCATAAATTAACAAAAATTTCATATTGCTTAAAGATTTTCAAACAATAAACTATAATTTGTATTATATTTTAGATACTTGAAAATCAATTTTTCCTATTTCTACATGTACATGTTTGGCTTGCTCACCATCGGATACATGAAACTTTTCTCAATTTTATCATTGGAATCACATAAAATCTTACTTTTCAATAGCATTGGTTCAACTGCAAAATGTTTGAAATCTGTTGCAAGATATAACATGATTTTTTACCATGTTATATCTGTCAAACACACACTATCATTTCTTTTAACTATATCATATAATATTCTTCATCATTTCTACATGAATGATCATGCCATATATATTTTTGATCGTTTTCGAACGTTCCATTTGGACACAAATTTTAATTAAGTATTCAATCAAATTGATTCTTACCAAATGATATTATTGTTTAAATAATATATCATAGTACCAACATTGACCATTTTTAGATTTGATTATATATATATACAAAAAATTATATATATTTCATGGATAATTTTATTTTTTTATGAAATTATCTCACATTCAATCATTGATTGTAAGATAATATTTGACATTGATCATATAAAATGTTGTATGTGAAAACTTTCCCAAAATATATGTCATAAACATAGTTACAATATCCATTTTTGAATATGTTATATTTTAAATGTGAATATTTTAATTTTTTATAATTGTATTGTTATTAATTCACATAATATTTCGTTAAAAAAACAATGAAATTATGAAATATATAAACAATCGTTTTAACTATCTATTTACTTGAGTTCAGTTACATACAGATCTGTATGGGGCAAAAAGATAAACTAATATATTGCATATCAAATTCTTTTATATTGTAATAATAAATAAACTTGAATAAACCAATAATATATTCCCGATTAGTTTCCCCGAGTATTATACAAATGGAATTAAATCAGATGCAAGATGATATTAGATACTTCAGCGATCGCTACTAATTTCAATGATTATAAAATTTCAAACATTGAGTGCATTTTGTAATTTTCATTAGACTTGTGAATTTTTGTCTTTACTTCATTATGAATAAACAATAATTTTAATTGAGTATCATAGAAAAAATTTTACTTCCAATGTTAAATGTAACATATTGTGAATAATTTGGATAATTACAAACCTACTGATATTATATTTGCAAATCATAGAATAAAATCACGTAGTAGCTTTCGTGCAACTCAAATTTGTACACTAGGAAAGTTGCAATCTAGTGTCCAACTCATCCTCGGATAAGGAATTCGAGTTGACAAACTGAACTCAAGTTTAGTTTTGATCTTGACTAAAAGAAGGAAAGGTCCTTTGCTTCAAACCTGTATTTATGTCCGATACCAGAGCTCCACCTGCAAATTCCCGCTTCCTTTATATCTTGATGTGAAATGCTGCTTTCCAGTCCACATTGCAAACGACTTTTTCCTGCAGATCTCACGCGAATCATCTAAAGCTTACCCTCTTCGAGCAACAAGAGAAATGGAACGGCTCTTGATATTAAGAGTTTAAAGTGCATGTGCTCGGTATGAAGACTCCACTACAGCTGTAAACCAATGCCAAATTCATGGAAATAAATTTAAAAGAGACCATTCGAGAATGGATAGACTCCTGATGTGTCTCAACGGAGGATGAAAGGCTCCTAAGTCATTGAAAGCTTATCACTGAGAACTGAACAAACGAGATTTGACGACAGCCACGACAGTGATGAATAGATTTGTCAATGAACGTTTCAGGATAACGAAGTTTCATGAAAGTGACCACGTGGGCGAGTTTCTTTAGACGGGACTCACTACTTCGTTTAACAAGAAATGTGAACCAACCCTGCACTCTGCAATGTGCAATAGCCAAGAGCACAGGACCCCAAATATGTATATCTGCTATCCACCAGATTAATAGAAACATAGTATTTTGATTTTGGAGTGACCTCTACTGTGCACACAAGTGACGGAACCTCCTCATCTAGTGTGGCAAATGGACATAGGACAACTGCATATCTACAAGCTGAGAATAGTAGCCATTGGACACACAAGTGTCCTCATCATATAACTTTGTGTCCTAGATCATGTTACAAACGCTGAATGAATTTCTAGAGTGGCTACCAGCCCAGATTGCCGGGTGCAGCATCCAAACACTGATACTTCACAACTCGCATGTATACCATCCAGTTCGGAAGCTTTCAAGCATCGGCTTTGGAAGCGCACGAAATGACTGGCTGTCCCAGTCTGTGTGCCTTTGCTTGTAAGCGAAGAAGAGACCCAAATGGACTTCAGATTACTACAATGATCAAGCCAAAGAAACACATGTCAAGATAGAATAATGGGGAGGAAAAGTGTAGCGGAAAAACAGTTTCAAACAAACCCTTTCAGACTTATCCTCTAAGCTACTGCAGTCAGTTGATAAAACCAAATGTCCTTGAACCTGATGGACTACTGTTTTGATAATAAGAGCGGGTCCTTCACAAGCCTTACTGACCGATAAGCAAAGTTTGCGCAGAAATTTGTCTTTCGATGTACATGATGATACAAGACTATTTACAGAGCAAACATGAGAGTATTTCCTGATTGCAGCTCACAATTACTGAACTCACTACATACTCATGAAGAAATTGATACTGACACAGAGTAAAGATTGCCATTACCTTTTTCTTTCCTTTCCATCCCTTGCCCTTGTAGCCACCTTTATACTTCTTGCCGAACTTGTGACCTTTGTACTTCTTATGCTTCCCGTGCTTGTAATGCCCATGAGAACTGTGACCATGAGAGCCAACATGAACTTTGCCTGCCTTGTGACCTCCATGACCTGCACATGGTCAAATGCAGAGAGAGGTCAGTTACAACAACATTGCAATTTAAGAATACAAGCCTTTCGGCAGACCAGAATCTTTAAATTGAGGAAAGGAGAAAAATCGATGACCAACATCAACGACTTTCCTCTAATGAACTGTTTTCAAAATAAATTGCATGCACACGCTAGTCCTCAGAACGACATACAGCTTAGGAAAAAAAGTGAAGATATTAGAGGTTCACTTACCTCCCATCATTGGCATGATGCCATAGGGTGCAACAGGGTAACCACTGGGCGCATGTCCTCCGTGGCTGGAGGGGTACGGGGCAGGGTAAGGAGCAGGGTAAGATCCATGTGGAGGGTGTCCGGCTTGTGGGTAGCCAGATGGGGCGGGGTACCCAGTCGCTGGTGGGGGATAGCCTCCCTGGGGAGGAGCATAGTAACCTTGAGGAGGAGGAGGATAACCTTGAGGAGGTGGAGCTCCATAAGGCGGGTAACCTTGAGGAGGAGCCCCGTAGGGTGGAGCTCCGGGGTATCCTCCGGGAGGATAACCAGGAAACCCGTGACCATGTGACCCCATACCCTTATCTGTCATGACGTATTTCCACTTCTGCGAATCAAACAAGATATCCAATTAATAACTCTGCAACGATGGATCTCTACGGCATAAACAGCTACTTCAAATCACATTTTCCCTACCCGTCTCCTCTCAACCTGATGTCTGGAAAACATTCTAAAACATTCTCTTCCTCAGGGTTTTTGCATGATTGTTCAGGAAAACAGCAGTATCATGGGGATGGGAAGTTTCTCTAGATACCAGCAAGAATTACGTATGATGAAGTATCTGATTCAGAAAAATTATTCACTAGTAGACTCAACAAGTGCAGAAACATACGACGTTGTAAATCTAAGCTTATCCACTGACGAGATTACCAAACAGAAACTCGATATATTGGTCAAAACGCAAGTGCTCGCCAAATACTGTTCCCAACTTACAAGTGTGTCGCAGAATCAAATCCTCTGTTGTGGTCCTGTCTAAAATTCAATTAGCTCCAGTTCCTACACCCATCCACAATCGAAAAACATGTCAGCCGCTGAGACATAGTCAACACAAAGGATGAGATCTAAAACCAGGAATTCCAAGATAAGCAGTCCGCCTGACCCATATGCCAAATGATTTCTAAGAAATGCCTTCTCCGCCGCGCCACACCATGCCTTCTACCCACGGCCACACTCAAACTGACTTCATCTCACTACAACGCACGAGCGCATCATAATTCCGGAGCTCAAAAGGGAGCACTCGACTGCCCAACTTTCCTCGATCAGATCCGGTACGAGATCCATCCCCGTTACTCAAATCCATGTACCTGAAACCCTTCTATCTAAATCCTCGATCGCCAATCTATCCTCGAGTTCCTCTGTTCCAAACTTCAGGGACCCATTTCGTTCGTCAATTCCGGTCGGCTCATCGAAATTCCACTCCAAAGCTCCGAGCAACCACACAGGAAAAGAAAACCCGCAGCGTCGACCCCAGGCAGCGCAGGACCAAATCCAAAAGCGAGAGACACAGAGAGACAGATAGAGAGACAGAGCAGCGAGCGTGAGACGCACCTACCTTGAGGTTCCAGTCGAGCAGCTGAGAAAGAACTCGGCGAGTGGCGTACTTGTACAAAGCCGGCCGCAGGCGCGGGTCCGGACGAGAGCTCCGAGGCAGAATGCGAGGCGACAGTGCTCGTCCTGTCGCGCGCGGACCTTCACGCGCCGGGTGCGTCGTTCGCACGCGCCTGAAGACGCGTTGCATCATCACGCACGCACTGTCCGTTTCATCTTTCAGGCCTCCAGATTCTGAACCTCCCCGAGGTTGCCATCTGCCTGCCATAGTCCCCTGCTTCTGACTGAGCTCGGGGCAATTCAGACCTTCCCCGCACGCCATAGCTTCTGATCAGCGCGGACGGCCGATTTCCGAGCCCCGGCGACGGACGTCCAAGTCGTCGCCTGCGTCTCAGAGCGTGACTCTCTCTCTCTCTCTCTCTCTCTAGCGCTGCTGAGCATGAACGATCGAGATGTTGACCCCGGTCCCATAATCACGTGGAAAATCCGGACGATAGCGAAAGGCGACTTTTTGTAGAGCAATTGCAATTTGGTCGCAAACCCATCCCTGAATCCGTCAATCCTCCCCTGAATGTTTACGGCATCTCGTATTGGTCATGTAGGTACGTCCTGGAAGTGAAGGATGAAGGAAGGGAGAGAGAGAATCCCAAATATTATTGATTTGAGAGGAGGTCCGGTAAGATGAGATGAATGGAGTCTTTGAACCAAATGGTGTGAAGGAGTATTACGGAAATTCGCTTTGCGTGTGCAATTGAACCAACTTGCTGAAGGTCATATCTACAATAAAGAAAGGCTTTTATTAGACGTGATTGACATAAAGTGATTATGTAGGAAATTTCAGCTTTCAAAACCCCAAATATCATTGACTTCATCTGACCTGTAAGATCAGATAAAGGGAGTATTTGACCCAAATGAGGTGGGCCATCCGTATTCTGGCCGCATTTGTGGCCAGAATACGGATGTACTTTGTAGTTGCGGACATATGAGCCAATACTGAAAGCGCTAACAAGCCTAGATACGTTATGGAGATTTGGTTTTGGGGAGTGATTTTGTTTATAGCGGAGTTGTTTTTACTGTTCTATAATTACTTGAGGAGTACGGTAAATAGATGAACCCGGCTCAAAACCACAATGCAAATAATCCAACTCGAATCTAGGAGAGAAAAAAAGTCCACTAACTAATGCCAAGAACACTAAAACGATAATAAATAATATTTCTAATGTAACAAACTGAAATATAAATCTCAAGCTAAAAAAATAAAAAATTCTCAACAATAATTTTATGAGACACTCTATTTTTTATTTATCTACTACAAATAAGAAACACATACTTTTCATACTTAACTTTTCTTCCATCACTTACAAATACGTAGAAGAGGCTGTTTCATGACATCATTTAGTCGCTGAGATGGCTTAGATACAAGACATTCAAAATTGGACTGCTAGCGCAAAGCCTCTGATGAATTTGTTGACGGTCCTTGTGCTTATTCTGGAGATATTGAATTGACATCCTTGCATCCGTGATTGAAGACTATGTTTGAAAGGGTAGAAATGATAGCGATTGAGTAACTAACCTTGATATCAGATTGGGTTCAGAGGCTATACACTGGAATGTAGATTCTTGTATGCCTTCCCGACTATCAAAATACCTGCTACACGTGACTCCATTCTTTTTCAGTTTAAGCATGGCAAAGCATTTATTTAAATAAAATAGAAGAAGAAAGATATAGCTCTTTCTGTGGTTTGGATTTTTGAAATGGAGAATAATAAGGACGCAAAGGTCTACTTTGCACTGATCTAGCTTACTAATGATGCATGGTATCATAATCGTGAATACGTTTGTATTTGAGTTTGCACAAGTTTGAGTTTCCCATAATCACAAAGGTAAAGAATCCACTCTGATAAACAGGAAGGAAGTAGTTGTCATAGTCACAGTACTACAATCCATAACATATGATAAAGAAAGAGAAATTTATCTATCACTTGAAGGTAATTGATAAAGTGCAATAAAAGGTTTATTTTGCAGAATATTGTAACCGTGTTTTTTTTTCTTTATGCTTGAGTGCTCATTGGATGTTTTCTTTTTTGTTGATATCATCAATTATGCAACAAGTATAGGGGTTTGCAAGTAAGGAAAGAAATGTAATGAGGAGCGGGGCGAGTATAAACCAAACATGACGTAGCCAACTTCTGAACAACTCATTTTATTGGAGATATGGAAGCAACCAGCCCATTCGTTGGAACTGTGATGGGGTGGAGCATCTCAAATCAAAACGCATGGCCATCTAGTCCTTTCCTTGTGTCCTCAAATGTCTGTTGATTATTTTGTTGAATATCCAACAAGTTTTCTTTAGATTACTATTCGACAGGGGAGCATATGAGACCAATGGTGGTAACTCGGATATGCGCGGATTGCGTTACCTCTGCAAAAAGTGATCCACATTTTTTGAGAATGGGCTAGAAATGAAAAGTTCTATTCGCTAATACAATGACAATGAATTCTGAGGCAATGATTTTTAATGATGGTTTTTTAAGATGCTGATATTATCAGCATCTCCATAACCAATCATTATGTGGATCGTGTCATTAAGCTCCGGGGCACATTCTTCTTCCGATCGATTCGACATCACTGAATTTGTATGACCTGGACGGCTGAAATCTGCTGGAAACACACTACCTAGTTTCCAGTCCTCGGACTGCGAAAATCTATTTTTAGAACATCGATTTCCAATAAAAAAGATTAATTGTATTATTGGGAGCGGAAATTTGGTAACCTGGGTTACCACCCTTGGGCTCATATGTGGATATTTTAGACACTGATGTAGCACAAGCTTTGGAAATATTGTTGAGATTGTGAAGATTTACATCATGTCAATAATGCACAAGGTAGTAGTAGGAAAATTGATTTCTTTGAGCTTGACTGCAATCATGTTTATTTCCAGTACTATTTTAATGTCTGGATATTGGAGCCAAGATTAGAGTCATTTTAAATCAAGATGGATGGAATTATTGTCTTGACGCCATACCCTTCTTCTCCTTACCATGTATTTAAAGCCATTAGACACATTGAAAAAGGTCATAATCTAGTCATTCTCACAGACTGAAAGCTACATGTAGAGGTAGATATCTACAAGGAGACGTATGTAGAAAGAAATGTGGAGAAAGAATAGTAAAAGGAGAATTATAGTCATCTTGACTTGACACCCAGTCAGACCAGATAGAAGGGACTCCCTTGGGCAGATCACGTGAGGTTTGTACGAGCCTACGAAATTAAGTTCTTAGCCAAGACATGTTTTAAGGATATACATTTGGGAATTGGTGTTGTTTGTATCTTTGTGTCCCGATGCATACTGGGAGAGGAGAACAGGTTGCAATTTGTGATGGGATCGAGAATTTTGGAGACCAGTTTTGGGCCGGTGAAACGTGACAGGCGGGGCAGAAAAAGACCCACGACGATAGAGCTGTGAACCGGGTGAACCGGGTGGACCAGGTCGATCTGACCGGCCTTCGGGACCGGGTCAAAGAGGCCAAATTTAATTGCCTTGATGCAAGCACGTCTGGGCGAGGAATCTTGACCGAAAAGGGTCCTGAGCATGGGTCGCAACTTCTGCCCAGCATCCCCTCGCCGTTCTTCTTGCTTGCTTGACCTCCAAGTTCCTGCCAGAATCGTACAACACATTATGCTTGACGGATGCTCAAATAGCCCAGCGCCGGGACTATCATACGCAGTCACATGCGATCTGCTGTGATGAGAGTTTGGAGCTGAGCGCACATTGTTTCGAGTGCAAGTGGTCAAAGGTGGAGTTTGTCTTCTAGCATGCTCTTTTATGAAAAGCATGGAGAGCTCACTAGAACGCACGACTTAAATTAATACAATTCATCTATTACTTCAAATTCAGGAGATAATTTAATCAGTTTTTAACACATAGGAGAACTTGAATCAAACCGGACCCATTTTCTTTTATGATTTTTTCTCCACAATAACTTATTTATTGAACTTAAAAAAATATATTTCCACTAGCATTCCTTCAAATCTCAGAATTGAAACCTGGTTTCCTACCCATGTCATAGACCGGCATATGTCGCATTTGGTCCTATAGTTGTGCAACTGGCGGTAGCGTCCAATCTGATATGCGAACTTTCTGGGAGTAAACTCAATCACACTTGTTGTGATGGTAGCATAGTGCGTTGAGCAATAGCTATGTTATCTTATACCGTGGTCGTTATCCCTAAAAAATATATCTTCCACAAGCGTGAGGAATATCGACGTCCAATACTTTCGTGGTTCTTAACGATCGTGGGTCAAAATTCAGTAACGTAAAAATCAGCCATCGCCGGATGCAAAGTATGGATGCCAACATTTCTTCTTCATCCGCAGTCATGACCGCCCGGTATTGTAGGACTTAATACGCTGAAGTACGAAACCCTCTATCGGCGTAGTACGATTTATTTTATGAGGGAGGTATACAGTGAGTGATTTCACCCGACCGAAATGATAATCTCTCCTTACAAAATTAGCTGCACTTTAAAAGAATATTTCACATTTATAAAGAATATAATCATACCAGCTTACGATAATTCCGTTAAAGTATAAATGGAGAAGTCCTGGATACATGGAAAATAGGATGCTTTGCAACCTCCAGTTGTCTGTTACAGCTGGCAGAGAGACTTTCTAAGGATTGCTGGCAGCACAAAGCAGCCTTCGATGCTTCGAATTCACATGTCAATTGATTAGAAGATCGGCAGAATGTCGACTTACGGTATTATGACGGTGAGCCGAGCTATGGGTTCACATGGCAGTCACGTTCACACTGGAAGATTATGCCGGATCGTGACGAAGCCGATCGATCCCCGTCACAGTGATTGATGTAGGGCTGAAGGTGTAATTTACGTTCAAAGAAATGTCATCGAGAGCCTGCCCGAGCGAGGCAATCGCGAAGGGTTGCAAGAAGGTATCGTCTTCCTTCTCGGAGCCTGTTGCGCATGCATACACGATCGAGCAAGATCGAAGGACGGTGCTGAAGATAGATACTGATGCCCACCGCGTAAGTTTCAAGCATCGCAAGAATTTTTTCTCGAGACTGATGGTGGTGCGGATGTGTCAAATTTGTCGCAAATGCTGGCGCTAACGCTACTTGGAGTTCGGTTGATTGGTTCAGAAGATAGGTTTGGTACAGGAAATTGCTTCTGGCGTGACTTTGTCTGTTCCATCTGTAGGCAAGGTGCCAGAGGGCACAACGATGACAAGGCCGGCATTCAGATGCTCATGGCAGCCGAGCAAGAGGCGCAGCAGATCGTCAATAGCGCCCGGAATTGTGTGATTGATCGACCTTCTTAAAAAGACGGTTCCTTTCATGCTTGATTCAAATTATGATTTTGTTAAAGCATGTTATCTGAGCGTTGCTCAGGTCGCCTGAGCATCGTTCAGATTCAAGATTAAGAACTTGCCTCCTCAGACGTGCACTTCATGGACGCTAACTGCAGCCTTGAACTTGAAAATCGTACTCGTCACTTCGAGAAGTGGGCATTGAATTTGATAAATCTTTCCTTTCACCACCGCCGGAGAGGCGAGCGGCTTGAAATAATATGAGCTGATACGTGCTGGCAGCAAGGGCATCGAGATTGCGAGAAGCCAAGGGCGAGGCAGACCGAGAGGTTTCGCAGTATCGAGCAAGCCGTGAATCAGATTTCCGAAGAAAGCTTTCAGAGGTGCTGTAGAATAAGCTGGTCCTCCGAGGTCATATTGTCGACGCGAAATTTCAAATTGTTGCATGCCTGCCTGCCTGCCTTGCAGCACTCAGTTATGGATAAGATTTATGCGCATAACTCATCATGATTTGTGGTCACCATCAGGCAACTGGAGACTCAGGAGCAATAACCAAACGCATCGAAGCTGACACTCTTCAAAGGCTGCAAGCTTTGACTGCTATTGCAAACCAATCTACCGAGAGGGTGTGTCCCTGTCCCGATACTATTTTCTAACTAGCACTTTTTCCCATTCGTCCTGAGGATACAGAATTTGGATCCTCGAATGTGGAAATTTGCGAGAAAATTTCTCACGGCGTCATCATTATAACGGATGTGTAGATGTTGAGACCCTAAATGTTTTCGCCTGGATACATTTTGACATTCTAGGCATTTCATGCCAGCACGACCCTTCTTTGGGGCATGGCAGTCACATGATCACCACCAGAGGTTCACTATTCGCATACTCGAAACGTAGTGCCTGGACACGGCCGAGCACCTTGTGATATCAAAGCAAACTCAAGATTCTTGCGGTTGCAAAAAACGGTTATGGATTAATTCTTGATTGGATGAGTCTAAATCATCTCAAGTCTGGTGCCGACGAGGTTCAGCTGAATCAAAGCACATCGTAATCTATTTCAATAAATTGTGAGGCTCATTGGTAACTGATGGCAGGTATCCGCACTGCTGGTAAGCTGGGTCACAAGCGTGAAGAACGACTTTGGAGATGACGCGGACTTTGAAGATGACGCGGAGTGACAGAAATTCTCTCCACCAGTCTACTGGTATGGCTTTCTTCAACTCTCTTCAGTACTCGTGACAGAAAGAATATGTTCATAGTGTCTGTGAAGAAGAGGGCAGATACGTGGAGGAATAAGAAAAAGGAAGAAAATTGCTTCATTCAATGAATAAAAATTCCAACTAAAAATAAACCGTGTACACCAAGCACTCGTTCACTCTCTTCTACACTCCACTGGTAATGACGAGACGAGGCAAGGCTTAGGTAGGTGACTCCGCTGCAACAGGAGATGACAATGCAGGAACTGGAGAAGTAACTGAAGGTCAAGTAACACGAGTTTTGAACGAACGACAGTGACAGTTTCAGTGCGGAATCATGATCTCGTTCTATATTCGAATCCTTTTCTACGTATTTGTGCAATCTGTTAGGATTTCGCCCGTTCATGGAAGATCGGATTATATATACACACAGTGGGCATGGTATGGGGTGTCCAGACGGATTTTTCCTTCCTATGGTCTCCACATCCACAGAGATTTTAAACTTGATCTAAAGTCATTTTCTTCACCTCGCGGGCCACGTGCACCTGGTTGGTATGATGCTTTCGAACATGGGTTCCAACCTGATGTCTAGATCAGTCCAAATTATCGTGCGTTTCGATACTGGCTCCAGAAGGATGTCAGCTTGGATCGTTTAACAATTTGAAGCACAAATGAAGGTAAGGTTAAGATGAACAATATACTAGTAGGGTCTACCATAATTTTCCTTTGTCGATAAGTGCTCTATTTCCTCTTGAATACATGCAACGTACGATGCACATAGCTACATGAAGCGTATATTAAGACTTCGAGCGTTCGATTAACAGTGCGCGTGGCAAGCAGTAGTACACATGCGGTATTGGACACTGAGGAACTCTGAAGATTGGCCAAGTTTTAGTTTTCGTGAGCTTCGGGGCAGAGATCGCTAGGCGTAAATTCAACTGATTCATTCGTTTTTTCTTTGTACGACATTGCTTTCTTCGATGGACACGAGTGGAGCGTAGTGCACGAGGCTCTGTAGACGTATACGCCGTAGGGTCGTGAACATTTCTGGACATGTGAAAGAAGGCGTGCTCTAGCGGAATTCCGCAGCTCTTGTTTGAAATAACGATGTTTATGCCTGTGAGCGTCGTGGCCTCAAAAACTGGAAATATATCATGCGGGAAAAGTCAGAAAGTTAAATGATAGAAAAGAAGTTGCAAGCTCTTGATATCCAACGAGGAATTTTGACGAAGGAAACAGATGAACAGAATTCGTGAAAGCTGATTCTTGGCCGGATACGTGCATAGTTGTCTAATTGCGTCTGCCGTTTAGTGAAACAGGTTCCGTTCTCCCACGAATCCAACATACACGAAATGTACACATAAACTCATCTAAGATTCAGTCATTCGTGTGGAGTTTGATGTAACGTATTGTTAATTCAATGTTACGTTTCATAAGAATCCAATACCAAATAAATCAGAAGACGACGATTTATTGACTCTCCACAGTATCCAGTCTGTCCCTGCTGTGTGGCGTATCTCCTCGGGCAAACAACATAAAGTCGTTCATATGGTAAAAGCTTGGTATGAAGCTGTTGTTAAATCAAGCTTCTCTTCCATACGAGCGATTACCAATTAGTTGTTCTCAGATTTATCAGAAGACGACGGTACATTGGCTCTCCAAAATGTCTCTGTCTGTGTTGGGAGGATCTCCTTGTGCAAGCAACACCAAAGAATGTTTTACGTAAGTCCTAAATGACCAGTCCTGTACATCGACAGCCCTTGGGCCGAATACGTGTACCCTACGCTTCTCAACAATTTACTGCACACATCACGACGGACGGAGAGATTTGTCAGTACTGTCGAGCTGAAAATGTAGAACAATATCAAGACCATTTGATAAATAGCAACGTATGAAGCACGAACTTCAAAAAGCAATGTTCCTCTAGACTCAAAAATATGGGCTGCAGAGAATCAGCCATGTTGACTACTGGCAAATCTTGGCTTAGTTCACTAAGACGGTAGTGAAAGCAAACCCTCGAAGTTCTCACGACTCTTGACGCAATATGCTGTTAGACTCCTGTACATGCAGAATGATAAGCATTCCCCGCCCACACGCTGAAAACAAGCATATAGATCACCCTCATGCTATGTCCGTCTTAAAGTTGCACCAGACGAGGATATGTCTACAAATGGCAGAGATTGAGAAGAAACTCTTTGCCAGAATTTCTGGAACACGGTCTCTAGCAAAGGGACTTCGTTTGCTTCCTCAAGTTAACACTTGGATATAGAAGTTCCCAATCCGGGACAAGAAATACCTTCTTCTTGCCCTTCCAGCCTTTACCCCATCCTTTAGACTTCTTTCCAAACTTGAAGCCTTTGTACTTCTTATGTTTGCCATGCTTGTAATGTCCATGAGAACCGTAGCTAGAATGAGAACCTACGTGCACCTTACCAGCTTTGTGTCCTGCCAAGTTGGAGCAATGTTAGGGTAGAGAGAGTACAAGATGTGAATCTCACTCACCAATGAAACTAATTTCGGTAGTTACAGACTAATAGTGGTGTACAGGATACCCTCCTGAGCCAGGTGGCCATGGACCTAAAAAAGAAAAAAACAACCAACCATGGAATACATCAACAAGATTGTGGAAAGACCTCTCCATTACGCCGCTGGCACTAACTTCCACAGCTTTCTGTCAAAGCGTCCTACAGCTGTAATATGAGCACAATAATTTTCCCTATCCTCGAGAGTCATTCTTATTTATGCAGGAAATTGAACAAAGCGATCTGATGACAAGTAAATGACATAGAACGACTGAAAATTCCGTACCTGGTGCTCCATATGGCATTACTTGTGGGTATCCACCGGGTGCGGGATACGGAACTGGCGCAGGGTAGTGTGGTGCTGGAGCAGGGTATCCAGTAGGAGGAGGTGGATATCCCCCTGCAGCAGGGTACCCTGATGGAGCAGGATATCCTGTGGGAGCAGGATATGGTGCAGGCGGTCCTGGATAGGCAGTTGGGGGAGCAGGGTATGGGTTCACTGGTGGATACCCTTGAGGAGGTGCTTGGTAAGACACAGGTTGAGGAGCATATCCTGATGGATACGGGGCAGGAGCTGGTGGATAAGCAGGAGGGGCTCCGTATGCAGGGGGTGGAGGTGGGTATCCGCTCATTTGTGGAGGGTACCCCGAGGAGCTCGTCTGTCCATGAGCAGCACCGTGATTATCCTTTTTCTGCAGCGGGCCAACAATTCTGTTACTGACAATGAAGCAAAGAACCTTGTTCTTTCCATCTTCCAAGTGTACTTTCCCCACCATCCTTGCATGCAGGCCTCGAAGTCCCATAACGCTATTTCGCACTACCATATACAATTTATAAATAAATAAATAAATATATAAAGAAATGCTCGACTGCAGTTAACTATAGCAAAGAATAATTTTAGTAAAAACAGAAAGTTCAAATGAACAGTTAGTCCGACTAAAATGACCAAGACAGTGACTTACGCTTCCGGCGTAATGCAAGATGAGATTCACTTCTCCCGAAGTCCTGGAAAATTACAACCAAAATTATCTTTAAACACCATGTCTCAGTGGAGCATAACCAATGCATAACAACTAGAGGCGAAGCTTTTATCCTCCCTCACTGGCAAAAGTGACTCCAATACACTCATACTCTGTACATATAGCACATATGTCTACAGATACTCCTGTAGATATTGCAGCTACAGAGCGAGACATACCTATAGTTATTTAACTCTAAAATCCAATATCTTACTGATCAGTTCACCCAAGCTCAAAATCGACGTGAAACAACCGGGAAGTCAACCTACGATGCCACCTGCCTTACTCGAACCTTAACACACAAGGAATTCCTCCACATTCCCCCCATTTGTAAACGACGAGAGCATCGAAATGAAACTTCATGCATACAAATCTGTAGAGGACATAGTGTGGTCCAGGTGCACTTACTTCCCGTGTTTGGACTTCAGTGCCCACGCTGTATTATCATAGCCAGAAGACAAAACCCTGTCAAGCAGGACCCTGAGAACAAGGACAGCAAAAGAGAAATCAGGGCGGTGTAAAAGCGTAAGTGTTAAAGGCGGAGCACGGTTGAAGTGGAGGAGAGGAAATCGCAACTTTGCAAGAGGCCTTAGAAGTTTATCAGCAGGTAGTTCCTGGCTGCTGACCTAGTGACATAAGCATTCATGCTCCGCCTACATAAAATATAAACGGGCTCCTTGCGACTGAAAGAGAGAGAATATGGGCAAACAGTTGGTCCATACTTGCAGCTACCGATATGATCGTCGAGAGATACGGTGTTACTGTTCCATACTTGCACATTTATTTCTCGCAGGCCTTCGATGAGAGGTATCTGAAATTTCTCATTAAATGTTGGATTTTTTCCTCCATCTGATTTCATCGGCAAGTAATCGGCACAGGTCCTTAAGTACTGATATCCTCACCTAATTACCTCGTAAAATCATAATGTCTGCGTCTGCTGATGTACAATAATGATGTCGGGCTAAAATCCCATGCCAAAGAGCCCGAGGACATGTGTACAAGATGTCCCAGTACTAAACACTGAAAACAACGGTTGACATGCGACGATCCAGACCGAGTCGAGATTATGAACATACCAGTGTCTGTTCTTGTTCTGAATCTGTTATTTGCGTACTCGACAACTACGTATGGGTCTTGCCTGGAGAACCACTCCTTGTCCGACAAATTCCTACAACCCACCACTGGAGAACAGCACACCAGAACGAGCACTATCAGATAATTGGGCAGGAAGAAGCTGGCATGAGAAACGTAATTGAGAAACCCCAACAACACGCAGATCGAGAGTAGCCCAGCACTAATCATGTGGAACACAGCCCTTCGTATCAAGCATGGCAAAGCTGATTGCCTCCTTCTAAGCAAGGACGGTGTTCCCGATCTCGCTGGCCAGAAAAAATACTTCATATCCGTGAGTTAAAGCAGACCCTTATCCTTTGCTAACATACACTCCAAAGTCCTCTTTCCCTTCACCGCGTCCTTCGAGTTCCCGATTATCAATACTCATCGACTAAACTCATACGGGGATACGATGATTCTGTCACCTCCAACTAAGCGCACTTTTCCAGAAAGAGCTCAGAGAAACAACAGTCGAGGTCCGAAAACTGTGAGGAAAAGCGGACGGGGAAACTCCAGAGATAAACCGCGGAAACATACCATTGACTTCCAGAAGCTGCCCTTGTATTCCTGTGACAGTCTTTGACATCGCTACCAAAACCCACAGCCCAGAAGAGCAGCGATCGAAGCACGCCTGTTCCTTCCTCTCCCTTTCCTCTCACCCTCTCTATCTCTATCTCTCTTTCTCGAAAGTTGAAACGAACGGAGCCTGAATATTGTGCAGCAAAGTGTCGTTGCACGAAACACACTCACTAACACATACACTACGCACAAACGCGCTCTTTCTCGGCAGCTCCTTGGATTATAGTGCGTGAACAAAGTCAACACCACAAATCGATCGATCCAATTAGAGCGAACCTGCGAACCCAATTCTTTTAAACGGCAGGGTCGAGGTCCAGGTCCACAATTGCCGGGCCACGAACACTTCCTACAAAAGCAACACGCGGAGTGCAACGCGTTCGAGTACAATGCTCGCGCACAACATCAATCGCGTCCGAGCAATCGGGCTTCCGCAGAAGAAGAAGAGGCCCTCCACCAGCGCTTCCGTGCAGAGCCGTGTTCGATACGAGGACAGACGGACGGACGGACAGATCGTACTTCGCGCGAAGGAGCCTTCAATGCCCAGACTGGTGGCGTTTAGGGCGAGCGAGCCGTCGGATTTCCACGACCGAGTCCTCCTCCGGACCCTCCCCCAAATCCGCACGTCCGGCGTCGTCTGCCGCTGCGGAAGCTCCCCTCCTTCCTCCATGTTCCGCCAGAGCCCTGACTTTCTTCGTGCCCTGGCCGAGTGCCGCAGCGCCACACTGCAGGCGCGTCTGGATTTAGCGCCCCATTGTCAATGTCCCCGCGGGTTTGTCAGGACCTCCAGTTTAGAAGGTTTGAACTAGCCCTCCCTCCAGCGCCCTCTCCCGTGTGAAAACGACAACTGCGCGGATTTCCCATGCAAGACTCCGACTGGGATAGCTATCCATCCACGACGACGGTGAAGTGACTCGTACTACATCAATTTAATTTCTATATTTATGTTTAATTTAATTAATATTAGAATGTTTTAGCGCTTTTTTCTTACCGGACTCTGCTCGTACGGTACGGCGCCCCACGCAAAGGGTACTCCGTCGGGTTTCTTTACTGAGACGGCCCCTCCCTCCGTCGACCTGTCTCCGTCAGAGCACGTGTCGTTTTCCTGCCCCGACTTTCCGCCTGCCGCAGCGGAATCGTCGCTTCGACGGCAGGAGGGTCCGACTTTTCTCTGTAGACTCTTCCGCTGCCGTCGAGTTCACTCCCGTCGGTCCTGCCGGAAAGCGATCCTCATTGCGACACTGGCGGCGAGAGTCCCAGTAGCTTGCTAACTCTTATCCCCGGTGAACGCGGCGTACCATGTAGATAAAATTGAATGATATTAAATATTTTAGGATACTGCAGTCTACAGGACAAAAGACGGGGGAAGGGGATCTCAATGTTGGTAAAGCATTGAGAATGAAACATTCTGTGCGTGTCTGTCTGTAGGTCATTTGAACCGGTATAACCTGTCCCTCCGGTTCCGAGGGTCTCTACGAGGGACTTTTCGCCACTCGTCCCTTGAGCTTGTGCCATGGGTCAGGATCGTAGAAGTGATCGTTCCACGATCATAGAAGAGAATTTATTCTGCTATGCGTGACAGGGTTGCAACGATGCTGAATGAAGCGCAAAGTATTCTTCTGGTACCTGCGAAGTATACTCTTGAAAACGTCCAGACAATTCACGCTTCATGTGCAGTAATTTGGCGATGAGATGGTCATGAGATATAGTCTCAAAGTCTAAGAATCTCATGGGCGATCCAGGAGGTGTGAAGTCTTCTGAGAGACCCAGCTGAGTCATATAAACTTGTCATAATTTTCCGAGAGCTTTCGGTCCGCATAGACTGCACTGGGCATCGCTGGACCCAGCATTAGTTGCCAAAATCTGGCCTTTCCATACAATCCTCCGTTTACAAGCTAAAATTAGGGGCTGCTTACCGACCTGGAAGCACTTGCGGAAGAGTCTTCCTTTCATTTGTTTGAGGAACATGTGCACAGTCTTTGATCATCTTTCACAAGGCTTCGTCCATTTCAAATTGTTTAACCTCTTACGGACAACGTCGTCGTTTGCATTGGCTTTAGCTGTTGTGTATATAGACGGAACCTCCAAAATCGTTATGGGCTGGTCGAGAATCCAAGAAGTCATACGAGAACTTTCAAGTATATATCAAGTCACTTTGTACTGTTTGGAGGTCGGTCTGTCATTTCACAACAAATCTTTGTTACGAATTTTGGAACCTATACTTGGCTTGGGGATATCCACTCTCATCATAACCGACTAGATACGCTGAAGACTTTCGATACTCGAATTATGGCACAGCCATTGTGTCGAGTCTGTCCGGGAAATCAGTACTGGTACTATAGTACCAGGATCAGTACGATTAGATTATGTACAAGGTTGTATCAGACGCGGATCGGCTGGATATCGAACTATCCTCACTCTGGTTAAGAGACCGACGGCTGCATGAGGGTCAACTCTACATTACACGAATCTGATGACCAATTTCCCCTATTTTCAAACGATCTGACTTTTTATAATGGTTTTATAATGGGTTCTGTTAAGTCCACTTCTGGCTTACATCACAGTCCATCATTCTTGTCAAGATTCTACACAATCTAAAGACTTTGGTTAAATGTTATTGCTGTCCAATCCTTTTGCCATATTAAGTGGTTTGCCCCACTCGATAAATCTTCAAGGATCCATTCAATGTGCAATTCCCCTTCTACGAGGTGTAGCTTGTGGAGGCTACTCATGCGGCATGAGTCATGCCGCCAAAAGACAAAGTAATCATGATGTATATATAAAAAAAGGAAATCTCCACTTACATTTACGAAATCAAAGGAGTAACATAGAGCTAAGATCCAATAGTATCAAAATGGAACTTATGTCCTAATAGATTGGAGATATCTCTATATCTAGTTATAGAGATATCAACAATACAAATACTATTTTAGTATGTGTATCAATTTCCATGGTTACTATCTTATGAATGTCAGTGGCTAGTGTTTTATGCAGAGCAGTTAATACAATTGCATTCATTGATTGGAAAAATTATACATTTAGACAAACAAAATGATATCTTGTCATGTTGTAGGTAGACTCCATCATTCTATCATGAACATATGAAAGTTGTTGTGCTATACTGTAAACTCAAATCTAATTTACTTAGCAAAGTCATCTTCAAAGCATGTGAAACATACATCTTCTGGTGCAAAAATCACCACATACCTCATGTCGACATAGATGAACATACTTCAAATTTCAACAAGCCTTATGATAACTTGTTGCATCTAGACTAATAAGGACGCAAATAAATAAATTTACAATGATTATTTTTCATTTAATTAATCGCAATCAGAAATTGATTAACTTATATCTTCTTCTAAAGATAAAAATTTTAAAGTCAAACGTCCATATTAATCAATCCAAACAGTAAAACATACCAATATATTTCTATGAAGATAATTTAAAATGTAAACATTTAAATGTTATATTTATGACTAAGTTTTGATTGAATTTGAAAATTCATTTTCTCATAATTAATTTTTTTTTCAGAATAGAAATTTTCTATCCAATATATTCAGAAATTTTAAAATTTTTTTGTCATGTAAATTGATTATAAGATGTGAATTGATTTTTGGTCCTAAGATGAGAAGAAAAATTATCTATCAGCAGAGGAATCTTGCAGCTTGCCGTTTTCAAGTCGCCACTCTGATTAATTGCCATTCTTGGAAACCTTTGGATAACATCTGATATTTTCTGATATTTTCTGAATAAAAATTGAAATTTTTTCAAATTTACGGTTGAAGTACAAGTAATGGACTAATGTTTACTATACGTGACCGATAAAAAAAGGTCTAAACTTGAATGATCCGTCTGCATTTGCGGTGAAGGAAATTTGATATACACATGAATTCTACCTTAGTTTGATAGGCAATTGTTTGATCAAACACCATATTGTATTGTTTCTGGAACTAAGAAAAATTGTCAACTAGGCCATTAAGATAAAAGTATGGTACGCGTTTAAAAATTAGATGTGCATAGATGTTTCATCCCTGTTGTAAACATTACACAGCTCGATAGACTTGTAAAGTTTAGATATCCCAATTTTAGTATAATTTCTGTCTATCAAAAATTTGTTAAGACTTCAATACTTATTGCGTACAGAATTTGTACAGTTAGACCTAAGATACTTTGAGTACTCAGTCTAATATGTCCAAACGTTCGCAAATTTACGACCCTTTTCTTGGATACTGCGACTTTCGCATTGATGATAACTATTGAAAAACTTTCTCAACATTTAATAATTGATGCAACAAGGTACTAGAAGCTTCATGCTTATTTGAGTATGCAAGGATTCAAGAGAGCACTCAGACTTGAATGTCTACAACAATCATTTGGAACTCTTCTTAGTTGTTTATGTTGATGGTATGTTGTTGATTGTGGAGGGAGTAAGAGCTCTGAAAAGCGTAAATCTCTGATTTATGCTCGGTTTTATATATGTCGGTACTTGGTCATATGAAGGTTCTTCTTGGCATCCACAATGACAGAAATAGGAAGGAAGTATAATGAAATGAGCCAAACCAATTACATTGAGGGATTGAGAGGATTTTACATAGTAGACGATGGAGGATGCAGAACCTTTCTCTGCCCCCTTGGAACATGGCTGCAGATCAAAGAAGGGGATCTCGATGAAACTAGCAGGAAAACGATTGAAGCCTCGCAGTTCCTATACCAGAGTGCTCTAGGCTCCCTCATGTTTGATATGGTCTGTACAAGACCAGGTATAGCTCACTCAGTGGAAGCTTTAGCCAGATACACTAAATTCCAACTCCATCACACTGGAGTAGTCCGAAGAGAGTACCACGGTACTTGAAAGGCCATTTGAGTACCACTCTTCGTATTTGGAATACAAAAAATACAAGCCCAATTCTAACGACTGGTTGCTTCATTAGGCACACCCCAAACAGCAGTATCACCCACAGAAGCTTCGTGGCCGATGCCTGTTCTACTTCAACTGCCAGCACTCCGAACGCGACGAAAACCAAATGTGGAATGCGTCTTGGCTGGCGAGCCATAAATGCCTCGCCTCGTATCCTACAGAGAGATGTGAGCTCAAAGTATGCACAACAAAATATACTTACTACCTAGCTGACTATCCTAGTACCTGCGGAAACTGGAATCGAAATCAGCCGCTGGAATGGAAACAACGCAACAAGGCGAAGGCAGAGAAGTCGATTCATGTGCAGACAACGCAGAGGGAAGGGAGGACAAGGGCGGCTGTCCAAAATGCTACCAGATGGACGCGTGAAGGCGTTTTGTCAGCCTTTTGAGTACATCCACTTCTTATTTCGTTGGACTTCCCGTCTGCTTTTCGGATCGTGGACTGGAAGGCACGTCCCCTCGAGAGCGTTGTGTCATGGATCTGGTCCAAAGCACCTGTCCACGTCTTGGGTCAAACACGGTTGTACGGATGATGATTGATCGAGAGCAGTATGTCGAGCTTTGTCATTTACGGCGGACTTGTTCTTCCGACGGATCGATTGACCGCCGCCTCTGCCGGCGTTGTATCTTCATCTGAAAACCTTCGTAGAAACTGGCTACGAGCACACAGGATTCGACTGGTGGACGTGTCCCGAGGCAGCAGGACGAGAGAACTTATATAACCTTTCTTGCTGAGCTTCAGTGGTTAGAAAATCCAGTGAGAGAATATATACTACCTTTCTTGCTGAGCTTCAGTAAATGGAAACTTCAGACGGGGAATTTATCCGACTTTTCTTGCTGAGTGTCAGTGCATAGAAAATTCAGACAGACCATTCAATCGGCGAAGAGGAGGGACGAATTTGTAGCGATGGCGGCCTCCACGCTTGGAATACCGGCGCCTGTGAGCACGAGTTATTGTGTTCCAAATTTGACAGAATTGAACTTCGTGGATAAGGCGTTGTCGTTTAGTGGTGCCAAGTTCACAATCAAAGATCCGCAGGGTAATCTCTTGTTTCAAGTGGAGGACCAGTGGCCCAGTCGCCAATCCAAGCATATCGTGTGCGATTCCAGCGAGAAAGCCCTTGTCGTGCTTACTAAGGAGGTACATCTTGCTCTTCCGATGCTTACAATGATCACAGAACGTTTCCTGGAGCGAATCACTCAATTCTCGTACGCATGAAGCAGCAAGGGGAAATTGATGAAGTTCAGTTTCTCCCTCTGTGACTGTACTATCCGCTCATCTAGGTCTCAATAGACCTCGGATCTCCAGGATCTAGCTCTATGGATGTTCACTCAATGTGACCTAGGAATCCTTTCGCGGGGTTTCACTATCTACATCTTGCTTCTCGTTCAAATATAATGGTTCAAACTCACCTGAACTTGGTGAAATCCGACAGGAGTCTAATTCACATAGATGTCTAACTCGTCTGCTGTGCTGCTGCTGCTGATGATGATCAGGAGAGAACGAGGCACGACACATGGGAAGCGACCCGTGCAAATGGTGACCAGGAAACAGTGTTTGTCATGAAGCTGTCAAGTTTGAATCCGCTACATACAAATTTCGATGTCTTCATGGGAAGAAACACTTCAACCAGCAGGCCCGAGTTCACTGTAAAAAGCGATATCAGGAAGTTCAATTACACCATTTGCCACAACGACGTGCCCATAGCCCAGGTGAGTGTGCCTCCGTTGATTCAGTCGGATCTCCGGCCTCCTTTTAGGGACAGGGCTGCATCCATTTCTCTCTGATCTATAATATTGCGGCCTTTCGTTGATGTCAGTAGAGTCAATTGTGTACGCGCTCAGCATTCTTGGAGGAAATCTCCGCAACCTCTCTTATGTACACCGATCACATATAAGTTATATGTGATCAACCATTCCTATATGATATAAGCGTCCCAGTAGTTCATGAACGAAAACAGTTACAAAACTTCTGACAGGAATAAAACCTTCTAGCATGGAAAAATCTAAACTGCAACGCAAGTGAATAGTAGGTTTATGTGATCAACGAGCTCAAGTACATTTCATGTTTCTTGGTGCTGCAGGCTACTCGAAGGTTAAAATTTGGGAAGAATCAATACATAGCGATAATTAAGCCTGGAGTAGACATAGCTTTCATCGCCATGTTGGTGGTGATTATTATGGTAAATTGATCTCATAGGCATATTTTAGCAGATGTTAGTAGTTTTCAGTAGACTGTAAATCTACTGAAATTTAGAATGAATTGGTTATGAATTACGTTATGTTATTAATGAGTTATTTTTTATAAGGTTTATCTCGAGGCCCCAGTAGTTCTAAACTGCCATTATTTAGGGTTTGCATTCAACCCCACTCAACAACATGTCGGTATAAAAATCTTGGAGTGATAAGAAACCTGAGTTTCAGGTTATTTACCACTCCAAGCTTAGGTTATAGTCTATGCTAATATCCCAAATGAGCACAAGGAGTAAACTTGGATTGAAGTCTAAGGAATTGTATCCACTGTATATGAAGAAGGTTCGATGGGATACTTGCTTAACAGTCCAAGTATTAGCCTTACAATTCCATGTTGCTTGATGAGTAAAGTATTAGGAGAACAAAGAGGAGAGAATCATCATGCAAGGAGTAAATGTTCTTCTGTTTTGATATTTAAAGTGAAATATCTACTTGGTGGAAGGAGGATATGACAATATATCAAGATGAGGTCTTGTAGCTTTTGGCACATATTTATGCCAATATTATTTATTTGTATCATAATTTGTTAGAAAATCGACTAATATACTTGGAGATATAAACATATTAATTTGTTTCTATTGATCCAAGTGGCATTAATGGATCAATGGAAATAAGTTGTGTACATTAATGGATGATTTGAATAGTATATGGTATAGAGCTTCGTATAAACCTCAGATTTTAATGAATAAGTTGAAGCTTTTGAACAAAGCACCCACCGGTATATAATGCAAGAACATCATCTTTGATAAAAGTGAAATGGTTGGATAGCTAAAAGGGTTAAAGAAATTGAATGAAATTCAAGATTGAATGAAGAAATTGAAATATCATTATTATTTATTACATAAAATTAATATAAAGATTACTAAAAATAAAAATATAATTTTATTCTATAATTTTATTGATCCGTGTGTTTGATAGATATTACATATATGTGTGTTAGTTATAAACTACATGTCAATAATTCTATGTTCATTAGAAATACACTTTTTATTATCTCTGAAAGTTGAAATTTATCATCTATTTGTTTGAAGAATTTATGCAAAAAAAATATTAATCATTGGAAGTATCTTGTGTTTAGACTTACTTGTCATCTTTGAATGAAAGCGGCCGAGCTTAAAAAAAAATTGAGTTTTTTTATTATGTGATTCTAAATGAATGTGAAATTCTTGACTTCTACTTTTTGTGAAGAGTTTCAAAGGAGGATGGTTAATGATATACTCGTTGTCCGGTGATAACATAAAGTCTATAGCAAGAATTAACACTCTAATTTTTTTATTCAAATTGCATATTTTTTTGTTAGTTGTTTTTATTGTTGGTGGTTTTGCCGGTATAAAAGTTTTGTGCTAAGGATATTTTGTCTCGGCTTTAGCTCTATATTTGACATATAAATGGAAAAAAATTGACAGAAAAACACAAAGTAAAAAAGACAAACAAAGAGAAGACATTAATTTTTCTCAACTTTTGCTTGCTTTGCCGATGATCACAAATATTTCATACTTGTTAAACAAAAGATAGTCGAATAATCCTCCTAAAGAAAGGAGATTTTTGAACACAATATTCAAAGACGAGGCACGGACTCAAAGGTTTCTTAGTAATAAACGGAAGTGAATCCAAGCCAACCAATACTTTTTTTTGACAACTAATGTTATAATGATATTGAAGGTACTTTGCTCTTTACCTGAATGTACTTTAACCTCTACACTGCAAGCCATTATATAATGACCAATCACTATATAAAATGGTGATATTGATTTTAGTGTATATACACCCAACACACACCTACGCAGTGTAAACCGCACACATCCAAGTATACACCCAAGTAACTGCGCAGCAGGGGTGTGTGGTATTTCTTGGGTGTATATCATTAAAACTGCATGGGTGTGTGTTGGGTGTATATACACTAAAATCACTACAGTCATATGAAATTCATTGATTTGCATGTAGAGAAATGAAGAAAATGAAATTTGTGATTTGTCAGTATGAATGTGATCTGAAGAAATCCAATATTACAATGATCTATCTATTTTTTCTTTTTTTATTCTAAAACAAGCACCTTAGAGTTCAAACGTTTCATACGTTTGAGTACTTTTCTTGCCGGACACGCCTATAAAAGTTAACAAAGAAACAAGGGGAATATTTGATCTTTGCATCTGATTAGACAGTAGAGTCTCGAAGAAATTCAAAAGAGATTATTACTTGATATATAGCTTTTTGTGCTACGTTCTGTCATGCTCTGTTCAAGAATTCAATAAGCTCATAAACATAGACAAAGTGCCATTTGATGATTAATTAAAAAAAAAGGTGAGGGATATAGAAAGAAAATAAAATTACATGCATAGTCCAAGATGGCCAAATACTTAGGTGCATTAGTAATATATTCAAGCATCAAAAGTGTGGAAATTTCAAACAAGATCTTGAATGTCAAACAAATAAGACTTTGATCTCATCTTTTTTATTTGAATGATTGATGTATTTGATTTGTGAATTTTGACTTTCATTTAGTTTTTCTTCAAATGACTTTTCACTAGCTCATCATGATTCTGGAAGGTAAGTTTTTTTAATGTGCTCCCGTTCTAAACACGTTCTTGCACAAATTTTTCACTCATCACTCTAATCAATCACACATTTATATTCACGATGATAGTATAATGTAATATTATTTTGATGAAACAAATCATCACACAATAAAATATCAAAATTTGCTTTAGATATTATTTTTTATTAATTTACTTTGACATGTTGAAACATTATAATCAACTTTAATGGTTATCCAATTTACAAAAATGAACTACGGTTAGTTTGATTTCTTCTCAATATATGATAATTGTGGTAACCCACTTTTTGTTTTTTGTCGGAACTAAAACATATTTGAATAGTAAGTACCGCGGCAGCAGCTGTAAATAGTAATCGGTACGCGAAACCAGAGGATCGAGGACAGTCAAGGGGTTTTTGGGCTTAGGCCACAGTGGGCCGCTTGGGACGGAACGGGCGGTTCATGCTGCAGGATCCGCTTCGAGCACCTTCGGCGGTTGATCACTCATAACTTTCTCAATTCGTAACGCCTTGAGTTGCTTCGGGTCTTGTTGCAAAGAGCTCGCAACGCTCGTTCTAACGAGACTAAGAACTTGTGAAACGGATGAGAGGTCACTGAGTTATGAGTGCCGGAAGTTACTGATGGGGGGGGCCTTCGGCGGTAGAGCGACTTTGGCGGTACGCCTTCGGCGGAAGAACCGCCGGAAGATGCGCCTTGGGCGGTAGACGCCTTCGGTCAACGCCTTCGGGTCAACGCCTTCGGCGATACGGGAGAGTGCATTCGGCGGAAGAGTGAAACCCTCATAACTTTCTCAATCCGCAACGCCTCGACTTGGTTAGGGTCTCGTTGGAAAGAGCTCAACGCGCTGATTCTAACGAGCCCAAGAACGCCACGAACGGAGGAGAATTCCGGGAGTTATGAAGGTCGCAAGATACTCAGCTTTCCGCCTGTGCACAGGCGAAGAAAGTTTTGTCCTATGCGCGGACGAAGGAAGTTCGCCTGTGCACAGGCCACCTCCACACGTGCCGCCTGTGCACAGGCGCTTCGGCGTCGGCGGGAAATCCGCCTTGGGCCCTAGAAATGCGCCTTGTGAGGTAGAAAGTGTACGGCGCCTTCTGCGCCAGCTCAACGCCGCGGACGGACAAGTCAGCGCAGCGGACGGACAGCTCAGCGCCGCAGACAACCAGGTCATCGCCGCGGACGGACTGTGGATAGGCGAACGCCTTCGGCGGAAGAGTAAAACCGACATTACTTTCTCAATTCTTAGCGGTTTGACTTGATTCGGGTCTCGTTGGAAAGAACTCGACGAGCTGGTTCCAACGAGACCAAGATCTCTTGAAACGGATGAGGCATCACCGAGTTAGAAGCGTCGGAAGTTTCTGATATGGAGGGCCTTCGGTGCTAACATTTAGAGGGGCCTTCGGCGTTAACACTTAGAGAGGCGGCTTACGCCGCGGACGGACACGGACGGCCTGTGCACAGGCGGGTTGCAAGTAGGCGGCCTGTGCACAGGCAGGCCTTCGGCGGAAGGGTAAAATTGACATAGTGTTTTCAATTCTTAATGGTTTGCGGTGGTTAGGGTCTCGTTGGAAAGAGCTCGCGACGCTCGTTCCAACGAGCCCAAGAACGCCTGAGACGGATGGGAATTTAGGGAGTTAGGACTATCGGAAGATACGTAGACGTTCTCCTTCGGCCCTAGATGTTCGCCTTCGGGGTTACGCTTCCGGGAATTCCGCCTTCGGAGGTAGGGAGATCGACTTTTGTCCGATGCGCGGACGGACGCCTTCGACGGTTGCAGGCCTTCGGCGGAAGAGTAAAACAGTGATAACTTTCTCAATTCTTATCCGTTTGACTTGGTTAGGGGCTCGTTGGAAAGAGCACAACACGCTCGTTCCAACGAGCCCAAGAACGTTGCAAACGAAGCAGGGATCCGTGAGTTATGGGCGTCGGGGTGACTGTTAGAGATTGACAAGGTGTGGAAGTGCGTCTTTGGCGGTTGGACGCATTCGGCGGTGCGCGGAAGGAGATTTCCTCCGGCGAGGATCGGGTGGTCATGAATGTAGAATGTTCAGGTGTGGCAGTGGCGGCCTGCGAGTAGGCGGCTTGCGTGTAGGACGCGTGGAACCCACAGTCCTCGGATTTTGGAGAAGGAATTTTGGCCTAGGTTCAGAGATCTTGCGGGGCCCATATCTTTGCGATGGACGGTCGGATGGATCTGAAATTTTGTGGGGCCGTTGATCTCGGCCGGCCACGCATGCCTGCAAATTTTCAGCCTCAGATCTTGGATGGTAAGGCGCTGGCGGCTCTGTACATTAGGCTTAGGATTCAGATTTAGGGTTAGGGTTAGATTTAGGTTGTAAGTTAGAGGGGAAGGCAGCCGCCGACTCCTCAGGTGTAGGTTCTGTTGCGGCTCGCACCATGGCGTGGTGCAGTGTAGTGCTAGTTAGGACTTAGAAGGTATAAAATAGTTCCAGGCGTTTTGCCTGGGGTTCTTTCCCAAACTCAGAAGTATAGATCAGGAACCCATTTCCTTTGCGTGTTTGTGTCCTTGAGTTCTGTCACCACGCACGAGGAGTTACAACTTAGCGTTCCGCATTTTGTAGCTGAAGGCCTTCGGCCGAATGTTCAGAGCTAGTACATTGGTTAGAGACTTGAGTAGTTCGGATCTGCACCTGCGGGTGACTGCCGATGCTCAGAGCCAGTGACTAGTTAGATACTTGAACAGTTTCGCCCCTACACCTTCGAGTGTTTCTTTCTGATTGTACTCCTTGGGATTTTTCCCCTGAATGCCAAAGTGAAGTTTTTGCTACTTCGTGTAAACCTTGGTTGTAAATTCAGGTTACGCTGCAGCAGGTGCCTTGAGGGTAACCCCTGTAGTATTTCTGGGAATGACAAGTGCCTGAGAATTCAAACTCTTCAATAGACTGTTGTTGTGTTACTGGAATGTTTCTCAGTGAGTCCTTCAGTGCGGACCTGTGTTCTCTGCGCGTTTTGTGAGTTGAGAGTGTTGTTCACCGCGTATGAGTGACTTCGATCCGAAGTAGGCAGTCCAAACCGGGTTTCCTACACTAGCAGCAAGCTAGTGGAAGTGTTGTAAAAGCCGGAGTTGGAAGTCACTGCCCGCAGCTTTGCCGAGTGTGCTCGTGAGAGACTTTCCCCCTGAAATCTTGAAGTAGAGGTCCTAACGGATCTCTGGGTTGTGTTTCTGTAGTTTCAGGTGTGTGTGTGTGTGTGTGTGTACGCTGCACTGTGCGACCTCCGAGTGCGCTCCGAGTGGACACTTGCAGTATTTCTGGGAGTGACAGTCGCCTGAGAATTCAAACTCCTCAATAGTCTGTTAAAACGTGACACTTTGTACCCTGTGTGTTCCTCTGTCCCTGTGGGTTCGACCTTTCTACCACTATATTGCAGTTTTAGCCTTTAGTGGGTTATTACAATAATATATCATGGAACTACCTAAATCTTCTAGATGATGATATGTCTTTGAAATTTCCAAACTTCTAGAATTTTTATTTGTCATTAAATCAACTTTAAATTTAGTCTAACCAATGAAATGTTCATTATTTAGTCAAACCAATCAAAATTAAAAAATCGTTGTCTTAAAATCTAGAATTTTATAGAAAATAAAATATTATTTTTAAATCAAAATTATTAGAACTAATTATTTCAAAAATATAGATGTTATAATTTAATTTGATTATAACTAGATAAACCTAGTTATAACTAAATTAACTATGATAAACTATTTGGCTACATCTAACTAAACTTTCGCCGGCCTTCGGAAAAACGCAGAGCTTGAGATGGAAACTGGGTGGCTGAATAGGTCTTCAATTGGGTTGAGTTTGGGTTGGATTTGACCTTCAACCCGAACTTGATCCAAAAAATCGGATTGGATTCCGATCGATTTGGGTAGATCCAAAAACGAGTATCGTGGAAGAAAAAGATTTGTATTTGAGTACGTCCTAACTTTATAGATATTTTGTTCAAATTTGAGATTCCTGGTGAAAGATTAAGCTCGTATTAGCTGCCTAATAAACAATCATCAACAAGTAGAAAGTAGATTCGACTTTTCCACTTGACAGGATCAAAAATATTTTTGAATACAGATTTTTCGCTCAACTTGGATCAGTTAGTAACCATAGGAACTTTGTGGCAGGCATTGTAAATTTTTTTCATCACTTACAATTACACAAGCTGAGAGAGTCTACAACAACACAATTATTGGCCAATCCGGATCCGGTGAGCATCGTGAAAGAAGAAAATTTCAATTTAATTTGAGCTCTGGGTAATTAGAGTCTTCTCCCGCAAATTAATATTGGCTAACACGATAGCTCTGCATTTTTGCAAGTTTGGATTTTTTTGATTCATCAATACGCCTACCAATGTTGCAAGTTTGTTTGGAGTAGTATCATCGTCTTCAACTACTTTCCGTCTATTACCATGATGAGCTCAAGTGCTGCCTCCTGCTACTGCTGTTGCCACTTACTCTAATTTGTGGTGAGCACTTTCGTCAACGGACAAGAAATCGACTAAAGCCGTTACAACACTCGGGGTATTACCAATCTCGAGCAAAATGTTTTCCGAGTAATTGACACTAGCCAAGGCTAATGCCCCATCCTGTTTTAAGCTCTCATGATGTGCCAACAATCTCACTAGAGGTGTGACTACATGAAGAATTTAGGTGATCCTTTACTTATTTTCCTATTGTTCTTTTATTTTTGGTTGTCTTTTCATGAGTATTGCTAACTTCCTCGCAACTTGCTTTCTCATTAAATCCACCTTAACTCTGTTAACCAACATCACAAGCCTTCTTAAAGCCTTACATCCTCTTCAATCTTCAATCTAACCTCTCATGAAAGCGTGCAAAGATTTCCAAAAGCATGTGCAGCCCAATTTCTTGCCCCTAGAAATTTGTCAGAAGCACTTTCACGGAACCTATTATTGCAAAAGGATACTGAACTCTGAGCTTATGTGAGCTCAGATCTGTAGGTCGGGACACAAAAGTGACAGTAGCATAACCACCAACATCTTAGTGACACCTAAAATTGCAAATTTGTTGCTGTTGGTGAAATTATTCAAGCTCTAGAACACGCAAGACATCACGAAGGTGCTCCGTATATTTCTTTGTGCTCAATGTGATCAGCTTGTGCACGGTGTACTAGTGTGTCTTCTTGTTCACTACAAAAATTTTTTTTTGTATTTTTTATAAATCATTTCAAAACACTTTTTCTAAACATGATAGCACTCAAAGTCGTAGGAGCAAGAGAGTGCCGTCGCATAGCAATCACATCGCGCTCGCAATTGAAAATACACATAATGGCCATCCATGAACGCGGTATAGAAAGAATGTCTTTTGCAATTGCACTAATTCATGATCTTTTCAGTATTTGAGCGGGTCAATTGTAAGATCTTCACATTGTTAGGACAAGTATCTGTCAACCTCATCATCTGTTTCATTATTCGCATTACAATGAACAAACATGCCAAAAACTATAGTTGGCTATTGAGGTTCATGTGACAAAACTGAATTGATCTAATCAGCACCACATAATATTTTTATGTGGTGCTGATTCACTCACCAACTTTTTCAACAACGTAACAGTAGCATTGATCAAACCTGGATAAAGCAATTTGAACTTCTTCTGCTCAAGGTGTGGTTTTTTGAACCTCGGATCCAAAATTACAAACATCATATAAACAAAAAAATCATCAGTGAACAAATTGTACTTGAAAAGAACTTGGTGTGCATTGGACAAAGCGTTATTCATTAGATTCAGATTGTCAAGAATAGTCACATGTTCTTCAATATACGAAAAAAATTCAACAAACATAAACATTACAAAGGAGAGTGTTGGATACTTCTCTTCTAACATTAATCTTGATGCCTCTTCAAACCTTTTTAAATGATCGCACATGCTTTGAAACTATTCCAATTCATCATCACTAAGCTGCAACTTAGCCAGCTTGATGTTTCTGATTTGACTATCAGTATGGAGCCAATTCTTGAGGCCGTTCTGAACTTTAATTACTCTTTTAACCATATAATAGGTTGAATTCCAGCGGGTTGAGATATCCAAAATCAGCATCAGATTTTCATAATTGGCAACATTTCATTGCCCACAAAATTGCTTTCTTTGCCGAGGACTAGACGCAATTTTTTCACTATAAACGAAGCTTTCAGATAAGGTTACAGTTTTATTGGTTGAAATTTTGTCATTGATTGAAATATCGTCAGTTTTGTCCAAAAATTTTAAAAAAGCTTTCATTGAAAGATTGATAATGTGTGGTAATTCATTGGATTCTTGAATTATCTACATTTCAAACCTTTGATATTCTTTCACGAATGCAATAATCATCAATAGAGTTTTCTAGAGCTGACATTAGATAGTTGTTGTTTGAGGCATTGTTCATAGTCAAACACCCAACATGTCTGACAATTTCATATTACTCCAATGTTTGTTGGACAATTTCTGCCATTCCAACTTCACTGTGATCAGTCGTGTCCGTAAAACTCAAAAGTATTAACTGAAAAATCCAGTCTGGTCCAACAAATTGAATGATTATATCCAAAAAAGAGAATTAGTTTAGAGATGTGCACATATCTAATGACATATAGGAAAGATCTCATATTCATTTAAAAAATCTGATTCAACAACCTAACTAACAAGGGTCATTTTATCCAGGCCAACAACTTCACTACTAAGAATTAAGTTGTGGACTATTTGAAACCCTCTATTGTTGAATTGTGTCTGGGATGCTGACAATGACAATGATCGCTTAGAGGTTTTCATTGTTGACAACACTTGAGTGTAACACACTCTAACCAAACAAACAAAAGGTAAAAAGCAATGGACAATGTCAGCCAAACATTTCAATCATTTTGGGAAGTTTTATCCCAAAAAAACACAACGGGAGCAAGAAAAGAAGAAAGTTAAGAATGTGCATCATTTATCAATCAAAGCTTATTAACAAAATTAGTTAGTTCAGAATTTATTAACAAGAGAATTTTACATCATTTCGACTAAAGCTAATAGCTTATCAAGTTCATTTATGGCAATTTCTACTAAGTTTTATTATTCGGGAGTAATATTTGACAAAATTATTAGATTTGTAACAATTCTAGTAGCGAGCAAGTATCTCTGAATGATGTAGCTTGGAAAAAAAATTGATAAATTCATGATAATTTTATGAAAAACAAACATATCTTGCACTCAAAAGAGTTTTAAAAAGTTCAATATAAAAACATATATTCATATTCTTAAAAAACAAGATTGAGAACTTAATGAGAAGTTTCTCGTTTGGGCTTTTCAATAGGAAACCATCCCTCAAAAAATTAATGTCAACAGAAAATTGTTTGCTTCGATCAAAACATAAACAATTAAGAAGACAAGAAAAAAAAAGACTGTGACTTACCTGCACATAAGAAGTGAATAGTACATCAATGATTTGTGTAATAACCCACCAAAGGCTAAAACTGCAATATAGTGGTAGAAAGGTCGAACCCACAGGGACAGAGGCAACACACAGAGTACAAAGTGTCACATTTAACAGACTATTGAAGAGTTTGAATTCTCAGGCGACTGTCACTCCCAGAAATACTGCAAGTGTCCACTCGGAGCTCACTCGGAGGTCGCACAATGCAGCGTAGTTCACTCAACACACACACACACACACACACCTGAAACTATCGAAACACAACTCAGAGGTCGGTTAGGACCTCTACTTAAGATTTCAGGGGGAAAGTCTCTCGCGAGTACACTCAGCAAATCTGCGGGTAGTGACTCCCAACTCCGGCTTTTACAACCCTTCCACTAGTTTCTGCTAGCACAGGGAACCCGGATTGGACTTCCTACTTCGGATCGAAGTCACTCACACGCGGTGAACAACACTCTCAACTCACAAAACGCGCAGAGAACACAGGTCCGAACTGAGAGGCTCAACTGAGAAACGATCCAGTGGCACACCATAACAGTCTATTGAAGAGTTTGAATTCTAAGGCACTTGTCATTCCCATAAATACTACAGGAGATTGCCCCGAGGCACCTGCTGCAGCGTAACCTGAATTACAACCAAGGCTTACTCGAAGTAGCAAAACTTCACTTTGGCATTCAGGGGAAAAATCCCGAAGGAGTACAATCAGGAACAATCACTCGAAAGTGTAAGGGGGAAACTGTTCAAGTATCTAACTAGTGACTAGCTTTGAGCATCGGCAATCACCCGCAGGTGTAGATCCAAACTACTCAAGTCTCTAACCAGTACACTAGCTCTGAACATTCGGCCGAAGGCCTTCAGCTACAAAGTGCGGATCGCCAAGTTGTAGCTCCTCTTGCGTGGTGACAACACTAAGGACACAAACACGCAGAGAAAATGAGTTCCTGATCTGCACTTCCGAAACTGGAAGAATCCCAAGGCAAGACGCCTTGAACTACTTTATACCTTCTAAGTCCTAACTAACACTACACTGCACTACGCTACGCGCCTGCACGGAACCACGCTACACTACACTCCGCAGAACCTGTGCTTCGCCTTCTGCGCGACGGACTGCCGCGCACTAGCTCCCTACCCTGCTAGTCTTCGGCTCGACTGCGCAGTCCCAGCCGCCGCAACACCGCAGAAACCTCTGTCTCGAGGGTGGTCATGGTGTCCAGCGACTTCGACAGAAACGAATCCAGCTTCTTCGCCACTCGTCGCCGGCTCCGACTGTCACCTGACACCAAACCCGCCGCACGAAGCTCTAACTCGCGCAGTGTGAGTTTCTCCTGCGCCGCCACTTCCCAGTGGGTGTAATCTCTAAGACAATGGTTGACTTGCCTCGCCAACTCTTCCTTCGTGCGATCTGCCTCCCGCCGGCGATCGTCTTCAACTACAACCAACTGCAATTCGGCCTCCGCACGCTGCGCTCTCAATTCCCCGCACTCGGATTGCAGTTTGCGGATTAATTCTTCATCCGCCTGCCGTGCGAGCTGACACTGCTCTAACAACCGTGTCTGTCGCACGAGCTCCTCTGACAAAATTCGTTTCTGAGCCTGCTCAGAATCCAGCTCCTCTACGAGCTTCGCCTTCTCCTTGGCGAACTCCTTTGCCGCCTCTTCGATCTTATCGTCCTTCGACTTGTCGAGGACCCTGTGCATCTTTCGAGTGAGATTAAGATGGTCCCACAGGCACTCATACTTCTCCCGCACATCCTTAAGTTTCCGATCCACACGAGTCAACAACTTGCTGGTGTAGACTTTCGTGCGAGTTCGCCTACGCACTAATTCGACGTAGGACCCAAGCTGGCGGGGGTCTGCATACTTCTCAACTTTGGGATCAAAATACCTCAACAGAGGTACCACCTGCTCGCAAAGCGCCGCCGTCGGCGTGCCTGCCACTGATTGTCTCTCCTCCTCACTTGATTCCGATCGCGACGCCGATTCCCTCGACCCTCCTTCTTTGCCATCCTCCAAATTGAGGATTTCGGTTGCCACTGAATTCTCCGGCGACTGTCGCAAGTGTGGCTACGAAATGTCTGCGTCGTCTGCCACCACTGTCACCACGGTAAACCACGCACACGACTGGGACACGAAGTTAGCAGCCGCATTATGGGCATACCGGACAGCCTAGAAGATTACTACCAAACAAACACCATACTTTTTGGTGTACGGTCAACACTCGATCCTGCCAATCGAATTCGAAGTACCCACCCAACGAATATTGGACTTGAGACGGGTGAGTGCGGAAGAGAGTCAACTCTACAGGTTGCAGGAAGTCATGGTACTGAAGGAGAGAAGACGAGAAGCCGAAGAACGCACCAGGCGAATTCAGTTTCGCAGAAAAAAGAGGTATGATCAGAGGATCAAACAAGTGCTCCTCCAGAAAGGCGATTTGGCGTTGCTCTACGACAGTAGGCATGCCCGATTCCCAAGCAAGCTACACCTGAGATGGATGGGACTCTATAGAGTCATCGAAATCTTTCCGAACGGATCCATCCAACTTGCGGACTTGACGGGAGAGTTACTAGGCACCCGAGTGAACGGGTGGCGTTTGAAGAAATACCACGTATGAGTGTTTGCGTGGGCGCTCACAATTGAGGAGGGGAGCATGTGGTAACCCACTTTTGGTATTTTTGCGGAATTTAAAACATTTTTTGGAAAACTGTACCGCGGCAACAGTGTAAATAGCCATCGGTACATTAAAATAGAGTGAAACTGGATGATCTTGAAGAATCTCGTACAATCTCGTAGAATCTAGGAGTTGGGCGCAATGTCTGGAACAGGCGCCGCCCTAAACGAAGGAGTACCCCTTCGGCGAAGGGCGCATAATCCGCCTTCGGTGATACGCCTTCGGCGCTAGAGGAATCCCTCAGAATCTATGCAATTTCCAAACGCCTTGACTTGGTTAGGGTCTTGTTGAAAAGAGCTTGACGCGCTGATTCTAACGAGCTCAAGAACGCCCGGAACGGATCAGGACTCAGGGAGTTGTGACGGTCGAAAGATACGAAGACCTTCGCCTACGCATAGGCCAGGGAAGATCGCCTACGCATAGGCGAAATAGGGTTTGACGTCGGCGGGGAGTCCGCCGAGGATTCCGCCTACGCATAGGCGAGGAGGACTTGCACCTACGCATAGGCGAACGGAGATCGCCTACGCATTGGCGCTTCGGCGTCGGCGGGAAGTACGCCTTCAGCTCTAGAAATCCGCCTTCGGGGTTGGAACTTGTACGGTGCCTTCGGCGCCAGCGCATCACGGTTAGACAAGAGCGCCGACGGAGTAGCAAAATCCGTACGGACCGTACGGACTGTACGGACGGAACGGACGAGTGCGCCTTCGGCCGGTTGGAATTTCGGAGACAAGAGCGCCGACGGAGAGGCGAGAAAGATGGACAGACTGGACGGAGTCCGTTGACCGCGGTCAATGCCTTCGGCACAGCCGCCTTCGGCGCTGCGCCTACGGCGAGGGACCTGCGCGGACGAGCGTCCTGTGTGCGGACGGATTTTGCCTACGCAGAGACGAGCGCCTACGCACAGGCGGATGAAGTTCGACGCCGGCGGAAACTCCGCCGGGGATTCCGCCTACGCAGAAGGGAGTTCGGTTTTTGTCCTATGCGCGGACGAACGCCGTCGGCAGAGCGTGACTAGCCAAGTTGAAGTACGGAGGAATGTAGCGCGTCGGCGAGAAATCCGCCTTCGGCGCTGCGCGACCATGGCCGCGGCGTAGTACGCTGGCGGAGTTCAAATTGCCAATTCGAGCGTGTGAGTGAAGGCGCGTCGGCGGAGCGTGAAGCTGAGAGTGAGAGAGAAGGCCGTTATACCTTGGAGCCGGCGCAGCCATCAAGTGACTCGGCTTTCACGACCGAGAGCCGACCATGACCCCCTGCGAGCGGACAGAGGACGCGCCATTCTTGAATTTGCGATTTCAATTTCTTGTGCGAGCTACGCGCGTCCACCTTCTAGCGGAGAGACGTTCTAGACACCACCGCGCGGAGAGTTACTCGGTGGCAGGGAGAGAATTGAGTGCGCGACATTTGGAATTGAGAGAGATTAGAGTTTGCAGAGGAAACAGAACCGCGAGCAAGAGGCTCTGGCATAGCAGAGAGAGAGGTGCGCAAACCAATTTCAAGAACGCGATGTCGACATCGGTGAAGCTGCGGATGGTGCCACTCAAGCTCCCGCAGAATGGGTTGCGTGCTTTTGAGGACCGGCTGATTACAAGGAAACTCAAATTCTTGCTGTGGGGATGGAATTACGTGTGCGCAGACATGGTGCGCGAATGGCTGGACGAGGAACGGCAGCCTACGCGCGGATTCAGTCCGCATGTAGATCGATGGACTGTCCGTGATTAGGGACAGGCATTGGGAAGGTGTGCAGGTGAGGACGGGTACCTCCTGTTCGACAGTGAGAGCGTCAAAGTATCGAAGGCGGACGAAGCCTCCTTCGTGGAATTGTTCAAGCGGGAGAGGTCCTACAAGAACGGGTACAGGACCCAGGACTACAAAGATCGTTTCCGCTGGACCGTAGCGATGGCGCTGCTGCAACTGTTGCAGCCGCACTGCACTACGTACATCACGTTGTGGCAGGTGTCCTTCGTGGAGCTCACATTGGCTGGAGCTCCAATTCACTGGTCGCGTATCCTGCATAGGGTGATGCGACAGCATGCGTTTGAGGAGCGGGGAGGAACGCTCAATCACCTCTCCCCCTTCTTGATAAACTTTTATCGGTCGATGAATTGTTTAACCGCGGCCGAGCGTGCTCGATTTCCGCCATTGTCAGTCGACCATCCCGGGAGGTATGTGCGGGATAACGAAGTAGATACCGACGCGGAGGACTCACCGACTTCCACTCCACCGGGTCAACAAGAAGCGAGGAGAGACGCATCCGCAGCGCGAGTGCAGCGGAAGCGGAGATGGAGAGAGGAACCGGAGAAAGAGCAACATCAAGAATCAGCTGCTCTCACCCGGAAGCGGCCACTGCACGAGGTCTGCAGCCGGCCGAAGCAGAAGGCGCGCAAGCTTTTGCTACCTGCCAGCAGCGCGGAAACGGCGACGATCGCCACAGAGAAAGGAAGTCCATCTCCGGAGAAGGATGGGACTGCGCAGACGGCCGAGGGGTCGGTAGACCACCCTACGCCTTCGGCCGAGGAGAGACGACCTTCGGGTCAGGAAATACGTGCGGCGTGGATGAGTGTGCCGCCTACGCATAGGCGACTCCCTGTGGATAGACGACCCCTTGCGGACGTAGACTTGTGCCTACGCATAGGCAGAGAAAGTTTGCCTACGCATAGGTGGGTGCCTACGCATAGGCAGGACTCACCCCCGGTGCAACGCAGGAAGGGGAAGGAGCCGGTGGAAGATCCGCCTTCGGTTCAAGGGCCTTCGGGGCAAGGCCCTCCGGCGATGAGATCGCCGGGATATGCGCCTTTGGCGCCAGGGCCTTCGGGCCATCGAGTTACAAACAGAGAGCCGGCGGGAGCCGCGCTTTTGGCGGGAAATCCGCCGGAAGCCGCGCCCTCGGCGGAAGAAGCGCCGGGAATTGCGCCTACGCGTAGGCCGGACGCATCCCTGGCACAGGACCAATCGGTGGAGCGGATTGACTGTCCGCAGGGTGAAATTCGTGCGCGCGATGCACAATCACACCCCGCGCAGGTACATTCCGCGCGATCGCCTTCGGCGGTAGACGCCGGCGGCGAAGAGGTTACGGTCGCGGCGGGACAGGGACAGGCGGACGATGCGAATTTGGCACGGCCGCATTCACCCACCGCCTTGGACATTTTAGCAGGTAGCAGCGAGGCTGCAGAAGCGCTAGCGGTGACAGAGGACGCAGACATCTCGCAGCCCCACACAGGCCAGTCGCCGACGCATTCAATGGCGACCGAAATCCTCAATTTGGAGGATGACGACGAAGGAGGATCCACGGAATCAGTGTCGGGATTGGGATCCACCGAGGAGGAGGAGGAAATGGTAGGCGCGCCGACGGCGGCGCTCTGTGAGCAGGTAGTACCTCTGCTGAGGTACCTGGATCGCAAGATGGAGAAGTACGCGGACCCTCGCCAGCCTGGGTCCTACGTCGAGTTAGTGCGCAGGCGAACTTGCACTAAAGTCCACACCAGCAAGTTGCTGGCCCGTGTGGACCATGAACTTAAGGATGTGCGGGAGAAGCATGAGTTCCTGTGGGGTCAGTACAACCTCAATAAGAAGTTGTACAAACACTTCGACAAGACGAAGGATGAGAAGCTGGAAGAGTTCGCCAAGGAGAAGGCGAAGCTCACAGAGGAGATGGATTCTGAGCAGGCTGAGAATCGAATTTTGTCAGAGGAGCTCGTGCGACAGACGCGGTTGTTAGAGCAGTGTTAGCTCGCACGGCAGGCGGATGAGGAATTAATCCGCAGACTGCAGTCCGAGTGCGGGGAATTGAGAGCACAACGTGCGGAGGCCGAATTGCAGTTGGTTGTAGTTGAAGACGATCGCCGGCGGGCGGCAGATCGCACGAAGGAAGAGATGGCGAGGCGAGTCACCCACTGTCTCAAGGGCTACGCCCACTGGGAAGTGGCTGCGCAGGAGAAACTCACACTGCGTGAGTTAGAGCTTCGTGCAGCCGGGTTGTTGAAAGGTGACAGTCGGAGTCGGCGGCGAGTGACGAAGAAGCTAGAATCTTTTCTGTCGAGATCACGGGACACCATGGCCACTCTTGAGACGGAGGTTTCCGTAGTGTTGCGGCGGTTGGGACTGCGCAGTCGAGCGGAAGACTGGCAGGGTAGGGAGTTAGTGCGCGGCAGTCCGTCGCGCAGGAGGCGAAGCACAGGTTCCGCGGAGTGTAGTGTAGCGTGGTTCAGTGCAGTGCTAGTTAGGACTTAGAAGGTATAAAGTAGTTCAAGGCGTCTTGCTTTGGGATTTTTCCAGTTTCGGAAGTGTAGATCAGGAACTCATTTTCTCTTCGTGTCTATGTCCTTAGTTCTGTCACCACGGTAGAGGAGCTACACCTTAGCGATCCGCATTGTGTAGCTGAAGGCCTTCGGCCGAATGTTCATAGCTAGTACATTGGTTAGAGACTTGAGTAGTTCGGATATACACCTGCGGGTGATTGCCGATGCTCAGAGCCAGTGACGAGCTAGATACTTGAACAGTTTCCCCCTTACACCTTCGAGTGATTGTTTCTGATTGTACTCCTTCGGGATTTTTCCCCTGAATGCCAAAGTGAAGTTTTGCTACTTCGAGTAAGCCTTGGTTGTAATTTAGGTTACGTTGCAGCAGGTGCCTCGGGGCAATCTTCTGTAGTATTTCTGGGAATGACAAGTGCCTAAGAATTCAAACTCTTCAATAGACTGTTATGGTGTGTTACTGGAATGTTTCTCAGTGAGTCCTTCCGTGCGGACCTGTGTTCTCTGCGCGTTTTGTGAGTTGAGAGTGTTGTTCACCGCGTGTGAGGGACTTCGATCCGAAGTAGGAAGTCCAAACCGGGTTCTGTGGTACCCCACTTTTGGTATTTTTGAGGAATTTAAAACATTTTTGGAAAACTTTACCGCGGCCGTAGTGTAAATAGCCATCGGTGGATCAAAATAGAGTGAAACTTGAGGATCTCGGAGAATCTCGAAAGATCTCGTAGAATCCAGGAGTTGGGCGCAACGTCTTGGACAAGCACCGCCCTAACACGGGCTCTGAAGGAGTAACCCCTTCGGCGCAAGGCGCGAAATCCGCCTTCGGCGCTAGAAGAATCCTTCAGAACCTGGTCAATTCCCAAACGCCTCAACTTGGTTAGGGTCTCGTTGGAAAGAGCTCGACGCGCTGATTCTAACGAGCCCAAGAACGCCACGAACGGATGAGGACTCCGGGAGTTATGAAGGTCGCAAGATACGTAGATTCTCGCCTACTAGTAGGCGAGGAAAGTTTGTCCTATTCGCGGACGAGAGAAGTCCGCCTACGCGTAGGCGAAATAGGGTTTGACGTCGGCGGATGTCCGTCGCGAATGCCGCCTACTCGTAGGCGGGGAGGACAAACACCTATGCACAGGCGGACGAGCGAAGTCCGCCTACGCACAGGCGCTACGCCTTTGGCGGGAAATCCGCCTTCGGCTCTAGAAATGCACCTTCGGGGTTGGAACTTGTACGGCGCCTTCGGCGCCAGCGCAACAGCGCGGACGGGCGAGGACCCAACGGAGTAGCAAAATCCGTACGGACTGTACGGACGGAACGGACGAGTGCGCCTTCGGTTGGTCGGGGTTACGGAGACCGGAGCGCCGACGGAGAGGCGAGAGAAATGGACAAACTAGACGGAGTCCGTTGACTGCGGTTAACGCCCTCGGCACAGCCGCCTTTGGCGCTGCGTCTACGGCGAGGCACCGGCGCGGACGAACGTCCGCTGCGCGGACGAACGTTTGACACGCGGACGGAATTCGCATACGCGTAGGCGAGCGCCTACGCACAGGCGGATGAAATTCCGCGCCGGCGGAGATTCCGCCGGGGATTCCGCCTACGCAGAAGGGAGTTCGATTTTTGTCCGATGCGCGGACGATCGCCTTCGGGGGAGCGGGACTGGCCAAAGATAAGTACGAACGAGTGTAGCGCGCAAGGCGAGAAATCCGCCTTCGGCGTTGCGCACCCATGTCCGCGGCGTAGTACGCTAGCGGAGTTCAAATTGCCAATTCGAGCGTGTGAGTTAAGCTGGCGCGGCCATCAAGTGATTCTACTTTCACGACCAAGAGCCGACCATGACCTTCGACAAGGAGACGGAGGACGCCCCATTCTTGAATTCGCGATTTCACTTTCTAGTGCGAGCTGCGCGCGTCCACCTGCTAGCTGTTAGACACTCTAGACATCGCCGCGCGGAGAATTACTTGATGGCTGAGCGAGAATTGAGTGCGCGCGAGTTAAAGTTGAGAGAAATTAGATTTTGCAGCGGAAGCAAGAAGCTCGAGCAGAGCAGAGAGAGAGTTCTTGCGCAGGCTAAGTTCAAGAACGCGATGTCGAGGTTGAACAGGCTGCGGATGATGCCGCTCCGGCTTCCACAGAACGGGTTGCGTGCTTTCGAGGAGCGGCTGATTGCAAGAAAACTTGATTTCTTGCTCTGGGGGTGGAATTACATATGTGTAGACATGGTGCGCGAATGGCTGGACGCGGAGCGACAACCTACGCGCGGATTGCGTCCGCACGTAGATCGGTGGACCGTCCACGATTGGGCGCAGGCATTGGGGAGGTGTGCCGGCAACGACGGGTACCTCCTATTTGATAGTGAGAGCGTCAAGGTGACGAAGTAGGACGAAGCGCAATTCGTGGAATTGTTCAAGCGGGAGAGGTCTTTCAAGAACGGGTACAAGACCCGCGACTACAAAGATCGTTTCCGCCGAACTGTAGCGGCGGCGCTGCTGCAATTGTTGCAGCCGCATCGCACCTCGTACATCACTTTGTGGCAGGTGTCTTTTGTGGAGCTCATCTTAGCCGGAGCTCCAGTCCACTTGGCGCGCATCCTACATAGGGTGATGCGACAACACGCATATGAGGAGAAGGGGGGAACTCTCAATCACCTCTCCCCTTTCTTGATAAACTTTTATCAACAGAGGAACTGTTTGACCACGGCGGAGCTTGTTCGCTTTCCGCCATTGTCTGTCGACCATCCCGGAAAGTATGTGCGGGATAACGAAGTCGACACCGACGCAGAGGATTCACCAACTTCTACTCCACCGACTCAGCGGGACGAGGGAAGAAGCACACCCGCAGCAAGAGTGCCGCGGAAACGAAGATGAAGAGAGGAACCAGAGCAGGAGCAACATCGAGAACCAACTGCTCCCATACGGCAGCGGCCACTGCACGAAGTGTGCAGCCGGTCGAAGCAGAAGGCGCGCAGGCTTGTGTTACCAGCCAGCAGCGCGGACACGGCGACGATCGCCACGGAGAAGGGAAATGCGTCCCCGGAGAAGGACGGGAGTGCGCGGACGTCCGCAGGAGCGGTGGACCACGCTACGCCTCCGGCGGACGAGTGACGGCCTTCGGGTCAAGAGTTACTACGTGCGGTGCGGACGAGTGTGCCGCCTACGCACAGGCAACTCCCAGCGGATAGGTGACCTCGTGCAGACGTGGACCTCTGCCTACGAGTAGGCAGAGACAGTCCGCCTACGCACAGGCGGCCGCCTACGAGTAGGCAAGATTCACCCCCGGTACAACGTAGGAAGGGGAAGGAGCCGGCGGAAGATCCGCCTTCGGGTGAAGGGCCTTCGGGGCAAGGCCCTCCGGCGTACAACGCGCCGCGATTTGCGCCTTCGGCGCTAGGGCCTTCGGGTCAACGAGTCATCAGCAGGGAGCGTGCGGAGGCCGCACCTTCGGCGGGGATTCCGCCGGAAGATGCGCCTTCGGCGGTAGGGCCTTCGGGCCAAGGTACATCGGGCGGGCGGCCTTCGGCGATAGATGCCTTCGGCGCTACGCCTGCGGCGGATAAGGCGCCGGGAGTTGCGCCTACGCGTAGGCCAGACGCATCCCTCGCGCAGGACCGATCGAGGGAGCAGGACCTAATGGAGGAGCAGATTGTACGTCCGCGGGACAAAATTTGAGTGCGCGATGCACAATTGCACCCCGCGCAGTCACATTCCGCGTGAACTCCTTCGGCGACGGACGCCGGCGGCGAAGAAGCGACGATCGACCCACGACCGGCGAATGCTGGGGATGTGGCACGGTCACATTCATCCACCGCCTTGGACATTTTAGCGGGGAGCAGCGAAGCTGCAGGAGTGCCATCGGCGGCAGAACCCGCAGACCACTCGCAGCCCCACTCAGGCCAGTCGCCAACGCAATCAATGGCGACCGAAATCCTTCCTTCGGATGATGACGAAGGATGATCCACGGAAGTAGTGTCGGGATCGGGAGACACCGAGGAGGAGGAGGAAGAAATCGTTGGAGCGCCGACGGCGGCGCTCTGTGAGCAGGTAGTACCTCTGCTGAGGTACTTGGATCGCAAAATTGATAAATACGCGGATCCTCGCCAGCCTGGATCTTACGTCGAGTTAGTGCGCAGGCGAACTCGCACTAAAGTCCACACCAGCAAGCTCGGGTGGACCGGGAACTTAAGGAATTGCGGGAGCAGTATGACTGCTTGTGGGGACAGTACAATCTCGTGCGGAAGGCGCACACCTACTACGACAAGTTGAAGTAGAGACTTGAAGAACTCTCCAAGGATCTGGTGCAGACCACAGAAGCGCTGAATTCTGAGAAGACTCAGAATCAGGTTCTGTCAGAGGAGCTCGTGCGACAGACGCGATTGTTGGAGGAGTGTCAGCTCGCACGACATGCAGATGAGCATTTAATCCGCAGGCTGAAGTCGGAGTGCGGAGAATTGAAAGCTCAGCGTGCGGAGGTCGAATCGCAGTTGGTAGTAATTGAAGACAATCGCAGGCGAGAGGCAAATCGCACGAAGGAAGAAATGGCGAGGCAAGTCACCCACTGTCTCAAGGGCTACGCCCAGTGGGAAGTGGCGGAGTAGGAGAAACTCACACTGCGTGAGTTAGAGCTTCGCGTAGCCGGGTTGTTGGCAGGTGACAGTCGGAGTCGGCGGCGGGTAGCGAAGAAGTTAGACTCTTTTTTGTCAAAGGCGCGGGATACCATGTCCACCCTTGAGACGGAGGTGTCCGCGGCGTTCCAGCGATTGGGACTGCGCAGTCGAGCGGAAGACTGGCAAGGTAGGGAGTTAGTGCGCGGCAGTCCGTCGCGCAGGAGGCGAAGCACAGGTTCCGCGGAGTGTAGTGTAGCGTGGTTCCGTGCAGGCGTGTAGCGTAGTGCAGTGTAGTGCTAGTTAGGACTTAGAAGGTATAAAGTAGTTCAAGGCGTCTTGCCTTGGAATTTTTCCAATTTCGGAAGTGCAGATCAGGAACTCATTTTCTCTGCGTGTTTGTGTCCTTAGTTCTGTCACCACGCGAGAGGAGCTACACCTTAGCGATCCGCATTGTGTAGCTGAAGGCCTTCGGCCGAATGTTAAGAGCTAGTACATTGGTTAGAGACTTGAGTAGTTCGGATCTACACCTGCGGGCGATGTCCGATGCTCAGAGCCAGTGACGAGTAGCTACTTGAATAGTTTCGCCCCTACACCTTCGAGTGTTTGTTCCTGATTGTACTCCTTCGGAATGTTGCTCTGTGAAGTTTTGTTACTTCGTGTAAGCCTTGGTTGTAAATTCAGGTTACGCTGCAGCAGGTGCCTTCAGGGTAACCCCTGTAGTATTTCTGGGAATGACAAGTGCCTGAGAATTCAAACTCTTCAATAGACTGTTATGGTGTGTTACTGGAATGTTTCCTAGTGAGTACTTCCGTGCGGACCTGTGTTCTCTGCGCGTTTTGTGAGTTGAGAGTGTTGTTCACCGCATATGAGTGACTTCGATCCGAAGTGGGAAGTCCAAACCGGGTTCCCTACGCTAGCAGAAAACTAGTGGAAGGGTTGTAAAAGCCGGAGTTGAGAGTCACTACCCGCAGCTTCGCTGAGTGTACTCTTGAGAGGCCTTCCCCCTGAAATCTTGAGTAGAGGTCCTAACGGATCTCTGGGTTGTGTTTCTGTAATTTCAGGTGTGTGTGTGTGTGTTACGCTGCACTGTGCGATCTCCGAGTGCGCTCCGAGTGGACACTTGCAGTATTTCTGGGAGTGACAGTCGCCTGAGAATTCAAACTCCTCAATAGTCTATTAAACGTGACACTTTGTACCCTGTGTGTTCCTCTATCCCTGTGGGTTCGACCTTTCTACCACTATGTTGCAGTTTTAGCCTTTAGTGGGTTATTACAGCGAGCCGTTAGCTGTCTCTAGCAGAAAGGAAGTACACCACGATGGAGAGAGAGGCGTTGGGGATGGTGTACTCATGCAAGAAGTTTAGACACTACTTAATCTGCTATGAGTTTGTGTTCCATGTGGATCACTACGCCTTGCAGCATCTAGTCAAGAAAGCAGATCTGTTTGGTCGGATAGCCAGGTGGGTGCTGTTGCTGCAGGAGTTTACCTACACGGTACAGACCAGGAAGGGGGTGCATCACGAAAACGCAGATTACTTATCCAGATTATGGACCTAGCCTACCGAGGAGGAACTAGTGGATGACTTTCCGGACGATCAGCTGTTTCAGCTGTCCGCGGGGCATGAGTCCTGATATGCAGAGTTGTACCGGTACCTGCTCACGCTTCAATGTTCCGAGGGCATGGACTTGGAACAAAGGACTGTCTTTATACATAAGGCTGGCCCGTACCAACTCCAACAAGGAGTTTTGTTCAAGAAGATGGCAGACGAACGTTTGTGCAGATGCCTGGAGGAATCAGAGGTTCCAAGGGTAGTAAGCGCGATGCACACCGAAGATGCGGGTGGTCACTATGCCACCCGGAATACATTCACGAAGATTGTGAATGCAGGATATTGGTGGCCGACCATGTTTAAGGATGTTCTTGACTACATTCGCAAGTGCGACAGCTGCCAGAGGACAGGGAGACCAACGCCAACAACACGGTGGCCCCTGACTCCCATCATGCCTTTAGCACCTTTTGAGAAGTGGGGCATCGACTTCGTAGGGCCAATACAACCGGTGACTAGAAACACACGAAGGCGCTACATCCTGATAGCAACGGACTACGCAACCAAGATGGTGAAGGCCAAGGCCACTCGAAGGAATGACGCAGCCACGGTAGCAGCCTTCCTGTTAGAATCGATCATCACGCGCTACGGATGTCCTTTAGAACTAGTCAGCGACCGAGGCACACACTTTTTGAACCAGATAATCGAAGATCTGACACGGCATTTTCACATCAAGCACCGGAAGACTACCCCATACAATCCCAAGGCGAATGGATTGACGGAGAAGTCCAATGGTCTGTTGTGTAAAATCCTGCTCAAGGTCACGGTAAACCACGCCTACGACTGGGATACGAAGTTAGCAGCTGCATTGTGGGCGTACCGGACAGCCGAGAAGATTACGACAAAACAGACACCATACTTTTTGGTGTATGGTCAACATCCGATCCTGCCAATTGAATTCGAAGTACCCACCCAACGAACGTTGGACCTAAGAAGGGTGAGTGCGGAGGAGAGTCAACTCTACAGGTTGCAGGAAGTCATGGTACTGGAGGAAAGGAGACGCGAAGCCGAGGAACGCACCAGGCGAATTCAGCTCCGCAGAAAGGAGAGATACGATAAGAGGATCAAACCCGTGCTCCTTCAGAAAGGCGATTTGGCGCTGCTCTACGACACTAGGCATGCCAGATTCCCAGGCAAACTGCACATAAGATGGATGGGACCATACAGAGTCATCGAAGTCTTTCCGAATGGATCCATCCAACTTGCGGACTTGACAGGAGAATTATTAGGCACCCGAGTGAACGGGTGGCGTTTGAAGAAATACCACTAACGAGCCCCAGAACACCGCAAACGGATGAGGACTCCGGGAGTTATGAAGGTCGCAAGATACGCAAATTCTCGCCTACGCGTAGGTGAGGAAAGTTTGTCCTATGCGCGGACGAGGGAAGTCCGCCTACGCGTAGGCGAAATGGGGTTTGACGGCGGCGGGATGTCCGCCGCGAATGTCGCCTACTCGTAGGCGGGGAGGAATGACACCTATGCACAGGCGGACGCCAGGCCGCCTACGCACAAGCGCTTTGGCGTCGGCGGGAAGCCCGCCTTCGGCCCTAGAAATGCGCCTTCGGGGTTGGAAATTGTACGGCGCCTTAGGCGCCAACGCATCGCGAACGGGCGAGGACCCAACGGAGTAGCAAAATCCGTACAAACCGTACGGACTGTACGGACGGAACGGACGAGTGCGCCTTCGGCCGGTCGGGGTTACGGGGACAAGAGCGCCGACGGAGAGGCGAGAGAAATGGACAGACTGGCGGAGTCCGTTGACCGCGGTCAACGGACTCGGCACAGCCGCCTTCGGCGCTGCGCCTACGACGAGGGACCTGCGCAAACGAACGTCTGATACGCGGACGGAATTTGCCTACGCGTGGGCGAGCGCCTACGCACAGGTAGATGAGGTTCTGCGCCGGCGGAGATTCCGCCGGGGATTCCGCCTACGCAGAAGGGAGTTCGATTTTTGTCCTATGCGCAGACGATCGCCTTCGGCGGAGCGGGACTGGCCAAAGATAAGTACGAACAAATGTACCGCGCCGGCGAGAAATCCGCCTTTGGTGCTGCGCACCCATGTCCGCGGCGTAGTACGCTAGCGGAGTTCAAATTGCCAATTCGAGCGTGTGAGTTAAGTCGGCGTCGGCGGAGCGTGAAGCCGCGCGTGAGAGAGGAGGCCGTTATAGCGCGGAGCCGGAACGGCCATCAAGTGATTCGACCTTCACGACCGAGAGCTGACCATGACCTTCAACAAGGAGACGGAGGACGCTCCATTCTAGAATTCGCGATTTCACTTTCTAGTGCGAGCTGCGCGCGTCCACCTGCTAGCTGTTAGACACTCTAGACATCGCCCCGCGGAGAATTACTCGGTGGCTGAGAGAGAATTGAGTGCGCGAGAGTGGGAATTGAGAGAAATTAGAGTTTGCAGAGGAGGCAGAAGCGCGAGCATGAAGCTCGAGCGGAGCAAAGAGAGAGTTGTTGCGCAAGCAAATTTCAAGAACACGATGTCGAAGTTGAACAGGCTGCGGATGATGCCGCTCCGGCTTCCACAGAACGGATTGTGTGCTTTCGAGGAGCGGTTGGTTGCAAGAAAACTCGATTTCATGCTGTGGGGATGGAATAACGTGTGTGTAGACATAATGCGCGAATGGCTGGACGCGGAGCGACAACCTACGCGCGGATTGCGTCCGCATGTAGATAGGTGGACCGTCCACGATTGGGCGCAGGCATTGGGGAGGTGTGCCGGCAACGACGGGTACCTCCTATTTGATAGTGAGAGCGTCAAGGTGTCGAATCAGGACGAAGCGCAATTCGTGGAATTGTTCAAGCGGGGGAGGTATTCCGAGAACGGGTACAAGACCCGCGACTACAAAGATCGTTTCCGCAGGACTGTAGCGGCGGCGCTGCTGCAATTGTTGCAGCCGCACCGCACTTCGTACATCACGTTGTGGCAGGTGTCTTTTGTGGAATTCACATTAGCTGGGGCTCCAATTCACTGGGCGCGCATCCTACATAGGGTGATGCGACAGCACGCATATGAGGAGAAGGGAGGAACTCTCAATCACCTCTCCTTTCTTGATGAACTTTTATCGACAGAGGAACTGTTTGACCACGGCGGAGATTGCTCGGTTTCCGCCATTGTCAGTTGACCATCCCGGGAAGTATGTGCGGGATAACGAAGTCGACACCGACGCAGAGGATTCACCAACTTCTACTCCACCGACTCAGCGGGACGAGGGAAGAAGCACACCCGCAGCAAGAGTGCCGCGGAAACGAAGATGGAGAGAGGAACCGGAGGAGGAGCAACATCGAGAACCCACTGCTCCCATACGGCAGCGGCCACTGCACGAAGTGTGCAGCCGGCCGAAGCAGAAGGCGCGCAGGCTTGTGTTACCAGCCAGCAGCGCGGAAACGGCGACGATCGCCACGGAGAAGGGAAGTGCTTCCCCGGAGAAGGATGGGAATGCGCGGACGTCCGCAGGAGTGGTGGACCACGCTACGCCTCCGGCGGACGAGAGACGGCCTTCGGGTCAGGAGTTACTACGTGCGGTGCGGACGAGTGTGCCGCCTACGCACAGGCGACCTCTTGCATACGTGGACCTCTGCCTACGCGTAGGCAGAGAAAGTCCGCCTACGCACAGGCGGCCGCCTACGAGTAGGCAGGACTCACCCCCGGTACAACGTAGGAAGGGGAAGGAGCCGGCGGAAGATCCGCCTTCGGGTCAAGGACCTTCGGGGCAAGGCCCTCCGGCGTACAACGCGCCGGGATTTGCGCCTTCGGCGCAAGGGCCTTCGGGCCAACGAGTCATAAGCAGGCAGCGTGCGGACGTCGCACCTTCGGCAGGGAATCCGCCGGAAGATGCGCCTTCGGCGGAAGGGCCTTCCGGCCAAGGTACATCGGGCGGGCGGCCTTCGGCTCTATCACCTTCGGCGATAGACGCCTTCGGCACTGCGCCTGCGGCGGATAATGCGCCGGGAATTGCGCCTACGCGTAGGCCAGATGCATCCCTCGCGCAGGACCGATTGAGGGAGCAGGACCTAACGGTGGAGCGGATTGACTGTCCGCGGGATGAAATTCGCGTGCGCGATGCACAATTGCACCCCGCGCAGACACATTCCGCTCGATCATCTTCGGCGGCGGACGCCGGCGGCGAAGGAGCGACGATCGACCCACGACAGGCAGATGATGGGGATGTGGCACAGCCACATTCACCCACCGCCTTGGACATTTTAGTAGGGAGCACCGAAGCTGCAGGAGCGCCATCGACGGCAGAACGCGCAGACCACTCGCAGCCCCACTCGGGCCAGTTGCCAACGCAATCAATGGCGACCGAAATCCTCCCTTCGGATGATGACGAAGGAGGATCCACGGAATCTGTATCGGGATCGGGAGACACTGAGGAGGAGGAGGAAGAAATTGTTGGTGCGCCGACGGCGGCGCTTTGTGAGCAAGTAGTACCTATGCTGAGGTACTTGGATGGCAAAATTGATAAATATGCGGATCCTCGCCAGCCTGGGTCCTACGTCGAGTTAGTGCGCAGGCGAACTCGCACTAAAGTCCACACCAGCAAGCTGCTAGCTCGGGTGGACCGGGAACTTAAGGAGATGAGGGAGCAGTATGACTGCTTGTGGGGACAGTACAATCTCGTGCGGAAGACGCACACCCACTACGACAAGGTGAAGAAGGAAAGACTGGAAGAGCTCACCAAGGATCTGGTGAAGACCACAGAAGCACTGATTTCTGAGAAGACTTAGAATCAGGTTCTGTCAGAGGAGCTCGTGCGACAGACGCGGTTGTTGGAGGAGTGTTAGCTCGCAGGACAGGCGGATGAGGATTTAATCCGCAGACTGCAGTCCGAGTGCGGAGAATTGAGAGCTCAGCGTGCGGAGGCCGAATCGCAGTTGGTAGTAATTGAAGACGATCGCAGGCGAGAGGCAGATCGCACGAAGGAAGAGATGGCGAGGCGAGTCGCCCACTGTCTCAAGGGCTACGCCCACTGGAAAGTGGCAGCGCAGGAGAAACTCACACTGCGTGAGTTAGAGCTTCGTGCAGCCGGGTTGTTGGCAGGTGACAGTCGGAGTCGGCGGCGGGTAGCAAAGAAGCTAGATTCTTTTCTGTCGAAGTCGCGGGACACCATGTCCACCCTTGAGACGGAGGTTTCCGCGGTGCTGCAGCGTTTGGGACTGCGCAGTCGAGCTGAAGACTGGCAGGGTAGGGAGTTAGTGCGCGGCAGTCCGTCGCGCAGGAGGCGAAGCACAGGTTCCGCGGAGTGTAGTGTAGCGTGGTTCCGTGCCGGCGTGTAGCGTAGTGCAGTGTAGTGTTAGTTAGGACTTAGAAGGTATAAAGTAGTTCAAGGCGTCTTGCCTTGGGATTTTTCCAGTTTCGGAAGTGCAGATCAGGAACTCATTTTCTCTGCGTGTTTGTGTCCTTAGTTCTGTCACCACGCAAGAGGAACTACACCTTAGCGATCCGCATCGTGTAGCTGAAGGCCTTCGGCCGAATGTTCAGAGCTAGTACATTGGTTAGAGACTTGAGTAGTTTGGATCTACACCTGCGGGTGATTGCCGATGCTCAGAGCCAGTGACGAGTTAGATACTTGAACATTTTCCCCCTTACACCTTTGAGTGATTGTTCCTGATTGTACTCCTTCGGGATTTTTCCCCTGAATGCCAAAGTGAAGTTTTGCTACTTCGTGTAAGCCTTGGTTGTAAATTCAGGTTACGCTGCAGCAGGTGCCTTCAGGGTAACCCCTGTAGTATTTCTGGGAATGACAAGTGCCTAAGAATTCAAACTCTTCAATAGACTGTTATGGTGTGTTACTGGAACGTTTCTAAGTGAGTCCTTCCGTGCGGACCTGTGTTCTTTGCGTGTTTTGTGAGTTGAGAGTGTTGTTCACCGCGTATGAGTGACTTCGATCCGAAGTAGGAAGTCCAAACCGGGTTCCCTACGCTAGCAGACAGCTAGTGGAAGGGTTGTAAAAGCCGGAGTTGGGAGTCACTACCCGCAGCTTCGCTGAGTGTACTCTTGAGAGGCCTTCCCCCTGAAATCTTGAGTAGAGGTCCTAACGGTTCTCTAGGTTGTGTTTCTGTAGTTTCAGGTGTGTGTGTGTGTGTGTGTTACGCTGCACTGTGCGACCTCCGAGTGCGCTCCGAGTGGACACTTGCAGTATTTCTGGGAGTGACAGTCGCCTGAGAATTCAAACTCCTCAATAGTCTGTTAAACGTGACACTTTGTACCCTGTGTGTTCCTCTGTCCCTGTGGGTTTGACCTTTCTACCACTATACTGCAGTTTTAGCCTTTAGTGGGTTATTACAAGGTTGCTGCATGTAGATCTGTTCTTTTAGTTTTCCATTCAGAAAGGCAATGATAACATCCATGTGGTGCAAAGTTCAACCAAGAGTGACAGATAATGCTATCATTGCTCAAAGAGTAGACCAACGAACCACATGAGCAAACGTCTCGTTGTAATCGACTCCATATGTTTGCTCCAAGCCACGAGCAACAAGCCTAGCTTTCAAACTAGTCCGTGTGGGGTTTAACTCTTGTTTTGCTTTGTAGATCCAACGTGAAGTCAACGCCTTTTTGGCTTCAGGAAGTTCAACAAGTTCCCACATGTGATTTGTAATGAGAGTGTCGAATTTCTCTTGCATTGCTTTCCATCAATCAGGATGAAGCTTTGCTTGTTGGAATGAAAGTTGATCTGTGATTGGTTTGGTTGTCTCAACCACATTGAGTTGATGAGATGCGGAGACATAATAATCGTCATAACGAGCAGGTAAACGACGCATCCTTGAAGGGTTTTGTCGTGGAAGAGTAATGTCTGAGACAGTGAAGGTTGCAGCAACATTAGACGTCGTAGTAGAAGTCGTAGGCAGTGCTTGAAGTTCAGATCTTTCTGGTTGATGGATATCCAATGGGGCCGTGAGATCAGAATGCTCTTGTTCTGTCGGTGCCACAATAGGAAGTACAATATCATCATCAAGAAGGGAGAAAAAGATATCCACAAATGGTTTATCTGACTGAAAATCACCCGCGACAGTTTCAAATACAGTAACATCTGCGGATACAACTACGCTCTTGTTATGCGGATCCCAACATCAATAAGCCAGTGACTGCTTGTCGTACCCCAATAGGACAACGCGAAAAGACTTCACTTGTAATTTAGTGTGCTGTTCTATTGGGATGTGAACGTATGCAAGACTTTCCATCACACAAAGTCGAGATAAGTCAGGAGGGATGCCATCTAACTTCTCAAATGGTGTTGTCAAGTTCAGAGCTTGAGTCTCACACTGATTGAGTACATAGTTTGCAGCTCGAATGCACTCAGTCCAGAGATGTTCAGGAAACTTCTGAGAAGTAAACAGACATCTTGCAGCTTCCATCAGCGTGCGGTTTTTGCGCTCTGCAACTCCGTTTTGATGCGGAGTTCGAGCAGTGGTAAGTTGGCGTTGTATGCCTTTATTGAGACAGTAGGTTTTGATAGATTGAGATAAATATTCTACTCCCCTGTTTGAACGCAAGTTTGAGACTTTGAAGTCCCAATCACTCTCCCGAGTAGTGATTGCAGCTACTTTATGTGGAAATATATTTTCGACTAAAGTGACAAACTATTTGAAGCAATCAAACGTAGCACTCTTAACTCAAAGAAAGTAGGTCCATGTGTACCGTGAATAATCATCGATAAAAGTGAGCATATACTTAAACTTAGTTCCTGTTACGACTGAATCACACACGTCGGTATGAATAAGCTCAAGAGGCGGAGTACTTCTCTTGGCAGGTTTTTTACTCCTGTGAACGCGGTGTTGCTTGGACTGAACACAAGTGATGCACTTATGTTCACGGCTTGATGGTAAGTAAGGCAAACCTTTCACAAAACGTTTGGCCGACATGTGGTGTGCCGTCTGAAAATTCAAGTGACAAAGTCGATGATGCCAAAGAGTTATTGCGTCGATGGGCGGTACAGTTGCAACAGTTGGAGTGTCTTCAGTAATCTCAACAAAATGAGGAAAGTAGGGAGGTTTGATCTGTCGTAAAATTGCATGAACCTTTCTAAGTAGTTGTCTGGATTGTTCAGACAACTGAGGATGAAAAGGTTTAACTTTGTACAGTCTACTTCTAGGATCCTTATTTGCGTACAGAAATACACTAGTTGGATTTTGTTCATCTAAAAGAAAACATGAGTAAGGTGTAAAAAGTGCATAATACCCTGAATCAGTGAGTCGGCCTACAGATAATAGATTTTTGTTAACCCAGGAACGTATAGAACATGTTTGACGGATTTATTAGAGTCAAAACACAAAGTGCCTTTTCCGGCTACAGAAAGACAAGCCCCATTGGCAGGACACACTCCTACTGATGAAGATCCTGATTGAAATGAAGACAGGAGAGAACGATCTCCTGTGACATGACTACTTGCTCTTGAATCAAGATAAAAATCAACAATCGGAGAGGTGTCACTTGTAAAGTTTGCTTCTATGTCCTGAGGTTCTTCAGAAACTTCTGGAGTCTGGAGATGGATCATACAATCCTCTTCTTCCACCATGTGGACCTGGTCACGGTTGCTGTGACAAAGGTTGGATGCACAAATTTGCAATTGTGCAATTGACTCGTCTAATTTTCGTAAGTGACAGTCAGCAACAAGATGGTTAGCCTTGCTGCAGTAGTCACAGCGTGCTGAACGTGGCATATTCCACTCTACCCGTGGCATTGAGGTAACATAAGAACGATTTGGTCGAGAAGTATAATTTGAGCGGGTACGGAAGTGATGACGTTTGGAAGCAGAGAAATTCGCCTCAAGGTCTGATTGTGTCTTTCCCTCGGTGAAGTATTGCATGGATTGAAGACGTTTGATGAGGCCCTGAAATGACGGAGAAGGCTGGCGCTCCATTTCGCCCAAAAAATTATGCACAAAAGGGCCATAGCTACCAAGTAGTCCTTTTAGTGTGTGATGTATGAGATCAGTGCTCGGTACTCTATGAACGATGCCGGCGAGTTATGCAGCAATAGAGTCTACTTGTTGGAGGTATTTTTCAAGAGAAGCACCTTCTACAAGCTGAAGTGAAGACAATGAGTGAGAGAGAATGAGCCTTTGTTGCGTGTTTCGCGATTCATATCGTTGACGAAGATGCGTCCAAAGCTCTGCAGGAGTGTCTTCAAAATCTGAAATAGATGGTAAGATGTCAGAATGTACACTGGCCTCAATCAGAGATGTAGCTTTGATACTACGCTTGCGGATGTCTTGCTGACAAGCGCCATCGAGATTTTGAAGTAGAATCGGTTGGTGTATGATCTCATCCCAACAATCCTTGGTGCGAAGAATCGTTTTTAGGCGGATAGACCAATTGAGATAGTTGTCGCGCCCGGAAAGCTTCATAGACTCGGAAAAGTTCAAAACTTTGTCCATTGTTAGCTAAGATCCTAGAACAACAAGTTCTCTTCTAACAAAAAGGCATCTGCTTACTGAAAGGAACAAGACCGGCAAATATCTAATCGTCGGCAGAATAGCGAAGGAGTTCGCTTTGATACCATGTTGAAAGTAAAATCTAAACTCAATGATAGATGAGAGAGAGAGGCCCCTTAAGTAGGAAAGGGATAAAATGGTCCAGAAGGGTCTTCTTCTTCTTCAACCAAAGAAGAAGACTCAAGAGATCTAACAGAACATTATACTAAACTATTCTGATCTAATCCTATCTTAATCCTGATCACTATACTACACCCGGTAACTAATTATTAACAACACATGTGCTTTGCAAGTCCCAACCGTTTTTGTCTGGTTCCGAGTTGAGTCTTTGCTGCTCTTGAGTTCAATAGAAGCGGGCCAAGAGGATGTAAAGTAGGAAACCGAACGTGACCCAATGGTGTGTTTGAAGTGAGTCTGAATGTTATTGGTAACGGCGGCTTATATTTGTCTGACGCTCCTTCCACAACCTTTCGCATGCACTGTTAGAGTGATGAGCTATGTAATGTGGACTTCATATATGAACGTGGACAAGTAAATTATATAATTAATTGTACAGTACTTACAGATTTGGGTAAGTTTTGCTATATTCTCTACAAGGAATCCCTATATCGAGGTCCTGCATTCGTGGTGTTAAAAATAAGTAGTAAATGACGAAGAAGAAAAGTTAGATCAGAGACAACCACTCACCTCTGTTTCAGATTCAGTAATAATATCACCAAGATTGATATTATTCTAGAATCTAGAAAACTCCAGAAGCTACTTTTAACATCTGAAGAAGCTTGTTCATCTCAACAAGCTTAATTTCATGGTTTATGGAGATGGTTGAGACTCAAAGTGAGTGATTTATTCTAGAAAACAAAGTGGACTTTAGTCTTTTGGTCAAAAAGTTAGAAACATGCATACGAAGACACTTGCATCAATCATTACACTTTATAGAAAACAATCATGACTTTGATGTAGCCAGCCCAACCTTGACTAACTTGCCACGATGAAAACATTAAAACTGCTAAAGTTCCAAACTGTATTTTCGTCTTCTACCCCCTGGAATCATGATACCATCTAAGTATTCAAAGCGTTATCCTATCAAAATTTGTAAATCTGATACCCAATATAATTTAAAATTATTTACATCCTTTGCTAATTCTACTGGATGAAATGGAAATAATGACTGTAATTTTAGATCTTGTATGATTCTCTACCGATTCTAAATTAAAACTCACGTCAGCAAATCAACTGGCCCTATCAAATTTCAGGGAAGGAGAACATGGAGCTTTTGTAGCTAAAAGTAAGTTTGAACAAAGAACAACCGCAACCTACATATCTTTCTTGCGATTGTAACCATTGGGAGGAAATGTGAAACACCTGCCTCGGAACTTCACTGTTCTCCGTTTTCTCCAATTGAGTTTGATGCATCGGGTTAATAGTTCACACCTTGTAGGTGCTGTACATTCTTCGTCTTGCTCCTCAAGCCAGTCATGTTGAATGAGCCGTAATGACGGAGGGAATCGGTTCATCAGGCTAGCAATTGATTGCTTGAGCTTTGAACTCGCGCATCCCTGGACTTCCAAATGCTTTAGTGTCTTGAGATTTTCATCCGAGAGTGTTAGATTTTCAAGCTTCGAACAACCTCCAAGGACGAGGTATTCCAAGCTTTTCAAATCGATAACTGAGACAGTTGTGAGGCTTGTGCAACATCCCAAATTGAGTTTTCTAATTTTGTTCCCTGGTGCGTTTCGAGGCTGAACAGTCAATTTGTAGTTCCTTGAGAAATCCAGGTCCTGTACCCCCGATGGAATCTCAAAATCCTCGGGAAACTCGGAATGCTGACAGCCTACCAGATATAATTCTGTCAACTTACTCAACAATCCGACTCTGAGGAAGTCACGGAATTCGGGGCAGGAGGCTATTTCCAGTTGCCGAACAGCCAGAGGATTTAATCCTTCAATGCTTTCGAAGTTGCTGCACTTGAAAATGCTCACTTCTGACAATGTGGGGAGTCCCGAACCAAGGCATCGCAAGGTCGTCGAGTTCTTCACCGTCACCTTCGCAAGACTTGGCATATTCTGCAACGCACGAACTTCATTTAGTGAAAGGCGATCGAAAATCACATTCTTTCGTCAAAGCATCCGTTAGGCCGAATCTCAAAGGACGAGTAGATGCGTTTGCTCGAGCTCACCTGAATGCACTCGAGATTCGATGTGGTATTCTCGAAGTCCAGATAAAGAAATTTCAGTTTCTGCAGATTATGCAGAAGAAACGGCAGAGGACATCTTTCTATCTTAAGACACTCCAACATCCGAGGATGTACAGAACAATCCCCAATAATCCGCACGCCCCGCACCTCGAAGTGACGAAGGTCCGTGGTCACATAGTCGAGCTTTTCAGCCGGCAGATCAATGTCGCAGTGATCGAGCTTAATGAACCTCTGCGCGTTACGGAAATCGGCAGCATGTGAGCATCAACGGGAACATCATCACCACACACTGCAATCCAGAGCCTACAGCGATTCGAAATTTATCCAAATTTATCAAATCCACATCTTCATGTCAGAGGTGGGATCTCGTTGTGCGTGGCTCTCTGTACTCACCGGGAGATGAAGACGCCTTTCGAGCTGATAGTTGTGGAAGCACTCGACAACATCGTCGTCACCGTCCTCCCTCACCAGCCACCGGCCCTCGAACTGCACATTTGCGATCCGGCGACCCGCGCCGATGAGGACGTGGTGCACATTGAGGATTGGGCTCAAGGTTCCGTCCTTGTACACGAGCCGCCTCACCAGCGACAGCTGCCTCAGCGTCTCCACCAGTTCGGCTCCGCAGAGCAGTTCGACCTCCGAGTAGTCGCGGCCCACGTGGAGGTGGACGATGCTCAGAAACGCCTCCTGCAGGAGAGGATTGTAACTGAGCTGCTGGCAGGCGAAATTGACGCTTTGATCCAGCGTATTCTCCCCGGTCCCCATGGGGTCTCCTTGTGAGAGGCTGTTGCATGCATGGAGCACGGCGTCTTTGAGCTTCTTCACGAGTCCCTCTTGCACGTCCCTGTGCTCAAAGAGCTGAGCGTAGGCCTCTTTGAGCGACGGATTGTGAAGGTCGGTGGCCAGTGGCCAGTGGCCAGTATCCCGAAGGTAGTTCTGGCCCGTATCCCGAAGGTAGTTCTGGCCCCGTCGCGAGATATGGGACCCGACGCACATAATTGCCAGAGGCAATTCCCCACAAAGTCTGAGAAGTTTCCTCAGCATCATCTCTTCTTTCTCCTTGTACCGCATCAGCTCGCGCGACAGATCCGATGGGAGCTTCATATCTACGTCTCCTAAAATCTCCTTCAACAGCAAGTCTCTTGCTTGCTCCTCTTCCAGCCCATGGACTTCGCATATGGAAGTTCTTGCTCCCTTTTCTTCGAGTACATTGATTACCTGTTGATTTGTTGTCGTCACCAAAATCAAGCTTCCAGCTGGAAGTTTTGACACGTCTTTAGGCAGAAGTTCTTCTATGGTCGTGAAATTCAGAACATTGTCGAAGAAAATCAGAACAGGTTTCTCCAACTTGCTGAAAAGTTTCTGAAGATGTTTTCTTCCATCTGCGGCGTTGGAGAACGCCATCTTCACTCCTGTTGGAGACAGCTTCTTGTACAGCAAAGCTTGAATCTTCCTTTCACTGTGCATGTCGAGCACAGTGATGTCGAGCATGCAAACGTGATGACCGTATTTCTTTATCACCCTTTCTGCAATTTTTCCTCCAACTGAACTCTTCCCAACTCCAGGCAGTCCAGTCACGACGAGGGCTCGCACTACTCGCTGGTCGCTTGGTTCCAACTCCAGGACTTTGTCTTCTACTAGCTTATCGATTCCAACCAAAACTGCGAGTCCGAATTTCCAGACTGATTAGTGGCTGGTCTCCAAATTCTAACCGGTGGAAATCTGGAACATTCCTTACCCAAATGACTTGATAAGTGGATCTCACCTGTGTCTTCACTAGGCTCAAATTTGGTGTCCTGCTCACCATGTATATCTGCATACCATGCAGCTAAGATAAGATCGCGATACATGTCATCCATGTCTTTCTGCATCTCCGCAATCTTATCTTTATGTTTCGTAGCAAAACAAAACCTGTGGAATACCACAACGTCGAACATTTTTCTCAGAAATTTCGCTCTAACAACAAGTAGGAACAGATCTTAACTATCTTGACAGAGGACGGACTCTCCATATCTGACACTACTTCATCAGTACATTTAGTTTTCCGCCATTGACACTTGCGATCATGAAGTAGACTCCAAAAACAGGTCCTAAGAAGGTGTTACGTATAGGATCAACAGCACCAGTCATGTAAGCCCACAACATGCCATCTTTCTGAAGCAAAACACTGAGCACTTTTTTAGGAGCGACAGTAGCTTTGAAGATGAGTTTGATGTATTGATACCTTTTCCCTAAACTTTTTGAATGGGAGTGCATCATTTGATTGCAGAACGCAGCATGGTCGAATATTTTTTCGAATGCGGCTTGTAGGAATTCAACAGCATGGGTATTAGAAGCTAGTTGTTCGAGTTTCGTGACATGTTTTGCCATCCTCGACAAACTTTTCCTGTAATTTTCAAGATCTTTTTTATTTTTGCCCATTGTCACCCAACGATCCAGGAGATGGCCCACGACGAGGAAGATTGCTCCTACGATGTGAGCCGAGCCTAAACCCGTCAAGATGTTGGATATTTCCCGACCTGCTTCCGTGCCAAAGCTTCCGCTATTCTCGCTCTGTGTTGCGATTGCCTGTCAACCATAATCGAAGCAATTCCGAGTGTGCTCAGAAACAAGTTAGTGCGGCTCAATTATACTCAACAATCCAGCACTGAGTTCCAGCCCATACACATGAGTCAAACAGTAAATTCAAAGACCGAACTTCTCTGTATAAACACATGCGCTGCATGATTATACAAAGCTATTTATAAAGACCGAGATGAGTATCAGATATCCAGCTTATTTGATTTACTCTGATTTGTTACAAATCTAGACTCTCTGAGGCTGTGGAAGGCACACCAGCCAAACAATGGGGCCAGGCTAAATATAATCATATGAACAATTGTGTCTTATGTCTAGTTGGAATATAACCAGAAATACCCATTTAATTTGATATACCTTGGTGCTAAAAACATTTCTCCGGAAATTCCTTTCTACCAGTCCGTGGTTATATACGAGAGGGACATTGTATGCTAGTTACAAACGAGATATGAAGATCGTACCTTATTGTTGGCCAGGCCTCCGATTTTATCACCGATGAAGCCATAAAAAGTAAGATTGTCTTTAACCGACTCTCCGAAAGCGTCAAGTTTGTCGTCCTTCTTGGTAGCGGCCGTCGCAGTATTCTGCTGAGATGAAGTAGAAACAACTTCAGTTCTACTGCTGATACTGTCCTTTAGAGTAGGCAAGAAACAAGACGTCGAGTGACAAGTCGGCCTCTTTGTCACGTTCTACTACTGACACTATCGTGAAGTCACCAAATCCATATCATGCGACTGCTACCTAATATTCCTACGTTGTGAGCAGAATCTTATTGCTCGCAGTTGGAAATACTGTCTGTAGGATTTGAGATACTCACATCTTCGGGCTGTATGATGAACTTAAGCAATTCCCTCGCCCTTTCTTCTGGCGATTTGGAGGAGTTCGCATCATCTGGTGTAGAAGGCTTGTCCTCCATGACCGCTCCATTGTTCGTGGAAGTGGAGCGCTTTGGAAGCTTTCCGTATCCACTGCGAAAGATTTTTCGCATCGTAGTCCAACTTCAAAGTTTACGAGTTCAGTCCAGGATTGTCGTCAACAGATGATTCTTCCTCTACAAGTGAACTGTCGCCGCCCTTCGGAGAAATGTAATCTGGGTGGCTGAATCAGAGCTCTTGATGAGCTCTTATCATGAGCTCTGACCCTCCACGGTTCGAGGCCCTTGCATTTCCCAACGGCGACGAGCTTCGAACTCCCACCAAGCTCTACACCCGGAGCAGAGTTCTGTGCCTCTATTTCGATGAGAACTCGGCTTCGGAGTCGGCACTCAACTTTCTTTGGTCTGCTTGGGACGCAGGGCTGCTCAGAGCTCCTGCTTTCTTCCACGTACATGACTCATTCCTCATTACTTATTCATTCGGAACTAGCTCGGTACGTTCCCAGCATGTCAAAAAGCGACTGCTCGACACATCTTACGTGGAAGGTCATGTTCCAAATCTCTCACTCAGTCAGTTAGAAGTGAACATGAGTGGTTAGTGATGAATATGGCACAGCTTGATGTGGAATTGTACCCAAAGCTCACAGTTCCAACCCGTTGTCCCCATCCATTAACCAATTTGAAACAGGGCTGGCATCATCAGGTTTTTTGCAATCAGGTATAAAAAGGGTTTTTTAGAAAAAAACTTTTAATTGCCTTTTCAACTGTTTATTTTATTTTATTTTTAAATTTAATCATTTAGTGACATGAAACAGGGTTTCACAGTAAATCTATTATTAGTCGCGGATTCCGCTGTTGAATTCTGTGATTTTAAATTTAATAGCAAGCGAGATAGGTAACCAGTGAGGTTCTGAGTGTAGAAATTATTGAAATGGAAGCTATAGAAATTAGATTCATTCAGATTTGTTCAATCAAGTTCTAACCTCGTGTTTATTAAGACTCACGGGCGTTCTCACAGAATATCACTAGCCATAATTACTCTATGTTCCGAGGAGTCTGGTTTTGATAGTGCAGATGGATTCGATGATGATAATTAATTACTAGAAGCATGAACTATTTGTTACTACACTCGGCACATTGTTCACATTGCTCGGATCCGATGATGTTCACGCTGTTCTAGATTGATAAGGTACAAATAGTCTAATACAATTGATTAAACCATTGTTAAAATCAAGTATTTTTAGGTATTTTAATCAATTCGAAATTATTTTAAATAAAAAATCGGATTTTTTTTTCACCCTTGCTTTGATATAGGGTGCAGATCATAGAAATTTGCAGTTGCTTTGATACTTCAGTTGACGCTAGTCTCGAAGCCTGATCAGGCTTTCGCGTGGAGAGATCGGAGACTTTGACAAAATTCAAGGTTCCGTTTTCGAATTTCTTTCATTTGCTTCACTGGCAGCAATGATGCACGGCTTTCTTCCTTCAGACTCATGGATGGATAGATTAATCTTGAATATAGTCCGAAGGGACTTCTTTCATTGACATGGAGAGGATAAACTCTCGATTACTGAGTAGAGCGTTCACGGGTGATAAATTTGTGGATGCCTCTGTGTTAAAATCATAACAATGTCAATAAGACATTAGGCTAATGCGAGATGTGATTGATTTGCCTTCTTGGGCTAGATTCAAGGCTTGAACGTCATTTATGCACCAAGCATTTAGGGTCACTTTTATTTGAGTCAGAATCACTGGACGATTGAAGGTCCAGTGTATATTTCTGTACATTATGATCGGGTCACCAACGAGGGAAATCTCACACACACACACCCAAGTCCCAACTAGCACTTAATGTTGAAAAGCCAACATGAGTGAAAAAAAGTTACAATTTTTGGGGGGTTATTGCTTTATTTTGAAATGAAGAAAACTAGATACTAATCGCACCGATGTGAAACATTTAAAAGTGGTGAATAGAACCCAAGTGAAGCTGAAATCTGCGCAACCAGGAAGTGAAGAATGGATCAAGTATTTAGGCCATGACAAAAGCAAAGCATTTTTTCAAGCCAAGATTGTGCTATAGCTTTAATCTCCCCTAACTTCTGCACTGGCTGTGGAGAACTGTGGATTTGCACTTAAATCTATTTAACCGTAGAGAAAATAGAATGAAAACTTTTACAGAAATGAATGTTTTTCCTCTTAGCTATAGAAGGAGAGAATGATAACTATCCCACCATGCAACCATATATTGGCAATACGCCATATTAAAGCATTATGCATGACAGTTGCAGTGGCGGCCATCAGATTTGTATTTCACATTATATTTTATTCTTGACTGGCCTGCAACGCGCTATGGTTTGATCTGGAGGAGAGGAGCAGGTAGATGTGAAACTTGCAAGGCAAGGAAAGATGGAGAACTGTGACACCGAGTGAAACTAGTTCCGTCGTGTATTGTAGAATGCCGCGGCAGAGTTGATATTTCGATAATACCTGCTTCTGCCGACTATTTCTCGGAAATTCCAGTGCTGGAAAGAAAATTCGGATACACAAAGTATTGATAACTCGCCGTCCATAATCGTCCGTCGTCATTTCTCTATGCCAATCCCCTTTATGAGCTCTCCCATTTGTCGTATTGAGAAGAAACCTTCAGAAGAAGAAGAAGAAATGCCAAATCGAGCAGCGCAGAACTTTCCTTCCCAAGAGACGGCGATGATGCTGTTTTAGTCGAAGGGAGCGTCCTGGTTCCATCCTTTTTGCGCTTTACTTGGGCCCCTTTTTATTTCACGCGGTATAGCTTCCGTATCTGTTTCGGATAGCCAGATTTACTTGCACCCCTGGACGAATTTCAGGGTATTTTATCATGTCTTGATACAGAGACATGAAGGTAGTTGGGAAGATTCTATGAAGAACCACAAAGATGAATGTCTTTTGGTAAACTGGCGTAAAAAATTGTATCACAACCAGAAAATATGTAATACTGGACCTAATACATCGATTTATCAAAATCGAACGGTCCAAAATTGGCTATTTCGTTAATTACCACCCATGTATCACGATTACATCTACATAAAAACTGATAACCTTTCCCCATGAGTGCGGCTCAGCAGAGAAACGGAAGGTTCCGACGAAGACTAAACGGGAGCGAAGACCTTTGTGTCTCAATACCGGTCCTGTAAAATGGTCTGCAAAGTTAGAATATTATACGTCATTACGGACAGATGTCCTTCAAGGACGACCTGTCCATTCACAGCGGTCATTCTCTCACAATGAATCGCGTGATCCAAAGCCTGTCAAGACAATCATCGTATTTTGGGTTGTACGATTACCGTCCTATGTCTTTTCACCCTGGCATCAGGTCAGTTTGTGTTTACCCTGCGCCATCGTATTATCCAAGTGATGATCTGATCTTTCAACGAATAAAGGAGAGTCAAGATTCCATTCGATAGAAGTCAAGATTCTGTTGATGTTCATCTGCTGGGCGACTCCCAACAGGGGTCGTCGGCTTCCGAGTTGACTCTTTGCTGCTCTTGAAGTCAATAGAAGCGGGCCAAGAGGATGTAAAGTATTGAACCGAACGTGATCCAATGGTGTGTTTGAAGTGAGTCTTAATGCTGTTGGTAACAACGGCTTATATTTGTCTTACAACCTTTCTCATGCACTCTTAGACTGGTGAGGTATGTAATGTGGACTTCATACATGAACGTGGACAAGTAAATAATACAATTAATTGTACATTACTTACAGATTTGAGTAAGTTTTGCTATATTCTCTACATGAAATCCCTACATCGAATTCCTGCATTCGTGGTGTTAAAAAACAATAGTAAATGAAGAAGAAGAAAAGTTACATCAGAGACAACCACTCACCTCTGTTTCAGATTTAGTGATAACATCATCAAGATTTATATAATTCTACAAAAGAGAAAACTCCAGAAGCTATTTTTAACATCTGAAGAAGCTTGTTTATCTGGCATTTCGCTGTCTGATACTCATAGACATACCAGCTGAATATTTTTTTCTTTGGTTTGTCAATGAGGTTTTACATATAACAGCTTTTGATTCTCTTTTCATACCATTCAGGCGAAACTTCAGTAGATCTACTTAGGTGAAATCTACCCATAAAGTTCACTCAGTGTTGTGGATCAAACGAGAATTCAGAGCAGATAAAAGAACCTGTAATGAAATTGAAAAGTACATCTATATTCACTGCATAGATAGAATGTACTACAAATTTGAATTAACTAACATGTAATAAAGCCAAGGTTGCGTCCATATAGTATACTGAAAGATCTGCCGGGCCTAGAGAAATTTGTGATAGGGCAACTGCACAACCATATGTTGACGGAGTACTTGCTAAAGCATTAGGAGCTGACTATTTACTGCTAAAGCATGTGTGTTTTGTATCTAGTTAGCATCCGCATAATGCCATTGAAAGTATACTTTCCAACCTTTATCATGTCACACTTTTCCAGACAGTATTGAAGAATATTTTAGATATGACACATCTGGATACTGTTACACCCATGAACAAGCATTAACAATAAATACGCCTCGACCACAAGTTTTCGGTGTTTGAACTCTTTGTGAATTCAAAACAACTCCGTATTATTAAAGTAATGTTAATTTCTCAAGTTATTCTTCGAATGTTTGACTCTCCTGAATATGTTTTCTCGGTCTGACATTTTCTTATTCATCTTAGTTCATATTTCCTTACCCAGCACACGCGTTCATTACGAAACATGCCCGAAGTAATTGTTTCGAAATGTTTCTTCAAGAATCTGCATACCAACAGGACGTGTCAAAACAGAATATTCCAATATGCACTGCAAATTGTCCTTTAAATGTTCATAATTTGATTATAATAACTACCTCAAATAAAAATGCGTATATAAACTACTATCACTATAGAATGTAAAAAAATTTGTTGATCACAGTCAAAACATTTTATGATTGAAATTATTTTTAACAAACGTTTTTCCTTTACTTAATTAATTCTCTTGCCAGCTATGAGCTTCTGTCCCAAGAGTCGCTTCATTGTATCCCAAAATAATCAACTGTGAAAGAAAAATGATTTTTTTCAGGATAGATACTGAAACACAATATCTTTGCCCTTGACTTCGCAACAAATTAATGACATGCAATGCGCTGAACAGTCAAGAAGCAATTTGCAAGAGAAGACGAAACAGACAGCTGAAGAGAAGAAGCAAGCAAAGGTGCATGCCACGAGTTCATCGAGCAGAAGTTTACATGGGAGAGATTATCACCTTGAAGATAAGCAGTGTTAGTCACGGCAAAAGCAGTACGATGCAACAAGTTGTTGTCGAACCATAATCATCAGTCTGGCCTGCTGGCTATTTTGACAATGATTTAACCACGAATAACAATTTAGCAATTTAACAATCAAATGACATTGACGACTGCTTTCGTTTTGCTTACGTTTTTCAGAACCCTTCTGATCGAGCTCTTCACAGTGACAATGAAGGTTCAATTTAAACCTCCGTCTAATTCCAGCTTAACTAAAACCGATGAAGTACTAAAATTTATGATCGGCTCTGTTCCTGCTTCTCTCATGTACAAATCCTCGAGGCAGATTCATTTACGGAAAACTGTGCAGGCTACAAGAAGGTAACTGCTTCTCGCCGAGGGTGAAAACTTGGTCGCTGCATTGCTCATACTCCCAGGTCTCAGTTAGAAAGCAGGCAACAACACCCTTACCAGCTAAATGGAATCTCGTCCAGAAGATGAGATGCATCGAAGACTGAAGGAAACGAGGGTGAGAGGAAACGACCGACTGGGGTCAACAAAGTCCAACATCTGAATTTTTCCTTACGTCTCCCCATCAGAAGCGCTGGTAGGTGTTACACGTGGACAGAATATTATCCCTACCACAAGATGATATATATATATCTATATTTATATTTATATAATACAGCTTTGTTGTTGATCATTCATGAATTTCGCACCAGTTGCAGGTTTGGTTACAGAAAGTCCCGAGCTCGACTGAAGCAGCTGAAACGCAAGGCCTCAAACAATATCTTGACGCTTTTGTAATAAATCTAGCATTGTGACAATTTCGTAACTTATCCATTTTCCGGACTGAATTTTCAGAAAGGCCGTGTCTCAGTCCCGGTGCGGCGGATCGTCCTAGCAGACCCACTAGGCGTCCTTGACACGGTCAGCCTTGACCTACGCGCTACCTGTGGTTCACCATGGATCAGCATTGGATAGTTGAGCGAGGTCTTCCGAGTCAAATTCCATCGGAAGTAGTGAAAATCCTCCTCAGTTTCGCCCAATATTCTCACTAAAGTGCACACGGTGGGGTCAGTAAATACTTTCGAACCAAGCAACGCAATATCTGTAGTGTTACTGTTCTTCATACTAGAGTTCATGCACCTCTCACTAGCGCAGACTTTTCTTCCGTCGCTGTTTAACCAAAAAACATAGTTGCAGAGAGGGCGACGTTACGATTAGCGGGGCTTGAAATTGACGGACTTTGCGAACTCCTATGACCTACCCTTTCTTGCAAATGATGCCTACCCGTTAACCCGAGGGGTAAAGCAAAAAGCTTCGACCCTCTTCGTTTATTATGATTGATGAGTTGCCAAGAAGCTCTGCGTAAAGTTTGGCAAAAGGTAGCGAGTTGACTACGAACTCGCTCAGAATATCGTAAGACTTTATCGAGGAAGCGAATCTTGGAAAGTTCCATCACATTTACATTTGTGTGGGACTGAAATCAACTCGATACAGGTGGCAGTATGCTGCGCTGGCTAGTGAAACTAACAGGATACTCCTCTTGATAGCTTTGTATCTCACTCTTTATTATGACATTGTTAACTTCTTAATTACTATAAGCGTTCTCACTTCTTGACCTCACGACTTGTTCTCAAATCAAATAATAATCAATCGAGAAATTCCTGAGGAAATCCATAAATTTTTCACTATTTATCAAGAAGATGAGGAATTACAGAGATAATGTGAATCAATGCGTCAAAAAAAGGTACAGAAGGAGTCGAAATGAGACTTGAGACAAAATGTAAGTCAACTGTTATTTTAGCATAAATTTAATTCGTTCGTTTCGGTAATTTAGCGATAAGGTCTCTCCTTAACAACATGGAGCCAGAAATTGAGAATTTTATGAGCATTACTCTTCAAATTAGTCATTTGACTAATTTATTTATTTTTCCGTAATATAGTCATTTTTTCAAACTAAATTAGTCATTCAATAACAAATCGTGTGGTTTATCTCTGAAGAATGTCTAAACGGTGCACCGAATCTGTTATTTCTTCTCGTTGAATGCCTGCCGGCAATGAAGGATGCCTTCGAGCAAAATATCAGTCAAAGATTGACGAAATCATCATTCTCCCATTTCAGAGATGAAAAATCAGTCTCAACGGCTATTATAAAACGAAAAGGCAATTATATGATAATTGTGAAGATTTTTAAAAGCGCAGAAATCAACGAGGATTTTCATGCTTTGACGACATGAGCCATCTAACGCCATTTAACCCCCAACAATTCTATATCATATCTCAAAATGAATCAGCACATATTTTGCAACAACACCCTTGATGCAATGGCCCAACTAAGTACACACCGTGTTGTCTTTGACATCTTGTATACCAGAGGTTGCCATAAAAAATAAAGAGATCACAACCAACTATACGTGTTTCAAGCTCATACCATTTTACCTATTTCATATAAACCATATACTTTTGAGTTGCATCATCAAAAGAAAATGCTGACAATGCATTCAAAAAATTACTGCCCTCCGTCTCTTCAGATCAAGACAACAAACATCGGATTATAATCTCCACGGTATCTTTTTCAATTATAAACCAAAGATGAAACAACTTGTTGTATGTGAAAATCAATCAGCACTGCCACCTTGATTGATACTTCAAAGAACTTTCTCATTTCATCATAAGAAAAAGCTTGATAAATCGTCCATTTTCCTGAATGTTGGGATTGTAGAAGGTTTTGGTAATTTGGGAACAAAACGTACTCTTAAAGATCCAACATGTCTAAGATGTCTTGACTTTGTGGCCAAACACAACACTAAACACCAAACACATCAAACACCAAAAACCAATCCTTCTGGTCCACGAAGTCACAACATGACACCATATTTCACCTCCTGTTTGTGCTGGGAAGGGGTGACGATAAAAGCCGAGACATCTGCTTTTTTGCGAGTTGGGAACACATCGCTACGGGAAAAGATGAACGTTGAGAACCATGAATGATGGAAATACAGCTAGATCTACAAACGAAGGTCTACAGGACACACCATAGACTCCAACTCCATGGCCAGCATGAAAACAAATCAAAGTTCCAACAGAAATTTTTTGCCGTAACTTAGTTATTTCTTGAGAATGATATTAGTTATTTTTTTTATTTATGAATAAAATAAGTTATATGAAGAGGCATATTTATGAGTGATTGAAAATTGTTTCGGGCCAGATCACAATTTTGCATTTAACAAGCGTGCTGATTGCTTGCGTTTTGCTGTCAACTACCACACTTATACTCTACCTACCAAATATAGAGATTTTTGAAATGACTATTATGATGTAACTATATTTTCATCTTGAGTAATTTTTATTTTAGTTTTAATTAACAAAAGCTGGTTAAAACGTGAAGAGTTAAAATTTGATTGGAAAGATTAAGCTTGTATGATCAAAATAATCAGTCAAAAATTTACAAACTTATTAAACCATGTGGTAACCCACTTTTGGTATTTATGCGGAATTTAAAACATTTTTGGAAAATTGTACCGCAGCAGCAGTGTAAATAGTGATCGGTACATTTAATAGAGTGAAAATGTATGATCTCGTAGAATCATTGAGAATCATCGAGTTGGGCGCAACGTCCAGAACAGACACCCGCCCTGAATGATCGACACTGAAGGAGTTCTCCTTCGGCGCAAGGCGCATAATCCGCCTTCGGCGGTACGCCTTTGGCGCTAGAGGAATCCCTCAGAATCTATGCACTTCCCAAACGCCTTGACTTGGTTAGGGTCTCGTTGAAAAGAGCTTGACGCGCTGGTTCTAACGAGCCCAAAAACGCCCGGAACGGATAAGGACTCACGAAGTTGTGACGGTCGAAAGATACGAAGACTTTCGCCTACGCATAGACGAAATGAGTTTGACGTCGGCGGGAAGTCCGCCAAGAATGCCGCCTACGCATAGGCGGGAGTACTTGCACCTACGCATAGGCGGACGGATTTCGCCTACGCATAGGCACTTCGCCTTCGGCGGAAAATCCGCCTTCGGCCCTAGGAATCCGCCTTTGGGGTTGGATTTTGTACGGCGCCAGCGCATCACGGATAGGTGAGGACCCAACGGAGTAGCAAATCCGTACGTACCGTACGGATTGTACGGACGGAACGGACGAGTGCGCCCTCGGCTGGTCGGGACTTCGGAGACAAGAGCGCCAACAGAGAGGCGAGAGAGATGGACAGACTGGACGGAGTCTATTGACCGCGGTCAACGCCTTCGGCACAGCCGCCTTCGTCGCTGCGCCTACGGCGAGGGACCTACACGGACGAACGTCTTCTGTGCGGACGGATTACGCCTACGCATAGGCGAGCGCCTACGCACAGGCGAATGGAGTTCGACGCCGGCGGAAAGTCCGCCGGGGAATTCCGCCTACGGAGAAGGGAGTTCGGCTTCGGCCCAGCGTGCGGACGAACGCCTTCGGCGGAGCGGGACCAGCCGAGGCGAAGTACGAATGAGTGTAGCGCATCGGCGAGAAATAACCATGGCCGCGGCGTAGTACGCTGTCGGAGTTCAAATTGCCAATTCGAGCGTGTGAGTGAAGGCGCGTCGGCGGAGCATGAAGCCGCGCGTGAGAGAGAAGGCCGTTATACCTCCGAGCCGGCGCAGCCATCAAGTGAGTCGACGTTCACGACCGAGAGCCGACCATGACACCCTGCGAGCGGACAGCGGACACTCCATTCTTGAATTTGCGATTTCAATTCCTTGTGCAAGCTGCGCGCGTCCACCTTCTAGCCGAGAGACATTCTAGACACCACCGCGCAGAGATTTACCCGGTGGCAGAGAGAGAATTGAGTGCGCGACATTCGAAATAGAGAGAGACTAGAGTTTGCAGAGGAATCAGAGCCGCGGGCAAGAGGCTTGGGCATAGCAGAGAGAAGTTTGCGAAATCTGATTTCAAGAACGGGATGTCGACGTCGATTAAGCTGCGGATGGTTCCACTCAAGCTTCCGCAGATTGAATTGCGTGCTTTTCAGGACCGGCTGATTGCGAGGAAACTCGATTTCTTGCTGTGGGGATGGGATTACGTGTGCGGAGACATGGTGCGCGAATGGCTGAGCGAGAGACAACAACCTACGCGCGGATTCTGTCTGCACGTAGATTGTTGGACTGTCCACGATTGGGGACAAGCATTGGAAAGGTGTGCAGGCGAGGATGGGTTCCTCCTATTCGACAGTGAGAGCGTCAAGGTGTCGAAGGCGGAAGAAGCCTCCTTTGTGGAATTGTTCAAGCGGGAGAAGTCCATCAAGAATGGGTACAAGACCCGAGACTACAGAGATCGTTTCCGCAGAACCGTAGCGATGGCACTACTGCAACTCTTGCAGCCGCACCGCACGACTTACATCACTTCTTGGCAAGTGTCTTTCGTGGAGCTCACATTGGCTGGAGCTCCAGTTCACTGGTCGCGTATCCTGCATAGGGTGATGCAACAGCATGCGTTCGAGGAGCGGGGAGGAACGCTCAATCACCTCTCCCCCTTCTTGATAAACTTTTATCGGTCGATGTGTTCTTTAACCGCGACCGAGCATATTCAATTTCTGCCCTTGACAGTCAACAAACCCGGGAGGTATGTGCGGGATAACGAAGTCGACACCGACGCGGAGGACTCTCCGACTTCCACTCCACCGGGTCAACAGGATGCGGGGAGAGTAGCAGCACTAGTGCCGCGGAAGCGGAGATGGAGAGAGGAACCGGAGAAGGAGCAACATCAAGAATCAGCTGCTCTCATCCGGAAGCGGCCACTACACGAGATCTGCAGTCGGCCGAAGCAGAAGGCGCGCAGGCTTTTGTTACCTGCCAGCAGCGCGGAAACGGCGCGGATCCCGGAGAGAAGGAAAGTCCATCCTCGGAGAAGGATGAGACTGCGCGGACGGAAGAGGGGTCAGCGGACCTCCCTACGCCCTCGGCGGAGGTGAGACGACCTTCGGGTCAAGAGCAACAGCGTGCGGCACGGATGAGTGTGCCGCCTACGCATAGGCGACTCCCTGTGGATAGGCGACTCCTTGCGGACGTAGACTCGCCTACGCATATGCGAGCGCCTACGCATAGGCAAGACTCACCCCCGGTGCAACGCAGGAAAGGAAAGGAGCCGGCGGACGATCCGCCTTCGGCTCAAGGGCCTTCGGGGCAAGGCCCTTTGGCGGTGAGATCGCCGAGATATGCGCCTTCGGCGCCAGGGCTGTGGTACCCCACTTTTGGTATTTTTGAGGAAATTAAAACATTTTTGGAAAACTGTACCGCGGCAGCTGTGTAAATAGCCTTCGGAGCATCAAAACAGAGTGAAATCGGAAGATCGCAGAGATTCTCGATAGAACTCGTAGAATCCAGGAGTTGGGTGCAACGTCGGGGACGGACACCACCCTACATGCGGGCTCTGAAGGAATGACCCCTTCGGCGCAAGGCGAGAAATCCGCCTTCGGCGCTAGAGAAATCCTTCAGAACTTGGTCAATCCCCAAACGCCTCGACTTGGTTAGGGTCTCGTTGGAAAGAGCTTGACGCGCTGATTCTAACGAGCCCAAGATTACCACGAACGGAGGAGGACTCCGGGAGTTATGAAGGTTGCAAGATACTCAGCTTCTCGCCTACGAGTAGGCGAGGAAAGTTTGTCCTATGCGCGGACGAAGGCAGTCCGCCTACGCGTAGGCAAAATAGGGTTTGACGTCGGCGCAATGTCCGCCGCAAATGTCGCCTACTCATAGGCGAGGAAACCTCTGCCCAGGCGGACGAGCGAAGTCCGCCTACGCACAGGCGCTTCGGCGTCGGCGGGAAATCCGCCTTCAGCCGTAGAAATGCGCCTACGGGGTTAGAAATTGTACTGCGCCTTCCGCGCCAGCGCACAGCGCGGACGGGCGAGGACCCACCGGAGTAGTAAAATCCGTACGGACCGTACGGACTGTACGGACGGAACGGATGAGTGCGCCTTCGGTCGGACGGAGTTAAGGCGACAAGAGCGCCGACGGAGAGGCGAGAAATGGACAGACTGGACGGAGCCTGTTGACCGCGGTCAACGCCTTCGGCGCCAGCGCAGCAGCGCGGACGAAACTCGCCTACGCGTAGGCGAGCGCCTACACACAGGCAGATGAAGTTCCGCGCCGGCGGGGATTCCGCCTACGCAGAAGGGAGTTCAACTTTTGTCCGATGCGCGGACGATTGCCTTCGGCGGAGGGGGGATTGGCCGAAGAGTGGTACGAACGAGTGTAGCGCGCAAGGCGAGAAATCCGCCTTCGGCGCTGCGCCCCCATGTCCGCTGCGTAGTACGCTAGCGGAGTTCAAATTGCCAATTCGAGCGTGTGAGTTAAGTCGGCGTCGGCGGAGCGTGAAGCCGCGCGTGAGAGAGGAGGCCGTTATAGCGCGGAGCCGGCGCGGCCATCAAGTGATTCGACCCTCACGACCGAGAGCCGACCATGACCTTCGACCAGGAGACGGAGGACGCCCCATTCTTGGAAGTTCACCTGCGCACAGGCGAAATAGGGTTTTGATGTAGGCGCGAAGTTCGCCTACGCACAGGCGTCCGCCTGTGCACAGGCGCTTCGGCGTCGGCGGAAAATCCGCCTTCGGCCCTAGAAATGCGCCTTCGGAGGTAGAAATTGTACGGCGCCTTCTGCGCCAGCAGGGAGCCGTACAGTCATGAACTACAGTTGACAGGCTCGGACGAGCAGGGACTACAGGCTCGGACGAGCAGGGAGCCGCCAGAATAGTAAAATCCGTACGGACCGTACGGACTGTACGGATGGGACGGATGGATGCTCTCGGGGTCGGGCGGAGTTGCGGCGGCGAGCGCGCCGACGGAGAGACAAGGAACGGACAGTCTGGGGGGGGGAGGCTGTTGACCGCGGTCAACGCCTTCCGCGCCAGCGCATCGACGCGGACGGACTTCGCCTACACACATGCGAGCGCCTGCGCACAGGCAGGTGAAGTTCCGCGCCGGCGAAGAATCCGCCGAGGAGTCCGCCTGCGCACAGGCAGGTGAAGTTCCGCGCCGGCGGAGAATCCGCCGGGGAGTCCGCCTGCGCACAGGCGGGAGTTAAACTTTTGTCCGACGTGCGGACAAGTGCCGGGGCAGAGGAGGATTGGCTGAGGAGCGGTACGAACGAGTGTACCGCGCAAGGCGGAAAAGTCGCCTTCGGAGCTGCGCACCCATGTCCGCGGCGTAGTACGCTCGCGGAGTTCAAATTCGTCAATTCGAGCGTGTGAGTTAAATCGGCGTCGGCGGAGCGTGAAGCCGCGCGTGAGAGCGGAGACCGTTTTAGCGTAGAGCCGGCGCGGCCATCATTTGAGTCGACCCTCACGGGCAAGAGCCGACCATGACCTTCGACTGGGAGACGGAGAGCGTCCCATTCTTGAATTCGCGATTCCATTTTCTAGTGCGAGCTGCGCGCGTCCATCTGCTAGCTGCTAAGCATTCCCGACATTGCCGCGTAGAGGATTACTTGGTGATTGAGAGAGAAGTGAGTGTGCGTGATTTGGAATTGAGTGAGATTAGAGTTTGCCGAGGAAGCAAGGAGCTCGAGCGGAGCAGAAGGAGAATTAGCGAACAGGCGAATTCCAAGAACGCAATGTCGAGACTAAGCCGATTGCGGATGCTGCCGCTCCGACTTCCACAGAACGGGCTGCGCGCTTACGAGGAACGCCTGATAGCAAGAAAGCTCGATTTCTTGCAATGGGGATGGAACTACATTTGTGTGGATATGGTGCGCGAGTGACTAGAACCACATAGACCACCCTCGCGCGGATTGCGTCCGCATGTCGATCGGTGGACAGTCCAAGATTGGGCGCAGGCATTGGGGAGGTGTGCCAGCATCCCAGGGCACCTCCTCTTTGATAGTGAGAGCGTCAAGGTGTCTAAGCAGGACGAGGCGCAATTTGTGGAGTTGTTCAAGCGGGAGAAGTCTACCAAGATTGGGTACAAGACCCGCGATTACAAGGATCGCTTCCGCCGAACTGTGGCTACGGCGCTGCTGCAATTACTGCAGCCACACCGCGCCTACTACATCACATTGTGGCAGGTCTCTTTTGTGGAGTGCATCATCGAGGGAGCTCCAATTCACTGGGCGAGCATCCTGCACAGAGTGATGCGACAGCACGCTTTTGAGGAGAAGGGGGGAACTCTAAATCATCTCTCTCCTATCCTAATCAATTTTTATCGGCAGCGAAATTGTTTGACCGCGGCGGAGCTTGCTCGTTTTCCGCCGTTGTCCGTCGACCATCCCGGGAGGTATGTGCGGGAGAACGAGGTCGACACTGACGCAGAGGAGTCGCCAACTTCTACTCCGCCAAGGCGGAGGGACGAAGGGAGAAATACTCCTGCAGCAAGAGTGCCGCGGAAGCGGCGATGGAGAGAGGAGTCCGAAGAGGAGCAGCATCAAGAACCCACTGCTCCCATTCGGCAGCGGCCGTTGCACGAAGTGTGCAGCCGGCCAAAGCAGAAGGCGCGCCGGCTTGTGTTACCAGCCAGCAGCGCGGACACGGCGACGATTGCCACGGAGAAAGGAAGTGCGTCGCCGGAGAAGAACGAGGGAGCACGGACGTCTGCAGGAGCAACGGACCACGCTGCACCTCCGACGGACGAGAGGCCGCCTACGGGCCAAGGGCCTCCGAAGTTACCACGTGCGTTGCGGACGGGTGTTCAGCCTGTGCACAGGCGAGCCTCGACGGAAAGGCGACCACAAGCGGACGTGGACCTACGCCTACGCATAGGAAGGGGCAGTCCGCCTGTGCACATGCCGCCTGCGCACAGGCAGGATTCACCCCCGTTCCAACGTAGGAAGGGGAAGGAGCCGGCGGAAGATCCGCCTACGGGACACGGGACTTCGGGACCAGACCCTCCGGCGCCCAACGCGCCGCGATTTGCGCCTTCGTCGCCAGGGCCTTCGGGCCAATGAGATGCGAACAAGGAGCGTGCGGAGGCCGCACCATCGGCGGGTAGTCCGCCGGTAGATGCGCCTTCGGCGGTAAGGCCTACGGGCCAAGGGACATCGGGCGAGCGGCCTCCGGCTATGTCGCCTTCGGCGATAGACGCCTTCGGCGCTGCGCCTGCGGCGGACAAGGCGCCGGCATTTGCGCCTGCGCACAGGCCAGGCACAGCCCTCGCGCAGGACCGATCGAGGGAGCAGGACCTGACGGGGGAGCGGATTGACTGTTTGCGGGACGAAATTTTGGTGTGCGATGCGGAATCAAACCCCGTGCAGACACCCTCAGACACCGTGCAGCCGATCGCTTTCGGCGGCGGACGTCGGCGGCAGAGAGGATACGGTCGAAGACCGACAAGCGGGCGACAGGGATGTAGCATGGCCACATTCGCCCACCGCCTTGGACATTTTGGCGAAGAGCAGCGAGGCTGCAGCTGTGTCTTTGCAGGCAGCACCCGTAGACGACGTGCAGCCCCACTCGAGTCAGTCGCCAACGCAATCAATGGCGATTGAAATCCTTAACTCGGATGATGACGACGGAGGCTCCACAGAAGCAATGTCGGGAGCAGGAAATTTCCTCCTCCGAGGAGGAGGAGGAGGAGGAGGAAATTGTTGGAGCGCCGGCGGCGGCGCTCTCTGAGCAGGTGATACCGTTGCTGAAGTACTTGGATCGCAAATTTGATAAATACGCCGATCCACTCCAGCCGGGATCCTACATCGAATTAGTGCGCAGACGGACTCGCACTAAAGTCCACACTAGCAAGCTACTAGCTAGGACGGACCAGGAGTTGAAGGATTTGAGAGAGAAGCATGCCTGTTTGTGAGGTCAGTACAACCTTGTGAGGAAATCGCACGCCCTCGACAGGATGAAGAAGGAGAAACTGGAAGAGCTCACCAGGGATGTGGTGAAGACCACGACGGATTTGATGTCTGAGAAAACTTAGAATCAGATTCTGTCAGAGGAGCTCGTGCGACAGACGCGTTTGTTGGCGGAGTGTCAGCTCGCACGACAAGCGGATGAGGATTTAATCCGCAGGCTACAGTCAGAGTGTGGTGAATTGAGAGCGCAGCGTGCGGAGGTCGAATCGCAGTTGGTGGTAATTGAAGAGGATCGCAGGCGAGAGGCAGATCGCACGAGGGAGGAGATGGCGAGGCGTGTCGCCCACTGTCTCAAGAGCTACATCCACTGGGAAGTGGCGGCGCAGGAGAAACTCACACTGCGTGAGTTTGAGCTTCGCGCAGCGGGGTTGTTGGCAGGCGACAGCAGGAGTCGGCGGAAGGTGGCGAAGAAGTTAGACGCTTAGCTGTCGCAGGCGCGGGATACCATGTCCACCCTCGAGGTGGAGGTGTCCGCGGCGTTGCAGCGGTTAGGACTGCGCAGTCGAGCGGAGGACTGGCAGGGTAGGAAGTTAGTGCGCGGCAGTCCGTCGCGCAGGAGACGTAGCACAGGTTCTGCGGAGTGTAGTGTAGCGTGGTTCCGTGCCGGCGCATAATGTAGTGCAGTGTAGTGCTAGTTAGGACTTAGAAGGTATAAAGTAGTTCAAGGCGTCTTGCCTTGGGTTCTTTCCCAATTTCAGAAGTGCAGATCAGGAACTCATTTTCTCTGCGTGTTTGTGTCCTTAGTTCTGTCACCACGCAAGAGGAGCTACAACTTGGCGTTCCGCATTTTGTAGCTGAAGGACTTCGGCCGAATGTTCAGAGCTAGTACATTGGTTAGAGACTTGAGTAGTTCGGATCTACACCTGCGGGTGATTGCCGATGCTCAGAGCCAGTGACTAGTTTGATATTTGAATAGTTTCGCCCCTACACCTTCGAGTGTCTGTTCCTGATTGTACTCCTTTGGGATTTTTCCCCTGAATGCCAAAGTGAAGTTTTGTTACTTCGTGTAAGCCTTGGTCGTAAATTCAGGTTACGCTGCAGCAGGTGCCTTCAGGGTAACCCCTGTAGTATTTCTGGGAATGACAAGTGCCTGAGAATTCAAACTCTTCAATAGACTGTTGTTGTGTTACTGAAATGTCTCTCAGTGAGTCCTTCAGTGCGGACCTGTGATCTTTGCGCGTTTTGTGAGTTGAGAGTGTTGTTCACCGTGTACGAGTGACTTCGATCCGAAGTAGGCAGTCCAAACCGGGTTTCCTACACTAGCAGCAAGCTAGTGGAAGTGTTGTAAAAGCCGGAGTTGGAAGTCACTACCCGCAGCTTTGCTGAGAGTACTCTTGAGAGATTTTTCCCCTGAAATCTTGAGTAGAGGTCCTAACGGATCTCTGGATTGCGTTTCTGTAGTTTCAGGTGTGTGTGTGTGTGTGTGTGTGTTACGCTGCACTGTGCGACCTCCGAGTGCGCTCCGAGTGGACACTTGCACTATTTCTGGGAGTGACAGTCGCCTGAGAATTCAAACTCCTCAATAGTCTGTTAAACGTGACACTTTATACCCTGTGTGTTCCTCTGTCCCTGTGGGTTTGACCTTTCTACCACTATATTGCAGTTTTAGCCTTTAGTGGGTTATTACATAAGAAGCCGACAACTTCTTTTTGGCGCCGCTGCCGGGGACAGTTGCGTCAACACCGGGGTTTTTACGAGCAGCCATGCTCGGTGAATGTCGACTGGAGCTAGTGGGAGCAACCTAGGTGCGAGAGCTGCCCGCAAGTTCCGACGAGATTCAGAGAAGGCCGTGGAAGAGACACGGCGTTGTAATAACCCACTAAAGGCTAAAACTGCAATATAGTGGTAGAAAGGTCGAACCCACAGGGACAGAGGAACACACAGGGTACAAAGTGTCACGTTTAACAGACTATTGATGAGTTTGAATTCTCAGGCGACTGTCACTCCCAGAAATACTGCAAGTGTCCACTCGGAGCGCACTCGGAGGTCGCACAGTGCAGCGTACACACACACACACACACACACACCTGAAACTACATAAACACAACCCAGAGATCCGTTAGGACCTCTACTTCAAGATTTCAGGGGGAAAGTCTCTCGCGAGCACACTCGGCAAAGCTGCGGGCAGTGACTTCCAACTCCGGCTTTTACAACACTTCCACTAGCTTGCTGCTAGTGTAGGAAACCCGGTTTGGACTGCCTACTTCGGATCGAAGTCACTCCTACGCGGTGAACAACAGTCTCAACTCACAAAACGCGCAGAGAACACAGGTTCGCACTGAAGGACTCACTGTGAAACATTCCAGTAACACAACAACAGTCTATTGAAGAGTTTGAATTCTCAGGCACTTGTCATTCCCAGAAATACTACAGGGGTTACCCTCAAAGCACCTGCTGCAGCGTAACCTGAATTTACAACCAAGGCTTACACGAAGTAGCAAAACTTCACTTTGGCATTCAGGGGAAAAATCCCAAGGGAGTACAATCAGAAAGGAACACTCGAAGGTGTAGGGGCGAAACTGTTCAAGTATCTAACTAGTCACTGGCTCTGAGCATCGGCAGTCACCCGCAGGTGCAGATCCGAACTACTCAAGTCTCTAACCAATGGACTAGCTCTGAACATTCGGCCGAAGGCCTTCAGCTACAAAATGCGGAACGCTAAGTTGTAACTCCTCGTGCGTGGTGACAGAACTCAAGGACACAAACACGCAAAGGAAATGGGTTCCTGATCTGCACTTCTGATGGGAAAGAACCCCAGGCAAAACGCCTAGAACTATTTTATACCTTCTAAGTCCTACCTAGCACTACACTGCACTACGCTGCACTACGCTACACGCCTGCACGGAACCACGCTACACTACACTCCGCGGAACCTGTGCTATGTCTTCTGCGCGACGGACTGCCGCGCATTAACTCCCTACCCTGCCAGTCTTCCGCTCGACTGCGCAGTCCCAATCGCTGCAACGCCGCGGACACCTCCACCTCGAGGGCGGACATGGTATCCTGCGCCTTTGACAGAAAAGCATCGAGCTTCTTTGCTACCTTCCGCCGACTCCTACTGTCGCCTTACAACAACCCGGCTGCGCGAAGTTCAAACTCACGCAGTGTGAGTTTCTCCTGCGCCGCCACTTCCCAGTGGGCGTAGCCCTTGAGACAGTGGGCGACACGCCTCGCCGTCTCCACCTTTGTGCGATCTGCCTCCTTCCTGCGATCCTCTTCAACTACCACTAATTGCGATTCGGCCTCAGCACGTTGCGCTCTCAATTCGCCACACTCTGACTGTAGCCTGCGGATTACCTCCTCATCCGCCTGCCGTGCGAGCTGACACTGTTCTAACAACCGTGTCTGTCGCACGAGCTCCTCTGACAAAATCCGATTCTGGGCCTGCTCAGAAATGAGTGCTTCTGTGACCTTCACCTGCTCCTTGGTGAGCTCTTCCAGTTTCCCATCCCTCACCTTCTCGGAGTACTTGTAGAATTTCTGATTAAGTTTATACTGACCCCACAAGCATTCATGCTTCTCCTTCAATTCCCTCAACTCCTGGTCCACTCTAGCTAGTAGCTTGCTGGTGTGGACTTTAGTGCGAGTCCGCCTGCGCACTAACTCGATGTAAGATCCCGGCTGAAGTGGGTCGGCGTATTTATCGACTTTGCGATCCAAGTACCTCAGCAACGGAATCACCTGCTCAGAGAGCGCCGCCGCCGGCGCTCCAACAATTTCCTCCTCCTCCTCCTCGGTATCTCCCGATCCCGACATTTCTTCGGTGGAGACTCCGTCGTCATCATCCGAGTGGAGAATTTCAGTCGCCATTGATTGCGTCGGCGACTGACCCGAGTGGGACTGCACGTCGTCGACGTGTGCTGCCTGCGAAGGCACGGCTGCAGCCTCGCTGCTCTTCGCCAAAATGTCTAAGGCGGTAGGCGAATGTGCCCGTGCTGCATCCTCGCCGCCCGCTTGTTGGTCGTCTACCGTGTTCTCTCTGCCGCCGACGTCCGCCGCCGAAGGCGATCGAGCGGAGGGTGGCTGCTCGGGGTTTGATTGCGCATCGCGCATCGAAATTTCATCCCGCGGACAGTCACTCCGCTCCTCCGTCTGTTGCTGCTCCCTTGATCGGTCCGCGGGGGCTGTGCTTGGCCTGTGCGCAGGCGCAAATGCCGGCGCCTTGTCCGCCGCAGGCGTAGCGCCGCGGACGTCCATCACCAAAGGCGACATGGCCGGGGGCCGCTCGCCCGATGTCCCTTGGCCTTGAGGCCCTACCGCCGAAGGCGCATCTACCGGCGGATTACCCGCCGATAGTGTGGCCTCCGCACACTCCCTGCTCGTATCTCCTCGGCTCGAAGGCCCTGGCGCCGAAGGCGCAAATCGCGGCGCGTGGTGCGCCGGAGGGTCTGGCCCCGAAGGCCGGTGTCTCGTAGGCGGCTCTTCCGCCGGCTCCTTCCCCTTCCTACGTTGGAACGGGGGTGATTCCTGCCTGTGCACAGGCGGCACGTGTGGAGGTGACCTGTGCACAGGCGAGCGCCTGTGCACAGGCGGACTGCTCCTTCCCACGCGTAAGCGTAGATCTACGTCCACTTGTGATCGTCTGTCCGCAGAGGCTCGTCCGTCCGCGGAGTCTCGTCTGTGCACAAACGGAACACCTGTCCGCAACGCACGTGGTAACTCCGGAGGCCCTTGGCCCGTAGGCGGCCTCTCGCCCGTCGAGGCTGCAGCGTGGTCCGTTGCTCCTGCGGACGTCCGCGCTTCCTCATGCTTCTCTGGCGACGCACTTCCTTTCTCCGTCGCAATCGTCGCCGTGTCCGCACTGTTGGCTGGTAACACCAGTCTGCGTGCCTTCTGCTTCGGCCGGCTGTATGACTCGTACAACGGCCGCGGTCGAATGGGAGCAGAGGGTTCTTGATGCTGCTCCTCTTCGGACTCTTCTCTCCATCGCCGCTTCCGCGGCACTCGTGCTGCAGGAGTGTTTCTCCCTTCGTCCCTCCGCCTTGATGGAGTAGAAGTCGGTGACTCCTCTGCATCAGTGTCGACCTCATTCTCCCGCACATACTTTCCGGGATGGTCGACGGACAACGGCGGAAAATGCTCAAGCTCCGTCGCTGTCAAACAATTCCGCTGTCGATAAAAATTGATGAGGAAAGGAGAGAGATGGTTTAGAGTCCTCCCCTTCTCCTCAAAAGCGTGCTGTCGCATCACCCTGTGCAGGATGCTCGCCCAGTGAATTGGAGTTCCCTCGATGACGCACTCCACAAAAGAGACCTGCCACAATGTGATGTAGCAGGCGCGGTGTGGCTGCAGTAATTGCATCAGCGCCGCGGACAAAGTCCGGCGAAATCGATCCTTGTAATCACGGGTCCTGTACCCATTCTTGGTAGACCTCCCGGTCTTGAACAGCTCCACAAATTGCGCCTCTTCCTGCTTGGTCACCTTGATGCTCTCACTTTCGAAGAGAAGATGCCCTGGCATGCCGGCACATCTTCCCAATGCCTGCGCTCAATCTTGGACTGTCCACCGATCAACATGCGGACGCAATCCGCGCGAGGGTGGTCCCTGTGGCTCTAGCCACTCGCGCACCATATCCGCACAGATGTAGTTCCATCCCCATAGCAAGAAATCGAGCTTTCTTGCTATCAAGCGCTCCTCGAAAGCGCGCAGCCCGTTCTGTGGTAGTCGAAGCGGCAGCATCCGCAATCTGCCCTGTCTCGTCATTGCGTTCCTGGAGTTCGCTCGCCCGCTCATTCTACTTCCGCACCGCTCGAGCTCCTTTCTCTCTCGGCAAACTCTAATCGCCCTCAATTCCAAATCACGCGCACTCACTTCTCCCTCAATCACCAAGAAATCCTCTGTGCGGCGACGTCGAGAATGCTTAGCAGCCAGCAGATGGACGCGCGCAGCTCGCACAAGAGAGTGGAATAGCGAATTCAAGAATGGGACGCTCTCCGCCGCCCGGTCGAAGGTCATGGTCGGCTCTTGCTCGTGGAGGACGTCTCACTTGATGGCCGCGCCGGCTCTACACTGGAACGGTCTCCGCTCTCACGCGCGGCTTCACGCTCCGCCGTCGCCGATTAAACTCTCACGCTCGAATGGGCGGATTTGAACCCCGCGAGCGTACTACCCCGCGGACATGGGAGCGCAGCGCCGAAGGCGAGTTTTCCGCCTTGCGCGGTACACTTGTTCGTATCGCTCCTCAGCCAATCCCCTTCTGCCTCGACGCGTGTGTCCGCATGTCGGACAAAAGTTCAACTCCTGCCTGTGCGCAGGCAGACTCCTCGGCGGATTCTCCGCCGGCGCGGAACTTCATCCTCCTGTGCACAGGCGCTCGCCTGTGCGCAGGCGAATTCCGTCCGCGGCGACGCGCTGGCGCGGAAGGCGTTGACCGTGGTCAGCCGTCTCCGTCCAGACTGTCCGTTCCTTGTCTCTTCGTCGGCGCTTCCGCCGCCGCAACTCCGTCCGTCCAAGAGCGCATCCACCCGTCCCGTCCGCATGGTCCGTACGGATTTGATTATTCTGGCGACTCCTTGCTCGTCCGCGGCGCTGTGCTGGCGCAGAAGGCGCCGTACACTTTCTACCTCACAAGGCGCATTTCTAGGGCCCAAGGCGGATTTCCCGCCGACGCCGAAGCGCTTGTGCACAGGTGACCTCCTGTGCGTAGGCGGACTTCGCGCCTCCTCAAACCCTACTTCGCCTGTGCACAGGCGAACTTCCTTCGTCCGCGCATAGGGCAAAACTTGATCCCCCTTCCGCGTAGGCGTAATTCCCGCCGGTGGCGAACTCCTTCCGCCGAAGGCGAACGTCTACGTATCTTCCAATAGTGATAACTCCCTAAGTCCTCATCCATTCCAAGCGTTCTTGGACTCGTTGGAATCAGTGCGTCGAGCTCTTTCCAACGAGACCCTAACTCGGTCAAGGCGCCCGAGGGTTGACCTAAATATGAAGGATTTCCCTACCGCCGCGGACGCAACTTCCGAAGGCGGGTTTTGCGCCTTGCGCCGCAGGGATCCTAACTGCAGAGCTCGCAGGGAGGGTGGTGCCCATCCTTACTGCTGCATCCCAAATCCTAAATTCTACAAAATCCCTCGAGAATCCCCGCGATCTTCCGAATTCACTCTGTTTTGATGCACCGAAGGCTATTTACATTGCTGCCAGGGTACAGTTTTTTCCAAAAATGTTTTAATTTCCGCAAAATTACCAAAAGTGGGGTACCACAGGCGTCAAAACAAGAAAACACCAAAAAGAGTACCTAAGCCTAGTTCGGCCGACATCCTTGGGGAAACTACCCCCAGTGACTCGGAACCAAACCTGGTGCTTACAGTTCTACTAGATATTCCTTGCATGGACCCCCCTTGTGATTTAGAACCGACCGCCCGAGAAACGTCGACAGACACACCGATGGCGGACGGACAAGCCAATGCGTGGCTACCTCAGCCGATTACTAAGCATTCCTATCCAAAGTATAAAGGGAGTGGGGATGATGACGATGCAGATTCCTACATCAAGTTGTTCGAATCAGTGTCCATTGCTAATCGCGAGATCCACGACGAGGACCGACTACGGATCTTTCCAAGTCTTCTACGGAAGAAGGCACGAAGTTGGTACAATCATGAGAGTATCGATCCGAATGGGTTGACAACATGGGCTCAACTGAAGGAGAAGTTCCTTCGACGCTTCCGCGAGCTCGGCTACGACAGTCGGGTATTGACAAAGTTGCGTAACTTGCAGCGAGAGAAGAAGGAGAGTCTGCGTGACTACACTGAGAGATTTCTGGACCTCCTTGACAGAATACCGAAAACGGGACCAGGGTCCCCCTTCTCGGTACAGCAAGCTGTGGATTGGTATGTGACCGGCTTAACTCGGGAGATGGAGACTTTTTGCCGACGCAGTAAGTGCGATACTATCGAGGACGTGATTGCATCGGCCGAAGCCTTCGAAACTTCCACTCTCAACCAAAGAGGGAGAGAGAGACGGGAGTCAAAGGAGCGAAAACCGAAGGGAGGGCGAAGACGACCCAGGGGTGCAACTCCGTCATCGGAAGAACAGTCCTCGGACGAGAACCGTTCCTCATCCGAAGAAGAGAAAACCTCCTCGTCGGAGGAAGAGAAGAAGAGAAAGAAGCATGGGGCAGCGAAGAAGAAGGGCCCCCGACGAGCGTCTATGGACAGAGCGCCGGGAGACATAGCATCGAAGATGGAGACCCTTGTGAAGGACTTTGCCGACCTCAAAGTTCAAGTGGTAGGCGGCCAGGATCGACGAAAATCACCCGGGAGAGTGTGGGCGAACTTGTGGTGCACTACGTGCGGAGCGGTGGGACATGCGAACACCGAGTGTCTTACCAACCGTCCGTCATATCCAGTCAACGCAGTGGAGTCGGCACAACCGTACTATGGGGAAAACCCCCAGTACTATGGAGAGGCGAGCGAAGAGACAGCCTACGCCGTCCAGTCGGTCCTCGCCCCTACTGCAGTTACGCAAGTGCATATCCCCCGCTATCATCCGGTAGATCGGGCCACTACGGTACCCGTGAGGCGAAGGGCACCTCCAGGGACGTTTGACCCACCGCCACCGCGAGCTTGTTATAATTGTGGGGAAGTTGGACACTTCTCACCTCATTGCCCCCATCCCAAAAGGCAAACCGGGTATGTCTCGACATGTAGTAATTGCAAGAAGTCCGGGCATACTGCGCTAGAGTGTGATCAGCCACCAGTTCCTCGGCCAACGGTACGATTTGTGACCACCCCTGCCAAGGAGGACGTCCAAGTTAACGAGGTCGAAGTAGGTTCGGACAGAAATGACGAAGACGAAGAATGGCCGGCGGAAGAAGTTATGTGCGCACGAGTCGAAACTCGTAGTTCCAAGAAATCGAAGGAACAAGAGCGCGACACTCGCAAGCACGAACGGAGAACCGACGACCGGACGGGAAAAGGGAAAGAGAAGGCATCCAGCAAGTCCGACTTGCGACCTGCACGAAAGCCTTCGGTTACGCGAGAAACACCAGCAGGGCGCACACATACATCGGTCGAAGATGAGCCAGTACGCTTGCTGAAACGTGACTATGCCCCGGATATCAGAGAGGAGGTAAAGAACTTGTTGAAGGAAGCTACCCGCAACCAAAAAGGACCACAGCAGGAAGACTTGTCACCCTCCTTTGGTGTGAAGATGGCAACAACTTTGGAACCTCGCAGGGCGTCATCTCCAACCCGACGCGTCCACTATGACTTAGTCAAAGATCTCGGGAATCGGCAAGTGAACATCACGTTCAACCAGCTTCTTGAGGACAACAAGACGTATCGGAGGATGTTGATGCTTTCGTTACGACGCCCGCGGAAGCCGCGCACATCCAAAGCCCCTCAGGTGTACCAAGTGGCCAGCGAAGACCAAGGACCCCCAGAGATCGATGTGGAAATAGCAGGGTGTTGTGTACGCAAGGTACCAGTAGACTCTGGATCAGGAGTAAACATAATGACGGAGGACACCGCAAGAGCCTTGGGGTTCAGTGAATACGAACCTTCGAGGCGTGTGTTGAGATTAGCGGATCAAACGAGGAGAATGCCTGTAGGTATGCTACGCAATGTCAAAACAATCATTGGTGGTGCAGACTTTCGGTTGACTTATATCATCCTTCAACCGATGTTGAAGCAAGGCTATGACGTCCTGCTCGGGCGACCGTGGCTGTATGGCGCACAAGTACGATGTGACTGGCGTAGGCATCGCCTTAAGTTTCTCCATCCTACGGAGCCGACCAAGACCATCTCGGTGCCCTGGAACAAGGTCCGACATGAAGGAGAGACCCCATCGACAAGTGCGGGTTACACATCGGGGGTAGACAGTGATTCGGCCGCACGATCAGATTCCAGTGACACTGAATTCGATTATTTCGTGGGATTCGTTGCCTGTTGTTCTGTGGAAGAAGAGCCGGACGCTATTCAGCCGGAGGACGAATAGCAATTAACGGTAGGACTGGGGAGAAGTGAGACGAGTCACACCGAGGGCATTGTCGACCCTAGTGACTGTCACGAAGTACAACTCAGTCCCGACAAGTGCTTGAAGGTATCAAGCACGGTGAAAGGAGACGAGCTAAGGGAGGTACAGACATTTCTTAGCCATTACGTCGATGTCTTCGCCTGGAAGATCGAAGACATGAAGGGGATACCTGCACGGTATGGAGAACACCGTATTGATTTACTGGATGAAGCAGTACCCATACGTCAACGCCAGTATCGCCTCAACCCAAAATACTCCTTGCTAGTTAAGGAGGAGATAGATAAGTACCTGAGCGCCGGTATTATCTACCCAGTGCTCAACAGTGAATGGGTATCGCCGATTGTTATCGTACCAAAGAAGTTGACGGGTAAGATACGAGTGTGTCAGGATTTCCGGAAGTTGAATGCAACAACACGTAAGGATCATCACCCGTTGCCGTTCACGGATGCCATTTTAGACCATGTCGCGGGACATGAGTGCTATAGCTTCCTGGACGGGTTCTCAGGTTACAATCAGGTGTCTATCCGGAAACAGGACAAGGATAAAACAACGTTCACAACCGACTGGGGAACTTACGCATATCACAAGATGCCCTTCGGTCTGTGCAACGCACCTGCCACCTTTCAGCTGATGATGACCAATATTTTTCAGGAGCAACTGAGGAAGTTCCTGGAAATATTCATAGATGACTTCTGTGTCTTTGGGAAGCGGTCAGAACACCTAAGTCACCTGAGGCAGACCTTTGATAAATGTAGGGAGAGCAGTTTATCGCTGCACCCCGAGAAGTGTTTTTTCTTTATGACTAGTGGAATCTTGTTGGGCCATCGGGTCTCGGCAGACGGCATTGCTGTGGACATCGAGAAGGTCAAGGTTATACTCGAGCTTGAGCCACCAACAAATCTGAGAGAGCTTCGAGCATTCCTGGGTCATGTGGGCTACTACCGAAGATTCATACACATGTATGCAATATTGGCGGCCGACCTGACCAAGTTGTTGAAGAAGGACGAGCCTTATGCCTGGGGTGCAAACCAGCAGTCAGCATTCGAGGCTCTTAAAGCGAAACTCACGACTGCTCCAGTGCTAAGGAGTCCAGACTGGAATCGACCATTCCATGTTTACGTCGACACATCTGCATTCGCCATCGGTGTAGTACTGAGCCAAAAGGATGACAACAAAAAGGACTACCCAATTTATTTCGCGAGCCGTCAGCTGTCTCTAGCAGAGAGGAAGTACACCACGACGGAGAGAGAAGCGTTGGGGATGGTGTACTCTTGTAAAAAGTTTCGACACTACCTAATCTGCTACGAGTTTGTGTTCCATGTGGATCACTACGCATTGCAACACCTAGTCAAGAAAGCCGACCTGTCCGGTCGGATAGTCAGATGGGTGCTGTTGCTACAAGAGTTCACCTACACAGTCCAGACCAGGAAAGGGGTGCATCACGAAAATGCGGATTACTTGTCCAGACTATGGACCCAGCCTACCGAGGAGGAATTGGTGGACGATTTTCCTGATGAATAATTGTTTCAGTTGTCTGCGGGGCACGAGTCCCGCTATGCCGATCTGTACCGATATCTGCTAACACTTCAGTGTCCCGTGGGCATGGACTTGGAACAAAGGACTGTCTTTATTCATAAGGCAGGCCCGTACCAACTCCAACAGGGTGTTTTGTTCAAGAAGATGGCAGATGAACGCTTGTGCAGGTGCCTGGAGGAATCAGAGGTCCCGAGAGTAGTAAGTGCGATGCATACCGAGGAGGCGGGTGGACACTACGCCACCCGGAACACGGTCACAAAGATTGTAAATGCGGGGTATTGGTGGCCGACCATGTTTAAGGATGTTCTTGATTACATTCGCAAATGCGATAGTTGCCAGAGGACGGGGAGACCAACGCCTACAACACGATGGCCCCTGACTCCCATCATGCCTCTAGCACCTTTCAAAAAGTGGGGCATCAACTTTGTAGGGCCGATACAACCAGTGACTAGGAACACACGAAGGTGCTACATTTTGGTAGCTACGGACTATGCCACCAAAATGGTGGAGGCCAAGGCCACAAGAAAAGATGATGCGGCCACAGTGGCAGCCTTCTTGTTCGAGTCGATCATCACGCGCTACGGGTGTCCCTTAGAGCTTGTCAGCGACCGAGGCACGCATTTTCTAAACCAGATCATCGAAGATCTGACAAGGTATTTCCACATCAAGCACCGGAAGACTACCCCATGCAATCCCAAGGCGAATGGATTGACGGAGAAGTCCAATGGTCTGTTGTGTAAAATACTACTCAAGGTCACGGTAAACCACGCTTACGACTGGGATACGAAGTTAGCAGCCGCTCTATGGGCGTACCAGACAGCTGAGAAAATTATGACCAAACAGACACCATACTTTCTGGTGTATGGTCAACACCCGATCCTGCCGATCGAGTTCGAAGTACCCACCCAACGAACGTTGGATCTACAGAGGGTGAGTGCAGAGGAGAGTCAGCTCTACAGATTACAGGAGGTCATGCTGCTGGAAGAAAGGAGACGAGAAGCCGAGGACCGCACCAGGAGAATTCAGCTCCGCCGGAAGGAGAGATACGATAAGAAGATCAAACCTGTACTCCTAGAGAAGGGTGATTTGGCACTGCTCTACGACAGCAGGCATGCCAGATTCCCAGGCAAATTGCACCTAAGATGGATGGGACCTTACAAGGTTGTCGAAGTATTCTCGAATGGATCCATTCAACTTGCGGACCTAGCCGGCGATTTATTAGGCACCCGAGTGAATGGGTGGAGGTTGAAGAAATACCACATGTGAGTGTTCGCGTGGGCGCTCACAATTGAGGAGGGGAGCATGTGGTACCCCACTTTTGGTAATTTTGAGGAAATTAAAACATTTTTGGAAAACTGTACCAAGGCAGCAATGTAAATAGCCTTCGGTGCATCAAAATAGACTGAATTCGGAAGATCGCAGAGATTCTCGAGGAACCTCGTAGAATCTAGGAGTTGAGTGCAGCGTCAAGGAAGGGCACCACCCTCCCTGCGAGCTCTAAAGGTATGATCCCTTCGGCACAAGGCGCAAAATCCGCCTTCGGCGCTGCGCCCTCGGCGGTAGGGAAATCCTTCATATTTAAGTCAACCCCCAAACGCCTTGACTTTATTAGGGTCTCGTTGGAAAGAGCTCAACGCGCTGAATCTAACGAGCCCAAGAACGCCACAAACGGATGAGGACTCCGGGAGTTATGAAGGTTGTAAGATACTCAGATTTCCGCCAGCGCACAGGCGAAGAAGGTTTTGTCCTATGCGCGGACGAAGGAAGTTTGCCTGCGCACAGGCGAAATAGGGTTTTGATGTAGGCGCGAAGTTTTCCTACGCACAGGCGTCCGCCTGTGCACAGGCGCTTCGGCGTCGGCAGGAAATCCGCCTTCGGCCCTAGAAATGCGCCTTCAGAGGTAGAAATTGTACGGCGCCTTCTGCGCCAGCGCAACGGCGCGGACGAGCAAGGAGCCGCCAGAATAGTAAAATCCGTACGGACCGTACGGACTGTACGGACGTGACGGATGGATGCTCTCGGGGTCGGGCGGAGTTGCGGCGGCGAGCGCGCCGACGGAGAGACAAGGAACAGACAGTCTGGGGGGGGAGGCTGTTGACCGCGGTCAACGCCTTCCGCGCCAGCGCATCGACGCGGACGGACTTCGCCTACACACAGGCGAGCGCCTGCGCACAGGCAGGTGAAGTTCCGCGCCGGCGGAGAATCCGCCGAGGAGTCCGCGTGCGCACAGGCGGGAGTTGAACTTTTGTCCGACGTGCGGACAAGCGCCGGGGAAGACAAGGATTGGCTGAGGAGCGGTACGAACGAGTGTACCGCGCAAGGCAGTGTGGTACCCCACTTTTGGTAATTTTGAGGAATCATGGAGTTGGGTGCAGCGGTAAGGAAGGGCACCACCCTCCTTGCGAGCTCTGCAGTTAGGATCCCTATGGCGCAAGGCGCAAAATTCGCCTTTGGCGCTGCGTCCGCGGCGGTAGGGAAAATCCTTCATATTTAGGTCAACCCCCGGACGACTTGACTTAGTTAGGGTCTCGTTGGGAAGAGCTCGACGCGCTGATTCCAACGAGCCCAAGAACGCCAACAACGGACGAGGACTCCGGGAGTTATGAAGGTTGTAAGATACTCAGCTCTTCGCCTGTGCACAGGCGGAGAAGTTTTGTCCTATGCGCAGACGAGAGAAGTTCGCCTGCGCACAGGCGAAATAGGGTTTTGATGTAGGCGCGAAGTCCGCCTACGCACAGGCGTGCGCCTGTGCACAAGCGCTTCGGCGTCGGCAGGAAATCCGCCTTGGGCCCTAGAAATGCGCCTTGTGAGGTAGAAATTGTATGGCGCCTTCTGCGCCAGCGCAACAGCGCGGACGAGCAAGGAGCCGTCAGAATAGTAAAATCCGTACGGACCGTACGGACTGTACGGACGGGACGGATGGATGCGCTCTTGGACGGACGGAGTTGCGGCGGCGAGAGCGCCGACGGAGCGACAAGGAACGGACAGTCTAGACGGAGTCGTTGACCGCGGTCAACGCCTTCCGCGCCAGCGCATCGACGCGGACGGACTTCGCCTGCGCACAAGCGAGCGCCTGCGCACAGGCAGGTGGAGTTCCGCGCCGGCGGAGAATCCGCCGAGGAGTCCGCCTGCGCACAGGCGGGAGTTGAACTTTTGTCCGACATGCGGACACACGTGCCGAGGCAGAGGAGGATTGGCTGAGGAGCGGTACGAACGAGTCTACCGCGCAAGGCGGAAAATTCGCCTTCGGCGCTGCGCACCCGTGTCCGCGGCGTAGTATGCCCGCGGAGTTCAAATTCGCCAATTTGAGCGTGAGAGTTAAATCGGCGTCGGCGGAGCGTGAAGCCGCGCGTGAGAGCGGAGACCGTTTTAGCGTAGAGCCGGCGCGGCCATCAATGTGCCGGCATCCTAGGGCACCTCCTCTTTGATAGTGAGAGCGTCAAGGTGTCCAAGCAGGAAGAGGCGCAATTTGTGGAGCTGTTCAAGAAAGGGAAGTCTACCAAGAATGGGTACAAGACCTGCGATTACAAGGATCGATTCCGCCGAACTTTGGCTACGGCGCTGCTGCAATTACTTCAGCCACACCGCGCGTGCTACATCACATTGTGGCAGGTCTCTTTTGTGGAGTGCATCATCGAGGGAACTCCAATTCACTGGGCGAGCATCCTGCACAGGGTGATGCGTCAGCACGCTTTTGAGGAGAAGGGGGGAACTCTAAATCATCTCTCTCCTTTCCTCATCAATTTTTATCGACAGCGAAATTGTTTGACCGCGGCGGAGCTTGCTCGTTTTGCGCCGTTGTCCATCGACCATCCCGGGAGGTATGTGCGGGAGAATGAGGTCGACACTGATGCAGAGGAGTCGCCGACTTCTACTCCGTCAAGGCGGAGGGACGAAGGGAGAAATACTCCTGCAACAAGAGTGCCGCGGAAGCGGCGATGGAGAGAAGAGTCTGAAGAGGAGCAGCATCAAGAACCCACCGCTCCCATTCGACCGCGGCTATTGTACGAATCGTACAGCCGGCCGAAGCAGAAGGCGCGCAGGCTGGTGTTACCAGCCAGTAGCGCGGACACGGCGACGATTGCCATGGAGAAAGGAAGTGCGTTGCCAGAGAAGAACGAGGGAGCACGGACGTCTGCAGGAGCAACGGACCCCGCTGCACCCTCGACCGACGAGAGGCCGCCTACGGGCCAAGGGCCTCCGGAGTTATCACGTGCGTTGCGGACAGGTGTTCCGCCTGCGGACAGGCGAGCCTCGACGGACAGACGACCACAAGCGGACGTGGACCTACGCCTATGCGTGGGAAGAAGCAGTCCGCCTGTGCACAAGTCGCCTGTGCACAGGTCACCTCCACACGTGCCGCCTGTGCACAGGCAGGAATCACCCCCGTTCCAACGTAGGAAGGGGAAGGAGCCGGTGGAAGATTCGCCTACGGGACACAGGCCTTCGGGGCCAGACCCTCCGGCGCACAACGTGCCGCGATTTGCGCCTTCGGCGCCAGGGCCTTCGGGCCGAGGAGATGCGAGCAGGGAGCGTGCGGAGGCCGCACCATAAGCGGGTAATCCGCCGGTAGAAGCGCCTTCGGCGGTAGGGCCTACGGGCCAAGGGACATCGGGCGAGCGGCCCCCGGCTATGTCGCCTTTGGCGATAGACGCCTTCGGCGCTGCGCCTGCAGCGGACAAGGCGCCGGCATTCGCGCCTGTGCACAGGCCGGACACAGCCCTCGCGCAAGACCGATCGAGGGAGCAGCACCTAACAGAGGAGCGGACCGACTGTTCGCGTGACGAAATTTCGGTGCGCGATGCGCAATCAAACCCCGCGCAGACACCCTCCGCTCTATCGCCTTCGGCGGCGGACGTCGGCGGCAGAGAGGATACGATTGAAGACCGACAAGCGGGCGACGGGGATGTAGCACGGTCACATTCGCCCACCGCCTTAGACATTTTGGCAAAGAGCATCGAGGCTGCAGCAGTGCCTTCGCAGGCAGCACACGTCGACGACGTGCAGCCCCACTCGGGACAGTCGCCAACGCAATCAATGGCGACTGAAATTCTCAACACGGATGATGACGACGGAGGCTCCACCGAAGCAATGTTGGGAGCAGGGGATACCGAGGAGGAGGAGGAAATTGTTGGAGCGCCGGCGGCGGCGCTCTCTGAGCAGGTGATTCCGATGCTGAAGTACTTGGATCGCAAATTCGATAAATACGCCGATCCACTCCAGCCGGGATCTTACATCGAATTAGTGCGCAGGCGGACTCGCACTAAAGTCCAAACTAGCAAGCTACTAGCTAGGGTGGACCAGGAGTTGAAGGAATTGAAGGAGAGGCATGCCTGTTTATGGGGGCAGTACAACCTTGAGAGGAAATCGCACGCCCTCGACAAGATGCGGAAGGAGAGATTGGAAGAGCTCACCAAAGATGTGGTGCAGACCACGCAGGATTTGATGTCTGAGAAAACTCAGAATCAGATTCTGTCAGAAGAGCTCGTGCGACAGACGCGTTTGTTGGCGGAGTGTCAGCTCGCACGGCAGGCGGATGAGGATTTAATCCGCAGGCTACAGTCAGAGTGTGGCGAATTGAGAGCGCAGCGTGCGGAGGCCGAATCGCAGTTAGTGGTAATTGAAGAGGATCGCAGGCGAGAGGCAGATCGCACGAAGGAGGAGACGGCGAGGCGTGTCGCCCACTGTCTGAAGGGCTACGCCCACTGGGAAGTGGCGGCGCAGGAGAAACTCACACTGCGTGAGTTTGAACTTCGCGTAGCAGGGTTGTTGGCAGGCGACAGCAGGAGTCGGCGGAAGGTAGCGAAGAAGTTCGACGCTTTTCTGTCGAAGGCGCGGGATACCATGTCCACCCTCGAGGTGGAGGTGTTCACGGCGTTGCAGCGGTTGGGACTGCGCAGTCGAGCGGAAGACTGGCAGGGTAGGGAGTTAGTGCGCGGCAATCCGTCGCGCAGGAGACGTAGCACCGGTTCCGCGGAGTGTAGTGTAGCGTGGTTCCGTGCCGGCGTGTAGCGTAGTGGAGTGTAGTGCTAGTTAGGACTTAGAAGGTATAAAATAGTTCAAGGCGTCTTGCCTTGGGTTCTTTCCCAATTTCAGAAGTACAGATCAGGAACTCATTTTCTCTGCGTGTTTGTGTCCTTAGTTCTGTCACCACGCACAAGGAGCTACACCTTAGCGTTCCGCATTGTGTAGCTGAAGGCCTTCGGCCGAATGTTCAGAGCTAGTACATTGGTTAGAGACTTGAGTAGTTTGGATCTACACCTGCGGGTGACTGCCGATGCTTAGAGCCAGTGACTAGTTAGATACTTGAATAGTTTCGCCCCTACACCTTCGAGTGTTTGTTTCTGATTGTACTCCTTCGGGATTTTTCCCCTGAATGCCAAAGTGAAGTTTTGCTACTTCGTGTAAGCCTTGGTTGTAAATTCAGGTTACGCTGCAGCAGGTGCCTTCAGGGTAACCCCTGCAGTATTTCTGGGAATGACAAGTGGCTAAGAATTCAAACTCTTCAATAGACTGTTGTTGTGTTACTGGAATGTTTCTCAGTGAGTCCTTCAGTGCGGACCTGTGTTCTCTACGCGTTTGTGAGTTGAGAGTGTTGTTCACCGCGTATGAGTGACTTCGATCCGAAGTAGGCAGTCCAAACCGGGTTTCCTACACTAGCAGCAAGCTAGTGGAAGTGTTGTAAAAGCCGGAACTGGAAGTCACTACCCGCAGCTTCGCTGAGTGTACTCTTGAGAGACCTTCCCCATGAAATCTTGAGTAGAGGTCCTAACGGATCTCTGGGTTGTGTTTCTGTAGTTTCAGGTGTGTGTGTGTGTGTTAGTTACGCTGCACTGTGCGACCTCCGAGTGCGCTCCGAGTGAACACTTGCAGTATTTTCGGGAGTGACAGTCGCCTGAGAATTCAAACTCCTCAATAGTTTGTTAAAACGTGACACTTTGTACCCTGTGTGTTCCTCTGTCCCTGTGGGTTCGACCTTTCTACCACTATATTGCAGTTTTAGCCTTTAGTGGGTTATTACAGGCGGAAAAGTCCCCTTCGGAGCTGCGCACCCATGTCCGCGGCGTAGTACGCTCGCGGAGTTCAAATTCGCCAATTCGAGCGTGTGAGTTAAATCGGCGTCGGCGGAGCGTGAAGCCGCGCGTGAGAGCGGAGACCGTTTTAGCGTAGAGCCGGCGCGGCCATCATTTGAGTCGACCCTCACGGGCAAGAGCCGACCATGACCTTCGACCGCGAGACGGAGAGCGTCCCATTCTTGAATTCGCGATTCCATTTTCTAGTGCGAGCTGCGCGCGTCCATCTGCTAGCTGCTAAGCATTTCCGACATCGCCGCGCAGAGGATTACTTGGTGATTGAGAGAGAAGTGAGTGCGCATGATTTGGAATTGAGTGAGATTAGAGTTTGCCGAGGAAGCAAGGAGCTCGAGCGGAGCAGAAGGAGAATTAGCGAACAGGCGAATTCCAAGAACGCAATGTCGAGACTGAGCCGATTGCGGATGCTGCCGCTCCGACTTACACAGAACAGGCTACGCGCTTACGAGGAACGTCTGATAGCAAGAAAGCTCAATTTCTTGCTATGGAGATGGAACTACATTTGTGTGGATATGGTGCGCGAGTGGCTAGAACCACAGAGACCACCCTCGCGCGGATTGCGTCCGCATGTTGATCGGTGGACAGTCCAAGATTGGGCGCAGGCATTGGGGAGGTGTTGTGGTAACCCACTTTTTGTTTTTTGTCGGAACTAAAACATTTTTGAATAGTAAGTACCGCGGCAGCAGCTGTAAATAGTTATCGGTACGCGAAACCAGACTAAAAAGAGGATCGAGGACAGTCAAGGGGTTTTGGGCTTAGGCCACAGTGGGACGCTTAGGACGGAACGGGCGGTTCATGCTGCAGGATCCGCTTCGAGCACCTTCGGCGGTAGATCACTCACAACTTTCTCAATTCGTAACGTCTTGAGTTGCTTCGGGTCTTGTTGGAAAGAGCTCGCGACGCTCGTTCTAACGAGCCCAAGAACTTGTGAAACGGATGAGAGGTCACTGAGTTATGAGTGTCGGAAGTTACTGATAGGGGGGCCTTCGGCGGTAGAGCGACTTTGGCGGTACTCCTGCGGCGGAAGAACCGCCGGAAGATGCGCCTTGGGCGGTAGACGCCTTCGGTCAACGCCTTTGGCGATGCGGGAGAGTGCATTCGGCGGAAGAGTGAATCCCTCATAACTTTCTCAATTCGCAACGCCTTGACTTGGTTAGGGTCTCGTTGGAAAGAGCTCGACGCGCTGATTCTAACGAGCCCAAGAACGCCACGAACGGAGAGGAATTCCGGGAGTTATGAAGGTCGCAAGATACTCAGCTTTCCGCCTACGCACAGGCGAAGGAAGTTTTGTCCTATGCGCGGACGAAGTAAGTTCGCCTGTGCACAGGCGCTTCGGCGTCGGCGGGAAATCCGCCTTGGGCCCTAGAAATGCGCCTTGTGAGGTAGAAAGTGTACGGCGCCTTCTGCGCCAGCGCAGCGCCGCGGACGGCCAGGTCAGCGCCGTGGACGGCCAGGACAACGCCGCGGACGGACAAGTCAGCGCAGCGGACGGACAGCTCAGCGCCGCGGACGGCCAGGTCATCGCCGCGGACGGACAGCTCAGCGCCGCAGACAGCCAGGTCATCGCCGCGGACGGACTGTGGATAGGCGAACGCCTTCGGCGGAAGAGTAAAACCGACATAACTTTCTCAATTCTTAGCGGTTTGACTTGATTCGGGTCTCGTTGGAAAGAACTCGACGAGCTGGTTCCAACGAGACCAAGATCTCCTGAAACGGATAAGGCGTCAATGAGTAATGAGCGTCGAAAGCGGCTGTCATGGTTAGGCGTGAGGCCTTCGGCGTTAACAGTTAGCGGGGCCTTCGGCCCAAGGCGGCCTGCGAGTAGGCGGCTTGCGTGTAGGACGCGTGGGACCCACAGTCCTCGGATTTTGGAGAAGGAATTTTGGCCTAGGTTCAGAGATCTTGCGGGGCCCATATCTTTGCGATGGACGGTCGGATGGATCTGAAATTTTGTGGGGCCGTTGATCTCGGCCGGCCACGCATGCCTGCAAATTTTCAGCCTCAGATCTTGGATGGTAAGGCGCTGGCGGCTCTGTACAGTAGGCTTAGGATTCAGATTTAGGGTTAGGGTTAGATTTAGGTTGTAAGTTAGAGGGGAAGGCAGCCGCCGACTCCTCAGGTGTAGGATCTGTTGCGGCTCGCACCATGGTAGTGCAGTGTAGTGCTAGTTAGGACTTAGAAGGTATAAAATAGTTCCAGGCGTTTTGCCTGGGGTTCTTTCCCATCAGAAGTGCAGATCAGGAACCCATTTCCTTTGCGTGTTTGTGTCCTTGAGTTCTGTCACCACGCACGAGGAGTTACAACTTAGCGTTCCGCATTTTGTAGCTGAAGGCCTTCGGCCGAATGTTCAGAGCTAGTCCATTGGTTAGAGACTTGAGTAGTTCGGATCTGCACCTGTGGGTGACTGCCGATGCTCAGAGCCAGTGACTAGTTAGATACTTGAACAGTTTCGCCCCTACACCTTCGAGTGTTCCTTTCTGATTGTACTCCCTTGGGATTTTTCCCCTGAATGCCAAAGTGAAGTTTTGCTACTTCGTGTAAGCCTTGGTTGTAAATTCAGGTTACGCTGCAGCAGGTGCTTTGAGGGTAACCCCTGTAGTATTTCTGGGAATGACAAGTGCCTGAGAATTCAAACTCTTCAATAGACTGTTGTTGTGTTACTGGAATGTTTCACAGTGAGTCCTTCAGTGCGGACCTGTGTTCTCTGCGCGTTTTGTGAGTTGAGAGTGTTGTTCACCGCGTATGAGTGACTTCGATCCGAAGTAGAGGCAGTCCAAACCGGGTTTCCTACGCTAGCAGCAAGCTAGTGGAAGCGTTGTAAAAGCCGGAGTTGGAAGTCACTACCCGCAGCTTCGCTGAGTGTACTCTTGAGAGACTTCCCCCCTGAAATCTTGAGTAGAGGTCCTAACGGATCTCTGGGTTGTGTTTCTGTAGTTTCAGGTGTGTGTGTGTGTGTGTGTGTGTGTGTGTACGCTGCACTGTGCGACCTCCGAGTGCGCTCCGAGTGGACACTTGCAGTATTTCTGGGAGTGACAGTCGCCTGAGAATTCAAACTCATCAATAGTCTGTTAAACGTGACACTTTGTACCCTGTGTGTTCCTCTGTCCCTGTGGGTTCGACCTTTCTACCACTATATTGCAGTTTTAGCCTTGAGTGGGTTATTACAGGTGTGCCGGCATCCCAGGGCACCTCCTCTTTGATAGTGAGAGCGTCAAGGTGTCAAAGCAGGACGAGGTGCAATTTGTGGAGTTGTTCAAGCGGGAGAAGTCTACCAAGAATGGGTACAAGACCCGCGATTACAAGGATCGCTTCCGCCGAACTGTGGCTACGGCGCTGCTGCAATTACTGCAGCCACACCGCGCCTGCTACATCACATTGTGGCAGGTCTCTTTTGTGGAGTGCATCATCGAGGGAGCTCCAATTCACTAGGCGAGCATACTACATAGAGTGATGCGACATCACGCTTTTGAGGAGAAGGGGGGAACTCTAAATCATCTCTCTCCTTTCCTAATCAATTTTTATCGGCAGCAAAATTGTTTGACCGCGGCGGAGCTTGCTTGTTTTCCGCCGTTGTCCGTCGACCATCCCGGGAGGTATGTGCGGGAGAACGAGGTCGACACTGACGCAGAGGAGTCGCCAACTTCTACTCCGCCAAGACGGAGGGACGAAGGGAGAAATACTCCTGCAGCAAGAGTGCCGCGGAAGCGGCGATGGAGAGAGGAGTCCGAAGAGGAGCAGCATCAAGAACCCACTGCTCCCATTCGGCAACGGCCGTTGCACGAAGTGTGCAGCCGGCCAAAGCAGAAGGCGCGCCGGCTTGTGTTACCAGCCAGCAGCGCGGACACGGCGACGATTGCCACGGAGAAAGGAAGTGCGTCGCCGGAGAAGAACGAGGGAGCGCGGACGTCTGCATGAGCAACGGACCACGGCCTACGGGCCAAGGGCCTCCGGAATTACCACGTGCGTTGCGGACGGGTGTTCCGCCTGCGCACAGGCGAGCCTCGACGGAAAGGCGACCACAAGCGGACGTGGACCTACGCCTACGCATAGGAAGGGGCAGTCCGCCTGTGCACATGCCGCCTGCGCACAGGCAGGATTCACTCCCGTTCTAATGTAGGAAGGGGAAGGAGCCGGCGGAAGATCCGCCTACGGGACACGGGCCTTCGGGACAAGACCCTCCGGCGCCCAACGCGCCGCGATTTGCGCCTTCGGCGCCAGGGCCTTCGGGCCAACGAGATGCAAACAGGGAGCGTGCGGAGGCCACACCATCGGCGGGTAGTCCGCCGGTAGATGCGCCTTCGGCGATAAGGCCTACAGGCCAAGGGACATCGGGCGAGCGGCCTCCGGCTATGTCGCCTTCGGCGCTGCGCCTGCGGCGGACAAGGCGCCGGCATTTGCGCCTGCGCACAGGCCAGGCACAGCCCTCGCGCAGGACCGATCGAGGGAGCAGGACCTGACGGGGGAGCGGATTGACTGTTCGCGGGACGAAATTTTGGTGCGCGATGCGTACTCAAACCCCGCGCCGACACCCTCCGCTCGATCGCCTTCGGCGGCGGACGTCGGCGGCAGAGAGGATACGGTCGAAGACCGACAAGCGGGCGACGGGGATGTAGCACGGCCACATTCGCCCACCGCCTTGAACATTTTGGCGAAGAGCAGCGAGGCTGCAGCTGTGCCTTCGCAGGCAGCACCCGTAGACGACGTGCAGCCCCACTCGGGTCAGTCGCCAACGCAATCAATGGCGACTGAAATCTTTAACTCGGATGATGACGACGGAGGCTCCACAGAAGCAATGTCGGGAGCAGGGGATACCGAGGAGGAGGAGGAGGAAATTGTTGGAGCGCCGGCGGCGGCGCTCTCTGAGCAGGTGATACCGTTGCTGAAGTACTTGGATCGCAAATTTGATAAATACGCAGATCCACTCCAGCCGGGGTCATACATCGAGTTAGTGCGCAGGCGGACTCGCACTAAAGTCCACACCAGCAAGCTACTAGCTAGGGTAGATCGGGAACTTAAGGATTTACGGGAGAAGCATGCGTGTTTGTGGGGGCAGTATAATCTCGTGCGGAAGTCGCACACCCACTACAACGCATTGAAGCAGGCGAGACTGGAAGAGCTCACCAGGGATGTGGTGAAGACCACGGAAGAACTGATTTCTGAGAAGACTTAGAATCAGGTTCGGTCAGAGGAGCTCGTGCGACAGACGCGGTTGTTGGCGGAGTGTAAGCTCGCACGATAGGCAAATGAGGATTTAATCCGCAGGCTGCAGTCGGAGTGCGGGGAATTGAGAGCTCAGCGTGCGGAGGCCGAATCGCAGTTGGTGGTAATTGAAGATGATCGCAGGGGAGAGGCAGATCGCACGAAGTAGGAGATGGCGAAGCGAGTCGCCCACTGTCTCAAGGGCTACGCCCACTGGGAAGTGGCGGCGCAGGAGAAACTCACACTGTGTGAGTTGGAGCTTCGTGCAGCCGGGTTGTTGTCAGGTGAAAGTAGGAGTCGGCGGCGGGTGGCGAAGAAGTTAGATTCTTTTCTGTCGAAGGCGCGGGATACCATATCCACCCTCGAGGCGGAGGTGTCCGCGGCGTTGCAGCGTTTGGGACTGCGCAGTCGAGCTGAAGACTGGCAGGGTAGGGAGTTAGTGCGCGGCAGCCCGTCGCGAAGGAGGCGAAGCACAGGTTCCGCGGAGTGTAGTGTAGCGTGGTTCCGTGCCGGCGTGTAGCGTAGTGCAGTGTAGTGCTAGTTAGGACTTAGAAGGTATAAAGTAATTCAAGGCGTCTTGCCTTGTGATCTTTCCCAACATCAGAAGTGCAGATCAGGAACTCATTTTCTCTGCGTGTTTGTGTCCTTAGTTCTGTCACCACGCACGAGGAGCTACACCTTAGCGATCCGCATTGTGTAGCTGAAGGCCTTCGGCCGAATGTTCAGAGCTAGTACATTGGTTAGAGACTTGAGTAGTTTGGATCTACACCTGCGGGTGATTGCCGATGCTCACAGCCAGTGACTAGTTAGATACTTGAATAGTTTCGCCCCTACACCTTCGAGTGTTTGTTCCTGATTGTACTCCTTCGGGATTTTTCCCCTGAATGCCAAAGTGAAGTTTTGCTACTTCGTGTAAGCCTTGGTTGTAAATTCAGGTTACGCTGCAGCAGGTGCCTGTGAGGTAACCCCTGTAGTATTTCTAGGAATGACAAGTGCCTAAGAATTCAAACTCTTCAATAGACTGTTATGGTGTGGTACTGGAATGTTTCTCAGTGAGTCCTTCTGTGCGGACCTATGTTCTCTGCGCGTTTTGTGAGTTGAGAGTGTTGTTCACCGCGTATGAGTGACTTCGATTCGAAGTAGGTAGTCCAAACCGGGTTTCCTACGCTAGCAGCAAGCTAGTGGAAGTGTTGTAAAAGCCGGAGTTGGGAGTCACTACCCGCAGCTTCGCTGAGGGTACTCTTGAGAGACCTTTCCCCTGAAATCTTGAGTAGAGGTCCTAAAGGTCAAAAGGGCCTTCGGGCCAAGGGACATCGGGCAAGCCGCCTTCGGCTCAACCGCCCTCGGTGGAAGCGCCGCCGGGAGTTGCGCCTACGCATAGGCCGAACGCATCTCTGGCGCAGGACCTAATGGTGGAGCGAGACCGATCGAAGGAGCGGGACCTAACACAGGAGCGGATTGACTGTCCGCACGGTGAAATTCGTGCGCGCGATGCACAATTGCACTTCGCGCAGGTACATTCCGCACGACCGCCTTCGGCGGTAGACGCCTGCAGCGAGGAGGTTACAGTCGCAGCTGGGCAGGCGGCAGGGTTTGACAGGCATGGCTCAGAACCACCGGGTGACCCCGGAAATGCGCCACAAAACGTCCGGGGCTACGCCCCGACGTTCTGACTAGAGCATTCTTGATTTCTCGGGGTTGCCCGGATATTTTCGGAAAAAAATTCCGGGTGTTCTTAGTGGATTGAAAGCTATTGAGTCCGCTATTTTCGTGTGAATGCTCCCAAAAAATTTTCAATAAAATGACATTTACAACGGGTGTCCCCAGGTTTAACCCTTAAAATCCTCCGGGTGTAGCCCCCTCTTAGCAAGAGTGCACCAGCGGATTCCTCCGGTTGTCCCCCTGTTTCACCCCCTGTTCCGGAAGTAAGTTATCTATTCCCGGGGGATTCCCGGGCGATGTGAATTCGGCACGACCGCATTCATCCACCGCCTTGGACATTCTAGCAGGGAGCAGCAAGGCTGCAGGAGCGCCAGTGGCGGCAGAAGACGCAGACATCTCGCAACTCTGCGCACGACAGTCGCCGACGAATTCAATGGCGGCCGAAATCCTCAATTCGGAGGATGACAAAGAAGGAGGATCAACGGAATCAGTGTCGGGATTGGAATCCACTGAGGAGGAGGAGCAGGAAATGATAGGCACGCCGACGGCGGCGCTCTGTGAGCAGGTAGTACCTCTGTTGAGGTACCTGGATCGCAAAGTGGAGAAGTACGCGGACCCTCGCCATCCTGGGTCCTACGTCGAGCTAAAGAGGAGGCGAACCCGCACTAAAGTCCACACCAGCAAGTTGTTGAGCCGAGTGGATCAGGAACTTAAGGATCTGCGGGAGAAGCATGAGTGCCTATGGGGTCAGTACAACCTCACTAGGAAGGTGTACAAAGCCTTCGACAAGACAAAGGACGAGAAGCTGGTAGAGTTCGCCAAGGAGAAGGCGAAGCTCGCAGAGGAGCTCGTGCGACAAACACAGTTGTTAGAGCAGTGTCAGCTCGCACGGCAGGCGGATGAGGAATTAATCCACAAATTGCAATCCGAGTGCGGGGAATTAAGAGCGCAGCGTGCGGAGGCCAAATTGCAGTTGGTTGTAGTTGAAGACGATCGCCGGCGGGAGACAGATCGCACAAAGGAAGCGATGGCGAGGCGAGTTGCCCACTGTCTCAGGGGCTACGCCCACTGGGAAGTGGCGGCGCAGGAGAAACTCACACTGCGCGAGTTAGAGCTTCGTGCAGCGGGGTTGTTGTCAGGTGACAGTCGGAGTCGGCGGCAAGTGGCGAAGAAGCTGGACTCTTTTCTGTCGAGGTCGCGGGACACCATGGCCACCCTCGAGTCGGAGGTTTCCGCAGTGTTGCGGGATTTCCGCAATTGGGACTGCGCAGTCAAGCGGAGGACTGGCAGGGTGGAGAGTTAGTGCACGGCAGTCCGTCACGCAGAAGGCAAAGCACAGGTTCTGCGGAGTGTAGTGTAGCGTGGTTCCGTGCAGGCGCGTAGCGTAGTGCAGTGTAGTGTTAGTTAGAACTTAGAAGGTATAAAGTAGTTCAAGGCGTCTTGCCTTGGAATTTTTCCAGTTTCGGAAGTGCAAATCAGGAACTAATTTTCTCTCCGTGTTAATGTCCTGTGGTAACACACTTTTTGTTTTTTTTGCAGAATTTAAACAATTTTAGAAAACAAGTATCGAAGCAGTGTCTGTAGTTAGAAAAGGGTACGTTAAATAGAGTGGATTGAGGAGATCGTCACGAGGTCACAAAGAATCGCGAAGTCGGATGTACCAGCGCCACATGTCTTCGGCGCCTTCGGCAAAAGCTCCTTTTCTGAGGTGTCTCTACTCACGCGCTTCCAGCGTTGAGGGAAGCTACGCTTCCGGCGTAGACACCTCCGGAGGAGATTTTGCTAAAGACGTCAGAAGAACGGCACGGACCTCTGAAGGCTTCCGACCATGAGTGCGCCTTCGGTGATGCGCCGCTAGCGCGGAAGGGGAAACCTTCATAACGATCGGAATACACGGTAGTTCCAGTTGGTTGAAGTCGCATAGGAAAGAGCTCGGGACGTTCGTCCTAACGAGCCCAAGAGCGTCGGAGATGGATCAGGGACGAAGAAGTTATGAGCATCGGAAAACTTGTAGCCGGACATGCGCCGTTCGCGCTAGGGTTCACAGTCGGAAAGGACTCCCGTACGCCTTCGGCGATGCGCCTTCGGCGGAATCACGCGCTCATGGGAGGAAATCAACTTAGAGGCGGAAGCGCCTTTGGCGGCTGCGCAACGGAAGAAAAGCGCCGGCCGGATGTACGCCTCCGACGTGGCGCGGATAGGCGGATGCGCTGGCATGATTTGCGCCGGCGGGATATGCGCCGTCAGCAATAGACGAGGCAGAACGGACAAAATAAGTGGTACAAATACGCGCCGGCGTAATTCGCGCCGACTGGATGTGCGCCTCCAGCAAGGCGCCGACGGATAAGGAACACGCCAGCGGCGACACGCCTCCGGTGATGGTCAGGTTAGGAAAAGACAACATAGCCGACGCATACACTGCGGCGAACTCGAGTCCGGAAGACGGTGGCGGCGGGAGAATTCAACATTCACGCATGCGAATGCGCGCAGTGCGGAGACGTGAATTCGAGCATGCAAGGGCGAACCGTTAGGCCGTATAGCCGGCTGCGTAAATTGTAACCAGTAAGAACGTTGGACGATCTTGAATTCGGAGAAGAAAAGACTGCTCTCCAGTCTCATTCTCTCATTCTTGATTTTGCGATTTCCAGCTTCCAAGATTACGCGCAAGGGCGGAGAGACCTGCAGTGAGAGGAGAGAGTGCGGAGACGAGTTGCGCAAGGATCTTGACAGACCTTGGAGAGAATTTGCGAGTAGCGAACTTGAGCGCGAGAGAAGAGAGAGTGACAGCAGTCAGTGCTTGAGCGGCCGACGCGCAGCGGCGATTGTGAGAGAGCGAGCGGAAGGGAGAACGTCTGTGTGTGCAGGAAACGCAATGTCGAAGGTCCCCCAGCTGCGAGTGTCTCCACTCAGGGTGCCGCAGATCGGTCTACGCGCATTCCAAGATGTGCTGATAGGGCTGAAGCTCAATTTCCTCCTGTGGGGATGGAACTGGACATGTCCGGAGATGGTGCGCGAGTACCTGTAGGAGAGACACAAGCCCTCACGCGGATTCCGTCCACATCCAGAGAGGTGGGACATTTGTGACTAGGCGCAGGTGTTGGGCAGGTGTGCCGGCGAGGAAGGGTATCTCCTCTTCGAGGCCGAATGCGTGAAGGTGTCCAAGGAGGAAGAAATCTCCTACAATGAGCTTTTCAAAGTTGCCAGGCACCCCAAGAACGGTTTCCGGACACGGGATTACAAAGATCGATTGCGGAGAAATGTCGCGACTGCATTGCTGCAGATATTGCAGCCGACCAAGACCGCTTACATGCATGGCTGGCAAGTAGGATTTGTGGAGCTAGTGTTGTCAGGAGCTCCAGTGCATTGGGCACGGCTCCTGTGGAAGGTGACGCGCCAACATGCGCAAGAAGAGAGAGGAGGAACCCTCAATCATCTTTCGCCTTACCTGATTGTGTTTTATCGGGCGATGGGGTGTTTGACAAATTCAGAGCGGACACGGTTTCCGCTGCTGACCCGGAGCTATCCAGGTAGATACTCGCGGGAGGCCGAAGTAGACACGGATCCGGACGAGGCACCTGCCAGTCCGCCTCCGGCTCCGCCCCCAGCAAGAGCAGCAGAAGAACGTCGAAGTGAGCGCGCTCCGCGAAAGCGGATGTGGGATGAGAGACCTGAGGACAAGCAGCCGGAAGTGCCAGCTGCGCCGACTCGTAGTCGGCCAACCAACGAGCCTCACAGCCGACCGAAACAGAGGGCACGCAAAGTGCCAACTAGTACTGAGGAGACCGGGCATACGCCGGTCCGGCGGAGTATCCTGCCCACGCAAGAGGAGATAATCGCGCATATTCTGGGGAAGTCGGCAAATACCTCTACGCAGAAGGCACCAATGCCTTCGGAAGAAGACAGACGGACTGACAGTCGGCCGACTACGAGTGGGGCAACTGAAGGTCGACAAACAGAAGGAAGGCCGACGGAGCGGCGCGTTGAACCGGACAGCAGGCCGGAAGCAGAAGGGAGTTTGGCTGTCGAGCCAACAACCCTCAGAGGGTCGTCTTCGGCGGAAGGCACTTCTAGGAAAACGCCGCCAGCAAGCAGGCCAAGTGGAGTGAAGACGCGCAGGGTGTATCCGACTGCCAGTCGGACACCTGCTAGTCGGCCGACTGCGAGTCGGTCAACAGAGAGTCGGCCAGATTCGCCGACTGCGAGACGGAAGCGCGCCTTAGAAGAAAGTCAAAGTACACGCACGGAGGATGAGGAATTGTTGCGCAACTTGCAATCCGAGTGCGCAGATTTGAGGGCGCAGCACGCAGATGCGCAAATGCAGCTAGCAGAGGTGGAAGGCAGCTGCCGGGCGCGAGAAGAGTTGGCGACGCGGGTGACTCACTGTCTAAAAGGATACGTCCATTGGGAGGTGGCAGCTCAAGAGAAGATCACACTCAGGGAGTTCGAGCTTCGGGCGGCGGCATTGACGGAGGGTGACAGTCGGAGTCGGCGGCGAGTAGCAAGGAAATTAGAATCCTTCTTGTCGGGTGCGCGCGACACTATGGCGCACTTGGAGTCGGAAGTGACTGCAGCCCTCCGGCGTCTGGGGCTGCGCAGCCGGTCGGAAGATTGGCAAGGTAGAGATAGAGAGCGAGGCAGTCCGGCGCGCAGGAGGCGCAGCACCGGATCTGCAGAGTGCAGTAGCGTAGTTTGGTTTCGTGCAAGTGTTGCGAGTAGTAGATAGGATAGCGTAGTGTTAGTTAGGACCTTTGAGGGTATAAAGTAGATCAAGGCGTTTTGCCTTGGGACTCTTCCAGTTTCGGAAGTGCAGATCAGGAACTCACTTTCTTGGCGTGTTTGTGCATTTTGGTCCTGGCACCACGTAGAGAAGCTGCAGCATAGCGAAGTTACCGTATGTTGTAGTTGAAGGCCTTCGGCTGAATGTTCAGAGCTAGTACCCGGTTAGAGACTTGAGTAGTGCGGATCTGCACCTACGGGTGATTTCTGATACTCAGAGCCGGCTGCGAGTTAGAGACTTGAACAGTTCCCCCTTACTCCTTCGAGTGACGTATCCTGATTGTACTCCTACGGGAAGTTTCCCCTTAATGCCAAAGTGAAGTTTTATTACTTCGGGTAAGCCTTGGTTTGCAATTCAGGTTGTGTGTGTGTGTTACTAGATTGTGTCTCAGTTAAGTTCTCAGTCGGGCCTGTACCCCCTGCGTTTGGTGTGAGTCGAGGGTGACGTCCACGGCGTATGAAGGGGCTTCGTTCCGAAGTGGGAAGTCCAGTCCGGGTTCCCTACGCTAGTTCCTGGCGGAAGGGCAGTAAAAGCCGGAGTGGGCGTCACTACCTGCAGAACCTCTGAGTGAACTTTTGAGACACTTTCCCCCTGAAATCCGAAGCGGAGGTCCTGACCGACCTCCGAGTTGTGCTTTTGCCAGTTTCAGGTGTGTGTGTGTGTGTGTTGAGTGACCACGCTGTACTGTGCATCCTCCGAGCATCCTCCGAGTCGAGCATCCTCCTCCGAGTCGAGCCTCCGAGTTGAGCACTGCAGTATTTCTGGGAGTGACAGTCGCCTGAGAATTCAAACTCTACAAAAGTCTGTTAAACGTGACACTTTTTACTCTGTGTGTTGCCTCCGTCCCTGTGGGTTCGATCTTTTTACCACCATACTGCAGTTTTAGCCTTTGGTGGGTTATTACATGTCCTTAGTTCTGTCACCACGCAAGAGGAGCTACACCTTGGCGGTCCGCATTTTGTAGCTGAAGGCCTTCGGCCGAATGTTTAGAGCTAGTACATTGGTTAGAGACTTGAGTAGTTCAGATCTACACCTGCGGGTGATTGCCGATGCTCAGAGCCGGTGACAAGTTAGATACTTGAACAGTTTCCCCCTTACACCTTCGAGTGATTGTTTCTGATTGTACTCCTTCGGATTTTTCGGGATAGGAGATCCCTACACCACTTAACAGAGAACTGCCAGATCTGTCATTACAGTTGTTGGGCACCTGAGTGAACTCCAATTTGAAATATCATTTCTAAACTATTCGCGAGGTCGCTCACAATTGAGGAGGGGAGCATGTGGTAACCCACTTTTTGTTTTTTGTCGGAACTAAAACATTTTTGAATAGTAAGTACCGCGGCAGCAGCTGTAAATAGTTATCGGTACGCGAAACCAAAGTAAAAAGAGGATCGAGGACAGTCAAGGGGTTTTGGGCTTAGGCCACAGTGGGACGCTTAGGACGGAACGGGCGGTTCATGCTGCAGGATCCGCTTCGAGCACCTTCGGCGGTAGATCACTCACAACTTTCTCAATTCGTAACGTCTTGAGTTGCTTCGGGTCTTGTTGGAAAGAGCTCGCGACGCTCGTTCTAACGAGCCCAAGAACTTGTGAAACGGATGAGAGGTCACTGAGTTATGAGTGTCGGAAGTTACTGATAGGGGGGCCTTCGGCGGTAGAGCGACTTTGGCGGTACTCCTGCGGCGGAAGAACCGCCGGAAGATGCGCCTTGGGCGGTAGACGCCTTCGGTCAACGCCTTTGGCGATGCGGGAGAGTGCATTCGGCGGAAGAGTGAATCCCTCATAACTTTCTCAATTCGCAACGCCTTGACTTGGTTAGGGTCTCGTTGGAAAGAGCTCGACGCGCTGATTCTAACGAGCCCAAGAACGCCACGAACGGAGAGGAATTCCGGGAGTTATGAAGGTCGCAAGATACTCAGCTTTCCGCCTACGCACAGGCGAAGGAAGTTTTGTCCTATGCGCGGACGAAGTAAGTTCGCCTGTGCACAGGCGCTTCGGCGTCGGCGGGAAATCCGCCTTGGGCCCTAGAAATGCGCCTTGTGAGGTAGAAAGTGTACGGCGCCTTCTGCGCCAGCGCAGCGCCGCGGACGGCCAGGTCAGCGCCGTGGACGGCCAGGACAACGCCGCGGACGGACAAGTCAGCGCAGCGGACGGACAGCTCAGCGCCGCGGACGGCCAGGTCATCGCCGCGGACGGACAGCTCAGCGCCGCAGACAGCCAGGTCATCGCCGCGGACGGACTGTGGATAGGCGAACGCCTTCGGCGGAAGAGTAAAACCAACATAACTTTCTCAATTCTTAGCGGTTTGACTTGATTCGGGTCTCGTTGGAAAGAACTCCACGAGCTGGTTCCAACGAGACCAAGATCTCCTGAAACGGATAAGGCGTCAATGAGTTATGAGCGTCGAAAGCGGCTGTCATGGTTAGGCGTGAGGCCTTCGGCGTTAACAGTTAGAGGGGCCTTCGGCCCAAGGCGGCCTGCGAGTAGGCGGCTTGCGTGTAGGACGCGTGGGACCCACAGTCCTCGGATTTTGGAGAAGGAATTTTGGCCTAGGTTCAGAGATCTTGCGGGGCCCATATCTTTGCGATGGACGGTCGGATGGATCTGAAATTTTGTGGGGCCGTTGATCTCGGCCGGCCACGCATGCCTGCAAATTTTCAGCCTCAGATCTTGGATGGTAAGGCGCTGGCGGCTCTGTACAGTAGGCTTAGGATTCAGATTTAGGGTTAGGGTTAGATTTAGGTTGTAAGTTAGAGGGGAAGGCAGCCGCCGACTCCTCAGGTGTAGGATCTGTTGCGGCTCGCACCATGGTAGTGCAGTGTAGTGCTAGTTAGGACTTAGAAGGTATAAAATAGTTCCAGGCGTTTTGCCTGGGGTTCTTTCCCATCAGAAGTGCAGATCAGGAACCCATTTCCTTTGCGTGTTTGTGTCCTTGAGTTCTGTCACCACGCACGAGGAGTTACAACTTAGCGTTCCGCATTTTGTAGCTGAAGGCCTTCGGCCGAATGTTCAGAGCTAGTCCATTGGTTAGAGACTTGAGTAGTTCGGATCTGCACCTGTGGGTGACTGCCGATGCTCAGAGCCAGTGACTAGTTAGATACTTGAACAGTTTCGCCCCTACACCTTCGAGTGTTCCTTTCTGATTGTACTCCCTTGGGATTTTTCCCCTGAATGCCAAAGTGAAGTTTTGCTACTTCGTGTAAGCCTTGGTTGTAAATTCAGGTTACGCTGCAGCAGGTGCTTTGAGGGTAACCCCTGTAGTATTTCTGGGAATGACAAGTGCCTGAGAATTCAAACTCTTCAATAGACTGTTGTTGTGTTACTGGAATGTTTCACAGTGAGTCCTTCAGTGCGGACCTGTGTTCTCTGCGCGTTTTGTGAGTTGAGAGTGTTGTTCACCGCGTATGAGTGACTTCGATCCGAAGTAGAGGCAGTCCAAACCGGGTTTCCTACGCTAGCAGCAAGCTAGTGGAAGCGTTGTAAAAGCCGGAGTTGGAAGTCACTACCCGCAGCTTCGCTGAGTGTACTCTTGAGAGACTTCCCCCCTGAAATCTTGAGTAGAGGTCCTAACGGATCTCTGGGTTGTGTTTCTGTAGTTTCAGGTGTGTGTGTGTGTGTGTGTGTGTGTGTGTACGCTGCACTGTGCGACCTCCGAGTGCGCTCCGAGTGGACACTTGCAGTATTTCTGGGAGTGACAGTCGCCTGAGAATTCAAACTCATCAATAGTCTGTTAAACGTGACACTTTGTACCCTGTGTGTTCCTCTGTCCCTGTGGGTTCGACCTTTCTACCACTATATTGCAGTTTTAGCCTTGAGTGGGTTATTACAGGTGTGTCGGCATCCCAGGGCACCTCCTCTTTGATAGTGAGAGCGTCAAGGTGTCTAAGCAGGACGAGGTGCAATTTGTGGAGTTGTTCAAGCGGGAGAAGTCTACCAAGAATGGGTACAAGACCCGCGATTACAAGGATCGCTTCCGCCGAACTGTGGCTACGGCGCTGCTGCAATTACTGCAGCCACACCGCGCCTGCTACATCACATTGTGGCAGGTCTCTTTTGTGGAGTGCATCATCGAGGGAGCTCCAATTCACTAGGCGAGCATACTACATAGAGTGATGCGACATCACGCTTTTGAGGAGAAGGGGGGAACTCTAAATCATCTCTCTCCTTTCCTAATCAATTTTTATCGGCAGCAAAATTGTTTGACCGCGGCGGAGCTTGCTTGTTTTCCGCCGTTGTCCGTCGACCATCCCGGGAGGTATGTGCGGGAGAACGAGGTCGACACTGACGCAGAGGAGTCGCCAACTTCTACTCCGCCAAGACGGAGGGACGAAGGGAGAAATACTCCTGCACCAAGAGTGCCGCGGAAGCGGCGATGGAGAGAGGAGTCCAAAGAGGAGCAGCATCAAGAACCCACTGCTCCCATTCGGCAACGGCCGTTGCACGAAGTGTGCAGCCGGCCAAAGCAGAAGGCGCGCCGGCTTGTGTTACCAGCCAGCAGCGCGGACACGGCGACGATTGCCACGGAGAAAGGAAGTGCGTCGCCGGAGAAGAACGAGGGAGCGCGGACGTCTGCATGAGCAACGGACCACGGCCTACGGGCCAAGGGCCTCCGGAATTACCACGTGCGTTGCGGACGGGTGTTCCGCCTGCGCACAGGCGAGCCTCGACGGAAAGGCGACCACAAGCGGACGTGGACCTACGCCTACGCATAGGAAGGGGCAGTCCGCCTGTGCACATGCCGCCTGCGCACAGGCAGGATTCACTCCCGTTCCAATGTAGGAAGGGGAAGGAGCCGGCGGAAGATCCGCCTACGGGACACGGGCCTTCGGGACAAGACCCTCCGGCGCCCAACGCCGTGACAGTCGCCTGAGAATTCAAACTCTACAAAAGTCTGTTAAACGTGACACTTTTTACTCTGTGTGTTGCCTCCGTCCCTGTGGGTTCGATCTTTTTACCACCATACTGCAGTTTTAGCCTTTGGTGGGTTATTACATGTCCTTAGTTCTGTCACCACGCAAGAGGAGCTACACCTTGGCGGTCCGCATTTTGTAGCTGAAGGCCTTCGGCCGAATGTTTAGAGCTAGTACATTGGTTAGAGACTTGAGTAGTTCAGATCTACACCTGCGGGTGATTGCCGATGCTCAGAGCCGGTGACAAGTTAGATACTTGAACAGTTTCCCCCTTACACCTTCGAGTGATTGTTTCTGATTGTACTCCTTCGGGATTTTTCCCCTGAATGCCAAAGTGAAGTTTTGCTACTTCGTGTAAGCCTTGGTTGTAAATTCAGGTTACGCTGTAGCAGGTGCCTTCAGGGTAACCCCTGTAGTATTTCTGGGAATGACAAGTGCCTAAGAATTCAAACTCTTCAATAGACTGCTATGGTGTGTTATTGGATCGTTTCTCAGTTGAGTCTCTCCGTGCAGACCTGTGTTCTCTGCGCGTTTTGTGAGTTGAGCGTGTTGTTCACCGCGTGTGAGTGACTTCGATCCGAAGTAGGAAGTCCAATCCGGGCTCCCTATGCTAGCAGAAAACTAGTGGAAGGGTTGTAAAAGCCGGAGTTGGGAGTCACTACCCGCAGATTCGCTGAGTGTACTCGCGAGAGACTTTCCCCACCCTGAAATCTTAAGTAGAGGTCCTAACCGATCTCTGGGTTGTGTTTCTGTAGTTTCAGGTGTGTGTGTGTGTGTTGTACACTGCACTGTGCGACCTCCGAGTGAGCTCCAAGTGAACACTTGCAGTATTTTTGGGAGTGACAGTCGCCTGAGAATTCAAACTCCTCAATAGTCTGTTAAATGTGACACTTTGTACCCTGTGGGTTCGACCTTTCTACCACTATATTGCAGTTTTAGCCTTTAGTGGGTTATTACAAACCAAAATTGTTGTAATAATTGACATCTATGTAAGAGAGTTGTTTTCTATTATATGGCTACCAAGTGTAATAATGTGAAGTTGGATCAATTGACTTTTACATAGAAGTTGAAACAAATTTTTGATAAACTAATAGTTTAACACAAGTGCATAAGCAAAAAATGCATGACTTCATTTCATATTTCACAACACAATTTGTTTGAAATTAACACAAATTGTTTGCTTGAGAAGCTAATAATCTTATTAAAATTAATCTAAGTAGATTTTCCATATTTTAATTTATAATGGAATGTATATTTAAATATTAAGATGAGCTTTATGTTATGCAAATCTGTAACCACATTGCAAATATATTAGACAATTATTATATGACCTCTCTTGACTATAAATGATAGCTAATGAAGAAGTTAAGCATTCATTATGTGATTTTAATGATAATTTGATGATTAGAAAAATCTTAAAAGTCTTGTATTCTATGCTCGAGTACTAAAATCCAAAAATCATTCAATCAGGTAAACTTTTAATTGATTAAAATTGGAATCAACTTTATGAAATTTTTATTGAAATGTGTTGATTTGCAAATTGTTTTCATGAAATTGATCAAGTTTTACTTTTTTTTCAATACAACTGTTTTTATTTGTCAAAAAAGCATAAATTCGATAAAATTATTAGACATTGTGATGCTATTTTTCATTTTTATAAAACAAATTTTTGATATACAACTTTTAAATCAACTTTATAGACTTTTTTTCTCACTTTTATTTATTTATTTATCAATCAATTTATATTATTTAAAAATAAATTCTATTTGAATGTTTGAAATATCAATTAAAATTAAGCATGCATTTTTTCTAATTTCTATGTTTGATTTCATAACTATTTTGTGTACATTCTCATGATTTGTGATCATTTTGATGCAATAATTTTTACTTCATATTTTAAAAAATACGTTTAAAAAGATATAGTCATATTATTGCAATAATGATTTTGAATTGTATAGTTAACTTTTTTATTTATTTTTTTCATACATAGAATATTTTTTAAAAAAATTGATTAACAAATTTGAATTTCAATGAAATCAAATTTTACATTGGACTTTTGATATATTTTTCTCACTATTAGTGAAAATTTTTACACAAGCAATTTTGATTGTATTCATATGACAATAAGATTTTAAATTTAAACTGATTATGAAATTGATTATCAGTGACATTTTGAATAAATTTAAAAATTTCATAATGTAAGAAAACTTTAACGCTTATTAGATAGATTATTTTTTCAAGAAGATATTATAGGTTTAAACAAAAGTTTTGATGAAAATTTTGATAATTACTTAAAAATGCATGAATAAATTGTATTATTTTCATTCTTCAAAACATATAAATTGATGAATGATACATGATGTCAAATAAAATGTGTTGCTAATCCATCATGAATTAAAATTATATTTGAAAATACACTCAAAGATCATATTTAGTAATCTTTGAATGCCTTTATGAATTTGACAATCGTATGATTATGTATATCAACAAACACAATGCCAAATACATCAATCCAATACTTACACATTTTGGATACTTAATTAGGTAAAACGAATTATTAGCATCATAATCAAAGTTTATTTTAAGTATTTCAAGGATATGTTTTCATGTTCAAGTCTTCTTCAAACAAAATTTCATACATATACGAAGAGATTAGATCGAAATGCCAAGATGATAGATTGTAGGATGTTATGTTGTAACACCACTATTAGCTCAAGATCACAACATGAGTTATTTTCAAGCGAGTGGAGTCTACATCGTGATAAAGCTATTGAGGAGAAGGTTACATATCGAGTATGATGATTGCATATGATATTGGATTTTCGGCAATAAACTAAATCTTAATGATGTGACGATGACAAACAAAATTATTTCAAACTAAGGCTAACTGAAAATTCTTCAATCAAAATTGCACGCAATTACATGTAAAAGACTGAGAATCTGCTTCTAAACTCACTTGAAAGGACCAAAAGTAAAAAAATTTCACGTAGTGAGCAACTTTTTTGTTGAATATTGAAAGGGCAGGCAATCTGATTATCAGTCTGAATATTATCTTTTTGCGAATAGAGACAAATTTGATTTTATCTATACAAAACCTTACAACTTAACACTTCTTTTTATATTTACATCGAGCCACTTGCAAGACTGGGCTTCTCCAAGATAAGTTTTCAGGTGAAAAGAATGATTACCACCTCTCAACATGTTACAGAACTAATTCAGATAAGGCAGCACAAGCTCTCAATGAATGTTGTGGATGATGCATTATAAAGCCGTGGCATATACAAGTGAGGTTTATCACCAAACTTTGAAAAGGGAATATCTGTACGTATAGAATAGTTGGAGCTATCAGGCCACAAGAATATAATATGCTCATGAATGAGAGTGGAGAATGTTTACTAGAGTAAAATAAAATCATCATCTATAGATAGCATTGCTAGGAAAGATAGTCGTATAGTGATAGTAGACGGAACTGAACTTTGAGGCAAGATAACTTCTTGAACAAGGATTTAAGGCTGAGATTCAATCGAGTTAGACGATCAATGATGCAGACAAGTTTTTAACTTTGATCTCTTTCTTGCAGCCGGCTGACATCTTGTGCTATGTCTTATGTCTTTAGGTTATATGACGTGCAAGTTATTATGAGAGCTAACCAAAATGCTAGTGGGCTAATCAATATAAGAGGGTAGAAAATCAAAAGATTTCAAATGAAAATACTAAAGATGAAGAACTGTGGTACCCCACTTTTGGTATTTTTGAGGAAATTAAAACATTTTTGGAAAACTGTACCGCGGCAGCAATGTAAATAGCCTTCGGTGCATCAAAATAGAGTGGAATTGGAAGATCGCAGAGATTCTCGAGAGAACTCGTAGAATCCAGGAGTTGGGTGCAACATCGGGGACGGACACCACCCTACATGCGGGCTCTGAAGGAATAACCCCTTCGGCGCAAGGCGCGAAATCCGCCTTCGGCGCTAAAGGAATCCTTCAGAACTTGGTCAATTCCCAAACGCCTTGACTTGGTTAGGGTCTTGTTGGAAAGAGCTCAACACGCTGGTTCTAACGAGCCCAAGATCGCCACGAACGGATGAGGACTCCGGGAGTTATGAAGGTCGCAAGATACTCAGCTTCTCGCCTACGAGTAGGCGAGGAAAGTTTGTCCTATGCGCGGACGAAGGCAGTTCGCCTACGCGTAGGCGAAATAGGGTTTGACGTCGGCGGGATGTCTGCCGCGAATGTCGCCTACTCGTAGGCGAGGAAATCTCTGCCCCGACGGACGAGCGAAGTCCGCCTACGCACAGGCGCTTCGGCGTCGGCGGGAAATCCGCCTTCGGCCCTAGAAATGCGCCTTCGGGGTTGGAAATTGTACGGCGCCTTCCGCGCCAGCGCAGCAACGCGGACGGGCGAGGACCCACCGGAGTAGTAAAATCTGTACGGACCGTACGACTGTACGGACGGAACGGATGAGTCCGCCTTCGGCCGGACGGAGTTACGGCGACAAGAGCGCCTACGGAGAGGCGAGAAATGTACAGACTAGACGGAGCCTGTTGACCGCGGTCAACGCCTTCGGCGCCAGCGCAGCAGCGTGGACGGAACTCGCCTACGCGTAGGCGAGCGCCTACGCACAGACAGATGAAGTTCCGCGCCAGCGGAGATTCCGCCGGGGATTGCCTACGCAGAAGGGAGTTCAACTTTTGTCCAATGCGCGGACGATCGCCTTCGGCGGAGGGGGATTGGCCGAAGAGTGGTACAAACGAGTGTAGCGCGCAAGTCGAGAAATCCGCCTTCGGCGCTGCGCCCCCATGTCCGCTGCGTAGTACGCTAGCGGAGTTCAAATTGCCAATTTGAGCGTGTGAGTTAAGTCGGCGTCGGCGGAGCGTGAAGCCGCGCGTGAGAGAGGAGGCCGTTATAGCGCGGAGCCGGCGCGGCCATCAAGTGATTCGACCCTCACGACCGAGAGCCGACCATGACCTTCGACCAAGAGACGGAGGACGCCCCATTCTTGAATTCGCGATTTCATTTTCTAGTGCGAGCTGCGCGCGTCCACCTGCTAGCTGTTAAACATTATAGACATCGCCGCGCGGAGGATTACTTGTTGACTGAGAGAGAATTGAGTGCGCGCGATTTGGAATTGAGGGAGGTTAGAATTTGCAGAGGGAGCAAGAAGCTCGAGCGGAGCAGAGAGAGAGTTGGTGAGCAAGCTAATTTCAAGAACGCGATGTCGAGACTGAACAGGCTGCGGATGCTGCCGCTCCGGCTTCCATAGAACGGGTTGCGTGCCTTCGAGGAGCGGCTGATTGCAAGAAAGCTTGATTTCTTGCTATGGGGATGGAATTACATTTGTGTAGACATGGTGCGCGAATGGCTGGATGCGGAGCGACCACCTACGCGCGGATTGCGTCCGCACGTAGATCGGTGGACCGTCCACGATTGGGCGCAGGCATTGGGGAGGTGTGCCGGCACCGACGGGTACCTCCTCTTTGATAGTGAGAGCGTCAAGCGTGCGTCCGCAATTTGTGGAATTGTTCAAACGGGAGAGGTCTACCAAGAATGGATACAAGACCCGCGACTACAAAGATCGCTTTCGCCGAACTGTAGCGTTAGCGCTGCTGCAATTGCTGCAGCCACACCGCACCTCATACATCACCTTGTGGCAGGTTTCTTTTGTGGAGCTCATCTTGGCCGGAGCTCCAGTTCACTGGGCGAGCGTCCTGCACAGAGTGATGCGACAGCACGCCTTCGAGGAGAAGGGGGGAACTCTCAATCACCTCTCCACTTTCTTGATAAACTTCTATCGGCAGAGGAACTGTTTGACCGCGGCGGAGCTCGCTCGCTTTCCGCCATTGTCCGTCGACCATCCCGGGAAGTATGTGCGGGATAACGAGGTCGACACCGATGTAGAGGATTCACCAGCTTCTACTCCGCCGACACGGCGGGACGAGGGAAGAAGCACACCCGCAGCAAGAGTGCCGCGGAAGCGGCGATGGAGGGAGGAATCAGAGGAGGAGCAGCATCGAGAACCCACTGCTCCCATACGACAGCGGCCACTGCACGAAGTGTGCAGCCGGCCGAAGCAGAAGGCGTGCAGGCTTGTGTTACCAGCCAGCAGCGCGGACACGGCGACGATCGCCACGGAGAAGGGAAGTGCGTCACCGGAGAGGATCGAGAGAGCGCGGACGTCCGCAGGAGCGGCGGACCACGCTACACCTCCAACGGACGAGAGGCGGCCTTCGGGCCAAGGGCCTCCCAGTTACCACGTGCGATGCGGACGAGTGTTCCGCCTACGCACATGCGATTTCTAGCGGATAGGCGACCTCAAGCAGACGTGGACCTCTGCCTACGCGTAGGCAGAGAAAGTTCGCCTACGCACAGACGGCCGCCTACGAGTAGGCAGGATTAACCCCCGATACAACGTAAGAAGGGGAAGGAGCAGGCGGAAGATCCGCCTTCGGGTCAAGGGCCTTCGGGACCAGACCCTCCGGCGTATAACGCGCCGCGATTTGCGCCTTCGGGCCAACGAGTTTTTAGCAGGGAGCGTGCGGAGACCGCACCTTCGGCGGGTAATCCGCCGGCAGATGCGCCTTCGGCGGTAGGGCCTTCGGGGCCATGTACATCGGGCAAGCGGCCTTCGGCTCTGTCGCCTTCGGCGATAGACGCCTTCGGCGCTGCGCCTGCGGCGGACCAGGCGCCGGTACTTGCGCCTACGCGCAGGCCAGACGCAGACCTCACGCAGGACCTAACGGAGGAGCGGATTGTTTGTCCGCGGGACAAAATTTGGGTGCGCGATGCGCAATTACACCCCGCACAGACACATTTCGCTCGATCGCCTTCGGCGGCGGACGTCGGCGGCGAAGAGGACACGATCGACGATCGGCAGGCGGATGATGAGGATGTAGCACGGCCACATTTACCCACCGCCTTGGATATTTCAGCGGGGAGCAGCGAAGCTGCAGGAGTGCCATCGGCGGCAGCACCCGTAGACCACTCGCAGCCCCACTCGGGCCAGTCGCCAACGCAATCAATGGCGACCGAAATCCTTCCCTCGGATGATTTGGAGGATCCACAGAAGCAATGTCGGGATCGGGAGACACCGAAAAGGAGGAGGAGGAAATTGTTGGAGCGCCGGCGGCGGCGCTCTCTGAGCAAGTAATACCTATGCTGAGGTACTTGGATTGCAAATTTGATAAATACGCAGATCCACTCCAGCCGGGGTCATACATCGAGTTAGTGCGCAGGCGGACTCGCACTAAAGTCCACACCAACAAGCTACTAGCTAGGGTGGACCGGGAACTTAAGGATTTGCGGGAGAAGCATGCATGTTTGTGGGGACAGTACAATCTCGTGCGGAAGTCGCAAACCCACTATGACGCATTGAAGCAGGCGAGACTGGAAGAGCTCACCAGGGATGTGGTGAAGACCACGGAGGAACTGATTTCTGAGAAGACTCAGAATCAGGTCCTGTCAGAAGAGCTCGTGCGACAAACGCGGTTGTTGGCGGAGTGTCAGCTCGCACGACAGGCAGATGAGAATTTAATCCGCAGGCTGCAGTCGGAGTGCGGGGAATTGAGAGCTCAGCGTGCGGAGGCCGAATCGCAGTTAGTAGTAATTGAAGATGATCGCAGGCGAGAGGCAGATCACACGAAGTAGGTGATGGCGAGGCGAGTCGCCCATTGTCTCAAGGGCTACGCCCACTGGGAAGTGGCGGCGCAAGAGAAACTCACACTGCGTGAGTTAGAGCTTCGTGCAGCCGGGTTGTTGACAGGTGACAGTAGGAGTCGGCGGCGGGTAGCGAAGAAGTTAGATTTCTTTCTGTCGAAGGCGCGGGATACCATGTCCACCTTCGAGGCGGAGGTGTCCGCGGCGTTGCAGCGTTTGGGACTGCGCAGTCGAGCTGAAGACTGGCAGGGTAGGGAGTTAGTGCGCGGCAGTCCGTCGCGCAGGAGGCGAAGCACAGGTTCCGCGGAGTGCAGTGTAGCGTGGTTCCGTGCAGGCGCATAGCATAGTGCAGTGTAGTGCTAGTTAGGACTTAGAAGGTATAAAGTAGTTCAAGGCGTCTTGCCTTGGGATCTTTCCCAACATTAGAAGTGCAGACCAGGAACTCATTTTCTCTGCGTGTTTGTGTCCTTAGTTCTGTCACCACGCACGAGGAGCTACACCTTAGCGTTCCGCATTGTGTAGCTAAAGGCCTTCGGCCGAATGTTCAGAGCTAGTACATTGGTTAGAGACTTGAGTAGTTCGGATCTACACCTGCGGGTGATTGCCGATGCTAAGAGCCAGTGACTAGTTAGATACTTGAATAGTTTTGCCCCTACACCTTCGAGTGTTTGTTCCTGATTGTACTCCTTCGGGATTTTTCCACTTAATGCCAAAGTGAAGTTTTGCTACTTCGTGTAAGCCTTGGTTGTAAATTCAGGTTACGCTGCAGCAGGTGCCTTCAGGGTAACCCCTGTAGTATTTTTGGGAATGACAAGTGCCTAAGAATTCAAACTCTTCAATAGACTGTTATTGTGTTACTGAAATGTTTCTCAGTGAGTCCTTAAGTGCGGACCTGTGTTCTCTGCGCGTTTTGTGAGTTGAGAGTGTTGTTCACCGCGTATGAGTGACTTCGATCCGAAGTAGGCAGTCCAAACCGGGTTTCCTACGCTAGCAACAAGCTAGTGGAAGTGTTGTAAAAGCCGGAGTTGGGAGTCACTACCCGCAGCTTCGCTGAGTGTACTCTTGAGAGACCTTCCCCCTGAAATCTTGAGTAGAGGTCCTAACGGATCTCTGGGTTGTGTTTCTGTAGTTTCAGGTGTGTGTGTGTGTGTGTTAGTTACGCTGCACTGTGCGACCTCCGAGTGCGCTCTGAGTGGACACTTGCAGTATTTCTGGGAGTGACAGTCGCCTGAGAATTCAAACTCCTCAATAGTCTGTTAAATGTGACACTTTGTACCCTGTGTGTTCCTCTGTCCCTGTGGGTTCGACCTTTCTACCACTATATTGCAGTTTTAGCCTTTAGTGGGTTATTACACGAACAAATGTATTAACAGCTGAAGGCAAATTTTGTCCATTAAAAGTTGGAGTCACAGCGGGGATGACAAATAGAACTAGTTCTAGTGGAAATGCTCGGTGGCGACTAATAAAACACACTATAATATTTTGCGCTGCTTCTCAAATTCGAGCTGGGCCTCGGCCGCTGCGTCATCGCGTAGCTGAAGAACTGTCTTGTGCAGCCTCCGCGAGAGTGTAACATGTCCATGCAGGACAGTGTTCTTCTCCTCCAACTCTCGGTACTTTTGGTCCAAGGAAATCAGCTTGGGATTCGTCGCTACCTTGAACCGCGTCCGATTCCTGACCAATTCGACGTAGGATCTCCGATGGCGGGGATCCGCATACTTTGCTGCCTTGCGATCAAGGTACCGCAGTAGCGGTACTACCTGCTCGCAAAGCACTCCTGTTGGCTCACCTTGCACCGTCACCACTTCTTGCTCCTTCAAACCCAAATCGTCCTCTTAGTTGAGGATCTTTGTTGCCACAAAAATCCTCGGCGATTCCTTGGAATTGGGTCGCGCAGCTTCTTCTGCCGCGACCGCCGCTCCACTCCCTGCCAACATCTCCAACGGGATGGGAGATCTCGCTTCCGGCGGGCCCGCTTCACCTGCCCGATCTGCTACCGCCGAAGGCGCTTGTGTCGAAAGCACACGTGTCTCCTCCTTCCGACCTTCGTCCTCCGCCGATTTCTCAAGTTGGGTTTGCGCCGAAGGCGCTTCCACCAAAGGCGTCTGATCCAAAGTACTCTGAGCTGAAGGCTCCTCCCTATACTTCTCCTGCGCCGAAGGCTCTTGACCCGAAGTCGAGTTGTCAAAAGGTACTTGCTTAGAGGCCAAACACCTGTCCGTCGCTGGCATGCTGGTCGGTGCCGCTTGATGTTTTCCCTGACCCGAAGACCTCCGCGCTTCCTCCGAAGACGTCCGTGCCTTCGGTGCAGGGAGGTCCGCTGTCCTCCCAGGAACTCTTGCACTCACATCTTCCTCCAAGGATGGCGAGTTTTTTCTCTCCGCGGCTCGTCCGATGTCCGCGCTACTTGCAGGCCGAACAAGCTTGCGAGCTTTCTGCTTCGGCTGGAGGGCTCGTGGATTGCCAGACTTTGGGCGGGGGCAGCGGGCGCTCCTCGCAGACTCTGGTCCGCCTCCTCATCCCATTTCCGCTTCCGCGGCACTCGTACTGCCCGCGGTTCTTCCCCTACTCGCGGTCGAGCTATTGGTGTGCAAGCGAGCGACTCGTCTGTGTCGGTGTCGATCTCGACATCCTTCACGTATCTGCTCGGATTGCTGCGTGACAGCAAGGGAAACTGAACTCGCTCCGACACTGTCAAGAACCCCATCGACCGATAGAAATTAATCAAGAAGGGGGAAAGGTGATTGATCGATCCCCCCTTCTACTCCTGCGCGTGCCATCTCGTTGCCTTCCACAGAATCCGAGCCCAATGGATCGGAGTTCCCGTCAACGCCAGCTTTACAAAACCCACCTGCCAAGAAATCATGTAGGTGGTCCGGTGCGGATGCAAAATCTAGAGGAGTGCTACCACGACATTCCTCCGCATGCGATCCTTGTGGTCACGGATCTTGTACCCGTACTTGCTGGACTTGCTGTTCTTGAAAATGGCACCGAAGGAAATCTCTTCTTCCTTCGTGACCTGCACACTCTCGCATTCGAAGAGAAGGTCGCCTTCCTCTCCCGCGCATCTTCCCAAGACTTGTTCCCAATCACTGACCTGCCACCTCTCCGGATGCGGTCGGAAATCGCGCGGAGGTTGGTTCCTCTCCATCAGCCACTCGCGGACCATCTCCGGGCACATCCAATTCCATCCCCATAGGAGTAAATCGAGCTTCACCGCCAACAACTCGTTCTGAAATGCGCGCAGTCCAATCTGCGGCACTTTCAGCGGAACCATCCGCAGCTGAGTGGACCGGGCCATCTTCTTGCAAGTTCCGGCGCGCTCAATTTCTCCATTGACACGAGCTTCTTGCAACTCCTCTACACTCGCTATTGCGCGTCGGGAGCTCAGGTGAACTCGCTGGAATTTCTCTCTACACTTCTCGCGCACACTCAATCTTTCCGCGAGCTCTCTGCTAACTCTCAGTGTGCGAGCTCGGTGTGCGCACTCCAGCAATCTTTCCGTGCAAGTTCTTCGCGAGCGCTCAGCGAATTCTCCACAAGACTCCTGCAAGATTCTACTTCTGCCCACTCTATTGATGCGCACTCCTGCAATCTCAAAATTCCGCACACTCTCCTCACACTTAGAATTCTCTCCGCAAGATCACCGCAATTTACCCTACTGCGCGTCGCGAGCTCCGGCGGATGCAAAATTGAAAATGCGAGAGTAAGAGTGAGGGCGAGTTCTTTCTTTCGGCAATCAAGATCGCTCAACGTTCGACACTTGGATTGTTTGCGGCCCGCTTGAATGCGATGCCGGCGCGGAGGCGTAACGGCCCAATTCGCACACTCGAATTCACGCTCCGCCGTTGTGCGGACTTCCACGCGTGTACGTTCAATCTTGATTCCGCCGATTTCCGCCGACGCTGTTCTCTGCTCTCGTACCGCCAAAGGCGTCTACCTCCGAAGGCGCTCGCGGCGAAGGTACGGACTTCCGCCGACTCCTTTGTCTTTTCTTTCTCCTCCGAAGGTGCATTTTTCCACCGAAGGAGAATCCTAGAGGCGAAGGCCTTCCTTAAGCCAAAGGCGAAACCTATCGACGAAGGCGGCGCTAGTGCCGAAGGTGTTAGGGCGAAGGAACTTAACGCCGAAGGCGTACGGCCGAAGTCGAACAAAATGACAAGGTTGTTTTTCCCTATGACGAAGGTGCTTGCCGCGAATGGTTTGTACGTCTTCAGCGACAGATCTTTTGGAGGCGTCTGCGCCGAAGACGCTTCCTTCTGCTTGTGCCGAAGGCGCATCGCCGAAGACACCTCACAAAAGGACCTGTTGCCAAAGGCGCTCTCCCCAGCAGGAACCGTCTGCTCCGTCCAAGGCGCTGGACCTCGGCCTAGCCCCCCCCATCCCAACTCCTAGATTCTCTGTGACCCGCGATTCTCCCTTTTGACTCTATTTTATGTAACGATTATTGTTTACAGTTGCTGCCGCGGTATTTGTTTTCCAAAAATGTTTGAATTCCGCACAAAAACAAAAAATGGATTACCCAGAGTGTTGCGGCGGCTCGGACTGCATAGGAGAGCAGACGAGTGGACGGGTAGGGAATTAGTGGATCGTCGGCCGACTCATAGGAGGCATAGCCGATGAGGTAGAGTGTTAGGTAGTTAGGATTTTAGATTGTATAAAGTAGTCTAAGGCGTTGACTGTAATAACCCACTAAAGGCTAAACTGCAATATAGTGGTAGAAAGGTCGAACCCACAGGGACAGAGGAACACACAGGGTACAAAGTGTCACATTTAACAGACTATTGAGGAGTTTGAATTCTCAGGCGACTGTCACTCCCAGAAATACTGCAAGTGTCCACTCGGAGCGCACTCGGAGATCGCACAGTGCAGCGTAACACACACACACACCTGAAACTACAGAAACACAACCCAAAGATCCGTTAGGACCTCTACTTAAGATTTCAGGGGGAAAGTCTCTCGCGAGCACTCAGCAAAGCTGCGGGTAGTGACTCCCAACTCCGGCTTTTACAACCCTCCCACTAGCTTTCTGCTAGCTTAGGGAACCCGGGTTGGACTTCCTACTTCGGATTGAAGTCACTCATACGCGGTGAACAACACTCTCAACTCACAAAACGCGCAGAGAACACAGGTCCGCACGAAAGGACTCACTGAGAAACATTCCAGTAACACACCATAACAGTCTATTGAAGAGTTTGAATTCTTAGGCACATGTCATTCCCAGAAATACTACAGGGGTTACCCTGAAGGCACCTGCTGCAACGTAACCTGAATTTACAACCAAGGCTTACACGAAGTAGCAAAACTTCACTTTGGCATTCAGGGGAAAAATCCAGAAGGAGTACAATCAAGAACAAACACTCGAAGGTGTAGGGGCGAAATTATTCAAGTATCTAACTAGTCACTGGCTCTGAGCATCAGCAATCACCCGCAGGTGTAGATCCGAACTACTCAAGTCTCTAACCAATGTACTAGCTCTGAACATTCGGCCAAAGGCCTTCAGCTACGCAATGCGGACCGCCAAGGTGTAGCTCCTCGTGCATGGTGACAGAACTAAGGACACAAACACGCAGAGAAAATGAGATCCTGATCTGCACTTCCGAAACTGGAAAAATCCCAAGGCAAGACGCCTTGAACTACTTTAGAGCGCCGCCGCCGGTGCTCCAATTAATTCCTCCTCTTCCTCCTCCTCGGTGGATCCCGATCCCGACACTGATTCCGCGGACCCTCCTTCTTCATCATCCTCCGATTTGAGGATTTCGGTCGCCATTGATTGCGTCGGCGACTGGCTTAAGTGGGGCTGTGAGTTGTCTGCGTGTTCTGCCGCCGATGGCGCTCCTGCAGCCTCGCTGCTCCCTGCTAAAATGTCCAAGGCGGTGGGTGAATGCGGCCGTGCCACATCCCCATCGTCCGCTTGTCGTGCCGCGACTGTAACTTCTTCGCCGCCGGCGTCTACCGCCGAAGGCGATCGTGCGGAATGTACCTGCGCAGGGTGTAATTGTGCATCGCGCGCACGAATTTCATCCTGCGGACAGACAATCCGCTCCTCCGTTAGGTCCCGCTCCACCGATCGGTCCTGCTCCACCCTTAGGTCCTGCGCGAGGGATGCGTCCAGCCTACGCGTAGGCGCAATTCCCGGCGCTTCATCCGCCGAAGGCACAGTGCCGAAGGCGTCTACCGCCGAAGGCGATAGAGCCGAAGGCGGCCCGCCCGATGTCCCTTGGCCCGAAGGCCCTTCCGCCGAAGGCGCGGCTTCCGCCAGCTCTCTGGTTGTAACTTGCTGGCTCGAAGGCCCTGGCGCCGAAGGCGCAAATCCCGGCGCTCTTTCCGCCGGAGGGCCTTGTCCCGAAGGCCCTTGAGCCGAAGGCGGATCTTCCGCCGGCTCCTTCCCCTTCCTGCGTTGTACCGGGGGTGAGTCCTGCCTATGTGTAGGCGGCCGCCTATGCGTAGGCACAAATCCACGTCCGCAAGGGGTCGCCTATCCACAGGGAGTCGCTTATGCGTAGGCGGCACACTCATCCGCGCCGCACGTGGTAACTCCTGACCCGAAGGTCGTCTCTCTTCCGCCGAAGGCGTAGGGTGGTCTACCGCCCCTTCGGCCGTCCGCGTAGTCCCATCCTTCTTCGGGGACGGACTTCCTTTCTCTGTGGCGATCGTCGCCGTTTCCGCGCTGCTGGTTGGTAACAAAAGCCTGCGCGCCTTCTGCTTCGGCCGGCTGCAGACTTCGTGAAGTGGCCGCTTCCGAGTGAGAGCAACAGATTCTCGACGTTGCTCTTTTTCCGGTTCCTCTCTCCATCTTCGCTTCCGCGGCACTCGCGCTGCGGATGTGTCTCTCCCCACATCCTGTTGAGTCAGTGGAGTGGAAGTCAGTGAGTCCTCCGCATAAGTGTCTACCTCGTTATCCCGCACATACCTCCCGGGATGGTCGACTGACAATGGCGGAAATCGAGCACGCTCCGCCGCGGTGAAACAATTCATCTCCCGAAAAAAATATATCAAGAAGGGGGAGAGGTGATTGAGAGTTCCTCCCCGCTCCTCAAACGCATGCTGTCGCATCACCCTATGCAGGATACGCGACCAGTGAACTGGAGCTCCGGCCAAGATGAGCTCCACGAAGGACACCTGCCACAACGTGATGTACGTTGTGCGGTGCGGCTGCAACAATTGCAGCAGCGCCATCGCTATGGTCCTGCGGAAACGATCTTTGTAGTCGCGGGTCCTTTGTACCCGTTCTTGGAAGACCTCTCTCGCTTGAATAATTCCACGAAGGAGGCTTCGTCATGCTTCGTTACCTTGACGCTCTCACTGTCGAGATTCTTCGAGGTTCTCCGAGATCATCCAGTTTCACTCTATTTTGATTCACCGATGGCTATTTACACGGCTGCCGCGGTACAGTTTTCCAAAAATGTTTTAAATTCCGCAAAAATACCAAAAGTGGGGTACCACACCAAGTCGAGGCGTTGTGAATTGAATAAGCTGTGAGGGATTTCCCTAGAGCCGAAGGCGGATTATGCGCCTTGCGCCGAAGGAGATCTCCTTCAGAATTGATTGTTCAGGTTGGGGCGCCTGCTCTGGACATTGCGCCCAACCCCTGGATTTTACGAGATCATACGAGACCCGCGATTATCCATCTTCACTCTATTTAAATGTACCGATCACCATTTACCCGGCTGCTGCGGTACTGTTCTCCAAAATTGTTTTAAATTCCGCACAAAAACAAAAAGTAGATTACCACACAGCGTAACACACTCAACCTGAATTCAACCAACTCTCACTCCGAAGTTAACAAAACTTCACTTTGGTATTCAAGGGGGAAATCCCGAAGGAATACAAACATGGAAAATTGTCCGAAGGTGTAAGTCCGAACTTGCTTAGATCCTGACTAGACTACGTTAGCTTAGAATGCTCGGACGAATGCCTTCGGCTCTAGGCTCCAGTAACTTTGACAATCTATAACCCCTCTTGCGCAGTGACAGAACGAAAGACACAAACGCGCAAAAAGATAAAACTTCTTGAATTGAACTTCCGAAAGTGGAAAATCCCCCAAGGTCAATGTGGTACCCCACTTTTGGTATTTTTGCGGAATTTTAAACATTTTTGGAAAACTGTACCGCGGCAGCAGTGTAAATAGCCATCGGTGCATCAAAATAGAGTGAAACTGGATGATCTCGGAGAATCTCAAAGAATCTCGTAGAATCCAGGAGTTGGGCGCAACGTCTAGGACAGACGCCGCCCTAAACGACGGGCTCTGAAGGAGTGCCCCTTCGGCGCAAGGCGCAAAATCCGCCTTCGGCGCTAGAGAAATCCCTCAGAATCTAATCAATTTCCAAACGCCTTGACTTGGTTAGGGCCTCGTTGGAAAGAGCTCGACGCGCTGGTTCTAACGAGCCCAAGAACGCCTGGAACGGATCAGGACTCAGGGAGTTGTGACGGTCGAAAGGTACGAAGACCTTCGTCTACGCATAGGCGAGGGAAGTTCGCCTACGCATAGGCGAAATAGGGTTTTGACGTCTGTGAGCACAAAACTGTGCTCACATGTCTTTTTACCCTTACGAGAGTTAAAAGCTTGGATTTAAGCTCTTGCAAAATTATGCTTGGGGTTTTCTGAAAGTTTCTGCAAGATTAGGAGTTGGTGTGATGGTTAGGGGGCACAAGGTGCGGAAGGGGGCCTTCGGGGCAAGGTCTTCGGCGAAGTGCCTTCGGTGAAGTCCCTTCAGGGAAAGGCCTTCGGCGAAGGAGTGAAACTCTCATAACGTTTTCAATGTGTGACGCCTTGACTCAATTAGGGTCTTGTTGGAAAGAGCTCGCGACGCTCGTTCCAACGAGACCAAGAACTCTTGAAACGGATGAGACATCACCGAGTTAGGAGCGGCGGAAGTTTCTGATATAGAGAGGCTTTCGGCCCAAGGCGACCTGCACGTAGGCGGCCTATGCAACGAGGACGCGTCCGCCTGTGCAAAGGCGGACGGCCTGTGCACAGGCGGGTTGCGAGTAGGCGGCCTGTGCACAGGCAGGCCTTCGGCGGAAGGGTAAAATCAACATAACGTTATCAATTCTTAACGGTTTGTGTTGGTTGGGGTCTCGTTGGAAAGACCTCGCGACGCTCGTTCCAACGAGCCCAAGAACGCTTGGAACGGATGAGGACTGAGGGAGTTATGACTATCGGAAGATATGTAGACGTTCACCTTCGGCGGAAGGAGTTCGCCTCTAGCGGGAATTCCGCCTACTCGGAAGGGAGATCAACTTTTGTCCGATACGCGGACGCACGCCTTCGGCGGTTGCAGGCCTTCGGCGAAGCAGTAAAACCAGCATATCTTTTTCAATTCTTAGCGGGTTGACTTGATTCGGGTGTCGTTGGAAAGAACTCGACGCGCTGGTTCCAACGAGACCAAGATCTCTTGAAACGGATGAGTAATCACTGAGTTATGAGCGTCGAAAGCGGCTGTCACGGTGTGGAGAGAGGCCTTCGGCGTTAACATATAGGGGGGCCTTCGGCGCTAACAGTTAGAGGGGCCTTCGGCCTGTGCACAGGCGGACGCCTGCGGAGCGGACGCGGACGCCTGTGCAAAGGCGGGCGGCCTGTGCACAGGCGGGCGGCCTACGGCACGGACGCGAACGCCTGCGAGTGCATAGGCAAATGCCTTCGGCGGAAGAGTAAAACAGTGATTACTTTCTCAATTCTCATCGGTTTGACTTGATTAGGGGCTCGTTGGAAAGACCACAACACGGTTATTCCAACGAGCCCAAGAACGTTGCAAACGAAGCAGGGATCCGTGAGTTATGGGCGTCGGGGTGACTGTTATTGATAGGCAAAGGTGTAGAAGAGTGTCTTCGGCGGGGGGATGCCTTCGGCGGTGCGCGGAAGACAATTTCGGACGGCGGATGTTGACGTGATCTTAAATAAAGACTGTACAGGTGTGGCAGCGTGGGGCATGAAGTTGCACATGGGAGCCAGGCCGTTGCCCATCATCGCGGGCTGTGGGTGACTCGGCCCTTAAACGTTGGAGAGGAATTTTCGGCCTGGGGATAGAGATCGTGTGGTGTGCCATTGTGTGGAGACGCTGGTGGGTTCGGTAGGAGGATAGAGTGTGGACGTGAGTGATTTTCGCAGGGAAGTGGTGAGGATTAGGAGGGAAGTGTGATGAGTTCGAAGTAGGAGAAAGCAACCTCTCGTGGGTGAAGAGTGGTATCGTGGAGTGAAATTAGATTGGGAGCTGAGATCGAAGTGTCATCTGTGTGTGAGATCTGAGATTGAAGTGTAATCTGTGAGTGGGATCTGAGATTGAAGTGTAATCTGAGATCGGGAGCTGAGATCGAAGTGTCATCTGTGAGTGGGATCTGAGATTGAAGTGTAATCTGTGAGTGGGAGCTGAAATCTGAGTGGAAGATCTGAGAGTGGGATCTGAGATTGAAGTGTAATCTGTGAGTGGGAGCTGAAATCCGAGTGGAAGACCTGAGAATGGGAGCTGAGAGTGAAGCGAAATCTGAGACTGAAATCTGAAAGTCGGGATCTGAAATTGAAACTGAAAAGGGAGAGTTGCATCTAAGAGAGGAATCTGGTGGGGTCTGAAGGTGGAAGCTGAGAAATCGACACTGAAATCCAAGTAGGAATTGGGAGTGGAACTCAGAGCTAGGATAGACCACAGCGGCTGGGGTATTGAGAAAGTCACCCAGAGTTGGGTTAGATCTTTATGTAACAAAGAGCTTGTCTGCTGCTCTTGTGGAGATAGCAGACAGCAAGTTATTAATTTCAGTTCTAGATAATTTGTCTGTGAAAGAGCAAATGTTCATGATCTCATTGTCTTGAATACACTTTGACCACATGGTCGAAATCAGAGAAGTTAGATTATGGGAGCTCGAACCCCCACCTGGACTACAAACGCTGAAGGGTGGGGAGTTTAGGCTCACATAAAATGGTGCGTCTGCCGGGAGCCTGATCTTGTAAATGCAAAATAGGACTAGATCGCACAAACCAAACTTGGAGCCAGGACTGGAGAATCCCGTTCGCAGTAGGAAGAAACTTGAGAATAAGGAAATCGAGGAAGAAATTAAACTTGAGATATTTCTGAATGTGGACCCTGTTGATGAGTCTTTGTTAGAAGCTTTAGAGAAAACTAGTTACCTCGAGGAGAGTGGTCACTCTGCAAGCGTAGGTTGTCAAACGTCTGCAGAGATCTACTCGAGGAGAAAAGTGATTGTAGAACTTGACTGTGAGAAGTCGGTTGAGAAATCTGCCAGCATGGCTGACGATGGAGGGAGAGCAGGCCCTCCTCCTTGTCCTCCCATAGACCCACTCGTGAGGCCAAGAGGCCTTCCTATTCAGGTTCCACAGAATTTGGCAGCTGTGGTCATGCCACCCAATCTGCCTAAGTTCTATGGGACGAAGGATGAGGATCCTTCAAGGCACATGGAAAGATATGTTGAGAGACTAGCCAGCTCTATGATTACAGATCCAGGGTATTGTTTGGTCTGGTTTCCTACTACCCTGGAAGGTGAGGCGTATGAGTGGTATAGGGATCATTATGAAGGTCATTTTGAGGGATGGGACCAGATGCAAAGGGAGTTTTTGAATGAGTTTAGGCCTGAGGTGGGGCAGGGTACTGCATTGAGAGCTTTGGCATCATTAAAACAGGGAAGGAAAGAGGAAATCTCAGCTTACATTAGAAGATTTGATCTTGTCTGTGCACGTTTTGTGGGTACAATGCTCAATGACGATACGCTGAGACAATTTTTTATCCAAGGGTTTTTCAAAGCTGGGACCATCAGAGGTGTGTTAGAGAGAAGACCTCAAACCCTTGCTGAGGCCAAGATGGCTGCCAGAGAGATAGAGAGCATTGACAAGGATTATGATAGATTGTGGAGGAAGGAGGATGAATCCATTCCTCAGTTCATCCCAATTCGTCCAAGAGCAATTGAAGGAGACTCAGGTAGGCATAGGGGTCAAGCTCCCCATTCTCTCATTGAGTCAATTTCGCAGACCAGAGAACCAACACCTGTTCTAGCATTGCCAGCCCCTACGGTGGACCCTAACCTGGCAGATGTGGAGAAAAGATTGAATGCCAGTCAGGCAGATTTTCAGGAGACCATGATGAAACAGATGCAGAGCATCACAGATCAGATGGCCTTGATGATCAGGAGTCAACAGCCAGGGCCTCCTCCTCCAGTCGAGTCAGGTAGACATTCATCAAGCCTGTGGTGTGTCGAGTGTGGTCAATCCGGGCACTCCAAACAGTTTTGTAGGGTGGTGCAGAACCGTGATAATAGAATGAACGGTGGGCCACCTGTGCAACATCAAAGGGGCCAAGGACCAAATTACCAAGGTCAAGGCGGGTATAGAGGGCCTCCTAGGGGTCAGGTTGGTCAAAATGGGGAGAGAAAAGAATTGCATGCTTTTTGTGGTAGGTGGCACTATCCACGTCAGTGTTGGTCTGAAGTTGGGGTTAATGGGTGTAGTAACTGTGGAGGTAGTCAACCTTCTGACCAATGTCGGCAGCCAAACAAAGTTATTAGGATGCCTCAGCCCGCTGTTAGTCCTCACCAGGCGAGAGAAAATATGAGAGGTGCAAGACCACAGAATGAGCATTCTAACAATCTTAGACCCCCTAACTTGTATTATGATCATGAAAACAGCAAGCAGACATTCAATCCACCTGTTGGATTGCAGACAGTGAACAGATATATTCCTATCCAGAGTGAACCACGAGATGAACCTCGTAGTGACAGCAGAAAACAGGTTTCATTTGCAGATCCATGTTCTTCAAACTCTCAAGATGCTAGATTTGCAAATGGCGATGATGGAGATGTCCAGCGTGGTAGTTCTGATCTTGGTAAGGGAATAGTCGAACAAGGGCAGAATCAGTGGCCTCCACATGCTAACCTGATTAGTTATAAGTTGAAAAATTCGGATGATGTGATTATGCATGAAGCTCCGGCCCTTACTGTCACCACCAGAGCTATGCATCGCAAGATGCAGACTGAGAAAAATGAGGATGAGCAAGGGGAGACTTCATCAGAGGAGCCTCCTCATCTCTCTGATCTGGAGAGAGTGGCGAGGAGAGCAAGGAGGATTACAAGGGCAGAGGAGAAAAGAGATGAGGTTCTGCATGATGCTGAAGTGCCACCTGTCACGCAAGATTCAGAAAGCAATGAACCAAGAGAGTGGGAAGGACCGGAGATTCCCATGAAGGAGTGGAAGGACATGAGATGTCAGAAAAGGAGAGAGTTGAAGAAGTACAATTTGTGGTCAGATCTGAGTTCGCTGAAGGCATATATTACTTTCGGGCAGCTGTTGGAAATATCTCCCATTGCTCGTAAGACTTTGAAGGAGGGCATACCAGTGCATAGAAGGAGTGGAAAGACGAAGACTCGAGTCGCTGCTAGAGTTCAATTGCAAAAAGGAAGTCAAGATGTCAAACCTGTGGAGATAGAGGTGGTAGTGGTAGACAAGGTGATTCCCAATGTATTAGTTGATGGGGTTAGTGGTTTGAACATCCTACCTGAACACACCATGAGAAGGTTAGGTTTGAATCTGACAGGCCCCTCACCTTTCATTATCAATATGGCCAATCAGACTTCGGCTGTACCAGTGGGGATGATTAAAGATTGCCGGTTGTCCACTGGTGGTGAGGAGTACATTGTCACATTTCATGTGATTAAGATGCATTCGAATAGGGACACTTTCCCTATTCTATTGGGCAGACCTTGGTTGAGAATGGCTAATGCCATTGTGGATTGGGGAGGACTGAAGCCATCAATCACATATGGTCCTCAGGATAATAGAGTCAAGGTGTCAATAGGGTCCTTAGGTGGAAGGGTGAGAGAGGATCCTGAGTTATCGTCAGGGAAGGAAGAAGAGAAAAACGAGGCCGAGGATGAAGACACTTTAGTGGGAGTGGTTCAGTCGAATGGCAGAAAAAATAGATTAGATGTAGGGTCAGGTAGCTTAGGTCCTAGTTTTTACAGCAGAAGCGATGATGGAGAGTTTGCTTAGTGGTTGAGAGATTATCCTAAGTCAGGTTGTGACGCCATGATGATTTCTCATCACGAAATTTCCAAGAAGGAGGTGATCAGTTCACAAAGAGAAGAATATCAGTTGCTAGAACCATGTGAGGTTCTTATGGAGGAAGAGTGGATACATGGAGGTCTCACTCCATGGTTGGACGAGTTGGATGTTACTGAGGTGGGGTTGGTGCAGGTTGATGAAACTCAAGAGGAGGAGAACATTGTTCAACCTGCGAAGTTGGAGGAACCCTTGCATTTCAAGACTACATCAACCGGAATATTAGTGGGCCAAGACGTCAAGGACTATCCTCAGGTCCCTCCAGATTGGTATCGGAGCTCAGAGGAACAAACTCATGTGGCGGAGGAAGACTCGAAATACGTGGAGGTGTCCATCAGAGGAGGAGAGCTGAAGCAAATGAAGATGGGTTCTAAGCTAGGAGAGGATGAGATACGAAAGTACGGTGAGTTGGTGGACGAATTCAGTGATACCTTTGCTTGGTCGTATGATGAGTTGAAGGGAGTGCCTCGTGAAATGGTGGAGCATCGGATTTCGCTGGTCCCTGGAGCTAAGCCTATTAGACAGAAGGAGAGAAGGATGAACCCACAGTTCCAGTTGTTAGTTCGAGCAGAATTGGAGAGATTACTCAAAGCTGGATTCATTAAGCCTGTAGAGATCACGGATTGGGTTTCTCCTATGGTTTTGGTCAAGAAGAAGAACGGGAAACTTAGAGTGTGTGTGGATTATAGGAAGCTGAATGCTTGTACTCAGAAGGATCACTTTCCTTTACCTTTTATCACGCTGCTTTTGGAGGAAGTTGGAGGTCATGCGAGGTACACGTTCATGGATGGATATGCTGGCTACAATCAGATTTCCATAGCTGTGCAGGATGTTCATAAGACAGCCTTCACAACTCCGTGGGGAACTTTTGTATGGGTTGTCATGCCTTTTGGATTGTGCAATGCACCAGCCACATTCCAAAGGTTGGTGATGTATATTTTCACGGATCTGTTATACAAGTCTATGACAGTTTTTGTGGACGATTTTAGCACTCAGTCAAGTGCTAGTGAGCATCTACAGTGTGTTAGAGAAGCTCTCATTAGATGTAGAAGAATGCAGCTAGCTCTGAATCCTGAGAAGACCTTCCTAGGTGTTGAGAGAGGAGTTCTTTTGGGTTATGTGGTGAGTGAGAAGGGAAGAGAACCGGATCCTGATAAGATTGCAGTCATTGAAGGATTGGCAACTCCCACGAATGCCAAGGGTGTAGCCAAGTTATTGGGACATGTAGGGTGGTATAGAGAGTTGATTCCTGATTTTGCCAAGATTGTAGTGCCTATCACTCAATTGTTGAGGAAGGAGAACAGGTTTGAGTGGACAGATGCTTGTGAAGAAGCTTTTGAAGAGTTGAAGTCCAAATTGAGTACTTATCCGGTGTTGAGGCCTCCTGATTGGAGCATGCCTTTTCACGTTTTCTGTGATGCAAGTAGTGTAGCAGTGGGTAGTGCGTTGTGTCAGTCTACAGGGGAGAAAGGGAAGGACCTGCCAATTGCTTATGCCAGTAGGCAGTTGAATCCAGCGGAAAGGAACTATTCTACAACCGAGAGGGAGTGCTTGGCCATGGTTTTTTCAGTCAAGAAGTTTAGACATTATCTGATTTGTAATCCAGTAGTTTTTTTCGTTGATCATATGGCAATCAAATATCTGGTGAACAAGGCGGAGCTTAGTGGAAGATTGGCCAGGTGGGTTTTATTGCTGGAGGAATTTGACTACAATGTGGAGTATAAACCTGGTCGCATGCACTTGCAGGCCGATAATCTATCTAGGTTGTAGGAGGATGTAGGGACCAGTCCATTAGATGATAGACTGATAGATGATAGTCTTTTTGTACTAACAACTCAGCCAGAGTGGTACGCTGGAATAGTAGAGTTTTTGACAACCCAGCAGTTGTCAGGTGATTGGACTAAGGAGGAAAGGAGGAAGGTGAGAGTCAACAGTAGACATTTTGCAGTGATTGGTCACAGATTGTTTAGAAGGGGAGCTGATGGTGTTCTGAGAAGGTGTGTGTCAGAAGTGGAGGTTCCTGCAATTTTAGAGGCTTGCCACGACAGTGCTTGTGGAGGACATTTCTCTGGCCAACTCACAGGTCAGAAAATACTTAGAGCGGGATACTTCTGGCCTAGGTTGTTTAGGGACTCTCATGAATATGTGAAGCGCTGTGATGCCTGTCAGAGGTATGCTAGGAATGACCTTCGAATGGAGATGCCTCTACACATTTCATTGCCACTTGTACATTTTGACTAATGGGGAATTGATTATATCGGTGAGATTCATCCTCATTCGTCAAGAGGCATGGCTTACATCATAGTTGCGACAGAATACTTGACAAAGTGGGCAGAAGCAAAAGCGGTGAAGACAAATACGGCTGCTCATGCTGCCACATTCATGTACGAAAACATCATTTCAAGGTTTGGATGTCCCAAGATTCTGGTTAGTGATAGGGGCAGGCACTTCTTGAATGAGATGTTTCAAGAATTAACAGATAGGTTTGAGATAGATCACAGAAAAACGACTCCTTATCATCCGCAGACAAATGGTCAGACAGAGCGAGTCAATGGGACTCTGGTGAGCATACTTCGCAAAACGGTGGTTGACTCAAAAAGGGATTGGGACACCAAGCTGACAGCAGCATTGTGGGCTTATGGGCTTATGGGCTTATGGGCTTGCTATGGGGATGGCTTATGGGCTTAATCACCTTTGACAAGAAGCATAAGAAAAGGACGCTGAGGCCAGGTATGATGGTGATGCTCCAGGATGGTAGGAAGCTTGAGTTCCCAGGAAAGTTTGATGCAGTATGGTTAGGGCCTTATCTGATTCGTGAGGTATTTCCAAACAACTCAGTGCAGTTGGAAACGTTGAATGGAGAAGTTTTCCCCACACGCAGTGCAGGAAGTAGATGCAAGCAGTACCGGATTTGAAGCTGTCTAGCCTGTAGAGCTAGAGATTCTGGGATCTTCTCCTGATGGTCGCCAATGATGTGAGCACAAAACTGTGCTCACATGTCTTTTTACCCTTATGAGAGTTAAAAGCTTGGATTTAAGCTCTTGCAAAATTATGCTTGGGGTTTTCTGAAAGTTTCTGCAAGATTAGGAGTTGGTGTGATGGTTAGGGGGCACAAGGTGCGGAAGGGGGCCTTCGGGGCAAGGTCTTCGGCGAAGTGCCTTCGGTGAAGTCCCTTCGGAGAAAGGCCTTCGGCGAAGGAGTGAAACTCTCATAACGTTTTCAATGTGTGACGCCTTGACTCAATTAGGGTCTTGTTGGAAAGACCTTGCGACGCTCGTTCCAACGAAACCAAGAACTCTTGAAACGGATGAGGCATCACCGAGTTAGGAGCGGCGGAAGTTTCTGATATAGAGAGGCCTTCGGCCCAAGGCGACCTACACGTAGGCGGCCTATGCAACGAGGACGCGGACGCGTCCGCCTGTGCAAAGGCGGACGGCCTGTGCACAGGCGGGTTGCGAGTAGGCGGCTTACAACGCGGACGCGGACGCCTGTGCACAGGCGGACGGCCTGTGCACAGGCGGGTTGCGAGTAGGCGGCCTGTGCACGGACGGCCTATGCACAGGCAAGCCTTCGGCGGAAGGGTAAAATCGACATAACGTTTTCAATTGTTAACGGTTTGCGTTGGTTGGGGTCTCGTTGGAAAGACCTCGCGACGCTCGTTCCAACGAGCCCATAAACGCTTGGAACGAATGAGGACTGAGGGAGTTATGACTATCGGAAGATATATAGACGTTCACCTTCGGCGGAAGTAGTTCGCCTCTAGCGGGAATTCCGCCTACGCGGAAGGGAGATCAACTTTTGTCCGATGCGCGGACGCACGCCTTCGGCGGTTGCAGGCCTTCGGCGAAGTAGTAAAACCAGTATATCTTTTTCAATTCTTAGCGGTTTGACTTGATTCGGGTGTCGTTGGAAAGAACTCGACGCGCTGGTTCCAACGAGACCAAGATCTCTTGAAACGGATTAGTAATCACTGAGTTATGAGCGTCGAAAGCGGCTGTCACGGTTAGGAGAGAGGCCTTCGGCGTTAACTTATAGAGGGGCCTTCGGCGCTAACAGTTAGAGGAGCCTTCGGCCTGTGCACAGGCGGACGCCTGCGGAGCGGACGCGGACGCCTGTGCACAGGCGCACGCCTGCGCACGGACGCGGACACCTGCGCACGGACGCGGACGGCCTGTGCACAAGCGGGTGGCCTACGGCACGGACGCGGACGCCTGCGAGTGCATAGGCAAACGCCTTCGGCGGAAGAGTAAAACAGTTATAACTTTCTCAATTCTCATTGGTTTGACTTGGTTAGGGGCTCGTTGGAAAGAGCACAACACGGTTATTTCAACGAGCCCAAGAACGTTGCAAACGAAGCAGGGATCCGTGAGTTATGGGCGTCGGAGTGACTGTTATTGATAGGCAAAGGTGTAGAAGAGTGTCTTCGGCGGGGGGATGCCTTCGGCGGTGCGCGGAAGACAATTTTGGACGGCGGATGTTGACGTGATCTTAAATAAAGACTGTACAGGTTTGGCAGCGTGGGGCATGAAGTTGCACATGGGAGCCAGGCCGTTGCCCATCATCGCGGGCTATGGGTGACTCGGCCCTTAAACGTTGGAGAGAAATTTTCGGCCTGGGGATAGAGATCGTGTGGTGTGCCATTGTGTGGAGACGCTGGTGGGTTCGGTAGGAGGATAGAGTGTGGACGTGAGTGATTTTCGCAGGGAAGTGGTGAGGATTAGGAGGGAAGTGTGATGAGTTCGAAGTAGGAGAAAGCAACCTCTCGTGGGTGAAGAGTGGTATCGTGGAGTGAAATTAGATTGGGAGCTGAGATCGAAGTGTCATCTGTGTGTGAGATCTGAGATTGAAGTGTAATCTGAGAGTGGGAGCTGAGATCGAAGTGTCATCTGTGAGTGGGATCTGAGATTGAAGTGTAATCTGTGAGTGGGATCTGAGATTGAAGTGTAATCTGAGAGTGGGAGCTGAGATCGAAGTGTCATCTGTGAGTGGGATCTGAGATTGAAGTGTAAGTTGTGAGTGGGAGCTGAAATCTGAGTGGAAGATCTGAGAGTGGGATCTGAGATTGAAGTGTAATCTGTGAGTGGGAGCTGAAATCCAAGTGGAAGACCTGAGAATGGGAGCTGAGAGTGAAGCAAAATCTGAGACTGAAATCTGACAGTCGGGATCTGAAATTGAAACTGAAAAGGGAGAGTTGCATCTGAGAGAGGAATCTGGTGGGATCTGAAGGTGGAAGCTGAGAAATCGACACTGAAATCCAAGTAGGAATTGGGAGTGGAACTCAGAGCTAGGATAGACCACAGCGGCTGGGGTATTGAGAAAGTCACCCAGAGTTGGGTTAGATCTTTATGTAACAAAGAGCTTGTCTGCTGCTCTTGTGGAGATAGCAGACAGCAAGTTATTATTTTCAGTTCTAGATAATTTGTCTGTGAAAGAGCAAATGTTCATGATCTCATTATCTTGAATACACTTTGACCACATGGTCGAAATCAGAGAAGTTAGATTATGGAAGCTCGAACCCCCACCTAGACTACAAACGCTGAAGGGTGGGAAGTTTAGGCTCACAACGTCGGCGGGGAGTCCGGCGAGGATGCCGCCTACGCATAGGCGGGGGGGGACTTGCACCTACGCATAGACGAACGAGAATCGCCTACGCATAGGCGCTTCGGCGTCGGCAAAAGGTCCGCCTTCGGCCTTAGAAATCCGCCTTCGGGGTTGGAATTTGTATGGCGCCTTCGGCGCCAGCGCATCACGGTTGGGCGAGGACCCAACGGAGTTGTAAAATCCGTACGGACCGTACGGACGGAACGGACGAGTGCGCCTTCGGCCGATCGGGGTTACGGAGACAAGAGCGCCGACGGAGAGGCGAGAGAGATGGACAGACTGGACGGAGTCCGTTGACCGCGGTCAACGGCTTCGGCATAGCCTGCGCCTACGGCGAGGGACCTGCGCGGACGAACGTCCTGTGTGCGGACGGAATTCGCCTACGCACAGGCAGATGAAGTTCTGCGCCGGCGGAAACTCCACTAGGGATTCCGCCTACGCAGAAAGGAGGTCGACTTTTGTCATATGCGCGGACGAACGCCTTCGGCGGAGCGGGACTAGCCAAACTGAAGTACGAATGAGTGTAGCGCGTCGGCGAGAAATCCGCCTTCGGCGCTGCGCGACCATGGCCGCGGCGTGATACGCTGGCGGAGTTCAAATTACCCATTCGAGCGTGTGAGTGAAGTCGACGTCGGCGGAGCGTGAAGCCGCGCGTGAGAGAGAGGGCCGTTATACCGCGGAGCCGGCGCGGCCATCAAGTGATTCGACCTTCACGACCGAGAGCCGACCATGACCTCTTGCGAGCGGACAGAGGACGCCCCATTCTTGAATTGGCGATTTCAATTTCTGGTGCGAGCTGCGCGCGTCCACCTTCTAGCTGAGAGACGTTCTAGACATCACCGCGCGGAGAGTTACTCGGTGGCTGAGAGAGAATTGAGTGCACAACATTTGGAATTGAGAGAGATTAGAGTTTGTAGAGGAAACAGAATCGCGAGCAAGAGGCTCGGGCAGAACAGAGAGAGAGTTGCGCAAATCAATTTCAAGAACGCAATGTCGAAATCGATGAGGCTACGGATGGTGCCACTCAAGCTCCCACAAAATGGGTTGCGTGCCTTTGAGGACCGGCTGATTACAAGGAAACTCGAGTTCTTGCTATGGGGATGGAATTACGTGTGCGCAGACATGGTGCGCGAATGGCTTGACGAGGAACGACCACCTACGCGCGGATTGCGTCCGCACGTAGATAGATGGACTGTCCGCGATTGGGGACAGGCATTGGGGAGGTGCGCAGGTGACGATGGGTACCTCCTGTTTGACAGTGAGAGCGTTAAGGTAACAAAGCAGGACGAAGCCTCCTTCGTGGAATTATTCAAGCGAGAGAGGTCTTCCAAGAACGGGTACAGGACCCGCGACTACAAAGATCGTTTCCGCAGGACCGTAGCGATGGCGCTGCTGCAATTGTTGCAGCCGCACCGCACTACGTACATCACGTTGTGGTAGGTGTCCTTCGTAGAGCTCATATTGGCCGGAGCTCCAGTTCACTGGTCGCGTATCCTGCATAGGGTGATGCGACAGCTTGCGTTTGAGGAGCGGGGAGGAACTCTCAATCACCTCTCCCCCTTCTTGATAAATTTTTATCGGGAGATGAATTGTTTAACCGCGGCCGAGCGTGCTCGATTTCCGCCATTGTCAGTCGATCATCCCGGGAGGTATGTGCGGGATAACGAGGTAGACACCGACGCGGAGGATTCGCCAACTTCCACTCCACCGACTCAACAGGATGCGGGGAGAGACACACCCGCAGCGCGAGTGCCGCGGAAGCGAAGATGGAGAGAGGAACCAAAGAAAGAGCAACATCGAGAATCAGCTGCTCTCACTCGGAAGCGGCCACTTCACGAAGTCTGCAGCCGGCCGAAGCAAAAGGCGCGCAGGCTTTTGTTACCGACGAGCAGCGCGGAAACGGCGACGATCGCCACAGAGAAAGGAAGTCCATCCCCAGAGAAGGATGGGACTGCGCGGACGGCCGAAGGGGCGGTAGATCACACTACGCCTTCGGCGGAAGAGAGACGGCCTTCGGGTCAGGAGTTACCACGTGCGGCGCGGATGAGTGTGCCGCCTACGCATAGGCGACTCCCTGTGGATAGGCGACCCCTTGCGGACGTGGATTTGTGCCTACGCATAGGCAGAGAAAGTTCGCCTACGCATAGCCAGGACTCACCCCCGGTACAACGCAGGAAGGGGAAGGAGCCGGCGGAAGATCCGCCTTCGGCTCAAGGGCCTTCGGGACAAGGCCCTCCGGCGGAAAGAGCGCCGGGATTTGCGCCTTCGGCGCTAGGGCCTTCGGGCCAGCGAGTTACAACCAGAGAGCCGGCGTAAGCTGCGCCTTCGGCGGGAAATCCGCCGTAAGATGCGCCTTCGGCGGAAGGGCCTTCGGGCCAAGAGACATCGGGCGGGCTGCCTTTGGCTCTATCGCCTTCGGCGGTAGACGCCTTCGGCACTGCGCCTTCGGCGGATGAAGTGCCGGGAATTGCGCCTACGCGTAGGCCGGACGCATCCCTCGCGCAGGACCGATCGGTGGAGCGGGACCTAACGGAGGAGCGGATTGTCTGTCCGCAGGATGAGATTCGTGCGCGCGATGCACAATTACACCCTGCGAAGGTGCATTCCGCACGATCGCTTTCGGCGATAGACGCCGGCGGCGAAGAAGTTACAGTCGCGGCACGACAGGCGGACGATGGGGATGTGGCACGGCCGCATTCACCCACCGCCTTGGACATTTTAGCAGGGAGCAACGAGGCTGCATGAGCGCCATCGGCGGCAGAACATGCAGACATCTCGCAGCCCCACTTAGGCGAGTCGCCGACGCAATCAATGGCGACCAAAATCCTCAAATCGGACGATGATGAAGAAGGAGGGTCCACAGAGTCAGTGTCGGGATCGGGATCCACCGAGGAGGATGTGGTACCCCACTTTTGGTAATTTTGAGGAAATTAAAACATTTTTGGAAAACTGTACCCCGGCAGCAATGTAAATAGCCTTCGGTGCATCAAAACAGAGTAAATTCGGAAGATCGCAGAGATTCTCGAGGAACCTCATAGAATCTAGGAGTTGGGTGCAGCAGTAAGGAAGGGCACCACCCTCCCTGCGAGCTCTGCAGTTATGATCCCTACGGCGCAAGGCGCAAAATCCGCCTTCGGCGCTGCGTCCGCGGCGGTAGGGAAATCCTTCATACTTAGGTCAACCCCCAAACGTCTTGACTTAGTTAGGGTCTCGTTGGAAAGAGCTCGATGCGTTGATTCCAACGAGCCCAAGAACGCCAACAACGGATGAGGACTCCGGGAGTTATGAAGGTTGTAAGATACTCAGCTCTTCGCCTGCGCACAGGCGGAGAAGCTTTAACCTATGCGCGGACGAAGGAAGTCCGCCTGCGCACAGGCGAAATAGGGTTTTGAGGTAGGCGCGAAGTTCGCCTACGCACAGGCGTGCGCCTGTGCACAGGCACTTCGGCGTCGGCGGGAAATCCGCCTTGGGCCCTAGAAATGCGCCTTGTGAGGTAGAAATTGTACGGCGCCTTCTGCGCCAGCGCAACGCCGCGGACGAGCAAGGAGCCGCCAGAATAGTAAAATCCGTACGGACCGTACGGACTGTACGGACGGGACGGATGGATGCGCTCTTGGACGGACGGAGTTGCGGCGGCGAGAGTGCCGACGGAGAGACAAGGAACGGATTGTCTGGACGGAGTCGGTTGACCGCGGTCAACGCCTTCCGCGCCAGCGCATCGGCCCGGACGGATTTCGCCTGCGCACAGGCGAGGGCCTGTGCACAGGAGGGTGAAGTTCCGCGCCGGCGGAGAATCCGCCAAGGAGTCCGCCTGCGCGCAGGCGGGAGTTGAACTTTTGTCCGACATGCGGACACACGCGCCGAGGCAGAAGAGGATTGGCTGAGGAGCGGTACGAACAAGTGTACCGCGCAAGGCGGAAAATCCGCCTTCGGCGCTGCGCACCCATGTCCGCGGCGTAGTACGCTCGCGGAATTCAAATTCGCCAATTCGAGCGTGAGAGTTTAATCGGCGACGGCGGAGCGTGAAGCCGCGCGTGAGAGCGGAGACCGTTTCAGCGTAGAGCCGGCGCGGACATCAATTGAGTCGTCCTTCACGAGCAAGAGCCGACCATGACCTTCGACCGGGAGGCGGAGAGCGTCCCATTCTTAAATTCACGATTCCATTCTCTAGTGCGAGCTGCGCGCGTCCATCTGCTGGCTGCTAAGCATTCTCGACATCGCCGCGCAGAGGATTTCCTGGTGATTGAGGGAGAAGTGAGTGCGCGTGATTTGGAATTGAGGGCGATTAGAGTTTGCCGAGGAAGAAAGGAGCTCGAGCGGAGCGGAAGTAGAATGAGCGAGCGGGCGAACTCCAAGAACGCAATGACGAGACTGGGCCGATTGCGGATGTTGCCGCTCCGACTACCACAGAACGGACTGCGCGCTTTCGAGGAGCGCCTGATAGCAAGAAAGCTCGATTTCTTGCTATGGGGATGGAACTACATCTGTGCGGATATGGTGCGTGAGTGGCTAGAGCCACAGGGTCCACCTTCGCGCGGATTGCGGCCGCATGTTGATCGATGGACGGTCCAAGATTGGGCGCAGGCATTGGGGAGATGTGCCGGCATGCCAGGGCATCTCCTCTTCGATAGTGAGAGCGTCAAGGTGACCAAGCAGGAAGAGGCGCAATTTGTGAAGCTGTTCAAGAAGGGGAAGTCTACCAAGAATGGGTACAAGACCCGCGATTACAAGGATCGATTCCGCCGGACTTTGTCCGCGGCGCTGCTGCAATTACTGCAGCCACACCGCGCCTGCTACATCACATTGTGGCAGGTCTCTTTTGTGGAGTGCATCATCGAGGGAACTCTAATTCACTGGGCGAGCATCCTGCACAGGGTGATGCGACAGCACGCTTTTGAGGAGAAGGGGGGAACTCTAAACCATCTCTCTCCTTTCCTCATCAACTTTTATCGACAGCGGAATTGTTTGACAGCGGCGGAGCTTGCGCGTTTTCCGCCGTTGTCCGTCGACCATCCCGGGAGGTATGTCCGGGAGAATGAGGTCGACACTAATGCAGAAGAGTCACCGACTTCTACTCCGTCAAGGAGGAGGGACAAAGGGAGGAATACTCCTGCAGCACGAGCGCCGCGGAAGCGGCGATGGAGAGAGGAGTCCGAAGAAGAGCAGCATCAAGAACCCTCTGCTCCCATTCGACCGCGGCCGTTGTACGAATCATATAGCCGGCCAAAGCAGAAGGCGCGCAGGCTGGTGTTACCAGCCAACAGCGCGGACACGGCGACGATTGCCACAGAGAAAGGAAGTGCGTCGCCGGAGAAGAACGATGGAGCGCGAATGTCCGCAGGAGCAACGGACCACGCTGCAGCCTCGACGGACGGGAGGCCGCCTACGGGCCAAGGGCCTCTGGAGTTACCACGTGCATTGCGGACAGGTGTTCCGTCTGCGCACAGGCGAGCCTCCACGGACGGACGAGCCTCTGCGCACAGGCGAGCCTCCACGGACGGACGAGCCTCCGCGGACGGGCGAGCTTTGACGGACAGACGACCACAAGCGGACGTGGACCTACGCCTACGCGTGGGAAGGAGCAGTCCGCCTGTGCACAGGTCACCTCCACACGTGCCGCCTGTGCACAGGCAGGAATCACCCCCGTTCCAACGTAGGAAGGGGAAGGAGCCGGCGGAAGATCCGCCTACGAGACACCGGCCTTCGGGGCCAGACCCTCCGGCGCACAACGCGCCGCGATTTGCGCCTTCGGCGCCAGGGCCTTCGGACCGAGGAGATGCGAGCAGGGAGCGTGCGGAGGCCGCACCATCGGCGGGTAATCCGCCGGTAGATGCGCCTTCGGCGGTAGGGCCTCAGGGCCAAGGGTCATCAGGCGAACGGCCCCCGGCTTTGTCGCCTTTGGAGCTGGACGTCCGCGGCGCTGCGCATGCGGCGGACAAGGCGCCGGCATTTGCGCCTGCGCACAGGCCAGGCACAGCCCCCGCGGACCGAGCGAGGGAGCAGCACCTGACAGAGGAGCGGATTGACTGTCCGCGGGACGAAACTTCGGTGCGCGATGCGCAATCGAACCCCGCGCAGACACCCTCCGCTCTATTGCCTTCTGCGGCGGACGTCGGCGGCAGAGAGGACGCGATTGAAGACCGACAAGCGGGCGACGGGGATGTAGCACGGGCACATTCGCCCACCGCCTTAGACATTTTGGCAAAGAGCAGCGAGGCTGCAGCGGTGCCTTCGCAAGCAACACACGTCGACGACGTGCAGCCCCACTCGGGTCAGTCGCCGACGCAATCAATGGCGACTGAAATTCTCCACTCGGATGATGACGACGGAGGCTCCACCGAAGAAATGTCGGGAGCGGGGAATACCGAGGAGGAGGAGGAGGAAATTGTTGGAGCGCCGGCGGCGGCGCTCTCTGAGCAGGTGATTCCGTTGCTAAGGTACTTGGATCGCAAAATCGATAAATACGCCGATCCACTCCACCCGGGATCTTACATCGAATTAGTGCGCAGGCGGACTCGCACTAAAGTCCACACCAGCAAGCTACTAGCTAGGGTGGACCAGAAGTTGAGGGAATTGAAGGAGAGGCATGCCTGTTTATGGGGGCAGTACAACCTTGAGAGGAAAGCGCACGCCCTCGACAGGATGCGGAAGGATAGAGTGGAAGAGCTCACCAGGGATGTGTTGCAGACCACGCAGGAATTGATGTCTGAGAAAACTCAGAATCAGATTCTGTCAGAAGAGCTCGTGCGACAAACGCGGTTGTTGACGGAGTGTCAGCTCGCACGGCAGGCGGATGAGGATTTAATCCGCAGGCTACAGTCAGAGTGTGGCGAATTGAGAGCGCAGCGTGTTGAGGCCGAATCGCAATTAGTGGTAATTGAAGAGGATCGCAGGCGAGAGGCAGATTGCACGAAGGAGAGACGGCGAGGCGTGTCGCCCACTGTCTCAAGGGCTACGCCCACTGGGAAGTGGCAGCGCAGGAGAAACTCACACTACGTGAGTTTGAACTTCGCGCAGCCGGGTTGTTGATAGGCGACAGCAGGAGTCGGCGGAAGGAAGCGAAGAAGCTCGACGCTTTTCTGTCGAAGGCGCGGGATACCATGTCCACCCTCGAAGTGGAGGTGTCCGCGGCGTTGCAGCGGTTGGGACTGCGCAGTCGAGCGGAAGACTGACAGGGTAGGGAGTTAGTGCGCGGCAGTCCGTCGCGCAGGAGACGTAGCACAGGTTCCGCGGAGTGTAGTGTAGCATGGTTCCGTGCAGGCGTGTAGCGTAGTGCACTGTAGTGCTAGTTAGGATTTAGAAGGTATAAATAGTTCAAGGCGTTTTGCCTTGGGTTCTTTCCCAATTTCAAAAGTACAGATCAGGAACCCATTTTCCCTGCGTGTTTGTGTCCTTAGTTCGGTCACCACGCAAGGGGAGCTACCACTTGGCGTTCCGCATTTTGTAGCTGAAGGCCTTCGGCCGAATGTTCAGAGCTAGTACATTGGTTAGAGACTTGAGTAGTTCGGATCTGCACCTGCGGGTGACTGCCGATGCTAAGAGCCAGTGCCTAGTTAGATACTTGAACAGTTTCGCACCTACACCTTCGAGTGTTTCTTTCTGATTGTACTCCTTCAGGATTTTTCCCCTGAATGCCAAAGTGAAGTTTTGCTACTTCGTGTAAGCCTTGGTTGTAAATTCAGGTTACGCTGCAGCAGGTGCCTTCAGGGTAACCCCGGTAGTATTTCTGGGAATGACAAGTGCCTGAGAATTCAAACTCTTCAATAGACTGTTGTTGTGTTACTGGAATGTTTCTCAGTGAGTTCTTCAGTGCGTACCTGTGTTCTCTGCGCGTTTTGTGAGTTGATAGTGTTGTTCACCGCGCCTGAGTGACTTCGATCTGAAGTAGGCAGTCCAAACCAGGTTTCCTACGCTAGCAGCAAGCTAGCGGAAGTGTTGTAAAAGCCGGAGTTGGAAGTCACTGCCCGCAGCTTCGCTGAGTGTGCTCGCGAGAGACTTTCCCCCTGAAATCTTGAGTAGAGGTCCTAACGGATCTTTGGGTTGTGTTTCTGTAGTTTCAGGTGTGTGTGTGTGTGTGTGTGTGTTACGCTGCACTGTGCGACCTCCGAGTGCGCTCCGAGTGGACACTTGCAGTATTTCTGGGAGTGACAGTCGCCTGAGAATTCAAACTCCTCAATAGTCTGTTAAACGTGACACTTTGTACCCTGTGTGTTCCTCTGTCCCTGTGGGTTCGACCTTTCTACCACTATATTGCTGTTTTAGCCGCTAGTGGGTTATTACAGAGGAGGAGGAGGAATTGATAGGTGCGCCGGCGGCGGCGCTCTGTGATAAGGTAGTACCTCTGCTGAGGTACTTGGATCGCAAGATGGAGAAATACGCGGATCCTCGCCAACCTGGGTCCTACGTCGAGTTAGTGCGCAGGCAAACTCGCACTAAAGTCCACACCAGCAAGTTGCTAGCCCGGGTGGACCGGGAACTTAAGGAGCTACGGAAGAAGCATGAATGCCTGTGGGGTCAGTACAACCTCAATCAGAAATTATACAAACACTTCGACAGGGTGAAGGATGGTAGATTGGAAGAGCTTGCCAAGAAGCAGGTGAAGCTCACGGAAGCGCTGGATTCTAAGCAGGCTTAGAATCAAATTTTCTTAGAGGAACTCGTGCGACAGACACGGTTGTTAGAGCAGTGTCAGCTCGCACGACAAGCGGATGAGGATTTAATCCGCGGGCTGCAATCCGAGTGCGGAGAATTGAGAGCACAGCGTGCGGAGGCCGAATCGCAGTTGGTAGTAATTGAAGACGATCGCCGACGAGAGGCAGATCGCACGAAGGAAGAGATGGCGAGGCGAGTCACCCACTGCCTCAGGGGCTACGCCCACTAGGAAGTGGCGGCGCAGGAGAAACTCACACTACGTGAGTTAGAGCTTCGTGCAGCCGGGTTGTTGACAGGTGACAGTCGGAGTCGGCGGCGAGTGGCGAAGAAGCTGGATTCTTTTCTGTCGAAGGCGCGGGACACCATGGCCACCCTTGAGACGGAGGTTTCCGTGGTGTTGCGGCGTTTGGGACTACGCAGTCGAGCTGAAGACTGGCATGATAGAGAGTTAGTGCGCGGCAGTCCGTCGCGCAGGAGGCGAAGCACAGGTTCTGCGGAGTGTAGTGTAGCGTGGTTCCGTGCAGGCGCGTAGCGTAGTGTAGTGTAGTGTTGGTTAGGACTTAGAAGGTATAAAGTAGTTCAAGGCGTCTTGCCTTGGGATTTTTTCCAGTTTCGGAAGTGCAGATCAGGAACTCATTTTCTCTGCGTGTTTGTGTCCTTAGTTCTGTCACCACGCACGAGGAGCTACACCTTGGCAGTCCACATTGCGTAGCTGAAGGCCTTCGGCCGAATGTTTAGAGCTAGTCACAGACTTGAGTAGTTCGGATCTACACCTGCGGGTGATTGCCGATGATTAGAGCCAGTGACTAGTTAGATACTTGAATAGTTTCGCCCCTACACCTTCGAGTGTTTGTTCCTGATTGTACTCCTTCGAGATTTTTCCCCTGAATGCCAAAGTGAAGTTTTGCTACTTCGTGTAAGCCTTGGTTGTAAATTCAGGTTACGCTGCAGCAGGTGCCTTTAGGGCAACCCCTGTAGTATTTCTGGGAATGACAAGTGCCTGAGAATTCAAACTCTTCAATAGACTGTTATGGTGTGTTACTGGAACGTTTTCAGTGAGTCCTTCCGTGCAGACCTGTGTTCTCTGCGCGTTTTGTGAGTTTAGCGTGTTGTTCACCGCGTGTGACTGACTTCGATCCGAAGTAGAAAGTCCAACCCGGGTTCCCTACGCTAGCAGAAAGCTAGTGGGAGGGTTGTAAAAGCCGGAGTTGGGAGTCACTACCCGCAGCTTCGCTGAGTGCTCGCGAGAGACTTTCCCCCTGAAATCTTGAGTAGAGGTCCTAACCGACCTCTGGATTGTGTTTCTGTAGTTTCAGGTGTGTTTGTGTGTGTGTTACGCTGCACTGTGCAACCTCCGAGTGAGCTCCGAGTGAACACTTGCAGTATTTCTGGGAGTGACAGTCGCCTGAGAATTCAAACTCCTCAATAGTCTATTAAATGTGACACTTTGTACCCTGTGTGTTCCTCTGTCCCTGTGGGTTCGACCTTTCTACCACTATATTGCAGTTTTAGCCTTTAGTGGGTTATTACACTTGATTAGGGTCTCGTTGGAAAGAGCTCGACACGCTCGTTTTAACGAGCCAAAGAACGCTTGAAACGGATGAGGACTCAGGGAGTTGTGACTATCGGAAAATACGAAGACGTTCGCCTTCGGCGGAAGGAGTTCGCCTTTGGCGGTAAGTCCGCCGGAAAATCCGCCTTCGGCCCTAGATGTTCGCCTTCGGGGGGTGAAGTTCTTCGTACGGCGCCTTCGGCGCCAGCGCATCAAGATTAGGTAAGTGACTTCGGAGGTAGCAGCTCCGTACGGTCCGCCTTCCGCTGAACGCCTTCGGCGGGACGGACATGTGCGCCTTCGGCAGGACATAGCTCCAGCGGCAAGAGCGCCTTCGGAGGGACAAGAGGGATCGACAGACAAGACAAAATCCGTTGACCACGGTCAACGCCTTCGGCGGTGCGGGATAGATGCGAGTAGCGAGTCGGCCAAGGGCGAAAGCCTTCGCCGCCGCGCCTTCGGCGCTGCGCGAACATGGCCGCGGCGAGGTACGATGGCGGAAATCAAATTGAATTTTTGAGCGTGTCAGTCCGCGCGACGGCGGAGGGTGAAGCCGCGCGTGCGAGAGAAGGGCCGTTACGCCTCCAAGCCGGCGCAGCCATCAAGTGAGTCGACACTCACGACCAAGTGTCAACAATGACATCCTGCGAGCCAAGGGCGGACAACTCATTCTCGAATTTGCGATTTCAATTTCTGGTGCGAGCTGCGCGCGCACACATTCTAGCAAAGAGAAATTCAAGACGGCCACGCACAGAGACTCGCAAGTTGACAGAGAGAGAATTGAGTGCGCGACTTCCGGAATCGAGAGAGATTAGAGTTTGCAGAGAAATCGTAACCGCGGGCAAGAAGCATTGGCATAGCGGAGGAGAGCTTACGAAATCCAATTTCAAGAACGCGATGTCGAAGCCCACTCAGCTGCGGATGATTCCGTTGAAGATCCCGCAGATTGGGTTGCGCGCTTTCCAGGACCGGCTGTTTGCGGTGAAGCTCGATTTCCTCCTGTGGGGATGGAATTACGTGTGCCAGGACATGGTGCGCGAATGGCAGAAAGAGAGAGACACCAACCTACGCGCGGGTTTCGACCGCACGTAGAGCGTTGGACCGTCCAAGATTGGGGACAAGTGCTGGAGAGATGTGCAGGCGAGGACTGGTTCCTCATATTTGATAGTGAGAGCATCAAGGTGACGAAGGACGAAGAGATTTCCTTCGCGACCTTGTTTAAAAGTGAAAAGTCCAGCAGGAACGGGTATAGGACCCGGGACTACAAGGATCGCTACCGCAGAAATGTCGCGGTAGCACTTCTCCAACTCTTGCAGCCGCACCGAACAACATACATCACTTCTTGGCAAGTGTCTTTCGTGGAGCTGGCGTTGGCCGGAGCTCCGATTCACTGGTTGCGTATCTTGCATAAGATAACGCGACAGCATGCGTTTGAGGAGAAGGGGGGATCGATCAATCATCTCTTCTCCTTCTTGATCAACTTTTATCGGTCGATGGGTTGTTTAACCGCGACCGAACGTGTTCAGTATTGCGTAATACCGAACGTTTACCTCCTGTGGGGATGGAATTACGTTGCAAGTAGGGAGCCGGGGGGGAGCGCGCCTTCAGCAGAAGGGCCTTCGGCGGAAGGGCCTTCGGGCCAAGGGACATCAGGCGAGCCGCCTTCGGCTCAACCGCCTTTGGCGCTACGCCTTCGACGGAAGCACCGCCGACAAATGCGCCTTCGGCAGAGGCACCTCTAGCGCAAGACCTATCGTAGGAGCAGGACCTAACGGAGGAGCGGCCTGACAGTCGGAAGGAAGAAACACGTGTGCGCAATGCACAATTGCAATCCGCGCAAACACCTTCCGTACAAACGCCTTCGGCGATGCGGAGTTAGTAGAAGCCGGACGGGCGAGCAGTGCGAGTTTGGCACAACCCAACTCTCCCACCGCCTTAGACATTCTGGCCGGAAGCAGCGAGGCTGCAGCGGCAACAGTGGTGGGAGACGACGCAGACACTACGAAGCCACACTCACGACAGTCGCCGGAGAATTCAGTGACGACCAAAATCCTCAGTTCGGAGGATGACGAGGGAGGATCGACGGAATCGGCATCGGGATCGGGATCGAGTGAGGAGGAGAAACAATCAGTGGCAGGCATGCCGACGGCGGCACTCTTCGAGCAGGTGGTACCTCTGTTGAGGTACCTTGATCGCAAAGTATAGAAGTATGCAGACCCCCGCCAGCCTGGGTCCTACGTCGAATTAGTGCGTAGGCGGACTCGCACTAAAGTCCACACCAGCAAGTTGTTGGCCCGTCTGGATGGGGACCTTAAAGATCTGCGGGAAAGGTATGAGTGTCTGTTGGGCCACCTTACTCTCACTCGGAAGATGCACAAGGTCGCCGACAGGTTGAAAGACGAGAAGCTTAAAGAGGCGGCAAAGGAGTTCGCCAAGGAGAAGGCGAAGCTCGTAGATGAGCTGGATTCTGAGCAGACTCAGAATCAAATTTTGTCAGAGGAGCTCGTGCGGCAGACACGGTTGTTGGAGCAGTGTCAGCTCGCACGTCAGGCGGATGAAGACTTAATCCGCAAACTGCAATCCGAGTGCAGGGAATTGAGAGCGCAGCGTGTGCGGAGGCCGAATTGCAATTGGTTGTAGTTGAAGACGATGGCCGGCGGGAGGCAGATCGCACGAAGGAGGAGTTGGCGAGGCGAGTCAGCCACTGTCTCAGAGGTTACACCCACTGGGAAGTGGCGGCGCAGGAGAAACTCACACTGCGCGAGTTATAGCTTCGTGCGGCGGGTTTGGTGTCATGTGACAGTGGGAGCCGGCGGCGAGTGGCAAAGAAGTTAGATTCGTTTCTGTCGAAGTCGCAGGACGCCATGGCCACCCTCGAGACAGAGGTTACTGCGGTGTTGCGGCGGCTGGGACTGTGCAGTCGAGCTAAAGACTGGCAGGGTAGGGAGTTAGTGCGCGGCAGTCCGTCGCGTAGAAGACGAAGCAAGGGTTCTGCGCAGTGTAGCGTAGCGTGGTTCCGTGCAAGCACATAGTACATGGTAGTGTAGTGTTAGTTAGGACTTAGAGGGTATAAAGTAGTTCAAGGCGTCTTGCCTTGGGATTCTTCCAGTTCGGAAGTGCAGATCAGGAACTCATTTTCTCTGCGTGTTTGTGTCCTTAGTTCTGTCACCACGCAAGAGGAGCTACAACTTGGCGATCCGCATTTTGTAGCTGAAGGCCTTCGGCCGAATGTTCAGAGCTAGTATACTGGTTAGAGACTTGAGTAGTTCGGATCTACACCTGCGGGTGATTGCCGATGCTTAGAGCTAGTTACTAGTTAGATACTTGAACAGTTTCCCCCTTACACTTTCGAGTGATTGTTCTTGATTGTACTCCTTCGGGATTTTTCCCCTAATGCCAAAGTGAAGTTTTGTTACTTCGAGTAAGCCTTGGTTGTAATTCAAGTTACACTGCAGCAGGTGCCTTCAGGGCAAACCCCTGTAGTATTTCTGGGAGTGACAAGTGCCTAAGAATTCAAACTCTTCAATAGACTGTTATGGTGTGCTACTGGATTGTTTCTCAGTTGAGTCTCTCAGTTTGGACCTGTGTTCTCTGCGCGTTTTGTGAGTTGAGTGTGTTGTTCACCACGTGTGAGTGACTTGGATCCGAAGTAGGAAGTCTAATCCGGGTTCCCTGTGCTAGCAAAAACTAGTGGAAGGGTTGTAAAAGTCGGAGTTGGGAGTCACTACCCGCAGATTCGTTGAGTGTACTCGCGAGAGACTTTCCCCCTGAAATCTTAAGTAGAGGTCCTAACTGATCTCTGAGTTGTGTTCTGATAGTTTCAGGTGTGTGTGTGTGTTGAGTGAACTACGCTGCACTGTGCGACCTCCGAGTGAGCTCCAAGTGAACACTTGCAGTATTTCTGGGAGTGACAGTCGCCTGAGAATTCAAACTCTTCAATAGTCTGTTAAATGTGACACTTTGTACTCCGTGTGTTGCCTCTGTCCCTGTGTGTTTGAACTTTCTACCACTATATTGCAGTTTTAGCCTTTGATGGGTTATTACACGCTGCTTCAGGCGCCTTCTGGGGTAGCCTTGCAATATTTCTAGGAATGACAGTTGCATGAGAATTCAAACTCGTCAATAGACTGTTAAGTTGGAACACTGGGTCTTTTCTCCATTTAGTTTCTCAGTTCGGATTTCTATATTCTCTGCGCGTTTTGTGAGTTGAGTGTGTTGTTCACCGCGGGAGAGTGACTTTGGTTTGACAAAGGTACTGCATCCGAAGTAGGAATTCCAACCCGAATGCTCTGCACTAGCACTGGCTAGTGACAGGGTTTAAGCAGGTTCGGAGTTGGTAGCTACCTGCAGATCCTCTGAGTGTACTCTTGAGAAACTTCCCCCCTGAATCTTAAGTGGAGGTCCTGATCGACCTCTAAGTTGTGCAATTGCAGTTTCAGGTGTGTGTTTGGGATGTACTACGCTACATTGTGTGTCCTCCTAGTGACCTCCGAGTTGAGCACTTGCAGTATTTTGAAAGTGACAGTAGCCTGAGAATTCAAACTCCTCAATAGACTGTTAAAACGTGACACTTTGTACTCTGTGTGTTGTTTTTGTCCCTGTGGAAACGATCCTTTGCTATTATATTGCAATTTAGCCTTGGGTGGGCTATCACATCCATAATGTTTGCCATTGGAGGGAGATTCCACCTTGATTTTCACCTGGTTGATTTATTCACGTGATCTCGTCCTCCTTGTTGCAACCTTCACCTAGTCATTTTTCTTGATCTTGTCATTCATGCCACATCTCCAACAGATCATCGTCATTCTATCAAGAAACTTACTCTTAGACTAAGCTCTCCTTTTCTTAGAGGTTGTACTATATATCCCCAATCAATATAGCCCCAAAAGAGGATGGGCAAGATGATTGTGGTACCCCACTTTTGGTATTTTTGAGGAAATTAAAACATTTTTGGAAAACTGTACCGCGGCAGCAGTGTAAATAGCCTTCGGTGCATCAAAATAGAGTGAAATTGGAAGATCGCAAAGATTCTCGAGAGAACTCGTAGGATCCAGGAGTTGGGTGCAACGTCGGGGACGGACACCACCCTACATGCGGGCTTTGAAGGAATAACCCCTTCGGCGCAAGGCGAGAAATCCGCCTTCGGCGCTAGAGGAATCCTTCAGAATTTGGTCAATTCCCAAACGCCTTGACTTGGTTAGGGTCTCGTTGGAAAGAGCTCAACGCGCTGATTCTAACGAGCCCAAGAACCCCACGAACGGAGGAGGATTCCGGGAGTTATGAAGGTCGCAAGACGCGCAGCTTCTCGCCTACGAGTAGGAGGAGGAAAGTTTTGTCCTATGCGCGGACGAAGGCAGTCCGCCTACACCTAGGCGAACTAGGGTTTGACGTTGGCGGGATGTCCGCCGCGAATGTCGCCTACTCGTAGGCAGGAAGGGTAAACACCTCTGCGCAGGCGGACGAGCAAAGCTCGCCTACACACAGGCGCTTCGGCGTCGGCGGGAAATCCGCCTTCGGCCCTAGAAATGCGCCTTCGGGGTTGGAAATTGTACGGCGCCTTCCGCGCCAGCACAGCAGCGCGGACGGGCGAGGACCCAACAGAGTTGTAAAATCCGTACGGACTGTACGGACGGAACGGATGAGTGCACCTTCGGCCGGACGGGGTTACGGCGAGAGAGCGCCGACGGAGAGGCAAGAGAATGGATAGACTGGAAGGAGCCTGTTGACCGCGGTCAACGCCTTCGGCGCCAGCGCAGCAGCGCAGACGAACATTTGGTATGCGGACGGAACTCGCCTACGTGTAGGCGAGCGCCTACGCACAGGCAGATGAAGTTTCGCGTCGGCGGAGATTCCGCCAGGGATTCCGCCTACGCAGAAGGGAGTTCAACTTTTGTCCGATGCGCGGACGATCACCTTCGGCGGAGGGGGATTGGCCGAAGAGTGGTACGAACGAGTGTAGCGCGCAAGGCAAGAAATCCGCCTTCGGCGCTGCGCACCCATGTCCGCGGCGTAGTACGCTAGCGGAGTTCAAATTGCCAATTCGAGCGTGTGAGTTAAGTCGGCGTCGGCGGAGCGTGAAGCCGCGCGTGAGAGAGGAGGCCGTTATAGCGCGGAGCCGGCGCGGCCATCAAGTGATTTGACCTTCACGACCGAGAGCCGACCATGACCTTCGACCAGGAGACGGAGGACGCCCCATTCTTGAATTCACGATTTCATTTTCTAGTGCGAGCTGCGCGCGTCCTCCTGCTAGCTGTTAAACACTCTAGACATCGCCGCGCGGAGGATTACTTGTTGACTGAGAGAGAATTGAGTGCGCGCGATTTGGAATTGAGGGAGATTAGAATTTGCAGAGGAAGCCAGAAGCTCGAGCAGAGCAGAGAGAGAGTTGTTGTGCAAGCTAATTTCAAGAACGCGATGTCAAGATTGAACAGGCTGCGGATGCTGCCGCTCCGGCTTCCACAGAACGGGTTGCGTGCCTTCGAGGAGCGGCTGATTGCAAGAAAGCTTGATTTCTTGCTGTGGGGATGGAATTACATTTGTGTAGACATGGTGCGCGAATGGCTGGACGCGGAGCAACCACCTACGCGCGGATTGCGTCCGCACGTAGATCGGTGGACCGTCCACGATTGGGCGCAAGCATTGGGGAGGTGTGCCGGCACCGACGGGTACCTCCTCTTTGATAGTGAGAGCGTCAAGGTGACGAAGCAGGACGAGGCGCAATTTGTGGAATTGTTCAAACGGGAGAGGTCTACCAAGAATGGGTACAAGACCCGCGACTACAAAGATCGCTTTCGCCAAACTGTAGCGGCAGCGCTGCCGCAATTGCTGCAGTCACACCGCACCTCATACATCACCTTGTGGCAGGTTTCTTTTGTGGAGCTCATCTTGGCCGGAGCTCCAGTTCACTGGGCGAGCATCCTGCACAGAGTGATGCGACAGCACGCCTTCGAGGAGAAGGGGGGAACTCTCAATCACCTCTCCCCTTTCTTGATAAACTTCTATCGACAGAGGAACTGTTTGACCGCGACGGAGCTCGCTCGCTTTTCGCCATTGTCCGTCGACCATCCCGGGAAGTATGTGCGGGATAACGAGGTCGACACCGATGCAGATGATTCACCAGCTTCTACTCCGCCGACCCGGCGGGACGATGGAAGAAGCACACCCGCAGCAAGAGTGCCGCGGAAGCGGAGATGGAGAGAGGAAACAGAGGAGGAACAGCATCGAGAACCCACTGCTCCCATACGGCAGCGGCCACTACACGAAGTGTGCAGCCGGCCGAAGCAGAAGGCGCGCAGGCTTGTGTTACCAGCCAGCAGCGCGGACACGGCAACGATCGCCACGGAGAAGGGAAGTGCGTCACCGGAGAGGATCGAGAGAGCGCGGACGTCCGCAAGAGCGGCGGACCACGCTACACCTCCGACGGACGAGAGGCGGCCTTCGGGCCAAGGGCCTCCGGAGTTACCACGTGCGATGCGGACGAGTGTTCCGCCTACGCACAGGCGATTTCTAGCGGATAGGCGACCTCAAGCAGACGTGGACCTCTGCCTATGCGTAGGCAGAGAAAGTTCGCCTACGCGTAGGCGGCCGCCTACGAGTAGGCAGGATTCACCCCCGATACAACGTAGGAAGGGGAAGGAGCCGGCGGAAGATCCGCCTTCGGGTCAAGGGCCTTCGGGACCAGACCCTCCGGCGTATAACGCGCCGCGATTTGCGCCTTCGGCGCCAGGGCCTTTGGGCCAACGAGTTTTTAGCAGGGAGCGTGCGGAGACCGCACCTTCGGCGGGTAATCCGCCGGCAGATGCGCCTTCGGCGGTAGGGCCTTCGGGGCCAGGTACATCGGGCGAGCGGCCTTCGGCTCTGTCGGCTTCGGCGATAGACGCCTTCGGCGCTGCGCCTGCGGCGGACCAGGCGCCGGTAATTGCGCCTACGCGCAGGCCAGACGCAGGACTCGCGCAGGACCTAACGGAGGAGCGGATTGTCTGTCCGCGGGACGAAATTCGAGTGCGCGATGCGCAATTACACCCCGCGCATACACATTCCGCTCGATCGCCTTCGGCGGCGGACGTCGGCGGCGAAGAGGAGACGATCGACGATCGGCAGGCGGATGATGAGGATGTAGCACGGCCACATTCACCCACCGCCTTGGACATTTTAGCGGGGAGCAGCGAAGCTGCAGGTGTGCCATCGGCGGCAGCACCCGCAGACCACTCGCAGCCCCACTCGGGCCAGTCGCCAACGCAATCAATGGCAACCGAAATCCTTCCCTCGGACGATGACGAAGGAGGATCCACGGAAGCAATGTCGGGATCGGGAGACACCAAGGAGGAGGAGGAGGAAATCGTTGGAGCGCCGGCGGTGGCGCTCTGTGAGCAGGTAGTACCTCTGCTGAGGTACTTGGATCGCAAATTTGATAAATACGCAAATCCTCTCCAGCCTGGGTCCTACATCGAGTTAGTGCGCAGGCGGACTCGCACTAAAGTCCACACCAGCAAGCATCTAGCTCGGGTGGACCGGGAACTTAAGGATTTGCGGGAGAAGCATGCATGCTTGTGGGGACAGTATAATCTCGTGCGGAAGTCGCACACCCACTACGACACATTGAAGAAGGCGAGACTGGAAGAGCTCACCAGGGATGTGGTGAAGACCACGGAAGAACTAATCTCTGAGAAGACTCAGAATCAGGTTCTGTCAGAGGAACTCGTGCGACAGACGCGGTTGTTGGCGGAGTGTCAGCTCGCACGACAGGCGGATGAGGAATTGATCCGCAGGCTACAGTCGGAGTGCGGGGAATTGAGAGCTCAGCGTGCGGAGGCCGAATCGCAGTTGGTGGTAATTGAAGATGATCGCAGGCGAGAGGCAGATCGCACGAAGGAGGAGATGGCGAGGCGCGTCGGCCACTGTCTCAAGGGCTACGCCCACTGGGAAGTGGCGGCGCATGAGAAACTCACACTGCGTGAGTTGGAGCTTCGTGCAGCCGGGTTGTTTTCAGGTGACAGTAGGAGTCAGCGGCGAGTAGCGAAGAAGCTAGATTCCTTTCTGTCGAAGACGCGAGATACCATGTCCACCCTCGAGGCGGAGGTGTCCGCGGCGTTGCAGCGTTTGGGACTGCGTAGTCGAGCGGAAGACTGGCAGGGTAGGGAGTTAGTGCACGGCAGTCCGTCGCGCAGGAGGCAAAGCACAGGTTCTGCGGAGTGTAGTGTAGCGTGGTTCCGTGCAGGCGTGTAGCATAGTGCAGTGTAGTGCTAGTTAGGACTTGGAAGGTATAAAGTATTTCAAGGCGTCTTGCCTTGGGATTTTTCCAGTTTCGGAAGTGCAGATCAGGAACTCATTTTCTCTGCGTGTTTGTGTCCTTAGTTCTGTCACCACGCAAGAGGAGCTACACCTTGGCGTCCCGCATCGTGTAGCTGAAGGCCTTCGGCCGAATGTTCAAAGCTAGTACATTGGTTAGAGACTTGAGTAATTCGGATCTACACCTGCGGATGATTGCCGATGCTCAGAGCCAGTGACTAGTTAGATACTTGAATAGTTTCGCCCCTACACCTTCGAGTGTTTGTTCTTGATTGTACTCCTTCGGGATTTTTCCCCTGAATGCCAAAGTGAAGTTTTGCTACTTCGTGTAAGCCTTGGTTGTAATTCAAGTTACGCTGCAACAGGTGCCTTTGGGGTAACCCCTGTAGTATTTCTGGGAATGACAAGTGCCTAAGAATTCAAACTCTTCAATAGACTGTTATGGTGTGGTACTGGAATGTTTCTCAGTGAGTCCTTCTGTGCGGACCTGTGTTCTCTGCGCGTTTTGTGAGTTGAGAGTGTTGTTCACCGCGTATGAGTGACTTCGATCCGAAGTAGGCAGTCCAAACCGGGTTTCCTACGCTAGCAGCAAGCTAGTGGAAGTGTTGTAAAAGCCGGAGTTGGGAGTCACTACCCGCAGCTTTGCTGAGTGTACTCTTGAGAGACCTTCCCCCTGAAATCTTGAGTAGAGGTCCTAACGGATCTCTGGGTTGTGTTTCTGTAGTTTTAGGTGTGTGTGTGTGTGTGTGTGTTACGCTGCACTGTGCGACCTCCGAGTGCGCTCCGAGTGGACACTTGCAGTATTTCTGGGAGTGACAGTCGCCTGAGAATTCAAACTCCTCAATAGTCTGTTAAACGTGACACTTTGTACCCTGTGTGTTCCTCTGTCCCTGTGGATTCGACCTTTCTACCACTATATTGCAGTTTTAGCCTTTAGTGGGTTATTACAATGATGACAACTTCTTTTGTTCCACCTCGTATGCTAAGAGAACGCTATGTGTCCGCGGCGTTGCAGCGGTTGGGACTGCGCAGTCGAGCGGAAGACTGGTAGGGTAGGGAGTTAGTGTGCGGCAGTCCGTCGCGCAGGAGACGTAGCACAGGTTCTGCGGAGTGTAGTGTAGCGTGGTTCCGTGCTGGCGTGTAGCGTAGTGCAGTGTAGTGCTAGGTAGGACTTAGAAGGTATAAAATAGTTCCAAGCGTTTTGCCTGGGGTTCTTTCCCAAACTCAGAAGTGTAGATCAGGAATCCATTTCCTCTGCGTGTTTGTGTCCTTGAGTTCTGTCACCACGCACAAGGAGTTACAACTTAGCGTTCCGCATTTTGTAGCTGAAGGCCTTCGGCCGAATGTTCAGAGCTAGCACATTGGTTAGAGACTTGAGTAGTTCGGATCGGCACCTGCGGGTGACTGCCGATGCTCAGAGCCAGTGACTAGTTAGATACTTGAACAGTTTCGCCCCTACACCTTCGAGTGTTTCTTTCTGATTGTACTCCTTTGGGATTTTTCCCCTGAATGCCAAAGTGAAGTTTTGTTACTTCGTGTAAGCCTTGGTTGTAAATTCAGGTTACGCTGCAGCAGGTGCCTTGAGGGTAACCCCTGTAGTATTTCTGGGAATGACAAGTGCCTGAGAATTCAACTCTTCAATAGACTGTTGTTGTGTTACTGGAATGTTTCACAGTGAGTCCTTCAGTGCGGACCTGTGTTCTCTGTGCGTTTTGTGAGTTGAGAGTGTTGTTCACCGCGTAGGAGTGACTTCGATCCAAAGTAGGTAGTCCAAACCGGGTTTCCTACACTAGCAGCAAGTTAGTGGAAGCGTTGTTAAAGCCGGAGTTGGAAGCCACTGCCCGCAGCTTCGCTGAGTGTGCTCGCGAGAGACTTTCCCCCTGAAATCTTGAGTAGAGGTCCTAACGGATCTCTGGGTTGTGTTTCTGTAGTTTCAGGTGTGTGTGTGTGTGTGTGTGTGTGTTACGCTGCATTGTGCGACCTCCGAGTGCGCTCCGAGTGGACACTTGCTGTAATTCTGGGAGTGACAGTCGCCTGAGAATTCAAACTCCTCAATAGTCTGTTAAACGTGACACTTTGTACCCTGTGTGTTCCTCTGTCCCTGTGGGTTCGACCTTTCTACCACTATATTGCAGTTTTAGCCTTTAGTGGGTTATTACAGCATAGTAACAAATGGTAATTTCTATCTAACTAATTTTTACCAAGATAAACCCTAGTAAATTTGAAATAGTTATCAATACGTGGCAACATGGCATTGGCTTTTTAAATCTTATAGATTTTTACTAATCCTTGGATTGAGGTGGCGACATGTCATTTGTGACTTTCTAACTTCTAGAACCTCCACTTGCCACTAAGTCAACATTAGACTTAGTTTGACCTGTAAGACCGGATATTGCATGTGTGAAATAAAACTAGAATTAGCCAAGGAGTTAATCATGATTAGGATAGTTATGACTAAATCTAGCTAGTTATGACTAAGTCTAGCTAGTTTAGCTATAATGTCTATACTTGGCGGAATAACTAGAGAAGTTCTAGAAGATTTGAGTGAACACTTCTATTTTGTCTTGTACAAAAGTCTAGATTCCAAGAGAAAAGACTTTTGGACTTCATGTTTAGTTTTGATTGGTTTGACTAGAGTAAGGAGTACTCCATTGGTTACACTAAGTCTAATGTTGACTTAGAGGAAAGTGGAAGTTCTAGAAGTAGAAAAGGCACAAATGGCATGTCGCCACCTCAATCTAGGGATTGATAAGCATCTAGCAGGTTTAGGAGGCCAATGGCATGTTGCCACATATTGATAACCAGTCAACCTTACTATGGTTTAACTTTGTAAAAGTAAGTTAGATAGAAATTATCATTTGTTACTATGGTAAATTCTCAAGTATTATAAATAGAGAGGTAGGAAAGAACCTCTCAAGCAAGTTTGGAGAGTTCATATGTAGAGACTTGTTTCATATATGAAAGAGTGATAAATTTTCAGTACCTTGGAGTGTTGATGAGTGTGTGAGTTGGAGAGATACCCTTGAGAGATTGTGTGAGACGGTGTTTTGGCTATGAGTATGATGCAAAATCCTAATCTTCTAGAACCATGATGAACTACCGAAAAGCCATCTGAGGTAAATCTTAGTGAGAGTCAGCCCGGAGGTTGCAGACCAATGAAGTCCCTATTACTCAGTCAAACTAATCAAAACTAAACATAAAGTCAAAAGTCTCTTGGAATCTAAACTTTTATACAAGACAAAATAAAAAACTCACCTCAATCTTCTAGAACTTCTCTAGTTATTCCGCCAAGTTTAGACATTATAGCTAAACATAGTTGTAACTTGATAAACTTAGTTACAACTAGCTAGATTTAGTCATAACTAAGTTAATCATGATTAACTCCTTGGTTACTTTTAATTCTATTTCACACATACAACATCCGGTCTTTTTAGCCTTTGGTGGGTTATCACACACGACGACGCAAATTGGAGACATGGTGCCGCCCAAGAAGGGTGACAAGGTGCGGAAATTGGTTCCCTTGAAGGTAGTCTACAAGAAATTGCCACCCTTCAGGCGTGAGCTCAGTGAATTGCGTCTTGATTTCCTCTTATGGAATTGGAATCGCATCTCTGCGAGCATCTGCAAAGAAATTATGGATAAGAACAAGACCGAGGGCGAGGATCTCCGAGGCAATCCAATGCTGTGGACGATTGAGCATTGGGCGAAGGTGATGGGGCCGTGCGTAGGCAGCGACGGGGACCTCTTGTTCGAAAAGAGTAGCGTGAACCTCACGCGCATAGAAGAATTCTCTTACGGGCCACTCTTCAATTAGGGGAGGTCGGGACGAATGGATGGAAGACCGCCGACTACGCAGATCCGAAGAGACAGGCAATAGCGTTGGCCATTATGCACATCTTGCAATTGCAGCGCACGACTTATGTCACTGTGTGGCAGGTCGGGTTCTTCGAACGAGTCATGAAGGGACAGCGGGTGCACTGGGCAAGAATCTTTTATGATCTTGTCTGGGTGAATGCGAGCTCCCGTTGGACAGGGCTGTTGGTTAATCAATTGACTCCCTTCCTTGTGAATGTCTATCGAGGCATGAGATTGCTTACAAGGGAGGAGGAAAAGCGATTTCCGAGGGAGCGTGGAATCTTAGCAGCTAAGTCTAGTGAAGGGCCAAAGAAGAGGATAATAGTCAACCTCAAATTCCACCACAAACGACAGCACGAGGACCCGTTTAGGTGGACGTTCTACTGAATCGAAAGAAGCCAGAACGGCAATTGGCGAAGAGGCGGAAGGTGGTGACTGATGACGAGAAGGATTTGACGCTACAGGTGAGAATAGCGAAAACTGAGATAGAAGGAATCAAGCAGTCGAGAACTCGCGCAAGACCGAAGAGGAAGGCAAGTCGAGGATTGATAGTATCCAAAATTTTGGACAACAGTGTGGAGAAGACAATTGACTCAATCGTAGACACACCCGAAGTAGCAATTGGCAAGTTGACACAGCCTGTGGTGACAGAAGGACCTTTGGTGGTACCAGTCAAAGTTTCTACAGACGTGACAGTGGAACCTTCGTAGGAGGGAACAGAGATGGTAAGTTTGAATTCTCTTTCTTCAGAGCAGACACGGTCTGTGGGGGGTGATGATGTACCTCAGCCGAAGATCGGAGGAGAAGTAATGAAGAAGGTTACGCTGAGCGAAGCATTCTTAGATTAGATTGTGGCAGAGGTTGGTTGGACTCTGGCGAATCAGGTAGAAGAACCAGGGCCGACACCACCAGAGGAGGAAGAAAGGATGAAGACTTCGGGCAAAGAGGTGAAGACAATGGAGATTACCTTCCCCGACTTCTTATAGGATAGTGTGGTTCCATTACTAAAGTATTTGGACGGAAAGAGAGAGAAGTATGCTGTGTCGAAGGAGGCAAGGTTTTATGTAGAACTAGTAAGGAATAGAACCCGGATCAAGAGAGCAGTAGCAGTGAAGAGGGAGGGGGATTCTGCAACTGAGTTGGCACGGGGGTGAGCTGCAATCTTGTCTGCCGAGTGCGCAGCAGCAAAAGCGGCATTGAAGGAGCGAGAATACCAACTTCGGGAAAAGGAAATCGAGTGCGAAGTGGTGCCGTTGAAATTTGGCGAAGGAATCCGGACGGTGTGCAGAGTTAGAGGAAACCTGTGGCGGACTTCATATCTCTAACAAGAATAGATAGAAGATGACAGTGGATTTGCTCGCGAGGTTGGAGAAATCTAGAGAAGCGTATGATGCGGTAAATCAACGATCGGAGAGGCTGATCAAAACTGCGGAGAGGCGGGAGAAGAAGCATGCCGAGAAGCTTGCGGAAGTTGAAGCCCGAAGAGCCGAAGAAGTTCATATCGCCGAAGAAATTCAGGGGAAGATTGCAGAGGCGAAGACGGCGAAAGAGGATCTTCGTAGTAAGATTGCGGAGATTGCGGGTAAGTGCGACATGGAATTCTGACACGCGGAGGAGCTATCGGCGAGCTTGTTGGGGGAATTCCAGAAGCACAAGGAAGAGTTGACAAATTGGGCCTAGAAATTGGCAGATTGCGAATCGGCCAAGTCTTTGTCGAATGTAGATTAAAGATTGAATCGGAATGTCGACACTTGCGGGAGCAGTTAGGTAAGGCGGACAGAAGATCGCAAGAGTCGCGACGAAGAATGGAAAAGGCTGAGGAGGCCTACCGTCATCTGCGGGACGAGACAACCAATGAGTTGAGACTACATGTAGAAAAGTGCCGGCGCGGATTCGCGATGTGAGGATTGCAAACGGTGAGGTGGCTGAAGTTAGATTCGCTCAAACGACGGTTGATGAGCACTAAGGCCAGCGGATCCGCAAGACAGAAGCATATTGTAGAGATAGTTAGGACATTTTCTAAGGAATTCGATGAGGCGCGCCAGAATGTATAGTTAAAGATTGTAAACGCTTTGCGTAGACTAGGAGCAGAGAATAGTTCAGACGACGCCATAACCGCTACATCGGACAGCACAGCCCTGAGGCTTAGTCACCTTAGGCGATTGATATTCCAGAGTTGTCATCGTGTATGACATTAAAAGCACCCGAAATTCGTTAAGCAATTGCGATTGTTTCATTTACAGTAGATATATTGCTTACCATCACCTCTTTTTAAATTCAATTCTTCAAGCTTCGTTTGAACACGTCCAAGGCTTCAGTTTCACTCATACCCATGATAGATACTCAAAGATCAAGAAATTCTTCAATGTTATCATTAATATTTCCTTTCTATTTTAGATTCCACAACTTCATTCTTGCATTTTGAAAAGAGTACACCGCTTGAAAATTTTGCAGAAGTATTTCTTTCATTCTACTCCACAAAATGGTATCACCTCGTTCTGAGAACATTCTCTCCCATGTTGTGTAACATATGAGAACATTATCCGTAAGATAAGATCTTATGAACATTCCTGCAATGTAATCAGAATCATAAAAATGACATAAATTAATATTCATCCTTATTATCCATAACTCTAACACTACCATTGCTCTACTCCCTTTGTAAGCTTCCACCTTACAAGATTTCTCCATTTGAAACAAAAAATTTGTTTGATTTTCAATATCTTGAAGACGTATCCTATATGACTCTATTGCATCAATAGGACTTGATTTTGGCTCAACTTGGGAAGCTTGAACTTGAGGTTCAATTTTCATCACTCTAACTCTTTCTCTCTCTACTTTCTCACAATTTTTTGCATATGAGACTATGCAAAGATTTTATCTTCCATGTCTTGCTTCTTGGTTTACCCATCTACTATCGTTTTTCTCAACTCTTTCATCTCCGCCATGATTGCGTTGAGAAACTCACCCATATCTATTGATGTCCCATGCTTTCTCATAGTTACTTTAGTACAAAGTGAATATAATCACTAAATGATCTCTCAATAAACGAGCTACAAAAGGTATAGATGATTATATCACAACTTTATAGTAATATTCTCCATAATTCATCACTAGAAAATCTCTCCACAATTTCTTCTGTCAGTATATTGTTCTAATTTCTACATAAGTGTTGAATCGAACTGGGACGGGTTGTAACCATTTTTAGTTAGTTAGAACTAAAGTAGAGGTTACTCTAAATATTGATGTAGATATTTTAGTGTGCACCAGTCATAGCTGCCACGTCAGCGATCCGCGCACTTGGTAGGTACAGAGTGGATATGTTAGTTGACAGTGCCACGTCAGCAATCCGTGTGCTTGTAGGTAAGGATTGATTGTGTTAGTTAGTGTGTTAGTTGGGTGCGCCACGTCAGCGATCCGTGTGCTTGTTAGGGTTATCCGCCACGTTATCCATCCACTAGGAGTGAGATGGATGGTGGGGATTAGATCTTATCTCCTTGTACTTGTTGGTGAGAGCTATATAAGGGAGAGGAGAATCATTGTTGGGATCTCTCATCTTCAGAGTTTTACGTTTCTATCTTCGAGTGAGCTTCTCTCTAAACCCTAGTGTTACAATGGTATCAGAGCGACCTTGCTCTTTCCTTGAATGTGGATTACCCCTCATAGAATAGCAAGTGAGTGATGATGGAGTGTAGTCTTGAGAGTGTATAAAGGTTGGCAGAGGTCATTCATCTGCATGTAAAGAGAGGTGGAAGAGGGAAATTGTGGTTTTGCAGATATGGATAGGATTGACAGGAATCCAGTACCGCACTGGCCAATTCCTAACTTATTCAATATTCATCTTCGTTGCATGGAGAAACATCATTTTTGGATGTACCTTGTGGCTTGTTGGGGTGCAGATTTTATAACTAGAGTGATGGAGTTGAGAGTGCCACTGATTCTTCCAATAGTTACTTATGAAGAGACTTGGGATTGTACTATGTACATTCTATACTGAAGGTTTCATGGATTTGAATCGCGAACCACTTGTCCCGGTTCGATTCAGCACTATGTAGAGAGTAGAACAATATACAGACAGAAGAGAATATGGACAGATTTTCTTGTGAGGAATTATGGAGAGGAGTACTATAGAGCTGTGATAGAATCACCTGCACCTTTTGTGACTCCTTTGTTGAGAGGTCACATAGTGATTATACTCACTTTGTATTAGAGGGAGTGTGAGATAGCATGAGGACATCAATTGATATGGGTGACGTTCTCAATGCAATCATGGCGGAGATGAAGGAGTTGAGAAAAGCGATAGTAGATGGGCATACCAAGCAACAAGCCATGGAAGATAAAATCTTGGCATTGGAGAGTGAAAAAGTAGAGAGAGAGTTGGAGAGATGGAAGTTGAACCTCAAGTTCAAGCTTCCCAAGTTCAGCCAAAACCAACTCCTATTGATGCAGCAGAGGCAAATAGAAGACGTCTTCAAGAGATTGAAGATCAAGCAAATTTTTTGCTTCAAATGGGAAAATCTTGTAAGGTGAAAGCTTACAAAGGGAGTAGAGCCATGGGAGTGTTAGAGGGATGGATTATGAAGATGAATATTCATTTATACCATTTTCATGTTTCTGATTATATTGCAGGAATGTTCATGAGATCTTATCTTACAAATATGGCTGTCACATGGTACACAACATGGGAGAGAATGCTTTCAGAATGAGGTGCTACCATTTCGTGGAGTGGAATGCAAGAAGTACTTCTGCAAAATTTTCAAGCAGTGGATTCTCTTCAAACTGCAAGAATGAAGTTGTGGGATCTGAAGCAGAAAGGAGGTATTCATGAGTACATTGAAGAATTTTGTGATCTTCAAGTATCTATCATGGATATAAGTGGAGCTGAAGCCTTGGACGTGTTCAAACGAGGCTTGAAGGATCGAATTTGAAAGGAGGTGATGGTAAGCAATCCATCAAATGTGAATGAAGCAATCGCAATTGCTCAACGAATTTCGGGTGCTTTTGGTGTCACACACGGTGAACTAGTAAGCAATTTTCGAGATCCATCTGATCCAACACCGATGGAGTTGGAAAACCTTCGACGTAGAGAAGGTTTTGCACCAACAAGAGTACCACCACCAAGATTTGGAGGTGAGATTCGGCGACCAAGATATCCAAATTTGCAAGAAAGTTATGCAAATAACGGAATGGTTCGAGGAGGAGCTGGAGTTCGTGACAATCGTCAATGCTATGCATGTGGACGAATGGGTCACATTGCCAAGTTTTGTCGAGTTCAGCTGACACAACAAGGAGGACTGCCTATGCAGCGACGACCGTTCAATAATATGGAGGGGATAGAGTATGAAGAGATGGAGGAAGCAATTTTGGAAAACGAAGATCACCAGTAATCTTGCCTCGCAGCCTTACTGGTTCTACAAAGCGAAGAAAAGGCGAGGTTGGAAGAAGTCAATGGTTGGGAACTCATGGAAGGAGTAAGAAGCAAGCTCAACTCATTGTCACTGATGGTTTCATGGAAAGACACAAGGTGAGAGTTTTAATTGATTCGGGAGCAACTGAGAATTTTCTATTAAGGAGTGTTGCTATGAAATTACGTTTGATATTGATGAAGGACGTGAGTGAAGAAGTTGAATTGCCAAACGGGCAAATTGAAGTGATAGAAACACTACCACGGACTAGAATTATCCATAGGTAGATACAAGGAGAGCATTGAATGGAAAGTAATTCGTTTAGCTCGATATGATGTCATCCTTGGAATGCCATGGATGGAGCAATATAATCCAAAGGTAGATTGGAGAAGAAGAGTGATTACAAGTAGTGGATGGAAGATCTATGGAGATAGAATTAGATCTCAAATTAGGAATTTACCCCTCTTTGTAATGAGTACAACATCCAATTTCTAGAGATGATATATGTTTTCTTGGACTTATAAGAGATATTGGGTTCACGGACAAACCTTACATCCCGGAGTCCTTGAACAACATTTTTATGGAGTATAAAGATGTTTTACCAAATGATCTACCTGCAGGATTACCACCAAAGAGGCGAGTAGATCACAAGATTGAGGTGATACCTGGAAGTACACCAACTTGCAAAGCTCCATATCGTTTGGCTCCAAACGAATTGGAAGAATGCAAAGCTCAAGTGGAGGAGATGTTCAGCAAGGGATTCATCCAACCAAGAGTTTCACCTTATGGAGCTCGAGTGCTCTTTGTGAAGAAGAATGATGGATCCATGAGATTATGTATTGATTATCGCGGGTTGAATCAGAAAACGGTGAAAAATAAATATCCATTACCTCGTATGGATGATTTGTTTGATCAACTTCAAGGAGCGAAGTACTTCACCAAGCTAGATTTGAGAAGCGGCTACAATCAAATTTGAATTGCAGATGAAGATGTCCACAAGACAACTTTTCGTACTAGGTATGTACACTTTGAGTATCTAGTGATGCCTTTTGGTTTCACTAATGCACCAGCTACATTCATGGGATTGATGAACGATATCTTTCGCCCTTATCTAGATAAATCTGTCATTATTTTTCTAGATGATATATTGGTGTATAGCAAAACTTTGAGTGATCATACAAGTCATTTACGAGAGGTACTTTAAGTTTTAAGAGATCATTGTATGCCAAAGCTTCAAAATGTGAATTTGGCAAGTCAGAAGTAGATTACTTGGGTCATAGAGTTACAGCTACAGGAATCCAAGTGATGAGTAAGAAGATAGATGCCATTCAGAAATGGATAGCACCTGAGGATCAAACTCAATTTAAGAGTTTTCTAGAGCTCACTATCGTAGATTTGTGAAAGGTTTTGCTCGCCTAGCTCAGGCCATGTTAGGGAGAGGTCAAAAATGGAGATGGGGAACAGCTCAAGAGTTAGCTTTTCAAGCATTGAAAGATGCTTTGTTACACGCACATATTCTCAAGTGGTATGATCCTAACTGTTCTATCAAGTTGGCCACTGGCGCATCAGGTACAACAGTATGTGGCATACTTCAACAAGAATGGAAGGATGGATGACATCCAGTTACTTTCTATTCTCGAAAGTTGGTGGCGGCGGAACAAAATTATCACACGACAGCACGGGAGGAGTTCATCATCGTGTTGGCAACCAAACATTGGAAGCATTACTTGTGTGATAAGGAGTTTGTGGTGGAGACCGATCATAAACCCTTGGTTTATATGGAAACTCAGAAAGATCTGTCCAAACGACAAATACAATGGGCAGAGTGGCGTCAACACTTCAACATGAAGATTGTGTACGTGGAGGGAAAGAATCAACTTGCAGATGCTCTCACACGCATGCCTTGTTTGAATCATGTTGCAAAAGTGAAAATTCAAGCTGATTGATGGAACAAGATGTCACAAGCCACAAAGGAGAATGAAGAGTGTGAGCCAAACCTTCCCACCCTTAAGCGTTTGTAGTCCGGGTGGGGGTTCGAACTCCCATAATCTAACTTCTCTGATCTATGGGAGGACTAGAAGGAGGTCCTGCTCTCCCTCCATCGTCAGCCATGCTAGCAGATTCCTCCACCAACCTCTCACTGTCAGGTTCTACAATCTCTAAACCTTCTAACAAAGACTCATCAACAGGGTCTACGTTCAGAAATATCTCAAGTTTAATTTCTTCCTCGATTTCCTTATTCTCAGGTTTCTTCCTACTGCGAACAGGTTTCTCCAGTCCTGGCTCCAGGTTTGGTTTGTGCGATCTAGTCCTATTCTGCATTTACAAGATCAGGCTCCCGGCAGACGCACCATTTTATGTGAGCCAAACCTTCCCACCCTTCAGCGTTTGTAGTCCGGGTGGGGGTTCGAACTCCCATAATCTAACTTCTCTGATCGCAAGCCATGTGCTCAAAGTGTATCCAAGACAACGAGATCATAAACACTTGCTCGTTCACAGACAATTTATCCAGAACGGAAAATGATAACTTGCTGTCTGCTATCTCCACAAGGGCAGCAGACAAACTCTTTGTTACATAAAGATCTAACTCAACTCTGGGTGACTTTTTCAACACCACAGCCGCTGTGGTCTATCCTAGATCCCAGTCCCACTCCCAATTCCTACTCAGACCTCAGTGTCGATTTCTCAGCTTCCACCTTCAGACCCCACCAGATTCCTCTCTCAGATTCAACTCTCCCTTTTCAGTGTCAAATTCAGATTCCGACTGTCAGATCTCAGTCTCGGATTTCACTTCACTCTCAGCTCCCATTCTCAGATCTTCCACCTTGATCTCAGATCCCACTCACAGATGTTACACTTCAATCTCAGATCCCACTCAAATTTCACTCTCTGATACGACTCTCCACCCACGAGAGTTTGCTTCCTCCTACTTCGAACTCTCCACACTCCCCTCCTAATTCTCACCACTTCCGTCTCCACACACGCACACCACCAGCTCTCCGTTCCCAGGCCGAACTCCCCACTTCGAAGTTTAAGGCCGAGACACACACAGCCCGCCTGAAATGCAACACTCGCAATGATGGGTAGCTGCCTACTCCCCTTGCGCGACTACATGCACCGTCGTCTTGCCTCCCCCACTTGACTTCACGCCGCCGCCGCTGCCACACCTGCACATTCTACATTCCTGACCACCCGATCTCCGCCGGAGGGAATCTTCTTCCGCGCACCGCCAAAGGCATCCACCCGCCCAAGACGCACGACCACACCTTTGCCTATCCATAACAGTCACTCCCGACACCCATAACTCACAGATCCTAGCTCCGTTTCACAAGTTCGTGGGCTCGTTGGAACGACCAAGTCGAGCTCTTTCCAACGAGACCCTAACTGGGTCAAACCGTTATGAATTGAGAAAGTTATGCCTATTTTACCCTTCGCCAAAGGCCTGTTACCTGTTATCACCGAAGGCGCCGGCACGATGTTCGCCGGTTCGATGTCTTCCGGTTCGATGTCTTCCGGTTCGATGTTGTCCTACCCTATCCGCCGCTTTCGACGCTCATAACTCAGTGACGCCTTATCCGTTTGAAGAGTTCTTGGTCTCGTTGGAACGAGCGTCGCGAGCTCTTTCCAACAAGACCCTAATCAAATCAAACCGTTAACAAATGAAAAAGATATGCCGAGTTTACTGTTTCGCCGATGGCCCTTGCACGATGTTCACCGGCTCGGAGTTCGCCGACCCCGAGTTCGCCGAAGGCCTGCTCGCAGTTGTCGCGAAGTCGTCCGAAGCCGGAGATGTTCGCAGCCGGAGACGTCCGGAGCCGAAGACGTTTGCAGCCGGAGACGTTCGCAGCCGGACTTGCCTCAACCCTTCCCATCAGTAAATTCCGACACTCACAACTCAGTGATTCCTCATCCGTTTGAAGAGTTCTTGGTCTCGTTGGAACGAGCGTTGCGAGCTCTTTCCAAGGAGACACTAACTGAGTCAAGGCGTCACACATTGAAAACGTTATGAGGGTTTCACTGTTTCGCCAAAGGCCTTTCCCCGAAGGAACTTCACCGAAGGCTCTTCGCCGGAGACCCTGCCGTGAAAGCCCCGTTCCGGACCTTTGCCTACTAGCTATTACACCAACTCCTAATCTTACCAAAACTTCCAGAAAACTCCAAGCATAATTTTGCAAGAGCTTAAATCTAAAACTTTAACTCTCACAAGGTGAAAAAGACATGTGAGCACAGTTTTGTGCTCACAAAGAGATCACTCGAGCATTGCAAACAGGAAAGGCATAGAAATCTCGAGGTTTGGCGTTTTACAATCAGTGTATATGGATTCCACAAGATCACGATTTGCGCACAATGATTTTGGCAGAAAGTCATGATACAGACATTGCATGTCATGTGGGAGTGGAGAAAACCGTGGAGAGTATACAACGAGTGTACTATTGGCCCAAAATACGTGAGGATGTGGAGTCTTATGTTCGAAGTTGTGTTGTGTTGTTTGTCAACAAAACAAGGCAAGTAATAAAAAATCAACGGATTTATTACATACTCTTCCTATTTCCGAACAACGGTGAGATCATGTCACTATGGATCTTGTATGTGAGTTACCAAAGACTTCGTTAGTGCATGATTCAGTGGTGGTTTTTGTGGACAAATTGAGCAAGATGATTCACATCAGGCCAACCACAAAAATAGTAATAGTTCCACAAGTGTATCTAGATGCAGTTTTTGTGAATCATGGCTTAAGCAAAGTGTTAATCACGGATAGAGGTACTCACTTCACTAGTTTATTTTGGAAAATTTTGTTTAGTTTTTTCAAAACAAAACTAGCAATGTCAACGGCCTATCACCCTTAAACTGATGTACAAACTGAGAGGGCAAATAGAACCATAAAGGATATGCTACGAGCATTCACATTAGAAGAGCAAGAAGAGTGGTACAACCTTTTGCTATTTGTGGAATTTGCATATAACAATTCTGTTAATGCATTCACAAAAGTGTCTCCATTTTTTCTTATGTATGGACTCCTTCAAGTTTGATGAAACTTCCCAAAGGAGAGGAGTTTTTGAGTAAAGTTGTAGCAGTCAACGAATTTGTGGAGCATATTCACCGAGGACTACATCAAGCCAAGGAGAAGTTGGTGATAGCTCAAAATCGGCAAAAGCAGCATGCCGATGCTCATCGTAGAGAAGTGGTTTTTGAGGTTGGAGATCATATTTGGTTATCTACAATCAATTTGTCTCTTGTAGGTACACCAAAGTTGAACCCTAGGTTCATTGGTCCATTTTTGGTTTTGAAGCGTGTTGGTGAAATGTTATACAAATTGCAAGATCCGCCACATATGAAAATACATCCAGTATTTTATGTGTCACGATTGCGAAAACATGTACCACGACCAAAACAATTCACCAACTAACCAGCACCACCTCCTCTTCCAACCTTGATAGCAGATCATGAGGAGTTTGAGGTAGAAAAGATACTCAAGAAAGGTATTCGAGGTTATAAATATCCCAAATGGTATTTGATTCAATGGAAAGGCTATCCATCGTATGAATCAACTTGGGAACCAGCTAAAAATTTAACAAATGCACCTTTGATAGTTCAAGAGTTTAAACGTATGTGCAACAATGACGTTTCATCTTAAAAGGAGTGAGGTTTGTAACCATCTTTAGTTAGTTAAACTAAAATAGATGTTACTCTAAATATTGATGTAGATACTTTAGTATGCACTAGTCATAGCTGCCACGTCAGCGATCCGCGCACTTGGTAGGTACAAAGTGGATATGTTAATTGACAGTGCCATGTCAGCGATCTATGTGTTTGTTAGGGTTATCCGCCATGTCATCTATCCACTAGGAGTGGGATGGATGGTTGGGATTAGATCTTATCTCCTTGTACTTGTTAATGACAGCTATATAAGGGAGAGGAGAACCATTGTTGGAATCTCTCATCTTCGGAGTTTACGTTTCTATCTTCGAGTGAGTTTCTCTCTAAACCCTAGTGTTACGCGGGTGGTTCGCGATTAAGATCCATGAAATATTCAAGATAGAATGTATATATTACAATTCCAAGTCTCTCCGTAAATAACTATTGGTAGAATCAATGGCACTCTCGACTCCATCACTCTAGTCATAAAATCTGTACCCTAACAAATCACAAGGTACATCTGGAAATGATATTTTCCATGCAATGAAAATGAATATTGAATAGGTTAGAAATTGATCAATGTGTTACTAGATTGCTGTCAAACCCGTCCATATCTGCAAAATCACAATCTCTCACTTTTCACCTCTCTCTAAATGCAAATCAATGAACTCTGCCATCCTTTACAGTCTCAAAACTGCACTCTGTCATCACGCATTTGTTATTCAATAAAAGGTAATTCACATTCAGGGAAGGAGCAAAGTCACTCTGACACCATTATAGCACTATGGTTTAGAGAGAAGTTTACTCGAAGATAGAAACGTAAACCCTGAAGATGGGAGATATCAACAATGATTCTCTTCTATTTTATATAGCTATCAATAACAATGAGATAAAATCTTATCCCACCACCCATTACACTCCAACTGAATATATGAATTTGCGGATAACCCTAACATTCACACGGATTATTAACATGACGTTTCCAACTAATACACTCAATTCTAACCTAACAATCACACAGATCAATTCTAACTTGACAAACACACGGATCGTTTACGTGACGTTTTCAACTAACACATCTATTTTTTACCTATTTAGCAGGCGGGTTGTTGACGTGACACTATCAACTAATACATTTATATTCTACATATCTTGCACGTTGGATTTGACATAATTATCACAATTAATGTAGTCTAAAACATCTATATTAATATTTAAAGTAATATTTATTTTAATTTTTATTAACTAAAAATATATACTAAATTATAAATACAAAAATTACTAACCATTCTACATTTTTATCGGACGAAAAGAATTATTTAAAGAATTATTTAAAATTTTTAATGATCGATCCAAATTATCAAGTTTTCCTGAGAGATTTGCTTGATGGGACCCATGCGGAAAGTAATTTCCTTGATGGGACTCTTCAGGTTTCATTTTACCCAATGGGACCCCATGAACGATGCACCGTCACCCATGTTCTAATAACAACTAGAGAAAGTGTAACGAGTCCACCGCATCCGCAAACAGAGTGGACTTCGCACACCATCACACTCACTTGTTTTTATGTTGTTATTCTGTATCTGTATAGAGATTTGAGCTCGGATCACGCAGGGTTACGGATGGAGTGTGCAGGTGGCAGGCAACAGATAAATCCACGAATCTTTGCGATTGGAAGAATTGAAGCACAACAAATTGCACTTTGAGCAAAATCGATCTTTGTTCCCGTGATAATCCACCAGAAATTAGAATCAGGGATTGATCTTTTATTGTAATTTCCGCATTATAACTAGTAGTAATCGTAGTTACAAGAACTATTTCCGACGGCACACTGTCGTTGGTTTCCCATCGGGTAAAACTAAACCTGAGGGGTGTAACACTAGGGTTTAGAGAGAAGTTCACTCGAAGATAGAAACGTAGACTCTAAAGATGAGAGATACCAACAATGGTTCTCCTCTCCCTTATATAGCTCTCACCAACAAGTACAAGGTGATAAGATCTAATCCCCACCATCCATCCCACTCCTAGTGGATGGATGACGTGGCGGATAACCCTAACAAGCACACGGATTGCTGACGTGGCGCACCCAACTAACACACTAACTAACACACTCAATCCTTACCTACGAGTACACGGATTGCTGACGTGGCACTGTCAACTAACACATCCACTCTGTACCTACCAAGTGCGCGGATCGCTGACGTGGCAGCTATGACTAGTGCACACTAAAGTATCTACATCAATATTTAGAGTAACCTCTACTTAAGTTCTAACTAACTAAAGATGGTTACAAACCTCCCTCCTTTTAAGATGCAACGTCCTCGTTGCACATACGTTCAAACTCCTGAACTATCAAAGGTGCATTTGCTAAATTTTTAGCTGGTTCCCAAGTTGATTCATACGATGGATAGCCTTTCCATTGAATCAAATACTCTACTTTGGGGTATTTATGACCTCGAATACGTTTCTTGAGTATCTTTTCTAACTCAAACTCCTCATGATCTGCTATCAAGGTTGGAAGAGGAGGTGCTGCTGGTTGGTTTGTGAATTGTTTTGGTCGTGATAAATGTTTTCGCAATCGTGACACATGAAATACTGGATGTATTTTCATATGTGACGGAAGTTCCAACTTGTATGACACTTCACCAACACGCTTCAAAACCAAAAATGGACCAATGAACCTAGGGTTTAACTTTGGTGTTCCTACAAGAGACAAATTTGTTGTAGATAACCAAACATGATCTCCAACCTCAAAATTCACTTCTCTACGATGAGCATCGGCATGCTGCTTTTGCCGATTTTGAGCTATCACCAGCTTTTCCTTGGCCTGATGTAGTCCTCGGTGAATATGCTCCACGAATTCGTTGACTGCTGCAACTTTGGTCGAAAACTACTCTCCTTTGGGAAGTCTCATCAAACTTGAAGGAGTTATAGGATGAGCTCCATACATAAGGAAAAATGGAGACACTTTTGTGGATGCATTAACTGAATTGTTATATGCAAATTCCACAAGTGGCAAAAGTTTGTCCCACTCTTCTTGCTCTTCTAATGTGAATGCTCGTAGCATATCCTCTATGGTTCTATTTGCCCTCTTAGTTTGTCCATCAGTTTGAGGGTGATAGGCCGTTGACATTGCTAGTTTAGTTTTGAAAAAACTAAACAAAGTTTTCCAAAATAAACTAGTGAAGTGAGTACCTCTATCCGTGATTAACACTTTGCTTAAGCCATGATTCACAAAAACTACATCTAGATACAATTGAGCTAGTTGTGGAGCTGTTACTGTTTTTGTGGTAGGCCTGATGTGAATCATCTTGCTCAATTTGTCCACAAAAACCACCACTGAATCATGTCCTAACGAAGTCCTTGGTAACTCACATACAAGATCCATAGTGACATGTTCCCACCGTTGTTCGGGAATAGGAAGAGGCTGTAATAAATCCACTGGTTTTTGATTACTTGCCTTGTTTTGTTGACAAGCAACACAACTTCGAACATAAGACTCCACGTCCTCACGTATTTTGGGCCAATAGTACACTCGTTGTATACTCTCCACGGTTTTCTCCACTCCCACATGACCTACAATGGCTGTATCATGACTTTCTGCCAAAATCATTGTGCGCAAATCGTGATCTTGTGGAATCCATATACGCTGATTGTAAAACGCCAAACCTCGAGATTTCTCTGCCTTACCAGTTTGTAGTTCCCGAGTGATCTCTTCATCCTCCTTTGTGGCTTGTGACATCTTGCTCCACCAATCCGCCTGAATTTTCACTTCTGCAACATGATTCAAACAAGGCATGCGTGTGAGAGCATCTGCAAGTTGCTTCTTTCCCTCCACGTACACAATCTTCATGTTGAAGCGTTGACGCCACTCTACCCATCGAATTTGTCGTTTGGACAGATCCTTCTGAGTTTCCAAATAAACCAAGGGTTTATGATCAGTCTCCACCACAAACTCCTTATCACCCAAATAATGCTTCCAATGTTTGGTTGCCAACACGATGGCTAACTCCTCCCGTTCTGTCGTGTGATAGTTTTGTTCCGCCGCCACCAACTTTCGAGAATAGAAAGCAACTGGATGCCATTCATTCTCCCATTCTTGTTGAAGTATGCCACCTACTGTTGTACCTGATGCGCCAGTGGCCAACTTGATAGAACGGTTAGGATCATACCACTTGAGAATAGGTGCGTGTAACAAAGCATCTTTCAATGCTTGAAAAGCTAACTCTTGAGCTGTTCCCCATCTCCACTTTTGACCTTTCCCTAACATGGAAGTCAAGGCCTGAGCTAGTCGAGCAAAACCTTTCACAAATCTACGATAGAATCCAGTGAGCCCTAGAAAACTCTTCAATTGAGTTTGATCCTCAGGTGCTATCCATTTGTGAATGGCATCTATCTTCTCACTCATCACTTGGATTCCTATAGCTGTAACTCTATGACCCAAGTAATCTACTTCTGACTTGCCAAATTCACATTTTGAAGCTTTGGCATACAATTGATTGTCTCTTAAAACTTGAAGTAACTCTCGTAAATGACTTCTATGATCACTCAAAGTTTTGCTATACACCAATATATCATCTAGAAAAACAATGACAGATTTATCTAGATAAGGGCAAAAGATATCGTTCATCAATCCCATGAATGTAGCTGGTGCATTATTGAAACCAAAAGGTATCACTAAATACTCAAAGTGTCCATACCTAGTACGAAAAGCTGTCTTGTGAACATCTTCATCTGCAATTCGAATTTGATTGTAGCCGCTTCTCAGATCTAGCTTGGTGAAGTACTTCGCTCCTTGAAGTTGATCAAACAAATCATCCATACGAGGTAATGGATATTTGTTTTTCACTGTTTGCTGATTCAACCCGCGATAATCGATACATAGTCTCATGGATCCATCCTTCTTCTTCACAAAGAGTACGGGAGCTCCATAAGGTGAAACACTTGGTTGAATGAATCCCTTGCTCAACATCTCCTCCACTTGAGCTTTGCATTCTTCTAATTCGTTTGGAGCCAAACAATATGGAGCTTTGCAAGTTGGTGTACTTCCAAGTATCACCTCAATCTTGTGATCTACTCGCCTCTTTGGTGGTAATTCTGCAGGTAGATCATCTGGAAAAACATCTTTATACTCCATAAACATGTCGTTCAAGTACTCCGGGATGTAAGGTTTGTCCGTGGACCCAATATCTCTTATAAGTCCAAGGAAACATACATCATCTCTAGAAATGGATGTTGTACCCATCACAAAGAGGGGTAAATTCCTATTCTGAGATCTAATTCTATCTCCATAGATCTTCCATCCACTACTTGTAATCACTTTTCTTCTCCAATCTACCTTCGGATTATATTGTTCCATTCATGGCATTCCAAGGATGACATCATATCGAGCTAAACGAATTACTCTCCACTCAATGCTCTCCTTGTATCTACCTATGGATAATTCTACACTCCGTGGTAGTGTTTCCATCACTTTAGTTTGCCCGTTTGGCAATTCCACTTCTTCACTCACGTCCTTCATCAACATCAAACCTAACTTCATAGCAACACTCCTTGATAGAAAATTCTCTGTTACTCCAGGATCAATTAAAACTCTCACCTTGTGTCCTTCCATGAAACCGTCAGTGACAATGAGTTGAGCTTGCTTCTTACTCCTTCCATGAGCTCCCAACCATTGCATTCTTCCAACCTCGCCTTTTTTCGCTTTGTAGAACCAGTAAGGCCGCGAGGCAAGATTACTGGTGATCTTCGTATCCCGAAATTGCTTCCTCCACCTCTTCATACTCTATCCCCTCCATATTGTTGAACGGTCGTCGCTGCATGGGCCGTCCTCCTTGTTGTGTCGGCCGAACTCGACAAAACTTGGCTATGTGACCCATTCGTCCACATGCATAGCATTGGCGATTGTCACGAACTCCAGCTCCTCCTCGAACCATTCCATTATTTGCATAACCTTCTTGCAAATTTGGAACTCCTGGTCACCTAATCTCACCTCCAAATCTTGGTGGTGGTCCTCTTGTTGGTGCAAAACCTTCTCTACGTCGAAGGTTTCCCAAGTCCATCGGTGTTGGACCAGATGGATCTCTAAAATTGTTCACTGGTTCACCGTGTGTGACACCAAAAGCACCCGAAATTCGTTGAGCAATTGCTTCATTCACAGTAGATGGATTGCTTACCATCACCTCCTTTCGAATTCGATCTTTCAAGCCTCGTTTGAACACGTCAAAGGCTTCAGCTCCGCTCATATCCATGATAGATACTTGGAGGTCACGAAATTCTTCAATGTACTCATGAATACCTCCTTTCTGCTTCAGATCCCACAACTTCATTCTTGCAGCTTGAAGAGAATCCACCGCTTGAAAATTTTGCAGAAGTCCTTCCTGCATTCCACTCCACGAAATGGTAGCACCTCGTTCTGAAAGCATTATCTCCCATGTTGTGTACCATGTGAGAGCCATATTTGTAAGATAAGATCTCATGAACATTCCTGCAATATAATCAGAAACATGAAAATGGGATAAATGAATATTCATCTTCATAATCCATCCCTCTAACACTCCCATTGCTCTACTCCCTTTGTAAGCTTCCACTTTACAGGATTTTCCCATTCGAAGCAAAAGATTTGCTTGATCTTCAATCTCTTGAAGACGTCTTCTATTTGCCTCTACTGCATCAATAGAAGTTGGTTCTGGCTGAACTTGGGAAGCTTGAACTTGAGGTTCAACTTCAATCTCTCCAACTCTCTCTCTCTCTACTTTCTCACTCTCTAATGCGAAGATTTTATCTTCCATGGCTTGCTGCTTGGTATGCCCATCTACTATCGCTTTTCTCAACTCCTTCATTTCCACCATGATTGCATTGAGAACCTTACCCATATCAATTGATGTTCCCATGCTTTCTCACACTCACTCTAATACAAAGTGAGTATAATCACTATGTGACCTCTCAACAAAGGAGTCACAAAAGGTACATGTGACTCTATCACAACTCTATAGTATTCCTCTCCATAATTCCTCACAAGAAAATCTTTCTATATACTCTTCTGTCTATATACTGTTCTAATCTCTACATAAGTGTTGAATCGAACTGGGACAGGTGGTTCGCGATTCAAATCCATGAAATAATCAATATAGAATGTATATAGTACAATCCCAAGTCTCTCTATAAATAACTATTGGAATAATCAGTGGCACTCTTGACTCCATCACTCTAGTCATAAAATCTGCACACCAACAAACTACAAGGTATATCCGAAAATGATGTTTCTCCATGCGTGGAAGGTGAATATCGAATAGGTTAGGAATTGACAAGTGCGGTACTGGATTCATGTCAATCCCGTCCATATTTACAAAAGCACAATTTCCCGCTTCCATCTCTCTCTACATGCAGATGAATGACCTCTGCCAGCCTCTATACGCTCTCAAGACTACACTCCATCATCACTCACTTGCTATTCCATGAGGGATAATCCACACTCAATGAAAGAGCAAGGTCGCTCTGATACCATTGTAACACTAGGGTTTAGAGAGAAGTTCACTCGAAGATAGAAACGTAGACTCTAAAGATGAGAGATACCAACAATGGTTCTCCTCTCCCTTATATAGCTCTCACCAACAAGTACAAGGTGATAAGATCTAATCCCCACCATCCATCCCACTCCTAGTGGATGGATGACGTGGCGGATAACCCTAACAAGCACACGGATTGCTGACGTGGCGCACCCAACTAACACACTAACTAACACACTCAATCCTTACCTACGAGTACACGGATTGCTGACGTGGCACTGTCAACTAACACATCCACTCTGTACCTACCAAGTGCGCGGATCGCTGACGTGACAGTTATGATTAGTGCACACTAAAGTATCTACATCAATATTTAGAGTAACCTCTACTTTAGTTTTAACTAACTAAAGATGGTTACAAATGGTCCTATCAAACAAATTTTTCAGTTTTCTTTCTATATTATCCAATTGTTTTAATATACAAACTAATTTCCGCAAAGGTCTCATAAAGCAAATTACTTTCCGTAAGGGTACCATCAAACAAATTACTTTCTATATTTATCAATTTTCTTTCTATACTATCCAATAAACTAATTATTACAATATATTCTTTAGATATACTATTTATTTTAATATATTCTTTAGATATATAGCACATATATAGTTTATATATATAGATATACTTGATGGATCGTAAGATTGAAAGATTAATCCATCTTTCAAGTCCCTTGAGAACCCCCGTTCTCAAGTTTCCAAAGTTTTCTATTCCCAGTTCTATGCGGTAAATGTTGTCTTTAGACACTTTGTGCACTCGCGCATTGGCTCCACCCGCTATTATCTCCCGGAAGATGGTGGCTACATTGATGCAGTGTACCATCCGCTCCTCATCTTGCTCTCTGCTCTCTCCTCTTATGTTCACCACCACTAACATGGCCAAAGTAATGAGACTTTCGGGCTGCTTTGCTAATTCGCTGTGGTATTCAGGAACATTCGCCAAGGCGTGGGCGGCGGAATATAGAAGGTTCGGACTTTGCTTCTCCTCCAATATGCGCACAAGTATTTTATATGCTCTCTCGAGATCGAGAAAGCTGTTCTGGTTTTCTCTGCGCTTATCGGTCGCGAAAGCCAACGTCGTGGCTGCTTTGACTCTCAAGTCCGTATCCTCCTCCTCCTCCTTCATCAGTGACACCAAGTGGTCGAGAGCTCCTTCCCTTCGACATATAGCCGCCGCTGATGGGCCGTCGCGTGCGAGAACGTGCAAGGCGTAAAGCGCGGCCTTGCGAAGTTCTCCCACGTTCATGTGCAGCAGGTGTAGCAGCCTCCGCAACGCCTTTGGATATAGGCCGATCTGAGCCCTGAGTTTCTCCACGCGTGCCAGATAATAGAGAATATATGCCGTAGTGGCACGGATCCGGCCATCGGCATCCCATCCCTCATCCCACCCTTCTTTGCTCAAGAGGCGGACGAGCTCGGTGAGGATTTCTGATGAGTCAACAAGCCGAGTTTTGAATTCTACAGGGGCGTTCTCCAATTGTTCCTTCAGATCTTCGAGCGAGTACAGGTCTACACTAGGCACTGACTTCTTGAAGGTGTCTTCTTTGAAGACTATCAATCTTACGACTGCTTCCGGAACGGGCCGGGCGATTGGAAGGTCCTCAATGTTCCTCAGGAAATTGATGTAATTGTTGCTGGTTTTGCTAGTCGGTTTGCACACTGAGAAGTGGTCGGCTTCCGATGCCATGTATTTCTGACAACCGGCGACTCTCCAAGATCCTTCCGGGACCAGCACGTGGTTTATTCCCACTAGGTCCTGCATCAAGGAGAATCGTGTGCGTCAATAAGAGGCCCACCATCATATTCTATATTCGAAAGTCATCGGAACACGAACAGAATGACATTGATCGAGCGACCTGTTCAAAGTTAACACCCTGTCTGAGATCAACACAGGCAACGACCGAAGTGAATACATTACCCAAGGGCGATGAATCCTCCTTCCTAGCGTCGACTAACTTTGCCCTTCCACATACATTTACTCACGTGATCGGGGCCGACCAAGAAGGTCTAAATGCTGAATCTTTTGCGCTCATGGCCCTATGCTCTCTTGCGCGGGATTTAAATAGAAGGGACTCGAAGTAAACGGAGAATTTGGTCCTCGCAGTTCCCAGCATTGAAGACAGCAATGCTTGCACGATCCAACTTTACTCTTAACCTTTCGGAGCCCTGATTGGCATACGAGAGCCTCTAGAAAGCAAAACTTATGTTTCATAGGGAGGGGAGCACCAGAAACGCACAGAGACATAGCGAGGGAAAGAAGAAAGGTATGTTCTAAGTCAGCTCCTGGCAGTAGAGAAACTTTTGCATTTGACGTGCATGTAGTATAAAATGGCCATTCATGGCATCCGAAAACAATCTCGATACCGGAAAGAGAACGTACCCACTTAGTCACAGCAGTTTCTGCAATTGTAGCCATCCGGCAGTTCCTGTACGAGCTAAACTTATGCTTGAAGTCGTGGTCTAGCCGTGAGAGGTACGTGGTCTGACTTCTGGTATATTCCAATATTGGACTCGGGCTGATAATGCTGGGGGGATCATCCGAATGTCCTTCCAGGCGAAATGTCATCCCATAATGAGGCGTTGAGTAGTAGTAAATCAGGCTCATGTTGTCCAGGAACTGCTTGACCCTTCCTGCGTTGTATACGACACTGCCGGCACCCACAATGTCGTGAGCTTTCAGCAGAAGTTCCTTGATAACGATTCCTCCAAGAGAATGACCCACCAAGACCACGGGTTTTGACCACATCTCGTAGTCCTTTGCATGCAGAAATATGCTGGATACCAAGTTTTCTGCTATTTGGTAGTAATCTTGTCTCCCGTTTCTCGATGTAACATTCAGGCTAAGATCGTAAGAGGCAGAAAATATCTGGGCACCTGGCACGTCTTCCGCCAGCCAATCCGTTGGCCACAGAACTTCGACATTTTGACAAATCGAAACCCAATCGCGGAAATACATATTAGCTATTTCCTCTCCATCATTACAGGGCCCGTGGAAAAAGATGATGGACATGGTGAAGTCCGCTCTCTCAATGAAGGCATATAGGTTGTCATCGATCCGCTTCACGGATGGAGGTGGGCTCCGCAACCTTTCTGCGAGCATGGTTCTGAAACAAAAACAACAAGACAGCGATCATGATTCGATCGGAGGAACACAACACCTTCTTTTGCTCCAATTCAACGATCAGGAGCAAGCGGAAGGTCAGCTGGTGTCAGCAAGTTCAACCTCACGAAGCAGTGTCTGCAATAAACCTGGTGAAGTCCGCCCTCATTGAGAGAGCGGCGAGTGGAGGTGGGCTCCGCGACCTTTCTGCGAGCATGGTTCTGAAACAAAAAAATAGCGAATGGAGGTGGGCTCCGCAACCTTTCTGCGAGCATGGTTCTGAAACAAAAAAAACAAGACAGCGATCATGATTCGATCAGAGGAACACAACACCTTCTTTTGCTCCAATTCAACGGTCAGGAGCAAGCGGAAAGTCAGCTGGTGTCAGCAAGTTCAACCTCACGAAGCAGTGTCTGCAATAAACCTGGTGAAGTCCGCTCTCTCAATGAGGGCGTATAGGTTGTCATCGATCTGCCTCGCGAATGGAGGTGGGCTCCGCGACCTTTCTGCGAGCATGGTTCTGAAACAAAAAAACAAGACAGCGATCATGATTCGATCGGAGGAACACAACACCTTCTTTTGCTCCAATTCAACGATCAGGAGCAAGCGGAAAGTCAGCTGGTGTCAGCAAGTTCAACCTCACGCAGCAGTGTCTGCAATAAACCTCAAATTTACACTCTGCAATAAATATATGTCAACAATACTGCTACAGACATCGCCAATCTACGTCGGGAATCCCTAACTTTTGGTCGGGAATCCGACCAAAAGTTAGCAGAGGAGCCATATGCTCCATCAAGAGTACAGACAGGATGCTTGCAACTCATCCAGCAGCGACAACCTACTCCGATTTCACTTGGTTTAGACTGACATGCTGGGAAAGTTTTCATTGCAACGAACCACGCCAGGAGTCTACTGTGAAGATGATCGCACTCGGAGTCTCTGTACCTTCGCTGGAATCCTTTGTGGGGGAAAAGCACTGCATATTGTAGTCGTGATGTTTCGTGAATGAAGTAGCTTGTTCTAGGATGTAGCTTTGTTTTGCTGTCGGAGACATTAACATCTCTCACGAGCTGCAGAAGTTCGATTGACGCGATAGCATCAGAGTGAAAGGTGAAGGTAACCAGAAGTGGACCTCGTTCGTCATAGCGAGCAGAATCGTTCAGCTGCACTCCGAGAGTGATCTTCTGGAGTTCGCATTCACAAAGGCATGTTAGTTCCTTCTATCTAATGAAATTCAAGACTCCCAATCTCAAGAGCAAATTGAAGCTATCAGTAGCAAGTTGGCGAAATCTTGGCAAGTTGAACGGCTTGCAGAGATCGAACTTACTTACACTGCTTTCTAACAAGTCTTAGAAGCCGTCGATGATTCTTCAGTGCCGAGTGCAGCGGATGATTACTGTCACAATGTCTTCCTGTAAAAATCCTTATGTCTATTGCTAACGTCGTGGCTGCTGGAAATCGGCTTGGAAGAACCTTCTTCCATGTCCGATTTCGACCCCGGAATTTCCTCGCTCATCCTCGCTCCTCTTGACGTACGACGCTGTAATTATTGAGATGGTTCTGCTTGAGTAGGTGCTCAACTCCATCTAGCTTCAAGTTGTAAGGAAATGCCCTATTCTTTGTAACCTCTTACCGTAACTTGCATTTGATATATAATTGAATAGTATTATCTAGCCTGTAGCCATGAGGTTACTTGTAGTTTACAGTAAACCCATTGGAGACCTTACTTTAAAAAGCCGATACATTCGTACTAGGAGTTTCTGGTCGGGAGTTCGTCCAGTAAGCTTTGACTTTGATCTAAACATGAATCCTGCGTAGATTCTTCAGACTTCACTAAAAGTTTCGGTTGAGGGCACTTAATATAGTATAATTTAGCTGCTAATGTATTCAACAAAATTAGATACATGATTCTCAAGTAATATATTGAATAATATGTTTAATTTTTACTTAACACACTTAATTGAAGACATGTTTTTTTCAATTAATACATACAAATCTTTATTGATCTAACATAAATGTTATTTATTTTAAAATTCAAAATATTTGTCGGGTTGCTCCGCTTTTTGAACGATTTCAGATAATTCATTTTAAATCAATTTTTCTTTATTTCTATTTAAATTCTATATAACAATAGATGATTACATTAATAAAATTGAGTAAGAAACCTGCAATCAATGATTTCCCTATCATCTAGTTTGCACTACAATATGATAATTTTTATTTCATCAACCAATTCATTGAATATTTTATTTTGCATGATACCATGTTTTATTTTATAAAGAAATTATTCTTCAAACCTTTATTATCAATGCTATAAGTCAACTTTTCATTGTTATATAAACAATTTCAAGGATTTATGTCGTTGTTATTCTATTTATCTCATGATTGTCATAAAAACATTATGAGTTTGATATTATGTGTTATTTTTTGAACAGACTTTATGTGCTGTTGAATTTTTTAAGGGAGCTTTACGATATAACGAAAATACACAAGTTTTACATTTATTTTCACGAGTATTCAAAGATGATTTTTTGCGCATTTCATACTATACATGAGTGTAATTGTATATATAAAAAAATAAAATTAGATCTATACCAGTTAAAAAAGGTTTTTTGATACATTTTTTAGCTTTATTCACATTTCATGATTTTTATTCAGTATTTTTTCTTCATTGAATTGTGAGTTTTTTTTTGAATGAGCATTCCACTGTAAAGTAGATGAATAGTTCTAAATCAGCAAAGAGTAATGCGCAAGTTGATATTTTTTATGAATGACTTATTCAATCTAACATAGATCAAGCGGCTCATTTGCATTTTCTTAATCATATCATGAGCATGTATGAAACCATGGACGTCCATTGTTCGATATAAAAGTGTGACAAATACCATAGGAAGCAATGTAGAAATTTAAATCTTTCTAAGAATATAGAGAACCACTCTATATAGCTATTTGATTATGGAAAGTGGTTAAATAAGGAACACAGGGTGGGGCAAAGTGGATAGTGTATTTTGGCGAATATACATTACCTTACAAAGAGCATTTGCTTGTACATAAAGTAGGATAATAGACTAAGAGAACTCTCAAATGGAGAGTGGAAGAGTATGTGCAGAAGTATATGCTCAAGTAGTTTATGAAACATTTTATAAGATTGATAAAAAAAATCTTTCGTGGAATAACACACAATTCCATCGTGCACGAACCCCATTGGAAGACCCGAAGTTTCCATATCTTCTGTTCACGCGTCGCGCATTAATAATAACAAGTTCTTCGAAGGATCGGATGACGTTTCCATTGTCAACCGGAGACGACTGCCATAACCATCATTATCTGTCTCAAGTATAGAAACGGTCAACGCGTTTGCCGTATGCTCTATCTTGAAGGGTTCCCTCACACCAGTTCTTTTGTTGTATACGGCGTCCATTGATTATGGTTCACTCAACTTCCATTCATCTTCGATAGTGCGATATTCCATGAAACAAGTAAAACTGCTTGGAGTTTTGTAACAAGGAGATGTCTTTAAAAATTCCTCAAGTCTGAAAAGCTGGAAGATGATGAACTCACGAAGGAATACTCGTTACACTGTATGACCATAACGGCTGGATCGATGTGGTTTTACTTTCTCCGCAGCGTTCAACGTTCGGTTCGTGAATGTGTTTACAAGACTGCCAGCTGACCTTTTTCGTGCCAGCTGACCTTTTTCCCTCATCTAGAAAATGACTCGACCATCTCTTAGAGGTGCTTCTTGTTATTGAATACTGTATAGTAAATGTGGTCATGGTAGTTAAATAGACATTCGTTAGCTTGTGACGAAGAGAAAAGTAGATCCTAGTGAAACTATGAAATGTTGCGGTCCTCTTTGTCATGGAGGATGAAAACTTCCAGGTTTTGAAAATGGTAGTTAAGAGTCTGTGTATCCAGAGCAGTCACTCTTTGACTACGAAAATTTGAAAACTGATATGGGAGGTTGAGCAATGTAATAAAATTTATAACATCATATCTAACCAACAATTAACATGGACTCTTTGACTCCGAAAATTTGAAAACTGATATGGGAGGTTGAGCAATGTAATAAAATTTATAACATCATATCTAACCAACAATTAACATGGACTGGACTCAATAGAATTTTGTATAGACATTTTACTTCAAATCTGCACCCAGACCAGACCATAACCATCAGCAGCGTCATACGCCCACCCATAGCATTACCTGTGCCCGACCATGCCCACCCACGTTACTCAAATAACTCGGTTGGATCTGGACAAACACTGCCGTTAGCATTACTTGTGCCCGCCCATGGAAAAATAATGTCACCCAAAACCCACCCATAACCCATGGGTATGGGCACCCAATGTCGGGGCTCTGGTAGACATGTATTAGTGCATCTTTATTCATTCAAACCAAACCAATAACATGGACTAGATATAATAGTATCTTATAGTAGCATATATATCAATGCATCTTATGAATATAAATCATGAGTGAACATTGAGTGTTGTCAAATAATTTGGATATGTTTGGCTGTGGAATTTGTATCTAATTTGATAAGCTAGATAAATGCGGAAGCGGATCAGGTCACTTCATTGAAATTTGGAGCGAAGAGGAAGAGATGGAAATCAACAATCCTGCAGTGCAAAGCCCAACTCACGGTCACATGCACCAACAGTAACACATCATCCAAAAACATCACTCCCAAAAGTCGGGGCATGGTTATCTTCTCAATAGTTTTGCCGGCAAGACAAAACAGTGAGGGATACTATCATGGGGCAACACAAGTCTAAATCTCGGATTTAGTGATTTTTGGAGACAAAAAAAGGAAGATAATTGCTCAATGGGACCTCTCGCAAACTAAAATTACTGGTGGGATCCAATAGGTTTCATTTTACTTGATGGAACCCCACTCAACGGCACACCTTCAGCGATGTTCCAATATTACAAGTTACACCATCGTGGATCCGTCGTTGGACGAGAAGAAATGCTACTAGTGACGAGATTGGTGCTGCCGTTCATTCTGCCCAACAGCGTAGATAGTCCAGACATGGTAAAGATTATGAATGTTTTCACGGAGGCCTTGCAAATGGAAGGTGAAATCGTTTGGCATCGGGAACACGCTGCTCATCTAACTGCCTGGATTTCCTCTAGAGGCTTTCACACCTACTTCTGACTCTTACCCGTCGTCTAAGATTTACACTCATTCATCTTGGAATAAATACCCACATAGATCTATCTTGAGAGTCAACGGATGTTAATCGATCTGTTGAGGTTGAGATTTCATACGTGATTAGCTTCAATTCAGATCTTAGCTCCCATTGTCAAGGACAAAGTTTTCTTTGAGTTTATACCCAGGTATGAAGTTCTCTGTGTTTTTTCAAATGTAGATATGACAAGATGTTATTGGGAGTACTTAGCATCATGGTGTGGGTCGAACGAGTCCCCAAATTAATCTCAATGGAGAAAGAATTTTGGCCTGATGTAACCATCTTTAGTTAGTTAGAACTAAAGTAGAGGTTACTCTGAATATGGATGTAGATACTTTAGTGTGCACTAGTCATAGCTGCCACATCAGCGATCCGCGCACTTGGTAGGTACAGAGTGGGTGTGTTAGTTGGGTGCGCCACGTCAGCGATCCGTGTGCTTGTTAGGATTATCCGCCACGTCATCCATCCACTAGGAGTGGGATGGATGGTGGGGATTAGATCTTATCACCTTGTACTTGTTGGTGAGAGCTATATAAGGGAGAGGAGAACCATTGTTGGTATCTCTCATCTTCAGAGTTTACGTTTCTATCTTCGAGTGAACTTCTCTCTAAACCCTAGTGTTACAATGGTATCAGAGCGACCTTGCTCTTTCCTTGAGTGTGGATTACCCCTCATGGAATAGCAAGTGAGTGATGATGGAGTGTAGTCTTGAGAGTGTATAGAGGCTGGCAGAGGTCATTCATCTGCATGTAGAGAGAGGTGGAAAGGGGAAATTGTGTTTTTGCAGATATGGACGGGATTGACAGGAATCCAGTACCGCACTGGCCAATTCCTAACCTATTTGATATTCACCTTCGTTGCATGGAGAAACATCATTTTCGGATGTACCTTGTGGCTTGTTGGGGTGCAGATTTTATGACTAGAGTGATGGAGTCAAGAGTGCCACTGATTCTTCCAATAGTTACTTATGGAGAGACTTGGGATTGTACTATATACATTCTATACTGATTGTTTCATGGATTTGAATCGCGAACCACCTGTCACGGTTCGATTCAGCACTTATGTAGAGATTAGAACAGTATATAGACATAAGAGGATATGGAGAGATTTTCTTGTGAGGAATTATGGAGAGGAGTACTATAGAGCTGTGATAGAGTCACCTGCACCTTTTGTGACTCCTTTGTTGAGAGGTCACATAGTGATTATACTCACTTTGTATTAGAGGGATTGTGAGAAAGCATGGGAACATCAATTGATATGGGTGAGGTTCTCAATGCAATCATGGCGGAGATGAAGGAGTTGAGAAAAGCAATAGTAGATGGGCATACCAAGCAGCAAGCAATGGAAGATAAAATCTTCGCATTAGAGAGTGAGAAAGTAGAGAGGAGAGAGTTGGAGAGATGGAAGTTGAACCTCAAGTTCAAGCTTCCCAAGTTCAGCCAGAACCAACTCCCATTGATGCAGCAGAGGCAAATAGGAGACGTCTTCAAGAGATTGAAGATCAAGCAAATCTTTTGCTTCGAATGGGAAAATCCTGTAAGGTGGAAGCTTACAAAGGGAGTAGAGCAATGGGAGTGTTAGAGGGATGGATTATGAAGATGAATATTCATTTATCCCATTTTCATGTTTCTGATTATATTGCAGGAATGTTCATGAGATCTTATCTTACAAATATGGCTCTCACATGGTACACAACATGGGAGAGAATGCTTTCAGAACTATGTGCTACCATTTCGTGGAGTGGAATGCAAGAAGGACTTCTGCAAAATTTTCAAGCGGTGGATTCTCTTCAAACTGCAAGAATGAAGTTGTGGGATCTGAAGCAGAAAGGAGTTATTCATGAGTACATTGAAGAATTTCGTGATCTTCAAGTATCTATCATGGATATGAGTGGAGCTGAAGCCTTGGACGTGTTCAAACGAGGCTTGAAAGATCGAATTCGAAAGGAGGTGATGGTAAGCAATCCATCTACTGTGAATGAAGCAATCGCAATTGCTCAACGAATTTCAGGTGCTTTTGGTGTCACACACGGTGAACCAGTGAGCAATTTTAGAGATCCATCTGGTCCAACACCGATGGAGTTGGGAAACCTTCGATGTAGAGAAGGTTTTGCACCAACAAGAGGACCACCACCAAGATTTGGATGTGAGATTAGGCGACTAGGAGTTCCAAATTTGCAAGAAGGTTATGCAAATAATGGAATGGTTCGAGGAGGAGCTGGAGTTCGTGACAATCGCCAATGCTATGCATGTGGACGAATGGGTCACATAGCCAAGTTTTGTCGAGTTCGGCCGACACAACAAGGAGGACGGCCCATGCAGCGACGACCGTTCAACAATATGGAGGGGATAGAGTATGAAGAGGTGGAGGAAGCAGTTTCGGGAAACGAAGATCACCAGTAATCTTGCCTCGCGGCCTTACTGGTTCTACAAAGCGAAGAAAAGGCGAGGTTGGACGAAAGCAATGGTTGGGAGCTCATGGAAGGAGTAAGAAGCAAGCTCAACTCATTGTCACTGATGGTTTCATGGAAGGACACAAGGTGAGAGTTTTAATTGATCCTGGAGCAACTGAGAATTTTCTATCAAGGAGTGTTGTTATGAAGTTAGGTTTGATGTTGATGAAGGACGTGAGTGAAGAAGTGGAATTGCCAAACGGGCAAACTTAAGTGATAGAAACACTACCACGGAGTGTAGAATTATCCATAGGTAGATACAAGGAGAGCATTGAATGGAGAGTTATTCGTTTAGCTCGATATGATGTCATCCTTGGAATGCCATGGATGGAACAATATAATCCGAAGGTAGATTGGAGAAGAAAAGTGATTACAAATAGTGGATGGAAGATCTATGGAGATAGAATTAGATCTCAGAATAGGAATTTACCCCTCTTTGTGATGGGTACAGCATCCATTTCTAGAGATGATGTATGTTTCCTTGGACTTATAAGAGATATTGGGTCCACGGACAAACCTTACATCCCGGAGTCTTTGAACGACATTTTTATGGAGTATAAAGATGTTTTTCCAGATGATCTACCTGCAGGATTACCACCAAAGAGGCGAGTAGATCACAAGATTGAGGTGATACCTGGAAGTACACCAACTTGCAAAGCTCCATATCGTTTGGCTCCAAACGAATTGGAAGAATGCAAAGCTCAAGTGGAGGAGATGTTGAGCAAGGGATTCATTCAACCAAGTGTTTCACCTTATGGAGCTCCAATACTCTTTGTGAAAAAGAAGGATGGATCCATGAGACTATGTATCGATTATCGCGGGTTGAATCAGCAAACGGTGAAAAACAAATATCCATTACTTCGTATGGATGATTTGTTTGATCAACTTCAAGGAGCGAAGTACTTCACCAAGCTAGATTTGAGAAGCGGCTATAATCAAATTCGAATTGCAGATGAAGATGTTCACAAGACAGCTTTTCGTACTAGGTATGGACACTTTGAGTATCTGGTGATGCCTTTTGGTCTCACTAATGCACCAGCTACATTCATGGGATTGATGAACGATATCTTTCGTCCTTATCTAGATAAATCTGTCATTGTTTTTCTAGATGATATATTGGTGTATAGCAAAACTTTGAGTGATCATAGAAGTCATTTACAAGAGGTACTTCAAGTTTTAAGAGACAATCAATTGTATGCCAAAGCTTCAAAATGTGAATTTGGCAAGTCAGAAGTAGATTACTTGGGTCATAGAGTTACAGCTACAGGAATCCAAGTGATGAGTGAGAAGATAGATGCCATTCAGAAATGGATAGCACCTGAGGATCAAACTCAATTGAAAAGTTTTCTTGGGCTCACTGGATTCTATCGTAGATTTGTGAAAGGTTTCGCTCGACTAGCTCAGGCCTTGACTTCCATGTTAGGGAAAGGTCAAAAGTGGAGATGGGGAACAGCTCAAGAGTTAGCTTTTCAAGCATTGAAAGATGCTTTGTTACACGCACCTATTCTCAAGTGGTATGATCCTAACCGTTCTATCAAGTTGGCCACTGACGCATCAGGTACAATAGTAGGTGGCATACTTCAACAAGAATGGGAGGATGGATGGCATCCAGTTGCTTTCTATTCTCGAAAGTTGGTGGCGGCGGAACAAAATTATCACACGACAGAACGCGAGGAGTTAGCTATCGTGTTGGCAACCAAACATTGGAAGCATTATTTGGGTGATAAGGAGTTTGTGGTGGAGACTGATCATAAACCCTTGGTTTATTTGGAAACTCAGAAGGATCTGTCCAAACGACAAATTCGATGGGCAGAGTGGCGTCAACGCTTCAACATGAAGATTGTGTACGTGGAGGGAAAGAAGCAACTTGCAGATGCTCTCACACGCATGCCTTGTTTGAATCATGTTGCAGAAGTGAAAATTCAGGCGGATTGGTGGAGCAAGATGTCACAAGCCACAAAGGAGGATGAAGAGATCACTCGGGCACTACAAACTGGAAAGGCAGAGAAATCTCAAGGTTTGGCGTTTTACAATCAGCGTATATGGATTCCACAAGATCACTATTTGCGCACAATGATTTTGGCAGAAAGTCATGATACAGCCATTGCAGGTCATGTGGGAGTGGAGAAAACCGTGGAGAGTATACAACGAGTGTACTATTGGCCCAAAATACGTGAGGATGTGGAGTCTTATGTTCGAAGTTGTGTTGCTTGTCAACAAAACAAGGCAAGTAATAAAAAACCAGCGGGTTTATTACAGCCTCTTCCTATTCCCGAACAGCGGTGGGAACATGTCACCATGGATCTTGTATGTGAGTTACCAAGGACTTCGTTAGGACATGATTCAGTGGTGGTTTTTGTGGACAAATTGAGCAAGATGATTCACATCAGGCCAACCACAAAAACAGTAACAGCTCCACAACTAGCTCAATTGTATCTAGATGCAGTTTTTGTGAATCATGGCTTAAGCAAAGTGTTAATCACGGATAGAGGTACTCACTTCACTAGTTTATTTTGGAAAACTTTGTTTAGTTTTTTCAAAACAAAACTAGCAATGTCAACGGCCTATCATCCTCAAACTGATGGACAAACTGAGAGGGCAAATAGAACTATAGAGGATATGCTACGAGCATTCACATTAGAAGAGCAAGAAGAGTGGGACAACCTTTTGCCACTTGTGGAATTTGCATATAACAATTCAGTTAATGCATGCACAAAAGTGTCTCCATTTTTTCTTATGTATGGAGCTCATCCGATAACTCCTTCAAGTTTGATGAGACTTCCCAAAGGAGAGAAGTTTTCGACCAAAGTTGCAGCAGTCAACGAATTCGTGGAGCATATTCACCGAGGACTACATCAGGCCAAGGAGAAGTTGGTGATAGCTCAAAATCGGCAAAAGCAGCATGCCGATGCTCATCGTAGAGAAGTGATTTTTGAGGTTGGAGATCATGTTTGGTTATCTACAACGAATTTGTCTCTTGTAGGAACACCAAAGTTAAACCCTAGGTTCATTGGTCCATTTTTGGTTTTGAAGCGTGTTGGTGAAGTGTCATACAAGTTGGAACTTCCGTCACATATGAAAATACATCCAGTATTTCATGTGTCACGATTGCGAAAACATGTACCACGACCAAAACAATTCACCAACCAACCAGCACCACCTCCTCTTCCAACCTTGATAGCAGATCATGAGGAGTTTGAGGTAGAAAAGATACTAAAGAAACGAATTCGAGGTCATAAATATCCCAAAGTAGAGTATTTGATTCAATGGAAAGGCTATCCATCGTATGAATCAACTTGGGAACCAGCTAAAAATTTAGCAAATGCACCTTTGATAGTTCAGGAGTTTGAACGTATGTGCAACGAAGACGTTGCATCTTAAAAGGAGGGAGGTTTGTAACCATCTTTAGTTAGTTAGAACTAAAGTAGAGGTTACTCTGAATATGGATGTAGATACTTTAGTGTGCACTAGTCATAGCTGCCACATCAGCGATCCGCGCACTTGGTAGGTACAGAGTGGGTGTGTTAGTTGGGTGCGCCACGTCAGCGATCCGTGTGCTTGTTAGGGTTATCCGCCACGTCATCCATCCACTAGGAGTGGGATGGATGGTGGGAATTAGATCTTATCACCTTGTACTTGTTGGTGAGAGCTATATAAGGGAGAGGAGAACCATTGGTGGTATCTCTCATCTTCAGAGTTTACGTTTCTATCTTCGAGTGAACTTCTCTCTAAACCCTAGTGTTACACCTGATAGTGTCAAACACTATCTACGCTGCAACACAAATCATCAGGTTATAAGAACTTTGATTAAAACATGCCCGACGATGATCTACATGACCATTAAGTGGAGTCCTATAGGGTATATTGAAACCTAATGAGTCCCATCAAGTAATTTGAGTTTTCTAAGAGTCCCATCAAGCAATTTGAGTTTTCTAAGAGTGCCATCAAGCAATTATCTTCAAAAAAAAAAAAAAAAGATCTAGGTACAGATAAAGAGATGTAGATGTAGATCAAGAGAGGAAAAACCCAATAGCTTGCATTGACTAGATCTGAAAAATTTTGCTTTTTAATGGCATGCAATCTTGCGTGTTGGGCGTTTGGCCCTACGTTGAAGGATGTGCTAACACCTCTTGTGGAAATTTTGATTGAATACACGTCTGACAAAGGTTTCTCCTTCCTTGTTCAAGTTGAAAAAAGCCACAAACTTTACAATTACTAAACAGAGTACAAAGTAGGGACATTGCGGTCGAGTATTTGATATCCAGAGCTCGTGATGCTTGTAGTGATGCTCAAAGATTCGGATTCGTTAATTAAGTTTAGAGCAAGCTCGCGATGGAGTCTGACGCATCTGACTATGAATCTTGTACTTCGGGGCATTCATGAGGGTGGCTTCACGCTTTATTTTTGTGGAAGTAAGGAGAAATCCTTACCAAGTACGTGCATCGGGTATCCATATCCGAAACCCGAAAAGTACCCATCCGAACCAACGGGTACCGATTGGGTTTGGATCAAACTAAGAAAGGTTTGGTTCAGGTATGGGTTGGATTTTTCGTAAGATGATCCTGAGTAGAGTTCGGTATAAAAATGTAAATTAGGGTTAATTGTTAAATTGTTCCTAGAAGATTTTCAGACTTCTTGCTTATAGAACAAAGACCAACCAAGTGATGACAGCTACAACAACGCGCCACGATGCAATTACAACTGAGAAGAAACTCATCACCGTAGCGTTGGTGGACATGTGCGTTGTTGACACGCGTCCATTTCATATTGTGAAGGGCAACAGGTTCATGAACTGTACTCAACGTTGGAATCAACTCTAATGTGAACATGCTTGTGGACAATATTCTTCTTGATCCAACCACAATCAATAGAATTGTGCAGATCCGATCTAATGCTGGATGGGATGTATTGACTGCCGCCTTGGAGGCACATATGGCGGAAATAATTCGGATTGGCAGCACCATGGCAGTTGATGTCATTGACCGATGACATCAACAAGTTCTCCTTCCTGTTGGACACTACGGATTTCATCAATAAGGAGTTCATTGTACATCACCGCACGATTGCATGCAGTTTGTTTCATGGACCGCATCACAGTTTCGACTTCCTGTAAAAATATGAGAGATTTTTACGAAAACTTGGCATCAATAGCTATGATCAGGTCATAGTTGTCACCGATCGAGGCTCGTGCTCGTGAATTTGTACTATGCTGATGGCATTTCCAATCTCTAAAATTGGATACCGCGTTGTGATCACATAATTGAAACCATTCTAATAACGATTATTGACTAGAGTACTCATGTGATCGAAAGTAAGAAATCCTCTCCCTTTTATGAGTTTTACCATCTAGACTTTGAGTTGTTTGATATTATTAATCAGATCAAAGCTCTCCTAACATAAGTTAAACAAGCAAATCTTGAAGATGAGATTATAAAGATCATCAAGCAACAAAATGCAACAAGATTAAATTCTGCCCTTTGTTGTATGATCAACTAAGCACTTCCAAAATTAACCGAGATATTACATGCACGAAGCCACGGATTGGTTTTCAAGGTCACCAAGATTGATCACGAACTTCTCAAGGAATTCATTGCTTTTCTAATGCCCTTTCAGAAGGCCATACTACCTTTGGAGGTGTTTGCGGAGCTTACGCTACACCGTGTGTGTACTCTAATTGTGTAGAATTTACTAAAAACATTGTTACGGCGGATATCATCACGAAGGAGAAAGATGGCACGATAACCACATTGAAAATCACCTTGAAGCCAAAATTTGTGAAACTGATCACGAAGAAGTTCGTTTGGAGCGACATTCATGTCATTGTCCTACTCAATCCTAAAACCAAGTGTCGTCTCGACAAGTTCGGTATAGACTTAGCCAATGTTGAGCTTGACAAAAAAAATCTAGAAAGTATTATGAAAGATCATATGATTGGCTTTGGCATCGGCAAGGACAATGTGAGACCCCATAAAAAATAGAAATGAATCTATGTGTGGAGCGGCGTCTTGTCGAGTATAGTTCCGAGAGATACAACACCATCGACAAAATACCTCTCGCCGATGACAAGCAGATTGAATTTGCTTTCATAACAGAACTCAACAACTATATTTGTCATGAGTGTAATGAGGATGAACGCACACTTTTATCTAAACATTGAATTTTATCTTCGAAGAAATCCATCAAAACGAATTCCTTGTAACTTCTCGACTTACCTGCTCTCAGCTCTTGTATTTCCTCAACTTGCTTGCTCTGTGTTGGTCATTCCAGCATGTACCGCAAAATCTGAACTATTGTGTCCTTCCAAACTCTAGGATCTCAAGTTTCTGCCTTCAATGCTACTATGGTCTACTGTCCAGGTTAAGGTCCCACCAAGAAACGAAAACTAAATAGAAAATGGATGGTTTTTTCCCATCTATTTGGATCCAAGTCGGGGTATCGCCTCAAAGGATGTGTGTTGGTTTCCGGATATGGGTCTAGTGAGGGTACCACAAGCGCAGAATTCGTGGGAACGGCTCGGGTTGGGGTATGATTTTTAAATGTGAAGCAGGTCTCGGATTTTTACCTATTCGAGTTTCATATGTGAAAGTTGGGAGTTGAATCCATGTGTCATGCCGATGAGCCCATGTCATGTCACGCATTTATGATCATTCTTGTCTTCTGAGAGGTTACTTAGCGGAAACATCCCACGATATGCTCCACACAAGACCCTCAGCGATCTTCAGCTCCCACACTCATCTACAAAGATGTGAAATTCGAAGAAGTGAGGTTTCTGGTCGATGTCTTCTGTGAAGTCAAAACGATGGCCGCAGGCAAGAACAGTCTTGAGGAAGTGAGGTTCATCAGCCGTGTCGGATTGGCTTCCGGTCAGGCGACCGCTCCTTAGTGTTGCACACCGATGCTCTCCGCTTGTTGACTCTCCGTGAGACTCTCCGCTTGATGTGGTTGAGTGGTGAAGGATGGCCTCATGGCCCTAGTCATGCTTCTCTTTTCGGTCAGCCTTAGTGACAATTCCATTCATTCGTGTGTCCGAAACAAAAGTCAAGTACTTAAAAAACTTTACGTGATGGTTTACTCTAGGGCATTTACAAAATGGGCTGCTGATCTGACGCTCCTTGCGTTGATATTTTCAGCCCATGCCTTTCCTTGTTGAACTACTTCTTCTCGGGACATGTTTGTATCGAAAGAGGTGTTGGCTATTCGGTTTTCCAATAATTCTTTGACGCATGTGTCGTACTCAACTTCGTCAAGGTCTGCAAACTCTAACGTAGAACCAAACAGATGTGACAGATCTCCATATCCGGCAACACCGTCTTTCCCTTGTATAGCCACTTTCCTTGAACTCGTACCACATAATAAGACGTTTTCCGGCCATTCCTGCCATGACAAAAATTTCAGTTTTGGTGCAACTCAGTCACCAAAATGGGCAAAACGAGAAGCTAGGACAGAAAAGCAACATAACAAACAACTACACGCTACTCTCGAAGTAACCTCGAAAGCTTCAGAAAGATGGCTAAGGAAGATACGCACCTGTGAATTCCCGTCTAAAGCAGATTTTAAAAGCGTGTAGGTTTCCTCTCCACCCTGAAACCAAGAGAAGTCTGTCAGTGAAACGACGGTGTAATCATCCATTAAGCTAACAACATGATTACCCCTCCATGTGAGAATTCAGATACCCACAAAGCAAACTGCATGTTAACAAGCGGGACAAAACCGGAAGCACTGCTCTCCACTCCCCATATACTACGTTGTTGCCAAATTCGATAAATGGACTTATCGAAAACGTCTGTCGAAACACAATTCTCTGGATGCTGAGCCTGTAGTTCGATAGGCCCATACTTGTGTGCGGCTAGCTGAAGCTCCTCTACTATAGTCTACAAGTCAGACTAATAACCCTATGCCTACAGTCAAGCTCCCTTCTGCCTTTGCCAAGAAAACGGAAAAAAAGGCCTCGTATGAAAAAATGGCCCCGTAGCTACACACTGCCTTAACGATCTTACAATCGTGTCTTTATCTGACCTTGCTAGCGCTGTGCGATGATTTCCGTCCTTCTCTCTTAAAGTGCATGCTGGTGTTAAGACCGATTTACTCCCATTGAGCCTCAGCTTCACCACGTGATGGTTTTGAAGTTATGATTTTCAACACTCCATTCTGACAATGAGCGAATAGCGATTCATGGAATGTTCCTTAAATACTTAGCACCAATCTGCTACACGAGTTGGACTGACTGCGACTCTAGTTGATGTTACTAAACTCCATCATATAATATTGAAATAAATGTTCGTACCCGCGAAAATAAATCATCCACCACAAGGGCAAATCGAAGTCTCCAATGCCTTGCCAGTTCTTCGAGAACAGCAAAGATACTCTTCAACTCAGAAACAGGGAGCGTCACAATCCGTAGATCTTTAATACTGGTGACTTCGCTCAGTGCTGATCTCAAAAGCCAAGTTTTTCCAATCCCACTAGGACCGTACTGAAAGCAAAAACATGTCAGTTAGTAAAAAACAAATTTAGACGAGACCTTACGGTCAACTTAACACCGTGTGGACAAACAAAGTGGAACAGTATCGGCAATTGAAGGTCATCAATAATATATACTGTGAAATTTTTTTAAATAATGATGTCAATTTATACTAGTAGAGCAGTATGTTTCAGGTTTGCGAAGTTACCAGCAGAACGTGATGGGCTGTACGTCTATGAGCATGTTTCGTCAGGTTCTTCAATAGGATCTCTTTCTTTTCTCTGTTGAGGCTTAAATCACATGCAGTTGTTGTTTTCACAACCCACTTCGTATCTAGCATAAGCTTTCCAGCTCTCCACTGCAAATCTGTAGCAGGTTGGGCATTATTACATCTGTTTGTATGTTTGGCACAAAATGTACAGATGGTAAACTAAGATACGATCTTTACCATTTGACAAGTACCCTCGACGTGGGTAAATGTTTTGGCCACTAACCTTCAGTAATTGCAACTGCCCATCTAATACTTAGTCCCTGACAGCAACGTGACCATATTTGACAAAGGTCTTGATGCACAATACTTACATTGAGTAGACGCAACCCGTCCAACGCTGTGATCGGCATAATACTTCTCCAACAAAGGAACAGCTTCAGACCACCTCCAAAGCCCTCCAATTTTCTTCCTCCACCTCTCTCTATCTGTACAACAACCGAATGTTCTACATGCTTACTTTCAAAGATATTATGCAATAAAATCATGCCAAAAACCAGGTAAAATGAACCTCTTCTGATGTATTACATGCTAAGGGTTGACCTCACTCACCCTCATCCAGAAAGGTATGAATCGTTTTCAAGTAACGACCAGGAGCAGACTCGATGCCTTCAGCTTCTTCAGATACTGACTTCTTCACTTGGTCCACTCCTACCGCTGATGGTTCGGCTTCCGGCTTTTCCTCTGAACAGAGGAAAAGGAAGAAATGCAAGTCATAAATATTCAGGACTTTATAAGGAACACGAGAGCACATAGGTATTCGAAGCAGGATACAATCCTTCGCTCTCTAATTCGAAGTTTCTTAAAGCCGTTTCATGTACATGGTCTAGAGTTTCTTCAAGCCGTTTCTAAAGACATGTAATGCTTTGGAGAACAATGTCTTCCTGTTCCCAGAAAATGCAGCCATAAAATATCTACAGAAAACTATTCTTGAAATTTTGCAGTAAAACTTCGAAGGAATATACACGTACTCGACTTGTAGTAACTCACCAGATAAATTGAAGCCGAAGGTATTGCTTCCTTCCTCTGCGTACGCCGGAGACTTATGTATAATTTTGGAGCTGAAGTTTGACGCAGCAGCAGTTCGCCATTCGGGTTTCACATCCGTTACCATTTCTGCCACCTGAGCAGAGAATAATCAAAAACCCGACAGACTTGAAAGTGACCCATTTCTTCGTATCTCGATACAAGTTCTGGATAACCTTCACACAGACGAGGAAGGGAGACACTAGAACAGTCAGAATGCCCTTCCTATGATATAAGCGTCATGCTCAGACGAAATCCTAAAGGTTGGGAAAGTAGAAGTATACCCAGCCACTCAAGGTCGACTCGGTGATACTGAGACGTTGAAGACTGTCAAGATCAGCAGCAGCAGCAGCCTGCAAAGAAGGAGGAACGCCGCCTGACCAAGCACTTTTCGGGTTCCCGACATTGGCAGCTGCTTCCACAAAAGGGTTGTTTTCTCCAGCAAGTATACCTTCCAGAATGTAATCTTCCCAGCTGCAGATGAACAGAATAAACCCTCGTGAGAACTCAATCAACTCTACTGATTGGGCAGTCCTCGTGGACTCAAATAGCAGAACAATCTCGTCTGACACCGGCGTGATTAGAGGAAAAAAGATGGACCAAAACCAAAACATCTAAGCAGGCAGAGCAAATTATACATATTTTATATTATAAGCAGTGATATAAAAATATATGATCACCTACGCTTTCTAATTTTCAGAATTCGAACTCTTGGAGATGGAACCCTAGTGGCGGAATGCAACAAATCATTCGAATCTAACAACTTGAAAAAAACAACCGAAGAGAACTCTTTGCACGTTGATCACCTGAGCCCGCACCCTCGCCTATGCCGCTCTCATAAAGGCTGTGGAGCTCAGGCATCGACTACTCTCAAACGAATTATTTTCTCAGCATAGATTGTAAGCTTTTGGGGAGATAAAGCTAGAACTGACCTGGGATAGCGACCAATAGCCATCAACTTGAAAAACTCTCCATAGGACTCCAAAAGCTTCAATCCATCTGCCAAAACACCTCGAATTCGTTACTTGTTCACAGTCCAGCGTTAACCCTGAGCGTGCAGGAGCTTTTGGGTAGCTAGCAATCCAAGATTCTAGTATCAGAGTTTTGAAGAAGGACAAACTAAAGCTTCATCTATCCATTTAAAATTTACTTCTACGAGCCAATTACCATAATTACACTTGGAAGAAATCATGTACATGTAAACGGGAGCTTACCATCTCCCCTCCGGAGGGCAAGCAGAACCTTCAAGAAAGCCTGTGCTGGTGGGCTTCTGAAGACATCCTGGTAAACTAGAAGCATGGCGGCGTCTTTGAGCAACCCATTAGCTGCTCTCTCGATTCTGATGCCCGAATTCATGACAAGAATTCAAATTAGAACGAGCTAAAACGAATTGAAACTGTTCAAAAATCGGCGAGGACCACTGCAAGAAGCAATTAAACCTCTTCCAATTCTCTGCCATTTCTCACCCGATACGAGGATCCGCAGTAAAGCCGAGCGATGCACAAGTGCGCCGCACAGACCGCCTCCGAGACTGCACAAGCTCGAGATTCGGAACAAATCTCCCTTGCCTAGAGTTCCCAGCACGCACGCGACACAGCGCTCCCTGCTCCCGCGGCTGCCTTACCGTCGCTCCACTCCGAGCTGCGCTCTGCAACCTCGTCCCGGACGTCGCATACCCGCCCAATCCACCCACTCGCGCCACCGCACTCGCTGGGCACGTCATGGGATGCACCACTAGTCGCTGCGACATAGCACCTCGATAGCTGGCGACGAAAATTCGGCCCCTCGCATAGACCGTCGTTCCTCGATCTTCCTGAGAAGAATTGAAGCAGGCCCGAACCAGCCACTCTGTATCTTTCCGCCTCCGCAATTACAAATATCTAGAAACGAGCAGGACCTGGAGAATCAGCTCCTCGTCACTCGCTGAGCTCTGGGCAGGAGGAAGGAGGAAGGAGGAGCATCAGCAGCAGCAGCCCCTCTCGTGGTCGTAGCGAATCTGGTCGCGGCAGCGTGGAGTCAAGAACACTGACGTTCGAGTCGCGACCCTGTGACGGCGGCCAGCGGCCCGCCATGGCCGTGGCCATGTACTGTACCGGGATGGAGCGGCCATTGGTCGCAGCGTGGGAGCTCGGATCAGGTCCTCCGGCTCGTAGCGAATGGACGTGAAGTCCCGTGCGGGATCTGCCGGGCTACGGAGGGAAGATTCGCTTCCATCCCTGGGACTCGGGACTCTCTCCGCGACCCTTCCCCACCGGACGAGGACGCGCATGGGCTCGTGCTCGGATCTCCCCCTCGATCGTCACATGTTCAATGGCTCGCCATCGCCGATGGGATCTCGGTCGGTCGATCGATCGAAGCTTGCACCTCCGATCGCCTCCACGCGTCCATCTCCGATACCGCGAATTGGGATCCGGACTCTGGTGGGATAAATTGGACCTCCTAAGCCACAATTGCCTCTTTCGGATTTCCAGGTTGCGGATTCTGCAGGGGCGGGAGAACGGAAAGCGAGTAATTAAACGGCGGGAACCGTCAGTCAGCTCAGGCACGTCCTGCGTTCTGAGACATCGGGCTGCACCTTCGATCCTCGGGCACGAGCATGCATTGCTCTCGTAAGAATCGATATCCGTCGCAGGTCGGATTGGGATTCGTTGCCAGTGACATAATTACTTTAGCTTGCGTTCGCCGGGAACTTCCCTGGGGTTCGAGCGGCCTTAGCCTCAATAGCCCGTGCCAGTCTGAGATGTGCACGAGCAGGCCGATGAATTGCGAGGGAATGCCGGCGGCGGTGCCTTTTTGAGAAGTTAACTCTCAGCGGATGAAACACGAGGCGTCATGATTTTCGCTTGCGAACATCATGAAAACTCCTCGAGCCCAAACTGCAATAAAACGACGGACGTCGGGGATGATCCCGTCTCACGGCCTTGTGTCTCGAGCTCGACACAAAGAATTCCTTTCCGTTCGTGTATGGCAGTGTAGGGAGGCATGCTGAGGACGTCAATTCATCGAAATCTTGTCACGTCTGTCTGAGAGGAGAGTAACTTGGATGAGAACGCGAGGAGTGTCGTAGTCTGACCAGTCGGAAGAGGGCTGGATTTCCAGAAAGTCGATTTCAGAACCCGAAAGGCAATTTCTATCTGTGGTCTTAGGTCCTCCTTATCCATCAGACGGGCACAATTCCATGGGAAGGAGTTTTCCTTCCTTGGGTTGACAGGTATTTTTTCTTCCGCGAATGGAGCTCGTACCTCTTGCACTAAAACCAAAGACCCTCAAGTCGGAACTTTTCCTGAGTAGCCCTGTCGACTGACAAGAAAATGTCTCGATCAGTGAACATCCCGGTCATGACAAGGCTGAACAGAGATGTTCAGATTATTCTAAATTTTTGAGCTGTACGGATTGTTTGCTTCCGGAGACAGTGCTTATAGTATACGCTTCTGGATCAGAAGGATCTCTGATCTTTGCGATGTAGATGCTGGCCCGCAGACAAGCACAGAGAGATTTGTCATGGAAAAGTGGGAAAACCTATACTGTAGAAGCTCTTGAGGACGCATGCGTCTCACGGTAGGTGCTCTTTGTAACAATTTTCGATCAAATTACCACAAGAGTCGCTCTCAAGGGTCCCGTCGACATCACCCATGTTTCGCACTCTTTCTACCCAAATTCCTCGTCACTCCCTGCGTGCTCATAGCAGGAGGGTTGTTCCAACAGTCTACCCCAATCTCCAGATTCTACAACCAGCTGGCGTAGTTTCAGTCGACCTCTGCAACCTCGTATCAAGACTGCACGCCACTGCTTTTATATATCGTCACTGGCTTTCTTCCATGATTCCTTGGGGATAGGGAAACAGTTTTCAGGATATCTTTGGGGCATGAGTACGGCACCATGGATCATGCGGTGAAGATGGATTTCAGAAATAAAAAACACATGACCGTGAATAATGAGAATATGTTGTCCAGATGGTGGAACTCACTTCAAGGAAATGTAACAAACTTATCACAAGATGATTATATATTCAGAGATCTGCGCGGTTATGAGCCCGAGTAGTTCAGGTTAAGTAAAGGGTATGTGGCTAACCTTGATTATGACGTGGAGAGATGAGAGGTTTCAATTCATAGTACTGAGCTGAGCTGGAGTTGTGGACGTTAATTAGGAGAAGTTTTTTTTCCCAATCAATATAGAAGGAAAGTGCCATATTTTACATTTTCCGCTATGCACAGAGTATTGTTGCCAAGAACAAATTTCTAGATATCTGTTTAGTACAATAGCCTGGGACTTCCACCAACGACGAGACCGATCTGGACTCTTGGGAGGAAGGAGAAAACCTCACAGGCTCATCAGTGCAGAACAGAACGAAACGTACCCTTACCCCATTTTGTTCCTGTTAGATAGTGTTCGTCACATACCCAGGAAGTCTGATTGGAGTCAGTGTATCTCACTTTCCATAGCTGAAAATCTTGCCAAAAATCTCGTCTGTTTTCGAGGAATAAGAAGTCTAAAAGCCACTCTGTCGAAGGCTCCAGCTCCAGATACCTGGTGTAAGCATCCAAAGTGTCGTCTACCGACGCTGTCATGAGGGGTTTGCTGAGATCCATGATTCTGAACAGATCTTCAATGCAAGTAGATAATTCAGTAGCACAGAACAATCTGTCGATCCAGCTCTCGTCTACGCTCTCGTCGGACGGTCCTGCATCTCTGCTGCCCCTTATTACACCAAACCATATTAGACTAAGGGCATATTTCAGCAAGGGAGAATTGCTATTGGCCTTTACTTGCTTTACTCTCCCCACCTGATCCTCGACGAGATGAGCACCTTCTCTGTCTTCGCACATGAAGTGGACGTTGATGGAGATCTCGGTGTCGATGTTCGCCAGTATCTTGAGCACCACTCCGGCGTTCTCGAATGTTGGATAGAAGAGCCTGGGAAATATGACGGCTTCTTCGTCCTTTTCAAATGCACTGGTATATTCTAACGAACCCGTCGTGTGTAAAGCTTGGTACACGACTTCCAATATCTGGCTCCTCATCTTGCTGTCCAGATAGCCTTTTCCTTTGAGCAGATCCAAAGCAAAGTCCAGATCCTCGAGCCCATCGAGCCCATCGATGTCCTCCCGCCATGAGTATTGATAGCTTCTGCCATTCTCCCTGATCCGATCCTCGAGGAGAGACACCAATTCCGCCTGGTTTTTCCTTTCTCGACAAGGGTGAAGATGCCTCACACACACGGGCCTCACCACTGCTTCCACCAGTACCACCCCTTGGCACCCTCGGGGGGTGGCGCAAAATTCTCTGATTCTGCTTATCAAGCGCTCTTGAATGAAGTGTACCGTCTCCGAGAAAGGCTGTGTCGACTTCACGAGGACGTCTATAAAATAGTCCTGATCTCCGCTGTACTCCAGCAGCACCTCCATACCATTTGCATAAAAGCCGATGAGGTTTCTGTCCACCCGAAAGCCCTTGTTCTGTGTCCAGCCCTGCGCGCTCAGATAATTCCGCAGATAAACCTGGCACGCAACAGAGCGGAATTCAGTCGACTCGTCACACGTCTTTCAATGACAAGCATTCTACAAACACTCTCGAGCATTCATGGAAGTGTGAGGGATCAGAGTCCGGTTAGGAGAAGACGAGCAGCCAGGCTGGACGTACCTGTAGCCTGGGAAAGAACCCAGGGGTCAGGAACGTGAGGATCTTATTCTCACATTCCAAGCGACGGCCGACGTACTGGAAGTGCTGACCGCTTTGATCCAGTAAAGGATTCCACTCAAGTTTGCGCCCGTCTTCAGGAGCTTCATCATCGTCGAATACAGCAGGGATGAATAAAAGGCTGCTCTTCGGCTTCTCGTGTTCCTCCCTCGGCTGTTCGCCATGCATCACTCCTAGCAACGGGGTGGCTGCTGACACAGATTCCGAGGTTTGTGAGATATCACCACTGACCCCTGTTTCTTCGACGTCCGTATCATCCACCTTGAAACATAGCTCCAACTCTGTCATCAGCTGCACCAAAACCTCCGGGTCGATGTGTTGCTCTAAATTCTTGGTGATGTCTTTGAAGTCTTTCTCTCGTACAAAGCCATGATTGTGATGAAACGTCTGCTCTCGGGAACCCAAAAAACTGCCGAGAGCGCCAATCACACCTTGCCAATCGCTCGGCTTTAGCCGTGACCCTCGGAATGCATCTATCAGTGAGCCTAAGACACCCATTCCAAACCACCTGGGATTCACAACGATCAGGTCCAGTGAAGGCGTGTAGATAATCTCGCCCACGTAGTCTAGATAAGTCAGAACACTGACTCGGCCTTCTGTGGTGTCCAATTTGGCAGCCTTGTATTCGATGGGATCCATGTTGGGTTGAAGCTCTTTCTCGCACAACCTGTCGAATTCCGCCATGGCTAAAACAGGTTTGGACTTCCTAACCGAGCAGTCTTCCAAGACACGGCGCACCTCCTCGCACACAGCGTACTCCGTCGACAGCTCCAGCAGCTGCTCTAGATTCTCCTCCGCCACCGAGAACAGGCGCTGCACGTCTTCTCCCGAGTGAGCAGCCACAATCTCCACTTCTTCCTGGACGACGACCACGTCTTTGAACCTCTCCTTCATCTCGTGAACCACTTCCCTGGCACTGCGAGCAGTCTGGTTCAGGTTGATGGGATGCACCTGATCTTTGTTGGTGAGGACGAGAATCACCCGAGGAAGAGGGCCGGATCGACCATCTGCTGCAGGAAGCGTCTTGGAATTGGAGGCGATGAAGCGCAACCAGTAGAGGAGCTCTTCTCTGATGGCTTCTTTGCTCTTGATGCTTCCCGGACGACGGAGCCATCCCGGCCCCGTTCGAGGAACTTCCCAAGGAGGGAAGCGAAGGCTGCACACGTAGAGAAAGCACGAGTTTTTGAAGCTGGGGAAGAGGTAGTCGTGCAGAGCGTAGTATTCTTTGAGCCCTGCGAAATCCCACACGGATATGCGTCCCTGGTTTGGGTCGTCCCTGAGCTGCACGATCTCGCATCCTCTCGTTCGATCCTCGAGCTCCCTCACGGCTTGACCGCCAAAGATAATCTCCCTGATGCACGGAACCTTTCTTATCACTCGCTTGACTTGTGCTCGACAATCCTCCAGGTACGAACGTCCTTGAATGATGTCTCTCATAGTCTTGCAGATGGTGGACTTTCCTGCAATGTCGTGAGAGAAGATCATCAGCTGGCATCGGCAAAGCATTTTCCTTGATGGCACTCGACTGATGGGAGTGAAAATTGAACATTTCTAATTAACAACGTGAAGAGCTTCTGACTTCCACGAACCTGCGAAGGCGAAGCCGCACAGGACGATTCGGGCGGATCTGGGCTTCACTCTGATCTGGTCCCTCCAGCCTTTTCGGAACCGCTTGTTGATCATCAACTCCTCGTGGATCAGGCCTGCCTTGGGTGACATGTTGGTGGCGTCCAGGCTAATGTCTTCCAAGACGGTCTTGGTAGTCGCACATGTGATGAGATCCATCAGCGGCTCGATGGGCAAATCTCCGGATTTGTCCAGCACGAGGCGCTTCAGGTTATCGTTCATCTTTAGAGCTGGAATTATCTTGTCAATCCAATCGTGTAATTCCAGAGGTATGCCCGAGATGTCTAAGGACATTAAGGTCTTGTTAGTCTTCAGCATCAGGGCCAAGAATTCCACCGACACGTCCTGCTTCTTCATGTCTCGCATGCCCAAATGCCTGATCGTTGAATTCTTCGGGTCCCAGATTTCTCCCGAACTCTCCCTGAGAATGTTGAGGACGCTGTTCCACGATGCAGGGCCTGCATTCTCTTTCGGGATGAAAAGCGCAAGCAGTAGCTTCATGCCTTCAGCTAAAATCGGATTGCGCCCGAACGAGAAAGTCTCTAATGTGATATTACGTCCCAGAGCTGAGGATATGGCCTTGGCCCCTTCGAGGCCACAGCCGATTCCTTGAAGGTCCAACCGTTTCAAAGAAGTGTTGGCCTTCAACATCTGCGCCACGTATGCAGCCCCTTCATCGCCGATCCTGCTATTGCCCCCAATGTCCAGGGATTCCAGAGTGCTATTGCTCTGGAGCGCCATCATGAGGATCTTCACGGACCCACAGTTCATGTCCACACATGGAAGAGAGAGTCTTCTCAGAGCCGAATTGGTTTTCAGAGCTTTGATCACAAAATTGCAGACGTGCTGTGAGCCAAATGCAGTTTGATTTTGCAAGTGCAACGACTGCAGCTTGTTGTTGGTGCCCAAATTCACACACAGGGCCACAGCTTCGTCTTCATCCAAACTTATCTCGCTTCCATCTCCGACCAGTGAGATGCTGGTGAGCTTGGAAGGCCGTGCACCTCGGCCAATCACAGCCAACAACAAGCATTTCCAGTAGCTTTGAACTCGCTTGCGAGCGAACTGTGAGCTCAAAGTGCTGGATCGGTGTACGAGACTACCACCTATGCGCTCCTCGATCGAGCCGGCCTGAGTGGCCGGCAACGCATCGTCTTCATAATCTCTACACTTATAGCAAAATTCCTCCAAGTCCTTGCCTTGAAATTCTTCTAGATCCTCTAATGCCTGAAGGTTTCTGGAGAACTCCACTACCCTCTCATCGGATAGTCCTGATTCCCGGAGAGAGTCGGCGATGGATAGTTCCCCAAGCCTGCACCAATGAGCAGCGAGGTCCCCCATCGATATCACTCCGTGTTATCACGCCGAATGGACAATTGAAGAACCATGCCGTTTATCTCTCAGCATTACAAGTCTGTGAGTTAGCAAGTCCTACGGAAAAACTGCAAACAGTTGAGTTCAGAAATGACTCCAGAATGAGCTCAGCTCGATGGAAACTCGAAATCGAGTTTTCATCAATCAACCGATCCGATGTCGGGTTCGAGTTTCTTTCAACACAATCTTCCCCTCCTTGCCGGAGATTCCACCACGTCTTCCATTGGTGCCAATTTATTACTTCAAAGCCGCGGGAGGCTCTCGAACGAGGAACTCCTCTGCGTGAAGTTTTGTTCAGCACCATCAGAAGGATGACGATTACTGATCTTTGTATACTGTCCTGTCTTCCGGCCTCCCCTCCCGGCTTGCTGGCGTCCAAAGTTCACAAGTCCACCATCGTACCCGGGCACGGGGGTTAAATTAGGCAGGACATGCTGCTGTTTACTGAGAGTGCCATCCCTCCGCACGGTCTTGGTTCTATTTATCGTCCACCTGGTTTCACCGCGAGCAGGCTGTGGACCCCGCCATGCCTTGCATCCATGTCCATGTCCGAATTATACTACGACGACTTCGCCAGCGTGTGCCATGACGGTATAAGCTTCGGGAGTTCACTCGGAGACCTCATTTGCGTAGACCTCTGAGGATCGTTGCATCATAAACGTCATGACAGTTTTCAACAGAGCGTCGGTCTCCCCGATTGGGTCAGATGAGCCGCAGATTGCTCCCAAATAGTGCCCGTGACATAAGTTTGTGGCGAGGAGGGGTGAAATTTAGTCTATACTGTGACGTGAATATCATTTCGTAACAGTTGCAGACGCACGTCTAGAGGCGCATGGCAATCTCCTGGAGTACAGTACAGGTTGTCCGCAGCTCAGCAAGATGAGGCCACGGTTTGCAGAGCTGTGATGTGATGCCGGTCCAACTTCCGTGTTTGAAGAATTTCCCCGTCCTTCAAACCAGATCGCAGAATCGCATTCAAGGTTGGCCTTCTCGCCCGCTACTCGAAGGGTGCGGACTTACCATTGCAGGTGCTTGGCCTGTGCTGCGACGGAGTCCAGTTGGAGAGAATTCCTCGAGCCGATCATGAAATTCGCTTCTTCATCCGTCCCTCTCTCGTCGTTGTGCAGGCTGCATAGCAAAGCACGTACATTTCTCATGTTCTGAAAGTAGTTGTATCCTCCCCAGCCCGATCGTTCTTGGGCAGCAATGGCGCACATTCAAAGGTGATTCCAGCTGCTCACAAGTTGCGAGAAGATTTCGACAGGCGTTGCAATCATGCTTGGACAGCATCGACGACATAGCCTGGGTTATTGAATCCTGGCTCTCAGTCGGCCTCTCACCGGAATTCGACCGTGCATCAGTGTAGGAAATAGTTTCTCACATTTCATGGAATACTGTAGTACATGAAGGAATAAGGCTGACTCCAGTCCGACAATGTGACGAGAATCGACTAATAGTAATCTACTCAATCTGATCCACCATCGATTAGCAACTCCCGACTTTCGCTTCAATTCGACGATATCGAAATCCCATACAACATCCCGATCATCTCGACCAGCATGATGAGATTCGCAGGAGCAGAAGCTCCAGTGCGGGAATGTTGGCGCAGCGGCTTGAACGCCATCTGGCACTGAGTGAGTTGACATTGTCGTGAAAGTTTCCTTATATCGTGAGGTCAGACGGATTGTAATTGCTCGCCAGGCTACAAGCGTACTCTATTTACCAGGTAATACATTGTGGTTAGTTTAACACATGTAACCAAGTTAACCGCTCTACTAGGTTCCCTTCTCATGATGGGAGGTTAATGGAGCGTCAAGTAAAGACTTCTTTGTTCCTTCCTTATTGAGTTCGTTGGTTTCATTTAGCTTCTATTACTCCGGAAGTTAACGGGAGAGTGCATGACTCAGAGGAAATATATTATTGATATGAGAAACTGTAGGCATTGCTTAATAGATATAATTGTCTATATATTTGATATTTTTAAGTGCTCTCACTTAGCAGAAATTCCAAGAGCGTTGTATATGTGATGATTCTCGAAATGATCAACAACTATGTCATGTATGAAAATGATTTAACTTTTTAAATGCAATAATACATATTTACCATCTTCATGAGATTTGGGTTACTCCGATCATCAAGATATCACATGTTGGGTTGTACTTATCAATTATTGTCATGATAATTTCGCATTTGAGTAAAAATTTAGAAATATTTCCAGACTAAAATTCTTTGGACATTATTCTCTATGTGTCTATGTAAATTATGTGAAGAATGAAATTGAATGGTTATATTTTTACATAGCATAACATGATTGTGTAAAGAAATGCAAGTAAGGAGACAAATATTTCAGGTTCATGGAACTAAGTTCAGGGTAACAACACACAAATTCTACTCTACCTCTTACATGGTAATGTTAATTGTAATCTAATCATTGGAAGTATGATTAATCATGAACTTTTAACAATCTTTACCCAATGTAAACAATAGTTAACTAGAAGATGAAACCAACAGAATAAAACGGAGAAAAAAATCATTGACAAAAGAGTGAAACAAATATGCTTCATATCATTTAGTCTATGTAAAGAAAACACCCTAATACTCTTATTAACTATAACTTAATATATAACTAATGACTTTTTCCATAGTATGTAATTAATTAATCATACTTCTGTTAGAGATTAATTCATATGTGAGCTAGTTATCATACATTAGATTCTATCATTGTATAAAAAATACTCCAAGTGATATTTATTAGAATATTTAGTGTGTAAAACCACACTCAACAAATACTTGGTCAGTCTTTGGCTAGGTCCACTATAGAATATTAAGAGTTATTCAAACAACCAGAGATAATTTTCGGGTCGAGCTACATGTAGCTCATCGTGTCATCCGAAGCATAAACCCTACACCCGGATTATAGGTTTACCTTCAGACTTGAGTTGTCACTAAGAATCTCTCTTTAATTCATGTTTTGGGGATAATGATCTCCAAAATGTATATTATTAATAAATGGTAAATTTTAGAAACAAATATAAAAAAATTACAATCTTTAAACTAGAGTTAACTTAAACTAAATCATAATCAAAATATGATGTAATAAAAATATATAAAGGTAATCAAAATTATAAATATATTTTACTTGTGCTCCTCATGCAAAATTTTCATAATAACACAATGTCTCTTTCTACTTTTCAAAGAAATAAAGTCATCAATGCATTATCTTGATTAAATTTATCTTCAATCTTGATATGAGATTTTTATCAAAAATAATATATCTTTAAAGTGATATTTAATGTCAATATATTTCATCTTGCTATACATCATTTGATTTTCAACAAGATGTAATGCATTTTGACTATCATAATGCAGATTGTCAAATTCATAATTCAATTATATCTCCATGATAATACTATTCAATCAAATAGATTTTTTGTTGTTTCTAGTGTTATTACATATTTAGCTTCCGTTGTGAATTCAACTAAATATTTTTGAAAAATAAATTTACAACTAATGCATCCATCACCAAATGTGTTTGTATGTATGTATATATATATATATATATTTTTAGATTTTCTATTCTTTAGATCATGTCCATATGTAACATCAAAGTAATCTAGCAACATCTAGGATAGGTTAATAAATCATTACAGGAAAATTTATCATAATATTTAGTACTCTATAAATATCTACGAACCATTCACTAATTCTCAATGCACATCTCTTGGATTTGTTATGTACATATTCTTTTTGTCCATAGTAATACTATGTATTGTGCACAACATTAAATACAAGACCTTGTCCATAATTTTCTTACTTTACTTTTCAATATCATAGATTTATCATTGAACTGCAAAAATTTTGAAATATGTTATCAAAGGCATATATATCACTGTAAAATCTGCCATGATAAACTTGTCTAAACACACTTTGACACCCACTAAAAGTATTTGTCTTGATTCAACCATGCTCTTTCCTTATTCAAATCTCAACGAACATCTATCCATAATATACTCTTGATTAATCTAAATTTTTTATAGACTTTATCTAGTTCTTGAATCTATAGACAAAACTAATTTTTCTCTAAAATGAGCATGTCATTTACTATAAATGCTAGAATATTATTTCTCCATTCAGATTCAAAATCTCATTTTCAGAATCTAAACTTTCATTTGAAATAAAATTTATATCAGATTTGAGAGGATAAATGGCAATGCATTTTTTATTAATCATATTGAATTATTCCACACAAATCTAATAAAGAGATCAATCTCGCAAGCTAGTTGAAAAGGAAAGTTTCTTGGAAGAATATTTCAACAATCCATATTATATTGATCACTATCTACTTTGTTTGGACATTCCTTAACTTTGGTAGATGCAAAGTGCCTTAAATTTTTTCTCATCAGAGGCTTATAAACATTACATTTTTTAAGTATATTGCTTCGTTAAACGTCCGAGTGCTTAGTATGGTAGAGTGGACTGTAAGAGATACCCGATATTCTTGATTAAACCAGGAGTACAAGTATTTCATCAATCGAGTATTTCATTTCATGGTTGTGATCATACACATCACAATAGGTTGTGAACTGTCTCGGGTAAATCTTCTCATCCCTTTCCGCCCTCAAAGCATGTATGCTTTGAGCATAACCATAAGCATAGCATATTATCTGAACCTTGTAAAGTATAAGAACTGCAATTTCTACTCATTGATACCAGATTAACAAGATTCCGAGTTGAGAACAGATAGGTCTCATCAAACATAGTTCACGTGAGTGTACTTCATAGCAATGCTATCATGGGGGCGAGAATTGTCTCCTAATATTATTTCCATCCCATTTGAATGTTCTCATATCATAGATGCCCGGTGGTCCATACTGCAAGGGTCATGAGTTACTTACAACACATAAATTATCAGTAAGCGAACAATTCCAACTCAGTTACCTGGCAGTGTTCAGGTACTATATTCGGATCTCAAGCTTGGCACACATATCAGGCATGTCCCTCGGGTGTGTAACTTGACTACTTCTAGGGTAGTGCAGCGGATGTAATGCATGGAACAGGTCACGATTGAAATGAAAGGTTTATACTTTGAACACAATAATGGAAGTATAGCTGAAATAGAAACTACGTCCAGCTCTTTCAGGATTCGAAATTTCAGTTAAATTCAAGGTATGTACATTTCACACCAAGTGTGACCTCGACAACCAACTTACAATATTTGAGCTCCCAGCTCTCAAATGACAGCACCGTGGCCTGTCTCAGACAAAGTGTCCTGCCAGGCCTCGTTCCATGGTGGGGAGCTGCCTACCATATGCCCAGCCCGAGATCCTAAGAAGTGGATGATGGGCTCAGGACCAGGCTGCCTCCACAATGCACTGCAGGGGATGTAGTGACTGCAAGGGCGCATAAGGATCCAATCGAATAATATAAGTATAAATGATTAATTTGAATTAGGAATCAATAAACTCTAAAAACTCGGTGACAAAACATCTAAAAAGAACAGAATTCAAAGAAACATGGGCTTCTGCTAGGCCTAAAAGTCCTTGCGGTGGGAGTCTTTCATTCGGGCATATTAATGAGAGATAGACATACATAGCAACATCATATGAATACATTGACCTATAATAACTCGAGGAATACCTCACATTTAGAATGCAATGCTGGAGATACTCTGCCTGATCTTTCTAAAGAGCCACCCTCGTCCCCTGCTGAGTTCGGCATTGGACCAACTCTCCGGAAGAATAATACTAATGCTACTAGACAAACTGAGTAAAGCCACTGCCTATCAAACTGAGCACTGACTAAGAAAATATACCTTCGGAAGAAGAAACACATGTTCAACAGAGGCCATTTGGCCCATAGTTGTTGGCATCGATATAGAGCAAAATGAACAGGCTTGAAAACGATGACGATATCTATCGTCTATAAACGAATTTGAGAACCGACGTTCGTGAAGCCATATCCAAACTCCACAGTCACTCCTTCGAAGGTAAAATTGAAGTGATAATCGTAATTACTATCCTATTCTTCAGTCGAAAGTGAGCTCGCATAAGATTTTCTTTCAGGCCAAAAACCTCCAAGACTGTCGACTGCACCAAATCGCGGGTTGCATTTCAATCTACGTGCAATCTTTGCTTGCTGTCTTCTTGATACTAAGGATCCTACAACAAGATATGGTCATCCACTAGAACAAGGCCGAAGTCACCACAAACGTGACAGAAAGACCTGGCCGTTCAAACTGGAAAGCATATCCCCTCCTAACTGCCCCCAAGGTTCCTTGGGCGAGAAGGTACAAAAAAGGCAACATGAAAACTTGAGAAAAGTGTCTGAAAGGTTGACACAATACTAGTAAGCCTGATAGAGACCCAGCAATGATTTTTCTCGTTCTTGCGTCCTTTTCCTCGCAGCTTCTCTAGCAGCTAGTGCGGCAGCCTCTTCACCAGAAATTGGCCCTCTTTTCTCCTCCCTCTTCCTCTTGCCTACCTCTAAGGAAGATGCTACCCCTTTGCCCACACCAACTGGTTCTTGTTTCTTCACAACAGGTCCAACAAGGGCACTGGTTTCCTTGCCAGCAGATGACAAAGATGCAGCATCTCTGCTTTTCTTCGTCGTGACGCTCGATACAGCTTGACTTTGGTAATCTGCCTGGATAATTTGAGGCGCTGAATTTGAAAAGCTTCTCAATCCCTTCACAGTATCTCCGTCACTTGCTGTTTTTCCATCCTGAGACGCTTTTAACGCCTCTTCTTGGGTTGTCCATTTTCCTGCATAGAAAGGGAAGGAACAATGAATTCTGGTGCAACGATTAACGGAAAATATGGGATAGAAAATAAGAATAAAGGTTAAAGACAATGTGCGCGACAAAAAGGTGTACATACCCAAAATGTCGCTATAATATAGGCCGGAATTGGGATCGTAGAAATACCCTGTTGCAGCATTGAAATGATAACCCGTTGCTTCATCAAATGTCCATTCTGCACTCACATCACCAAAAAAGTTCATGATTTAGTGGCATAAAGGTAAAAATATTTGCATATCCTGTAACAATAACAATGTAACCAAAATGAGTTAGGTCAAGACTTTGTTAGAAGAAATGAGGCTAAGAGGCAGTGCTGACCATTCTCAGAGGTCGCGCTGCTTACTCCAGAAGAATCATTGACGGCCGCAACTTCAGATGTCCCTACATTTGCAGCTGGTCGGACCTCTGCTTCTACAGTAACATGAGATATTTCAGCAGCTACATCTGCCCTTCGAATGGCCGCAAGGTCTCTTTCATAACTCTTCCGTGCTTGCTGTTCACAGGACAAACCGAGATTATCACTGCCAGCACGGAAAATCTTTGACCGGTTCGAGGGAACAAAAGTACATGCAAAACATCCAGGACTTCAACTAATATGGAGGAACCAATTAGGTTGACTGGCCAACCTCAAGTTGGCATGTAGCTACCATCAATCCACTGCAAGAGACCAACAACACTTTTCTACGCGATTTTCATGACCACCATCTACTTGACGGGACAAAGTTGCAGTTTCTTCCTTCAACTTCCTCTCCTTTCCACTACTAACAGTTAACGTGCGGAAGTCATGAAGACACACCAGTTTACCGCAGCGGAGCTAGTTGTTCGTTCTCATGCTGGAATTGGCGGAACCATGTTTCCAACTCCTGATGACTTTCCAAGTTCAATACATCAATTTTTGGGTGAAACATCAAATTGGATGATCTTCTATATCTAGTGAACGGAAATATAATGACCAGTCTTCGAGAAGAACACAACAGGAACTTTGACTGAGAATTCACAGTGCAGGTTTACAAATGTACTTGTCCATTGTTCACTTCAACACCAAAAAGAAACCTCCAAACCGACTGCGGTGATCTCCGTCATGCAAATTGAATTCTTCTAAGACAGCTCTCACATTTTACATGCAGTGCCAGCGTCCGAGTTGCAAGCATACTCCAATCTCAGATGTTTGATGATTTCCACACAACACTCTCATAAATTTACGCATTCCATTCACTCAATAATTTGGTCACCAAAAAAATTGAACTCCCTTACCGCTTCAATTTTCTCCAGGTCTTTCGCAGCTTGCAGCTTCTCCTTCTCTTTAACAGCATTATCTTTTCTTATAGCCGTAAGCTTTTTGGCGACGTTTTCCTTGTGCCGCTGGCCGAATTCGTGAGTTCGAATGCTCGTGGAGTTGTTCGCAATGTATATCTTACAGTAATCACACCACTTATTACCTTGACTCACCCAGTACTGCAGTTAACAAACAAAACATTCAGTACCGTTTTATTGGTGGAATCAGAAAAGGTAGCAGAAGGTATCAGCTCCGTCAGTATTACATCAAGTAAAACTTTGATATAAAAATTTTCTCACAATTTGTTATTCGTTAGTCACACCGAACACTTGAAAGTCAGCTACTACTCATCTCTTTGTACAAGTCTTGGGCAGCCGAAATGACAAAAAGGAAATGTTAAACGACAATTCACAAATGTCATCCTCAATTCTAAGCAGTCTTCGGATTGGCGAACCACAATGTCCCTCGATTATCTCTAAGCATCCTTCAAGATTTGGAACTCATGATTACTTCAGGAACCCCACCGGGTAGAGTCCCGTTACGAACTTTACTCCTGCGTGAAAACCCTGGAAACCTAGCAACGATTTCGAAGTAAATATGCTCTGACCCACTTGATGGAAGAAAATTTGATCTACAAATCACAACGAAGGGGCGGGATTGTGTAGCTTGCCTCCGTCATGGCTCCTGCTCGCAACTTTCGAACAAAAAGTACCCGAGGGACAACAACGTGCTGAGAAGGCGATATGAAACCTTTGTATTTGATCACTTTATGACCTGCGTCCCCACCGACGAGCTAAACACCACAAGCGCCGAGGTAAAGACGGGTGCAAAAGGCAAATCTCCGCATCTGCAAAAACAACGAAAGTTCCTCCCTCGGCATCCGTCTGGAGTCGTGATGATCATAAGCGAGCATCATACTCGAAGCTCGTCTTCATGTGCGCTAAAGCAGACTGAGCAGGCCTTGGGGACACCTCAGGGGACATCGATGCGGTTGTCACCAAGACAGGCAGCTGCTGGTAATATCAGACTCCGGAGCACCGCCAACAATCCTTCATCCAGTCTGCAGTCAGTCCATTCTCAGAACCTCAGCTCTACCCGATGCTTCTGTCCGTTCATTGCCAGACTTGGGCGAGAGCCCAGTGCACATTCAAACCTGCGCCGATGAACCTGATTCCCTCATTCTGCCTGCGGTCAACTTTCTTGCCAATTCCTCGTTCTCACTTTTGCGCAACATGTGTCAATGCAGACTTACCACGCAATGATAGCACATGGTCTAAACGCCTACACTGCACTACATTCCAGCCGTTTACTTGGTCCAATCCAATCCCCCGTCGTGCGATCCAGTGCTCGAATAATTTCCGACTGTCCTCGTGTTGGCCGGGCCCTCGAGGTTTTCTTTGATGGGTCTTGCAAAGTCGTACGAACTTCCGTCGCATTTGCTACTTCGATTATTCTGTCGCTATTTGAGGATAACCTTTCCATTCGATCAAGTCTTTTCTTGGCCTTGTTCCTCGACACTTTTTGACATTTCCAGGAAGAAGACAGTTAGGAGAGTGATACGTCCACATCTTCAATTTCGAACAGAAAAGTAGTCCATGGATCTCTCTGCCTTTGACGTAAAACCTCATACGAAATATTGATACCTCACCATGGACCTTGTATTTCTAATCATTTGTGCATGTGGTTGTATCTTCGAATCCTTGAAGTTTCACCATTCCTACATGAGGTTCCGGGAGACGAAGGCGGGAGTCTTATTATAACTCAAAGTCACAGCCGTTTCATGACATCACACTTGGCAACAAAGATGAAGCCCAATTATCAATTTCCCAGCCAGCGTGTAGATAATTAACCCGAATCTTCTCACATGAAAGCATATAATTCGGGACTAAAACCTGAGCTTGTTCTGCCTCTATTTTACTGAAGTCTTATGCTGGGGATGATTACAGTCTCCTTTTATCTGGTTTATGCAACTACGCAATATGTTGATACCCAATGATTACGTTCAAAGGGTGTTGCCGGGACTAAATTTTTTGCCTTTTCCGAGATAAGACCGAGTTGACTCAAATCCTCGTCTAAGCATTAAGAAAGGGAAAAATAAAGAAAAATAGAAATGATAATCTGGTCTAATCATGGCTCACTCGAAGCCAAGAACGAGATCTTTCTATTGAAAGATCACTAGAGTTAAAACATGAGCTGTCCTTTTGGCTCCACATGAATGCACATTTTTCTCTTTGCTTCATGATCTGTGGACAAAGTTTATAAAACTTCGACCTGGGCGTGCCATTCGGGATGGTGAGGTCGTCTCAAATATTTTTTATTCAGACATAAACCCGAATCGTTTCCTTCTCCTTTCCCTGCGGCCGCGAAATTATATCAATTGAAGACTCATTCACTGAAAAAACCACCATAAACTCAACGACACCAAAGAACGTGGTAAAAATTGATAAACTCGTTTGTATACATTTTTTTGAGAAAATTATAAAGCCATACTTTTTTGTATTACTCGTTACAAACATCGATTAGCTATTAAAAGACCAAATTTTTTTAAATGAGACCGTATCCGGAAAGGGAGATTAAACGACATCCAAAATCCATTTTTTCACATGACGAGCTCTAAAACATTCAAATAAACCATAGGTAGCAGAAGACTGCCGCACTTCGTCTCGCTTGGCCTTTTTCTTTGTCTCTTGGTGGGGTTCCATAGAGGCGAGAAGAGGCGTCTCCTGGCCAGAAAAGAAAGTCAGAAAATCGTGAAAGGGATTATAAATAATTGGAAGCATATTCCCGGGTCCCTCGTCGTTATGCGACGGTGCTTGCTCGCTTGCCTGCCGCGCCGCGAAGAGAGCAGCAGAGCTTCGTGAGTCGCAGGAGTTTCTCCTTCAGAGGACGTGGACAAGAAGGCGCGTCGGACTGCGGAATAATTAATTAGTGGAAAGCCAGGTGTTGCTAACTGATGCCGCCTGACTGAAAGCTGCGAGTCTGACCCAGACGTCGCTGGCGTGAAGCAACTGCGTTCACCACGTGGACCGCGAGTCGCTGGCGAGCTTTCCAGGCTGAACCGCGCGGTCTGAACCGCGCGTAACTGACCGCGGGGGTGGGGAGCGTTCGGGGCCTGGGCCTGGGCCCTCGCTGGCAGAGAGCAGAGCGGGCCAAAAAGGAAGAGCGGAGCTAATCTTCTGGAAAGAGCTCGCACTGTCTCGCCTCTCTCAGTGTGACTCTTCCGGCAGCAGCAGAGCGCTGTCTCTCGTCCCTCGCGTCCTTCATCGATCGATTTCTTACGTCAAAGGGAGATTCAGCGTGTACCCCAGGTGTGTGTGTGTCTCTGTGCGCGAGTGTGTTTGATGCGGATCTTGTGTTTGCCAGATCGGTGGAATGGCTGGTTTCTCGCGACTATTCGAGGTTTGCGTGTCGTGAGATTGGTGGGAAGTTTGGTTCAGACCCGTGTATTTTATTTGAGATTCGTATGTGATGATCTTTGAGATCGATCGAGTAGGTCTATGGCTCTGTTTCGTTTTAGTCGCTGGGAAATTGAGTTTAAGCTGGAAAGTAGTACTTTTTTGCTCTGTCTACTGGACGGAGCGGGCTGAAAGTATGAGCGTTGTTCCCAGCGTCAATAATTGGATCTGGTAGCTGTACCGTCTTGTGTTCTGAAGTGCGCATTGGCTCTGTTAATTTGCAGATTAGCGAAAATGAACGACTCAGAAGTATCCAGGCAGGTCCAGCAGATGGTCCATTTCATTCGGCAAGAAGCCGAGGAAAAGGCCAATGAAATTGCTGTGTCTGCTGAAGAGGTACTTCTCAATACTGTTGGTGTGGCGTATGAAGTCATATGGAAAACCCTTTTTTCGTAGAATCGTGGAGTTTCATGTTGGCTGAGTTTTAGTCAGGTTTGAACTCCGAGTAGAGTTGAAGGACATTGCTGCACTGACTTCTTCGTGATATAAATGTGCAGTTTGTTGGCATCCTGCCTAACACAATTCAGTATTTTTTCATCCCGTATTTACTCACCATTGGAAACTGTTTAGTGATAGGACAGCGTGAAAGCAACTCGTTGGCAGAGGATGTTTGGTTAACATAGAGTAAACAGCACTTTTCCCGTCTTTTTTCTCTCTTCTGTTCTCGGCTTTCGGCCTACTTTGCAATAATGAGCCTTAAAACATTGAGTGCCCGTGGGGTCCATATTGGGTTCAATCAATATGATGAAAGCCTTCGATCCCGTGACAACCTCATAAAAAAATAATACGTCGTCTGGGGGCTTTGTCCAACCATGCAGGAATTCAACATAGAGAAGCTGCAGCTGGTTGAGGCTGAAAAAAAGAAGATTCGACAGGAGTACGAACGCAAAGAAAAACAAGTCGAAGTGCGCAAGAAAATGTATGAATCTACCTCCTAATCGGGAAATTGGGCTGGACAAATTAATTTTCTAGCTCTCCAGTAACTTGACTTATGTGTTGAATGAAGCGAGGAACGTAAAGGTTTTGCTCTTGTGTAGTTTATTGCTCTCTGGTCGTGTGGTACTAGCTGCTCGATTTGGTCCTTCAGCTAGCAATTTCGTGTGTAGAATGGGATCCGGAAGTACTTGACAGTTTTCTTTGGTCGTCGTCGGAGTGAAGATATGCGGATCTTTTCACCACGTTGGATATAGTTCTGGTAATCAATATTCGTTTTGTAGAATGCGCTTGACACTTTCCTTTGTTATGGGCTTGTAGCGAACTCGTTTTGTTAGGGATATCAGTAGCTCGAGCTAGGCAGCGTGCCTGAATTTCGTCTCTCTAGGCTCAATAGCCACAAGCCTGGTGACTTTGTTATTGCATAGTGAATGCTTCTGACATTGTCTCCTGTCGACTAGAAGGAGTGAACTGCTTAAATATTTGACGGGTTGGTTTGAAGTTGTATGGCTGACTGTATGCACGCTGTCGGTAGCCAGTCAACTACTCCGACGATGAGTTGACCCAGCTTGTTGATAAGTTAGCAAGTGCTAAAATGATGAGGAGTTTGTTCTGATTTCGAACAAAATGCGCTGGGCGGCGTGATACCCTGGATTGTTTGAGTGCCTTACTGGCCAGGGAACTTCATCTGGTAGTTTGAGCTCCAAGTCCAGGCTCTCATCGTTATTCTTGATTAATCTACAGAGAGTACTCGACGCAGCTGAATGCATCACGTTTGAAGGTACTGCAAGCCCAAGATGACCTTGTGCGGTCCATGAAGGCTGCCGCAGAGAAGCAGCTTATCACCGTTAGCCACCATCACGAAAGTTATTCTCGTCTTTTGAAAGACCTCATTGTGCAGGTGCATTCCTCTTATGACTACATGAGTCCATCTGGTGCATTGAAAGTTGGAAGTAATTCTGATACCTACTTTTTATCGCTATTCTTTAGGTGCAAGTCATTTTTCTTTCTCGCACATTTCTGAGCTCCTGTCTTTTGTGGATGGAACTCACAGAATGCTAAGTCCGAACCGGCCTAGACTTAGAAGGTGTTTTGAGGTAAAGGACAACAGAACAAACGTATGTAGTTCAAGGAGGGTAATAACTGACTATACTTGATACAGGGCTTGTCTAGGTTGAGGGAGCCTTCAGTGCAGTTGCGATGTAGAGAAAGGGACTTTGAATTGGTGGAGCGGGTACTCGAACATGCAAAGCAACAGTACCGCTCGAAGGCGAAAGTTGACGCATGCGAAGTTGTTGTAGATAATCAAAAGTTTCTCCCTGGGCCCCCTGAAGCGGGCAAGCCCGGTCCTTTTTGGTAAGATCATCGGTTGAAAATTTCGGCCACGATGTTGGAGCTTTGATTGCAATTTTTGTTTGTCCTTATTAATTGAGGTCACACTTTTGGCATCTGTGAAGTCGCTGTTCTTCGATTGATGGAAAATTGTGTTTTCATTTTATGTTTTATATTCTTGTCTTGTTCGTTATGGATGACACCTTCGTGATCTTGAAAATGAGGTACTGGACTTTCTTCTTTAACTTACTTCCCAAACTGGTGACTATTCTACGCTGGCAGCACTGGTGGAGTTGTGTTGGCGTCACGGGATGGACGTATAGTGTGTGAAAACACATTAGACGCAAGATTGGAGATTTCTTTCAAGCAGAATCTCCCAGAGGTAAATTCTACCACCGATAAGTCTAGGACTTCCTACAGGTGTTTATTTTCCATTGCCTATCAACAGTTACAAAGTGTAGCTGGTTACATCGATTAGGCATGAGCAAACTTCACCTCTTTTTTATTCTTCTCCTTGAGAAGATTTCTTTCGGTGTAGCTTGTGGAGTGTGTCACTTACTTAGATGTGATTCAGTTTCCTATTTTGAGACGTTAGAAATTGAAGCATTGATGGGTTTATTTACTCAATAGCAGGGCAGTGGAGTCTCCTGCCTCGAGTACAGATTTCTTTCAGCTAAATCACCTTGTGGACCGTACCTTGGATTTTGCAGATCCGAAAGCAACTCTTTGGCGTCACTGCTCAGGCCTAATTCTGTTTATCGTTCATTGGTCGTCGAGAGAACTGTGGGTATGGTGGATCTTGCAAATCGGTATCGTGGATTGTATATGTGCTTGATACCGTTATCCATGTAAGACGAGGAGCAGGACAGTCGGCTTGTGCTGTATTTTGACCTATATATCATTGTGCGTTGCTTATCGTGGGGTACCAATCGAACTTTGTATGATGAAAGCACTTACCCAGTGTTTCTCGTCGTTCGAAGTTTATGTCACTGCTTGATATTTTTGTCTTACTCCTCATAACGTCTGAGTCAGCCGAGTCTTCATATTGAAGTTGGATTCCAGGTCTGACCATCTTTACCTCTTTCCAGCCGAACAAAGTAGTAAAGCTGTATATTATTCATGATTTAAGTCCTTCTTCACATGGATGAATAATTTTGTCTTAGACTTCCTATCCTTCTTCAGCTTCTTATAATATCGCAATCGGCGAAGCAAGGTTTGCCCAAAATATTTGTCTAAATCTCATGAAAGTCTGCATTTCTACATTTGTTTCGTCCAAGTAATATTATACTGGAGCTGTTTTCCCGTCACATTCATCCTCCTTTGTCTTATCACAGTACCGGTGTCCCGCTACGAGGTCTTGTAACCGTTTCCAGTACCCGTTTGAACCCGTTGTCCAACGGGTTCAAACGGTGTACTGGAAACTGCTCTTCACGAAATGTATGAAATGTTCTCTCGGCTGCCCGTTTTATTTCAATAAGTTTTCAACTTCGAATTGGCTGGCTCTGTTGCAAACTTTCTTGCATTGTTGGAGAAGAAAAGAAAGAAGCGGTGAAGAAACAGACTTGAATTATTCAACCGCACGAGGTAATTTAACGTGGGTAATTTTGCGTGGGCAAAGTGGCAACAGGTTTTTGGTGTAGGGAGTTCTGCTTCTTCTTGATTACAACGTATTGGATAGTATCTAGACTCGAGCCACAGCATCCTTGCCACTTACCTGCTATTTTTATAGCGGTGACGGAAATGCCACGCGTTGTGCCACTGAAAATGATGTGCAGATGTAGCAGTGAGACCATGAATACTAAAGCAGATACGCTGATATAAGACTCCGAACTGCCTGGCGTGTATGATCCTTCCATTACAGTTGTGCTAGTATGTGGGTATTTGGGTTTGAGGTTGGATGCACAGGAAGTTAATTTTGTTTTTGTCACAAAAAAGATGGAACTAGGGCACTTTTCATTGAGGCAAAAAACTCTTTCACGAATATATTGTAACATAAAGAACCTTCTTTCGCATCGAGATGATAAATATGTACGTATAGTAGGAACCTAATTGTTTGCAGGAAAGAGTACATCGTCGGAGTTTTCCTCACATATTCACTCTCTGCGGAATGATGTTTGTGGTGAGAAACTTCCTTTTACATATGTAGAATTGGAAAGTCTCTCTGTAAGATTCGACATAGTCCATGATATGAAGGATGTCTTATTGATACTCTAAATATGTCGTAGGAAAATCTAGATATTATATTGTTCCAAGTTACTTCTTGTTTTATGCAAAGGTACACACACGCACATTTTCCGATAATAAACTTGAACGCCGAGTTCTGTATGTGAAACTCAATGAAAATGATCTGTAAAGGTTCAGAACGAAGTGAAGAAATTGTGATTTGGTACATAATGCGACGGTATAAGGCAAATGATGCATTGGAACGAAGTAAATCATGCACAACAGTTCTTGTTAGGAGTTTTGCGAAGAATTCTAGCAGTGCACAAAGTGATGTTGCAAAGAAAATGAGGTACTTCGCGTTGATCATCATCAAATAGTAACAAACTGTATCAAAGTTCATGGATTTTTATTACTTATATTGTTTGACGAAAAGAAAACCACAATATTCCATGCTTAAGCATGCTTCATCGATGAAGCATGCTCATTGATGAATTTTTCAATTAGAGAACTCACCAATCCATTAAAATAGACTTCTACTTTTTGCTTTAGAATATTGCTTTAGATAGGTAGAATATTATTGTGAAATCTTTATGAGGATTAAGCTTGTTTTCACTAGAGTGAAGTGTAAAAACTTTGTCACATACTCATGATGTTTTGATGCACATAGATCTTCAGTACATCCCTGCATTAACGTTAGCCAATCATTCAATGTTTGATTTCTTGTTTTATTTTTATTTTTTATTAGTTAATTCCATCTCTTCTGATATTTACTTCTACCCTCAATCGATTGCACTTATTGAAAAGAATAGATTTACCTATTCTATTTTTGAAAACTCTAAATCAAAATCCTACACATCTCTTTGCTTTACTCTGTTTTTATCATTAGGTAATTTGAATGATAAACTTTGACTTGTTACTTAAAAGGTCTACACATACAAATGAATGTATCTTTTAAATTTCTCCAAATTTAATATGCTTAAGCTTTCATTGCATAAAAATATAATATCTATGATTCTTCAAAAAATCACAATCCTAGGATTTATAACAGTTTTTCATGAGAAATATTGAGATATTTGCTTGATGAGAATAAAATTAGGCGCCCGAAGCTAAATTGTTCAGAAGACAGAGCTCGGTCTAGCAAGCATACAAACTGAACTTTCTTACTTTTGATGCCATCAGCGCACCGAGTTATTTTTTCATTATCCCCTTTTATTTTCCTATTATTCCCAAGAAAGTGGTTCAACAGGGCCAGACTCTATGCAGCGATGCGAATGGCGAAACGAAGTACCACGAAGGTAACACGAAATCTGATTCACACACCCTATTCTGTTCATACTAGAATAGTTTCTCATCAAGCAATTTAACTTTGGATGGGGTCCCATCAAACAAATCTCTCAAGAAATATTATGTAAATAGTGATTAATAAAATAAATAAAATTATCTGAATTATTCTTGAGCATTTTGATATTACATAATATATGTTCTTTATTATTTATTATTCACATTTGTACTTATAAATCTTTATAATATTCATTAAATATTTTAAAATTTTATTTTAAGAAAAAAATTTATTAAATATTTTTTTTCCATGAGAATACCACATAAGAGAAATTTTTTATTGCGATATTTTATGGAAACAATTATTGTAGTGTTCGAGGTGCCAAGCTAGATCTTGTCTACTTAAGTAAATTTTTAAACAATAATCCACAAATAAACCAGACATGAAAGAATCCTAACACTTTCAATTTGGTAAATCTTATTAACTATTTTTTATCTAGAAATATTGTTTTTAACAACTTATCAATGATAAAAAAACATTTCTACGTGATTTGTTGATATATAAATTCTTAAGAACTTGGGTTTTTTAAGGTATATTAGTCTTATATTAAACCGTAGATATAACACTAAAAAATCTATCTGTTATTATTAGAGAGATTTGCTTGATGAGACACTTGCGGAAAGTAATTTGCTTGATATGACACCTCAGGTTTAGTTTTACCCGATGGGACCCCAACGATAGTGTGCCGTCGGACATAGATCTTGTAACTACAATTACTACTAGTTACAATGCGGGGATTACAATCAGAGATCAATCAATGATTATAATTTCTGGTGGATTATCAAGGTAACAAAGATCGATATTGCTCGAAGTGCAATTTGTTGTGCTTCAATTCTTCCGATCGCACCGATTCGCGGATTTCTCTATTGCCTCCCACCTGCACCCTCCTTCCGTGACCCTGCGTATGCGAAGAGGAGCTCGTACCGGAAAGTGGTCCGAGCTCAAGTCTCACGATCACCCATTTGTGGCGAACAAATAAACTCCGGATGAACATTTTGCTCGTCTCCTAGGGAGTGGTCGGATACAGAATGACAACATAAAAACAAGTGAGTGTGATGTAGTGCGAAGTCCACTCTGTTCGCGGGTGCAATTGATTCGTTGCACTCTCTCTAGTTGTTATTAGAACATGGGTGATGGTGCATCCTTCATGGGATCCCATCAGGTAAAATGAAACCTGAAGGCTCCCATCAAGCAAATTACTTTCCGCAGGGGTCCCATCAAGCAAATCTCTCGTTATTATTATAAGTTAGAATATCAGACTTGTAATCATTGTAATGATCTTATTACCAATGTATTGCGATCAAATGATTAAAAATATGTTTCTAATATGTTTGTATCATTTCAAAAGTTTTCATAATGGTATGATTTTGATCTATGATTTTCAAAAATAAAATGCATAATTTTATCATGTGTAATTAAATCAGATTTTTGATTATAATTAATATATAAATAATATAAATATATTAAAATAAAAGTGTTGTACAAAGCATTTGATTTTATATTTGTATGTACTCAAAATTGATACATCAAACTATTCTTTCTTTCATATTATATAATATTTTATTGATTGTAATGGTTAAAACTTATTATTATGCAATACTTTTGTTCTAAATGTTGGCATCCTAAATTATTGTTTATTTTCAAATATTTTATTATGGTCTCATGTTTACAAATCAAGACTTTTTTTGAATAGTTTTTTATTATTACATTATTGCAAAATTTTGATCATATTAATGCATTTTGAGGTGCAAAAATATAGATTTATCTAATGCTTATAATATTATTTGACTTAACAAAATTCTTCCAATGGATCTATATTTGAAAATTTAATATTTAAACATATTCAAGAATGAAACAAATATGTGTACATTGATTGCTTATGATGTTGCATCTTGAAAACTTTGAGTTTTCTTAAACTAATAAGATTAGATTAGATTAGATTAGAAATTTAATCTAATCATTTGTTCATGAGTATTAAAACAATTTGTTGTGAACTTCAACTCTCAAAACTTAGAATAACACTCAAAGCATAAAAAATAAAGACTTTATATTTCTCTTACAATTGCGTTCTAAAGTGGGAAAGTCTACATCGCCTTCTTCTTAAATAAAGTCCTTATTGCTTTTCTGTTGAAAAAGCTTTGCATATACTTTCTCTTGGTCAAAATCTGCATTGTCCGTGACAGCATCCCCTCCCTCCAAATGAGAATCACACGAGTTGTTATTATATATATATATATATATATATAAATATATGTTTACACAGGGTTCATGTGATATTTACATCATTGCAGTTTGATTTAGTGCTAGAGTTAATTCAAACGTGTTGGATCAAATGTAGTTGGCATTAGGTTTTGTTGGCTATTGACGATGAAATTTTTTGATCATTTTGGAAGTTGTAGCAAAATTAGTAGTTGGTTTCCAATTTTGCGTGCTTCCATCATAGCCTTGTCAATATACAAGTTATTTTAATCTTCTTCAATTGATAATGAGAGAGTCATGATTTTAAAAACTTCAAATTTTTCTTCTTCGTTAATTTTGATTGGTGGCAGAGATGCTCACAACTATTTTGGAATAGTCGATTCTCTATATAATTCAAGCAAGGAAATATGAAACATTCAATGAATTTTCATAGATGATGGCAGGTCCAACATGTATGCTATCTTGTGAACATGCTTACTCACAAAAAATTGTTTAAGAAGACGATGGTCAAGTTTGTCGCTCGGTTGACGACTCTTTAAATTGTAATGCAAAAATCATACTTTATTTGTCAACTTAAAATTTTAGTGATTGAATTTTAAATATCAAATAACTTTTTGAACAAATTAGGGTTCATTTATAAATTAAAGAGTAATTTTTATTCCAAAAATGAACGAAATAAAAAAACATGTAAGATGTAATTTTTTGTAATTCTTTCATTTCAATACATTCATGTTAATATCATATTAATGATACCAAATCTTGTAATCTAACTTATTGTAATAATGATCAAATTTTTCAGCATAATATTCATGTTATAATATGTTACAGGTAAACTGAAAAACACAAGAACGAGTAGGCAAGACACCAATGTAATGTGATTCATACTTTCAAAGCACTACGTCCACGACGGGATGCTCATGTGTGACGGATAATACACAAACCTTGGAATATAAATACTCCAGCAATGGCAAACCTTCTAGCTATGAGCTGAGGTTACTTCTTAACCGGAGTTAAGCTCAACAATCTTCCCCTTAACTTGTGTTAAGAAAATAGTAACCTAAGTAATCTATATTATTACTCTACGGATTGTTCTAAACAGAAACCTAACACAATGCTATTCTTTACCCAAGAGTCAATTAGAACTAATTCGTAGCCATAACAAGATACAGTATTTAACTAAAATTCTACGTATCATTGTAGCTAAAAACAAGCTAGCATAGAGATAACATAAATCTAGTCATCACACGAGAGAGTAATTATATAAAGAAAAATCTTCGGCTTTCTTCAGCTGAAGATATTATGCTAGCAAATTCTACCTGTGCTTTCATGCACAGGTTGAATGCACAACCAACATAGCCGCACTATGTTGACTAAAACTCTTCAAAAAAATAACTTTGACCAACTCATCAGTTGGATTGAGTATACGGTCAATTTTGACTAGCTCAATCACCAGACTTTAACTTCAATCTTAACTAACTCAATCATGTGATTAAAAACTCCACCAATATCAATGCTACTACTTGATCAATAACCACATAATGTTCAAACATCTCCACATCATACACTCATGTGTATGGTGGTGGAGGTGTTCAAAAAGTTTCCCTAGTCAATACGGAGAGTCTAGAAACTCTACCTGTCTTTCAATAATCTAGCCTTCATTGAAAGAAACATCCATACTAAAAAAACCTTAAAGGCTAGTAGATCCCATAGCTTGTGGACCGTAAGCATCATAGTTTGTCATTAGATGATCGTTCTCTTTGGGATCAAAGTATTCGGCATGATTCACCATAATTGAAAACAAGAGTCAAAGATACGCAATGTATGACATATTGCAATCAAATGTTTTTCTTGCATGTTTCACTGTGAATCTACAAATCAAGTGTTGTTGGAAACTGAATCATCAAGACTATTCATTCAATTTTAGACCGTGTGACAGTTCTAGCTGACAATCAATGCTCTACGATCATACAAAATTTTGGTGACCAACCACGCAATTACTTTCTTCATTTGTCTAATCGCAAGCCTCGTATCAAACTACATCAACCACTTTCCTATCACTATGAGAGGCGAGAAAGGAACAAAGATCGATACAAAGATAACAATTATAATCACGGCACGCCACACCGAACATCGTCTTGCCTTGCCCTGGTCCATTCTCTCTCTCTTTCAAGATCGTTCACGTGTTTTTGAATCACATGATGCTGATCCAACATCTAATTCCAAGATGGATTGCTATACTATCAAGGTTTACTTTGTGATATTGAAGATCCATATCGATTCTGAATGCTCCAATCTCGACACAACTCTGCATTGACGAAACACTTTGGTTACAAAGAAACTATAAAGCTGATATATAATGACTTCTGACAGTTCAAAATGTGAAATACCGTATAGAATTATATCACAACATGTGACACCTGCTCTAGATCCAAGATCCTCTATTATCGACCATATGGATTATCTCAACCGATGTCAACCTCATGCACATTTTATGATTTCAAGAAATTGGCCTTGGAAAAATGATCAAAAATAGCTCTTGTTTAGGTCAATATAAGGTTAGCATCTTGCATATCTTAAATAACCAGATATTGATAGTTGGACTGACATTAATGCAACATGACGAGGAAAAAGAGTATTTATTTCTTTATGTAAGTTTTGCGGGTATATATCAGAATCAGTTTCATTTTAGTTACTTCGAAGGAGGATGTTATAAGTCCTTGTACAAACTTCAAACCTATCATTTTAAACCTTCATTAGGTATACAAAAAAAGTATTGTTTGGGATGTAGAACTACTTCAATATTGAAATTGCAATTTAAGCACATATGCCAAACAATATGAAAGTTAAATTCAATCACTCAAAACTCTTTTACATTCAACAGATTAGTTTCACATAGTTTTCAGTTATAGTGATATTTAGTTTAGTTCTATTATGCATCATTCTCATCTCTTGACTACTTCAAAGTTGAAGCTATCTCCATTGGAGTTCAACACATATAATGGAGTGAGTTACAGATCTAGATGACAAAGGTATCATATTTGGAAGCATATTGTGTAACTTATTTAAACCGTCGGTATCTATTGCTAGTCAAAGAGAGTTGGCTGGTAGAATTCATAACATAAGAATTCCATTAGTTACTGGTATAGATGCTCATGAATTATATGATTTCTAGCTTGCATCGTGATGTTACTTTAGAGTAGCACCATTTTGGTTTCATCCTTGTAAGTTGATGTGATTTTCCTATTTGTATGTTGTATTTCTTGGGTTATTATATATATGTACATTAATTATTCTAAAACCTTCATTCGAACTATATAATATATATACATACATACAATTATAGAATATAATGCAAGAGTAATGCAATTTGGGTCGCCGTTATAATCTTTTACGGAAAAATGACTCAATGATTAGGAAGTCCTCCAAGGGAGCATCCTGTCAGCATTGAAGGCGCCCCCTTTTCTCATTCAATCCACGCAGAAAACAGCGGAATTTATAGCCGAAAACGCCGGGAACTCTGCGGAGACTTGTCCGACGTGTCACGACGAACGACGCCGAGGGGTTTATGTCCGACTGCGCGGACCGCGAAAGCGACCACTGTGGTCCGGACTTAAGAGTCGTGGTGAGGAGGCCAGAGAAGATGGCAGGCCAAGGGATGAAGCGATGCATCAACTCCAAATGGGCCAAACGCGAGTCGCAGTCGCTTCCAGTCGCAGTCGCAGTCGGCAAGACCGGAGTCGTCGCATTTCGAGGGCAGAGGGACCACCAGCGAGCAAGCCATCGACGATTCGCGCTACCTTGCGTTGCCTTGCGTAGCGTGGCGTGGCGTCGCCATGCCGCCATCTATCCAATTGCCATCGAGAACATCCTTCGGCATGAGTCGGTGAGAAAGGTGTGCATGAAAGAGATTCTGTCTCCGAGTCCGACATTGGTCAGCGTGCGGATTTCGCCCGCAGAAGAAGTGAAGCATCGCTTGGAAGGGAATTGCTGTCGAGGTTTTGTCGACAGTCTGGAATCTGTCAGTCTCCCGCGAGAGTGTCACGGCTGTAGGATTCTATGGCGAATTTGGGGGCTGTGAAAGCTCACTGCCTACGCGGCTCTTGTGATTTTTTCTCCCCTGCGAAATGCTCCCGTGTAACACATACGAGGTCTCGCCCTCGCGTGGAGCAGCTCTCTGGTCTCTTCGCACGTCATTTGAATTCGGGGATTTTTTCTCAGAGAAGATTTAATTCATCCAGCGGTGACCGCTGTAAGCGCCTTGTTTCTCCCCGAAATGGTTCCATGGCTCAACAGGGCGATTCTGGCTTTGCACGGGATGAGCCTGTCCATGTTAGTCGCATTCCGGAAGGAGAAGCTGTGAGGCAAGGTTCGTCCCCCAAGAAGTTGGAAGCGGAGCACTGGGAAGTAGTTCAATTTCAAGCGGTAGAAAAGAAAAGCAAAAATATTGTCGCCTTTTATCTCGCCTCGGGTTTGCTGGCTTTAGGTCTTTGCTTCTCCTTCTGCAAGCCCGCAATGGCTAAGATTGTTGAAAATCAGCCGACGGTGACGGCCAAATTGAACGAGAAAGGCGAAGTTGAAGTACAGGACAGGGCATTGGAGACCAGTGGAGAGGAAGGTGACGAGGTTAGCGCAGAGAAAAATGGAGAAAAGGCGGATGATTTTGAACCGGTTTTTGGTGAGGGATCTGACCTGACCTCTGATCCAACCGAGATTCTTCTTCGGAGCTATTTGGAGAGGCATCCGAACGACTTGAAAGCTCTACAGGCTCTTCTTTACATGCGTTTGAAGAAAGGAGAGATAAATGCTGCACATGCTGTGATCGACAAACTCATAGAATTGGAACCCGATCAGCTAGAGTGGAAGTTTATAAGAGCTCAGGCCTTCGAATTCGTTGGTGAGTTGGAGCAGGCTCGTCAAGCTTTCCAAGAGATTATTGAGTTGAGGCCGTTATCAGCCAGAGCATTGCAGGTGCGTAGATCTTTTACGCCTACAGTGGCAATTACATGGAAATTGCTGACAAGGGTTGAGGGGGGTACATTTGGAATGCCTAATATATTTAAGTGCAGTCAGCATGATCCAGACAGTGACGGTTGGTCAGCTACATTCTTATATATGCTATATAGAAAACCTCCACCTGTAAAACTATCCTTTAAACTTACAATGCTTCGTTCTTATCGGGGGTTTAAGGTTTATGGGAAATATTCGGAGTGTTGATATCCACTCTTCTACGAACAGATTCCTGATTTAATTGTTCATTTTCGAGTTCTAAACTTTTTCTTCAAAGTTCGTCATCGAGGTTTGAGACATCTGTAGGAAATTTTGGGATTTGTGCGTAGAAGACTTTGAGCAAGGAGTTGGTGTGCCTTCCTTTAATCAGTGTCTACCGTTTATAGACAGCTCTTTTGAGACCATGCTGACTGCATAGTCTCAACCACCCTAAACCCATGCGTGCTCCCAGCGGGACCTAGCTGGTTTTTTGTTTCTTACATATATGGTGGTTACAGCTTTGTATTCATGTTTTTAATGAGGTTCTATATCATTTATACTTGACAATTCAGAAGCTTGTTTTACATCTTTGTGTCGTCTGATGCTCAGGGACTGGCAGTTGTCATGCAAAAAAATGGCGAGGATGAACAAGCATTGGAGCTGCTTGGAGAAGCAGTAAAGAAAGCTGTAGATGCAGGTCAAGCTAAAGAAGCAACAAATTTGAGAATGTTGTTGGGGCAAATGCACACGATTCAGGTCTGATTTTCAACTTGGGCTGGATTTGTGGTGGGATACTTTGCCATAAGAATCAAACTATGAGTTGTATTGTATCCTAAGTCAAGGCCTTGAGTCATCTATCTGATATAATTATTTTTGCCAACTATGAACAGGGTAATTTGGATGAAGCTATGGAGCTGTACAGGACAGTCGTAGAGGAAGACCCTCAAGACTATCGCCCGTATCTCTGTCAGGTGAGTTCACTTTATTCTCTGGTTTCTTTCCTGAAAACTGAAAACTTCTTTGAAACAAATATTCAGATCTAGTATTAAGGTCCAATTGAATTGAACGTTTTCCCTCTGGTTACTCAGACCGAAGGGTTGGAATCGAAATTTGATTCTGTTTTAGTTCTTGATCTGAGTAGGTTCTCCAGACTCTAACCTCAGCAGCTTCCAGACCGAGAAATGGTCAAAGCATAAAAGTGCATGCGAAATTGTCACTAAGTCAAGGAAAGTACTATACGTACAATTTTTGAAACTCGTTAATAGCTAGACATGGTAACCAGAAAACTTGAGGTAGCAGCTCTGTCTCATGAAATTCCAATCATGGAATCGGAACTTCCATTGTCTATGTATTACAATGAAGTATACTCTTTGAAAATGGAGACATTCGTTGGTGGAGCATACTCACCCCAATTCAAATGACTTGATGTGAAGTCTGCCCTCCCTTCTTTTATCGTGTTAACCAATTGGTTTGGTGTATAATTATAACTGCCTTTACTTCCCGTAGGATGAAGTAACCATTTCGGCTAAATTCAAGACAGTGAAATTTCAAACTTAGGATCTAATCAAATTTTCTCGAAGCAGGGCTGCCGGTTTTTCACGGCAGACTCACAGCAGTGGCCAAGTTTTGGTTCTTATTCATATTAAACATTTTTTTCTCATCCGTGACACATGAGTCTGCATGATGGATGTTATCTCTTCACTTCTGGCTGTTTTTGGCCCATCTCACTGTACGCTGACTAGGTGACTGATATTTGTCTGGATCTTGGTTTTTTTGAACAGGGTTTAGTTTACAGTATCATCGGAGAGGAAGCTGAAGCTGAGAAGCAATTCAGGAGTTATCGTAAACTCTGTCCAAAGGACTTCCCTCATCGAGGTTTCCTTGATGAGCTGATGTTGAAAGCGAAAACTGAATCACGGAAGCTGAATGAGCGGCTGAAGAAGGAGGAGGAGTTCAAGAAGAAAGGAAAGAAAATGCCCAAGCCCATGCGCCAACCTTTAGCGAGTGGAAGTCCTAAGAAAGGAGAAAATGTAGACAATTAATTTTGTTTTGAGTCTTTATAGTAATTATAAGAAAGGATGAGAAATATAGGTCATCAAACATAGAATAGATCTCAGTTTTCCTTTCCGGAGAATAATTATAAGCTGCTACTTGAGTTTTACCGACCAACGACTAGGCCAGAAAGGAGCTTCTCCTTCTTCTAACTTATAAGGCCTTTGGTCACGCGAGGGTTGTCGTAGTGATATTGTGGGATAAAGGAAGAGCTAAACCCGTGGGTAAGATTGAAGCTCGCCGGTGCTCATATGTTTCCTAAGCCGACGAGATCATGAATGATTGAAAATCTCTTCATTCATGAAATTTTGAGAGGGCCTTGGCATTTTTACCGAAGCAATGAAAACTGGTCGAAGCTACTCATTTGTTGTATGTAGAGTTCAGCGTCAGGACTTGCAACTGGTCCGTCAACACAGTGAATGCATGAGTATAAACAGACGCAAAGTCGTGTAAAAACCGTCGCAATGTACTAAGCCCGATTCACAGGAAGAGTATCATGTACTCTATGGTACACTTCGTAAACAAGGCTAGAAATGGTACTTTGGTGGTGAACGCAAATTCCCAGCTTATACGGGATTGTGTTTATTGTTATACTTCTCCTTTTGTGATGGTTTCAAAGGTGTTTTTTTATATGCGTACGATTTTAGTATTTTTTGGCTTATTCCTACATATTATTCTCTTTGTTGCCTAGTGTAGCAGAGTTGTGTGAGGTTTTCTAGCGGTTTCTCTTAGTTCGTGGTCCGGAGTTCTGTGTCCGATATTTACTTTCTGAAATTTATCTGGCGTGTCTTCCTTCAATTGAAAGTTGACGCTAGGTGTTTTCATTACTCCCTTGTCTACTATGCGATAGTAGTTTATCTGTGATCTATGAATGGCCGCAAGCTCTTCCTTCTCTCTTGAAAAACAATATGCGATAAGTTTCATATTCCTAGGCAATTTGTTGACAAGAGCTCATGAACTTGGAAGTGTTCTTCATTCCTCTCTGAGCAACGGAGGATATCCTATAGTGTTCCTCCCTGTCAACATGTACTGTTTTTATGAATCTGCCCATGCAACATAGCAAGAGCATTTTGTAAAACAATTCTGCCTAATCTATACCTATGGTTTTTATGTATAGACTTTAGGTGTGTTTGTTAATTGCAGGAGAAAGAGCGCGAGTTGTTCAACACCTTTGAAGATCTGATTGTCTCACTTATATATGACACGCAAGTGTCAACGTTGTCACATTTTATTTTGAGGTGGAGAGGTGAAGTCTCAGAGGTATAGATCACCTGCACTGCCTGCGTGTTTATGACTTCTGAATAACGTTCAGTTTACTAACTTTATGATCTGTAGGTGGCGTTTTTACGGCTATACGATTATCATAACCTTATTCTGATGTGGAAGTATATTTTGAGTGCCCGTTAGACTTTAAAGATCTCTATTTCCTTACAACAATAGACTCCAGTTTTAGGTAGCTCCGCACAAGAAGTCTTGCGAATAACATTCATTAGGATATCTTGACAATCCGCTCTCTCTAAAAAATGTCAAATGGGGTTCTATTTTGACAAAAACATGGGCACTACGTGGAAAGTCCACAGATGTTCTTAGCCTTTACTTATCAACGTAGAGGCTCCTGTCGGCTTCTGAGGATCCCAGAAGTCGATCGACATGTCCAACAAGAAGGATCATGATCTATGCGAGAGGTGAAGTGATGTCCTTCTCCGTGCGCATATGTTGATTTTAATCGTTCTGCCCATCTATTTACCAGCTTTATTCGTCGACTAGGAGGTCAGTACATTGAAATTACAAATGCATCCGCAGTGTCTTTGTTACGTTTGGAAGAATACGGGTACGGGTATTATAATTTGTACAAAATCGAGGCTTGAATTACGGGTCAATGCTTTTTGTTGTGAATAATGTCTTGTTGAATTTTTAAGTGCAGACGTTTGTACATTTGATCTGCCTTCGTTGCCTTAAGTTGTATCATGATTGTAATAAGATATGTTAGTCCTTTCAATTGTATGGTTTTCAGCTATCAACGAGGTCGGAGCGTCCCGTTTTTGACCCTGTCATCGTAAGTGTGGAGTGGTGACGAAGGTCCTAGTCAAAGTAGGGCCGTTTGCGAACTTCGTGGACAAGATCCTGGCTACGAGAAACTCCGTTGATGTGTGGTGGCATCAAAAGACACGTCGAATTGGAAGAACCAGTGGCTATTCGAATGTCTCAGCGTTTAAGATAGCTTCACCCTGCCGTAGCTTCTTGACATGGCCCTTTGAATCTGATTTTGCTTTAGAACTGGACATATCTCTTTTAAGCGCCCGTGATCTGTACTTTTATGTGGTGGGTGCACATGTATTTCTATCATCTGAGGGAAAGAGCGATTCGGACAGGATTCTTGACGCAGTCTTATGCTCGGGGCGATAAGAGCGAGAATGATTACGTGCTGGATTAAGGAGCAAAATGGACAAGAAAGACAGACAGAGCTGTAGATGCCCGGAAAGTGTGGGGAGGAGGTGTTTGCTTTGAACCTTTCGTGCCCACTTTGAGGAAAAGCAAGAGTCATGTAGTTTCCACAGAGGAAAGAGAAGGAGGATCAGACATTGTCGACTTTGTCGAGGACAAACCCACCTACTCCCCCTGTCAGAGGTTAGCGACTTTTAGCTTAACATCTCAAAGCTTATCTCCACAAACGGGTAAACTGAATGCTGTGCAACCGGGAAGAAATCTTTAGAGCTCAAACATCTCATGACAAGAGAGGCCCTCGACAAAAGAGGTGATTCTTGTCAATGGGTGCCGTTATTCAGTACTAAAGTAGTAAACGCTTTCCCAGCATTTGGTAGGGACCTGTCGTGACAGCATATACCCGCGACCTTTGACTTCATAGATGGAAAGAAAGACGTGAAAGCTCGTGAGTCAAACTTGGGACTCCACCTTGCGGGACATCAGTTTGTTGTTCACCAGCCAAGGCAAAGTGAAAAGTCGCAAGCGGAGGGAGGGAGGGAGGAAGGGAGGGAGGCAGATAAGTCGAACCGGGTGTCCTCTTTTTGCGTAACATTCTTCCTTGTTCAGAAATGTCATAAGGCTCGCGTAGTGGTCTAAACGTGTGATATTACAAGAGACACAGGATGGGACTGGAACATCATCACATGTGATGTCATCGAAACTCAGATCTCTTGTGGGTATCAAGCAACCATTGACTTGTTTTCGCATCAGTGACGTCCCGTCCATGGAATTCAGTCTCCGGTGTGACTATTGGCCGGCCGATCGATGGTGGGAGAACGACCTTTTGACGAGATTACCGCAATCGCTTTAGATTAGTTTAGTGAAACAAAATGCTGCCGGCTCTGCCGGCCAAGGAGGATCGGGGGAACAAAATCTGATTCGACGGAGGCCGCCACTGCTGCAAGCGGTAATGTTGTATCGGCGAGACGAGGTGGGATGACGGGGCTCATGCTGCGCGGATTAATTACTGATTATGAGACGATTATTCTGCTGCCTCGAGTAGACGAGCTTAGCCGGAGCTAACAAATGCTCGATGTTTCTACGGTGTGGATAGGTCTGGTCACTAGCGCATGGAGTGATCTACAAATCACCATAGCCAATGGCGCCCATGAGCGTTCGAATGTTAGTCATGCTGTCAATAATGGGTTCTCACACGATGTGAGGTACGGTCTTGTGTTAAGAGCGGACCCGACGAGAGAGCTGAGTGAGGGTAGTTGCGCAAAAATATATTATTGCTTCCTCTAAGACTTTGTTCGATTCGCGCACAGTGAAGTCAATGTGACCACTCACTCACTCACTCACACCTCTGGAGTATAATTCCTTCCCTTCTGAGAAAAGTATAATGCGGTGAACAAAGCGACCGGCGTAGTGTAGGAGTGCACTCGGGACCGAGAGACTAGAATCCCCCACCACCGTGACTGGATGATCTAGGTTACCGAGCTTCCCTACACCGATCGATAATATTATCGATCGCGAATCTCGCAGCAGACAATACCAGGGATATTCGTGCAACTGTAATGCCTGTGTGCGTCTGAACTGTGGATCAAAATAATGCGTATAGAAAACTAGGTAGAGTTGCGTACGAAATGTAGAAGCGAGCGAGCGAGCAATCTCTGGTGCCAGCCGACGGACATCGTAGATTTAGTTCCGTCGTACTCGAGTGGGACTCAGAGCTAAGTCCCCTCGACTAATGGAACGATGCATCAATCAGTCCATAATGATCTTCAGTGCTGCAGTACAGTCGGGCCTAGTTTATGTTACCCGTCTACCTGTTAATCGTGCCTACGTGTTCTGCAAAGCCTGCCGTGCTCCCCCTGCGGCCGATTGTGATGTCAATTATCGTTAAAGAATTGATTGTCCTGCTAATCGGGCCTGCTCTTGTCCATGAATCCGATTTTCAAAGAAAAAGCGTCCGTTTGTTGGCACATGGTGCCATCATCATGCTCCGATGTGGCTCCATGATTTTGTCTCGCCAACGGATTTAGAAGATAAAACATGATTTTATGCCATGCAGTTTGTTACATCATCTGCCGATCTTTGTTGTTGTTATTGATGTTGTTGTGGTGGTGCGATTGCGCTTCAGTTTGACTCTTGTTGTTTAGCATCTCAATCCATTTCATTAATCCACTACAAGTGATGAACGCCAGTCAACTGACTAACTGCACCACCATCGATCGTTCGGCCCATTCACAATGCTGTTCGACTTGTTTAATCTGGCGAGTCATGCGAGCACCAACATGGCATGGCGTCTCTTGGCTTCTGCTTTCTTCGAGACCTTTTGGTGCCAAGCATGTGTGACACATAGCTGAGCTTCGATCACTGTTTCTGCTCCAACGTCGACTCCCTTGCTCCGGACAGGTGAACAAATTTCATGCACAAAACGAGGTGCGCGGGATGAGGGATGACATCATCTTTGGTCTCATCTCCTTCCAGACTTCTAACCTTCCCCCCACCCCATGGGTTGGAACTCGGAACGCCTGTGCCTGCAGGGTTGGATAGGAGGTGCTTGGCAAAGCAAAAGAAAAAGGGAAGTTCCAGTGTCTCACCTCGAGCTGAAACCAAAACAAAAGCGAGAGAGAAAGTCGTACGAGATTTGTCTCCCCTGCTGAGGTGTACCAACATGAAGGGAGGCTTAGCTATGAGGCCATCCATGGCCAAAGATCTGCCCCTTGGACCGATTTTCATGATTAGAGGAAGGGTACTTACTCGTATCATTTAAGTTAATCGTGTCCCAGAATGGAAAGCCTGGTCTTCCTCTGCCCACTCAAACTCGTTTTTAGATGCGTCCTCGGCACTACCTTCATGATGACGAACTTATAATCACAATTGATAATTTTGTACAATGATGGAAACCATCGCCCAACGACGTTCGTCCCTCAAATTCAAATCGCAGCAAGTTCACTCTCAACACCTTTCGTCGGCCACCATGTTCATGACAACAAAACTGCAATCATTCTAGATGATCGCTAGAGCACGCCTCGTTGGGGCCAGAAATCAAGCCCCACAAGATTTTTCCTACTCCTCGAGGCTCGACGGAGCACGCACTGTCATGTGACTAAGCTCTTGATATTTGTCCTGGCAGCAATCTGAGACCCAAAATCTGCGACCAGTGACGGAATGGTATAGTACTTCACTCCAGGGCTCAATTTACGCAGAAGAATCGTCGAGCCAATTTGCGCTCCATCGGGAACACAAGGGATAGAATATAGTACAGTGAGGATTGACTGGGGTCTGAATTATTACCTCACAACAATAAAACTGATGCCCACATTTTTCCCGTTGAGAAGGTCAAGAATTTTCCGGAATTCAGTTATTGCATCCACGGCGCTGCAAATCAGAACAGTCCAGAACGGTGAGGAAGAAGTCCACTCCAATGGTCCGAGAGTTACACCGAACCAAACGTCATCAGAAAGCCAGCGCCCATAGTTCGGGGTGGCTTAAATGAGGCTCGGCCTCTCGCACTGGAGACTGCTGAATTTGGGTCAAATGTGAGTCCCATGTTGGGGTTGCTGTGACCACGTGAAGGGGATGAATTCCATAACAAATACGTCTCGGAGCCGGGATCCTAAAGGTTAGACTGGAGGTACAGAAGTACAGGGCTCGTCAGAGGTAACAATTAGAGAAGGCAGGGGAGGGGCACGGGGCAGGGGGGCAAGGCCTGCACAGGAAGGGCCTGCGAGGGAGGAGTCCGAGGAGATCAATCAGGATAGGGACTGTCTTGTCTGCGAATTTGAGTGAATCCCATTCGAGTGGAATGATTGCGAGTGAATTATGGTCAAGAGCCCGAGCACAGAATCTGACCAAAAAGGGTTCCGCTTTGTATTGTCCATGATTGGTCGAGGTACAGTGAAGCACATGATGACACTGTGCACGCGGTTTCTCTCATATTCAGTTGGAAATAGTCAAGGAGGACTACCGTACCCCATCTCGACAAGAACTATCCTTTTGCCACACATGTTGTTGTGGTACGCTTTTTCCATTTGTTTTTGTGTGTGGACACGAGCATACAGTACTCGTTGGCCGTTGGTATGTTTGATATTGCAAGATACTCGATGGGCAGAAGTTCGCGCGAGGAATCGGGAGGCTCGGCTCCGCTCTGCCCATCTCTGCTCACTCTTCTCTCTCTTCTCTCCTCTTCTCTCTCAGCTCTCAGCTTCAGATCAGCTCGGCTCAAGCCTCCCTCCCTGCCGCCCCTTGCCTCGCCTTGCCGTCCCTTCCCTCCAACTGTTCCAGCCTTCTACATTCAATGTGTTGGCCATTTACTGCTTTGTCGCCTTCCTGCTCGCTCGCTCGCTTGCTTCGTGTTCTTCTACAGAGCGAGCACTGGGGTTAAGAATGATACGACGACTTCCATAGAATGTGAAATTCTACGAGCTTTGGAGGATAATATCTTCTCAGAAATCAGAGGAAGATTCTGAACGCCTCGAACTGCTCTCAATTCCTCTCCGACTTAATGGCCCTCCCCAGGCTGCTACTGGGCCTGGCCTCACCTGACTGACCGACTGCAACGCAGTCTGACCACCAGATCACAGTCTGATGCCCAACTTACCACGTTCTCACCCCCTCCCCAGACTTCCTTCCTTCCTTCCTTCCTCGTCCTCCTCGCCCTGCCCTTCCCTGCCCTGCAGCGGCAGCCAACAACACAAACCTCGAAGATCTGATGAGCAGAGCTCAAGGTCAGAGTCCAGATCAGAAGAGTTACCAGAAGAAGAAGAACCAGTTTCGGTGAGAGAGAGAGAGAGAGAGAGCTGCCAGTTTGGAAGATCTGGCCATTTTTCTTTGACTGCGGTTCCTTTTGCCATCTCCAGGTTTCCTCGTTTCGGACAGTGACTTCCTGGTCCCTTCTTCTCAGACAATCTTGGAAACCAAGATCTCCGCAGTCCAGCGAACCCGCGGGGCTTAGAACTTTACATGATGGTTATGACGCTATCGCCTGCGCGGTCGTTCGTTTCTGGATTCTGGAACTGGAAAGCAAGCAGGCAGGCAGGCAGGCAGGCAGGGGAGGAAAGCGATGGGAAGGGGGCAAGCTGAGCCTGCCTGGGCCCAATGACTCGAGGCACAACAGTACACTACACTCCTATCACGACTATACGACATCGTACAACAATTCGTCCGTCATAAGATTGTACCAGTAGACGACGTAAGACATACGGCCCCCTTGAATACGTTCCTCTGCGCTTGTCGTGAGGGAGGAGGGAGGCGTACACAGTATAAACTACAGCGTCTTAAATTGTTGTCTGTCTTCGTTCGTGCTGTCGCTGAATTGTCACAGATCGATCTGTGAAGCTCACTACTGCCTCAGTGCCTCAGTGCCTCACTCACTCACTCACTCAGCCTTCCAACAACTGCCGACTGACTGACCGACTGCACGCACTGGCGGCCGTGTGAACAGATGTGGACTCAGTGGAGCATTTTCTGGATCTCCCGTCGAGGGCTTTCATGAGAGAACACTTTCCACTAGATGTCACGCGCATCATATTTTCTGGGGTGGCGAGGGGCTCGGGCCCCGGGCTTGGTTTTTTATTCCCCCAATAACTCGAATGGTCGTTTGATCGAATCAAATATCGGATACCCCGGTGAGCCTTTTTCTAATTGGTCCTGGATGCCACTGGAATGAGCTGAGCTGAGCTGAGCTGGGCTGGGCTGGGCTGGGCGGGCGGGCGGCTGGCTGGCTGGCTGGCGGAGGGAGCAAGCCCATCCACTTGATTATTCAGCATGTCTCGAAGACAAGTGCCATGGCAACAGAAGCAACCGATTGTTTTGGCTAAAAGCATGCAAATGCTCGGCATCCAAATCTTTAGAAAAAGTTGGGGCGGGGCGTTTTCTTTGCCCAATACACGTGTCCTAAAGACACCGATTTGAAGCATATAATCAGCCGACCAAAAGAAAGCTCATAGATCTGCTTCAGACTGGAATCTTGCCCGAAGTGTAACTTGCTCGAATTCTGGGTTGGTATGCGCATGCACTTTCATAAAGCAGTCAGTCCACGGGACGGGGGAGACATTCGATTTCTTTGATGCTCCAATGCAGTGCAAAGATATGGGCCTGGGTATCACCAGCAAAGCACCTGCTGCAAACAAACCCTCTTTTCATTTAAAAAAAAACCTGGGAAAATCATGATCATACATATTGATTTCCAAATAGCGTCCGCGTCCTGTAAATCCTCGAGGGAACGAGGAGTGGTTCCAAAGTGGTAATCAATCGGCAAGCACCTGCTGTAAATCCAGAAAGTCAGAGCTAGAGCTTAACACGGGTGTGCCGCCCTCGAGTGCTGCGTGATGGAAAAGGGGAGGGAACAGGATTGGAACGAAACGTTCACAATTAGATGAGATCTAGAGGATAAGTTAACAAAATGCTGAGGAGTGTGTCGTGCGGACTACGAGCACTGTTGATTCTGGCATGGACGTGAGTGACATGCATGGCTAACATGCTGCCTCCCAACATAAATCTTCTTGCATATGCTAGAACGACGACATTCGTGTCCAATTATTGCCAGCACCGAGTTTGATCTCGAGCACTTGTTCACCTCCGGAGCTCAAAGGCAGCTGTCTCACGGATGGAATGCTGACTATTCCTTTCTATGTGCACTTTAGGGCCACTGGACACTTTGGAGCTCGCAGGATGCCCCCATTCTTACGATCCGTTGCGTGATCAAGAGACCCAAGAAAAGAATAAAGAAATTCCACACTCCTCTCCGAGTGTCCACATTTGACCAACACGCCCAAATCGTAACTATATGCCTCTTTTTCTTTGCCTATAAAAAATAATATTTATCCGCTTAGAGATTCGTATGATTCATCTAGCGTAATGATCAAATTCCATGATCAAGTCATTGCAGGAAAGAATATGGAATTATCTTCCAGACCTCCCCCCCTCACTTTTATAACCCTTCCTTTCGGCTAGCGGCCCAGCACAGCACTATCAGCTGTCTTGCATTTGACCGCGTGATCTTCTGAGTCATGCCCAAATCAATCGCAGACGAGGCCAGGAGTTGGGTCAACATGGGCCGATCCCCATTCCCAGCTCCCTTCTGGGACCAACTGAATCCGGGTCTGGTCAGGCCGCATGGGCAAAGTAGAAAGTACCCTAGCAGCCAAAGAACGCCGGAATCCAGTCAGGTCACCCCGCTTACACTCGATCCTCGACCCTCGACGTCGGCCCTTAAATCGGCTTTTCTGTTCTAGCGGAGATCACTGTGACAGCTAAGGAACTTCGTCTCCAGGTTTTCCGATCCTGGAGCAGAACCATGGCCATGGCCGTGAACTTTCCAGTGTATACAAATTCATACGGGGAAACAGATACTGTACCATGGATGATTTTGACGTACCTGGCTGGCGACGAGAATACAGAACTATTACGGATGGAGGAACTTTAACGTAGAATTGGTTCTTGTGAGAGGGACAGAGTCTCGATTGTCTCGAAGGCTTACATCGGTAGACCGGGCGATGGACGGAGAGAGGTGCGGGGCGTTGGAAAAAGAAGAATCAGATCTCCAACTTCAAGGGAGCTCCAGGGGAATCAAAACAACATCTGCCCGGTTTAGCGCTACTGCTACTGTATCTCGATCAAAGGGTCGTCGAAAGTAAGGAGCACGTCTAGTAGAGCTTGTGCCTTGATTGCATTGTCAAGAATATTCATCTACAGCTAGAGAGCGCAAGCGACCATCGAATGAAACTGAGGTCATGACGTGCACGCAAAGGTCTAAAACAATTATCCAAATATTGGCGATTGGGACTGGGAGGATCGGGAGGAAGGGATATGAGGATTCAAGGAGAAGAAAGGGGAGGGAAGGGAGGGAGGGGGGATACGAGGGGTAAAACGTTGATATATCTCTGAACGACAAGAAAGGTCGTGGAAGGCAACCGAGAGGGTGAATAATGGAGGCCATACAGTAAAGTACTGCATTCGGGAACGATCCGATACGGTACTGTGTGTCTGGTGATTTGCTCTGTACTGTTGTCATTACTATCCGTATGATGATGGACTGGTGTCCAGGTTGAACCTCACTCGCCCTCTAGGTTTTTTTCCCCACTTTCCTAGATAGTATTCTACAGGGCGAACTATGCTCTTAATAGTGAGAGTCAGGCGGCCCCACAACGTGAGCATTGACATTGCATTGGCTCGCACTAGGCCCCCACCCCCCCCTCCCTGTCTAGTCTACGAGTTTCTAACACGGATTTGCTCCAGCTCCCATGGGCCCCGCAATCTGTTGTACCTCTTTATTCCCCTCCGCAAAGCACCGGCAGCTGCAGCAGCTCCTCTGCCACCACCATCACAGCACCGAGGCCTCGGCCCTGACCTTCGCGTCCTCCTACCCTGGTCCAGCAGCAGAATTCAATTCTGCCCACAGTCGCCTACGTTCCTTTCACCTGCACTGGCCCGGCAGATTTCGCCCCGAGGCCACTGTGATGATACACAGATAGATATGAACATGGATGGATAGATTAACTGATCCACTATCGTATCGCCCTCGCTCCCTCTGGAGTCTCGGAACCCCACTCCCAGGCCCCCGGCCCCCAGCCCCAGTCCCCAGGCCCCAGGTCCCAGGTCCCAGGCCCCGGGATAAGCACCTCCGGCAGCCGGCGAGCTCGTCACGGCCTACGATAGAATGCTGCCGGGTGTTGACTTTCCAGCGCCGGTGGCGCGACCGAGGCCCCGTGAGACCTGCGGGCCGGGCCGGGCCGGGCGGGGTCCTGCCCGCTGCGCGCGCCTGGACAGCATGACGTCGGGATCGATGATGGGCCGGTCGGTCAGGCGGTCAGGGGCTGCTCAGGTCGGGGCAGCGCGGGCACAAGCGATGACTTGATGGTCCTGGCGCAAACTGGACGGACGCGGAATTCGGCCGATCCAGGGCCTGCCTGGGGGTAGGCTGCCCTGTGGCGACTGCCCGATGTGATGTTTTGCTGTCGGCGGTCAGGATCACGGCTACGCCTGTTCTGGGACGAGCGTAGCGATTTGGAGGCCCCATGAGCGGCTCTCCTCGTCATGATAATGACGTTTTAGGAAGGTCGCGTCGATGGCTCGATGCGAGATTACCCCCCGAGCCCCACTGCAATGGCAGCAATATGTCACCTGGTGTGAATGTGGAGATGAGTAACATGATTACCTGATGCACTTTACGTCGTTGTAGGGAGGAATTCTGTCTGACTTAGTGTTAACACGACATGCTGCTGCTGCTGCTGCTGCTCATGCTCGCTGGTCGGGCCGGGCCGGGCCGGGCCGGACGCCGTTGGAGCACATGCAATTCGGTCTTGCGGAGGACATGAATTCTCAGGCCTTAAACCTGCTGAATATTCTCCCGTCTTTGGCTCTGTGCATTTATTTCCCTTCCTTCTTTCTCCATCTTTTGGCTCGCACATGCTTTTAAGAAAGACGGATTCCCCTTGATTTTTCCCAGGATAAGAGCTACAGCGCTCGTTGCGGTGCGGGGCGGGGCGTCGTCCCGGCCCGTCCATGTCCAAGTCCATGTCCGCGTCCACGACCACGACCACGCAGATTGGACTGCTGGCTCCTTCTCGAGACAAAAACATGTTCTGTTCTCCACCGGATGGCTTCTCCACTGGATTGTTCGGCACGGGATCGGCACCGGCTCTAGATATTCCAGCTGCTCTAGATGCAGATCAGATCATCCGCAGGGAGGCGAAGGGCGACGGGCGCTCTGGATATATTCCAGCCGCTCTCGCTCGTCTCGTTAAACAGTGCGGGAATGTCGATTAGGCTTGGGATTCGGCAGTTTAGAGCAGTGGCAGTACTTCTCCTCGCGCATGCAGGAAACAGTTGTAGGGGCATCTTCTAGGGCGATTCATGTACGAGGAGCGGAGGGGAGGAGAGGAGAGGAGAGGAGTGGAGTTGCTCTGTCCGTCCTACAGGATGGCGTCAAAGTGCTCCGAGCCCCGGAGCTCTTCAATGCGGGGCTTTAGATTCTAAAGCTACGAGTCTCGAGTCTACAGAGTCTATGCTCTCCACGCACTATGGCATGGCGAAATCTTTCGAATCAACAGGAGCCAAGTTTCAATCTACGGGCGCTGCAGTGAGGGCAGGGAGGGGAGGGTTAGGTTTGCGAGCCAGCGGCAGCCCGATTCCTGCACTGAACATACCCCCTGAGGAATGGACAACAGCTCGAGAATTTATTAGCCCTGCTTTTTCGCAAGAATCTGGATAATGACGCGTCGATAATGATCACTCGCGATCGCTTTCTGGGCAAAACAGACATACCGCCCGTGCTTCCTTCCCATCGCTCGCACATGATCATGAAGCGAACGAAAAAATCTAGAATAATCAATGTCATGCGAAACCAGTCATCCAATCCTCCCCGCAGGCGGACGCTTCGATGGCCTCATAGCCTCGCCTCGCCTCGCCTAGCATAGCCTAGCATAGCCTACCATAGCCTAGCACAGCGTCGCGTCGAATAGTGCAGGCCCCGACTCAGACTCCGCTGCAAAGAAACCGATGTCCTGCAGCTCCGGAGTGCGGAGCCAGCCCGAATTAAATCTAGTTCTCTCTCTCTCTCTCTCTCTCCTTCTCGCTCGTCAGACTGGCCCAGCAGCAGCAGCGGCCTGACCTGACATCGTTCACGCGTTGCCCAGGCCAACTGGTGGCCACGAATATACCGGTATGTACTTTCTCTCAGCTTGGAGAGCGAGGGCGAGGGGGTTGGGGTTGGGGGAAAGGGCTTCTTCCCCCTGCCAGGCGCCCAGGCAAGGCCAGGGCAGGCCAGGCTCCTCATGCTTAACTGTCCCGCCCGCGGACAGCCGGTGCAACCGTTGGAACAGTTATCGAGATGTATCTCGACAAGCGAAGAGTGCACAATGAAAGCGCTGCCTGCTATCAGGGAGCGCCTTTATCGTCCTATCAGAATCCAGAATCTGGAAAGCATAGTTCCCCCTGAGGCAAGCGCCTTGTGGAAAAAGGCTGTGTTTGGAAGCCTCCCTGCCCCTCCCCCATTGCCCCTGCCCCCCCTGACCCGGTCACCGGTACCGGCTGCCTGATTCTCCCCCCTGCCTGTCCTGATTGCGGCTTCGGTGCATCCCCCCTCCCTCCGCCTACTTGGCACCTCTCGTGCTGTCTCTCAGTTCTCAGTAATTGGCACCCGTGAGCGCGAGCATTCGCGCACCAGGCAGGAAAACATAGGAAAGGGGTTGGGGGACATGATAGAGAGGAGCAGACAAGCGAAACAAATCGGGGTCTGCGGTGGTGGGGTTGGGGTTGGGGGTGGGGAGGGGGTAGAGGTTGCGGGGGGAGCCCGGGCCGGTAGGACATTCACTGGGAAAGCGCCTTTTGCCCCACGCAGGAATGATCTTGAAATCCTGGCCCTTTCGCGCTGTCTTATCATGAACATCGTCTTCTGCCCCTCGAACCAACGACCGACGTCTATGTTATTTTATGGCCATAAATTCGGGAAAGAAATTCCTACGAGCACGAATTCTGAAGCCCAGATTCTGGAAGATGTCACACTCTCCAACTTTTTCTGCTCATTTAGCCGTTTGGCGCACATTGCCCCATGCCCATTTTCCAGGCAGCAGCGAGGCGAATCATTTGCCTTGCTATTGCGCCCGCTTTGCATCCGTGCCCTTCGCCCAAACATAATCATATCTCGCAGCATTCGCGCAGCAAATCGCAGAGCAGGGTGCTTCCTCCCTTTCCGTCCTCGAGCTTATAGTGCAATTCCGTGGAGTTAGTGTACGATGGATATATCTCTATGGCTCTGCGCTTGAGAATTTTTTATTGTGCTAGCTATCATCGATGAAAGTGGTTGAGATCCCACCTTCTCAACTGCGGACTCTGAACTCGACGAGTCGAACCTATCAAGGGGTGACGACAACAGGTAACAGTGTTCTTCAAGAGAAATATCCCATTTCCATCTCTCTCTATCTCTCTTTCTCTCGAGCCATTTATACAAATGTAAAGGAACTGCCAAGCCTCTTCTGCTTTCTTTCTTGCTATCCATCTTTCAGGGTGGGGTATCTTCATCTTCCAGCAATAGAACAACATTCGAGATTTGATATGCCCAAAATATCTATCCCTGTGCATGCTTGAATGATTTATTCTGATATGATCCATGTTTTTCCCCCATGGGTTTACTGCTCGCTTTCACATTCACTACATAAATATGGAAATGTCGTGCTTTTACATATATCGGCCCATTATCATTTATGAATCCAAATATGATGACCCACTCATCATTGATCGCCTTCTAGCATCAATGTCGTCACCCGTATCCTTGGTCTCCTTCAATTTATACACTAATCATAGAAACAACACATCCCCAAGGAGGATGGAGCATGCCAAAGTCCCGAGGTGATTTGGGATGTGCTCCAGATATTTTGTAAAGTCCTTCGTAAAGATAAAGCCATGTGGTGCTTTGATCTTACCAGTATTTTTGCATATTCTCACAGCTAAATTTATGTGCAATATGATATTTTTGTCATCATTTACAATTTTCTTTCCATCTGACCTCAAGCTATGATTAGTTTAAAGTATTCTACTTCTAAGTTTCATTATTACGTATCAGTCAACAAAGTTTTAAAACTAAGAAATCATTGCTCTATATGGCGAACTTTTTCAGTTGTGTACTACACATGTAAACAAAAGAAAAATCTTTTAATAAATTCACATCTAATGATCATGATCTATCATTTTCATTTCATGTCATTTAAAGAATTCAGGATGTCTATCTCAATATGATGAAAGAATTCATAGATGTCCGGAAAATCTTTTTAAAATCTCCTACTTTTACTTCTTCGAATATAACCAATTCATGCAAATTCAGAATATAATTTTGAACAAAATGTCCAATCATAGGAGTAGTTTTCCTTGAACAAAATAAGGTAAATTATGAGAACAAGTTTTGCATTGATAATATATTTAAAATTCATGCAATAAATCACAGTTGTGCGTTGGCATACTATTTTCATCTAAAGTTCCTGCTTAAATTGAACCACACAATGTTGCAGAGCGTTTCTATGAAATGATTGAGTAAATAATTTATTACTGATTTATGCATATGCTAAATTATTTTTTGATGTATATAGAGCAATAATCTGCAAATATAGCAGTTGATTACGGCAGCCAAAGTGTAGACATCATGCAAAGAAACCATGTTGTGCATTCATATTTATTAAACTAAGATATATATCATATCTTAATAACGTCCACTGCAGTTTTCCTTCATTATTATAGTTTAAAAGAGTGTCTTTTCATGAACTAAAATAATATGAATACCGTCATTATTCAAAATGCAGCCTGAAGGATTTCCATTCTGGATATTATACAGATGATATTTATTAAGGTACTTACACCTAAGTTTTGTATCATGCTAAGTTATATTTTTAATATATTACATCACAACATGAGACTTTGTAAAGATAGTGTTTGAATTATTGAGATTGAATTTTTTTGTAATCATCTGATTATCGCTCATAAATGATTAATAATACATATTATTTTCAAAAACATAAGCTTTCTTAATTATATTTAATATGAAATTTTTACTTTGATTACACGATAAAGTATTAAGATAACATATTTCAGAGTGTTCTTATAAGCTTCAAACCTAATGATAAAAGTTGTTCATGTAAACAAGAACATTCTTCATATATAAATTGCAATCTTTCAACATTTCATTTTTTCCCAAAAATCTTTACTATATATTATATAAATCTATGAAATATAATGCTCTCCTTTTTTTTATTTTTACGTGTACTTTTGAGTTATCAAGTTTGGAAATCAAAATCATACGTGATGGTGATACACCTTCATTTACATTTTTTAAAAAATAATTAGACTATAATATTTTTATAACATCAAACTAAAAAAATGTACCAAAGACACAAATGTGATGTTTCACATTTCTTATCAAATTTTGAGGTTTCCAACGTATGAAAAGTACTCATTTATTTCTTTTCGAATGCAATATTCACGCTCGTATGCAGAATGCTATCATCAGTTCTCAATAAAGGAAATAGTGTGCAATATATTTTACGCGAGTCCATGTATCGATGGGAATAGACGAATATAGATATCTCAGATGTTGGTAGAGAAGCAAGTGAGTCTCAACCCGTCTCGAGGCGATTTAACTCGTTCCTGATAATTGTATGGTAGAAATTCATGTTGGCCAGCCGAGGGAAGCGACAGCTCGGTGCTGTGTCCTAGAGAGAAAGGAGAAAGCGATGGTGCTTCAGGGCGTTCGTTTCCATTTAGAAAAGCACGAGTCGTTAAAGTGCTTAAAACTAGATTAGCGTGGGAACAGACGAAGAGCATTGGAATATTAGGTCCGGATATTGACTGGTGAGCAAACTGACTTTGACGTCACAAATAGATTCAAACACTTCAAGTAATAATTCAAACCCTTTAAGCTTTTTACGCCAGAAACCTACTCCCCCCCTCCACGAAGCACGGCCCTTTCTCTTAGTGCAGACACCACCCTTTTCTCAAAAGGCATGAGTCAATCAATGGAGCGGAATATTTACAGTTGAAGTGCTCCGATCTAGATTTTCTCGACCTCACTCTTATCTTGTCATCTGTTTCCTACATTCCTCCCCCATCCTAAAGGGGGTAACATGCCCCATTGGTGGGTCCTGCTGTCCTTAAGCTGCATCGCACTACTGTACTCTGTAAGCTGCTTCCCTTCGGATCCCTTTGGCGACACTTAACATGCTCCCTCCCGCCAGCCAGGAGCTTTTGAAACACTTAAATTATAGGATTAAGGGTGGGGGTGGGGGTGGGGGCCCAGTAGATAAGGAAAAAGGATGAGAGCACTCCATCGAGCCGCACAGGGATGAAATCAGACGGGTAGCGAGAGGTTAGACCCCGAATGGAGATATGGTTAGTTCCGATTCCGATTACACAGTGAGCATTTGGAACAGGATCACATTTGTGATCACAGTGTGAGGACCTTAAGGGACAAGGGGCTGTGGAGATTCTCACATGGGTTTCCCAACCTGAACACGAGGATAAGAAGAGAACACGGAGCCCGAAGGGAATCGGAGTACGACCAAGGACAAGTGTTCAGTCGAAGCATTGGAGTGGAAGAAGTGTGACGCATGGAGGAATGGAACCTTTTGCCGATTGTGGATTAATATGAGCACATCCATCACATGTTACAAGAAAACGTACTTTCCATAGGGCGCCATAGGGCGAGCACTGATTAGACCTTTTGTGCTAATATGGCCCGAGGATGACTTTCTCCGTGCCAATTCATCTGCCTGCTAGGGGACAGATGTTGTTGTTTCGAGACCACAAGCAGGTGAGGAGGAGGCAGCAGCGAGGGGTGAGGCCCTGAGGCCCCAGAGGAGAGGCCCCATACTGGCAGTGTCAAGCGAGGAGCTGTACTTGGGTGATATTTAAGTGGATCGAACGCTGGTTCTTACCGTCTGACCAAAGTACTCCGTCGTCCAAAGTACAACCTTTTGGGATGTTAATCGTCCGGGTGCCTTGAGGAAAAACAAGGGGAAAAAAGTACAAAATTCTCCGGAGCTCGGACTGAACAACTTTTATTCTTCTCTCACTGCAATAGGCATATGACTGTACACTCCATGAAAAGAAGATCTCTTGACTTTGCGTGATATTTGTGCAATATTTTGGACTTTGACTTGCGACTCTTCCACCCGTCATATATACCATCGTCTAGCTACTCTTCTTTCGCTGTAGCTCGCCCAAACAATCAGGCTGGCTTGCGCGTTAAGCACGTGAGATGCGCGGGGGCTTAAAATACTGAATAAAGAAGACTGCAATGCTTGGGAATTTGACACGGATGAGTAATAAAGTCAACAACTGTTCGGCCCAGAACCCAGAATTTGGCCTCTACAATTTCGTGTATATTCTGTCTCTGGTGAGGTCGCTCGGGGCGAACTGTTGTCACTCGAATGTTCCACTCCCTCGCTAACCAAACGTTTTGTGTGGCCTAACAAATTCCGAGGTCCTCCATGCTTCTTCTCATTACCCCACACCACCTCTTCTTCTTCTTCTTCGGGCAGTTATGCATCCATCAGGGCTATGGAGGTTGATGTAATCTCATCAGGGCGAGGGGTAAGCACTTTTGCAGCAGACGTCTTTATTTCCTTTTGCCTTTCCCTGGGCGAAATTCTGACAAAACGACATTACCGGTGGGAACGACACAGGCCTCACGAGCCGGAGTCGCAAGCCAACAAAGCCATGGAAGCTTTTATAATGAACATGTTTTTGGAACCGGTCAGCTACCAACAAGGTCATGAATAATATACCGTGCTTCTTTCGAGGGAGCCGCACCAATATCGTTTGGACCACATTCTACTTTCGCTTTTGAAACACGTAGTACTGGAAGCATGTACTTTTATGTTCCCGCAGCACTACTTTAGAGCGCCGTAGCAAGTTTTATATGTTTCATGCAAGATGCACTGCGGGGGCGGATTTTGAATGCCCAGCCGTTGAAATTCGGACGAATGATGATGCGATTTAGCGAAAGCAGCTCCCACTGAGTTTGATTCTCGGCTGCAGGTAAGCTACATCATCTTTTCTCTCTTTTATAAATATGGCCCGGAATATTGGAAATGAAGAAAACTTAAAAAGAAAATATAAAGGAAAAAAGGGCTTGACGAAGTCAGTCGCATGATACTGGCTGCTGTAAAATCATCGAGAGAAGACAGCGGAAAACAAAATCCGGTGATTGGGCGGATCTGTGGAGTTTCCTTTATCTTCCTTGTTCAGAAAACACGTCAGTTGGGAAGGCAAAAGGAGGGGCGAAATTTGTATGGATTACAATATCTCAGGGAGTCATTACGTGATTCAATCATATGTAAAGAGATAGGATAAGAGAGGATCTACAACATAGGCCAAAAGAATGGGGATCACAAAACCAGTGTAGACATTTAAAGTCCTCGTTTCTTCCAATCAGCGGGAGAAGTTTCGGCGGTTCCTTGTGTTATTATACAAACTCTGGATAAAAATTCAAAGGTTGAAAACGGGAACGGGCCTGCTTTACAAAAATTCCAAACATGGAACAATATAAAATATTATGTAGATTCTTGCGGAAAGCCAACAGAGTCCACTTCCCCAGCATAGCATAGCATACCTATCGCACACACCAAAGTTGGAAATAATCATGATATTAGGTGAGGAATTTATACGCTTGCTGACTGAGCATGATCAGGCCTGCGAAAAAAATACCATTAAATTCCAGCGATTCCGCGTCGTTGCAGACTACACTTCCCTCCCTGCCCTGTAGCTCGTACAGGTGTGACCGGTTACGATCTAGAGAAACACGTCCCAGGCCCTGGGCAATGATAATGATAATTGCGATGAGGTCGCTCGAGAGGCCGTATCGTGTTGAGTGTAGGACTTCGGGCTTGCACGCTCGCTCTCCCTCTCTCTCCCTCTCTCTCTCCATCCATCCATCGCTAGGCAGCCCAGCCCATCCCAGCCCATCCACGAGACTGTTGTGTATTGAATCTCCTCCCTCTCCTCGGATCATCGAATGACGTCGTAGCAGCATCCATCCGGTACAGCAGATTTGTGAATCACACCACCTTCCATGACCCAGGGAGCGAGGAAGGGAGGAAGTTGATGTGGTGTTGCTTGCGGTGGTGAGATGGTGAGATGGTGATGAGAGAGGAATGATGAAAATTTTCACCCTTTTGACAACAGATTCCCGCTTTGATTCAAAGAGTGAATTGTACTGTACTACGGGTTTGGCATGAGTTCTAGATGTTTCTTTCTTGGATGTAGGCTTTTTCCCCACATCATGGTGAACCGTGTTGAAAGCTTTATAGGAGTTAATGGGCATGGGGCTTCATTTGGGTCCAAGTCCAGAAATGAATATGTTAGTAAATGCTTCGGGTTTCTTATTTCATTGAGGACTTTCCACCAGCAGATGATGCGCTTTAATAGCTGCTGCTGCTCCTGCTGCTGCTTCTTCTTGTAGTAGTAGTAGTAGTAGTAGAGTGCAGGCCGGGCTTCGTGAAGGAATTGAAACATTCGTCGGCCTCCTGGAAAAGAAACCGAACCCAACCACAAAACACTTCAGAGTTCAAACGTATGATGATTGGCACCCTTTATCCCGGATTTGCACACCACAATATTCTCGCGTCCGGAGTGCTCACTCATGAGCAATTCTCCTCGCATGAATGAATGCTTGCATGCATGCAAGCATTCGAGCAAGCTCCCATGGCGCCACCCCCAAATGCTCAAACGAGCTCCGAGACTCGAGAGCATCGACCGTTCCTCCCCTATCGGAACTCCACCCTCTGCAATAGGCTCGAAAAGAGCTTCCATCGCCTGCAAAAGCATCAACCGAAGCAGCCTGCTTGCTCCATGGATCCGCCCATCTTCAGGAATCGGGAGGGATGAATCTGTAAACAAGAGGACGAGGGGCCATCGGCATGGAGAGGGAGGAGAAAGGAGGGAGGGAGAGGAGGCAATGGAGAGCACTGTGGGGGGTCTGGGAGGGGAGGACGGGGGAGGGAGGGAGGGAGGGAAGGGGGTGGGGGGTTTGAAGCAAACGTTGACCTTGAAAGGAACAGGTGTCTTTACGTGCGTTGAGTGCAGAAATTCGGCACGCCCTCCCAAATATTTTGAACATTTAATTGTGAATATAATTTGCACCGACATGATGACGGGAGTTAAAATAATTTGCCCGCAAAGACCAGACTCAGCGAGAAATTATATTAAATTCCGCACAGAGGAATAATCATTTCACTCTGTTCTCTGACCCATCCCTGATGTGAGGAAACGGAAAAATTCGATACGCGGTAATTAGGCATTTAATGAATGGCACCACGTGGGTAAAAACAGCACTCGCTCGGAGAATGTCTCGGAGAACGCACCCTATTTTTATGAATCGGCCTGCATGTCGCCACTCTCATGTTCCTTGTCCAGCTCCCAGTCTCACGAACCCCGGATCAGGCTCATCCCAGCATCCAAAGCCTCGCTTTTGCCCTCCCCCCTCCCCCTTCTTCCCAGCAGTTTTGCCTTTCCGGGCCACTCTAGCGTACCGCTCGAATCCGGCCACCGCAGGCAGTGCAGACCACCCCCGCGTGCGATGTATGCTATGATTGTGATTCGAGGACGAGCAAGCGCAAGACAGAGAAATTTAGCCCCCCTTCCGTCCTTGCTTGCTTGCTTGCTTCCTTGCTTCCTTCCTTCCTTCCCCTGGCTTCATGTCGTAAGCAGGGACACTTCCGGAATCATGAGCTCCAGAATTCAATAATTGTGGGGATATTTAGATCTGAGCCCCATTGGCCCCCAGGATTCTAACACCGTGCAGGATTGCAAGGACCACTTTACACACTCCTTCCCTCAGTCCCCCACTGTCCCCCAGTGAATGTGTGTGTGTGAGTGAGTGAGAGTAGCCCCCCACACGAACACTCTCTTCGTTCCTTCGTTCCTTCGTTCCTTCCTCAGTTCGTCCTCTTCGGACCTGTCCGTCGTCGCTGACCCGGTCTTCCGTCCCGAGGGATTGACCTCGGGCGAGCAGGTCAATCGATAGCTATGATACATGGAATTTTAGACATAGATGCAGAGGTGTCCGTGCGGAGTGAGACGGGGAGGGGAGGGGAGGAGAGGGGCGGGTCCGAGCCAGGCAGCCAGCCCCAGCCAGCAGGCCAGCCAGCCAGCGAGCTCCGAGTGACTGTCATGGCATGGTTTCGTTCATGTCATGTCCTCATGCGCCGCGGATCTGTACAGGGCCTTTTTTGCGGTGTGCACATTGGCACATATTCAAGAGAAGAGGGGAGGGGAGGCTAGGGTGGGACAATCCGCATGAAGCAAATCCAGCAGCAGCAGCTGCAGAACGAGGCGAACAAACTCCGCTGCCTCAGAACAAATCCAGCCAACTGAGATCCTCGAGAAGCAAAGTGGGATCGGTCGTGGTTGCGCTTAGTTTTCCAGCTGATGATGCGCTCATTCAGATTCTGAGTCGCACAAGCGTTATGGAGGGATGGAGGGAGGGGCGGGCTGGCCTTTTGGGTCAGAGTTGAGACAAATCTCGTTGTCCCATACAAAGCATGCGTGGTGCACACTTTGATGCCTTATCCGACTGGATCAACATGCAAGATAAAGGAGGAGGGGAGGAGGAGGGGGGTGCTGCGTTTGCCCTTTTCTCGCTTTTTGTTCTGGGTATTTCCTTACCCCCCTCCCTCCCTCCCTCCCTCCCACCCACCTCGGAGCGAGATTAGTCGGCTACGGTTTGGGAGGAAGACTCAAACAGGATCGACGGCAGTCGACCGAATTTGGATTACAGCTGCCTGCACTCTGCAAAGCAACACATCGACCCGGTTTGGCATTCCTGCACAAAATAAACGCATGCAGTTGTGAGCTTCTCTGACTTCTCCCGGAAGAATCTGATAAAGGGTCCGTCCAGCTCGACTCTGGTCGGCGCATGTATAATTCCAGCATCTTCAAAGCTTCACAAATTAGAACGTCATGTCATATTCACTTGGAGTGGAGTGGTTCTAATCCATACATTCCGTCCGCTTTCCAGTTCTAAATTATGGAATGTACAACGCGACGTACCTCATCACGAAAGACTCCACTGGCGACGCGAAGCCCAATGCGATCCAGTTCGAGCACTACGGTTTCTGCTTGATCGATGATTCTCCTGCGTCTTGTGTAATTCAGGTCATGGATACAATCGATTCGATCTATTACAAAAGGCGAATCTGTTCGATGTTCAGAGTGAAACAGAAGACTCGCTCATCGTACAGATGAATCAAATTTATGGATCTTCCTCAGATTATTTTACCCCCCAAGACTTGATACCCGCTAAGTAGCCCCACACACAGCTCGAACGAATGCCAGAGCAATTAAGTTAGGCATCAAAATATAAAATATATAATAATTACTGAGGTAGTTAAAATAACGATGTCCAAACACCTTTTTCCGACCGTGCTTCTCAGCACTTTGCCCTCGAGAGTCATGGCCCTAGAAAAAACTCTCCGGGGATTCAGACAAATTCAAAGACCATCAGTGCTTCGAGAACAAAGGTCAGAGTGCTAAACGAAACTATATTCCAGCATTGACCTGAACACAGTGGCATCTAGCTCACGCCCATTCGGTTATCTAATAACTGATTTCCATCGGAGACAGCTGCAAGTATTTGCGTCCTTCACTTCCGAGGCATCGTTGATGCATGATGGACTTCCGGTAACTTACAATGAGGATATCCTTTCTATTTTTTCTGCTGGACGTCCCTATCTTCTAGTTACTTGAAGATGAGGTGAAGTTTATTTTTATTTTTTAGTCCACAATGACTTCCACATGTGGATTTGTTTTTCCCATGTGTATATAAGTGTCATATAACAATCAACACAGTTGCAAACATGAGAAACATGTGAGGGATATATTTTTTTTAATTGCTATACTCAATACATCCCCGAATACACGGTATGTCCACATTACGATACATATATACTGTACTCTTATGGATGTATTCACTAGAATACTTCCAAGCAGCGTATTATAGTCAAGATTTTTTATTATAAAGTTTGACCAGTTTCAAAATATTTTCACAAGTTCATCAACCATATATGGTATGAATAATGATGTTAATATTAGACAATTACACGTGCGAAACATAAAATTGATAGAATAAAAATACACGTCAACGTTTACGATAAATAGCAAATAAAAGTTACAAAATTGTTCAACCAGTAAAATTGTTCAAAATTGTTGGGATTTCATAACATGTTATGAAACGCATGTTTTAAACTAGACACAATATTGAACAAATATCAAATATATCCAGTCTTTAATCTGTCTGATCATTATCATCTTATATATCATACAGAGATTATATTTCTATTTATAAACTTATTTACAATTACAAAGAAATTTAATGCATTTAATCTCAAGAATACAAATAGGATCGCAATACAAACCACGATCTTTTTTCCACGCATCAAGGTACGCTGGCATCGGACGTGCTAAATTCTAGAAAAAATGACTTCTTGTTATCAAAATATCAATCAATCAAAATATCTTGTTCATTCATGACTTGAGATATGTCGTTTAATATGACATGTGTGACCAGTGGATTAATTGTAAAAGGCTTGAAAAACTAGTATTCTGAAAGGAAACGGATAAATTTTAAGGAAAAACTGAATAATCAAAATATTATAGGATGGACTAAAAACTAAATCATTTAGGATTAAGTTTTTCGTCAATACGTCTGATAAGTCTGTTGCGGGAATCTTCCAAGTGAACAATATATCTCTGAAATTTTAAACTCGGACTTTTCAGTAGATTCGCCGAGAAGGGATTAAAGTCGAAGCTTAATTCCAGGCCTCATATTCATTTTGGGGAATGTATGGTACACCGAAGCACACAAGGGCATTCGGAATCTCTGCAACAAATCGAGCATGCGTCAAAGAGGAGGACTGTTCCATACGCCAAAGATCTAAACAAGGCTCCAGTCCGACCTCGTAGAAGATGCCAAGATTCTAGAAGGTGACGGCCCAGAGACAGACGGATGGACGGACGTACAGATAGACACACGACCGGAAGACCGGAAAGAGGAGCAAAGAGCCGCATATACAGATCTCGGTGGCCACTCGATGTCGTGGGCATTGAGCAACGACTGGAGAAGCGCCCGGGGGCTCTCGACGTGTTGGTTCGTTCGTTTGTGTGGATCCCAAGGAATCGGGCGAAGGATTTTCCTCCCGCCGTACAGTGTACCAGGCGGCAATAGGCCCCTTCAATGCAACGGTCGGCAGAACGGTGGGCTTCGCCGGACTATTATTAGCCGGAGGAGAAGCAAAAGGAAACGAAACACAACACATCAATTGCCCCCAGCACCCGAGCTCGGCCCGGCCCGGCCCCCAGAAGGGGCTGGGCTGGGGCTCGGCTCCTTGCAGAGGGAAGGAAGCGAGAAAGCGAGAAAGCAATGCTGCTCAGAAGCGCGGTCGGATGGCGAGGTCAGACAGAGCCATCAGACCAGGTTTTACGCACTCTGCCCACTTATATGAGGTGTCGGAATGGATGTTAACAGAGGAAGAAGTCTCGCTTACTCCCCATCCCATCCCATCCCTCCCCCCCCACTGTCTGACAAGGCCCCCCCTTCCGGGAGGTCTTTCTCGTCTCCCCGAAGTCTCCGATCGGCTGGCTTTGCACGGTTCAGATCTGCTCCCTGATGCTTGGGGGGCAGGGGCAGGGGCTGGGCTTCACGCCTCTACGCAGTTTGAGGTGAATCTGGCGCGGACGGACAGAGAGACAGACAGAGGGACAGAGGGACAGACAGACAGCGAGTGCATTTGCTGCCTGCGAGGCGGGGGGTTGGGGGTTGGGGTTTGGGGGCTGGGGCTGGGGCTGGGTCGGAGTGGGTGGAGGCTTGGGCTTGGGGCTGCTGCCGCTGCTGGGGTTTTGGAGGTCGCCGCACACGACAATCCGGAGGGACGGAAGCATCACTGTAATGAAACCTCTCAGAGGGGGAAGGGGAGGGGGAGGCAAGGGGAACAAAGTGCTAGTGCGGTTTTGCCCCAAGTTTTATGTTTCTGTACTGGACTGTACTTTCTAACACAAATTCTCTCTTGAGCCCGACAAGCGAACGAACTCGGTAATGTGCGGCTTTCGCACATTACCAAGCCTTCCGTAGAACGCCATGCCATGCCATGCCAGCTGGGTGCACAAACAAACGAGCAACGTACTAATAAGGGCAAGATTAGAATCTGAGTCAGTGTCTCGCATTATTCAACTGTCTCTCGATTCATATGTTCTCCCTTGACTTTATTGGGAGCGGAAATTCCGAGACGGTATATTCACCGAGCCTTGCCAGAACAACACACCGAAATCCTGCCCTCCGGTGCATGATCTCCAAAAGATTTGAGCAACTCAGTTCACCATCAACGAAAAGATCCCGCCCCGTCCCACCCAAACTGACTATACTCGGTTCCTGAAAAGACCTGCCCGTGGACTCGGTAGTCCAAATTTGTTGCTTGTCCATTGAACAGGTCTTCTCGAGCAGCAGCACAGAGCCCTTTCCCCAAAATTCCAAAGCCTTGAATCGTACACTTTTTTGGCCCGGCCGGCCCCAAGATGATGTGCATTTATAACAGTTCCCTTCGGGCGTACGATGCATGTGTATGCAGGAAGTTTCCATTCAGGCTGAGCTGCTGAGAGCACGGATGATGTCTCATCGCTGCAGGCCAGGCAACGCACAACACAGGCCGAATCACAGAGTCTTCTTCACTCCCCTCGTCGCCCATTATAGTCATGCCTTTCCTTTCTTACAGAGTTCTGTTGTCTGTTCGGAAACAAACCCGGCCCAGGGCAAAATGTGAAACGCCGGGCCAGGATCGGGAGGAGGAAACAAACAAAAACGCACGCAGTGCGACTGTGCGAGGTGGCTGGACCTGGGGCGGGTGTGAAGCGGGATGGGGATACGTCGAGAGACCAAAGTCCAAGCTTCCAAAGATAGAGAGGACGGGAGGGGATGGGATGGGGGTCGGCCAGAGGGCAGAGAAGTGCAGAGGACCAGTGATCCACGTGGTTTCCCGTCCAGGGAAAGTTAATGAGCGAGGCGAGATTTAATGAGGGACGGGGAGTTTTGTTTGCGAAGCTATGACTGTAGGTAAGTTCCACACGTAAACAATGATACAACCTGCAGCTGCATCAATCACTGATGTGCAACTTGTGCTGGCTGATGTGCTTGCTGCTGCTGCTGCCGCTGCTTCTTAGCGCAATCGTCTTTCGAGTGAGTCCACCCCTGGCCCACCCGTGCCCGCTTTTGACCTGGATCGAGGACCCCACCCCCCGGCCGGCCCCGCCCCCTCGCCCACCCCCACCCCCACCACTACCCCCACCGTGCCCCACCCCCCTTCCATGGATGGCCGGACGACGGACGGACCCTACCCCACCCCCGCTCCACGCACCCTCGCTCGCCTCCACCCAGCCCCCCATCCAGCCACCCAGCGCTAGAGAGAAGTGCTTAGCGATGGACGGACGGATCGAGGGGAAGGGGATGGGGATGGGGAGAATATCAGGGGCATGGGAGTGGAGGGACTGCACATACGGACCGTATGGAGTGAGGGTGATGCATGATGCATCGGCCATCCAATCTGGGACTGGGCGTCGCTGCTAATGGTGCTAATGGTGCTGGTGCTTGGGCTTGGGGCTGGGGCTGGGGCTAGGACCTGCGTGCTTTCATCGGCTGTTATATACTGAGGAAGCTCTCCAGTCCTCGGAAGGGGGCGTGATATACGCGTACGACCGCGACCTGTGTGTGTCGGCAAAAGAGGGCCTGTCAGAACATGGTCAACGAGGAGATATCTTCTAGATTTACCCTCCATCACATCTTCAACTGTCGCCCAGTGGAGTGTAGTGGTAGGGCTTGGATTGTGTTTCCATTTTGGCTGTGCGGATGAGATGATGTGGTCAACATCACCACAGTCTCCTTTCTTCTCTCCTGCCTGCTGGCCTCCGTCCCCTTCGCTTCGCATGTTCCTTGGCTTCTCAGTTCCTCCCGACCCACGGCGACTGGAATCTGGGCCCAGATCTGAATTACCATCACCTCCCGTCTCTCTCTCTCTCTCGATCTCAGCTAGCAGCTACCAACAATCTCCCGAGCGGAGATTTCTGGACTCGGGTTCGTATGTTTATTCTCGCAGCTGGTGCAGTACGTGAGTAGACTGCGAGACACACATCATAACTAGCAGCTAGCTCCCGGATTCAGGAGGCGGAAGGTCTCATATTTCAGAAGCGCTTTATTTTAGGGGCCGGGCTGGTCGAAATAATTTATGCTGCACTTTATCTCGGATTAGTTGGGCTCGGCTTGACTGGTTGCTGAAGTTGTTACCGCGGCCGGTCGTTAGAGAGAGGGAGGGAGGGAGGGAGGGAGGGAGAGAGCGAGCGAGGGGGAGAGGCTTAGCGCCATCAGTTTCTGTGTCCCATAATCCATCCAATTGTGAAACGAAGTGAAGTGTGTCTGTCTCTCACAGTGCTGCTGGCAATCTGTTCCATCTCTCTCTCTCCCTCTCTCTCTTCCTATCTATCGCCTTTTGTCTGCGGCTCGAAGCCTCACCAGCCTCAGCCTGCTGCTGCTCTCTGCCTGTCTGTCTGTCTGCCTGTTTGCCTGCATGGTCTGGACACTGCTGCTTCAGATACCGAAGCGCACAACATCCACACCAAATCGGTATGCATCACATAATCTCCAGTCCGATTGTAGGGTGGGGGGAGATATGAAAGGGCGACTGAATCACCGACTCACGTGGCTAGCATCCGAATGCGACACGAGCCCGCTTCTGCCTCTTGCTTGCGTCTCTCCGGGATCTTCCTTCTGCTGCGCCCATGCCTCTTCTTAAATACCTTTTAGACACCGGGTCATCAACTTTCATCTGTTTTTTCTCTCAATCATTCCCCGTGTCTCCCCCGAGGGCCCCCTATCCAACGCTCGAAACCTGGCTACAGACAGCCCTCCCCCTCCCCCTCTTCCCTCCCTCCCTCCCTCCCTCCCTCCCTCCCTCTCTACCATAGAGATCTCGCCCTTCTGTCTGTCATCTCCTCGCTTCGTCGCCTGTCGCCCCTCGCTTCGTCCCAGTTACTTACGGGTTTGCGCAGGCAGGCAGGCAGGGAGGCAGGCGGGCAGTGATAGTGCTAGCAGCAGCTACCGTAGCATAAGCAGCATAAGCTAAGAAGCTACTTTACCCCGTTCGCCATTATCGAGATCCAGTCTTTTGTTCTCCCCGTAACTGTGCAGTGCTGCTGCTGCTGCGCAGCGTCAGAAGTGTCAACCCCCGTTGCCTGACGGGAAGCGAGGGCGATGTTGTATCTGCAAATGTCACGAGACTTAATTGAGGTCCGTTTGTAGCTCTCCTTTTCCCACGTATAGCCTCGAGGCGGTTGGGCCGGCTCAGTCCTAATCTACTTACTCTCCTGGCTCACTCACTAGTCGTGCCCTCACTCTTTGTCATCTCCTGGTCATCCTGCTGAAATTCGATGTATCTCCTCGTGTCCTGCTTGTCGGTCGCTTTCTAGTCCTCCCCAGTCCAGTTTCCATCCCTCGCTCACGTTCCTCCTCCCTCCTCTCTCTCTCTCCAGCTGCTGCTGCTGCTGCTGCTGTCCCCTCTCTCCTCTCTCCTCTCTCCTGCGGTGCACAGCTCGTACACTCGTCCCTCGTCGTCGACCGCCTTCCCTCGAATGCGGCCGCCCGCTGTGCACAAAACCTGTCCATGGAGTCATTCTGCTCTCTTCTCCGAGAGAAGCGGCCATTCCTGTGCTGTACAGACCTCGCGCACTATTGCTCCTCAATTCCGGACTTCTAGTGTACTTTTGTCCACACTCCGACCCAGCGCTGTAATCTCTCTCTTCTAAGCCCTTCCGACACTTTGCGAGCCCGTCCGCTGTGCACATACTTACTTATCTCTAGCTCTGGGCCAGGGATCCAGCGAGCCTCACGTAACTTCTTGCATCGAGAGGGGGACTGACTCGAGCTCTTAGAGCGATTCGACGCGTAGTATGAGAGTGGCAGCGGCGAGTGTGCAGCCTCTCGCAATCATGCCGATTTCACCGCCTCCCGTCAGCTAACGACTGCTAAAAAGGATTTCCATTCTAGACCGATCCGGGTCCAGGGCTCGCTCGTTCGCTCGTTCTCAGCAGCAATCTGTCTTTCCCGTGTCCTCCCTCTATGTTTCTGTTCTTCTCAATCTCAGAGTGCGTTTGGATTGTGTCTTGTGGCGGCTTCCTCGTCACGCTCCGTGTTGCAGCAGCTCCCTTTGGCACATGCACTTTCATGTCTCCTTTTCTGTCCCCAATCTATCGAGACCTTTTCCTGCTCTACTCTGACTCGAAGATATCTTAGTGATCGTGGCCGCGTAGATTGCTTGCTTGCTGCAAAGCAAGCTAGCTCGACTGGACTTGCCACGCTCTTCCCATTCCTCCTTTTCCTCCTCCTCCTCCTCCTCCTCCTCCTCGTGGCAATTGCAGCAGCGTCGCAGATCCAATGATTTTTCCAGTGGCCTGCGGGAATATTTTGCTCTCCACCTCCAAGGACGGCGTCTCCACCATTACCTGATGCTCCATGATCATATCCGATACCGATGCCCGACGACGCCTGATCCCACTTACAGCAGCTGAGATGAAAGAATTTTCCTGCTTCCGGACTTGACGAGACCATTTTGACGAGAGGAGTGCGCACGAACGAAAACTCGAAGGTGACGAGACGAGAAGAGACGAGACGAGACGAGAGGACAGGACAGGACAGGACAGGAGCTAGCGAGCAAGCATCCATTCATTCATTGATTCATCCAACCATCCATCTATCTATCCACCAATCTCCGGGTCAAAGGGGTTAATTTTGAGACACTGCGGAGATTTCGAAGAAAGACAAATTCGCTCGTATTGAAGGACATGGAAGGAAGAGCTTCGTGTCGTGGAGCGAGCTGATCGAACCGCAATGCGAAACAGGCCCCCGAGGACCCAAGAATCAGAACTTTCCGATGGAGAAGCTCCTTTAATTCTCGTCCATGTCAACTGACAGCCCAGCCCGCCCGCCTCCTTAATAGACGACGATAATTTTATTGACAACAACGACGACGACGACGACGACGACTCGACGGCTCAAAGCTCACGAGCTTTTTGTTTACAGCGACAGACAGACAGACTGACAGACAGACAGGCTGATCAGAAATACGAGGCAGAAGAATTTGAGCACGCAAGGAACGAGATAGTTATGCACAATGCTTCTCCAAGGTGAAATTAGCAGTGGCAGCGACGAGGGCCCGACGTGGAGGGACCCGTCTTCACGCAAGCGGCGGTCGTCATCGAGCGGAGACACTCAAACTCCCGACCGCTCGTCGGAGAATACGCACAATATCGGCAGGCCTGGAGGAGGAGGAGGAGGTGGTGGAGGAGGTGGAGGAGGATCGAGCCCCAGCGCGAGCCCTCGGGGAAGCCCATGCTTGGGCTTCTCGGGCATGGGACGCAGCGGCGGTCAAGTTCGGCAATACGTCCGCTCGAAGATGCCTCGCCTTCGATGGACTCCGGATCTCCACCTTTGCTTCGTGCATGCTGTGGAACGCCTCGGCGGCCAAGACAGTGAGTTCGTCAATCTGTCCGTCCTCTAGGATCAGATGGATCGCCTGTCGTCCACAATTTGACCTTCGATTTTTTCCTCTGAGAGAGAGAGAGAGAGAGAGCACCTTGCCCCACCGTTGCTCAGCAGCAGCAGCAGTAGAAGCAGCATTGAGCTGTGACACCGAGCCCATCATGCCTGCCAGCATTTTCTCAAATCTCCTCTTCTATCCCAACTTCCTATAAGCTGGAGAATGTGATCCAACTTGAGTCTGTAAGCAGCTCCGCAAGCTGCTCGTCAATTGTCAAGCACGCACGCTCACACACAATTTCCTCTCCTCGTGCTGCGCTGCTGCTTCTCCGTGGGCAGTCATCAGTCGTGGATTGAGAACAATTGACCTCGCTTCTTCCTCTCATCTAATCCCCTCCCTTCTCTTCTCAAATGCTCATCGCCACAAACTGGTTCCGTTATTTACACTCGGCCCTTTACGAACAAGCCTGCCTGGCAAGCTACTCGTAGCTGGTCCACACTTAATGCACAGACTTTGGCAGTCCATGGCTTGCCAGCCCAGACCTGCTGCTGCTGCTGGTGGTTCTGCTGCTCCCAATCAAAGATGACGGCAGTGCATTATGAAATTCTATGAATATGAAATTCTCCTACTCGGAGCTTGTTGGGGTGGTTGGGGAATGGATAGTTCTCGTATCTGCTGTAACAGTTTTCCAAATCGGGAGAAATTGTTTGTAGCTTATAATTTTTGGATGGGTGGAGGAAGTGAAGCACGCCATGATCGCAGCGAGGTTCTACTAGTTTTCTCTAGCGAGCGCTCGAGCTGTTGTTGGTCGGTGGACTTACGTATTGCTTGATTGATTTACTGCGACCACAGGAGCTACACCCAAATTGGTTCTTCAGCGGATGGATGTGAAGGGCTTGACGATAGCGCACGTGAAAAGCCATTTACAGGTCAGTGAATTTCTAAGATTTTATATGCGCTCTCTATATGTCTGTCATCCATCGCACGATAGACAGCCCGCCCGCCCGCGAAGTAACTGCAATTGCACAATTTGACTGAAGCGATGTCAGCAGTTGAATCACAGACAGACATTTCGCCTTCTGATGAACATTGAGTGAGGCGAAGGCCGAGGCCTAGGCCTGACTGTCTATGCTTGATTGAGAATATTCTTAGGGTCAAGCTCATTAGGGTGTCTTCTTTTATCATCTCTTACCTTCTCTTGCCGGGATGGAGTCGCATGTCTCGTCCATTGTTTCCATGTCAAACTCTCTCGGTTCCCAATCCGACCTGCGGAGCTAACGTGGAGAATTTTGGCAATCTGACAGATGTATAGGAGCATGAAGAACGACGAAAATGGGCAAGGTACTACTGCTGCTCCGTTGTCTGTCACCCGTATCAGGAATGAGTGTAGGGATTTGTATCGACAGATTCGCTCCTTCAGGTCATCGTCATCGTCATCTGTGTGTATATCAGCTGCAGCGCGGGTGATAGTGGGGCCAAGACATTTGACATTGGGGTCAAACCCAAAATTTAGATCCAGCGACTAGAGATCGCCAATGCTGCTATGTCTCTCTAGATAACGTCATACGTTTGATCCCACCTGGAAGAGCTGCATTTACGATTTGATCTGACCATTGTGCATCACACTGGTTGTCGTCTTCCAGCAACTATGCCACAAACTGAACGCAAAATACCAGAAGGACCAGATAGTTCCGAGACGTTTCCGAGAATTCGACTCCAGCATAGCGACAATGGGACTGTCCTGATCAAGGACGAGGCCACCAATACTCAACATTATCACAATTTTCTTCACCGACAAGTGCTCCAACCTCTCGATCATCACGCATCATCGAGGTAATGATGCTAGCACCCATCCATCCCCTCTTACCAACATATCGTCGACGATGTTCTAGTCATCCATCGGTACAATTGCTGTTATCGTGTTGGGCTGAATGAAGATCCATCTAGGTTCAGAAATGACTATTTCAGCACCATCTCGAGTTTACACATACAAGTCTGGTCATGATTATAACGACGCGGCCAAGCCATAAATACATGAATCTGATTGCCGTCCAAACACGAGATGTTTAGGACCCCAGTGAAGGCACGGGGATGATTGCCCCTGAGGAAACGACGAGGCCCTCTATACTAAGAAGTTGCTCGTTGATTAAGATCTGTACATCTCAAATCCGTAATCACTGTGAACAGATTCCTGATGAGACCAGCTCTTTTAAAGAAACCGCTTGTGTAGAAGATTCGGACGTTAGCCATTGAAAATATTTCAACTTTTCTGCCTTCTGAACCAAAAGTGTTACCAATCGCTCAGTTTACTGCGGTCTGAGTCGATTGATCGACAAGTCTTGATAAGTAATGCTGTGGTTTGTTTGCGGCCACGGTAGTCAATAATAGAACTAGGTCTGACAAGGATTGTCCGTCATAAACCGAACTTCCAGCTTCCAGTCTGATGCTTTACCGAATCTGCTGAATCTGACAGAATTCTCGATGTCTTCATCCCAAGAAATTTTGAAATTATTAAAAGAGATTAGAGACCCACAGTGAGCTCGACGATGCCAAAACCTGTGAAATGTACTAGATGACAAGCGTGGATAATGAGTTACTGGTCGGGCAGCCTTCACTTCTGACACATACTAGCTGTGAATGTCAGGATCGATGGATTCCCAAAGACATTGCCTACGTAATATCGAAGCAATGTTGTACTGTCTGCTGCTTTGCCACCGGAACACGTACATGAGCTCGTGCATGCCATTTTCCAACAGCTTCTATTCTGGCTTCAGTTTGACTGATGTTCGCGATGATTTCATGGATCGGCAACCAGTTATCAAAATCTTCATAGTGGGAGTAGGTAGCTGTCAGAGAGCAGAACTGAGAAATGCATCTTGCAGTAGGCGAAGAGATTGTATGATGACACTCGCACGAGAAATCTTCAGATCGTGGTTCTAATAGAATGTCGTGATGCAGACATGACAGTCTCGCATGGATGGGGCAACCTGAATGGATTCCTCGAGCTTATACGGCAAACGAAAATGCTACAGTAGCGCCCGGCAGCCAGGCGCATTGGGCAGCTGAACACGAAGGGCATCAGATAGATTACTGGAATAAGAAGGACCAAATCTTGCATACTGCCTCATCCCAAGGACCCGGAGCCGACGATCGGAACAAGAGGCAATCTGTATCGATAGAATGGGACAGAAAACCTGGCTCGGTAGATGAGTATCCGCCGAGACTCAACCTGATGAGCGATGGCTGGTCGAGAGTTCCCGCTGCCGAAGACGCCTACCAAATGAATGACAGATTACGGAAGAGTGAAATGGAAACCGAGTGGGGCAAGTGGAGGATGCACGAGGTCAGAGTCGATGCAGCCAACAGAGGTTTGCAAGCAGGCTCTCTGGGACACTCGGCTTACTCAAATATATCGACACCTCTCTTCAAGGCTGCAGCTCCTGCTCCTCAAACACGGGTGGACACGGACAGTTCCAAAGGACTGCAACATCTGGACCAGAGTGCATGGGAGTCCGATGTCCAAGGACGCATAGCTCTCGAGCTGCAGGTATGATGGTTCTTCCCTTCGCTAAAAATCCTTCTCCTCGCTCCGAGCGGATGTACACTTTGGAAGTGAGTTCTGCTCTGCGTTCAGTACATTTCCATGTTATCAATAAATCTTTCCTAAATAAGGAGGTCCTTGTAGAAGCTCCCTTGTAAGTCTTCTGACATAGGCCAGAAGAGCGCGTTAAGCCACAGAAACATCAACTCCTGACTGATCCCGGCAGCAGCAGGAAATCTATATTTGTTCCTCTAACTTGCTGTGAAGTAGTGACAGTAGTTTGAATGGAGTGCCAATCGAGAGAGAGAGAGAAAGAGAGATTGGACTCGAATCGGTTCACAGATCGGTTTGACGCTGCATGGAAAACACTGATCAGGATTCGCAGCGAGGACTAACACCAAGCTGTTCGGTGTACTCAGCTGCAGAGAAATCTGGAACTCAAACGCATGCAGGAGGAGAAGACAGAAGAAAAGCTGCGATCCGCGGCAGCAGCAGGTCACGATCAGCTGCACCAGCACGGCAGCATGAACATGCACTGGATGTCGAAGCTCGTGGAGACGTCGATGGAGAAGAGCTCGAAACGGCCTCCGGCTTTGCAATTGGCGGAGGATCCTCCGGACAGCACTCTTTCTCTATCGTCCCTGTCCCAATCGTATAGCACCTCATCCCAATCGAGGCCGGTTCGTTCGGCCTCCGTGGTCAATATACCCGATATGAATGATGTGGAAGGTCCTCCTTTACAGATGTCAGAAGAAGCAACTTGCATACAACCTCCCCAGGGTATAACGTTAGATCTTACTATGTCCATTGGAGCCGGTTGAGACCAGACTCCTTCCGTGGATCATTTTAGAGCGAGCAAGGTACTTCATTTACCATTACACAGGAGCTTGCTTGAGGTGCATGGTTTCGTTGGGTCCGACTCCTCTCGGTGTCAGACACAGACCATCTGCTTCTGAACAGTAGAGTAGTCATCAAATCAGAAGCTGAACTTGGAAGTTTGGAACTAGCTCCTCAAATGTTTCCCCCTCTAGTGAGAAGGGAAAAATTCCTGTCACTAGGTTCAGATGAGAATCGAGGGAAATTTGAAACGTAAAGCAAGTACACTCATAGCATTCAGCAGCTAGATAGCTTTCAGATGAGGCACTCAGATGTAACTAGGATCTCCAGGATGATTCTTTAGAACCACGTACGCACACACATTGATTCATTCATGTTGAACATAATATCAGAGTTTCAGACTTTACATCTCAATAAGACACGAAGCGAGCGCAGCATGGATCAAATTTGATTCCAAGTTTCATCCTCTGATCACACAACGTGCAACTTTCACATTTCAAGTGCACTGGGCTGCTTCATGTTTACGACTGTAATGATTGCCACTGACATGCGACCCACGACACATTCGTAGACTAGCCTCTTTCACCGACCTGTCTTGTCGTTTAGCTCGTGCTCCAGCACTCGAGCGAGCCCTTCAGAGAAAAGCTGTCTGACATGCTGGGAACAGTTTCAGGTGCATGCTTATCAGCCAAACCCTGGTGGATACATTGCCGGATTCTGGCTGACAGAAATCAGTCAACCGTAAAGTGGACTCTCTTTCTTGCTTGCTTGCTTCCAGCCTTCTCTTCAGCAGCGTGCAGCAAGAATTGTCAACTTCATATCTAGCATCATCTGCAGATATTGTCGGAAGAATAAAACTCTCGGGCCGCTTCTCTTGCACACTAAAGTTGTGCCTCAATCATGAATCGAGAATAATGAATGGCAAAAGATCGACATCAAGAGTGTAGTTGCTTGTACACACTGTTGCGGCCAGTACAGACTCTGGTCTGCAGAAAATGTCACAAAGGGATGCATGATGCATTAATTTTTTCGTACACAAAAAGTTTCAGTACATCAGATCACAGTATTTTATCGCTACGAATGATTGTTGAAGCTTGTGACAGGCACTCCTTGGTACTTCCCTACTTCATGAGTCATGCACAAGCTTGAAGCTATCAACCCATGGAATGGAGACTTGACCTGGACTTGTGGAAAAGCACCCGACCGGTCCTACAATCTGAATTATATCGGTCGTCATAAGTGATATGCAATAAGTTAATCCCTATTGCATTCTGTTCTAATGCTCATTGAGTCGAGAAGTCAATATCAACTATAAATTTCCAATACCTCCACAAAAAGAAGATTTTTTTCTGAACAAGCGAACGTTTGGGAGCCGATATCAAGAGCTAAGTACATAGTGTCAACTCAATTCGTGTATGTGACTGATATTATTCATGCTATATTGTCTGATTTTCTGTTCTTGTCTACTTTCCATCCCTTTATGGCTGCACACAACAACAACAACAACAGTGGAATATTTTTTCAACGAACTGCGGTATCATAGATATAAATGACAATTCAAAATTTCCATATCATGTGGAATTATTCTCAAGACTTTAGATAAGCATGAAGAGTTGATTGTAGATATATCTAGAAAAGTTGTGCTTCCATGTTATTCAATTGCATTGAAACAGAAACTAACTTTCAGCTTCATCATTTTCATCTCATATGTAAATATGTAATATTTACTCCAAGTAGCTACTCTGAAAGTTTTGTATCTGAATCCGAAATTTGGGAAACTTTGGTATGAATTCATCCAAATTAACAACTGCAGATCTTGTATCATTGTTCAATTACTAGTTTCAATATTTCTTTTGTCATAACAGAAAAGAGTTGATCAAATCCAGATATTTTGATTTAACATATGTGAAACTAAGAATCAAACTAGTCTTCATATTGTGAAATGTAGCCACAATGCAAGAATAAACAAAATATAACCAGAGAGTAATGTAATTTCCTTAAAAAAATTTCTTATTAGAGGAATCCAGATTTAAATTTCAACATAATGTTATATATATTTTCAATTTCAAATAACCTTAAATCTTTCAAATAAAATTCAAATATCTATGTCTAACATAAGTATTCAATCTTTAGATTGAATAAAAAGAACAAATTTCAAAAACTAAATATTACAATCACGTCATTATATAGTTTTAACGACTAGTTATCCCTCAGTTTATGCTAATTATTTTTCACACTAATTTCAAAATGAACAAGTTATATCCAAAGCCAGAGGTATCCCGAGCAACATTGGACTTTGCGCTATGGGTAGTGCAAGCTTATGGGTTTAATCAAGGCTACGCCGTTATGATTAAACGCAGACGCAGTGACTAAAAAAATAAATAATTTACCATGGATATCGAAAGCATTTTTGTTTCCCACCAACCAATCACAAACCTTATTTCTTAAAAAACTCATTTAACTTTTGTAGAGTGAGTATAACTAGCCGCTCCCTATATAATACATGTTTTAATCTATAATCCTCTACCTCTACGGAGATACATTAAATAAATATGAATATATTTCTTCATCTGAAATAAAGTCAAATGCAAAAATAAGTGAACTATAAACAGATGCATATGTATATAATTTGGAAAAGAATATTCTTATTTATATATGTCATAAATTTTTGAAGTAAAAGAGAAAACATAATCAAAAAAGTCTTGAATGTTTAACCTTTGGATTCTTAAAATATTGAACAATATTTATCTTCTTAGAGAAGATAATATATGATATTAAATTTCTTTGAATTCGCTTACTTTTCATATTATTAAAAAGATTTGAAATTTTTTTAATTATATAGCTGAAATTTCGTTCATATTACGAAATAAAAATTGATTGAAAACAGTTGATATTACGAAAATTGGCGTTTTGAATGCGCAGTAATTAAAATCTCATTTATATAAATTATTTATAATAATTAATTTTTCTTTGTTGATTGATAAATTAGTAGAATATGTATGATATTGAATAATTCCAGAATTCAAAAATTGCTATTAGTTAGAAAATATTCTTATACATGTTTTATATCAGTATAGCATTGAAAATTGGAATTAATCAATATCTCACTAAAACTGTTGTACTACTTATGTAGTTGTCATCAATTAATGCAGAAAAAAGTAATATAAAATTAAGTCGTAAATATTGCGGTTAAAATTTGAAACTTTTGTACAAGCTGCGTTCCTAGATAGATATCAAAAATAATCAGATTTTTACTTTTAATTTAAACCATGTTTCTTACAAGAATTTCGTGCAAATTATCTGTGGACGCATAATATTACATGTTCATAAGTATATAGGAAGAACTGAACCATTTCACATACATTATAACGCACAAACCATTATTCTGTAAATTTCATAGATGGGTTTTTAACATTATTTCGGAAAATGTTAAAAATATCAACTCGTAAGCAGCACAAATGATATCATTTAAATAGCAATGAGGTGCATAGATTGTAAATATATATTTTCATGTGCTTCAAGTTCTTGGCAAGAAAATCTATTCTGCCAGTTTAGTAGAATTACATATTTTCATGTTACATTTACAACTTCTTTACTTTGAACATTTCAGACAGATGTATGCAAGACTTCGGACGGTCTTTAAACATTGGCAAATGAGAAAAACTTCACTCAGTATTTATAACGGGGAATAAAGTTCTAATTTGATCTAGTTTTGGACAATTTCTTTCTCTAATAGTCTACTCTCCTCCGCCCCCTTTAATACCCTGTGTAATAACTATTTGCTTCCAGATGTACCACTTGCTGAGGTTCACTGATGCCTCGCGTTTACAGGTCTTCACAAATTACCCTACAACCAAGACAATGAAACTTCGGTAGAGCCTGCTAATTCTATGGAGCAGCACATGCATCCACAGTAGTAAGACTACGATGTATTGAGTTAATAACTTTAAACAAGATGTTCAGAGCGTTGATTTCATTGATCGGAGCGAAGTAACCACTGGATGCAGTAGCACAGTAGTTCCTCATTCACTATCGCATCCACAGCCTTCATCCATTGATACATCTGTTATTTGTATGTCATTAAACAGTCGCGTATCTCCGCTATTACTTGATCACTACACTTTTAGTTGATTAGATGGATGAAGATCTAATTCTCATACATTTGATAAGGATTCAAGAAGATGTAATAAATTCGGTACTTCCTACTCCTTAAATGCTCTACCCTTTAACCTGTGAAAATTCCTTTTAAAAAAAGCAATGGTCGAGATAGTAATTAACTGCTGATTACTTCTTCAGAGCCAAACAATTTATTTACTGTACAGTAAGGTACTGCTCAAAGTTGCTTCGCGACCTTAAAGAAATCATGGTCGCAACTCAAAAGGAGAAAGCTTCATGACACTCACAGAGTTCGAGTTGTGGTGTGATTTTCTGACACAGACTGAAAAGTTAGAGTCAGCCATTTAAGAACTCCATGTAAAGGTCCAAAATGGGATCATGTGAAAACCCTGCGAGATGGACTAAGTTAATTGTTCATTTTCCGCAATACTCTCTGGTTGTAGAATACTTACTGTTCAGCAGGTCCTAAAAATTTCTCTAAAAGTTGGGCCAGATGTGAGAACTCCAAGGGGTTAAGAGAAACGTCAAGATTCGAACTCTTAATCGCTCCACACATCTGTCCATAGATACTCAACATCGACAAAAGAAACCCGCTAGTATTTACACATAACTTATGACATAAGTTTACTTATGTGACATAAGAAATCGTCCGTTTCAAGTAACAAGGGATAAACTTCGACTGCAGTTCTCATCGTTGGCATGTTTAACATCAAACGTTCACATATTTCATGATGTTATCTGATGTTCTGTCATAAATTTCCAATCATACATAGATTCTTTTAAAAGTTAAGCAGGCTGCAGTTGTGACTACTTCGTGATAATAAAGCAGCTCTTTCAGATTAAACAACTCATTTCCTCAGTACGGTCATCAGAAAATCTGCACGCTCGTTACATGACTCTCCTCATGCCGTCAAAAAAGCTACAGGACCTTCTTGATGGAAAGTGAGTACACTGGTGATGGTGAGAAGAAGGATGAATGTCTCTTCCTTTACACTCATCTTCCAATGCTCACCTCGGACTGGGATGGACTGTAATAGAAATCCCAATAGAGGAAGATTTGTCATGTGGGTAAAAATGAAACCTACTGACCTGCTTTCAGTGCCTCTGCAGTGGCAGTAAACCGGAAATAGGTTTGGAAACAAAACTTGCAACTACGATAGATAGATGTGTTGCTGTCGACCACTGAGCTGTAAACTACTTCAATCTACGTAATTTCGACCATTGTACCATCTTTCGGTCCCAGACAGTAACAATTCTAACCTCTGAGCATATTCTCTCTAGATGTCTAGACAAGTCAAAAATTAGAACCATAACCGAAATATACACTTACAAACAACCTCCTGTAGATAGGAGACAAGACACTTGTAATCAATTTTCTTCACAGGACTAACCATGCCAAAAATCGCAACTATCTCCTCTCTTACACCAACCCTTTTGATGGAAACGGCAGGGAACGTCCTTCTTGGACCCTCGGGATGTTTTCATGGGTCGAGAATTGTCGTGTCCACCACCAGAATCCTCATTGAAGCTGTTCCAACTTCCACCTGAATCTCGAAAATTATGCGATGATCCTCTACCCCAACTGGAACGTCCACCACCACCCCCTGGCTTTGAATAGCCGCCATCAGCTCCAGGACTTGGTGAAGTCCAAGAATCCTTCTCACTGGTTCTAACAGTGTCCGAGCGAGAGCCCCAATTCGCTGGGTCAAAACGGGCAGCCGCTTCAGCTCTACTGTTCCTAGTAGGAGATGTACCATAGCTATTGTTACTCCTACCCACACCGTATGTATCCCAGCTCCCCGTTTCTGCAGGCCCAGCTTTCCATTTTAAATCACTACTAGAGTCGCGAACAGCAGGCACGCTGATGATATCTCTTCCCAATCGGCTCCCGTTGTCAACACCCCAAGATGTCGTGGATCTCCCTGCAACATCGGCCGAACTTCCTCGATCAACCCAGCTACTGGATGATCCACCAGCATTGTCTCTCCACCCATCAGCAGAAGTTTTGTTGATGTTATAACCAGAAGCTAAAGCACTGACGCTTAGCGCTGGCTGTGATGCAATGTCCACAGCTCGAACTGTTGCGGAGCCCCATGAGTCGATCCTTTCTTTTTGGACCCGACCTGCCAAAGCATCAGTTAGTAGGACGGACTCATCTCTGGGCTGATTCGTTCTCCATATGCGTAGATCCAGTGGGAAATATCCAGTTGTATTCCACTTCCGCAACTGCTCCATGGAAAACGGACCCTGAATTGTCCCTGTTGGATCCATGTAATGCCAAACTTTCTCCTTTTCAGCAGCCTCCAGCGCTGCTTTACTCAAAGTGCTTGTCAGCTGGGACGCCAAGGGAAACGTTGACTGCATAGAGGGTGCCGTCGGTAGCTCCCTAGGCTTATTCCAGTCTGCTTTTCCATCATACACTGGGGTAGTCAAACCTGTCAAACTCGTCGATCCTCTGTAGTCGCTTCTACCAGCTCTACCACCATCTATACCTGCAGAGATATTATTCACTTTCTCAGTCCATCGTTCAGCAGGGGCAGAACGAATATTTCTTCCGTTCCCCATCCAACCTGTTCCGACGCCCGTGTCTCGCTCATCCATGACCCACTCTTTGTCCCAACCCCTGTCCCTCTCGTCATAGCCCCTCTCATTTGTGTCTTCAATGCTGTAACTTGGAACCCGACCATAAGCCATCTTGTCACCTGATCGACCTGACTCAAAACCACCCCGCTCTACCTCTCTGTTCCGTGTATTCTCCACCCAAGCAGAATGTTTGTTTCTCGCGCTATCCCATTCTGGCCTACTGCCGCTCTCTAGTTGACTACTTTTCAAGTTACTGGCCGTGGCAAGTTTATCCCCCATGCCAATGGCAGACGGGCTCCTCTCCAAGATAGTTGCCGATCCATCTATAAGTTCAGATCACAATAATAGGGCGACTGCAACGTCAATCATGGCGTCTCGAAATTCTGGAATCTAAAACACTTTCAAAGATTCCCAAACTCAAAAGATGTAAATGAAAAGAACGGACATATTCACTGAAACAAAACATAGCATACGACAACACGTACCCATCATCATCATTTTATCTTTCGATTTGTCCTCGTTACCGTCTGACTCGTAGTTAGGATCCATTCGAGGGTCGGCAGTCACTTCCGGCCTTGCATGTAGCTTTGCCGCCCGGAACGCGGGACTATTGAGTTCTTGCAGCTTCTCCACGCACTCTCTCAACGTGGGAAAAATAAGAGTAAAGGACAAAATCCTCGAGCTTTCATTCAAAGACAATTTCAAAATTTGCGGGTTGGCACTTATGTTGGTGGCCCTTCGGAAAATTGATTTTTCAAAAGGGAGTCAACTGGCTAGCTCGTAAAACATCTTCTTGACTTTATGACAACATTCCATAAAAGACTAATGTTTATTTATTTTCTGCTCCCTAAACTTCATCATCAAACAAAAAGAGAAAAGAAAATTTAGTAGGATATTCTTTCTTCCGGCCCTTCTCACTCGCACGGTCTCTGAGATTCACAAGCCTCTGCCTCTCGGTCTCGAACCACTACAAGCCAAAAAGAAGTCATATGTCAATATTCATTAAACCGGAAGGACACCTTTCAATTCGAAGCGACTCACGATTGTGATCAGCTAGCTTTCGCAGGAAGACCAGGTATCCATCACAGCAACTTGTGACTAATTTTTCAGATATGTGTGCCTTCTTTTAATATAACCATGGTTCAAGAAACGAGAGACGAATTCCAAGCGAAATTCAGACAAAAACAATGAGTTCCGGTCGGTATCTGTGAGTGAAAAGTATGTAAACTTTCCAACATCGGCATGTGGATACCAAGTTAGGGCCGAAAAGATTTAGGATATGCTGATTTCCTACTGAAAATCACGTTTAGAATTCAAAGCACCACTAAGAGTATCAGAGGGTAATACTCTCTGCTGTTTAGCAATGAGTATCGTATAACTCACGGAGGTAGGGCCTTAGGTATAACAAATTAGACTTAACAAACTCCTGGTTATTGCCAAATTATACGACACTCACTCCCGGTGTTTTCAGAAGAGTATGACAATCGAAACTGTTTTGCACATTTCTAGTGGCTGACATCCAACTTCCAGATCTTTCCAACCAGAAGAATTAAGGCATATTAGAACAGTCAATCTCTAGCAGCATTCCATCACTGACCACCCCACCCTGAGTCCTTCGTGATGCAAGAAGTGTCTCTTGCCAAAACAGCGTCTTTCAGATCCCAACACGTACTACTTTTCCACCTCATATGTACAGTGATTAGCTGCAGATTGAAAATTGCGAAGCGTATGAAACTTACATCGTTCACTTTAGCTTCTTGTAGATCTTTGGCCTTATCCTCGATATCTCCCTGTTCGATACATTGTCAGGTCAGCTGAAAAGTTCAGAGAACTGACTGATCATAATTGCGCACAAAAAGACAAAGACTAGCTTCATATGCAAGACATCCACGGAAAGATAGCCAACCGGCAGTTCTCTATTTGTATAATATATGAAGATGCAGTTCAAAATTAAGCTTTCAATCCGCTCTTCTCGTCCTGAGCAAGTAACACATAATAGTGCAGAAGGAAGCACTTAAAGCACGGGAGACTCACGACAGTCAAGGTTTTGATGAGACCACATTTGATACTCTGTCGCAACCGTTGGCATTCCTCCTAATAAAATCACAAAGGCAAGGACAGATCAGAAAAATTCTTCAGAAGAGATCCTCTCACTCCGACCGACTTCACATTGCTTGATACCTGCGTGTAAAACACTTCTGATGTGTATACACGCAATAGATATTGAAGGATATGACAGGACCTTTTGGAGAGATCTGTCGACATGAACGAGAAAAAGTGTCAAAGACCTTCCACCACTGCGAATACAAACCTCTGAAAATTCATGGTTTGACACAAGATCAACGGTAACGTCTTCCCTCTTCTGTAAGTTCAAGATCTCCAGCACTATGTTCGTCGTCTTTCTCCCTGCTTTATAAGCTTCAGCTTGTAGACGGGTACCTGATACGTAGGCAGGACAGGGTAGTTTAATAGCCTACTAGAATCAGACAACACCTGAACTCAAAGTCTCCAAGACTATTAAATAACTTCAAAATAACACTGCTCAGTGATAAAGAGGTTTCTCACCTACTACTTGGACGAGTCTGTAACACATTTCAGACTTGCTAACCATTCCTGGTACACGAATTCTCACAAATGTGCTGCAGACTTTACTGTCAAACTCAGGATCGTCTAAAAGTTCCTCTAGAAGCTGTCTTCGAAGGTAAATCAGATTGATATTTTTTGGAGTGATAGCAGCATATTCATTGACACTTGGCCTTTCAAACTTATCATCATCTCCTTTCCTGCGTCGACGTTTATCTTTCACGTCTCTTATTTTGCTGTACTTATCATCGACTCCTTCTTCATTTGGATCTTCGTCCATCTTTAAAACCTCGTCAGAAACCATATTTGGGCGTCTACTTTTTGCACCTTTGAGGGTGTAGTGAGACTGGACATGTTTGATCATATCGTACTGATTCACAGTCTTTTTCCCAAAGAGAGTTTGTAACCTTTCATCGCAAAGTATCTGCGTTTTCTTTCGAGGATCCTGAAGCTTATGACTCTTTATATATGCCCACAGTAGCTTCGTGACTTCAAACTTTGTTAAGGGTTTCTTCGGATCTTCGTCCATGAACTTCACAAAGTCAATTAGTTCCTTAGATGCCCAGCCTTCTCGAAGTTGTACATCTGACTTTTGATCACCATCCTCTTCGGTATACTCCTCTACATCATCTTCCTCAACGTCCTCCATAACATCCTCCTCCTCGGGTAGTATGTAAGGTTCACTATCGGCACCCATGACAGCATCATCACCTGATGCTGGAATTGTAGATGCTTTGGCTTTCCCTCTCTTCCTTTTCTTGGCTTCATCAGACGTGTCCATTTTGTCGTCGCCTTCACCTGATGCCCCACTATCTGAACCAGTGTTGTAATCTTCGACGTCACCTTTGTCTTCGGCGTCTGATTCACCGTTTTCCAAATAAAGTCCACCACTTCCAGCTGCTTGTTTATCTTTGTCGAGCTCGGCTGGAGTGAGTTGAAGCCTTTGCTTCAAATCGACCCAGTAATCTTTAAACAAGCACTCATACGTCTCCTGATCTTCAAAGTCAACTTCAACCTGCATCAAAAACCTTGTCACAGGTCTGAGAAATAGCGTGGTCTCGATGCCCAGTATTTGATTTCTGCTCTATGCAAAAGTCTACATCATCATGCGTGATACTTAAAGGAACGAGAAAAGCTGAAGAGAAACCAAATGTTCTTTCACTTCACAGCAATCCAAAACCGTGACTTTCCACCACTTTTTTTCTCGAAGGATAAAACCAAGACGTACCCCTTCAGCATTCGTTGTCTCGTTGTTCTCGATCATATGTACAATAGGCCAGCATTCCTCACACAGACCTTTCCTTTGTCGAACGCAAAGAAAGTCTGCTTTTTTCAAGCAGGCAGAGCAGTACGCCGTTGGGCATGTATAGCATTGAAAGTTGGCCGGCTTTGTACAGCCCGTGCAAAAATGCCAACCTGGGTCGAAACAGAGCATTATTTTGTTGATAGAAAGCAATAAGCATACCTTGCGACGAGTTCGTCTTCCAACTTGCTTAAAACATTCCAAAAAGATCTCTACTGAGGCACTCAACAGACTGATATTGAGATCCGTAATAAATCATCGTTTAGAAACCCATAAGTCATTCCCGTCATGCTGAGTTCCCGAGATTCAAGACCTAGCTGATGGGATCTACATCACGTTCGATAATTGTAAACCCCCCATGAAAATAACAAAAACGTAGAAACTACAACACAACTTGGAAATGAGAGAACTAGCTGGCAGAAAAGTAGTAAACTGAATGACAAAGCAATTGAGAGAAATAAATTGGAGTGGAGAAATACCACAAATCCAAGCGCCCTTCTTCTCGAAAAAAGCGGTGTCGCGGCCAATACAAGTTAAGTGGTAAGCCTTCGGACACGTCCTGAAAAAGGCCAGTAATTTTCATCAATTTGAGGTGCAATCTGGAGAGAAATCAGTTCATAAAATGGTAGAAAACTTTCAGGTTCAGTCAAGAGCGCAGACTTCAACCTCATATTGACCGAGACCTTAACTATACTCATGCACCAAACGTCAAAGTCGCATAAATCGGCACCGTTCATTAGTGAAAACTGCCCTTCGCGTGCCAAATGAACGGTTTAGATGATTGCCATATACTACAAGATCGATTGAAAGATTGAGAGTTGAAGAAAAATTGCGGTATGAATCGGCACCGTTTATCAGTGAAAACTGTCCTTCGAATGGTAAAAGAACGGCTTAGATGATTGCTATTTCCTACAAGATCGCTTGAAAGATTGAATGTTCAAGAAAAATTGCGGGCCTAGTCAAGTGGATTGTGGATTCTCTACGCGCGGGAAGACAAGAAGCATACCATTGGGAAGTTCAGTAATCCTTCACCATTATTATAACAAAAGAATGAGCTGAAGTGTCTAAGGCATATGATGGTCTACACAAAGAAGCTCACGTTTCCTTCGCGAAATCTATCCTTCTCATGTCAAATGGAAGCTTGCATTTTCGACAATAACTACAAGATCAATCAGAAGGTTGAGGTTTTTCATGTATATTTGGAACCATCGCATCGCTTCAACAACCTCAACCTCCCTATCCATTCAACAGATGTTCAATTTACATAACGATCTCAACCTCTCGATGGCGCTAAAGCCATATTTGGTTAGTTGTTCGACCATCCCAAATGGCTATGGCAGTAAATGTAATTTTCCTCGCACCGAGCCAAAGGGACAGAGCTGCCCAGCCGACTGGATCCACTTAACACCACAAATGGGTGATTTCCGTATTTAAAATACGGAAATTTTTCACGCATCCTTGCGCGAGAAAAATTCTAGTTCAATCGCTTGAAAAAACGAAACAGTATGCTCAAACCCCCACGTCATAAATCATATCAAATATCAGGAACTTGCTGAAAACTTTCAAGGTGAACATGACACTTAATCGCTGTGATGATACACGCAGTTTTTCACCTACCTAGATAGGACTGGGAAGAGTATATGTAAGTAAATTTCATAAATGATGAAATCTGTTAAACTAAAAAAATATTGAAAAGTTAAAACTAGGAAAAAATGCCTTTTAAGAGTAACTATTTTACAGGCAATTATTATCTTCATACAGACCAAAAAAAGGGGGGACGTAGCCAAGTGGATTCAGGCAGTTAACTGCACTGTGGTATATCTGCGCGCGGGAAGACATGAATCACAACCTAAAGAATGTCAAAATGCCGTTCATCTTTTATACCAATAGCATGAGCTCAGCTGTCTATGGCATAAGATTGTCTACACATAAAAGCTCACGTTTGCTGAACTTCAGAAGCAATTCTTTGCAGTTATATGGCAAGGACTGGATATGACATCAGTAGAAAACTAGTAAATTCTCAGTTCAACCACATGGGTTGCTCTTTTTTGCATCTATTGATTCCAAATCCGATTAGATCTACGTTGATGTCGGCCAACTTATAAATGGCTCTAGCTTAGCGGTATCCATCCAAATATTAACAGCCTCCACTGCAAGGCTACTCCAACGCTGGTCCACCTGACTGGATTCCCCAAACAGCCTTTCCCATAAAGTAAAACCGTCTCCTTTTTCTTCAAATGATCATTACAGATAGCAACTAAATGTACGAGCTTATCTCCTGAAATCGCTTCAAATTAACAGCAGATGATAGCCAAATATCCTCAAATAGAAGCGGAGGATCACTGGTCACGACAGAAAGGTATCATCAATCTCTCATTGAATCCTCGAAAAGGCGTGAACGTAATTTGATTCCCTCGCAGCAAAAATACTGCAAATATACTACTTGTACATACAAGTTCAAGTTTGATAGATTCACTTCACACCAGCACAATTATTTCAAACAGATAATGTCTAGTAAATAACTCTTATTGAAGCAAAAGGACTTGATTATATACATACCCCAAAAAAATGCTCGCGACTAACAGAATCGTCCAAAAACTCATCAAGATTTTAAGTAACTCAGCTTTAAGCTTTAAGGTTGGCGGTTATGATCATGTTTTATAGCAAATAGTTGCTACTTACTCCAGGGGCGAACTTTGAAGCCCAAGTTCAAGTTAGACAAATTATCCATAACTTTATATAGAGCAGCAAGGCTTTTGGTGAGTATGCGCAGAAAAACACATGTACTCACAGTCGTGTAACAAGGATTCCAGATGTCAGAAAAACACATGTACTCACAAATCGTTTAACAAGGGTTCTAGGTGTTGTGACGTGATCTTCCTACGTACAGTGAGCATCACGAGATAGGTACGCCTTTCACTATCCTGATGCTGAGCAGTAAATTAAACAGCGTGTTTACATAGACCTTCAGAAGATCAGTTAGTGAGGCACCTTCTAGTAACCAGATATATAGCCACTAGAAAAGACCTAAGAATAAGTTGGACACATCAACTTGAGTTCAAATACTTGCCCCCTTTCTCTTTTCCTCCCCAAATTTTTTCCCAAGTCGTTCCAGCTATTTCTCACCGGGTAGAGAGTGATGAAAACCCCCTCCAATTTTCAGCTTTGGGATTTAAGTACTTCTTCTGATAGTACAATAAATTCAGAGTTAATTTTCAGTTGGAAAGATAGTGCTAAGTCGCAACAGACACATGTCCTTCTAAAGAAGAGCATGGAAATATCAACTTCCACGCTTGAAGACCTCTGTCGAGGATGCTTCTTGCTAATAGAAGGTAGCTCTTAGGCAGTCACCGCTGGCGACATGATGGCTGGGCCGACGCCACAGCCAGACAAAGTGGAATATCTCCAATGGAGTGTCAAAACTGCTTCAACCATCAGTCACCGTAACAAATGGGATGGTGAGTGCAACGATTGTAGTTACAACAACGGTGATAATTTACGCATATAATATGAGGACTAAACCTCACACTCAAGCATCTTAAGCCATGCCTCCTTTCATGAGGAAGAGGTGGACATTTCTTCAAAAAAGAACTAGAATGTATTTCTGTAAGACTACTGGCTTTGAAGAACTCACCTTCTTCAAGTGAATCCCGAAGGGACTGAGCAATCTATGGATTGGGGCATTCTGTACCAACTGTAAGTGTTTCATATCGAACCTCTAATCCAGCTCCCACGAAGAAAGCAGATGGATGGGTTCCTGAACAACATTATCTTCATGCAAGAGAGGACTGAAAATACACACCTTATACCGACCCCTGATATGCACAACACAGCGTTCACTCAGACAGGCTTCTGCCGGGATTCAGTCAGGAAACGCAACCCATGCGCACATCGCAGCAGGTATCAAAGACAAGCAGGACCTTAAATTAAGACACTTTTAGAGTGGAAAGTCAGTATTAATGCAAGCTCCAGTGACAGACAGGACTTAAGGAATCCTTGATAACGTCGAACCAATAAACGCCGCACACAGACCTCACTTTTGGAGAAAATTTTCGATTTGAAACTCACCTTCGATCGCAAAGAACAAGATCCCCACCATCGAAGCAAATAAAACATACGTCTTCCTCGTCTTTCGATAGGTTTTCTGAAGACAGAACTCTCTTCCCTCGCTTCTTGCGAGCCTCGTTGGGCGTGGACTCTAATGCACGCTTCCTCTCGTTCAGCAAATCCTTCGAGTCTCCTGTGCTCTCTCCAGCCAACAGTTGATCGGATCTCATGTGAGCCAACATTCTAGCTTCTTCCTCTTTCACAGATGCCTCATAGAGCTCCATTTCGCGCTCTAATTCTGTCTTGGCACGCACATCGGTGAGACTCGAGCTTGCAGGCGTTGTAACGTTCACCTCGATCGCTGCAGGGGTCGCTATCAAAGCTGACACTTCCTCCTTCGAGTCCTCAGGCCTTGCCTGTAATTCACGTCCGCCCTCGTCCATCTCTTCTACGGCAACTGACAGAGTTGCAAGCCCTGACATAGACATCGGCCCGGACACCTCCTGCGCAGGGGCCTTCGGACCCTTTTCGGAGAGGTCTTCGTTCCCAGACTCCAAAGATGAGACAAACGTTTCATGGCGCACCTCGGCCTCCGCGGCAGTGCGGATTCGTTCAATCGTAACGTCTTGCTCGTCCACTTCTTCTTTCAATCCATTATGATGTACTGATGAAGAGGTATCCAACTGCTCCATCTGATTACCGTTTCTGGGCCCCGAGGAATCACTCGCACGGGCGACATCGGGTTGTATTTGGTTGATGGGGGATGTGATTCCGATTCGATGGTTGTCTTCATTTCCTCTTCGAACATTGTCGTCCTCTTTTCCATTACTGTCTTGCTTTGATGTGTTCATTCTGTTGGGTTCCTCGGGCAATTCTGCGGCCATACTTGGTAATGACTGAGGCTCATTACTTTCAGAAACACCCTTCTCGGCAATCGCTTGTTCAACTTCAAGAGACGATGTCACAGCGACGAGCACCTCAGATTGCCCTTCAAGCTCCAAATTTTGGGACCGCATTTCGCCCTCTTTTCTCTCGATGTTGTTAGTCGCACCATCCATATAGGTGGACATCTCCGGCCCATCTGTTACAGATGGGGTTTGCACTTCGGTGGTCGAAATCATCTCGACCACCCCGGTTCTAGAAGAGATTACATCTGCGACGTTCTGGCTAATTTCAGCATCCTGGAATTCTTGTGAGGACGACTTCGCAACATTCATTGCGTCCACCTCGATTTCCGGGGTATTCTCAACTTCACCAGTTGACACTGGATCTTCATTCATTGGTTCGGAGCTCTTCTCAACGTTTGCAATTGGCGACACAATAGATGACGCCTTGGAAGGAGAATCAGGACTTGAAGTACCAGAGTAAGGGTCGCCAGTCTCTGTATACAATTCTGTGCTCATCACAGCGGTAGATGCACCACTGTGCGCGGGGGACGAGGGATCTTCCAACTCAGGGGCGGACACTTGCTCATCTAAAACATCCATTCCTTCCTGCGCATCTCGCTTTGTTGTTGCTTGCGCGGCAATGTGATCGTCCTCCACGGACGCGGACTGGTCCGAGGGATCAACCACTTCGTCACCCCCCGTCATCGATCTTACCCCTGCGTTCTCTCGGAGAGGTCTGACAGGCAGCCACGCTGCGCCCCTCGGGGCTCTTTGTGTGGAGTGCTTTAGGTTTCAGGCCTTCAAGAAACTTTTCTCCTCCTCATCGTGGTCTTTACTCTTTCATTTTCCACGGTCCGGGCTCTAAAACGCACGCTCAGTGTGTGTTTGTGTACTGTGTGTTGATGGATGGAGGGTGCAAGGGCACAGATGCTCTTTCCGGGCTCAACCACAGGGACCTGTCAAGTCCAGTGCATCTTCAGTCTGCCCTTCTTCTTCACATCGACAGGCTTGACAGTCGAGTCCGAGATGTGCTTGAAAACGACGCTCTGTCAGCAATTTTCCCTTTCACCTTCCTTCCTTCCTTTTGTTTCTCTTTCACTGAGCTTTTCTCGTGACTCTCTTCGCCATTTTCTCACCACAGCCCATCGTCGCCTCTCACCATCTCACTCACTCTAGCACCCGACCCTGGGATTTTCCGCCTCGTGAGCTCATATCTTTGGCTCCTGATGGCCCGATGTCATCAACATCGACAACTATCATTTACTCGACGGCAGCAAGGAGCCAGCCAGCCAGCCAGCCAGACCTGCCGTGCCGTGCCGTGCCAGGCCGTCCGCTCTCGTGCCAATCAATCCCAGATTTTTTTCCATCGTCGCATGGCCCGCTTGCCGCTGCGCTTGGCGTGCTCGCTCGAGCCCTTGGCCTCTGGCTGCAATGCACTCTTCATCCGCTGCTGCTCAAGACCTAAGCTCTCTGTGTTTACTCTTATGCCTAGCTTACCCTCGTCCCGTCCCGGCCCCCTAGCACCACGACGACGACCCGCACGACCTAAAAAGCTTCCGCCCTCGCCCTCGCCCTCGCGGGCAGCTCCAGCTGCCCGCCACGCGCGGGGTGCGCACCCCTGCAGTCCCGCCGCTCGCCTCGCATGTCATCACCCGAAAATCTCCTCCCCCCTGCCCAATCGCAAACGCCCTCCCCTTTCTCTGACCTCCGCCTGCGCTATCCGCGCTCCCTCATCTGGGGCCCTGCCCCCTTGCCCTAGCTCGGGCCCTGCCCTGCCCTGCCTTCGTTCTTCGACCTGATCCACGTTCTCGCCTTCCCGGCAATTTCAATGCGCATACGGACGTCGGCCTCGGAGTTGGAGGAGTTCGAGCTGCACCCGCGACCTGGGCTCGTTGATAATACTCGCTCTCTCGGCGACGACGACGACGACGACGTACACGAAACCTTCGCTTTCTCGCGATCTACATGTCATCGCAGACACGTGTTCTTTCTCATCCGTTCTCTCCCGTTTTGTTCTGCATGCCCGACCCAACCGTGCGTTTCTCCTCTTCTTCCTCTTCCTCGTAATGCGTCTTATCATCTGTCAGTCAGTCAGTGTCGCCGTCTCGAGTGAAGACGTAATTCTCACCCGCATTTTTATTTATTTTCCTCCCTCGGGCCGTTAGTGTACTGTAGTAGTTTATTTGTCACGAATGCCTTTACAATTATTTTCCAGCGATTTTTCGCCGCGTTATAATTTGGTCGCGAATTATATCGCGGCGAAAAATCGCTGCGATATAATTCCACCCTTCGTAAACCCAGTCTGAATTATTCGCGCAATCGCGAGTCCACTTACTTACAATTATCCCGAACTTACCCCATCCAAGCAGGTGTACCGGTCCTTTAGGATGCATCACCGGTTCTCTATGGTCTATCGCGAAAGACGGGTCGAGATACCCCCAGCGAGGCCAAGTTGTTCTCTCTTCGGCTTTCGTCGCATGTCGGTCCGGAGTAGGAATCTTTTCACTTAATTGGGACACCCTCCCATAAGACAAAGAGCCCGAAAGGTAGCTCCGACTTTGTATCGGTATAAATCCCCACCTTCCATTTGTGCGCGACGAGACATTCATAAATCGGAATACACTTTCTACATTTATCTTCTTCGCTACAAAGCCGCTTTTATCAATTCCTTGGGATGGTATGAGATTTTCGCCGAGCGTATAATAATAAGCCTTTTTTGGCAAGCCGAACGGGAGTTGCTCGGCTATAGAGACGTAGGGTAGCTTACAACAACTGTCGTCATTTTTTATGATAAATATATGAGGTCTTCTAGAATATTCTGGACCTGTCAAGAGCAGGTTGCTCCGTCTCCTCCTCCGCGTCGATGTGGACTACTTGTGAGATTTCTTATTTTTATTCTTATTATAATTCACCTGCTGATGCATCCTGCACCGCGTTATACGGCGCGTACCTCACATCAGGGTCCCGCTTTGCATGGCTCAATCACGGCCTCTCCTCATTGACGCTTGTATTATTCTTGGATAACTGTCGTAGCCTTGATTTGTACATTAGTACGATTCGCAAATTGTCTCTGCCAAATACAGCCCCACCATTTTCCAACTCCACCCCCATTTGTATCGGAGTCGAGGGTGACTTCCATAAATTAATAACCCTCGAACCTAAATTATGCTAGTGACTCGGACGTCTATCTTCTTCCCAAAGTACCCAATCTTGAATCTTCAACGCAAATTGGCACTTGATTTCACCGGCCTAAATAATACACATCCGATGTGAAATATGTAGATTTATTCCTTTAGGTTGAAGGCAGTACAGAGAATATAGACCAAGTCTCGTTCGAGCCAATGAGGGAGAAGAATACGCGGATAAGAGACGAAACATTGTAATGAGCAAGAGAACTATGTCAACATTGAGATAAATAATATTTTACTATGTCGGCATCGCGACGTGCGGTTCCGTCATCCGATCGATAATGTGGAAAGACGGCATGTAACAAACTCCTCGCTTTTTGTTAGCTTTCAGTTTCAAGCAGATCTACGGTTTCGAGACTTGTTGAGCAAAGGTTACCGCAGTCGGACATGCCGCACGAAACAAGCCCCTGGACAATAATTAACAAAAGTTACTCTGCCGAAGTTGGCTGGAGCAATACTAGATTGAGACCATGTCCGGGGCTAAAGATCTGCCGTGATCAAAGCTGGTTAGACGTAGAGTAGACCATATCAAAATAGAAGAAGTGATTACGTTATTCTCCTCCACTACACCGTACCATGATTACGTTGCTATCATTTGACTATTGATCGACTCCTGAAAATGTCGATGTCACCATAACAACAACGGTACATGAACATGTCATTCCATTCCGGTCCTGATTAGTACGAGGTTTGTGAGTTGATATGTTTGAGTATACGATAGTCAGAATGAAATAAATAAGGGATCTCACTGATGCAGATGCTCATGCCTTGGACGTGGACTGCACTTGTGATCAGTCTGATGGGCCTCGAGTCCAGCGAACATGCGTTTTAGGCAGGCCTCTCTATATAGGGCGGATTCCGTATGTTCTGTATCTCAACAAAATAAAGATAATTTTCAAATCAAAATACGGAATATACTGAACTCAACAGTTTCCGGTCGAATTTTGACCTCAACCTTCAGGTTTTCGTCTGAATTTGTCGACAATGTAATACAACTTCGAGAGAAATGGGTGTTATCTTTGATCTCTGTATATCTTTTTCCCATTTTAGCAAGGAGAAATCACTCTCCACACCGTTGAAGTGTTCGAAAATGTTGAAACTAATACTACAAAAAATTCCCTGAGTTGAAAAAATCTATTTTTAAAACCTGGAATCAAACTTTTCAGTCAACAGATTTTTGTGCACCTAGAACATTGACTTCATACTGTTCTGGGTTCACTAGTTCATCTTTGTACTTTTGTTTCCGAGAAATTGTGAGACTTTCTTGATATTTTAAAACTAGTTGAATAATTTTTTGTGTTTTCAAAGCTACAAGTGAATGAGGTAACAAGGAAAGAAAATACTAGAACTTGGTTGAACTCATCAGGTGTCGCCGCAAAGTTTTAGTCAAGTACTGAGTTAGTATTTCTAGTAAAGTAACGGTAATGAACAAAGAAATTGTCACAAACTATCACTGCAAAGAATTAGCTCAATATTTACGTAGGTATCTCTAGTAAAATCTCCTACATCAACAAAGATTTTTCAAAAATTGTCACCCCAAAGTTTTAGTTTAGTTTTAGTGACTCCGTTAGTTTCTACACCCACCCAGACAACGAAGACTTTTTGTTGGAAATACGGAACTTTTTGAAAACGAAATATGGCACTTTGGCCCTCAAGTTCCGTATGTGCCGTATTTAGAGAGGCCTGGTTTTAGGTTCTGTGTGCGGCTACACTCGCCATAAATACCCAAGTTCAGGACTGACCCCGCTAGTTGCACTTGGTAGCAGATGTTGAATGCTTCTCTCCACTTTAGGGCTGTGTGGCCTACTAACTAGCGTCAAAGGGAGTTCTTATGCATCCAAACCGCCTCTTACGCTGGGTGGCCACTTTCGATGTGGTGATTTAGTTGGTTACTCTTTTCTTTTCAATTTTTTTGTCTTTGAGGTCGGTAGGAAGTAGAGATGTCATGGAAAATTTATGGAGTATGTGGCCTAGCAACGTGACCACTGTGTACAAGTGTACTTTACACCACATTCAGCACATGGTTGTTTCGCTTTGAACATTGAGGTTTGTGATTCTGCTTACTAAGCAGCGGCCACTCGAGTCAAGGGTGGTTGCTGTCGTCAGCTGGTGCATTACATGTGGCAAGACCGATTGTCAGAAAAGGCCGCATCATACCTGATACGGAAATTTGTTTTTTAAAGAATGTGTATCAAATACGATGTATTAATTTCTCAGGGTTGCTCGCTTCCAACGGGGAACTTTCAAATTAGGGTTCAGAAGAGGCGATCCTTGTAAGAGGGAGGCCTTTGATAATCGACCTACGTGCGTGAAGATTCTCCGCATCACACCAATATGTTATCCTTTCTTTGTAACATCGCAACGTTACATCGCAAACGTTGAAACAATTGATTGGAACTTGATTTTCTTTTATATCAAACCTTCTGATCACTATCACGAAAATAGATTTTATATAAAATCATATCAAGTGTATCGAGGTCAGATAAGACGTGCCCATATATCGTATATACATTATGTATGAATCAATGATTTTGCACATATTAAAGGCTGCTACTTTGCAACGTTAAGAACTGCGTCCGTCATCCGGGAGCACACAAGCTGCAAGGACGTTTTGAGGGAGACTTGTGAGCAATGCCGGAACGTTTCCGAAGTCTGATTCCTATTCTACTCCGCACAGATTGTGGAAGGTGCTGCTACTCGTGCAATCATAATCAGAAACCTTGTACTTCTCATGAAAACAAGACATTGAGGCCCGCAAACAATCCGCATCGCTCGGTGCCAGCGAGAAAGATTTGTGTACGACGTGACTTCTAAACTCTATTTGGCATTTAGTTTAATCTCCTACAACTCAATAGTCGACACAAAACTGGAATTTCCTTTTCTTCGACATCAAGGGGTATAACACAAATATTCAAGCTAAAGTAAACAATTTAAAAGCATGCAAATAGATTATTCTAAATTAAGGAATTACCTTAGTATTCAATTTGTTTATCATCCGATTACATCTTGATATGAACTTAAGAACACAATTCAAGGTTCAACATCGTGGTGGTGAAGTAAATTCGCCTAGGTCGATGTGAGGTTAACCTTGCATCGTCCTTACAACGGATGAACATATCTGATAATTGCATGGAACAAGAATGGTGTATATGGCATTCAAACTCGAAACATCACTTGGGTGGACATGTGAAGTACAAACATCGTGTAAACTATTGAAGTAGGTTTTTGACGTGATGAGATTAGAGGAATACATGAAGTCATCAATAGGATAAAAGTAGATGCAAAAGATTTGAATAAGACCTAAGTTTCCAAACAAATGCAGCAATATCAATATGCTTGCTTCTCTATAGATTTTTCACTACCAATATTTTACATCACATGTTCAAATTTCAAGATTTGCATCTAAATGATGTTTTACTTCTCTTAAATTTTAGAGCATCAAGAATTAAAGCATGTATTTTTACATACTTGTGATTAATAAATGTAGCACTTATTGATTAAAAAATAATAATCTTTTATTGATGTTTTCAGCATGACATAAACAAGTTTTCTTATGACATGATATGAACTCCTAACAAAATGAATGATATTATATTTTCAAATTCCTAATATCAAAAGAATAAAACATGCAATCTCCATACTTCATGATATTATGTGCATTATATGCTACAAAGAATATCAAATAGATTTGTAACTAAAGTATCTAACTTCATCATAACTTATTGCAAAAACACTTCATCAAATTTTGTTGTTTGTTCATAAATTATCAATTTTATTTTATTTTTTCAAAAAAAATAATTTAAGATGAAATATTTATATGAAGGAGGGTGTGAATATTACATATTAAGAATATTTTTTATGTGTTCATGTGTGAAATTCCAAAAAATGGGCTCACATACATCTTATATTCAATTATTTTCTTCATTTATTTTGTCATGTATAAGAGTTTTTCCAAATAAAATTCAAAAATATCATTTGTGAAATTATAAATTCATATTTATTATTTGTATTAAAAAAATTACAAATCTGTAAAAAAAATAATTTGTCAATAAAGAAATACAAACTTGTTGCAAACTTAACATGCATATTAGTACGATGATATAATTTTTATATAAAATAAGGTTTATCATGTTTTATTGACTTACATAATTACATGTGCATGCTTCAATTCTCTTATACAACATGAAAAAAACTTATACTCTATGGCATAGATTCATACCAATTTATGGATATAGCATGTTGCAAGACTTTTTAAAGATGAAAATGAAAATGAAAATGCTGATTTATGACAATTGATTGAAAAATCTTTAGTTAGAGATAATCTACTGGATGTGAAATCAAAGTAATATGTGAAGATGAAAAATCAAATTATCTTAATTTTGCTTGATGTTGTTGATGATCAAATACAAAATGCATGTCTTTAACTCAAAATGATAATTAATTTAGTTCTTTTACTTTTTATTTCTAAACATCACAATATATTATAAAATTTAAATATTTTCGTAAAATTTATTATTTTACTAACAATTTTGAAACATCTAATTTTCCAAATACATAGTTTGAAATATAAATATTTGATGATAAATTTATCTTTCATCAATGTCCCATGACATTTATATTCAATTTGTATGACAAATTGAATATAAAATTTTCAATTAATTTTGCACTATATTGATAAATCTTGATACTGATTATATTGAATTAAAATTTATATCAACACAAAACTCATTGTACATTTTTTCTTGATCAGTATAAAATTATAAAAAATGTCATAAATATATCTTAATCATTCAAACTATCATTCCAAAAAAATATCTGTTTTTTTTAGTTTTGGATTAAAATTCATCTTGTTTGAACATATTTTTTTTCAAAAAAAATATATCTACTTAAATCAAAATCCAACATCCAACACACAATGAAAAAATTCTTTTGGTTAAAAAGTATCAATGAAAAACGGTTGGTAGTCTTTCATAATTACCCAAAATTTATTTCCAAATATAAAATTTTTTCTTAGCTTTTTTATTAAATATCTTATTTCATAGCATATTCAGATTTTACTTGAATATTATACTTATATATCCAATAACTTGAACTTGAACAAGTAATTCATGTTATAAGCTTAAGTTGGATCCAAAAAAACTGATCAAAAAGCTTATGTTGCTTTAGTAATCATTTCAAATGTAGTCTCTATTTTCAACCTTAGAAAGATCTAATATCTTTTCTGCATAAATTAACTTCTTTTATCTCATTATAAATTGATATATATTTTTTGTCATTTCATGTCAAATTGTTGGAGATATTTGCTTGATGGGACGCATCAAGTTTCAATTTACCCAATGGGACCCCATCGACAGTCCACGTCACACTGTTCTAGTATGAATAGACAATGGTGTCTGAGTCACACTTCGTTTTACCTTCGGCGCGTGATATTTTGTTTTGCCGTTCGCATCGTTGTGTAGAGTCTGGCCTTGCTGAACCACTTTTTTGGGAAGAATGACACGGTAAGATGGGGATGATGAAAATATAGCTCGGCTCGCTTTTGGCGTCAGGTGTAGGAAGGTTCAGTTTATATGCTTGCTAGATCGCAGTGATCAAGCGTTGCCTTCTGAACAGTTTAGGTTCGACACCCTTTTCTATTCAACTTGAGATCTCAAAGCGTGGATGTCATGGAAATATATTCGAATGATCGATCAGCTTTTAAAAGCGATGCTACAGTTTCAGGTGTGTCACGTATTAGAACTTATATGTACAATAACATATCCGTGCTACAACACTTACTAGAACTCAGCGACGACACACTATCTGTGGAGTCCCATCAGTAGATTGAAACTTGATGGGTTCCATCAAACAATACTTCCAAACTGTTGGCATTAACTCAATATCTGGATTAACCTGCTATTGTTAGTTATCTATAGTTGGTTGACATTCAAGTACTTAAACCTCTAGTTGATCTTCTATAATTCATGCATGCGCTTAATACATTCATGTGTTTTGCCTAGCCTGTGAACGTAGCCATAATAGAATGAATCATGTACTTGCTTCTTGTCTCGTGTACTCTTGAGTTTTCTTGTCATTATCACTTCTCGATAATTATCATTTAGACAATGCTATCAAAGTGGGAGAAGTGTGAAAGAGATGTGAAAGAGAGCAAGTGCAAGGAGATGCGTCATGACCTTGCGTGGTTTGTGTCAAGTGCAATGTTGTGCAAAAATCCAAAGGAGCTCTACGTTTGTGGCAGTTGCTTGTGTCAGAGCCAACATTGTGATTTTTTGAAAAGAATTGCTAGATAAGTAACTTGTTTTGTTTTGTGCCAGCGTTTGAGCTGATTTCTTCTTCTGCATATACTTTCTTGGAAAGTTTTCTTTGTGTCTGATGGGTTCCTTGCTGCTATTGCTCTTGGTTAGTTCTAGTTAACTGTAGTTATAAAGAATAGTCTTGTGTTGGGTTTTTTCTAGAACTTTTTGCGAAGAGATTATTAAGCTTATAGAGGTTATTATTTACTCAACATGACTTAAAGTGTACATTGTTGGAGTAAACTCAATATTCGGCTTAACCTGCCATTGTTAATGTTCTCTAATCAATATTTCAACTTCTAATTAATCTTCTATACCTGTTTTGCTTTGCCAATGAACGTAGCCTTCACGGAGTGAAGCACATACTCGCTTCTCGTCTTGTGTACTCTTGAGCTTTTTTGTCACTATCACTTCTCCGTTGTGATCTGCATTGCATCTGAAATTCATAGTCCAACCTGATTCATGTCCGCAAATTGTGTGCTTTTGGAATTTCTATCCCACCCATACCTAAAGAGATCAAATCCAATAGTCGATCCATATCCAAAACAACTTCAAGATGATACTCGATTTGAACTTGAAGAGATTAGAGAAAATCTATCAGTTTTTATTATTTCGCTTTTGACTTTTGGTGGAGCTCAACATTGAGCATCGAGAACAACCGCATTGAACAAAGTAACATGAAGTCTTTGAGCTTAAACTGATGCAACTGGTTGCGCTTCTTGTTTATGGTGTTTTCTGCATTCAAAAAGTTGTTCTTCAATTTTGCGCTCGACGCTAGAATGGCCAACACAAGCAAGCTACTCAAAAAAGTATGGAAAATTTGTTCCGATGGATCTTCCACCAAAGTAAAATTTCATATGTGAATAAGAGTATGTTTTTATTGTCGCTACACTTGTGGCAAATGTAGTCGTTGAGCTTCGTCATCAAAGCAAAATCACATAGGATGTCGTCGATGGGGGATTGCTCGATGATACTATCGCGTTCAAACCTGTACTCAACAAGACGTCGCGGGGTGTGTTGATTGTCATGCTTCTGTTACTTATGAAATCATATGCTATTTTCGTTACCGGTGCGGGGGTGCATCATATAAATTGTATGGTGCTCACTACTTTGCGTGTAGTGAGCATATTTTGTGTAAATTTTAAAAAAATCTTCATATCTCTATGATAAATTTCATTGATACGTATTAGATGTATACTGATATATTCATTGCTTAAAAAATATGAAACTTTAAATAAAATATTCAATTTCAAAATTTTTGGAGTAGAACTTATTTTTACAACAACAAATAATTTTCATCTAAATTTCAATAATAAATCAACTCTTCAATTATGTTGTTTTTCTAGCTGCAAATAACATAGTGTAGACACAATACATTTGATTGATAAAGTCAACATTTTCATTGTAAAGTTTTTTATTGATAATTTTAAAAATAAATCTATGTTATTGATATTTTCAATATATTATTTTGTTTTATAAACTTGCTTTACTCTAATTTTGTTTCAAAATTTTTAAAATATATCTTTTATTAGTAAGCATTAATTAAACTCTTTTGTTAAATTTTAAGCATTTTTTAATCATAATTTTCATAAAAAATTAACGTATATTTTATTGAAATGATCATTTAAATTGTATAAATAAGTAAGGAATGTCATGTTTGGCAATTTAAAATTGGAATGGTTATTTCATTAATTTGGAAAAATTTAATATAAGAAAAATATTTATCATGCTTAATTTTTTTGATCGTGAAATTGTTCAAGTATATGTGTTTTATTGCATACGAAATAAAATTTAGATAATAGTTTGGATTGTGGCTTTAATTATTGAAAATTTCTTATTTATATTGTAAATAATTTACAACTTTGAATTTTACTTAAATTTTTTTTAAAAAGTGAACAACTTATCATCAAATATTTTTTTTATTTGATCTGAAGGTAATTAGTTTTAAAAAATTTTGCTATATATATAAAAAAAATTAAATCATACTTTAACTTTAATAGATATATAGTATTGTGTAAGTTGATGAGCTAAGTTAGCATGTGTTGCGTAGTGATTTTTTCACAAGAATAAAAAAACAAGATCTCACAAAGATAGATGCAAAACATCTACACGAACATATATCAATACACCAACCCATTAACATGTGAGTTGAATTCGTGAGTTACATCCACAAAAACCAAAGTGATTTATGTGATATAAATTTTAAAATGTATGACAAGAGCTTTGATTACATCTTTTTTATAGTGAACAACAAAGCCTAACATTAAGTAGGTTAACTATTTGAATTGACTATAAGTTTCATTTAATATTAACATGTCGTGAAAATATTAAAGTCCAAAATCCATATAATTAGTATTCAAAATATTTTGAAAATAAATCTATCATATATTTTGAAATCCAACATTGGATGCTCATATCCATGTCCAAACTCAACCATGCACATGAAGTTGACATTATTGTTCATCAAAGTACAAGGTTGATAATTTTTTGTTGGTGGGTATTGATGTACATAGCTTCTAAATGATTAACTAATTCATGCACATCAAAATTGCTTGAGATTTATATACTAACTTGTCTGTCATGTCAATATAATGTATTAACATAACACATGTCACTTACGTTAAACTCACGCAATCAGAGAAGAGTGCACAAAGTAAATTGTTCTATGCTTGCATCAGAAAATACTTGTGAATCTTCTAGAGACTAATTCTTATTGATTGTGTTATTGAGTTGAAGACATCTAACTTTTGTGGACTAAATGCATAAATGATCGAGAAGGAAGTAAGTAAGCCATTGCCACATGACGTCAATGATGTTATTGAGATGGAGACAACTAATTTTAGTTGACTTAATGCATAAATAATCAAAAAGTAACTAAAGAATACATTGCTAGATGACGTTGATCGTGTATTTTTGCTACGATAAAATCATGATAATTTGAACTATGTTCTTTGAAAAAAAATTTGACATTGCAGAAGAAGATAGTAAGAATTGCGAATACGTAGCATGGTTCAATTGCAAGAAAATATACACGTTCAAGAATATCACAAATGACAGCACAATGAGTAATCATACATATCTTAAGGTTGAAAAATTAGAGATTGGAAGAATTGACATGTTTGAACCAAAAAACATCCTCACTATACATGATAAGAAAAAGATGATGCTTGTGGTTTTTAACTTTTGCGTGATTGATCCGATCATTTGAATCGATAGCCGGATTGGATTTGAAAAGATTTGTTCAAAAAAATTTGAACATGGATGTTGCAAGTAATAAGCTATTCATGTTTGATGCTCATTTGTGTCAACTAGTTATTGTCAAACACAATATGTAGGCTCTCGCGATGAAGGGGCGTGTTATAATGACAACTTATTAAAAAAACACATTGATATTGACAAATCCATGACAAACATCTTTGTATTCTAGACATACAATATCAAGAAGGAAGCTTACATATATATCAAGATGCATTACATTGATGAAAAAATTTGTTTGATCAAACATTGCATGTGAATACTATTCGAAATAAGAGCCACATAGAATTGTAAACATTCTTGAATTTGATCAAATTTATGAACAAATTCAAAAAAGCTCTAAAAATCTTTTGTAAGAAGGATTTAATGTTAGATAAATCCATTGTTGTTATGAATTGTGGATCAAACATTGTTTATGAAGATGAAATTTTTAACAAATTTCATTTGTTTGAATGCATTGATCATAATATCTCAAATTCTCTGAACTATGTATTCGACAAGACTATAAAACAAGTTGATGATAAGAAAACAAACCTCTATACCAATATCTTGATGAGTACAACATAATGGCTCTATACATTATCATTGACGTCTATAAGAGTTTGGTTGGATATTTTTAAAAATCAAATATTCAATCAAAGTTGTCAAAAATGTTGAAACAAAAAAATGCCACGAGATGAATTTTGCTATATTATTGCTTATTTGATGGGTTTTATATGCTAAATGAGGCAATCAATCTACTTAAGCAAAAAGATGCATTTCAATTATTGAAGTATCTAGAATCTGATATCGACAATGTGATTAATGACAAGGTTGCCTTTAGAGTATCAAAGATCATATTTGATCATAGCTTATAAATAACTCTTAACATCCTTAATGCAAGAGAAGATGAAGCTTGATGTGCTTCATGTTTTAGCAACATTTTTGAATTACGTCATGAATAATAATATTTTCAGAATGAAATTTTTGAAGCTTTAGTTACTAAGGGTCATTAAAACAAACTACATTTATGATATTGGCATAAAGACATAAAGAAGGTTTTAGCAAATTTGAATCACGATAAAGATGATGCTTGGCTATATCACAAAAGAAGCGTCATATTGATGATCCGAAATCTAGGCACAATGAGTTTGAGGAAGAGTTAAAAGAGATTTATGGTCATGAGGCTGAAATTTTAGTTTTCAACAAACACGACGCTCGTATTGAACTTCAGTTCAACATGTATGAGACATACAAGTTCAACAATTTCAAAAAAATATGAGATCATTGTAAAAGTGAGCTCAACATTTCCAATGAATCTAGAGAACATTTCAGAATTTAGTGTTATCTTGTTGCTAAAGCAGGATGAAGACTCTACATTCTCCATCATGTTACAAATAACATGTTTGGTTCGGTGCATCATTTTAGCTTCAAATTAGAGTTAAACTTCTTGTATGAAAAGAATACTCTAACCAAGAAACGTATTTGCTGAAACCAGCATCAGTGAACAAACTTTTATTTGTCAGATCCAATCTAGACTTGGCATAAGCGGATATTACATATTATACAATGTTTGAATACAAGGTCACAATTTGAATAGCTTGTACGGGCATGGATAGGCACAAGTAATGCTATGGAAGGGCATAAATCACTATTGATGGTTATAGTATGGATAGGTATATTTGAAGTAAAATGTTGGCCTCTTGCAATACTATTAGGAGGTATATATTGATTGTAGAACAAATAGAAGGAGTATTCATACCTCCAACTTCATTAAATTTTTTTCTCTCATATCTGCTGAATCAATTTTACTTGTTACATTTACCATGCATCTCATCTTTTTACTCATGTTTTTGTTTAGAAAGTGAGTGAAATATGCTTGAATGAGTTTACCACTTGATTACAATTTCTATGATTATATAAGGAACATTTTGATTCAATCCGATTTCAATCACTTTCAATATAGAAGTGCTTTATTTCATCCATTTAGATTAGTTCTCAAACACTTTCAGCTATTTACACTTTTCCAACTTGGAACTTATTTTAAATGAAACAATATAAATCTAACTGACATGGGAGAAGAATTTGTTTGAATCATGAGAGTACCCGTCTCATCTCATAATCACTCGAGCAGAGAGTTAGAGAGTCGAGAAGGAGCATGATGCGACCAACTTGTAATGGTGGTATGGTTTTGATTGTGAACAATTGAATCCCAGATGGAAAAAAAGGATTTGAATCGAACGAAACAGAGTCTTAAACAAAGCACAACAATGCTTTATATGAAAGAACAATTTCTGAAATACTCAGCAAACTTGTAGAAAAGTACTCAGTCAAATTTGTAGAAAAGGTCATTGTATGCATTTCAGCCGGAGGTTACAATACCGGAGTGCTGTAGAATGTACTAAAGACTAACTAAATCGTTAACACATCATACACACCGGACACTGCTCAACAGCATACTTGACATAAATAATTTATTTAAACCTGACAAGAGGATTAGGTTAGCGTCTAGCAGCAGGATCGTGAAACCAGGTTTCACGATGTATGTACCTAACCTAGATGTATGCATGGGGGGGTATTCATACCCCTTGCATACATCTAGGTTGCATACATCACACATCCCCCCCCCCCCCACCCCCCAAGCCCAGGAAGGGTCTACACAGATTGTGAGTTACAGAATGTGAAAACGTGAAAAATTTCCAAAATTTTAATTGGAAATTGGGGGTAGCCCCCCCTCGCCCCCCCCCCCCCCCCCACCTGAAAAATCCTGGCTCCGCCCCTGGATGTATGCACTTTCTTTGAGACCTGAATATCTCTACATTGGTGCGCAGAGGATGCAAAGAGGCAAAACGAATATAGAGGAATAATGCTTATATATTAAGTTTAATGATTAAGATGATTGCGGGAGTGATCAGACCGTGAACTTCGGTTCTATAACTATATCATTTTAAATTTATAAAGTTTTCATGCAAGTCTGGGGTTAAAAAAGAACTAATTAAAAAAAACAGTTTCCGATTTCCGATTACGACACACGAATAGCTTGAAAAAGAGTGCAGTATAATTTAATTTCAGAATATTTCAGAACTAAGAATTAGAGGTCAAAATTCATCTTCCATCATATTCCTCAGCGAAGCTTCTAACAATATTACAAGAGTGTCTCATCGTGCGAGGAGAAGGCTAAAATAACCATTGTGTAAAGCTAGTGGTAACAATGTGCAATACTAGATCAGAACAGTTGAAATAATAATGCAAGAGAACATTTCAAGTCATGACTCTTGACAGAAGTAAAATGAGGAAAGATGCGGGCGGACCTCAACTTAATGAGTTGGTGAAGCTGATGTTTCTCATCTAAGAGGTAGTTAAAAGCTAACAAACTTCGCAGAAGAAAAGTTCATAGTTCGAAGTTCAAGACCACTGACTTCAATAGAAAGCTGTGGGTCACATGACACCTTCAGTAGACACTTGCAAAATCTAGTGTTATAGAAGTCCATGAACTTATGTATACAACACGAGTTGGTTGTTGTCCTTATGATATCTTAATCATCATGATAAAGATATCATATAAGTCATATCATCCCTTTTATTAGTACTTTATTTTTGGCCGTAAGCTTTTGTTCCGTCTTCAGATCGAACAAAGAAAAAACAAATGTGGTCATGTTGCGCTGATATTGTATCACGTGAAGGCAACACTATTGTGAAGAATGGAGGAAGGTCTGCGGTACCTTCTGGATGCTAGTTGTAGAAAACACGACACCGAGACGTGGGACAGTTGACAACAAATAATTCTCTGCGAGCATTCGGTCTTCTGCATTCACGCAAGCTTCACTTCACTCCAGAAGTCATGGCCAAAGTCCTGGTCATTTCAGATTTCACTATTCCACCAGTTGCCCACCACGTCGCGTTGATGTGCAATTCACCTGTGCAGCTTCTCCCAACGTAGCTCTTATATAGCTCGCATGTATTGCACATTGCACTTCAGTGGCCCTCCTCCTCCTCCTCTTCCTTCCTCCCTCCCTCCTCTAGCAGCCTCTGCTGCTTCCTCACCTGGTACTGACCCACCTGCTTACCTGCAGCTCTTGCAATAATCTCCACCCACATTTTCCTATTGGTTCAAGACTTTATTCCAACCGGAAGATCTGAGTGGAAATTAGTGCAAAACGCGGGTTAAGACGGGGCTTTAGCTGGCGGGTCGTATTCCTATTGAAGCATCGTATGTCCCGAGCCGGGTAGTTGTTTGAGCCTCGGACCTACGATACCTGAATCTTCTGGTCACACAGAAATCGAGACGATCGAGTGGAAACCAGGTTACGGTGTGTCGACTCTGACAGGGGCGAAATTCTTTCGACGTAGTCATTTCATGACGATTGTGAAAGCTCACTGAGCGGAAATGATGCAGTGTTGTGAAGCGAAATGTGGATGGAGATGAGTTTGTGCTTCGGCGATGTGTTCCACTGTTGAATACAAACGACAAGGGCTCTTGCTTTCTCGAGTTTGTGATGGTTGTGTGTCCAAGGTTTCGGGGTGATGGTGATTGTGCCATGGCAGTGGGAGCCTGTGTGATGGTGCGTACAGGAACGCAGCCCTGTCCCACCGACGCTCAGGGTATCACTCAATTCTGACCAACAGTGTTTTGCTTGGAGAGGGTGAACGAAGACCAGACCGCTTGACCATGTTTGGTTAGATCTTGGCCTGTCACCTCGTTCTGAAAGCTCACAGGTAATCGATCAGTCGAGCTCGAAACTCGAGCGAGGATTCTCTCTCTGCAACTCATCAGAAGTTTGAAGGAACTTACTGAGTAAGGTGGAACTGAGCAATCAATTTCGCCATTGCAAAGAGAGACATTGACGGGTGCAGGTGAGTGGATTCACGAGTGGTTACTAGGTAGTGGCGATGTCAAGGTTTTGATCTTTAATCTGGTAGGACAGCAGGATCGTAGTTGCACACGTTTCACAGCTTGTTCTTGAGAAGCACCACTGCAGGTAAGAAACAGTGCCGAGAGCGATGAAGATCTGGGATCGATGGCACTATCAGTTTTGGATGTACTGATGCGAACATCCAAGGTTCTGACCCTACTGAGCTGACCCATGGGCTAGTCGAAGCTAATGGCTCAAGTGCTGTCCGGATAGAGTGTCCTCTATATTCTGTCATAACCTGTAATGTTCGTCATTCTGTTCGTATGAAGCATTTAGTGCAGAGACAATCACACCAGGTACGTTGATCGATTGAATCAAGATGACGGGAAGACTTTGCGCATTTATCAGTCTTGATCGTGAGGGGAATTTGTCCCCTCAGAAAGGGTAATTTTCGGGGAACAACTTTGGCTAATCCCGGTTAGAACTGGCCTTCGTATCGTGCAAACAGTGAACAGAACTCAAGCAGCAGGTACATCTGTGAATTAAGACCCTGGAATAATTCCTGATCATCTCATGAACTAGCATCTCTTCTCGGTGTGCTCGCCTTTTCATCTCCAAGCAAAACCAACCGCACTAAGAACCTTCAACAATCAATCCGTCAGGGTGGTCAAGCTCTTCTGTCAGATGCTGTCGATCCTTTCGATGCAAAAGGGAGAATTCTCACATTGTCCCCGTTCTGCCGAATTCACACTGTCTTTTTGCTGGCAGAGCCACGTAGGGCGAGACGAGACAATTGCGTGTTTTGAAGTAGCAGAGGATTGCAACGAAAGTGACGGTACAGTAGGAGTATGTACCCGTCACTTTTGTTGCACTCCCCTGATACTGCAAAACACAATCTCGCCCTGCGTGGCTCTGCCTGCAAAAATACTAAAGCGACCACGAAAGACACTGTACCGCAAAGTGGAAGTACTGCAACGAGATTGGAGGCAGTGATGCGCTGCTATGACAGAGGTAAAACAAGCGAGATGTTGAACGTCCTCGTTCACGTTCATATCATCCTTCAATGTCAAACATTGACGAGAGGTTTACAGTTTTACACATTTTTGAGCACTGTGCACTGGATGTTCACTTTGAAAGCTGAAGTACGGAACATGTGGAGCACCCAAGACCTTCGCCAAACCTCTTTTTGGGAGCTTGGAGTTGCTAGATCTGAAACATAAGACTTGTGATCGTACCTCACCTACAGGACTTCTGTGCACAGCAAAACCGTGTTTCCGGATGGAAGATGAAGCGACTTCTCTCGGTCTTTGTGTTAAGAATCTCAACAGAGGCAGTCCCACAGAAAAACTGCGAACGAGCCAATGACTACTCACAGCATTCTTCTGAGACGATGGAACGTCTGTACCATAGCACAAACGCTGTGGGAGTCGTTCAGCGTCTTCGATGTTCCCGGCCCGGCTTTGGCCGAAGTATGCTCTTTTCTGTTCATAGTTTCAGTGAATTTGGTTTCATTTCACAGGATTCCAGCTCAGGGATATGTCTTCGCCATCACCTTGTCGTGGGGACAGATGGCAATTCCAGTCCAAGGCCGTATACTTCACTTTTCCCAGATCAGTCCCACGTCCACCTTCAGTAAATAGGGCCTCCTTCCGCTCAATCAGCTTGCTTTCTTATGTTTTGTCCCCATGCAAGTCTCGAGGGGAATGCAATGATGCATACACTTCACCTTTTGTTATTCAAGTTGTACTCACCCATGAACCTTCGACTATAAAAGAAAGAATAAAAGACATATCTCAAGTTAGGAGATGACAAGTTATCGGTTCGGCTGATTCTCGTGTGATATTGGGCCGATATCCTGCATTCCCAATCCAGGAAGGAGCATCATTGAAACTGAATCTCATATCGTGGACAAGGGTCCCACGAGGAGATACAGTGCTGTGGACTTCACGTAAGTCCACATGTAGACGTGAGCACTGCACATTCTCCAATGCTGGATGATTAAAATGGCAATTTCCTCGAGTCCGACCACATATTCTTGCAACTTGAGCCTGAGGTTCCTCCTCCTCCGCTTGGCAGACAGACATTCCTCCTCATACGCTGCATCTGCTTGTCCAGAACACGTTGTTGTTCAACTGTGGACGTAAAATCCCACTGTCTCGAGTCCTTCGAGAATCTGAGAATGTAAAGAACATTTGCCTCGTGAAGGTTGGCAATGTTACCCTCGTGTTGCAGAAAATCAAACTGAACTCCTTCGCACATTTCTGAATTTGAGGAATAGAAGTCACCGCAGTTACTTGATGGATTGACGAGAAAAGTCCCATCTTTTGCATGGACTGAAATATCTTCCTTATTTGCACGTGACCCCAAATCGTAAACTATAGAGTAAGCAACATAACTATCTCGATTGCGTTTTACTGCAACTGAAATATTTATAAACAAATGATTGCAAGCCTCGACAAAAATTCTTTCCCCAATTTTAATAGATCCGAAGTATAGTACAATATTGCCTTTGATATATTCTCTCCCGATAACTTTGAAGCGGGATACATTATAAGAGAATGGAGTAACCCACTTTATTCTTTTAAGGTGGTTATGTTTATTTCTCCTAAGTTCTTAGTTATGGACTTGACGAACACATGATAGAAAATTTAACTATTTTGTAAGGAAAACAGTCAGGATGGGAAGGCAAAACAGAGGGAAAATTGCTTCTATCTTAGTGAGAAATTGAGTGATAATGCGCACTTTGAAGCATAAGTTAGATAAATAAAGAATAATTTATCTAACTTATGCTCCATGTCGTGAAGATTCTTGTGGTTGAAGTATTCACTGTATACTCAACGCAAAGCACGAAGAGAACAATGGTTGCCTTCGCAACTTCTCCTTACTCTTGTTAACCATTGAGTTATTCGTTTGTGGAAAGAGGTGATCATGTTATTTGATCATGATTTAATTTAGATATTTTAGATCTTTCATGAAACATTTTTCACTAAATATTATAAGGACCTAGTCACTACTTTTTTTTATTCTAGTTCTGTTCTTTGTACAACTTGATGAATTGTTTCTATTGTTCGCTGTCCATGTTAGTTTCTTCTTTGTAGAACTGAAAGGCTTCTTTCCATTGTTTGTGCTATATACGTAGATTTCTCTTTGTAATATTTGATGAACTCTTCCCATCGTTTTTGCTACCATTTAGCCCCATGATGGTGTCTTCGCTTGATGACAACTTGATAGTTTAGAAGATTCAGCTGATGTTTGGCATACTTTTGGTCATCATATATCAATCGGATTCTGATCCGTAGTTTTTATGGTTTTTTTTCATCTTTCCATGACTTGATGTCTTTTCCATATGAGTGAAGTTTGGTCATAAGCTCTAAATAGGATTGCATGATATTCTTAATATTGATAGGTTGTATTGAGTTGGGATTTGAATTGATTGGCAGTGGAAAAAGAGAGTTGTTACTTACAAATGGATAGGAATATAATTCTACAGTGTTAAATACTTCTTGAAGTGAATTGAAGTCATTCCCACATTCAGTCGTGTGAACCGGCCCTAGACTTTAGCAAACATAGTGCAATAAAATATATAATAATTACAACAATCGTTGGATGTCGAGAACTTTGGGACCACACGCATCTCCTATATTGCAACGAAAATAACACCCGTAACCGCCTCTTCCCTCTACTAGTATATATATATATGTATGAAGATAGGTGGGAAGAATATAACGAGGCGAGATAAAACTTGTAATTCAAATCAATCTTTTCAAGTCATTATATCACTCCCTACGCTTCTATATTAAAATATTGGGCTGAGGGTCTTTTATGGTTTCTAGTGCAATAAGTAAGATAAAGATCAACTCAAAATTTGGGCTGTGCCAAAGTAGCAATAGTAAAACTGCCATTAAGAAAATTTAAAATTTATGATAAGGATCTATACGAGTTCATTGCAAACTGTGCTACGGGCTAGTATAACTTTGTGCCATTCTATTTATATTGTCGAACTGGCAACATTTTAACATAGACCCATATGTAAGGTGGCGCAACTCTAAGGAATATTAATAACAAAAATACACATGCCTTACATGTAAAAGCTTTCTGTCTCGCCTTAAACTTCTGCCTGCCTGTATGAAAGCGCCATCTGTATACACAGCAAGGTGGGTTAAGGGCAGAAATATGGATGATATACAGAAATTGTCAATATACAACATTTAAGAATGATATGCAGAAACTGCTTCAATGTATGTGGACGCCCAAATAGTATAATCATAAAGCTGGCAGTATTTCATCATAGTAAACAGGGGATCGTGAACATTACTAAATAGAGTGTGAATTATACAGTACATGCAATCCATGAATTGTATTATATGCCTATCAGGAAACGTCATTTTGTAACATTTGACACTGTTTCCTGACAACCCTTGGGCAGTCCAATATTCCTGAGCTTCAGGCAGCAATTTACGTCGAGAGGAAAATCAGGTGATCGCAGATTCTTAACTTTATGTGTGTGAAATATATAAGGCAGAGACGCTTTGCTCCTCTGCCTCAGAAGGTCTTGATTTCTCACCAAAGAATTGAAACTGAATGAGAGATAGAGTTTCATGAGATTCGGTAAAATCAGTAGGAAACCAAATTCAGAATTTCAGTTCTTTGGGGTTTTCCTTCAAGCAACTGATGTTCCTCGTGGCAAGTAGTTCTTCAACTTGCTACAAGGGAAAAGTTCTCGCGTGCTTGTGGCCAAATGCATAACTATCACTGAAATAAGAACCATAGACAGCTGATAATGACCACCTTCAAAGTTGCTCAACACCAACTTGAAGTTGGCAACTTGTCAACATAATGTGGAAAACCACAACAGCAAGGAGGCAGTGATAATGATTCCTTTCCTGATTTGCATTCATTCGTATGCATGAGGACATCGAACGTCGGAATACGAACAGGAGGGTACAGAGCAAGAGCTGAAGCATGTATCTCATTTTTTCGACAGACAGCTCACTGGGGCTGGGTGATTGGTGATGTGTACACTGGAGATTCTCAGCAATAGTTGACTCATTTCTTTGCGACATCAATTGCTGACTCACCCGGTTAATGATTTGAAGACAATGCTTGACGGATTGGCAGAATTGTTTTCAACTTTGGACCCCAATCAAGCACAAGTTGTGCACGAGAAGATACCTGAGATGCTGATTCCCAGACTTCTTGTGGGTCCGAGGCAGTTTGTAATTCCATAAACGATTGTGTGTACGGTTTTCCGAAATTCAACTCCACATGAAAGCCAGAGGTAAATGTAGAAGAATCACGAATGACTGATTCGTCCGGCCATAATCTACAGGGTCCACGAAGAGGAGGAACCCAGCAAAGGAGAAAGGAGTATGCAAATTAGAATTTTAATCCTGAACAAGGAGCGTGATGTTCTTTATTGCTTCAAGCAGTATTTTGGAAGCCCAGCCATTCTAGTTACATCACTCGGGAGGAGTGAATCTGCCCTCGATCTACTCTGGATGCTATCACGATAACGAGTGTCTCTTCAGTCTATACATCTGCTTTGATTTTCTTGTCTATGTTATCTTCACACATGCCCTGAGTCCACCGTCAACCTACGACGTGCACAGCATTCCGATAGAGTCCTTCTTCAATTAGGGAATCGTCTTGGTTCTGGATCATGGTTTTCCAACCCTCCTACTAGCTTTTGATTTCTCCTTAGCTATCGCAGGTCTTCGGACATTCGGGGTGCAGTCTCACTTGGTCGATGAAAGAAGTCTCGATAAGTAAAGGCCACTGAAAGATGCCCATTTAGCCCGGTCGAATTTTATATATACGGCTCGACAAATATTCTTTTCCCTATGCTCGAAGCTGCTGGCTGCTTCCGAGCTATGGTCCCAGTAAATGCAGCCTCTCAGCAGAAAGAGAGAGAGAGAGAGTGGATGAAGAACAACTAAGCGTTTTTGCGTCCACAGAGGTCCAAACGGATCGAAATGCAGAGAAGTGACGAGAAGAAGAGACGAGAAAGAGTGAGGCAGACATATTTACAAAGCTGATCTTGTTGATGATTTGTCGGATATCGGATTCAACCGATAATTCGGTTGACGGGTTGAAATCCGACAGGCTTGACGATGGAAGGAAAGGTGGAGCAGATTCTCCAGCCCTCCCCAGGCAATATAACATCGAGCATCTGAAAAGGTTGTTGATCACAGATAGTGATTGCACGTCCTTGACATCAAGTCGGAGTTGTGATACCATAGTGCACCCTTTCGAGATGTGATCCGATCCGGGAATGCTTTTTTAATCAATCAGCGCGCGCCGTGGTCGAGCAGTCTGCGACTGACAGAACCCTGACGCCCTGAAGGTTTCCGATTGCCAGGCCTCATCGTGCTTTTCACACCAACCGAAGCTGCTGCTGCTACTCCTGCTGGCTCTCCTGGAGTTCGATCGGCTTGTGGAAGGCCACCGCGGCGAGCCAAATGGCGAGAGATATGAAGCAGAGCTTGATCGTGTCGTTCAATGGATTTCCAATAATGTCGAGTAAAGCTGGTGCTAATAATAAACTCGGCATCCCCCACTTCATCACTCAGCATTCCTCCACTCGCTGGAATCAGAAGAACGCATACTACTAGAAAAAACTTCACAACAAGATCCCCCTTCATCATAAGAAACAGTCGAATGTGATGGGGCTTTTTTTGAAGGTGAATACCAGATGTACAGGAGTATAGTAGATGAAAATGAGATGAAACCAGAGATCTGGAGTCAGCAGAACTGGGCCAAACAACTCCTGCGTCCGAGCTGAGACATTCGACCCACTCCTGACGAGTTCCTCTCTCTCGAGCTGCCTCCTCGAAGATTGGATTCCAAATCCTTGCTTTGCAAAACCTCGGCTCTGCATCCTGGATTTATCCATGTGCAGGGCAGCTGGTTAGCTGGTAGATGAGCCGTAACTGCTGCAACTGCATCCATCCTGTCCCGTCTAGATCTCCACAGCGTTGCTTGGGCATGTTGGCATGCAGGTAGAGCCAAGTAACTGCGCAAGTTAAGGTCCCAGTCATCTATCAGATAGCTGGGCGTTTTTCTCATGGATTCACGAAGAGGATGACTAGCTGACCTGGCGGGATAGCACCGATGGAGATACGGACCTCAGTGGGTTATTGAAGCCTGCATCGGAATCGAGAAGTTGAAAGTTCTGCTGATTCGGAACGTAGAGTTTCCTCGATGTGAAGAACGTTTCAGGCCGACGCAATAAATCTGTCGAATCAAATCCCACGTTCTGAAAGCATGACCTGCCAGGTTTATCATCGAAATTGTTTAGCAGCGTCATGTGTTTTCTCCAGGTCCAGCAACAAGAATATTGTCAGAGCGCAAGACATGAACTTCAGCATGCTTTGCGCAGAAGAAAACATTATGTTTATAGCAAACGAATAGACTACACTATCAACAAGACCAGGGCCTGGCAGATGAACTGCCAGGAAAAGAACGTGATCCAGTTCTTCTCGAGAGCACATATTTTAATTTTTTAAGAAACGATCACGCGAAGCTGGACTAAAGTAATGTACTCTGGACTTATTTCGCAGAATCGATTGATGGTGATGAAGTCTTGCAGTCTTGCATTTATCTGCAGTTTGGGAGGATTCATCGAACCGGATTAGTCCTGGATTGTAGATGGGAACTTTTGAGTTCCATGAAGTTGATTCATCATCTTCAAGCCAACAAATGATCTCCGATCGTAGGCCCAATATTACAGAGAGGGTTTCTGGTCATAGCGAAGTTCTTGAAGTTGATGAAAATAGAAACCCCTCCCATTCTACATGGACTGGGATGTCTCATCATCTGTCACGAACACCAAGTTTGAATGGTATCATGGAAGGGGACTGTGTTCAGCTTGATAGTGTCTAATGTGCGATTATGTCTATCGATATAGCTCGTCAAACGTATTGTAAAAGGAGCTTAATAAATTCATGACCTTAGAAAACATGGGTGTGTCACATTCTACGCAGATAGCCCAGGATAGATATCGATTGTTCAAATCGAGAAACGTTTTAAATCACTCGGTACGCCGATGATTGCTTTCAGGTGGCTCAGATACACTTACTGGTTCTTTAGAGGTTCGTCGGCAGACATGATGGTGATTCTCGTTCGAAACCGATAAAGATCTTCCTCCGACATTAGCTTTACCTCCGCAATGACCCTGGAATTTTTTTTCTATCATCTTCTTGTATGCCTTCAAGATATCCAGAAGAAAATTCTGTAGAAAATCTTTCCCAAGGTATAGCAGTTCTAGATTTTCTGCCTAAAACAGAAATTCACCTCTGACAAACTAGTCTCCGTACCGCTTCCTCCATCGGCATCTATCTTCACATCTCTTATCGTGCTCCATGTATCAGTCTTCACACGAATGTTTCGTCAATCTTTCACAAAATTTCTTTAAAAATGCGCATCTTACCTCCTTGTGCTTTATGCATCTCTGAGATTGTACAGATCCTGGAGTTTGATGAATTAGTACCGCTCCACGGTCTCTTTCCCAAAGAGGGTTTGTATCCTTGTATCACCGACAAAGTTCGATTATTTATCTTGGAGGTGAGCAATCTTGATAGTATATGCTCTCTACTTATTTAATTGAAAGTTTATCCTTGATTGCGACCAGACGCCCAGACCCAAATCCAGAATCTTTTCGTTCCTTGGATGCAGTTTCCACCGCATTGTAGATATTTAAGTCTCGCAATCACTAGAATAGACCTTTATGGTATGCTTCTCTACTCCTTCCGTGACATCATTCTGCTTACAGGGTACACTTCTGTAATATTCACCGAATTCCCTGATTACAATACAGCGTGCCGCCTTGGTGCAAATATACTGGTCTTGGTGATGGTCTGGGTTTCTCTCTCATCGTAATGCAGTTCTTCATACAAGGTCCTATCTTTCATAACTCACCTGATGCTTCATTTGATGGTTGAGTGATTTCCTTTTCGTCAGATTCACCTGTTTCCAAAGAACTTTCAATTTACGACGCACCCATGCATCTAATATCTGAAAGAATATAGTTCCGAAAGTGCATCACATTGCGGAACCCCGATTGGCAATTTGCTGGAAATCCGAGACTGAAGACATTTTATCTGACATCTAGCATCCGGTTGAATTCCTTGTTACAGGACATATCTGAACTAATGCCCGTCTGATCTACTGATGCGAAAACGAACTCATACCGGTATGTAACCCAAGTTCACGACGAGACACACCATGGGCAGCTTGATTATTGTTGGACATTATTCTCTCTGCTTTAGTTCAGTGCTATAGTTAGACTAGTTATGAAGCTTGTTTGTGCAGTTCGTGACTCTTCGTATTAGTAATAGGAGAGGAGTTGGTATCGATAACCTACTGTATATGTATCTAAGCATCTCGAAAGTTTTTAGGTGGGTAAAATAGGCGATGTAATGATGCTACGAACTGCAACTATTAGTTACTCCCCTCGAATCACTAGAATTGGTGATGCTACTGGATCTTAGTTTGGAAATGATCTCAGTATTCCTAAATCATACCACTTTGAATGAATTACCAACTATCCCGTATGGTACTTTAGAATTCAACATGGACTCATGAGTTCTGGCCTCTTTGACTATTGCATTCTACCACCTTCCGTTCCTCCTAGTGTAAAGGAGAGTGCAGCTTAGGCAGCTGGTTATAGACTCATGGTTATTTTGATCAACAATGCAAAAAATTCAGGGATGAAATATTTAAAGAGTTACACTGTTCGTCATGCTTGTTGGTCATATCTAAAGCATAGATAAGAGTCTCAAAGTGATCCATGTCACACTCATCTCGTTGATAAGTTTTTGCTCGAAGAAAATTTGAAACATAAACAATGGATATTCGAAGAGGTCAATAATGTTAATGAGCTTCTAGAAGAAGGTAATGTAGTTTTTCCTGACGACGTTGTAGTTTATTACACACTGAAAAACCTTCTGAAATACTACGACATTGTACGTTGCATGTTGATGGGAAATACAATAATATCATTGTTTGATGAGATGTAATCCACTTTGCTCAATGAAGAAATTGCAATAGGACTAGTCAATGAAGATCGGACTAGCAAGGCTCTTGTGGTTCATCGAGTAGAATCTTGTTTTCTAATGTACCGAAAAATAAAGCTAGCTTTATGGGTTATTCAAACAGCATTGGTAGAGGCAGTTTTTCAATACGTAATTATCACTCTCGCTTCACATCTAGAGCTCAAGATTGCTCCAAACACTTGCAACCTAGCGGCAACCTAGATGCAGCCATGGAAGCAAAATACTCATCAATTCTTGTAATAACCCACTAAAGGCTAAAACTGCAATATAGTGGTAGAAAGGTCAAACGCACAAGGACAGAGGAACACACAGGGTATAAAGTGTCACATTTAACAGACTATTGAGGAGTTTGAATTCTCCGGCGACTGTCACTCCCAGAAATACTGCAAGTGTTCACTCGGAGCTTGCTCGGAGGTCGCACAGTGCATAGTAGTTCACTCAACACACACACTTGAAACTACAGAAACACAACCCAGAGATTGGTTAGGACCTCTACTCAAGATTTCAGGGGGAAAGTCTCTCGCGAGTACTCAGCGAAGCTGCGGGTAGTGACTCCCAACTCCGGCTTTTACAACCCTTCCACTAGCTTTCTGCTAGCGTAGGGAACCCGGGTTGGACTTCCTACTTCGGATCAAAGTCACTCACACGCGGTGAACAACACTCTCAACTCACAAAACGCGTAGAGAACACAGGTCCGCACGAAAGGACTCACTGAGAAACGTTATAGTAACACACCATAACAGTCTATTGAAGAGTTTGAATTCTTAGGCACTTGTCATTCCCAGAAATACTACAAGGGTTACCCTGAAGGCACCTGCTGCAGCGTAACCTGAATTTACAACCAAGGCTTACACGAAGTAGCAAAACTTCACTTTGGCATTCAGGGGAAAAATCCCGAAGGAGTACAATCAGGAACAAACACTCGAAGGTGTAGGGGCGAAACTATTCAAGTATCTAACTAGTCACTGGCTCTGAGCATCGGCAATCACCCGCAGGTGCAGATCCGAACTACTCAAGTCTCTAACCAATGTACTAGCTCTGAACATTCGGCCGAAGGCCTTCAACTACACAATGCGGATCGCCAAGGTGTAGCGCCTCTTGCGTGGTGACAGAACTAAGGACACAAAACACGCAGAGAAAATGAGTTCCTGATCTGCACTTCCAAAACTGGAAGAATCCCGAGGCAAGACGCCTTGAACTACTTTATACCTTCTAAGTCCTAACTAACACTACACTGCACTATGCTACACGCCTGCACGGAACCACGCTACACTACACTCCGCAGAACCTGTGCTTCGCCTCCTGCGCGACGGACTGCCGCGCACTAACTCCCTACCCTGCCAGTCCTCAGCTCGACTGCGAAGTCCCAAACGCTGCAACACCGCGGAAACCTCCGTCTCAGGGGTGGCCATGGTGTCCCGTGACTTCGACAGAAAAGAGTCTAACTTCTTCGCCACTCGCCGCCGACTCCGACTGTCACCTGTCAACAACCTGGCTCCACGAAGCTCTAACTCACGCAGTGTGAGTTTCTCCTGTGCCGCCACTTCCCAGTGGGCGTAGCCCCTGAGACAGTGGGTGACTCGCCTCGCCATCTCTTCCTTCGTGCGATCTGCCTCCCGCCGGCGATCGTCTTCAACTACAACCAACTGCAATTCGGCCTCCGCACGCTGTGCTCTCAATTCCCCGCACTCGGACTGCAGTCTGCGGATTAATTCCTCATCCGCCTGTCGTGCGAGCTGACACTGCTCTAACAACCGCGTCTGTCGCACGAGCTCCCCTAACAACATTCGATTCTGAGCCTGCTCAAAATCCAGCTCCTCTGTGAGCTTCGCCTTCTCCTTGGCAAACTCTTCTAGCTTCTCGTCCTTCACCTTGTCGAAGTGCTTGTACGACTTCTTATTGAGGTTGAGCTGACCCCACAGGCACTCATGCTTCTCCCGCAGAGCCTTAAGTTCCTGGTCCACACGGGCCAGCAACTTGCTGGTGTGGACTTTAGTGCGAGTTCGCCTACGCACTAACTCGACGTAGGACCCAGGCTGGCGAGGGTCCGCGTACTTCTCCATCTTACGATCCAAGTACCTCAGCAGAGGTACTACTTGCTCACAGAGCGCCGCCGTCGGCGCGCCTACCATTTCCTCCTCCTCCTCTTTTGTGGATCCCGATCCCGACACTGATTCCGTGGATCCTCCTTCTTCGTCATCCTCCGAATTGAGGATTCGGTCGCCATTGAATGCGTCGGCGACTGGCCTGTGCGGGGCTGCGAGATGTCTGCGTGCTCTGCCGCCGCTGGCGCTCCTACAGCCTCGCTGCTTCCTGCTAAAATGTCTAAGGCGGTGGGTGAATGTGGCCGTTCCAAATTCGTATCGTCCGCTTATGCCTGTCCCGCCGCAACTGTAACCTCCTCGCCGCCGACGTCTACCGCCGAAGGCGATCGTGCGGAATGTACCTGCGCGGAGTGTAATTGTGCATCGCGCGCACGGATTTCACCCTGCGGACAGTCCATCCGCTCCACCGATCGGTCCTTCTCAAGGGATGCGTCCGGCCTACGCGTAGGCGCAATTCCCGGCGCTTCTTCCGCCGAGGGCGGTTGAGCCGAAGACGGCCCGCCCGATGTCCCTTGGTCCGAAGGCCCTTCCGCCGAAGGCGCAACTTCCGGCGGATTTTCTGCCGAAGGCGCGGCTCCCGCCGGCTCTGTGTTTGTAACTCGATGGCCCGAAGGCGCATATACCGGCGATCTCACCGCCGGAGGGCCTTGTCCCGAAGACCCTTGAGCCGAAGGCGGGTCTTCCGTCGGCTCCTTCCCCTTCCTGCGTTGCACCGGGGGTGAGTCCTGCCTATGCGTAGGCACCCGCCTATGCATAGGCGAACTTTCTCTGCCTATGCGTAGGCACAAGTCCACGTCCGCAAGGGGTCGCCTATCCTCAGGGAGTCGCCTATGCGTAGGTGGCACACTCATCCGCGCCGCACGTGGTAACTCCTGACCCGAAGGTTGTCTCTCCTCCGCCGAAGGCGTAGGGTGGTCTACTGACCCTTCGGCCGTCCGCGCAGTCCCATCCTTCTCCGGGGATGGACATCCCTTCTCTGTGGCAATCGTCGCCGTTTCCGCGCTGTTGGCCGGTAACAAAAGCCTGCGCGCCTTCTGCTTCGGCCGGCTGCAGATCTTGTGTAGTGGCCGCTTCCGGGTGAGAGCAGCTGATTCTTGATGTTGCTCTTTCTCCGGTTCCTCTCTCCATCTTCGCTTCCGCGGCGCTTCGCTTCCGCGCGAGTGCCGCGGAAGTGGAAGTCGGTGAGTCCCGGTGGAGTGGAAGTCGGTGAGTCCTCCGCCTCGGTGTCCACTTCGTTATCCCGCACATACCTCCCGGGATGATCGACTGACAATGGCGGAAATCGAGCACGCTCGGCCGCGGTTAAACAGTTCATCGACCGATAAAAGTTTATCAAGAAGGGGGAGAGGTGATTGAGCGTTCCTCCCCGCTCCTCAAACGCATGCTATCGCATCACCCTATGCAGGATACGCGACCAGTGAACCGGAGCTCCAGCCAATGTGAGCTCCACGAAGGACACCTGCCACAACGTGATGTACGTAGTGCGGTGTGGCTGCAACAGTTGCACCAGCGCCATCGCTACGGTCCTGCGGAAACGATCTTTGTAATCCCGGGTCCTGTACCCGTTCTTGAACGACCTCTCCCGCTTGAACAATTCCACAAATGAGGCTTCGTCCGCCTTCGATACCTTGACGCTCTCATTGTCGAACAGGAGGTACCCGTCCTCACCTGCGCACCTCCCCACTGCCTATTCCCAATCGCGGACAGTCCATCGATCTACGTGCGGACGGAATCCGCGCGTAGGTTGTCGTTCCTCGTCCAGCCATTCGCGCATCATGTTTGCACACACGTAATTCCATCCCCACAGCAAGAATTTGAGTTTCCTCGCAATCAGCCGGTACTCAAAAGCACACAACCCATTCTGCGAGAGCTTGAGTGGCACCATCCGCAACTTCACCAACGTCGACATCGCGTTCTTGAAATTGGTTTGCGCAACTCTCTCTTTGCTAGGCCCGAGCCTCTTGCTCGCGATTCTGTTTCCTCTGCAAACTCTAATCTCCCTCAATTCCAAATGTCGCGCACTCAATTCTCTCCTTGCCACCGGGTAACTCTCCGCGCGGTGGTGTTGTAATAACCCACCAAAGGCTAAAACTGCAGTATGGTGGTAAAAAGATCGAACCCACAGGGACAGAGGCAACACACAGAGTAAAAGTGTCACGTTTAACAGACTTTTGTAGAGTTTGAATTCTAGGCGACTGTCACTCCCAGAAATACTGCAGTGCTCGACTCGGAGGCTCGACTCGGAGGAGGATCTTGACTTGGAGGATGCTCGGAGGATGCACGGTACAGCGTGGTCACTCAACACACACACACACACACACACACACCTGAAACAAGCAAAAAGCACAACTTGGAGGTCGGTCAGGACCTCCGCTTCGGATTTCAGGAGGAAAGTGTCTCAAAAGTTCACTTAGAGGTTCTGCAGGTAGTGCCTCCCACTCCGGCTTTTACTGCCCTTTTGCCAGGAACTAGCGTAGGGTACCCGGACTGGACTTCCCACTTCGGAACGAAGCCTCTTCATACGCCGTGGACGTCACCCTCGACTCTCACACCAAACGCAGGGAGTGCAGACCCGACTGAGAACTTAACTGAGACACGATCCAGTAACACACACACAACCTGAATTGCAAACCAAGGCTTACACGAAGTAATAAAACTTCACTTTGGCATTCAGGGGAAACTTCCCGTAGGAGTACAATCAGGATATGTCACTCGAAGGAGTAAGGGGGAACTGTTCAAGTCTCTAACTCGCAGCCGGCTCTGAGCATCAGAAATCACCCGCAGGTGCAGATCCGCACTACTCAAGTCTCTAACCGGGTACTAGCTCTGAACATTCAGCCGAAGGCCTTCAACTACAACATACGGTAACTTCGCTATGCTGCAGCTTCTCTACATGATGCCAGGACCAAAATGCACAAACACGCCAAGAAAGTGAGTTCCTGATCTGCACTTACGAAACTGGAAGAGTCCCAGGGCAAAACGCCTTGAACTACTTTATACTCTCTAAGGTCCTAACTAACACTACGCTACCCGCTAGGGTGCGAGCCGCAACAGATCCTACACCTGAGGAGTCGGCGGCTACCTTCCCCTCTAACTTACAACCTAAATCTAACCCTAACCCTAAATCTGAATCCTAAGCCTACTGTACAGAGCCGCCAGCGTCTTTACATCCGAGATCTGAGGCTGAATATTTGCAGGCATGCGTGGCCGACTAAGATCAACAGCCCCATCAAATTTCAGATCCATTCGACCGTCGATCGCAGAGATATGGACTCCGCAAGATCTCTGAACCGCATCCGGTTTGCCGACCTCGAGTTCGCCGACTCCGAGTTTGCCGACTTGAAGTTCGCCGACCTCGAGTTCGCCGACTTCAAGTTTGCCGACTCCGAGTTCTCCGAAGGCGTTGACCGCCGAAGACGCACTTCCGCACCTTTGCCTATTTGTAACAGTCACTCCCGACACCCATAACTCACAGATCCTTGATCCGTTTCAAAAGTTCTTGGGCTCGTTGAAACGAACGCATCGAGCTCTTTCTAACGAGACCCTAACTGAGTCAAACCGTTATGAGTTGAAAGAGTTATGCCGGTTTTATCCTTCGCCGAAGGCACACTATCGAAGGCTTGTTATGTGTTATCGCCGAAGGCGCCCGCATGATGTTTCGCCTCCGAGTTTGCCGACTTGAAGTTGACCCGAAGACGTCCGTCGCGGAAGGCGAACATCCAGGGCCGAAGGTGGATATTCTGCCGACGACGAACTGCTTCCGCCTATCCGTAAGCGTTCTCCTTCGCATCTTCCGACAGTCACAACGCCCTGAGTGCTCATCCGTTCCAGGCGTTCTTGGGCTCGTTAGAACGAGCGCGTTGAGCTCTTTTCAACGAGACCCTAAGTAATTCAAGGCGTTAAGAATTGAGGAAGTTATGAGTGGTCTACCGCCGAAGGTGCTCGAAGCGAGTCCTGCAGCGTGAACCGCCCGTTCCATTCCAAGCGTTCCACTGTGGCCTAAGCCCAAAACCCCTCGACTGTCCTCAATCCTCTTTTTACTCTGGCTTTGCGTACCGATTACTATTTACAGCTGCTACCACGGTACTTACTAATCAAAAATGTTCTAATTCCGACGAAAAACAAAAAGTGGGTTACCACAGGTGTTTAGAACGTCTCTCAGCTAGAAGGTGGACGCGCGCAGTTCGCACAAGAAATTGAAATCACAAATTCAAGAATGGAGTGTACTCTGTCCACTCGTAGGAGGTCATGGTCGGCTCTCGGTCGTGAAAGCCGAATCACTTGATGGCTGCGCCGGCTCCTAGGTTTCACGGACTGAAACGGAAAGAGAGAAGGCCGTTTCAGGCCGTTTCAGGCTTCTCTCTTTCCTATACGGACTTTCCGCCGACGCCGAAGCGCATATGCGTAGGCGGTCTCCGTTCGCCTTTGCGTAGGTGCAAGTCCTCCCCGCTTATGAGTAGGCGGCATTCTCGGCGGACTCCCCGCCGACGTCAAACCCTATTTCGCCTATGCGTAGGCGAACTTTCCTCGCCTATGCGTAGGCGAAGGTCTTCGTATCTTTCGACCTTCACAACTCCCTGAGTCCTGATCCGTTTCAAGCGTTCTTGTGCTCGTTAGAACCAGCGCGTCAAGCTCTTTTCAACGAGACCCTAATCAAGTCAAGGCGTTTGTGGATTGCATAGATTCTGAGGGATTCCTCTAGCGCCAAAGGCGGATTATGCGCCTTGCGCCGAAGGGGTACTCCTTCAGAGCCCGTCGTTTAGGGCGGCGCCTGTTCCAGACGTTGCGCCCAACTCCTGGATTTTTCGAGATTCTACGAGATTCTCCAAGATCATCCAGTTTCACTCTATTTTGATGTACCGATGGCTATTTACACTGCTGCCGTGGTACAGTTTTCCCAAAATGTTTTAAATTCCGCAAAAATATCAAAAGTGGATTACCACAATTCTTTGCAATGACATCAGAGAGGTCATGCCTCTTCCACCTGGCAAGAGTGCAATCATTGCTCGTTGGATCTACAAACTCCAATCCAGCTCATTCAGTTAACCACTGCAACACAAGTCAAGAGTAGTTGCTCATGGATTTCAACAACAACACGACATTGAATACAGTGATACTTTTGCCCCTACTGTTTGATGGAAGATAATCCGCATTATCTCTAAATTTGCTGCCCATCGAAACTGGTCCATAGTTCATCTTGATGTCCAAATTACTTTCTTCAACGACGTTCTCCAAGAGGTAGTCTATATGCAGCAATCTCTTGGTTTCATCACTTTAGGACACGAGCACAACGTTTACAAGTTGAATCGAGCTCTTTACGATCTACGTCAAAGCTCACGAGCATGGCTACATTGCATTTATGTTGCACTTTGAAAGTGAGGACTTCAATAAAGTCTAGCTGATCCAAATTTCTATCTTCTTCAAAATCAAGGTGACATCCTCTTGCTGATCTTGTACGTGGACAATCTTCATCTCACAGTAAGTCATTCACAACTTATTCATGATTTTGCTACTGCACTCATGAAGGAGTTTGCCATGATGGATCTAGGTACAATCTCCAAGTACTTAGGTGTTCACTTTGTACACACTCCGGAAGGATTATAAGTGCATCAAGATCCATATGCGCTTTTCATATTAGCTGAGTTCTCCTACGATGAATGCATATCAAGTTTCATCCCACTTGATGAATCATACTGCTTCGCTGAAACACCGACACACCTTTTGGCAATGCCATCTTATACAAAAGACTTGTAGACAAACTGCTATATCTCACAGGGCCAAGACTCAACATTGCCTACGCCACAAATCTGTCCAGTTGTTATATGCACAAGTCTCAAGAGCTCCATTTGATCGTCGTCAAGGGTATTCTTTGCTACATTAAGCGTAATTTTTTTTGGCATTTTCTACGTAAACGGGGAGTAAAAAAAGCTATAGGATTACTCTAATGTGAACTATGAAGCGAATTTAGACAATCACATTTCCACAAGTGTTTACATCTTCATGATTGGTTAATCATCACTATCTTAGAATTCCAAGAAACAAAGTTCAACCTCTTGATTGAGATGCAATTTTGAATACCGAGCTCTTAGTCTCTATGCGATGGAATCTACTTGAATTCGGAGACTAATGGACAAAATCGGATGTTCTTCTAGCACTCCTATTTCAATTGGCATGGACAATCAAAGCGCGAAGAACCTCCGTGAAACGAGAGATTGCTTTGTTCCATCGTGAAACACTATAGAACAAAGCATTTTGAAGTTGACTGAACCTTCTGCCGCCCAAAAGTTGAAGTGGTCAATATCCTTGTAGAGTATATCTTTACTGCAGAGCAGCCGGCCGGGCTTACATGATTACAAAATCATTAGGAAGAAGCAAGTTCGAGACGGGAAGAGATCGATTAAACTTCAAATTCCTATCCGAGTTATGTGATTCCACAATTTATTAGTGAATTAAGTTTAGTAAGTTACACAAAGCTTTGAACTGCCAAATATACCTCCACCTTCATCAGCAAGTACTTTAGTGTTCACAAGTTGCACACTGACGTTAAGAAGAAATCCACTCATATTCTCAACAAATAAAATAAAATAAAACTTTTCTTAGTTCTTGATGGACAAACCTAGTATTCGAGTAGGAGGGTGTTGAACATTTTAGATCACTACTATAGTTATACTTCATAGGAAGGTTCTTTGTGTAATTAATGCGTCTTCGTAATAATAATAGCATAGGAGGAGGTATCCAGACACTACTGATTTTCCACTATATATGTCTCTTCTTTCAGTAAGCATCTCGAACGTTTTTACTTCCACATAGTGAGTTATGTGCATACGTTACCTTGTTCAACAATTATTCCGAGTGAATGTTGGATATAGTTGATTATCAACCGATATCCATCACACCGTTATGCTCGTTAGAAACATTCTACATCTAGAATTCAATATATGTATTTAATGGGTTTGCTTAAATTTTGTTTAAAGGCTTTCCCTCACGTCAAATCTGTATATTTATATATGTTTCCTTGATGAGTTCTTCAATCAAAGACATAAATTTGTGGTTTCAGAGCAGGTATCAAAACCTTTGGGAGTAAATAAAAGAATCTAAATATGAAATAGCCAACATTCGCTGTATCATACAAGTACACTCTTGTTCCACAGTGAAAAGAAAGCTTAGAATATGATAAGGTGTCTATTTCTCACGATATGAAAGCTTTGTATTTTGTTGGGGATATGTTTTTCACATACCAAGACTGTGACATCTCTCGATTAGCTGCAAGACCATTACCACCACTACATGTGGGTACGACCAAGTGGAAATGTCCGAGAGTACTCTAGGACATTTCCATACCCACAACTCAACCATCTCCCCTTCCTACCTTCCAAGTAATATGGACGTTATCCAAATCTACCTGAAGTCAGATATCCGGCGATAGTTGATAATATTCTCACACTAATATTGTGGCAAACAACTCTTGCACGGAGGAGGGTTGACGACGCTGAAGTACTCAGACGCGGCTCTTGAAGGTGATCCCATACTCAATCCTGTGAATAGCAAAGGACATTCATTATCATGACATTCATTATGCTATTTTGACCTCGTTCTTCTTGTTTATATTTCTCTTGACTTGTACAGGGGATAACGTCTTAATTCATAATTCTCTATCTCTCTCTAGAGCCAAACTTTGCATGTTTCGTGCTACATAATTATAATGAGTCACCTAAGTGCCCTGCTCTGTAAGTTCAAGGTTCAGTATCGATCAAAGCTATGAACAAACATACCGGTACTGGGTGGCCGTACAACTCGGAAAATATTACCTTTGCAATTCACATAGTGCATGCATAGCTATCAATGGGTACAAATTTGCCATGATAGCTATGCATCATGGCAAATTTTAGAGCCAATCCCAGCTCATTCTATGCGAAAAATGCGATCCAGCTTCTTTAGGATGGACATGAATTTTCTGCTCCTGGTATATACAACGGTTAGTGTCATTATACCTTCGCAATCTTCGACATCAGAAACTCACTATACATCCACATCCATGTCGTTGAACTAAGTTTGACCACATGAAAGGTATTCACTGAATAAATCTGGGTGTGCACAGAAGCGCGCAAGATACAAGTGCTTTTAAACCATATCGTAGTTCATTCTATCAATTCGTCGATTCTCCTTTCGCTCAATTAAACAGAGAAAGAAACGAAATATTTATTGATCGCGAGTTCACCAATGTCTTTTTATGACAGGAGCTAAAATTAAGCAGTATAGTGATGCTCAATTTCTTATTATTTTAAATATACTCATCGGCTTTAGTTAACTAGTTCCGATGTGTGAAGAAACATGCTTTTCCACACATTCAGATGCGCCAATTCATATTGGAATTTCTACCACTCATGCTGAACAGTCTATGGTAAAATCTAGCAGCAACACCAATGGACGAAGCAGCTGAAAGTATCCTGCGGATTGCAACAACAAAGTGGGAGCCAGCAGCTTTTTTGAAGCTCTGTAAGCAAGTAAACATTACATTGATCAGATTTCACTCAAAACAGCTCAACCTGAATCTGATGCCTTTGCAGAATGTGTGACTCTAAGTATAGTTGAGTCAGTACTCACTTATGATCATTGACACTGCAATGTAATGAAAGTTCAAAAATGATCAAGCGGACCTAAGAGAATTAGTGATATATGAATAGAGAGATGTTACTTACTAGGTTCGTCTTCATGAACTCGAGCCACTGTCATTCCTGTAAGGAGGAGAATAAAGAAAATGACGAAGACAAATTGCAGCCATGTTGCCATCTTTTCACTGAATGCAGACAACTCACAGTGAGCAGGAACTCGGAAAATAAGATGTTTTGAAAGTGAAGAGGTTTCGAAGTGGGTGCATTCTTGATCCTATATCTTATACTGTTCAGGACCTTGAGAACCTCTAGACTCAATTCAAAAATTTGTGTCACTCGAAGAGACCTGATCTTGGTCACTAAAAAAATTATGATCGGGTATATTCTGTTAGCCCAGGAAGTAGAGGTTTGATCATATAGTACAAGCTTCACATGTCCTTCATTGTATTTTGACAAATCTCTTATATATTTATGTAGTTGTAATTTCTGATCCAAACACTCTCTCTCCCTTCAACTGTATGGTGCTACATCATACATCATGCAACTGCATGATGTAGCACCATACAGTTGAAAGCTTAACTTGTCTAAATGGCTTTTGTTGTATTTTGATAAATCTCTTACATATATATATATATATATATATATATATATATATATGAGGTTGTAGTTTCTGATCCAAACACTCTCTCTCCCTTCAACTGCATGATGTAGCATCATACAGTTGAAAGCTTAACATGTCTAAATGGCTGTCATTGTATTTTGATAAATATCTTTTAATATATAAAGTTGTAGTTTCTGATCCAAACACTCTCTCCCCCTTCAACTGCATGATGTAGAATCATACAGTTGAAAGCTTAACATTTCTAAATAGCTGTCATTGTATTTTGATAAATCTCTTTGAAAATATAAAGTTGTAGAGTCTGATCGAAACTCTCTCTCCCTTCAACTGCAAGATGTAGCATCATACAGTTGAAAGCTTAACATGTCTAAATGGCTGTCATCGTATTTCGATAAATCTATTTTAATATATAAGGTTGTAGTTTCTGATCGAAACACTCTCTCTCCCTTCAACTGCATGATGTAGAATCATACAGTTGAAAGCTTAACATGTCTAAATGGCTGTCATTATATTTCGATAAATCTCTTTGAAAATATAAATTTTTAGCGTCTGATCTAAACACTCTCTCTCCCTTCAACTGCAGGATGTAGAATCATAAAGTTGAAAGCTTAACGTGTCTTAATGGCTGTCATCGTATTTCGATAAATCTATTTTAATATATAAGGTTGTGGTTTCTGATCGAAACACTCTCTCTCCCTTCAACTGCAAGATGTAGAATCATACAGTTGAAAGCTTAACATGTCTAAATGGCTGTCATCGTATTTCGATAAATCTATTTTAACATATAAGGTTGTAGTTTCTGATCGAAACACTCTCTCTCCCTTCAACTGCATGAGTAGCAACATACAGTTGAAAGCTTAACCTGTCTAAATGGCTGTCACTGTATTTTGATAAATATTTTTATATATATATATATATATATATGAAGTTGTAGTTTCTGATCCAAACACTCTCTCTCCCTTCAACTGCATGATGTAGCATCATAAAGTTGAAAGCTTAACATCTCTAAATGGCTATCATTGTATTGAAATAAATCTCTTTTAATATATAAAGTTGTAGTTTCTGATCGAAACACTCTGTCTTCAACTCCATGATATATCATCATACAGTTGATGATTGTCTTATACATATATATTAAAAAAAGGTTGTAGTGTCTATTCCAAACACACTCTCTCTGTCTTTCAGTATATAAAGCCCTCAGCACACCCTAGCCTTGGTTATTTTCAACATCATACCTCCTTACAGTACAGAAGCATCTTGTTCAGTTTCCATTCTTTCTGACTTTACTTCCCCACTTCCTCTGCATTTTCTCAGAAAATGGCACGCAATCTGAAGATTTTCCTCTACATTGTTCTGATTCTCTGCCTGGTGGCAATGACTCTGGCTCAAGATCAACAGGATAACCCTAGTAAGTGACATGTCTTGTACTTTATATCCTTGATTGCCAGCTGAATTCCAGTCTTCTATGTTTCCAGAAGGTTCACATTCTCTTCTTTCTTGAATGAAATCTTATGGCTGTTTGTGTAACTTTGTGTGCAGAAATTGAAACCAAAGGTTGTTATTTTCCATTCTGTTGTTGCAACAAGAATCCTTTTGACTGTCTTATCCATTGGTGCTGCTGCAACTAATGGAGGCTCAACAAACAATAATGGTGGACATTCCAATGTTCATGTGCACAGCTCGGTCTGAATCTAAGCTGTCTCTGACTATGTGAAGAAGCTTGCTTCTTTTTTTCTTAGTGCAGTCATTAGAAAAGATGTGAAAAAGCAAACGATTGCGATCCTTGGTGATCACAGGCAGCATCATAATCTTTCGTGTTATGAATTTCCAACTCGGAGGAGGAATAAAGTGACTGTTTAGTGTGAAGTAAATTCTGTATTATTTTCATTTATAACAAGTTCTACATTTTTCTTTTGTCTGAACTTCAAATCTGTTGATAAGCTTATAATTATATTCTACGAATCACATGGAGGTTTGTTGAATTCAGAAGTTTCAGCTTCGTTTAAAAATAATGTGTTCATACAAAGAGTAAAAATATCTTTGCATCCAACAAAAAACCTTCTCTTAGTATTTCAAGGGAATTTGATCTAACGTCAAACTGACAGTTTTTGCTAGTCACACCTCTGCATATTCTTCAGATGGCAGATTAGATGTTCTAACTTTTAATCCTACTTTTTTGAACCTACAATAAATCTTCAAATTTTTTTAACGTTAATCAAGTATTTTTTATATTTATATTTATAAGATTAAATATTAATTAAAAATTTATATGGACGATTGATTCTGATTCAATAAGAAATCAATCTATGAGTCCAAAAAACTCAATTAAAACTGTTAAAAATGTTTGTAAGTTGAAGCTTACCACAATCTAGAAATCCTTGAAAACGCTGCGCAGGAAAAGTTCAAACTTTATATATATGCAACTCTATTTCTCAAAGTTTGTTTCTTTTCCATCCTCACGAAAAAAAACAGAAGTTCTCAACAGAAGTTGTTTTAGTTCATTATACCTTTTTTAAAAGTGCATTGGCCAGGGCCTATCACCATTACAATTGTAACAGGCCAAATATACCTTCTAGAGTATCTACACTAACAAACCAACCTTCTCCACAAAATGGAGAAAGTGTTTTCAACATATATTATAGTATGATAAAAATATAGCTAGTCTTATTTTCTTCGTCAGAAGACAAAGAAGAAAGTCATTGTGGCATCATGTTAAACGTAATATACCAACATCTTTCGGTTATCGAATTGAAGACTAGAATCAATATATGATGGTGTAAAAGCATTATAAAAATTGAGCCCTGTCCTATGGCACATATTATGTCACAATAAAGACTATTACTATAAACCTAGATGATTAATACTATTACTAGTGGTAACTTCAGAGTATCCGAGTAGAAAATGGCAATGAAAATGGATTTTTTTTTAAATATGGCATCTCTCCTTTGCACCTCCCGAGTAATATGGAAATTATCCAACTCAACCTGAAGTCAGAGATCCGGCGATAGCTGATAATATTCTCACACTAATATTGTGTTAAATCACTCTTGCACGGAAGAGGGTTGATAGAGCCGCGTCAGCGGCTCTTGAAGGTGATCCCATACTCAATCCTGTGAATAGCAAGGGACATTCATTATCGTGACATTCATTATGCTATTTGGACCACTGTTAGACAACAATGTATGATACGGAAGACACACCATCAGGCAACCCATTAATTTATGGTACAGAGAAGGTCCAGTCTGATATGGTCTGCTTGAAAATGCTTCAACCTTCTATGGCCTTAAAGACTTGTGTCTTTGCTTCTCCAAGCATATCGGACTTTAACATCTTGGCTAATTAGTCTGATGTGGTCTGCTTGAAAATGCTTCAACCTTCTATGGCCTTAAAGACTTGTGTCTTTGCTTCTCCAAGCATATCGGACTTTAACATCTTGGCTGATTAGTTCATCTCCAATGACTGGCCGGCTCTTGCTCGTGTCTAGCTAGTCCCTCAAAAGTTGGATGGAATAAATTCTCTGGCCGTAACTTAAAACTGGTTCAGTAAGCTTGATATTAAATAACCATCAGTCGCTGAAAGAGAAGCAAATGGAACTCTATATTCATATTCGTGTATTGCAAGACATGTCATATCTGCTTCTCATTCATTAGATACACACGTCCTTTAATTTGACTGCAATGCGAGAACAATAGATTTAACAGAGATTCCTTCCAACAACCGGCATGAAAATGTATTCTGCCAGCTGGATCAACTCAATGACAGAAATACAACCAAGCCCTAAATTCTCAACTGATATCGATAAGAAGAAAACCATCCACCTTTGAAACACATGAAGACCGTTCTCATCTCTAGGTGAGATGCATGTTGTGAATTTTATTGTTGTACATTTGCCCTATAACGATTAAAATGGTGATAGACCCTGGTCACTGCACTTTTGAAAAACGTTATAAGGAACTAAAATAACTTGTGTTACTGTTGAGAATTTTTTTCCGTTAGAATGGAAAACAAAATTAACTTTGAAAAATAGAGGTGCAACATGATAAAGTTTGAGCTTTAATTGTTCAGCGTTTGCAGGGTTTTCTTAATTGTGGTAAATTTCAACATACAAACGCTCTAAATCTTTTGTCTGAGTTTTTTAGAGGTTTTTAAAGGTTTAGATTGATCGCTTACTGAATCTGAATCAATCATTCCATATAAATATATGTTTCATATTTAATCTCATAATTATCAATATGATAAAATCTTGATTGACTTCAAACACAATTGAAGATTTATTGCAGGTTCAAAAAGAAAGAAAGTTAGAAAATCAAATCCGCCATCTGAAGAAATTGCAAAAGTATGACATGTAGAAACTGTTAGTTCAACGTTAGATCAAATTTCCTTGAAATATGAAGAGAAGTTTTTTTTCTTTGATGCAAAGATATTCTAACTCTTTGATTGAACACGTTATTTCAAAAAGAAGCTGAAACTTTTGACTGAGACATACCTCCATGTGATTCGTAGTAACTAATGATAAGCTTATAAACAAACTTCAAGATCATACAAATGAAAAATATAAAATCTGTTATAAATTGAAATAATACAGAATTTACTCCCAAAAAAACAGTCACTTTATTCGTCGTTGGAGTTGGAAATTCATAAAACTGCATGTGATGCTGCATGTGATCACCAAGGATCGCAATAGTTCGCTTTTTCACATCTTTCCTAGTAACTGCATTGAGCAAAAAGAACCAAGCTTCTTCACATAGTCAAAGACAAATCAGATTCAGATCGAGCTGCGCACATGGACATTAGAATGTCCACAGTTCTTGTTTGTTGAGCGTCCATTAGAAGCAACAGCACCAATGGATAAGACAGTCCAGAGGATTCCAATTGCAGCAACAGAATGGAAGATAACAACCTCTGGTTTCAATTTCTGCACACACAGTTACACAATCAGCCATAAGATTTTATTTAAGAAAGAAGAGAATGTGAATTTTCTGGAAATGGAGAAGACTTGAATTCATCTGGCAATCAAGGATATAAAGTATAAGTCATGCCACTTACTAGATTTATCCTGTTGATCTTGAGCCAGAGTCATTGCCACCAGGAAGAGAATTATAACAATGAGACGGAAAAATCTTCAGCTTGTGTGCCATTTTGTGAGAAAATGCGGAAGAAGTGGGGAAGTAAAGAATGGTAACCGGTGGTTCTAAGCTGACTTTTCAGTACTTTAAGGAGGTATGAGGTTGAAAACTGTCAAGGCTAGTGTGTGCCGAGGGCTTTGTATACTAAAAGAGAGAGAGAGATAGCGCGTGTTTAGATCAGAGACTACAACTCTTTATATATATATATATATATAAGAGATTTATGGAGAGAGAGTGTTTGGATCAGACACCACAACTCTACATAAATATAAGAGTTTATCAAAATACAAAGAAAGCCATTTAGACAAGTGAAGTTTCAATTGTATGATGATACATCATGCAGTTGTAGGGAGAGAGAGAGAGAGTTTGGATTAGAAACTATATATATATATATATATAATCCATGATGCTATATCATAGAGTTGAAGGGAGAGAGAGTGTTTGGATCAGAGACTACAAATTTATACATATTTATATATTTGAAGATTTATCAAAATATAACGAAAGTCATTTAGAGAAGCTAAGTTTTCAACTGTATGATGCTCCATCATGCAGTTGAAGGGAGAGAGAGTGTTTGGATCAGAGACTACAAATTTATATATATTTATATATTTGAAGATTTACCAAAATACAACGAAAGTCATTTAGAGAAGCTAAGTTTTCAACTGTATGATGCTCCATCATGCAGTTGAAGGGAGAGAGAGTGTTTGGATCAGAGACTACAACTTAATATAGATATCAGAGATATATCAAAATACAACGAAATCCATTTAGACAAGCTAAGTTTTCAACTGTGTGATGCTACATCATGCAGTTGAAGGGAGAGAGAGTGTTTGGATCAGAGACTACAACCTAATATAAATATCAGAGATTTATCAAAGTACAACGAAAGCCATTTAGACAGCTTAAGCTCTCAAGAACAGGATGCTGTATCATAGAGTTGAAGGTAGAAACAGTGTTTGTATCACAAACTGCAACTATATATATATGTACATGAGTTTTATTTAAATACAACGCAAGCCATTAAGACAGGCTAAGCTCTCAACTACATGATGCTAAATCATACAGTTGAAGGTAGGCTACGCAATACTTTAGGGCTTGGTCCCCGGGATTGTTCATCACTGCGTCCCTCGTGCGAATTCATACAACAAGTTCGTAAAGCCCTGTAAAACCAAAGAAGTATCCGGACCACCCTTATTTCTCAGCCATTTCTAGAAGAAGGACCAGCAAAGTAAGCTCTAAACCACTGGCATGGTTATCTTATCCCCGGCTGGACTAGAGTTTCGAGGATATGGTCGTATTTTTTTCGTAAGCTATCTGCGTTTGTCTAACAGCATTTTTGTATTTTAGTAATTTCATTTTGGTCGTATATATTTTTATTTTTTTTGATCAAGTGCGTTGTCCGGGCGTGGACCATGTCTCCCGAAATTGATGAATCAGTACATATGGTCTAAGACGATTTCACATATCGAGGTCGAAATGGGATCGGGTGTTTTCACATCTTACCATAGTGCCCGGCTCTCAAAATTTTTCTTTTGATTTTTTCAAATAAAATATATAGCTCCCGAGTAAGCCATGTTACTATGGCTCCTCTGCAAGTTGAGCCTGTGTCCTAGCTTATGAGCTAGCCTGAATGGCACAAAAAAGAGTGGATAGCTCTTCTTGTCGTCTGTTTTCGTTTGTACGCCCCTAACCATTCCTGGTAAGTTGTCTTATTTATTCTAATTTTGGCTCGAACGTCTCGAACAGCCCTTAGGTGAAGGATCGCCACGTTCTTATCACCACAAATGGCGCAAACCTGCCCTAACCCAGACTTGTAAAGTTTCCCAGCCCAAGAAACCTAGATAACCGAATCCGGAGTAGCCATTGGACGCTGCAGCCCGCGCCAGCCCACTGAGTTGAAGTGACGAAGAAAATTTTGGTGTTTACCCAACCAAAGCAATTGACTAGAGACAAAACCACAACCACGGTGGCTTCCCCGCCCACAGGCTATAGGGGTGTGTTTTAGGGCTGAAACCCGAAGATGAAGCATCATATAAAATGTATGAAAATATTTGTTCTATTTTTTGGGCCCTGGGGGCCTTATTTCTTAGTAGGATGCTTAATTGGTTAGTGATACGCAAGATGATTTATATTGTAAGTTTGTATAGGTTCAAATCCTATTTATGCGTAGATTAAATAATCATACTCAAAAAAAAGAGTTTGATCCTGGCTCAGAATGAACGCTAGCGATATGCTTAACACATGCAAGTCGAACGTTGTTTTCGTCCTTACGTGTTGAAGGTGTATACCCTTCCCTTTATAAACTTCAGGAGGTTTACAACTTTTGACAGTGGCAGCAAATTGAGTGACTTTTTGATGATCCATTCCAGTACAACAAATGAGATTAGGCTTTAAGCAAAAAACGCGAACTGAAGGTGTAACTTGAAGTCGAATCTCATGACTAAATCCTAATTTTAAATATAAAATAGAGCCTTGTGCATTAGTACTGGCTTTGTATCCAACTCCAATTATTTCCAAAAAACAAAATAATTTAGCTTAGATTTTTTTTTTTGTGCCGCGTCCTCCCGCGCCCTCATCGAGAAATCATCAAGCTCATAAACATAGGCAAAGTGCCATTTGATGAGTAACTAAAAACAAGGGAGAGGGATATAGAAAGAAAAAAGTAATAAAAAAGACAGTGATTGCTAGTAGTAACGATTTTTCACGATCCATGGGTTTATACAACCTATTTTTTCTTGTTTTTGGTTTCTAGTCTAATTTTATTAGTAGCACTTATTGGGGCAATAGTACTTACGATGCATAAAACGACTGCCGGTCGGACGATCTACAACCTAGTGAATGACTGACCGGTTCAAAATAATGCAAAGGAAATCTTGAATCACATGCAAAAGGCCCCAGACTTTCAGGGGACGCAAGCAGATCTGAGCAAAATTTGGCAGGTTATCAAATTTGGTGTTTATTGATGCCCAGTTGCTATGAAGAACAAAGAAAAAAATACAATAAATTGTTTTACTTAAGTGGTTTTTGCTTCTTTTTGTTTTTTTTGTTTTTTTTTGTCACTTTTGTTTGGATAGTTCCCAACAGGGAGCAAACCCCATACCGTACCGTGTTGGTCACATCCAATCTAGGATCCGTGGGAGTTGCTTTGGTAAAGAGAGTGTTTGGATCAGAAACTACAACCAAAAATAAATTACAGAACCCTTTGCATTTCACAGAGTGCATGCATAGCTTCCGTGATTAAAAACTTGCCATGATAGCTATGCATAATGACAAATTTTAGAGCAAATCATAGTTCATTCTGTGCGAAAAAATGCGATCCAGTTTCTTTGGGATGGACATGAATTTTCTGCTCCTGGAATATAAGATGGTTAGTGTCATTATTCCTACACAATCTTCACCCTCTGTCACTTATTCACGAAGTCCCGATCGGAGCCATACAGTAGGACATTAGAGACTCACTATACATCCACATCCTTGTCGTTGTATTAAGTTTGACCATATGAGAGGTACAGCACTGTATAAATCTGGGTGTGCCCAGAAGAGCGCAGGACACAAAGGCTTTTAAACCATATCGTAGTTCATTTTATGAAAACGTCAATTCTCCTTTCGCTTAGTTTAAAAAACAAACGAAACAAATTAATTATTCATCGCAACTTCACCAATGTCTTTATATGAACAGGAGCTAAATTACGCAGTATAGTGATGCTCAAATAATATTTTTTTTGAAATATGCTCCTTGGCTTTAGTATAATAGTTCCGATGTGTTAAGAAACATGCTTTTTCACACATTCAGATGAGCCAATTTATATTGGAATGTCCACCACTCATGCTGAACCGTCTATGGCAAAATCTAGCAACAGCACCAATGGACGAAGCAGCTGAAAGTATCCTGCGGATTGCAACAACAAAGTGGAATCCAGCAGCTTTTTTGAAGCTCTGTAAGCAAGTAAACACTTACACTCATCAGATTTCACTCAAGAAACAGCTGAATCTAAATCTAATGCCTTTGCAGAATGTATGACTATAAGAAGCGTTGATTTAGTATTCACTTTTGATCATTGTCACTGGAACCGCTTCAATGTAATGAAAGTTTGAAATGATCAAGCGAACCTCAGAGAATTAGTGATATATGAATAGAGAGATGGTACTTACTAGGTTCGTCTTCATGAACTCGAGCCACTGTCATTCCTGTAAGGAGGAGAATAAAGAAAATGACGAAGACAAAGTGCAACCATGTTGCCATTTTTTCACTAAATGTAGACAACTCACAATTAACAGGAACTCGGAAAGTAAGATTGCTTGAAAGTGAAGAGGTTTGGAAGTGGGTGCATTCTTGTTGCTCTATCTTATACTGTTGCGGACCTTCAGAAGCTCTAGACTAAATTTATAAATTTGTGTAAATGAAAGAGACGTGATCTTGTTCATTAAAAAATATGATGGGGTATATTCTGTAAGCCCCGGAAGTAGAGTCTTGATCATATAGTACAAGCTTAACATGGCTTTCATTGTATTTTGACAAATCTCTCATATATTATTAAAGTTGTAGTTTCTGATCCAAACACACTCTCTCCCTTCAACTGCATGATGTAGCATCATACAGTTGAAATCTTAGCTTCTCTAAGTGGCTTTCGTTTTATTTTGATAAATCTCTGATATTTATATTAAGTTGTAGTCTCTTATCCAAACACTCTCTCTCGCTTCAACTGCATGATTAGCATCATACAGTTGAAACTTAGCTTGTGTGATATATATATATATCAAGTTCTAATTTCTGATCCAAACACACTCTCTCCCTCCAATTGCATGATGTAGCATCATACTGTTGAAAGTTTAACATGTCTAAATGGCTTTCATTGTATTTTGATAAATCTCTTACATATATATGAAGTTGTAGTTTCTGACCCAAACACTCTTTCTCCCTTCAAGTGCATGGTGTAGCATCATACTTCTGAGAGCTTAACATGTCTGAATGGCTGACATTGTACTTTGATAAATCTCTTATATATATATATAAAGTTGTAGTTTCTGACCCAAACACTCTCTCTCCCTCCAACTGCATGATGTAGCATCATACAGGTGATAAATGTCTTATAGATAGATAGATAGATAGATAGATATATATATATATATATATATATATATATATATATAATTGTAGTTTCTATTCCAAACACACACACTCTCTCTCTCTCTGTCTTTCAGTATATAAAGCCCTCGGCACACCCTAGCCTTGTTTTTTTCCCACCTCATACCTCCTTCAAGTACAGGAAACACAGCTTAGAAGCTCCTTGTTCAGTTACCATTCTTTCTGACTTTATTTCCCCACTTCTTCTGCATTTTCTCAGAATATGGCACGCAAGCTGAAGATTTTCCTTTACATTGTTTTGATTCTCTGCCTGGTGGCAATGGCTGTGGCTAAAGATCAACAGGCTAAATCCAGTAAGAGACATGTCTTATACTTTATATCCTTGATTGCCAGATGAATTCAATTCTTCCCCGTTTCCAGAAATATCACATTCTCTTCTTTCTTGACGAAATCTTATGGCTGTTTGTGTAACTCTGTACGCAGAAATCGACACCAAAGGTTGTTATCTTCCATTCTGTTGCTGCAATTGGAATCCTCTGGACTGTCTTATCCATTGGTGCTGCTGCTACTAATGGACGCTTTTGAACAAACAATAACGGTGGACACTCCAATGTCCATGTGCGCAGCTCGATCTGAATCAGAGCTGGCTCTGACTATGAGAAGAACTTTGCTTCTTTTGACGCATTTCAATTACTAGGAAAGATGTGAAAAAACGAACTATTGCGATCCTTGGTGATCACATGCAGGATCATGATATTTCGTGTTATGAATTTCCAACTCCAACGACGAATATTATATACTGTTTAGTTGGAAGTAAAGTCTGTATTATTTTCATTTATAACAAGTTCTACATTTTTGTTTTGTATGAACTTCAAATTTGTTCATAAGCTTCAGTTTGTTAATACCTTGATGCATATCTATTTTTCAAAGTTAGATTTATTTTCCATTCTCACGAATCGAATTTAAGACAAGAATCGATGTATGATAATGTAGAAGCCTTATGAAGATTGAGCACTGTCCTATGACACATATTATGTCACAAGAAGGATAATTACTTTAAACATAGATTATCATTACCAAATCATAGTAATACTGGTAACTTCAGAGTCATCGAGTACAAAAAGGCATTTTTTTGCCCTATATAATATAAGTTTTTGCCTATGACATACATTATGTTACAAGAGAGATATCACCATGAACCTAGGTGATCAATACCATATCGAAATAATCATAATAATAGTGGTAAAGTCATAATACTGGAGTAAAAATATGACTTTTTTGGCCTTGTATCATATCAATCTTAAACAGAAATATAAACTATGAATAAAATTTCAGAACGTTTACATGTAAAAATTTTAATCACGGCCTTCATACCTTCCAGGGCAACGCACAATTACAGAAATTCAGACAATGATTGAGATTTTTTAAATAAAAGTAGAAAAAAAATTTACATGACCAGCACAAACTTGAGAAAAAAAATTATTTTTCCAAAAAAATTTATTTTTTATAACCAGTATTTTATATATATATATATATATATATATAAAAGATTTATCAAAATACAACGAAAGCCATTTAGACAGGTTAAGCTTTTAACTTATACATGATGCTACATTATGCAGTTGAAACCCAAGCGATTGACGTGGATGTGTGATATATTTAATAAATATAATGGTAAAGGTTTTGTTAAAAAGTGACTGAAAGTCAGAGCTTTCTCAGTATCTATTAAAAAAATATTGAAATCAAATGCTTTGATGTATTAAGTCGAAAGATAATGGGAAATGAATGAATACGAATGGCGTTAACAAGTTCAATATATTTTGAAATGTCTCCATATCCATTGATGATAGATCAAGCTCAGGGCAAGAGTTTTCTCTTACACTACTCTCCTTTCACCTTTTTTCACATCATGTATGTTTATAATCATAAGAATATATATATTTATATAATCATCAACATGCGTACTAAACCAGATAGATCAAAATTTCAGTGTCTGATTTTCAAACGAAAACAATCTGAGTGAAAAGGAATATACGCGCTTGTTTGTAATGTGCTGATTGCATACCCTCATAGTAAACTTCGATCAAGACTGTGTGAATAATTGTAATCCAAGCAAGTCAAAAGGTTGTACATATTTACTATAATTTCTTTTTCACAATAAGAATGTTCTGGATGGTAAGGGAGGAAAAGAAACAGATGAAGAATGATAAAACTAGCGGATGATGATGCATCAAGAGATCCATACGATGCTCATATGTTCTCTTAGGAACCATATGATGAAATTATAGAATTATCTGTATTTGTAATAAGATACTTTGGTTATACATTCGTAAACTTCCATGAGATTATTTGACTTAGGTGATCATCAATAGTAATGTACAATTTGCTTCGTGGACCCATTTAAACACAGTTTAGTCAAGGAGTTGTGACCCGCAGATCCTCTACATTAATAAGAACTTCGAGTCTTCGACTTGCGCCTTTCATGTCATTTTCTGATGTACTGTATTTCAACTGGACACAACATACTCGAACGAGGAACATAAAACACTGCGCTTACGAAGTTCAATTGATGGCTTTTCCATATTTCCGTGTCCATCTTTCTTCTCTCAAAGAGTGGAGATTGCCTCCGACCCCAATTGTATTCGACGATCGAGCACACTGATTTACATCTGACCAGGTTCTCGCTCCAGCACGTAAGGCTACAGGCTTATGCTGCAGATTTCCCACTGGTCGGGGTTTTCTTCAGATTCTCTTCAAGAGACTTGCCTCGGATCTCTTCTAATTATACGCCCGCAAAATGTCACCTGTGAATGAGATTACCGAGGGCGAGAACTAGATACAGCGAAGCCAGAAGGCTCTCAAGTCTTCTCAAACTTGGACGAACTTCAAAAGTTGGACTCTGATAAAAGGCAGCCCTGTCTGAGAGTGAGTAGCAATTGATTTGCCAGTCAAAAAATGTTAGGCGATATCTCCTGTGTTCACGCGAACAGTCACAATGAAGACTTCTCCCGTTTCAACATCGTCAACAGTCTGAAGACGACTTCCCAGCCTGGCAAGGATTGTTAATCAAATACGAAAATCAAGTTTGCAGTAAATAACACCTGAAAACATTCTATACATCGTACGAACTTTAGATTTGATACTAATGCTGATTGAAGCAGAAGTGACAAATATTGAGTACGTCTGGCCTTTATATTTAATTCATCACACCAACTACCATTAATTCTGGCAAAGGAAATTATGTGATCATTTTCTCCGAGTAGTAATTCGTGTTGACGATTTGAGGAACTAACGTACAGATATGCTGGGATTTTTATTTGTAAGAGCAATATACACTTGACTTCAATGCCGCTCGTGTTGTGTTAGCGCTGTAGTGACACTGCAGTTTTTGAGCGTCCAAACTCTTTCTATATATATATATATATATATATAGAAAGAGATACACATTTATGTAAAAGTGTGTATATAAACCTCTAAACTACTGATCTTCACAAGAATTAGTCATGAAGCTTGATGGCGGCACAACTCGAACGTAGTGTACATTGTTCGACAAACACGCACTTGCATGTACAGCGATGGTAAGTGTTGTTACTATTAAGCACTCTAACAGATGGTAAAGGAAACATAGCTTTTCCATTGCTCCCACCCACAGGACAAATTACAATTTTCGAATTCATTCTATCGTACTCCTTTTTGCAACAAGCGTCGGTTCGGTCCTCACAGTCTCGATTTGGGCTCCGTCAACTTTCTCAAACATTGATAAGAACTAAGCGATGAAGTTATGAAATTTCACGTATATTTGGTACGAAGAAGTTGGAATCTCTTGTTTATATAATCCTATCTACTTAAACTGAGTGAAAAGAAACCGGCTTCTTCACAAAACTATATCTAAACTTCAGCCACTCGTCGTATTTAGCAGCAGCACCGATAATTTACAAAGGATTTTCCCATAAGGATTGCCCACAAAGCAGCAACATAATGGAATCCAACAGCTTCTCTTCTAAGAATCTGCACGCGATGAATAGGTATATTCGTCAGATTTCAATCCAGAGAGAAGAGTCTATGGGGATTTACAACATGCATGACAGGACTAAAACAAGGATCCATATTTGTTGGACTCTGCATGACATGAAGTTTAGTCGATCACTCCTATGTTGACTAACATACGTGCTATTAATTGGTATGGAGGCTGGAAAGGTTTTGAAAACGGTGTTCGATGTCCTTATTGTGCTTCAGGATATCGAGCAGCTCTAGAAAAACCCCAAAATAAAGGTATAAGAAAGCGAATCAGAATAAAGCTGAAATAATATTCTCGGGAATAAGCTATAATGAAAGAGCGCATCATTTGAAAATTACAAGTAACAACATGTAAGAGGCGTAAACAAATCTAATAGGGTCAAATCATACAGCATATTGCAACTACAGATGTAGATTTCTGATGCATGGGTTTCATAAGGCACATGAGCCAAGTAGATGTAATAGATTTTTATTTTCGATTCACTGTCAACCAGTGTTCTATTCAAGTTAAACTTTGCCGTCTTCAACTAAAGAGCTACAAAGGTGTGATTGCTTTTTAAATTGTAGCTAATTATATCACTTGCCTTAATTTTTGAATTGGTGTCGCCCGTCACTCGAAGGCCGTGATAAGCAGTGAGAAAGGAGTTGACTGTTATCCGTGCATATAATCTGACTCACTTTTTTTTGGACACAATCAATTGATAACAACGTAAGACGACATGTAAACATAAGCCTAACAGCTTGCGTATCCCACTTCTCTCTGGGCACAATACTTGAAATTGATTTTACAGTAGCAACCATAGAATATACATACAAGACCTAAGACATAAGCAGTCGAAAAAACACGAATATGTGTCCGACGTTTCTTCAGATTTCTTGGCTAGGATCTCATCTGAAAGCATCCTTGCATATTTCTGTACATTGTGCTATCGACCTTACCAATGCACATATCTGTTGCTGAGTGAGCCCAGGGCGATAAATAGACACAGGAAGCCTTGCGACCTGAAGTCCAGGACCATGATTTTTGCCACTCATGTGGAATAAGTACCTCCAGTTTCTGGGCCTGACAGGAAGGAAAGCCAACTGTCCACTTCCAAATCGTCATCCAGTGCACCACAGAGTGTTCCTTTCACTGATTTTCACTGTAAAGCTGGATGGGGTTGGTCTTATTTTGTCCTTCAACTAATTCTCCTTCGAGCCCCAGGTTCGGCTTTGATACCTGTTCGAGAAACATGTGTATCTCCACTTTTCAGCTTACAGCCTCCAGCCGCCGCAAGCTGTCGTTGTTGCCTGTTCATTGCGGTCTCGATGGCTTGTGGGAAAGCCTTCGCCCTCACTGGACTGTAGCTCCTTCAAAATGGAGCATGCAGCGGAGATTTGGTCATAAGGCAATGACGGGCCTTTGCTCCTGGAAGCAGAGCTACGTTCGCTGCGATCTCAGCAATGTGCCGAACTGACTTTTCCCGAGAATGTGAGTCCATCAGAAAGAAAGAAGCATATCACTCATTCTCTACACCCTTCAGTGAGCAGGATTCAGCCGAGGTTTCTCGAGGCTCTCTGCTCACTGAAGGGTGTGTAGAATGAATGATATGACGTCATTTATGACGTAGGGCTTAATACCTTTCATGCAGCCAATCAGGTAGTCACTGGCGTCAAAGCAGAGGCAAGAGAAGTTCAGTAGCCTATGTCCTGGGTGTCTTTCCTCCGAAGCTTTTGAAGCATGGACAGCACTCCCTTATGAAGCACCGCGACCGATTTGGTTTCTTGCGAGGATCCTCATGAGCACAAATCGATGCCGGGTCTTCACGATCCCGGCTACATGATCTCTCGACGTCGTCCACCTTCAATAAGCCTAGTAACGTTACAGGATTTTCAGGATCTCCTCATGAGACAGTGCGTGGGGCGGAAACAGTACTATGAACCGAGAGATACCTTGCTCCTCAGTTCCAAGCGCTACGAAAGCTTGTTGAAGAGTTTCGAGTCCTCCATGCCCGTCACCTTTGTGGTGCCATTGTCATACAAAAGATGTTCTGGCATCCTAAAGATCAAAATATCTTGCAGTCACGTTACAAGTGAATTACATGATTGAAAATGTCCTCACAACGGGTGTGGTGGTTAGTGTTACGCATCATTTAAGAATCCTCAATCTTGGTGAAATTAATGTGGACGGAAATCAAACGGAAAGATCAAAAGTTAGTCGCAGCCTAAAAAGATGTTAGGACTATTGTTGAGACTTTCAATCAAGTTGGACATACTTATGACAAGGAAGTAGAGCTAGGTGAAGATAAGAGACTGCACAAAGACAAAAGGGATTTAAAAAGAAGAATAATAGTTTGTGAAGAATGGTTTGGACACACTCCATCCGGAGAGTAAAATGGTAGGGCAGAGCTTTCAAAGCGGAGGAGTAACATTTGTGATCAATGAGATAGGAGATAAAAGGGAAGGAGGGGTGATGGAGGTGTTGAAACACCACCAACAAGTGATGTTTGAGGTGGAAAACTCCTCCGTCAAAGCTCGTTGAAAGATAAAGGTAACAGTCATCTTGAAAATACTTCAGAGCTTGGAAAAGGGGGCACAATTAGGTAAGGAAGGAGGTTCAAAAGAAATTATGCCATCGTAGTAAGCCAAGAAAGAGAATGATGAGTGCGTCATGATTAGCAATATGGATGTGATAAGGATAATAAGAACTGTTGCAAGGGCAGAAAAGTCAGAAACAAGGATTGTATTCGCGCTAATAGATGCAATCAAAGTTTCCGGAGACGAAGCAACTGAACTGGTCTAGCTGATGGCAACAAAGACACTTGCAATCCCACCTGAAGATCACGTTGTCATTAAAGAAGATGCAAAAGTTGGAACCGCGACTGTTGTGGGCACTGCCAAAGCCATTAATGTGAATACATATAGAGACGCTACTGCAGCAATAGACTATGATCATAAGATGAAGGCGGTTGCAGAAATTGTTGAGACAGTTTATCATAAATGTGAACTAGGAAAGAAAGAATATGTGGTGTAGAAGTTGAATCCTTGGCAACTTTGAATAACTTTACTGCGTGCAATGTCTCGGGAGAGGATGAGAAAGTACATAGAATAATTGGGATCTGTTTTTCATGAGAGGAGAATGGACGTTTGTTTCGCTTGCTACAGCGTCAATACAAAAACAGTAACTTAGTGAAGGAAATGTAGAAACTCAGCGAAGAGGTCTGCAAAAGTCTAATATTCTAATAAGGAAGCAAGGGGGGAGAGTTGTGTTCAGCATTGTTAATGCATTTTGTTGCAGAGAAGAATAAGCAAAAGATATTGGCAGCTGATTTGATGCTGTTCAGGAGAAAAAAGATGAGGCGTGATTAGATTAGAGATGACAACATCACAGAAGTGGACGATGGTTGAAGGCTCTAAGTCCGCATATTGTTGAGATCATTTGGGTCTGTGGTGGCAAAAAGGAATGTTCAGTCAAGAAAGATGCATAGGGAAAAGTTTATGAGTGCAAGTATCCATATCAAAATATAGCAGTCAAGATTTCACGTAGAGTAAAACACAAAAAATTGATAAAGTTTGTAGAAGCATCCAAGGAGCATGAGATGTTTAATGTTATAGAGCTTCTCTAGAGCAAGTCTTTCCGCAAGTATATGATAAGTCTTTGATCTAAGAAATCAAATTTTGCATTCTGCTCTATTTTCATAGTTTAAATGAATAATGTAAATGACTGACAGCAGTGATCAAAGATGAGGAGATTACATCGGTCCTCTTCCGCAACAACTGGCGAGATAGGTGAAGGTAGCCGATACTTCAACCCACTCCGCGTAAATCCACCGCGGTCCTCAACAGGACCACTAGACTGCTCCGTGATGACAAAACCTCAACTGGCACCACTGCCAGATCTCCATCCAATAATCCAATCCGCCCCTGACGTTGTGCTGCACTAATCTACTCTAGCCCTACTAGCTAAGTGGTATGGGCAACCTAACCTGTCATCATAGCAAGAATACTCTCACGGTCTACTGGTCATCACTCCAGTCTCACCGTGAGAGAATCACAGATAGGCCGGCCGGTGATCAAGTCCAGCCCCCTATCGCCAGCACACTGGAGTAAAACTACTCCGGAAATCAGCGTCACCCCTACACGTCATTCTCCGTCAATTTTGCGTCAATACACAAACAGCAAGATCAATGACATAAACGGGAAGAATTCATAGTTTAACTACTGCCAGAGTTGCAGCCCTATTGGCATCCACTGTCGTCACGGCTCTCCCAGCTCCCGAAGAGCCAAAACCCTCTTAAAATCTGCTCGCTGCTCCTCGTATAAACTAACTCCACCTGATCATATCAAACCTGAGCGGCGTGCAAAGACTAGGCCCTTTCCTCTCTTCCCCAGGAATGCGAGGGCAAACGAAGCACACTCAATCCAGCACAATGCAGAGATTTATGCGCAGAAAAGCTACAGATGATAATAGATCTTTTTCTGATGAGAAAAAACTACCATAGGCTTTCTCAACTCAATTCCGATTTCCTGTCACAAAAACTCGAATTAAACAGATCCACAGCTCCAAGTCTGCTACACCATCTCCGCGCTTTGCGACCTGGACTAAGACCCCGAGCACAAACCCATACCCGACCAAAATCCAACCAAAAATATCTGCAGCAACCGCTGAGCGATTCTCGCTGTTCTCGCACGCTGATCGCTCAGGAAAATGGGAATACGAAGGCAGGGATCAGCGAATTCGTTCTTCAGTTCGAATTCAATTTGAATTCACAGAATTCGAATTCGATTCAAATTCAGAAAATTCTATTTCAATTGAATTCAAGAGCTCCGGATCTGTCTGTCAAGAGCCGACTTTCGGCCAATTCCCCAACCTACAAGCCAGACCACACTATACTGAACCAAAAATTTGCTGCACATCAAATGGCTCTGGCCCACCTTGAATCTCCTTCAACCGTCGTCAGCAGTCCAGGAGTTGACACTCCGACTCACTAGTAAACATGCAAAAGTTCGGAGACTAGAAGAGAACCCTCACCGTCGCAGAATTCTCACATGAAGCTTGACGAGAATCCGACGCTACATTCGCCGAGCCAAACAAGTTCTTCATCAGAGTCGTGAGCTTAATGACCTCTGAAATATATGCTCGAGCTGCAGAAGCTCCCGAATTGCCAGCCTAATTTTGGCCCCTTCATAAACTAAATCCTGAAACTATGAACCACTGCAACTCATTCTTCTCGCCGCTTCTCTCCTCTGCGAACCAACACCTGTTTCGAGACTGTCAAAGCTAACTTCGAATCTCCACTTATGTCACGAAATCAGATTGGACATTTCACGAAAACCTAGAATTCAAACGCTGACGGCAAATTCCGACAGAATTTCAAAATTCGAAATTCTGTACTACCCTGAAGCTCTAGTCCTCGTTACACTCTTCCTGACTGTAAAATACTCTCACCAAATCGGCACCAATCCGCACCGGAAAGAACCGAACCTGAAACTTTGACGCAAAATGTCACAAAACGAGTTCTTCGAGTGAAATAAACAGGAGATTTCTCACTGGAATTCCTGTCGGTCAATTACCCTACTGGCAACAAACCGTCACCGTCACAAACATGAGTCAAGCCCAACCCACTCCACACTCGGAGAATCCAGGTCGACGCAAAGGGGAAAGTCACTCTACGCTCCCAACGCTTCCAGGCTCGACTCGAAGAACTAACGTTCTTCGAGCCGTCCCCGACTCTATACCCCTCGTGACTCGAACCCTATTTCCACGTCTAAATATAGTAAGTGTCTAAACTGCGTGAGCCGACTCGTAACTACATGACAGAGTTCTGAGTTAAACATTGTCCAAGTCATGAATTGTCTCTATTGCGGTGAATCATTCGTTGTATTTTTAAGCTTGACAAGGTGCTTTTAACAGATGATCAAAGGCGAAACTTGATGATTTCAAACTGAAAAGTGAAAAAACATTAACGGAGTTCATGACAATAGAAACAGAGATTTACAAATGGATGATCATTGATCTTCAAAACAAAAAATAAAGAGATGGAAGCAAGAATTCTAAAACCCTAATACTAATTTTGTTTTCACATGATTGACTAAGTCATTGCAAGGAAGGTTTGGTTGGTCATCTAATGACGTACAATGATGAAAATTTAAGACGGACATAAAAGATGCGGAGGGCCATAGAAGCTGTCAAAGGTAAATTTGAAGGAGAGTGTATCTCTAATTTGACATGATTGAAGTTTGATGCGAGCAATTTGTGTGTGTATAGAGTGTGTGTAGTTAGTCTACTAACTACACACACTAATTCATTTAACTAAAGTTGTATGTGTGACATTTATGTACTGAAAGCATTAAATATTCATTTTCAAATACTAACCTAAATGGCTACAATGACTTTGGGTTGAATCTCATTCAATTTTACCTCAGATAATTCTGTAGAAATTCATCATGATTCTAGAAGATAAGGATTTTACAACTTGGCTATGTTTCAAATACTCATATCTCACAAACTCTTCACTCATTACACAATTACAAACACAAAGTTTTCACTCATTACTCAATTACAAACACAAAGTTTTCACTCATTACTCAATTACAAACACAAATTTCTCACTCATCATTCAATTACAAACACTCATCCATACTTCAAAAGGATACTTTAACTCAAACATATATAGATGCAACAAATTCTCACACAATGAATTTTCTAAATTTTCTTGAGAATCTTTTTTCTACCTTTCTATGTATACGACTTGAAAAATTATCATAGTAATATATGGTTATTACCTCCTAATTTACTTTTACTTTGATAATTTCTTTGTATATACACCTGAAAAAAGTATCATGATATCACATTATAATTAACTCTTATCTTAATTTTACTTGGATAAACTTTCTATACATATTATTTAAGAAATTATCAGAGTAACACATGATAATTATCTCCTAATCTACTTTTACTTAGATAAGTCAGGGTATGTTTGACTAAATCTGCTTAGGTGATAACATGTCATTATCTTATGTAAACTTTTTAGAAGTTTCATTGATCCTGAGTTGAGATGACAACATGTCATTTGAGAACTTCAAAGTTCTAAAACTTTCATTTGCCATTGATTGAACTTTAGACTTGATCAAAATAATGAAATTTTCATTACCTAGTCAAAGCAATCAAAACTAACATGCGATAACTAACTAACACTACAACGCAAAAAAGTGAAGTTTTAAAGTTGACATAATGCTCGTCTAGTTGTGTTTGCTTGGTCATTTAACATTTTCATAATTTGAAATCTACTATGATCAAAAAACTTTCCAATGAATTTATTTTTTATCCAAATTTTTAAATAACATGTTGAAAAAAACTTCACAATTAAACATGCACGTAGACTTGATGTCAATATTATGTGATTTGACTCTTGTTGTGTCTATAAAAACATAAAATAAAACTTTACTAAAAAAACCTAAAACAATATTTAAGAATCAGAAATTTCTTGTACTTTTATGTAGTCGGAGCATAACATCCAAAACTTGGTTATTCAAGTTAGGTTTTTGGCTTGAATTATCACTAACATCAAGACCGAGACTCTTTCTGATACTCAATTTCCTTATTTTAGATCTATTTGTCTTTTTAACTTGTTTTTTTTTCTCAATTTTTATTTCTTGATTGGTGTCAAACATTTTGTGTCTTATTTGCCCAAAAAACTACTTGTTTTCACAATCAACGTCCAAATGTCTTAACGCAAAACGCCTTCGATACATGTTTAATTCTTTTTTCAAATCTTGATCTTTTTTGTATGTAATTTTTTCTCTCTTTTCTCATCCTATAAGCGAGCACATTCACAACAAGAAGTGTTGAAAATAATTTTTTCTTTGATTAAAATCATAATTACTGAAAATTCAAAAACAATGTCTTTAAATTTGTAACACTATGAATTAAAAGAAAAAATCACTTGAAGTGAAAACACAATATTTAAAATGAAAAGTATATATAATGTTTTTGCTATTTCTAATATATTTACTATTAACAGATACAAGAAGAAAAATTTCAATCTTATAATATATCTCACTCCGAATTGATTGATGATAACAGACAATACTAATAAGCACACGAATGGTTGATATGTCGCTCTCAACTTATACATATAATCGTAAGCAAACAAATATTCATAATGATCACATGTTGTTAACTAATCAATTCAATCTTTAACTAACAAAACATGGATTGTGATGTGTCACTGTCAAAAAAAAATTTGATATAGATATATTTTGAATAAATTTTTTTACACTTATGATAATTTTCACCTAAATTTTTAATTTTTTTGAAAATAAAGTTTTCAAATAAAAATTTAAATTATTATTCAAATATATATATAATATAATAGATATGATTAAAGTAAAAACTATATTTCACAATTATATAACAAAACAACACACAAATTATGAAAAAGATATTTACAATGCTAAGTGTGCAAATTGCTACATTGAAAAACTAATTTTGTTTTGTTTTGAATTAAGTCTAACTTTTTTATTTGTTTATAAGAAAACTGATTGTAGTGATTTGAAGTTAAATTTTTAGTACAATTATCTTGTGTTTTCGTGAATATAATTGCATTAGGATTAACCACATATTTTATTTGTTGACATTTTTAGAATTATATTTCTATATATATGCACAAAACTATTGATATTAAAACTTGAGAACAACTTATGACTATCTTCATTAAAAAATACACATGTTTTCTTTAGCAATAGATATATTTGAAAATTTTGAAAAAAAAAGTTTGTTTGAGATAGAATTTTGCTTGCAATAATGAGCAATTTATTTGAGAACCCATGTGAATATGAAAAGAAGAGTTGTGAAATTCATTTTTAATAATAGATTATTGAATTACACTATCATCTTGGAGTAGTGATGAGTGATTATAATACTATGATGAGTGGAGAGTTTGTTTGCGAGTATAATTGGATCGCAGACATGTAGAAGAATCCTTGTGTTTTATAATCTTGATGAACTATTTAAAAGTTTTTTGAGTTAGATCTAGATGAAAGTCAGTCAACTAACACACTAACTAATGTCTCCAATTCTTAACTAATTATTTTCTATTAACAAACTTGCTCTTTACTTTCCAAAAATATAGATTGCTCACATGGCATGAAGACTTTAGATTGTTCACTATGATGCAATTATATTTTCATCTTGAATATTTTATACTTTAGTTTTAACCAATTAATGGTGCTTAAGTAAGTTCACAGTCTTTCATGTGATGTATTCCAATTTTGAAGTTGCTTTGATTAAAAAAATTTGCAACCTTAATTCATGCCGCACCTCAATTCTTGCTTTGCTTTCAATCTTAGCTATATGTTCAATAATCTTCGTTGATTGAAGCTTGACTCATGAGTGAATGTGTCAAAATAATTTCAAATACAGACATACGAGTAAAATTAATATGATAATAAATAAAATTTGATAAATATTCATCATCCAATATTATTTTTACAATTTTAGATAAGCTTATATATTTTATCAAATCGATAAATATATTTTTAAATATATTACTCTATTTTATTTTTATATACAAGTATGATATATTTGATATTTCATTTCACAAATTTGCATAGAATTTTCTTACAGTATCTACAAAAGAAGACAAAAAAATATCATCTACATGTACATCTTAATGTAAAATCAATGATGATGCTTTATATGTCATGATTTTAAGGAAAAAAAACATAAATGATCATTTTGCCTCAAAAAACGTAAACATGTCCAAGTCACATTACAATTGAAATCATATCAGTATTAAGTAAATATCGAATATGCAATTCTCATTACATAGCAAACACCACATTGCTATTTATTTTTATCATTTAAAGCTTCTTAAAAATATATTGCATTACATTGTAATCAACTTCAATTGACTATATATATGCATGCAATTGGCCAAAAGCTAAATCAAATTAAAATCAAATTCTACTATTAATAATAAATTCATTGGCAATCAATATTCAACTAAAGTTCATCATACATTGATATGAATCTGCTTTTGGTATTGCAAGAATGCGAAAGCTACTTTTTTGTCATACATCCTACTAGAAGTTGGAAATGAAGAGTTAGGGTCAAAGATATTTATAGTTTTTCACTTTGTCACTTTAACTTTCAAGTCTATATAATCAAGCTCAACATTTAAGTTGTCAAAATTCAAACTAAGTAGGTCTAATTCGTTTACAAAATTTGTGGACTCTGATGTAGAGAATTTGAATACTTCTTAGTTTTACAATGGTACAGAGAATATATTTTTGGAAGTATGACATTCGAATAGTTATTCATGAATGTCAAAGATCATGTTGATATAAGAAGAAAATTGAAACAAAGAAAATAATCATGCAGAGATTTAAATTAAAAAAATATTATTACTTTTCTATGTTTACTTTGAATAAATAATTCACGGCAACGACAAATACAAACGCTTTTATTATACAAATGAAATACATATCAAAAAGACGTCTTAGTCTAAATTTTATGGATGTCTAATAGTGCATCTACGTCCAGTAATATTTTTTCATATTTTTCTGCTTTGAGAACCCAAATTAATGTGATTAAGATTTGCTTGAAGTGAAGTGAAAAAAAATTTGCACAAGTTTCAAAATTTTAACACGTCAAAATAAGACTTATAACGCAATTAATTCTATGCATCTTATAAAATTTTCCTGTTAATGTTGATTTACTTCAGTCCAAAATCTTACAACTGATGCAAACAACTTCGTGATAGCAGTATAAAAATTATATATCTGAATAAAATCTTCAAAATAACTATATATCCATCTCATTAAGATATCAAGTTGCATCAGAGTCTATATTGCATAAAAGGGGCCCCTCGTCCAAGTGGGCCAACCTCTTCGCCCTCGACTCCGGCCCATAGGCACGTGTTTATTTCTTTTTTGAACTTGTACAGGCATGTGATTTAGCATTAAACATAGCCAGAAATAAACTATTAGAACTATGAAAAAAATCTTTAAGTAACAATTTAATACCTCTAAGGACATATTTTTTTGTCAATGATGAATGTAAAAAGCAAGAAAAAGAAAAAAATGCACAATAGAATTGATCATTAAAGTGTATAATTATTATGCACATTTATTATTTCTTATCTATTTACCTGTCTCAAATTCTACATCATCTCATCGAATTTAAAATATATGATGACTGAACGCGATTTCTCACATGATTGGTCTATACAGACTTCACGTGCAATGTAACCGAACTATATCTCATAATGTCCAAAATCTAGTTGTCACATCTCTATGTCTATCACGCTACCCTAGTATAAGAAATCATTGGAACATCAAAAAAGTAAGTAAATAGTATTCAGTATGAAATCACATGATAATCAATTGAAAGAGAAATAAAAATGTTATCATTCTCATAATTGAGCACATTATGTAGCCTATGAGAAGAAACTCTAGTTTCAAAAGAGCCCTTTCAAATTATGTCGCTAATCTTACAGATCGACTTTTATATGTGGGAAATCATCGACTAATCAATGTAATTTATGTGATATTCAAATAGTACATGTTGATTTGATTGTTCTGCATCTTGAACAAAATAAAAATCTATAATCATTATCCAATTAAGCTAAATTGGTTATGTCACTTGTGAGGTGGAGAGTTTATGACATCCTAGACATATTGATTAATGTATCATAATCAAATATGATCCCATGAGTCTAAGTGATCACAAAGTCATCACAAATAGATCGATAATTATCTACATTTTGTATTATCTCCAAAACCATAATTTCTAGTAATAGGGGTAATGATGTTGCATACGGGACGATATACATCCCATAACACACGTGACAATAAAAAATCTATAGAGCTCTAAAGTGTAAAACCAATTACAAAGCATAATGTTTTGATTCCAGTTTTACGCTTTTTCAACCATGAATATTCAGTACAAAATAGTCACGTGCCAAAGTACTCTGCATTCTGACCTCCCTCTGTCTCTTACCCAGCAGACTCGTTACTTACTTCGATGAGATGAGAAGCACGAAGATAAGATCATTGCAGCCGGTCTCAACCTTATCGGTAAAATAAAATAAGCTATTTTCTTCCCTTATACACACCAACAGTGGCGTTTTACCATCATTTATAAAGAGTCTCTGCAAAGTAAGGAAAACATCTATCTGCAATAAATCTCACATGTCAACCAGCATCTCCTTCTCTCCTGTCCTCTTGGGGTTACTTAAATTTGTCCAGTCGTCGAGAAATCACAGAGAGCAGAATAATTTAATCGACGCCTATTGAAAGACCCCTCGGATCCTGAAGGGGATAGCAAGGAGGACGTACACAGGTCGTAAAAAAACGTGGAAGTTGTGCGAAATCCAAAACCCTCCGTAGAACCCTCCTGCAGAACGCAGCGGGTCAGGCCGGTGACAGAAAAAGGAAGCGAGTCAGTAGAAGTAAAAGGGAAACCTAGGAAACCGAAAGAGAAGGTCGGTGCGTGGGAGGAGTGCGCGGTGTGGTGTGGATGAGTCTGAAGGCGGTCGGTCCGTGCGCCCTCCCTCCCTGCGCATGGAGGGAGGGCTGGGCAGTGTCCGTCCTCGGAGCAAAACGAGGAATGGAACAGAGCATCCAGAGGGAATCTGCTCGCTCCGCTTCCCGAGGACCTGAAGCCGAAGGCATCTTCTGGGAGGAGGGTCGAGGGTTGAGGTGAGGGGAGGGGAGGGGAGGGGAGGTCCAGGGCACGCAGACATTGATTGACATAGAAGAAGCGAAAGTGGTTGTGCTCAAAGTCAGTGTCCCATTTTTTCTCGAGAAAGTGTCAAGGCGCGCACGCGCGGGCGAGAGGAGAGGTCGTGTGCAAGATGGCTATGGCCACCACTGCAGCTGCCCCCTCGTTGGGATGCAGCCGGGACGTGTCGTTCGGAACCGCAATGCGCGGACAGGCCGTTCCGCTGGAGCTGTCCAAGTGCCGAGTCGGCTCGCAGTTGAGGATTGCGTGTCACTCGTCGACTGTCAGGGCCTGTGCATCTGCTGGTACCACCACATTGAAACAGACTCGGGCGACTCCAGGTATATCTCAACCTGGAGAGCCTGGAAATTTGTGACAACTAAGAATTGCTCAGGACGGGGAGGACACTTTCGTGTCAGCGGATTTTACCACATTACAATGATTTTTTCCTGGGCTTTCTTGTTGTGGTTAATGCGGGAGATTCAGGTGACATTTCATTTCCGCGGCTTGATCTTGGATCCAGGCTTCACTCACATTGCAATGTGTTTTGGACTTGTTAAGCTCTAATTTCAAAATTGGTGTCTCAGGTGAGAAACAGAATGTGGACCGGCAAACTTGCCGACTGGCTCTTCCTAGCAAGGGTCGGATGGCTGAGGGGACCCTGAGTTTGCTCAAGGCAAGTGTCTGTACTTTTCACTTGGATTTTGTGCCACAAGTTTCTTCATCAATCATGGTCAGATTTTACGTGTTGAATTGGAGAATACTGTTTGAAGTTCGCAACATCACAATGTTGAGTACAATTCCTGAAATTATGGGACGTCCTTTGTTTGTGCAGGATTGCTCTCTTCCCGTCCGTAAGCTCAATCCACGACAGTACATTGCGGACATTCCAGGGGTTAGTGTTCTAGATAACTCCAGCTAACTTGTATGCTACAATTATATCTGTGTAGGATGTTTGAAACCTCCAAGTCAGGGCAAACTTGGTTATGATACAGTTTTCCCGCTACAATACGAAGTATTGCATCATCATATAGGTTGGAATTTACTTTGGATTCTCAAACCCGTTGTAATTGATTCATCAACGACGCCACATTTTGTATGCAGTTGAAGGATTTAGAGGTGTGGTTCCAACGTGAGTCGGATGTTGTTCGTAAATTGCGGTCTGGAGACGTGGACATGGGTATCGTCGGCTACGATGTCGTTGCTGAGTTCGGTGAGGTGGGTAATTATACCACACGCACAATAACTATAATAATAATGTGTTCATCAATTTCTCTTGAAAAATATGTGTTTTTTCTCTGCACTCGAGGTCAAGAACCAAGACGGTTCGTTTAATTTCTGATTGGGAATCTGTTTTTGAAGCTGATTGTATTTATGTCGGATCACGCCATTTGACTTCATTTTTATTTAATTTTACAGGACGATCCAGACCTTATCCTGATTCACGATGCACTCCAATTTGGCGAATGCCATCTAGGAGTTGCGGTAAGTTGTTTAGGGAATGATTGAGTTGTTTAAAGAGTGATTGAGATGCTTCTTGTACTCGGACTTTACCGGTGCGTGCTCGCTGTTTTTTCTATTCAAGCATCAACTGAGGATTGACGTGAGCTGTATCTCTGTATCGACTAATGTCTGCAGGTCCCAACTTACGGTATTTTTGAGTCTATCAACACGTTATCGCAATTAGCAGCTATGCCACAGTGGACAAGTGAAAGACCACTTCGCATTGTGACAGGATTCACATATGTAGGTCCATATTCGCCCCCCTTAGTGTACAGAAATATACATCAGCTTTGTTTCGTCGCTGGTGTAGCTGCAGGTAGTTTTCTGCAGGTAGTTTTCGATGATGCAAGAACGTTGAAACCTCGCAAAACCATCAGTCCGTGAATGTCATGTGTACAGATTCATCTATGGACATGATGACCACAAGATGTTTCTTCTGGATGAGTTATTTTTTAAAAGCCTTCAATTGTATGTTTGGCAATACAGCTGGGAAGCAAGTTTTTGAGGGAGAAGGGATTGCATCATGTGGAACTTTCTACTGCAGATGGAGCATTGGAAGCAGGACCGGCGGTAAGTTCTCCCAAAACTCCTCATGAAAAGAAATGAATATCTTTCCAAAACTTTCATGTTTCTTATGATGGTATCTTCCCTTGTAAAAAAGTTGTGAGTGAAGTTCCAAACGCCATGTACGTTGTATAGAGGCAGTTTCGTTGTAGCAAGAGCGAAATATTGATAGCTGGCTCTCTGCAGATGGGCACAGCAGACGCCATTCTTGACCTTGTAAGTAGCGGAACTACGCTGCGGGAAAACAATTTGAAAGAGTTGGAAGGAGGAAAAGTGATCTCGAGCCAGGTACTTGTTTCCAATCATAAAACTGTTTGTGTGATTTAGAAGTATTGAACTACTAATAGGATACTGTTATAGTTTGCTCGTGGATGTTGTTTGAATTGAACTATACGAATACTTCATAGTGAAGTACAACAGCTGGAGATGAAGGTTGCGAAGATGTCAAGGGTGTTACGTGATTCTGATCTAGTTTGTCCACGATTCAAAAAGTTTGAATGGATGTATGGAATTTATTGACTAACACAGTATCAAGACGACTAGAAGTATAACCTTAACTCATATGTACGCGCCTGTCACTGATATGACTGATGCCTAATAACCTTTTAGCCCTGGCTATGCCGGGCTAATACTTCCAATTCCAAATGTTGGAAACGATCCTGCAACTACTGAGTCCTTGTCTATTTCAGGGTGTTTTTGTAGCTAGCAAAAAAGCTTTGATGAACAGACCAGGTGTATTAGAATCTGCTCATGAACTTCTCGAGCGTTTCGAAGCTCATCTCCGAGCGCGTGGTCAATTTTCTGTAAGCTGCAACAGAAAGCTCCATTTGTTTTCTGTAAGATTCTCTGTTCAGCTGTTTTGTGTATTAGTTGCATGAACTTAGTACGTATGTTACAAGGCGCAATATGTCAGGTTACTGGAAGGCCGATCATGTTTGTTGAAAATATCTGGAGACTAATCCGTGGGGGATTGTTTCTACCAGGTGGTTGCTAACATGCGAGGCAATTCAGCGGATGAGGTCGCCCACAATTTGTTGAAGATGACAAGTCTTCATGGTCTTCAAGTACGCTAATTCGGATACGAACGTACAGAAACGTGGTTTGTGTGTGTGTGTGAAGTAGTTACAGTTCTTGTTGAAGTGCTCATTGGGTTTTGTGAAAGAACGACTGAGTTAATTACTTCACTCTTGTCTCTGTGTTTTACAGGGACCTACGATCAGTCCGGTGTATTCTAATTCAACTGGTGAAGCAAGGGTAGAGTACTATGCTATTGTAATCTGCGTGGCAAAACCTGACATTTTCAAGGCCGTTCGTGAACTCAGAAGCGTACGTCTCATTCTGACCGAGAAGTGTCTCTCCCGAAGAGCATGTTCTCTTGAAACCATGTATCGTGTATTGATTCGAACTGTTTTAAATTGATGTGGGCGACATATTTGTTTTTTTGAAGCCATGGCCTTTATTAGGGATCATCTCATTCGTTATGATATGTAGTGCCTTTAATGACTTTAATAAGATGGGGTATTGGGAAAGCTTAAAATCGGAGAAAAATTAGAATGGATGAGTTAACCAAATATACTCTAGCCTTAGCCTCTCTGATTCAAATGTCCTATTCATTGACAGCAGAGGGTCACAAGTACTGATCACTCGGTTGCTGGGATGTCCACAGGCTGGAGGGAGCGGAGTGCTCGTATCACCGTTGACTTACATTTTTGATGAGGAGCCAGTAAGATGGCGCAAACTATTAGATACCCTAGGGCGATGATACCCTCTAAAGCGAATACAGCAAGTTAGAGAAGCTATTTTCGGCCTGTTTTGTGACTTTTAACTGCTCCTAAGGTACCAGCCATTATTTGACTCTAGGGGCATGAGTAGTTGTCAAAGATGGTCACCACTGTTCATCTGGTGTCCATCAATCGCCCAGGTTCTTAGATACTCCATTTTTTGTTCTTGTAAAGCTAGTTCAACCTGAGAATTGAAATTATTTAAACCTTTCCACCTCCGAAGAGGCTACATACAGGTCACGGCTAGCAGATGTGCATGCTGGAGTTGGCAAGCATAGTAAGTTACTCATGGCTTATAATTTAGGACTAGAGTGCTACGTTGGGGGAGGAAGTTTTGTGTGAGGAATTTATATTGCGTTTAAGCACTCCATGTGCTGAATCTAATCAACATGTCGTTAGCCATGTCGTTTTGTAACAGGGCTGTGTAACGGGGTTGTCTGGCACACAACACCGTCTTAGGAATGAGCAAACAGTAGTTTCCATTTTGGAGCTGTATGTGATCCTTCGAAGTTATTGTCGACTGTAGAATTCTCTTTGGTGAGCCCATCCTGCTTAACTACAGAGATATGTATTGATGGGGAAAAACAGAGGAGAACAAAGTAAACGACTTTGACAAAAATCGATCTGTACAATCCAATTCTACATTTTCGGCACATTCTATATTTAGGAAAGAAATATGTTTGAAGTGGTCTAAAGGCAATTGAAGTTTGTACTATGTTCCGACACTGTTCAAGATATACTTTACCAGCGATTCACTCTCACGGACAGTACAGACGCCGATATGTTACCCGCGCAAACCTCTCGATGGTGTGGAGCGTCTCGGGGGCTCTAAAGCCAAGCAGTTCTGCACCTTTCATTGCAGTGGATCAAATTCACAACGCTGAGAATTTGTTAAGTTAATGCCCCAACCGATTCGGTGCTGATAAGCTCCCACTGATTGCAGTGCCTTTTTCAGTGTAATAAGTCTTCATATGTAGCCAATTCAAAAAAAGATCAACAAGAAATTTCACGAAATTCGAAGTTTTGAAAGAAATTTGAAAGATTTCTTTTCCGATCTGAACTTAACTTGTAAGTACACTGAATACTGCAAAAAAATTTACAGATAATACTTGAACGTATTTCCTCGGTGTAACAACTCAATTTCCAGTTTCTTTGTGTTTGTGACAGTGTACTGTTGTGGCTGAGAACCTGAGGAAATTAGGATGAAAATTTATGATGATGATTTTCCCCAACTTCTTTCCTTGCATGTCTAGCTTCTACCGTGGTTCCAAATTAGCAAGTAGATAAAGAGGCTATGATTGTTAGGGTTTCCATGGTTATTATTTCTTTCTGAGGAGAGCAGTTTCAGTGTGCTTCATTTTTGTAGGTAGGTGTGTTATGCACTTATCACTCCCTTTGTGCAACTATAGTTTCATTTTCCCCGTAATTGCCAATTTTGCAAAAGACATGAATATTTTGTTAGGCGGTTATACTCTTCCACCGGACACACTACCTTCTCTAATTGCAAGTAAACCCTCTAGGGCTATCTCAAATCCAAAGAAGCCATTTGAATCAGATATTTTGGAAATCTCTACTATCATGAGAAATTCCTGCTATCATAACACAGGATTCCCGGATCTAGTTTACTTCTTTTGAATTTTCAACTTTTTACATCTCTTCCCTTCTCATGTATGTAAATGTAATTCCGGTATAGGGAAAACCCTATATGTAGATTGTGTCAATACTTAAAATAACGGAAAAGCTATCTACGTTGTATGATCCATACATAACTAATATGAGTGACAGACAACTACAAGTATCCCAATATTTAGTGGTGGATTTGAGAAAGATTGACTAATCACAAAGACCCACATGCAAATCCTACCACTAAATACGGGTCATATGTGCTCGTCGCCCACTCAGAAATGTATTGTATGGTATTCAATACAGTAAGATGGGTCGTCTGAACAAGTATGTAAACCCTAAACCTCTACAGAGTTAAACCTCCCGATAGTGTCACCTCTTGACATGAAAATGAAGGGTAATTTTATCCAATAATAACTATACGTCACTATTGTTAATAGTGTATCAAAATTTTCAAAAATGACTATGTTGAGCTTTAATAGCTATCATAATTACTAAAAGTATTTGTTCAGAGTTAAAAGTATCCTTTCAGAGGTTGCTGATTGGTCCATGCCGATTCTTCTTAGCGGTTACAATATTCTCAGACCTTGAATCCGTGTCACTGATCAAATGATGTGGGCGAAGAGATCGACCATATCAGACGTATGTCTTTGCTCACTCGTTGCAATTTGGTTGTGCGATGTTTAAACCCTTGTGGGAAGAGTGCTGGAAGGACATTGAGACAAATCGAGTGGAAAGAAGAACAGGTCGGATCTGCCAGTGGGATATTTTCAAGCCTTTTCAAGCTGGTCAGGATGGAGCCAAATCCATGAGGGGGAAAACAAGTCGAAAGAATAGATGGCGCACATAAAGTAGAGATAAATAAACCGAGTCTCCAATGCTGGAGTTGCGCTTGTAACTACAGAGTAATTACTGTAAGGAGGACGATCATGACTTGTGCTGAAGACAGAGATCGAGTATTTGTCGATGGAAAGTTTTTCTGAGTTTCTGTTGTCACATCAGACTGAAACAATCCAGTCTGAGAAGTTCTTTTGCGACCGAAGAAGGCAAGGCATTTACTATCAGATTATGCCAACGATGGCAGAAAAGCCGAAATCTATCATGGTAACAGCGTTCGTGTGAATCCACGATCCTTTTTCATGGCTTCGCAATATTTGTCGATGGGAACTTCTTTTGAGTTTCTGTTGTCACATTACACTGAAAAATTCCAATGGAGAAGATCTTCTGCGACCGAAGAAGTCAAGGCCTTTTCTGCCCAAAGCGGCAGAAAGGCCTTCACTTTTCAGAGTCCCATATCAATCCGAGCTTCCCTTCCCGAGAGAGAAGCCCCACCGATTGCAAATAACGCGGGAAAAAATTAGATATCCTCTTGTGAGTGACACCTCCGAATAGTGACATAAAACCCTAGAACGGTCATGTGTCACTATTGGGAGGTTTAACTCTGTAGCACTAAACAGAAAGTCGCAATTGAAGACCGTCTAACAGTAGGATCATCCTTACTCTTGCAAATGCAGTCACTACGAGCCTTCGTAATCAATTCTTAGCAGAGATGTTGAGGATTTCTTGCCTGTGTAACGAAGGTTGTTTATAGGACCTCCTGTATTGTTGCTGGTATCCCCAACGGGGATCCATTGGATCTACACCGGGGCATTGATGCCCGCTTGATCCATTTCTCTTCTGGTTTGCGCTCCCTTCATTGAGCTAGTTGGTGCGAAGACTGGAAATCATCCCTCTAGCCCTCCCGTGCTTGCTTCTGTGGCAATCCTTGAGCCCCACTAGCTCCGCTGTTTCGTGAGTTGAGGAGAAAAGAGCTGGACGTTTCTTTCCCCATTTTTTCTACTTCCGTCACTTGCCTTATGTCTCCTGCATCTCGATGCTTTTGATTGTGATTTTCCGTCATCTGCTAAGGGCAGTCGTTTCCTCACTTCTGCTCTACAGCTCCCTCCTTTCTTCCTCCTCCTGCCGCTCTTTAGAGCATTTAATTCAGTCATTCCAGCTGTAGGCTTTTGCAGTCCGTGGGGATCAACAACTTTTACTTGAGTAAGCTCACACATGATCACAAAATAAAGTCTCCAATATCTACAGTACAAAATTAGTCAAGCTGCAACAATGAAGATGTGTTCTTCCTGCAAAACCTGATACCCAGTCTCCTCATTCACGCAGCCTTGCAAATAGTCAACCTGCCATCGGACGGTTATCACTACACTCTTGCAAGTCATAGACTTGAAACACAGTGTCCTCTTCGAATCTTGGAGATCAGCTCAATTCGAGATTCCCGAAGGACCTTGAACTGCATGATAAATCCCGGTGACCGTCGACACTGATATACGAGTAGCGAACACTTGAGTGAAACAAGTTGCTGTAATTGAAGTCGTGATTTGCTGTACGCGACCTCACGATACAAGGTCCGGTTAACGCCCTTGAATTGCATGGCTCGGCGTAGTCTTCGATTGGAGGCTGAAAATCACATTGGTGTCCTTGAGCTTTGAGAGAGTTCTGAGTGTTGAGAGCTCGTCCGCCTCCGGCTGATATCGTGGTAGAATTTTAACAAATTCTAAGGCCGAATTGTGTCCTGGGTGTCTTCAAAACTCGCATACTTCGGGATTCCAGAGCTCTACTGCGAAACAAAGAATTTCTGCTACAGAGAACTGGATGACAAATTTCCGTGACAGGTTGCTAACGCCGACACGAGATTGTAACAGTTGCATTGCGGTTCGAACTGAGTCTATACCGCGAGATTTCAATGCTGTGGACACAGCACCGAATTTCGCTGTCCTGCGTGCTTCCAACGCATAACAGGCAAAGGAGCCGTCGGATAAGCTTGAAGGAATTTGCAGTCCAAAAGAGTTTTGTGAGCAGGTATTGAGGAAATTGTGACCAATTCTGTGATAATAAAATAGTGCATGTAGTCAGATTGGAGAGCCGTTCCACGCAATCTTCGAGTACCCATGCTGATGCATCTTCCAACCTCCACTTTCCTGCGTCTGACTAGGGTAGAATGAAATGAGTTGTGAGGAGAACAACTGCACACCGATTTTTAGGATTTCAGCAATTAAATAGCCCCGGATCAGAAATCTACTCGGGCAGCCTTGCATCTAGCCTTCAAGTGCGAATCGAGGAAGAAAAGGTGTTCACATTCTGAATCCCCGCACAATGCAGCATTCATGCCGGAAGTTAATCCAAAACATTAAGGCAAGCTCTGGAAATCCACGTCACTGGCAAGGGTAGACGGCATTTGATTAAGATCCACCATAATGCCCTGCACGAGGATCTGAATCTAATTGAGCAGAACCGTGATCTCACCCGAAGAGCAAAATGGCCGATAAAGATCCGTTCAAGGCCTCAGACTCGTACCAGCAAAATACCTTGTCTCGGAGGGAACTTATCGAAAAGTCTCATGAAGCGGCCAGGATCATGGGGGAAATGCTGGGGCAAGAAGGCCAGTTCCACGCTGCAGGAGCCGCCTATGGACAGCATTCGGCGTTGCCCCTGCCCAAAACAGACGAAAAACCTCAGGAGATCAAATTCTTCCTGAGGAATAAGAAAACAGCGGCCCCGGAAGCAGCCCCAGAACCGCCCCAACCTGCTGCTGCTGTCGAGCAGACAGATTATGACCTAGGGGATCAAGAAGCAGATGTTCCTTTCGATGATGGATACGGTGGGTACTATGGGTCTGACTGGGAGAATTCCGCCTACCCCGAGGTGGAGCAAGAGGAATTGATAACTGACATTCTTCAGCAAAGACTCGCATTTCTGTACATGGCTTTCCAGCCCCCTGAACCCGTAGAAGGCCCGGCAGATACTCTGTTCATCGTCAGCAAGTTCAAAGGTTCAGGAGAAAACGATCGAGCTCTCGTTCGAGCTCACTCACAAGTTCTCCAAAGATACAACGATGCTTTCAATGAGTTGATCGGCTATCGGCGCCCCGTCGTTCCGGATCCAGACGAGGGCGAAGCGGAAGATTTCGAAATGACCATCGTTCGGGACGAACCTGCAGAGAGAAGGGGCTCTGCATTCGAGATGATCCAGAATCTGGGCCAAGAGCGGCAGGAGAAATGGGGCAAAGCTGTGACAGAATTCGAAGAGCAAAATCAAGGAGAGGAGCAACAACTGGAGAATGAATGGGGAAAACCTGACGCCTATCTGCCTCAGGCCGACGAGGAACCTGCACAGGAACCCAGTTACGGTGCAAGAGGGAGTGTCTACTTCAAGGAGGACGAATTTCTACAAGGCAAGCGAGCAAGGCAGAGCGTGACCTTTGCGGAGCCGCCGGCCAGGAGGCCGAGCCAAGCCTTCACGGCCGACGGGCTGATGGATTTGGGGCTAGAGAGTGTCATCGGCAACTTGCAAGACTCTCATAAACCCTTGCTGGTGAAAGAATTCCTGGACGCCAGCGAGAATCTCGTCAAGCTTCCCGGATGGGAACACTTACCTCCCGATGTCAAGCAGTCGTTCGAGAAGTTTGCCGTGTCGGTGGGAAAATTCAGGAATCCAGCTGCCGATGAAGCGGCGAAGGCGGTGGAGCTCGAGTACAGCACGCTGGACGGAGGCGGAGGGCTGGAGAGCAATTTCTTGGGAATGGTCGGAAGGCGACAGAGCAAGCAAATGGCCGGCATTCTGAACAGCATCTCGCAGGGCGTGGCCGAGAGGAAGAAGAGCACCATGATGATCGCTCAAGCCAAGAGCGACGAGATCCTGGGCACGGGCAAGGACGTGTCGGCGACGGCGCCTCGCACCGAGCTCGAGCGCAGGAAGAGCGCGGCGTACCTCGAGAATCAGGAGAAGCGCAAGAGCATCGCGGCCCTCGAGCCCCGCAAGAGCATTGCGCTGATCGCTACTCAGGACCGGCGCATCAGCCCCAGCTTCCTCGAGCGGCGCCAAAGCAAGGCGCTACTGGCGACAGCGCGGCGCGAGAGCGCCAAGTTCGAGGCCGACGATCTGCAGGCCCGGCGCCGCACAAGCCATGCCGCCGTGGCCGCATTCGAGCGCCGGAAACGCATGTCGGTGCTGGAGAACGCGAGCACGGCCGAGCTGAAATGCGGCCCGGGCTTCGACGGCGGCTGGAGCGGCAGCCAGAAGGTTCTCCCGGCGGCGAAGGACGCCGGCGCCATCAGCGCCGGCAGCCTCGGGCTCGTATCCGGCACCTCCGAAGTGGCCACCGAAGGGACCGACGCTCGCGCCCGCCGCATCGGCTCGGTGGTTCTCGACGGCGCGGCGCGACGGCGGAGCAGCGTCGGGTTCCTCGAGCGCAAGGGGAGCAAGGCGCTGCTGGAAATGAAGGACAAGGAGCGCGAGCGCCGGGCGTCGGAAAACGCCCCTCGCCCGCCGGAGCGGCGCCCGAGCCGGCCACCACCGCTGACGAGCAGCCGCGAGCAGGACCGGCCGTCCATCGTTAAGTTCTACGAGGACGAGGACGAGGACATATACGCCACGTCGTCCTCGTCCAGCGCGGAGCCCGAGCCCCCGCCGCCGCTGCCCGCAGACGTGCAATACGTCATCGAGAAGCGGCACTGGACGCCGGATATTCTGCACGCCATTCTGGAGTTCATCTACACGGAAGTCGTACACCTGCACTGCGAAGAGCTGCCGGACGTGTACGCCGCCGCCAACGAGATTCTTCTGTCCAGCCTCACGGACGCCATCCGGCTCCGGCCCGTCATCCAGTACTTCCGGCTCGCCGCGGTGAACGAGTACAACCGCGTCGCGCTTCTCAACCTCGCCAAGCAGCTCACCTCGGAGGCCGACTTCAACAACTACGTCAACAAGAACGCCGACTTCCACGACCTGAAGCGGCTCTGCGAGGCCTTCAGTCACGACGGCCCCGTAGAGCAGCGGCCGTACACGCTACTCTTCGAAACTGCGCACGTCGCTTTCCGGGATCTGCCGCACGTGACCCCGGGCCTCCACGACATCAACGGACACATGGTCGGTCCTTCTCCCCTCCACTCGTTGTTGTCCGGCGGTCCGTCGCATGCCCCGTGCGCTCTGTCGGCTCTCAGTCCTCGATTCAGACTTCTGAATTCCATCGATGGATTTGCGTCTTGTGGTGTGCTCGGGCAGTAGACTTCTGTCTGTCTGTCTGTCAGCTGAGGGCTCGATCAATTCGGCCAAGAGGACGAGCCTCTTGGCCATCGCTAGTTCGTTCGTTGATTGCATGTGTCCTGCAGCTCGCTGATTTCGTTGGCTTGTCGTGATCAGGTGCTTATTTTGAAGAATCCTCGAGAAGGCACGAGATTGTTCGAGCAGCATCAGGAGCAGGATGAGTATCTCACTTTCAGGAAGAAACTTTCGGACCGGAGAAACGAGAAGCCCCTCGTGCCACTAGACTGGCTGGGACAATGGCCTCCGCTGGAAAAGACGAGGAACCGTGACAAGGCTTGGAAAGTTATTTTCTTCAATTTCCCGGATCTCCAGCGAGATATTCCTCTGAAGAACTACGGCTTTTACAAGCACGTCAGCGCAATCACTTGTCGCCCTTGGGCACCGGAGGTGTTCAGTCTCAGAATGGTGGTGGGACTTCTCATCTGCCCCGTCCTGTACGATGCGTTGAAGAAAACCTTTCCAGAGCTCGATATCAAGGCTTCCAGAGGTGCTGGATACTACATGGGAGGCGAGACTCATGGCAACAGCATCACTCTCACTGGCCAGCCCATCTTCTTGCTTCAAGCGTGCATGGCGTGCCCACGCCATATGATCGGACGCACGGTTTTAAGAGTGTCATCCCCTTCAGAACGAACGTTTTTGAAACTTTGGACATCCACAAATCGCTTCGGTGTGGATCTAGAGACTAATGTTCTCTACTTCCTCAAGCCTATAATTCAGATCCAAAAAATGCTGGAGTTCTGGTTTGGCCTCGATACGAACGCTTGCTTCGATGTCCTCACGTCTCGCGAAATGGTTGAACTTGTGGAACCACACGACCCATTTTAAATTCCCAAAAACACAAGGTGCCGATGCAGTCTTCTTATATGGTACGGTACCTTACGATGCAAATGATGACTCGGGAGTACCTCTCTGGGCATGCGACTGCAATGTGGGATGCAACGAAGAAGACCAAGAGACACGAGAAACCCCCACCGTGGCCTGGAGGTTCGAGGAAAACATCGAAGAGGACAATTCTTCCAATGGCCGCCTCTGGAGATTACTTCACGATCTCATCTGCTCACCTGGCCGGCAAGTCGACATGCCTGCAACTTACCACGAATTGTTCAGTCAACGCCGGACGAGTCAGATTATGATGCACCAGACTCGTTCTCCATTGAAGCTCCGATTGCACGCACAGGGAGATCGTGGAAGTAAGACTCAAGTGGTTCACGTCATCACAGCTTAATCTCTTCAATTCGAGTACGCACACAGTTCGTGAACCTGAGCCGAGCTTCAATGGCTTGTGACTCGATGTGCAAAGCTCTGGGAAGGCTTTGTTGTGAGGTCATGTGCAGCTGGCAGGGATTAGCCACTTGACTGTGGACGTGAATAAGCTGAGCAGTAAATAATACTGGTCGAAATTGGCACGCCCTAAAATATTATTTGTGTAACCATCACGAACTTCATTTTCGTTACCGCTGCATTCTGGAGTCGGCTGCGTGTGGACACGTCACTTCGTGCTTTGGTCAAGGACTCAGCCACTGGTATCTGCTTGATACCGGGCTTGTACTATATATGCGCAGGTAAAGGGCGTGGTTCTCAGATGAAGACTTCACATCCTTTCCTGCAGCTCAAGAAGCATTGTTCAATTCGATTACGCTCACAGAAAAGAATATCTCGCCGGCATGCCTCGTCTTCTGGTGGGGAACTGTAGTAAATTGACACTTGCGGATTTCACTTCGGAGAATGTCTGCAAATACCCAGAGAAGATTTGATGACGGTAAATGCATGCGTCCATAAACCAAGACTAGTGGAATTTAACCAGGAGTCCATTTAAACCTTTGACACCCCTGAGGAATTCAAACGTCCCTGCGAACCCGCAGATGCTGAAGCTTGGTGGGAAACAAACAACGCTTAGTCAGGGTGTAAGCATGACGTTTTCCTACGCTTCAGATGCCCGGGCTAGGAGTTTTGATCTACACTTCTGCTGTCTGGCCTCAGATTCCGTGTGTACATCGCGAGTTTCAACCCAGAGCGGTAACAACACCCACTGAAGGCTTCCATCTTCCTGCTCTGAGAGTGCCTTGCACCGGTGCTGCTGTAGAGGTCGCGAAGAAAATCGACCATGTATCGTGAGTTTTGACCCTCTCATGATGCGTAAGCTTGCCATGGGACTTGGCTTTGACTCATTTATACAGATGAGTGCTTTGTTCCGACAAAATCGTAGCAGACGAGTGAAAGAAGGAAAGATTGGTACAATGCTACTCCAGATCGGAAATATTAGAGTTAAATTTATTGTTGCGTCGTCACTGGAGCTAATAAACAGGAGTTAATACAGCCTTCAAACTCAAGAAACTTTTTGTGAACTCGAGTAAATAATGGGGCTTTCATAGATATACATAATTCTAAGGCTAGATTCGAGATTACAGAAAGACTACAAAATTCTGGATTAACCATTCCTGAAGTAAACGGCTTCTTCCTCCGACTCGGCTGCTCTACACCGACTCTTCCTCCTTACCAGATGTGTCCTAGCATATCTGTCACGAAAAGCGAACCTCTGAACTCTACTGTGAAGCCTTCCTTCATAACATCGTTGACTGGCCAAGTCAAGGAGTCAAGAAGCATGCGCTTCGACCAACAGATTTCCATAAACTGCGACTGGTGTTGAACTCAAATGGGGAGGGAAACTCCTAAAACTTTCCTACTTTTCATTCTACGAATGTGACAATGCTGTAAGATATTCGGCTGTTTGCTACAAGCCAATCCATAACTTTAGACCCCTCTAGCAACTCTGCTGCCTGCATCAACAAGTCCCAGCAATGTGCTATCAGCTTCAAAACACCAACAAAAGCTACAGCCGCTATGAATTTAAGCAATGATTGACCTGAGCTTGTGGTACAAGCTGCTCAGTCTCATAGCTCGTGAATCTTTAGATGCATTGGTTTCCTTATACGATCCACACATATTCTTCAATGCTTGAGGATATTAAACGGAACGCGAGATCTTACCTGCTCCTTTACCCTCTTCTCATCATATTCCTGGTTGTAACGTTTGAACTCTTCAATTGCGGTCTCTATTTCCGCATTCAGCTCCTCTTCAGTATACTGAGCAAAGGGCACATAACCACGTTCAGTTGTCAATACACCAAAGTCACTACCAACTGTACTTCTTGAGGTCCAGTCATGATACATGGTCAGAAAGGACCAACCTGAAGATTTTCCAGCTTGTAAATTTCTGCGACCGCCAACGTCTGCTTGACGCTGTCCATTATCTTTTCTTTTTGTGCTTGAAGATAGTTGGTCACCATCTCTTGACTGGATAGTTGGACAACTTGCTCTTTGGTCAACTTGGCCTGAGCCTGAGGAAAACCCACCCGTTCGTAAATTTCATGATACATCTTCCCCCTTTTGTAAAAATCTGTAGTAGATCTGAAACATAAGTAGATAAGAGCAACAATTCACAAATATCTCACCTGAAGCTCAATCAGTTTCGCAGCATACATTTGACGCCCTTGTTCCTCCAGCAGAGAGTTGGGTACATCGAGGACGACGACCTGAGCATGTTAAAAAACCCTGTCAGCGTGCTTAGGGAATGGATCCAACTATACAATAAGCTTGCGAAATCACTAAACGCGTATATTACGACCCGTTTAGTCCTACCAAGTGACAGTAAACTGGTAAATTGTTACCTTCGACAATTCTGCGGCAATTGCCAACTGCGTAGCCTGCTTTTTGGCTTGCACCTGGATTACTTCATGCTTGTTCTGCAGCTCGATTCTAACCTGATGATAGCAGATGGAATGTTGTTACATTAGTACCTTTCTTATGCGCACTAACTACACAATACACTGCGCAGACCTAGGAGCTTCCAAAAGCAGAAATACTCAAACCATATCTGACAAAACGGTCTTGCTCTAAATTTCTTGGTTCGACGAACCTGCTGAATAGTAGTACAACCCTCCATCAGCTTAGGGGCGATTGTGTCATCCACTTCTGGAAGACGACGAACAAATATTTCCTTGCAGTACCCCTGTGACAGCAGTCAAGATGCAGCACACTTGGTTAGTGAAAAATCGGCATGTCTAGCAACTGGACAAACACCAGACACAGATAATTGCTCACTAATCTATATTCCGATACCCGGAAGCAGAGAAATTTAAAAAGTAGGAACAATTCTTTAATGTACCGCAGACGACCCTTCAGAGCTACATTGTCCAAGCAGCAGTACATAACGTGTAGCATTCTTCACCAGCTTCAAAATTTAGAGAGATTCATAAAGCTCAGGAAGGTTACTAATTATTGCCCCCACCGTAAATTTAGCATGAATTCCCCTGAGGGACTCTTGTTGCCACGTTTGAGGGAACACCAAATCGAATTCACGTGTCTCTTCACGATTGATACCGATCAGTGCGTCGACAAAACCAGGCAAAAAATTGGCTCCGTCTTCCGTATCAAGTTGAAAGCCTGAACCATTTTCCATATAACTATGGTCAGATGATTGGGGATGACAAGTGTTGACGATCGACAAGCTAAATACCTCGAATATGTTTACAATAAGGCTTTCAAGAAACTTGAGCACATGAAGCCAACGTGATTCGCTTGCCTTTCTGTTCGGCAGATAGAACCTTATCTCCCAGAGAACCATCAGCGTTGATTCGATTGCAACTGATGTCAATAATTGCAACGTCACACATCTGAATCCAGAACAATTCGGAGACGCTCTTCAGTCTTTCTAGATTCAGATATCAATACTAGCCTTTGAGCCATGTACATGAGTAAAATTTAGAGAAAAGCACGAGCAAAATTCAAGAACGAATTCAAAACCTTGCAGATATTTTATGGAAGACTTATGATCATAGTCAGCTTGTATAAGCAGGCAACATTCGTTTTGAAATATACCTCCAAGCCTCCAGTCTCTTTCACTCGGAGAGAACCCAGGTCCTTCAGTCGGGACCTGAATTCTGCAGCTGCCGCTTGGCCAGGGGTAAGGTCATTCTCGAGATTGACTTCAACTTCCATGTTCCGATATGCCTTCTCCGTAACCCACTTTATTTCTGGAGCAACATCAACTGCCACATCGTAGCTATCCATGTACAACTTTCAGAATGGAATCAACTTTAAAGAGCCCAACCGTGCGCTTCTAACCCAGCAACCAACGACAACAGGGTAGGAGAATAAAGTGACAATTCCAATCTTTGCGGTTCGATCCACGGGCTTGAAAACTCAATGCTATAACGGACAACCCTGAACATACCTAAGAGGACCATCTGGTGAGAAGCCCGCTTCTAGATCTTGAAACTTGCTTACAATGTGCTCTGACTCCTTCAAAGCTCTTCCTGCAACCTGCAGATTTGTATCGAACATTCCTTGTCAGAAATCCATGACAAGCAAACTTCGTTTAGAACGCCAACAAATGAGATGATTTTCATCAAACTGGGGAAAGTTAGAACTCACGGAAGACAAGGCCTCCGGAAGCGTTTTCTTCAGAATGGCCTCCACAGCAGATGACCGCACTTGAGCCGGTCCAATGTAGTTTACCAAAACGTTTTCCGGAATCCTTTTTCCGGGTCGGAATCCAGGCACCTAAAAAGGCAAAAATTATAAGTCGTCTCCTTCAACTCCATTCGAAGAGAAGCATACTTGACCGACAGGCCTCCATGAGGAAACACACGAGACTCAAGAAAACAACGAAACGGTAAAAGTGGCATCCAAAACTAGATAGCACGCAGGGAGCACCTTCGCCTTCTTCGAAAATTCTTTGATAACATCGTTGTAAGCGCTCTTGCAGATGTTTGCGGGAACCGTGATACTGAGCTGCACCTGTGGTACACAACAAAGAACACTTAGAACCATGAACGGGGTTACACACTATGCCCCTGTAATGGAAACTGCACAAATTCCTCGGGAATTACTATGCAAGGCACACACACTCCGGCACATCCAATGACGGTTTTTCAGCGATCTCCAGCTCAATAATCAGTTTCCGCATTTATGCTGCTTAAACCCAGAACCCTTATGAATTAAACGCGTCGAAGGATTAGTGCAGTCTGCACTGTCCAGAAAGTAAAATCCACAAACCAATTGGCCATCCCTGGCAGGTGTATACAAGTGCGCAGCTCCGAGGCAGCAAAGGCAGCCGAGCTTTACAGACAGGGCGAAATTCAGAGCGAGAAAAGAGAATTACTCGACAATTGGGCCGGTCGGTTTCGACAACTTCAAGACCCATGGGAGTGGTGGTGGTGACAGATTCATTGGCCACGGCAACGGTGTTCACGACAAAACCGACGTGCGCCCAGCAACTCGCAGGCCTTCGGGCATTCAATTGCCCATTTCGGTGCGTCAGGGAAAAGCGCCCCTCTCTCCTCGTCCAGCTCTGCTTTCCACAAAATGAGGAAGACAGCACCGGAGCAGCGCTCGCCGCCTTGACGGCAGCTCTGCCTGCCTGCTCGACGAAGACTCGCGGGCAAATGCAGGAGGTGCAGACGACGGCGGACGCCATGGTTCCTCACAGCACGCACGCACGCACGACGCTTCGAAACTCAACCGGACGAGCGAGCGAGCGAGCGAGCGAGCGCACCGCAGAACGGATTCCTCCTCACGCACGGTTCGAGAAAGAGAAAGAGGAAGAAGAAGAAGACGAAGAAGAAGATGACATCGAGCACCGAAGAGCACTGCAATACACACTTGTGCTCAATCTGCTCGACTCGCTCGCACCTCTCCTGGCGCAGGATGGCCTTCAATTATTTTATCCTCGATCCCTTTGGCTCACTCGTTGTCTGATCCACTCTCGGATTCGATCCGGCTCCTGCCTTCCCTTTTCATGAAAGCCGCGCGCCCGTGGTGGGCCCCATGCCTTTTCTCACTGCGAACAAACGACATTCGCTTTCGTCGTACTGTATCACGAAAATGTCTCGAGAAGCCTCAGCGTCCGTGTCCCTTTGGACATAATTGCCATTCCCTTTGTGATCATTGCGTTTCAGAGTTCTTCCTTGCATTTGGTTCTTATCCACTTCCGATCTTCTTTCCTGTACGTTTGGGCCCCCCCCTGCTTGCGCCAGGAATCAGAGTTCCGCGCCATGCCGACTGCAGCCTGCGGCACTTGCCACTGCTGATCATTTTTTTGAAATATATTTCATTATTTTTCAAAAAAAATTTATTATAGGATATTGAGGTGTGAGCTTAAGCTTACAACTAAAGCGATAGTGAATGAAAATTTCTAAAAATCAGGCGTTCCCTTTTGGTTTCAAAACGCGAGGTTCCTATGACTTATCTATTGATGGGAAAACTAGAATATTAAGAACAATGAGTAGTTTCAGGATAGGTAGGTCTAATTTTATGGTGGGATACCAAGTTTGTTACGGAGGAACCTGTAGTTTCATGGTTTATACTTCCTGCAAGTCTCTTGCTATTATTTTGTTATGCTTCAAGCTATATGGTTGTAGTTAAAATCAAGGAAGGATTATTTTGATATATTGCTAACGAGCAATAGATCCAAATAATTCAAAAGCAATTAACTGCAGTAGTGGATTTAACCACCGAATACGTGTGCAGTAGATATTGTTAAAAATTTACCGCAAACATTATACGACCAAGTCATTCCCCAGCTACAATCGTCGATTATAAGCCGCTGCCTAGAACTTGTATTCGCACCAGAAAGTTCATTCCTAAATATCCCGTGCAGCTTTATTGCTTTTCACATCAAGCAATGAGAAATTATTGAATCTATGTCGTGCGAATGCATATCGCCATACACTCTACATCGCTGACATGCTACTCACATACACATACGCACACACATACACACATATAAGGCGCGAGAGAGTACACACTCAAATGTTACAACTGAAATCAACAGGAGATTCTCCACTGGAATTCCCGTCGGTCAATTACCCTACTGGCAACAAACCGTCACCGTCACAAACATGAGTCAAGCCCAACCCACTCCACACTCGGAGAATCCAGGTTGACGCAAAGGGGAAAGTCACTCTACGCTCCCAACGCTTCCAGGCTCGACTCGAAGAACTAACGTTCTTCGAGCCGTCCCCGACTGTATACCCCTCGTGACCCGAACCCTAACTTCACGTCTAAATATAGTAAGTGTCGAAACTTCGTGAGCCGACTCGTAACTACATGACAGCTGTCGTGCGAATACATATCGCCATACACTCTACATCGCTGACATGCCACTCACATACACATACGCACACACATACACACATATAAGGCGCGAGAGAGTACACACTCAAATGTCACAACTCGGCCCCCTAGCTGGCGGTCAGGTCCCTCTGACTCCCAGGTAGCCCTATCTACAACTACATGCTATACACCTTCGTGGATGCGCGAACCAGTAGGCCGGGTGCTATGTCGCCCCATCGTTAGTCGCCTATCTGCAATTCATAACATGTGAAGATCAAGTCATCTACCCCTATGAAGTACATCGAGGACAAACCCATCGTCCAGCCGGAATAACATAGATAGGCGGAGTCAGGCACAACATGTGCCATCCCCTAGAACACCTATCACACACCAACATACGGGCCGCCTGACCAGCTGATCCACACAGCATGCACCTCAAGCCAGCACGTACTATCGCTAAGCTTGGGTCCATAGTGCCATCTACGTTTGGGAGGTGGCATGGCGCACAATTGCGCACATGATCCTTCCAAACAACGCCGTCATGACCCTCCAACAGGTGAACTCCAGAAGGTAACACCTCCCGCACCCGCAAGATTGTGCGTCCCGCCGTCACATCCAATGTCGTCGGTGCAGTCTGCTGTAGATAGACGTAGTCTCCCACATGGAATCTACGAATTGATGGTCGATAACCTCCTCCCCGAATGGTTGCATACCGCAACGTATCTCTATGTTGAGCAATCGCAAGATTCTCAAACGCTGCAGGCATAACTCTCCGAAAGAGCTCTGCACGTTGAGATGATACTCTCACCCACATATTCGGGTCATCAAGGTTCACCACCTCGCTAGACTCACGACGAATCGATGTTGGCAAGTCTGGATCTCGGCCGTACAATAGAAAATATGGTGAGAAGGAAGCCAAGGATGCCTGCCGACTGAACCGATATCCCATGGCCAACCACGGTAACTGGATATCTTAGTTCCCAAGATGACCTTTCTGCAGACCATACTTGAGCAACGCCCTCTTCACCATCTGTACAACACGTTCAGCTAAATCATCCGCCTCTGGATGATCTCGCGACGTGATCCGATGATCAATCAGTGTCTTGTCGCACAAGACCTGAAACTCCGTTCCCTGATCGGTCAACACCTCAGCTGGTGCACCATAGTGACTAAGCACTCTGTCAAGAAAAGCATACGCTACTCCCTCACTTGCCTTGTCATGTAATGCCACCAACTCAATCCACTTGGAGAAATGCTCCACCATCACCAACACATACCGATGATGTCGTACAGTCAAAGGTAGTGGTCCAGCAAAGGTTAAACTCCAACGGTAACCCAACCCCATGATGGGTAATGGATGTAACACTGGTGTCGGGGCATTGAATGATGCCCTCACTCGATCACAAACCATGCAACGTGATACCAACTGCTGTACCTGAGTATGCATACCACGCCACCAATACTGACCAAGGAGTAAGCTGTATGTACGCTTCACTCCAAAATGTCCCAACTCCTCATGAGCATGCCTCACAATGCGTGCTCTCTTGGCTAGTGCATGGGTTTCGACTCAAACCATCGGCATCTAGGTTCGCAACTCCAGGTCTATGCACTACCTGAAAGTCATATTCCTGTAAGATGAGAGCCCACCGTGCAAGCTTCCCTGTAAGCTTGTCGGACTCCATCAACCACTTGAGCGGTTGATGATCAGTAACAAGGGTGAACTGCGTACCAAACAAGTAACACCTGAAGTGCGCCACAGCCCACACCGCTGCCAAGCACTCTCCCTCGTACGAACTATACCGCGACTCCGCTGCATTGTTCGAACGGCTAGCGTACGCAACCACAAACTCCTTGCCCTCATCATCACGCTGCGTCAACACCGCTCCAAGTCCCAACATACTCCAATCAGTGTGCAATTGGTATGGACGACCTCTGATAGGTCTCCTCAAGATGGGAGCGGCCACCAACCTGGCCTTGAGCTCAACAAAAGCTCTCTCCTGCTCATCTCCCCATTGCCAAGCTGATCTGACTTCAGCAACTGGTTCAAAGGCTTGGCTATAGCACTGAACCCCTTCACATACCTCCGGTAGTAGTTCGCTAAACCCATAAATGCACGAACTCTACTCACATCCGTGGGACGAGGGATGCGTGCAATAGCCTCCACCTTTGCTTGCTGAACTCCTAAACCACCTGGGTATATCACATGACCCAAGTACTCAACCTTCTCCTGGAAGAACTTACATTTCCCAGGATGTAACCTCAAACCATGAGCCCTCAATCGCTCAAACACAATCTGCAAGTGTATCTGGTGTTGCTCCACAGTGTCACTAAACACCAAGATATCATCAATGTAACATCTGACAAAATCCAGCCCTGCCAGGATTCTGTGTATAACCCTCTGAAACTCGGCAGGTGCATTCTTCAACCCAAAGGGTAAGAATCGCCACTGATACAAACAATCCTTGCCGTGGGAGTTGACGCCCCAAAACGCTGTCTTGGTTTTGTCCTCCTCCCGAATTGGCAATTGATGGTATCCTGCATGAAGATCCAAAGTACTAAAAATCCTCGCATGTCCCACCACATCAAAGATCTCCTCAGGTGTAGGCATGGCATACTTATCTGACTTCGTTTGCCGATTGATAGGACGGTAGTCTCCACACATGTGTCTATCCGTGTAGTTGCCATGTACATCCTTCTTCACCGGCATGACAGTGGCTGACGCATACTCACCATGCGATAACTCCACTAGTCCAGCCTCCAGTAGGTCCAACGTCCTACTCCGAATCAAATCTCTCTCCATCTCACTGTATCGATAAGGACGACGGAAGATTGGCGTATCACTAGCCAATTCTATCCGTATACCGGGTCCAATCAACGCACCCAATTCCTTCATACTGAAGGCAAAACAACTCCTATAGTCTCGTAGGAATTGTGTCAATCGTCGCCTCTCTCCTCCTGTGATATGGGAACCAATCAATGGCTCCCATTCCTCCTCCATAGGCACACTAGAGGGAGGCGACACTGTCAATGGTTGCTACGCTACACACTGCAAAGAAGGGTTCTCCGTACCCTCCTTCGTAGCCGCCTCCACCTGAGAATCCTCTCCAACTCCATGGGCTGCAACTCTGGCAAGTCCTTTCGTCACGTCCCATAAACTCCAAGGATGCCGAATATCTCGCCTGTCGCCCCCAGCCATTGCCACTACCGTCCCGGTAGGCAATGAGCTAATAAGTGGTGTAACAACCACCAAATCTGCGCGCAAACGGCGTTGCTCGGCCAAACCCAAGCTCACAATCCACGTCAAGCAGTTCAGGTCCATAGCTTGACCCAAAACCTGACGACGCGACGCCTCTGAAACTAAAGAAGCCGCGGTCACACCAGTAAGAAACCCCATCGCACGCTCTCTCTCATCAGCGTTGGGCTCCACCAACTGATGTAGGGTACTGTCCCATAGTAGTCCAGGTCCCCCATCACGATATGCATGTGATGCTGGATAACTGACAAATGTAGGTAAAGCCATCTGAGGCTGACCTACGCGGTTCACCAACGCCATAGGTAACCTGTCAGCAACTCTCACTACCTGAGAGTGTCGGGAAACATCCAAGATACTGTCAACGGTGAGTGTAGAATCACGCTGCACCGAATCATAGGCATGGCGCAATATCTCACGTGGCAAAAGGTTGGTCCACCACAAACGTGCACGATGAGTCCGGGATCCAACCTTCGCAGCATCCAACAGTACTGCTGATCCAATCCATGCTCGGACTTGATGGACACTCGCCATCAACTGGGCCCGAGTGTCACCCAACAATGGTACGTTCTCCAAAATGTATGCTGGAGAACGTGTCTGCTGCGCTTGGAGATGACGTAACACTCGCATCATCTCCCAAAACATCCGAGATCTGGGATCATGCAACCCTGTCCCATGTCCAGCGCGTGTGTGTTCCTGACATGGCCAGCCCGATCAATATCATATGGCCCATATCAATATGGCCAACGCGTTCAAGGTCTAGCGCCCCCAGCAATGAAATGTCTGAAGGCAACGCCTTCTGGAATCCTCGGACAGCTCATCGCGGCAACAACGAAGGAAAACGCCGCATCAACTGTGCAACATGTCGTGAAGAGACTCGACGTGCAGTCTCGTCCTTCTCCACATACAAGTATCTCCGTACGAGAATACCTGACTGCAACACTGCAGCCAAACCTGTGCTGATTCCACCAAAAACATCCAGCAAACAAACGCCCTCTGAGGAATACTCCCATGCAATAGGTGTAGTAATCAATGGAGACAATGCGCTAGACCCACTAACTAGCCGATCAGCTGAAGCCCTGTCTGGCTCTGCCGGTAAAGAGGCTTCACTTCAAGCCTTTTTCACCAACCTATCAACCTCCAACTGTAGTGCCTGGCACGAACTCCACAGTGGAACATCTAAGGGTGAAGTCACCCGCCGCTGTGAAACTCACAACCTCCTCCACATCCTCGTAGACTGAGGTATCGTCGGCAGACATATTTCCCTCCAACAAGTCATCGGGCCAGGTAAGCACTCCGCTAAAACCTGCTACAGATGCCAAGACCGCTGATGAAGATCCAAGAGGTCGATCCCGAGAAATAAATCTCACTGGCAGCTCGCTAAAACGTCCATCTCCGGACTGCCAACCAGGACGATATGCGGCAGTCTCCGTCCAATAGTCCATCCGAAAGCCCATCGGGTTTAACACCACTCCACCAACAAGCACATCATATGACTCTGCTGATGTAACCACAGCACGAACTCCAAACTACGAGCTATCATGAGGGTGATCATGCCTCAATTGCACCGCTATGCTCTCCCTGGTCATAAAGTAAGACCTGTTGCTGGCGCCACCAAGGGATGTCTGGATCTGGAATGGGCAAGGTTCCAACTCTGACCTCCGAATGCCCAAACTAATGCATGCAGCCTTGCCCAACATCAAGGGCTGTGCACCAGAATCCAACAAAACTCTGGCTGGGACATACATCTGTCCAGTAGAACTCACTAACCGAAATAGACCACTTCGGTTGTCCACCATACATACACCAGGAACAATACTCTCGCGATCAATGGCTGGGCGAGCTGGTAAGGACTCCATACTCGCCGCTGCGGCCTGCCAAATCGTCTTCTCGAACAATGTAGACGTTGAGGATGGGTCCTCAACTATATCCTCACGTATCTCGGCACTCGTAGCAGCGACTCTCCCATGCTCACACGACGTGGCTGCTACCCGAAATACTCGAGCCAAATCAATACCAGAGTCTATCAACTCCGAGGTTGAAAACAATGGAGATCGCAAGACTTAAGTGGCCATCCGCATCACTGCACTAGATGGCACGACTGCGTCCACAACAGATGATGTAAGAACCTCAGTTCTCACTCTAGTGTCACTAGGCGGTGCAGGTCTCATAGATGAACTGCTACCCACCTCTTACAACAAAAAGGACTGGGGAAGTCTAAACTGACGTCCACCCTCACCCCTCTGAGGGTCCAACTCCACAGTCGCACCACGTGGCTCTGAAGTGCGAGCACCACCTCTGGTCACTGCAACTGATGCCTCGACCTGTGCTGCACTGGCCAAATAGGAGAAATCCTCTCCCTCGTAAGATGTGGAAGTGCTCGCCCCCAGACCAGCCATAGCAGCAAGCCTCTGCTCCAACTGCTCAATCCGAGCAGCCATAGCGCTCTCTGTGGCGGAAGTAGCACTCGCTGCAGTACGCTCAATGGTTCCAGTACCTCTACCACCTCTACCGCCTCTGCCACCTCGGCCTCGTGAAGCATCACCTCCACGACCTCTACCTCAAGATCTCAACTCAGGATGAAGGTCAAAGCAACGCTCTCGAGGGTGACCCGGTCGATGACAATGATCACATGTCACCTGTGCCGGCTGTGGCCTAGCATGTGGAGTTTGTCCCTCTCGCTCCTGGGAACAATCCTTCCTCATATGGCTACCTCCGCATGTCCAACATGACGGTACCTGTGGCTGGCCCGAAAATGAAGGCAGTGGTGGCTGCGCACTAGGCTCTCTGTGACCTGAAGGATGTCGTGTATGACCTCCACGACTCCCACTTATGGGGCGAGACTGTGCTGGGCTATGTGGGATACGCGAGGTAGTGGTCGTGTCCCTCGCAAATGTAGACGTCACCACCCTCTCCTCCACCATGTTAAGCTCAATCTTCTCAGAAAGAGCAAACACATGGGCTAATGTGGGTGATGAGTCGCTCATGAGAGTAGCATCACGCACTCTCCTCCGCAACTCTCTGTCTTGGATCCGATACCAGTACTGGACAGCCTGTGCCTCAGTCACACCGTGAGTAACTGAGATGAGCCGTCGCATACGAGTGTATGCCTCACGAAGACTCTCACCAGTCTTCCGCTCAAACTCTTGGAGGCTCCTTAACTTCTCCGTTTTCACCCCCTGATAATTCTTCCTCAATCTTTGGAAGAATTCAGGAATGGGGCTAAACGAAGGTACGCCACTAGCATCTCCCCTCGTGCTGCCACCGGCAATGCTAACAGTACCGCTGCTGAACTAGTACCAGTTGCGCCAACTGCTCCACTGGTACCATCGTTGATGCTACTACTCGCACCTCCACTGATGCCGATACTCGCACCTCCACTGGTACCCACACCACCTTGGGTAATGGATGAGTAGTTCGGAGACCAATGCCGTCTCCATGCATCAATCTCTGCAGCATACTCTCTCCCAAACTCATGATAATTGTCCATGGGAGGCCCCTCCAAATGCTGGAATAACCCCTTCCATGCAAAGAAGGGTGTAAACAACGTGGGGTTACGCAGAAACTGCATATCACACCACGTGTCGAACTCCTGAATAAAATCATCAAGCTCGATGGTGCCCACTGCACCAGAGTAACGTCGAGGGCCCTTCGAGGCCCCGTACATCCCGTCCATGTCCCAAATCAATGGGGTTGGAACACTAGACGATATCACCATCAAAGACCCTGTGTTTGCAACACTCTGGTCCTGCTCCGCAACAACTGGCGAAATAGGTGAAGGTAGCCGATACCTCAACCCACTCCGCGTAAATCCTCCGCGGTCCTCAATATGACCACTAGACTGCTCCGTGATGACGAGACCTCAACTGGCACCACTGCCAGATCTCCACCCAATAACCCAATCCGCCCCTGACGCCGTGCTGCACTGAGCTACTCTAGCCCTACTAGCCAAGGGGTATGGGCAACCTAACCTGTCATCACAGCAAGAAGACTCTCACGGTCTACTGGTCATCACTCCAGTCTCACCGTGAGAGAAACATAGATAGACCGGCCGGTGATCAAGTCCAGCCCCCTATCGCCAGCACACAGGAGTAAAACTACTCCGGAAATCAGCGTCACCCCTACACGGGCGCGCACCAGGAAGCAAGACTAGAGAGGATCCAAACACAAGCAACCAGCTAGCAACGACTCTCCAGTCTAAAGGAAACACAACACAAAACAAGACAACACACACGAGACATCGCATCGCTTCGCGATCTCGATTCGATCTCCATCGCCTTCCATTTACGTGGGCCTCCAGTGACTATGATGTCCTCTTCCTCCAAATCCTAACAAAAATTGTTTGAAAACTTTTTTTTTCTTTTTTTTTCTTTTTTTTTCTTTTTTTTCCTTTTTCTTCTCCTTCACACAGGGGTCACACTGCCCCTCAACAAACACACTACACACTGAAAGCTCAATATATTGACTACGTCATATATATATATTTACAATGCTTTCAAAACATCACGTTTACAGGTAGTGAAACCGGGTGCAAACTCCCGATCCCTTCAGTACCTTTTGTCTAAACGCTACAGGTAGTTGCTATCAATCCTTTGGAAGATTATCCAGAAATTTCTCTAGTACAAGAATTTCTTCTGAAAGACAGTCTTGAACATACTGAACATCTCTCAAATGGTTAGCAATATCCTGCGGAAGGTCTAGTAACTCATCCTCACATACCCTGTACTCTAGGCCGGATTCCTCTAGAAGTTTTTCCACGGCTAGTGCCTCGTCCCAATCTAACCCGGAATCTTTTTTTTCTACCACAACAGTGTTTACCAGATTCTCTTCTACTTGAGGCTGCACTGTCACCGCCTGCTCGCGTTCCTCGCTGCTGACGACCTCCACTGTCTGAATCTCTTGTAAAGTGTCTCGCACTTTCTCACCAAGCGGCATTTTCTCTTCACAAGTCAAAACTCCATTGTGTACAAGGATCGTTCATATGGTATCTGTAAACTAGACCATTAAATGGGAAGTAGACACCCATTTAACTATAAAACTACTATATAGTTTTAATAGTTTTATAAATCTGTTTATGAACAAATTCTCTTCAAATACTGAATTCAAAACCTCACTAACTCCTTCTTGACTAGAATTCAAAAAATCCAGGAAAATGCCTACTGCAAACTACCTCTGAAAATCTAATATGATAAAACTGAAAGGCACTCAAAGACCTGCACAGGCCAACTTCACCTCCTGATTTCTCCACCTGACGGAATTCTAATTCTCCATCATCGTCATTTATATAACTATTTCTTATGCCCTAGAAACACCCTCTTGCATGGAAAAACACATGCTTCTTCACAAGAAATAAAGCTATGCTTCCAATGATAGGTGGAAAACTAAAGCAATAAACTCTAGCAAGCTGGCGGACTACTGAAGTTGCCTGTCTACTTTCTGTTCATAACCTTATCCAGTAGAAGAGCTTGTACAATCTGAACCTGTAGGTTCAAATTCGGACTTTTTCTCCCGTCCAACTTGAGTAGTTAAACTATGAATTCCATCAACAAGCAACTCTTATGAAGTCTTCCCGGGTACTGAAAAGTCTTGCACTTTTCTTTAACCTCAGAAAACGCAAAAGGAATAACCTTTTATTTCAGTATATTTCTTTGTCAACCGTTCTAACATATTCACGGACCTCTATGGCTGCAGAATACGCTGCACATTCGAGATCTTGAAAATTATCTCAGAGGTGACTGCGATCAGGAGCCTTCGTCCCTCTTCATCCTTCCTCTCTCTAAAAATTTCTTCACGTCCTCTAACAGTCCTTCTTTGTTTACTACCTCCCGACTCAAAGAGCTGGCTTGAGATAATCAAAAATACTGAAGGAACTCTTGCGATGCCACGAAATGGGAAAAGTCGATAAGTCAATCACATGAAGGGGCAGTTGTCTCTTTGCGAGCTCCGCAGGCGTTGGGACAGAGCAGCGGCCAGAATCCTTCACTTCCTTGTTTACAGCGAGCGTTCTAAGCACCTTAGTCAGTCAAGATGGTACAGAACAACATAAAGTTGAGCAGCGGGTATGAAATGCCCGTTGTTGGTATGGCAGTATGGCGCGCCGGGTCGAGCGTCCAAAATTTAGTAGTGGAGGCCGTGAAACTGGGATACCGTCATTTTGACTGTGCCGCTGATTATAAAAACAAGAAGGAGGTTGGAGCTGGGCTTGCCGAAGCGATCCGCAAGGGTATGGTGAAACGTGAAGACGTATTCATCACCACCAAGCTCTGGAACTCCGATCACAAGCATGTCCGAGCTGCTTGTGAAGACAGTCTGAAGAATCTGCAGTTAGAGTACCTAGACCTGTACTTGATTCACTTCCCTGTAGCGATCCGTCATACCTTACTTCCAAAGAGGCGACCTCGTGAAGTTTTGCCGGAAGCACGGCATTGCAGTCACTGCTCATACCCCTCTTGGTGGTGGTTCTGCAAACACTGAGTAGTTCAACTCTGTTTCAGCCATCGACGATCCCGTTTTGAAAGAAATTGGCGCCAAGTACGGAAAGAGCCCTGCTCAAGTAGCTCTCAGATGGGAAACTTTTTCAACAGGCCGATTTCTGTGTCTGCGCGGTCGATGTCCGGCAATTTCGCTGCACCATTCAGAAGACATACATTCATTCTCGGCTCCCGCAGCTCTTCTCTGACGTCCCTTGATCTAAGTTCTTGCACGATCCCCGACTACCGCGCAAAGAGCTACCTACTATAAGATCAAAGAGGAAATCGCCAACAGGTACTGATGTCGGATGAAGGAGCTCGAGGGTGAAGGCGCCCCGTCCTGGGACCTCTGAAGAGACAATTAGAGCGTCGAAGCGCGGAATTGGACAAGCGAATTCGACGAGTGCCGGAGGTTCTGCGCACGGAGAAAGCTTGCAGAGACGAGATGAAACTCGAAGAAAGTAGCGCATTCCTCCACCAAATCGGGAATTTCAAAATTTACAGATTCCGAAATCTGTAAATTTTATATATATATGATTTAAATAGAAATCAGATAATAATTGAAACTCAGATAAAAATAGATGTGAAAACAGATGATAAATCACATATGTTTTCATCTGACTTAAATAATTTGTTACTAAATTTTAAAAAGTTTAATTAACAGATTTTTTCTGATAAAATAATAACTGCATCACAATCTTATTAATTATAATAATGGATTGATTTTCAAAATTATCCAAAAAAATTCAAAATAAAATAAAAGTCAATCATTCTATATTAATCATACATGAAACACGAAACAATGTATGATGGCTATGCCATCAAAATCAAATCAAAAATCTGAACTATTTTAATCTAATAAAATAACAAATTAATATGAAAATTTTATCTAATATTATGATCTTTTTCCATAAATTGCATTTATGAAAATAATCTATGTAATTATATAGTCATATTTACATTTGCTAGAATAATAAATGATGTGAAAACATTAATTTCTTATCTTCTCTTAAAGGTTTAAATATTTTATTGGTTCCCAAATTTTATTCAAAAGTAATACGTTTTATTGAACAAACACAATTTGAAAAAGTTTTCAAGAGAAATATATCTAAGGATTTCTTTAAATTTCGAAAAGTGAAGAGTATTTATTTGTTCTTATTATAATATATAATTGATGCACATATGGAATACTTTTAAAAAATTTGTTGTCATTAACTTTTGAAATATTATTATTTATATTTTTTTGTGAAATTAAATTTGATGGAAAATATGATAAAATACAAATATATATATATTTTAAATAAATTTAAAAATTAACATTTTTAACCACTTTCATGTTTTAAAAAATCTGATGTAGATTTTTAAATTATTCTATATTTATTTTGAAGCAATTTTTAACTTGTGTTGAAGATGTATTTTCATCTATATCTTCAAATTTTGTATTTAGATTTTTTAGATGTTATAATTATTTTCATGTATCAATCTTTTATTTGCAGTTTGAAACGCATTTTTTTTAATCAAAATTTTTTTTAACCAATTAAGAAATATATATATAAAACTATATATTTTATGTACATTTGAATAGTTCATATGTGTAATAGCAAAAAAACCATTTTCTACGTGATTTTGTTACGTTTTGAGATTCAAATTGTCACGTAGGTAGCTACATATATATATATATATATATATATATATATTTCATGAATTTTATTTATATATAATAAATAAAAAATTGAAAAAAATTAGAATAAAAAACATGTTTTTGTTAGATGATCATCTAAACTAAAGTGTTTTTTGCTCATCATGAATGATTAATATAGATGGAGGCCTTTGGCACATAATTATTGGTTAGCATTTAGTTCAAAGAAAAAGCATTGTAACAATATCATAATATTCAATCACAAAATGAAGACTAGCTATACTTTTAAACTTGATATGCTAAAAAACAAATTGACGATGTAATTTAATATTCAATCATCAAATGAAGACCTGATATACTTGAAACTTGAATAAACTGTTAGAATAAATTGACAACATAATTTCACACTTGTTAACATCTATGAGCATGACTTAGGATTTTGTGATCATCGTCTATGATATCTATATGAGTCGATGAGTAGCCATTCTCCAATCAAAAAACATGTTTTTGACTTTTTGATACAAAATTGTATGCCGATAGCATGATATCAATACGAATATATGAGTAACAATGCTTCAATAAGACAAGATGTTGTCAAATCTTTTGTTTAAAATTTGATGCGGACAGTTTAACAAGCTCATGTAATAACACTAGGAAAAAATAAGTAATTAACATAACATTGTTGTTTTTTATATTCATAAGCACAAATTTCATCAATATAACAGCCGGCGGTTACGTAAATAAGGACAATTTTGTGATGAAGATCATTTTGGTCGCTCTCATGGCTTTGTTAACTAAGATTTCAACCCAAAAAGGCATTTCAACAAAACATTTTAGACATTAGACAAAAAAATTGCATAACGATCATCAATGACGTATATTCATCACTTAATGTTTGCATTTGCATTCAACAATCCAATCATTTCAACGATGTCAATGAAACTTGCGTTGAGGCTATTCATGACATTTTGTTAGTACATGCTTTGAAGTTATTCATGACATTTTGTTACTTTAAGATTATTTAATCTTGCAATAGAAACAATCAGCAAAAGTTGTTTGAATGATGAACGATGAAAAAAGGGGGACAATGACAATATGTAAATGAGTGGTATTTTGAGAAAAAATTAGAAGAAAACACAAATATAGTTGGGGAAGATTAAACAAGAGAAGATGTGAATCTCATGATGGTCTATGAAAATACCATTCTTAGAAACAACACTTTGTGATATTTTTCATATGTGTGAGCTCAAACAACTCTTCATGGAGATGCAAGAGATAGAGTATGTACACATGTCATTTGGACATGAGTTGAATATTCAAGTAAATGGCTGAGGTAAAATATGTTTTTTTCAAAAAGATGGTATACAAAGGTCGATAAAGGATGTTTATTATGTGCCCAACTTGAAGAGTAATACCCTTATCATATGGCAATTATTGGAGAAGTTATATATTATTTTTCATGAAAGATAAAATGTTTTATTTGAATGACAAAAAATGTCAATTGTTTGCACGTGTAGAGATAATCAAGAATCAAATGTTCAAACTTAACTTGAAAAATGTGCGAGAACAATGTTTGCAAGTCAACATGGAGTATAAAGCCTTGTTTTGGCACTTATCATATGAACGCTTGCATTACAGTGACTCAAAAGAGTTAGCAAAGAAGTGTATGGCACGCGTACAACCCGACATAAACTACATTAAGAAATCAAGCAAGAAGCAAGGAATATTTTTCAAAAAAAGACAAAACATCGTGCAAAGTCTCTTGAGTTGATATACATTGACATATGCGGTACTATCACACCAAAGTCATAAATTGAGAAGATATATTTTTTATTACTTTTATTGATGATCACATAAGGAAATTTGGATATTTTTTTTCAAAGAAAAATATGAGTCATTCAAGATGTTTAAAATATTCAAGTTGTTAACAGCGAAAACAATTAGGCATTATATCGAAGCTTTACGGTCATTTAGAGGCGAAAAATACATGACAATTGTTGTTACAAAATATTGCGAGTGATAACAAATCAAGAGGTTTTTGACCTCACTCTACTCAACTCAACGAAACATTGCGACTGCGACAAAAATTGTACTATTCTTAACATGGTTTGGTCAATGTTGAAGAGCAAAAACATGCCTAAAGATTTATGAGCAGGATCTGTGCAATGCGCAATGTTTGTTCAAAATTGGTGACCACATGCAAAATTGGTAAATCAAACACCGCAAGAAGCATGAAGCGCACAAAAACCTACGGTGCTTTATTCAAAGATGTTTGGTAGTGTGATCTATGCGCATGTACTAGATCAAAGAAGTATCAAGCTTATGATATAAGCAAGAGGTACGTTTTTATTGATTATGACAAAAAGAAAAAAGTTTTCAAATTATTTAGTCTAATAGAAAGAAAATAGTAATCAATCAGGAATTGCATGTAAACGAATCCAGTTCATGGAATCGGAAAAAATCAACAAAGATAATATTTGAAAAAGAAGAATCATCTATTGGTGATATTGCTACATCAACAAATACATCATCAAATTCATCAATAATTGATGATGAAAATGAATCAAAACAACCAAATATGCAAAGCATGCATAATTTGTATGACTCAACAAGTTGTTGAAATTTAGATAGTTCTTAATCAGGGCATTGTAAATAATGTTTGCAATGAGGTTTAATTAGAAGTGGAAGTTAGGAGAGTAGAAAAGGGAGAAATGTGAATTAATACATGGTGCACATGTGTGATGAAAATAAGTGAAGATATAAGTACCGGCCCACTTGCATTAAATTATAAGTGAATAATCAAGTAATTCAAGTAAAGTGCTTCAAAAGAAGCTCATGACTCATTTCATTCATAGTTTGTACCACTGTGTGTGCTATACTTGTTATAGCAACATTTTTTCTACTTCTTTCAATCTCAATACAAGTGAAGTATATTTAATTTGTTTTTACGCGGATGTAGAATTAATTAGATTTGAAGAAGCAGTATAGATTGGGAAGTGGCAAGCAGCCATGGATGAAGAAATAAAAGCAATTGAGCAAAATTGAACTTGAGAGCAATAATTGAGAAAAAATGGCAAGCAACCATGAATGAAGAAATAAAAGCAATTGAGCGAAATTAAACTTGGGAGCAATAAATGAGAAAAAGTGGCAAGCAGCCATGTATGAAGATATAAAAGCAATTGAACGAAACCAAACTTGGGAGTAATAAATGAGAAGGAGTGACAAGCAGCCATGGATGAAGAAATAAAAACAATTGAGCAAAACCAAACTTGGGAGCAATAAATGAGAAGTGACAAATAGTCATGGATGAAGAAATAAAAGCAATTGTGCAAAATTGAACTTGGAAGCAAGAAATGAGAAGTGGCAAACAGTCATGGATGAAGAAATAAAAACAATTGAGCAAAACCGAACTTGGGATCTGTATGAAGTGCGAAAAAAGAAGTCAACCCATAAGAGTAAAATGATTATACAAATAGAAAATGATGCTACTGGTGAGAGAGTACAAGACAAGACTAATTGCAAAGGACTATCGACAAAAAATGGAGATAGAATATGATGAAGTCTTTGTTCTGGTTACAAGAATGAAGACGATTCACATTTTCATTGCTCAGTCAACTCATTTCAAATGAATTTTTTTTCAAATGTATGTCAAGTCAACATTTTTGATTGGTGTGCTAGAAGAAAAGATGTATGATGAGCAACCATCCGGTTACATGAAAATTTGATAAGAAAAGAAGGTGTTGAAATGGAAGAAGTCACTTTGTGAACTAAAGCAAACATTCCGAGCTTGGAATATTCATATCAACACTTACTTTAAGAAGGATGTCTTTACTCAATGCACATACAAACATGCATTGTATGTGAAGAAAAAAAAATTAACTTCTTTGTAACTCTTTATGTTGATGATATTATATTCATGGGGAATAATGAGAAGATGATAAAAGATTTAAAGTAGTCTATAACCCGTAAGTTCAAAATGACAGACTTGGACTTGATGAAGTATATCCTTGGTCTGGAGGTTAGACAAGAAAATACTATGATCTTTATGTAACAAAAAACATATGCACTAAAATTCTAAAAAGAAAAAAGTGGAGTATTGCAAGCTGATAATAACATCAATGGAACGTGGAGCAAAATTTTTTAAGTTTGATGGTGACCAACGAGTAGATTTTTGACCAAATATCAAAATCTATTTAGGAGTCTTTGTTATTTCACATGCACAAGGTTGGATATTTCTTATACTGTTGGAGTTGTAAGTCGGTTCATGGAGTAGCCAGTCTACACGCATTTGAAAGCACTATGGAGAATTTTGATATATATATATTTGAAGAACCAAATCCCTTGAGTTATTCTACTCAAGAGTTAAAGATTTCAAGCTTGTGAGATAATCCAATATCGTTTGGTTTGATGATGTAGATTATTGCAAGAGTACATTAGGATGCAATTTTTTGGGGGAAAACATGACATTCACTTGGCTGTCGAATAAACAACCAATTGTGTCACTCTCTACTTGCAAAGCATAGTATGTGGTAGCAAGAGATTGCATGTGTCATGTGATTTGGTAGAAAAGATTGCTGAGGGATTTAAAATTTAAATGAAGAGAATTCCACACAAATTTACTTAGACAATAGATCAGCGATTGATTTGACAAAGAATTCACTCTACCATGAAAGTAATAAATATATTGACATGAAGTTTCATTTCATATGAGAGCATGTGAAGGAAAAGTAGATATAATTGGTGCATGTGAAAAGTGAAGACCAAGCAGATGACATCTTTACAAAGCAACTGTTCACAAGACTATTTGAGAAAATGAATAATCTACGCGGCATGAAAGAACAATTAAGCACAAAAGACAATTAAGTTTAAGGAGGTATGTTGACAAATAAACTTAATTGTCATCAAGTTTGTGACATCACAATGGAAAAATTTAAGGCTGTTTTAATTGATGATTTTAAAAGTACAATTATAGATCATTATGTGCAATCAAGGAGTCTAGTTTTCTAGTGGTTTAAATCTCAAGTCGTTTGAAGTTTTCTATTACAACTATTGGAAGTCTTAATACTCAAGGATCAAAACTAATTGTTGTTGTTTTTTGAACTTAGATTTATGTTGTATATAGATTTCAAGTGTGTTAGTAGTCTATAAATAGAGTTGTGTTCGTTTGTAAGAAAGTTAGAAGAGAGTAGTGAGAAAGATAATTTGAATAATAAATGAGTTTGTCTCTTCATTCCATCAAAATATGTATCTTAGTTATCAAAGTCAACTTTGTATAGAAATCTAAATGAATTCAAGTCAGGCAAATCAAGTGACAAAATCAAGACATCATTTGTTGTATTTTTTGCTGTACGGCTTAAAAGCCAAAAACAAGTCCTTATCAAATAAAAAAATTCAGATTTTATTTAGTTTGAAGCACATATTGAAATCATAGAGTCACTTTAATTCTTCAAGCCAACTACACACTTTTCATCTGAATTACATCCAAGAATATGATACTTGATACAAACTGGGATCGATTCCAGAGCCAATGTAGAAAAAAACATATGCTTCATTATCTTGATTTGTTTAAAGCTACAAAAAATTCAACCATATCTCCAATAACATCAATTTCTTGCTTTTGAATACCATTGTACTTGATTGTGCTTGTGTGTCTCGTTTATTAGATACTTCATCAAAGAAGCATTTATTTATCTTTGTATCAAGAGAAAAGCTCGTACTTCATGCTTAATAAATATATTTTATAAAAAAATTTGTTATCAATTATATTCAAATATTTTTAAATCAAAATTATAAATCCACTATAATAAGATAATTAATTTTGTTGTATTTTCATTGTGATTGTTTTTTTTGAGTTTATACTTTTGATTACTACAATAAACTTAATACTAAATGTTGATATGATTGTAGATAAAATTTTTATTCATCATTTTAGCAACCAAATTTGTTTACAAATTTTTTTATAAATAATTTTTATAAGTTATCAATCTTTGAAGCAGATTTTATATAAATTTTCAAATTTATTTTCCTATGTTGTCTTATATATCTTATATACAGTATAATTTGGTTAATCCACAACATTAATATATTTTACTTGCATTCATATTATTGTTGACGTGTCGATCATCGATGTTTTATATGATATAATTGAATCAATAATCTTTTAATGTGTGATATAATAATGTTGATAGATGTATTAGTATTATTATCGATTTCAAATGGATGCATAAACTTGATAGCCATGATGAGAAAATCAAATTTGCATTTTACAAGAAAACTAAGCATGTTTGGTAGTTTTATCATCTTTCAAATTTGAGATTTTATTATCTTTTCTTTATGTTATCTTTTCAAGATGATATGAATATAAATCTGAAATCATATTCTCTTGAAAGATTGTAAGTCCATACATTATATATTTTATTTATATAAAAATACAGTATGAATTATTCGTATGCTCATTGATATAACAAACATGTATAATTTATTTGGATGAACTAGAGATATCAATGCTACATTTGTTTAATATTTATGTATGAGAATTTGTATGAGTGTTGAATTAATTTATATGTTGTATAAAATATGCATGCATATCATTTTTAATTTATTCATACAGAAAGTATTTTATAATCCTTCATGCATGTTCAATTTGAATTTACTTTTTTATCATTTTAAATTATATTTGATGATTATATATGTTATTTTCATCTATCCAACCACATCTTTATTTTGTTTTATATTTAGCATGAATATACAGGATTTGTTGTTCATTACAAGCGTTTTGTATAAAAAAATGTACTCATGAGATTGAATGTGATATTCACTATTGCAGAACCTATTATATCTTACACAATTGAAGGTGAAGGGAGGTAGAAAATGTTAATATATTTTGCATTCAGTTTGATTATACACATATTTATTGGGAAGTGATAAATAAATATGGAAAAAATCATAATTACATAAAATATAGTGATATACTATGTAAGAGTATCAATCTACGAGCAGAAACAATAAGAGTATCCAAATATAAGCTCATGTACCAAGCTACATACAGCTATTAACATGGAACTTGAAATGCTCTCAAGTCGGTGAATGTAGTATCTATGAGTGAATGACGTAGTAAATTATTTTCTTGTTGTCTATTGTACATTGTAAATAATAAAAGAGCATGATGATTTGTAACATGTAAATGTTTGGCATGTACAAGAATTGACTTTGATAGTTTAATAGTTGGGATATAGTATTATAATACACAACACGATTTATGTTATTCTACTTCGTTTTCCGTGAACTGCATGGCCAAAAACACTTCTTGCTACAATTCTCGGTGGCTCCAATGTGACATGAGATAAACCACTGGGCAAGGTGCAACGACAGCATCCGATCTCCGCCAAAGTTAGCGGCGGTTGATCGCCTCCACATTGACCACCAAAGCATGAGCGGGAGAGCGCAGGGAATGATGTTGCAAGGCCCGCATTGCCACGAGGTAGAAAGCAGAACGACGCCCGGAGCCAAGTGCCGAAGGAAATGCTGAAAGAAAGCGGAGGAGGGTTTTGGCCCCGGGACTCGTCCACCTTCGGTACTGTCACTTTGCGACTTGCATGCGTCTCGTATCGTAGCGTGTGCTGACGATCTGTCCGTCGGCCGCTCGACCTGCCATCCTCGCCCCGAATTGCGCTGTATTATCGTTCTTGGAGCACGGCGGGTGCAGGAAATGTGTGCGTTCTTTCCCGTCGCTCGACATCGGTCAGTTTTGTTAGGGTTTAACGCTCTGCATTTTTCTACGTAGGATGGATTTCTACTGAACTGCCATGCCATGCTGCCTTTAGATGGTGTATGAGGTGGTGCACTCCGAAGAGGTCTCGAGGAGGTGGATGGATAGTGTGCTGTTCGGTTCCAGGTTTTCTGCTCTGCTGTACATCGTTTCGTCACCTTCGCTACTGAGGCTGCGTTTGTTTGGTTAGGGTTTTGTGACTTCAACAGGAAAAGGTGGAGCGGGTGCTCAAGTTTCTGACCGGGTGCCAGTTTACTAAGCAAAGCTGCAATCATGTTTTGCGCTAGTACGTTCCTCCCATTGCTTTCACAAACGAAATTACGAGTTGTGATATTTTTAGCGAATGCTTACGAGGTTTCATGCCATTTCATGCGGTGGAGCTCTCAGCCTATGGGCCGTCCAAGACACTTAAACGTATTCTGAAAATATACTGTTGTTTTTGGTCCCACTGTAGTCTCAGGGGTAACTCCGGAGGAACCTGTGGTGTCAAGAAGGACTGGTCTTCTCTACGAGCGGAGGCTAATAGAAAAGCATCTTGCGGTAAGATACCAGACGGAAGAGTCAAAATATATATCTTCTAATGCGTTACACCGAAATTGGATAATAGACGGTATTGTAATTTCATGCTTGGAAGTAGAAGGAATCAGCTGATAGAGGGTTGACCGCGCGAGGAACCCCTTCTGGCTATCAAAGTGATCGACGTATGCGTTGTTAGGTTTCTCGTGGATTCTCTGAGTGTCGTCATTTGTTTACCCGTGAAGTCGAAGTGCTCATAGTTTTAGAAAACGCGAGTGTTTGGCCTTTGTCTTGAAACCTGGAGAGTGAATGGATAGGGGTCCGTTGTCTAGCTTTATGTGGATTGCTGATCACCTCTTAGCACTATGTAGAGGGATGGAACGAAATTGACAGTTTCGGTGTCGATCCCCACGAGTATTTCCTTCATTAGAAATTCCTACAATATTTTTCTGGCGAAAGAAGCGATTCTTCGAACGGATTTTCTGTGACTGGAGTCCAAAAGAATAAGCTTGCGGGACTCATTGCCAGACTTGTTGATTTCATCAGGAAAATGGGACTTGTCCAGTTACTGGGGAAAGTCTCCCAGCCGATGACCTTATTTCCGTGAAGACAAACAAGGTACGTGTTTGCTTTTCTATTCCGGTCTAGTTGCATATAGGTCAGGTGCTTGACTACATAAAACTCTGTGTGGGCATGGAGTAACTTTCTGCCGCGTTGCAGGCCGTCAAACCGAGGCCACTACAGGCGGCGAGTATACCTGGAATGCTCGGCCTCTTTCAAAATGTAAGTACTTACAAGGGCAATAAATTTCGTCGTTTCGTAGTCGTTAAGTAACACCATAGCTCCTTCGATGTCTTGGAATCCCCTGCGAACTTACGAACCCCAGACTATTTTCGTGAACTGTGCCAGGCCTTCTAATTACAGACACCAAAATGAAGTTGTATGGTACATTGTTGAGATAATATTGCAATCAATTACGAAATTCCGTTGCAACTGTCAGGGTCACCCGCTAGAGCTTGCAGAACCTAGAAGCGCATTGAAGATTTTGTCAGAGTATCAACAGCGCCTTTCGCACTCAAGTATATCACCAGAGATCAGTCAGATGGCAAACGTTGGGTATCCTTTCGAAATCGTCCGGGCTAGAAATCGCGAAGTCACTCAACTTGTTTGTCTGTTTGTTTGTTTCACTCGTATCACGTTTGCAGGAGTGGGACGCGTTGATGCTATCCAACTATGCACTCGAACAACAATTACATACTGCTCGTCAAGAATTGAGTCACGCGCTCTATCAGGTTTGAGTTGTGGCTTTCTTTGGTAGCTAGACCAGTTGTATAAGCCTTTTTCGTCTCTTGGTGTGGCCATTAGTTCACATCAAGGACATCCGTCAAATTTTGAAGAGGATGTCCTTCTTTCGTTTCGAATCCCCTTAATCGTGAGACGGTGACGTTTCTGCATTTTGGTTATCTGCAGCATGATGCAGCGTGCAGAGTGATTGCGCGACTGAAGAAGGAGAGGGATGAAGCCAGGCAAAGATTAGTACAGGCAGCGAGACAAGTACCCTCAACAGAATTGGCTACACCAACTGCCGCTTCTGCGAATGGCAAGAGAGGTTTTCACGAAGAACCTCCCCTTCACACATATTATCGGCTGTCAGATGTAGTCTTCGTTAAGAACAGTCCTCGTAGGCACCTCGCGTAGATCTATTTGTGGTGTAAACTACAACTGTTGCTGTCGTTTTCTCGTGTTGAGCGGAGTAAGGAAGAAGAATATGTTCTATTATGGCATTGAGGTCGAACTACGCGTGTAGCGTTGAGCTGTCCATTTTGTAACGAAAGTATAAAATGTCCTGCCAATCTACAGGCTAGATAAAATGCGATTGCACATCATATGTAGATCTCACAGCTTTACCATTGGCTAGATGAAGCTTGACAATGTATTCGAATTTCAAATCGTCTGCAGCACCAGAAGCTGAAGCTGAACCAGCTGCTCCGGGCAAGAAAGCAAGACAGGGCATTACCCCGGAAATTATTAAGGAGCTTACCGACTGCAATGCTCGTCTTTCAGGCCAACGTAAAAAGCGCCAGGTATTTCTTTCCCAAGCGTCGCGAGACCGTCTATGTACCGTCGTTGCAGTTTAATCTTACACACTTGCAATCTAGTACATCGAATTAGGAGAGACTAGTCACATGTCTTTTTATTTGCGCACATGTCCCCTTTGGGGGACATGTGCGTTTCAACTTCTATCCCAACGGAAAAGTCGGTTTTTTGAAAAGAAGATGGAAAGTTCGGAAAGAGTCAATGTTATAAAATTTCTGAATCGGTTTAGGAGAGAATGTCATGAAGGACTACGCTGACTCAGAGAAAGTCAATGTGCAGAATTCTCAAACACTTGCCACTGCCGAGGCTTTTGAGAAGTACACGCAAGTGGCCAGCCATCCACTTCATAAAACTGTGAAGCCGGGAATATGCTCCACCGACATTCATCCCACCAAGGTTGTTCTAACTTGTTTTGCCTAATTCAGATGGAAGCATATACATGGACGTTTCCTGTTCGCCCCCATTTGTGGCGGCGAAGGATAAATTTGGTTTGGTTTGTCGTTCTGAGGCGCTGTCTGATGCTTTTCCTACGTTGCAGGATTTCATTTTGACTGGTGGCGTTGACTCCACGGCAATCGTCTTCAACAAGGCCTCCGGGGAAATTGTATCGACCCTTGCAGGGCATAGCAAGCGGGTGAGTAAATTACTCGTCTTCCTTTGATTGGAAGCCTGTCTACGAGAAGAAGGTTACCAAAGAGGAGTGTTATTAACCTGGTTTGGTGAAGAAGCGTTCAATACCCATTGTTAACCTGTGCGGTTTTTGTAGGTGACCAGTGTAAAATTTGTGCCAAGTGATGAGCTTGTTCTCACTGGCTCTGCTGACAAGGTGAGCATGACCTACACATTAACTCCTCCAAAGAACTGGATTGCCTGTTTTGGTAAATGACAATACTGCTCAGTCAATGTCTGGGAATGACATAGGCTACTTGACGCTAATCTCGTTCTTTGTTTCGGATCCTGGATACGTTTAAGTTGAATTGTTATTACCGTGCTGAGCATTCGTTCACCGAAAGAAGGGTCTTGCCGTAATTGTGTCTTGAGGACTAGGAGAGATTTAAGAGATGGATGGGAGTACTATGGGAAACCGTATGATGCTTCCACTCTAGCGCAAGCAGGAGGTCCAGTTTCATGGTCGTATGTTACCTTGATAAAGTCTGTCTTACATGCCATTGATATCTGTGTGCCTGCTGCTGTGTGTGCTTGCTTAAGGTCAAGAAGATGGGTCCTATAACTGCAAGCACGTCTTGAAGGACCACTCCGCAGAGGTTCGTGAACCTGGGGCTTTATGGCGGGGTTACTATGGATTCTATGTCTTGCAAAGGACTAATTAGTTGCTCCCATCTCAACTGAGCTTTCTCATCTGTGGCCCTTGTCCACTTCTGAAGCTTTATGAGAGCGATTAAAGATTTGATTAAGGACGCTGATAGTTAGGTTATCGTAGTAAGGTGAATCATAGCTTTGATGACCAGTGCAAATTCCAGTTTGCTCTTTGGGAAACTGGGCCTAACTGAAGAAGAAATATAGGCACATTTGTTTGACGGTACCGTCAGGTCGAAGTTTAAAAGATAGATGGTGCTTGGATTATAAGGGTTTTCGAACTCTCGAGATTTTGCAAATTCATGTTTTTGCAAGATTTGTAGTTGTTGATTCATGTTATTGTGATGAGAGGTTATTAACATTTCCCGTCATCCCATTGTATCCACTAATCTTGATTTTAAATTTTTGGTGTGGATGTAGGTTAGAGCAGTAACTCTACACGCAACACACAACTACTTTGTCACCGCGTCACTCGACAAAACATGGGGCTTTTACGATCTCAGTACAGGTTTATGCTTGACTCAGGTTAGTCTTCCAATATAAAGGTTTTTGCTGAATAAAAATTTGTAGATTTTGCCGAATCAAAATTGTTTGATTCGGCAAAAGTGCTTCTGTCTTACCTCAACGGAGGGGTACGAGGCACCAGCTTCGTGTCCCTTTGTTGAGGAAGGATAGAAGCACGAAATAACATGTGTTGCAAATCCTTTATAAACGCCAAAGACGCATTGACCGCTAAGCTTATGGTTTTTTTCTCCACTTTTTCAGGCTTGACTCAGGTTAGTCTTCCAATATATAGGTTTTTGGTGAATAAAAATTGGTAGATTTTGCCGAATCAAATGATTTTGATTTTGCCGAATCAAAATTGTTTGATTCGGCAAAAGTGCTTCTGTCTTAACTCAACGGAGGGGCACGAGGCACCAGCTTCGTGTCCCTTTGTTGAGGAAGGATAGAAGCACGAAATAACATGTGTTGTAAATCCTTTATAAACGCCAAAGACGCATTGACCGCTAAGCTTATGGTTTTTTTCTCCACTTTTTCAGGTCAATGAAGCTACCGTGCAAGACGGATTCACATCTATTGTAGATGTATTGTTATCAGGTCATTCCTTCTTTGGTTTTCTGTCAACAGATTTATGAGATCTTGCATTGTTCATAAGTCAGCTCCCTATGTAGTGCTGTTCTCTTGATAATTGTGGGTGGGTTATCCGGTCTATGTATCATGTGTTGAAATTGATGCCTACAGCAGATAACTCGCCTCTTTATGTGGGTTTTGCGTTACATGATGCAAGGGAACCGGATTTCCGGAATCTGAATGAAACTTATAAGGATTCGTTAAGTTTGTTCACTTGGAGGCCGACTTCTTCTTCTTTTTTTGAATATCGGTCGAAATGTTGCCAAGTGATGCGCTTTCATCTGGATTCTGATGAAATGACCTTGCCTATGACTTTGCAGGGGGCGTGTGGTTCTTGCTGGGCTTTCAGTACCACCGGAGCAGTAGAAGGTTCTAACTTTATTGCCACAGGCAAGCTGATCAGTTTGAGTGAGCAGCAACTCGTCGACTGCGATCATGTGGTAGGGCCTTCCCGCCTTACTTTTTCCTTTTTGACAGACTTTCATACTTTGAAGTATTAGTATGTTTATACATTTGTTTAAGAATGTTGTAAATATTGTACAAGTTTGTCTGGTCTGACGTCCAAGTGTAAACGTTGTTAGGTTTTTTTTTTACTCCAGAAGTCGTGGGAATTACCTTTTTGCTTGCTGGATGTTTTGAATTGTGTTTCATCCGAATATTTTGGAATTGTGGCATAGCAGGAGGTCCAGTTTCATGGTCGTATGTTACCTTGATAAAGTCTGTCTTACATGCCATTGATATCTGTGTGCCTGCTTACAGACCGTGAAGCCTCTACATATTCTAACTTACGCTTTACTAATGTTGAATATCTCCTCGACTTGTAGTGTGACCCTGTAGACCCTCTATCTTGCGACTCTGGTTGCAATGGTGGACTGATGACAAACGCGTATGAGTATATCAAGCAAGCCGGAGGCTTGGAGAAAGAAGCAGATTACAAGTATACCGCCCAGGATGGCAAGTGCAAATTTTACTCTAACAAGCTCGTGGTGAAGGTTGCTAATTTCACCGAGGTTCCAGTCGATGAAGCGCAGATGGGCGCATATCTCGTGAATTACGGTTCTCTTGCCGGTAAGCAACCTCAATTTCTGTGTCCATATCACAATCAGGAATATGATATGTACTCTTGGTGGGTCTACAGAATAGTGAATTTTTGGTCTTCCCAATTAGAGAGTCCAGGTCTAGACTGCTGTTTGTGGATCTACTAATTTTTGGTTTGTTGTGCTTTTCCTGATAATAACCTTTCATGTGATTCAGCACTATGTGCATATTGAAGTATTTGCTATCTCAAATAACAGGATTGTTTGCTTTAACACCACAATGCTTGGAACGAGTTATTCTCTTTGCCAGATGTTACTAGGAAGCGTGCTTGTACGCCAATTATGCAATTAGCACAAAGTATTTGCCACAGTGGTGACTTTACTGAGAATCACTTTCTGATTCTTACACTAAACGCCTTTCTGTTGCTGTTTCCAGTGGGCATCAATGCCGCATTCATGCAAACCTTCATTGGAGGAGTATCGTGCCCTCTTATATGCAGCAAGAGGAACATCGATCACGGAGTATTGATTGTTGGTTATGGAGCCCGTGGCTTCACACCAGTGCGTCTGAGCTACAAGCCGTATTGGATCATCAAGAATTCCTGGGGAAAATCCTGGGGAGAGGAAGGTTATTACAAACTTTGCCGCGGTTATGGCGAGTGCTGTATTAGCACCATGGTTTCCTCCGTGGCAGCTATCGCCGTGATCGATACATAAGTGGCTCAAACCCTGCGTTCACACCTCGTTGCCTCAGCGCTGTAGGAACGAAGAAAGTTGTCAATATACTTCGCAGATACAGGGGACAGCAGTAAACGTTGGAGGTACAAGGTAATGGTTACACAATCTTGTAAATAGCGGTAGTATATTATCTGCTTCCCGATGAGCAGTTCAGCAAAACATCTGGATGTAAAAGTTTAAATCTGTATTTTTTCTGTTGACTTTGGTAAAATGTGTGAATATGTTTGTGAATTGTTATAGCCTTGAAAGGCTTGTCTCATTGGAATGTGGATAGCGACTCAAAGTTAAGGAAATGTAAAGGGATCTTGAAGGGAAATATTATTGAAGCGAAATTGGAATTGCCTGAAGTGTTTATACTGGATTGTAGCATATTCTCGACCGAACACTTTGCTTCATGCCAATCCATTTTTACTGCCTTGGTCAGACAATGATGCGATCAGTGCAATCTTCTTGCCTGATCATTTCTCTCCTACGCTCTGTGCAGCGTCTCTTCTCTCATCAGGTCTTACCTTCATATAAGGTTTTCATGGGGTTCTTTCCTGAATAAATAGGCTTATCAAACCCCGTAGGAGACACATCAAGTGATACTTGCATGGAGCCTTATGACTTTGCCTAGGTGTTTTGTCTTATCACACAATTCAGCATCTTGCGAGGAAGTACGTCGTTTGAACATGAAGTAAACTTCTCTTGCAAATGTCCAATCGGACCATTTAAATCTAAACACATCTGAACTGAATAGATTGGTCAAACGAAGAAATGTTATGAGAAAAAGTGTCTTGGAGAAGAGGATTATAAACCAACCGTCTGTTGTCACCAAACCGTTGAAAATGACTTGTCAAATGTGAAGTAATAAACTAGTCATGATACAAGTATGGTCAATTTATTTTGTGAATACTAGAGGATTGTTTTGAGAGCATCGGCCGATGAAACCGTGTGTAAACACTGTAAACGGCAGAAAATTTAAGCAAAAAGTTGGCCGAATTTGCAGAAATATAAGCAGAATCCACACCGTCAGATTTATGACTGGAATTAATAGTATTTCCGATGTCTGACGTCAAGCCATCGTGAAAACGTGGTCTACAATTGAAGTACATTTACAACCACCATCATATCTTTTCATCTCAAATTTACCGAAAGACTTTAAACTTCATCTTATCGCACCAGTCAAATAGCCGAGTATCGACGTGAGTAGATCATTCTCAAGCCAAACCGATCGACAAGCCTAATAAACGATACGTACAAAGCATGAAAAGCTCTAATGTCGTCACCAGCGAGTTAGCAAACACGTCACCCCGGGCGAAAACCTAGCGAGAAAATTTTGCACTGAAAATTAAACACTCGTCCCAGACTGTTGAAGTAAGCTCTACCTCGGGTACCGGCAACATTTCTGGCACGTCGGCCTGAATGAAAATTCGGTGTCCACACGATTTTAAAGTTCTTTTACATAATAGTTATAATTTGACAAGTCGAGAAACTGAAATGAAAGATAAAAAGATTAATAAAATCTAGAAACCACAAATTGAAGATGACTGGATAATACTTTCAATCTATCTATATTTTGATGCACTCAACGATATATTTTGTACTCAATTTTGCATATTGAGTATAACATGATTTTCAACATTTGGGTATAGGTCACGTCTATACTAGAATAATTTTGACAATTAAAAGTCCGATTAAACTAATTATTATTAAGATTACAATTGTTTTAACCGAAAATTAAAATTGTTCTACCCAGTCAAGTCTACTTTCTCTTACCCACCGCATGTCCGACCGGCTGTGACCGGGAATGCCAGTCAGGCTGATACTCGTATTGTCGAGTCGGTAACTCCAAAACTGTGGCGGTGTAGAGCGAGTTAGGGTTCGAGGACGCGGGGTCTTGTTAGTAGTGTACGTAGGCCATCGATAAAATTCGCCTAATTTTATCGATGGCCCAATTTCGACATTTGGACGAGGGCATGTCCGCCTGAGCGTCTCCGAGTCCGGACTGGTTGAATTGGCAGCCTGCGCGGGGGATCCCGAGGCAATCAAAAGTCGCCCTCGCATCGAGATTATTGACGTGGTTACGGTAGGAACCCTATCTATCAGGTGGCATCTCTTCAGGGTGATGCTTGTCTACACTCCTTTGGACAAAATGTTTATTACTGAAGGGAGGTGCATCACCCCTAGCTAACCTTCCAGCCTTACTTCAGCTCGGGCACATTATGAGCCACCTCATCCAATGTCGGAGAACTGCAACGCGAATCCAGTTCGACACCCTCAGAGTCCTGAACCTAGATCACAACGGAGTGACGAAATTTGACATTCCCACACGTGAAGCACCACAGAAACCAGAGTCCACGCCGTTGCAAATCCAGGTCCACGCTAGTCTCGGTTCAGCATTCAAGCTTTGAATCAGACATTGAAGAAAATTGCACAAGAACACTCCAGTTGAGTGCAGCTAGCGACGTACACGGCGGCTGCAAGCTCTGTACTGTGACGAGTTTTCTGTTCTCTCTGCTCGACTTGGATAGATCCGAGGTTACAGGCCCGGCTATCACCCACCTTCGGAACCGGCAGCTGCCATAGACGGTTCGAGCCTCGAGGTTCTTTCTTCGAGAAAACGAAAGTACAATGAGTTTACAGCTTTAGGCGGACGACGAGGAGGTCGCAGGCAGTAGATTTCTACGTGTCCACGTCTCATTGACGCTGCGTGCTCATCCAGTGGACGCGGTGCTGTATCTCGCGGATGCGCAGTCGGCGACCATTCATCGTCTTTAAAGTGTGGAGAAATGAGGAGCCCCCGGCAAAAGCAAGACTGTATGGAATCAAAGCATTCTTGCGTTATCCTTGCCTCCCTCGGAGCGAAGCCACCCTGCAGTAAGTCAGTCAGCCACCACAGTGTCCCTTCGAGCTCCATGTTCAAAGACCTGATGCTCGATAGCCCCAGGACTATTGAAGACAGTGTGGATCAGTGCCTTGCAGCTTTCAGAAATCAATCCACATCAGTTTCCCATATTGTACATTTACCGGCTGCACGATCGACCCTTCTGTCTACTTTCCGCCAGTGATTCGAGATCGTGTGAGATCGAGAAGCCAAGATCGGGTGAAATCAATCGAAACCTCTACATCAAGCACATTACCACATGCAATCGTACTCCGTATACTGTACAAGATAACTACTTGTCATTTACTCTTCGTCTTTTCCCCCTAACAGTACCTTCCGCATCGACGAAACTACGTATTCTGTAAAGAGGTGTGAAGAATCCGACGATCCGAGATCTAATACTCCTCGGGAGTAGGAGAATCGATAGCATGATCTAGACAGAAGTCCCAGTCGTCGGGGGACTTTGCGTGTTGTGTGGATCTATGGCCACTTCCGGGGCAAATGCTTTGCACCGAGAATTATGATGATGACGATGACGATCGATGATATTTTTCGGGTTCGAGGGCCAGACTATTACTAAGGTTCTTGCACATATGAGTCCAATTCTCTGTGTGCACTTCTCATGCTTGAAAGACGAAGGTGCCTTTCCACATCACTCACACTTGGACCATCTTCTTTCTCAATAAAGCATTATCGAAGAAGTTCTGGTTTGTCCAACTTCTGCATTTGTTCGTCACATTCAGAAATTTTAGCTTCAAGTAAATAATTCCTCATCATTCTAGAAAGACCTCCACAAGGCGACGTTGTACTCTGTACTTGTTCCCCGTGATGAACCAGCTATATTATGATTCCATCACGGGAGACTTTGAACAGACACCAGTGTAAAGCGTTAAATATCTAGATTCATAGTAGTCATAGTCATAGAAAAGTGATGTTCTTACAGACTGCAAGGACGTTGATCGTCGCTCCAGATTAAATTTTCCTAGATTATATTCTTCAAGAATTAGTTGTTGTGTGAATAAATAATCATAACCATCCCTTCTAGAAACAAACCAGTCTAAACGATAGCTGGCTCAATGACTAGATTCCACATTGCATTTAATTTAGATGTTGTAACTTATATCTCAATATAGCTCATAGATAGTTTGAAATTTTTATGTCTATAAAATATGTCCCAAACTACTCCAATTTTGGAATGCAAATTATGCTACATTGAAATGAGTACACTCTCATCGTCCAACTGTTCATGTTGATAATATATATATATATATATATATATATACACTACAATATTATCATCACTTGTAGTGTTGCTTCAGTTTTGAAATCTTGTCGACATTCTCCTTGGAAGCGATATCATCAACTTTTTGTGACATGTAATTGAGCATCAATTCAAATTGATATGCAAGCATAAGGATAATATCCTTATGCTTGCATGTCATTTTGAATTGATGCTAGTTGATTATAGCATCATCTAATGAGCAGTCGCTTCGATCAATGTCTTGATAAGGATGATAATTGATAGTGCTATAAGATAATTGGCTCCAGTAATCAATGAGGTTGAAGTATATTATCCTGTATATATTTTTAACTCAAAAAACATAAAAGTATGCGTTGGAAATTCAAACGAGAAAAAATGCAAACAAGCAGCCGACATGAAGAATAGGTGTTTCACTACCTCCTACTAAGTCCACCGGGACACAACAGGCTATACTGGCAAAAACGCTGATTTGCGTCACATGGTTTAAAACCAAATCACAAATCATAAAGTGAAGAAACCAATAGGCGAGAGAAACGGACATCACCCAACTAGTTTCAATCAAAACTTGATTTTAACTCCCGATATTGTGATCCCGATTTGAAATTTGTTCTTGGATTGCTATAACCTCAAATATGTATTAGACAATAAAAAAACCAATTAATTTCAAGTAATTAATATATAGCTTGATCAAGTAATGAAAACATTTTATACAGAAAATAAGATGACAAAAAAAATATCTTGGGGATAATTCTAAACATTACAATTAACTGCAATCTCTATTTCTAAGAAATATGATGCTTAGAACATAAGATATGCAAGATTATTTTTCACAACCATTTAAAACTCATTTCAAAAAGTATCATCTTGGATGGTAAAATAATGATTTTCATTATTACAAATACACATATTTTTTAGTTAGAATTATAATTTGTATATTCAAATTTGATGTTCCAACATTTTTCATCAAAAAAATTGAATATTAAAATAATTATATTCAATTATATTGAATTAAAAATTTTGAAAATATTAATAAAGTAGATTAAAATACGACAAAAATTGATGATAATCATTTCAAAATTTTCGATAATTTACATATATAATTTTAAGTTATATTAAAAAATTACCTTCATGTTTTATAATCAATACATAAAATTTAGATTGCAAAATAAGTTTAAACTGTAATCAAGGTAATCAGTAATATAAGAATTCGAAATGTTGAAGCTAAGATTTAAATTTTTTAAACAAAAGCGAGATATTGTAAAAATATTTCTAAATAATTTAAACAATAAAATGAAATAAAATGGTTTCAATGTAGCATATATCTTAAACTTCAAAAACTATTGAAAAATGTAAAGCATATTTCTAATGTGTTAAAAATCTGATTTTGATTTAATGTGAAAATAGACTTCAAATTATTGTGCAGTATAGAAATTTTTTCAAGCAAAATGTATAACATTGTGTTGTAATAATACTTTAAAATATGTAATTGAAAAGAAAAAAAATTTAATTGAAGAAAAAAACACTAATTTACTTCATAAAAATATTCTCAATTTTAATATAATCATAAGTAAGCTTTTGTGTCATAAAAAATAAAAATAAAAAATTAATTCAATATTTATAAAAACTCAATTAACTTGAAAATAAGGCTCAAAAAATAGTATTTTTCCCAAATAGTAGCGTAATTTGGCTTTAATATTTAATGCACTTAATTCATATATTATGAAATAATTTCATTATATTTGAGCATAATTATTTAAAATATTTTAATGATAAAACTAAATAAAATATGATAAATCTTATTAATCAATATAATACCATCAGTGATAATATTAAATATAAAAAATATTCATAACTTCAATTTTAATTCCAATATTTTTAATTCCAAATTTTTAAATTAATTTAGTGATAATTTTACGTACATTGAATTTTGAAATAAATAATATTTCATAGAAAACTATAAAATATTATTCCTTGAAATAATATAAAAGATTATCATTAAATATTTATGATGCATGTTATAATCTGTTAGTTTTTGCTGAGTCTCACTGTCAAACAATAAAACATAAGAATACATGAGTGATAGTAAATAATCAATGTTACATCATACGCGAAATTGAACTTGTGTCACCATTAAGGGCTAGGTTCATTGAAAGTGAAGTCACAACATTATATAATGAACTAATCAAGTTATAGAATAGTTGGTGTTTATATTCCTAGATCAAACGGTAACTTGCTAAATACAAAAATTAACTTGAAACATGAGTTAACTTCAACAATCTCCACTTTAATTCATGTTGGGGGAAATAGTGATCTCTGTAACCTATATAATTACTCCGCGATAAATTTTAGTAAGAAAGCTAACAAAAAAGCTACTCTTTATAACTAGAGTTAATTAGAACTAGTATGATAGTCATAATAGAATAGAGTAATAATATAAATAGTTAATTGAAAAAACAGCTAGCAAACTCTACCTCTGCTCTCTATGCAAAATCTGTAGAGTAGAACAATGTCAACTCAAACTCTACAAAGGAATAATTTTGATCAATGCATCAACTAGTTTGAGTTTGCCGTCTATCTTGACTAACTCAATCATTTAATAAAAAATTGTTTTTTTTGAAAAAATGATACTTGAAGATAAAGTTATTTGTTTGGAGGCCAAAGTGTGCATATGCTACATAAATTACAAACAAACTAAACAAAATATAGAGTAATTGTTCATTTGGGGTTGAAAAATTGGTTTTAATATGCATTCAAAACAACAAAATCAAATAGGAGATTGAGATTGTACTTTTAATAATCCAGCTCCGTTTTCATGATCCATTAGAGTAGTTAAAGATGATACGATTGATTTAAAGTATTTTCATAATATAAAAGTAAAATGGCAAGAAAAACATATGTACTTCATCAAAACAACGAACACTCTATGCAGATTTGTAGTCATGCAGATCCTCACTTTATTCTTTTACATCAACAATAGAAATATGCATATACGTCTCAAAGTTTTATGTTGATAATTTAATTAGAATGAAAGTTGGATATGATGATTCATTGTTCTCAAAATAAATCACTTGCTCTGGATGACACATTTGCAACAATCAAGTATGATGTAAATTTTGATTTAGTTTTATCTTGAATGATTGACATTTTTGACACTAGGTAATATATTTATTTTTATTCTTATTAAAACACCTACACACATCGCACATTTTATTTTTTGATTTATAATTAATGATATGTTGTGTTTTGTTATCATGCATTTTTCATTTTGTATTGTGATTGCATTTGATTGTCATCAAATGACATTAATCTTTGCTTGAAGCATTCAATAACAACAAATTTGATTAGAATAATTTTTTTGCAAAAAGTAAAAATTGTCTAAAAGATCAATTTATTTTATTATAGATTGTGTTTTTCAAGAAATTGCTGCATTGATATTGAATTTTTAAAAATTTCAATCATTATCTATATATGTCATAATCAAATATAATTTTGAAATTTTGTCAAATTCTTTTAATGATTTTATGTGCAAATGTATTTATAAGTCAAATGCTAACATCTTTATCATATATTGATGATTGTTATGCTTAGAGTACTATATTGATGTTATTATCAATAAATTCACAAAATAATGCATAATGGAAGAACAATTTGATAAAAAAAATTAAAAAATTCAAACCCCAATATTGCAAATGGCCTATGCTCTTGAAGAAATGATGTATGCTAATAGTGAAATGTTGATGTGAAAACGTTACATGCAATTTCAAACTAGTTGTTTAGAAAAATTTAAGTTTCTAAGTTAACTCAAACAATAATAGATAGCAAGAATAGATTTTGTATTTTTATTGTATATATATATTTTTAATTTTTTTAGTTTTATAAGATTTTTTCACTGTTCAAAATTAAAATATAATATAATTAACATATGTTTTGAATGTTATTTTCCATGAACAAATGGCTATAGAGGTGTCAACATTTTGATCACGCAATATATATTACATATGGGACGATAGAAACTTAACATTTAATAATGAAAAATATGATTCAAAGATTAATAGATGATTTGAAAGCTTGTCGTTTGGACAAATTATTGGACATGATTTGTTTTCTTTAAAAAATTCGTATAAATTAATGGAATTGGTGAAAGATTAGAAAAAGTATAAAGTTGCTATCTTCAATGTATGGAGGGCAAAAAATGAAATGATGTACAATAAGGTCGGAATTTGTGTTATTTTGCATTTGTATTTATTGATTTTGCCAAATCTTAATCTTGATGTATAAATCACTATGATTATATGTAAATTGTTTTCAAATCGTACAAAATGATATATTATTTTTATTGTATTTTTATTATCTCTTGAATGGAGGTTCAAGAGACCTCAAACTCAAATTTTGCTCATACAATAGGTCAAAACTCAAGAATTAAGTACATCATTCAAGATAATAATCCTATGTTACTTTCATGTGATTGTTCATGTGCTATGAAAGTAAACATGTTCAAACATCAATGTAAGGTTTTGATGTGCAAAACGCATCAAGAAGTATTCATTATTCAATAATATGAAACATGGTTCAGTTTGCAATATGAAGCATTGATATAAACTAACTATCCAGAGTTGTTGAAAAGATAAGTTTCAGTTGTTACTGGAGTATGGTGCAAAACAAAATGTAGAACAAGACAGTGAAAATTTGAATACGAATCAAGATGAACAAGGCTTCATGTTAGAATTGAGATTTAATGAGAGAAAAATTTCTGTTGAAAAATAAGAATAAAAACTTGGATGCAAAAAGAAAAGAAAAACATTGAAAAGTGATAGCATAGTGCAGAGCACACTAGCTGTGATGAATAATTACTTAAATGGGTTGAAAGTTTGAGATCAATGTCAACTAGTTTCAGGAAAATACACAATAACAACAACGGTCATGTTTATCATGCCAAGTGGTTTAACGTTGAAAATAAATTTGGAGATTATTAACAAATACCATGGTGCAAAAAGAAGAAAAAAATTGTGATAAACTATCTAAAGATTATATGTGATCTAATACATCAGAGAGATTTGTTGACAAGTGATTTTTAAATGCATTGAATTGGATATTTTATGATATAATTTAATTTTGGATATAATTTTGTTTTTGAAATAAATTAATTTTTTTGTTGTAATTATACACACAATATTCAAGAATTGCAATTGATATGTTTACACTTATGAAAATTTACCAAATTTGAAGTTTACTCTTCAAGGTTTTTAGTGATGTTATTATTTGGAAAATGTTATCAATGATAGTGAAGTTATTTCATATGATATGTCAAAGATCAGAGGTGTTATAAGTGATCAGTATCAACTTTGATGACAAAGTTGATACTGAAAGTATTCCAGAAATTCAAGGAGAAAAAAAATACCATTAGTGAGGAATTGTTGACACATAACAGTCAAATGCATGAAAAATGTAAAGATAGAAAACCACAAATTGAATTGCATAGAATTATTTTGACTAGATTTAGATTTTTCAAGCCATTATGTTTAGGTAGAGAGCTTTGTATTGGCACTAATATATTTAATCTAAATGGTGATCAGGTATAATGAACTGATTGATATCTACAGATATATTTATGATAGGCATTTTAGACATGATATAAGCTTTTTCATTGTGATGGATTACCTCAATGATTGGGAGCTCTTTTTCACTTAAAAGTAAAGAGCAATTTAATCTTCTTTACGTTATATTGCACTTTATCGCTCATTACTTTCTAACAAAACTAGCTTTTTACATTTCTTCTATAAATAGTCAAAATTGATCACTTTGATAAGTCTCATTCTTGTTATTTCTTGCTCTTTCAAGTTTGCTCAATTATTCTTGTGATATTTAAATATTAAATAATACCTAGATTCACTCAAACTTGCAAAGCTCTAAATCATTGGGCGCCAAATTAATTGCACAATGATCCTTTAACACATAGAAATCATTTGACAAAATTAAATGGTAAAAAAATAAATTTTATTTTTTGTAATTTAATCAATTTATTATATTTGAATTTTTTTATTTTAAATAAATTTAATATATATGATTCATTTATTTTTTCACAAATAATTTATTTGAAATACAAAAAATAATCCAAAATTTATTAAAATATAAATTGATACTATATATTTGTTGCCATTACTAATATTACTATTGCTATTGCAGTTAATGAAATTTGAAATTATATTTGAAAAAATTTAATTAAGAATTGATGGTAGTGAGTATTATAATAAGATGATTGATGATGAGACCAGGATTAAAAAAGAATAATCTCATATAGTTCATCACTAATGAGTTTGAGTTATCACCATGAGCCGTGGTGAGAATACGACATGCCCTGTAACTTCTAGTTGCGGTCATGTTAGTTTCAATCTTTTATCATACTTACTTTGCAAAACTTCGAAACAACACTTAGACAAATATTGCTATTTGTTATGGTAAGATATGAGCTTATGAGATATCAGGTCACCCACAAATTTGTTATTCTTTTAAATTTCATTCGTTATTTACTATTCAATAATAAAGATAATAACCATCATACTATTATTAATTACAAAATATTACATATGATCAATGTACTCAATTTGTATTTTATTACTATTTATGTATAAATTACTTTAACCCTTAAATACTAAGTGAAAATTACTCCACTAATATTCTAGATTTCCTATATATCTACAAATCAATATGCAATCAGTACATAAATTCATCACTATAGTAAAAGATCCAATTTTGATAACAAAATGACGTTACAAAAATTAAATTTAGATTCAAGAAAGGTGCCATGTGGATAGGAAAGAAAATAAAGACTACATCAAATAAGACAAGGTTATATAAAGTAAAACATGTACCATAACATTGACTAACACTAGTTTTAAAGCTCCAATGCTACAGTAACAACAACCAAAAAATATAAAATCCACACACATGCTTAGACTTAAAATAATTTGACTACTGCCTCTATCTAAGAATGGATTATCATAGAATAAATTGAAAACATAATTTCACACTTGTTAACATCTATGAGCATGACTTAGGATTTTGTGATCATTGTCTATGATATCTATATGAGTCGATGAGTAACAATTCTCCAATCAAAAAACATGTTTTTGACTTTTTGATAAAAAATTGTATGCCGATAGCATGAAATCAATACGAATATATGAGTAACAATCCTTCAATAAGACAAGATGTTGCCAAATCTTTTATTTAAAATTTGATGGAGATAGTTTAACAAGCTCATGTGATAGCACTAGGACAAAAAACAAGTAATTAACATAACATTGTTGTTTTTTATATTCATAAGCACAAATTTCATCAATATAACATCAGGCGGCTACGTAATTAAGTACAATTTTGTGATGAAGATTATTTTGATCGCTCTCATTGGCTTTGTTAACTAAGATGTCAACCCAAGAAGTCATTTCAACAAAACATTTTAGACATTAGACAAAACAATTGCACAACAATCATCAATGACGTATATTCATCACCTGATGTTTGCATTTGCATTCAATAATCCAATAATTTCAACGATGTCAATGAAACTTGCGTTGAGGTTATTCATGACATTTTGTTACTACATGCTTTGAAGTTATTCATGACATTTTGTTACTTCAAGATTATTTAATCTTGCAATAGAAACAATCAGCAAAAGTTGTTCGTTCGAATGATGAACGAGGAAAAAAGGTGGACAATGACAATATGTAAATGAGTGCTATTCTGAGAAAAATTAGAAGAAAACACAAATATAGTTGGGGAAGATTAAACAAGAGAAGATGGGAATCCCATGATGGCCTATGAAAATACCATTATTAGAAACAACACTTTGTGGTATTTTTCATATGTGCGAGCTCAAACAACTCTTCATGGAGATGCAAGAGATAGAGTATGTACACATGTCATTTGGACATGAGTTGAATATTCAAGTAAATGGCTGAGGTAAAATATGTTTTTCTCAAAAAGATGGTATACAAGGATCGATAAAGGATGTTTATTATGTGCTCGACTTGAAGAGTAATACCATTATCATATGGCAATTATTGAAGAAGTTATATTCAGTTTTCATGAAAGATAAAATGCTTTATTTGAAGTACAAAAAATGTCAATTGTTTGCACGTGTAGAGATAATCAAGAATCAAATGTTCAAACTGAACTTGAAAAATGTGCGAAAACAATGTTTGCAAGTCAACATGGAGGATAAAGCCTTGTTTTGGCACTTACCATATGAATGCTTGCATTACGGTGATTTAAAAGAGTCAGCAAAGAAGTGTATGGTACGCGTACTACCCGACATAAACCACATTAGGAAATGTTGCGATGGATGTGTATCAAGCAAGAAGCAATGAATATTTTTCAAAAAAAGACAAAATATCGTGCAAGGAGGTCTCTTGAGTTGATATACATGGACATATGCGGTACTATCACACCAAAGTCATAAAGGGAGAAGATATATTTTATTACTTTTATTGATGATTACATAAGGAAATTTGGATTTATTTTTTAAAAAAAAAATATGAGTCATTCAAGATGTTTAAGATATTCAAGTTGTTAATAGAGAAAAAAATTAGATATTATATCAAGGCTTTACGGTCATATAAAGGCAAAGAATACATGACAATTGTTGTTACAAAATATTGCGAGTAATAACAAATCAAGAGGTTTTTGACCTCACTCTACTCAACTCAAGAAAACATTGTGACTGCGACAGAAAATTGGACTATTTTTAACATGGTTTGGTCAATGTTGAAGAGTCAAAACATGCCTAAAGATTTATGAGCAGGATCTGTGCAATGCGCAATGTTTGTTCAAAATTGGTGATCACATGGAAAATTAGTAAATCATACACCGCAAAAAGCATGGAACGCACAAAAACCTATAGTGCTTTATTCATAGATGTTTGGTAGTGTGATCTATGCGCATGTACTAGATCAAAGAAGTATCAAACTTATGATATAAGCAAAAGGTACGTTTTTATTGATTATGACAAAAAGATAAAAGTTTTCAAAACATTTAGTCTAATAGACTAAAAATAGCGATCAATCAAGAATTGCATGTAAACGAATCAAGTTCATGGAATTAGAAAAGATCAACAAAGATAATATTTGAAAATGAAGAATTATCTACTCGTGATATCGCTACATCAACAAATACATCATCAAATTCATCAATAATTGATGATGAAAAAGAACCAAAACAACCAAATATGCGAAGCATGCATAGTTTGTATGATTCAATAAGTTGTTGAAACTTAGATAGTTCTTTGTCAATGCATTGTAAATAATTTTTGCAATGAGGTATAATTAGAAGTGGAAGTTAGGAGAGGAGAAAAGGGAGAGAGTTGGATTAATACATGGTGCACATATGTCATGAAAATAAGTGAAGATATAAGTACCAGCCCACTTGCATTAAATTATAAATAAATGGCTTATAAGTAAACAATCAAGTACTTCAAGTAAAGTGCTTCAAAAGAATCTCATATCTCATTTCATTCATTGTTTGTACCACTTTGTGTGCTATACTGGTTAGAGCAACATTCTTTCTACTTCTTTCAATCTCAATACAAGTGAAGTGCATTTCATTTGTCTTTACGCGGATGTAGAATTAATTAGATTTGAAGAAGCAGTATAGATTGAGAAGTGGCAAGCAGCCATGGATGAAGAAATAAAAGCAATTGAGCAAAATTGAACTTGGAAGCAATAATTGAGAAGAAATGGCAAGCAACCATGGATGAAGAAATAAAAGCAATTGAGCAAAATTGAACTTGGAAGCAATAATTGAGAAGAAATGGCAAGCAACCATGGATGAAGAAATAAAAGCAATTGAGCAAAATTAAACTTGGGAGCAATAAATGAGAACAAGTGACAAGCATACATGTATGAAGATATAAAAGCAATTGAGCAAAACCAAACTTGGAAGTAATAAATGAGAAGAAGTGACAAGCAACCATGGATGAAAAAATAAAAGCAATTGAGCAAAACCAAACTTGGGAGCAATAAATGAGAAGTGACAAATAGTCCTGGATGAAGAAATAAAAGCAATTGAGCAAAACTGAACTTGGAAGCAAGGAATGAGAAGTGACAAACAGTCATGGATGAAGAAATAAAAACAATTGAGCAAAACCGAACTTGGAAGCAAGGAATGAGAAGTGACAAACAGTCATGGATGAAGAAATAAAAACAATTGAGCAAAACCGAACTTGGAATCTGTATGAATTGCAAAAAAGAAGTCAACCCATAAGAGTAAAATGATTATGATGCTACCGATGAGAGAGTAGTACAAGACCAGACTAATTGCAAAGGATTATCAACAAAAAATGGAGATAGACTATGATGAAGTCTTTGTTCCGGTTACAAGAATGAAGACGATTCAAATTTTCATTGCTCAATCAACTCATTTCAAATGAAAATTTTTTCAAATGTATGTCAAGTCAACATTTTTGATTGGTGTGCTAGAAGAAAAGATGTATGAGGAGCAACCATCCGATTACATGCAAATTTGGGAAGAAAAGAAGGTGTTGAAATTGAAGAAGTCATTTTGTGAACTAAAGCAAACATTCCGAGCTTGGAATATTCATATCAACACTTACTTCAAGAAGAATGTCTTTACTCAATGCACATACAAACATGCATTGTACGTGAAGGGAAAAAAATTTTAACTTCTTTGTAACTCTTTATGTTGATGATCTTATATTCCTGGGGAATAATGAGAAGATGATAAAAGATTTAAATTAGTATATAACCCGTAAGTTCAAAATGACAGACTTGGATTTTATGAAGTATATCTTTGGTGTGGAGGTTAGACAAGAAAATACTAGGATCTTTGTGTAACAATAAACATATGCAGCTAAAATTTTAAAAAGAAAAAAGTGGAGTATTGCAAGCTGATACTAACATCAATGGAACGTGGAGCAAAAATTTGTAAGTTTGATGGTGATCAATGAGTAGATTTTTCACCAAATATCAAAATCTTTTTGGGAGTCTTTGTTATTTCACATGCACAAGGTTGGATATTTCTTATACTGTTGGAGTTGTAAGTCGGTTCATGGAGTAGCCAGTCTATTAGAGTTTATGGCAGTCTTAATACTCAAGTATCAGAACTAATTGCTGTTGTTTTTTGAACTCAGATTTATGTTGTACATAGTTTTCAAGTGTGTTAGTAGTCTATAAATAGAGTTGTGTTCGTTTGTAAGAAAGTTAGAAGAGAGTAATGAGAAAGATAATTTGAATAATAAATGAGTTTGTCTCTTCACTCCATCAAAATATGTATCTTAGTTATCAAAGTCAACTTTGTGTAGAAATCTAAATGAATTCAAGTAAGTCAGGTGACAAAATCAAGATTTCATTTGTTGTGTTTTTTGCTGTACGACTTAAAAGTAAAAAACAAGTCCTTATCAAATAAAAAAGTTCAGATTTTATTTAATTTGAAGCACACATTGAAATCATAGAGTCATTTTAATTCTTAAAGCCAACTACACACTTTTCATTTCAACTCCATCCAAGAATATGACCCTTGATACAAACTAGGATCGATTCCAAAGTAGAAAAAAACATATGCTTCATTATCTTGATTTATTTAAAGCTACAAAAAATTAAACAATACCTCAAATAACATCAATTTCTTGCTCTTGAATACCATTTGACTTGATTATGCTTGTGTGTGTCGTTTATCATATACTTCATCAAAGAAGCATTTATTTATCTTTGTATCAAGAGAAAAGCTCGTACTTCATGCTTAATAAATATATTTAAAAATAATAATTTGTTATCAATTATTTTAAAATGATATTTAAATCAAAATTATAAATCCACTATAATAAGATAAATAATTTTGTTGTATTTTCATTATAATTGTTTTTTTAGTTTATACTTTTGATTACTACAATAAACTTAATACTAAATGTTGATATGATTGTAGATAAATTTTTTATTCATAATTTTAGCAACCAAATTTGTTTGGAAATTTTTGTATAAATAATTTTTATAATTTATCAATCTTTGAAGTAGATTTTATACCAATTTTCAAATTTATTTTCATATGTTGTCTTATATATAGTATAATTTGGTTAATCCACAACATTAATATATTTTACTTGCATTCATATTATTGTTGACATGTCAATCATCAATGTTTTATATGATATAATTGAATCAATAATCTTTTGATGTGTGATATAATAATGTTGATAGATGTATTAGTATTATTATCGATTTCAAATGGATGCATAAACTTGATAGTCATGATGAGAAAATCAAATTTGCATTTTACAAGAAAACTAAGCATGTTTGGTAGTTTTATCATCTTTCAAATTTGTGATTTTACTATCTTTTCTTTATGTTATCTTTTCAAGATGATATGAATATAAATCTGAAATCATATTCTCTTGAAAGATCGTAGATCCATACATTATATTTTTTATTTGTATAAAAATACAGTATGAAGTATTCGTATGCTCATTGACATAACAAACATGTATAATTTATTTGGATGAACTATAGATATCAATGCTACATGTGTTTATTATTTATGTATGAGAATTTGTATGAGTGTTGAATTAATTTTTATGTTGTATAAAATGTGCATGCCTATCATTTTTAATTTTCTCATACAGAAAGTATTTTATAATCCTTCATGCATGTTCAATTTGAATTTACTTTTTGATCATTTTAAATTATATTTGATGATTATATATGTTATTTTCATCTATCCAACCACATCTTTATTTTGTTTTATATTTAGCATGAATATACAGGATTTGTTGTTCATTACAAGTGTTTTGTATAAAACAGATGTACTCATGAGATTGAATGTGATATTCACTATTGTACAAGCTATTATATATTACACAATTGAAGGTGAAAGGAGGTAGACAATGTTCATATATTTTGCATTCAGTTTGATTATACACATATTTATTGGGAAGCGATAAATAAATATGGAAAAAATTATAATTACATAAAATATAGTGATACACTATGTAAGAGTATCAATCTACGAGCAGAAACAATAAGAGTATCCAAATATAAGCTCATGTACCAAGCTACATACAGCTATTAACATGGAACTTGAAATGCTCTCAAATCGGTGAATGTAGTATCTATGAGTGAATGATCGTAGTAAATAGTATTTTCTTTTTGTCTATTGTACATTGTAAATAATAAAAGAGCATGATGATTTGTAACATGTAAATGTTTGGCATGTACAAGAATTGACTTTGATAGTTTAATAGTTGGGATATAGTATTATAATACACAACACGATTTATGTTATTATAATTATAACTGCATGGCCAAAAACACTTCTTGCTACAATTCTCGGTGGCTCCAATGTGACATGAGATAAACCACTGGGCAAGGTGCAACGACAACATCCGATCTCCGCCAAAGTTAGCGGCGGTTGATCGCCTCCACATTGACCACCAAAGCATGAGCGGGAGAGCGCAGGGAATGATGTTGCAAGGCCCGCATTGCCACGAGGTAGAAAGCAGAACGACGCCCGGAGCCAAGTGCCGAAGGAAATGCTGAAAAAAAGCGGAGGAGGGTTTTGGCCCCGGGACTCGTCCACCTTCGGTACTGTCACTTTGCGACTTGCATGCGTCTCGTATCGTAGCGTGTGCTGACGATCTGTCCGTCGGCCGCTCGACCTGCCATCCTCGCCCCGAATTGCGCTGTATTATCGTTCTTGGAGCACGGCGGGTGCAGGAAATGTGTGCGTTCTTTCCCGTCGCTCGACATCGGTCAGTTTTGTTAGGGTTTAACGCTCTGCATTTTTCTACGTAGGATGGATTTCTACTGAACTGCCATGCCATGCTGCTTTTAGATGGTGTATGAGGTGGTGCACTCCGAAGAGGTCTCGAGGAGGTAGATGGATAGTGTGGTGTTCGGTACCAGGTTTTCTGCTCTGCTGTACATCGTTTCGTCACCTTCGCTACTGAGGCTGCGTTTGTTTGGTTAGGGTTTTGTGACTTCAACAGGAAAAGGTGGAGCGGGTGCTCAAGTTTCTGACCGGGTGCCAGTTTACTAAGCAAAGCTGCAATCATGTTTTGCGCTAGTACGTTCCTCCCATTGCTTTCACAAACGAAATTACGAGTTGTGATATTTTTAGCGAATGCTTACGAGGTTTCATGCCATTTCATGCGGTGGAGCTCTCAGCCTATGGGCCGTCCAAGACACTTACGCGTATTCTGAAAATATACTGTTGTTTTTGGTCCCACTGTAGTCTCAGGGGTAACTCCGGAGGAACCTGTGGTGTCAAGAAGGACTGGTCTTCTCTACGAGCGGAGGCTAATAGAAAAGCATCTTGCGGTAAGATACCAGACGGAAGAGTCAAAATATATATCTTCTAATGCGTTACACCGAAATTGGATAATAGACGGTATTGTAATTTCATGCTTGGAAGTAGAAGGAATCAGCTGATAGAGGGTTGACCGCGCGAGGAACCCCTTCTGGCTATCAAAGTGATCGACGTATGCGTTGTTAGGTTTCTCGTGGATTCTCTGAGTGTCGTCATTTGTTTACCCGTGAAGTCGAAGTGCTCATAGTTTTAGAAAACGCGAGTGTTTGGCCTTTGTCTTGAAACCTGGAGAGTGAATGGATAGGGGTCCGTTGTCTAGCTTTATGTGGATTGCTGATCACCTCTTAGCACTATGTAGAGGGATGGAACGAAATTGACAGTTTCGGTGTCGATCCCCACGAGTATTTCCTTCATTAGAAATTCCTACAATATTTTTCTGGCGAAAGAAGCGATTCTTCGAACGGATTTTCTGTGACTGGAGTCCAAAAGAATAAGCTTGCGGGACTCATTGCCAGACTTGTTGATTTCATCAGGAAAATGGGACTTGTCCAGTTACTGGGGAAAGTCTCCCAGCCGATGACCTTATTTCCGTGAAGACAAACAAGGTACGTGTTTGCTTTTCTATTCCGGTCTAGTTGCATATAGGTCAGGTGCTTGACTACATAAAACTCTGTGTGGGCATGGAGTAACTTTCTGCCGCGTTGCAGGCCGTCAAACCGAGGCCACTACAGGCGGCGAGTATACCTGGAATGCTCGGCCTCTTTCAAAATGTAAGTACTTACAAGGGCAATAAATTTCGTCGTTTCGTAGTCGTTAAGTAACACCATAGCTCCTTCGATGTCTTGGAATCCCCTGCGAACTTACGAACCCCAGACTATTTTCGTGAACTGTGCCAGGCCTTCTAATTACAGACACCAAAATGAAGTTGTATGGTACATTGTTGAGATAATATTGCAATCAATTACGAAATTCCGTTGCAACTGTCAGGGTCACCCGCTAGAGCTTGCAGAACCTAGAAGCGCATTGAAGATTTTGTCAGAGTATCAACAGCGCCTTTCGCACTCAAGTATATCACCAGAGATCAGTCAGATGGCAAACGTTGGGTATCCTTTCGAAATCGTCCGGGCTAGAAATCGCGAAGTCACTCAACTTGTTTGTCTGTTTGTTTGTTTCACTCGTATCACGTTTGCAGGAGTGGGACGCGTTGATGCTATCCAACTATGCACTCGAACAACAATTACATACTGCTCGTCAAGAATTGAGTCACGCGCTCTATCAGGTTTGAGTTGTGGCTTTCTTTGGTAGCTAGACCAGTTGTATAAGCCTTTTTCGTCTCTTGGTGTGGCCATTAGTTCACATCAAGGACATCCGTCAAATTTTGAAGAGGATGTCCTTTTTTCGTTTCGAATCCCCTTAATCGTGAGACGGTGACGTTTCTGCATTTTGGTTATCTGCAGCATGATGCAGCGTGCAGAGTGATTGCGCGACTGAAGAAGGAGAGGGATGAAGCCAGGCAAAGATTAGTACAGGCAGCGAGACAAGTACCCTCAACAGAATTGGCTACACCAACTGCCGCTTCTGCGAATGGCAAGAGAGGTTTTCACGAAGAACCTCCCCTTCACACATATTATCTGCTGTCAGATGTAGTCTTCGTTAAGAACAGTCCTCGTAGGCACCTCGCGTAGATCTATTTGTGGTGAAAACTACAACTGTTGCTGTCGTTTTCTCGTGTTGAGCGGAGTAAGGAAGAAGAATATGTTCTATTATGGCATTGAGGTCGAACTACGCGTATAGCGTTGAGCTGTCCATTTTGTAACGAAAGTATAAAATGTCCTGCCAATCTACAGGCTAGATAAAATGCGATTGCACATCATATGTAGATCTCACAGCTTTACCATTGGCTAGATGAAGCTTGACAATGTATTCGAATTTCAAATCGTCTGCAGCACCAGAAGCTGAAGCTGAACCAGCTGCTCCGGGCAAGAAAGCAAGACAGGGCATTACCCCGGAAATTATTAAGGAGCTTACCGACTGCAATGCTCGTCTTTCAGGCCAACGTAAAAAGCGCCAGGTATTTCTTTCCCAAGCGTCGCGAGACCGTCTATGTACCGTCGTTGCAGTTTAATCTTACACACTTGCAATCTAGTACATCGGATTAGGAGAGACTAGTCACATGTCTTTTTATTTGCGCACATGTCCCCTTTGGGGGACATGTGCGTTCCAACTTCTATCCCAACGGAAAAGTCGGTTTTTTGAAAAGAAGATGGAAAGTTCGGAAAGAGTCAATGTTATAAAATTTCTGAATCGGTTTAGGAGAGAATGTCATGAAGGACTACGCTGACTCAGAGAAAGTCAATGTGCAGAATTCTCAAACACTTGCCACTGCCGAGGCTTTTGAGAAGTACACGCAAGTGGCCAGCCATCCACTTCATAAAACTGTGAAGCCGGGAATATGCTCCACCGACATTCATCCCACCAAGGTTGTTCTAACTTGTTTTGCCTAATTCAGATGGAAGCATACACATGGACGTTTCCTGTTCGCCCCCATTTGTGGCGGCGAAGGATAAATTTTGTTTGTCGTTCTGAGGCGCTGTCTGATGCTTTTCCTACGTTGCAGGATTTCATTTTGACTGGTGGCGTTGACTCCACGGCAATCGTCTTCAACAAGGCCTCCGGGGAAATTGTATCGACCCTTGCAGGGCATAGCAAGCGGGTGAGTAAATTACTCGTCTTCCTTTGATTGGAAGCCTGTCTACGAGAAGAAGGTTACCAAAGAGGAGTGTTATTAACCTGGTTTGGTGAAGAAGCGTTCAATAACCATTGTTAACCTGTGCGGTTTTTGTAGGTGACCAGTGTAAAATTTGTGCCACGTGATGAGCTTGTTCTCACTGGCTCTGCTGACAAGGTGAGCATGACCTACACATTAACTCCTCCAAAGAACTGGATTGCCTGTTTTGGTAAATGACAATACTGCTTAGTCAATGTCTGGGAATGACATAGGCTACTTGACGCTAATCTCGTGATTTGTTTCGGATCCTGGATACGTTTAAGTTGAATTGTTATTACCGTGCTGAGCATTCGTTCACCGAAAGAAGGGTCTTGCCGTAATTGTGTCTTGAGGACTAGGAGAGATTTAAGAGATGGATAGGAGTACTATGGGAAACCGTATGATGCTTCCACTCTAGCGCAAGCAGGAGGTCCAGTTTCATGGTCGTATGTTACCTTGATAAAGTCTGTCTTACATGCCACTGATATCTGTGTGCCTGCTTACAGACTGTACGAATATGGCAAGGTCAAGAAGATGGGTCCTATAACTGCAAGCACGTCTTGAAGGACCACTCCGCAGAGGTTCGTGAACCTGGGGCTTTATGGCGGGGTTACTATGGATTCTATGTCTTGCAAAGGACTAATTAGTTGCTCCCATCTCAACTGAGCTTTCTCATCTGTGGCCCTTGTCCACTTCTGAAGCTTTATGAGAGCGATTAAAGATTTGATTAAGGACGGTGATAGTTAGGTTATCGTAGTAAGGTGAATCATAGCTTTGATGACCAGTGCAAATTCCAGTTTGTTCTTTGGGAAACTGGGCCTAACTGAAGAAGAAATATAGGCACATTTGTTTGACGGTACCGTCAGGTCGAAGTTTAAAAGATAGATGGTGCTTGGATTATAAGGGTTTTCGAACTCTCGAGATTTTGCAAATTCATGTTTTTGCAAGATTTGTAGTTGTTGATTCATGTTATTGTGATGAGAGGTTATTAACATTTCCCGTCATCCCATTGTATCCACTAATCTTGATTTTAAATTTTTGGTGTGGATGTAGGTTAGAGCAGTAACTCTACACGCAACACACAACTACTTTGTCACCGCGTCACTCGACAAAACATGGGGCTTTTACGATCTCAGTACAGGTTTATGCTTGACTCAGGTTAGTCTTCCAATATACAGGTTTTTTGCTGAATAAAAATTTGTAGATTTTGCCGAATCAAAATTGTTTGATTCGGCAAAAGTGCTTCTATCTTACCTCAACGGAGGGGCACGAGGCACCAGCTTCGTGTCCCTTTGTTGAGGAAGGATAGAAGCACGAAATAACATGTGTTGCAAATCCTTTATAAACGCCAAAGACGCATTGACCGCTAAGCTTATGGTTTTTTTCTCCACTTTTTCAGGCTTGACTCAGGTTAGTCTTCCAATATATAGGTTTTTGCTGAATAAAAATTGGTAGATTTTGCCGAATCAAACAATTTTGATTTTGCCGAATCAAAATTGTTTGATTCGGCAAAAGTGCTTCTGTCCTAACTCAACGGAGGGGCACGAGGCACCAGCTTCGTGTCCCTTTGTTGAGGAAGGATAGAAGCACGAAATAACATGTGTTGTAAATCCTTTATAAACGCCAAAGACGCATTGACCGCTAAGCTTATGGTTTTTTTCTCCACTTTTTCAGGTCAATGAAGCTACCGTGCAAGACGGATTCACATCTGCTGCCTTCCATCCCGATGGTCTTATTTTGGGAACCGGAACGGCAGAATCACTTGTTCGCATTTGGGACGTGAAGACACAGGTAAGGGGAAGTTACGTGCATGTCATAGCCTGAAGACAATATAGACCCATGGGGATTATACAGTAAGGAAAGTTGTTCATCTGTTGTCGAAAGGGCTGCCCGGGAACGCTGAACACAGAGAACAACTAAGATTAGAACGGTTGCATGAAACCTTCCTGGAAAGCATTCATGTCGTTGCTCTGTATCAACTTGTCAGCGTTCAGCGCATGTCAGATTCATGTTCAGTGCAAAGTTCCCAATAATTCTATAATTGCGAAACTTTTTGCCATATCTTCTGCAAATGCTTGAAGTAATCAAATCATAATCCAGAATCCCATGTTAAAACTCCACTAATCAGTACTCTATCTCGCTGTTTGCAGGCCAACGTCGCGAAGTTCGAAGGTCACACTGGACCCGTCACGGATATCTCGTTTTCCGAAAATGGTTACTTTCTCGCAGTAAGTGTTATAGGGTCGGACCAGGGTTGAAGATGTTCTCTTTTACGTGTGGGACCCGTGAAACCAATTGGATTCTACCGTTTCTTGCATCGCGCACCGGTCTCTTCGTCCCGACATAAACGTGTTCCGTCAAAAAATTATCAAATTGTTTAGAGTTGAATTTAGTGTAAGACGCCAAGATCTTACTTTATCGTCGTATTTTGGCAGACTGCCGCTAGCGACGGAGTAAAGCTTTGGGATTTACGAAAGCTGAAAAATTTTCGCTCATTTGCTCCTTATGATGCAGCCACTCCAACCAACACAGGTAAGTAAACACTGGAAGAAGCCTTGAGGCATGGCTTAAAATCATGAACTGGGATCAAATCTCGCACTTGAGAGAAACGGACATCATAACTAACTGACTCATTTGTCCTCATGCAGTGGAGTTCGACTATAGTGGAAGCTACTTAGCTGTGGGTGGATCAGATATCAGGTTTGTGTTCCTTTCCTCACCAAGTAGGTGGAAGTTCTGTGACCGAAACCACTGCGTATTGGATATCACATGGCGTTTCTGAAAACATGTGTTGGGATTGTTGTTAATGCACTAGTCCTGCGACCAGGTAGGTGACGAAGCTGTGAGAGAGCCTATGTATGGTGTACATCCTAGGCTGTGTTAAATTAGGAACAAGCTTTGATGGGTGGTAAGGAAGAAGGGAAATTTGGTCGGCAGGTGTTCAAATGCAGTGCTCTGAGAGTTCTCTGTGATGTTGTGTGGCTACAGGATATACCAAGTTGCCAGTGTGAAACAAGAGTGGAATACTGTCAAGGTTTTCCCTGATCTTTCGGGGACAGGTACGCCTTTCTCTCCTTATCTGAGTTCACTTATCGTCTAAATGGACGTGCGTGTCTGTAGTTGAACATTGATGTCCATTTGAAGTGAGAAAAAACTCATTGGATCGAGTGTGGGCAGTTCTAACGGGATAGATATGGGTGGCAGGTAAGGTAACATCTGTACGCTTTGGACCTGATGCATCCTATTTAGCGGTGGCCACCATGGATCGCCAACTCCGCATACTGGGTGCTCCGACATCAGGGTTAGAAACATCAGCAGGAACGCCTTAGGTATCTATTCGAAATGTATGGCACTTCCTGCCTCGGGTCTGAACAGAGAAGTAGACGCCGTGAATGCCTGATTTACGTCAGATGCACAAAGTTTCAAACGAGTATTCTCGCGTGCCTGAAAGTCAAGACACCGCTGATCCGAGAATGTACTTTACCATGAAGTCGGGATCAGATGTCCAAGGTACCTCATGCCTTTGGAAGCATGCAGGATGTTGGAGCCTTGATGATGTAATTCTATGTTCGTAAGTTGAACCATTTTGAATGGTGAGAGTAGGAGTTGCCCGCGTTTACTCTGCTTAGGGCTGTAATTTGGTAGATGTAATTTACCGTTGTCATTTTACTGATTACGTTCTTGGTAGGGGTTCAAAGTTAGAACCGGGCACGTAGAGTTTCATAGGTGAGGAGCAGTTGTTCTTCCAAGAGTTACACACCATTGCTCGATTTTGGCTCTAGTTGATCTTTAGGACGTTAGAAAGTTGAAGTGAGTTTGACCCCAGATCATGTTACGGTCAGTGCGATTGACCGGGAAAGCAAATTCTGTAATGACCAACGTGGAAGCTTTTGTGACTTCCACTCACACTTTTGTATCAAGTTGTTTCATGTGTGTTTTCATCCACTGCGATGCCACATGAGGCTAGCGGAGGACACAATTGGACGAAGCTGGGTGCGATAAATGTGATATCAAATTTTGTAGGACTTCACAGGAAGCGTTTAAGTGCAATACATTTCCATCAGAGTTTTGGATCTTTCATCCCGCTCCTGCACGTCCTAACCATCCGTATTCCATCGTGAAAGTGCCGCGCCCTTGCAGTGTATGGACAGGTGACAAAACCTTGTGCAGGTCCCCGCAAAATCCGCTTGTTTCATTCCAAACTTCCAGTTTCTATATGAGCTATCTCCAAAAATGTCTGAAATGTCCCGAAGGGACCACATTTCAGGCGGCCTTGTTTCCCTTAAATATACAACAGTACTTCTGGTCAGAACTGAATGCAAGAATCTCCAAGTTTTTATTCTCATAGTCGTATACCACATGTTCTTAGTTGAATATGCGTCGACCACTGGTACAGGTGAAAGGTGACAAAACCTGAGCTACACGTGCAACTGGATTTTAATCTCAGCGTCCCCCAAGTTCGCAATACAACACTCCTCCATCGCCCAAGCAGCTGATTTTGATAGTTTGCCACCATTCTCCGAGACTCCGAATGTCAGAACCTTCCACTGAAACCACGTTTATAAGCTCAAGGACCCCGTTCTAACACCGGTTTCTCTATGGTGAAAGACTGGCTCGCAGTTAGCTCTCTCCTGCTGAACATCACCTGTGGGCTGACTTTGCTTCTGCAACGAGAATGCTTACACTCTCCTCGTGGACATTTAATTACATTCCAAACTGCACACTTAGTTCTCGCCGCACTCTCAGATCCACAATGCGTTTGCTCGCCGCCTTCCACACTCCTCTATTCTTCTACTCCCGATCGTCTTCCACTTGAGTTCATTTGTCTAAGGATTGAATCTATTAGGTGAATTTTCAGTTTGTTTTTAATTTTTGAATGAAATTTTCTCTTATTCTTTAGAGTTACAATAAGAATATGCTTTTACCACAAATCAAAAATTCATAACTGAATCCACAAGAAAGCTTGACTTAAATCCGCCCCTAGATGTTAACATTTCAAGGTCACCACAAATCCGTATTGAATACCATCATCAGGTCTATATAGATTAGATATTCTAAAAATAAATGACTAACCTGACTAATCTCAAATTTTGAAGATATGTAATCTCAAAACTAGACTGCGGATTAATTTACTTGTCAAATTAGCAAATGGTTGGAACATAAGAACATTCAAGTGCCGCTGCACCACACCTTACACTATTCAATACATCTCATCAATTTGAATACTGTGTTTATATTTCAAAAGAGATGCTAAAAATAATAATGTCATTGCCGTTGCATACACATTTTGTATCGCCTTTCATTGCTAGTGCAAAGTTGATACAAACGCCCAAAAATGACCATTAACAAGACATTTGAACCTACATTTTGCCCCAAAAACCATCACATGCATCTCAAAAGCTAGCACTCTATTGGGAGAAGTACAAATTCTCATGAAAAAAATTAAACTGGTTTACTTTGTCATTGAGCTGCAATTTGTGAACATAATTGCATTGAGGTGCTATTTGTGAACAGAATTTTGTCACATCTCGATCTAGATATAGACTATGTGATCTATACCATCGATAATGTTATCAATGAGATTATAATCATAGAAATGTTATGGTATCTCAAAAATATTGAAGGTCAAACCTATATCAACAACATGCGTGCGTTCAAATTTGATATTGATATGAATAACTATTCTAGGGCGATCAAGATTTGATCACATACCACATCACAATAAAATATGTTGCATTGGGTTCAAGTCTCAAGCAGAATGCGTTTGCACTTCAGATAACCAAGTAGATTGCAATGGGTTCCAAGTTTGATGGAATGAATGATTTGAAGATCGCTACATTTTTATGCATCAAATGCATTGCCAACTTCCATATCATTATTAGAATACTTCAAATGTTATAGACTTTTTTGATTGCATATATCCATGTTTGGATTTGTTTAGCGTTGTTAGCTCTACAATTCAAATCTCATTTCAATACTCTTTCACGCATCTCATACTGTATTGATATAGTTTAAATATTTTTTAAAAAAATTATTTGACGTATACTTTCTCGATTGGAGGAATTAATTGATCAATGCATGTGACGAGGCTCAAAACATGAATGAACATGTTGTTGTTGTCATCATGAGGTTGCAATAATGATTCCTTGATGTGTGTGATGTCTTCTCTACCAATTGAACATTCGGTTGCATGAATGATACTTATAGTTCGATGATGAGGCATCGTATAGGACATTGATATTCATGAATTTGCACCTTCGTCGACATAAAATGTGAATTTTTGACATGAAGTTGACTTGTCTATAGATATCTGCCATGTTTATTGCCACAAGCTGACTTAATAACAATTGCCAGGATATCAATGCCCACTATTTTTCAATTCTAGTAGAATATTCTCGCCGTGCATCTCAATATGAGAGTCACGTCTTATGAATTTTAAATGACATCACAAAAAGCATCACAAATACCAAACACATGATGATGCATCTCCAATGTCATAACCTAACGTTCAACCAACAACAAAGAAACATTCAACTATTGATAGCTTATTCAATGCTCATCATTTCTTGCAACTTTGAAGTTGATAATCTAAATGAGTCCATTCGTGACATTTGCAAAACTAGTTGGATCCTTACATTGATATCATAGAACTCATTAATTATCTTGGACATTTTGCTTTGATGACGATTAATTGCCTGATTGAATCAAATCAATTGTTACTTATTCATTGCGTTCTTGCAACTTCGACGTTGATAATCTAAATGAGTCTACTCGTGACATTCGTAAAACTAGTTGGATCCTTACATTGATATCATAGAACTCATTAATAATCTTGGTCATTTTGCTTTGATAACGATTAATTGCCTGATTAAATCAAATCAATTGTTACTTATTCATTGCTTTACTTATTTTTGACATCGTTTATAAATATATGGATTTTGTCATCATGCAAGATGAATGAGACTTTAGTAGAGACCTTGACTTTATACCAGTTTAGCCGATTCAACTAGTGAAGCTTAAAGTTCATGATATCATAGGTCTTATCATCCAACATAAGTCTTGACTCAACTGTAATTGGTTTTTTGACATATAAATATCAACAAGATTGAAATCCAATCTGAAGAGATTTGCGCCACGTCCAAAAATGATACATTTTTTTATGAAGCCATCAATTTTTGTGATCATCATTATTTATTTGACAATGCATGGACAATATACTTTTTTTTCAGGCCGTTTCAAACTTCTTAACTACTTCTTTGCTTGCCTGATTTTTCCTTTATCCAACATATCACATGTTAAGAGTAAATAGTTGATTTTAAAATTTTGCAAATATGTATTCAACATGTCATTAATTGATATTTCTCTAAATTAATTTTTCCAATGCAAAAAATATGACATTATGTCAGAACTCATTACATGTGGCATTTTATTAACAAATGCCAACTTTGCCACAATTAAAATTGAGCCAATGTCACAATTAAACTTCTTTAAAAATACTCTTTAATTGCAGTTTTGGCTCTACAACGTAAATCTGTTAAATTTTGCGAATACTGCATAAAATTCACAAAGTGCATGGCTGATCAGTAAAGCAATTGCAACGTGTTAACATCTCAATTGTTCAACATTCAGTTTTTACACATATCAACTATTCGATGCCAACAATAATATCAAATTGCGGGTTGTCATTTTTGAAGTGCATGGTGAACCATGTGTGTGATATTGATACGCGTACCCAATTGTTTGATGTCCAGTTACTAGCTTTTGTATATCCACATCTCAATCTACTATCTGCTGTCATTCAATCTTTATTTTTTCATCTAACATGATTTATTTCATCCTCTCTCTTTGCTTGTCAGATTTTTCTTTCTATGAACTATTTCTTCAAACCATTTTTTGTGTTACACTCATTTTTTCTTTTTACTTCATCACTCATATTAGACAATTTGAATATTTGAAATTACCGAGTTTTTTTTCTTATCAATCAAAGTTCAGCGTTTGCTAATTGAAGTACTGCAACCTAAAACTTGTTGCTTTTCTTCCCTACACATCATTTTGACCTTGCAATGACTGTTAGTACATTCATAATTAACTATCAATTTATTAGTGCACAAATTGAAGTTTTTTTCATCCAGCTTTTTCCATCAATAATAGTGAGAAAATTGTGTATAATCAAGCTTACATCGTTTCTCGTTTGAGTAGGTGAATATTCATCTTTGTACACGCTTCGCGTTAAGTTTATAATGACGCATCTCTTTACTATTTTATCATGTTTTGAACCAGGTTTTACCAATTTAATTTCCACATTGTGGGTGTCTGATCATAGCTTTTGTTGAACATCATACTTTTTTTTTAATTTTGCACTTGCATGCACAAGCAGATTAGGTGTTCTTATGTTCTCTTTGAATCGCAAATTGAGATATTTACTTTTGAAATCTATAATGTGAAAGTAATCGATGATCTTGTTGGTAATTTGTTTTTCAAACTAGAGCCGGATGAAGACGACAATGCAATGGAATTGAATTGAAGATGAATGCTATGAAGATGTTCAAATTGGAAGTCAACAAGGAAGTTTGCAAGTATATTGTTACAATAAATATACATTGCAATTTTAATTGTCAACTAATCGCACAAAAACGTTTTTTTAGGCAGTATCATTCAGCCTAAACAAAAAACTTGTTTTTTACTTTAGGCAAAATGATACTTTTAGTATCCAAGATTGCAATTGTACCAATAACACTTAATTGATCGAGATAATTAACCATATGATTGGCGGTTTTTTCTGGATAATGCTAATCATTTCATTACAAGTGATTTTGAAAATGTTATGCAAGTTGTCCGTATGAGTGTTCATTGTTGGCCATTGAGTGTTCAACTGTTGTTGGATCTCTAAATTTGAGTGTCATCTTCAAGCAAAAATTTGTCAAAATTTGACAATTTCAAACGTGACATTTTTCAATGATTCATGGGATCCAATCCAATCAATCAAAAAACACAATTTGATTCAATTTGTAATGTTAAAGAATTTGAATGAAGGCTTTACAAGAATCATTGCAAACACATGTGTGATCAGATCCGCGTTGAGTTTAACTCCGATTAAGGAGTATATTTAGATTATAGCTATTTATAGCTAGCTATGTCGCTGACTTTGGGTGTAAATATAACCACAAGGCTTCTACTCGAGTGTGCATTGTGTATTCAGTTGTAAGTAAATCTTCTCGAGTGCTCCAGCCGTGTACGTAACCCTTGAGTATTAATCATGTTATATGAGTGTTTCGTGTCTTTGTACATGGCTTGAATGACTCTTGGTTTTACATTAAGAATCCGACTTCTCTGTTGTGAAATGAAAAGAAGACAATTGCCAAACAAATTTGCACAACCTGTTTTTTACCGACATCTTGCACTCGCGGAAGTATGGTTTTTTAAATGCGTTATTTTGATGATTTCAATACAAAAATGTGATACACAAATGAGTCTCAATTGAACAAATTTGCCTCTACAACATGAAGATTCTTGCAAATTAGAATTAATTAGATTTTTGTGGTTGAATTGCTATGTTATGCTTCACTCCTCTTTGTCTTGCTGTCACAATAAATAAGTTGAATGCAAAACGAGAAGTAGTTTAGTCTAAGCATTAATACAAAAATTGGTATGTGTCAGTCAATTGTTGTGTTAGATTGACTAGATTCACACTTTCTAGAAGTTAAATTGAGCAATGCCATTGTAATCCACGACGAAAGAATGTAATTATTCCAACCAAGCAAACATATATACTGCATTGTTTTCAAAATGATGTAAGTGATTGGAGGAAAAATCCCTAGATCTATGTTTTTGAGCAGATTATGAATAGAAATCAAAGTAAAGCATAATCACCTGATAAATGTAATTTCTGAAAAAAAAAACTACATATATCGCAAGATTTTCTAAAACTTTAATGTCAACATATTATGATAATGAAATTGAGTTTTTCTCTAATATCAAGATTGAAGACGGATGATGTCACTCATCTTTGACTCAGTGTTTAAGGAGTAATACAATTCACGTCTTGTGAATTGTGGAAATTGACACTATTTATTTGAAATTTAATATTTCTAATATAAATAAGAACCTAAAACTCATTTTGTTAATGGAAAAGCATTTTGCACTTTGAATATACTCACTAAAATGATCATGTGGCTTATTTAGTAAGACCGATTGTTGTATGTGTGAAATACTATTAGAAATAGCCAAGGAGTTGATCATGGTTAGTATAGGTATAACTAAATTTAGCTAGTTATAACTAGATTTAGCTAATTATAACTAATTATATCTAGTTATGACTAAATTTAGCTATGATATATATAATTGATGAAATAATTAGAAAATTTTTAGAAGATTTGAGTGAACACTACTATTTTTTCTTGTATTAAAGTCTAGATTCAAAGAGATTAGATTTTGACTACATAATTAGTTTTGGTTGTTCTGACTAGATAAAGTAGACTTCATTGATTAGACTAAGTCTAAAGTTGATTTAGTGTCAAATGAAATTTTAAGAACTTTGAAATTCTCAAATGATATGTCATCACCACAATCTAAGGTCAAAAAAAGCTTCTAGAATGTTTAGGTAGACCACTTACATGCTACCATGTATTGAAAATTAGTCAAACATACTTAGCTTTATCTTTGTAAGAGTAAATTAGATGATACTTATAATTTGTCAATGTGATAATTTCTCAAGTAGTATAAGTAGAGAGTTAGAGAATAGACTGTCAAAGAAGTTTTGAGAGTTCATTATGTGGGTACTTGTTTCATCGCTTTAAGCTTGAGATACACTATTTCTTTTAAAATATTTATGAGTGTTTTCAATTGAATAATGAGCGGAAACTTTGTATGAGAAAGTGTTTGAAACACGGTCGAATTGGAAATCTTTACCTTCTAGAATTACGATGAGTTTCCACAAAGCCATTTGAGATAAACTTAGATGAAAGTCAAATCAAAAGTCATAGTTCATGGATTCTTTTAAATTCTCGTTAGATGTTGATGGCTTTAGGTGTTTGATGAACATATAATTAGGGGGACACCTAAATTAGCCGCAATTGAACAACTGCCATGCCAGTCGTTAGAGTGAAATAAGCTCAAAATTTTATGATTTCAAGACTGTCACAAAAGTTTTACAGCACAAATGACATTTTTCAAATATGTTGGATGTCACAATAAACCAAAAGTTGGCAAAATTGACAAATGCCACTATTATTAAGTTCTGACTTATGCGTTCAATTAAACAATAAAATACAAATATCCTAGTGTTTTAACTCCTTTAATGGTGATGCTAATTTTTTTTGGAATTTGTGTACTATTTCCTTGAGATTAGAGCCTAATCATTGTTTACATGCCTAATCTACATAGGTACATCCATCATACATTCAACTTCCATTGTTCTATCATGAGCAAGTCTCAGAAAATAAAGCTAAAAATTTAGTTCAAAAGAAAGTTGTGAAGAAAAAGTCGTCACATAGAGGGAAAAAATGAATTGCATAAAGTGTAGATGGTGACTTGCTAGGCGATGATTGGTATTCAGTAAAGTTCCTGCCCGGTTGAGGCTCTCGGAGTTCTTGTGCTGCGAGGATGTAGTGTTGGAGATCTAGCTACGAGACATACATTCCCTACACTAAAATATGAGATTTGGAACCAGCTTCGAGATTTTCACCTCCTTTCGGTAGGTTTGGCTTGCGTATGAGTTGGATTTTAGTTTAATAATGCATCAGTCATTCTTAGAAATCTTTGCATGTGGAATTTTTTCTCTTCAAGTATCTATTTTAAGTTTTTTTGATGTAGGTCAATAAGAGGAGTTGTAAGAAAGACATTATTGAGTTTTAGTTGTTATAGTAACCACAATTTCAATATATATATATATATATATATATATATATGGAGCCATACAAAGAAATGTAAATACTAAAATTTATTAGATACACATTTCTTGGAAGATTATTTCATTGTTCTCAAACATCTAACAAAAATCATTCTTGTAGTCAAGCACAAGACCACTTTAAAAATGTATTTCATGAAGATATCAATCCATAGTTTAAGCAATGTTTGAATGTCTATGAAGATGACAATGGTACTTACATAATCATGACTAGAACATGTCAAGTTTATGAAACAATGTAGATTGCTCAAATGTTAATCACAATGATAAATCATATGAGAGATGAATTTCTTTCTTGACTTCAATTTTTGACGAGATTATGGACATCTTCTTTATTGACAAGTAACTATCACATTGATATGGATTTCATAAGTTATTGAGTAGTGCCTACATACATTCAATAATGTATGCAAGATTGGAAAATTTAGATAACTCTGAACTATTAAGAGATTTTGTTTTATATTAAACAATGAAATGATGACAAATATACAAAAGATTTTGTAAATAATCAGATCATTTTGTATATAAGTATATACATAACACTCAATTGAGTGAGTAATGGCTTACAAAATACATAAGATGTATGTCTTGAATTCAAACTAAGATATTACATATGATAGCAAAAATCATAATTTGGAAAGTAGATTTTAGCATGAAGATATACAACTCTGAAAGAAAAAAATTCAATCAAGCTGAATTCTTTGCTTATTTTTTTTTAATATTTAAAATTCTGAGTTGGATGAAATTGTTATAAATAAATAGAAATTTATTTTAAAATTAAAATACATGTCTAGTTTTTTATTACATCATTTTATCAATATTATAAAATTTTGAATATCACCTGATAAGTAAGTGCATCTGTTCATTTAATTGCTTACAAGTGGATGTAATTTTATCAAGTTTTCATAAACATACGGAGTAAAAGTTTCAAGATATCAAACATGTGATCAAAAAGAAAAAATATACAAACTATCAAATAAACATGTTAAATATAGAAGTGCAAATTTTCAAATCTATTATAGTGTATGAAGAACTAGATAAAATTTCATTAGATACATCCAGATAATTATTCAACACAATATTCAAAAACATCCTCGTCATTATAATTTTTCCAACATGGAAATTGCTTAACGTTTTTGAACAGGTACAGAAGAATGACTGCGCTGATAATGTCCTAAAGGCCAACTGATTACGGATATTTTACCTATGTCAAATATCCGTAACTGATGTTTTTGTGAATATAAGATCAATTTTCAGAGTTTTTATTGGACCGCCCATATAACCCCTTTGTACCCTACATCTTTTACTCTATTCTCTCTATCTCAATAGAAAACCTCATAGGATACTTCCCATTGCAAAAGCAGAGCATACTGGAGCTACTTATCCATCTCTTTATGACTTGCAATGACACTGATCTTTGAACATACGCAATCAAACGTCACCTGTGAACAACAATTGTGGTCGTTATGCGAATTGTTTTGAAAAAAGTCTCTCAAGATGCAAACAACAGATACCTGATACGAGAACATCATAAAGAGGAAAAATAGGGAACCAATCAATTTTAACTTTTAACGCTTTTCCACATATGATTGAGATTCATACAGTTTCTCATGTGTTGAATAAACAAAACAAAGTATAAAAAATAATGGACATACTCTATCTATCACACATATTTTGTCCACAAAAAGGTCTCGGTTTGGATTGCAGAATCCCATATGTTCTGAACGTAAAAAACATGTGCCTGGGATAATTCCCCACGAGAGGGCTGCTAGGGTCAAGTGAATGGCGATGAAGCAATCCTGTTAAGAGTCCAGTCTAAAAACAAGAGCTATTTCGCTGCAGGGAGAGTTCAATGTCCTCTCTTTGAAGTACTCCGTTGTTCAATAAGAGAGAGTGCCTGAACCACAAGGAATCCAAGTCCACATCGAGCCTAGTGGATATCTGACAGCTGATCGTGATTGAGCCGTCCCAGATCAAATGACCGGGAGAAAGACAAGTAGAGAGAACAGATCACATGGAGGAGTCTCAAGGGGTGGGCTACTTCGACAATTTGGACAATTCAGATCTGCGTGGATCTGAATTGTCAAGCTTGATAACTTCGATCAGATCAGATCTACCACTGCACGCACCATTTTCTCGTCCTCGCATAGCTGGATCCAACTCTGATCAGAGTTGGATGCAGCTATGCGGGTCAAGGCCATGGTCACGAGTCCCATGAACGCGTGACCATGGCTATGATCACAGCTGCTAATGGGACAACATCCCATGAGCTGAAGTCGAAATCCGCGACGAAGAAATTCAGCCAAGCTTTTGACTTATGTGATGAAATTTGTGTTCTCGTTACAGAAGAGAAGGGCAACCACTTGCCTCGACCGCAAAGACTTCTCGCGAGGTCATTCATCGAGCTTCGCAGTGGGTTGGGATTCGTGCAGTCCCAGCAGCAGGATAACACAATGCGCTCCGCTCTGTTGCTCGCCGTCTGCACTGGAACATGCCGACCGGCGACCGGAATGCCTCCGGCCACGGGGAAGTGATTCTCAATCCTTCGGGTACGAGCGAGCGAGCTTAGTTCCACTGAGGTCCGAGGGAATAAATGTCTGTGCATCCGTACGCATCCTCCTGCTCAGCACGAGTACGGCAACATCCGACAGTATTATAATGGGTGAAAATAATAGGCCTGAACCTTCAATTTCATGATGAGGGGCTACGACCCCAGCACAGGCTTCCATGCCACACCTACCTGCTACTCATTACCGTTACCAGGCAGGCTTCAGCTTGTTGTTGTGAGTGACAGTAGGTTTTGATTTTGCCTTTCCGCACAGTTCTTGTCACTCACTATGTGGAAAAACATTCCGTCTAGAGATGGCGATGTTCAACCGATGGTCAGCATGACGAATTGTTAATTTGGTTCATATTCAAGCTCCCACAGAGCGAATCTCATGTGGACAGGGGTCACTGGATTTGTAGTTTGACGAAGATTTGCGAGAAAGTGGTCACTGTGGGATATTTGCAGGCGCTTATAACTGTTTATTAGGAGATTTGAGATACATCTTTGTGAAATAGAATTGTGACCAAATAATAGAGCGATACAGGAATCTACGAACTCGTATGATATCATTGGTAACATGTGAGAAGTCCCAGAACATGACCTTTAGAATTATATACTATTGTATTTATACTCGAACTATCTACTGTACATTGTTAAATTATACTGGTTATTTTTTGGTCAGAGGGAAACAATATGTTACACAATAAATTCTGATTTTATTTAATCTTTGACTTTACTGACATGACAGGACATGGTATTGTCCAGTCTCCCTCTCCAACACAATAAAGTCAACCCTCTTTACAGGAACATCCGGCAGGCAGGTGGCGGCCTTCTGGTTCGCTGCTACACTTATCTGCGCCCATTTGTAAGACTTCGAATACCCTGTCCTGAGAACAACAACAATAAGATGAACACATCTTCGAACTTCTCCACCAACACCGATCAAGTACATCTTACCCTCACAATCAATCAATGCAAAATTACAAAATGCCATTATTGAGAAAAATGGAAATCACCTTATGTTTGAAAAATCTCGTCCTTGAGGAGATATGAGTCAAACGCAAGGAGACAAGCGCAAGGAAACATCACTCCCATTGTGCTAATCTCCCTTCCATGTCGCCACCATTCTGTTTTAGGGTTTGTGTGCTTGCTGCTTGTGTAATGGTGGCAAATCCTTTCCTCTGCCAGTTTAGAATGCATGGAGGGGAGTCAACCGGGAAGTTGTTCTCTCCTCAGATCTCGACACCACCGCCATAACTGAGGGTCTGATGTGAGGCAATTGAGAGATAGGGTGAGCTTTGGCAGTCTCCAAGAGGCGGGCAGTTCGGACGGAATGTTGGTGGTGATAGGCGAGAGTCATGAGATGCTGCTCATGTACCCCCAGAACCATCGCTAGTTTAGAATGTTGAGCAGAGGAGGAGAGTTAGTGCCGATGGTATTTGCTCAACGGTGACCGAGACGACCGCCATATGATCCTGATCTCCAGCTTTGGAATGATCCAGAACGATAGATTTGGTGGGCTTGACCACAATGTCCTGGAGGGTTGGGGAGGGAGAGATGGTTCCGGGCCCACTGACATGCATCTGTGCTGGTGCTGGTGGTGGCAGTGAAAAGAAACAAGTTCTTCCTGGCGACTGACGGGATGACGATTCTGTTCCCCCGGGCTTTTACAAGTCGAGTTATGAGCTCGGAGTCTTTCGTGACAGCCTTCCCGTCTCGGCTTTCAAGCCAACAAGGGCATCTGCTCACTTCAGTGCAAAATGTGTTAGGTCTGGATGACAAGGGGCTCCAGTATTAGCTTCCAGAGGAGGTCACGAGAAGGGTGAGAGAAAACTTTGGAGGTGGTTTGCTCGCATTGAATATATACACTGCAAAGTGCCTGTCGCCATCAACTGTCGATCGATCGATAGCTTGTTATGCAGCTGAGGGCGTTTCCGGCTATCCTGGCTATTCTCGATGTACAGTATGGACAGACGATCGACTCATAAAGAACAAGTCCAGAGCATCCAGGACAGGTCCATGATGGCCCGCCACACAATGTGCAGCAGAAAGGCGACCCTTTATGGATGATGATTCAATGTAAACTGGTAGCATTTTTCTGGGTGCGGCATAACATCTGGACAATTCATATTCATATTCAGAGATTCTGAATCAGACTCCTGTGGGGACCATCATGGCTGCTTAGATTGCTGATTGGAATGAGGGACAACGACCCGCAGAATTGAAAGCCTGCTCCTGGTGTAACCCGTTCGTACCTCGATGCGGGAACTATTAGTTCCGTAAGCAACAACTGAATGTCAGCCATGTGGATTTTATGGAATAAACTACAGGGATGTAGAAAGGCTTCGACAGAAGTTAGCTCTCAGAGAAGTACGATCCACGGTGCATGAGAACCCACAAGAATCCTCAGGAGATAAATGTGCAGAAGAAGGCAGCGATTGAAATTCGGTCTTCTGGTCCGCAGCGAGGTGCAGTAGACTCAAGGCTAACTCAAAAGTTTCGCATTTCCAAACAGTGACGCATGTGCGGGTATAACTACTTCGCTGGAATCTGCGCTTCGTTCCGAGAGAGGACCAAGTTATAAATACCGAATTTTGGTTCTGCATTCAACGACTGAAAGCTGGTCATCTGACTCGAATGCGCTATAGTGCACACAAAGCTTACACAAAAAAGTTCCATCATTCGAAAAGTCTCATGAGCCGAGCCGAGCCGAGCCGGGCAGCAAGATACGAGGTGGCCTTCAAGGATTGGCCTCACTCCGAGCGCTTCTTGCGCACGTAATGCTTCCTTGGAGTCGAGGTGGAAAGTGACACGGATGAAGTGGAATCAGAACTGAGTCCCCAGGTCTGGGTGTGGGCAAAAGGCCCTGAGTTCGAGTTCGAGAACTGGAGGCTTTTAAAAACCTCTCCGCCGTGTCAAGCGAGGAAGTGATCGTACCCCAAGCAACGGAGGGTCGATCATGGGGTAGGTAGGATTGAGCTGCACTGTTTATAAAGCTCCACAAAAGTCACCTAATCCTTTTACAAATGATGGACTGCGCTCGTAGCTTCCCTGATGTTGCGCCAGCATTCATGGATTCTTTTTCCAGCTTTGCTGGACCTCGAAGCATTGGTGTCATCGGTCGAGGTGGAAACCCCATGCTCGCGCGGGCCATGTACAATCCGAGAGCCCATCCTTCGCCAAGCCTACACGATCAGCAACAGAGGTCTCGTCCATCCGACACTGAGTCCTGTTCCAGCTCTAGATCTGGGTGCACTTGTTCCAGACCATGTTTGATGCAGGGACCACTTACCCAACACTGACCGGAGATCTGGGGCAATGTTGGAAAGTGGAGTGCACTTATTCCAGATATTTCATACAGCTTTTGTGCGGTTTAGTATTGATTGGCATTTCTCCCACAAAAATAACTGGCAGAGTGCCAGCGAGCCAATGTCTGCTCGGCACAGGGTTCCAAGTCCACTCACACCAGATATTGCTGGACGCAGCGGCTTGTGCTCTAGGTTCAACATTTAGCTACACACAATCTCGAAATGTGGATCGAGTGCGTTCCGCAATAACTCAAGATTTTTGGCCGCAGCACATTCCTTGCGGCTGCTGGAGAATCAAATTCGTCCACTTGCATCTGGACACTTGGAATCGAAGCGAATACTCGAACCGAGCATCAGGTTTCGAAGCGGGTTCGCCTTCAATCAACTGGCTGAAAAACAGGTGCCTTTGCTCCTGCACTAATCGAAATCACAGCCGTGGCACAAGTGTCGGATGCAGAACTCGAGGTCCACTTAGTCGTACGAGACCTCGCATTATTGCCGTCAAACTCGATGCATCTCTAAACACTATCTGACTCAAGCCTATAGCATCATACTCCCTGCGATTTCACTCCCCATCTCCCCCCCTGGTATGGGCGCTATCCCTTGACTAGATTTGAACACTCTGGCCATGGCAGGTCCTACTTCACACACAGTGTCTGCCCCTAGCGCTCTGTCGGGTAGACTGTGATCCCGGCCTTCGTTTCAACTTGCCACGGTGAGTGAGAATGATGATTAGTAGTCCAGATGTGATCTCGAGCGAAGACCAGGTCTGCTAATGAAGCTCACAGCGACTGGCTGTGATAGGGCGAATAATTGCAATGACCTACATGAAGACTGATGGCAGTGCTACTTTAGATGGTTAGCTCGAAGACCAGGTTGACACTCTTAGGCAGAATTCACACAAAGCTGGAGTCGTACGACGATCGTACGAGAAGGTCTACCTACAAGGAACCGTTACGAGGAGTCAGTGTTTAATGATTCGTGCGCAGAAATTGCTGGGAGCTGCTCTGGGTTCACAAAAAAACGAAAAGTAAAGAGGAAAAATTCTTGTCTATGGAAGGCGCCTGATTCTGGTCTACAACTTGGGAGCCATTCGACTAGATGGGACTCATGGGAGCTGACGGAGGTCAACTTTACAGCATCGTAAGGACCAGCTCGCGTTGTAGTAGTAGACTCTCTCTCTCTCTCTCTCTCTCTCTCTCTCTCTGAACCTGCAGCTCTCACTCCCATGTCTAAGAAGCTTCTCAGCTTATCATCTCCACCACATGGCCCATCTAGCTCTGGGCTTGTGATAAAAGCTGTACTGTCACCACTCGAAAGCACAACAGTCATCGCTCACCAAGACTCAGAAGAGTATTTCCTGTCGGAATCGGCTCCCGACTTTTAAACCAGGTGTTGAGATCAGCAGAAACTGTTAATTTTCTAGTTATCTTGTGCCTCGATGATGTCTTTCGCTAGGCCATTTCCAGTCATAGCCCTCGTCAAACTCTGATTAGCCTACAGGGAAAACAGTGAACTTCAGGGTACTCGAGGGCGGGCATGTCCGTTTGGACCACCCTCAGTTACCTTTGGAATATCAGTCGTGCCTCCTGACACCAGAGCTTTCTTTCGAGCCAATTACATGTGTTCATGAGTGCATGCGGTTTTCATAAGTTTTTATAAGTGATGGGTCCACTGTTGCCTAAGCGCGTGATAAGATATTAGATATAAGATATAAGATATTAAGGTGGTAGCCTTTCTAGTCGACATCAATGTTCGATTCTTCTGCAATAGACTAGACTCGGCAGCAGACCCATGCTCGACCACGCTTCTCCGACCACGTACAGTCGGTTAGTTCGGTGCAGTCGTGTCTTCTGTTACGCAGTAACGAGACGTGCCCCGTTGACGGAGGGGAGGGAGGGAGGGAGGGAGGGAGGGATCGACCGTCGGGGCCTATGACAAAGCCTCTGCAGCCCAAATGAGCTCCGGAGATCGACCAGGTTGACTTTCATGGCGAGGTAGATGCTGTCCTGAAGAGTCGCAGAGGTTGCATCGTCTCAAATCCTCGGCTCCAGTGAGGACAGGACATCGTATACACAGCCGGGGATGGTTGAACAGAACGAGCGAGATCCGACGATGTCTGAGTCTGAATCTGAGTCTGAGTCTGTGCGGTGGCTGGCTGCGTCGCTCGAGCTCGTATGTCCAAATTCCCTGAGAGAGAGAGAGAGAGAGAGAGAGAGAGAGAGAGAGAGAGAGAGAGAGAGAGAAAGAGAGAGAGACTGACTACGGATCCGTGAGCTCGGACGGCAGGAGATTCGTCCTGGTGTGATCGCCGATCGGGGTTCTGGTACGTCCACGACCGATCTATTAAACCTCGGACGACGACCCGTACTCGACGATGAGAGGTGTTGGAATCTCTCCACGACAGAAACTCGGCACTCACTCGTCAACTTTCGCAACAGTGGGTCGGTGGTCGTCCGGCCATTGTTGCCACATGGGCCCAAATTATGACCAACCTCTTCGCCTTCGGCCTTCGGCCATGTTAATATTCTATCATTTATAATCCCCTGGTTTGCAGTTGGTTGCGCCTCCCAGACGATCGACGTCTGGACAGGACAATAATTGACGTCCACACCCGTCGCCCTCGACTCCATCCGTCACATTCGCTCCAGCTCCGGTCCCCAGCAAATGAAATGCAATCCGGGTACGAATGTGTGCGAGCGAGCGAGCAAAACCTGTACCCACGGGCCAGGAGTCTGGGCCCGGGGGTGGGTCGGGGGTCATTCGTTGCTGCTATCTATGCGTAACATCAACGACTTTCGGAGCCAATGAGCGCAGGGCAGTGGAGACGAGGGTGGTGGCGATCGCGATCGCGAGATTTAGGTGCGAGGAGGATCGGCTGCCCGACTGGCCGGCTGCTGCTGCTGCTGCTGCTTCGTCCTGGTGCTGTACGAAGGATGCTTTAGAACCTTCCAAAAGGTCAGCATCCCTCAGGAGGAGTAGGAGCAGGAGCTCCTATGGCCGAGCGTCGAGTTCAGAGGAGGTAGAGAGCAGGTGAAACGAATAGGCCGCAGTAATTGCCCCCTCCCCTCCCCTCCCCCCTCGGGTGGTGCTGGTGATGGTGGTGGTGATTCTTCTCCTGCGTTCGGCAAATTTGGTGCTGCTCCTGGTGGCGCAGACCTTTCGCATCGGATCACTCGCACACTCCCCTGCTGCCTGTCACAAGGGGCTGCAGCAGCAGATTGTCATCAGGTGCTTCATTTTGCTCGCACGGCGCTGGATTGTTGTCAGATGGTGCAACAGCGGCACTTTCTCGCCTTGGCATATTCTAGGCCGGGCTTGTCTACCACTTTTCATCGTCGTTATGCTCCCGAATGGGCCTGACAATTTTCATAAATATGGTTTTTCAAATATGCCATACATCTCACGGCCTTCATTACCCACACGGTACTGTCAGTGAAGTCTGCGTGAATTCAACAGCAGGTGAATAGGAATTCGTAATCGATTGTTGCTTTGTTTCTCTTTTGCAAGACGACATTCTTGCAGTATCCTCAAAAGCTGTGATGAGCGAGCGAAATCTCGTAAGCGATGCGTACTCCCTCCCGAACTGCTCAACTACATTTCTACTCCGACTGCAATGAAGAAGATCCGGCTGACAGAGCTAGTTTCCTCCGCTTTTCTATTTGTAATCGAGCAGCTATCAACTTTCCAGCCGCTGACATGAATAGGCATCATCACAATCGGGAGTAATCACTTCGGTGGACCACGAAGGACCGTGCGACTCAAGGAACGGACCTTCGGAGAGGACCAACGCATCAACGACCGAAGTAAACAATGAACTCTCAGTGTCCATCAACGGTGTCCGAAACATAGAGTCGGACTGGATTCAAGCGGCGCGTTGTTGAGAGAAAGAAGGGCCTTTGACAACACATTCATAATCAACGCATAGAAATGACATGAGAGCATTGGACAATGTGTTATGAAAAAGCAATTATGCAATTTTACAGCGCCACACTTTTACTGAATCAAAGCCGACAGCTGATAGTGTCGGGTCGATGACATAGACCTCTATGTGACAAAGAATACTATGCAGCCAAAAGGACGGCCCGTGCTTCTAAGGATCGGATGAGTCGCATCCGAGGGCACAATGAGGGGCTACTGCACACACCAACTAAACAGGAACCCTGAATTCTCCATGAAAACGATGCAGTGTCGTCGCTTGCTCGCTCGGAGGCACGAGAACTCTACATCCTGCAAGCAGAGCCCTCAAGAGCAGCGGGGAACTCCGTCGATCTTCCCAGAACCCCAGCCCCCATTAAAATTACGGCCCTGGCCCTCTCTCCATCCCTCCCACCCTCCTTCCTCTGCATAAAGTCCAATAATATTTACACAGATTCAAACGCTTTAGGTAGATGACTTTGTGGTGCTACCATCATTCGTCGCTCGTCGCTCCTCCTCCTCCTCCTTCTCCAGTCCCCGTGGGATCGACTCGATTCCTCTGCACTCCACGTCCAGGCAGCTCCGAGCGGGACAACATCCAGCCAATATATAACAAACGCATCATCAGGAGGGGGGCATTGCATGCTCGATGGGGGAGGGAGGTAAGCTATGCGACGTGCTCAGTCGCGGGATATATACGCGCTGGCGGAGAGGAATTCACAGCTTGATGGCCTGCTCGAAGCGCTCCATGACGGGGGCAGGGAGGCCGAGCAGGACGTTGATGCTCTTGCGCTGCGAGCCGTGCGAGAGGAAGAGTATAACCTCCTTGTCGGGCAGGGTGACGGGGCCGGTCTGCACGGGCTCGCCCCAGCCGAAGTCCGTGACGTGGAAGGGCAGCCGGGACCAGGTGGTGATGCACACGCTGGCGGTGAGCGCGGGGCGCGCACGCGTCATCTCGAAGAAGTCGATGGCCGATCGCATGTAGCCGTCGTCGATGAGCCGGATGGCGTCCTGCACGAGCCGGACGGAATGTGCGAGCGGCCGGTCGACGAGGTCCGCCGCCTCCGTCATGCAGAAGGTGAGCACGATGGCGTTGCCGACGTAACCCGCCGGAATCGGAGGCACGAATTTCTCGCGCCCGTTCACGGCGAAGTAGAGCCGCGTCTTCTGGCGCGGCTCCATCTGCAGCGCGCGCGTCCGCGCCCGCCAGACCAGCCCCGACAGCGCCTCGAAGGTGGTGCACTTCCGCCCCTCGACCCCCTCCTCGGCCTCGGCCGCCACCCTGCGCTTCAGCTCGTCCACGGCCTCGGGGCTGAAGGTGAACGACTTGTGCACAATGTTCTCGCTCGTGTCGAGGCGATTGTCGGGCGAGAGGTCCTCAATTTCCGCGAACTCGTGGTGCGGGAACTCGATTTTCGCCGGCGTCCTCGCCTGCAGCAGAGTGCGGTCGAACACCGGGCTGATCGTCATGCTCTTCCCCTGCGCCACCTCGCCCCACGCCTTGATGAACTCGTTCGCCGCAATTCCATCGAACATCGAGTGCTGCATGCTCAGCCCCAGCGACCATCCTCCGCATTTGAACTTTGTCACCTGCTCCGCGACACAGAGCGCACCACAGAGAAAACAATAAGTTCATGGTGATTTTTTCTCACGTTGCATGCCCGCAGCGATGGCCACCCCATCCCCACCATTCCATGGGCCCCACTGCAGAATTTCCGCCCTCAGTGCGACTCGGCAGGTCAAAGAGCCCGAGACGACAGCCGGGCGGACAATTCGATCGTCTCCTGCTCCGAAGAATCGGTCAATTTGGTCCGGATGAGGACTGGAGTCAACGTCGGGCTCCGGCGGATAGAGTGTGACGACTCAGGAGGTGAGCAACAAACGTGCAATCTCGCATGGGCATGGAGGAATCTAATACTGCTGCCGACCACGAGTGGTTTCGCATGGAGAGAATCAGGGCACATCGAGCACCGAGAGGCGACTCGGAGTGCATGCTCGGCTGCAGAGTCTCTCGCCCAGAGGGCCACGAGCGGGCCCGCAGATTGGGTTTGCGGCTCAATTGAGAAGACGGCGGGCGCATTCGAGGAATCTAGAGTGCAGCCTACGGATCGGAGAGACTAGGTTTCGTGAATCGTCAGAGGAATTTCGCAAGATTCTATTCTAAACAGAGTCGAGCCTAGAGAAATTGAGGCCAGCAGAGGCAACGCACCTGAACGACCACGAGTGGGGTGTCCAAGATGTTGGTGGCGCCGGGAACTTCGTACAGCAGCTGCGCGAGGCGGTCGTCGGGCTTGCCGATGTCGCCCAAGTCCGCCAAGTCGGCGTTGGCGATGGCCTCCACGAAGCAGACGCCGTCGTTGTTGTAATTCACGATCAGCTTCATCTCGGGGCTGAGCGCCAGGCGACCGGCCAGAGGCCAGTAGGTGTCGAGCACCTGGGCCAGAGACGTCTTGAGCACCTCGCTCACATCCTCCTTCTTCTCAGGCTTCGCCTCGAACAGGTACACGGTCTTCACGAGCATGGCCACATTTTGATCGAGGTTGCTGAGATAGTAAGTCTGTGGCTCTATCTGTTCCCGAGGCAGAATGTACTCCGCCTTCCCTGTGGTAATGTCGAACCTGTCGCTCGACGCATCCGCCACCTTCGCAGCTGCAGCTTGCGATGGTGCTGGAGCTGGAGCTGGAGCTGGAGCAGTGGCAGTGGCAGGGGCCTTCACTGGAGCAGAGGGCTCGAGAGAAAGGGCCTTCAAGGGAGCAGCTGCGACATCGACTGAAGCTGGGGCCGCAGCTACTGCAACCTCCTCGGCGCCCATTCTGAAGATCCGAAGCCTTACGTGAGAAGGAGCACAATGCCGAAGAGAGTGTTGGGCTGGCTGCCTCTTTTGTCTGTCTGTCCACCAGGTGAGTCGTCCTCTCACCTGACTGGCGCTGGAGGTCGTGCTTCTAGCTCGAAGATGTGGAGGAGGGGAGGGAGGGAAGTAGGGAGGGAGAGAGAGAGAGGTGGAGAGGTGGAAGAGTGAGAGTGTGCGACTGCCTGACTTCTCCTGAATTAACACGAGCCAAGTCGTGAGACGGGGAGTGCAGCAGTTGTATCGGGAATGTGGGAAGGGAGTTCCGCTCGAGCTGAGGGGAGCTGAGGGGAGCTGAGGGCAGTGCAGGGCAGGGCAGGAGTCAGAGGAGAGGAGGAGAGATTGAGGAGTACTGCTGCTCAGCAGCTGCTGCAGGAGTCAGGAGTGCTCGAGTGGATGGTAAGTTGGCGGATGACGGCATTTGAAGAACGAAGCAAGGGGAGCTGAAATACAATTCGGGGAGCGGTGGAAATGCGCGACCAGCGCGGGCGGGGGGCGTCGGGTCTCCGGGACTGACTCACTGACTCACTGAGATTCTGACACACTGACTGGCTCACTGGTTGGATAGATGGGCTGGAACGGACAAGACTAAGACATACGGGGGCAGCTGCGATCCCGGGAAGCAAAATGAGTTGACCGATTATCAAGGGACGCTGGCCATGGATGGTAGGCGGGTGGAGCTGGCATGGATGGCACTCTTGTCCGCTCCCTGGGGGTCTCCACCCGAACCCTCCTTTTCCCAAAGATGTAAAGTGCAGGAAAAGAAGCTCCACAATTTGCTCAAGCCTCGCAGCCGCATTCAATGTTGTACCCGGAAAAATATCGCTTCACGATGATGTATGTGACTTCCTTGGCATGCAGGCCAGGGCGACAAGCGCAAGTATGCACATTTTGGCCTCTGCTCGCTCGCAGATGTACCATCCCGTGCCCAACCTCCGGCACGGCCGGTGCAGGCCAGGCCAGGCTCGATCAGGCAGGCAGGCAGTCAGGCAGGCAATTGTAACTTTGCCATTGGCACTCTCCCTGCGCAGCCAGGCTCTGAGCGATGTACTCTCGAAGCTGACCGTCCCTAGCCGAGCCCCCAGCCAAGACAGCGACATCGGCCCCAATTCTTCTTCTACTGCTACTACTACTACTCTTCACAAGGCAGTAGTAGCATGTAGGACTCTATAGCCATTGACTACAAGCATGCCTGAAATCTTCCGAATCCCGACAGCAGAGTAGGGGATGGGATGGGGAGGCGGGCAGGCAGAAGGCAGGCAGGCAGGCATGCATGCAGCATTTGAGCATTGCAGCCATAGCCATCTATTGAAACTATCAATCTATTAATCTACAGATCGACTACAGATCTGTATCTAGATCCATTTAGGCCGAAACAAGGAGACGGGAGAAAGTGGGTACAGGTTCTTCATGACAGGCCATCTCAGCCAGCCCCTCCATGCATCAACTACTACCATCAAGACATCATTCTCATGATATGCTGCTTCTCGGGCGATCTACTCATTGCAAGACGGCCGCTCTAGTGGATGCTGCGAGTGCCGGGGTAAAATCTAGTATACGGTCTGGATGCTTAGGGGGGACGACGGGGGTAGCTCTAGGACCTTCTTCCTTCATCTACGTGCCTGACACTCTTTCATCAATGCGCCCAACGGCCTCTCATTAACTCCACCACTGCTCCTCGTGAGTCACCGGAAGAAAAAGGACGAGCTCGTGGTCCTCTACCCCACAAACCCCCGCCTCCCTCGTCGCAGTCGCCCGGTCCCGCTTATATATAGGCCCCTGCCTGTCGCTACTCCTGAGCTCTTCCTGCCCAACAATAGCAGGTGCTGCTAAATTCATGTTCTCCGAGCGCTTCGCAACATCCTTCAGGTGGGCCGTCTCCAGTCGTCTCCAGTCGGGCCTATTTTGGGATTCGAACTCGTGACTTCCCGAGTCCTGCGAGCCCTCCCCGGTCTCCCGGTTCTCCCCGTTCCCCAGCGCTCGGTCGGTCCACCGACGCGAGCGCGCCTTCTGCTTATTCCGGTACGTCACCCGGTCGACAGAAATTCGTCACTCTCCGTCTCTGCCACCGCCTCTGCGACTCCGTGTGGTACCGGTCCGTGGCCCGCCGATACGAAGGAGCCGCGCCCTGTACTCTAGGACGGCCCTCGTACCCTCTCTGTACTGCGTATCCTTAACTCGTCGTTATCGTGCGAGTTTCCCTGACTGCGGTATTCCTGGCTCACGGCTCCCGACATTTGGATGTACTGCAGTTCATAGATATGATGGGAATGTGTGGCTGATTTATACACCTGGATGCTTCGAAGGAATTATGCCCAACAAATAAAACTGGAACAGGGCGAATCCTGCGAGTACAGTACCGACCCTATTAAAGCCACCCCCGATGGCCGTCTCGTTTCGTTTCTCAGTCGGGGAACCGAGTTCTGGTTATGAAGACACCTTATGAAGCGGGCTGCCCACCATTCACTGTAAGAAGATGAAAGCCTTGAAGAATGAATGAAAAGAAACGAATTAATTTTCACTCGTTTCTAAAACCGATATGATTTTTTAGATTGGGAATGGACAATCAGTATTACTTCCATGAAGCGCTCGGGAGCTAGGCTGATCGTCATGAAGCTCTCATGCACAATCATCAAATTCCATATTTTAATCGCTCATTCAAGTGAACAGACCCAACAGATCACAGGCAATGAATTTCGCCCTTTAAAACCATAAAGTGGTGGAATTCTTAGAAAAGTGGTTCATATAAAAAAACATCAACTGTGCATTATTCTCTAGCCTCGACGGCGTTTATAACTGACCGTGCACCACACCTGTCCCTGCCACTGCTTACGCAAACCCTGACCCAGTAGTCCCTTGCAGTCGACCACGACGACGTGGTTGAAAAGTTAACCGTCATCAAAGGTGTAAAACCGAAGCGACACAGTCGACGCCAGACGTAAATCGGACGTGTCATGTACCCAGTACAGCAGATTCAATACAAGCGTGTCCAAACCTCGGCTGTAATCTGCCCTTAAATTGCCACTCACAGTGAAGCTCGATTTGCTCGACAGAACCACCAGCACAGGTTGCACTTGTTCACGAGCAGGCAGCAAGGACCGACAAGATTCGCCAACTTCCGTCGACATTAGATCACAGTAATGGTGGCATTACCTGCTCGGTGTACATACCATCATGCCTACTGTACAGAGTGGGTACCGGGAATTTGAGACCGAGGTACGGTGGAAGAGTTCAGAAGCAAATGCGACGACGACGGGGTCGATTGCTTGGGACGGAGGTCAAATGAACTCGGGTCACGTGAACCCTGGTCTGGAGACACACGTCACCGCAGGGCTCGCGGGTGCCATGTCAGCAGGTCGGAGCCCGTGCCATCAATGCGCATGTGGCTCTAGTTCTCGACAAGAGGGGGCCCTCGGAGGCATGCTCTGCGCACCCTCCCGGTACAAGAACCGGGGGGCACGTTTCTTCGAGAAAAGGAGGGGGGCCGGCATTCGAGATGTCACACAATCCGGGCCCGTGCTCGGACTCGGAGCTTCGCAACGACGAGCTCGAGCGGAGCTGGAGTTGCGGCCCTTGCTGGTCATCCGGCTCCATGTCTCGGACGTAGCAAACAGACCAGGGGTTTGTACTCTTTCTCGAAAAAGGCCTGGGTCCAGATCCGATCAGAGCCTCATGAACAGTTAGTTATTTCCTCGATGTCGCGGGGCGAGGGGATTTCGGTTAATCTTGTGGGGTAGAATCTTTTTGGTTGCGTGTGAAGAGAAAGGATTGCTCGTAATTCTGATTTGTCCGCAACAGCCGAGGCCCTGTTGCAGGGCGTGGTAAAGGGAGTTTCGAAAGCGGAAAAGGTCGCGAGCGGGTCACCGGTGGGTCACACGGAGCCTCCTGGTGGCACTCTTTGTTGCTCGGAATTCATACCTTTGGCCTGTAGCTCGCCTGGAGACGAGATGTCACAGCTGTTCGTTGAGCTGATCGCTTTGTTGCCAGGGGCAAAGCAAGAGACGAAACAGTTATCCGGTGCACTTTACCGGAGCTTCACTTGATGATGGCTTCGGGTTTGACAAGTTGAATTGTCAACTCCTTGACATGTTCAATGTTTCGATTGCGCCTTCCGCCTATAGGAATGTGGCATCTGACGGGAACAGATTTGCGCTAGTTGATAAGTAGGAGCGACTGAAGCTGTCATGCATGAAACCTTGTGCCATCACATATCTTCCAGTTAAGCCCTGCCCATTGGTGCGTTGAACATCTTCATTACCCGAATCGTAATCCACGAAAGTCCAACGAACCGTACAGTTAACATTTCGGTCTATGCGTGCATCAAGGTTCTCGTCCGCCTTCATTCATACTCGATGCCCTTATCATGGGCCCTCCTAAATGGACGTGGGCGTGTAACAACAAATAAATTCTCACCAAATTTTCACACAAGGTTTAACCCTTTGTCGGAAACAGCTGACAATAGTTCCAAGATTTCCTTCTCCACGGGTTTCAAAAAGAGAGGAGGAAAACAAGAGCATCTCAAAGGTTTCCGAAATCCCCCAGCTGTTTCTAGGGGGTTTCTCTCCAACTGATTCTCGATTCGATGGAAGGATTAAACTACAAAATTCATGTTCCAAAGAAGATTATCTATTTCCAAAACATGTAGAATATAAAAGTGAGTCGAAATTGCCTCCAGTGAAGTGGGAGTGCAATTATCGAGAAAAGAATGTTTTTGGAGGAAGGGTGGAGCGAGAGCGGGAGATGGCATACCTTCTGATGAGGTGAAGTGAATGGAAGTCGACAGACAAAAGGCCCCGAAGATGCGTTCTTTCTTATTAGCAAATGGTCAAGACCCCCTCCCTCTCTATGACGGATGAATGATAGTGGAGTTCAAGGCCTTGAGGATTGAATGTTCTTGTAGTGCCGACTTCAGGCAGGACCCTGCGACTTGTAACTGGGTGAGGGGCTTCTCGGATTCCACGCAGCTGGAGAATGAGCTGCGAGGGCATATGATCGGCTGGTTAGTCAAGCAGGAACACGTTTAGCTTAAATGTCAATAATGAAAGCGATGCTTTCAAAAAAGCGCGCTGGATACAAAGCTTCAACTCGGGGACACATGAGATGAGAAGTTATTCTTCCGAGATTCAGCCATGAGCTTTTCTGTGTGCATTTATGGACATCTGTTGTGAAGTTCGAACATTCAACGCAAGGACTGTACTTGTGAACGGATATTTCGACACTGTTAAGTTCCCGGGTCCCGCAGGCGCAGCAACATGGCAGTGTGCATGTCGTCCAATTCCTGCGTCGCAATTCATGAAATGCTGAATATTAAAAAGTGTTCTAGTGCATGGATGTACCTATGATCGAGGTTCCATTAAAAAATTGGCCCTCGGGTCTAGGCTTCTTGCCACACGGAATGACCCCAGCCATGGAACTTTACCAACATGTTATTTCAACAATACGATATCATTCTTACACATTCTAAACTCATTTCTTGATATGGAACGTCACGCAGAGTACATCGGTATAAGTACATCATAATCAATATTAACAAATCAAGGACATCGAGAAGTATTATTTATGTCCGTTTCGCAAGTGTTGGTACGTGTGACTTTGTTTAGTGACGAAGATCTTCAGATTCCTGGCTATGTTACCGACGAAGACATTACGCAAGCCACAGATATTCCTCCCACTTCTTGCCCAGCTCCACGAGACAACATGAGACACGACGTGCCTCCTCAAGAACGAGGATCCAACCTTCGTCTAGAGGAAAGTACCAGCCAGCGTGTTCAAGACTGCGTCAGAGACGTCGAGAGACCAAGGTCCTACTCAAGTTCCACCCCGTCAAAGGTCCCGCAAGATCAAGTTTCTTGGCTCGATCACTAAGTTCATGATAGAGATTCTCACGCAACCCTAGAACGCCGCAAAGAACCGAGCTAAAGAAGAAACATCGCAAAATACAACACAGCAGAATCGGAGAACGGCGGACATGCAAAAAACAACAGGATCGGTGTGACTTAGACGATGGGACAACCCCTAGATCTTCGTTGGCTGCTTTTTGGACGTCCCTACGAACACTTGAACATAAGTGTCGGAGTGAAAACAAATGCTTCTCGCGCCTTGGGACTACTCAGGATACATCCAAACTCCACTTTCCGCCCAGAACTTTTGCTAAGATGCTGAAGTACATCAGAAACGTCAAGAAACGACACCTCGAAAACAATTTTGCCCAAAGAAATCGTTGTAAACTATGCCATCCAAGAATATTCTTCAAAATGTCGTTCTTCCGGACGAGATTAAGCATGGGGATAATATTTGTCATCTACTCAAGAAAAGTGTTAGGACACGGCTAGCTCCACGGGACTTTGCTCAAACGCAGCTATCATACGGACGTCAGTTTCTGCAGATAATCATTCTTCGAATTTGTAAATCGAAGAGCGCAGGATGTCTTTTCCAATAAGGAATAACCGAACATTCACCACTTCATTCATTCATTATTCATGGAGCTTTAGAGCTCGGGTGGAGCATTATACACCCGAAGACTTTTTCGGAAAGGCGAACCCTTGTGATGCGCGACGACCCCGGTCTTTGTGCAGTCTTCGGGTATATTTCTCGCCATCGTTGCGATTAGTCTCGTCTCGTCTGCTCAGTAGATAGCAATGAGGAGGAGCCGTGGAAAGGAAAAGAATGTAGACCACAAAAGGATTATCAAAAGGCGGAGTAAAGCCAACCATGGGGCCGCTTGCGGACACGACTCGCGGTGGCGCAACGCAAGGTTCCCTTTTGGATCGAAGCTTTAGAACGACCCACATGCATCCGAGAATTCCAAAAGCACCACCGAACTTACTCCCTCCCTCGCTTAGGAAGAATTTCATCAATGTTCCGGTCCACGTTAGGACCGTAAATTCTGCTTGACTACGCTCCCAAGAAATGATTTCAGGAAATTCATTTAAGGGGCCTTTTAATGATTTTCCTGAAATCTGGCAAACCCACACAACCCTCACATACCATTCGCATTGCAATATTGGTTCCTTCAATCACGAGCACTTGTTGTATCTCAAGGTTCAAAATCCTGCGAAAAAATACTTACTTCTAATTGCTCGAAGCCTTGTATTATTGGTTTCGTGAGAAGATTACAATGCGATGGATGTCTCAGATTCGAGCAAGATATCGTCAGAATTTAGGCTATTTGAATATTTGAAGGAAAATAATATTTGATTATTTTTTGATCCGTATTATAGACGAGTATGGGTTTAATTACACTTGCTTTGAAAATCAGGAAGACAGCCTCTTATATTTTTCCACGGCTTATAAAGAACATCTTACCCTCAGATTTGACGGCCAACTGAAAATTCCCCATTAAATAGTTTCCTCTGTTAACTCGACGTAAATAGTTTTTCCATCACTTGCAAAATGTTTCGTTTCTAGCAATATAAGGGAGAAGAACGATATTTTTCATAATGAGTGAAAACATATGTTTCATTACAGGGTATCTTGCTAGGAATAAAACAAGTGAGTGATGCAAAAACTGTATGCATCAAGTTACATATCATAAAAGGAAAAAACCATCTGAAAATCGGATCCATTACCAGTTCGATCACCGACTTCACATAAATATTTCGAATCTTGTTGTGTCAAAAGTTCAAAGGAAGTCTTTAGATTCTATACTTTTGTTGATGATTTGCAAACTGCTTTGGCATTGATAGATACGAATGGTGGGGGGAGTTGTTTAGAAAGTCGTTTCTTGCTGCGTACACACCATGTCGGTCCATCATGACACACTTGATAAGCAAATCGAAGTTATGGGATGGAACGAGCATACTCCATCACAAAACAAAAGTAATATGCACAATTCATAATTCTACAAAATCTGAAACGCTTGCATGCGTATCCACATCCACGTGCTCACAAGAATCAATTCGGATTCCAAAACTTAAATACAGATGATAAGTAGCAAGATTTTGTTTCGACTATATCGATTTTCGTTTTATGTATCTAAATTTATATTGTGGTACTTTATGGTAAATGATTCATCAAATTTGTTCACTAGATTCTGAATGCTTGAAAAATGTGATCAACTCTTTTGTATTGACAGAATAATCTACCAAAATTGAAATAAATTAAGTATTAAAAAATCACATATCCTAAATTATCATTGCTACATTTTTATGAATTTTTTGATTAAGAAAATTTATTCAATATTTCAATTTTAATTGAATATCTTCCTTCAAATGATAAGCTCATTTTTAACATTGATGTGAAGAAAATTTCATCGATCTATAATGTAGTACATGCCACATTTACCGATTTGAATTTGAAATATTAACAAAGCCTCTAAAGCTGCATATTCATAATTATCATAGCTTACACATAACCCACTTGAGAATTTTTGAATATTTACTTGTCAGGATACAAAGCAGAAAACATTTATTCTCCTGAACACGGGTTTGGTAATTCTTGTTGTATGAGCTCTTTATTTGAAGAGAGGTGATACCTAACTATTTTCATATCGCTATGCTATGATGACATCTACAGAAAAAAATATTCAAGGAATGTGCACGGACACACAATTTAGACTTTGTCTGAGTCATTGAGTCCACCGGTGTTTCAGGCACTAGAATGCTTATGATACTAAGGGGCTAGCCCATTAGTATCCTTGTCGGTTTGATGGCATCTTCTCATCTTTCTCATATCCACTTGCTCCTTGTAGCTAGCGTGAAAAGAATGCAAATCTACATCCTTAGATTGGTTGCATAATATCAAAGGGAGCAGATGGAGAACAAAAACGATGGGAAGAAACCAACCTGAACAATGAACAAAACAAACAGAGAATCAGGGGCTGGCGACGATAGTATGAGAATTATTAATATGATATAGCATCATCCTCATCAATGTAAAAGGGTGTGAACAATACAAAGGTCTTAGTCAACAGGATAGAAGCACTCGACGAAACGAGTCAAGACGAAACATTCAATCTGCACATGAAATGAATATTATGTAATATTATATCTCTTGCAGAATGATGCGAATTTCCGGCCGAGGTATAAGGTCGACATGCTGGGCCCGTCGCATCCATATCCTTTCTGCATCATTGGTCAACTGCTAGGTTTACATCTTCCCATGTTGCAAGAATTCCACATGTGACGGAATGTTTGTCACATATTTCAGGTTCGGACCAAATATAAAACTGTTCTTTTCCTTATATCATTCCAAACACAAAAGAGTTTCAACGAGAAAGCCAAATTCAAAATGTCCTACCTGGTTCAGCTGAATGACTTGACTTGACCAAAGCCTCGATGGTCTTTGGAATAGTCCCAGCCCAGCTTGGTGTCTTTTTATCACATTCCATGCACATGAAGATAAGATACGCCGCCGAGTCATGTCCTCGTTCACCGCCTTACCCCCTTTGCTCGCATGGACGTTTGCAACCAATGTCGACGTTTTTCAATAAAGGGCTTGCGAAAACGAGAAAAACAGCAACAACAGTTCCATGCACTCATCCAAAAATTTCATGGCCTTTAGCTCCGACAATTCACTTTTTTCTTATGCCCGTCGTCCTGCCCCGATCTGCTGCATACTGAAACCGTGTCTTTGTAGTACCCCGTAACTGGCATTTTTCGTGGACCTTCCCGTGGACCTTCGCAGTGCCAACCGCTTGGACTTGGGTCTGACTCTCTAGTGCATATTTCCTAAAGCTGCTCCAAAAGAAAGATTTTCCCGATCCAGCCACAATGAAAGAGCTAGCAGTATGTTGGACTCGCGACAGAAGAGTACGGTGGGTTCGTATGGGACCGATTTAGCTTTTAAACCCCTTTCGTTAGTCTTGTCTTAGTATTAATTACGAACAGCTGGGCAGCCGTAGAGCAAAATCAGACGGCAGCCACAAGTTTGAGAGAAGGAGGATCGGCCCGTGCTTCCAACCAAAATCTGAAGCTGTAGAGAGAGAGAGAGAGAGAGAGAGAGTGTGTGTGAAAGAGAAGACGACAATTCGAGCATGCCCTTACTGAGCTGCCTTCCTGCTGCCTGGGTTCGGATCATATCAAGGAGGTCGAGTGGGAAGTGAAGAGAATCGACGAGCAGCAAATGGATCTGTCTGCCTGTCTGTCTGGCTGTCTCGTCGATGCAGGAAGGTTTCATGGCATTCGGGAAGGGTTTGTCTCGATGGTGCAAGACATTCTCCTCTTCCGCACGCTTCCCTCATCATTCCTCTCGGACTCGGACGGGCATTGGCTCGACTCGGCACATTTATGTGACATCTTGTCGATGCAGCTTAAGTTGGAACCGAGCCAAGGGGCGAGTGAGGACCACGCGTTTAATCCTGGGGCATGAAGGCATGAGGGCACGAGGCCGACTTCATATTGCAGGATTTCGTGGAATCTTCTGAGCTTTGTCGCGTTTAGAGTTGCGGGTGCGCAGCCACGGGTCAACCGGTGGTGGCATATTCGAGGACCCTCGGAATCCGGAGAAAAAGCGCAATTTCGGCCTTCAAATCGAATTTGAGAATTGAGGCTAATTCCATCCTTTTGTCTGAATCGGATACTTATTTATTAAGGTCTGATCTTTTCGCGAGGCCGGGCCGACGAGGCTGCAAGTGGGCGGTCGCTGTAAGCGCCTGTCCTGGACCGAAAGACGTGAGCGGAAGATGCATGCAGATATAATCCATCCATCGACAGATAGATCTGCTTGGCCCACAGGCCGACGACGCCCCCAATCCTTCCTTCCTTCATTCCTTCCATCGTTGAACCCCGACGACGACAGCAGGCGGACGAGAAAGTGAAGAAAGTGCTCGACGTGGAGATTGGGTAGCATGACTGTGACGACACGGTGCACCATTCGGGAGCAGAAAGGGTGATCAAAAAGAGGAGGAGGAGGAGGAAGCCCGGGGAAGGCTTCGAGGGAGGGAGGGAGGGAGGGAAGCAGGTCGGCACCCTTTGCGGGCATGGCATGGAATGGTATGGCAGACCACAAAGCTCAGATCAGTTTGATTTCGATCCAATACACGGGGTCACGCTCAAATCTCTGGCCATTGCATGGAACGGGCCGAGGAAGGTGATTCAAATGATGAGCTTCTTCGGAACCTCATCACGACATTGCTCCTCGGGATGCCAAAGGTGCACTGCAGTGCGTGCATGTACTGGCCACTGGTCGTCGCGGGTCAAGTGTTCTGAGGGGCCGGCGGACTAGGATGTGATCGAGGTGCAGAGCTGAGAGGAACCCACCAAACTCTCTTCACTCATTCCTTCGATGAATTTGCAAACACGATACCCGGCAGCTAAAGTTGATGCATTCCATCACTACAGAGCGAGAAGCTCTGTGCAGGAGTATTGCGGTGCACTTGTGTTGTAATCGTGTGCACTGAGAAGTAATTGCGATTACCCTTCTGTTGTATCGTGTGCACGAGCCTCGACTAGCTTCGAAGGAATAAAGGCTTCCACCAGCAGGGCCGTCGGTGTGCAATCCGACCCAACTATTCAGCGACAGCAGCAATCGTCTACGAGTGAAGACCTACAACTGCCATGGAGCGGCTCACATGGAGAACATCATTGAGACTTTTGAGCTGAAACGGGCGTTATAGACAAGACATTTCCAAAAGAGAATACACTGGATCAAAACGAAAGTTGGCAACTTTACACCTTACTATTCCAACCCCTGAGCAGTAAATCGTGAGCTTTTCGGGTCTTGGAAAAGGGTTGAATCCTTCATGAGGTAGATTTCCGCTTTACTAATCAATAATGCTTGCGACCCGTCGGCTGTAACATCTATGCGAGATGTATGAACGATTACAAAAGTAGATATTCCATCCCAACCCCATAATTGTTATCTTGATGACACTTCCATGCAAGTTCTTTTAAACCCACTTTCGTCACAAAAGGAGAGGAGCAAGGCTGTCGTTACTTGCGTCCACGGCTACTCAAAGAGTAGGAAGGAGGCGAGAGAAGTAAAGAAACAAAAGACCATCCTCCTTCGATGTTACGCAGCTGACGATATATGTGGAAAGCTTGTATTCTCAAAATAATAGAGTAGAAGAAAAGGTTTCAAAGAGACAAAATACAACAAGAAATCATTAAGCCTTAAATTTGTTTACGCTCAGTACTGGTGATGGAGAAACCTCTGTCGTGTGATTTGAATATTGTCCCCCTCAGTCTCTGTCTTATGGTGGAGTTGTAGTTAATGAAAGGTCAGTAGGCCTAGAGTAGTGGTCCCCCCTACTGCGGGTTTCCTTTGCATTAGTTGAGGAGCATTCCAGTTGTAATTGAATGAACTGGGTTCTTTTGTCTGGAGCAAGGAGATGGCTGCCACTACCAGGACCATCGAGGGAGTCGGTTGGAATCCCAAGTTGAACTCCAGGCAGGGGAAGAAACTTCGTGGATGGTGGTTGATGGATGGACTTTGGACTCTGGACTCTGGACTCCACTGCAGGTCTTTGTAGGGGATGATGAAGTGCCTGTAAGAGCGCAGGGCTGCCGACCGAACTGCGTTAGACTCGGATAACGTTACCCCTTGTTTGATCTGGGACATCGATGTGGAATGTGGTGGGTCAGGACTTTCACCTTCTCTCGTTTGGTCTGATGTTTGTCTCTTACAGTCCCTTTTGACAGGATGAACTATAATCGCTCTGTTTGTGCATTGTTGCATCTAGTCCAGCTGGATGCGTTCCTAACCAATCAGCTAGCTTGCCAATAATGTCAAGTGACAGGTGACGAAGTCACGTATGCAAGTGCACACTTATTTCTCGTTGTGATGCTATTTGGACCCAGCACCATCCTACATCTTCGGATTTATGCCTTTACGACTTGATGGGGTCTTCCCATCCTCTTTTCTGTACTACTTTGGTGCCCTCCCGAGTGCACACTCACATCAAGTCCAAATTTCTGAAGAAGAGTTTCGGCTCCGGCTGCCAACAAGCTTGTGCTCAATTTAATGCCACAAGCTTTTGGTGTGGTGAAGTAACCGGGTGTTGGTACGAAGGTTTCTCTACTCTCTTTTTCTTTTCGTCAGAAAGTTAGGATCAATGACAGCACCATATTTAGCACGCAGATTAATGCAATTGTAAATCACATGTCGAACGGGAGTGAAAGGTACACCATACTACATCTGTAGGCGTGTTTGTCTACGAAGAATTGAATAAACTTTGGTGGGGATGGAGTTGAAAGAGAAAAAGGAAAAGTAAAGCTGACAATATGAAGGCATTTTCACTTTGCCATGCAACAAAATGAAAAGATGCATCTGTAAGAATGTAACCCACACACACAAGAATGCTATGTATGAGCGCAACTGCCCCGGCAGTGTGGGTACCACGAGGACTACGTATGAAGCTGAACTAGGGTCAGATAACGTGAAAGGTATGCAAACTGCCAAGCAGCTCACTATGGGCCTCTCACCAACGAAACACCAACTGAAAATGATAATAGGGTGCCGGTCGCCCGAAGCTACCCCTTCAGACAATGATAAGTGTCTCAGATATGGTACACATGATAGCTCATTTGGTTCGTCAAATATGTATGTGGAAATTATGCGTGCAGGAACTGTAATGCGTTCATGGAAGTACATTCTTCGAGAAACAGAGTTACGATTTTCCTACACATTTTCATCAGAATCCGTCTAGAGAATGCTGATACCTTTCTGTAGATACTGGCGCATCAAAATTTTCCTACATAAACCTAATTATTATGCTTATACGTATTACTGCATGACCTAACCATGTATTGTCATGATGGCCTAACCATGACAATACATGAACTCTTTCAAAATTTATATATTCCGTATGCCCTTATGTAGCATAAAACAAAGAAATTACTGATAAAAAAATCGATATATATATATATATATATATATCTTTTGAAAGTTGTCTAAGTGCATCATCTTATTTGGCACCTTACATCAGGTAGTGATAATGCTGCTTTAATTTGAGGTCTAAATTTCATTTCATAAAAATACGTTTTTTTGAAAAAATTAATACTGATATGTGGGAATTCTAGATATTTTTCAGCACAAATGTATCGTCTAAGAGCACAAGCTGAATTGATTGAAACCATGTCTTTGTTATTTGTTCTTCGCTATAATTTATCATAGGTATTCATTAAAAAAACTACCCTTTTTCTAAAAGCCATAACTTTCTGATCTATTTGATATTACATACACTACCATACAATATATTTAATGACCGGTATATCTAATTATGAGATAGTAATTTTCGGATAGAAAACCACCCCATAATGCATTAAAAATCACAGAAGAATGAACGAAGGGAATCATAACTCTCTATATAGTATCATATAGTATTTGAAATTAGGAAAACCTTTTCCATGCATTTGGAATAGAATAAGCATGATAACATGAAAGTGACATTCCACTCTCTTCTCCAAACCTGTCGCGCTGTTTCCACACAAAAAGTTGCAAGCCATGCTCGGCAAGTTGTTATTCTTACAAATCCGACATGAGATGAAAAGCTACTGATATTGGCTCACTATACCGGCTTCGAAATATGAGCTTCGAAGCTGGTATAATGATCTAGCAGGCTTTACGTCGCTTTGGAAGTGGGCTTCGATATTGGATGAGTGAGGTCTTTTCTATCTCTATTTCTATTTCCTACTTCGAAACCGACGTAGCGCCTGCTAGTCAAGCATCCAGCCTAATTATACACATGATTATGCACATATTCTTCCATGCAGCCAAGAAATGGGGCGGATTGGATTTGACCATGATCCTAGCCCCATGGTCCCCGTTAGATTTCTTCATTGATGCCGTCTGATATAAACGATTTGATAAACGATTCGATAGGGACTACCCAGACTTAGAAAAAAATTTCACCTCGTATTCGTCCTTTTTCTGGGTCAATTGTCATCCTCATACATCTCTGCCCGATTGGATAAATATCCTTGATATCTAGATCACTACGGGTCACTTTGTCATATCAAAAATAGAGTGCTTGTCACCATGGCACCAGGTGCAGGCCAGTATGGGTCTGGAGTGGGATAAGCAAGGGGAGCGAGCGTGCCCAGTGGCATGTGCTCTCGTTGCTTTCTTCTCCATCAGGTGATTTTAAGAAGGTCTAGAAAGGGATACCTCAAGGCTGCATTGATTAGTCTTATTCTCGACAGAGATTCGAGAAAAATTATTCACATGTAATATCGTGTTGTCAATTATAGCTGCTGTTGACTTTCGATCACCTAGCTATCTTGCCATACAATGACTGCCTACTTCGTGTAGACGACAGAAACCTCGACCTTGACCTCATGTGTTATGGGCCGGAAGGCAGAGAGAGTTGCCTCCGAGTGTGGAAAGAAAGTGGTTGTGTTGTGAGCTCACAATACTTCATTCTGCTGAAGACAAAACGTACCTACCTTTTCGACAGTGTTTCAGTTTTGGGTGATTTCCAAGCGATTTCCGGCTCAAGAATCTTGACTTTCTGGTCTAAGCGTTCATTCGTTCTGCATCAAAAGCAACGGCTGTGAACTGGGTAGTGGGCGTTGTCCATCCATGGTGGAGGAAAAGGAAGTGATTTTCGAAAAAAAGAGGTCAAGGTTGAGCCTTTTCCATCTTCTAGATCCTAGAATCCATCTGTAGCTACAGAGCAGCACCCTCGAGTAGTTTTGCAGAGCAGTCTGTCGTGAATCTAATCTGCTGGTTCCCACCTCTCACGGTGAAGGACGAAAGCGAATTGTTAAACGCAACTCGCAGTGGAACGTGATCTGCATGTGTATGAGACAACGTAGCCTATGTAACATCAGAACAGCAAAGCTCAACAACGTGGATGTAGATCCATGTTGGAGTAATGATAACCGGAATTCACTTTATTATCCAGATCATTGTCACGACCTAAGTCATCTTCATGAGGATGGAATTTGGTACATTGACGTTGAATTTTGCAGCCATCTTGGACTTTACCAACTTCAGTCGTAGAACTTCAGCTCTGCTGACCAGTTCTTTTAAACCGTTCAACTGAAAAAATGCGAATATCTGAGCTGTTTAGATATTAGTTTGATAAACTTACTCTGGCTGCTGCTGTCGATCGATCCAAATAAAGGGTTGACATAATTTACAGACTCAGTACAAACGCGAGAGGGAGGGAAGCCTCGAAGGCGCGCTCTTGCAGACCTGCTGCTGCTGCTGCTTGTGGTGCTAGACGCCAGGATGTCCGTACTGTAAGCGATTTTCATGACATTCGACGTCCTCATTTGATTTACATCCTGATCTGGATCGAATCTATTACAATCTACCGAAAGGCAGGTCGAGGAACTGTCTTGTCTTTTAGGAGGTCTCCTCTGAGCATTCCAAAGGTACGATCAGAGAAAATTCATCTGGGACGACAACTGTTGACGTTGCACGATATTCGTCCATGCTGGATCGAAAGTATGGAGCTCCGATTCGACACTGTATACAAGAAAGAGAGAGAGGTGTGGGGAAGAAGATCTAAGAAGCAAAGTCTTCAGTCCCCAATGTGCACGCACACCCACCCCTCCACCGTCCTGATAATCACGTACGGTAGAACCATGCATGCACCGAACACTTGAAGAATCGGCATGCAATCTACGCTTTCATGCATTGTTCGCTCGGTTCGGGAAGAAGCCATGGAAGCAGCGTACGTCCGGTACACAGCAATCGTGCATTCTCCAGATTTACAGGCGATGAGGTGATTCGAACATTCATCCGCCGAATCCACTCGGTCACTCCCAAACCCTGAGGATTGGATCGGACAATCCTTTATTCTCCCAACTGTTCAGACTAGACTCGGAAGGTGATTAATTTGATCTTGTGCCGTGGATTACCTACTGCACTCGAAGGATCAAAGCCAAGTGACTGAGTGACCAAGTCAACCGTACTGAAAGTCGTTCAGACACAACCTTATCGACAGATAGATATTCGAGTCCGCAAGTGCTATTTTTTAATCTTTACTGTTTTGAGTGCAGTCTATGTTACACTGACGACAAACACATCTGCAGTAGAAATACGCTTGTCATCTCCCCGATAGAAAGTCGATGATTGCCATCCGTTCCGATCTCGTTCGACCAACTGAGTGCGTAGCAGAGATGCACCGATGAGGTTGACTTAGCTCTGGAGAGGGTCCGTGAAAAGTGGTGAGGGGAGCTAGCCCCACTCGCTCTAGAGTCAATGCCATAAGCGCACTTAATGAAAGTGAGGAGAGAAGCTCGAATTAGCAGCAAAATCTGTAATCGAGAGGACGAGTTTTACTCGACCGAAATACATCTAGTGAGACTAGTGGACTGGTAGGGGTGGGACAGTTCGGAAGTGTGCTTTAATGTGCGTTGTCTTAACATAAACCTCATGATCAAAAGTCAACTAATTACATCTGATTACAACTAATTACAGGAGAGGTTTTCTCTCGTTTGACCTTGGGGGCGGTGGAGCCGACGGGGGAGAAGGGATCCTTAGGAGAGTAGGTACTTCAGTCATCTTTCTTATTACTCTGGCTTGGTTGGAGAATGATGATGGATCCGATGAGGAGATTTGACTTTTTTTTGGGTGGAAGTTTAGATATTTTATATTTAGCATCTCCCCAAGAGATGTGATCGTTTCAAGGGATTGGACATTAATAGGTGAGAGGAGATGATTGAGTGCTAGATGTTCTTATAATTCTCTTTGTTTTAACTAGAAGTTCATTTCTGCTGATGATGGAGCCTCCACGAGGGCTCAAACTCTACTCGTACAAGATGATTAGAACATTTGAAATGTGAACATGAGTTTGGCAATCACATCCCTGTTTGTCATTTCGACAAACACTCATATTACATGGATTCATTTGTTGATGGTTTCGATACTACCGGTTTGTGACAATAAATTTGATGTGATCACAAAAATTTGTGCTTATTATACGTGAGTTAATCATAGTGTATATATTTATGCTTTTTGTGTGTGAAATAAGCATAGCTATATGATAAGTAAACAAGTAATATTTGATTTGCTTCTTTTAAAATTTGCGTTATAATTTTTTAATATGTGATTTTTATCCTTGATATTTTTGATTGAAATACATATACAAGATCAAGGTAGATGTGGATACATTCTTTTAGAAATGAAAAATAGTAGAGTTAAATTTTTATTCTTATGATGACAAAAAATTTCAATTATTTGGATCATTTGATAACACTAAAGATTTAGTTTTCATATTAATTTTTTTGGCAATAACATTATATCTTAATCAATTATTTTGTATCCTTCCAAAAGTTGTTGATGATTTGGTTCAAGAAAATCTACAAATTTTTAGATAGTGTTTTGACCATGCATCCTTTTTTTTATCTTCTACTAAAAAGTTTACTCTATTGTAGTGTAATCTTTTTGTGATTTGTTATATCTATCTATATGTGATATCATCTTCAGATGTATCATGCATTTCCATGACTTCTTTTACGGTAAGATTCCAGGGAATCTGGAACCTTACCGTCCAGCTTGTTGCTTGAAAGATCTACTTGGAAAAGCCTAATAAGCTGATTTATGTTGGACGGTAGAGGTCCTTCTAGCCCATTCCTGGACATGTCCATGTATATAAGGTTGGGAACACTTGGGAAGAACTTCGCTGGAACGGAACCAACAAGTTGAACATTGTGCAGGTCCAGAATTTTGATAAGTGATAGATTGTTTGTGACAATGTGAAATGATGAAAAATACTTAAAAAATTGTTTTCAATGTATTCAGTTGTCCAAGATTAATAAAAGTTATATTTGGCAGAAAGTTTTATGCTCACGTGTAATGTCATTTGTTAGTTCTATAGGTAACACAATTTTTGAGGTAAAAGTTCTGAATAAATGTCAAATGAAGTGACAAAAATTAAATTTTCATGTATAAGTCATATATTAAATATTCTAAAGTTAGAATTCTGCAATAATTAATTTTAAAATTTGCAAAAAAGAGTGAATAAGAGCATAATATTCAAAATATCACTTTTAGAACTTATGATATTCTAAATATTATAAGTTCAGCTATATTTTGGAAAGTGCTTTTTTTTACATGTACCGGTAGTTGATATTGTATTGAAAATTGCAATAAAGTTTGATGTCATTTTGTTCGCTTCTACTTTGATTGATTTTATACTTTTTAGTATGGGATAATAATTTAATTTTACTTGATATAATTTAAATATTTTATTTAGTTCAATAAATATATAATTACATTTTGATTGAATTTAAAAAGATTCAATGAATCCTTTTATCTTTTTATCCAGTGTTGAATTTTTTTCATCTATTGTAGAATCAAAAAATATAACATACCATTGTGCAAACATAGTTTTGACATTGCATTAAACTATAATCTTATAATTTTTAAGATGACATAGCTATGCAAGTTGTTTAGGGTATGACAATCAAAAAGTTGTGATATAAATCTTGATAAAATAAAATTTCTATAATACTTAAATTGCACAGACGTAATGTATGTGCAAGTTATTTATACTAGTTTTGTGCAACAAATTCACAAATAAAATTTTTTGTATCGATTTGACTGAAGATACTTCATAATCAAACGTTTATAAATATTATCACTAACAATCCATATTTTGAAACATCATTTTACATTAAAATCTATGTCTTGATAGATTTGTGCAATAAATAATTTATTTGTGTTTCTATTTTCAAAGAAATACTTTTAATGGTTTGATGAATATTTTTATTTTTTTAATATCAATCTCGTATTCCATAATCAAATAAAAGAATTTTGTTTAAATATTTAAAAAACAAGAATATTTTGTTACAGAACAGTCTTAATTGAAAAAAGAGATAAGTTACTTTTACTCAAGCCGTAATCAAATCATGTCCATACATATAATGTATGAAAGCTAAATTATGCTTTGAACCTCATTCTCATGCAACAGAATAACCATTGTTTAGTTTCAAGCTTGAAAGAAAAACATATTCATTGATCAGTTTGTCAGTATACTTACAAGAAGTTATGACTTAAGCCTTTATTCTCTCATGTGTCTTTTATTCTTGTGTAATGGATATTGTTAATAATTCTTGTGTAACGTTAGTAACTGCATTTGTTATACTTTTTTGTGTCAAGTATCCACAATGTTCATCTATACAGCATCTTCATTCAGACATGAGCATGTATCGAATAATTTATTTTCAGATTTTTTTTGGCCCTTGCACTAATACTTTTTACTTTCATGATATTTGTAGAGTTCTTTCAATATGTTTTTCACAATTATTGAAACGAAGATGATAGACCTCTTCTACCAACTGTTACTCTTAAAAGAATGAAATTGGTTAAATTTAAACGTATGGTTGATTATCTTGATACGAAGTTATGTAGTTGAGACTTCTTATATTGAGAATAACATTCCAATTATCGATCAGTTTTCATATAGTAGAGATAAATTTACAATACTAATGGAACTCAAGAAGTACATCAATCAGATAATGAAAGTCATTATGTTCATATCCAAGTCCTTTTGATCACGATAAGAAAATCATCTTTGAACTTTGCTCTTAAAAATCATGTTGATTCAAATCAAATTTTGAGGCACATAATTTCAATAACAATAAGATACTTCTTTAATAGACTTTTCTCACTATACCAACTGTTTCGTTAAAATTGATAGGAGTATCACATACCTCATGCATGGTTTCAAATTTTATATCTTTTCTATCATGAGTGTTCACCGATTCCATTAAAACCGAATCACATGGATTCTGAAGCTTGACATATTCCACCGCACCGATCTTGCATACAACGAAACTGCTTGGTTCCACCAACGAAGATGATCAGCGGTCATGTCTCAAGCTGGTAGGAATTGTTGAGCTGATGGGAAGCTGCTGGGTCATGTCAAGCTGATGGGAATTCTATGGTCAGCTCTTAGTTTCCGAAGATCTGGAACTGAAACTGAAGTGTGGACATTAGATTGGTTGGGTGTCGATAGTTCAGTGTTCATGGTGTGATTCTCGTATCAGGTACGATCCAAGTGGAGAAGATGGTCCGGGCGATGGAGGTCGAATTTCGAGAGTAAGAGGATTGGTCTTCTCATATCTTCGTTATCTCCTGCACTAGTTGCATCATCTGTGGCTGCTAATCTGGCGTTCTGTTTCATAATGCGTTGTCGATATGATTTGATTCTGGGGAAATCAGTAGCATGAATGGTAGTATAGCCAATCGAGTCGTTCTGATGATGCAGAGCTCGAGAGGCGAGGTGGGACGACGAGCTGGAGTTCGTTTCAGTAGAAGAAGAAGAGAAAATGGCGAAGCTGAGGAAGCTCAGGAAGAAGCTCAAGCTGACAGCTCGATGACTGCTTTCTACCGAAAAAATCCTGTTGTTTGTAATGATGGGTCTCAGGCTACAGCTCAGCTCTCATTTATTAGATCTGGTGCTGAACGAACTACCTAAAGTATGGACTTTGCTGTGTTCCACTCAAGAACTGGAACTCGACTTATTACGTGAAGTATGGACCTTAGACTGGAATGCTCAAGAAATGCTCCGCACCTTGCTTGTCCGAGTATTCACTTAGTACATGGTCTGAATGGTGGTTTGGGATACTTGAGACAATCCCAGGTAAGTTTTGTTGGCACCACTCGACTCTCGAATTATTCCCCCTTGCTTGAGGAAGATGCAAAATGAAAATGGCAGTGTAAATTCTTGCATAGCTCCACGATCTGCATATGGAGATTTATGCAAGATATTCGTTTCGTTTTTTCTTCTAGAGCACTAGTAATCCCAAAAGGATCGAAATAATAGGCCTCACATGTACAACGGAGGTGGATCCCAATGATCGTGTGCTATGGACTGCTGAAAGATGCCGGATCATCCAAAGGATAGTAAGAACCAATAAAGCCGCACATGGAATAATTCAAGTATCATAATGAAAAAATATTCCTACTGCCTCGAATGTTATAGATAGCAATGGTTCGGTGTGACAGAAACCTTCGTCTCTCATTCGCATACTTCAGATCTAGGAGTGATAGCACGTAAAAGTTCTGAAGAAGTTTCATATGTAAAGGAAGAGAGATTGAGAGCAGAACCAGATACGTTCGATCGCACATGAGGGAACAGATATTTGGATCCGATATTCAGGCGTGAGAGCAGTAAATGAAGAATGCAAAGGTTGGACATTATTTTTTCCCTCAAGCATGCAGTGCCCCTTTTTACAATCGTCAGGTGTAAACGTCCTTCTGCAATCCTTTTTCATTGAGCAGAGAGTCCTCTGCACTGGCATCAGCCGTCGTCCTGCTGGTGGATCACTCTGTTGAGGTAGACGTTCTTTTACAGTTTTAAGAGAAGAAGAGAATGCCAGAAGAGAGAACCTTCTACTTCAAGAAGATCGAACCTAATGTTTAGGATAGTTTTTCTTTCATGTTTAGCTGGGTCTTCGTCTGCGCTTTCGTCCTGGCTGCTCAAAATGATGATCTCCGTAATAAGCATGCTGTGAGAGAAACTGGAAATTGATATGCGGAGTATCTGCGGCCATAGATTTCTCTCCGCATTGTGCACAAACCAGATGACAGGAAATTGGAAGATGTAAAGTTCCAAAAAGCTCGAGGTAGACGGGAATCTTCCCGTCTACCTCGAGTCAGAGTCAGATCCTGCTGGATACTAATAGGGAGTCAGCTACATCAAACATAGATGCCGGTTTCCATTGTGAGGTGTATGAAATCATTCCTTGAGACAATCGCCAATCAAGCCGTATCTTATCTAGTCAAACTGTGTTTTTGTGAGGTGGTCAAAATGTTGACCAATTTATTATAATAACGTCCATAATTCTTCAATCTATCGAAGGGGCAAATGAAAACTGTTGATTCATAGGTGTCCATCGAATAAAGCCATTAAAGCTCAGTACTCTGCCCTTTAACGCTCTGATGTCCTTCAAACTGTACATTTTAAGGTGCTAAAATGGATCCATACCTGAGAACCCGAGTAAATAACTATAGATCACATGGTTAGACTCCACATCCCATGTATGTGTCTTATAAAAAGAGAAATAAGTATCCGTAGATAGATTCTGAGTTCTCGTCGTGACCCTGCAAATCTCGAAGGGGATCAGTATAAAAAATATAAAAGTAGTTAAAACTCAACACGAATAGTCTTCTTCAAATCGTTGGTAAGAATCTTCGATAATCTTCACATTTAAAGTAGACTTAGAGAATGCCTAGAGTCATGAATGGACCACTGATGCAGCTCCATTTGCATCGATTTGTCTTTGAAAGCTGCTTTCTATTGATTCTTTGAACTAGTGATGAAGAGTTGGCACAAAACGGTATGAAAGACTGAGAACATGGCATGTGAAGGATCAAACGTCATTGAAGGCGTCAAACATACCAAAGATCATGCTAATACCGCAATAACGATAAAATATCTCAGGTATGAGCCTAGCTCTCAAAACTAATGACCGGATGTTGAACTGGTCATAAGTAGCACATCTAATCTACAGATTCTGTTGTAGAAGGTCTCGCGAAGTGTCAGATTACCTGAACTCTCATCTCATGACCTGGTTTGAATATATTAAAACTTACAATCCTGCACAGGATCTGTTGCAGATGATCGGTGCACTGATATGCGTGCCTTGGAGCTGGAAGTGATCGCGCTTGAAAATTGTAGTGAAGAATCTTCATATACCAAAGAAAGGAAGAGAGGCTGAGAGCAGAACCAGGTACGATTGATGAGAAAGGAGGAAATATGTTTGTGCACCCGATGTTTAGGCGTGACAACAGCACATAGGAAGTAGAGGGTTATTATTTACTCTATTATTCCCGAAGCTTGGAGTAATTCTTCTTGACCATCGTCAACTCTAAATGTCCTTCTGCTGTCGTTGGCATTCCGCAGAGAGACCTGTATAGTCTCATCAGCCGTCGTGACTATACTGGAATATACTGTTGAGGTACACGTTCCAAGTTAAGATACACATGGGAGAAGTTTTGCGCCGGGGATGGAAAAGCAATTTTACTTGAAGACGAATGTTGAATCCCAATCATTACCGCAGTTTCCTCTGATGTGCAGCTCATTCTTCGGCTGTGCTTTCATTCCGACTGCACCAAAATTGTTTTCTTCGTACATCAGAAGTTCTGCTGAATAAGAATGCTGTGAGACAAACTGCATATATATATATGCACATGGAAAATCTGGTGTTATATATTTCTTTCCGACTCTTGTTCGCACCAGACGACAGGAGATCGGAAGAATAGAAGTTTCGAAACAGCTCGAAGAAGACAAAACCTCACACTAAGTTTTCGTGCCCTTTATCTCGGACATTGAGTAGATTTTTAGAACGATCTGTGGCCCTATCAAAAAGGAAGGGTATAGATCTAGAGATGGCCAGAGGTCTGATACACCTCTCTCCGTGGTGAACTATCAGTTATAGCATTCCAAAGTTGAGTTCTTCTGTGTTTGGAGGACAACATGGATTAATTCCATTTACGTTCGATTACGTTCCATTAAGTTCCATTTATGTTTGATTGTTCCTCCAGAGCAGTTTCACCCGTTAAAACAGCCCCACGGCAACTACCTCAGACCTTCATAATTCAATTTTTAACGATAATTTCAAACTATTACGATACTTTAACGACAATATTGATGACATTTCAGCGGAGTGTATGCCCGGAAAAGTCGTGACGTGTACATCCCGTGACGTAATGAATGCGTTACATCCAAGAGGCTCCCCTAGCTTGGCAGCTTCCTAAGTAGAGTAGGCCGCGGGCGAGCGGATCGGCAGTACACAAGAGAACGATGAAATTATCGTTAATTGTTGTTGTTGGAATCTTTGGACATTTTTCATATAAAAATGCAACATCCACGTAATGTAATCGCTTTTCCAAAAGCAGTTGAGCTCATACTGCAATCATCTGCATTACTGCGATCAATACATTAACTACAATTTTACTCACTGCAATAGATATACTCACTACAATTTAGCACTTTTTTACAAGTTAATTTTTTCGGAAAGACCTGTTTCTATCTAATCCCTCATCATTGATGTCACGATTTTGTTGGAGAAGGGAAAAGTAGCAAAGAGTGAGGCCACAAGTTTGTGTGGCCCAGCACTCCCATCGAGAGTGCTGGGCGAGGGTGAAAGAAAACAAGGCTACAAATAAGAAGAACATTGTTGGAGCTCAAAAAAATGTATCAGGTGACAGACATTCCTTGGCAACGGAGCTGTCAGTCTCTGATCAGCCTGTAGCAACGAGGAAAGAGACGAGTTCGTTTCAAAGAATCAGATCAGTTCCTGGACAGTGGCTGGCGATGTAGCCCTGCTATTCTGGAGGAAAATTCCGATTCCTGCACAGATCCCTACATACAAAATGTCAAGATTTTTTTCTCTTACTTTATGATGATGTTTTTGTGTTTAAGATTTATTTTGTATGTATTTTGCACTAAACCTAGAGAGGTATCTTATCTCCAGATATCTTCTCAACATTTTAGTACTAATGTTTCTGACATGAATATTGATGTTAATCGCGTGGAATCTGTGCAAAAATTGGAGTTATTCCTCGAGTATAGGAGCAGGACATTGCCAGTCACTGTCTGCAAAGTAATCCGGTTTTTTAAAAAACATTCTGTCATTCTTGTTACATAAGCAGCAATCAGAAATAAACTGGTAAAGTCGCTGGCTTGTCACCCGCACCGAGTAGCGCCAAAACTAGAAAACCAAAGACAATCCCGAAGCTCGATTTCTACCCGGAACCAAACAAAACTCTCGGTATTGCGACAGAGTCCTGCTCGAGTGCTTCCTCCACCCATGGACCTAAGATGCTTGCTGAGTATCGAATATTCACTACACGAATAGATTCACAGGTGACTCACGTGAATCTATTCGTGTTGTGAATATCCGGAAATCCGTAAGCATCTCAGGTCCAGGGGTGGAGCAAGCACTCGAGTAGGAGTCTGTCGCAATACTGAGAGTTTTGTTCAGTTCCAGGTATTTTCTTTGGTATTCTAGTTTTGGCGCTACTCTGTGCGGGTGACAAGCCAGCAATTTTACCCGTTTCTTTTTTCTTGTTACTACAGGCCGATCAGCGATTGACAGCTCCGTTGCCAATGAATATTTGTCAGTTTATACATCTTTTGAGCTCCAAAAATGCTGTTTAAATTCGTCGGCTCGTTTTCTTTCGCTAATGGTAACTATAAAGATCGTAAACAAATTTGCTCGCGGCCTTGCTCTTTGCTACTTCCCCTACCATGTCACTTCTCCAACCTCTTCTACTGACAAGATGTTCTTTCTTTGGCAAATTTGCCATATGTGATCACTAACTCTTGGTCTTGTTATGGCTATGGTTTTATCTTTTCAGCCACTTCGCATCGGGGCAGTTGGTGCATTGGTTTTGGTTGCTGCATTACTTCTAATGTTGATGTTTCTTGCACATGTAGCAGTAGTTGATGGACTATTTTTGGTCTTAAATTCTCTTTCAAAGGTATGGGACCTGAAAGTGATATTCTTAATCTTCTATAAAAATATTATTTTCTCTGAATGTCATGAATTATTATGCGCACGTCGCATTGATTGATGTGATTGCACAAATTTGTCAAAAACCTTACGCCAACTTTGGCTAAAGAGGGATTAGTGGCAAAAAAAGAATTGTTACGTGGAGAGCATATGTACACAGCAAGGAGATGTATAATCAGATAGAGATCCGAAACCTGAAAACATAGTCAACTCAGTACTGGGAGGTTTGGTTTGGTTGCAGTTTGCACTACAAGGGAGCTATTTAGTGAAGAGAAAGATGTAATTTGCTTAGCGTGGTCAATCTCACTAGCTTACTTCAGTTCGAACGCATGTAACTGCATTTCCTTGTTTTCAGTATTTTCTTCCAATCAGTGTCTGTGAGTTTCTGAGACAGGACGCTTGAGGTGTCTCGATCCCATAGAAACTGCCCCAGCGACATCAACGCAACGCAAGATGCATATACGCCAGTCAGCGTTCCACACTCGTCAACCCATAGACACCAAGATCAAGCTGCATGCATCTAAGGTTCTGCCTTGTCAGAATTAACGATCGCTCCACAATTATGTAGTTTTCTAGGCCAGAGATCATGGTAAAGTAATCATCTACGCCTTCACTTCAGGAGATCTCCTGTCTTGTCTTCATGTCACAGGTTTAGCTTCTCACTGACTAGTGATCTCGAAGTGATATTTCAAGTTTGAGACACAATCTTTCCTGTTGTCTTTGATGCATGTGTTTTGATATCTATGAGTTTGTCAACTCGTCCGATTCGAAATTCGGCGTTCATAACTGACGTTGAAAACGTATTACTCACAGAAAGCGTTATTTTATTGCATTTTACACTCATATGGAATTTTTGCTCTTTAGAGAAGAGAGATTTCAATAATTTATCAACTTTTTTCTTATCGAAGTTTTTTGGCTTACTCCACTATTGTGTGGTAAATGAATTTCTTTCCACCTTAAAGAACTTAAGGTCTCTTCAAAGATGCGTGTAGGTAACTTTTTATTGTGCTTATGACACTATTGATTGTAAATTTTAGGGAACGAGGCTGAGAGTTTCCAACCCATGAGGACCCTCATGGAAATACTGAACCATGGAAGACACTGTAGAGGCTGCAGGCGAAGGAGAAGCCGAAGCAAGAGGTGACATCATGTTTCTTGCTTCATATCTTTGAAGGAGTTTCCATCTACTTGATGGAAACTGCTTGATTTGACTCGTAATATGCTGTTCCGAAGATTCCTCACTTTCTGATGTGCTCGAGTGCAGGTGACATCGTTTCTCCATCATCAAGAAGGCATGGATGCAATCGTGAATACTGAATTTCACGAGCAGAACCGCCTCACAACAAAGGTTATCTATCGAACCATCCTTGCCATAAAGCACAGAGTCAAATGAATGGTTTATGCTAAGAAGTGATTCTAAGTGATCACTATAACTTCAGGTAACAGCAGTTGGAGTCATTGTAGCCACACCGACTGGAAGCACGGCCTATTCGGACAGCTGCAGGACGATCCAAGGTAAAAGGTTCAAGCTATACTTCCGGGTTGCCAATTGAGTTTGTCCTCTACCATGTAGAGCTCTTATGAAATTAGCGATTATTCCTTGGTTTTCATACTCCGTACCTATATCAAATGATTGTAAGTCGTGAACACAAACCACCGGTTTTCTTTTGAGTTCTTGGAATGGTGTCCTACAGGTGCACCCGAATGTTCAGTGTATGCTTTTCACTTACTCATATTGACTGTCATTCCGCCCGGTTATTTTGCCGGATTTCCACTCTGCTAGAATTGAAGGTAAGACTTACGGTTTTGTTTTTTTCTATCTCGTGTTCTGTACTCTTCGTGTAGTCAATTGTGTAGGCACTTGTATCTCGTGAGGATTGTAGCTTTATCGATCTGCAGAACCACTTCCATTTGTAGGAGGAAGGAAAAGTGCTGAGTGGCTAGAGCTGAAAATAAAAAAGTCAAAATAGCTACAGCTTCCAGCAAGATGAACCATTGAAGAATCTATATATGCTGTGCACACTGACAGTGCTTCTGTTTCTCTTAGTGGACGCAAAGCTGATGCCTGCTTTTGCAGTATGTGATGATTTTTACCGGACATTGTGTCCAGAAGCCCAGTCCGTGATTGCAAAAGCTGTGAACGCTGAGTTTGACAAGAACTTAAAGAATGCAGCGGGACTCATTCGCATGGCCTATCATGATTGCTTTGTAGAGGTACACAATTTTTTTGCTCCCAAGAAGAAATCTGATGGATTCAAGATACTTGAAATACATGGCACAGATGAACAGTCTGAATGATGTGAAAGAGGCTCGAGTGTGAACTATCTAGAAATTGAGACAAATCCTCTCAAAGCGATTTTCTCGCGCTTCTCTGGGTGGTTTGTTCTGTGTGAATCATTGTCGAGGTGGCTGTGAATTCTCAACTACAAGTTTGTTTGTAGGGCTGTGATGGCTCCGTGCTGCTTGATGTCGAGGATGCCGAAAAGACTGCAGAGATCAATTTGACTCTGCTGGGGTTCGATGTGATTAATGCTGCCGAGACTGCTGTGGAGGCTGTGTCCTGGAGTCGTGTTTTGCGCTGACATCATCGCTTGCGCAGCTCGCGACAGCACTGTGAAGTATGCCAATGAGAGAAAATTTTGGTTGATCTTTGTGTCAAGCATGCTGATGCTAGGCTCAGAACCAAATCTGCTTTCCCGGATAGTGAGCTACGGTTCCCAGTTTTTTGATTAGAGTATAATTTCCTTATTTCTTTATTGGAGTGAAGGAACTGATCTGAATCGGACTTTCATTAGACAGTCAGTGACGGGAACTAGTTTTTTGATTAGAGTATAATTTCCTTATTTCTTTATTGGAGTGAAGGAACTGATCTGAATCGGACTTTCATTAGACAGTCAGTGACGGGAACTAGTATTCATGCACTACAGTACCGGGTACTGTTTTGATCACCATTGGAATGAACTTGACTCTCTTTGTGTTGTACTCTGGCTTGGATACAGCTGCATGGCACTGGCTGGGTGATACAAGGAGGAAGAAAAGATGGCACTGTTTCCAGCTCTGCAGCTGCACAGAATGATCTGCCACCACCAACATTAGAAGCCTCCCAACTCATAGTTTCGTTTGCTCAACGGGGAATCTCCACAGAGCAAATGGTTGTTCTCTCAGGTATGGACTAGACACTAATGAGCAAGGTCAATAGAAGAAGATTTCACCAGCGCAAAAATGTCTACACGTGTGATAAAGTGAATCCATGTCTTAGGCTGGAAACCAAGCCATGACTGTGTTTAGCATAATGCACTGCCCTGGTGAACGATGTGGATTCCAATGGTCAATGCTGAAGAGAGATCCATTGTCAAATGCAGGATAACACACCGTTAGAGTTGGACACTGCAACAAATTCATTGAGAGACTGTACAACTTCAGCAAAGCTCACGACGCGGATCCGACATTGAACGCCACAATGGCGAAGCAGCTGAAGCTGGAGTTCCCCCGCCAGACCCTCAACGAAAACATAGAGATCTTCATTGACCCATCTTCGCACTCAGAAACTTGCGGGGAGTTTGCTCAGTGAGCGGCTTTTGGACTCGGAATTTGGTGAAGCTATGCGTGCATTGGGGACAGTGGGAGTTTAGAGCAGCCGAAGATTAGAGCAGATCCATCCTACCGGAAGTTCTTCCGTGAAGATGGGGTTAACCACTAAGGTAAAACTCAAGCGCAGGTGGTCACTGATGAAGTGAGAGTCAGTTTGAATTTGCGCCTGCAAGTGCTGCGGACGTATTGATCTTCTCTTCGATCAAAGTTCTATTCCAACCCGTGCCTGTGCTTGTTCAGTTACTGACGTCGTCATTTTTTCTTTACTCTATATTCAGTCAAACAAAAAATTGAAACTGTACTATCTATTGATTAATGGCGGAGCCATGAGAGAAGTTTGGTGCGATTTGACGAATACATCCGATAGAAACGAGAAACTGATAAACAGCTAAAAATTAAACAATCTTACAACTAAGAACAATAATCTTTGGAGCCAGTTTTTCGTTCACTTTTCACTTCTGAAAAAAACGAATGAACATGTTGAATTGCTTCTCTTACAATCTGCCATTATTCAAATTGGACATGTTCACAGAAACATTTTTCTCTATGCCATGATCAGTTCATACATACTTGTATTCATATATAAGGTTTGACACACTATCAATTGTCCTCAATTGATCTTAAATATTTGTTACCCTAATTTTTCCTAAAAACTCGATGCTGATTACATTCAAGGAAGTTAATTTACAAATCAACATGGGAAAAATAAAAGCTTTCACGTTAAAACCATTTGTGTTGAAAAGTTAACTGATATGATGAAATACTAGAGAACCTAGATCAGATAGCTAAGTTTGAAGTGATAGACTAGCAGCCTTCATTTAGCATATATCATGATTTTGCTAACCGACGTTCATTTGAAAATCCCAATAAGTATCACTGGATTAAACGATGTTTATACATATGTTGCCCTATATTCTATTTGAGCTACTTTGCTGACCTTGCTAGTCAGTTACTCCAAAAGAGGTCAAATCTTGAAGTTGAACAGAATATTCTTAAGATCAGTGCAATAGAAATATCACTTGGACTTCATTTGCTTGTTTGATCTACATAGAAGCTGAAGATGCAACAGGAATGATTGATGGTAAATGGTAATTAGACCGTGGGACCCAAAGGGTCAATACAATACAAGTGAAACATCCACTGTGATCCCAATCCACTTGAACAGGCCAATACACATCCACAACAGGCGCTCTCGAGGATACTTCATCGATCGGGGTCCAGCAAACACTCCGGACCTCTACAATGTCAATTATCTAATCAAGTCCGCGTCAGATTATTTGAACGTGAAGTCAATCTATTTCCTCATGAATTTTCCCATTTGTGCTTTGGGCACGCTCAATCCAAACATATAAATTTCGCTTTGTGGTCGGAAATTGCAGCCTCGAACCTGTGTACCCAACAATGTTGGGTAAAGAGGTTCCTTTATAAAGAAAGTGAGTGGAGCCTAAAATTGTTTGTGGGGGAGTAGACAAGACACATGCAAGGGGAGGAAAGAAAAGATGCTCCTGGTGGGCCAAAAACCCATCACTCCATCTCAAGTTTCCACGACACCAAGCCGAAGAAACTGAAAAAACTTCATCAGTCCATCAAACTCCATCAGCTCTAACTTCGTGAGCGTAAGAAATTTGAGTTTAAGTCACTTATTGACAACAAAGCTGGCATGAAGACTTGGACTGATTCTCATCTAATGCTCTGTTGCTCTTTGAAAGTCACTCTCAATGTTAACCTCATTTCGATTCTTCAACGTTAGATCCCGGGGAGGCGTCACCAGTTCGATCCAGACCTAAGAGTCGACGGAGGAGCCAAGAGCATGAATAAATCCGAATGGCGAGATCGGAGACCAAATTCTCGGGCTCTGTCTCGTCGTTCGGGGGCCAAAACTCTCTCCTCCTGTCTGTAATCTACTGTTGTCGATTGCTATCGTTATGTACTTAATGTTGCATCAATGGAGGATTAGGGTTTAGGGCTTTTCCTTCGCTTCGTGAATGCTTTGAGCGTAAAGCATTCATCTTGTTGTCTAGGTAAAAGAATTCATTCCTGCCATGTTCTCAGACAGCAAGGACGAGTTCTAGTCTTAAATTTGATTTCCTATCGTAACAACCATTCTTCTCGATTCTGGCAGAGATGAAGGTTTAGGCCGTTTCCTTGGCTTCGTGAATGCTTTGAGCTTACAGCATTGATCTTGTTGTCTAGGTAGAAGAAGAATTCATTCCTGCCATGCTCTCAGATAGCAAGGACGAGTTCATAAAGCTTTTCTAGTCTTAAACTTTGATTTCCTATCCTAGCAACCATTCTTCTCGATTATGGCAGAGATGAAGTAGAGATCTAGTTGTTCGAATGTAACCCTTTGTCGTACCCTTCTGTCTCAAACGATGATGTACGTCAAATTTGTGGAGTTTATGGCGAGGTCAAGGAGGTACTACTCGCTAATGTTGCACGTTGACTCTACAGTACTATATCCCTGGTCTTTGTCAACCCCAAATGATACACTACATCCTGATTAAGTCATATGCACTTTGCTAATTCTCCTCCTTAATTCTCCTTATTTGTCGACTTCCCTAGAATCTGCGCGATTATCTCCTCATGCGTGGGATTCCGCCGGACCGGAGTACGCCCGGTCTCCTCAATACTAGTTGGCATTTTGCGTGCCCTCTGTTTTGGTCGACTGTGAGGCTCGTGGGTGGGCCGACTATGAGTTGGCGCAGCTGGCACTTCCGGCTGCCTGTCCTCAGGTCTCTCATCCCACTTCCGCTTTTGCGGAATGCGCTCACTTCGACGTTCTTCTGCTGCTCTTGCTGGGGCCGGAGCCGGAGGCGGACTGGCAGGTTCCTCGTCCGGATCCGTGTCTACTTCGGCCTCCCGTGAGTATCTACCTGGATAGCTCCGGGTCAGCAGCGGAAACCGTGTCCGCTCTGAATTGGTCAAACATCCCATCGCCCGATAAAACACAATCAGGTAAGGCGAAAGATGGTTGAGGGTTCCTCCTTTCTCTTCTTGCGCATGTTGGCGCGTCACCTTCCACAGGAGCCGTGCCCAATGCACTGGAGCTCCTGACAACACTAGGTCCACAAATCCTACCTGCCAACCATGCATGTAAGCGGTCTTGGTCGGCTGCAATATCTGCAACAATGCAGTCGCGACATTTCTCCGCAATCGATCTTTGTAATCCCGCGTCCGGAAGCCGTTCTTGGGATGCCTGGCAACTTTGAAAAGCTCATTGTAGGAGATTTCTTCCTCCTGGGACACCTTCACGCTATCGGCCTCGAAGAGGAGATACCCTTCCTCGCCGGCACACCTGCCCAACACCTGCGCCCAGTCACAAATGTCCCATCTTTCTGGATGTGGACGGAATCCGCGTGAGGGTTTGTGTCTCTCCTGCAGATACTCGCGCACCATCTCCGGACATGTCCTGTTCCACCCCCATAGAAGGAAATCGAGCTTCAGCCCCAGCAGCACATCTTGAAATGCGCGTAGACCGATCTGCGGCACCCTGAGGGGAGACACTCGCAGCTGGGGAACCTTCGACATTGCGTTTCCTGCTCACACAAACGTTCTCCCTTTCGCTCGCCCTCTCACAATCTCCACTGCGCGTCGGCCGCTCAAGCACTGACTGCTCACTCTCTCTTCGCTCACGCTCAAGTTCGCTACTCGCAATTCTCTCCAAGGTCTGTCAAGATCCTTGCGCAACTCGTCTCCGCACTCTCTCCTCTCACTGCAGGTCTCTCCGCCCTTGCGCGTAATCTTGGAAGCTGGAACTCGCAGAATCAAGAATGAGAGAATGAGACTGGAGAGCAGTCTTTTCTTCTCCGAATTCAAGAACGTCCAACGTTCTTACTGGTTACAACGTACGCAGCCGGCTATACGGCCTAACGGTTCGCCCTTTGCATGCGCAAATTCACGTCTCCGCACTGCGCGCATTCGCATGCGTGAATGTTGAATTCTCCCGCCGCCGCTGTCTTCCGGACTCGAGTCCGCCGCCGTGTATACGTCGGCTATGTTGTGTTTCCCTAACCCGTCCATCACCGGAGGCGCGTCGCCGCTGACGTGTTCCTTATCCGTCGGCGCCTTGCTGGAGGCGCACATCCAGTCGGTGCGAATTACGCCGGCGCGTATTCGTACCGCTTATTTTGTCCTTTATGCCTCGTCCATTGCTGACGGCGCATATCCCGCCGGCGCAAATCATACCAGCGCAAATCATGCCAGCGCATCCGGCCATCAGCGCCACGTCGGAGGCGTACATCCAGTCGGCGCGTTTCTTCCGTTGCGCAGCCGCCAAGGGCGCTTCCGACTCCGAGTTGATTTCCTCCCATGAGCGCGTGATTCCGCCGAAGGCGCATCGCCGAGGGCGTACGGGAGTCCTTTCCGGCTGTGAACCCTAGCGCGAACGGCGCATGTCCGGCTACGAGTTTTCCGACGCTCATAACTTCTCCGTCCCTGATCCATCTCCGACGCTCTTGGGCTTGTTAGAACGAGCGTCCCGAGCTCTTTCTAATGCGACTTCAACCAACTGGATCTACCGTGTATTCCGATCGTTATGAAGGTTTTCCCTTTCCGCGCTAGCGGCGTATCGCCGAAGGCGCACTCATGGTCGGAAGCCTTCAGAGGTCCGGGCCCTTCTTCTGACGTCTTTAGCAAAACCTCCTCCTGAGGTGTCTGCGCCGGAGGCGTAGCTTCCTTAAACGCTGGAAGCGCGTGAGTAGAGACACCTCAGAAAAGGAGCTTTTGCCGAAGGCGCCGAAGACATTGGCGTTGGTACATCCGACTACGCGATTCTTCGTGACCTCGTGACGATCTCATCAATCCACTCTATTTAACGTACCCTTTTCTAACTACAAACACTGCTTCGGTACTAGTTTTCTAAAATTGTTTAAATTCTGCAAAAAAAACAAAAAGTGTGTTACCACAACCCTCGCCAGCCTGGGTCCTACGTCGAGCTAGTGAGGAGGCGAACCCGCACTAAAGTCCACACCAGCAAGTTGTTGGGCCGAGTGGAACAGGAACTTAAGGATCTGCGGGAGAAGCATGATTGACTGTGGGGTCAGTACAACCTCACTAAGAAGATGTACAAAGCTCTTGACAGGACGAAGGACGAGAAGCTGGAGGATTTCGCCAAGGAGAAGGCGAAGTTGGCAAAGGAGCTGGATTTTGAGCAGGCTCAAAATCGAATGTTGTTAGGAGAGCTCGTGCGACAGACACGGTTGTTAGAGCAGTGTCAGCTCGCACGGCAGGCAGATGAGGAATTAATCCGCAGACTGCAATCCGAGTGCGAGGAATTGAGAGCGCAGGGTGCGGAGGCCGAATTGCAGTTGGTTGTGGTTGAAGACGATCGCCGGCGGGACGCAAATCGCACGAAGGAAGAGATGGCGAGGCGAGTCACCCACTGTCCCAGGGGCAATGCCCACTGGGAAGTGGCGGCGCAGGAGAAACTCACACTGCGCGAGTTAGAGCTTTGTGCAGCGGGGTTGTTGTCAGGTGACAGTCGGAGCCGGCGGCGAGTGGCGAAGAACATGGATTCTTTTCTGTCGAAGTCGCAGGACACCATGGCCACCCTCGAGTCGGAGGTTTCCGCGGTGTTGCGGCGATTGGGACTGCGCAGTCGAGCGGAGGACTGGTAGGGTAGAGAGTTAGTGCGCGGCAGTCCGTCGCGCAGAAGGCGAAGCACAGGTTCTGCGGAGTGTAGTGTAGCGTGGTTCCGTGCAGGCGCGTAGCATAGTGCAGTGTAGTGTTAGTTAGGACTTAGAAGGTATAAAGTAGTTCAAGGCGTCTTGCCTTGGGATTTTCCCAGTTTCGGAAGTGCAGATCAGGAACTCATTTTCTCTGCGTGTTTGTGTCCTTAGTTCTGTCACCACGCAAGAGGAGCTACACCTTGGCGGTCCGCATTGTGTAGCTGAAGGCCTTCAGCCGAATGTTCAGAGCTAGTACATTGGTTAGTGACTTGAGTAGTTCAGATCTAGACCTGCGGGTGATTGCCGATGCTCAGAGCCAGTTACGAGTTAGATACTTGAACAGTTTCCCCCTTACAGTTTCGAGTGACTGTTCCTGATTGGACTCCTTCGGGATTTTTCCCCTGAATGCCAAAGTGAAGTTTTGCTACTTCGTGTAAGCCTTGGTTGTAAATTCAGGTTACTCTGCAGCAGGTGCCTTCAGGGCAAACCCTGTAGTATTTCTTGGAATGACAAGTGCCTAAGAATTCAAACTCTTCAATAGACTCTTATGGTGTGTTACTGGAACGTATCTCAGTGAGTCCCTCCGTGCGGACCTGTGTTCTCTGCGCGTTTTGTGAGTTGAGAGTGTTGTTCACCGCGTGTGAGTGACTTCGATCCGAAGTAGGAGGTCCAACCCGGATTCCCTAGGCGAGCAGAAAGCTAGTGGAAGGGTTGTAAAAGCCGGAGTTGAGAGTCACTACCCGCAGCTTTGCTGAGTATTCGCGAGAAACTTTCCCCCTGAAATCTTGAGTAGAGGTCCTAACCGATCTCTGGGTTGTGTTTCTGTAGTTTCAGGTGTGTGTTGTACGCTGCACTGTGCGACCTCCGAGTGAACACTTGCAGTATTTCTGGGAGTGACAGTCGCCTGAGAATTCAAACTCCTCAATAGTCTGTTAAATGTGACACTTTGTACCCTGTGTGTTCCTTTGTCCCTGTGGGTTCGACCTTTCTACCACTATATTGCAGTTTTAGCCTTTAGTTGGTTATTACAGTAACACTTGTAGGCCAACAAGAGTATGAGATCCCATCCCTCAGTGACGGTAGACAAGGTTGTCGAAGAGTGGGTGATTGGAATTAGGGATGCATAACTAGGGAAGAGCAGACCATGAGCAGTAACGGAAGGAATTGTGAACTGCACTGGCCCTCTTCGTTGTCATCATTTCTCTCTGAATAGGAATCAAGACCCATGATCCACGAGGGTCTATATCTTCTAGATGCATACAAGTTGGATCCACCGTTCCTAAGGTGGTATATCTGGTTACGAGCAACCTCCAGTTGTATGTATTCTCATTGCATATAGGTAGAATTACACCTCTATCGATGTAATATTTTCATGTTTTTTTTATGAGCAACTTAAATACTTTTTTCATAATGTCTATATGTATTTTAATTAAAATTTACCAAAATATTGCTAAAATTATATTTTGAATAACTCTCAATCTTTTTATCCATTTTTCTTTTTTTAAATCCATGTGGCAGAGTTTGCTACAGGTTTTTAGTTCGACCTTTCTAGTAGGAAAAGTCACAAAAAAAAATAAGACAACTGAAATCTCTCAAAAGTACCTTTCACTCTCTAGTTTCCAAGCTGCTGCAGGTGCTTAATGCCTCCAGCAATCGAAGACATCCTTGGCTTCGCCACCGTATGTTTGTCGAGAACGGTTCACGCTTGGGGAAGAAGACCTAAACTACTGTCCAGGTTAACGAGGAAACATAGTCGGGCAGCCAAAAGTGAATCAAGGATACAAACTATTTTTCTATCTTAAAAATTAGCTGACTCACATTATTCAGCAAAAAATTTCGCCAGCCATCACACCAACTATAAAGTAATTAATCGCCATAGAGAAATCATCTAGTTTGAAGTTCTTCTCATTATCAACTTTATTAAGTGAGAGGATACAACAAATCTAAAGGTAAGGTTGAATACCTAGAGGAAATAACTTCGACTGCAACTAAAACCCTTCTGGAATTATTGGTGATCAGAGAGAAACTCTAAAAATTCAAGATAAAACCTCTGAAAATTCTCCACTGAAGTTGATGATTCGGTGGGGCAATGTTGTGAACCTAGGCAAACACTGACTGTCTTAATCTCCATGTTCATTATTCCATGATTTCAGTTCACAATAAGTACTGCTACACTACCGGTTTATTGCTCTCCAATTGGGCAAGAAAAAATCGTTATTCTAGATCAACGTATTATCGATTTTCGCAATCCTCGCTAAACAAGGAATCCCTAGCTAGCCAACTTATTACGCATTCACCTGGCTGCAGATCGTGCGGACCTGGCCTTCTGTTTTCACTCCCACTGTCCCCAATGCGCGCATCGCTTCACCGAATTCCGAGTCGAAAAGCTGCTCACTGATCAGACTCTCCACAAGTTGCTGAGTGCGACTATCTTCGAAGAGAGTCTGATCGGACGTGAACAAGCCGTTTTGTCTCGTAAGGTCCACGTAGTAATTGGAGTCGAACTGGCCCGGCGTGATGGTTTCCATGAAGATCTCGATGGTTTCGTTGAAGGTCAGGCTGGGACACTCCAGCTTCAGCTGGTTCGCCAATGTGGCGTTCAGTGTCGGGTCCGTGTCGTTAGTTGGGCTGAAGTTGTACAGCCTCTCGACGAATTTGTTGCAGTGTCCAACTCCAACCGTGTGTGCTCCTGCATTTGGCCATGCGTCTCTCTTCAGCACTAACCATCGTAGGCCATATCACGCTCTCATGTCGATTGATTCTTTGTGATATTTGATTAGGTTGATGCTTATTGTCAGGCATCCTAGCTACATCTTCAACAGCGCAGTGTAGTCTGCTAAACACAGCCATGGCTTGGCTTCCAGAATATGACATGAGTTCACCTGATAACAAGAGAGATAATTGTGCGCTGATAAGTAGACTCTTCTGATATTGACCTTCGTCATTAGTATCTAGACCATACCTGAGAGAACAACCATTTGCTGGAGAGATTCCGTTGAGCAAACGCATCTATGAGCTGGGAGGCGTCGAATGTTGGTAGTGGCAAATCATTCTGTGCAGCTGCAGCGCTGGAAACATTGCCATCTTTTCTTCCTCCTTGTACCACCCAGCCAGTGCCATTCAGCTGTATCCAAGCCAGAGTACAACACAGAGAGAGTCAAGTTCATTCCAACGGTGATCAAAACAGTATCTGGCACTAGCAGTGCCTGGATACTAGTTGCCGTCACTGACTGTCCAGTGAAAATTCGATCCAGATCAGTTCCTTCACTTTTTGAAGCAATAGGTGAAATCTACTCTAAAAAAAATTTGGGTATTGTATCTCACTATCCAATACAACTGCTTTCATTTTGAACTACGCATCACAATATGTACAAGCGTCCTTGACATTAAGGGAAAATGTAATGATTTCTGTCAATTACATACCTTAACAGTGCTGTCACGTGCCGCGTAAGCGATGATGTCAGCGCAAGACACTACTCCAGGACACACAGCCTCCACAGCAGTCTTAGCAGCATCAATCGCTTCGAACCCCAGCAGAGTCAGATTAATCTCTGCAGTCCTTTCGGTATCTTCGCCTTCAAGCAGCACAGACCCGTCACATCCCTACATTCAACTTCGAAGATGAGAACTCACAGCCGCCTTGACAATATTTCGCACATAACAAAGCACACAGAAAATCACAAGATAGTTGCTTCGAGAAAATTGCCGCAATCTCTACACAGTTCCCACTCGAGCCTATCTCATATCAATCCGACTATTTATCTAAACCATATATTCCCTGAATCTTGGTTCCGTCAGTATTTTTCAAGAGAGCAAGGCAAATTGTATACCTCCACAAAGCAGTCATGAAAGGCCATGCGAATGAGACCCGCTGCAATCTTAAAGTTCTTGTCAATCTCAGCGTTCACAGTATTTGCAATAACGGACTCGGCGTCTGGACACGATGTCTGGTAAAAGTCATCTTGTACTGCAAAAGCAGGCATTAGCATTGCGTCCACTGAGAGAAGCAGAAGCACTGTCAGCGTGCGCAACATGTATAGAGTCCTCGGTGGGGCCATCTTGCTAGAAGCTGCAGCTGTTTTGATTTTTTTGATTTTTTTAGCCACTCAGAACTGGCTTTTCCCTTCCTCCTACAAATGGAACTAACTTTTGCAGCTCAATAAAGCTCCAGTCCTGACGAGTGACAAATGACAAAAGACACTACTTTTTCCTTACAATGTGTTGTGTTGGGACTGGATTTGAGTTATCTATTTATGCGAGAGGCTTTTAGATGTAGACGGCCCCAGTTAGCATCTGTTATCAACATTGTTGTGAAAGTGTAGACAAGACCAGTACTAGGAAAATCTTGGTCTGACCAATTCTGAACTAAACAGTACTTCGATAATCTGGAAGTAACTTGTTGGGCTCAGAAGATCATTCCGGTCAATCCTGAGATCATGTCGCAATATGGATCGCTTGGTGGTGAAGAAGAGAATCTTCGTACTCGAATTTAGACAGCGCTCAGATTCATTTCCACCTGGAGTCGACTGTCCTAGGTGATCAAGACCTTGAGTGACACAGAAAGACAAGAACATTGAAGTTCAGGTGGAAGCGTGGTCAAAGATGTACACGGTGCTAAGATCTTTCAGCTGACTAGATGAACATTGAAACGCAAAAATATTGCAGCTACGATACTGATGCCGAGAGCAGCAATATAGCTGGACATATCATTGTCAATTTCACAACTATTTGTGTCCTTCACGGGAATGTATTGAGATTGTATTATTCTTGAGGGATAGAGAATGTTTGAACAATCAGTTCCCTTAATGGGGATGTTTTGAGAATTTACTTCCGTCATTCTCGATGGATTGAGATATAAAAAACGGGACATCAATGGAATTTTTCCACGTCATCCTATGGAGAAAAATAGAGAAAAATAATAATTTTAATGCCATAACTGATAGCAGCTACCTAGTTCAGCACCTCTTGCCATCTCTAGATTCTATATCCTTCCCTTCGAGAGGACTGGAGATCATTCTGAAACATCATATGATGGTTTTGCCTTGTTGTTTCGAGATAGACCGCTGATAAACATTAGCAAGTTTGGAAGGGATCTGGTTCAGATCACATCTGAAGTACACATTCTACGTAAAGTTTGGCGGAGAAGGGAAAGCGATTTGACCTCAAGAAGGAGATCAAACCCTATGATTACCACATTATTTCTTTCATGTACATCTGCCTGCTTTCGTTTTGACTGCTCAAAATGATGATCTCCATAACTATGACATTCCTTCGAATAAGCATGCTGTAAAAGAAACTGGAAACTTATATGTGGAGTATCTGCGGCAAATATATTTCTCTCCGCATTCTGCACAAACCATATGACAGAAAAATGGAGGAAATAGAAGTTCCGAAAAGCTTGAGGTAGACTGGGAGATGGACGCAGAGTCAGATCCTGCTAAATAGAGATAGGGAGGGAAAATCCGCTTCATCAGAATAGATGTCGATATCCATCGTGAGGTATATGAAATAAAAGTCGAGTCTTCTGATATTAAACCGACCATGACGCTTGTCACGTAAAAGCATTCGCGAATCAAGGCATATCTTATCCAGTCAAATTTCCTCCATCTAGTCAAATTCTTGTCAAGTGGTCAAAATGTTGACCCATTTATTGCAATTGTGTCCACATGTCTCCAATCTATAACAGTAGTTCGAAGGGGCAAATGAAGACTGTTGGTTCATAGAATTCGCTCGAATAATGCCACTCTGCCTTCGGATTCCAAGTCATTTACGCTCTGATCTCATTCAAACCAATTAAAATGAATTAACTTTTAAAATAAATCCATAGCTGAAATCACTATAAATCATACGGTTTGATTCCACATCCCATAATGTATCATGCACTAAGAGAGCTGATTACTCGTGGGTTGATTATATATATCTCATCATGACACTGCAGATGACATCACTCACAAGACTTTACAGGGGATCACTATGAAATATATAGAAGTTATTAACAACCGACATGAATCATGATTTACTTCAAATCGTTGGTAAGGGAAATAGACCTTCATTAAAGCGTCATAAATATAGCTCCAGTAAAGCTCCATTCGAATTTTTTTTCAATGCTGCATGTTATTGACGCTTGCAACTAGTGATGAAGAGTTGACACAAAATCGTATGAAAAGCTGATGACATGCCATTTGATATATCAAACGCTAGATGCATCAAACCTACCGAAGATACGTACTAATATCGCAAAACAAAAATATATCAGGGATGTGCCGAGCTCTCAAAATTAACCAACGAAAGTTGAACTGGTCATAAGCAGCACATCTAATATCCATAAACTCCTATTGAAGGTCTAGCGAAGTGGCAGCTTACCTGACCTCTAATGACCTGGTGTGGATGTATTAGAAATTCTAATAAATGCTTTGGTGCTGAATTGATCACGCGTGAAAGTTGTAGTGAAGAATCTTCATGTACAAAAGAAGGAAAGAGAGATCGAGAGCAGAACCAGGTACGGTTGATCAGACAGGAGGGAATCTGTATTTGGGCCCGATATTCAGGCATGAAATCAGCAGAAGGGAATTGGAGAGTTGAACTTTTCTCTCTTGACGTGTTAATTGCATTCTGACGCGTGCAGTGTTTCTTCTTAACGATCGTCAACTGTGGAGTTTCTGCTGTCTGAATGCACCCGACAGCAGAAAGTCGTGATAGCAGAATGTCCACAGTCGTGACGCTCTTGGATTACACTTTTGAGGTACACGTTCCACGCTAAGGGTGAGACTGGAGAAGGTTGACGACAGAGAAGAAAAGGCAATTTTAAATCAACAAGAAGATTCAAACCTAATCATATGCTCAGTTTCCTCTCTTGTGTAGCTAATTCTTCGGCTGCTCTTTCGCCCTGACTGCTCAAAATGGTCCTCCCTGTGACTGTAACACTCTGTAATCTATGTGCTTAATATTTGTGCTCTTTAACTTTGATACTTGTCTGCAGAATATTTTTGGCCATATATTTCTCTCCCCATTGTTCACGCTCCAAATCACCGGAGATCGGAACTATAGAAATTTCCAAATTGCTCGAGGTAGAGCTGCAGACGCAGGTAGAATGACATACCGCCGGAAATTGATTGGGGAATCCGATATATCGAACATGGATGTCATTCCCCATGCGTGGACGTGTACGTAATAGTTGCTTGAATCTTCTTAATAAAGACGACCATGATGCTTGTTGCATACCAGCATAAGCCGGCCAAGGCCTTTCTTACCATGTAGTCAAATTTTTGTTCTTGTGAATTGGTCAAAACGTTCCACCGATTTCTTGCAATGACGACCTCTTTTCTTCAACTGACAAGGCATCGAAAGGGCGAATGAAGAAAGAAATTTATTCCATAGGACTGTCGGGTCTATCCGTGACCAGGCCGCATATTCTTCTGAAAAACAGAAAAAAAAGACAAAAGCTTCAAACGACATTTTCATGACCAATTTTTCATACACTGAGCAGATTCTGAGAACGATCTGCGGTAGTCTCCGAGGGAAAGATACACAATTTGGACGTGTTCAAAGGTCTTGTACTCACCTCCATAGGCAACTACGAATTCTATCTATCAAAAGATTATTTGTTCTGTATTTGAAGAACGACGCGGAATATTTCCATGTACTTAATATTTTTGAAAATCTCAATCCTTGAAAAATGATGGAAAGAAACACAAAAAACATTTCAATTAAGGAGACCGATAGTTGTGGCAGAGACTAGTATTTACTGCAAATGAATATCCCGCAACTTTTGTCCTCTTGCATAATGAAACTATTTATATTACTGCACCCCGTCTAAACTGCTGTCAGACATTATATGGAACCTGTCATGGGAATGAGTTTCAAGGTTCATTTAGTCAATGGAAGGATCTTAGAGGCATATACATGTCTGAACAAGTCACCAGCTGTAGCATCAATTTCTAATATTTATCTGTCACTCGAAGTCTTGATCACCTATGTCACCCCACTCCAGTTCACATTTGGTACGAGCCCGGTTTGTTTTCCACTAAAGAGATTCTTTAATTCATCACTATGAAGTGATAGCATAACAAAGCAATCGATGTTCTCTCATCATCTCAGAAAACTTCGGAAAGTTTTTAGGATCCCATCATTTTCCTCCCATATTATCGAACTTACTGTTTCTCAGAGAAGTGGTCAGATTGATATTCTCTACTATCGGATTAAATACTTACTCGTGAAGTCTACATCTAACAGCCTCTGAAATAAGTAGATGACTGAACTCCAGTACCAACACAACACACTGTAAGGAAACAGAAGTGTCTTCTGTCACTTGTCACTCGTGAGGACTGGAGCTTTATTGAGCTGCAAAACCCAGTTCCATTTGTAGGAGGAAGGGAAAAGCTAGTTCTGAGTGGCTAAAAAAATCAAAAAAAATTAAAACAGCTGCAGCTTCCAGCAAGATGGCCCCATCGAAGACTCTATTCATGTTGCGTACGCTGACAGTGCTTCTGTTTCTTTCAGTGGATGCAACGCTAATGCCTGCTTTTGCAGTACATGATGATTTTTACCGGACATCGTGTCCAGACGCCGAGTCCGTGATTGCAAAAGCTGTGAACGCTGAGCTTGACAAGAACTTGAAGAAGGCAGCGGGTCTCATTCGCATGGCCTTTCATGACTGCTTTGTGGAGGTATGCAATTTGCATTGCTCTGTTGAAAAACACTGACTAAACCAAGATTCAGGAAATATATCGTATAGATGAATAGTCGGATTGATATGAGATAGGCTCGAAAGGGAACTTTGTAGAAATTGCGACAACTCTCTCGAAGCGATTATCTTGTGCTTTTCTGTGTGCTTTGTTATGTGCGAAATATTGTCAAGGCGGCTGTGAGTTCTCATCTTCGAGGTTGTTTGTAGGGATGTGATGGCTCTGTGCTGCTTGATGGCGAGGATACCGAAAAGACTGCAGAGATTAATTTGACTCTGCTGGGGTTCGATGTGATTGATGCGGCCAAGGCTGCTGTGGAGGCTGTGTGTCCTGGAGTAGTGTCTTGCGCTGATATTATCGCTTACGCAGCACGTGACAGCACTGTGAAGGTAGTTACATGGCAAAAGAATTTTCAGTTTCTTCAATGTCAAGCAGGCTTGTACTTATCCTGATGCGTAGCTCGAAATCAAAGCAGCTGTTTTGGATAGATACCACACTAATATTTTGTGAAATTAGATTCATCTTTATTACTTTGATCGAGTGAAGAACTGATCTGAAATTTCATAAGACAGTTAGTGATTCGATGCTCATTAGACATTCGGTGAACGTGTGTCGGGGCAGAGCTACGAATCTATTTCATCTATCGGCTTTTGGTAGTAAAATCTTCAATATTGAGATGAAGCTGACTCTTCTTTCATTCATTCTGGCCTCGATACAGCTGAATGGCACTGGCTGGGTGGTACAAGGAGGAAGAAAAGATGGAACTTATTCCAGCGCTGCAGCTGCACAGAAAGATCTGCCATTGCCAACATTTGACGCCTCCCAACTCATAGATGCGTTTGCTCGACGTGGTCTCTCCACAAAGCAAATGGTTGTTCTCTCAGGTAAGATCAATCAAAGAAGAATTTCTTTATCAGCGCACAAATACCTCCGTTGTGACCAAGTGAACTCATGTTGTATGCTGGGAGCCAAGTCATGCCTCTGTTTGGTAGACTGCATTGCCCTGATGAACTATGTGGACTCCGATTATTATTGCTGAATAGAGATCCATGGCCAAATGCAGGATCACACACCGTTGGAATTGGACACTGCGACAAATTCACCGAGAGGCTATACAAGTTCAGCAAAACTCATGACACGGACCCGACATTGAACGCCACATTGGCAAAGCAGCTGAAGCTGGAGTGTCCCCGCCAGACCTTCAACACAACCATCGAGATCTTCATAGACACCATCACGCCGGGCCAGTTCGACTCCAAGTACTACGTGGGCCTTACGAGACGCAACGGCTTGTTCACGTCCGACCAGACCCTCTTCGAAGATAGTCGCACTCAGAAACTTGTGGAGAGTCTGATCAGTGAACGGCTTTTCGACTCGGAATTCGGTGAAGCTATGCGCGCATTGGGGAGAGTAGGAGTGAAAACAGAGGGCCAGGTCCGCAGGGACTGCTGCAAGGTGAACGACAAATAAATCGGCTAGCTAGAGACTCATTGTTTAGCGAGGATTGTGGAATTTGTTAATATCTTTATCTAGAATCATAAGAAACTATTACTTCTTGCCCAATTAGAGACCAGTAAAACAGTAAGGTAGCAGTACTGGGTGCATATTGGATTCATGGAAAGCTTGGAGAATAAATAACAGGGAGATTATGCCCAGTGAGTTTTTGTCTTGGTTGACAACAAGTCCCCACCTCCTCATCAACATGAGCGTAAAATTTCAGAGGAAGTATTTTGAAATTTCAGTGTTTGTGTGGGATCTTCAATAATTCCAGCATGAGGTTACAAACATCAAATTGTAGTCAAAAACTGCTTTTTTATATAATGTGAAATTTTACATGATATTGATCACCGCATGTATTGGAGAACTTTTTCAGAAGAGAGGAGATTCGCCAGGTGCATTTTTCTATCCAGATGATAAGAACTTCCACTGATAAAACATATCCTTGCAATGCGAATCTAATGACCAAAAGGCTGCTTCAGCTTTATTCTCATCTCGAATCCGCAACTGATGATATCTGGCTCGTAATCAAAAGATTGGAAATCCTTTGCATGACAAACTAGATCAAAGATTTTTTAAGCATGAAACATCGATAAAATTTTGTCTTTCAATTGATGGATGTAAAGTCATTACACATGCGTCTATGTGCATAATTGCCATACACAACCCTCTTGACTGACATCACCACAGCAAAACCATACTGTTCCCTTTGATATCTCCACCATTCCAGCCTCAAGAAGGTCTTACACCTGCTTTGTATCAGATCTCTCTCCATATTGCTGTATTTCTAGAGATGAGGGAAGACAGGTGCATCAGTTATAGAGTCAGTTCGTATACCAGGTCCCCTTCGCCTCCGAAGTCATTCAAAATCAACGCAAACAGTACCTTAAAGTCCTCAGAATCCTCTCCATCCTACGTCTATCTTCTCCTTTTTTCTTAAGAACAATGTCAATTTCATAATAACCTGTTCATGTACACTAGTGGTAGAATATAGGTTTCTTGGAATCTCTCACCTACGTCTCAACTCCTTATTCAGTACATGATATCAAAACTGAAATGCTTGTGGCTCAGTCATCCCATTAATCATGTTGATCAAACAACGCATTTGATTATACATCTCTCAACGGTTTTCTCTAGTCTTCTGGTGGAACTCATGTAAATTATCTAGCTTGTTAGTCCTTATTTCTTTGTAGTCTTTCTCATTTCACCTCGGCATACTCTTGCGTTTTAATCTCTGTTTTGTGCCAAAGATTAACTCGCACCAGTAAACACTATACTTGATATAATGAAGGTATAATTTGGAAATAAATTTTCACTACTCAATCGCATTAAGAGTCATACTTTTGGATGACAGACCCGAATTCATGGTGCATAATGTATATGACTAATCTCTAAGATTCATTGTAAATCTTAGATATTGGCTATGTCTAACAAATGTAGTGTGGACTTATTCTTCAAGCTATCACTAACACAACTCTGTCATTTTCCACCGATAGAAACTCAAGATCTTAAGTAGAGCGTAAAGTTCATGGTTGATATGGAAAATCTGAATTTTTTACATCTGAAAATTCTCCCCTGACGTTGATGAGGTGATGGGAGAATGTTGTGAGCCTTGACAAACACTGACTAACATAATCTCCATGTTTTGTATTCACCAAGCTTTCCATAAATCCAATATACACTAAGTACTGTTTTATTGCCCTCCAATTGAGCACCAAATAATCGATTCTCATTATTCTAGATCAAAATCGATTCTCATTATTCAATTTCACAATCCCTGGCTAAACATTAAGTCCCTAGGTAGCCGACTTTTTACTCGTTCACCTTGACAGTTCTTGCAGACCTGGCCTTCTGTTTTCACTGCGCGCATCGCTTCACTGAATTCCGAGTGGAACAGCCGCTCATTGATCAGAGCCTCCACAAGTTTCTGTATGCGACTATCGACGAAGAGGGTCTGGTCGGAAGTGAACAAGCCGTTGCGTGTCGTAAAGCCATGGTAGAACTTGGAGTCGAACTGGCCCGGCGTGATGGTGTCCATGAAGATCTCGATGGTTTCGTTGAAGGTCTGGCAGGTACACTCCAGCTTCAGCTGCTTCACCATATTGGCCTTCAATGACCGGTCCGTGATACAACGTGAAATGCTGATATCTCTTTGATCGATTGAAGAACTGATCTATATCAAAATTTCACAAGACATTCAGTGCACATGTCTTGGGGCAAGACTACGAATCTCCTTCACCAGCCGGTTCGTGGTAGTAAATTTATCATCATAGGGATAAAGCTGAATCTTTCTTTCATATATTCTGGCATGGATACAGCTGAATGTCACTGTGATAATGTCAGCACAAGACACAAATCCAGGACAAACAAACTCCACAGCAATCTTGAAAAGCCATGCGAATGAAGCCCGCTGCATCCTTCAAGTTCTTGTCAAGCTCAGCGTTCACAGCTTTTGCAATCACGGACTCGGCTTCTGAACATGATGTCCGGTAAAAGTCATCACATACTGCAAAATCAGGCATCAGCTTTGCGTCCACTGAGAGAAACAGAAGCACTGTCAGTGTGCACAGCATGTATAGATTCTTCAATGGGTCCATCTTGCTGGAAGCTGCAGCTGTTTTGATTTATAAATTCTCAGCTCTCGCCACTCAGCACTGGCTTTTCCCTTCCTCCTGCAAATGGAACTCGATTCTGCAGCTCAATAAAGCTCCAGTCCTGACGAGATACAAGTTACAGAAGACACTTCAGACTCCTCACAGTGTTGTTTTGGTACTGGATTTCATTCATCTATTTATTTCAGAGGTGGTTAGATGTAGACTTCACGAGTAAGTATCTATTCCGGACATTGATGGGGAAGCGGAAAGTGGACGGTAATGACAGAATATTAGTCTGACTTCTTCTTGGAGAAAGAGTAAATTGGACAATATGGGAGTAAAATGTTGGTATCACAAGAACTTTCCGAAGTTTCTGAGATACTTCAAATACACAACATATATTATTTTGATAGATAGTTTCACAGTTGCCTACGGAAAGGGGTACAAGACCTTTGGACACGTCCAGATTCTATATCTTTCCCTTGAAGACGGCCGCAGATCGTTCTCAGAATCTGCTCAGTGTATGAAAAAATGGGCATGAGAATGTTGTGTCAAGGTTTTGTTTTTTTGTTTTTCAAAAGAAAATGCTGCATTGTCACGGATAGACCCCGTGATTTAATTCCATAAATCACGGGACTAATCATAGAATTGAAGATTTGTCAAGATATTGGAACGTCGCTGGATTGCCATTCTCACGGGTGTATGAGTCTGCTCGATGTATGAGTCTGCTCGACAAAGAGTACAGAACACGAGATAGTAAAAACAAAACCGTATGTCTTACCTGTAATTTTTAGCATAGCCGAATCCGGCAAACAACCGGGTGGAACTACAGCCAATATAGACAAATCAAACTGAAGAGCATACACGGAACATTGGGGTGCACCTGTGGAACACCAGTCCAAGAACTCAAGATATAGCAGGTGGTTTGTATTCACGACTTACAATCAATTGATATAGGCACGGAGTATGATAGCCAAGGAATCAGCGCTAATTTTCAAAAGAGCTCTACGTAGTGGAGGAGATTATCAATTGGCACCCACACAAGTACAGCTTGAACCTCTTACTATTGATCCTCATGCAGTTGTCAAATAGGTCATGCTTCCCTCCAGTGTGGCTACACAACGACTCCATCTGCTCGTACCTGTTCAAGAACGTGAAATTTTAGTGATCACTTAGAATCACTTTTGAGCATAAACCATTCATTTGACTCTGTGCTTTATGGCAAAGATGTTAGGATAAATCACCTTCGTTATGACGCGGTTCTGCTCGTAGAACTCGTGAAACGATCTTGAATTACGTATCCGTATCCAGGATTACATTCATGCCTTCTTGATGACGGAGAATCGATGTCAGCTGCACTCGAGCACATCAGAAAGTGAGGAATCTTCGGGACAGCATTTTACGAGTCAAATCAGCAGTTTCCATCAAGTCCATGGAAACTCCTTTAAATATCTGAAGCAAGAAACATGATGTCATCTCTTGCTTCGGCATCTCCTTCGCCTGCAGCCTATACAGTGTCTTTCATGGTTCAGTATTTTCCATAAGGGTCCTCATGGGTTGGAAACTCTCAGCATCTTTGAAGAGACCTTAAGCTTTTTAGGTGGAAACAGCTTCATTTCTCACACAATAGTAGCCTAAGCCAAAAAACTTCGATAAGTAAAGATTAAATAAATAATTGAAATCTCTGTTTTGTAAAGGGCAAAAATTTGAGAGAAGTGAAAAATGCAATAAAATGACGTTTTCTGTGAGTAATATACTTTCAACATCCGCTATGAACGCTGAATTTTGAATGGGACGAGTTGTAACTCATGGATGTCAAAACATATGCATCAAAGAGGAAAGGTTGTGTCTTGAACTTGAACTATCATTTCAAGTATCATGAGTCAGTGAGTAGCTCACCTGTGACATGAAGACAAAACAGGAGATCTTGTAAAGTGAAGGCGTAGATGATTATGTTACCATGATCTTAGGCCTAGAAAAATACATAACTGTGGAGCGATTGGTTGTTCGGATCAGGTAGAACCGAACAACAACGCAAGATGCATAAAACGCACGTGTCACGCCAGTTAGTGTTACACACTAGTCAAGGTCAAGCTGCATGCATCGAAGGTTCTGACTTCGATGCATACAACTTGATATTGGTGTGTATGGGTTGACAAGTGTGTAACACTGACTGGAGTTTCACATGCGTTTCATGCATCATGTGTTGCTGTCCGGCCTTAAGCTCGCTCGGACAGTTTCTACCGGATTGAGACACCTCAAGTCTCCTGTCTCAGAAACTCACGTACACTGATTGGAAGAAAATACTGAATACAAAGGAATGCAGTTACATGCGTTAGAACTGAAGTAAGCCAATGAGATTGACAACGCTAAACACAGTACATCTTTCTCTTCACTAAACAGCCGCCATTACCACATCCTAAATTTGCAACTTCATCAAAACCCACATTCCCTACAGATAGACAAATCCGGCCACAAACCCTGAAAAGTCCAAAACCTCCAAACGTAGATCTGCAGCTTAAGAAAGATCCTTAAATATGAACACCATCCGCTTGGTTGACAGGACAACCTGCAAACACCATTAAAAAAAAGTCACTCCAAATTATGAGAGTAGACAACAATTACTCATACACACGGATGATTGCAGTAGCCTAAGGTGGACAACACAAAATTTATCAGGTTACAGACATTGCTCGGCAAAAGAGATATCGATTGCTATATGCCTATCAACAATCGGCCTGTAGCGACCGGAAAGGAGACGAGTGATTCTCAAAAAACCGTATTAGCTTGCAGACAGTGGTCGGCGAGGTAGCCCTAGTATCCGCTGCGTACTCCAGCAACAATTCAGATTCTTGAACAACTTCCACGTAATGAATACCATTAATATTCTTGTAAGCAATATTAATGCTCAAACAGTTAGAAGATCTCTCGGAATAAAAGAACTCCCTAGGTTTAGTGCAAAATACAGGCGAAATAAATCTATAACACAAAAAAATGATTAGCAACATAATTATAAAATAAGAGAGAAAGCCAGTGATCTCCATGAATTAGAAAGAAACAAGTATTTCAAAAAAGAAAACTTGACAAGAAGTGCTAAATGAACCAAACAAAATTGCAATGAGTACATGAATCGCGGTGAGTAAAATTGCAGGGAGTATATTGATTGCAAATTGAGCATGAACGCCAAAGTTTATACTTTGGTAAAAGTGATTACATTATCTCAATGTTGATTTTTTATATGAAAATTATCCAAACAACAACGACAATCAAGGATTATTTCGTCAATATTATAGATGAAATTATCGTTGGAAATCGCACTCGTCTGGCTCACAGCAGACGGCAACCAGGCCTTAAGTTTTAAATTTGAGTAACTTGTTTTGTAGTTTGCTCTCGTCAGTGTCATCATCAGGGGCTAACAATAGATTCTTCATGCTTTATGCTGCATCACTTGCGCAGCATATCTACCAGTTGCTTATGAAAAGTGCTCTACAAATAGCAGCCAGGACTCGTGAAGACAAGATCATGTTGAGCATGTGGACAACGGCCGGACTATCACGATGATATGGCCGTCATTGTATCTCTCTTCAAGCATCGATCCAGGAGGCACGAGGCACGATGGAGAAAATGGCTGAAAACTCTTCATGTCTCTGAATGGAGGTCAAGCAGCGAAGATTACTCTGGACACAATCTCTGCTCACATGCACGAAACATCGGGTCGCCACGGGAGAGCTCGTCCTGTGTCATTAGCCCCTCATGAGACTAAAGATATAAACCCCTAAAGATCTGTTCTAAAAGCACGCGCTGATCTCCAGACCGTTGCGAGACGTTCTCCGGCACGGAGAGGCGCCCGAGCCGCTTCGGCTGAGGAGAGGCACGTAACGCCTTCTTGTAATCGGCCTGATCTCCAGACCGTTGCTAGACGTTCTCCGGCACGGAGAGGCGCCCGAGCAGGGCTTCGGCTGAGGAGAGGCACGTAACGCCTTCTTGTAATCGGCCCGTTGTGGGTGGGCTCTGCCGCGTCCATCAGCGCTACGCCGTCTCTATCGTCGTCGCTGTTTGTTCCCTATCTTCGTCGCTGTGACCAACAACCGTCCCCGATGTACATTCTTATGTGCACCGAGTACGACCGGAAGAGGGGGTCGTCGTGTCGAGGAGGTTGGATAGCAATAAAACAGTACTGTAGCAGTAATTAGTGTACATTAGAGTTATTAAAAACTTAGTGAATATAATCAATGGACATAATGACAGGCAGTGTTTGTGAAGGTTTACAAGCTTTCCCCACCACTTCATAACTCTAGTCGAGAATTGTCTTGAGCAGTTTTGAAGTTTCATAGTTAATGTCAAATAGTTAATTAAACGCAAAATTTTCTAGCAGTAGTTTAGAGTCCACTCTAAACTACTGCTAGATTTGGATGTGTATAATTGAGATTATATAATATTACACAGATAAATATATATATATATATATAATCGTATGAAAATTGGCCTTAAATGGAAACATTGCACATCATGATTCGAATATCGAAGAACTATTCATTTGAATGCAAGAACCGATTTTTTAGGAGAGAGGTCCAAGACCTCTCTCCGTGTCCAGATTCTATATACTTCGCGTTAAGAGAGCCGGAGATCGCTCTCAAAATCCGCGTAGTGTGTTCGAATGTGATCATGTAAAATATCGTGTGATGGCTTTGTCTTTTTGTTGCTTTTCAGACCAAAATCTGCCTGGTCGCAGATATACCCTCAACTAAAATTGGAAAGTTTGAACAGGATCTGTTCTAGACAATCAGTACAACGAAAACCATCGTCTCTCAGTTGCATGCTTTAGTGCTGGAAGTGATGGCGCATGAAAGTCGTAGTAAATATTAGAGTGTAGCATCACATCCTCCTGGATAGTGATAGGGAATCCGTTTCCTAGAACACCGATGACATTTTGCATGAGTTATTATTAACAATGACATTCTGCATGCATATGTTACAGTTAATTGACTCTTCCGAATTTATACTAACCATGACGCTTGTTGCGTAGAAGCATACGCCAATCAAGGCCGCTCAAATCGAGTCAAATTGCGTGCTTGTAAAGTTGTCAAAACGTTCGACCTCGGTGTTGCAATTGTGTCCACATGTCTTGAAACATCAATCCCGCAAAATTTGAGATCGAATATTGAACCCAGTTTACATACCTCCTCATTTCAAATTGACAACAGAAGCCCTTGTCGAAACCAACAGAAAAGAGGAGATGGTTTTTGTAGAAGCCGCAAGCGACGATGAAATGGATTCCCAGGACTTACTGCCTAAACGTTAGTGTTGCTATCTGAATCGTCTCTTACCAAAAAGTCACAAGAAAAATTGTTGATCAGGACTATGGTTGGAACATACCGTGACTCTGTCAGAATCGAGAAGAATGGTAGGTAGGATAGGAAATCAAAGTTTCAGACTAGAAAAGCTTTATGAACAAGTCCTTGCTGTCTAAGAACATGGCAGTAATGAAATTTTCTTCTACCTAGACAACAAGATGAATGTTATACGATCAAAGCATTCACGAAGCCAAGGAAAAGCCCTAAACCTTCATCGTCCATTGAGGCAACATTAAGTACATAACGATAGCAATCGAAAATAGTACATTACCAGACAGGAGGACAGAGTTTTGGCCCCGAACGACGAGACAGAGCCCGAGAATTTGGTCTCCGATCTCGCCATTCGGACTTATTCATGCTTTTGGCCCTTCGTCTAATCTTAGGTCTGGATCGAACTGTTGAGCGCCTCGCCGGGATCTAACGTTGAAGAATCTAAGTGAAGTTAACATTGAGAATGACTTCCAAAGAGCAACAGAGCATTAGATAAGAATCACTCAAGTCTTCATGCCAGCTTTGTTGTTAAAAAGTGATTTAAACTCAAATTTTTTATTCTTACGAAGTTGGAGCTGATGGATTGAAAACTTGAGACGGAGTGATGGGTGTTTGGCCCACCAGGAGCACCTTTTTCTTCCTCCCCTTGCGTGTGTCTTGTCTTCTCCCCACAAACCCGCACGTTGAATTTCGGCTCCGCTCCCTCTGTTTCTAAAGCCTCGGAACCTGTGTACCCAACATTGTTGGTTACACAGGTTGCAAAATCCGACCACAAAGCGAAATTAACATGTTTGGACTGAGCGGGCCTTAATTATAAATGAATTCACAGCCGCACCAACTTCTCAGTTCGCGAAGAAACGAGATTTCCTTCGCGGATGAGTACTCCCTCTTTGCTGGCGATTCCGATGTCAGTAGGAGATCCAACAAGGGATAGTAAGCCTCTGAGACAAGAGGAGAGGGAAACGTCTCGTTTAAGATCCAAATCTTAAAGTCGGGAATCCACTCGCAGCCCCCATGGATTGAAATGTTGCGTATCCTTCTTCTTACGCCTACAGCTCATGTGCTTCGTCAAAGCTTATGCAGTAGCATGACCAACGATGAGTACGGAGCTAACAAGTTACCCAATCCATACATCGCCTTGACCAGGAAAACAGTATACGCGCGTTGTGCTCTGGAACAGTAAAGCAAACTCGACATATGTGGACTCTTCAGAAACCTTTAACTTTTAATCAGATCGATTGACAAACTTGAGTTCTCTAGCCATGATTGCAGATTTCGAAAGAGAAGTTAGACTCCATCGCCCAGAGTTCGCCTTGTCCATAACCTTAAGCTGTTTCTGATTTAAGTAGCCGCATAACATCTACTAGCAGTAAAAAGAAGAAAGCACAGTCTCACGTTGTCAGTGCCCGCTATTGTCAACCGACGCTTTAGTGGAATGTCCAAGAAGTCGTAGGACTGCGTAGTGTGCAGAGGCTGTGCATCATGCAGCACCTGTTTCAGAGACTTTGCGCCGTCAAGCACAAGGGCAACAAATTGCTGACGATGGCTGCTTAGAAATTGGAGTCTTTAAATCGACTAAATGACTGAAAACCCGCCATGTAAGCAGCAGTGGATACTTTGATGTTGAACAGGTCGGTTATTATGGGAGAACGGTGATGCCGATTTGGTGAGAAAGTCAATTTCATGAGGAAATAGATTGACTTCACGTGCAAATGATCTGACGCGGACTTAAGTAGATAATTGACATTGTAGAGGTCCGGCGTGTTTGCTGACCCCGATCAATGAACTATCCTCGAGAGCGCATGTTGTGGCTGTGGATTGGCTTGTTCAAGTGGATTGGGTTCACAGTGGATGTTTTCCTTGTATTGTGTTTTTTACCTATTGACCCTTTGGATCCCATTGGCTTGATCTATTTACCATTTACCATCATTCATCCCTGTTGCATTTTGAGCTTCTATGTAAATGAAACAAGCAAATGAAGTCCAAGTGATGTTTCTATTGCACTGATCTAAAGAATGATTTTGTTCAACTTCAAGATATGACTTCTTTGGAGTAACTGGCTAGCAAGGTCAACAAAGTAGCTCAAATAGAATATAGGCCAACATATCTATAAACATCGTTTCACCCAGTGATCATTGTTGGGATTTTCAATTGAACGACGGTTAGAAAAATCATAATAAATGCTAAATGAAGGTTGCTAGTCTATAACTTCAAACTTAGCTATCTGATCTAGGTTCTCTAGTCTTTCATCATAGCAGTAACCTAATCAACTCAAATTGTGTTAACGTGATAGCTTTTATTTTTCCGACGTAGATTTGTAAATCAACTTGCTTGAATGTAATCATCGTCCAGAACTAATAAAATTTAGAGTTTTACAAATATTTAAGATTAATTGAGGCAATTGATAGTGTGTAAAACCTTATATATGAATACAAATATGTATAAATTGATCATGCAGAAATAAATATGATTTTGTCAACATGTCCAATTTGAATAATAACAGATTGTAAGATAAGCAATTCAACATGTTCATTCGTTTTTACAGAAGTAAAAAGTGAACGAAAACTGGCTCCAAAGGTTATTATTCTCAGTTGTAAGATTGTTATATTTTTAGGTGTTTATCAGGTTCTCGTTACTATTGAATGTATTTGTCAAATCGCACCAAACTTCTATTATTAAGTACGGCTAGTACTATGGTTATGTGTTTGGATTATTTCAAACAGGAGAGTTTGAATGCTTTTGAATCTATTGTATTAATTTTACTTTCTACTTGCAGTATGCTTTTTATGATCTCGGCTTATGATTTAATTGCCATGTATTTAGCTATTGAGCTTCAAAGTTTATGTTTTTATGTGATCGCAACATCAAAAAGAGACTCTGAATTTTCCACAGAAGCCGGCTTAGAATATTTTATTTTAGGTGCTTTCTCCTCTGGAATATTATTGTTTGGTTGTTCTATGATTTATGGGTTTACTGGAGTTACCAACTTTGAGGAATTAGCTAAGATTTCCACTGGATATGAAATCACTTTGTTCGGTGCTCAATCTAGTGGTATCTTTATTGGAATTTTATTTATCGCTGTAGGTTTTTTATTTAAGATCACTGCAGTTCCTTTTCGGGCGGCCGGGCCCAAAAACTTATCAGTTTTTGGAAAAATATAGATTTTTTATTTCGGTATTAGGACTAGATATTAATGTTGAATCACTCGGCCTCCCATGGAGCCAGTCTCTTGCTCCAGGGGAGGGGCTCAGGAGATCCAATGGCTGACTGGTCCGCCTCACGGCGGACAGAGTCATACCCTATGCGAATTTATGTATATATATCTTCATTTATGGCGGAAATAGCTTAATGGTAGAGTATAGCCTTGCCAAGGCTATCATGGCTCCGCCATAGCTTAATAGATAGTACAGTTTCACTTCTTTGTTTGACTGAATATAAAGTAAAGAAAAAAATGACGACGTCAGTAATGCACGGGTCGGAGTAGACCTTTGGTTGAAGAGAAGATCAATATGTCCACAGCATTTGCAGGCGCAAATTCAAACTATCACTTCATTAGTGACCACCTGCGCTTCAGTTTTACTTCAGAGGTTGACCCCATCGTAACGGAAGTACTTCCCGTACGATGGATCTGAACGTACATGGTATTCCAGATCTGCTCTAATCTTCAGCTGAAGAGCACACATGAGGGGTCTTCAACTGAAACCAACTGTGGTGCAAAAAGTATGTAGCAAGTCAGCCAGGCTTCAAAATCTGCCCTCGGTTTCCTACTGTCTGTTGAGATCTCACTTATTCATAAAGGTTGGCTAATGCTATGAATCAGGTAATAGTGGCATTTGAAGCGATTAAAAGCCAAAAATGAAGGCAAAAGTCAAGGACCCCAGTGGAGTCACTTTTAGCCAGCTACCACATTATAATGAGATGACTGCAAAGATTTTAGAACACAACCACATCACTTGTGTGAAGCATTTCCGAGGGGTGTTGAGTTCTCTTCAAGAGCGCAGTTGAGTGATCTCAGGTCCTTTGTTGGATATAGTCATATCAACACGTGGAGCTGCCGTAGTTCACGCGGGAATGTGAGTTACTTTTGCTTAATCAAGTAATGAGTCGTATATTCTGAATGCATTTATGCACGAGGCTGCTCGAAGCAACGACTGGTAATCATGTATTAAGTAGAGGAGTGGTAGTCCAGATGTGCAATGTGTTCCTTTCTTTCTGTCTAGAATTTTACCATGTATATCAGTCTGCTAACTATTATTTGGATGGTGATTATGTCTTCTGAAATCTGTCTCTGGACTGGTCTGAATGTCAGACAACTTTCAGACAACTGTGGATTCTCCCTCTAGCAAATCTTTCAATATGAGAACCTTCCAAGCTCTTCTGCTTCTGCCAACTTTGTTCACACTATCTTGCACCGTCCGTGGAAATGAACGGGACAATTCTCAATTAGGGAAAGATTGGGACCAATATGCCGAGACCCAGTTCATCCAGTGGACCGGCAATAGGACTGTATCGTACAGCAACAAAACTTTGAAGAGTAAGGCCTGCAGTCAGTTCAAGAACAATCTCAAAATGATCGAGCAACACAACAAAAAGTCTTCGTCCTATAAACTAGGATTAACCAAGTTTGTAGATCTTAGCGCAAAAGAATTCAAAGCGAAACGCCTGCAACGCAAGTTCAAAAAAGGAAACAGAACCTTTCAGAAAACCTTGCTCAAATCATCTCAGGAGGAATCTATCGCCGTCGACTCTGTAGACTGGAGGAAAAAGGGGGCTGTAACGCCGGTAAAGAGTCAGGGACAATGTGGTAAGCATCCATACACTTCGTTGCTCTCTTTGACAGGAACTGGATTTGAATTCGGATACGGAAGCTCTCAGAGGAGATGAACTGCTTATTATACTACATTTTCTTTTAGCAGCCGCTCAATTCATTCTCGTTATTATTTAGCAGCCATGGAGATTATCAAATTATATCAGGGAGAAGATGGAATTCACCATATTTCAATCATGTTGCAGGTAGCTGCTGGTCCTTTGCTACGGTTGCAGCTATCGAAGGAATACATCAGATTAAAACAGGGGAATTGGTCGACCTGTCTGAGCAGCAATTGGTGGACTGCAACTTGGAGAATGCAGGATGCAACGGGGGCATAATGGATGTGGCATTCGATTTCGTGATTGCAAATGGTGGCTTAACAACAGAAGATCGCTATCCTTACCGTGCTTACGACCAACTTTGTCAAATTGAAAAGGTACAAAACTCCCGTACTTCAAATAAAGAACAGGATCAGAATATCTCACTGATCTGATGCACCTTCTCGCAGCTCAAGCTTTCACACATTCCACTCTTGGACTTGTGCAGGGTGTTGTCACCATTGACAATTACGTCGACGTAACATCAAACAGTGAGAAAGATCTAAAACAAGCTGTGGCAAAGCAGCCTGTGGTTGTTGCTATCGATGCAAGCTACATACAATTGTATCAGAGCGTAAGATTCAGCACTCCATCCAATCTGGTCACGTGACGCCGCTTAAAATTCACTTAAAAGCCCGGACATATTAGTATCCAGCTCCGCTAAACCTTGCACCCCATGGATTTCAGGGAATCTTCGACGGACCCTGCTCCACAAACTTGAACCACGCGGTGACGGTCGTGGGCTACGGGACTGAAGGCGGAACTGACTACTGGATAGTGAAGAACTCGTGGGGCAAAAGCTCGTGGGGCGAAGATGGCTATATTCGCATGAAGCGCAACGTGGACGACCCGCGTGGACTGTGTGGCATTGCTATGTGGCCCGTGTACCCAATCTAGATTTCTTCCACTCTATGAAGCAAGAGGGAGAAGCAAGAATAGCTCTAGATTTGCTCTATTTATTGCATTATGCCGAGAATAAACTGGAAGTGACCGGTCTTATTACATAATAAATGGGGGCAGAAATATCGGTGCCGCAAGGCTTGAGAATGTCATGCTGAGTTGTATGTCATTACTCTTACTTCAACGCGTTAGTGACATTTAACTGAATACGCTTTTGAATGTCCTCGTTTTTATATCATCTACATCGCAAAATTAGATTTATGACAAACACAAGTCTGAAGAATTGTTCGGTTCATGTTTTAAATAAAATCCGAAACAGATTCTCTGGAATCTAAGTATAACGCTACCTGTCGATGTATTCAAAGAAGTGCAATCTGGCATTTAATTCCTTGTGGTGCACATCAATTGATTTAAGCTGTCATTTCCATATATCTCAACAAAGAAATTTATTCAACGTTCATTGTCATCATCGGATTTTAGCGTAGATAGCAACAAAATGCCATATAAATGTCCAAAGGTTGCTATGACTCATTGGTTATCGTTGGTAAAAGTGTTGCCGTGGTTTTCAACCTATCGTTGTCGTTTTGTTGAATACAAAAATTAAAATAATTTTAATAAATGATTGATTCAAATCCACTATAATGTGGTGGATTGTATTATTTTTACTTATCCCAATATTTACATAGATTGACATTTTGTGCAAAACCTTTCAGTATTCTTCATTGCTAGTAACATAACATAAAGTCATCTTCTTTAGATTCTTTTAACTTTGGAACGTAATAGAATTGCAAGGTACACTTGCCAAATCGCAAATTCAAGAACAAAATCAGGGCATATGGTGTTATAACAATTTTAACAAGATTGTCAAGTATGTTGTTGTGCACTTTTTTTGAGTGTGTGATTTGTTTATTGTGATTTTTTTTGATAATGTATCTGATATGGTGTTATAACGCTTTTTACAAGATTGCCAATGACGTTGTTGTGCACTTTTTTTAATGTGTGATTCGTTTATTGCGATGTTATTTGATAACTTCTCTGATCTGGTTTTGCCAAGGACGTTGTTGTGCAGTTTTTTTGAGTAAGTGGTTCATTTATTGCAATGTTATTTGATAACTTGTCTGATGCTCTTAAGAATGTTGTGGTTTGTTTTGTTGAAAATCTAGTTGTTAGTTTAGCAGGTAAGGATACATGCTATCAAGCCAAAAAGTGATGCTAACAATGTACTAGCAGCGTCTTTACCTCCATGTCTTTGCTCACGAATTTGTGACTATGCTTACATCAAGCTTCGTATATGTAATAACCCACTAAAGGCTAAAACTGCAATATAGTGGTAGAAAGGTCGAACCCACAGGGACAGAGGAACACACAGGGTACAAAGTGTCACGTTTTAACAGACTATTGAGGAGTTTGAATTCTCAGGCAACTGTCACTCCCAGAAATACTACAGGGGTTACCCTCAAGGCACCTGCTGCAGCGTAACCTGAATTTACAACCAAGGCTTACACGAAGTAGCAAAACTTCACTTTGGCATTCAGGGGAAAAATCCCAAGGGAGTACAATCAGAAAGAAACACTCGAAGGTGTAGGGGCGAAACTGTTCAAGTATCTAACTAGTCACTGGCTCTGAGCATCGGCAGTCACCCGCAGGTGCAGATCCGAACTACTCAAGTTTCTAACCAATGTACTAGCTCTGAACATTCGGCCGAAGGCCTTCAGCTACAAAATGCGGAACGCTAAGTTGTAACTCCTCGTGCGTGGTGACAGAACTCAAGGACACAAACACGCAAAGGAAATGGGTTCCTGATCTGCACTTCTGATGGGAAAGAACCCCAGGCAAAACGCCTGGAACTATTTTATACCTTCTAAGTCCTACCTAGCACTACACTGTGCTACGCTACACGCCTGCACGGAACCACGCTACACTACACTCCGCGGAACCTGTACTACGTCTCCTGCGCGGCCGACTGCCGCGCACTAACTCCCTACCCTGCCACTCTTCCGCTCGACTGCGCAGTCCCAACCGCTGCAACGCCGCGGACACCTCCCCCTCGAGGGCGGACATGGTATCCTGTGCCTTCGACAGAAAGGCCTCGAGCTTCTTCGCTACCTTCCGCCGACTCCTAATGTCGCTTGACAACAACCCGGCTGCGCGCAATTCAAACTCTCGCAGCGTGAGTTTCTCCTGCGCCTTCACTTCCCAGTGGGCGTAGCCCTTGAGACAGTGGGCGACTCGCCTCGCCGTCTCCACCTTCGTGCGATCCGCCTCCTTCCTGCGTTCCTCTTCAATTATCACTAATTGCGATTCGGCTTCAGCACGTTGCGCTCTCAATTCGCCACACTCTGACTGTAACCTGCGGATTAACTCTTCATCCGCCTGCCGTGCGAGCTGACATTGTTCCAACAACCGCGTCTGTCGCACGAGCTCCTCTGACAAAATCCGATTCTGGGCCTGCTCAGAATCGAGTGCTTCCTTGACCTTCACCTGCTCCTTGGTGAGCTCGCCCAGTTTCTCATCCTTCATCTTCTCGGAGTGCTTGTAGAATTTCTGATTAAGCTTGTACTGACCCCACAAGCACTCATGCTTCTCCTTCAAGTCCCTCAACTCCTGGTCCACTCTAGCTAATAGCTTGCTGGTGTGGACTTTAGTGCGAGTCCGCCTGCGCACTAACTCGATGTAAGATCCCGGCTGGAGTGGGTCGGCGTATTTATCGACCTTGCGATCCAAGTACCGCAGCAACGGAATCACCTGCTCAGAGAGCGCCGCCGCCGGCGCTCCAACAATTTCCTCCTCCTCCTCCTCGGTGTCTTCTGCTCCTGACATTTCTTCCGTGGAGCCTCCGTCGTCATCATCCGAGTGGAGAATTTCAGTCGCCATTGATTGCGTCGGCGACTGCCCCGAGTGGGGCTGCACGTCCTCGACGTGTGCTGCCTGCGAAGGCACGGCTGCAGCCTCGCTGCTCGTCGCCAAAATGTCTAAGGCGGAAGGCGAATGTACCCGAGCGGCATCCCCGTCGTTCGCTGGTTGATTGCCTACCGCATTCTCTCTGTCGCCGTCGTCCGTCGCCGAAGGCGATTGAGCGGAGGGTGGCTGCGCGGGGTTGGATTGCGCATCGCGCATCGAAATTTCATCCCGCGGACAGTCACTCCGCTCCTCCGTCTGCCGCTCCCTTGATCGGTCCGTGGGGGCTGTGCCCGGCCCGTGCGCAGGCGCATTTGCCGGCGCCTTGTCCGCCGCAGGCGTAGCGCCGCGGACATCTATCGCCGAAGGCGACATGGCCGGGGGCCGCACGCCCGATGTTCCTTGGCCTATAGGCCCTACCGCCGAAGGCGCATCTATCGGCGGACTTCCCGCCGATGGTGCGGCCTCCGCACGCTCTCTGCTCGTATCTCCTCGGCTCGAAGGCCCTGGCGCCGAAGGCGCAAATTGCGGCGCGTGGTGCGCCGGAGGGTCTGGCCCCGAGGGCCGGTGTCTCGTAGGCGGTTCTTCCGCCGGCTCCTTCCCCTTCCTACGTTGGAACGGGGGTGATTCTTGCCTGTGCACAGGCGGCACGTGCGGAGGTGTTCTGTGCACAGGCGGACTGCTCCTTCCCACGCGTAAGCGTAGATCCACGTCCACTTGTGTTCGCCGGTCCGCGGAGGCTCGTCCGTCCGCGGAGGTTCGCCTGTGCGCAAACGGAACATCTGTCCGCATCGCACGTGGTAACTCCGGAGGCCCTTGGCCCGTAGGCGGCCTCTCTCCCGACGAGGTTGCAGCGTGGCCCGTTGCTCCTGCGGTCGTCCGCGCTTCCTCTCGCCTCTCTGGCGACGCACTTCCTATCTCCGTCGCAATCGTCGCCGTGTCTGCACTGTCAGCTGGCAACACCAGTCTGCGTGCCTTCTGCTTCGGCCGGCTGTATGGCTCGCACAGCGGCCGCGGTCGAATGGGAGCAGAGGGTTCTTGATGCTGCTCCTCTTCAGACTCTTCCCTCCATCGCCGCTTCCGCGGCACTCGCGCTGCAGGGACGAAGGGAGTGTGTCTCCCTTCGTCCCTCCGTCTTGATGGGGTAGAAGTCGGTGACTCCTCTGCATCAGTATCGACCTCGTTCTCCCGCACATACTTCCCGGGATGGTCGATGGACAATGGCGGAAAATGTTCAAGCTCCGCCGCTGTCAAACAATTCCGCTGTCGATAAAAATTGATGAGGAAAGGAGAAAGATGGTTTAGAGTTCCCCCCTTCTCCTCAAACGCGTGCTGTCGCATCACCCTGTGCAGGATGCTCGCCCAGTGAATTGGAGTTCCCTCGATGACGCACTCCACAAAAGAGACCTGCCACAATGTGATGTAGCAGGCGCGGTGCGGCTGCAGTAATTGCATCAGCGCCGCGGACAGAGTCCGGCGAAATCGATCCTTGTAATCACGGGTCCTGTACCCATTCTTGGTAGACCTCCCGGTCTTGAACAGCTCCACAAATTGCGCCTCTTCTTGCTTGGTCACCTTGATGCTCTCGCTGTCGAAAAGGAGATGCCCTGGCATGCCAGCACATCTTCCCAACGCCTGCGCCCAATCTTGGACTGTCCACCGGTCAACATGCGGACGCAATCCGCGCGAGGGTGCTCCCTGTGGCTCTAGCCACTCGCGCACCATATTCGCGCAGATGTAATTCCATCCCCATAGCAAGAAATCGAGCTTTCTTGCTATTAAGCGCTCCTCAAAAGCGCGCAGCCCGTTCTGCGGCAGGCGAAGTGGCACCATCCGCAATCTGCTCGGTCTCGTCATTGCGTTCCTTGGGTTCGCTCGCCCGCTCATTCTACTTCCGCACTGTCCACGTTTCTTTCTCTCTCGGCAAACTCTAATCGCTCTCAATTCCAAATCACGCGCACTCACTTCTCCCTCAATCAACAAGAAATCTCCTGAGTGACGACGTCGAGAATGTTCCGCAGCCAGCAGATGGATGCGCGCAGCGCGCACAAGAGATTGGAATCGCGAATTCAAGAATGGGACGTTCTCCGCCGCCCGGTCGAAGGTCATGGTCGGCTCTTGGTCGTGAAGAACGTCTCACTTGATGGCCGCGCCGGCTGTACGCTGGAACGGTCTTCGCTCTCACGCGCGGCTTCACGCTCCGCCGTCGTCGATTAAACTCTCACGCTCGAATTGGCGGATTTGAACTCCGCGAGCGTGTCGCCCTGCGGACATGGGGGCGTAGCGCCGAAGGCGAGTTTTCCGCCTTGCGCGGTACACTTGTTCGTACCGCCCCTCGGCCAATCTCCCGCTGCCTTGACGCGTGTGTCCGCATGTCGGACAAAAATTCAACTCCTGCCTGTGCGCAGGCAGGAGCCTCGGCGGATTCTCCGCCGGCGCGGAACTTGAACATCCTCCTGTGCACAGGCGTTCGCCTGTGCGCAGGCGAATTCCGTCCGCGGCGCTGCGCTGGCGCGGAAGGCGTTGACCGTGGTCAGCCGTCTCCGTCCAGTCTGTCCGTTCCTTGTCTCTCCGTCGGCGCTTCCGCCGCCGCAACTCCGTCCGTCCAAGAGCGCATCCACCCGTGCCGTCCGCATGGTCCGTACCGATTGGATTACTCTGGCGGCTCTTCCGTCGTACGCGGCGCTGCGCTGGCGCGGAAGGCGCCGTACACTTTCTACCTCACAAGGCGCATTTCTAGGGCCCAAGGCGGATTTTCCGCCGACGCCGAAGTGCCTGTGCACAGGCGAACGCCTGTGCGTAGGTGGACTTCGCGCCTTCCCTAACCCTACTTCGCCTGTGCACAGGCGAACGCCTTCGTCCGCGCATAGGACAAAACTTGAATCCTCCTTCCGCGTAGGCGGAATTCGCGCCGGTGGCGAACTCCTCCCGCCGTAGGCGACCGCCTCCGTTTCTTCCAGTAGCGATAACTCCCTAAGTCCTCGTCCGTTCCAAGCGTTCTAGGGCTCGTTAGAATCAGCGCGTCGAGCTCTTTCCAACGGGACCCTAACTTGGTCAAGGCGCCCGAGGGTTTACCTAATTACGGGGGTTTCCCTACAGCCGCGGACGCAACCTCCGAAGGCGGGTTTTGCGCCTTGCGCCGTAGAGATCCTAACTGCGGAGCTCGCAGGGAGGGTGGTGCCTGTCCTTGCTGCGGCACCCCAAATCCCAGATTCTACAAGATCCCTCGAGAATCCCCGCGATCTTCCGGATTCACTCTGTTTTGATGTACCGAAGGCTATTTACAATGCTGCCAGGGTACAGTTTTCCAAAAATGTTTTAATTTCCTCAAAATTGCCAAAAGTGGGGTACCACAGTATAACTCATCATAAGATTCTGCTCTCGACTTAAAAAAATTCAGCAACAAGTACATTGACGCTCTGAAACAAAAAACAAAAAAAAATTGCGCACTACTTATCAAAGAGAAGATGTACCTACTCAAAAAAATGGATCAAATGCTGAAATCGATGTATTTCCATGAAGCATGGAGTACTTTTGAACCTTGATTTTCCAAACTATGTATGTATGTTGGAGAATTTGCTAGTGTAAATCATAGTACTACGCGTGAAAAGACTGATTTTTATGTGGTTAGCTGGAGAATGATGAGTACAAATTGTACTTAATGGATTTGTCGCTGAAGGTCATCATTCATCATAAGCAATTCAAGAAAATTCAAACTGTTTAAAACTATGAATCATATTTGTTATAAATAAAAATTGCCTTATGTCATAATGGACCAATTTATGAAAAATTTGCCAATTGTCAAGTTAGCAAATGTCTTATCATATATGAAACACTTTGTGTTAACAAAACATTTAAAAAATCAAAAACCAAAGAATTTTAATTTGTAGCTATTTATAAATCTTGAAACAGAAGAAAATACTCAACTTTTAAGAATTGAAACATTTTTATAGTAAACATTGAGCATATTCAAATAGCCAACTGGAATATGATGAGGAAAAACTTAAAGTGTACAATTCAAAATCTTGAAGAGCAATCAACATTGAAAGTATTGTCAGTTTTCAAAGTGAAACATTATCAAGAAAATATTGTGTACAAAATGTCATTTATTTAAATTTGAAAATTGGCTAATTTATTCATTGCAATCATTTTTACTGCTTAATTTCATCATGAGCTAAAATCTGTACTATCAACTAGAATGATTTTTAATATATCTAATATCAAATTCATCTTAAAAAATTTCAACAGTCTAGAAATTACTGATTTTTAATGAATTTGATAATAGATATGTGAACTTCTAATTGCAAATTTCTTCTTTTTTTACTAAAATTGATTGGATCAATTGAACTGATTTTAATAATACTGAAAAAACTGTTTACATCAAGATTTGATAATAATTTATTCGCTGTGTTTAAGCTTAAAAAATCTCATTTTTTTTTATTTAAGATATCAATACCTTATTAAAGATCTTTAATATTTAAGATTAACGATTATTTTGATAGCATAAATAATATAAATCTTTCACCAAAAAAATTCAATATTTTTAAGTATAAGTTATCAATTATTGATAACTTTCCAGGTAATTTCATGATTTTATTTCTAATTCTTTATTTAAACTTAAATACGTTTTCTCAACAAAAATCTTTGGTCAAAAACTCAAGATTATTTTCTATGTTTTTTCCAATTTCACGGTAAGAAGCTTAACTAAATAATAAAGAATTAAAATAATCCATAAAAATAAATTCAATCATCAATTTTTACAAATTTAATCACTTATGAGAATTGTTATGAAAAAAAAATAATGTTGTGAAATTAAGTTTAAAAAATTACATGTAGATTTTTGCGACAACACTATACATATAGTTTTTTAATTTGAATTTGAGAATATTCTTTATTTCATTTTTAAAAATAGAGGAAAAAATTCTAAAATTAATTTTAAAAAATTAATGAAAGAAACAAGAAAATTTATTTATAGATCTCAATAACACTATGCCTGTTGCAAAAAGCTGAAATCATTTTGTCCCCTATTGTAATAACCCACTAAAGGCTAAAACTGCAATATAGTGGTAGAAAGGTCGAACCCACAGGGACTGTGGTAACACACTTTTTGTTTTTTTTCAGAATTTAAACAATTTTAGAAAACCAGTACCAAAGCAGTGTTTGTAGCTAGAGAAGGGTACGCTAAATAGAGTGGATTGATGAGATCGTCACGAGGGCACAAAGAATCACGTAGTCGGATGTACCAACGCCAACGTCTTCGGCGCCTTCGGCAAAGGCTTCTTTTTGAGGTATCTCTACTCACGCGCCTCTAGCGTATAAGGAAGCTACGCTTCCGGCGCAGACACCTCAGGAGGAGGTTTTGCTAAAGACGTCAGGAGAAGGGCCCGGACCTCTAAAGGCATCCGACCATGAGTGCGCCTTCGGCGAAGCGCCGCTAGCGCGGAAAGGGAAAACCTTCATAACAATCGGGATACACGGTAGATCCAGTTGGTTGAAGTTGCATTAGGAAGAGCTCGGGACGCTCGTTCTAACGAGTCCAAGAGCGCCGGAGATGGATCAGGAATGGAGAAGTTATGAGCGTCGGAAAACTCGTAGCCGGACATGCGCCGTTCGCGCTAGGGTTCACAGCCGGAAAGGATTCCCGTACGCCCTCGGCGATGCGCCTTCGGCGGAATCACGCGCTCACAGGAGGAAACCAACTCAGAGTCGGAAGCGCCCTTGGCGGCTGTTCATGGAAGGAAAGCGCCGGTCGGATGTACGCCTCCGACGTGGCGCTGACGGCCGGATGCGCTGGCATGAGTTGCGCTGACGGATATGCGCCGGCAGCAACGGACGAGGCATAAAGGACAAAATAGGCGGTACGACTGCGCGCCGGCGTAATTCGCTCCGGCTGGATGTGCGCCTCCAGCAAAGGCGCCGACGGATAATGAACGCACCAGCGGCGACACACCTCCGGAGAAGGGCGGGTTAGGAAAAGACAACAGGGCCGACGTATACCCTGCAGCGGACTCGAGTCCGGAAGGTGGCGGCGGCGGGAGAACTCAACGTTTAAGCATGCGAATGCGCGCAATGCGGAGACGTGAATTCGCGCATGCAAAGGGCGAACCGTTAAGCCGTATAGCCGGCTGCGTACGTTGCAACCAGTAAGAACGTTGGACGTTCTTGAAATCGGAGAAGAAAAGACTGCGCTCCAGTCTCATTCTCTCATTCTTGACTTTGCGATTTCCAGTTCCAAGATTACGCGCAAGGGCGGAGCGACCTGCAGTGAGAGTAGAGAGTGCGGAGACGAGTTGCACAAGGATCTTGGCGGACCTTGAAAGAATTGGGAGTAGCGATCTTGAACGAGCGCAGAGAGAGTGAGCAGTCAGTGCTTGAGTGGCCGACGCGCAGTGGCGATTGTGAGAGAGTGAGCGAAAGGGAGAACGTTTGTGTGTGCAGGCAACGCAATGTCGAAGGTTCCCCAACTGCGAGTGTCTCCACTCAGGGTGCCGCAGATCGGTCTACGCGCATTTCAAGATGTGCTGACGAGGCTGAAGCTCGATTTTCTCCTCTGGGGGTGGAATTGGACGTGTCCGGAGATGGTGCGCGAGTATCTGCAAGAGAGACACAAGCCTTCTCGCGGATTTCGCCCACACCCAGAGAGATGGGAAATTTGCAATTGGGCGCAGGTGTTGGGCAGGTGTGCCGGCGAGGAAGGGGATCTCCTCTTCGAGGCCGACAGCGTGAAAGTGTCCCAGGAGGAAGAAGTCTCTTACAATGAGCTCTTCAAGGTGGCTAGACATCCCAAGAACGGTTTCCGGACTCGGGATTACAAGGATCGATTGCGGAGAAATGTCGCGACAGCATTGCTGCAGATATTGCAGCCGACCAAGACCGCTTACATGCATGGGTGGCAGGTAGAGTTCGTGGAGCTAGTGTTGTCAGGAGCTCCGGTGCATTGGGCACGGCTCCTGTGGAAGGTGACGCGCCAACATGCGCAAGAAGAGAGGGGAGGAACGCTCAATCATCTATCGCCTTACTTAATCGTGTTTTACCGGGCGATGGGATGTTTGACGAATGCTGAGAAAACTCGGTTTCCGCAGCTGAGCCGGTCTTATCCAGGTAGATATTCGAGGGAGGCCGAAGTAGACACGGATCCGGACGAGGAACCTGCCAGTACGCCTCCGGCTCCGGCTCCAGCCAGAGCAGCAGAAGAACGTCGAAGTGAGCGCATTCCGCGCAAGCGGAAGTGGGATGAGAGACCTGAGGACAGGCAGCCGGAAGTACCAGCTGCGCCGACTCGTGGTCGGCCCACCCCCGAACCTCATAGTCGACCAAAACAGAGGGCACGCAGAATGCCAACTGTTACTGAGGAGACCAGGCGAACTCCGACCCGGCGGAATCTCACACAGGAAGAGATAATTGCTCAGGTTCTAGGGAAGACGGCAGAAACCTCTGCACAGAAGGCACCACGGCCTTCGGGAGGAGAGGGACGGACTGACAGCCGGCCGACTGCGAGTCGGATGACTGAAGGTCGACAGACGGAAGGAAGGCCAACTGAACGGCGCGTTGAACCGGACAGCAGGCCGGAAGCAGAAGAGAGTTTGGCTGACGAGCCAACAATCCTCAGAGGGTCGTCTTCGGCGGAAGGCACTTCTGGAAGAACGCCACCAGCAAACAGGCCAAGTGGAGTCAAGACGCGCAGGATGTATCCGACTCCCAGTCGGACAACTGCTGGTCGGCCGACTGCGAGTCGGACAACAGAGAGTCAGCCGGATTCGCCGACTGCGAGACGGATGGGGCCAACGACCAGTGTGCGGACGCCTTCGGCGGACGCACCTTCAGCAAGGACACCTTCCGCGCAGATGGCGCCGGAAGGACAGGCAGCAGAAGCGGGCGGTGCAAGAGTGACAAAAGTCACTGCGGCGTCGACCCCTTCACAAACCGAAGATCGAGCCGGAACAGGGGCTCAAGCAGTGGGATCTCCCACTGCCCTGGATATTTTAGCAGGCAGTGGAGCAGCAGTCGCAGCAGAAGCTGCTGCGCGCCACAGTTCCAGGGAGTCGCCAAGGGATTCGGTGGCGACTGAAATCCTCGCGACTGAGGATGAGACGAGCTCGGAAGAGCAAGAAGAGGATTCGGTGCAGAAAACGCCAACAGGGGTGCTGTGCGAACAGATAGTTCCACTCCTGCGATATCTGGATCGCAAGACATCCAAATACGCAAGTGCCTTAAAACCGCAGTCTTATGTGGAGACAATCAGGCGAAGGACGAGGAGCAAGGTGGCAAGGTGGGCCTCTAGATGCGGAGTATATGTGGATAGGAACACCGCCCTCCGACAACACCTGGCGGTCACCCAGAAGCTGTACCAAGCCTTGCAGCAGCAGAAGGAGGATGCGGCGACGAAGAGTCAGGCGGAGGCCGAACTAATACGGGCAAAGATCGAGTCGGAACTGCAGGAGGAGCGGAGACAGAACGAAGTCCTAGCAGCCGAGCTTGCGCGCCAGACGCGCGCCTTAGAGGAAAGTCAAAGAGCCCGCAAGGAGGATGAGGAGTTGTTGTGCAACTTGCAAACCGAGTGCTCGGATTTGAGGGCTCAACGTGCGGATTTAGAAATGCAGCTGGCAGAGGTGGAGAGCAGCTGCAGGGCACGAGGAGAGTTGGCGGCACGGGTGACTCGTTGTCTAAACGGATACACCCATTGGGAGGTGGCAGCTCAAGAGAGGGTTACACTCCGGGAGTTCGAGCTTCGGGCGGCGGCCTTGACGGAAGGTGACAGTCGGAGTCGGCGGCGAGTGGCAAGAAAATTAGAAACTTTCTTGTCGGGTGCGCGCGACACTATGGCGCACTTGCAGTCGGAAGTCACTGCAGCGCTCCGACGCCTGGGGTTACGCAGCCGGTCGGAAGACTGGCAAGGTAGAGATAGTAAGCGGAGCAGTCCGGCGCGCAGGAGGCGCAGCACCGGATCTGCTGAGTGCAGTAGAGTAGTTTGGTTTCGCGCAGATGCTGCGAGTGGTAGATAGGATAGCGTAGTGCTAGTTAGGATCTTTTGAGAGTATAAAGTAGATCAAGGCGTTTTGCCTTGGGACTCTTCCAGTTTCGGAAGTGAAGATCAGGAACTCACTTTCTTGGCGTGTTTGTGCATTTTGGTCCTGGCACCACGTAGAGAAGCTGCAGCATAGCGAAGTTACCGTATGTTGTAGTTGAAGGCCTTTGGCTGAATGTTCAGAGCTAGTACCCGGTTAGAGACTTGAGTAGTGCGGATCTGCACCTGCGGGTGATTTCTGATACTCAGAGCCGGCTGCGAGTTAGATACTTGAACAGTTCCCCCTTACTCCTTCGAGTGACATATCCTGATTGTACTCCTACGGGAAGTTTCCCCTGAATGCCAATGTGAAGTTTCATTACTTCGTGTAAACCTTGGTTTGTAATTCAGGTTGTGTGTGTGTTACTGGATCGTGTTTTCAGTAAGTTCTCAGTCGGGTCTGCACTCCCTGCGTTTTGTGTGATAGTCGAGGGTGACGTCCACGGCGTACGTAGAGGCTTCGTTCCGAAGTGAGAAGTCCAGTCCGGGTACCCCCGCTAGTTCCTGGCGGAAGGGCAGTAAAAGCCGGAGTGGGAGGCACTTCCTGCAGAACCTCTGAGTGAACTTGCGAGACACTTTCCTCCTGAAATCCGAAGCGGAGGTCCTGACCGACCTCCGAGTTGTGCTTTTTGCCAGTTTCAGGTGTGTGTGTGTGTGTTGAGTGACCAAGCTGTACCGTGCATCCTCCGAGCATCCTCCGAGTTGAGTTCCTCCTCCGAGTCGAGCCTCCGAGTCGAGCACTACAGTATTTCTGGGAGTGACAGTCGCCTAGAATTCAAACTCTACCAAAAGTCTGTTAAATGTGACACTTTTACTCTGTGTGTTGCCTCTGTCCCTGTGGGTTCGATCTTTTTACCACCATACTGCAGTTTTAGCCTTTGGTGGGTTATTACATAAGGAGCCGACAACTTCTTTTTGGCGCCGCTGCCGGGGACAGTGCGTCAACACCAGAAACCTTGAGCAGCAATGCTCGGTGAATGTCGACGAGCGATAGTGTGGGAAACCTGAGTGCGAGAGCCACACGGAAACTCCGTCGAGATTCAGAAAAAGCCGTGGAAACAAAACGGCGAACTAAAAAGAAGACTCCCGGTGAGGACTCTGCAGAAAGATCGCCATCACCGACTACTGGAAGACAAAGGCGTTCCAGTTCACCTACCGAGAGCATTGAGCTAACAGTTCTATTGGACATCCCTCCGACAGGAACTCTTCCTGAGTTTGGCCAACCTAGGATCAGTCCGTCGACAGGATCACCGATGGCAGAACATCAAGCCAATCTCCGCCAGGTGTTTTCCCAACCTACCACCAAACATTCGTATCCAAGATACACGGGAACGGGCGACGACGATGATGCAGATTCATACATAAAGCTCTTCGAGTCCGTCTCCATCGCCAATCGTGAGACCAGTGATGAAGACAGATTACGAATCTTTCCTAGCCTGCTACGCAGACGAGCGCGTAGCTGGTACAACCATGAGAGCACCGACCCCACTGGCATCCGGACCTGGGCTCAGCTCAAGGAAAAGTTTCTGAAGCGGTTCCGCGAACTCGGATACGACAGTCGAGTTCTGACCCGGCTTCGAAATCTTCGACGCGAGCGGAAGGAGAATCTTCGAGACTACACTGAGAGATTCCAAGACCTCCTAGATCGAATTCCGAAGACAGGCCCGGGAGAACCGTATTCGGTACAACAGGCAGTGGATTGGTATGTGACAGGGCTCTCAAGAGAAATGGAGACCTTCTGTAGGAGAGGCAAGACTGACACAATCCAAGATGTGATAGCTTCCGCGGAGACCTTTGAGACGTCAACCCTTGACACTCGAAGACGCGACCGACGGTCGACGAAGAAGAAGTCGCAAGACGGACGTCGGAAGAGAAGGAACTCGCCTTCCTCGACAGAAGAATCAAGCTCCTCCGAATCAAGTTCTTCCTCGGAAGAGGAAGAGGACTCGTCATCTTCAGAAGAAGAAAGACGGAAGAAGAAACGCAGTGCGATCAAGAAGAAGGATCGAGGTAAGGGAATCCCAGTGAAGACTCAAGGGGACATCGCAGCCAAGGTAGACAACCTGGTGAAGAATTTTGCGGACCTGAAAGTTCATGTAGTGGGAGGCCAAGACCGACGTAAATCACCTGCGAGACAACGAGCAAATCTCTGGTGTACTACGTGCGGACAGGTGGGACATGCCAACACGGAGTGCATGTCCGCGAGGCCATCTTACCCAGTGAATGCGGTCGAATGGGCACCACAGTGGGAGACCCCCATGTATTATGCTGAGCCGCCTATGTATTATGCTGAGCAGGTTGAGGACACCGCCTACTCGGTACAGACAGCTCCAGCTACAACTCCGAACCCACCGGTGCATATACCGCGCTTTGTTCCGAGGGAAATGGCGGGTACACTCCCACCAAGACGCATGGCACCTCCAGGAAATCACACAGGAAATCACCGACCTCGACCACAATTCGATGGTTGCTACAACTGCGGAGACATGGGGCATTACGCGCCAAGTTGTCCCCACCCGAGGAAGCCAATGGGGTATGCACCCTTGTGCAGCAATTGCAAGAAGTCCGGACATACAGCAGCTGAATGTGACCAGCCCCAAATCCCTCGGCCAGCCGTGCGTTTCGTATCAACACCTGGCAAGGAAGAAGTGCAAGTCAACCAGGTAGAACTGAGTCTGGACCCAGCTGAAGGAGACGAAGTATGGCCAGAGGAAGAAGTAATGTGCGGTCGGGTAGAAACCCGAAGTTCGAAGAGGAAAGGAGAAGGCCATGAGGACACTCGCCGCCTCGAGCGTAGGGAAGAGAGGAGGAAGTCTAAAGAAGTTAGAGAAGGCCCGAGGAGAAGGCCGGGTACACCTCCGGCTATGAGAAACACCCAGCCGGAGCAGAACTCAGAAAAGGCGGACAGGTATTCAGAAGAGTTCCGGACTCGAGATTACCTTCCGGACATCAAAGATGAGGTGAGTCACCTCATCAAGGAAGCACTGGGCGCCGGAATGACATCCGACGACCGGAAGGCAGTTAGGCCCCCTACACCCCTTCCGACCGCGAGTACAGGGAAACTTCCGGCTGTGACTTCCAACACTCCCTACGACATAGTGGAAGACATGGGGAGCCAGAGGGCAAATATTTCCTTCCACCAGTTGTTGGAAGACAATAAGACGTACAGGAGGATGCTGATGCTTTCGTTGCGCCGACCACGCAAACCCCGAAAAGAGAAACTTCCGGCTGTGTACAGAGTGGAAGGAGGAGACCTGGGACCTCCAGAGATCGAAGTAGAGATCGGAGGCTGCGTTATACAGAAGGTACCAGTGGACTCCGGCTCGGGCGTGAATATCATGACCGAGGAGACAGCGAACTCCTTGGGGTTCCAGACCTTCGAGCCTACATCCCGAGTATTGCGACTGGCCGATCAAACACGCAGAATGCCACTAGGAATGTTGAGCAATGTGAGAACCAACATTGGAGGAGTGGACTTTCAACTGTCCTACATAATACTGCAACCTCTGATGAAGAAAGGTTATGATGTGCTGCTTGGCAGACCGTGGCTATACGATGCCAAAGCAAGGTGTGACTGGAGTAGGAAGAGATTACAGTTCCGTAGCCCTGCGGACCCTCCGACTGTCATTACCGTACCGTGGACCAAGGTACCCCATGAGGGCGAAACACCTTCCACCACCTCCGGTTACACAACCGGAGGAGAGACCAGCTCATCATGCACTTCAGAGACCGAAACGTCGGAAGATTTTGTGGGCTACGTCACTTGCTGCTCTATTGAGGAGGAAGGAGACGAGGTGTATCCAGATGACGAATAGCAACTAGCAGCCGGACTGGGCAGAAGCGAGATCAGTCACACAGAGGGGATTGTTGACCCGAGTGATTGCTGCGAACTGCAGCTCAGTCCAGGTAAAGGCTTGAAGGTGTCAAGCCAAGTACAAGGAGAAGAGTTGAACAGGGTACAGGCGTTTCTTCGCCAGTATGAGGACGTCTTCGCATGGAAGATTGAAGACATGAAAGGCATACCTGCAAGGTATGGAGAGCACAGGATCGACTTGTTGGACGAGGCAGTTCCGGTTCGCCAACGCCAATACAGGCTCAACCCAAAATATTCATTATTGGTGAAGGACGAAATCGATAAGTACTTGAGCGCAGGAATCATCTACCCGGTACTCAGTAGCGAGTGGGTGTCGCCTATCGTGATCGTGCCCAAGAAACTGACGGGTAAGATCCGGGTGTGTCAGGACTTCAGGAAGCTGAACGCAGCAACGCGGAAGGACCATCACCCTCTTCCTTTCACGGACTCTATTCTGGACCATGTAGCAGGGCATGAATGCTACAGTTTCCTAGACGGATTTTCCGGCTACAACCAGGTGTCCATCAGGGAACAGGACAAGGACAAAACAACCTTCACGACCGACTGGGGAACCTATGCTTATCACAAGATGCCGTTCGGTCTGTGCAACGCGCCAGCGACGTTCCAGCGGATGATGACAAACATTTTCCAAGAGCACCTGAGGAAGTTCCTAGAAATTTTCATCGACGACTTTTGTGTCTTCGGTAAGAGGTCGGAGCACCTTAACCATCTTCGGCAAACGTTCGACAGATGTAGGGAGAGCAGCTTGTCCTTACACCCTGAGAAATGTTTCTTCTTCATGACCAGCGGAATCCTGCTGGGGCACCGAGTTTCGTCCGATGGCATTGCAGTGGATGTAGAGAAGGTGAAGATTATTCTCGAACTGCAGCCGCCAACGAATCTGCGTGAGTTGAGGGCCTTCCTTGGCCATGTAGGTTATTACCGAAGGTTCATAAATATGTATGCCATCTTGGCAGCCGATCTGACGAAGCTGCTTAAAAAGGATGAACCCTATGTGTGGGGCAAGGAGCAACAGCTGGCCTTTGAAACGCTCAAAGCCAAACTGACGACTGCTCCGGTTCTGAGAAGTCCGGATTGGAACAGACCTTTCCATGTCTATGTAGACACGTCGGCGTTTGCAATCGGGGTGGTTCTCAGTCAGAAGGACGACAACAAGAAAGACTACCCGATTTACTTCGCGAGTCGTCAGTTGTCAGCAGCAGAGAAGAAATACACGACAACCGAGAGGGAGGCGTTGGGAATGGTGTACTCCTGCAAGAAGTTCCGACATTATTTGATCTGCTATGAGTTCGTGTTTCATGTAGATCATTACGCCTTACAGCACCTGGTGAAGAAGGCGGATCTGTCCGGACGAATTGCCAGGTGGGTACTACTGCTGCAGGAATTCACCTACACTGTACAGACACGGAAAGGCGTTCACCATGAGAACGCGGACTACCTCTCCCGACTATGGACCGAATCCATTGAGGAGGAAGTAGTGGATGATTTTCCCGACGAACAACTTTTTCAGTTGTCCGCCAGCCATGAGTCCAGGTACGCGGACTTATACAGGTTTCTGCTCACACTCCAATGTCCGGAAGGATTGGATGCAGAGCAGCGCACAGTCTTCGTTCATAAAGCGGGACCTTACCAGCTCCAACAAGGGGTCTTGTTCAAGAAAATGGCAGACGAGAGGTTGTGCAGATGTCTAGAGGAGTCTGAAGTACCGCGAGTTGTCAAAGCCATGCACACAGAAGACGCTGGTGGTCACTACGCCACCAGAAACACAGTGACCAAAATTGTGAATGCAGGATACTGGTGGCCGACGATGTTCAAAGATGTACACGACTACGTTCGCAAATGCGACAGCTGCCAGAGGACGGGAAGGCCGACTCCGACCACGAGATGGCCTCTTACACCAATCATGCCATTGGCACCATTTGAAAAATGGGGGATCGACTTCGTGGGACCAATACAACCTGTCACTAAAGGCACGCGCAGGCGCTACATATTGGTAGCAACAGACTATGCGACCAAGATGGTGGAGGCAGAAGCCACAAGGCACGACGACGCAGCCGCAGTAGCACGGTTCCTATTCGAATCAATCATCACCCGCTACGGGTGCCCCCTAGAAATAGTCAGTGACAGAGGGACGCACTTTCTGAATCAGGTGATAGAAAGTTTGACGCGGCACTTCCAGATTAAGCATCGGAAGACTACTCCATACAACCCCAAGGCAAATGGTCTGACAGAGAAGTCCAATGGATTACTCTGTAAGATACTCCTCAAGGTGACTGTAAACCATGCTCATGACTGGGACACCAAGCTACCGGCCGCCTTATGGGCATATAGAACGGCAGAAAAAGTCACCACCAGGCAAACACCTTACTTCCTAGTTTATGGGCAGCATCCGATCTTACCCATCGAATTCGAGATACCTACCAAGAGGACCTTAGATCAGAGAAGGCTGGACGCGGAAGAAAGTCAGGCATATCGACTGCAAGAGGTAATGGCACTGGAGGAAAGACGTCAAGAGGCCGAAGATCGAACAAAGCAATTACAACTCAGGCGAAAGGAGAAGTACGATCGAAGACTCAAACCAGTACTGCTGGAGAAGGGCGATTTGGCTCTGCTATACGATAGCAGACATGCTAGATTTCCAGGCAAGCTCCACTTGAGGTGGATGGGACCTTACAAGGTAATAGAAGTTTTTCCAAATGGATCCATCCAACTCGCAGAACTGACGGGAGAATGGTTAGGCACCCGCGTGAACGGATGGCGTCTAAAGAAATACCACGTGTAAATGTTCGCGTGGGCGCTCACAATTGAGGAGGGGGGCATGTGGTAACACACTTTTTGTTTTTTTTCAGAATTTAAACAATTTTAGAAAACCAGTACCAAAGCAGTGTTTGTAGCTAGAGAAGGGTACGCTAAATAGAGTGGATTGATGAGATCGTCACGAGGGCACAAAGAATCACGTAGTCGGATGTACCAACGCCAACGTCTTCGGCGCCTTCGGCAAAGGCTTCTTTTTGAGGTATCTCTACTCACGCGCCTCTAGCGTATAAGGAAGCTACGCTTCCGGCGCAGACACCTCAGGAGGAGGTTTTGCTAAAGACGTCAGGAGAAGGGCCCGGACCTCTAAAGGCATCCGACCATGAGTGCGCCTTCGGCGAAGCGCCGCTAGCGCGGAAAGGGAAAACCTTCATAACAATCGGGATACACGGTAGATCCAGTTGGTTGAAGTTGCATTAGGAAGAGCTCGGGACGCTCGTTCTAACGAGTCCAAGAGCGCCGGAGATGGATCAGGAATGGAGAAGTTATGAGCGTCGGAAAACTCGTAGCCGGACATGCGCCGTTCGCGCTAGGGTTCACAGCCGGAAAGGATTCCCGTACGCCCTCGGCGATGCGCCTTCGGCGGAATCACGCGCTCACAGGAGGAAACCAACTCAGAGTCGGAAGCGCCCTTGGCGGCTGTTCATGGAAGGAAAGCGCCGGTCGGATGTACGCCTCCGACGTGGCGCTGACGGCCGGATGCGCTGGCATGAGTTGCGCTGACGGATATGCGCCGGCAGCAACGGACGAGGCATAAAGGACAAAATAGGCGGTACGACTGCGCGCCGGCGTAATTCGCTCCGGCTGGATGTGCGCCTCCAGCAAAGGCGCCGACGGATAATGAACGCACCAGCGGCGACACACCTCCGGAGAAGGGCGGGTTAGGAAAAGACAACAGGGCCGACGTATACCCTGCAGCGGACTCGAGTCCGGAAGGTGGCGGCGGCGGGAGAACTCAACGTTTAAGCATGCGAATGCGCGCAATGCGGAGACGTGAATTCGCGCATGCAAAGGGCGAACCGTTAAGCCGTATAGCCGGCTGCGTACGTTGCAACCAGTAAGAACGTTGGACGTTCTTGAAATCGGAGAAGAAAAGACTGCGCTCCAGTCTCATTCTCTCATTCTTGACTTTGCGATTTCCAGTTCCAAGATTACGCGCAAGGGCGGAGCGACCTGCAGTGAGAGTAGAGAGTGCGGAGACGAGTTGCACAAGGATCTTGGCGGACCTTGAAAGAATTGGGAGTAGCGATCTTGAACGAGCGCAGAGAGAGTGAGCAGTCAGTGCTTGAGTGGCCGACGCGCAGTGGCGATTGTGAGAGAGTGAGCGAAAGGGAGAACGTTTGTGTGTGCAGGCAACGCAATGTCGAAGGTTCCCCAACTGCGAGTGTCTCCACTCAGGGTGCCGCAGATCGGTCTACGCGCATTTCAAGATGTGCTGACGAGGCTGAAGCTCGATTTTCTCCTCTGGGGGTGGAATTGGACGTGTCCGGAGATGGTGCGCGAGTATCTGCAAGAGAGACACAAGCCTTCTCGCGGATTTCGCCCACACCCAGAGAGATGGGAAATTTGCAATTGGGCGCAGGTGTTGGGCAGGTGTGCCGGCGAGGAAGGGGATCTCCTCTTCGAGGCCGACAGCGTGAAAGTGTCCCAGGAGGAAGAAGTCTCTTACAATGAGCTCTTCAAGGTGGCTAGACATCCCAAGAACGGTTTCCGGACTCGGGATTACAAGGATCGATTGCGGAGAAATGTCGCGACAGCATTGCTGCAGATATTGCAGCCGACCAAGACCGCTTACATGCATGGGTGGCAGGTAGAGTTCGTGGAGCTAGTGTTGTCAGGAGCTCCGGTGCATTGGGCACGGCTCCTGTGGAAGGTGACGCGCCAACATGCGCAAGAAGAGAGGGGAGGAACGCTCAATCATCTATCGCCTTACTTAATCGTGTTTTACCGGGCGATGGGATGTTTGACGAATGCTGAGAAAACTCGGTTTCCGCAGCTGAGCCGGTCTTATCCAGGTAGATATTCGAGGGAGGCCGAAGTAGACACGGATCCGGACGAGGAACCTGCCAGTACGCCTCCGGCTCCGGCTCCAGCCAGAGCAGCAGAAGAACGTCGAAGTGAGCGCATTCCGCGCAAGCGGAAGTGGGATGAGAGACCTGAGGACAGGCAGCCGGAAGTACCAGCTGCGCCGACTCGTGGTCGGCCCACCCCCGAACCTCATAGTCGACCAAAACAGAGGGCACGCAGAATGCCAACTGTTACTGAGGAGACCAGGCGAACTCCGACCCGGCGGAATCTCACACAGGAAGAGATAATTGCTCAGGTTCTAGGGAAGACGGCAGAAACCTCTGCACAGAAGGCACCACGGCCTTCGGGAGGAGAGGGACGGACTGACAGCCGGCCGACTGCGAGTCGGATGACTGAAGGTCGACAGACGGAAGGAAGGCCAACTGAACGGCGCGTTGAACCGGACAGCAGGCCGGAAGCAGAAGAGAGTTTGGCTGACGAGCCAACAATCCTCAGAGGGTCGTCTTCGGCGGAAGGCACTTCTGGAAGAACGCCACCAGCAAACAGGCCAAGTGGAGTCAAGACGCGCAGGATGTATCCGACTCCCAGTCGGACAACTGCTGGTCGGCCGACTGCGAGTCGGACAACAGAGAGTCAGCCGGATTCGCCGACTGCGAGACGGATGGGGCCAACGACCAGTGTGCGGACGCCTTCGGCGGACGCACCTTCAGCAAGGACACCTTCCGCGCAGATGGCGCCGGAAGGACAGGCAGCAGAAGCGGGCGGTGCAAGAGTGACAAAAGTCACTGCGGCGTCGACCCCTTCACAAACCGAAGATCGAGCCGGAACAGGGGCTCAAGCAGTGGGATCTCCCACTGCCCTGGATATTTTAGCAGGCAGTGGAGCAGCAGTCGCAGCAGAAGCTGCTGCGCGCCACAGTTCCAGGGAGTCGCCAAGGGATTCGGTGGCGACTGAAATCCTCGCGACTGAGGATGAGACGAGCTCGGAAGAGCAAGAAGAGGATTCGGTGCAGAAAACGCCAACAGGGGTGCTGTGCGAACAGATAGTTCCACTCCTGCGATATCTGGATCGCAAGACATCCAAATACGCAAGTGCCTTAAAACCGCAGTCTTATGTGGAGACAATCAGGCGAAGGACGAGGAGCAAGGTGGCAAGGTGGGCCTCTAGATGCGGAGTATATGTGGATAGGAACACCGCCCTCCGACAACACCTGGCGGTCACCCAGAAGCTGTACCAAGCCTTGCAGCAGCAGAAGGAGGATGCGGCGACGAAGAGTCAGGCGGAGGCCGAACTAATACGGGCAAAGATCGAGTCGGAACTGCAGGAGGAGCGGAGACAGAACGAAGTCCTAGCAGCCGAGCTTGCGCGCCAGACGCGCGCCTTAGAGGAAAGTCAAAGAGCCCGCAAGGAGGATGAGGAGTTGTTGTGCAACTTGCAAACCGAGTGCTCGGATTTGAGGGCTCAACGTGCGGATTTAGAAATGCAGCTGGCAGAGGTGGAGAGCAGCTGCAGGGCACGAGGAGAGTTGGCGGCACGGGTGACTCGTTGTCTAAACGGATACACCCATTGGGAGGTGGCAGCTCAAGAGAGGGTTACACTCCGGGAGTTCGAGCTTCGGGCGGCGGCCTTGACGGAAGGTGACAGTCGGAGTCGGCGGCGAGTGGCAAGAAAATTAGAAACTTTCTTGTCGGGTGCGCGCGACACTATGGCGCACTTGCAGTCGGAAGTCACTGCAGCGCTCCGACGCCTGGGGTTACGCAGCCGGTCGGAAGACTGGCAAGGTAGAGATAGTAAGCGGAGCAGTCCGGCGCGCAGGAGGCGCAGCACCGGATCTGCTGAGTGCAGTAGAGTAGTTTGGTTTCGCGCAGATGCTGCGAGTGGTAGATAGGATAGCGTAGTGCTAGTTAGGATCTTTTGAGAGTATAAAGTAGATCAAGGCGTTTTGCCTTGGGACTCTTCCAGTTTCGGAAGTGCAGATCAGGAACTCACTTTCTTGGCGTGTTTGTGCATTTTGGTCCTGGCACCACGTAGAGAAGCTGCAGCATAGCGAAGTTACCGTATGTTGTAGTTGAAGGCCTTTGGCTGAATGTTCAGAGCTAGTACCCGGTTAGAGACTTGAGTAGTGCGGATCTGCACCTGCGGGTGATTTCTGATACTCAGAGCCGGCTGCGAGTTAGATACTTGAACAGTTCCCCCTTACTCCTTCGAGTGACATATCCTGATTGTACTCCTACGGGAAGTTTCCCCTGAATGCCAATGTGAAGTTTCATTACTTCGTGTAAACCTTGGTTTGTAATTCAGGTTGTGTGTGTGTTACTGGATCGTGTTTTCAGTAAGTTCTCAGTCGGGTCTGCACTCCCTGCGTTTTGTGTGATAGTCGAGGGTGACGTCCACGGCGTACGTAGAGGCTTCGTTCCGAAGTGAGAAGTCCAGTCCGGGTACCCCCGCTAGTTCCTGGCGGAAGGGCAGTAAAAGCCGGAGTGGGAGGCACTTCCTGCAGAACCTCTGAGTGAACTTGCGAGACACTTTCCTCCTGAAATCCGAAGCGGAGGTCCTGACCGACCTCCGAGTTGTGCTTTTTGCCAGTTTCAGGTGTGTGTGTGTGTGTGTGTGTTGAGTGACCACGCTGTACCGTGCATCCTCCGAGCATACTCCGAGTCGAGATCCTCCTCCGAGTCGAGCCTCCGAGTCGAGCACTACAGTATTTCTGGGAGTGACAGTCGCCTAGAATTCAAACTCTACCAAAAGTCTGTTAAATGTGACACTTTTACTCTGTGTGTTGCCTCTGTCCCTGTGGGTTCGATCTTTTTACCACCATACTGCAGTTTTAGCCTTTGGTGGGTTATTACAGGGACAGAGGAACACACAGGGTACAAAGTGTCACGTTTAACAGACTATTGAGGAGTTTGAATTCTCAGGCGACTGTCACTCCCAGAAATACTGCAAGTGTCCACTCGGAGCGCACTCGGAGGTCGCAAAGTGCAGCGTAACACACACACACACACACACACACACCTGAAACTACAGAAACACAACCCAGAGATCCGTTAGGACCTCTACTCAAGATTTCAGGGGGAAGGTCTCTCAAGAGTACACTCAGCGAAGCTGCGGGTAGTGACTCCCAACTCCGGCTTTTACAACACTTCCACTAGCTTGCTGCTAGCGTAGGAAACCCGGTTTGGACTGCCTACTTCGGATCGAAGTCACTCATACGCGGTGAACAACACTCTCAACTCACAAAACGCGCAGAGAACACAGGTCCGCACTGAAGGACTCTCTGAGAAACATTCCAGTAACACACCATAACAGTCTATTGAAGAGTTTGAATTCTCAGGCACTTGTCATTCCCAGAAATACTACAGGGGTTACCCTGAAGGCACCTGCTGCAGAGTAACCTGAATTTACAACCAAGGCTTACACGAAGTAGCAAAACTTCACTTTGGCATTCAGGGGAAAAATCCCGAAGGAGTACAATCAGGAACAAACACTCGAAGGTGTAGGGGCGAAACTATTCAAGTATCTAACTAGTCACTGGCTCTGAGCATCGGCAATCACCCGCAGGTGTAGATCCGAACTACTCAAGTCTCTAACCAATGTACTAGCTTTGAACATTCGGCCGAAGGCCTTCAGCTACAAAATGCGGAACGCCAAGTTGTAGCTCCTCTTGCGTGGTGACAGAACTAAGGACACAAACACGTAGAGAAAATGAGTTCCTGATCTGCACTTCCGAAATTGGGAAAGAACACAAGGCAAGACGCCTTGAACTACTTTATACCTTCTAAGTCCTAACTAGCACTACACTGCACTACACTATGCGCCGGCACGGAACCACGCTACACTACACTCCGCAGAACCTGTGCTTCGCCTCCTGCGCGACGGACTGCCGCGCACTAACTCTCTACCCTGCCAGTCTTCCGTTCGACTGTGCAGTCCCAAACGCTGCAACGCCGCGGACACCTCTGCTCGAGGGTGGACATGGTATCCCGCGCCTTCGACAGAAAAGAGTCTAACTTGTTCGCCACCTTCCGCCGACTCCTACTGTCACCTGACAACAACCCGGCTGCACGAAGCTCCAACTCACGCAGTGTGAGTTTCTCCTGCGCCGCCACTTCCCAGTGGGCGTAGCCCTTGAGACAGTGGACGACACGTCTCGCCATCTCCTCCTTCGTGCGATCTGCCTCTCGCCTGCGATCATCTTCAATTACTACCAACTGCGATTCGGCCTCCGCACGCTGAGCTCTCAATTCCCCGCACTCCGACTGCAACCTGCGGATCAACTCCTCATCCGCCTGTCGTGCGAGCTGACATTCCGCCAACAACCGCGTCTGTCGCACGAGCTCCTCTGACAGAATCTGATTCTGAGTTTTCTCAGAAATCAATTCCTCCGTGGTCTTCACCACATCCCTGGTGAGCTCTTCCAGTCTCGCCTTCTTCAATGTGTCGTAGTGGGTGTGCGTCTTCCGCACGAGATTATACTGTCCCCACAAACAGTCATGCTTCTCCCGCAAATCCTTCAACTCCCGGTCCACCCTAGCTAGTAGCTTGCTGGTGTGGACTTTAGTGCGAGTCCGCCTACGCACTAACTCGATGTAGGACCCCGGCTGGAGTGGATCGGCGTATTTATCAAATTTGTGATCCAAGTACTTCAGCAGAGGTAGTACCTGCTCAGAGAGCGCCGCCGCCGGCGCTCCAACAATTTCCTCCTCCTCCTCCTCGGTATCTCCCGATCCCGACATTGCTTCTGTGGAGCCTCCGTCGTCATCATCCGAGGGAAGGATTTTGGTCGCCATTGATTGCGTTGGCGACTGACCCGAGTGGGGCTGCGAGTTGTCTACGGGTGCTGCCTTCGAAGGCACTCCTGCAGCTTCGCTGCTCCCCGCTAAAATGTCCAAGGCGGTGGGTGAATGTGGCCGTGCTACATCCCCATCATCCGCCTGTCGATCCTCGACTGTGTCCTCTTCGCCGCCGACGTCCGCCGCCGATGGCGATCGAGCGGAATGTGTCTGCGTGGGGTGTAATTGCGCATCGCGCACCCGAATTTCGTCCCGCGGACAGACAATCCGCTCCTCCGTTAGGTCTTGCTCCCTCGTTCGGTCCTGCGCGAGGGCTGCGTCTGGCCTGTGCGTAGGCGCAAATACCGGCGCCTTGTCCGCCGCAGGCGCAGCGCCGAAGGCGTCTATCGCCGAAGGCGACAGAGCCGGAGGCCGCTCGCCCGATGTCCCTGGCCCCGAAGGCCCTACCGCCGAAGGCGCATCTACCGGCGGATTACCCGCCGAAGGTGCAGCCTCCGCACGCTCCCTACTCAAAACTACCTGACCCGAAGGGCCTGGCGCCGAAGGCGCAAATCGCGGTGCGTTGTACGCCGGAGGGTCTGGTCCCGAAGGCCCTTGACCCGAAGGCAGATCTTCCGCCGGCTCCTTCCCCTTCCTACGTTGTATCGGGGGTGAATCCTGCCTGTGCGTAGGCGGTCGCCTGTGCGTAGGCGAACTTTCTCTGCCTACGCGTAGGCGGAGGTCCACGTCCGCTTGGGGTCGCCTTTCCGCTGAAGCTCGCCTGTGCGTAGGCGGAACACTCGTCCGCATCGCACGTGGCAACTCCGGAGGCCCTTGGCCCGAAGACCGCCTCTCGTCCGTCAGAGGTGTAGCGTGGTCCGTCGCTCCTGCAGACGTCCGCGCTCTCTCGCTCTTCTCCGGCGACGCACTTCCCTTCTCCATGGCGATCGTCGCCGTGTCCGCGCTGCTGGCTAGTAACACAAGCCTGCGCGCCTTCTGCTTCGGCCGGCTGCACACTTCGTGCAATGGCCGCTGTCGAATGGGAGCAGTGGGTTCTCGATGCTGCTCCTCCTCAGACTCCTCTCTCCATCGACGCTTCCGCGGCACTCTTGCTGCGGGTGTGTTTCTTCCCTCGTCCCTCCGCGTCGGCGGGGTAGAAGCGGGCAAATCCTCTGCATCGGTGTCGACCTCGTTATCCCGCACATATTTCCCGGGATGGTCGACGGACAATGGCGGAAAGCGAGCGAGCTCCGCCGCGGTCAAACAATTTCTGTGCCGATAGAAATTGATCAAGAAAGGGGAGAGGTGATTGAGAGTTCCCCCCTTCTCCTCGAATGCGTGCTGTCGCATCACTCTGTGCAGGATGCTCGCCCAGTGAATTGGAGCTCCCTCGATGATGAGCTCCACAAAAGAGGCCTGCCACAAGGTGATGTAGGAGGTGCGGTGTGGCTGCAGCAATTGCAGCAGCGCCGCCGCTAAAGTTTGGCGGAAGCGATCTTTGTAGTCGCGGGTATTGTACCCATTCTTGGTAGACCTCTCCCGCTTGAACAATTCCACAAATTGCGCCTCGTCTTGCTTCGACACCTTGACACTCTCACTATCAAAGAGAAGGTGCCCTTCGATGCCGGCACACCTCCCCAATGCCTGCGCCCAATCTTGGACGGTCCACCGATCGACGCGCGGACGCAATCCGCGCGTAGGTGGTCGTTGTGGTTCCAACCACTCTCGCACCATGTCCACACAAATGTAATTCCATCCCCATAGCAAGAAATCGAGCTTTCTTGCAATCAGCCGTTCCTCGTAGGCACGCAACCCGTTCTGTGGAAGCCGGAGCGGCAGCATCCGCAATCTGTTCAGCTTCGACATTGTGTTCTTGAAATTAGCTTGTTCGCTAGTTCTCTCTCTGCTCCGCTCGATCTACTTGCTCCCTCTGCAAACTCTAATCTCACTCAATTCCAAATCGCGCGCACTCAATTCTTTCTCAATCAACAAGTAATCCTCCGCGCGGCGATGTCTGGAATGTTTAGCAGGTGGACGCGCGCAGCTCGCACTAGAAAATGAAATCGCGTATTCAAGAATGGGGCGCTCTCCGTCTCCCGGTCGAAGGTCATGGTCGGCTCTTGGTCGTGAGGGTCGGATCACTTGATGGCCGCGCCGGCTCTACGCTAAAACGGTCTCCGCTCTCACGCGCGGCTTCACGCTCCGCCGACGCCGATTTAACTCACACGCTCGAATTGGCAAATTTGAACTCCGCGAGCGTACTACGCCGCGGACATGGGTGCGCAGCGCCGAAGGCGGATTTCTCGCCTTGCGCGCTATACTCGTTCGTACCGCTCCTCGGCCAATCCCCCTCCTGTCGAAGGTGAGCGTCCGCGCATCGGACAAAAGTTGAACTCCCTTTTGCGTAGGCGGAATCCCCGGCGGAATCTCCGCCGGCGCGGAACTTCATCCGCCTGTGCATAGGCGCTTGCCTGCGCGTAGGCAAACTCCGTTCGCGCGGCTGCGCTGGCGCGGAAGGCGTTGACCGCGGCCAACAGGCTCCGTCCAATCTGTCCATTTCTTGCCTCTCCGTCGGCGCTCTCGCCGCCGCAACTCCGTCCGACCGAAGGCGCATCCATCCGTTCTGTCCGTACAGTCCGTACGGTCCGTACGGATTTTACTACTCCGGTGGTTCCTCGCCCGTCCGCGCTGTTGCGCTGGCGCGGAAGGCGCCGTACAATTTCTAACCCCGAAGGCGCATTTCTAGGGCCGAAGGCGGATTTTCCGCCGACGCCGAAGCGCCTGTGCGTAGGCGAACTTCGCTCGTCCGCCTGTGCAGAGATTTCCTCGCCTACGCGTAGGCGACATTCGCGGCGGACATCGCGCCTACGTCAAACCCTATTTCGCCTACGCGTAGGCGAACTGCCTTCGTCCGCGCATAGGACAAACTTTCCTCGCCTACTCGTAGGCGAGAAGCTGAATACCTTGCGACCCTCATAACTCCCGGAGTACTCATCCGTTTGTGGCGTTCTTGGGCTCGTTGGAATCAGCGCATCGAGCTCTTTCCAACAAGTTCCTAACCAAGTCGAGGCGTTCGGGAATTGACCAAATTCTGAAGAATTCCTCTAGCGCCAAAGGCGCAGCGCCGAAGGCGGATTTTGCGCCTTGCGCCGAAGGGGTCATACCTTCAGAGCACGCAGGGAGGGTGATGTCCGTCCCCGACGTTGCACCCTACTCCTGGATTCTACGAGTTCTCTCGAGAATCTCTGCGATCTGCCGATTTCACTCTGTTTTGGTGCACCGAAGGCTATTTACACTGCTGCTGCGGTACAGTTTTCCAAAAATGTTTTAATTTCCTCAAAAATACCAAAAATGGGGTACCACACCTATCTATCTTATCTATTATACTTTAATGACATCATCTTTTTGTTAAAATATAAACATTAAAAAACTATTACAAATTTTTATTTCACAAAAATTACTTCAATGATGATCTCTGTATTTTCTAACGAACAAATTACAATTTACAGAAATTTTGAAATTCTTGTAATTTGACTGCTTTTTTTGTTATTAATTTTATTATCAATGTGTTTGTTTGCATTGTTTTTGATAAACTTATAAAACCCGAAACAGTGTTTTGAATTTAAAAATTTAATTTCTTATCTTGATGAAGAATATTTTTTTCCCCTATAATATTTTCCTTTGATTTTTTATAAGTCCAATAGTGTTGAGATGTTTTTGTGTTTTTTTTCAAATGCATAATTTTTTTAGATTTTTTGATTGAGTAAGTTTAATTGGATTGATCAATTGTATGTTATTGCTCTTCTTTAAATTAATTTTTGAATGAGATATAAAATATATCAATTGTAAAAAAAATTTGATAGATGTAAGCTGACTTCAATTACTCAAATATTCTACATCTCTTACTTTCTAACATCTAAATGTCATTTGAATACTGAAATTATATTGTTGCCTAGATGCAATAGATTTGATTAGTGTTGTAATCTTCAATGTTCTGAGACATGTCTGTTGTGTTCTGAGACAAAAGATATCCCTCCTAACCATGTCATCCTCTCATAGCATCAACAATCTATCAAAATTTTGCAGCATTGATATCATTAGGTATTTGCATATACAAGGGACAAATCATTCCCATGCTAAGAGTCGGAATACGGCTGGTAGTGAGCGGGCGCCACTCATAGGGAAGAGTGTCGGAGGCCTGGTTGTTTTCATTATATATATTACTCATCTTTAAAAAATGTGGATAGTTTGAATTAAATACAAATGTCATACAAGTACTTCTTTTTAAATAGACTATTGAGTAAATAATTTAATAATAATTTGATATTCACAACTTGGAATATAAACAAAAAAAATTTCAATAAAAATTTCCAAAACTATTTATATGTGGTAATTGATTAAAAGAACATTCCAAATGAACACTGAAAAAGTTTAATTTCATTGCAAGTTAGCAACAATAAAATTTAAGATGTTTGAAAAAATTATACAATTTCACACCTTAACAATTTTCGAAATTTGGACTATCAAACTTCGGGAATGGATGTTTCCTGAGTTGTACTGATACGAAAAGCCAAATACTTGTAAAACTGAAGAGCGTTAATCTGAACTATGCATGTAGATATACACGGCTAGATTTGGCATTATGAAAATCATCTGTCACAAGGGTTTTAAACTCAAATGCTCTTCATGACTGCAAGCTATTGGTAGTGTGATCAGAAAATCATACAATAATCATGGCTATCTTAGAGATTGAAGATGAGGTTCTTCACATTGGAAAAAAGTGAAAGGATGTCACCCTCTTCGAACTGAGAAGTGGTATTAACCACGTCCCGGGGCAGCCAAACTTTAAGTAACTTATCGAAATTTTATTAAAGACCTGCTGTTATAAACTTGAGGACACAAAAAGTTAAAACACACAGTTACTATACTCTGCGGCTTCATCACAAATCACAGTCATGGATAGATGGAACAAATTGAGCACGTCATCTTCACTTCCACTGCAATCCTCATACCAATTCTTCAGAGGGGCCTTCTCTTTCAGTCAGGCTTTAAGATTTCACTGAATCGTGTATCCTGCAGGAACATGGTTACATCAATGGTATGGACTATTCAAAGAGTCGTGATTCATAAAAGCATTCATGGAGAACCATACATCGCTGTGAAGCTGAAACCTTCTACAAGATAAGGACAATTTGTGGTAACCCACTTTTTGTTTTTCGTCGGAATTAGAACATTTTTGATTAGTAAGTACCGTGGTAGCAGCTGTAAATAGTAATCGGTACGCAAAGCCAGAGTAAAAAGAGGATCGAGGACAGTCAAGGGGTTTTGGGCTTAGGCCACAGTGGAACGCTTGGAATGGAACGGGCGGTTCACGCTGCAGGACTCGCTTCGAGCACCTTAGGCGGTAGATCACTCATAACTTCCTCAATTCTTAACGCCTTGAGTTACTTAGGGTCTCGTTGGAAAGAGCTCGACGCGCTCGTTCTAACGAGCCCAAGAAAACCTGGAACGGATGAGGACTCAGGGAGTTGTGACTGTCGGAAGATGCGAAGGAGAACGCCTACGGATAGGCGGAAGGAGTTCGTCGTCAACAGAATATCCACCTTCGGCCCTAGATGTTCGCCTTCGGCGACGGACGTCTTCGGGTCAACTTCAAGTCGGCAAACTCGAGGTCGGAGAACTCGAGGTCGGAAAACTTGAGGTCGGCGAACTCGAGGTCGGAGAACTTGAGGTCGGCGAACTCGAGGTCGGCGAACTTCAAGTCGGAAAACTTGAGGTCAGAGAACTCGGAGTCGGCGAAACATCGTGCGGGCGCCTTCGGCGATAATAGATAACAAGCCTTCGACAGTGTGCCTTCGGCGAAGGATAAAACCGGCATAACTCTTTCAACTCGTAACGGTTTGACTCAGTTAGGGTCTCGTTAGAAAGAGCTCGACGCGCTCGTTCCAACGAGCCCAAGAACTCTTGAAACGGATTAAGGATCTGTGAGTTATGGGTGTCGGGAGTGACTGTTACAAATAGGCAAAGGTGCGTAAGTGCGTCTTCGGCGGTCAACGCCTTCGGAGAACTCGGAGTCGGCGAACTTGAGGTCGGAAAACTCGAGGTCGGCGAACTTCAAGTCGGCAAACTCGGAGTCGGCGAACTCAAGGTCGGCAAACCGGATGCGGTTTAGAGATCTTGCGGAGTCCATATCTTTGCGATGGACGGTCGGATGGATCTGAAATTTGGTGGGACCGTTGATCTCGGTTGGCCACGCATGCCTGCAAATATTCAGCCTCAGATCTCGGATGTAAAGACGCTGGCGGCTCTGTACAGTAGGCTTAGGATTCAGATTTAGGGTTAGGGTTAGATTTAGGTTGTAAGTTAGAGGGGAAGGTAGCCGCCGACTCCTCAGGTGTAGGATCTGTTGCGGCTCGCACCCTAGCGGGTAGTGTAGTGTTAGTTAGGACCTTAGAAGGTATAAAGTAGTTCAAGGCGTTTTGCCTTTTGACTCTTCCAGTTGCGGAAGTGCAAATCAGGAACTCACTTTCTTGGCGTGTTTGTGCATTTTGGTCCTGGCACCACGTAGAGAAGCTGCAGCATAGCGAAGTTACCGTATGTTGTAGTTGAAGGCCTTCGGCCGAATGTTCAGAGCTAGTACCCGGTTAGAGACTTGAGTAGTGCGGATCTGCACCTGCGGGTGATTTCTGATGCTCAGAGCCGGTTGCGAGTTAGAGACTTGAACAGTTCCCCCTTACTCCTTCGAGTGACATATCCTGATTGTACTCCTACGGGAAGTTTCCCCTGAATGCCAATGTGAAGTTTTATTACTTCGTGTAAACCTTGGTTTGTAATTCAGGTTGTGTGTGTGTTACTGGATCGTGTTTCAATAAGTTCTCAGTCGGGTCTGCACTCCCTGCGTTTGGTGTGATAGTCGAGGGTGACGTCCACGGCGTATGTAGAGGCTTCGTTCCGACGTGGGAAGTCCAGTCCGGGTACCCTACGCTAGTTACTGGCGGAAGGGCAGTAAAAGCCGGAGTGGGAGGCACTACCTGCAGAACCTCTGAGTGAACTTTTGAGACACTTTCCTCCTGAAATCCGAAGCGGAGGTCCTGACCGATCTCCGAGTTGTGCTTTTTGCCAGTTTCAGGTGTGTGTGTGTGTGTGTGTGTTGAGTGACCACGCTGTACCGTGCATCCTCCGAGCATACTCCGAGTCGAGATCCTCCTCCGAGTCGAGCCTCCGAGTCGAGCACTGCAGTATTTCTGGGAGTGACAGTCGCCTAGAATTCAAACTCTACAAAAGTCTGTTAAAACGTGACATTTTTGCTCTGTGTGTTGCCTCTGTCCCTGTGGGTTCGATCTTTTTACCACTATACTGCAGTTTTAGCCTTTGGTGGGTTATTACACAATTCTCAGAGTGGCCGTCAAGTAGCCCGATCTGCGGTTCATTGCAATTTCTGTATTCCCTTCCAGAAACTGACATGAGCTACCTGGATAACAATATCCCACCCTAGGCACTAACTCATAGATTGTAACTCTATACTGCGCAACCATCCTCAAAAAACTTAGAAAACCGGCCCACAAAATGTCCCTGCGTATATCCGGAATTCAGATCCTACTACTACTTTGAATCATATTGCCAAGTATGATTTGGACGATTTCTTTCCGTTCTGAATCACTTCCTTTCTCAGACTCTCTGACTGAGCATCAGTTTTTGATGCAAGAGGGAAGCTGTAGGTGTCCTCGGCGTCTTTCAACGTGACATCCAGCTTTTGAAACTGGATTGTTGCCGACGATTTCTGAGTAGAAATTAGAGCAATCAAGTCGAACGCCAACCTATCGATGACAGCTTCCAGACTCACAAGTGCCATTCTGATAGGCTCGAAGAACGGAATCATCGTGAGGATGCCGTGCTTGCCAATCACCACATTCAGCAAGGCCTGGTGGACCTGCACGAATGTCGTCAGGGCGTCGACGACGAGCTGGGCATCAGCGTCCGGAAGGGGACCTGAAGTGACTCGGTCCACCCTCACGATTCCCTCAGAAACCTTCTGAATGATGACTGCAAATCCGCTGGCGATCACCGCTCCCTGCTGAGGAGCGTTGAAGATGTTGATCTTCTGGGTCGCAACTCTGAGCTGATCCGACATGTCTGTGACAGTCTTCAGTCCCTCGACGATCTTCTCTGTGGTGGCCGTGAGAGCAGCATCAGATTCAGCGGATGCCAGCGGGAAGCTGTAGGTGTCCTCGGCGTCTTTCAACGTGACGTCCAGCTTCTGGAACTGAATTGCTGCGGAGGATTTCTGAGTAGGAATTAGAGCAATCAAGTCGAACGCCAACCTATCGATGACAGCCTCCAGACTCACAAGTGCCATTCTGATGGGCTCGAAGAACGGAATCATGGTTAGGATGCCATGCTTGCCGATCACCACATTCAGCAAGGCCTGGTGGACCTGCACGAATGTCGTCAGGGCGTCCACTACGAGTTGTGCATCAGCATCGGGAAGCGGACCTGAAGTGACTCGGTCCACCCTGACGATGCCCTCAGAGACCTTCTGAATGATGGTTGCAAATCCGCTGGCGATAACCGCTCCTTGCTGAGGAGCATTGAAGATGTTGATCTTCTGGGTCGCAACTCTGAGCTGATCCGACATATCTGTGACAGTCTTCAGTCCCTCGACGATCTTCTCTGTGGTGGCCGTGAGAGCAGCATCAGATTCAGCGGATGCCAGCGGGAAGCTGTAGGTGTCCTCGGCGTCTTTCAACGTGACGTCCAGCTTCTGGAACTGAATTGTTGCGGAGGATTTCTGAGTAGGAATTAGAGCAATCAGGTCGAACGCCAACCTATCGATGACAGCCTCCAGACTCACAAGTGCCATTCTGATAGGCTCGAAGAACGGAATCATCGTGAGAATGCCGTGCTTGCCGATCACCACATTCAGCAAGGCCTGGTGGACCTGCACGAATGTCGTCAGGGCGTCCACGACGAGCTGTGCATCAGCGTCTGGAAGGGGACCTGACGTGACTCGGTCCACCCTGACGATTCCCTCAGACACCTTCTGAATGATGACTGCAAATCCGTTGGCGATCACTGCTCCCTGCTGAGGAGCGTTGAAGATGTTGATCTTCTGGGTCGCAACTCTGAGCTGATCCGACATATCTGTGACAGTCTTCAGTCCCTCGACGATCTTCTCTGTGGTGGCCGTGAGAGCAGCATCAGATTCAGCGGATGCCAGCGGGAAGCTGTAGGTGTCCTCGGCGTCCTTCAACGTGACGTCCAGCTTCTGGAACTGAATTGTTGCGGAGGATTTTTGAGTAGGAATTAGAGCATTCAGGTCGAACGCCAACCTATCGATGACAGCCTCCAGACTCACAAGTGCCATTCTGATAGGCTCGAAGAACGGAATCATCGTGAGAATGCCGTGCTTGCCGATCACCACATTCAGCAAGGCCTGGTGGACCTGCACGAATGTCGTCAGGGCGTCCACGACGAGCTGTGCATCAGCGTCTGGAAGGGGACCTGACGTGACTCGGTCCACCCTGACGATTCCCTCAGACACCTTCTGAATGATGACTGCAAATCCGTTGGCGATCACTGCTCCCTGCTGAGGAGCGTTGAAGATGTTGATCTTCTGGGTCGCTACTCTGAGCTGATCCGACATATCTGTGACAGTCCTCAGTCCCTCGACGATCTTCTCTGTGGTGGCCGTGAGAGCAGCATCAGATTCAGCGGATGCCAGCGGGAAGCTGTAGGTGTCCTCGGCGTCCTTCAACGTGACGTCCAGCTTCTGGAACTGAATTGTTGCGGAGGATTTTTGAGTAGGAATTAGAGCAATCAGGTCGAACGCCAACCTATCGATGACAGCCTCCAGACTCACAAGTGCCATTCTGATAGGCTCGAAGAACGGAATCATCGTGAGAATGCCGTGCTTGCCGATCACCACATTCAGCAAGGCCTGGTGGACCTGCACGAATGTCGTCAGGGCGTCCACGACGAGCTGTGCATCAGCGTCTGGAAGGGGACCTGACGTGACTCGGTCCACCCTGACGATTCCCTCAGACACCTTCTGAATGATGACTGCAAATCCGTTGGCGATCACTGCTCCCTGCTGAGGAGCGTTGAAGATGTTGATCTTCTGGGTCGCTACTCTGAGCTGATCCGACATATCTGTGACAGTCCTCAGTCCCTCGACGATCTTCTCTGTGGTGGCCGTGAGAGCAGCATCAGATTCAGCGGATGCCAGCGGGAAGCTGTAGGTGTCCTCGGCGTCCTTCAACGTGACGTCCAGCTTCTGGAACTGAATTGTTGCGGAGGATTTTTGAGTAGGAATTAGAGCAATCAGGTCGAACGCCAACCTATCGATGACAGCCTCCAGACTCACAAGTGCCATTCTGATAGGCTCGAAGAACGGAATCATCGTGAGAATGCCGTGCTTGCCGATCACCACATTCAGCAAGGCCTGGTGGACCTGCACGAATGTCGTCAGGGCGTCCACGACGAGCTGTGCATCAGCGTCTGGAAGGGGACCTGACGTGACTCGGTCCACCCTGACGATTCCCTCAGACACCTTCTGAATGATGACTGCAAATCCGTTGGCGATCACTGCTCCCTGCTGAGGAGCGTTGAAGATGTTGATCTTCTGGGTCGCAACTCTGAGCTGATCCGACATATCTGTGACAGTCTTCAGTCCCTCGACGATCTTCTCTGTGGTGGCCGTGAGAGCAGCATCAGATTCAGCGGATGCCAGCGGGAAGCTGTAGGTGTCCTCGGCGTCCTTCAACGTGACGTCCAGCTTCTGGAACTGAATTGTTGCGGAGGATTTTTGAGTAGGAATTAGAGCATTCAGGTCGAACGCCAACCTATCGATGACAGCCTCCAGACTCACAAGTGCCATTCTGATAGGCTCGAAGAACGGAATCATCGTGAGAATGCCGTGCTTGCCGATCACCACATTCAGCAAGGCCTGGTGGACCTGCACGAATGTCGTCAGGGCGTCCACGACGAGCTGTGCATCAGCGTCTGGAAGGGGACCTGACGTGACTCGGTCCACCCTGACGATTCCCTCAGACACCTTCTGAATGATGACTGCAAATCCGTTGGCGATCACTGCTCCCTGCTGAGGAGCGTTGAAGATGTTGATCTTCTGGGTCGCTACTCTGAGCTGATCCGACATATCTGTGACAGTCCTCAGTCCCTCGACGATCTTCTCTGTGGTGGCCGTGAGAGCAGCATCAGATTCAGCGGATGCCAGCGGGAAGCTGTAGGTGTCCTCGGCGTCCTTCAACGTGACGTCCAGCTTCTGGAACTGAATTGTTGCGGAGGATTTTTGAGTAGGAATTAGAGCAATCAGGTCGAACGCCAACCTATCGATGACAGCCTCCAGACTCACAAGTGCCATTCTGATAGGCTCGAAGAACGGAATCATCGTGAGAATGCCGTGCTTGCCGATCACCACATTCAGCAAGGCCTGGTGGACCTGCACGAATGTCGTCAGGGCGTCCACGACGAGCTGTGCATCAGCGTCTGGAAGGGGACCTGACGTGACTCGGTCCACCCTGACGATTCCCTCAGACACCTTCTGAATGATGACTGCAAATCCGTTGGCGATCACTGCTCCCTGCTGAGGAGCGTTGAAGATGTTGATCTTCTGGGTCGCTACTCTGAGCTGATCCGACATATCTGTGACAGTCCTCAGTCCCTCGACGATCTTCTCTGTGGTGGCCGTGAGAGCAGCATCAGATTCAGCGGATGCCAGCGGGAAGCTGTAGGTGTCCTCGGCGTCCTTCAACGTGACGTCCAGCTTCTGGAACTGAATTGTTGCGGAGGATTTTTGAGTAGGAATTAGAGCAATCAGGTCGAACGCCAACCTATCGATGACAGCCTCCAGACTCACAAGTGCCATTCTGATAGGCTCGAAGAACGGAATCATCGTGAGAATGCCGTGCTTGCCGATCACCACATTCAGCAAGGCCTGGTGGACCTGCACGAATGTCGTCAGGGCGTCCACGACGAGCTGTGCATCAGCGTCTGGAAGGGGACCTGACGTGACTCGGTCCACCCTGACGATTCCCTCAGACACCTTCTGAATGATGACTGCAAATCCGTTGGCGATCACTGCTCCCTGCTGAGGAGCGTTGAAGATGTTGATCTTCTGGGTCGCTACTCTGAGCTGATCCGACATATCTGTGACAGTCCTCAGTCCCTCGACGATCTTCTCTGTGGTGGCCGTGAGAGCAGCATCAGATTCAGCGGATGCCAGCGGGAAGCTGTAGGTGTCCTCGGCGTCCTTCAACGTGACGTCCAGCTTCTGGAACTGAATTGTTGCGGAGGATTTTTGAGTAGGAATTAGAGCAATCAGGTCGAACGCCAACCTATCGATGACAGCCTCCAGACTCACAAGTGCCATTCTGATAGGCTCGAAGAACGGAATCATCGTGAGAATGCCGTGCTTGCCGATCACCACATTCAGCAAGGCCTGGTGGACCTGCACGAATGTCGTCAGGGCGTCCACGACGAGCTGTGCATCAGCGTCTGGAAGGGGACCTGACGTGACTCGGTCCACCCTGACGATTCCCTCAGACACCTTCTGAATGATGACTGCAAATCCGTTGGCGATCACTGCTCCCTGCTGAGGAGCGTTGAAGATGTTGATCTTCTGGGTCGCTACTCTGAGCTGATCCGACATATCTGTGACAGTCCTCAGTCCCTCGACGATCTTCTCTGTCGTAGCCGTGAGAGCAGCATCAGATTCAGCGGATGCCAGCGGGAAGCTGTAGGTGTCCTCGGCGTCCTTCAACGTGACGTCCAGCTTGGTGGCTCCCTTGGATGAAGCCTGAGAATGGCGGAATGCCAAGGTCGTGAGGAGCAACATGATTACGGCCTTCATCGAGAACGCCCTTTTCAGATGTGCAGCTGCAAGACAAGATTCACGAATAACGAGAATCAGACAACATTGGAGCAGCCAAATTCAAGTGTGTGTGATCAGGCAAGAGATCTGAAATCTTCTATCAAAAAAGACCGCCAACAATTTGGTAGAGTCAATTAAGTCAAACAGATGCTAAATCCTCTAGTGTCAACACTCTAAACTCATTTCTGTCAGTCTAGAGTCTTGTTGTCGCTCTACATAAAAGCTGTGGAGGTGAACCAGATGGAGGCTGTGGTCTTCACCAGAAGCTGATGAGCTTGCCATCGTCAAGGAATGGGTGAGAGAGAACTGGCTTGTTTGAATCCAATGCTCACTTTCATTGCTACTTATACCCACTCGGACACGTGGGAATCTGAGGGTGGTGCATGAGATTCCATGGGAGACTGTTTGTACCTGTTAAGTAAACTTCAGAGGCCTCACGATTAATAAACGTTGCAATCTTCCAGGTTTCTCTATTCCAGTTAAGATTTATTTGCTACTAGTCATTCAAGTCTAATTTTGAGAATTCTAGGATTGTCTGCAAGATTTAAATAATTTGTTTTAAATTGGCCTTTGGTTTATCTACAAATTTCCCCAGTTTTAGAAGCTTCTTCTAAGGCTGGGCTTATAAGACTTTACAATTAAGTATACTGTGTCCAGAAGCTTATTAATGGCACGTAAGTGCAATTCAGAAGAATCATGTCTTAAATGTGATTCTTTTCATACCCACTTCTAGACCAGTTCTCTCGACATTTGAAAAAAGTATATTTTTCTCACCTGCATGTATTTCCACAAGCCAAGATCTTCGATGTGAAGGAAAGCCTCATGTGATGAGTTGTTTTTTCAATGTGAGCTTAGTTAAATTCCTCAAACCTAGTGAAGTAATTGTTCCAACAAATTGGACAATCGGCTACTCCAATCCCTTCAGTGACTACCCTTTCCTGTGAATTCGTCGGATGAGATGTCCCCTGCAGTTTTGCAATTCGACATTTCAAACGTAGATTCTCGTCAATGTATACAGTACCATACCACTACTCCACGATTTAACTTTCAATCATAAGCATGTACGATGATTCTCTTCCAAATTTCGTAGTATTATCGCTCTTCGTATCCTCTCTCTATCTTCAACTCCTCAGCGTTCCACCCCTATCCTTCAACTTTTTGGACCTTGTGGTGTAACGCCGTGTCTATGCTCTACTGGTGCAATTTTGGATATATCTACAACTGGAATCACAGTGTTCGCATGTATACCGAACGCTCATGATACTTCCAGTAAATAGTAGATCGCAATAATCAAGTCGTGGGCCACATCCTAGCATCACGTTAGACAGTACATCGGCAAAGGTTGTTTATTTATCACGTGTAGATCTCATGCTCTAAGCTCTCCCGACAAGGTACACTACAGGGTGAGATGTATTGATCCTATCACGTGATTGTCTGTGAACAAAATTAAACAAACCGAACAAAACTGCTCCAGAACTGCTTGGCCTAAGCACAGTGAAGTTGCTCAACAATTGATGGAAGCACAATAATCAAGAACGGGGGCGTGAAGGAATTTTCATCCCAAACAGAAATCACATATAACACACACAAACGAACACAAGAATTTGTTTATGAAAGACTAGTTCCCGCAAACTACTCAATGAAGGTAGAGTATGTAACCAATATCAAATGTAGGAGTACTTTTCTTTTCTCACCATCTTTACATAATTTCAATCTTGTTTACCCAACAATATAAACCTTTCCTCACAGATGACTCTCTCTTGCAATGTGTTTCTCACACTTAGCTTTTCTTCAAGTCCCCTACTTATCCGCTGGCTAGCTTTTAAGTCATCCTGACTTATAACGGAAAAATATTAGAAGGAATCAAAGTCGTCAAACCCTCATACGGTCCATAGTATATTGACACATCTTAAGGTACAAAAATCTCTAAAGAAAGGCGACATGTAACTGGAGTTGATAGCTCCCAATCTCCATCTCAGTCTTTAGTTTCCATCTTGATCACCTGTAGTCAAAATTGGTCCTTATATTTCACTGATTCATTGTTCGATTTTGCTCATTCACTTTGCATCAACTACTAGAAGCTTCAAGCATAACCAAAACTTACCCAAAGTTACCACTTTCGTGTCACAGTTTGCCAGTCGGAACACGATATTGTTCGAAGCATTCAATTAGCAAGTTTTTCGGCAAAAACCTCACTTATAGAGACTCAAATGTTTGTTCCGGAGATTCTATGAAGTAGAAGGAGAAGCATGAGATTCAAGACGTGGTGTTTATCGACAATAAATTCCAAATTACGACCCATGATCAGAGATTAAAATCTCACAAATGATACTCCAAAAATTGGATGTAGATGTTGAAGTAGGATCTTGTTAGCTTTTTCTACACCAAGGATCCACAAATGTAACAAGTGACAAAATAAAAGTTTATCCCTATATCAAAGTGCGCCGTTAATCTTCTGGTAGGATGTATACTAGTAGGAATTTCCTAACCTTCCAGCAATTGAAGTGACAGAAGAACCATTATGAAAATTACAAAGAAAAACTAAAACAAGATGTGCCGTTACAAGGTATGTTCCGGGCTGTTACATCATGACCAATAGTTTACGCAACAGACCCCCACAAACCCCAACCAACAACTACAATGACATCCAGATCTGGACTGAGAATGAAAATATTACAGTATAGGAAAGTGGAAGCCCCGTGCCATGTCTTGAAGTACCTTGCTCGGCTACTGTGGAACCTCATCAAAAGATCGGACTGGCATATATCCAAACTTCTTTTACCCTGAGCACTCCACGTGATGCTACCCAATCCTAACTGCGACTATATATCTCACACACACATTATACATGTAAACAAGACGATGAGGAGATCCTTCCACTACATACTAGAATTCATTTATCACAAATCTTCCACTGGAAACGGATCCCGGGACTTACTATCACAAATTTACAAATTTGGCCCTATAGCACTCACAAAACTAGCAAGAACCCAGGCCTAAGGTTACACACATAAAAAGCAAGTGCTGCAAAAAAGATGCAAGTCTCATAAGCAAACGAAAGAAAATATCCAATACATGATACCTAAGAGCATTTAAAAACTAAAATTTCCAAATCAAACTGCGATGGCTGTGATCATTTCGAAAATCCTAGCTGCCACCAAAAATCTCCATATTCTACTTTTCAAGAATTTCGGATTTGACTTCTACTTGGTCACCGCTTTCTGCTGCGAGGAGCCTGGCGTACATAATCTAGCCTAACAGAGCCTATCTAAGTATTAGAGAAGTCCTGGATCTATACTTAGAAGGTTTGGATGTATTCAACTAGACAAATTCTTTTGGTTTAGAAATAATTTGGCAAAACTAGATACCAGTTCCGTATCTAGCTAATTTTTCACTTAGACTGATTACGATTTTATCACATCTACTCCGACATAGTTTTCTAATTAATTTTACACCCCACTATTTCAACCAACTATCCCTATCAAAGAAGTAGAGTAAACTAATTAAAATGGCAAAATCTAGTTAATTTTGCGTGGGAAGCAATCTTAGCGTCCCACACTGCCTGGTTGTCATCAGTGCTGATTTTTGCCATGTTGATGTCGCCATAGGTGATCTTTTTAGAAACCCACCAATGGGCTTTTTGTTGAATAGATGCTTTTTGTAACAACCCATCAAAGGCTAAAACTGCAGTATAGCAGAAGAAGGTCGAACCCACAGGGACAGAGGCAACACACAGAGTACAAAGTGTCACGTTTAACAGACTATTGAAGAGTTTGAATTCTCAGCCGACTGTCACTCCCAGAAATACTGCAAGTGCTCAACTCGGAGGTCACTCGGAGTACGCACAGTGTAGCGTAGTTCACCCCAACACACACCTGAAACTGGAAAAGCAGAACTAAGAGGTCGATTAGGACCTCCACTCAAGATTTCAGGGGGAAAGTTTCTCACGAGTACATTCAGAGGCTCTACAGGTAGTGTGGTAACACACTTTTTGTTTTTTTTGCAGAATTTAAACAATTTTAGAAAACTAGTACCGAAGCAGTGTTTGTAGTTAGAAAAGGGTACGTTAAATAGAGTGGATTGATGAGATCGTCACGAGGACACGAAGAATCACGTAGTCGGATGTACCAACGCCAATGTCTTTGGCGCCTTCGGCAAAAGCTCCTTTTCTGAGGTGGCTCTACTCACGCGCTTCCAGCGTATAAGGAAGCTACGCTTCCGGCGCAGACACCTCAGGAGGAGGTTTTGCTAAAGACGTCAGGAGAAGGGCCCGGACCTCTGAAGGCGTCCGACCATGAGTGCGCCTTCGACGATGCGCCGCTGGCACGGAAGGAGAAAACCTTCATAACGATCAGAATACACAGTAGATCCAGTTGGTTGAAGTCGCATTAGAAAGAGCTCGGGACGCTCGTTCTAACGAGCCCAAGAGCGTCGGAGATGGATCAGGGACGGAGAAGTTATGAGCGTCGGAAAACTCGTAGCCGGACATGCGCCGTTCGCGCTAGGGTTCACAGCCGGAAAGGATTCCCGTACGCCCTCGGCGATGCGCCTTCGGCGGAATCACGCGCTCATAGGAGGAAACCAACTTAGAGTCGGAAGCGCCTTTGGCGGCTGTTCATGGAAGGAAAGCGCCGGTCGGATGTACGACTCCGACGTGGCGCTGACGGCCGGATGCGCTGGCATGAGTTGCGCTGGCGGATATGCGCCGGCAGCAATGGACGAGGCATAAAGGACAAAATAAGCGGTACGACTGCGCGCCGGCATAATTCACTCCGGCTAGATGTGCGCCTCCAGCAAGGCGCCGACGGATAAGGAACGCACCAGCGGCGACACGCCTCCGGTGAAGGACGGGTTAGGAAAAGACAACATGGCCGACGTATACCCTGCGGCGGACTCGAGTCCGGAAGGTGGCGGCGGCGGGAGAATTCGACATTCACGCATGCGAATGCGCGCAGTGCGGAGACGTGAATTCGCGCATGCAAAGGGCAAACCGTTAGGCCGTATAGCCGGCTGCGTACGTTGTAACCAGTAAGAACGTTGGACGTTCTTGAAATCGAAGAAGAAAAGACTGCGCTCCAGTCTCATTCTCACATTCTTGATTTTGCGATTTCCAGTTTCCAAGATTACGCGCAAGAGCGGAGCGACCTACAGTGAGAGGAGAGAGTGCGGAGACGAGTTGTGCAAGGATCTTGACCGACCGTGGAGAGGATTGCGAGTAGCGATCTTGAGCGTGAGCGCAGAGAGAGTGAGCAGTCAGTGCTTGAGCAGCCGACGCGCAGTGGCGATTGTGAGAGAGCGAGCGAAAGGGAGAACGTTTGTGTGTGCAGGCAGCGCAATGTCGAAGGTTCCCCAGCTGCGAGTGTCTCCACTCAGGGTGCCGCAGATCGGTCTACGCGCATTTCAAGATGTGCTGCTGAGGCTGAAGCTCGATTTTCTCCTGTGGGGGTGGAACTGGACATGTCCGGAGATGGTGCGCGAGTATCTGCAGGAGAGACACAAGCCCTCTCGCGGATTCCGTCCACATCCAGAAAGATGGGACATTTGCAACTGGGCGCAGGTGTTGGGCAGGTGTGCCGGCGAGGAAGGGGATCTCCTCTTCGAGGCCGATAGCGTGAAGGTGTCCCAGGAGGAAGAAGTCTCCTACAATGAGCTCTTCAAAGTTGCCAGGCATCCCAAGAACGGTTTCCGGACACGGGATTACAAAGATCGATTGCGGAGAAATGTCGCGACTGCATTGTTGCAGATATTGCAGCCGACCAAGACCGCTTACATGCATGGTTGGCAGGTAGAATTTGTGGAGCTAGTGTTGTCAGGAGCTCCAGTGCATTGGGCACGGCTCCTGTGGAAGGTGACGCGCCAACATGCGCAAGAAGAGAAAGGAGGAACCCTCAATCATCTATCGCCTTACTTGATCGTGTTTTATCGGGCGATGGGATGTTTGACAAATGCTGAGAAAACACGGTTTCCACAGCTGACCCGGAACTATCCAGGTAGATATTCGAGGGAGCCCGAAGTAGACACGGATCCGGACGAGGAACCTGCCAGTACGCCTCCGGCTCCGGCTCCAGCAAGAGCAGCAGAAGAACGTCGAAGTGAGCGCATTCCGCGAAAGCGGAAGTGGCATGAGAGACCTGAGGACAGGCAGCCGGAAGTGCCAGCTGCGCCGACTCGTGGTCGGCCCACCCCCGAGCCTCACAGTCGACCAAAACAGAGGGCACGCAAAATGCCAACTGGTACTGAGGAGACCGGGCGAACTCCGACCCGGCGGAATCTCACACAGGAGAAGATAATCGCGCAGATTCTAGGGAAGACGACAAATACCTCTGCACAGAAGGCACCAAGGCCTTCGGGAGGAGATGGACGGACTGACAGTCGGCCGGCTACGAGTCGGACGACTGAAGACCGACAAGCGGAAGGAAGGCCAACTAAACGACGCGTCGAACCGGACCGTAGGCCGGAAGCAGAAGAGAGTTTGGCTGACGAGCCAACAACCCTCAGAGGGTCGTCTTCGGCGGAAGGCACTTCTGGGAAAACGCCACCAGCAAGCAGGCCAAGTGGGGTCAAGACGCGTAGGGTGTATCCGACTCCCAATCGGACAACTGCTGGTCGGCCGACTGCGAGTCGGACAACAGAGAGTCGGCCGGATTCGCCGACTGCGAGACGGACAGGGCCGGCGACCAGTGTGCGGACGCCTTCGGCGGACGCACCTTCAGCGAAGACACCTTCAGCGCAGATTGCGCCGGAAGGACAGGCAGCAGAAGCGGGCGGTGCAAAAGTGACAAGAGTCACTGCGGCGTCGACCCCTTCGGAGACCGAAGATCGAGCCGGAACAGGGGCTCAAGCAGTGGGATCTCCCACTGCCCTGGATATTTTAGCAGGCAGTGGAGCAGCAGTCGCAGCGGAAGCTGCTGCGCGCCACAGTTCCAGGGAGTCGCCAAGGGATTCGGTGGCGACTGAAATCCTCGAGACTGAGGATGAGACGAGCTCGGAAGAGCAGGAAGCGGATTCGGTGCGGAAAACGCCAACAGGGGTGTTGTGCGAACAGATAGTTCCACTCCTGCGATATCTGGATCGCAAGACATCCAAGTACGCGAGTACTTTAAAACCGCAGTCTTATGTGGAGACTATCAGGCGAAGGACGAGGAGCAAGGTGGCAAAGTGGGCCTCTAAGTGCCAAGTATATGTGGATAGGAACACCGCCCTCCGACAACACCTGGCGGTCACACAGAAGCTATACCAAGCCTTGCAGCAGCAGAGGGAGGATGCGGTGACGAAAAGTCAGGCGGATGCCGAGCTAATGCGGGCAAAGATCGAGTCGGAATTGCAGGAAGAGCGGAGACAAAACCACGTCCTAGCAGCCGAGCTTGCGCGCCAGACGCGCGCCTTAGAAGAAAGTCAAAGAGCCCGCAAGGAGGATGAGGAGTTGTTGCGCAACTTGCAATCCGAGTGCTTGGATTTGAGGGCACAACGTGCGGAAGCAGAAATGCAGCTAGCAGAGGTGGAGAGCAGCTGCAGGACGCGAGGAGAGTTGGCGACACGGGTGACTCGTTGTCTAAAAGGATACGCCCATTGGGAGGTGGCAGCTCAAGAGAGGATCACACTCAGGGAGTTCGAGCTTCGGGCGGCGGCATTGACGGAGGGTGACAGTCGGAGTCGGCGGCGAGTGGCGAGGAAATTAGAAACCTTCTTGTCGGGTGCGCGCGACACTATGGCGCACTTAGAGTCGGAAGTCACTACAGCGCTCCGACGCCTGGGGTTGCGCAGCCGGTCGGAAGACTGGCAAGGTAGAGACAGCGAGCGGAGCAGTCCGGCGCGCAGGAGGCGCAGCACCGGATCAGCCGAGTGCAGTAGAATAGTTTGGTTTCGTGCAGATACTGCGAGTAGTAGATAGGATAGCGTAGTGCTAGTTAGGATCTTTGTGGGTATAAAGTAGATCAAAGGCGTTTTGCCTGGGGACTCTTCCAGTTTCGGAAGTGCAGATCAGGAACTCACTTTCTTGGCGTGTTTGTGCATTTTGGTCCTGGCACCACGTAGAGAAGCTGCAGCATAGCGAAGTTACCGTATGTTGTAGTTGAAGGCCTTCGGCTGAATGTTCAGAGCTAGCACCCGGTTAGAGACTTGAGTAGTGCGGATCTGCACCTGCGGGTGATTTCTGATGCTCAGAGCCGGCTGCGAGTTAGATACTTGAACAGTTCCCTCTTACTCCTTCGAGTGACATATCCTGATTGTACTCCTACGGGAAGTTTCCCCTGAATGCCAATGTGAAGTTTTATTACTTCGTGTAAACCTTGGTTTGTAATTCAGGTTGTGTGTGTGTTACTGGATCGTGTTTCAGTTAAGTTCTCAATCGGGTCTGCACTCCCTGCGTTTGGTGTGAGAGTCGAGGGTGACGTCCACGGCGTATGAAGAGGCTTCGTTCCGAAGTGGGAAGTCCAATCCGGGTACCCTACGCTAGTTCCTGGCGGAAGGGCAGTAAAAGCCGGAGTGGGAGACACTACCTGCAGAGCCTCTGAGTGAACTTTTGAGACACTTTCCTCCTGAAATCCGAAGCGGAGGTCCTGACCGACCTCCAAGTTGTGCTTTTTGCCAGTTTCAGGTGTGTGTGTGTGTGTGTGTTGAGTGACCACGCTGTACCGTGCATCCTCCGAGCATCCTCCGAGTCGAGATCCTCCTCCGAGTCGAGCCTCCGAGTCGAGCACTGCAGTATTTCTGGGAGTGACAGTCGCCTAGAATTCAAACTCTACAAAAGTCTATTAAAACGTGACATTTTACTCTGTGTGTTGCCTCTGTCCCTGTGGGTTCGATCTTTTTACCACCATACTGCAGTTTTAGCCTTTGGTGGGTTATTACTGGTAGTGACTCCCAACTCCGGCTTTTACAACCCTTCCACTAGTTTCTGCTAGCGCAGGGCACCCGGGTTGGACTTCCTACTTCGGATGCGGTATCTTCGTCAAACCGAAGTCGCTCACACGCGGTGAACAACACACTCAACTCACAAAACGCGTAGAGAATACAGGTCCGAACTGAGAAACTCAACTGAGAAAAGATCCCGTGACACACCATAATAGTTTATTGACGAGTTTGAATTCTCAAGCACTAGTCATTCCTAGAAATACTGCAGAGGTTTGCCCCGAGGGCGCCTTCTACAGCGTAACCTGAATTACAACCAAGGCTTACTCGAAGTAACAAAACTTCACTTTGGCATTTAGGGGAAACATCCCGAAGGAGTACGAACAGGAACAATCACCCGAAGGTGTAGGGACGAACTGTTCAAGTATCTAACCAGTTACTAGCTCTGAGCATTCAGTAATCACCCGTAGGTGTAGATTCAAATTGCTCAAGTATCTAACTTGTAGACTAGCTCTGAACATTCGGCCGAAGGCCTTCAGCTACAAAATGCGGTATCTTCGTCAAGGTGTAGCTCCTCTTGCGCGGTGACAAAACTAAACACACAAACGCGCAAAGAAAATAAGTTCCTGATCTGCACTTCCGAAACTGGAAGAATCCCAAGGCAAGACGCCTTAAACTACTTTATACCTTCTAAGTCTTAACTAACACTCTACACTACACTACGCTGCAGTACACTGCAGGTCATCTACTATGTCTCCTGCGCAACGGACTACCGCGCGCCAACTTCCTACCCGACCAGTGTTCGGCTCAACTGCGCAACCCCAGCTGCCGCAACACCGCAGTCACCTCCGCCTCGCGGTTCGCAATGGCGTCCCGCGACCTTGCCAGGAAGGCATCTAACCACTTCGCCACTCGCCGCCGGCTCCGACTGTCATCCGACATCAAGCCCGCCGCACGAATCTCTAACTCGCGTAGTGTGATTCTCTCCTGTGCAGCCACTTCCCAGAGAGTGTAACCTCTGAGACAGTGGTTCACTCGTTCCACCAACTCTTCTCGTGTGCGATCTGCCGCTCGCCGGCGATCGTCTTCAATCACTACCAACTGCATCTTTGCCTCCGCACGCTGCGCTCTCAATTCGCCGCACTGCGATTGCAGTTGACAAATTAAGTCTTCGTCGGCTTGGCGTGCGCTCTGACACTGTTCTAGTAACCATGTCTGTCGCCCGAGCTCCTCTGACAAGATGCGATTCTGAGTTTGCTCAGAATCGAGCTCATCCGCGAGCTTCGCCTGCTGCTTTGCAAATTACTTCTTCGCTTCCTCTAACTTCTCGTCCCGCGTCTGGTTGAACTCCTTCTGCAATTTCCGCACAATTGCGAGGTGTCCGCGGAGGGACTCGTTTCTTCAACCGCAGGACCTTGATGGTCTCGTCCAAGGAGGCCAACAAGCTACTGGTCCTGACCTTGGTGCGCGTTCGCCTGCGCACCAATTCGACGTAGGACCCAAGGTGGCGGGGATCAGCATACTTCGTCACCTTGCGATCGAGGTACCTCAACACAGGTACCACCTGTTCGCACAATGCCATCGTCGGCGTGCCTTGCACCAACTCCTCCTTCTTCTCCTACGAGCTCAATTCGTCTTCGTCATCCTCCGAATTGAGGATTTCGGTCGCCACGGAATTCCCTGGCGATTCCCGGGAGTTGGGTTGCTTAGCTTCTGCTGCGGCTGCCGCCGCACTACTCCCTGCCAAAATGTCTAATGCGGTGGGGGACCCTATTCCCGACAAGCCCACACCTCCCGTCCGATCAGTTACCACCAAAGGCGCAGCGCCGAAGGTGATTGTGCCGAAGGCACACGTGCCTCCTCCTTCTCTCTGTCGCCCGTCCTCTCGCATGGGGTCTGTGCCGAAGGCGGTTGTGCCGAAGGCGGCTCACCCGAAGACCGTTGACCCGAAGTCCCTTGGGTCGAAGGCCCTTGAGCCGAAGGCGCTTTAGCCGAAGGCTCTTGACCCGAAGGTCCCTTGGCCGAAGGCTCCTTCCCCGAAGGCTTCTTCTCACTTTTCTGCTACGCCGAAGGCTCCTGACCCGATGTCGAGTCATCAAATGGTACTTGCTCTGAAGCGAAGCACCTGTCCGTCGCTGGCACATTCGTCGGTGCCGCGTGTTGTTTCTCTTGACCCGAAGGCCTTCTTGCTTCCGCCGAAGGCGTCCGTGCCTTCGGCGCAGGGAGGTCCGCTGAACTCTCTGCAGTTCGCGCACTCTCATCCTCCCCCGAGGATGGTGAGTTTCTTCCCTTTGCAGCACGCCCCGTCTCCGCGCTGCTTGCAGGCAATACGAGCCTGCGTGCCTTCTGCTTAAGCCGATTGCAGAGCTCTGTCAGTGGCTGCTTCCGTTTGAGAGCATCAGCCTCGCGTTGCTGGCCCTTTTCTGCTCCTCCTTCCCATCTTCGCTTCCGCGGTACTCGTGCTGCGAGCGATTCTCCCTCGGCCCTCGGTTGGGCTGGTGGCGTGCAGGCTAGTGTCTCGTCTTCGTCGGTGTCAACTTTGACGTCCTTCACATACCGATCCGGATTGCTGCGTGACAGCAATGGAAATTGCACTCCCTCGGTCGTGGTCAGACATCCCATCGACCGATAGAAATTGATCAAGAAGGGGCAGAGGTGATTGATCGATCCTCCCTTCTCCTCGAACGCATGCTGCCTCGTCGTCTTGCACAGAATGCGAGCCCAATGAATTGGAGCTCCGGCCAACGCCACCTCCACGAATGCCACCTGCCAAGAAGTTATGTAGGTGGTCCTCTGCGGCTGCAAGAGTTGAATAAGTGCTACCGCAACATTCCTGCGGTATCGATCCTTGTAATCCCGGGTCTTGTACCCGTTCTTGCTGGACTTGTTGCTTTTAAATAGGGTCGCAAAGGAAATCTCTTCCTCCTTCGTGACCTTGATGCTCTCGCTCTCGAACAAAAGATGGCCTTCTTCTCCCGCGCATCTTCCTAGCACTTGTTCCCAGTCCTTTGACTTCCCATCGCTTTGGGTGCGGTCGAAATCCGCGCGTAGGTTGATCCCTTCCCTTGTGCCGCTCGCGCACCATGTCTTGGCACACCCAATTCCATCCCCACAGGAGGAAATCGAGTTTCACTACAGTCAGCTTGGGTTGGAATGCGCGCAACCCAATCTGCGGTTGCTTCAGCGGAATCATCCGCAGCTGTGTCGCCTTCGCCATCGCGTTCTTGAATTCCCTCGCGCACTTCAGAAGTCCGCAACTTTCCTCTGCTCTCTCCAAGCTTCTTGCACGCGGACACAATCTCTCCGCGAGCTCTCACTCTCACTCCCTAGCAAGTCGCTCGGCCGTGCACTCAACTGCTACGCGCTAGTCTTCAATTCCCCGCAAGTCGCAGCTCTCTCCGATTTCTCTCTACCAATTCTTGCTGCGCACTCGTTGCTCGCGAGAAATCAAAATTGCAATTCCAAGAATGAGACGCCCGCCTTTGGCACACAAGATTTCATCGTTCGATACTAGGGTGTGGGGATCGACCCACTTGGTTGCCGCGCCGGCTTGGAGGCGTAACGGCCCCCCTCTAGCAAGCTCGGCTTCACGCTCCGCCGTTGTGCGGGCTCATACGCTCGAAAATTGAATTCGATTTCCACAGGCGTCTGTCGACTTAGCCCTGCTCGCGCAGCGCCGAAGGAGTGGCGGCGGAGGCCTTCGCCTCTGGCCGATTCTCGATTCTTTCCCTTCCCGCACCGCCGAAGGCACACGGCCGAAGGCGCACGGCCGAAGGAGTACATCTTCCGCCAAAGGTGTTGACCCGCAGCGCCAAACGCGTACCCTTGAGGATGTCCGTTGACTTAGGTGCATCGCTGAAGGCGCTTCCACCGAAGGCGTTGACCAAAGTCAATGCATCTTGTCCTTTCCGTTGATCTATTTTGTCCCGCCGAAGGCGCTCTCGCCGCAGGAGTTCTGTTCCGCCGAAGGCGCACGTGTCCGCCTAGGACGTACCGCCGAAGGCGTACCGTACGGAGTCGCTTCCCCCGAAGACGTTGACCTAATATTGATGCGCTGGTGCCGAAGGCGCTCAGGCAAAGGAGAACACCGCCGAAGGCGTTGACCCGAAGGCGCTTCAGCCGAAGGCGTATCGTCCGTCGCTGAAGGCGTTCCGCCGAAGGCGCTCCCTATCTGTAACTTCCGACACTCGTAACTCAGCAATACCTTATCCGTTCCAAGAGTTCTTGGGCTCGTTAGAACGAACCTGTCGAGATCTTTTCAACGAAACCCTAAGCAAGTCAAGGCGTTACGCATTGGGACAGTCATGAGGGATTTCTCTAGCGCCAAAGGCGTCTTCTTCGACTTGCGCCGACGGCGCTTCCCCTGAATAGGAACCATCCGTTCGGGCCAGGGCGCTTGTCCCGGACATTGCGTCCAACTCCTGGATTCTCATGGATTCTACGACATCCGCGATCATCCATTTTCACTCTATTTTAGTGTACCGATTACTATTTACAATTGCTGCTGCGGTACTATTTTCCAAAAAATGTTTAAATTCCGCACAAAAACAAAAAGTGGCTTACCACACTTTTCAGTATCTCATTTCCTTTAAATATAAGCATGCGTGTGGGGCCTACTTTTTCGTTTTTCTATAAAAATTAACAAAAACATAAACATATTTGTGTAGAAGATAGCTATGTGAGTTGGAAAGAGTAGATTTATAGGAGTTATGATAGTATTAGTTAGAATTCGTCTACGTCCGAAGATCTTTGGATCTTCGTGTCTTCGGCGCAGTATTTCATGGACGTACGAAGAGCTGCGTCTTCGGCGAAGACATCGGAATCAATTTCAAATTATGCAACGGGCCGGACGATGCTCGCACGCGTCGGGAGTTCTACTAGGCGCAATGAGAAGGCAATGTTAGGGCTTCAAAAGTAAAGGCAGCACGAGGAGACTTCGCGCCAACATTGCGATATCAAGCAAGAACGAGCGAGACATAGAGGAATTGCAATCGAGCCAACCCGCGATTAGCGAAACGCAGATAGAAGATATGGCGCCCAAGAAGAGTGAGAAGGTGAGGAAATTGGTTCCCTTGAAGGTGCCTTACGAGGAATTGAGACCTTTCAAACACGAGTTGAGAGAACTACGGCTTGAATTCCTTTTGTGGAATTGGAATTGCGTCTCAGCGAGTATCTGCAAGGAAGTCATGGACAAGAGCATGATCGAAGGCGAGGAGCTCCGCGGTAATCCCAGGCTGTGGACTATCGAACATTGGACGACGGTACTGGGATCCTGGTACCGTCGGGCAGTATACGGGTGCGGGCAGCGAAGGAAACTTGCTATTTGAGAAGAATAGCGTAGGACTTACGCGCGACGAGGAATTCTCTTACGGGCCTCTCTTCAAGACTGGAAGACAGGGAAGGAATGGATGGAAGACTGTCGATTACAAAGATCCGAAGAGAAGAGTGATCGCGTTAGGGATCATGCACATCTTACGGCCGGCGCGCACGACTTATGTGACGGCCTGGCAAGTAGGATTCTTCGAACGCATTTTGAAGGGACAGTGCGTATATTGGGCAAGGATCTTTCACGATCTTGTCTGGGTGAATGCAGGTTCTCGGTGGACGGGACCTTTGACCAATCACATCACTTCCTTTTTGGTGAATTTTTATCGAGGAATGGGATTGCTTACGAGGGAGGAAGAGAAACGATTTCTGAGAGAGCGGGAAATCCTGACGGCTGAGTTTAGTGAAGGAACTGAAGACAAGAACCAACCCTCCTCAATTCCAACACACACCACCGCTTGAGGACCAGTGCTGGTGGACGTGGTTCAAAGATAGGAGCAGCCAGAGAGACGATTGGCAAAGAGAAGGAAGGTCGTGAGTGATGACGAGGAGTGTAATAACCCACCAAAGGCTAAAACTGCAATATAGTGGTAGAAAGGTCGAACCCACAAGGACAAAGGCAACACACAAAGTACAAAGTGTCACATTTAACAGACTATTGAAGAGTTTGAATTCTAAGGCGACTGTCACTCCCAGAAATACTGCAAGTGTTCACTCGGAGGTCGCATAGTGCAGCGCAGTTCACTCAACACACACACACACACACACACACACACACCTGAAACTATAGAAACACAACTCAGAGATCGGTTATGACCTCTACTTAAGATTTCAGGGGGGAAGTCTCTCGCGAATACACTCAGCGAATCTGCGGGTAGTGACTCACAACTCCGGCTTTTACAACCCTTCCACTAGTTTCTGCTAGCATAGGGAACCCGGAGTGGACTTTTTACTTCGGATCAAAGTCACTCACACGCGGTGAACAACACACTCAACTCACAAAACGCGTAGAGAACACAGGTCCGAACTGAGAGATTCAACTAAGAAACGATCCAGTAGCACACCATAACAGTATATTGAAGAGTTTGAATTCTTAGGAACTTGTCATTCCCAGAAATACTACAGGGGTTGCCTTGAAGGCACCTACTGCAGCGTAACCTGAATTACAACCAAGGCTTACTCAAAGTAACAAAACTTCACTTTGGCATTCAGGGGAAAAATCCCGAAGGAGTACAATCAGGAACAATCACTTGAAAGTGTAAGGGAGAACTGTTCAAGTATCTAACTAGTTACTAGCTCTGAGCATCGGCAATCACCCGCAGGTGTAGATCCGAAATACTCAAGTCTCTAACCAGTATACTAGCTCTCAACATTCGGCCAAAGGCCTTCAGCTACAAAATGCGGATCGCCAAGTTGTAGCTCCTCTGGCGTGGTGACAGAACTAAGGACACAAACACGCAGAGAAAATGAGTTCCTGATCTGCACTTCCGAAACTGGGAAAAATCCCAAGGCAAGACGCCTTGAACTACTTTATACCTTCTAAGTCCTAACTAACACTACACTAATTGCTATGGTGCGAGCCGCAACAGATCCTACACCTGAGGAGTCGGCGGCTGCCTTCCCTTCTAACTTACAACCTAAATCTAACCCTAACCCTTAATTTGAATCCTAAGCCTACTGTACAGAGCCGCTAGCTTCTTTAACCGCTTTAAATTTGCAAGCATGCGTGGCCGGCTGAGACCAATGGCCCCATCAAATTTCAGATCCATCTGACCGTCCATCCCAAAGATATGGGCCCCGCAAGATCTCTGAACCCAGGCCGAAATTCCTTCTCCAAAATCCGAGGTCCGGGGGACCCACATGCCGCTTGAATGCCGTTCCCGCGATTATGGCTAACGGCCTGCTCCTCACGTGCGACTTCACGCCCCGCCGTTGTGCCTTCCACGCGCGACTTCACGCCCCGCTGTTCTACTTCTCATACTTGACATAATCCCGCCAATTTCCGCCATCGGGAATCTTCTGCCACGTGGCGCCGAAGGCGTCTACCGCCAAAGGCCCTTGAGCCGAAGGCGCATCTTCTGGCGGTTCTTCCGCCGAAGGCCCTTGCCCCGAAAGCTCCCTATCAGTAACTTCCAACACTCATAAGTCATTGATCTCATATCCGTTCCAAGAGTTCTTGGGCTCGTTAGAACAATGTGGTAACCCACTTTTGGTATTTATGCGGAATTTAAAACATTTTTGGAAAAATGTACCGTAGCAGCAGTGTAAATAGTGATCGGTACATTTAAATAGAGTGAAACTTGATGGTCTCGTAGAATCTCGTAGAATCCAGGAGTTGGGCGCAATGTCCGGAACAGGCGCCCGCCCTGAACGATTGACTCTGAAGGAGTTCTCCTTCGGCGCAAGGCGCATAACCCGCCTTTGGCGCTAGAGGAATCCCTCAGAATCTATGCAATTCCCAAACGCCTTGACTTGGTTAGGGTTTCGTTGGAATGAACTTGACGCGCTGGTTCTAACGAGCCCAAGAACGCCCGGAACGGATCAGAACTCAGGGAGTTGTGACGGTCAAAAGATACGAAGACTTTCGCCTATGCATAGGCGAGGGAAGTTCGCCTACGCATAGGCGAAATGAGCTGGACGTCGGCGGGAAGTCCGCCGAGAATTTTGCCTACGCGGAAGGAATGCCGTCTACGCATAGGCGGGAAGACTTTTGCCTACGCATAGGCAGACGGATTTCGCCTACGCATAGGCACTTCGCCCTCGGCGGGAAAGCTGCCTTCGGCCCTAGGAATCCGCCTTCGGGATTGGAACTTGTACGGCGCCTTCGGCGCCAGCGCATCACGGTTAGGTGAGGACCCAACGGAGTAGCGAATCCGTACGGACCGTACGGATTGTACGGACGGAACAGACGAGTGCGCTCTCGGCTGGTCGGGACTTCGGAGACAAGAGCGCCGACAAAGAGGCGAGAGAGATGGACAGACTGGACAGAGTCCGTTGACCGCGGTCAACGCCTTCGGCACAGCCACCTTCGGCGCTGCGCCTACGGCGAGGGACCTACGCATAGGCGGATGGAGTTCGACGCCGGCGGAAAGTCCGCCTACGGAGAAGGGAGTTCGGCTTCGGACCTGTGCGCGGACGAACACCTTCGGCGGAGCGGGACCAGCCGAGTCGAAGTAAGGATGAGTGTAGCGCGTCGGCGAGAAATACGCCTTTGGCGCTGTGCGACCATGGCCGCGGCGTAGTGCGATGGCGGAGTTCAAATTGCCAATTCGAGCGTGTGAGTGAAGGCGCGTCGGCGGAGCGTGAAGCCGCGCGTGAGAGAGAAGGCCGTTATACCTCGGAGCCGGCGTAGCCATCAAGTGATTCGACGTTCACGACCAAGAGCCGACCATGACACCTGCGAGCGGACAGAGGACACTCCATTCTTGAATTTGCGATTTCAATTCCTTGTGCGAGCTACGCGCGTCCACCTTCTAGCCGAGAGACGTTCTAGACACCACCGCGCAGAGATTTGCCCGGTGGCAGAGAGAGAATTGAGTGTGCGACATTTGGAATTGAAAGAGATTAGAGTTTGCAGAGGAAACAGAACCGCGGGCAAGAGGCTTGGGCATAGCAGAGAGAGATGTGCGCGATCCAATTTCAAGAACGCGATGTCGACATCGGTTAAGCTGCGGATGGTTCCACTCAAGCTCCCGCAGAATGGGCTGCGTGCTTTTCAGGACCGGCTGATTGCGAGGAAACTCGATTTCTTGCTGTGGGGATGGAATTACGTGTGCGGAGACATGGTGCGCGAATGGCTGAGCGAGATACAGCAACCTACGCGCGGATTCCGTCCGCACGTAGATCGTTGGACTGTCCACGATTGGGGACAAGCATTGGGAAGGTGTGCAGGCGAGGACGGGTTCCTCCTATTTGACAGTGAGAGCGTCAAGGTGTCAAAGGCGGAAGAAGCCTCCTTTGTGGAATTGTTCAAGCGGGAGATGTCCAGCAAGAACGGGTACAGGACCCGGGACTACAAAGATCGTTTCCGCAGAACCGTAGCGATGGCACTGCTGCAACTCTTGTAGCCGCACCGCACTACTTACATCACTTTGAGGCAAGTGTCCTTCGTGGAGCTCACATTGGTAGGAGCTCCAGTTCACTGGTCGCGTATCCTGCATAGGGTAATGCGACAGCATGCGTTTGAGGAGCGGGGAGGAACGCTCAACTACCTTTCCCCCTTCTTGATAAACTTTTATCGGTCGATGGGTTGCTTAACCGCGGCGAGCGTATTCGATTTCCGCTATTGACAGTCGAAAATCCCGGGAGGTATGTGCGGGATAACGAAGTCGACACCGACGCGTAGGGCTCTCAGACTTCCACTCCACCGGGTCAACACGATGTGTGAGCACAAAACTGTGCTCACATGTCTTTTTACCCTTATGAGAGTTAAAAGTTTGGATTTAAGCTCTTGCAAAATTATGCTTGGGGTTTTCTGAAAGTTTTGGCAAGATTAGTAGTTGGTGTGATGGTTAGGGGGCACAAGGTGCGGAAGGGGGCCTTCTGGGCAAGGTCTTTGTCGAAGTGCCTTCGGTGAAGTCCCTTCATAAAAGGCCTTCGGCGAAGAAGTGAAACTCTCATAACGTTTTCAATGTGTGACGCCTTGACTCAATTAGGGTCTTGTTTGAAAGAGCTCGCAACGCTCGTTCCAACGAGACCAAGAGCTCTTGAAACGGATAAAGAATCACCGAGTTAGGAGCGGCGGAAGTTTCTGAGATGGAGGGCCTTCGGCGGGTTGCGCGTAGGCGGCCTGCGCATAGGCGCACGCCTTCGACGGAAGAATAAAACCATGATAACGGTTTCAATTCTTAACGGTTTGCGTTGATTAGGGTCTTGTTGGAAAGGGCTCAACACGCTTGTTCTAACGATTCCAAGAACGCTAGGAAAGGATGGGAACTTAGGGAGTTATGACTATTGGAAGATACATAGACGTTCGCCTTCGGCGGAAGGAGTTCGGCGGCCTGCGTTCCGCCTTCGGCCCTAGATGTTCGCCTTCGGGAGAAGGGCCTTCGGCGGTTGCATGCCTTCGGCGAAGCAGTAAAACCGGCATATCTTTTTCAATTCTTACCGGTTTGACTTGATTCGGGTGTCGTTGGAAAGAACTCGACGCGTTGGTTCCAACGAGATCAAGATCTCTTGAAACGGATCAGTCATCACTGAGTAATGAGCGTCGAAAGCGGCTGTTATGGTTAGGCGAGAGGCCTTCGGCGTTAACATATAGAGGGACCTTCGGCCCAAGGCGGCCTGCGCATAGGCGCGCTGCGCGTAGGCGGCCTGCGTGTAGGACGCCTGCGCATAGGCGGGTTGCGTGTAGGACGCATGTGCATAGGCAAACGCCTTTGGCGGAAGAGTAAAACCGTTATAACTTTCTCAATTCTTATTGGTTTGACTTAGTTAGGGGCTCGTTGGAAAGAGCACAACACGCTTGTTTCAACGAGGCCAAGAACGTTACAAACGAATCAGGGATTCGTGAGTTATGGGCGTCGGGGTGACTGTTATAGATAGGCAAAGGTGCGGAAGAGTGTCTTCGGCGGGGGATGCCTTCGGCGGTGCGCGGAAGAAGATTTCGGACGGAGGATGTTGACGTGGTCATAGATAAAGACTGTACAGGTATGGCAGTGACGGCGGCGTAAAGTCAGGCGTGGAAATAGGACGGCGGGGCATGAAGTCGCACATGGGAATCAGGCCGTTGCCCATCATCGCGGGAACGGCATTCACGCGGGCTGTGGGTGACTCGGCCCTTGGACGTTGGAGAGGATTATTCGGCCTGCGAGCTGGGATTGTGTGGTGTGCCATTGTGTGGAGACGCTGGTGGGATCGGAAGGAGGAATAGAGTGTGGACGTGAGTGATTTTCGCAGGGAAGTAGTGAGGATTAAGAGGGGAGTGTGGAGTGTTCGAAGTAGGAGGAAGCAACCTCTCGTGGGTGGAGAGTCGTATCTGAAGTGAAATCTGAGAGTCGGATCTGAGATTAAAGTGCAAAATCTGTGAGTGGGAGCGGAAATCAGAGTGGAAGATCCGAGAATGGGAGCTGAGAGTGAAGTGAAATCTGAGACTGAAATCTGACAGTGGGGATCTGAATTTGAAACTGAAAAGGGAGAGTGGAATCTGAGAGAGGAATCTGGTGGGGTCTAAAGGTGGAAGCTGTGAAATCGACACTAAAATCTGAGTAGGAATTGGGAGTGGGACTGAAATCGAAGGTGGGAACTGAGGGTGTGAGACTGAAATCTGATACTCAAAATTGTGGGTGGAATCTGATAGGAGGGTGAGGTCCCTCAGGGCGAGGGTGTTGAAAGCGTGGAGTCGCTGAGAGTGTAGCCGGAGGGCTGAGCGGAAGAGTGTGTGCGACGGCCAAGAGGATCGCTGGGCGGAGACTGAGTTGATCACTAAGAGGAAGAATCGAGCAAGTGTTGAGAGTAGAATCGTGTTCCCTAGGTGTGAGGGTTGTTGTTAGGAAGGGTGTCACCTGGTGCTGCCGGTGTGTCACCTGACTGTGTCCGAGGCAGGGTGTCTAAGATGTGGCACTCATTCTAGGATAAGCCACAGCGGCTGTAGTATTGAGAATGTCACCCATAGTTGGGTTAGATCTTTATGTGACGAAGAGCTTGTCTGCTGCTCTTGTGAAAATAGTAGACATCAAGTTGTTAATGTCAGTTCTGGACAATTTGTCTGTGGAAAAACGAGTATTCATGATCTCATTGTCTTGAATGCATTTTGACCACATGATTTGAGATCAAAGAAGTTAGATTATGGGAGCTCGAACCCCCACCTGGACTACAAACGCTGAAAGGTGGGGAGTTTAGGCTCACAGGATGTGGGGAGGATAGCAGCACGAGTGCCGCGGAAGCGGAAATGGGGAGAGGAACCAGAGAAGGAGCAACATCAAGAACCAACTGCTCTCACCCGGAAGCGGCCACTGCACGAGATCTGCAATCGGCCGAAGCAAAAGGCGCGCAGGCTCTTGTTACCTGCCAGCAGCGCGAAAACGGCGACGATCGCCGGAGAGAAGGAAAGTCCATCCTCGGAGAAGGATGGGACTGCGCGGACGGCAGAGGGGTCAGCGGACCACCCCACGTCCTCGGCGCAGGTGAGACGACCTTCGGGTCAGGAGCAACAACGTGCGGCACGGATGAGTGTGCCGCCTACGCATAGGCGACTCCCTGTGGATAGGTGACTCCTTGCGGACGAAGACTTTCGCCTACGCATAGGCAGGACTCACCCCGGTGCAACGCAGGAAAGTAAAGTAGCCGGCGGAAGATCCGCCTTCGGCTCAAGGGCCTTCGGGGCAAGGCCCTTCGGCGGTGAGATCGCCGAAATATGCGCCTTCGGCGCCAGGGCCTTCGGGCCATCGAGTTACGAGTAGAGAGCCGGCGGGAGCCGCGCCTTCGGTGGGAAATCCGCCGGAAGGTGCGCCTTCGGCACAAGGGCCTTCGGGTCAAGGGACATCGGGCGGGCCGCCTTCGGCTCAACCGCCTTCGGCGGTATACGCCTTCGGCGCTGCGCCCTCGGCGGAAGCGCCGCCTGGAATTGCGCCTACGCATAGGCCGGATGCATCCCTGGCGTAGGACCTAATGGTGGAGCGAGACCGATCGGTGGAGCGGGACCTAACAGAGGAGCGGATTGACTATCCGCAGGGTGAAATTCGTGCGCGCGATGCACAATTGCACTCCGCGCAGGTACATTCCGCACGACCGCCTTCGGCGGTAGACGCCGGCGGCGAGGAGATTACCGTCGCAACTGGGTAGGCGGACGATGTGAATTCGGCACGACCGCATTCACCCACCGTCTTGGACATTTTTAGTAGGGAGCAGCGAGGCTGCAGGAGCGCCAGCGGCGGCAGAGCACGCAGACATCTCGCAGCCCCACACAGGTCAATCGCCGACGAATTCAATGGCGACCAAAATCCTCAATTCGGAGGATGACGAAGAAGGAGGATCAACGGAATCCGTGTCGGGATCGGAATCCACCGAGGAGGAGGAGCAGGAAATGATAGGCGCGCCGACGGCGGCGCTCTGTGAACAGGTAGTACCTCTGTTGAGGTAGTTGGATCGCAAAGTGGAGAAGTACGCGGACCCTTGCTAGCCTGGGTCCTACGTCGAGCTAGTGCGGAGGCGAACCGCACTGAAGTCCCCACCAGCAAGTTGTTGAGAAGAGTGGATCAGGAACTTAAGGATCTGCGGGAGAAGCATGAGTGTCTGTGGGGTCAGTACAACCTCACTAGGAAGTTGTACAAAGCCTTCGACAAGACGAAGGACGAGAAGCTGGAAGAGTTCGCCAAGGAGAAGGCGAAGCTCGCAAAGGAGCTGGATTCTGAGCAGGGTCAGAATCAAATTTTGTCAGGGGAGCTCGTGCGACAAACACGGTTGTTAGAGCAGTGTCAGCTCGCACGGCAGGCGGACGAGGAATTAATCCGCAGACTGCAATCCGAGTGCGGGAAATTGAGAGTGCAGCGTGCAGAGGCCGAATTGCAGTTGGTTGTAGTTGAAGACGATCGCCGGCGGGAGGCAGATCGCACGAAGGAAGAGATGGCGAGGCGAGTCACCCACTGTCTCAGGGGCTACGCCCACTGAGAAGTGGCGGCGCAGGAGAAACTGACACTGTGCGAGTTAGAGCTTCGTGCAGCGGGGTTGTTGACAGGTGACAATCGGAGTCGGCGGCGAGTGGCGAAGAAGCTGGACTCTTTTGTGACGAGATCGCGGGACACCATGGCCATCCTTGAGTCGGAGGTTTCCGCGGTGTTGCGGCGATTGGGACTGCGCAGTCGAGCGGAAGACTGGCAGGGTAGAGAGTTAGTGCGCGGCAGTCCGTCGCGCAGGAGGCGAAGCACAGGTTCTGCGGAGTCTAGTGTAGCGTGGTTCCGTGCAGGCGCGTAGCGTAGTGTAGTATAGTGTTAGTTAGGACTTAGAAGGTATAAAGTAGTTCAAGGCGTCTTGCCTTGGGATTTTTCCAGTTTCGGAAGTGTAGATCAGGAACTCATTTTCTCTGCGTGTTTGTGTCCTTAGTTCTGTCACCACGCAAGAGGAGCTATGTGGTACCCCACTTTTGGTAATTTTGAGGAAATTAAAACATTTTTGGAAAACTGTACCCTGGCAGCAATGTAAATAGCCTTCGGTGCATCAAAACAGAGTGAATTCGGAAGATCGCAGAGATTCTCGAGGAATCTCGTAGAATCTAGGAGTTGGGTGCAGTGGTAAGGAAGGGCACCACCCTCCCTGCGAGCTCTGCAGTTAGGATCCCTACGGCGCAAGGCGCAAAACCCGCCTTCGGAGCTGCGTCCGCGGCGGTAGGGAAATCCTTCATATTTAGGTCAACCCCCGGACGCCTTGACTTAGTAAGGGTCTCGCTGGAAAGAGCTCGACGCACTGATCCAACGAGCCCGAGAACGCCCACAACGGATAAGGACTCCGGGAGTTATGAAGGTTGTAAGATACTCAGCTCTTCGCCTGTGCACAGGCGGAGAAGTTTTGTCCTATGCGCGGACGAAGGAAGTTCGCCTGCGCACAGGCAAAATAGGGTTTGAGGTAGGCGCGAAGTTCGCCTACGCACAGGCGTGCGCCTGTGCACAGGCGCTTCGGCGTCGGCGGGAAATCCGCCTTGGGCCCTAGAAATGCGCCTTGTGAGGTAGATTGTACGGCGCCTTCTGTGCCAGCGCAGCGCCACGGACAAGCAAGGAGCCGCCAGAATAGTAAAATCTGTACGGACCGTGCGGACTGTACGGACGGGACGGATGGATGCGCTCTTGGACGGACGGAGTTGCGGCGGCGAGAGCGCCGACGGAGAGACAAGGAACGGACAGTCTGGACGGAGTCGGTTGACCACGGTCAACGCCTTCCGCGCCAGCGCATCAACGCGGACGGGGTTCGCCTGTGCACAGGCGGGTGAAGTTCCGTGCCGGCGGAGAATCCGCCGAGGAGTCCGCCTGCGTGCAGGCGGGAGTTGAACTTTTGTCCGACGTGCGGACACACGCGCCGAGGCAGAAGAGGATTGGTTGAGGAGCGGTACGAACGAGTGTACCGCGCAAGGCGGAAAATCCGCCTTCGGCGCTGCGCACCCATGTCCGCGGCGTAGTACGCTCGCGGAGTTCAAATTCGCCAATTTGAGCGTGAGAGTTTAATCAGCGACGGCGGAGCGTGAAGCCGCGCGTGAGAGCGGAGACCGTTTCAGCGTAGAGCCGGCGCGGCCATCAATTGAGTCGTCCTCCACGAGCAAGAGCCGACCATGACCTTCGACCGGGCGACGGAGAGCGTCACATTCTTGAATTCGCGATTCCATTCTCTAGTGCGAGCTGCGCGCGTCCATCTGCTGGCTACTAAGCATTCTCGACATCGCCGCGCAGAGGATCTCTTGGTGATTGAGGGAGAAGTGAGTGCGCGTGATTTGGAATTGAGGGCGATTAGAGTTTGCCGAGGGAGAAGGGAGCTCGAGCGGAGCGGAAGTAGAATGAGCAAGCGGGCGAACTCCAAGAACGCAATGACGAGACCGGGCCGATTGCGGATGCTGCCGCTCCGTTTACCACAGAACGGGCTGCGCGCTTTCGAGGAGCGCCTGATAGCAAGAAAGCTCGATTTCTTGCTATGGGGATGGAACTACATCTGTGCGGATATGGTGCGCGAGTGGCTAGAGCCACAGGGACCACCTTCGCGCGGATTGCGTCCGCATGTTGATCGGTGGACAGTCCAAGATTGGGCGCAGGCATTGGGGAGATGTGCCGGCATGCCAGGGCACCTCCTCTTCGACAGTGAGAGCGTCAAGGTGACCAAGCAGGAAGAGGCGCAATTTGTGGACCTGTTCAAGAACGGGAGGTCTACCAAGAATGGGTACAGGACCCGCGATTACAAGGATCGATTCCGCCGGACTTTGTCCGCGGCACTGCTGCAATTACTGCAGCCACACCGCGCCTGCTACATCACATTGTGGCAGGTCTCTTTTGTGGAGTGCATCATCGAGGGAACTCCAATTCACTAGGCGAGCATCCTGCACAAGGTGATGCGACAACACGCTTTTGAGGAGAAGGGGGGAACTCTAAACCATCTCTCTCCTTTCCTCATTAATTTTTATCGACAGCGGAATTGTTTTGTGGTACCCCACTTTTGGCAATTCTGAGGAAATTAAAACATTTTTGGAAAACTGTACCCTGGCAGCATTGTAAATAGCCTTCGGTACATCAAAACGGAGTGAATCCGGAAGATCGCGGGGATTCTCGAGGGATCTTGTAGAATCTAGGATTTGGGGTGCAGCAGTAAGGACAGGCACCACCCTCCCTGCGAGCTCTGCAGTTAGGACCCCTACGACGCAAGGCGCAAAACCCGCCGTCGGAGGTTGCGTCCGCGGCGGTAGGGAAAATCCTCCATAATTAGGTCAACCCTCGGGCGCCTTGACCAAGTTAGGGTCTCGTTGGAAAGAGCTCGACGCACTGATTCCAACGAGTCCAAGAACGCTTGGAACGGATGAGGACTTAGGGAGCTATCACTATTGGAAGATACGGAGACGGTCGCCTTCGGCGGAAGGAGTTCGCCACCGGCGGGAATTCCGCCTACGCGGAAGGGGGAATCAAGTTTTGTCCTATGCGCGGACGAAGGCGTTCGCCTGTGCACAGGCGAAGTAGGGTTTGGGGAGGCGCGAAGTCCGCCTACGCACAGGCGTTCGCCTGTGCACAGGCGCTTCGGCGTCGGCGGAAAATCCGCCTTGGGCCCTAGAAATGCGCCTTGTGAGGTAGAAAGTATACGGCGCCTTCCGCGCCAGCGCAGCGCCGCGTACGGCGGAAGAGCCGTCAGAGTAATCAAATCTGTACGGACCATGCGGACGGGACGGGTGGATGCGCTCTTGGACGGACGGAGTTGCGGCGGCGGAAGCGCCGACGAAGAGACAAGGAACGGACAGACTGGACGGAGACGGCTGACCACGGTCAACGCCTTCCGCGCCAGCGCTACGCCGCGCACGGAATTCGCCTGCGCACAGGCGAGCGCCTGTGCACAGGAGAATGAAGTTCCGCGCCGGCGGAGAATCCGCCGAGGAGTCTGCCTGCGCACAGGCAGGAGTTGAACTTTTGTCCGACATGCGGACACACGCGTCAAGGCAGAGGGGGATTGGCCGAGGGGCGGTACGAACAAGTGTACCGCGCAAGGCGGAAAACTCGCCTTCGGCGCTACGCCCCCATGTCCGCGGGGTAATACGCTCGCGGAGTTCAAATCCGCCAATTCGAGCGTGAGAGTTTAATCGACGACGGCGGAGCGTGAAGCCGCGCGTGAGAGCGAAGACCGTTCCAGCGTAGATTCGGCGCGGCCATCAAGTGAGACGTTCTTCACGAGCAAGAGCCGACCATGACCTTCGACCGGGCGGCGGAGAACGTCCCATTCTTGAATTCGCGATTCCAATCTCTTGTGCGCGCTGCGCGCATCCATCTGCTGGCTGCTAAACATTCTCGACGTCGCTGCACAGGAGATTTCTTGTTGATTGAGGGAGAAGTGAATGCGCGTGATTTGGAATTGAGGGCGATTAGAGTTTGCCGAGAGAGAAAGGAGCTCGGGCGGTGCGGAAGTAGAATGAGCGGGCGAGCGAACCCCAGGAACGCAATGACGAGACCGGGCAGATTGCGGATGGTGCCACTTCGCCTACCACAGAACGGGCTGCGCGCTTTCGAGGAGCGCTTAATAGCAAGAAAGCTCGATTTCTTGCTATGGAGATGGAACTACATCTGTGCGAATATGGTGCGCGAGTGGCTAGAGCCACAGGGACCACCCTCGCGCGGATTGCGTCCGCATGTTGATCGGTGGACAGTCCAAGATTGGGCGCAGGCGTTGGGAAGATGTGCTGGCATGCCAGGGCATCTCCTTTTCGACAGTGAGAGCATCAAGGTGACCAAGCAGGAAGAGGCGCAATTTGTGGAGCTATTCAAGACCGGGAGGTCTACCAAGAATGGGTACAGGACCCGTGATTACAAGGATCGATTTCGCCGGACTTTGTCCGCGGCGCTGATGCAATTGCTGCAGCCACACCGCGCCTGCTACATCACATTGTGGCAGGTCTCTTTTGTGGAGTGCGTCATCGAGGGAACTCCAATTCACTGGGCGAGCATCCTGCACAGGGTGATGCGACAGCACGCTTTTGAGGAGAAGGGGGGAACTCTAAACCATCTTTCTCCTTTCCTCATCAATTTTTATCGACAGCGGAATTGTTTGACAGCGGCGGAGCTTGAGCATTTTCCGCCATTGTCCGTCGACCATCCCGGGAAGTATGTGCGGGAGAATGAGGTCGACACTGATGCAGAGGAGTCACCGACTTCTACCCCATCAAGGCGGAGGGACGAAGGGAGAAACACTCCTGCAGCACGAGTGCCGCGGAAGCGGCGATGGAGAGAAGAGTCCGAAGAGGAGCAGCATCAAGAACCCTCTGCTCCCATTCGACCGCGGCCGCTGTACGAGTCATACAGCCGGCCGAAGCAGAAGGCACGCAGACTGGTGTTACCAGCCGACAGTGCGGACACGGCGACGATTGCGACGGAGAAAGGAAGTGCGTCGCCAGAGAAGCATGAGGAAGCGCGGACGACCGCAGGAGCAACGGGCCACGCTGCAACCTCGACGGGAGAGAGGCCGCCTACGGGCCAAGGGCCTCCGGAGTTACCACGTGCGTCGCGGACAGATGTTCCGTTTGCGCACAGACGAGACTCCGCGGACGGACGAGCCTCCGCGGACAGGCGATCACAAGTGGACGTGGATCTACGCTTACGCGTGGGAAGGAGCAGTCCGCCTGTGCACAGGCGCTCGCCTGTGCACAGGTCGCCTGTGCACAGGACACCTCCACACGTGCCGCCTGTGCACACGCAAGAATCACCCCCGTTCCAACGTAGGAAGGGGAAGGAGCCGGCGGAAGAACCGCCTACGAGACACCGGCCCTCGGGGCCAGACCCTCCGGCGCACCACGCGCCGCAATTTGCGGAAAACACAACCCAGAGATCCGTTAGGACCTCTACTTCAAGATTTCAGGGGGAAAGTCTCTCGCGAGCACACTCGGCAAAGCTGCGGGTAGTGACTTCCAACTCCGGCTTTTACAACACTTCCACTAGCTTGCTGCTAGTGTAGGAAACCCGGTTTGGACTGCCTACTTCGGATCGAAGTCACTCAGACGCGGTGAACAACACTCTCAACTCACAAAACGCGCAGAGAACACAGGTCCGCACTGAAGGACTCACTGAGAAACATTCCAGTAACACAACAACAGTCTATTGAAGAGTTTGAATTCTCAGGCACTTGTCATTCCCAGAAATACTACAAGGGTTACCCTCAAGGCACCTGCTACAGCGTAACCTGAATTTACAACCAAGGCTTACACGAAGTAGCAAAACTTCACTTTGGCATTCAGGGGAAAAATCCCAAGGGAGTACAATCAGAAAGAAACACTCGAAGGTGTAGGGGCGAAACTGTTCAAGTATCTAACTAGTCACTGGCTCTGAGCATCGGCAGTCACCCGCAGGTGCAGTTCCGAACTACTCAAGTCTCTAACCAATGTACTAGCTCTGAACATTCGGCCGAAGGCCTTCAGCTACAAAATGCGGAACGCTAAGTTGTAACTCCTCGTGCGTGGTGACAGAACTCAAGGACACAAACACGCAAAGGAAATGGGTTCCTGATCTGTACTTCTGATGGGAAAGAACCCCAGGCAAAACGCCTGGAACTATTTTTGTGGTAACACGCTTTTTGTTTTTTTGCAGAATTTAAACAATTTTAGAAAACTAGTACCAAAGCAGTGTTTGTAGCTAGAGAAGGGTACGCTAAATAGAGTGGATTGATGAGATCGTCACGAGGGCACAAAGAATCACGTAGTCGGATGTACCAACGCCAACGTCTTCGGCGCCTTCGGCAAAAGCTCCTTTTGAGGTGTCTCTACTCACGCGCCTCTAGCGTATAAGGAAGCTACGCTTCCGGCGCAGACACCTCAGGAGGAGGTTTTGCTAAAAGACGTCAGGAGAAGGGCCCGGACCTCTAAAGGCATCCGACCATGAGTACGCCTTCGGCGAAGCGCCGCTAGCGCGGAAAGGGAAAACCTTCATAACAATCGGGATACACGGTAGATCCAGTTGGTTGAAGTTGCATTAGAAAGAGCTCGGGACGCTCGTTCTAACGAGTCCAAGAGCGCCGGAGATGGATCAGGAATGGAGAAGTTATGAGCGTCGGAAAACTCGTAGCCGGACATGCGCCGTTCGCGCTAGGGTTCACAGCCGGAAAGGATTCCCGTACGCCCTCGGCGATGCGCCTTCGGCGGAATCGCGCGCTCACAGGAGGAAACCAACTCAGAGTCGGAAGCGCCCTTGGCGGCTGTTCATGGAAGGAAAGCGCCGGTCGGATGTACGCCTCCGACGTGGCGCTGACGGCCGGATGCGCTGGCATGAGTTGCGCTGACGGATATGCGCTGGCAGCAACGGACGAGGCATAAAGGACAAGATAGGCGGTACGACTGCGCGCCGGCGTAATTCGCTCCGGCTGGATGTGCGCCTCCAGCAAGGCGCCGACGGATAATGAACGCACCAGCGGCGACACGCCTCCGGAGAAGGGCGGGTTAGGAAAAGACAACAGGGCCGACGTATACCCTGCAGCGGACTCGAGTCCGGAAGGTGGCGGCGGCGGGAGAATTCAACGTTTAAGCATGCGAATGCGCGCAATGCGGAGACGTGAATTCGCGCATGCAAAGGGCGAACCGTTAAGCCGTATAGCCGGCTGCGTACGTTGCAACCAGTAAGAACGTTGGACGTTCTTGAAATCGGAGAAGAAAAGACTGCGCTCCAGTCTCATTCTCTCATTCTTGACTTTACAATTTCCAGTTCCAAGATTACGCGCAAGGGCGGAGCGACCTGCAGTGAGAGTAGAGAGTGCGGAGACGAGTTGCACAAGGATCTTGGCGGACCTTGAAAGAATTGGGAGTAGCGATCTTGAACGAGCGCAGAGAGAGTGAGCAGTCCGTGCTTGAGTGGCCGACGCGCAGTGGCGATTGTGAGAGAGTGAGCGAAAGGGAGAACGTTTGTGTGTGCAGGCAACGCAATGTCGAAGGTTCCCCAACTGCGAGTGTCTCCACTCAGGGTGCCGCAGATCGGTCTACGCGCATTTCAAGAGTGGCCGACGAGGCTGAAGCTCGATTTTCTCCTCTGGGGGTGGAATTGGACGTGTCCGGAGATGGTGCGCGAGTATCTGCAAGAGAGACACAAGCCTTCTCGCGGATTTCGCCCACACCCAGAGAGATGGGAAATTTGCAATTGGGCGCAGGTGTTGGGCAGGTGTGCCGGCGAGGAAGGGGATCTCCTCTTCGAGGCCGACAGCGTGAAAGTGTCCCAGGAGGAAGAAGTCTCTTACAATGAGCTCTTCAAGGTGGCTAGACATCCCAAGAACGGTTTCCGGACTCGGGATTACAAGGATCGATTGCGGAGAAATGTCGCGACAGCATTGCTGCAGATATTGCAGCCGACCAAGACCGCTTACATGCATGGTTGGCAGGTAGAGTTCGTGGAGCTAGTGTTGTCAGGAGCTCCGGTGCATTGGGCACGGCTCCTGTGGAAGGTGACGCGCCAACATGCGCAAGAAGAGAGGGGAGGAACGCTCAATCATCTATCGCCTTACTTAATCGTGTTTTACCGGGCGATGGGATGTTTGACGAATGCTGAGAAAACTCGGTTTCCGCAGCTGAGCCGGTCTTATCCAGGTAGATATTCGAGGGAGGCCGAAGTAGACACGGATCCGGACGAGGAACCTGCCAGTACGCCTCCGGCTCCGGCTCCAGCCAGAGCAGCAGAAGAACGTCGAAGTGAGCGCATTCCGCGCAAGCGGAAGTGGGATGAGAGACCTGAGGACAGGCAGCCGGAAGTACCAGCTGCGCCGACTCGTGGTCGGCCCACCCCCGAGCCTCATAGTCGACCAAAACAGAGGGCACGCAGAATGCCAACTGTTACTGAGGAGACCAGGCGAACTCCGACCCGGCGGAATCTCACACAGGAAGAGATAATTGCTCAGGTCCTAGGGAAGACGGCAGAAACCTCTGCACAGAAGGCACCACGGCCTTCGGGAGGAGATGGACGGACTGACGATCGGCCGACTGCGAGTCGGATGACTGAAGGTCGACAAGCGGAAGGAAGGCCAACTGAACGGCGCGTTGAACCGGACAGCAGGCCGGAAGCGGAAGAGAGTTTGGCTGACGAGCCAACAATCCTCAGAGGGTCGTCTTCGGCGGAAGGCACTTCTGGAAGAACGCCCCCAACAAGCAGGCCAAGTGGAGTCAAGACGCGCAGGGTGTATCCGACTCCCAGTCGGACAACTGCTGGTCGGCCGACTGCGAGTCGGACAACAGAGAGTCAGCCGGATTCGCCGACTGCGAGACGGATGAGGCCAACGACCAGTGTGCGGACGCCTTCGGCGGACGCACCTTCAGCAAGGACACCTTCCGCGCAGATTGCGCCGGAAGGACAGGCAGCAGAAGCGGGCGGTGCAAGAGTGACAAAAGTCACTGCGGCGTCGACCCCTTCACAAACCGAAGATCGAGCCGGAACAGGGGCTCAAGCAGTGGGATCTCCCACTGCCCTGGATATTTTAGCAGGCAGTGGAGCAGCAGTCGCAGCAGAAGCTGCTGCGCGCCACAGTTCCAGGGAGTCGCCAAGGGATTCGGTGGCGACTGAAATCCTCGAGACTGAGGATGAGACGAGCTCGGAAGAGCAAGAAGAGGAGTCGGTGCAGAAAACGCCAACAGGGGTGCTGTGCGAACAGATAGTTCCACTCCTACGATATCTGGATCGCAAGACATCCAAATACGGAAGTGCCTTAAAACCGCAGTCTTATGTGGAGACTATCAGGCGAAGGACGAGGATCAAGGTGGCAAAGTGGGCCTCTAGTTGCCAAGTATATGTGGAAAGGAACACCGCCCTCAGACAACACCTGGCGGTCACCCAGAAGCTGTACCAAGCCTTGCAGCAGCAGAAGGAGGATGCGGCGACGAAGAGTCAGGCGGAGGCCGAACTAATACGGGCAAAGATCGAGTCGGAACTGCAGGAGGAGCGGAGACAGAACGACGTCCTAGCAGCCGAGCTTGCGCGCCAGACGCGCGCCTTAGAGGAAAGTCAAAGAGCCCGCAAGGAGGATGAGGAGTTGTTGTGCAACTTGCAAACCGAGTGCTCGGATTTGAGGGCACAACGTGCGGATTTAGAAATGCAGCTGGCAGAGGTGGAGAGCAGCTGCAGGGCACGAGGAGAGTTGGCGGCACGGGTGACTCGTTGTCTAAACGGATACACCCATTGGGAGGTGGCAGCTCAAGAGAGGGTTACCCTCCGGGAGTTCGAGCTTCGGGCGGCGGCCTTGACGGAAGGTGACAGTCGGAGTCGGCGGCGAGTGGCGAGGAAATTAGAAACTTTCTTGTCGGGTGCGCGCGACACTATGGCGCACTTGCAGTCGGAAGTCACTGCAGCGCTCCGACGCCTGGGGTTACGCAGCCGGTCGGAAGACTGGCAAGGTAGAGACAGTAAGCGCAGCAGTCCGGCGCGCAGGAGGCGCAGCACCGGATCTGCCGAGTGCAGTAGAGTAGTTTGGTTTCGCGCAGATACTGCGAGTGGTAGATAGGATAGCGTAGTGCTAGTTAGGATCTTTTGAGAGTATAAAGTAGATCAAGGCGTTTTGCCTTGGGACTCTTCCAGTTTCGGAAGTGCAGATCAGGAACTCACTTTCTTGGCGTGTTTGTGCATTTTGGTCCTGGCACCACGTAGAGAAGCTGCAGCATAGCGAAGTTACCGTATGTTGTAGTTGAAGGCCTTCGGCTGAATGTTCAGAGCTAGTACCCGGTTAGAGACTTGAGTAGTGCGGATCTGCACCTGCGGGTGATTTCTGATACTCAGAGCCGGCTGCGAGTTAGATACTTGAACAGTTCCCCCTTACTCCTTCGAGTGACATATCCTGATTGTACTCCTACGGGAAGTTTCCCCTGAATGCCAATGTGAAGTTTCATTACTTCGTGTAAACCTTGGTTTGTAATTCAGGTTGTGTGTGTTACTGGATCGTGTTTTCAGTAAGTTCTCAGTCGGGTCTGCACTCCCTGCGTTTTGTGTGATAGTCGAGGGTGACGTCCACGGCGTACGTAGAGGCTTCGTTCCGAAGTGAGAAGTCCAGTCCGGGTACCCCCGCTAGTTCCTGGCGGAAGGGCAGTAAAAGCCGGAGTGGAAGGCACTTCCTGCAGAACCTCTGAGTGAACTTACGAGACACTTTCCTCCTGAAATCCGAAGCGGAGGTCCTGACCGACCTCCGAGTTGTGCTTTTTGCCAGTTTCAGGTGTGTGTGTGTGTGTGTTGAGTGACCAAGCTGTACCGTGCATCCTCCGAGCATCCTCCGAGTTGAGTTCCTCCTCCGAGTCGAGCCTCCGAGTCGAGCACTACAGTATTTCTGGGAGTGACAGTCGCCTAGAATTCAAACTCTACCAAAAGTCTGTTAAACGTGACACTTTTACTCTGTGTGTTGCCTCTGTCCCTGTGGGTTCGATCTTTTTACCACCATACTGCAGTTTTAGCCTTTGGTGGGTTATTACAATTTTATACCTTCTAAGTCCTACCTAGCACTACACTGCACTACGCTACACGCCTGCACGGAACCACGCTACACTACACTCCGCGGAACCTGTACTACGTCTCCTGCGCGGCCGACTGCCGCGCACTAACTCCCTACCCTGCCAATCTTCCGCTCTACTGCGCAGTCCCAAACGCTGCAACGCCGCGGACACCTCCACTTCGAGGGCGGACATGGTATCCTGTGCCTTCGACAGAAAGGCATCGAGCTTCTTTGCTACCTTCCGCCGACTCCTACTGTCGCCTGACAACAACCCGGCTGCGCGCAATTCCAACTCACGCAGTGTGAGTTTCTCCTGCGCCTTCACTTCCCAGTGGGCGTAGCCCTTGAGACAGTGGGCGACACGCCTCGCCGTCTCCACCTTCGTGTGATCCGCCTCCTTCCTGCGATCCTCTTCAATTATCACTAATTGCGATTCGGCTTCAGCACGTTGCGCTCTCAATTCGCCACACTTTGACTGTAACCTGCGGATTAACTCTTCATCCGCCTGCCGTGCGAGCTGACATTGTTCCAACAACCGCGTCTGTCGCACGAGCTCCTCTGACAAAATCCGATTCTGGGCCTGCTCAGAAATGAGTGCTTCCTTGACCTTCACCTGCTCCTTGGTGAGCTCGTCCAGTTTCTCATCCTTCATCTTCTCGGAGTGCTTGTAGAATTTCTGATTAAGCTTATACTGACCCCACAAGCATGCATGCTTCTCCTTCAATTCCCTCAACTCCTGGTCCACTCTAGCTAATAGCTTGCTGGTGTGGACTTTAGTGCGAGTCCGCCTGCGCACTAATTCGATGTAAGATCCCGGCTGGAGTGGGTCGGCGTATTTATCGACCTTGCGATCCAAGTACCTCAGCAACGGAATCACCTGCTCAGAGAGCGCCGCCGCCGGCGCTCCAACAATTTCCTCCTCCTCCTCCTCGGTGTCTTCTGCTCCTGACATTTCTTCCGTGGAGCCTCCGTCGTCATCATCCGAGTGGAGAATTTCAGTCGCCATTGATTGCGTCGGCGACTGCCCCGAGTGGGGCTGCACGTCATCGACGTGTGCTGCCTGCGAAGGCCCGGCTGCAGCCTCGCTGCTCGTCGCCAAAATGTCTAAGGCGGAAGGCGAATGTACCCGTGCGGCATCCCCGTCGCTCGCTTGTTGATTGTCTTCCGCGTCCTCTCTGCCGCCGTCGCCCGCCGCCGAAGGCGATCGAGCGGAGGTTGGCTGCGCGGGGTTTGATTGCGCATCGCGCATCGAAATTCCATCCCGCGGACAGTCACTCCGCTCCTCCGTCTGTTGCTGCTCCCTTGATCGGTCCGTGGGGGCTGTGCCCGGCCCGTGCGCAGGCGCAATTGCCGGCGCCTTGTCCGCCGCAGGCGTAGCGCCGCGGACATCCATCGCCGAAGGCGACATGGCCGGGGGCCGCTCGCCCGATGTCCCTTGGCCTATAGGCCCTACCGCCGAAGGCGCATCTATCGGCGGACTTCCCGCCGATGGTGCGGCCTCCGCACGCTCCCTGCTCGTATCTCCTCGGCTCGAAGGCCCTGGCGCCGAAGGCGCAAATTGCGGCGCGTGGTGCGCCGGAGGGTCTGGCCCCGAGGGCCGGTGTCTCGTAGGCGGTTCTTCCGCCGGCTCCTTCCCCTTCCTACGTTGGAACGGGGGTGATTCTTGCCTGTGCACAGGCGGCACGTGTGGAGGTGTCCTGTGCACAGGTGAGCGCCTGTGCACAGGCGGACTGCTCCTTCCCACGCGTAAGCGTAGATCCACGTCCACTTGTGATCGCCTGTCCGCGGAGGCTCGTCCGTCCGCGGAAACTCGTCTGTGCGCAAACGGAACATCTGTCCGCGTCGCACGTGGTAACTCCGGAGGCCCTTGGCCCGTAGGCGGCCTCTCTCCCGTCGAGGTTGCAGCGTGGCCCGTCGCTCCTGCGGTCGTCCGCGCTTCCTCATGCCTCTCTGGCGACGCACTTCCTTTCTCCGTCGCAATCGTCGCCGTGTCCGCACTGTCGGCTGGTAACACCAGTCTGCGTGCCTTCTGCTTCGGCCGGCTGTATGGCTCGCACAGCGGCCGCAGTCGAATGGGAGCAGAGGGTTCTTGATGCTGCTCCTCTTCAGACTCTTCCCTCCATCGCCGCTTCCGCGGCACTCGTGTTGCAGGAGTGTGTCTCCCTTCGTCCCTCCGTCTTGATGGGGTAGAAGTCGGTGACTCCTCTGCATCAGTGTCGACCTCATTCTCCCGCACATACTTCCCGGGATGGTCGATGGACAATGGCGGAAAATGTTCAAGCTCCGCCGCTGTCAAACAATTCCGCTGTCGATAAAAATTGATGAGGAAAGGAGAAAGATGGTTTAGAGTTCCCCCCTTCTCCTCAAACGCGTGTTGTCGCATCACCCTGTGCAGGATGCTCGCCCAGTGAATTGGAGTTCCCTCGATGACGCACTCCACGAAAGAGACCTGCCACAATGTGATGTAGCAGGCGCGGTGCGGCTGCAGTAATTGCATCAGCGCCGCGGACAAAGTCCGGCGAAATCGATCCTTGTAATCACGGGTCCTGTACCCATTCTTGGTAGACCTCCCGGTCTTGAATAGCTCCACAAATTGCGCCTCTTCCTGCTTGGTCACCTTGATGCTCTCACTGTCGAAAAGGAGATGCCCTGGCATGCCAGCACATCTTCCCAACGCCTGCGCCCAATCTTGGACTGTCCACCGATCAACATGCGGACGCAATCCGCGCGAGGGTGGTCCCTGTGGCTCTAGCCACTCGCGCACCATATTCGCACAGATGTAGTTCCATCCCCATAGCAAGAAATCGAGCTTCCTTGCTATTAAGCGCTCCTCGAAAGCGCGCAGCCCGTTCTGTGGTAGGCGAAGTGGCACCATCCGCAATCTGCTCGGTCTCGTCATTGCGTTCCTGGGGTTCGCTCGCCCGCTCATTCTACTTCCGCACCGCCCGAGCTTCTTTCTCTCTCGGCAAACTCTAATCGCCCTCAATTCCAAATCACGCGCATTCACTTCTCCCTCAATCAACAAGAAATCTCCTGTGCGACGACGTCGAGAATGTTTAGCAGCCAGCAGATGGATGGGCGCAGCGCGCACAAGAGATTGGAATTGCGAATTCAAGAATGGGACGTTCTCCGCCGCCCGGTCGAAGGTCATGGTCGGCTCTTGCTCGTGAAGAACGTCTCACTTGATGGCCGCGCCGGCTGTACGCTGGAACGGTCTTCGCTCTCACGCGCGGCTTCACGCTCCGCCGTCGTCGATTAAACTCTCACGCTCGAATTGGCGGATTTGAACTCCGCGAGCGTATTACCCCGCGGTCATGGGGGCGTAGCGCCGAAGGCGAGTTTTCCGCCTTGCGCGGTACACTTGTTCGTACCGCCCCTCGGCCAATCCCTCTCTGCCTTGACGCGTGTGTCCGCATGCCGGACAAAAGTTCAACTTCTGCCTGTGCGCAGGCAGGAGCCTCGGCGGATGCTCCGCCGGCGCGGAACTTGAACATCCTCCTGTGCACAGGCGGTCGCCTGTGCGCAGGCGAATTCCGTGCGCGGCGTCGCGCTGGCGCGGAAGGCGTTGACCGTGGTCAGCCGTCTCCGTCCAGTCTGTCCGTTCCTTGTCTCTCCGTCGGCGCTTCCGCCGCCGCAACTCCGTCCGTCCAAGAGCGCATCCACCCGTCCCGTCCGCATGGTCCGTACCGATTTGATTACTCTGGCGGCTCTTCCGCCGTACGCGGCGCTGCGCTGGCGCGGAAGGCGCCGTACACTTTCTCCCTCACAAGGCGCATTTCTAGGGCCCAAGGCGGATTTTCCGCTGACGCCGAAGCGCCTGTGCACAGGCGGTCGCCTGTGCGTAGGCGGACTTCGCGCCTCCCCTAACCCTACTTCGCCTGTGCACAGGCGAACGCCTTCGTCCGCGCATAGGACAAAACTTGATTCCCCCTTCCGCGTAGGCGGAATTCGCGCCGGTGGCGAACTCTTTCAGCCGTAGGCGACCGCCTCCGTTTCTTCCAATAGTGATAACTCCCTAAGTCCTCATCCATTCCAAGCGTTCTTGGACTCGTTGGAATCAGTGCGTCGAGCTCTTTCCAACGGGACCCAAACTTGGTCAAGGCGCCCGAGGGTTGACCTAATTATGGAGGATTTCCCTACAGCCGCGGACGCAACCTCCGAAGGCGGGTTTGGCGCCTTGCGTCGTAGGGGTCCTAACTGCAGAGCTCGCAGGGAGGGTGGTGCCTGTCCTCACTGCTGCACCCCAAATCCCAGATTCTACAAGATCCCTCGAGAATCCCCGCGATCATCCGAATTCACTCCGTTTTGATGTACCGAAGGCTATTTACAATGCTGCCAGGGTACAGTTTTCCAAAAATGTTTTAATTTCCTCAAAATTGCCAAAAGTGGGGTACCACATGCTCCCCTCCTCAATTGTGAGCGCCCACGCGAACACTCACATGTGGTATTTCTTCAACCGCCACCCGTTCACTCGGGTGCCTAACAAATCGCCGGCCAGGTCCGCAAGTTGGATGGATCCATTCGGGAAGACTTCGACAACCCTGTAAGGTCCCATCCATCTCAGGTGCAGTTTGCCTGGGAATCTGGCATGCCTGCTGTCGTAGAGCAATGCCAAATCACCCGCCTGCAGGAGTACCGGTTTGATCTTTTTATCGTATCTCTCCTTTCGGCGGAGCTGGATTTTCCTGGTGCGATCTTCGGCGTCTCGTCTCCTCTCATCCAGCAGCGTGACCTCCTGTAACCTGTAGAGCTGACTCTCCTCTGCGCCCATCCTCTGCAAATCCAACGTTCGTTGGGTGGGTACTTCAAATTCGATCGGGAGGATCGGGTGTTGCCCATACACCAGAAAGTATGGTGTCTGTTTGGTCGTGATCTTCTCAGCTGTCCGGTACGCCCATAGAGCGGCTGCTAGCTTCGTATCCCAGTCGTGAGCGTGATTCACCGTGACCTTGAGTAGTATTTTACACAGCAGACCATTGGACTTCTCCGTCAGTCCATTTGCCTTGGGATTGTATGGAGTAGTCTTCCGGTGCTTGATGTGGAAATACCGTGTCAGATCTTCGATGATCTGATTCAGAAAATGCGTGCCCCGGTCGCTGACTAGCTCTAAGGGACATCCGTAGCGTGTGATGATCGACTCAAACAAGAAGGCTGCCACTGTGGCAGCATCATCCCTTCTGGTGGCCCTGGCCTCTACCATTTTGGTGGCGTAGTCCGTTGCTACCAGAATGTAACGCCTTCGTGTACTTCTAGTCACTGGTTGTATCGGCCCTACAAAGTCAATGCCCCACTTCTCGAAAGGTGCTAGAGGCATGATGGGAGTCAGGGGCCAGCGTGTTGTAGGCGTCGGTCTCCCCGTCCTCTGGCAACTGTCGCACTTGCGGATGTAATCGAGAACATCCTTAAACATGGTCGGCCACCAATACCCCGCATTTAGAATCTTTGTGACCGTGTTCCTGGTGGCATAGTGTCCACCCGCCTCCTCTGTATGCATCGCACTCACTATTCTTGGTACCTCTGATTCCTCCAGGCATCTGCATAAGCGCTCATCTGCCATCTTCTTGAACAAAACCCCCTGCTGGAGTTGGTACGGGCCTGCCTTATGAATAAAGACAGTTCGCTGTTCCAAATCCATGCCTACGGGACACTGGAGGGTTAGCAGATATCGATACAGGTCGGCATAGCGGGACTCATGTCCTGCAGACAACTGAAATAACTCTTCATCTGGAAAATCGTCCACCAATTCCTCCTCTGTCGGCTGGGTCCATAATCGGGACAAGTAATCCGCATTTTCGTGGTGCACCCCTTTCCTGGTCTGGACTGTGTAGGTGAACTCTTGTAGTAACAACACCCACCTGGCGATCCGACCGGATAGGTCGGCTTTCTTGACTAGGTGTTGCAATGCGTAGTGGTCCACATGGAACACAAACTCGTAGCAGATTAGGTAGTGACGGAACTTTTTACAGGAGTACACCATCCCCAACGCTTCTCTCTCCGTCGTGGTGTACTTCCGCTCTGCTAGAGACAGCTGTCGGCTCGCGAAGTAGATCGGGTAGTCCTTTTTGTTGTCATCCTTTTGACTCAGTACTACACCGATGGCGAATGCAGATGTGTCAACGTAAACATGGAATGGTCGATTCCAGTCTGGACTCCTTAGTACGGGAGCAGTCGTGAGTTTCGCTTTAAGAGCCTCAAATGCTGACTGCTGGTTCGCACCCCAAGCATAAGGCTCGTCCTTCTTCAACAACTTGGTCAGGTCCGCCGCCAGTATTGCATACAGGTGTATGAATCTTCGGTAGTAGCCCACATGACCCAGGAATGCTCGCAGCTCTCTTAGATTCGTGGGTGGCTCAAGCTCGAGTATAACCTTGACCTTCTCGATGTCCACCGCAATGCCGTCTGCCGAGACCCGATGACCCAACAAGATCCCACTAGTCATAAAGAAAAAGCACTTCTCGGGATGCAGTGATAAACTGCTCTCTCTACATTTATCGAAGGTCTGCTTCAAGTGACTTAGGTGTTCGGACCGCTTCCCAAAGACACAGAAGTCATCTATGAATATTTCCAGGAACTTCCTCAGTTGTTCCTGGAAGATATTGGTCATCATCCGTTGAAAGGTGGCAGGCGCGTTGCACAGACCGAAGGGCATCTTGTGATATGCGTAAGTTCCCCAGTCGGTTGTGAACGTAGTTTTATCCTTGTCCTGTTCCCGGATAGACACCTGATTGTAACCTGAGAACCCATCCAGGAAGCTATAACATTCATGTCCTGCGACATGGTCTAGAATGGCATCCGTGAATGGTAACGGGTGATGATCCTTGCGTGTTGCTGCATTCAACTTCCGGAAATCCTGACACACTCGTATCTTACCCGTCAACTTCTTGGGTACGATAACAATCGGCGACACCCACTCACTGCTGAGCACAGGGTAAATAATACCAGCACTCAAGTACTTATCTATCTCCTCCTTAACTAGCAAGGAGTATTTTGGGTTGAGGCGATACTGGCGCTGTCGTATGGGTACTGAGTCGTCCAGTAAATCGATACGGTGTTCCCCATACCGTGCAGGTATCCCCTTCATGTCTTCGATCTTCCAGGCGAAGACGTCGACATAATGGCTAAGGAATGCCTGTACTTTCCTTAGCTCGTCTCCTCTCACTGCGCTTGATACCTTCAAGCACTTGTCTGGACTGAGTTGTACTTCGTGACAGTCACTAGGGTCGACAATGCCCTCGGTGTGACTCGTCTCACTCCTTCCCAGTCCCACAGTTAATTGCTATTCGTCTTCCGGCTGAATAGCTTCCGGCTCTTCTTCTTCTTCCACCGAACAGCAGGCAACGAATCCTACGAAATAATCGGATTCGGTACCACTGGAATCCGATCGCGCGGTCGACTCACTGTCCCCGCCCGATGTGTAACCTGCACTTGTCGATGGGGTCTCTCCTTCGTGTCTGACCCTATTCCAGGGCACCGTAATGGTTTTGGTCGGTTCCGAAGGATGGGGAAACTTAAGGCGATGCCTTCGCCAGTCACATCTGACTTGTGCGCCATATAGCCATGGTCGCCCGAGCAGAACGTCATAGCCCTGCTTCATCATCGGTTGAAGGATGATATATGTCAACCGAAAGTCCGCACCCCCGATGATGGTCTTGACATTACGCAGCATACCTGCAGGCATTCTCCGCGTCTGATCCGCTAATCTCAACACACGCTTCGAGGGTTCGTATTGACTGAACCCCAAGGCTCTCGCGGTATCCTCCGTCATTATGTTGACTCCTGACCCAGAGTCGATTGGCACCCTGCGTACACAACACCCTGCTATTTCCACATCGATCTCTGGTGGTCCTTGGTCTTCGCTTTCCACTTGATATACTTGAGAGGAGGTGGATGCGCGCGGCTTCCGCGGATGCCGTAGCGAAAGCATCAACATTCTCCGATACGTCTTATTGTCCTCCAAGAGCTGCTTGAACGTGATGTTCACTTTTCGACTCCCGAGATCTTCGACCAAGTCATAGTGGGCGCGTTGGGTCGCCGGGGTCTGCGGCGACGCTCTGCGAGGTTCCACGGTGGCTGCCAACTTCGCCCCAAGGGAGGATGTCAAGTCTGGCCGCTGTGGGTCTTTTTGAGTGCGGATCGCTTCCTTCAACAGGTTGGTTACCTCGTTGCGGATATCCGGAGCATAGTCCCGTTTCAGCAAGCGTACTGGCTCGTCCTCGACTGCTGTCTGGGGGCGTACTGCTGGTGCCTCTCGCGTAGCCGAAGACTTCCGTGCAGGTCGCAAGTCGGACTTGCTGGATGTCTTCTCCTTCCCTTTTCCCGTCCGGTCGTCGGTTCTCCGTTCGTGCTTGCGAGTGTCACGCTCTTGCTCCTTCGATTTCTTGGAACTACGAGTTTCGACCCGTGCGCACATAACCTCTTCAGCCGGCCATTCTTTGTCTTCGTCATCCCCGTCTGAACCTACTTCGACCTGGTTAACTTGGACGTCCTCCTTGGCAGGAGGGTTCACAAATCGTACCGCTGGCCGAGGGACTGGTGGCTGATCACACTCTGGCGCAGTATGCCCGGTCTTCTTGCAATTACTACATGTCGGAGCATAATCGTTTCGCCTTTTTGGATGGGGACACTGCGGTGAGAAGTGTCCAACTTCCCCGCAATTATAACAAGCTCGCGGTGGCGGTGGGTCAAACGTCCCTGGAGGTGCTCTCCGCCTCACGGGTACTGTAGTGGCCCGATCCACCGGAATATATCGTGGGACTTGCATTGCTGAAACTGCAGTAGGGGTAGGAACCGACTGGACGGCGTAGGCTGTCTCTTCGCTAGCCTCTCCATAGTACTGGGGGTGCTCTCCATAGTACGGTTGTGCCCACTCTACTGCGTTGACTGGATATGACGGACGGGTGGTAAGGCACTCGGTGTTTGCATGTCCCACCGCCCCGCACGTAGTACACCATAAGTTCGCTCGCACTCTCCCGGGTGATTTTCGGCGATCATGTCCGCCTACCACTTGAACCTTGAGATCGGCGAAGTCCTTCACAAGGGTCTCCATCTTCGAGGCTATGTCTCCCGGCGCTCTGTCCGTAGTCACTCGTCGGGTGCCCTTTTTCTTCGCTGCCCCATGCTTCTTCCTCTTCTTCTCCTCCTCCGACGATGAGGTTTCCTCTTCTTCGGATGAGGAACGGTTCTCGTCCGAAGACGATTCCTCCGATGACGGAGTTGTACCTCTACGTCGTCTTCGCCCTCCCTTCGGTTTTCGCTCCTTCGACTCCCGTCTCTCTCTCCCTCTTCGGTTGAGAGTGGAAGTTTCGAAGGCCTCTGCCGATGCAATCACATCCTCAATAGTGTCGCACTTGCTGCGTCGGCAAAAAGTCTCCATCTCCCGAGTTAAACCGGTCACGTACCAATCCACAGCTTGTTGTACCGAGAAAGGGGACCCTGGTCCTGTTTTCGGTATTCTGTCAAGGAGGTCCAGAAATCTCTCAGTGTAGTCACGCAGTCTCTCCTTCTTCTCTCGCTGCAAATTTCGTAACTTTGTCAAAACCCGGCTGTCGTAGCCGAGCTCGCGGAAGCGGCGAAGGAACTTCTCCTTCAGCTGGGCCCATGTTGTCAACCCAGTCGGATCGATGCTCTCGTGATTGTACCAACTCCTCGCTTTCTTCCGCAGAAGGCTTGGAAAGATCCTTAGTCGGTCGTCGTCTGCGATCTCGCGATTGGCAATAGACACCGATTCGAACAACTTGATGTATGAATCTGCATCGTCGTCATCCCCACTCCCTTTGTACTTTGGGTAGGAATGTTTAGTAATCGGTTGAGGTAGCCACACATTGGCTTGTCCGTCCGCCATCGGTGTGTCTGTCGACGGTTCTCGGGCGGTCGTTTCTAATTCACAAGGCGGGTCCGTGCAAGGAATATCTAGTAGAACTGTAAGCACCAAGTTTGGTTCCGAGTCGCCGGGGGTAGGTTCCCCAAGGGTGTCGGCCGAACTAGGCTTAGGTACTCTTTTTGGTGTTTTCTTGTTTTGACGCCGTGTCTCTTCCACGGCCTTCTCTGAATCTCGTCGGAACTTGCGGACAGCTCTAGCACTTAGGTTGCTCCCGCTAGCCCCAGTCGACATTCACCGAGCATGGCTGCTCGTAAAAACCCCGGTGTTGACGCAACTGTCCCCGGCAGCGGCGCCAAAAAGAAGTTGTCGGCTTCTTATGTAATAACCCACTAAAGGCTAAAACTGCAATATAGTGGTAGAAAGGTCGAACCCACAGGGACAGAGGAACACACAGGGTACAAAGTGTCACGTTTTAACAGACTATTGAGGAGTTTGAATTCTCAGGCGACTGTCACTCCCAGAAATACTGCAAGTGTCCACTCGGAGCGCACTCGGAGGTCGCACAGTGCAGCGTAACACACACACACACACCTGAAACTACAGAAACACAACCCAGAGATCCGTTAGGACCTCTACTTCAAGATTTCAGGGGGAAAGTCTCTCGCGAGCACACTCGGCAAAGCTGCGGGTAGTGACTTCCAACTCCGGCTTTTACAACACTTCCACTAGCTTGCTGCTAGTGTAGGAAACCCGGTTTGGACTGCCTACTTCGGATCGAAGTCACTCAGACGCGGTGAACAACACTCTCAACTCACAAAACGCGCAGAGAACACAGGTCCGCACTGAAGGACTCACTGAGAAACATTCCAGTAACACAACAACAGTCTATTGAAGAGTTTGAATTCTCAGGCACTTGTCATTCCCAGAAATACTACAAGGGTTACCCTCAAGGCACCTGCTACAGCGTAACCTGAATTTACAACCAAGGCTTACACGAAGTAGCAAAACTTCACTTTGGCATTCAGGGGAAAAATCCCAAGGGAGTACAATCAGAAAGAAACACTCGAAGGTGTAGGGGCGAAACTGTTCAAGTATCTAACTAGTCACTGGCTCTGAGCATCGGCAGTCACCCGCAGGTGCAGTTCCGAACTACTCAAGTCTCTAACCAAGGTACTAGCTCTGAACATTCGGCCGAAGGCCTTCAGCTACAAAATGCGGAACGCTAAGTTGTAACTCCTCGTGCGTGGTGACAAAACTCAAGGACACAAACACGCAAAGGAAATGGGTTCCTGATCTGTACTTCTGATGGGAAAGAACCCCAGGCAAAACGCCTGGAACTATTTTATACCTTCTAAGTCCTACCTAGCACTACACTGCACTACGCTACACGCCTGCACGGAACCACGCTACACTACACTCCGCGGAACCTGTACTACGTCTCCTGCGCGGCCGACTGCCGCGCACTAACTCCCTACCCTGCCAATCTTCCGCTCTTCTGCGCAGTCCCAAACGCTGCAACGCCGCGGACACCTCCACTTCGAGGGCGGACATGGTATCCTGTGCCTTCGACAGAAAGGCATCGAGCTTCTTTGCTACCTTCCGCCGACTCCTACTGTCGCCTGACAACAACCCGGCTGCGCGCAATTCCAACTCACGCAGTGTGAGTTTCTCCTGCGCCTTCACTTCCCAGTGGGCGTAGCCCTTGAGACAGTGGGCGACACGCCTCGCCGTCTCCACCTTCGTGTGATCCGCCTCCTTCCTGCGATCCTCTTCAATTATCACTAATTGCGATTCGGCTTCAGCACGTTGCGCTCTCAATTCGCCACACTCTGACTGTAACCTGCGGATTAACTCTTCATCCGCCTGCCGTGCGAGCTGACATTGTTCCAACAACCGCGTCTGTCGCACGAGCTCCTCTGACAAAATCCGATTCTGGGCCTGCTCAGAAATGAGTGCTTCCTTGACCTTCACCTGCTCCTTGGTGAGCTCGTCCAGTTTCTCATCCTTCATCTTCTCGGAGTGCTTGTAGAATTTCTGATTAAGCTTATACTGACCCCACAAGCATGCATGCTTCTCCTTCAATTCCCTCAACTCCTGGTCCACTCTAGCTAATAGCTTGCTGGTGTGGACTTTAGTGCGAGTCCGCCTGCGCACTAATTCGATGTAAGATCCCGGCTGGAGTGGGTCGGCGTATTTATCGACCTTGCGATCCAAGTACCTCAGCAACGGAATCACCTGCTCAGAGAGCGCCGCCGCCGGCGCTCCAACAATTTCCTCCTCCTCCTCCTCGGTGTCTTCTGCTCCTGACATTTCTTCCGTGGAGCCTCCGTCGTCATCATCCGAGTGGAGAATTTCAGTCGCCATTGATTGCGTCGGCGACTGCCCCGAGTGGGGCTGCACGTCATCGACGTGTGCTGCCTGCGAAGGCCCGGCTGCAGCCTCGCTGCTCGTCGCCAAAATGTCTAAGGCGGAAGGCGAATGTACCCGTGCGGCATCCCCGTCGCTCGCTTGTTGATTGTCTTCCGCGTCCTCTCTGCCGCCGTCGCCCGCCGCCGAAGGCGATCGAGCGGAGGTTGGCTGCGCGGGGTTTGATTGCGCATCGCGCATCGAAATTCCATCCCGCGGACAGTCACTCCGCTCCTCCGTCTGTTGCTGCTCCCTTGATCGGTCCGTGGGGGCTGTGCCCGGCCCGTGCGCAGGCGCAATTGCCGGCGCCTTGTCCGCCGCAGGCGTAGCGCCGCGGACATCCATCGCCGAAGGCGACATGGCCGGGGGCCGCTCGCCCGATGTCCCTTGGCCTATAGGCCCTACCGCCGAAGGCGCATCTATCGGCGGACTTCCCGCCGATGGTGCGGCCTCCGCACGCTCCCTGCTCGTATCTCCTCGGCTCGAAGGCCCTGGCGCCGAAGGCGCAAATTGCGGCGCGTGGTGCGCCGGAGGGTCTGGCCCCGAGGGCCGGTGTCTCGTAGGCGGTTCTTCCGCCGGCTCCTTCCCCTTCCTACGTTGGAACGGGGGTGATTCTTGCCTCTGCACAGGCGGCACGTGTGGAGGTGTCCTGTGCACAGGTGAGCGCCTGTGCACAGGCGGACTGCTCCTTCCCACGCGTAAGCGTAGATCCACGTCCACTTGTGATCGCCTGTCCGCGGAGGCTCGTCCGTCCGCGGAAACTCGTCTGTGCGCAAACGGAACATCTGTCCGCGTCGCACGTGGTAACTCCGGAGGCCCTTGGCCCGTAGGCGGCCTCTCTCCCGTCGAGGTTGCAGCGTGGCCCGTCGCTCCTGCGGTCGTCCGCGCTTCCTCATGCCTCTCTGGCGACGCACTTCCTTTCTCCGTCGCAATCGTCGCCGTGTCCGCACTGTCGGCTGGTAACACCAGTCTGCGTGCCTTCTGCTTCGGCCGGCTGTATGGCTCGCACAGCGGCCGCGGTCGAATGGGAGCAGAGGGTTCTTGATGCTGCTCCTCTTCAGACTCTTCCCTCCATCGCCGCTTCCGCGGCACTCGTGTTGCAGGAGTGTGTCTCCCTTCGTCCCTCCGTCTTGATGGGGTAGAAGTCGGTGACTCCTCTGCATCAGTGTCGACCTCATTCTCCCGCACATACTTCCCGGGATGGTCGATGGACAATGGCGGAAAATGTTCAAGCTCCGCCGCTGTCAAACAATTCCGCTGTCGATAAAAATTGATGAGGAAAGGAGAAAGATGGTTTAGAGTTCCCCCCTTCTCCTCAAACGCGTGCTGTCGCATCACCCTGTGCAGGATGCTCGCCCAGTGAATTGGAGTTCCCTCGATGACGCACTCCACGAAAGAGACCTGCCACAATGTGATGTAGCAGGCGCGGTGCGGCTGCAGTAATTGCATCAGCGCCGCGGACAAAGTCCGGCGAAATCGATCCTTGTAATCACGGGTCCTGTACCCATTCTTGGTAGACCTCCCGGTCTTGAACAGCTCCACAAATTGCGCCTCTTCCTGCTTGGTCACCTTGATGCTCTCACTGTCGAAAAGGAGATGCCCTGGCATGCCAGCACATCTTCCCAACGCCTGCGCCCAATCTTGGACTGTCCACCGATCAACATGCGGACGCAATCCGCGCGAGGGTGGTCCCTGTGGCTCTAGCCACTCGCGCACCATATTCGCACAGATGTAGTTCCATCCCCATAGCAAGAAATCGAGCTTCCTTGCTATTAAGCGCTCCTCGAAAGCGCGCAGCCCGTTCTGTGGTAGGCGAAGTGGCACCATCCGCAATCTGCTCGGTCTCGTCATTGCGTTCCTGGGGTTCGCTCGCCCGCTCATTCTACTTCCGCACCGCCCGAGCTTCTTTCTCTCTCGGCAAACTCTAATCGCCCTCAATTCCAAATCACGCGCATTCACTTCTCCCTCAATCAACAAGAAATCTCCTGTGCGACGACGTCGAGAATGTTTAGCAGCCAGCAGATGGATGGGCGCAGCGCGCACAAGAGATTGGAATTGCGAATTCAAGAATGGGACGTTCTCCGCCGCCCGGTCGAAGGTCATGGTCGGCTCTTGCTCGTGAAGAACGTCTCACTTGATGGCCGCGCCGGCTGTACGCTGGAACGGTCTTCGCTCTCACGCGCGGCTTCACGCTCCGCCGTCGTCGATTAAACTCTCACGCTCGAATTGGCGGATTTGAACTCCGCGAGCGTATTACCCCGCGGTCATGGGGGCGTAGCGCCGAAGGCGAGTTTTCCGCCTTGCGCGGTACACTTGTTCGTACCGCCCCTCGGCCAATCCCTCTCTGCCTTGACGCGTGTGTCCGCATGCCGGACAAAAGTTCAACTTCTGCCTGTGCGCAGGCAGGAGCCTCGGCGGATGCTCCGCCGGCGCGGAACTTGAACATCCTCCTGTGCACAGGCGGTCGCCTGTGCGCAGGCGAATTCCGTGCGCGGCGTCGCGCTGGCGCGGAAGGCGTTGACCGTGGTCAGCCGTCTCCGTCCAGTCTGTCCGTTCCTTGTCTCTCCGTCGGCGCTTCCGCCGCCGCAACTCCGTCCGTCCAAGAGCGCATCCACCCGTCCCGTCCGCATGGTCCGTACCGATTTGATTACTCTGGCGGCTCTTCCGCCGTACGCGGCGCTGCGCTGGCGCGGAAGGCGCCGTACACTTTCTCCCTCACAAGGCGCATTTCTAGGGCCCAAGGCGGATTTTCCGCTGACGCCGAAGCGCCTGTGCACAGGCGGTCGCCTGTGCGTAGGCGGACTTCGCGCCTCCCCTAACCCTACTTCGCCTGTGCACAGGCGAACGCCTTCGTCCGCGCATAGGACAAAACTTGATTCCCCCTTCCGCGTAGGCGGAATTCGCGCCGGTGGCGAACTCTTTCAGCCGTAGGCGACCGCCTCCGTTTCTTCCAATAGTGATAACTCCCTAAGTCCTCATCCGTTCCAAGCGTTCTTGGACTCGTTGGAATCAGTGCGTCGAGCTCTTTCCAACGGGACCCAAACTTGGTCAAGGCGCCCGAGGGTTGACCTAATTATGGAGGATTTCCCTACAGCCGCGGACGCAACCTCCGAAGGCGGGTTTGGCGCCTTGCGTCGTAGGGGTCCTAACTGCAGAGCTCGCAGGGAGGGTGGTGCCTGTCCTCACTGCTGCACCCCAAATCCCAGATTCTACAAGATCCCTCGAGAATCCCCGCGATCATCCGAATTCACTCCGTTTTGATGTACCGAAGGCTATTTACAATGCTGCCAGGGTACAGTTTTCCAAAAATGTTTTAATTTCCTCAAAATTGCCAAAAGTGGGGTACCACATGCTCCCCTCCTCAATTGTGAGCGCCCACGCGAACACTCACATGTGGTATTTCTTCAACCGCCACCCGTTCACTCGGGTGCCTAACAAATCGCCGGCCAGGTCCGCAAGTTGGATGGATCCATTCGGGAAGACTTCGACAACCCTGTAAGGTCCCATCCATCTCAGGTGCAGTTTGCCTGGGAATCTGGCATGCCTGCTGTCGTAGAGCAATGCCAAATCACCCGCCTGCAGGAGTACCGGTTTGATCTTTTTATCGTATCTCTCCTTTCGGCGGAGCTGGATTTTCCTGGTGCGATCTTCGGCGTCTCGTCTCCTCTCATCCAGCAGCGTGACCTCCTGTAACCTGTAGAGCTGACTCTCCTCTGCGCCCATCCTCTGCAAATCCAACGTTCGTTGGGTGGGTACTTCAAATTCGATCGGGAGTATCGGGTGTTGCCCATACACCAGAAAGTATGGTGTCTGTTTGGTCGTGATCTTCTCAGCTGTCCGGTACGCCCATAGAGCGGCTGCTAGCTTCGTATCCCAGTCGTGAGCGTGATTCACCGTGACCTTGAGTAGTATTTTACACAGCAGACCATTGGACTTCTCCGTCAGTCCATTTGCCTTGGGATTGTATGGAGTAGTCTTCCGGTGCTTGATGTGGAAATACCGTGTCAGATCTTCGATGATCTGATTCAGAAAATGCGTGCCCCGGTCGCTGACTAGCTCTAAGGGACATCCGTAGCGTGTGATGATCGACTCAAACAAGAAGGCTGCCACTGTGGCAGCATCATCCCTTCTGGTGGCCCTGGCCTCTACCATTTTGGTGGCGTAGTCCGTTGCTACCAGAATGTAACGCCTTCGTGTACTTCTAGTCACTGGTTGTATCGGCCCTACAAAGTCAATGCCCCACTTCTCGAAAGGTGCTAGAGGCATGATGGGAGTCAGGGGCCAGCGTGTTGTAGGCGTCGGTCTCCCCGTCCTCTGGCAACTGTCGCACTTGCGGATGTAATCGAGAACATCCTTAAACATGGTCGGCCACCAATACCCCGCATTTAGAATCTTTGTGACCGTGTTCCTGGTGGCATAGTGTCCACCCGCCTCCTCTGTATGCATCGCACTCACTATTCTTGGTACCTCTGATTCCTCCAGGCATCTGCATAAGCGCTCATCTGCCATCTTCTTGAACAAAACCCCCTGCTGGAGTTGGTACGGGCCTGCCTTATGAATAAAGACAGTTCGCTGTTCCAAATCCATGCCTACGGGACACTGGAGGGTTAGCAGATATCGATACAGGTCGGCATAGCGGGACTCATGTCCTGCAGACAACTGAAATAACTCTTCATCTGGAAAATCGTCCACCAATTCCTCCTCTGTCGGCTGGGTCCATAATCGGGACAAGTAATCCGCATTTTCGTGGTGCACCCCTTTCCTGGTCTGGACTGTGTAGGTGAACTCTTGTAGTAACAACACCCACCTGGCGATCCGACCGGATAGGTCGGCTTTCTTGACTAGGTGTTGCAATGCGTAGTGGTCCACATGGAACACAAACTCGTAGCAGATTAGGTAGTGACGGAACTTTTTACAGGAGTACACCATCCCCAACGCTTCTCTCTCCGTCGTGGTGTACTTCCGCTCTGCTAGAGACAGCTGTCGGCTCGCGAAGTAGATCGGGTAGTCCTTTTTGTTGTCATCCTTTTGACTCAGTACTACACCGATGGCGAATGCAGATGTGTCAACGTAAACATGGAATGGTCGATTCCAGTCTGGACTCCTTAGTACGGGAGCAGTCGTGAGTTTCGCTTTAAGAGCCTCAAATGCTGACTGCTGGTTCGCACCCCAAGCATAAGGCTCGTCCTTCTTCAACAACTTGGTCAGGTCCGCCGCCAGTATTGCATACAGGTGTATGAATCTTCGGTAGTAGCCCACATGACCCAGGAATGCTCGCAGCTCTCTTAGATTCGTGGGTGGCTCAAGCTCGAGTATAACCTTGACCTTCTCGATGTCCACCGCAATGCCGTCTGCCGAGACCCGATGACCCAACAAGATCCCACTAGTCATAAAGAAAAAGCACTTCTCGGGATGCAGTGATAAACTGCTCTCTCTACATTTATCGAAGGTCTGCTTCAAGTGACTTAGGTGTTCGGACCGCTTCCCAAAGACACAGAAGTCATCTATGAATATTTCCAGCGGCCGCGGTCGAATTGGAGCAGAGGGTTCTTGATGCTGCTCCTCTTCGGACTCCTCTCTCCATCGCCGCTTCCGCGGCGCTCGTGCTGCAGGAGTGTTCCTCCCTTCGTCCCTCCGCCTTGACGGAGTAGAAGTCGGTGACTCCTCTACATCAGTGTCGACCTCATTCTCCCGCACATACTTCCCGGGATGGTCGACGGACAACGGCGGAAAACGCTCAAGCTCCGCCGCTGTCAAACAATTCCGCTGTCGATAAAAATTGATGAGGAAAGGAGAGAGATGGTTTAGAGTTCCCCCCTTCTCCTCAAAAGCGTGCTGTCGCATCACCCTGTGCAGGATGCTCGCCCAGTGAATTGGAGTTCCCTCGATGACGCACTCCACAAAAGAGACCTGCCACAATGTGACGTAGCAGGCGCGGTGTGGCTGCAGTAATTGCATCAGCGCCGCGGACAAAGTCCGGCGGAATCGATCCTTGTAATCGCGGGTCCTGTACCCATTCTTGGTAGACCTCCCGGTCTTGAACAGCTCCACAAATTGCGCCTCTTCCTGCTTGGTCACCTTGATGCTCTCACTATCGAAGAGGAGATGCCCTGGCATGCCGGCACATCTTCCCAATGCCTGCGCCCAATCTTGGACTGTCCACCGATCAACATGCGGACGCAATCCGCGCGAGGGTGGTCCCTGTGGCTCTAGCCACTCGCGCACCATATCCGCACAGATGTAGTTCCATCCCCATAGCAAGAAATCGAGCTTTCTTGCAGCCCGTTCTGTGGTAGACGAAGCGGCAGCATCCGCAATCGGCCCGGTCTCGTCATTGCGTTCCTGGAGTTCGCTCGCCCGCTCATTCTACTTCCGCACCGCTCGAGCTCCTTTCTTCCTCGGCAAACTCTAATCGCCCTCAATTCCAAATCACGCGCACTCACTTCTCCCTCAATCACCAAGAAATCCTCTGTGCGGCGATGTCGAGAATGCTTAGCAGCCAGCAGATGGACGCGCGCAGCTCGCACAAGAGAATGGAATCGCGAATTCAAGAATGGGACGCTCTCCGCCGCCCGGTCGAAGGTCATGGTCGGCTCTTGCTCGTGGAGGACGTCTCAATTGATGGCCGCGCCGGCTCTACGCTGAAACGGTCTCCGCTCTCACGCGCGGCTTCACGCTCCGCCGTCGCCGATTAAACTCTCACGCTCGAATTGGCGGATTTGAACTCCGCGAGCGTACTACGCCGCGGACATGGGTGCGCAGGGCCGAAGGCAAGTTTTCCGCCTTGCGCGGTACACTCGTTCGTGCCGCTCCTCAGCCAATCCCCTTCTGCCTCGACGCGTGTGTCCGCATGTCGGACAAAAGTTCAACTCCCGCCTGTGCGCAGGCAAACTCCTCGGCGGATTCTCCGCCGGCGCGGAACTTCATCCTCCTGTGCACAGGCGCTCGCCTGTGCGCAGGCGAATTCCGTCCGTGGCGACGCGCGGGTGCGGAAGGCGTTGACCGCGGTCAGCCGTCTCCGTCCAGACTGTCCGTTCCTTGTCTCTTCGTCGGCGCTTCCGCCGCCGCAACTCCGTCCGTCCAAGAGCGCATCCATCCGTCCCGTCCGTACGGATTTGACTATTCTGGCGGCTCCTTGCTTGCCCGCGGCGCTGCGCTGGCGCAGAAGGCGCCGTACAATTTCTACCTCACAAGGCGCATTTCTAGGGCCCAAGGCGGATTTCCCGCCGACGCTGAAGCGCCTGTGCACAGGCGGACGCCTGTGCGTAGGCGAACTTCGCGCCTACCTCAAACCCTATTTCGCCTGTGCACAGGCGAACTTCCTTCGTCCGCGCATAGGACAAAACTTCTCCGCCTGTGCGCAGGCGAAGAGCTGAGTATCTTACAACCTTCATAACTCCCGGAGTCCTTATCCGCTGTTGGCGTTCTTGGGCTCGTTGGAATCAGTGCGTCGAGCTCTTTCCAACGAGACCCTAGCTAGGTAAAGGCGTCCGGGGGTTGACCTAAATATGAAGGATTTCCCTACCGCCGCGGACACAGCTCCGAAGGCGGGTTTTGCGCCTTGCGCCGTAGGGATCCTAACTGCAGAGCTCGCAGGGAGGGTGGTGCCCGTCCTTATTGCTGCACCCAACTCCTAGATTCTACGAGATCCCTCGAGAATCTCCGCGATCTTCCGAATTCACTCTGTTTTGATGCACCGAAGGCTATTTACATTGCTGCCAGGGTACAGTTTTCCAAAAATGTTTTAATTTCCTCAAAATTACCAAAAGTGGGGTACCACATTCCTCTAGCGCCGCAGGCGCAGCGTCGAAAGCGGATTTCGCGCCTTGCGCCGAAGGGGTTATTCCTTTAGAGCCCGTATGTAGGGTGGTGTCCGTCCCCGACGTTGCACCCAACTCTTGGATTCTACGAGTTCTCTCGAGAATCTCTGCGATCTTCCAATTTCACTCTGTTTTGATGCACCGAAGGCTATTTACACTGCTGCCGCGGTACAGGTTTCCAAAAATGTTTTAATTTCCTCAAAAATACCAAAAGTGGGGTACCACACGGACCCCGAAGAGAGTTTGAGAGTAGAGAAATTGAGCGCGCAAGGGAGGAGAGAGCGATTTTAGTTAGTGTCTGAGCGGCCGACGCGCAGCGGCGATTGTGAGAGATCGAGCGGGAGGGAAGAACGTCTGTGTGTGTAGGGAGAGCGAGAAGTATGTCGAAGGCCCTCTAGCTGCGAGTGTCTCCACTCAGAGTGCCGCAAATCGGTCTGCGCGCATTCCAGGATGTGTTGACAAGGTTGAAGCTTGATTTCCTCCTATGGGGATGGAATTGAACGTGTCCGGAGATGGTGCGCGAGTATTTGCGGGAGAAACACCAGCCCTCGCGCGGATTCCGCCCCCACCCAGAGAGGTGGGACATTAGTCACTGGGCGCAGGTATTAGGAAGGTGTGTAGGCGAGGAAGGATATCTCCTCTTCGAGGCCGAAAGCGTGAAGGTGTCGAAGGAGGAAGAGAACTCCTACAATGATCTTTTCAAAGTTGGCAAGCATCCCAAGAACGGTTTCCGGACGCGGGATTACAAAGATCGATTGCGGAGAAATGTCGCGACTGCATTGCTTCAAATATTGCAGCCGACCAAGACCGCCTACATGCATGGTTGGCAAGTGGGATTTGTGGAGCTAGTGTTGTCAGGAGCTCCGGTTCATTGGGCACGGCTCCTGTGGAAGGTGACGCGCCAACATGCGCAAGAAGAGAGAGGAGGGTCCCTCAATCATCTTTCGCCTTACCTGATCGTGTTCTCTCGAGCGATGGGATGTTTGACAGCTTCAGAGCGGGCGCGGTTTCCGCTGCTAACCCGGAGTAATCCGGGTAGATACTTGCGGGAGGCCGAAGTGGACACAGATCCGGACAAAGCACCTGCCAGTCCAGCTCCAGCTCCGGCTCCGGCAAGAGCAGAAGAAGAGCATCGAAGTGAGCGCGCACCTTGGAAGCGGAAATGGGATGAGAGACCAGAAGACAGGCAGCCGGAAGCTCCCGCTGCGCCGACTCGTAGTCGGCCAACCCACGAGCTTCACAGCCGGCCGAAGCAGAGGGCACGTAAGATGGTGTTGCCGACTAGCAGTGAGGAGACCGGGCGTACTCCGGTCCGGCGGAATGTCCTGCCCACGCAGGAGGAGATAATCGCGCAAGTTCAGGGGAGGTCGATGAACCCCTCTGCGCAGAAGGCGCGGATGCCTTCGGAAGAAGTCAGGTGAACCTTCAGTCGGCCGACTGCGAGTCGGCCGACTGAAGGTCGGCCAACTGCAGGTCGGCGAGAACAGCGTGTTGAACTGGACAGCAGGGCGGAAGCAGAAAAGAGTTTGGCTGCAGAGCCAACGACTCTGAGAGAGTCGTCTTCGGAAGAGGACGCTTCTGAGAAAACGCCTCTAGCAAAGAGGCCAAGCGGAGTGAAGACATGCAGAGTGGATCCGACTGCCAGTCGGACAACTGCTAGTCGGTCGACTGCGAGTCGGTCAACTGAGAGTCGGCCAGATTCGCCGACTGCGAAGCGGACAGACCCGGCGACTCTTGTGCGGGCGCCTTCGGCGGACACACCTCCGGCGAAGACACCTTCCGCACAGATCGCGCCGGAAGAGCAGGCAGTAGAAGTGGGCGGTGCAGAGGCGACAAGAGTGACCGCGGCGCCGACCCCTTCGGGAACAAGAGATCAAGCCGGAGCGGAGGCTTAGGCAGTGGGATCCCCCACTGCCTTGGATATATTAGCAGGGAGTGGAGCGGCAGTCGCGGCGGAAGCTGCCACGCGCCACAGTTCCAGGGAGTCGCCAAGAGCTTATGTGGCGACTGAAATCCTCGAAACAGAAGATGAGACGAGTTCGGAAGAACAGGAAGCGGACTCTGTGCGTGGGACGCCAACAGGGGTACTGTGCGAGCAGATAGTGCCACTCTTGCGATATTTGGATCGCAAGGCAGCAAAGCACGCGAATCCCAGAAAACCGCAGTCTTATGTGGAGTTAGTCAAGAACAGGACGAGGAACAAGGTGGCCATTTGGGCCACTAGGTGCCAAACATTGGAGATGAGGAATACTGCCCTCCAACAGCACCTGGCGATCACGAAGAGGCTACAACAAACCCTGCAACAATAGCAGAAGGATGCGGCGACGAAAGCCCAGGAGGATGTCGAGCTAATGCGGGCAAAGATTGAGTTGGAATTGCAGGAAGAGCGGAGACAAAACCGCATTCTAATAGAGGAGCTTGCGCGCCAGACGCACGCATTAGAGGAAGGTCAAAGCACGCGCAAGGCGGATGAGGAGTTGTTGCGCAACTTGCAATCCGAGTGCGCGGAATTGAGGGCGCAGCGCGCGGAGGCGGAGATGCAGCTGGCAGAGGTGGAAGGCAGCAGCCGGACGCGAGAAGAGTTGGTGACGCGGGTGACCCACTGTCTCAGAGGATACACCCACTGGAAAGTGGCGGCGCAAGAGAAGATCACGCTCAGGGAGTTTGAGCTTCGGGCGGCGGCGTTGACGGAGGGTGACAGTCGGAGTCGACGGCGAGTGGCGAGGAAATTAGAAGCCTTATTGTCGGGTGCGCGCGATACTATGGCGCACTTGGAGTCGGAAGTAACCGGGGTCCTTCGGCGGCTGGGGTTGCGCAGCCGGTCGGAAGAGTGGCAGGGTAGGGAGATAGTGCGAGGCAGTCCGTCGCGCAGAAGGCGCAGTACCGGATCTGCAGAGTGCAGTAGTGTAGCTTGGTTCCGTGCAGGCGTTTAGAGTAGCAGGTAGTGCAGCGTAGTGTTAGTTAGGACCTTAGAGGGTATAAAGTAGTTCAAGGCGTTTTGCCTTGGGATTCTTCCAGTTTCGGAAGTGCAGATCAGGAACTCACTTTCTCGGCGTGTTTGTGCGTTTAGTCCTGGCACCACGTAGAGGAGCTACAACTTAGTGAAGGTACCGCATTTTCTAGCTGAAGGCCTTCGGCTGAATGTTCAGAGCTAGTATACCGGTTAGAGACTTGAGTAGTGCGGATCTACACCTGCGGGTGATTGCCGATGCTCAGAGCCGGTTGCGAGTTAGATACTTGAGCAGTTCCCCCTTACTCCTTCGAGTGATTTATCCTGATTGTACTCCTACGGGACGTTTCCCCTGAATGCCAAAGTGAAGTTTTGTTACTTCGTGTAAACCTTGGTTATCAATTCAGGTTACGCTGCAGAAGGCACCCCCAGAGCACACCTCTGTAGTAATTCTGGGAATGACAAGTGCCTAAGAATTCAAACTCTTCAATAGACTGTTATGGTGTGTGTGTTATTGGATTGTGTCTCAGTTGAGTTTCTCAGTCGGGCCTGTACTCTCTGCGCTTAGTGTGAGTCGAGGGTGACGTCCACCGCGTATGAGTGACTTCGTTCCGAAGTGGGAAGTCCAATCCGGGTTCCCTACGCTAGCAGAAACTAGCGGGAGGGTTGTAAAAGCCGGAGTGGGAGTCACTACCTGCAGAGCCTCTGAGTGTACTTTTGAGAGACTTTCCCCCTGAAATCCTAAAGCGGAGGTCCTGACCGACCTCCGAGTTGTGCTTTTCCAGTTTCAGGTGTGTGTGTTGAGTGACTTACGCTGCACTGTGCATCCTCCGAGCATCCTCCGAGTGACCTCCGAGTTGAGCATCCTCCGAGTGGCCTCCGAGTTGAGCACTGCAGTATTTCTGGGAGTGACAGTCGCCTGAGAATTCAAACTCTCCAAAATTCTGTTAAACGTGACACTTTGTACTCGGTGTGTTGCCTCTGTCCCTGTGGGTTTGACCTTTTTACCACCATACTGCAGTTTTAGCCTTTGGTGGGTTATTACAAACGTCTTGTGTGCGGACGGATTTCGCTACGCATAGGCAAGCGCCTACGCATAGGCGGATGGAGTTCAACGCCGGCGCAAACTCCGCCGGGGATTCCGCCTACGCATAAGGGAGTTTGGTTTTTATCCTATGCGCGGACGAATGCCTTCGGCGGAGCGGGACTAGCCAAGTCGAAGTACGGATGAATGTAGCGCGTCGGCGAGAAATCCGCCTTTGGCGCTGCGCGACCATGGCAGCGGCGTAGTACGCTGGCGGAGTTCAAATTGCCAATTCGAGCGTGTGAGTGAAGGAGCGTCGGCAGTGCGTGAAGCCGCGCGTGAGAGAGAAGGCCGTTATACCTCGGAGCCGGCGCAGCCATCAAGTGATTCGTCTTTCACGACCGGGAGCCGACCATGACACCCTGCGAGCGGGCTGAGGACAACCCATTCTTGAAATTGCGATTTCAATTCCTTGTGCGAGCTGCGCGCGTCCACCTTCTAGCTGAGAGACGTTCTAGACACCACCGCGCAGAGAGTTATCCGGTGCCACAGAGAGAATTGAGTGCGCGACATTTGGAATTGAGAGAGATTAGAGTTTGCAGAGGAAACAGAACCGCGAGCAAGAGGCTCGGACATAGCAAGAGAAAGAGGTGCACAAACCAATTTCAAGAACGCGATGTCGACATCGGTGAAGCTGCGGATGGTGCCACTCAAGCTCCTGCAGAATGGGTTGCGTGCTTTTGAGGACCGGCTGATTGCGAGTAAACTCAAATTCTTGCTGTGGGGATGGAATTACGTGTGCGCAGACATGGTGCGCGAATGGCTGGACGAGGAACGGCAACCTACGCACGGATTCCGTCTGCATGTAGATCGATGGACTGTCTGCGATTGGGAACAAGCATTGGGAAGGTGTGCAGGCGAGGACGGGTACCTCCTGTTCGACAGTGAGAGCGTCAAGGTATCGAAGGCGGACGAGGCCTCCTTTGTGGAATTGTTCAAGCGGGAGAGGTCCTCCAAGAACGGGTACAGGACCCGGGACTACAAAGATCGTTTCCGCAGGACCGTAGCGATGGCGCTGCTGCAACTCTTGCAGCCGCACCGCACTACGTACATCACGTTGTGGCAGGTGTCCTTCGTGGAGCTCACATTGGCTGGAGATCCAGTTCACTGGTCGCGTATCCTACATAGGGTGATGCGACAGCATGCGTTTGAGGAGCGGGTAGGAACGCTCAATCACCTCTCCCCCTTCTTGATAAACTTTTATCGGTCGATGAATTGCTTAACCGCGGCCGAGCGTGTTCGATTTCCGCCATTGTCAGTCGACCATCCCGGGAGGTATGTGCGGGATAACGAAGTTGACACCGACGCGGAGGACTCCCCGACTTCCACTCCACCGGGTCAACAGGATGCGGGGAGGATAGCAGCACGAGTGCCGCGGAAGCAGAGATGGAGAGAGGAACCGGAGAAGGAGCAACAGCAAGAATCAGCTGCTCTCACCCGGAAGCGGCCACTGCACGAGATCTGCAGTCGGCCGAAGCAGAAGGCGCGCAGGCTTTTGTTACCTGCCAGCAGCGCAGAAACGGCGACGATCGCCACAGAGAAGGGAAGTCCATCCCCGGAGAAGGATAGGACTGCGCGGACGGCCGAGGGGTCAGTGGATCACCCTACGCCTTCGGCGGAGGTGAGACGACCTTCAGATCAGGAGCAACAACGTGCGGCACGGATGAGTGTGCCGCCTACGCATAGGCGACTCCCTGTGGATAGGCGACCCCTTGCGGACGAAGACTTTCGCCTACGCATAGGCGAGGGAAGTTCGCCTACGCATAGGCGAGTGCCTATGCATAGCCAGGACTCACCCCCGGTGCAACACAGAAAAGGGAAGGAGCCGGCGGAAGAACCGCCTTCGGCTCAAGGGCCTTCGGGGCAAGGCCCTCCGGCGGTGAGATCGCTGGGATATGCGCCTTCAGGCCACCGAGTCACAAACAGAGAGCCGGCGGGAGCCGCGCCTTCGGCGGGAAATCCGCCGGAAGGTGCGCCTTCGGCGGAAGGACCTTCGGGCCAAGGGACCTCGGGCGGGCCGCCTTCGGCTCAACCGCCTTTGGCAGAAGATGGCTTCGGCGCTGTGCCCTCGGCGTAAGAAGCGCCGGCAATTGCGCCTACGCATAGGCCGGACGCATCCCTGGCGCAGGACCTAATGCTGGAGCAGGACCGATCGGTGGAGCGGGACTTAACGGAGGAGCGGATTGACTATCCGCAGGGTGAAATTCGTGCGCGCGATGCACAAGTACACGCCGCGCAGGTACATTTCGCACGATCGCCTTCGGCGGTAGACGCCGGCGGCGAGGAGGTTACAGTCGCGGCGGGACAGGGACAAGCGGACGATGTGAATTTGGCACGGCCGCATTCACCCACCGCCTTGGACATTTTAGCAAGAAGCAGCGAGGCTGCAGGAGCGCCAGCGGCGAAAGAGGACGCAGACATCTCGCAGCCCTGCACAGGCCTGTCGCCGACGAATTCAATAGCGACCAAAATCCTCAATTCGGAGGATGACGAAGAAGGAGGATCCACGGAATCAGTGTCGGGATCGGGATCCACCGAGGAGGAGGAGGAGGAAATGGTAGGCGCGCCGACGGCGGCGCTCTGTGAGCAGGTAGTACCTCTGCTGAGGTACCTGGATCGCAAGATAGAGAAGTACGCGGACTATGGTAACCCACTTTTTGTTTTTTGTCGGAACTAAAACATTTTTGAATAGTAAGTACCGCGGCAGCAGCTGTAAATAGTAATCGGAACGCGAAACCAGAGTAAAAAGAGGATCGAGGACAGTCAAGGGGTTTTGGGCTTAGGCCACAGTGGGACGCTTGGGACGGAACAGGCGGTTCATGCTGCAGGATCCGCTTCAAGCACCTTCGGCGGTAAATCACTCATAACTTTCTCAATTCGTAACGCCTTGAGTTTCTTCGGGTCTTGTTGGAAAGAGCCGAACGCGCTGGTTCTAACGAGCCCAAGAACGTGTGAAACGGATGAGAGGTCACTGAGTTATGAGTGTCGGAAGTTACTGATGGGGGGCCTTCGGCGGTAGAGCGACTTTGGCGGTACGTCTTCGGCGGAAGAACCGCCGGAAGATGCGCCTTCGACGGTAGACGCCTTCGAGGTCGCAAGGTCGCAAGGAAAGTTTGTCCTATGCGCGGACGAGAGAAGTCTGCCTACGCGTAGGCGCTTCGGCGTCGGCGGGAAATCCGCCTTCGGGGTTGGAACTTGTACGGCGCCTTTGGCGCCAGCGCAACAGCGCGGATGGACGCGGACGCCTGCGAGTAGGCGGCTTACGATGCGGACGCGGACGCCTGCGAGTGCATAGGCAAACGCCTTCGGCGGAAGAGTAAAACCGTCATAACATTCTCAATTCTTAACGGTTTGACTTGTTTAGGGGCTCGTTGGAAAGAGCTCGACGCGCCCGTTTCAACGAGCCCAAGAACGTTTCAAACGAAGCAAGGATTTGTGAGTTATAAGTGACGGGGGTGACTGTTATAGATAGACGACTCCATGCGGACGGGAGACTTTCTGCGCATAGGCGAGCGCCTACGCATAGGCGAGACTCACCTCCGGTGCAGCGCAGGAAAGGAAAGGAGCCGGCGGAAGATGCGCCTTCGGCTCAAGGGCCTTCGATGCCACGTGGCAAAAGATTTCCAATGGCGGGAGTTGGCGGGATTATGTCAAGTGTGGGACGCAGAACGGCGGGGCCATATCTTTGCGATGGACGGCCGGATGGATCTGAAATTTGATGGGGCCGTTGATCTCAACCGGCCACGCATGCCTGCAAATTTTCAGCCTCAAATCTTGGATAGAAAGGCGCTGGCGGCTCTATACAGTAGGCTTAGGATTCAGATTTAGGGTTAGGGTTAGATTTAGGTTGTAAGTTAGAGGGGAAGGCAGCCGCCGACTCCTCAGGTGTAGGATCTGTTGCGGCTCGCACCATGGCATAGTGCAGTGTAGTGCTAGTTAGGACTTAGAAGGTATAAAGTAGTTCAAGGCGTCTTGCCTTGGGTTCTTTCCCATTTTTGGAAGTGCAGATCACGAACTCATTTTCTCTGCGTGTTTGTGTCCTTAGTTCTGTCACCACGCAAGAGGAGCTACAACTTGGCGTTCCGCATTTTGTAGCTGAAGGCCTTCGGCCGAATGTTCGGAGCTAGTACATTGGTTAGAGACTTGAGTAGTTCGGATCTACACCTGCGGGTGATTGCCGATGCTTAGAGCCAGTGACTAGTTAGATACTTGAATAGTTTCGCCCCTACACCTTCGAGTGTTTGTTCCTGATTGTACTCCTTCGGGATTTTTCCCCTGAATGCCAAAGTGAAGTTTTGCTACTTCGTGTAAGCCTTGGTTGTAGATTCAGGTTACGCTGCAGCAGGTGCCTTCAGGGTAACCCCTGTAGTATTTCTGGGAATGACAAGTGCCTAAGAATTCAAACTCTTCAATAGACTGTTATGGTGTGTTACTGGAATGTTTCTCAGTGAGTCCTTCAGTGCGGACCTGTGTTCTCTGCGCGTTTTGTGAGTTGAGAGTGTTGTTCACCGCGTGTGAGTGACTTCGATCCGAAGTAGGCAGTCCAAACCGGGTTTCCTACGCTAGCAGCAAGCTAGTGGAAGTGTTGTAAAAGCCGGAGTTGGGAGTCACTACCCGCAGCTTCGCTGAGTGTACTCTTGAGAGACCTTCCCCCTGAAATCTTGAGTAGAGGTCCTAACGGATCTCTGGGTTGTGGTTCTGTAGTTTGAGGTGTGTGTGTGTGTGTGTGTGTGTTACGTTGCACTATGCGACCTCCGAGTGCGCTCCGAGTGGACACTTGCAGTATTTCTGGGAGTGACAGTCGCCTGAGAATTCAAAATCCTCAATAGCCTGTTAAATGTGACACTTTGTACCCTGTGTGTTCCTCTGTCCCTGTGGGTTCGACCTTTCTACCACTATATTGCAGTTTTAGCCTTTAGTGGGTATTATACCAGATAAGGAACTCATTTTCTCTGCGTGTTTGTGTACTTAGTTCTGTCACCACGCAAGAGGAGCTACAACTTGGCGATCCGCATTTTGTAGCTGAAGGTATTCGGCCGAATGTTTAGAGCTAGTACATTGGTTAGAGACTTGAGTAGTTCGGATCTACACCTGCGGGTGATTGCCGATGCTTAGAGCCAGTGACTAGTTAGAAACTTGAATAGTTTCCCCCTACACCTTCGAGTGTTTGTTCCTGATTGTAATCCTTCGGGATTTTTCCCCTGAATGCCAAAGTGAAGTTTTGCTACTTCGTGTAAACCTTGGTTGTAAATTCAGGTTACGCTGCAGCAGTTGCCTTCAGGGTAACCCCTGTAGTATTTCTGGGAATGACAAGTGCCTAAGAATTCAAACTCTTCAATAGACTGTTATGGTGTGTTACAGGAATGTTTCTCAGTGAGTACTTTAGTGCGGACCTCCGAGTGCGCTCTGAGTGGACACTTGCAGTATTTCTGGGAGTGACAGTCGCCTGAGAATTCAAACTCCTCAATAGTCTGTTAAACGTGACACTTTGTACCCTGTGTGTTCCTCTGTCCCTGTGGGTTCGACCTTTCTACCACTATATTGCAGTTTTAGCCTTTAGTGGGTTATTACAAAAACCACAGTAAAAAGAGTATCGAGGAAAGTCAAGGGGTTTTGGGCTTAGGCCACAGTCGAACGTTTGGGATGGAACGGGCGGTTCATGCTGAAGGACCCGCTTTGAGCACCTTTGGCGGTATATCACTCATAACTTTCTCAATTCGTAACGCCTTGAGTTATTTAGTATTTTGTTGGAAAGAACTTGACGCGCTGGTTCTAACGAGCTCAAGAACTTGTGAAACGGATGAGAGGTCACTGAGTTATGAGTGTCGGAAGTTACTGATATGGGGCGCCTTCGGGTCAACGCCTTCGGCGACGGACGTCTTCGGGGATACGCCTTTGGCGATGCGGGAGAGTGCCTTCGGCAGAAGATGGATTCCTCATAATTTTCTCAATTTTAATTCCTTGACTTGGTTAGGGTCTCGTTGGAAAGAGCTCGACACGCTCGTTCTAACGAGCCCAATAACGCTTGGAACGGATAATAGATCAATGAGTTATGAGTGTCGGAAGTTACTGATAGGGAGGGCCTTCGGGTCAAGCAACTTCGGGTCAGCAACTTTGGGTCAACGCCTTCGGGTCAACGGAATTCGGGTCAAGCGCCTTCGGGGCAAGGGCCTTTGGCGGTAGACGCCTTCGGCGCCACGTGGTAGAAGATTCCCAATGGCGGAAATTGGCGAGATTATGTCAATTGTGGGAAGCAGAACAGCGAGGTGTGAAGTCGCGCGTGGGAGGCAGAACGGCGGGGCGTGAAGTCGCACGTGAGGAGCAGGCCGTTACCCATAATCGCGGGAACGGCATTCAAGCGGCATGTGGGTCCCCCGGACCTCGGATTTTGGAGAAGGAATTTCGGCCTGGGTTAAGAGATCTTGCGGGGCCCATATCTTTGCAATGGACGGTCGGATGGATCTGAAATTTAATAGAGCCGTTGGTCTCAGCCCGCCACGCATGCTTGCAAATTTTCAGCCTCAGATCTTGGATGTAAAGCAGTTAAAGACGCTGGCGGCTCTGTACAATAGGCTTAGGATTCAAATAAAGGGTTAGGGTTAGATTTAGGTTGTAAGTTAGAGGGGAAGGCAACCGCCGACTCCTTAGGTGTAGTATCTATTGCGGCTCGCACCATAGCAGGTAGTGTAGTGTTAGTTAGTACTTAGAGGGTATAAAGTAGTTCAAGGCGTCTTGCCTTGGGATTCTTCCAGTTTCGGAAGTGTAGATCAGGAACTCATTTTCTCTACGTGTTTGTGTACTTAGTTCTGTCACCGCGCAAGAGGCGCTACAGCTTGACGAAGATACCGCATTTTGTAGCCGAAGGCCTTCGGCCGAATGTTCAGAGCTATTTTACTGGTTAGATACTTGAGCACATTGGATCTACACCTGCGGGTGATTGCTGAATGCTCAAAGCTAGTAACTGGTTAGATACTTGAACAGTTCGTCCCTACACCTTTGGGTGATTGTTCTTGATTGTACTCCTTCGGGATGTTTCCCTTGAATACCAAAGTGAAGTTTTGTTACTTTGAGTAAGACTTGGTTGTAATTCAGGTCACGCTGCAGAAGGCGCCCTCGGGGCAAACCTCTGCAGTATTTTTGGGAATGACTAGTGCCTGAGAAATCAAACTCGTTAATAGACTATTATGGTGTGCCACTGGATCTTTTCTCAATTGAGTTTTTCAGTTTGGACCTGTATTCTCTACGCGTTTTGTGAGTTGAGTGTGTTGTTCACCGCGTGTGAGTGACTTCGGTTTGACGAAGATACTACAACCGAAGTAGGAAGTCCAATCCGGGTGCCCTACACTAGCAGAAACTAGTGGAAGGGTTGTAAAAGCCGAAGTTGGGAGTCACTACCTGCAGATTTGCTGAATGTACTCGTGAGAGACTTTCCCCCTGAAATCTTAAGTAGAGGTGTAATAACCCACTAAAGGCTAAAACTGCAATATAGTGGTAGAAAGGTCGAACCCACAGGGACAGAGGAACACACAGGGTACAAAGTGTCACATTTAACAGACTATTGAGGAGTTTGAATTCTCAGGCGACTGTCACTCCCAAAAATACTGCAAGTGTTCACTCGGAGCTCACTCGGAGGTCGCACAGTGCAGTGTAGTTCACTCAACACACACACACACACACACACACACACCTGAAACTACAGAAACACAACCCAGAGATCGGTTAGGACCTCACCTTAAGATTTCAGGGGGGAAAGGCTCTCGCGAGTACACTTAGCGAATCTGCGGGTAGTGACTCCCAACTCTGGCATTTACAACCCTTCCACTAGCTTTCTGCTAGCGTAGGGAACCCGGCTTGGACTTCCTACTTCGGATCGAAGTCACTCACACGCGGTGAACAACACGCTCAACTCACAAAACGCGCAGAGAACACAGATCCGCACGGAGGGACTCAACTGAGAAACGTTCCAGTAACACACAATAACAGTCTATTGAAGAGTTTGAATTCTTAGGCACTTGTCATTCCCAGAAATACTACACGGGTTGCCCTAAAGGCACCTGCTGCAGCGTGACCTGAATTTACAACCAAGGCTTACACGAAGTAGCAAAACTTCACTTTGGCATTAAGGGGAAAAATCCCGAAGGAGTACAATCAGGAACAAACACTCGAAGGTGTAGGGGCGAAACTATTCAAGTATCTAACTCGTCACTGGCTCTGAGCATCGGCAATCACCCGTAGGTGTAGATCCGAACTATTCAAGTCTCTAACCAATGTACTAGCTCTAAACATTCGGCCGAAGGCCTTCAGCTACACAATGCGGACCGCCAAGGTGTAGCTCCTCTTGCGTGGTGACAGAACTAAGGACACAAACACGCAGAGAAAATGAGTTCTTGATCTGCACTTCCGAAACTGGAAGAATCCCAAGGCAAGACGCCTTGAACTACTTTATACCTTCTAAGTCCTAACTAACACTACACTGCACTACGCTACGCGCCTGCACGGAACCACGCTACACTACACTCCGCAGAACCTGTGCTTCGCCTCCTACGCGACGGACTGCCGCGCACTAACTCCCTACCCTGCCAGTTCTCAGTTCGACTGCGCAGTCCCAATCGCCGCAACACCGCAGAAACCTCCGACTCGAGGGTGGCCATGGTGTCCCGCGATCTCGACAGAAAAGAGTCCAACTTCTTCGCCACTCGCCGCCGACTCCGACTGTCACCTGTCAACAACCCCGCTGCACGAAGCTCTAACTCGCGCAGTGTGAGTTTCTCCTGCGCCGCCACTTCCCAGTGGGCGTAGCCCCTGAGACAGTGGGTGACTCGCCTCGCCATCTCTTCCTTCGTGCGATCTGCCTCCCGCCGGCGATCATCTTCAACTACAACCAACTGCAATTCGGCCTCCGCACGCTACGCTCTCAATTCCCCGCACTCGGATTGCAGTATGCGGATTAGTTCCTCGTCCGCCTGCCGTGCGAGCTGACACTGCTCTAACAACCGTGTCTGTCGCACGAGCTCCTCTTACAAAATTCGATTCTGAGCCTGCTCAGAATCAAGCTCCTCTGCGAGCTTCGCCTTCTGCTTGGCGAACTCTTCCAGCTTCTCGTTCTTCGTCTTGTCGAAGGCTTTGTACAACTTCCTAGTGAGGTTGTACTGACCCCACAGGCACTCATGCTTCTCTCGCAGATCCTTAAGTTCCTGATCCACTCGGCTCAACAACTTATTGGTGTGGACTTTAGTGCGGGTTCGCCTCCTCAGTAGCTCGACGTAGGACCCAGGCTGGCAAGGGTCCGCGTACTTCTCCACTTTGCGATCCAGGTACCTCAACAGAGGTACTACCTGCTCACAGAGCGCCGCCGTCGGCGCACCTTCCATTTCCTGCTCCTCCTCCTCGGTGGATTTCGATCCCGACACTGATTCCGTTGATCCTCCTTCTTTGTCATCCTCCGAACTGAGGATTTTGGTCGCTATTGAATTCGTCGGCGACTGACCTGTGCGGGGCTGCGAGATGTCTGCGTGCTCTGCCGCCGCTTGCGCTCCTGCAGCCTCGCTGCTCTCTGCTAAAATGTCCACGGCGGTGGGTGAATGCGGTCGTGCCGAATTCACATCGTCCGCCTGCCCCGCTGCGATTGTAACCTCCTCGCCGCCGGCGTCTACCGCCGAAGGCGGTCATGCGGAATTTACCTGCGCGGAGTGCAATTGTGCATCGCGCGCACGAATTTCACCCTGCGGATAGTTAATCCGCTCCTCTGTTAGGTCCTGCTCCACCGATCGGTCCCGCTCCACCATTAGGTCTTGCGCCAGGGATGCGTCCGGCCTATGCGTAGGTGCAAGTCCTCCCGCCTATGCGTAGGCGAAATTCTCGGCGGACTTCCCGCCGACGTCAAACTTATTTCGCCTATGCGTAGTCGAACTTCCTTCGCCTATGCGTAGGCGAAAGTCTTCGTATCTTTCGACCATTACAACTCCCTGAGTCCTGATCCTTTCCGGGCGTTCTTGGGCTGGTTAGAACCAGCGCGTCAAGCTCTTTCCAACGAGACCCTAATCAAGTCAAAGCGTTTGGGAATTGCATAGATTCTGAGGGATTCCTCTAGCGCCGAAGGCGAATTATGCGCCTTGCGCCGGAGGAGAACTCCTTTAGAGTCGATCGTTCAGGGCGGGCGCCTGTTCCGGACATTGCGCTTAACTCTTGGATTCTACGAGATTCTACGAGATTCTACGAGATCATCCAGTTTCACTATATTTAAATGTGCCGATCGCTATTTACACTGCTGCTGCGGTACAGTTTTCCAAAAATGTTTTAAATTCCGCATAAATACCAAAAGTGGGTTACCACACGTGTACTGTAGTGCAGTGTAGTGTTAGTAAGGACTTAGAAGGTATAAAGTAGTTCAAGGCGTCTTGCCTTGGGATTCTTCCAGTTTTGGAAGTGCAGATCAAGAACTCATTTTCTCTACGTGTTTGTGTCCTTAGTTCTGTCACCGCGCAAGAGGAGCTACAACTTGGCGTTCCGCATTTTGTAGCTGAAGGCCTTCGGCCGAATGTTCAGAGCTAGTACATTGGTTAGAGACTTGAGTAGTTCGGATCTACACCTGCGGGTGATTGCCGATGCTCAGAGCCAGTTACGAGTTAGATACCTGAACAGTTCCCCCTTACACCTTCGAGTGATTGTTCCTGATTGTACTCCTTCGGGATTTTTCCCCTGAATGCCAAAGTGAAGTTTTGCTACTTCGAGTAAGCCTTGGTTGTAAATTCAGATTACGCTGCAGCAGGTGCCCTCGGGGCAAACCCGTGTAGTATTTCTGGGAATGACAAGTGCCTAAGAATTCAAACTCTTCAATAGATTGTTATAGTGTGCTACTGGATCGTTTCTCATTTGAGTCTCTCAGTTGGACCTGTGTTCTCTGCGCGTTTTGTGAGTTGAGTGTGTTGTTCACCGCGTGTGAGTGACTTCGATCCGAAGTAGGAAGTCCAATCCGGGTTCCCTATGCTAGCAGAAACTAGTGGAAGGGTTATAAAAGCCGGAGTTGGGAGTCACTACCCGCAGATTTGCTGAAGTGTATCCGTGAGAGACTTTCTCCCTGAAATCTTAAATAGAGGTCTTAACCAACCTTTGAGATGTGTTTCTATAGTTGCAGTTCTGTGTGTGTGTGTGTGTGTGTTGAGTGAACTACGCTGCACTTTGCGACCTCCGAGTGAACACTTGCAGTATTTCTGGGAGTGACAGTCGCCTGAGAATTCAAACTCTTCAATAGTCTGTTAAATGTGACACTTTGTACTCTGTGTGTTGCCTCTGTCCTTATGGGTTCGACCTTTCTACCACTATATTGCAGTTTTAGCCTTTGGTGGGTTATTACAATCTAGGACTTCTCTAATACTTGGATAGTCTCTGTTAGGCTAGAATATGTATGCCAGGCTCCTGGCGGCAGAAAGCGGTGACCAAGTAGAAGTCAAATCCAAAATTCTTGAAAAGTGGAATATGGAGATTTTTGGTGGCAGCTAGGATTTTCGAAAGGATCACAGCCATCGCAGTTTGATTTGGAAATTTTAGTTTTTAAATGCTCTTGGGTATCATGTATTGGATATTTCCTTTCGTTTTCTTATGAGACTTGCATCTTTTTTGCAGCACTTGCTTTTTATATGTGTAACCTTAGGCCTGGGTTCTTGCTAGTTTTGTGAGTGCAATAGGGCCAAATTTGTAAATTTGTGATAGTAAGTCTCGGGATCCAGTGGAAGATTTGTGATAAATGAATTCTAGTATGTAGTGGAAGGATCTCCTCATGATCTTGTTTACATGTATAATGTGTGTGTGAGATAGTCGCAGTTAGGATTGGGTAGTATCACGTGGAGTGCTCCGGGTAGGAGAAGTTTGGATATATGCCAGTTCGATCTTTTGATGAGGTTCCATAGTAGTCGAGCAGGGTACTTCCAGACATGGCATGAGGCTTCCACTTATCCTATACTGTAATATTTTCATTCTGAGTCTTGATCTGAATGTCTTTGTAGTTGTTGGTTGGGGTGTGTGGGGGTCTGTTGCGTAACGTATTGGTCATGATCTAACAGCCCTGAACATACCTTGGAACGGCACATCTTGTTTTAGTTTTTCTTTGTAATTTTCATATTGGTTCTTCCGTCACTTCAATTGCTGGAAGGTTAGGAAATTCCTACAAGAATACATCCTACCAGAAGATTAACGGCGCCCTCTGATATAGGGGTAAACTTTTATTTTGTCACTTGTTACATTTGTGGATCCTTGGTGTAGAAAAAGCTAACAAGATCCTACCTCAACATCTACATCCAATTTTTGGAGTACCATTTGTGAGATTTTAATCTCTGATCATGGGTCGTAATTTGGGGTTTATTGTCGATAAACACCACGTCTTGAATCTCATGCTTCTCCTTCTACTTCATAGGATCTCCGGAACAGACATTTGAGTCTCTATTAGTGAGGTTTTCGCCGAAAAACTTGTTAATTGAATGTTTGGAACAATATCGTGTTCCGACATGCAAACCGTGATACGAAAGTGGTAACTTTGGGTAAGTCTTGGTTATGCTTGAAGCTTCTAGTAGTTGATGCAAAGTGAATGAGCAAAATCGAACAATGAATAAGTGAAGTATAAGGACAAATTTTGAGTACAGTTGATCAAGTTGGAAACTAAAGACTGAGATGGAGATTGGGAGATATCAACTCCATCTACATGTCGTTTTTCTTTAAAGATTTTTGTACCTTAAGATGTGTCAATATACTATGTACCGTATGAGGGTTTGACGACTTTGATTCCTTCTAATATTTGTCCGTTATAAGTCTAAGTCTAAGTCCGTTATAAGGAATACATGATAAGTAGGGGACTTGAAGAAAAGCTAAGTGTGAGAAACACATTGCAAGAGAGAATCATATGTGAGGAAGGGTTTATATTGTTGGGTAAACAAGATTGAAATTATCTAAAGATGTGAGAAAAGAAAAGTACTAGGACATTTGATATTGGTTACATACTCTACCTTCATTGAGTAGTTTGCGGGAACTAGTCTTTCATCACCACATTCTTGTGTTCGTTTGTGTCTGTTACATGTGATTTCTGTTGGTTTTGGGATGAAAATTCCTTCACGCCCCGTTCTTGATTATTGTGCTTCCATCAATTGTTGAGCAACTTCACTGTACTTAGGCCAAGCAGTTCTGGAGCAGTTTTGTTCGGTTTGTTTAATTTTGTTCACAGACAATCACGTGATAGGATCATACATCTCACCCTGTAGTGTACCTTGTCGGGAGAGCTTAGAGCCTGAGATCTACACGTGATATAGAAACAACCTTTGCCGATGTACTGTCTAACGTGATGCTAGGATGTGGCCCACGACTTGATTATTGCGATCTACTATTTACTGGAAGTATCATGAGCGTTCGGTATACATGCGAACACTGTGATTCCAGTTGTAGATATATCCAAAATTGCACCAGTAGAGCATAGACACGGCGTTACACCACAAGGTCCAAAAGGTTGAAGGATAGGGGTGGAACGCTGAGGAGTTGAAGATTGAGAGAGGATACGAAGAGCGATAATACTACGAAATTTGGAAGAGAATCATCGTACATGCTTATGATTGAAAGTTAAATCGTGGAGTAGTGGTATGGTACTGTATACATTGACGAGAATCTACGTTTGAAATGTCGAATTGCAAAACTGCAGGGGACATCTCATCCGACGAATTCACAGGAAAGGGTAGTCACTGAAGGGATTGGAGAAGCCGATTGTCCAATTTGTTGAAACAATTACTTCACTAGGTTTGAGGAATTTAACTAAGCTCACATTGAAAAAACAACTCATCACATCAGGCTTTCCTTCACATCGAAGATCTTGGCTTGTGGAAATACATGCAGGTGAGAAAAATATACTTTTCTCAAATGTCGAGAGAACTGGTCTAGAAGTGGGTATGAAAAGAATCATATTTAAGACATGATTCTTCTGAATTGCACTTACGTGCCATTAATAAGCTTCTGGACACAGTATACTTAATTGTGAAGTCTTATAAGCCCAGCCTTAGAAGAAGCTTCTAAAACTGGGGAAATTTGTAGATAAACCAAAGGCCAATTTAAAACAAATTATTTAAATCTTGCAGACAATCCTAGAATTCTCAAAATTAGACTTGAATGACTAGTAGCAAATAATTCTTAACTGGAATAGAGAAACCTGGAAGATTGCAACGTTTATTAATCGTGAGGCCTCTGAAGTTTACTTAACAGGTACAAACAGTCTCCCATGGAATCTCATGCACCACCCTCAGATTCCCACGTGTCCGAGTGGGTATAAGTAGCAATGAAAGTGAGCATTGGATTCAAACAAGCCAGTTCTCTCTCACCCATTCCTTGACGATGGCAAGCTCATCAGCTTCTGGTGAAGACCACAGCCTCCATCTGGTTCACCTCCACAGCTTTTATGTAGAGCGACAACAAGACTCTAGACTGACAGAAATGAGTTTAGAGTGTTGACACTAGAGGATTTAGCATCTGTTTGACTTAATTGACTCTACCAAATTGTTGGCGGTCTTTTTTGATAGAAGATTTCAGATCTCTTGCCTGATCACACACACTTGAATTTGGCTGCTCCAATGTTGTCTGATTCTCTTTATTCGTGAATCTTGTCTTGCAGCTACACATCTGAAAAGGGCGTTCTCGATGAAGGCCGTAATCATCATGTTGCTCCTCACGACCTTGGCATTCCGCCATTCTCAGGCTTCATCCAAGGGAGCCACCAAGCTGGACGTCACGTTGAAGGACGCCGAGGACACCTACAGCTTCCCGCTGGCATCCGCTGAATCTGATGCTGCTCTCAAGGCTACGACAGAGAAGATCGTCGAGGGACTGAAGACTGTCACAGATATGTCGGATCAGCTCAGAGTAGCGACCCAGAAGATCAACATCTTCAACGCTCCTCAGCAGGGAGCAGTGATCGCCAACGGATTTGCAGTCATCATTCAGAAGGTGTCTGAGGGAATCGTCAGGGTGGACCGAGTCACGTCAGGTCCCCTTCCAGACGCTGATGCACAGCTCGTCGTGGACGCCCTGACGACATTCGTGCAGGTCCACCAGGCCTTGCTGAATGTGGTGATCGGCAAGCACGGCATTCTCACGATGATTCCGTTCTTCGAGCCTATCAGAATGGCACTTGTGAGTCTGGAGGCTGTCATCGATAGGTTGGCGTTCGACCTGATTGCTCTAATTCCTACTCAAAAATCCTCCGCAACAATTCAGTTCCAGAAGCTGGACGTCACGTTGAAAGACGCCGAGGACACCTACAGCTTCCCACTGGCATCCGCTGAATCTGATGCTGCTCTCACGGCCACCACAGAGAAGATCGTCGAGGGACTGAAGACTGTCACGGACATGTCGGATCAGCTCAGAGTAGCGACCCAGAAGATCAACATCTTCAACGCTCCTCAGCAGGGAGCAGTGATTGCCAGCGGATTTGCAACCATCATTCAGAAGGTGTCTGAGGGAATCGTCAGAGTGGACCGAGTCACGTCAGGTCCCCTTCCGGACGCTGACGCCCAGCTCGTAGTGGACGCCCTGACGACATTCGTGCAGGTCCACCAGGCCTTGCTGAATGTGGTGATTGGCAAGCACGGCATCCTCACGATGATTCCGTTCTTCGAGCCTATCAGAATGGCACTTGTGAGTCTGGAAGCTGTCATCGACAGGTTGGCGTTCGACCTGATTGCGCTTATTCCTACTCAGAAATCGTCGGCAACAATCCAGTTCCAGAAGCTGGACGTCACATTGAAAGACGCCGAGGACACCTACAGCTTCCCGCTGGCATCCGCTGAATCTGATGCTGCTCTCACTGCCACCACAGAGAAGATCGTCGAGGGACTGAAGACTGTCACGGACATGTCGGATCAGCTCAGAGTTGCGACCCAGAAGATCAACATCTTCAATGCTCCTCAGCAAGGAGCGGTGATCGCCAGTGGATTTGCAGTCATCATTCAGAAGGTTTCTGAGGGAATCGTGAGGGTGGACCGAGTCACTTCAGGTCCGCTTCCCGACGCTGATGCCCAGCTCGTCGTCAACGCTCTCACGACGTTCGTGCAGGTCCACCAGGCCTTGCTGAATGTGGTGATTGGCAAGCACGGCATTCTCACGATGATTCCGTTCTTCGAGCCTATCAGAATGGCACTTGTGAGTCTGGAAGCTGTCATCGACAGGTTGGCGTTCGACCTGATTGCTCTAATTCCTACTCAGAAATCGTCGGCGACAATTCAGTTCCAGAAGCTGGACGTCACATTGAAAGACGCCGAGGAGACCTACAGCTTCCCGCTGGCATCCGCTGAATCTGATGCTGCTCTCACCGCCACCACAGAGAAGATTGTCGAGGGACTGAAGACTGTCACAGATATGTCGGATCAGCTCAGAGTTGCGACCCAGAAGATCAACATCTTCAATGCTCCTCAGCAAGGAGCGGTTATCGCCAGCGGATTTGCAACCATCATTCAGAAGGTCTCTGAGGGAATCGTCAGGGTGGACCGAGTCACTTCAGGTCCGCTTCCCGATGCTGATGCACAACTCGTAGTGGACGCCCTGACGACGTTCGTGCAGGTCCACCAGGCCTTGCTGAATGTGGTGATTGGCAAGCACGGCATTCTCACGATGATTCCGTTCTTCGAGCCCATCAGAATGGCACTTGTGAGTCTGGAGGCTGTCATCGATAGGTTGGCGTTCGACTTGATTGCTCTTATTCCTACTCAGAAATCCTCCGCAACAATTCAGTTCCAGAAGCTGGACGTCACGTTGAGAGACGCCGAGGACACCTACAGCTTCCCGCTGGCATCCGCTGAATCTGATGCTGCTCTCATGGCTACGACAGAGAAGATCGTCGAGGGACTGAAGACTGTCACAGACATGTCGGATCAGCTCAGAGTTGCGACCCAGAAGATCAACATCTTCAACGCTCCCCAGCAGGGAGCGGTGATCGCCAGCGGATTTGCAACCATCATTCAGAAGGTTTCTGAGGGAATCGTGAGGGTGGACCAAGTCACGTCAGGTCCCCTTCCGGACGCTGATGCCCAGCTCGTCGTCGACGCCTTGACTACATTCGTGCAGGTCCACCAGGCCTTGCTGAATGTGGTGATCGGCAAGCACGGCATTATCACGATGATTCCGTTTTTCGAGCCCATCAGATATGCTCTTGTGAGTCTGGAAGTTGTCATCGACAGGTTGGCGTTCGACCTGATTGCTCTAATTCCTACTCAGAAATCGTCGGCAACAATCCAGTTTCAAAAGCTGGACGTCACGCTGAAAGACGCCGAGGACACCTACAGCTTTCCTCTTGCATCAAAAACTGATGTTCAGTCAGAGAGTCTGAGAAAGGAAGTGATTCAGAACGGAAAGATATCGTCCATATCATACTTGGCAATATGATTCAAAGACTTTTAACCAAGTAGTAGCTGAGTATCTGAACTCCTGATATACGCAGGGAAATTTTGTTGGACGGTTTTCTAAATTCTTTGAGGATGGTTGTGCAGTATAGAGTGATAATCTGTGAGTTTGTGCCTAGAGGGGGATATTGTTATTTAGGCAGCTGATGTTAGTTTCTGCAAGGGAATACAGAAATTGGAATGATACGCAGATCGGTTTACTTTGACGGCCACTCTGAGGATTGTACTTATCTTGTAGAAGGTTTCAACTTCACAGCGATGGTATGGTTCTCCATGAATGCTTTCATGAATCGCGACTCTTTGAAGAGTCCATACCATTGATGTAACCATGTTCCTGCAAGATACACCATTCAATAAAATCTTAAAGCCTGACTGAAAGAGAAGGCCCCCTTTGAGGAATTGGTATGATGATTGCAGTGCAAGTGAAGATGACGTGCTCAATTTGTTCTAGCTATGAATGAGTGTGATTTGGGATGAAGTGGCATAGTATAGTAACTGTGTGTTCTTAGTTTTTGTATCCTGGAGTTATATCACAGCAGGTCTTAAAACAAAATTCGGTAAGCTACTTAAAGTTTGGCTGCCCCGGTACGTGGTTAATACCACTTATCAAGTCTAAGAGGGTGACATACTCTCACTTTTCCCCATGTGAAGAGCCTCATTTTCAATGTCTATTATAACCGAAATTATTGTATGATTTCTGATCAAAGTACCGATAGTTTGCAGTAGTTATTTTCTTGATGGTACTTCATCGGAACCTAATTTGCTTGATGAGAATTCGTTTGATACGTCTTACCCATCGAGGTCACATCTTGCTAAAATTCTAGGACTTGTTACTATACACATATCATGCGAGAGGAACTTCAAACTTCACTTTTTGCTCCTCATTGCAATGGTTTCACATGACGATCGATGCTTCGACTTTGTTCATGAATTAGAGCAACCTCGATGAAGAAAAGTTGGTCTTCATGAACAACTACAAGTAAACCGGAGATAGAGAATTGAAGCCAACACACCATACTATTACTGCTTATGAAGTTGAAATTATAGTAACTTCAGAGATTGAAGAGAGCACAGTGCACTCAAATTATAGGTAGATAGAAGTACTGATGAGAGCTTGATATTAACAACAGAGCTCAAGTAGACGTCCAACGCCAATATCGCTGCGATAGAGTTGCATTACCTGCATCGTCTGTTGATACTAGAACATGTGTGACCAGTATTGTCCATGGGGTACTTTAGGGTAAAAGTCTTTTGAAGCCAACTTAGAGGAGTTTTTGAAGATGACTATCAAGCTTGCAAATTCCGGCGACAAGGAAGAGCTCAGCCATTAGAGTAAAGTAATCATTCTCAATCTACTTCCAGAGGAATACACGGAGGTGAAATCAACAATCAAGTACGGAGGTCATCTATCACCTTAGATGAAGTGATATCTGGGCTAAAATCCAAAGACTTGGAAATGAAAGCAGATAAGAATAACTTCGGTGATGGCATAAATCACATGGCTCGTGGCAAATAGTAGTGCAAGAATATTGATGGAAGGAAATTGAAGTCCAAGAATCATGACAAATCACCTACAAATACCAATAACTCGAGATCAATTCCAACGCCGACAAGAAGTGATTCTATTGCAACAAGATGGGTCACATCAAGAAGAATTATTACTCATGGATTAAGAAGAACAAGGAGAATCAAGCTAGCACATCTGTGGTACCCCACTTTTGGTATTTTTGAGGAAATTAAAACATTTTTGGAAAACTGTACCGCGGCAGCAGTGTAAATAGCCTTCGGTGCAGCAAAATAGAGTGAAATTGGAAGATCGCAGAGAATCTCGAGAAAACTCGTAGAATCCAGGAGTTGGGTGCAACGTCGGGGACGGACACCACCCTACATGCGGGCTCTAAAGGAATAACCCCTTCGGTGCAAGGCGCGAAATCCGCCTTCGGCGCTGCGCCTTCGGCGCTAGAAGAATCCTTAGATGCTGGTCAATTCCCAAACGCCTCGACTTGGTTAGGGTCTCGTTGAAAAGAACTCAACGCGCTGATTCTAACGAGCCCAAGAACGCCACGAACGGAGGAGGATTCCGGGAGTTATGGAGGTCGCAAGACACGCAGCTTCTCGCCTACGAGTAGGCGAGGAAAGTTTGTCCTATGCGAGGACGAAGGCAGTCCGCCTACGCGTAGGCGAAATAGGGTTTGACGTCGGCGGGATGTCCGCTGCGAATGTCGCCTACTCGTAGGCGGGAAGGATTAAAACCTCTGCGCAGGCGGACGAGCGAAGCTCGCCTACGCACATGCGCTTCGGCGTCGGCGGGAAATGCGCCTTCGGGGTTGGAAATTGTACGGCGCCTTCGGCGCCAGCGCAGCAGCGCGGACGGGCGAGGACCCAACGGAGTAGTAAAATCCGTACGGACCGTACGGACTGTACGGACGGAACGGATGAGTGCGCCTTCAGCCGGACGGGGTTACGGCGACAAGAGCGCCGACGGAGAGGCGAGAGAAATGGACGGACTGGACGGAGTCTGTTGACCGCAGTCATCGCCTTTGGCGCCAGCGCAGCAGCGCGGACGAACATTTGATAGGCGGACGGAATTCGCCTACACGTAGGCGAGCGCCTACGCACAGGCAGATGAAGTTCCGCGCCGGCGGAGATTCCGCCGGGGATTCCGCCTACACAGAAGGGAGTTCAACTTTTGTCCGATGCGCGGACGATCGCCTTCGGCGGAGAGGGATTGGCCAGAGATTAGTATGAACGAGTGTAGCGCGCAAGGCGAGAAATCCGCCTTTGGCGCTGCGCACCCTTGTCCGCGGCGTAGTACGCTAGCGGAGTTCAAATTGCCAATTCGAACGCGTGAGTTAAGTCGGCGTCGGCGGAGCGTGAAGCCGCGCGTGAGAGAGGAGGCCGTTATAGCGCGGAGCCGGCGCGGCCATCAAGTGATTCGACCTTCACGACCGAGAGCCGACCATGACCTTCGACCAGGAGACGGAGGACGCCCCATTCTTGAATTCGCGATTTCAATTTCTAGTGCGAGCTGCGCGCGTCCACCTGCTAGCTGTTAAACCTTCTAGACATCGCCGCGCGGAGGATTACTTGGGGACTGAGAGAGAATTGAGTGCGCGCGATTTGGTATCGATGGAGATTAGAATTTGTAGAGGGAGCAAGAAGCTCGAGCAGAGCAGAGAGAGAGTTGTTGCGCAAGCAAAGTTCAAGAACGCAATGTCAAGATTGAACAGGTTGCGGATGCTGCCGCTCCGGCTTCCACAGAATGGGTTGCGTGCTTTCGAGGAGCGGCTGATTGCAAGAAAGCTTGATTTCTTGCTGTGGGGATGGAATTACATTTGTGTAGACATGGTACGCGAATGGCTGGACGCGGAGCGACAACCTACGCGCGGATTGCGTCCGCACGTAGATCGGTGGACCGTCCACGATTGGGCGCAGGCATTGGGGAGGTGTGCCGGCACCGACAGGTACCTCCTCTTTGATAGTGAGAGCGTCAAGGTGACGAAGCAGGACGAGGCGCAATTTGTGGAATTGTTCAAGCGGGAGAGGTCTACCAAGAACGGGTACAAGACCCGCGACTACAAAGATCGCTTCCGCCGAACTGTAGCGGCGGCGCTGCTGCAATTGCTGCAGCCACACTGCACCTCATACATCACCTTATGGCAGGTTTCTTTTGTGGAGCTCATCTTGGCCGGAGCTCCAGTTCACTAGGCGAGCATCCTGCATAGAGTGATGCGACAGCACGCCTTCGAGGAAAAGGGGGGAACGCTCAATCACCTCTCCCCGTTCTTGATAAACTTCTATCGGCAGAGGAATTGTTTGACCGCGGCGGAGCTCGCTCGCTTTCCGCCATTGTCCGTCGACCATCCCGGGAAGTATGTGCGGGATAACGAGGTCGACACCGATGCAGAGGATTCACTAGCTTCTACTCCGCCGACCCGGCGGGACGATGGAAGAAGCACACCCGCAGCAAGAGTGCCGCGGAAGCGAAGATGGAGAGAGGAACCAGAGGAGGAGCAGCATCGAGAACCCACTGCTCCCATACGACAGCGGCCACTGCACGAAGTGTGCAGCCGGCCGAAGCAGAAGGCGCGCAGGCTTGTGTTACCAGCCAGCAGCGCGGACACGGCAACGATCGCCACGGAGAAGGGAAGTGCGTCACCGGAGATGATCGAGAGAGCGTGGACGTCCGCAGGAGCGGCGGACCACGCTACACCTCCGGCGGACGAGAGGCGGCCTTCGGGCCAGGGGAAGAGGAGACGATCGACGATCGGCAGGCGGATGATGGGGATGTAGCACGGCCACATTCACCCACCGCCTTGGACATTTTAGCGGGGAGCAACGAAGCTGCAGGAGTGCCATCGGCGGCAGCACCCGCAGACCACTCGTAGCCCCACTCGGGCCAGTCGCCAACGCAATCAATGGCGACCGAAATCCTTCCCTCGGATGATGACGAAGGAGGATCCACGGAAGCAATGTCGGGATCGGGAGACACCGAGGAGGAGGAGGAAATCGTTGGAGCGCCGGCGGCGGCGCTCTGTGAGCAGGTAGTACCTCTGCTGAGGTACTTGGATCGCAAATTTGATAAATACGCAGATCCTCTCCAGCCTGGGTCCTACGTCGAGTTAGTGCGCAGGCGGACTCGCACAAAAGTCCACACCAGCAAGCTGCTAGCTCGGTTGGACCGGGAACTGAAGGATTTGCGGGAGAAGCATGAATGCTTGTGGGGACAGTATAATCTCGTGCGGAAGTCGCACACCCACTACGACACATTGAAGAAGGCGAGACTGGAAGAGCTCACCAGGGATGTGGTGAAGACCACAGAAGAACTGATTTCTGAGAAGACTCAGAATCAGGTTCTGTCAGAGGAGCTCGTGCGACAGACGCGGTTGTTGGCGGAGTGTCAGCTCGCACGACAGGCGGATGAGGATTTAATCCGCAGGCTATAGTCGGAGTGCGAGGAATTGAGAGCTCAGCGTGCGGAGGCCGAATCGCAGTTGGTAGTAATTGAAGATGATCGCAGGCGAGAGGCAGATCGCACGAAGGAAGAGATGGCGAGGTGCGTCGCCCACTGTCTCAAGGGCTACGCCCACTGGGAAGTGGCGGCGCAGGAGAAGCTCACACTGCGTGAGTTAGAGCTTCGTGCAGCCGGGTTGTTGGCAGGTGACAGTAGGAGTCGGCGGCGAGTAGCGAAGAAGTTAGATTCTTTTCTGTCGAAGGCGCGGGATACCATGTCCACCCTCGAGGCGGAGGTGTCCGCGGCGTTGCAGCGTTTGGGACTGCGCAGTCGAGCGGAAGACTGGCAGGGTAGGGAGTTAGTGCGCGGCAGTCCGTCGCGCAGGAGGCGAAGCACAGGTTCTGCGGAGTGTAGTGTTGCGTGGTTCCGTGCAGGCGCATAGCATAGTGCAGTGTAGTGTTAGTTAGGACTTAGAAGGTATAAAGTAGTTCAAGGCGTCTTGCCTTGTGTTCTTTCCCAATTTCGGAAGTGCAGATTAGGAACTCATTTTCTCTGCGTGTTTGTGTCCTTAGTTCTGTCACCACGCAAGAGGAGCTACAACTTGGCGTTCCGCATTTTGTAGCTGAAGACCTTCGGCCGAATGTTCAGAGCTAGTACATTGGTTAGAGACTTGAGTAGTTCGGATCTACACCTACGGGTGATTGCCGATGCTTAGAGCCAGTGACTAGTTAGATACTTGAATAGTTTCGCCCCTACACCTTCGAGTGTTTGTTCCTGATTGTACTCCTTCGGGATTTTTCCCCTAAATGCCAAAGTGAAGTTTTGCTACTTCGTGTAAGCCTTGGTTGTAAAATCAGGTTACGCTGCAGCAGGTGCCTTTGGGGTAACCCCTGTAGTATTTCTGGGAATGACAAGTGCCTAAGAATTCAAACTCTTCAATAGACTGTTATGGTGTGTTACTGGAATGTTCCTCAGTGAGTCCTTTAGTGCGGACCTGTGTTCTCTGCGCGTTTTGTGAGTTGAGAGTGTTGTTCACCGCGTATGAGTGACTTCGATCCGAAGTAGGCAGTCCAAACCGGGTTTCCTACGCTAGCAGCAAGCTAGTGGAAGTGTTGTAAAAGCCGGAGTTGGAAGTCACTACCCGCAGCTTCGCTGAGTGAACTCTTGAGAGACCTTCCCCCTGAAATCTTGAGTAGAGGTCCTAACGGATCTCTGGGTTGAGTTTCTGTAGTTTCAGGTGTGCGTGTGTGTGTGTGTGTGTGTGTGTTACGCTGCACTGTGCGACCTCTGAGTGCGCTCCGAGTAAACACTTGCAGTATTTCTGGGAGTGACAGTCGCCTAAGAATTCAAACTCCTCAATAGTCTGTTAAAACGTGACACTTTGTACCCTGTGTGTTCCTCTGTCCTTGTGGGTTCGACCTTTCTACCACTATATTGCAGTTTTAGCCTTTAGTGGGTTATTACATAGACAAAGGTCACCAAGATTCAAGAAACTTTGATGATGGCTACAACGACGGCAAAGTTTTTGTGCCTTCAAGAAATCTCAAGGCCTCTGATTGGATACTTGACTCTGGTTGCACTTATCATATAACACACAACAAGCATTGACTGTCTGACTACATAAAACTCGATGAAGAGAAATTAATAATGGGTAACAACCATTCTTATTCTATTGCTAGTATAGGATGTATTAGCATTAAGATGGTTGATGGTGTTATAATTCTTGAAAATGTTTGATATGTACTTGAACTGTCGTAGGAACCTGATCTCTATTTGCATTTTTGATGACTTGAATAATACAAACAAGATAGAGCAAGGCTCTATGTACATTTCAAAATGTGTTATTGTTTTGAAGGTTATCAGGATAGCCGGTCTCTATTATCCCATCGTAGAGACTCTCCATGGAAATGTGTCAGTTGCCAATATCAAAAGTGATAGCAAAGCTACACTTTGGCACCGAAGTCTCGGCCATATAAGTGATTAGTTACTACAACATACGAGCAACCAGAATCTTTTAGGAAAAGACAAAGTCAACAAACTTGATTTATCCAAGCTTTGCATTTTGGCAAAACAACACAGGCACAATTTCCAATCAAAAAACACACGTCTACACAAGTTCTTACGTACATTCACTCAGATTTGTGAGGATACTCAAGGACAGCAACACATGGTGGTAACTTCTATTTCTTATCTATCATTGATGACTTCTTTAGAAAATTTTGGATATATTTGTTGAAACTCAGAAATCAAGCTTCTGAGAAATTTAAAGAATGGAATATTTTGATTGAGAATCTAACTGATACAAAGATTACAAATTTAAGAACGGATAATGGTCTGGACTTTTGTTATGCTGAGTTTGATTAGTTTCGTGCCAATGATGGTAATAAAAGACATAAATCTGTGAGACTATTCCCTTAGCAAAACAAAGTTGCCGAGAGAATAAACAACTTATTATTGAACAAGATAAGAAGCATGAGATTCAATTCCAAATTGACTAAGTCTTTCCGATATCAGGCAATGATCACCGCTGCATATCTTGTGAACATATGTACTTCAAGTGCCATTAAGTTTGAGACACCAGAAGAAAAATGGAGTTTTAAGCCATTCAATATTAATCACTTTCTCCGTCGCAATCGTCGCCGTGTCCGCACTGTCGGCTGGTAACACCAGTCTGCGTGCCTTCTGCTTCGGCCGGCTGTATGACTCGTACAGCGGCCGCGGTCGAATGGGAGCAGAGGGTTCTTGATGCTGCTCCTCTTCGGACTCTTCTCTCCATCGCCGCTTCCGCGGCACTCGTGCTGCAGGAGTGTTTCTCCCTTCGTCCCTCCGCCTTGATGGGGTAGAAGTCGGTGACTCCTCTGCATCAGTGTCGACCTCATTCTCCCGCACATACTTCCCGGGATGGTCGACGGACAATGGCGGAAAATGCTCAAGCTCCGCCGCTGTCAAACAATTCCGCTGTCGATAAAAATTGATGAGGAAAGGAGAAAGATGGTTTAGAGTTCCCCCCTTCTCCTCAAAAGCGTGCTGTCGCATCACCCTGTGCAGGATGCTCGCCCAGTGAATTGGAGTTCCCTCGATGACACACTCCACAAAAGAGACCTGCCACAATGTGATGTAGCAGGCGCGGTGTGGCTGCAGCAATTGCATCAGCGCCGCGGACAAAGTCCGGCGAAATCGATCCTTGTAATCACGGGTCCTGTACCCATTCTTGGTAGACCTCCCGGTCTTGAATAGCTCCACAAATTGCGCCTCTTCCTGCTTGGTCACCTTGATGCTCTCACTGTCGAAAAGGAGATGCCCTGGCATGCCAGCACATCTTCCCAACGCCTGCGCCCAATCTTGGACTGTCCACCGATCAACATGCGGACGCAATCCGCGCGAGGGTGGTCCCTGTGGCTCTAGCCACTCGCGCACCATATTCGCACAGATGTAGTTCCATCCCCATAGCAAGAAATCGAGCTTTCTTGCTATTAAGCGCTCCTCGAAAGCGCGCAGCCCGTTCTGTGGTAGGCGAAGTGGCACCATCCGCAATCTGCCCGGTCTCGTCATTGCGTTCCTGGGGTTCGCTCGCCCGCTCATTCTACTTCCGCACCGCCCGAGCTCCTTTCTCTCTCGGCAAACTCTAATCGCCCTCAATTCCAAATCACGCGCATTCACTTCTCCCTCAATCAACAAGAAATCTCCTGTGCGGCGACGTCGAGAATGTTTAGCAGCCAGCAGATGGATGCGCGCAGCGCGCACAAGAGATTGGAATCGCGAATTCAAGAATGGGACGTTCTCCGCCGCCCGGTCGAAGGTCATGGTCGGCTCTTGCTCGTGAAGAACGTCTCACTTGATGGCCGCGCCGGCTCTACGCTGGAACGGTCTTCGCTCTCACGCGCGGCTTCACGCTCCGCCGTCGTCGATTAAACTCTCACGCTCGAATTGGCGGATTTGAACTCCGCGAGCGTATTACCCCGCGGACATGGGGGCGTAGCGCCGAAGGCGAGTTTTCCGCCTTGCGCGGTACACTTGTTCGTACCGCCCCTCGGCCAATCCCCCTCTGCCTTGACGCGTGTGTCCGCATGTCGGACAAAAGTTCAACTCCTGCCTGTGCGCAGGCAGACTCCTCGGCGGATTCTCCGCCGGCGCGGAACTTCATTCTCCTGTGCACAGGCGCTCGCTTGTGCGCAGGCGAATTCCGTGCGCGGCGTAGCGCTGGCGCGGAAGGCGTTGACCGTGGTCAGCCGTCTCCGTCCAGTCTGTCCGTTCCTTGTCTCTTCGTCGGCGCTTCCGCCGCCGCAACTCCGTCCGTCCAAGAGCGCATCCACCCGTCCCGTCCGCATGGTCCGTACAGATTTGATTACTCTGACGGCTCTTCCGCCGTACGCGGCGCTGCGCTGGCGCGGAAGGCGCCGTATACTTTCTACCTCACAAGGCGCATTTCTAGGGCCCAAGGCGGATTTTCCGCCGACGCCGAAGCGCCTGTGCACAGGCGAACGCCTGTGCGTAGGCGGACTTCGCGCCTCCCCAAACCCTACTTCGCCTGTGCACAGGCGAACGCCTTCCTCCGCGCATAGGACAAAACTTGATTCCCCCTTCCGCGTAGGCGGAATTCCCGCCGGTGGCGAACTCCTTCCGCCGAAGGCGACCGTCTCCGTATCTTCCAATAGTGATAGCTCCCTAAGTCCTCATCCGTTCCAAGCGTTCTTGGACTCGTTGGAATCAGTGCGTTGAGCTCTTTCCAACGAGACCCTAACTTGGTCAAGGCGCCCGAGGGTTGACCTAATTATGGAGGATTTTCCCTACCGCCGCGGACGCAACCTCCGACGGCGGGTTTTGCGCCTTGCGTCGTAGGGGTCCTAACTGCAGAGCTCGCAGGGAGGGTGGTGCCTGTCCTTACTGCTGCACCCCAAATCCTAGATTCTACAAGATCCCTCGAGAATCCCCGCGATCTTCCGGATTCACTCCGTTTTGATGTACCGAAGGCTATTTACAATGCTGCCAGGTTTGATCTTTTTATCGTATCTCTCCTTTCGGCGGAGCTGGATTTTCCTGGTGCGATCTTCGGCGTCTCGTCTCCTCTCATCCAGCAGCGTGACCTCCTGTAACCTGTAGAGCTGACTCTCCTCTGCGCCCATCCTCTGCAAATCCAACGTTCGTTGGGTGGGTACTTCAAATTCGATCGGGAGGATCGGGTGTTGCCCATACACCAGAAAGTATGGTGTCTGTTTGGTCGTGATCTTCTCAACTGTCCGGTACGCCCATAGAGCGGCTGCTAGCTTCGTATCCCAGTCGTGAGCGTGATTCACCGTGACCTTGAGTAGTATTTTACACAGCTGACCATTGGACTTCTCCGTCAGTCCATTCGCCTTGGGATTGTATGGAGTAGTCTTCCGGTGCTTGATGTGGAAATACCGTGTAAGATCTTCGATGATCTGATTCAAAAAATGCGTGCCCCGGTCGCTGACTAGCTCTAAGGGACATCCGTAGCGTGTGATAATCGACTCAAACAAGAAGGCTGCCACTGTGGCAGCATCATCCCTTCTGGTGGCCCTGGCCTCTACCATTTTGGTGGCGTAGTCCGTTGCTACCAGAATGTAGCGCCTTCGTGTGCTTCTAGTCACTGGTTGTATCGGCCCTACAAAATCAATGCCCCACTTTTCGAAAGGTGCTAGAGGCATGATGGGAGTCAGGGGCCAGCGTGTTGTAGGCGTCGGTCTCCCCGTCCTCTGGCAACTGTCGCACTTGCGGATGTAATCGAGAACATCCTTAAACATGGTCGGCCACCAATACCCCGCATTTAGAATCTTTGTGACCGTGTTCCTGGTGGCATAGTGTCCACCCGCCTCCTCTGTATGCATCGCACTCACTATTCTTGGTACCTCTGATTCCTCCAGGCATCTGCATAAGCGCTCATCTGCCATCTTCTTGAACAAAACCCCCTGCTGGAGTTGGTACGGGCCTGCCTTATGAATAAAGACAGTTCGCTGTTCCAAATCCATGCCTTCGGGACACTGGAGGGTTAGCAGATATCGATACAGGTCGGCATAGCGGGACTCGTGTCCTGCAGACAACTGAAATAACTCTTCATCTGGAAAATCGTCCACCAATTCCTCCTCTGTCGGCTGGGTCCATAATCGGGACAAGTAATCCGCATTTTCGTGGTGCACCCCTTTCCTGGTCTGGACTGTGTAGGTGAACTCTTGTAGTAACAACACCCACCTGGCGATCCGACCGGATAGGTCGGCTTTCTTGACTAGGTGTTGCAATGCGTAGTGGTCCACATGGAACACAAACTCGTAGCAGATTAGGTAGTGACGGAACTTTTTACAGGAGTACACCATCCCCAACGCTTCTCTCTCCGTCGTGGTGTACTTCCGCTCTGCTAGAGACAGCTGTCGGCTCGCGAAGTAGATCGGGTAGTCCTTTTTGTTGTCATCCTTTTGACTCAGTACTACACCGATGGCGAACGCCGATGTGTCAACGTAAACATGGAATGGTCGATTCCAGTCTGGACTCCTTAGTACGGGAGCAGTCGTGAGTTTCGCTTTAAGAGTCTCAAATGCTGACTGCTGGTTCGCACCCCAAGCATAAGGCTCGTCCTTCTTCAACAACTTGGTCAGGTCCGCCGCCAGTATTGCATACAGGTGTATGAATCTTCGGTAGTAGCCCACATGACCCAGGAATGCTCGCAGCTCTCTTAGATTCGTGGGTGGCTCAAGCTCGAGTATAACCTTGACCTTCTCGACGTCCACCGCAATGCCGTCTGCCGAGACCCGATGACCCAACAAGATCCCACTAGTCATAAAGAAAAAGCACTTCTCGGGATGCAGTGATAAACTGCTCTCTCTACATTTATCGAAGGTCTGCTTCAAGTGACTTAGGTGTTCAGACCGCTTCCCAAAGACACAGAAGTCATCTATGAATATTTCCAGGAACTTCCTCAGTTGTTCCTGAAAGATATTGGTCATCATCCGTTGAAAGGTGGCAGGCGCGTTGCACAGACCGAAGGGCATCTTGTGGTATGCGTAAGTTTCCCAGTCGGTTGTGAACGTAGTTTTATCCTTGTCCTGTTCACGGATAGACACCTGATTGTAACCTGAGAACCCATCCAGGAAGCTATAACATTCATGTCCTGCGACATGGTCTAGAATGGCATCCGTGAATGGTAACGGGTGATGATCCTTGCGTGTTGCTGCATTCAACTTCCGGAAATCCTGACACACTCGTATCTTACCCGTCAACTTCTTGGGTACGATAACAATCGGCGACACCCACTCACTGCTGAGCACAGGGTAAATAATACCAGCACTCAAGTACTTATCTATCTCCTCCTTAACTAGCAAGGAGTATTTTGGGTTGAGGCGATACTGGCGCTGTCGTATGGGTACTTAGCCGTCCAGTAAATCGATACGGTGTTCCCCATACCGTGCAGGTATCCCCTTCATGTCTTCGATCTTCCAGGCGAAGACGTCGACATAATGGCTAAGGAATGCCTGTACTTTCCTTAGCTCGTCTCCTCTCACTGCGCTTGATACCTTCAAGCACTTGTCGGGACTGAGTTGTACTTCGTGACAGTCACTAGGGTCGACAATGCCCTCGGTGTGACTCGTCTCACTCCTTCCCAGTCCCACCGTTAATTGCTATTCGTCTTCCGGCTGAATAGCTTCCGGCTCTTCTTCTTCTCCCACCGAACAGCAGGCAACGAATCCCACGAAATAATCGGATTCGGTACCACTGGAATCCGATCGCGCGGTCGACTCACTGTCCTCGCCCGATGTGTAACCTGCACTTGTCGATGGGGTCTCTCCTTCGTGTCTGACCCTATTCCAGGGCACCGTAATGGTTTTGGTCGGTTCCGAAGGATGGGGAAACTTAAGGTGATGCCTTCGCCAATCACATCTGACTTGTGCGCCATATAGCCATGGTCGCCCGAGCAGAACGTCATAGCCCTGCTTCATCATCGGTTGAAGGATGATATACGTCAACCGAAAGTCCGCACCCCCGATGATTGTCTTGACATTGCGCAGCATACCTGCAGGCATTCTCCGCGTCTGATCCGCTAATCTCAACACACGCTTCGAGGGTTCGTATTGACTGAACCCCAAGGCTCTCGCTGTATCCTCCGTCATTATGTTGACTCCTGATCCAGAGTCGATTGGCACCCTGCGTACACAACACCCTGCTATTTCCACATCGATCTCGGGTGGCCCTTGGTCTTCGCTCTCCACTTGATATACTTGAGAGGATGTGGATGCGCGCGGCTTCCGCGGATGCCGTAGCGAAAGCATCAACATTCTCCGATACGTCTTATTGTCCTCCAAGAGCTGCTTGAACGTGATGTTCACTTTTCGACTCCCGAGATCTTCGACCAAGTCATAGTGGGCGCGTTGGGTCGCCGGGGTCGGCGACGCTCTGCGAGGTTCCACGGTGGCTGCCAACTTCGCCCCAAGGGAGGATGTCAAGTCTGGCCGCAGTGGGTCCTTTTGAGCGCGGATCGCTTCCTTCAACAGGTTGGTTACCTCGTTGCGGATATCTGGAGCATAGTCCCGTTTCAGTAGCCGCACTGGCTCGTCCTCGACTGCTGTCTGGGGGCGCACCGCTGGTGCCTCTCGCGTAGCCGAAGACTTCCGAGCAGGTCGCAAGTCGGACTTGCTGGATATCTTCTCCTTCCCTTTTCCCGTCCGGTCGTCGGTTCTCCGTTCGTGCTTGCGAGTGTCACGCTCTTGCTCCTTCGATTTCTTGGAACTACGAGTTTCGACCCGTGCGCACATAACCTCTTCAGCCGGCCATTCTTCGTCTTCGTCATCCCCGTTCGAACCTACTTCGACCTGGTTAACTTGGACGTCCTCCTTGGCAGGAGTATTCACAAATCGTACCGCTGGCCGAGGGACTGGTGGCTGATCACACTCTGGCGCAGTATGCCCGATCTTCTTGCAATTACTACATGTCGGAGCATAATCGTTTCGCCTTTTTGGATGGGGACACTGCGGTGAGAAGTGCCCAACTTCCCCGCAATTATAACAAGCTCGCGGTGGCGGTGGGTCAAACGTCCCTGGAGGTGCCCTCCGCCTCACGGGTACTGTAGTGGCCCGATCCACCGGAATATATCGTGGGACTTGCATTGCTGAAACTGCAGGAGGGGTAGGAACCGACTGGACGGCGTAGGCTGTCTCTTCGCTAGCCTCTCCATAGTACTGAGGGTGCTCTCCATAGTACGGTTGTGCCCACTCTACTGCGTTGACTGGATATGACGGACGGGTGGTAAGGCACTCGGTGTTTGCATGTCCCACCGCCCCGCACGTAGTACACCATAAGTTCGCTCGCACTCTCCCGGGTGATTTTCGGCGATCATGCCCGCCTACCACTTGAACCTTGAGATCGGCGAAGTCCTTCACAAGGGTCTCCATCTTCGAGGCCATGTCTCCCGGCGCTCTGTCCGTAGTCACTCGTCGGGTGCCCTTTTTCTTCGCTGACCCATGCTTCTTCCTCTTCTTCTCCTCCTCCGACGATGAGGTTTCCTCTTCTTCGGATGAGGAACGGTTCTCGTCCGAAGACGATTCCTCCGATGACGGAGTTGTACCTCTACGTCGTCTTCGCCCTCCCTTCGGTTTTCGCTCCTTCGACTCCCGTCTCTCTCTCCCTCTTCGGTTGAGAGTGGAAGTTTCGAAGGCTTCTGCCGATGCAATCACATCCTCAATAGTGTCGCACTTGCTGCGTCGGCAAAAAGTCTCCATCTCCCGAGTTAAACCGGTCACGTACCAATCCACAGCTTGTTGTACTGAGAAAGGGGACCCTGGTCCTGTTTTCGGTATTCTGTCAAGGAGGTCCAGAAATCTCTCAGTGTAGTCACGCAGACTCTCCTTCTTCTCTCGCTGCAAATTACGTAACTTTGTCAAAACCCGGCTGTCGTAGCCGAGCTCGCGAAAGCGGCGGAGGAACTTCTCCTTCAGCTGGGCCCATGTTGTCAACCCAGTCGGATCGATGCTCTCGTGATTGTACCAACTCCTCGCTTTCTTCCGCAGAAGGCTTGGAAAGATCCTTAGTCGGTCGTCGTCTGCGATCTCGCGATTGGCAATAGACACCGACTCGAACAACTTGATGTATGAATCTGCATCGTCGTCATCCCCACTCCCTTTGTACTTCGGGTAGGAATGTTTAGTAATCGGCTGAGGTAGCCGCACATTGGCTTGTCCGTCCGCCATCGGTGTGTCTGTCGACGGTTCTCGGGCGGTCGGTTCTACTTCACGAGGCGGGTCCGTGCAAGGAATATCTAGTAGAACTGTAAGCACCAAGTTTGGTTCCGAGTCGCCGGGGGTAGGTTCCCCAAGGATGTCGGCCAAACTAGGCTTAGGTACTCTTTTTGGTGTTTTCTTGTTTTGACGCCGTGTCTCTTCCACGGCCTTCTCTGAATCTCGTCGGAACTTGCGGACAGCTCTAGCACTTAGGTTGCTCCCGCTAGCCCCAGTCGACATTCACCGAGCATGGCTGCTCGTAAAAACCCCGGTGTTGACGCAACTGTCCCCGGCAGCGGCGCCAAAAAGAAGTTGTCGGCTTCTTATGTAATAACCCACTAAAGGCTAAAACTGCAATATAGTGGTAGAAAGGTCGAACCCACAGGGACAGAGGAACACACAGGGTACAAAGTGTCACGTTTTAACAGACTATTGAGGAGTTTGAATTCTCAGGCTACTGTCACTCCCAGAAATACTGCAAGTGTCCACTCGGAGCGCACTCGGAGGTCGCACAGTGCAGCGTAACACACACACACACACACACACACACACACCTGAAACTACAGAAACACAACCCAGAGATCCGTTAGGACCTCTACTTCAAGATTTCAGGGGGAAAGTCTCTCAAGAGCACACTCAGCGAAGCTGCGGGTAGTGACTTCCAACTCCGGCTTTTACAACGCTTCCACTAGCTTGCTGCTAGTGTAGGAAACCCGGTTTGGACTACCTACTTCGGATCGAAGTCACTCAGACGCGGTGAACAACACTCTCAACTCACAAAACGCGCAGAGAACACAGGTCCGCACTGAAGGACTCACTGAGAAACATTCCAGTAACACAACAACAGTCTATTGAAGAGTTTGAATTCTCAGGCACTTGTCATTCCCAGAAATACTACAGGGGTTACTCTCAAGGCACCTGATGCAGCGTAACCTGAATTTACAACCAAGGCTTACACGAAGTAGCAAAACTTCACTTTGGCATTTAGGGGAAAAATCCCAAGGAGTACAATCAGAAAGAAACACTCGAAGGTGTAGGGGCGAAACTGTTCAAGTATCTAACTAGTCACTGGCTCTGAGCATCGGCAGTCACCCGCAGGTGCAGATCCGAACTACTCAAGTCTCTAACCAATGTACTAGCTCTGAACATTCGGCCGAAGGCCTTCAGCTACAAAATGCGGAACGCTAAGTTGTAACTCCTCGTGCGTGGTGACAGAACTCAAGGACACAAACACGCAAAGGAAATGGGTTCCTGATCTGCACTTCTGATGGGAAAGAACCCCAGGCAAAACGCCTGGAACTATTTTATACCTTCTAAGTCCTACCTAGCACTACACTGCACTACGCTACACGCCTGCACGGAACCACGCTACACTACACTCCGCGGAACCTGTACTACGTCTCCTGCGCGGCCGACTGCCGCGCACTAACTCCCTACCCTGCCAATCTTCCGCTCGACAGCGCAGTCCCAAACGCTGCAATGCCGCGGACACCTCCACTTCGAGAGCGGACATGGTATCCTGTGCCTTCGACAGAAAGGCATCGAGCTTCTTTGCTACCTTCCGCCGACTCCTACTGTCGCCTGACAGCAACCCGGCTGCGCGCAATTCAAACTCACGCAGTGTGAGTTTCTCCTGCGCCTTCACTTCCCAGTGGGCGTAGCCCTTGAGACAGTGGGCGACACGCCTCGCCGTCTCCACCTTCGTGCGATCCGCCTCCTTCCTGCGATCCTCTTCAATTATCACTAATTGCGATTCGGCTTCAGCACGTTGCGCTCTTAATTCGCCACACTCTGACTGTAACCTGCGGATTAACTCTTCATCCGCCTGCCGTGCGAGCTGACATTGTTCCAACAACCGCGTCTGTCGCACGAGCTCCTCTGACAAAATCCGATTCTGGGCCTGCTCAGAAATGAGTGCTTCCTTGACCTTCACCTGCTCCTTGGTGAGCTCGCCCAGTTTCTCATCCTTCATCTTCTCGGAGTGCTTGTAGAATTTCTGATTAAGCTTGTACTGACCCCACAAGCACGCATGCTTCTCCTTCAATTCCTTCAACTCCTGGTCCACTCTAGCTAATAGCTTGCTGGTGTGGACTTTAGTGCGAGTCCGCCTGCGCACTAACTCGATGTAAGATCCCGGCTGGAGTGGGTCGGCGTATTTATCGACCTTGCGATCCAAGTACCGCAGCAACGGAATCACCTGCTCAGAGAGCGCCGCCGCCGGCGCTCCAACAATTTCCTCCTCCTCCTCCTCGGTGTCTTCTGCTCCTGACATTTCTTCCGTGGAGCCTCCGTCGTCATCATCCGAGTGGAGAATTTCAGTCGCCATTGATTGCGTCGGCGACTGCCCCGAGTGGGGCTGCACGTCGTCGACGTGTGCTGCCTGCGAAGGCACGGCTGCAGCCTCGCTGCTCGTCGCCAAAATGTCTAAGGCGGAAGGCGAATGTACCCGTGCGGCATCCCCGTCTCTCGCTTGTTGATTGTCTACCGCATCCTCTCTGCCGCCGTCGTCCGCCGCCGAAGGCGATCGAGCGGAAGGTGGCTGCGCGGGGTTTGATTGCGCATCGCGCATCGAGATTTCATCCCGCGGACAGTCACTCCGCTCCTCCGTCTGCTGCTCCCTTGATCGGTCCGTGGGGGCAATGCCCGGCCCGTGCGCAGGCGCATTTGCCGGCGCCTTGTCCGCCGCAGGCGTAGCGCCGCGGACATCTATCGCCGAAGGCGACATGGCCGGGGGCCGTACGCCCGATGTTCCTTGGCCTATAGGCCCTACCGCCGAAGGCGCATCTATCGGCGGACTTCCCGCCGATGGTGCGGCCTCCGCACGCTCTCTGCTCGTATCTCCTCGGCTCGAAGGCCCTGGCGCCGAAGGCGCAAATTGCGGCGCGTGGTGCGCCGGAGGGTCTGGCCCCGAGGGCCGGTGTCTCGTAGGCGGTTCTTCCGCCGGCTCCTTCCCCTTCCTACGTTGGAACGGGGGTGATTCTTGCCTGTGCACAGGCGGCACGTGTGGAGGTGTCCTGTGCACAAGCGACCTGTGCACAGGCGACCTGTGCACAGGTGAGCGCCTGTGCACAGGCGGACTGCTCCTTCCCACGCGTAAGCGTAGATCCACGTCCACTTGTGTTCGCCGGTCCGCGGAGGCTCGTCCGTCCGCGGAGGCTCGTCCGTGCGCAAACGGAACATCTGTCCGCATCGCACGTGGTAACTCCGGAGGCTCTTGGCCCGTAGGCGGCCTTTCTCCCGTCGAGGTTGCAGCGTGGCCCGTCGCTCCTGCGGTCGTCCGCGCTTCCTCATGCCTCTCTGGCGACGCACTTCCTATCTCCGTCGCAATTGTCGCCGTGTCCGCACTGTCAGCTGGTAACACCAGTCTGCGTGCCTTCTGCTTCGGCCGGCTGTATGGCTCGCACAGCGGCCGCGGTCGAATGGGAGCAGAGGGTTCTTGATGCTGCTCCTCTTCAGACTCTTCCCTCCATCGCCGCTTCCGCGGCACTCGTGCTGCAGGAGTGTGTCTCCCTTCGTCCCTCCGTCTTGATGGGGTAGAAGTCGGTGACTCCTCTGCATCAGTGTCGACCTCGTTCTCCCGCACATACTTCCCGGGATGGTCGATGGACAATGGCGGAAAATGTTCAAGCTCCGCCGCTGTCAAACAATTCCGCTGTCGATAAAAATTGATGAGGAAAGGAGAAAGATGGTTTAGAGTTCCCCCCTTCTCCTCAAACGCGTGCTGTCGCATCACCCTGTGCAGGATGCTCGCCCAGTGAATGGGAGTTCCCTCGATGACGCACTCCACAAAAGAGACCTGCCACAATGTGATGTAGCAGGCGCGGTGCGGCTGCAGTAATTGCATCAGCGCCGCGGACAAAGTCCGGCGAAATCGATCCTTGTAATCACGGGTCCTGTACCCATTCTTGGTAGACCTCCCGGTCTTGAACAGCTCCACAAATTGCGCCTCTTCTTGCTTGGTCACCTTGATGCTCTCACTGTCAAAAAGGAGATGCCCTGGCATGCCAGCACATCTTCCCAACGCCTGTGCCCAATCTTGGACTGTCCACCGGTCAACATGCGGACGCAATCCGCGCGAGGGTGGTCCCTGTGGCTCTAGCCACTCGCGCACCATATTCGCACAGATGTAATTCCATCCCCATAGCAAGAAATCGAGCTTTCTTGCTATTAAGCGCTCCTCAAAAGCGCGCAGCCCGTTCTGCGGTAGGCGAAGTGGCACCATCCGCAATCTGCTCGGTCTCGTCATTGCGTTCCTGGGGTTCGCTCGCCCGCTCATTCTACTTCCACACTGCCCGCGCTTCTTTCTCTCTCGGCAAACTCTAATCGCCCTCAATTCCAAATCACGCGCACTCACTTCTCCCTCAATCAACAAGAAATCTCCTGTGCGACGACGTCGAGAATGTTCCGCAGCCAGCAGATGGATGCGCGCAACGCGCACAAGAGATTGGAATCGCGAATTCAAGAATGGGACGTTCTCCGCCGCCCGGTCGAAGGTCATGGTCGGCTCTTGGTCATGAAGAACGTCTCACTTGATGGCCGCGCCGGCTGTACGCTGGAACGGTCTTCGCTCTCACGCGCGGCTTCACGCTCCGCCGTCGTCGATTAAACTCTCACGCTCGAATTGGCGGATTTGAACTCCGCGAGCGTGTCACCCTGCGGACATGGGGGCGTAACGCCGAAGGCGAGTTTTCCGCCTTGCGCGGTACACTTGTTCGTACCGCCCCTCGGCCAATCCCCCTCTGCCTTGACGCGTGTGTCCGCATGTCGGACAAAAGTTCAACTCCCGCCTGTGCGCAGGCAGGAGCCTCGGCGGATTCTCCGCCGGCACGGAACTTCATCCTCCTGTGCACAGGCGTTCGCCTGTGCACAGGCGTTCGCCTGTGCGCAGGCGAATTCCGTGCGCTACGTCGCGCTGGCGCGGAAGGCGTTGACCGTGGTCAGCCGTCTCCGTCCAGTCTGTCCGTTCCTTGTCTCTTCGTCGGCGCTTCCGCCGCCGCAACTCCGTCCGTCCAAGAGCGCATCCACCCTTCCCGTCCGCATGGTCCGTACCGATTTGATTACTCTGGCGGCTCTTCCGACGTACGCGGCGCCGCGCTGGCGCGGAAGGCGCCGTACACTTCTACCTCACAAGGCGCATTTCTAGGGCCCAAGGCGGATTTTCCGCCGACGCCGAAGCGCCTGTGCACAGGCGAGCGCCTGTGCGTAGGCGGACTTCGCGCCTTCCCTAACCCTACTTCGCCTGTGCACAGGCGAACGCCTTCGTCCGCGCATAGGACAAAACTTGATTCCCCCTTCCGCGTAGGCGGAATTCGCGCCGGTGGCGAACTCTTTCCGCCGTAGGCGACCGCCTCCGTTTCTTCCAATAGCGATAACTCCCTAAGTCCTCATCCGTTCCAAGCGTTCTTGGGCTCGTTGGAATCAGTGCGTCGAGCTCTTTCCAACGGGACCCTAACTTGGTCAAGGCGCCCGAGGGTTGACCTAATTACGGGGGGTTTCCCTACAGCCGCGGACGCAACCTCCGAAGGCGGGTTCCGCGCCTTGCGCCGTAGAGATCCTAACTGCAGAGCTCGCAGGGAGGGTGGTGCCTGTCCTTACTGCTGCACCCCAAATCCCAGATTCTACAAGATCTCTCGAGAATCCCCGCGATCTTCCGGATTCACTCTGTTTTGATGTACCGAAGGCTATTTACAATGCTGCCAGGGTACAGTTTTCCAAAAATGTTTTAATTTCCTCAAAATTGCCAAAAGTGGGGTACCACAGATGCGCCTTCGGCGGTAGGGCCTATAGGCCAAGGGACATCGGGCGAGCGACCCCCGGCCATGTCGCCTTCGGCGATAGATGTCCGCGGCGCTACGCCTGCGGCGGACAAGGCGCCGGCGATTGCGCCTGCGCACGGGCCGGGCACAGCCCCCACGGACCGATCAAGGGAGCAGCAACAGACGGAGGAGCGGAGTGACTGTCCGCGGGATGAAATTTCGATGCGCGATGCGCAATCAAACCCCGCGCAGCCACCTTCCGCTCGATCGCCTTCGGCGGCGGGCGACGGCGGCAGAGAGGACGCGGTAGACAACCAACAAGCGAGCGACGGGGATGCCGCACGGGTGCATTCGCCTTCCGCCTTAGACATTTTGGCGACAAGCAGCGAGGCTGCAGCCGTGCCTTCGCAGGCAGCACACGTCGATGACGTGCAGCCCCACTCGGGGCAGTCGCCGACGCAATCAATGGCGACTGAAATTCTCCACTCGGATGATGACGACGGAGGCTCCACGGAAGAAATGTCAGGAGCAGAAGACACCGAGGAGGAGGAGGAGGAAATTGTTGGAGCGCCGGCGGCGGCGCTCTCTGAGCAGGTGATTCCGTTGCTGAGGTACTTGGATCGCAAGGTCGATAAATACGCCGACCCACTCCAGCCGGGATCTTACATCGAGTTAGTGCGCAGGCGGACTCGCACTAAAGTCCACACCAGCAAGCTGTTAGCTAGAGTGGACCAGGAGTTGAGGGAATTGAAGGAGAAGCATGCATGCTTGTGGGGTCAGTACAAACTTAATCAGAAATTCTACAAGCACTCCGAGAAGATGAAGGATGAGAAACTTGACGAGCTCACCAAGGAGCAGGTGAAGGTCAAGGAAGCACTCATTTCTGAGCAGGCCCAGAATCGGATTTTTTCAGAGGAGCTCGTGCGACAGACGCGGTTGTTGGAACAATGTCAGCTCGCACGGCAGGCGGATGAAGAGTTAATCCGCAGGTTACAGTCAGAGTGTGGCGAATTGAGAGCGCAACGTGCTGAAGCCGAATCGCAATTAGTGATAATTGAAGAGGATCGCAGGAAGGAGGCGGATCGCACGAAGGTGGAGACGGCGAGGCGTGTCGCCCACTGTCTCAAGGGCTACGCCCACTGGGAAGTGAAGGCGCAGGAGAAACTCACACTGCGTGAGTTTGAATTGCGCGCAGCCGGGTTGTTGTCAGGCGACAGTAGGAGTCGGCGGAAGGTAGCAAAGAAGCTCGATGCCTTTCTGTCGAAGGCACAGGATACCATGTCCGCCCTCGAAGTGGAGGTGTCCGCGGCGTTGCAGCGTTTGGGACTGCGCTGTCGAGCGGAAGATTGGCAGGGTAGGGAGTTAGTGCGCGGCAGTCGGCCGCGCAGGAGACGTAGTACAGGTTCCGCGGAGTGTAGTGTAGCGTGGTTCCGTGCAGGCGTGTAGCGTAGTGCAGTGTAGTGCTAGGTAGGACTTAGAAGGTATAAAATAGTTCCAGGCGTTTTGCCTGGGGTTCTTTCCCAAACTCAGAAGTATAGATCAGGAACCCATTTCCTTTGCGTGTTTGTGTCCTTGAGTTCTGTCACCACGCAGGAGGAGTTACAACTTAGCGTTCCGCAATTTTGTAGTTGAAGGCCTTCGGCCGAATGTTCAGAGCTAGTACATTGGTTAGAGACTTGAGTAGTTCGGATCTGCACCTGCGGGTGACTGCCGATGCTCAGAGCCAGTGACTAGTTAGATACTTGAACAGTTTCGCCCCTACACCTTCGAGTGTTTCTTTCTGATTGTACTCCTTTGGGATTTTTCCCCTGAATGCCAAAGTGAAGTTTTGTTACTTCGTGTAAGCCTTGGTTGTAAATTCAGGTTACGCTGCAGCAGGTGCCTTGAGGGTAACCCCTGTAGTATTTCTGGGAATGACAAGTGCCTGAGAATTCAAACTCTTCAATAGACTGTTGTTGTGTTACTGGAATGTTTCTCAGTGAGTCCTTCAGTGCGGACCTGTGTTCTCTGCGCGTTTTGTGAGTTGGGAGTGTTGTTCACCGCGTATGAGTGACTTCGATCCGAAGTAGGCAGTCCAAACCGGGTTTCCTACACTAGCAGCAAGCTAGTGGAAGTGTTGTAAAAGCCGGAGTTGGAAGTCACTGCCCGCAGCTTTGCCGAGTGTGCTTGAGAGAGACTTTCCCCCTGAAATCTTGAAGTAGAGGTCCTAACGGATCTCTGGGTTGTGTTTCTGTAGTTTCAGGTGTGTGTGTGTGTGTGTGTGTTACGCTGCACTGTGCGACCTCCGAGTGCGCTCCGAGTGGACACTTGCAGTATTTCTGGGAGTGACAGTCGCCTGAGAATTCAAACTCCTCAATAGTCTGTTAAAACGTGACACTTTGTACCCTGTGTGTTCCTCTGTCCCTGTGGGTTCGACCTTTCTACCACTATATTGCAGTTTTAGCCTTTAGTGGGTTATTACAACGGTTCTCGTCCGAAGACGATTCCTCCGATGACGGAGTTGTACCTCTACGTCGTCTTCGCCCTCCCTTCGGTTTTCGCTCCTTTGACTCCCATCTCTCTCTCCCTCTTCGGTTGAGAGTGGAAGTTTCGAAGGCTTCTGCCGATGCAATCACATCCTCAATAGTGTCGCACTTGCTGCGTCGGCAAAAAGTCTCCATCTCCCGAGTTAAACCGGTCACGTACCAATCCACAGCTTGTTGTACCGAGAAAGGGGACCCTGGTCCTGTTTTCGGTATTCTGTCAAGGAGGTCCAGAAATCTCTCAGTGTAGTCACGCAGACTCTCCTTCTTCTCTCGCTGCAAATTACGTAACTTTGTCAATACCCGACTGTCGTAGCCGAGCTCACGGAAGCGGCGAAGGAACTTCTCCTTCAGCTGGGCCCATGTTGTCAACCCAGTCGGATCGATGCTCTCGTGATTGTACCAACTCCTCGCTTTCTTCCGCAGAAGGCTTGGAAAGATCCTTAGTCGGTCGTCGTCTCGCGATTGGCAATAGACACCGATTCGAACAACTTGATGTATGAATCTGCATCGTCGTCATCCCCACTCCCTTTATACTTTGGGTAGGAATGTTTAGTAATCGGCTGAGGTAGCCGAACATTGGCTTGTCCGTCCGCCATCGGTGTGTCTGTCGACGGTTCCCGGGCGGTCGTTTCTAAATCACGAGGCGGGTCCGTGCAAGGAATATCTAGTAGAACTGTAAGCACCAAGTTTGGTTCCGAGTCGCCGGGGGTAGGTTCCCCAAGGATGTCGGCCGAACTAGGCTTAGGTACTCTTTTTGGTACAAAGTGTCACGTTTTAACAGACTATTGATGAGTTTGAATTCTCAGGCGACTGTCACTCCCAGAAATACTGCAAGTGTCCACTCGGAGCGCACTCGGAGGTCGCACAGTGCAGCGTAACACACACACACACACACACACCTGAAACTACAGAAACACAACCCAGAGATCCGTTAGGACCTCTACTCAAGATTTCAGGGGGGAAGTCTCTCGCGAGCACACTCGGCAAAGCTGCGGGCAGTGACTTCCAACTCCGGCTTTTACAACACTTCCACTAGCTTGCTGCTAGTGTAGGAAACCCGGTTTGGACTGCCTACTTCGGATCGAAGTCACTCCTACGCGGTGAACAACACTCTCAACTCACAAAACGCGCAGAGAACACAGGTCCGCACTGAAGGACTCACTGAGAAACATTCCAGTAACACAACAACAGTCTATTGAAGAGTTTGAATTCTCATGCACTTGTCATTCCCAGAAATACTACAGGGGTTACCCTCAAGGCACCTGCTGCAGCGTAACCTGAATTTACAACCAAGACTTACACGAAGTAGCAAGACTTCACTTTGGCATTCAGGGGAAAAATCCCAAGGAAGTACAATCAGAAAGAAACACTCGAAGGTGTAGGGGCGAAACTGTTCAAGTATCTAACTAGTCACTGGCTCTTAGCATCGGCAATCACCCGCAGGTGCAGATCTGAACTACTCAAGTCTCTAACCAATGTACTAGCTCTGAACATTCGGCCGAAGGCCTTCAGTTACAAAATGCGGAACGCTAAGTTGTAACTCCTCATGCGTGGTGACAGAACTCAAGGGCACAAACACGCAAAGGAAATGGGTTCCTGATCTATACTTCTGAGTTTGGGAAAGAACCCCAGGCAAAACGCCTGGAACTATTTTATACCTTCTAAGTCCTACCTAGCACTACACTGCACTACGCTACACGCCTGCACGGAACCACGCTACACTACACTCCGCGGAACCTGTACTACGTCTCCTGCGCGGCGGATTGCCGCGCACTAACTCCCTACCCTGCCAATCTTCCGTTCGACTGCGCAGTCCCAAACGCTGCAATGCCGCGGACACCTCCACTTCGAGGGCGGACATGGTATCCTGTGCCTTCGACAGAAAAGCATCGAGCTTCTTTGCTACCTTCCGTCGACTCCTACTGTCGCCTGACAACAACCCGGCTGCGCGCAATTCAAACTCACGCAGTGTGAGTTTCTCCTGCGCCTTCACTTCCCAGTGGGTGTAGCCCTTGAGACAGTGGGCGACACGCCTCGCCGTCTCCACCTTCGTGCGATCCGCCTCCTTCCTGCGATCCTCTTCAATTATCACTAATTGCGATTCGGCCTCAGCACGTTGCGCTCTCAATTCGCCACACTCTGACTGTAACCTGCGGATTAACTCCTCATCCGCCTGCCGTGCGAGCTGACATTGTTCCAACAACCGCGTCTGTCGCACGAGCTCCTCTGACAAAATCCGATTCTGGGCCTGCTTAGAAATGAGTGCTTCCTTGACCTTCACCTGCTCCTTGGTGAGCTCGTCCAGTTTCTCATCCTTCACCTTCTCGGAGTACTTGTAGAATTTCTGATTAAGTTTATACTGACCCCACAAGCATGCATGCTTCTCCTTCAATTCCCTCAACTCCTGGTCCACTCTAGCCAACAGCTTGCTGGTGTGGACTTTAGTGCGAGTCCGCCTGCGCACTAACTCGATGTAAGATCCCGGCTGAAGTGGGTCGGCGTATTTATCGACCTTACGATCCAAGTACCTCAGCAACGGAATCACCTGCTCAGAGAGCGCCGCCGCCGGCGCTCCAACAATTTCCTCCTCCTCCTCCTCGGTGTCTTCTGCTCCTTACATTTCTTCAGTGGAGCCTCCGTCGTCATCATCCGAGTGGAGAATTTCGGTCGCCATTGATTGCGTCGGCGACTGCCCCGAGTGGGGCTGCACGTCGTCGACGTGTGCTGCCTGCGAAGGCACGGCTGCAGCCTCGCTGCTCTTCGCCAAAATGTCTAAGGCGGTAGGCGAATGTGCCCGTGCGGCATCCCCGCCGCTCGCTTGTTGGTGTAATAACCCACTAAAGGCTAAAACTGCAATATAGTGGTAGAAAGGTCGAACCCACAGGGACAGAGGAACACACAGGGTACAAAGTGTCACGTTTTAACAGACTATTGAGGAGTTTGAATTCTCAGGCGACTGTCACTCCCAGAAATACTGCAAGTGTCCACTCGGAGCGCACTCGGAGGTCGCACAGTACAGCGTAACACACACACACACACACCTGAAACTACAGAAACACAACCCAGAGATCCGTTAGGACCTCTACTGTGGTACCCCACTTTTGGCAATTTTGAGGAAATTAAAACATTTTTGGAAAACTGTACCCTGGCAGCATTGTAAATAGCCTTCGGTACATCAAAACAGAGTGAATCCGGAAGATCGCGGGGATTCTCGAGGGATCTTGTAGAATCTGGGATTTGGGGTGCCGCAGTAAGGACAGGCACCACCCTCCCTGCGAGCTCCGCAGTTAGGATCTCTACGGCGCAAGGCGCAAAACCCGCCTTCGGAGGTTGCGTCCGCGGCTGTAGGGAAACCCCCGTAATTAGGTCAACCCTCGGGCGCCTTGACCAAGTTAGGGTCCGGTTGGAAAGAGCTCGACGCGCTGATTCTAACGAGCCCAAGAGCGCTTGGAACGGACGAGGACTTAGGGAGTTATCGCTACTGGAAGAAACGGAGGCGGTCGCCTACGGCGGAAGGAGTTCGCCACCGGCGCGAATTCCGCCTACGCGGAAGGGGGATTCAAGTTTTGTCCTATGCGCGGACGAAGGCGTTCGCCTGTGCACAGGCGAAGTAGGGTTAGGGAAGGCGCGAAGTCCGCCTACGCACAGGCGAACGCCTGTGCACAGGCACTTCGGCGTCGGCGGAGAATCCGCCTTGGGCCCTAGAAATGCGCCTTGTGAGGTAGAAAGTGTACGGCGCCTTCCGCGCCAGCGCAGCGCAGCGTACGTCGGAAGAGCCGCCAGAGTAAACCAATAGGTACGGACCGTGCGGACGGCACGGGTGGATGCGCTCTTGGACGGACGGAGTTGCGGCGGCGGAAGCGCCGACGGAGAGACAAGGAACGGACAGACTGGACGGAGACGGCTGACCACGGTCAACGCCTTCCGCGCCAGCGCAGCGCCGCGGACGGAATTCGCCTGCGCACAGGCGAACGCCTGTGCACAGGAGAATGTTCAAGTTCCGCACCGGCGGAGAATCCGCCGAGGCCCCTGCCTGCGCACAGGCAGGAGTTGAATTTTTGTCCGACATGCGGACGCACGCGTCAAGGCAGAAGGAGATTGGCCGAAGGGCGGTACGAACAAGTGTACCGCGCAAGGCGGAAAACTCGCCTTCGGCGCTACGCCCCCATGTCCGCAGGGTGACACGCTCGCGGAGTTCAAATCCGCCAATTCGAGCGTGAGAGTTTAATCGACGACGGCGGAGCGTGAAGCCGCGCGTGAGAGCGAAGACCGTTCCAGCGTACAGCCGGCGCGGCCATCAAGTGAGACGTTCTTCACGACCAAGAGCCGACCATGACCTTCGACCGGGCGGCGGAGAGCGTCCCATTCTTGAATTCGCGATTCCAATCTCTTGTGCGCGCCGCGCGCATCCATCTGCTGGCTGCGGACCATTCTCGTCGTCGCCACACAGGAGATTTCTTGTTGATTGAGGGAGAAGTGAGTGCGCGTGATTTGGAATTGAGAGCGATTAGAGTTTGCCGAGAGAGAAAGAAACGCGGACAGTGTGGAAGTAGAATGAGCGGGCGAGCGAACCCCAGGAACGCAATGACGAGACCGAGCAGATTGCGGATGGTGCCACTTCGCCTGCCGCAGAACGGGCTGCGCGCTTTCGAAGAGCGCTTAATAGCAAGAAAGCTCGATTTCTTGCTATGGGGATGGAATTACATCTGCGCGAATATGGTGCGCGAGTGGCTAGAGCCACAGGGACCACCCTCGCGCGGATTGCGTCCGCATGTTGACCGGTGGATAGTCCAAGATTGGGCGCAGGCGTTGGGAAGATGTGCTGGCATGCCAGGGCATCTCCTTTTCGACAGCAAGAGCATCAAGGTGACCAAGCAAGAAGAGGCGCAATTTGTGGAGCTGTTCAAGACCGGGAGGTCTACCAAGAATGGGTACAGGACCCGTGATTACAAAGATCGATTTCGCCGGACTTTGTCCGCGGCGCTGATGCAATTACTGCAGCCGCACCGCGCCTGCTACATCACATTGTGGCAGGTCTCTTTTGTGGAGTGCGTCATCGAGGGAACTCCCATTCACTGGGCGAGCATCCTGCACAGGGTGATGCGACAGCACGCGTTTGAGGAGAAGGGGGGAACTCTAAACCATCTTTCTCCTTTCCTCATCAATTTTTATCGACAGCGGAATTGTTTGACAGCGGCGGAGCTTGAACATTTTCCGCCATTGTCCATCGACCATCCCGGGAAGTATGTGCGGGAGAACGAGGTCGACACTGATGCGGAGGAGTCCCCGACTTCTACCCCATCGAGACGGAGAGACGAAGGGAGACACACCCCTGCAGCGCGAGTGCCGCGGAAGCGGCGATGGAGGGAAGAGTCCGAAGAGGAGCAGCATCAAGAACCCTCTGCTCCCATTCGACCGCGGCCGCTGTGCGAGCCATACAGCCGGCCGAAGCAGAAGGCACGCAGACTGGTGTTGCCAGCTGACAGTGCAGACACGGCGACGATTGCGACGGAGATAGGAAGTGCGTCGCCAGAGAGGCGAGAGGAAGCGCGGACGACCGCAGGAGCGACGGGCCACGCTGCAACCTCGTCGGGAGAGAGGCCGCCTACGGGCCAAGGGCCTCCGGAGTTACCACGTGCGATGCGGACAGATGTTCCGTTTGCGCACAGGCGAACCTCCGCGGACGGACGAGCCTCCGCGGACCGGCGAACACAAGTGGACGTGGATCTACGCTTACGCGTGGGAAGGAGCAGTCCGCCTGTGCACAGGCGCTCGCCTGTGCACAGGTCGCCTGTGCACAGGTCGCCTGTGAACAGAACACCTCCACACGTGCCGCCTGTGCACAGGCAAGAATCACCCCCGTTCCAACGTAGGAAGGGGAAGGAGCCGGCGGAAGAACCGCCTACGAGACACCGGCCCTCGGGGCCAGACCCTCCGGCGCACCACGCGCCGCAATTCGCGCCTTCGGCGCCAGGGCCTTCGAGCCGAGGGGATACGAGCAGAGAGCGTGCGGAGGCCGCACCGTCGGCGGAAAGTCCGCCGATAGATGCGCCTTCGGCGGTAGGGCCTATAGGCCAAGGAACATCGGGCGTGCGGCCCCCGGCCATGTCGCCTTCGGCGATAGATGTCCGCGGCGCTACGCCTGCGGCGGACAAGGCGCCGGCACATGCGCCTGCGCACGGGCCGGGCACAGCCCCCACGGACCGATCAAGGGAGCAGCAGACGGAGGAGCGGAGTGACTGTCAGCGGGATGAAATCTCGATGCGCGATGCGCAATCCAACCCCGCGCAGCCACCCTCCGCTCAATCACCTCCGGCGACGGACGACAGAGGCAGAGAGGATGCGGTAGACCATCAACAAGCGAGAGACGGGGATGCCGCACGGATACATTCGCCTTCCGCCTTAGACATTTTGGCGACGAGCAGCGAGGCTGCAGCCGTGCCTTCGCAGGCAGCACACGTCGAGGACGTGCAGCCCCACTCGGGGCAGTCGCCGACGCAATCAATGGCGACTGAAATTCTCCACTCGGATGATGACGACGGAGGCTCCACGGAAGAAATGTCAGGAGCAGAAGACACCGAGGAGGAGGAGGAGGAAATTGTTGGAGCACCGGCGGCGGCGCTCTCTGAGCAGGTGATTCCGTTGCTGCGGTACTTGGATCGCAAGGTCGATAAATACGCCGACCCACTCCAGCCGGGATCTTACATCGAGTTAGTGCGCAGGAGGACTCGCACTAAAGTCCACACCAGCAAGCTATTAGCTAGAGTGGACCAGGAGTTGAGGGACTTGAAGGAGAAGCATGAGTGCTTGTGGGGACAGTACAAGCTTAATCAGAAATTCTACAAGCACTCCGAGAAGATGAAGGATGAGAAACTGGGCGAGCTCACCAAGGAGCAGGTGAAGGTCAAGGAAGCACTCAACTCTGAGCAAGCCCAGAATCGGATTTTGTCAGAGGAGCTCGTGCGACAGACGCGGTTGTTGGAACAATGTCAGCTCGCACGGCAGGCGGATGAAGAATTAATCCGCAGGTTACAGTCAGAGTGTGGCGAATTGAGGGCGCAACGTGCTGAAGCCGAATCGCAATTAGTGACCATTGAAGAGGATCGCAGGAAGGAGGCGGATCGCACGAAGGTGGAGACGGCGAGGCGAGTCGCCCACTGTCTCAAGGGCTACGCCCACTGGGAAGTGAAGGCGCAGGAGAAACTCACACTGCGTGAGTTTGAATTGCGCGCAGCCGGGTTGTTGTCAGGCGACAGTAGGAGTCGGCGGAAGGTAGCGAAGAAGCTCGAGGCCTTTCTTTCGAAGGCACAGGATACCATGTCTGCCCTCGAGGGGGAGGTGTCCGCGGCGTTGCAGCGGTTGGGACTGCGCAGTCGAGCGGAAGAGTGGCAGGGTAGGGAGTTAGTGCGCGGCAGTCGGCCGCGCAGGAGACGTAGTACAGGTTCCGCGGAGTGTAGTGTAGCGTGGTTCCGTGCAGGCGTGTAGCGTAGTGCAGTGTAGTGCTAGTTAGGATTTAGAAGGTATAAAATAGTTCCAGGCGTTTTGCCTGGGGTTCTTTCCCATCAGAAGTGCAGATCAGGAACCCATTTCCTTTGCGTGTTTGTGTCCTTGAGTTCTGTCACCACGCACGAGGAGTTACAACTTAGCGTTCCGCATTTTGTAGCTGAAGGCCTTCGGCCGAATGTTCAGAGCTAGTACATTGGTTAGAGACTTGAGTAGTTCGGATCGGCACCTGCGGGTGACTGCCGATGCTCAGAGCCAGTGACTAGTTAGATACTTGAACAGTTTCGCCCCTACACCTTCGAGTGTTCCTTTCTGATTGTACTCCTTGGGATTTTTCCCCTGAATGCCAAAGTGAAGTTTTGCCACTTCGTGTAAGCCTTGGTTGTAAATTCAGGTTACGCTGCAGCAGGTGCCTTGAGGGTAACCCCTGTAGTATTTCTGGGAATGACAAGTGCCTGAGAATTCAAACTCTTCAATAGACTGTTGTTGTGTTACTGGAACGTTTCACAGTGAGTCCTTCAGTGTGGACCTGTGTTCTCTGCGCGTTTTGTGAGTTGAGAGTGTTGTTCACCGCGTCTGAGTGACTTCGATCCGAAGTAGGTAGTCCAAACCGGGTTTCCTACACTAGCAGCAAGCTAGTGGAAGCGTTGTAAAAGCCGGAGTTGGAAGTCACTGCCCGCAGCTTTGCCGAGTGTGCTCGTGAGAGACTTTCCCCCTGAAATCTTGAAGTAGAGGTCCTAACGGATCTCTGGGTTGTGTTTCTGTAGTTTCAGGTGTGTGTGTGTGTGTGTTACGCTGCACTGTGCGACCTCCGAGTGCGCTCCGAGTGGACACTTGCAGTATTTCTGGGAGTGACAGTCGCCTGAGAATTCAAACTCCTCAATAGTCTGTTAAAACGTGACACTTTGTACCCTGTGTGTTCCTCTGTCCCTGTGGGTTCGACCTTTCTACCACTATATTGCAGTTTTAGCCTTTAGTGGGTTATTACATAAGAAGCCGACAACTTCTTTTTGGCGCCGCTGCCGGGGACAGTTGCGTCAACACCGGGGTTTTTACGAGCAGCCATGCTCGGTGAATGTCGACTGGGGCTGGCGGGAGCAATCTAAGTGCTAGGGCTGTCCGCAAGTTCCGACGAGATTCAGAGAAGGCCGTGGAAGAGACACGGCGTCAAAACAAGAAAACACCAAGAAGAGTACCTAAGCCTAGTTCGGCCGACATCCTTGGGGAACCTACCCCCGGCGACTCGGAACCAAACTTGGTGCTTACAGTTCTACTAGGTATTCCTTGCACGGACCCGCCTAGTGAAGTAGAACCGACCGCCCGAGGACCGTCGACAGACACACTGATGGCGGACGGACAAGCCAATGTGCGGCTACCTCAGCCGATTACTAAACATTCCTACCCGAAGTACAAAGGAAGTGGGGATGACGACGATGCAGATTCATACATCAAGTTATTCGAGTCGGTGTCTATTGCCAATCGCGAGATCGCAGACGACGACCGACTAAGGATCTTTCCAAGCCTTCTGCGGAAGAAAGCGAGGAGTTGGTATAATCACGAGAGCATCGATCCGACTGGGTTGACAACATGGGTCCAGCTGAAGGAGAAGTTCCTTCGTCGCTTTCGCGAGCTCGGCTACGACAGCCGGGTTTTGACGAAGTTACGTAATTTGCAGCGAGAGAAGAAGGAGAGTCTGCGTGACTACACTGAGAGATTTCTGGACCTCCTCGACAGAATACCGAAAACAGGACCAGGGTCCCCTTTCTCGGTACAACAAGCTGTGGATTGGTACGTGACCGGTTTAACTCGGGAGATGGAGACTTTTTGCCGACGCAGCAAGTGCGACACTATTGAGGATGTGATTGCATCGGCAGAAGCCTTCGAAACTTCCACTCTCAACCGAAGAGGGAGAGAGAGACGGGAGTCGAAGGAGCGCAAACCGAAAGGAGGGCGAAGACGGCGTAGAGGTACAACTCCGTCATCGGAGGAATCGTCTTCGGACGAGAACCGTTCTTCATCCGAAGAAGAGGAAACCTCATCGTCGGAGGAGGAGAAGAAGAGGAAGAAGCATGGGTCAGCAAAGAAAAAGGGCATCCGACGAGTGACTACGGACAGAGCGCCGGGAGATATAGCTTCGAAGATGGAGACCCTGGTGAAGGACTTCGCCGATCTCAAGGTTCAAGTGGTAGGCGGGCATGATCGCAGAAAATCACCCGGGAGAGTGCGAGCGAACTTATGGTGTACTACGTGCGGGGCGGTGGGACATGCAAACACCGAGTGCCTTACCACCCGGCCGTCATATCCAGTCAACGCAGTAGAGTGGGCGCAACCGTACTATGGAGAGCACCCTCAGTACTATGGAGAGGCTAGCGAAGAGACAGCCTACGCCGTCCAGTCGGTGCCTACCCCTCCTGCAGTTTCAGCAATGCAAGTCCCACGATATATTCCGGTGGATCGGGCCACTACGGTACCTGTGAGGCGGAGAGCACCTCCAGGGACGTTTGACCCACCGCCACCGCGAGCTTGTTATAATTGCGGGGAAGCTGGGCACTTCTCACCGCAGTGTCCCCATCCAAAAAGGCGAAACGATTATGCTCCGACATGTAGTAATTGCAAGAAGGTCGGGCACACTGCGCCAGAGTGTGATCAGCCACCAGTCCCTCGGCCAGTGGTATGATTTGTGAACACTCCTGCCAAGGAGGACGTGCAAGTTAACCAGGTCGAAGTAGGTTCAGACGGGGATGGCGAAGACGAAGAATGGCCGGCTGAAGAGGTTATGTGCGCACGGGTCGAAACTCGTAGCTCCAAGAAATCCAAGGAGCAAGAGCGTGACACTCGCAAGCACGAACGGAGAACCGCCGACCGGACGGGAAAAGGAAAGGAGAAGACATCCAGCAAGTCCGACTCGCGACCTGCTCGGAAGTCTTCGGCTACGCGGGAGGCACCAGCAGTGCGCCCCCAGACAGCAGTCGAGGACGAGCCAGTGCGCCTACTGAAACGGGACTATGCTCCGGATATCCGCAACGAGGTAACCAACCTGTTGAAGGAAGCGATCCGCACGCAAAAGGACCCACCGCGGCCAGACTTGACATCCTCCCTTGGGGCAAAGTTGGCAGCCACCGTGGAACCTCGCAGAGCGTCGCCGACCCCGGCGCCCCAACGCGCCCACTATGACTTGGTTGAAGATCTCGGGAGTCGAAAAGTGAACATTACGTTCAAGCAGCTCTTGGAGGACAATAAGACGTATCGGAGAATGTTGATGCTTTCGCTACGGCATCCGCGGAAGCCGCGCGCATCCACATCCTCTCAAGTATATCAAGTGGAGAGCGAAGACCAAGGGCCACCCGAGATCGATGTGGAGATAGCAGGATGTTGTGTACGCAGAGTGCCAATCGACTCTGGATCAGGAGTCAACATAATGACGGAGGATACAGCGAGAGCCTTGGGGTTCAGTCAATACGAACCCTCGAAGCGTGTGTTGAGATTAGCGGATCAGACGCGGAGAATGCCTGCAGGTATGCTGCGCAATGTCAAGACAACCATCGGGGGTGCGGACTTTCGGTTGACGTATATCATCCTTCAGCCGATGATGAAGCAGGGCTATGACGTTCTGCTCGGGCGACCATGGCTATATGGTGCACAAGTCAGATGTGATTGGCGAAGACATCGCCTTAAGTTCCCTCACCCTTCGGAACCGACCAAAACCATTACGGTGCCCTGGAATAGGGTCAGGCACGAAGGAGAGACCCCATCGACAAGTGCAGGTTACACATCGGGCGAGGACAGTGAGTCGACCGCGCGATCGGATTCCAGTGGTACCGAATCCGATTACTTCGTAGGATTCGTTGCCTGCTGTTCGGTGGAAGAAGAAGAAGAGACGGAAGCTATTCAGCCGGAAGACGAATAGCAATTAACTGTGGGACTGGGAAGGAGTGAGACGAGTCACACTGAGGGCATTGTCGACCCTAGTGACTGTCATGAAGTACAACTCAGTCCCGGCAAATGCTTGAAGGTATCAAGCGCAGTGAGAGGAGACGAGCTAAGGAAAGTACAGGCGTTCCTTAGCCACTATGTCGACGTCTTCGCCTGGAAGATCGAAGACATGAAGGGGATACCCGCACGATATGGGGAACACCGTATCGATTTACTGGACGACTCAGTACCCATACGACAGCGCCAGTATCGCCTCAACCCAAAGTACTCCTTGCTAGTGAAAGAGGAGATAGATAAGTACTTGAGCGCTGGTATTATTTATCCTGTGCTCAGCAGCGAGTGGGTGTCGCCGATTGTTATCGTACCTAAGAAGTTGACGGGTAAGATACGAGTGTGTCAGGATTTCCGGAAGTTGAATGCAGCAACACGCAAGGATCATCACCCGTTACCATTCACGGATGCCATTCTAGACCATGTCGCAGGACATGAATGTTATAGCTTCCTGGATGGGTTCTCAGGTTACAATCAGGTGTCTATCCGTGAACAGGACAAGGATAAAACTACGTTCACAACCGACTGGGGAACTTACGCATACCACAAGATGCCTTTCGGTCTGTGCAACGCGCCTGCCACCTTTCAACGGATGATGACCAATATCTTTCAGGAACAACTGAGGAAGTTCCTGGAGATATTCATAGATGACTTCTGTGTCTTTGGGAAGCGGTCTGAACACCTAAGTCACTTGAAGCAGACCTTCGATAAATGTAGAGAGAGCAGTTTATCACTGCATCCCGAGAAGTGCTTTTTCTTCATGACTAGTGGGATCTTGTTGGGTCATCGGGTCTCGGCAGAAGGCATTGCGGTGGACATCGAGAAGGTCAAGGTTATACTCGAGCTTGAGCCACCCACGAATCTAAGAGAGCTGCGAGCATTCCTGGGTCATGTGGGCTACTACCGAAGATTCATACACATGTATGCAATACTGGCGGCGGACCTGACCAAGTTGTTGAAGAAGGACGAGCCTTATGCTTGGGGTGCGAACCAGCAGACAGCATTTGAAGCTCTGAAAGCGAAACTCACGACTGCTCCCGTACTAAGGAGTCCAGACTGGAATCGACCATTCCATGTTTACGTTGACACTTCGGCATTCGCCATCGGTGTAGTACTGAGTCAAAAGGATGACAACAAAAAGGACTACCCGATCTACTTCGCGAGCCGACAGCTGTCTCTAGCAGAGCGGAAGTACACCACGACGGAGAGAGAAGCGTTGGGGATGGTATACTCCTGTAAGAAGTTCCGTCACTACCTAATCTGTTACGAGTTTGTGTTCCATGTGGACCACTACGCATTGCAACACCTAGTCAAGAAAGCCGACCTATCCGGTCGAATCGCCAGGTGGGTGTTGTTACTACAAGAGTTCACCTACACAGTCCAGACCAGGAAAGGGGTGCACCACGAAAATGCGGATTACTTGTCCCGATTATGGACCCAGCCGACAGAGGAGGAATTGGTGGACGATTTTCCAGATGAAGAGTTATTTCAGTTGTCTGCAGGACATGAGTCCCGCTATGCCGACCTATATCGATATCTGTTAACCCTCCAGTGCCCCGAGGGCATGGATTTGGAACAGCGAACTGTCTTTATTCATAAGGCAGGCCCGTATCAACTCCAGCAGGGGGTTTTGTTCAAGAAAATGGCGGATGAGCGCTTATGCAGATGCCTGGAGGAATCAGAAGTACCAAGAATAGTGAGTGCGATGCATACAGAGGAGGCGGGTGGACACTATGCCACCAGGAACACGGTCACAAAGATCCTAAACGCGGGGTATTGGTGGCCGACCATGTTTAAGGATGTTCTCGATTACATCCGCAAGTGCGACAGTTGCCAGAGGACGGGGAGACCGACGCCTACAACACGCTGGCCTCTGACTCCCATCATGCCTCTAGCACCTTTCGAAAAGTGGGGTATTGACTTTGTAGGGCCCATACAACCAGTGACTAGAAGTACACGAAGGCGCTACATTCTGGTAGCAACGGACTACGCCACCAAAATGGTAGAGGCCAGAGCCACCAGAAAGGATGATGCTGCCACAGTGGCAGCATTCTTGTTTGAGTCGATCATCACACGCTACGGATGTCCCTTAGAACTAGTCAGCGACCGGGGCACGCATTTTCTGAATCAGATCATCGAAGATCTGACACGGTATTTCCACATCAAGCACCGGAAGACTACTCCATACAATCCCAAGGCAAATGGACTGACGGAGAAGTCCAATGGTCTGCTGTGTAAAATACTACTCAAGGTCACGGTGAATCACGCTCACGACTGGGATACGAAGCTAGCAGCCGCTCTATGGGCGTACCGCACAGCTGAGAAGATCACGACCAAACAGACACCATACTTTCTGGTGTATGGGCAACACCCGATCCTCCCAATCGAATTTGAAGTACCCACCCATCGAACGATGGATTTGCAGAGGATGGGCGCAGAGGAGAGTCAGCTCTACAGGTTACAGGAGGTCATGCTGCTGGATGAGCGGAGAAGAGACGCCGAAGATCGCACCAGGAAAATCCAGCTCCGCCGAAAGGAGAGATACGATAAAAAGATCAAACCGGTACTCCTGCGGGCAGGTGATTTGGCATTGCTCTACGACAGCAGGCATGCCAGATTCCCAGGCAAACTGCACCTAAGGTGGATGGGACCTTACAGGGTTGTCGAAGTCTTCCCGAATGGATCCATCCAACTTGCGGACCTGGCCGGCGATTTGTTAGGCACCCGAGTGAACGGGTGGCGGTTGAAGAAATACCACATGTGAGTGTTCGCGTGGGCGCTCACAATTGAGGAGGGGGGCATGTGGTACCCCACTTTTGGCAATTTTGAGGAAATTAAAACATTTTTGGAAAACTGTACCCTGGCAGCATTGTAAATAGCCTTCGGTACATCAAAACAGAGTGAATCCGGAAGATCGCGGGGATTCTCGAGGGATCTTGTAGAATCTGGGATTTGGGGTGCCGCAGTAAGGACAGGCACCACCCTCCCTGCGAGCTCCGCAGTTAGGATCTCTACGGCGCAAGGCGCAAAACCCGCCTTCGGAGGTTGCGTCCGCGGCTGTAGGGAAACCCCCGTAATTAGGTCAACCCTCGGGCGCCTTGACCAAGTTAGGGTCCGGTTGGAAAGAGCTCGACGCGCTGATTCTAACGAGCCCAAGAGCGCTTGGAACGGACGAGGACTTAGGGAGTTATCGCTACTGGAAGAAACGGAGGCGGTCGCCTACGGCGGAAGGAGTTCGCCACCGGCGCGAATTCCGCCTACGCGGAAGGGGGATTCAAGTTTTGTCCTATGCGCGGACGAAGGCGTTCGCCTGTGCACAGGCGAAGTAGGGTTAGGGAAGGCGCGAAGTCCGCCTACGCACAGGCGAACGCCTGTGCACAGGCACTTCGGCGTCGGCGGAGAATCCGCCTTGGGCCCTAGAAATGCGCCTTGTGAGGTAGAAAGTGTACGGTGCCTTCCGCGCCAGCGCAGCGCAGCGTACGTCGGAAGAGCCGCCAGAGTAAACCAATAGGTACGGACCGTGCGGACGGCACGGGTTGATGCGCTCTTGGACGGACGGAGTTGCGGCGGCGGAAGCGCCGACGGAGAGACAAGGAACGGACAGACTGGACGGAGACGGCTGACCACGGTCAACGCCTTCCGCGCCAGCGCAGCGCCGCGGACGGAATTCGCCTGCGCACAGGCGAACGCCTGTGCACAGGAGAATGTTCAAGTTCCGCACCGGCGGAGAATCCGCCGAGGCCCCTGCCTGCGCACAGGCAGGAGTTGAATTTTTGTCCGACATGCGGACGCACGCGTCAAGGCAGAAGGAGATTGGCCGAAGGGCGGTACGAACAAGTGTACCGCGCAAGGCGGAAAACTCGCCTTCGGCGCTACGCCCCCATGTCCGCAGGGTGACACGCTCGCGGAGTTCAAATCCGCCAATTCGAGCGTGAGAGTTTAATCGACGACGGCGGAGCGTGAAGCCGCGCGTGAGAGCGAAGACCGTTCCAGCGTACAGCCGGCGCGGCCATCAAGTGAGACGTTCTTCACGACCAAGAGCCGACCATGACCTTCGACCGGGCGGCGGAGAGCGTCCCATTCTTGAATTCGCGATTCCAATCTCTTGTGCGCGCCGCGCGCATCCATCTGCTGGCTGCGGACCATTCTCGTCGTCGCCACACAGGAGATTTCTTGTTGATTGAGGGAGAAGTGAGTGCGCGTGATTTGGAATTGAGAGCGATTAGAGTTTGCCGAGAGAGAAAGAAACGCGGACAGTGTGGAAGTAGAATGAGCGGGCGAGCGAACCCCAGGAACGCAATGACGAGACCGAGCAGATTGCGGATGGTGCCACTTCGCCTGCCGCAGAACGGGCTGCGCGCTTTCGAAGAGCGCTTAATAGCAAGAAAGCTCGATTTCTTGCTATGGGGATGGAATTACATCTGCGCGAATATGGTGCGCGAGTGGCTAGAGCCACAGGGACCACCCTCGCGCGGATTGCGTCCGCATGTTGACCGGTGGATAGTCCAAGATTGGGCGCAGGCGTTGGGAAGATGTGCTGGCATGCCAGGGCATCTCCTTTTCGACAGCGAGAGCATCAAGGTGACCAAGCAAGAAGAGGCGCAATTTGTGGAGCTGTTCAAGACCGGGAGGTCTACCAAGAATGGGTACAGGACCCGTGATTACAAAGATCGATTTCGCCGGACTTTGTCCGCGGCGCTGATGCAATTACTGCAGCCGCACCGCGCCTGCTACATCACATTGTGGCAGGTCTCTTTTGTGGAGTGCGTCATCGAGGGAACTCCCATTCACTGGGCGAGCATCCTGCACAGGGTGATGCGACAGCACGCGTTTGAGGAGAAGGGGGGAACTCTAAACCATCTTTCTCCTTTCCTCATCAATTTTTATCGACAGCGGAATTGTTTGACAGCGGCGGAGCTTGAACATTTTCCGCCATTGTCCATCGACCATCCCGGGAAGTATGTGCGGGAGAACGAGGTCGACACTGATGCGGAGGAGTCCCCGACTTCTACCCCATCGAGACGGAGAGACGAAGGGAGACACACCCCTGCAGCGCGAGTGCCGCGGAAGCGGCGATGGAGGGAAGAGTCCGAAGAGGAGCAGCATCAAGAACCCTCTGCTCCCATTCGACCGCGGCCGCTGTGCGAGCCATACAGCCGGCCGAAGCAGAAGGCACGCAGACTGGTGTTGCCAGCTGACAGTGCAGACACGGCGACGATTGCGACGGAGATAGGAAGTGCGTCGCCAGAGAGGCGAGAGGAAGCGCGGACGACCGCAGGAGCGACGGGCCACGCTGCAACCTCGTCGGGAGAGAGGCCGCCTACGGGCCAAGGGCCTCCGGAGTTACCACGTGCGATGCGGACAGATGTTCCGTTTGCGCACAGGCGAACCTCCGCGGACGGACGAGCCTCCGCGGACCGGCGAACACAAGTGGACGTGGATCTACGCTTACGCGTGGGAAGGAGCAGTCCGCCTGTGCACAGGCGCTCGCCTGTGCACAGGTCGCCTGTGCACAGGTCGCCTGTGAACAGAACACCTCCACACGTGCCGCCTGTGCACAGGCAAGAATCACCCCCGTTCCAACGTAGGAAGGGGAAGGAGCCGGCGGAAGAACCGCCTACGAGACACCGGCCCTCGGGGCCAGACCCTCCGGCGCACCACGCGCCGCAATTCGCGCCTTCGGCGCCAGGGCCTTCGAGCCGAGGGGATACGAGCAGAGAGCGTGCGGAGGCCGCACCGTCGGCGGAAAGTCCGCCGATAGATGCGCCTTCGGCGGTAGGGCCTATAGGCCAAGGAACATCGGGCGTGCGGCCCCCGGCCATGTCGCCTTCGGCGATAGATGTCCGCGGCGCTACGCCTGCGGCGGACAAGGCGCCGGCACATGCGCCTGCGCACGGGCCGGGCACAGCCCCCACGGACCGATCAAGGGAGCAGCAGACGGAGGAGCGGAGTGACTGTCAGCGGGATGAAATCTCGATGCGCGATGCGCAATCCAACCCCGCGCAGCCACCCTCCGCTCAATCACCTCCGGCGACGGACGACAGAGGCAGAGAGGATGCGGTAGACCATCAACAAGCGAGAGACGGGGATGCCGCACGGATACATTCGCCTTCCGCCTTAGACATTTTGGCGACGAGCAGCGAGGCTGCAGCCGTGCCTTCGCAGGCAGCACACGTCGAGGACGTGCAGCCCCACTCGGGGCAGTCGCCGACGCAATCAATGGCGACTGAAATTCTCCACTCGGATGATGACGACGGAGGCTCCACGGAAGAAATGTCAGGAGCAGAAGACACCGAGGAGGAGGAGGAGGAAATTGTTGGAGCACCGGCGGCGGCGCTCTCTGAGCAGGTGATTCCGTTGCTGCGGTACTTGGATCGCAAGGTCGATAAATACGCCGACCCACTCCAGCCGGGATCTTACATCGAGTTAGTGCGCAGGAGGACTCGCACTAAAGTCCACACCAGCAAGCTATTAGCTAGAGTGGACCAGGAGTTGAGGGACTTGAAGGAGAAGCATGAGTGCTTGTGGGGACAGTACAAGCTTAATCAGAAATTCTACAAGCACTCCGAGAAGATGAAGGATGAGAAACTGGGCGAGCTCACCAAGGAGCAGGTGAAGGTCAAGGAAGCACTCAACTCTGAGCAAGCCCAGAATCGGATTTTGTCAGAGGAGCTCGTGCGACAGACGCGGTTGTTGGAACAATGTCAGCTCGCACGGCAGGCGGATGAAGAATTAATCCGCAGGTTACAGTCAGAGTGTGGCGAATTGAGGGCGCAACGTGCTGAAGCCGAATCGCAATTAGTGACCATTGAAGAGGATCGCAGGAAGGAGGCGGATCGCACGAAGGTGGAGACGGCGAGGCGAGTCGCCCACTGTCTCAAGGGCTACGCCCACTGGGAAGTGAAGGCGCAGGAGAAACTCACACTGCGTGAGTTTGAATTGCGCGCAGCCGGGTTGTTGTCAGGCGACAGTAGGAGTCGGCGGAAGGTAGCGAAGAAGCTCGAGGCCTTTCTTTCGAAGGCACAGGATACCATGTCTGCCCTCGAGGGGGAGGTGTCCGCGGCGTTGCAGCGGTTGGGACTGCGCAGTCGAGCGGAAGAGTGGCAGGGTAGGGAGTTAGTGCGCGGCAGTCGGCCGCGCAGGAGACGTAGTACAGGTTCCGCGGAGTGTAGTGTAGCGTGGTTCCGTGCAGGCGTGTAGCGTAGTGCAGTGTAGTGCTAGTTAGGATTTAGAAGGTATAAAATAGTTCCAGGCGTTTTGCCTGGGGTTCTTTCCCATCAGAAGTGCAGATCAGGAACCCATTTCCTTTGCGTGTTTGTGTCCTTGAGTTCTGTCACCACGCACGAGGAGTTACAACTTAGCGTTCCGCATTTTGTAGCTGAAGGCCTTCGGCCGAATGTTCAGAGCTAGTACATTGGTTAGAGACTTGAGTAGTTCGGATCGGCACCTGCGGGTGACTGCCGATGCTCAGAGCCAGTGACTAGTTAGATACTTGAACAGTTTCGCCCCTACACCTTCGAGTGTTCCTTTCTGATTGTACTCCTTGGGATTTTTCCCCTGAATGCCAAAGTGAAGTTTTGCCACTTCGTGTAAGCCTTGGTTGTAAATTCAGGTTACGCTGCAGCAGGTGCCTTGAGGGTAACCCCTGTAGTATTTCTGGGAATGACAAGTGCCTGAGAATTCAAACTCTTCAATAGACTGTTGTTGTGTTACTGGAACGTTTCACAGTGAGTCCTTCAGTGTGGACCTGTGTTCTCTGCGCGTTTTGTGAGTTGAGAGTGTTGTTCACCGCGTCTGAGTGACTTCGATCCGAAGTAGGTAGTCCAAACCGGGTTTCCTACACTAGCAGCAAGCTAGTGGAAGCGTTGTAAAAGCCGGAGTTGGAAGTCACTGCCCGCAGCTTTGCCGAGTGTGCTCGTGAGAGACTTTCCCCCTGAAATCTTGAAGTAGAGGTCCTAACGGATCTCTGGGTTGTGTTTCTGTAGTTTCAGGTGTGTGTGTGTGTGTGTGTTACGCTGCACTGTGCGACCTCCGAGTGCGCTCCGAGTGGACACTTGCAGTATTTCTGGGAGTGACAGTCGCCTGAGAATTCAAACTCCTCAATAGTCTGTTAAAACGTGACACTTTGTACCCTGTGTGTTCCTCTGTCCCTGTGGGTTCGACCTTTCTACCACTATATTGCAGTTTTAGCCTTTAGTGGGTTATTACATAAGAAGCCGACAACTTCTTTTTGGCGCCGCTGCCGGGGACAGTTGCGTCAACACCGGGGTTTTTACGAGCAGCCATGCTCGGTGAATGTCGACTGGGGCTGGCGGGAGCAATCTAAGTGCTAGGGCTGTCCGCAAGTTCCGACGAGATTCAGAGAAGGCCGTGGAAGAGACACGGCGTCAAAACAAGAAAACACCAAGAAGAGTACCTAAGCCTAGTTCGGCCGACATCCTTGGGGAACCTACCCCCGGCGACTCGGAACCAAACTTGGTGCTTACAGTTCTACTAGGTATTCCTTGCACGGACCCGCCTAGTGAAGTAGAACCGACCGCCCGAGGACCGTCGACAGACACACTGATGGCGGACGGACAAGCCAATGTGCGGCTACCTCAGCCGATTACTAAACATTCCTACCCGAAGTACAAAGGAAGTGGGGATGACGACGATGCAGATTCATACATCAAGTTATTCGAGTCGGTGTCTATTGCCAATCGCGAGATCGCAGACGACGACCGACTAAGGATCTTTCCAAGCCTTCTGCGGAAGAAAGCGAGGAGTTGGTATAATCACGAGAGCATCGATCCGACTGGGTTGACAACATGGGTCCAGCTGAAGGAGAAGTTCCTTCGTCGCTTTCGCGAGCTCGGCTACGACAGCCGGGTTTTGACGAAGTTACGTAATTTGCAGCGAGAGAAGAAGGAGAGTCTGCGTGACTACACTGAGAGATTTCTGGACCTCCTCGACAGAATACCGAAAACAGGACCAGGGTCCCCTTTCTCGGTACAACAAGCTGTGGATTGGTACGTGACCGGTTTAACTCGGGAGATGGAGACTTTTTGCCGACGCAGCAAGTGCGACACTATTGAGGATGTGATTGCATCGGCAGAAGCCTTCGAAACTTCCACTCTCAACCGAAGAGGGAGAGAGAGACGGGAGTCGAAGGAGCGCAAACCGAAAGGAGGGCGAAGACGGCGTAGAGGTACAACTCCGTCATCGGAGGAATCGTCTTCGGACGAGAACCGTTCTTCATCCGAAGAAGAGGAAACCTCATCGTCGGAGGAGGAGAAGAAGAGGAAGAAGCATGGGTCAGCAAAGAAAAAGGGCATCCGACGAGTGACTACGGACAGAGCGCCGGGAGATATAGCTTCGAAGATGGAGACCCTGGTGAAGGACTTCGCCGATCTCAAGGTTCAAGTGGTAGGCGGGCATGATCGCAGAAAATCACCCGGGAGAGTGCGAGCGAACTTATGGTGTACTACGTGCGGGGCGGTGGGACATGCAAACACCGAGTGCCTTACCACCCGGCCGTCATATCCAGTCAACGCAGTAGAGTGGGCGCAACCGTACTATGGAGAGCACCCTCAGTACTATGGAGAGGCTAGCGAAGAGACAGCCTACGCCGTCCAGTCGGTGCCTACCCCTCCTGCAGTTTCAGCAATGCAAGTCCCACGATATATTCCGGTGGATCGGGCCACTACGGTACCTGTGAGGCGGAGAGCACCTCCAGGGACGTTTGACCCACCGCCACCGCGAGCTTGTTATAATTGCGGGGAAGCTGGGCACTTCTCACCGCAGTGTCCCCATCCAAAAAGGCGAAACGATTATGCTCCGACATGTAGTAATTGCAAGAAGGTCGGGCACACTGCGCCAGAGTGTGATCAGCCACCAGTCCCTCGGCCAGTGGTATGATTTGTGAACACTCCTGCCAAGGAGGACGTGCAAGTTAACCAGGTCGAAGTAGGTTCAGACGGGGATGGCGAAGACGAAGAATGGCCGGCTGAAGAGGTTATGTGCGCACGGGTCGAAACTCGTAGCTCCAAGAAATCCAAGGAGCAAGAGCGTGACACTCGCAAGCACGAACGGAGAACCGCCGACCGGACGGGAAAAGGAAAGGAGAAGACATCCAGCAAGTCCGACTCGCGACCTGCTCGGAAGTCTTCGGCTACGCGGGAGGCACCAGCAGTGCGCCCCCAGACAGCAGTCGAGGACGAGCCAGTGCGCCTACTGAAACGGGACTATGCTCCGGATATCCGCAACGAGGTAACCAACCTGTTGAAGGAAGCGATCCGCACGCAAAAGGACCCACCGCGGCCAGACTTGACATCCTCCCTTGGGGCGAAGTTGGCAGCCACCGTGGAACCTCGCAGAGCGTCGCCGACCCCGGCGCCCCAACGCGCCCACTATGACTTGGTTGAAGATCTCGGGAGTCGAAAAGTGAACATTACGTTCAAGCAGCTCTTGGAGGACAATAAGACGTATCGGAGAATGTTGATGCTTTCGCTACGGCATCCGCGGAAGCCGCGCGCATCCACATCCTCTCAAGTATATCAAGTGGAGAGCGAAGACCAAGGGCCACCCGAGATCGATGTGGAGATAGCAGGATGTTGTGTACGCAGAGTGCCAATCGACTCTGGATCAGGAGTCAACATAATGACGGAGGATACAGCGAGAGCCTTGGGGTTCAGTCAATACGAACCCTCGAAGCGTGTGTTGAGATTAGCGGATCAGACGCGGAGAATGCCTGCAGGTATGCTGCGCAATGTCAAGACAACCATCGGGGGTGCGGACTTTCGGTTGACGTATATCATCCTTCAGCCGATGATGAAGCAGGGCTATGACGTTCTGCTCGGGCGACCATGGCTATATGGTGCACAAGTCAGATGTGATTGGCGAAGACATCGCCTTAAGTTCCCTCACCCTTCGGAACCGACCAAAACCATTACGGTGCCCTGGAATAGGGTCAGGCACGAAGGAGAGACCCCATCGACAAGTGCAGGTTACACATCGGGCGAGGACAGTGAGTCGACCGCGCGATCGGATTCCAGTGGTACCGAATCCGATTACTTCGTAGGATTCGTTGCCTGCTGTTCGGTGGAAGAAGAAGAAGAGACGGAAGCTATTCAGCCGGAAGACGAATAGCAATTAACTGTGGGACTGGGAAGGAGTGAGACGAGTCACACTGAGGGCATTGTCGACCCTAGTGACTGTCATGAAGTACAACTCAGTCCCGGCAAATGCTTGAAGGTATCAAGCGCAGTGAGAGGAGACGAGCTAAGGAAAGTACAGGCGTTCCTTAGCCACTATGTCGACGTCTTCGCCTGGAAGATCGAAGACATGAAGGGGATACCCGCACGATATGGGGAACACCGTATCGATTTACTGGACGACTCAGTACCCATACGACAGCGCCAGTATCGCCTCAACCCAAAGTACTCCTTGCTAGTGAAAGAGGAGATAGATAAGTACTTGAGCGCTGGTATTATTTATCCTGTGCTCAGCAGCGAGTGGGTGTCGCCGATTGTTATCGTACCTAAGAAGTTGACGGGTAAGATACGAGTGTGTCAGGATTTCCGGAAGTTGAATGCAGCAACACGCAAGGATCATCACCCGTTACCATTCACGGATGCCATTCTAGACCATGTCGCAGGACATGAATGTTATAGCTTCCTGGATGGGTTCTCAGGTTACAATCAGGTGTCTATCCGTGAACAGGACAAGGATAAAACTACGTTCACAACCGACTGGGGAACTTACGCATACCACAAGATGCCTTTCGGTCTGTGCAACGCGCCTGCCACCTTTCAACGGATGATGACCAATATCTTTCAGGAACAACTGAGGAAGTTCCTGGAGATATTCATAGATGACTTCTGTGTCTTTGGGAAGCGGTCTGAACACCTAAGTCACTTGAAGCAGACCTTCGATAAATGTAGAGAGAGCAGTTTATCACTGCATCCCGAGAAGTGCTTTTTCTTCATGACTAGTGGGATCTTGTTGGGTCATCGGGTCTCGGCAGAAGGCATTGCGGTGGACATCGAGAAGGTCAAGGTTATACTCGAGCTTGAGCCACCCACGAATCTAAGAGAGCTGCGAGCATTCCTGGGTCATGTGGGCTACTACCGAAGATTCATACACATGTATGCAATACTGGCGGCGGACCTGACCAAGTTGTTGAAGAAGGACGAGCCTTATGCTTGGGGTGCGAACCAGCAGACAGCATTTGAAGCTCTGAAAGCGAAACTCACGACTGCTCCCGTACTAAGGAGTCCAGACTGGAATCGACCATTCCATGTTTACGTTGACACTTCGGCATTCGCCATCGGTGTAGTACTGAGTCAAAAGGATGACAACAAAAAGGACTACCCGATCTACTTCGCGAGCCGACAGCTGTCTCTAGCAGAGCGGAAGTACACCACGACGGAGAGAGAAGCGTTGGGGATGGTATACTCCTGTAAGAAGTTCCGTCACTACCTAATCTGTTACGAGTTTGTGTTCCATGTGGACCACTACGCATTGCAACACCTAGTCAAGAAAGCCGACCTATCCGGTCGAATCGCCAGGTGGGTGTTGTTACTACAAGAGTTCACCTACACAGTCCAGACCAGGAAAGGGGTGCACCACGAAAATGCGGATTACTTGTCCCGATTATGGACCCAGCCGACAGAGGAGGAATTGGTGGACGATTTTCCAGATGAAGAGTTATTTCAGTTGTCTGCAGGACATGAGTCCCGCTATGCCGACCTATATCGATATCTGTTAACCCTCCAGTGCCCCGAGGGCATGGATTTGGAACAGCGAACTGTCTTTATTCATAAGGCAGGCCCGTATCAACTCCAGCAGGGGGTTTTGTTCAAGAAAATGGCGGATGAGCGCTTATGCAGATGCCTGGAGGAATCAGAAGTACCAAGAATAGTGAGTGCGATGCATACAGAGGAGGCGGGTGGACACTATGCCACCAGGAACACGGTCACAAAGATCCTAAACGCGGGGTATTGGTGGCCGACCATGTTTAAGGATGTTCTCGATTACATCCGCAAGTGCGACAGTTGCCAGAGGACGGGGAGACCGACGCCTACAACACGCTGGCCTCTGACTCCCATCATGCCTCTAGCACCTTTCGAAAAGTGGGGTATTGACTTTGTAGGGCCCATACAACCAGTGACTAGAAGTACACGAAGGCGCTACATTCTGGTAGCAACGGACTACGCCACCAAAATGGTAGAGGCCAGAGCCACCAGAAAGGATGATGCTGCCACAGTGGCAGCATTCTTGTTTGAGTCGATCATCACACGCTACGGATGTCCCTTAGAACTAGTCAGCGACCGGGGCACGCATTTTCTGAATCAGATCATCGAAGATCTGACACGGTATTTCCACATCAAGCACCGGAAGACTACTCCATACAATCCCAAGGCAAATGGACTGACGGAGAAGTCCAATGGTCTGCTGTGTAAAATACTACTCAAGGTCACGGTGAATCACGCTCACGACTGGGATACGAAGCTAGCAGCCGCTCTATGGGCGTACCGCACAGCTGAGAAGATCACGACCAAACAGACACCATACTTTCTGGTGTATGGGCAACACCCGATCCTCCCAATCGAATTTGAAGTACCCACCCATCGAACGATGGATTTGCAGAGGATGGGCGCAGAGGAGAGTCAGCTCTACAGGTTACAGGAGGTCATGCTGCTGGATGAGCGGAGAAGAGACGCCGAAGATCGCACCAGGAAAATCCAGCTCCGCCGAAAGGAGAGATACGATAAAAAGATCAAACCGGTACTCCTGCGGGCAGGTGATTTGGCATTGCTCTACGACAGCAGGCATGCCAGATTCCCAGGCAAACTGCACCTAAGGTGGATGGGACCTTACAGGGTTGTCGAAGTCTTCCCGAATGGATCCATCCAACTTGCGGACCTGGCCGGCGATTTGTTAGGCACCCGAGTGAACGGGTGGCGGTTGAAGAAATACCACATGTGAGTGTTCGCGTGGGCGCTCACAATTGAGGAGGGGGGCATGTGGTACCCCACTTTTGGCAATTTTGAGGAAATTAAAACATTTTTGGAAAACTGTACCCTGGCAGCATTGTAAATAGCCTTCGGTACATCAAAACAGAGTGAATCCGGAAGATCGCGGGGATTCTCGAGGGATCTTGTAGAATCTGGGATTTGGGGTGCCGCAGTAAGGACAGGCACCACCCTCCCTGCGAGCTCCGCAGTTAGGATCTCTACGGCGCAAGGCGCAAAACCCGCCTTCGGAGGTTGCGTCCGCGGCTGTAGGGAAACCCCCGTAATTAGGTCAACCCTCGGGCGCCTTGACCAAGTTAGGGTCCGGTTGGAAAGAGCTCGACGCGCTGATTCTAACGAGCCCAAGAGCGCTTGGAACGGACGAGGACTTAGGGAGTTATCGCTACTGGAAGAAACGGAGGCGGTCGCCTACGGCGGAAGGAGTTCGCCACCGGCGCGAATTCCGCCTACGCGGAAGGGGGATTCAAGTTTTGTCCTATGCGCGGACGAAGGCGTTCGCCTGTGCACAGGCGAAGTAGGGTTAGGGAAGGCGCGAAGTCCGCCTACGCACAGGCGAACGCCTGTGCACAGGCACTTCGGCGTCGGCGGAGAATCCGCCTTGGGCCCTAGAAATGCGCCTTGTGAGGTAGAAAGTGTACGGCGCCTTCCGCGCCAGCGCAGCGCAGCGTACGTCGGAAGAGCCGCCAGAGTAAACCAATAGGTACGGACCGTGCGGACGGCACGGGTTGATGCGCTCTTGGACGGACGGAGTTGCGGCGGCGGAAGCGCCGACGGAGAGACAAGGAACGGACAGACTGGACGGAGACGGCTGACCACGGTCAACGCCTTCCGCGCCAGCGCAGCGCCGCGGACGGAATTCGCCTGCGCACAGGCGAACGCCTGTGCACAGGAGAATGTTCAAGTTCCGCACCGGCGGAGAATCCGCCGAGGCCCCTGCCTGCGCACAGGCAGGAGTTGAATTTTTGTCCGACATGCGGACGCACGCGTCAAGGCAGAAGGAGATTGGCCGAAGGGCGGTACGAACAAGTGTACCGCGCAAGGCGGAAAACTCGCCTTCGGCGCTACGCCCCCATGTCCGCAGGGTGACACGCTCGCGGAGTTCAAATCCGCCAATTCGAGCGTGAGAGTTTAATCGACGACGGCGGAGCGTGAAGCCGCGCGTGAGAGCGAAGACCGTTCCAGCGTACAGCCGGCGCGGCCATCAAGTGAGACGTTCTTCACGACCAAGAGCCGACCATGACCTTCGACCGGGCGGCGGAGAGCGTCCCATTCTTGAATTCGCGATTCCAATCTCTTGTGCGCGCCGCGCGCATCCATCTGCTGGCTGCGGACCATTCTCGTCGTCGCCACACAGGAGATTTCTTGTTGATTGAGGGAGAAGTGAGTGCGCGTGATTTGGAATTGAGAGCGATTAGAGTTTGCCGAGAGAGAAAGAAACGCGGACAGTGTGGAAGTAGAATGAGCGGGCGAGCGAACCCCAGGAACGCAATGACGAGACCGAGCAGATTGCGGATGGTGCCACTTCGCCTGCCGCAGAACGGGCTGCGCGCTTTCGAAGAGCGCTTAATAGCAAGAAAGCTCGATTTCTTGCTATGGGGATGGAATTACATCTGCGCGAATATGGTGCGCGAGTGGCTAGAGCCACAGGGACCACCCTCGCGCGGATTGCGTCCGCATGTTGACCGGTGGATAGTCCAAGATTGGGCGCAGGCGTTGGGAAGATGTGCTGGCATGCCAGGGCATCTCCTTTTCGACAGCGAGAGCATCAAGGTGACCAAGCAAGAAGAGGCGCAATTTGTGGAGCTGTTCAAGACCGGGAGGTCTACCAAGAATGGGTACAGGACCCGTGATTACAAAGATCGATTTCGCCGGACTTTGTCCGCGGCGCTGATGCAATTACTGCAGCCGCACCGCGCCTGCTACATCACATTGTGGCAGGTCTCTTTTGTGGAGTGCGTCATCGAGGGAACTCCCATTCACTGGGCGAGCATCCTGCACAGGGTGATGCGACAGCACGCGTTTGAGGAGAAGGGGGGAACTCTAAACCATCTTTCTCCTTTCCTCATCAATTTTTATCGACAGCGGAATTGTTTGACAGCGGCGGAGCTTGAACATTTTCCGCCATTGTCCATCGACCATCCCGGGAAGTATGTGCGGGAGAACGAGGTCGACACTGATGCGGAGGAGTCCCCGACTTCTACCCCATCGAGACGGAGAGACGAAGGGAGACACACCCCTGCAGCGCGAGTGCCGCGGAAGCGGCGATGGAGGGAAGAGTCCGAAGAGGAGCAGCATCAAGAACCCTCTGCTCCCATTCGACCGCGGCCGCTGTGCGAGCCATACAGCCGGCCGAAGCAGAAGGCACGCAGACTGGTGTTGCCAGCTGACAGTGCAGACACGGCGACGATTGCGACGGAGATAGGAAGTGCGTCGCCAGAGAGGCGAGAGGAAGCGCGGACGACCGCAGGAGCGACGGGCCACGCTGCAACCTCGTCGGGAGAGAGGCCGCCTACGGGCCAAGGGCCTCCGGAGTTACCACGTGCGATGCGGACAGATGTTCCGTTTGCGCACAGGCGAACCTCCGCGGACGGACGAGCCTCCGCGGACCGGCGAACACAAGTGGACGTGGATCTACGCTTACGCGTGGGAAGGAGCAGTCCGCCTGTGCACAGGCGCTCGCCTGTGCACAGGTCGCCTGTGCACAGGTCGCCTGTGAACAGAACACCTCCACACGTGCCGCCTGTGCACAGGCAAGAATCACCCCCGTTCCAACGTAGGAAGGGGAAGGAGCCGGCGGAAGAACCGCCTACGAGACACCGGCCCTCGGGGCCAGACCCTCCGGCGCACCACGCGCCGCAATTCGCGCCTTCGGCGCCAGGGCCTTCGAGCCGAGGGGATACGAGCAGAGAGCGTGCGGAGGCCGCACCGTCGGCGGAAAGTCCGCCGATAGATGCGCCTTCGGCGGTAGGGCCTATAGGCCAAGGAACATCGGGCGTGCGGCCCCCGGCCATGTCGCCTTCGGCGATAGATGTCCGCGGCGCTACGCCTGCGGCGGACAAGGCGCCGGCACATGCGCCTGCGCACGGGCCGGGCACAGCCCCCACGGACCGATCAAGGGAGCAGCAGACGGAGGAGCGGAGTGACTGTCAGCGGGATGAAATCTCGATGCGCGATGCGCAATCCAACCCCGCGCAGCCACCCTCCGCTCAATCACCTCCGGCGACGGACGACAGAGGCAGAGAGGATGCGGTAGACCATCAACAAGCGAGAGACGGGGATGCCGCACGGATACATTCGCCTTCCGCCTTAGACATTTTGGCGACGAGCAGCGAGGCTGCAGCCGTGCCTTCGCAGGCAGCACACGTCGAGGACGTGCAGCCCCACTCGGGGCAGTCGCCGACGCAATCAATGGCGACTGAAATTCTCCACTCGGATGATGACGACGGAGGCTCCACGGAAGAAATGTCAGGAGCAGAAGACACCGAGGAGGAGGAGGAGGAAATTGTTGGAGCACCGGCGGCGGCGCTCTCTGAGCAGGTGATTCCGTTGCTGCGGTACTTGGATCGCAAGGTCGATAAATACGCCGACCCACTCCAGCCGGGATCTTACATCGAGTTAGTGCGCAGGAGGACTCGCACTAAAGTCCACACCAGCAAGCTATTAGCTAGAGTGGACCAGGAGTTGAGGGACTTGAAGGAGAAGCATGAGTGCTTGTGGGGACAGTACAAGCTTAATCAGAAATTCTACAAGCACTCCGAGAAGATGAAGGATGAGAAACTGGGCGAGCTCACCAAGGAGCAGGTGAAGGTCAAGGAAGCACTCAACTCTGAGCAAGCCCAGAATCGGATTTTGTCAGAGGAGCTCGTGCGACAGACGCGGTTGTTGGAACAATGTCAGCTCGCACGGCAGGCGGATGAAGAATTAATCCGCAGGTTACAGTCAGAGTGTGGCGAATTGAGGGCGCAACGTGCTGAAGCCGAATCGCAATTAGTGACCATTGAAGAGGATCGCAGGAAGGAGGCGGATCGCACGAAGGTGGAGACGGCGAGGCGAGTCGCCCACTGTCTCAAGGGCTACGCCCACTGGGAAGTGAAGGCGCAGGAGAAACTCACACTGCGTGAGTTTGAATTGCGCGCAGCCGGGTTGTTGTCAGGCGACAGTAGGAGTCGGCGGAAGGTAGCGAAGAAGCTCGAGGCCTTTCTTTCGAAGGCACAGGATACCATGTCTGCCCTCGAGGGGGAGGTGTCCGCGGCGTTGCAGCGGTTGGGACTGCGCAGTCGAGCGGAAGAGTGGCAGGGTAGGGAGTTAGTGCGCGGCAGTCGGCCGCGCAGGAGACGTAGTACAGGTTCCGCGGAGTGTAGTGTAGCGTGGTTCCGTGCAGGCGTGTAGCGTAGTGCAGTGTAGTGCTAGTTAGGATTTAGAAGGTATAAAATAGTTCCAGGCGTTTTGCCTGGGGTTCTTTCCCATCAGAAGTGCAGATCAGGAACCCATTTCCTTTGCGTGTTTGTGTCCTTGAGTTCTGTCACCACGCACGAGGAGTTACAACTTAGCGTTCCGCATTTTGTAGCTGAAGGCCTTCGGCCGAATGTTCAGAGCTAGTACATTGGTTAGAGACTTGAGTAGTTCGGATCGGCACCTGCGGGTGACTGCCGATGCTCAGAGCCAGTGACTAGTTAGATACTTGAACAGTTTCGCCCCTACACCTTCGAGTGTTCCTTTCTGATTGTACTCCTTGGGATTTTTCCCCTGAATGCCAAAGTGAAGTTTTGCCACTTCGTGTAAGCCTTGGTTGTAAATTCAGGTTACGCTGCAGCAGGTGCCTTGAGGGTAACCCCTGTAGTATTTCTGGGAATGACAAGTGCCTGAGAATTCAAACTCTTCAATAGACTGTTGTTGTGTTACTGGAACGTTTCACAGTGAGTCCTTCAGTGTGGACCTGTGTTCTCTGCGCGTTTTGTGAGTTGAGAGTGTTGTTCACCGCGTCTGAGTGACTTCGATCCGAAGTAGGTAGTCCAAACCGGGTTTCCTACACTAGCAGCAAGCTAGTGGAAGCGTTGTAAAAGCCGGAGTTGGAAGTCACTGCCCGCAGCTTTGCCGAGTGTGCTCGTGAGAGACTTTCCCCCTGAAATCTTGAAGTAGAGGTCCTAACGGATCTCTGGGTTGTGTTTCTGTAGTTTCAGGTGTGTGTGTGTGTGTGTGTTACGCTGCACTGTGCGACCTCCGAGTGCGCTCCGAGTGGACACTTGCAGTATTTCTGGGAGTGACAGTCGCCTGAGAATTCAAACTCCTCAATAGTCTGTTAAAACGTGACACTTTGTACCCTGTGTGTTCCTCTGTCCCTGTGGGTTCGACCTTTCTACCACTATATTGCAGTTTTAGCCTTTAGTGGGTTATTACATAAGAAGCCGACAACTTCTTTTTGGCGCCGCTGCCGGGGACAGTTGCGTCAACACCGGGGTTTTTACGAGCAGCCATGCTCGGTGAATGTCGACTGGGGCTGGCGGGAGCAATCTAAGTGCTAGGGCTGTCCGCAAGTTCCGACGAGATTCAGAGAAGGCCGTGGAAGAGACACGGCGTCAAAACAAGAAAACACCAAGAAGAGTACCTAAGCCTAGTTCGGCCGACATCCTTGGGGAACCTACCCCCGGCGACTCGGAACCAAACTTGGTGCTTACAGTTCTACTAGGTATTCCTTGCACGGACCCGCCTAGTGAAGTAGAACCGACCGCCCGAGGACCGTCGACAGACACACTGATGGCGGACGGACAAGCCAATGTGCGGCTACCTCAGCCGATTACTAAACATTCCTACCCGAAGTACAAAGGAAGTGGGGATGACGACGATGCAGATTCATACATCAAGTTATTCGAGTCGGTGTCTATTGCCAATCGCGAGATCGCAGACGACGACCGACTAAGGATCTTTCCAAGCCTTCTGCGGAAGAAAGCGAGGAGTTGGTATAATCACGAGAGCATCGATCCGACTGGGTTGACAACATGGGTCCAGCTGAAGGAGAAGTTCCTTCGTCGCTTTCGCGAGCTCGGCTACGACAGCCGGGTTTTGACGAAGTTACGTAATTTGCAGCGAGAGAAGAAGGAGAGTCTGCGTGACTACACTGAGAGATTTCTGGACCTCCTCGACAGAATACCGAAAACAGGACCAGGGTCCCCTTTCTCGGTACAACAAGCTGTGGATTGGTACGTGACCGGTTTAACTCGGGAGATGGAGACTTTTTGCCGACGCAGCAAGTGCGACACTATTGAGGATGTGATTGCATCGGCAGAAGCCTTCGAAACTTCCACTCTCAACCGAAGAGGGAGAGAGAGACGGGAGTCGAAGGAGCGCAAACCGAAAGGAGGGCGAAGACGGCGTAGAGGTACAACTCCGTCATCGGAGGAATCGTCTTCGGACGAGAACCGTTCTTCATCCGAAGAAGAGGAAACCTCATCGTCGGAGGAGGAGAAGAAGAGGAAGAAGCATGGGTCAGCAAAGAAAAAGGGCATCCGACGAGTGACTACGGACAGAGCGCCGGGAGATATAGCTTCGAAGATGGAGACCCTGGTGAAGGACTTCGCCGATCTCAAGGTTCAAGTGGTAGGCGGGCATGATCGCAGAAAATCACCCGGGAGAGTGCGAGCGAACTTATGGTGTACTACGTGCGGGGCGGTGGGACATGCAAACACCGAGTGCCTTACCACCCGGCCGTCATATCCAGTCAACGCAGTAGAGTGGGCGCAACCGTACTATGGAGAGCACCCTCAGTACTATGGAGAGGCTAGCGAAGAGACAGCCTACGCCGTCCAGTCGGTGCCTACCCCTCCTGCAGTTTCAGCAATGCAAGTCCCACGATATATTCCGGTGGATCGGGCCACTACGGTACCTGTGAGGCGGAGAGCACCTCCAGGGACGTTTGACCCACCGCCACCGCGAGCTTGTTATAATTGCGGGGAAGCTGGGCACTTCTCACCGCAGTGTCCCCATCCAAAAAGGCGAAACGATTATGCTCCGACATGTAGTAATTGCAAGAAGGTCGGGCACACTGCGCCAGAGTGTGATCAGCCACCAGTCCCTCGGCCAGTGGTATGATTTGTGAACACTCCTGCCAAGGAGGACGTGCAAGTTAACCAGGTCGAAGTAGGTTCAGACGGGGATGGCGAAGACGAAGAATGGCCGGCTGAAGAGGTTATGTGCGCACGGGTCGAAACTCGTAGCTCCAAGAAATCCAAGGAGCAAGAGCGTGACACTCGCAAGCACGAACGGAGAACCGCCGACCGGACGGGAAAAGGAAAGGAGAAGACATCCAGCAAGTCCGACTCGCGACCTGCTCGGAAGTCTTCGGCTACGCGGGAGGCACCAGCAGTGCGCCCCCAGACAGCAGTCGAGGACGAGCCAGTGCGCCTACTGAAACGGGACTATGCTCCGGATATCCGCAACGAGGTAACCAACCTGTTGAAGGAAGCGATCCGCACGCAAAAGGACCCACCGCGGCCAGACTTGACATCCTCCCTTGGGGCGAAGTTGGCAGCCACCGTGGAACCTCGCAGAGCGTCGCCGACCCCGGCGCCCCAACGCGCCCACTATGACTTGGTTGAAGATCTCGGGAGTCGAAAAGTGAACATTACGTTCAAGCAGCTCTTGGAGGACAATAAGACGTATCGGAGAATGTTGATGCTTTCGCTACGGCATCCGCGGAAGCCGCGCGCATCCACATCCTCTCAAGTATATCAAGTGGAGAGCGAAGACCAAGGGCCACCCGAGATCGATGTGGAGATAGCAGGATGTTGTGTACGCAGAGTGCCAATCGACTCTGGATCAGGAGTCAACATAATGACGGAGGATACAGCGAGAGCCTTGGGGTTCAGTCAATACGAACCCTCGAAGCGTGTGTTGAGATTAGCGGATCAGACGCGGAGAATGCCTGCAGGTATGCTGCGCAATGTCAAGACAACCATCGGGGGTGCGGACTTTCGGTTGACGTATATCATCCTTCAGCCGATGATGAAGCAGGGCTATGACGTTCTGCTCGGGCGACCATGGCTATATGGTGCACAAGTCAGATGTGATTGGCGAAGACATCGCCTTAAGTTCCCTCACCCTTCGGAACCGACCAAAACCATTACGGTGCCCTGGAATAGGGTCAGGCACGAAGGAGAGACCCCATCGACAAGTGCAGGTTACACATCGGGCGAGGACAGTGAGTCGACCGCGCGATCGGATTCCAGTGGTACCGAATCCGATTACTTCGTAGGATTCGTTGCCTGCTGTTCGGTGGAAGAAGAAGAAGAGACGGAAGCTATTCAGCCGGAAGACGAATAGCAATTAACTGTGGGACTGGGAAGGAGTGAGACGAGTCACACTGAGGGCATTGTCGACCCTAGTGACTGTCATGAAGTACAACTCAGTCCCGGCAAATGCTTGAAGGTATCAAGCGCAGTGAGAGGAGACGAGCTAAGGAAAGTACAGGCGTTCCTTAGCCACTATGTCGACGTCTTCGCCTGGAAGATCGAAGACATGAAGGGGATACCCGCACGATATGGGGAACACCGTATCGATTTACTGGACGACTCAGTACCCATACGACAGCGCCAGTATCGCCTCAACCCAAAGTACTCCTTGCTAGTGAAAGAGGAGATAGATAAGTACTTGAGCGCTGGTATTATTTATCCTGTGCTCAGCAGCGAGTGGGTGTCGCCGATTGTTATCGTACCTAAGAAGTTGACGGGTAAGATACGAGTGTGTCAGGATTTCCGGAAGTTGAATGCAGCAACACGCAAGGATCATCACCCGTTACCATTCACGGATGCCATTCTAGACCATGTCGCAGGACATGAATGTTATAGCTTCCTGGATGGGTTCTCAGGTTACAATCAGGTGTCTATCCGTGAACAGGACAAGGATAAAACTACGTTCACAACCGACTGGGGAACTTACGCATACCACAAGATGCCTTTCGGTCTGTGCAACGCGCCTGCCACCTTTCAACGGATGATGACCAATATCTTTCAGGAACAACTGAGGAAGTTCCTGGAGATATTCATAGATGACTTCTGTGTCTTTGGGAAGCGGTCTGAACACCTAAGTCACTTGAAGCAGACCTTCGATAAATGTAGAGAGAGCAGTTTATCACTGCATCCCGAGAAGTGCTTTTTCTTCATGACTAGTGGGATCTTGTTGGGTCATCGGGTCTCGGCAGAAGGCATTGCGGTGGACATCGAGAAGGTCAAGGTTATACTCGAGCTTGAGCCACCCACGAATCTAAGAGAGCTGCGAGCATTCCTGGGTCATGTGGGCTACTACCGAAGATTCATACACATGTATGCAATACTGGCGGCGGACCTGACCAAGTTGTTGAAGAAGGACGAGCCTTATGCTTGGGGTGCGAACCAGCAGACAGCATTTGAAGCTCTGAAAGCGAAACTCACGACTGCTCCCGTACTAAGGAGTCCAGACTGGAATCGACCATTCCATGTTTACGTTGACACTTCGGCATTCGCCATCGGTGTAGTACTGAGTCAAAAGGATGACAACAAAAAGGACTACCCGATCTACTTCGCGAGCCGACAGCTGTCTCTAGCAGAGCGGAAGTACACCACGACGGAGAGAGAAGCGTTGGGGATGGTATACTCCTGTAAGAAGTTCCGTCACTACCTAATCTGTTACGAGTTTGTGTTCCATGTGGACCACTACGCATTGCAACACCTAGTCAAGAAAGCCGACCTATCCGGTCGAATCGCCAGGTGGGTGTTGTTACTACAAGAGTTCACCTACACAGTCCAGACCAGGAAAGGGGTGCACCACGAAAATGCGGATTACTTGTCCCGATTATGGACCCAGCCGACAGAGGAGGAATTGGTGGACGATTTTCCAGATGAAGAGTTATTTCAGTTGTCTGCAGGACATGAGTCCCGCTATGCCGACCTATATCGATATCTGTTAACCCTCCAGTGCCCCGAGGGCATGGATTTGGAACAGCGAACTGTCTTTATTCATAAGGCAGGCCCGTATCAACTCCAGCAGGGGGTTTTGTTCAAGAAAATGGCGGATGAGCGCTTATGCAGATGCCTGGAGGAATCAGAAGTACCAAGAATAGTGAGTGCGATGCATACAGAGGAGGCGGGTGGACACTATGCCACCAGGAACACGGTCACAAAGATCCTAAACGCGGGGTATTGGTGGCCGACCATGTTTAAGGATGTTCTCGATTACATCCGCAAGTGCGACAGTTGCCAGAGGACGGGGAGACCGACGCCTACAACACGCTGGCCTCTGACTCCCATCATGCCTCTAGCACCTTTCGAAAAGTGGGGTATTGACTTTGTAGGGCCCATACAACCAGTGACTAGAAGTACACGAAGGCGCTACATTCTGGTAGCAACGGACTACGCCACCAAAATGGTAGAGGCCAGAGCCACCAGAAAGGATGATGCTGCCACAGTGGCAGCATTCTTGTTTGAGTCGATCATCACACGCTACGGATGTCCCTTAGAACTAGTCAGCGACCGGGGCACGCATTTTCTGAATCAGATCATCGAAGATCTGACACGGTATTTCCACATCAAGCACCGGAAGACTACTCCATACAATCCCAAGGCAAATGGACTGACGGAGAAGTCCAATGGTCTGCTGTGTAAAATACTACTCAAGGTCACGGTGAATCACGCTCACGACTGGGATACGAAGCTAGCAGCCGCTCTATGGGCGTACCGCACAGCTGAGAAGATCACGACCAAACAGACACCATACTTTCTGGTGTATGGGCAACACCCGATCCTCCCAATCGAATTTGAAGTACCCACCCATCGAACGATGGATTTGCAGAGGATGGGCGCAGAGGAGAGTCAGCTCTACAGGTTACAGGAGGTCATGCTGCTGGATGAGCGGAGAAGAGACGCCGAAGATCGCACCAGGAAAATCCAGCTCCGCCGAAAGGAGAGATACGATAAAAAGATCAAACCGGTACTCCTGCGGGCAGGTGATTTGGCATTGCTCTACGACAGCAGGCATGCCAGATTCCCAGGCAAACTGCACCTAAGGTGGATGGGACCTTACAGGGTTGTCGAAGTCTTCCCGAATGGATCCATCCAACTTGCGGACCTGGCCGGCGATTTGTTAGGCACCCGAGTGAACGGGTGGCGGTTGAAGAAATACCACATGTGAGTGTTCGCGTGGGCGCTCACAATTGAGGAGGGGGGCATGTGGTACCCCACTTTTGGCAATTTTGAGGAAATTAAAACATTTTTGGAAAACTGTACCCTGGCAGCATTGTAAATAGCCTTCGGTACATCAAAACAGAGTGAATCCGGAAGATCGCGGGGATTCTCGAGGGATCTTGTAGAATCTGGGATTTGGGGTGCCGCAGTAAGGACAGGCACCACCCTCCCTGCGAGCTCCGCAGTTAGGATCTCTACGGCGCAAGGCGCAAAACCCGCCTTCGGAGGTTGCGTCCGCGGCTGTAGGGAAACCCCCGTAATTAGGTCAACCCTCGGGCGCCTTGACCAAGTTAGGGTCCGGTTGGAAAGAGCTCGACGCGCTGATTCTAACGAGCCCAAGAGCGCTTGGAACGGACGAGGACTTAGGGAGTTATCGCTACTGGAAGAAACGGAGGCGGTCGCCTACGGCGGAAGGAGTTCGCCACCGGCGCGAATTCCGCCTACGCGGAAGGGGGATTCAAGTTTTGTCCTATGCGCGGACGAAGGCGTTCGCCTGTGCACAGGCGAAGTAGGGTTAGGGAAGGCGCGAAGTCCGCCTACGCACAGGCGAACGCCTGTGCACAGGCACTTCGGCGTCGGCGGAGAATCCGCCTTGGGCCCTAGAAATGCGCCTTGTGAGGTAGAAAGTGTACGGCGCCTTCCGCGCCAGCGCAGCGCAGCGTACGTCGGAAGAGCCGCCAGAGTAAACCAATAGGTACGGACCGTGCGGACGGCACGGGTGGATGCGCTCTTGGACGGACGGAGTTGCGGCGGCGGAAGCGCCGACGGAGAGACAAGGAACGGACAGACTGGACGGAGACGGCTGACCACGGTCAACGCCTTCCGCGCCAGCGCAGCGCCGCGGACGGAATTCGCCTGCGCACAGGCGAACGCCTGTGCACAGGAGAATGTTCAAGTTCCGCACCGGCGGAGAATCCGCCGAGGCCCCTGCCTGCGCACAGGCAGGAGTTGAATTTTTGTCCGACATGCGGACGCACGCGTCAAGGCAGAAGGAGATTGGCCGAAGGGCGGTACGAACAAGTGTACCGCGCAAGGCGGAAAACTCGCCTTCGGCGCTACGCCCCCATGTCCGCAGGGTGACACGCTCGCGGAGTTCAAATCCGCCAATTCGAGCGTGAGAGTTTAATCGACGACGGCGGAGCGTGAAGCCGCGCGTGAGAGCGAAGACCGTTCCAGCGTACAGCCGGCGCGGCCATCAAGTGAGACGTTCTTCACGACCAAGAGCCGACCATGACCTTCGACCGGGCGGCGGAGAGCGTCCCATTCTTGAATTCGCGATTCCAATCTCTTGTGCGCGCCGCGCGCATCCATCTGCTGGCTGCGGACCATTCTCGTCGTCGCCACACAGGAGATTTCTTGTTGATTGAGGGAGAAGTGAGTGCGCGTGATTTGGAATTGAGAGCGATTAGAGTTTGCCGAGAGAGAAAGAAACGCGGACAGTGTGGAAGTAGAATGAGCGGGCGAGCGAACCCCAGGAACGCAATGACGAGACCGAGCAGATTGCGGATGGTGCCACTTCGCCTGCCGCAGAACGGGCTGCGCGCTTTCGAAGAGCGCTTAATAGCAAGAAAGCTCGATTTCTTGCTATGGGGATGGAATTACATCTGCGCGAATATGGTGCGCGAGTGGCTAGAGCCACAGGGACCACCCTCGCGCGGATTGCGTCCGCATGTTGACCGGTGGATAGTCCAAGATTGGGCGCAGGCGTTGGGAAGATGTGCTGGCATGCCAGGGCATCTCCTTTTCGACAGCGAGAGCATCAAGGTGACCAAGCAAGAAGAGGCGCAATTTGTGGAGCTGTTCAAGACCGGGAGGTCTACCAAGAATGGGTACAGGACCCGTGATTACAAAGATCGATTTCGCCGGACTTTGTCCGCGGCGCTGATGCAATTACTGCAGCCGCACCGCGCCTGCTACATCACATTGTGGCAGGTCTCTTTTGTGGAGTGCGTCATCGAGGGAACTCCCATTCACTGGGCGAGCATCCTGCACAGGGTGATGCGACAGCACGCGTTTGAGGAGAAGGGGGGAACTCTAAACCATCTTTCTCCTTTCCTCATCAATTTTTATCGACAGCGGAATTGTTTGACAGCGGCGGAGCTTGAACATTTTCCGCCATTGTCCATCGACCATCCCGGGAAGTATGTGCGGGAGAACGAGGTCGACACTGATGCGGAGGAGTCCCCGACTTCTACCCCATCGAGACGGAGAGACGAAGGGAGACACACCCCTGCAGCGCGAGTGCCGCGGAAGCGGCGATGGAGGGAAGAGTCCGAAGAGGAGCAGCATCAAGAACCCTCTGCTCCCATTCGACCGCGGCCGCTGTGCGAGCCATACAGCCGGCCGAAGCAGAAGGCACGCAGACTGGTGTTGCCAGCTGACAGTGCAGACACGGCGACGATTGCGACGGAGATAGGAAGTGCGTCGCCAGAGAGGCGAGAGGAAGCGCGGACGACCGCAGGAGCGACGGGCCACGCTGCAACCTCGTCGGGAGAGAGGCCGCCTACGGGCCAAGGGCCTCCGGAGTTACCACGTGCGATGCGGACAGATGTTCCGTTTGCGCACAGGCGAACCTCCGCGGACGGACGAGCCTCCGCGGACCGGCGAACACAAGTGGACGTGGATCTACGCTTACGCGTGGGAAGGAGCAGTCCGCCTGTGCACAGGCGCTCGCCTGTGCACAGGTCGCCTGTGAACAGAACACCTCCACACGTGCCGCCTGTGCACAGGCAAGAATCACCCCCGTTCCAACGTAGGAAGGGGAAGGAGCCGGCGGAAGAACCGCCTACGAGACACCGGCCCTCGGGGCCAGACCCTCCGGCGCACCACGCGCCGCAATTCGCGCCTTCGGCGCCAGGGCCTTCGAGCCGAGGGGATACGAGCAGAGAGCGTGCGGAGGCCGCACCGTCGGCGGAAAGTCCGCCGATAGATGCGCCTTCGGCGGTAGGGCCTATAGGCCAAGGAACATCGGGCGTGCGGCCCCCGGCCATGTCGCCTTCGGCGATAGATGTCCGCGGCGCTACGCCTGCGGCGGACAAGGCGCCGGCACATGCGCCTGCGCACGGGCCGGGCACAGCCCCCACGGACCGATCAAGGGAGCAGCAGACGGAGGAGCGGAGTGACTGTCAGCGGGATGAAATCTCGATGCGCGATGCGCAATCCAACCCCGCGCAGCCACCCTCCGCTCAATCACCTCCGGCGACGGACGACAGAGGCAGAGAGGATGCGGTAGACCATCAACAAGCGAGAGACGGGGATGCCGCACGGATACATTCGCCTTCCGCCTTAGACATTTTGGCGACGAGCAGCGAGGCTGCAGCCGTGCCTTCGCAGGCAGCACACGTCGAGGACGTGCAGCCCCACTCGGGGCAGTCGCCGACGCAATCAATGGCGACTGAAATTCTCCACTCGGATGATGACGACGGAGGCTCCACGGAAGAAATGTCAGGAGCAGAAGACACCGAGGAGGAGGAGGAGGAAATTGTTGGAGCACCGGCGGCGGCGCTCTCTGAGCAGGTGATTCCGTTGCTGCGGTACTTGGATCGCAAGGTCGATAAATACGCCGACCCACTCCAGCCGGGATCTTACATCGAGTTAGTGCGCAGGAGGACTCGCACTAAAGTCCACACCAGCAAGCTATTAGCTAGAGTGGACCAGGAGTTGAGGGACTTGAAGGAGAAGCATGAGTGCTTGTGGGGACAGTACAAGCTTAATCAGAAATTCTACAAGCACTCCGAGAAGATGAAGGATGAGAAACTGGGCGAGCTCACCAAGGAGCAGGTGAAGGTCAAGGAAGCACTCAACTCTGAGCAAGCCCAGAATCGGATTTTGTCAGAGGAGCTCGTGCGACAGACGCGGTTGTTGGAACAATGTCAGCTCGCACGGCAGGCGGATGAAGAATTAATCCGCAGGTTACAGTCAGAGTGTGGCGAATTGAGGGCGCAACGTGCTGAAGCCGAATCGCAATTAGTGACCATTGAAGAGGATCGCAGGAAGGAGGCGGATCGCACGAAGGTGGAGACGGCGAGGCGAGTCGCCCACTGTCTCAAGGGCTACGCCCACTGGGAAGTGAAGGCGCAGGAGAAACTCACACTGCGTGAGTTTGAATTGCGCGCAGCCGGGTTGTTGTCAGGCGACAGTAGGAGTCGGCGGAAGGTAGCGAAGAAGCTCGAGGCCTTTCTTTCGAAGGCACAGGATACCATGTCTGCCCTCGAGGGGGAGGTGTCCGCGGCGTTGCAGCGGTTGGGACTGCGCAGTCGAGCGGAAGAGTGGCAGGGTAGGGAGTTAGTGCGCGGCAGTCGGCCGCGCAGGAGACGTAGTACAGGTTCCGCGGAGTGTAGTGTAGCGTGGTTCCGTGCAGGCGTGTAGCGTAGTGCAGTGTAGTGCTAGTTAGGATTTAGAAGGTATAAAATAGTTCCAGGCGTTTTGCCTGGGGTTCTTTCCCATCAGAAGTGCAGATCAGGAACCCATTTCCTTTGCGTGTTTGTGTCCTTGAGTTCTGTCACCACGCACGAGGAGTTACAACTTAGCGTTCCGCATTTTGTAGCTGAAGGCCTTCGGCCGAATGTTCAGAGCTAGTACATTGGTTAGAGACTTGAGTAGTTCGGATCGGCACCTGCGGGTGACTGCCGATGCTCAGAGCCAGTGACTAGTTAGATACTTGAACAGTTTCGCCCCTACACCTTCGAGTGTTCCTTTCTGATTGTACTCCTTGGGATTTTTCCCCTGAATGCCAAAGTGAAGTTTTGCCACTTCGTGTAAGCCTTGGTTGTAAATTCAGGTTACGCTGCAGCAGGTGCCTTGAGGGTAACCCCTGTAGTATTTCTGGGAATGACAAGTGCCTGAGAATTCAAACTCTTCAATAGACTGTTGTTGTGTTACTGGAACGTTTCACAGTGAGTCCTTCAGTGTGGACCTGTGTTCTCTGCGCGTTTTGTGAGTTGAGAGTGTTGTTCACCGCGTCTGAGTGACTTCGATCCGAAGTAGGTAGTCCAAACCGGGTTTCCTACACTAGCAGCAAGCTAGTGGAAGCGTTGTAAAAGCCGGAGTTGGAAGTCACTGCCCGCAGCTTTGCCGAGTGTGCTCGTGAGAGACTTTCCCCCTGAAATCTTGAAGTAGAGGTCCTAACGGATCTCTGGGTTGTGTTTCTGTAGTTTCAGGTGTGTGTGTGTGTGTGTTACGCTGCACTGTGCGACCTCCGAGTGCGCTCCGAGTGGACACTTGCAGTATTTCTGGGAGTGACAGTCGCCTGAGAATTCAAACTCCTCAATAGTCTGTTAAAACGTGACACTTTGTACCCTGTGTGTTCCTCTGTCCCTGTGGGTTCGACCTTTCTACCACTATATTGCAGTTTTAGCCTTTAGTGGGTTATTACATCTACTCAAGATTTCAGGGGGGAAGTCTCTCGCGAGCACACTCGGCAAAGCTGCGGGCAGTGACTTCCAACTCCGGCTTTTACAACACTTCCACTAGCTTGCTGCTAGTGTAGGAAACCCGGTTTGGACTGCCTACTTCGGATCGAAGTCACTCCTACGCGGTGAACAACACTCTCAACTCACAAAACGCGCAGAGAACACAGGTCCGCACTGAAGGACTTACTGTGAAACATTCCAGTAACACAACAACAGTCTATTGAAGAGTTTGAATTCTCAGGCACTTGTCATTCCCAGAAATACTACAGGGGTTACCCTCAAAGCACCTGCTGCAGCGTAACCTGAATTTACAACCAAGGCTTACACGAAGTAGCAGAACTTCACTTTGGCATTCAGGGGAAAAATCCCAAGGGAGTACAATCAGAAAGGAACACTCGAAGGTGTAGGGGCGAAACTGTTCAAGTATCTAACTAGTCACTGGCTCTGAGCATCGGCAGTCACCCGCAGGTGCAGATCCGAACTACTCAAGTCTCTAACCAATGGACTAGCTCTGAACATTCGGCCGAAGGCCTTCAGCTACAAAATGCGGAACGCTAAGTTGTAACTCCTCGTGCGTGGTGACAGAACTTAAGGACACGAACACGCAAAGGAAATGGGTTCCTGATCTATACTTCTGAGGTTGGGAAAGAACCCCAGGCAAAACGCCTGGAACTATTTTATACCTTCTAAGTCCTACCTAGCACTACACTGCACTACGCTACACGCCTGCACGGAACCACGCTACACTACACTCCGCGGAACCGGTACTACGTCTCCTGCGCGGCCGACTGCCGCGCACTAACTCCCTACCCTGCCAATCTTCCGCTCGACTGCGCAGTCCCAAACGCTGCAACGCCGCGGACACCTCCACTTCGAGGGCGGACATGGTATCCTGTGCCTTCGACAGAAAGGCATCGAGCTTCTTTGCTACCTTCCGCCGACTCCTACTGTCGCCTGACAACAACCCGGCTGCGCGCAATTCAAACTCACGCAGTGTGAGTTTCTCCTGCGCCTTCACTTCCCAGTGGGCGTAGCCCTTGAGACAGTGGGCGACACGCCTCGCCGTCTCCACCTTCGTGCGATCCGCCTCCTTCCTGCGATCCTCTTCAATTATCACTAATTGCGATTCGGCTTCAGCACGTTGCGCTCTCAATTCGCCACACTCTGACTGTAACCTGCGGATTAACTCTTCATCCGCCTGCCGTGCGAGCTGACATTGTTCCAACAACCGCGTCTGTCGCACGAGCTCCTCTAACAAAATCCGATTCTGGGCCTGCTCAGAAATGAGTGCTTCCTTGACCTTCACCTCCTCCTTGGTGAGCTCGTCCAGTTTCTCATCCTTCATCTTCTCGGAGTGCTTGTAGAATTTCTGATTAAGTTTGTACTGACCCCACAAGCATGCATGCTTCTCCTTCAATTCCCTCAACTCCTGGTCCACTCTAGCTAACAGCTTGCTGGTGTGGACTTTAGTGCGAGTCCGCCTGCGCACTAACTCGATGTAAGATCCCGGCTGGAGTGGGTCGGCGTATTTATCGACCTTGCGATCCAAGTACCTCAGCAACGGAATCACCTGCTCAGAGAGCGCCGCCGCCGGCGCTCCAACAATTTCCTCCTCCTCCTCCTCGGTGTCTTCTGCTCCTGACATTTCCTCCGTGGAGCCTCCGTCGTCATCATCCGAGTGGAGAATTTCAGTCGCCATTGATTGCGTCGGCGACTGCCCCGAGTGGGGCTGCACGTCATCGACGTGTGCTGCCTGCGAAGGCACGGCTGCAGCCTCGCTGCTCGTCGCCAAAATGTCTAAGGCGGAAGGCGAATGTACCCGTGCGGCATCCCCGTCGCTCGCTTGTTGGTTGTCTACCGCGTCCTCTCTGCCGCCGTCGCCCGCCTCCGAAGGCGATCGAGCGGAAGGTGGCTGCGCGGGGTTTGATTGCGCATCGCGCATCGAAATTTCATCCCGCGGACAGTCACTCCGCTCCTCCGTCTGTTGCTGCTCCCTTGATCGGTCCGTGGGGGCTGTGCCCGGCCCGTGCGCAGGCGCAATTGCCGGCGCCTTGTCCGCCGCAGGCGTAGCGCCGCGGACATCTATCGCCGAAGGCGACATGGCCGGGGGCCGCTCGCCCGATGTCCCTTGGTCTATAGGCCCTACCGCCGAAGGCGCATCTATCGGCGGACTTCCCGCCGATGTGTAATAACCCACTAAAGGCTAAAACTGCAATATAGTGGTAGAAAGGTCGAACCCACAGGGACAGAGGAACACACAGGGTACAAAGTGTCACGTTTAACAGACTATTGATGAGTTTGAATTCTCAGACGACTGTCACTCCCAGAAATACTGCAAGTGTCCACTCGGAGCGCACTCGGAGGTCGCACAGTGCAGCGTACACACACACACACACACACACACACCTGAAACTACAGAAACACAACCCAAAGATCCGTTAGGACCTCTACTCAAGATTTCAGGGGGAAAGTCTCTCAAGAGTACACTCAGCGAAGCTGCGGGTAGTGACCTCCAACTCCGGCTTTTACAACGCTTCCACTAGCTTGCTGCTAGCGTAGGAAACCCGGTTTGGACTGCCTACTTCGGATCGAAGTCACTCATACGCGGTGAACAACACTCTCAACTCACAAAACGCGCAGAGAACACAGGTCCGCACTGAAGGACTCACTGTGAAACATTCCAGTAACACAACAACAGTCTATTGAAGAGTTTGAATTCTCAGGCACTTGTCATTCCCAGAAATACTACAGGGGTTACCCTCAAGGCACCTGCTGCAGCGTAACCTGAATTTACAACCAAGGCTTACACGAAGTAGCAAAACTTCACTTTGGCATTCAGGGGAAAAATCCCAAGGGAGTACAATCAGAAAGGAACACTCGAAGGTGTAGGGGCGAAACTGTTCAAGTATCTAACTAGTCACTGGCTCTGAGCATCGGCAGTCACCCACAGGTGCAGATCCGAACTACTCAAGTCTCTAACCAATAGACTAGCTCTGAACATTCGGCCGAAGGCCTTCAGCTACAAAATGCGGAACGCTAAGTTGTAACTCCTCCTGCGTGGTGACAGAACTCAAGAACACAAACACGCAAAGGAAATGGGTTCCTGATCTATACTTCTGAATTTGAGAAAGAACCCCAGGCAAAACGCCTAGAACTATTTTATACCTTCTAAGTCCTACCTAGCACTACACTGCACTACGCTACACGCCTGCACGGAACCACGCTACACTACACTCCGCGGAACCTGTACTACGTCTCCTGCGCGGCCGACTGCCGCGCACTAACTCCCTACCCTGCCAATCTTCCGCTCGACTGCGCAGTCCCAAACGCTGCAACGCCGCGGACACCTCCACTTCGAGGGCGGACATGGTATCCTGTGCCTTCGACAGAAAGGCATCGAGCTTCTTTGCTACCTTCCGCCGACTCCTACTGTCGCCTGACAACAACCCGGCTGCGCGCAATTCAAACTCACGCAGTGTGAGTTTCTCCTGCGCCCTCACTTCCCAGTGGGCGTAGCCCTTGAGACAGTGGGCGACTCGCCTCGCCGTCTCCACCTTCGTGCGATCCGCCTCCTTCCTGCGATCCTCTTCAATTAACACTAATTGCGATTCGGCTTCAGCACGTTGCGCTCTCAATTCGCCACACTCTGACTGTAACCTGCGGATTAACTCTTCATCCGCCTGCCGTGCGAGCTGACATTGTTCCAACAACCGCGTCTGTCGCACGAGCTCCTCTGACAAGATCTGATTCTGGGCCTGCTCAGAAATGAGTGCTTCCTTGACCTTCACCTGCTCCTTGGTGAGCTCGTCCAGTTTCTCATCCTTCATCTTCTCGGAGTGCTTGTAGAATTTCTGATTAAGTTTGTACTGACCCCACAAGCATGCATGCTTCTCCTTCAATTCCCTCAACTCCTGGTCCACTCTAGCTAACAGCTTGCTGGTGTGGACTTTAGTGCGAGTCCGCCTGCGCACTAACTCGATGTAAGATCCCGGCTGGAGTGGGTCGGCGTATTTATCGACCTTGCGATCCAAGTACCTCAGCAACGGAATCACCTGCTCAGAGAGCGCCGCCGCCGGCGATCCAACAATTTCCTCCTCCTCCTCCTCGGTGTCTTCTGCTCCTGACATTTCTTCCGTGGAGCCCCCGTCGTCATCATCCGAGTGGAGAATTTCAGTCGCCATTGATTGCGTCGGCGACTGCCCCGAGTGGGGCTGCACGTCGTCGACGTGTGCTGCCTGCGAAGGCACGGCTGCAGCCTCGCTGCTCGTCGCCAAAATGTCTAAGGCAGAAGGCGAATGTACCCGTGCGGCATCCCCGTCGCTCGCTTGTTGGTTGTCTACCGCGTCCTCTCTGCCGCCGTCGCCCGCCGCCGAAGGCGATCGAGCGGAAGGTGGCTGCGCGGGGTTTGATTGTGCATCGCGCATCGAAATTTCATCCCGCGGACAGTCACTCCGCTCCTCCGTCTTATGCTGCTCCCTTGATCGGTCCGTGGGGGCTGTGCCCGGCCCGCGCGCAGGCGCAATTGCCGGCGCCTTGTCCGCCGCAGGCGTAGCGCCGCGGACATCCATCGCCGAAGGCGACATGGCCGGAGGCCGCTCGCCCGATGTCCCTTGGCCTATAGGCCCTACCGCCGAAGGCGCATCTATCGGCGGACTTCCCGCCGATGGTGCGGCCTTTGCACGCTCCCTGCTCGTATCTCCTCGGCTCAAAGGCCCTGGCGCTGAAGGCGCAAATTGCGGCGCGTGGTGCGCCGGAGGGTCTGGCCCCGAGGGCCGGTGTCTCGTAGGCGGCTCTTCCGCCGGCTCCTTCCCCTTCCTACGTTGGAACGGGGGTGATTCTTGCCTGTGCACAGGCGGCACGTGTGGAGGTGTCCTGTGCACAGGCGACCTGTGCACAGGCGGACTGCTCCTTCCCACGCGTAAGCGTAGATCCACGTCCACTTGTGATCGCCTGTCCGCGGAGGCTCGTCCGTCCGCGGAGGCTCGTCTGTGCGCAAACGGAACATCTGTCCGCATCGCACGTGGTAACTCCGGAGGCCCTTGGCCCGTAGGCGGCCTCTCTCCCGTCGAGGTTGCAGCGTGGCCCGTTGCTCCTGCGGTCGTCCGCGCTTCCTCATGCTTCTCTGGCGACGCACTTCCTTTCTCCGTCGCAATCGTCGCCGTGTCCGCACTGTCGGCTGGTAACACCAGTCTGCGTGCCTTCTGCTTCGGCCGGCTGTATGGCTCGCACAGCGGCCGCGGTCGAATGGGAGCAGAGGGTTCTTGATGCTGCTCCTCTTCAGACTCTTCCCTCCATCGCCGCTTCCGCGGCACTCGCGCTGCAGGAGTGTGTCTCCCTTCGTCCCTCCGCCTTGATGGGGTAGAAGTCGGTGACTCCTCTGCATCAGTGTCGACCTCATTCTCCCGCACATACTTCCCGGGATGGTCGATGGACAATGGCGGAAAATGTTCAAGCTCCGCCGCTGTCAAACAATTCCGCTATCGATAAAAATTGATGAGGAAAGGAGAGAGATGGTTTAGAGTTCCCCCCTTCTCCTCAAACGCGTGCTGTCGCATCACCCTGTGCAGGATGCTCGCCCAGTGAATTGGAGTTCCCTCGATGACGCACTCCACAAAAGAGACCTGCCACAATGTGATGTAGCAGGCGCGGTGCGGCTGCAGTAATTGCATCAGCGCCGCGGACAAAGTCCGGCGAAATCGATCCTTGTAATCACGGGTCCTGTACCCATTCTTGGTAGACCTCCCGGTCTTGAACAGCTCCACAAATTGCGCCTCTTCCTGCTTGGTCACTTTGATGCTCTCACTGTCGAAAAGGAGATGCCCTGGCATGCCAGCACATCTTCCCAACGCCTGCGCCCAATCTTAGACTGTCCACCGGTCAACATGCGGACGCAATCCGCGCGAGGGTGGTCCCTGTGGCTCTAGCCACTCGCGCACCATATTCGCACAAATGTAGTTCCATCCCCATAGCAAGAAATCGAGCTTTCTTGCTATCAAGCGCTCCTCGAAAGCGCGTAGCCCGTTCTGTGGTAGGCGAAGTGGCACCATCCGCAATCTGCTCGGTCTCGTCATTGCGTTCCTGGGGTTCGCTCGCCCGCTCATTCTACTTCCGCACCGCCCGAGCTTCTTTCTCTCTCGGCAAACTCTAATCGCCCTCAATTCCAAATCACGCGCATTCACTTCTCTCTCAATCAACAAGAAATCTCCTGTGCGGCGCCGTCGAGAACGTTCAGCAGCCAGCAGATGGATGCGCGCAGCGCGCACAAGAGATTGGAATCGCGAATTCAAGAATGGGACGTTCTCCGCCGCCCGGTCGAAGGTCATGGTCGGCTCTTGCTCGTGAAGAACGTCTCACTTGATGGCCGCGCCGGCTGTACGCTGGAACGGTCTTCGCTCTCACGCGCGGCTTCACGCTCCGCCGTCGTCGATTAAACTCTCACGCTCGAATTGGCGGATTTGAACTCCGCGAGCGTATTACCCCGCGGACATGCGGGCGTAGCGCCGAAGGCGAGTTTTCCGCCTTGCGCGGTACACTTGTTCGTACCGCCCCTCGGCCAATCCCCCTCTGCCTTGACGCGTGTGTCCGCATGTCGGACAAAAGTTCAACTCCTGCCTGTGCGCAGGCAGGAGCCTCGGCGGATGCTCCGCCGGCGCGGAACTTGAACATCCTCCTGTGCACAGGCGGTCGCCTGTTCGCAGGCGAATTCCGTGCGCGGCGTTGCGCTGGCGCGGAAGGCGTTGACCGTGGTCAGCCGTCTCCGTCCAGTCGGTCCGTTCCTTGTCTCTCCGTCGGCGCTTCCGCCGCCGCAACTCCGTCCGTCCAAGAGCGCATCCACCCTTCCCGTCCGCATAGTCCGTAACGATTTGATTACTCTGGCGGCTCTTCCGCCGTACGCGGCGCTGCGCTGGCGCGGAAGGCGCCGTACACTTTCTACCTCACAAGGCGCATTTCTAGGGCCCAAGGCGGATTTTCCGCCGACGTCGAAGCGCCTGTGCACAGGCGAACGCCTGTGCGTAGGCGGACTTCGCGCCTTCCCTAACCCTACTTCGCCTGTGCACAGGCGAACGCCTTCGTCCGCGCATAGGACAGAACTTGATTCCCCCTTCCGCGTAGGCGGAATTCGCGCCGGTGGCGAACTCTTTCCGCCGTAGGCGACCGCCTCCGTTTCTTCCAGTATTGATAACTCCCTAAGTCCTCATCCGTTCCAAGCGCTCTTGGGCTCGTTGGAATCAGTGCGTCGAGCTCTTTCCAACGGGACCCTAACTTGGTCAAGGCGCCCGAGGGTTGACCTAATTATGGAGGATTTCCCTACCGCCGCGGACGCAGCCTCCGAAGGCGGGTTTTGCGCCTTGCGTCGTAGGGGTCCTAACTGCAGAGCTCGCAGGGAGAGTGGTGCCTGTCCTTACTGCTGCACCCCAAATCCCAGATTCTACAAGATCCCTCGAGAATCCCCGCGATCTTCCGGATTCACTCCGTTTTGATGTACCGAAGGCTATTTACAATGCTGCCAGGGTACAGTTTTCCAAAAATGTTTTAATTTCCTCAAAATTGCCAAAAGAGGGGTACCACACGATGGTGCGGCCTCCGCACGCTCCCTGCTCGTATCTCCTCGGCTCGAAGGTCATGGCGCCGAAGGCGCAAATTGCGGCGCGTGGTGCGCCGGAGGTCTGGCCCCGAGGGCCGGTGTCTCGTAGGCGGTTCTTCCGCCGGCTCCTTCCCCTTCCTACGTTGGAACGGGGGTGATTCTTGCCTGTGCACAGGCGGCACGTGTGGAGGTGTCCTGTGCACAGGCGACCTGTGCACAGGTGAGCGCCTGTGCACAGGCGGACTGCTCCTTCCCACGCGTAAGCGTAGATCCACGTCCACTTGTGATCGCCTGTCCGCGGAGGCTCGTCCGTCCGCGGAGGCTCGTCTGTGCGCAAACGGAACATCTGTCCGCATCGCACGTGGTAACTCCGGAGGCCCTTGGCCCGTAGGCGGCCTCTCTCCCGTCGAGGTTGCAGCGTGGCCCGTTGCTCCTGCGGTCGTCCGCGCTTCCTCATGCTTCTCTGGCGACGCACTTCCTTTCTCCGTCGCAATCGTCGCCGTGTCCGCACTGTCGGCTGGTAACACCAGTCTGCGTGCCTTCTGCTTCGGCCGGCTGTATGACTCGCACAGCGGCCGCGGTCGAATGGGAGCAGAGGGTTCTTGATGCTGCTCCTCTTCAGACTCTTCCCTCCATCGCCGCTTCCGCGGCACTCGTGCTGCAGGAGTGTGTCTCCCTTCGTCCCTCCGCCTTGATGGGGTAGAAGTCGGTGACTCCTCTGCATCAGTGTCGACCTCATTCTCCCGCACATACTTCCCGGGATGGTCGATGGACAATGGCGGAAAATGTTCAAGCTCCGCCGCTGTCAAACAATTCCGCTGTCGATAAAAATTGATGAGGAAAGGAGAAAGATGGTTTAGAGTTCCCCCCTTCTCCTCAAACGCGTGCTGTCGCATCACCCTGTGCAGGATGCTCGCCCAGTGAATTGGAGTTCCCTCGATGACGCACTCCACAAAAGAGACCTGCCACAATGTGATGTAGCAGGCGCGGTGCGGCTGCAGTAATTGCATCAGCGCCGCGGACAAAGTCCGGCGAAATCGATCCTTGTAATCACGGGTCCTGTACCCATTCTTGGTAGACCTCCCGGTCTTGAACAGCTCCACAAATTGCGCCTCTTCCTGCTTGGTCACCTTGATGCTCTCACTGTCGAAAAGGAGATGCCTTGGCATGCCAGCACATCTTCCCAACGCCTGCGCCCAATCTTGGACTGTCCACCGATCAACATGGGGACGCAATCCGCGCGAGGGTGGTCCCTGTGGCTCTAGCCACTCGCGCACCATATTCGCACAGATGTAGTTCCATCCCCATAGCAAGAAATCGAGCTTTCTTGCTATTAAGTGCTCCTCGAAAGCGCGCAGCCCGTTCTGTGGTAGGCGAAGTGGCACCATCCGCAATCTGCTCGGTTTCGTCATTGCGTTCCTGGGGTTCGCTCGCCCGCTCATTCTACTTCCGCACCACCCGAGCTTCTTTCTCTCTCGGCAAACTCTAATCGCCCTCAATTCCAAATCACGCGCATTCACTTCTCCCTCAATCAGCAAGAAATCTCCTGTGCGACGACGTCGAGAATGTTCAGCAGCCAGCAGATGGATGCGCGCAGCGCGCACAAGAGATTGGAATCGCGAATTCAAGAATGGGACGTTCTCCGCCGCCCGGTCGAAGGTCATGGTCGGCTCTTGCTCGTGAAGAACGTCTCACTTGATGGCCGCGCCGGCTGTACGCTGGAACGGTCTTCGCTCTCACGCGCGGCTTCACGCTCCGCCGTCGTCGATTAAACTCTCACGCTCGAATTGGCGGATTTGAACTCCGCGAGCGTGTCACCCTGCGGACATGGGGGCGTAACGCCGAAGGCGAGTTTTCCGCCTTGCGCGGTACACTTGTTCGTACCGCCCCTCGGCCAATCCCCCTCTGCCTTGACGCGTGTGTCCGCATGTCGGACAAAAGTTCAACTCCCGCCTGTGCGCAGGCAGGAGCCTCGGCGGATTCTCCGCCGGCACGGAACTTCATCCTCCTGTGCACAGGCGTTCGCCTATGCGCAGGCGAATTCCGTGCGCTACGTTGCGCTGGCGCGGAAGGCGTTGACCGTGGTCAGCCGTCTCCGTCCAGTCTGTCCGTTCCTTGTCTCTTCGTCGGCGCTTCCGCCGCCGCAACTCCGTCCGTCCAAGAGCGCATCCACCCTTCCCGTCCGCATGGTCCGTACCGATTTGATTACTCTGGCGGCTCTTCCGACGTACGCGGCGCCGCGCTGGCGCGGAAGGCGCCGTACACTTCTACCTCACAAGGCGCATTTCTAGGGCCCAAGGCGGATTTTCCGCCGACGCCGAAGCGCCTGTGCACAGGCGAGCGCCTGTGCGTAGGCGGACTTCGCGCCTTCCCTAACCCTACTTCGCCTGTGCACAGGCGAACGCCTTCGTCCGCGCATAGGACAAAACTTGATTCCCCCTTCCGCGTAGGCGGAATTCGCGCCGGTGGCGAACTCTTTCCGCCGTAGGCGACCGCCTCCGTTTCTTCCAATAGCGATAACTCCCTAAGTCCTCATCCGTTCCAAGCGTTCTTGGGCTCGTTGGAATCAGTGCGTCGAGCTCTTTCCAACGGGACCCTAACTTGGTCAAGGCGCCCGAGGGTTGACCTAATTACGGGGGGTTTCCCTACAGCCGCGGACGCAACCTCCGAAGGCGGGTTCCGCGCCTTGCGCCGTAGAGATCCTAACTGCAGAGCTCGCAGGGAGGGTGGTGCCTGTCCTTACTGCTGCACCCCAAATCCCAGATTCTACAAGATCTCTCGAGAATCCCCGCGATCTTCCGGATTCACTCTGTTTTGATGTACCGAAGGCTATTTACAATGCTGCCAGGGTACAGTTTTCCAAAAATGTTTTAATTTCCTCAAAATTGCCAAAAGTGGGGTACCACAGATGCGCCTTCGGCGGTAGGGCCTATAGGCCAAGGGACATCGGGCGAGCGACCCCCGGCCATGTCGCCTTCGGCGATAGATGTCCGCGGCGCTACGCCTGCGGCGGACAAGGCGCCGGCGATTGCGCCTGCGCACGGGCCGGGCACAGCCCCCACGGACCGATCAAGGGAGCAGCAACAGACGGAGGAGCGGAGTGACTGTCCGCGGGATGAAATTTCGATGCGCGATGCGCAATCAAACCCCGCGCAGCCACCTTCCGCTCGATCGCCTTCGGCGGCGGGCGACGGCGGCAGAGAGGACGCGGTAGACAACCAACAAGCGAGCGACGGGGATGCCGCACGGGTGCATTCGCCTTCCGCCTTAGACATTTTGGCGACAAGCAGCGAGGCTGCAGCCGTGCCTTCGCAGGCAGCACACGTCGATGACGTGCAGCCCCACTCGGGGCAGTCGCCGACGCAATCAATGGCGACTGAAATTCTCCACTCGGATGATGACGACGGAGGCTCCACGGAAGAAATGTCAGGAGCAGAAGACACCGAGGAGGAGGAGGAGGAAATTGTTGGAGCGCCGGCGGCGGCGCTCTCTGAGCAGGTGATTCCGTTGCTGAGGTACTTGGATCGCAAGGTCGATAAATACGCCGACCCACTCCAGCCGGGATCTTACATCGAGTTAGTGCGCAGGCGGACTCGCACTAAAGTCCACACCAGCAAGCTGTTAGCTAGAGTGGACCAGGAGTTGAGGGAATTGAAGGAGAAGCATGCATGCTTGTGGGGTCAGTACAAACTTAATCAGAAATTCTACAAGCACTCCGAGAAGATGAAGGATGAGAAACTGGACGAGCTCACCAAGGAGCAGGTGAAGGTCAAGGAAGCACTCATTTCTGAGCAGGCCCAGAATCGGATTTTGTCAGAGGAGCTCGTGCGACAGACGCGGTTGTTGGAACAATGTCAGCTCGCACGGCAGGCGGATGAAGAGTTAATCCGCAGGTTACAGTCAGAGTGTGGCGAATTGAGAGCGCAACGTGCTGAAGCCGAATCGCAATTAGTGATAATTGAAGAGGATCGCAGGAAGGAGGCGGATCGCACGAAGGTGGAGACGGCGAGGCGTGTCGCCCACTGTCTCAAGGGCTACGCCCACTGGGAAGTGAAGGCGCAGGAGAAACTCACACTGCGTGAGTTTGAATTGCGCGCAGCCGGGTTGTTGTCAGGCGACAGTAGGAGTCGGCGGAAGGTAGCAAAGAAGCTCGATGCCTTTCTGTCGAAGGCACAGGATACCATGTCCGCCCTCGAAGTGGAGGTGTCCGCGGCGTTGCAGCGTTTGGGACTGCGCAGTCGAGCGGAAGATTGGCAGGGTAGGGAGTTAGTGCGCGGCAGTCCGCCGCGCAGGAGACGTAGTACAGGTTCCGCGGAGTGTAGTGTAGCGTGGTTCCGTGCAGGCGTGTAGCGTAGTGCAGTGTAGTGCTAGGTAGGACTTAGAAGGTATAAAATAGTTCCAGGCGTTTTGCCTGGGGTTCTTTCCCAAACTCAGAAGTATAGATCAGGAACCCATTTCCTTTGCGTGTTTGTGTCCTTGAGTTCTGTCACCACGCAGGAGGAGTTACAACTTAGCGTTCCGCAATTTTGTAGCTGAAGGCCTTCGGCCGAATGTTCAGAGCTAGTACATTGGTTAGAGACTTGAGTAGTTCGGATCTGCACCTGCGGGTGACTGCCGATGCTCAGAGCCAGTGACTAGTTAGATACTTGAACAGTTTCGCCCCTACACCTTCGAGTGTTTCTTTCTGATTGTACTCCTTTGGGATTTTTCCCCTGAATGCCAAAGTGAAGTTTTGTTACTTCGTGTAAGCCTTGGTTGTAAATTCAGGTTACGCTGCAGCAGGTGCCTTGAGGGTAACCCCTGTAGTATTTCTGGGAATGACAAGTGCCTGAGAATTCAAACTCTTCAATAGACTGTTGTTGTGTTACTGGAATGTTTCTCAGTGAGTCCTTCAGTGCGGACCTGTGTTCTCTGCGCGTTTTGTGAGTTGGGAGTGTTGTTCACCGCGTATGAGTGACTTCGATCCGAAGTAGGCAGTCCAAACCGGGTTTCCTACACTAGCAGCAAGCTAGTGGAAGTGTTGTAAAAGCCGGAGTTGGAAGTCACTGCCCGCAGCTTTGCCGAGTGTGCTTGAGAGAGACTTTCCCCCTGAAATCTTGAAGTAGAGGTCCTAACGGATCTCTGGGTTGTGTTTCTGTAGTTTCAGGTGTGTGTGTGTGTGTGTGTGTTACGCTGCACTGTGCGACCTCCGAGTGCGCTCCGAGTGGACACTTGCAGTATTTCTGGGAGTGACAATCGCCTGAGAATTCAAACTCCTCAATAGTCTGTTAAAACGTGACACTTTGTACCCTGTGTGTTCCTCTGTCCCTGTGGGTTCGACCTTTCTACCACTATATTGCAGTTTTAGCCTTTAGTGGGTTATTACAACGGTTCTCGTCCGAAGACTATTCCTCCGATGACGGAGTTGTACCTCTACGTCGTCTTCGCCCTCCCTTCGGTTTTCGCTCCTTTGACTCCCGTCTCTCTCTCCCTCTTCGGTTGAGAGTGGAAGTTTCGAAGGCTTCTGCCGATGCAATCACATCCTCAATAGTGTCGCACTTGCTGCGTCGGCAAAAAGTCTCCATCTCCCGAGTTAAACCGGTCACGTACCAATCCACAGCTTGTTGTACCGAGAAAGGGGACCCTGGTCCTGTTTTCGGTATTCTGTCAAGGAGGTCCAGAAATCTCTCAGTGTAGTCACGCAGACTCTCCTTCTTCTCTCGCTGCAAATTACGTAACTTTGTCAATACCCGACTGTCGTAGCCGAGCTCACGGAAGCGGCGAAGGAACTTCTCCTTCAGCTGGGCCCATGTTGTCAACCCAGTCGGATCGATGCTCTCGTGATTGTACCAACTCCTCGCTTTCTTCCGCAGAAGGCTTGGAAAGATCCTTAGTCGGTCGTCGTCTGCGATCTCGCGATTGGCAATAGACACCGATTCGAACAACTTGATGTATGAATCTGCATCGTCGTCATCCCCACTCCCTTTATACTTTGGGTAGGAATGTTTAGTAATCGGCTGAGGTAGCCGAACATTGGCTTGTCCGTCCGCCATCGGTGTGTCTGTCGACGGTTCCCGGGCGGTCGTTTCTAAATCACGAGGCGGGTCCGTGCAAGGAATATCTAGTAGAACTGTAAGCACCAAGTTTGGTTCCGAGTCGCCGGGGGTAGGTTCCCCAAGGATGTCGGCCGAACTAGGCTTAGGTACTCTTTTTGGTGTTTTCTTGTTTTGACGCCGTGTCTCTTCCACGGCCTTCTCTGAATCTCGTCGGAACTTGCGGACAGCTCTAGCACTTAGGTTGCTCCCGCTAGCTCCAGTCGACATTCACCGAGCATGGCTGCTCGTAAAAACCCCGGTGTTGACGCAACTGTCCCCGGCAGCGGCGCCAAAAAGAAGTTGACAGCTTCTTATGTAATAACCCACTAAAGGCTAAAACTGCAATATAGTGGTAGAAAGGTCGAACCCACAGGGACAGAGGAACACACAGGGTACAAAGTGTCACGTTTTAACAGACTATTGATGAGTTTGAATTCTCAGGCGACTGTCACTCCCAGAAATACTGCAAGTGTCCACTCGGAGCGCACTCGGAGGTCGCACAGTGCAGCGTAACACACACACACACACACACCTGAAACTACAGAAACACAACCCAGAGATCCGTTAGGACCTCTACTCAAGATTTCAGGGGGGAAGTCTCTCGCGAGCACACTCGGCAAAGCTGCGGGCAGTGACTTCCAACTCCGGCTTTTACAACACTTCCACTAGCTTGCTGCTAGTGTAGGAAACCCGGTTTGGACTGCCTACTTCGGATCGAAGTCACTCAGACGCGGTGAACAACACTCTCAACTCACAAAACGCGCAGAGAACACAGGTCCGCACTGAAGGACTCACTGAGAAACATTCCAGTAACACAACAACAGTCTATTGAAGAGTTTGAATTCTCATGCACTTGTCATTCCCAGAAATACTACAGGGGTTACCCTCAAGGCACCTGCTGCAGCGTAACCTGAATTTACAACCAAGACTTACACGAAGTAGCAAGACTTCACTTTGGCATTCAGGGGAAAAATCCCAAGGAAGTACAATCAGAAAGAAACACTCGAAGGTGTAGGGGCGAAACTGTTCAAGTATCTAACTAGTCACTGGCTCTGAGCATCGGCAGTCACCCGCAGGTGCAGATCCGAACTTCTCAAGTCTCTAACCAATGGACTAGCTCTGAACATTCGGCCGAAGGCCTTCAGCTACAAAATGCGGAACGCTAAGTTGTAACTCCTCGTGCGTGGTGACAGAACTTAAGGACACGAACACGCAAAGGAAATGGGTTCCTGATCTATACTTCTGAGGTTGGGAAAGAACCCCAGGCAAAACGCCTGGAACTATTTTATACCTTCTAAGTCCTACCTAGCACTACACTGCACTACGCTACACGCCTGCACGGAACCACGCTACACTACACTCCGCGGAACCGGTACTACGTCTCCTGCGCGGCCGACTGCCGCGCACTAACTCCCTACCCTGCCAATCTTCCGCTCGACTGCGCAGTCCCAAACGCTGCAACGCCGCGGACACCTCCACTTCGAGGGCGGACATGGTATCCTGTGCCTTCGACAGAAAGGCATCGAGCTTCTTTGCTACCTTCCGCCGACTCCTACTGTCGCCTGACAACAACCCGGCTGCGCGCAATTCAAACTCACGCAGTGTGAGTTTCTCCTGCGCCTTCACTTCCCAGTGGGCGTAGCCCTTGAGACAGTGTGCGACACGCCTCGCCGTCTCCACCTTCGTGCGATCCGCCTCCTTCCTGCGATCCTCTTCAATTATCACTAATTGCGATTCGGCTTCAGCACGTTGCGCTCTCAATTCGCCACACTCTGACTGTAACCTGCGGATTAACTCTTCATCCGCCTGCCGTGCGAGCTGACATTGTTCCAACAACCGCGTCTGTCGCACGAGCTCCTCTGACAAAATCCGATTCTGGGCCTGCTCAGAAATGAGTGCTTCCTTGACCTTCACCTGCTCCTTGGTGAGCTCGTCCAGTTTCTCATCCTTCATCTTCTCGGAGTGCTTGTAGAATTTCTGATTAAGTTTGTACTGACCCCACAAGCATGCATGCTTCTCCTTCAATTCCCTCAACTCCTGGTCCACTCTAGCTAACAGCTTGCTGGTGTGGACTTTAGTGCGAGTCCGCCTGCGCACTAACTCGATGTAAGATCCCGGCTGGAGTGGGTCGGCGTATTTATCGACCTTGCGATCCAAGTACCTCAGCAACGGAATCACCTGCTCAGAGAGCGCCGCCGCCGGCGCTCCAACAATTTCCTCCTCCTCCTCCTCGGTGTCTTCTGCTCCTGACATTTCCTCCGTGGAGCCTCCGTCGTCATCATCCGAGTGGAGAATTTAAGTCGCCATTGATTGCGTCGGCGACTGCCCCGAGTGGGGCTGCACGTCATCGACGTGTGCTGCCTGCGAAGGCACGGCTGCAGCCTCGCTGCTCGTCGCCAAAATGTCTAAGGCGGAAGGCGAATGTACCCGTGCGGCATCCCCGTCGCTCGCTTGTTGGTTGTCTACCGCGTCCTCTCTGCCGCCGTCGCCCGCCTCCGAAGGCGATCGAGCGGAAGGTGGCTGCGCGGGGTTTGATTGCGCATCGCGCATCGAAATTTCATCCCGCGGACAGTCACTCCGCTCCTCCGTCTGTTGCTGCTCCCTTGATCGGTCCGTGGGGGCTGTGCCCGGCCCGTGCGCAGGCGCAATTGCCGGCGCCTTGTCCGCCGCAGGCGTAGCGCCGCGGACATCTATCGCCGAAGGCGACATGGCCGGGGGCCGCTCGCCCGATGTCCCTTGGTCTATAGGCCTTACCGCCGAAGGCGCATCTATCGGCGGACTTCCCGCCGATGTGTAATAACCCACTAAAGGCTAAAACTGCAATATAGTGGTAGAAAGGTCGAACCCACAGGGACAGAGGAACACACAGGGTACAAAGTGTCACGTTTAACAGACTATTGATGAGTTTGAATTCTCAGGCGACTGTCACTCCCAGAAATACTGCAAGTGTCCACTCGGAGCGCACTCGGAGGTCGCACAGTGCAGCGTACACACACACACACACACACACACACACATGAAACTACAGAAACACAACCCAAAGATCCGTTAGGACCTCTACTCAAGATTTCAGGGGGAAAGTCTCTCAAGAGTACACTCAGCGAAGCTGCGGGTAGTGACCTCCAACTCCGGCTTTTACAACGCTTCCACTAGCTTGCTGCTAGCGTAGGAAACCCGGTTTGGACTGCCTACTTCGGATCGAAGTCACTCATACGCGGTGAACAACACTCTCAACTCACAAAACGCGCAGAGAACACAGGTCCGCACTGAAGGACTCACTGTGAAACATTCCAGTAACACAACAACAGTCTATTGAAGAGTTTGAATTCTCAGGCACTTGTCATTCCCAGAAATACTACAGGGGTTACCCTCAAGGCACCTGCTGCAGCGTAACCTGAATTTACAACCAAGGCTTACACGAAGTAGCAAAACTTCACTTTGGCATTCAGGGGAAAAATCCCAAGGGAGTACAATCAGAAAGGAACACTCGAAGGTGTAGGGGCGAAACTGTTCAAGTATCTAACTAGTCACTGGCTCTGAGCATCGGCAGTCACCCACAGGTGCAGATCCGAACTACTCAAGTCTCTAACCAATGGACTAGCTCTGAACATTCGGCCGAAGGCCTTCAGCTACAAAATGCGGAACGCTAAGTTGTAACTCCTCCTGTGTGGTGACAGAACTCAAGAACACAAACACGCAAAGGAAATGGGTTCCTGATCTATACTTCTGAATTTGGGAAAGAACCCCAGGCAAAACGCCTAGAACTATTTTATACCTTCTAAGTCCTACCTAGCACTACACTGCACTACGCTACACGCCTGCACGGAACCACGCTACACTACACTCCGCGGAACCTGTACTACGTCTCCTGCGCGGCCGACTGCCGCGCACTAACTCCCTACCCTGCCAATCTTCCGCTCGACTGCGCAGTCCCAAACGCTGCAACGCCGCGGACACCTCCACTTCGAGGGCGGACATGGTATCCTGTGCCTTCGACAGAAAGGCATCGAGCTTCTTTGCTACCTTCCGCCGACTCCTACTGTCGCCTGACAACAACCCGGCTGCGCGCAATTCAAACTCACGCAGTGTGAGTTTCTCCTGCGCCCTCACTTCCCAGTGGGCGTAGCCCTTGAGACAGTGGGCGACTCGCCTCGCCGTCTCCACCTTCGTGCGATCCGCCTCCTTCCTGCGATCCTCTTCAATTAACACTAATTGCGATTCGGCTTCAGCACGTTGCGCTCTCAATTCGCCACACTCTGACTATAACCTGCGGATTAACTCTTCATCCGCCTGCCGTGCGAGCTGACATTGTTCCAACAACCGCGTCTGTCGCACGAGCTCCTCTGACAAGATCTGATTCTGGGCCTGCTCAGAAATGAGTGCTTCCTTGACCTTCACCTGCTCCTTGGTGAGCTCGTCCAGTTTCTCATCCTTCATCTTCTCGGAGTGCTTGTAGAATTTCTGATTAAGTTTGTACTGACCCCACAAGCATGCATGCTTCTCCTTCAATTCCCTCAACTCCTGGTCCACTCTAGCTAACAGCTTGCTGGTGTGGACTTTAGTGCGAGTCCGCCTGCGCACTAACTCGATGTAGGATCCCGGCTGGAGTGGGTCGGCGTATTTATCGACCTTGCGATCCAAGTACCTCAGCAACGGAATCACCTGCTCAGAGAGCGCCGCCGCCGGCGCTCCAACAATTTCCTCCTCCTCCTCCTCGGTGTCTTCTGCTCCTGACATTTCTTCCGTGGAGCCCCCGTCGTCATCATCCGAGTGGAGAATTTCAGTCGCCATTGATTGCGTCGGCGACTGCCCCGAGTGGGGCTGCACGTCGTCGACGTGTGCTGCCTGCGAAGGCACGGCTGCAGCCTCGCTGCTCGTCGCCAAAATGTCTAAGGTGGAAGGCGAATGTACCCGTGCGGCATCCCCGTCGCTCGCTTGTTGGTTGTCTACCGCGTCCTCTCTGCCGCCGTTGCCCGCCGCCGAAGGCGATCGAGCGGAAGGTGGCTGCGCGGGGTTTGATTGTGCATCGCGCATCGAAATTTCATCCCGCGGACAGTCACTCCGCTCCTCCGTCTGTTGCTGCTCCCTTGATCGGTCCGTGGGGGCTGTGCCCGGCCCGCGCGCAGGCGCAATTGCCGGCGCCTTGTCCGCCGCAGGCGTAGTGCCGCGGACATCCATCGCCGAAGGCGACATGGCCGGAGGCCGCTCGCCCGATGTCCCTTGGCCTATAGGCCCTACCGCCGAAGGCGCATCTATCGGCGGACTTCCCGCCGATGGTGCGGCCTCCGCACGCTCCCTGCTCGTATCTCCTCGGCTCAAAGGCCCTGGCGCCGAAGGCGCAAATTGCGGCGCGTGGTGCGCCGGAGGGTCTGGCCCCGAGGGCCGGTGTCTCGTAGGCGGCTCTTCCGCCGGCTCCTTCCCCTTCCTACGTTGGAACGGGGGTGATTCTTGCCTGTGCACAGGCGGCACGTGTGGAGGTGTCCTGTGCACAGGCGACCTGTGCACATGCGGACAGCTCCTTCCCACGCGTAAGCGTAGATCCACGTCAACTTGTGATCGCCTGTCCGCGGAGGCTCGTCCGTCCGCGGAGGCTCATCTGTGCGCAAACGGAACATCTGTCCGCATCGCACGTGGTAACTCCGGAGGCCCTTGGCCCGTAGGCGGCCTCTCTCCCGTCGAGGTTGCAGCGTGGCCCGTTGCTCCTGCGGTCGTCCGCGCTTCCTCATGCTTCTCTGGCGACGCACTTCCTTTCTCCGTCGCAATCGTCGCCGTGTCCGCACTGTCGGCTGGTAACACCAGTCTGCGTGCCTTCTGCTTCGGCCGGCTGTATGGCTCGCACAGCGGCCGCGGTCGAATGGGAGCAGAGGGTTCTTGATGCTGCTCCTCTTCAGACTCTTCCCTCCATCGCCGCTTCCGCGGCACTCGCGCTGCAGGAGTGTGTCTCCCTTCGTCCCTCCGCCTTGATGGGGTAGAAGTCGGTGACTCCTCTGCATCAGTGTCGACCTCATTCTCCCGCACATACTTCCCGGGATGGTCGATGGACAATGGCGGAAAATGTTCAAGCTCCGCCGCTGTCAAACAATTCCGCTGTCGATAAAAATTGATGAGGAAAGGAGAGAGATGGTTTAGAGTTCCCCCCTTCTCCTCAAACGCGTGCTGTCGCATCACCCTGTGCAGGATGCTCGCCCAGTGAATTGGAGTTCCCTCGATGACGCACTCCACAAAAGAGACCTGCCACAATGTGATGTAGCAGGCGCGGTGCGGCTGCAGTAATTGCATCAGCGCCGCGGACAAAGTCCGGCGAAATCGATCCTTGTAATCACGGGTCCTGTACCCATTCTTGGTAGACCTCCCGGTCTTGAACAGCTCCACAAATTGCGCCTCTTCCTGCTTGGTCACTTTGATTCTCTCACTGTCGAAAAGGAGATGCCCTGGCATGCCAGCACATCTTCCCAACGCCTGCGCCCAATCTTGGACTGTCCACCGGTCAACATGCGGACGCAATCCGCGCGAGGGTGGTCCCTGTGGCTCTAGCCACTCGCGCACCATATTCGCACAAATGTAGTTCCATCCCCATAGCAAGAAATCGAGCTTTCTTGCTATCAAGCGCTCCTCGAAAGCGCGTAGCCCGTTCTGTGGTAGGCGAAGTGGCACCATCCGCAATCTGCTCGGTCTCGTCATTGCGTTCCTGGGTTCGCTCGCCCGCTCATTCTACTTCCGCACCGCCCGAGCTTCTTTCTCTCTCGGCAAACTCTAATCGCCCTCAATTCCAAATCACGCGCATTCACTTCTCTCTCAATCAACAAGAAATCTCCTGTGCGGCGCCGTCGAGAACGTTCAGCAGCCAGCAGATGGATGCGCGCAGCGCGCACAAGAGATTGGAATCGCGAATTCAAGAATGGGACGTTCTCCGCCGCCCGGTCGAAGGTCATGGTCGGCTCTTGCTCGTGAAGAACGTCTCACTTGATGGCCGCGCCGGCTGTACGCTGGAACGGTCTTCGCTCTCACGCGCGGCTTCACGCTCCGCCGTCGTCGATTAAACTCTCACGCTCGAATTGGCGGATTTGAACTCCGCGAGCGTATTACCCCGCGGACATGCGGGCGTAGCGCCGAAGGCGAGTTTTCCGCCTTGCACGGTACACTTGTTCGTACCGCCCCTCGGCCAATCCCCCTCTGCCTTGACGCGTGTGTCCGCATGTCGGACAAAAGTTCAACTCCTGCCTGTGCGCAGGCAGGAGCCTCGGCGGATGCTCCGCCGGCGCGGAACTTGAACATCCTCCTGTGCACAGGCGGTCGCCTGTTCGCAGGCGAATTCCGTGCGCGGCGTTGCGCTGGCGCGGAAGGCGTTGACCGTGGTCAGCCGTCTCCGTCCAGTCGGTCCGTTCCTTGTCTCTCCGTCGGCGCTTCCGCCGCCGCAACTCCGTCCGTCCAAGAGCGCATCCACCCTTCCCGTCCGCATACTCCGTAACGATTTGATTACTCTGGCGGCTCTTCCGCCGTACGCGGCGCTGCGCTGGCGCGGAAGGCGCCGTACACTTTCTACCTCACAAGGCGCATTTCTAGGGCCCAAGGCGGATTTTCCGCCGACGTCGAAGCGCCTGTGCACAGGCGAACGCCTGTGCGTAGGCGGACTTCGCGCCTTCCCTAACCCTACTTCGCCTGTGCACAGGCGAACGCCTTCGTCCGCGCATAGGACAGAACTTGATTCCCCCTTCCGCGTAGGCGGAATTCGCGCCGGTGGCGAACTCTTTCCGCCGTAGGCGACCGCCTCCGTTTCTTCCAGTATTGATAACTCCCTAAGTCCTCATCCGTTCCAAGCGCTCTTGGGCTCGTTGGAATCAGTGCGTCGAGCTCTTTCCAACGGGACCCTAACTTGGTCAAGGCGCCCGAGGGTTGACCTAATTATGGAGGATTTCCCTACCGCCGCGGACGCAGCCTCCGAAGGCGGGTTTTGCGCCTTGCGTCGTAGGGGTCCTAACTGCAGAGCTCGCAGGGAGAGTGGTGCCTGTCCTTACTGCTGCACCCCAAATCCCAGATTCTACAAGATCCCTCGAGAATCCCCGCGATCTTCCGGATTCACTCCGTTTTGATGTACCGAAGGCTATTTACAATGCTGCCAGGGTACAGTTTTCCAAAAATGTTTTAATTTCCTCAAAATTGCCAAAAGTGGGGTACCACATGCCCCCCTCCTCAATTGTGAGCGCCCACGCGAACACTCACACGTGGTATTTCTTCAACCGCCACCCGTTCACTCGGGTGCCTAACAAATCGCCGGCCAGGTCCGCAAGTTGGATGGATCCATTCGGGAAGACTTCGACAACCCTGTAAGGTCCCATCCATCTTAGGTGCAGTTTGCCTGGGAATCTGGCGTGCCTGCTGTCGTAGAGCAATGCCAAATCACCCGCCTGCAGGAGTACCGGTTTGATCTTTTTGTCGTATCTCTCCTTTCGGCGGAGCTGGATTTTCCTGGTGCGATCTTCGGCGTCTCGTCTCCTCTCATCCAGCAGCGTGACCTCCTGTAACCTGTAGAGCTGACTCTCCTCTGCGCCCATCCTCTGTAAATCCAACGTTCGTTGGGTGGGTACTTCAAATTCAATCGGGAGGATCGGGTGTTGCCCATACACCAGAAAGTATGGTGTCTGTTTGGTCGTGATCTTCTCAGCTGTCCGGTACGCCCATAGAGCGGCTGCTAGCTTCGTATCCCAGTCGTGAGCGTGATTCACCGTGACTTTGAGTAGTATTTTACACAGCAGACCATTGGACTTCTCCGTCAGTCCATTTGCCTTGGGATTGTATGGAGTAGTCTTCCGGTGCTTGATGTGGAAATACCGTGTCAGATCTTCGATGATCTGATTCAGAAAATGCGTGCCCCGGTCGCTGACTAGCTCTAAGGGACATCCGTAGCGTGTGATGATCGACTCAAACAAGAAGGCTGCCACTGTGGCAGCATCATCCCTTTTGGTGGCCCTGGCCTCTACCATTTTGGTGGCGTAGTCCGTTGCTACCAGAATGTAGCGCCTTCGTGTACTTCTAGTCACTGGTTGTATCGGCCCTACAAAGTCAATGCCCCACTTTTCGAAAGGTGCTAGAGGCATGATGGGAGTCAGGGGCCAGCGTGTTGTAGGCGTCGGTCTCCCCGTCCTCTGGCAACTGTCGCACTTGCGGATGTAATCGAGAACATCCTTAAACATGGTCGGCCACCAATACCCCGCATTTAGAATCTTTGTGACCGTGTTCCTGGTGGCATAGTGTCCACCCGCCTCCTCTGTATGCATCGCACTCACTATTCTTGGTACCTCTGATTCCTCCAGGCATCTGCATAAGCGCTCATCTGCCATCTTCTTGAACAAAACCCCCTGCTGGAGTTGGTACGGGCCTGCCTTATGAATAAAGACAGTTCGCTGTTCCAAATCCATGCCTACGGGACACCGGAGGGTTAGCAGGTATCGATACAGGTCGGCATAGCGGGACTCATGTCCTGCAGACAACTGAAATAACTCTTCATCTGGAAAATCGTCCACCAATTCCTCCTCTGTCGGCTGGGTCCATAATCGGGACAAGTAATCCGCATTTTCGTGGTGCACCCCTTTCCTGGTCTGGACTGTGTAGGTGAACTCTTGTAGTAACAACACCCACCTGGCGATCCGACCGGATAGGTCGGCTTTCTTGACTAGGTGTCGCAATGCGTAGTGGTCCACATGGAACACAAACTCGTAGCATATTAGGTAGTGACGGAACTTTTTACAGGAGTACACCATCCCCAACGCTTCTCTCTCCGTCGTGGTGTACTTTCGCTCTGCTAGAGACAGCTGTCGGCTCGCGAAGTAGATCGGGTAGTCCTTTTTGTTGTCATCCTTTTGACTCAGTACTACACCGATGGCGAATGCAGATGTGTCAACGTAAACATGGAATGGTCGATTCCAGTCTGGACTCCTTAGTACGGGAGCAGTCGTGAGTTTCGCTTTAAGAGCCTCAAATGCTGACTGCTGGTTCGCACCCCAAGCATAAGGCTCGTCCTTCTTCAACAACTTGGTCAGGTCCGCCGCCAGTATTGCATACAGGTGTATGAATCTTCGGTAGTAGCCCACATGACCCAGGAATGCTCGCAGCTCTCTTAGGTTCGTGGGTGGCTCAAGCTCGAGTATAACCTTGACCTTCTCGATGTCCACCGCAATGCCGTCTGCCGAGACCCGATGACCCAACAAGATCCCACTAGTCATAAAGAAAAAGCACTTCTCGGGATGCAGTGATAAACTGCTCTCTCTACATTTATCGAAGGTCTGCTTCAAGTGACTTAGGTGTTCACACCGCTTCCCAAAGACACAGAAGTCATCTATGAATATTTCCAGGAACTTCCTCAGTTGTTCCTGGAAGATATTGGTCATCATCCGTTGAAAGGTGGCAGGCGCGTTGCACAGACCGAAGGGCATCTTGTGGTATGCGTAAGTTCCCCAGTCGGTTGTGAACGTAGTTTTATCCTTGTCCTGTTCCCGGATAGACACCTGATTGTAACCTGAGAACCCATCCAGGAAGCTATAACATTCATGTCCTGCGACATAGTCTAGAATGGCATCCGTGAATGGTAACGGGTGATGATCCTTGCGTGTTGCTGCATTCAACTTCCGGAAATCCTGACACACTCGTATCTTACCCGTCAACTTCTTGGGTACGATAACAATCGGCGACACCCACTCACTGCTGAGCACAGGGTAAATAATACCAGCACTCAAATACTTATCTATCTCCTCCTTAACTAGCAAGGAGTACTTTGGGTTGAGGCGATACTGGCGCTGTCGTATGGGTACTGAGTCGTCCAGTAAATCGATACGGTGTTCCCCATACCGTGCAGGTATCCCCTTCATGTCTTCGATCTTCCAGGCGAAGACGTCGACATAATGGCTAAGGAATGCCTGTACTTTCCTTAGCTCGTCTCCTCTCACTGCGCTTGATACCTTCAAGCACTTGTCGGGACTGAGTTGTACTTCGTGACAGTCACTAGGGTCGACAATGCCCTCGGTGTGACTCGTCTCACTCCTTCCCAGTCCCACGGTTAATTGCTATTCGTCTTCCGGCTGAATAGCTTCCGGCTCTTCTTCTTCTCCCACCGAACAGCAGGCAACGAATCCCACGAAATAATCGGATTCGGTACCACTGGAATCCGATCGCGCGGTCGACTCACTGTCCCCGCCCGATGTGTAACCTGCACTTGTCGATGGGGTCTCCCCTTCGTGTCTGACCCTATTCCAGGGCACCGTAATGGTTTTGGTCGGTTCCGAAGGATGGGGAAACTTAAGGCGATGCCTTCGCCAATCACATCTGACTTGTGCGCCATATAGCCATGGCCGCCCGAGCAGAACGTCATAGCCCTGCTTCATCATCGGTTGAAGGATGATATACGTCAACCGGAAGTCCGCACCCCCGATGATTGTCTTGACATTGCGCAGCATACCTGCAAGCATTCTCCGCGTCTGATCCGCTAATCTCAACACACGCTTCGAGGGTTCGTATTGACTGAACCCCAAGGCTCTCGCGGTATCCTCCGTCATTATGTTGACTCCTGATCCAGAGTCGATTGGCACCCTGCGTACACAACACCCTGCTATTTCCACATCGATCTCTGGTGGCCCTTGGTCTTCGCTCTCCACTTGATATACTTGAGAGGATGTGGATGCGCGCGGCTTCCGCGGATGCCGTAGCGAAAGCATCAACATTCTCCGATACGTCTTATTGTCCTCCAAGAGCTGCTTGAACGTGATGTTCACTTTTCGACTCCCGAGATCTTCGACCAAGTCATAGTGGGCGCGTTGGGTCGCCGGGGTCGGCGGCGACGCTCTACGAGGTTCCACGGTGGCTGCCAACTTCGCCCCAAGGGAGGATGTCAAGTCTGGCCGCGGTGGATCCTTTTGAGTGCGGATCGCTTCCTTCAACAGGTTGGTTACCTCGTTGCGGATATCCGGAGCATAGTCCCGTTTCAGCAAGCGTACTGGCTCGTCCTCGACTGCTGTCTGGGGGCGCACTGCTGGTGCCTCTCGCGTAGCCGAAGACTTCCGTGCAGGTTGCAAGTCGGACTTGCTGGATGTCTTCTGCTTCCCTTTTCCCGTCCGGTCGTCGGTTCTCCGTTCGTGCTTGCGAGTGTCACGCTCTTGCTCCTTCGATTTCTTGGAACTACGAGTTTCGACCCGTGCGCACATAACCTCTTCCGCCGGCCATTCTTCGTCTTCGTCATCCCCGTCTGAACCTACTTCGACCTGGTTAACTTGGACGTCCTCCTTGGCAGGAGTGTTCACAAATCGTACCGCTGGCCGAGGGACTGGTGGCTGATCACACTCTGGCGCAGTATGCCCGGTCTTCTTGCAATTACTACATGTCGGAGCATAATCGTTTCGCCTTTTTGGATGGGGACACTGCGGTGAGAAGTGTCCAACTTCCCCGCAATTATAACAAGCTCGCGGTGACGGTGGGTCAAACGTCCCTGGAGGTGCTCTCCGCCTCACGGGTACTGTAGTGGCCCGATCCACCGGAATATATCGTGGGACTTGCATTGCTGAAACTGCAGTAGGGGTAGGAACCGACTGGACGGCGTAGGCTGTCTCTTCGCTAGCCTCTCCATAGTACTGGGGGTGCTCTCCATAATACGGTTGTGCCCACTCTACTGCGTTGACTGGATAGGACGGACGGGTGGTAAGGCACTCGGTGTTTGCATGTCCCACCGCCCCGCACGTAGTACACCATAAGTTCGCTCGCACTCTCCCGGGTGATTTTCGGCGATCATGTCCGCCTACCACTTGAACCTTGAGATCGGCGAAGTCCTTCACAAGGGTCTCCATCTTCGAGGCTATGTCTCCCGGCGCTCGGTCCGTAGTCACTCGTCGGGTGCCCTTTTTCTTCGCTGCCCCATGCTTCTTCCTCTTCTTCTCCTCCTCCGACGATGAGGTTTCCTCTTCTTCGGATGAGGAACGGTTCTCGTCCGAAGACGATTCCTCCGATGACGGAGTTGTACCTCTACGTCGTCTTCGCCCTCCCTTCGGTTTTCGCTCCTTCGACTGCCGTCTCTCTCTCCCTCTTCGGTTGAGAGTGGAAGTCTCGAAGGCTTCTGCCGATGCAATCACATCCTCAATAGTGTCGCACTTGCTGCGTCGGCAAAAAGTCTCCATCTCCCGAGTTAAACCGGTCACGTACCAATCCACAGCTTGTTGTACCGAGAAAGGGGACCCTGGTCCTGTTTTCGGTATTCTGTCAAGGAGGTCCAGAAATCTCTCAGTGTAGTCACGCAGACTCTCCTTCTTCTCTCGCTGCAAATTACGTAACTTTGTCAAAACCCGGCTGTCGTAGCCGAGCTCGCGGAAGCGGCGAAGGAACTTCTCCTTCAGCTGGGCCCATGTTGTCAACCCAGTCGGATCGATGCTCTCGTGATTGTACCAACTCCTCGCTTTCTTCCGCAGAAGGCTTGGAAAGATCCTTAGTCGGTCGTCGTCTGCGATCTCGCGATTGGCAATAGACACCGATTCGAACAACTTGATGTATGAATCTGCATCGTCGTCATCCCCACTCCCTTTATACTTTGGGTAGGAATGTTTAGTAATCGGCTGAGGTAGCCGCACATTGGCTTGTCCGTCCGCCATCGGTGTGTCTGTCGACGGTTCTCGGGCGGTCGTTTCTAATTCACGAGGCGGGTCCGTGCAAGGAATATCTAGTAGAACTGTAAGCACCAAGTTTGGTTCCAAGTCGCCGGGGGTAGGTTCCCCAAGGATGTCGGCCGAACTAGGCTTAGGTACTCTTTTTGGTGTTTTCTTGTTTTGACGCCGTGTCTCTTCCACGGCCTTCTTTGAATCTCGTCGGAACTTGCGGACAGCTCTAGCACTTAGGTTGCTCCCGCTAGCCCCAGTCGACATTCACCGAGCATGGCTGCTCGTAAAAACCCCGGTGTTGACGCAACTGTCCCCGGCAGCGGCGCCAAAAAGAAGTTGTCGGCTTCTTATGTAATAACCCACTAAAGGCTAAAACTGCAATATAGTGGTAGAAAGGTCGAACCCACAGGGACAGAGGAACACACAGGGTACAAAGTGTCACGTTTAACAGACTATTGATGAGTTTGAATTCTCAGGCGACTGTCACTCCTAGAAATACTGCAAGTGTCCACTCGGAGCGCACTCGGAGGTCGCACAGTGCAGCGTACACACACACACACACACACACACCTGAAACTACAGAAACACAACCCAAAGATCCGTTAGGACCTCTACTCAAGATTTCAGGGGGAAAGTCTCTCAAGAGTACACTAAGCGAAGCTGCGGGTAGTGACCTCCAACTCCGGCTTTTACAACGCTTCCACTAGCTTGCTGCTAGCGTAGGAAACCCGGTTTGGACTGCCTACTTCGGATCGAAGTCACTCATACGCGGTGAACAACACTCTCAACTCACAAAACGCGCAGAGAACACAGGTCCGCACTGAAGGACTCACTGTGAAACATTCCAGTAACACAACAACAGTCTATTGAAGAGTTTGAATTCTCAGGCACTTGTCATTCCCAGAAATACTACAGGGGTTACCCTCAAGGCACCTGCTGCAGCGTAACCTGAATTTACAACCAAGGCTTACACGAAGTAGCAAAACTTCACTTTGGCATTCAGGGGAAAAATCCCAAGGGAGTACAATCAGAAAGGAACACTCGAAGGTGTAGGGGCGAAACTGTTCAAGTATCTAACTAGTCACTGGCTCTGAGCATCGGCAGTCACCCACAGGTGCAGATCCGAACTACTCAAGTCTCTAACCAATGGACTAGCTCTGAACATTCGGCCGAAGGCCTTCAGCTACAAAATGCGGAACGCTAAGTTGTAACTCCTCCTGCGTGGTGACAGAACTCAAGAACACAAACACGCAAAGGAAATGGGTTCTTGATCTATACTTCTGAATTTGGGAAAGAACCCCAGGCAAAACGCCTAGAACTATTTTATACCTTCTAAGTCCTACCTAGCACTACACTGCACTACGCTACACGCCTGCACGGAACCACGCTACACTACACTCCGCGGAACCTGTACTACGTCTCCTGCGCGGCGGACTGCCGCGCACTAACTCCCTACCCTGCCAATCTTCCGCTCGACTGCGCAGTCCCAAACGCTGCAACGCCGCGGACACCTCCACTTCGAGGGCGGACATGGTATCCTGTGCCTTCGACAGAAAGGCATCGAGCTTCTTTGCTACCTTCCGCCGACTCCTACTGTCGCCTGACAACAACCCGGCTGCGCGCAATTCAAACTCACGCAGTGTGAGTTTCTCCTGCGCCCTCACTTCCCAGTGGGCGTAGCCCTTGAGACAGTGGGCGACTCGCCTCGCCGTCTCCACCTTCGTGCGATCCGCCTCCTTCCTGCGATCCTCTTCAATTAACACTAATTGCGATTCGGCTTCAGCACGTTGCGCTCTCAATTCGCCACACTCTGACTGTAACCTGCGGATTAACTCTTCATCCGCCTGCCGTGCGAGCTGACATTGTTCCAACAACCGCGTCTGTCGCACGAGCTCCTCTGACAAGATCTGATTCTGGGCCTGCTCAGAAATGAGTGCTTCCTTGACCTTCACCTGCTCCTTGGTGAGCTCGTCCAGTTTCTCATCCTTCATCTTCTCGGAGTGCTTGTAGAATTTCTGATTAAGTTTGTACTGACCCCACAAGCATGCATGCTTCTCCTTCAATTCCCTCAACTCCTGGTCCACTCTAGCTAACAGCTTGCTGGTGTGGACTTTAGTGCGAGTCCGCCTGCGCACTAACTCGATGTAGGATCCCGGCTGGAGTGGGTCGGCGTATTTATCGACCTTGCGATCCAAGTACCTCAGCAACGGAATCACCTGCTCAGAGAGCGCCGCCGCCGGCGCTCCAACAATTTCCTCCTCCTCCTCCTCGGTGTCTTCTGCTCCTGACATTTCTTCCGTGGAGCCCCCGTCGTCATCATCCGAGTGGAGAATTTCAGTCGCCATTGATTGCGTCGGCGACTGCCCCGAGTGGGGCTGCACGTCGTCGACGTGTGCTGCCTGCGAAGGCACGGCTGCAGCCTCGCTGCTCGTCGCCAAAATGTCTAAGGTGGAAGGCGAATGTACCCGTGCGGCATCCCCGTCGCTCGCTTGTTGGTTGTCTACCGCGTCCTCTCTGCCGCCGTTGCCCGCCGCCGAAGGCGATCGAGCAGAAGGTGGCTGCGCGGGGTTTGATTGTGCATCGCGCATCGAAATTTCATCCCGCGGACAGTCACTCCGCTCCTCCGTCTGTTGCTGCTCCCTTGATCGGTCCGTGGGGGCTGTGCCCGGCCCGCGCGCAGGCGCAATTGCCGGCGCCTTGTCCGCCGCAGGCGTAGTGCCGCGGACATCCATCGCCGAAGGCGACATGGCCGGAGGCCGCTCGCCCGATGTCCCTTGGCCTATAGGCCCTACCGCCGAAGGCGCATCTATCGGCGGACTTCCCGCCGATGGTGCGGCCTCCGCACGCTCCCTGCTCGTATCTCCTCGGCTCAAAGGCCCTGGCGCCGAAGGCGCAAATTGCGGCGCGTGGTGCGCCGGAGGGTCTGGCCCCGAGGGCCGGTGTCTCGTAGGCGGCTCTTCCGCCGGCTCCTTCCCCTTCCTACGTTGGAACGGGGGTGATTCTTGCCTGTGCACAGGCGGCACGTGTGGAGGTGTCCTGTGCACAGGCGACCTGTGCACAGGCGGACTGCTCCTTCCCACGCGTAAGCGTAGATCCACGTCAACTTGTGATCGCCTGTCCGCGGAGGCTCATCTGTGCGCAAACGGAACATCTGTCCGCATCGCACGTGGTAACTCCGGAGGCCCTTGGCCCGTAGGCGGCCTCTCTCCCGTCGAGGTTGCAGCGTGGCCCGTTGCTCCTGCGGTCGTCCGCGCTTCCTCATGCTTCTCTGGCGACGCACTTCCTTTCTCCGTCGCAATCGTCGCCGTGTCCGCACTGTCGGCTGGTAACACCAGTCTGCGTGCCTTCTGCTTCGGCCGGCTGTATGGCTCGCACAGCGGCCGCGGTCGAATGGGAGCAGAGGGTTCTTGATGCTGCTCCTCTTCAGACTCTTCCCTCCATCGCCGCTTCCGCGGCACTCGCGCTGCAGGAGTGTGTCTCCCTTCGTCCCTCCGCCTTGATGGGGTAGAAGTCGGTGACTCCTCTGCATCAGTGTCGACCTCATTCTCCCGCACATACTTCCCGGGATGGTCGATGGACAATGGCGGAAAATGTTCAAGCTCCGCCGCTGTCAAACAATTCCGCTGTCGATAAAAATTGATGAGGAAAGGAGAGAGATGGTTTAGAGTTCCCCCCTTCTCCTCAAACGCGTGCTGTCGCATCACCCTGTGCAGGATGCTCGCCCAGTGAATTGGAGTTCCCTCGATGACGCACTCCACAAAAGAGACCTGCCACAATGTGATGTAGCAGGCGCGGTGCGGCTGCAGTAATTGCATCAGCGCCGCGGACAAAGTCCGGCGAAATCGATCCTTGTAATCACGGGTCCTGTACCCATTCTTGGTAGACCTCCCGGTCTTGAACAGCTCCACAAATTGCGCCTCTTCCTGCTTGGTCACTTTGATGCTCTCACTGTCGAAAAGGAGATGCCTTGGCATGCCAGCACATCTTCCCAACGCCTGCGCCCAATCTTGGACTGTCCACCGGTCAACATGCGGACGCAATCCGCGCGAGGGTGGTCCCTGTGGCTCTAGCCACTCGCGCACCATATTCGCACAAATGTAGTTCCATCCCCATAGCAAGAAATCGAGCTTTCTTGCTATCAAGCGCTCCTCGAAAGCGCGTAGCCCGTTCTGTGGTAGGCGAAGTGGCACCATCCGCAATCTGCTCGGTCTCGTCATTGCGTTCCTGGGGTTCGCTCGCCCGCTCATTCTACTTCCGCACCGCCCGAGCTTCTTTCTCTCTCGGCAAACTCTAATCGCCCTCAATTCCAAATCACGCGCATTCACTTCTCTCTCAATCAACAAGAAATCTCCTGTGCGGCGCCGTCGAGAACGTTCAGCAGCCAGCAGATGGATGCGCGCAGCGCGCACTAGAGATTGGAATCGCGAATTCAAGAATGGGACGTTCTCCGCCGCCCGGTCGAAGGTCATGGTCGGCTCTTGCTCGTGAAGAACGTCTCACTTGATGGCCGCGCCGGCTGTACGCTGGAACGGTCTTCGCTCTCACGCGCGGCTTCACGCTCCGCCGTCGTCGATTAAACTCTCACGCTCGAATTGGCGGATTTGAACTCCGCGAGCGTATTACCCCGCGGACATGGGGGCGTAGCGCCGAAGGCGAGTTTTCCGCCTTGCGCGGTACACTTGTTCGTACCGCCCCTCGGCCAATCCCCCTCTGCCTTGACGCGTGTGTCCGCATGTCGGACAAAAGTTCAACTCCTGCCTGTGCGCAGGCAGGAGCCTCGGCGGATGCTCCGCCGGCGCGGAACTTGAACATCCTCCTGTGCACAGGCGGTCGCCTGTTCGCAGGCGAATTCCGTGCGCGGCGTTGCGCTGGCGCGGAAGGCGTTGACCGTGGTCAGCCGTCTCCGTCCAGTCGGTCCGTTCCTTGTCTCTCCGTCGGCGCTTCCGCCGCCGCAACTCCGTCCGTCCAAGAGCGCATCCACCCTTCCCGTCCGCATAGTCCGTAACGATTTGATTACTCTGGCGGCTCTTCCGCCGTACGCGGCGCTGCGCTGGCGCGGAAGGCGCCGTACACTTCTACCTCACAAGGCGCATTTCTAGGGCCCAAGGCGGATTTTCCGCCGACGTCGAAGCGCCTGTGCACAGGCGAACGCCTGTGCGTAGGCGGACTTCGCGCCTTCCCTAACCCTACTTCGCCTGTGCACAGGCGAACGCCTTCGTCCGCGCATAGGACAGAACTTGATTCCCCCTTCCGCGTAGGCGGAATTCGCGCCGGTGGCGAACTCTTTCCGCCGTAGGCGACCGCCTCCGTTTCTTCCAGTATTGATAACTCCCTAAGTCCTCATCCGTTCCAAGCGCTCTTGGGCTCGTTGGAATCAGTGCGTCGAGCTCTTTCCAACGGGACCCTAACTTGGTCAAGGCGCCCGAGGGTTGACCTAATTATGGAGGATTTCCCTACCGCCGCGGACGCAGCCTCCGAAGGCGGGTTTTGCGCCTTGCGTCGTAGGGGTCCTAACTGCAGAGCTCGCAGGGAGAGTGGTGCCTGTCCTTACTGCTGCACCCCAAATCCCAGATTCTACAAGATCCCTCGAGAATCCCCGCGATCTTCCGGATTCACTCCGTTTTGATGTACCGAAGGCTATTTACAATGCTGCCAGGGTACAGTTTTCCAAAAATGTTTTAATTTCCTCAAAATTGCCAAAAGAGGGGTACCACACGATGGTGCGGACTCCGCACGCTCCCTGCTCGTATCTCCTCGGCTCGAAGGCCCTGGCGCCGAAGGCGCAAATTGCGGCGCGTGGTGCGCCGGAGGGTCTGGCCCCGAGGGCCGGTGTCTCGTAGGCGGTTCTTCCGCCGGCTCCTTCCCCTTCCTACGTTGGAACGGGGGTGATTCTTGCCTGTGCACAGGCGGCACGTGTGGAGGTGTCCTGTGCACAGGCGACCTGTGCACAGGCGAGCGCCTGTGCACAGGCGGACTGCTCCTTCCCACGCGTAAGCGTAGATCCACGTCCACTTGTGATCGCCTGTCCGCGGAGGCTCGTCCGTCCGCGGAGGCTCGTCTGTGCTCAAACGGAACATCTGTCCGCATCGCACGTGGTAACTCCGGAGGCCCTTGGCCCGTAGGCGGCCTCTCTCCCGTCGAGGTTGCAGCGTGGCCCGTTGCTCCTGCGGTCGTCCGCGCTTCCTCATGCTTCTCTGGCGACGCACTTCCTTTCTCCGTCGCAATCGTCGCCGTGTCCGCACTGTCGGCTGGTAACACCAGTCTGCGTGCCTTCTGCTTCGGCCGGCTGTATGACTCGCACAGCGGCCGCGGTCGAATGGGAGCAGAGGGTTCTTGATGCTGCTCCTCTTCAGACTCTTCCCTCCATCGCCGCTTCCGCGGCACTCGTGCTGCAGGAGTGTGTCTCCCTTCGTCCCTCCGCCTTGATGGGGTAGAAGTCGGTGACTCCTCTGCATCAGTGTCGACCTCATTCTCCCGCACATACTTCCCGGGATGGTCGATGGACAATGGCGGAAAATGTTCAAGCTCCGCCGCTGTCAAACAATTCCGCTGTCGATAAAAATTGATGAGGAAAGGAGAGAGATGGTTTAGAGTTCCCCCCTTCTCCTCAAACGCGTGCTGTCGCATCACCCTGTGCAGGATGCTCGCCCAGTGAATTGGAGTTCCCTCGATGACGCACTCCACAAAAGAGACCTGCCACAATGTGATGTAGCAGGCGCGGTGCGGCTGCAGTAATTGCATCAGCGCCGCGGACAAAGTCCGGCGAAATCGATCCTTGTAATCACGGGTCCTGTACCCATTCTTGGTAGACCTCCCGGTCTTGAACAGCTCCACAAATTGCGCCTCTTCCTGCTTGGTCACCTTGATGCTCTCACTGTCGAAAAGGAGATGCCCTGGCATGCCAGCACATCTTCCCAACGCCTGCGCCCAATCTTGGACTGTCCACCGATCAACATGCGGACGCAATCCGCGCGAGGGTGGTCCCTGTGGCTCTAGCCACTCGCGCACCATATTCGCACAGATGTAGTTCCATCCCCATAGCAAGAAATCGAGCTTTCTTGCTATTAAGCGCTCCTCGAAAGCGCGTAGCCCGTTCTGTGATAGGCGAAGTGGCACCATCCGCAATCTGCCCGGTTTCGTCATTGCGTTCCTGGGGTTCGCTCGCCCGCTCATTCTACTTCCGCACCACCCGAGCTTCTTTCTCTCTCGGCAAACTCTAATCGCCCTCAATTCCAAATCACGCGCATTCACTTCTCCCTCAATCAGCAAGAAATCTCCTGTGCGACGACGTCGAGAATGTTCAGCAGCCAGCAGATGGATGCGCGCAGCGCGCACAAGAGATTGGAATCGCGAATTCAAGAATGGGACGTTCTCCGCCGCCCGGTCGAAGGTCATGGTCGGCTCTTGCTCGTGAAGAACGTCTCACTTGATGGCCGCGCCGGCTGTACGCTGGAACGGTCTTCGCTCTCACGCGCGGCTTCACGCTCCGCCGTCGTCGATTAAACTCTCACGCTCGAATTGGCGGATTTGAACTCCGCGAGCGTATTACCCCGCGGACATGGGGGCGTAGCGCCGAAGGCGAGTTTTCCGCCTTGCGCGGTACACTTGTTCGTACCGCCCCTCGGCCAATCCCCCTCTGCCTTGACGCGTGTGTCCGCATGTCGGACAAAAGTTCAACTCCTGCCTGTGCGCAGGCAGGAGCCGCGGCGGATGCTCCGCCGGCACGGAACTTCATCCTCCTGTGCACAGGCGGTCGCCTGTGCGCAGGCGAATTCCGTGCGCGGCGTCGCGCTGGCGCGGAAGGCGTTGACCGTGGTCAGCCGTCTCCGTCCAGTCCGTCCGTTCCTTGTCTCTTCGTCGGCGCTTCCGCCGCCGCAACTCCGTCCGTCCAAGAGCGCATCCACCCGTCCCGTCCGCATGGTCCGTACCGATTTGATTACTCTGGCGGCTCTTCCGCCGTACGCGGCGCTGTGCTGGCGCGGAAGGCGCCGTACACTTTCTACCTCACAAGGCGCAATTCTAGGGCCCAAGGCGGATTTTCCGCCGACGCCACTTCACAACACTTCCACTAGCTTGCTGCTAGTGTAGGAAACCCGGTTTGGACTGCCTACTTCGGATCGAAGTCACTTAGACGCGGTGAACAACACTCTCAACTCACAAAACGCGCAGAGAACACAGGTCCGCACTGAAGGACTCACTGAGAAACATTCCAGTAACACAACAACAGTCTATTGAAGAGTTTGAATTCTCAGGCACTTGTCATTCCCAGAAATACTACAGGGGTTACCCTCAAGGCACCTGCTGCAGCGTAACCTGAATTTACAACCAAGACTTACACGAAGTAGCAAAACTTCACTTTGGCATTCAGGGGAAAAATCCCAAGGAAGTACAATCAGAAAGAAACACTCGAAGGTGTAGGGGCGAAACTGTTCAAGTATCTAACTAGTCACTGGCTCTAAGCATCGGCAATCACCCGCAGGTGCAGATCCAAACTACTCAAGTCTCTAACCAATGTACTAGCTCTGAACATTCGGCCGAAGGCCTTCAGTTACAAAATGCGGAACGCTAAGTTGTAACTCCTCATGCGTGGTGACAGAACTCAAGGGCACAAACACGCAAAGGAAATGGGTTCCTGATCTATACTTCTGAGTTTGGGAAAGATCCCCAGGCAAAACGCCTGGAACTATTTTATACCTTCTAAGTCCTGCCTAGCACTACACTGCACTACGCTACACGCCTGCACGGAACCACGCTACACTACACTCCGCGGAACCTGTACTACGTCTCCTGCGCGGCGGATTGCCGCGCACTAACTCCCTACCCTGCCAATCTTCCGTTCGACTGCGCAGTCCCAAACGCTGCAATGCCGCGGACACCTCCACTTCGAGGGCGGACATGGTATCTTGTGCCTTCGACAGAAAAGCATCGAGCTTCTTTGCTACCTTCCGTCGACTCCTATTGTCGCCTGACAACAACCCGGCTGCGCGCAATTCAAACTCACGCAGTGTGAGTTTCTCCTGCGCCTTCACTTCCCAGTGGGCGTAGCCCTTGAGACTGTGGGCGACACGCCTCGCCGTCTCCACCTTCGTGCGATCCGCCTCCTTCCTGCGATCCTCTTCAATTATCACTAATTGCGATTCGGCCTCAGCACGTTGCGCTCTCAATTCGCCACACTCTGACTGTAACCTGCGGATTAACTCCTCATCCGCCTGCCGTGCGAGCTGACATTGTTCCAACAACCGCGTCTGTCGCACGAGCTCCTCTGACAAGATCTGATTCTGGGCCTGCTCAGAAATGAGTGCTTCCTTGACCTTCACCTGCTCCTTGGTGAGCTCGTCCAGTTTCTCATCCTTCACCTTCTCGGAGTACTTGTAGAATTTCTGATTAAGTTTATACTGACCCCACAAGCATGCATGCTTCTCCTTCAATTCCCTCAACTCCTGGTCCACTCTAGCTAACAGCTTGCTGGTGTGGACTTTAGTGCGAGTCCGCCTGCGCACTAACTCGATGTAAGATCCCGGCTGAAGTGGGTCGGCGTATTTATCGACCTTACGATCCAAGTACCTCAGCAACGGAATCACCTGCTCAGAGAGCGCCGCCGCCGGCGCTCCAACAATTTCCTCCTCCTCCTCCTCGGTGTCTTCTGCTCCTGACATTTCTTCAGTGGAGCCTCCGTCGTCATCATCCGAGTGGAGAATTTCGGTCGCCATTGATTGCGTCGGCGACTGCCCCGAGTGGGGCTGCACGTCGTCGACGTGTGCTGCCTGCGAAGGCACGGCTGCAGCCTCGCTGCTCTTCGCCAAAATGTCTAAGGCGGTAGGCGAATGTGCCCGTGCGGCATCCCCGCCGCTCGCTTGTTGGTCGTCTACCGTGTCCTCTCTGCCGCCGACGCCCGCCGCCGAAGGCGATCGAGCGGAGGGTGGCTGCGCGGGGTTTGATTGCGCATCGCGCATCGAAATTTCATCCCGCGGACAGTCACTCCGCTCCTCCGTCTGTTGCTGCTCCCTTGATCGGTCCGTGGGGGCTGTGCTCGGCCTGTGCGCAGGCGCAAATGCCGGCGCCTTGTCCGCCGCAGGCGTAGCGCCGCGGACATCCATCGCCAAAGGCGACATGGCCGGGGGCCGCTCGCCCGATGTCCCTTGGCCTATAGGTCCTACCGCCGAAGGCGCATCTATCGGCGGACTACCCGCCGATGGTGCGGCCTCCGCACGCTCCCTGCTCGTATCTCCTCGGCTCGAAGGCCCTGGCGCCGAAGGCGCAAATTGCGGCGCGTGGTGCGCCGGAGGGTCTGGCCCCGAGGGCCGGTGTCTCGTAGGCGGTTCTTCCGCCGGCTCCTTCCCCTTCCTACGTTGGAACGGGGGTGATTCTTGCCTGTGCACAGGCGGCACGTGTGGAGGTGTCTTGTGCACAGGCGACCTGTGCACAGGCGAGCGCCTGTGCACAGGCGGACTGCTCCTTCCCACGCGTAAGCGTAGATCCACGTCCACTTGTGATCGCCTGTCCGCGGAGGCTCGTCCGTCCGCGGAGTCTCGTCTGTGCGCAAACGGAACATCTGTCCGCGACACACGTGGTAACTCCGGAGGCCCTTGGCCCGTAGGCGGCCTCTCTCCCGTCGAGGTTGCAGCGTGGCCCGTTGCTCCTGCGGTCGTCCGCGCTTCCTCATGCTTCTCTGGCGACGCACTTCCTTTCTCCGTCGCAATCGTCGCCGTGTCCGCACTGTCGGCTGGTAACACCAGTCTGCGTGCCTTCTTCTTCGGCCGGCTGTATGACTCGTACAGCGGCCGCGGTCGAATGGGAGCAGAGGGTTCTTGATGCTGCTCCTCTTCGGACTCTTCTCTCCATCGCCGCTTCCGCGGCACTCGTGCTGCAGGAGTGTTTCTCCCTTCGTCCCTCCGCCTTGATGGGGTAGAAGTCGGTGACTCCTCTGCATCAGTGTCGACCTCATTCTCCCGCACATACTTCCCGGGATGGTCGACGGACAATGGCGGAAAATGCTCAAGCTCCGCCGCTGTCAAACAATTCCGCTGTCGATAAAAATTGATGAGGAAAGGAGAAAGATGGTTTAGAGTTCCCCCCTTCTCCTCAAACGCGTGCTGTCGCATCACCCTGTGCAGGATGCTCGCCCAGTGAATTGGAGTTCCCTCGATGACGCACTCCACAAAAGAGACCTGCCACAATGTGATGTAGCAGGCGCGGTGTGGCTGCAGCAATTGCATCAGCGCCGCGGACAAAGTCCGGCGAAATCGATCCTTGTAATCACGGGTCCTGTACCCATTCTTGGTAGACCTCCCGGTCTTGAATAGCTCCACAAATTGCGCCTCTTCCTGCTTGGTCACCTTGATGCTCTCACTGTCGAAAAGGAGATGCCCTGGCATGCCAGCACATCTTCCCAACGCCTGCGCCCAATCTTGGACTGTCCACCGATCAACATGCGGACGCAATCCGCGCGAGGGTGGTCCCTGTGGCTCTAGCCACTCGCGCACCATATTCGCACAGATGTAGTTCCATCCCCATAGCAAGAAATCGAGCTTTCTTGCTATTAAGCGCTCCTCGAAAGCGCGCAGCCCGTTCTGTGGTAGGCGAAGTGGCACCATCCGCAATCTGCCCGGTCTCGTCATTGCGTTCCTGGGGTTCGCTCGCCCGCTCATTCTACTTCCGCACCGCCCGAGCTCCTTTCTCTCTCGGCAAACTCTAATCGCCCTCAATTCCAAATCACGCGCATTCACTTCTCCCTCAATCAACAAGAAATCTCCTGTGCGGCGACGTCCAGAATGTTTAGCAGCCAGCAGATGGATGCGCGCAGCGCGCACAAGAGATTGGAATCGCGAATTCAAGAATGGGACGTTCTCCGCCGCCCGGTCGAAGGTCATGGTCGGCTCTTGCTCGTGAAGAACGTCTCACTTGATGGCCGCGCCGGCTGTACGCTGGAACGGTCTTCGCTCTCACGCGCGGCTTCACGCTCCGCCGTCGTCGATTAAACTCTCACGCTCGAATTGGCGGATTTGAACTCCGCGAGAGTATTACCCCGCGGACATGGGGGCGTAGCGCCGAAGGCGAGTTTTCCGCCTTGCGCGGTACACTTGTTCGTACCGCCCCTCGGCCAATCCCCCTCTGCCTTGACGCGTGTGTCCGCATGTCGGACAAAAGTTCAACTCCTGCCTGTGCGCAGGCAGACTCCTCGGCGGATTCTCCGCCGGCGCGGAACTTCATTCTCCTGTGCACAGGCGCTCGCCTGTGCGCAGGCGAATTCCGTGCGCGGCGTAGCGCTGGCGCGGAAGGCGTTGACCGTGGTCAGCCGTCTCCGTCCAGTCTGTCCGTTCCTTGTCTCTTCGTCGGCGCTTCCGCCGCCGCAACTCCGTCCGTCCAAGAGCGCATCCACCCGTCCCGTCCGCATGGTCCGTACAGATTTGATTACTCTGACGGCTCTTCCGCCGTACGCGGCGCTGCGCTGGCGCGGAAGGCGCCGTATACTTTCTACCTCACAAGGCGCATTTCTAGGGCCCAAGGCGGATTTTCCGCCGACGCCGAAGCGCCTGTGCACAGGCGAACGCCTGTGCGTAGGCGGACTTCGCGCCTCCCCAAACCCTACTTCGCCTGTGCACAGGCGAACGCCTTCGTCCGCGCATAGGACAAAACTTGATTCCCCCTTCCGCGTAGGCGGAATTCCCGCCGGTGGCGAACTCCTTCCGCCGAAGGCGACCGTCTCCGTATCTTCCAATAGTGATAGCTCCCTAAGTCCTCATCCGTTCCAAGCGTTCTTGGACTCGTTGGAATCAGTGCGTCGAGCTCTTTCCAACGAGACCCTAACTTGGTCAAGGCGCCCGAGGGTTGACCTAATTATGGAGGATTTTCCCTACCGCCGCGGACGCAACCTCCGACGGCGGGTTTTGCGCCTTGCGTCGTAGGGGTCCTAACTGCAGAGCTCGCAGGGAGGGTGGTGCCTGTCCTTACTGCTGCACCCCAAATCCTAGATTCTACAAGATCCCTCGAGAATCCCCGCGATCTTCCGGATTCACTCCGTTTTGATGTACCGAAGGCTATTTACAATGCTGCCAGGGTACAGTTTTCCAAAAATGTTTTAATTTCCTCAGAATTGCCAAAAGTGGGGTACCACAAATCCGCAGGCTACAGTCAGAGTGTGGCGAATTGAGAGCGCAACGTGCTGAGGCCGAATCGCAATTAGTGGTAATTGAAGAGGATCGCAGGAAGGAGGCAGATCGCACAAAGGAGGAGACGGCGAGGCGTGTCGCCCACTGTCTCAAGGGCTACGCCCACTGGGAAGTGGCGGCGCAGGAGAAACTCACACTGCGTGAGTTTGAACTTCGCGCGGCCGGGTTGTTGTCAGGCGACAGCAGGAGTCGGCGGAAGGTAGCAAAGAAGCTCGACGCTTTTCTGTCGAAGGCGCGGGATACCATGTCCGCCCTCGAAGTGGAGGTGTCCGCGGCGTTGCAGCGATTGGGACTGCGCAGTCGAGCGGAAGACTGGCAGGGTAGGGAGTTAGTGCGCGGCAGTCCGTCGCGCAGGAGACGTAGCACAGGTTCCGCGGAGTGTAGTGTAGCGTGGTTCCGTGCAGGCGTGTAGCGTAGTGCAGCATAGTGTAGTGTAGTGCTAGGTAGGACTTAGAAGGTATAAAATAGTTCCAGGCGTTTTGCCTGGGGTTCTTTCCCATCAGAAGTGCAGATCAGGAACCCATTTCCTTTGCGTGTTTGTGTCCTTGAGTTCTGTCACCACGCACGAGGAGTTACAACTTAGCGTTCCGCATTTTGTAGCTGAAGGCCTTCGGCCGAATGTTCAGAGCTAGTACATTGGTTAGAGACTTGAGTAGTTTGGATCTGCACCTGCGGGTGACTGCCGATGCTCAGAGCCAGTGACTAGTTAGATACTTGAACAGTTTCGCCCCTACACCTTCGAGTGTTTCTTTCTGATTGTACTCCTTTGGAATTTTTCCCCTGAATGCCAAAGTGAAGTTTTGTTACTTCGTGTAAGCCTTGGTTGTAAATTCAGGTTACGCTGCAGCAGGTGCCTTGAGGGTAACCCCTGTAGTATTTCTGGGAATGACAAGTGCCTAAGAATTCAAACTCTTCAATAGACTGTTATTGTGTTACTGGAATGTTTCTCAGTGAGTCCTTCAATGCGGACCTGTGTTCTCTGCGCGTTTTGTGAGTTGAGAGTGTTATTCACCGCGTATGAGTGACTTCGATCCGAAGTAGGCAGTCCAAACCGGGTTTCCTACGCTAGCAGCAAGCTAGTGGAAGCGTTGTAAAAGCCGGAGTTGGAAGTCACTACCCGCAGCTTCGCTGAGTGTACTCTTGAGAGACTTCCCCCCTGAAATCTTGAGTAGAGGTCCTAACGGATCTCTGGGTTGTGTTTCTGTAGTTTCAGGTGTGTGTGTGTGTGTGTGTTTTACGCTGCACTGTGCGACCTCCGAGTGCGCTCCGAGTGGACACTTGCAGTATTTCTGGGAGTGACAGTCGCCTGAGAATTCAAACTCCTCAATAGTCTGTTAAATGTGACACTTTGTACCCTGTGTGTTCCTCTGTCCCTGTGAGTTCGACCTTTCTACCACTATATTGCAGTTTTAGCCTTTAGTGGGTTATTACAAGGAATCCTTCAGAACTTGGTCAATTCCCAAATGCCTTGACTTTTTTAGGGTCTCGTTGGAAAGAGCTCAACGCGCTGATTCTAACGAGCCCAAGAACGCCACAAACGGAGGAGGACTCCGGGAGTTATGAAGGTCGCAAGATACTCAGCTTCTCGCCTACGAGTAGGCGAGGAAAGTTTGTCCTATGCGCGGACGAAGGCAGTTCGCCTACGCGTAGGCGAAATAGGGTTTGACGTCGGCGCGATGTCCGCCGCAAATGACGCCTACTCGTAGGCGAGGAAACCTCTGCCCAGGCGGACGAGCGAAGTTCGCCTACGCACAGGCGCTTCGGCGTCGGCGGGAAATCCGCCTTCGGCCCTAGAAATGCGCCTTCGGGGTTGGAAATTGTACGGCGACTTCCGCGCCAGGGCAGCAACGTGGACGGGCGAGGACCCACCGGAGTAGTAAAATCCGTACGGACCGTACAGACGGAACGGATGAGTGCGCCTTCGGTGAGACGGAGTTACGGTGACAAGAGCGCCGACGAAGAGGCGAGAAATGGACAAACTGGACGGAGCCTGTTGACCGCGGTCAACGCCTTCCGCGCCAGCTGTGAGCTTTTATCTCCCACCCTTAGCGTTGTAGTCCGGGTGGGGGTCCAAGCCTGCACATATATCTACCTTAGCCACCACAACTCTCCATTCTCTTACCCAACCCCAGGAAGCACCACTATTAAGGCTTCAAATTTTGAGAGTTCTTTTCTGAATCCACACAACCCTCACTGTTGAGGGTGCAGCTCTTCTCCTACACCTTGCCTCCACTCACACCAACTAACCAAAGTACATGAATCCCAAAACCATCAGAAACCAACTGTAAAGAGAGCCGCGCTCAGTTCCTACACTATGAATCCACGACAACCCACACTGAGGCTATAGCCCCGTTCCTACTCTCTCGAAGTCGAATCTCCAAACACCAACACGAGACTGCCCTATAAGCAACACGGAGTTGCCTTATAAGCAACACGGGGCCGCTTCCGAGGCACCCCGGAAATCCAGGGAGTTACAACCAAAGTAACACCTGGCACCCTATCCTATCCAACCTTATCCACCTTATCTATCCAAGTCTTCGAAGTTTGGTAAGTGACCACGCTGACCCTCAAACCTTTGCTTGTCATCTGCTGACGATTGAGTCTGCTCATCCTCCAGCGTTGTGAAAGGGTCTGCAAAAGCACTGGAATTCCTGTCCTCAGAATCAGCATCTGTAGCCGTATTCTCACAGCAGCCTGTTCGCTGTCTTAACTCAAACACCTGTTCTTCCGCTATCTTCTTACAAACTTCACGCTCATTTACCTCATGAGGCTTCACCTCGGTGCAAAGACTGTGACTGTGTCCTTGAAAGTCAGGTATCTTCTCTCTAGCTATATCATCATGGACTAGACGTTCTTGGCCTTCAAGCTCTCCCTTTCTGTTGCTCTCATGGCCAAAATCTCGCACCTCAACTACTTTCTGCTTGCCTACCTCACGGAAGGTCAAGCTCTCTTGGACTTCCTGCACCGTCTCCTTATTGACCTGGTAGCTCAGATTGAGCTCCCCAACTTCGATCACAATCTGCTTGTCGATCTTGGTGCAGACACTATCCTTGCGCCCGTCGACCATCATCTCTCTGTCCACCTCTTTACAAGCTGCAATTTCATGGACTTCAACGTCTTCATCAGTCATCCGCTCGCTTGTCTCTCTGTCTACTACTTGGATCAACACGTTTTCGGGAAAGTCACGGGAAGCTCCATGCACCAACTCTTCGGCGCTGTCATTACAACCTCTATCCTCTTCTACATCGGTCACAATGAGGCCAACAATCTCTTGGCTAGTTGGCTCCTCCGTACTTCCAAGCATGTTCTCACTTGCTTTCGACAATGGCTTACTAACAACAGAATCTCGAGCCTTTGCAGAAGTACTCGTAACTACACCTAATTCACAACAGGCAAACGACGGAGCCTGAGCTCGAGGGCTCACGGAACATGCACTCTTGAGTACTCCAGACAGTGGCTCCATACGCAAGCTATGTACTCTCTCTACTGGAAACAAGGCTGAGGTACTTGTGATGGGATTTAGATCTGCACTCTGTTCTCTATTTGACTCTATACAAAGGTGGAGCACCAGATGTATCTGCTCATCAGATTCCACATGCACTGCTTCGAAGTGGCTACTTTCGGGTGGAACACTTGGAATATCTGCTTGGACCCTATCTTCTGACCTACCTCCAAATGCTAATGAGTCTTGCACAGACCTAGCTATTGACTTCCCATCAGAAGACTTACTGGTTGACAACTCGATTGAAGAACTGTCATGCTCGTTCAATACGACATGCCAACCATTTACAAGGGGTACTTCGGCCTCCAAGATTTCCTTGCTCTTGTTAACTGTTGGGTCGGCCATTTTTGCCTCACGCAGCGCCTCTTTTGGACTAGATTGAAGGTGGTCTACACCAATCCCACCGGGATCTTGGGTAGTTCCAGCCTGTGTTTCTTGCTTGGTAAGGCTTTGAAACCTAGCCCGAGTCCGAAAGTTCCTCCGGTGCTTTCGTGACCAGCTTTTAACAAAAAGTTTATCTAGCTCATCTGAGATGTGCTCCGGAATACTTTCAAGAGCTTCGTCCCCTTTGTCCACTTTATGCTTTACTACTCGAACATCTGGAGCAAACGCTTCAACCTCTACTTCGGCACAAAATTCTAATACTCGTTTCTTCCCCCGCTCTCTCAATCTCCTAGTCCAGCAGAGACCTTCTCCTCGTTCCTCATGTCCTTCTTGTGAAGAAACCGAACTCATGCCTTTCTCTCGCTTGAGAGACCAAGACTCGTTCACTTGTTTTTTAGCCTGAACTCTGGATCTTCCCCGGTTTCCTTTCTGCTGCAGCCGCCGTTTAGATGTCTTCTTATGGCGTCCAGAACCAATTTGAACCTCCCAATGGATCGCTTGACTCTCGTCGAGCAATTTCTTCTTTTCCGACTTCAGCCGTTCTTTCACCCGCTCGCTTCTCCTTTCATCCCTTCTTCTTCGTCAGAGCTCTGTTTTCCGTATAACTAGCCTCCAAAGGCCGACATTTCCGCGCCCTCTATCGAAAACTGCCGCATTCTCTCGCTTCAGAACTCCGATTATCGACGAACTTATTCATCCCCACCGCACAGTGCTCGAACGAGGGAAAGGCTCACGCCCATGTCACACAGATCGCCTCCCTTCCTCTTCCTCTTCCCTTTCCCCTGTCTTCCTCTTGCTCTTCCTCCTCATCCTCACTCTCTGAATTATCCTCGCTCATGATCTCGCTCTTTTTCTCTTCCATCCCTGTCCCGTTCATGATCTCTTCCACGGTCTTTCTCCTTTAATCGCGACTTCTGACGATCCTTCTCCTCTCGTTCTCTCTCCTTGTCCCTGTCTTTGTCTCGCTCCGCGACCTTCTCTCTATCTTTCTCCCGCTCCTTCTCGCGCTCTCCGAGCTTCTCTCGTTCTACAACTTTTTCTCTCTCCCTCTCTCGCTCTTTGTCCTTCTCCCGTTCTTTGTCTCTGTCTTTCTTAGATTGATCCTTCTCTTTTTTCTTGTCCTTGTCCCCACCTCTGTCTCTCTCCTTATCCCTTTCTCTGTCTAAATCCTTCACCCTCTCCTTTTCTCGTTCATGTTCCTTCCCTCTATCCCTGTCGTGGTCTCTGATTCTACCATCCTTTTCCTTCTCTGGGTCCTTTGCCCTATCCTTCTTCTTCTCGGAATCTCGATCTTTCTCTTTAGACTTCAGCTTCTCCTTCTCGCGAATTTTCTCCCTTTCCTTCTCTCGCTCCCTATCCTTATCCCGTATTTTATCCCGCTCCCTCTCTTTCTCTCTATCTTTCTCCTTCTCAATGGTCCGGAGACCCTCTGCCCTCCGCCTTTCCTCCTCGTCCTTCACCTGCGACGTCTCTCTTGCCAGGCCCGTTCTTGATACTTAACAGATACATTCAATAAATAATCTACGTCTACTTACGTTACTAACTACTACTAACCTACTACCACTCTATTAAATAATCTTTCTTTTCTTTTCTTTGTCTGAAGTCCCTAATATATCATACTAACTAATGCTAATTATTTAATTGAGTTCATAATTGAACTCACATAATTGGCGACCATCAGGGGATGGATCCAGAATCTCTAGCTCCCAGCTAGTTAGCATCTATGCTCTATATTCCTTACATCGACTGCCTGACGTGCGAGTAGGAAAAATTTCTCCATTCAAGGTCTCTAGCTGTACTGAATTGTTTGTAAATGCCTCTCTAACAAGATACGGCCCTAACCATACAGCATCAAATTTTCCCGGAAAATCAAGTTTTCGAGCATCTTGAATCATCACCATCATACCTGCTCTAAGTGTTCTCGTCTTATGTTTCTTGTCGAAGGCGATCTTTCTCCTCCTTTGAATGGCCTCAATGTGTTGAGCACTCATTCTCCTCCTCTCATCAAGCTCTGCTAACATTGTGAACCTATCTAGTAACGATTGACTGGTTGTAAGCCGTGACTGCACTGCCACTCGGAGTGATTCCACCTCAAACTCAATCGGAAGAGTAGCTTCCAACCCATACACTAACGAAAATGGTGTTGCTTGCGTTGTTACCTTGAAAGTTGTCCGATAAGCCCACAATGCCGCCGTAAGCTTGGAATCCCAATCCCTCTTCGAGTCAAAAACTGTCTTGCGCAATATGCTCACCAATATTCCATTGACTCGTTCTGTCTGGCCATTTGTCTGCGGATGATAAGGAGTTGTTTTCCTATGGTCTATCTTAAACCTATCAGTTAAATCTTGAAACATCTCATTCAAGAAATGGGTCCCCCTATCACTAACCAAAATCCTTGGACATCCAAACCTCGAAATGATATTCTCGTACATGAATGTGGCGGCATGGGCAGCTGTGTTTGCTTTCACCGCCTTAGCTTCTGCCCACTTAGTCAAGTATTCAGTTGCAACTACAATGTAAGCCATGCCTCTCGATGAATGGGGATGAATCTCGCCAATGTAATCAATCCCCCACTTCTCAAAAGGGACCAAAGGTAAGGACACCTGAAGAGGCATCTCCATTCTGAGATCGTTTCTCGCATATCTTTGACAAGCATCACATTTTTTGACGTAACTGTAGGAATCTTGAAATAAGGTAGGCCAAAAGTAACCTGCTCGAAGTACCTTCTGACCTGTGAGCTTGCCAGAAAAATGCCCTCCACACGCGCTATCGTGACAAGCTTCTAGTATTGATGGAACTTCAACCTCTGACACGCACCTCCTCAATATTCCGTCTGCACCTCTCCTGAACAGCCTATGACCTAACACTATAAAATGTCTACTGTTGACTCTCACTTTTCTCCTCTCTTCCTTCGTCCAGTCGCTTGATAATTTCTGAGTGGTCAGAAACTCTACAATACCTCCATACCACTCAGGCTTTGCCGTAATTACAAAAAGACTTTCGTCTATCAACCTGTCATCTACCGGACGAGTTCCTATCTCCTCTGAAAGCCTTGACAAATGGTCAGCTTGTAAATGCATTCGACCAGGTTTGTACTCTACAGTGTAGTCGAACTCTTCTAGCAACAAGACCCACCTAGCTAACCTCCCACTTAATTCTGCCTTGTTGACTAGATACTTGATAGCCATGTGATCGACAAAAAACACCACCGGGTTACACATGAGATAATGGCGAAATTTTTTGACTGAAAACACCATAGCCAGACACTCCCTCTCAGTGGTAGAATAATTTCTCTCTGCCGGTGTTAACTGTTTGCTAGCATAAGCAATGGGTTGATCCTTGTTCTTCTCTCCTGTTGCTTGGCATAATGCACTTCCAACTGCTAGATTGCTAGCATCACAGAAAACATGAAACGGTTTGTTCCAATCGGGTGGCCTTAAGACAGGATATGTACTCAACTTGGATTTTACCTCCCGAAATGATTTTTCGCAAGACTCTGTCCATTCAAACTTAGAGTCTTTTTTCAGCAACTGAGTGATGGGAATCACTAGGGTAGCAAAGTCTGGAATTAATTCCCGATACCATCCAACGTGACCTAACAACTTTGCTATTCCTTTAGCATTGGTTGGAGTTGCCAACTGCTCTATGACTGCCACTTTTTCTGGATCTGGTTCCCGTCCCTTCTCGCTGACCACGTAACCTAGTAAAACTCCCCTCTGAACACCCAAGAAAGTTTTTTCGGGATTCAAAGCTAATTGCATTTTACGACATCTGATCAAAGCTTCTCTCACACACTGTAGATGTTCACCTATGCTAGATTGCGTGCTAAAATCGTCAATGAAGACTGTCATCGATTTGTACAAAAGATCAGAGAAAATATAAGTAACTAATCTCTGAAAGGTGGCCGGAGCATTGCACAACCCAAAAGGCATTACTACCCACACAAAAGTTCCCCATGGCGTCGTGAACGCTGTCTTGTGCACGTCCTGCCTAGCTATTGAGATTTGGTTGTAACCTGAATATCCGTCCATGAAGCTGTATCTAGCATGTCCACCTACTTCCTCCAAAACTAGGGTAATAAAAGGCAAGGGAAAGTGATCCTTCTGCGTGCAGGCATTGAGTCTTCTATAATCCACACAAACCCTTAATTTCCCATTTTTTTTCTTCACCAAAACCATAGGGGAAACCCAATCTGTAATTTCTACTGGTTTGATGAATCCCGCTTGCAACAATCTTTCTAACTCTGACTTAACCAACAGCTGCAGTTGAGGATTCATTCGTCTCTCTTTTTGTCTAACAGGTCGAGAACCTGGAATTAAAGGAATACTATGTTCTACCATCTCACGAGGTATTCCCTTGAGCTCATCATACGACCAAGCAAATGTATCACTAAATTCGTCCACGAGTTTTCCATACTCACGGATCTCATCATCCTCCAACTGAGAACCCATTTTAATCTTCCTTATGTTTCCTGTACGCATTGTCACATCTACGTACTTCCAATCCTTCTCAGTCACGTGAGTTTGTTCGTCAGTATTCCGATACCAATCCAAGGGAACTTTAGGATAATCTTTCACATCCTGCCCAGCTATAATCCCTGAAGATGTGGTTTTGAAGTGCAATGGCTCTTCCAGGTGTGAAGCCTTAAGCGTGACATCGTCACCTTGAGTTCCGTCCACGTGTACTATTGTCACTTGATGGTCCTCTAGATCCTCAATCCACGGGGTTAATCCGCCCTGTATCCATTCTTCTTCTGTAAGCACTTCACATGGCTCTAACAATGACCAACTATCCTTGGATAAACAATCTCTATCATCCTTGTATTCACAATGTGAAATCATAAGTATATCACATCCTGAGTCAGGGTATTCCTTCAACCACCTGTTATACTCATCATCCCTCTCCCAATTGTAAAAACCAGGACCTAGATGGCTTAGCCTCCCATTAACTGTAGTTTCTTTGCAACCTGAATTGACAACTCCCACCAGTGTGTCATTGTTCTCAACCTTTTTCTTCCCTTTAGGTTGTTCGTCCGAAGAAGTCACTACTTCTGCCCCCGTCAAACTGCCTATTGGAACCTTGGCACGATTTTCTCTTGGCCCATAGGTAATAGAAGGTTTAGATCCTCCCCAATCCACTATGGCATCTGCCATTCTCAACCAAGGTCTACCTAATAAGATGGGAAAAGTATCTTTCGTTGAATGCATCCTAATAACATGAAAAGTGACAATATACTCCTCCCCTCCTGTACTAATTCTACAATCTTTAATCATTCCAAGAGGTACCGCAGAGCTTTGATTAGCCATGTTGATGATGAAGGGTGATGGTCCGGTTAAACCGAGGCCTAGCTTTTTCATTGTGTGTTCAGGCAAAATGTTCAACCCACTTCCTCCATCTACCAGTACGTTGGGTACTACTTTATCCACGATAATTGCCTCTATTTCCACTGCCTTTACATCTCGGATTTTCTCTAGCGATTGCACCCTTGCTGCCACCCTAGTTTTTAACTTCCTTGTCCTTCGTGTTACTGGTAACCCTTCTTTCAGTTTTTTACGAGCCAATGGTGAGATCTCTAATAGTTGGCCAAAAGAGATATCGGCCTTGAGGGAACTAAGATTAGCCCATAAATCGTATCCCTATAACCTCTTCATCTGTGTAGCCCTTATTTTATCAAATTCTTCTAAAGGAACACCAGGTCCTTCCCAATCACCCCCTTCACTAGTTTCTAAGTCATGACCCTGACTTTCCCTGTTTCCATCTTGGAAAAACTCATTGTTTTGCTCTAGAGCCGTGGCTTCCTTTCTTGCTGTTCTTGCTACTCTCTCTAACTCTGAAAGATGGGGACCATCTTCTGAGTAGTACTCATCTTGCTCATCCATTTCTTCAATGGCTTGGAGCTTGTTTCGCATCGACCTAGTGGTAACAGCTAGTGCCGGAGCTTCTTGCTTGTTCTTTTCCTGAAAATCTCTTAATTCAAAGGTTATAACATTAGCATTCGGAGGCCATTTGTTTTGTTCATCTCCAGGTGTTGGTAACGAAGGGGCAGCTTTGTTAGGATTTGAATGTGCAGTTACATCCATGTATCTAACATCCTGAGAAGTTGACGGACCTTGATCATTTGATAGACCTTGAACTCTATTCTCTTGAGACTGTGGTCCTCTGGTTCTATCTTGTATAGGAATGTAGCCATTTGCTGTCTGTAAACCTACCGGCGAGTGTCCTGTTTGTCTTGCATTTCCATAATCGTAATAAAGGTTTGAAGGCCTCGGTTCGGTTTGAGGTGGCTCTTGTGGCCTGGCACCTCTCAGATTATCCCTGGCTTGCTGATGAGGATTAGTCACCGGGTGAGGTAATGCAATGACCTTGTCTGGCTGACGACATTCGTCAGAAGGGTGATTTCCTCCACAGTTGCTACAATTAGAACCTTGTACTTCTGACCAACATTGTCCAGGGAAGTGCCACCTCCCACAAAAAGAATGAAATTCTTTTCTTGCCCCATTATGCACACCTTGTGCTCTTGGAGGCCCCCTAAAATTACCATACGTATTTTTGGCTTGGCCTCCATGCATCGGTGGAGGTGGTACTCCAACCAATCTCTGATCGCGATTCTGTCCCATGCCACAAAACTGTCTTGTATGTCCAGGTAAGTTACATTGAACACACCACAATCCTGACGCGTGTCTTCCTGACTCTACAGGAGGTGGGGGTCCAGGTTGCTGAGTCCGAATCATCAAAGACATTTGATCTGTTAAACCCTGAATCTGTTTCATCATGGCCTCCTGAAATTTTAATTGGCTGGCACCTAATCTTTTTTCTATGTCTTCAGGTTGAGGTTCACCACGAGGAGCTGGTAATGCCAGCAATGGCACTGGTTCCCTGATTGCTAATGGCTGGGGAATTGGATCATTGGATGGTGGTGAAATCTGGTTCACGTTCTTACCCAACTCTCTTTCTAATTCTTTGGGACGGATAGGGATAAATTGAGGGATTGACTCATCTTCTTTCCTCCACAATTTTTCATAATTCTTGTCAATATTCTCTATATCCCTAGCAGCTTTCTTAGCATCTACTAAAGTTCGGGGGTTCCTCTCTAACACTCCTCGTATCGTACCCGCTTTGAAAAATCCTTGAATGAAGAATTGTTTTAGTGTGTCGTCGTTAAGCATTGTGCCAACGAAACGTGTACACACCAAGTCAAATCTTCTAATGTAAGCAGAAATTTCCTCATCTCTCCCTTGCTTCAAGGAAGCTAATGCTCTCAAGGCAGTGCTCTGTCCTACCTCAGGTCTGAACTCGTTCAGAAACTCTTGTTGCATTTGTTCCCAAGTCACAAAATGCCCTTCTACATGGTCCCTGTACCACTCATAGGCTTCGCCTTCCAAAGTGGAAGGAAACCAGACCAAGCAATAACCAGATTCTGTAATGAGTGAGCTGGCTAATTTTTCGACGTATCTCTCCATATGTCTTGATGGATCTTCGTCTTTAGACCCCCAGAACTTAGGAAGGTTGGATGGCATGTTTAATGGTGCCAAGTTCTGAGGAACTAAGATTGGAAGACCTCTTGGTCTAACCAACGGATCAATGGGTGAGATGGGAGGGGGGATCTCCCCCTCTCCATCACGATTCATGATAGGTGAGAATTCTACTTTTGTTTCTCTATCAACTTCTACAGGTTTCTTTGTGCTCCTACTGTCAGTCTCTGGAAATTCGTTGGAAAGAAGTACCTCACCCTCCAATGTAGTCTTAATTTTTGAATTTTCTGAGAGCAGACTATCAGAAGTATCTATGTCCAAAAACACTTCTATACTTATCTCACTCTCTTTTTCAGGTTCACTATTTTTTTGTAGCCTAGTTTTACGTGCAATCTTTCCCAACCCTACTTCTAGATTTGGTTTATGGGATCTTGTACTACCTTGCATTTACAGACTAGTCAACCGTCCTTATCTAAGCACCCAAATCCCACATAATCCATGCAGCCAACTCATTGCTAAGCGTACTAGACTAGAACAGCATCTAACTGAACATCAAATCCAAAAAAAATGAAATTCAAACCTGCAGTTCACAGCCATCCTCACAAAGCAATTTATCGATATTCCCATTCATTCAAATAAAATAAAGTACTAGTATAGAACTGCACCTAACAGAACATCAATTCAATCTGTAAAACTGAAACCTGGACTTCACAACCATCTTCACAAGCAACTTTTTGATATTCCCATTCACCAACCGAAAATAAAGTTCAGCAAGCTTCTTCACCATATAATTGAAAACAATAGAAATAAGAAACGGTTTACTCACCTCTTACTCCTCTCTCCATCCTTGACTTCCAATTTCAGAACTTTCACCCACTTGGCTCCCGGCAGACGCACCATTTATGTGAGCTTTTATCTCCCACCCTTAGCGTTGTAGTCCGGGTGGGGGTCCAAGCCTGCACATATATCTACCTTAGCCACCACAACTCTCCATTCTCTTACCCAACCCCAGGAAGCACCACTATTAAGGCTTCAAATTTTGAGAGTTCTTTTCTGAATCCACACAACCCTCACTGTTGAGGGTGCAGCTCTTCTCCTACACCTTGCCTCCACTCACACCAACTAACCAAAGTACATGAATCCCAAAACCATCAGAAACCAACTGTAAAGAGAGCCGCGCTCAGTTCCTACACTATGAATCCACGACAACCCACACTGAGGCTATAGCCCCGTTCCTACTCTCTCGAAGTCGAATCTCCAAACACCAACACGAGACTGCCCTATAAGCAACACGGAGTTGCCTTATAAGCAACACGGGGCCGCTTCCGAGGCACCCCGGAAATCCAGGGAGTTACAACCAAAGTAACACCTGGCACCCTATCCTATCCAACCTTATCCACCTTATCTATCCAAGTCTTCGAAGTTTGGTAAGTGACCACGCTGACCCTCAAACCTTTGCTTGTCATCTGCTGACGATTGAGTCTGCTCATCCTCCAGCGTTGTGAAAGGGTCTGCAAAAGCACTGGAATTCCTGTCCTCAGAATCAGCATCTGTAGCCGTATTCTCACAGCAGCCTGTTCGCTGTCTTAACTCAAACACCTGTTCTTCCGCTATCTTCTTACAAACTTCACGCTCATTTACCTCATGAGGCTTCACCTCGGTGCAAAGACTGTGACTGTGTCCTTGAAAGTCAGGTATCTTCTCTCTAGCTATATCATCATGGACTAGACGTTCTTGGCCTTCAAGCTCTCCCTTTCTGTTGCTCTCATGGCCAAAATCTCGCACCTCAACTACTTTCTGCTTGCCTACCTCACGGAAGGTCAAGCTCTCTTGGACTTCCTGCACCGTCTCCTTATTGACCTGGTAGCTCAGATTGAGCTCCCCAACTTCGATCACAATCTGCTTGTCGATCTTGGTGCAGACACTATCCTTGCGCCCGTCGACCATCATCTCTCTGTCCACCTCTTTACAAGCTGCAATTTCATGGACTTCAACGTCTTCATCAGTCATCCGCTCGCTTGTCTCTCTGTCTACTACTTGGATCAACACGTTTTCGGGAAAGTCACGGGAAGCTCCATGCACCAACTCTTCGGCGCTGTCATTACAACCTCTATCCTCTTCTACATCGGTCACAATGAGGCCAACAATCTCTTGGCTAGTTGGCTCCTCCGTACTTCCAAGCATGTTCTCACTTGCTTTCGACAATGGCTTACTAACAACAGAATCTCGAGCCTTTGCAGAAGTACTCGTAACTACACCTAATTCACAACAGGCAAACGACGGAGCCTGAGCTCGAGGGCTCACGGAACATGCACTCTTGAGTACTCCAGACAGTGGCTACATACGCAAGCTATGTACTCTCTCTACTGGAAACGAGGCTGAGGTACTTGTGATGGGATTTAGATCTGCACTCTGTTCTCTATTTGACTCTATACAAAGGTGGAGCACCAGATGTATCTGCTCATCAGATTCCACATGCACTGCTTCGAAGTGGCTACTTTCGGGTGGAACACTTGGAATATCTGCTTGGACCCTATCTTCTGACCTACCTCCAAATGCTAATGAGTCTTGCACAGACCTAGCTATTGACTTCCCATCAGAAGACTTACTGGTTGACAACTCGATTGAAGAACTGTCATGCTCGTTCAATACGACATGCCAACCATTTACAAGGGGTACTTCGGCCTCCAAGATTTCCTTGCTCTTGTTAACTGTTGGGTCGGCCATTTTTGCCTCACGCAGCGCCTCTTTTGGACTAGATTGAAGGTGGTCTACACCAATCCCACCGGGATCTTGGGTAGTTCCAGCCTGTGTTTCTTGCTTGGTAAGGCTTTGAAACCTAGCCCGAGTCCGAAAGTTCCTCCGGTGCTTTCGTGACCAGCTTTTAACAAAAAGTTTATCTAGCTCATCTGAGATGTGCTCCGGAATACTTTCAAGAGCTTCGTCCCCTTTGTCCACTTTATGCTTTACTACTCGAACATCTGGAGCAAACGCTTCAACCTCTACTTCGGCACAAAATTCTAATACTCGTTTCTTCCCCCGCTCTCTCAATCTCCTAGTCCAGCAGAGACCTTCTCCTCGTTCCTCATGTCCTTCTTGTGAAGAAACCGAACTCATGCCTTTCTCTCGCTTGAGAGACCAAGACTCGTTCACTTGTTTTTTAGCCTGAACTCTGGATCTTCCCCGGTTTCCTTTCTGCTGCAGCCGCCGTTTAGATGTCTTCTTATGGCGTCCAGAACCAATTTGAACCTCCCAATGGATCGCTTGACTCTCGTCGAGCAATTTCTTCTTTTCCGACTTCAGCCGTTCTTTCACCCGCTCGCTTCTCCTTTCATCCCTTCTTCTTCGTCAGAGCTCTGTTTTCCGTATAACTAGCCTCCAAAGGCCGACATTTCCGCGCCCTCTATCGAAAACTGCCGCATTCTCTCGCTTCAGAACTCCGATTATCGACGAACTTATTCATCCCCACCGCACAGTGCTCGAACGAGGGAAAGGCTCACGCCCATGTCACACAGATCGCCTCCCTTCCTCTTCCTCTTCCCTTTCCCCTGTCTTCCTCTTGCTCTTCCTCCTCATCCTCACTCTCTGAATTATCCTCGCTCATGATCTCGCTCTTTTTCTCTTCCATCCCTGTCCCGTTCATGATCTCTTCCACGGTCTTTCTCCTTTAATCGCGACTTCTGACGATCCTTCTCCTCTCGTTCTCTCTCCTTGTCCCTGTCTTTGTCTCGCTCCGCGACCTTCTCTCTATCTTTCTCCCGCTCCTTCTCGCGCTCTCCGAGCTTCTCTCGTTCTACAACTTTTTCTCTCTCCCTCTCTCGCTCTTTGTCCTTCTCCCGTTCTTTGTCTCTGTCTTTCTTAGATTGATCCTTCTCTTTTTTCTTGTCCTTGTCCCCACCTCTGTCTCTCTCCTTATCCCTTTCTCTGTCTAAATCCTTCACCCTCTCCTTTTCTCGTTCATGTTCCTTCCCTCTATCCCTGTCGTGGTCTCTGATTCTACCATCCTTTTCCTTCTCTGGGTCCTTTGCCCTATCCTTCTTCTTCTCGGAATCTCGATCTTTCTCTTTAGACTTCAGCTTCTCCTTCTCGCGAATTTTCTCCCTTTCCTTCTCTCGCTCCCTATCCTTATCCCGTATTTTATCCCGCTCCCTCTCTTTCTCTCTATCTTTCTCCTTCTCAATGGTCCGGAGACCCTCTGCCCTCCGCCTTTCCTCCTCGTCCTTCACCTGCGACGTCTCTCTTGCCAGGCCCGTTCTTGATACTTAACAGATACATTCAATAAATAATCTACGTCTACTTACGTTACTAACTACTACTAACCTACTACCACTCTATTAAATAATCTTTCTTTTCTTTTCTTTGTCTGAAGTCCCTAATATATCATACTAACTAATGCTAATTATTTAATTGAGTTCATAATTGAACTCACATAATTGGCGACCATCAGGGGATGGATCCAGAATCTCTAGCTCCCAGCTAGTTAGCATCTATGCTCTATATTCCTTACATCGACTGCCTGACGTGCGAGTAGGAAAAATTTCTCCATTCAAGGTCTCTAGCTGTACTGAATTGTTTGTAAATGCCTCTCTAACAAGATACGGCCCTAACCATACAGCATCAAATTTTCCCGGAAAATCAAGTTTTCGAGCATCTTGAATCATCACCATCATACCTGCTCTAAGTGTTCTCGTCTTATGTTTCTTGTCGAAGGCGATCTTTCTCCTCCTTTGAATGGCCTCAATGTGTTGAGCACTCATTCTCCTCCTCTCATCAAGCTCTGCTAACATTGTGAACCTATCTAGTAACGATTGACTGGTTGTAAGCCGTGACTGCACTGCCACTCGGAGTGATTCCACCTCAAACTCAATCGGAAGAGTAGCTTCCAACCCATACACTAACGAAAATGGTGTTGCTTGCGTTGTTACCTTGAAAGTTGTCCGATAAGCCCACAATGCCGCCGTAAGCTTGGAATCCCAATCCCTCTTCGAGTCAAAAACTGTCTTGCGCAATATGCTCACCAATATTCCATTGACTCGTTCTGTCTGGCCATTTGTCTGCGGATGATAAGGAGTTGTTTTCCTATGGTCTATCTTAAACCTATCAGTTAAATCTTGAAACATCTCATTCAAGAAATGGGTCCCCCTATCACTAACCAAAATCCTTGGACATCCAAACCTCGAAATGATATTCTCGTACATGAATGTGGCGGCATGGGCAGCTGTGTTTGCTTTCACCGCCTTAGCTTCTGCCCACTTAGTCAAGTATTCAGTTGCAACTACAATGTAAGCCATGCCTCTCGATGAATGGGGATGAATCTCGCCAATGTAATCAATCCCCCACTTCTCAAAAGGGACCAAAGGTAAGGACACCTGAAGAGGCATCTCCATTCTGAGATCGTTTCTCGCATATCTTTGACAAGCATCACATTTTTTGACGTAACTGTAGGAATCTTGAAATAAGGTAGGCCAAAAGTAACCTGCTCGAAGTACCTTCTGACCTGTGAGCTTGCCAGAAAAATGCCCTCCACACGCGCTATCGTGACAAGCTTCTAGTATTGATGGAACTTCAACCTCTGACACGCACCTCCTCAATATTCCGTCTGCACCTCTCCTGAACAGCCTATGACCTAACACTATAAAATGTCTACTGTTGACTCTCACTTTTCTCCTCTCTTCCTTCGTCCAGTCGCTTGATAATTTCTGAGTGGTCAGAAACTCTACAATACCTCCATACCACTCAGGCTTTGCCGTAATTACAAAAAGACTTTCGTCTATCAACCTGTCATCTACCGGACGAGTTCCTATCTCCTCTGAAAGCCTTGACAAATGGTCAGCTTGTAAATGCATTCGACCAGGTTTGTACTCTACAGTGTAGTCGAACTCTTCTAGCAACAAGACCCACCTAGCTAACCTCCCACTTAATTCTGCCTTGTTGACTAGATACTTGATAGCCATGTGATCGACAAAAAACACCACCGGGTTACACATGAGATAATGGCGAAATGAAGTTTGTTGGATTCAGTTTGAGAGAGGAGACTGTTTTAGCGCGGAGCCGGCGCGGCCATCAAGTGATTCGACCCTCACGACCGAGAGCCGATCATGACCTTCGACCAGGAGACGGAGGACGCCCCATTCTTGAATTCGCGATTTCATTTTCTAGTGCGAGTTGCGCGCGTCCACCTGCTAGTTGTTAAACATTCCAAACATCGCCGCGCGGAGGATTACTTGTTGACTGAGGGAGAACTGAGTGCGCGCGATTTGGAATTGAGGGAGATTAGAATTTGCAGGGGGAGCAAGAAGCTCGAGCGGAGCAGAGCGAGAGTTGGCGAGCAAGCTAATTTCAAGAACGCGATGTCAAAGCTGAACAGATTGCGGATGCTGCCGCTCCGGCTTCCACAGAATGGGTTGCGTGCCTTCGAGGAGCGGCTGATTGCAAGAAAACTTGATTTCTTGCTGTGGGGATGGAATTACATTTGTGTGGACATGGTGCGCGAATGGCTGGAGCCAGAGCGACCACCTACGCGCGGATTGCGCCCGCATGTAGATCCTTGGACCGTCCAAGATTGGGCGCAGGCATTGGGGAGGTGTGCCGGCATCGACGGATACCTCCTCTTTGATAGTGAGAGCGTCAAGGTGTCGAAGCAGGACGAGGCGCAATTTGTGGAATTGTTCAAACGGGAGAGGTCTACCAAGAATGGGTACAAGACCCGCGACTACAAAGATCGCTTTCGACGAACTTTAGCGGCAGCGCTGCTGCAATTGCTGCAGCCACACCGCACCTCATACATCACCTTGTGGCAGGTTTCTTTTGTGGAGCTCATCTTGGCCAGAGCTCCAGTTCACTGGGCGAGCATCCTGCACAAAGTGATGCGACAGCACGCCTTCGAGGAGAAGGGGGGAACTCTCAATCACCTCTCCCCTTTCTTGATAAACTTCTATCGGCAGAGGAACTGTCTGACCGCGGCGGAGCTCGCTCGCTTTCCGCCATTGTCCGTCGACCATCCCGGGAAGTATGTGCGGGATAACAAGGTCGACACCGATGCAGAGGACTCACCAGCTTCTACTCCGCCGACACGGCGGGACGAGGGAAGAAGCACACCCGCAGCAAGAGTGCCGCGGAAGCGGCGATGGAGAGAGGAGTCAGAGGAGGAGCAGCATCGAGAACCCACTGCTCCCATACGACAGCGGGTACTGCACGAAGTGTGCAGCCGGCCGAAGCAGAAGGCGCGCAGGTTGGTGTTACCAGCCAGCAGCGCGAACACGGCGACGATCGCCACGGAGAAGGGAAGTGCGTCACCGGAGAGGGTCGAGAGAGCGCGGACGTCCGTAGGAGCAACGGACCACGCTACACCTCCGGCGGACGAGAGGCGGCCTTCGGGCCAAGGGCCTCCGGAGTTGCCACGTGCGATGCGGACGAGTGTTCCGCCTACGCACAGGCGACTTCCAGTGGATAGGCGACCTCAAGCGGACGTGGACCTCCGCCTACGCGTAGGCAGAGAAAGTTCGCCTACGCACAGGCGGCCGCCTACGAGTAGGCAGGATTCACCCCCGATACAACGCAGGAAGGGGAAGGAGCCGGCGGAAGATCCGCCTAAGGGTCAAGGGCCTTCGGGACCAGACCCTCCGGCGTACAACGCGCCGCGATTTGCGCCTTCGGCGCTAGGGCCTTCGGGCCAACGAGTTTTGAGCAGGGAGCGTGCGGAGACCGCACCTTCGGCGGGTAATCCGCCGGTAGATGCGCCTTCGGCGGTAGGGCCTTCAAGGCCAGGTACATCGGGCGAGCGGCCTCCGGCTCTGTCGCCTTCGGCGCTGCGCCTGTGGCGGACCAGGCGCCGGTACTTGCGCCTACGCGCAGGCCAGACGCAACCCTCACGCAGGACCTAACGGAGGAGCGGATTGTCTGTCTGCGGGACGAAATTCGGGTGCGCGATGCGCAATTACACCCCGCGCAGACACATTCCGCTCGATCGCCTTCGGCGGCGGACGTCGGCGGCGAAGAGGACACGGTCGACGAGCGGCAGGCGGATGATGAGGATGTAGCACTGCCACATTCATCCACCGCCTTGGACATTTTAGCGGGGAGCAGCGAAGCTGCAGGAGTCCCATCGGCGGCAGCACCCGTAGACGACGCGCAGCCCCACTCGGGCCAGTCGCCAACGCAATCAATGGCGACCGAAATCCTTCCCTCGGATGATGACGAAGGAGGCTCCACAGAAGCAATGTCGGGATCGGGAGACACCGAGGAGGAGGAGGAGGAAATTGTTGGAGCGCCGGCGGCGGCGCTCTCTGAGCAGGTAATACCTCTGCTGAGGTACTTGGATCGCAAATTTGATAAATACGCCGATCCACTCTAGCCGGGGTCCTACATCGAGTTAGTGCGCAGGCGGACTCTCACTAAAGTCCACACCAGCAAGCTACTAGCTAGGGTGGATCGGGAACTTAAGGATTTACGGGAGAAGCATGCGTGTTTGTGGGGACAGTATAATCTCGTGCGGAAGTCGCACACCCACTACGACGCATTGAAGCAGGCGAGACTGGAAGAGCTCACCAGGGATGTGGTGAAGACCACGGAAGAACTGATTTCTAAGAAGACTTAGAATCAGGTTCTGTCAGAGGAGCTCGTGTGACAGACGCGGTTGTTGGCGGAGTGGCAGCTCGCACGACAGGCGGATGAGGATTTAATCCGCAGGCTGCAGTCGGAGTGCGGGGAATTGAGAGCTCAGCGTGCGAAGGCCGAATTGCAGTTGGTAGTAATTGAAGATGATCGCAGGCGAGAGGCAGATCGCACGAAGGAGGAGATGGCGAGGCGAGTCGCCCACTGTCTCAAGGGCTACGCCCACTGGGAAGTGGCGGTGCAGGAGAAACTCACCCTGCGTGAGTTGGAGCTTCGTGCAGCCGGGTTGTTGTCAGGTGACAATAGGAGTCGGCGGAAGGTGGCGAAGAAGTTAGATTCCTTTCTGTCGAAGGCGCGGGATACCATGTCCACCCTCGAGGCGGAGGTGTCCGCGGCGTTGCAGCGTTTGGGACTGCGCAGTCAAGCTGAAAACTGGCAGGGTAGGGAGTTAGTGCGCGGCAGTCCGTCGCGCAGAAGGCGAAGCACAGGTTCCGCGGAGTGTAGTGTAGCGTGGTTCCGTGCCGGCGTGTAGCATAGTGCAGTGTAGTGCTAGTTAGGACTTAGAAGGTATAAAGTGGTTCAAGGCGTCTTGCCTTGTGATCTTTCCCAACATCAGAAGTGCAGATCAGGAACTCATTTTCTCTGCGTGTTTGTGTCCTTAGTTCTGTCACCACGCACGAGGAGCTACACCTTAGCGTTCCGCATTGTGTAGCTCAAGGCCTTCGGCCGAATGTTCAGAGCTAGTACATTGGTTAGAGACTTGAGTAGTTCGGATCTACACCTGCGGGTGATTGCCGATGCTCAGAGCCAGTGACTAGTTAGATACTTGAATAGTTTCGCCCCTACACCTTCGAGTGTTTGTTCCTGATTGTACTCCTTCGGGATTTTTCCCCTGAATACCAAAGTGAAGTTTTGCTACTTCGTGTAAGCCTTGGTTGTAAATTCAGGTTACGCTGCAGCAGGTGCCTTCGGGGTAACCCCTGTAGTATTTCTGGGAATGACAAGTGCCTGAGAATTCAAACTCTTCAATAGACTGTTATGGTGTGTTACTGGAATGTTTCTCAGTGAGTCCTTCAGTGCGGACCTGCGTTCTCTGCGCGTTTTGTGAGTTGAGAGTGTTGTTCACCGCGTATGAGTGACTTCGATCCAAAGTAGGCAGTCCAAACCGGGTTTCCTACGCTAGCAGCAAGCTAGTGGAAGTGTTGTAAAAGCCGGAGTTGGGAGTCACTACCCGCAGCTTCGCTGAGTGTACTCTTGAGAGACCTTCCCCCTGAAATCTTGAGTAGAGGTCCTAACGGATCTCTGGGTTGTGTTTCTGTAGTTTCAGGTGTGTGTGTGTGTGTGTGTGTTACGCTGCACTGTGCAACCTCCGAGTGCGCTCCGAGTGGACACTTGTAGTATTTCTGGGAGTGACAGTCGCCTGAGAATTCAAACTCCTCAATAGTCTGTTAAACGTGACACTTTGTACCCTGTGTGTTCCTCTGTCCCTGTGGGTTCGACCTTTCTACCACTATATTGCAGTTTTAGCCTTTAGTGGGTTATTATAGTCCGTCAAGATCCTCGCGCAACTCGCCTCCGCGTGCCTGGTTGCAACGCACTCCTTCCTGCTCACTGATTCCTGCACTCTCTCCAACTCACTGAAGGTCTCTCCGCTCGATTGAGCTGCACGTCTCAAGCTCTGAAGCTGGAAAACTCTCAATCAAGAATGAGAGAATGAGACTGGAGAGCAGACTTTTCTTCTCCGAATTCAAGATCGCACAATGCTCTTCGTAGGCAGTGGGTACAGTCAAACTTGATTACGTAGCCGGGTATACGGCCTAACGGTTCTCCCTCGCATGCTCGAATTCACGACTCCGCACTGCGCGCATTCGCATGCGTGAACGTTGAATTCCCCCGCCGCCATCGTCCTCCGGCTATGAGTTCGCCATCGCCGAGGGCTTCTGGACTCGAGTTCGCCGCGGTGGAGCATACGCTCCAACTATGTTGTCTTTTCTCAACCTGCCCATCGCCGGAGGCGTATCGCCGAAAGCGTACTCCTTCTCCGTCGGCGCCTCGCTGGAGGCGCACATCAAGTCGGCGCGAATTACGCTGACACGTACTTGTACAACTTCTTTTATCTGTTCTACCCCGTATATCGCCGACGGCGTGTATCCCGCCGGCGCAAATTATGCCAGCGCACCCGCCTGTCCGCGCCACGTCGGAGGCGTACATCGGGCCGGCGCTTCTCTTCCGCCGCACAGCCGCCGAAGGCGCTTCCGCCTCCGACTTGATCTCCTCTCATGAGCGCGTGGTTCCGCCGAAGGCGCATCGCCGAAGGCGTACGGGGGTCCTTCCCAAAGGTGAACCCTAGCGCTAACAGCGCATCGCCGGATGCGAGTTTACCGACGCTCATAACTGCCTCGTCCCTGATCTATCTCAGGCGCTCTTGGGCTCGTTAGAACGAGCGTCACGAGCTCTTTTCAATGAGACCTTAACCAAATAGAACTACCGTGAATCCTGATCGTTATGAAGGTTCCTCTCCCGTGCCAACGGCGCATCGCCGAAGGCGCACTCCTGGTCGGAAGCATTTAGAGGTCCTTGCCGGCTTCTGACGTCTTCAGCGACATCTCCTCCGGAGTTGTCTGTGCCGGAAGTGTACCTTCTCTAAGCGCCGGAGGCGCGTGGGTAAAGACACCTCAGCAAAGGAGATCTTGCCGAAGGCGCCGAAGGCGTTTGGCGCCGGTACGTCCAACTCCGCGATTCTTCGTGACCCGCGATCTCCTCAATTCACTCTATTTAACGTACCATTCCCTAACTACAAACACTGCTTCGGTACTTCTTTTTCAAAATTGTTTAAATTCTGCAAAAAAAACAAAAAGTGTGTTACCACAACGTTCGTCCGCGCAGGTCCCTCGCTGTAGGCGCATCGCCGAAGGCGGCTGTGCCGAAGGCGTTGACCGCGGTCAACGGACTCCGTCCAGTCTGTCCATCTCTCTCGCCTCTCCGTCGGCGCTCTTGTCTCCGAAATCCCGACCGGCCGAAGGCGCACTCGTCCGTTCCGTCCGTACGGTCCGTACGGATTTTGCTACTCCGTTGGGTCCTAACCTAACCGTGATGCGCTGGCGCTGAAGGCGCCGTACAAGTTCCAACCCCGAAGGCGGATTTCCCGCCGATGGCAAAGCGTCTATGCGTAGGCGGTCTCCGTCCGCCTATGCGTAGGTGCAAGTCCTCCCCGCCTATGCGTAGGCGGCATTCTCGGCGGACTCCCCGCCGACGTTAAACCCATTTCGCCTATGCGTAGGTGAACTTCCCTCGCCTATGCGTAGGCGAAAGTCTTCGTATCTTTCGACCGTCAGAACTCCCTGAGTCCTGATCCGTTCCGGGCGTTCTTGGGCTCGTTAGAACCAGCGCGTCAAGCTCTTTTCCACGAAACCCTAATCAAGTCAAGGCGTTTGGGAATTGCATAGATTCTGAGGGATTGCTCTAGCGCCAAAGGCGTACCGCCGAAGGCGGATTATGCGCCTTGCGCCGAAGGGGAACTCCTCAGAGCCCATCGGTGAGGGCGGCGCCGGTTCCGGACATTGCGCCCAACTCCTGGATTCTACGAGATTCTCTGAGATCATCCAGTTTCACTCTATTTAAATGTACCGATGGCTATTTACACTGTTGCCGCAGTACAGTTTTCCAAAAATTTTTTTAATTCCGCAAAAATACCAAAAGTGGGTTACCACATCTGCACTTCCGAAAGTGGAAAAATCCCAAGGCAAGACGCCTTAAACTACTTTATACCCTCTAAGTCCTAACTAACACTACACTACCTGCTATGGTGTGAGCCGCAACAGATCCTACACCTGAGGAGTCGGCGGCTGCCTTCCCCTCTAACTTACAACCTAAATCTAACCCTAACCCTTAATCTGAATGCTAAGCCTATTGTACAGAGCCGCCAGTGTCTTTAACCGCTTTATGCTTCATGCTCAACGAGTGAAGCTTTCATTTTGGGTGAAAGCGGTGGTCAATGTAGTGTACATTTGCAATCGTTGCATTACACGAGCTCTTGTAAACATCACTTCACAAGAATCTTGGAGTGACCGCAATCTATGCATTGCACACATGCATGTGTTTGGATGCATTGCTTATGCCAAGATGGTTGATACAAAGAGAGATAAGTTTGATGCAAAGAGAACCAAGTGTTTTTAACTTGGTTATTGTGAAGGAACCAATGTCTATCGTCTTATGTACATTGGAACTAGTAAGATCATCAAGAGCCGTGATGTTGTGTTTGATGAGGAGAGCATTAGTGTTGGTGATGGTTTGGAGATGAGTTCAAGTGAGAGTAATGAACCACCTTTTTTAGTGTTGATGGTTGAATCTTCTAAACCAATTTCTTCTAGTGATCATGAAGATGTCAAGAATAAAATGAAAAAAAAAGGAGACAAGCAAGACGCATTCACCAACATCATCATCAAGAGAAGTTGAAGGAGAAGGAGACACACATGAGTGGACTTTCATGAGATCTTTGCTCTTGTGGCCAAGTTCAAAACCATTCGATGCATCCTTGCACTTGAAGCGACAATAGATTTGGAAATCTATCAAATAATTTTTAAAACGACTTTCTTGAATGGAGATTTGGAGGAAGACATCTACATGAACCAACCTGAAGGTTTTGAAGAGAATGGCATGGAGCATCTTGTGTGCAAGCTCAAGAAGTCTTTGAACGGGCTCAAGCAATCACCAAGGACATGGTACCAATGCATTGATTCTTTCTTCATCAAGGAGAGCTTTACAAGGTGTGAAGCAGATCATTTCTTGTACATCATGCAAATAGATGAGTTCTTGTTGATGATGCTTGTGTATGTTGATGACTTGATCATCTTGGCTAGCCGTCTTGCTAAATTAGGATGGCTCAAGACTAAGCTCAAGGAAAAATTTCAAATGAGTGATCTTGGAGAATTGAAGTATTGCCTTGAAGTGAAATTCTAGAGGAACTGCAAGACACTCATCATCACCATGAAATAAGAAAGATCATTAAGAGCCGTGATGTTGTGTTTGATGAGGAGAGCACAAGTGTTGGTGATGGTTTGAAGATGAGTCCAAGTGAGAGTAGTGAAGCACCTTTGTTAGTGTTGGTGGACGAATCTTCCAAACCAAATTCTTTTAGTGATCATGAAGGTGCCAAGAAGGAAGATGAAGAAGAAGAGAAGAAGACAAGCGACACGCATTCACCAATATCATCATCAAGAGAAGATGAAGGAGAGGGGTATACACGCTATCCAAGACAAGTACGACGTCCACCTGGAGATTGATGGATGACCCACACAAGACGTGGAACGGACCAATGTGGTCAACCTTGAAGATCCGTTGAGTTTGTGTGAGGCTTTGCAATCAGAGAATGCAAGAAAGTGAGAGGCGGCCATGCAAGAAGATTATGGCTTCTTCATGGCTAATAAAACTTGGAGGCTGGCTCCTCTTCCAAAGGATTGCAAGAGCATTGGATGCAAGTGGGTGTTTTGTATTATGAAGGATGCTACGGGAGAAGTTGTGCGCCACAAGTCAAGATTGATGACCAAAGGTTTTTTAAAAAGTTGCGGGAGTGAATTTCCATGAGATCTTTGCTCTTTGGCCAAGTTCAACACCATACGATGCATCCTTGCACTTGAAGCAACATTAGATTTGAAAATTCATCAAATAGATTTCAAGACAACTTTCTTGAATGGAGATTTCGAGGAAGACATCTACATGAACCAACCTCAAGATTTTGAAGAGAATGGCATGGAGCATCTTGTGTGCAAGCTCAAGAAGTCGTTGAACAAGCTCAAGCAATCACCAAGAGCATGGTACCGAAGCAAGGTATAGTCTCCTAGAACACATGGTACTAATTTAAGTGAAAGATACACTCAGCTTCTTGATCTGAGGAGGAAGGTATAACCGTTCATCTTTCATTGGATCCGGTTGACCGGATTGACAGTCTTCTCGGTTCCTGTGAGGTGGGCAAAATACGTATTACATCTCTGGCAGAGTATTCTTTGAGCGACAGTATGCCTGCTTCCACCCGCCTCAAATATACAGATTCCAGGGGGATGGAAGTCAAGATGTAGATGATTGGTTTGCCCAATTGGAATCCATATCTGTAGCAAACCAAGAGGACCTGGAATCCAAGAGGAGGGTATTCCAAGGTATGCTAAAAGGGGAAGCATTATAGTAATACCAAGACATTTCGGATAACATTCGGAAGGATTGGGAAGCTTCATCCCCTTATTCCTCAAGTCTTTCCGTGAAGTTGGAGGAGAGGCCCGAGCCTTATGCTGACCATGAAGCCGTCACAGTCAGTACGAAAGTATGGGCAGAGGGTGAAGGAAATGATCCAAACGCTCACCCCGGAAATAGCCCCAAGTGTCTAGGTGAAATGGTAAGTTGCGGGATTTCCGGAGGAAATGGGATTTCATATCCGGCAAAGGCGGCTAACCACTCTTCGAGATACTATGGAAGCGGCCCAAGACTATAAGAATTCAGCCCAATTCCTTCGGAAGGCTTTGAAGAAAAGTTCTTGTGCTCGCTTTGAAGAAAAGCGAACACAAGAACAAAAGCCGATCTCGGAAGGAGAGGAGACGAAGAAAATTCTCGGAGTCTGATGACTCTAGCACCAGTAGCAAATATGGTACTGGAGAACGAGCTCTTTTCATTCATAAATAAGACTGCACCGTATCAGTCAGAAAAGAGGATACTTTAACGTACAAATGTGGATCACTACAGCACTTTCATATGTTCATGTGAGAATACAATTTCAAAAACACTACGCAGGAGATCATGCACACGTGATACAAAGTAGGAAATACAAAGCACCATGCAGATCTAATTAACTCAGAAAGAATTGTTCCCCTCCATAAGTCGAATTACTGGACCTTTTTATCAGTTCTGCAAGCATATTACACATACACGTCATCACTTTGTTCTGCATCATTGGAAGTAAATCATTGCAAGTGTGATGCTTGGATTGAAAGAGCAGTACGTGCTTGTAAAACAACAGCTGCCCTAATACTATCATAAGGCATCAAAAGTATGGCTACTGTTTTTGCCGATCTGGTAGTACACTGTAAGAGAAGAACATAAATTTGTAATTAATGCATGTAAATGATCGGAAAACCGTAGCTGAGGACTTCTTCTTTGGACCATCATGTGAGAACATGAGACCTTTCTGATTCAAAGCTTTTATTCTGCATATCAATGCAATGAGCAGTTTCACTGATGAATGGATTTCATCATAGTTAGTTATACAAGGGTTAGTTTGAACAAAAGATCTCATCAATTCGCATAGATGATTTGGTAGAGTCCGCAAAATACATAAATTATATCTTTCCTCTAGTAGATATTTATATCATTTGCGTTGAGCGCAACATTGCAGAGAATGAATCTCCATTCATTGTACTAATAATCTTTCTCCCCAGACGCGTGTATCACTTCCCGACTCTAACAACAACAACTGGAGTACATATTCTGAGTTGCTCCACGATCGCAGGCAAATCCACGACAAATTATACGTGCTTATTTTTACCCGAGCTTCTAGACACTGTTGATGTGTTTTACATTTTCACGAGGACCAGAAAAACTATGAACATTGTACCGCGAGGAATTCATGTGAAACTCGTGGCTTCCAGAAATCCAATCTCGACAGTTTTTAATGTACACGTCAATTGCGGGGTGAAACTCAGGAGCGGCGGCAGATCTTAGCTTTTCATACGCAAATTCCATTTCAGCAATTCTGTCATGCAGAAGTTCGACTATAAGCTCTCCTGCTTGTGTGCAAGAATGGCAGTTGTATTGTTGGAACACGGTATACACTAAATTGTGCTTATCGCCTTCGCGGATCGTTTCCTGTATGAGAAACGACAATCGGAGAAAAGTAAGCTCGGAGTCGAGAGACTATTACGTGCTATTATCAGGCAATGGTTAAGTCAAATAATGTTCTAGTTTAAAGTCACCCGTCTGGACCTGTGAATGTGATAGACATATATGACGCGGAGTGGTCTGCATTGAACGTACCTTGGGGAAGCTGAAAATATCATTATGCCAACATATGACGTCCGTAGCGGCCGCAAGCATATTCTGCATATGTTCTCCGTAGAACAAGGTGTTGGGAATATGTGAAATCGGAGATTTCCTCCTTTTATGTTCAATGATCCGATCTACGTACACCTGCAGTAGACGAAAGCACTCAGCATTTCTGAAATCATGAAATTTTACCTAACACAAGGAGGAAAGAAGAGAAAAGGTCCGAAACGGTTATTTGTAACTCACAAAATACGGCTCCACACACCCAGAAAATCGTCGAAGGGTGACGTAATCAGCCACATTCATACACTCTGCCTGCTCTTAATAATAATAGAATTCAAGGTGGAAAGCATGTAACTGCAGAACAAGCATGACGAATAATTCCCCTCGAATGGGGTCAGATAGTTCGGCAAAGCATGACCACTGAAGGAGACAACTAGCTTAAATGGGGTGCACCAGTGAAGACAGCCTATTATTCCGCCTGCTTATCCCATGAAGACAGCCAGGGGCATCGTCATCTATTTGAAGAGCGACGTCCTCTACGCTATGGATCCCACCCTACATATTCAATCCAAGCGATAACTCTAAACTCAAGGCCAGAATGAAATCCGATGGAAATTTGAACTCTTGGAGCTCTTCGATGGAAACCGCCAGCTATCTGCAGGGTGGCTCCATCGAGCTAGAGGTCTCCTAGGGTAGACTGGAATCATCAATGACGTGAAATGATGGATACAATAATCTGAATATTGGTCGTTTCGGTCGAATGCACGAGCTGGCATTATCCTGGATAACCTGAAAAAACATGGTCGAATTTTCACAGCCTAAACACTCGTTAGGATCAATTTGTATCATATTGCAAATGAAGATATTTCGGCCTGCAAATCTAGATCACGACATCACTTTTATATTTCAGGTCCAAAGTGCTTTTTGCTCACGAACTGCAGGCAAGTGCGTCATATAATAAAGAATTGATCGTCCCAATTTTACTCTCTAAAGAGTAATAACAACGCGATTTTGCCAGGCTCGTAAGGCGAGGAGTAAAAAGGCCACTGAAATTTTGTGAAAATGCGTGCTGACCTCCTTTCAGTGTAATTTCTTCGAAACAGAAAATTGGGACTAATGAACTTGAATTATCACTGTGATAAATATAATCCGTACTTGATCGATGATGACTTAAACTGAAACTGCTTATGGTTTACTTCTGAACTGGATGAGTTAAAGTTTCTCTCCGTTGCCAACAAATACCAATGCATATGGTAGGACATTGAGAGATTATCTTCCTGCCGCGATATGATCTCTTATTCTACTCTCCCACTGGGCACACTACAGGGAGCAATCTCGGAGCTTCTGTGGCGTGGAAGATAGTCACTCTTGAAGAAGGCAATCCACTTCTTCCAGTAGTAAATGTCACCCGAGAACAGATATTAGATAAATATATTAATGTACATGTTTTGATTAATTGCACCCTTATATGTTTTTTTAGTGATCTCATGAAAACAATGTAAAGAGAACACACTTTTTTCGGTGAGATGCCAAAGACTTGCTGCACGGGTGGTAAGTCCTTGCGATCAGGTCGACCTCAAGCCTGAGGGTTACAACTGGGTGCTATTCCTGTGGTTTTGATTCTTCAACTGATTTTTTAACAATGACCGCGCAGGTGTTTGACTGTGTACCAGTGAGTGGTTGCAAACATAGTTCAACTTAAACGTGCATTTGAGTGTCGGCGTGAATGTTTGTTTGGCAGAGTCCTCAGACGAATTTCGTAATCTTCAAGTCACCAGATTCTTGGACCCTACACACCAAGTAACATGTGACGATGAATTGAGTGAACTGAGGTACAAAGTTCTTGTATAAACGGACGCTGTTTGAGTCCGTATTCAGATGACTCAGTCCATACCCAGTCCGTACTACCAGCCAGCTAGTTTGACTGGAGAGTCTCACATTCAGGAAAACTACTGCGATGGCACCAAGTTTAGACTCGGATCTACCGTCTTGAGCATCGTTTGTGGCGTCCAGACTTGCTGACTTTGTGGTCAATTCGTGCTACGACGATATAGAGCCCGAAGATTTCCTTTGGCTCTGAAAATTCACTATATGGCATTTTATTTTCGATTCCATGCTGGATGAGGGTCGTTGGTCAGAGAAGATTCACGTGTCCTGTCATGCATATTTAGAAATGAATTTCTGAATATGAAATGAATTGAATGAATTTGGATGAATGTATATGAATGAATTTGGTTCTGATGTGGAACGACCCTAAGAACGAGCGACTTCTTGAAGGCTCGAAATCCATTATGGACGCGGTGATGGCAAAAAAGTCACCAGAAAAGACACACCTACACTCAAATGAACGTTTATGGTGAAATGCGTTTGCACACCACTCGCTGGTACACCGACACTCAATTGCACGGTCATTGTTATAATAACAGTCGTCCAATCAAATCCCCCCGATTAGCAACCAGTAGTAACGCTGAGGTTTATGGTCGAGCTGACTGCGAAGACTTACCACCCGTCCAGCAAGTCCTTTTTGGCATGTTAGATGAAGAAAATGTGTTCGTTAACTGTGAAATTCTTGGATTGCTGATAATATCCACGAATTCTATATTTCTCGACTGATATTTTCTACTGGATCAAGCTGCCTCCTCTAGAATTACTGTACCCCATTACGGAGAGAGATGCAATGGAAATGGTTTGCAGTTCGGAAGTTTCGGCATTATTTGTAGGGCTACAATATTGTGCTTCACGGGGATCAATTTCCGCTCAACTCTTTGGTTTAAAATTCTGATCTGCAAAGCCGGTTGGCCCGAGGGATGTTGTTATCACAGGAGATTTTTTTGTTCACAATGCGAGACAGTAGTATGCCACCAAATGCTGATAATCTATCCCGTTTAGAAACAGCGATGCCCATCACAGCCATATATGATGAGTTCCCGGAGAACAACTGTTCCAATCAACGGATTATTAAGAGACTATTTACCTGGATTTAGATATATATTTAGTTATAGGTTTAAAGGTTTATCGTAGGAAGATGGGATTCGCCTATTTCGTATATATATATTAGGTTTACAAACCTTAGAGTTACTGGAAGGTTTGATACTGGAGAACGAGCTCTTTTCATTTATAAATAAGGCTGCACCGTATCAATCAGAAAGGAGGATACTTTAACGTACAAATGTGGATCACGACAGCACTTTCATATATTCATGTGAAAATACAAATTCAAAAACACCAAGCAGGAGACCATGCACACGTGATACAAAGTGAGCAAATACTAAGCACCATGCAGATCTAATTAACTCAGAAAGAATTGTTCCCCTCCATAAGTCGACTTACTGGACCTTTATCAGTTCTACAAGCATATTACACATACACGTCATCACTTTGCACTGCATCATTTGGAAGTGAATCATTGCAAGTGTGATGCACGGATTGAAAGAGCAGAACGTGCTTGTAAAACAACAGCTGCACGTATGGTAAAACGTGTTTCCACACCGTTCGCTGGTACACCGACACTCAATTGCACTGTCATGACAATGCAATCGTTATAACACCAGTCGTAGCATGAAAACCCCAGTCAACGATGAGGAATGAGGTTGTGCTCTTTGACCCAACGCTCGTGCAGCAAGTTGTTATTGGCATCATAGCTTAAGAAAATACCGAAATTTCTATATTGTCTTTTCATATTTTGATTGAATGATTGTTACTTTTGATATGATATTTTTCCTCAACCTTTGAATTAGAGAAGTATAATGTTGGAGATCAATCCAATCAATATATGAGAAAATAATATGAAAAAGGTAGATATTTTCTTCATATATTAGATTCCAAAGAAGATGAACAAATCCAAAGCTTAAATGAAAAGTTTCACAATTAAATGTTAAATTGATGAGAGAACTTCAATGTATGGATCACTTATGTTGTTTGTGAAAAAAAAAATGAAATTATGCAGCGACTAACATGGATTGAATTAAAATAATAACCACCTTTTTTCTTTTAACCACCTTCAAAAAGTAAAATACTTCATCAATTTGGATATATAATTTTTTCCTAACATATGATTAAAAATAAAATTTATATTTTCTGAATCCAAATCTGTGTGAAAATATTCTAAGAATTTACTTTTGTACAAACTAAGATCACTTTGAATATTTCGCTGTATATTGATTCTCATTGATGGAATGGTAACATATAAAGGATCAGAATTCAGTATAAAAGATATCTTGTCATTTTTTTTTTGGATTATGTTTTGGTAGATTATATGCAGTAAGAAAAATGGTGAAATAATTCGAAACTCATAGGGTGGCAAAGGTTTTTTATTTTCTTCCATCCGTCACAGTTTTAATGCTTTGAATGTACCTTTGTATAACGCCCATCCTTTTTCTTTCTCCTTGGGTCCTTATGTAATTGAAACCTTATGTAAGCAGTGACTGAAATCGAAGGTGCAAAACATGTACCTGCAAAACAACAATGATTCTCCTCGATTCCAAAGGTTATTTTACTCTCATAAAATGATTTCTTATTCTACTTTCCCATTGTCACAATACAAGGAGAGGTCTCGAAATTTCCATGCCCTATAAAATAATAATTTTAAAAGAAAATAATCAATATATTTTTAGAAAAATAAAATTTAAGAACAAATATTACTTACTTATATCGAGACAATCAATCAAAAGATGAATATTAATGTATATATCTTTTGATTGATTGTCTCATTATATAATTTAACAACGTAATAACTTCCTACACGTATCATAATTCCTTATGATCAGCTAGAGTCGGTGTATCATTGAATGTATGTAAGCATATATCAACATAAACATGTATTTGAGTGAAAAATACTCAAAAAGATATTTATGTCCGTGTGAATGTATGTTTGACAGAATCTTGTGATATCCAAATACACTTAAGTAATATCGTTGTGACGAAGAATTGAGGTACGAAATTCTTGTATAAATGTATGCTGTTTGATGTCCTACTCAGATCAGTCAGTCCGTACCCAAACCGTATTTCCAGTCAGCTTGTATTTCTGAAAAGTTTCACATTCAGGAGCACTACTGCGATGGCACCAAGTTTAGACTATGATTCTACCGTCTTGAGCATAAGATCTGACTTCACACAAGGGCGAGTTCAAAGGCAGCTGAAGAGCGAGCTGTACAGAAATGACAACCGCGTCAGTTTTGAGAACGATTTCAGAGCCCCATACATGCAGATTCCTTACCCCCAGGCCCAACTAAACCCCAAGACTACCGAATGCATGGACATTTCTCTTGACTGGTTGAGTTCTATGGGCATAGATAAGGAGGTGGATCCAAGCGTGTGGTAAGCGTTTGTGGCGTCCAGACTTGCTGACATTGTGGGTTACTCGTGCAACGAGGATATAGAGCCCGAAGATTTCCTTTGGCTTTGCAAATTCACTAGATGGCTTTTTATTTCTGATTCCATGCTGGATGAGGGTCATTGGGCAGAGAAGATTTTCGTGTCCTGTCACGCATTTTTTGAAATAAATTGATTCTAATGTGGATCGACCCCGAGGGACTCTTGAAGGCTCGAAATCCATTTTGGATGCGGTGATGGCAAACGATATTTCCAGATCACGTTTGTAGCTTGACAAATTTCATGCATATGTGGTGCATGCCAGGAACAAATCCAAATCACGTAATTTGGATTTGTTCCTGGCATACACCTTATATGCATGAAATTTTCTTCTGTCTTCGGTTCACGTCAACTATTGATTTCTCTCTGCAATTGTATTGTCATGCTGGAACTGATAGCCACGATCAATGGTCAATGATATAAACCCGCTGAGAATAAGTCGCATGTTAGAGGAAAATAAACCGCCAAAATAGCTATATGCTGGAAATCCTATGGACAATCGGTAGGGAAGTAGAAATAACCCCTAGCCTTGAGAGCCGACTTTTGAGAGAATCCAGTTGAGTATGAGGAGTCATAAATTAATGGTGCGCGCCAGGTTGATGTGAATTTCAAACCACCCACTTTTTTTGACTGTACTGTGAAGCGAATAACAATTGCTCCAACTCTCGCAGTTCTCGATGTCAAGATGGGAGTGCTCATGTCCGCATTCCGAGATTGTTGGCTGGAATATCGAAGATGTGCCTGCTGAGTATACGACTAGAGAGGTCGACACATTTCAACGGTACATTTCGTCATGTCTCTGGGAAGAAAAAAATCGAAAAGAGCAGGCAGAGTGTATGACTGTGGCTGATTACGTCACCCTTCGACGATTTTCTGGGTGTGTGGAGCCGTATTTTGTGAGTTACAAATAACAGTTCGGACCTTTTCTCTTCTTTCCTCCTTGTGTTAGGTTAAATTTCATCATTTCAGAAATGCTGAGTGCTTTCGTCTGCTGCAGGTGTACGTAGATCGGATCATTGAACATAAAAGGAGGAAATCTCCAATTTCACATATTCCCGACGCCGTGTTCTACGGAGAACATATGCAGAATACGCTTACGGCCGCTGTGGACGTCATATGTTGGCATAATGATGTTTTCAGCTTCCCCAAGGTACGTTCAGTGCAGACCACTCCACGTCATATATGTCTATCACATTCACAGGTCCAGACGGGTGACTTTAAACTAGAACATTCTTTGACTTAACCATTGCCTGATAATAGCACGTAATAGTCTCTCGCCTCCGAGCTTACTTTTCTCCGATTGTCGTTTCTTATACAGGAAACGTTCCGCGATGGCGATAAGCACAATTTAGTGTATACCGTGTTCCAACAATACAACTGCCATTCTTGCACACAAGCAGGAGAGCTAATAGTCGAACTTCTGCATGGCAGAATTGCTGAAATGGAACTTGCGTGCGTATGAAAAGCTAAGATCTGACGCCTCTCCTGAGTTTCACCCCGCAATAGATCGGTACATGAAAAACTGTCGAGATTGGATTTCTGGAAGCCACGAGTTTCACATGACATCCTCGCGGTACAATGTTCATAGTTTCTCTGGTCCTCCTGAAAATGTAAAACACATCAACAATGTCTGACTTACAATTAACAGTAAAATTAAGCTCTTATAATTTGTCGTGGATTTGCCTGCGATCGTGGAGCAACGCAGAATGTGAACTACATCTGGTGTTGTTTTAGTCTGGAAGTGGAGAAAAATTATTTGTACAATAAAGGCACTGTATGAACGGAGAAATAAATCATATATCTAATATATAGTAAAGATATAATTTATGTATTTTGCGGACTCTTCCAAAAAATTTCCGAGAATTGACGAGATCTTTTGTTCAAATAACCCTGTCACATATGACAGTCACCTAGTTAACCACCAATTGGTACGTTGGGTGTTTATTTCAAGTTTTGAAAAGTTGTTAATTTTATTAAAAAATTTTATATTAATTTTTTTACATTAAATTTTTAGATAAATTTAATTTTACAAATTTTCAGTCCATGCTAATGTATTATTGATTTATTAAAAAAATTTAGAATTTGATAATATGATTATTTTAAGATTTTCAACTCGTCATTAATTCAAATTCAAATTTAGATTTACCAATCTAAAAAAAATGTATTTAATATTATCAACTTGAAACCATATATTGCTTGATTTGAAATATAAACTTTAAAAAAGTAAAACTTATAATATATTGATCTATAATTTTGAAAAAAATTAGTTATTCTTTCAAGCATATATTCGATAGCTTTTTTAATCATAATTAGTTAAACTAAATCATTATTTATTACCCGTGAGAATAATCAACCATGATTTGACGCTTTTCCATTTCTGTAACAGACAATCGATTCATACATGTTCAAGTCTGCAAAGGTAATGTAAACGCATAATTAATATTGTGAAGTTGGCTATGATTATTGATTGTCTGTCAAGCTCAATTATTGTCAATCATATTAGCATTTCCGCAAAAAAAGTGATGTGATAGTTACAATCTTGATGGCTAAATATTCTTATGTCATTTGCATTCGATCTAGTTAAGTGATTTGAGACTTTTCATGTAAAGAAAACATCATATAGATATGGAACGTTCATGACTTGATTTTTTTTTAAGACGTATCATGTTCACATGAAATCAGATATGTGATTTACAAAAATCAACTTATGCAATCTTTCAAACATTTTGGATGGTGTAACCGTTCATGACATATAAGATTTTGATCAACTGTGGAATACTTTTTGCGCAACATGTGCAAGGATTGCAATCTCACCATGAAAAAAAGGGTATACCAATCATCTTTCTTGATAGGGATGTATGATAGTTATGGGTGAATAATGTTGGCTAAATATCCAATATATGAAATTTCTTTGGGATGCATCAACTTGCCAAACAATGTTAAGTAGTCAAACTCGCAACCTTTACTAGTTGTGTTCAATGATGAGGAGATTTCAACGAGAAATCTTGAGGAGGTTGCTTTGAAAGAAGTGAATGAAATCATTAGAACTTTGGAGCAAGAGACTGCATGATAAAACTGCCAAGTGGAACTAGGTCTAATCAGCGATGACAATGACCATTATCATCATGCTAAATGTAATTGTTGGTCTTATCAAAAAGGCTAAGAAGAGTTAGAAAAAGTGTATAAGAGTCGCAGACAAAGAGAAAAGACAAAGATCGAAGGTAAAGTGTCATGATCAAATATTTATGCGCATAAGTAGGCTTGGCCACGGTCCGGAAAATGTGTGGACCGGTTAACCGGTCCGGGATTGGTCCGTATCGGTTAACGTTTAACCGAGATTTTAACCGGTCCCGACGGTTAACCATCGGTCCGGAGCCCTACGTGGCCGATGGGGAGAGGCCGAGGGGATTTGTGTTTGGGGAGCGATGGGAAAGAGGGGAGGGGCCGCGACTCAAATGAGCCCACGGTTGGATTTCGGAGTTAAGAGACTCGAGTTGAGTTGTACCTTGGATCGATGTTTTCCAGGAGTTTGCTTTGGTATTTGCAGAGGCAAGTTGAGTTTCACTTCCAGCAGAGGAAAAGAGTTGAAGACTCGTTGGCACGTTCTACAAAATACTTTCTTGAAAACTAGAAGCCCATCGCAGAGAGACATGAAAAAGCTACGTACATGAATCTTGGTGATTGTCTTTGGGTCTAAAAAGGTCTTGATGGTGTATTTGAAGGGTTTAGGGTGAAACTATGAATAAATCAAAGTTTCAAATATTTCTTTAAATTCTTTTTGGTTCAAAATCTCCTCCTATACCCCGTACTCCTCTCAATATTATAATTTCTAGACTCAATTGTATTTATTTAGAGAATATATGCAATTAATGTAAAATGAATAAACTCAAAAATTGAAATAAAATAAATAAAAATTATGAAAAAGTTTTTAAAAAATCATGATATATCTAAGAAAATTGAAGTATGAATAAAAGATTTATTGAGAAATTTCCAGGAAATTCTGAATCTAAATTCTATTTGATTCATAGAATACAATATATAAAAATGAAAAAAAAATTCATTTTAAATTTTAAAAATCATCGTTTGACACTCATAAAGTAGACAACTAATCTCTATATATTAAAAATTAATTATATTTAAATTCAGATTAGTGTAGAATCTATTTATTTTTTGATAGTTTTCAAATTTATTTTTCCAGTATAGAGAATCCGAAATTCAATTGAAAATAGTAATAAATTTGATTAATATGAATCAAAATTTTCAATAACCATTTCTAGTATTATTGAAATATATGAAAGATCTGAAAGAATTAAAAGTGATGAAAGATTGAAACAATTATTGTAAATATTATTATTTTATAGATCTAATATCTGAACCATTGAAAATTAGTTTTAGTATGTATCTAACGCGTGTAATATATATTAAAAAGATCTAACGGTCCGATGTGATTTTTGAACTTTATAAAGTTTATAAAATCTAAACTGGTGGAAGAATTTGGAATAAAGACAACTAAGCATTAAAGATATGCAAAAAAAGTCATACGAAATACACATAAGATGAAATTTAATATTTATTTATATATTTTCTATATGACGAAAAACATCTGAAACCATTGATGACATATAATCTATATTGTAGAATTTTTTTTGTTATTTTTAAAAAATAGATAGATTATTTTTATCTCATTTGTTTATTTTGATTCAATTTCCATAAAATCTTGATATTTTTACACCATCTAAATTATGAATAAAATATTTGTTGATTATTGAGAAAAAAAATTCAAATTGGATCTATATTTAAAAAAATGAAAAATGATTTGTTTATAAACAAAACCCATAATTTGTTCTTTAGAGAATAGAAAAAACAATCCCAAGAATTAACATAGATTAAATGTAAAATAAAAAAATATTAAAGTACTAATTTGCAAAAAATGAAACCTTGAAATATATAATTCATATTTAAAATAGAATAATGACGTTTTTAAAAAAAAATATATTAAGATCAAAATTGGATCAAAATGAGAAGTCTATAAATCATAATAGAACATAAAGAGTTGAAAAAAATTTAGAAACCACAAACTGAAGATGAGTAGATAATATTTTCAACCTAAATAAATCTTGATGCACTCAAAGATAAAAACTGTATATATGAACTATGTCAAAAGTGATATTAGCATTTAGTTAGACTTCAGAAGAAAGAAGAAAAATATTAAATACTATTTGACAGAAAATGATACCTTGAGGTATATAATTCGTATTTAAAATAGAATAATGAATTTGTTTAGAGAAAAATATATGAGAATTGAAATTGAATGATTTGAGAAGTCTAAAAATTATAATAAAACATAAAGAGTTGAAAAAAAATTAGAAATTATAAATTGAAAATAAAATGATAATATTTTTTATCTATGTAAATCTTGATGCACCCTAAGATATAAATTGTGTATATGACCGATGTTAAAAATGATTTTTAGCATTTGGATAGAAGTCACATCTATATTAGAGCAATCCTGAAACTTGAAATCCGATTTAAATTAATATCTTCTATCTAAAACATTAAAGGCGGCTGGAAGCTTGTGAAATTAATAAAAAATTACTTTTTAATGAAAATTATGATCCAAACCGTTGAATCATTCTAAAATATAGTTTTTAACACTAGGAATAATTTTCAAAATAATCCAACGGTTAGTTTAATCCCTGGGCCCGTCAAAACATTTCCTTCTTGCAATGAGGCCGAAATCAGACTAAAGGTCTCAAATGAGGGAAAATCTCAATTCGTGAGAAAATTTTCTCGCGAATTTTTGTTCGGATCGGTTAACCGTTGGTCCGGACCGTGGCCAAGCCTACATAAGGATAAAGTTTAATATCCATCTTCAAGAAAATTTATCAACAGATTCACCTCACTTTATTTATTGTTATTTAAGATACAAGAAAATTAGCTTATGTGTATATGCAAGGATGAGAATAATTGCAAGAAGACAATGTAAAGATCATGCATAAGGTGAATTAGCAATAAGATTATAGATCTGCAAAATCATATTGTTGCTGTTGAGATTTCACTTACAAATTCTTGAGCTAAATTATTACTTTTTTTCCAATCAAGACTTCATAGTACAACAAGTACTAGCATCAAAGAGAAATCAATTGCATTGCAAGTTCATATTTGTTCAAATCCGGCTCGTAAAGATTGGGGTGGAACAATTTCATCAGTTGATTTTTGATCCAAAGATGCTTTTATTAACTGCTTGCTACACAACGACATAGAAACTAATCATTTAATATAACAACATTGACTAATTCATGACGCAATTTCATAGTTTAAATTTTACTTTTAGTGTATCTTATGGCATTTAATTCGTCAAATTATTATTTTTTTCAAAATTTAAATTTGCCACTTATGTTATCATAAAAAGTTTTATTAAAATTCATTTCCGTAAATTTATTATTTTCAAGTGCTAAATTTGCCAATTTTTTGGTAGTTGCATTTATGGTTGCTACTCTCAAGGTTTTGATTTTACACCTTTTAGTAAATCTTATTTATGGACTTAGCATCATGCAATACATTGATGTTTGTGTTTATCAAGAATTGAGCATCTAAAAAGGTTTAGATAGAATTATAAATATGTTGCGTATCCTCCTTTAGATGTGCATATGCACCGTGAAACTGAGTGTCCAACTTGCAATCTATCTAGCAAGAATACGAATGATTTGCAATATCATATTGTTACTGTTGGATCATTATTTGCCATTTGCAAGTTTTTTAACTAAAAATATATTCTTTTTGTCAATAAGCTAGCCAAGAATAAGCATTAACATCAAAGATACATCATTTGCATTGCAATTCATGTTTGTGCACATCCGCTTGCAAGATGTTGATATTGAACAAACTCATCACTTGACATGTCTAATCCAAATATGCTTTAATGAACAATTTGTTATGTTTAACAACATAGAGAGAGAACAATTAATAAACTTACAAAGGTTTGTGCACACTTTGTATTAATGATCATCTTTATATATGAAGTCTAGTAATCAATATGCAGTCAGTAAGTAGTATGTAACTATGTGATTTATAGTTCAAATAATACACTCATACAAAGAGATATCTTACAATATAGCAATATGAAGAAATACCATCATTACAATCTTTTCTCTCTTCCTCTACATCCTTTCAACTTCTTATCAAATATTATCATTAATTTTTGTATTCAATAATTCCAATTTCTCTTGCAAGTCATCATCAATCTAACAAAGACGTAATTTAATATTTTCATTCAAAATTATATTCCACACCTAATGAATTGATAAAATAATGGATAAATATAACAAACATATAGATTGTTGATGTGCCATTCTAAACTAACACACTAACAAACTAACATACTTAATCATTATTTAACAAATACATGAATTGCTAACATATTGTTGTCATCTAACATATTTATTTTTTACTTACCAAACACACTTATTGTTAACATGGCAGTAGATGAACTATTATAAATAACTCTATTTTTATCTTGATTATTATATTAATAATTAATTAAACATGCTTAGATCGATCCATCAAATAACTATCATCTCAAATGTTGCATGAAATCAATAAACTTCATGTAGGTGCAAAATATAGAACTTGTGGGTTACCATTATTTGTTGATCCAAGCATTTCATAAGTTCATGCAATCTTATTAACCATTTGGTTCTAGTGTTATTGCATTATACAATCAAATAATCAAAACATCTTTATTTAAAAAATATTGATTGAGAAATAATTTCATCTTTATCTCTCAAAAACAAGTCTAAATTGACATGAATTGGCAACAAAAATGATAAAAGTTCAATGTAAACTCATAAATCTCAAAAATCTTAATTTTATATAATATGAAGAATAATCAATTCAATTTCATGATGAAGTTATTAAAAAATGTGTATCAAGCTATGCTTCTTATGTGCAAAAATCTAAGATTAAAACTTGTTCTCGTCTTGCAATACTAAAGTATTATTTTGGAGCTCTATAATCACATTGTTTTTTGTTTTTGTTTCTTGAATCTCTTCTCCTTCAACAAATATTTTTGTCATGGATTCAAATTTATCTCATTGTGCATAGTCTTCTATTTTAAAGTACAAATGAATTCTCTAAATCATTTCCATTTAGATTGTTGATCAATGTTTGTAACTTATTAATTACAATTACTAGCATATACAAATAATTTGAAATTTTTTGATAATTAATCACGTTTGAATTGTATGTGATAATCTATGAATTATATTTCAACTAAGCATACATGGAAATTTTCAATACAAGTGATATCATATGATCTACATTTTTTATGTGTTGTTCAGCCCAACTAAGCAATCATGTGAATTGAATTGTAAAAATATATCTCATTTTTTGCATCAAAACTCCTAAAAAGATTTAAAAATTTTTGTAGTTATCAAACCTAAGATATAAATGCTTAAATTGAGGTATGTAAGTTCTAGAGGTGAGCTATTTATGTTATATTTTTCTCTTTTGCAACTAAAAATTTCATCTCACAAGAATTTAGATCTATCAAGGCAATCAAAATTCAACAACATATTTAAGTTTGTATAAATGAGTTTGATGAAAGCAAGATTTTTGAATATATTTATGATATCACAATGAATCTATTTCCGTCAGTTATAAAATTCAAAGGATCTACAAATCTGTTCCTCATTCTCATTGAAAAGAAATTGGATAGATTTTTTGTATGAAATGATCATAACTAGATTTGATTGTACTTTGGAGTTAATATCAGATTAAAGAGCAAAAATTGTGGGAATTATTATTCAAGCCATGTTAGATCATTTTTCAATCAAGTTTCAAGTGACAATCATCTTATAAACCCAATGCTAATGGATTAACGGTGAGTATCAACTACATGTTTTGTATGATGTTAATCTGCAAATTTCGGGTTGAATCTCACTCAAGTTTAACTTATGTGGTAGTTCATCATGGTTCTAGAATGCTAGGATTCTTCTTTATACTCATAACCAAACACTCTATCACACAATCATTCAAATTCACACTCACATGCTACCAAGAAGTTGAAAAATGTCATTTTTTTATATATGGAACAAGTATCTACACCTATATTTACCAAACTTGTTTCAGAGATTCTTTCTTATCTCACTATATATATTACTTGAAAAATTACCATAGTAAAAAATGATTATTTTTATATAACATATTTTTACAAATATAAACCGTAATAAGTTTGACTAGTTACCAATACTTGGCAACATGTCATTGAATTCCTAAATTTTCTAGATGTTTATTAATCCCTAAATTGAGGTGACGATATGTCATTTGTGTTTTTTCAATTTTTAGAATATCCACTAGTCATTAAGTCAATATTAGACTTAATCTAATCAATGAAGTTTCCATTATTTAGTCAAAATATGAAATCAAAAGTATTTTTCTTTTAGAATCTAGACTTTTGTACAAGACAAAATAAAAATGTTCATTCAAATCTTCCATAACTTTTTTAATTATTCGGTCAAGTATAGACATTATAACTAAAAATAGTTACAACTTGAGAAATTTAGTTATAACTAGCTAGACTTAGTCATAACTAAGCTAATCATGATTAAACTCTTGACTACTTCTAGTTCTATTTCATACATAAAATGTCCGAGTGAATAAAAGAAAAGTAATTACTATGATAAAAAAAAAAATAATATTTTGGGCCGAAGGTGCGAAGCTCTCGACCAACGGCCCTAAGGCCACGAGACTCTTGGGAGAGGCGCTACGTGCCCGAACAATGGGAGAGTTCAAACAGGCCGACATAGTCTTGAACGACAATGATCAAAGGCAAGTGTAGTCACAAGTGATGGATGGTTTGTCACAGGCGACAATGGAAGATTTGTTTTGTTCGTCGAGGAGATTCGGTCCAAGGAAATAATCTGTTTGTACAAATTCCGTTTGCAACAATCTATTTTAGGATATAATCAAATTGAATATCGTTTAAAAACTCTTGATGCAATTGAACCGTCGAGACCATTTTGAGGAGCTTGCAGATGATTATAAAGGGAAAAATTGATGCGGAATCTGCTGTTATCTCTTTTTTTTGCCGAGTGGAGATAGTCACGGGACAAGTCGGAAAAATCTAAATTTAAGAGTACAAAATTATGTGCTTTGGCCACGATAGGATTACAAGCTATGAAATTTGGTAACTTGTATGTTCTTGTTAGTAAAGATGTGTCTTTCAATGAAGCCTAGATCATTGAAAGACGGGAAGAGTTATAAAACTGTAAGTACTGACAAGGCAGAAATATCAAATCACATATATGTTCATGGGGGAGTTTGATCATTATGTGTTTAATAATCAAGAAGTAATATTAGCACTAGTGGAATCTTGAGCAAATGATTGAGCTAGTTAAAATATATGTTAGACTCTGATGATCGAGCTAGTCAATCTTGATGGTAAAATCTGATGATTGAGCTAGTGAAAACTGATGATTTACTTTAGTGTTTGAGCTAGTCAATCTTGACGATAAACTCTCGTGATTGAGCTACTCAAGATTGACGATAAATTTAATCTAACTAACGCCATGATCAAAGTTAATGTTTTGGAAAGTTTCAAACGACATTGTATTACTATGCAAGTTTTGCATGGGGAGCACAAGTAGAGATTGCTAGCATAGTATATTCAATTATCTTTTTATATAATTACTCTATCCTGTGATGATTACGATTTAGTTCTAGTTAACTCTCGTTTAAAGAGGGGCCTTGTATTAGATATCTTTCTAGAACTTCTCGCGGAATAAATATATAGTTTACGAGGTTTATGTTTCCTCTACGCTATCATGATATTTAATTAACTTTTTATGTTATTACTCTATCATGTTATGGCTACGACTTAGTTCTAATTAACTATCACTTAATGAGGAGCCTTGTGTTAGATATATGTCTAGAATTTTCCGCGGAGTAATGATATGGATATAGAGGTTAATGATTACTTTCCACAAGTTAAGGTGAAGATTGTTGAGGTTAACTTTGGTTAAGGAGTAAACTCAGGTTCTAGCTATCTATAGCCATGTTGATAGCCAATGTTAGGTATATATATCCAATATCTTTGTAATACCAGACAAAATGTTCAATTTGATCTCACGATGCTCTTTTCCCTTGGACGTAGCCTTTGAGTATGAACCACGTTATATATTTGTATCTCTCGTGTGTTTGGTGTTGGTCGGCTTGAGTGACGGATGATTCTCAATTTTACCGTGTACAATCATACCTAGCATTTGATAATTTGTATGTTTCAGTATAATATTCTTCCTTCCATGGATGTGATTCGACAATTACAAATGACATATATGTTGGCATGATGTCATCTGTGTAATGTTTTTTTTTAAGTGTAATGTCATATTTGTGGATTTTAAAAAATTTCTTACAAAAATTTTATTGAATATATATTTACACTTGATGATGGATGAATTTATTGCAAATTTATTAAACAAAAATGTATATTTCAGCTTAAAATGGAAGTTAAATATGTGATAGCAAGAAAAATGGAAAAGAAATATTTAGTTGAATCAATTTATAACTTACATGAGATTAAATCAAAAGATTGTCAAACTTTATTACGATAGTTAGATTGTGTTACAACTTGCTGCAAATTAAGTGATGGACAACATCAGTAAAATACACCATCGGGTCTCATTTAATCTAAAATACAAATTTTGATAAAAAAAACAATTAAGCAAGTTAAATTGCAACTAAACTCAATATAAATGCTATGTTGACCAAATGAGGTCATTATCTCAATGATAGAGAAATCAACATGAGAATGGGATTAATTATGAGGATGCTCAATCATCATAATTAACTTGATGATCAAGGATATTGAAAGTATATGTCTGTGTATTAATATATGAATCTTGATCCTCATGTTGATAATCATATTCATGAAGATCATTATTTAGTTTTGGAAAATTTTTAGTTTTATTTTGCTACTTTGCAAGTTTTGCATGAAAAGCAAATGTAAATTCTTACTAGCAATTCTATAACCTTTAGATATACATTAAAGTAGAACTTGTTTAAGTTAATACTATTGGGACTGGCAATTTTGTATTAATTTAGACAGTTTATTAATAAAAAGAGGTTCTCTATTCGTGTCATTTGTGGTGGGTGTTTAGTTTTGTATGGAAAGTCAATGTTTTGATGTAACAACAAGACATGTTTTGAGATTAAATTGTATTGAGCTTGTGAGCACAAAACTATGCTCACATGTCTTTTTAACCTTGTGAGAGTTAAAGTTTTAGATTTAAGCTCTTGCAAAATTATGCTCGCTTTCAGGGCAGGGTCTCCGGCGAAGAGCCTTCGGTGAAGTTCCTTCGGGGAAAGGCCTTCGGCGAAACAGTGAAACCCTCATAACGTTTTCAATGTGTGACGCCTTGACTCAGTTAGTGTCTCCTTGGAAAGAGCTCGCAACGCTCGTTCCAACGAGACCAAGAACTCTTCAAACGGATGAGGAATCACTGAGTTGTGAGTGTCGGAAGTTACTGATGAGAAGGGTTGAGGCAAGTCCGGCTGCGAACGTCTTCGGCTCCGGACGTCTCCAGCTGCGAACGTCTTCGGCTCCGGACGTCTTCGGCTCCGGACGTCTCCGGCTGCGAACATCTCCGGCTTCGGACGACTTCGCGACAACTGCGAGCAGGCCTTCGGCGAACTCGGGGTCGGCGAACTCCGAGCCGGTGAACATCGTGCAAGGGCCATCGGCGAAACAGTAAACTCGGCATATCTTTTTCATTTGTTAACGGTTTGATTTGATTAGGGTCCTGTTGGAAAGAGCTCGCGACGCTCGTTCCAACGAGACCAAGAACTCTTAAAACGGATAAGGCGTCACTGAGTTATGATCGTCGAAAGCGGCGGATAGGGTATGACAACATCGAACCGGAAGACATCGAACCGGCGAACATCGTGCCGGCGCCTTCGGCGATAACACGTAACAGACCTTCGGCGAAGGGTAAAACAGGCATAACTTTCTCAATTCATAACGGTTTGACCCAGTTAGGGTCTCGTTGGAAAGAACTCGACCTGGTCGTTCCAACAAGCCCACGAACTTGTGAAACGGAGCTAGGATCTGTGAGTTATGGGTGTCGGGAGTGACTGTTATGGATAAGCAAAGGTGTGGTCGTGCGTCTTCGGCGGGTGGATGCCTTCGGCGGTGCGCGGAAGAGGATTCCCTCCGGCGGAGATCGGGTGGTCACGAATGTAGAATGTGCAGGTGTGGCAGCGGCGGCGGCGTGAAGTCAAGTGGAGGAGGCAAGACGACGGTGCATGTAGTCGCGCAAGGGGAGGAGGCTGCTACCCATCATTGCGAGTGTTGCATTTCAGGCGGGCTGTGGGTGTCTCGGCCTTGGACTTCGAAGTGGGGAGTTCGGCCTGGTAACTGAGAGCTTGTGGTGTACCAGGGTGTGGAGACGGAAGTGGTATCGGTCGTAGGATAGAGTGTGGTGTGAGTGATTTTTCGCAGGGAAGTGGTGAGAATTAGGAGGGGAGTGTGGAGAGTTCGAAGTAGGAGAAAGCAGACTCTCGTGGGTGGAGAGTCGTATCTGAGAGTGAAGTTGAAGTGGAATCTGAGATTGAAGTGTAAAATCTGTGAGTGGGAGCTGAGATCAGAGTGGAAGATCTGAGAATGGGAGCTGAGAGTGAAGTGAAATCTGAGACTGAAATCTGACAGTCGGAATCTGAATTTGAAACTGGAAAGGGAGAGTTGAATCTGAGAGAGGAATCTGGTGGGGTCTGAAGGTGGAAGCTGAGAAATCGATGCTGAAATCTGAGTAGAAATTGGGAGTGGGATTGGGATCTAGGAAAGCCCACTGCGGCTGTAGTATTGAGGAAGTCACCCAGAGTTGGGTTAGATCTTTATGTAACAAAGAGCTTGTCTGATGCTCTTGTGAAAATAGTACGCAGCAGGTGTTAGTTTCAGTTTTGGATCATTTGTCTGTGGAAGAGCAAGTGTTTATCATCTCATTGTCTTGAATACACTGTGAGTACATGGCTTGTGATCAGAGAAGTTAGATTATGAGAGTTCGAACCCCCACCTGGACTACAAACGCTGAAGGGTGGGAAGGTTCGGCTCACATAAAATGGTGCGTCTGCCGGGAGCTTGATCTTGTAAATGCAGAATAGGACTAGATCGCACAAACCAAACCTAGAGCCAGGACTGGAGAAACCTGTTCGAAGTAGGAAGAAAACTGAGAATAAGGAAATCGAGGAAGAAATTAAACTTGAGATATTTCTGAACGTAGACCCTGTTGGTGAGTCTTTGTTAGAAGGTTTAGAGATTGTAGAACCTGATAGTGAGAAGTCGGTTGAGGAATCTGCCAGCATGGCTGACGATGGAGGGAGAGCAGGACCTCCTCCTAGTTCCCCCATCGACCCACTCGTGAGGCCAAGGGGCCTGCCTATTTAGGTTCCACAGAACTTGGCAGCTTTGGTCATACCACCCAATCTGCCTAAGTTCTATGGGACGAAGGATGAGGATCCTTCAAGGCACATGGAAAGATATGTTGAGAGGCTAGCCAGCTCTCTGATTACAGATCCAGGGTATTTTTTGGTCTGGTTTCCTACTACTCTGGAAGGTGAGGCGTATGAGTGGTATAGGGATCATTCTGAAGGTCATTTTGGGGGATGGGATCAGATGCAAAGGGAGTTCTTGAATGAGTTTAGGCCTGAGGTGGGGCAAGGTTCTGCATTGAGAGCTTTGGCATCGTTAAAACAGGGAAGGGAAGAGGAAATCTCAGCTTACATTAGAAGATTTGATCTGGTTTGTGCGCGTTTTGTGGGTACAATGCTCAATGACGATACGCTGATACAATTTTTTATCCAAGGCTTTTTCAAATCTGGGACCATCCGAGGGGTGCTGGAGAGAAGCCCTCAAACTCTTGCTGAGGCCAAGATGGCTGCCAGGGAGATAGAGAATATTGACAAGGACTATGATAGATTGTGGAGGAAGGAGGATGAATCCATTCCTCAGTTCATCCCAATTCGTCCAAGAGCAATGGAAGGAGACTCAGGTAGGCATAGGGGTCAAGCTCCCTATTCTCTCATTGAGTCAATTTCGCAGACCAGAGAGCCAGCACCTGTTTTAGCATTGCCAGCCCCTACTGTAGATCCTAACCTGGCAGATGTAGAGAAAAGATTAAATGCTAGCCAAGTGGGCTTTCAAGAGACCATGATGAAGCAAATGCAAAATATTACAGATCAGATGGCCTTGATGATCAGGAGTCAACAGCCAGGGCCTCCTCCTCCAGTCGAGTCAGGTAGACATTCATCAAGCATGTGGTGTGTCCAGTGTGGTCAATCTGGACATACCAGGCAATTTTGTAGGGTGGTGCCAAACCGTGACAACAGAATGAGCGGTGGCCCACCTGTGCAACACCAAAGGGGCCAAGGACCAAATTACCAAGGTCAAAACGGGTACAGAGGACCTCCTAGGGGTCAGGATGGTCAGAACATGGAGAGAAAAGAATTACATGCATTTTGTGGTAGGTGGCACTATCCAGGTCAGTGTTGGTCTGAGGTTGGGGTTAATGGGTGTAGTAATTGTGGAGGTAGTCATCCCTCTGACCAATGTCGGCAGCCAGATAAAGTTATTAGGATGCCTCAGCCTACTGTTAGTCCTTACCAGGCGAGAGAAAATATGAGGGGTGCAAGACCGCAGAATGAGCATTCTAACAATCTTAGACCTCCTAACTTGTATTATGATCATGAGAACAGCAAACAGACATTCAATCCACCTGTTGGACTGCAGACAGTGAACAGATATATTCCTATCCAGAGTGAACCACGAGATGAACCTCGTAACGACAACAGAAAACAGGTTTCTTTTGCAGATCCATGTTCTTCAAACTCTCAAGATGCTAGGTTTGCAAACGATGATGGAGATGTCCAACGTAGTAGTTCTGATCTTGGTAAGGGGATAGTCGAACAAGGGCAGAATCAGTGGCCTCCACATACTAACCTGATTACTTATAAGTTGAAAAATTCGGATGATGTGATTATGCATGAAGCTCCGGCCCTTGCTGTCACCACCAGAGCTGTGCATCGCAAGATGCAAACTGAGAAAAATGAAGATGAGCAAGGGGAGACTTCATCTGAGGAGCCTCCTCATCTCTCTGATCTTGAGAGAGTGGCGAGGAGAGCAAGGAGGACTACAAGGGCAGAGGAGAAAAGAAATGAGATTCTGCATGATGCAGAAGTGCCACCTGTCACGCAAGATTCAGAAAGCAATGAACCAAGAGAGTGGGAAGGACCGGGGATTCCCATGAAAGAGTGGGAGGACATGAGATGTCAGAGAAGGAGAGAGTCGGAGAAGTACAATTTGTGGTCAGATCTGAGTTCGCTGAAGGCGGACATTACTTTTGGTCAGCTGCTGGAAATATCTCCCATTGCTCGTAAGACCTTGAAGGAGGGCATTCCAGTGCATAGAAGGAGTAGAAAGACGAAGACTAGAGTCGCTGCTAGAGTTCATTTGCAAAAAGGAAGTCAAGATGTCAAACCTGTGGAGATAGAGGTGATAGTGGTAGACAAGGTGATTCCCAATGTATTAGTTGATGGGGGTAGTGGTTTGAACATCCTACCCGAACACACCATGAGAAGGTTAGGTTTGAATCTGACAGGCCCCTCACCTTTCATTATCAATATGGCCAATCAGACTTCAGCTGTACCAGTGGGGATGATTAAAGATTGCCGGCTGTTCACTGGTGGTGAGGAGTACATTGTCACATTTCATGTGATTAAGATGCATTCGAACAGGGACACTTTCCCTATTCTATTGGGCAGACCTTGGTTGAGAATGGCTAATGCAATTGTGGATTGGGGAGGACTGAAGCCATCAATCACATATGGTCCTCAGGATAACAGAGTCAAGGTGTCAATAGGGTCATTAGGTGGAAGGGTGAGACAGGATCCTGAGTTATCCTCAGGGAAGGAAGAAGAGAAAAACGAGGCCAAGTGTGATGACACTTTAGTGGGAGTGGTTCATTTGAATGATAGAAAAAATAGATTAGATGTAGGATCAGGTAGCTTGGGTCCTAGTTTTTACAACAAAAGCGAGGATGGAGAGTTTGCTCAGTGGTTGAGAGATTATCCTGAGTCAGGTTGTGACGCCATGATGATTTCTCATCACAAAATTTTCGAGAAGGAGGTGATCAATTCACAGCGAGAAGAGTATCTGTTGCTAGAACCATGTGAGGTTCTTATGGAGGAAGAGTGGATACATGGAGGTCTCACTCCATGGTTGGACGAGTTGGATATTACTGAGGTGGATTCGGTGCATGTTGATGGAACTCAAGAGGAGGAGACTACTGTGAAAAATGCGAAGTTGGAGGAACCCTTGCATTTCAAGACTACATCAACCGGAATTCTGGTAGGCCAAGACGTCAGGGACTATCCTCAGGTCCCTCCAGATTGGTATCAAAGCTCGGAGGAACAAACTCATGTGGCGGAAGAAGCCTGGAAATATGTGGAGGTGTCCATCAGAGGAGGAGAGCTGAAGCAAATGAAGATGGGTTCCAAGCTAGGAGAGGATGAGATACAGAAGTATGGTGAGTTGGTGGACGAATTCAGTGATACCTTTGCTTGGTCGTATAATGAGTTGAAGGGAGTACCTCGTGAAATGGTGGAGCATCGGATTTCGCTGGTCCCTGGAGCTAAGCCTATTAGACAGAAGGAAAGAAGGATGAACCCACAGTTACAGTTGTTAGTTCGAGCAGAATTGGAGAGATTACTCAAAGCTGGATTCATTAAGCCTGTAGAGATCACGGATTGGGTTTCTCCTATGGTTTTGGTCAAGAAGAAGAATGGGAAACTTAGAGTGTGTGTGGATTATAGGAAGCTGAATGCCTGTACTGAGAAGGATCACTTTCCTTTACCTTTTATCACGCTGCTTTTGGAGGAAGTTGGAGGTCATGCGAGGTACACGTTCATGGATGGATATGCTGGCTACAATCAAATTTCCATAGCTGTACAGGATGTTCATAAGACGGCCTTCACAACTCCGTGGGGAACTTTTGTATGGGTTGTTATGCCTTTCGGACTGTGCAATGCACCAGCCACATTCCAAAGGTTGGTGATGTATGTTTTCACGGATCTGTTATACAAGTCTATGACAGTTTTTGTGGACGATTTTAGCACTCAGTCAAGTGCTGGTGAGCATCTGCAGTGTGTTAGAGAAGCTCTCATTAGATGTAGGAGAATGCAGCTAGCTCTGAATCCTGAGAAGACCTTCCTAGGTGTTCAGAGAGGAGTTCTTTTGGGTTATGTTGTGAGTGAGAAGGGAAGAGAACCGGATCCTGATAAGATTGCAGTCATTGAAGGATTGGCAACTCCCACGAATGCCAAGGGTGTAGCCAAATTATTGGGACATGTAGGGTGGTATAGAGAGTTGATTCCTGACTTTGCCAAGATTGTAGTGCCTATTACTCAATTGTTGAGGAAGGAGAACAGGTTTGAGTGGACATATGCTTGTCAAGAAGCTTTTGAAGAATTGAAGTCCAGGTTGAGTACTTATCCGGTGTTGAGGCCTCCTGACTGGAGCATGCCTTTTCACGTTTTCTGTGATGCAAGTAGTGTAGCAGTGGGTAGTGCGTTGTGTCAGTCTACAGGAGAGAAGGGGAAGGACTTGCCAATTGCTTATGCCAGTAGGCAGTTGAATTCAGCGGAGAGAAACTATTCTACGACCGAGAGGGAGTGCTTGGCCATGGTTTTTTCTGTCAAGAAGTTTAGACATTATCTGATCTGTAATCCAGTCGTTTTTTTTCGTTGATCATATGGCAATCAAATATCTGGTGAACAAGGCGGAGCTTAGTGGAAGATTGGCCAGGTGGGTTTTATTGCTGGAGGAATTTGACTACACGGTGGAGTATAAACCTGGTCGCATGCACTTGCAGGCCGACCATCTATCTAGGCTGTCAGAGAATGTAGGGACCAGTCCATTAGATGATAGATTGATAGATGATAGTCTTTTTGTAGTAACAGCTCAGCCAGAATGGTATGCTGGAATAGTAGAGTTTTTGACAACTCAGCAGTTGTCAGGTGATTGGACTAAGGAGGAAAGGAGGAAGGTGAGAGTCAACAGTAGACATTTTGCAGTGATTGGCCACAGATTATTTAGAAGGGGAGCTGATGGTGTTCTGAGAAGATGTGTGTCAGAAGTGGAGGTTCCCGCAATTTTAGAGGCTTGCCACGACAGTGCTTGTGGAGGACATTTCTCTGGCCAACTTACAGGTCAGAAAATACTTAGAGCGGGATACTTCTGGCCTAGGTTGTTTAGGGACTCTCATGAATATGTGAAGCGCTGTGATGCCTGTCAGAGGTATGCTAGGAATGACCTTCGAATGGAGATGCCTCTACACGTTTCACAGTTTTCTGTTGGAAAGAGCTCGCGACGCTCGTTCCAACGCGACCAAGAACTCTTCAAACGGATAAGGCGTCACTGAGTTATGATCGTCGAAAGCGGCGGATAGGGTATGACAACATCGAACCGGAAGACATCGAACCGGCGAACATCGTGCCGGCGCCTTCGGCGATAACAGGTAACAGACCTTCGGCAAAGGGTAAAACAGGCATAACTTTCTCAATTCATAACGGTTTGACCCAGTTAGGGTCTCGTTGGAAAGAGCTCGACCTGGTCGTTCCAACGAGCCCACGAACTTGTGAAACGGAGCTAGGATCTGTGAGTGATGGGTGTCGGGAGTGACTGTTATGGATAAGCAAAGGTGTGGTCGTGCGTCTTCGGCGGGTGGATGCCTTCGGCGGTGCGCGGAAGAGGATTCCCTCCGGCGGAGATCGGGTGGTCACGAATGTAGAATGTGCAGGTGTGGCAGCGGCGGCGGCGTGAAGTCAAGTGGAGGAGGCAAGACGACGGTGCATGTAGTCGCGCAAGGGGAGGAGGCTGCTACCCATCATTGCGAGTGTTGCATTTCAGGCGGGCTGTGGGTGTCTCGGCCTTGGACTTCGAAGTGGGGAGTTCGGCCTGGTAACTGAGAGCTTGTGGTGTACCAGGGTGTGGAGACGGAAGTGGTATCGGTCGTAGGATAGAGTGTGGTGTGAGTGATTTTTCGCAGGGAAGTGGTGAGAATTAGGAGGGGAGTGTGGAGAGTTCGAAGTAGGAGAAAGCAGACTCTCGTGGGTGGAGAGTCGTATCTGAGAGTGAAGTTGAAGTGGAATCTGAGATTGAAGTGTAAAATCTGTGAGTGGGAGCTGAGATCAGAGTGGAAGATCTGAGAATGGGAGCTGAGAGTGAAGTGAAATCTGAGACTGAAATCTGACAGTCGGAATCTGAATTTGAAACTGGAAAGGGAGAGTTGAATCTGAGAGAGGAATCTGGTGGGGTCTGAAGGTGGAAGCTGAGAAATCGATGCTGAAATCTGAGTAGAAATTGGGAGTGGGATTGGGATCTAGGAAAGCCCACTGCGGCTGTAGTATTGAGGAAGTCACCCAGAGTTGGGTTAGATCTTTATGTAACAAAGAGCTTGTCTGATGCTCTTGTGAAAATAGTACGCAGCAGGTGTTAGTTTCAGTTTTGGACCATTTGTCTGTGGAAGAGCAAGTGTTTATCATCTCATTGTCTTGAATACACTGTGAGTACATGGCTTGTGATCAGAGAAGTTAGATTATGGGAGTTCGAACCCCCACCTGGACTACAAACGCTGAAGGGTGGGAAGGTTCGGCTCACAGAGCTCATTAGTGTTATAGCGTTGTCGTCAAACCCATGAGCTGCACTCCAGAGGAAAAAAAAATTCAAGACTGCCGTCACTTATGCTTGAGAGTTGCTTCATTTGTAATAGTTGCTAGCTGTGGCATTCACCCTAGATAGCAGCCACAACCAGATGCACAACCCAGCGGCTTCAAAGAGGTCCAACAATACAAACATGACCAACGAGGTTCCGATAGCTCTTTGTGAGCACAAGCAAAGGCATCCATAGCTGACGCAAGAAGACCTGATTAAGTGGCTTTAAGAAACGCATAAAGTTTCTGTCAGTCAGGGAACAATTTCTCTAACTCTCACAGTTTAATTGAAATCCTTGCCAAGAAGAAGGATGTGAATTGAGCAGCAAAGCGACAGCGGATTGTGAAATACCCACTAATGGAGATAGCTCTCATCAAAAAGAAGGCTACGTACTTCCTTGCCGAGCTCTACCCTGGCTACGGAGCCTTTTAGTTCTCAAATGGATGGCTAGAGGCATTCATGAATCGCCATACCATCAAGTACTACCATCTCTTTGAAATGTCTGAAATCGTCAACATGGTTATGATTGAAGAAAGCTTGCCGCATATTCATTTAACTCTGGATTAGTATGAGTGACGTGACATCTACAACATGGATGAAACTTGATTGTTTTACAAAATGTAGGTAAAATTAGCATGATATTGTATGCTCACTGCTGAATCATTGACTTACTTTCACTAACATATGATATCTCAACAGGCGGACAATTCCTTGGCCACAAAGCAATTTGAAGGACGCAAACAAAACAAGTAGCATTTCACGCTGGCTATGTGTTGCAATGCTGACGGCTCAGACATGCTTCCACTTCTTGTCATTGGCAAATACAAAAACCCTTGCTATTTCAAAAATATCATTCGAGACAAATTTGGATGCAAGTACCAAAGCAACTTGAAGGCTTGGATGACACAAGTCATCTTTCTCGAGTGAGTGAAAGAGTTTGATGCACGGATGACAGGGCGTAATGTTCTTTTGATTATGAACAACTGCAGCACACATATCCTGTTAATGCAGCTTGCATCTGTTGTTACACTCCGCAACACAACCGTATTTTCTTTTTCATCAAACATGACCTCGAAGATTCAACCTTGCGACACAAGAATTATCCAAAACCTCAAGGCTTACTATCGGCGCCGTTTCAATCATCTTCTCAATCAACGCCCTCACGACAAGGTAGCCGATCCCAAGAAAGATCGACGTCTTTGAGGCTATGCGCATTGCTGTTTCCAGCCTGGAGCATGGATTTGAAGCCAAAAACAATCCGCAACTGCTTTCGCCATTGCCGAATTTGCACCAGCAATGCTGATGTGACACCAGTCCTGGAACAGTCGCTTATTGGTCTTGATGTGATCAAGGACCTTGAAGAGCAGGTTCAAGAGCTTTGGTACCGGAACCCAATGGATTTCTGCAATCTCATTGACTATCCTGTTGAATGCGAAGTTGCTTATGTTCCGACCAACAAGAAATTGTGCAAGATCTCTCCACCAATCCTGTGCCGTAAGATGAGGTGGAGGCCAACGACAATCAAGAATATATTCCTCTGAAGACAACTGAAGCACTGCAATGTGCAAGTTTGTTGCAGCAATTCTTGATGCAGCAAGAGATCATCGATCATGATATGTGTAATAACCCACTAAAGGCTAAAACTGCAATATAGTGGTAGAAAGGTCGAACCCACAGGGACAGAGGAACACACAGGGTACAAAGTGTCACGTTTAACAGACTATTGAGGAATTTGAATTCTCAGGCGACTGTCACTCCCAGAAATACTGCAAGTGTCCACTCGGAGCGCACTCGGAGGTCGCACAGTGCAGCGTAACACACACACACACACACACACCTGAAACTACAGAAACACAACCCAGAGATCCGTTAGGACCTCTACTTCAAGATTTCAGGGGGAAGGTCTCTCAAGAGTACACTCAGCGAAGCTGCGGGTAGTGACTCCCAACTCCGGCTTTTACAACACTTCCACTAGCTTGCTACTAGCGTAGGAAACCCGGTTTGGACTGCCTACTTCGGATCGAAGTCACTCATACGCGGTGAACAACACTCTCAACTCACAAACCGAGATACAGGAGAACACAGGTCCGCACTGAACGGACTCACTAAGAAACATTCCAGTAACACACCATAACAGTCTATTGAAGAGTTTGAATTCTTAGGCACTTGTCATTCCCATAAATACTACAGGGTTACCTGAAGGCACCTGCTGCAGCGTAACCTGAATTTACAACCAAGGCTTGCACGAAGTAGCAAAACTTCACTTTGGCATTCAGGGGAAAAATCCCGAAGGAGTACAATCAGGAACAAACACTCGAAGGTGTAGGGGCGAAACTATTCAAGTATCTAACTAGTCACTGGCTCTGAGCATCGGCAATCACCCGCAGGTGTAGATCCGAACTACTTAAGTCTCTAACCAATGTACTAGCTCTGAACATTCGGCCGAAGGCCTTCAGCTACACAATGCGGATCGCTAAGGTGTAGCTCCTCGTGCGTGGTGACAGAACTAAGGACACAAACACGCAGAGAAAATGAGTTCCAGATCTGCACTTCCGAAATTGGGAAAGAACCCAAGGCAAGACGCCTTGAACTACTTTACACCTTCTAAGTCCTAACTAGCACTACACTGCACTACGCTACATGCCGGCAGGGAACCACGCTACACTACACTCCGCGGAACCTGTGCTCCGCCTCCTGCGCGACGGACTGCCGCGCACTAACTCCCTACCCTGCCAGTCTTCAGCTCGACTGCGCAGTCCCAAACGTTGCAACGCCGCGGACACCTCCGCCTCGAGGGTGGACATGGTATCCCGCGCCTTTGACAGAAAAGAGTCTAACTTCTTCGCCACCCGCCGCCGACTCCTGCTGTCACCAGACAACAACCCGGCTACATGAAGCTCCAACTCACGCAGTGTGAGTTTCTCCTGCGCCGCCACCTCCCAGTGGGTGTAGCCCTTGAGACAGTGGGCGACTCGCCTCGCCATCTCCTCCTTCGTGGGATCTGCCTCTCGCCTGCGATCATCTTCAATTACTACTAACTGCGATTCGGCCTCCGCACGCTGGGCTCTCAACTCCCCGCACTCCGACTGCAGCCTGCGGATTAAATCCTCATCCGCCTGTCGTGCGAGCTGACACTCCGCCAACAACTGCGTCTGTCGCATGAACTCCTCTAACAGAACCTGATTATGAGTTTTCTTAGAAATTAGTTCTTCCGTGGTCTTCACCACATCCCTGGTGAGCTCTTCCAGTCTCGCCTGCTTCAATGCGTCATAGTGGGTGTGCGACTTCCGCACGACATTATACTGTCCCCACAAACACGCATGCTTCTCCCGTAAATCCTTAAGTTCCCGATCCACCCTAGCTAGTAGCTTGCTGGTGTGGACTTTAGTGGGAGTCCGCCTGCGCACTAACTCGATGTAGGACCCCGGCTGGAGTGGATCGACGTATTTATCAAATTTGCGATCCAAGTACCTCAGCAGAGGTATTACCTGCTTAGAGAGCGCCGCCGCCGGCGCTCCAACAATTATTCCTCCTCTTCTTCGGTATCTCCCGATCCCGACATTGCTTCTGTGGAGCCTCCTTCGTCATCATCCGAGGGAAGGATTTCGGTCGCCATTGATTGCGTTGGCGACTGGCCCGAGTGGGGCTGCGAGTGGTGTACGGGTGCTGCCGCCGAAGGCACTCCTGCAGCTTCGCTGCTCCCCGCTAAAATGTCCAAGGCGGTGGATGAATGTGGCCGTGCTACATCCCCATCATCCGCCTGCCGCTCGTCGACCGTGTCCTCTTCGCCGCCGCCGTCCGCCGCCGAAGGCGATTGAGCGGAATGTGTCTATGCGGGTTGTAATTGCGCATCGCGCACCCGAATTTCGTCCCGCGGACAGACAATCCGCTCCTCCGTTAGGTCCTGCGTGAAGGCTGCGTCTGGCCTGCGCGTAGGCGCAAGTACCGGCGCCTGATCCGCCGCAGGCGCAGCATCGAAGGTGTCTATCGCCGAAGGCGACAAAGCCGAAGGCCGCCCGCCCGATGTACCTGGCCCCGAAGGCCCTACCACCGAAGGCACATCTGCCGGCGGATTACCCGCCGAAGGTGCGGTCTCCGCACACTCCCTGCTCAGAACTCGTTGGCCCGAAGGCCCTGGCGCCAAAGGCACAAATTGCGGCGCGTTATACGTCGGAGGGTCTGGTCCCGAAGGCCCTTGACCCGAAGGCGGATCTTCCGCCGGCTCCTTCCCATTCCTACGTTGTATCGGGGGTGAATCCTGCCTACTCGTAGGCGGCCGCCTGTGCGTAGGCGAACTTTCTCTGCCTACGCGTAGGCGGAGGTCCACGTCCGCTTGAGGTCGCCTATCCGCTGGAAATCGCCTGTGCGTAGGCGGAACACTCGTCCGCATCGCACGTGGTAATTCCGGAGGCCCTTGGCCCGAAGGCCGCCTCTCTACACCACGCTACACCGTCGGAGGTGTAGCGTGGTCCGCCGCTCCTGTGGACGTCCGCGCTCTCTCCATCCTCTCCGGTGACGCACTTCCCTTCTCCGTGGCGATCGTCGCCGTGTCCGCGCTGCTGGCTGGTAACACAAGCATGCGCCCCTTCTGCTTCGGCCGGCTGCACACTTCGTGTAGTGGCCGCTGTCGTATGGGAGCAGTGGGTTCTCGATGCTGCTCCTCCTCTGACTCCTCTCTCCATCGCCGCTTCCGCGGCACTCTTGCTGCGGGTATGCTTCTTCCCTTGTCCCTCCTCGTCGGCGGAGTAGAAGCTGGTGAATCCTCTGCATCGGTGTCGACCTCGTTATCCCGCACATACTTCCCGGGATGGTCGACGGACAATGGCGGAAAGCGAGCGAGCTCCGCTGCGGTCAGACAGTTCCTCTGCCGATAGAAGTTTATCAAGAAAGGGGAGAGGTGATTGAGAGTTCCCCCCTTCTCCTCGAATGCGTGCTGTCGCATCACTCTGTGCAGGATGCTCGCCCAGTGAACTGGAGCTCCCTCCAAGATGAGCTCCACAAAAGAAACCTGCCACAAGGTGATGTATGAGGTGCGGTGTGGCTGCAGCAATTGCAGCAGCGCTGCCACTAAAGTTTGGCGAAAGCGATCTTTGTAGTCGCGAGTCTTGTACCCATTCTTGGTAGACCTCTCCCGTTTGAACAATTCCACAAATTGCGCCTCGTCCTGCTTCGACACCTTGACGCTCTCACTATCAAAGAGGAGGTACCCGTCGATGCCGGCACATCTCCCCAATGCCTGCGCCCAATCCTGGACGGTCCACCGATCTACATGCGGACGCAATCCGCGCGTAGGTGGTCGCTGTGGCTCCAGCCATTCGCGCACCATGTCTACGCAAATGTAATTCCATCCCCACAGCAAGAAATCAAGCTTTTTTGCAATCAGCCGCTCCTCGAAGGCACGCAACCCGTTCTGTGGAAGCCGGAGCGGCAGCATCCGCAATCTGTTCAATCTCGACATCGCGTTCTTGAAATTAGCTTGCTCGCCAACTCTCTCTCTGCTCCGCTCGAGCTTCTTGCTCCCTCTGCAAATTCTAATCTCCCTCAATTCCAAATCGCGCGCACTCAATTCTCTCTCTCTCAACAAGTAATCCTCCGCGCGGCGATGTTTAGAGTGTTTAACAGCTAGCAGGTGGACGCGCGCAGCTCGCACTAGAGAATGAAATCGCGAATTCAAGAATGGGGCGTCCTCCGTCTCCTGGTCGAAGGTCATGGTCGGCTCTCGGTCGTGAGGGTCGAATCGCTTGATGGCCGCGCCGGCTCCGCGCTATAACGGCCTCCTCTCTCACGCACGGCTTCACGCTCCGCCGACGCCGACTTAACTCACACGCTCGAATTGGCAATTTGAAATCCGCTAGCGTACTACGCAGCGGACATGGGTGCGCAGCGCCGAAGGCGGATTTCTCGCCTTGCGCGCTACACTCGTTCGTACCACTCTTCGGCCAATCCCCCTATGCCGAAGGCGATCGTCCGCGCATCGGACAAAAGTTGAACTCCCTTCTGCGTAGGCGGAATCCCCGGCGGAATCTCCGCCGGAGCGGAACTTCATCTGCCTGTGCGTAGGCGCTCGCCTACGCGTAGGCGAGTTTCGTCCGCCTACCAGATGTTTGTCCGCGCTACTGCGCTGGCGCGGAAGGCGTTGACCGCGGTCAACAGGCTCCGTCCAGCCTGTCCATTTCTCGCCTCTCCGTCGGCGCTCTCTCGCCGTAACTCCGTCCGACCGAAGGCGCACTCATCCGTCCCGTCCGTACAATCCGTACGGTCCGTACGGATTTTGCTACTCCGGTGGGTACTCGCCCGTCCGCGCTGCTGCGCTGGCGCGGAAGGCGCCGTACAATTCATAACCCCGAAGGCGCATTTCTAGGGCCGAAGGCGGATTTCCCGCCGACGCCGAAGCGCCTGTGCGTATGCGGTCTTCGCTCGTCCGCCTGGGCAGAGGTTTCCTCGCCTACGAGTAGGCGACATTCGCGGCGGACATCGCGCCGACGTCAAACCCTATTTCGCCTACGCGTAGGCGAACTGCCTTCGTCCGCGCATAGGACAAACTTTCCTCGCCTACTTGTAGGCGAGAAGCTAAGTATCTTGCGACCTTCATAACTCCCGGAGTCCTCATCCATTCGTGGCGTTCTTGGGCTCGTTAGAATCAGCGCATCGAGCTCTTTCCAACAAGACCCTAAACAAGTCGAGGCGTTTGGGAATTGACCAAAATCTGAAGGATTCCTCTAGCGCCGAAGGCGGATTTTGCGCCTTGCGCCGAAGGGGTTATTCCTTCAGGGCCCGCATGTAGGGTGGTGTCCGTCTCCGACGTTGCACCCAACTCCTGAATTCTACGAGTTCTCTCGAGAATCTCTGCGATCTTCCGATTTCACTCTGTTTTGATGCACCGAAGGCTATTTACACTGCTGCCGCGGTACAGTTTTCCAAAAATGTTTTAATTTCCTCAAAAATACCAAAAGTGGGGTACCACATTTTGGCAGGGAGTGGAGCGGCGGCCGCGGCAGCAGAAGCCACGCAACCCAACTCCCGGGAGTCGCCGGGAAATTCTGTGGCGACCGAGATCCTCAATTCGGAGGATGACGAGGATGAGTCGAGCTCGGAGGAGCAGGAAGAGGAGTTGTAATAACCCACCAAAGGCTAAAACTGCAGTATGGTGGTAAAAAGATCGAACCCACAGGGACAGAGGCAACACACAGAGTAAAAAGTGTCACGTTTAACAGACTTTTGTAGAGTTTGAATTCTCAGGCGACCGTCACTCCCAGAAATACTGCAGTGCTCGACTCGGAGGCCACTTGGAGGATGCTCGACTCGGAGGATGCTCGGAGGATGCACAGTGCAGCGTAGTCACTCAACACACACACACACACACACCTGAAACTGGAAAAGCGCAACTCGGAGGTCGGTCAGGACCTCCGCTTAGGATTTCAGGGGGAAAGTATCTCAAAAGTTCACTCAGAGGCTCTGCAGGTAGTGACTCCCACTCCGGCTTTTACAGCCCTTCCGCCAGGAACTAGCGTAGGGAACCCGGACTGGACTTCCCACTTCGGAACAAAGTCCCTTATACGCCGTGGACGTCACCCTCGACTCACACCAAGCGCATAGAGTACAGGCCCGGCTGAGAACTTAACTAAGACACAATCCAGTAACACACACACACAACCTGAATTGCAAACCAAGGCTTACACGAAGTAATAAAACTTCACTTTGGCATTCAAGGGAAACTTCCCGTAGGAGTACAATCAGGATATGTCACTCGAAGGAGTAAGGGGGAACTGTTCAAGTATCTAACTCGCAACCGGCTCTGAGCATCAGAAATCACCCGCAGGTGCAGATCCGCACTACTCAAGTCTCTAACCGGGAACTAGCTCTTAACATTCAGCCGAAGGCCTTCAACTACAACATACGGTAACTTCGCTATGCTGCAGCTTCTCTACGTGGTGCCAAGACCAAATGCACAAACACGCCAAGAAAGTGAGTTCCTGATCTGCACTTCCGAAACTGGAAGAGTCCCAAGGCTAAACGCCTTGATCTACTTTATACCCTCTAAGGTCCTAACTAACACTACGCTATCTTATCTGCTACTCGCAACACCTGCACGAAACCAAACTACGCTACTGCACTCTGCAGATCCGGTGCTGCGCCTCCTGCGCGCCGGACTGCCTCGCTTTCTATCTCTACCTTGCCAATCTTCCGACCGGCTGCGTGTGAGCCAAACCTTTCCACCCTTCAGCGTTTGTAGTCCGGGTGGGGGTTCGAACTCCCATAATCTAACTTCCCTGATCGCAAGCCATGTGCTCAAAGTGTATCCAAGACAACAAGATCATAAACACTTGCTCGTTCACAGACAATTTATCCAGAACGGAGAATGATAACTTGATGTCTGCTATCTCCACAAGGGCAGCAGACAAACTCTTTGTTACATAAAGATCTAACTCAACTCTGGGTGACTTTTTCAACACCACAGCCGCTGTGGTCTATCCTAGATCCCAGTCCCACTCCCAATTCCTACTCAGACCTCAGTGTCGATTTCTCAGCTTCCACCTTCAGACCCCACCAGATTCCTCTCTCAGATTCAACTTTGCCTTTTCAGTGTCAAATTCAGATTCCGACTGTCAGATCTCAGTCTCAGATTTCACTTCACTCTAAGCTCCCATTCTCAGATCTTCCACTCTGATCTCAGATCCCACTCACAGATGTTACACTTCAATCTCAGATCCCACTCAAATTTCACTCTCTGATACGACTCTCCACCCACGAGAGTTTGCTTCCTCCTACTTCGAACTCTCCACACTCCCCTCCTAATTCTCACCACTTCCGTCTCCACACACGCACACCACCCGCTCTCCGTTCCCAGGCCGAACTCCCCACTTCGAAGTTCAAGGCCGAGACACACACAGCCCGCCTGAAATGCAACACTCGCAATGATGGGTTAGCTGCCTACTCCCCTTGCGCGACTACATGCACCGTCGTCTTGCCTTCCCCACTTGACTTCACGCCGCCGCCGCTGCCACACCTGCACGTTCAACATTCCTGACCACCCGATCTCCGCCGGAGGGAATCCTCTTCCGCGCACCGCCGAAGGCATCCACCCGCCGAAGACACACGACCACACCTTTGCTTATCCATAACAGTCACTCCCGACACCCATAACTCACAGATCCTAGCTCCGTTTCACAAGTTCGTGGGCTCGTTGGAACGACCAGGTCGAGCTCTTTCCAACGAGACCCTAACTGGGTCAAACCGTTATGAATTGAGAAAGTTATGCCTGTTTTACCCTTCACCGAAGGCCTGTTACCTGTTATCACCGAAGGCGCCGGCACGATGTTCGCCAGTTCGATGTCTTCCGGTTTGATGTCTTCCGGTTCGATGTTGTCCTACCCTATCCGCCGCTTTCGACGCTCATAACTCAGTGACGCCTTATCCGTTTTAAGAGTTCTTGGTCTCGTTGGAACGAGCGTCGCGAGTTCTTTCCAACAGGACCCTAATCAAATCAAACCGTTAACAAATGAAAAAGATATGCCGAGTTTACTGTTTCGCCGATGGCCCTTGCACGATGTTCACCGGCTCAGAGTTCGCCGACCCCGAGTTCGCCAAACCTGCTCGCAGTTGTCGCAAAGTCGTCCGAAGCCGGAGATGTTCGCAGCCGGAGACGTCCGGAGCCGAAGACGTTCGCAGCCGGAGACGTTCGTAGCCGGACTTGCCTCAACCCTTCCCATCAGTAACTTCCGACACTCACAACTCAGTGATTCCTCATCCGTTTGAAGAGTTCTTGGTCTCGTTGGAACGAACGTTGCGAGCTCTTTCCAAGGAGACACTAACTGAGTCAAGGCGTCACACATAGAAAACGTTACGAGGGTTTCACTGTTTCGCCGAAGGCCTTTCCCCGAAGGAACTTCACCGAAGGCTCTTCGCCGGAGACCTTGCCCTGAAAGCCCCGTTCCGGACCTTTGCCTACTAGCTATTACACCAACTCCTAATCTTACCAAAACTTCCAGAAAACTCCGAGCATAATTTTGCAAGAGCTTAAATCTAAAACTTTAACTCTCACAAGGTTAAAAAGACATGTGAGCACAGTTTTGTGCTCACACTGCGCAACCCCAGTCGCCGAAGGGCTGCAGTCACTTCCGACTCTAAGTGCGCCATAGTGTCGCGCGCACCCGACAAGAAGGCTTCTAATGTCCTTCCTACTCGCCGCCGACTCCGACTGTCACCCTCCGTCAATGCCGCCGCCCGAAGCTCAAACTCCCTGAGTGTGATCTTCTCTTGAGCTGCCACCTCCCAATGGGCGTATCCTTTTAGACAGTGAGTCACCCGCGTCGCCAACTCTTCTCGCGTCCGGCAGCTGCCTTCCACCTCTGCTAGCTGCATTTCCGCATCTGCGCATCTGCGCCCTCAAATCCGCGCACTCGGATTGCAAGTTGCGCAACAACTCCTCATCCTCCTTGCGTGTACTTTGACTTTCTTCTAATGCGCGCTTCTGGCGCGCAAGCTCCTCTGTTAAGATGCGGTTTTGTCTCCGCTCTTCCTGCAATTCCGACTCGATCTTTGCCCGCATTAGCTCAGCATCTGCCTGGGCTTTCGTCGCCGCATCCTCCCTCTGTTGTTGCAGGGTTTGGTGTAGCCTCTGCGTGATCGCCAGGTGCTGTCGGAGGGCAGTATACCTATCGTGCAATGTTTGGCACCTAGAGGCCCAAGTGGCCACCTTGCTCCTCGTCCTGCGCTTGACAGTCTCCACGTAAGACTGCGGTTTTCCGGAACCCGAGTACTTGGATGTCTTGCGATCCAAATATCGCAGGAGTGGAACTATCTGCTCGCACAATACCCCTGTTGGCGTCTTCTGCACAGAGTCCGCTTCTTGCTCTTCCGAACTCGTCTCATCCTCCGTTTTGAGGATTTCAGTCGCCATCAAATCTCTTGGTGACTCCCTGGAACTGTGGCGCGCGGCAGCTTCCGCCGCGACTGCCGCGCCACTTCCTGCTAAAATATCCAATGCAGTGGGGGATCCCACTGCCTGAGCCCCTGTTCCGGCTCGATCTTCGGTTCTCAAAGGGGTCGGCGCCGCAGTGACTTTTGTCACCTTTGCACCGCCCGCTTCTGCTGCCTGCTCTTCCGGCGCGATCTGCGCGGAAGGTGTCTTTGCCGGAGGTGTGTCCGCCGAAGGCGCCCGCACAATGGTCGCCGGCCCTGTCCGTCTCGCAGTCGGCGAATCTGGCCGACTCTCAGTTGACCGACTCGCAGTCGGTCGACTAGCAGTTGTCCGACTGGCAGTCGGATCTACCCTGCGCGTCTTCACTCCACTTGGCCTGCTTGTTGGCGGCGTTCTCCCAGAAGCGCCTTCCGCCGAAGACGACCCTCTGAGGGTTGTTGGCTCGTCACCCAAACTCCCTTCTGCTTCCGGCCTGCTATCCGGTTCAACGCGCTGCTCAGTTGGCCTTCCTTCCGTTGGCCGACCTTCAGTCGCCCGACTTGGAGTCGGCCGACTGTCAGTCCGCCTGTCTTCTTCTGAAGGCATCGGTGCCTTCTGCGCAGAGGTGTTCGCCGACTTCCCCAGAATCTGCGCGATTATCTCCTCCTGCGTGGGCAGGATACTCCGCCGGACCAGAGTATGCCCGGTCTCCTTAGTACTAGTTGGCACTTTGCGTGCCCTCTGTTTCGGCCGGCTGTGAGGCTCGTTGGTTGGCCGACTCCGAGTCGGCGCAGCGGGAGCTTCCGGCTGCCTGTCCTCAGGTCTCTCATCCCATTTCCGCTTTCGCGGAGCGCGCTCACTTCGACGCTCTTCTGCTGCTCTTGCTGGAGGCGGAGCCGGAGTTGGACTGGCAGGTGCCTCGTCCGGATCCGTGTCCACTTCGGCCTCCCGCAAGTATCTACCTGGATAACTCCGGGTCAGCAGCGGAAACCGTGTCCGCTCTGAATTTGTCAAACATCCCATCGCCCGATAAAACACAATCAGGTAAGGCGAAAGATGATTGAGGGTTCCTTCTCTCTCTTCTTGCGCATGTTGGCGCGTCACCTTCCACAGGAGCCGTGCCCAATGAACTTGAGCTCCTGACAACACTAGCTCCACAAATCTTACTTGCCAACCATGCATGTAAGCGGTCTTGGTCGGCTGCAATATCTGCAGCAATGCAGTCGCGACATTTCTCCGCAATCGATCTTTGTAATCCCGTGTCCGGAAACCGTTCTTGGGATGCCTGGCAACTTTGAAAAGATCATTGTAGGAGATTTCTTCCTCCTTGGACACCTTCACGCTATCGGCCTCGAAGAGGAGAAACCCTTCCTCGCCGGCACACCTTCCTAACACCTGCGCCCAATCACAAATGTCCCACCTCTCTGGATGTGGGCGGAATCCGCGCAAGGGCTTGTGTCTCTCCTGCAAATACTCGCGCACCATCTCCGGACATGTCCAGTTCCATCCCCATAGGAGGAAATCGAGCTTCAGCCTTGTTAGCACATCTTGGAATGCTTTCAGACCGATCTGCGGCACTCTTAGTGGAGACACTCGCAGCTGGGGGACCTTCGACATTGCGTTTCCTGCACACACAAACGTTCTTCCTTCCGCTTGCTCTCTCACAATCGCCGCTGCGCGTCGGCCGCTCAGACACTGACTGCAATCGCTCTCTCTTCTCTTGCGCGCTCAAGTTTGCTACTCGCAAATTCTCTGCAAGGTCTGTCAAGATCCTCGCGCAACTCGTCTCCGCACTCTCTCCTCTCACTGCAGATCTCTCCGCCCTTGCGCGTAATCTTGGAAGCTGGAAAACTCACAATCAAGAATGAGAGAATGAGACTGGAGAGCAGTCTTTTCTTCTCCGAATTCAAGATTGTCCAACGTTCTTACTGGTTACAATTACGCAGCCGGCTATACGGCCTAACGGTTCTCCCTCGCATGCTCGAATTCACGTCTCCGCACTGCGCGCATTCGCATGCGTGAATGTTGAATTCTCCCGCCGCCATCGTCTTCCAAACTCGAGTTTCGGCGCCGTCTTCCGGACTCGAGTTCGCCGCAGTGGAGCATATGCGTCGACTATATTGTCTTTTCCTAACCTGACCATCGCCGGAGGCGTATCGCCGCTGGCGTATTCCTTCTCCGTCGGCGCCTCGCTGGAGGCGCACATCAAGTCGGCGCGAATTACGCCGGCGCGTATTCGTACCACTTGTTTTGTCCGTTCTGCCCCGCCTATCGCCGACGGCGCATATCCCGCCGGCGCAAATCATGCCAGCGCACCCGCCTATCCGCGCCACGTCGGAGGCGTACATCCGGCCGACGCTTCTCTTCTATTGCGCAGCCGCCAAAGGCGCTTCCGCCTCTGAGTTGATCTCCTCCCATGAGCGCGTGTTTCCGCCGAAGGCGCATCGCCGAAGGCGTACGGGAGTCCTTTCCGACGGTGAACCCTAGCGCGAACGGCGCATGTCCGGATGCGAGTTTTCCGATGCTCATAACTTCTTCGTTCATGATCCATCTCCGGCGCTCTTGGGCTCGTTAGAACGAGCGTCCCGAGCTCTTTCCAATGCAACCTCAACCAACTGGAACTACCGTGTATCCTGATCGTTATGAAGGTTTCCCTTCCGCGCTAGCGGCGCATCGCCGAAGGCGCACTCATGGTCGGAAGCCTTCAGAGGTCCTTGCCAGCTTCTGACGTCTTTAGCGACATCTCCTCCGGAGATGTCTGCGCCGGAAGCGTACCTTCCCTAAACGCTGGAAGCGCGTGAGTAGAGACATCTCAGCAGAGGAGATCTTGCCGAAGGCGCCGAAGACATTTGTCGCTGGTACGTCCAACTTCGTGCTTCTTCGTGACCTCGTGACGATCTCCTCAATCCACTCTATTTAACGTACCATTTCCTAACTACAGACACTGCTTCGGTACTTGTTTTCTAAAATTGTTTAAATTTTGCAAAAAAAAAAAAAAAGTGTGTTACCACAGGAGTCGGTGCAAGGCACGCCGACAAGAGTCTTGTGCGAGTGGTACGCCTGCTGAGGTACCTTGATCGACAGGTGGCGAATTATGGTGATCCCCGCCATCCTGGATCCTACGTCGAATTGGTGCGTAGACGGACGCGAATCAAAGTCAGGACCAGCAGTTTGTTGGCTTCCTTGGACGAGACAATCAAGGACTTGCGGTTGAAGAACGACGCTGTACGTGGACACCTCGCCATTTCGCAGAAGTTGCAGAAGGCAGTCAACAAGACGCGGGATGAGAAGTTCGACAAAGCGGAGAAGGAATTTGCGAAGCAGTGGGAGAAGCTCGCGGAAGATCTCGATTCTGAGCAAGCTCGAAATCGCATCTTGTCAGAGGAGCTTGTGCGACAGACACGGTTACTAGAGCAGTGCCAGAGCGCACGTCAAGCCGATGAAGAATTAATTCGTCACCTGCAATCGCAGTGCGGCAAATTGATAGCGCAGCGTGCGGAGGCAAAGATGCAGCTAGTAGAGATTAAAACAGATCGCCGGCGCGCGACAGATTGCACGCGGAAGGAGTTGGCAGAGCGAGTGAACCGCTGCCTCAAAGGTTACACTCACTAGAAAGTGGCTGCGCAGGAGAGAATCACACTGCGCGGGTTAGAGATTTGTGCGGCGGAATTGATGTCGGGTGACAGTCGGAGCCGACGGCGGGTCGCGAAGAGGTTAGACGCTTTTCTGACAAGGTCGCGAGACGCCATTGCGAACCTCGAGGCAGAGGTCACTGAGGTGCTTCGGCGGCTGGGGTTGCGCAGCAGAGCCGACGATTGGTCGGGTAGGGAGTAAGTGCGCGGTAGTACGTCGCGCAGGAGACATAGCAGATGACATGGAGTGTAGTGTAGTGTAGAGTGTTAGTTAGGATCTGAGGAGGTATAAAGTAGTTCAAGGCGTCTTGCCTTGGGATTCTTCTAGTTTCTGAAGTGCAGATCAGGAACTCATTTTCTCTGCGTGTTTGTGTCCTTAATCCTATCACCATGCAAGAGTAGCTACAGCTTGACGAAGATACCGCATTTTGTAGCTGAAGGCCTTCGGATGAATGTTCAGAGCTAGTGTACTGGTTAGATACTTGAGTAGTTTGGATCTACACCTGCGGGTGATTGCTGAATGCTCAGAGCTAGTAACTGGTTAGAAACTTGAGCAGTTCGTCCTTACACCTTCGGGTGACGGTTCCTGTTTGCACTCCTTCGGGATTTTTCCCCTAAATGCCAAAGTGAAGTTTTGTTACTTCGAGTAAATCTTGGTTGTAATTCAGGTTACGCTGTAGAAAACGCCCTCGGGGCTAGCCTCTGCAGTATTTTTGGGAATGACTAGTGCGTGAGAATTCAAACTCATCAATAGACTGTTATGGTGTGACACTGGATCTTTTCTCAGTTGAGTTTCTCAGTTCGGACCTATATTTTCTGCGCGTTTTGTGGGTTGAGTGTGTTGTTCACCGCGTGTAAGTGACTTCGGTTTGACGAAGGTTACGCATCCGAAGTAGGAAGTCCAACCCGGGTGCTCTAATCTCACAGTCAGAGTTAACAATCCGGCGTTGGGAAACACTACCCGTAGATCCTCTGAATGTACTTGTGAGAAACTTTCCCCCTGAACCTTGAGCGGAGGTCCTCATCGACCTCTTAGTTGTGCTTTTCTAGTTTCAGGTGTGTGTTAGGGTGAACTACGCTGCACTGTGCGTCCTCCGAGTGACCTACGAGTTGAGCACTTGCAGTATTTCTGGGAGTGACAGTCGACTGAGAATTCAAACTCTTCAATAGTCTGTTAAACGTGACACTCTGTACTCTGTGTGTTGCCTCTGTCCCTGTGGATTCGACCTTTTTGCTGCTCTTCTGCAGTTTTAGCCTTTGGTGGGTTATTACATGTATCCAAGTTGAAGCACAGCGTTGCAGGGGTGTTTTACAAACGTAATCCACATTTTTTGGATGCTGCAAACTTTGCTAACATTGCGTGGAACAAAATTTTTGCAGAGAGTTTGAGAAATTGCTTTAAAAATGTACATATTAGTTCTGCATTCTGGAATGCCGATCTTGGCAATGATAATGATGAAACCGTGGACAAAATTGCTCGTTTGCTCAATAATTGTGATCTCTTGAGTGGCAATTGCGATATTCACATTCGGGGTGAGATTGAGCAATGTCTAATCGATGAAAACGAAAACTAAGAGCAATTCAAAAACACTCTTCTTGAAGAGATTGAACAAGCAATGTATGCAGTACTGTAATAACCCACTAAAGGCTAAAACTACAATATAGTGGTAGAAAGGTCGAACCCACAAGGACAGAGGAACACACAAGGTACAAAGTGTCACGTTTAACAGACTATTGAGGAGTTTGAATTCTCAGGCGACTATCACTCCCAGAAATACTGCAAGTGTCCACTGGGAGCGCACTCGGAGGTCGCAAAGTGCAGCGTATAACACACACACACACACACACACCTGAAACTACACAAACACAACCCAGAGATCCGTTAGGACCTCTACTCAAGATTTCAGGGGGAAGGTCTCTCAAGAGTACACTCAGCGAAGCTGCGGGTAGGGACTCCCAACTCTGGCTTTTACAACCCTTCCGCTAGCTTTCTGCTAGTGTGGGAAACCCGGTTTGGACTGCCTACTTCGGATCGAAGTCACTCATACGCGGTGAACAACACTCTCAACTCACAAAACGCGCAGAGAACACAGGTCCGCACGGAAGGACTCACTGAGAAACATTCCAGTAACACACCATAACAGTCTATTGAAGAGTTTGGATTCTTAGGCACTTGTCATTCCCAGAAATACTACAAGGGTTACCCTAAAGGCACCTACTGCAGCGTAACCTGAATTTACAACCAAGGCTTACACGAAGTAGCAAAACTTCACTTTGGCATTCAGGGGAAAAATCCCGAAGGAGTACAATCAGAAACAACCACTCAAATGTGTGAGGGGGAAAATGTTCAAGTATCTAACTCGTCACTGGCTCTTAGCATCGGCAATCACCCGCAGGTGTAGATCCAAACTACTCAAGTCTTTAACCAATGTACTAGCTCTGAACATTCGGCCGAAGGCCTTCAGCTACACGATGCGGATCGCTAAGGTGTAGCTCCTCTTGCGTGGTGACAGAACTATGGACACAAACACGCAGAGAAAATGAGTTCCTTATCTGCACTTCCGGTGTTGGGAAAGATCCCAAGGCAAGACGCCTTGAACTACTTTATACCTTCTAAGTCCTAACTAGCACTACACTGCACTACGCTACACGCCGGCACGGAACCACGCTTCACTACACTCCGCGGAACCTGTGCTTCGCCTCCTGCGCGACGGACTGCCGCGCTCTAACTCTCTACCCTGCCAGTCTTCAGCTCGACTGCGCAGTCCCAATCGCCGCAACACCGCGGAAACCTCCGTCTCAAGGGTGGACATGGTGTCCCGCGCCTTCGATAGAAAAGAGTCCAACTTCTTCGCTACTCGCCGCCGACTCCGACTGTCACCCGCCAACAACCCGGCTGCACGAAGCTCTAACTCACGCAGTGTGAGTTTCTCCTGCGCCGCCACTTCCCAGTGGCCGTAGCCCTTGAGACAGTGGGCGACTCGCCTCGCCATCTCTTCCTTCGTGCGATCTGCCTCTCGCCGGCGATCGTCTTCAATTACTACCAACTGCGATTCGGCCTCCGCACGTTGTGCTCTCAATTCTCCGCACTCCGACTGCAGCCTGCGGATTAATTCCTCATCCGCCTGTCGTGCGAGCTGACATTGCTCCAACAACCGCGTCTGTCGCACTAGCTCCTCTGACAGCACTTGATTCTGAGTCTTCTCAGAAATCAGTGCTTCCGTGGCCTTCACCAGATCCTTGGTGAGCTCTTCCAGTCTCCCATTCTTCACCTTGTCGTAGTGGATGTACGTTCTCCGAACGAGATTGTATTGACCCCACAAGCATTCATGCTTCTCCTGCAGTTCCTTAAGTTCCCGGTCTATCCGAGCTAGCAACTTGCTGGTGTGGACTTTAGTGCGAGTTCGCCTGCGCACTAATTCGACGTAGGACCCAGGCTGGCGAGGATCCGCGTACTTATCCATCTTGCGATCCAAGTACCTCAGCAGAGGTACTACCTGCTCACAGAGCGCCGCCGCCGGCGCACCAACTATTTCTTCCTCCTCCTCCTTGGTGTCTCCCGATCCCGACACTGGTTCCGTGGATCCTCCTTCGTCATCATCCGAAGGGAGGATTTTGGTCGCCATTGATTGCGTTGGCGACTGGCTTGAGTGGGGCTGCGAGTGGTCTGCGTATTCTGCCGCCGATGGCGCTTCTGCAGCCTCGCTGCTCCCTGCTAAAATGTCCAAGGCGGTGGGTGTAATAACCCACTAAAGGCTAAAACTGCAATATAGTGGTAGAAAGGTCGAACCCACAGGGACAGAGGAACACACAGGGTACAAAGTGTCATGTTTAACAGACTATTGAGGAGTTTGAATTCTCAGGCGACTGTCACTCCCAAAAATACTGCAAGTGTCCACTCGGAGCGCACTCGGAGGTCGCACAGTGCAGCGTAACACACACACACACACACACACACACCTGAAACTACAGAAACACAACCCAGAGATCCGTGAGGACCTCTACTTCAAGATTTCAGGGGGAAAGTCTCTCAAGGGTACACTCAGCGAAGCTGCGGGTAGTGACTTCCAACTCCGGCTTTTACAACACTTCCACTAGCTTGCTGCTAGCGTAGGAAACCCGGTTTGGACTACCTACTTCGGATCGAAGCCACTCATACGCGGTGAACAACACTCTCAACTCACAAAACGCGCAGAGGACACAGGTCTGCACTGAAGGACTCACTGAGAAACATTTCAGTAACACAACAACAGTCTATTGAAGAGTTTGAATTCTCAGGCACTTGTCATTACCAGAAATACTACAGGGGTTACCCCGAAGGCACCTGCTGCAGCGTAACCTGAATTTACAACCAAGGCTTACACGAAGTAGCAAAACTTCACTTTGGCATTCAGGGGAAAAATCCCAAAGGAGTACAATCAGGAACAAACACTCGAAGGTGTAGGGGCGAAACTATTCAAGTATCTAACTAGTCACTGGCTCTGAGCATCGGCAGTCACCCGTAGGTGTAGATCCGAACTACTCAAGTCTCTAACCAATGTACTAGCTCTGAACATTCGGCCGAAGACCTTCAGCTACAAAATGCGGAACGCCAAGTGGTAGCTCCCCTTGCGTGGTGACAGAACTAAGGACACAAACACGCAGGGAAAATGAGTTCCTGATCTGCACTTCCGAAATTGGGAAAGAACCCAAGGCAAAACGCCTTGAACTATTTTATACCTTCTAAGTCCTAACTAGCACTACACTGCACTACGCTACACGCCTGCACGGAACCACGCTACACTACACTCCGCGGAACCTGTGCTACGTCTCCTGCGCGACGGACTGCCGCGCACTAACTCCCTACCCTGCCAGTCTTCCGCTCGACTGTGCAGTCCTAACCGCTGCAACGCCGCGGACACCTCCACCTCGAGGGTGGACATGGTATCCCGCGCCTTCGACAGAAAAGCGTCTAACTTCTTCGCCACCTTCCGCCGACTCCTGCTGTCGCCTGCCAACAACCCTGCTGCGCGAAGCTCAAACTCACGCAGTGTGAGTTTCTCCTGCGCCGCCACTTCCCAGTGGGCGTAGCCCTTGAGACAGTGGGCGACACTCCTCGCCATCTCCTCCTTCGTGCGATCTGCCTCTCGCCTGCGATCATCTTCAATTACCACCAACTGCGATTCGGCCTCCGCACGCTGCGCTCTCAATTCCCCACACTCCGACTGTAGCCTGCGGATTAAATCCTCATCCGCCTGTCGTGCGAGCTGACACTCCGCCAACAAACGCGTCTGTCGCACGAGCTCCTCTGACAGAATCTGATTCTGAGTTCTCTCAGACATCAAATCTGTCGTGGTCTTCACCACATCCCTTGTGAGCTCTTCCAGTCTCTCCTTCTTCATCCTGTCGAGGGCGTGCGATATTTCCTCACAAGGTTGTACTGACCCCACAAACATGCATGCTTCTCCCTCAAGTCCTTCAACTCCCGGTCCGTCCTAGCTAGTAGCTTGCTAGTGTGGACTTTAGTGCGAGTCCGCCTGCGCACTAATTCGATGTAGGATCCCGGCTGGAGTGGATCGGCGTATTTATCAAATTTGCGATCCAAGTACTTCAGCAACGGTATCACCTGCTCCGAGAGCGCCGCCGCCGGCGCTCCAACAATTTCCTCCTCCTCCTCCTCGGTATCCCCTGCTCCCGACATTGCTTCTGTGGAGCCTCCGTCGTCATCATCCGAGTTAAGGATTTCAGTCGCCATTGATTGCGTTGGCGACTGACCCGAGTGGGGCTGCACGTCGTCTACGGGTGCTGCCTGCGAAGGCACAGCTGCAGCTTCGCTGCTCTTCGCTAAAATGTCCAAGGCGGTGGGCGAATGTGGCCGTGCTACATCCCCGTCGCCCGCTTGTCGATCTTCGACCGTATCCTCTCTGCCGCCGACGTCCGCCGCCGAAGGCGATCGAGCGGAGTGTGTCGGTGCGGGGTTTGATTGCGCATCGCGCACCGAAATTTCGTCCCGCGAACAGACAGTCCGCTCCTCCGTCAGGTCCTGCTCCCTCGATCGGTCCTGCGCGAGGGCTATGTCTGGCCTGTGCGTAGGCGCAAATGCCGGCGCCTTGTCCGCCGCAGGCGGAGCGCCGAAGGCGTCTATCGCCGAAGGCGACATAGCCGGAGGCTGCTCGCCTGATGTTCCTTGGCCCGAAGGCCCTACCGCCGAAGGCGCATCTACCGGCGGATTACCCGCCGAAGGTGCGGCCTCCGCACGCTCCCTGCTCGCATCTCGTTGACCCGAAGGCCCTGGCGCCGAAGGCGCAAATCGCGGCGCGTTGGGCGCCGGAGGGTCTGGTCCCGAAGGCCCGTGACCCGTAGGCGGATCTTCCGCCGGCTCCTTCCCCTTCCTACGTTGGAACGGGGGTGAATCCTGCCTGTGCACAGGCGAACGCCTGTGCACAGGCGGACTGCATCTGCCTACGCGTAGGCGTAGGTCCACGTCCACTTGGAGTCGCCTTTCCGTCGAGGCACGCTTGTGCGCAGGCGGAACACCCGTCCGCAACGCACGTGGTAACTCCGGAGGCCCTTGGCCCGTAGGCTGCCTCTCGTCCGTCGAAGGTGCGGCGTGGTCCGTTGCTCCTGCAGACGTCCGCGCTCCCTCGTTCTTCTCCGGCGACGCACTTCCTTTCTCCGTGGCAATCGTCGCTGTGTCCGCGCTGCTGGCTGGCAACACAAGCCTGCGCGCCTTCTGCTTCGGCCGGCTGCACACTTCGTGCAACCGTCCACCGATCGACCGACCGTCCACCGATCGACATGCGGACGCAATCCGCGCGAAGGTGGTCTCTGTGGTACCCCACTTTTGGCAATTTTGAGGAAATTAAAACATTTTTGGAAAACTGTACCCTGGCAGCATTGTAAACAGCCTTCGGTACATCAAAACGGAGTGAATCCGGAAGATCGAGGGGATTCTCGAGGGATCCTGTAGAATCTAGGATTTGGGGTGCAGCAGTAAGGACAGGCACCACCCTCCATGCGAGCTCTGCAGTTAGGACCCCTACGACGCAAGGCGCAAAACCCGCCTTCGGAGGTTGCGTCCGCGGCGGTAGGGAAATCCTCCATAATTAGGTCAACCCTCGGGCGCCTTGACCAAGTTAGGGTCTCGTTGGAAAGAGCTCGACGCACTGATTCCAACGAGTCCAAGAACGCTTGGAACGGATGAGGACTTAGGGAGTTATCACTATTGGAAGATACGGAGACGGTCGCCTTCGGCGGAAGGAGTTCGCCACCGGCGGGAATTCCGCCTACGCGGAAGGGGGAATCAAGTTTTGTCCTAGGCGCGGACGAAGGCGTTCGCCTGTGCACAGGCGAAGTAGGGTTTGGGGAGGCGCGAAGTCCGCCTACGCACAGGCGTTCGCCTGTGCACAGGCGCTTCGGCGTCGGCGGAAAATCCGCCTTGGGCCCTAGAAATGCGCCTTGTGAGGTAGAAAGTGTACGGCGCCTTCCGCGTACGGCGGAAGAGCCGCCAGAGTAATCGAATCTGTACGGACCATGCGGACGGGACGGGTGGATGCGCTCTTGGACGGACGGAGTTGCGGCGGCGGAAGCGCCGACGAAGAGACAAGAAACGGACAGACTGGACGGAGACGGCTGACCACGGTCAACGCCTTCCGCGCCAGCGCGACGACGCGCACGGAATTCGCCTGTGCACAGGCGAGCGCCTGTGCACAGGAGGATGAAGTTCCGCGCCGGCGGAGAATCCGCCGAGGAGTCTGCCTGCGCACAGGCAGGAGTTGAACTTTTGTCCGACATGCGGACACACGCGTCAAGGCAGAGGGGGATTGGCCGAGGGGCGGTACGAACAAGTGTACCGCGCAAGGCGGAAAACTCGCCTTCGGCGCTACGCCCCCATGTCCGCGGGGTAATACGCTCGCGGAGTTCAAATCCGCCAATTCGAGCGTGAGAGTTTAATCGGCGACGGCGGAGCGTGAAGCCGCGCGTGAGAGCGGAGACCGTTCCAGCGTAGAGCCGGCGCGGCCATCAAGTGAGACGTTCTCCACGAGCAAGAGCCGACCATGACCTTCGACCGGGCGGCGGAGAACGTCCCATTCTTGAATTCGCGATTCCAATCTCTTGTGCGCGCTGCGCGCATCCATCTGCTGGCTGCTAAACATTCTCGACGTCGCCGCACAGGAGATTTCTTGTTGATTGAGGGAGAAGTGAATGCGCGTGATTTGGAATTGAGGGCGATTAGAGTTTGCCGAGAGAGAAAGGAGCTCGGGCGGTGCGGAAGTAGAATGAGCGGGCGAGCGAACCCCAGGAACGCAATGACGAGACCGGGCAGATTGCGGATGGTGCCACTTCGCCTACCACAGAACGGGCTGCGCGCTTTCGAGGAGCGCTTAATAGCAAGAAAGCTCGATTTCTTGCTATGGGGATGGAACTACATCTGTGCGAATATGGTGCGCGAGTGGCTAGAGCCACAGGGACCACCCTCGCGCGGATTGCGTCCGCATGTTGATCGGTGGACAGTCCAAGATTGGGCGCAGGCATTGGGAAGATGTGCCGGCATGCCAGGGCATCTCCTTTTCGACAGTGAGAGCATCAAGGTGACCAAGCAGGAAGAGGCGCAATTTGTGGAGCTGTTCAAGACCGGGAGGTCTACCAAGAATGGGTACAGGACCCGTGATTACAAGGATCGATTTCGCCGGACTTTGTCCGCGGCGCTGATGCAATTACTGCAGCCACACCGCGCCTGCTACATCACATTGTGGCAGGTCTCTTTTGTGGAGTGCGTCATCGAGGGAACTCCAATTCACTGGGCGAGCATCCTGCACAGGGTGATGCGACAGCACGCTTTTGAGGAGAAGGGGGGAACTCTAAACCATCTTTCTCCTTTCCTCATCAATTTTTATCGACAGCGGAATTGTTTGACAGCGGCGGAGCTTGAGCATTTTCCGCCATTGTCCGTCGACCATCCCGGGAAGTATGTGCGGGAGAATGAGGTCGACACTGATGCAGAGGAGTCACCGACTTCTACCCCATCAAGGCGGAGGGACGAAGGGAGAAACACTCCTGCAGCACAAGTGCCGCGGAAGCGGCGATGGAGAGAAGAGTCCGAAGAGGAGCAGCATCAAGAACCCTCTGCTCCCATTCGACCGCGGCCGCTGTACGAGTCATACAGCCGGCCGAAGCAGAAGGCACGCAGACTGGTGTTACCAGCCGACAGTGCGGACACGGCGACGATTGCGACGGAGAAAGGGAGTGCGTCGCCAGAGAAGCATGAGGAAGCGCGGACGACCGCAGGAGCAACGGGCCACGCTGCAACCTCGACGGGAGAGAGGCCGCCTACGGGCCAAGGGCCTCCGGAGTTACCACGTGCGTTGCGGACAGATGTTCCGTTTGCGCACAGACGAGACGCCGCGGACGGACGAGCCTCCGCGGACAGGCGATCACAAGTGGACGTGGATCTACGCTTACGCGTGGGAAGGAGCAGTCCGCCTGTGCACAGGACACCTCCACACGTGCCGCCTGTGCACAGGCAAGAATCAACCCCGTTCCAACGTAGGAAAAGGAAAGAGCCGGCGGAAGAACCGCCTACTAGACACCGGCCCTCGGGGCCAGACCCTCCGGCGCACCACGCGCCGCAATTTGCGCCTTCGGCGCCAAGGCCTTCGAGCCGAGGAGATACGAGCAGGGAGCGTGCGGAGGCCGCACCATCGGCGGGTAGTCCGCCGATAGATGCGCCTTTGGCGGTAGGGCCTATAGGCCAAGGGACATCGGGCGAGCGGCCCCCGGCCATGTCGCCTTTGGCGATGGATGTCCGCGGCGCTACGCCTGCGGCGGACAAGGCGCCGGCAATTGCGCCTGCGCACAGGCCGAGCACAGCCCCCACGGACGGATCAAGGGAGCAGCAACAGACGGAGGAGCGGAGTGACTGTCCGCGGGATGAAATTTCGATGCGCGATGCGCAATCAAACCCCGCGCAGCCACCCTCCGCTCGATCGCCTTCGGCGGCGGGCGTCGGCGACAGAGAGGACACGGTAGACGACCAACAAGCGAGCGGCGGGGATGCCGCACGGGCACATTCGCCTACCGCCTTAGACATTTTAGCGAAGAGCAGCGAGGCTGCAGCCGTGCCTTCGCAGGCAGCACATGTCGACGACGTGCAGCCCCACTCGGGGCAGTCGCCGACGCAATCAATGGCGACTGAAATTCTCCACTCGGATGATGACGACGGAGGCTCCACCGAAGAAATGTCAGGAGCAGAGGACACCGAGGAGGAGGAGGAGGAAATTGTTGGAGCGCCGGCGGCGGCGCTCTCTGAGCAGGTGATTCCGTTGCTGAGGTACTTGGATCGCAAGGTCGATAAATACGCCGACCCACTTCAGCCGGGATCTTACATCGAGTTAGTGCGCAGGCGGACTCGCACTAAAGTCCACACCAGCAAGCTGTTAGCTAGAGTGGACCAGGAGTTGAGGGAATTGAAGGAGAAGCATGCATGCTTGTGGGGTCAGTATAAACTTAATCAGAAATTCTACAAGTACTCCGAGAAGGTGAAGGATGAGGAACTGGACGAGCTCACCAAGGAGCAGGTGAAGGTCAAGGAAGCACTCATTTCTGAGCAGGCCCAGAATCGGATTTTGTCAGAGGAGCTCGTGCGACAGACGCGGTTGTTGGAACAATGTCAGCTCGCACGGCAGGCGGATGAGGAGTTAATCCGCAGGTTACAGTCAGAGTGTGGCGAATTGAGAGCGCAACGTGCTGAGGCCGAATCGCAATTAGTGATAATTGAAGAGGATCGCAGGAAGGAGGCGGATCGCACGAAGGTGGAGACGGCGAGGCGTGTCGCCCACTGTCTCAAGGGCTACGCCCACTGGGAAGTGAAGGCGCAGGAGAAACTCACACTGCGTGAGTTTGAACTGCGCGCAGCCGGGTTGTTGTCAGGTGACAGTAGGAGTCGGCGGAAGGTAGCAAAGAAGCTCGATGCTTTTCTGTCGAAGGCGCAGGATACCATGTCCGCCCTCGAAGTGAAGGTGTCCGCGGCGTTGCAGCGTTTGGGACTGCGCAGTCGAGCGGAAGATTGGCAGGGTAGGGAGTTAGTGCGCGGCAGTCCGCCGCGCAGGAGACGTAGTACAGGTTCCGCGGAGTGTAGTGTAGCGTGGTTCCGTGCAGGCGTGTAGCGTAGTGCAGTGTAGTGCTAGGTAGGACTTAGAAGGTATAAAATAGTTCTAGGCGTTTTGCCTGGGGTTCTTTCCCATCAGAAGTGCAGATCAGGAACCCATTTCCTTTGCGTGTTTGTGTCCTTGAGTTCTGTCACCACGCACGAGGAGTTACAACTTAGCGTTCCGCATTTTGTAGCTGAAGGCCTTCGGCCGAATGTTCAGAGCTAGTACATTGGTTAGAGACTTGAGTAGTTCGGATCTGCACCTGTGGGTGACTGCCGATGCTAAGAGCCAGTGACTAGTTAGATACTTGAACAGTTTCGCCCCTACACCTTCGAGTGTTCCTTTCTGATTGTACTCCTTTGGGATTTTTCCCCTGAATGCCAAAGTGAAGTTTTGCTACTTCGTGTAAGCCTTGGTTGTAAATTCAGGTTACGCTGCAGCAGGTGCCTTGAGGGTAACCCCTGTAGTATTTCTGGGAATGACAAGTGCCTGAGAATTCAAACTCTTCAATAGACTGTTGTTATGTTACTGGAATGTTTCACAGTGAGTCCTTCAGTGCGGACCTGTGTTCTCTGCGCGTTTTGTGAGTTGAGAGTGTTGTTCACCGCGTAGGAGTGACTTCGATCCGAAGTAGGCAGTCCAAACCGGGTTTCCTACACTAGCAGCAAGCTAGTGGAAGTGTTGTAAAAGCCGGAGTTGGAAGTCACTGCCCGCAGCTTCGCTGAGTGTGCTCGCGAGAGACTTTCCCCCTGAAATCTTGAAGTTGAGGTCCTAACGGATCTCTGGGTTGTATTTCTGTAGTTTCAGGTGTGTGTGTGTGTGTGTGTTACGCTGCACTGTGCGACCTCCGAGTGCGCTCCGAGTGGACACTTGCAGTATTTCTGGGAGTGACAGTCGCCTGAGAATTCAAACTCATCAATAGTCTGTTAAACGTGACACTTTGTACCCTGTGTGTTCCTCGACAACTTCTTTTTGGCGCCGCTGCCGGGGACAGTTGCGTCAACACCGGGGTTTTTACGAGCAGCCATGCTCGGTGAATGTCGACTGGAGCTAGCGGGAGCAACCTAAGTGCTAGAGCTGTCCGCAGGTTCCGACGAGATTAAGAGAAGGCCGTGGAAGAGACACGGCGTCAAAACAAGAAAACACCAAAAAGAGTACCTAAGCCTAGTTCGGCCGACATCCTTGGGGAACCTACCCCCGGCGACTCGGAACCAAACTTGGTGCTTACAGTTCTACTAGATATTCCTTGCACGGACCCGCCTCGTGATTTAGAAACGACCGCCCAAGAACCATCGACAGACACACCGATGGCGGACGGACAAGCCAATGTGCGGCTACCTCAGCCGATTCCTAAACATTCCTACCCAAAGTATAAAGGGAGTGGGGATGACGACGATGCAGATTCATACATCAAGTTGTTCGAATCGGTGTCTATTGCCAATCGCGAGATCGCAGACGACGACCGACTAAGGATCTTTCCAAGCCTTCTGCGGAAGAAAGCGAGGAGTTGGTACAATCACGAGAGCATCGATCCGACTGGGTTGACAACATGGGCCCAGCTGAAGGAGAAGTTCCTTCGCCGCTTCCGTGAGCTCGGCTACGACAGTCGGGTATTGACAAAGTTACGTAATTTGCAGCGAGAGAAGAAGGAGAGTCTGCGTGACTACACTGAGAGATTCCTGGACCTCCTTGACAGAATACCGAAAACAGGACCAGGGTCCCCTTTCTCGGTACAACAAGCTGTGGATTGGTACGTGACCGGTTTAACTTGGGAGATGGAGACTTTTTGCCGACGCAGCAAGTGCGACACTATTGAGGATGTGATTGCATCGGCAGAAGCCTTCGAAACTTCCACTCTCAACCGAAGAGGGAGAGAGAGACGGGAGTCAAAGGAGCGAAAACCAAAGGGAGGGCGAAGACGACGTAGAGGTACAACTCCGTCATCGGAGGAATCGTCTTCGGACGAGAACCGTTCCTCATCCGAAGAAGAGGAAACCTCATCGTCGGAGGAGGAGAAGAAGAGGAAGAAGCATGGGGCAGCGAAGAAGAAGGGCACCCGACGAGTGACTACGGACAGAGCGCCGGGAGACATAGCCTCGAAGATGGAGACCCTTGTGAAGGACTTCGCCGATCTCAAGGTTCAAGTGGTAGGCGGGCATGATCGCCGAAAATCACCCGGGAGGGTGCGAGCGAACTTATGGTGTACTACGTGCGGGGCGGTGGGACATGCAAACACCGAGTGCCTTACCACCCGTCCGTCATATCCAGTCAACGCAGTAGAGTGGGCACAACCGTACGATGGAGAGGCTAGCGAAGAGACAGCCTACGCCGTCCAGTCGGTTCCCACCCCTACTGCAGTTTCAGCAATGCAAGTCCCACGATATCATCCGGTGGATCGGGCCACTACAGTACCCGTGAGGCGGAGAGCACCTCTAGGGACGTTTGACCCACCTCCACCGCGAGCTTGTTATAACTGCGGGGAAGTTGGACACTTCTCACCGCAGTGTCCCCATCCAAAAAGGCGAAACGATTATGTTCCGACATGTAGTAATTGCAAGAAGACCGGGCATACTGCGCCAGAGTGTGATCAGCCACCAGTCCCTCGGCCAGCGGTACGATTTGTGAACCCTCCTGCCAAGGAGGACGTCCAAGTTAACCAGGTCGAAGTAGGTTCAGACGGGGATGACGAAGACGAAGAATGGCCGGCGGAAGAGGTTATGTGCGCACGGGTCGAAACTCGTAGTTCCAAGAAATCGAAGGAGCAAGAGCGTGACACTCGCAAGCACGAACGGAGAACCGACGACCGGACGGGAAAGGGGAAGGAGAAGACATCCAGCAAGTCCGACTTGCGACCTGCACGGAAGTCTTCGGTTACGCGAGAGGCACCAGCAGTGCGCCCCCAGACAGCAGTCGAGGATGAGCCAGTACGCTTGCTGAAACGGGACTATGCTCCGGATATCCGCAACGAGGTAACCAACCTGTTGAAGGAAGCGATCCGCACTCAAAAGGACCCACAGCGGCCAGACTTGCCATCCCTCCTTGGGGCGAAGTTGGCAGCCACCGTGGAACCTCGCAGAGCGTCGCCGCCGACCCCGGCGACCCAACGCGCCCACTATGACTTGGTCGAAGATCTCGGGAGTCGGAAAGTGAACATCACGTTCAAGCAGCTCCTGGAGGACAATAATACGTATCGGAGAATGTTGATGCTTTCGCTACGGCGTCCGCGGAAGCCGCGCGCATCCACATCCTCTGAAGTATATCAAGTGGAGAGCGAAGACCAAGGGCCACCAGAGATCGATGTGGAAATAGCAGGGTGTTGTGTACGCAGGGTACCAATCGACTCTGGATCAGGAGTCAACATAATGACGGAGGATACCGCGAGAGCCTTGGGGTTCAGTCAATACGAACCCTCGAAGCGTGTGTTGAGATTAGCGGATCAGACGCGGAGAATGCCTGCAGGTATGCTGCGCAATGTCAAAACAATCATCGGTGGTGCGGACTTTCGGTTGACGTATATCATCCTTCAACCGATGATGAAGCAGGGCTATGACGTTCTGCTCGGGCGACCATGGCTATATGGCGCACAAGTCAGATGTGATTGGCGAAGGCATCGCCTTAAGTTTCCCCATCCTTCGGAACCGACCAAGACCATTACGGTGCCCTGGAATAGGGTCAGACACGAAGGAGAGACCCCATCGACAAGTGCAGGTTACACATCGGGCGGGGACAGTGAGTCGACCGCGCGATCGGATTCCAGTGGTACCGAATCCGATTATTTCGTGGGATTCGTTGCCTGCTGTTCGGTGGGAGAAGAAGAAGAGCCGGAAGCTATTCAGCCGGAAGACGAATAGCAATTAACGGTGGGACTGGGAAGGAGTGAGACGAGTCACACCGAGGGCATTGTCGACCCTAGTGACTGTCACGAAGTACAACTCAGTCCCGACAAGTGCTTGAAGGTATCAAGCACAGTGAGGGGAGACGAGCTAAGGAAAGTACAAGCATTCCTTAGCCATTATGTCGACGTCTTCGCCTGGAAGATCGAAGACATGAAGGGGATACCTGCACGGTATGGGGAACACCGTATCGATTTACTGGACGACTCAGTACCCATACGACAGCGCCAGTATCGCCTCAACCCAAAATACTCCTTGCTAGTTAAGGAGGAGATAGATAAGTACTTGAGTGCTGGAATTATTTACCCAGTGCTCAGCAGTGAGTGGGTGTCGCCGATTGTTATCGTACCCAAGAAGTTGACGGGTAAGATACGAGTGTGTCAGGATTTCCGGAAGTTGAATGCAGCAACACGCAAGGATCATCACCCGTTGCCATTCACGGATGCCATTCTAGACCATGTCGCAGGACATGAATGCTATAGCTTCCTGGACGGGTTCTCAGGTTACAATCAGGTGTCTATCCGGGAACAGGACAAGGATAAAACTACGTTCACAACCGACTGGGGAACTTACGCATACCACAAGATGCCCTTCGGTCTGTGCAACGCGCCTGCCACCTTTCAACGGATGATGACCAATATCTTCCAGGAACAACTGAGGAAGTTCCTGGAAATATTCATAGATGACTTCTGTGTCTTTGGGAAGCGGTCTGAACACCTAAGTCACTTGAAGCAGACCTTCGATAAATGTAGAGAGAGCAGTTTATCACTGCATCCCGAGAAGTGCTTTTTCTTTATGACTAGTGGGATCTTGCTGGGTCATCGGGTCTCGGCAGACGGCATTGCGGTGGACATCGAGAAGGTCAAGGTTATACTCGAGCTTGAGCCACCCACGAATCTAAGAGAGCTGCGAGCATTCCTGGGTCATGTGGGCTACTACCGAAGATTCATACACCTGTATGCAATACTGGCGGCGGACCTGACCAAGTTGTTGAAGAAGGACGAGCCTTATGCGTGGGGTGCGAACCAGCAGGCAGCATTTGAGGCTCTTAAAGCGAAACTCACGACTGCTCCCGTGCTAAGGAGTCCAGACTGGAATCGACCATTCCATGTTTACGTTGACACATCTGCATTCGCCATCGGTGTAGTACTGAGTCAAAAGGATGACAACAAAAAGGACTACCCGATCTACTTCGCGAGCCGACAGCTGTCTCTAGCGGAGCGGAAGTACACCACGACGGAGAGAGAAGCGTTGGGGATGGTGTACTCCTGTAAAAAGTTCCGTCACTACCTAATCTGCTACGAGTTTGTGTTCCATGTGGACCACTACGCATTGCAACACCTAGTCAAGAAAGCCGACCTATCCGGTCGGATCGCCAGGTGGGTGTTGTTACTACAAGAGTTCACCTACACAGTCCAGACCAGGAAAGGAGTGCACCACGAAAATGCGGATTACTTGTCCCGATTATGGACCCAGCCGACAGAGGAGGAATTGGTGGACGACTTTCCAGATGAAGAGTTATTTCAGTTGTCTGCAGGGCATGAGTCCCGCTATGCCGACCTGTATCGATATCTGCTAACCCTCCAGTGTCCCGTAGGCATGGATTTGGAACAGCGAACTGTCTTTATTCATAAGGCAGGCCCGTACCAACTCCAGCAGGGGGTTTTGTTCAAGAAGATGGCAGATGAGCGCTTATGCAGATGCCTGGAGGAATCAGAGGTACCAAGAATAGTGAGTGCGATGCATACAGAGGAGGCGGGTGGACACTATGCCACCAGGAACACGGTCACAAAGATTCTAAATGCGGGGTATTGGTGGCCGACCATGTTTAAGGATGTTCTCAATTACATCCGCAAGTGCGACAGTTGCCAGAGGACGGGGAGACCGACGCCTACAACACGCTGGCCCCTGACTCCCATCATGCCTCTAGCACCTTTCGAAAAGTGGGGCATTGACTTTGTAGGGCCGATACAACCAGTGACTAGAAGCACACGAAGGCGCTACATTCTGGTAGCAACGGACTACGCCACCAAAATGGTGGAGGCAAGGGCCACCACAAGGGATGATGCTGCCACAGTGGCAGCCTTCTTGTTTGAGTCGATTATCACACGCTACGGATGTCCCTTAGAGCTAGTCAGCGACCGGGGCACGCATTTTCTGAATCAGATCATCGAAGATCTGACACGGTATTTCCACATCAAGCACCGGAAGACTACTCCATACAATCCCAAGGCGAATGGACTGACGGAGAAGTCCAATGGTCTGCTGTGTAAAATACTACTCAAGGTCACGGTGAATCACGCTCACGACTGGGATACGAAGCTAGCAGCCGCTCTATGGGCGTACCGGACAGCTGAGAAGATCACGACCAAACAGACACCATACTTTCTGGTGTATGGGCAACACCCGATCCTCCCGATCGAATTTGAAGTACCCACCCAACGAACGTTGGATTTGCAGAGGATGGGCGCAGAGGAGAGTCAGCTCTACAGGTTACAGGAGGTCACGCTGCTGGATGAGAGGAGACGAGACGCCGAAGATCGCACCAGGAAAATCCAGCTCCGCCGAAAGGAGAGATACGATAAAAAGATCAAACCTGTACTCCTGCAGGCGGATGATTTGGCATTACTCTACGACAGCAGGCATGCTAGATTCCCAGGCAAACTGCACCTAAGATGGATGGGACCTTACAGGGTTGTCGAAGTCTTCCCGAATGGATCCATCCAACTTGCGGACCTTGCCGGCGATTTGTTAGGCACCCGAGTGAACGGGTGGCGGTTGAAGAAATACCACATGTGAGTTTTCGCGTGGGCGCTCACAATTGAGGAGGGGAGCATGTGGTACCCCACTTTTGGCAATTTTGAGGAAATTAAAACATTTTTGGAAAACTGTACCCTGGCAGCATTGTAAACAGCCTTCGGTACATCAAAACGGAGTGAATCCGGAAGATCGAGGGGATTCTCGAGGGATCCTGTAGAATCTAGGATTTGGGGTGCAGCAGTAAGGACAGGCACCACCCTCCCTGCGAGCTCTGCAGTTAGGACCCCTACGACGCAAGGCGCAAAACCCGCCTTCGGAGGTTGCGTCCGCGGCGGTAGGGAAATCCTCCATAATTAGGTCAACCCTCGGGCGCCTTGATCAAGTTAGGGTCTCGTTGGAAAGAGCTCGACGCACTGATTCCAACGAGTCCAAGAACGCTTGGAACGGATGAGGACTTAGGGAGTTATCACTATTGGAAGATACGGAGACGGTCGCCTTCGGCGGAAGGAGTTCGCCACCGGCGGGAATTCCGCCTACGCGGAAGGGGGAATCAAGTTTTGTCCTAGGCGCGGACGAAGGCGTTCGCCTGTGCACAGGCGAAGTAGGGTTTGGGGAGGCGCGAAGTCCGCCTACGCACAGGCGCTTCGGCGTCGGCGGAAAATCCGCCTTGGGCCCTAGAAATGCGCCTTGTGAGGTAGAAAGTGTACGGCGCCTTCCGCGCCAGCGCAGCGCCGCGTACGGCGGAAGAGCCGCCAGAGTAATCGAATCTGTACGGACCATGCGGACGGGACGGGTGGATGCGCTCTTGGACGGACGGAGTTGCGGCGGCGGAAGCGCCGACGAAGAGACAAGAAACGGACAGACTGGACGGAGACGGCTGACCACGGTCAACGCCTTCCGCGCCAGCGCGACGACGCGCACGGAATTCGCCTGTGCACAGGCGAGCGCCTGTGCACAGGAGGATGAAGTTCCGCGCCGGCGGAGAATCCGCCGAGGAGTCTGCCTGCGCACAGGCAGGAGTTGAACTTTTGTCCGACATGCGGACACACGCGTCAAGGCAGAGGGGGATTGGCCGAGGGGCGGTACGAACAAGTGTACCGCGCAAGGCGGAAAACTCGCCTTCGGCGCTACGCCCCCATGTCCGCGGGGTAATACGCTCGCGGAGTTCAAATCCGCCAATTCGAGCGTGAGAGTTTAATCGGCGACGGCGGAGCGTGAAGCCGCGCGTGAGAGCGGAGACCGTTCCAGCGTAGAGCCGGCGCGGCCATCAAGTGAGACGTTCTCCACGAGCAAGAGCCGACCATGACCTTCGACCGGGCGGCGGAGAACGTCCCATTCTTGAATTCGCGATTCCAATCTCTTGTGCGCGCTGCGCGCATCCATCTGCTGGCTGCTAAACATTCTCGACGTCGCCGCACAGGAGATTTCTTGTTGATTGAGGGAGAAGTGAATGCGCGTGATTTGGAATTGAGGGCGATTAGAGTTTGCCGAGAGAGAAAGGAGCTCGGGCGGTGCGGAAGTAGAATGAGCGGGCGAGCGAACCCCAGGAACGCAATGACGAGACCGGGCAGATTGCGGATGGTGCCACTTCGCCTACCACAGAACGGGCTGCGCGCTTTCGAGGAGCGCTTAATAGCAAGAAAGCTCGATTTCTTGCTATGGGGATGGAACTACATCTGTGCGAATATGGTGCGCGAGTGGCTAGAGCCACAGGGACCACCCTCGCGCGGATTGCGTCCGCATGTTGATCGGTGGACAGTCCAAGATTGGGCGCAGGCATTGGGAAGATGTGCCGGCATGCCAGGGCATCTCCTTTTCGACAGTGAGAGCATCAAGGTGACCAAGCAGGAAGAGGCGCAATTTGTGGAGCTGTTCAAGACCGGGAGGTCTACCAAGAATGGGTACAGGACCCGTGATTACAAGGATCGATTTCGCCGGACTTTGTCCGCGGCGCTGATGCAATTACTGCAGCCACACCGCGCCTGCTACATCACATTGTGGCAGGTCTCTTTTGTGGAGTGCGTCATCGAGGGAACTCCAATTCACTGGGCGAGCATCCTGCACAGGGTGATGCGACAGCACGCTTTTGAGGAGAAGGGGGGAACTCTAAACCATCTTTCTCCTTTCCTCATCAATTTTTATCGACAGCGGAATTGTTTGACAGCGGCGGAGCTTGAGCATTTTCCGCCATTGTCCGTCGACCATCCCGGGAAGTATGTGCGGGAGAATGAGGTCGACACTGATGCAGAGGAGTCACCGACTTCTACCCCATCAAGGCGGAGGGACGAAGGGAGAAACACTCCTGCAGCACGAGTGCCGCGGAAGCGGCGATGGAGAGAAGAGTCCGAAGAGGAGCAGCATCAAGAACCCTCTGCTCCCATTCGACCGCGGCCGCTGTACGAGTCATACAGCCGGCCGAAGCAGAAGGCACGCAGACTGGTGTTACCAGCCGACAGTGCGGACACGGCGACGATTGCGACGGAGAAAGGGAGTGCGTCGCCAGAGAAGCATGAGGAAGCGCGGACGACCGCAGGAGCAACGGGCCACGCTGCAACCTCGACGGGAGAGAGGCCGCCTACGGGCCAAGGGCCTCCGGAGTTACCACGTGTAATAACCCACTAAAGGCTAAAACTGCAATATAGTGGTAGAAAGGTCGAACCCACAGGGACAGAGGAACACACAGGGTACAAAGTGTCACGTTTTAACAGACTATTGAGGAGTTTGAATTCTCAGGCAACTGTCACTCCCAGAAATACTGCAAGTGTCCACTCGGAGCGCACTCGGAGGTCGCACAGTGCAGCGTAACACACACACACACACACACCTGAAACTACAGAAACACAACCCAGAGATCCGTTAGGACCTCTACTTCAAGATTTCAGGGGGAAAGTCTCTCACGAGCACACTCGGCAAAGCTGGGGGCAGTGACTTCCAACTCCGGCTTTTACAACACTTCCACTAGCTTGCTGCTAGTGTAGGAAACCCGGTTTGGACTGCCTACTTCGGATCGAAGTCACTCCTACGCGGTGAACAACACTCTCAACTCACAAAACGCGCAGAGAACACAGGTCCGCACTGAAGGACTCACTGTGAAACATTCCAGTAACACAACAACAGTCTATTGAAGAGTTTGAATTCTCAGGCACTTGTCATTCCCAGAAATACTACAGGGTTTACCCTCAAGGCACCTGCTGCAGCGTAACCTGAATTTACAACCAAGGCTTACACGAAGTAGCAAAACTTCACTTTGGCATTCAGGGGAAAAATCCCAAGGAGTACAATCAGAAAGAAACACTCGAAGGTGTAGGGGCGAAACTGTTCAAGTATCTAACTAGTCACTGGCTCTGAGCATCGGCAGTCACCCGCAGGTGCAGATCCGAACTACTCAAGTCTCTAACCAATGTACTAGCTCTGAACATTCGGCCGAAGGCCTTCAGCTACAAAATGCGGAACGCTAAGTTGTAACTCCTCGTGCGTGGTGACAGAACTCAAGGACACAAACACGCAAAGGAAATGGGTTCCTGATCTGCACTTCTGATGGGAAAGAACCCCAGGCAAAACGCCTGGAACTATTTTATACCTTCTAAGTCCTACCTAACACTACACTGCACTACGCTACACGCCTGCACGGAACCACGCTACACTACACTCCGCGGAACCTGTACTACGTCTCCTGCGCGGCCGACTGCCGCGCACTAACTCCCTACCCTGCCACTCTTCCGCTCGACTACGCAGTCCCAACCGCTGCAACGCCGCGGACACCTCCCCCTCGAGGGCGGACATGGTATCCTGTGCCTTCGACAGAAAGGCCTCGAGCTTCTTCGCTACCTTCCGCCGACTCCTACTGTCGCCTGACAACAACCCGGCTGCGCGCAATTCAAACTCACGCAGTGTGAGTTTCTCCTGCGCCTTCACTTCCCAGTGGGCGTAGCCCTTGAGACAGTGGGCGACTCGCCTCGCCGTCTCCATCTTCGTGCGATCCGCCTCCTTCCTGCGATCCTCTTCAATCGTCACTAATTGCGATTCGGCTTCAGCACGTTGCGCTCTCAATTCGCCGCACTCTGACTGCAAACTGCGGATTAATTCTTCATCCGCCTGCCGTGCGAGCTGACATTGTTCCAACAACCGCGTCTGTCGCACGAGCTCCTCTGACAAAATCCGATTCTGGGCCTGCTCAGAGTTGAGTGCCTCCTTGACCTTCACCTGCTCCTTGGTGAGCTCGCCCAGTTTCTCATCCTTCATCTTCTCGGAGTGCTTGTAGAATTTCTGATTAAGCTTGTACTGTCCCCACAAGCACTCATGCTTCTCCTTCAAGTCCCTCAACTCCTGGTCCACTCTAGCTAATAGCTTGCTGGTGTGGACTTTAGTGCGAGTCCTCCTGCGCACTAACTCGATGTAAGATCCCGGCTGGAGTGGGTCGGCGTATTTATCGACCTTGCGATCCAAGTACCGCAGCAACGGAATCACCTGCTCAGAGAGCGCCGCCGCCGGTGCTCCAACAATTTCCTCCTCCTCCTCCTCGGTGTCTTCTGCTCCTGACATTTCTTCCGTGGAGCCTCCGTCGTCATCATCCGAGTGGAGAATTTCAGTCGCCATTGATTGCGTCGGCGACTGCCCCGAGTGGGGCTGCACGTCCTCGACGTGTGCTGCCTGCGAAGGCACGGCTGCAGCCTCGCTGCTCGTCGCCAAAATGTCTAAGGCGGAAGGCGAATGTATCCGTGCGGCATCCCCGTCTCTCGCTTGTTGATGGTCTACCGCATCCTCTCTGCCTCTGTCGTCCGTCGCCGGAGGTGATTGAGCGGAGGGTGGCTGCGCGGGGTTGGATTGCGCATCGCGCATCGAGATTTCATCCCGCTGACAGTCACTCCGCTCCTCCGTCTGCTGCTCCCTTGATCGGTCCGTGGGGGCTGTGCCCGGCCCGTGCGCAGGCGCATGTGCCGGCGCCTTGTCCGCCGCAGGCGTAGCGCCGCGGACATCTATCGCCGAAGGCGACATGGCCGGGGGCCGCACGCCCGATGTTCCTTGGCCTATAGGCCCTACCGCCGAAGGCGCATCTATCGGCGGACTTTCCGCCGACGGTGCGGCCTCCGCACGCTCTCTGCTCGTATCCCCTCGGCTCGAAGGCCCTGGCGCCGAAGGCGCGAATTGCGGCGCGTGGTGCGCCGGAGGGTCTGGCCCCGAGGGCCGGTGTCTCGTAGGCGGTTCTTCCGCCGGCTCCTTCCCCTTCCTACGTTGGAACGGGGGTGATTCTTGCCTGTGCACAGGCGGCACGTGTGGAGGTGTTCTGTTCACAGGCGACCTGTGCACAGGCGGACTGCTCCTTCCCACGCGTAAGCGTAGATCCACGTCCACTTGTGTTCGCCGGTCCGCGGAGGCTCGTCCGTCCGCGGAGGTTCGCCTGTGCGCAAACGGAACATCTGTCCGCATCGCACGTGGTAACTCCGGAGGCCCTTGGCCCGTAGGCGGCCTCTCTCCCGACGAGGTTGCAGCGTGGCCCGTCGCTCCTGCGGTCGTCCGCGCTTCCTCTCGCCTCTCTGGCGACGCACTTCCTATCTCCGTCGCAATCGTCGCCGTGTCTGCACTGTCAGCTGGCAACACCAGTCTGCGTGCCTTCTGCTTCGGCCGGCTGTATGGCTCGCACAGCGGCCGCGGTCGAATGGGAGCAGAGGGTTCTTGATGCTGCTCCTCTTCGGACTCTTCCCTCCATCGCCGCTTCCGCGGCACTCGCGCTGCAGGGGTGTGTCTCCCTTCGTCTCTCCGTCTCGATGGGGTAGAAGTCGGGGACTCCTCCGCATCAGTGTCGACCTCGTTCTCCCGCACATACTTCCCGGGATGGTCGATGGACAATGGCGGAAAATGTTCAAGCTCCGCCGCTGTCAAACAATTCCGCTGTCGATAAAAATTGATGAGGAAAGGAGAAAGATGGTTTAGAGTTCCCCCCTTCTCCTCAAACGCGTGCTGTCGCAACACCCTGTGCAGGATGCTCGCCCAGTGAATGGGAGTTCCCTCGATGACGCACTCCACAAAAGAGACCTGCCACAATGTGATGTAGCAGGCGCGGTGCGGCTGCAGTAATTGCATCAGCGCCGCGGACAAAGTCCGGCGAAATCGATCTTTGTAATCACGGGTCCTATACCCATTCTTGGTAGACCTCCCGGTCTTGAACAGCTCCACAAATTGCGCCTCTTCTTGCTTGGTCACCTTGATGCTCTCGCTGTCGAAAAGGAGATGCCCTGGCATGCCAGCACATCTTCCCAACGCCTGCGCCCAATCTTGGACTGTCCACCGGTCAACATGCGGACGCAATCCGCGCGAGGGTGGTCCCTGTGGCTCTAGCCACTCGCGCACCATATTCGCGCAGATGTAATTCCATCCCCATAGCAAGAAATCGAGCTTTCTTGCTATTAAGCGCTCCTCGAAAGCGCGCAGCCCGTTCTGCGGCAGGCGAAGTGGCACCATCCGCAATCTGCTCGGTCTCGTCATTGCGTTCCTGGGGTTCGCTCGCCCGCTCATTCTACTTCCGCACTGTCCGCGTTTCTTTCTCTCTCGGCAAACTCTAATCGCTCTCAATTCCAAATCACGCGCACTCACTTCTCCCTCAATCAACAAGAAATCTCCTGTGCGACGACGACGAGAATGGTCCGCAGCCAGCAGATGGATGCGCGCAGCGCGCACAAGAGATTGGAATCGCGAATTCAAGAATGGGACGCTCTCCGCCGCCCGGTCGAAGGTCATGGTCGTCTCTTGGTCGTGAAGAACGTCTCACTTGATGGCCGCGCCGGCTGTACGCTGGAACGGTCTTCGCTCTCACGCGCGGCTTCACGCTCCGCCGTCGCCGATTAAACTCTCACGCTCGAATTGGCGGATTTGAACTCCGCGAGCGTGTCACCCTGCGGACATGGGGGCGTAGCGCCGAAGGCGAGTTTTCCGCCTTGCGCGGTACACTTGTTCGTACCGCCCTTCGGCCAATCTCCTTCTGCCTTGACGCGTGCGTCCGCATGTCGGACAAAAATTCAACTCCTGCCTGTGCGCAGGCAGGGGCCTCGGCGGATTCTCCGCCGGCGCGGAACTTGAACATCCTCTTGTGCACAGGCGTTCGCCTGTGCGCAGGCGAACTCCGTCCGCGGCGCTGCGCTGGCGCGGAAGGCGTTGACCGTGGTCAGCCGTCTCCGTCCAGTCTGTCCGTTCCTTGTCTCTCCGTCGGCGCTTCCGCCGCCGCAACTCCGTCCGTCCAAGAGCGCATCCACCCGTGCCGTCCGCACGGTCCGTACCTATTGGATTACTCTGGCGGCTCTTCCGACGTACGCTGCGCTGCGCTGGCGCGGAAGGCGCCGTACACTTTCTACCTCACAAGGCGCATTTCTAGGGCCCAAGGCGGATTTCCCGCCGACGCCGAAGTGCCTGTGCACAGGCGAACGCCTGTGCGTAGGCGGACTTCGCGCCTTCCCTAACCCTACTTCGCCTGTGCACAGGCGAACGCCTTCGTCCGCGCATAGGACAAAACTTGAATCCCCCTTCCGCGTAGGCGGAATTCGCGCCGGTGGCGAACTCCTTCCGCCGTAGGCGACCGCCTCCGTTTCTTCCAGTAGCGATAACTCCCTAAGTCCTCGTCCGTTCCAAGCGCTCTTGGGCTCGTTAGAATCAGCGCGTCGAGCTCTTTCCAACCGGACCCTAACTTGGTCAAGGCGCCCGAGGGTTTACCTAATTACGGGGGTTTCCCTACAGCCGCGGCCGCAACCTCCGAAGGCGGGTTTTGCGCCTTGCGCCGTAGAGATCCTAACTGCGGAGCTCGCAGGGAGGGTGGTGCCTGTGCTTGCTGCGGCACCCCAAATCCCAGATTCTACAAGATCCCTCGAGAATCCCCGCGATCTTCCGGATTCACTCTGTTTTGATGTACCGAAGGCTATTTACAATGCTGCCAGGGTACAGTTTTCCAAAAAATGTTTTAATTTTCTCAAAATTGCCAAAAGTGGGGTACCACACCACGTGCGTTGCGGACAGATGTTCCGTTTGCGCACAGACGAGACGCCGCGGACGGACGAGCCTCCGCGGACAGGCGATCACAAGTGGACGTGGATCTACGCTTACGCGTGGGAAGGAGCAGTCCGCCTGTGCACAGGTCGCCTGTGCACAGGACACCTCCACACGTGCCGCCTGTGCACAGGCAAGAATCACCCCTGTTCCAACGTAGGAAGGGGAAAGAGCCGGCGGAAGAACCGCCTACTAGACACCGGCCCTCGGGGCCAGACCCTCCGGCGCACCACGCGCCGCAATTTGCGCCTTCGGCGCCAGGGCCTTCGAGCCGAGGAGATACGAGCAGGGAGCGTGCGGAGGCCGCACCATCGGCGGGTAGTCCGCCGATAGATGCGCCTTCGGCGGTAGGGCCTATAGGCCAAGGGACATCGGGCGAGCGGCCCCCGGCCATGTCGCCTTTGGCGATGGATGTCCGCGGCGCTACGCCTGCGGCGGACAAGGCGCCGGCAATTTCGCCTGCGCACAGGCCGAGCACAGCCCCCACGGACGGATCAAGGGAGCAGCAACAGACGGAGGAGCCGAGTGACTGTCCGCGGGATGAAATTTCGATGCGCGATGCGCAATCAAACCCCGCGCAGCCACCCTCCGCTCGATCGCCTTCGGCGGCGGGCGTCGGCGGCAGAGAGGACACGGTAGACGACCAACAAGCGAGCGGCGGGGATGCCGCACGGGCACATTCGCCTACCGCCTTAGACATTTTAGCGAAGAGCAGCGAGGCTGCAGCCGTGCCTTCGCAGGCAGCACATGTCGACGACGTGCAGCCCCACTCGGGGCAGTCGCCGACGCAATCAATGGCGACTGAAATTCTCCACTCGGATGATGACGACGGAGGCTCCACCGAAGAAATGTCAGGAGCAGAGGACACCGAGGAGGAGGAGGAGGAAATTGTTGGAGCGCCGGCGGCGGCGCTCTCTGAGCAGGTGATTCCGTTGCTGAGGTACTTGGATCGCAAGGTCGATAAATACGCCGACCCACTTCAGCCGGGATCTTACATCGAGTTAGTGCGCAGGCGGACTCGCACTAAAGTCCACACCAGCAAGCTGTTAGCTAGAGTGGACCAGGAGTTGAGGGAATTGAAGGAGAAGCATGCATGCTTGTGGGGTCAGTATAAACTTAATCAGAAATTCTACAAGTACTCCGAGAAGGTGAAGGATGAAAAACTGGACGAGCTCACCAAGGAGCAGGTGAAGGTCAAGGAAGCACTCATTTCTGAGCAGGCCCAGAATCGGATTTTGTCAGAGGAGCTCGTGCGACAGACGCGGTTGTTGGAACAATGTCAGCTCGCACGGCAGGCGGATGAGGAGTTAATCCGCAGGTTACAGTCAGAGTGTGGCGAATTGAGAGCGCAACGTGCTGAGGCCGAATCGCAATTAGTGATAATTGAAGAGGATCGCAGGAAGGAGGCGGATCGCACGAAGGTGGAGACGGCGAGGCGTGTCGCCCACTGTCTCAAGGGCTACGCCCACTGGGAAGTGAAGGCGCAGGAGAAACTCACACTGCGTGAGTTTGAACTGCGCGCAGCCGGGTTGTTGTCAGGCGACAGTAGGAGTCGGCGGAAGGTAGCAAAGAAGCTCGATGCTTTTCTGTCGAAGGCGCAGGATACCATGTCCGCCCTCGAAGTGGAGGTGTCCGCGGCGTTGCAGCGTTTGGGACTGCGCAGTCGAGCGGAAGATTGGCAGGGTAGGGAGTTAGTGCGCGGCAGTCCGCCGCGCAGGAGACGTAGTACAGGTTCCGCGGAGTGTAGTGTAGCGTGGTTCCGTGCAGGCGTGTAGCGTAGTGCAGTGTAGTGCTAGGTAGGACTTAGAAGGTATAAAATAGTTCTAGGCGTTTTGCCTGGGGTTCTTTCCCATCAGAAGTGCAGATCAGGAACCCATTTCCTTTGCGTGTTTGTGTCCTTGAGTTCTGTCACCACGCATGAGGAGTTACAACTTAGCGTTCCGCATTTTGTAGCTGAAGGCCTTCGGCCGAATGTTCAGAGCTAGTACATTGGTTAGAGACTTGAGTAGTTCGGATCTGCACCTGTGGGTGACTGCCGATGCTAAGAGCCAGTGACTAGTTAGATACTTGAACAGTTTCGCCCCTACACCTTCGAGTGTTCCTTTCTGATTGTACTCCTTTGGGATTTTTCCCCTGAATGCCAAAGTGAAGTTTTGCTACTTCGTGTAAGCCTTGGTTGTAAATTCAGGTTACGCTGCAGCAGGTGCCTTGAGGGTAACCCCTGTAGTATTTCTGGGAATGACAAGTGCCTGAGAATTCAAACTCTTCAATAGACTGTTGTTATGTTACTGGAATGTTTCACAGTGAGTCCTTCAGTGCGGACCTGTGTTCTCTGCGCGTTTTGTGAGTTGAGAGTGTTGTTCACCGCGTAGGAGTGACTTCGATCCGAAGTAGGCAGTCCAAACCGGGTTTCCTACACTAGCAGCAAGCTAGTGGAAGTGTTGTAAAAGCCGGAGTTGGAAGTCACTGCCCGCAGCTTCGCTGAGTGTGCTCGCGAGAGACTTTCCCCCTGAAATCTTGAAGTAGAGGTCCTAACGGATCTCTGGGTTGTATTTCTGTAGTTTCAGGTGTGTGTGTGTGTGTGTGTGTTACGCTGCACTGTGCGACCTCCGAGTGCGCTCCGAGTGGACACTTGCAGTATTTCTGGGAGTGACAGTCGCCTGAGAATTCAAACTCATCAATAGTCTGTTAAACGTGACACTTTGTACCCTGTGTGTTCCTCTGTCCCTGTGGGTTCGACCTTTCTACCACTATATTGCAGTCTTAGCCTTTAGTGGGTTATTACAGTCTCTGTGGCTCTAGCCACTCGCGCACCATATCCACACAAATGTAGTTCCATCCCCATAGCAAAAAATCGAGCTTTCTTGCTATCAGCCGTTCCTCGTAAGCGCGCAGCCCGTTCTGTGGAAGTCGGAGCGGCAGCATCCGCAATCGGTTCAGTCTCGACATTGCGTTCTTGGAATTCGCCTGTTCGCTAATTCTCCCTCTGCTCCGCTCGAGCTCCTTGCTTCCTCTGCAAACTCTAATCTCACTCAATTCCAAATCACGCGCACTCACTTCTCTCTCAATCACCAAGTAATCCTCTGCGCGGCGATGTCGGGAATGCTTAGCAGCTAGCAGATGGACGCGCGCAGCTCGCACTAGAAAATGAAATCGCGAATTCAAGAATGGGACGCTCTCCGTCTCCCGGTCGAAGGTCATAATCGGCTCTTGCCCGTGAGGGTCGACTCAATTGATGGCCGCGCCGGCTCTACGCTAAAACGGTCTCCGCTCTCACGCGCGGCTTCACGCTCCGCCGACGCCGATTTAACTCACACGCTCAAATTGGCGAATTTGAACTCCGCGAGCGTACTACGCCGCGGACATGGGTGCGCAGCGCCGAAGGCGGCTTTTCCGCCTTGCGCGGTACACTCGTTCGTACCGCTCCTCAGCCAATCCTCCTCTGCCCCGGCGCTTGTCCGCACGTCGGACAAAAGTTCAACTCTCGCCTGTGCGCAGGCGGACTCCTTGGCGGATTCTCCGCCGGCGCGGAACTTCACCCGCCTGTGCGCAGGCGCTCGCCTGCGCGTAGGCGAAGTCCGTCCGCGTCGATGCGCTGGCGCGGAAGGCGTTGACCGCGGTCAACAGCCTCCCCCCAGACTGTCCGTTCCTTGTCTCTCCGTCGGCGCTCTCGCCGCCGCAACTCCGCCCGACCACGAGAGCATCCATCCGTCCCGTCCGTACAGTCCGTACTGTCCGTACGGATTTTACTATTCTGGCGGCTCCTTGCTCGTCCGCGCCGTTGCGCTGGCGCAGAAGGCGCCGTACAATTTCTACCTCCGAAGGCGCATTTCTAGGGCCGAAGGCGCATTTCCCGCCGACGCCGAGCGCCTGTGCGCAGGCGAACTTCCTTCGTCCGCGCATAGGACAAAACTTCTTCGCTGGTGCGCAGGCGGAAAGCTGAGTATCTTACAACCTTCATAACTCCCAGAGTCCTCATCCGTTGTTGGCGTTCTTGGGCTCGTTGGAATCAGCGCGTCGAGCTCTTTTCAACGAGATCCTAACCAGGTCAAGGCGTTTGGGGGTTGACCTAAATATGAAGGATTTCCCTACCGCCGAGGGCGCAGCGCCGAAGGCGGATTTTGCGCCTTGCGCCGAAGGGATCATGCCTTCAGAGCTCGCAGGGACGAGGAGGAGGGTGGTGCCCTTCCTTGACGCTGCACCCAACTCCTAGATTCTACGAGGTCCCTCGAGAATCTCTGCGATCTTCCGAATTCACTCTATTTTGATGCACCGAAGGCTATTTACACTGCTGCCGTGGTACAGGTTTCCAAAAATGTTTTAATTTCCTCAAAATTACCAAAAGTGCGGTACCATAGTGGGTGAATGCGGCCGTGCCACATCCCCATCGTCCGCCTGTCGTGCGTCGATCGTAACTCCTTCGCCGTCGGCGTCCACCGCCGAAGGTGATCGCGCGGAATGTGTCTGCGCGGGGTGCAATTGTGCATTGCGCACGCGAATTTCATCCTGCGGACAGACAATCCGCTCCTCCATTAGGTCCTCCTCTCTCGATCGGTCCTGCTCCCTCGATCGGTCTTGCGCGAGGGATGCGTCCGGCCTACGCGTAGGCGCAAATCCCGGCGCGTTATCCGCCGAAGGCACAGCGCCGAAGGCGTCTACCGCCGAAGGCGATAGAGCTGAAGGCCGCCCGCCCGATGTCCTTTGGCCCGAAGGCCCTTCCGCCCGAAGCCCTTCCGCCCGAAGTCGCATCTTCCGGCGGATTCCCCGCTGAAGGTGCGGCCTTCGCACGCTCCCTGCTTATAACTCGTTGGCTCGAAGGCCCTGGCGCCGAAGGCGCAAATCCCGGCGCTCTGTCCGCCGGAAGGCCTTGCCCCGAAGGCCCTTGAGTCGAAGGCGGATCTTCCGCCGGCTCCTTCCCCTTCCTACGTTGTACCGGGGGTGAGTCTTGCCTACGCGTAGGCGGCCGCCTAAGCGTAGGCGAACTTTCTCTGCCTACGCGTAGGAAGAGGTCCACGTGTGCAAGGGCTCGCCTATCCACAGGGAGTCGTCTGTGCGTAGGCGGCACACTCGTCCGCACCGCACGTGGTAACTCCTGACCCGAAGGCCGTCTCTCGTCCGCCGAAGGCGTAGCGTGGTCCACCGCTCCTGCGGACGTCCGCGCAGTCCCATCCTTCTCCGGGGACGAACTTCCCTTCTCTGTGGCGATCGTCGCCGTTTCCGCGCTGCTGGCTGGTAACACAAGCCTGCGCGCTTTTTGCTTCGGCCGGCTGCAAACTTCGTGTAGTGGCCGCTTCCGTATGGGAGCATTGGGTTCTCGATGTTGCTCCTCCTCCGGTTCCTCTCTCCATCTTCGTTTCCGCGGCAGTCTCGCTGCGGGTGTGTTTCTTCCCTCGTCCTGCTAAGTCGGTGGAGTGGAAGTTGGCGAATCCTCCGCGTTGGTGTCTACTTCGTTATCCCGCACATACTTCCCGGGATGGTCGACTTACAATGGCGGAAATCGAGCATGCTCCGCCGCGGTCAAACAATTCCTCTGTCGATAAAAGTTTATCAAGAAGGGGGAGAGGTGATTGAGAGTTCCTCCTTTCTCCTCATATGCATGCTGTCGCATCACCCTATGTAGGATGCGCACCTAGTGAACTGGAGCTCCGGCTAATGTGAGCTCAACAAAAGATACCTGCCACAACGTGATGTACGAAGTGCGGTGCGGCTGCAATTGCAGTAGCGCCGCCGCTACAGTCCTGCGGAAACGATCTTTGTAGTCGCGGGTCTTGTACCCGTTCTTGGAAGACCTCTCCCGCTTGAACAATTCCACGAATTGCGCTTCGTCCTCCTTCGACACCTTGACGCTCTCACTATCAAATAGGAGGTACCCGTCGTCGCCTGCACACCTCCCCAATGCTTGTGCCCAATCGTGGACGGTCCATCTATCAACGTGTGGACGCAATCCGCGCGTAGGTAGTCGCTCCGCGTCCAACCATTCGCGCACCATGTCTACACACACGTAATTCCATCCCCATAGCAAGAACTCAAGTTTCCTTGCAATCAGCCGGTCCTCAAAAGCACGCAACCCATTCTGTGGAAGCCGGAGTGGCATCATCCGCAGCCTGTTCAACTTTGACATTGCGTTCTTGAAATGAGTTTGCGCAACAACTCTCTCTCTGCTCTGCTCGAGCCTCTTGCTCGCGCTTCTGCCTCCTCTGCAAACTCTAATTTCTCTCAATTCCAACTGCCGCGCACTCAATTCTCTCTCAGTCACCGAGTAATTCTCCGCGCGGCGATGTCTAGAGTGTCTATCAGCTAGCAGGTGGACGCGCGCAGCTCGCACCAGAAATTGAAATCGCGAATTCAAGAATGGAGCGTCCTCCGTCTCCTCGTTAAAGGTCATGGTCGGCTCTCGGTCGTGAAGGTCGGATCACTTGATGGCCGCGCCGGCTCCGCGCTATAACGGCCTTCTCTCTCACGCGCGGCTTCACGCTCCGCCGACACCGATTTAACTCACACGCTCGAATTGGCAATTTGAACTCCGCTAGCGTACTACGCCGCGGACATGGGTGCGCAGCGCCGAAGGCGGATTTCTCGCCGGCGCGCTACACTCCTTCGTACTTAACTTTGGCTAGTCCCGCTCCGCCAAAGGCGATCGTCCGCGCATAGGACAAAAATTGAACTCCCTTCTGTGTAGGCGGAATCCCCGGCGGAATCTCCGCCGGGGCAGAACTTCATCTGCCTATGCGTAGGCGCTCGCCTACGCGTAGGCAAATTCCGTCCGCGCACCGGACGTTTGTCCGCGCAGGTCCCTCGCCGTAGGCGCAACGCCGAAGGCGGCTGTGCCGAAGGCGTTGACCGGGCTCAACGGACTCCGTCCAGTCTGTCCATTTCTCTCGCCTCTCCGTCGGCGCTCTTGTCCCCGTAATCCCGACCGGCCGAAGGCGCACTCGTCCGTTCCGTCCGTACAGTCCGTACGGATTTACTACTCCGTCGGGTCCTCGCCCGTCCGTGATGCACTGGCGCCGGAGGCGCCGTACAATTTCGAACCCCGAAGGCGCATTTCTAGGGCCGAAGGCGGGCTTCCCGCCGACGCCGAACCGCCTGTGCGTAGGCGACCTTCGCGTCCGCCTGTGCCTAGGTGCCAGTCCTCCCCGCCTACGAGTAGGCGGCATTCGCGGCGGACATCCCGCCGACGTCAAACCCTATTTCGCCTATGCGTAGGCGGACTTCCCTCGTCCGTGCATAGGACAAACTTTCCTCGCCTCTCCGTCGGCGCTCTTCGTATCTTTCGACCTTCACAACTCCGGAGTCCTCATCCGTTCCAGGCGTTCTTGGGCTCGTTAGAATCAGCGCGTCAAGCTCTTTCCAACAAAACCCTAACCAAGTCGAGGCGTTTGGGAATTGATCAGATTCTGAAGGATTTCTCTAGCGCCGAAGGCGGATTACGCGCCTTGAGCCGAAGGGGTACTCCTTCAGAGCCCGTGTTTAGGGCGGCGCCTGTCCCAGACGTTGCGCACAACTCCTGGATTCTACGAGATCTTTTGAGATTCTCCGAGATCCTCCAGTTTCACTCTATTTTGATGCACCGATGGCTATTTACACTGCTGCCGCGGTACAGTTTTCCGAAAATGTTTTAAATTCCGCAAAAAGCCCAAAAGTGGGTAACCACAAGTACTTCTTCAGGAGCCTGTCATCGAATCCAAAGACGATGAAGTTGAACCAACCTCGGCCCATGATGATATTGATCAGCGTGATGTTATCCTTCAGTCTTTAGAGAGTGCAATTAGCCGGGACGTATGAGTGAGCTAAAATCTTTGCCCTATTTGTCATCGGACCATATAAATCAAGCCAAGGCGTTACTTTTCACCATCAGCCGCATTTTACGAACCAGCCGGTCTGCTATAGGTTGGGAGAGAATTGAAAATACCCGCCAAATGACTCTATTCAAATTTTTGTTAAATACACTCTTGAGAATATTGATCCGGGAATTTTGCATTGTGAAATGCAGAATTTATCGAGATGCAGACTCAAATGAATGCGGACTTAATCGAGTGTATATTGTATCCCTTAATCCGCTGGCTAGTTTTTAAATCATCTTGACTTATAATGGAAAAATATTAAAAGGAATCAAAGTCATAAAACCCTATACAGTCCATAGGATATTAACACATCAGTGAGTTGATTACTAAAGGACTAAAACCTCTAAAGAAAAACTACATGTAACTGGAGCCGATATCTCACAGTCTCCGTCTCCATCTTGGTCACTTGTGCTCAAATATGGTCCTTATCCATCACTAATTCATTGTTCGATTCTCCTTAGTCATGTTGCATCAACTCCGAGAAGCTTCAAACATAATCAAAACTTCCCCAAAGTTAACACTTTCGTGCCACAATTTGCCTGTCAAAACATGGTATTGTTCGAAGCATTCAATTAGCAAGTTTTTTTGGCAAAAACCTCACAATTGAGACTTGAATGTTTGTTCTGTAAGACCAGATATTGCATGTGTGAAATAAAACTAGAATTAGCCAAGGAGTTAATCATGGTTAGGATAGTCATGACTAAATCTAACTAGTTATGACTAAGTCTAGCTAGTTTAGCTATAATGTCTATACTTGGCGGAATAACTAGAGAAGTTCTAGAAGATTTGAGTGAGCACTTCTATTTTGTCTTGTACAAAAGTCTAGATTCCAAGAGAAAAGACTTTTGAACTTCATGTTTAGTTTTGATTGGTTTGACTAAAGTAAGGAGTATTCCATTGGTTAGACTAAGTCTAATGTTGACTTAGTGGAAAGTGGAAGTTCTAGAAGTGGGAAAGGCACAAATGGCATGTCGCCACCTCAATCTAGGGATTAGTAAACATCTAGAAGGTTTAGGGCCCAATGGCATGTTGCCACATATTGATAACTAGTCAACCTTACTATGGTTTATCTTTGTAAAAATAAGTTAGAAATTACCATTTGTTACTATGGTAAATTCTCAAGTAGTATATATAGAGAGGTAGAGAAGAGCCTCTCAAGCAAGTTTGGAGAGTTCATATGTAGAGACTTGTTTCATATATGAAAGAGTGTCGATGAGTGTATGAGTTCGAGTGATACCTTGAGAGATTGTGTGAGAGGGTGTTTAGCTTATGAGTATGATGCGGAATCCTAGTCTTCTAGAATCATGATGAGCTAACAAAAAGCCATCTGAGGTAAACCTGAGTGAGAGTCAGCCCGGAGGTTGCATTTTTGGTTCCGTTGCCGGGACCTCAATCTAGAAGACGGAATGTTTAGGATTTGATTTCTAGCTCGAGAGAAAGTATCCATGAGGGATCACTTGGTGTTAACATTGGGGAATGAAAGAGCGGAGAGTGTGCTTGAGAGCAAAATTGTCTTTGTTTATCCAATAGTCTCATATGATAGCCTAGAAGTAATTTTGTATGATTTGTTCACATAAACAGGTCTTTTTGAGAGAAAAGTGATCTTAGACATCGAAAAAGTATTTTTGAAGGTATTTTTCAAAGTTTTTATTGATTTTAGAGTGGAAGATAGAGAACGTTAAGGTTTTTGTTTCAGGTTCAAACCATCTGTTAACATAAAGATATGAGAGTTAGAAGTTGAGGGAATTTTCACGGGTACCAAAAGTTTGCTCTCTGGAAAGTTTGTACAGAGTAAATTACTTTTTGTGTATTTCAAGTTAGGCTTTGAAACTTTTTAACCGTGTGTATTGGAAGAGTAGCTATGTGCAAGTCAAACTTTCACTGAGAGATCACAGCTAGAGAGTAAGTTATGATGATTTGAAGTTTAGGGGGTACAAAATCAGGATAAGAGAGCAAAAGTTTTGGGTTTCTTTATTTGCAGTTTTGGCCTAGTAGATAACGTTTCTAGGAGAGACCTTTTGAGTGGTTTCCACCTTATGGAAAAATGAGTGATCAAGGGGGCTGGAAGGTTAGGTTATCGAAAGTACCTCAGGTTTGGATGTTATAGTGTCTCTAGACTCCAATACAAGAGAATTCAAGGTGGAGTTTGAAGAAAGAGTAGTTAGTCAATCCCCAAGAGTGAAACGTGAGACTTGCTTTTATTGTGGAGAGAAGGGACATAAGGTTGTCAATTGTTCCCTGCGGAACAAGGATAGAAGATTAAGAGGACCTTGGGAGATTTGAAACTTCACTTAGGACCATCATCGCCACATGAATCCCAAAGTGCAACCTTTTGTGACAATTGCGGAGTGATTAGACTACCGGCGGGACACGAATGCAGCGGAGTGAAGGCGCTTCTAGAATCACTTGTGGAAGGGTTTGACGGCAAGCTAAGTGATGAAACGGAGAAAGTGATCTCAGCGGGTTCAAGCTCAAACTGAAGATGGAGATCATCATTCGGATGATGGAGAAGATGATGATGAGGGTAAGACTCATTGTATGCCTAGGGGGGGAGAGAGCTTTGGCTATCTTGGAGCAACCAATTCCTTTTGTGTTTCCTTTGATGAATTACTCAAGGATGGAGTTAGTGTTGTTTGTATTGTATTAGGGAGTCCCATATAAATTTCCAATAGAAAAAAAAATTATAAAAAAAAAATTAGTTGGAAATGGGGAAGCTTCCGGTGTTTTATGGGAGGGAAAATGAAGATGTAGAAACCTTTGTTAGGGACTTCAAGAGGGCTTGCATAGGAAACAATGAAAGGAAGAAGGTTTAGTGGGCTATGCTTTTGCCAGATTTCTTGGAGGATTCTGCTCTCAAATGGTACCAGGAGTACAAGAGAGAACATGTGGAGGAGGACACTTGGGAGACGTTGACGGAGAGACTCATCGAAAACTTTCTTCCCAATGAAAGTTATGAAAAGCTGATGTGTGAGGTCACCTTCTTGAAACAAGGAGAGAACGAGAAGGTGAGGACCTATGTGGAGAGAACTGAGAAGTTAGAGTCGAGGTTCCACGTGGTGTTGAGGAAGGGTGGAGACGAAGTGGATGCTACAATGGTGGAGATACGAGCAATGCTCATGAAGAACTTCGTCGGAGGTTTGAGACCCGAGATTCGAAGTAAGGTGAGATATGAGAAGCCTTCTTCTAAAGCTGAAGCCATTCGAATTGCTATTAAAATGGAGGAAAGCTTAGAAGATGATGATTCTAGCTTGGTGGCTAGAGAAGTAACTCCACCGGTTGTAGGAAGATCCAGGGGTTCAAATCTTGCTAGTTCATCCACAATGGTGAATTCTAATGTAGATTTGCAAAATGAGTTGAAATCTATTACAGAAACTCTAGCAGACCTCAAGATCAATGTAGTACAGTTGTGGGAGAAGAGGAATCAGAATGTAGGAGGAAGTTCTAGAGGGTATGAAACTTTGCAGTTTCTTGTTTTACTTGTGGCGGTCATCATTTTCAGCGAAATTGTCCTAACCCTCGACAACATGATGGAGTTCGGCTCAACAACAATGCACCGGCCACACAACAAGTCAAGGAAAAGGGAGTAGCATCCATTGATGTATTTCCTCATCAATGCATCTTTGAGAAAGGAGAGAGCTCAAAGTCGAAGGTGGATATCCTTGCACATGAGAACAAACGTGCTCGATTTGCAGATGAGTCAATTTCCATGGAGGACATGCCAAGTTGGAGTACACGATCAAGTGGAGTTAGTCAACCCAGAATACCAAGAAAGAAGTTGGGCATGAATGACTTTTCCATTTCATCTTCTCAAGATAAGTATGACGTGGTGGAAGATGTAGGAAGTCAAAAGGCCAATATCACAGTTGGCCAACTCATTGCTTTAAATCTAGCCATACGGAAGGAGTTGAGAGGAGGCCTTAGCTCCACAATGATCAAGAAGCGAAGATCCAAGGGAAAGGCTCACATGACTAATGTGGGAGTTGGTGTGGTGGATGCTGCTGCCTCGGAGGTATGTACACATGCCTCAAAGATCGAAGTGAGGATCGATGGGCATGATGTTTCAGACGTGCTAGTAGATGGTGGTTCTGTTGTAAATGCAATGTCTGAAAGATTGTTGATGAAGTTGGGGATGCGACTTTCCAGACCTTCAAGTATAATTGTTGGAATGGTCAACAAACAGAAGGTAAAACCACTTGGTGTGGTTGACAAAGTTGTGGTAAGTGTGAGAGGTGTGCAAACCTTACTTTCCTTCCAAGTACTCAAGGAAACTAGTTATGATTTGCTGTTGGGACGTCCAAAATTGAGGGCGGTGAGAACTACTGATTGATGGCACAAGGGCTATTTGAGGATAGGCCCAAAGAACCATCGGGTGAAGGTTCCTTTGACAGGAGGAGGAAGTTCTCTTACCGACTCAGATAGACCAACCGACGAATATTGGGAAATCTGAGAGTGAGGAGAGTGGCAGTTTTTCAGAAGTTGACACCGACATGTCAACTTCTGATCAAGAAACATCGTCAGACGACTCTTCAAATGATGATGTACAAGTTCAAGTGGTTGCTGCCATGGAGCTGCTTCCTAGACCGGGGGTGAAGAAAGATCCGGACAAAGTGGAGATGAGCGAGGAGGAGGTGTGTCGAAGACTTTCCATCCTCAAGTTTGGTCCAAATGTTACCATGGAGAAGAAGGCAAGATTTTTGGATATATTTCGCAAATATATCCATGTCTTTGCCTTTAGTTACAAAGATTTGAAGCATGTGACACTTGAAACTCATCACATTGAGTTGGAGGAGAAAGCTCGCCCTATTCGGCAGAAGCAACGACGAATCAATCCTCCTACAGCTATGGTGGTAAAAGAGGAGATTGACAAGCGGAGGGAGGTTGGCTTCATCTATGAGGTAGAAAATTCAGAATGGGTGTCTCCTGTTGTGATAGTGAAGAAAAAGAATGGTAAACTACGTGTATGTGTAGATTACAAGAAGTTGAATGCTGTCACAAAGAAGGACTACTATCCTTTACCTTTTATAGATGAGATTTTAGAGGAGGTAGCAGGCCATGAGTGGTATAGTTTTGGAGATGGTTATAGTGGCTATAACCAAATCCAAATTGCTTCAGAGGATCAATTGAAAACTACCTTTACCACACCATGGGGAACTTTTGCCTTTAGAGTAATGCCATTTGGTCTATGTAATGCTCCAGCCACTTTCCAAAGGTTCATGAATAGGGTGTTTGAACCTTTCATTGGAAAGTTTGTGAGAGATTTCATAGATAACTTTTGTGTGTACGGGAAGAAGGAGGATCATTTTGATCATTTGATCAAGATACTCCAACGTTTGGAGGAAGCCAAAGCTTCACTCAATCCAGAAAAATGCATTTTTGGATGTGAGGAAGGCTTATTGTTGGGGCACATCATTTCCAAGAATGGTATAGCTGTGGATCCAGAGAAGGTGACGAGGATCATGGAGTTACCTTTTCCGGTGACGTTGACCAAGTTGAGACAATTCCTTGGTATGGTGGGGTACTATCGGAGGTTCATCTTGTCCTTCTCCAACAAAGCTCATGCCTTGACGAGTTACATGAAGAAGGGGACCGAATACGAGCTCATCTTCAATGATGAAGAGGCGAAGTTGGCGTTTGAGGCACTCAAGAAGGCGTTGGTGACGGCTCCAATTTTGGCGAAACCTGATTGGGGTAAATCTTTTCTTCTGTATACAGATGCATCAAATATTGCTGTAGGATGCACCTTGAGTCAATTTGATGATGAAAAGCATGATCATCCAATTGCCTATGCTAGTAGACAGATGGTACAAGCAAAGAAGAATTATTTAGTGACCGAAAGGGAGGCTTTAGCTGTCATCTTTTCACTTAAGAAGTTTCGACACTATCTTTTGGGTGGAAAATTCACTATAGTGACTGATCATAAGGCCTTGAAATATATTTTCAACAAGCCTAATGCTGAGGGGAAAATAGCTAGATGGAAACTACTACTAACGGAATTTGATTATACCATTGAGGATCGACCGGGAAAGAAGCATGCTAATGCGGATTTGTTGTCAAGAGCTTATGATGAGGGAGGAGATCAATCTGTGGATGACACTTTCCCGGATGAAGATTTGTTGATCATGGACACGATGACATTGGTACCAGAAGAGTACAAGGAGATTTGGGAGTTCATCTCCAAAGGAGAATTTCCTCAAGGTATGCATTCAAGAGAAAGGAATGCATTGGTAAAAAGATGTCAACCTTATATGATCATTGAGAAGGTGTTATTTCATCAAGGAGCTGACGGTCTGTTACGACGAGCTGTTGAAAGAGGCGAAGCATTGCAACTCATGAAGGAGTTTCACAAAGGTGCCGTGTGTGGAGGACATTTTGCCTTCAAGATCCTTGATGCTAGATATCATTGGAAGGGTATTTTCAAAGATTGTGTGGAATTTTGCAAGAGTTGTGATGTGTGTCAAGCTTTTGCTAAAAAGTCCATGAAAACCCCTCCTTTGATTTCAGTTCCAATGTTAGGTCCTTTTGAAAAATGGGGGATAGATTTTGTAGGTCCTTTGAATCTTACTCCTCGGGGAAATAAGTTCATTGTAATAGCTACAGATTATCTTACCAAGTGGGTAGAGGCAAGGCCACTAAAATCAACTAATGAGAAGGATGTTGGTAGGTTTTTGTATGAGAGAATCATAACCAGATTTGGTTGTCCTTTGGAGTTAGTGTCGGATAGAGGAGGAGAGTTTGTGGGAAGTATGATCCAAGCAATGTTAGATCATTTTTCCATCAAGTCTCGAGTGACCACTTCCTACAAACCCAATGCTAATGGGTTGGCGGAGCGGACCAACTACACTCTTTGTATGATGTTGGCCAAGGATGCAGACATGGACGGGAGCAAGCAAAACTGGGACAAGAAGTTGCATGCTATCTTGTGGGAGTATCGAACAACTTGGAAAACATCTACCGGATATTCACCTTTTCGAATGGTGTATGGAGTTGAGTCAAAGCTCCCAATACAATTTGACTTGACTACTTTCATGACAATCCAGCAAAGGTTGAAGAAATCAAATGGAGAAGAAGCCATCAAGTCTCGCCAATAACAATTGATGGAGTTTGAGGAAACTCGAGCACTAGCCATGATACGAGTGGAGCGGGCTCATCAGTTGCAGAAGAAGTATCACGACAAACGAAGTGAAAACCAGAACTTGAAGCCGTTCAAGGAAGGTGATTGGGTGATGCTCTTTGATGCAATTAGATACAAGAGAGCTAGGAAAAAGTTTCTTCCTAAGTATTTTGGACCTTTCATAGTTGAGAAGGTGTGGGAAAACTTTACTTATGATATCAAGGAGTTAGGAGAACGTCACTTCGATCGAGTCAACCACGACAAGTTGAAATTATTCCATCATAGATCAGATTCTTTCACTCCGAGGGCGTAGTGAAATCTTGGTCCGGGGGTAAATGTAAGACCAGATATTGCATGTGTGAAATAAAATGTGGTACCCCACTTTTGGTAATTTTGAGGAAATTAAAACATTTTTGGAAAACTGTACCAAGGCAGCAATGTAAATAGCCTTTGGTGCATCAAAATAGAGTGAATTCGGAAGATCGCAGAGATTCCCGAGGGGCCTCGTAGAATCTAGGAGTTGGGTGCACCGTTAAGGAAGGGCACCACCCTCCCTGCGAGCTCTGCAGTTAGGATCCCTACGGCGCAAGGCGCAAAATCCGCCTTCGGCGTTGCGTCGGCGGCGGTAGGGAAAACCTTCATATTTATGTCAACCCCCAAACACCTTGACTTAGTTAGGGTCTCGTTGGAAAGAGCTCAACGGGCTGATTCCAACGAGCCCAAGAACGCCAACAGCGGATAAGGACTCCGGGAGTTATGAAGGTTGTAAGATACTCAGCTCTTCGCCTGTGCACAGGCGGAGAAGTTTTGTCCTATGCGCGGACGGAGGAAGTTCGCCTGCGCAGAGGCGAAATAGGGTTTTGATGTAGGCGCGAAGTTCGCCTACTCACAGGCGTGCGCCTTTGCACAGGCGCTTCGGCGTCGGCGGGAAATCCGCCTTGGGCCCTAGAAACGCGCCTTGTGAGGTAGAAACTGTACGGCGCCTTCCGAGCCAGCGCAACGCCACGGACGAGCAAGGAGCCGCCAGAATAGTAAAATCCGTACGGACCGTACGGACTGTACGGGCGGGACGGATGGATGCACTCTTGGACGGACGGAGTTGCGGCGGCGAGAGCGCCGACGGAGAGACAAGGAACGGACAGTGTGGACGGAGTCGGTTGACCGCGGTCAACGCCTTCCGCGCCAGCGCATCGACGCGGACGGACTTCGCCTGCGCCAGGCGTTCGCCTGTGCACAGGAGGGTGAAGTTCCGCGCCGGCGGAGAATCCGCCGAGGAGTCCGCCTGCGCGCAGGCGGGAGTTGAACTTTTGTCCGACATGCGGACACACGCGCCGGGGCAGAGGAGGATTGGCCGAGGAGCGGTACGAACGAGTGTACCGCGCAAGGCGGAAAATCCGCCTTTGGCGCTGCGCACCCATGTCCGCGGCGTAGTACGCTCGCGGAGTTCAAATTCGCCAATTCGAGCGTGAGAGTTTAATCGGCGACGGCGGAGCGTGAAGCCGCGCGTGAGAGCGGAGACCGTTTTAGCGTAGAGCCGGCGCGGCCATCAATTGAGTCGTCCTTCACGAGCAAGAGCTGACCATGACCTTCGACCGGGAGGCAGAGAGCGTCCCATTCTTGAATTCGCGATTCCATTCTCTAGTGCGAGCTGCGCGCGTCCATCTGCTAGCCGCTAAGCATTCTCGACATCGCCGTGCAGAGGATTTCTTGGTGATTGAGGGAGAAGTGAGTGCGCGTGATTTGGAATTGAGGGAGATTAGAGTTTGCCGAGGAAGAAAGGAGCTCGAGCGGAGCGGAAGGAGAATTAGCAAGCAGGCGAACTCCAAGAACGCAATGACGAGACTGGGTCGATTGCGGATGCTACCGCTCCGACTACCACAGAACGGGCTGCGCGGAGCGCCTGATAGCAAGAAAGCTCAATTTCTTGCTATGGGGATGGAACTACATTTGTGTGGATAGGGTGCGCGAGTGGCTAGAGCCACAGGGTCCACCTTCGCGCGGATTGCGTCCGCATGTCGATCGGTGGACGGTCCAAGATTGGGCGCAGGCATTGGGGAGATGTGCCGGCATCCCAGGGCACCTCCTCTTCGATAGTGAGAGCGTCAAGGTGACCAAGCAGGAAGAGGCGCAATTTGTGGAGCTGTTCAAGAAGGGGAAGTCTACCAAGAATGGGTACAAGACCCGCGATTACAAGGATCGATTCCGCCGAACTTTGGCTACGGCGCTGCTGCAATTACTGCAGCCACACCGCGCTTGCTACATCACATTGTGGCAAGTCTCTTTTGTGGAGTGCATCATCGAGGGAACTCCAATTCACTGGGCGAGCATCCTGCACAGGGTGATGCGACAGCACGCTTTTGAGGAGAAGGGGGGAACTCTAAATCATCTCTCTCCTTTCCTCATCAATTTTTATCGACAGCGAAATTGTTTGACCGCGGCGGAGCTTGCTCGTTTTCCGCCGTTGTCCGTCGACCATCCCGGGAGGTATGTGCGGGAGAATGAGGTCGACACTGATGCAGAGGAGTCGCCGACTTCTACTCCGTCAAGGCGGAGGGACGAAGGGAGAAATACTCCTGCAGCAAGAGTGCCGCGGAAGCGGCGATGGAGAGAAGAGTCTGAAGAGGAGCAGCATCAAGAACCCACTGCTCCCATTCGACCGCGGCCGTTGTACGAATCGTACAGCCGGCCGAAGCAGAAGGCGCGCAGGCTGGTGTTACCAGCCAGCAGCGCAGACACGGCGACGATTGCCACAGAGAAAGGAAGTGCGTCGCCGGAGAAGAACGAGGGAGCGCGGACGTCTGCAGGAGCAACGGACCCCGCTGCACCCTCGACGGACGAGAGGCCGCCTACGGGCCAAGGGCCTCCGGAGTTACCACGTGCGTTGCGGACAGGTGTTCCGCCTGCGCACAGGCGAGCCTCGACGGACGGGCGAGCCTCGACGGATCGGCGACCACACGCGGACGTGGACCTACGCCTACGCGTGGGAAGAAGCAGTCCGCCTGTGCACAGGTCGCCTGTGCACAGGTCGCCTACACACGTGCCGCCTGTGCACAGGCAGGAATCACCCCCGTTCCAACGGAGGAAGGGGAAGGAGCCGGCGGAAGATCCGCCTACGGGACACAGGCCTTCGGGGCCAGACCCTCCGGCGCACAACGCGCCGCGATTTGTGCCTTCGGCGCCAGGGCCTTCGGGCCGAGGAGATGCGAGCAGGGAGCGTGCGGAGGCCGCACCATCGGCGGGTAATCCGCCGGTAGATGCGCCTTCGGCGGTAGGGCCTACGGGCCAAGGGACATCGGGCGAGCGGCCCCCGGCTATGTCGCCTTTGGCGATAGACGCCTTCGGCGCTGCGCCTACGGCGGACAAGGCGCCGGCATTTGCGCCTGCGCACAAGCCAGGCATAGCCCCCGCGCAGGACCGATCGAGGGAGCAGCACCTGACGGAGGAGCGGATTGACTGTCCGCGGGACGAAATTTCGGTGCGCAATGCGCAATCAAACCCCGCGCAGACACCCTCCGCTCTATCGCCTTCGGCAGCGGACGTCGGCGGCAGAGAGGATACAATTGAAGACCGACAAGCGGGCGACGGGGATGTAGCACGGCCACATTCGCCCACCGCCTTAGACATTTTGGCAAAGAGCAGCGAGGCTGCAGCGGTGCCTTCGCAGGCAGCACACGTCGACGACGTGCAGCCCCACTCGGGACAGTCGCCAACGCAATCAATGGCGACTGAAATCCTCAACTCGGATGATGACGACGGAGGCTCCACCGAAGCAATGTCGGGAGCAGGGGATACCGAGGAGGAGGAGGAGGAAGTTGTTGGAGCGCCGGCGGCGGCGCTCTTTGAGCAGGTGATACCGTTGCTGAAGTACTTGGATCGCAAATTCGATAAATACGCCGATCCACTTCAACCGGGATCTTACATCGAATTAGTGCGCAGGCGGACTCGCACTAAAGTCCACACTAGCAAGCTACTAGCTAGGGTGGACTAGGAGTTGAAGGAATTGAGGGAGAAGCATGCCTGTTTATGGGGGCAGTACAACCTTGAGAGGAAATCGCACGCCCTCGACAGGATGCGGAAGGAGAGATTGGAAGAGCTCACCAGGGATGTGGTGCAGACCACGCAGGATTTGATGTCTGAGAAAACTCAAAATCAGATTCTGTCAGAGGAGCTCGTGCGACAGACGCGGTTGTTGGCGGAGTGTCAGCTCGCACGGCAGGCGGATGAGGATTTAATCCGCAGGCTACAATCAGAGTGTGGTGAATTGAGAGCGCAGCGTGCGGAGGCCGAAACGCAGTTAGTGGTAATTGAAGAGGATCGCAGGCGAGAGGCAGATCGCACGAAGGAGGAGACGGCGAGGCGTGTCGCCCACTGTCTCAAGGGCTACGCCCACTGGGAAGTGGCGGCGCAGGAGAAACTCACACTGCGTGAGTTTGAACTTCGCGCAGCCGGGTTGTTGGCAGGCGACAGCAGGAGTCGGCGGAAGGTAGCGAAGAAGCTAGACGCTTTTCTGTCGAAGGCGCGGGATACCATGTCCACCCTCGAGGTGGAGGTGTCCGCGGCGTTGCAGCGGTTGGGACTGCGCAGTCGAGCGGAAGACTGGCAGGGTAGGGAGTTAGTGCGCGGCAATCCGTCGCGCAGGAGACGTAGCACAGGTTCCGCGGAGTGTAGTGTAGCGTGGTTCCGTGCAGGCGTGTAGCGTAGTGCAGTGTAGTGCTAGGTAGGACTTAGAAGGTATAAAATAGTTCAAGGCGTTTTGCCTTGGGTTCTTTCCCAATTTCGGAAGTGCAGATCAGAAACTCATTTTCTCTGCGTGTTTGTGTCCTTAGTTCTGTCACCACGCAAGAGGAGCTACCACTTGGCGTTCCGCATTTTGTAGCTGAAGGCCTACGGCCGAATGTTCAGAGCTGGTACATTGGTTAGAGACTTGAGTAGTTCGGATCTGCACCTGCGGGTGATTGCCGATGCTCAGAGCCAGTGACTAGTTAGATACTTGAATAGTTTCGCCCCTACACCTTTGAGTGTCTGTTCCTGATTGTACTCCTTAATGATGATGAGCTACCGAAAAGCCATCTGAGGTAAACCTGAGTGAGAGTCAGCCCGGAGATTGCAGTTTCGAGTTTCATGTGAAGTAGAATGAGTAGCATGAGATTCAAGACGTGGTGTTTATCAACAACAAACCCCAAAGTACAACCCAAATGATCTCACATTAAAATCTCACAAATGATATTCCAAAAGCTGGATTTAGACGTCCAGGTCGTATCTTGTTAGCTTTCCGTATACCAAGTATCAACAAATGTAACAAGTGTCAAAATAGAAGATTTACCTCTATATCATAGGGCAACGTTGATCTTCTGGGAGGATGCTTCCTAGTAGAAATTTTTTAACCTTCCCACAAATGAAGTGACGGAAGAGCCATTATTTAAATTAAAAAATAATGAAACTAAAACAAGAGGTGCAGTTACTAGGTATATTTCGGACTGATAGATCCGTATCAATAGGTCACGCAAAAGATTCTCACAAACTCCAACCAAGGACTACAACAACATCCAGATTTGTACTTAGAGTGAAAATTTTAAAGTATAGATTAAGTGGAAGCTCCGTGCCATCTCCCAAAGGACCCCACCCCGGTACTGTCACACCTCATCAGAAGATCGAACTGGCATATATGCGGATTTCTCCTACCCGGAGCATCCCACCGGATACTATCCAATCCTAATTACGGCTACTCACACACACGTTATACAGGTAAACAAGACGATGGGGAGATTCTTCCACTACATACTAGAACTCATTCATCGCAAATCTTCCACTAGAAACGTATCTCGAGACTTACTTTCACAAATTTACGGATCCGGCCTTACAGCACTCACAGACAGGCAAGAATTGAGGCATAAGGTTACACAGAGAAAACGCAAGAGTTGCAAAAAAGATGCAAGTCGCATAAGCAAGCGAAAGAAAAGTCTTATACATGCTACCTAAGAACATTTAAATATGAAAATTTTCAAACCGAACTGCGGCGGCTGTGACCGTTTACAAAATCCAAGTCGACATCAAAATTCTCAATATTTCACTTTTTGACAATTCCAGATCTGTAAGACTAGATGTTGTATGTGTGAAATAAAACTAGAAGTAGCCAAGTAGTTAAGCATGATTAGCTTAGTTATGCTTAAGTCTAGCTAGTAAAAACTAAGTTTATCAGGTTATAACTATTTTTAGTTATAATATCTATACTTAGCGGGATAACTAGAGAAGTTTTAGAAGATTTGAATGAGCAATTCTATTTTGTCTAGTACAAAAATCTAGATTCAAAGAGAAAAAGACTTTTGTCTTCGTGTTTATTTTTTATTGGTTTGACTAAGTAATGGAGACTTCATTGGTTAGACTAAGTTTAATGTTGATTTAGTGGCAAGTAGAGGTTTTAGAAGTTAGAATTACACCAATGGCATGTTGTCACCTCAATCTAGGGATTAGTAAACATTTAGAAGGTTTAGGATATCAATGGCATGTTGACAGGTATTGATAATTATTCAAATTTACTATACTTAATCTTTGTAAAAGTAAGTTAGATAAGAATAATCATTTGTTACTAGGGTAAATTCTCAAGTAGTACATATAGAGAGGTAGGGAAGAGACTCTCAAACAAGTTTAGAGAGTTCATATGTATAGACTTGTTTCACTTATGAAAGAGTGAAGATTTTCTATATCTTGGAGTGTCGATATGTGTGTGAATCGGAATGATACATTGAATTTGTGTGAGAGGGTGTTTTGGCTATGAGTATAAGGAAGATTACTAGTCTTCTAGAATCATGATGAGCTACCGCAAAGCCATCTATGGTAAATCTGAGTGAGAATTAGCCCGGAGGTTGCAGATCTTACTCCCACTTGGTCACCGCTTCTTGCCGCGAGCAGCTTGTCATACCTAATCTAGCCTAACAAAGTCTATCCAAGTATTGTAGAAGCTCTAGATTTATCTAGGACTTCTAGAATATTTGGATAGGCTAAAATACTTAGATCTATTCTACCGGAAAAAAATTCTTCTGGTTTAGAATTAATTGGGCAAAACTAGATTTTGGTTTTGTGTCCGACTAATTTCTCACTTAGACTTATTACAATTTTATCACATCTACTCTGACATAGTTTTCTAATTTGATTTACACCCTACTTATTCAACCAATGATACTCTATCAAAGAAGTAGAATGTACTAGTTAAAATGACAAAATATAGTTAATCTTGTGTGGGAAGCAGTCTTAGCTTCCCACACTTCCCGATTGTCATGAATGTTGATTTTTGCAATGTTGATGTCGCCATCGGTGATCTTTTTTTTGATGAAGTGTTACTTGATGTCAACGTGCTTTGTTCTATCGTGGAATACCGGATTCTTCCACAGATGGATTGCACTCTAGCTATCAGAGAAGAGTCTAAATGTTACTTGGAACACATGTAACTCATTTAGCAGGCCTTGAATCCATATGCCTTCCTTCACTGCCTCAATGGCAGCAATATACTCTGACTCTGTTGTGAACAAAGTCACAACATGCTGTAATTGTGAGTTTCAGCTCACACAATTGCCGTTGATCAAGAATTGATTTTAGTAGATTGTATGTTGTCTTTATCTCTTGCGTAGTCAGACTCTACATATACCTTCACCAAAACTCAACTGCCTCTTTTGCAGTACACCAAACCCACATTAGTACTGCCTTTCAGGTACCTTAGGAGATGCTTCATAGCCAGTCTGTGTTCCTCGCCAGGATTTGACATGTACATGCTAAAAACACTCATGGCATGGACAATATCAAGTCTTGAACACACCATAGTGTACAAGACTGAGTAGACTGCAGTTGAATATGGAATATCTTTCATGGTTTTCTTTGCTGATGCTAATACAAGACATTGACTTGCAAAGAGGCTGAAATGATTTGCCAAAGGTTGAATCACTGGCTTTGCATTTCTCATGCAAAATTTTTTAACTACCTTCTTCAAATAGCCACAATGTGACAATGCCAATGAAAAATGTATCCTGCTTCTGTGGTACCCCACTTTTGGGCAATTTTGAGGAAATTAAAACATTTTTGGAAAACTGTACCCTGGCAGCATTGTAAATAGCCTTCGGTACATCAAAACAGAGTGAATCCGGAAGATCGCGGGGATTCTCGAGGGATCTTGAAGAATCTGGGATTTGGGGTGCCGCAGCAAGCACGGGCACCACCCTCCCTGCGAGCTCCGCAGTTAGGATCTCTACAGCGCAAGGCGCAAAACCCGCCTTCGGAGGTTGCGTCCGCGGCTGTAGGGAAACCCCCGTAATTAGGTCAACCCTCGGGCGCCTTGACCAAGTTAGGATCCCGTTGGAAAGAGCTCGACGCGCTGATTCCAACGAGCCCAAGAACGCTTGGAACGGACGAGGACTTAGGGAGTTATCGCTACTGGAAGAAACGGAGGCGGTCGCCCCCGGCGGAAGGATTTCGCCACCGGCGCGAATTCCGCCTACGCGGAAGGGGGGTTCAAGTTTTGTCCTATGCGCGGACGAAGGCGTTCGCCTGTGCACAGGCGAAGTAGGGTTGGGAAGGCGCGAAGTCCGCCTATGCACAGGCGTTCGCCTGTGCACAGGCACTTCGGCGTCGGCGGGAAATCCGCCTTGGGCCCTAGAAATGCGCCTTGTGAGGTAGAAAGTGTACGGCGCCTTCCGCGCCAGCGCAGCGCAGCGTACGTCGGAAGAGCCACCAGAGTAATCCAATAGGTACGGACCGTGCGGACGGCACGGGTGGATGCGCTCTTGGACGGACGGAGTTGCGGCGGCGGAAGCGCCGACGGAGAGACAAGGAACGGACAGACTGGACGGAGACGGCTGACCACGGTCAACGCCTTCCGCGCCAGCGCAGCGCCGCGGACGGAGTTCGCCTGCGCACAGGCGAACGCCTGTGCACAGGAGGATGTTCAAGTTCCGCGCCGGCGGAGAATCCGCCGAGGCCCCTGCCTGCGCACAGGCAGGAGTTGAATTTTTGTCCGACATGCGGACGCACGCGTCAAGGCAGAAGGAGATTGGCCGAGGGGCGGTACGAACAAGTGTACCGCGCAAGGCGGAAAACTCGCCTTCGGCGCTACGCCCCCATGTCCGCAGGGTGACACGCTCGCGGAGTTCAAATCCGCCAATTCGAGCGTGAGAGTTTAATCGACGACGGCGGAGCGTGAAGCCGCGCGTGAGAGCGAAGACCGTTCCAGCGTACAGCCGGCGCGGCCATCAAGTGAGACGTTCTTCACGACCAAGAGACGACCATGACCTTCGACCGGGCGGCGGAGAGCGTCCCATTCTTGAATTCGCGATTCCAATCTCTTGTGCGCGCTGCGCGCATCCATCTGCTAGCTGCGGACCATTCTCGTCGTCGTCGCACAGGAGATTTCTTGTTGATTGAGGGAGAAGTGAGTGCGCGTGATTTGGAATTGAGAGCGATTAGAGTTTGCCGAGAGAGAAAGAAACGCGGACAGTGCGGAAGTAGAATGAGCGGGCGAGCGAACCCCAGGAACGCAATGACGAGACCGAGCAGATTGCGGATGGTGCCACTTCGCCTGCCGCAGAACGGGCTGCGCGCTTTCGAAGAGCGCTTAATAGCAAGAAAGCTCGATTTCTTGCTATGGGGATGGAATTACATCTGCGCGAATATGGTGCGCGAGTGGCTAGAGCCACAGGGACCACCCTCGCGCGGATTGCGTCCGCATGTCGACCGGTGGACAGTCCAAGATTGGGCGCAGGCGTTGGGAAGATGTGCTGGCATGCCAGGGCATCTCCTTTTCGACAGCGAGAGCATCAAGGTGACCAAGCAAGAAGAGGCGCAATTTGTGGAGCTGTTCAAGACCGGGAGGTCAACCAAGAATGGGTACAGGACCCGTGATTACAAAGATCGATTTCGCCGGACTTTGTCCGCGGCGCTGATGCAATTACTGCAGCCGCACCGCGCCTGCTACATCACATTGTGGCAGGTCTCTTTTGTGGAGTGCGTCATCGAGGGAACTCCAATTCACTGGGCGAGCATCCTGCACAGGGTGATGCGACAGCACGCGTTTGAGGAGAAGGGGGGAACTCTAAACCATCTTTCTCCTTTCCTCATCAATTTTTATCGACAGCGGAATTGTTTGACAGCGGCGGAGCTTGAACATTTTCCGCCATTGTCCATCGACCATCCCGGGAAGTATGTGCGGGAGAACGAGGTCGACACTGATGCGGAGGAGTCACCGACTTCTACCCCATCAAGACGGAGGGATGAAGGGAGACACACCCCTGCGGCGCGAGTGCCGCGGAAGCGGCGATGGAGGGAAGAGGCCGAAGAGGAGCAGCATCAAGAACTCTCTGCTCCCATTCGACCGCGGCCGCTGTGCGAGCCATACAGCCGGCCGAAGCAGAAGGCACGCAGACTGGTGTTGCCAGCTGACAGTGCAGACACGGCGACGATTGCGACGGAGATAGGAAGTGCGTCGCCAGAGAGGCGAGAGGAAGCGCGGACGACCGCAGGAGCGACGGGCCACGCTGCAACCTCGTCGGGAGAGAGGCCGCCTACGGGCCAAGGGCCTCCGGAGTTACCACGTGCGATGCGGACAGAGGTTCCGTTCGCGCACAGGCAAACCTCCGCGGACGGACGAGCCTCCGCGGATCGGCGAACACAAGTGGACGTGGATCTACGCTTACGCGTGGGAAGGAGCAGTTCGCCTGTGCACAGGTCGCCTGTGCACAGGTCACCTGTGCACAGAACACCTCCGCACGTGCCGCCTGTGCACAGGCAAGAATCACCCCCGTTCCAACGTAGGAAGGGGAAGGAGCCGGCGGAAGAACCGCCTACGAGACATCGGCCCTCGGGGCCAGACCCACCGGCGCACCACGCGTCGCAATTCGCGCCTTCGGCGCCAGGGCCTTCGAGCCGAGGAGATACGAGCAGAGAGCGTGCGGAGGCCGCACCATCGGCGGGAAGTCCGCCGATAGATGCGCCTTCGGCGGTAGGGCCTATAGGCCAAGGAGCATCGGGCGTGCGGCCCCCGGCCATGTCGCCTTCGGCGATAGATGTCCGCGGCGCTACGCCTGCGGCGGACAAGGCGCCGGCAAATGCGCCTGCGCACGGGCCGGGCACAGCCCCCACGGACCGATCGAGGGAGCAGCAGACGGAGGAGCGGGGTGACTGTCCGCGGGACGACATCTCGATGCGCGATGCGCAATCCAACCCCGCGCAGCCACCCTCCGCTCGATCGCCTTCGGCGACGGACGACGGCGACAGAGAGAATGCGGTGGGCAATCAACCAGCGAGCGACGGGGATGCCGCTCGGATACATTCGCCTTCCGCCTTAGACATTTTGGCGACGAGCAGCGAGGCTGCAGCCGTGCCTTCGCAGGCAGCACACGTCGAGGACGTGCAGCCCCACTCGGGGCAGTCGCCGACGCAATCAATGGCGACTGAAATTCTCCACTCGGATGATGACGACGGAGGCTCCACGGAAGAAATGTCAGGAGCAGAAGACACCGAGGAGGAGGAGGAGGAAATTGTTGGAGCGCCGGCGGCGGCGCTCTCTGAGCAGGTGATTCCGTTGCTGCGGTACTTGGATCGCAAGGTCGATAAATACGCCGACCCACTCCAGCCGGGATCTTACATCGAGTTAGTGCGCAGGAGGACTCGCACTAAAGTCCACACCAGCAAGCTATTAGCTAGAGTGGACCAGGAGTTGAGGGACTTGAAGGAGAAGCATGAGTGCTTGTGGGGACAGTACAAGCTTAATCAGAAATTCTACAAGCACTCCGAGAAGATGAAGGATGAGAAACTGGGCGAGCTCACCAAGGAGCAGGTGAAGGTCAAGGAAGCACTCAACTCTGAGCAGGCCGAGAATCGGATTTTGTCAGAGGAGCTCGTGCGACAGACGCGGTTGTTGGAACAATGTCAGCTCGCACGGCAGGCGGATGAAGAATTAATCCGCAGGTTACAGTCAGAGTGTGGCGAATTGAGGGCGCAACGTGCTGAAGCCGAATCGCAATTAGTGACCATTGAAGAGGATCGCAGGAAGGAGGCGGATCGCACGAAGGTGGAGACGGCGAGGCGAGTCGCCCACTGTCTCAAGGGCTACGCCCACTGGGAAGTGAAGGCGCAGGAGAAACTCACACTGCGTGAGTTTGAATTGCGCGCAGCCGGGTTGTTGTCAGGCGACAGTAGGAGTCGGCGGAAGGTAGCGAAGAAGCTCGAGGCCTTTCTGTCGAAGGCACAGGATACCATGTCCGCCCTCGAAGGGGAGGTGTCCGCGGCGTTGCAGCGGTTGGGACTGCGCAGTCGAGCGGAAGAGTGGCAGGGTAGGGAGCTAGTGCGCGGCAGTCGGCCGCGCAGGAGACGTAGTACAGGATCCGCGGAGTGTAGTGTAGCGTGGTTCCGTGCAGGCGTGTAGCGTAGTGCAGTGTAGTGCTAGTTAGGACTTAGAAGGTATAAAATAGTTCCAGGCGTTTTGCCTAGGGTTCTTTCCCAAACTCAGAAGTATAGATCAGGAACCCATTTCCTTTGCGTGTTTGTGTCCTTGAGTTCTGTCACCACGCACGAGGAGTTACAACTTAGCGTTCCGCATTTTGTAGCTGAAGGCCTGCGGCCGAATGTTCAGAGCTAGTACATTGGTTAGAGACTTGAGTAGTTCGGATCTGCACCTGCGGGTGACTGCCGATGCTCAGAGCCAGTGACTAGTTAGATACTTGAACAGTTTCGCCCCTACACCTTCGAGTGTTTCTTTCTGATTGTACTCCTTGGGATTTTTCCCCTGAATGCCAAAGTGAAGTTTTGCTACTTCGTGTAAGCCTTGGTTGTAAATTCAGGTTACGCTGCAGCAGGTGCCTTGAGGGTAACCCCTGTAGTATTTCTGGGAATGACAAGTGCCTGAGAATTCAAACTCTTCAATAGACTGTTGTTGTGTTACTGGAATGTTTCACAGTGAGTCCTTCAGTGTGGACCTGTGTTCTCTGCGCGTTTTGTGAGTTGAGAGTGTTGTTCACCGCGTCTGAGTGACTTCGATCCGAAGTAGGTAGTCCAAACCGGGTTTCCTACACTAGCAGCAAGCTAGTGGAAGCGTTGTAAAAGCCGGAGTTGGAAGTCACTGCCCGCAGCTTTGCCGAGTGTGCTCGCGAGAGACTTTCCCCCTGAAATCTTGAGTAGAGGTCCTAACGGATCTCTGGGTTGTGTTTCTGTAGTTTCAGGTGTGTGTGTGTGTGTGTTACGCTGCACTGTGCGACCTCCGAGTGCGCTCCGAGTGGACACTTGCAGTATTTCTGGGAGTGACAGTTGCCTGAGAATTCAAACTCCTCAATAGTCTGTTAAAACGTGACACTTTGTACCCTGTGTGTTCCTCTGTCCCTGTGGGTTCGACCTTTCTACCACTATATTGCAGTTTTAGCCTTTAGTGGGTTATTACATAAGAAGCCGACAACTTCTTTTTGGCGCCGCTGCCGGGGACAGTTGCGTCAACACCGGGGTTTTTACGAGCAGCCATGCTCGGTGAATGTCGACTGGGGCTGGCGGGAGCAACCTAAGTGCTAGAGCTGTCCGCAAGTTCCGACGAGATTTAGAGAAGGCCGTGGAAGAGACACGGCGTCAAAACAAGAAAACACCAAAAAGAGTACCTAAGCCTAGTTCGGCCGGCATCCTTGGGGAACCTACCCCCGACGACTCGGAACCAAACTTGGTGCTTACAGTTCTACTAGATATTCCTTGCACGGACCCGCCTAGTGAAGTAGAACCGACCGCCCGAGGACCGTCGACAGACACACTGATGGCGGACGGACAAGCCAATGTGCGGCTACCTCAGCCGATTACTAAACATTCCTACCCGAAGTACAAAGGGAGTGGGGATGACGACAATGCAGATTCATACATCAAGTTATTCGAGTCGGTGTCTATTGCCAATCGCGAGATCGCAGACGACGACCGACTAAGGATCTTTCCAAGCCTTCTGCGGAAGAAAGCGAGGAGTTGGTATAATCACGAGAGCATCGATCCGACTGGGTTGACAACATGGGCCCAGCTGAAGGAGAAGTTCCTTCGTCGCTTTCGCGAGCTCGGCTACGACAGCCGGGTTTTGACGAAGTTACGTAATTTGCAGCGAGAGAAGAAGGAGAGTCTGCGTGACTACACTGAGAGATTTCTGGACCTCCTCGACAGAATACCGAAAACAGGACCAGGGTCCCCTTTCTCGGTACAACAAGCTGTGGATTGGTACGTGACCGGTTTAACTCGGGAGATGGAGACTTTTTGCCGACGCAGCAAGTGCGACACTATTGAGGATGTGATTGCATCGGCAGAAGCCTTCGAAACTTCCACTCTCAACCGAAGAGGGAGAGAGAGACGGGAGTCGAAGGAGCGCAAACCGAAGGGAGGGCGAAGACGGCGTAGAGGTACAACTCCGTCATCGGAGGAATCGTCTTCGGACGAGAACCGTTCTTCATCCGAAGAAGAGGAAACCTCATCGTCGGAGGAGGAGAAGAAGAGGAAGAAGCATGGGTCAGCGAAGAAAAAGGGCATCCGACGAGTGACTACGGACAGAGCGCCGGGAGATATAGCTTCGAAGATGGAGACCCTTGTGAAGGACTTCGCCGATCTCAAAGTTCAAGTGGTAGGCGGGCATGATCGCAGAAAATCACCCGGGAGAGTGCGAGCGAACTTATGGTGTACTACGTGCGGGGCGGTGGGACATGCAAACACCGAGTGCCTTACCACCCGGCCGTCATATCCAGTCAACGCAGTAGAGTGGGCGCAACCGTACTATGGAGAGCACCCTCAGTACTATGGAGAGGCTAGCGAAGAGACAGCCTACGCCGTCCAGTCGGTTCCTACCCCTCCTGCAGTTTCAGCAATGCAAGTCCCACGATATATTCCGGTGGATCGGGCCACTACGGTACCTGTGAGGCGGAGAGCACCTCCAGGGACGTTTGACCCACCGCCACCGCGAGCTTGTTATAATTGCGGGGAAGTTGGGCACTTCTCACCGCAGTGTCCCCATCCAAAAAGGCGAAACGATTATGCTCCGACATGTAGTAATTGCAAGAAGGTCGGGCACACTGCGCCAGAGTGTGATCAGCCACCAGTCCCTCGGCCAGTGGTACGATTTGTGAACACTCCTGCCAAGGAGGACGTGCAAGTTAACCAGGTCGAAGTAGGTTCAGACGGGGATGGCGAAGACGAAGAATGGCCGGCTGAAGAGGTTATGTGCGCACGGGTCGAAACTCGTAGCTCCAAGAAATCCAAGGAGCAAGAGCGTGACACTCGCAAGCACGAACGGAGAACCGCCGACCGGACGGGAAAAGGAAAGGAGAAGACATCCAGCAAGTCCGACTCGCGACCTGCTCGGAAGTCTTCGGCTACGCGGGAGGCACCAGCAGTGCGCCCCCAGACAGCAGTCGAGGACGAGCCAGTGCGCCTACTGAAACGGGACTATGCTCCGGATATCCGCAACGAGGTAACCAACCTGTTGAAGGAAGCGATCCGCACGCAAAAGGACCCACCGCGGCCAGACTTGACATCCTCCCTTGGGGCGAAGTTGGCAGCCACCGTGGAACCTCGCAGAGCGTCGCCGACCCCGGCGACCCAACGCGCCCACTATGACTTGGTTGAAGATCTCGGGAGTCGAAAAGTGAACATTACGTTCAAGCAGCTCTTGGAGGACAATAAGACGTATCGGAGAATGTTGATGCTTTCGCTACGGCATCCGCGGAAGCCGCGCGCATCCACATCCTCTCAAGTATATCAAGTGGAGAGCGAAGACCAAGGGCCACCCGAGATCGATGTGGAGATAGCAGGATGTTGTGTACGCAGAGTGCCAATCGACTCTGGATCAGGAGTCAACATAATGACGGAGGATACAGCGAGAGCCTTGGGGTTCAGTCAATACGAACCCTCGAAGCGTGTGTTGAGATTAGCGGATCAGACGCGGAGAATGCCTGCAGGTATGCTGCGCAATGTCAAGACAACCATCGGGCGTGCGGCCCCCGGCCATGTCGCCTTCGGCGATAGATGTCCGCGGCGCTACGCCTGCGGCGGACAAGGCGCCGGCAAATGCGCCTGCGCACGGGCCGGGCACAGCCCCCACGGACCGATCGAGGGAGCAGCAGACGGAGGAGCGGGGTGACTGTCCGCGGGACGACATCTCGATGCGCGATGCGCAATCCAACCCCGCGCAGCCACCCTCCGCTCGATCGCCTTCGGCGACGGACGACGGCGACAGAGAGAATGCGGTGGGCAATCAACCAGCGAGCGACGGGGATGCCGCTCGGATACATTCGCCTTCCGCCTTAGACATTTTGGCGACGAGCAGCGAGGCTGCAGCCGTGCCTTCGCAGGCAGCACACGTCGAGGACGTGCAGCCCCACTCGGGGCAGTCGCCGACGCAATCAATGGCGACTGAAATTCTCCACTCGGATGATGACGACGGAGGCTCCACGGAAGAAATGTCAGGAGCAGAAGACACCGAGGAGGAGGAGGAGGAAATTGTTGGAGCGCCGGCGGCGGCGCTCTCTGAGCAGGTGATTCCGTTGCTGCGGTACTTGGATCGCAAGGTCGATAAATACGCCGACCCACTCCAGCCGGGATCTTACATCGAGTTAGTGCGCAGGAGGACTCGCACTAAAGTCCACACCAGCAAGCTATTAGCTAGAGTGGACCAGGAGTTGAGGGACTTGAAGGAGAAGCATGAGTGCTTGTGGGGACAGTACAAGCTTAATCAGAAATTCTACAAGCACTCCGAGAAGATGAAGGATGAGAAACTGGGCGAGCTCACCAAGGAGCAGGTGAAGGTCAAGGAAGCACTCAACTCTGAGCAGGCCGAGAATCGGATTTTGTCAGAGGAGCTCGTGCGACAGACGCGGTTGTTGGAACAATGTCAGCTCGCACGGCAGGCGGATGAAGAATTAATCCGCAGGTTACAGTCAGAGTGTGGCGAATTGAGGGCGCAACGTGCTGAAGCCGAATCGCAATTAGTGACCATTGAAGAGGATCGCAGGAAGGAGGCGGATCGCACGAAGGTGGAGACGGCGAGGCGAGTCGCCCACTGTCTCAAGGGCTACGCCCACTGGGAAGTGAAGGCGCAGGAGAAACTCACACTGCGTGAGTTTGAATTGCGCGCAGCCGGGTTGTTGTCAGGCGACAGTAGGAGTCGGCGGAAGGTAGCGAAGAAGCTCGAGGCCTTTCTGTCGAAGGCACAGGATACCATGTCCGCCCTCGAAGGGGAGGTGTCCGCGGCGTTGCAGCGGTTGGGACTGCGCAGTCGAGCGGAAGAGTGGCAGGGTAGGGAGCTAGTGCGCGGCAGTCGGCCGCGCAGGAGACGTAGTACAGGATCCGCGGAGTGTAGTGTAGCGTGGTTCCGTGCAGGCGTGTAGCGTAGTGCAGTGTAGTGCTAGTTAGGACTTAGAAGGTATAAAATAGTTCCAGGCGTTTTGCCTAGGGTTCTTTCCCAAACTCAGAAGTATAGATCAGGAACCCATTTCCTTTGCGTGTTTGTGTCCTTGAGTTCTGTCACCACGCACGAGGAGTTACAACTTAGCGTTCCGCATTTTGTAGCTGAAGGCCTGCGGCCGAATGTTCAGAGCTAGTACATTGGTTAGAGACTTGAGTAGTTCGGATCTGCACCTGCGGGTGACTGCCGATGCTCAGAGCCAGTGACTAGTTAGATACTTGAACAGTTTCGCCCCTACACCTTCGAGTGTTTCTTTCTGATTGTACTCCTTGGGATTTTTCCCCTGAATGCCAAAGTGAAGTTTTGCTACTTCGTGTAAGCCTTGGTTGTAAATTCAGGTTACGCTGCAGCAGGTGCCTTGAGGGTAACCCCTGTAGTATTTCTGGGAATGACAAGTGCCTGAGAATTCAAACTCTTCAATAGACTGTTGTTGTGTTACTGGAATGTTTCACAGTGAGTCCTTCAGTGTGGACCTGTGTTCTCTGCGCGTTTTGTGAGTTGAGAGTGTTGTTCACCGCGTCTGAGTGACTTCGATCCGAAGTAGGTAGTCCAAACCGGGTTTCCTACACTAGCAGCAAGCTAGTGGAAGCGTTGTAAAAGCCGGAGTTGGAAGTCACTGCCCGCAGCTTTGCCGAGTGTGCTCGCGAGAGACTTTCCCCCTGAAATCTTGAGTAGAGGTCCTAACGGATCTCTGGGTTGTGTTTCTGTAGTTTCAGGTGTGTGTGTGTGTGTGTTACGCTGCACTGTGCGACCTCCGAGTGCGCTCCGAGTGGACACTTGCAGTATTTCTGGGAGTGACAGTTGCCTGAGAATTCAAACTCCTCAATAGTCTGTTAAAACGTGACACTTTGTACCCTGTGTGTTCCTCTGTCCCTGTGGGTTCGACCTTTCTACCACTATATTGCAGTTTTAGCCTTTAGTGGGTTATTACATAAGAAGCCGACAACTTCTTTTTGGCGCCGCTGCCGGGGACAGTTGCGTCAACACCGGGGTTTTTACGAGCAGCCATGCTCGGTGAATGTCGACTGGGGCTGGCGGGAGCAACCTAAGTGCTAGAGCTGTCCGCAAGTTCCGACGAGATTTAGAGAAGGCCGTGGAAGAGACACGGCGTCAAAACAAGAAAACACCAAAAAGAGTACCTAAGCCTAGTTCGGCCGGCATCCTTGGGGAACCTACCCCCGACGACTCGGAACCAAACTTGGTGCTTACAGTTCTACTAGATATTCCTTGCACGGACCCGCCTAGTGAAGTAGAACCGACCGCCCGAGGACCGTCGACAGACACACTGATGGCGGACGGACAAGCCAATGTGCGGCTACCTCAGCCGATTACTAAACATTCCTACCCGAAGTACAAAGGGAGTGGGGATGACGACAATGCAGATTCATACATCAAGTTATTCGAGTCGGTGTCTATTGCCAATCGCGAGATCGCAGACGACGACCGACTAAGGATCTTTCCAAGCCTTCTGCGGAAGAAAGCGAGGAGTTGGTATAATCACGAGAGCATCGATCCGACTGGGTTGACAACATGGGCCCAGCTGAAGGAGAAGTTCCTTCGTCGCTTTCGCGAGCTCGGCTACGACAGCCGGGTTTTGACGAAGTTACGTAATTTGCAGCGAGAGAAGAAGGAGAGTCTGCGTGACTACACTGAGAGATTTCTGGACCTCCTCGACAGAATACCGAAAACAGGACCAGGGTCCCCTTTCTCGGTACAACAAGCTGTGGATTGGTACGTGACCGGTTTAACTCGGGAGATGGAGACTTTTTGCCGACGCAGCAAGTGCGACACTATTGAGGATGTGATTGCATCGGCAGAAGCCTTCGAAACTTCCACTCTCAACCGAAGAGGGAGAGAGAGACGGGAGTCGAAGGAGCGCAAACCGAAGGGAGGGCGAAGACGGCGTAGAGGTACAACTCCGTCATCGGAGGAATCGTCTTCGGACGAGAACCGTTCTTCATCCGAAGAAGAGGAAACCTCATCGTCGGAGGAGGAGAAGAAGAGGAAGAAGCATGGGTCAGCGAAGAAAAAGGGCATCCGACGAGTGACTACGGACAGAGCGCCGGGAGATATAGCTTCGAAGATGGAGACCCTTGTGAAGGACTTCGCCGATCTCAAAGTTCAAGTGGTAGGCGGGCATGATCGCAGAAAATCACCCGGGAGAGTGCGAGCGAACTTATGGTGTACTACGTGCGGGGCGGTGGGACATGCAAACACCGAGTGCCTTACCACCCGGCCGTCATATCCAGTCAACGCAGTAGAGTGGGCGCAACCGTACTATGGAGAGCACCCTCAGTACTATGGAGAGGCTAGCGAAGAGACAGCCTACGCCGTCCAGTCGGTTCCTACCCCTCCTGCAGTTTCAGCAATGCAAGTCCCACGATATATTCCGGTGGATCGGGCCACTACGGTACCTGTGAGGCGGAGAGCACCTCCAGGGACGTTTGACCCACCGCCACCGCGAGCTTGTTATAATTGCGGGGAAGTTGGGCACTTCTCACCGCAGTGTCCCCATCCAAAAAGGCGAAACGATTATGCTCCGACATGTAGTAATTGCAAGAAGGTCGGGCACACTGCGCCAGAGTGTGATCAGCCACCAGTCCCTCGGCCAGTGGTACGATTTGTGAACACTCCTGCCAAGGAGGACGTGCAAGTTAACCAGGTCGAAGTAGGTTCAGACGGGGATGGCGAAGACGAAGAATGGCCGGCTGAAGAGGTTATGTGCGCACGGGTCGAAACTCGTAGCTCCAAGAAATCCAAGGAGCAAGAGCGTGACACTCGCAAGCACGAACGGAGAACCGCCGACCGGACGGGAAAAGGAAAGGAGAAGACATCCAGCAAGTCCGACTCGCGACCTGCTCGGAAGTCTTCGGCTACGCGGGAGGCACCAGCAGTGCGCCCCCAGACAGCAGTCGAGGACGAGCCAGTGCGCCTACTGAAACGGGACTATGCTCCGGATATCCGCAACGAGGTAACCAACCTGTTGAAGGAAGCGATCCGCACGCAAAAGGACCCACCGCGGCCAGACTTGACATCCTCCCTTGGGGCGAAGTTGGCAGCCACCGTGGAACCTCGCAGAGCGTCGCCGACCCCGGCGACCCAACGCGCCCACTATGACTTGGTTGAAGATCTCGGGAGTCGAAAAGTGAACATTACGTTCAAGCAGCTCTTGGAGGACAATAAGACGTATCGGAGAATGTTGATGCTTTCGCTACGGCATCCGCGGAAGCCGCGCGCATCCACATCCTCTCAAGTATATCAAGTGGAGAGCGAAGACCAAGGGCCACCCGAGATCGATGTGGAGATAGCAGGATGTTGTGTACGCAGAGTGCCAATCGACTCTGGATCAGGAGTCAACATAATGACGGAGGATACAGCGAGAGCCTTGGGGTTCAGTCAATACGAACCCTCGAAGCGTGTGTTGAGATTAGCGGATCAGACGCGGAGAATGCCTGCAGGTATGCTGCGCAATGTCAAGACAACCATCGGGGGTGCGGACTTTCGGTTGACGTATATCATCCTTCAGCCGATGATGAAGCAGGGCTATGACGTTCTGCTCGGGCGACCATGGCTATATGGTGCACAAGTCAGATGTGATTGGCGAAGACATCGCCTTAAGTTTCCTCACCCTTCGGAACCGACCAAAACCATTACGGTGCCCTGGAATAGGGTCAGGCACGAAGGAGAGACCCCATCGACAAGTGCAGGTTACACATCGGGCGAGGACAGTGAGTCGACCGCGCGATCGGATTCCAGTGGTACCGAATCCGATTACTTCGTGGGATTCGTTGCCTGCTGTTCGGTGGAAGAAGAAGAAGAGACGGAAGCTATTCGGCCGGAAGACGAATAGCAATTAACTGTGGGACTGGGAAGGAGTGAGACGAGTCACACTGAGGGCATTGTCGACCCTAGTGACTGTCACGAAGTACAACTCAGTCCCGGCAAGTGCTTGAAGGTATCAAGCGCAGTGAGAGGAGACGAGCTAAGGAAAGTACAGGCGTTCCTTAGCCACTATGTCGACGTCTTCGCCTGGAAGATCGAGGACATGAAGGGGATACCTGCACGGTATGGGGAGCACCGTATCGATTTACTGGACGACTCAGTACCCATACGACAGCGCCAGTATCGCCTCAACCCAAAGTACTCCTTGCTAGTGAAAGAGGAGATAGATAAGTACTTGAGCGCTGGTATTATTTATCCTGTGCTCAGCAGCGAGTGGGTGTCGCCGATTGTTATCGTACCTAAGAAGTTGACGGGTAAGATACGAGTGTGTCAGGATTTCCGGAAGTTGAATGCAGCAACACGCAAGGATCATCACCCGTTACCATTCACGGATGCCATTCTAGACCATGTCGCAGGACATGAATGTTATAGCTTCCTGGATGGGTTCTCAGGTTACAATCAGGTGTCTATCCGTGAACAGGACAAGGATAAAACTACGTTCACAACCGACTGGGGAACTTACGCATACCACAAGATGCCCTTCGGTCTGTGCAACGCGCCTGCCACCTTTCAACGGATGATGACCAATATCTTTCAGGAACAACTGAGGAAGTTCCTGGAGATATTCATAGATGACTTCTGTGTCTTTGGGAAACGGTCTGAACACCTAAGTCACTTGAAGCAGACCTTCGATAAATGTAGAGAGAGCAGTTTATCACTGCATCCCGAGAAGTGCTTTTTCTTCATGACTAGTGGGATCTTGTTGGGTCATCGGGTCTCGGCAGAAGGCATTGCGGTGGACATCGAGAAGGTCAAGGTTATACTCGAGCTTGAGCCACCCACGAATCTAAGAGAGCTGCGAGCATTCCTGGGTCATGTGGGCTACTACCGAAGATTCATACACATGTATGCAATACTGGCGGCGGACCTGACCAAGTTGTTGAAGAAGGACAAGCCTTATGCTTGGGGTGCGAACCAGCAGACAGCATTTGAAGCTCTGAAAGCGAAACTCACGACTGCTCCCGTACTAAGGAGTCCAGACTGGAATCGACCATTCCATGTTTACGTTGACACTTCGGCATTCGCCATCGGTGTAGTACTGAGTCAAAAGGATGACAACAAAAAGGACTACCCGATCTACTTCGCGAGCCGACAGCTGTCTCTAGCAGAGCGGAAGTACACCACGACGGAGAGAGAAGCGTTGGGGATGGTGTACTCCTGTAAAAAGTTCCGTCACTACCTAATCTGCTACGAGTTTGTGTTCCATGTGGACCACTACGCATTGCAACACCTAGTCAAGAAAGCCGACCTATCCGGTCGAATCGCCAGGTGGGTGTTATTACTACAAGAGTTCACCTACACAGTCCAGACCAGGAAAGGGGTGCACCACGAAAATGCGGATTACTTGTCCCGATTATGGACCCAGCCGACAGAGGAGGAATTGGTGGACGATTTTCCAGATGAAGAGTTATTTCAGTTGTCTGCAGGACATGAGTCCCGCTATGCCGACCTGTATCGATATCTGCTAACCCTCCAGTGCCCCGAGGGCATGGATTTGGAACAGCGAACTGTCTTTATTCATAAGGCAGGCCCGTATCAACTCCAGCAGGGGGTTTTGTTCAAGAAGATGGCGGATGAGCGCTTATGCAGATGCCTGGAGGAATCAGAAGTACCAAGAATAGTGAGTGCGATGCACACAGAGGAGGCGGGTGGACACTATGCCACCAGGAACACGGTCACAAAGATCCTAAATGCGGGATATTGGTGGCCGACCATGTTTAAGGATGTTCTCGATTACATCCGCAAGTGCGACAGTTGCCAGAGGACGGGGAGACCGACGCCTACAACACGCTGGCCTCTGACTCCCATCATGCCTCTAGCACCTTTCGAAAAGTGGGGTATTGACTTTGTAGGGCCGATACAACCAGTGACTAGAAGTACACGAAGGCGCTACATTCTGGTAGCAACGGACTACGCCACCAAAATGGTAGAGGCCAGAGCCACCAGAAGGGATGATGCTGCCACAGTGGCAGCATTCTTGTTTGAGTCAATCATCACACGCTACGGATGTCCCTTAGAACTAGTCAGCGACCGGGGCACGCATTTTCTGAATCAGATCATCGAAGATCTGACACGGTATTTCCACATCAAGCACCGGAAGACTACTCCATACAATCCCAAGGCAAATGGACTGACGGAGAAGTCCAATGGACTGCTGTGTAAAATACTACTCAAGGTCACGGTGAATCACGCTCACGACTGGGATACGAAGCTAGCAGCCGCTCTATGGGCGTACCGCACAGCTGAGAAGATCACGACCAAACAGACACCATATTTTCTGGTGTATGGGCAACACCCGATCCTTCCAATCGAATTTGAAGTACCCACCCATCGAACGATGGATTTGCAGAGGATGGGCGCAGAGGAGAGTCAGCTCTACAGGTTACAGGAGGTCATGCTGCTGGATGAGCGGAGAGGAGACGCCGAAGATCGCACCAGGAAAATCCAGCTCCGCCGAAAGGAGAGATACGATAAAAAGATCAAACCGGTACTCCTGCGGGCAGGTGATTTGGCATTGCTCTACGACAGCAGGCATGCCAGATTCCCAGGCAAACTGCACCTAAGGTGGATGGGACCTTACAGGGTTGTCGAAGTCTTCCCGAATGGATCCATCCAACTTGCGGACCTGGCCGGCGATTTGTTAGGCACCCGAGTGAACGGGTGGCGGTTGAAGAAATACCACATGTGAGTGCTCGCGTGGGCGCTCACAATTGAGGAGGGGGGCATGTGGTACCCCACTTTTGGCAATTTTGAGGAAATTAAAACATTTTTGGAAAACTGTACCCTGGCAGCATTGTAAATAGCCTTCGGTACATCAAAACAGAGTGAATCCGGAAGATCGCGGGGATTCTCGAGGGATCTTGAAGAATCTGGGATTTGGGGTGCCGCAGCAAGCACGGGCACCACCCTCCCTGCGAGCTCCGCAGTTAGGATCTCTACAGCGCAAGGCGCAAAACCCGCCTTCGGAGGTTGCGTCCGCGGCTGTAGGGAAACCCCCGTAATTAGGTCAACCCTCGGGCGCCTTGACCAAGTTAGGATCCCGTTGGAAAGAGCTCGACGCGCTGATTCCAACGAGCCCAAGAACGCTTGGAACGGACGAGGACTTAGGGAGTTATCGCTACTGGAAGAAACGGAGGCGGTCGCCCCCGGCGGAAGGATTTCGCCACCGGCGCGAATTCCGCCTACGCGGAAGGGGGGTTCAAGTTTTGTCCTATGCGCGGACGAAGGCGTTCGCCTGTGCACAGGCGAAGTAGGGTTGGGAAGGCGCGAAGTCCGCCTATGCACAGGCGTTCGCCTGTGCACAGGCACTTCGGCGTCGGCGGGAAATCCGCCTTGGGCCCTAGAAATGCGCCTTGTGAGGTAGAAAGTGTACGGCGCCTTCCGCGCCAGCGCAGCGCAGCGTACGTCGGAAGAGCCACCAGAGTAATCCAATAGGTACGGACCGTGCGGACGGCACGGGTGGATGCGCTCTTGGACGGACGGAGTTGCGGCGGCGGAAGCGCCGACGGAGAGACAAGGAACGGACAGACTGGACGGAGACGGCTGACCACGGTCAACGCCTTCCGCGCCAGCGCAGCGCCGCGGACGGAGTTCGCCTGCGCACAGGCGAACGCCTGTGCACAGGAGGATGTTCAAGTTCCGCGCCGGCGGAGAATCCGCCGAGGCCCCTGCCTGCGCACAGGCAGGAGTTGAATTTTTGTCCGACATGCGGACGCACGCGTCAAGGCAGAAGGAGATTGGCCGAGGGGCGGTACGAACAAGTGTACCGCGCAAGGCGGAAAACTCGCCTTCGGCGCTACGCCCCCATGTCCGCAGGGTGACACGCTCGCGGAGTTCAAATCCGCCAATTCGAGCGTGAGAGTTTAATCGACGACGGCGGAGCGTGAAGCCGCGCGTGAGAGCGAAGACCGTTCCAGCGTACAGCCGGCGCGGCCATCAAGTGAGACGTTCTTCACGACCAAGAGACGACCATGACCTTCGACCGGGCGGCGGAGAGCGTCCCATTCTTGAATTCGCGATTCCAATCTCTTGTGCGCGCTGCGCGCATCCATCTGCTAGCTGCGGACCATTCTCGTCGTCGTCGCACAGGAGATTTCTTGTTGATTGAGGGAGAAGTGAGTGCGCGTGATTTGGAATTGAGAGCGATTAGAGTTTGCCGAGAGAGAAAGAAACGCGGACAGTGCGGAAGTAGAATGAGCGGGCGAGCGAACCCCAGGAACGCAATGACGAGACCGAGCAGATTGCGGATGGTGCCACTTCGCCTGCCGCAGAACGGGCTGCGCGCTTTCGAAGAGCGCTTAATAGCAAGAAAGCTCGATTTCTTGCTATGGGGATGGAATTACATCTGCGCGAATATGGTGCGCGAGTGGCTAGAGCCACAGGGACCACCCTCGCGCGGATTGCGTCCGCATGTCGACCGGTGGACAGTCCAAGATTGGGCGCAGGCGTTGGGAAGATGTGCTGGCATGCCAGGGCATCTCCTTTTCGACAGCGAGAGCATCAAGGTGACCAAGCAAGAAGAGGCGCAATTTGTGGAGCTGTTCAAGACCGGGAGGTCAACCAAGAATGGGTACAGGACCCGTGATTACAAAGATCGATTTCGCCGGACTTTGTCCGCGGCGCTGATGCAATTACTGCAGCCGCACCGCGCCTGCTACATCACATTGTGGCAGGTCTCTTTTGTGGAGTGCGTCATCGAGGGAACTCCAATTCACTGGGCGAGCATCCTGCACAGGGTGATGCGACAGCACGCGTTTGAGGAGAAGGGGGGAACTCTAAACCATCTTTCTCCTTTCCTCATCAATTTTTATCGACAGCGGAATTGTTTGACAGCGGCGGAGCTTGAACATTTTCCGCCATTGTCCATCGACCATCCCGGGAAGTATGTGCGGGAGAACGAGGTCGACACTGATGCGGAGGAGTCACCGACTTCTACCCCATCAAGACGGAGGGATGAAGGGAGACACACCCCTGCGGCGCGAGTGCCGCGGAAGCGGCGATGGAGGGAAGAGGCCGAAGAGGAGCAGCATCAAGAACTCTCTGCTCCCATTCGACCGCGGCCGCTGTGCGAGCCATACAGCCGGCCGAAGCAGAAGGCACGCAGACTGGTGTTGCCAGCTGACAGTGCAGACACGGCGACGATTGCGACGGAGATAGGAAGTGCGTCGCCAGAGAGGCGAGAGGAAGCGCGGACGACCGCAGGAGCGACGGGCCACGCTGCAACCTCGTCGGGAGAGAGGCCGCCTACGGGCCAAGGGCCTCCGGAGTTACCACGTGCGATGCGGACAGAGGTTCCGTTCGCGCACAGGCAAACCTCCGCGGACGGACGAGCCTCCGCGGATCGGCGAACACAAGTGGACGTGGATCTACGCTTACGCGTGGGAAGGAGCAGTTCGCCTGTGCACAGGTCGCCTGTGCACAGGTCACCTGTGCACAGAACACCTCCGCACGTGCCGCCTGTGCACAGGCAAGAATCACCCCCGTTCCAACGTAGGAAGAGGAAGGAGCCGGCGGAAGAACCGCCTACGAGACATCGGCCCTCGGGGCCAGACCCACCGGCGCACCACGCGCCGCAATTCGCGCCTTCGGCGCCAGGGCCTTCGAGCCGAGGAGATACGAGCAGAGAGCGTGCGGAGGCCGCACCATCGGCGGGAAGTCCGCCGATAGATGCGCCTTCGGCGGTAGGGCCTATAGGCCAAGGAGCATCGGGCGTGCGGCCCCCGGCCATGTCGCCTTCGGCGATAGATGTCCGCGGCGCTACGCCTGCGGCGGACAAGGCGCCGGCAAATGCGCCTGCGCACGGGCCGGGCACAGCCCCCACGGACCGATCGAGGGAGCAGCAGACGGAGGAGCGGGGTGACTGTCCGCGGGACGACATCTCGATGCGCGATGCGCAATCCAACCCCGCGCAGCCACCCTCCGCTCGATCGCCTTCGGCGACGGACGACGGCGACAGAGAGAATGCGGTGGGCAATCAACCAGCGAGCGACGGGGATGCCGCTCGGATACATTCGCCTTCCGCCTTAGACATTTTGGCGACGAGCAGCGAGGCTGCAGCCGTGCCTTCGCAGGCAGCACACGTCGAGGACGTGCAGCCCCACTCGGGGCAGTCGCCGACGCAATCAATGGCGACTGAAATTCTCCACTCGGATGATGACGACGGAGGCTCCACGGAAGAAATGTCAGGAGCAGAAGACACCGAGGAGGAGGAGGAGGAAATTGTTGGAGCGCCGGCGGCGGCGCTCTCTGAGCAGGTGATTCCGTTGCTGCGGTACTTGGATCGCAAGGTCGATAAATACGCCGACCCACTCCAGCCGGGATCTTACATCGAGTTAGTGCGCAGGAGGACTCGCACTAAAGTCCACACCAGCAAGCTATTAGCTAGAGTGGACCAGGAGTTGAGGGACTTGAAGGAGAAGCATGAGTGCTTGTGGGGACAGTACAAGCTTAATCAGAAATTCTACAAGCACTCCGAGAAGATGAAGGATGAGAAACTGGGCGAGCTCACCAAGGAGCAGGTGAAGGTCAAGGAAGCACTCAACTCTGAGCAGGCCGAGAATCGGATTTTGTCAGAGGAGCTCGTGCGACAGACGCGGTTGTTGGAACAATGTCAGCTCGCACGGCAGGCGGATGAAGAATTAATCCGCAGGTTACAGTCAGAGTGTGGCGAATTGAGGGCGCAACGTGCTGAAGCCGAATCGCAATTAGTGACCATTGAAGAGGATCGCAGGAAGGAGGCGGATCGCACGAAGGTGGAGACGGCGAGGCGAGTCGCCCACTGTCTCAAGGGCTACGCCCACTAGGAAGTGAAGGCGCAGGAGAAACTCACACTGCGTGAGTTTGAATTGCGCGCAGCCGGGTTGTTGTCAGGCGACAGTAGGAGTCGGCGGAAGGTAGCGAAGAAGCTCGAGGCCTTTCTGTCGAAGGCACAGGATACCATGTCCGCCCTCGAAGGGGAGGTGTCCGCGGCGTTGCAGCGGTTGGGACTGCGCAGTCGAGCGGAAGAGTGGCAGGGTAGGGAGCTAGTGCGCGGCAGTCGGCCGCGCAGGAGACGTAGTACAGGATCCGCGGAGTGTAGTGTAGCGTGGTTCCGTGCAGGCGTGTAGCGTAGTGCAGTGTAGTGCTAGTTAGGACTTAGAAGGTATAAAATAGTTCCAGGCGTTTTGCCTGGGGTTCTTTCCCAAACTCAGAAGTATAGATCAGGAACCCATTTCCTTTGCGTGTTTGTGTCCTTGAGTTCTGTCACCACGCACGAGGAGTTACAACTTAGCGTTCCGCATTTTGTAGCTGAAGGCCTGCGGCCGAATGTTCAGAGCTAGTACATTGGTTAGAGACTTGAGTAGTTCGGATCTGCACCTGCGGGTGACTGCCGATGCTCAGAGCCAGTGACTAGTTAGATACTTGAACAGTTTCGCCCCTACACCTTCGAGTGTTTCTTTCTGATTGTACTCCTTGGGATTTTTCCCCTGAATGCCAAAGTGAAGTTTTGCTACTTCGTGTAAGCCTTGGTTGTAAATTCAGGTTACGCTGCAGCAGGTGCCTTGAGGGTAACCCCTGTAGTATTTCTGGGAATGACAAGTGCCTGAGAATTCAAACTCTTCAATAGACTGTTGTTGTGTTACTGGAATGTTTCACAGTGAGTCCTTCAGTGTGGACCTGTGTTCTCTGCGCGTTTTGTGAGTTGAGAGTGTTGTTCACCGCGTCTGAGTGACTTCGATCCGAAGTAGGTAGTCCAAACCAGGTTTCCTACACTAGCAGCAAGCTAGTGGAAGCGTTGTAAAAGCCGGAGTGGGAAGTCACTGCCCGCAGCTTTGCCGAGTGTGCTCGCGAGAGACTTTCCCCCTGAAATCTTGAGTAGAGGTCCTAACGGATCTCTGGGTTGTGTTTCTGTAGTTTCAGGTGTGTGTGTGTGTGTGTTACGCTGCACTGTGCGACCTCCGAGTGCGCTCCGAGTGGACACTTGCAGTATTTCTGGGAGTGACAGTTGCCTGAGAATTCAAACTCCTCAATAGTCTGTTAAAACGTGACACTTTGTACCCTGTGTGTTCCTCTGTCCCTGTGGGTTCGACCTTTCTACCACTATATTGCAGTTTTAGCCTTTAGTGGGTTATTACAGCTTCTAATGATGTTGATTCCAATAACTCTTGTAGAATCATCTAAATCTTTCATATCCAACTCTTTACTCAAAATCTTTAAGAGTTTTGATATCTTTGAAGTTGAGCTGCTGATCAGTAATATATAGACTACATAGAGGAGTGTAATAACCCACTAAAGGCTAAAACTGCAATATAGTGGTAGAAAGGTCGAACCCACAGGGACAGAGGAACACACAGGGTACAAAGTGTCACGTTTTAACAGACTATTGAGGAGTTTGAATTCTCAGGCGACTGTCACTCCCAGAAATACTGCAAGTGTCCACTCGGAGCGCACTCGGAGGTCGCACAGTGCAGCGTAACACACACACACACACACCTGAAACTACAGAAACACAACCCAGAGATCCGTTAGGACCTCTACTTCAAGATTTCAGGGGGAAAGTCTCTCACGAGCACACTCGGCAAAGCTGCGGGCAGTGACTTCCAACTCCGGCTTTTACAACGCTTCCACTAGCTTGCTGCTAGTGTAGGAAACCCGGTTTGGACTACCTACTTCGGATCGAAGTCACTCAGACGCGGTGAACAACACTCTCAACTCACAAAACGCGCAGAGAACACAGGTCCACACTGAAGGACTCACTGTGAAACATTCCAGTAACACAACAACAGTCTATTGAAGAGTTTGAATTCTCAGGCACTTGTCATTCCCAGAAATACTACAGGGGTTACCCTCAAGGCACCTGCTGCAGCGTAACCTGAATTTACAACCAAGGCTTACACGAAGTAGCAAAACTTCACTTTGGCATTCAGGGGAAAAATCCCAAGGAGTACAATCAGAAAGAAACACTCGAAGGTGTAGGGGCGAAACTGTTCAAGTATCTAACTAGTCACTGGCTCTGAGCATCGGCAGTCACCCGCAGGTGCAGATCCGAACTACTCAAGTCTCTAACCAATGGACTAGCTCTGAACATTCGGCCGAAGGCCTTCAGCTACAAAATGCGGAACGCTAAGTTGTAACTCCTCGTGCGTGGTGACAGAACTCAAGGACACAAACACGCAAAGGAAATGGGTTCCTGATCTATACTTCTGAGTTTGGGAAAGAACCCCAGGCAAAACGCCTGGAACTATTTTATACCTTCTAAGTCCTACCTAGCACTACACTGCACTACGCTACACGCCTGCACGGAACCACGCTACACTACACTCCGCGGAACCTGTACTACGTCTCCTGCGCGGCCGACTGCCGCGCACTAACTCCCTACCCTGCCAATCTTCCGCTCGACTGCGCAGTCCCAAACGCTGCAACGCGGCGGACACCTCCACTTCGAGGGCGGACATGGTATCCTGTGCCTTCGACAGAAAGGCATCGAGCTTCTTTGCTACCTTCCGCCGACTCCTACTGTCGCCTGACAACAACCCGGCTGCGCGCAATTCAAACTCACGCAGTGTGAGTTTCTCCTGCGCCTTCACTTACCAGTGGGCGTAGCCCTTGAGACAGTGGGCGACACGCCTCGCCGTCTCCACCTTCGTGCGATCCGCCTCCTTCCTGCGATCCTCTTCAATTATCACTAATTGCGATTCGGCTTCAGCACGTTGCGCTCTCAATTCGCCACACTCTGACTGTAACCTGCGGATTAACTCTTCATCCGCCTGCCGTGCGAGCTGACATTGTTCCAACAACCGCGTCTGTCGCACGAGCTCCTCTGACAAAATCCGATTCTGGGCCTGCTCAGAAATGAGTGCTTCCTTGACCTTCACTTGCTCCTTGGTGAGCTCGTCCAGTTTCTCATCCTTCATCTTCTCGGAGTGCTTGTAGAATTTCTGATTAAGTTTGTACTGACCCCACAAGCATGCATGCTTCTCCTTCAATTCCCTCAACTCCTGGTCCACTCTAGCTAACAGCTTGCTGGTGTGGACTTTAGTGCGAGTCCGCCTGCGCACTAACTCGATGTAAGATCCCGGCTGGAGTGGGTCGGCGTATTTATCGACCTTGCGATCCAAGTACCTCAGCAACGGAATCACCTGCTCAGAGAGCGCCGCCGCCGGCGCTCCAACAATTTCCTCCTCCTCCTCCTCGGTCTCTTCTGCTCCTGACATTTCTTCCGTGGAGCCTCCGTCGTCATCATCCGAGTGGAGAATTTCAGTCGCCATTGATTGCGTCGGCGACTGCCCCGAGTGGGGCTGCACGTCATCGACGTGTGCTGCCTGCGAAGGCACGGCTGCAGCCTCGCTGCTCGTCGCCAAAATGTCTAAGGCGGAAGGCGAATGTACCCGTGCGGCATCCCCGTCACTCGCTTGTTGATTGTCTACCGCGTCCTCTCTACCGCCGTCGCCCGCCGCCGAAGGCGATCGAGCGGAGGGTGGCTGCGCGGGGTTTGATTGCGCATCGCGCATCGAAATTTCATCCCGCGGACAGTCACTCCGCTCCTCCGTCTGTTGCTGATCCCTTGATCGGTCCGTGGGGGCTGTGCCCGGCCCGTGCGCAGGCGCAATTGCCGGCGCCTTGTCCGCCGCAGGCGTAGCGCCGCGGACATCCATCGCCGAAGGCGACATGGCCGGGGGTCGCTCGCCCGATGTTCCTTGGCCTATAGGCCCTACCGCCGAAGGCGCATCTATCGGCGGACTTCCCGCCGATGGTGCGGCCTCCGCACGCTCCCTGCTCGTATCTCCTCGGCTCGAAGGCCCTGGCGCCGAAGGCGCAAATTGCGGCGCGTGGTGCGCCGGAGGGTCTGGCCCCGCGGGCCGGTGTCTCGTAGGCGGTTCTTCCGCCGGCTCCTTCCCCTTCCTACGTTGGAACGGGGGTGATTCTTGCCTGTGCACAGGCGGCACGTGTGGAGGTGTCCTGTGCACAGGCGACCTGTGCACAGGTGAGCGCCTGTGCACAGGCGGACTGCTCCTTCCCACGCGTAAGCGTAGATCCACGTCCACTTGTGAACGCCTGTCCGCGGAGGCTCGTCCGTCCGCGGAGGCTCGTCTGTGCGCAAACGGAACATCTGTCCGCATCGCACGTGGTAACTCCGGAGGCCCTTGGCCCGTAGGCGGCCTCTCTCCCGTCGAGGTTGCAGCGTGGCCCGTTGCTCCTGCGGTCGTCCGCGCTTCCTCATGCTTCTCTGGCGACGCACTCCCTTTCTCCGTCGCAATCGTCGCCGTGTCCGCACTGTCAGCTGGCAACACCAGTCTGCGTGCCTTCTGCTTCGGCCGGCTGTATGGCTCGCACAGCGGCCGCGGTCGAATGGGAGCAGAGGGTTCTTGATGCTGCTCCTCTTCAGACTCTTCCCTCCATCGCCGCTTCCGCGGCACTCGTGCTGCAGGAGTGTGTCTCCCTTCGTCCCTCCGCCTTGATGGGGTAGAAGTCGGTGACTCCTCTGCATCAGTGTCGACCTCATTCTCCCGCACATACTTCCCGGGATGGTCGATGGATAATGGCGGAAAATGTTCAAGCTCCGCCGCTGTCAAACAATTCCGCTGTCGATAAAAATTGATGAGGAAAGGAGAAAGATGGTTTAGAGTTCCCCCCTTCTCCTCAAACGCGTGCTGTCGCATCACCCTGTGCAGGATGCTCGCCCAGTGAATTGGAGTTCCCTCGATGACGCACTCCACAAAAGAGACCTGCCACAATGTGATGTAGCAGGCGCGGTGCGGCTGCAGTAATTGCATCAGCGCCGCGGACAAAGTCCGGCGAAATCGATCCTTGTAATCACGGGTCCTGTACCCATTCTTGGTAGACCTCCCGGTCTTGAACAGCTCCACAAATTGCGCCTCTTCCTGCTTGGTCACCTTGATGCTCTCACTGTCGAAAAGGAGATGCCCTGGCATGCCAGCACATCTTCCCAACGCCTGCGCCCAATCTTGGACTGTCCATCGATCAACATGCGGACGCAATCCGCGCGAGGGTGGTCCCTGTGGCTCTAGCCACTCGCGCACCATATTCGCACAGATGTAGTTCCATCCCCATAGCAAGAAATCGAGCTTTCTTGCTATTAAGCGCTCCTCGAAAGCGCGCAGCCCGTTCTGTGGTAGGCGAAGTGGCACCATCCGCAATCTGCTCGGTCTCGTCATTGCGTTCCTGGAGTTCGCTCGCCCGCTCATTCTACTTCCGCACCGCCCGAGCTTCTTTCTCTCTCGGCAAACTCTAATCGCCCTCAATTCCAAATCACGCGCATTCACTTCTCCCTCAATCAACAAGAAATCTCCTGTGCGGCGACGTCGAGAACGTTCAGCAGCCAGCAGATGGATGCGCGCAGCGCGCACAAGAGATTGGAATCGCGAATTCAAGAATGGGACGTTCTCCGCCGCCCGGTCGAAGGTCATGGTCGGCTCTTGCTCGTGAAGAACGTCTCACTTGATGGCCGCGCCGGCTGTACGCTGGAACGGTCTTCGCTCTCACGCGCGGCTTCACGCTCCGCCGTCGTCGATTAAACTCTCACGCTCGAATTGGCGGATTTGAACTCCGCGAGCGTATTACCCTGCGGACATGGGGGCGTAGCGCCGAAGGCGAGTTTTCCGCCTTGCGCGGTACACTTGTTCGTACCGCCCCTCGGCCAATCTCCCTCTGCCTTGACGCGTGTGTCCGCATGTCGGACAAAAGTTCAACTCCTGCCTGCGCGCAGGCAGGAGCCTCGGCGGATTCTCCGCCGGCGCGGAACTTGAACATCCTCCTGTGCACAGGCGTTCGCCTGTGCGCAGGCGAATTCCGTCCGCGGCGCTCCGCTGGCGCGGAAGGCGTTGACCGTGGTCAGCCGTCTCCGTCCAGTCTGTCCGTTCCTTGTCTCTCCGTCGGCGCTTCCGCCGCCGCAACTCCGTCCGTCCAAGAGCGCATCCACCCGTCCCGTCCGCATGGTCCGTACCGATTTGATTACTCTGGCGGCTCTTCCGACGTACGCGGCGCTGCGCTGGCGCGGAAGGCGCCGTACACTTTCTACCTCACAAGGCGCATTTCTAGGGCCCAAGGCGGATTTTCCGCCGACGCCGAAGCGCCTGTGCACAGGCGAGCGCCTGTGCGTAGGCGGACTTCGCGCCTCCCCTAACCCTACTTCGCCTGTGCACAGGCGAACGCCTTCGTCCGCGCATAGGACAAAACTTGATTCCCCCTTCCGCGTAGGCGGAATTCGCGCCGGTGGCGAACTCCTTCCGCCGTAGGCGACCGCCTCCGTTTCTTCCAATAGTGATAACTCCCTAAGTCCTCATCCGTTCCAAGCGTTCTTGGTCTCGTTGGAATTGGCGCGTCGAGCTCTTTCCAACGGGACCCTAAATTGGTCAAGGCGCCCGAGGGTTGAACTAATTATGAAGGGCTTCCCTACAGCCGCGGACGCAAGCTCCGAAGGCGGGTTTTGCGCCTTGCGTCGTAGGGGTCCTAACTGCAGAGCTCGCAGGGAGGGTGGTGCCTGTCCTTACTGCTGCACCCCCAAATCCCAGATTCTACAAGATCCCTCGAGAATCCCCGCGATCTTCCGGATTCACTCCGTTTTGATGTACCGAAGGCTATTTACAATGCTGCCAGGGTACAGTTTTCCAAAAATGTTTTAATTTCCTCAAAATTGCCAAAAGTGGGGTACCACAAGGAGTAAAAAGATGCTTTTCAATACTTCATTTCCTTTGAAATACAAGCATGCGTCATAGAAACTCTTGTTGTATCCTTGCTCAAACATGAATGTGTCAAACGGTTGTACCATTGATGCGGTGACTACTTCAAACCATGCAGCAATTTCTTTAGTAGAAACCTTGTCTTTGTTTTTATACACTTCATATTCTGGTGACTGCTCCATGTAAATCACTTCTTTCAAGTTGCCATGAAGAAACATTGTTTTCACGTTCATTTGTTATAATTTCAAGTTAAACTATACCACGAGCGCTAACATAATTCCTATGGGATTGTAGTTCACCACATATGAGAAAATTTCATTATAGTCGACTCCCTTAACTTGTGTGAAGCCTTTTGCCCCTAGCTTGGCCTTAAACCTAGGCTTGTCAAAACTGATCACGCCTTCTTTGATCTTGTAAAGTTATCAACACATCAGTGGCTTTCATTCCTTAGGTCTTGGAACCATAATCCAAGTTTTGTTCCTGCACAACAATTTCATTTCATCTTTCATGGCTTCCTTTCATTTTTCTCAGTTTGATCCAACAATAGCATCTTGATAGTAGAGGGTCTCCTTCATTTGAATCTCCAAGACTGATGTGAGCGCGTAGGCAAGGATCTTAGAGTACGCGGAGAAGTCATATCTCTATGTAGGTCTTACACTTTCTTTTCTCTGTTCCTAGTCAAAAAGTAGTAATGTTGTTGTTGAGATTGTTTTGAGTTGATGTGGCTTGTCAACTCTTGTTTGCAGTTGCCTTACTCCTGACCTGTTCGATCACTTGCTTAAGTGACATGATCTGGAGCTTTTATGCCATGATCTTTATGATCACTTGAGGTGCTTTGACCTTAAGCTTGTGGAGTAGTGACATGAACTGCTGGTTCCAGCTGAATAATATATTATAAGGTTTCTGGAAGATTAGTGACACTCACAGCACTAGAACTTGGATAAGTCCATGATTGACAAGGAAAAATAATTAAATAGCCAAGGAACGCTATTTGATCTCAAGGCACACACATTTGACGACTCTTGGCTTGAATTTGCCTTGACTTTGATGAACATAAGTAGAGTACCCAAACACTCTTAAGTGATTAAGATCGGATGACCTTGAACTCCATTTTTTTTCTGGTGTCTCAAACTCAATGGCACTTGAAGTACATTTGTTCAGAAGATATGCAGCGGTGATCATTGCCTCATCTCGGAATTGAATCGCATGCTTTTTGTCTTGTTCAATAATGATCGGTTTATTCTCTCAGCAACTATGTTTTGCTGAGAGATTAATCTCACAAATTTATGCCTTTGATTACCATCAACTCAAGACATCAACAGAACTCAAGACCATCATCCATTGTTAAAATTTTAAATTTTTTATGAGTCAAAATCTTAGCCAAAATTTTCCATTCTTTAAATTTCTCAAAAGCTCAATTTTTGTGTTTCAACAAATATATCCAAACTTTTCTAGAAAATTTATCAATGATATATAAGAAATAGAAGTTATCACCATGTGTTGTTGTCTTTGAGGGTCCCCACAAATTTAAGTGAATATACTCAAGGATGTGTTTTTCGATTAGAAATGTGTTATTGTGTTGTTTTGCCAAAATGCAATGCTCACAGAAATCAAGATTGCTGACTTTGTACTTTCCCATAAGATTTTGGTTGCTCATTAGTTGTGAATTTGTCTCACTGATATGGCCGAGCCTTTGATGTTAAAGTGTAGCTTTGCTTTCATTTTGGGTAATGGCAGATGACACATCTTCATGAAGTGTCTCTCCGATGAGATAATAAAGACTGGCTATCTTGATAAGCTTTAAAACAATAACAACTCTTGCAATATACATAGAGCCTTCCTTTATCTTGTTAGTATAATCTAAGTCATCAAGAATGCAAATAGAAATCACAAACCTAGACAATTCAAGTACATACCTAACATTTTTAAAAATTCTCACAACACAATCAACCTTTTTCTTAACACATCCTATACTAGCAACAAAACAAGAATGGTTGTTACCCATTAATACTTTCCATTCATCAAGTTTTTGGTAGTTCGACAACCAATTCTTGTTGTGTGTCATATGATAAGTGCAACCAGAGTCAAGGATCCAGTCAGAGACCTTGAGATTTCTTGACGCCATGAGAACTTTGCTGTCGTTGTAGCCATCATCAAAGATTGCTGAATCTTGGTGACCTTGTGATGTGCTAGCTTGATTCTCCTTAATCTTCTTAATTCATGAATAACAATACTTCTTGATGTGACCCATCTTGTTGCAATAGAATCACTTCTTGTCGATGTTGGAATTGCTACTCGGCTGGTCTTTGTAGGTGATTTGCCATGGTTTTTGGGCTTCAAGTTGCTTCCATCAGTGTTTTGGCGCTACTATTTGCCACGAGCCATGTGATTTTCGCCTTCACATGAGGTCTTCTTGTCTATTCTGATTTCCAAGTCTTTGGATTTTAGCTCGGATGTCACTTCATTAGTATGATAGATGATCTCTCGTACTTGATTATTGATTTCACCTCCTTGTATTACTCTAGAAGTAAATTGAGAATGATTGCCTTATTCTTGTCACTAAGCTCTTCCTTGAGCTCGGTGATCATCTTCAAAAACTCCTCTAAGTTGGCTTCCAATGACTTTTATCCAATAGTACCCCACAGCGATACTGTCGCAGCGATATCGATGTTAGACGTCTACTTGAGCTTTGTTGTTCATATCAAGCTCTCATCAGTAATTTCATCTATCTATGGATTGAGTGCACTATGCTTTCTTCAATATCTGAAGATAATGTAATTTCTACTTCATAAGCAGTAATCGTATGGTGTGTTGGCTTCAATTGTGTATCTCCGGTTTACCTGTAGCTGTTTATGAAGAGCAAATTTTCTTCATCGAGGTTGCTCTAATTCTAATTCATCAACAAAGTTGAAGCATCGATCATCATGTGAAACCATTGCAATGACGAGCGCAAAGTGGAGTGTGAAGTTTCTCTCGTATGATATGTGTATAGGAACACGTTCTCGAATTTCACGATGATGTGACATTAGTGGGGTTTGTATGATGTAACTAAAATTGATGCGTCACATCAAGCAAATTAGGTTTTCATGGAAATCCATCAAGTATTGGTATAGTGCTTAGAAGATCATACGAGATACTTCCACTACATACTAAAACTCATTCATCACAAATCTTCCGTTGGAGATGGTTACCAGGACTTACTTTCACAAATTTATGGATCCTGCCATGCAGCAGTCACAGAACTAGCAAGAACTCATGCCCATGATTACACACAGAAAATGCAAGAGTTGCAAAAAAGATGCAAGTCGCATAAGCAAGCAAAAAAAAAGTCCCATACATAATACCTAAGAGCATTCAAATACTAAAATTCCCAAACCAAATTGCGGCGGTTGTGAGCGTTTCCAAAATCCTAGTCGCCATAAAAATCTCAATATTCCACTTTTTGAGAATTCCGCATCTGACTTTCACTTGGTCACCGCTTCTTGCCGCCAGCTGCCTGTCGTACGTAATCTAGCCTAACAAAGTTCCTCCAAGTATTCTAGAAGCCCTAGATCTATACTTAGAAGGTTTGGATCTACTCTATCGGACAAGTTACTCTGGTTAAGAATTAATTTGGCAAAACTAGGTATAGGTTTTAAGTCCGGGTAATTTGTCACTTACACTATTTACAATTTTATCACATCTACTTCAACACAATTTTCTAATTTGATTTACACTTCACTTTTTTAACCAACGATCCCTATTAAAGAAGTAGAGTAAACTAATTAAAATGGCAAAATCTAGTTAATCTTGCGTGGAAAGCAATCTTAGCTTCCCACACTGCTCGGTTGTCGTCAGTGCTAATTTTTGCAATGTTGATGTACTCATTCGTGAGCTTTTTTCTGATTAAGTGTTACTTGATGTGAACGTGCTTTGTTCCATCGTGGAATACCGGATTCTTGCATAGATGGATTGCACTCTGGCTATGAGAGAAGAGTGTAGTTGTTCCTTGGAACACATGTAACTCATTACACAAGTCTTGAATCCATATGACTTTCTTCACTCCCTAAATGGCAGTGAAGGAAGGAATATTCTGCCTTTGTTGTGAACAAAATCACAAGAGGCTCCCTAGACAAGGATCTTCGAGTATGTGGGGAAGCCTTACCTTTGTGTAGGCCTTACACTTTCTTTTATCTGTTCCTAGTCAGAAAGTAGTAATGTTGTTGTTAAGATTGCTCTGAGCTGTTGTGGCTTGTCACCTCTTGTTCACGATTGCCTTGCTCTTGACAAGTTTGATCACTTGCTTCAGTGATATGATATGGAGCTTGTATGTCATGATCTTCATGATCACTCAAGGTGCTTTGACCTTGAGCTTGTGGAGTAGAGACATGAACTACTAGCTCCACCTGAATAATAATTTCGAAGGTTTTAGTGACACTCACATCACTAGAACTTGGATTAGTCCATGATTGACAAAGAAAAATAGTCAAATAGCCAAGGAACACTATTTGATTGTTATTTGATGTCAAGTAACACACATTTGATGGCTATTGGCTTCAATTTGCCTTGAGTTTGATGAACATAGGCAGAGCATCCATACACTCTCAAGTGATTAAGATTGGATGATATTAAACTCCATTTTTCTTTTGGTGTTTCAAACTCAATGGCACTTGAAGTACATCTTTTCACAAGATATGCAACGGTGACCATTGAATCATCCCAAAAACCCTTAGCCAACCCGGAATTGAATCGCATGCTTCTTGTCTTGTTCAATAATGACCTGTTTATTTTCTTAGCAACTTTCTTTTGCTGAGGGGTTAATCTCACAGATTTATGCCTTTGATTACCATCATTGGCACAAAACTAATCGACTTTAGCATTACAAAACTCAATATCGTTATACATTCTTAGACCTTTAACTTTTTTATTAGTCAAATTCCCAACCAAAATTTTCCGTTCTTTAAATTTCTCAAAAGCTTAATTTTTGTGTTTCAACAAATATATCCAAACTTTTCTAGAGTTGTCATCAATGATAGATAAGAAATAGAAGTTACCACCATGTGTTGTTGTACTTGAGGCTCTCCACAAATCTGAGCGAATGTACTCAAGTACTTGTGTAGACATGTGTATTCTGATTGAAAATATGTGCCTGTGTTGTTTTGCCAAAATGCAATGCTCGCAGAAATCATATTTGCTGATTTTGTCCTTTCCCACAAGATTCTGGTTGCTCATTAGTTGAAGACCCTTTTCACTGATATGGCCAAAACTTTGGTGCCAAAGTATACCTTGCTGTCATTTTTTATAATGGCAACTGACACATCTTTATGAAGAGTTTCTCGGATGAGATAACAAAGATCGGCTATCTTGATAAACTTCAAAATAATAACACCTTATGCAATATACATAAAGCCTTGCTCTATTTTGTTAGTATAATCCAAGTCATCAAGAATGCAAATAAAGATTAGGTTCTTAGACAATTCAAGTACATATCTAACATTTTCAAGAATTCTCACAACACCATCAACTATCTTTATGCTAACGCATCCTATACTAGCAACTGAACAAGAATGGTTGTTACACATTATTACTTTACCTTCATCGAGTTTTTCATAGTCCAACAACCAATGCTTGTTACCCATTATTACTTTAACTTCATCGAGTTTTTGGTAGTACGACAGCCAATGCTTGTTGTTTGTCAAATGATAAGTGCAACTAGAGTCAAGGATCCAGTTAGAGACCTTGAGATTTCTTGTGGTAACCTAGTTTTTTGTTATTTGTCAGAATTAAAACATTTTTGAAAGGTAAGTACCGCGGTAGCAGCCGTAAATAGTAATTGGTACGTGAAAATAGAGTAAAAAGAGAATCTCAAGGTCTAGGGGAATCGAGGGCGGTCTAGGGGTTTTGGGGCTTATTTCACGGTCGGACGCGTTGGACGGAACAGACGGTTCATGCTAAAGTACTCGCCTTCGGCACCTTTGGCAAAAGCTCCTTTGCTGAGGAGCCTTCAGCTGAAGCGCCTTCGGCGCAAGTAGAAGCAAGCGCCTTCGGCTCAGGCTCCTTGGCGGAGGAGCTTTTGATGAAGACGTACGAAGCATGTATTACGGAACTCCTTCGTCAGTGGAAAACGACCTCGTCACTAGACTTCGCCTTCGGCTGTAGACTCCTTCGGCCGAAGCGCCTTCGGCATTAGCGCCTTCATCGCTAGCGCCGTCTTCGTCATTAGGGTTCGTCTTTGGCGGAAGGCAGTGCCTTCGCCTCTAAGACACTCCTTCGGCGGAAGAACTCGCCTTTGGCGGAAGCGCCTTCGGCGGAACAAGAAAAGGAAAAGAAAACGGCGGAAGCAAGTGCCTTCGCCGCGAGCGCCTTCGGCGGTGCGCGGACGGAGAGCTGCACCGGCGGAAATCGGCGGGATCAAGATTGAATGTACAAGTGTGGGAGTCCGTGCAACGGCGGAGCGTGAATTCGCATGTGCGAATCAGACCGTTACGCCTCAGCGCCGGCATAGCATTAAAGCGGGTCGCTGCTAGCCCAAGTGTCGAACGATGAGAGTTCTTGATCGCTGAAGGAAAAGAGTCACTCACGCATTTTCAATTTTGCACTCGCTCGAGTTCGCGACGCGCAGCAGCAGAATTCGCGGAGAGCTTGCGGAGAGTTTGTCGAGAGTGCGCAGCAGGAGAGTTTTGCACCCGAGTTCGCGGAGGGTTGTAGAGAGTTCAATGGCCAAGTCGATTCCGCTGCGGATGGTTCCACTGCGCGTGCCGCAGGTCGGATTGCGGGCATTTCAAGATGAGTTGATGGCGGTGAAGCTCGACTTTCTTCTATGGGGATGGAATTGGGTGTGCCCGACGATGGTCCGAGAGTGGATGCGCGAGAAGAACCAGCCTCCGCGAGGTTATCGACCGCACCCGGAGAAATGGCAAGTGAGTGATTGGGAGCAGGTCTTGGGACAATGCACGGGAGAAGAAGGCGACCTCACGTTCGAGTGCGAGAGTGTGCATATTTCAAAGGAATAAGAAATTTCCTTCGGCGCACTTTTCAAGAACGGCAAGTCGAGCAATAACGGGTACAGGACCCATGACTACATAGACCGCAAGCGGAGTAATGTCGCGGTAGCACTCCTCCAGATTTTGTAGCCGCACAGGACCACCTACATGACATCTTGGCAGGTGGGAATTTTGTGGCGCTGGCGTTGGCAGGTACTCTTATTCACTGGGCTCGCATTTTGTGGAAGGCCACACGGCAACATGCACAAGAGGAGAAGGGGGGATCAATCAATCACCTCTCTCTTTTCTTGATCAACTTTTATCGGTCGATGGGGTGTCTGACAGCAGCGGAGCAGGTACAATTTCCCTTGCTGTCGCGGGCAAATCCGGGAAGGTATGTGAGGGATGTCGAGGTTGACACAGACCCCGACGAAGTGACCGCTAGCATACCACCAGCTCGACTGAGAACGGAAGAAGAACCGAGGGGAGCGTGGGCACCCCGGAAGCGAAAGTGGGATGGAGAGTCAAACATGAGTCAGCGGGAAGTGCCCACTGTTCCAGTCAAGCGTCGGGCAAACAACGAACCAGCCCGACCGAAGCAGAAGGCGCGCAAGCTAATTCTGCTAGTAGACAACAGCGCGGACACAGGGCGAGCCGCAGTTACGAGAAACTCACCATCCTCGGAGGAGGATGTGGGTGCAGAGGTTCTTGGGAGGTCGACTGATCTCCCTGCACCGAGGGCACGAGTGACTTTCAAAGTGCGTAGGCCTTCGTACCACAGAGGAAGGCATGTGGCAAAGGTCAGAATGCCTGCAATGGAGAGGTGCTTGCCTTCTGAGCAAGTACCATTTGATGACTCGCCTTCGGGTCAAGGGCCTTCGGCGCAGGAGCGGTTCAGGGAGGATCCTTTGGGTCAAACGCCTTCGGCGCAAAAACGCCTGGAGCAAGTTGCAGCGGGCGAAGGCAGGGATGGGGAGACACGTGTGCCTTCGGTGGTGAGCCTTCAGCGGTAGCAGTCCGGGCATGTGTAGCAGGCCCACCTAGTGCAAATTCTCCCACCCCGTTGGAAGTATTGGCAGGACATGGAGTGGAGGCCGCAGCAGAGGAAGCTGCGCGACCCAGTGCGAGAGAATAGCCGAGGATTTCTGCGGCGACAGAGATCCTGGAGACCGAAGACGACACGCCTTCGGAGGAGGAGGAAGTGGAGTCGGTGCGAGGTACACCAACCGGTGTGCTCTGCGAGCAAGTGGTACCACTACTCTACTACCTTGATCGCAAGGCGACCAAGTACGAGGATCCCCGCCATCGTGGATCCTATGTTGAGCTGGTCAGGAATCCGACTCGTATCAAAGTAGCGACGAATCCCGAGTTGATGGCCCTGGACCAGAAGTATCGGCAGCTAGAGGAGCGTTACAATTTTCTGCAGGAACAATGTACCATATCGCGGAAGCTGCAGAAGACAGTGATTCAGTTGCGAGATGAGCTGATGAGCAAGGCGCAGCGCAAAATTGAAGAGCTGCGTGCGAGGGTCGAGACGGAGATCAATTCCGAGCAAGCTCAAAACCGCATTCTGGCAGAGGAGCTCGTGCGGCAGACGCGGGCGTTAGAGAAGAGTGAGGCCACAAGGAAGGCGGACGAAGGAAGGCGGACGAAGAATTACTGGGTCGACTGCATTCGTAGTGCGACGAATTGAAGGCGCAATGTGTGGAGGCGGAGTTACAATTGGCAGAGGTTGAAGGCCACAACCGGCGCGCGACAGATGGCACGCGGTAGGAGTTAGTTTCGTGGGTTGACCGGTGTCTAAGAGGTTATGCTCGCTGAGAGATCGCGGCGCGGTAGAGAATGACGTTGCGCGAAATGGAGATACGTGCGGCAGCTTTGATGTCTGGTGACAGTCGGAGTCGGCGGCGCGTGGCGAAGCGGTTGAAGTCATTCCTGTCGAGGTCGCGGGACGCCATTGCGCACCTCGAGGCAGAGGTGACCGAGGTGTTGCGGCGGATCGGACTGCGTAGGAGAGCAAACGAGTGGACGGGTAGGGAGTTAGTGAGTAGTCGGCCTTCTCATAGGAGTCATAGCCAGTGAAGTGTAGTGTTAGTTAGTTAGGATTCTAAAGTGTATAAAGTAGTTCAAGGCGTTGGCCTTGGGGGATTTTCCAGTTTCGGAAGTTCAGTTCATAACGTCGTTTTCTATGCGCGCTTGTGTCCTTCGTTTTGTCACCGCGCAAGAGGAGCTATAGCTTGTCGAAGCTACCGCATTTTATAGTTGAAGGTCTTCGACCGAATGTTCTGTGCTAGCAGATTGGCTAGTCAAGATTTAAGCAAGTTCGGACTTACACCTTCAGACGATTTTCCTTGTTTGTATTCCTTCGAGATTTTCCCCTCTTAATACCAAAGTGAAGTTTTGTTAACTTCGGAGCGAGAGTTGGTTGAATTCAAGTTGTGTGTGTTACGCTACTTCAGGCGCCTTCGGGGGTAGCCTTCGCAGTACTTATGGGAATGACAAGTGCCTGAGAATTCAAACTCGTCAATAGATTGTTAAGTTGTAACACTGGGACTTTTCTCAACTTAGTTTCTCGGTTCGGATTTCTGTATTCTCTGCGCGTTTTGTGAGTTGAGTGTGTTGTTCACCCCGTGAGAGGAACTTCGGTTTGACGAAGGTACCGCATCCGAAGTAGGAAGTCCACCCCGAATGCTTTGCACTAGCAGTGGCTAGTGACAAGGTTTAAGCAAGTTTGGAGCTGGGTTACTACCTGCAGATACTCTGAGTGTACTCTTGGGAAACTTCCTCCCCTCCCATCTTCTTCAAAAACTTCTCTAAGTTGGCTTTCAATGACTTTTACCCGATAGTACCCCACGGACAATAAAGGTCACTCATGTTCTCGTATCAACAGACGGTGCAGGTAGTGCAACTCTATCGCAGCAATAGCAACATTGGTTGTCTACTTGAGCTCTGTTGTTCATATCAAGCTCTCATCAATAATTCCATCTACCTATAGATTGAGTGCATTGCGCTCTCTTCAATCTATGAAGTAACTATAATTTCAACTTCATAATCAATAATCATATGATATCTTGGCTTCAATTGTGTATCTCCGGTTTACTTATAGCTGTTTATGAAGAGCAAATTCTCTTCGTCAGGATTGCTCTAATTCTAATTCATGAACAAAGTCCATGCATAGATTGTCATATGAAACAATTGCAATGAGGAGCGCAAAGTGGAGTGTGAAGGTACTCTCGCATGATATGTGTATAGTAACATTATCTAGAATTTCACGATGATGTGACCTTAGAGGGATTTGTAGAATTTCGCAACGATGTGACCTTGGTGAGGTTTGTCGAGTAAAACTAAACTTGATGGGTCACATCAAGCAATTAGTTTCCAATGGGATTCCATCAAGTAAATAATTGCTGCAAACTATTGGTAGTGTGATCAGAACATCATACAATAATCTTGGTTATAATAGAGATTGAAAATGAGGCTCTTCACATGGGGAAATGTGAGAGTATGTCATCCTCTTCTACTTGATAAGTGATATTAACCACGTCCGGGGCAGCCAAACTTTAAGTAGCTTACCGAATTTTGTTTTAAGACCTGCTGTGATATAACTCAAGGAAACAAAAACTTAAAACACACAATTACTATACTATGCGACTTCATCACAAATAACAGTCGTTGATAGCTAGAACAAATTGAGCACGTCATCTTCACTTGCACTGCAATCGTCATACCAATTCCTCAAAGGGGGCCTTCTCTTTCAGTCAGGCTTGAAGATTTTACTGAATGGTGTATCCTCCATGAACATGGTTACCTCAAGGGTATGGACCCTTCAAAGAGTCGTGATTCATAAAAGCATCCATGGAGAACCATACCATCGCTGTGAAGTTGAAACCTTCTACAAGATAAGTATAATCCTCAGACTGATCTGCGGTTCATTCCAATTTCTGTATTCCCTTGCAGAAACTAACATGAGCTGTATGGATAACAATATCCCACTCTAGGCACTAACTCATAGATTATCACTCTATACTGCACAACCATCCTCAAAGAAGTTAGAAAACCGGCCCACAAAATGTCCCTTCCTATATCCGGAATTCAGATCCTCAGCTACTACATGGTTAAAACTCTTTGAATCATATTTCCAAGTATGATTTGGACGATTTCTTCGTGTCCTGAATCACTTCCTTTCTCAGACTCTCTGACTGAGCATCAGTTTTTGATGCAAGAGGGAAGCTGTAGGTGTCCTCGGCGTCTTTCAACGTGACGTCCAGCTTCTGGAACTGGATTGTTGCCGACGATTTCTGAGTAGGAATAAGCGCAATCAGGTCGAACGCCAACCTATCGATGACTGCTTCCAGACTCACAAGTGCCATTCTGATAGGCTCGAAGAACGGAATCATCGTGAGGATGCCGTGCTTGCCAATCACCACATTCAGCAAGGCCTGGTGGACCTGCACGAATGTCGTGAGAGCGTCGACGACGACCTGGGCATCAGCGTCCGGAAGGGGACCTGAAGTAACTCGGTCCACCCTGACGATTCCTTCAGAAACCTTCTGAATGAGAGTTGCAAATCCACTGGCGATGACCGCTCCCTGCTGAGGAGCGTTGAAGATGTTGATCTTCTGGGTTGCAACTCTGAGCTGATCCGACATATCTGAGACAGCCTTCAGTCCCTCGACGATCTTCTCTGTGGTGGCGGTGAGAGCAGCATCAGATTCAGCGGATCCCAGCGGGAAGCTGTAGGTGTCCTCGGCGTCTTTCAACGTGACGTCAAGCTTCTGGAACTGAATTGTTGCGGAGGATTTCTGAGTAGGAATTAGAGCAATCAGGTCGAACGCCAACCTGTCGATGACAGCTTCCAGACTCACAAGAGCATATCTGATGGGCTCGAAAAACGGAATCATCGTGATAATGCCGTGCTTGCCGATCACCACATTCAGCAAGGCCTGGTGGACCTGCACGAATGTCGTCAGGGCGTCGACGACGAGCTGGGCATCAGCATCCGGAAGCGGACCTGAAGTGACGCGGTCCACCCTGATGATTCCCTCAGAAACCTTCTGAATGATAGTTGCAAATCCACTGGCGATGACCGCTCCCTGCTGAGGAGCGTTGAAGATGTTGATCTTCTGGGTTGCAACTCTGAGCTGATCCGACATATCTGTGACAGTCTTCAGTCCCTCGACGATCTTCTCTATGGTGGCGGTGAGAGCAGCATCAGATTCAGCGGATGCCAGCGGGAAGCTGTAGGTGTCCTCGGCGTCTTTCAACGTGACGTCAAGCTTCTGGAACTGAATTGTTGCGGAGGATTTCTGAGTAGGAATTAGAGCAATCAGGTCGAACGCCAACCTGTCGATGACAGCTTCCAGACTCACAAGAGCATATCTGATGGGCTCGAAAAACGGAATCATCGTGATAATGCCGTGCTTGCCGATCACCACATTCAGCAAGGCCTGGTGGACCTGCACGAATGTCGTCAGGGCGTCGACGACGAGCTGGGCATCAGCATCCGGAAGCGGACCTGAAGTGACGCGGTCCACCCTGATGATTCCCTCAGAAACCTTCTGAATGATAGTTGCAAATCCACTGGCGATGACCGCTCCTTGCTGAGGAGCGTTGAAGATGTTGATCTTCTGGGTTGCAACTCTGAGTTGATCCGACATATCTGTGACAGTCTTCAATCCCTCGACGATCTTCTCTGTGGTGGCGGTGAGAGCAGCATCAGATTCAGCGGATCCCAGCGGGAAGCTGTAGGTGTCCTCGGCGTCTTTCAACGTGACGTCAAGCTTCTGGAACTGAATTGTTGCGGAGGATTTCTGAGTAGGAATTAGAGCAATCAGGTCGAACGCCAACCTGTCGATGACAGCTTCCAGACTCACAAGAGCATATCTGATGGGCTCGAAAAACGGAATCATCGTGATAATGCCGTGCTTGCCGATCACCACATTCAGCAAGGCCTGGTGGACCTGCACGAATGTCGTCAGGGCGTCGACGACGAGCTGGGCATCAGCATCCGGAAGCGGACCTGAAGTGACGCGGTCCACCCTGATGATTCCCTCAGAAACCTTCTGAATGATAGTTGCAAATCCACTGGCGATGACCGCTCCTTGCTGAGGAGCGTTGAAGATGTTGATCTTCTGGGTTGCAACTCGCAGCTGATCAGACATATCTGTGACAGTCTTCAGTCCCTCGACGATCTTCTCTGTGGTGGCAGTGAGGGCAGCATCAGATTCAGCGGATGCCAGCGGGAAGCTGTAGGTGTCCTCGGCGTCTTTCAACGTGACATCCAGCTTCTGGAACTGAATTGTTGCGGAGGATTTCTGAGTAGGAATTAGAGCAATCAGGTCGAACGCCAATCTGTCGATGACAGCTTCCAGACTCACAAGTGCCCTTCTGATGGGCTCGAAGAACGGAATCATCGTGAGGATGCCGTGCTTGCCGATCACCACATTCAGCAAGGCCTGGTGGACCTGCACGAATGTCGTCAGGGCGTCGACGACGAGCTGGGCATCAGCATCCGGAAGCGGACCTGAAGTGACGCGGTCCACCCTGATGATTCCCTCAGAAACCTTCTGAATGATAGTTGCAAATCCACTGGCGATGACCGCTCCTTGCTGAGGAGCGTTGAAGATGTTGATCTTCTGGGTTGCAACTCGCAGCTGATCAGACATATCTGTGACAGTCTTCAGTCCCTCGACGATCTTCTCTGTGGTGGCAGTGAGGGCAGCATCAGATTCAGCGGATGCCAGCGGGAAGCTGTAGGTGTCCTCGGCGTCTTTCAACGTGACATCCAGCTTCTGGAACTGAATTGTTGCGGAGGATTTCTGAGTAGGAATTAGAGCAATCAGGTCGAACGCCAATCTGTCGATGACAGCTTCCAGACTCACAAGTGCCCTTCTGATGGGCTCGAAGAACGGAATCATCGTGAGGATGCCGTGCTTGCCGATCACCACATTCAGCAAGGCCTGGTGGACCTGCACGAATGTCGTCAGGGCGTCCACTACGAGTTGTGCATCAGCATCAGGAAGCGGACCTGAAGTGACTCGGTCCACCCTGACGATGCCCTCAGACACCTTCTGAATGATGGTTGTAAATCCACTGGCGATTACCGCGCCCTGCTGAGGAGCGTTGAAGATGTTGATTTTGTTGGTTGCTACACGGAGTTGGTCTGACATTTCCGTGACGGTCTTGAGCCCTTCGATGATTTTCTCTGTGGTGGCGGTGAGCGCAGCATCTGACTCAGCTGACCTGAAGGGGACGCTGTACTTGGTCAAGGTGTCTTTCAGAATGTCATGGAGGTCAGCGAATTGCTTCTCTGCTTCTCGCCTCGAGGTTGGAATGAGCGCAATCAGATCGAAGGCAAAGAGTTCGAACGCGACCTCCATGTTTACAAGCGTCATCTTGATATGATCGAAGGAGGCAATTATAGACGGGAGCTCATTCTTCTCCATGAGAACTCTTAGCATTGCCTGGTGAGCTTTCACAAACTCCTTGAGAGAGTCAACAACGACCTCTGCATCAGCGTTTGGAAGTGCAGGTAATGTCTCATGGGTCATCTTTTCGATACCATGACCAACCTTTTCTGTGATGGCTGCTAGACCCTGAGCGATAATGATTCCCTGTTGGGGGGCGCTGAATATGTCGATCTTCTCGGCTGAAATCTTGAGCTTCTCAGCAGTAGTTGTGACTTCCGTAAAGCCATGCTGTATCCTCTCCGTGATGGTGGCTCCCTTGGATGAAGCCTGAGAATGGCGGAATGCCAAGGTCGTGAGGAGCAACATGGTTACGGCCTTCCTCGAGAACGCCATTCTCAGATGTCTAGCTGCAAGACAAGATTCACGAAGAAGGAGAATCAGACAACAGTGTAGCAGCCAAATTCAAGTGTGTGTGATCAGGCAAGAGATCTGAAAAATGCTATCAAGAAACACCGCCAACAATTTGGTAGAATCAATTGAGTCAAACAGACGCTAAATCCTCTAGTGTCAACACTCTAAACTCATTTCTGCCAGTCTAGACTCTTGTTGTCGCTCTACATGAAAGCTGTGGAGTTGAAGCAGAAGCGATTGAGGCTGTGGTCTTCACCAGAAGCTGATGAGCTTGCCATCGTCAAGGAATGGGTGAGAGATAACTGGCTTGTTTGAATCCAATGCTCACTTTCATTGCTACTTATACCCACTCGGACACGTGGGAATCTGAGGCTGGTGCATGGGATTCCATGGGAGGCTGTTTGTACCTGTTTAGTATACTTCAGAAGCTTAAGGATGGAAAAACCTTCCAATCTTCCAGGTTTCTCTTTTCCAGGTCAGAATTATTTGCATATAGTTACTAAAGTCTAATTTGTACAGTCCTTGCATTGTCTGCAAGATTTCAACAAATTGGTTTCAGATTTGGCTTTCGATTCTCTCAAAATCTCCTCAATGTGAGAAGCTTCTTCTAAGGCTTGGCCAATAAGACTTCAAAATTAAGTAGACTATGTCCAGACGCTCATTAATGGCACGTAAGTGCAATTCACAAGAATCATATCTTAAATGTGATTCTTTTCATACCCACTTTCAGACCAGTTCTCTCGACAGTTGAGAAAAATATTTTTTTTTCATCTGCATGCATTTCTACAAGCCAAGATCTTCGATGTGAAGGAAAGCATGATGTGATGAGTTGTTTTCTCAATGTGAGCTTAGTTAAATTCCTCAAACCTAGTGATTTAATAGTTTCAACAACTTGGAGAATCGGCTTCCCCAATCCCTTCAGTGACTATACTTTCCTGTGAATTCGTCGGATGAGATGTCCCCTGCAGTTTTGACATTTCCAACGTAGATTCTCATCACTGTATACCGTACCATACCACTACTCCATGATTTAACTTTCAAGCATAAGCATGTACGATGATTCTCTTCCAATTTTCGGAGTATTATCGCTCTTCATATTCTCTCTCAATCTTCAACTCCTCAGCGTTCCACCCCTATCCTTCAACTTTTTGGACCTTGTGGTGTAACGCCGTGTCTATGCTCTACTGGTGCAATTTTGGATAGATCTAAAACTGGAATCACAGTGTTCGCCTGCATCATTAAAAGGCATTCTATACCGAACGCTCATGATACTTCCAGTGAATAGTAGATCGCAATAATCAAGTCGTGGCCACATCCTCGTATCACGTTAGACAGTACATCGGCAAGGTTGTTTCTTTATCAAGTGTAGATCTCAGGCTCTAACCTTTCCCGACAAGATACACTACAGCCAGGGTGAGATGTATTGATCCTATCACGTGATTGGCTGCGAGCGAAATTAAACAAACCGAACAAAACTGCTCCAGAACTGCTTAGCCTAACAAGAGTAAAGGTGCTCAAGAATTGATGAAAGGTAAAGAACGTGACGTGAAAGAATTTTTTTCCAAAAAATAAGATAAATCACAATTCACACACACAAACGGGACGCAGTCTTTCTAGCTTCAGCTCGAAAGACTAGTTCCCTCGAACTACTCAATGAAGGTAGTTCAAGCATATAACCAAGATCAAATGTCCTCGTATTTTTACTTCTCATCATCTTTACATAATTTCAATCTGGTGAGAAATACACACAAAAATACAATCAACTTATTTCCTCGAGCAAGAAGAACATCTCCATATATGATTCTCTCTCTCAATGTGTTTCTCAATTCTCACACTCAGTTTTTCTTCATATCCCCTACTTATCATGTACAATATACACTGGGTTAAGTCCGCAACTTGATCTGGGAAGTTTGGTGTGGACTTAATTGAAATGCGGATCTAAGGAATATTAGGGGCATCCCATATGATACTAAAGTTAATATATATGAAACACAATTTTGAGTTCATTTGCAATCATGAGTGGACAACGTGTGGTGAAACACAAAGGCCAGGGCCAATGTCTTAATGACCATCAAAGAATAAAAATTATCACTTTATTAGAGCAATCCAAACTGCCCACTAATCAAGCATTGCTTGTCAAGACGGTGTCGACGAGAAGGTTATTTGGAAATTGGAAGCAAATAAAGATGAGATTCCAGAACTAGCCCAAAGTATTGACCCAAGCCACTCAAGACTCCACATTTCGTGTTTCGCAATCATTGTTTTCTGAGCTTGAGAAACAATGTTACGAATGTCGCTTGTGTCGTTTGTTTTGCCGCCCAATCTCCTTAGCCACAAAGAAAAATAAATTGCCGAGGCTATGGAGATAGGTGATGATAAGTTCAAGGCTTCATGGGGATGGTTTTCGAGATTCCGCTTTCGGTTTGGTTTAAGGGGCACAAACTTGTTTGGTGAAGGCGGTGAGGTTGTGTAATAACCCACTAAAGGCTAAAACTGCAATATAGTGGTAGAAAGGTCGAACCCACAGGGACAGAGGAACACACAGGGTACAAAGTGTCACGTTTAACAGACTATTGAGGAGTTTGAATTCTCAGGCGACTGTCACTCCCAGAAATACTGCAAGTGTCCACTCGGAGCGCACTCGGAGGTCGCACAGTGCAGCGTAACACACACACACACACACACACACACACACACCTGAAACTACAGAAACACAACCCAGAGATCCGTTAGGACCTCTACTCAAGATTTCAGGGGGAAAGTCTCTCAAGAGTACACTCAGCGAAGCTGCGGGTAGTGACTCCCGATTCCGGCTTTTACAACACTTCCACTAGCTTGCTGCTAGCGTAGGAAACCCGGTTTGGACGGCCTACTTCGGATCGAAGTCACTCATACGCGGTGAACAACACTCTCAACTCACAAAACGCGCAGAGAACACAGGTCCGCACTGAAGGACTCACTGAGGATCATTCCAGTAACACAACAACAATCTATTGAAGAGTTTGAATTCTCAGGCACTTGTCATTCCCAGAAATACTACAGGGGTTACCCTGAAGGCACCTGCTGCAGCGTAACCTGAATTTACAACCAAGGTTTACACGAAGTAGCAAAACTTCACTTTGGCATTCAGGGGAAAAATCCCGAAGGAGTACAATCAGGAACAGACACTCGAAGGTGTAGGGGCGAAACTATTCAAGTATCTAACTAGTCACTGGCTCTGAGCATCGGCAATCACCCGCAGGTGTAGATCCGAACTACTCAAGTCTCTAACCAATGTACTAGCTCTGAACATTCGGCCGAAGACCTTCAGCTACAAAATGCGGAACGCCAAGTTGTAGCTCCTCTTGCGTGGTGACAGAACAAAGGACACAAATACGCAGAGAAAATGAGTTCCTGATCTGCACTTCCGAAATTGGGAAAGAACCCAAGGCAAAACGCCTTGAACTATTTTATACCTTCTAAGTCCTAACTAGCACTACACTGCACTACGCTACACGCCGGCACGGAACCACGCTACACTACACTCCGCGGAACCAGTGCTACGTCTCCTGCGCGACGGACTGCCGCACACTAACTCCCTACCCTGCCAGTCTTTCGCTCGACTGCGCAGTCCCAACCGCTGCAACGCCGCGGACAACTCCACCTCGAGGGTGGACATGGTATCGCGCGCCTTCGACAGAAAAGCGTCGAGCTTCTTCGCCACCTTCCGCCGACTCCTGTTGTCGCCGATTTAACTCTCACGCTCGAATTGGCGAATTTGAACTCCGCGAGCGTACTACACCGCGGACATGGGTGCGTAGCGCCGAAGGCGGATTTTCCGCCTTGCGCGGTACACTCGTTCGTACCGCTCCTCAGCCAATCCTCCTCTGCCTCGGCGCGTGTGTCCGCATGTCGGACAAAAGTTCAACTCCCGCCAGCGCGCAGGCGGACTCCTCGGTGGATTCTCCGCCAGCGCGGAACTTCACCCTCCTGTGCACAGGCGCTCGCCTGTGCGCAGGCGAAGTCCATCCGCGTCGATGCGCTGGCGCGGAAGGCGTTGACAGCGGTCAACCAACTCCGCCCAGACTGTCCGTTCCTTGTCTCTCCGTCGGCGCTCTCGCCGCCGCAACTCCGTCCGACCAAGAGCGCATCCATCCGTCCCGTCCGTACGGTCCGTACGGTCCGTACGGATTTTACTATTCTGGCGGCTCCTTGCTCGTCCGCGGCGTTGCGCTGGCGCAGAAGGCGCCGTACAATTTCTACCTCCCAAGGCGCATTTCTAGGGCCCCAGGCGGATTTCCCGCCGACGCCGAAGCGCCTGTGGGGCGAACTTCGCGCTTACATCAAAACCCTATTTCGCCTGTGCGCAGGCGAACTTCCTTCGTCCGCGCATAGGACAAAACTTCTCCGCCTGTGCACAGGCGAAGATTTGAGTATCTTACAACCTTCATAACTCCCGGAGTCCTCATCCGTTGTTGGCGTTCTTGGGCTCGTTGGAATCAGCGCGTCGAGCTTTTTCCAACGAAACCCTAACTAAGTCAAGACGTTCGGGGGTTGACCTAAATATGAAGGATTTCCCTACCGCCGCGGACGCAGCGCCGAAGGCGGATTTTGCGCCTTGCGCCGTAGGGATCCTAACTGCAGAGCTCGCAGGGAGGGTGGTGCCCTTCCTTACCGCTGCACCCTACTCCTAGATTCTACGGGGTCCCTCGAGAATCTCTGCGATCTTCCGAATTCACTCTGTTTTGATGCACCGAAGGCTATTTACATTGCTGCCGTGGTACAGTTTTCCAAAAATGTTTTAATTTCCTCAAAATTACCAAAAGTGGGGTACCACAGGTTGACAAAAATAATCTTGAAACTTTGCGAGCTTTGGATGAGTTATGTGCAATTATCGACCAGTATGACCAAGATTGCATGTACAATATGGACAAAAATGAATTGTTCTTTCGACTAGTTACAAGTTACACCGTCTTGATGTCAAATGAAGATACGTCAACAATCCAGGGCAAGAAAAAAGAGAAAGACATCCTGATTCTTGTGGTTTGTTGCAAAGCCACAGGGACTAAACGAGTCCCTATCACCATGATGGAAAAGTCAAAGGAGCTTGCATGTATTTCAGGTAACACCTAGCCAATTCCGTTTCTTTAGTATAAGAACGTTTGGATTGATGTGTTGACGTTCAATAAGTGGTTCAATGAGGTTTTTTAGTCATATGTTCGTAAACATATTAGTCATAGGGTTCTCTTGATACTTGATAACGCTCCTGGTCACTCATTTGTCTTTGAACGGAATGGTATCTGCATGGTGTTCTTCCCACCAAATGTTACGTCGTGGAAGCAACCGATGGACATGGGCATCATTGCAGTATTGAAAAAGCAATATAAGTATTTGTTCCTCAAAGAAATGATTGCCTACCATGATAATCCGCAATGTTTGAAGTATTAACTAGTAGTAGCTGTATTGTGGTAACCCACTTTTTGTTTTTGTATGGAATTTAAACATTTTTGGAAAACAATATCGCAGCAGCAACTGTAAATAGTAATCGATACACTAAAATAGAGTGAAAATGGATGATTGCAGGTCCATGAGAATCCTGGAGAACCATCGAGTTGGGCGCAATGTCCGGGACAGGCGCCCTGGCCCGAACAAACGGTTCATACTGAGGGGAAGCGCCTTCGGCGCAAGCAGGAGAAAGCGCCCTCGGCGATAGAGTGAATCCCTCATAACTGTCTCAATTCGTAACGCCTTGATTTGTTTAGGGTCTTGTTGAAAAGAGCTCAACACGCTTATTATAATGAGCTCAAGAATTCTTAGAACGGATAAGGGATCACTGAGTTATGAGTGTCAGAAGTTACTGAGATGGGACACCTTCGGGGCAACGCCTTCGGCGGTACACTCCTTCGCCTGAACGCCTTCGGCGGTGTGACGTCGGCGGTACGCCTTCGACGGACATGTGCGCCTTCGGCGGAACGGAACACCTGCGGCAAGAGCGCCTTCGGCGGGACAAGAAAGAACACCAGAAACGACAAGACGCATTGACTTCGGTCAACGCCTTCGGCGGAAGCGTCTTCGGCGACGGACACCTTCAAGAAACGCCTTCGGTGATGCGGGAGAGTGCCTTTGGCGATGCGGAGAGAGTAAATCAAGAACCGGCCAGAGACGAAGTCCTTCGGCGATACGCCTTCGGCCATGCACGGGCAAGGCCAAGTCGACGGACACACGGCAGAATCAAATTCAATTTTCAGGCGTGGGAGTTCGCGCAACGGCGGAGCGTGAAGCCGAGCGTGCGAAGGAGGCCGTTACGCCTCCAAGCCATAGTAGATCGGACGGAAGGAGCAGACTTTTCGGGAGTCGGGTCTCCCACTGCATTAGATATTTTGGCAGGGAGTGGAGCGGCGGCCGCGGCAGCAGAAGCCACGCAACCCAACTCCCGGGAGTCGCCGGGAAATTCTCTGGCGACCAAGATCCTCAATTCGGAGGATGACGAGGATGAGTCGAGCTCGGAGAAGCAGGAAGAGGAGTCGGTGCAAGGCACGCCGACAAGAGTCTTGTGCGAGTGGTACGCCTGTTGAGGTACCTTGCTCGACAGGTGGCGAAATATGGTGATCCCCGCCATCCTGGATCCTACGTCGAATTGGTGCGCAGACGGACGCGAACCAAAGTCAGGACCAGCAGTTTGTTGGCTTCCTTCGACGAGACAATCAAGAACTTGCGGTTGAAGAACAACGCCCTGCGTGGACACCTCGCTATTTCGCGGAAGTTGCAGAAGGTAGTCAACAAGACGCGCGATGAGAAGTTCGACAAAGCGGAGAAGGAATTTGCGAAGCAGCGGGAGAAGCTCGCAGAGGATCTCGATTCTGAGCAAGCTCAAAATCGCATCTTGTCAGAGGAGCTTGTGCGACAGACACGGTTACTAGAGCAGTGTCAGAGCGCACGTCAAGCCGATGAAGAATTAATTCGTCACCTGCAATCGCAGTGCGGCGAATTGAGAGCGCAGCGTGTGGAGGCAAAGATGCAGCTAGTAGAGAATGAAGGCGATCGCCGGCGCGCGACAGATTGCACGCGGAAGGAGTTGGCAGAGCGAGTGAACCGCTGCCTCAGAGGTTACACTCACTGGGAAGTGGCTGCGCAGGAGAGAATCACACTGCGCGGGTTAGAGATTCGTGCGGCGGAATTGATGTCGGATGACAGTCGGAGCCGACGGCGGGTCACGAAGAGGTTAGACGCTTTTCTGACAAGATCGCGAGACGCCATTGCGAACCTCGAGGCAGAGGTGACTGAGGTGCTTCGGCGGCTGGGGTTGCGCAGCAGAGCCGACGATTGGTCGAGTAGGGAGTTAGTGCGCGGTAGTCTGTCGCGCAGAAGACATAGCAGATGACATGGAGTGTAGTGTAGTGTAGAGTGTTAGTTAGGATCTTAGGAGGTATAAAGTAGTTCAAGGCGTCTTGCCTTGGGATTTTTCCAGTTTCGGAAGTGCTGATCAGGAACTCATTTTCTCTGCGTGTTTGTGTCCTTAGTTCTGTCACCATGCAAGAGTAGCTACAGCTTGACGAAGATACCGCATTTTGTAGCTCAAGGCCTTCGGATGAATGTTCAGAGCTAGTGTACTGGTTAGATACTTGAGCAGTTTGGATCTACACCTGCGGGTGATTGCTGAATGCTTAGAGCTAGTAACTGGTTAGATACTTGAGCAGTTCGTCCTTACACCTTCGGGTGACGGTTCCTGTTTGCACTCCTTCGGGATTTTTCCCCTGAATGCCAAAGTGAAGTTTTGTTACTTCGAGTAAATCTTGGTTGTAATTCAGGTTACGCTGTAGAAAACGCCCTCGGAGCTAGCCTCTGCAGTATTTCTGGGAATGACTAGTGCCTGAGAATTCAAACTCATCAATAGACTGTTATGGTGTGACACTGGATCTTTTCTCAGTTGAGTTTCTCAGTTCGGACCTGTATTCTCTGCGCGTTTTGTGAGTTGAGTGTGTTGTTCACCGCGTGTAAGTGACTTCGGTTTGACGAAGGTTACGCATCCGAAGTAGGAAGTCCAACCCGGGTGCTCTGTTCTCACAGTCAGAGTTAACAATCCGGCGTTGGGAAACACTACCTGCAGATCCTCTGAATGTACTTGTGAGAAACTTTCCCCCTGAACCTTGAGCGGAGGTCCTCATCGACCTCTTAGTTGTGCTTTTCTAGTTTCAGGTGTGTGTTGGGGTGAACTACGCTGCACTGTGCGTCCTCCGAGTGACCTACAAGTTGAGCACTTGCAGTATTTCTGGGAGTGACAGTCGACTGAGAATTCAAACTCTTCAATAGTCTGTTAAACGTGACACTCTGTACTCTGTGTGTTGCCTCTGTCCCTGTGGATTCGACCTTTTTGCTGCTCTACAGCAGTTCTAGCCTTTGGTGGGTTATTACATGTATCCAAGTTGAAGCACGGCGTTGCAGGGGTGTCTTACAAACGTACTCCACATTTTTTGGATTCTGCAAACTTTGCTAACATTGCGTGGAACAAAATTTTTGCAAAGAGTTTGAGAAATTGCTTAAAAAATGTACATATTCTGCATTCTGGAATGCCGATCTTGGCAACGATAATGATGAAACCGTGGACAAAATTGCTCGTTTGCTCAATAATTGTGATCTCTTGAGTGGGTTTTGCGATATTCACATTCGGGGTGAGATTGAGCAATGAATTAACTAACTAAGAGCAATTCAAAAACACTCTTCTTGAAGAGATTGAACAAGCAATGGATGCAGTACTTCTTCAGGAGCCTGTCATTGAATCCAAAGACGATGAAGTTGAACCAACTTGGGCCCATGATGATATTGATCAGCGTGATGTTATCCTTCAATCTTTAGAGAGTGCAATTAGCCGGGACGTATGAGTGAGCTATAATCTTTGCCTTATTTGTCATCGGACCATATAAATCAAGCCAAGGCGGCACTTTTCACCATCAGCCGCATTTTACAAACCGGCCGGTCTGCTATAGCTTGGGAGAGAATTGAAAATACCCGCCAAATGACTCTATTCAAATTTTTGTTAAATACACTCTTGAGAATATTGATCCGGGAATTTTGCGTTGTGAAATGCAGACTTTATCGAGATGCAGACTCAAATGAATGCGGACTTAATCGAGTGTATATTGTATCCCTTTATCCGCTGGCTAGTTTTTAAATCATCTTGACTTATAATGGAAAAATATTAAAAGGAATCAAAGTCATAAAACCCTATACAGTCCATAGGATATTAACACATCAGTGAGTTGATTACTAAAGGACTAAAACCTCTAAAGAAAAACTACATGTAACTGGAGCTGATATCTCACAGTCTCAGTCTCCATCTTGGTCACTTGTGCTCAAATATGGTCCTTATCCATCACTAATTCATTGTTCGATTCTCCTTAGTCATGTTGCATCAACTCCGAGAAGCTTCAAACATAATCAAAACTTCCCCAAAGTTGACACTTTCGTGCCACAATTTGCCTGTCAAAACATAGTATTGTTCGAAGCATTCAATTAGCAAGTTTTTTGGCAAAAACCTCACAATTGAGACTTGAATGTTCGTTCTGTAAAACCAGATATTGCATGTGTGAAATAAAACTAGAATTAGCCAAGGAGTTAATCATGGTTAGGATAGTCATGACTAAATCTAACTAGTTATGACTAAGTCTAGCTAGTTTAGCTATAATGTCTATACTTGGCGGAATAACTAGAGAAGTTCTAGAAGATTTGAGTGAGCACTTCTATTTTGTCTTGTACAAAAGTCTAGATTCCAAGAGAAAAGACTTTTGAACTTCATGTTTAGTTTTGATTGGTTTGACTAAAGTAAGGAGTATTCCATTGGTTAGACTAAGTCTAATGTTGACTTAGTGGAAAGTGGAAGTTCTAGAAGTGGGAAAGGCACAAATGGCATGTCGCCATTTGTGCGACATGCCATTTGCCACAAAACCACCACGCAAGAGGAGCTACAACTTGACGTTCCGCATTGTGTAGCAGAAGGCCTTTGGCCGAATGTTCAGAGCTAGTACATTGGTTAGAGACTTGAGTAGTTCGGATCTACACCTGCGGGTGATTGCCGATGCTCAGAGCCAGTGACTAGTTAGATACTTGGATAGTTTCGCCCCTACACCTTCAAGTGTTTGTTCCTGATTGTACTCCTTCGGGATTTTTCCCCTGAATGCCAAAGTGAAGTTTTATTACTTCGTGTAAGCCTTGGTTTGCAATTCAGGTTGTGTGTGTGTTACTGGATCGTGTCTCGGTTAAGTTCTCAGTCGGGTCTGCACTCCCTGCGTTTGGTGTGAGAGTCGAGGGTGACGTCCACGGCGTATTGTGGTACCCCACTTCTGGCAATTTTGAGGAAATTAAAACATTTTTGAAAAACTGTACCCTGGCCGCATTGTAAATAGCCTTCGGTACATCAAAACAGAGTGAATCCGGAAGATCGCGGGGATTCTCGAGGGATCTTGTAGAATCTGGGATTTGGGGTGCCGCAGTAAGGACAGGCACCACCCTCCCTGCGAGCTCCGCAGTTAGGATCTCTACGGCGCAAGGCGCAAAACCCGCCTTCGGAGGTTGCGTCCGCGGCTGTAGGGGAAACCCCCGTAATTAGGTCAACCCTTGGGCGCCTTGACCAAGTTAGGGTCCCGTTGGAAAGGGCTCAACGCGCTGATTCTAACGAGCCCAAGAACGCTTGGAACGGACGAGGACTTAGGGAGTTATCGTTACTGGAAGAAACGGAGGCGGTCGCCTACGGCGGAAGGAGTTCGCCACCGGCGCGAATTCCGCCTACGCGGAAGGGGGATTCAAGTTTTGTCCTATGCGCGGACGAAGGCGTTCGCCTGTGCACAGGCGAAGTAGGGTTAGGGAAGGCGCGAAGTCCGCCTACGCACAGGCGTACGCCTGTGCACAGGCACTTCGGCGTCGGCGGAAAATCCGCCTTGGGCCCTAGAAATGCGCCTTGTGAGGTAGAAAGTGTACGGCGCCTTCCGCGCCAGCGCAGCGCCGCGTACGTCGGAAGAGCCGCCAGAGTAATCCAACAGGTACGGACCGTGCGGACGGCACGGGTGGATGCGCTCTTGGACGGACGGAGTTGCGGCGGCGGAAGCGCCGACGGAGAGACAAGGAACGGACAGACTGGACGGAGACGGCTGACCACGGTCAACGCCTTCCGCGCCAGCGCAACGCCGCGGACGGAATTCGCCTGCGCACAGGCGAACGCCTGTGCACAGGAGGATGTTCAAGTTCCGCGCCGGCGGAGAATCCGCCGAGGCCCCTGCCTGCGCACAGGCAGGAGTTGAATTTTTGTCCGACATGCGGACACACGCGTCAAGGCAGAAGGAGATTGGCCGAGGGGCGGTACGAACAAGTGTACCGCGCAAGGCGGAAAACTCGCCTTCGGCGCTACGCCCCCATGTCCACAGGGTGACACGCTCGCGGAGTTCAAATCCGCCAATTCGAGCGTGAGAGTTTAATCGACGACGGCGGAGCGTGAAGCCGCGCGTGAGAGCGAAGACCGTTCCAGCGTACAGCCGGCGCGGCCATCAAGTGAGACGTTCTTCACGACCAAGAGACGACCATGACCTTCGACCAGGCGGCGGAGAACGTCCCATTCTTGAATTCGCGATTCCAATCTCTTGTGCGCGCTGCGCGCATCCATCTGCTGGCTGCGGACCATTCTCGTCGTCGTCGCACAGGAGATTTCTTGTTGATTGAGGGAGAAGTGAGTGCGCGTGATTTGGAATTGAGAGCGATTAGAGTTTGCCGAGAGAGAAAGAAACGCGGACAGTGCGGAAGTAGAATGAGCGGGCGAGCGAACCCCAGGAACGCAATGACGAGACCGAGCAGATTGCGGATGGTGCCACTTCGCCTGCCGCAGAACGGGCTGCGCGCTTTCGAAGAGCGCTTAATAGCAAGAAAGCTCGATTTCTTGCTATGGGGATGGAATTACATCTGTGCGAATATGGTGCGCGAATGGCTAGAGCCACAGGGACCACCCTCGCGCGGATTGCGTCCGCATGTTGATCGGTGGACAGTCCAAGATTGGGCGCAGGCGTTGGGAAGATGTGCTGGCATGCCAGGGCATCTCCTTTTCGACAGTGAGAGCATCAAGGTGACCAAGCAAGAAGAGGCGCAATTTGTGGAGCTGTTCAAGACCGGGAGGTCTACCAAGAATGGGTACAGGACCCGTGATTACAAAGATCGATTTCGCCGGACTTTGTCCGCGGCGCTGATGCAATTACTGCAGCCGCACCGCGCCTGCTACATCACATTGTGGCAGGTCTCTTTTGTGGAGTGCGTCATCGAGGGAACTCCAATTCACTGGGCGAGCATCCTGCACAGGGTGATGCGACAGCACGCGTTTGAGGAGAAGGGGGGAACTCTAAACCATCTTTCTCCTTTCCTCATCAATTTTTATCGACAGCGGAATTGTTTGACGGCGGCGGAGCTTGAACATTTTCCGCCATTGTCCATCGACCATCCCGGGAAGTATGTGCGGGAGAACGAGGTCGATACTGATGCAGAGGAGTCACCGACTTCTACCCCGTCGAGACGGAGGGACGAAGGGAGACACACCCCTGCAGCGCGAGTGCCGCGGAAGCGGCGATGGAGGGAAGAGTCCGAAGAGGAGCAGCATCAAGAACCCTCTGCTCCCATTCGACCGCGGCCGCTGTGCGAGCCATACAGCCGGCCGAAGCAGAAGGCACGCAGACTGGTGTTACCAGCTGATAGTGCAGACACGGCGACGATTGCGACGGAGATAGGAAGTGCGTCGCCAGAGAGGCGAGAGGAAGCGCGGACGACCGCAGGAGCAACGGGCCACGCTGCAACCTCGTCGGGAGAGAGGCCGCCTACGGGCCAGGGGCCTCCGGAGTTACCACGTGCGATGCGGACAGAGGTTCCGTTTGCGCACAGGCGAACCTCCGCGGACGGACGAGCCTCCGCGGACCGGCGAACACAAGTGGACGTGAATTTACGCTTACGCGTGGGAAGGAGCAGTCCGCCTGTGCACAGGCGCTCGCCTGTGCACAGGTCACCTGTGCACAGAACATCTCCGCACGTGCCGCCTGTGCACAGGCAAGAATCACCCCCGTTCCAACGTAGGAAGGGGAAGGAGCCGGCGGAAGAACCGCCTACGAGACACCGGCCCTCGGGGCCAGACCCTCCGGCGCACCACGCGCCGCAATTCGCGCCTTCGGCGCCAGGGCCTTCGAGCCGAGGGGATACGAGCAGAGAGCGTGCGGAGGCCCGCCATCGGCGGGAAGTACGCCGATAGATGCGCCTTCGGCGGTAGGGCCTATAGGCCAAGGAACATCGGGCGTGCGGCCCCCGGCCATGTCGCCTTCGGCGATAGATGTCCGCGGCGCTACACCTGCGACGGACAAGGCGCCGGCAAATGCGCCTGCGCACAGGCCGGGCACAGCCCCCACGGACCGATCAAGGGAGCAACAGACGGAAGAGCGGAGTGACTGTCCGCGGGATGAAATCTCGATGCGCGATGCGCAATCCAACCCCGCGCAGCCACCCTCCGCTCAATCGCCTTCGGCGACGGACGACGGCGACAGAGAGAATGCGGTAGGCAATCAGCCAGCGAGCGACGGGAATGCCGCTCGGATACATTCGCCTTCCGCCTTAGACATTTTGGCGACGAGCAGCGAGGCTGCAGCCGTGCCTTCGCAGGCAGCACACGTCGATGACGTGCAGCCCCACTCGGGGCAGTCGCCGACGCAATCAATGGCGACTGAAATTCTCCACTCGGATGATGACGACGGAGGCTCCACGGAAGAAATGTCAGGAGCAGAAGACACCGAGGAGGAGGAGGAGGAAATTGTTGGAGCGCCGGCGGCGGCGCTCTCTGAGCAGGTGATTCCGTTGCTGCGGTACTTGAATCGCAAGGTCGATAAATACGCCGACCCACTCCAGCCGGGATCTTACATCGAGTTAGTGCGCAGGCGGACTCGCACTAAAGTCCACACCAGCAAGCTATTAGCTAGAGTGGACCAGGAGCTGAGGGACTTGAAGGAGAAGCATGAGTGCTTGTGGGGACAGTACAAGCTTAATCAGAAATTCTACAAGCACTCCGAGAAGATGAAGGATGAGAAACTGGGCGAGCTCACCAAGGAGCAGGTGAAGGTCAAGGAAGCACTCGATTCTGAGCAGGCCCAGAATCGGATTTTGTCAGAGGAGCTCGTGCGACAGACGCGGTTGTTGGAACAATGTCAGCTCGCACGACAGGCGGATGAAGAATTAATCCGCAGTTTGCAGTCAGAGTGTGGCGAATTGAGAGCGCAACGTGCTGAAGCCGAATCGCAATTAGTGACGATTGAAGAGGATCGCAGGAAGGAGGCGGATCGCACGAAGGTGGAGACGGCGAGGCGAGTCGCCCACTGTCTCAAGGGCTACGCCCACTGGGAAGTGAAGGCGCAGGAGAAACTCACACTGCGTGAGTTTGAATTGCGCGCAGCCGGGTTGTTGTCAGGCGACAGTAGGAGTCGGCGGAAGGTAGCGAAGAAGCTCGAGGCCTTTCTGTCGAAGGCACAGGATACCATGTCCGCCCTCGAGGGGGGGGTGTCCGCGGCGTTGCAGCGGTTGGGACTGCGTAGTCGAGCGGAAGAGTGGCAGGGTAGGGAGTTAGTGCGCGGCAGTCGGCCGCGCAGGAGACGTAGTACAGGTTCCGCGGAGTGTAGTGTAGCGTGGTTCCGTGCAGGCGTGTAGCGTAGTGCAGTGTAGTGCTAGGTAGGACTTAGAAGGTATAAAATAGTTCCAGGCGTTTTGCCTGGGGTTCTTTCCCATCAGAAGTGCAGATCAGGAACCCATTTCCTTTGCGTGTTTGTGTCCTTGAGTTCTGTCACCACGCACGAGGAGTTACAACTTAGCGTTCCGCATTTTGTAGCTGAAGGCCTTCGGCCGAATGTTCAGAGCTAGTACATTGGTTAGAGACTTGAGTAGTTCGGATCTGCACCTGCGGGTGACTGCCGATGCTCAGAGCCAGTGACTAGTTAGATACTTGAACAGTTTCGCCCCTACACCTTCGAGTGTTTCTTTCTGATTGTACTCCTTGGGATTTTTCCCCTGAATGCCAAAGTGAAGTTTTGCTACTTCGTGTAAGCCTTGGTTGTAAATTCAGGTTACGCTGCAGCAGGTGCCTTGAGGGTAACCCCTGTAGTATTTCTGGGAATGACAAGTGCCTGAGAATTCAAACTCTTCAATAGACTGTTGTTGTGTTACTGGAATGTTTCACAGTGAGTCCTTCAGTGCGGACCTGTGTTCTCTGCGCGTTTTGTGAGTTGAGAGTGTTGTTCACCGCGTAGGAGTGACTTCGATCCGAAGTAGGCAGTCCAAACCGGGTTTCCTACACTAGCAGCAGGCTAGTGGAAGTGTTGTAAAAGCCGGAGTTGGAAGTCACTGCCCGCAGCTTTGCCGAGTGTGCTCGTGAGAGACTTTCCCCCTGAAATCTTGAAGTAGAGGTCCTAACGGATCTCTGGGTTGTGTTTCTGTAGTTTCAGGTGTGTGTGTGTGTGTGTGTTACGCTGCACTGTGCGACCTCCGAGTGCGCTCCGAGTGGACACTTGCAGTATTTCTGGGAGTGACAGTCGCCTGAGAATTCAAACTCCTCAATAGTCTGTTAAAACGTGACACTTTGTACCCTGTGTGTTCCTCTGTCCCTGTGGGTTCGACCTTTCTACCACTATATTGCAGTTTTAGCCTTTAGTGGGTTATTACATAAGAAGCCGACAACTTCTTTTTGGCGCCGCTGCCGGGGACAGTTGCGTCAACACCGGGGTTTTTACGAGCAGCCATGCTCGGTGAATGTCGACTGGGGCTGGCGGGAGCAACCTAAGTGCTAGAGCTGTCCGCAAGTTCCGACGAGATTCAGAGAAGGCCGTGGAAGAGACACGGCGTCAAAACAAGAAAACACCAAAAAGAGTACCTAAGCCTAGTTCGGCCGACATCCTAGGGGAACCTACCCCCGACGACTCGGAACCAAACTTGGTGCTTACAGTTCTACTAGATATTCCTTGCACGGACCCGCCTAGTGCAGTAGGACCGACCGCCCGAGAACCGTCGACAGACACACCGATGGCGGACGGACAAGCCAATGTGCGGCTACCTCAGCCGATTACTAAACATTCCTACCCGAAGTACAAAGGGAGTGGGGATGACGACGATGCAGATTCATACATTAAGTTGTTCGAGTCGGTGTCTATTGCCAATCGCGAGATCGCAGACGACGACCGACTAAGGATCTTTCCAAGCCTTCTGCGGAAGAAAGCGAGGAGTTGGTATAATCACGAGAGCATCGATCCGACTGGGTTGACAACATGGGCCCAGCTGAAGGAGAAGTTCCTTCGTCGCTTTCGCGAGCTCGGCTACGACAGCCGGGTTTTGACGAAGTTACGTAATTTGCAGCGAGAGAAGAAGGAGAGTCTGCGTGACTACACTGAGAGATTTCTGGACCTCCTCGACAGAATACCGAAAACAGGACCAGGGTCCCCTTTCTCGGTACAACAAGCTGTGGATTGGTACGTGACCGGTTTAACTCGGGAGATGGAGACTTTTTGCCGACGCAGCAAGTGCGACACTATTGAGGATGTGATTGCGTCGGCAGAAGCCTTCGAAACTTCCACTCTCAACCGAAGAGGGAGAGAGAGACGGGAGTCGAAGGAGCGCAAACCGAAGGGAGGGCGGAGACGACGTAGAGGTACAACTCCGTCATCGGAGGAATCGTCTTCGGACGAGAACCGTTCTTCATCCGAAGAAGAGGAAACCTCATCGTCGGAGGAGGAGAAGAAGAGGAAGAAGCATGGGTCAGCGAAGAAAAAGGGCATCCGACGAGTGACTACGGACAGAGCGCCGGGAGATATAGCTTCGAAGATGGAGACCCTGGTGAAGGACTTCGCCGATCTCAAAGTTCAAGTGGTAGGCGGGCATGATCGCAGAAAATCACCCGGGAGAGTGCGAGCGAACTTATGGTGTACTACGTGCGGGGCGGTGGGACATGCAAACACCGAGTGCCTTACCACCCGGCCGTCATATCCAGTCAACGCAGTAGAGTGGGCGCAACCGTACTATGGAGAGCACCCTCAGTACTATGGAGAGGCTAGCGAAGAGACAGCCTACGCCGTCCAGTCGGTTCCTACCCCTCCTGCAGTTTCAGCAATGCAAGTCCCACGATATATTCCGGTGGATCGGGCCACTACAGTACCCGTGAGGCGGAGAGCACCTCCAGGGACGTTTGACCCACCGCCACCGCGAGCTTGTTATAATTGCGGGGAAGTTGGGCACTTCTCACCGCAGTGTCCCCATCCAAAGAGGCGGAACGATTATGCTCCGACATGTAGTAATTGCAAGAAGGTCGGGCACACTGCGCCAGAGTGTGATCAACCACCAGTCCCTCGGCCAGTGGTACGATTTGTGAACACTCCTGCCAAGGAGGACGTGCAAGTTAACCAGGTCGAGGTAGGTTCCGACGGGGATGGCGAAGACGAAGAATGGCCGGCTGAAGAGGTTATGTGCGCACGGGTCGAAACTCGTAGTTCCAAGAAATCCAAGGAGCAAGAGCGTGACACTCGCAAGCACGAACGGAGAACCGACGACCGGACGAGAAAAGGGAAGGAGAAGACATCCAGCAAGTCCGACTTGCGACCTGCTCGGAAGTCTTCGGCTACGAGAGAGGCACCAGCAGTGCGCCCCCAGACAGCAGTCGAGGACGAGCCAGTGCGCCTACTGAAACGGGACTATGCTCCGGATATCCGCAACGAGGTAACCAACCTGTTGAAGGAAGCGATCCGCACGCAAAAGGACCCGCCGAGGCCAGACTTGACATCCTCCCTTGGGGCGAAGTTGGCAGCCACCGTGGAACCTCGCAGGGCGTCGCCGACCCCGGCGACCCAACGCGCCCACTATGACTTGGTTGAAGATCTCGGGAGTCGAAAAGTGAACATCACGTTCAAGCAGCTCTTGGAGGACAATAAGACGTATCGGAGAATGTTGATGCTTTCGCTACGGCATCCGCGGAAGCCGCGCGCATCCGCATCCTCTCAAGTATATCAAGTGGAGAGCGAAGACCAAGGGCCACCCGAGATCGATGTGGAAATAGCAGGGTGTTGTGTACGCAGAGTGCCAATCGACTCTGGATCAGGAGTCAACATAATGACGGAGGATACAGCGAGAGCCTTGGGGTTCAGTCAATACGAACCCTCGAAGCGTGTGTTGAGATTAGCGGATCAGACGCGGAGAATGCCTGCAGGTATGCTGCGCAATGTCAAGACAACCATCGGGGGTGCGGACTTTCGGTTGACGTATATCATCCTTCAACCGATGATGAAGCAGGGCTATGACGTTCTGCTCGGGCGACCATGGCTATATGGCGCACAAGTCAGATGTGATTGGCGAAGGCATCGCCTTAAGTTTCCTCATCCTTCGGAACCGACCAAAACCATTACGGTGCCCTGGAATAGGGTCAGGCACGAAGGAGAGACCCCATCGACAAGTGCAGGTTACACATCGGGCGAGGACAGCGAGTCGACCGCGCGATCGGATTCCAGTGGTACCGAATCCGACTACTTCGTGGGATTCGTTGCCTGCTGTTCGGTGGAAGAAGAAGAAGAGCAGGAAGCTATTCAGCCGGAAGACGAATAGCAATTAACTGTGGGACTGGGAAGGAGTGAGACGAGTCACACCGAGGGCATTGTCGACCCTAGTGACTGTCACGAAGTACAACTCAGTCCCGGCAAGTGCTTGAAGGTATCAAGCGCAGTGAGAGGAGACGAGCTAAGGAAAGTACAGGCATTCCTTAGCCATTATGTCGACGTCTTCGCCTGGAAGATCGAAGATATGAAGGGGATACCCGCACGGTATGGGGAACACCGTATCGATTTACTGGACGACTCAGTACCCATACGACAGCGCCAGTATCGCCTCAACCCAAAATACTCCTTGCTAGTGAAAGAGGAGATAGATAAGTACTTGAGCGCTGGTATTATTTACCCTGTGCTCAGCAGCGAGTGGGTGTCGCCGATTGTTATCGTACCCAAGAAGTTGACGGGTAAGATACGAGTGTGTCAGGATTTCCGGAAGTTGAATGCAGCAACACGCAAGGATCATCACCCGTTACCATTCACGGATGCCATTCTAGACCATGTCGCAGGACATGAATGTTATAGCTTCCTGGATGGGTTCTCAGGTTACAATCAGGTGTCTATCCGTGAACAGGACAAGGATAAAACTACGTTCACAACCGACTGGGGAACTTACGCATACCACAAGATGCCCTTCGGTCTGTGCAACGCGCCTGCCACCTTTCAACGGATGATGACCAATATCTTTCAGGAACAACTGAGGAAGTTCCTGGAGATATTCATAGATGACTTCTGTGTCTTTGGGAAGCGGTCTGAACACCTAAGTCACTTGAAGCAGACCTTCGATAAATGCAGAGAGAGCAGTTTATCACTGCATCCCGAGAAGTGCTTTTTCTTTATGACTAGTGGGATCTTGTTGGGTCATCGGGTCTCGGCAGACGGCATTGCGGTGGACGTCGAAAAGGTCAAAGTTATACTCGAGCTTGAGCCACCCACGAATCTAAGAGAGCTGCGAGCATTCCTGGGTCATGTGGGCTACTACCGAAGATTCATACACATGTATGCAATACTGGCGGCGGACCTGACCAAGTTGTTGAAGAAGGACGAGCCTTATGCTTGGGGTGCGAACCAGCAGTCAGCATTTGAGGCTCTAAAAGCAAAACTCACGACTGCTCCCGTACTAAGGAGTCCAGACTGGAATCGACCATTCCATGTTTACGTTGACACCTCGGCATTCGCCATCGGTGTAGTACTGAGTCAAAAGGATGACAACAAAAAGGACTACCCGATCTACTTCGCGAGCCGACAGCTGTCTCTAGCAGAGCGGAAGTACACCACGACGGAGAGAGAAGCGTTGGGGATGGTGTACTCCTGTAAAAAGTTCCGTCACTACCTAATCTGCTACGAGTTTGTGTTCCATGTGGACCACTACGCATTGCAACACCTAGTCAAGAAAGCCGACCTATCCGGTCGGATCGCCAGGTGGGTGTTGTTACTACAAGAGTTCACCTACACAGTCCAGACCAGGAAAGGGGTGCACCACGAAAATGCGGATTATTTGTCCCGACTATGGACCCAGCCGACAGAGGAGGAATTGGTGGACGATTTTCCAGATGAAGAGTTATTTCAGTTGTCTGCAGGACATGAGTCCCGCTATGCCGACCTGTATCGATATCTGCTAACCCTCCAGTGTCCCGAAGGCATGGATTTGGAACAGCGAACTGTCTTTATTCATAAGGCAGGTCCGTACCAACTCCAGCAGGGGGTGTTGTTCAAGAAGATGGCAGATGAGCGCTTATGCAGATGCCTGGAGGAATCAGAGGTACCAAGAATAGTGAGTGCGATGCATACAGAGGAGGCGGGTGGACACTATGCCACCAGGAACACGGTCACAAAGATCCTAAATGCGGGGTATTGGTGGCCGACCATGTTTAAGGATGTTCTCGATTACATCCGCAAGTGCGACAGCTGCCAGAGGACGGGGAGACCGACGCCTACAACACGCTGGCCCCTGACCCCCATCATGCCTCTAGCACCGTTTGAAAAGTGGGGTATTGACTTTGTAGGGCCGATACAACCAGTGACTAGAAGTACACGAAGGCGCTACATTCTGGTAGCAACGGACTACGCCACCAAAATGGTAGAGGCCAGAGCCACCAGAAAGGATGATGCCGCCACAGTGGCAGCATTCTTGTTTGAGTCAATCATCACACGCTACGGATGTCCCTTAGAGCTAGTCAGCGACCGGGGCACGCATTTTCTGAATCAGATCATCGAAGACCTGACACGGTATTTCCACATCAAGCACCGGAAGACTACTCCATACAATCCCAAGGCAAATGGACTGACGGAGAAGTCCAATGGACTGCTGTGTAAAATACTACTCAAGGTCACGGTGAATCACGCTCACGACTGGGATACGAAGCTAGCAGCCGCTCTATGGGCGTACCGCACAGCTGAGAAGATCACGACCAAACAGACACCATACTTTCTGGTGTATGGGCAACACCCGATCCTCCCGATCGAATTTGAAGTACCCACCCATCGAACGATGGAATTGCAGAGGATGGGCGCAGAGGAGAGTCAGCTCTACAGGTTACAGGAAGTCACGCTGCTGGATGAGAGGAGAAGAGACGCCGAAGATCGCACCAGGAAAATCCAGCTCCGCCGAAAGGAGAGATACGATAAAAAGATCAAACCGGTACTCCTGCAGGCGGGTGATTTGGCATTGCTCTACGACAGCAGGCATGCCAGATTCCCAGGCAAACTGCACCTAAGGTGGATGGGACCTTACAGGGTTGTCGAAGTCTTCCCGAATGGATCCATCCAACTTGCGGACCTGGCCGGCGATTTGTTAGGCACCCGAGTGAACGGGTGGCGGTTGAAGAAATACCACATGTGAGTGTTCGCGTGGGCGCTCACAATTGAGGAGGGGGGCATGTGGTACCCCACTTCTGGCAATTTTGAGGAAATTAAAACATTTTTGAAAAACTGTACCCTGGCCGCATTGTAAATAGCCTTCGGTACATCAAAACAGAGTGAATCCGGAAGATCGCGGGGATTCTCGAGGGATCTTGTAGAATCTGGGATTTGGGGTGCCGCAGTAAGGACAGGCACCACCCTCCCTGCGAGCTCCGCAGTTAGGATCTCTACGGCGCAAGGCGCAAAACCCGCCTTCGGAGGTTGCGTCCGCGGCTGTAGGGGAAACCCCCGTAATTAGGTCAACCCTTGGGCGCCTTGACCAAGTTAGGGTCCCGTTGGAAAGGGCTCGACGCGCTGATTCTAACGAGCCCAAGAACGCTTGGAACGGACGAGGACTTAGGGAGTTATCGTTACTGGAAGAAACGGAGGCGGTCGCCTACGGCGGAAGGAGTTCGCCACCGGCGCGAATTCCGCCTACGCGGAAGGGGGATTCAAGTTTTGTCCTATGCGCGGACGAAGGCGTTCGCCTGTGCACAGGCGAAGTAGGGTTAGGGAAGGCGCGAAGTCCGCCTACGCACAGGCGTACGCCTGTGCACAGGCACTTCGGCGTCGGCGGAAAATCCGCCTTGGGCCCTAGAAATGCGCCTTGTGAGGTAGAAAGTGTACGGCGCCTTCCGCGCCAGCGCAGCGCCGCGTACGTCGGAAGAGCCGCCAGAGTAATCCAACAGGTACGGACCGTGCGGACGGCACGGGTGGATGCGCTCTTGGACGGACGGAGTTGCGGCGGCGGAAGCGCCGACGGAGAGACAAGGAACGGACAGACTGGACGGAGACGGCTGACCACGGTCAACGCCTTCCGCGCCAGCGCAGCGCCGCGGACGGAATTCGCCTGCGCACAGGCGAACGCCTGTGCACAGGAGGATGTTCAAGTTCCGCGCCGGCGGAGAATCCGCCGAGGCCCCTGCCTGCGCACAGGCAGGAGTTGAATTTTTGTCCGACATGCGGACACACGCGTCAAGGCAGAAGGAGATTGGCCGAGGGGCGGTACGAACAAGTGTACCGCGCAAGGCGGAAAACTCGCCTTCGGCGCTACGCCCCCATGTCCACAGGGTGACACGCTCGCGGAGTTCAAATCCGCCAATTCGAGCGTGAGAGTTTAATCGACGACGGCGGAGCGTGAAGCCGCGCGTGAGAGCGAAGACCGTTCCAGCGTACAGCCGGCGCGGCCATCAAGTGAGACGTTCTTCACGACCAAGAGACGACCATGACCTTCGACCAGGCGGCGGAGAACGTCCCATTCTTGAATTCGCGATTCCAATCTCTTGTGCGCGCTGCGCGCATCCATCTGCTGGCTGCGGACCATTCTCGTCGTCGTCGCACAGGAGATTTCTTGTTGATTGAGGGAGAAGTGAGTGCGCGTGATTTGGAATTGAGAGCGATTAGAGTTTGCCGAGAGAGAAAGAAACGCGGACAGTGCGGAAGTAGAATGAGCGGGCGAGCGAACCCCAGGAACGCAATGACGAGACCGAGCAGATTGCGGATGGTGCCACTTCGCCTGCCGCAGAACGGGCTGCGCGCTTTCGAAGAGCGCTTAATAGCAAGAAAGCTCGATTTCTTGCTATGGGGATGGAATTACATCTGTGCGAATATGGTGCGCGAATGGCTAGAGCCACAGGGACCACCCTCGCGCGGATTGCGTCCGCATGTTGATCGGTGGACAGTCCAAGATTGGGCGCAGGCGTTGGGAAGATGTGCTGGCATGCCAGGGCATCTCCTTTTCGACAGTGAGAGCATCAAGGTGACCAAGCAAGAAGAGGCGCAATTTGTGGAGCTGTTCAAGACCGGGAGGTCTACCAAGAATGGGTACAGGACCCGTGATTACAAAGATCGATTTCGCCGGACTTTGTCCGCGGCGCTGATGCAATTACTGCAGCCGCACCGCGCCTGCTACATCACATTGTGGCAGGTCTCTTTTGTGGAGTGCGTCATCGAGGGAACTCCAATTCACTGGGCGAGCATCCTGCACAGGGTGATGCGACAGCACGCGTTTGAGGAGAAGGGGGGAACTCTAAACCATCTTTCTCCTTTTCTCATCAATTTTTATCGACAGCGGAATTGTTTGACGGCGGCGGAGCTTGAACATTTTCCGCCATTGTCCATCGACCATCCCGGGAAGTATGTGCGGGAGAACGAGGTCGATACTGATGCAGAGGAGTCACCGACTTCTACCCCGTCGAGACGGAGGGACGAAGGGAGACACACCCCTGCAGCGCGAGTGCCGCGGAAGCGGCGATGGAGGGAAGAGTCCGAAGAGGAGCAGCATCAAGAACCCTCTGCTCCCATTCGACCGCGGCCGCTGTGCGAGCCATACAGCCGGCCGAAGCAGAAGGCACGCAGACTGGTGTTACCAGCTGATAGTGCAGACACGGCGACGATTGCGACGGAGATAGGAAGTGCGTCGCCAGAGAGGCGAGAGGAAGCGCGGACGACCGCAGGAGCAACGGGCCACGCTGCAACCTCGTCGGGAGAGAGGCCGCCTACGGGCCAGGGGCCTCCGGAGTTACCACGTGCGATGCGGACAGAGGTTCCGTTTGCGCACAGGCGAACCTCCGCGGACGGACGAGCCTCCGCGGACCGGCGAACACAAGTGGACGTGAATTTACGCTTACGCGTGGGAAGGAGCAGTCCGCCTGTGCACAGGTCACCTGTGCACAGAACATCTCCGCACGTGCCGCCTGTGCACAGGCAAGAATCACCCCCGTTCCAACGTAGGAAGGGGAAGGAGCCGGCGGAAGAACCGCCTACGAGACACCGGCCCTCGGGGCCAGACCCTCCGGCGCACCACGCGCCGCAATTCGCGCCTTCGGCGCCAGGGCCTTCGAGCCGAGGGGATACGAGCAGAGAGCGTGCGGAGGCCCGCCATCGGCGGGAAGTACGCCGATAGATGCGCCTTCGGCGGTAGGGCCTATAGGCCAAGGAACATCGGGCGTGCGGCCCCCGGCCATGTCGCCTTCGGCGATAGATGTCCGCGGCGCTACGCCTGCGACGGACAAGGCGCCGGCAAATGCGCCTGCGCACAGGCCGGGCACAGCCCCCACGGACCGATCAAGGGAGCAACAGACGGAAGAGCGGAGTGACTGTCCGCGGGATGAAATCTCGATGCGCGATGCGCAATCCAACCCCGCGCAGCCACCCTCCGCTCAATCGCCTTCGGCGACGGACGACGGCGACAGAGAGAATGCGGTAGGCAATCAGCCAGCGAGCGACGGGAATGCCGCTCGGATACATTCGCCTTCCGCCTTAGACATTTTGGCGACGAGCAGCGAGGCTGCAGCCGTGCCTTCGCAGGCAGCACACGTCGATGACGTGCAGCCCCACTCGGGGCAGTCGCCGACGCAATCAATGGCGACTGAAATTCTCCACTCGGATGATGACGACGGAGGCTCCACGGAAGAAATGTCAGGAGCAGAAGACACCGAGGAGGAGGAGGAGGAAATTGTTGGAGCGCCGGCGGCGGCGCTCTCTGAGCAGGTGATTCCGTTGCTGCGGTACTTGGATCGCAAGGTCGATAAATACGCCGACCCACTCCAGCCGGGATCTTACATCGAGTTAGTGCGCAGGCGGACTCGCACTAAAGTCCACACCAGCAAGCTATTAGCTAGAGTGGACCAGGAGCTGAGGGACTTGAAGGAGAAGCATGAGTGCTTGTGGGGACAGTACAAGCTTAATCAGAAATTCTACAAGCACTCCGAGAAGATGAAGGATGAGAAACTGGGCGAGCTCACCAAGGAGCAGGTGAAGGTCAAGGAAGCACTCGATTCTGAGCAGGCCCAGAATCGGATTTTGTCAGAGGAGCTCGTGCGACAGACGCGGTTGTTGGAACAATATCAGCTCGCACGACAGGCGGATGAAGAATTAATCCGCAGTTTGCAGTCAGAGTGTGGCGAATTGAGAGCGCAACGTGCTGAAGCCGAATCGCAATTAGTGACGATTGAAGAGGATCGCAGGAAGGAGGCGGATCGCACGAAGGTGGAGACGGCGAGGCGAGTCGCCCACTGTCTCAAGGGCTACGCCCACTGGGAAGTGAAGGCGCAGGAGAAACTCACACTGCGTGAGTTTGAATTGCGCGCAGCCGGGTTGTTGTCAGGCGACAGTAGGAGTCGGCGGAAGGTAGCGAAGAAGCTCGAGGCCTTTCTGTCGAAGGCACAGGATACCATGTCCGCCCTCAAGGGGGGGGTGTCCGCGGCGTTGCAGCGGTTGGGACTGCGTAGTCGAGCGGAAGAGTGGCAGGGTAGGGAGTTAGTGCGCGGCAGTCGGCCGCGCAGGAGACGTAGTACAGGTTCCGCGGAGTGTAGTGTAGCGTGGTTCCGTGCAGGCGTGTAGCGTAGTGCAGTGTAGTGCTAGGTAGGACTTAGAAGGTATAAAATAGTTCCAGGCGTTTTGCCTGGGGTTCTTTCCCATCAGAAGTGCAGATCAGGAACCCATTTCCTTTGCGTGTTTGTGTCCTTGAGTTCTGTCACCACGCACGAGGAGTTACAACTTAGCGTTCCGCATTTTGTAGCTGAAGGCCTTCGGCCGAATGTTCAGAGCTAGTACATTGGTTAGAGACTTGAGTAGTTCGGATCTGCACCTGCGGGTGACTGCCGATGCTCAGAGCCAGTGACTAGTTAGATACTTGAACAGTTTCGCCCCTACACCTTCGAGTGTTTCTTTCTGATTGTACTCCTTGGGATTTTTCCCCTGAATGCCAAAGTGAAGTTTTGCTACTTCGTGTAAGCCTTGGTTGTAAATTCAGGTTACGCTGCAGCAGGTGCCTTGAGGGTAACCCCTGTAGTATTTCTGGGAATGACAAGTGCCTGAGAATTCAAACTCTTCAATAGACTGTTGTTGTGTTACTGGAATGTTTCACAGTGAGTCCTTCAGTGCGGACCTGTGTTCTCTGCGCGTTTTGTGAGTTGAGAGTGTTGTTCACCGCGTAGGAGTGACTTCGATCCGAAGTAGGCAGTCCAAACCGGGTTTTCTACACTAGCAGCAGGCTAGTGGAAGTGTTGTAAAAGCCGGAGTTGGAAGTCACTGCCCGCAGCTTTGCCGAGTGTGCTCGTGAGAGACTTTCCCCCTGAAATCTTGAAGTAGAGGTCCTAACGGATCTCTGGGTTGTGTTTCTGTAGTTTCAGGTGTGTGTGTGTGTGTGTGTTACGCTGCACTGTGCGACCTCCGAGTGCGCTCCGAGTGGACACTTGCAGTATTTCTGGGAGTGACAGTCGCCTGAGAATTCAAACTCCTCAATAGTCTGTTAAAACGTGACACTTTGTACCCTGTGTGTTCCTCTGTCCCTGTGGGTTCGACCTTTCTACCACTATATTGCAGTTTTAGCCTTTAGTGGGTTATTACACGTATGAAGAGGCTTCGTTCCGAAGTGGGAAGTCCAGTCCGGGTACCCTACGCTAGTTCCTGGCGGAAGGGCAGTAAAAGCCGGAGTGGGAGGCACTACCTGCAGAACCTCTTAGTGAACTTTTGAGACACTTTCCTCCTGAAATCCGAAGCGGAGGTCCTGACCGACCTCCGAGTTGTGCTTTTTGCCAGTTTCAGGTGTGTGTGTGTGTGTGTTGAGTGACCACGCTGTACCGTGCATCCTCCGAGCATCCTCCGAGTCGAGATCCTCCTCCGAGTCGAGCCTCCGAGTTGAGCACTGCAGTATTTCTGGGAGTGACAGTCGCCTAGAATTCAAACTCTACAAAAGTCTGTTAAACGTGACACTTTTACTCTGTGTGTTGCCTCTGTCCCTGTGGGTTCGATCTTTTTACCACCATACTGCAGTTGTAGCCTTTGGTGGGTTATTACATCGTGCGATCTGCCTCTCGCCTGCGATCATCTTCAATTACTACCAATTGCGATTCGGCCTCCGCACGCTGAGCTCTCAATTCCCCGCACTCTGACTGCAGCCTGCGGATTAAATCCTCATCCGCCTGTCGTGCGAGCTGACACTCCGCCAACAACCGCATCTGTCGCACGAGCTCCTCTAACAGAACCTGATTCTAAGTCTTCTTAGAAATCAGTTCCTTTGTGGTCTTCACCACATCCCTGGTGAGCTCTTCTAGTCTCTCCTTCTTCAATGTGTCGTAGTAGGTGTGCGACTTCCGCACGAGATTATACTGTCCCCACAAGCATTCATGCTTCTCCCGCAGCTCCTTAAGTTCCCGGTCCACCCGAGCTAGTAGCTTGCTGGTGTGGACTTTAGTGCGAGTCCGCCTGCGCACTAACTCGACGTAGGACCCAGGTTGGCGAGGATCCGCGTATTTATCAAATTTGCGATCCACGTACCTCAGCAGAGGTACTACCTGCTCACAGAGCGCCGCCGCCGGCGCACCAACGATTTCCTCCTCCTCCTCGGTGTCTCCCGATCCCGACATTGCTTCCGTGGATCCTCCTTCGTCATCATCCGAGGGAAGGATTTTGGTCGCCATTGATTGCGTTGGCGACTGGCCTCAGTGGAGCTGCGAGTGGTCTGCGGGTGTTGTCGCCGATGGCACTCCTACAGCTTCGCTGCTACCCGCTAAAATGTCCAAGGCGGTGGGTGAATGTGGCCGTGCTACATCCCCATCATCCGCCTGTCGAGCGTCAATCGTCGCTTGTGGTACCCCACTTTTGGCAATTTTGAGGAAATTAAAACATTTTTGGAAAACTGTACCCTGGCAGCATTGTAAATAGCCTTCGGTACATCAAAACAGAGTGAATCCGGAAGATCGCGGGGATTCTCGAGAGATCTTGTAGAATCTGGGATTTGGGGTGCAGCAGTAAGGACAGGCACCACCCTCCCTGCGAGCTCTGCAGTTAGGATCTCTACGGCGCAAGGCGCAGAACCCGCCTTCGGAGGTTGCGTCCGCGGCTGTAGGGAAACCCCCCGTAATTAGGTCAACCCTCGGGCGCCTTGACCAAGTTAGGGTCCCGTTGGAAAGAGCTCGACGCACTGATTCCAACGAGCCCAAGAACGCTTGGAACGGATGAGGACTTAGGGAGTTATCGCTATTGGAAGAAACGGAGGCGGTCGCCTACGGCGGAAAGAGTTCGCCACCGGCGCGAATTCCGCCTACGCGGAAGGGGGAATCAAGTTTTGTCCTATGCGCGGACGAAGGCGTTCGCCTCTGCACAGGCGAAGTAGGGTTAGGGGAGGCGCGAAGTCCGCCTACGCACAGGCGCTCGCCTGTGCACAGGCGCTTCGGCGTCGGCGGAAAATCCGCCTTGGGCCCTAGAAATGCGCCTTGTGAGGTAGAAGTGTACGACGCCTTCCGCGCCAGCGCGGCGCCGCGTACGTCGGAAGAGCCGCCAGAGTAATCAAATCGGTACGGACCATGCGGACGGGAAGGGTGGATGCGCTCTTGGACGGACGGAGTTGCGGCGGCGGAAGCGCCGACGAAGAGACAAGGAACGGACAGACTGGACGGAGACGGCTGACCACGGTCAACGCCTTCCGCGCCAGCGCGACGTAGCGCACGGAATTCGCCTGCGCACAGGCGAACGCCTGTGCACAGGAGGATGAAGTTCCGTGCCGGCGGAGAATCCGCCGAGGCTCCTGCCTGCGCATAGGCGGGAGTTGAACTTTTGTCCGACATGCGGACGCACGCGTCAAGGCAGAGGGGGATTGGCCGAGGGGCGGTACGAACAAGTGTACCGCGCAAGGCGGAAAACTCGCCTTCGGCGTTACGCCCCCATGTCCGCAGGGTGACACGCTCGCGGAGTTCAAATCCGCCAATTCGAGCGTGAGAGTTTAATCGACGACGGCGGAGCGTGAAGCCGCGCGTGAGAGCGAAGACCGTTCCAGCGTACAGCCGGCGCGGCCATCAAGTGAGACGTTCTTCACGACCAAGAGCCGACCATGACCTTCGACCGGGCGGCGGAGAACGTCCCATTCTTGAATTCGCGATTCCAATCTCTTGTGCGCGCTGCGCGCATCCATCTGCTGGCTGCGGAACATTCTCGACGTCGTCGCACAGGAGATTTCTTGTTGATTGAGGGAGAAGTGAGTGCGCGTGATTTGGAATTGAGGGCGATTAGAGTTTGCCGAGAGAGAAAGAAGCGCGGGCAGTGCGGAAGTAGAATGAGCGGGCGAGCGAACCCCAGGAACGCAATGACGAGACCGAGCAGATTGCGGATGGTGCCACTTCGCCTACCGCAGAACGGGCTGCGCGCTTTTGAGGAGCGCTTAATAGCAAGAAAGCTCGATTTCTTGCTATGGGGATGGAATTACATCTGTGCGAATATGGTGCGCCAGTGGCTAGAGCCACAGGGACCACCCTCGCGCGGATTGCGTCCGCATGTTGACCGGTGGACAGTCCAAGATTGGGCACAGGCGTTGGGAAGATGTGCTGGCATGCCAGGGCATCTCCTTTTCGACAGTGAGAGCATCAAGGTGACCAAGCAAGAAGAGGCGCAATTTGTGGAGCTGTTCAAGACCGGGAGGTCTACCAAGAATGGGTACAGGACCCGTGATTACAAGGATCGATTTCGCCGGACTTTGTCCGCGGCGCTGATGCAATTACTGCAGCCGCACCGCGCCTGCTACATCACATTGTGGCAGGTCTCTTTTGTGGAGTGCGTCATCGAGGGAACTCCAATTCACTGGGCGAGCATCCTGCACAGGGTGATGCGACAACACGCGTTTGAGGAGAAGGGGGGAACTCTAAACCATCTTTCTCCTTTCCTCATCAATTTTTATCGACAGCGGAATTGTTTGACAGCGGCGGAGCTTGAACATTTTCCGCCATTGTCCATCGACCATCCCGGGAAGTATGTGCGGGAGAACGAGGTCGACACTGATGCAGAGGAGTCACCGACTTCTACCCCATCAAGACGGAGGGACGAAGGGAGACACACTCCTGCAGCACGAGTGCCGCGGAAGCGGCGATGGAGGGAAGAGTCTGAAGAGGAGCAGCATCAAGAACCCTCTGCTCCCATTCGACCGCGGCCGCTGTGCGAGCCATACAGCCGGCCGAAGCAGAAGGCACGCAGACTGGTGTTACCAGCTGACAGTGCGGACACGGCGACAATTGCGACGGAGATAGGAAGTGCGTCGCCAGAGAGGCATGAGGAAGCGCGGACGACCGCAGGAGCGACGGGCCACGCTGCAACCTCGACGGGAGAAAGGCCGCCTACGGGCCAAGAACCTCCGGAGTTACCACGTGCGATGCGGACAGATGTTCCGTTTGCGCACGGACGAGCCTCCGCGGACGGACGAGCCTCCGCGGACCGGCGAACACAAGTGGACGTGGATCTACGCTTACGCGTGGGAAGGAGCAGTCCGCCTGTGCACAGGCGCTCACCTGTGCACAGGTCGCCTGTGCACAGGACACCTCCACACGTGCCGCCTGTGCACAGGCAAGAATCACCCCCGTTCCAACGTAGGAAGGGGAAGGAGCCGGCGGAAGAACCGCCTACGAGACATCGGCCCTCGGGGCCAGACCCTCCGGCGCACCACGCGCCGCAATTTGCGCCTTCGGCGCCAGGGCCTTCGAGCCGAGGAGATACGAGCAGAGAGCGTGCGGAGGCCGCACCATCGGCGGGAAGTCCGCCGATAGATGCGCCTTCGGCGGTAGGGCCTATAGGCCAAGGAACATCGGGCGTGCGGCCCCCGGCCATGTCGCCTTCGGCGATAGATGTCCGCGGCGCTACGCCTGCGGCGGACAAGGCGCCGGCAAATGCGCCTGCGCACGGGCCGGGCACAGCCCCCACGGACCGATCAAGGGAGCAGCAGACGGAGGAGCGGAGTGACTGTCCGCGGGATGAAATCTCGATGCGCGATGCGCAATCAAACCCCGCGCAGCCTCCTTCCGCTCGATCGCCTTCGGCGGCGGACGACGGCGGCAGAGAGGATGCGGTAGACAATCAACAAGCGAGAGACGGGGATGCCGCACGGGTACATTCGCCTTCCGCCTTAGACATTTTGGCGACGAGCAGCGAGGCTGCAGCCGTGCCTTCGCAGGCAGCACACGTCGACGACGTGCAGCCCCACTCGGGGCAGTCGCCGACGCAATCAATGGCGACTGAAATTCTCCACTCGGATGATGACGACGGAGGCTCCACGGAAGAAATGTCAGGAGCAGAAGACACCGAGGAGGAGGAGGAGGAAATTGTTGGAGCGCCGGCGGCGGCGCTCTCTGAGCAGGTGATTCCGTTGCTGCGGTACTTGGATCGCAAGGTCGATAAATACGCCGACCCACTCCAGCCGGGATCTTACATCGAGTTAGTGCGCAGGCGGACTCGCACTAAAGTCCACACCAGCAAGCTATTAGCTAGAGTGGACCAGGAGTTGAAGGAATTGAAGGAGAAGCATGCGTGCTTGTGGGGTAAGTACAAGCTTAATCAGAAATTCTACAAGCACTCCGAGAAGATGAAGGATGAGAAACTGGGCGAGCTCACCAAGGAGCAGGTGAAGGTCAAGGAAGCACTCATTGCTGAGCAGGCCCAGAATCGGATTTTGTCAGAGGAGCTCGTGCGACAGACGCGGTTGTTGGAACAATGTCAGCTCGCACGGCAGGCGGATGAAGAGTTAATCCGCAGGTTACAGTCAGAGTGTGGCGAATTGAGAGCGCAACGTGCTGAAGCCGAATCGCAATTAGTGATAATTGAAGAGGATCGCAGGAAGGAGGCGGATCGCACGAAGGTGGAGACGGCGAGGCGAGTCGCCCACTGTCTCAAGGGCTACGCCCACTGGGAAGTGAAGGCGCAGGAGAAACTCACACTGCGTGAGTTTGAGTTGCGCGCAGCCGGGTTGTTGTCAGGCGACAGTAGGAGTCGGCGGAAGGTAGCGAAGAAGCTCGATGCCTTTCTGTCGAAGGCACAGGATACCATGTCCGCCCTCGAAGTGGAGGTGTCCGCGGCGTTGCAGCGGTTGGGACTGCGCAGTTGAGCGGAAGATTGGCAGGGTAGGGAGTTAGTGCGCGGCAGTCGGCCGCGCAGGAGACGTAGTACAGGTTCCGCGGAGTGTAGTGTAGCGTGGTTCCGTGCAGGCGTGTAGCGTAGTGCAGTGTAGTGTTAGGTAGGACTTAGAAGGTATAAAATAGTTCCAGGCGTTTTGCCTGGGGTTCTTTCCCATCAGAAGTGCAGATCAGGAAAGCATTTCCTTTGCGTGTTTGTGTCCTTGAGTTCTGTCACCACGCACGAGGAGTTACAACTTAGCGTTCCGCATTTTGTAGCTGAAGGCCTTCGGCCGAATGTCAGAGCTAGTACATTGGTTAGAGACTTGAGTAGTTCGGATCTGCACCTGCGGGTGACTGCCGATGCTCAGAGCCAGTGACTAGTTAGATACTTGAACAGTTTCGCCCCTACACCTTCGAGTGTTTCTTTCTGATTGTACTCCTTGGGATTTTTCCCCTGAATGCCAAAGTGAAGTTTTGCTACTTCGTGTAAGCCTTGGTTGTAAATTCAGGTTACGCTGCAGCAGGTGCCTTGAGGGTAACCCCTGTAGTATTTCTGGGAATGACAAGTGCCTGAGAATTCAAACTCTTCAATAGACTGTTGTTGTGTTACTGGAATGTTTCTCAGTGAGTCCTTCAGTGCGGACCTGTGTTCTCTGCGCGTTTTGTGAGTTGAGAGTGTTGTTCACCGCGTATGAGTGACTTCGATCCGAAGTAGGCAGTCCAAACCGGGTTTCCTACACTAGCAGCAAGCTAGTGGAAGTGTTGTAAAAGCCGGAGTTGGAAGTCACTACCCGCAGCTTTGCCGAGTGTGCTCGCGAGAGACTTTCCCCCTGAAATCTTGAAGTAGAGGTCCTAACGGATCTCTGGGTTGTGTTTCTGTAGTTTCAGGTGTGTGTGTGTGTGTGTTACGCTGCACTGTGCGACCTCCGAGTGCGCTCCGAGTGGACACTTGCAGTATTTCTGGGAGTGACAGTCGCCTGAGAATTCAAACTCCTCAATAGTCTGTTAAAACGTGACACTTTGTACCCTGTGTGTTCCTCTGTCCCTGTGGGTTCGACCTTTCTACCACTATATTGCAGTTTTAGCCTTTAGTGGGTTATTACATCGCTCCTTCGCCACCGACGTCCGCCGCCGAAGACGATTGAGCGGGATGTGTCTGCGCGGGGTGTAATTGCGCATCGCGCACTCGAATTTCGTCCCGCGGACGTACAATCTGCTCCTCCGTTAGGTCCTGCGCGAGGGCTTCGTCTGGACTGCGCGTAGGCGCAATTTCCGGCGCCTGGTCCGCCGAAGGCACAGCGCCGAAGGCGTCTATCGCCGAAGGCGACAGAGCCGAAGGCCGCTCGCCCGATGTACCTGGGCCCGAAGGTCCTACCGCCGAAGGCGCATCTCTGTAATAACCCACTAAAGGCTAAAACTGCAATATAGTGGTAGAAAGGTCGAACCCACAGGGACAGAGGAACACACAGGGTACAAAGTGTCACGTTTAACAGACTATTGAGGAGTTTGAATTCTCAGGCGACTGTCACTCCCAGAAATACTGCAAGTGTCCACTCGGAGCGCACTCGGAGATCGCACAGTGCAGCGTAACACACACACACACACACACACCTGAAACTACAGAAACACAACCCAGAGATCCGTTAGGACCTCTACTCAAGATTTCAGGGGGGGAAAGTCTCTCGCGAGTGCACTCAACGAAGCTGCGGGTAGTGACTCCCAACTCCGGCTTTTACAACACTCCCGCTAGCTTGCTGCTAGCGTAGGAAACCCGGGTTAGACTGCCTACTTCGGATCGAAGTCACTCATACGCGGTGAACAACACTCTCAACTCACAAAACACGCAGAGAACACAGGTCCGCACTGAAGGACTCACTGAGAAACATTCCAGTAACACAACAACAGTCTATTGAAGAGTTTGAATTCTCAGGCACTTGTCATTCCCAGAAATACTACAAGGGTTACCCTGAAGGCACCTGCTGCAGCGTAACCTGAATTTAAAACCAAAGCTTACACGAAGTAACAAAACTTCACTTTGGCATTCAGGGGAAAAATCCCGGAGGAGTACAATCAGGAACAAACACTCGAAGGTGTAGAGGCGAAACTATTCAAGTATCTAACTAGTCACTGGCTCTGAGCATCGGCAATCATCCGCAGGTGTAGATTCGAACTACTCAAGTCTCTAACCAATGTACTAGCTCTGAACATTCGGCCGAAGGCCTTCAGCTTACAAAATGCGGAACGCCAAGTTGTAGCTCCCCTTGCGTGGTGACAGAACTAAGGACACAAACACGCAGAGAACATGAGTTCCTGATCTGCACTTCTGAATTTGGGAAAGAACACAAGGCAAGACGCCTTGAACTATTTTATACCTTCTAAGTCCTAACTAGCACTACACTATGCGCCTGCACGGAACCACGCTACACTACACTCCGCGGAACCGGTGCTACGTCTCCTGCGCGACGGATTGCCGCGCACTAACTCCCTACCCTGCCAGTCTTCCGCTCGACTGCGCAGTCCCAACCGCTTCAACGCCGCGGACACCTCCACCTCAAGGGTGGACATGGTATCGCGCGCCTTCGACAGAAAAGCGTCGAGCTTCTTCGCTACCTTCCGCCGACTCCTGCTGTCGCCAGCCAACAACCCTGCTGCGTGAAGTTCAAACTCACGCAGTGTGAGTTTCTCCTGCGCCGCCACTTCCCAGTGGGCGTAGCACCTGAGACAGTGGGCGACACGCGTCGCCGTCTCCTCCTTCGTGCGATCTGCCTCTCGCCTGCGATCCTCTTCAATTACCACTAACTGCGATTCGGCCTCCGCACGCTGCGCTCTCAATTCGCCACATTCTGACTGTAGCCTGCGGATTAAATCCTCATCCGCCTGCCGTGCGAGCTGACACTCCGCCAACAAACGTGTTTGTCGCACGAGCTCTTCTAACAGAATCTGATTCTGAGTTTTCTCAGTCATCAAATCCTGCGTGGTCTGCAACACATCCCTAGTGAGCTCTTCCACTCTATCCTTCCGCATCCTGTTGAGGGCGTGCAATTTCCTCTCAAGGTTGTACTGCCCCCATAAACAGGCATGCCTCTCCTTCAATTCCCTCAACTCCTGGTCCACCCTAGCTAGTAGCTTGCTAGTGTGGACTTTAGTGCGAGTCCGCCTGCGCACTAATTCGATGTAAGATCCCGGCTGAAGTGGATCGGCGTATTTATCGAATTTGCGATCCAAGTACTTCAGCAACGGAATCACCTGCTCAGAGAGCGCCGTCGCCGGCGCTCCAACAATTTCCTCCTCCTCCTCCTCGGTATCCCCTGCCCCCGACATTGCTTCGGTGGAGCCTCCGTCGTCATCATCCGAGTGGAGGATTTCAGTCGCCATTGATTGCGTTGGCGACTGGCCCGAGTGGGGCTGCACGTCGTCGACGTGTTCTGCCTGCGAAGGCACCGCTGCAGCCTCGCTGCTCTTCGCCAAAACGTCTAAGGCGGTGGGTGAATGTGGCCGTGCTACATCCCCGTCGCCCGCTGGTCGGTCTTCAATCGTATCCTCTCTGCCGCCGACGTCCGCCGCCGAAGGCGATCGAGCGGAGGGTGTCTGCGCGGGGTTTGATTGCGCATCGCGCACCGAAATTTCGTCCCGCGGACAGTCAATCCGCTCCTCCGTCAGTTGCTGCTCCCTCGATCAGTCCTGCGCGGGGGCTGTGTCCGGCCTGTGCACAGGCGCAAATGCCGGCGCCTTGTCCGCCGCAGGCGCAGCGCCGCGGACGTCTATCGCCAAAGGCGACATAGCCGGGGGCCGCTCGCCCGATGTCCCTTGGCCCGTAGGCCCTACCGCCGAAGGCGCTTCTACCGGCGGATTACCCGCCGATGGTGCAGCCTCCGCACGCTCCCTGCTCGCATCTCCTCGGCCCGAAGGCCCTGGCGCCGAAGGCCCTGGCGCCGAAGGCGCAAATCGCGGCGCGTTGTGCGCCGGAGGGTCTGGCCCCGAAGGCTTGTGTCCCGTAGGCGGTTCTTCCGCCGGCTCCTTCCCCTTCCTACGTTGGAACGGGGGTGATTCTTGCCTGTGCACAGGCGGCACTCGTGGAGGTGACCTGGCACACAGGCAAGCGCCTGTGCACAGGCGGACTGCTTCTTCCCACGCGTAGGCGTAGGTCCACTTGTGGTCGTCTGTCCGTCGAGGCTCGCCCGTCCGTCGAGGCTCGCCTGTGCGCAGGCGGAACACCTGTCCGCCACGCACGTGGTAACTCCGGAGGCCCTTGGCCCGTAGGCGGCCTCTCGTCCGTCAAGGGTGCAGAGTGGTCCGTTGCTCCTGCAGACGTCCGCGCTCCCTCGTTCTTCTCTGGCGACGCACTTCCTTTCTCCGTCGCAATCGTCGCCGTGTCCGCGCTGCTGACTGGTAACACCAGCCTGCGCGCCTTCAGCCCGATAAAAATTGATGAGGAAAGGAGAGAGATGATTTAGAGTTCCCCCCTTCTCCTCAAAAGCGTGCTGTCGCATCACCCTGTGGAGGATGCTCGCCAAGTGAATTGGAGTTCCCTCGATGATGCACTGCACAAAAGAGACCTGCCACAATGTGATGTAGCAGGCGCGGTGTGGCGGCAGTAATTGCAGCAGCGCCGTAGCCAAAGTTCGGCGAAATCGATCCTTGTAATCGCGGGTCTTGTACCCATTCTTGGTAGACTTCCCCTTCTTGAACAGCTCCACAAATTGCGCCTCTTCCTGCTTGGTCACCTTGACGCTCTCACTATCGAAGAGGAGGTGCCCTGGCATGCCGGCACATCTCCCCAATGCCTGCGCCCAATCTTGGACCGTCCACCGATCAACATGCGGACGCAATCCGCGCAAAGGTGGACATTGTGGCTCTAGCCACTCGCGCACCATATCCACACAGATGTAGTTCCATCCCCATAGCAAGAAATCGAGCTTTCTTGCTATCAGCCGCTCCTCAAAAGCGCGCAGCCCGTTCTGTGGTAGTCGGAGCGGCAGCATCCGCAATCGGCCCAGTCTCGTCATTGCGTTCTTGGAGTTCGCCTGCTTGCTAATTCTCCTTCCGCTCCGCTCGAGCTCCTTTCTTCCTCGGCAAACTCTAATCTCACTCAATTCCAAATCACGCGCACTCACTTCTCCCTCAATCACCAAGAAATCCATTGCGCGGCGATGTCGAGAATGCTTAGCAGCTAGCAGATGGACGCGTGCAGCTCGCACTAGAGAATGGAATCGCGAATTCAAAAATGGGACGCTCTCCGCCTCCCGGTCGAAGGTCATGGTCGGCTCTTGCTCGTGAAGGACGACTCAATTGATGGCCGCGCCGTCTCTACGCTAAAACGGTCTCCGCTCTCACGCGCGGCTTCACGCTCCGCCGTCGCCAATTTAACTCTCATGCTCGAATTGGCGAATTTGAACTCCGCGAGCGTACTACGCCGCGGACACGGGTGCGCAGCGCCTAAGGCGGATTTTCCGCCTTGCGCGGTACACTTGTTCGTACCGCTCCTTAGCCAATCCTCCTCTGCCTCGGCGCGTGTGTCCGCATGTCGGACAAAAGTTCAACTCCCGCCTGCGCGCAGGCGGGATCCTCGGCGGATTCTCCGCCGGCGCGGAACTTCACCCGCCTGTGCACAGGCGCTCGCCTGTGCGCAGGCGAAGTCCGTCCGCGTCGATGCGCTGGCGCGGAAGGCGTTGACCGCGGTCAACCGCCTCCGTCCAGACTGTCCGTCCCTTGTCGCTCCGTCGGCGCTCTCGCCGCCGCAACTCCGTCCGTCCAAGAGCGCATCCATCCGTCCCGTCCGTACACTCCGTACGGATTTTACTGTTCTGGCGGCTCCTTGCTCGTCCGCTGCGTTGCGCTGGCGCAGAAGGCGCCGTACAATTTCTACCTCACAAGGCGCATTTCTAGGGCCCAAGGCGGATTTCCCGCCAATGCCGAAGCGCCTGTGCACAGGCGCACGCCTGTGCGTAGGCGAACTTCGCGCCTACATCAAAACCCTATTTCGCCTGTGCGCAGGCGAACTTCCTTCGTCCGCGCATAGGACAAAACTTCTCCGCCTGTGCACAGGCGAAGAGCTGAGTATCTTACAACCTTCATAACTCCCGGAGCCCTCATCCGTTGTTGGCGTTCTTGGGCTCGTTGGAATCAGCGCGTCGAGCTCTTTCCAACGAGACCCTAACTAAGTCAAGGTGTTTGGGGGTTGACCTAAATATGAAGGATTTCCCTACCGCCGCGGACGCAGCGTCGAAGGCGAATTTTGCGCCTTGCGCCGTAGGGATCCTAACTGCAGAGCTCGCCGGGAGGGTGGTGCCCTTCCTTACCGCTGCACCCAACTCCTAGATTCTACGAGGTCCCTCGAGAATCTCTGCGATCTTCCGAATTCACTCTGTTTTGATGCACCAAAGGCTATTTACATTGCTGCCGTGGTACAGTTTTCCAAAAATGTTTTAATTTCCTCAAAATTACCAAAAGTGGGGTACCACAATCTGCCGGCGGATTACCCGCCGAAGGTGCGGTCCCCGCACGTTCCCTGCTAAAGACTCGATGACCCGAAGGCCCTGGCGCCGAAGGCGCAAATCGCGGTGCGTTATACGCCGGAGGGTCTAGTCCCGAAGGCCCTTGAGCCGAAGGCGGATCTTCCGCCGGCTCCTTCCCCTTCCTACGTTGTACCGGGGGTGAATCCTGCCTACTCGTAGGCGGCCGCCTGTGCGTAGGCGAACTTTCTCTGCCTACGCGTAGGCAGAGGTCCACGTCTGCAAGAGGTCGCCTATCCGCTGGAAATCGCCTGTGCGTAGGCGGAGCACTCGTCCGCATCGCACGTGGTAACTCCGGAGGACCTTGTCCCGCAGGCCCCTGGCCCGAAGGCCGCCTCTCGTCCGCCGGAGGTGTAGCGTGGTCCGCTGCTCCTGCGGACGTCCGCGCTCTCCCGATCATCTCCGGTGACGCACTTCCCTTCTCCGTGGCGATCGTCGCCGTGTCCGCGCTGCTGGCTGGTAACACAAGCCTGCGCGCCTTCTGCTTCGGCCGGCTGCACACTTCGTGCAGTGGCCGCTGTCGTATGGGAACAGTGGGTTCTCGATGCTGCTCCTCCTCTGGTTCCTCTCTCCATCTCCGCTTCCGCGGCACTCTTGCTGCGGGTGTGCTTCTTCCCTCGTCCCGCCGGGTCGGCGGAGTAGAAGCTGATGAATCCTCTGCATCGGTGTCGACCTCGTTATCCCGCACATACTTCCCGTGATGGTCGACGGACAATGGCGGAAAGCGAGCGAGCTCCGCCGCGGTCAAACAGTTCCTCTGCCGATAGAAATTTATCAAGAAAGGGGAGAGGTGATTGAGAGTTCCCCCCTTCTCCTCGTATGCGTTTAACAGACTATTGAGGAGTTTGAATTCTCAGGCGACTGTCACTCCCAGAAATACTGCAAGTGTCCACTCGGAGCGCACTCGGAGGTCGCACAATGCACCGTAACACACACACACACACACACCTGAAACTACAGGAAACACAACCCAGAGATCCGTTAGGACCTCTACTCAAGATTTCAGGGGGGAAAGTCTCTCGAGAGTACACTCAGCGAAGCTGCGGGTAGTGACTCCCAACTCCGGCTTTTACAACACTTCCGCTAGCTTGCTGCTAGCGTAGGAAACCCGGTTTGGACTGCCTACTTCGGATCGAAGTCACTCAGACGCGGTGAACAACACTCTCAACTCACAAAACACGCAGAGAACACAGGTCCGCACTTAAGGACTCACTAAGAAACATTCCAGTAACACAATAACAGTCTATTGAAGAGTTTGAATTCTTAGGCACTTGTCATTCCCAGAAATACTACAGGGGTTACCCTGAAGGCACCTGCTGCACCGTAACCTGAATTTACAACCAAGGCTTACACGAAGTAACAAAACTTCACTTTGGCATTCAGGGGAAAAATCTCGAAGGAGTACAATCAGAGAAAAACACTCGAAGGTGTAGGGGCGAAACTGTTCAAGTATCTAACTAGTCACTGGCTCTGAGCATCGGCAATCACCCGTAGGTGCAGTTCCGAACTACTCAAGTCTCTAACCAATGTACTAGCTCTGAACATTCGGCCGAAGGCCTTCAGCTACAAAATGCGGAACGCTAAGTTGTAACTCCTCTTGCGTGGTGACAGAACTTAAGGACACAAACACGCAGAGAAAATGGGTTCCCGATCTGCACTTCCAAAATTGGGAAAGAACCCCAGGCAAAACACCTGGAACTATTGTATACCTTCTAAGTCCTAACTAGCACTACACTGCACTACACTATGCGCCTGCACGGAACCACGCTACACTACACTCCGCGGAACCGGTGCTACGTCTCCTGCGCGACGGATTGCCGCGCACTAACTCCCTACCCTGCCAATCTTCCGCTCGACTGCGCAGTCCCAACCGCTTCAACGCCGCGGACACCTCCACCTCGAGGGTGGACATGGTATCGCGCGCCTTCGACAGAAAAGCGTCGAGCTTCTTCACTACCTTCCGCCGACTCCTGCTGTCGCCTGCCAACAACCCTGCTGCGCGAAGTTCAAACTCACGCAGTGTGAGTTTCTCCTGCGCCGCCACTTCCCAGTGGGCGAAGCCCTTGAGACAGTGGGCGACACGCCTCGCCGTCTCCTCCTTCGTGCGATCTGCCTCTCGCCTGCGATCCTCTTCAATTACCACTAACTGCGATTCGGCCTCCGCACGCAACGCTCTCAATTCGCCACATTCTGACTGTAGCCTGCGGATTAAATCCTCATCCGCCTGCCGTGCGAGCTGACACTCCGCCAACAAACGCGTCTGTCGCACGAGCTCTTCTGACAGAATCTGATTCTGAGTTTTCTTAGACATCAAATCCTGCGTGGTCTGCAACACATCCCTGGTGAGCTCTTCCACTCTATCCTTCCGCATCCTGTCGAGGGCGTGCGATTTCCTCTCAAGGTTGTACTGCCCCATAAACAGGCATGCCTCTCCTTCAATTCCCTCAACTCCTGGTCCACCCTAGCTAGTAGCTTGCTAGTGTGGACTTTAGTGCGAGTCCGCCTGCGCACTAATTCGATGTAAGATCCCGGCTGAAGTGGATCGGCGTATTTATCGAATTTGCGATCCAAGTACTTCAGCAACGGAATCACCTGCTCAGAGAGCGCCGTCGCCGGCGCTCCAACAATTTCCTCCTCCTCCTCCTCGGTATCCCCTGCCCCCGACATTGCTTCGGTGGAGCCTCCGTCGTCATCATCCGAGTGGAGGATTTCAGTCGCCATTGATTGCGTTGGCGACTGTCCCGAGTGAGGCTGCACGTCGTCGACGTGTGCTGCCTGCGAAGGCACCGCTGCAGCCTCGCTGCTCTTCGCCAAAATGTCCAAGGCGGTGGGCGAATGTGGCCGTGCTACATCCCCGTCGCCCGCTTGTCCGTCTTCAATCGTATCCTCTCTTCCGCCGACGTCCGCCGCCGAAGGCGATAGAGCAGAGGGTGTCTGCGCGGGGTTTGATTGCGCATCGCGCACCAAAATTTCGTCCAGCGGACAGTCAGTCCGCTCCTCTATCAGGTGCTGCTCCCTCGATCGGTCTTGCGCGAGGGCTGTGTCCGGCCTGTGCACAGGCGACCTGCGCACAGGCGAGCGCCTGTGCACAGGCGTAAATGACGGCGCCTTGTCCGCCGCAGGCGCAGCGCCGAAGGCGTCTATCGCCAAAGGCGATATAGCCGGGGGCCGCTCGCCCGATGTCCCTTGGCCCGTAGGCCCTACCGCCGAAGGCGCTTCTACCGGCGGATTACCCGCCGATGGTGCGGCCTCCGCACGCTCCCTGCTCGCATCTCCTCGGCCCGAAGGCCCTGGCGCCGAAGGCGCAAATCGCGGCGCGTTGTGCGCCGGAGGGTCTGGCCCCGAAGGCTTGTGTCCCGTAGGCGGTTCTTCCGCCGGCTCCTTCCCCTTCCTACGTTGGAACGGGGGTGATTCCTGCCTGTGCACAGGCGGCACATGTGGAGGTGACTTGTGCACAGGCGGACTGCTTCTTCCCACGCGTAGGCGTAGGTCCACGTCCGCTTGTGGTCGTTTGTTCGTCCAGGCTCGCCCGTCCGTCGAGGCTCGCCTGTGCGCAAGCGGAACACCTGTCCGCCACGCACGTGGTAACTCCGGAGGCCCTTGGCCCGTAGGCGGCCTCTCGTCCGTCGAGGGTGCAGCGTGGTCCGTTGCTCCTGCAGACGTCCGCGCTCCCTCGTTCTTCTCTGGCGACGCACTTCCTTTCTCCGTCGCAATCGTCGCCGTGTCCGCGCTGCTGACTGGTAACACCAGCCTACACGCCTTCTGCTTCGGCCGGCTGTACGATTCGTACAACGGCCGCGGTCGAATGGGAGCAGTGGATTCTTGATGCTGCTCCTCTTCAGACTACTCTCTCCATCGCCGCTTCCGCGGCACTCTTGCTGCAGGAGTATTTCTCCCTTCGTCCCTCCGCCTTGACGGAGTAGAAGTTGGCGACTCCTCTGCATCTGTGTCGACCTCATTCTCCCGCACATACCTCCCGGGATGGTCGATGGACAACGGCGGAAAACGAGCCAGCTCCGCCGCGGTCAAACAATTTCGCTGTCGATAAAAATTGATGAGGAAAGGAGAGAGATGATTTAGAGTTCCACCCTTCTCCTCAAAAGCGTGTTGTCGCATCACCCTGTGCAGGATGCTCGCCCAGTGAATTGGAGTTCCCTTGATGATGCACTCCACAAAAGAGACCTGCCACAATGTGATGTAGCAGGCGCGGTGTGGCTGCAGTAATTGCAACAGCGCCGTAGCCAAAGTTCGGCGGAATCGATCCTTGTAATCGCGGGTCTTGTACCCATTCTTGGTAGACTTCCCCTTCTTGAACAGCTCCACAAATTGCGCCTCTTCCTGCTTGGTCACCTTGACGCTCTCACTATCGAAGAGGAGGTGCCCTGGCATGCCGGCACATCTCCCCAATGCCTGCGCCCAATCTTGGACCGTCCACCGATCAACATGCGGACGCAATCCGCGCCAAGGTGGACCCTGTGGCTCTAGCCACTCGCGCACCATATCCACACAGATGTAGTTCCATCCCCATAGCAAGAAATCGAGCTTTCTTGCTATCAGCCGCTCCTCAAAAGCGCGCAGCCCGTTCTGTGGTAGTCGGAGCGGCAGCATCCGCAATCGGCCCAGTCTCGTCATTGCGTTCTTGGAGTTCGCCCGCTCGCTAATTCTCCTTCCGCTCCGCTCGAGCTCCTTCCTTCCTCGGTAAACTCTAATCTCCCTCAATTCCAAATCACGCGCACTCACTTCTCCCTCAATCACCAAGAAATCCTCTGCGCGGCGATGTCGAGAATGCTTAGCAGCTAGCAGATGGACGCGCGTAGCTCGCACTAGAGAATGGAATCGCGAATTCAAGAATGGGATGCCCTCCGCCTCCCGGTCGAAGGTCATGGTCGGCTCTTGCTCATGAAGGACGACTTAATTGATGGCCGCGCCGGCTCTACGCTAAAACGGTCTCCGCTCTCACGCGCGGCTTCACGCTCCGCCGTCGCTGATTTAACTCTCACGCTCGAATTGGCGAATTTGAACTCCGCGAGCGTACTACGCCGCGGACACGGGTGCGCAGCGCCGAAGGCGGATTTTCCGCCTTGCGCGGTACACTTGTTCGTACCGCTCCTCAGCCAATCCTCCTCTACCTCGGCGCGTGTGTCCGCATGTCGGACAAAAGTTCAACTCCCGCCTGCGCGTAGGCGGACTCCTAGGCGGATTCTCCACCGGCGCGGAACTTCACCCGCCTGTGCACAGGCGCTCGCCTGTGCGCAGGCGAAGTCCGTCCGCGTCGATGCGCTGGCGCGGAAGGCGTTGACCGCGGTCAACCGACTCCGTCCAGACTATCCGTTCCTTGTCTCTCCGTCGGCGCTCTCGCCGCCGCAACTCCGTCCGTCCAAGAGCGCATCCATCCGTCCCGTCCGTACAGTCCGTACGGTCCGTACGGACTTTACTGTTCTGGCGGCTCCGTGCTCGTCCGCAGCGTTGCGCTGGCGCAGAAGGCGCCGTACAATTTCTACCTCACAAGGCGCATTTCTAGGGCCCAAGGCGGATTTCCCGCCGACGCCGAAGCGCCTGTGCACAGGCGCACGCCTGTGCGTAGGCGAACTTCGCGCCTACATCAAAACCCTATTTCGCCTGTGCGCAGGCGAACTTCCTTCGTCCGCGCATAGGACAAAACTTCTCCGCCTGTGCACAGGCGAAGAGCTGAGTATCTTACAACCTTCATAACTCCCGGAGTCCTCATCCGTTGTTGGCGTTCTTGGGCTCGTTGGAATCAGCGCGTCGAGCTCTTTCCAACGAGACCCTAACTAAGTCAAGGTGTTTGAGGGTTGACCTAAATATGAAGGATTTCCCTACCGCCGCGGACGCAGCGCCGAAGGCGGATTTTGCGCCTTGCGCCGTAGGGATCCTAACTGCAGAGCTCGCAGGGAGGGTGATGCCCTTCCTTACCGCTGCATCCAACTCCTAGATTCCACAAGGTCCCTCGAGAATCTCTGCGATCTTCCGAATTCACTCTGTTTTGATGCACCGAAGGCTATTTACATTGCTGCCGTGGTACCGTTTTCCAAAAATGTTTTAATTTCCTCAAAATTACCAAAAGTGGGGTACCACAGTCACCTTGACGCTCTCACTATCAAATAGGAGGTACCCGTTGGTGCCGGCACACCTCCCCAATGCCTGCGCCCAATCGTGGACGGTCCACCGATCTACGTGCGGACGCAATCCGCGCGTAGGTTATCGCTCCGCATCCAGCCATTCGCGCACCATGTCTACACATATGTAATTCCACCCCCACAGTAAGAAATCAAGCTTCCTTGCAATCAGCCGCTCCTCGAAAGCACGCAACCGCGTCCGTCCGCTAGCGTACTACGCCGCGGACATGGGTGCGCAACGCCGAAGGCGGATTTCTCGCCTTGCGCCAATGATACTCTATCAAAGAAGTAGAATGTTCTAGTTAAAATGACAAAATATAGTTAATCTTGTGTGGGAAGCAGTCTTAGCTTCCCACACTTCCCGATTGTCATGAATGTTGATTTTTGCAATGTTGATGTTGCCATCGGTGATCTTTTTTTTTGATGAAGTGTTACTTGATGTCAACGTGCTTTGTTCTATCGTGGAATACCGGATTCTTCCACAGATGGATTGCACTTTAGCTATCAGAGAAGAGTCTAAATGTTACTTGGAACACATGTAACTCATTTAGCAGGCCTTGAATCCATATGCCTTCCTTCACTGCCTCAATGGCAGCAATATACTCTGACTCTGTTGTGAACAAAGTCACAACATGCTGTAATTGTGAGTTTCAACTCACACAATTGCCGTTGATCAAGAATTGATTTTAGTAGATTGTATGTTGTCTTTATCTCTTGCGTAGTCAGACTCTACATATACCTCCACCAAAACTCAACTACCTCTTTTGCAGTACACCAAACCCACATTAGTACTGCCTTTCAAGTACCTTAGGAGATGCTTCATAGCCAGTCTGTGTTCCTCGCCAGGATTTGACATGTACATGCTAAAAACACTCATGGCATGTACAATATCAAGTCTTGAACACACCATAGTGTACAAGACTGAGTAGACTGCAGTTGAATATGGAATATCTTTCATGGTTTTCTTTGCTGATGCTAATACAAGGCATTGACTTGCAAAGAGGTTGAAATGATTTGCCAAAGGTTGAATCACTGGCTTTGCATTTCTCATGCAAATTTTTTTAACTACCTTCTTCAAATAGCCACAATGTGACAATGCCAATGAATAATGTACCCTGCTTCTAATGATGTTGATTCCAATTACTCTTGTAGAATCATCTAAATCTTTCATATCCAACTCTTTACTCAAAATCTTTAAGAGTTTTGATATCTTTAAAGTTGAGCTCCTTATCAGTAATATATAGACTACAAAGAGGAGTAAAAAGATGCTTTTCAATACTTCATTTCCTTTGAAATACAAGCATGCGTCATAGAAACTCTTGTTGTATCCTTGCTCAAACATGAATGTGTCAAACGGTTGTACCATTGATGCGGTGACTACTTCAAACCATGCAGCAATTTCTTTAGTAGAAACCTTGTCTTTGTTTTTATACACTTCATATTCTGGTGACTGCTCCATGTAAATCACTTCTTTCAAGTTGCCATGAAGAAACATTGTTTTCACGTTCATTTGTTATAATTTCAAGTTAAACTATACCACGAGCGCTAACATAATTCCTATGGGATTGTAGTTCACCACATATGAGAAGATTTCATTATAGTCGACTCCCTTAACTTGTGTGAAGCCTTTTGCCCCTAGCCTGGCCTTAAACCTAGGCTTGTCAGAACTGATCACGCCTTCTTTGATCTTGTAAAGTTATCAACACATCAGTGGCTTTCATTCCTTAGGTCTTGGAACCATAATCCAAGTTTTGTTCCTGTACAACAATTTCATTTCATCTTTCATGGCTTCCTTTCATTTTTCTCAGTTTGATCCAGCAATAGCATCTTGATAGTAGAGGGTCTCCTTCATTTGAATCTCCAAGACTGATGTGAGCGCGTAGGCAAGGATCTTAGAGTACGCGGAGAAGTCATATCTCTATGTAGGTCTTACACTTTCTTTTCTCTGTTCCTAGTCAAAAAGTAGTAATGTTGTTGTTGAGATTTTTTTGAGTTGATGTGGCTTGTCAACTCTTGTTTGCAGTTGCCTTACTCCTGACCTGTTTGATCACTTGCTTAAGTGACATGATCTGGAGCTTGTATGCCATGATCTTTATGATCACTTGAGGTGCTTTGACCTTAAGCTTGTGGAGTAGTGACATGAACTGCTGGCTCCAGCTGAATAATACTTTTAAAAGGTTTCTGGAAGATTAGTGACACTCAGAGCACTAGAACTTGGATAAGTTCATGATTGACAAGGAAAAATAATTAAATAGCCAAGGAACGCTATTTGATCTCAAGGCACACACATTTGATGGCTCTTGGCTTGAATTTGCCTTGACTTTGATGAACATAAGTAGAATATCCAAACACTTTTAAGTGATTAAGATCGGATGACCTTGAACTCCATTTTTTTTCTGGTGTCTCAAACTCAATGGCACTTGAAGTACATCTGTTCACAAGATATGCAGCGGTGACCATTGCCTCATCCCGGAATTGAATCGCATGCTTTTTGTCTTGTTCAATAATGATCGGTTTATTCTCTTAGCAACTATGTTTTGCTGAGAGATTAGTCTCACAAATTTATGCCTTTGATTACCATCAACTCAAGACATCAACAGAACTCAAGACCATCATCCATTCTTAAAATTTAAATTTTTTATGAGTCAAAATCTTAGCCAAAAATTTTCCATTCTTTAAATTTCTCAAAAGCTCAATTTTTGTGTTTCAACAAATATATCCAAACTTTTCTAGAAAATTTATCAATGATATATAAGAAATAGAAGTTATCACCATGTGTTGTTGTCTTTGAGGGTCCCCACAAATTTAAGTGAATGTACTCAAGGATGTGTTTTTCGATTAGAAATGTAATATTGTGTTGTTTTGCCAAAATGCAATGCTCGCAGAAATCAAGTTTGCTGACTTTGTACTTCCCATAAGATTTTGGTTGCTCATCAGTTGTGAATCCGTCTCACCGATATGGCCGAGCCTTTGATGTCAAAGTGTAGCTTTGCTTTCATTTTGGGTAATGGCAAATGACACATCTTCATGAAGTGTCTCTCCGATGAGATAATAAAGACTGGCTATCTTGATAACCTTCAAAACAATAACAACTCTTGCAATATACATAGAGCCTTCCTCTATCTTGTTAGTATAATCTAAGTCATCAAGAATGCAAATAGAAATCACAAACCTAGACAATTCAAGTACATACCTAACATTTTTAAAAATTCTCACAACACAATCAGCCTTTTTTTTAACACATCCTATACTAGCAACAAAACAAGAATGGTTGTTATTCATTAATACTTTCCCTTCATCAAGTTTTTGGTAATTCAACAACCAATTCTTGTTGTGTGTCATATGATAAGTGCAATCAGAGTCAAGGATCCAGTCAGAGGCCTTGAGATTTCTTGACGCCATGAAAACTTTGCCGTCGTTGTAGCCATCATCAAAGATTGCTGAATCTTGGTGACCTTGTGATGTGCTAGATTGATTCTCCTTAATCTTCTTAATTCATGAATAACAATACTTCTTGATGTGACCCATCTTGTTGCAATAGAATCACTTCTTGTCGATGTTGGAATTGCTACTCGGTTGGTCTTTGTAGGTGATTTGCCATGGTTTTTGGGCTTCAAGTTGCTTCCATCAGTGTTTTGGCGCTACTATTTGCCACGAGCCATGTGATTTTCGCCTTCACATGAGGTCTTCTTGTCTACTCTGATTTCCAAGTCTTTGGATTTTAGCTCGGATGTCACTTCATTAGTGTGATAGATGATCTCTCGTACTTGATTATTGATTTCACCTCCTTGTATTACTCTAGAAGTAAATTAGAAATGATTGCCTTATTCTTGTCACTGAGCTCTTCCTTGTTGCCGGAATTTGCGAGCTCGATGATCATCTTCAAAAACTCCTCTAAGTTGGCTTCCAATGACTTCTTTCCAATAGTACCCCACAGCAATACTGTCGCAGCGATATCGATGTTGGACGTCTACTTGAGCTTTGTTGTTCATATCAAGCTCTCATCAGTAATTCCATCTATCTATGGATTGAGTGCACTATGCTTTCTTCAATATCTGAAGATACTGTAATTTCTACTTCATAAGTAGTAATCGTATGGTGTGTTGGCTTCAATTGTGTATCTCCGGTTTACCTGTAGCTGTTTATGAAGAGCAAATTTTCTTCATCGAGGTTGCTCTAATTCTAACTCATCAACAAAGTTGAAGCATCGATCGTCATGTGAAACCATTGCAATGACGAGCGCAAAGTGGAGTGTGAAGTTTCTCTCGTATGATATGTGTATAGGAACACGTTCTCGAATTTCACGATGATGTGACATCAGTGGGGTTTGTATGGTGTAACTAAAATTGATGCGTCACATCAAGCAAATTAGGTTTTCATGGAAATCCATCAAGTATTGATATAGTGCTCAGAAGATCATACGAGATACTTCCACTACATACTAAAACTCATTCATCACAAATCTTCCGTTGGAGATGGTTACCACGACTTACTTTCACAAATTTATGGATCCTGCCATGCAGCAGTCACAGAACTAGCAAGAACTCATGCCCATGATTACACATAGAAAATGCAAGAGTTGCAAAAAAGATGCAAGTCGCATAAGCAAGCAAAAAAAAGAGTCCCATACATAATACCTAAGAGCATTCAAATACTCAAATTCCCAAACCAAATTGCGGCGGTTGTGAGCGTTTCCAAAATCCTAGTCGCCATAAAAATCTCAATATTCCACTTTTTGAGAATTCCGCATCTGACTTTCACTTGGTCACCGCTTCTTGCCGCCAGCTGCCTGTTGTACGTAATCTAGCCTAACAAGTTCCTCCAAGTATTCTAGCAGCCCTAGATCTATACTTAGAAGGTTTGGATCTACTCTATCAGACAAGTTACTCTTGTTAAGAATTAATTTGGCAAAACTAGGTATCGGTTCTAAGTCCGGCTAATTTGTCACTTACACTATTTACAATTTTATCACATCTACTTCAACACAATTTTCTAATTTGATTTACACTTCACTTTTTTAACCAACGATCCCTATTAAAGAAGTAGATTAAACTAATTAAAATGGCAAAATCTAGTTAATCTTGCGTGGAAAGCAATCTTAGCTTCCCACACTGCTCGGTTGTCGTCAGTGCTAATTTTTGCAATGTTGATGTACTCATTCGTGAGCTTTTTTCTGATTAAGTGTTACTTGATGTGAACGTGCTTTGTTCCATCATGGAATACCGGATTTTTGCATAGATGGATTGCACTTTGGCTATGGGAGAAGAGTGTAGTTGTTCCTTGGAACACATGTAACTCATTACACAAGTCCTGAATCCATATGACTTCCTTCACTCCCTAAATGGCAGTGAAGGAAGGAATGCCTTTGTTGTGAACAAAATCACAAGAGGCTCCCTAGACAAGGATCTTCGAGTATGTGGGGAAGCCATACCTTTGTGTAGGCCTTACACTTTCTTTTATTTGTTCCTATTCAAAAAGTAGTAATGTTGTTGTTAAGATTGCTCTGAGCTGTTGTGGCTTGTCACCTCTTGTTCCTGATTGCCTTGCTCTTGACAAGTTTGATCACTTGCTTCAGTGATATGATATAGAGCTTGTATGTCATGATCTTCATGATCACTCAAGGTGCTTTGACCTTGAGCTTGTGGAGTAGTGACATGAACTACTAGCTCCACTTGAATAATAATTTTGAAGGTTTTAGTGACACTCACATCACTAGAACTTGGATTAGTCCATGATTGACAAAGAAAAATAGTCAAATAGCCAAGGAACACTATTTGATTGTTATTTGATGTCAAGTTACACACATTTGATGGCTATTGGCTTCAATTTGCCTTGAGTTTGATGAACATAGGCAGAGCGTCCATACACTCTCAAGTGATTAAGATTGGATGATCTTAAACTCCATTTTTCTTTTGGTGTTTCAAACTCAATGGCACTTGAAGTACATCTTTTCACAAGATATGCAACGGTGACCATTGAATCATCCCGGAAACCCTTAGCCAACCCGGAATTGAATCGCATGCTTCTTGTCTTGTTCAATAATGACCTGTTTATTTTCTTAGCAACTCTCTTTTGCTGAGGGGTTAATCTCACAGATTTATGCCTTTGATTACCATCATTGGCACAAAACTAATCGACTTTAGCATTATAAAACTCAATATCGTTATACATTCTTAGACTTTTAACTTTTTTATTAGTCAGATTCTCAACCAAAATTTTCCGTTCTTTAAATTTCTCAAAAGCTTAATTTTTGTGTTTCAACAAATATATCCAAACTATTCTAGAGTTGTCATCAATGATAGATAAGAAATAGAAGTTACCACCATGTGTTGTTGTACTTGAGGCTCTCCACAAATCTGAGCAAATGTACTCAAGTACTTGTGTAGACATGTGTATTCTGATTGGAAATCTGTGCCTGTGTTGTTTTGCCAAAATGCAATGCTCGCAGAAATCATATTTGCTGATTTTGTCCTTTCCCACAAGATTCTGGTTGCTCATTAGTTGAAGACCCTTTTCCCTTCAAAATAATAACACCTTATGCAATATACATAAAGCCTTGCTCTATTTTGTTAGTATAATCCAAGTCATCAAGAATGCAAATAAAGATTAGGTTCTTAGACAATTCAAGTACATATCTAACATTTTCAAGAATTCTCACAACACCATCAACTATCTTTATGCTAACGCATCCTATACTAGCAGCTGAACAAGAATGGTTGTTACACATTATTACTTTACCTTCATCGAGTTTTTCATAGTCCAACAACCAATGCTTGTTACCCATTATTACTTTAACTTCATCGAGTTTTTGCTAGTACGACAGCCAATGCTTGTTGTTTGTCAAATGATAAGTGCAACTAGAGTCAAGGATCCAGACCTTGAGATTTCTTGTGGTAGCCTAGTTTTTGTTATTTGTCAGAATTAAAACATTTTTGAAAGGTAAGTACCGCGGTAGCAGCCGTAAATAGTAATTGGTACGTGAAAATAGAGTAAAAAGAGCATCTCAGGGTCTAGAGGAATCGAGGGCGGTCTAGGGGTTTTGCGGCTTAGATCACGGTCGGACGCCTTGGACGGAACGGACGGTTCATGCTAAAGTACTAGGACACTCCTTCGGCGGAACAAGAAAAGGAAAAGAAAACGGCGGAAGCTAGTGCCTTCGCCGCGAGCGCCTTCGGCGGTGCGCGGACGGAGAGCTGCACCGGCAGAAGTCCCGGGGTCAAGATTGAATGTACAAGTGTGGGAGTCCGCGCAACGGCGGAGCGTGAATTCGCATGTGCGAATCAGACCGTTACGCTTCAGCGCCGGCATAGCATTCAAGCGGGTCGCTGATAGCCCAAGTGTCGAACGATGAGAGTTCTTGATCGCTGAAGGAAGAGACTCACTCACGCATTTTCAATTTTGCACTCGCTTGAGTTTGCGACGTGCAGCAGGAGAATTCGCGGAGAGCTTGTCGAGAGCTTGCGGAGAGTTTGTCGAGAGTGCGGAGCAGGAGAGTTTTGCAGCCGAGTTCGCGGAGTGTTGTAGAGAGTTCAATGGCCAAGTCGATTCCGCTGCGGATGGTTCCACTGCGCGTGCCACAGGTCGGATTGCGGGCATTTCAAGATGAGTTGATGGCGGTGAAGCTCGACTTTCTTCTGTGGGGATGGAATTCGGTGTGCCCGACGATGGTCCAGGAGTGGATGCGCGAGAAGAACCAGCCTCCGCGAGGTTATCGACCGCACCCGGAGAAATGGCAAGTGAGTGATTGGGAGCAGGTCTTGGGACAATGCGCTGAAGAAGAAGGCGACCTCATGTTCGAGTGCGAGAGTGTGCATATTTCAAAGGAATAAGAAATTTCCTTCGCCGCACTTTTCACGAACTGCAAGTCGAGCAATAACGGGTACAGGACCCATGACTACATAGACCGCAAGCGGAGTAATGTCGCGGTAGCACTCCTCCAGATTTTGTAGCCGCACAGGACTACCTACATGACATCTTGGCAGGTGGGAATTTTGTGGCGCTGGCGTTGGGAGGTACTCTTATTCACTGGGCTCGCATTTTGTGGAAGGCCACACGGCAACATGCGCAAGAGGAGAAGGGGGGATCGATCAATCACCTCTCTCTTTTCTTGATCAACTTTTATCGGTCGATGTGGTGTCTAACAGCAGCGGAGCAGGTACAATTTCCCTTGCTGTCGCGGGCAAATCCGGGAAGGTATGTGAGGGATGTCGAGGTTGACACAGACCCCGACGAAGTGACCGCTAGCACACCACCAGCTCGACTGAGAACGGAAGAAGAACCGAGGGGAGCGTGGGCACCCCGGAAGCGAAAGTGGGATGGAGAGTCAAACATGAGTCAGCGGGAAGTGCCCACTGTTCCAGTCAAGCGTCGGGCAAACAACGAGCCAGCCCGACCGAAGCAGAAGGCGCGCAAGCTAATTCTGCTAGCAGACAGCAGCGCGGACACAGGGCGAGCCGCAGTTACGAGAAACTCACCATCCTCGGAGGAGGATGTGGGTGTAGAGGTTCTTAGGAGGTCGACTGATCTCCCTGCACCGAGGGCACGAGTGCCTTTCAAAGTGTGTAGGCCTTCCAACCACAGAGGAAGGCATGCGGCAAAGGCCAGAATGCCTGCGATGGAGAGGTGCTTGCCTTCTGAGCAAGTACCATTTGATGACTCGCCTTCGGATCAAGGGCCTTCGGCGCAGGAGCGGTTCAAGGAGGACCCTTCGGGTCAAACGCCTTCGGCGCAAAAACCCCTGGAGCAAGTTGCAGCGGGCGAAGGCAGGGATGGGGAGACACGTGTGCCTTCGGTGATGCGCCTTCAGCGGTAGTAGTCTGGGCATGTGTAGCAGGCCCACCTGGTGCAAATTCTCCCACCCTGTTGGAAGTATTGGCAGGACATGGAGTGGAGGCCGCAGTAGAGGAAGCTGCGCGACCCAGTGCGAGAGAATCGCCGAGGATTTCTGCGGCGATAGAGATCCTGGAGACCGAAGACGACACGCCTTCGGAGGAGGAGGAAGTGGAGTCGGTGCGAGGTACACCAACCGGTGTGCTCTGCGAGCAAGTGGTACCACTACTCTGGTACCTTGATCGCAAGGCGACCAAGTACGGGGATCCCCGCCATCGTGGATCCTATGTTGAGTTGGTTAGGAATCCGACTCGTATCAAAGTAGCGACGAATCCCGAGTTGATGGCCCTGGACCAGAAGTATCGGCAGCTGGAGTAGCGTTACAATTTTCTGCAGGAACAATGTACCATATCGCGGAAGCTGCAGAAGACAGTGATTCAGTTGCGAGATGAGCTTATGAGCAAGGCGCAGCGCAAAATTGAAGAGCGGCGTGCGAGGTTCGAGACGGAGATCAATTCCGAGCAAGCTCAAAACCGCATTCTGGCAGAGGAGCTCGTGCGGCAGATGCGGGCGTTAGAGAAGAGTGAGGCCACGAGGAAGGCAGACGAAGAATTACTGGGTCGACAGCATTCGTAGTGCGACGAATTGAAGGCGTAGCGTGCGGAGGCGGAGTTACAATTGGCAGAGGTTGAAGGCCACAACAGGCGCGCGACAGATGGCAAGCGGTAGGAGTTAGTTTCGTGGGTTGACCGGTGTCTAAGAGGTTATGCTCGCTGAGAGATCGCGGCACGGTAGAGAATGACGTTGCGCGAAATGGAGATACGTGCGGCAGCTTTGATGTCTGGTGACAATCGGAGTCGACGGCGCGTGGCAAAGCGGTTGAAGTCATTCCTGTCGAGGTCGCGGGACGCCATTGCGCACCTCGAGGCAGAGGTGACCGAGGTGTTGCGGCGGCTCGGACTGCGTAGGAAAGCAAACGAGTGGACAGGTAGGGAGTTAGTGAGTAGTTGGCCTTCTCATAGGAGTCATAGCCAGTGAAGTGTAGTGTTAGATAGTTAGGATTCTAAAGTGTATAAAGTAGTTCAAGGCGTTGGTCTTGGGGGATTTTCCAGTTTCGGAAGTTCAGTTCATAACGTCGTTTTCTCTGCGTGCTTGTGTCCTTCGTTTTGTCACTGCGCAAGAGGAGCTATAGCTTGTCGAAGCTACCGCATTTTATAGTTGAAGGCCTTCGACCGAATGTTCTGTGCTAGCAGATTGGCTAGTCAAGATTTAAGCAAGTTCGGACTTACACCTTCAGACGATTTTCCTTGTTTGTATTCCTTCGAGATTTTCCCCCCTTAATACCAAAACGAAGTTTTGTTAACTTTGGAGCAAGAGTTGGTTGAATTCAAGTTGTGTGTGTTACGCTACTTCAGGCGCCTTCGGGGGTAGCCTTCGCAGTACTTCTGGGAATGACAAGTGCCTGAGAATACAAACTCGTCAATAGACTGTTAAGTTGTAACACTGGGACTTTTCTCAACTTAGTTTCTCGGTTCGGATTTCTGTATTCTCTGTGCGTTTTGTGAGTTGAGTGTGTTGTTCACCGCGTGAGAGGAACTTCGGTTTGACGAAGGTACCGCATCCAAAGTAGGAAGTCCACCCCGAATGCTCTGCACTAGCAGTGGCTAGTGACAGGGTTTAAGCAAGTTTGGAGCTGGGTTACTACTTGCAGATACTCTAAGTGTACTCTTGGGAAACTTCCTCCCCTCCCATCTTCTTCAAAAACTTCTCTAAGTTGGCTTACAATGACTTTTACCCGATAGTACCCCACGGACAATAAAGGTCACTCATGTTCTCGTATCAACAGACGGTGCAGGTAGTGCAACTCTATCGCAGCGATAGCAACATTGGTTGTCTACTTGAGCTCTGTTGTTCATATCAAGCTCTCATCAATAATTCCATCTACCTATAGATTGAGTGCATTGCGCTCTCTTCAATCTATGAAGTAACTATAATTTCTACTTCATAATCAATAATCATATGATATCTTGGCTTCAATTGTGTATCTCCGGTTTACTTATAGCTGTTTATGAAGAGCAAATTCTCTTCATCAGGATTGCTCTAATTCTATTTCATGAACAAAGTCCATGCATAGATTGTCATATGAAACAATTGCAATGAGGAGCGCAAAGTGGAGTGTGAAGTTACTCTCGCATGATATGTGTATAGTAACATTATCTAGAATTTCACGATGATGTGACCTCAGAGGGATTTGTAGAATTTCGCAACGATGTGACCTTGGTGAGGTTTGTCGAGTAAAACTAAACTTGATGGGTCACATCAAGCAATTAGTTTCCAATGGGATTCCATCAAGTAAATAATTGCTGCAAACTATTGGTAGTGTGATCAGAACATCATACAATAATCTTGGTTATAATAGAGATTGAAAATGAGGCTCTTCACATGGGGAAATGTGAGAGTATGTCATCCTCTTCTACTTGATAAGTGATATTAACCACGGCCGGGGCAGCCAAACTTTAAGTAGCTTACCGAATTTTGTTTTAAGACCTGCTGTGATATAACTCAAGGAAACAAAAACTTAAAACACACAATTACTATACGATGCGACAGTCGATGATAGCTAGAACAAATTGAGCACGTCATCTTCACTTGCTATGCAATCGTCATACCAATTCCTCAAAGGGGGCCTTCTCTTTCAATCAGGCTTGAAGATTTTACTGAATGGTGTATCCTCCATGAACATGGTTACCTCAAGGGTATGGACCCTTCAAAGAGTCGTGATTCATAAAAGCATCCATGGAGAACCATACCATCGCTGTGAAGTTGAAACCTTCTACAAGATAAGTATAATCCTCAGACTGATCTGCGGTCCTCAGACTGATCCGACATATCTGTGACAGTCTTCAGTCCCTCGACGATCTTCTCTGTGGTGGCGGTGAGAGCAGCATCAGATTCAGCGGATGCCAGCGGGAAGCTGTAGGTGTCCTCGGCGTCTTTCAACGTGACGTCCAGCTTCTGGAACTGGATTGTTGCCGACGATTTCTGAGTAGGAATAAGCGCAATCAGGTCGAACGCCAACCTATCGATGACTGCTTCCAGACTCACAAGTGCCATTCTGATAGGCTCGAAGAACGGAATCATCGTGAGGATGCCGTGCTTGCCAATCACCACATTCAGCAAGGCCTGGTGGACCTGCACGAATGTCGTGAGGGCGTCGACGACGACCTGGGCATCAGCGTCCGGAAGGGGACCTGAAGTAACTCGGTCCACCCTGACGATTCCTTCAGAAACCTTCTGAATGATAGTTGCAAATCCACTGGCGATGACCGCTCCCTGCTGAGGAGCGTTGAAGATGTTGATCTTCTGGGTTGCAACTCTGAGCTGATCCGACATATCTGTGACAGTCTTCAGTCCCTCGACGATCTTCTCTGTGGTGGCGGTGAGAGCAGCATCAGATTCAGCGGATGCCAGCGGGAAGCTGTAGGTGTCCTCGGCGTCTTTCAACGTGACGTCAAGCTTCTGGAACTGAATTGTTGCGGAGGATTTCTGAGTAGGAATTAGAGCAATCAGGTCGAACGCCAACCTGTCGATGACAGCTTCCAGACTCACAAGAGCATATCTGATGGGCTCGAAAAACGGAATCATCGTGATAATGCCGTGCTTGCCGATCACCACATTCAGCAAGGCCTGGTGGACCTGCACGAATGTCGTCAGGGCGTCGACGACGAGCTGGGCATCAGCATCCGGAAGCGGACCTGAAGTGACGCGGTCCACCCTGATGATTCCCTCAGAAACCTTCTGAATGATAGTTGCAAATCCACTGGCGATGACCGCTCCCTGCTGAGGAGCGTTGAAGATGTTGATCTTCTGGGTTGCAACTCTGAGCTGATCCGACATATCTGTGACAGTCTTCAGTCCCTCGACGATCTTCTCTGTGGTGGCGGTGAGAGCAGCATCAGATTCAGTGGATGCCAGCGGGAAGCTGTAGGTGTCCTCGGCGTCTTTCAACGTGACGTCAAGCTTCTGGAACTGAATTGTTGCGGAGGATTTCTGAGTAGGAATTAGAGCAATCAGGTCGAACGCCAACCTGTCGATGACAGCTTCCAGACTCACAAGAGCATATCTGATGGGCTCGAAAAACGGAATCATCGTGATAATGCCGTGCTTGCCGATGACCACATTCAGCAAGGCCTGGTGGACCTGCACGAATGTCGTCAGGGCGTCGACGACGAGCTGGGCATCAGCATCCGGAAGCGGACCTGAAGTGACGCGGTCCACCCTGATGATTCCCTCAGAAACCTTCTGAATGATAGTTGCAAATCCACTGGCGATGACCGCTCCCTGCTGAGGAGCGTTGAAGATGTTGATCTTCTGGGTTGCAACTCTGAGCTGATCCGACATATCTGTGACAGTCTTCAGTCCCTCGACGATCTTCTCTGTGGTGGCGGTGAGAGCAGCATCAGATTCAGCGGATGCCAGCGGGAAGCTGTAGGTGTCCTCGGCGTCTTTCAACGTGACGTCAAGCTTCTGGAACTGAATTGTTGCGGAGGATTTCTGAGTAGGAATTAGAGCGATCAGGTCGAACGCCAACCTATCGATGACAGCCTCCAGACTCACAAGTGCCATTCTGATGGGCTCGAAGAACGGAATCATCGTAAGGATGCCGTGCTTGCCGATGACGACATTGAGCAAGGCCTGGTGGACTTGTACGAATGTGGTGAGGGCGTCAACTACGAGCTGGGCATCAGCGTCCGGAAGCGGACCTGAAGTGACTCGGTCCACCCTGACGATTCCCTCAGAAACCTTCTGAATGATGACTGCAAATCCGCTGGCGATCACCGCTCCTTGCTGAGGAGCGTTGAAGATGTTGATCTTCTGGGTTGCAACTCGCAGCTGATCAGACATATCTGTGACAGTCTTCAGTCCCTCGACGATCTTCTCTGTGGTGGCGGTGAGAGCAGCATCAGATTCAGCGGATGCCAGCGGGAAGCTGTAGGTGTCCTCGGCGTCTTTCAACGTGACGTCAAGCTTCTGGAACTGAATTGTTGCGGAGGATTTCTGAGTAGGAATTAGAGCGATCAGGTCGAACGCCAACCTATCGATGACAGCCTCCAGACTCACAAGTGCCATTCTGATGGGCTCGAAGAACGGAATCATCGTAAGGATGCCGTGCTTGCCGATGACGACATTGAGCAAGGCCTGGTGGACTTGTACGAATGTGGTGAGGGCGTCAACTACGAGCTGGGCATCAGCGTCCGGAAGCGGACCTGAAGTGACTCGGTCCACCCTGACGATTCCCTCAGAAACCTTCTGAATGATGACTGCAAATCCGCTGGCGATCACCGCTCCTTGCTGAGGAGCGTTGAAGATGTTGATCTTCTGGGTTGCAACTCGCAGCTGATCAGACATATCTGTGACAGTCTTCAGTCCCTCGACGATCTTCTCTGTGGTTGCAGTGAGAGCAGCATCAGATTCAGCGGATGCCAGCGGGAAGCTGTAGGTGTCCTCGGCGTCTTTCAACGTGACATCCAGCTTCTGGAACTGAATTGTTGCGGAGGATTTCTGAGTAGGAATTAGAGCAATCAGGTCGAACGCCAATCTGTCGATGACAGCTTCCAGACTCACAAGTGCCCTTCTGATGGGCTCGAAGAACGGAATCATCGTGAGGATGCCGTGCTTGCCGATCACCACATTCAGCAAGGCCTGGTGGACCTGCACGAATGTCGTCAGGGCGTCCACTACGAGTTGTGCATCAGCATCAGGAAGCGGACCTGAAGTGACTCGGTCCACCCTGACGATGCCCTCAGACACCTTCTGAATGATGGTTGCAAATCCACTGGCGATTACCGCGCCCTGCTGAGGAGCGTTGAAGATGTTGATTTTGTTGGTTGCTACACGGAGTTGGTCTGACATTTCCGTGACGGTCTTGAGCCCTTCGATGATTTTCTCTGTGGTGGCGGTGAGCGCAGCATCTGACTCAGCTGACCTGAAGGGGACGCTGTACTTGGTCAAGGTGTCTTTCAGAATGTCATGGAGGTCAGCGAATTGCTTCTCTGCTTCTCGCCTCTGGGTTGGAATGAGCGCAATCAGATCGAAGGCAAAGAGTTCGAACGCGACCTCCATGTTTACAAGCGTCATCTTGATATGATCGAAGGAGGCAATTATAGACGGGAGCTCATTCTTCTCCATGAGAACTCTTAGCATTGCCTGGTGAGCTTTCACAAACTCCTTGAGAGAGTCAACAACGACCTCTGCATCAGCGTTTGGAAGTGCAGGTAATGTCTCATGGGTCATCTTTTCGATACCATGACCAACCTTTTCTGTGATGGCTGCTAGACCCTGAGCGATAATGATTCCCTGTTGGGGGGCGCTGAATATGTCGATCTTCTCGGCTGAAATCTTGAGCTTCTCAGCAGTAGTTGTGACTTCCGTAAAGCCATGCTGTATCCTCTCCGTGATGGTGGCTCCCTTGGATGAAGCCTGAGAATGGCGGAATGCCAAGGTCGTGAGGAGCAACATGATTACGGCCTTCCTCGAGAACGCCATTCTCAGATGTCTAGCTGCAAGACAAGATTCACGAAGAAGGAGAATCAGACAACAGTGTAGCAGCCAAATTCAAGTGTGTGTGATCAGGCAAGAGATCTGAAAAATGCTATCAAGAAACACCGCCAACAATTTGGTAGAATCAATTGAGTCAAACAGACGCTAAATCCTCTAGTGTCAACACTCTAAACTCATTTCTGCCAGTCTAGACTCTTGTTGTCGCTCTACATGAAAGCTGTGGAGTTGAAGCAGAAGCGATTGAGGCTGTGGTCTTCACCAGAAGCTGATGAGCTTGCCATCGTCAAGGAATGGGTGAGAGATAACTGGCTTGTTTGAATCCAATGCTCACTTTCATTGCTACTTATACCCACTCGGACACGTGGGAATCTGAGGCTGGTGCATGGGATTCCATGGGAGGCTGTTTGTACCTGTTTAGTATACTTCAGAAGCTTAAGGATGGAAAAACCTTCCAATCTTCCAGGTTTCTCTTTTCCAGGTCAGAATTATTTGCATATAGTTACTAAAGTCTAATTTGTACAGTCCTTGCATTGTCTGCAAGATTTCAACAAATTGGTTTCAGATTTGGCTTTCGATTCTCTCAAAATCTCCTCAATGTGAGAAGCTTCTTCTAAGGCTTGGCCAATAAGACTTCAAAATTAAGTAGACTATGTCCAGACGCTCATTAATGGCACGTAAGTGCAATTCACAAGAATCATATCTTAAATGTGATTCTTTTCATACCCACTTTCAGACCAGTTCTCTCGACAGTTGAGAAAAATATTTTTTTTTCATCTGCATGCATTTCTACAAGCCAAGATCTTCGATGTGAAGGAAAGCATGATGTGATGAGTTGTTTTCTCAATGTGAGCTTAGTTAAATTCCTCAAACCTAGTGAATTAATAGTTTCAACAACTTGGAGAATCGGCTTCCCCAATCCCTTCAGTGACTATACTTTCCTGTGAATTCGTCGGATGAGATGTCCCCTGCAGTTTTGACATTTCCAACGTAGATTCTCATCACTGTATACCGTACCATACCACTACTCCATGATTTAACTTTCAAGCATAAGCATGTACGATGATTCTCTTCCAATTTTCGGAGTATTATCGCTCTTCATAATCTCTCTCAATCTTCAACTCCTCAGCGTTCCACCCCTATCCTTCAACTTTTTGGACCTTGTGGTGTAACGCCGTGTCTATGCTCTACTGGTGCAATTTTGGATAGATCTACAACTGGAATCACAGTGTTCGCCTGCATCATTAAAAGGCATTCTATACCGAACGCTCATGATACTTCCAGTGAATAGTAGATCGCAATAATCAAGTCGTGGCCACATCCTCGTATCACGTTAGACAGTACATCGGCAAGGTTGTTTCTTTATCAAGTGTAGATCTCAGGCTCTAACCTTTCCCGACAAGATACACTACAGCCAGGGTGAGATGTATTGATCCTATCACGTGATTCGCTGCGAGCGAAATTAAACAAACCGAACAAAACTGCTCCAGAACTGCTTAGCCTAACAAGAGTAAAGGTGCTCAAGAATTGATGAAAGGTAAAGAACGTGACGTGAAAGAATTTTTTTCCAAAAAATAAGATAAATCACAATTCACACACACAAACGGGACGCAGTCTTTCTAGCTTCAGCTCGAAAGACTAGTTCCCTCGAACTACTCAATGAAGGTAGTTCAAGCATATAACCAAGATCAAATGTCCTCGTATTTTTACTTCTCATCATCTTTACATAATTTCAATCTGGTGAGAAATACACACAAAAATACAATCAACTTATTTCCTCGAGCAAGAAGAACATCTCCATATATGATTCTCTCTCTCAATGTGTTTCTCAATTCTCACACTCAGTTTTTCTTCAAATCCCCTACTTATCATGTAAAATATACCCTGGCTTAAGTCCGCAACTTGATCTGGGAAGTTTGGTGTGGACTTAATTGAAATGCGGATCTAAGGAATATTAGGAGCATCCCATATAATACTAAAGTTAATATATATATGAAACACAATTTTGAGTTCATTTGCAATCATGAGTGGACAACGTGTGGTGAAACACAAAGGCCAGGGCCAATGTCTTAATGACCATCAAAGAATAAAAATTATCACTTTATTAGAGCAATCCAAACTGCCCACTAATCAAGCATTGCTTGTCAAGACGATGTCGACGAGAAGGTTATTTGGAAATTGGAAGCAAACAAAGATGAGATTCCAGAACTAGCCCAAAGTATTGACCCAAGCCACTCAAGACTCCACATTTCGTGTTTCGCAATCATTGTTTTCTGAGCTTGAGAAACAATGTTACGAATGTCGCTTGTGTCATTTGTTATGCTGCCCAATCTCCTTAGCCACAAAGAAAAATAAATTGCCGAGGCTATGGAGATAGGTGATGATAAGTTCAAGGCTTCATGGGGATGGTTTACGAGATTCCGCTTTCGGTTTGGTTTAAGGGGCACAAACTTGTTTGGTGAAGGCGGTGAGGTTGACAAAAATAATCTTGAACCTTTGCGAGCTTTGGATGAGTTATGTGCAATTATCGACCAGTATGACCCAGATTGCATGTACAATATGGACAAAAATGTATTGTTCTTTCGACTAGTTACAAGTTACACCGTCTTGATGTCAAATGAAGATACGTCAACAATCCAGGGCAAGAAAAAAGCGAAAGATATCCTGATTCTTGTGGTTTGTTGCAAAGCCACAGGGACTGAACGAGTCCCTATCACCATGATGGAAAAGTCAAAGGAGCTTGCATGTATTTCAGGTAACACCTAGCCAATTCCGTTTCTTTAGTATAAGAACGTTTGGATTGATGTGTTGACGTTCAATAAGTGGTTCAATGAGGTTTTTTAGTCATATGTTCGTAAACATATTAGTCATAGGGTTCTCTTGATCCTTGATAACGCTCCTGGTCACTCATTTGTCTTTGAACGGAATGGTATCTGCATGATGTTCTTCCCACCAAATGTTACGTCGTGGAAGCAACCGATGGACATGGGCATCATTGCAGTATTGAAAAAGCAATACAAGTATTTGTTCCTCAAAGAAATGATTGCCTACCATGATAATCCGCAAAGTTTGAAGTATTAACTAGCAGTAGCTGTATTGTGGTAACCCACTTTTTGTTTTTGTACGGAATTTAAACATTTTTGGAAAACAGTTCCGCAGCAGCAACTGTAAATAGTAATCGATACACTAAAATAGAGTGAAAATGGATGATCGCAGGTCCATGAGAATCCTAGAGAACCATCGAGTTGGGCGCAATGTCCGGGACAGGCGCCCTGGCCCGAACAGATGGTTCCTACTGAAGGGAAGGGCCTTCGGCGCAAGCAGGAGAAAGCGCCCTTGGCGATAGAGTGAATCTCTCATAACTGTCTCAATTCGTAACGCCTTGATTTGTTTAGGGTCTTGTTGAAAAGAGCTCAACACGTTTATTCTCACGAGCTCAAAAATTCTTAGAACGGATAAGGGATCACTGAGTTATGAGTGTCAGAAGTTACTAAGATGGGACACCTTCGGGGCAACGCCTTCGGCGGTACACTCCTTCGCCTGAACGCCTTCGGCGCCAGCGCATTGATATTAGATCAACGCCTTCGGCGGACACGTGCGCCTTCGGTGGAACGGAACATCTGCGGCAAGAGCGCCTTCGGCGGGACAAGAAAGAACACCAGAAACGACAAGACGCATTGACTTCGGTCAACGCCTTCGGCGGAAGCGCCTTCGGCGACGGACTCCTTCAAGAAACGCCTTCGGTGATGCGGTAGAGTGCCTTCGGCGATGCGAAGAGAGTAAATCAAGAACCGGCCAGAGACGAAGTTCTTTGGCTATACGCCTTCGGCCATGCACGGGCAAGGCCAAGTCGACGGACACACGGCAGAATCGAATTCAATTTTCAGGCGTGGGAGTTCGCGCAACGGCGGAGCGTGAAGCCGAGCGTGCGAAGGAGGCCGTTACGCCTCCAAGCCGTAGATCAGACGGAAGGAGCGGACTTGTCGGGAGTCGGGTCTCGCACCGCATTAGATATTTTGGCAGGAAGTGGAGCGGCGACCGCGGCAGCAGAAGCCACGCAACCCAACTTCCGGGAGTCGCCGGGAAATTCTGTGGCGACCGAGATCCTCAATTCGGAGTATGACGAGGATGAGTCGAGCTCGGAGGAGCAAGAAGAGGAGTCGGTGCAAGGCACGCCGACAAGAGTCTTGTGCGAGTGGTACGCCTGCTGAGGTACCTTGATCGACAGGTGGCAAATTATGGTGATCCCCGCCATCCTGGATCCTACGTCGAATTGGTGCGCAGACGAACGCGAACCAAATTCAGGACCAGCAGTTTGTTGGCTTCCTTGGACGAGACAATCAAGGACTTGCGGTTGAAAAACGACGCCCTACGTGGACACCTCGCCATTTGGCGGAAGTTGCAAAAGGCAGTCAACAAGACGCGGGATGAGAAGTTCGACAAAGCGGAGAAGGAATTTGCGAAGCAGTGGGAGAAGCTCGCGGAGGATCTCGATTCTGAGCAAGCTCGAAATCGCATCTTGTCAGAGGAGCTTGTGCGACAGACACGGTTACTAGAGCAGTGCCAGAGCGCACGTCAAGCCGATGAAGAATTAATTCGTCACCTGCAATCGCAGTGCGGCGAATTGAGAGCGCAGCGTGCGGAGGCAAAGATGCAGCTAGTAGAGATTAAAGGAGATCGCCAGCGCGCGACAGATTGCACGCGGAAGGAGTTGGCAGAGCGAGTGAACCGCTGCCTCAGAGGTTACACTCACTGGGAAGTGGGTGCGCAGGAGAAAATCACACTACGCGGGTTAGAGATTTGTGCGGCGGAATAGATGTCGGATGACAGTCGGAGCCGACGGCGGGTCGCGAAGAGGTTAGACGCTTTTCTGACAAGGTCGCAAGACACCATTGCAAACCTCGAGGCAGAGGTGACTGAGGTGCTTCGGCGGCTGGGGTTGCGCAGCAGAGCCGACGATTGGTCGGGTAGGGAGTTTGTGCGCGGTAGTCTGTCGCGCAGGAGACATAGCAGATGACATGGAGTGTAGTGTAGTGTAGAGTGTTAGTTAGGATCTTAGGAGGTATAAAGTAGTTCAAGGCGTCTTGCCTTGGAATTCTTCCAGTTTCGGAAGTGCAGATCAGGAACTCATTTTCTCTGCGTGTTTGTGTCCTTAATCCTATCACCATGCAAGAGTAGCTACAGCTTGACGAAGATACCGCATTTTGTAGCTGAAGGCCTTCGGATGAATGTTCAGAGCTAGTGTACTGGTTAGATACTTGAGTAGTTTGGATCTACACCTGCGGGTGATTGCTGAATGCTAAGAGCTAGTAACTGGTTAGATACTTGAGCAGTTCGTCCTTACACCTTCGGGTGACGGTTCCTGTTTGCACTCCTTCGGGATTTTTCCCCTGAATGCCAAAGTGAAGTTTTGTTACTTCGAGTAAATCTTGGTTGTAATTCAGGTTACGCTGTAGAAAACGCCCTCGGGGCTAGCCTCTGCAGTATTTCTAGGAATGACTAGTGCCTGAGAATTCAAACTCATCAATAGACTGTTATGGTGTGACACTGGATCTTTTCTCAGTTGAGTTTCTCAGTTCGGACCTGTATTCTCTGCGCCTTTTGTGAGTTGAGTGTGTTGTTCACCGCGTGTAAGTGACTTCGGTTTGACGAAGGTTACGCATCCGAAGTAGGAAGTCCAACCCGGGTGCTCTGTTCTCACAGTCAGAGTTAATAATCCGGCGTTGGGAATGTGGTACCCCACTTTTGGCAATTTTGAGGAAATTAAAACATTTTTGGAAAACTGTACCCTCGCAGCATTGTAAATAGCCTTCGGTACATCAAAACGGAGTGAATCCGGAAGATCGCGGGGATTCTCGAGGGATCTTGTAGAATCTGGGATTTGGGGTGCAGCAGTAAGGACAGGCACCACCCTCCCTGCGAGCTCTGCAGTTAGGACCCCTACGACGCAAGGCGCAAAACCCGCCTTCGGAGGTTGCGTCCGCGGCGGTAGGGAAATCCTCCATAATTAGGTCAACCCTCGGGCGCCTTGACCAAGTTAGGGTCCCGTTGGAAAGAGCTCGACGCACTGATTCCAACGAGCCCAAGAACGCTTGGAACGGATGAGGACTTAGGGAGTTATCACTATTGGAAGAAACGGAGGCGGTCGCCTACGGCGGAAAGAGTTCGCCACCGGCGCGAATTCCGCCTACGCGGAAGGGGGAATCAAGTTTTGTCCTATGCGCGGACGAAGGCGTTCGCCTGTGCACAGGCGAAGTAGGGTTAGGGGAGGCGCGAAGTCCGCCTACGCACAGGCGACCGCCTGTGCACAGGCGCTTCGGCGTCGGCGGAAAATCCGCCTTGGGCCCTAGAAATGCGCCTTGTGAGGTAGAAAGTGTACGGCGCCTTCCGCGCCAGCGCAGCGCCGCGTACGGCGGAAGAGCCGCCAGAGTAATCAAATCGGTACGGACTATGCGGACGGGACGGGTGGATGCGCTCTTGGACGGACGGAGTTGCGGCGGCGGAAGCGCCGACGAAGAGACAAGGAACGGACAGTCTGGACGGAGACGGCTGACCACGGTCAACGCCTTCCGCGCCAGCGCGACGCCGCGCACGGAATTCGCCTGCGCACAGGCGAACGCCCGTGCACAGGAGGATGTTCAAGTTCCGCGTCGGCGGAGAATCCGCCGAGGAGTCTGCCTGTGCGCAGGCAGGAGTTGAACTTTTGTCCGACATGCGGACACACGCGTCAAGGCAGAAGGGGATTGGCCGAGGGGCGGTACGAACAAGTGTACCGCGCAAGGCGGAAAACTCGCCTTCGGCGCTACGCCCCCATGTCCGCGGGGTAATACGCTCGCGGAGTTCAAATCCGCCAATTCGAGCGTGAGAGTTTAATCGACGACGGCGGAGCGTGAAGCCGCGCGTGAGAGCGAAGACCGTTCCAGCGTACAGCCGGCGCGGCCATCAAGTGAGACGTTCTTCACGAGCAAGAGCCGACCATGACCTTCGACCGGGCGGCGGAGAACGTCCCATTCTTGAATTCGCGATTCCAATCTCTTGTGCGCGCTGCGCGCATCCATCTGCTGGCTGCTGAACGTTCTCGACGTCGTCGCACAGGAGATTTCTTGTTTATTGAGGGAGAAGTGAATGCGCGTGATTTGGAATTGAGGGCGATTAGAGTTTGCCGAGAGAGAAAGAAGCGCGGGCAGTGCGGAAGTAGAATGAGCGGGCGAGCGAACCCCAGGAACGCAATGACGAGACCGAGCAGATTGCGGATGGTGCCACTTCGCCTACCACAGAACGGGCTGCGCGCTTTCGAGGAGCGCTTAATAGCAAGAAAGCTCGATTTCTTGCTATGGGGATGGAACTACATCTGTGCAAATATGGTGCGCGAGTGGCTAGAGCCACAGGGACCACCCTCGCGCGGATTGCGTCCGCATGTTGATCGATGGACAGTCCAAGATTGGGCGCATGCGTTGGGAAGATGTGCTGGCATGCCAGGGCATCTCCTTTTCGACAGTGAGAGCATCAAGGTGACCAAGCAGGAAGAGGCGCAATTTGTGGAGCTGTTCAAGACCGGGAGGTCTACCAAGAATGGGTACAGGACCCGTGATTACAAGGATCGATTTCGCCGGACCTTGTCCGCGGCGCTGATGCAATTACTGCAGCCGCACCGCGCCTGCTACATCACATTATGGCAGGTCTCTTTTGTGGAGTGCGTCATCGAGGGAACTCCAATTCACTGGGCGAGCATCCTGCACAGAGTGATGCGACAGCACGCGTTTGAGGAGAAGGGGGGAACTCTAAACCATCTTTCTCCTTTCCTCATCAATTTTTATCGACAGCGGAATTGTTTGACAGCGGCGGAGCTTGAACATTTTCCGCCATTGTCCATCGACCATCCCGGGAAGTATGTGCGGGAGAATGAGGTCGACACTGATGCAGAGGAGTCACCGACTTCTACCCCATCAAGGCGGAGGGACGAAGGGAGACACACTCCTGCAGCACGAGTGCCGCGGAAGCGGCGATGGAGGGAAGAGTCTGAAGAGGAGCAGCATCAAGAACCCTCTGCTCCCATTCGACCGCGGCCGCTGTGCGAGCCATACAGCCGGCCGAAGCAGAAGGCACGCAGACTGGTGTTGCCAGCTGACAGTGCGGACACGGCGACGATTGCGACGGAGAAAGGGAGTGCGTCGCCAGAGAAGCATGAAGAAGCGCGGACGACCGCAGGAGCAACGGGCCACGCTGCAACCTCGACGGGAGAGAGGCCGCCTACGGGCCAAGGGCCTCCGGAGTTACCACGTGCGATGCGGACAGAGGTTCCGTTTGCGCACAGACGAGCCTCCGCGGACGGACGAGCCTCCGCGGACAGGCGATCACAAGTGGACGTGGATCTACGCTTACGCGTGGGAAGGAGCAGTCCGCCTGTGCACAGGCGCTCGCCTGTGCACAGGTCGCCTGTGCACAGGACACCTCCACACGTGCCGCCTGTGCACAGGCAAGAATCACCCCCGTTCCAACGTAGGAAGGGGAAGGAGCCGGCGGAAGAACCGCCTACGAGACACCGGCCCTCGGGGCCAGACCCTCCGGCGCACCACGCGCCGCAATTTGCGCCTTCGGCGCCAGGGTGTAATAACCCACCAAAGGCTAAAACTGCAGTATGGTGGTAAAAAGATCGAACCCACAGGGACAGAGGCAACACACAGAGTAAAAGTGTCACATTTAACAGACTTTTGGTAGAGTTTGAATTCTAGGCGACTGTCACTCCCAGAAATACTGCAGTGCTCGACTCGGAGGCTCGACTCGGAGGAGGATCTCAACTCGGAGGATGCTCGGAGGATGCACGGTACAGCTTGGTCACTCAACACACACACACACACACCTGAAACTGGCAAAAAGCACAACTCGGAGGTCGGTCAGGACCTCCGCTTCGGATTTCAGGAGGAAAGTGTCTCGCAAGTTCACTCAGAGGTTCTGCAGGAAGTGCCTCCCACTCCGGCTTTTACTGCCCTTCCGCCAGGAACTAGCGGGGGTACCCGGACTGGACTTCTCACTTCGGAACGAAGCCTCTACGTACGCCGTGGACGTCACCCTCGACTATCACACAAAACGCAGGGAGTGCAGACCCGACTGAGAACTTACTGAAAACACGATCCAGTAACACACACACACAACCTGAATTACAAACCAAGGTTTACACGAAGTAATGAAACTTCACATTGGCATTCAGGGGAAACTTCCCGTAGGAGTACAATCAGGATATGTCACTCGAAGGAGTAAGGGGGAACTGTTCAAGTATCTAACTCGCAGCCGGCTCTGAGTATCAGAAATCACCCGCAGGTGCAGATCCGCACTACTCAAGTCTCTAACCGGGTACTAGCTCTGAACATTCAGCCGAAGGCCTTCAACTACAACATACGGTAACTTCGCTATGCTGCAGCTTCTCTACGTGGTGCCAGGACCAAAATGCACAAACACGCCAAGAAAGTGAGTTCCTGATCTGCACTTCCGAAACTGGAAGAGTCCCAAGGCAAAACGCCTTGATCTACTTTATACCCTCAAAAGATCCTAACTAGCACTACGCTATCCTATCTACCACTCGCAGTATCTGCGCGAAACCAAACTACTCTACTGCACTCAGCAGATCCGGTGCTGCGCCTCCTGCGCGCCGGACTGCTCCGCGTACTATCTCTACCTTGCCAGTCTTCCGACCGGCTGCGTAACCCCAGGCGTCGGAGCGCTGTGGTGACTTCCGACTGCAAGTGCGCCATAGTGTCGCGCGCACCCGACAAGAAGGTTTCTAATTTTCTCGCCACTCGCCGCCGACTCCGACTGTCACCTTCCGTCAATGCCGCCGCCCGAAGCTCGAACTCCCTGAGTGTGATCCTCTCTTGGGCTGCCACCTCCCAATGGGTGTATCCTTTTAGACAACGAGTTACCTGTGCCGCCAACTCTCCTCGCGCCCTGCAGCTGCTCTCCACCTCGGCCAGCTGCATTTCTAATCCCGCACGTTGTGCCCTCAAATCCGAGCACTCGGATTGCAAGTTGCACAACAACTCCTCATCCTCCTTGCGGGCTCTTTGACTTTCTTCTAAGGCGCGCGTCTGGCGCGCAAGCTCGGCTGCTAGGACTTTGTTCTGTCTCCGCTCCTCCTGCAGTTCCAACTCGATCTTTGCCCGTATTAGTTCGGCATCCGCCTGACTTTTCGTCGCCGCATCCTCCTTCTGCTGCTGCAAGGCTTGGTATAGCTTCTGGGTGACCGCCAGGTGTTGTTTGAGGGCGGTGTTCCTTTCCACATATACTTGGCAACTAGAGGCCCACTTTGCCACCTTGATCCTCGTCCTTCGCCTGATAGTCTCCACATAAGACTGCGGTTTTAAGGCACTTCCGTATTTGGATGTCTTGCGATCCAGATATCGCAGGAGTGGAACTATCTGTTCGCACAGCACCCCTGTTGGCGTTTTCTGCACCGAATCCGCTTCCTGCTCTTCCGAGCTCGTATCATCCTCAGTCTCGAGGATTTCAGTCGCCACCGAATCCCTTGGCGACTCCCTGGAACTGTGGCGCGCAGCAGCTTCTGCTGCGACTGCTGCTCCACTGCCTGCTAAAATATCCAGGGCAGTGGGAGATCCCACTGCTTGAGCCCCTGTTCCGGCTCGATCTTCGGTTTGTGAAGGGGTCGACGCCGTAGTGACTTTTGTCACTCTTGCACCGCCCGCTTCTGCTGCCTGTCCTTCCGGCGCAATCTGCGCGGAAGGTGTCCTTGCTGAAGGTGCGTCCGCCGAAGGCGTCCGCACACTGGTCGTTGGCCCCATCCGTCTCGCAGTCGGCGAATCCGGCTGACTCTCTGTTGTCCGACTCGCAGTCGGCCGACCAGCAGTTGTCCGACTGGGAGTCGGATACACCCTGCGCGTCTTGACTCCACTTGGCCTGCTTGTTGGGGGCGTTCTTCCAGAAGTGCCTTCCGCCGAAGACGACCCTTTGAGGATTGTTGGCTCGTCAGCCAAACTCTCTTCTGCTTCCGGCCTGCTGTCCGGTTCAACGCGCCGTTCAGTTGGCCTTCCTTCCGCTTGTCGACCTTCAGTCATCCGACTCGCAGTCGGCCGGCTGTCAGTCCGTCCATCTCCTCCCGAAGGCCGTGGTGCCTTCTGTGCAGAGGTATCTGCCGTCTTCCCTAGAATCTGAGCGATTATCTCTTCCTGTGTGAGATTCCGCCGGGTCGGAGTTCGCCTGGTCTCCTCAGTAACAGTTGGCATTTTGCGTGCCCTCTGTTTTGGTCGACTGTGAGGCTCGGGGGTGGGCCGACCACGAGTCGGCGCAGCTGGCACTTCCGGCTGCCTGTCCTCAGGTCTCTCATCCCACTTTCGCTTTCGCGGAATGCGCTCACTTCGACGTTCTTCTGCTGCTCTTGCTGGAGCCGGAGCCGGAGGCGTACTGGCAGGTTCCTCGTCCGGATCTGTGTCTACTTCGGCCTCCCTCGAATATCTTCCTGGATAAGTCCGGGTCAGCTGCGGAAATCGAGTTTTCTCAGCATTTGTCAAACATCCCATCGCCCGATAAAACACGATTAAGTAAGGCGATAGATGATTGAGGGTTCCTCCCCTCTCTTCTTGCGCATGTTGGCGCGTCACCTTCCACAGGAGCCGTGCCCAATGCACCGGAGCTCCTGACAATACTAGCTCCACAAACTCTACCTGCCAACCATGCATGTAAGCGGTCTTGGTCGGCTGCAATATCTGCAGCAATGCCGTCGCGACATTTCTCCGCAATCGATCCTTGTAATCCCGTGTCCGGAAACCGTTCTTGGGATGTCTGGCCACTTTGAAGAGCTCATTGTAAGAGACTTCTTCCTCCTGGGACACCTTCACGCTATCGGCCTCGAAGAGGAGATCCCCTTCCTCGCCGGCACACCTGCCCAACACCTGCGCCCAATTGCAAATGTCCCATCTCTCTGGGTGTGGGCGAAATCCGCGAGAAGGCTTGTGTCTCTCCTGCAGATACTCGCGCACCATCTCCGGACATGTCCAATTCCACCCCCATAGGAGAAAATCGAGCTTCAACCTCAACAGCACATCTTGAAATGCGCGTAGACCGATCTGCGGCACCCTGAGTGGAGACACTCGCAGCTGGGGAACCTTCGACATTGCGTTGCCTGCACACACACAAACGTTCTCCCTTTCGCTCGCTCTCTCACAATCGCCACTGTGCGTCGGCCACTCAAGCACTGACTGCTCACTCTCTCTGCGCTCGTTCAAGATCGCTACTCACAATTCTTTCAAGGTCCGCCAAGATCCTTGCGCAACTCGTCTCCGCACTCTCTACTCTCACTGCAGGTCGCTCCGCCCTTGCGCGTAATCTTGGAACTGGAAATCGCAAAGTCAAGAATGAGAGAATGAGACTGGAGCGCAGTCTTTTCTTCTCCGATTTCAAGAACGTCCAACGTTCTTACTGGTTGCAACGTACGCAGCCGGCTATACGGCTTAACGGTTCGCCCTTTGCATGCGCGAATTCACGTCTCCGCATTGCGCGCATTCGCATGCTTAAACGTTGAATTCTCCCGCCGCCGCCACCTTCCGGACTCGAGTCCGCTGCAGGGTATACGTCGGCCCTGTTGTCTTTTCCTAACCCGCCCTTCTCCGGAGGCGTGTCGCCGCTGGTGCGTTCATTATCCGTCGGCGCCTTGCTGGAGGCACACATCCAGCCGGAGCGAATTACGCCGGCGCGCAGTCGTACCGCCTATTTTGTCCTTTATGCTTCGTCCGTTGCTGCCAGCGCATATCCGTCAGCGCAACTCATGCCAGCGCATCCGGCCGTCAGCGCCACGTCGGAGGCGTACATCCGACCGGCGCTTTCCTTCCATGAACAGCCGCCAAGGGCGCTTCCGACTCTGAGTTGGTTTCCTCCTGTGAGCGCGTGATTCCGCCGAAGGCGCATCGCCGAGGGCGTACGGGAATCCTTTCCGGCTGTGAACCCTAGCGCGAACGGCGCATGTCCGGCTACGAGTTTTCCGACGCTCATAACTTCTCCATTCCTGATCCATCTCCGGCGCTCTTGGACTCGTTAGAACGAGCGTCCCGAGCTCTTTCTAATGCAACTTCAACCAACTGGATCTACCGTGTATCCCGATTGTTATGAAGGTTTTCCCTTTCCGCGCTAGCGGCGCTTCGCCGAAGGCGCACTCATGGTCGGATGCCTTTAGAGGTCCGGGCCCTTCTCCTGACGTTTTTAGCAAAACCTCCTCCTGAGGTGTCTGCGCCGGAAGCGTAGCTTCCTTATACGCTAGAGGCGCGTGAGTAGAGACACCTCAAAAAGGAGCTTTTGCCAAAGGCGCCGAAGACGTTGGCGTTGGTACATCCGACTACGTGATTCTTTGTGCCCTCGTGACGATCTCATCAATCCACTCTATTTAGCGTACCCTTCTCTAGCTACAAACACTGCTTTGGTACTAGTTTTCTAAAATTGTTTAAATTCTGCAAAAAAAACAAAAAGTGTGTTACCACATGCCCCCCTCCTCAATTGTGAGCGCCCACGCGAACATTTACACGTGGTATTTCTTCAGACGCCATCCGTTCACGCGGGTGCCTAACCATTCTCCCGTCAGTTCTGCGAGTTGGATGGATCCATTTGGGAAAACTTCTATCACCTTGTAAGGTCCCATCCACCTCAAGTGGAGCTTGCCTGGAAATCTAGCATGTCTGCTATCGTATAGCAGAGCCAAGTCGCCCTTCTCCAGCAGTACTGGTTTGAGCCTTCGATCGTACTTCTCCTTCCGCCTGAGTTGTAATTGCTTTGTCCGATCTTCGGCCTCTTGACGTCTTTCCTCCAGTGCCATTACCTCTTGCAGTCGATATGCCTGACTTTCTTCCACGTCCAGCCTTCTCTGATCTAAGGTCCTCTTGGTAGGTATCTCGAATTCGATGGGTAAGATCGGATGCTGCCCATAAACTAGGAAGTAAGGTGTTTGCCTGGTGGTGACTTTTTCTGCCGTTCTATATGCCCATAAGGCGGCCGGTAGCTTGGTGTCCCCGTCATGAGCATGGTTTACAGTCACTTTGAGGAGTATCTTACAGAGTAATCCATTGGACTTCTCTGTCAGACCATTTGCCTTGGGGTTGTATGGAGTAGTCTTCCGATGCTTAATCTGGAAGTGCTGCGTCAAACTTTCTATCACCTGATTCAGAAAGTGCGTTCCTCTGTCACTGACTATTTCTAGGGGGCACCCGTAGCGTGTGATGATGGATTCGAATAGGAACCGTGCTACTGCGGCTGCGTCGTCGTGCCTTGTGGCTTCTGCCTCCACCATCTTGGTCGCATAGTCTGTTGCTACCAATATGTAGCGCCTGCGCGTGCCTTTAGTGACAGGTTGTATTGGTCCCACGAAGTCGATCCCCCATTTTTCAAATGGTGCCAATGGCATGATTGGTGTAAGAGGCCATCTCGTGGTCGGAGTCGGCCTTCCCGTCCTCTGGCAGCTGTCGCATTTGCGAACGTAGTCGTGTACATCTTTGAACATCGTCGGCCACCAGTATCCTGCATTCACAATTTTGGTCACTGTATTTCTGGTGGCGTAGTGACCACCAGCGTCTTCTGTGTGCATGGCTTTTACAACTCGCGGGACTTCAGACTCCTCTAGACATCTGCACAGCCTGTCGTCTGCCATTTTCTTGAACAAGACCCCCTGTTGAAGCTGGTAAGGTCCCGCTTTATGAACGAAGACTGTGCGCTGCTCCGCATCCAATCCTTCCGGACATTGGAGTGTGAGCAGAAACCTGTATAAGTCCGCGTACCTGGACTCATGGCTGGCGGACAACTGAAAAAGTTGTTCGTCGGGAAAATCATCCACTACTTCCTCCTCTATGGGTTCGGTCCATAGTCGGGAGAGGTAGTCCGCGTTCTCATGGTGAACGCCTTTCCGTGTCTGTACAGTGTAGGTGAATTCCTGCAGCAGTAGTACCCACCTGGCAATTCGTCCGGACAGATCCGCCTTCTTCACCAGGTGCTGTAAGGCGTAATGATCTACATGAAACACGAACTCATAGCAGATCAAATAATGTCGGAACTTCTTACAGGAGTACACCATTCCCAACGCCTCCCTCTCAGTTGTCGTGTATTTCTTCTCTGCTGCTGACAACTGACGACTCGCGAAGTAAATCGGGTAGTCTTTCTTGTTGTCGTCCTTCTGACTGAGAACCACTCCGATTGCAAACGCCGACGTGTCTACATAGACATGGAAAGGTCTGTTCCAATCCGGACTTCTCAGAACCGGAGCAGTCGTCAGTTTGGCTTTGAGCGTTTCAAACGCCAGCTGTTGCTCTTTGCCCCACACATAGGGTTCCTCCTTCTTAAGCAGCTTCGTCAGGTTGGCTGCCAAGATGGCGTACATATTTATGAACCTTCTGTAGTAACCTACATGGCCAAGGAAGGCCCTCAACTCACGCAGATTCGTTGGCGGCTGCAGTTCGAGAATAATCTTCACCTTCTCTACATCCACTGCAATGCCATCGGACGAAACTCGGTGCCCTAGCAGGATTCCGCTGGTCATGAAGAAGAAACATTTCTCAGGGTGTAAGGACAAGCTGCTCTCCCTACATCTGTCGAACGTTTGCCGAAGATGGTTAAGGTGCTCCGACCTCTTACCGAAGACACAAAAGTCGTCGATGAAAATTTCTAGGAACTTCCTCAGGTGCTCTTGGAAAATGTTTGTCATCATCCGCTGGAACGTCGCTGGCGCGTTGCACAGACCGAACGGCATCTTGTGATAAGCATAGGTTCCCCAGTCGGTCGTGAAGGTTGTTTTGTCCTTGTCCTGTTCCCTGATGGACACCTGGTTGTAGCCGGAGAATCCGTCTAGGAAACTGTAGCATTCATGCCCTGCTACATGGTCTAAAATAGAGTCCGTGAAAGGAAGAGGGTGATGGTCCTTCCTCGTTGCTGCGTTCAGCTTTCGGAAGTCCTGGCACACCCGGATCTTACCCGTCAGTTTCTTGGGCACGATCACGATAGGCGACACCCACTCGCTACTGAGTACCGGGTAGATGATTCCTGCGCTCAGGTACTTATCGATTTCGTCCTTCACCAATAATGAATATTTTGGGTTGAGCCTGTATTGGCGTTGGCGAACCGGAACTGCCTCGTCCAACAAGTCGATCCTGTGCTCTCCATACCTTGCAGGTATGCCTTTCATGTCTTCAATCTTCCATGCGAAGACATCCTCATACTGGCGAAGAAACGCCTGTACCCTGTTCAACTCTTCTCCTTGTACCTGGCTTGACACCTTCAAGCCTTTACCTGGACTGAGCTGCAGTTCGCAGCAATCACTCGGGTCAACAATCCCCTCTGTGTGACTGATCTCGCTTCTGCCCAGTCCGGCTGCTAGTTGCTATTCCTCATCCGGATACACCTCGTCTCCTTCCTCCTCAATGGAGCAGCAAGTGACGTAGCCCACAAAGTCCTCCGACGTTTCGGTCTCTGAAGTGCATGATGAGCTGGTCTCCCTTCCAGTTGTGTAACCGGAGGTGGTGGAAGGTGTTTCGCCCTCATGGGGTACCTTGGTCCACGGTACGGTAATGACAGTCGGAGGGTCCGCAGGGCTACGGAACTGTAATCTCTTCCTACTCCAGTCACACCTTGCTTTGGCATCGTATAGCCACGGTCTGCCAAGCAGCACATCATAACCTTTCTTCATCAGAGGTTGCAGTATTATGTAGGACAGTTGAAAGTCCACTCCTCCAATGTTGGTTCTCACATTGCTCAACATTCCTAGTGGCATTCTGCGTGTTTGATCGGCCAGTCGCAATACTCGGGATGTAGGCTCGAAGGTCTGGAACCCCAAGGAGTTCGCTGTCTCCTCGGTCATGATATTCACGCCCGAGCCGGAGTCCACTGGTACCTTCTGTATGACGCAGCCTCCGATCTCTACTTCGATCTCTGGAGGTCCCAGGTCTCCTCCTTCCACTCTGTACACAGCCGGAAGTTTCTCTTTTCGGGGTTTGCGTGGTCGGCGCAACGAAAGCATCAGCATCCTTCTGTACGTCTTATTGTCTTCCAACAACTGGTGGAAGGAAATATTTGCCCTCTGGCTCCCTATGTCTTCCACTATGTCGTAGGGAGTGTTGGAAGTCACAGCCGGAAGTTTTCCTGTACTCGCGGTCGGAAGTGGTGTAGGGGGCCTAACCGCCTTCCGGACGTCGGATGTCATTCCGGCGCCCAGTGCTTCCTTGATGAGGTGACTCACCTCATCTTTGATGTCCGGAAGGTAATCTCGAGTCCGGAACTCTTCCGAATACCTGTTCGCCTTTTCTGAGTTCTGCTCCGGCTGGGTGTTTCTCATAGCCGGAGGTGTACTTGGCGTTCTCCTTTGGCCTTCTCTAACTTCTTTAGACTTCCTCCTCTCTTCCCTACGCTCGAGGCGGCGAGTGTCCTCATGGCCTTCTCCTCTCCTCTTCGAACTTCGGGTTTCTACCCGGCCGCACATTACTTCTTCCTCTGGCCATACTTCGTTTTCTTCAGCTGGGTCCAGACTCAGTTCTACCTGGTTGACCTGCACCTCTTCCTTGCCAGGTGTCGATACGAAACGCACGGCTGGCCTAGGGAGTTGTGGCTGGTCACATTCGGCTGCTGTATGTCCAGACTTCTTGCAATTGCTGCACAATGGTGCATACCCCATTGGCTTCCTCGGGTGGGGACAGCTTGGCGCGTAATGCCCCATGTCTCCGCAGTTGTAGCAACCATCGAATTGTGGTCGAGGTCGGTTGTGATTGCCTGGAGGTGCCATGCGTCTTGGTGGGAGTGTACCCGCCATTTCCCTCGGAACAAAGCGCGGTATATGCACCGGTGGGTTCGGAGTTGTAGCTGGAGCTGTCTGTACCGAGTAGGCGGTGTCCTCAACCTGCTCAGCATAATACATAGGCGGCTCAGCATAATACATGGGGTTCTCCCATTGTGGTGCCCATTCGACCGCATTCACTGGGTAAGATGGCCTCGCGGACATGCACTCCGTGTTGGCATGTCCCACCTGTCCGCACGTAGTACACCAGAGATTCGCTCGTTGTCTCGCAGGTGATTTACGTCGGTCTTGGCCTCCCACTACATGAACTTTCAGGTCCGCAAAATTCTTCACCAGGTTGTCTACCTTGGCTGCGATGTCCCCTTGAGTCTTCACTGGGATTCCCTTACCTCGATCCTTCTTCTTGATCGCACTGCGTTTCTTCTTCCGTCTTTCTTCTTCTGAAGATGACGAGTCCTCTTCCTCTTCCGAGGAAGAACTTGATTCGGAGGAGCTTGATTCTTCTGTCGAGGAAGGCGAGTTCCTTCTCTTCCGACGTCCGCCTTGCGACTTCTTCTTCGTCGACCGTCGGTCGCGTCTTCGAGTGTCAAGGGTTGACGTCTCAAAGGTCTCCGCGGAAGCTATCACATCTTGGATTGTGTCAGTCTTGCCTCTCCTACAGAAGGTCTCCATTTCTCTTGAGAGCCCTGTCACATACCAATCCACTGCCTGTTGTACCGAATACGGTTCTCCCGGGCCTGTCTTCGGAATTCGATCTAGGAGGTCTTGGAATCTCTCAGTGTAGTCTCGAAGATTCTCCTTCCGCTCGCGTCGAAGATTTCGAAGCCGGGTCAGAACTCGACTGTCATATCCGAGTTCGCGGAACCGCCTCAGAAACTTTTCCTTGAGCTGAGCCCAGGTCCGGATGCCAGTGGGGTCGGTGCTCTCATGGTTGTACCAGCTACGCGCTCGTCTGCGTAGCAGGCTAGGAAAGATTCGTAATCTGTCTTCATCACTGGTCTCACGATTGGCGATGGAGACAGACTCGAAGAGCTTTATGTATGAATCTGCATCATCGTCGTCGCCCGTTCCCGTGTATCTTGGATACGAATGTTTGGTGGTAGGTTGGGAAAACGCCTGGCGGAGATTGGCTTGATGTTCTGCCATCGGTGATCCTGTCGACGGACTGATCCTAGGTTGGCCAAACTCAGGAAGAGTTCCTGTCGGAGGGATGTCCAATAGAACTGTTAGCTCAATGCCCTCGGTAGGTGAACTGGAACGCCTTTGTCTTCCAGTAGTCGGTGATGGCGATCTTTCTGCAGAGTCCTCACCGGGAGTCTTCTTTTTAGTTCGCCGTTTTGTTTCCACGGCTTTTTCTGAATCTCGACGTAGTTTCCGTGTGGCTCTCGCACTCAGGTTTCCCACACTATCGCTCGTCGACATTCACCGAGCATTGCTGCTCAAGGTTTCTGGTGTTGACGCACTGTCCCCGGCAGCGGCGCCAAAAAGAAGTTGTCGGCTCCTTATGTAATAACCCACCAAAGGCTAAAACTGCAGTATGGTGGTAAAAAGATCGAACCCACAGGGACAGAGGCAACACACAGAGTAAAAGTGTCACATTTAACAGACTTTTGGTAGAGTTTGAATTCTAGGCGACTGTCACTCCCAGAAATACTGCAGTGCTCGACTCGGAGGCTCGACTCGGAGGAGGATCTCAACTCGGAGGATGCTCGGAGGATGCACGGTACAGCTTGGTCACTCAACACACACACACACACACCTGAAACTGGCAAAAAGCACAACTCGGAGGTCGGTCAGGACCTCCGCTTCGGATTTCAGGAGGAAAGTGTCTCGCAAGTTCACTCAGAGGTTCTGCAGGAAGTGCCTCCCACTCCGGCTTTTACTGCCCTTCCGCCAGGAACTAGCGGGGGTACCCGGACTGGACTTCTCACTTCGGAACGAAGCCTCTACGTACGCCGTGGACGTCACCCTCGACTATCACACAAAACGCAGGGAGTGCAGACCCGACTGAGAACTTACTGAAAACACGATCCAGTAACACACACACACAACCTGAATTACAAACCAAGGTTTACACGAAGTAATGAAACTTCACATTGGCATTCAGGGGAAACTTCCCGTAGGAGTACAATCAGGATATGTCACTCGAAGGAGTAAGGGGGAACTGTTCAAGTATCTAACTCGCAGCCGGCTCTGAGTATCAGAAATCACCCGCAGGTGCAGATCCGCACTACTCAAGTCTCTAACCGGGTACTAGCTCTGAACATTCAGCCGAAGGCCTTCAACTACAACATACGGTAACTTCGCTATGCTGCAGCTTCTCTACGTGGTGCCAGGACCAAAATGCACAAACACGCCAAGAAAGTGAGTTCCTGATCTGCACTTCCGAAACTGGAAGAGTCCCAAGGCAAAACGCCTTGATCTACTTTATACCCTCAAAAGATCCTAACTAGCACTACGCTATCCTATCTACCACTCGCAGTATCTGCGCGAAACCAAACTACTCTACTGCACTCAGCAGATCCGGTGCTGCGCCTCCTGCGCGCCGGACTGCTCCGCGTACTATCTCTACCTTGCCAGTCTTCCGACCGGCTGCGTAACCCCAGGCGTCGGAGCGCTGTGGTGACTTCCGACTGCAAGTGCGCCATAGTGTCGCGCGCACCCGACAAGAAGGTTTCTAATTTTCTCGCCACTCGCCGCCGACTCCGACTGTCACCTTCCGTCAATGCCGCCGCCCGAAGCTCGAACTCCCTGAGTGTGATCCTCTCTTGGGATGCCACCTCCCAATGGGTGTATCCTTTTAGACAACGAGTTACCTGTGCCGCCAACTCTCCTCGCGCCCTGCAGCTGCTCTCCACCTCGGCCAGCTGCATTTCTAATCCCGCACGTTGTGCCCTCAAATCCGAGCACTCGGATTGCAAGTTGCACAACAACTCCTCATCCTCCTTGCGGGCTCTTTGACTTTCTTCTAAGGCGCGCGTCTGGCGCGCAAGCTCGGCTGCTAGGACTTTGTTCTGTCTCCGCTCCTCCTGCAGTTCCAACTCGATCTTTGCCCGTATTAGTTCGGCATCCGCCTGACTTTTCGTCGCCGCATCCTCCTTCTGCTGCTGCAAGGCTTGGTATAGCTTCTGGGTGACCGCCAGGTGTTGTTTGAGGGCGGTGTTCCTTTCCACATATACTTGGCAACTAGAGGCCCACTTTGCCACCTTGATCCTCGTCCTTCGCCTGATAGTCTCCACATAAGACTGCGGTTTTAAGGCACTTCCGTATTTGGATGTCTTGCGATCCAGATATCGCAGGAGTGGAACTATCTGTTCGCACAGCACCCCTGTTGGCGTTTTCTGCACCGAATCCGCTTCCTGCTCTTCCGAGCTCGTATCATCCTCAGTCTCGAGGATTTCAGTCGCCACCGAATCCCTTGGCGACTCCCTGGAACTGTGGCGCGCAGCAGCTTCTGCTGCGACTGCTGCTCCACTGCCTGCTAAAATATCCAGGGCAGTGGGAGATCCCACTGCTTGAGCCCCTGTTCCGGCTCGATCTTCGGTTTGTGAAGGGGTCGACGCCGCAGTGACTTTTGTCACTCTTGCACCGCCCGCTTCTGCTGCCTGTCCTTCCGGCGCAATCTGCGCGGAAGGTGTCCTTGCTGAAGGTGCGTCCGCCGAAGGCGTCCGCACACTGGTCGTTGGCCCCATCCGTCTCGCAGTCGGCGAATCCGGCTGACTCTCTGTTGTCCGACTCGCAGTCGGCCGACCAGCAGTTGTCCGACTGGGAGTCGGATACACCCTGCGCGTCTTGACTCCACTTGGCCTGCTTGTTGGGGGCGTTCTTCCAGAAGTGCCTTCCGCCGAAGACGACCCTTTGAGGATTGTTGGCTCGTCAGCCAAACTCTCTTCTGCTTCCGGCCTGCTGTCCGGTTCAACGCGCCGTTCAGTTGGCCTTCCTTCCGCTTGTCGACCTTCAGTCATCCGACTCGCAGTCGGCCGGCTGTCAGTCCGTCCATCTCCTCCCGAAGGCCGTGGTGCCTTCTGTGCAGAGGTATCTGCCGTCTTCCCTAGAATCTGAGCGATTATCTCTTCCTGTGTGAGATTCCGCCGGGTCGGAGTTCGCCTGATCTCCTCAGTAACAGTTGGCATTTTGCGTGCCCTCTGTTTTGGTCGACTGTGAGGCTCGGGGGTGGGCCGACCACGAGTCGGCGCAGCTGGCACTTCCGGCTGCCTGTCCTCAGGTCTCTCATCCCACTTTCGCTTTCGCGGAATGCGCTCACTTCGACGTTCTTCTGCTGCTCTTGCTGGAGCCGGAGCCGGAGGCGTACTGGCAGGTTCCTCGTCCGGATCTGTGTCTACTTCGGCCTCCCTCGAATATCTTCCTGGATAAGTCCGGGTCAGCTGCGGAAATCGAGTTTTCTCAGCATTTGTCAAACATCCCATCGCCCGATAAAACACGATTAAGTAAGGCGATAGATGATTGAGGGTTCCTCCCCTCTCTTCTTGCGCATGTTGGCGCGTCACCTTCCACAGGAGCCGTGCCCAATGCACCGGAGCTCCTGACAATACTAGCTCCACAAACTCTACCTGCCAACCATGCATGTAAGCGGTCTTGGTCGGCTGCAATATCTGCAGCAATGCCGTCGCGACATTTCTCCGCAATCGATCCTTGTAATCCCGTGTCCGGAAACCGTTCTTGGGATGTCTGGCCACTTTGAAGAGCTCATTGTAAGAGACTTCTTCCTCCTGGGACACCTTCACGCTATCGGCCTCGAAGAGGAGATCCCCTTCCTCGCCGGCACACCTGCCCAACACCTGCGCCCAATTGCAAATGTCCCATCTCTCTGGGTGTGGGCGAAATCCGCGAGAAGGCTTGTGTCTCTCCTGCAGATACTCGCGCACCATCTCCGGACATGTCCAATTCCACCCCCATAGGAGAAAATCGAGCTTCAACCTCAACAGCACATCTTGAAATGCGCGTAGACCGATCTGCGGCACCCTGAGTGGAGACACTCGCAGCTGGGGAACCTTCGACATTGCGTTGCCTGCACACACACAAACGTTCTCCCTTTCGCTCGCTCTCTCACAATCGCCACTGTGCGTCGGCCACTCAAGCACTGACTGCTCACTCTCTCTGCGCTCGTTCAAGATCGCTACTCACAATTCTTTCAAGGTCCGCCAAGATCCTTGCGCAACTCGTCTCCGCACTCTCTACTCTCACTGCAGGTCGCTCCGCCCTTGCGCGTAATCTTGGAACTGGAAATCGCAAAGTCAAGAATGAGAGAATGAGACTGGAGCGCAGTCTTTTCTTCTCCGATTTCAAGAACGTCCAACGTTCTTACTGGTTGCAACGTACGCAGCCGGCTATACGGCTTAACGGTTCGCCCTTTGCATGCGCGAATTCACGTCTCCGCATTGCGCGCATTCGCATGCTTAAACGTTGAATTCTCCCGCCGCCGCCACCTTCCGGACTCGAGTCCGCTGCAGGGTATACGTCGGCCCTGTTGTCTTTTCCTAACCCGCCCTTCTCCGGAGGCGTGTCGCCGCTGGTGCGTTCATTATCCGTCGGCGCCTTGCTGGAGGCACACATCCAGCCGGAGCGAATTACGCCGGCGCGCAGTCGTACCGCCTATTTTGTCCTTTATGCTTCGTCCGTTGCTGCCAGCGCATATCCGTCAGCGCAACTCATGCCAGCGCATCCGGCCGTCAGCGCCACGTCGGAGGCGTACATCCGACCGGCGCTTTCCTTCCATGAACAGCCGCCAAGGGCGCTTCCGACTCTGAGTTGGTTTCCTCCTGTGAGCGCGTGATTCCGCCGAAGGCGCATCGCCGAGGGCGTACGGGAATCCTTTCCGGCTGTGAACCCTAGCGCGAACGGCGCATGTCCGGCTACGAGTTTTCCGACGCTCATAACTTCTCCATTCCTGATCCATCTCCGGCGCTCTTGGACTCGTTAGAACGAGCGTCCCGAGCTCTTTCTAATGCAACTTCAACCAACTGGATCTACCGTGTATCCCGATTGTTATGAAGGTTTTCCCTTTCCGCGCTAGCGGCGCTTCGCCGAAGGCGCACTCATGGTCGGATGCCTTTAGAGGTCCGGGCCCTTCTCCTGACGTTTTTAGCAAAACCTCCTCCTGAGGTGTCTGCGCCGGAAGCGTAGCTTCCTTATACGCTAGAGGCGCGTGAGTAGAGACACCTCAAAAAGGAGCTTTTGCCGAAGGCGCCGAAGACGTTGGCGTTGGTACATCCGACTACGTGATTCTTTGTGCCCTCGTGACGATCTCATCAATCCACTCTATTTAGCGTACCCTTCTCTAGCTACAAACACTGCTTTGGTACTAGTTTTCTAAAATTGTTTAAATTCTGCAAAAAAAACAAAAAGTGTGTTACCACACAGGGCCTTCGAGCCGAGGAGATACGAGCAGGGAGCGTGCGGAGGCCGCACCATCGGCGGGAAGTCCGCCGATAGATGCGCCTTCGGCGGTAGGGCCTATAGGCCAAGGGACATCGGGCGAGCGGCCCCCGGCCATGTCGCCTTCGGCGATGGATGTCCGCGGCGCTACGCCTGCGGCGGACAAGGCGCCGGCAATTGCGCCTGCGCACGGGCCGGGCACAGCCCCCACGGACCGATCAAGGGAGCAGCAACAGACGGAGGAGCGGAGTGACTGTCCGCGGGATGAAACTTCGATGCGCGATGCGCAATCAAACCCCGCGCAGCCACCCTCCGCTCGATCGCCTTCGGCGGCGGCCGACGGCGGTAGAGAGGACGCGGTAGACAACCAACAAGCGAGTGACGGGGATGCCGCACGAGTACATTCGCCTTCCGCCTTAGACATTTTGGCGACGAGCAGCGAGGCTGCAGCCGTGCCTTCGCAGGCAGCACACGTCGACGACGTGCAGCCCCACTCGGGGCAGTCGCCGACGCAATCAATGGCGACTGAAATTCTCCACTCGGATGATGACGACGGAGGCTCCACGGAAGAAATGTCAGGAGCAGAAGACACCGAGGAGGAGGAGGAGGAGATTGTTGGAGCGCCGGCGGCGGCGCTCTCTGAGCAGGTGATTCCGTTGCTGAGGTACTTGGATCGCAAGGTCGATAAATACGCCGACCCACTCCAGCCGGGATCTTACATCGAGTTAGTGCGCAGGCGGACTCGCACTAAAGTCCACACCAGCAAGCTATTAGCTAGAGTGGACCAGGAGTTGAGGGAATTGAAGGAGAAGCATGCATGCTTGTGGGGTCAGTACAAACTTAATCAGAAATTCTACAAGCACTCCGAGAAGATGAAGGATGAGAAACTGGACGAGCTCACCAAGGAGCAGGTGAAGGTCAAGGAAGCACTCATTTCTGAGCAGGCCCAGAATCGGATTTTGTCAGAGGAGCTCGTGCGACAGACGCGGTTGTTGGAACAATGTCAGCTCGCACGGCAGGCGGATGAAGAGTTAATCCGCAGGTTACAGTCAGAGTGTGGCGAATTGAGAGCGCAACGTGCTGAAGCCGAATCGCAATTAGTGATAATTGAAGAGGATCGCAGGAAGGAGGCGGATCGCACGAAGGTGGAGACGGCGAGGCGTGTCGCCCACTGTCTCAAGGGCTACGCCCACTGGGAAGTGAAGGCGCAGGAGAAACTCACACTGCGTGAGTTTGAATTGCGCGCAGCCGGGTTGTTGTCAGGCGACAGTAGGAGTCGGCGGAAGGTAGCAAAGAAGCTCGATGCCTTTCTGTCGAAGGCACAGGATACCATGTCCGCCCTCGAAGTGGAGGTGTCCGCGGCGTTGCAGCGTTTGGGATTGCGCAGTCGAGCGGAAGATTGGCAGGGTAGGGAGTTAGTGCGCGGCAGTCGGCCGCGCAGGAGACGTAGTACAGGTTCCGCGGAGTGTAGTGTAGCGTGGTTCCGTGCAGGCGTGTAGCGTAGTGCAGTGTAGTGTTAGGTAGGACTTAGAAGGTATAAAATAGTTCCAGGCGTTTTGCCTGGGGTTCTTTCCCATCAGAAGTATAGATCAGGAACCCATTTCCTTTGCGTGTTTGTGTCCTTGAGTTCTGTCACCACGCACGAGGAGTTACAACTTAGCGTTCCGCATTTTGTAGCTGAAGGCCTTCGGCCGAATGTTTAGAGCTAGTACATTGGTTAGAGACTTGAGTAGTTCGGATCTGCACCTGCGGGTGACTGCCGATGCTCAGAGCCAGTGACTAGTTAGATACTTGAACAGTTTCGCCCCTACACCTTCGAGTGTTTCTTTCTGATTGTACTCCTTGGGATTTTTCCCCTGAATGCCAAAGTGAAGTTTTGCTACTTCGTGTAAGCCTTGGTTGTAAATTCAGGTTACGCTGCAGCAGGTGTCTTGAGGGTAACCCCTGTAGTATTTCTGGGAATGACAAGTGCCTGAGAATTCAAACTCTTCAATAGACTGTTGTTGTGTTACTGGAATGTTTCACAGTGAGTCCTTCAGTGTGGACCTGTGTTCTCTGCGCGTTTTGTGAGTTGAGAGTGTTGTTCACCGCGTCTGAGTGACTTCGATCCGAAGTAGGCAGTCCAAACCGGGTTTCCTACACTAGCAGCAAGCTAGTGGAAGTGTTGTAAAAGCCGGAGTTGGAAGTCACTACCCGCAGCTTTGCCGAGTGTGCTCGCGAGAGACTTCCCCCCTGAAATCTTGAGTAGAGGTCCTAACGGATCTCTGGGTTGTGTTTCTGTAGTTTCAGGTGTGTGTGTGTGTGTGTGTTACGCTGCACTGTGCGACCTCCGAGTGCGCTCCGAGTGGACACTTGCAGTATTTCTGGGAGTGACAGTCGCCTGAGAATTCAAACTCCTCAATAGTCTGTTAAAACGTGACACTTTGTACCCTGTGTGTTCCTCTGTCCCTGTGGGTTCGACCTTTCTACCACTATATTGCAGTTTTAGCCTTTAGTGGGTTATTACATAAGAAGCCGACAACTTCTTTTTGGCGCCGCTGCCGGGGACAGTTGCGTCAACACCGGGGTTTTTACGAGCAGCCATGCTCGGTGAATGTCGACTGGGGCTAGCGGGAGCAACCTAAGTGCTAGAGCTGTCCGCAGGTTCCGACGAGATTCAGAGAAGGCCGTGGAAGAGATACGGCGTCAAAACAAGAAAACACCAAAAAGAGTACCTAAGCCTAGTTCGGCCGACATTCTTGGGGAACCTACCCCCGGCGACTCGGACCCAAACTTGGTGCTTACAGTTCTACTAGATATTCCTTGCACGGACCCGCCTCGTGAAGTAGAACCGACCGCCCGAGAACCGTCGACAGACACACCAATGGCGGACGGACAAGCCAATGTGCGGCTACCTCAGCCGATTACTAAACATTCCTACCCAAAGTATAAAGGGAGTGGGGATGACGACGATGCAGATTCATACATCAAGTTGTTCGAATCGGTGTCTATTGCCAATCGCGAGATCGCAGACGACGACCGACTAAGGATCTTTCCAAGCCTTCTGCGGAAGAAAGCGAGGAGTTGGTACAATCACGAGAGCATCGATCCGACTGGGTTGACAACATGGGTCCAGCTGAAGGAGAAGTTCCTTCGCCGCTTCCGCGAGCTCGGCTACGACAGCCGGGTTTTGACAAAGTTACGTAATTTGCAGCGAGAGAAGAAGGAGAGTCTGCGTGACTACACTGAGAGATTTCTGGACCTCCTTGACAGAATACCGAAAACAGGACCAGGGTCCCCTTTCTCGGTACAACAAGCTGTGGATTGGTACGTGACCGGTTTAACTCGGGACATGGAGACTTTTTGCCGACGCAGCAAGTGCGACACTATTGAGGATGTGATTGCATCGGCAGAAGCCTTCGAAACTTCCACTCTCAACCGAAGAGGGAGAGAGAGACGGGAGTCGAAGGAGCGAAAACCGAAGGGAGGGCGAAGACGACGTAGAGGTACAACTCCGTCATCGGAGGAATCGTCTTCGGACGAGAACCGTTCCTCATCCGAAGAAGAGGAAACCTCATCGTCGGAGGAGGAGAAGAAGAGGAAGAAGCATGGGTCAGCGAAGAAAAAGGGCACCCGACGAGTGACTACGGACAGAGCGCCGGGAGACATAGCCTCGAAGATGGAGACCCTTGTGAAGGACTTCGCCGATCTCAAGGTTCAAGTGGTAGGCGGGCATGATCGCCGAAAATCACCCGGGAGAGTGCGAGTGAACTTATGGTGTACTACGTGCGGGGCGGTGGGACATGCAAACACCGAGTGCCTTACCACCCGTCCGTCATATCCAGTCAACGCAGTAGAGTGGGCACAACCGTACTATGGAGAGCACCCCCAGTACTATGGAGAGACTAGCGAAGAGACAGCCTACACCGTCCAGTCGGTTCCTACCCCTACTGCAGTTTTAGCAATGCAAGTCCCACGATATATTCCGGTGGATCGGGCCACTACAGTACCCGTGAGGCGGAGAGCACCTCCAGGGACGTTTGACCCACCGCCACCGCGAGCTTGTTATAATTGCGGGGAAGTTGGACACTTCTCACCGCAGTGTCCCCATCCAAAAAGGCGAAACGATTATGCTCCGACATGTAGTAATTGCAAGAAGACCGGGCATACTGCGCCAGAGTGTGATCAGCCACCAGTCCCTCGGCCAGCGGTACGATTTGTGAACACTCCTGCCAAGGAGGACGTCCAAGTTAACCAGGTCGAAGTAGGTTCAGACGGGGATGACGAAGACGAAGAATGGCCGGCTGAAGAGGTTATGTGCGCACGGGTCGAAACTCGTAGTTCCAAGAAATCGAAGGAGCAAGAGCGTGACACTCGCAAGCACGAACGGAGAACCGACGACCGGACGGGAAAAGGGAAGGAGAAGATATCCAGCAAGTCCGACTTGCGACCTGCACGGAAGTCTTCGGCTACGCGAGAGGCACCAGCAGTGCGCCCCCAGACAGCAGCCGAGGACGAGCCAGTACGCTTGCTGAAACGGGACTATGCTCCGGATATCCGCAACGAGGTAACCAACCTGTTGAAGGAAGCGATCCGCACTCAAAAGGACCCACCGCGGCCAGACTTGACATCCTCCCTTGGGGCGAAGATGGCAGCCACCGTGGAACCTCGCAGAGCGTCGCCGCCGACCCCGGCGACCCAACGCGCCCACTATGACTTGGTCGAAGATCTCGGGAGTCGAAAAGTGAACATCACGTTCAAGCAGCTCTTGGAGGACAATAAGACGTATCGGAGAATGTTGATGCTTTCGCTACGGCGTCCGCGGAAGCCGCGCGCATCCACATCCTCTCAAGTATATCAAGTGGAGATCGATGTGGAAATAGCAGGGTGTTGTGTACGCAGGGTGCCAATCGACTCTGGATCAGGAGTCAACATAATGACGGAGGATACCGCGAGAGCCTTGGGGTTCAGTCAATACGAACCCTCGAAGCGTGTGTTGAGATTAGCGGATCAAACGCGGAGAATGCCTGCAGGTATGCTGCGCAATGTCAAGACAATCATCGGGGGTGCGGACTTTCGGTTAACGTATATCATCCTTCAACCGATGATGAAGCAGGGCTATGACGTTGTGCTCGGGCGACCATGGCTATATGGCGCACAAGTCAGATGTGATTGGCGAAGGCATCGCCTTAAGTTTCCCCATCCTTCGGAACCGACCAAAACCATTACGGTGCCCTGGAATAGGGTCAGGCACGAAGGAGAGACCCCATCGACAAGTGCAGGTTACACATCGGGCGGGGACAGTGAGTCGACCGCGCGATCGGATTCCAGTGGTACCGAATCCGATTATTTCGTGGGATTCGTTGCCTGCTGTTCGGTGGGAGAAGAAGAAGAGCCGGAAGCTATTCAGCCGGAAGACGAATAGCAATTAACTGTGGGACTGGGAAGGAGTGAGACGAGTCACACCGAGGGCATTGTCGACCCTAGTGACTGTCACGAAGTACAACTCAGTCCCGACAAGTGCTTGAAGGTATCAAGCGCAGTGAGAGGAGACGAGCTAAGGAAAGTACAGGCATTCCTTAGCCATTATGTCGACGTCTTCGCCTGGAAGATCGAAGACATGAAGGGGATACCTGCACGGTATGGGGAACACCGTATCGACTTACTGGACGACTCAGTACCCATACGACAGCGCCAGTATCGCCTCAACCCAAAATACTCCTTGCTAGTTAAGGAGGAGATAGATAAGTACTTGAGTGCTGGTATTATTTACCCTGTGCTCAGCAGTGAGTGGGTGTCGCCGATTGTTATCGTACCCAAGAAGTTGACGGGTAAGATACGAGTGTGTCAGGATTTCCGGAAGTTGAATGCAGCAACACGCAAGGATCATCACCCGTTACCATTCACGGATGCCATTCTAGACCATGTCGCAGGACATGAATGTTATAGCTTCCTGGATGGGTTCTCAGGTTACAATCAGGTGTCTATCCGGGAACAGGACAAGGATAAAACTACGTTCACAACCGACTGGGGAACTTACGCATACCACAAGATGCCCTTCGGTCTGTGCAACGCGCCTGCCACCTTTCAACGGATGATGACCAATATCTTCCAGGAACAACTGAGGAAGTTCCTGGAAATATTCATAGATGACTTCTGCGTCTTTGGGAAGCGGTCTGAACACCTAAGTCACTTGAAGCAGACCTTCGATAAATGTAGAGAGAGCAGTTTATCACTGCATCCCGAGAAGTGCTTTTTCTTTATGACTAGTGGGATCTTGTTGGGTCATCGGGTCTCGGCAGACGGCATTGCGGTGGACATCGAGAAGGTCAAGGTTATACTCGAGCTTGAGCCACCCACGAATCTAAGAGAGCTGCGAGCATTCCTGGGTCATGTCGGCTACTACCGAAGATTCATACACCTGTATGCAATACTGGCAGCGGACCTGACCAAGTTGTTGAAGAAGGACGAGCCTTATGCTTGGGGTGCGAACCAGCAGTCAGCATTTGAGGCTCTTAAAGCGAAACTCACGACTGCTCCCGTACTAAGGAGTCCAGACTGGAATCGACCATTCCATGTTTACGTTGACACATCTGCATTCGCCATCGGTGTAGTACTGAGTCAAAAGGATGACAACAAAAAGGACTACCCGATCTACTTCGCGAGCCGACAGCTGTCTCTAGCAGAGCGGAAGTACACCACGACTGAGAGAGAAGCGTTGGGGATGGTGTACTCCTGTAAAAAGTTCCGTCACTACCTAATCTGCTACGAGTTTGTGTTCCATGTGGACCATTACGCATTGCAACACCTAGTCAAGAAAGCCGACCTATCCGGTCGGATCGCCAGGTGGGTGTTGTTACTACAAGAGTTCACCTACACAGTCCAGACCAGGAAAGGGGTGCACCACGAAAATGCGGATTACTTGTCCCGATTATGGACCCAGCCGACAGAGGAGGAATTGGTGGACGATTTTCCAGATGAAGAGTTATTTCAGTTGTCTGCAGGACATGAGTCCCGCTATGCCGACCTGTATCGATATCTGCTAACCCTCCAGTGTCCCGTAGGCATGGATTTGGAACAGCGAACTGTCTTTATTCATAAGGCAGGCCCGTACCAACTCCAGCAGGGGGTTTTGTTCAAGAAAATGGCAGATGAGCGCTTATGCAGATGCCTGGAGGAATCAGAAGTACCAAGAATAGTGAGTGCGATGCATACAGAGGAGGCGGGTGGACACTATGCCACCAGGAACACGGTCACAAAGATTCTAAATGCGGGGTATTGGTGGCCGACCATGTTTAAGGATGTTCTCGATTACATCCGCAAGTGCGACAGTTGCCAGAGGACGGGGAGACCGACGCCTACAACACGCTGGCCCCTGACTCCCATCATGCCTCTAGCACCTTTCGAAAAGTGGGGCATTGACTTTGTAGGGCCAATACAACCAGTGACTAGAAGTACACGAGTGACTAGAAGTACACGACGCCGCACACGGAATTCGCCTGCGCACAGGCGAACGCCCGTGCACAGGAGGATGTTCAAGTTCCGCGCCGGCGGAGAATCCGCCGAGGAGTCTGCCTGTGCGCAGGCAGGAGTTGAACTTTTGTCCGACATGCGGACACACGCGTCAAGGCAGAAGGGGATTGGCCGAGGGGCGGTACGAACAAGTGTACCGCGCAAGGCGGAAAACTCGCCTTCGGCGCTACGCCCCCATGTCCGCGGGGTAATACGCTCGCGGAGTTCAAATCCGCCAATTCGAGCGTGAGAGTTTAATCGACGACGGCGGAGCGTGAAGCTGCGCGTGAGAGCGAAGACCGTTCCAGCGTACAGCCGGCGCGGCCATCAAGTGAGACGTTCTTCACGAGCAAGAGCCGACCATGACCTTCGACCGGGCGGCGGAGAACGTCCCATTCTTGAATTCGCGATTCCAATCTCTTGTGCGCGCTGCGCGCATCCATCTGCTGGCTGCTGAACGTTCTCGACGTCGTCGCACAGGAGATTTCTTGTTTATTGAGGGAGAAGTGAATGCGCGTGATTTGGAATTGAGGGCGATTAGAGTTTGCCGAGAGAGAAAGAAGCGCGGGCAGTGCGGAAGTAGAATGAGCGGGCGAGCGAACCCCAGGAACGCAATGACGAGACCGAGCAGATTGCGGATGGTGCCACTTCGCCTACCACAGAACGGGCTGCGCGCTTTCGAGGAGCGCTTAATAGCAAGAAAGCTCGATTTCTTGCTATGGGGATGGAACTACATCTGTGCAAATATGGTGCGCGAGTGGCTAGAGCCACAGGGACCACCCTCGCGCGGATTGCGTCCGCATGTTGATCGATGGACAGTCCAAGATTGGGCGCAGGCGTTGGGAAGATGTGCTGGCATGCCAGGGCATCTCCTTTTCGACAGTGAGAGCATCAAGGTGACCAAGCAGGAAGAGGCGCAATTTGTGGAGCTGTTCAAGACCGGGAGGTCTACCAAGAATGGGTACAGGACCCGTGATTACAAGGATCGATTTCGCCGGACCTTGTCCGCGGCGCTGATGCAATTACTGCAGCCGCACCGCGCCTGCTACATCACATTATGGCAGGTCTCTTTTGTGGAGTGCGTCATCGAGGGAACTCCAATTCACTGGGCGAGCATCCTGCACAGAGTGATGCGACAGCACGCGTTTGAGGAGAAGGGGGGAACTCTAAACCATCTTTCTCCTTTCCTCATCAATTTTTATCGACAGCGGAATTGTTTGACAGCGGCGGAGCTTGAACATTTTCCGCCATTGTCCATCGACCATCCCGGGAAGTATGTGCGGGAGAATGAGGTCGACACTGATGCAGAGGAGTCACCGACTTCTACCCCATCAAGGCGGAGGGACGAAGGGAGACACACTCCTGCAGCACGAGTGCCGCGGAAGCGGCGATGGAGGGAAGAGTCTGAAGAGGAGCAGCATCAAGAACCCTCTGCTCCCATTCGACCGCGGCCGCTGTGCGAGCCATACAGCCGGCCGAAGCAGAAGGCACGCAGACTGGTGTTGCCAGCTGACAGTGCGGACACGGCGACGATTGCGACGGAGAAAGGGAGTGCGTCGCCAGAGAAGCATGAAGAAGCGCGGACGACCGCAGGAGCAACGGGCCACGCTGCAACCTCGACGGGAGAGAGGCCGCCTACGGGCCAAGGGCCTCCGGAGTTACCACGTGCGATGCGGACAGAGGTTCCGTTTGCGCACAGACGAGCCTCCGCGGACGGACGAGCCTCCGCGGACAGGCGATCACAAGTGGACGTGGATCTACGCTTACGCGTGGGAAGGAGCAGTCCGCCTGTGCACAGGCGCTCGCCTGTGCACAGGTCGCCTGTGCACAGGACACCTCCACACGTGCCGCCTGTGCACAGGCAAGAATCACCCCCGTTCCAACGTAGGAAGGGGAAGGAGCCGGCGGAAGAACCGCCTACGAGACACCGGCCCTCGGGGCCAGACCCTCCGGCGCACCACGCGCCGCAATTTGCGCCTTCGGCGCCAGGGCCTTCGAGCCGAGGAGATACGAGCAGGGAGCGTGCGGAGGCCGCACCATCGGCGGGAAGTCCGCCGATAGATGCGCCTTCGGCGGTAGGGCCTATAGGCCAAGGGACATCGGGCGAGCGGCCCCCGGCCATGTCGCCTTCGGCGATGGATGTCCGCGGCGCTACGCCTGCGGCGGACAAGGCGCCGGCAATTGCGCCTGCGCACGGGCCGGGCACAGCCCCCACGGACCGATCAAGGGAGCAGCAACAGACGGAGGAGCGGAGTGACTGTCCGCGGGATGAAACTTCGATGCGCGATGCGCAATCAAACCCCGCGCAGCCACCCTCCGCTCGATCGCCTTCGGCGGCGGCCGACGGCGGTAGAGAGGACGCGGTAGACAACCAACAAGCGAGTGACGGGGATGCCGCACGAGTACATTCGCCTTCCGCCTTAGACATTTTGGCGACGAGCAGCGAGGCTGCAGCCGTGCCTTCGCAGGCAGCACACGTCGACGACGTGCAGCCCCACTCGGGGCAGTCGCCGACGCAATCAATGGCGACTGAAATTCTCCACTCGGATGATGACGACGGAGGCTCCACGGAAGAAATGTCAGGAGCAGAAGACACCGAGGAGGAGGAGGAGGAGATTGTTGGAGCGCCGGCGGCGGCGCTCTCTGAGCAGGTGATTCCGTTGCTGAGGTACTTGGATCGCAAGGTCGATAAATACGCCGACCCACTCCAGCCGGGATCTTACATCGAGTTAGTGCGCAGGCGGACTCGCACTAAAGTCCACACCAGCAAGCTATTAGCTAGAGTGGACCAGGAGTTGAGGGAATTGAAGGAGAAGCATGCATGCTTGTGGGGTCAGTACAAACTTAATCAGAAATTCTACAAGCACTCCGAGAAGATGAAGGATGAGAAACTGGACGAGCTCACCAAGGAGCAGGTGAAGGTCAAGGAAGCACTCATTTCTGAGTAGGCCCAGAATCGGATTTTGTCAGAGGAGCTCGTGCGACAGACGCGGTTGTTGGAACAATGTCAGCTCGCACGGCAGGCGGATGAAGAGTTAATCAAGAATTCAAACTCTTCAATAGACTGTTATGGTGTGTTACTGGAATGTTTCTCAGTGAGTCCTTCTGTGCGGACCTGTGTTCTCTGCGCGTTTTGTGAGTTGAGAGTGTTGTTCACCGCGTATGAGTGACTTCAATCCAAAGTAGGCAGTCCAAACCCGGTTCCCTACGCTAGCAGAAAGCTAGTGGAAGGGTTGTAAAAGCCGGAGTTGGGAGTCACTACCCGCAGCTTCGCTGAGTGTACTCTTGAGAGACCTTCCCCCTGAAATCTTGAGTATAGGTGCTAACGGATCTTTGGGTTGTGTTTCTGTAGTTTCAGGTGTGTGTGTGTGTTACGCTGCACTGTGCGACCTCCGAGTGCGCTCCGAGTGGACACTTGCAGTATTTCTGGGAGTGACAGTCGCCTGAGAATTCAAACTCCTCAATAGTCTGTTAAATGTGACACTTTGTACCCTGTGTGTTCCTCTGTCCCTGTGGGTTCGACCTTTCTACCACTATATTGCAGTTTTAGCCTTTAGTGGGTTATTACACGGATAGAGGAGGAGAGTTTGTGGGAAGTATGATCCAAGCAATGTTAGATCATTTTTCCATCAAGTCTCGAGTGACCACTTCCTACAAACCCAATGCTAATGGGTTGGCGGAGCGGACCAACTACACTCTTTGTATGATGTTGGCCAAGGATGCAGACATGGACGGGAGCAAGCAAAACTGAGACAAGAGGTTGCATGCTATCTTGTGGGAGTATCGAACAACTTGGAAAACATCTACTGGATATTCACCTTTTCGAATGGTGTATGGAGTTGAGTGAAAGCTCCCAATACAATTTGACTTGACTACTTTCATGACAATCCAACAAAGGTTGAAGAAATCAAATGGAGAAGAAGCCATCAAGTCTCGTCAACAACAATTAATGGAGTTTGAGGAAACTCGAGCACTAGCCATGATACGAGTGGAGCGGGCTCAACAGTTGCAGATGAAGTATCACGACAAACGAAGTGGAAACCAGAACTTGAAGCCGTTCAAGGAAGGTGATTGGGTGATGCTCTTTGATGCAATTAGATACAAGAGAGCTAGGAAAAAGTTTCTTCCTAAGTATTTTGGACCTTTCATAGTTGAAAAGGTGTGGGGAAACTTTACTTATGATATCAAGGAGTTATGAGGACGTCACTTCGATCGAGTCAACCACGACAAGTTGAAATTATTCCATCGAAGATCAGATTCTTTCACTCGGAGGGCGTAGTGAAATCTTGGTCCGGGGGTAAATGTAAGACCAGATATTACATGTGTGAAATAAAAGTAGAATTAGCCAAGGAGTTAATCATGGTTAGGATAGTCATGACTAAATCTAACTAGTTATGACTAAGTCTAGCTAGTTTAGCTATAATGTCTATACTTGGCGGAATAACTAGAGAAGTTCTAGAAGATTTGAGTGAGCACTTCTATTTTGTCTTGTACAAAAGTCTAGATTCCAAGAGAAAAGACTTTTGAACTTCATGTTTAGTTTTGATTGGTTTGACTAAAGTAAGGAGTATTCCATTTGTTAGACTAAGTCTAATGTTGACTTAGTGGAAAGTGGAAGTTCTAGAAGTGGAAAAGGCACAAATGGCATGTCGCCACCTCAATCTAGGGATTAGTAAACATCTAGAAGGTTTAGGGGGCCAATGGCATGTTGTCACATATTGATAACTAGTCAACCTTACTATGGTTTATCTTTGTAAAAGTAAGTTAGAAATTACCATTTGTTACTATGGTAAATTCTCAAGTAGTATATATAGAGAGATAGAGAAGAGCCTCTCAAGCAAGTTTGGAGAGTTCATATGTAGAGACTTGTTTCATATATGAAAGAGTGACGAATTTTCAGTACCTTGGAGTGTCGATGAGTGTATGAGTTTGTGGTACCCCACTTTTGGTATTTTTGAGGAAATTAAAACATTTTTGGAAAACTGTACCGCGGCAGCAGTGTAAATAGCCTTCGGTGCATCAAAACAGAGTGAATTCGGAAGATCGCAGAGATTCTCACGGGAACTCGTAGAATCTAGGAGTAGGGTGCAACGTCAGGGACGGACACCACCCTCCCTACGAGCTCTGAAGGTATGATCCCTTCGGCGCAAGGCGCAAAATCCGCCTTCGGCGCTAGAGGAATCCTTCAGAATTGGGTCAATCTCCAAATGCCTTGACTTGGTTAGGGTTTTGTTGAAAAGAACTCGACGCGCTGATTCCAACGAGCCCAAGAACGCCACAAACGGATGAGGACTCCGGGAGTTATGAAGGTCGCAAGATACTCAGCTTTCCGCCTACGCACAAGCGAAGAAAGTTTTGTCTTATGCGCGGACGAAAGCAGTTCGCCTACGCGTAGGCGAAATAGGGTTTTGACGTAGGCGCGAATGTCGCCTACGCACAAGCAAGGAAACCTCTGCCCATGCGGACGAGCGAAGGCCGCCTGCGCACATGCGCTTCGGCGTCGGCGGGGAATCCGCCTTCGGCCCTAGAAATGCGCCTTCGGGGGTAGAAATTGTACGGCGCCTTCCGCGCCAGCGCAACAGCGCGGACGGGCGAGGAACCGCCGGAGTAATAAAATCCGTACGGACCGTACGGACTGTACGGACGAGACGGATGGATGCGCTCTTGGTCGGACGGAGTTGCGGCGGCGAGAGCGCCGACAGAGAGACAAGAAACGGACAGTCTGGACGGAGTCTGTTGACCACGGTCAACGCCTTCCGCGCCAGCGCAGCAGCGCGGACGGAATTCGCCTACGGGCGCCTACGCACAGGCGGATGAAGTTCCGCGCCGGCGGAGATTCCGCCGGGGATTCCGCCTACGCACAGGCGGGAGTTTAACTTTTGTCCGATGCGCGGACGATCGCCTTAGGCGAAGCAGGATTGGCCGAGGAGCGGTACGAACGAGTGTACCGCGCAAGGCGGAAAAGACGCCTTCGGCGCTGCGCACCCATGTCCGCGGCGTAGTACGCTCGCTGAGTTCAAATTCGCCAATTCGAGCGTGTGAGTTAAATCGGCGTCGGCGGAGTGTGAAGCCGCGCGTGAGAGCGGAGACCGTTTTAGCGTAGAGCCGGCGCGGCCATCAAGTGATTCGACCCTCACGATCAAGAGCCGACCATGATCTTCGACCGGGAGACGGAGAGCGCCCCATTCTTGAATTCGCGATTCCATTTTCTAGTGCGAGCTGCGCGCGTCCATCTGCTAGCTGCTAAGCATTCCAGACATCGCCGCGTAGAGGATTACTTGTTGATTGAGAGAGAATTGAGTGCGCGCGATTTGGAATTGAGTGAGATTAGAGTTTGCAGAGGGAGCAAGGAGCTCGAGCGGAGCAGAGAGAGAATTAGCGAGCAAACGAATTCCAAGAACGCAATGTCGAAGCTGAACCGATTGCGGATGCTGCCGCTCCGGCTTCCACAGAACGGGTTGCGCGCCTACGAGGAACGGCTGATTGCAAGAAAGCTCGATTTCTTGCTGTGGGGATGGAACTACATTTGTGTGGATATGGTGCGCGAGTGGCTGGAGCCACAGCGACCACCTTCGCGCGGATTACGTCCGCATGTCGATCGGTGGACCGTCCAAGATTGGGCGCAGGCATTGGGAAGGTGTGCCGGCATCGAAGGGCACCTCCTCTTTGACAGTGAGAGCGTCAAGGTGTCGAAGCAGGACGAGGCGCAATTTGTGGAGTTGTTCAAGCGGGAGAGGTCTACCAAGAATGGGTACAAGACCCGCGACTACAAAGATCGCTTCCGCCGAACTTTGGCGAAGGCGCTGCTGCAATTACTGCAGCCACACCGCGCCTGCTACATCACCTTGTGGCAGGTTTCTTTCGTGGAGCTCATCATCGAGGGAGCTCCAATTCACTGGGCGAGCATCCTGCACAGAGTGATGCGGCAGCACGCGTTTGAGGAGAAGGGGGGAACTCTCAATCACCTCTCCCCTTTCTTGATCAATTTTTATCGACAGCGAAATTGTTTGACCGCGGCGGAGCTTGCTCGCTTTCCGCCATTGTCCGTCAACCATCCCGGGAAGTATGTGTGGGATAACGAGGTCGACACCGACGCAGAGGAATCACCAGCTTCTACTCCACCAAGGCGGAGGGACGAGGGAAGAAACACACCCGCAGCAAGAGTGCCGCGGAAGCGTCGATGGAGAGAGGAGTTTGAGGAGGAGCAGCATCGAGAAACCACTACTCCCATTCGACAGCGGCCATTGCACGAAGTGTGCAGCCGGCCGAAGCAGAAGGCGCGCAGGCTTGTGTTACCATCCAGCAGCGCGGACACGGCGACGATCGCCACGGAGAAAGGAAGTGCGTCGCCGGAGAGGAACGAGGGAGCGCGGACGTCTGCAGGAGCGACGGACCACGCTGCACCTCCGACGGACAAGAGGCGGCCTTCGGGCCAAGGGCCTCCGGAGTTACCACGTGCGATGCGGACGAGCGTTCCGCCTGCGCACAGGCGAGCTTCAGCGGACAGGCGACCCCAAGCGGACGTGGACCTCCGCCTACGCGTAGGCAGAGAAAGTTCGCCTACGCATAGGCAGGATTCACCCCCGGTCCAACGTAGGAAGGGGAAGGAGCCGGCGGAAGATCCGCTTTCGGGTCAAGGGCCTTCGGGACCAGACCCTCCGGCGTACAACGCGCCGCGATTTGCGCCTTCGGCGCCACGGCCTTCGGGTCAACGAGATGTGAGCAGGGAGCGTGCGGAGACCGCCCCTTCGGCGGGTAATCCGCCGGTAGATGCGCCTTCGGCGGTAGGGCCTTCGGGGCCAGGGACATCGGGCGAGCGGCCTCCGGCTATGTCACCTTCGGCGATAGACGCCTTCAGCGCTGCGCCTGCGGCAGACAAGGCGCCGATAATTACGCCTGCGCACAGGCCAGACACAGCCCTCGCGCAGGACCGATCGAAGGAGCATGACCTAACGGAGGAGCGGACTGTCTGTCCGCGGGACGAAATTCGGGTGCGCGATGCGCAATTACACCCCGCGCAGACACACTCCGCTCGATCGCCTTCGGCAGCGGACGTCGGCGGCGAAGAGGATATAGTCGAGGATCGACAGGCGGATGATGGGGATGTAGCACGGCCACATTCACCCACCGCCTTAGACATTTTGGCGGGGAGCAGCGAAGCTGCAAGAGTGCCTTCGGAGGCAGCACCCGTAGACGACGTGCAGCCCCACTCGGGGCAGTCGCCAACGCAATCAATGGCGACTGAAATCCTTCCCTCGGATGATCACGACGGGGGCTCCACAGAAGGAATGTCGGGGTCAGGAGATACCGAGGAGGAGGAGGAGGAAATTGTTGGAGCGCCGGCGGCGGCGCTCTCTGAGCAGGTAATACCGTTGCTGAAGTACTTGGATCGCAAATTTGATAAATACGCCGATCCACTCCAGCCGGGATCCTACATCGAATTAGTGCGCAGGCGAACTCGCACTAAAGTCCACACCAGCAAGCTACTAGCTAGGGTGGACCGGGAGCTGAAGGAATTGCGGGAGAAGCATGCCTGTTTGTGGGGACAGTACAACCTTGTGCGGAAATCGCACGCCCTCGGCAAGATGAAGAAGGAGAGACTGGAAGAGCTCACCAGGGATGTGGTGAAGACCACGACAGATTTGATTTCTGAGAAAATTCAGAATCAGATTCTGTTAGAGGAGCTCGTGCGACACACGCGGTTGTTGGCGGAGTGTCAGCTCGCACGACAGGCGGATGAGGATTTAATCCGCAGGCTACAGTCGGAGTGCGGGGAATTGAGAGCGCAGCGTGCGGAGGCCGAATCGCAGTTGGTGGTAATTGAAGATGATCACAGGCGAGAGGCAGATCGCACGAAGGAGGAGATGGCGAGGCGTGTCGCCCACTGTCTCAAGGGCTACGCCCACTGGAAAGTGGCGGCGCAGGAGAAACTCACACTGCGTGAGTTAGAGCTTCGTGCAGCCGGGTTGTTGACAGGTGACAGTAGGAGTCGGCGGAAGGTGGCAAAGAAGTTAGACTCTTTTCTGTCGAAGGCGCGGGATACCATGTCCACCCTCGAGGTGGAGGTGTCCGCGGCGTTGCAGCGGTTGGGGCTGCGCAGTCGAGCAGAAGATTGGCAGGGTAGGGAGTTAGTGCGCGGCAGTCCGTCGCGCAGGATGCGAAGCACAGGTTCTGCGGAGTATAGTGTAGCGTGGTTCCGTGCAGGCGTGTAGCGTAGTGCAGTGTAGTGCTAGTTAGGATTTAGAAGGTATAAAGTAGTTCAAGGCGTTTTGCCTTGGGATCTTTCCCAACATCAGAAGTGCAGATCAGGAACTCATTTTCTCTGCGTGTTTTGTGTCCTTAGTTCTGTCACCACGCACGAGGAGCTACACCTTAGCGATCTGCATTGTGTAGCTGAAGGCCTTCGGCCGAATGTTCAGAGCTAGTACATTGGTTAGAGACTTGAGTAGTTCGGATCTACACCTGCGGGTGATTGCCGATGCTCAGAGCCAGTGACTAGTTAGATACTTGAATAGTTTCGCCCCTACACCTTCGAGTGTTTGTTCCGGATTGTACTCCTTCGGGATTTTTCCCCTGAATGCCAAAGTGAAGTTTTGCTACTTCGTGTAAGCCTTGGTTGTAAATTCAGGTTACGCTGCAGCAGGTGCCTTGGGTAACCCCTGTAGTATTTCTGGGAATGACAAGTGCCTGAGAATTCAAACTCTTCAATAGACTGTTATGGTGTGTTACTGGAATGTTCCTCAGTGAGTACTTCAGTGCGGACCTGTGTTCTCTGCGAATTTTGTGAGTTGAGAGTGTTGTTCACCGCGTATGAGTGACTTCGATCCGAAGTAGGCAGTCCAAACCGGGTTTCCTACGCTAGCAGCAAGCTAGTGGAAGTGTTGTAAAAGCCGGAGTTGGGAGTCACTACCCGCAGCTTCGCTGAGTGTACCCTTGAGAGACCTTCCCTCTGAAATCTTGAGTAGAGGTCCTAACGGATCTCTGGGTAGTGTTTCTGTAGTTTCAGGTGTGTGTGTGTGTGTGTGTGTGTGTTACGCTGCACTGTGCGACCTCCGAGTGCGCTCCGAGTGGACACTTGCAGTATTTCTGGGAGTGACAGTCGCTTGAGAATTCAAACTCCTCAATAGTCTGTTAAACGTGACACTTTGTACCCTGTGTGTTCCTCTGTCCCTGTGGGTTTGACCTTTCTACCACTATATTGCAGTTTTAGCCTTTAGTGGGTTATTACAGAGTTCGAGTGATACCTTGAGAGATTGTGTGAGAGGGTGTTTAGCTTATGAGTATGATGCGAAATCCTAGTCTTCTAGAATCATGATGAGCTACCGAAAAGCCATCTGAGGTAAACCTGAGTGAGAGTCAGCCCGGAGGTTGCAGTTCCGAGTTTCATGTGAAGTAGAATGAGTAGCATGAGATTCAAGACGTGGTGTTTATCAACAACAAACCCCAAAGTACAACCCAAATGATCTCACATTAAAATTTCACAAATGATATTCCAAAAGCTGGATCTAGACGTCCAGGTCGTATCTTGTTAGCTTTCCGTATACCAAGTATCAACAAATGTAACAAGTGACAAAATAGAAGATTTACCTCTATATCATAGGGCACCGTTGATAGGAGGATGCTTCCTAGTAGAAATTTTTTAACCTTCCCACAAATGAAGTGACGGAAGAGCCATTATTAAAATTAAAAAATAATGAAACTAAAACAAGAGGTGCAGTTACTAGGTATATTCCGGACTGATAGATCCGGACCAATAGGTCACGCAAAAGATTCTCACAAACTCCAACCAAGGACTACAACAACATTCAGATCTGTACTCAGAGTGAAAATTTTAAAGTATAGATTAATGGAAGCTCCGTGCCATCTCCCAAAGGATACCGCCCCGGTACTGTGACACCTCATCAGAAGATTGGACTAGCATATATGCGGATTTCTCCTACCCGGAGCATCCCACCGGATACTATCCAATCCTAATTACGGCTACTCACACACATGTTATACAGGTAAACAAGACGATGGGGAGATTCTTCCACTACATACTAGAACTCATTCATCACAAATCTTCCGTTGGAGATGGTTACCAGGACTTACTTTCACAAATTTATGGATCCTGCCATGCAGCAGTCACAGAACTAGCAAGAACTCATGCCCATGATTACACACAGAAAATGCAAGAGTTGCAAAAAAGATGCAAGTCGCATAAGCAAGCAAAAAAAAAGTCCCATACATAATACCTAAGAGCATTCAAATACTAAAATTCCCAAACCAAATTGCGGCGGTTGTGAGCGTTTTCAAAATCCTAGTCGCCATAAAAATCTCAATATTCCACTTTTTGAGAATTCCGCATCTGACTTTCACTTGGTCACCGCTTCTTGCCGCCAGCTGCCTGTCGTACGTAATCTAGCCTAACAAAGTTCCTCCAAGTATTCTAGCAGCCCTAGATCTATACTTAGAAGGTTTGGATCTACTCTATTGGACAAGTTACTCTGGTTAAGAATTAATTTGGCAAAACTAGGTATCGGTTCTAAGTCCGGCTAATTTGTCACTTACACTATTTACAATTTTATCACATCTACTTCAACACAATTTTCTAATTTGATTTACACTTCACTTTTTTAACAAACGATCCCTATTAAAGAAGTAGAGTAAACTAATTAAAATGGCAAAATCTAGTTAATCTTGCGTGGAAAGCAATCTTAGCTTCCCACACTGCTCGGTTGTCGTCAGTGCTAATTTTTGCAATGTTGATGTACTCATTCGTGAGCTCTTTTCTGATTAAGTGTTACTTGATGTGAACGTGCTTTGTTCCATCGTGGAATACCGGATTCTTGCATAGATGGATTGCACTCTGGCTATGAGAGAAGAGTGTAGTTGTTTTTTGGAACACATGTAACTCATTACACAAGTCTTGAATCCATATGACTTCCTTCACTCCCTAAATGGCAGTGAAGGAAGGAATATTCTGCCTTTGTTGTGAACAAAATCACAAGAGGCTCCCTAGACAAGGATCTTCGAGTATGTGGGGAAGCCATACCTTTGTGTAGGCCTTACACTTTCTTTTATCTGTTCCTAGTCAAAAAGTAGTAATGTTGTTGTTAAGATTGCTCTGGGTTGTTGTGGCTTGTCACCTCTTGTACCCGATTGCCTTGCTCTTGACAAGTTTGATCACTTGCTTCAGTGATATGATATGGAGCTTGTATGTCATGATCTTCATGATCACTCAAGGTGCTTTGACCTTGAGCTTGTGGAGTAGTGACATGAACTACTAGCTCCACCTGAATAATAATTTCGAAGGTTTTAGTGACACTCACATCACTAGAACTTGGATTAGTCCATGATTGACAAAGAAAAATAGTCAAATAGCCAAGGAACACTATTTGATTGTTATTTGATGTCAAGTAACACACATTTGATGGCTATTGGCTTCAATTTGCCTTGACTTTGATGAACATAGGCAGAGCATCCATACACTCTCAAGTGATTAAGATTGGATGATCTTAAACTCCATTTTTCTTTTGGTGTTTCAAACTCAATGGCACTTGAATAACATCTTTTCACAAGATATGCAACGGTGACCATTGAATCATCCCGGAAACCCTTAGCCAACCCGGAATTGAATCGCATGCTTCTTGTCTTGTTCAATAATGACCTGTTTATTTTCTTAGCAACTCTCTTTTACTGAGGGGTTAATCTCACAGATTTATGCCTTTGATTACCATCATTGGCACAAAACTTATCGACTTTAGCATTACAAAACTCAATATCGTTATACATTCTTAGACTTTTAACTTTTTTATTAGTCAGATTGCCAACCAAAACTTTCCGTTCTTTAAATTTCTCAAAAGCTTTATTTTTGTGTTTCAACAAATATATCCAAACTTTTCTAGAGTTCTCATCAATGATAGATAAGAAATAGAAGTTACCACCATGTGTTGTTGTACTTGAGGCTCTCCACAAATCCGAGCGAATGTACTCAAGTACTTGTGTAGACATGTGTATTCTGATTGAAAATCTGTGCCTGTGTTGTTTTGCCAAAATGCAATGCTCGCAGAAATCATATTCGCTGATTTTGTCCTTTCCCACAAGATTCTGGTTGCTCATTAGTTGAAGACCCTTTTCACTGATATGGCCAAAACTTTGGTGCCAAAGTATACCTTGCTGTCATTTTTTATAATGGCAACTGACACATCTTTATGAAGAGTTTCTCGGATGAGATAACAAAGATCGGCTATCTTGATAAACTTCAAAATAATAACACCTTATGCAATATACATAAAGCCTTGCTCTATTTTGTTAGTATAATCCAAGTCATCAAGAATGCAAATAAAGATTAGGTTCTTAGACAATTCAAGTACATATCTAACATTTTCAAGAATTCTCACAACACCATCAACTATCTTTATGCTAACGCATCCTATACTAGCAACTGAACAAGAATGGTTGTTACACATTATTACTTTACCTTCATCAAGTTTTTCATAGTCCAACAACCAATGCTTGTTACCCATTATTACTTTAACTTCATCGAGTTTTTGGTAGTACGACAGCCAATGCTTGTTGTTTGTCAAATGATAAGTGCAACTAGAGTCAAGTATCCAGTTAGAGACCTTGAGATTTCTTGTGGTAACCTAGTTTTTGTTATTTGTCAGAATTAAAACATTTTTGAAAGGTAAGTACCGCGGTAGCAGCCGTAAATAGTAATTGGTACGTGAAAATAGAGTAAAAAAAGCATCTCAGGGTCTAGGGGAATCGAGGGCGGTCTAGGGGTTTTGGGGCTTAGATCACGGTCGGACGCCTTGGACGGAACGGACGGTTCATGCTAAAGTACTCGCCTTCGGCAAAAGCTCCTTTGCTGAGGAACCTTCAGCTGAAGCGCCTTCGGCTCAGGCTCCTTGGCGGAGGAGCTTTTGCTGAAGACGTACGAAGCATGTATTACAGAACTCCTTCGTCGGTGGAAAACGACCTCTTCACTAAACTTCGCCTTCGGCTGTAGACTCCTTCGGCCGAAGTGCCTTCGGCATTAGCGCCTTCGTCGCTAGCGCCGTCTTCGTCATTAGGGTTCGTCTTTGGCGTAAGGCAGTGCCTTTGCCTCTAGGACACTCCTTCGGCGGAAGGACTCGCCTTTGGCGGAAGCGCCTTCGGCGGCACAAGAAAAGGAAAAGAAAACGGCGGAAGCTAGTGCCTTCGCCGCAAGCGCCTTCGGCGGTGCGCGGACGGAGAGCTGCACCGGCGGAAGTCGGCGGGATCAAGATTGAATGTACAAGTGTGGGAGTCCGCGCAACAGCGGAGCGTGAATTCGCATGTGCGAATCAGACCGTTACGCCTCAGCGCCGGCATAGCATTTAAGCGGGTCGCTGCTAGCCCAAGTGTCGAACGATGAGAGTTCTTGATCGCTGAAGGAAGAGACTCACTCACGGATTTTCAATTTTGCACTCGCTCGAGTTCGCGACGCGCAGCAGGAGAATTCGCGGAGAGCTTGTGGAGAGCTTGCGGAGAGTTTGTCGAGAGTGCGCAGCAGGAGAGTTTTGCAGCCAAGTTCGCGGAGTGTTGTAGAGAGTTCAATGGCCAAGTCGATTCCGCTGCGGATGGTTCCACTGCGCGTGCCGCAGGTCGGATTGCGGGTATTTCAAGATGAGTTGATGGCGATGAAGCTTGACTTTCTTCTGTGGGGATGGAAATGGGTGTGCCCGACGATGGTCCGGGAGTGGATGCGCGAGAAGAACCAGCCTCCGCGAGGTTATCGACCGCACCCGGAGAAATGGCAAGTGAGTGATTGGGAGCAGGTCTTGGGACAATGCGCAGGAGAAGAAGACGACCTCATGTTCGAGTGCGAGAGTGTGCATATTTCAAAGGAATAAGAAATTTCCTTCGGCGCACTTTTCAAGAACTGCAAGTCGAGCAATAACGGGTACAGGACCCATGACTACATAGACCGCAAGCGGAGTAATGTCGCGGTATGTAATAACCCACTAAAGGCTAAAACTGCAATATAGTGGTAGAAAGGTCGAACCCACAGGGACAGAGGAACACACAGGGTACAAAGTGTCACGTTTAACAGACTATTGATGAGTTTGAATTCTCAGGCGACTGTCACTCCCAGAAATACTGCAAGTGTCCACTCGGAGCGCACTCGGAGGTCGCACAGTGCAGCGTACATACACACACACACACACACCTGAAACTACAGAAACACAACCCAGAGATCCGTTAGGACCTCTACTCAAGATTTCAGGGGGGAAGTCTCTCAAGAGTACACTCAGCGAAGCTGCGGGTAGTGACTTCCAACTCCGGCTTTTACAACGCTTCCACTAGCTTGCTGCTAGCGTAGGAAACCCGGTTTGGACTGCCTACTTCGGATCGAAGTCACTCATACGCGGTGAACAACACTCTCAACTCACAAAACGCGCAGAGAACACAGGTCCGCACTGAAGGACTCACTGTGAAACATTCCAGTAACACAACAACAGTCTATTGAAGAGTTTGAATTCTCAGGCACTTGTCATTCCCAGAAATACTACAGGGGTTACCCTCAAAGCACCTGCTGCAGCGTAACCTGAATTTACAACCAAGGCTTACACGAAGTAGCAAAACTTCACTTTGGCATTCAGGGGAAAAATCCCAAGGGAGTACAATCAGAAAGGAACACTCGAAGGTGTAGGGGCGAAACTGTTCAAGTATCTAACTAGTCACTGGCTCTGAGCATCGGCAGTCACCCGCAGGTGCAGATCCGAACTACTCAAGTCTCTAACCAATGGACTAGCTCTGAACATTCGGCCGAAGGCCTTCAGCTACAAAATGCGGAACGCTAAGTTGTAACTCCTCGTGCGTGGTGACAGAACTCAAGGACACAAACACGCAAAGGAAATGGGTTCCTGATCTGCACTTCTGATGGGAAAGAACCCCAGGCAAAACGCCTGGAACTATTTTATACCTTCTAAGTCCTAACTAGCACTACACTGCACTACCATGGTGCGAGCCGCAACAGATCCTACACCTGAGGAGTCGGCGGCTGCCTTCCCCTCTAACTTACAACCTAAATCTAACCCTAACCCTAAATCTGAATCCTAAGCCGACTGTACAGAGCCGCCAGCGCCTTACCATCCAAGATCTGAGGCTGAAAATTTGCAGGCATGCGTGGCCGGCCGAGATCAACGGCCCCACAAAATTTCAAATCCATCCGACCGTCCATCGCAAAGATATGGGCCCCGCAAGATCTCTGAACCTAGGCCAAAATTCCTTCTCCAAAATCCGAGGACTGTGGGTTCCACGCGTCCTACACACAAGCCGCCTACTCGCAGGCCGCCTTGGGCCGAAGGCCCCCTCTAACTGTTAACGCCGAAGGCCTCACGCCTAACCATGACAGCCGCTTTCGACGCTCATAACTCATTGACGCCTTATCCGTTTCAAGAGATCTTGGTCTCGTTGGAACCACCTCGTCGAGTTCTTTCCAACGAGACCCAAATCAAGTCAAACCGCTAAGAATTGAGAAAGTTATGTCGGTTTTACTCTTCCGCCGAAGGCGTTCGCCTATCCACAGTCCGTCCGCGGCGATGACCTGGCTGTCTGCGGCGCTGAGCTGTCCGTCCGCTGCGCTGACTTGTCCGTCCGCGGCGTTCCCTGGCCGTCCGCGGCGCTGACCTGGCCGTCCGCGGCGCTGCGCTGGCGCAGAAGGCGCCGTACACTTTCTACCTCACAAGGCGCATTTCTAGGGCCCAAGGCGGATTTCCCGCCGACGCCGAAGCGCCTGTGCACAGGCGAAGTTCCTTCGTCCGCGCATAGGACAAAACTTTCTTCGCCTGTGCACAGGCGGAAAGCTGAGTATCTTGCGACCTTCATAACTCCCGGAATTCTCCTCCGTTCGTGGCGTTCTTGGGCTCGTTAGAATCAGCGCGTCGAGCTCTTACCAACGAGACCCTAACCAAGTCGAGGCGTTGCGCATTGAGAAAGTTATGAGGGTTTCACTCTTCCGCCGAATGCACTCTCCCGTATCGCCGAAGGCGTTGACCCGAAGGCGTTGACCGAAGGCGTCTACCGCCCAAGGCGCATCTTCCGGCGGTTCTTCCGCCGAAGGCGTACCGCCAAAGTCGCTCTACCGCCGAAGGCCCCCCCATCAGTAACTTCCGACACTCATAACTCAGTGACCTCTCATCCGTTTCACAAGTTCTTGGTCTCGTTAGAACGAGCGTCGCGAGCTTTTTGCAACAAGACCCAAAGCAACTCAAGGCGTTACGAATTGAGAAAGTTATGAGTGATCAACCGCCGAAGGTGCTCGAAGCGGATCCTGCAGCATGAACCGCCCGTTCCGTCCCAAGCGTCCCACTGTGGCCTAAGCCCAAAACCCCTTGACTGTCCTCGATCCTCTGGTTTTGCGTACCGATTACTATTTACAGCTGCTGCCGCGGTACTTACTATTCAAAAATGTTTTAGTTCCGACAAAAAACAAAAAGTGGGTTACCACACGGTAGCACTCCTCCAGATTTTGTAGCCGCACAGGACCACCTACATGGTCCTGTGCGGCAAAAAAAACAACAAAGCCAGGCGCGTAGCGCTGCTCTTTCCGTTAGAAAAGTGAAAAAAAGAAATTGAAGCATCTTGGCAGGTGGGAATTTTGTGGCGCTGGCGTTGGCAGGTACTCTTATTCACTGGGCTCGCATTTTGTGGAAGGCCACACGGCAACATGCGCAAGAGTAGAAGGGGGGATCGATCAATCACCTCTCTCTTTTCTTGATCAACTTTTACCGGTCGATGGGGTGTCTGACAGCAGCGGAGCAGGTACAATTTCCCTTGCTGTCGCGGGCAAATCCGGGAAGGTATGTGAGGGATGTCGAGGTTGACACAGACCCCGACGAAGTGACCGCTAGCACACCACCAGCTCAACTGAGAACGGAAGAAGAACCGAGGAGAGCGTGAGCACCCCGGAAGCGAAAGTGGGATGGAGAGTCAAACATGAGTCAGCGGGAAGTGCCCACTGTTCCAGTCAGGCGTCGTCGGGCAAACAACAAGCCAGCCCGACCGAAGCAGAAGGCGCGCAAGCTAATTCTGCTAGCAGACAGCAGCGCAGACACAGGGCGAGCCGCAGTTATGAGAATCTCACCATCCTCGGAGGAGGATGTGGGTGCAGAGGTTCTTGGGAGGTCGACTGATCTCCCTGCACTGAGGACACGAGTGCCTTTCAAAGTGCGTAGGCCTTCGGGCCACAGAGGAAGGCATGCGGCAAAGGCCAGAATGCCTGCGATGGAGAGGTGCTTGCCTTCTGAGCAAGTACCATTTGATGACTCGCCTTCGGGTCAAGGGCCTTCGGCACAGGAGCGGTTCAGGGAGGACCATTCGGGTCAAACGCCTTCGGCGCAAAAACCCCTAGAGCAAGTTGCAGCGGGCGAAGGCAGGGATGGGAAGACACGTGTGCCTTCGGTGGTGCACCTTCAGCGGTAGCAGTCCGGGCATGTGTAGCAGGCCCACCTGGTGCAAATTCTCCCACCCCGTTGGAAGTATTGGCAGGACATGGTGTGGAGGCCGGAGCAGAGGAAGCTGCGCGATCGAGTGCGAGAGAATCGCCAAGGATTTCTGCGGCGACAGAGATCCTGGAGACCGAAGACGACACGCCTTCGGAGGAGAAGGAAGTGGAGTCGGTGCGAGGTACACCAACCGGTGTGCTCTGCGAGCAAGTGGTACCACTACTCCGGTACCTTGATCGCAAGGCGACCAAGTACGAGGATCTCCGCCATCGTGGATCCTATGTTGAGCTGGTCAGGAATCCGACTCGTATCAAAGTAGCGACGAATCCCGAGTTGATGGCCCTGGACCAGAAGTATCGGCAACTGGAGGAGCGTTACAATTTTCTGCAGGAACAATGTACCATATCGCGGAAGCTGCAGAAGACAGTGATTAAGTTGCGAGATGAGCTGATGAGCAAGGCGCAGCGCAAAATTGAAGAGCTGCGTGCGAGTGTCGAGACGGAGATCAATTCCGAGCAAGCTCAAAACCGCATTCTGGCAGAGGAGCTCGTGCGGCAGACGCGGGCGTTAGAGAAGAGTGAGGCCACGAGGAAGGCGGACGAAGAATTACTGGGTCGACTACATTTGTAGTGCGACGAATTGAGGGCGCAGCGTGCGGAGGCGGAGTTACAATTGGCAGAGGTTGAAGGCCACAACCTGCGCGCGACACATGGCACGCGGTAGGAGTTGATTTCGTGGGTTGACCGGTGTCTAAGAGGTTATGCTCGCTGAGAGATCACGGCGCGGTAGAGAATGACGTTGCGCGAAATGGAGATACGTGCAGCAGCTTTGATGTCTGGTGACAATTGGAGTCGGCGGGGCGTGGCGAAGCGGTTGAAGTCATTCCTGTCGAGGTCGCGGGACGCCATTGCGCACCTCGAGGCAGAGGTGACCGAGGTGTTGCGGCGGCTCGGACTGCGTAGGAGAGCAAACGAGTGGACGGGTAGGGAGTTAGTGAGTAGTCGGCCTTCTCATAGGAGTCATAGCCAGTGAAGTGTAGTGTTAGTTAGTTAGGATTCTAAAGTGTATAAAGTAATTCAAGGCGTTGGCCTTGGGGTATTTTCCAGTTTCGGAAGTTCAGTTCATAACGTCGTTTTCTCTGCGCGCTTGTGTCCTTCGTTTTGTCACCGCACAAGAGGAGCTATAGCTTGTCGAAGCTACCGCATTTTATAGTTGAAGGCCTTCGACCGAATGTTCTGTGCTAGCAGATTGGCTAGTCAAGATTTAAGCAAGTTCGGACTTACACCTTGAGACAATTTTCCTTGTTTGTATTCCTTCGAGATTTTCCCCCCTTAATACCAAAGTGAAGTTTTGTTAACTTCGGAGCGAGAGTTGGTTGAATTCAAGTTGTGTGTGTTACGCTACTTCAGGCGCCTTCGGGGGTAGCCTTCGCAGTACTTCTGGGAATGACAAGTGCCTGAGAATTCAAACTCGTCAATAGACTGTTAAGTTGTAACACTGGGACTTTTCTCAACTTAGTTTCTCGGTTCGGATTTCTGTATTCTCTGCGCGTTTTGTGAGTTGAGTGTGTTGTTCACCGCGTGAGACCGCATCCAAAGTAGGAAGTCCACCCCGAATGCTCTGCACTAGCAGTGGCTAGTGACAGGGTTTAAGCAAGTTTGGAGCTGGGTTACTACCTGCAGATACTCTGAGTGTACTCTTGGGAAACTTCCTCCCCTCCCATCTTCTTCAAAAACTTCTCTAAGTTGGCTTTCAATGACTTTTACCCGATAGTACCCCACAGACAATAAAGGTCACTCATGTTCTCGTATCAACAGACGGTGCAGGTAGTGCAACTCTATCGCAGCGATAGCAACATTGGTTGTCTACTTGAGCTCTGTTGTTCATATCAAGCTCTCATCAATAATTCCATCTACCTATAGATTGAGTGCATTGCGCTCTCTTCAATCTATGAAGTAACTATAATTTCTACTTCATAATCAATAATCATATGATATCTTGGCTTCAATTGTGTATCTCCGGTTTACTTATAGCTGTTTATGAAGAGCAAATTCTCTTCATCAGGATTGCTCTAATTCTAATTCATGAACAAAGTCCATGCATAGATTGTCATATGAAACAATTGCAATGAGGAGCGCAAAGTGGAGTGTGAAGGTACTCTCGCATGATATGTGTATAGTAACATTATCTAGAATTTCACGATGATGTGACCTCAGAGGGATTTGTAGAATTTCGCAACGATGTGACCTTGGTGAGGTTTGTCGAGTAAAACTAAACTTGATGGGTCACATCAAGCAATTAGTTTCCAATGGGATTCCATCAAGTAAATAATTGCTGCAAACTATTGGTAGTGTGATCAGAACATCATACAATAATCTTGGTTATAATAGAGATTGAAAATGAGGCTCTTCACATGGGGAAATGTGAGAGTATGTCATCCTCTTCTACTTGATAAGTGATATTAACCACGTCCGGGGCAGCCAAACTTTAAGTAGCTTACCGAATTTTGTTTTAAGACCTGCTGTGATATAACTCAAGGAAACAAAAACTTAAAACACACAATTACTATACTATGCGACTTCATCACAAATAACAGTCGTTGATAGCTAGAACAAATTGAGCACGTCATCTTCACTTGCACTGCAATCGTCATACCAATTCCTCAAAGGGGGCCTTCTCTTCCAGTCAGGCTTGAAGATTTTACTGAATGGTGTATCCTCCATGAACATGGTTACCTCAAGGGTATGGACCCTTCAAAGAGTCGTGATTCATAAAAGCATCCATGGAGAACCATACCATCGCTGTGAAGTTGAAACCTTCTACAAGATAAGTATAATCCTCAGACTGATCTGCGGTTCATTCCAATTTCTGTATTCCCTTGCAGAAACTAACATGAGCTGTATGGATAACAATATCCCACTCTAGGCACTAACTCATAGATTATCACTCTATACTGCACAACCATCCTCAAAGAAGTTAGAAAACCGGCCCACAAAATGTCCCTTCCTATATCCGGAATTCAGATCCTCAGCTACTACTTGGTTAAAACTCTTTGAATCATATTTCCAAGTATGATTTGGACGATTTCTTCGTGTCCTGAATCACTTCCTTTCTCAGACTCTCTGACTGAGCATCAGTTTTTGATGCAAGAGGGAAGCTGTAGGTGTCCTCGGCGTCTTTCAACGTGACGTCCAGCTTCTGGAACTGGATTGTTGCCGACGATTTCTGAGTAGGAATAAGCGCAATCAGGTCGAACGCCAACCTATCGATGACTGCTTCCAGACTCACAAGTGCCATTCTGATAGGCTCGAAGAACGGAATCATCGTGAGGATGCCGTGCTTGCCAATCACCACATTCAGCAAGGCCTGGTGGACCTGCACGAATGTCGTGAGAGCGTCGACGACGACCTGGGCATCAGCGTCCGGAAGGGGACCTGAAGTAACTCGGTCCACCCTGACGATTCCTTCAGAAACCTTCTGAATGATAGTTGCAAATCCACTGGCGATGACCGCTCCCTGCTGAGGAGCGTTGAAGATGTTGATCTTCTGGGTTGCAACTCTGAGCTGATCCGACATATCTGTGACAGTCTTCAGTCCCTCGACGATCTTCTCTGTGGTGGCGGTGAGAGCAGCATCAGATTCAGCGGATGCCAGCGGGAAGCTGTAGGTGTCCTCGGCGTCTTTCAACGTGACGTCAAGCTTCTGGAACTGAATTGTTGCGGAGGATTTCTGAGTAGGAATTAGAGCAATCAGGTCGAACGCCAACCTGTCGATGACTGCTTCCAGACTCACAAGAGCATATCTGATGGGCTCGAAAAACGGAATCATCGTGATAATGCCGTGCTTGCCGATCACCACATTCAGCAAGGCCTGGTGGACCTGCACGAATGTCGTCAGGGCGTCGACGACGAGCTGGGCATCAGCATCCGGAAGCGGACCTGAAGTGACGCGGTCCACCCTGATGATTCCCTCAGAAACCTTCTGAATGATAGTTGCAAATCCACTGGCGATGACCGCTCCCTGCTGAGGAGCGTTGAAGATGTTGATCTTCTGGGTTGCAACTCTGAGCTGATCCGACATATCTGTGACAGTCTTCAGTCCCTCGACGATCTTCTCTGTGGTGGCGGTGAGAGCAGCATCAGATTCAGCGGATGCCAGCGGGAAGCTGTAGGTGTCCTCGGCGTCTTTCAACGTGACGTCAAGCTTCTGGAACTGAATTGTTGCGGAGGATTTCTGAGTAGGAATTAGAGCAATCAGGTCGAACGCCAACCTGTCGATGACTGCTTCCAGACTCACAAGAGCATATCTGATGGGCTCGAAAAACGGAATCATCGTGATAATGCCGTGCTTGCCGATCACCACATTCAGCAAGGCCTGGTGGACCTGCACGAATGTCGTCAGGGCGTCGACGACGAGCTGGGCATCAGCATCCGGAAGCGGACCTGAAGTGACGCGGTCCACCCTGATGATTCCCTCAGAAACCTTCTGAATGATAGTTGCAAATCCACTGGCGATGACCGCTCCCTGCTGAGGAGCGTTGAAGATGTTGATCTTCTGGGTTGCAACTCTGAGCTGATCCGACATATCTGTGACAGTCTTCAGTCCCTCGACGATCTTCTCTGTGGTGGCAGTGAGAGCAGCATCAGATTCAGCGGATGCCAGCGGGAAGCTGTAGGTGTCCTCGGCGTCTTTCAACGTGACGTCAAGCTTCTGGAACTGAATTGTTGCGGAGGATTTCTGAGTAGGAATTAGAGCGATCAGGTCGAACGCCAACCTATCGATGACAGCCTCCAGACTCACAAGTGCCATTCTGATGGGCTCGAAGAACGGAATCATCGTAAGGATGCCGTGCTTGCCGATGACGACATTGAGCAAGGCCTGGTGGACTTGTACGAATGTGGTGAGGGCGTCAACTACGAGCTGGGCATCAGCGTCCGGAAGGGGACCTGAAGTGACTCGGTCCACCCTGACGATTCCCTCAGAAACCTTCTGAATGATGACTGCAAATCCGCTGGCGATCACCGCTCCTTGCTGAGGAGCGTTGAAGATGTTGATCTTCTGGGTTGCAACTCGCAGCTGATCAGACATATCTGTGACAGTCTTCAGTCCCTCGACGATCTTCTCTGTGGTGGCAGTGAGAGCAGCATCAGATTCAGCGGATGCCAGCGGGAAGCTGTAGGTGTCCTCGGCGTCTTTCAACGTGACATCCAGCTTCTGGAACTGAATTGTTGCGGAGGATTTCTGAGTAGGAATTAGAGCAATCAGGTCGAACGCCAATCTGTCGATGACAGCTTCCAGACTCACAAGTGCCCTTCTGATGGGCTCGAAGAACGGAATCATCGTGAGGATGCCGTGCTTGCCGATCACCACATTCAGCAAGGCCTGGTGGACCTGCACGAATGTCGTCAGGGCGTCCACTACGAGTTGTGCATCAGCATCAGGAAGCGGACCTGAAGTGACTCGGTCCACCCTGACGATGCCCTCAGACACCTTCTGAATGATGGTTGCAAATCCACTGGCGATTACCGCGCCCTGCTGAGGAGCGTTGAAGATGTTGATTTTGTTGGTTGCTACACGGAGTTGGTCTGACATTTCCGTGACGGTCTTGAGCCCTTCGATGATTTTCTCTGTGGTGGCGGTGAGCGCAGCATCTGACTCAGCTGACCTGAAGGGGACGCTGTACTTGGTCAAGGTGTCTTTCAGAATGTCATGGAGGTCAGCGAATTGCTTCTCTGCTTCTCGCCTCTGGGTTGGAATGAGCGCAATCAGATCGAAGGCAAAGAGTTCGAACGCGACCTCCATGTTTACAAGCGTCATCTTGATATGATCGAAGGAGGCAATTATAGACGGGAGCTCATTCTTCTCCATGAGAACTCTTAGCATTGACTGGTGAGCTTTCACAAACTCCTTGAGAGAGTCAACAACGACCTCTGCATCAGCGTTTGGAAGTGCAGGTAATGTCTCATGGGTCATCTTTTCGATACCATGACCAACCTTTTCTGTGATGGCTGCTAGACCCTGAGCGATAATGATTCCCTGTTGGGGGGCGCTGAATATGTCGATCTTCTCGGCTGAAATCTTGAGCTTCTCAGCAGTAGTTGTGACTTCCGTAAAGCCATGCTGTATCCTCTCCGTGATGGTGGCTCCCTTGGATGAAGCCTGAGAATGGCGGAATGCCAAGGTCGTGAGGAGCAACATGATTACGGCCTTCCTCGAGAACGCCATTCTCAGATGTCTAGCTGCAAGACAAGATTCACGAAGAAGGAGAATCAGACAACAGTGTAGCAGCCAAATTCAAGTGTGTGTGATCAGGCAAGAGATCTGAAAAATGCTATCAAGAAACACCGCCAACAATTTGGTAGAATCAATTGAGTCAAACAGACGCTAAATCCTCTAGTGTCAACACTCTAAACTCATTTCTGCCAGTCTAGACTCTTGTTGTCGCTCTACATGAAAGCTGTGGAGTTGAAGCAGAAGCGATTGAGGCTGTGGTCTTCACCAGAAGCTGATGAGCTTGCCATCGTCAAGGAATGGGTGAGAGATAACTGGCTTGTTTGAATCCAATACTCACTTTCATTGCTACTTATACCCATTCGGACACGTGGGAATCTGAGGGTCGTGCATGAGATTCCATGGGAGACTGTTTGTACCTGTTTAGTAAACTTCAGAGGCTTAACGATGGAAAAACCTTCCAGTCTTCCAGGTTTCTATTTTCCAGGTCAGAATTATTTGCAATTAGTTATGAAAGTCTTATTTGTAGATCTATTATAATCTTGCATTGTCTGCAAGATTTCAACAAATTGGTTTCAAATTTGGCTTTCGATTCTCTCAAAATTTCCTCAAGGTGAGAAGCTTCTTCTAAGGCTGGGCCAATAAGACTTCAAAATTAAGTAGACTGTGTCCAGACGCTCATTAATGGCACGTAAGTGTAATTCACAAGAATCATATCTTAAATGTGATTCTTTTCATACCCACTTTCAGACCAGTTCTCTCGACATTTGAGAAGAATATATTTTTCTCATCTGCATGCACTTCTAAAAGTCAAGATCTTCGAAGTGAAGGAAAGCCTGATCTGATGAGTTGTTTTCTCAATGTGAGCTTAGGTGAATTAGGTGATGTCCTCAAACCTAGTGGAATAATGGTTTCAACAACTTGGAGATTTGGCTTCTCCGATCCCCTCAGTGACTATACTTTCCTGTGAATTCGTCGGATGAGATGTCCCCTGCAGTTTTGCAATTAGGCATTTCATACGTAGATTCTCATCACTGTATACCGTACCATACCACTACTCCACGATTTAACTTTCCAGCATAAGCATGTGCTGATGATTCTCTTCCAAATTTCGGAGTATGATCGCTCTTCGTATCGTCTCTCAATCTTCAACTCCTCAGCGTTCCACCCCTATTGTTCAACTTTTTGGACCTTGTGGTGTAAAACCGTGTCTATGCTCTACTGGTGCAGTTTTGGATAGATCTACAACTGGAATCACAGTGTCCGCATGCATCATTAAAGGCAATCTATACCGAACGCTCATGATACTTCCAGTGAATAGTAGATCGCAATAATCAAGTCGTGGGCCACATCCTCGCATCACGTTAGACAGTACATCGGCAAGGTTGTTTCTTTATCAAGTGTAGATCTCAGGCTCTAAGTTTTCCCGACAAGGTACACTACAGCCAGGGTGACATGTATTGATTCTATCACGTGATTGTCTGTGAACGAAATTGAGCAAACCGAACAAAACTGCTCCAGAACTGCTTAGCCTAAGAACAGTGAAGTTGCTCAACAATTGATGGAAGGTCAAAAACGGGGATGGGATTTTGTCTGCTCCCATCTCAAGCAGCTTTCAGTTGATTGAAACGATATCCGGTAAGTTCTGTGATAGTGAGTTCACAGATATTGACCTTTCAGATTAGTGATCTCCGTAGTCGATCACTCTGAAGTCATTATATTTTGCGTTTAATCAGTAAAGTAATCAATATATACTTGATCAGCTTTAATTTCATTCAATTGACATGCATGATAGAGATTCAAAAACATAAAAGAATCATCTAACAGTCATTCCAAACTAAATTTTATGCTCTGATATTATGTTGTTTTTAATGAGATATCTTCACAGGCAACCTCGATCTCTGCAGACTCAATGGGTTGTAGGAAAACGCAGTCCTCGTTGTCAGTAACAGGTGGGCAGACTGGCCGAGCTTCAGCATCAGTTGGCCACCGAATGTTGCTCATACTTGTCATGGCGGTTGCGAGATGCCTATAGAGAGAAAAATCTTCGTTTGAGTATCTTGTCACAAGTTCGTTATCGAGTGGACTCGTTCAGATATATAGATCTGATTGAAATAGACCTCTGTTGTTCAGTACTTGCTTGAAGTACAAATAATCGAAAGAGATTCTGAGAAAACCATGGCCACTAGGCCCATGGATTCCTCAAAGCACCAGTGCTCCCAGCTTCATTCTTTCGGCAATATTTTCTACAGATGTTTGGCCAATTTGGTGTCGACGGGTGGATCTGTTTAAAATATAAAATGTGGCAATACTGCTCCACATGCTGATCGGCCATTGGTGTGGCCCCGAGAAAGAATAACCAAATCCTCCCAGTTTGATCCCACGTACTGCTCACCAATTGGTCGAAGGTCAAGAACGGGGACGGATGGTTGTCTGTTTCTGAATCGAAGGAAGCTTTGCAATCTTTGCGACCCAGAGACGGGGGCGGTTTGTCCCAAGACCTCAAACATCGCAACTTACAAGTGTCAGTCATTTTGAATTAATCGCTCCATTGTTTAGTGTTTTTAGATCTTTCTCGATGCTCGTTCCAAGACTTTAGCAGCTGTTTTAAATGAAGCTGGAGTGCGCGCATTAAAATACATACGGTGCCAAAGAATCTGCATGTAATATGCCTTGACAGTAGCGTCACGAGAGGCTAGAGCCACGACGTCCGCATTTGGAACAATCCCAAGGCACTCAACTTCTGAGGCTGCCTTGATTTGCTCAATATCATCAAATCTTCTCGATGATCCAGCGTTAAGGACCGCGTCTTTCTCTATTCCGAATCTAAACATCACAATCTAAACAAATGCACAACCGTGACTCATTCACTAACTAACAAGGCACTGTTATCGACAAAAGTATTTGACATGTTCTGCTGATCTGAAGATGACAGGTATGAAGCAAGCAAATATCTATAACATACTTCAGACACAAACTTAAGCAGAAAAAAGATAACCTGCCCTACACAAAGGGGACATGAAAATGAAATCGCAGGGATGTTCCTGCCATATTATTCTTGTCCCTCACAAATTTTCTCAGCGTTCTGCGACTATCGAAGTTTCTTCTTGGCATGTTTCCGAGTAGTAGTCATCGCTCGATGAATGGGCATTGGTAGTAGTTGACAGTAAAGGAGGCTTTAAGACTGTACTCATTAAGTACCGTCAGGGACAGCTATATGACCTTATCCTGGAAATTAAACATAAACTCTAAAAGTTTCAGATCTGCGAGCCATTCAGAAAAAGGTTCCTGCCCTGCTATGTGACAACAAAGCACTAAAAGTTTTTTTCATTATTTATAGATAAACCGATATCCTGAAGCCTTTGCCTACATCTTGCCTACTTTTTAAATGACTTTGAAACCCATCTCGAACTCCGGATTTACCAACTCAGATTGACTTCATAATCTGTCGTACATTCTGAAGTTGGGAGTCCATTTTCTCTTGCGATCGACATAATAGTTCTAATTCTTACCCCTGTATTCTGCAATCTAGCATGAAACATCAACAAAATTTAAAATTGACTTTCTGGCGAGGATTCTTATTCAGAATTTTGGAAGAAGATAAACGCGTAATGAATGATAATGAAGATAAAAGCATGGAGACAAACACCGTGCATCACTAACTGGTCTTTTTCTGAGAAGTCAATCCCACGTTCAGCTTTGCCAAGCCACAGTGGCAAACCTTGGATCTGACCAAACGAATACAGGGGACTTCGAAGGACAATTACTGGCGCCGGGATTTCGCACTCCGCTGAGAGTCGAGCTCGAATCTTCCAAGACACATCGGAGCACGAAAGTCGCCAACTGTCCCAACAGATCCTAAGACACACCTGGGGACCAACACGGGCCCAAACCAGCTCATGTTCAAGCACGTTGGTCGGCAAATCTTGGATATCATTTAACAGCGTTTCCGCCTTCTGCTACCAGCAGACTAGGGGCTCTTCGCAATAAATTGGATTCGGATAGTGCCCGGAATAGAAACCATCAGGTTCTGCAACTATATAGTTTATTTTCGTTGAGAGGATAATGTTAGAATTAATCGTGCATTAAAACATCAGAAGTTTCCTCTTGTGAATTTTTCCGTAGTATACAAATAATTTGAAATGTGTAGAAGATAGAATTACACAGTTCTTATTGGAATAATTTGGAATCTAAAACATTTAATAAACTGATACAATCTGATGCAGTACACACAATTGTTGCAAAATTTTTTTGGGGTAAATGTCCATTATAACCTTTGAATACATCTTCATTTAACTGGATTAGAGAACCAACTCTTGAAAACGTGAGCGCAGTCTAATGAATTATTCTTTGTGATATCTTTCACTATTCTCATCTCTTCTTGTTGCCCTTACCTCCTATACTTACTCAATAACTCCTAGCAGCCAAGTGCTTTAATACTTCTAAACATCAATCATACACAGCAATGACCATCAAAGAGAGAGATAAGAATGGATGTGCCACCATGCACGTCCTTCTAACTTATATTCTATAAACTTTATCAGTAATGATAATCGTACCTAGGTTACAAGGAATTTGATCGATGGATTCTTCAAACTAAATTATTTAGAACGCCATTTAAATATAAATTTCATCATTATTTGTTGACATTACGAATGCGTAATGCGTAACTTTTGGTCTGAGAGATCAAGAACATTCAACCCATAAGTATCGATTGTTTAAATTTGGCCTTACACCTATAATTTTATCGCGCTAGTTTCATGGCTATTAAGAATTTACTTAGGTCTGTAATATTTCCATCATAGCTGAAAAGATCATACTCGCCTACGCAGGATAAAGCCTAGGCATTGGGAAATACCTTAACATATTTCGTTTTTTTGTTGCTTGAGCGTAATTGGATCTTTGGCAACTTCGTGTCCCCGGGTTTTTACCCACTTTAATTGTGGTCCTCATTATGTTTCCATGCGTGGTTCATAGCCGGTTTTGGTGGGTTTCTTCACTGGGATTGCTTTTCATTAGTTAAATTAATTAAAGTAATTTCCTTAAGCATTTGAAGTATTTAATATATGATATTGTATAGATTGCATCCCATAAGAAAATATGTAAGTTAGATTTTCACATTGAAGTTATCTCAGTCTCATGTTTTGAATAATATAATAAACGAAAAATATTATTTCATTGTGATGATATCTAATGTAGTATATTTGGGTTCATCAAGTGGATAGTGTATTACTATATTTAATCTTTGCATTTTCTCTATCTCTTGGATATTATTCCTTATTATATTGATCTTCCTAGATACATGTGTGTGATCAATTTCATGATGTAAATTTTAAGCTATTCTTACTTAGCGCGGTTAAACCGTGTAAGGATCACAAATATACTCTAAGAAGGCAAGATATCCATTTGACGAAAGTACATATTTGGGACCTAAACTGCACTTCAAGAGGTACATCGAAGGGACGTAGACCTGGATTAAAAGCAACACCGGAGCAGTAGAGAAGAGGAATGAGACAATGGGAACAAAAGACAACGGCAGGGACGACGCCTGAGAGATTCGAACTCTCGCGGGGAGACCCCATGTACTTAGCAGGCACACGCCTTAACCACTCGGCCAAAGCGTCCCTCGATGATGAATTGATTGATAACACACGATATATATTTATATATCGACAGAAATTTGCAATGAAAGGTCAACAGTAAGGGGATGGAGGCTCTCACTGCCACCAGGCTATTAAAACAATTACTTGGTACGAAAATAGGCTCTTTTTCACTTTATTAAAAACGTGACCAGGTTTAGAAACATAGGTATATGCAACTTCAATGCCAGAAGTACAAAGAAGTGAAATATGTGCATACCACTTCTCTTGAAGACCTTGGCCAATGTTGTTATACACCACCCGAACAAGAGTATATGAAATCACGTGGTCATAACCTTTGATATGTCCAGGATAATGATCACCATGTCTTAAATAATTGATTGATAAAGAATGTTGGCACATCCTAGATACATAAAACGATGGCGACAGGGAAGAAGGAAAGAACAGTAGGTAACATGGGCTAAGCTAAACCATTTCGTGATGAGATAAAATTAACATGAAATACTGAATATGACGGCTCACACCGCTTCGCCAGTGATTTAAAATTAGTTGTCATGTAATCATGTTTTTGCCTACCACTATTCATCCATTCTTTCGACTGAAAATTTTTCAAAAAATACTTTAGAGAAATTCAATCGTTTTTTAAATGAATTCTTTGAGATTATTCGTTATTCTCAATCTGTAAACTTTAGCTTTTTACACATCTTTGTGAATCATGACATTATTTTACGAAAAAATACTGTAAAAAATCGAAAAAATAGAAAAAAAAATATTTCTAATATATTATGTGCGTCTAAACATTGCAAGAATGTGAACATATTATCAATAAAATTAATTTTATAAATTCAAATATAATGTCCGCAAAGTATATATCCAATCTTGAAATTTAATTTTGGTCTTGTATGGAGAGAAAATTGGTGTGAAGAAGTATTGAGTGCTCTAAAAAAATCTTTTCTTTTTTTATATTATACAAGACTATTTTTTTATTTTTCAAATCCGAAAACTATTGATCTTAGTTAAATAAAAAAATAAAGATGACGTATTATCGCTCAAAAAGTAATGAATTATTTTACTGTGCACAAGTCGTGGCTCGATCTTACCTCTCTGAACCTGCAGAGTCCGTGGTTTCGACCTTCTCAGCTTTCACTCCAGTATAGAGTCCTGGAGTTGAAGCACTTAGGACTGATCTGGTGGGAGGAGAACTTGGCTACCTGGAGAACCTGCAATGGGAAACTGCCCTGGTTTGCATACATCTGGTCAGGGTTTACGGTTAGTTTAGGATTGAAACCTAAGCTCGTTGAACCCTTAAGCACAGCACAACGACAACTAAGAGCTCTTCCGGGTTTTGTTACAACCGTATATGTTGCCCCTAAAATCCAACGAGACGCAACGAGATAAGTGCTCAGAAGACAGGGCTAATTATTCGCGGTCGTACCCTGAGCCTTCTTGTTTGGGTTCAGCCTCAGCGACGCTTAATGGGCATTTCATGCTCGTGACAAGGTTCATGCAGCTTGCTCATGAGCCACTGAGTCATTTGGCTCAACCAATTCCATCCAACGCTGTGGCCAAAAATAGTTGCCAAATGTATATTCCACCTAAAAGTTACCTTTTGCTTCTTCAGCTAGAACATCTCCTTTTTGATCTAAGAGCTGATCTGCAGACCGATTTGCTCAGTTCCATCTCTAGTGCATAGTATGTGCATTGAATTTGTAGAGTTCACTACTACTGCCCACTTTCGACCAGCCAGCGAAGACACAGGTGACCTCGTCAGAAGGCGAGTTCACGCAGAATCGCAGAAGGACGGTTCTGTACAATGACTCGAAAGACCTCAACATCACCTGCATGTGAAACTCAGAGGGATTGTAGAATCTCCGCATTGTTCACATGGCAGTGAATCAATCATTCCTTCTGCGCATACTCACTTCTTACCTTCTGATGATATAGACCGTGACACACTTGCTAGAACTTCTGTCGATGTTATGATGAGTCTTTGGGAGCTTGCGAAAACACTCCTGCAGCAGTATCGACAATTGCCCTGAAGCCCTGAGCGAACAAATTGTTTCCTACCACATTTTTCCGATGTACGATGAGCTCGACGGCTCTGCAATTGCATTATTGAAATTGAAGCCTTCATATTTCTTGAGTTCTCAGTCAATCAATCAAAAAGCTTCTCGAAACAAAGTGTGCCAATGCCCGAAATGTCTTCACTTAGTTGTTGTCAGCTGAGATTGCACTCATGCTCGGGTAGATGACTGAAGGAGCAATCTGAACAGCTTTTCCAAGTGTAGAATATCATAAAAGCCTCCCATGAATCATTATCATCCCTATGCATCTTCTGCTCAAAATGGTCTAACTTAATTAACTCACTTACCGCTCATGCATCCAATGCCTAGTATACTATCCACTCGGTTCACCGAAGAGGACCAAATTTATATATCCGACAGCACAGTACGTTCAAAACTTTCACCACTCTGAAGAACAGAACGATCGGCGACCTTCTGATCGTTCTTCCTTCACAATGTGGATATGGGAGTGGGTGCAGATCGACGACAAAGGATCTACGAGATCGAATCGATGGCGAGTCATGTTCAACTGCAGCGAACGATCGATCGAACTCGAGAAGTCTAGTATTCCTCGCCCTCATCTTCGCCATCGCCTTCGGCAGATTCGGCTCCCACCTCCTCGTAATCCTTCTCAAGAGCTGCCAGATCCTCACGAGCTTCGGAGAATTCTCCCTCCTCCATTCCCTCTCCGACGTACCAGTGGACGAACGCACGCTTGGCGTACATGAGATCGAACTTGTGATCAAGACGGGAGAACACTTCTGCTACACTGGTGGTGTTGGAGATCATACACACCGCTCGCTGCACTTTGGCCAGATCTCCTCCTGGAACCACGGTCGGAGGCTGGTAGTTGATGCCGACCTTGAATCCTGTGGGGCACCAATCCACAAACTGGATCGTCCGCTTGGTCTTGATGGTGGCCACCGAGGCGTTCACGTCCTTGGGGACGACGTCACCTCTGTACATCATACAACAAGCCATGTACTTACCGTGACGAGGGTCGCACTTGGCCATCATGGCTGAAGGCTCGAAGGTGCTGTTGGTGATTTCTGCCACCGACAGCTGCTCGTGGTAAGCCTTCTCCGCCGAAATAACTGGAGCGTAGGACGACAGCATGAAGTGAATTCGTGGATATGGCACCAAGTTGGTTTGGAACTCGGTGATATCCACGTTCAGTGCTCCGTCAAATCGCAGTGATGCAGTCAGCGACGAGATCACCTGCAACGCCATGCAAGACGCCAGAGAAGAACCACAAGTGAGATACCGAGCTTCTTTCCATGCAAAAGTTGCTCTGCAAGGCCCTTCCCGTTCAATATACAATCGAGAATCATGCACGCTTTCTTTCAAAGCGATCGGATCAAATCACGAGATGTAGTCAACAAGGTCGGCAGTCTGCACATACTTAAGGAGATTCATACTGCTAAACTGGAATGCGATGGAGCAAGACAGTCAACGGACAATAAGCAGTTCTTTCAGTTCGGTACAGTCGCAATAGATCAGATTCTCGGAAAAAGTGTCTGGACGATCCGTGAAAGAGATGTCAAAGTCTGAGAAGATCTTCGAGGACGAAACTGTCAGTACAATGAAATATCCCCTAATCGATCCACTTCAGGCCTATTCAGAATTACTGCATCGTAAGTTTTATAATTAGTCTGTCATAACGAACATGAGAGATGAACATTGTGGACATGACATGTGGACGATACATGCCTTCCTCCACTTTTCAATGCTCATAAAAAGGCTCGAGTCTTCTTCCTCTTACGTTCAGTTTCTTGAGAATGATAGTCTCGTCGACGTTACGACGTCACAGGCATGAGTCCCATGATATAAAAGCAAGACGATAGAAACAAATAACGCCAAATTCGCATCCTGGAAGTGGCTCCGGGAGCTAAAGTACACGACTCTGCTTTTGTCGATTTCAAATCGCAAAGGCTATGAACACGATCAAAATGAGCAACTGTCACAGTAGATTCAGTTGAATCGCTTTGGGAGGATAGATCAAATTATGCTCCAGACAGATTTAAAAATGGAGCAGTAAATGCGTAAATGCCTTGTCTGATCGGCGAAAATCCATCTGCTTGTCGCAAGCAGTTATTTGTGATTGCAATGTCTTCTTCGTCAAAGCATATCAATCTGTGATCGAGGAGGATACCCGATCGGAGGTAGTAAAGATTTACCAAGAGTTCTGGACACTAGGACACACCTGTCAGCAAAATGGTTTTCGCAAAGTATGAATCTTTACTCGATTCAAAGATTTCAAGTCAAATCTTTAGATGCGCTAAGCGTCAAGATTGCGGATTTATGTCGTACCTTACACGGAATCTTTGTAAGAGTTTGCAGTACTGAGTCGCATTGTAATCAAAGTCAGAATTTACATTTTCTTACCTCGTGGAAGGCTGTGAATAGGTTTCAAAACTTTATTTTAGTCTTCAATTTATCTGATAAATCTTCGTGTTCACGAAAGCGATGACCATTCAAGTTGCAAAAAATAATGAAGTGCATATCAGTTGATGTTTTGAGCGGTTCAATCACAGGGTCAGGTCAGAGTACTTCGCGCAGGTGTTATGTAATGCAGCCAGAAGTTATAGGGAAAAGCATGGAGTGTTCGCCCCCTCAGCCCCGGACTGAGACCAGATTCCGCCTGAGAGCGGCCGATTACCTTAGCTATCATTCAACAGTCGAATTTATAGCTGAATAATGAATTGGGATCTCAAACTTTGTGAGGATGAAGTTTATTGGGCCTGAGGGCCCAGAAATATCCCCCAAAGAAGACGTGAACCGGGCAACACCAAGAATAGCAGAAATTTGTATTTTATAGACTGCAGCATTATACTCTATATCGCCAGACTGGGATTGTGATCTAGGATTGTGCATATTGCGGTCGAAATCCTTCAAGTTTTCGAAACGAGGCAATGGATATCCCCAGTTTGTGAAGCAAACACCATTTGTTGCAGTCGTTCGAGGGAACAATCGTTCTTTTATCCAAGTTCCAGTGTCTTCAGTTTGCTGGATGGATGTGCTTACAAGAGTAATTCCTGTCTCTATCCAACTGCTACGTACTCACTTCGCTCATATGTTTTAAGGAGGAATGGTATCCCCACACGAGCACTACACACTAGATATTGATATCTGATTCTGCTGCTGATAAGTGAGTCTACTGTGGTACTCATGTGAGCTTCGTGAATCTGATTCATCCCTAAACCCTAAACCCTAAAGACCTTAAGGGGAAGCGCTCAATCGCAACCGATACATGTGTATATCCAAGGACTAAAACTGCTAACAAACAAATTTAGGTCCATCACAGGCCTTCATATCTTTGTTCCTCTCCGTGTGCATGTGCGATCTGGTTACAGTAGATTTTTCTATTCTTTGGACTAAATGTCAGATTGTCACACTGTTTATCAGCGTTTCACACGTTCTCTTCCAGTAGTACATACTCTGACTTGAGGAACGAAAAAGAATCGTAGGAGGTGTTTGGTGAATTAATAGAGATGAACAGGGCTTCTTTGAAGTTTATGTGTGATCATGAGCTTGATCATAGCTCTGATCCTTTCATTTTACTGCAGTTGAACATGTAGGGTAGTGGGTGGTCTGTCAATTGCAGGGTTGGGCAGGATTCACATTTGTTTATTGTGTTTTCAGGTTTTGACCTTCGTTCACAAAGGAATTGGATATGGATGGTGGGCTGTTAGTTGGAATGGAGGGTGGGTAGCGGAGGATGAGATTGCAAAAGTGAGATCATTTGAAGTTTGCACTCAAAAGAAACAACAGAAGCAGTGATGGACAGGTGGCATGTCCACCTGGTAAATCAACTCAAGAGAAACAACCACCTCATTTCACACAACCAACCAAAACCAGATGAACGAGGATGATTAGATTCCTCAGATCCTGAACAGAAGAGCTAACTTTCAACTTGGGAGTCCACAAATTTTCTCACTATCTCGAGTCCTGAGTTCCGTCGTTGGAGAAACACTTCTTTCGGCGAATGCAAGTTACGCAGAACTTGGGCATTCGATCGATTCTCACTAACCAGTTCTTACAAGATTAACATACATGGAGATAATCCAGCGGAACACCTCCTCCACATTCTTCAAATAATGTGCTGGAGATCGGGCCCGCTGGTTTTGAGACCGAATTTACTCATTTCTCTCTCCCTCACCTTCTCTGCCAACGAGGTTGGCGAGAACTTCTCAAAACTGCTGCTAATGCCTGCTGCCTCTCTCTCTCTCTCTCTCTCTCTCTCTCTCTCTCTCTCTCTCTCTCTCTCTCTCTCTCTCTCGCGAGTGATCGGAGTGTACATAGTTTACAATCCTCGGGGCGAAGGAGAGCACATTAATACTCTTCGCCTTCATCTTCACCGTCACCTTCGGCCGATTCAGCACCGACTTCTTCATAATCCTTCTCGAGTGCAGCCAAATCCTCACGAGCTTCGGAGAATTCTCCCTCCTCCATTCCCTCTCCGACGTACCAGTGTACGAAGGCTCGCTTAGCGTACATGAGATCGAACTTGTGATCGAGTCTAGAGAACACTTCGGCGACGCTGGTGGTATTCGAGATCATACACACGGCTCGCTGCACTTTGGCGAGATCTCCTCCAGGGACGACAGTCGGCGGCTGGTAGTTAATCCCGCACTTGAATCCAGTGGGGCACCAGTCGACGAACTGAATTGTGCGCTTGGTCTTAATGGTGGCGACCGAAGCGTTGACGTCCTTAGGGACGACATCGCCTCGGTACATCATACAGCAAGCCATGTACTTGCCGTGGCGAGGATCGCACTTAGCCATCATGGACGACGGCTCGAAAGCGCTGTTGGTGATCTCGGCCACGGACAGCTGCTCATGGTACGCCTTTTCAGCCGAGATGACAGGAGCGTACGACGAGAGCATGAAGTGGATGCGCGGATACGGGACTAGATTCGTCTGGAACTCCGTGATGTCGACGTTCAGCGCGCCATCGAACCGCAACGATGCTGTCAGTGACGAGATTACCTGCAGAGCAAGACAATTGACGTGCCAAGGTCGAGATGTTGGGAGACCAGCGATTTCTCTGACCTACACTTCGAAACGATGCCACAAAAATTGAACCTACCCCTGCAGATAACCATTACTGCTACCTGCTCGCAAACTTTGCACACACTAGGAATCCATTCCAGTGTTGAAAAGCTGCTCATGAGATGAGATTAGTCGCATGATTCACAGGGTACCGACGACGATGACTTCTGAAGTTAGACCTTTCACTCAATGCAGTCCCACAGGTACCTACCTAGTGAAGTGCCAGCAGTCAGAAGTGTTCAAAAGATGGTCAGTGCAGCAGACCAATACATGCAGCGTTCAAGCGAAAAGTAATAGCAGTCCAATCGAGTGCAAAGTAAATATGCAAGAATGACCACGCCTTCAGTGACAACCGTGCTTACCTCCTTACAGAGACGACGCTTCGATACCATTCCTCGACAAGCTATTTCAATATTATCGACTCCTGTTCGATGAAATCTCTATCTAAATTCAGATTTAGCGCGTTCCATAAATCAATGCATGTGTTGTGGAGATCCGGAAAAGCAATGGAAGAATTTACTGAAACCATGGGCAGTCCAAGCCCATGGTACGAAATGTGAAGGAAATCACGCATCGTTAAGATTCTATACGAACCTTTTTCAGGTACATAGACTTCCTTAGATGGTTCGGATCTATTTGCGCCATGCAAGGGAGATCGATCTGTGGCCCTTTAGAATATGACAGGTCGATAGAATTGGCTAGAGTGGAAGGCTGACAACTGATGAATTAAGTGGGGCACTTGCTGGATGGTGCATTTGAAGGCGGTGTCGACGTCCTAAGGGACGACATCATCTCCGAACATCATGCAACCAGCGTCATACTTGCCGTGGCGCTGATCGCACTTCGCCATCTTCGAAGAATGCTTGAAGTAGCAGACGGATGTCTGGGACGTCAAGGCTTCTCGTCCAAAGTTTGAACGGATTAGGATAAGACGAAAGGATCTGCCTGAAAGTGATAGGATTCGACGGTATGGTGCCAAATTTCTCTGGTGCTACCATATATCCACATTCAATGCCCGTGCAAGTTTGCAGGTTCTAGGAACCCTGAGCTTCTGACTCGACTACCGTAGTCAAGCTACGATCGACAAAGTTCAGGGCAGGATAGGACAATGTTCCAGTCAAAAGAACTAACTAAATGTTCGAAGTTTAGAGCAAAGACCTGAGGTTGTGAACAGAGTCCAGAGTTCAGACAACAGATGATTATTAAGTGGAATTTCTGGAAGTAGGGTAGGTTCTTCAGCAGATTTGATGGTTCTTGGTGATCTTGATGAACTACCTGGGCTGTAAGAAGGTGTAACTTGATGAATGGAACCCGGACTTGCTTCAAGACAGACAAATAGTAGAAAATCAAGAAGAGAGCACACGGTAAAGAGTCATCTTGCGCATTCTCTCGTACAAGTTGACATCTTATGGAATGGTCTTTTGAATGGCTCAGGGTGTGTTCGTTTCGAAGTTCTCAACTGCAGCCTTGTAACAAAACCACAGTGATCCTTAGGCATAGCAACAGTCACTGGACTCAGCCGGATGACAACTACGGGAGGGGATTGGGAAGATGCACACGGCTCGTTCTGAGACATGAGCGGTCAGAAAAGATATTTAACCGAAAACCATGAAAGTTCGCGTCTGCTCTTATTAAACTCAACTCGCCAAATATTGGGCACGTTCGAGATGAACAATAGCAGAACCATGGATTGCTAAAATGGGTCAATGGTGTATGCCTTGTGCATCATGTTCTGAATCTTTCGCCTCGAGACGAACAGCAACAGGTTCCCACTTCAAGAAAGTCCATACAGGAAAAGGTTCTTTCATCGACAGGTCTCAATAAAGATAGAAGGGCAGTGGGTCAGCAGTCTGACACTCTTCGGAAGATTTCAGAATTCTGAGTTTCCTCTGGAGTCCGATAGACATGCATAGGTGCACAGGGTTCGGGAAATGGAGGGGAGGTCTGAATCAGATGTAGATTGATGGTTAGATAAGTAATTTACTCGTGCAATTGCTGGCGTAAGTATCTCAATTTAGTGCAGTTACTCGTCAATCACTCGTATAGACTCGATTCATGAAGCGAGCACACGTCGACGTACCTGTGAAATCAGTCTGTTCAAATTGGTGTAAGTTGGTCGTTCAATATCCAAAGAGCGGCGGCAGATATCGTAGATGGCTTCGTTGTCGAGCATGACGGCCACATCAGTGTGCTCGAGCAACGAGTGGGTCGACAGCACGCTGTTGTACGGCTCCACGACGGCTGTCGACACCTGAGGCGATGGGTACACGGTGAATCCCAACTTGGACTTCTTTCCATAATCCACCGACAGACGCTCCAAAAGCAGAGATCCAAGACCGGAGCCAGTGCCTCCGCCCACGGCATGGAACACCAGGAATCCTTGCAGACCCGTGCAGTTGTCGGCGAGTTTCCTGATGCGGTCCAAGCACAGGTCGACAATTTCCTTTCCAACTGCGCGCATCGCCAACAAAGGTCAGTACATTTCCCCCGTCGCACGAGGTACCGCTATCAGTCAGTTCTGAATTCAACTGCCATTGACATTAACTGTCAGTTCCACATTCATTTGTATCAGCTGATCTCGACGAACAGCCGGCACTGCAGAAAGGGGCATGGAACTTACTGGTGTAATGGCCTCGAGCGAAGTTGTTGGCCGCATCCTCCTTGCCGGAAATCAGCTGCTCGGGGTGAAACAATTGACGGTAAGTTCCAGTCCGAACCTCGTCGATCACAGTGGGCTCCAGGTCCAGGAACACAGCGCGAGGCACATGCTTCCCGGCTCCCGTCTCACTGAAGAAGGTGTTGAAGGCATCGTCTCCTCCTCCTACCGTCTTGTCACTGGGCATCTGCCCATCGGGCTGCGCGTACCAAATCACAACGTGGTCCAATCGTCAGACGTGATTCATCAATCGAGACGATTTCAGTAGAGCTATCAGATAGAAGGGATGCATCAAATTCTGATAGTATTTCCAACTCCAACATGAAGCCGCAGCCCAGGAAACGGAACGAGATGGATGAGTGAAATTCATCCTGTTTGCCACGCGAGATCAAAACGTGGATCGCACAAATCGTGCTTGCACTTCAGAATCTTTGAAAATCGACAACCGGTCTGATCGGGGAGGTCATGATGGTTCGAAATCGGTGCAATTTTGTGTTCCATGTCAAGGGCCACAGAGGCTAAACTGAGAACAGGAACGAAGAAAACGACACGAGGCTGTCACCGAGAAAGAGCAGATTTGTAACATTAAATTGCAGCACAGTGTCCCGAATGAGACAGGATTCGCTTAATATTATATTACAGACAGTCACTAGGCGACATCACTTTCTCGTTTCCAGTGTGCGGTGAGACAGCGTTGCATGTGTTCGAGATCGACATCGACGTAGGAATCAGAATCGGGATCGTGCTGAGGTCCCGCACAGACCTGAATTCCATGCTCGAGGCAGTAAAGCTCCCAGCAAGCATTGCCGACTTGGATGCCCGCCTGACCGATGTGGATGGAAATGCACTCTCTCATGGTGGCTGCTGGACGCCGGCGAACGCAGGATGACGAGAGATAGAGAAGGAGAGCGGAAACGAGAGAGAGGCGCGACGAAAACGTTACGATGACGAGTTCAGCGATCCTCGTGGCTCTGAGCTTCTGGGCACTGCCATATAAGCGCCGGCCACGGGACTGACGGGACCGAGGATTCGGCGGCACCAGAGATCGATGGGGGAGTGCTACGGACAGTTAGTTACTTCTGGACCCGCGCTTGCTCGCTCGCCGCCCAGCAGCCTCCGTCAGCTGACCAATCGTTCCGCACCTCCGGCCTCATACTACCCCCCAACTGCCATAACGGTATTTCCAGTCCACTATTTCCATTTCATCTCGAACCGACTGTTTGTTTGTTGACTCCCCACATATACCTTCCAAAATAACCCTCCTAATTTCATACCACTGCCCAGTGGTCTGATTAGAAGCATTCTAAATGTGCATGCAGTTTTCAAGTTCTTATGCACATTGTGGGTTTAACCCACATTCTCGAATCTGGTAGATCTAAGACTTTTTGTGTCGTATCAATTCCATGAAATTATTTATTTTATTTTAAATTACATCCCAATTCTGTTCAATGTGAAATCTTACGATCATTATATCTTCCGAATAAAATTTCTCTCCATGAAAAAAGTGACCTGAAATCGCTTTCAAAACTAGTCAAAATTGCACATCTAATCCAGCTATCCACTCACAAAGTCGAGGTGGAAATTTTTGAGATCTACATTATGTTTATTTCATTTTGAAATAATTCAGTTGATTAAGATCGCAAGATGTATTCAATTAAGTAATAATCAGTTTATTTTATTTGGATGATAGAAAAATTCTCAAGAGGATACGTAGAATATCTTGTTATATGACACTAATCATTTTACCATGCAATCATTGCTAAACAATAAAACTTTGTAATATTGTTATCTAGTCTACATCTTTTCTCATATTGATGTTTTACAATCTAAATACTAAATTTGATTTCTTTTCTTGAATTTATTCTCGTTCATTGAACCTACATTTATCTCATTCTACACCTTCTTATTTTCTTCCATACATCTGCTTTTTGTATAAAGTGGCTCCCAAATTAACTAACTACAACTCCAGCTAGATTTTGAGCTTTAACGTTGAATGCAACATCTTAGGGCTGCTCCCAAATCTATACGATTATCATTTTTTCCTGATTACAACCTCCGTGGAGGCATTCAGAAACATTCAATTATAATCTATTCCAGTTTGTCTATGCTGATACTAAGTATGCTCTATAAGTTTGCATCATTTGCCACTATATGCTAAATCTACCTCCTATTCCTAAGAGTTGTTTACCTTAACCCTACAAAATTTCACTGAAACTAAATCTTTAAAGTCAAAAGTTCAGTTAGAAAGTAAACTTTAAGTGTGGGGACATGTATTAAAAATGAGTCGTCAATACTCAATTATCGCGTCAGTATTTCTTTTGACATGCCCGCTCGATGACCTTGTTACAAGAAGTCTTATTATATATCTTTTTTAAGATAGTTGAAATAGTAAGATTATCATTTCAGCATATGGAGATGATATTACATTGATAAATTGAAGCTTTAAAAATTTGGAATATTAGGTTGGAGTCAAATGAAGAGCAACATGTAGATATATAGATGAACAAGATGTATAGTGACCTCAAATATTATATATGTATAGTGACCTCAAATATTTCTAGAATATATTCATTTAATCACATGTTATCTACTCTAAATTACATTTGTGTAATGAAGATAACATGCTATTAAGTTAAATATATATCTATCAAGCTATCGGTTGCTCTTAATCACATGTATAAGTGAAATGTGTTTTACCTTAACATCATCTATTTTTATTTTTATTTTTTTAATCAAACGATTTTAAAGCCCATCATATTTGAAAATTCCAAATACTCAACTTACGAAATCTAATAGGCGTGTTTATTTATCTAAAATTACAAATGTTGGTTTTTATCATGAAATGCATACAAGATTGCACTATGAAAGAACACTTAGTGTTTACTCACAACACATCTTACCTTGGGAATCCAAGATACGAAATATTCACTTTCATATTATTTCGATAATACCTGCTTGATGATTTATTCATAGTTTACTTTTAAGATTTAATATCAACCAGAAAAAAAGAGAAAATAGTGTTCTTATATAAAGTATACAACCTTTGGGTTGTTATACAAGACTCTTGTGTTACTTTTAAACGAAAACAAATCTAATTTACGCTTACTGATAATCCATCATGATAACAAGTATAATGATTGAAAAATTTTCTAAGTTTTTCTGTAAAAGAGCTAATGAGATAGGAAATGAGATTAGATGTTCTCCAACGTCTTCGGATATGTATGTACGCCAAATCAGGATTTGGCGCCAAATCCTGATTGATACGACGCTTCCGACAACTTACGTGAAAACCTGGGTACATTATTATTTTGAACCATGGTTCATCCAAGAAGACACCGGTTGCAGAAGCGGGAAATCATTTTCGTTTAGAGGTAACGAAGACGGGGGGCCGATTGACTGTGCGTATGTAGGGGATCCATGAAGACTAGAACTTAGCGAAGCCCACTGTTACCAAAAGCATGGCAATAGACAGACTCGGCCCTATAACGAGTGATGTTCTGCGTTTAAGAACATTTGACAACAGGCGAGCGATACCGAGAGTTTCAATATATGTGAAAATATGCTACAATGGAAAAATTGAGTTCCAAATATATACAATGTAACCAAATGATTTGGCTTTCTTGGACTTCGGCTATCTCGACCTAGAGTTCAACTCAGGCCCATCAGGAACTGAGAAAGAACCATATGTAAGTAAACCATCTCATGCATTTCTAGGTCGCAGAAGTCTAGAACTAAAGCATATGGATGCAAAATTGGATGTGATTTTATCTCCTTTCCTAACTAAGAGCTTCACGTAGAAGCCAATGGATTTGTGTGCAAGCCAGGAGTGATGTGTATCCTACCTCATGTATATCCAAAGAAACAGGTGATCTCATTTTACATACAATTGCCGTCGAGACCCCCACGGTGTTCTAAGTCCGCATGCCTTCTAGACAAAGTTGTTGCAACCAGGGACTACTTTCCGCTTCTTCAAGAAATGCGGTTTTGAGCTTCGCTACCTCCTCCATAGCTACCTCTGCTGACATCCGATCCAGTGGAAGTGCAGCAAAATCTAGTAAAAATTGACGTGCCCTGTCTTTACCCCTGGAAATGTCATCTGGACCAATGACGCGCTTACGTTTGGCACCAACCTGCTCACATAACCGGTATGAATGTCAGCTGGACTTTTCGAAGATCACCAGTTCATTTTGGGCATGATCTTGTGGTGAGACTCAGATTTTCCTCAACTAGGTAAATGGACATACATTCTACTCAGACATTGACAACAACTGTTTCCGGAGCTTCAGTGTAGGTTCGATAACAAAGAATGTGACAAGAGTATGCGACATTCTTTAGAAAGTTGAAATTTACCTCCTCTCGTTGCTTTGTGATTATGTCAAGGCCAGAGGGAGAGAAATCTTCCAGCTCCGCAGCTTTCTCCCGTGCAAGTTGCACTACGTCAGGTGGAAAATGTGCGAACTCTGCTACATGAATACCAAAACTTTGATCGCAGGGACCTTCTTCCACCTGTGGTTGCATCAGGATGTGAGAACTCCGATATTACTTCGTTTACTGGGGAATGATATACATAGCCACAAGTCAAAGAAGGGGAATGTCAAGATCAATGGCAATTAAAATGGCACAGCTGTCAAGTCCCTTACTTTATAGAGCATTGCAAGCTTTCGAGACTTATCGTCTATGTGTGCACTGACATGGTAGTTGGCTATGCCAACAAGAGGCCCTCTAGCGGGACCATGAACTAGAGGTCCTTCACGGCTGGCCAGAGCAGTCAATTCATGAAAGTGGGTAGCAAAAAGAGCTGGAGCTCGAATGACCTCCACTAGATACTCACAAATTGCCCAAGCCAATCCTGCAGACCACCACATCCTCTTCAGTCGCCAGATCGAGAGCATTATCTCACCATTTTGCACTAATCAAGAGTAGTGTTACTACCCACGAATCTATTCCCAGTAGTTGGTGAAAACAACCCACTCCATACACAAATACTTTTCAGGTGGCCCTGCTAAATCTGAGTCTAGGCAATAGCAGCCTCCTTCACTATGATGTTCTATGCTTCGACCTTCCTCCAACCTTGGCTCTCCGCTTTGAGTCTCTAAGAATTGACAAACATCAACTGGAAAACGAAACAGAATTTAGAACAAAGGGATCCTACCAAAGCCATCATAAGTTGATGTTCCACGCCCAAGCTCGTCAATGATGATAAGAGACCTCTCTGTTGCTGACTTCAAGATACTGGCAGTCTCCAACATCTCGGCCATAAACGTGGAAACACCACGAAGCTGTACACAATTTTTTGCTGGACAGTCAAAACGCTGCAAATCAACCAGTTCTCGGATATGCTCGATGGCCAAACCAGCAAACGACACTGTAATACCACATGGTAGCTACTCTTCTCTGCGACATGTACAGATGTTCATGGTGAATCATCACGTAATTTAAACTCAAAATCTTTGAGCTCTACTAGTCGCAGAGGAGGGTAGCTACCACGCCAAAAGAGATGTCCAACCGCCATTCTTTCAACTCTATCTCCACAGATAACTCAGAGGCTCATATAAACGTTCGGAGTGACTAAAGTTGAATTGCCTTAAAACTTCCAAGGGTAGCCATACAACTAAGATTTGGTACAAACAGACGACAGCAGTCTAAAGTGAGTTCATTTGATTACTTATTTATTTACTTATTTATGTATATTGTCTGTATTATTTATGCACCCAAGCCTTCTGAAACTAGGTAGCTGAATAGCTATCAGGCGGAGTTTGCATACCTGACAGTCTCCAGCTCCAACACGAGCAAAAATACAATCGCGTACGCTGATATCGGCCCGATCACAGGGTACGAAGGAACCCACTTGCGCCATCAGCACGTTTACCCCGACCTGCAGCATCGAAATATCATAAAAAGTTGTTCATATCATGCCAAACACATATGAAAAACTGTCCTGACATTCCCTTCATTCAAACTTCTAACTGGAGCTCACAAGAGCGAACTTTATAATATATTTCACAAGTGGGAGTACTCATGATTTCCCGTCAAAGTAAGAAATGGTCGTCCAAAACACGTCAGGAATGACAAACAATGGAGAGATGTAGTAAGGAGACTGCTGGTCAAACCTGGCGAATGAAAGTTGACTTCCCTCCCATGTTTGGACCGGTGATGATCTGAAACCAACTTTTACCTCTCACCTGCGACCATGACCACAAGAAAACTGTAAATGTGCTACTCATAAAAATAAATCAGCCCAGAGTTCCTGGCTCTACTAGCCAACAGTTCTCAACTGCAAGAGAGATCCTGCTGATGGGCCAGGAAGTTAACACAGAAGGGTCGCCCACACGATGTAAACCTCTCCTCATATCCATCTAATCCTTTCAATAAAAGTAATCAAGACAAACCCCTAACTTGATTTGCAGCCGGCTGGAATGGATCTTAAGATAGAAGTACCAGGCAGCAGTCATTTGGAATGAAGTTCACATCATCCTGCGCCTCCACGCAAGGATGTCGGCTCCCTTCCAATATTAGATCTCCCTCATCCTGCATATGCAGTTTAACAAGATAAGCACTGATTTCAACGTACAATGCACTCCGCTGATCACTGAGCACAATGACATCCCAAGGAATCGGATACAGCAACTCCTATACTTATTCAGTAAGTTTCTGATTACAGTGTGTTAGCACTCAAAGACTCAATTATAAAGAATTTTTAGCTTTTTGGATAATAACTGAGTACAACCGAACACTTCTTTCCGATTTAAGAAAGTAGGTGATGAAATGAGATCAAAGTCCAGAGACAAATATAGAGGACTAATGAGATTCACGAAGTAGGGAGGTACATACCCCAGGTGTCATAGTCGGTCTCACGTAAGGTGAAGGACTGGATGCAGCTAGGTCTGCGAAACCTACTAAGACATCCATGTCTGCCAAGAGAAGGGCCACTCCCTCGAAAACCTGGAAGTCAAAGAGGAAATAGATTTATCCATCTAGGAAAGATCGGCAGCTAAAAGAATGCTGGTGTATAAGAGGATTCATGAAAGCAGACGTTAAAAGCAAAAATTGATAAAGTCCTTGTTAGAGTGCTACCTCGAGAAATGTTGCCGCAACCTCAACGACTTTGCTGACGAGCTCACGTTGTGTAGCGACATACTCTTCGCTGAGCTTTGAGTACTGCTCACTACATCTACGGAGCTTAGAGTTGGTGAATTTGACCCCATCTTTGCGAGTTTCAAGGGTCACGTATGAACTAGTGAGCTTCTTGCGAATACTCGGCTCCTCTTTCTTTGTGATTCTAAAGACATGTCCAAATATAGGTGACTTATCAAGCTTCAATGATTTCTCAACTTGCAGACCCAAATCGTTTGCTGCCTGCTGATGAAGTTTATGTATCTGCTCCTCGACTTTGTCCCTCTCGGACTTTATTTCCTGTAAACTACTGTCGTAAGCAGGAGAAATTATATATTCTCCATGCTGAAGTTGATCAAGATCAACTGCTGATTCGACAAGGCCATCGTACTTGCCGAGGTGCTCTGGTCCTACCCACTCTCCAAAGGACTGGGTATATCTTTCCTTCAATACTGCCGAGAATTCACCTTCATAGGCATCAAGTGCTTCTTTTATAAACGGTAGTCGTACACTTGCCTGCACAGACGAAACGAACTTTCAAAACCAATGATACACCACCATCCTCACATTCTAACCTGTTCCTCGAGACGGATGGTTGAGAAAACTAACCGGGCATGACACCTAACTGAAAGATAAGCAATTTGTTCGCTCACATTTCAAAACAGACATCACGTCAATCAATAAGGGAATCCCTAATCAGCCTAAGATGTATTTTCCTGAGGTAAATTGCGAGTGTTAGTTTTCGAAAAAAAAAACATTCACTATACCTGATATAGCTTCACAATATCTTGCAAGCCGGCGCTTCCCTTCTCCACTTTTCGGCTTAGACGCTCAATGTCAGGAATTCTCCTCAAGTGTTGCCTCACATCCTGCCTCATGCTAGCACTCTCGACAAAAGCTTGCACTACATCATGCCTGGTTGTTATCTCACTAACATCGAGAAGGGGTTGTTTCAACCACCTATTGAGGAGTCTCTTCCCCATACCTGCTGTGCTGGTCCTGTTCATCAAGCCAGACAAACTGAAGTTCTTATTGCCGTCCATCTTACTCTCCATGACATTCAAGGCACGCAAAGCTGCCGCGTCTAGTCGCATGTACTTGTCGAGACTGTACGGCTGCAAAACATATTTCCCATATGCCCTGTCATCGGAAAGTAAATCAGTGTAAGCCAGGAGAGCAGCCAAGGCAGAAGCTGCTCCCTCTTGCCCTGCGACTAGGTCTCTGTGTTGTTCCACAGGACCTTTGACCAATCGAGAAAGATCTTGCTCCAAGTCTCGAACTCGGAATTCGCTTTTCTTCCTCTCTGTGAGCAGCACGTTGCAACGCTCCATCATGTCTCGCAGCTTTCGTGCATCTGAAGTCTTTCCTGAGTCCTGAGGCATGATGCACTCGCGGCATCCCAACGCAATCATGGCTGACTCAAGATTCCCGAACTGATCATCGTCGACGAATTCTGTCATTCCTAGAGTTCTCCTCGTCATGTCGACGAATGCTATACCTATAGAACGTTCGTTCTCCCGTACAGCCATATGTACAGCCATCACAACTGGAGTCTCTTTCATTTCATTGCTCGCAAAGAGAACGTCTTCAAAGCTATCGAGTTTTCCAGGGGTACCTGCTTTGCTCATCACCCACTTTGACCCACTACCTTCATAAAGTTCAACAGAATGATCTGTTCGTTCCAACAGAAGGTCGCGAATGATTCCTTCATACATGCTTCGGCTGATACTGACACCAGACAAAGTGGTTGAGCCACTTCCAAGCTGACGTAGTGCAGTCATTGTTTTGTAGTAAGTCTTAGCTATAAAGGTTGCATTATCTCCGTGCGCTGTGTAGTAGTCCTGTTTGAAACAGACAGTTCAAGAGAAACAGTTCATGCAGATGTGATGTTAGAAGGTTTGCAATAGAGAGGACAAAGCAACTTCAAGACCTTCCGGCAGTTCAGCATGAATGCTAGACTCAGCAAGAAAACACGAACTATCTGCACTGAAATACTAAGTATTCAAATGATGATAGAGGCATACTTTTCGATCGAAAAAACGAACCACCCTTTCATCCTGCAAAAGAACACGAGTATTAGCACATGAGGGGGAGCATATGCAGACGGAAGGTACCAACTGAGACTTCCAATCGAACCTGTTCATGGTAGACTGCGGAGAGTCAAGTGACACCGAGCTATGAATACTCTGCAAACACAAAATATGTAATACAGCCCTTAAATCTACAATCTCTTTCATATATACCCTACGTCGTTGTTAGCTCTTTTCACACCTATCTGCCGAGAGTTCGTGAAAAGCCTTCTGACTTCACTGACATCAAAAGAAATCAACAGCAAGTACCTCCGGAAGCTTGTTGAAGAAAGATATAAAGCCTAGAGCCTGCTTGGGATCTGCATGGACAGCAAGAGCCCCCTCTAGTCAAGCCTTTGTAAGGTGGAAAAACTATCAGACTTTACGTGTACATACACGGTCGGCATAATAATAATATTGCAGTGCAAGGCTTTATGCACATCGGCTCTCTAGCTACATTCAGCTTGGTTTCGGACGTGCGAATAACATTATGAGAACAAGAAACCTCGAAATTCCTCGATTGTGAATGGAAATCGGTTGAATGCATACAAGAAAAACATCCTCCTCAAATTCTCAGATGTATCAAACACTTCAAACGTCTCCTCGCTGGATCAGTCTCGTGAAATATAGGATAAACTAAACCTCGCTGAATTGCAGCATTGTTGTAAACAAAGGTTCACTCAAACCACAGTTTAATTTGATACTGGATACAACACCATAAAATTGTGCCCAGTGCTCCTGGAACTTTTCGCAAGTGTGATAAACGGACGAATCCAACAAGCGCAATACCCGCTACCACATACCGAGCTTAAATTCAGGTAGTTTCGGTTCGTCCACGTTATCCAGGCCTGTCTCGTCTTCTCCTGCCATCTCCAACGTCTGAACTGGAGAACTGCCCGCGTTGCGTTATGTCGAATTTCGTAAGCTTAAATCAGTCGGCTGAAGAATGGAAGCTGCAACACGACAAGAGAACACATAAACATGGGCAAAAGTCGCCACAATATAAAAGATTCATACCAATACAGAGGTCTCATTATCGTCCGCAACGACCACAAAAGAGCACGATGCTGTAAACAGGATCACAATGATGAAAGGTCACATTTCCGAAAATCCCTTAATTTTGCTATGCTGCTCCTCCGTGTCATTCCACCGTTAAAATAATGTTACGAAAGTTTCGCTAAACTCTGTAGCACCGTTCGAAAATTCACCAACTTTTCTTTCACTTTGTAAATTAGCTTCGCATTAGCACTTCGCCTTCGAGCGCGGCCCGACAAATTCAAGGGATCCACAAAAACACTCAAGCAACAAGTTGCAGATTCCAAAAGAATCACGGTGATCAGGACAAATTCAAAAACATACCATCTCGGAGCACAAACAAAAATATAAAATCTAGACCGAAAAACTGAGGCCACCATCTGCGAGAGCAAATTACGCACGCAGATCGAATTCAAAATCCCCAAAACACGCCGAACAACACAGAAGAAGACGAGCTGGGCGTACCAGAACTACGGGAGGAGTGCGGCAGAAAACGTAGAACGAGCTCAGTCGAAAGAGGCCTGTGCAGCTGCTGGGCAGTCAAAATCTGCGGGGAGATGGAAGGAGGAGGCCAGACGAAACGAAGGGAGAAGAATGGCGGGAAGTGGCGAAGGCGGGACGCCGGACGCGGGAGAGCTCAATGGCGCCCACCTCGCAGCTCCACTTCCTTCTGGAGCTCGTCTTCCTCTCTCGATGGCCACTTTGAATATCGCCAGAACTCCGGACTCGATTTGGTGGAGCATGGCGCTACTGGCGATTAGTACGCTGCTGGTACTACCAATTAAAATTTCAAAAAAAATATACATCATCTTGTAAACGAAAAGGGGAAGAGGAAGTTGGAGATAGGCTGCAGTAGCATCACACTGTACAACATTTACTATTGCACCTAGCAAACACCCAATTGACATGGTTGCCCACTATTTCATGTCTTTGACGTAATTCAAGCATAGTAGCTTCAAGTTTATCGTTAAAATATGAATATATATGATTATGTCTTTCTTGGAAGTTTAGAGTATTATGGAAACTATGACCGGCTTGGATTTTTCTTCAACTGCTAACATGGTTTATGCCCTCGACCTGGATATTAAGTCCTCCTGGTATTATAAAATGTTAACGGGATATAGTGATATGACTTGTGATTACAGGCATACGTGTAACAATCTAGATGTATGCACACTTATAATTATTTTGCGTGAATTTCTCATTCAAATAAATCATAACTTAGTCATTTGGAGGAAGCAAGATGATTTTCTGTGCATTTTCACCTCAAAGATGAAAGAATAAAATTATAGTGATACATTTATTCATATTTCAGAAACGTACCCAAAGTATTCTTTATACTACAACGAATACTTCAGACACTAAAATTGTACCATTAAAAAACTCAGATTTAAGGTTATTGTGACAAGTTTCGAACAGCAAATATAACAGACGTTTAATTGGGATACTTTGTAGAATTGGGTGGATGAATATTAGATTATTATTTTGGCGTAAGGTTAGCGTGTAACATATGCTGAATATATGGTGCGATTAAGTGCAGATAATAACTTTGATCAATTTTTCATTTCATCGGAAAGTTTGCCAGATTGTTTGGAAGAATAAGAAGATTAATTTTATAGAAATAATAGCCTTATGCTTGATTTATACGAATTGTAACACAAACAAGGTCTATATATGTGAATAAATTATCATTTCCAGAATGATTTTAACCAGAAACACTTTGCGCCCATGTCATGTAATATATGTTTGCTCGAATTTGACTATTTGAGTGTATACGTATTTGTAAGTAACTCTACTGATCATGTACAAATAGGTAGATTTTTACAACTGAGGTTGTTGAAAGTTGAAGCAATTTGACTTTGTTTGCATTGGAGGTGTCATTAAGTTAGTAGCCTCTTTAGGAGACTGAGAATTAAATCAGAAGAGTTTGTTTTAGAACTGTTGCAAATAAGCTCAAGAAGATATGATTTCGAGATTGCATATATAGTGAAGATTAGCTAGTGTATTGCTTTACTATCTTTGAATCACACCGATTGAACTCGGCAAGGTAATGTAAACTTTTGTGGTTACCCCAACGAAGGTAAAGGCTTAGCTATGCTTGAGGGAACAGGTAGAGTAAAGTTGAATGGATTACCCGGTAATTACCCGATAACCCTTGATCATTGCAAAAGTCCGTCACTGAGTTTGTGTCGCAAATGCAGATTTCCAAGTTTCAACGGGTAATTTTTGTAAAGTTTCAGGTTTAAGTAGTCTCTACTCTTCCAACTTCCTCTTTTGTTAAACCTTACTTCCTCCTCATTCTAGTATGTGACCACTTTGTTGCCTCCTTCGGGGTTGTACTCATTATGCTATTATTGGGATGTTGTAAATAGTGAAGTTTTAACACATTTTCATTTCTCGAATCTACGTGAGATATCCGATGGATGTTAGAAATTAAAGATATAACTCCCCTAACAGATCACACTCGTTTTGAAAGCAAGTTTTCAATACTAGTCCATCATGTTGTTTCTCATCTAACATACGGTAAGTGGTTATTTGAATGTACTTCATGCCATGCTCCCGGCTTATCATGAACATGTGAGATCTTATGAGAACACGCTGATTACAAAGTTCTTTGGATTTCATTACGTTATGCATTACGGTGTTCTAAAATGGTAATCGGGTAAATTATCATTAGGGAAAAATAGACAGTAATGGTGCGGGTAAGGTAAAAATAAAGTCCCATGCATCACCTGGTAAAATTTTACGTTACACTAGATTAATCACCAAGCAAGTTTAGCTTGACTACATCATACTTTACTCCAAGGTGATGAGTGGAGTGTTGCATCTAGCGTGCAATAATATATATTCACTAATTTAGACTCCCGCCAAAAACCCTAGATCACAAATCGTTGAAGTTATGTGAGGAATAATGGTTTGGTAAAATTGTTACCTTTTTGGGAACAATGTGTACACATGTTCCTCGCTGTCTTGAAAGTAGAGTTGACATGGAAGGCAAGGTGACATATTCCGAAGAACTCTGAACGATTCTCATATAACTCTGAACACTGTCACGAAACCTGATACCCATCTGACATGTTTAGACTTTCAGCAATGTTCATAATTTTTTTAACTTCCTGTTCTCTTACAAACACATTCGAAAGGAATGTCTATAAATCGTGACATATTTTGAGTTATACATCTCACTCATACGACTTCTAAATGAACTTTACACTTGGGATGGTAACCTATCTTAGATAGCATTCGGAGAAAAAGTTTAACGGTCTCGGTCTTCCCTACGGTTGAGCTTCTGAAATTCAACACATCAAGTATCTAAAATATGTCAATTCTCGTGGTAAACATTTAAGAAGTAACACTTGTTTAACATAATATAAATAAATTATTAAATATATTACCTGAAGCTGCTCCGCTCTCTTATTCTTGGTCTTAAAAAGCATTTGAGTCGGGTGACATTCAGAAGCTAAAAGAATTACTTATGCTTCAATGCAAAGAAATATTCTATTGGTATTATGGTGAAATGATTATCATCAGCTTAGACTCTCAATAATTCAAACGCAAAAGAACTTACTGAGATCAAGATTTTCCTTCACACGACTGTAGAGGGCAACACCTGTCCGCTCTGCAATGTATACATGTCAATCAAATAAGCTCACGTACTGTAAAATATGGTAAACATTTCATTTGTGTTGTAAACTCGATCACGGACTGAATGAACTCACATTTCCCACGTGCGCGATTCACCGTTCTGGAACTCAGACTCGTTGCAGGGCTGCGTGGCGTCGCATGTAGGTTTGGCCCTCGTACGTGAATCGCTCAACTCGACTGCGATTGGTGGTGAACCGTCGAGGCCCAAGGACTGAGAGAGAGAGCGGCGGCTGATTTGCTCGAGACAAGTAAGCAACAAACGATGGGGCACCTGCTCCATTCTAGACAAGCGCCGTCGTGGTGGGGTGGTGGGGTCGAGCGAATTGTGTCGCTTTGCAGCGTAACAGAGTTCGATTACATGTCTGGTGGAGAACGGGGGGCAAAGTGAAGAGCCAAAATTCTGATTACATGTCTGGTCATTCCTTAGTCGAGGTCCAACAGAAGTTCAGCTCTACCTGGTAAAGGAACGATATATTTCTGCAAATCACGGTATTATACTTCACCCGTGTAGTCTTAAGACCAAGCTGGAGGATTTCAGAGTATGAATGACTTCGTTGTGGCCCACGGAAAGGCGGGTGCTAGTGGAATGAAGGAGGAAGAAGAAAGCCTCGCAGTACAGGCTGAGTAGTTCTGAGATTGGTGGAAAATCTGCAATCGTGGCGAGACTTTGGGAAATTCAGTTTGATGAGGTCGTTTGAGTTCTGTACGACTGTCATTAGATTCGACGAGGTGGATGAAGGGGTCTAGTGGAAGAAGCAGACAGGGTTTCGGACAGGCTTCCAACATGACAGTTGCTGGGGAGAAAGATATAGGGAAGGGAGATGGAGTTTCGCCGCAGCAGATGCGCCGGAGATCGCTGCTTTGTATGGCGCTTCTGACTTTGCAGTATGGTGTTCAGCCTCTTCTGACTCAGCACTTCTCCGGGTGAGTTCTCTACCTTAGGGTTTTTCCTGATCGCCTGTGAGCACATGAAGACATCATTTGGGATTTCATTTGTTTTCAGCTTCCCATAGGATCGTAATTACATGGTTGGCTTATTACAGCGAATAGTCATCAGGGTCTTTGGAAAGCTGAGCTCAAACGGATCAGCAATGTCTATCATCTTAGCTCCCTTGTAATCTTTCTCGTAAGAGTTCATCCGCTGTATTTCAGTTCGTAAGAGAGTGTCATGGGTGACGTAATAAGAATAATCTTCAAGTTTGAAATCTGAGCTTTTTCTAAGGCTGAGGATTGTCTGTCATACGTACGCACTTGTCTTTTGTTGAATTTACTTCACAAGGGTACGGCTATATGCATCCACTGTAACTAATTCGTTTTGATTTGATTTTGTTTCAGGAAACAAGTGATAATGACATCGGTTGTCCTTACATGTGAGCTGGTTAAGGTACTTCCACCAATTTGGTCTGCTGATTTTTCGAGCACATGGTGCTGCTGCTTTGACGGTTGCCTGGTTTCTTTGTAGGTGAGAAACTTTAATGACGATCTGCTCTGTCAATAATGACACGTTTTACATATGATTTTCATCGTAGAAATTATCTCTCAGGTCTTTGCACATCGTATCTTTACGATTGGTTTTCAATAAAGATTTTTTCTTTTTCAGGTATTTGTTGCAGTGGTAGCCCTTATATGGGAAGGCAGTTTCTCGAAAATGAAACAAGAATGGAGTTTCATGGACGCTATGAGAGGATCCGCCTTGCCTGCAATTATCTATGCTGTACAAAACTCACTGGTCCAAGTGTCATACCGGAATCTTGATTCTTTGACAGCCACAATGCTCAATCAGACCAAGCTGGCTTTCACAGCTTTTTTCATGTTCTTAATTCTTGGGTATGTATCCTGAGAGGTCACTTATGTCTTCTGAAGAACAGATTCATGTCTTACATACTGAGAGTTTACAGGCATAATTTTGCTTCTCCGCTTCATTGGATGTTAAAATTATGGTGGCATATGCGTTCCTGTCTGTCTGTGCAGTCAGAGGCAGTCGAGACAACAGATAGGAGCTCTTATGCTATTGCTCGTCGCAGCAACTTTATTAAGCCTCAGCCAGAAGTCATCGAAATCCAATGCAGTTGTATATGAGCATTCTTTCATACTCGGTGTGATTCCCGTTCTGGTTGCGTCTGTCCTCTCCGGCCTTGCTTCAACTCTGTGTCAGTGGGCAGTTCAGGTATGAAATGAATTGATTGCTAATATTAGTGTTTAATAACGTCAACTTTTTTCTGTACATTTTCATAAACTTAAGCACTCTCCCAAAAGAAAGTTGCCATTCTTCATAAGCTCAAAAGACGTGAGGTTAGTGGTTTTTCAACAAGAAGTGGGGCAATGATGCAAAAATGAATTATTCGATTATGCAGGTTAAGAGACGAAGCAGCTATCTCATGACCGTAGAGATGTCAGGAATTGGAAGTTTATGTCTATTCATAAGCTTATCACAATCTCCTGATGGAGACGCAATAAGAAAGAAGGGATTTTTTTTTGGCTGGACTCCATTGACAATGGTAAGTCTTGTTTCCTCTTGATGGATACTATGAGTTCTTTGAAATTCCAGAACGACTAGACAAATAATTCGACAAATAAAAGCCTTTACTGCCGGCACATTATCAGGTGCAGTCCTTCTTTCAGAGTCATTCACACCGGGATCATTGTCGTATACGGGACTCCCGGGACCACTTCCGAAACTGTAGATGGTATCCACACCTACTGGTTCTAAGAAACTAGATCGAAACTTAAGAGCGGGACTATTAGTGGCTATACCTAAGCTTAGAGTTGCTCCAGCGGACACCACCTTGTTGTCAAAGGATATCTATTGGTAGTTGCATAACTACGTTGACTTAATCCCTGAACTTTGTGGCATATGAATGCAGCTGCCCGTCGTAACCAATGCCTTGGGAGGAATTCTTGTTGGCTTAGTAACAATGTATGCAGGAGGCGTGAAAAAGGTATCTCTATTTGTTTTCCTTGAAAGATGAGGTCCTAGGCTGTATAATTAGTTACTCGAGATCTTTCTAGAATGTTTCAAGTTTTGCAGGAGATAAATCTGAGTGTAATAAACTTATTGACAGCAATTCAAATTGTAGAACACTAATTTAGTCTCTCTTTTTAATTGTATGCAGGGCTTTGTGATCGTGTCTGCTTTGCTTGTAACAGCGCTTTTACAAGTCATAGTAGATGGAGTTATGCCCTCTTGGCTGGTGTTTGCCGCTCTTCCTCTTGTCGTGACTAGCACGATTATACATCAGAAGTACCCGTACGTATCGAAGAAGAAGGCAGAGTGAAGAGGTGCTGAAATAGAGCCCCTGAACAGAATGGCGTGTTTGTATGCACCTCTGTATTAGCATACTGCTCATCAATCACTCGTAACGAGTCCCATCTGAACTTCAACTTCTCATACCGTAGATGTACATCAAAACACATGTTTATGATTCCGACATGCAATAATACATCAACGAGTGTGAATCCCTCATTCTTGGCAAGTCTTACATCTTCATCTTATCATTTTGGTAGCCGTAGGTCACATTTAGAACCAATTGTACGTATATGTATACCGTTATTCTGGAATTGCTCGCGTAAAAGTTGAAAGATTCTACCCACTTATCAAGAAAAGAATGTCGAAGAAATTATATTCATGTGGATGTTTCTGACTGCTTAGCAAGCCTGTGGCGAAGATGTCTCATGTGTGCCTCCTGAACTGACTGAAAGTTCTGTAATGGTCTGTTTGTGGAGGATGGTCTGGAAGAACAATTTCATTTCATGGTTGGCATATGATTAGTGGGAACATAGACCGAAGTGAACTCCTTCATGATTGAATCTGGAACTCTTGTATTTGCATTTTAAAACTTGCCGAACATTTCAAAACTTGACGAAATTCTCTTCTATGGGCAAGTACTGTACACACTTCATCTTTCCTTTGACTCCGATTGGAAGGTCCTAAAGGTACCATGAAAGGCCAGATGGATCATGCTAAGACATATCTTCCACGTTACATGACATAATTAGAGACTGGCGGTTCAGCTAAAACCTTACAGGGACCTCATCTCGAGTTCAACAACTTGTTGAGCTCGAAATATTTTCAGAATTGGGTACAAATGACCATTCCGCTGTTAAGGAGAAGTTCGCGTCAGTACAATTGTAAGCTCCTGCGAAAATGTAGAAATGTGCATTACATGGAGTACAGCCATGTGAAATGTAAGGTCTCATTTCGTATGGATATATTTAGAGCGCAATGATTTTAAAATATTTAATTTTTCTGTAGTTAAAATGATTGACTTAGTAATGGTCCAGTCAGAATTGCACAGTGAAAATGAGATTTAGACCGCTCTGATACAGAAAGACAGAAAATGTCTTATGCGCGGTTGATGCAAAATCTGTTGGACCAAGTATGATCAAATGTTTATGAGCACTTATTTCCAGACTAGCACTTTATTGAGTTCATCGCAAGTTAAATTTTCTCATGATTACATATTAACAGAGTTTATCTTGTTGAAGTATCTGACGTTAAATTCGAAGTAATGACATATTGGTATAGTCCAAAAATGAGATGCACTTTTGATCCACGGGAAAAGCTGTTGCTACTGAGAAGTCTTTCCTGGAGGATCGTCATTTGCTGCTGTTTGTTTTAAACTACACTCATCGGCATCCGATGAACATTCTTCAGGCTACATGGACGTAGGTTGTATGCTCATTTGTTTTTTGAAGCAAAGATTTTGTTACTAACCTGCAAATACAGACTAACCTCACTGTACTGGGACATCGTCAACTTCTGTGATAGCACGACGAAAACTGAATAATGCGCTTAGTCTTTACAGGCCATCGACACTCGTTCGCTGGGAGCTTTAGTGCAAGGCACCGACTTATGCAATGCAATCATGCGTCATTTGCGAGTCAGAAATGTCGAGTTCTTGTGGTAGGCACCACAACTGCATACAGCAAATTTGAGCCTTTGAGGCTAGATTTCACGCTGATGCTGTACTGCACAGCATCAACCATGTGGCAAAGTGTGGGCAAGTTGCTCTTATCTCATATTTGGCTTTGGTCTAAGGAAACCGCTTCAGCTTCGGCTACTAGATAGAGAGAATCTGAAGCTGAGTAGTAACAAGGATATATCAATGCAGGAGACTCAATAAACTCATAAATATAGACTAGGACAGCTGGTTATGTATTTTAGAAAGAGACCAGTGATAGAGTATAATCTGAATTAGGAGGTTCTAATAGAGTTAACTAAGGGTTCACCATATACTCCAGTACTTATAATTACCTTCTGTTGTTCCTAACTCATGCAAAAAAGAGGAATTTATAGGAACGATATGCTAGTCGCCAAAATGAGCAAATGAGTCCGACTAGAGTTTATTAACTTGATCCTTCTTCGTGATCGCGTATTCTTACGTGCTGGGCGTGTCGTCTATCGAACAAGAAAAAACTTTAACAAGAAAAATGATCGGGTGGTCGGGGATGGGGAAGGGTGACGTGAGCCGACAGCCACCATCCAGCCACCATTTTTCCTTTAAAGTTTGGCTTTTCCTTCGTGCTGTTGATGTTGCACGTAATACTGCCTGAATGAGTAACACTGCCTCTTACGTATTCTGATGGTATGCTTGATGCTCTTCCAGTATAGCTTCTAGTGCTCTGAACTCTTTCAAGTGACCGGCGTGCATACGCAATTCGAGGAAGAACAGGAGTATATGTACCGTATACACGTCGTGGGGAAGGGCACAGATCAGACCTTTCCATGGTATCCAGGGACGTAGTACTTGTACAATTAGTTTCACAGCACGTCTGTAAAGATGAATAGGGTCTCATTAAATTTTACTCCTTTGGCAAAGCTATCTCAATATTGGAAATACCAGTGAAGATTCCTGAAAATCCTCTCGTCACTTCAAGCTATTGAGATAAGAACATCAAGACTTTTAAGTTCAACATGTATAAACTACTGTCACTTCATCACTCTTAAACGTTGTGTAGAGAATTAGTTAATGTGGTCTTGACTAACCGAGCCTTTCCTGGATTACAAAACTTTCCCTTGATAGTCTATTGCAATCGAATCAGAACATTTTCGGGTTTGGGTTAAAACTACTCATGATTTGAGCAATTATGGAATGCGTCTCACTTGAGAGAACAGTCATGGATACATATGCCCTCGTACCCTGACACTAAACCCTATGTTTACTAATCATCATCTACTCACCTTTCGCAGGTTGTCGTTATGCCAATAGCGCTGTCGCTATTTGCATTGCATAGTTGTAACACGATTGCGTCTTTGAAGCCAGTAGCCCATATTCTTATTTCTTGCGTCTTTGAAAGCCAGTAGCCAATATTCTTATTCCTTTTGGCCAAGTCTGTTGTCACTTCCGCTGTCCATAACATAGCGGGTTTTGTAAGGGGCCCATCATGCGAAGCTTGTTCAAACCTAGTCGACAAGTTCATCACAAGTTCTCATTGAATAGATTGAGATCCACAATTAGGTCCAAAACGTAATCAACAAAAGGACATAGTCAGATATAGAGAATAAGCAAACCAATACACCTGAACACAGACCCAGAGGCTGGAAGAACAAAGTGCTACCATGGCCAGATCATGGTAGCACTACATCACGGCTCCTCAAATTGAAACAAAAGAATTCCTTAATAGCAGATATATACTGCTTATGAATGACTTGGCAACCCAAGGAGCTTCAATCTCCAAAGAAGATACCAAGTAGTAAATACAGGGCCTGATTTACATGTAAAAACCAACCACAGTTAAGCTCTGTTCTCTGTCAAAAATTTGATTCCTTCACGTTCACCTTCACGACCTTGAGATTTCGGCTATCTGATGTCTAAACAGGGAGCCCATTTCAAGCTGCAGAAAAGAAAGAGAAAGGTTATTAGTTCCTGAATGGGTTAAATAGTGAACAATATATTACAAATACGAAGGGACTCGAGTGCAGTGTAACAGTCCTTAGATATGGCTGCCTCACAGGATTCAATCATCTCTACTGGTAGGTAAACCTCTTTCTCAAAATAAAATAACATCCTTACCGCAGTAAGAGCTGTCTCAGCCCCTTTGTTTCCGGCTTTTCCACCGGCTCTATCAAATGCCTGCAAGTAAACAACACAAGGAAAATGATATGAGCTCTCTCCAGCACTAATCATCAACCTCACTTAAAATAAATCATGTGTATTAGGTACATTAAACCTAACAGAAAGTAAAAGATTTTGCAAATGTACAGGAGATCTCAGACTTCTTCAGAGCTGCTAACTGACCTGGTCCATGTTCTCTGTTGTCAATATTCCAAATATGCACGGAACTCCTGGGTATTACAAAAAAAGTTCCAGTTAGTACTGCTGTGGTATTTAAAGTGTTGTTAAACAAGTAGAGTATGGAGGTGAGCTTGCTGACCTGAATTCAAACTAGCTGACAGTATGCCAGATGCTGCGTTATTTGCAACTGCATCATAGTGGGTGGTTGCACCCCGTATCTGCCAATGAAAATTAAGTTAAAATTTTAATACACGTCAATTTATGCTTCCCGAACTAATTTACATAGGAGTTAGTCTTGTAATTTATGGGTCATATCTTAAGCATCTTTGCTTGGCCGAGGGAGAGAGCTTTAAAACCAAACAAAAAGATGAGACTACCAGATTATTGTTGGTCCAATATCTTCTTTATCTCATTTTCTAACCCAAGCAAGCAACACTAATCGCTTAACACCTACAAGGTTGAAACGAAGTGCTTCCTTATTTGCACCTTTCTAATCAAGACAGCAACGTGCGTTATAAACATTTCTTATGCTTCTAGCCATAACTTACGAAAAAAAAAAGCACACTGGTAGAATTCTGATCAGGATCAAAAGTCCTGGATGTGACAACTGTACATTTGTAGGATCAGTGAACAAATAGAAGAAGGTCAAACTTACCACAGCTCCTATAGTAAGAATTGAGTCGTACTTCTTGGTCATGGCTAGACCTTGAGTAACCACTGGAATCTCAAAGCTTCCGGGGACCCAAACTACCTGCAAGACACCGTAATGAGACACGAAATGCATAATCTAATATTGCATTCGAAAGTAACATGGTCTGCTAAGCTATAATAGAAAAAAAAACTGCATCAAAAACTGGAAGGTAAATGAGAACTTACATCTACATCCTCGTCCCTCACGCCATACTTTGCAAAAGTTTCAAGAGCACCAGCCAATAGCGGCCTGGTTATCAGCTCGTTGAAGCGAGCTGCAACCTGAAAGCAGCTGTCATTGTTAACTGCAAGGCCACCTTCACATTGAATTTCACACTTCATTTGCACGCAGAGAGCAGAAGCAATAAGCCCTTGTCGATCCATGATTACGATGATGTAGATTACTCATCGAGAGAGAAGACTATATCTAGCATAAAAAACCAGAGAGACACGCGGGAGTGGATCGGAATGGTACCACAGCAATCCGTAAACCCTTTCCTTTCAGGATGTCACCCGTCAATTCCCTAACAGCTCGCGGCTGCACACTGCTTTGGCTGATGGTTGAGTTCGGTATCCATCTCCCCGAAGCAAGTCTAGTACCAACTGAGCATCGACCTTCAAACCCACATATTACAATGTTAGCTTTAAAAGAGTGTAAATTTTCCACAGGTTGATTCACAGTTAAATTCTGGCAATTCCAATCAACTGTACACGGCGTTGACCTCAAATACTTACAATGCTAGTCACAACGGAGAGACTAGCAAATCACGACGCTGTCGAAAATGACACTCGGTTAAAATCGCAGAAAGAGGAAATCACAGTTGAGAGAGGAGGTGAAAACCTGATGAAATGAAGGTGGAGAACGACACACGCGATGCAAGCTTCTCCCGAGAGCTAGTACCGCCAGTTGCAAATGCTGCAGCTGCTGCAGAGAGAGGTAAATCCAGCACACTCAACGCAGACATTCTCAAACACGCACGATCCTTTGATTCTTCTAAGAAATTACTACTGAACTCGTACCGTCTGCAGCTCGTCCTTCTGGATTCGCCTCACAGGTGACAGGACTTCGACGCTTGATCTGGTCGACATCCTATCTTTTCGTCCATGAGCATAACCCGAGACTGCCAGAAATGCCGGCGAGAAACTTGACAATGCTCCGGCCGACAGCCTCAAAACGCCGGCGAACCTTTATTACCGGAGTCCCTGACATCCGACAATAAGTGAAAGGGCCAGCAAAGATGAAAAGTTTCTAAGTTACTCTTTGACAGAAGTGTTATGTTTGAGTTCATGCAGACGATATTACTTGTGAATTAGTAAAGACACCGAAAAATGTAGGCCAAAGGATGGGAAGACCCCAACAAGCAGCACATTGATAAACTCAAAGGAGTAAATAGCACTAGGCCCCAACGGCGTCACACTAAGAATTATGTTTGAGACACTTAAGATATGAAAATACCAAGATAATACTATCCATACTTAGAGTATAAGTATTAACTAATTGTTTCCCAGAATGACACAGTCCGTGGATTGTGTCATTTGATATCCTTGTTATAACTGTTGACACACATTGCTTGTACGACTCCAATTAGTATTCTCTAGGCTCAATCTTTATCTCTAGTTCATACAACTCTGTATCAATTAAACATGATGACTTTCTGACCATGAATACTTATTTAGTGCTGACTATGAATGTGATCAAAGGTAATGTCAGTCCCCATGAATTGTTACCGAAGATTCTCAAGTGTTTAGGTGATGGCTGGATAACTTTTGGAGAACATGAGAGGTAACTCGAATCACTCACTGCTGGTAGATTCTGCGAATCATAGGTTTTCTAAGCTTATAACGCAATAAACAGAAGTCGAATATATCTTTGTATTTCTAAAAGGCCATATGGTATCTACCACCAGGTTCGAAAAGAATCCATGTAGCTACTGCAAGTCTGTATTTATCCGAAACGCTTGGCCATGGAGAGATTTTCAAGGGATAAAGGCTCATGAGACTCAATGACACGAAAAGTATCTGCTTATGTGGAACAACACTGAGATCATGTCGCATCAAGTGCACGGATGGAATCTGATTGCGGACGGACAAACAATGCCGTCGACGAAAGCCTTTACCTCGGTTGACTGTTTCTGGCTCCGTGGACGCAGGACAATGGTCTGCTTGGGTGGAGGATGAGGTTTCGCGTATTTCGCATTGCGTCTGAACCTTGACACAAACGATTACACCCTTGATCTGCAACATCAAAATGCTCCATACAATATTTGTCAAGCTGCTTTTGAGGTACTATTTCTATCGCGATTCAAGCTAATTACAGTAAATCACATGCTGAGTTAACGTTATAAACCGGCCAGTTGCTTCAACTTTGGCAAACATATGATTAATTTAAGTTAAAGAGGGAAGAAAAGAAACCTGTATTACTTTACGATATACCCATGACCAGAAGAATGAGAAATGTGAACCCCACAGCTTCATATGATTTTCAAGTTGAAGTGCAGCCAGATTAATGAGTGCTGAGACATAATAAAATGACAGGATGGCTGAAGATGGCTAGAGCCAATAAGTAAATGAACAAGATACGAAATGATTATGTTTGGATGCAGGTGTGCAGAATGTAAGAAATGATGAAGACCCCCAAAAAAACACATTGAGGGTCGATTGACCATAAAAGTCTTGAGTAGAGGTTGGAAAGGATAAAAGGTGCAGTATTGATTATTATTATTTTAAAAAATCATTATCAAATGTCACTGGTAAGTATCAGAGTCCAGGAATCCACAAAAGAAACCGCACCGTGGGAGTGAAGTCAGGACCATGGGACGGTGAATGGCGGAGGGAAGTATGAGGAAATCGGAGGAACGGAAGGCTGAAGGACGTAGCGAGTGAGCACGATGAGACGATGTCGTGAGCAGCAATCAAGCTTCGGGTTTGCTCGCTCGGTGGACTGTTGCTGATTTGGCAAAGTCCCCGGCGCCGTGGCTCCTTTGCGATGAGCGCCTCAGTCCTCGGCAGCTGGCTCTTCTTCTTCGAGTTTCTGGATGATGAGATGCGCCAGCGAAGAGGCAGACAACGATTGCGCCGGGTCCAGTGGGCGGATCGCCACTTTAACTGACGATTTGACATCCGAACTGTGCTTGTTACAGCTGCTTCTGATTTCTGGAGACGGAGGAGAGGGAGAGGGAGAGGGAGAGACAGGAGAACGAGCGAGAAAGGTTTGAGAGAGGGTTTAGTGGCAAAGACGGGGAAACAAGGTGGAAGAGAGTCATGGCGCCCCGCAGCTCAATTGCTGCTCGTGCGGGCTACATTTGTGTCTTCCTTTTCACGATATTGACGTTGGCTGCCACAATCGAAGCTCAGCAGAACAAGGAGGCGAATTATCTGATTGGAGTTGGGAGCTATGACATCACTGGTCCCGCTGCGGATGTGAACCTTATGGGCTATGCGAATCCGGAGCAAAATGCTGCCGGGATTCACTTTCGCCTGCGTGCGAGGTCCTTCATTGTTGCAGATCCTGCGGAAACCAACAATCGCGTACTTTTTGTAAATTTGGATGCGTGTATGGGAGCGCAGAGTGTCACACTTCATACGTTGGCGCGTCTGAAAAGCAGGTTCGTCAGTCAACATAATTATGGTTAGCAGTTACTATCAAGATCAACCCTACTTCTCCCTCGCCGAGTAGTGAAGACATATTATCAGTTTTTAGATTGAAATTGAATTGTATTTGGCAGAGTGAACGACTCTTCTTTATCATTGAGTGGGGAGTTTCTCCGGATGAAGCTGAGACTTCAAAGAATTTTTATCTTTTGCACTAGACGAACAGAGTACTGGTTTAGGTTGACTACAGAGCTTAGGATGAAAGATATCAATCCATTTTATTTTTTCTTGATAAGCGATGATTGTGTTTCATGGTTTCCCTTGCGCAGAAGTGTGTTGTCGATAATCTAAACACGAGTTGATTAGTTAAAATTTTGGACCTTTTTCAGCACTGTGTCTCCCATCACATAAGTTGGGCTTTTACTGTGTTCATATTTTTCGATTTCTGCTCAGCACGCTAAACCTGCTGTGTTGTGTCCAGTTTTCTCCTCACCTAGCCGTTCATATTCTTTCATGTCAGACGTAAATTGACCTTATGAACAGGTCCTCACCTTTGTAGAATTCATCACTTCAAGCCACTTTTCTGAGTCATCTGCATGTTTCATCAGATACGGAGGCCTGTACACGGAGAAGAATGTCATTATAAGCGGTACCCACACACACTCAGGACCAGGAGGTTACTTGCAGTATGTGCTTTACATCATCACATCACTTGGCTTTGTTCGTCAGTCCTTCAACGCGCTGGTTGATGGCATAGAACAAAGTGTTATACAAGCTCATGAAAACTTGAGGCCTGGTTCTATTCTTGTCAATGAGGGTGGGTGAATTTCATCCAATTTCTACGTCGTCTTTTGCTTTAGTGAGGATAATGTCAAATGAATGGATCTGTTGAATTGACTAATCCTCTTTTACTTTTAAACATAGTCCTCAGGCTATGGCAAGCAAGGCTCATTGGATAGTTCGATCAGTCAGGTAGTTACTGTATCTTTGAAGAATAGGAAGTATCAAGAGAAAAATAATAGTCGCTAAGCCCAATTTAAATCTTAGCCCGTTCTTACAAACGATTTGTGATGCTAATTGGCATCAACAGGGGAGCTTTTGGGGGCAAACATCAATCGTAGTCCAAGTGCATATCTAAACAATCCAGCTGATGAGCGAGCAAAGTATACATACGATGTGGATAAGACGATGGTATTAGCCAAATTCGTGGATGAAGAGTGGGGTGAAGTGGGAGCCTTCAACTGGTTTGCTGTACACGGCACCTCAATGAATCGTACCAACAAACTGATCAGTGGTGACAACAAAGGAGCAGCAGCTCGGTTTATGGAAGACTGGTATCTTCAAAGATCTGTCGAGTATTCCATCCTTGCAGACACTAAGAAGCTTGACTTCGCTTCAGATGGACACAGAGAAGCTTTTCATCGCGGTAAGTGATTCAGTTTTCTATTCTCTCGTTGCGTTATCCATGGAATTTCAATCAACTCGGGTGTGCCTGTGAACTCACAAGTTACTGTATTTAGGACATTTCTAAAGCTGAAAAGAGGTTTCGAAGACAAGGTCTCCTCCCATTTTCTCTCATGAAATGTGGATCCATAAACTTAGAAGTGGATAGTTATTCGTTCTTGATGTGTTTTCATTGGAACTGCAGCTTACCAATTATAATGTGAGAATGTGCTTGTCTTGCAGTTCAATCGGAACAAGTATCTCATGAATTTTATAAAAGCTCTGGAGGAAAACAAAGCACAAAGTTGAGCAGCATTATGCATCGAGTAAGGAGTCCAATGAAGGATTCTTTGAAACCTCCTTTCGTGGCTGCCTTCTGTCAGAGTAACGTGGGAGATACAACACCAAATATTCAGGGAGCTTTTTGTGTAGATACGGGATTATCGTGTGATTTCAATCACAGTACTTGCAATGGACAGAATGAGTTGTGCATTGGCAGGGGCCCTGCGTAAGCGCTTCCTCCCTATCCCAGTTGCTTTGCATCAATCCAATTGAAGGTTTTTAGCATGTAACTTGATGATTCTCTAGACTACAATATATAATTCGTACGTATGTCAGTAATGTAAATCTGTAAATTGAGGTGACAGGTCACTAAGTGCAGGAATTAGTTCTGAGTAGAGTGGTGAGTAAACATGATATGTAATATCTATCAAGCCGAGGTTTCTATAACATTAACCCATCAGGTGATGATGTTACATGATTTTGTTCCATTTGTTGGGGATCTATCTTTTGGCCAGGTATTGAAGTTTATAGGACGATCAACAGTTTTTTTTAAATGAAACTCTGCAGGTTTTATTAAAGGCCCACCCATTTAGCTGTCAAATATGGTAATAAGGTCATAAGATCTCATACTTTCATTCTTTCCAGGTATCCGGATGATCACTTTGCGAGCACAAAAATAATCGCTGACCGGCAGTTCAAACGTGCAGTTGACCTCTTTGATTCGGCCAAGGAGCAGTTGATTGGGAAGATTCAGTATAAGCAGACATACGTAGACTTCAGCAACGTGGTAGTAAAGCTTCCAAACAAACAGGTTATTAAAACCTGCCCCGCTGCTATCGGGTTCAGCTTTGCTGCGGGAACCACGGACGGACCCGGTGCTTTCAATTTCGAGCAAGGAGACAATCAGGTGGAGATTTATGGGATTCCAATCTTTTTCCATCTTTACATCTTTACATCTTCCATCTTTAGCTTTAGTTTGTCTCTCCTATCAAATGTGAAACCATTACTTCTCCAAGTCAGATTACTGTCACACATGCTTTCTGTCATTTGACGCGTGGCGGGTTATGCAGGGAAACCTTTTCTGGAAGGTGGTTGGGAGTTTCTTAAAGAAACCTTCAGATGAACAGATAGAATGCCAGAAGCCGAAGCCTATCCTGATTGATACTGGAGAGATGTACGCACCGTACGCCTGGGCGGTATGTGCAATCTTGCTTTCAAGTCGGGATGACTTGTCATATCTTTGTGTAGTAAACTGAGAATTAGAACAAGTAGAGGTACATAACAGGTGAAGATCCTTATTTGAGGCTGCGTTGAGAATGAAGAATTAATGAATGCGGAGGTTTATGAATATACATTATGATTCTTGTTGACTTGTGGTTGTTTCGTCGTGCATCAGCCTTCAATCCTCCCTATTTCAATACTGAAGATCGGCCAGCTCGTCATTCTCGGCGTACCTGCTGGTGAGCATCTGTTCTAAAAACTTTATATCAGACCGCCATGCATGGGAGGACGATACTTTATGTTGTTCGTTCGTTCTATATTTTATTAATCAAACTCACAAGTTGTAGTTCACTATATTAATTCTGCTCTATAGCTGCTCTGTATGAGATAATTAGAGATAGATGTTGATTGACAGAGAAGTCTGATTTGAAAGTACATGTGCTGCAGAATTCACTACCATGTCTGGACGTCGTCTTCGAGATGCTGTAAAGAGTACTCTTATCCAGCAAAGTAATGGGGAAATTGGCAACGATGTACGTGTTGTAATTGCCGGTCTCGCCAACGGATACTCGCAGTATGTTGCAACTTTTGAAGAGTACGAGGTTCAGCGCTATGAGGTTTGTATTTTTATTTTTATATGCAAACGACGTTTCTGTGAGTTGTGCACGTCAGACTATCATAAGACTGAAGATTGCGCGCCATTGCATCTGAAAGATGAAGTTAATCGTTTTTGGAACTGATTAGACTTATCATCTTTGTGGCGCAGGGTGCGTCAACATTGTTTGGACCACATACGTTGAGTGCTTACATTCAGGAATTTACGAAGCTGGCTACAGCTCTTGTGAAAGGAAATGACGTCTCCCCTGGTCCTGCACCTCCCGATATGGTGGATAAACAGCTGGAATTTCTTCCTGGTGTTCTGATGGATAGTACTCCTAATGGGAAGAATTTTGGTGATGTGAAAGAGGATGTTCCAGCAAATGCTTCTTACACCGTAGGCGATAAGGTCGAGGTGGAATTTTACACGGGTTGTCCTCGCAACGACCTTCTTACAGAGGGAACATATGGTTTGGTGGAATTGCTGGACTCATCTGGCAAATGGATTCCAAGCTATGACGACGATGACTGGTCAACACGCTTCTCTTGGTACAGGCCGAAGACGATGAGCCCTGAAAGCTACGCAGTCATTACCTGGGCGATTCCCCAGACAGTGCAAGCCGGTACATACAGAATCCGTCATTTTGGTTCTTACAAACACCTATTTGGATCCGTAAAGCACTTCACAGGGACATCAAGTAGTTTCAAGGTTGTCACTTAGGAATCTCGAGGCCACCTCAGCAGAACTGCCTCTTCCATTACTGATAGAGACGGGGCAGATGTAGGTTGTACATTGCAATTTAAGATAGGTGGGTAGGTAGTATACTTGTAATATACCTTGGCACTGCATATGAAATAGATTTTTTTTCAGAAGAACCCATGACAACTTCAGGAGTTTTCTTATCCTTATGCACTTTCTCCTGCATGAACAATTCGGTGAACATCGGAGGTGTGTCACTGACCACGGGCACATTGGACATGGGGGAGAACCACGTGAGAAACCCACCGGTCGAGTTTGCAGTAATTTGTACTTTACATGACAATTTATGATTGTCCACAAAAACAAAGACTTAGATATAAAGCAGATGCGGAAATTTTTCGACGAGTGTAGATGGAAGTATCTGACTTTTTCCGTTCGGAATGGAATGGCATAGTCAAGACGCTCAACTTCTGGAAAGTAAAAGCTTTGCTTGGACTTAAATTCTACAATCGTCAAATAAGGTACTTCGAAGAGTGGCAGTGTTGAGTTCTGTGTATGACTCCAAGCAGAGCCCTCTGTGAATGTCACATAACTACGGAACTCACGGCCTCGAAATCAGTCATCTCAAAACATTGATACGTTTCTCATCGATATGTGTGTACATTAGAAGAACTCGACGGGAGCTACAGATCATGTCGTGGAGTACATCGGACTCTTTACGAAAATTGTAGATTATTGTATCTAATATTGGCAGTCAAAGAAATGTCTGCACTAAAGCAACACTATTGTTATTTCATATCATGGGGAGGTAGCGTTTATATATATGAATGATTGATATCTAGACTTAGTTTGAGATTCTTTAGAGAATGTTAGAGACTTGGTGATCGACTCTACATGAGTTATAAGTAGAAGTTTCGAAAGATATAAATACTCATATTTATATCTTGGATGTAACATATATAAAAGTGGAGGGGTAACATATATAAAAGTTTCATTTCAATGAATCATTTAATTGGAATTGAAATGATTCTTCGTGGATCTAGCCTTTAATCATTTTTTTCATCATTCTAAACTAAAAGTAACAGAAACCTTGTAAGTGTCATACATAAGCAGACTTTCAACTTCATGAAATAAGGACCTTATTGTTTGAAATAATAATAATAATCCTCTATCATCATATTTGTGCATATTGAGATAAAGTTTATATTATCTGTCATTAAGAAAAATTTCTATTTTTTTTACCATATAGATTAATTCACTATGATTTCATGAATACTATCTTCTCACACAATTAAATTTAATGATTCAAATTGGCTCTATATATGTATACTCTAAAACATTCTTTTCAATCCAACATATAATTCTCATACTTCTAAAATTTAAATTTAGCAAACTGCATGCTAATAATTAACATTCAGTACAATTATTTTATCACTTTTTGTTAAATTATGTATATGAACAAACAAGCATTCACTCCAAAAACAGATTACAATCAAGCATATCATATAGAGATATAAATGATTCACCATTGAGATTCAGAGCTTTTTCAAACCAACAAGGTATATTTAACGCACATTCCCTCTCTTTCGAGCGCGTATTATACGGTACTTGGAAGATGGACTTCATAAACAAAGTGAAACTTCATAAACAACTTAGACGTTTTTAACCAAAATTTTTCATTGTGTCACTAAAAGCTTTGACGAGCTTGCTCATATAGTGATAGACTAACTAGTTTAACTTATAAAGATTAAACTAAACACAATTTAATCAACTTTTGAACTACCTCTTCACAATTTCCTCCTTATTTCATGTCTTGGGATTGTAAACTACATAATATTTATATGTAAAACATTCTAGATTGACATCTAATATAGGTATCTTTGTTATCTAAAGCTAACTAAAACTAATCCGTATTTAAAATAAGATTAGATTAAAATATTTATAAAGGTAACAAAATTGCTAGTGAATTCTACTTTTGCTCTTCATACAAAGTAACATAATGTTTTAAAAAATTATACAAAAAAATTAATTTTAATCAATACATCAACTTTATTGAATTTACTAACTAGTTGGATGTTTTTACCAAAAATTACATCTTTAAAAAATTGATACATAATGTTCATGTGTTTGGTTTTGCTATCATTATTTGATCTTCTAGAAGATGTAATGCAACTTGAATATTACAATGAACAACATCATGTTTCAATCTCATTAAAGTTATAAATCAAATAGACTTCTTTGCTATCTTTTCTTACACAATATATTTGACTTTTATTGTTGACTTAGCTATGCAATTCTGCAAAATAAATCTCCAATTTATGTATCCAACATCAATTGTAAAGAAATGACCAATTACAAAATTTCCTTTATACAGATCATGTCCATAGTCAACATCAGCGTAATATAATAATAATAATTTAACATTGTCTATTAAATCATCAAACAAAATATCATAATTTTTAGAATACTTTATGTACTTGAATATTCATTTCACAACTTACGAATTTTTTTTGAATTTGACATGTATATATTCACCTTGTCTACATTTTGACCAATACTATGTCCAGATCATACTGTCAAATACGTCAATTTAATCATTGACTTGTCATAGTAAATTGACAATGTCTCTTAATTTTCAAAAACATTGATTAGACATAAAGCTTTAAATATATATTTTTTAATTGTGTTGTAGAAGGAATCCAATTTATTTTAAATTTAACATATTAAATCTATCAAAAATATTGGCATTGCTAAATTCAAAGTTTTTTTCTGAGATTATTTGAGAACGTAGCTTTATATTATCTTTTTGAACCTATTCAAAATTTTCATTTTTAATGTAGATTTTGAATGATACTTGCTTAAGATTGATTCTTTAACAAAATAAGCATGTGATACACGTAAACTAATACAATTATGAGATTAAAATAATTGTAAATCATTCTTTTTGTATATATATTGATCATACACACCTTGTAAAAAAAATTTGTGCTTTACTAAATTTATCAAACTTTGCATTTATCTTTTTATAAACTTGCTTCAGTCTATATGTATGACATATACATTTGTCAAAGTATCAAATTGACGTGGACAGATGCAAGAACTAGCTAAAATCTGCATTTAAGATGAAAAAGTTGAGTAGATGGAAATATATATTACGATAGGATATTCATAAAGATATGAAGAAAAAATATTTATGATTGAATCAAGTCAAATATGTTCAATGTGTGCTTCACAAATTTAACATGATAGATATTAAAAAGTATGAACTTTTTTGGCAACACATTTCAAAATATGGTTAGACTTTCATGTAGAAAGCTAACCCTGCTTCTTGAAATAGAAAAAATATCATCAATTTTGCTATGACAGAGCTATAAGCAACCTCATGTATTTCAAGGTGTGCAGAAGGCCCGATATTATTCTAGATATGATCAAGTTGAACAAATTCATGTCAAATCCAAGAAAAATGCATGGGGAAGCAATGAAATGGATTCCAAGATACTTGAAAAGTACTAAGGATTGTGATTTATTCTTTGATACGTCATTAGACAATATCATATACTTGTTAGACTATGTGTATGTTGACTATGAATAAGATATAGAAAAGAAGATGTTTTGAACTAATAATTGTTTACACTTGATGGTGTATCCGTTAGTTGAAGATTTACTTTGAAGAACTGCATAAATTAATCAATCAAGAAAATTGAATATATTACATCAATAGAAACAAAAAACTATTTGATTGTTTCTAATAATTCCAACTAAGTCATAAAGTTTTTTCGTGAACAAAATTTGGTAGAAAAAATTAACAAGATTTTCATATTGCTTATAACATGTACATTATATCCATCTCAAAACAAAGCTTAAATTTAATCTTGGATTTTTCCACCTTGCATGATAGTAGGCGAATGTAACTATAATTTTTGATTCATATTTCATTTCAAACCGAGACACATGACATTTTATACAATTTTTAAATGTTTTCTCCCTGAACTGCGTATTTCTTCCGTCACACATCCTATACGAATTCCAGGTAGACAAAGTTCCACACTGGCACAAGAACGGGGAGAATAGGCCACGTGGATTTCGCTGTTTCTGTACAGTACAGTAATGCACTCTTGAAGAGCCGGGGGTAAGTGTGAGTGTTAGGACCACAGTCCAGCGTACGGTACCGTAAGTGGGAAAATGACTTGGCGACACGAGCAGATGGCAACTGCCTTCCCTGTCACCGGGTGCGTTCTGGCCCATGTGAGCACAAGTCAAAAGCATTTGAACTTCGAAATTTTCCGGCGAATCCAGTGCCTCTGTGGATTGCGCAACTCTCTGCGCCGATCAAAACATTTGGACCGAGGATTCGATGTCTAGTGATCGCGCCTCGTGATCAATTAGTATGTCTGATTTGGGATGATCTGAGTACAAAATTGTCACTTTGAGCTTGTTTTGTTGGTGTTTCTTATGGCAGATCCTCCGATTTGGGTGTATATGCATTGACGTGGGGTCCTTTTGACCTGAAATTGGGGACCGTACTTTCAATTCCGACATCGCACTTAAGGTTCTTACTAGCTCATGTCATGACTGGGGACGTGAGAATTAGTCAAATTCATCCTCGGAGCCAATTAGCATGAAGGTACATGTGTGTGTGGTGGTTGCCTTCTATTGTCGGTCTTTCGAATCAAAGTAAGTAATTGTTCTCAGGAAATTATAATTTAGGGTATGTTTACCACCTGTGAAATAAAAAGCTTGATTTACAATGACATTCTGATACCAAGCAGACTGAAGCTTGTTGTCTCTCTCAACGATGATTTTGTTGAAGAGTTTCCCGCCTTCTCCTTTGTTTGTTCAAGCTGTAATGTACTATTCGAATCTATGTTGTCTTTATGAAATAGAATAAAAAAAAAGGAAACACTAATTCTTGCTGAAAATGACCATGAGTTAAATTGCATCTACAGAATGACCGAATGGGTTCTGCACTGGAAAATCAGGTGCAGGGTTTATGGTACCCTAACTTTGATGCCTCTGGGGAAAGAGTGGAGAGGAGAGTTTGCGGTAAATTCTCTGGAACCATGTTGCCGTACAGTACCTATCCTTGGACAAAGTGCATCCAACTTTGAAGTTGGACGTGGCGAATAATTTTTTTCAGACAATGCGGAATGGAGTAGAATTGAATGAGGAAATATGATCAGCTCATGTGAAATGCGAAAACTCAAATCACTATGCTGTGCCTTCCTAGTCCAGTTGATGTTGTTTCTCAGAATCCAGGTTTTGAGGAAGCCGTTTACAATATACAGGGATGTCGTAGATTTGTACAGATCTGAACTGCTGAGAGATTTGCTGCTTAGATTTGTTCCTCTGGGCAATACTGAGAGGATTTGGGAAGGCAGCCTCTTCACCTATCTCGATCTGCATACTTGAGGATTTTTAGTCAGGAGAGCTTTTGAATCACTGTGTGATTATACTGTACAAGGTTCCTTATCTCAAGGTTTAGAAAAAGTCATAGCAGGTGAATGTTTCAGGCTGTCATTGAGTGCATTAGATTGCCATCAACAAATAACGGGAGGAAGTGAAGGTGCACAGAACTTGCCTAGCAAATTTCGCCTATATGTTTGGCTGCTGGCTGTTGAGTTTTGGCACAGTTTAGCCTTCTGAATAGGGAAACAACAAAATGAGTGAGAAGGAGGAGAAGAAAGAGAAGAAGGAGAAGAAGGAGAGAAAGGAGAAAAAGGATAAAAAGGAGAAGAAAGACAAAAAAGACAAGAAGGACAAAGATGGAGATCAAGAGGCGAAGCCAGAAGGCAAGGAGAAGAAGAACCGGGAGAGAAGGAGCAGGGTTAGCTTTCTACATGAAAGGCAAACCGCACCTCCTCCGCCTCGCTATGCGGTTGGAGAGGTAAGTAGCAACAGTTAAAACCATATATGTGCGCTTGTTTTTGGATGCGTTTACGTATAGACAATATTGTAACCTGCAAGTCTTGGCCATGCATCAGTACGCAATCCGAGTGGAACCAGTTGGTGTCCTCTTCATTAACAAAACACCCGGCTGTTACTGCTTTTCAAGCCCTGAATAAATTGGATCAGGCGGCATGAGAAAGGAACATGTGATCTTTGAATGCAGAGTACTATCTGCGTTGGCAAATTAGTACACTAAAATTGCATGGAGTTAGTAGTAGTGCATGTAGCATCTAGCCATTTCCCGAGCAAAAATACGAGGTTGATAACCTGATTGCAACTGATAGCAAGCGTTGGATGTGTTTGTGTTCCATTTTTGTAAATGTTTTGTATATAGTTTGTCACATATATTAAGTGGATGAAGATCTGACTCTTAAGTCTCTGTTTTAGTGCAAGAGCACAGCTCGACAAAAACCAACCCATGTCCCCATGATAAGAGAAAGAAACTAGTGGAAGCACCTCTTCACATATTTTTAGGACAAATTTCCTGTAACTGGTGTTAGGAGAGTGTTCCTTGTGATGGATGAACTCCTCAGCACATCTCAAGGGTTCTCATAATTTTATAAAAGAAACTAACTGTAATTAATGGGTAGATCCATAAATTTCCACACACATTGCCTGCATACACCACTACCGCTTTACTTTTTCTAAATCACTGATAATTGGTCGTGTACTATCTTCCCGTGGTTTAGAGGTATTGGCCTGCTATAAATGTTTGAACGTCGTGTCTTAAAGATTGCTTGTGGTCTTCCAGGAACCTCCGCTCCCTTCTTTTCCTATTACATGGTCACCTATCGCCATCTGCGTGGAAACTTCATTGCCAGGATTCAGTCGGGATACCCTCATGGAGGTGCTAAACGAAGTTGGGAGACCAGCTATGAGCATGGCTGTAGTGCATCCACTTGACTTGGCTGAGGATGTAAGTGTTTGATATATGAGGTTTCTCGTCATTGATTGTGGTTGCAAATCTCATCATCTTTAATCGTGAAGGAGAATCTATAGAAGACCAATAAGCTGAGAGTTGAATGACTGTCATTTTGTAGTTTGGAGATGTTTTGTACCGGAAGTAAGTGATGTCTTGTATTAAGAATTTCCAACTCGGCCTGCTTGATTGGATGTGGACAGGAAATGAGAGTAGAGGGGACGCAACTGGCTGCAGAATTGGCCACAGCAAAAATGGTAAATTCCATCCCTTCGATCTCTTTAGCTCTTTTTTGCACATGTCTGTCGGTCTATACTTGGCCGATTAATTAGCTACTTCATTTTTCAGTTACGTAGTTCCAGTTGCTGTCCACTTCATAGCGAGTTTAGGATGGAGAAAATTTAGGAGAGTTGCACTGTATTGAACGTTTAGGATACATGTGCGTCAGCTGGAAGTTCCTTTCATTGGATTGTTAGCATTAAACCTTGCGTTGATTTTGTACCTGACCTTATCTAGACAATAAGCATCAAGGCGATCAATATAACGCTACTTTTAATTGTCATACTTTTTGGAAGCCAAGGGGGAGACTTTTCTTGTTGATCATGTATGTTATGGTGCAGACTTGATATACTTAGTGTGACGATTCAGTGTTTCTCATGATCTTTAGGAAGGAAAGGGGACCTGGCCGCCCCCAAACCTTTTCGTAAAGTGTTTAAAATGTAAGGACATCATCCTCATGATTCTCTGCTTATCTGCTTCTACTGCTGACCATTTAAGTAGTCCGTTACCGTATGGTAAGCAAGGAAGTCTGTCATATGAGCTACGTACAGGCTTGCTCTTGAGGACTAATTAAAGGTCGAAGACTCAATCCATAGAATCACAAACAAGTTAGGATGTTCTTGAAATATTTGTCATTTTTCTGACGACGTTCATACCCCGTAAGATAGTCCTTGTTCTTGAAGAACTGTTCTACACCCTTTAGGTCAATAATATCTGTTTGATCAATCATGATGTTTGCTCTATCTATCCACTTGGGTTGACTTTCTATCAGCCATTTATGCATGTCCTAGAATAGAAGCACTTGAGCTGCCAACTTCTGGTTGGGCTGTTAGCTTTCACAGGGTCAAAACGTGATTTGGCTGCATGGAACTCTTTATTCGCTGATAATCTTCTCTATAACTTCCTTACAGATAACATGTTATGCTCTTGTAGATTGGTAATTTTCGTGCTCATGATAGAAATGAATGTAAATGTTCTTTCAGTACAGTTTCCAAGTTATGTCCGTGATGTACCTCTAGTGTTTGTCCCTAAATGTCGCAATATTCTAGTTTACTAAGTTGGTGACTTATTCTGGGTCGATTGCCATCTAGAAATAGTTGGAGGACATTTACATTAATTATATCTTTCTTTCAACGACGCGTGACACATGGAGATCGAATGTTATGTGATAAGTTTGCTGGCTCTTGACAGCAAGGTCTGTGCTGGACCGCGATGATGAGCATCGTTTGGAGGAGATACGACGAGCAAACCAAGTGTCTCAAGCACAAAAGACGACCGAGGTAAGCCACAGTTTCGTACCATCTTACAGATATTTCAACCCCTGTCATGTTATCGATAAGCAGTAGGCGTTCTGCCCCTTTTCCAAACGTCTGCAGAACCTCTTGGCAGTATTCCCACACTAGCAGTATTTATTTGTTGAGACACCTGAATTAGTATAAGCTTTGAAGGAAAAGATCAGAAAGTCGTCAGTCGCGTCCGTGGAGAATAGAAGATTTGTGAGATCTGTGAAGTGGGAATGGTCACCGCGCCGTTGATGGGTTGTTCATAGTTATGGTTTCCGGATAAAGAATGCCAGCCATTTGGCTAGGGAATCACGTAAATTACTGGAGAAAGTCTTTCACAGTTTTCAGATGTCAACATAAGTGCTGGTGCAGGATGCGAGGGCAGCTGTGCTTGTTGCTCAAGAAGGAGTGAAAGCTGCCGAAACTTTGCTGAAGGAGTACAGAGCAAAACTTAAAGAAGACAGAATCCGGGAGGTGACAGCGAAAAGGTTAGCTGCACGAGCAGCCAAGGAAGCTGAAGCTGCAGCTGCAGCAGAGGCTGCGCAGGAAGCTGACACCTCTAACAGTCTGAAGAAGTCAAAGAAAGACAAAAAAGACAAGAAAGCGAAGAAAGAGAAAAAGGAAGAGAATGAAAAGAAGGAAGATAAGATTGAGAAAAAAGAAGACAAAAAAGATAAGAAGGGTTAGTACAACGTTTTAAGATTTTTATCTCACCGAAAGCTTTGTAGCAGTACTGACCTTTGTCATTTGTTATGTCAGACACCTAAATGTTTCTGATCAAAATCAGCGGGCTATGAATGGTAACTAGAAAGTGTATGGGCTTTTCATTAGCAAAATTTTCACTGAGTACACGTTCACCACCACCATAACTGCGGAGTCTATGTAGAAGAGGCAAAGTGTCGAGCGTGAATGTATATGCTGCTGGGTACGAACCTTTTGAAGCGTGTTTGTATTGTTTTTATGTGAAGTATGTAACCCATTTAAGGTTAAAGCGACATATATATTGACCTGCTCTCAGATCGAGTACCCCAGTCAGTCTACGTACATAGTGTTACTGGTCCAACGATATGGCGATAACCACATCAATATATCTGGCTTTCGTTGATACCGGCACACTAAGACTTCAAAACATGCATTTCAAGAGAAATTAAATGAAATATTATTCTGACCTTTAAGAAGGCCTGACATTTGCCCTAATTTCACGGAATGGACTTTTCCATCAGAAAAAGGCAAGGGGAAAAAGGGGAAGGATAAAGATAAAGAATCAGATCCACCACCTGTGGTTCTTTTGACTCCTGAGGAACAGTGGAAGTTGCTTGAGGAAGGCATTGCGAGGGCGAAAGATGCCGTATTTGAGGCTGAGGTTCAGGTTTGTTTATATCCTCAAATCATGCTATAGGAAGTCAAAATAGTGAATGACATAGTATGGATAGTTAGCTGTTCTGGTTGGTACTTCTTGCTTTGTTTTAGTTTGACTCTCTTCAGGCCATGGCAGGCACGAAATAAGAGTACAGCTTGGGTTTGCTTGTTAATCCATGTACGGGCTGAAACAGGTCATTATATGCAGTACCATCATATCGATCTGTTATTCCAAATGAACAGTCTTAGTTACCTTCAAAGTGTTAATCTTTGCAGGTTGAAGTTTGTCTGGACAATGAAGCACAGCTTGAGTCAAGGTTGAATGATCCGCTAAACACTGGACGCGTATATTGTGTCCTTGGGTTAGATTCAGCCCTACCGATCGCCGAACTTTGCGCTGAGAGAAATAGTTTCTTTCGTGGTGTTCTGAACGTGGCTTTGAAACCTAAGGTTCCTTTTATTCTACCTGATAGTGAGGGACCCATAACTCCACGAGATGATGATGCCGTGAGTGTGGCATCAACATCTTCAACATCTTCTTCGAAGTCAACTGATTCGAAGAAGAAAAGAAAATCTGCCAAGAAAGAAGCAAAAGCTGCTGCGAAAGCGGCAAAAGTCGAGGCAGCAGTGGCAGCCATTCCTATTTTAGTTTCTGAAATCAGAGCTTTGAAGCTGACTTGCGCATTGACGGATCCAGCTAGGAAAGTGGCTGTACTTGATGTTTTCTATGAACCAGCCCCTCCCCCGGAACTAGAATTTCCACCTCAGGGGTATCCAGTAAAGCAAGATAAGAAAGAGAAAAAAGGCAATCCGGAGATGGACAAGGAAGGTGAAGAGGACCCAAAAGAAAAAAAAAAGAAGGAGAAAAAAGAGAAGAAAGACAAGAAGAAGAAGACGGGAGAAACAGAGGAGAAGTCGGATGAAGGAGGAGAAAAGCAGAAGGAGAAAAAAGGCAAGGAAAGTAGGAGAGGAAGCAAAAAAGTCGGAGGAGACAATACCTTACCATATAAGGAAATAGCTCAGGCTGTTATTGACGCTTGTCAGCGTCTTCTTATTCAAGTGGAAATCTACAACCAGATGGGAGGAGATACTGCCAGGGTATACACTGTGCCAGCAGCTAAACCCTTGGAGGTAATCCCACTCTACCGTTTCAGAGCAAGGACTCAGTGAATAGGATTACACTAATGTACACCTCTCTTTGTCCACAAACTTCCACTAGATAGGGTATAGCTAAAGCTCTCATCGCCCTTTTTCGCCCTGTCCCGACAGCTTTTGGGTCAAAAGGACTAAAGACTTGCGAGGTATGGTGTCCCTTTCGAGGTCTGATGTATTCAACGTCTCTGACTATACGTGTTATCGTGAATAAGGGTAGAAAGGAGCACACAATTCCAGGCACAATGGCCCTGCCACTGCTGTGGAGGAGTCGTGTTGTTAGTGTGAGAATTTGAATTTTCAACGTCTTTGTGATACGCTTCTCCTTATGTTATACCCGTTACTTCGATGTCCTGAAATGCTGGAGGTTATTGCAGGAAGTTGACACCAGTTACTACAAACGGCTTATTAATGAAGTTCCTCCCGGATTGGTCTCTGTGCCAATCATTGTGCACTGTCTGGTGGAGCAAGTGGCAGCATATGCGTGGCCTCTGGAGGACATAAAAGCCCTTGAAGTTGCCAACGAGAATAGGCGATTTTTGCTTGCTATGGACGAAGCTTTTAAGAAGCTTGGACATCCAAAGTGGATGGGCGTTGATAGGGATGTAGATTCCAATCTGGCCAAGCGTTTTGAAATGTTGTACAATTTTTCCCAGAAGGATGCAGCGCAGTCAGTGGTCCTCAACTCAAACGATCAACTTAATTCTTTGACCAATGGAAAAAATTCTGAAGGCTTGCCCGCCCCAGAATCCGATACCCAAGGAGAGGTTGTTTTAACTCTGAAAACGGCAAAAGATAATGTTAGCACCATGAGTGAAGGCACTGGCAAAGATTCGAAGGAAAAATCTTCCGTTAAGGCTGAGGCTGTCAAACCAAAGTCTGGAAGAGGATCACCAGCCAAAGAAGAAGCTGGTGGTGGCAAGAAATCCAAAAAGGGTGGAACCTCCCCAAGTCTGAAGGAAGACATTCATTCTGTTTCTGATATCAACTTTCCACCAGAGAATGGGGAGAATCCCTCAGGTCTCAAACTTTCTGAAGACATGCATATATCTGCAACATGTGGTGAGTGCACCAGCCATGCAGCTATCACTGGTACATGTGGAGTCCACCACGAGCATGTCGATATGGGCGATGAGATTGAATTGCGAAAAGCAGGGACGCCAGAGATTCCTTATAATCCATATTTGAAACCTGCGGACTTAGATGAGCGTTTGAACGTAACTCATGAGTTCGACACAGTTACAAGACTACTTCTGAAATTGAAGCCACAGAAGCCACAATTTATGAATTCGGTCGACGTGATGAAAGTAGAGGGGCACCTGTCAAAAATCAGGGCTACCCCAGGTAACTCCCTGAATAACTTGCAGTGAATAGATGAATTCAATTATTGATTGATTGCACTTTGAATTTCTTACACTTCCCAACAGAAATGTAGACTTCTCTTTATTTCTTGCTTTTGGAAACATCATAGCACTGGGCTCAAATATGGGATCAGCTGCTACCTACAGAATCACAAAGTTTAACAAAGGTCCTTTCTGCTGAACATAGAAAAATCCACAATCCCTGTTAGAAGCTATTATGCTGTTACTACCTTCTTTCAGGTCGTGGAAGGAGGAAAATGCCGACAAAGCCTGAGCATTCTGAAGAGAAGATGGGCGCATCACACACGGCATTACAAGACCTATGCGAAAAGTACGAGGAACCTAGGTTCGCTATTGGCGACGAAGAAGCAATTTTCCATTGTGCTGAGCACATGGCAGCGAACCCGCTAAGTCCAGATGTTTCGGTGCAGACCCTTCAAAGATACAAGAAATTGGTAAATATTGTCGGAAAACTTCTATCTCAATAGTCAAGGATGGTCTACGCCACAATGACTGTGAAACAAGCGAATTTTGGTATCAAATCTGGCGAATCAAGTTAAGCTTTCTACATTCTCATCTTCAGAGAATCTAACACTCTCCACCTTGAAGCAAGTTAAAGGCGGAGAGTCATGTGGACTCTCTTGCCCTTGCCACAATTGTTTTACACTCAATCTAAACCTTAGGTAGATTCTTTTATTTGAGAACTCTCAATGTAGCACTTTCCACCTTGAACCAAATTCCAACTCGAATTCAGTGGATTGCTATCACCACCAGCACATCCAGGAATGCAATAGCTCACAGTTGTTATCAGGAGCTGAGGTAGTGATCAACGGCAAGATGTAACCTCTTACCTGATTGCTCTACTAACTTAACAACAATATAAACACAACTTTCAGGTTCAGCTTTGGGTCTCGGCCACACAAATCTGAAAACATAAACAGTAGCTGGTGACTAGTAAGCCACCGAGGTAACCCAAAAGGATAGTAATCAAATAAAATACTCTCTTACTTGTAATTATCCCTTGATCTATAATATCATTCTTGCACTTACTTTGAGTTATAGAAAGTATTTAGTTGCTTACTCTCTGTAACCCACTGTTAATCCAATTCACATTTTCCTGTTTCTGTTCCTGGTTTGACTCCGAGATTACTTCAGATAAATTTGTATACAGTCAAAACTGTTAACGTAGGTAGTACAATCTTACTTTCACAGGAGATTGTAGGAGAGAACTCTTTCATACTAGATTTTGATGCTGGAGAAGTTGCCGCCTACGTAGGATACTTGTAAGCAACAAACAAGGTTTGTCTGCTTCTCTTTGCAGACCACGTTTTTTGAAATGGTAAAGGAGGACAAGTTGTTACTGCCAGATCTGGACGTTCCAATTGAAGGACCAGCAAAGGAGCCAGATCCACCCAAACCCGTGGAGCTCATTGATCCACCAGATTTAGCTCCTGAGATGATGAAGGACTGGTGTGATGTTTGCAAGCGGATATTTTCTCAACCTGCTATGCGAGCCAAAATGCCGAGGCCGATGTCTCCTCCCCCGGAAGAACCATCCATTCGTCAAAGAAGGTCGATATTGGAGAGAAAGAGATCAATTGTTGAGGTAATTCAGGAGAAGAAGAAGTCTCTGGCTTTGGATCAGGATGTGTTTGGTCTAGATAGGAAGATGTCCATTGGTCTTATAGATGACTTATCCGGACCAGAAGTTCAAGATCCACAAAACGATTCTCCTACAATTGAAGAGCTGGAGCATGCAGAACGACACTATGATACAGATCCGGGTTTGGATGGAGACGTAGTGAAGACTTGGTGTCCAATTTGTGCAAGGATCTTTGCTGTTCCAACACCTCCGGATCTCCAAGCAATTTGGGAAGAAGGAGAGAGGATGCGGCTGGAGATGGAGCGACTTGCAAGAGAGAAAGAGCAGGCCATCATAGCTGCCAAGATAGCGGCTTGGGAACGCAAAAAGGAACGATTGCTCGAGTCTATAATCGATCGAAGGCATGCAGAAGGATTTGCAGATGGTTTGATGGGAGAGGTTTATGCAAGAGCCAAGCTTCATCTTCCATTTGAGATATTGCGCTATGACAGAGATGAAGACTGCGTCTTGACGGTTCTCTACGCAGCAGATGGAGAGCGAACCTTCGAAGAAAGCATTTCCGTATATGTGGGTATCATGTATCCCGATATCTCCTTCGTAATCGTCTTTATAGATGTTGCTCTTTAAACTGTCCTTACCTAGTGTTGATCGTCAGTACCTTCAAATTGCTTCGAAGGAGTAGAATATAAAGACTTTAGAACTCTTTTTTCAAGTCTTAAGAAAGGAGACTTTTTTGAGCTCTATTCTGAACCCAAACCTTTGTACTGAGGATTCACAACTACGTTGATCATCAACACCCACAGCCTATGAGGTAACAGTCAGCTAAACAAAGGTTGTGCCGCAAACTGTTCCTAGGTTCCTACTGTCCAGGCCATAGCTGCTTCCTAGTGGTTGACACCACCTTTTTGTGTGATAGGTACCGTTTGGCGAGTTCTGCCTCGAAGATATCAGCAACATCGGACCTATCAAGAGAATAAGAGAGGCATATGAGATAGAGCCACGCTTCAGATGTATTAAGGATAGGAGGCGCTATCTACTGACTGAGGACGGTGGGCTTGTTGTCTGTGGATTGCCAGCAATGTCTCCTATTCAGTACGAGCCGAGAACAACTGTATACAAGGTACTTGATGCACTATATCTAAGGAGATAATTTTATAGTTTGAATCGGATAACAGTTTAGCTAATATTGTAACACGACAATGTATGAACAGCGTAATGGAGCGTAAAGTATTCAGAAATTGTCACCTCTTATAGTCCACATAAACCACAACTCTTGGAGACCCCTTTGGCGCGGGTCTCTTCGGGATTTACCCTATCTTCAAGCAGTATGAACACGTTCGCTGCAGAGTCATTCGTTACTCTCCATAAGTTTTCTTCAAAACCTGCTCCCACTTGGCCATATCGACATTTGACAAGGTTTTCACAACTTCGATAGGTCAATTTGGATAGACCATATGCAAGTCTTGGCTTAGTCAGGTCAAAGCATTCACGAGGGAGTTGTCACTTTTTGTCTGAAGGATGGAACTATTGTGACGCTGCGGGCACCAGAAAAGTTCGTTGAGAAGAAGCTTGAGGAGAAAAATGAAAAATCACCAGTAGATGCTGGCGCAGTTCCGAAGGAAGAAGAGAAAGGTGTCAAATCTAAGAAGTCCAAAGCGGGGTCTCGCGATTCCAGTCCAAAACCTGGCAAAGAAGACAAGAAAGGGTCAACAAAAGATGAGAAGGTCAAACCTGGGAAAGAAGGAAAGAAAGGGGAGAAGTCGAAGAAAGGAAAAAACAAGGAACAGGATGACAAAGCCACAATAGAAAATGTGCCAGGCGAGGGCGAAGGTATTTCGTCGGTTGTTGGACCTGCACAGGACACCGTTTTCACATCAGGCGACTCATCATCAGAGAAGCAGAGAACTGTAATGGCCTCTCTGGTCGATGGTGTCATTGTCTGCTTCTTCTTTGCGAAAGACGGAACGTTGAGTCTTCAGGTCAACAATCCATCGGGTAGAACATTTGAGTTGACTTCATCGGGAGTGGTTGTATTTCTGCCTGTAGATAAAGTCGCAGATGAACCACCTTCAAACACTGCTGCTCCATCCACGCCTCCCGACGTCCTTTCGTCCGATCCATCGACTCCTTCGAGGGGAGGAGATAAGGAGCGCAAGGGAGATGGCAGCGCTGAGAAAAGTCCACGGAAAGGGGATAAAGGGGAGGAGTCAAAGAAAAAGAAGGGTGATGGCAAGGATGGAATATCTTCAAAGGAAACGGAGAAACCGGCAAAGAAAAAAGGAAAGAAAGAGAAAGGTGATAGCAAGGCTGAAAAACCTTCAAAGGATGGGGAGAAGGGAAAGAAATCCAAGAAGAAAGGACAAAAAGACGCAGACATTTCTGAGTCAGAACCTGAGCCGGAAGTGAAAGCACAGCATGTGCTTACGTCAGACACGGAGACGAAATTATCAAGTGACTTACAGTTTTTGAATAAAGTTTATGAAGAAGAGCAAGGTGGGAAGGAGATATCAAGATGCATTCTACCAACCGGAAGCGTTATTTCCTACAAAGAAAACGGTGAAATGAAGGTATATTTTGATCACACTGCGGAAAACCCTATGCATGAGAGTTTCTACTTCCTAAAGTTGGTGTCTTATTTGACTCCTTTCTTTAATGAGTTGTCACTCGTTGTTATACTTGTAAGCATTAGCATCTCCGGAAAGCCTACGTTTGGAACTTATGCACTCGTGAGTTTGTCAAGGTAAATTTGTCACCGCACTTAATGTTGCAGATAGGTCCATGGACTTGTGCATAACCTGCATCATGTTCATTTGCCTCATTCTGCCTGTGTCAATGAATATTTATTTCATTCACTGAATGTCCAATTGTCGTTTTAGGCTTATCCACGTTTGACGAGTGCGTGTGAAATTTTATGTCGACCATCCTACGCTTTCTGTTCCCTCATGCATGGATGGTACTGCCTTTCTGATTGTATTCGTGCGTCAGAATTGGTTAATTCTGTTCATTCGCGTGGCTCTCAATTTTTATCGATCCTACTTTGGATTCCGTCATTTGTAGTAAATAAAGACCAGAAGCGATCTCATACATGATGCCGTCCTCTGGGGTGGGGTATCTTTATTTCAGAGATAAGACTCTAGCGTTATACTGCGAGCGTCTTTTGCGGTGGCCTTCTATGTCATATGTATTTTCTACTTAGGATAGAAAAACCAAGCCCACAGGAAATCTATCTCGGTTTCTCAATCGTTATTGCTCTAGTTTCTGTTTTTTGGCATCCCTTTTTTGTTCTTTACTTCAAAGTACGTTAATTATGTACTCTTTGATCGAGGAGTATTCCTTTCTTGCGACCACAACATAGATGAGTCTTAAAATGTTTGTTTCACACCAGCTGGTTTACAACATCTGCTCTCCCCTTATCTAATAAAGAGACCTAGAGATATTTGACACTCGTCTGACCTGATTTATGCTCTAGCTGGTCCGTCTTTCAGATTTTGTTAAATGATGGAAATGTGAGCGATTATACCGCCGTTTGTGAAAAAGCTGGTATCGACAGTAGCACCAGCGTGGAGGAAAAACCATCGTCCGAAGATATATCTTCTTCTGCTATCAAACCCGAAATAACATACGGCTGGTGCACTATCAACAACAAAGGCCTATCCGCAATGAAGGTAAACTGCTATGTAATCAATTATTTTGCTGTTGACTACTGAATAACTTAAGAACTTGCTACACCATGAATTTCATACTCTGATCCAAACTTGAGGTGCTACTTCCGTCGTTACCATTGTTTAAGAATGTGTAGCAGCGTCTTTGACAAACTATTCTAGGATATCTTCAGGTTCAAGCAGGAAGGAGTAATGATCAGATGAATGAACTCTTCTCGCTATTTTTTGGTCTCTGACTCTGAAAACTAGATCAAAGCTACCCTCGGGACCAGATCTTTGTAGGGAAGAGATAGAGATCTGAAAAATTCAAACTAAGACAGAAGCTCTATCTGATCTTCCAGAGAGACAAATTAGGGAGAATACGAATATAAAATTTGTTCTCTTATCCACATTATGGCTTGAACCCGCGGTCTTCAAGCAATATATACAGGGTGTGACGTTCTTAGTCACAAGGCTGAGGTAGTTGAAATTGTATTTCGAATGGACGAATCCATCGTCTATAATCTGCTTACATGTAGCACATTTGACAAAATGAGATTGATATGATACCACGACCCGCTCAGCTGGTGGCACCAGTGTCATACTCGGAGATTTTTAGCTGTGACGTAAAGCCCAACAACTGCTTCTATTTGGAACCAAATCATTAGGGGCGAGAAAACTTACAGGTGGATGATGTAGTGAGGGTCGTATGGCTTACACTTCGAACACCAAACTCGTTTATGGGGAGGAATCCTTGAGAGACCTCTTCACTCGGTAATAGTCTTCTCTCCTTGAAGATAAGGCGCGGCTAGGTGATTTCAATAGCATCAGAATTGGTTTGACATTTGCGATTACAAAGTATGCGACAATCCTCGCGTACACGGTTTAGTGTCAATTTAATCGACTTACTGCGCAGTCTATTGAGTAGAGCAAAGATCATATTAGTATATTTTTAAATCGACATAAACTAGACGAGTGATTAAAACTAATCCCAACTTTGAAATAACTGGCAGTTATAAACATCGTATTTATCGGTTGAAGAATCACGAGTGGGAGTGTGCTATATTTCGTTTGCATTCTTGTGAAATGAAGTTGAGAATTTGATATATTGTTTTTCCCTGGATTTTGCGCAGCTTCCTGAACCAAAGACTGATCCTCTAAAGATGGAATCTGTCCCACCTGTCGAAGGAGGAGCTAGTAGCCCCGAAGACAAGAAAAAACATGGGAAAGAATCAAAAGGAAAAGGTAAGAAAGGAAAGGACAAGGAAGCGAAAGATGTACTGGACGATGGAAAGGATAAAGAGAAAGGCAAGACAGACGGGAAGGAAAAAGACAAGAAGAAAGCTTCAAAGGGGAAAACAGGAAAAGGCGAAACCGAATTGATGGATGGTCCACAAGAGGGATCATTCTCACCTCGTTCAAACGAAGGGGTTGATTCTGAGGTCTTGCTCGGAAACATAGATGTTCCTGTAGGAGGTGCTTCTCTTGTTGTCGAGGTACCTCATGTGGAAATGCCATGCAAAAAGGTTATTGAGATTTTTGATCCTGATACTGGTTCTTCGATATTGACACGTGAGGATCTAGTGGTTGTGGTGAGAACTGAAGATGAGAGTGTTCGGGTTGTCCAGCACGCAGATGGAACGCATATTTACAGTGAAGTGATCGACGTAACACCATCCGATTACAGACCTAGTGTTGGCCAGCAGATGCTTGACGAAATAAAAAATTTCAATGCAAATGCTACGTTGGCAACTCTTGCAACGCTTTCGAGCAAGAAAATTCCAGGATGTTCTACCATTGAGGCAGACAAATTGCAGCTACCTGTAGGAAGCCCTTTGAAACCAGACCTAGCTCCTAATGCTGGCAGTAAGGTCGTTTTATCTACAGACACTAAACCGACCAAAGATGGTAGTGAAGATTCCAAGTCTGAACCTCTCCCGAAGTCACTGAAGAATCCATCTGAAACGAAAGGTCTAGTTGTCAGTTCCAATGGACAGCCAAATGCTCGCACTGAAGTTGGTAGTGTTGGGCCTTCATTGGGCAGAGAGAATTTTGACACGGTTTCAAACGTTGTTGAAAATCATAAATCTCGGGTATTGTGTGTTGCACAGTGGCATGTAAGAAAGGATGGATTTCCTAACGTACACGGAAACACAAAGGGTGGAGTTGCTGTTGAGTTCTCTACAACAGAAGGTCAGTATTGCGCTACATGGTCCAGAGACAGTGGTCAGCTAAGTCTTTTGATGCCCCATGGGAGTATGTTCTACTCAAGTGGAAAGATCGTGATTTATGATCCTTCTGATGGTGCGAAGAAAGCAGATCCCAAACAAATGCCACATGATCGGATAAGTACAGGTTTTCCTTTCATCAACACGAATGGGCTGTATGAGTTCAATCTGGTAAGCATATTCCTTCATATTGCTCTTCTTTCTCTTCTGCCGATAACTCTGAAGAAGATTGCTTCTTAGTATGAAAGAGATGATCATAAAGAGATGAGCATACTATCTTGATCAACATGTGATGCACCTTTACAAAGTCAACCATTGTTTTATTTAGGCATCCCACGAGGCCAAAACAAATAGTAGTCTCACCTGACTTTTATAAAAATTGTTCAATAAGATCTACAGAAATGCATTACATTCTCTTATATAGATTCAGGAAGGCTCTACATCTGTCATACTGATCAACGAGGTATGCTTGTAAATGATTAAAATGCAGGAAAAAGCATGTCTTACCTTTACAGACAACGCTGGAAATGGATTCCGGACAAGTTGGGGATTCAAAGTTGACCTAATTATTGCCGGGAAGCTTCCTGAACCACCGCCGCAAGCTGTTGTGGGTTCTGGGATTGAGGGACCAGTTGGTATCGACAAACCAGTCGAATCATCAGAGGTCCCCTTGGAGGATGCGGTCCTTACCGATCAGACTACAGAGGGATCGTCTAAAACCGCAGTTGGCAAGGCTGGTTCCAAACCGAAAGGAAAAGGTACGAAGGCTGATACTAAGTCAAAAGCTCCAGCCATCAAGGCTGGTCCAAACTCCAAAGCAACATCCGTTAAGACTGGCTCCAAAGCTTCTGCACCAATTAGTGATATTAAATCTGATTCAGACAAGATAAAGATGCCACCTTCTGAAAGTTCAGAAGTTATAGAGGAGGTGCATTTAAAATCTGCTTTAGAGAACCAGAACGATGAAGAAGACTCTTTTCTTCCTCCTCCTGATTGCGGACCATCGTCCATGAGCACGGTTAGCTCGCCAAGGTCCATCGATGGAGGCACAGAGTTTGTAGATGACCTCTTTTTAGGACCTTATCCCAGGCTATTTGTCATCCATGAGGGAGGGTTTGGATTAGAAATTGTACATGAGGATGACTTTCAAAAATATGCATATTCAAAAACCTTTAAGAAGGAATGCACTAGAGTTATGGAGGATTATGCTTCGGTGGATGTCGCGCTGCACACCTTTGTAACTGTAGAACAAAAAGCAAAAAAGCTATCAGAGTTGGAGGTGGAGAAGAAAGAGGGCTGCAGGGCTCCAGATGGACTCAAATTGTGGACCAAGAAGATTCCTGAATTGGCTAGGCGGATAAAATTAAAGGCCGTGCTCTCCAAAATGCAGAAGCGTAGTAAGTGTGATTGGCTTCAGCTTGATATGGAACTGCCATTTTTACCCAGGGCTGTTGTTCCAGAGTTGCTTCCAGTATTACCCCTCTGCAACACAACAAACATAATGTTCCGTCAAGTTTTTGAATATGCACGCTTTACGGATGCCCAAATTCGGAAAATGGACAAAATTTTAGAGATTTATAAAGAATGGCAAGATTCTTCCATGATTCTTAGAGACGTTGAAGTCATACCTGATGAACGCACACCTCAAGACAAGAAGAAAGCAGAAGACATCGCACAGAGAATCAGAGAGGTAACTTCTGTTTAACTTTTGTGTCTTCAGTTCAACTGTTCAGTTGTATTTAAAAATGCACTCCTATACAGTGCATTGGACGAGATGGTGTACTATTACCAGTTGGAGTTTTAGCGAGAGATACCTCCTACTCAATGTCTTCATTCCGTTCCAAAGCATAGCTCAAGCTTTGGAACGGAATGTCAATTTACATACGGAATGACTAGTTACTGAACTCTATTCCACATGGAAAGGACTAGTGAGACTCAGATTGGATTGTATAAGGTTTTAATAGGTTGTAGCTTAAAGAGGGTTCTTGCTCTTTATTCGAGTTTTGTTCTTGATTGTTGGAATTCAGAGGCCTTGTGATTCAAATTGGTTCAGAGAATGTTGCTACTTCATGCAAGGTTATCTTTCTAGTATTGAGTAAAGTATAGGGTGTGGCAGAGCAAAAATTACAAGAGGCGAGAGAGCGTGCGGCAGTCGAGATTGAGCATGCTGCAAAATTATTCGGAAAGATAAGGGAGAAGGAAGCAGAATCACTGCAGGAATTTGAAAGGCTAAAGCGCAGTGTGCAGGATGAATCAAATAGACAGTGGCTTCTGTACAAAGAAAGTAAAAAAGGTCAAATACCATGCAGGCATAAGGTCTGGCATTTGTTCCAGGATAAACCACCCTTCAGACCTAAACCCAACCAGGCCTTATTGTACTTCAAATGTGAAGAAGGCTTGGAGTTCATGTATACACAAAATGTAAGATTCTCTACAAAGTGCTTTTGTTGGTTGTCAACAGTGTCATGACTTAGACTTGCTTATTTGATGTTAGGAACTCTGTTACAGCAGTTGATTAGGATGTCTTCAAGAAATGTCACCAGAAGTATACTATGCCACTACTGTCTCTCCTAGGTTAGCCATAGCTTGTTAGCACTCCTCTTTATTCTCAAGTGCGTCATGAGCAGCAACACTAGGGTTAGATTTTTGTATATAGCACTCACCGCACTTTAATTTTGACCAACTCAAATTTCAAATATAGTGTTAACCACACCTCCACTTCTCAACAAACCAGCAGATGTGAAGTGATCGTTTTCTCACATTACGTCTCAGAGATATGATGTGAGAATATGATCACTGGAAACGATCACTCATGGCTCAAATTTGAATACGAGGTCTTAACTCGGAAACCTAATCTTAATGCTGCTGATGGCTGCCAAACCTATCGTAAGTCCTAAACTAAATGAGGAGTAAACAATGGTAAAAGTTCGTAACAAACTTTGACTATATACGAGCACTATTTTACTGCTAAAACTTATTTTACTACTGAATACAGAAAGAAACTGACTTTGAGATTAACAAGTAGATCAGGTTATAATTGGTTTAGTATCTCATAGAATTCTTTGACTTAGAACAATGTGGATACAACGTGAATAGATGGAACCTTGGTTGTATCTTGATCAAGGACGTGCATGTTGTGGGTTGAGACTTTCAGTCGTTGTATGCCCTTGCTCTCTGATGCCACGCTGAGTGCAATAAGACTGTTGCTTTCCACTTTGTGCGATGTACAGTTTTACCGTAGACCTCCACCGGGTCCAAGGAGGTGGTCTGTGGAGACGACCCCTCCAAGATCAGAGCAGGGTTTGGAATTTGGCCAACAAGGAGTTCAGGTGTCTGACGAGGGAAATGTAAGGAACCCATCCTTCATGTTTTTCGAGTGTATTTCTTGTCGTTTCGAAAATGTTGACAAGTTCTGTATCTGAATTCTCCAGAACACTCGTTTTCTCAGTAGTATGTTGATGTATGTTCAGATGAAAAGGCTTATGTGTCGTTGGTTTTTTCTTTCTCGCAGGATCCTTATGATTTTCCCGCTCGAAAACCACCTACGGAGGAAAAGAATGATCGAGAAATCAAACCCGAGACATGTCTCTTTGAAGAATGGTACAAGGAGGTACAGATCCATTTTATGCCATATCTTCCACTACCAACTTGGCTGCACATGGAAGATCTACTGGTTTAATGTGTAAAAAGGAGGGAAGCTCCAAAACTGCATTGAAATCTGACACCCTGCCTTGGAGAGTAGTATGATTGTCACATATATCTCCACATTCTTCTTGGACTGTTTCCTGATGGTCCATTTAGCAAAATGTGTATGCTAGGTCAGACTCGTTCTACAAATGTAGCCAGTCATGTTGCTCTTGCCGAAGATACAAGTAATAAAGATTTTGCCTTACCCTGACAGGAGCCAAAGCCGACCGAGGTGGATGCAGAAAAAGATTTGGAGGAGGAGGTTTGTTTACTTTTACTGTTAGTAAAGAGAGTAGGAACATCTAGATTTCTAAGTTCTGGCCTTCAATTATCACCAAGATGCCGAACAGATTAATTCTGCCATTAGGTTTGCCCTTTTTGAGGAGCTGGATATATTTCTTCATCCTGTTTTCAAGATATTACAGTAGGCACATTCGGTAGAAAACTCACCAACTTAAGAGAGAAATGAATTGATCATACTCAGAAAGCAGTTTAATTTGTACTTGACAGCATGCAGGCTCAATGTTCGTGGAGGAATGAAGTGTTGTCTAGATTGACTTAACCTTGTCAAACTCCAAGATTCTGATTTCATTTATTTCGAACAGGGATTAAAGCTTTGTTGGGAAACGCCGAAGGCAAAGAAGCCAAAGCCAGAGATTGGCCCAGCAGATTGGACACCTTGCTTCATGGTTGGATTTGATATGGGGGTTCGTCTTTCAACTTTGGTACCTGTATCTTTGTGTTAAAGAAAAACACCAACTAGGAACATTCTTTGTAGCTTAGAAGTTGACCGCAGCCCTCAACTGTACGGTTCCGTTCCCTGTTTTCCCCAGTTGATGCACAGTGGATGCGTTTCGTTTATATTCAAGCCGTGACCTAGAGAAGACCGTTTCCAAGTACTGTACTAGTTACATAGCAAACGTGGCAGATTTGGGGCATCTATATCAAACTGTTCAGTTTACATGTTATCATTTGCAGAGCACTTGCAAAGCAGAACCAGACCAAATTCAGAATGAGAATGACGTTGAGCCTAAGGTTGATGAGTACCAACCGTATGATCATGACAGTCACAGGTCAGAACCAATATTCTCATTCCTGTCTCATGCATATGCACAAACAGCTATTTAGCCACTCAGAGTACATAGGAATGTCATAGAAAGCTTCACTCTAGTACGAGGACTGCAAAGGTGCAGTAAATAATTGCAACAGGGTTAGAGAATGTTCAGAATGACTACTGGGGTTTACAGAGGATAAATCGTACACTGCACATGTGGGCATTCGCCTTGGGAAGGTGCGCTTACCTTAATTAGAAATGAGTCTAACCTAATAAACTCACTAATTATGTTACTTAATGTAAGAGGTCAGCTTGTTCACTGGATTCTAACTATCTACTGTTACGGGGGGTATTGCGATGTTACTGCAAGCAAACATCGTAATACCCCCCTTCATTGCTTATAGAATAGCATACTTAGACAGATTTGACTCCAAGTGTGGTTCCATAGGAATAAAATGCGCTTACAATCTAATATCTGGAAGTCTGTAAGTATCTTCTTACATACTAAAGCCGTGTAAGTAGTATGCAGTCCTCTTGATTCCGAATCTGGAGGACCAAGAAGTACTTTATTAGAAAAGTGAATGCATCGACACAGGTTCCTTAGTTCTGAGGAAGGATCCACAGAAGAGTTGTTGATAAAACACAGGTCCCAGATTGGGTTTGAATACCCAATCCGGGACAAGGGATGTAACGGATGTGACAAGGGATACAAAGCGACACACCCCTATAGTGGGTCGCAGTCACATCACAGTCACAGTCCACATCACATCATCACATCACAGACCTAACTATGAAGACACTAACTGCACGAATCCGCATAGACAAGAAGTAATAGGGAGGATAACAGTATTCTAACATACTGCATTGGACCCAAATTACTTATATCAAATTCCCATTTAAATTTTCATTTCAGTTTATCATAGGGAAGGTTGAGATTCTTCCATGTGATGAGCAGATCATCAACATACAGGTTTGCAATAATCTACGTCCCATGAGTTCTGAAACTGTATAGATTTAAATCAGAATCTGACCGCTTCAAATGTAACAGGATCTTCTGTTACACTTGCCATCACCAGTAGATTTGCTTCACACCTGTCTAACACCTTAGACACTCTGGTTGACCTTCTCACTTCTTCAGCTGCAGGTCGAGATCTTCTTTGGTAAACTTTGATGGGTGCAACTCTTATAAACCCGGGCTCACTACGAGAATTCACTTCTTCTCCTTCATCGAGCTCCTCAGTTGGGCATTCTCCTCCAATTGGAATTTCTCCTTCTTGGGAGTCTACAATCTAAGTTCCCGAGAAGGTTTAAAGTCCTGATCTAGATGCTCTACCATCAGATCTCACATTCCGATTATATCTCCTTTGCCGAACAGCTGTTTAGTCAACGGGTTATAAATCTTGTAATGCTTATTAGTATCATCATATCCAACTAACATGCACTTCTCAGCCATATCAAAAGGCTTCTTCCTCTCTCCTTGTGGATGTGCACAAATGGTGTGCTACCTAACAAACTTAACCTAGAGACATCAGATTTGATGCCTCTATACAGCTCTATTGGTGATCTACCTGTATGAATGACCTAATGAGTTGAATAATTCTCAGAGACAAATTAGTTTGTTTACTTTAACGAGAATGTGGCTGTAAGCAGTGATCTCAACAATCCAGACCCGCCGACTGAAGATACGGAAGGGGATAACGTCGACAGTGAGGTAAAATCCTCTTGATATTACAGACAGCCTGAATATTTTGAAACCGAAGGGATTTGTCACAGGCTGCCCTGTCTGCTCAAGGTTTTCTTTCTACGTTGCCCTTGCAAGTTGTCCAGTTCACAACAAGGATATAGTCTGCCTAGCACCATATGACGGCCTTCTTGATCTTCCATCTTCGGATTCCTAAAGCTAAAACCTCAGTCGAGAATCTGCAGACTTTTGATGCGATAGAGGCTGTAGGGAAGGTTCAGGCAGACTAGGCAGCTTACTAAGAAACTCTTGCACCAAGCTGCGTAGACTGATCAAAGATACTTATGAAGAACCAACGAATTGCAGGCTGTACAGTAATAATATCTTGCTTAGCTTTTGGTCCAGTCTTTATTCAGAGTTTAGACAGTTGAACAAGGGGAATTCTCAGAAGGGTGAATTTTGCATCTCAGTTCTTCCACTTGGAAAGGGCGTACAGGCTTGCAATTTCCCAGAAAAGTAATGACTTAGTGCAGTCTGTCAACAGGGAGTAGTTTTGATCTACACTGTCATGTCTAATTATGATTTTGGACTCAGCAGGTAATGGTTTACTAAGTCCTCCAGTTTTCAGTTTCGCCTTATCACGATTGTAGCCGAGTTCTTTTTTCAGAGAACCGTGTTCGCCTTTGTGGTTTGAGGTGGTTTATAACTATCTTCAAAGCTGGCCATGTCTTCAGGAGAGCTGTAAATTGTAAAGGAAGCTCCTTGTACTATCAGCGCTTAGTAGTACCCAAGCTTTCAAGCGTTTGATCATATACCCCTTTGTACAGTTTTCAAGAGTCGACTTCTGTTACCTCTATATTTTCTTTGTTGGCTGAAACATCTTTTGCAGTGCGCAAGTTGATGAAGCTCATTCTTTGATTAACATAGAGGATTGATTTGATTTCCAGATTGCGAGGGAAATTGAAGAAACGCCGCCTGAACCCGCTTTGCCAGAACTACCGCCTTTCTGGCAGGCTCCTGTTGGAGTCGATTGGGATATCAATCATGAGGCTGTGCAGCGACAGCTTGAGCTTCTGCCTAATCGACCTGGGTAATTTTCTGCTAATTTTCAGAGTCTTCTTTCGTTATTACCAAAGGATGCAGGGCAGTAACTTAGAAAAAGCTTCTATTCTTGGCTCATTGACGTTTCTCTTTCTCACTTCCTCGACCCCTAGTAGACATGTACAAACTCACGGTGTTCGGAACGCGAGACGAAGACTATTCACTTTGGAATTTTCTTGTCCATGCAGTTGGGTCAAAGCTGAGTGGCTTAAAAATGAAAAATATTTGCGCTTGAACCTGCAAACAATGCTTCAAATGAATATTTCATCCGTCGCTGGCCTGAAGTTGCGTGCAAGACCCCCTATAGACTGGACACATCAGTTTTTGCTAGTACCGGATCGTCTAGATTTCGGTACCGTCGAATACGGTACTATATCAATGAAGGTATTATACTCTGAACTAGGACACTTGACCTCGTCAGTCTCGCGTCCAAGGTTTCCCAAAGCTTTAATAAGGGGATACGAAATTGTTGACAGAGGACAGAGGCCAGTGCATTTTGGAAAGAACAACAAAGAGCAACCATATGAGCTAATAAGATAGAGGATCGCTAGCAGAAATGAGCATCACCAACATGATGCTCAGTCGGACATTGCGAGTAACCGTTTGGAGTGTAGAACTGAGCTTTGGCAATGTATGTTAGTAAGAGCAGTAGGCTGAATGACAGTTGCTCCATTGCTCTCAGAGATGTCTAAACATAGCATTTTATTTTAAAGATATCTAACAAGCATTAGGTATTGCTCTGCCGGCATGGGAATAGGTGGCATTTTTACAAAATTATCATGGTACGAATGGTGGACGCTTTAGGTTTGAAGATCTTGGCCCATGTTGCAGGATACTCTGTGAATATGGCATGGTATGTCACATTGTCGTTGAATACGAAGTACTGCATTTGGATCTATTTCCATTCTGTCCTTGCAAGATGGTCCATGCAGGACCATCTTGCAGGGACAAAAAAAAGCTGCACTTTTGTTTTGTTGCTGTTGTCCATCGACTTTCTGAGCGACTTATTGTAGCCGATTGATAGATTTTGGAAAAGACGCTGAAGTATGAAACTGTTCACATCTCATGTCAGGTTCCTCCCGGCCTATACAGAACTCTCCGTGTATTTTTCCGCGCTGATCGTCTCGGTTCTTTTAACCACGAGGTTAGTACTCATTTGTTGCCTGTAGAAAAGAGCAGAAGCTTTTTGCATACAAGTTACGGATTCCACACCTTCTGACAAAAATTGCATTTGCCTGCAGATCAAAGTGTTAACTCAGTATGATATTTTTCGCTTTCCAATTATTGCAAATGTGGTACGCCCAAAAGCATATGAGGGAAGCAATCATCAACAATCTACTTAAAGGCGCGATTGTGATGCTTGCTTTCCTTCTATGATTATGGTCTTGAAGTTACGAGATGAAAACTGGCGCTAGCCAAGGTCGCGATGGAAGGGAAAGGTTTGCCAGCAGAGGTCAAAAAGTTCCTGGTACCCTCATCCCGCAGCGACCTAGATCACGGTTCCCACCAGGGAAGAATGATGGTTTATGTCGTGTTTGTCACAAAGCGGCGTTGGAGATATGGAGCTTAGATCAAGCTTTTGGCAATGTCTCTGCTTCGGGTTAGAGGAAGACACGTCACGGTTGTCCGACGTGCGTGAAGTTGAGAAATACTGAAAGTTTGAGTATTACCATTTATATTGGCAGTCAAAGACAGGACACTTGAGTGCCGTCGATTGTAATAAAAGATTTGAGATTCTAATATACTTGGACGAAACCAACCGATGATTACATGGAAATGTTCAATTCTCGCAGTCTTCAGATTTTGTTTCCACACAGGAAGGCCATTAGATGGATATGTGTAAAACAGTCTCTTGATAAAAAATGACCTGTATTGAAAATAGCACATCACCAATTGTAACCAACTAACTGTTCATGTAAACCTCCACTCGTGCCATGTTTATTGTGGTCGCAAAATCTGAGGACCACTGTCATTCATAGGAGAGAAGTGGAGGAATACATGAAGCCAGGGAACGCTAGAAAGCACTGGTCTCTCAGTGGTCAGAGAAGAGCTGCGAAACCACATGATAAGGACGGAGAAACTTGGCAGAAGCAACTGAAATGATATCGAGGAGTATATGTCCGCCAATGATTCACAATTAAAAATGCTATTCTCTGCCTTTATCTGTGACCGTCACGACTGGGTCGTAAATATTTGCTCCTGAATAGCAGCGCGCAGCCAGGGCACTGGGCCTGGGGTCTTCAGGCTGTGGGAGAAACGAAGAAAAACATTAATGAGGATAGTGTTGGGCCCTAACTCTTCGTACATTCGGTCCACATTCGTGGTGACGCAGAGAACGTGAAGAGGAGAGAAATGGGAGGATGATGGAACTCTTGCTTTCCAGGTCATTGGCCAGGGAGTCGAGCTGGAGAGCTTTATTTTCCGGAGCACCGGAGAAATCGGGGGCTCCATTTTCAGCCGAGCACGGGCACTGAAAACAATACGGGGCTACAGTGGCGGCCAAAGGCCAAAGCAGGGGAGTGGAGAAATGGTTGAGGAAAGCGAGGAAAAACGAACCGAGGTGATGAGGAAAACGTTGGCAGCCACAGGAAGCGAGAAAGCGGGCGAGAGGCAGAGAGGCAGAGACGAAAGGGTGATGGAGTACGGAGGGAAAGTGACGAAAAACATGTCCTTGCAGAACGGAAATGGAGACAGGACTGTCAGTGGTGAGGCCAATGTGGGAGGCGGGTTCGAGCAGCCATGACCGCGACGAGGGCGGCAAAGAGTGAGACCAGCACAGAATCGATCATGAGTGATTCGTTCTGACGGAGGGCAGGGACGAGAAGAATTGTGGAGTGGTGGGGGACAGACATGAGCCGAGAGAGGACGGCGGGCAATCACAGTCGACAATCAATGAGAGCAAAAGAAGTTCAAAACTTGGATATCGGAAGGTCGTGGAGGCGTGTGATTGAGTGCGGCCACCAGTAGCGGAGGCTGTCACGGCCATCCCTTCATGGATGCAGTCAGAGCACGGCCCCCTTGTTCCACAACCACACTCAAGCAAATAGCCGGATGCAAAGGAAAGCAAAGGAAAGGAAAGGGCCATTTCAAGATCCGGTGCACCGCGCCAAAGCAGGGGCAACTGAACCGAAAGAAGAATCATCATCATCAGCAGCAGCAGCAGAGAGAGGGAGAGGGAGCAAGCTCCGGATTTTGCTGATCAGTGACTAGAGGAGCAGTGGGTCTACTCCGGTCGTCGTGTCGGTGTTGTTCTGCAGTTCTGGCGCTGGTTGCTGTCATTTTGCGAGCAGGGAAAATACACCTGGGGAGAATGTGCTGCTGTGCTGGACGAGGCTAGAGAGGACCTGGACAGAAAAATCCCTGGAATGGAGATTCCGGCAGATCATCGAGGATTCAAGGGCACACGAAGCCCTCCAGCAGGGACGAAGAAAGGCATCGAGGGCGAGGGAGAGCCGAGGAAGAGCCGAGGGCAGCAGAATCCGGGGCGGGGGTAAATTTGGGGGTAAATCAGGCCGAGAATCTGCGAGTGTGAGTGATCCCAGTTTGGCGCTTGTTAGTAATGATACGCCCCGTTGGTCCTCAAAGCGGGGGATGTGCTGCTGCGCTGGAACCGACCAAATGCTGGGAACCGCGTCTCTCACACGGACAATTAAGCCTCATGGACGAATTACGCTGCTACTCGCCTCCGACTGACTACCGGTACTAAGGAGACCGCTCGGCTCTGAGCTCTGGCTGGGGCTGGGACTGGGGCTGGGGTTGGGGTTGGGGCTTCTTCTGGGGAGGAGGGCAGAAAGACGCCGCTACTCGCCGAAGCGAGAAGGGAGGCAAAAAGGGGACGCTACTACTCGCCTGTGCGAGAATCATTGTCCGCCAAAAATGGAGGAATGAGCAGTGCCCAGCTGCGAGGCGAGGCGATGGGATTGAGTGTGGCAGGAGTTCAATGCTGGCCACTCCGTTCCCTGTGCACGCCTCTGCCGAATGCTCGAGCACGGGTGAAGAAACAAAGAAAGCAGGAAGCCCAATGAATCCCGAGCCCCAGCCCCAGCCCCCCAAGACACAAGCCCGACGAAAGGAAGGAAGAGGAATAAGCACGACAGGATTCCGCTGCTGCTGCTGCTGCAAGCCCCATGCACAGAAGAAGCCCCGGCCTGCCCCGAGGCATCTTCAGCCCAGCGTCCAAGCCGGGTGCCGCATCTGCGGACGCATCGGACGGCGCCGCGAGCCCCGCCCGGAGATCGCACGGCTCAGGTGGCCCGCATTTAAGCCCCTGTGCGCGACCTTTCCACATCCGCCTCCTCCCGGCGCAGAGCCCGAGCTTGATTGGAGCGTGCGGGAAGAAGCGCAAGCGCGAGGCTCAGGGAAAGGGGCTAAAAAGCGAACTTTAAATACCCACTGTTGCGACGCGGTGCGGACGTGGTTCGTCATTGATTCAAGAATCCGCCAACATGGACGCCCCACTGATCCACATGCGCTGCGAGAGAGGCGCGGAATATTCTGCCGACTGAGGGGGGCTGCGGAAACGACGCACCTCCGACTTCGCGTGCCACCGGGATCGTTGACAAGCCCCGCCTTGGGCCTTCAGGTTCGGCAACATCCGCTCCGCTCCAGCAGATAAGAGAGATGCTCGATGGGGTAGGAATCTTAGCCACCATATATTCACTGCGGTCGGAACGGGACGTGATCAGCCCCGAGCAAACAGTGCTTCTGCGATCCCCCCACGTAGCCCCCCGACCTCGGCTCACGAACGCTGCCAATTGCCATCGATCGCACCGAAGCGAGCCAGCCCCTGTTGGGGCCTGCTGGGCCTGCTCCCACATCTCTACCGGAATCCGGATTCTGCCCGACACACTCGGGACGCGGGTGCGCTAAATTTGGCTGCCCCTGACCAGCGGCGGGCTCCGGCCCGTCCGCCTGACGGTGACGAATTCTCGCCTCGCCTTGGCCCGCCATCGTCGGGCGATCGAGCTCCAGCCCCAGCCCCTGCGCCAGCTCCAGGCCCCGGCTCGATCTCCTCCCTCCGCCCTGGCCCCGTGGGGCCCACTCCAACGCCGGCAGTGCCAACGTGAGGAGAATGGTGTGATTTGGGGCTTGTATAGTAGCGCACCGTTTTCTGTACGGGTAATGCCAACGGACAACTCTACGTAATGTCGACGGGGGCTCGATACATCGGGGGCACGGTACCGTATCGTGAGGGAACGGTGCTCGCGGGAGCCCCGTCAAGTCGACGGCTGCGGTACCAGACGGAAGCGCGGACGCGGACGGCGTATTGTCGTCGACGGTGGCAATCCGGGCTTGCCGGGCGCCAGGGCGTCTGGGCAAGGCCGGCAGCTTGCCGGGCGTATATAGTATAGTAGCCCACTGCTGACGAAGACAGCGCTGTCTTCGCAGCGAAAGCCGACTCGGGGATTCCGGTTGGGGTTGCGGTTGGGGCTGGGGTTAAAAATGGTGCCTACATGTCATGGCGCTCCCGGTTGTACAAGTATAGATCGCCTGTGTACACGCCTCGTACCACGTACTGCATACACATCGGGTTGTACCTTTCGTACGTTACCCAAAGTGTTACTGGACGTCGCAGAGGACAAGGTTTGGCACGCATGGAGAAAAGTGCGTTGCAGTGCAGGGAAGGAAGGGGGCCAGCAGACCGCCTGCTGTGCACTTGCATTCATCGTTGCCCACGCAACAAAAGCGCCCTGCGGGCGTCATGAGCGTGCTGTACTTGCGGCTGCTGCGAGCCTCGGCCCTCTGCTCGCCATGATTTTTCTGTCCGAGGTCCAGCTCGAATTTCACATTCCGGCCTCCTGCAGAACCTCTTCTGCATTTCGTTCGTGACCAAGTTTCCTGGGCGATCAGAGGCGCCGTCGAGAACTACGTTTCGACGTTGCTCCAGTCACAGAAGTTATTGAAAAATACATGTCGGATTGAACCATATCATTTCTTTATTCGATCGAAACAATTTTCATTATTATTTTTAATCTTAAGGTATTCATGTCGTAGGATTATTTTATTTGATCTTGTCTTGTTTAAGTATCCATGAACAAAGGTTTTTATTCCTAGTAAGAGGTACGCTTCCATAACTGTCGAACTAGTCCTACTTAAAGTTGAAGTATCATTATTTTATATCTACTCCTCATTTTGCACGTTTTAAGTTCATCTTTAATTTGGAATGCACTCAAGTTTGCGATTGAATCAAGTCATATATAACTCTATGGGATTGGGTTCTATCTCTTATTCGTGTCATTGGACAAAAAAGTTGGAACTTCCCAGAAAATCAGATCAGTTTGATTTTCGACTGCAACTTTTACCCTGCCATTCAACAAATCATTAAATACGTACAAGACTTTCTCATGTGAGTTAGTCATGGACCGTCGAAGTATATATATATATATATATATATATATATATATATTCAACTCTTAATGTCATACCATGTAGTCCAATCATATAAACGATTGCATGTATTTCAGTCCTTTCTCATTCTTTTCATTGCTCAGCCTTTAATAGACTGAATCTGTCCCGACGAACTCCTCCATATTATTTGCTTTGCGATGTCCAAAATTCATCAAACGCTTGAGTACTGATTCCTTTCCAAGTCTATTGGCTAATAATTGATGTTTAGTTCACATATAAGTGTGCTTTAATTTCTACATATCTAATTTTCAGAACTCTAAATACACGGGACATGCATCAAAATAATCAAATGCAATTATATATTTAGTTGTTAGCAACCTTGAAAAATTGTGTCTATCGCATAAATTGAAATAGGTGTTATTTTTCTCTTAGTAAGTTATATTATCTGTACATTAAATATTTTCCTAAGATTTTCAACCTCTTTATGCTGCTTCCCTATCTTTCGATTCAGTTGAATGTTAAATCTAAACGGAACGTCTCTGTGTTATATTGAGCCGTAGTTCAAATGTGTAGTATGAAATCACAAAAATATAGACATTGAAATAACCTCCACAAGGTTCATAAAATCAACGATGAGCTTGTTCCAATATATAAATAAATGAATAAATAATAATTTGGCTCAAAATTTCGAAAAAATAACCTGTTATATCTTCTGTTTGAAATCATTTAGTGAAGTCCGATTATTTCAATAATTACATTTTCTTCTTTTATCTGGATATTATAATCTCATACTCATAATCATTAAATTATGTGAAACTACATTTATATAGATGTGAAAAAAAAACCAATTGTGATATATACTTGGCTATAAGTGTATATGTTGGCTCGTCAAAAATATTATACTTTTCTGGGAAAATCTATAAGTATCTTCTTTTATTGATGTTGATATGAGAAGCATGTGAATTTTTTTTTAGGTGAATCGGAAAAAATCTAAAACAAAATTTCAGAAGATGAAAAAATTCATCGAGTCTTACACGGATAAACCCGAAGGTCTAACATAGAATTGCGTATCAATGGCATCACTATGGAAAAACAAATTCATATAAGATGTATAAATTGGGTACATTAAGAGCTGTAATTATAACCGTATTAAAATGGATAATATGGTGTTAGGTCTGATGACATCACAGTAGAAATGATGTGTTACTATGTCAAACTATCCAAACTATCTACATACATGCAAAGCGAACATCTAGAGGATAATTATTCGAAAGTACAGAGTATTACACTAACTAGTATCCGTTGTCTGAATAAACAGTGCTTAGAGGTAAAAAATTGAATAATACACCATGTAATATGATAATCTTTCACAAAATGTTCATACTTTCATTTTAAGAGAAGCAAAGAAGTCAAATCTCTACATAGCTATTCCTCGGGGTCCTAAACAGTCAAAAATATTTTAATTATTTCATGGGTAGTTTTTGTGATCAAAATTTGTGTAAACTATTCATATAAATCTCAAAAAAATAAAAATCCAATCTCATTTATGTAAATAAATATAGTGAGTATTTGATATATAAATATCATTCAAATTCGTTAAGTTCTAAGTCAAATTGTGTCCAATTATGTTGCTAACAAAAAAACTGCTGTAAAGTAAGTCCTTTAAGAATGAGAATATAAAAATCAGGTGTATAATATCATGAGTAATGGCCTCAATCGCTTCGGTTAACTCCATAAAAGAACAATGGAGAGCTTGAATATTTGCTGATGATTTTGCTAATGAAGGGTCGAAGACAATACTTGTGCAAGAAACTAGGTTGGAAAGTTACAGCGATCCCGTGTGTGATAGTTTGGCTGAGACACGTGCACTTCCATGAATTAAAGTTCAGACCGGTGCACATCTCACTTTGTGCGCAAAATATAATTAAAATTAGTGTTCTCTTTGGTAACATTTTAATACAAAAAGTTCACAATAATCCCACTGTTTGGTACGCATGGTTAAACATGAATATGAGAGAGAGAGAGACAAAAAAAAAAGAGGACCTTTTAAAGTGCATTGCTCCTTTGATGAAACAGCACCCCAACTGTAAATTGAAGTTAACAGCAGAGTTAATGTGGACGCCATAATTGCACTATGCAAACCTTGTCCTCATCGAGACCCCGAATAAATGCGGTTAAAGGTGTACTTCGGGCAATCTACCATGACATCCGCTCTTTCCGTGGCACAGTCGGTCGGTCAGAAGCTGCAGTCTGACGCACGAATGGAGGCTGGGTGAGACCCACTGCGTCGATCGAACGAAGTAGGAAGCAGCGCAGTCCGGAACAGTGAGGCGGCAGAACGAGCCATCACCCCTCATGTTACGAGGTGTCAGCCGAGCCTACGCATGACCACAGTAAGTCGTACCTACGCTGCGAGGCGGTACTATGTAGACCGAACTGGAACTCACTGGACTCGAGCGCGCGCGCAGAAGATAACCACGACTTTATCGACTCTCCCGACAAGGTGACTTTGTCCCAACCGCAGTATCCAGAGGCGACCGCAGCAGGACCGTCGACTGACCGCCCTGGCAGTCGCACAACATGGCTTCCAGTCCACCACGGTGGCTACCCTCACGTCCGTCGTTCCGGGTCGACTCAACGCTGTCACGTTTGTCGTTGTCCGCATGCCTCCAGCTGCTGCTGCTGCTGCAGTCACAGTCAAGCAACCACGACTTGACCATGCTCGCTCGCTCTAGCATGCTTCCACTTGCCGCTGGCCCAGTCCCCGTAAGCCCCACAGTAAGCATCCCCCGACCCGGGCTTTGTCCATGGATACCAGCGCAGTCGGGGATTAATGCTGGAAACTTGACTATGCTCGCTCGCTTCCACTTGCCGCTTGCCCAGTCCCCGTAAGCCCCACAGTAAGCACCCGACCCGGGCTTCGTCCATGGATACCAGCGCAGTCGGGGCTGTGGGTCGGGGGGTTAATGGTGGAAAAGTACGAGTTACGTAGGGCTTATGCAGAGGGGGGTAAAGTGGGGAACATTCTTATGGGCTAATAATCTCTGGGGAGGAGCGATGGTGCTTATTCGGCTCGAGAGGTTCGCGGGACTTTTATGGAGAATTCCACGTCACTCGTCGGGTCCAAATCACATGGCAAATGTGCTGTTCGTTCTAGAAAACATGTTGCGATCGTTTGAAGGCCTGGGGTGGAGGATGGGTGCGAGCGAGTAAGAGATTTTTCAGAAAGGCGGAATCATTGGGGATAAAGTAAAAGGCGGAGTCATGGAGTTTGTCCAGACATACATTGCACATGCAATTATCGTCGTCGTCGTCGTCGTCGCCTGAACTCGACTTCTCAACGAGAATCTGCTCCGTGTGCACACGGGCCACCGTAGCTCGTCGACTCCGGGGCCAGCAAATGTCATGTGATCTGTGCACCTGCGAAACATTCTGCTTCGATTCCAGCATCGATTTTTTGAAAACGCGGATCTCGCTTCGCGCATTTTTTGAGCCCGAGTCCACCCTCTCTCTCTCCCTCTCTCTCTACCCGCTGCGATAAATGTCCACCACTCGCCGACGGTAGACCACGATCCGCGTAGCTTGCCTTGCATTGCCAGCGCGTGAACTCGCACTCAAGCCCTCGATGATTTTTCAGTTACCATGGCCCTGACCATCATGATCCCGTCGCGTGAACGTATGCCGTAGAAATAGTCACATGTTCTTTAATCTCCCCTACCGCCCATTGCTCCATGCCCCTATATCACTGCCGCAGCATATTTCGTCCTCCTCCGCGTGTTCATTTTCGAGTCCGAGGAATCGGTGGATTTGCAAGGAAAAAGGGAACCCTCTATGTCCTCATAGCCTCTGGACTTGGAGCCATTTTGTACCAATTTAAGTATTGGCATGCACTCTTCTTCTAATTCTTCTGATGGCCTTGGGCACTGGGGATCTTTTAAAAGTGAATGAGCGGAAGGAAGCACTCTTTGCTGAGGCCGCGGAATCGGTGGTGCACAAGGAAAGGGTAAACCCTAGCTCTGGCATGCGTGACGGAAGCCCGATGGAAATGCAGCGGTGCAAGAAAAGGGTTGCCAAAACGTGTGCAGACCAGTATCGCTTTTGTCCGGCTCTAGATTCTGCGTCGTGACACCGACTACGGTTTCTTCCATCCTCGTCCGGCACGAATGTGTTTTTTCCCCCGGTCGAGTGAGTGAGTTGACAGCGCTGTCCCCCATCTTCACCCTCGTTCATAGCCCGCCCGATCACTCGAAAACTTCACCCTTCACCCTTCACCCTTCACCCGCCAGCGTACTTTCTCATGCAAGAATATGGCGAAAAGCGAGACGACAATCTGGAAGAAGGAGGAGGAGTATGATCGACTTCCCTTTTTGTCTTCTTTGCGGACAGAGCCCTCCTCCTGCCTCATGCCCGAAACGCAGCTGCACTTATTCAATCTTGACTTTCCTCTTGGATCACGAATAGGGCCACCTACATCATCTCATTCCGCATTATGCTTAGAAAGAGGTAAAGATGGTGCTCCCGAGGGAAGAATGACCTTTCGAGGCAGCAGATCGCTCCCTCCCACGGACCATGGAGTCGCCGTTGATCCTATGCAGACCAGGTTTTGGAGGAGACTAATTGCACCCACTTACCAATCAAGCACCCGTCAACACTTTTTACGATAAATTATGCAAGTTCCCAGTCAAAGTTGCAAATTCTTGCAACTTTTCGGTCCAAGTGTTGCAGAATTTGGGCTCCCCCAGTACCCCAAAGACATCAGATGTTTGGGCCACCGCAACCCCCTTGGACTTCGGCTCCTTCGATTCCTAAAAAGTCCATCCCTCACTCGGTCAGTAGCTCGTGCTAATTGCAATAATCGAACCATAAACTACGAGACGTGAAACTGCGTCAATCCAGCCGCTGCCATTGTGTTAGTGCCACGGTTTAGAAGGCCAGATGCGTGGGCGAGCAGTCCACGTGCGAGGACAAGAGCTCACGAAGCTTTGATGCTGGCCGGGGTGGCGGAGCAAGCCATTTTTATTGGTGGTGGTGGTTTTTGGAGGCCATGGAATAACTTCCAGATTCAAACTCCATCCGGATGAGGCAAGCGACCTCGGTGCTTCCATAGCTGAAAAACCCGCATAAAGTCTCTGCGGTGTACTTGTCCGATTATCCATCTATCCAAGAGCATGCCCAGGGATCGCCAGCATCGAGGTACCGTAAAGCAAGACCTCGACTGCTGACCATAATAGTTAGCGCGTAGTTTAATGGGGCACTGGGTAAGGGGGGAGGGGTTAGGCTTATCTACCGGGACCTTTTGCAGGAAAAATAATAACCCCACCCCCACCCCCAACCCCCAACGAAATAACCCCAACCCCCCCCCCCCTGCGAAAGAAATCTTTACTCCGTTACGTAAAGGGGGATCTTGATCGGTTGAGGATGAGTCTAGGGGGCTGGCGAATGATGCAGCCCCCCCAGCCCCCCAGGCCCCCCCGGCCCCAACCCCCGACACATATTGACCGAAAGAATCCATGCGGGAAACAATTCCAGCAACGACGATGGTGGATGGACCCAGGGACACGATGAATTTGTACACATGCCTAATCCCGATGCTATAAGGCACGTTTGACATTTGCGTAGTCACATGACGAAGACTTTGCCCCCGCGAGAAGCACCTACACCTTGACCTTCCCCTCGTGCTCTCTACAACACTAGCTATGGACATTTTCGCCCACCAAAAGCTTGTTTGCCAATCTTGTATTCGGCACACTGTCACATGCCACTTCTGCAGGGGCTGGATAAAGAAAGGGGGGGTCGGCATAAGTCATCGCTACCCGGGATTAGACTTTGGGCCGAGCCCTCCTTCTTTCCCAGAAGTTTGGGCGTCATGGAATGGTGGATCGAGCCGCCCATGAAAAAGCAGCTCATTCTAACATCAGACATGCCGAGATCCAACTCGCACTGAAGATTGCCAGAAGTTGCCCGGCTCAAAACTCTCTCTCTCTCTCTGAAATGTGCTTTATCTTCAGATTTCAGACTGCCCGTGTGTTTTATTTTATCCTATCATGGATAAAGGATCGAGTGACCCGAAGCAACAAGGATTCCATTGAGCGATGGTGGACCTCGGTTTTGTCGAGGTCAAGCGAGGATCGAAGAGAGAGAGAGAGAGAGAGAGAGAGTGAGTCCTTGCGGCTGGGCTGGGCTAGATGTAGGTCGCGAATAGGGATTGACAAACACGCCGGTAGATACTCCTTGGGGGGTTCACACGAAGCAAGCAAGCAAAGGAAGCGAGGGCTGCTGACTTGCGCTCGTGGTGGATGCGTGGAGGTTGCCGGAGGAATTATCCACAACAGTGCGAGGCACATCGATTCGACAACACTTGGTGCCCGTCGAAGGCTTGAGGTGTTTCCCGGCAAGTGGAATGACTCGAAAGGATTTGGGGCATCTGTCCAGACCTGGGAATTTCGGGTGCGGCCAGAGTCCTCGATCGAGAGCGAGCCTGTGGACATGTCCTGCAACGGGGAGGGCCGATGCGCGGTCATGAGTCATGCATGACCTCGTGACAGTGGAACAACATAAATCCACATGACTAGTGGTATGATGAGAGCTGTGAGAAGTAGGGCAGACCGGAATCGCATCTTCCAAATCAGATTGGCGTCATCCCATCTCAACATGAGGCAAATGAATAGTCAAAAGCAGCAGCAGCACACACAGTACTGTAATCAATCTGTACTTTGTAATGAGGACAGTGATTTCGCATACACCGTTGGCTCATCTCATCTCGCTTGATGATGTCGCTGCTCGGGAGAGCACAGCGCACCAGCTTTTGCCATGGTGCTTATTAAGCCCCCTAAACCCCCCCTTCCCCCACCGCCAACCCCCATTATGCAGATGAACACAAGCCCAAATCTCTTAAAGACAACACTTCGCCGCCCGTACTTTCGAACCCCTCTACCTGTGGCTAACGCCGTGTGTCTGTCTCCTCGGCTGACCTCACATCCGTCAGAAATCCGAGAACTGTAGGCAATCATGGTCGCCATCCGAGCCCCCTCCCCACCCCCCTCCCCCCGTAACGCTTTAAGAGAGTGGAAGCTTGAAGAGCCGGGGGAGAATTAAGCGGATGATTAATCCGAAGATTTGCGTGCAATAAAAGGGCCAATTACGAGGGGGGTGGAAGGCATTGATTACGCTAATTAAGTGGCTCGGCTCTTGTCTAAACATAATTTTCCAGATAAACCTCGAGGGGAGGCCGAGTAATGCTCGAGCAGCGGAAGAGTCCAAGAAGTGAATCGAGAGACCTCGGAGCGACCATATCCACTGAGGGGGTTAGGGGGCAGGGGGGGCCATAAATCGCCTCGCCCACTTCTTGGAGGCCTTGGACGTATTAGGCATGACGAGGGGTGACGGAGGGAGTGAGCGACTTGATCACGAAGTTTGCTTCATAATTTCGGAGTCGCAGGTGTGAAGATCATGGAGAGGGTCTGCATTGCTACATTTTTTCATGTGAGCCCTTGTCTTGATGCTCATGGTCGAAGATTCGATTGCCACTCGCGGGGGTAGTGTCCAAGCCTTCCCCCCAGTGCACTGTGAGTGAGTCACGGGAGGTAATTTCTGGAGAAGTGTGAAGGGCTGGTCTGTCTGCTGCCATTGATCACAAAGGTGATGCGAATCAGGACGTGGCAGGGTGATGACGTTCGAGAGGCGTGCGTGTCGCTCACTGTTAAATTGATGATGATGATGATGATTCAAAGCCCGGCCTGTCAATGTGCCAAATTGTCTTCGCCCCATTTACTTACCACCGCTGGTCTGGTCGCTCTCTCCATCGCCATCTCTCTCTCTCTCTCTCTCTGAGGGCCGAGTAAAGACAACAAAAGGTATCCCTCCTCATGCCAGTTCTGTGAACCGGGGGCATGTGTGTCGTTCCTGCCATGCGCCATGTACGAATCCCAGACATGCACCTCACGGTGGCGACCAAAAAGCGTCCAGCCCCCTCCGAATCGTCCAACAGACTCCAACCAACCATCGGACGTCCCGCTCGCTCCCGATTTCCGTCACCCTCAGGCCAGCGAATTAGAGCAAGCAAGAAACAGGCGACACAAGAAAGACGGACGACCACGGTAGCAGGACCTCCAGTCGAGGCAGGCAGGCAGCCAAGCAACCATCAACAAATTAAGAATGTAAGAAAGTAAGAAAGAGAGAAAGAGAGTGCAATGAAGAGGAGAGCGAATGCACCACATCACAGCGATGCGAGGGAGGGAGGGAGGGAGGGAGGGAGGGAGGGAGGGAGGGACACATAGGATATCTGAGAATTCCCCTCACCATCACCATCACCGCGAAATTGCACACAGCACAGCCCATGCAGCAGCAGCAGCAGAGCAGGAAGGGGACGTCGGCGAGGTTCTTTTTGCAAGCCATGGCAAACTCTCTCTCTCTCTCTCTCTCTCGCGAAGAGAAGAGAATGATTGATTTCGGTCTTTGGTGTTCGGCCCGAATGGCGGGGCGACACCCGGCAGGCCCGAGGATGAGAGCCATGGCAGCGAGGCCGGCTGGGGGGCGAGCTGGGGCACGGCCATTGGCCGAGCTCTGCGCTTTAGGACAAAGGCGCTGTCGTCGTCGTCTGCGTCGCGCTTTTGTCACTTTCCTTGTCCCCGAGAGAATGTATGAGCATGAGTGTTCCTCCCCTGCCCACCCTCGCCTCGCCTGTCGAGCATGTACCGACTCAGAGCTCCACCTCCGTGTCCGGGGCAGCGATGGCGACGACGATAGCTTGCGGGGTTAGGTCGGTCTCGCCTTCCTTTTTGCCCCATTTCGTTGACGGTCTGGCTCTTGTTCGTTGCGCATGGACTAGCACAAATGATGACCTCGAGCCCCGGACAAAGTCATAGCCAGCAGACTCCAACATGCCCTGGACGATTCTCGTCTCTATAGGAGGTACTCTCGAATTCGAATTCGATTACTCCTACTTCCATTGACAGCGACTCGATTGTACATTGAGATCGGACGCTTTTTCGAGGCTCTTGCGCCGCAAGAGGCCTGCGCGAGTTTTCAAACTCCAGGCACGAGACGTGGAGAGGGGGCTAAGGATTACCCATCGACTGCTTGATACGTGTCCATTCGCAGCACGGGGTTCCTTGCCACCCTTTCCAATTGTAAGAATTCTCTGGAAGCTATCTCATCAACCCCTCTCCTCCCCGTGCCATGGCAATATTTCGTGTCCTGGTCATTAAAAGAATTGCGTGCGGTGTGCCCAACTATCCATGCCATGCCAGGCATGGAGTTTTCCCCCGCCAGAATTCTTAGGTGGACGTGACAGGGAGGAGACGAGCACCGACGGAATTCTTTTCTTTACTTCACTCCCTCCCTCCCCCTCGTTATGATCTATTTGTGACATCGACCTCTTCGTTCCAGCAGGGCTTGAATCGGAGGTCAAACAAAGGTCATAAGAGGAAATACGTATCGAGGGGACAAGGAGAATTCCAAAGGTGGAAAGAGTTTAGAAATTTGTATATGAGTCCTTATTAGGGGCATGTTCAGGTCATAATAAGAATCGCATGACACTGCACACAATTCTGCATGAAATCTCACTTAAAATGGAGTTCGGTTTGGGGGGGAATTTGGAATTTGGAAAGTGGAGACATGGAGGCGTATGAAGCAAGTTTACAGATCACAACGACTTGAGTGTAGCTGGGAGAACGACATTCTCACTTGTGCCGAATAAGAAGGAGTCGAGGGATTCAGCTCGCCATCATCCAGTTATTCCAGGTCGTACAAAAAAAGCACGATTGTGCATAAAATTCATGGAGTTGTGTATCAAATGTGCTCGACAAGGCATAATTAACATCAGGCGACTAAAAATGTTGCTGGAGGTGACGAGCAGGCAGGGAGGGAGGGCGATGTTGGGGATGTCGGCAGCCTCAGCAGCACCATGTATGCGCCGAAGACAAAGGAGGAACATCCTGCACGGGGGCACGTCTTTCATGACGGGCACATACATAGTCGCCATGTTGGCCATGTCTTCACGTTTCTGGTTGAGTCGGTGTCTGAGGTCGAGGTCGAGCAAAGCGCATTTTCGGAATGGTGTCTTGAAGGAAGAGAAGGGGAAGAGGAGGGCTTAGACGGAACCCCCTCGCGCTTAGTAGTAATAATGGTGGGGGGTGAAGGGGGGCAGCAGCCTGAGAACGTTTCGGGGTTTTGAACGGTGGGTATATGCCCCCGAGATGTGGAACAAAAAGGGGGATACGAAAAAGAGTTCTCTCGTCTCGAGAACCGCCTCCCCGAACGCGCATGGTGCAACAGGACCCCGGACCCGGCTCGGGGTGCAACCCGTGCGCGCGCGCGCGCGCGCGCGTCAATGATGCAGGCCCTGGGCTTCATTCGTTGTTGTTGGCCCGGGGATGGGGGAAGCGGGTGCGGAGGGGGAAGGGGCTTGGGGGTGGGGGTATATTCCGAAGCCCTGATGAACGGTGACTGGATGGTGAAGAGAAGGGAAGGGAAGGAAGGAAGGAAAAGAAAAGAACACACGAGGGGGTTGGGGTTGGGGTGAGGGTGGGGGTATATTCGAAACCCCTGATAAACGGTGACTGGATGGTGAAGAGAAGAGAAGAGAAGCGAAGGGAAGGGAAGAGAAGGAAGGAAAAGAAAAGAACACACGAGGGGGTTGGGGTTGGGGTTGGGGTAATGCTGCCGGTGATCAGCACATCGGCGAAGGCGACGACGAGGGTTTGCGGTGTAGTACGATGCTGACGTGAGCCGAGGTGACAAGCTCTTGGTCATGGAGGTCATCTTTGACATGGGCATGGAGAATGCATTGAAAACGTGTGAGAGCACATCGGTCTCCAGGCTCGATATGCTTCAGAAGTCTACTGGCTGCCTCGAGAACATACACCATCGCATTACCAGTGCACCAACAGCAGCAGCAGCTGCTGCTGCTGCTGTTGCATGCTTTTCACCTCTCGTGTCTTCACGCGGAGACCATATTTTTCTTGTAGTAGTAGCAGCAGCAGCAGCAACCGGTCGGTTACTGGTTGCAAACCGTCCATGCACGTTTTCGTTATATCTCCTCAGGTTCGGGGGGTGGGCGGGCGAGGCGAGCGAGCATGTTATTTCCTTTTCCACATCATCCGCTCTACAAGCTCCAAGTCTATCGACAAATGTGTCTCGTCCGGCCATAAAATAATCCACGACAACTGAAAATATCTACATGTCGCCGGATGTGAGGCCAGCATGCCCTTGCATTTTGTTCTGGGAAATTTCCTCGCTACGCAAGCTGGGGCTTCGATCTACGACGACGGGGCGGGGGCTCGGAGCTTTTCGGTGGTCTGCCTGCCTCGCACTGCCCCCAGGGATCACACGAAAAGTACCCAAGGGGCTTAAGCTGTGATGATGTCAAAGAGAATGTCGCTGCGAGCCTCGAAGCGTAGAATAATAATTTGACCCCGTCGCAGGATTATTATTATTTCGGCATGACTGAGGGCATCGTCTCCACGGTGGACGGTTTCTCCCATGGAAGGAATGATTTCTCTCACTATCATAATCGCAGGAACACGAACACGAACCATGCACCGAACGAAGCCCACAATTCCCTACCTTTCATGTGCACATGCTTCGTGGCCTTTGACCGCAACAGTGGCTCCACGAAAGGGCCTAAATCAGGGCACTTTAACTTTGTCTACAGATGCTGCTGCAGCAGCAGCAGCGAGCGAGCGAGCGAGATTTACCGAGCCGACCCTGATTACTGTTGGCGCTTTGTCGCCGAGGAATGCAGAGGAGGAGGAGTTCTAGTGGGCATTCACGCATGCATTAACTCGAACCCCGCTCGCATGATAAGCCCGACTATCGCACACCGCGTCTTAACGCGAGAGCAAGCAGCAAAATTTATGCGCGGGGGGCATAAATTTTGTTCCAATCTGCACCGCCTGCGACCGGGAACATGTGGGGAATGATTCCGCAGCTGCGATCCCAGTGACGGATGCCGCGAGAGTCAGTTAGAGCGCGCGCATGATGCAAACACCTCACGATTCTAAGGAAAGTAAGTTGCGCTCCCATTTGACCTCATCCACCGACTGAATTAAGATGGAGTTGACAAACAACAGGTGCCGCTGCTGTTATACCGTATCCCGCCCGGGATAAGATCCTTCGGCCTACCTACGGGGGCAGTCTAGCGCGGATCTTCTACGGTAACGGATTTCCTTCTACGTGTCGGTCCGCCCAGCCCCGCAGTCCGCGAGCCCCCGGGAAGAAAATCCTCGTCCCGGATATGGTCTCGCCCAAGCCCAAGCCCATGCCCAAGCCTTCTGAAACCATGTTTTCTTCGAATGCGGTATCCCCACTCCGACGAAAGGCGAGCGCAGGTAGCAGAATTAACATGCCTCCCAGCCGTCAAGGCGGGCCTGCTGCTTTTGCCACGGAACGGACGGTCGATAGATTTCCGGGGCTTAATTATTTTTTCGGGGGTGGGCTTGCGGTAGCCGAGACCGTCCGTTCTGGCGTCGGCCTCGCATTATTCCGTCGGTGTTCTTGTGGGGTGGCTAGGGCGACGAGGGCGAGAGACATGTGTGGGGGCGTGGGCTAGCATATGGAAAGATACATTGCCCTTGTGCGGGTTGTGGGGGGTGGGGGTAGGGGTGGGGGTAATCAAGGCGAGGAAAGAAGAGAAGCATGGCATGGCCGTCGTGAGCGTCGAGCCCCTCCCTCGGCCTACCGCGTCCGCTCCTGCAGTCAACTGCGACTTCAAGCCGGTCCGAGATCCGTCTGACTTAACCTCCGGCCCCAAGCCCCGGGGCCTAAAGCGACGGACGATCTTTGGGCCTGCGAGGATGATAATATCCCCCGGGCCTTTGCCAAATTGTCAATCCAGTCAATCCATGTCCACTCAGTTCGTTGCGGGGATCTCGTCAGCGGACGCAGTATCTCCAGGGGGCAGGAGGATTCAAAAGAGCCCCTCGGGGGCAGGACGTGCTCCTTCCACTGGCCCCCAGCTACCTCCGACTGAATCAACGGGACCGAAATCGGATGCCCGGAAGTCGGGGCCAGACGTAGAATTTGCGCACACACAATCGGACGTAGATAAAGTCTGATCTGAACCCCTCTCGACCAAATCGCCCGCTCTCGCTCCCCAAGTTGGACTTTTCCCATGGCGGATGGCGTAGCGGGAAATGAGACGGCTGCCATTCGTCCAGACGGAGCCCACGTACGTCGAGCCAGCAGATGTCCAGTTGTTCGTCGCCTCAGTAGCACAACATGGCGGCCATGTAACTTGCCAACGCTGAGCGATGTCAACCCGGTACATGCCAAGTTGGACGACGGTGGTGGATCGCAGGCCCAAATAGGCAGTCAGTCAGTAACACAATCATATTCCCCTCGCTCGCGCGCTCGAATCCAGGTCCATCTGGCTGCAGCATAATTCCCGGACGTGGTTAGCTGGGGAGCCCCCTCTGGCGTCGCGGCCCCCGTCGCCTCGTCCCACCTCGGCAGCCGAATCCGGGGCTTAGCCAGAGTGACCGGCGACTGCGAGGTGAGGCAAAAAGCCAGGGCCTGATTCCGGTTCCGGTCCCGATCGGGCCCGTCCGGCAGCGAGGGCTTGTCTTCTCCATGTTGGGAACCAGAATCCGCAAGCGAAGCCCCGGCCCTGAAGGCATGGCTCTTGTCCCCACCATTGCCACCCCAGGCCACCGTGACCAACACCGGGAAGCCCGGCAGGCGGGCAGGGTGCTTGGGGTTCGAGGAGAAACGACCTTCGTCGGGGGCAGAGAGTGTGACTTTAACCACAGCGACCTAACCTGGTCCAGCTTTGAATCTGTGCATGTAGTTTGGTGGATCGGTGGAATGGGAATATTTGCGGTACTGTGGGCTAATGTGGTGGAACCTTGAAGCTCTCACGCTTGCATGTTATGTAGGTGGTGCACTGCAGCCAAGCCCGGCTACACGCCATGGCTATGGCTACGGATGCCCGTAGGCTTGCCTCGAGCAGCAGCAGAAGGGGGGTAGTCGCAGCAGGGGGTAGCGTTGCGATCCGTTAGACTTCGGTGGCAAAGAAGGCGAAAGCAGGGCTCCAGTTCAGAGCCCAGATATTGATAGCCCCGAACTCACATGACCGCAACCACAACCACCGCTGCGCTTGTGAATCTGGACTGGGCCAGCGTCGGATCTGCCATGCCTTGCATGTGGCGACGACGAGGCAGCCCGAGATTCAGCAGCCACGGTCTCGCCCTGAGCTACCCGCCAACCCGCCAACCGGCCAGCCGAGTCAGAGGCCCTGGTGGTGCAGTCAAGTCGAAGCCCCAATGCAGTCTTCAATATCCGCCCTCCCCCCCATACCCCGCATGTTGTGAGTAGTTAGTGACGACCGCGCAGGCCGCTATGCCGATGTCACCCTGCTGCTGGGGTTGTAATTCACGGGGTAGGGGTAGGGGTTGGGGCTGGGGTTGGGGAACCTGGGTTGAGTTCGAACCGGACCCGGGCAATTCAGTCGGGTTGGGGAGTGTCAACCCATGGCAGGAGGGATATACGTCGAGCAGACGAGCAGAGTGTAAAAATTGCGGAATATTGAGCAACAGGTCATGAGGGCATGGCGGAGGGTCAGAAAAATGTGAGAACTGTAGGAGAAGGACAAACGGATGCAGACACACATGGGAATAAAAGCATTTCACATGCCCGGGCATCGCCATAGCACATGGCGAAAGAAGATGGCGGGGGCAGTATATGGCGAGCAGGGACGAAGTGGCCGAGAGAGAATGCCTGGAAGCGGCGTTGTCTCAGGCTGGACTCCAGGCTGGCCCTGAGTGGCGAGCCCCCTCCCCCCTCCCCCCTCCCTCCCTAAATTCTTTGCACGCCACATCTGCTTGGCAGATGCAGATGCGATGATGTGGAGATCTCGATATCTCGCCGCTCGCTTTGTTCGCAGCACATTTTCGACTCATTGTTTCGGCCCTGGGGGAATTCCCTCTGCACGTACATTTGTGCTTTCTCGTGTCTCTCTCTTTTGTTCCCTTTCCCTCTCCCTCTCCTCCTCCAACTCCATCTCCAAGGGGCTGGCTGGCTGGCTGTACCAAAAGTATCTCTCTCTCTCTCTCCTGCAATGTTCCCCGCCTTTGGCAAAGTGCATGCAGAGCGTCTCTTTCGCCACAGCTCCTCCCTTCAACCTCGTGCATCCCTCTACATGAATTATTGTTCCGGCCAAGATTTCAGGACTACTCGTTTTTGACGAGGTCCTCTCTCTCCTCCCTCCACCATGATTCCGCTGCACTTTGTCCAACCCCTGGACTGGTGGAGCAGCATTCTGAGCCTCGGCCTTCTGAGCTCGCACACTATTCGAATGCCCCTTCTCGTCTATTATTGCCAATACAGTCCGAGCCTTCACATAATCTGACCAATCATAGCAGCGTCTAGTTAGTCACGTTCTCATGCTTCTCACTAAAAAACACCCCCAAACATCTTTACCTGCACTGCTCGAGCAGACTGAATAATATGCGGACAAAGCATATGACAACCTGATAAACCTTTTGGCCCGATCATGCTTCTTCGTTCCCATTGTGGTTACGTGAATTAGAATCTTCGAGCTCATGAGACAAAGCCTCTAAAGGTGATTTCAAGCTTTTGACGAAATATAAAATACGCGAGCTCCTCCTATGACCGAGATGCCAGGAATTATGGGACTATTCCAGTCGGTCTATGAACGAACTAGGACTGGCATATTGAGTCCCCGTTCTCACATTTGCTGCTAAAGTTGAAATACTGTTGGAGGTCGTGTCATAGTCCTCTTAGAGGTAACATCTCACTTTCCAGTGTGCAAACACAAAAGGACGAAGCCACTGGTGAATTTGGCCAGCATCGCAATAATCTGCACGAGTGAATTTGGACTAATTTCTAGATTCTCCCCTCTCAAGGGATCCAGTATAGTTAAGATATGAGTGTTATTTCGCGAGAAGATCTTCCTCAGATGTTAACGAACTTTTGACTATGACCTACCTCCAGCTCAGAGTAGTTGTATGTCAAATATTCATGGGAGAGAAAAGACAGAAAAGAAGGAAGTATTTGTGGGGATTCACTCGGACCATTCAACACCCATATTATTCCGATTTCTTCGTAGGAGATCAGAGCCATTCGTGAGGCATTAAGATTCATTTATACATATTGACTCGCATCGTTGAATCTGTCGACATCATAAAATCATTACTCAATTGGTCGTAATAGTACGATCAAGGCTGGACGTACCAAGATGGTCTACATCAGGTAGTTTAGAAAGTCGTGGCTCACAACATCAACGTAATCGGGGGTGGAACGCTACTGTTTTTTTAGCTCTCATGAGGAGGGCACGTTCTACACATGTTTGGAGGTTAAAGCAAAATAATCGGTCTCGGTTGAAAAGATCCACAAGAACAAGTCCACACTTTTCAAATTTTGGTCACATCATGACTCGCATATGTTATTTCATCGCTCTAGAAAGGCGTGTATGGCATGCATCAAGAGTACAAATTTCCCATCTCACAACTACCTCTCTTAAATCTAATCAGGTGTTTACTATAGTTGATGGAAACGGAATTCATGGGGCGCTCCTTTTATCTGAGAAAATCATAGTCAAAGAAATAATAATATGTATGAAAAGGACTGAGGCCTTCCGAAGCTCGTTACACTTGACTTTTGATTTTGTTTTGATAATTTCTAGGATGTTAACTGCTGATGCTTTTCAACCGGGGGAGGAGCTGGGTAGCGTCAGTCGGTGTCACACTCAGAAGGAAATTCTGGTGGAAATAATGCAACGAGAGAGACTAGTCCAATGATTAAGAACGAGAATGTAACATGTGGCTGGGAATGTCATGGGTTGGAAAAGACAGTTACAGAATGCTCACAAACGTGAACGCCTGGAAGCGTCGAGGTCACGTAAATGGAGAAAACTGTCGATCAGAATCTGGTTAGTCGGGATAAACCCCGACCAACGACGAGGAGTATGAGGTTCGAGCCGGCTGAGCGATCACATCTCGGCCTAATCGAGACGATACGCAGGAAGATTAATGGGCAGAATAGGCGAGCGGGAGACAAAGAAGCGAGAGGAGCGAGGTGGATCGAGGCCGCGAAATCTGATCGCGAAATTCCCCTCCCCCTGATGCTGGTGCCCATGTTTAGCTCCGTGTCTCCAGATTTACCGTAAGGACCGAGGGCCATATTTAGCGGTCGTGCTCACTCTAGCACCGCCAATTTGGCCAGAGCCGGGCGGGATTGCCGTCACCGATGGTTGGGGCAGGCGTGGGCTTAGGCCATTGGGTGGCAATTGCCACCATCGGGCCAATGAGCGGGCCGGACATTTGCTCTCCAATCGAGAGCTCACTGCCGGGGGCCGCTCCGCTAACGTTCTCACGAGCGCCGGTGATAGGTGCCGACGATCTGCCACTCAAATGGCTCCCCCCCGTTCTTCTTCTTACAAGAGCGGCAGCGGCGCTCCAATCGCAGCCCCCGGACCTCGCCATTCTTTTTTGGAACGATATTTTCCAGGTATCTGATATGATTATGATTATGGCAAGCCCCGGGGTCAAAGCGGAAGGCTCCAACTTCCGTTGGACGTGTGAGCCGGCCACTCGATAGCCGCATTTTTACCCCGGCCTCTGGGAGTTACAGTGGTCGCTGTCCTCTCCCCCTCGCGGTGCCCCCAGCAGAATACGCTTCGATTTGCCGGGATCGAGGCCCCGAGAGCAACCGGGTTGGCCGTTTGGCAAAAGCCGATCGCGTAATAAAATACACCGCATCTCACTTTCACTTTCACTTTCACCACGACGCAAATCTTCCCCCCCACCCACTCGCCTACTTGCAAAGCGGTTGACCGCGGTATGACCGCAGTGGAGGGCCTAACCAGGGTTAGAATCGCGAGCGAGTAATAAGCGGTTTGTAAGACGGTAAGTTCCTGCCGGCGACGGTCGGTTTCACCGCGCCCGGGAACCGGGGTTACCATCTCAGGAATAGCTCGCCGGGGGTTGAGGCCTCCTCGCCTGCGCATGACGGCCGTTCCCCTTTGTCCGGTCAGAGATTCGCGATTCGCCTGGCGGCCAATAAGCGCGGGCGCTGTACATTCTGCGGCTATTTTAGGCCCCAATCAAGGCGAGGTCGATAATTCCCTTCCCCCCTACGCGGGCCGGGTTTGTCGATTGCGAAGCGGAAACCATTAATCGCCACCGGTTTTGTCAAACCAGGGACGGCGACGGTCGAGCGCATCACGGGTCCCGAGCTCGAGTCATGAGCACGAATGCAAACCCCGGAGACCGAGCCTTAACTCGAGCCCTGTCCCGAGTCCCGAGTTCGTGCCGGCCCTGCCTTGATCCCCTGCGGAGCATGTGCTGGCCACATGCCCTTTTCGCGATCACCGCTCTCGTTGCGGAGAACCCTAACTGTTAACCGCCGCAGTTAACCAAATCTCCCCGCCCCGCCCCGACCCGTCCCGGAGAGAAAGATCACCGAGGGCCGATCGCCGTCCTTCCGGCGATGCGGAAAGCGGGGGCGTCGGGGGGAGAGAGCCGGCCCGACTGACTGAGAACTTGTGGGGAGCGACTGCGGCGCGCCGCCAACGTCAGGGGGTACACGTGGAGGGTTCTGTCCACCTGCAGAAGCCAGTCATAATCTGAGGTGGGCGAGGTCGATTACCACCACGGATGAGACCGAAAGTCACAGAGGGGGTTGGGGTTGGGGGTACGGGAAAATCTGCCGGGGCTGGCGATGCGGTGTCCCAATTACCGCTGGGCAGGAAATCACGCCGAGCAGGAACACGGCGCACAAGCGGTAAGAGCATTCACATTATCCGTAGGGCCTGACGGGGGAGAGGAAGTCAGATCCCCTAGAACCGTTCCGGCACGCCGTGCTGCCACCATTGATGGCGGGAAAAGGTATGCAAGCGCGAATCTGAGCGTCACGACTGCTCGTTTCTCTAAACTAGTTGGCGACCGGCAGAGAGGCGGTCGCCGGAGGGGGCTTGGAGGAGGAGGGAATGCCCGCTAAGTGACAACGGGGGGAGGGGGGTGCCGGGCGCGGCGCTGTAGCGTTGTCTCGTAGTTGCCTGCCCCCCGAATCTCCAGTGGCAAGCGGGCGAGACCAGTTGGGTCGAGTTAGGCGGCCCAAGTGGAGTCGAAATCTGACCCGGGGCCGGGATCCGATCGCGGGCGGGCGAGGGCGAGGGCGAGGCGACTGCGCGGAAGTCGGTTAGGGCGACTGGGTGCAATTGGGTTGACGCCGAGGGCCGGAGACCAGGACCCGCACCGCGTCGAGGCGGAGGCCGGGAGGCTTCGCGGGCAGAGACGTCCACGGCAGGCCCAGCGTCGAAGCGACTCTACCGGGACGCCAAATGGCACGCGCACAGTCCGCGGCCTAGTTGTGCCTTGGCTACCGGGTAGGAGCGCAGTCGCGGATGGACGGAGCGAGGGGGTTAGTCTCCGACGGTGGATGGGGCATGCATGCATGCGTGCATGGGTGCCTGGCTGTCTGGCTGGGTGGCTGGACTCCCGCTGCCTGGTGGCTGCCTGTCGCCTTTTTCCGCTTCTAAACTCTCGTGGGCTGCTGCTGCGATCGAGTCCACCCGGACCCGACCTGACCCGGCCCGACGCGACGTAACCCCATGCCGACCTAAGCTCAAGCCCGGCGACCCGAGGCCGGCGACGTGTTCCGAGTGCCCGTCAGTCGGGTGTGCGGGCGGGGGAAGGCCGTCAGTCAAGTCAGGCAGGCGCTCAGACCCGGGCCGGGACGGGCCGGGCAGGCAGGGCAGGGCAGGGCAGGGCAGCAGCCGCTTCTGGTTGCTGGTTGCTGGCTGGTTCTTCTCCTGGGCCTGGGCCTGGGCTTGGCTCGCTCGCTCGCTCGTCCGTCTGGGCCTTCCCCTTTTAACCTCCACCACCCTGCTCATTCTCGGCTGTCTCTCCCCCTCCTCCTCTTCTGCTCTCCTATCTCTCAGAACTCCCTCTCTCTCTCTCTCTCTCTCTCTCTCTCACTCTCACACTCAAATCTTGTAACACGAACTCAACGCTCGCCCTTCGCTTCTCGTCTCTATCTCTCTGAGTGCGAACTTGGGGCCTTTGAGAATCTGACTCGCTCGCTCACTCACCTGACACTTGAAATAGTCGAGAACGGCAGGAAGCAGCGCAGAATTGCAAAGGATCGAAAACAACGGAAAGACGTTAGGCGGAACGGCAGGCAGGCAGGCAAGCAGGCAGGCAGTGCGTTCGTGCGAAGGATTGGAAATTTGTTGTTGTTGTTGCGCAGCAGCAGCAGCGAGTGCAGAAAGTGCAGCAGGCAGGCAGAAGCAGGCAGGCAGAGAAAAGAGTGGATGAGGAAGCAGAATGGGAGTTTGGGACAGCAGTGACTTGGTAACACAGAGTTTCGCGAAAGATTCGTCTGAGGGCGTAGACAGCAAGACGAGCAACGGTGCGAGGAAGAGCGAGATGGCGTCGACTTCTTGGATTAGAGGGGATTTGATAGGCGCAGGGGCGTTCGGCAAGGTGAATTTGGCGCTGAACAGGGAGAATGGCGAGTTGTTCGCGGTGAAATCCATCGAGTGCAACGAGCGCAACACGAGCGAGATGCTGGCGATGAAGAACGAGGTGCAAATTCTGTCGAGCCTGGATTCGCCCTTCGTGGTGAAGTGCCTGGGCTCGTCCTTCTCGCTCGAGGGCGGCAAGAGCATGCACAACGTGTTCGTGGAGTACATGTCGGGCGGCAGCCTGGCCGATCTCATGAAGAAGTTCGGCGGGCACTTCGACGAGCCGCTGATCAGGAATTACACGCGCAGCATCCTCGAAGGGATTCAGTACCTGCACGCGCAGGAAATTGTGCACTGTGACATCAAGGGCAAAAACGTGCTCGTAGGAAGCTCTGGAGTGAAGCTCGCGGATTTTGGCGCTGCCAAAAGAATGGGCGCAGGCAGCGTGGTGGATTCGCAGTTGACCATGAAGGGCACGCCGCTCTGGATGGCGCCCGAGGTGGTGGCTCTGGCCGAGCAAGGCCCGGCCTCCGACATTTGGTCGCTCGGCTGCACCGTCCTGGAAATGGCCACGGGCAAGGCGCCCTGGATCCACATCGCCAACGGCGCCGCCAACCCTTTCGTGGCGCTCTACCACATTCACCGCAGCGAGCAAGTGCCCGAGTTGCCCTCGTGCCTCTCGGAGCAGGCGCACGATTTTCTGCGCAAGTGCTTCCAGAGAGATCCCCGGGTGCGCTCCACGGCCGAGCAACTTCTGAAGCACCCCTTCATCACCGACAGCGTCCCAGTGCTCGAGGAGCCCCAGGCCCCGCAGCCCTCGCCCACCAGCACGCTGGATTTCCCCAGCCACCACGACGTGACCGGCTACACCTCGTCAATTGTGAATTCCGTGCCAATTCTGCGATCCCCCCTCTTCGCCAAGCGCGCCTCCGCTGCGCCCCTTGCGAATTTCCAATCCGAGGAGGAGCCCAAGCAGAGCACGAGCTCGTCCAGCGGCGCCGACTGGTGGTGCAACTCGCCCCTCAGCCCCATGCCCGGCCAGTGGATTGTCGTGCGCTCGCCCAAGGCCACCTCGCCCACTTCTTGCGATGCCCCCAAGCTGCCCTGCGCCCTCCCCCAGGAGGTTGTGGCAGCAGCAGCTGTGAAAGAGTGCAACCTCCCAGTCGCCGCCCTCAAAGAGGTGGCAGTTGAGCCGGAATTTGCCTCTTGCGCAACCGACTCGCTGGAACAGCTCGCGCAATCGGACAGCGCCAAGGCCTCGCCCTCGATCGTCGACCATTGCCAAGCCGGGACGATGGATTCGGCCTCTGCCTCCGACCTCCTCCTCGACGACGAGGTTATGGTGGCAGAAGAATGCCAAGCGACATCGACATCGTCGTCCGGTGCCGATGACGATGGCGACGACGATGAGGTCATGGACTCTGCTGCTGCAGCAGCAGCAGCAGCGGACGCCGCGCAGACGCAGACGCAGTCGCAGGGCAATGTCAGGCCCGGCGTGAGCGAGGCAATGGGGCAAGAAGACGAGGGTGCATCGCCCAGCCACACGACCGGGCTCAGCAGCAGCAGCAGCAGCAGCAGGCGAGGCTGCAGCTCCTTCGACATGGGCCGGGCGTCGAGAAGCTTGTACAACTTTGTGTTCAGCATGGCGAGAGGCCCGACGAGACCGCGGGCCTTCAAATTTGGCTCGCTCAGAGCGACTCTTAGAAAACTAGCCACGGCCCATCGGAAGATGACCTCCCGAGGTCGTCGGGGCAAGTCTGCTCTCATGAGGTTCTCCATACGCAAACAAGCGCACGAGTTGGTTTTCGAAAAGCTCTGGACCTTAGGCAGATCTTTGCCCGCGTGCTCATTCAGACTCGCCTTCGTCTCGGGCATAGCTAGTTACGTAGAATCTCTCGGTTCATTACAACCGCAATTTTTTAGAAACAGATTTAAGTTTCTGAATAAAAGTGCCACTCCCTGGTGGCTTCTATACAAAATTCCCGTGTTTCATGTTTTGGGCTTTTGATTGATTGCTGTCTGTCATGTTTTTGGCTTCGACGATATGTCCATGGATTGAATGGTGGATGGATGAATGAATGCCTCTGCTCTTCAGAGCAGAGATTGGTCTGTGGGTTTTCTGGGTCGTCGTTGTGTTCTCGAATGCGATCGTCGTGAGCATTTGCATTTGTTGGGTTGGGCTTTCGCGGGCGATCACTCGCTCGACAGTGTGATTGCGCGCTGGCGGGGCGCCAAGCGCTGGCAGGGCTCGGGGCAGCGTTCCCGCTAGTTCGGTTCGGTTCGCGCCAGATGGTGGTGAGTTTCGGAGGGCCTGCAATGGCCGAAGTACTCGCAACACGCTTGTGACGCGAGAGTGTGAGTCATGGTGACCCACGCACAGGGGCGCGAGCAGCGCGACGTATAGCAGCAAATCGTGTTCTGTGTTGTGGTTGGAAATTCGTAGCACCAGTAGGACAGCCATGGTACGACCGATACTCATGAGATCCGTCCTTGGCTCGCTCGCTCGCACGGGGGAAATTTCTTTTGTTCGTAGATCCATCATCGTCGTCTGTCGATAGATAGATAGATAGATAGACAGATAGACAGAGACGGATAGCGAGACCTTTTGTGCGATCCCCCTACGGCACGAGTGTGCGGATGCGTCTTTATTTTCATTCAGTCATTCATTCATTCATTCATCCATTCATTCGTTCGTTCATTCGGTTGTTACGCACATTCTTGCTCGCTTGCCTATCGTAAGACTCTGATGCTGGCAATCAGTGGCGGAATTTCTGTCCTGGTTCGATTCATGGGTCTGATTCGAGTCGTAGCCATGCCCCTGGCCCTGCCCCTCTGCCCTCATCGGTTCATTCTGTGCTATTGCCTTGCGTCGAACTCGGGGCCCGGCCCCTTCGAATGTCGGTCACCTGAGAAGTTCGGGGCTTGTCTGCTCTGCTCTGACTGTGGTACGCTGTGCTTATCTCACTCTTGTCATACATTGTGCCTTCCACTACAAGCACTGACTGACTCACTAAGCCCCTGCAGCCCCCCGCCCCCCGCCCCCCGCCCGCCCCCGAACGGAGGGCCCTCCGGGGCACACAGTAGAATCGTTCGGTGTGGTATCTCTCGCTTTCGGGGCTGGTGGCGGGGGTTAACTCGTGACCCTTGCTAACAACAGCAGCAACAACAACAAAACGCGCAAGATAGATTGAGTCTTGGGGCTGCCATCCGTGGCCAGTGAGTGAGTGCATGAGTGAGTGAGTGAGTGAGAGAGAAAGACAGAGATTGATTGATTGGTTTGGTTGATTAGTTGCTTGCGATGGAGAGAAGAGTTAGCAGAGCAGTTCAGTGTGTTGCTTACGATCGGTCGTCAGTGGCCCTCTGGCGGGGCTGGCGGGGCTTGCTGGCTGGCTCTTTGCTTCTTGAGTGACTGCGAGAGAGAGAGGGTTGAGTGTTGTTTGGGGCTGGCGGGCGGACGGGCGGGAGGGCTTAATGGATGGACGGGGGGCTAGCTGGGTGGCTGGCTGGGCTGCAGTTGAGGGGGTGGGGTTGGGGGTGGGGTTGGGGGTGGGAGAGAGGGTAGAGCAGAAATATCATCATCCCCTACTAATTACTGCACGTGATGACGTCCGTCGCCATGCCCATACGGACGGACGGACGGACGGACGAACTGGCGGGCGGGCAAACGGGCGGGCGGGCGGGCTTAGTTGCTGCTGTTGTGGTGGTGGTGTTGTTTGTTAGTTGAGTTGGTTCGCTCGTTCGGAGGCAGCAGGCGGACACTGCGTCAGTCCGTCAGTCCGTCCGTCGGTCGGTCCGGTCGGGTCGGTTTGTTTTGTTCTCTTTTGTTTGGTTCTGGTTGTTTCGTCTCTCTCCCCCTCTCTCCTCTCTCTCTCTCTCGTCGCTTCTCCTAACCCCCTCCACCATCCGACCTAAGCCCAAGCGCCAAATCACACCAGGGCCGGTCCTGTTTGGTTGGGCCTGACCAAACCTGACCTGACCTGCCTAACCTGACCAAACCTGGCATGCCATTGCTTGCTCGCAGGGGCTGAGCCTTGGCTCGAACTCGACCACTCTTTTTTCTTTCGCTTCTTTGCTTCTTTGGTTTCTTTCTTGCTCAGCACAGCACAGCACTCCACTCCACAGACTAGCCCACCAAATTTCTCACTGGCTCAGCTCTCGCGGTTGTTCTCTTCTCTTCACTCCACTCTTCTCTCACTGGGCCTGCCAACTTGGGTTAGTTCGCTTGCTTCTTTTCTCTCCCAATTTCTTCTCATTTACTGCTTCCCTCCTGTTTCTCCGGGGGCTAAAAAAAACTCTGCTTCCTCTCCAGCAATCAGGCACTGAAATGCAGTTATTGCTTAATGAATTATCTCCTCCCCTCACCTCTCTCTCTCTCTCTCCCTCTTCTCTCTCTCTCTCTCTCTGTGGGGGAAGAGCCCCAGCCCCCCTGAGCATACAGAGCCCAGACTAGAGTAGTAGGGTAGCGTGAGAAGGTGGGTAGGGGAGGAGGGAGGGTACGTCGGAGGGTAGGACAGTTGGATTGGAGAAGAAGGATGGGAGGGAGGGGAGGGGAGGGGAGGGAAGGGAAGAGTGGGTTCAGAGGGGGGTGGGGGTTGCCTCCACTCGCACTTTTCACCATTTATTCCAAGTATTATGGTGGTGTCAGGTAAGCGAGCCATGCCCCCCATGTCCTTCTGTCCCTGCTGAGGATGAATCTCTCTCCTGTGCACTGATTAAGATTTCAGAATCTTTAGGTCTGTTTGTCGAGTTTGGGGTCCTGTATGCAAGCCAGCCCAGCAGTGATTACAACCCTCCCTTTCATTCACCCCACTTTCCACAAATATTAAACAAGTGCGGCGAGCCGAGTTTTTATTTCTCCTCTCTCTCTCTCTGGCGTCTTCTTTCCTGGGCACGGTTCGTTCCTTGTGATCCGACCTCGTTGCGGATTTCCCCTCGCCCCACTTTTATGATTCATCATTCCTCCAATAAACTATTGCCCCTCCGGTTCCCTCACCTGATGACTAACAACAACAACTTACGATTCTCACATGACCTTTTCATGATACTCGCCCTCGCTATTATGACTCGAGAACAACACCTACAGTAATTTTGCCCCCCTTCTGCGTGTGGCCCTTCCTCCCTTCAGCCGCAACTCGCTTCGAGGCCTCGCTGCTGCTCAATGGTCAGTCGGCGTCCCCCCCTCCCCTCCTTTTGCCTGCCTATGTGTCGACCCCCCACCCCCCATCGCGTGTTGTCCCCCTCCTCCCTCCCATGCTCTCTTCCTACTCGTGCCGATGTTCTGGTGTTGGTTGGTGTCGTCTCTCTACGTGTTATATCGCTGGCGAGTTTTCGATTCATGGGCATCGCCTGTCCAACTTTGCGTTCAACGCTGTCTCTCTCCATCTCTCCATCTCTCCATCTCTCCTCTGCTGTCCAAGGTGCATACACACTTCCCTATACACTCATTATGGCAAACTCTGGGCGTGAAACAAAGCGCTCGCAGCTCACGTCCGCAACGCAGACTCGTGTTCGAAACGTACTGAGCTGGGAGAGCATCAGGAGGAGCTCACTTCTTAAGCGTGATGGTGATGGCTCGTCGGGTCGTTAGTCATCCATGGTCGCTGGCAGCCTCCAAAACATACACACTTCCCCAAAGACGGACTGCACCAGCTGCTTGCAGCCCGTGCACTCGATACACAGTCTTCCAAATGTGATTGTGAGTCATATTTGTCTTGGGGGGGTCCCTCATACCTGGAATGTTTACACTTGAGGCATGACCCAGATCGAATGGAAGTTTGTGTGCCACGGTGCTGCGAACAGGGGTTTAAGGGAAGGGGAGAGGGTGAAGGTGTCAATGCATCAGCTCAACACTGACATTCATTTGTGAGAAGTCAGATCGAACCATTAGTGAGGGGTGCCCCAATGATCTTGGGGCATCATTTGGGCTGATACATGTCAGTCCTTGACACAAGCCATGGAAGGCAGGGCTTAGGGGACTGGGATGGAAGTGTCAATCGGGCCACAAAAGAACATGATCGGGAATCTATCTACGAGCGACGAGCAGCAGCAGCAGCAGCAGAATTTGCTGCTTCGCCATTATCCAAGACAACAACAACAGCAGCTCCAGCAGCAACAACAACAACTACAACTTGGACCCTTATCATTACTTTTATGCCAAATGGTTAGCAACTAGAGCAGAGTATCAAACCATCATGCTCTTGTCCTTACCCGACTCGGTGTACGATAAAAAGAAATAAATCTTTCAAGAAGTGGTTACGGAGCAGCCCCCCCTCCTCCTCCCCGCTCCCATCCCACCCTCGCTTCTGTTCCGACTTGCATCTCTACGATGCCACCATGTCCTGGGGGAATCCATCCGGCCTCCGTGTCTGCCTTCCCAACCGGGTCAACAAACCAATGCAGCAGCAGGGTTATCTCAACCTGACCACATCGCACAACCGCACCATCTCCATCTCGCCATGGAGGTCAATGGGGGATAAAAATGTGCTTTGCTTTGCGGGTGCTTCGACCTCGAGCTTCTCCGAGGGACTTGGAATGTTTACTGTGGTGACAGTGCGGCCAATTGCAGTCGCATATTCGGCCATTTGCTTTCCGGACTCGGAAGTAATCGGCACCACGATATAACAGGACAAGCAATTGGTCATATTTTGGGCCTCAACCATATTCCCCGCTGAGCAGAGGTGGTTCGTGAAAGCAAAGGGCAACGGTATCTTCGACGGGGGTTGGAAAGTTCTGCCCCCTTTCCCTTCCCCCACAAAGTTACCACCAGCAGCAGAAGAAGAAGAATTGTACGCTTTGGGGTTAATGGGTAATGGGGAATGGGGGTAATGGGGGGTAATGGGGCAGTGGGGGGAAGACCTTCTCCCGTTCTTCGCTCGCACCTCGCATGTTGCTGCTGCTGCTGCTCATCGGCCATTGTCTCGTACCTGCTCTCGTCGTCGGCTCGGAGAGAGAGAGAGAGATGACAGTGGCATGGAATGGCGGGTGGGAGAAAGGGAGGGAGGGGGAGGGAGGGGGGGCGACCCGGCGGATGTCACACAATCTTGGACGAAATTATAAAAAGGATCATGGATGAGGTCACAGTACATGACCTCGGGTGGGAGTAACCGACGAATATTATGATGGTGGTTGCGGTGGTGACCGGTGCTCAATGCTTTACTCTTTCAGAGGGTGAAGGGCTTTCTTGGATTCCTGGACTCCCCTCCCCTCGCCTCCCCTCCCCACTCGTCAATCCGGTTCCGCGCCACCTCCCGATCCATTTCGGCGTACGAAGGAAAGTGGGCAAAAATCTCATGAAGCCGGCCGCATTTTCGGGAGGGCCACGATACGAGGAAGAATCGACCACAACAGAACAGAACAGAACAGAACCGATCCCCGACCCCTTTGGACTCTACTCCTTCAAGACGGACACCGCTCGTTTCAAGATGCGCACTCTCACGACCTTAGGAGGTGACTCGATTTTCTATCTTCGCGGATAAGGGCTTGGGGGCTTGGGGCTTGGGGCTTAGCAGGGGCCTATTTCCTGGTGCTAGTGCTGTGGTCCCTCGTTCGGACGGGAACCCCCCTCGCTCTACCGCTACCACCACCACTACCACCACTACTACTACCACTACCACTAACCCCTGCCGCAGCAAGAGCGGTACGACCAACTTCCTCTACCCTCCGTCGAGTCTTGATGCACTCGGTCTTTCCCGTATGCGCATACGACCACGACGAGGAGGCCGCTGCACCAGTTTCCCCCATCACCTCTCTGTAACCACGGAAGGTCCTCTTGGCGATTGTGTGGTGGACTGACTGACTGAGTGCCTGACTGACTGACTGACCGACTGAGTAGCACCACTACAAGCACCGAAGACTTTCGGGAGGGGGGCACTGTGCAGAAGAGAAAGTCTCGGTGCTAATAGTACAAACTGTGCATGGTTAGCCTCGCATCACCAGCTTGCCCCCGACCCCATCCTCACCCCCCTCCCTCCCTCCCTCCCTCCCTCCCTTCTCAACAACCCCTTGGGGCTTCGCACTCCGTCAAAGAAAATAAAGGGTGGCAGCCGACTCTGGCTTAACCACCCCCAAAAGGGAGCTGCATGAGGTCTGCTGTCCTTGCTTTCATGCTCCGAATTTTCATTCGTTTCATCCTTTTCTTATTCTTATTTTTCGTAAAGGGATCTATCCTCAGAAGGTGCTCGCTCTCTCTCATCTTTACCAGCAGCTCTGTCTTTCTCTTGTGACTCCCTTAATGTACCTCGCATGAAGTTGAGAAGAGGTTTATTTCGACATGAAGGATAGATGAATAGTCTTGAAATTATCCATGTGGGGAGGGGCACTGTACTCGAGCAAGGAGCGAAGGTGGCAATGTAAGTGTGAGGAAATATAAGTACGCTGCAGCAGGTGGCAAGAGTGGAGTGGGTTGTCGTCCGAGCATACGATATGCTCTTCTTGTGAATATGAAGAGTGTGCCAAATCTTCCAATCCAACAGATGTACTTGTCGGAATGGATAGAATTTACGTCTGCCCAAGAACATCCCAACAAACATTAGGATCGCCCTCGACCACGATGCCAGCCTCCACGCCTCCACGTACATATATTTGACAAGTGTGAAGCTCATGCTGCAGTCCTTGCAACAAAGAAGCCAAGATCCGGACACAAGTTCGGGTGCCGAAATAAATTTTGCAGCCCAGAGTGTGCGAGGGTAATCATCACTCGCATCACTGTTTCACTAGATAAAACTGGTAATGTCACGATCCCCATTCTCGTCCCAAACCTTGCCGAATTTGCTTGTGCTAGTGCTATGTGTCGATGAATTTGGAGCAGCTTGGATTCGAGTGAGCTTTGTGTCTCTTCATCCCTCTGCCATTTGGAGCCCAACTTACACTGTACCCCAAGCTCACCACCGCATCGTCTCGCTGCTGCTGCTGCTGCTGCATCCCCATCGATCCAGCCAGCCGACTTGTGTCCTGACGGCAGTATATTTGGATCCAACACAAAGATATTGAAATAATCATAGAAAAATCAGCTCTGGAAGCCTCTCCAGCTCCGAACCGAATTCCCTCGATGTTATCCACCAGGTTTAACCACATCCTCTGCAAAATAAGATTCATGCCATGTATGCCATATTGACTTGTGGGCTCACAAGGTCACTTTCGCTTTTGGGGACAGATTTTCCGAGACGAGTCCAATTGAATGAAGGGTGTGCTCCTCCTTGGGAAACTTCTGTCGTTATCAACTACGATCCGCACCTACTGGTGGCCTTCGACATATCAAAGGCCAGACCCCAACCCCAACCCCAACCCAAGCAGCAAGTACAAGAGTCAACTGAAAATGGGTCAGAATGAGGCTCCTACACTGAGGACAAGCAAGTTCGTGGGAAAAACCCCAAGAGTGAGTGAGTGAGTGACTCACGAGAATATTATCCGAAAAGAGATATGGGCCTTCGCAAATTCGTGAACCATCCTTCGACCGTGTGAGATTTTTGTTATGGTTCAGTCGGTTGCCCTGTTGTTGTTTATCCACTGGAGTGAAAGGGGGAGGTGGGGAACTACCAACTGACCGACCGACGGACCCCCTGGCTGGCTGGCTGGCTCACTGACTGCGTAGCGATGAACACGTTTTACTCGTACTCGCTCTAGAAAGAAGGGCACGAGAAGGGCCTACCGAATTCTCGACCACAGGAGCTCGTTTGCTCTCCTCGTATTAGACCTGATTGATTGGTACACATTACGAGTACTCGGTCCGTGTCTCCCATTTTTCTCCCTAGGCCCTGGGTAGGTAGCACAAAATGCCCACAGCGAGAAAAATGATGGTGGTGGTGGTGGAGGCCAGGGCCTCTAGTCTCTACTGGTGTGTATGTCTATGAGCCTGTAAAGGTCACAAGAATTTCTCATCCTTGTCCATCTATGGCGACCGGCAACAAATACTTGGAAGGAAGCAAGGCATGATGGGACCGTCCTCCCTATAGCCTCCCCGCTACTCAACGACTCAGACTCAGCTGAATCTTTCTTGCTTCTATTCTTTTCTTGCACTCGTGAGCTTTCTAGTCTGCAAGGGATGGATGTTGCTTCTCTCTCTCCCCCCATAGACTCTCACACTCACTCTTGTGTAGACTTGCGTGCTATGCAAGAGTTTTATTCCGGAGTACCACGACAGGTCAGTCCCAATGAGTGTACATCTCAATGCAGCTCGCTTTATCTGAATAACTGTGCCAGCTGACTTGTATTATAATGTTTAGAAGATGGACGAGTTCAGCCGAAAGCCTTGACATTGAGATGGGAGAACTTTGCTGCTGATGATGATGCTGCTGATGCTGCCCCATCCGTCCTTATCAGACTGCTGCTGTCGTGAAAGTCTCGAAGGGGACAGGAAAGACTCAATCGAAGGAGTCTGCGGAGTGGGAGGGAGGGAAGTCCAGAAGGCCGAGCGAGGAGTAGAAGAAACGCTCAAAGTCATACATATATAGGAAAGAGATCTGTCATGTTTGATTTGATCGAAATCCCGTTGCGTTGGTTGGCAACTTGGCACATTATTAGCTCGTATAACGGAAAGAAGGAAGGCGAGAAAAGAGAAAGACTGGATCGGCCGAATCGAGGATCGAGTCGGGGATGGGTGCGTGGCAGAAATCCAGAGCCCGCAGCGGTCGTTGTACTTGAGCAGAGCCTGGTGAGGTGCGGACAGGCGAGCCGAGAAAAGTCATTTTCTGCTTTCACTAGATCGCGGGATCGAGGTCTCGTTTCGGAATGGGTCCAAAGCCATAAATGGGTCACAAAATGCTGATTCCTGAATGCAGCGAACGAGCATCGCATCACATCGCAATCGTATCACATGATTCAGTCATCCATCCTTCTCTAGGCCAGAGCAGTCGTACGTCATGGGGTATCCGTATTCTGATCCAAATCCAAAAGCTTGACAAGAACAGGACACGTAATCCTTTTGCCTTTCCATCCCCAGCTCGCGACACAGTAAAACTACAAAAAGGATTTCTCATCTTTCTGCCTTTTACGACACAACATGAACCTTTCCGCCCTCCTCCAATCCCCTGCCCCCACATAGCCCCCACTCCAACCCCCTAACTCATTGACCCGACCGACAAACAGCCCCGACCCGACCAACCTCCCCCTCGCCTCTCGTCTCCCCGCCTCCGAATCCTTCCTTCCAATGCTTGCCGTTCATTTGCTCTCGCTCGCTTCGATCTCAGATCGAATTAAACCCCCAGCAGTGACACAGCAAAAAGGACGGTAAGACCCACTGGTCTTACCCTTACCCCTACCCCTACCCCCCCTGGTTTCATCCATGTGCCTCTTGGGGTTGTCCCTCCTTTTGGCGATTTTTCTCGTTGCTTACCACTTCGTCAATCCGGGGGCTTCTTCTTCTTCTTCAATGGAGGGAGGGAGATTCAAACCGAGCATGAGTCTCATGCACACTTCTTCTGGGGTCAACCCGCCAACCATTGTGCCAAGTGTGACAGGAAAGGGAGAACAAGGAAATGGCAAAGGGGGACGGAAAAGGGGAAAGGGCTAAAGGTAGAGCCGTTAACCCCGGAAACGCTTTTACCACTGCGTTCCCTTCCCGCTCGGGGCCTGCGGCTGGTGCTACTGCAAGCCCGCTGCTGCTGAGCCGCTGAGATCGACGGAATCCGCGGTCGAGCTCAGACGGATCGGCGCCTCTGGTACGAACGGATTTCACGTTTTATCGTCTCGTCTCGGCCCGGAGCCCCCGAGTGGTAGCCCGAACGAAAAGTCACCGTCTCTGCGGGCGAGCGATGGACGAGAAGATCCTACAGGCAGCCACGAGAGGACATCAGAGGTCGACTTATTACGAGCTAGGGCCAGTAGGTCTGAACAGCAACAAAACAAAACATTATAAAACATTGATCCGGTGAGGGGCTGGGGTTGGGGTTGGGGCTGGGGCTCGAGTCGGCGGCCCTCTGGACCTCGACGCGTGTGCACTGCTCGGTGGATGAATCGGGGCGTGTGTGTTTTTGCCCCTACGACGAACCGAGATTCATCTCGACCTCGAATGACCCACTCCATCTAGCCCCCGCTCCTACACTGCACCACGTAAATCTCAGCCACTAGTGTGCATCGGTGTAGGGGGAACGTGGACAGTTGCCATATGCCGTTTTCTCTATCGGTGGGTGCACGCCTGGGCTTCGCTTCTGAAAAGGTTCGCGGCGTAATTGCTAATCACATTCGTGGGCATGTTTAAGGAATGAACGCATGCTTATTAAGCGGAAAAACGTGATTAACTCTGTGTAAGTGAGGCTGCTGGCTCTGATCACAACACAGTTGTCTAAGATAGATCTGGATGTTGACTATGGTTAATGCAACTCTGAGATCTAAATATTGATTGGCGCATGAGGGCATTACTCTGAGACCAATGACACTTCTAGAAGATCTCGATAATGAGAGCCGACATGAATCAAATCACTTCCCGAGATGAAAAGGTCAACCGTGAATATAAGATTTCCGGGTCTTCGAACCCAATTTGGTATTGCTCGATTTCTCTTCATTTAAAACAAATATAGAAACTGTGTAACTTTAAGTATACGATTAAGTTAAATCCTTTATACTATGTTTTGAAAGAGAAATTAAACAGAACTATGAATAAAAATAAATTGATGAGACCCCCATGCATTCTAAAGCTTTTCTCGCGGATATATCAAAACCGTAGATCTAACGGTAATCATTGAACATCAAATACTCAAATTATGTGTATGTCTATCAAAGTTAAAATGTTTTGAATCCAATTTTATCAAATAAAAAAATATTATATCTATAAATCTAAAGTCTCAATTTTATCAAGCCAGTTTGTATTTATTGTTATCTTTAGTTCTATGTCAATCATTCGTTCAGCAGAAAGAATGAAATCTTAGCAGTATTTTGAAAAAATATACAGAGAAAAATATACTATCAAGCTGCATTTTGATACAGAGTTTGATTAGTTTGATACATATAAAAAAATCCCAATGTAATCATAATATTGAGTTTTTTTTAGTTAAAACATCAATTGTTTCCAGTTTTTTTTAAAAAGTTGTAGTATGAATATCACAGTTAAGATTCATATCTAAGATAATCAACTCATCTACTTGTATCATTTTCCTTCTTTTTAATTTTTGAAATAATTTACATTGATTCCAACTTATATCTATTATATTTTGCGGCATTCCAAGGTAAGAACTTGCGTGGAAGAGATATGGATGAGCTCATTTTTGGTAAATTATAACTGTATGATATTTCAACTTTAGTCATCATGTTAATATGTGGGTTGTCATCTAACACATCATTCTTAACTCATGAAAGTTATATGTTGAACAAACATGTTACCGAATAGAATACTTTGAGATCAAACAATACAATTTCAACAAAATTTACTGACACATAAGGTATCATGAATTTTTTCTCATGGAATTTGAATTTGCTTCATTTGTATTAAATAATCCATATGCTAATCTAGAATGATCTAATATAACGTAGTATATGAAAATTAGAAGTATTGATTGCATACTTGAACCGAATCCGATCAACCACTTGAGAGGTAATAAATTCATTTTCATCATTATGATAAGTTTTCTTGAAAAAAATATAAAATTTCATTTCATAAAATGCAATTGAATAATATTTTCGAAATTAAGCTTTTCATGATATAAAACACTTTGTATGCCACAATGAAGCCCAAAATGACTTATAATCTTGAACTCAAATAAAAATATACGGAAATATTTTCATCACATATGAAAGCAAGTGCAAATGTAACCATCATGTAGAGTTGGTAGAGATATATAATGTTTATCATAATCAAAGATGTCAAAATGCCAAATCCAACATAGCAAAAATTTGAATTTGATAAAACCAAACAATGTCCTCACAATTTACATTTAATTCAGAGTTTTAGGGATTGGCCTTTGGGATCTTTTCCCTTGTTTGTGGTTGTCGCTTGTATTGTGTTTTTCAGCCTTTTGACCCTTTGGGTCCCCCGGGCTTGATCTATTACCATTCACCATTTACAATATTATTGGAATTAAAAAATATAAGGCAACAAGTATTGTCACATACCAATTAAGAATCTTGATTTCATTAATTCACGTTTTGATACACTTTCAGAATTCAAAGTATCTAGTGTGAAGGAAGAAAGAAGCAAACAAAACAAAAAAATTCATGTGAAAAATCATATGAAAATGAGAACTTGCAAATTCAAAATAATAGCAACAAAGAAAATGCTTTTGATTGCATTGCAATTTTTATAAACCATACATGGCAAGTACTTGAGTTATATATAAATAGTTATTTTCCTTCCTAGGAAAATAAGCAACATCAATATTTGATATTGCTGTAGAATTGTGGAATTGATGTGACTCAATGTTTATATGCTTTTTGATATGCACTAACTTTTTTGATAGAATGCCAATCCATTCTGATTTCCAACAATCATAGTACAAAAATTCTAAACATTACTTTGAAAAAGAATTACAAGTTAAAAAGTTAACTTGATTATGATTTTTACAATCACTTTTAGATTAAATAAATAAATAAATAATATATTATAACATATACTTTATTATTTGGTATTTCCAAAAAATTAACAAAAAACATTTTCAATTTCTTCTACGGAATAACAAAGAGAATATGAATATAGATACCAATGTAATCTTCTAATTTTTCAAAAACCATACGTTAAAATAACTAATGCATATTTCTGTGAACCTAATTGAAAACTCTAATATAATTGTAAAAGGTAATTAAATTGAACATAATTAATTTTGATTTTATAATGTTTAGAAAAAGTAATATAAAATCTAAAATAATCAAAAGAAAATTGTTGATGTTAACTCCGGTTAAGGAGTAACCTCAGGCTCTAGCTATTTATAGTTATTTGTGTCGCTGGCTTTGTGTATAAATATACCCCCAAAGCCAAGGCTTCTTGGAGGAGCTGAAGTATTGTGTATTCACTTGTCAGTAAACCTGCTCAGTGTTCCAGCCGTGGACGTAGCCCTCGAGGGTGAACCACGTTATATGAGTGTCTTGTGTCTTCGTACTTGGCTTGAATGATTCTTGGTTTTACGTTAACAAATGGTATGAGAGTCGGTTTTAGCTTCGGATATATAGTGAGTTTGTGTGCTGAAGGTTTTCTTAGTGACAGTTTTCAGTTGACGGTTTTCTCACGGACAGTTTGTGTGCTGAAGGTTTTCTTTGTCACAGTTTCAGCTGAAGGTTTTCTCATTGACAATTTGGATGAAAGTTTCCTTAATGATAGGTTACACTTTAAAGATGGTTTTTTGAGATGATTTTGAGTTTCTAACGTTCTTGAGATTTTATGACGGTTGTGAAGTTTCTTTGAGTTTGAAAAAATTACTGTCGTATGGCTCATATGTTTGGGAGACTACCCTGATTGTTTTCTGTGACAGTTTGTAGATGGTTTTCTTAACGTTTCAGAAGAATTTCTAACAAGTGGCAATTTCTTTTTATAATTTTCACGATGTTTTTGGGATAGACAATGAGCCCTGGATATTGAAGTTGCGAGCCTCATTTTGCTACGTCGGTTTTAGGTTTTCTGATCCCACGAGGTTTTCTGACAGTTTTCTCGTCGGAAGCGTTTTTCTTTCTCTTCGAAGTTCGAGAGTAGTTCAAAGTTTTCTCGTCAGATTCAGAAGTTTTCTGACAGTTTTCTCCTCGAAGTTTTCTGTTCAAAGTTTTCTCGTCAGATTCAAGAGTTTTCATATAGTTTTCTCGTCATATTCAGAATCGTTTTGTTATCAGTTTTCATATTAGAGTTCCCTTAAGGGGCAACAAGTGGCCACCACCTCAGTGACTAAGCTTCAGTCAGGCCGCCCCCACCTCCTACATACACTTCGCGAGCGACATACACTTAGCGAGCGGCACGGGCACCGTCCTACGCGGTCATAGCAAGGCCGAGCTACGCGGGCAACCCCTGCGCGAACAAGAACTTCGCGGGTGGAAACCGAGCGGCGGGGGCATCGCGAGCGGGAGCAAGCGGCCGCCACCTCTGTGACTAGGGTTCCGTCAGGCCGCATCCACCTCCTACATACACTTCGCGAGCGACATACACTTAGTGAGCGGCACGGACACCGTCCTACGCGGTCATAGCAAGGCCGAGCGGCGGGGGCATCGCGAGCGGGAGCAAGCGGCTGCCACCTCTGTGACTAGGGTTCCGTCAGGCCGCACCCACCTCTTACATATACTTTGCGAGCAACATACACTTAGCGAGCGGCACGGACACCTTCCTACGATGTCATAGCAAGGCCGAACTGCGCCGCCCCCACCTCCTTCATATACTTTGCGAGCAACATACACTTAGCGAGGGGCACGGGCACCTTCCTACGAGGTCATAGCAAGGCCGAGCTGCGCGGGCAATCCCTGCGCGAACAAGAACTTCGCGAGCGGCGTGCGGTGCCGAGGGGCACGGGCACCTTCCTACGAGGTCATAGCAAGGCCGAGCTGCGCGGGCAATTCCTGCGCGAACAAGAACTTCGCGAGCGGCGTGCGGTGCCGCTTTGCGGGTGGGAGCCGAGCGGCGGGGGCATCGCGAGCGGGAGGCGGGCAGCGCGGGTCATCATCTGCGCAAGAACACGTTCCGGGAGGAACTCGAACCCACGACCTGTTGCTTGCGAGCGCGAAGCACTATCCACTGAGCTATTGTTGTGGACGTGGTTAAAAGCACTTCCATTCCTATAAGAGTCGCGAGGCAGAAGAAATAGACTGTGCCGAGTTCCCTACGTAGTTGTAGTTGGACGTGGTCAGCATTTGTTGAACGTAGTAGACGGCCACACGGTTAGGGTTCTGCACCTTTGTAATTGGACGTGGTCAGGGTTAGTTTGAGGTTGGACGTGGTTGAAATCGAAAGAGTTCATTGTGAACATGGTCAGTTGTGGACGTAGATAGCGCAAAAAAAAAAAAATAGGGGGTTAGGGTTTAGTTTGGAGTTTAGGGTACGCGCTCACGTGGTCGGCACATACGAGGTTAAAGCGCCAGCACTCGTTGTCAGCAACAACATTGTCAAGGGTGGTACTGACGTTGGCAGTCCTAACAGCGACGGTGGTCACAGGTGACGGATACAATCGCGGGCGACGGTGGTCACGGGCGACAAGAGTCGCGGGTGACGGATATAGTCGCGCATGACAGACGTAAAGTGCATCTTGACCATTTTCAACAGCTGAAAATGCACCCGAAGGACAAAATTGCCGTGACAACAGACGGTATCTCTAGTTTTCGTCGAACTTAGATGGCATCGAAACAAGTTGCAGGAAAAGGGTACAACATTCTTCCTCTTGATAGCCGATCCGATTACTTGCTTTGGGAAAAGCAGGTGAAAGGCAAATTGAGATCTATGGGTCTCGCTATTGTGCTTAAAGACAAACCAATGCACATTACCGACATTGATTGGAAGGATTCACAAGAGCAAGCAGTCTACATTGTGATGGGTTATCTAGATCCTTCGGTTATGAAGCAAGTTGAGGAGTATCTTGAGGTTACACAACTTTTTGATGCCCTACAGAGACGGTTTCATCAGAAGGAAATGTCTCATGTGATGAATACCTACATGAGGCTATTGAATTTCAGGATAAGGCCGGGCTCGAGAATTCAGGATCACATTCACGCCTACGGAGATTTGTTGGTAGATCTTCAAGTATGGGAGAGGAGCTTTCTGACATTAAGAAAGTTATGCATCTACTTCACTCATTTCCTCCCTCCTATTAGACACTATCAAAGATTCTACTTCATCGTGATAACAAGGCTGTAACTTATAACGAGGTTGTAAGTGCTCTTCTAGCAGACGCGGTGGAACATGAGATGTTGTCATTCTCTCGCCCATTCACTTCAAGTACTGCACTTACTGTGATCCGGGGTCAGTTGCAACTATCGGGTCAGGACAATCTGCAACGTACAGGGTTCAAGCGGCAGAGATCGAGATCCCCAGAGCGTAGAAGAGTTCAGTTTCAGGTTCCATCCCCTAACAAGAGGAATATCATATGATATCATAAGTTCTTTATCATATGATGATATGATAAAGAACTTGATCTCTCTTGGAGTGTTAGACTCACGCGGCTTGGAGTGGAGCTCTAGGCATGGAGTGTTAGATGTCAAATCTAGTGATAAGAAGGTTATACTTAAGGGTCATAAGCAGGCATGGTTATAATAGTCACCCGTCTAAATTACCTAAATACGCTTAATTTAGTCTCCTTAAAAAAAGTAATATAGACTAATTTAGTCTTTTCAAAATGTTAATTTAGACTAATTTAGGGCTCTAAAAATTTTAATTTAGACTAATTTAGTCTCTTGAAAAAATTAATTTAGGCTATTTTCATTTCTCGAATATTTAATTCAAACTAACTTAATCCTATAAAAAATAAAATTTGATTTTTTTCAATACAAAATTTCTATTAAATATCTATAAACAAAATTTGTTCATAGAACAAAACATAATCAAAACAAACATTATTTTGATTTCATGACTAACTTTAATTCAAAATTTTATTAAACATCTGTCAGTGATCAAATTGTTCTATGAACAAAAATTGTTTTGTCTGCATAACCCCTTCTAATCCAAAGTTTGATAATCTTTTCCGAAACAAATCTTTTTCCCAACGCAAAATTGAGAAATCAGACTCTACTGTACTAGTTCCAGGAAAAAGCGTTGCAATTATACCACAATATTCCATCAAATTTGGAAATCGAATACCAAATGAAGACCAGCCGTCCTTGAAACTTGAACTACTGGAAAGCGAATCTATGATGCTCTTAATCACTGGCTCACATCTATAAGCATGGATTAGAGTTTTGTGCTCATCAGCTATGATATCAATCTGATCATATGAATAAGAATGCGTCAATCGAAAAGCATGTTGTCGAATCTTTCGGATAAAATCTGCTGCAAATAGTTTGATGAGCTCATGTGGTAGCACTGGAGAAATAGAACCAAAATCAGTCATTGCGTTGTTGTTTCGATCTCGATAAGCACAAATTTCACGGATCCAATGGCAGGCAGTGACATAAACAAGAGCAATGTCTCGTTGAAGATCGATTGGATCGCTTTCAGTGGCTTCATTAAGTAAGGGTTCAACCCAAGAAGCCAGACCAACGAGAAATTCTTTAACACTGGATAAAGCAACCACATAATGACCGACTATGACATGAGTCGATAGATCAACATTCGCAACTGATTCTGTGTTGAGCGGTCCAACTACTCCAACGTCGGCAATAAAAGTTGCCACAAGGTTGTCCAAAGCATTTTGCTGCTGAAGTACAAGAGTCGCTAACCCTTGAATAGTCCGAAAAGTGATAGCTGCTTGTGTGGTGAAATGATGCATAGAAAGAAGTGCAACCCACCAAAGTCGAGATGGAGCAGAAGTTGGTTGCTTTGAGTTGATATGAACAAGTAACTGAGTTCGATGGATTTTGAACCAAGTGATGACTTTTTCCGTTGAAAGCCAACGATTGACGACACGAGGGCATGTAGTTTGCATTTCCGCGATCAAATTCTGCTGTTGTGTCAAGTGAGTAATGAATCCAGTCATCACTGCAAAAAATTGTTCTTTGATGACATTGTTCATTACCTCTTCCATAACCAGATCTAGTTGATCCGCTTCGCACCAAATCCGAATTAAAGGACAATCCTTGTGCATCACGTCGGCAAGACGAGTAACAACTCCAGTAATCCGTCCGGTCATATTGCGAGCCCCATCCGTCGTCAAACCAAGGAGACGATTTGTCCAATCAGGACAAAGCACTGTCAAAAACTTGCTCACCATTGTGAACATAACTTCACCTGTGTGGCGATCAAACATTGGAAGTGCACAACTATGCAAGTTAACAATCGAATGATAGTCGCGAATGAAAATCCGGAAGCGTATGTCAAGAAATGAAGTGCTTTGATGTGTCGCTGAGTCAAGTGCTAATGAAAATGCCCACGAATGCTGAAGAAGTTTCGCAATCTTTTGCAGATTGGCAGCGCAAATCACCCGAACAAAGTTACTGATCTCGTGACGAGAACATGCACGTAAAGCAAGATTGCCCAGAACATCATATGTACAACCGACAAGTTCGGATGCCATACGAAATGATGTCCCACAAGATACGTATCGCATAGCAAGGCGAAACAACATTATTTTCGTCTTGGGGATCGTCACTAGGTAAAAGTAATCCCCATCAGCGTCCTTCAATTCGACGCGATGAAACAATGATAATGCTCGTGCTTTGGATTTGGCTGCTGCCTCTCGTCGTTGGCTTAGTTGAGCATTATTTTCGCCCATACTACCAAACAGGTGTACATCTTCTTCATCATCTTCTCCATCACTTTCTTCTGCATCTTCAAGATTAAACATCATATCGCCAACAATGGTATCGACAATATCTTTTTTGATTTCATATACAAGATCTCCTTCATCTTCCAAAGAAGATGGGAAATGGGCTTTAAGAGAATTCTTAAATGCAATGGGCTCCTCATCAAAAAATGATTTGCGATCTAAAGAAGTTTCTAAAGTTTGATACACATTCCATTGTTTAGTATGTTGGGTACAAAGATGGTGTTCAATATTGTCATAATGAAAGGGTGATTGCCATGCTTGCACAGAAGAAGCAACTTTTCGTTTCGCATCTGCCTTCTCTTCCCGACCAAATGTGATGCAAAAGCGACATTGCACTCCTATCACTTTTGCCGATTTGGTGTCATGAGTTACAACTTTCAACCCGAATTTTTCATCATTACCTTTCACGTAAGCAGATGGACGTTTTTTTGTCATTGTAAATGTGACAAAAAATTTCTGTTCTTTCCCTGTGATAGTTATTTTCTTCACTTTACCCTGCATAATTTCAGAAAACAAGATAATTAGAATACTTAAATAAAAGAATCTATGAACATATTAATTGAGAATGTAGATGTATCAAAATTATTATATCAAGGTTTTCTCACAGTGCAAAAGTTTATTTGAACCATGTACATAATAATTTCATTCGTCAAACATAATCAATAAAACAACGCACTGTCTATTAGAGGAAAAACGTTCATACTCGCAGCGATCCTGGTACATATGCTTATTACAAGGATAGAACTTACTCAGAAACACACAAGCACGTAAGAACAATTCGCACTAAACAAAATATTTGAGGTAAATTTAAAGTCAACGTGATGCAGAAGCGTATGACTTCCGAGATGCAAACCCTCCCACCACGTTCAACCTGTCATTCATCAAGCGCAGTGGTTTACAGACAGTTGTATATAATGTTCGAGGTGAAGGTGCATGATGTTACCTCCTGCCAGCCATGAGCTCAGTGACAATACAAAGTTTAGGCCAACATGAACACGCTCCGATGAATTGCACTAGATTTTTGTGACGTACAAGTCTGCAAAAAGAAACGGTGTGTTTAGTGGATGGATGAAACAAGATGGAACACGATGAAGTAGAGCTTTCAGAAAATATAAGACGTTCTAAACTTAGAACGGAGATAAACAGAGCTTTGTGGTATTCAGGACAATTTGCTAAAATTCCTAGACTTCAGGCATTGAGGTGAGGTAAGCCTGGCCAGTAGACGACCAGTAAATTTGGAAAACATGCTGACCTCAACATTAAGCAGGTGTAAGATGTGATAAATTCAAGACACCGATAGACAGAACCTTGGTACACAGCTACTAAACTTCAGACATTGTGGTGAGAAGAGACTGGCCATGTAACCGTCCAGGGACATTGAAAACTGCTGACCTCATTATTGAAACCTCTTGCTTGAACATTTGCAGTAGTTCCACAGCAGGAACAAAGCGAAGTATCCCTGACTCATTCTTCACGTTAAGTTCGATAATTTTAATAGCTATATCTTGGCTCAAATACTGTCCTCTGTACAGACGACCAGATGAACCACCCCCAAGCCTTTCACCAATTACAAGCTGCAAATGGCAACGAACGTCGGATCAGTATACTGATCAGTAATGAACCAGAATCAGCGGGCATTCGGGATCTGCCCAGACACAGTTTCTTCGAACGCTACACCAGTTTCTCCGTTACACCATTCGACGCTAGAGACACATGCAAAATTATGTAAACGTTCTAACATCAACACCAATGTCAGAGTAACAAACAATCAAACGTCTTCCACTCGGTGAAAGATAGGTTCACAGAGAGGACTCACATGGCAAAAGTTTCTCACAGGACAAATTTCTCGTTGACACAAGATACCTCTCCTCGGCAGTGCCATACGCATATGAGCCAGGGCATCTATATACTGCGAATCCGGGTGACTACAGAAGCGCTTGAGGCGTAAGACAAAGCGCTTAAGACGCTCTACACGAAAACTTGATCGACACAAGCAGAGGAAGTCCAAGTCTCAGAAGCTAGCAACAAACCTGGAAAAACCCGGAACCTCAAGAAAAGCTGTCAAGAATTTGTGAGACGTTAAACACCTGACCCTGTACCGACGCTCAGTTGCTCACTCTCGCTTGATGCAAATTCGACCGGACTGGACCGGATCCAACGTGGACGAAGAGGAACTCAAACAGGAACTCCGGGGCTGACGAACAAGAGGAGTAACTCGAACGGGAGAGTGAGACCCTCTAATAGACGAAAACTGTTGTATAAATATTCTCTTCGAGCTAAAACTCTACTACAGGGAGAACTCCGTGTCAGTTTATTATTGGATGATGATTTCTTGATTAGGTTAGGCTCCGAATCCTGCCCATTTTAGTTTAGGCGCCTAAACTGGTGGGCGTTTAGGTCATTTAGGCGCCGACATATACGGTCGCCTATTTGAACCATGCCTGGTCATAAGCACAATAATCTGTACTTATTAGAGGGCACCACAACTTGTGGAGAAGTCAACTTTACCACATCTTGCAGAGAGATGTCTCATTTATGGCATTCCAGACTAGGCCATATGAGTGATAGGTACTTGTCTCTTCTTGATGACAAGAAAGTGTTACGGGGTTTGGGTACACTTGACTTTGCATTTTGTGAACAGTGCATCATGGGAAAACAACATATGCGAGCTTTTAGTGTTGGAACTCATAATTCCAAGGAGATACTGGAGTATGTACATAGTGACATATGGAGTCCATCTCCTACCGTCTCACTCTCAGGAAAGCTCTACTATGCTTCTTTTATAGATGATTACTCTAGGTATGTGTGGGTATATTTTCTTATCCACAAGTCTGAGGTCTTTTCAACCTTCAAAACTTGGGGCATTCAAGTTGAGAATTAGACTGGCAATAGGGTAAAATATTTACGATCAGATAATGGCGGCGAATATACTTCTGAGTAGTTTCAGAGGTATTGTACACTTCACTACAATTAACACTCCCCAATAAAATGCTATTTCTAAAAGACTCAACAGAACAGTGTTGGAAAAGGTGCGGAGTATGCTAAGTGAATCTGGTTTACCAGGAGAGTTTTGGGCCAAAGCCGCCAACACCGCAGTTTATCTCGTAAACCTCTCTCCTTCTAGTGCAATCCAATTTTCCACACCGTTTGAACTCAAGTATAAACGGATGGCGGATTACAGCCGCTTGAAGGTTTTTGGTTGTACTGCTTATCCTCTTACGCCAAAGGAGCACAAAACTAAGTTAGATCTTACGTCCAAGAAATGTCGTTTTCTTGGATATGCTAGTGGAGTGAAAGGTTACAGGCTATGGGATCCACTAGCACGTAAGTTGATTGTAAGTCAAGATGTTTCTTTCAATGAGCTTGGCTTATTGAAAGAGGGGGAGAATTCTAAGACTCCTCGTACTGACAAGGGAAAATTTCCAGTCACGGATATCGCTGTGGGAGAGTTTGATCATTATATCACTAATGATATGTCACAAAAAGAAGCACCGGTTCATCAAGAACATGAGGAACTTGAGCAAATTATCATTGATGAGCCTATTGCAATAGTGTCAGACAACAGAGATCAACCTGAAACGTCTACTAGGAGATCGCATCTTGCTAGTAGGGTTCTTGAAAGGTTTGGTGTGTGGGCAAATTCATCCAATCTAGAAGATTGTGACTTTGATATCGAAGATAGGGATGGTATAGCGTTGATTTTGGAAGAAGGTGAAACTTCTTCATACAGGAAAGCTCAAGCTTCGGTCAATAAGCTTGAGTGGAATGATGCTATGGAGCGGGAGATGGAATCCTTGATTGACAATAAGACTTGGGAGCTGGTTGAGCCTTCTACCAAACAAATGCTGATTGACTCCAAGTGGATGTACAAGCTGAAAGACAATCCAAGAGGAGACGAGGCGAAAATCTTCAAAGCTAGGTTGGTGGCTAGAGGTTTCACCCAAGAGAAGGGCGTGAACTACAACGAAGTTATCTCACCGGTAGCTAAGTATGCTACAATTCGTCTGGTATGTGCACTGGCTGCGATATTTGATCTTGTTATGGATCAGATGGATGTGGTTACAGATTTTCTCTATGGATATTTAGAGGAGGAGATCTACATGAGACAACCTGTTGGTTTCGAGGTCAAAGGCAAAGAGAGGTTGGTTTGTAGATTGAAACAAGCTCATAGGCAGTCAAACACGCGATTTGATCAGTTCATGAAGGCACAAGGATTTTTTCGGAGCGTGTATGATCCTTGTGTTTACATGAAGAACGTAAATGATGAGACGTTCAATCTCATCATTTTAGTACTCTACGTTGACGATATGCTCATATTGGCGAAAAATCAATCCGATGTTGATGAATGCAAGAGTAAGTTGAAGTCTGCATTTAAGATGAAGAATATGGGGGAGTCAAAGAGAGTATTAGGCATGGAGATACATAGAGATCATGAGAAGAAGAAACTATGATTGAGTCAAGGCAAGTATGTTCGTCGTATACTTGACAGGTTCAACATGATGTATTCCAAAGAAGTATGGACTCCTTTGGCAGCACATTTCAAACTCTGTGCAGCTCAATGTCCTACGGATGCGGTGGAAAAAGGAAATATGTCATATGTTCCATATGAACAAGCTGTAGGCAGCTTCATGTATTTGATGGTGTGCACTAGGCCGGACATTGCTTTTGCGATGGGCAAGGTGAGCAGGTACATGTCAAATCCAGGGAAAGTTCACTGGGAAGCAGTGAAATGGATTTTGAGATATTTGAAGAGTACTCTAGATTATGGCTTATTGCTAGATGGTCTATTAGACAATGCCAAATCCTTCTTTGGGTACGTTGATGCTGACTACGGACAAGATCTAGATAAAAGGACATCTACAACTGGGTATGTATTTACACTTGGCGGTGGAAGCATTAGTTGGAGGTCTACCTTGCAGAAATGCGTAGCTCAGTCAACAACGGAAGCTGAATATGTGGTAGCAACAGAAGTGGCAAAGGAAGCTATTTGGTTGGATAGGCTTATCATGGAAATGGGATTGAAGCAGGGCGTGGTTAATCTTCATTGTGATAGCCAAGGCACTTTACATTTGGCTGCGAATCACGTCATGGATAGCAGAGTGAAGCACATTGACATCAGGTATCATTTTATAAGACAAGCAGTGTTTGATAAAACGATTGAGCTAGTCAAGATCGACGGTAAACTCAATTCAGTTGATGCTTTGACCAAAGTTATTCCATGGGAGAGTTTCAGGCGACACTGTGCTACCATGCAAGTTGTGCATGGTAGCACATGTAAACTTTGCTAGCATAGTAACTCTATTTACCTCTTTATGTTATTACTCTATCCTGTTATGGCTACGGTCTAGTTCTAGTTAACTCTCGTATAAAGAGGGGCCTTGTGGTAGGCTTCTGTCTAGAACTTATCGCTAAGTAATAATATAGGTTTCAGAGGTTATTGTTTCCTTAACACGAGTTAAGGGGGAGATTGTTGAGGTTAACTCCGGTTAAGAAGTAACCTCAGGCTCTATCTATTTATAGCTATGTGTGTCGTTGGCTTTGGTTATAAATATACCCCCAAAGCCAAGGCTTCTTGGAAAAGCTGAAGTATTGTGTATTAACTTGTCAGTAGCTTAGTGTTCCAGCCATGGACGTAGCCCTCGAGGTTGAACCACGTTATATGAATGTCTTGTGTCTTCGTACTTGACTTTAATGATTCTTGGTTTTACGTTAAAAAAAAAATAAAATTAAATATATTTGGAATACTCATTAAGAATTGAAAAAATCTAAAGTTATTATTTTTTATCTGAGAAGAAATAATTACTGCAATATTTGTAGTGTATTGTGATATGACATGTTTTACATAATAACTAAAGTTTTTTTCTTCAGATTTCAAAAAAACTAGAAGCCTAAAAAATACTCTATACATTTTGACATTTTACATGCTCGTATCATGATTATACATAAAATTATATATATGTTGATATGTGGTAAGAATGCAATGTTTATGTTTAAATTCTTTGCCCACATGATTCTAGATACTATGTAACACAATGACATTATTTGAAGAAGAACTATATGTTTGCACTGTTTACTCGTATGTATTCGAATTTCTATATAACCAATAAACTCTCTGTAATTATGTTCATATACATTTAAAATTCACGTACAAAAGGTACCCATTCTATGACTGAACCTAAGAATGAATGTGGCATGCTTTTCTCGAAGAAGTGAACTAATAGTTGTCATTGCTTTCTCATAGCTTGTTGGAAATACAGGAACATGGGTGAATTACCTTTTGAATCGAATAGTATGCGAGTTCACCCTTTAGGACATTATTACATGATTGCCATAACACTTGCGAACACTTTAACCGTTTGAGATTTGAGCTCGGTGAGAAGTGATTCCACCCCAACTGCCACAGGGGCCTCGGAAGTCAGTTGGATAGTATCGTGGCTACGAGCGGAGGTGCTCTTTAAAGCGTAGGGGCTCGCGTAGCACCGGCTTCAGCAGCAAAGCAGCCACATCTGCAGCTCTAACCCCTAAGGATGGCAGGGGTCCGTACCCCAGAACTGGCCGGGCCTAACTCTTCACTCACCCCCCACCCTTCGCTCCCCGTACTTTGCGGGGCTCTACATCCGCGCCAGACAGTTCCTGTTACAACGATTGCAGGGGCCCTTTTCGTTGTCTAGCTTTGACGGTGTGGTCGGCATGAGGACCTCCCCGCCAATCACGTCGCAGCAAGCTGAGGCTGTGGAGTGCCCTCGAATCCTTGCATGCAGTTGTACGCAGATTGAGACTCGTCTCGTGTGAACCTACACGAACACGTAGATATACGGCCAGCAGTTAACCCCATCGAATTAACCCCTTCGTGTTAACCCCCGGGGGGGGTAACCCAGAGTAGCAGGGGCAGAGGAGGTGAAATGAGGTGGGGGGCTGACTCACGGTCCCTTTTGTCCCTATGGCGAGAAAGGAGAAGCACGTTGCGTTGCGTTGCTCCGTCCACCGGACTGCATTCCCCTTCCGTGGAAGAAGAGCCGAGGGCTAATAAGCGGCTCGTGGGACACAAGGCAGCGGCGCAGGGGTTGAGAGCCCCTGATCGTCCAACCCCCGAGCGGAAATAGATCAGCCCCCCGATAGCCCCCGGGCATGGCTTACAAGGGTGCTCTTCCGATGTGGTAGGCATGCCAAGCACCACGGGGTGGGTCACAGGCCCAAGCAAGCAAGTGAGCAAGCAAGCAATCAGTCGGTCCCTCGCTTCCTAACTCGCCCACTTCATTCCTTCCGTCCGTGTCGCTGCCAGCCATTGACCTCAGAGGTCGTCAGTCAGTGGAAAGTGGAAGCATGTCATAGCCCCAGAGCTCGCCAGCGCAACCCCGTGCCGAGCTCCGGGGACGAACTCGACGATAATTGGAGCGAATGTTGGATGACATGGTTCGCCAAGAACCAACCACGAAAAGAAAAGTCCGAATGCGAGTGCGAGTGAGTGACGAGGGGGTAGAATGTGGTTGTGTCCTGCGATTAATTCCGTTCGCCCTCGAGGTAAACTCGAGGCGGGCACGGAACCAACCACCGAGCGAGCGACTCAAGCCCAAGCCCAAGCCCAGCCCCGGGGAGGGGAGGGGAGGGGAGGGGAGGGGAGTAAAGTCAAGTCGTCGAGTAAACTTAGCACCTGCTGCTGATGGACGTGGAGTCGTTTGCTCTTCGCAGGCTCAGAGTACACTTGCGGCCAATGGATGCACCGCAGTCAACCCGCGGCCAAGCCCTGGGGGGCTAGCAGGTTAAGCCCCAGGACAGAAAGCCGGACATATCCGAGGGCAGTACGGACTCGAGATTCAGCACCGATGCCGCAAGGTCAGTCATAAATCGAGGCTCGTGTTCGGCTGCAGGTTTCTTCGGGCTCTCGAGAGCAGAGCACAGAGAAACGTGGGGACCTCATGCCTCCGGTTTACTCCCCCCCTGCACTTCAGTTGCCCTTTTGGCGTGTGCCGGTGAGGTGCTTGAGCTGACTTTCTGCTCGAGTCAAATTTAGCACCCTGTCTTCTCCATCTATTCTAACGTGATCTTGAGCTCCGCCGAAGCTGCAGAGCAGCACATCGGCGGCAGAAGTGGGCGAGCAAAGGTCTCGATCGGCCGCTTGCTCTCTCTTTCAGAATCCCAGAACTCAGACTTTCTCTCGATACCTTGACCTTGGGGGTCGTCATTAATCTGCATGATGTAGTTTCGGTCGGTGTGAGACGACCACTGGCAGCAAGGGGGCTACAGAGCTACAAGCAAACAAGCTGCGAAATCGCTTTTTGGCTGGGGGTTTCTCATTTCCTGGAACTTGCCATGAGGCCAATATTAGTAATGCAGCATTCAAGCTCACATCATCATTTCGGCGCGAGAAGGTGGGGGGAGAGTTTATCCATCTAATCTTGTTCTTCTCCTGGCTCTCGGGGGGTGGCAGTCATTAATTTACTTGGTGGGTGGACAGGTGAGTGTCACTACTGGCTGACTTAGAGTAATGCGCTTGCTCGAGCGAGCCCTCTGGGGTCTCAACCCTCGCACAGAGCACCGAAATTAGTCAGTCCATTCGAGCTCGTCGTCATATGATGCGCCGAGAGAAATGGGAGGAGATTCATCATCTCTCTCATCAGCACCTCGGGGGACGTCATTCGTTCATCTGATTTTCACCGGTGAGTGTCTAGAGCTGACCTGAGCTATAATCTAGTGCGCGCTCGGGTAGCCACTTCGCAGCAACATCCTTGCCTTGCGCGGATGGGAAGTCATTTAAGTCATTCGGGTAATCATTCGCTCGTCCAGTCAATCAATCAATCGAGCTCCTCTGATCTGAACCGGCTGCAGAAAAATCAGGAGAATTAAGCATCTTACCCCGCGGAGACGTCATAACTCGGCCTGATTTTCTGACGGGAGTGTCTTGAGCTGACATGAGGGATCAGAACCACAACATCCACTTCGCCAACACTTTCACCGAACCCCAATTTTAGTCTCACCTCATCCAGTCCGAGCGAGAGGCATGGAATTCATCGAACTTTCCTCTTTTTTCTGTGGGAGCGGGGGAAGTGCAGACACCACAGACCACAGCCATGGCATTGGCAGATCCCACTCCAATGTGCATTCACCCACCGGGACGCCCCAAACCATCACCTGATCATTGCGAGACGCGCATTAGCGCACTAAATTTACAGCGCTGCCCCCTCCAAAGACGGAGGGAGCTTTTTTTTTTTTTATGGCTCGACCGAGCGAGCGAGGCTGACGTCCCGTGACTCTCGTCTCGTCGCTGGAAGTTGGAGCTCTGGGATTTCTCATTGGCCTCGGCAGAGGGCGGAAAGAGGACGAGCGGAGGACATATCTTGTTATCTGGCCTCGTCCTCATCCGAAGATCGGCCCCAATTATCTCAGAGTCAGGCAATCAGTCAGGAGGTCAGGCGAGCAGCGAGCGAGGCCGTCAGCAGGTCAGGCAGTCCAGACACATTCCCTCCTTTTTCTCTCGGCTTGTGGCTCAAGGAGACTGGGCCGGCCCAATAATACTCCAATCTTAGCGCGGATAGATTCGGGGGATTCGAGTGAGTCACCTCGCCTCATGGCAACTGGGATTAGAATGCCTGGCATCTGGATAGAGCTCATGGCCAGCAATGGCACCTCTGAGGCGGCTCGCTGCCGCACTCACTCTCTCGCTCACTCGGTCAGGCTCTAAAAGTCGTTCGGTCAGTGTCGACCGACCGGCGAGCAGATGCATCACATGTATTGCAACTAAATCTCGCCTCGCATACTTTTCAAGGTTTGTTTGCTCTCTGTCAAACACATTGCGCCGCCCCCCTCCCCCCTCCCACACTAAACTCCAGGGCTGGTGATGGTGGCCAAAAAAAATTCTTACTGCGACTGCAACTGCTACTGCTGCTGATGCTGCTGCTTCTGCTGCTGAGTTCGAGGTTGGTTGTGGGGGCGGGGGAGAAGGGAGGGGTGGAGGAGCAAATATGGCCATCGTAGTTGTTGTGAGCTTGAAGCGAAGGCCATGGAGTGGAAAGTGGCCTGGCTTGGCTGTAAAGTTGGCCGGGCGGGGCTCCTGCTGCTCAAGGGCGGGATGGTTTGTTTTGCTGGCCACGGCTTGACTCTCACCTGCTGTCACCATAGCCCTCCCATTTTCATCTTTCACTCGAGCTTTCTCTTCCATGCCTCACCAACTCCATCGCCCGCTTGCTCACTCACTCACTCATAAACTTACTACACTCTCTCTCTCTCTCATGCCCAGCAGCCTTTGGCACGCTGGGCATGATGTCAAACTCCACAAGGTTTGATTATTATCTTGGACTGCCTGCGGACCCATTCCGAGTTTAGACTCTCTCCTGCAGAGAAGTTCACGTCAACCCATTCATATTAAACTGTGAAGTCAAGCCTGACTGTCTGCCTGCCTGCAACCGAACCGAATTGCTAGTGGCATGAAGAGTCGAGACGCAGGAACTGGTAAAACCCTCATCCCTCGAGAGAGAGAGAGAGATGGAGAGAATTTTACGCACGACTGCGCGAGTGCTTCAAAGCGAATCTCGTGGTTGGTTGAAGGGGGTCGCGTGGACTATCATCGGGAAGAAGTCGCGAGCGTATTCAAATGCTCGTTCAGGCCTCTGGATAAGGACGCAGCAAGCTCAAAGTTGCGACCTTTCTTTCACCTGAACGATGCACCTTGGGGTAAATCGAAAGATCTGGGGCCTTTTTGGGTTTCTGGAGTGTCACAGTGTATAGCTTTATCAAAAGCAGTAAGAAATCAGATCCATCCATGAAGCCCCGCGAAAGGCTGGGCAGATTTTCTGCTGCAAATATCTACCCCAAGGGTCTCGAGCGAATATATGCTGGCCTCGTCTCTGCTCGTGTGAAGATTCCTGCGTCCTGCCATCGACGATATTTCACCATGTACCAAGTCGCACATGGTTCGTAACATGGGGCTCGTAGTGCAAGCATTCTGGGAACTGACAGCAATTTGGGTGCAACTAGACATTCACCCATTGCTCAGATATTTGCAAAGCGAAACCAGCTTTTCTCATTCGTTTAACTTCTGACAGCCCTCGCTTGTGTAAACCCAAAAGATCGAAGTTCTCTCCTTCGTTCATTTATTTACCTCGAGGACACTTCTGAGCAAGCTTTCACAGATCATTTGCACACCAGACAGTTCTTCGAGAAGACAAACCCGATCCCACGATCCCAAAACGATGTAGGATAATCCATTTGCCGGGGAAGTGAAGAAAGTGTGCTAGCCTGCTAGTGTTGACTGCAGTTTCATTGGTACATCTTGCCTTGATTTCCGAAAATGGCGTCTCGGCACGACATGCTTTGTTCCCGCTAGGTACTTCTTCTTCTACTCTGATACTTTACTTTAGTTTTGGTTTATCATTTGACGTCTTCGTGCGTGAAATTATAAACACATGGAAATGACTATATAATTTGTTGTTAATCAATAGTACAATTAATTCAATAGAAGTTAAATGTTTATTGTAGTACAAGAAATACCTATTTTACGTACAGTACAAAATATGTTTCATATAAGTGTATATCCAAAACTCTGTACAACATCAAATAATCCTCTCATAAGTGCTCCTTTTGTTTCTAATAGTATGGCGTAATGGGCTAGTCTTTCAAATGTTTGATCCTTCCATATCGTGAGATATTAGATAGTGACATACATCCAGCCAGGTTGCCTTCACGAGTATAGCACCACACTTTCAACTGCTACGATAGCTGCACCTCCAGTTGTTACGAAACCACAGAACTCACGCAAAGTGAAGGACAATCCTCCGGATATTTCTTCAAGCAGAAGAAATATACTTCCGCAGTGAAAATGTGCAGTAAGGAGATTCTCTACCTCAGAACGGTTCCTCGGGAGCTAGTGATCAACGCACGTCACACTAAATCTCAGTTGCTTCAGTTATGCGTATGGACCAGTTTATTCAGATTCAGTTTGAAGATTCAGACATACCCCCATCGCCATTTTAGATTGGAATAGGAGGAGACATAGTCTACATTGCTCTCATGTGTTCGAGAAGTTTTAAAAGAGAGAATGGAACATAAGAGGTCCAAAGCTCTCATGCCCAGATTTTCAAAAACGTCATGCACGAAACATAACCTCTGATGGAAGGTAAGCGCTTGTACAGTGGCCCACGCAAAACTCAACAAAACTGCCACTGATCCTTGATGGGGTAGAGATTATAAGAATTTACAATCTGAGCTACTTCCAAGGAAATCGGAAGGCAAAATATACACAGCTCTCGTCTTAAAGCAAGAGAGACTAGTCGCCTTTCCGACAATCTGTTCAACCTCCAATCTGTACAACTACTTCAAGAAACATGGAAATTGAGCAGATTGCTTACTTTGACCTTGATTGACTAAACTCATCAACGCAGAGAACACGTGATTGAACGGGAGCGGTATGTATGATTGAACATCTACGTCAGAGAGTTTCCAGCCCACTCCTTTCCCCGCTTCTTCATTTTCGCCTGCATTTTGTTGAACTTTTCTTTCCCTTTCTCAAGCAAAGGATCTTGAACAATATACTGATTTGGATCTTCATTCCTGGACATATCATCCTGAGCCAAAATGGCAATCAAGAAACAGAACAACGTCATTTGCATTTCTGAGATGTCCATCAAAACTGTAGCTTAGCAATTATTTGGCTCGTTCCCGATTAGGATGAACAATGAAACTAGTCAAAGAAAAAACCAAAGGGGAAGGAAAAGCGGTGTGACGAAGGTGCTAATAAGGGCGCCTCAAAACATACACAAAGCACAATTCTCAGAGCCGTACCTTCTTTGGATCGGCAATAAACTTCAAGCTGTGTGCTAACCAGCCTTCGTCATCTTCAGCTTTTGTTGCCTCCGCGGACTTGACGGACTTATCTTTGGTATCCAGCAACTTCTTCTTGAACTTCTCTAACTTCGCCAAGGTCTACAAGGAATGAACGTTGCAGCTCCACGTGTCAAAAACATAACTCAAAAGCTAGTTTTGTGAATCATTACTTCTTGTATTACAACAAATATAGCGCAAGGTGCTCAAAGCTTGCTCCATTCGTTTTGAGGAAAATCGACCATCTGTAAAACATCATAATGCTGCTTCTAATACTTACATTCTCCTCACGACCCTGAAGAGTACGTTTTCTTTGTTTAAATCTGGCACGCTGTTGCTCAAGAGGACTGAGGAGTTGCATGTCCAAATCAGCTGTTGCGGCAGCTTCTGCTCTAGCTTCAGAGCCAAGGCCCCTCTTTTTTATAGAAAGCTTCTCTTTCTTCGTACCTCCTTCGCTATCAGAATCGTCGTCTTCCCTAGACTTCTCTTCGTGTCTGTAAAATACTTAAATCCAGTCATAAGAATGAAGCACAGGCACGAGAGATTCTGGACCTTAATCAACGAGACCATCAACCGGATTCCAACAGTGCCTCATCATGAACTAGGCATCAACCTCTACATCCTGCTAAAATGGCTTTCAAATCCCAGTCTACCTTCGATAAAACACGCAGTGAACGTAATTCACCACTTTTAACGGCCTTGTCAATAGCAGTGTCAGATTTAAGCAAGACATCAAAGAACAACTTGGTTGAGCGCCTTCGGTATCCGGGAGCTCGAAAGTATTACCTGGATGGTACGTCTGGTCTACTTGAGGGTGTTGCAGGTGGTACTGAGGACTTCTTTGTTGTGGAGCTTTTCCCTACAGCGAAGTGATAAAGTGTTGTCAGTTGGAGGAAATTGCTATTTTCTAAACTCAATGTGCTAATTAGCAGTTTACACTTCCGTCTATAGTACGTCAAGATAATGGACTGGCCAATTTCAACTTTTCACATCAATTCAGGTCAAAATAAACAACAATTGCATATCTGTAGTAAGTCTCATGGCCTTAAGACTAAAAACCCCACGGTCCGGCCGGCCGATGCCAGTAACCGAGGAAGAAGACGCGAAGGAAGTATGGTCTTTTCACCACAGGATTTTAATAAACGATCACTTATCCATAGTTTCAGAGCAAAGGACGAAACGAGATTTCTACACTTTTCTCGTTGTCTTCCAGATGAATGCTCCAAAGTAGAAACTGTTTCAATTGTGATTGATTGATGTAGATTCATATAGATTCATGTAAGCCAAAAATGAGAAGTGAAGGTGAGAACTTGTAAGAACGCACCATCTCATTTCTCGTCAGTATGCTTACCACAAATCATGCTTTTTACATCGAGCACAGGTAGAATGCATTCTTTCCCACTGCCTAACCTACCTTGCTTTCTATCCGATCCCATAGTCTTCGAGTCTGCTAGATTCATTCTCTTCTTCATGATTTGCTCCCTCATCCTCTTGTCAAAGTCAACTTCATCCTCGTCACTTCCATGAGAAGGTGCCTCCCTTTCTCTGTGCTCTGAAACAGCATTGTCTTTCCCAGACCCACCTAGAGCCTGTCTTACACTTTCCTGTACACCCTTTCTTCTTTTGGCCTCCGTTGGGTCCTGCCGCATAGAAACATCATCGTAGAAGAAAAGATTTCAGGCAAATTTGGAACTGAATGTTTACAATCCACATTCTTCACAATCCACATAAATAACAAACTGCATTGAACTATGACAAAGATACTAATATTTCAGATTAATGGTCCAACTGGCAAATCCATTTCAGTTGTAATACCCCAGCGTTCTAGAATTCAGTCGGTATTACCAACGACCTTTCTCAGCAACTGTCAATCCATGGAGTTCCAACAGTCTTCCGAAATTCCTTATCCAAGGTTATTAAATGAAGAATCCAAAACTTTTACTTAGACAATTCGGTCCACTGTTGGTTCTGTGCCTCAGATTGACTACATTAAACCGACCTTTAGTTCGGTGTAATGTAATCAGATAATTATTTGTACAAAAATTTTCCAATTGTTGTTTCCATAAGAGCTCTCTAGGTAATCCTGATAAATGGGGCATGTTTAGCATAATAATGAAGACAATTACTTCCGTAAGTACAAGAGAAATGTCACGTGATACGCCAACTTCAAGATTCTTTTGGTTGGCAGTTCAATACGTAGCAACTTAAAAGGTATCCAACTGCTTTCTTTGAACTGCAGATGAAGAGACATATATATGGAACCTAAGACGTGATATGAGCTACAATTATCACATAGACACCTCATGCATAAAACCTCATCCCTCAGCTTCCAAACAGAGAGAAATGTAAGGTAAAATCATCAAACCAAACGAACATATGTCAAACTTACCAACAATGCCTGACAGCCGTTACTGAGCAAAACATCACTAACTCAACCTCTTCATTGCTCAGATTAACTGGGGTCGACTATGACAAACCTGGAGACCAACGGACACAACGAGGGTCTCACAAGAAACTGAGCAAAAGTGGCAAGAAAGGTATCACTTCTAAGAGTTTGCATTTCTGATCTACTCATATTTGAAGAGACTTACCACTTCGAGCGCATCACTTGCAGCTTTCAAAAGCCTAGGGTCTTGCAAAACATCATGACTACTCCTGATTTTCTTTTCCTTTACAGCCGCTAGCTGTTGTTCTTCCTCCTCAGCTTCTTCCCCAAACGACAGAAGATTTAACTCTCTGCCATCATAAAATATAAAAACCTGAAATCTCAAAACTCTACACATCTCGACTCGTCGATCAATCACAGCATGCAGATGTACTTCACGTATCTAATAGACGGCGCTAATCTCATGAGGTATTACTTTCAAGCTGAGGGAACATATTTGAGACAGCATTGGTCTTATCTAGTAAGTGGGTGTGACATGATCCTTATAACTCCAAAAAAAAATAAAAATTCATAACCTAAAAAAAAGGCCTATTGGATATAGAATTTACAATAGAACTTTGAGTTCAGAGCACAGTAAATCTTCCAACACTTCAACAGGAGCTAATGACTGGAGGACCTCCATAAAATACGATGTGGCATGTTTTCTACACGTTCACTATGAAGTAAATCAGATAGTTTATTTTCTCATTATCTGATTTTAATTGAACTTACTTCTTAACCTTCCTTCCCTTTTTCTCCTTAGAAGCCGCTTCCGTTGCTTCTTGAACGTCAGCACTTTGGCGCAAATTCCTTATTACGATGTCATCGAAGGGATTCCAAAGGACCTGAACCAGATGGCTACATTGTCAAGGAAAATCATCGAGTCAAAGTCTGACATTGCAGCCTGCCGCAAAGCACGAATTTCAGAGTATGTAGTACCTGGCTGATTGCTGCGTACTAACAAAAACATAAAAAGTGATTCGTTCATATCCGGTGGCTGAGAGCTGATAATAAACCATTACCTCAACAGAAAGAATCTTTGGCGGATCCAACGGTCGATCCTCTTTGTCGGTTTCTACTTCGCCAATTTTTATCAAATTGTAAATGGTTTCTCCTGTTACCTACGAAAAACCCAACTAAAACGTTTTAATAACATCCGGCCATGTGTGAAGGTCGGATATGAAACATCCAACCTCGCGAAATATAAAATCTAGTAACTAGCTGGCTGGAGCAGGAGCTATGATCGTGGATGTAACATGAGTGGAACATACTTCAAGAGGAAACAAGGATTTATAACATCCTGACTTGGCGTTTACGTCTAATATTGAAATTTAGAAATCACAATTCCACATATGACAGTTGAGGGAGACAAAGCCTTAGTTAGAGCTATGCTGCACCTTGCCAAAGATAGTATGCTTCTTGTCCAGCCAGTCACATCGTTCCAATGTCATAAAAAACTGACTGTTATTCGAGTTTGCTGATCCTGCATTTGCACATGCAACAAGACCCCTATGGTTGAACCTTAATCTGGAGTGAAACTCGTCAGCAAAAGGCTCCCCATATATCGTATCACCACCTGAGAACAACCAAAAGCGTATGTTATAGTTAATGCAAACGAGTTGGCGCTTGAATACTCTCTAGCTAAAGTGCTATCCTGAATCACAAGGACTCCAGCTCGTTCCGCTAAAATCACATGATTTGTTATATCCCTACACTTGGTGTCCATAATGTTCTATGTCTCCGTCAGGATGATAGAGAATAACTAAGTCTAACGAAGGCTTTCGGCCTACCTGTTCCACTTCCGGTTGGATCACCACCTTGAATCATGAAAGTTTTAATTATCCGATGGAAGACTGTGTTGTCATAGTATCCTTCCAAACACAGCTGCACAAAGTTGCGGACCTGATGACCATTTGAGGGTTGTCATTAGTATCACACCTCAATCACATGAAAAGATGAATTCTGGGACACTCAAGTAGCAAACTGTAAGTGTTCAACAAACTGTAAAATTCGAGTTTGATTCCTCTTGATGACAGGTCTTGCGAAAGCAACTTACATTTTAATCAATAACCATTTGACTCCATGACTCAAATAAAATAAAAATTCATTGAAATAAAATGCATTCACAGTATACGCTACCAATATCTGAAAGTCTCCTAGCACAGTCTGTAAGATCCTACAGATTAGTTGTCTGGTCAGTAATCGAAGTTGCAACTAGAATAGTGGAATTAAAATGTGCTTGTTAGAGGAGTGTGGAGTCTCATTGCCATTTTTCCCTCCTTGTTTTCAAGTTCCAGGCTCTACACTCAATTCTGCTCAACAAATTTTGATAAAATTGCAATGCCTAGATCTACCCCCATGTTTTCACGCAACATTGGTACGATAACGTGTTTGAAAAAATTTCTCTCTTGTAAAGAAACATCATAGCTGTAAAGCAGCTTAAGTCACAGAGCTCATGCATAATCTGCATTCAAATTGAGGACTGCACATTTTCTGTGTAAGCTTGAAGATTGAATCTAAGGCATTGGCAGACTACTAAACATACCATTAAGCCAGTCGGATTACACAACAACGGAGGTCGAAAGCAAACTCAGCAAAGGAAAGCACGAAAAAGCATAACAGCTCCGAGAAGAACACACACGAATAATCCCTACCGCTTTCGGTGCTTCTTTGGGCCACAATTCGAAGTCCAGCGGTCCCAAACTCGTGTTCAGCAAAACTTTTCCCTTCGTAGGCGGCTCTAGAACGTAAATCGACGACATTTTTCAAGCCCTTAGACGGCGACAAGGTCAGATTACACACAGCGCAACTCCACGAGGTCGAACGATCAGTCACATTGCACTTTCCTCATTTGATCGGCGAGCATTAGCTCGTAAGGTTTTGTCTGCCGAGCTTCCACCATGATCCGTGCGCATGGATAGGCGAGGCAACATTCGATGCTGACAAGCACACGCGTGCGATCTGCTCTTCTGACCGGGACTTCGACCGACGAGTGCATCTTGCACAGCATTGCATTCGTTTGAGCATGCTCGTCCTCTCAACCCTAAAGTCAAGCAAATTAATCTTTCGATGTCACCAAAGCTATGGCTGAATTTTATGATATGCATATGCCCACAGACAACCTGTGGACAAGTAGATTATATAGCCAAGGAAAATAATAACAGTTTAACATCACATGTCAAGAGTAAGATTTAATGTGAGATTAAAGCTGATAGTTTAGAAATATTTGCAGAGAACAGAACTGTCGTGAAATCAAATCAATTCCTTTCTGAATAGATTATTATTATTATTGGCAATGAAAGTAGCTCGAAAGGTGGTCGGAAAGCATCACACATATAACAAAATGAAGCCCGAGAAGTAAACGCCAAGCCGACTTCCATGGCCAAGGAAATGAGAGGTCGTAACCAGTTTCATCATAAATTTTATAGTTCGAATTCCTATTTGAATGTCTCTAGCATGGATATTATAATAAACCATAGTTAATTGGTGATATAAACCATCTTTAACTACTTCATAATTACGTAACTAATGTTTGATGGAGTGAGATTTCAATGTGTTGCAAAACATTACAATAATATTTTATGAACGAAGATCTTTTTCCAAAAATCTTATAAATTTTTGGAATACTCCTCTAGAGGATCCCATCAGATATATAATGGGATCCTTACATCATATATTTGATGATGTAAGAAAATAAAAAATGTTGAACTCAAAGTGATGAACTCAAAATGTTTAATTCATGATTGTGTGAGGTGTTTTCACACATGAAGTTTCGTGCATGTACTCAAGTTGCATACGTCAAACGTAGAGATCTTTGAGATGAAATTGCACCCATTGTGCATAGTTATATAATTGTAAAAGTTTAGTATTAAAAATGTTGGAATAGTTCCAAGAGATTGTAGAAATGCTAGTGTCTCAGGTTAAATATTGTTATGATACAATAAAGCAAACTTCATGATTTTTGCACCAAGAGTAAGGGAATGAGAAGAATGTGCATATCTTGAAACTTAGTTGCTACTCATTTTTTTCCTCATTAAGTGAAACATGAATATGAATTAGTCTTGGTTTCTTGCATTGGATAGAAATTTGCTGAGCCACAAACTAAATTGGCCCGGCATCCTGACGAAGACTAACTTGACACATCAATGTCAACCAAACCATTCTTAAGTAAAGTAGATCTTATTCGAATTTCAGAAAGTTGTTCCTGCTATCATGAGTTGTAAATTCGGCTATCCAACCACATGTTATTGTGTTGTGAGTAAGCCTCGCGAAGGTAAAGTAAAAGGCTACCAAGTAAGGCATGGACATTTACCTTTACCTTGCGGATAGAGTGAGACATGCTCATTGTTGTCAGATCTTTGCGGAGTGGAGCTGTAGACCATAGTTGCTATTCACTCGGCCTCATCGATCCTATCATCAGACCAAGTGGAATCACACACCCCATCGTCGTGCTACCCCGGCAACTTATCCTAACCTTCATCTGTTTTATCATTTGCTATGGTGCTATCCTGTCCTGCAACCTCCAGGCTAACTCTCATTTAGGTTTACCTCAGATGGCTTTTCGGTAGTTCATCATGGTTCTAGAAGACTAGGATTCCTACTCATACTCATAGCCCAAACACCATCTCATACAATCTCTCAAGGTATCACTCCAACTCACACACACATCTACATTCCAAGGTACTGAAAATTCGTCACTCTTTCATATATGAAACAAGTTTTTATATATGAACTTTCTAAACTTGCTTGAGAGTCTATTCCATACCTCTCTATATATACTACTTGAGAATTTACCATATTAACAAATGGTAATTTCTATCTAACTTACTTTTACAAAGATAAATCATAGTAAGGTTGACTAGTTTATCAATATGTGGCAGCATGCCATTGGCCTCCTAAACTTTTTAGATTTTACTAATCCATAGATTGAGGTGGCGACATGCTATTTGTGACTTTTCAACTTCTAGAACTTACACTTTTCACTAAGTTAACATAAGACTTAGTCTAACCAATGGAGTACTCATACTTAGTTAAACCAATCAAAATTAAACATGAAGTCAAAAAGTCTTTTCTCTTGGAATCTAGATTTTTGTACAAGACAAAATAGAAGTGCTCACTCAAATCTTCTAGAAATTCTCTAGTTATTCCGCCAAGTATTGACATTCCAGCTAAACTAGCTAAACTTAGTCATAACTAGCTAAATTTAGTCATAACTATCATAATCATGATTAACTCCTTGGCTAATTCTAGTTTTATTTCACACATGCAATATCCTGTCTTATGGTCCTGCCATGCTAAACCCAAACTCTTCCTACCTATGTCAACTCGAAGGGTCACAAATTGGTCGGTGGGATTCAGTGTTTGCAATTAATTCGACTCGCTCTAATCAGCCATTTTGCTCAACTAACTAACCACCAATATTGCATTGCCCTTGGTATATATAAAGAATCCTTCTGACGGCCTTCAATTCTATCTCTTTATTCTCGTATGCAAGAGTTCATTAGTGCCTTGGGTTACTTTGGGACTCGAGAGATACTGAACTTGTTCATATACTTCCCGGATTTGGTGGCTCAGAATTTGATCTCCTGCAATTGTCCTTTGTCAGGGGAGGAGATGTTAGCCTTGTGTATATAGCGCTATTCAAGACGTGACTGTTACACATTATTGATCAAGCTAGCATCCTGCAATCTTTTATGATGACAGAGCGCAAGTTGCGGGTTGTGTCTAGGGACATTTGATAGATTTTAGGGATGATCTAGGCTGCACGTTTATGTTTGAAGTATGTACATATATGAAACTCTCACTGTATGTGGATCTCAGTCACGATGTATACAAAAAGATCGATACATAGATGACACTCGACAGTGTTATCACGATCATAAGTGTACGTCTTGGATGAGATTTGAGGTCTAAGAATGCTTCTTCACGATATGACTTTGGTTCTTCTCCTTCAGAGTCATAGCATAGACCTTGGTTGATATCACTCACATAGCAATAGAAAGAGGTCAAGCATGAACCAGACCGAAAACGCTCTAAATATTTTGATTGTTGCGAGAAGGAAACTAAAAGAACAAAATATTGAGACAAATGAAACAATGCTCTCGGATCGCTTTGTGAACAGCGCCCCTTGTAAATACTCTCAAAGTAAAGTATATTAATGACTTCGGAGGATGTTACAATCCCATATTTATATGAGAGTATTAGGGTTAGTGTAAACCTATATCAATACATATTGTTGGTTAGGTCTCTCGACAATTCTTAGAGTTAGGGTAAATCCTCCCCATTATTAGAGATAATCGATCGATAAGATTAGGGTAAACCCTCTCTATTATTAGAGATTGGTTATCTCAACACTCATCCCCAAACGATAAACTCCTTCATTGAAAAACTTCAAGTAGATTGAAGAAAAAGAGTGAAGTGATCGTTCACTTTCTAATTCAACTATTGTACATAAGTTTTGATAAAGTCCGCATGCCTGCTGTGGAGCTGGTAATGCCTTGGTAAGTATATCCACGTTGTTCTCCACTGAAGCTATCTTTCGCACTACAATCAGGCTCGTTTTCGTGAGGTCTTATGTGTAGCTGAACAAATGAGGACTAATATGCTTGACACGGTCTAACTTGATGAAACCAGAAGATACTTGCTCAATACAAGATGCGTTATCTTCATAAATTGTTGTTGTCTTCTCTTGGATTGAAAATTCAGCCATTTTGGATATAGCAATGTGCATGATGCAAAGCCACACTGCTTTCCGGGCTGCCTCGTGAAACGCAAGGAGCTCAACATGACTCGTTGAAGTTTCCATGACTGTTTGTTTCGTGGATCTCCAACAAATGGGTGCTCCATTTTTTATAAAGATGTAGCCTGTTTGGTACTTGCCAGTTGTTGGATTTGATTTGAACACAGAGTCGGCATAGCCTATAATATCAATCTGGCCGCGACAAAAATGAAGACCGAGATCTTGTGTTCCTCGAATGTACCTGAGGAGGTGCTTAATGCCTTGCCAATGTTGTGTTGTGGGGCGTTGGATGTGACAGGCGAGGACGCTGACGGCAAAACTGATGTCGGATCGAGTATTTGTCGCCAACTAGAGTAATGCGCCAATTGCTGTTATATATTTTGGTTTGTCCAACTCCTTCTCCTCGGATTCAGGAGGACGATAGGGATCATTGTCAGCCTTGCTCCTCCCTATCATATGTGCTGATAAGGCATTCGCGTTTTTCATTTTGAACATCTTGAGAAGCTTGCGAGCATAAGTTTGTTGATGAAGAAGCATACTTTCATATGCAAGATGAGTAATCTAAAATCCAAGGCAATATGATGTTTTGTCTAACAGTTTTATTTCAAACTATTTAGTTAGTATGAGTTCAACACGCTTGCTTAATGCTTGTGTTTTAATACAGTTCAAATCATCGACATAAACAGCGAGGATCACAAATTGTTTATCTTTCTTCAAAACAAAGATGCAAGGTAGAGCAAGATGATTTTGGAAGCCATTGAAAATCAAATAGGACTTCAAGTGATGGGACCATGCTCTTCCGGCTTGTTTCAGCCCATAGAGTGTCTTCCGGATTCGTAGCCCGTGAAAACGTCATGATTAGATTGGTGGCAGACGTGGCAGAAACTCTGCTGGAGGTTTGATATGCGAATTTGTGTCCAAGTCGCCATAGAGATAGGCAATGACTACATCTAGGAGGCGTGTTTCAAGTGAAAGTTGTACTGCTAAGCTTAAAAGATAGCGAAATGAAGTACTATCCATGACTGGGAAATATGTTTGATCAAAATCTTCCTGGTTTCTTAGTATATCCGTATGCAACTAGACTTACCTTGTAACAAATTACGTTTCTGTGTTCGTCACATTTTCTAGTGAATATATGTTTGTAAGCTATGGTTTTGACTGGAAAATCTGTTACAAGTGATTCAAATACTGAACGCTTGTGAAGGGATTGATACTCGGCATGTAATGCTTTTTTCCAATGTGGCCAATCAGGTCGCTTCCTAACTTGATCTAAAGTAGTAGAGTCAAAATCAGAACTAGTAGGATTGGTTACAAATCACTCAGGATTTGACCAGGGATTTGATGGTTCCTCGGGTTGTTCTACTAGGAGTGATGCTCGTGTATGAGTCTTATGTTTCTTGGGTATTGAAGCAGGCATGTGGTTTCCTCACCCAGGTAGTGGATTTTGAAGTATTCTAGGTCCGGATTTAAATCCGTCAAGGAGCTTTTTGGCTAGATTCTGCAAGTCTAGAAGTTTCTTCATGTCAGAATCTGTAAGTGTTGTTCGTGGATCTGGATTTAAGGTGAGAGTCTCTTGGGCTTTAAAGTTAAGTTCTATATGGTGGAGTGTCTAGCGCCGGGAAAACGAGTTTCTATGAATTTGCATTTCTGAATTCTAGCTTTGTAAACATCATCTCTATCGGGTAACTTGTATTGAATAATATTTGGGGAGTCAAATCCAATAAATATACCTTCGATTCTATGGGGTTCCATGGATTTTATCTTCGGATCTGCAACACGTACCCAAACCTCACAATCAAAGGTTTGGAGATATGATATATGCGCGACTCGGCTCAATGTTAATTCTAGCGGAGTCTGAATATGGAGTAAGGTTAGTCTAAAACGGAAAAGAATGGCAGCGTGAAGGACAACATGACCCCAATAAGAAGGTGAAAGTTTAGAATGAAAAAGGAGGGGTTGGATCATGAGCTGAATTTTCTTAATAAAAGCTTCAGCTAGACAATTCTGACTATGCTCGTAAGGAGCGGAATAAGTAAGTTCTATCCCTGTCGCTGCGCAATAGTCCTTAAATGCCTAAGATTTAAATTCAAGGGCGTTGTTCATTCTAAGGAATCGAACTAGGTGATCACGGTAGTGGTTTCTAAATTTTAATAGCATCGCTAAGGTCTTGAGAAACATCATGTTTCTAGTGGTAAGAAAAGAAACCTTAGCATGACGTCTGAATGCATCAACGAGGACAAAAAATTATTTGAACTGACCTGATGTTGGACTGATTGGGCCACACCAATCACCTTGAAGACGGTGCAATGATGCAAGCATCTCCTCCGGTACTTTCCAAGTCGATTGTCGTTTGATCAATTTCCCTTGGATGCATGTTGGGCATTCTCGAACATGCTCCGCATCGCTAGTGCACATGTTGTGGTCGGTCAGAAGCGGTATCATCCTCCTCAACATAGTAGTTTCGGGTGTCCTAGTCGGCTATGCCACAAATCCACTCTGGCGCTTGTTGTCATGAGGGATGTGGAGGCACCTTTATAGGGTAGGTTCGGTCGCGTAATGCGAGCGGTGGCCTCTTCCTTACTCGGTTGGGTAGGGCTAGCGCCCAAAATGGGCCGCGCATAGGCAAGTTGCCTCTTCCTTGCACCTGTATGGGTGGAGTTAACTCCCGAGATCAGAATCTCGTATAGGCCTATTATCCCAGCTTTAGCGATGACGAGGATCGTCGTTCCACGCCTGCATATTCTCGATTGCAATAGAGGTCATGGAAAGAAACAGTCTCCATAAACATTCCATGAGATCAGACTATCAGAGTTGGGGACGGTACACAAAAGTGGGCTATAGTGGGTTGCGAGGAGGCCAGCCATGTTAGAAGAGCCATAAATTTAACCCACTTACACCTATAACTTTGGACCAATCTTGCCCTACAGTATACTAGGGCGAGGGCTAATTAACCCAAAGTGAGAAATAACTAGCCCCTCCCCATTGCATTTACTAATATATAGTCAATTTGGCTGTTGCGATAGTGCAACCTACAGTTGGCTACCATTAAGCAGGTATGTTCTTCTCACCATTAGCTGCTTTCTCTCCTTCATCGATAGTTATCAGCATCGCTCTCGTAGCTTGAAATGATGGAGTTTACTTTGTTCATCAAGTTGTATTTTTTCACTCCCAGTTACATCGTTCCATTTCTGAGGGGATATGCACGTAGTTTGGTGTAATTTGAGTTCTCAGTTTTTGTGTGGGTTCTTTTTAAACTGCTCACAGCGACAATGTGTGTACAGGAGCCGTTATCGTTCAACACTTCAAGATCTCGACCTTGTGGATGCACGCAGGGGTGTGACCATGTTTGAGAATGTTGAAAACTGTAAGATTCATGTCATTTAAAAGTTGTTACTCGTTGCTTTATCTACAAGCTTTTGTGACAGAAGTTACGAAAGCTCCAAATTCGAATTTGTCCTGTGCTGGGGGCAAACCATCCAATCATATGTCTTGTTATTAACTTGCTATTAAGTATATGTGGTCAAATCTTATGCAATGTGAGCCGCTACTAAACTTATTGTGCATTGCAGTTTCTAGGTCTCATTGATAACATGAATTTCTTCAAGTGTTCTGAATGTGGGGAGAGATCAGATGATTTTGGTCATGGTGGAGCTCACGTGAAATCACAAGAAATGGGTATGAGTTTCTTGGAGAGGTATAATCAACGATCTGGATTATCTACCTAAGTAGTCGCTCCACTTTAATGACGATAGTTGTCAAATACACTTCGGGCTAATTAATCTTCATTGCCGCTTGCAGGTACCAACGATTCTAATAATCTAATCTAATCTAACATCTTGGTAGATTTTAGACTGCAACAGATGAGCAAGTCCTGCTGCAGATAGAAGTCGGTCTACTCAAATCTCTGAAAGGTGAAGATATCGAGCAACGATGGATGCTATAGAAAGCTCTGGGATTTTGGGGTATGGATAGTTTTCATATGGATGATTTTGGTCATGGTGGAGCTCACGTGACTTCACAAGAAATGGGTATGAGTTTCTTGGAGAGGTATAATCAACGATCTGGATTATCTACCTAAGTAGTCGCTCCACTTTAATGACGATAGTTGTCAAATACACTTCGGGCTAATTAATCTTCATTGACGCTTGCTGGTGCCACTGAACATGGCCATAAGAGAAACTTCAGACGAAGGTGCACCGATTGTTGCATCTTCACCAAATAGTGAGATATCTGGTATTTACCGTCCCATCGCTCTGCGGATAGAATGCAAATTGGGTGGCTGGGCTTCTTCTGATGGTTCCGGGGGGCCAATCGTATTGATAAATTGAAATTATGATTGAAGGGAGAGGCCACAGAATGTTATGCACGGTACAGCTTGTAAGGAGTTCACTTTTGAAGGGTTAACGGGCGATATGGTTCTATGTGTATTTGGTGATAAAAGGAGAAGTCTCTTCTGCGTTTTCCATCGTTTCCTCTGTGTTTCAAGCATAGCTTAGAGTAATCAACTTTTAATTCAGACATCGTAGAAGAAGGTTAGTTTGTTGGTGGAGAGTCGCAGAACATACACATCTCGAAATAAAATTTGCATTCTTATCACTATGAATTTCTGATCCCTTTCTTAGAAAACGAAATCGAAGTCTTATTTGGTTACCTTTTCAAGCTGTAAATTCACTTGCGTTCATTCCCGAAGCAGCCTTTGAGCTATAGTTAATGGGACTTCGGTAATGGGCAGGGTCATCTGGATGAGTTAATAAACTGTTTCTTAGTAGATACCTCTGGACATCGGATTGCTATCATTCATGAGCAAACTGTCCACTACAGTAGAAAACCTCTTCAATGTCAAAGAGTCCTCTTTCTATTTCTTCTATCGCCCTCTCCAGTTACTCAATTTCTTCGTAGTAGCACCCCTTGACTAAGACTGGTGATATATGAGTTTTAGACAATAAGCATCACATACCAATTAGTACAGTTTCGTGCAGCTTTGAAATTGAGCTAAAATGAGTTGTAGCAACGAGTTCCTTTGTAGTCAGGGAACAAACGTAAGAAATTAACAAGTATCTACCGTATGAACCATGGAATTTAGGGTCATCCTTTATAATCGAACTCTGATCGATAGCAATGGGTTGCATTCAATTTTTGCTAGCTCGTTCGATACGCATGAGATTTTAGACCAGGACTCGTTTCGCAGTATCTTACTCACCGGAATACCCTCGGCCATGAAGTGTATGATTGTGGAAGTGTTGACTATTCTTGCTAGACAAAGTAGTTTCCAATCTGGCCTGATGTCACAGAAAAGGTTTGGCGCCATGACGAGACTTACTCACTTTCTTAAGCAAAGAATATCCTCGTCTTTGAACATTTTACTTTGACCGGAAGTACTTACATAACCTCAGAGTGGTCATTTGCCTCTCAGCTCGATTGTTCCATGTAAATGGAAATTTTACTCTCGAAGCTCGCTTTACTGATAGTACTCATTGAGTACTCCAATGGACCTCGAGTGTTTCAATTGATCTAAAAATTCCAGGGTTTGCAATTACTTTCACCTAGTCAACTTTACTTTCATTTGTGTCACTCAACCCAGAACAGAGTCACCTGAACTCTGGCGTGTGAAGGGCCTGCCTACAACGAAGAGATTCTGGTAAACTTTCGAGACTGTCACATTGAAGACAGAGGTCCTGAAGCGCTTCCAATTCATGGAAGGATTGAGGCAACCATCGAAGCTTCCGGCACACAAGGATCAACTGCGGCAACTGCGTCAGTCTAGCAGAAGACTCTGGTAGACTCTGGAGTTTGTCGCATCGCAACTCTAGCTTTTGAAGACCAACCAGCTCACAAAAACGATCAGGCAAGATCTCAAGTGAGTTGCATCGTAGGCTGAGCTCCTGAAGGGCATGCAGTTCACCGATAGAGAATGGCAAGCTGACTAGAGTTTGACATTGAAGCTGACAGTTTGACAACTGTCTCAAGTAGCCAATACTTTCGGGCAGGAACTTCAACCGGTCGCTCTCCAGATGTACTTTTTGAAGATCCTGCAACGAGCTGAAAAAGTCTGGAAGCCTCTTCAGTTCTCTCCAGCCTACAACGAAGAGATTCTGGTAAACTTTCGAGACTGTCACATTGAAGATAGAGGTCCTGAAGCGCTTCCAATTCATGGAAGGATTGAGGCAACCATCGAAGCTTCCGGCACACAAGGATCAACTGCGTCAACTGCGTCAGTCTAGCAGAAGACTCTGGTAGACTCTGGAGTTTGTCGCATCGCAACTCTAGCTTTTGAAGACCAACCAGCTCACGAAAACGATCAGGCAAGATCTCAAGTGAGTTGCATCGTAGGCTGAGCTCCTGAAGGGCATGCAGTTCACCGATAGAGGATGGCAAGCTGACTAGAGTTTGACATTGAAGGTTCAGTTCTTGCAACTGTCTCAAGTGGCCAATACTTTCGGGCAGGAACTTCAACCGGTCGCACTCCAGATGTACTTTTAGAAGATCCTGCAACGAGCTGAAAAAGTCTGGAAGCCTCTTCAGTTTCTGGGTTACAAGCTTCAGCTGCCGCAGTTTCTTTAGGCTGCCAAAGTTATCAGGCAAAGAAAGGAGGTTTCCAGCTTCCAGGTTTAGGAAGTGAAGGTTGCTCAGCCCACACACAGACTCTGGCAAGCGCTTTATTTTGAAAGCCTTCATTGACAGGTACACCAGTGGGCTAGACTCTCCGAAGGATATATACTTCCCACTGTTCTGGCTGCGGAACACGACAACGGATCTAGGCAATTTCACTTTGCCTTTTTCTATCTCACAGTCCACCAATTGTAGACATCGCAGGCTTTTCATATTGCAAAGTTTGTGTAAAGGAAGACGCTGGGAGAGATGTTCACAGTGTGAAGACCATCCACGTTGTAGTTTGAAGCACTTAAAGCAAAGTTTTGTGGAAGAAAACTCACCAGAGATATCTTTACATACCACCTGCAGCGTGTGCACATTCTGCATTGAATGGCAACGCACATGCTCGTAAGAAAGCTTCGACCTTCAAGTAAATTAATAAAAAGACGAAAACGTATAGATAAGCAGAGCCTGGAACTGACTCTAAACGATGGGTGATAAGTTGTAGATCAACGTAGTGTTGTTGTATGCATAGTAGATTATATGTTGCTGTAAGGTAATAAATGACATGTACGACAGCTCAAATATTCACAAACACGATTATCAGTGACGTAAGAACTTTGGTCTAGGACCTTTGGAAAATGCTTGCATGGGCGAAAGTACCTCTCCTCACATTCTGTCTCCAATTGGAAGAGTATGTGAAACATAACGGGGAGCTGGTATTCAAGGAAGTAGCGAGTCACCTTAATCTTCCGCTTGCCATCTTGTAAAATCATTAAGAGGTTTTCGACACTGTCGACCCGAATCTTGAAGTCGTCCGTATCAGCTAACGAGTGGCCCAAGCCCTTAAACAGTTCATGGATCCTGATTACTGAATCGTCTGCAACGTCAGAAACCATTGACCGGTCAACGAGGGTTCTCCAGTGTAGAGCTTCATTCCCATGCATCATACTCCAAATAACCTTAGCTTCGGATAACGTGCACTGTCTCTGGCCATGTCTCCACCCGTGATTCTCCACGAACCTTTCTTGGAAAAATGTTGCAGCTTCTAAAAACATTTGCTTTTCCTCGGGCCCGAGATTGTCGTAGCTGGTTTTCAGCTGCATCCACAATTTACCCAATCCAACAGTCTCTCCGTGATCTGCATTCCCCACATATTCGGGCATCTGTTGCCACACGTCTATAGAAATACACCCTTTCAGATAATTAGCTACAATTTCCAAAGTCAATGGCAGACCTCCACACGTTTGCACTATAGCCTCCATCCACTCTTCCTACCACCCGAGCAAAGGTTGGTTGTCTGGGAACGCAAGCGTCTTGAACAGCAGTTTAGATTCCTCCCCATCTAAAGGTGCAACTTCAAATATGTGTATGCCATCGATCTTATTTAACATCTGTCGATTCTGTGATGTTACGATGTAGCGGCTACTATCCAACAAGGTGCGGCTGAGCTTTCTGAGCAGATCGATTTCCCTGTCCTTTTCTACGTCATCGAACGCCACCAGTAACTTCTTCCCTCTCAGCTGGACCAAGTTAGGTGCTGGGGTAATCTTCTTGCCTTTGTGATGCACGAGACACAACACCGTCTCCTCGAATTCTCTCTCGTCACCAGGAATCTGCTTGACGCCCTCAGCGAAAAGCGTGTAAGGAAAGGCGTTCCATAGATCATTGAAAATAGCTTTGCAGAGTGTGGTTTTCCCAACTCCTACCATCCCCCAAAATCCCAAAGCTGTATGTTTGACCAGTTGTTGCTGGAATTCTTCATCTTTCCGAGATTTCTCGAGTAGACCGACTTGTATCTGCGGCAGGACTTGCTCATCTGTTGCAGTTTTCGTGACCTGCAGCATTTTCTAGCAAGATCAGTAGAAACTCATGCCCAACATATTTTGCCAAAATGGAGACACCGTATATAGAGAAGCATAAAAGGTTCTGCAGCACTCTATCCATTTGTAAAATCTCGATATTAAGAGAAGTCGGTGGAATTTACCTGGGCTTGAATCCTATCAATAAATTCTTTTAAGTGCAGATACGAGCTGCTATTTCTACTCTCTGGTTGGCAGAGTGAAGAGTGGTCTTGGTCGACTATCATGAAGTTTCTACATCTTGCAGATGCCTTGTCAACTATGACTCCACAGAATCCGTTTCCCTGGAGAGGAATAAGTGAGTACTGTACATTAGAACTGAAGCAGATATTGGTTGATTGAAGCAAGTGTAGGTAAATTTAGGTACATTAGAAATTTTTACCGAAGAGCCTTTCAGTCTATTGCAATGCGAATGCACGCATTCCAGCTTCTCTCTCACTACTGAAAAGAAGCAATCACATAATAAATATGTCCAAACGAGCTACTATGCAGAATGATTACTGGAGGTACCAGATTCGTAGGTAACGATTCACCCACGCCTGCGACCTTCCAATCGTAGCGTTTACAAAGAGCGTCATGATCTTCATTGAGTCTCGACAATTCTTTGCTGGAAACCTTCACGTAGTCAACCAACTGTCCTTTCACGATGCTGAGTTGTTCTACAATATCTGTGAATGAGCTTCCACGATGAGGCACTCCGAAGTAGAAGAGGCCTCTCAGGTTTTCAAGAAAATTGGTTATATCTGTGTCATTCTCATATAGGCTGTGTCGAAAGTGAGCTTGTCGAGAAATTGCTTTTGCAATTATTCCTCCGAAATTATGACCAACGAATATGATTGGTCCGCTTTGACCAACACCTGCCAGTATCAGCTTAGACAACAAGTTTTCTGCCACCTGATATAAATCCATACTCCCATTCTTGCTATCCTCCTTCATGCTGGCATCGTAGGAGACTGCTATTATACGCATGGTCGGGTGAATTTCGTGAAGCCATTTCAACCATACTTCTGATGGCTCAGATTGAGATATCCACGTAAACTTATGTGGTTCAGGCATAGGTCTTAACTGAAGACCATGGAAGAACACAGAGTCGAGAGTAGATTTTCTTGAGAGCTCCGCAGACTTCAGCACGTGAACTGAATCATTCTCCTGAACACATCGCATGAGAGATTATAGTCAATGGAGAACAACTTCACAGTTTTACTTAACAACAAGAAAAAAGTCAACATTTTTTGTCATAACATTATCTCTAGGGTTATGAGGAGGAGAAACCACGAGGACATTCCAATCATTACCTGCAAGAGAGAGTTGAAATATAATAGCCATGAAAAGATCTCATGATGAATATGATTGGAAAATCGGTAATGGCGTTTGCAGGATGCTTGTAGGTAAACTTGCACATGATCAAATCATAATTTCGCTACCTTTAAACGTAAGGAATAATGAATTAAACACTTTCTTATGCTACTACTCGAACTCACATGTTTTATTATGCAGAAAGAATGAATAAAATAACAATTGTCAGAGGCTAAAACGAGAATGAAGTCAAGCCTTGCTGTGACGAAACTGAGCGAGATTCCCGCACCTCTTCCCAAGCAGATTCTCTGAAGCTTCCAGCACGATGTGCACTCCAGACTTCCTGCAATCCGGGATCCGGAGACCAGGAATTTAGAAAAATTGTAACTAGGAAACAGCAGAATTCCATGCCCATGATCTTTTGCGAAACTGGAAGCATAGAAGGTCCTTGTAAAACCTCGATACTAAGAGAAGTCGGTGGAAGTGACCTCGGCTTCACTCATATCAATAGAGTTCGGGCGTTTTTCATCTTTGCGAGATTTCTCGACTAGATCGACTTGTATCTGCGGCAGGACTTGCTCATCCGTTGCAGTTTTCGCGACCTGCAGCATTTTCTAGCAAGATCAGTAAAAACTCATGCCCAACATATCTTGCCAAAATGGAGACACCGTATATAGAGAAGCATAAAAGGTTCTGCAGCACTCTATCCATTTGTAAAACCTCGATACTAAGAGAAGTCGGTGGAAGTAACCTCGGCTTCACTCATAACAATAGAGTTCGGGCGTTTTTCATCTTTGCGAGATTTCTCGACTAGATCGACTTGTATCTGCGGCAGGACTTGCTCATCCGTTGCAGTTTTCGCGACCTGCAGCATTTTCTAGCAAGATCAGTAGAAACTCATGCCCAACATATCTTGCCAAAATGGACACACCGTATATAGAGAAGCATAAAAGGTTCTGCAGCACTCTATCCATTTGTAAAACCTCGATACTAAGAGAAGTCGGTGGAAGTGACCTCGGCTTCACTCATATCAATAGAGTTCGGGCGTTTTTCATCTTTGCGAGATTTCTCCACTAGACCGACATGTATCTGCGGCAGGACTTGCTCATCCAGTGCAGTTTTCGCGACCTGCAGCATTTCTAGCAAGATCAGTAGAAACTCATGCCCAACATATCTTGCCAAAATGGAGACACTGTATATAGAGAAGCATAAAAGGTTCTGCAGCACTGTATCCATTTGTAAAACCTCGATACTAAGAGAAGTCGGTGGAAGTGACCTCGGCTTCACTCATATCAATAGAGTTCGGGCGTTTTTCATCTTTGCGAGATTTCTCGACTAGATCGACTTGTATCTGCGGCAGGACTTGCTCATCCGTTGCAGTTTTCGCGACCTGCAGCATTTTCTAGCAAGATCAGTAGAAACTCATGCCCAACATATCTTGCCAAAATGGACACACCATATATAGAGAAGCATAAAAGGTTCTGCAGCACTCTATCCATTTGTAAAACCTCGATACTAAGAGAAGTCGGTGGAAGTGACCTCGGCTTCACTCATATCAATAGAGTTCGGGCGTTTTTCATCTTTGCGAGATTTCTCGACAAGACCGACTTGTATCTGCGGCAGGACTTGCCCATCCAGTGCAGTTTTCGCGACCTGCAGCATTTTCTAGCAAGATCAGTAGAAACTCATACCCAACATATCTTGCCAAAATGGACACACCGTATATAGAGAAGCATAAAAGGTTCTGCAGCACTCTATCCATTTGTAAAACCTCGATACCAAGAGAAGTCGGTGGAAGTGACCTCGGCTTCAGTCATATCAATAGAGTTCGGGCGTTTTTCATCTTTGCGAGATTTCTCGACTAGACCGACCTGTATCTGCGGCAGGACTTGCTCATCCGTTGCAGTTTTCGCGACCTGCAGCATTTTCTAGCAAGATCAGTAGAAACTCATGCCCAACATATTTTGCCAAACTGGAGACACCGTATATAGAGAAGCATAAACGGTTCTGCAGCACTCTATCCATTTGTAAAACTCGATACTAAGAGAAGTCGGTGGAAGTGACCTCGGCTTCACTCATATCAATAGAGTTCGGGCGTTTTTCATCTATGCGAGATTTCTCGACTAGACCGACTTGTATCTGCGGCAGGACTTGCTCATCCGTTGCAGTTTTCGCGACCTGCAGCATTTTCTAGCAAGATCAGTAGAAACTCATGCCCAACATATCTTGCCAAAATGGGGACACCGTATATAGAGAAGCATAAAAGGGTCTGCAGCACTCTATCCATTTGTAAAACCTCGATACTAAGAGAAGTCGGTGGAAGTAACCTCGGCTTCACTCATATCAATAGAGTTCGGGCTTTTTTCATCTTTGCGAGATTTCTCAACTAGATCGACTTGTATCTGCGGCAGGACTTGCTCATCCAGTGCAGTTTTCGCGACCTGCAGCATTTTCTAGCAAGATCAGTAGAAACTTATGCCCAACATATCTTGCCAAAATGGAGACACTGTATATAGAGAAGCATAAAAGATTCTGCAGAACTCTCTCCATTTGTAAAACCTCGATACTAAGAGAAGTCGGTGGAAGTGACCTCGGCTTCACTCATATCAATAGAGTTCGGGCGTTTTTCATCTTTGCGAGATTTCTCGACAAGACCGACTTGTATCTGCGGCAGGACTTGCTTATCCAGTGCAGTTTTCGCGACCTGCAGCATCTTCTAGCAAGATCAGTAGAAACTCATGCCCAACAGCTCTTGCCAAAATGGAGACACTGTATATAGAGAAGCATAAAAGGTTCTGCAGCACTCTATCCATTTGTAAAACCTCGATACTAAGAGAAGTCGGTGGAAGTGACCTCGGCTTCAGTCATATCAATAGAGTTCGGGCGTTTTTCATCTTTGCGAGATTTCTCGACAAGACCGACTTGTATCTGCGGCAGGACTTGCCCATCCAGTGCAGTTTTCGCGACCTGCAGCATTTTCTAGCAAGATCAGTAGAAACTCATACCCAACATATCTTGCCAAAATGGACACACCGTATATAGAGAAGCATAAAAGGTTCTGCAGCACTCTATCCATTTGTAAAACCTCGATACCAAGAGAAGTCGGTGGAAGTGACCTCGGCTTCAGTCATATCAATAGAGTTCGGGCGTTTTTCATCTTTGCGAGATTTCTCGACTAGACCGACCTGTATCTGCGGCAGGACTTGCTCATCCGTTGCAGTTTTCGCGACCTGCAGAATTTTCTAGCAAGATCAGTAGAAACTCATGCCCAACATATTTTGCCAAAATGGAGAAACCGTATATAGAGAAGCATAAACGGTTCTGCAGCACTCTATCCATTTGTAAAACTCGATACTAAGAGAAGTCGGCGGAAGTGACCTCGGCTTCACTCATATCAATAGAGTTCGGGCGTTTTTCATCTATGCGAGATTTCTCGACTAGACCGACTTGTATCTGCGGCAGGACTTGCTCATTCGTTGCAGTTTTCGCGACCTGCAGCATTTTCTAGCAAGATCAGTAGAAACTCATGCCCAACATATCTTGCCAAAATGGGGACACCGTATATAGAGAAGCATAAAAGGTTCTGCAGCACTCTATCCATTTGTAAAACCTCGATACTAAGAGAAGTCGGTGGAAGTAACCTCGGCTTCACTCATATCAATAGAGTTCGGGCTTTTTTCATCTTTGCGAGATTTCTCAACTAGATCGACTTGTATCTGCGGCAGGACATGCTCATCCAGTGCAGTTTTCGCGACCTGCAGCATCTTCTAGCAAGATCAGTAGAAACTCATGCCCAACATATCTTGCCAAAATGGAGACACTGTATATAGAGAAGCATAAAAGGTTCTGCAGCACTCCATCCATTTGTAAAACCTCGATACTAAGAGAAGTCGGTGGAAGTGACCTCGGCTTCAGTCATATCAATAGAGTTCGGGCGTTTTTCATCTTTGCGAGATTTCTCGACTAGATCGACTTGTATCTGCGGCAGGACTTGCTCATCAGTTCCAGTTTTCGCGACCTGCAGCATTTTCTAGCAAGATCAGTAGAAACTCATGCCCAACATATCTTGCCAAAATGGAGACACCGTATATAGAGAAGCATAAAAGGTTCTGCAGCACTCTATCCATTTGTAAAACCTCGATACTAAGAGAAGTCGGTGGAAGTGACCTCGGCTTCACTCATATCAATGGAGTTCGGGCGTTTTTCATCTTTGCGAGATTTCTCGACTAGACCGACTTGTATCTGTGGCAGGACTTGCTCATCCAGTGCAGTTTTCGTGACCTGCAGCATTTTCTAGCAAGATCAGTAGAAACTCATACCCAACATATCTTGCCAAAATGGAGACACCGTATATAGAGAAGCATAAAAGGTTCTGCAGCACTCTATCCATTTGTAAAACCTCGATACTAAGAGAAGTCGGTGGAAGTGACCTCGGCTTCACTCATATCAATAGAGTTCGGGCTTTTTTCATCTTTGCGAGATTTCTCTACTAGATCGACTTGTATCTGCGGCAGGACTTGCTCATCCAGTGCAGTTTTCGCGACCTGCAGCATTTTCTAGCAAGATCAGTAGAAACTCATGCCCAACATATCTTTCCAAAATGGAGACACCGTATATAGAGAAGCATAAAAGGTTCTGCAGCACTCTCTCCATTTGTAAAACCTCGATACTAAGAGAAGTCGGTGGAAGTGACCTCGGCTTCAGTCATATCAATAGAGTTCGGGCGTTTTTCATCTTTGCGAGATTTCTCCACTAGACCGACTTGTATCTGCGGCAGGACTTGCTTATCCAGTGCAGTTTTCGCGACCTGCAGCATCTTCTAGCAAGATCAGTAGAAACTCATGCCCAACAGCTCTTGCCAAAATGGAGACACTGTATATAGAGAAGCATAAAAGGTTCTGCAGCACTCCATCCATTTGTAAAACCTCGATACTAAGAGAAGTCGGTGGAAGTGACCTCGGCTTCAGTCATATCAATAGAGTTCGGGCGTTTTTCATCTTTGCGAGATTTCTCGACTAGATCGACTTGTATCTGTGGCAGGACTTGCTCATCCAGTCCAGTTTTCGTGACCTGCAGCATTTTCTAGCAAGATCAGTAGAAACTCATACCCAACATATCTTGCCAAAATGGAGACACCGTATATAGAGAAGCATAAAAGGTTCTGCAGCACTCTATCCATTTGTAAAACCTCGATACCAAGAGAAGTCGGTGGAAGTGACCTCGGCTTCACTCATATCAATAGAGTTCGGGCGTTTTTCATCTTTGCGAGATTTCTCGACTACACCGACTTGTATCTGCGGCAGGACTTGCTCATCCGTTGCAGTTTTCGCGACCTGCAGCATTTTCTAGTAAGATCAGTAGAAACTCATGCCCAACATATCTTGCCAAAATGGAGACACCGTATATAGAGAAGCATAAAAGGTTCTGCAGCACTCTATCCATTTGTAAAACCTCGATACTAAGAGAAGTCGGTGGAAGTGACCTCGGCTTCACTCATATCAATAGAGTTCGGGCGTTTTTCATCTATGCGAGTTTTCTCGACTAGACCGACTTGTACCTGCGGCAGGACTTGCTCATCCGTTGCAGTTTTCGCGACCTGCAGCATTTTCTAGCAAGATCAGTAGAAACTCATGCCCAACATATCTTGCCAAAATGGAGACACCGTATATAGAGAAGCATAAAAGGTTCTGCAGCACTGTATCCATTTGTAAAACTTCGATACTAAGAGAAGTCGGTGGAAGTGACCTCGGCTTCACTCATATCAATAGAGTTCGGGCGTTTTTCATCTTTGCGAGATTTCTCCACTAGACCGACTTGTATCTGCGGCAGGACTTGCTCATCCGTTGCAGTTTTCGCGACCTGCAGCATTTTTTAGCAAGATCAGTAGAAACTCATGCCCAACATATCTTGCCAAAATGGGGACACCGTATATAGAGAAGCATAAAAGGTTCTGCAGCACTCTATCCATTTGTAAAACCTCGATACTAAGAGAAGTCGGTGGAAGTGACCTCGGCTTCACTCATATCAATAGAGTTCGGGCGTTTTTCATCTTTGCGAGATTTCTCGACTAGACCGACTTGTATCTGCGGCAGGACTTGCTCATCCGTTGCAGTTTTCGCGACCTGCAGCATTTTCTAGCAAGATCAGTAGAAACTAATGCCCAACAGCTCTGGCCAAAATGGAGACACCGTATATAGAGAAGCATAAAAGGTTCTGCAGCACTCTCTCCATTTGTAAAACCTCGATACTAAGAGAAGTCGGTGGAAGTCACCTCGGCTTCAGTCATATCAATAGAGTTCGGGCGTTTTTCATCTTTGCGAGATTTCTCGACTAGACCGACTTGTATCTGCGGCAGGACTTGCTCATCCGTTGCAGTTTTCGCGACCTGCAGCATTTTCTAGCAAGATCAGTAGAAACTCATGCCCAACATATCTTGCCAAAATGGAGACACCGTATATAGAGAAGCATAAAAGGTTCTGCAGCACTCTATCCATTTGTAAAACCTCGACACTAAGAGAAGTCGGTGGAAGTGACCTCGGCTTCAGTCATATCAATAGAGTTCGGGCGTTTTTCATCTTTGCGAGATTTCTCCACTAGACCGACTTGTATCTGCGGCAGGACTTGCTCATCCGTTGCAGTTTTCGCGACCTGCAGCATTTTCTAGCAAGATCAGTAGAAACTCATGCCCAACATATCTTGCCAAAATGGAGACACCGTATATAGAGAAGCATAAAAGGTTCTGCAGCACTCTATCCATTTGTAAAACCTCGATACTAAGAGAAGTCGGTGGAAGTGACCTCGGCTTCACTCATATCAATAGAGTTCGGGCGTTTTTCATCTTTGCGAGATTTCTCGACAAGACCGACTTGTATCTGCGGCAGGACTTGCTCATCCGTTGCAGTTTTCGCGACCTGCAGCATCTTCTAGCAAGATCAGTAGAAACTCATGCCCAACAGCTCTTGCCAAACTGGAGACACCGTATGTAGAGAAGCATAAAAAAGGTTCTGCAGCACTCTATCTATTTGTAAAATCTCGATATTAAGAGAAGTCGGTGGAAGTGACCTCGGCTTCACTCATATCAATAGAGTTCGGGCGTTTTTTATCTTTGCGAGATTTCTCGACTAGACCGACTTGTATCTGCGGCAGGACTTGCTCATCCGTGGCAGTTTTCGCGACCTGCAGCATTTTCTAGCAAGATCAGTAGAAACTCATGCCCAACAGCTCTGGCCAAAATGGAGACACCGTATATAGAGAAGCATAAAAGGTTCTGCAGCACTCCATCCATTTGTAAAATCTCGATATTAAGAGAAGTCGGTGGAAGTGACCTCGGCTTCAGTCATATCAATAGAGTTCGGGCGTTTTTCATATTTGCGAGATTTCTCGACTCGGTCCTCGTACTCTCTTATCTTGAGATTTTCTTTCCACTGAACACATCGCATGGGAGATATGTCAAGGGATAACAACTTTACAATTTTACTTTGCAAAAACAAAAAACTTCAAAATTTTCTCCTAACACTTCCTCTAACGTACGAGAAGTACAAAACTCGAGGACATTCCAATCGTTTTCCGCAATAGAGTTGTAATATAAAAGCTATAGATAAAAGATAATTATAAAATCGGTAATGGACTTTGCAGGATGCTCGGAATTGAAAGAAAGTAAACCATGAACGATCAAAGCATAATTTCGCTACCTATAGAGATAACTATAGAGATAAAGATAAGGAAGACAACAATTGAGACACCAATTGTCCTTGGTGTCTCAGAATTGTCTATTGCAGAAATCTCTAAAGGCGGATTTGGCATCTAAAGGATTCCTTGACATGCAATACATAGGATTGGATTAATCACATATTCTAGTGCCTACTGTACTACCACTCAACGTTCGCCTGCAGCATCGAGACTGGGCGATGCAGGCTTTCACTCTCCACGCCTTAAAGGAACGCAAGAAATTAAACCACAGGACCCGCGTCAGCTACTCTTTACTTCTGAATTCTCTATGCCCATAGTTGCTGCCATGCTATGTGGGGGGGGGGGGGGGGGGGGGGGGGGCGTGCCCTTAAGCTCACCCCCCCCCCCCCCCCCCCCCCCCAAGCACAGGAAGGGTCTACAGATTGTGAGCTACAGATCGTGAACACGCGGTCGAGAAAAAATTTTGCGCCTGCGGCGCTAGAGAAATACCTGGCGGAACTTCCCTTTACGTAAAGCTTTGATTCCAGGTGGTTGAGAGAGAAACCTTTCACTCCAGCTGGAGGGTTCTAATACTTGTCTTTGTGCATTGAATATCCTCAAGTCTTCTAATTCTCTGAGCCTCCTGTGCTCCACAGCCATCATAAACCAAGCTTGCAAATTTTGAGAGCCAGACCATCCACTCCGGCCGTAGGGTTCTAATACTGGTCTTTGTGCATTGAATATCCTCAAGTCTTCTAATTGTCTGATTTTCGACACCTCCTTGTAAACTTTCTCACCGAGTTTCGTTATGGGATCGAACCTTGCCAGCCTTTCAGGCTGGCAAACCTGAAAGTGATCAGCTTCAACGAAGAAAAATGTGTCCATATCATATCTAGCAGATGCTTCCGGGACGACCATCGTCCTGTCGAAACCTCTCTGCACGGGACAACGCAAAAGTCAAAACTTCACGCACATGATACTTCGTTTCTCTACTCGAATCGATGACTGCGGCGATGAAGAGCAACTCTGATTAGAATAAATCTAAGCATTGTCCATATTTCTACGTGCAGGGTTGGGGCAGTCTCTAACACAAGCTTCCAATCTCGACGCTCTCGCTGGAGCTGTCATCCACGGATCCGTCGATTTCTGGAACTGGAAGGTGTGACAGCGCCATACCTGGTTGGTTAAACTCGTTGGAACGATGCCGTAAGTTTTGAATCGTAGAAGGACCCGATGGTGGAAAATCTCGGACCGATAAGTTCTGAAATATGAGTTGATTCTCGCCATATCAGTACCGAGAACGCTCATCAGAGTGAGCATCTGATTGCGTGAGTCTTCGGGGATTTGCTGGGCCAAGTCCTCGATGGCTTGCGATCCATTGTGAGGTGTGGCGTAGAAGAACACAGCTTTCAGATTGCTGAGAAAATTCTGCATTTTTTTTCTATCGGCGTCTTCCTTCTTGTCGTAAATTGTCCTCTCCACTTCCATGACGAAATTCTTAATTATGATCCCTCCGAGGTCGTGGCCGACCAGAAAGACGGGGACTTTATTGTCCTCCACCGCCCTCGATCCTCGAATCAAGTCCTGAGGGCTCAGAATGAGCTCACTGATTAAACTCTCGGCGAGAAGGTACTTGTCGGTCCCGGCCGTCCCGATGTCTGGATGCACGCTCATCCGTCCCTCATACGAGACCGCGAGCACACGAATTCTGAAAGGGCGAGAGGAATCCGCCCCCCATTGCAAAAATTCCGGAAGCATCGTCACGGGCCAGCATTCGAGAGTATTTCGCTTCGTCCACGTGCTCCAGAAAGCGTGGCCCGTGTCCGTCTCCTGAATCAAAAGGCCGTGGAAGAACACGATCACGGCCTCCGGGTCCTCCTCGTGCTGGAGCTCGTACACGTACTCGCCCAATCTCTGTAGACATGGACAACAGACCACATTTCAACGTCGAGCAGCAGCAGCAGCAATTCTTGTGAAACCAAAGAATTGAGCTCACGGTGGCTGATAATCGGTTGCAGATCGCCATCACCTTAAATTTCTTTGTTTGTTCTGCCATCGGGTCGGCCTCGGGTGGAGATTCCATCGTGGATAGAAGCTCGGCTACCTCCCAGCAGCAGCAGCAGCAACCGCCGATTCCAGCACAAATCCTCGAGTGCTCGTCGATCTCGTGGGCGGTCGATCTACCGACGTCGAGGCACAGTGCCTATATTTTTCGAGCAGCGATCGATCCGGCCTACGAACAGAAATACCACATCGCCCGGGCTGCATTCACAATGCCGATGACTTGCGCTCTATCGTCTTATGCTTTTTACATCAGAGTGCTTTCTCGGGATGCTCCACAGAACCAAAGTTCCTTCTTCCATGGCGTTGACTCTCGCTCGGCTGCTACTCTGTCACTGCTCAGATCGATGGATGGCAAATTTTCTTCGTGTAGCTCCATGCTGAATTTCTGGACGTGCTCGTGGCACATCGGCTTCATTTCCATGCCATTTTTGCGAATGCTCGATCGAGCCCACAGCCATCTGCGCGAGTACCTGAGCCTCCTCGTTTCCATGCGCATCCCATATCAGTGATATGGGATGATGGTTTTGCTGCATTGAAGGAATCGGTGGAGACCATTGGTGCATTGGTGGGGAAATGAAAATATGATTTGTTTGGAAATTTTTTCACATGGATTTATTATGCATCACTTACTCTTTGGAAACCTTCCCATGTATCACAGTGTTGGGATTCCCCAGTTGCCGCCTAAGATGTTCATTTTTGTTTTTGACACACAGTACGATGATTCTAACTCTCTGTCTTCTCTACTCATTATATTTCATTACATTTCATTTAAAAAAATGTAAATTTAAGAGAATCCCATGATTGACACCACTTTGGAGAAAAGAGCGAATTGAAGATATTTTCACTGACAATGTAGAAATTGAGAACCAAAAACAATGCCTCGCAGCAGACATTCGAGGGAAAAAAAATTCGTTGAGTCTAAGTGGAATTTATTCATTTCACTTCCAAGCGAGCTCCCACTTCATAATCACAATACTTAATAAATTCGTCAATATGTTTCTATTGCTTCCTGCCTGTACCTTCGAAACTATTTTGATGGTTCTGGAAGGCAGCGAGTGGGGCCGAACTCGACTCGAGCGGGATAGAAGAGGCCTGGAGAGATGCTCGGACAAGCTTCCCGTCCGCTTTCACTTCGAGGACAAAGTACGAAGCCGCGGCCACGGGACGAGCTGTTCATGGGATCATGTCTCTGAGCTGAATATTATATCCAGCATACCGTAGTCACACGTCGAGTGAACTCTTCGACTGGACACACAACTCCATCATGCCATCACACATTCACATGCTTCCCAAGCTTGCCTTCTACGATCGCCCCTTTAGAGGTGCGACCTGCTTCTGAGGTGGAAATCATCGGATGATACAACTTTGAGGAATGTGCAAAGCTGTGGGAGAAATCCAGCCTCAACTTCCACTACTGACCTTCACATTCGATTCGCTGACTCTTGACCCACTATGAAACTCTCCACAGTGAATCAGAGAGTCAACGAATCGAATGCTGTGTGCAAAGTTTGGAAGAGTTGGGGAGGCTGGACTTGCTGAGATCCTCTACACTGTTGAAAATTGAGTGCCAGGCTGCAGCGCCCCAGTTTCGGCTCGCCCTCGTGCAATGCTGTAATACATTTCGGGTGTCAACTGTCCATGTACTCAACATCGAAGCTTGAAGGTGAGTGCTTCGTTCGCATGAAAACATCACGTAAATGTTGAATATGCTCATTCTCAGGTTTCACTGTAAATCAAGAGAAAAAACTGCTCATGTCCCGATGAACGGCCTCAATGTGTTAGTTACGATTATTCGAAAGTTGCACGAGCATTTCTCAATCTGAAGGCCATTCATCTGTTCAGTCCTGATGAGATGTTCAAGGCTGCCATTTAAACAAAATCAGATAAATTCCCTGAGTTGTATTAGAATCCGTTTCCTAAGCTAGATCAAGCTTCAAAAAAAATTTAAAGCCATAGTTTTGTTTCAATCACTTGATATCAGTCTGTTACCTTAAATTTCGAATCTGAAGTTTGAAAGACCTGGAAAATAATGTGTCCTGTAAGATTGATGATTCCAATGAAGGCCCATGTGGCGACTGCCGTGGCGGCAGAGCTGTGGGGGCCAGGAACGACCGAGCAGTGTATGGAATGTGTTCTGACCGGTAGACAGAACACGCAACCCGAATGATCCCAATGGAATTCGAGGGACTTCCTCCTCCCACTTTCTGGGGTGTCGCTCACAGAGGACCCTGTAGGAGAGCCCTCCCTTATGGAGCAGGCCGTCACAGAATCTCAAGTGGGCAACTTGCCAACTTGCATCAGACAAGATACAAAGTTGACGCCTGCACCATCTGAAGGACCTCCTCGCAGCATTCTGTCGTGCGACTTGCCCTGTGCGGTCGGAACGGGAGAAGCATTCGTCAGAAGAGTAGTGTAAAGAGCATGGGCAGCAACTTGGTACCAGCCACATCTGCGTCGAAGCCAACCGCGAACTCCATGCAAAACTTGCAAAACGAGAAGACGAGTCACAGGCCATGACGCCGCAAGGTGCTCGGGACGCCTAATCAGAACTTTCCTCTACATGGTGTCTGTGAATTCTACTTTCTCCTTGCAGCCCGATGTGGATTTTGACTTAGTACCCTCGGAGTTGATGTGGTTGCCTTCTGCTCGCTTCTTCTTCGCAATAAATCTTTATACTTTTAATGTTTTTGTTGCACATACTTTAAAATTCTTGAACTAAACTTTAAATTGATTTTCAAGTAAATTCATATTATAGACAAATTTTGTATGAAATCTAATACTTTGTTTTGGAATATCTATGACTTTAGAGACATTGCTAGAATATCTTTTCTATTTTAAATTGCTCATGATCAATCATCAAAATTTAAATAGGATATAAAATTGATTGGTTTGTGATTTGTGATAGTTATGAAACATGTTTTTGCAAACGTAACCATGAATTATTAGAGGTATTTTCATATGTGACAAAAATTTTAATTTGCTTGACAATTCTTTAACATGTTTCATAACTAAAAATGCTAAAATTAAATTTTGATGTTTTTACAAGAGATAAATGTTTTGTAGATAACAAAACATGATTTGTAGTTCCAAACTTAACACTTCACAATACTTCAACTCATTGCATGTTGTTTTCATTTATTTTGAACTATCAACAACTTTTTGACATGATACATTCTTGTGTGAGTGTGTTATATCAAAACTCTTGTATTTTTGGAAATCGCATCAAACTTGAAGTAATTACATGATGAACATCATACATGATATAAAATGAAAACACTTATATGAATGCAATAACAAAAATTTTATATACAAATTTCACAATAGTCAAAAGAGTGTTTTACTTTTTTTTTTTGCTTTTTGAGTGGAATGCTTGTAGCATATACTCTATGAATCTATTTGTTTTTTCGTTTGTCCATCAATTTGACTATGATAGTCTCCTCTTCAGTAACCGGTTGGATTGGCTCCTGTGTTCGGATCTTTGAGAGCCTCCGGGCTACTCTCTCAAATCTTTTTGGAAACAGAACTCTTTTATCGTGAAAGTCGACCAGCTTTTAACGTGGGATTATCTGTGAGTTGCGTCGGTTCTGCGGCTCAGTTGAAAGCCATGAAACAAGTTTGACAATTTTAGTTTTGTTTTGAAAAAATTAAAAACTAAGTTTTTGGTTAGTCTGATGTGAATCATCTTGCTAAATTTATCTACAAAAACCATTATTGAAACATGTCATAACAAAATAATTTACATATAACATCCATAAGATATGCTACCATTTTTGTTCAAGAATAGGAAGAGATTATAATAAGTTTGATGATTTTTTGTTATATGCTTTGTTTTGTTAACAAGCAACGCAAGAACACAATTGTATACTCATTATATCATCTCAAAGGTTTTCTTGATTCTCAAATGAACTGCAATAGTTAAATCATGACTTTTGATCAAAACCATTATGAGTTACTTCTCATCTTGTGAAATTCATATATGTTGCTTGTGAAATGCCAAACCTTCAAATTTCTTTATCTTACCAACTTGTAGTGTTTTAATGATCATACTTTCTGGACTACGTTATCTTTTTCCACCAATCGATTTGAATTTTGACTTTTCCAACATGATTCCAAAAAAACATGTGTATAAAAGCATATGTTAGTTTTCTATTGTCTTTCACATACACAATTTTCATGTTCAAGTAATGATGTCATTTCATTCCTCAAATTTGCTTCAACTTTAATGAAACACATGCATAAACTAAAATGTGTTGCATGATCACATTTCTTCTAAAATTGCTCTATAATAACAAAACTAGGGGGGACAAACTACCTTTATTACGTAGGTTTTTTAAGGTTTGTTTGATTTTCATGAAGAAATCTCGCAAGATGATGCTAGTCAAATTTAAATATAATTTCCACATAGTTTATAAGTTGATTCTGCATCTTGAGGAAAAATAAAAAAACATTGTACTGTAAAATAGGATGTTGTATGTGTGTATTGGTATTAGAAGTAACCAAAGATTTGATTGTGATTAGATTCGACATAGATTAATCTAGCTAGTTGTGATTAAATCTAATTAATTTCAATTAAGTTTATCTAGTCATGACTAAATTTATCTGTAATGTCAAATGCTAGCAAAATAAGTAAATGAGTTGTAAAATATTGGAGTGATCACTTCTATTTTTTTGTTTACAAAAGTCTAAATTCCAAGACAAAATACTTTTGCTTACAATATTAGATTTGATTGTTTTGACTTAATGTTTGAAAGATCATTGGTTAAACTAAAATCAATGTTGATTTAGAGAAAAATTAAAATTTTAGATTTTTGAAAGTCTCCAATGTTATGTTGCCATTTATATCTTGGGTTTAGGAGGTTCTAAAAGTTTTTAGTAAGCCAATGACATGTTGCCACTTATGAAATGTTGGTCAATGCTACAAAGGTTTATCTTAGTGAAAATAAGTACATAATTACCACATGTCACTATATTAATTTTTCAATTAATATAAATAGAAAATTAGAGTACAAACTCTCAAGAAAGTTTTAGAACTCTCATGTGTGGAAACTTGTTTCATCAATGAAGTGTGATTTTCAATATCTTTGAGTATCAATGTGTTTTTGGAATTGAGTGATGAGTGGAGTGTTTGGAACATGGTCATGAGGAGGTATCGTAGCCTTCTAGTTACATGATAAGCTATAGCAAAGCCATCGGAGATAAACCTAAGTGAAAATTAACTTGATGTTACAATACTCATAGTGTTTAATTTCAAAGTAAAGTTACTCGAACACTATTGTTGAAGTATGTCACTCATTTTTATATCTGATGCATTCATAATCAACTTGATAAACAATTAGTAACATATTATTTGAATATGTATGCTTGTAATAAAGCATATTTCAATGCTTAAAAGTACAACTCTTGAGCTCTTACTCATATCTTATTTTGATATTTTTCTAGCATATATATCAAGTTTTGAACTAGGCAAGTAAAAACTTTCACAAATCTAGTATAAAATCCAATGAGTTCTAGAAAATTTGTTCCTTGAGTTATATATTTAAATGTTGTTCATTTTTTAATGATTTCTATCTTCTCATTCATCATTTGCATTCCTTTGTTTATAACTCTATGACTCAAGTAGTTTACTTCACACTTGTCAAATTTACATTTTAAAGTTTTGACATACAATTGATTGGTTCTTGAAAATTGAAATACTTATTGTAAATAAAGTATATGATCATTCAAAGTTATGCTATATAACAAAATATCATTTAGAATAACAGTAATTGATTTTTTAAGATAGTTACAAAAGATTTTATTCCTTAATTTCATAAACGTAATTGATGCATAAATGAGAACTATTAACTTCACTAGATATTTAAAGATGTCATATTTAGTATAGAAAGTAACATTGTGAATATCTTTATTTGCAATTCAAGTTTGATCGTAACTTCTCCACAAATCAAATTTGGTGAATTACTTGGTTTCTTGAAGTTGGTAAAAAAAAATCATCTATATGAGATAATGCATATTTTATTTCTTTACCTTTAATCCACGTTATTATATGCATAATCTCATCGATTCATTTTTTTTTTCACTAATAGCAATAGAATGCTAAACATTTGGGGAATATGTTAAACACATGTGAGGAATATGCTAATGGAATGCTAAACACAGGAAAAATATTTAATTGAATAAATATATTGCTCAACATCTATTTCATTTGAGCTTTGCATTCTTTTAATTTGTTTGGAGCCAAACAATATATAACTTTGCAAGTTTGTGTACCCGTAAATATCAACTCAATCTTGTAATTTAGACATTTCTTTGGTGATAATTTAATACTTAGTTCATTTTCAAAAAGATCTTTATACTTCATACAAATATTTTTTAATGACTCTATGATCTAAAGTTTTTTCCTAGACACAATATCTATTATGAGACCAACGAAACATACATCATCTTTAGAAATAAATGCTTTATCCATCACAAAGTGACATAAGTTCATGCTATGAAATGTAGTTTTATCTCCATAAATTGTCCAACCACTACTTGTTATCACTTCTTCAATCTAACTTCAAATTATATTCCTTCATCCATGACATACCAAGCTAAACAACATACTCTTCTTTTAATGCTTTTTGTGTGTCTAACTATATATAAATCTGCACTCCATGGCAATATACTTGTAATTTTTTATTGTACTTTTGACAATTCAACACCTTCTTTCACTTCATTTTTGCTTTTCTACATACATGCATGTTGTATATCATTCTTCATTTCTATTTGTTGTTGTTACTAGCATATGAAAGAGCACTATAGTTTGACCGAGTCCAAATGGACTTTAATTTCATGTAGACTTAAGCGTTCAAGGCTTCTAGGTAAAAGAAGTGAAGATTAAATAATTTTGTTTTATGATAGCAACATAAAATGAAAAAAATTGTGTTTGTTGTTCTTGTATCAATCATAACTCTAACCTTGTGAATTTCCATCATTCTATATGTGACAATAAACTTGGCTTGTTTTCATTTTCCTTTGGTGAGCTTTCTACCATTTTTTTTTCTAACCCCGCTTTCACTTTATTTTGTGCAATTAGTGAGTCTTTGAAGGAGGTTTACTAGTGATCTCTCTAAAACTCTTTCCTCCCTTCTCCCTTCTTTCATACTGTGTAAACTCCATTTACTTAGTAAGAACCGCATGTCCAAGGCTACACTTAAGCGAATTACCTTAGTTATACTAATACTCACCGATAGATTGGAGCTTATATTTTTGTTCACAACGTCTTGTGAGAAAGGGGCAAAGAGATTGTATCTCAAGCTATAAAAAATTTAAAATGTAAATACTTCCTTCTCTTCTCTCGCTTTGCTGCCCTCATTCTACTATCATTCATGATGTTAGGTAAGCAAGGACACCGAACATGGCATATTTTCATCTATCATAGTGCTATTAATCTAATAAAAAATCCTCTGTTCCAAGTCAAGACCAAGCACAAGGAGAATCCAGCAGATTTGCTCACGAAGCCACTACCTAAACACAGATTTGAATAGCATAGGAAATTGATTGGAGTTTGCTCGTTATACGACATTCATTCAGGTAGTCTCTTTATAAGACTGGAGTCAGCGTTGCTGAGCTACAATGTCGTTACTAGGAGCCACATAATTCTACCGGGTTAGTACCACGTCCTCTTCACTATACTGCAATACATCGACTTTCGTTCCAATCTGAATTTGATATTCGATTATGTGATGTAGTACATGTTGTTAGGATCCAATGCGGTGCCATTGTTACAATATCCCGAAGAACTCTAACGAAAAACACTAGAGATAGAGAGTGAGTGTTATTAGTATAATAGTTAGCGAGTACAGTGTACTAAGAAGATTAGGATAACATGTCGGAATTTCCTTTGTATTCTTCCCTTACATTCTAGGTAGTTATATTTAAGGCAGATGTACCGTATAAACCAAATTTCTTGGCTACTTAAAATACCCACCTCTTACCAATAAACCATCGAGTTTATTCGTTGTTTTCAACAAAAAATAATGAGTCATATTATATTTAAATAACCTCACATTCCATACTATTCAGTCATGATGGCTTCCTCTTGCCCATTCTGCTAATTCATGCATCGCCCTGTGGTGTCTATGAGACCGAGAAAAATCATTTAGATTGACTATTATGTAGTATTAAGCTCGAGCACAATGCCTCGTTACAAATGAGGTGAAATTAGTTCGCTCTCCAAAGCCTCATGATCTGATCTCATCTTAGTGGCGCGGAGATTTTACTCTTACGTGGATTTCTGAGTGGCAGAGAGTGGGCTGTAACACATTTTGTACATGTGCTACATGCAAGACAAAGAGGACGTCAAAACGTAGTCAATGCAACTGCAAGGCCATTGTGCTGCTGAGCAATCCGCTGGGGACTGAAACCTCCATCATGGTTCGAGGACTATTTTTCTCTCTTTCTCCAAAACTTCAAACCGAGGCTCGGTGTCCAAACTCTGTCATCCACATTAGGAAAATGTCATGGAGCACAATTTAGAACATGATACTTCCACACAATACCGTCACCTCTCTCAGAACACACATCCAGGTTGTCAATTTGCACTATCCCAGCTCCAGCTTCTTCTCCAGCTTTCAAAAACTTGTCGTTTTCACGAGGAAACAATCATACAATAGAATCAGGTCTAATCCTGATCTTATGAGAGCACCCCACCACTATCTGTCGTCAGCTCTTAATCTGTCATCACAACACGAGCCAATCAAAGTTCAGATCATGTAGGGAAAAAAAAAACACCTCAACAGCTCCTGTCTAATCCATGCCTTCATGACAGATACTGGTAGAACATGCAATCGTAATTCATAGATTGATACAAAAATCTAAAAACCACTCCCGATTGAAGTGGTTTTCGCCGATCGCGACTAAAATTATATCATCCGTGGCAAATATGATCAGATGGCCAGGTCCTATGCTTGTGTAGGATGATGATGATGTTTCCGTTCAAGCACAGCGTAAAGCTCGAATAAAAGGTTCCGAGTCTCAAGAAGGCGAAGGCTGGTAATAGTAGTCTTAGAAGAGGACGTGGAAGAAGCAGCTTAGAATTGTGCTCAATGATTGTGCAATTGACACATCATAGAAAGAAAAATAAATAATAAGTGAATAAAAAATCCTTTCCGGCAATGTTCCAAGAGGAACCATTAACGCCTGACCTTGGAGAACTGGGGAGAGAAAGACGGGGAATGAGGCATATCCACTGGATGCTTGTGCGATTCTATTCTCTCCTAGACTGGAGAGTGAAAGTGCCTTGTTGTCTCAGCAGTCCTCTGCCCCTTGGATCCTGTGTCTGTCTGCAGACCTCTCATGCTGAAGAGCTTACCAACAATGTCGACAAGTTTGAATCACACAAATATTATGAGCATCCACCACTCGCATCGAATTCAAACCTGTGTCAAACACAGGTTTGAATTCGATCCCGTGCACACAGGCAATCCAGCTCCACAGTCATCATCCGTCAAATGCAGTGGCGAAGATTCATGCCCACAGAATGGCTTCGATACGAATTTAAAGCCTTGGAGGGATAAGGAAGTAGGAGCTTGAAAGACAGTGGCGTAAATTGCGAATTTGCTTCGGTCTGGCTGGGAAGTAGGAAACCGGTGGTGGCGCAACAGGAGGGCAGTTCCCTCTTGGTCCTCATTTCGGACAAATCTCGGTGAGAGTATTAATAATGGAAGGTACAGTAACAGTGGCAGGATCACGACGCAGCGCCGCTGTTGGAGCCCGATTCCAACAAAGCACGATGGGTTCGTGCCTCGACATGTTGTACGAAGGCTACCTTGTTCCAGCAGCGGGAGAACAAGGAGGAGTGAGAGCAGCAAAGCAAGTACACCTCCTCGAATGGGAAGTGTACTTGCTTTGGGGATATATGGGAAGGGAGCGGAGCAAGAGATAAGTACTGTGGAGAATGCCAAGTCTGGGCTATATCAGATGAATCGCTGTTGCGTTTGATCAGGTCCCACTGAGACAATTCGGAGACGGGCGGACAGGCTGTGCTGCGAATCAGGACAAAGCTTTGAACACAGGATTCTGCTAAGGCTATGTTAGCATGTCCAGCATGCTAACATAAAGTCTTCAACGCCTTGGCTCTCGAGCAATTGTAGTCAGGGGAAACATTCGACTTTTCTGGGGAACGTGCCGGCTCTACGCTGCTTGCTTCCAAAAGGCCAGGTCAGCTCCGATCATCGACTGTTCTCCTCTGCTTCTATATCCCCTTTCATTATACAATATTGATTTCTAAACAAGGGTTCAAGTTTGCTGCCATCTCGGCTAACACTAGTTTTGATTGAAATAATACTGAATTGAACCGAACCAGTATCTGATTGCTGATTAAGAGAAGCTTCACTCCTTGTTTTAGATTATCCTGTCAATCACTTGATTGTTACAGCGTCGATATGCAGTTTAGGACCCTTCTCTTGGTTCTTTATGAGTTCAGCAATCGAACACCCATTTCCTTTCACCAATGGTAAGGCAAGTGAAATGATATCAATAGCCGAATTGCATGCTCCAGTCCACTGGCTGTAGATAGATGCTTCTGCTTCAGAAAGTGAGCTAGTCACGATCGGGAACTCGTTGTCAGTTACCTGTCCATTACAAACACACATTTTTTTATGGATTTATATATATCAATCCCGTCTCGATCATCTTGTGATTAAAACATGTTCAAGAAGCTTTGACTTGTCTAAATGGATGAAAGGTCTCTGATCTCACATAGGCCTCTGAACTGGCTGTGCGAGCATGGCAGCAACTAGTGGCGTAGAGAACTCAGTAGTGGAGAGAAGCTGACGCCAGTCTTGCGTTTTAATGTCTTGCAGTCCTCTAAGGAGTGGAGAGTGAAAGTGTGCATCGCTCAGTCTGACTCGCGAAGAACTTGTGTATAGCTGCAGTTGCCTCTTCAGAGATTTCTTCCCTGCAGATTTACTTTTTTTGTCTTTGACTCTGAAATCTATTTCCATGCCCCACAAATTGGAAAAGCAAATCCGGTTCTTCTCGCTTATTGACAACAATTGACTGGGATGAATTCTGATCAATGGACTCGAATGAAATGTGAGTACCAAAATTTGAAGTTTTCGAGAAGATGTGTACAAGATGTGATTTATTCATAAAAGAGTAGGATGTTCATTTGTCTGATTTCTTGGTGAAGACAGAGACTTGCCCCAAAAATTACAGCTCACGTACCTCGACGAATTGTGCTGGCCTTTTCCCAGACACTATGAAACACGCCAATACTCAAGTACATAGTAATATTCAGCACTTGCCCTTGCACTTCAGTGTACAGGAATAAGCAGTGGATTTTGGAAGTCTTTCTTCCATTAGCCATGGCGAAGAACGCTCTTCAGCCTTACATCTCGAACTCATTTCTTGATATTGGATTGCGTACTGTGGTCTTTCAGCTTCATGTGTTGTAGTCCGACATGTGGTCCAGATTCCTTCAAAGTGATTCACCATCTTGTATGAACATCGGTATTCTTGAGCTGCAATCCTTGAACCTCATTAGAAGCTACTCTCTATCATTCTTTGGGGTATGATTCCTAACCTGGAGCACAATATTCCACAGGGAAGATCTAAAGGAACAGGAAATCTCGAGTGCACATCCTGCTGGAAGGTCCGGAGAGTCTGATTGGAAACGGGTGCGGAAATCTCACTCGGTTTTGTCACAAGAATGCTTTATTTCGTTCTCGTATTAGATTCTGCTAATTTTTTTTGTCTTAATTCTGCCTGCAAAATGAAACCTGTGAGTTTGAGCAGGATTTGAGAGTCACGTGATGATATGAAAGTATGGATTTAGGGTGTGATTCATTTCAAGTTCAAGCTTCCTGCAAACGCCATTAACGATATTCCAATCATCTTCAGAATTCCTTTCATTCAAAATTTTCAGATTTCAACTCTCCTGTAGAGAATGTTTGGAATGTTGTCCTTCTAATAGTCTAGACGTATCCGGACTACAGAATTTGAGTTCAAAGTAAAATAGTAAAGTTGTTCTTCCCTGACAAACGCCATTAACGATATTCCAATCATCTTCATATCTCCTTTCATTCAAAAATTCCAGATTCAAACTCTTTTGTAGAGAATGTTTGGAATGTTGTCCTTCTAATAGTCTAGACGTATCCGGACTACAGAATTTGAGTTCAAAGTTATTGTTCAGTATAGTAGTAAAGTTGTTCTTCCTTGACTAATATTGGGACAATGCGATATGTTCAGAGGAGTGATTCAGTTTACTTGCTAAACTCTGCGGAGTTGTCAGGAGAATCTGCTTTCGACTGTGTGTTCCTCCATGGTCTTCCTTTCAAACCTACGCGTGAGGCACATAAAGTAACTTGGATATCTCGAACTAAGCCATCAGAAGTATGGCTGAATTGGCTTTACGAAATTAACCCTAGCATACGTATACTAGCAGTCTCCTACGAAGATAGCATCAAGAAAGATAGCAATATGGATTTATATCTGGTGGCAGAGAATCTGTTGGGGGAGCTGACACGGGCAGATGTTGGTAAAAACAGACCATTCATATTCGTTTGTCACTGTTTTGGAGGAATAGTTGCAAAAGCAGTTTGTCGAAGAGCTAACGAGAGGAAGGAACTGTATACCACTTTTCTTCAAAACCTGAAAGGCTTCTGCTACTTCGGAGTGCCTCATCGTGGATATCGCTCATTGACAGATATTGTAGGAAAAACTAACATAGCGGAAGGAGAGTGGTTTGAGTACGTGAAGGTGTCCAGCAATAAATTGTCGAGACTCAATGAACTTCATGACCTTCTTCGTAATGAGTACGATTGGAAGGTCACAGGCTTGGGTGAATCTTTACCTACGGAACTGGTAACTTCCAGGAATCAATCTGCATAGTAGCTCCTTTGGACATATTTATCATTCGGTCCCTTTTTGTCAGTAGTATGCGATAAGCTGGACTGCGTGCATTCACACTGCAATAGGCTGAAAGCCTCTAAAGTATGTAATTTTTTATGTATATAAATTTACCTCCACTTGCTGCAATCAACCAATATCTGATTCTGTTCCAATGTACAATACTCACTGATTATCCCTCTCCAGGAAAACGGACGCCGTGAAGTCCTAGTTGAAGAGGCATCTGCAAGATACTTCAACTTCATGATAGTCCCCGATGCAGACCACTATTCAATCTGCCAGCCAAATAGTAGAGATAGCAGCTCGTATCAGTTCTTAGAAACTTTTATTGAAACGATTCTAGCCCAGGTAAATTCCACGGACTTTTCTTAATGTCGAGATCTTACAAATGTCTAGAGTGCTACAGGACCTTTTATACTTCTCTTTATACGGTCTTTCCAGTTTGGCAAAAGATGTTGGGCATGGATTTCTGCTGTTTCCTGGTTACAAATTTGAACATAATAGACAGGAATGTACTGATCTTGCTAGAAAATGCCGCAGGTCACGATGACTGCAGAAAATATGCAAGACCTGCCGCAGATAAAAGTCGGTCTACTCAAGGAAATTCCAGAAATCTCTCGGAAAGTTGAAGAAATCCACCAAGAATTGGAGAAACATAAAGCTTTGGGATTTTGGGGGATGGTAGGAGTTGGGAAAACCACTCTCTGCAAATATTTTTTTAATGCTCTATGGAACGCCTTTCCTTACACGCTTTTCGCTGAGGGCGTCAAGCAGATTCCTGGTGACGAGAGAGAATTCGAGGAGACGGTGTTGAGTCTCGTGCATCACAAAGGCAAGAAGATTACCCCAGCACCTAACTTGGTCCAGTTGAGAGGGAAGAAGTTACTGGTGGCGTTCGATGATGTAGAAAAGGACAGGGAAATCGAACTGCTGAGAAAGCTCAGCCGCACCTTGTTGAGCAGTAGCCGCTTCATCGTAGCATCACAGAATCGACAGATGTTAAACAAGATCGATGGCATACACATAGTTAGAGTTGCACCTTTAGATGGGGAGGATTCTAAACTGCTGTTCAAGACGCGTGCGTTCCCAGACAACCAACCTTTGCAAGAGTGGCAGACAAAGTGCATGGAGGAAATAGTGCAAGCGTGTGGAGGTCTGCCATCGTCCTTGTATGATGTAGCTGATTATCTGAAAAAGGTTGATGACAAAGAGGTGTGGCAACAGATAACCCCTCATTTGATGAATGGATACCGCGGAGATTTTGTTGGACGCGATAAAGTGTGGAAGCCTCTGACTATGAGCGATAAAGTGTGGAAGCCTCTGACTATGAGCGATAAAGTGTGGAAGTCTCTGACTATGAGCTACGACAAACTCGGGCCCGAGGAAAAGCAAATGTTTTTAGAAGCTGCAACATTTTTCCAAGAAAGATTCGTGGAGAATCACGGGTGGAGACATGGCCAGAGACAGTGGACGTTATCCGAAGCGAAGGTTATTTGGAGTATGATATATCAATATGAAGCTCTACACTGGAAAACACTGGTTGACCGGTCACTAGTTTCTCAAGTACCAGACGATTCAGTGATCAGGATCCATGAACTGTTAAAGCGCTTCGGCCACTCGTTGACTGATAACGACGACTTCAAGATTCGGGTCGACAGTGTCGAGAACCTTTTAAAAATTTTACAAGATGTCGATCGTAAGATTAAGGTGATTCGCTACTTCGTTGAATACCAGTTTCCCCGTTATGTTTCACATATTTTTCCGATTGGAGACAGAATGTGAGGAGTGGTAATTTTATCCATGCAAGCATTTGCCAATGGTCCTAGATCAAAGTTCTTATGTCACTGACAAACGTATCTGTGAATATCTGAGCGGTCATTTAGTACCTTACAGCAACATATAATCGTCTATGCATACAACATTACGTTGATCTACAACTTATCACAGATCGTTTAGAGTCACTTCCAGGTTCTGCTTATCTAGACGTTTTCGTCTTTCTATTAATTTACTTGAAGGTCGAAGCTTTCTTACGAGCATATGCGTTGCCATTCAATGCAGAACGTGCACACTTTGCAGGTGGTATGTGAAGAAATCTCTGGTCAATATTCCACGAAAATTTGCTTGAAATGCCGCATTCCTGAATCTGGAGGGTATTCAAATTGTGAACATCTCTCCCAGCGTCTTCCTTTACACGAAATTTGCAGTATGGGGAGACTGCGGTGTCTACAATTGGTGGACTGCGAGGTAGAAAAAGGCAAAGCTACATTGCCTAGATCCGTTGTCGTGTTCAGCAGCCAGAACAGTGGGAAGAATATATCATTCGCAAAGTCCAGCCTGCTTGTGTACTTGTCAATGACGGCTTTGAAAATAGACTGCTTGCCAGAGTCTGTGTGTGGGCTGAGCAACCTTCAATTCCTACACCTGGAAGCTGGAAACCTCCGGTCTTTGCCTGATAACTTTGGCAGCCTACAGAAACTGCGGTTGCTGAAGCTTGTAGCCCAGAAACTGAAGAGGCTTCCAGACTCTTTCAGTCGGTTGCAGGATCTTCAAAAAATACATTTGGAGTGCGACCTGTTGAAATGCCTGCCCGAAAGTATTGGCCACTTGACACAGTTGCAAGAACTGAACCTCAAATGCCAAACTCTAGTCAGCTTGCCACCGTCTATTGGTGAACTGCTCGCCCTTCAAGACCTCAGCCTACGATGCAACGCACTTGAGATATTGCCTGATCGATTTGGTGCGTTGGTAGGTCTTCAAAAGCTAGAGTTGCAATGCGACAAACTCCAGAGTCTACCAGAGTTTTTTGCCAGAATGTCGCAGTTGCGAGAGTTGATCCTTGTGTGCCAGAACCTTCGACGGTTGCCTCGATCCTTCCTTCCGGAACCGGAAGCGCTTCAGTACGTCTGTCTTCAATGTGACAGTCTCGAAGGTGTACCAGATTCTTTTGTTGCTATGCAGGCCCTTCACACACGAGAGGTCAGGTGAATCTGTTATGGGTTGAGTGCCACAATTGAAAGTAAAATAGACTAGGTGAAAGTAATAAAATACCCTGGAATTTTCAGATCAATTGAAACATTCGAGGTCCATTGGGGTAACCCTGTACTCAATGAGTACTACGAGTATGGCGAGCCAAGAGTGTAAAATTTCCATTCACATGGAAGATTCGAGCAGAGAGGCAGATGACCACTCTGAGGATATGTTAGTACTTACGGTTAAAGTAAAAGGTTCAAAGACGAGGATGTATATTTCTTAAGAAAATGACTACTCATAGAAGTCTGATCATGGCGCCCAACCTTTTCTGTGACATCAGGCCAGATTCGAAACTACTTTGTATAGCAAGAACAGTCAACACTTCCACACTCATACACTTCATCGCCAAGGGTAAGATACTGCGAAACGAATCCTGGTCTAAAATTTCATGCGTATCGAAAGAAATGGCGAAAAACGAAAGCAACCGATGCTATCGATGAAAGTTTGATTATAAACTTTATAATCATCCTTTAGATCCTCCATTCCATCGTTCTTGATGTAGATACTCGCTAATCTCTACGTTTTTTCCCTGACTACACAGGAGCTCGGTGCTACAATTCATTCTAGCCAAATTACAAAGCTGCTCGAAACTTTACTTATTGGTATGTGCCTCTTATAGTCTAAAAATCATATATCACCATTCTTAGTCAAGGGGTGCTAGTATGAAAAAATTGACCGACGGGAGAGGACGATAGAAGAAAGAGAAAGAGTACACCTCAAAATTGAAGAGATTTTCTCTTGCAGTGGGTAAAGTCATAGACAGGTATACCCACCAGCTGCGGGTGGAAACGGCGAATGGCCCTAGTGTATATTTCCCGTCTGACATGTTCCGCTTCAAATTGCTTCCAGCTTTTACGGTTTTGAAGACTTGTATCTTTGCTTCTGTGACACTATCCGATTTCCTTCGGGGTCTAATGGTATCTTTACAAAACCGGGGGTCAAATACCGTCCAGATAATCTGCGTGCCAAGTTGGGGCCATATTTAGACAAGGATAGTACTCCGAGTGTACGGGTTGGGACAAGTACCACAACATTTCTTGTAAAGAAAACGCATGTCATTTCCATGCACACGGAAGTAATTGTACATTTCTCAAAACTGTTGAATATTTACGACAAATTTTTTCCACGTGCATCAATTCTCTCAATTAGAAATTTCACTCCTTCTAATTACGCCAAGAATACTCCCGCCCACATGTTCGAGCAAAATAGCATACCATGTTATGATACTCTCTTCCACGTCGAAGAAAAAAACAACGACAATTTAATGAGAGTCACATGGTACTCCATACTAAATTGCTAGAATATCTTGAGAGTTGCTCTTGGAATATGGCACCTAGATTGCATTTATTACACTCAAGTAGATGCCAACTCAACGCCAAGTCATCGAGCATTTAAAACAAGACTTCGTTTTAATACTTGGTACTACGATGTTTTGTAAAACCAAAGAATATCAATTCTTTAAATCATATGGTTCTCTTTTCTCCGGACGCGCAATCTCAAGAACATTACTTGACCCCCGCTTTTGCAAAGACCACTAAGACTCAATAGTGCTAAGAGAATAGCTACCCTAATCAACGAATTTTCATCCCAATCTGGTCAAGGAGTTACCGGAGTTTACTAGAAGGTATTCCTAGGCAGAGTTGGTAGTAAGTGCCTTTGGTCAAGGAGTTGCCGGAGTTTACTAAAAGGTATTCCTAGGCAGAGTTGGTCGTAAGTGCCCTTTGTTTTGTCGGACAAAACCAAGTGCACAATCCTACTCTTGACCGTGGCTACCAGTTCCCTGGGTCCGGCAATACCTAGGAGGAAATTCCCCGCATATCGATTGAGTGTGCGTACTTGGGGTCCTTTCTCCCTCTCTCTTTGGTCGAATGTCTCGCTTTGCTCCTCCCTTGAATAAACTAAAGAAAAAATAGCATTTTCTATTTCATTAAAAATTTCTATTTTTTGAATAAAAAAAGCCTGGTCCGCACATATTATTTTTAACGAAGTCCAAAATAAGAAAATGCAGAGCGCAAATGATCAACCCTTTTCTAATGCACCTATGGGCGCTACGTGAAGTCACTTGATTCTTGTGTAAGGTTGGATTATGGCCATTTTGGAATATAGCCAAGTGGTAAGGCATCGGCCTTTGATGCCGAGAAACAAAGGATCGAATCCTTTTACTCCAGGCCGCCCTAACCACGTTTGACGAAAGCAAAAATCTTGATTTATTGCTTTCGTTGAACCCCATAGTGCATAAGGGCAGGCTCGCGCTCGGACCACGAAAGAAAATTTGTTTACTTCGGCTCTTTGCTACCACTTCCGAAAAGAGCTTGCGTCCTTTCTTAGCGCCTCTCCTCGTATCCCGGATCTCCTTAGAATGCTTATAACCGATTCTAGAACCCGCATTCTGGTTTATGTTGTAAGAGGGGAGTAATAAATCTATATAATGCTGCTCTCTTGATATAAGATTGGACACCTCATCAATATCAAAATTCTATAGCGAAATTTAGCCAATCGATGTCAATAGCCGTATTTGCCGTCCAAACAGGATTGACATATGTCTCCGGAAGAGTAGCACTCCGCAATTGCTCACAGATGGAATACTTGTGCTCTGTAAATAACTTTGGATCCTCCAAAACCTCTCGTAATGGAATTGCTTGCTTGTTAGGCATGGGTATTGGTCAAAGATAGGAATTATTATCTCTGCTAGCTTCCTTCTATCCCGGATCCGATGCACTCCTATGGTCTTATGCATATTAACAGACCCTACACCAAGTATCTTCTTGATGTAATACAAGATCCGTAGATTATACTTGCCTTGAGCAATGGAGAAGTAGATTATACTTGCCTTGAGCAATGGAGAAGTTAACGTTGTACTTGCCGTTTTGAAGCACAATGCTAAAGCAGCCATCTTCCTCTGTCATACCAACAAGCCATCTGCAAAATGGTAGTTATTCTGCGTTGAGTCTCTGATAGCCATCCCCCCAGGCCGGTTGTCCCCTCGTTTCTACAAGGGGACAACCGGTTTTTGCCTTTGGTCTTAATTGAAAAGACCTGCGGCCTGACTGAGCACTTTTCTCTGTAGTGAGGATGTTACCTCATCGAGCAGAAATATTTTTCCCTATGTTTCTATAGGATAATATTACAAGAGATATATTGTATAATAATATTGTTACAAGGCACGGCCTCTTTTTTACCCTCCACCCTGAACCGCACATGGAAGCTTCTTATGAAAGAGTCTAATCGGCATTTAGCCAGAACAGCTTTGGAAAGCTAAAATCTTTTCAAAGCTGTTATTTTTTTTTTGTACCCAACGCAATCTTGTGAAGTTTGCTTTTTGCATAAAAGCAAACGCAAGACCAATCGCAAAAGTCGAGATATTTGGCGCCGGGAACCTTAGATAAAAAATTCTGTAACAGCTTTCTTGATTCCAGATTGGTGCCATAAACACGGAAGTAATCCCCGCAATGTTCAATCATAATATTGAAAGTTCATAGCAATAAGTGGAGACTGGAGTTGCGAGCCGTTTGAGGTGAAATCCTAATGTAAGGTTCTGAGAGCAGCTGTGTTGAAAGACCTGATTGACCCCTATTATTAAACAGCTCGTGCTTTCTTAATGATTTCTGAATGGTTAAGGCAGCTATGGTAGGTGGTTTTGGTAATTGGTTTGTTACTATTTTTATAGTAAGTTGGATATGGCATTCGCTAGATTAAATAATATTTTATTTTGGCTTTTGCCACCGTCATTGTTACTTCTTCTAATCTCAGCGTTAGTAGAGGTGGGTTGCGGCTTTAGCAACCCATCCCAAAAACTTGGTGGCGGTGAGATTCTATTCCAAGTTTTAAAAAAAAATCAAGTCAAGTTTATGAAAGCTAAATTCTTTTGTTTTTTTGGAAATAATTGGAGTTGGATACAAAGCCAGTACTAACGCACAATGCTATATTTGATATTTAAATATTAAGATTTAGTCTTGAGATTCAACTGCAAGTTACACCTTCAGTCGGTGTTTTTTGCTTAAAGCCTAATCTCATTTGTTGTACTGGAATGGATCATAAAAAAGTCACTGCCATTGCCAAAAGTTGTAAACCTCCTGAAGTTTATAAAGGGAAGGTTATACAGTAACGAAACAAAATTATACATAAAAAAAGGAAAAACAATGAAGTAAAAATTTTAGGAACTAATTTAAATTCCAATAAAAAGTAAAAATTGCCTTAACTCGAATCTTTGGACACTTGGACAATTCAGAGAAAGCGAGTGGAACAAGAATGTGGAATACTCAACTGCGGAAGGTACAAGTGAATTCGTCGTTGAACAAAATGGTGTTGCGATAAGTGCTTGAGTTGTGATTTTCGAATGCTTCCCTTGGAAGAACATTGGTGGGAGGAAGTGTGCCAATAGAAAACGTATCATTGTAGAGGGGTTTTAGAGTCCCATCAGGTTGAGAATTTCAATGAAATTCTTCAATGAATTTTGTCTTTAACTAAAATAAAGGGTTATCATTTTGTAGACTTAGATTATTTGACCTCCTCATATCGTTTGAAATCGTCACCAAGGAGCTGAACATTATGTCAATTGGACAATGGACAGAAGTAGACAGGTGTGACCCTGATTTTCACCTCATCGGATTTCTCATAGAGACTTTTTATAAGTTTTTCTTTCTTCAGTACTTGTTTAAATTTCATTTCCAAGGTTTGTAGCTCGCATTTTACCCGGTGCATTATCTCTCTGTAATTGATCAAATGAAATTTTTCCGTAAGCTTGTACCCAAATGGCTCATACCAGTATCACATTCACGACGAAATGGCCTTGCTATTTTCAAATCACAGACTTTCAAACCAATTTAATTTAAGCACTTTATACTTTTTTCAACTCCATGAGGAGAATAATATCTTTACTTCATTTCTCCTTGATTATCTATCCTGACGTTGTCCATAGTGGTAGAAATTTTGTCCTTTAATTATATTTTGTATGATAAAATACAAAATATATTGCTTATGATTAATATCATAAGTACGTTGTTGACATGCGTCTAAACTGCACGGGGGCAATAGATATGACTTGATGTAAGAAATCACACCTGACCACAGGTAAACCCAGTGTCATGTTACAAAGCAATCAAGCTATCGACTCTGAAGTGACAATTCCAACTTACATGTTAGGACGGATTCTGAGTGGCGAAATTGAAACATAACTTCGTCAGACCGATTTGGATCCTATGGAAATATAATTTCAGTAACACATCAGTATGCTTTTGGTTGAAGCTTTACATCCATTAGACTATTCAATGATAAAATTTCAGACAGAGGGTACGTGAGTCAATCATCCAGTGGACCATGGGTTACATGAATGATCGACTATTTTGAGTACCACGCCGTGGAGCACAGTACAACATCAGTCCCCTTTTCGACTGCGATGGACTTTTGCAAATGATTAAACGAATTATTCTGGAGATCCCGTGTCTAGGGTTAAGTTCGTAGATGGAGAGTGTAATTCTTTCGTGAAAACAAAAAAAATGGTGATACCTCAACTCTTGTTTACCCATCTTTTGATGAGTAGTTATTTGTTCCTTCGGAGCTTATTGCACAGATCTTATCGTCGTTGGATTAACACACTCCACTCTTTCCAACATTCGTTGCAAGGTCACACAATGTCACATCCGTTAACTTCAAAACATCCAGACGCTAACGAAAGCTTCTAGTTTACTTATACAAAGCACACAAATATTCCAATGACAACTCTCTTCGCCTGTAGCTATGTTAGAAAATCACGTCAGCCGAAAATGGTTTTGATGGGTACTGATGAGGATGTGATTAACAAGGAAATATGCTTGCTCGTGCTTATGGCTGACTAATCTTTCTTCAAATATCAGTTACTTGTACTCTTCACGTTTAAAGGATTTTTTTTCAATCCGTACTTGGAGCGTATTTGGCATCATATGCAAACTTAATCTCTTTGAACACATTATGTTAAAATCAATAAAAATTTATGTCTAATTCCAAATTTTTTATAAACATCAAGAACTATCCAGTTCAGTTTACCAGGTATCATTCTCGCCATGAACTCTTCACCTGAATGAAAGAAAATCACAATTTTAAAATCATACGGTATACCTGGATTTGCAATATTGGATTATATCAACATACTCTATTTTTCACAACATCAAAACAAAAATATATTTTATATTTTTCTCTTATCTTCTCATTCAGTTTTTCTATCGGAAATTAATTTTAATTTCTCTCGATCGATGTATAGGTTCTTTTAGATCAACCTCTATTTCATAAGATCTAAAAACTTAGATTTATTTTTAAGATCACGAATTACTATCACACACATTTATATCCTAAAAATTATTATGAACAAAGTCACTTGATGGATGTTGAAAATGTGTATAATACATTTTAACATCCATCAAGTGACTTTGTTGATAATAGATTTTTTATTTTATTAAGTTGAATGATGTTATTTATTTCAGATTCAAAGTATTGTCTTGAACAAGATATGTATTCAACACACGAGCTTTTAAAACGATTTTTTTAGTCTTCTAAAATCATCTTCATCATGATTTTGATAAATTCTGCTAAATTTAATCCCAGGTTCAAAAAAATGTATTGAATTGAATTACATTATCGACTCTTCAGTCCTAATAAAGCATAGAGAAACTAAAGACATTCGTTGAAAGATCATCTATATCATGTCATCATATAGTTCGATTAATTTCATCTCGAGCTTGCTTCGTAATTCTTTTTGTAGATTAAAACTTTTCTCTGAAAATCTGCTGACGGAAATATGTAAGAGAAAGTTGGGAAATTTTTTGAATGATCATGAAATAATTTCGAAATCCATAAAAGAAATCCTCAGATATCAAATTTGGGAAATATAGTAGATTGATTTTCTTAAAAAAATAATATTTCAAACGTCAAAAACCATCAAGTTTTTGGTAATCCTGACATGAAGAGAATGGGCGTTTTTTGTTGAGTAGTGAATGAATTGTTTGACAACTTAGAACTAACAAAGATGTCGCTACAAGTTTCACATCTTTCAATAGAGGCAATATCCAACTTGCCATATTATACTTTGGAAGATTTTTGATACAACATTCTCATTCTACGAACGTAGTTTAGGGTTAGGGTTTTGTCAATTTGTTCGATCACCGAAGGAAAACCCCTGCAGGGGTTTAGCACGAAGGAGCACTGTCAGAATGGCATGGATGACAGGTGCACAGCTCGATCCGACTCGATCGAGCTCACGCATATCCCTTTCGGCAAATGTTTAACGAGGATGTCGTGATCGTCTCGTTGCGGACACGGTTTGTACGATCGAGAGTCTGCCAGAAATTCAAGTGATTGTTCGCTTCAAGGATAAAGCAGGATGGCGAAGGGTGATGATGCGATTGCGAAGAATCGCAATAAAGCCATCCGAAAGCGAAATCGGAGAGTTGGTGCAGATTCCATTGAAGCAATTCAAGGTGTTCAGGCTGCTAAGCGCCGTCGTAAAGCAGGGACCCGTCGAGCTTGTGAGGTTCGTTTGTCTATGAATCTACCACTTTTAAGTCTGGCCCAGGATTCCTAAGTCATTGCGGTTGGATATTATGTCTGCATCATTCGGGTGATTTCGATGTGTTCGAATTGCATTCCACTGTCTGCCTGAAATGCACTTATTTTTACTCCGACATGGAACTACATTTGCACTTTTGGACTGATTTTATCGTCCCAATCTCATCCAGTACATTTCGTTGCACAATAGGAGATCTACGCAGGACCTAAGCTTCGCTATTTTTTCACTTGATTTTGATAGTAAACGCAGTCTTTCTGTCGCGAGTACTTAGTTTTCAAATTGTCATGTAATTGCGTTTCCACTTTGGGACCGAATTTTCTGTCAAAATCTCATTCAGTAATGCCGATTGCACAAGACCAGATGATGAACGGAATGACTCAGTTGATTGGATTGTTGAAGTACAATCTTTGTAGAGAGAGAGATAGAAAGCTTTATCTGAGATGAGTTCAGCGACTTTCGGTTTGTTCTAGCGGAATATCTACAGGGAATCTTATGAATTTCCACCTTTCTATTGCTAGAGTTATAATTCAGCTCGGGCTGATAAAGCTTTCTCTTTTCCTTAACTATACTGAGCCTTCAAGTGTGAGGGCCACTGATTTGGACTTCTACATTCAGTAGCTGTCTGTTGTCGAACACCTCCACAGTTCCAAGGCCATAGTGATTTCTGGGACATAGTGTCCGAAACACTTCTTTCCTTGATTCGGACTTTCAGTAAAATTATCAAGTTTTAAAGTCTGACATTCATGGAGATGTATTTTATGTCTTCCTTCTAAAGTACATCCTCATTCGTGTCAAATTTAAGTAGAATGAAGTAGCAATCGAACCTCTTACCAGCCACTTGACTTCTTTTTTACTTGTCAAACTAAATTGATCTTCTCTTCATGAATCAGGGAATGTGTTACACGCTTCCTACTCCTGATGATCCTTTCCTCGACCGGCGTGATCGAAAACTTCAAATGGACAAGAAGAGAGAAGCTGCCAGAAAAGCAGCATCGTTAGAGCCGGTTTCATTTGTAGAAAAGATAGGCTATAATGGAAAAGAATATCAAGGTGGGGAAGATGCTGGTGATTCCGATGGCGACGTAAATGCTGGCTACGATAAGCAGCTGAAAAGGAAGAGAGGCAAAGAGGCTCCTGCAGACGCGGATGAAGCTGTTTTTCCTTCAAAGAAGAGGAAGGTGGACTCGAATGGTGTTGGCAAGCAGAAACTAGTTGGAAACGGCCACATGTCACTCATAGATTCCAGTGTATCAAATGGTGGAATCCAGCTATCTGTCAAGTCGGTAGATCAGGAACCGACTGGTATCAGACGGACTTCAGAGGGCGAAGATATCAAGGGAGAAGTTACGGATGAAATGGTATTAGCTGTACTCTCAGAGACAGGACTTGTGGGCCCTGACAAGTCTGGGTCTATTAAAGGATCGAAATCTGGGAGCAAGTTTGGAAATCAGGTGGTAGAACAATTTTGGAAAGCTTATAGTCGCGGCGTAGACGTTTTAGCCACCTGCTCTTGCAGCTTGGAGGACCGGGCGCTTGGGTTAGTTGCTCCATCAGCTGCGCATGTGAAAGAGCATCGTGTCAAGCACGGCGCACTTCACCAACCTCTTGTGCTCATCCTTGTCCCGTCCCAAGATCAGGCCTTGCGGGTAAGCAGTACTGTTGAGACCTCAGGATGTTGTGAACACCTGATTGTTTTTTATGTCGTAAGCGATCCTTTCAACCGTCTGGGATTTTCTAACCCAATTTTGTGGTTCCACTTTTCGTTTACATGTGCTTCTGGTGTTCTGTGAAGACGTAACTTGCTGTAGAGGTCAAAAGCCAAATTTCCCTGTTTCGGATACAAACTTCTTGAATCAGTACAAAATATATGGACGGAGTAAAGTTATAGCCAATTCTTAAGTAAGTGATGGAGGAAGTTTATAAGAGCACCTCGGATGGGTCCTGCTCTTGGCTTTCTCATTTTGCTCGTTACTTCAAGATTCGGCTTGAACCCTCGTGCTTCCTTTTAGAGAGAAGACGGATTATTGTATGGTTGCTGTACTACTCCTTTTCCACTTGGCGACAGCGTGAGACTCTCTACATCTGTGACCATGATTGTGAAAGGCATGAAGCTACTTGTTTCCATCTCTTGTGAAATATTACAAAACGTTTGATTATAAAGTTGATACCGGTTTGGAGGTTTCGTGTCAACCGAATGACTGATTAACGTGCACACTGCTAAATAAGTAGATTTTATATGCAGGTGAGGAGTGTGCTTCGACCATTGAAAAAAGCTCTTGGTATCACATCTGTGTGTCTGCATAGTGGAACTAGCCTGGAGCGACAGACTGACGGGTGAGCCCCGTAACCTCGTAATATAGAAGCGCATGCTCTGTGGACGAATCAAGATTATGTATGGCAATGTTCCTCTTATTGTAACTGTTAGTGCTCTTGTTAAAGCTGCACCAGGCATTATATGCAGTAACTTGCTTGTGTCAATGTACATCTTTCATTACGTGGGTTCATTTTCATGTCTCAGCTGTCCCACCCGTTTTTTATTAGCTTATCAACGGATGACTACTTTGTATGTAATGAATCTCGGGACAAAATTTGATAAGAATTATATTATGCAGAGGAATTGAATAACTAGTCTTCCCGCATACGGCTCAAATAAAAAAGAAAAAGTACAGGCTAAATCAACAATCCTTCTTCCGACCTATATGTAACGACTTGTTGATTCTTACTTTTTGTTGATTGATCGACAGTATGTAGTCTTCTTCCTTCTTCAGAGTCGTTATTTGATGGTATGTTTTCACCTAAGAACAATCGTTGCTTTGGGTCGATTGCAGATTGAAATCACTTTCACCCGACGTTCTGGTTGCCACACCCGACCGGCTATGCGAGTTACTTTCAGTACACGCCATCAAACTTTCAAGTATATCTCTACTAGTGAGTCCCTTCCCATATTAGAAATATTTAAAATCTCGGCTATTAGTATGGAAGACTAGTCAATTGCTGTTCTCAACATTTGCAAACTAAAAAGGGATCCTTCGATTTTGAATGACCATTCGAGATCGAAGGAACCCTTTTTAGTCTGCATGGGTTTTTCCTAAGAGCCTGTGGTATCATGTTAGGCGCTCGTTCCTTACACATTCTGATAATTACTGGACAGGTTGTTGATGAATTGTCGGAAATCATTGAGGGAGGCCTTCAAAGTCAAGTTAGTAAAATCAAAGAGTACGTGAGTCGAGGTGCACGCAAGATTGTCCTTAGCAAGGATTATCCAGAAAGAGCGGTAATAATCGCACGGCAGTTGGTCGCGGACCCGATAGCCAGAGTTACCTCAAATAAAAGTCTCGAAAGCTCTAGTGCTTGTATAACTCAAATTGTGTCAGTGTTCACCAATGTGAACAAAAGAATGAGCAAGGTACGTATTACCGTTTTATTACGTTGAAGATCAAGTCATACCCATTTCCTGACGGATACGAATAATTTTGTGCTATTAACGTGGAACTTTTCATGAGTTTTTGGTTTCTTAGAGCAACATGTAATTACCGTAGTGTAGGATATAGACATTAACATGTGTTATATTTTGGCCACAAAGTTATAACTCTCTCTGTGCTACTGTTGCTTGTCTTCTCAGATGCTGAAAATATTACAACAATTCTGGGATAAGCAGGAGAAGAAAAGAAACTGGGGAATTTTGATAGTGGTCGAAAGTGAGGAAACCATTCAAGGCGTTCTTCCTGAATTGAAGAAAATAGGATATTCTTCTGCAAGTCTATCAAACTCTGCGAAGCAGAATATTGATGCAACTGTGAAACAAATTAGGTGTTTGCCCTACCTTCAGTCTCTTCAGCAGTAATCTTGTGTAGAACGTCACTACTACATTTTGTCAACTATATGTGAACGGAGTTTTTATTGGCTGTTTTCAAGTTTTGGAATTTTACCTTATGTACGGTTGGTCATTTTTTGAGTGGGTCGAAATTATCTTACTGTGTAATCTATTTGTTTCACTTAAGCTCTGTCGATATTGCATTTCATACAATCTTCAAACACAGTCAATTAGTTGCCGTATGATTCATTTTGTTCGCTCAAGTCAGGCTACACGTCAACAGTCACATGTGTGACTGTCGACGCTATGTGTTAATCAAGGCGTACACATTGGACATCGTCATATAGATCATTGCTCCTTTTGAATGCTGGATAAAATACATTACTTTGTGTATCTTCCAGCTGACACTTCCTACCTCACATATCTTGATCAATACTTTTTACCTCATGTATTAATTTGATTTGGTGTTGGCGATGATGCAGAGACGGAACTGTCCAGGCGCTTGTCTCTACTGCAGAGTTTATCGACCATATTCCTCTGGAGAACATGATGCTTGTCATCAACTACGGCTTTCCACAGAGCATGAAAGTCTATGAGCAAATTTTGACAGGAATGGCTAGGGAATATGTGGATGGAGTGCTTCACACTTTCTGTACTGCATCTATGGCCTCGTCAGCAGCTCAGCTAGTACAGGTCCTCAAAATGTGCTTGCAAGAAGTTCCCCTTGCATTGAACATGCTAGCAGAAGCTGCCTCTCTTGTGCAACTTGGTCTTGCAAAGTGAGTGGTTTCATATCTCAAATCTGTTCTTTGATAAAGGAGGGACATTGGACAGGCTTTCATGAAGCTAAGATTATACCTGTACCTTCTGACGTTGGATGCCGGGCCAGTTACTTTTCCAAGTTCATCGTCAGTCACTACCCTCCTTATGGTACCATCCGAAAGCTGGCATGATATCAAGTTCTCCTGAGGAGTGGCAATGGATAAGCTGTGGCAGTTCATGTCGCCTTCTTTTTGCTGCAAACAGGACGGTATATCACCTCGAAGATGCCCAATGATCCTGTGGAAAGATGGCATCGTATTAAGCACTGCATGACCATGTCTTCCTACTTTCATAGTGAGAATCTTGCCGTTCGTTGATGCTACAAATCTCTCTCGACGTCCATCAGACAGGACTATCAACGAACGTCGTGAGGGACGTCACTGTGACGGAAACTGATCTGCCGATGCTCCTGAATTGTCCTGCAATTACAGTCGACATTCTACGTCCAGCAGTTGGCCATTATTGTCCTCAGTACTAGTGCAGCACATAATCTTGTCTTTGAAGGATTTGCACTACGTGTTGGGCTGACTATTTGAAGCAAGGTTCTATGAGAACGACGTGTGCTTGCTTCAATGATGGAGAGCCTTTATTCCCTTGCTGGGTCAGGCTTCATTTTCGTGCCTGGTAGGAACTGCTTAAGTATTCTTTTACTCATGTCACCTTTCTCATCCTTTTTCGCATATGAAGGGCCGCAGCTGTCTACTGGGATATGAGATCTTATATCTCCCCAATGTGCCTATATCTTCTCCCTCATGTATTCAGGCGATTCCATTTTTTTTTACTAGAAGTTTGCTGGTGGTGTCGTCATGCTCACACCGTACGAAGCTCTGAATTGTTCGCAACTACATTGCAGGCAGAAGATTATCTGATTGTAATCTGATAATACAAGTAGGTCGGTAGTGCGTTGTCTTAGTCCCTACTTCATTCCAAATTGGAGAAGATGGTAATCAGTAATCAGGATGGGTTGAAACAACTTCTGGCTGTAGGCTTGCAGTCTCCATTGCATAAATTATGCAAAGAATAATTTGGACTTTCAATTCAATTCCTGGTACAGTTCTACACACGCAGATGTCTAGTTAGAATCCAGTATGCCTCCAGAGATGTGGTTGCCACGTACAATGGTGTACAACGTCTGCATTTGTCACAAACTGGAAAAAGTGATTTTCTCTCACCGCTATCCTAATGCTGCGGATAGCAAAATAATCATTTGTTCCTTCATGGTCTACAGACGTGCATTGCACCTACAAAAAATTCAGTGTCTGGATTTGGCCCCTGGAAATCTGCCAATGGAATAAGTATCCGGTGTTCGATCTGGATCGTAGTCGCTGTTTCCCGTGGCAGCAACAGGCGCACTGATCTCGAAACGTCGTCGTACTGTCTAACAATGGGGGAGAATTTTGTAGAGACCGAAGTGTGCAGCTTCGACCAAACTTTGCGCTCGGTGTTCAGACTTACTGCTTGGCAACTGAGAACTAAGCTCTGAATTTTAACTACGCTTCTGCTAATTCTACGCGTGTAGTCCAAAGTGTAAGATATGAATTCTCCCGAAGACATCGTGCAATGCTCGGTGAGCGCTGCCAGGCCTCTTCAACTGTGGGGAAGTGCGATGTTAACCGGATCTGCTCCGAATATCACGAGACTTGCGTCTTCGATGGACTTGAGGATGATTATGGCCCGCTTTTGTCCAGCTGCAGATTCAATACTGGACCCTGCCCAAGACTCTTTGAGCCTAGTCACACGGGGAATCTGTCTCTATGCAGAACATGATTCTAGGCAAAATAATCCTCCAGGCCCATGTATCCAGCGCTCTATTGAAAGACCCCAACATATGCTCACTAGTATGACACTGTGTCTGTACATAATGAACATCCTATTCGAGATTGGACATCTTTAGAGAGAGAAAGATGGCCGTGCAGCGGCTGTAATTTTGATCGTGTTCTACACAATTTTGACAGTAGATTTTGTAATGGGCTTTCAGCGAAAGTGACAAGACTCCAATTCTTTTCTTACATGTCAAAATAATATTGGGTCTTTTTTTTATATATATTTATTATCTAAAGCTGTTTGGTTTATTAGTTTCTTCGAGTTTCTTTCATACATGTACATTTCATTGTCTAAATATGGTAATACTCTAGGTGCAACAGAAATTGACATGAAACTTTTGAATGTAATCTATAGAAATTGACCATTTATTGGAATGGCGTTATTATTTGCATGAAGAGAGTATTGATATATGTTTAAATTGCCAATGTAATGAGTCTACATACTTCACAATATTATAAAGTCTTGGTTTAGATGAGATAATTATTTGAAATGATGAATTTTTTTTTATAAATATGACGATAACAACCAAAGTTATTAAAAATAGAGATAAGTAGAGTTATCATCTCTTTCATTCATAGTATTGGAATTGCATAGGACCATGGATTCAAATTTATTGGGTATGTTTTTTGTCATGTAGTTTTCGGTTTTGCTAAAAATAGCGTCGAGCTTAGGGTTTCAGACCGTATGGTATAGATCAAAGACGGCTCAAAGAACTTCAGTTCTTCGAGTCGAGCCTAGCGCGTTGGGGTAGTGCCCGTGAGCGTCAGACCTGGAGTCTCCGAGTGTGGAGTGGGTTGGGCTTGACTATGTTTGTGACGGTGACGGTTTTGCGAGTAGGGTAAACGACCGACGGGAATTCCAGTGGGGAATCTCATGTACTTTTCACTCAAAGAACTCGATTTTGCGATCAGTGTCATAGTTTCAGGTTCGGTTATTTCCTGTGCGGATTGGTCACGATTTTGTGAGAGTATTTTATAGTCAGGAAGAGCGTAACGAGGACGAGAGCTCGGGGGTAGGAAAGAATTTCAAATTCTGAAATTCTGTTGAATTTATCGTCAGGTTTGAAATCAAGGTTTTCGTCAAATGTCAAATTTGATTTCGTGACATGTCTGGAGATTCGAAGTTAGCTTTGACAGGAGTTGGTTCGTAGTGGAGAGGAGAGGAGCTACGTGTGTGTTGTGTGTGTGTGGGACTGGTGTGGGTTTGTTTGGTCTAGAAGGTAAGTTCGAGAGATTTTGTCCGAAGGTGTGAGCGTGTTCATTGTTCATACCAACTATTGTCAGTAATAGTGCAGCGATTTTGACGACTTTGACGACGGCTAGTGGTGCTTCTTCGTTTGTAGGCTCGTCCGTCGATTGATTGATCGAGCTCTTGGCGATCGTGCTTGCGGGAGAGGAGTGAGGAAGGAAGGAAGGAAAGAGCGTGTGGGATTTGTGACCGCCTGCGCAGCCCATAATGAGTGAGTGGCTCGAGGGACGAGGTGCCTCGAGGTGACGTACAGAGTGTGGAGGCTTAGAAATCCTGTGGGAGGAGGGTCTTGGTGTGCAATTCAGGAGCGGGGGTTCCTGTCTGTTCAGGAACACTTAGTTAGAGCTGGATATTTGTGGCTAAGAGGGTCACTGTCTTTGTACTGGTGCGCGAGGAGGAACAATTTAGGTTTTAGTAGGAGTTCTTGAAACTCACAAGAAAGTTCTCACGCTTGGCTCCTGCCTAATCTACTCGACTTGGGCAAGAGGCTACTACTTTTGTTAACAAGTGCCAAAGCCGTTCAGCCAGGTTGTAGTAAAGACATGGTGCCGAAAGGGAGAGAAGGCGGCACTCTTCAGATTGCTCGAGGAACCGACTAACCAGTTCACACCTGCAGTTAAGTAGGGTTGTAATACTGGACTACAGTAAGTTCCAAAGGTTCCAGATTACGGTACTTACGTGCCTCACAGTAAAGCTTTGTAGAGAATCACCTGTTGTTCAGATTCATGTGAGTGGTAAACCAACATTGTCGAATTTCTCACTAGCCATAGTACCGGTCTGGTCCACCATATACTGAGATTATCATAGCTTCAAGTTGTGACATCCAGTTTTCTGGTGCTGGTGGAGGAGTGTGTATCCTTTTTCCTAGCTTGAGATGGAGGGAGAATACTTTTCCCTGTGATAAGACAGACTGTGATTAAACCACCCTTCGGAGCCGGGTTTGGAAGGCAGATGTTTGGCTAGTTACAGCTAGAGCCAAAATGGCATAGGTGGGAATCTGAAAGAGAAGAATAGCTTTAGATCAAAGTGGTTAAAGGTTTGGATGATGCCATGTTCGAAACTGTAGAGTTTGAGCAAATTTTATAGAAGAATCCAAGGGGAAGAAGTCGCGAAGTAGCTGGAAACCTAATGTAGTGGTGGCTTACCAAGAGACTATGTTCATCGAAATCGCTGGAATACGGGAAAGAGTTCACGAGTCTCAGTTGTAGCTCTTGGTCAGGTTGTTCCACAATTTAGAGCATTGGTGTCGAGTTCTGGAGTATCGATCATACTAGTGTTTGATGGAAGTGGTGTTTTACGGGATGAGAGTGGATCCCAGAATGTAAGTTTAGAAAGCCAAACTTCTAGCTTTCTGGTCATAAGAAAAGGGACCTTGCTGTTAGCTACTCAAGATTGCAGTGACCTGGAGGTAAACTGGGCAATTTGAGTTTTGAGGGAATCACACAAATAGGTTGGAAATACATCTGAAATATATTTCAGATGCCCCTTTGACATACCAGCAATGAATATGGTAGTTTTAGAGGTTAGTTCATTTGGAGTATACTAGAAGTACATATAAGTGACTTCTGTCAATATTCACCTTGCTAGTATTATAGTATATATGGTGAAGAAGTATGTCTCTTCTTGAGTTGCACAAATGATAGTGAATCATTTGTAAGCCTAAATAATAGTGAATCATTTAGGTGTTTTATTTTACAGTTACTGTGAGATCTGAATTCTCAGAATCTCTTAAGGCTTAAGTACACAGAACTACTTTAGAAAGAGTTGATTATATATCAGCCTTCTATTTTTTGTTATTTCTTTCTTGAAAAAAAAAATAGAGAGAGAATTTTTTTTTTAGGGGTTCAGATTTATAAGAAACTCATCTGAAGAGGCCGGAAATTTGCATCCGGTCTCACTTACTATGGAGTCTTCAGTTTAAGATGGAGTGTGACAGTCCAGCGTGAAGATTCTCTACGCGACTTGGTGGATGTGATGTCATTGTAGGCGCTGGAGGCGGAAGGTGACAGGGGCGATGGAGATCGAATTAGGATCGCGATGCAATGCGATGTCTCGTGTGTGTTGTCTTGTTTTGTGTTGTGTTTCCTTTAGACTGGAGAGTCGTTGCTAGCTTTTTGCTTGTGTTTGGATCCTCTTCCGTGTTGCTTCTTGGTTCGCGCCCGTGTAGGGGTGACGCTGATTTCAGGAGTAGTTTTACTCCTTTGTGCTGTCGATAGCGCGGCTGGACTTGATCACCGGCCGGCCTATCTATGTTTCTCTCACGGTGATATTGGAGTGATGACCAGTGGACAGTGAAAGTCTTCTTGCGGTGATGACATGTTAGGTTGCCCATACCCCTTAGGTAGTAGGGCTAGAGTAGCTTAGTGTGACACGACGTCAGGTGTGGACAGGGTTATTGGGCGGAGATCTGGCAGTGGTGCCAGTTGAGTTTTCGTCATCACGGAGCTGTCTAGTGGTCCTGTTGAGGACCGCGGTGGATTTATGCGGAGTGGGTTGAGGTATCGGCTACCTACACCTATCTTGTCAGTTGTTGCGGAGGAGGATCAGAGTGTTGTAGACATAGAGTCTTTGGTGGTGATATCGTCGAGTGTTTCAACCCCATTGATTTGGGACATGGACGGGATGTACGGGGCTGTGAAGGCCCCTCGACGTTACTCTGGTGCAGTGGGCACCATCGAGCTCGATGATTTTATTCAGGAGTTCGACACGTGGTGTGAAATGCAGTTTTTGCGTAACCCCACGTTGTTTACACCCTTCTTTGCATGGAAGTGGTTATTTCAGCATTTGGAGAGGCCTCCCATGAACTATTATCATGAGTTTGGGAGAGATTATGCTGCAGAGATTGATGCATGGAGACGTCAATGGTCTCCGAACTACTTATCCATTACCCAAGGTAGTGTGGGTACTAGTGGAGGTGCAAGTATCGGCATCAGTGGAAGTGCGAGTACTAGCATCAGCGAGGGTACCAGTGGAGCAGTTGGCGCAACTGGTACCAATATCAGCAGCGGTACTGTGAGCATTGCTGGTGGCAGCACGAGGGAAGATGCTAGTGGCGTACCTTAGTTTAACCCCATTCCTGAGTTCTTCCAGAGGTTGAGGAAGAATCTATCAGGGGGTGAAGACAGAGAAGTTGAGGAGTCTCTAGGAGTTCAAGCGGAAGACTAGTGAGAGTCTTCGTGAGGCATACACTCGTATGCGACGGCTGATCTTGGTTACTCATGGTGTGACTAAGGCACAGACTGTCCAATATTGGTATCGGATTCTGGACAGAGAGTTGCGGAGAAGAGTTCGTGATGCTACTCTCATGAGCGACGCATCATCCACATTAGCCCATGTGTTTGCTCTTTCTGAGAAGATTGAGCTTAACATGGTGGAGGAGAGGGTGGTGACGTCTACATTTGCGAGGGACACGACCACTACCTTGCAAATCCCACATAGCACAGCACAGTCTCGTCCCATGGGTGGTGGTAGTGGGAGTCGTGGAATTCATACACGACATCCTTCAGATCACAGAGAGCCTAGTGCGCGACCACCACTACCTTCATTTTCTGGCCAGCCACAGGGACCTTCATGTTGGACATGCAGAGGTGGTCCTATGAGGAAGGATTGTCCTTAGGAGAGAGAGGTACAAATTTCACAGGCTTGGCCACAGCCGGCACAGGTGACCTGTGATCATTGTCATCGACCGGGTCACCTCCAAGAGCGTTGTTTTGACCTTCATCATGAGTTGAGATCTGGAGGTAAAGGTCGTGGCGATGATGCTTCATGAGGCCGAGGTGGTCGAGGCGGTAGAGGTACCGGTGCCATTGAGCGTAATGCAGCGAGTGCTACTTCAGCCACAGAGAGCGCTATGGCTGCCGGGATCGAGCAGTTAGAGCAGAGGCTTGCTGCTATGGCTGATCTGGGGGTGAGCACTTTCACGTCTTACGAGGGAGAGGATTTTTCCTATTTGGCGAGTGCCGCACAGGTTGAGGCATCAGTTGCAATGACCAGAGGCGGTGCTCGCACTTCAGAGCCACGTGGTGCGACTGTGGAGTTTGACCCTTAGAAGGGTGAGGGTGGACGTCAGTCTAGACTTCCACTGTCCTTTTTGTTGTCGGAGGTGGGTAGCTGTTCATCTATGAGACCTGCACCGCTTAGTGATACTAGAGTGGGAACTGAGGTTCTTACATCATCTGTTGTGGACGCAGACGTGCCATCTAGTGCAGTGATGCGGATGGCCACTTCAGTCTTGCGATCTCCATTGTTTTCAGCCACGGAGTTGATGGACTATAGTATTGATTTGGCTCGAGTATTTCGGGTAGTAGCCACGTCGTGTGAGCGTGGGGGAGTCACTGCTACGAGTGCCGAGATACGTGAGGATACAGTTGAGAACCCATCATCAACGTCTACATTATTCGAGAAGACGACTTGGCTGGGGGTAGCGGCGAGGATGGAGTCCTTACCAGCTCGACCAGCCATTGATCGCGAGAGGATCGTCCCTGATGTATGTATGGTGGACAATCGAAGTGGTCTTTTCGGTTAGTGAGTTCTACTAGACAAGTGTATGTTCCAGCCAGAGTTTTGCAAGATTCTAGTGCACAACCCTTGATGTTGGGCAAGGCTGCATGCATTAGTTTGGGTATTCGGAGGTCAGAGTTGGAACCTTGCCCATTCTAGATCCAGACATCCCTTGGTGGCGCTAGCGATAGGTTTAACTTTATGACTAGGAAGAGCATAACGGTGCAGTTGAGGCATGATCACCCTCATGATAGCTCGCAGTTTGGAGTTCGTGCGGTGGTTACATCAGCAGAGTCATATGATGTGTTTGTTGGTGGAGCTGTGTTATATCCGATGGGTTTTTCGGATGGACTATTGGACGGAGACAACTGCCTATCGTCCTGGTTGACAGTCTAGCGGTGGACGTCTGAGCGAGCTACCAGTGAGATTTATTTCTCGGGATCGACCTCTTGGATCTTCATATGCGGTCTTAGCATCTGTTGCGGGTTTCAGCGGAGTGCTTACTTGGCCTGATGACTTGTTAGAGGGGAACATGTCTGCCGACGATACCTTAGTCTATGAGGATGTGGAGGAGGTTGTGAGTTTCACAGCGGCGATGACTTCATCCTTAGATGTTCCACTGTAGAGTTCTTGTCAGAAACTACAGTTGGAGGCTAATAGGTTGGTGGAGAAGGCTTGGAGTGAAGACTCTTTACGAGCAAAGCCAGAGAAGGCTTCAGCTGATCGGCTAGTTGGTGATTCTAGCGCATTTTCTTCATTGGTTACTACACCTATTGCATGGAAGTATTCCCCAAAGGGTGTTTGTTTGCTGGATCTTTTTGGTGGGATCAGCACTGGTTTGGCTGCAGTGTTGCAGTCAGGTATTCTCGTACGGAGATACTTGTATGTGGAGAAGGACGAGACTGCATGTCGAGTTTCTTCACGACATGTTGCACAGTTGATGCAACGATTTCCTTCGTTGTTGCCGCGATCAATTGTTCGAGGATACCAGAAGGCGTTGCCTTCAAACATTTTGTTGTTGGGGACGCCGGATCTTGATCGAGTTGGCCATATTGATATGGTGATTGCGGGCTGGCCATGTTAGGGACACACACACGCTGGACATGGAACAGGATTGCATGATCCCAGATCTCGGATGTTTTTGGAGATGATGTGAGTGTTACGTCATCTCCAGGTGCATCAGACACATTCTTCAGCATACATTTTGGAGAACGTACCATTGTTGGGTGACACTCGGGTTCCAAAAACCTGAAAATTTCCACAATCCTCGATGAGCTTAATCATGCATAATTTCACACAAATCCGCAGCCAATTTGCCCGGGGCAACACGTATACTTGGACCACCACAATATCGGAGTACTTACATTGCTAATCAGAATCATCACCTTGCCAAGAAAATAGGTTCAAGGATTTCTTGTTCACTGACGATCTGCTCGTGCAGTTCTAAGTGATAAGCACAATTCTCGACTGATATAAACAATATGCGTAGGTCGATGGGATAGGACGCAATATGTGAATTATGGCGTTAATATGCAAATTCCATGTGCTTGATTGAACTCACTTTAAGTTGCTCGTCCGAATAACTCCCTGCGGTGCTTTCTCTTCGGGGCCAGTGTATAGATGGCTCTGGTCCGTTGGAGTGGAGAGCTTGTGGTTTCCCAGAGTTGTGATGAAGACTCTAGCCACAGGAGTGAATGGACTGCCTCTGGGAACTCTGTACCTGAAGAGCCTCCGTGCACTTACGGGCAAGACAAGAGCTGCACCCATGACTATGGCCAATATGGCATAGCCCCATTTCCAGCCCTTGTACTCTTGAATCCATATCACAAGAGTCGAGGCGAACAGTGAGCCCATCTTTACGGAGCCGAAGAACACATTGAAGTAATGAGGCAAACTTTTCGCCTCCTTCGGGTACTCGAAATCGAATTGATCTGCTCCGAATGCTGATACACAAGCTTTGATGCCCCCAGTCCCGATCGCTATGAGGTAAAGGCTCACGTAGATGGTTGACAAGCTCGATCCATGTGCAGCCCGGCTATCCGATCCGACGATCAGATACTGGCTTGAAACATAATCCTCAAAAATGGTCTAGAGATGTGATTCAAATCTGGAGTGATTTGATTCACAGCTCTAGGTCATTTCCATCAACTGTGAACTGCCAGGAACTGCTGTGATTCCATCAAGAACTGTGATACCGAGGAAGCAAGCCTGAGATGGAATGGATTTGATGGATCGATCGGGAGGAGTAAGCGAGGGTTGGACTCGGCTCCGGACTGATCTGTCGCAGGAATGACGAAAAGTCAAAAGATTCAAGGTTTTATATTGTCTTCGCCAGGCAGTCCCTTGTAACCCACAATCCCAGAAATTTGAAATTTGAATGGTTTCGCGCGGAAGGCGCCGATTGTGGATCCTTGGGTTGCTTTCAATACCATCCTCATCATTGAGCTGGAGAAGCATAGCAGCGACTCGAATGTAGCTTTAAATTCAAAGTCTAATTGTATAGAAATTTGAATGGTTTTGCGCGGAAGGCGCCGATCGTGGATTCCTGGATTGCTTTCAATACCATCCGCATCATCGAGCTAGAGAAGCAGAGCAGCGGCTCGAAATGTAGTTTAAAATTTGAAGTCTAACCGTATAGAAATTTGAAAGGTTTCGCACTGGATTCGCCGATCGTGGATTCCTAGGCTGCTTTCAATACCATCCGCATCATCAAGCTAGAGAAACAGAGCAGCGGCTCGAAATGTAGCTTTAAATTTGAAGTCTAAGTGTATAGAAATGCAAATGGGATTGGCGCTGGACTCGGGCAAGAGCGAGTAATATAGCATTGAAGAAGATATTGAATAGGTCTAATAAATTTTGTAGAGCCAGAGTACAACGCAATAGACACATTGGTTGATATTCTCAGAAAGAGAATATCAACATGTCAAAGAATAGGTTAACCCTCAACCTCTTTAGTAATGTGCTTTCCACGTTTATTTTAGATAAAGAGCAATAAATGTAACTTCCAATTGGAATTGGAATTACATTGAATTACACTAAACTCAGTTGATGGCGAGTGTACATCAGATCCGAGCATGGATTGGATCAGCAGTACTGCTGCATGTTGCGGGGGTTGAATCACGTGCTCATCGTGCACGTTTATGATGTACTAACCTTTTGCCACGAGAGATACTACGTCATGCCTATGATTCTGTGTAGCGTGATCCTACACTCACCGTTGACAGTATCTTGGATGTTTCCCAACACTCTCAGGTAGTGAGAGTTGCTGACAGGTCACCTATGACGTTGGTCAACCGCGTAAATCAGCCTCGGATGACTTTACCTACATTTGTCAGTTATCCGGCATCACATGCATATCGTGATGGTGGACTTGGACTACTGTGGGACAGTACAGTACATCAGTTGGTGGAGCCCAACGCTGATGAGAGAGAGCGTGCGATGGGATTTATGACTGGTGTGACCGCAGCTGCTTCAGTTGAATAGGCTTCGCGTCGTCAGGTTTTGGGTCAAGCTATGGACCTGAACTGCTTGACGTGGATTGTGAGCTTGGGTTTGGCGGAGCAACGCCGTTTGCGCGTTGATTTGATGGTTAGTACACCACTTGTTAGCTCATTGCCTATCGGGACGGTAGTGGCAATGGCCGGGGGCGACAGGCGAGATATTCGTCATCCTTGGAATTCATGGGACGTGACGAGAGGACTTGCTAGAGTTGCACCCCATGCAGTTGGAGAGGATTTTCATGTGGAGGTGGCTACGAAGAACCCTTCTTTGCAGGATGTAGTGTAGCAACCATTGACAGTGTCGCCTCCCTCTCGTGTGTCTATGGAGGAGAAATGGAAGCCATTGATTGGTTCCCAGATCACAAGAGGAGAGAGACGACGATTGTCACAATTCCTACGAAACTATAATAGTTGTTTTGCCTTCAGTATGAAGGAGTTGGGTGCGTTGATTGGACCCGGTATACGGATAGAATTGGCTAGTGATACGCCAATCTTCCGTCGTCCTTATCGATACAGTGAGATGGAGAGGGATTTGATTCGAAGTAGGACGTTGGACCTACTGGAGGCTGGACTAGTGGAGTTATCACATGGTGAATATGCGTCTGCCACTGTCATGCCGGTGAAGAAGGATGTACATGACAACTACACGGATAGGCGCATGTGTGGAGACTACTGTCCTTTCAATAGGCAGACGAATTCCGATAAGTATGCCATGCCTACACCTTAGTAGATCTTCGATGTGGTGAGACATGCGAGGAACTTTAGTACTTTGGATCTTCGGGCAGAATACCATCAGTTGCCAATTCGGGAGGAGTACAAGACCAAGACAACTTTCTGAAGCGTCAACTTCCACGGCAAAGATTGTTTGTATAAGTGGCGATTCTTATTCTTTGGGTTGAAGAATGCACCTGCCGAATTTAAGAGGCTTATGGACAGAATCCTAGCGAGGTTGGATTTTGTAAGATGTTACATTGATGATATCTTGGTGTTTAGTGACACTTTGGAGCAACACCAGATACATTTGCAGATTGTGTTTGAGATGTTGAGGGCTCATGGTTTGACGTTACATCCTGGGAAGTGTAAGTTTTTCCAGGAGAAGGTTGTGTACTTGGGTCATGTGATATACCCAAGTGGTTTAGGAGTTAAGCTATTGCACACAGCCCTCGTCCCATGGATGTGAGTAGAGTTCGTGCATTCATGGGTTTGGCGAACTACTACCGGAGGTATGTGAAGGGGTTTAGTGCTATAGCCAAGCCTTTGAACAAGTTGCTGAAGTTAGATCAAAAGTGGCAATGGGGAGATGAGCAAGAGAGAGCTTTTGTTGAGCTCAAGGCCAGGTTGGTGGCTGCTCTTATCTTGAGTAGACCTATCAGAGGTCGTCCATACCAGTTGCACACTGATTGGAGTATGTTGGGACTTGGAGCGGTGTTGACGCAGCGTGATGATGAGGGCAAGGAGTTTGTGGTTTCGTACGCTAGTCGTTCGAACAACGCAGCGGAGTCGCGGTATAGTTCGTACGAGGGAGAGTGCTTGGCAGCGGTGTGGGCTATGGCACACTTCATGTGTTACTTGTTTGGTACGCAGTTCACCCTTGTTATTGATCATGAGCCGCTCAAGTGGTTGATGGAGTCCGACAAGCTTAGAGGGAAGCTTGCACGGTGGGCTCTCATCTTACAGGAGTACGACTTTCAGGTAGTGCATAGACCTGAAGTTGCGAACCTGGATGCCGATGGTTTAAGTCCAAATCCATGCACTAGCCAGGAGGATGACTCTGGAGCTAGATGGCATGGTGAGGTTGACGAGGAGATGATGTCTGGTTGGCATGCATCTGCCTTCATGTGTTGGTTACGTGGAAACTCCAGCAGAGAGTATCATCTGACATCTTACTCTAGTAAGAGAATAGATGGTCGATCTTCAGATCCTGAGGTTGAGGATGGTGGTGTGGATCAGCGTGATGTTCACGATGATGCATTGGTGTTGGAGTTCCTACGGACCAGCATGGTGCCAGGCATAGTGGCTGCCAAGGAGCGAGATCGTGTTCTCCAATGGGCGAAGAGATTCCGAGGGATCACATGTTCTCCGAGTCTGGGAGGACGGTAGGGTACGAGTAGTACCACATCCAGCTCAGAGAGCACGCATTGTGAGGCATGCTCATGAGGAGTTGGGACATTTTGGAGTGAAGCGTACATACAGCTTACTCCTTGATCAGTATTGGTGGCGTGGTATGCATACTCAGGTACAGCAGTTGGTATCACGTTGCATAGTTTGTGATCAGATGAGGGCATCGTTCAATGCCTCGACACCAGAGTTACATCCATTACCCATCATGGGGTTGGGTTACCGTTGGAGTTTGGACTTTGCTGGACCACTACCTTTGACTGTACGACATCATTAGTATGTGTTGATCATGATAGAGCATTTCTCCAAGTGGATTGAGTTGGTGGCATTACCTGACAAGGCAAGTGAGGAAGTAGCTTCATACGCTTTCCTTGACAGGGTGCTTAGTCACTATGATGCACCAGCTGAGGTGTTGACCAATCGAGGGACGAAGTTTCAGGTCTTGTGTGACAAGGCGCTGATTGATCACCAGACCACGTCGCGAGATCATCAAGAGGCGGATGGTTTAGATGAACGTGTTGTACAGACGGTGAAGAGGGCGTTGCGCAAGTATGGCCTCCAGAAAGGTCATATTGGGAACTGGAATATTCAGTTACCTTGGTTGGCCATGGGATATCGGTTCAATCAGCAGGCATCCTTGGCTTCCTTCTCACCATATTTTCTATTGTACGACCGAGATCCAGACTTGCCAACATGGATTTGTCGTGAATCTAGCGAGGTGGTGAACCTTGATGACCCGAATATGTGGGTGAAAGTATGTTCTCAGCGTGCAGAGCTCTTTCAGAGAGTTATGCCTGCAGCGTTTGAGAATCTTGCGATTGCTCAACATAGAGATACGTTTCGATATGCAACCATTCGGGGAGGAGGTTATCGACCATCGATTCGTAGATTCCATGTGGGAGACTACGTGTATCTACAGCAGACTGCACCGACGACATTGGATGTGACGGCGGAACGCACAATCTTGCGAGTGCGGGAGGTGTTACCTTCTGGAGTTCTCCTGTTGGAGGGTCGTGACGGTGTTGTTTGGAAGTATCATGTGCGCAATTGTGCGCCATGCCACCTCCCAAACGTAGATGGCACTATGGATCTTAGCTTAGCAATAGTATGTGCTGGCTTCAGGTGCATGCTGTGTGGGTCAGCTGGTCAGGCGGCCCGTATGTTGGTGTGTGATAGGTGCTCTAGGGGATGGCACATGTCGTGCCTAACTTTGCATATCGATGTTATTCCGACTGGACGATGGGTTTGTTCTCGATGTACTTCAAAGGGGTAGATGACTTGATCTTCACATGTTATGAATTGCAGATAGGCGACTAACAATGGGGCGACATAGCACCCGGCCTACTGGTTCGCGCACCCACGAAGGTGTATAGCATGTAGTTGTAGATAGGACTAACTGGGAGTCAGAGGGACCTGACTGCCAGCTAGGGGGGCGAGTTGTGATATTCGAGTGTGTACTCTCTCGCGCCTTATATGTGTGTATGTGTGCGTATGTGTATGTGAGTAGCATGTCAACGATGTAGGATGTATGGCAATACGTATTCGCACGACAACTGTCATGTAGTTTTTGGTTTTGCTAAAAATAGTGTTGAGCCTAGGGTTTCAGGTCGTAGGGTATAGATAAGAGACGGCCTGAAGAACGTAAGTTCTTCGGGCCTAACGCGTTGGAGTAGTGCCCGTGAGCGTCAGACCTAAAGTCAGGAGTGGGTTGGGCTTGACTATGTTTGTGACGGTGACGGTTTTGCCAGTAGGGTAAACGACCGACGAGAATTCTAGTGGGGAATCTCCCAAACTTTTCAGTTGTGACATTCGAGTGTGTACTCTCTCATGCCTTATATGTGTGTATGTGTATGTGAGTAGCATGTCAGCGATGTAGGATGTATAGCAATACGTATTCGCACGACATTTTCTTTGTCTGTAATGTGAGCATCTATTAATATTTAAATATTTATTGGATTGGAGGTTGCTCGAGCTAAGCCCTTGGCGTATTTTTTCGCGTATCCAAGTTCCAAGGCTTTAGTTATTAAGTCCTTTATGGGAGCTATTAGTTGTGGACGAGATCAGAGTCTTATTTGTTTGACATTGGAGACCTTGCTTAAGATTTCCACACTTCCGGTGCGGTAATATATTACTAATGCGCCTAAGTATTTGGCCATCTCGGACTTTGCGTGTAAGATTTTACTTTTCTTTTCGTTTATGTCCAACTTCAGTTCTTCCTGCAGGAAGTTTTGCACGGCTTTTCTAATATCTAGGGCATCTTGTTTGCTGCCTATAACACCTAAAATTATGTTATCCGCCTACCGGAGGTACTTAAGTCTTTTTAATCCTTCTTTCTCAGCCATTTCTAGAAGCGTCCTTCCGCCCAAAGGGCACGAAACTTTAGGGTTTTGAAAAAAAAAAAATTTCAAAAAAATATTATTTTTTTACTAAAATAGATTTTTTTTTGTTGTTCGAAGTTTATCCACTTTAGGTGTTTGATGTTTTTGATGGCCTGCTCTAATTCTGTATAATACTTGAAGAAGGCTTTGTCCATTGAATGGATATTAAGCCTTTTCTTATATTCCGCCGACGCGGGGCGCATATTCTCTACATTGTAGTTGGGTATGAGTATGTCTTCGACATAACAATCCAAGTTATGTAGGAAGATTTCGGAGGTTGGAAGTGTTGAAACACCTCTCGAACCTTATGTAGATACCATTTTACATGGTTTGACGGGCAGTTTGTACAGGGCCCGAGTACTCCGCGGCATGCTAATCCGCGATTACTAGCGATTCCAACTTCATGTTTTCGAGTTGCAGAGAACAATCCGAACTTAGGCAATCTTTCTGGATTCGCTTCACCTTACAGCATTGCTTCCAATTGTAATTGCCATTGTAGCACGTGTGTAGCCCAGCCCATAAGGGCCATGCGGACTTGACGTCCTTTTCTTATACCAATAATAATATACTTTTCCTAAAGGTTATTAGTTGCACCAAGTATATCGCACTTTGATGGGAGCTGCCGAGGGATACAATGAGATCCCCATGAGAAACCTGAGGGTGACAGAACCAGTGAACGTAGTACTGGTGACAGCAGTACTACTGCTTAATCCGGAGGCAACGATACAAAAAGGATGCCTCGCTCATCTTCTGGCCTTCCTCTCCACAGGAAAACAACCTTACGGCGAGGTACATTGGCTTCTCGACTACATCGTGAGGAAAGCTGAGGGGCTTGGTAGCCCTTCTCCTTTGAGTTGGGGTACATCCCGGACAGGGGCTGACGTCGCGGCCCGTGGGGCTGCGACGTCTCCTATGGTGGAGTCTTTGCCAATCTACGGGATTGGCTAGGCTTACCCGTGGCTGCTGAAATGCTGGCCGCGAAGACAAGTTTTTTTCGATTCGATAATCCGGCGAGACAAAATCACAGCGTTTGATTCTTTCAAAGCCTTTTTACTTTTACCTTTGGTCGGCTGAGGGAGAAGGTGCGCAGCAATTGACCAGAGGAAGAGGGCTTGTAGAAAGAAGGGGCGAGTTTCCGAAGGACCCAGAGGTCGGATGTTACTTAAGATCTTATAAAATTATCAAACTTCATCTGCTACCATAGCTTAAACACAAAAAATAAACAAATTAGTAACATTTTATATTTAATACATATCATGAATAAATTTAGAGATAATAATACAAACTATAAATTTCCAGATGCATCGTAATCAATGTGCAATATATAAATGTATAAATGTATATTGTACATCGAGTGTTATATATTTATATTTAATCTATAATATGCAAGAACTGGTATGTTTTGACTTATACACATGAATTGATATGTATCATTATTTCCAACTTTAGAATTTTTGAAAATATGTAAGTGTGAACGTTTTACTAACATTTGTATAAATATAATTTAAAAACCTCAGATTTATTTTAAAAATTTTCCTTTTATTTAATTCCTTCTCAAAAGGAATTAAATAAAAGGATTTTCTAAATTACTGTAAATCACTATCCAAACTCTAATATCAAGGTTTTTACACTTCTTATCACATTTTATTTATTGAAGATTATACTTAAGAATGGGCTGAACAATGGATTCCTTGTACGAACAATCTAGAAAAAATTCTTGATGATATTGAATGTGTAATCTAATTATGATTGCATAAAGTTGGAGAAATTAAAATTCCATGTAATGTTTATAACTGAAGGTGGTGAAGCATAAATCATATGCTAAAATCATCTCTTGAAGGAAGATTGGAGGAAAATTAATGTCTGTATAAAGTTTTGATTTTTAATATGAACTTGACTTCATTTCATTCTTATTATAAGAGCATTGCATCTGCACATAGATGGGGGTTGCATTTCTTACCAAAATTTGCTTTCAAATGTCTGCTCCGCCGTCTCCTCTACAAGTAACAAACCACCCGTCTTTCCTGAGTCAAGTAACATGTTCTTATACCTCGAGATCCTCAGGGTTTAAGGGGAGGTGCCGGGGGGTTTAAGAGCGAGCTGGTAACAGATAAGGTTCGGCTCTCAATTTTGCTCCCGTTTTGCTTTTCAGAGCTCGGTAAGGGTGCTCGAGCCTGCGGATTCCATTCGTCAAATTCTCGAATCGCTCTTTGAATGTCATTCTGCTGCTTCGAGTCGGGAAGAATTGTTGACTCATTCTGGTTCATGGCACCGGTCGATTTATGAGTCCATCGACATCCTTGAATTCTGACTTCACCTTGCCACGGAACGCTGTGTAGGCAGAAATGGCGCTTTTGGAGGCCATTAGCTGCCTCGGGGCAGCAGGAACAGCGGGAACGAGGCAAGCTGTGAGCTTGCAGGTGTCTCGAGGAGGAAGAAACGCAAGGCTTAATGTATCTTCGAAGCAGAGTGGGCTTGGAACTTGGAGAGTATCTGCAGGAATTGATAGTTCGAGAAGAAAAGTATCTGGAATTGTAGTTAGCGCAGGCATTCGGGAAAGCGGAACAAGGTTCTGGAAGGCCAGGTTCAGGGAGGACGCTAGGAGGTGCACCCGTATTCGGGCATCTCAGCCACCCTCGGATGTTATCATTCCTACGATTGTTGATGATGAGGAAGAGGAAAACGAAGACGGAGAAAGTGAAGAGGAAGCCAGATTGCGCAATTGGACCGAAAGGGGATGGGCTCCGTGGGAAGAGCTGCTCACTCCGGAGGCACAATTCGCTGTAGACAGTTTGGCTGACGGTGAAGAAGAGGCTGCCGTATCTTGGGAAGCTTTTAAGAAGCTGAATCCGAAAATGGAAACTGATAGAAGGCAGAAGGAGGCGGATGATGCTGCTAAGAAAGATAGGGATGAACAGAAGAAGGAAGTTAAGTTTGAAGAAACAATGTGGAATCAGCCTTTCGTGTTCAGACTAACTCCTCCTCGAGATTGGCCTCCTCCAGGGTGGCAGGTTGACGCAAAGGAACTTGCGTATATCAGAGAATCTTTCTCTCTTGAGAATCATATTATCAAACCGGAAGATTTGGACGAGGAAAATGTAGTGCAGGAGGGGGATCCGCATGTTCCCAGATGGGAGATGTTTCTAAAACAATACAACGAGTGGGTTGAAGCAAACAAGGATGCACTCGAGGAGGAAGCAATTGAGGTTCGTCAGGCCTCCAAGCTCTTTGTAAATTTAGAACAAGAGAAAGTTTGATATTCGTTTCAAGATTCTGTAGGCTTCCGTTTATGCAGAATGATTCTACGGATGATCTTGCATGCCTGTGAATCGCTTCAACCTTTGACTAACGCAGCGCTGAAAGCTGTTTTCTTCGCTCATAGATGGATCATGAATACTACCCCGGCAGGAGGAAGACTGGAGACGATTATGAAGATGGCATGGTGTGTAATTTATTTTGTGTGCAGCATGCTGCAACAGTATCGTATACGTAGGTGTCAGATGTTGGTGTTTCTAAGATGCAAATTTCATTATATTATATATTCCAAAGACAAAAGATAATTACCTTCATATTCGAGATATATCCATACCTTTGCTTCTTCACATTTGTATTGTTAAAATTTGATTTTCCTTGTAGGAATCTAGGTGATACAGCTGAATGGATCTTTTTCTCCTCAACTTACACTGTCCGTCGTGCTTTGTTCTGGTTTAACCATTCCAGTATGAGTTACCTTTCATCTATCCCGGCCAGCATTATTGGGGAGTTGTTACCAGTATCCATCTATACGAGGGTGCTTTTGTGTATTTCGGAGGCGTGCATGACGGGTGAGTCTCGGTCATGTTTCTTGTTCTCAAAGGTGTCTGATGCTCTACACTCGTTTCTTATTTTCGTGCTCATGTCGAGTTAACACTTCGATAGATCATATACATATTACATTTTGAAATGTTCTGATACAGCATTGTTTTGGAGAGGGGAGGAATTCATTGAACTTTCTGAATCTCTCACCGTTATAGAAAGGAACTCAGATGAGCTTCAAAGTTTCTCTGCTGACTGAGAGGGATAAACTTGTGTTCCGACAGGTGGGTTCCCATAATGGACAACGACTGGTATGAAATTCGGAAGCACATTAGAGTCGGTATGTCGGTCCAGGTTGAAGTTGTGGTGAGTGGCTTTGAACTTTATCCAAGACTGTGACTGCCCTTGCTATCTTCAGTCAACTATTTGGTGATTTATAAGCGACCTATGTTTTGTATTTGGTCAAGACGTCTTTAACCACCCTCACCTCTGCTTAATTTTTTTTTGTGTTTGTCAGGCGAAAAGGGACCCATATCGTTTTCGATTTCCCGTCGAGATGCGCTTCGTTGATCCAAATATCGACGATCTAATGTACGTAGGAAACTAGAGTGGTGTTTTGAAGACTCCCTGCTCGATTTCTTGTGGAAATTTGATCTTTGCTGCAGGAATGGAGTGTGTTGAACTCCTCTTGAGCTGATAAATATTTTCTACCTTGTTATTACAGATTTAGAAGGTTCGAGTATCCTCCAATCTTTGGCAGAAAAGGGGATGACAATTTAGACGAAGTCGCGGTAATATACACTAGACGACACGACCTGCTGAATTATAGACACGCATAGGACTAATGCAATGGTAATCTGCTCAAAACATCTAGAATGTGCGAAACGCTACACAGGTTCGACAGCTTTATACACGGTAATTCTAACGTCACTATTGACATGTACCCCAGAGAGAAGCCGGAAGGCCTTACTTTCCAAAGCTGCGTCCAGAGGTTGATCCTGACGAGGACGAGGAGGATGTAAACTTAGCTCCGGTTCATCCCTTTGTGTCAAGAGTGAGTTTTCCATCTCACTTCAAACGTCTTGTCTGATCCACGAGCCTAGTTTGAAGCATACATAAGAGAGTTCCCGGCTAGAGTATGGCTATTCTATTGTTGATACCTTTCCATTACCGGACGTCGACAGGTGTGGCAAATACATGAAGCAGAACAGATGACTTTGGATGACGAAGAAGGTATTGATGATGATGATGGTCAAGAGTATGAAGAGTGGGCCGTAGAAGATGATGATCCAGAAGGAGAGTGGGCTACGGAGCCTGGGATCCTTCACGAGTCCGATGAAGATTTTGAGGTTCCAACAATTGTTCTGGTAGGCAACACTCTCAGTACACTTCATGCTTTCACTACTGATTATTAGTTCTATGCTATCTACATATGTACGAGCTCCGCACTTCTATATTTCACCTAGAAGGTAATTTTCAATGTGTCATTGATCTTTATTATATGGATATAGCACCTTGAAACAGTTCTTGTACTGATCGAAAACATCTGTTACTGCTGGTTCAACTGATGAGTACAGCACATCGAAGACAAGTTCATGAATCTCGAAGATGCCCGTGCTGAAAGACAGGTACCGTTTCCGTTCCTTATATTTATTACATGACCATCAATTTATCTGTAGAAGCGATACTATGTAAGTTAGGCGTGTACTGTCCCGACTTCCTATCTGGCTGGATTGTATTCATAGCACGATACTGTAAGTTCAAAATGAAGAGCATGGTCATGTTATTCACTAAGTAGTGTGAAGGAGGTTTCTTTGATCCTTTTTGTAGATATTGATTCATGTCTCTTTCGCAGGCTTTGAAAGTTCTGGCCATGGAGGCTGAGGCAAGAGGAGAGGAATTTGTACAGCCGGAGTCTCGATTTGACAGGAGGGTGAAACAACTCAACGATATGCACCAGGAGCGGTGGGATCAGGAGAGAGAGGCTTTGATACGCGACAGAGCATGGTAAGTGGCGCTAGCTTAACATAATTACTGACTATCCGCTTCATGGAGGATCCTCGTCGGTCTGTGAGGACGCGACAGTTTTAAGTTTTGATGCTTATGGACACCTACTTGCCTCGTTCTGTCTCAGCCGGTTGCAAGCAGGTTTGCCTTTAGAAGAGCCCGGACGATATGCTGACAAGTCTTTCTGGGGGAAGAATCCTTACGACCCACGAGAGCCACAATGGCGACATGATTACTGGGGCGATCCCGAGAAACTCAAGGAAGAGTTCAGAAAGGATAGAGAGCCTCGAGTCAGGAGTGTGGATGAGGCCGTTGTTGAAGAGGACGAGGATGACCTGTTGGATGTTATCGCCGGAGATGCAACTATTCTTGCTGAGGAAGGAGTAGACGGAGACGACGAGGGATTCGTGAATCAGATCGGCTCTCCTGAGGGTGATCAGAGAGTCGAATATGGGGACAAAGAAGACAGAGGAGCAGTAAATGGAACTGCCACAAAGAGGATAGACGCTGTACGAGAGATCTTTGATGTCGAAGAGGTTTGCTTTCTATCTGAATCGTATCTCCTCTTGATGTTGCTTGCATATTGATTTTTTAATCGCCATTTAGCTGCTTGGTGACGCCAGTTTACCTTCATGTGAGTTTAGAGGCAATGAAAAAAGCAACTTTCTTTCGCTGGGGGTCTAGTAGAAGTAAAGCACGATACTTTGATCATGCAGGGTGACTGGAATTTTGTGGAAGATTCCGAGGGTGAAGGAGATAAAGCACCTGGTGATGAGAATACTACGAAATAATAGAACAGGTGCAATATTCCCTTTCCTTTTCCTTCCCTTTTTTAAAACATATTAAATTTCTTCTTCTTTCTTAGTTTTATATCGTCGATTATTGACGTAAATTGAACTGAAAAAAAGGCTGGTGGAAACCAGTTCTTTTTGTCCTATCATGTTTTTTAGGTTGTTATAGTAGGGGCGTCATTGTTCATCGTTCTAGTGCTCTAGGCACTAGCTAGGAGAAGGTATTTAGGATCTTTTTCCTGGTGAGTGGATGAATGACTTGTTATGTGTTTTCCAGCCTTTTGACCCTTTGGGTCCCACGGGCTTGATCTATTTACCATTTGCCATTTACTAGTCTAGCTTACATTGACCTCAAGTGGAGTACTTTGAGCAGCTAGCTATCGTGCTGTTCTCTGATTGTGGTTGCTTTTACATGTATCGGATGCACAGTTCGAGGTCTGGACGAATGTCGATTACAACTCAAGATTTTTGGCCGCGCAATTTTTTATTTCCCGCAGCTTCCTTTAATAGAGGCAGCTAGAGAGTCTAGAGACGGAGGATATATTCGGACCTGCCCGGATTTCCTCTTCCGACGGTCTTGTTACTTCGGCTGCGGCGGAACCTAGAGTAATGTATTGCCTGATTCCACTCCCTTCCGCTTTCAAAAGCCGCAGGGTCAAATCTGTAGGTCAATCAGCAACATTGAGGAGCTTCCATTCCCGTACAATAGATAGAGACACCAGTTTCCAAGCTCAGAGATGCCCATGCTCTCGAGATGTGGTGTTAATCTGATTATGACATACTGTGACTAGGAAATTACTCACTGGAAGCAACCAGTCTCCAAGGGACACATAGCAGTTACTTCCTGGTAGAGGCGGAGGATGATTCCTCCCGAGATGTCAAATGGCCACATTGGTGGCCGTAGTTACTTGTGGAATATATCAAGGCGGAAAAGTTTACCGTGCCCCTTGGATCACAACTCGATGGAGTGTATGTCCACTTTCTGGTCTGGAATGGTGTGAAAGTGTAAATTTTTTTATGCTTCTTTTTGCTTTTGGCCAGGATTGTGATTATCGCGAACCGTGGGACTCTGTTCAAGAGCTGCTTCACCTCAACAAATAACAGTAGTATTGGCTGAAAATCTTGTAGCGATGTAAGACCATGAGCCTTTCGAGCTTTTCGTGGTTCATCAACGCAACTCCACCACTTATCTCTCGTGTATCATATTCGATTCGTGCCCTTTATTCTCTTCAAGACTAGCGGTGGATGTAGCAGTAGTAGGTCAAGAGATAAATTAGAATCTTAAAGTCTCTGGCACGACACTGAGATATCTGGAAGTATGAATTCGAACTTTTTATCAAAAGATTTGAAGAACAGTTTAACGATGTAGGCTGATCTCATAGTTCAATACGGAATGGACCTTAATCAGAACAGTAACAAGGGTTTTCAAAGGTTGATCTCATAGTTCAATACGGAATGGACCTTAATCAGAACAGTAACAAGGGTTTTCAAAGGTTGCGTTTGGGAAAGATTGAGGAGGCTCATATACGTCAGCCTCAGTGTCTGACATGTTTGTGCTATAGAGCGAGTCCATAATAACATCAGTCCCTTTCGTGATATCGTGGTTGTTTTGTTCAAAGATCTTCTCGTCAGCAGCCTCGGCTGCTTTCGCCCATAGATTTCTGTATGCCTCCGTTCCCCATATGATCGGTCTTGCAGACTGCTGACCTTCCTCGTCGAGACTGATATCCATGCCCCCGGATGATGCCTGCTTCTTCCCTCTCTCCAAGATGGCATCTGCGTTGACCACTGCCCGTCGTAAGATCCGTTCGTGAAGCTCGCGTTTGAATCTTCTTTCTTTCTCAGTCCACTGAAATCTCCGTTCTGATTCGGAGGCTGAGGTACTGCTTGTTTCTTCCTCATCAGCCACAGGAGGACCGTATGCTTCCCATTCACAAGTCATCTCGGAGTTTGGGTCACAATCTTCTAGAGCAGTTAGCTCGAAGTCTGAATCTGCTGTAATCGGGTTCTCTAGCGGAGGTAACTCCAGTAGTTCTTCAGAATCACCCATTAAGGTTGCAAGTCCACTGTAGACTTTAACCTTTCCACCATTCCTGAATTCTGTCATAGTATCGTCGAGTATGATGGACGAGGCTTCTTGACAAGCCCTGTATGGATGGTCGTCAATGTACCTGTCTGTGCTTTCAAGGTCCATGTTCTCATCCATTGGACTGACTCCTTGGATGTCAACATTGCTTCCAATGAATTCTACACCTCGCCAATGCTTTCTAGGAGTAGGACTCTCTTGTGGGTCAAGGGCACTAGCATCGCGTTTTCTGGCTTCTAATGGGAACTTTTCTTGGCGGGGGACATCTTTATCTTCATCCATGCCGTTTTCCTTGAAGAGTATATCGCACTCTCCCGTTGTGACCATCTCATCACTCGCATCCCTTTCTACCGCAGAAAGCAGTGCGGCTTCTTCTCCTCTTTCTTTCTCAGCCTGCTGTTGTGCAGCTGCAGCTGCAGCTGCAGCAGCATCCGCTCTGGCCTTGTGAATCATTTCATCGAACTCTGTCGTTGAGACACACAGACAAATCGAGGTTAGGTTCAGGAGAAGCTCAAATCACGCCGGAGATGCTTGCATACAATGACAATACAGCAAAGAAAAGTTTCGTCCTGTCTCAAGACCTTTGCGATGCCTCTCACGTGTATCTGCCTCCTCTTGGCGAATTATCGCTCGCATCTCCGATTCAGCCTAGTTCCATCCCAAGTCCAGAACAAGTCAGACGCTTTAAATTATCCATCTGCACTCCAATTGGATTTTGATAAAAACAACGCATATGTTCCAACGAGAATGGTCACAACCTCTGCTCCTCCTTCGCACCAGGCTTCTGCCAATCGACGGTCCTTCGGAAAAACTGGGGAGTCGTCCATGTAATGTAGCTGGAGAAGACAACGGCAGTAAACGAGTAGATTACCACAAGCACATCTGTCCACAAAAGGTCGCTGTAGGTGCCCAAACTCTGCTTTCGTTTTTGAATTGAAATTGAATTGAAATTTTCTTCAAACCTGATTGAAGAGATGATGGCATATCTGAAATTCCCCCAGTCTTATTTTTGCTTATAAGGTGCCGAAATGCGACTTCAACTTTCAGCTGAGGTTAATCACTACGCTACCAACAGCAGTTTCACAGCATATTAGGAAAAAACACAAATCCTCTCTTGGTGAACACTAAACTGTACCTCGGGCATTCGAACAATGGTTGTTTTCCGGTAGTGCCTTGTTGTTGAAACCACTGGATTTCCAACCATTCGGAGCAATCTCAAGTTGAGGGTCCTTACAACCTTGACGTTGAAATCACAATGAGAGTTCTACTCAGTAAGCGGGCTTAGCTTGATAATTGTTATTTATCAACCTATCTGGCAATTCTCTGGTAAATTACTTTTTGGATCGACCTTCACTTGACGAGCTAAAAGCCTCTCACCTCTAAAGCCATCTCCTCGTCTATCCTGTTTTTTGAAAGATCCAGGGATAGGAGGCTTTGGCATTCCTACAGCACCGTGAATGACGAATTAGCACGAAAACATGGAAGTCTCAGGAGAAAGATTGACACTTTGACACCTAGATTTCTAATCGGGTACAAGGCCTCTTGATGCTTTATACGGAAAAAATTGGACTTGAAGCTATTGCTACTGCTTCTGCAGTGCGCACTCGTCACTAGACATGATGCGATATTCTGTTCCGACTGTGTTAAGACACCAGCAGAGAAGCCAATGTTGGGAGACGTGGTACCGTCAGGTGGTAGACATCTGCAGCAGACTGAATACGATTCCCGGACAAATTTAGCTGTCGAAGCTGGGAGCAGTTACTAAGTCCTTGCACGGTCTTTATCTGCATGGTTAAATTTTTTTAGCAATTTTTTCCAAGTTTCATGCTTTTCCTCCACATGAGAGGCAAAGGTACGAAGCCGAAGAAGAGAAGCTACAGCACGGAAGAGCCTTAGTGTTTCTTCTTTACAACGATCTGACACAACGAATTTCTCATTATGAGATCAGATACACAGCAGCTGACCTGGTTGTCAGCAAGATCCAGTGTTTCAAGTTGCGTAAGGGAGTCCAGACCAGTTATAAACTCCACCAGATTCTGCAAAGGAACTGTCTTAGTTGTTTCATCATACGGCGATATCCTGACAACCTGGCGATAGCCTTCTTATAGGTGTTCATATTTTTTTCATAGAACTATTAAATCAGCTGTTAACAGAGAGACATACAGAAAAGCTAGTACCTCATTCAGATAGAGGCAGCGCAAGTTGACGAGGTGATCCAGCCCCTCGATCTTGGAAATGGCTGCACAGATTGGTGGAAGCCTGTTTAGAGCTGCCCGTGGAGGTAATCGTAAACACTGCTTAAAACAAAGGTCTGGAGCTGGGTTTCACAATAGAATCTTCGCAGCGTCATCCGAATGACGTACGTGTTTAACTACTGAACTTAACGATTTGTGTGTTGTAGACGGAAATACCAACGGGACCAGTTGAGTGTTCATACTAACGTCTTCATTCATGAATCTTAAAATGGTTAGTTTGTTTTTTCACCCACCATTACATTCGAAATAAATAGTTCTCAAGTTCACATATTCATCTAAATTCTTGATCTTCACGATGCCCTGTTTTAGACACGGAAGGATCAAGGTTATCCGTACGCAGGTTTGCAAGATATGTGAGAAAGAGGTACTTGCACGATTTCTGATTGCACTGTGAATTACGAGAAACGACACGCTTCACCGAAAAGCAGAATATGAATCTCACTTAGACCGAACAACACGACTTCCTCAGTCTTCCTTCTCAGTCGTCTTCAATGTAAAACGACAATTTCAACTTATATTCAGTAACTGGTGTGAATTAGTTCAGGGTTGCTACCTTTTGATGGAGATGCAAGATTTCGTTAAGCTCTGGACAACTGGAATATCTGCAAGAGTGAGAGACTGACAAATCGTGAGACGATTGTAGACTTCACAGCTCTCAGTTGTACCATCTCTAGTGAACAAATTACCGAAGGTGGTACATCTCGTTCCTATCTACCAGGAATCGTACATCTGAAGATCCTTGGCAACATGTCAACGTCAAAAGAGGGCGAAAATTTTACAATTTCAAATCCTTGCAGAGTTTCTTCAGACTCTGCGGCGTCATGTCGAAACCCGCGAAGGGATCATCCTTTTTGCTGTTGTCCTCGGACCACATGGCTCCTTCTCACAAGCAAAACCCCAGATCGATGAAAACGTCTCAGGCTGAGACCGGAAAACTCAAGTATCCATCTGCTTCTGATCAGCAAAATCGAGAAAATTCTTCGAGACCGGACTGTGACAGAAAGAGCGATTCAGCCATCAATCGAACGATCGATCGAACGCAGCGCCGGGACGTGATCTGGGTCAGATCCTCGATATGGCAAATGCGCCGAAGGCTCGAATGAGCCCCGACCATAATTCCGCCAGGACCTCGAGAAGCCGGGACTCATTCGGCGCCTGAGCATCGGGCGCGCACGATTCGAGGCTCTCAGGCACGTTGATCGCCGTTTCAGCGTCCATTTCAATTCGAACGGTCTGCTTCGGGCGCTCCCGCTCCTGCCGTCTACTACTCGAGCATTGATGGAAATCAGCTCCCCGTCCGATGCAGTTGGCATGGCAACCCAGTTGAATCTCACCGAGTAGTTCGTTACGACTGCGATGGAGTTGACATCTACCACAGTCGACCCTGAGGACACGATGATTCCAAGGTCGAGTCGCATCGAGATGGTCCGACGATGAAACCGTCGTGGATCAAACGCCTTCAGAGAGTTCCAAATACTCGGCGTTTCTGTCCTGTAATAATAATTAATCATTTCTTATTTCGAATGTCATATTTCAGATCGAGACTCCATCATACTCCAAGCTTAACGAGGATTAGATTTTCGTACCTCAGTTCCAAAAAGGACTCGTCTCTCGTGTGACTTGCCTCGGACATGGACGGCCGTTCAGTCAAGGCAGACGGAGAGATTGTGAGTACCCCCGTTCATGGCCTTCCACAAGCGATTTAAGCTCCTGTCAACACAAGAAGGGAGGAATTATGAAAATGTCAAATCGATCTTGTGTAAAATGTCTTCAAACTCAGTATCATAGATTACGCAGTTGGAGGTGTTTGTTCGCCTCGAGGAATCATACGTTCGAGTTATCTCCTTCTTTATCTTATGTTCGAGATTTAATGAAACGTAATCTTTTATTTTTCTATAGAAAACAATAATTCGTGCAATATAAAAAATAGTCATACTAAAGGATATTTCACATGTTTAGAAGAAGTGTGGTAGAATTATCTAACATTTTCAATGGTGATGCTATTGGGGTGTAACATGAGACTAGCAATGTGTTACCTCCTTTCGATTCTACCATGTTCTACATGATGGTGTTTCCCTCGCTATATTACTTGGTGTCAAGGGATGTGGAAACATAAATTACTCGGTGTCTCCCATGTCTCCTATTGTGATTCCTGTGTGCTGTATGTAATCGCCAGGTTCTGTGAGGGATATCTGGCGCCGTGGTGGTTTGCCCAATCCATGGTGGGACCTTAACGCAGCGGCGCAATTCAAGACCACAGCAGGTTCGATTAACAACATCTTCTCCCGGCGAGTGGGAAAAAGGATGGAGGAAAATGCGGATGGCAGAAACCTACGAAGGAAAGGAGGAAGCGAAGGTCGCAAAGACTAATGAAGTGGAAGCAAAATGACAGAGCAATCAGAGTTCCCAAACTGGCTAGAATGTGAAGCCAAAATTATTAAATAGCGAAAACCAAGCGAAGATAAGCTTACTAAATAGCGAAAACCGAAGGAGTGAGGTAGAACTCGCTAGAGAACAATCTGCATACACTGAGTGCAGGAAGGGGAGTGGCCGTGACGTGGAATCCACGACGGCGCGAAGGAGCGCTGCGTCGCGTCGCGTCGCGTCGCCAAAAGGGCGCGGTAGCTAACGTAGAAGAGGAAGAAGCATGGAGGCAGTCGTGGGGTCCGGAGGGGGCTCAGGAGCTGCTTTTGAAGGAGAGGAGAGGAGGGGGACAGAACGGACGGGCGGAGAGAGATTCACAGTGAAGCGAAAGGGGATAAGGAAGGAATCCTGCGGAGCATGTAAGCACCCTGTTTGGACTCATCGAGCAGCTGCCACACGGGAAGAGTGGGATTTGGGCTCACAGCAAGCCAGCAGCAAGTTGAGACTCCTCAGGATTGGAGTGGAGAGGCAACGCTCGACGATCCGGTTGGAATATCTGAAGCTGCGTGCGTGGAGTCAGGCTTGAATTGTGGAATTTGAGGTGCGGGGCAATGGCGCATTGCCCATGTTTGCGATTGAATTGTCAGGGGGCCGTAGCCGGGAGCAGCAGCCTTCGCAGCTCCAGTGTGCTGAGGGGTGGTGAAAGCTTTGAAACTCAAAGGCTCGACTGTGGAGCGACGACATCCCGACCAGACGCAGGTAGAGTTCTGGCAAGGTGCCATGGCGATGGAGAACGAGTCGAGCCCGTTGTTCAGCAGCCCCAGCCCCGTTCTGCGGGTAGGCCCGTGAATCTACAGGAGTCGTCCTCGTCACAAAGAGAGGATGACGAGGAGGTCGGCGTGAAATCCCGGCGGCAGATGCTGTGTGGTCTGTGCGCTGGGATTGGGATGGTGATGGCGGGGGAGAATTCCGAAGCCGTCGCTGCCGAACCCTCCGCACCAGTTCCAGGCCCGCGTTGTAAAAATTGTGGAGGAGCTGGAGCTGTTCTATGTGAGCTGAACTGACCTTGAACTATGATTTGATATTGTTTTCTACCCTTGCTAGAGTATTCGCCACTTTGCGTGCACAAAGTGCATTACACACGTCGTAGTACGCAAAGAAACTTCATATCCTCTTGACGAAATAACTGTCTTCGTGACTGACTGATAGTACTTTGAAAGTTTCTGAGCTCTCCCTAACCCTCTGTCAGCACGGAATTGTTAGCTCGTTGTAAGGGGAGTATGGAGCCTAATCTAAACTTGTTCCTTTGCTCTTTTTCTGAACTTCTGTTCAAAATAGCTACGGAATGCTGTACACTATGTGCTCGATCGGTGTGACAAATGATCTTCACTGGAATTCATGGGTTTTGGTAGGCGTGAGTTTTGTACACTAACTGGAGTTTATTTCGTGGTTTGTCGCTTAGGTGATATGTGTGGAGGAACAGGAAAGTGGAAAGCATTAAATAGAAAGAGGGCGAAAGATGTCTATGAGTTCACCGAATGCCCCAATTGCTACGGTAAGATTATGAGCCCTACCTTGGATGAACACCGAGCACGTTCGCTTTTAATGATATCAATTGATTACTCTTCTTGGACAAGGGCATAATTCTTCAAGTTTGTAATTGTTTCTTGATCCGAGATATATGTCGAACTCAATAATGACCACTCGATTTTTCCTGAGATCTATGCTGTGTCTATCAAGTTGTAGAGAGGGAAATCCTTGCAGCGTAGGTTCACTGATCTCAAAAACTAGTCTACACGATGAAGTGACGTACATTCTTTTGGTTGCGATTGCAGGGCGTGGGAAGTTGGTTTGTCCTGTTTGCTTAGGAACAGGCGAAGGTAATAACAAGGGTCTTCTAAGGAGACCCGAATCTAAAGCTCTCCTGGATCAGATGTATCACGGCAGACTACTCCCCAGCATGTAGTTTGTTTTAATACGCCAGAAATCCTCGATATGTAACACTAAAATCTGTAAGATGCGTGCAAAAGTTTTGGCTGCTCGAATTTTTTTTTCTTTCTTCTAAACAAGAGGACATTTCTACCGTTTGTGAGTATCTGTTAAACTTCTGTACTTTTGCCAACATTTCATGGATGCTTTTGGTTTTCTATTAGCTCATGGCTTACTAAGAGTGCGTGTTGCCTGTGAATCTGACACTACAACGTTTATAATTTAGTTCCTCCTAGAGTGGCTAGTTTCAAGAAAGGATTTAAACTGAGTAGATTTGTGACTAAAATTTCAAGTCTACTTTTCTCTCAAAAGAGCAATTGTCCCCAAATGATTCACAGGCGGCACAGTTATGTTACTTTCAATGTCTGACCGTTGTACAAGTTCACAGAGGTTTAGTTCTGTCGAAGTAACTGCTTGTGTTTCTCTTCTTCTCCAATTCTTTCTGTCTGTCCTCCCCGCCTCGTAAACTATTCATCATATAAAATCTACTACTGGAAATGTCGACTTTTTGAAGGTAGGCCCAGTATCACACCATATAGCACATATATATCGAAAGAAATTCCTCTATTCAGAAAAGTGTTTTGCATTGAAAATTCTTAAGTCATGTAACCATATGAGAGAGTTGTCCATTCACATTGGTTGAAAAAGGTTGAAACCTTAAAGTTAAAGTTGACGCTTGAAGCTTGAAAATGCGAAATTTTTTGAGAGATACGATTAATTCCAAACAGAGGGTATGAAGACCCCACTAAGTCGCATATTCTATGTCGCCTTCTTTACGCAATGTTCGGTACGAGGCATTTTGATCATGCAACCATCACTCTAGTGGATCCAGATTGTATCTCATGTGAGGTTTTTCTTCATTCACCATCAAGTAAAAGCGATGTAAGGCTAAGGAAATGATACACTGGAAGAAAAATGTTTCGCATTATCGTTTCACATTACACAATACACCAACGCAAGCGAGAAATGAAGTATTGACGGCATTTTACGACAAACGCGATACACGTAGTGATACTCACCATATGTAACTTACTTTATACGCATCTCAATACTCCCGATCAATGGTTCTCACGACGGTGGCGTCGACGGTGGAAGTGACCGGTTCATCAGTGATGTCACAAGGCCATAGCACTGTCTTTATATCAGCCAGGTTCACTGGTAATACATGCATTCGTTTACGAGAGCTTCGTCGATCATTATCGACGAAGGTCACATTACTGTCTGAAATAGACTTAGAATCCGGGGATGACGCAACTTTTCAGTATTAGCACTTTCGATAGTCACATCTAAACGAGGAGAGCTGTCACGATCATGAGGCCCTGTTGAGAAGAACTTTGGAAAGCGCAGAGGTCTGAACGTCGGTCTCACTCAGAGAACAAGAAAAGGAATCAATTCTTATTTTTCAGGCTGTGTGAGTGCATAGGGCTTTTTCCCGCCACTACTTACACTGAGAAGCTAAATGCTTACGTGCCGATTCGGATTGATAAAGAATGTAGGAACATTCATATTCTGTCACACATTGCACCACTCGCAGTGGCGGGGAGACGTCTGGTTGTTAGTAATGTGTTTTGAGAATTCATGGATCCCGAATGATTTAGTAAGAGGACAAAGCTGCTAATTTAGAGCAAAATTGATCTTTCTCTGCACGGCAAAGTAAAAGCTTTTTTGTAGAAAAGTCTACAAAATTGTGTCAAAAAAGCTAGAATGAGGAAAGACTTTCCGGCTTGATCCCCCACCTTGAGTTTGATGGAACGGACGAGTCTACGAAAGCTCTTCTGATAATTCAGATTAGTTTTAATTTTAGTTGGTGAAACTGTTTTAAATATCATTATATAAAAACTCTCGCAAAAACTTTCGGTGATATTTTAGGGGTTTAGCAATAAATCTGTGTGTTTTCGTAGATGTAGTCTGTAGTGGCAAATTATTTATGTTGTCTTTCGGCTGGTGTGTAATATTTTGTTTGAGTGTTCAATGTGACAAATGATGGATAGCATATTGAAACTTATCCACATCACAGATCATTTTATCAAAGTTATAGTTTCTCGTAAGAAGTTTGAGTTAGTTAAGATTGATATATAATTCAATCCAGCTGAACTTGTTGCTTTAATTAAAATTATTTCCTTACAAAATTTTAGGAGATATTATCATATTTTCAAATTTTGTATGAATAACACAAATAAATTTTACTAGCAACATATTTACTCTATATATATTTTAAATATTTTATTTTGGTTCTGATAAAGTTTTGGTTAGCCCTAATTGTAAAAATGATATATGTTAGATTCTTCTCTAAAGTTTATTTATTGAATATTTATATATTTTATGGAATCATTGGCCCCACAACATAATTTAAGGAGGAGATTGATTGTACTTTATGTAGATATTTTGATAATTCAGGTAAGTTTGATCTAATTAATGAAGATGATATTCAATAAAAGAGCTCGCAAAAGCTCTCGATGATACTTTTAAAGTATTTTCTACATAAAGTCTTGAATGTTACATCTACGTATTATGCAATGATGAACTACGTCATTCGGTGTAGGTTGTGTATTCTACTGTAAGTGTATTTCACTGATGCATTCAACTATCATTGTGATGAAGAACCTGATAATCTATGTTATGTTTCCTTTTATTATTTCTTGCGAAATAATAAAATAAAATTTGGAGTGTAATGTCTCCAACACATGAGCTACCGTGAAAATTGTTAGGACTTAATTAAGATCTTGATTTAATCCTAGTTAATTAAATTGATTAGAATGTAATTATATGAGAGAGTTGGTTAAATCTTTTCTAGTGTTTTGTTATGAATAAAACGTGAGTTGTACGTAACTCACAATAGTAAATCACATATTTCAAATGTAAATTTTGATTGTAGATTCTAGTATTGCTTGTTACATAAAGTTGATTATATCAAACAAAATCAAAGTAGTGAATGAATGATTGAATGAAACTGTGAAGGTGATAATATGATCACATAAATTGTTACTCTATATCATGAAAGCAAAAACCTTTGATACTAGCTATCAATCATATAATATATATATATATATCTTATATGCAGTAAAAAAAAATTTTAACCTCTCAATTTATCTTTTTAACTGAAATAAATAAACCTGAATACAACTAATTTTGTATTATTACATGCATGAAAAAATGTATAAATTCTATGAAATACTTTTACCCGTTATATTTTCCTGAGTGTCTCCCGGAGTTTTCCCGACAGAATTCCTCCGGGAGACTGAACTGTAGCGGCTGGATTTGCTCACCAAACCAAGGAGAGAGAGTTATTAGAGATGTCGCTTTCTTCCCGAAAGAAATGGGGAGGTCGTTCTAGACGGCGTGAGTCAGCAGACGCCCAGACACTCAACCACTCGAAGCACTCGAAGCACGGCCTTCGCAGCAGAAATCGTTGACTCCAGACCCACCACCTCTGACGGATTTGGACTTCAAAGCTTCCAAGTCAAGTCATCTCAACCTGCTCAGCAGCAGCGATAAGGCTTCCCGTGTCACAACAGCAGCGATCACTATGCCTCACTTGTCTTCACATGGAGGCACGAGGACCTGACAGTCATAATCACGAAATTCCATACGAGACCTGCAATAACACTTCGACGTTTTAGAATTAGCTGGAATTAGCAGGATTTATGACCGGCTAAGCAGCTCGTAGCTACTTCTACGGAAATAAGCCTTGCAGAATCGTATGATTTGATGACTTTCGAATATCGGATTTCATTTCCATTCAGTAATGAAACATTCTCTGGCTTTCAGATCAATATTATCCCGATTAAGAAGCACTGTACACTTAAGGAAACCAGTCAGATGCACCCTCTCTGGGGCCATATGGTGCCACCGTGGCCCAGTTTACTGACGAAAAGTGTGGAACGTCAATCAATGTCTCTTGAGGTTGCGTTGGTGGAATCATGAGCGGCCTTTGACTTCGACAGTGTGCAACATCGCCGTATGATTCTAGCATTCATTTCTCTCACTAGAATCATCTGCCCAGAAAGCAACTAGTCATCCCACAACACTATAAGTTCGACTCCTTACCGAGCTTATCGTCTCACATTCTTCTCTTCTCTGGTAGTCTCGAGGAAGATCAAACTTCGAACACCAGTAATAGACTCGTCGCTTCTATTGATTCAGGTAAACGTCGAACTGAATTGTGATTTGGCTTCAAGTGAGATTCATTCCTGTACTTGTGTCACGCTTTCGTTGCTCTGTATGTCGGGAACCCATTCTACTTCCGATAGCTCACCATTAATGCGTGCAGGTTGCAATGGCGACTACTCGTGCCCTCGTCGTGGCACTCATTCTCATGGGAATCCTTGCATTCTCGCACGTCAGCGAAGCTGCTTCTAAGAAGAACTGCGGAAAGGATCCCCTCGGTGCTCTGAAGCCCTGCTTGAAAGCCGTGATTGGGTCGAAACCTCCAGCACCAGACGCTGCATGCTGCAAGGTTGTGAAGAAGGCAAACCTCGACTGCCTGTGCGACGCATTTACATCGGCCAAGCCTCCACCGGGATTTAAGCCCAACATTTCTGCAGCTCTTGCTCTTCCCAAGAAGTGCAAGCGAAGCATCCCCAAAAACTACAAATGCAAAGGTATACCATTGCTATCACCAAGCCGCTTTCCTTTTGATCGTATCCAAGTGTTTGGATCTCGTCACTATTCTCTTTCTCTCGATGAACTTATGCTCCTCTGTGTTGTCGGTTGCAGGCATCAGCTTCAAGTGATGATCAGTAGATAGAATGCGAATTCGTCCTGGTCTTCAACCGTAAGCAAGACGAGTACTGGCCTACGCGAGTGGAGTTTATAGCGAGCTAATATTCCTTAGGACAGTTTTCAGGCGTTGTGCAACTATTATGCCATGCAGTAAATGCGAATATATGGATCAGACCAGCTGGGGCATTGTTCTTGATTACCCTTGAAATTTTGATGTCGAAACTTCTGTCCCACATAATCTGTATGCTTTCGCGACAACCGTCTCCCAAATCCCTCGCCTCGATGGACGGGTAGAAAACACGCTCAATTTGCGCTCAGAAGGTTGATTTCAGTTTGTTGCTTTATGACTCATAAACTCGTAAATTTTTGGAATCTTAGAATCACAAAGTAAAACTCTGTAAATGAAATTTGAGTGTAATAACATTAATATCTGTTTCGAATGAAGAATGTTAAGCAGAATATTTCATTTCTTACAAAAAATTGCCAAAAAAAACTGAAATTAAAACCGACAATAAAAATTTAAACCGACAAAAAAGTGGGAAAAAATGCAATCTTGTCGGATATATCAGATAATATTTGAAAACGGGAGAAACTATCATCATCCAGTTGATACTCTTCTTTTTAATTAAAAAACCTATATAATCTTTTGATAATATTTAACAACACCGTAACACTGAGGGGAAAAACAATGGAACTGTATTAAACTTTAATCATAATACTTATTTTATATCTACAACAAACATGACGTAGACAATAGTATGTAACAAACGAACGCTCACCTACAGATCGGTAAGAAAAAATTTGATAATTGTCACTACCAATATGCATCAAGTATACAAACCACAGAAGCATATGAAGTGTCATCAACAATCATATCAGTTGACATAGTCATCGTAGTCAAGGATGATTGCGCAAGAGGTTATGTGAAGGAACAAAAATGAAGTAAGGTGAGTAATATTCTTGCTTCCAAATACAAGGCAGGGTCTGCTCTTTGAGCGAGGATAACAAAAGTCTGGTCGGCTTCAAGCCGAATTGAATAGTCTACACTGATCGCAGCAAGCCTGGTTTTCTTTCTACTGCTACCCGTTCTCACATCTGTCAAATGCACATGTGCTCGAGTCGACCGGCTTTTACAAGATGAGCGCACAACATTGACACGAAGGAGCGACGTGAAGCTGATATATACGCAGTCATTCTAATGGATTTGCAGTTGTCAAGATGGTAGATGCTGCTGGCGAGCTCCGGAAGCCTTTCTTTGCGCCGCCGGCAATGTTACGGTTTGGTTTTCGCCCCAATGCCAGAGCATGCTTTCCCAATAGCAAAACCTCTCGTTGCAGATTTGGAGCCTGGGGTCCGTTATGTTGATCTTCCAGTGCTCATCATCGAAGTGAGCGGCCTCGGCCTGCCTTCTGGTGAACTCGAGTTGCGCTTTTTGCTTGGTACGGAGCATGCAGTGCTGCTGAAGCTCCGGGGACATGGAGTCGTGTACTTTCCACCAGCGAGCATGTCCGATGTCACTGGCATACTTCCGAGAGTCTTCCGTGTTCCAGTTGCAATCGTAGTCTCGGAAGCAGAGCCATGGCTTCACACCCAGATAGTGTATGACGTAGAGGAGAGGAGGCTCGGCCTGAAACAGCTCGTTCTTCTCGATTATTTCTTCCGTCGAGTTCGACCAGAAGAACTTCAGATAGTTCATGCGCCTGGGAATTCTGTGCCACCACGGAAAGATCTCGTTCAGAAATCCCTGATCTCCGCCGTTGTACGATTCGACCTCGGGTATCTGATCCATGAGCAGGTTGAAGGTGCAGTTGGAAGGCTCGATGACCATCACACCGGAGTTGAACAGATACTTGTCATTGCCCGTGGACGAGAGCTCGGGCAGGTCGAACAGAGAATCCAAGTTGCGCAGGACTAAAAGATCCGCATCGATGAATATTATTTTGTCGTACTGCACGAGCTGCCAGAGCCGGAATTTGCTGTAATTCCATGCATTGTACTTCTGCGGCTCAGACTTGGGATTTCGTATCCTCTCAATGTCCTGCAACTTCCAGCCTGCGTCTTGCAGGCCCTGCCTTTGCTGCGCGGTGATGCTGGCATCCACCAACGCCACAAGATCCCGCTGCGACCCTGTCAACTTGATGCTCTGTGCTATCACGATCGCTCCACACACGTACAGCCCATCGGAGTGAAGTATGGTGGCGTAAGCCTCTCGATGCGCTCTCACCGAAGATTTTCTGCTTCTCCACCCTCCCTCTGTACCTGAAATGCATGCAGTGGCAATCGGCAGTCACATATCAAATCTGATCGCTCACATCCCAAATCCGACACAGTTTGCACCTCAAAACCAAACAATAATTAGAATTTAGGGGAAGCATTTTTGTTTCTATGAACCGATCACTATGAATATCGTCAAGGAGGGACTGCAGGTTTTCCTCGATTCTGCGAGAGAGAAAAAATGTGATTTCGTAAACTGGGTTAAGTCCGATCAGCCAGCAAATGGAAGGTGGAGAACGAGATCGTATGGAGCTGCTGTAAGTGAAGCTTAAGCATGGATGAGATTCTTCAGGAAATGCTCTTCCTTACCGAAAGAATTGGCTGCATGTAGGTCCAGAGGGAAGGCCAGCTCGCAAGATCCGACAGGCACGGACAGGCGTTTCTGCAGCTCGTGGAAGTCCACCAGATAAAGCCAAACATCATCACGCCGCTTCAGAAGTTCGTCACAGGTGAAGAGGTTAAGAGGAGGCCGGCAATTGCTGATGATGACGACCACCATGCTCTGAGCTTGGCTGGCCACGGTTGCAGCTGCCAGCAGAATCTGAAAGCGACGGATGTCACGTCTCCAATTCGTGCCTGGACCACAATCACCAGGAACTCTGGTAATGATCACGTCGAGCTTGACCCCACTGCTTACAGAAGGCAGCGGAAGATGAGGGCACTTGGGAATGGAATCCGTCTCTTCCTCATCAATCCATTCAGGGTAGAAATCGGACCAGTTCAAGCCAAGGGAGGACGCTGATCGGAAGGGAAAGTTGTGAACCTTGCCCCATCCTCGAGTGTACTGGGTCCATTTCCGCACGTCCTCCCCATCGATGTTCACCAACCCGATCTTCAAGCTTCCATGATGTGGAAACTGACTTTTCATCCAACGAAGAACTGATGCTCCTTTCGGGAGATCACAATTCGAATAACCCGTTCCAAAACTTGAGTACATAAACCTCGCTCTCAATGACGACTTGCTCGCTGTGCACCCTGGCAGTGAACCTTCCGCAGACCTGCGCAATGTCAAGGAGACGATAACTATCAAGTTTTGAACGTGTACACCTGGTCTCTGTTATCTGTGCCATCTCTGTCAAGGACGAGTCTCCACCCTTCAGTGGATTCACATCACAATCGCTATCACCTTGGTTGCGCAGTCTTGGAATCTCAAGGGCTCACATCTCGTAACTCGTCCTCCGAGCCCCAGGTTAAGCTACATCTTTGATCTGTGTAATAGAAAACTGACTTGGAACAGAAATTGCAAAGATCTAAGATATGAATGCTCTGCTCTGCTGTTGTCCATATTTGATGGCGAATTAATCCTTTATTTTCCAATACCCGAAAAACCAACTCTTTCATGTTTTTTACCTACGTAGAACAGGACCAAGCGAGTTCACTGTTGCCCCTGTTGTGACTTATGTCTTATCTGAATGCATATTTTCTGTCGAAGACACGCATCACGAAGTGACGAAGAGATGGATGTGCAACATTCCTGATTGGTTTCGTCGAATTCCAGCGACGACTGTTGAATGTTTCACGATTTAATCGACGGGTTTATGAAGGCAGACATCCATTTGCCACGGTTTACGTCCTCTCTGAGCGTGGATTCAAGCTTACGTTGGCGAAATTTGGAGTACAGAGAATGAACTGAGCTCACTGTATTCAAATTGAAGAATCTCTTGATATTGCTCGACAGCTCCAGGGAAGGAATATTATATAGGAGATTGAGAGGAAGGGTACTTATGAGGGAAGATTGATTTTTGGTCTGCCAAGGAAAGCAACGACGACTACTCAAGCTCTTTCTACTAGCACATGTCTAACAAAGATACACAGAGTGGGCTCAAAGACTAGTAAGTAAGTTTTCATATCTATTTCCAAGCAGGCATTGCGCCAAGGGGGAGAAGGAAACCTTTCGGTGAAGATGGCATTGTGCTCGAACTCGTTCTGCTGCTCCTGTTCCTCAGGATTACCAGTTTCACTGCCATTCCCAGAACCTGGATACAGGAGTACCAAAACCGTAGCAGCACCTGCGAAGAGCAGGAGGATGCCAATTTTCCGAGAAAAAAGTTTAGCTTTCTGGTACTTGTCCTCGTCTTCATCCGCTGCCACAAGTGCTTTCGAGCTCAATGACCGTTTCGGCGGTGATCTCCTATGGCCGAAGCTTTCATCTGATTCCACCTCTTCCCTGCAGTACGACACCGTTAAGCCCGACGATACAATGTCCATCGCATGTGCAAGGCTAAACTTGGTGAAGAAAGAAAATTCTCCTCTCTGAGCAGCGGTTACAGATTTCAAAAGAAAGTGAATTATTATATCAAATTGAAACTACGGTGCTTCATTCTTCATGCTAAATTGACTTTATAATACTCACGCAAAGTGGCCAGGCTGTCGGGGTCGTCGTCCTTCAAAGCTTCGACCTCCAGCACCAGTAATAGATTTCATCTTCCCATGCAGTTCCTAGTGTGCAGTAAAATGTCCAGAGCAAGAGAGGGCTCTTTTCCCTCTTCTTCGTCGAAGAGCCTCTGCAGACTCTGATCCAAGCTGTTACGTATATGATGGCACAGATTGCAGAAGATCGTCCCGTGACCGCACAGCTCGTTCTGTTGACAATCTCAGATCAACAAACTCCCACTTCTCGGAAGAAGAAAGCAGACGGTGCTCTTCAGTGACATCAGAAAAGCACATCGTCAAGCGTTCCATAACAAGAAGTTAGAGTCTGAATGTCGATCATGGTTGCCGGCCAGATTCCAACGAATGGAAACGTCCTAGACAATGAGGTTCTGCATAAAATCCAAGACTCTCGTGTGCTCACTGCCTTAAGGGACCTGAACAACCATGAGCCGAAGAGTCGAGGAGAACGTTATCTCTCCAAATCAGCACTGTACAGAGGACATGGTGTACCGTGCAGCGGTGTCAAAATCCATCGTAAATGCGGTTCGCAGAAGAATGGAAGTCAGGTCCGAGGAAAACGTCTCTACGATAGCTCAGATCATGATTCAAAAGAGTACCTGACTCTGTGAAATTGACTTCAGCTTCAGCTGTCATTTTTCTCTATCCAGAGTAACTCTCAGAGGGGGAACTGAAATGCCGAGAGAGGACTTGCAAAATGTAACACGCTGGAGACGAACAGCGTGATTCGCATTACTTTACAAAAGCCCATTCGCACTACGCAGAGCAAGAAGAAGCAAAGAAAGTATCCAACAATCTGCTTTTCTGCTGCGCAAATTTTCTGGTCGATAATTTTATACACGGGAAGGAGAGAAGGTGAGGAAAGTACAATTCGTTCTGTCAGACCCGCCAGTCAGTCAATCAATCACTCACCGAATTGTATATACTTTTCAGAAGACAATAGGCCAGTGTTCGTCGGTGCACGTTCAGTTAGGTACAGAGTACTGCCTGAGGACTACTCGGTCCCTCAGCCAGACGGAGGCCTTCGGATCATCAAAAATTGCATCATTGCAGAAGATGATTACTTTATTTAAGTCACTTCATCCAACCTTTCTTTAATGTTCCCATCATGTTCGGTTTTTATAACGAAGACTATTTGGTCGAGATTTGTTGTTGAGAAGAAAGGCTTCAATCAACGCACATGAAATTAGAAGGGACGTGATACACTTGTCATGGCCAGGCCAGTGCTACAAGTTCATCGAGAAGGGAATGCTTTTTGGTCTGATTATACCCTCGCTTTACACGATAGCGAGAGTGAGGAGTCATTGCTTGTGTGTTCATCTCCATGACAGCATCTAAAGGTTTGTAAGAATATTGTACAGAGGCCCAAAGATTCCATAAGAATAATTAAGCGTGTGATATCAACGTATTAAAGGTCCAGTACTGGCCACCATGAAGGACATGCAAGTGTTTACTTCCTACGTGAACATAACGAAGCTCTAAACGTCAGCCATCAGCCGGTAGATCAGAAGGAACCTCCTCAACTGTTGGAACTTATATACCTTCAAATTATCGTAAAGGACGATGATCGAAAGTTATATTGAAGACCATAAGCTTCTTAAAGGGATTTGTGTTTATCCAGAATGCGCTTACTTACAACGCATTTACGAGTATCTTAAGTGTTTCCCAGGTGTTTGAGAACCAGACGAGAGATCTCAAAGTGTTCTCTCACTAATGTAAGGGGAACACTTGTGAACTGTCCCTCCAAGATTGATTTTCATGTAATTTGTCATGCTAAAAATGAGACGAATGCAATCTTGTCATCACTTATCATGATATTTAACCCGTAATATAAATTTCAAAGATTTAAATAACCTCATTTACATATATAAATGATCTTAAGAATAGTCAAATTGTGTATTGTTCAAATCATTCAAGTCGTGGTGCAAAAGAGGGCTCCAATACACTATAGTACTCTTATCCGATGTGCAACTAACATATCAAAGTTATCAGATACAACTAGCTCAAAATCAATGGACTTCCGAACGAAAAAATCCAAAGAAGCGTTCACAGAAGAAGCTAAAATGGATATTTGCCAAACTTCAAAGAGTCATCAGCTGTCCCTAATTTGGTGACGACAGAAAATTGTACATCACTAAACCCACGAAAACCTTAGCAGGAAGTTCTGATTCTCACGTGATGGAACTGAGCAACTATTAGGTGGAGGGACAGCATATTGGGATCACGGTTCACCATGTCGGTCCAATTGCTGATAATAGATTGTGAAAAGTAAAAGCAGGCGCAAGTGACACTGGACTCGAATGAACTCTCGCTGAGAAACCATCCATGTTGCTCCTTCTCACATCGACCCATCAACAGACCAACGTCGATGTATTTGTAACGCTCATCTGCCCACATTCTGTGTGTGCTAGAGACAGGATCACCAACCTTGATGCACGCTTGTGTCAGGATTGGTACACCTAGCCATGTATTATTACAGGTATAAGCTACGTGTAATTATAAATCAGCGTGGTCCGTTTGGGATGGAGACGGATGAAGTCGTTAAAACTCCACGCTCTCTCGAGCACGGGCCGACAAAGCATAAAGAGCTTCTTCGAATCGCGATTTCCCCTTCGGCTCAACTGGGCGGTTCAACTTCTGCGACCACGTCCAGGACCCGTAATCATGGGACTCGATGAATACTTCCGTTCGCTAACTTTGACACGTGTCAGAATCGTTAAAAAAATAAAACTATAAGCTTCGAAAGTTTTCATGTTCACTGTATATAAACCCCAGCTGCAACGCACCTCTCGTCCCTTCGGGGACATCCGATAAAATTGGAACGATACAGAGAAGATTAGCATGGCCCCTGCGCAAGGATGACACGCACAAATCGAGAAATGGTCCAAATTTTTTTGGCATTCTTGGCGGTGATCTGCGTGGCTTCGGTCGAACTAGTCGATTTATTGGGGGATTCCGGATTAGAGTACTCTGGCATTCACGCACAAATCGAGAAATGGTCCAAATTTTTTTGGCATTCTTGGCGGTGATCTGCGTGGCTTCGGTCGAACTAGTCGATTTATTGGGGGATTCCGGATTAGAGGACTCTGATCTGCGTGGCTTCGGTCTAACTAGTCGATTTATGGGGGATTCCGGATTAGAGGACTCTGGCATTCTTGACAGTCAAGGCTTTGTATTCCTCGTTTGGAAATATACGTGGCTTCGGTCTAACTAGTCGATTTATTGGGGGATTCCGGATTAGAGGACTCTGGCATTCTTCACAGTCAAGGCTTTGTATTCCTCGTCTAACTAGTCGATTTATTGGGGGATTCCGGATTAGAGGACTCTGATCTGCGTGGCTTCGGTCTAACTAGTCTGGGGGATTCCGGATTAGAGGACTCTGGCATTCTTGACAGTCAAGGCTTTGTATTCCTCGTTTGGAAATATACGTGGCTTCGGTCTAACTAGTCGATTTATTGGGGGATTCCGGATTAGAGGACTCTGGCATTCTTCACAGTCAAGGCTTTGTATTCCTCGTCTAACTAGTCGATTTATTGGGGGATTCCGGATTAGAGGACTCTGATCTGCGTGGCTTCGGTCTAACTAGTCTGGGGGATTCCGGATTAGAGGACTCTGGCATTCTTGACAGTCAAGGCTTTGTATTCCTCGTTTGGAAATATACGTGGCTTCGGTCTAACTAGTCGATTTATTGGGGGATTCCGGATTAGAGGACTCTGGCATTCTTCACAGTCAAGGCTTTGTATTCCTCGTTTGGAAATATACGACTTTTCTAGCATTCGATGCTAAAGGTTCGCGATCTGTTTAAATTACAACGTGGGCGACTTTCCAGTTGTCAAATCACTGCCATGTTGAGCAGCGAATTAAGCTCCGGAAACGTTTGTATGGAAGAATGTAATTTGAGAACAGCCTACCAAAACAGGGATTACCTGAATGTCTTCCACATTGCACAGAGTCTACAAACTCTTCACCAGACTTGCATCTCTGTCAAAATTTGGAAAGTTTGGAAGACAGACATCGTTCTTGATCATCACAAACCGGTTTATTATTCCCTGACCAAAATTTGCAAAAGATCCATTCTTCAATTTGATCTTCATAGGAAAGAGACGGTTCAAAATTGAGTTCGTTGTTATGTAAAATGCCTGCACTTCTACCGCCTCTGTACATCTTAAAACCCTCATTAAATTTCCTTCTCCGATTATGGTTATGTCTAAGATTTCATCTCCGAATCGACCGGATCCAGTGTTTATATGGTAGTGTTCTCGACAACAAACTGTGTGCAACTTCCATGCTTGGAAGGCAAGGACTTCCTCGAGTCCACAGTCTTCCACCTCGTCAGTTGCCATATGACAGGAAGAAACCCTCCATGACTTACCTTCGTACACAACAATGGAGTCTGAGACCTGGTTACCCTCACAGCAGAAGCTCTGGGTATCACATCTTAACTGGGGATGAAACCAAAGGGTTAGGATGAAACTAGGGCCGCGTGATACTTCCTTGCATAGGACGCTTAAACTTATTCTGATCTCATGCTAGGTTTTCCCGTTCGAAAGGAATAGGTGTTGTGTGGGACTAACTAATAAGAAAAAATTGCTTAAATTTTAAGAAAACTCAAAATGTTTAGTTGTTACTCTCTCTTTGAACTATACAAAAGATTTATAATATATATCTCCCCTAATGTAGTTATTTACCAAGTTTTGTTATCTAAAGTCATGACTTTGATAATAATGTTAAAGTTTTCTCACATTTCATTAAAAGCTTCTTAGTAAAAGCAAATTTCAACACAGGCTAGGGAACCTGTGGTTGGAGGTCTCCCATTTCTATAAACATCATAATTTTCTACTTGTTACCATTAAAACGAAAGAAACCATTATAATTTGTTTATAGGGGTGAAATCCGAAGATAAAGCATCAAATAAACTGAATGAACACATTTGTGCGATTTTTTGGGCCTTGGCGGCTTATTTCTTAGTAGGAAGATCTAGTTTTCATTCATCAGGTGTTTCGTCCATTTTAGGTTCTATTGTCTTTGTAACAAGTGCGCCGTGCGAGGCTCGTTTTCGGTTAGGAATAATACCCATACTCCTGCAGCTACAGCTTGAAATCATTCAGTCATTTTACCTGAATTGAATGATTGGACCTTGTTTTTCAAAATTGTTACATTCAAATGTTGTATTTTAGGGAGCTTTTTCCGTGCTCTCTGGATTGCTAGCTTCCGTTCTTAGTTTTGATTTTGTCTCAAATAAAAATAAAAACTTTCGAAGAGATCCTGTGCTTCAAATGTTGGAGGGCTTATAAAGCACCAGTCATTCAAGGGCAGCAGACTTCGGCTGGATATATGCCTCAGGGTTTAGGGTAACCCACAAGCAGCAAGAGTTATACTCATCATTCATTCAGAATGGGTAAATAGTCTAGACTGATTTCATCTTAGTTTGTTGAACTCACAATCATCATAAATACATAGTATAAATCAATTACTCCACTCTTGAACAAACACCTTCCGCGAGGAATTTGATTAACATCAGCAATGAATCTAAGCATCATGATCTAGAGTTCATCATAAACAAAGTTGGATCTACATACACAACAAACTATTATCATGAAATTGAATTGTGCAATATTTCATTTGATTTTCTCATATATTTAAGTATCTAAGTCATAATATAATTTTTGTTATCAAAATAAGTGAAATATTCTCATGCTCAATTGCAACTTTTTTTGTGATATAAATTTATCATGTCTATGTTATGTCATGTATGAAATATATCATATTTTATCATATATGTGTATAATAATAATCTCATTTATTTATTTAAAAAAATTCTCCTATAAATAAAAAATAATTTTCTATTGAAATTTTATTTTATTTTATTTATACTAATATTTTGACTAATCTTCAAATTAGTGAATTATGTTTTAACTCATTATCTTTATTTTATATGAAAAATGAATCACTTGTGCATTTTCATAGGATAAACACTTTTTTTTTTTTATTACACAAACCTTAAACAAAATACTATCTTTTTGAAGCTATTGTAATCTGGCAACTTGTTAGTGCTCATCCACTTGTAATCTGTCATCAAGTGAGAAATATTATTCTCAAATTTTAAAATTTTTCAATTGATTTATCTTCTTGATTCTAAACACAAAACATTATCAAACCCATAACCTACATCATCAATTAATAAATCCAACATTTTCTGTTCCAAAAGATAATTTAAACTCCCTGATTCAACTAATGATCATCATTCATAAGCAAATGATCAAATATTTAAGCTTAAAAAACCAATTGAGAATTGATTCACCTCAATAATACTTATTTTCTACTCATTTATATGTATATAATTACATTCTGATGGGATTTGCATAGCATTGAAATCTTATGTTGCAAACATCACAAAATCGTACATTATAATTTTTTAACATATATACAAAATTTGATATACATGCTAATTTTCAAAAGAAATATTTCATTTTACTATAAATAAATTCAAATATATTTGATGTATTATTAATCAATCATTCTATACAAAAATTTAAAAATATAACGTGCAATTTCCAAATACCAATTTTGAGAAATTTTTTTCCATTGAAATCAACAACTAGAGTAAAGTTTAGATTATATCAGATTGTATACAGAGTTATCAATCGTAATTAAAATTTCAATTGTAAAAAGTAAAACATAGATAGTTTGAATGATCTCAAGTTGCTAACAACTGATACAATCAAATTTATAATCATCATATGTATCTAAGAAGCTCTTAACAAGAAGAAACATGAATAGTTGCAAATCCAACCTTGCTTCTAGCATCAAAATCTTCTAGAAGCTAGAAGCTCTAAGTTCAGATTCTCTTACACGTCCAATTTTCACTCTCTAAACTTCAATTTCAAAAACTTAATTTTAAACTTTTGTAACTGCTGAATACCTCCTTTCCATATGGTTCTACATTATCTAGGGACTTTGTTTCATAAATAGTGACATATATTGTCCAATCCCGTGGATGGGACTTTTAGCTTTCAAAATTCCAATCACGAGATTGGGCAACATATGTCACAATATATTGGATATTTGAAGCTAAAAGCTACATATCTCGCGATGTGTAGCATCCCATCCTGGTGCAATGTTCATACCAATGTGAAAGCATGACCTCCGTTTTACCTATAAAAGCCAAACTCCGTCACTCGACGTCTTTTGATTGGTCCATTCAGAAACTTATCTATTTATATATTAGAGGTATAGCGAGATTCATACAACTTTCCAAAATCGCTAATCTACTCAGACAATGCAGTAAGTCGAAATGTCAAAGCAATGAGTCACCGCTCCCTTCTCCATTGGCCAGGAAGGTTTTGGACTTCCGAAAATGTACTACAAGACACAATTTCGACTACATCTCGTCGTTACTTCACCACGAACACAAATTACATTCACCCTCAATCGCTGATGAGTAAATTACTGTACATCGATTTTGTTTACCTCTATTGAGGAGGGAACTACATTTACACATCATGTTCCAACTTTACAAATATAGTATATATGTTAAATCTGTCGTCAAGGAGCAGAAAGAAATACATTCAAGCTTCGAAATAAATATCAATTGCAATTTAATCGAGTCGTCACTACAAATCGATCTTAGAATTCCTCCTCCCGTAGGAGGAGTTGCTAAATTTGATAGATCGAGAGGTGAACTTAAGACATGTTCTGGATTTGGGTTGAAAAACATTTGAATCTGTAGTTAAAAGCTACAAGACTTGGAAATGTGAATGGATGTACGAATCGTACATCCATTCCTATCGTACAGTACGATAGGGCGGGGGAGGTCGACGACGTCGTCCAGATTGGGCACATGACTTGTGGAGAAACGGACGGAAAACTCCCGGCTCCGTGTGAGATCCGACATGTACAGAAGTCAGGAGTGCGCGTATGAACCGAGTCAAGAACACGAGAGACGAGGGAGGGAGGAAGAAGGACCGAAAGTGCGCATCCGGGCCCGAATAGTCGAATTTCTGCTGTCTCATCGAGCCCATTGGTCCATTTCGCACGATCTCTCTGGCTGCAATACTTCGGGGAAGAATTTAATCACTATATATAGCCCGCCTCCCGTCAGTTGGCCCTCGTCTGTCATATATAGCCCCGATCTTGAGCTCCGTACATTAGCCTGTATGCATTTTTGAGATTTTTGTTCCGCGGACTTGTGAAGGCGGGTGCAGCTTTTTCGAGTCCCTTGTCGAAATTTGAAGGGGACTTGTTCAGATGGCGAGGGATGTGGCTGCAGTGCAGAAGAGGAAGAAACAAGACACATCAGAATTGAAAGCTGCAGCTGATGTTAAGGATTTTTCTGAGAAGAAGAATGATGATGCCCCTGCCCTCACTATGAAGAAGAAACCTGTGCTTTTGCTGGCGCTGTCATGCTTGGCGCCTTATGTCTATATGCTGCTCACGGTGGACCTGAAGGAAGGCATCAGGCGCTCAATTTTCGTGAACCTTGTGATGAGCATCGGCGGTTTTTTCTTGACAATTATGTTGATACCCGTTGCATCCAGATACTTACTGAGAAAGAACATGTTCGGTTATGACATCAACAAGAAGGGATCAGAAGCAGGCACTTTGAAAGTGTAAGTAAATTGGATACTGTTAATCTCTTATTGTTTTGAGCTTCAATTTGATCAATTCACATCACGTACGACGGTCCGCAGTTTTCTTCTCATTTCATGTACAACCATCAGTTTTGCCTTTAAGCATCATCTGATTCGATTTTTTTGGTCTACATCAATTCATGTCTGTAATGTAGTGTATACGCTGAAGCTTGTACTTAATTTGCGCAGGCCGGAGTCTTTGGGATTGGTGACGGGGATCGTTTTTCTGACGGTCGCAATCGTATTCCAGCCGTTTTTCTTCAATCCTGAGCACTCTGTATGCGGTATTTCCAGCTTTGGCAGTGGTAAACATCATAGGTTTTTTTGTTGATACTAGTGATCAGGGTAGTTCAATCGGGAGGGCCTGAGAAACATCAATCTAGTGTTTCAAGAAATGAGGTGAGAGGGCTTCACACAGCTGCTAGAGTACACACAGTGCTTGCTGTTGTATACTTGAATTCTAAGTCCCCTTTTCTCATATGGTGTGCAGTGGCTTCCGGAATATAATGCTGCGCTTATGTGCATATGCTTTATGCTCTTTCTCGGATTCGTTGACGATGTTCTCGACCTCCCATGGCGGGTGTACGTTCAGTCTCTCCATCTGCTTGTTTACTTCTGCCGTCGCTTAGATAGTATTCATTTGACTGTTCTACTTAAATGTGGGTGGGAGCCTCCTCTTACAGATTTGATGGTTTTTTAATTTATTGCAGGAAGCTTTTGCTCCCATCTATCGCAGCTCTTCCGTTGTTGATGGCCTATGCCGGTCCGACGACTATCTTGATACCGAAACCTCTGCAAGGCCTAGTCGGAACGCATCTTTTGGAGCTAGGTTTGTGTGAATCATTTAGAAAAAAATGTGTTAACATTCTGTAATGTGATAGACTTGATTGCATGAAAGTAGTTAAAAGAACATGGCCCTCTTTGAAGTTTATGTTATTATTCCAGGCTGGGTTTACAAGCTCTACATGGGATTCCTTGCCGTGTTCTGCACCAACTCTGTGAATATTCTGGCTGGAGTCAACGGTTTGGAAGTTGGCCAAACTATAATCATCGCCTGTGCGGTAGGATATTCAAGAACTCTACAAACCGAACAAATATTGTTAGGCTTTGTTAGTCTCTGTATTTGAGATGTAATTTGAACTTCTTGAGATTTTTCACAACCAATTTTATCCAAAGTAAGGTTGTATGCTGGCACTCAAGATCGATCTTCTATCTTCATCTATGTTTTTCAAGTATTGATTTCAAAGTGATAGAGTGTTTATTTCATCTTTAACAGTCATGTGTTGATCGTAGTATCGAGTTATGTATAAATGTTTTGATTCTCATATTTTTGAGCCTGCGTCAGGATTTGACTAAATGGCATTTATCATGTGAATAATCGGACGAAAATCTTTCTCTGTACTGATCATGTAGGTCCTTACTTTCAATATCATGAGAATGGGAAGACAATATTTATACATTGAAACAGAGGAAGACGTCTTGAGACAGGAAGCACACTGCTTTTCCATCTTCCTTATGCAGCCATTAGTAGGGGCATCCCTTGCTCTTTTTGCCTTTAACTGGTAAGTCTGGAATCACTCGCCTGAATACATCAATTTTTACAGCAGGTTTTGATGGATCCATCTGTATGTTGCAGATACTATAAGTCGTAGCGATGGCAGATTCAGTCACTAATTTATTTATAATTTCTTGCACAGGTATCCGTCGTCGGTATTTGTTGGTGATACTTTCACTTACTTTGCAGGCATGGCCCTGGCGGTCGTGGGGATATTGGGTCATTTTAGGTCAGTAATTTTTTTTAGAACTTCAAATGGCCAAATATCTTTTCGAATTTCGGATGTTGAATAGAATTGTAATGTTTTGGGGATTTCGGTTTTGTTTATGTTCTCCTCATTATACAGCATGACACTCATTGTCTTTCGTTGGTCTTGCTCCAGTGAAACTTTGCTGGTGTTTTTCTTACCTCAGGTTATCAACTTCGTGTACTCTGTGCCTCAGGTTGGTGAAATGAGCATGTCTGAGTCTTATAGAATCGATGCTTTACTTCCTGGAATACTTTTCTTAAGTTCTGCTTAAGAAATATAAATACTACCTGAATTTAATCAGTTTGATCAAACATTGTTACAGCTCGTACTCTTAGAGACATCGTTTCTGTTATTTCTCCCCCACCTCAGAAAGTCTCTCTCAGGCGTCCTGCTTGGGTTAATCCCCTAGTTCTCTGTGTACTTGATTTCTTCTAATTTATCTATACTAATATGGACTTCTTTCATGACAGTTATTCAAGTTTGTATATTGTCCACGACATCGCCTTCCCAGGTATGATTGTATGTCAGTTTTGTGATCTGTGAAATCAATTATTCTATCCGTTCCACATTTTACAAAGCTGACGTCGAGCCTTCCATTGTTTCAAACAGCTTTGATCCAAAAACGAAGCTACTCACCGGCAGTAATGACCTGAATCTAGTGAATCTTTTCCTTCGCACCTTTGGCCGATGTACGGAGCCAGCACTATGTATCCGCCTTCTAATATTTCAGGTGAGTACAATAAAGCAGCTTTGATCTTTTCAAGCATTTACTTCACTTATACATGTAAATGTTCATTCAGACGAATGGCTAGAACGGTAAAATTTGTTTGGTTTAATGTACTCACAGAAAACTGTCTGAGTTTGTGCAGGTTGGAAGCTGTGCTTTCTGTTTTGCACTTCACAAGCTTCTGGAAGGCTGGTACAAGTAAATTTTTGACACATGAAGGAATTAGAGACTCGGATGAAATGTGGGGATGCTGCTAACGGGAGCTGCGAGGAGAAAGGAAAAGATGAAACGAAATGAATTTAAATGTGAAGTTTCTAGGGTCTTCCCATCCCTTCAGTTATTTTACCTGATACACTGTTATTGCAGGCGTTCAGGTCCAGGTTAATCATCGAATGTAGCTATCATCTTGCACCATTTCTGTTGGTTGTGACGTGAAATGTCATTAAAGAGGTCAGATCACCAAGTAATTTATTGATCCAATGAGATATCAGGTTCATTCATGTACTGCTGGCACGGACTGGTCGCATATTCTGGATCATGTGGATGGTATCGTTTTGTGAATAGTTTGCGTCTTGATTGGATGTTATAGAAGCTTTGGCATTCGCAGCCAAGTTGCTTCGAGATGTCTTTTGATCTGGACATTTTTACTTCAGAGTCTGCGACAAAATGTTCTTTGACAAATATAAGCTGTAATTATTGTACAAATCGATCCAAACAGACGAGAAGGCAAATGCAAACGAATAAGCTCTGTACTTGCCACTCATGTCCACAGAGGATAAGTAGGAAGAATGTACGAGACTACCCTCGTACATGTTGATCCTACTTCTCATTTGGGTAACTGTTCTAAGTAATACAGTACAGTTTTTCATCTATGCCCCCCTTGTGGTGAAGGGCGATTACGCTAAAGGAGAGGAGAAATTTGTTGTCCTCGCTCACTTTGGAAGTTGTTAGTGGTGAATCTGGTGATGCCGTCTACTGTCTGCTCATTACTATCACAAGGACGTACAGTTTTTCCTTTAGGACAGAAGTCACGGCCAGGGGAAAAGGCGCTCGCATTTACGATCAAGAAAGCTCGTCCTTTTTCTTTCTTCATGCGCGTGCAGATTGGGACACAGACGGGTTGGTCTCATGATCTGAGAAGGCTCGTAGGAAACTGAATCTAGAATGGATTAGTTCTTGGTTCGTGTGAAGTGTACAGCAAGATAGTATTTGGATAGTGTGAACCACCAGTAAAGCCAACCTTGATCCTTAGCCGGTTACTTATCCGGGTTGTGTAAACAGCAGCCTTTTGCCACCGAGAAACAACATAGAGAGGTATCTAGAGATAAGATAGCTTGATCTCAGCATAACCAACTGACATCTAAGACAGCTTCATTTCACTTGGTAAGGCACTTCTTGAGCCAGCCTTCAGTTCCCCAGTGCACCCTAACAAACTGGTTAAAAGAAATCTAGTCACTGAGGAACTTGTCCAAATAGTGTAAACGGGACGGATACAAATAAGACCTGATTGTATACGCACTCTGCGTGTCTGTTCTCATTCAGTTTAATATTAACCTCGTTTTGCACATTGTCTAAAGGCATTAGCTGTGGATGGACTTTTCTGACTATGCTCTGCGCTAAAATGCCATGGGTCAAGGTCAGCGCGTAAAGGGCTACGATGGTAAAGCTCTCAGCAAAAGCCGGTCACAAAAAACACAGAGAATGTCAGGCTGAGTCGAAAATGGTCTAGGCTGAATAGTTTCTGTCTTCACAACAAGGAAAATAACTGATAAATCACTTGCAAAGCGCAGATCCCTGTGCAATTTCATTCCGGAAAACCGGCCACAAGCTGCTCGGAAGTCTGGATTTCTGGATGGCCGGCAGGCAGGCACTATAGTGTGCTTCAAGTCGCGCCCACCTGCAGCAGAGAACACGCCAAGCGCGAGGGAGAGACAAATGGCCTCGACCCAAATGGCCTCTAAATGAGGGCAGGCAGAGCAGCCGAAGCTCCTCGGGACCTGGAGCTCTAAAAGTGCCGCCATTTGCAGCCAAAAGGAAGGGCCCGATGTCGAGACCAGGGCAAAAAGGCGACCAAGTGCCTTGAGCTCAAAGCCACAGGCGCCATTAGAAACGAAGGAGAAGGAGGAGGAGGAGGAGTAGCGAGGCGAGGCGAAGAGTGTGCGAGCGAGCGAAGCGACAGTCTGGCCGAGGTCTCACGGTCGACATGGCTGAAGAAGAGCGAGAGCGCTCGAGGGACCAGGACTGTAATCCGCATGACAATCTTTGAGAGAGAGAGAGAGAGAGAGAGAGAGAGAGAGAGAAGGAGAGGATCAGAGCCCCCGTGAGGCCGAGGTGCGGAAATCGTCGGCGGGGTTGTGCGGACTTTCGGATCCAATGTGCTTTGTGAGATCTCGTGAGTGAGTGAGTGGGAGGTGTCGTAGTGTCGGGAGAAATCGTGTCGTGATCCGAGGGAGGGAGGGAGGGAGGGAGAGAGAGAGAGCGAGCGTGTAGGGCAGGGTGGACGGTGGAGGTGTTTGGTTTTTGAGTCGTATCGGAATCTGTGCTGATCTTCGTGCTGGTGCACGATGGGTTCCGTCAAGCCTTCCGTGAGGGTGCGGGGCATTTCGGGGCCGATTATGGCCAATGGAACGCCAGCTTACAATGGCCACTTACGGGATGAGCTTCGGGTGTTTGAGTCCGATCAGTTCGATGCCAACGCCTATGTGCAGGGCAAGTGTCAGTCCATGAGCGAAAAGGTGAATCCGGGTCTTTTTTCTTATCTCTTTTTCGAGAGTTGGCCGAAGCGTTCGTGTCTCCATGTTTTTTTCTGAATTGTTTGCCGATTATGTTCTCTTTCCGTGAGACGGGGAGAATTGCTGACCCGAAGGCGTGAGATCATCTGCTTCCTGTCGTTTAATGATCTAATGGACTTGCTCTATCTACCTCCATCCAGGCCATAAGGCAACTGTGTGCTGAATTACAAGATTTGAAGAGAGCCTCTGCGGAGGAGATGCGAAAAAGTGTGTATGCAAATTACACTGCTTTCATAAGGTACCATATATTCTCTACCTTGATCCCAGTGCTCATTGGTGACAATCGGTGCATTACAAGGCTTGTTTTAACACCACGTTTTGCACACGAAACAGCTGTTCCTGTTAGACTGGTGTGAAGAAAAGGTTATACTCTTCTCTAGTTAGGCATTAGATGGATGAATGTCTCATGTGTTGGAAGGCCTTTTGAAACTTCATAATTTTACCCTCTGTTATTAAACTCATTGCATCTGCCACTAAATGAATTATCGAATCTTGTCAAGTTTTCGAGTGCTAAAAAGTTCATGCGCTTTGGTCTCAAAGAGTGTTAAGTACCAACTTCTTGTTCATTCAAATTGGGGTAAACAATGCTGACCTTTTTTCGTGGCTGCAGAACTTCTCGAGAGCTTTCGGACCTCGAAGGCGAACTGGTGTCTATGCGCAATCTCTTATCTACTCAAGAAACTTTAATACGCGGACTGGCTGAGGGAACTTCTTTAGCTACGATCAAAGCAGCGTCCGAGGATACAGAGGATATTAGTTATCTCACTCATGATACGACACCCTCTGAGCTAGAGATACTTGCTCAAGTGCTTCCGGATAAATTAGATGTTCTTTTAGCTGAGCGAAAAGTTCCAGCCGCATTGTTAGCATTGGATGATGGGGAAAGGTTGGTTGCAGAAGGACAGAGAACTGAAGGGAACAAGGAAAATTCTTTTGTCGTCGCTCTTCAGGCTGCTCTATCTGAGCGGAGGGCGAGACTAGCAGAACAGCTAGCTGAAGCAGCTAAACAACCGTCCGTCAGGGGATCTGAACTACGAAGTGCTATTGCAGCCCTCGAGAAGCTAGGGGACGGGCCCCGCGCTCACACTCTTTTGCTCAAATCTCATCACGAACGTCTTCAGCACAACATCAGAACGTTGCGACCGAGTGGAACTTCCTACGGAGGGGCATACACAGCTGCTTTGTCACAGCTTGTCTTTTCTGCAATAGCACAGGTATGTCTCGCCCCAATGCCTGGGATTTCAGCCCCACGGAGAACTTTTCGTTTCTGGGAATTTTCATCGTAGTCAGTGAATTTCCAAATGCCATAATACCTCGAAGAACAGATTACCAAATAGCTCCATGGACTGAATTGGCACATGATGCTCGTTAATTGAGTCTTGCTGTACTTTTCCCTTATCGTTTGCAGCATACATTTATATCTTTGGTGTTTAAGAGCAGAGGTGTGTCCAACAGTCATTTGTGATAACTGACTGGGTTGTGCCTTGCTTGTTTGCAGGCAGCACGGGATTCGGTTGGTGTATTTGGTGAAAGCTCACCGTATGCTTCAGAGCTGGTACTTTGGGCTAGAAGTGAAACAGAAAATTTCGCCTCGCTGGTAGAACGGCACGTTTTGTCTTCATCAGCTGCAGCTGGGGGTCTTAGAGCTGCAGCAGAGTGTGTTCAGATTGCTATCGGGCATTGTTCTCTCCTGGAAGACCAAGGATTAGCGCTCTCATCCGTTCTTACCAAACTTGTCCGACCGAGTGTCGAGCAGGCCCTAGAGGCTAATCTTAAAAGAATTGAGGAGAGTGTGGCCGCTCTGGCTGCGGCAGATGACTGGGTTTTGACGTCTTTACCTGCCAGCCAATCTCGTACGCAAGGTCGTGTTACTGTACCGGGCGGTGGATTCTCCTTAACTGTGAAGCTGTCAAGCAGCGCACATCGCTTCAATGCAATGGTGCAGGTGAGAGCTTTGTGTCCTTGCTTCTTGTTTGTGCCCGTCCTTCTGTCATTTGTAACAGACGACACGAAGTAATCATTCTTCAGGCTGCTGGGATACATTATGCTGTCTTTGGTAGACTTACTTATATGATGGAGCTGGTACAGTGATCTGTTTCTTTGACTAAAAGCATCCTTTTTGTATGTTTGTGCAGGACTTCCTTGAGGATGTTTCTCCACTCATTAATATGCAGCTTGCTGGACATGCGTTAGATGGTCTAGCTTTAATTTTTGATTCATATGTAAATTTACTCATGAAAGCCTTACCAGCCCTTGCCGAGGAAGAGGAAGAAGAATTTCATAAAACCGACATGAATAAAGTGCAGCCTGCAGAGTCCTTCCAGCAACAGCTTGTTATTCTGGGAAACGCGGCTGCCCTTGCAGATGAACTTTTACCCCGAGCAGCTGCAAAATTAATTCCATCAACTGGTATGAAAGAGGATACGCGTGTGAGAAGAAGTGTAGAAAGACAATCAGTAGTAGCAGCTGCCAGGATGCCAGAGCTGAAGGATTGGAGGAGGCGATTGCAACGGGGCTTTGAAAGATTACGAGATCATTTTTGTCAGTATCATACCTTCGATGTGGTATACAATGCTGAAGAGACTGAAGATATTCGTCTTACACCTGAGACATACCTGAGACTCGATTTTGAGGTGGATGAAAACACATGGCACCAAGAACCCATGCCTACGCGAACTTTCCAGGTGACAATCTTACATATTTCATAATGTTTGCTTTTATGATAGATGACTACAACAGAATGATGATTGTGCCTAATTATGTAGGCTTTCTCTAGACCCAGAACCCGCGATAAATATGCCCTTGATATACTTAAAGGAAGTCTCTTGCATTTTAAGTAGTCTTTCATAGTTCAAGACGTATCAAATTTCAAGATTGTTTTCTCGAGTTACTATATTATTTAGTTCCACATAATTGCATTCACATATGACGTTTAGAAACTAGTGCTCGCAAGGTTCTAATCTCTGCTGATGACGTTTTCATATCTCTTGCCTTTGAACAGGCCTTTTACTTCAAGGTCACAACCATCAATCAAATTGCGCAAGAACTCCTTGCTGGAAGGGAGAGGATGACCAGTTTGCTGTGCATGCGGCTAAGCGAAACATTTGTATATTGCCTGTCTAATGTTGAAGACTTCTGGGATCTGATTGAAGAGGGTGGAGAAAGAGCAATTGGCCCCATTGGACTCCAACAAGTAAGAGGCTCAGCAGATGGAAAGTTGATTCTTTGAAGTTTGCAAACCATATTCTCCTTTCTGCTCTAACTATTAATTCGCCAGTCAGTTAGCGCTGCAATCAATCTCATTAGAGGGTTTTCATTTCGCTAGCTTTTACCCGGTCACTCGGAAGGACCTCGAGGATTATTTTGTCAGGCAGTTCAAACAAATTAGAGAATGCCTTATTTTCCAGTAGTCATTCATTCAAATGCTCGAAACTGTTTCCAATCTCTTTTGTTAGCTAGACAAGGGAATCATCGTTTTTTTACAGCTTCTTCATCCTCTTACGATGATGCATATGATTCACTTCATATTATCACGGAATTATCTCCGAGTTTTATACTGTATGTCTTACTCATGGGCGAACTGAACTGTTCTATTTCGACGCTGTAACATCGACATTACCAGTACTGATACTATCGTTGGGTTGTTGGTGGTACAGTTCATTTTGGATATGGAGTTTGTCATGCAGATAGCTGGCCATTTACGCTATCCTTCGAGGATTATGCGTCAAGTGATCAATGATCTTTCTACACGGGCCATTAGTGCGTATTTGGCCACTGGGGCCGACCCAGAAGCGGTCTTGCCAGAGGAAGGTTGGTTCATCGAAACGGCTAAGGATGGTCTGCGAAAGCTTCGCAGCGGTTGGACTAAGGGTTCCAATATCAACGGCGAACCCGGAAGTCCCACGCATTCTATATCTGCACAATCTGTATCTTCAGTACGAAGTGAATAGTGAAATTTGCGTGAGATCATGCACGCTTGGTGGGGCTCTTGAAAGAGTTTAAATTTGATAGACAAATGGATAATTGACAACCATTGTTGTCACATACATAGACCAGCGGGGAGATATTGACAAGGTTCTGGGGTCCTGTTTGTCGGAGATTATTCGGTTTGTAAATGATTATGTTGGGACATGTGAGGAGGCGTTTGCTTCTAATTCATCGCTTGAGAAGGTCCTGGTGCAGGAGGTAGACAAGGGCTGAGAAGACAGTGACCTTTTGGATCGTTTCGTCATTGACTCCTTGGTGAGTTTTTGTCTGTTCTCTCTACACCTTCTTATTATCCAAGTACATGAGCTTGACAGGTTGCAGGGTATGCTCTCTTTTCCTACATATATATGTAGGATATATATATCAGCTTCGTGGTAACAAATTCTTGTTGTTTTACATCGTCAGATCGCACATCGCTCGAGCATGTTCGGTGCTTCCTACACTTATGCTTGTTTTGTGAGAAGAAACTGAAGTAGTTTCGCTCTTTTTACTGCAGATATGAATGTGGCATTATGGTGGATCTACTCATCTGTTTCAAGCGACACCTAGCAGATCTTTTTAAGAAGCCTGTGTAATAAATCCCATTACTTTCACGTTGTGCTGCAAAAAGGCTGTAAAATATATTTCCTATGACCATTTTCAAAGCCAGTCAAATTTCATGGTATTTGGAACGCTTGTTCAGCTGTGTTACAAATACCTTTTAAGAGAAGTAAAATTGTAGCCTTGATTCATTTTTCTCAAAACGTCGTATGCTATGTGCTTCATTTCGATATGCTGAAGATCAGATGCACTAGGAATTATCGTTAGAGTGCGGACCTAAGCTCGTAAGCATGGACGATTGGAGTTACATCACCGTTCCAAGGCATGCTAGAGTTTCTGATCTCTCAGTGGCCTCCTTGATTCTGTCTCCGTCTCCGGACTTTGTAGCATTTTGTTTTCATTGTTTTTAACCATAAGTGGGAACTTTGGGAGAAAGTAAGCTTACGTATAAGGGCAAAATGACTCTGACTTTTTTCACACTATCGATTTCTGATCTGGACAGAATGAAGGAAAACTCGCATCACTCATCACATTTGTAATGTATCACTTCCTTTCTTTATCTTCACCTCCGCATTCATCAAGGCAGAGCTTGGAGTTAAACATGAAGTTGTCTAGTCTTTTGTCTAGTTTATGGATTCTAGCAATGCCACTAGCATCGCTAGAATCCACTGGCACACTCTTCTGTAAGTAATTTTGGCTCCAAAATTTAGCTCCAATGGACATTTGTGTTTTTAGAGTCGGACGATATTAAACCCTCACGTTTGTAAATCGGAATCATCATTACATGCTATCGGAACTATTGCGTTAATACAGTTATGTAATGAACAACCTATTTTCCTTCTTTTGCAGAAAAGTTCGGAGTGAAAATTTGTAACATTGAATATAACGGACTTCACCATTTTATATTCGTAACTCGATAATTTCACCGTAAGAAACGCACAAGTCGAAACGTCATCATAAGGAAAATTCTTACGATGCAAGCCATTTTATTTTGCTAGTTGTATGAACAAGCATACATTGCGAGATTTCACAGGTTAAGTTTAATTCTTGAAATATTATGGTAATTTGTCCACAAATAGAACAAGTCTTTGGATTTCTCAAGTGTATATCTCTAGACCAATTGATCTATTAGTTTTTAAACGGAGTGGTTAGTTATCATTCATTTTTGGCTAATTATCCTCACCCTACTTTATTAGAGGTATGTGATTGGTAAGGTACGGGAAGTACCTGGCAATGACCGAGCCGCTTCTTCATCGCAGTGCGTCGAGCCCTTCGTCCGCGTCTCACTCTGGGTGCCTCGCATTGCGGCCGCCCCTCGACTCCCTCCACACCAATTGATTCTTGTTCTTTGGAGACTGATCTGTGTCGCACTGCGTTGCCGATACTGCACTTGCAACACGCGTAGGTTGTACCAATCATGCTAATCAAACTTGTCCACCAACAAGGTCACAATATGACACTGGAATGCGTGCTTACAATGAATATATATTGTTGTTAAGAAAATGCGCTAACACTCATGTTGTTCAACTAGTCCGGAATGCATGCTTACAATGAATACATATTGTTGTTGAGAAAATGGGCTAACACTCGTGTTGTTCTACTCGTCCGAATGCGTGGTTACGATGAATTTATATTGTTATTGAGAAAATACGCTAACACTAATGTTGTTCTACTCGTCTGGAATGCGTGGTTACGATGAATTTATATTGTTGTTGAGAAAATGCACTGACACTCATGTTATTCAACTCGTATGGAATGCGTGGTTACGATGAATTTATATTGTTGTTGAGAAAATGCACTGACACTCATGTTGTTCAGCTCGTATGGAATGCGTGGTTACGATGAATTTATATTGTTGTTGAGAAAATGCACTAACACTCATGTTGTTCAGGTCGTGGTGGATTTATCGTTGTATATCTTGTACACTTGTTTAGTTGAAGTTAACTCAAGTTAAAGAATAACCTCGGGTCGCCTGGACTGGGGATAAAAACCTCGACTTAGATATTTCTCACAAGACTTAGAGTAAAATGCTGAGAGTTGTGGGTGGAGTTAGCCCTCTTCTTGAACCACGTTAATTATGTGTCACCGTGTCTCTATTGGGTTCTCGCATACAGCCCGTTCCGACTCTGCGTGAGATTTTTGAGTCGTAATTTGAAAATTTCTTTCGAGATTTTTCTTGAGGTTTTTTCGAAGAACCTCAATTGAATTCACAAATCATCAGATTTCTACAAGGAGCTGGGTTAGTTTACTGGTCGCTGTACCAAAAATTTAACAGTGACATGTATTATTATGGGAGGACTTGAGAAACTCGAGGTCAGGAAGGAATCAAGGAAATCATCAAGGAAAGTGCAGAGAAGCGCGCCTGTGCCTCCGCTAGCGCTCTTGAGGAGTTCCGATTTCCAAGACGACTTGGGCGAAAACGTTTTTGCGCGCTTCGTAGCCTGGAGCTGTGTCACAATCCAGAAATTAAGAAACGGGCGAGGTCCGAAGGTTGGGGTCCGAGGATTTCTTAATTGCGATGTGTTCGTGCGGGACTGAGTGGTTTTGAGATGCGGGCAGACGAAACGAACAGGTTTTCCATCTTGTCTTCGTTTTGTTGACCGTGCGGTAGTGGCTCTCAGTGCTTGACCTGCGTTGCGTTGCTTTCAAGGTTACGAGCTCGACGAGGGATGATTTCGGCCGGAGAAGTGCTACCCCTGCGCTGTTCGAAATTCCAGTCGTATACGGTTTGGAGATGAAGAATCACTTCATTTTGCTGGAGGGGTCGCTAGAAGGTGTTGTGGACATTTTATGAATGTGCGAGTGGACGAGCGCGGCCAGGTTTTCGGGGAAGCAAGCGTGCTTGAGAAATGTAGCACGAAGCTCTGAACCTTGTGGACGAACTATTTTTATTAAAGAGTACCAAAAGTCACACAGGTTTAGAAGTCTGTTCGAAGGGAAGCGAAGTGATGCAAAATTCTTTTGAGTTTTGCATCACCTTCTTCTACGGGTAACATAGAGCTAGAAGATATCAGAAAACTGTAGTGGGAGTTCGCAGTACAGTTGAATCATGTATTGAAGGTCTGAAGGCCGAGCGAATGACGGTTGGTTGGGGAAAGTGACGAAGCTAGGAACATGGATGGGCTCGACGAGGATAAGGAGGATGAAGACCGAAGTGTCGTAGCAATCATTAATCTCCACTCGGCTCCCTATCCTTTCCAACAGAAGATGAACCAATCGTATGGTTTGAAATTGCTATGGACCTTCTTGAATGCCAGAACTGGGTGTTGGCGAAGAGCACATTGTGCAGTTGCAGATCGTTTTGCACAACGCCATACTGGTGAAACATGCAGTCCACAAGAATCAAGCGTCGATGACAGTCTGGACTTACCTCGGAGTCGGAAAATGAATTTTGGGGTTTGGAAATTCTCCGTAGCGAATCTGAAACAGGAGAGTCTGAGAGAAGAAACGCTTGGAGTTGAAGTGATACAAGAAGGAAAAATAACTCACAGCGAAGTCGATTATCTCTTAAATCGCGCAGTTGATATTGAGTTCAGAGAAAATGGGATTTGTTCTAACGAATCATCAAGAGCTTATCCTCTAGTTAAATCTTCGAGAAACTAGCTCGAAGTGAGTCCCGGAGATTTAGAAGACCAGATCGACTCGGGGTGGCAGAAAAACATGAACACACCGCGACAAAAGGCAAATTTTTCAACGGAAATTGGGTCTTAGTTGGAAAATTGACGAAAGTTTCGTCAGATTTTGGAGGAATTTGTAAAAAATCATTAGGCGCTCGCAAGATCGCTGATATGTCGTTGACATATCAGCAAAAACGATATTCAACCATTGTATTTATTGACGCAAGTTCTTAGATTCGTGACAAAAGTTGTTAGAAAAACATCAAAAACGTTTAAAATCTTTTTAATATTATTGGGAGTACACATGTAATCTTCCTACTCTTGCTGACGGACTGGAAGCACATTGTATTTGATCGTATACTTAGATCAAATACAATGTGCTTCCGGTAGCGGTCAAATTGTCAAGCAACGCAAAAAGTGGAGACCTGTCTGCAAGTACCCAAACACTCTTCTTTTAACATAAATTCCAGATATCTTTATATGTTACAGGTATCACTTCATTCTGCCGTAGTGTCGTAACAATTTTGTTGGTTGTAACACTAGCACGACTAAGAGTAAGCGGTGTCTATCGTTGGTCTTGTAGTATGCAATCTTGCAGATGGACAGTGGGATGAGCAAGAGCGTCGTGGTTATGTTGGGCGGATTGGGCTTATATCTCCCATACAAGTTGGGTTTGTCTTTCTTATTTGCCAACTCCTCTGTTGTTGATTTTTCCTTTGAATTGACAGCCAGTGTTACGGTTGGATGTGTTGACCTAAAGAGAACATTCATAGACAACCAATTTGTTTCAGTGGAAACACAGAACATCAAGTGCCTTGATAGCTCCATCATTGGTTTTACCAACCCTGCGTCTGCGCTTAATCACGATGGCTTAGTCCTGACTGAATGCGTAAGCTTGCACAACCGATATCGCAACGTCCAGTGTTGTGTAGGAGATCTCTAGCGGTGGAGCCAGCTGGTTCCATCAATTTGCATCAACTATTGTATCATGGATGTGAGCTGAGCTACGTATTGAACTTTCATCGTCCATTATAACAACTTCGTGTCATTTGCTTCACTTTAGCGCAAAAGTAGATTTCACATTCAAGCTGAATTTGGTTGGTCAGACATTCAATACAAACTTGCGCTCTGATTGCAACTCATTCAACTCATCTACACTCAAACGAATGAATATCTCCATGTCGAGAATCAAAATGCACTTGTCTCGATTGAATATGTTCTCATAATGTGCACCACTTTTAATTCTCCCCCCCTTCTCTTATTCGTGCATAAACTTTATCCATGTCCAGTCTCGCTGCCATATGCTCCCAAGTTGTGCACTAATTCCAATTCTTCCTCTTTTTTCTGTCCCTACAAAAACTTTAGCTCCATCTAGTATTGTTGTCATATGATTCCATGTTGTGCACTGCTTCTGATTCTACACCTTTTCCTATCCTTGCAAAGATTATATTCTCGTTCCGTCCCATCCCTCTCCCAACATGATATCATAAGCATTCTATTTTCCCTTTGATCAATCACATATATCTTTTTTGTAAAGTGCAGTAGAGTGAAGGATAATTAGCCTAAACTGAAGGATAACTAGTGTCATGTGTTTTTGTATATGATATTTTTAGCTGTCAATCTAGGATTAGGTGTTGAAGGGTATATAGTTGAGGGTCACTCAAAGAATATTTAGTTCTTCGAGTCTAGCCTGTAGCGTTTGATGTAGTCTTCAGTGGGTTGGCTATTGTGTTCGTAAGCGTCGATCTAGATTCTCTAGTGAGTGAGTTGATCTAGATTCTCTAGTGAGTGAGCTGGGCTTGATGGTAACGTTCGTGTATTAAACCAATGGGGTTAACACATATTATTTCACTCGAAGAATTGCCATTTGGATTTAGTTAGAAGCTTGAACGAGTTTGCAATTATTTATAGTTATTTGCAATCGTGGGATTGTGCGTGAATTTTGGTGGAAATTTGAAAGTGGTATGGAAAAATTGATTTGGAAAGTTTGAGAGTATACAGATTCATTTCAGCGAACAAAACTACATCAAGTTTGTGTTTGTGGGTGTTTCACTTCTCGAATCTTTTTGTTTGTGATATTGAGTTTACATCTTGATTCGACAATGGTGGATCGAGGAGTGTAAAGCTAACTTCGGCGATGATTTGCGAGGCAGAGAGAGTGACTCTTGGCTTTTTGCGACTTGGTGGAAGAGATGACATTATAGTCGTTCGAGGCGGAAGGTGATAGGAGGCGATGGAGATCAAATCAAGATCGCTATGCGATGCGATGTTTCGTGTGTGTTGTGTTGTGTTGTGTTGTGTTTCATTTAGACTGAAGAGTTGTTGCTAGTTGTTTGCTTGTGTTTGGATACTCTTTAGTCTTGCTTCTTGGTGCACGCCCGTGTAAGAATTGACGCTGATTTTCATAGTAGTTTTACTCCTGTGTTGTCAATAACGCGATTGGATTTGATCACCAACTTACTTATCTTTGTTTCACACACGGTGATACTAGAGTGATGATCAATAAACCGTGAGAGTCTTCTTGCGGTGATGGCAAGTTAGGTTATCCATACCCTATAGCTAGTAGGGCTAGAGTAGCTTAGTACAAGCACGATGTCAAGTGCGGATTTGGATACTTTGTGGAGATTTGGCAGTGGTGCTAGTGGAGGATTTGGTCATCACTAAGGAGTTTGGTGATCTTTTTGAGTGATACGAGTGGATTTACGCCTAGTGGGTTCAGGTATCGGCTACCTTTATCTATCTCATTTGTTGGTGAGGACGACTAGGGTGTTGCGGACACCAAATGTTTCAATTTGATACCGTCTAGTGCCACAACACTGTCGATTTGGGACATGGACGGGATGTATGTGGCCATGAAGTATCCACGACGGTACTCAGGTGAAGTGGGCACCATTGAGTTGGACGAATTCATCCAAGAGTTTGATGCGTGTTGTGATATGCAATTTTTGCGTAATCCCACGTTGTTCACACCCTTCTTTGATTGAAAGGGGTTGTTTCAATATTTGGAGTAACCTTCCATGTATAACTATCATGAGTTTAGTAGAGACTATGATGTGGAGATTGACGCATAAAGGTGTCATTGATCTCCCAACTACCTGTCCATTATCCATGGTGGTGTTAATACCATTGGTGTTGTTGCTAGTGGAGCTGAGAGTAATAGCACCAATGGAAGTACTAGAAGCGGTACTAGTGGGAGTACCGGTGGAGCTATTGGTGAAGGTACTAGTGGAGTATAGGGACATAACATAGTGGAGGAGAGGAAGGTGACGTCTTTATTTAGTAAAAACATGTCCATTACTTCTTGTGTCTTGTAGAATGACGCACAATCTCGTCCTACTAGTTGTGGTAGTGGTGGGAGTTGTGGAGTTCAAACACAATATCCGTTAGGTCACATAGAGACGGGTGCGCGAGCACCATTGCCTTCAATTTCTAGTCAGCACAAGGGACCAACATGTGGAGATAGTCATATGAGAAAGTATTGTTTTCAAGAAGGCAGTGGACGAGGTTCATAGTCGACACAGGTTGTGTGTGATCATTGTGGTCGAGCAAATTATACCAGAGTGATGTTTCTACCTCCATTTAGAGTTGAGATCTGGGAGTAGAGATCGTGGCAGAGTTGCTCCACGAGATCAAGGTGGTAGAGGTGCTGGTGCGGGTGTCATCTGACAACACGTAGTGGGTGCTACTCTTACCAACGTTATGGCTGCTCGGATTGAGAAGTTGGAGCAGAGGCTTGCTTCTATGACTAGTTCGGGAGCAAAAGCTTTTTATTTGGCAACTGCAGCTTAGATTGAAGGAGCTGTTGCAGTAACGAGATGTGCTGCTCGTGCTTCAGAGTGACGCGGTGCGAACGTGGAGTTGGATCCTAAGAGGGATGAGGATGGGAGTCAAGCTAGATTTCCCCGTCATTTTTTATGTTAGAAGTAGGCAGGATTTCATCTATGAAATTTACACCACCTAGTGATCCTCTAGTGAGAACTGAGGCATTTACATCACATGTTGTGGGCACAGAGACATCATCTAGTGCATTGATGCATGTTGTGGGCACAAAGACATCATCTAGTGTAGTGATGCAAATTACTATTTTGGTGATGAAATCTTCACTGTTTTCAACCACGGAGCTGATGGTCTTAGGGTTTGATGTGGCTCCTGTACTTCGTGTAGCAATCATGTTGTGTGAACGTGGGAGTATCACTTCTACAAGTGCCGAGATATGTGAGGGTATTGTGGGAAAGCAATTCTCAATGCCTACACTCAGGGATGAGGCAACTTGGCACGCGGCAGCAGCAAAGATGAAGTTATTACTAGTCGAGCCAACCATTGATCTTGAGAGTATTGTTTTGGATGTGTCTATGATAGACAATCGGAGTGATTTGTTGTGGTGAGTTTTACAGGATAGTTGTATGTTCCAGCGAGAGTTTTGCTTGACTCTGGTGCATAGCCCTTGATGTTGAGTAAGACAACTTGCATTAGTTTAGAAGTTTGAAGATCAATTTGAAGCCTTGTTCATTCAAGATTTAGACATCACTTGGCGGTGCCAATGATAGCTCATAGTTCATGACCAAAGAGAGCTTATCGGTGCAATTGAGGCATGATGACGCACGAGATAACTCACGGCTTGGAGTTCGCGGATACTCAGATTTGCACAATTTAAGTCCTACGTCATCAAGAAAAAATCTTTTATGACCATATTCTATAGTTTGCTTAAATTTTCATTCCAGATTTTGTACACATGCATTTTGTCCATCGTGGTCAAGAAGTACCAATTGTGGTAAGTCAGTATCGATGTGGGCTCCAACAGTAGAAATTTGATATTGCATGCAGTCATGTGATGAACTCTCCTTCCGTGATCTAACCAACGATTAAGCCATTGTCATTTGATTCATAACACACACTACCAATGCCACTAAGATCACCGCTTGGAATGCTGCGAGCTTCCTACTCAAAATCATCGAACAATCCATCTTCAATCCGCACAACAAATATCCATTGTCCCTTGTTTTGTTTACTCTGTGTTAATCGATTGATCGCAAACGCAATTCTATCACTACGGCAAGACGCGATTTGTGCCAAAATAAGACAAGAATCTTTTTTGTTTCGAGCTTTAATGCTAGTTAGATTTCCTGGTACATGACGCACTAGCATCTAGTACTTACAATGGGTTGTAGCTAAACCAGATATTGTGTTGTGGTGACGCTATGATGTAGTATCATCATGGGATAATGTTGGATAAAATGAATTGTGTTGGTTCTCTCCAAGTATTTTAAATTGCGCAGGTCGCATCAAGTAGTTTTTTCATGTTTATTGGCTTCAAAATTATTAATTCAAAATTCAAGTTCAAAAAACAAATCAATAGTAATCATCCACATCTTTTGAAGCTAGCTTGCATTATTTATGAACTGTAATTACACAAAGCATGTTCTTGGGTTGATTATTCATTCATCTATGTGTATCAATAACGTAATATTGATATTTAAAAAACCATCATATCACATGTCACAAAAATCTATCCTTTTCATGTTGCACGCACATAGAATATTATTACTACAACTCATGAAAAAATATTGAGACTAAATCATCATATGTAATCTTGAGTAGTAGACCATATGTGTAACATGCTATTTATAATCATTACTTACTATTTATTAGTAGCATGTTATTCCTGATTTTATGATAATCATTTATTTGTGACTTTATTTATTTTATAAATTTTATGATTCTATGAGTCATATTATTATTTTATTGATTTTATATGAAAATTTTTGAATAATTTTAATAGGATATTTGAGAAGGTATTTCTTCTAATTACGTGATTATTTTAAAAATATTAATTGATATTTTATTTTATGAATGAAATCTCAAATTTTGATTTTTTTGTTTCATATTAGATTATGTTTTTTAGGAATTACAAACAAATTAAACCTCTTTTTCCAAACTGAATTTAATTTCTCTAAATAAAATATCAAGATAAATTTTATTACCAATATTTTGATTAAAAAATTCTTGATATGTTTCACATATATTTGAACTATATTTTTTTAGGTTAAATTTTGACTCACTCAATTTTCTGAGAAATATTTATACTTGTAGTTTTTACAATTCAAAGAGAAATTTCTGTAAGAGAAATAAGAGTTTTTTTTATCAAAGAATCAAATTTTCTATTTATGTAATGATTTTATGCTTGAATATAATAAAATATCATTTTGGATCATCTTCTCATAATCTTGCTACAAAAAAATTGCAAATTTTACATTTTTCTATTATCCAAATAAAATATAAACGAATTTTCTTCTATTTTATCAAAATGAATGATACATGCTAAAAATGAAAACATTAACGATATGTAATATGTGTTTGTCTTTGAACATTGAATGGCTTCTATTACTTTCAACACCCCAGAACAAACTCCAATGTCATAACTTGAGAAATTGATGCATGATGTGTTTTAGAACATAAATAAAAACGGTGATATTCAATGCAATGTTTTACATGCATCTCAAATACCATAAAAGAATTGAAAAAAATTAAATGGTTTACAAATTACCTTAAGGTATACAAATTTGTATACCTTAAATGGTATACAAATTAGCGTATCTCACTTCACTTTTATCAGATAATTTGGTTTGAATCTAGACTTTGTTTGCTCGTTGGTCCGGTGGTATGAAATTTTCACCAAATATTTGAATGATAATCCCTCCTATCCGACTCGAAGAAACTATATTTCTATGAAAACCCGAAGTACAGTGTGTGATGGGGTTTTCTTGTCTGAAAAACTTTAAATGGCCTCCGGGTGTCTGACGTGCTACCACGGTTAGTGAACCTTGCAAGCATTCATAAGGATTTTGGCAACACGTTTCGGTTTGATTTCTCCGAAACGTGTTGCCATTCTCGGCCCATTCTCAAGGAACACAGTACGAAGCCATAGCGAGGTGTGAGACAGAAGGTACAGAGACGTATGGAAAATAAGTTGGGGCACTCAATGATCCAGTGACCAACTTAACTAGCAAGCAAGCAAGCCTGTACCAGAGAGCAGTCAGTGAGAGTCCGGGGTTTCATAAACCCAGCCCCTGACAGCGGATCAATTTATTAAGCCTCGGTTGCAACAACTTGTCGTCTGCCTTTTATAACCAGAGGTACAGTACTTCTGATCAAGCTATGTTTAGAGAGCCTTGATTATGCAACATCCAGATTAGCGAGCCCCAGGCTCCCACCGGCCCCAGGGTCAGCCAATGGGCTTCATGATCAGTTACTGCCCGTGGAGGCAAATCTCGAGATCACGACACTGGAGAATTGGGTTGCCAAAATTGGTTGTCATTGGTTGCCATTGGTTTGACTCCGGTCAACTGGGAGTCTGAGACCGTTCTCTTCACGTGGAGTGAGCCAGACCTTTTCTCGAGTGTTGTTGTTCGGTGAAATGGTCGGTAATCGGCCTTTGGCGTGATCGTGTTTAGTACTGGTTTAGCATGACAGGTCATGTGTTTCCTGGAGAGTAATCAAGTGGCTTTGACCATTATGTACTCGAGCAATGATTATGAAATTCCGTTCGATGTCGTCTTTGACTTGATCGTGCGTTACTTCGCTTCTCTGAACTGTATTTGTAATCTTCATCATCCTTTCCCATGTTTAGGGGGCTCCCATTCGTGGTTACTAATTTCCCTTTCGCCCGTTGTTCGTGATGCTCTACGGTTTTGCACAACTAATGTAGGAGACAGGAAGTCAATATACAGCTAGCTGGTGTTTTTTATTCAAAGTTCATAAAGGGTCTTGGGCCACACCGTTATATTGTTGAGAAGGTAAATAGGTGGTTCCAAATCCTGCATACGGATAAAACTTCTCTTGTATTTTTGTGAATGTTTTCTCAGTCCAATTTATTGCCTCGGTCCCATTTGGAGCTACACTCTGTTCTCACCTGCTACCGCGTGGGACACTCCATGATATTATAGCATTCCCCGTATGTGAGTCAGACTATAATGCAGTGGACTACATCACAGAAATTCTTGAGCAAGAAACCGTAATCCAAATAATGGTTCACGTTTCCTTGTTACACACTTGTGATTAAAAAATGTGATATGTGAAAAATTTATTAAAGAATCAAGAGTAATGAAATAGTAGTTGTGTAATTACACGGATTATCAATATCAAGGGAATACCCAATCCAGCCCAACAAGGACAAAATCATCGTTGACAGAGTCAATGATAGAATAGTGAATTCATCTAGGTTGATCTGACTCACTACATGTTTCAGTTTTGGATATGTATACCTATCAGAGACTGAAGATTTAATAGATTGCTAAATGTGGTCCTATATCCTATGCTATATCCTCTTAATCAAAGCTTGGTGTTGCTCAAAGATTTGGATAACAGTTCCTGTTTCGAATCAAAGCATATGACATTAGTGTAACATTTGTTTGATTCAAATTAGGATTTTAAATGTAATAATCTGCAAAATTTGGTCATAATCATAGTATAAAAAAATAATATCGTAATCAAGTAAACTTCATTTGGATATTTATAATCCAGATTCTTTCATTAGCTAACCTTTGACGACAGTCACATCTACAGTTAGTAACTTTTTCAAACTGATTTTATGAAACAATATTTCAAAATTTAGACATCAACCCAGAATATTATATTTATCATATGGTTCAAATCACTTTCAACTCTTGGTTATCTGTATTAATTATAACAGAAGATAATCCAGGCTTGAAAGTTGTGTAACCAAGATAACTAAATAATATCAATAATCAAAGACATTAATTCGAATAACATTTGACTCATATATAAAAGATCAAATCTGAACTGTCTACCACACACTAAGGTTAACACATTAGTGTTTAAACATTTACTCACCACCACATTTTTTCTGTAATGGATATGTAACATCAGTACGATTGATCATAAAAATTTTATGATTAACCTAAATTCTTCATTTCACGACCTCTCAGCCATTTGATTATTTGCTTCATCTAAATTTCAATAGTCCATTATTTCCTCATGCTTATGCTAATACATTCATGAAGGGTTAATTTTGAAAAGTTATCAAACATATGTTGCATTTCTAGAATACTTATACAGTAATTTGATATAACATTAATACACAATCAAACGGTTTATTCAATGATTTTTTTATTTTCAAAATAAGATTTGTAAAAATTATATATATGTAAATATACTTACAACTTTGCTAATGGTAATATTTTTAAAATTATTCAAAAAAATTGAAAAATAGTAAAATTTTGAACTAATACAGATAATTATTAGTTTTTACCTTTTCAATATTAAGTTGTTTTAGCATCTGAAGTCTATATGCATAAATTTTTACATATGTAGTACTCATAAAATAATTTGAAAATTTTCACAAATAGACTTAATCAAACACAAAACTAATACTCATCCTAAAATCCAGCAATAAAAAATGTAATGTATTCAAAATAATTCAAATGATGAGTAGAAATCATATGTAATTATATACGATATAAATTACAAATTTTATCAAAAAATTATTTTGAAACTTGAAGGGTTCACTAAACTAGTCTAGTTCATTAAAAATATCATTCAAATCTAATTTCATCATTAATTTTTTTTCTAGCAAGCCCTTTTTTTTTATTGATTTTCTCAAACATATCTCTTTGCATAGATAAGCTAGTGAACATGTATTTCTGCTATCAATTGATTATCATTATGATTATTTTTCAATTAAATTTTTTTAATTTTCTTTTCTAAGCTTGATAAGATGATATGAAATACAAGCTTTTTATTGCATTTTTTCAATTTCCAATTTAAATTTCTAAAAATTCTAGATACTTTCCTAATTTCTTACTTTATTGATTTTCTCAAATTTATTAGATTTCACCTTAATACCGTAAATCATTTATTTGATCTGATGCCAAACATGATCAATTTATTTTTTAATGCCCAAATTTCAAATAAAAATTAGATTGTCTGTTGAGATGATTACGTTTTTTTTACGGGCAGCATATATATATATATATATATATATATATATATGCTGCCCGTGAAAAGAGTAACTTCGTCATCACCAGTATCGACGGGCGGATAGAAACTCACGTGGCTAGCCATGTTACACTTGCAGCTTCCATTCACAAAATGATTTGCAATGGGCAGAAGAGTGGATTCCTAAGCCGACCGATGCCCATTTCATAGTCTGTCTAGAAAGAGAGCTTCCGACCATCTACTCGTGTTCATGTACACCATGACGTGGGATAATGATAGAAACCTTGACTCGATCTTCTGTTGGAGAAAACTGATGTTTTCAGGCATTGGAATGATAACGAGCTTCACAGAAGTGGCAATTCTCCACAAACAAATATTCCTCGCCGTTCCAAAGGGTCTTCTCGGGAACGCATGATGATGCTTTCTTCCACAGAGTCAGTCAGACGACCATTTCGACTTCAGGAAGGTGTCTGACTTTAATATCTCTTTGCTAATATGAAGTTCGAGAACATGTATGACAGCAGCTCAATGGCAACCGTGCCCCGTGGAAGGGTGCGGTGGCCAATGGAATCATGGCAAGAGGACTCCCACCAGAAACCAGAAGCTCGTCGTGTAGAAAGCCCAGAGGGCAAGGCCAGTCTTGGCTGGAGGGGCTCGCAAGGTGTACTTCACCACTTGGCGCTGTGCATGAGGAGCGACCCCCAGAAGTATCCTGCAGTCCACATTTGCCGCTCGCATGGTGGCCCCTCCCTCCTGCATCCGATATCATCCCGTGCTTCGAGTCCATGGAGACGAGTCGAACATGCCTACGCATTTGCAGCCCCCCGAGTCCTCAGGGATGCCCGCGAATTACCCACTCTCTCGAGGAAACAACCTTCCCGCAATTCTGGCAAGTTTTTCCCAATTTACAAATTGCAAATATAAGATTTGAGAATAGATTAAGAACACATAGAACCAAAACCGAAATGGTGTATGTGACTCTATCCACCAGCACAGCAAGAAGTGCATTCATCAACTTCCGTCCGTAGATGTTCCTTCCTTGACGATGGTTGTCGTGCCGTGTCGGGGCACCACAACTTGAGAATCGCTAAACGCAATGTTTGACCGGCCCAGAGATCCAGAACCGAAAATCTCGTCGGTCCATTTCAATCACTGAAAATACACCAAAATATACACGAGAATTTCTGGGATATTGCATTCATGTTTTCTTCATATTCTCTGATTTTGGAATCAGCACAACACACATCCAATTTGGAAAAAACCAAACTAAACATTTCATCGCTTTTAAATGTCGAATTTTATAGCATAATCGACTAAAATGTTTTGGATACGGCAGGGGGCAATATGCCAGATTTCCTATAGTAGAGGCATTGCAGAAGTACGCTAAGGGCCGAGGCCATACTGTTGGGGGATTCGTCTGAGTCTTGCGTCCTTTTCGGCATATTACTCGATACCACCAGACGGGAGGGAGCAGGGGCCCGACAAACGGGTTCTCGCGACGCACATGGTGTCATGGCTAGCTAGTGGGCTAGAGAAAGTGGAAGCCAAGGCACGCGCGGGCATTGACGAGGGGGGGGGGCGCGTAGCCCCATGATGGCACGGGTCGGCACCTCCGGAACCGGTCCTGCCGGGGTTGTACCTGGGACTCCGGTTAGCCAGTGAGCCAGTGAGCCGAGGCGATAAGCCTAATCATGCCTTAATAATGCCATCTCATTAAGCAATCACGTCGTCGTCGTCGGCCGAACGGTGGCAGCCCGAGAGACAGAGACAGCAGCATCTGGGGCCAGTCCAGTCCAGTCCGTCCGCTCTGTGCTGTACGTCGTTGACAGCCGGCGCCTTGTACCGACTGACGGACGGCGGGCGTAAGCGACGATCCGTTGGCTGCCTGTTCCGGGGAGCGGGGAGCAGCGGTGCATCAGCACGTAAGTGGTCGTGATTACCGAGGGATTAGTACGCTAACCGGCACCGGTCCAGTCAACGTGCGAAAGCGAGATCTGCCGCGCCCAGTGGGACAGTGGGGGCTCGACGACGAGGTGCCATGAGTTAGTAAACTCGCGGATCCGCTTACCCGGCGCACTCATTGTCTGTCTGTGTGCTGGGGTCAGGGCCGAGGGTGAAAAGGTAAAAGGGCGCCTCGATGGCAGAGAGGTAAGTGTAAATAATAAATTATTGAGGGGGCTAAAACTGGCACCTGGGCTGGTGGAGAGCGTCGTCGTCGTCGGTTGTGGGGGAGCAGCAGCGGCAGCAGGGGCTGCGCAGAGCGAGAGGCGAGTGTAATTGCCCCACCCCCCGGCAGCGCATTGGCCCTGCGGCCCCTTTTTGAATGCGCAGGCGACGATCCGAGACGGGACGAGGCTGCTGCTGCTGCTGTTGATGCTGTCGATGCTAATCTGTCGTGTGTCTTGGCGCTGGCCTTTTCTTGCTGCTGGAGCAGAAGAGCCCGTGGAGGTGGAGCTAGTGGCGGAGGCGAGGGCGAGGGGCGAACGGAGGGTGGAGGGGGATGGTTGCAGATGATCAGGAGGTTGGCAGAGCAGGCGGAGGAGGAGGAGAGAGGAGGAGGAGGAGGAGGAGGCAGTGGTGCCATTGGGCCGGGGCAATTAGCTCTCTTGCAGCTAGCTGCCACCGTTCGAGCGACGGGAGGCTCGCGTTCTTTCGACGATCGCTGCTGTTGCAGTGGCTGTCTTGTCACTAACCGTTTTGGAGGTCGCACCTCATCGCGAGGAGTTGGAGGCCTGAAAGATCGGTCTTGAACGTGAGTGGCGACAGGGTCTAGGACTCTGAGTTGACCCGTCATTTCCTTCTTGGTCACTGTCGCTCACTCGCTCCCTCGGACCTCTGTGCCGGTGGGCTTTCTCCTCCCCTCCCCATCTATCTCTATCTCTCTCGGTCGTTGTTCTGTCGAAATTTGTCGGCCCTGAGTCAAGGAGCGAGGTTATCAGACAGATTCGCTTTTGGCTTTCGATTCATCTGTACGATTCCTGTACTCCCTATCCGTCTTGCATGGGCTGCTGTTCCTGCCTCTCGGACTCTTTCCCTACAGATCTCGCTCCTGCTCCCTGTACCACTGTCTATCTCTCATGCAGCACATTTTATTTTTCACCTGCTCCTGCGTGAGTCGTCGAGGGTACTAACTGAGAATTTTCATCTCAATTGCAGTCGGCATCGACGAGAGCACGGGGCATTTGTCGTTTGAGACGAGGGTGTCTGAATGGACAAACTTGTGATGAGATTGATCGGGAAATGAGCAGGCTTTAGGGTTGATTGCAGCCCAGTAAAATGACGAAAGGTAAGAGTCATCATCCGCAGGCGTATGGAGATGAGGCGTATTGGGACAATCGCTACAGCCAAGATGCCGGATCTTTCGATTGGTATCAACGCTACTCAGGATTAAGTCCGATCATCACCAAATATATTTCTAAGACTCATCGAATATTGATGGTTGGCTGCGGTAATGCAGGTGTGCACCTGTAACTCTATATACAGTGTGATTATCATAGGTTTAGAGATTTTGAGGCAGCCTAGCATGGACTTTCCAGCTATCCTGGTTAATTTTGAAACTATAACCAATAAAATCACTGTTGGCTTCACCTCATATCTGATATACCCGCATAATGCACAACTCTATGTAGTTTGATTGTGAGACGTCGTAAGCAGTCTTTGCCATCTTCGGATGTCAACAAATTTGCTTTCTAGTCTGGGTCCAGGTCCGCTAGGTCCAGCCATATCCTGGGACTCAATACAGTCAAGCATCCAGTACATTGAGACATTCTGGTCCCGATGAGATCGTGGACAACTAGTAAACAGCAGGTTTTATGCTGTTAAGACAGAGTTCGCGCTATGCGTCCCACTACATGATCATGCCGTCACTTAGGTCAGATCAAATTGGACGGGATAAAAGATATACTCTGAATTGCGAAGCGATTCAACTCATATCAAGGTTCAGACAGAATGAAATTCGCTTCTAAATTTCTACATTCAGGTTGAGACCGTCATAATGACACTCTGAATCGAGTTTTTTCATGTATACCGTCGAGCCCTCTGTCACCTGGTCTGCTACTGGAACGATTTCCTGATAGTAATGTCGTGCCGTTTTATTTATATCATTCAATTTAGGGGTGATGGGTGGACATGTCTTCAAGCAGACGAGATTGTGATCATATTGGTCGAGGTTTAATGATTAACGAGAGGAAAATTCACATCTTACAAGTATCCCAAGTTCATCACGAAGAATGTGACCGCCGCACATGATTAGATTCCTCCTCGCACGCATGTCGACATTTGATTTGCTCCACACTAGTTATAGATTAGCAGTCGGATAATAGTATTCCATTTACTTCATATTAGTTTTTGCGAGATTTTGACTGCAAATGTCTAGTATGACCAGACTCTTTTATCAACCCGTAGTAGTTTTAAGATTGCATCACTTGTGAAGACGCACAACGATGGCAGGCCTAGAACGCCTCCGAAGTCACCTTTGAACTCACGATGACATCACCGTGTTCAATAGGGCAATTATATCTGGTCAGTCTGATCGATCATCTGAATCTCAAACAAACAGAATTAGTATTAATTTTCTCCTTCTTGATGTGTGATACAGTCATATCGGAGGACATGGTTAATGATGGCTACCAAGAAATTGTTAACGTCGACATCTCACAGGTGGTCATCGATGCGATGGTGAAGAAGTATAAAGATGTTCCTCAACTACAATGTATCCTACTACTACCAATAAGGCTGTCTGATATCTAGTCTGATGTTGTCATATTTCATGCACAGTGATTCCGGTACTGGTCAATCGCAAAATTTTGAGTATTACTTGCGCGTCCACGTATTGGTTGACACAGAAGTTGGTGTTAGTGTCTTATCTTATCGTGAGTCTGCGAGGAGGAGCTTTGTTCGACGTCGTACTTGGCAAGACAGACGTAGATGTATTATTTTCTTAATATGCGTTCTCTAGACTTGCGGCTGGATGTTCGGGAGATGAAGTTTTTCAAAGACGCGACGTTCGATTCTATTGTTGACAAAGGTAAATCTTCTTAGATTAGGTAGTTATCCCCGATGTTGTGTGATTTAGATCATGTAACCTCATTACCTTTGTTTGGAAGTCTCAAGAAGATGTCGTGCTTTCCAATTTGCGCCCCGTTATGAGATATCATGTACATGGCGGACTTGACGTACGGCATCTACACTTATCTTCTTTGTGTGTCGTGTATGAATTATTACCTGATTCTCTGTTTCCTTTCCAACTTATCTGTGTTTTCATTGGCTTCTTGCAGGCATGTTTGATTCACTCATGGTAAGAATTCAAATCAACAGATCGTCACATTTTGTCACGTGTATAGTTTCAACAGTGACTCCATCAATGAACGGCAGTCAATAATAACTCAAACGATTGGTCTTGGTGACCACTGCGAAATTACAGTCACTTGCCGCTGTAAGGTTACGGTAGTTGTATAAGCCTTTGATGTGACAACAGTCTCTCTTACAGTTGCAGAATTGATCATCTCACCAGAGTTTTCAATCATATTTTTGCAGCTGATCCTAGTTTGAATTTCTTTTGGCAGTGCGGAGCAAGCGCCCCCTACAGTGCTGCACGAATGCTGGAGGAGGTTCGAAGGTTTCTGCCTGCAACCAAAGACCTTTTCTTTCAGCTTAAGCTGCAGATGTCTCCCTGTAACTGATCTCTTATCACTAGCTGATAAATTTGCGTTCTGGACCCATCCAGTCTTGATTAATTGGCAGCGCTCATAGAGTTAGCGTGGACAAGTTAGACGTAAAATAGCAGCTATATTAGACTTCCTTTCTTACAAAACAATCAATCTGGAAGATTGGCTGCAGTGAAGTCTGAAAAGTCTCTAATATGATCTAGTTGCCATTCACAGGGTTTTGAAGCCAGGAGGTGTATACATGCTGGTATGATCTTGCGAACCTTTAAGTTCCTCATGAAGAGCAGGATTGGGTTTTCGTGCGTTAGCAATTTGCATTTCGTGTTTTCTAACTATTTAGTTCATACGATCATAAACAGATCACGTACGGTGATCCTCGAGTTCGAATGTCGCACTTGAAGGGGCCAGAAATGAACTGGTCCATTGCCCTCCACGTTATACGTACGTTTCAGACCTCCCCAATGTCAGTTTTTAGAATTAAGGCTCTACCCCTGAATAAGTATCTTTTCATTAAGTATCTATTTATCCTGATTCTCTATATTCAGAATTTGAGGTTCTTTTGTTAAAGTCATGAAGAGATGGGTATCCTCGCACTGATTTTTTCCAATTTGTTGTCGCAGCAAGACCGGGTTCGAAAAGGGCGGCAGAGAGTTCTTCTAGAGTCATTACGGACCCCCTGCTTCTGAATGACGATGGCACTTTAGGTCCACAATTTGGTCTGGAAGATCCAGACTTGCACTACGTTTATGTATGCACCAAGGTGTGTAAACATATCCAACCTTTGTGAGTGGCATGACGACATTGGACTAATCAATTCGCTATAACGAACGTTTTCAAATGTAGCTGCCAACTTAAGATATAAAGCACTAATTATAATCCAGAAAACCTAAGTACATGTGCTTCTTTTCTATGAACAAAAATGTTACCAGATAAAAACAAGAATGCTATCATGAAGAAACGTGAACTGTCCTAATAAGATATTCCTATCAATGCGAACGAACAGGAAGCTCCGGTTAAACCAGCAGTTCCTGACAAGAAGAAAAAGCCTGCTGCCAAAAAGTAATGGTCACGTAGTTCTATCAATCAAAGGTAACGTTAGCTGAACAAATCAAAAGAACCCAGCTACCGAATTATTGAACAGCTCCCCTCCGTCAGGTTCATTCCCTTTTCCTGATACTTGTAAAATTGCTAGCCACAGTTTTTATGTCGACTTTGACATTCTATATAGGAGATGATCTTTGTGAGTCATTAGCCGATAAATCCATAAATAAAAGGAAAGTTAAATCTAAAGTTCAGTATTTATCACTGAATTTAGGAGATTTTGGTTCAAACGTTGAGTATATCTGGATGCAAGAACTGTTAAATCCGGTTGTGATCCGGTTGTGTTACCAATTTGGTTCCATACGTGTATAATGGGGTCTTCCCGTCCTTCTTGATATCTAAGCTGTATCGGTAATTAAAGCCTTTCCTCAAGTTAAAATATGATTTGTGTTGGGCTAAAGTCTTTACAGTGGATGACTGGTTAAACTGCATGACACAAGTTTTCACAAAGTAAAAGGTCTCTGCTGAGAACTATTTAAAGGAGATCAAATTCTACATAATAGCTTCAGATAAAGTTGGCACATAGCACGAGCTTGCTAAAATATCGAATATAATTACGGCCTTGTCATGCTGTTATGTCTTGCAATCCTCCTTCCTAAGTAGTCAAGTCCAGGTTATCACATTGATTGAGAAGCCATTTGTATTACAACTGCTAGGTTGATGCACTTCCTTCTCTTGGATTGAGAGTATATTGTATCGTATATGATTCTGCTGAGCGTATGCGCTGTCCTGTTCCCTCCAATTTTCTGATTTGTTCTTGGCTCATGAAGACTGATAGAAAACTCTTAGTGAAACTTCTACTTCACATGATAATGCGACAGCGTATCTGGAAGGAAGCCGGTAAATCATATGACAAGCAAAATAATTCTTTGAAAATGAGATAAAAGAAGATTCAACTGATTGTGTAATTGCTACTTCATTTGTACTCTTCATTGGTTTCTCAAAACATGGTCAGTTCCTTGCAATTTGGACTGAACACTCCATGATAATTCTGGTTCGTTGGCAAGTTCTATATCTCGAAATGTTCAGATTAAAGAATCTTTCGGTTCCCAAATCGGGTGAAATTTTTTTACTCTCCTTTGAGGAGACGTTAATCATCTTGAGATTTTGATTTTGAAACGAGAGGACTTGGAGGATCTTATACGCTACCAATCACCTAAATTCGAGAAGGGTTGCTTGCCGTGACTTTGAGAGTCATTAATTGTTTTTGTGCGTCAATGTTCGGATTGCAGGATTGGAAATGACGCCAAGTTATCAGACGCAAGATGGTTCTCACTCAGTTGAGAAAACTGTTATTACATCATGTTTCTAGAAAAAAAGGCCTTATTCTGAATGCACATCCTAGAGTGCGATTCGTGATTGTTCAACAACCCAAATGGGGCATACATCAGTGAAAACGGTAGGGTGCCGTGTAGTGGTTTGCTTTGTTACTGTCAGAATTTCTATAGCTCTGTGTCTGTAGTCAGATATCATGGTTCGAGAAGTTCCTTCGTTGTCCAGCAGTCAAAACTTGTAATCTAGTTTATCAGGTACCATGTCATGGTGTCTTTTTCCCTGTGGCGGGACAGGCACATCTATTTTGTACATTTGGAGATCTACCGACATTTATATATCCGTCTAGAGGGCGCCTGCATTTATTGTTGCCACTCATGCAAATCTGTAATCAGTTTGATGTGTTTATCATAGTTTTCTCGACCTGATGGGATTTTCGCCATGTGTAGAAATCTTAGCTCATTGCTGCCTTCCGTTGACTTCCTTGAAGTCAGGAGGACCTTTCTTATCGATGTCATTCATCGAATTACACGAGAAAGAGGGGGTAAATGCTCTAATCTGCTTCACGTATATGAAGTATGAAGAGGAACTTTTTCCAGCATGGTTTGCTAATTGTAATCGAGGCTTAACATGACGAGCGAATTAAACATCTTCGTTAGATCATCTCAGCATGACTTCTCTATCTCATTTCCGTACTTCTGGCTTTCTTTGTGATTTATTATGATTCCTGTCAGCCATACCTGATGGTTTGGATATGCATGTCCTTAAAGGTTCACATTTGGGCTTTCGCTTCTTAATTAGCATGTTAGTTTGTCAAAGAACGCAGTTTCCCTTTGGTACTGTCCGGTGCAATCCTGGACTTGCTTAGGATTGGTATGTTAACGGGCTGGGTACGCATGAGACTGTTTTTGCTTTTAAGGATTGTTTTTCTCATTGCGTAGTCACACTGATTCGTCTTAGTAGAGTGCCGACTGCATAACATCTGGACAGTTTAGTATGATCACACGTAAAATCAATGGTCACTTTATTGATTGTTTTTACGTCTCATAATACGTGTGAATCACCTCAGGCTTTTTACAACCGGTTTTACATAGTTATGGAGCAATTTTTGGGGGTTCATTGGGAAGACTAACCTGCCTCGAAGAGTTGATCCACTCCTACGGTTCCTATTCTCAATGTGCCTCGGTTCTTAGGCTTCAGCTTTCTGATTAGCTTCTCGTCTATTTCACATTGTGCCAAAGCTAGAAAGTATTGACACGGGTACGTATGTGATTATGATAAATGAATCTTGGTCTTCGCCCCTTCAAATCTAACGCAAAACTCAGACACCCATACGGGGTTTCATAACAAATTTAGGAAAAATTGGTCAAGAGGGTTTTGACTGCAACACCAATTTCACAACTGGCATCTCGCAAAATTTTGTAACATTCGAATATAGCACAGTTAAACTTACCAATAGTGTGAACTCTTATTAGTGACATAGAGTTCAAGAACCATTAGGTTTCTAGTGACGTGATTCTATCTATTAGTGACAGTTCAACTGTAATTTTCAAAATAAATTTGCATGTGATTCTTTATTGCTGTAACTCCTGTCTAACTTGCAACATTTGACTTCGTCTCCTATTCGCCGCGAATCGCCGCTAATATAGATGGAACCTACCATTCCTTGACTGTCCCTCGTTGCCCCAACCTTTGACTTCGTCTCCTAATCGTCGCCAGCATAGATGGAACGTACCCTTCCTTCACTCACCCTCGTTGCCCCATGTCTTCCTTGCAATAACCTCCCCCACATGAAAAATGCGAGTAACCACATCACTACTCTTCCTTCACTCACCCTTGTTGCCCCAGGTCTTCCTTGCGCTACGCTCCATCACATGAGAAACACTAGAAAAAATAAAAATGGTGATGCTATAATCTCAATTTAGTAGATTTTAATTGTTTGCATAATCTCACCATACCAATCCAAACCATCATGATTTCTGACGTTAAGTTAAATTTGTTGTTTCAACTATTTTACAAGTGAAAAAAGACACAAATCATTCTACACTTTTTGTTTTGCTTATTCATTTTTCACAATTTATAACTCTGATTTAATTTGGAGATCACAACTCTGCTTGCTCACTTTACACAAATTATAACTTTCTTTCTCTTGGAAATCTAAAGTTCCGTTTACTAAAAACAATTTGATATTTGAATTCGAAGACAAATCACCAAGAATGATAATAATCTACAATTTGCTAAAGGCGCATAAGAATGTTTCGATATGATCCACAAAATGTTACCCAACCTTGTCTCCCTTGGCAATCTGAAGTTACGTTTACTAAAAACAATTCGGTATTTGAATTCTAAGACAAGTCGTCAAGAATGGTAAATGGTAATAGATCAAGCCCGGGGTACCCAAAGTGTTAAAAGGTTGAAAAATACAATACAAGCAACAACCACAAACAAGGGAAAAGACCCCAAAGACCAAACCCTAGCTAGTGCCAAGAGCACTAGAACGGTAACTAATAATGTACCTAATATAAAAACCTAAATAAAAAAGAACTAACTTTAACAATGAATAGAAATTCTTTACATATATATTATGAGCCACTCTAATCTCTACATATCTAGTACAGGTAAAAAATACATGCTCTTCATCCTCAACTTCTCTTCCATCACATAGCCTACAAATACCTTCACTACTATCAATATTAATCTAACGTCCTTCCTCAATTCCAAGCCTAAGAGATCTTGTTCTATAACCTAGCAATAATATGACGTAAGGACGTAGAGATTCCTGCAAGTAGTAATCTTGTTCACAATAAACAAACATAGGATTCACATGAAGTTGATAAAACTGCATCTTGGTGTCACGCTTGCTCCAAATAATGTTCAGAAACTCCTCCTTAAAATGTTCACGTAGTGCTATAGGTTGCAAGTCCCAATCACGTTCCGTCACATTCCACCTCAAAGATCAAGTTATCTCATACGCTAATCATACTTTGGCACGTGTGGCACTCAAAGCTTCAGGAGGAAGGAGAGAAGCATCAAGAGATCTCACCCTTCTGATGTAAGTGATGGTCAAGTATAGAGCTTCAGCCTCTAGAGGTAAATAACCTGTTTCAGCAAGAAGAATAGCATATGAAGTTTGATTTCTCACACCCAATTCTTCTTGTAGAAATATCTTCTGCACCCTCTCCACACGCTCCATCTTGTCTTCTTACAACCAAAACCCCACACTTGGAATCTATACTACCAGCAACACTAAGCTTCTAAATAAAAATTTCCTAAGACTCCAAGACACAAGATGAAACCTTCTACACCGATTTAGCAATGAATATAGAGCTTTGTAACCACCTTCAACTCTCTTTTGCACGCAAAGTGTCCAACTATAATTATTAGAAAAATCAATGCTTAGATATTTATAACTCTTCACCTCTTCTAATTGTAGATCCTTGTAATAGAGGAGAACTTGGATCTAGTGCCCACTATCATGACTTTAGACTTCTTCGTATTTACCTCCATCTGATTCTAGGTACAAAAGCTAGCCAAAGTGTATAGGTGTTTCTGTAAACTAATTGCATCACGTGCTAGTAATATGATATCTTCTGCATACAAAAGAGCTTTGATAACAAAGTTTCCAAGCTTGACACCTTCACTATCACATGCCTCCAACCACTCTTGATATCTTCTATAAGAACTCCAAAGAAAATAGGAGGAAGAGTACAGCCTTGAATCACTCCAATAGTACTGTGGTGCCTAGTTTTTTTGTTTGGCTTTAAAAATCAAAAAAATTAGAAGATATTTGTCTAGAAAGTAGTTGTACGAGTTAGAATGAGCAGCTTATGAGGAGATATGATAGAATTAGTTAGAATTCGTCTATGTTCAAAGATCTTCGGATCTTCAGCGCCGTCTTTTTGGGCATTGCAAGAGCTGCGTCTTCGGCGAAGACATGGGATTCAATTTTGAATCGCGCAACGGGCCGGGAGACGTTCGCACGTGTCGGGAATTTTAGTGGGCGCGTGAGGAGGCAATGTTAGGGCTTCAAGGGTAAGAGCAGTACGAGGAGTCCTCGCGCCGACATCGCAATATCGAGCAAGAACGAGCGAGCGAGAGAAAGAACAAAATCGACCAACCTTGCTAGTAGCGAAGACGCGAATTGAAGTCATGAAGAGTGACAAGGTGCAAAAATTGGTTCCCATGAAGGTGCCCTACGAAGAATTGTGACCCTTCAGACGCGAGCTGAGCGAGTTGTGACTTGAATTACTCTTTTGGAATTGGAATTGCATCTCGGCGAGTATATGTAAGGAGATAATGGATAATAACCAGATCGAGAGCGTGGAGCTTCGAGGTGATCCCATGCTGTGGACATTGGACGAAGGTGATGAGACCGTGCGTAGGTAGCGACGGAGAATTTTGTTTGAGAAGAGTAGCGTGGGACTTACGCGCACCGAAGAATTCTCTTACTGACCACTTTCAATTCCGGGAGGCAGGGACCGAAGGGGTGGAAGACAGCGGATTACGTAGATCTGAAGAGAAGGGCGATATCGTTGGGAATTATGCACATTTTGCGACCAGCGCGTACGACGTATGTGACGGCCTGGCAAGTAGGGTTTTTTGAACAAATCTTGAAGGGACAAGGAGTACACTGGGCAAGGATCTTTCACGATCTTGTCTAGGTGAACGCGTCCGATCAGTGAACATGACCATTGGTCAATCATCTCATTTCCTTCTTGGTGATTTTCTACCGAGGCATGGGGTTGCTTACAAGAGAGGAGTAGAAGCAATTTTCAAAGGAGCGGAAAATCTTGACGGCCGAGTCCAGCGAAGGGACCGAGGACAATACCCGTCGACCCTCCATTCCAGCACAGACGACAGCCCGATGACCAGTTCAGGTGGAGGTTGTGCGGAGACGGGAAAAGCCGGAGAGACGAGTGGCGAAGAGAAGGAGAGTAGTGAGCGATGACGATGGAGATTTGGCACTTGAAGTAAGAAGAACGGAAACGGAAGTGGATGTGATTAGGCAATCAAGAACTCGTGCAAGACCAAAGAAGAGGGCGAATCGGGAGTTAATGGCAGCAGAAGTATCTGATAGCAGCGTAGAAAAGACAGTTGCCCCGATTGTGAGTAGACCCGAAGTTGTAGTGGGCGAGTCAACACAGCCTGTAGAGGGGGAATGATCTTCGGGGGTATTGATCGAAGTTCCAGCAGAAGCACTGGCGGAACCCTTGAAGGAGGGAATGGAGATAGTTAGTCCAAATTCTCTGTCTTCGGAGCGGACACAGACTGCGGGAAGTGAAGCAATATCACATCCTAAGACGAGCGAGGAATTGGTAAAGGAACTAACGTTAAGCGACGAAGTACTGGAACATATTGTTGCACAAGTTGGAGGGACGGTGATAGATGCCCCAAACAGTGCACTGCCGTCATCTCCTACAGGAGAAGTGAGCCCTGCAAAAGAGAGAAAGACTTCGCAGGAGGAACCGAAAGAGTTAGTCGTTTCTTTTCCCGACTTCTTGCAGTATAGTGTGGTCCCATTACTGAAGTATCTAGATGGAAAGAGAGAGAAATATGTTGTGTCCAAGGAGGTAGGATTTTATGTGGAGATGATAAGAAACGCAGCTCAAGAGAGCACTAGCAGTAAAGAGGGAGTGAAATTCCGCGAGTGAATTAGCACAAGAGCGAGCGGCAACCTTGACAACTGAGTGCGCGGCAGTGAAGGTGACATTGCAGGAGCGAGAAGCCGAGCTTCGAGAGAAGGAAATTGAGTGCGAAGTACTGCAATTGAATCTGGAGAACGAATCCAGACGATGTGCAGAGTTGGAGGAAACCTGTGGTGGACTTCGCAAGTCTAACAAGAACGGGCAGAAGATGACACTGGATTTGCTCACGAGGTTCGAGAAATCCAGGGAAGCATATGATGAGGCAGTTAAGCGATCCCAGCGACTGATCACCACTGCGGAGAAGCGAGAGAAGAAACATGTCGAGGAACTTGCTACATTGGAGGTCCGAAGAGTCGAAGAAGTTCGCATCGCCGAAGAACTTCGGGGCAAAATTGCAGAGGCGAAGACGGCGGGTGAAGATCTTCGTCGCAAGGTTTCAGAGGGTAAGTGCGAGGCCAAATTCTGACGTGCGGAGGAGCTATCAACAAGTCTGACGGAGGGGGTCCGGAAGCATGAGGAGGAATTGGCGAATTGAGCCAAGAAATTGACGGATTGTGAATCGGCAAAAACTTCGGAGGTCGAATGTAAATTGAAGGTTGAATCGGAATGTCAACGGTTGCGGTAGCAGTAAGGTAAGGCGGACATGAGATCGCTGGAGTCGCAAAGGAGAATGGAAAAGGCAGAGGAGGCCTACCGTCATCTCCGAGACGAGACAACCGACGGGTTGAAGTTGCGGTTGGAGAAGTGTCTGAATGGGTTCGCGATGTGGGGATTACAAACGGTGAAGTGGCTGAAGTTAGATTCGCTCAAGCGGCGGTTGATGAGTGCCAAGACCAGCGGATCCGCCAGACACAAACATATTGTAGAGTTAGTTAACACATTTTCAGAGGAATTGAATGAGGCGTGACATAATGTAGAAGTAGAGATTGTAAACGTGTTGCGTAGGCTAGGAGTAGATGTAAGTTCAGATGACACCGTAACTGCTACATCGGACGGCACAGCCCCTGAGACCGATTCGCCTCAGGCGGTTGATATCCCAGAGTTGCCATTGTGAATAAAGAGACCCAAGGCTCTTTCCTTGGGGGGCTTTTCTATCAATTGACTTGTCTTGACTATAAACCTGTATCCACTGTGTCCGTGTGCTGGTGTGTGATCCAGACATTGAGCACGGTGCGCTCTTGTTTGTCGAAGTTACCGCATCATGAGTTGTGTGTATTCGGCTTGAATGTTCTCAGTAGTCGAGTCTTCTTGGGATTTAAGCAAGTTCAAGTCTAAGTATTCGGGTCAGTGTGTCGGGATGTATGCAATGCTGGGAAAAGTTTCAGGCTGTGAGTGTGGTTATGCACTACTCTGCGGGTTTTCGGCTCTAGCTGGGTAGTGTCTTATGGGAGTGGCATTGGCCTAAGAAGTGAAACTCTTTAATAGAATGCTATTCTGTAACAAATCATGACTTTTGTGGTTGTTTCTGTCCTCGTGGGATCGGATCTGTACCATTATGCTCCATTTTGGTATTTGTCTGTCATTACAAGTACTCATAACCTCTTCAGTTTGAGATGTGTTGATCTTGACTCGAACAGAATGGTATAACGTGGCCACAGTTGCTAGAAGATTTGATGGTACTCCAATGACTTGCAGACTTTTCCATAATAGTTCACGAGGTACAGTGTCAAAAGCTTTCTTAAAGTCAATAAAGGTGCAGAATAAAGCTTTTCCATTGCCCTTCGACTTCTTCCATAAAACACGCAAGGCCAAGATATGGTCAATGGTGTTGTATGTAGGGCGGAAACTTGCTTGAAACCGCGTTCGCTTTCAATGAGATTCATTCTGCCAAACAACTTGGCGAAAACACTGCCAATCATGATAGTGCGATAGTTTGTCACCAAGTATTTGCTTCTTGATTTGTGAATAGTCAGAATCTTCCGTAAAGATCAAGTTGAAGGAAAACCATACATAGCAACATTCTCTAACGCCTTGGTGAGTATTGGTCCAATAACATCTACTCTTCACTTCAAAAGTTTAATAGATAGATCATCCAAATTCTCCGATTTACCATTTGCTAATTTTTTGACTTGAGTCATTACCTTTGATTTAGAAAATAAGCCAAATTTTCCTTCACAACAAGGCATTGATGTAGTGTCAGGAAAGAAATAAAGCTTTTCAAAAAAGTCAATCAAAGTCTTGGGATCAAAAGTAGGTTTAAAACACTGTATAGCTAATCGTTCCCAAAAAGATTTGGGATTCTCCATGAACTCCTTTGTCAAGAATTCTTGCTTCATTCTCAAAAAAGCTAGTTTATTAGACTTCACCAAGTCTTTGTAAAGCCTTGTCAAGATAAGCTGACTTTGAAGATCCAAAGACATGTCAACTGATCTCATCCTCGCTAGCTTGCAATCAAAGTCAAACCATCCATTGCAAGGAAGCCCCTAGCTCTTCGATCCTTGTGCCGTAAAAAGAACTTAGAAGCAATGTCTTTGAGCAACTCTGTTAATTGCCCACTCGTTGTATGTGGGTCAAGGCTCCATGAAGTGTGGGTCAAAATGTTTTGAAAATGTAGCATGTAATGCTCTTTCTTACTAAGATCTAAACGAAACTTGGGAGAAGCTAAAACAGAATGGCATGAAGAGAGAGGTGTTGTTTTTGACAACAAGACATTAAATAAGAGAGGTGCATGATCTGATTCTGATTGAGGTTCTAGAATATCAAATTTTGAAATAAAAAAACTATGAGTGATCAATGATAGCAGATAATCAATAGTGCTAACACATGTAGAAGAAAAACATATATTGGAAAGGGAGTTGGAAAAGAGAGAAATACCGTTGAGAACCCTCATATTACATGTGGCTCCAAAGGTTAAAAAGTGTTATGTCAAAGGATTTTTACAATTATCAAAAAAGTTTCTAGACCACATACTATCTTCAAGTTCTTCAAAGAAGGTAAAAGTCAAGAGATCACCAACTTGGGTAAATTGTGCACAACCTATTCAAGCATTGAAATCTCCAACAAGAAAAACTTCACCTTTGCTCTGATAATTGAGAACATCTCCTATAAGTTGATGGAATGGTTGACTCTGATTGCAAGTGTGTGTGGAGTACATAGGCATGAACAATGATGCAAAGTAACAAACAGCCAAATAACTATAAGATACTCCAGCCAATCCAAGACGAAGCCAATGATATTGAACTCAAATATCATGACCTTCTAGATGTATCAGAGGTAGAAATTGAGATCTGATGAAAGTAGCAATACCGCCATAGCCTCTTCTGCTCGTTGACTTATATGATTCTAAGTGGATCCCATCAAAGTAAATCCTGGTATCTCTCCAACAGTGTTGCTCTCATGTTCCCACATCTCCATAACGTTGATGATGTCCGCTATCTTTCAAATCGGATCAGCACTCACACTCTTTGTTGAAGAAAGACCTCTAATATTCCACATTAATACTCTCAACTTCTTGGATTGCTATGTTGATGATTGTTTCTTCCCTTGAACGACAATTGCTTGTCCATCAAAGAAAAAAGCAATGATAATATTCGCCAATTTGCTATACGCTCACAAGAATGTTTCTATATGATACACAAAATGCTACCAACCTTGTGTGAGTGACACCCAAAAGTTAAGTGAAAATTCAAAACTAATGTGTATCACTATTGAGACTTTAAACTCTATAGTAAATATATTGTAGAATGTATTGTCGAGTAAGTATAATCTTGTTTAACTTCTTCAACACCTATCTAGTACTTTGTTTATTTTTTGTGAACTAGCGTATTGGCATTAATGTATATACACTAGGTAATATGGGAAGCAAACACAAATTTGTTTACAAGTTTAGACGTATGATAAATTTTCAAACCACAATTTGATACTTTTTTTTTCCAATAATGGAAAACGTTTATCTCTCATATGGTTACCCTAAATCAATTAAATTAGATTAGTTTAGTCTCATCAAGAGAGTTTATTTAGTCAACATTATGCGGGGTTTGCATTTGAGTTGTTAGAGAAAGAAAATTTAATTTACAAACTCCGGATACTATGAGATTAATAAATTGATCAACAATTCTCACAACTGAATGATTGAGATCTCCCCACTTTAATTTTGAGAGATTTACGATCTAGATGCTCTGGTTAATATAGTCAAGCCTATTACAATCTAGATGTTCCGTCATCTTGGTATATGGTGACTTTGATTAATCATGACTGCATATGATAAAATTTCAATACCAATTTTAGCCTATACAGTAGTCTCCTGGTTAAGTACACACCCGTTTAGGTACGCATCCCGGTTAAGTACACATTTTTTTGGCACAAAAATATTGTTCAACCCATGACATGTAGTTCATTTGGTTTATGGCCAAAAATTGTTAAGTGGTTGTGTCATATCTGATTAGAAGCGTGAACCTCTAGTGTTCGATATATACTCGTTTAACATTAGAGACAAACTCTCATAGTAGAGAAAAAAGCAAGCCACTATTGTAAAATGAAGAAAAGATTATATCATCTTTTTGAGGTTTTAGATTATATTGGGCTATAACAGTTAACGTTGCTAGAGTACATGATAAAATTTCAAATCACTCTCCTAGAAGCAACACCTTTTACAACTCACTTGGCAATTGAATACGACTTGGCGATTACAAATATGTGCTGGAGTCCATATATGAAATCAATAAACTCAATGCAATATTTTTTTATTTGGCGGTGTCAATAGATGTTAGAAGAGTGAGATTACAAAGTCTTCTCTTTAACTTCATTATACATTAACTCAATTTAGCTTTGTGATTTGTTCCTTTTGTCTCATCTTCATGATCAAGTCACTTGCAAGTTCGAGCTCTTCCAATGGAATCATGATTTTGCTCATTTTCTCTATGATATCAAATAGCGCCGAGTCATTTAGGAGTGTTCACATAAGGTTCCTTTGACATTACACTCAAATCAAACAATTAAGAAGTCAATATTCTTCAGTACGCACCTCCCGGTTAAGTACGCACATCACTCCTGGGTTCAAAGTGCGTACTTAACCCGGAGACTACTATACTTAAATTCTCATCAAACAAAAAACGTATGTATATATAGATTTTATGTATTTTACTTATAGTTTTTTTGTCCAACCTATTCGTAATTTATTTGACTAGAATTCAACTAGAATAACCTAAAACTTATACTTTGACGGTGGATTGTATTGCAGGGTCGTAAATAAAATATCCTATAGAATGATAAGTGTTCGGTACTAGCAAGTGTTTTGAGTACATTACAGATCCCATCAAACAATTAACTCCACTATCTGAACATTGGACTTACATCCATACAATCAAGACATGAATTTTTTTTAACCATGTTTAAATTCAACACCATTCAGCATTGGAACTAAGTGTAAGATTTGACTCACACTATGAAAATGATTTCAAATGAAAAATCTTGGATTATTCAAAAAGTTTTTTTTTATATTTTTTTATGTTGTGAAAGAACTAAATTTAATGCAATATTTTTTTAAAAAAAATCAATCCATCTCTCCCATAATTTTAGTATGTGATGGAAGTTATTCAAATCAGGATAGGCATTTCAATATACAGAAACTTGCTAAAATTCTTCATTATACAAATCAAAATGTTCAATCATAAATATTTATTATTAATTTTATGTTAATAATAAAATGTATGTAGTCTTATGTAGAGTATGAAAATGCTTGGTTTATTTACTTGAATAAATAAACCAAGCATTTTCATATCCTTCAACCACATTTTCCACGAATATAATGGGGCTATCGAAAGCTTGCAACTTGCAGATTTCGGAATTTGCACTTCTCGCTCGCCGGGATATGTCGAGTGTCAGTTTCTTCGAGGAGAGCAGACGATGCTTCCGCGACTCTGTTGGATTTGTGAGTCGGGGAGAGAATGTAAGTGTGTACAAACACGTGTACTAGAGCTTCTTGAAAATCGCGTCGTCATGAGACATGGAAAGAAGGCTCAAATTCTGGATTGTTGATTTTTTTGTGGTCGTCGGGTCATGATCTCCTCGACGATGATCGAGTTACGTTCCTTTCAAAGGGATTGGCATCAAAAGCGAGCTAAAATCAATGGGTGTAAAATTCCATTGAATGCGATGGCAGTCGGTTCGTTTCGTGGGCACATCACCCGCAATTCTTGTTAGATGAGCCTTTCCCTGCATTCGTTTCAATGTTTCTTTCCCTCTTGAAGTTACAAGAAAGTAGCAAATTCCGCAGGGGAATCTTGCTGCAGTGGGACTTCCACGCGCAAAGATTGCACAGAACTCTACCTCGCCCCTTCCTTTTTGTCGTCTTCAATGTGCCCTCGGTCAACTGAATCGGATGATGGCGAGCTATGTCATGAACCCCCGCCCTCCCGGGATCGCCCCGCTTTCCGCATCTCCATATTGGACCTGCATCGTCGTGACTCTCATGAACAAGATTCCTCATGGGAAGAAGCGTCGGCGATGTTCGTGTCACCGCCATTCTGTTCAGCGATTGGTGCATTTAAGATAATCTCTATCTTTGCCACAGCCGCATTGAATTTTTAACTAGCTCAATCTGTTGATGGAAGACTCCGATCTTTAAGGGCAAGTCAGCTCGGGATATTGTAATGTATGCCCCGCTTCGGAGTTCCTCGGAGTCCAGCAGGTCGGGCACAGGCACAACAATGTCAGGATTCCGGAGATGTTAGAAATAGCTGCAAGATCGAGTTGGCTTTTAAATTCGCGCAATCCATTTCGACCGTCATGTCATCTCTTCATTCTCCTCTCGATGCGCCGCTCGACGCCATTTGTTTCGTTCTTGTGTTCGCGTCTATTCTCAAATTCCGACTTCTCTTTGCAGGTACTCAACCCCAATAATGGCATGAACATAGATCAGCATGCAATCGGAAAATTATCTATCTCCTTCATCTGTGAAACCATGGCTCCACCCTAAGGTAAGATCTCAATCTGCACTGCGAATTGCGACGCAGTAAATGACCGATCAATCAGATGCAGGTTGCCGAAACCATCGACGAATTATTCTCCTCGTTCGCTGATGCGTTCGCGACAGCGAAATTTGTGTAGATTTCGCTGGATCGTCGTCGCCTGAATGACACAAGGTCGATAGATTCCACCGAACCGATCGGCAATCCTCCGCACTGCCGAACAAACATCAGCGAGCAGGTAAGGGCTCATGTTCTCGTTGCTAAGCGTCCGGGCATGAGCTCCTTGACACCAGCTGGGAGATGGTCATGGGTCATGTCCAGATTGTGGATGTTCAGAATTGTCCTTTTGTAAAAATCTCCTCGACTGCCACTACAGTTCTCCTGTGACATCTTTACAGCGAATCGTGATCACAAGCTTTCAACGCACTTCAGTGTATCGATCTGATGATCCGGTGGTCTGAAGGAGACTGCACACTTGGATTTGAGGTCACGATCGATGAGGATGATGGACTATGTTCTCGCGGAATGTTCGAATTAGGCTTCAGCTTCAATGGTCGACGCCCATTATCGTCGTACTTCTGGGTGATTGCACAGCCAGCCAGCGAGCCAGCAGAAGGTTGAACCAATTCTCCGTAAATTCTTCGTCAACTCAAGGTTCTTCACCCCGTGACTCTTCTCGCTCGTTGACCTCTGGGTTCCAGCCTGAGGGAGAATCGATGCGCAGGAAAAAGGTCTTTCGCTTTCCCATCGTCCACACTAGTGCCTCTGACTTTCCTCTCGCTTTTTGTTCGTCATCGTCTCGTTTTTTTTCCGATGCATCGGACCTTCATTCGATAACTGACGGTCGTCATGAATTCAAAAGATCTATAATTCAAAGTCAGCTGAAAAGCGGCGAAACTCTCCTCTGTTTCTAATGCGATCGAGGCTCCAGGCTCGTGCCGCAGAAAACCTCGACTGTCGAATAGTGTGATGAGGATAACGACATTCTTCTTGTTCCCCCGGCGCAGCATCCCTCGAGCATGGCGGCATTCAGTACTGCAATGATAACACTAACTAGAAAAACAAGGAAATTGGGTTCTGTCATTTGCACAATTCTGCTCTAGGAATCTTCGAGGCCAGCTGAGGTCGATCAATTGCTTCGGAGTGTTTGTTCTCGGACATGCACCAAACTGCGGGCGCAAATTTCGCTTGCTGGAAGTACTTCGGGTTGGTTGGCTTGTCTTTGCCGGAAATGCTTGGAACGCCATAAATTGGAGAGTGATAAAGTAATCTATAGTTTCTTTACAACTGGACACATTTTTGTATATAGTACGAAGTTATGTAAATTGGATAAAGATTTATGTTGGATAATAATAATGCTAATATCATAATTTTTAAATTATATTAATTAAAAAATATACACATGTGCACAAACCATATTGTTGTTTGATCTGCGTTCATCATCGTAATGTTACGTGTACATAAATCTACCAATAATGTTAAATATAATTAACATAACAATCCAAAAATTTATTTCTCGAATTGATTCACTAAGATTGTTGATTATAATCAAAGCAAAATGACCAGGATCTTCAATGAAGTCAGTAATGTCAATATATGAAACAAATCAATTATTGCGGATGACATAAGTGGATTCATCAACATTTTCAAAATTGAGAATTGCACTGATCTTGAACAATAACTCACGAATTAGTAGTTCAACATGTGTTTGTTGTTAGTTAAGCGTCAATAGATAACCTTGGAGTCGATCACCATCGTATGTATAGCACTTGTGATGTTGCTTGTTATAACATTCAGAAACCACCAAATATCACTTTCAGGTTGAGATGCGCGCCAAGAAGAACTCATTGGAATTTCAAAATAATGTGCACTAATTTCGTGACAATGATTATCCAGCCAGCTTGTAGCACTAAACATGACGTGTCATCTAGTCGCAGATGTCTTGGCACAAGTTGATTTCATATTGGAAATAAGCTTCTACTTTCGACGCATGTGTCGTAGATACTAGTGTTGCATATCATGCATCCCTATCTAGCTTTAGGTATAACTCATGTAGCAGAATGTGCAATTCATGGAGAATACATCACACACGAATTAACGATTCTAATGAACATTGCTTAAGACGCGTGCTAACACTTACAACATAATTAGTTATGTTTCGAGCTCTGTCTGACGATGCATCAATTGATTGATTTCTCTAGCTGAAAGAGAGCACATCAAATAATTTGCACAAAATTTCAAACTATGACAAACCATTATGTAAACAAAATTGATATAAGATACAAATAGTAAAGCTGACGTCATCAAACAAAACGAGCACAAATATCTATGCATGAAGTACCCATGCAAGTTGAGGAATCCAGAGCAATTTGAAACGTACATTCCATGCGTAAGATATTAGAAATGATCTGAAAATTGGCATTGTATTGGACGCGTACAAATGTAGCAATTTTCAAATCATTCATCCCACCTAGCTCTGGGATCATGGCAACTTTCTTTGTTGTCTGAAGCACCAATGCAGTCTTTCTGAGACTAATACCACTGCCAATGTACGTAATTGCAAGTTGGTATGCCATTGGGTTTTGATAATCACAAAATAGTATTCCGTGTGAGTATCTAGCGTGATACGATTGCGTTCTCATATATTTGGCCTTCAAAATCTTAAGTATCCCATAAGTTCTCATATGATAACCTCAACTATACCCTTGTCAATGGTGTAGTTTACATGATAAGTACTCAGTCAAGATATGACGGAACTGTGTTCACGAAAGGTACATCAATGTCAAAATAAATCATCTTACTTTCTTTAGAAAGTGTTTGATACTCTTTCCAAGAAATCAGGTGCTCGCTTTTGAGATGAATTTGGTAGTTCTTGGGACGAAACGCTAGACCAAACATCTTTTTTGTGATAGCTTTCTGACGTTTTGCACCAATTTTGCTCTCTCAACCAAATGCTTTACATAATTTGCATGCAACTGCAATAACCCGACTCGTGACAACATCTTGTTTTGAAATCTGAAGATCATATATCTGTTGATGCGACGAATTGAAAGGTGTTATGCACGTCGACACCGCGTTCAATCGTTTTGCTATTCCAGCCATTTGGAAATTTTTTGTTCTCAAACTACTTGATCTATCTCCTTCGATAGATTGTACTCTCTCAGCCAAAAACAACAATCACGTCACCTCTACGCTCCCCTTCCCTTGCCTCGCCTCTCTCTCTTGCTCTCTAGCCCGTCCCCACCTCTATCTCTCGCCCACTTTCTCCCACACTTTCTTCCACGCTCTTGTCAATCATATCAAGAAATGTGAATCTACTCACACGCTCTACTCTCAACCTACAACAGAATCCCAGCCCTCTCTCTCGCCGAAGATTTTAAAGAGTGTGAGAGAAGTGTGTACTCTTCTCTCCTCTCTGAAAGGTACCTGTTTGTACAAAATTTCTCATCAAATCTGTGCACGGTTTGTAATGATCATTCGGATCACGACCTCGTGTTACCTCCCTTGCCAGTCACCATCAATGCAAACCAATATGAGTGAGATAGTCCACCATGACGCTACTTGTCTCGCAAGCCTTGGAACTTGTGAATGTGAAGGCGAAAGCCTTCACATTTGCCAAGAATCGACGTTAGCAAAGAATAGAAGAAAAAACTTGCTCTTCAACTTGTTGAAGAAAAGAATAATTCCAACTAACAAGATAGAGCAGTCTTTTTGATTTCTATAAAGCCTGATTTCAAATATCATAAACCGCAACCATCTAAAATTTACTCGAGATTTTCTATAACACTAGGATTAGAGAGAAAAAGCTCACTCGAAGATAGAAACGTAAACTCTGAAGATGAGGGATACCAACAATGGTTCTACTCTCCCTTATATAGCTCTCCCCAACAAGTACAAGGAGATAAGATCTTATCACCACCATCCATCACTCTCCTAGTGGATGGATGACGTGGTGGATAACCCTAACAAGCACACGGATTGCTGACGTGGCGCTCCCAATTAACACATTAACTAACACACTCAATCCTTAGCTACAACCACACGGATTGCTGATGTGGCACTAACAACTAACACATCCACTCTATACCTACCAAGTGCGCGGGTCGCTGACGTGGAAGCTATGACTAGTGCACACTAAATTATCTATATCAATATTTAAAGTAACCTCTACTTTAGTTCTAACTAACTAAAGATGATTACACTTATGGAGAGACTTGGGATTTGATTATTACAGACTGATTATTATTTGACTATATACATTCTATTCTGAATGTTTCATGGATTTGAATCGCGAACCACTTGTCCCGGTTTGGTTTTAGCATTTATGTAAAGATTAGAACAGTATACCGACAGAAGAGGATATGGAGAGATTTTCTTGTGAGGAATTATGGAGAGTAGTACTATAGAGCTGTGATAGAATCACTTGCACCTTTTGTTACTCTTTTGTTGAGAAGTCACATAGTGATTATACTCACTTTGCATTAGAGTGAGTATGAAAAAGCATGGGGATATCATCGATGTGGATGAGGTTCTCAATGCAATCATGGGGAGATGAAGGAGTTGAGAAAAGCAATAATAGATGGGCATACCAAGCAGCAAGCTATGGAAGATAAAATCTTCGCATTGGAGAGTGACAAAGTATAGAGAGAGTTAGAAAGTAGAGAGATAGTTGGAGAGATGGAAGTTGAATCTCAAGTTCAAGCTTCCCAAGTTCAGCCAGAACCAACTCCTATTGATGGAGCAGAGTCAAACAGGAAACGTCTTCAAGAGATTGAAGATCAAGCAAATCTTTTGCTTTGAATGGAAAAACCCTTTAAGGTGGAAGCTTACAAAGGGAGTAGAGCAATGGGAGTGTTAGAGGGATGGATTTTGAGCATGAATATTCATTTATCCTATTTCATGTTTTTAATTATATCTCAGGAATGTTCATGAGATCTTATCTTACGGATAATGCTCTCACATTGTACACAACATGGGAGAGAATGTTTTCAGAACGATGTGCTACCATTTCATGGAGTGGAATGCAAGAAAGACTTCTGCAAAATTTTCAAGCGGTGGATTCTCTTCAAACTTCGAGAATGAAGTTGTGGGATCTAAAGCAGAAAGGAGGTATTCATGAATACATTGAAGAATTTTGTGATCTTCAAGTATCTATCATGGATATGAGTGGAGCAGAAACCTTGGACGTGTTCAAACGAGGCTTGAAAGAATGAATTCGAAAGGAGTTGATGGTAAGCAATCCATCTATTGTGAATGAAGCAATCGCAATTGCTCAACAAATTTCGGGTGCTTTTTGTGTCACACACGGTGAACCAGTAAGTAGTTTTTAAGATCCATCTGGTCCAACACCGATGGAGTTGGGAAACCTTCGACGTAGAGAAGGTTTTGCACCAATAAGAGAACCACCACCAAGATTTGGAGGTGAGTTTCGGCAACCAGGAGTTCCAAATTTGCAAGCAGTTCATGCAAATAACGGAATGGTTCGAGGAGAGGAGCTGGAGTTTGTGACAATCGTCAATGCTATGCATGTGGACGAATGGGTTACATTGCCAAGTTTTGTCGAATTCGGCCAACACTACAAGGAGTAAGGCCCATGCATAGACGACCGTTCAACAATATTGAGAGTATAGAGTATGAAGAGGTGGAGGAAGAAGTTTCGGGAAACGAAGATCACTAGTAAACTTGCCTCGCGGCCTTACTGGTTCTACAAAGCGAAGAAAAGGCGAGGTTGGAAGAAGGCAATGGTTGGGAGCTCGTGGAAGGAGTAAGAAGCAAGCTCAACTCATTGTCACTTATGGTTTCATGGAAGTACACAAGGTGAGAGTTTTAATTGATACTTGAGCAACTGAGAATTTTCTATAAAGGAATCTTGCTATGAAGTTATGTTTGATGGTGATGATGACGTGAATGAAGAAGTTGAATTGTCAAACGGGCAAACTGAAGTGATAGAAACACTACCACAAAATGTAGAATTATCCATAGGTAGATACCAAGAGAGCATCCTTAGAATGCCATGGATGGAGCAATATAATCCGAAGGTAGATTGGAGAAGAAAAGTGATTACAAGTAGTGGATGGAGATCTATGGAGATAGAATTAGATCTCAGATGAGGAATTTACCCCTCTTTGTGATGGGTACAACATCCATTTCTAGCGATGATGTATGTTTTTTTTGACTTATAAGAGATATTGGGTCCACGTACAAACTCTACATCCCGGAATACTTGAAAGACATTTTTATGGAGTATAAAGATGTTTTTCCAAATGAACTACCTGTAGTATTACCACCAAAGAGGCAAGTAGATCACAAGATTGAGGTGATACCTGGAAGTACACCAACTTGCAAAGCTCCATATCGTTTGGCTCCAAACAAATTGGAAGAATGCAAAGCTCAAGTGGATGAGATGTTGAGCAAAGGATTCATTCAACCAAGTGTTTCACCTTATGGAGCTCTAGTGCTCTTTGTGAAGAAAAAATATGAATCCATGAGACTCTGCATCGATTATCGCGGGTTGAATCAAACGGTGAAAAACAAATATCCATTACCTCGTATGGATGATTTGTTTGATCAACTTCAAGGAACGAAGTACTTCACCAAGCTAGATTTGAGAAGCGGATAGAATCAAATTCAAATTGCAGATGAAAATGTCCACAAGACAGCTTTTCGTACCAAGTATGGACACTTTGAGTATCTAGTGATGTCTTTTGGTCTCACTAATGCACCAGCTACATTCATGGGATTGATGAACAATATCTTTTGCCCTTATCTAGATAACTCTGTTATTGTTTTTCTAGATGATATATTGATGTATAGCAAAACTTTGAGTGATCATAGAAGTTATTTACGAGAGATACTTCAAGTTTTAAGAGACAATCAATTGTTTGCCAAAGCTTCAAAATGTGAATTTGGCAAGTCAGAAGTAGATTACTTGGGTCATAGAGTTACAGCTACAAGAATCCAAGTGATGAGTGAGAAGATAGATGCCATTCAGAAATAGATAGCATCAATTAAGGATCAAACTCAATTGAAGAGTTTTCTAGGGCTCATTAGATTCTATCGTAGATTTGTGAAAAGTTTTGCTCGCCTAGCTCAAGCCTTGACTTCCATGTTAGGGAAAGGTCAAAAATGGAGATGTGAAACAGCTCAAGAGTTAGTTTCCAAGCACTGAAAGATGTTTTGTTACACGCACATATTCTCAAGTGGTATGATCCTAACCGTTCTATTAAGTTGGCTACTAACGCATCAGGTACAACAGTAGGTGGCATACTTCAACAAGAATGGGAGGATGTATGGCATCCAGTTGTTTTGTATTCTCAAAAGTTGGTGGCGGCAGAACAAAATTATCACACGACAGAACGGAAGGAGTTAGCTATCGTGTTGGCCACCAAACATTGGAAGCATTACTTGGATGATAAGGAGTTTGTGGTGGAGACTGATCATAAATCCTTGATTTATTTGGAAACTAAGAAGGATCTGTCCAAACGACAAATTCGATGGGCAGAGTGGCGTCAACGCTTCAACATGAAGATTGTATACGTGGAGGGAAAGAAGCAACTTGCAGATGCTGTCACAAGCATGCCTTGTTTGAATCATGTTGCAGAAGTGAAAATTCAGGCTGATTGGTGGAGCAAGATGACACAAGCCACAAAGGAGGATGAAGAGATAACTCGGTCACTACAAACTGGAAAGGCAGAGAAATCTCGAGGTTTGGCGTTTTACAATTAGCGTATATGGATTCCACAAGATCACGATTTGCGCATAATGATTTTGGCAGAAAGTCATGACACAACCATTGCAGGTCATGTGAGAGTGGAGAAAACCGTGGAGAGTATACAACGAGTGTACTATTGGCCCAAAATACGTGAGGATGTGGTGTCTTATGTTCAAAGTTGTGTTTCTTGTCAACAAAACAAGGCAAGTAATCAAAAACCAACTCGTTTATTAGAGCCTCTTGTCTCCCGAACACCGGTGGGAACATGTCACCATGGATCTTGTATGTGAGTTACCAAGGACTTCGTTAGGACATGATTCAGTGGTGGTTTTTGTGGACAAATTGAGCAAGATGATTCACGCCAACCACAAAAACTTTAACAGCTCCACAACTAGCTCAATTGTGTCTAGATGTAGTATTTTTGAATCATGGCTTAAGCAAAGTGTTAATCACGTATAGAGGTACTCACTTCATTAGTTTATTTTGGAAAACTTTGTATAGTTTTTTCAAAACAAAACTAGCAATGTCAATGGCCTATCACCCTCAAACTGATGGACAAACGGAGAGGGCAAATAGAACCATAGAGAATATACTACGAGCATTCACATTAGAAGATCAAGAAGAGTGGGACAACCTTTTGCCACTTGTGGAATTTGCATATAACAATTCTGTTAATGCATCCACAAAAATGTCTCCATTTTTTCTTATGTATGAAGCTCATCCTATAACTCCTTCAAGTTTGATAAGACTTCCCAAAGGAGATGAGTTTTCGACCATAGTTGCAGCAGTCAACGAATTTGTGGAGCATATTCACCGAGGATTACACCAGGCCAAGGAGAAGTTGGTGATATCTCAAAATCGACAAAAGCAGTATGCAGATGATCATCGTAGAGAAGTGATTTTTGAGGTTGGAGATCATGTTTGGTTATCTACAACGAATTTGTCTCTTGTATGAACACCAAAGTTGAACTCTAGGTTCATTGGTCCATTTTTGGTTTTGAAGCGTGTTGGTGAAGTGTTATACAAGTTGGAACTTCCGTCACATATGAAAATACACCCAGTATTTCATGTGTCACAATTGCGAAAACATGTACCACGACCAAAACAATTCACCAACCAACCAGCACCACCTCCTCTTCCAACCTTGATAGCATATCATGAGGAGTTTGAGGTAGAAAAGATACTCAAGAAAAGTATTCGAGGTCATAAATATCCCAAAGCAGACTATTTGATTTAATGGAAAGATTATCCATCATATTAATCAACTTGGGAACCAGCTAAAAATTTAGCAAATGCACCTTTGATAGTTCAAGAATTTGAACGTATGTGCAACGAGTACGTTGCATCTTAAAAGGAGGCAGGTTTGTAACCATCTTTAGTTGATTAGAACTAAAGTAGATGTTACTCTAAATATTGATATAGATACTTTAGTGTGCACTAGTCATAGTTGCCACGTTAACGATCCGCGCACTTGGTAGGTACAGAGTGGATGTGTTAGTTGACAGTGCCACGTCAGCAATCCGTGTGCTTGTAGGTAAGGATTGAGTGTGTTAGTTAGTGTGTTAATCGGAAGCGCCACATCAGCGATCCGTGTGCTTGTAGGTAAGGATTGAGTGTGTTAGTTAGTGTGTTAATCGGAAGCGCCACATCAGCGATCCGTGTGCTTGTTAGGGTTATCCGCCACGTCATCCATCCACTAAGAGTGATATGGATGGTGCGGATAAGATTTTATCTCCTTGTACTTGTTGGTGAAAGCTATATAAGGGAGAGAAGAACCATTGTTGGTATCTCTCATCTTTAGAGTTTACGTTTCTATCTTCGATTGAGCTTCTCTCTAAACCCTAGTGTTACAACAAGGCTATAGTTGAAGTTATCATAAAAGAAATGTTATGGGATCCTCAAGATTTTGAATACCAAATCAATGAGAATGCAATGCGCGTATTCACGCTAGATACTCACACGGAAAACTATTTTGTGATTATCAAAAGCCCAATGGCATATCAATGTGCAATTAAGTATATTGGCATTGGAATTAGTCTCAGACATAGTGCGTTGGATCTTTAAGCAACAAAGAAAGTTGCCATAATCCCCAAGCTAAGTGGAATGAATGATTTGAAAATTACTACATTTGTACGCGTACAATGTAGTGCCAATTTTTAGATCATTTCTAATATTACGCATGGTGTGGGCGTTTTTAATCGCTCTGGATTCCTCAACTTGCATGAGTACTTCATACATAGATATTTGTGCTCATATTGTTTGGTGTCGCCAACTTTACAATTTGCATCCTATATCACATCTGTTTTACGTATCTCATAATGGTTTGTCATAGTTTGAAATTATGTGCAACTTATTTGATGTACTCTCTTCCAACTGAAGAAATCAATGAATTAATGTATCATCAAATGGAGTTCAAAACATGACTGGTCATGTTGCATGTGTTATCAAGCGTCTTCAACAATATTCACTAGAAGGTTTCATTCGTGTGTGATGTTTTCTCCATTAATTTGACATTCAGCTACATGAGGCATACTTGAAGTTAGATGGGGATGCATGGTATGCAACACTAGTATCTATGATCTCGCACCTGCGTCAAAAGTAGAAGCTTATTTCCAAGATGAAATCAACTTGTTCCAAGACATTTACGACCAGATGGCACGCCATGTTTAGTGTCACAAGCTGGCTAGATGATCATCGTCACGAAATCCATGCACATTATTTTAAAATTCCAGTGAGTTCTTCTCGACTCGCATTCTAAAAATTATATTTGATGGGTTCTAAATGTTGTCATAAGGAGCATCACAAGTGCTATACATACGACGGTGATGCGACTCCAAGGTCATCGATTAACGCTTAACCAACAACAAACACATGTTTTACTACTAATTTGTGAGTTGTTGCTCAAGATCCATGCAATTCGCAATTTCAATTTTGAAAATGTCAACGAATTCACGTATGTCATCCGCAACAATTGATCTACTTTCTATATTAACATCACTGGCTTTATTGAAGATCTTGAGCATTTTGCTTCGACTACAATCAACAATCTTAGTGAACCAATTTGATAAGTATTTCTTCGAAAGTATGCGTTCCTTATATTTGACATTGTTGATGGATTTATGGAGTACGTAGCATTGCAAAGATGAACGCGGATCAAGCATCAATATGGATTGTTCATCCGTGTCTACTTTTGAATTAGTGAAACTTAAAGGTCGTGATATCAACCGTCTTATTATCCAACATATGTCTCGTCTTGACTGTAGTTGATCTTCCTCTGAAATTGACAAAATTAGATTCCAATTTGTAGAGCTTTGTACCATGTACAACAATGTCTCGGCTTGTAAAGAAGTCATAGATTCCTGTGATAACTTGTGCTTGTTTGACGCAGATCAAGCAAGTATATGGACTGTTGATCCATGTATCCTTTTGAAATAGTGAAACTTAAAGGTAGTGATATTAGACTTAGACATCTTATTTTCCAACAGAAGTCTTGTGTAGATTGTAGTTGATCTTTCTCTGAAAGTGACAAAATTGAGTCTCAATTTGGAAAGTTTTGTACCATGTACAAAAATGTCTTGGCTTGTTAAAAAGCCATAGATTCCTGTGATCACCTGTGTTCGTTTGAAAATGCATGAATCTTCCATGGGTTTCAATTTTGTAGTAGATTTCGTCGATGGACTGGGTTCACCGTTTTCAAATATAGCTCCTGTCGAGGGTGACTTCTCAATGTTGAAATTCACGAAGTACAATTTTAACATGTCACTGATAGATTTTTTCTCTAGAAGGATTTCTCCAATGTAAACAGTTTGATCTGTTGCACACCTTGAAGCAATAAAACTGGGAGATTATGTTTTTTTGAGAGAATTATTGCTCAAGAACTTGCTGAAATTGAATCATTCCTCTGTGAACTTGAACTTGAAATTTATAGAAACAGGAGCAAGACTTTTTTGTTTTCTCAAGTTTTCTGTAAGTAATGATACCTAATCGTGCCTAATTTCATTAAGGTTTGTGACTTATTTACTTTGATTAGGCACAAATATGCATATGCCTAATGTGATGGATAGTTTGGTCTTCAAATTGATAAGCTTGAGCTTTTTCTTCTCAGGTTCTCCATATACAATGATTTGAAACCCAAAGAGAAGAGAGCCAATGAGAGATAGTTGTAATTAATGTAAAATTACATGGATACTCTGCTACTTGAGAACATACCAGTTTTTTTTCCAATCGAAGTGTTCCTTTGAAACATGTTTGGAGACTCTTGCACGGTGTGCAGTGCTGTTAGATGGAACGGTGTTTGGCCCAGGAAATAGTAATACAGGTTATTAGATATTTAGATATGCGCTTGGAGTTGATCATGATTAAATTTAGAAGGTACAACTTGATAGTTTGCATCTCATTGACATTTAAGTCGAAATGCATTGTTGCCATAACAACTTCTGGGCGACAGGGGTGAATTTAACAATCCCCAACTTAAAACCGCTTATGGTTTCAACCCTGGAGATCCATGCATCCACTTCATAAGTAAAACAGCTTTGCCGCAACTGAAAATTCTTTTGCAGTAGCAAGCAAAGGTTGTTAAAATATTCGAATGCCAAATAATAAATCGACCGCATTATTCAACATTGAGGCCTGAATGACCGAGGAGCAAAGAAGGACCCATCTTTAACTGCAACTCCCAATCCGTACAAGAAGAACTGAGTCCAGCAGCGAAGAGTAACATAAACGTGCTAATTTGTACAATGCGACTCACGGTAGCGGCTGAACTGGACGCGGTGACGTGGTGAACACGGAAGTCAGGACATGTACATCCGCGCGATGGCCCTCGGGATGTCATCCATGTACGGCTCGATGGGAGCTCCTGCCATCCTATAATTTGCCTACTTGGCTTTGGACCTTTCTTGAGTCAGCAGCCATGTCAGATGACGACGAGGTGACCGGCCGCTTCCTTGTCCGATGAACGACAGCTAGCTCCATCGGGGCAGCTCCCGCGGTCATAGGGATGGATGAGTTGGCAAAGTGGTCTGTGGATGAGTTGGCAGCGGCACCGGCGTCACTGTTGCCGTGGCGTGGCCTCCGTGGTCTCGATCCTCATTCCTCGTTCTGAATCATTGCTGTCGATGGGTCCGAGACTCGCACCATCGATTTGCGAGGAGACGGAGGTTTCCAAGAGGCCGAAGGTGCAGCCAGAATCGGAAGACGAGGCTCGAAATTGTGGCGCAGAAAGGATTGGACAGCTCGGCCGTGTGCACTGTGAGAGTGTGTGGCGGAATCTTCTTCGAGCATGAATTGAAACAGTTGTGGTGTGCTGCTCGGACTTCGTCCCTGCGAATGTTGCTACAGCGTGTTGATGTTCGGAGATCCCACTCGCACCTGCAGCATGCAGTTTAGTGTGGCGACATTGCTCCAGCAGAGATAGCTTCCAAAACATCAGAAGCCAACTCGGCCGAATACAGCCTCGATTCAGCAAGAGCCAACTTCTCGATCGAAAGCCTTCTTAGAACAACAAAACAAATCCCTCGCTTGTCACGCGCCACGATTTACAGAGAGATTTTCCCCGGGCTGATCATGTCGAGAAATTCCACTCTCTTCGGCTGGGTCAAATCATTTGCCCGACTCTTGAGTTTTTAGCGGCAGTAACTTTCGATCGAAAGAGCCCCGGTTCTCAATTTCCCCAACAGTTTCGACGTTCAGGATTCTTGTTTCTAGCGCTCTAGCGCTCGATGTAAAGTGCACCTCTTTCGACCTCGGATTTTACCAGGATCTAGCTCCCATGTAAGACATCGGATGCACGCAAGGCAGTAGGGAATCTATCGCAACACTTACGCTTATGACAACAGTCTGGGACGAAGCGAGGTGGCCATGAGCCACCCATCGAAGGAGCACGAGTGAAACATCTGAAATCACATCAATGTAACTCTCCTCTCGGGGCAAAAGGGTGTTCCGCTGCACCATAACGTGGCAGAAAAGAGGTTGAAGTGGACTCGAGAGGAGAGGCTTGGCGAAACATGACAGGCCGCAGAAACTGTCGGATAAGACGACGACGATTCAGAAGCGATCTGCGTGACAAGAACTGTGCAAATCGTCACGCATGCCGCGTCGGACTCTGCAGTCTTCGATCCACTTCACGTGGCGGGATCGGTCGCCGACGGGTCCCGATTGGTATTCGTCCGGGACTCGATCGGGCCGTCGATCTTCAACCCCTGGGGACCACTTTCACGACAGATCGCACACACCCAAAAAGCACCGAGCTCCAAATTTCAACCCGTGCCTCTGTTGCAGAGACCGGTCAGAGTCGGCGGTCGAAGCTCACGCCGTGGATGGGCTGGAAAAGTTGGGCTCGAGCTTCGGCTGAAGCAGCAGTGTGGGCGATCGAGGGAGTCAATTCCGTCACGGGTGCCAAGTACATGCCGATCGGGGCTTCGAGGCCGACTAGATTACGATCTGCTCGGAATCTTCGGATGATTCCCGCAGACTTGATCCTGCGCTGCTTGCGCTGCTTGGATCCGCTCGCCTTCAAACGGCGGCGTATCCGAAAAAGCTTTATCTCCCTGGACGAGCCGTCGTGAGTGACACGGCTGTCAGAGCCCGGGGGCCCGAATATCCCGGCATTGAGGGCCGCAGATGCCGTGCTCTGCTTAAGCTTCATGAACATAAAGTCCTGATCGCCATCTTCATGACTGGCTCGAAATATAGATCGTATATCATATCGACTGGCGTCCGTCTAACGCAATTGGAAAATGACATATACCATGTTTGTTAATCAGTGTGTCTTCCAAGTCTTCGATAACTTTCCCTCAGAGCTGTATCAAAGAGTTGGAATTTCTGCGGAGAGTAATATGTATAAAAATCACGATAATATCCCATTGCTATTGTTCATGATGTGGTGGAGACCAGTCGTTTCGGTATTCTTTGGAGTTTCGGTTTTTGTGTTAACCTTGCAACTTTGCCACCACGTTCTTATTATTATCTGGGCACATCAATTGATGCGTCCAGCTTTCGAGAAAGAGTGGATCTGATCAGTAGTGTGGAGAAAAGTCAGCACCCTTAACATTGTTCTGATCAGCTGTTTGGATTTATAGAACCTTTCTGAACATAAAATGGCGATTAATATTTATTTTCAATGATATCATTAAAGGCATCGTAAACAGAGGAACGACGGTCCATTGAAGATGTTCCCTTACATATGAGATAATAATCATGTTACCACATGGTTTTCGGGATGCCCTTCGCATGTGCTTTTCAAGTAGATGAGGGAAATCTGTACTCGGATACCGCATGCAGTTTGTCGACCTGCGGGGCATGGACCGAATACCTCAAAAAGGATGCACATATGCCATTTGAGAAGGGGATGGAATTTACTTTCAGAAACAAAAACTGCTTCGTCGTAGGTGGTCGACGATCCTGGAACAAAAGGTTGTTTTATCGATCCTGGAAAAACAATTCATTCTGATACAGACTACTTATTTGCAATGCAATCAATCATATCAGCATTTCCTTGAATTATTCTAGCTCGCATGATTCAAACCAACTACAAGCATGCTCCGCACGAATAGTGAGTTGTAGATGGTTTCAAATATAATAAAGCGTTTTGTGCTTGAACTGCAGGTATGTCGTCAATATGAACATTTGATATATCCTCAAGAGACTTTGCAAAGAATTCGTGCAATTTAGTGAAATCTACTCATCTGCACTCATGCATTATATTTACATTAGCTGTTCTCGACCTCTGAGATGGTCAAGCGAGTTCTTGACAGATATAGCCCAGCAGATCACGACACCACAGTTTAATGAAATCACTGGTACACCAACCAATGGGCATCGCGAATGGTCTAACCGAGGGGTCAAAGAAGCTAGTCCAGGTGTCAAACGGATTTTGCTAAGGAATCCATAACACGTACCTCGGGTATAGAACGACACTGCTAAAGAAGGAGGAGCAAAGAAGTATAGCGAAAATTGTGGCTATAGAACAACAATACCAGACCAAATCATACAAAAAGGACGTGAACTCTACTTTCCATTATATATTTCAAACAATCACATCAACTTTGGAAGAGCATTATTGTCACCAATAACATATCATAGATGATGCCAGTACTTTCGAGTACTATATATGAGCCCAGCGTGTAATGCATGAGTGACAAAGACAGTGCAATAGCATTATCAGATATTTCACTGTGCAATAGATAAAAAATTGGACATGTGTCCTACACATCAACTGACCCTACAACTGTACAAATTTTCATGAATGTACCATAACAGTTAAATAAATGTACAGTGGATATTCCATTCAGGGTTCGATTATTTGGGTTTGGCTGCAGGTTCTTCTCATTGTCGTTCTTCATTCCTATACACTGTTTTTTATACAGTGTAAGGATCAAGTGAACTTAGATCTACATAAAGGTGTACACAACCGTACTGCTCGAAAATACGAAACTAGACTACATTCTGTACGAAGTGTGCGGTAAGAGTGGAATAAGAATGTACTTAATATCCTAAAGTAGTATTCTGATATAAACTCTGAACTATTACTGTCTACAGAAGGTGCAAATCGGCATACTCTATAACAACATTGCATATTGTGTAGAGCCTTTCCTCTTGACGCATCATATCCTTTACAATCTCTGGTATATAGAAAAACCCTCGCCCCGGCCAAATGTCAAATTGATGTCCTCCGCTAGTAATGATATTCTAAACTTTAGTTGTCCAAGACTTTAATCTTGGTAATTCATGGAAAAATCTTCACACAATGCGAAATACTTAAAAAAAAAAAGCAAACTTTATTATGTAATGTGCACCCTAACAGTTATGAATTCACTAAGTTTTGTTCCTTAAACATATTAATCTCATAATAATTGAGTGAATTGGAAAAGTCTATGATTATATGAATATATTTTAAATTTTTGATATTAAATTTCCATAGATTTTGAAATCCATACAATTTTTATGCTTGATTAGATTTCGTAAATTGAAAGTTATCGAAGTACTTTTTATCTACATTAGGAATGGTGTTCAATAAACAATGAGTCAAAAACATGGAAATATATCTTAAGACAGGTTTTTGTTTATTATCATTATTATTTTCCACGAATTATAATCATATTCTGATAAAATTTCTTAATTGACCCAGGAAAGTCTTATGTCCTACAGAAACTGTATATGTAGTTACAGAATAAATTTAGTTAGATTTAATTAAATTCTACATAAATTATGGAATCGTAAATTACTTAAAACTTCAGTCGTGTGATGAAAGTTGATTTTTTAGGAAAGATATCAATCCTTTTCCTGAGATTTTTTTTACATGTATTCTAGATATGAATATGAACATATACATGTATATATATATATATATATATATATATATTACTTATTTAAAATTTCTTGCACATTTTTCTAGTCAATAAAAATACCTTCTCTATAATATTATTTAAAAAGTGATATTTCTCAGTAAAATTTATATCTATGTCAAATTTTAAATTTTTTATTTAGTCATGAAATCAAACAAATCAACCCCATGCAAATTATGGAATTTCCCTTCATTCTCTTCTAAGAATCGTATAAAATCGTAAGAATCGTATGAATAATCTTACGTGACTTAATGGTTTTGAAGATAGTCTTACATACATTTTATATTTCTTATTCAATTTGACATCTTGACTACATCTTATTAAGAGTACTTTCAACTACTAGGAATTTCAAAATCATTTTTTCGAATTCTTGTATGATAAATAATGATCAAATCTCCTATGAAAGTTACTAAAACATGCATGCATCCTGCTTTACCTCAACATATGTCGGTGAATCGTTTATGATACACATTTCTTCCTCTTTTTTTTATTTTCTTTGATATGGAAGCATCACAATAAAAAAATATGTTATTATTTAAGGAAGTAGCACTACGTAAAGATTCAGTAACTCACATCAGAGAATATGTTACCCATCCTGGTGCTAAAAGATGATGGTCAACGCTGAGTGTCATTAAATACAATGAAGAAGAATCTAGCTTGATAAAGGGTAAATATTTTAATTGGAACTTGATACCCTCGCAACCATCAGGCAGTACGTCTGCAAGAAGAGAAATATCACGAATCATTGATACTTACCTTTGGCTTAAAGACTTGTAAATTCGAAGCAGCTGTCAATATCCTCTCGAAAGTGTGTCTAAATGCATCGGTAAATATGAAATACCATATTCTTGCAACTCGAGTCACATGCATCAACGTCTTACTGTATGTTTGTTTGAAGAAAACTGCACTGTGTATTAGCATCATTGACTTCTGTCTATGCCTAAGTGGACAACAACCTCATTATTTCATCCCAAATGTCATAACTTGTAATTGTAGCTTGACGTTCACTATTAATGACACGCAATGAGACAAACATTCTGTTGGAAAATATGTGATTTTATAATTGTGAGCTTTACGAAACCATTCTATAAAACATGGTGAAACTCTTTTTAAAAAATTAAAAGCGTCCACAGGCAGGAAGGAGCAAAGGGTCGGAAAGCGTTCGACAAGTCTGACCCAACCATCGAATCAACAAAGCTCGATATCGCTGCCGCTTTTTCCAACGACCTCGAAAGTGTCCCATTTAAATAAATAAAAATTAATTCATGAAGCGAATCAATGCCCATACCACTTTTCCTCTCGTGATCGTACATCGGCCTCGGCGGAATCGGGGACATCGACGGCTCCCATCGCTGCGGAAGGCGCGGTGAGACAGAAAGACCTCGATTGGAAGCGTGCGTTGACGGGAGAGAGGCGGGACCAGACGGGACGGGACAGGACGGGACGGGACGGGACAGGCGGGACCCGAAAGGAGAGAACCGGGAGTGCCTGGACTCCGAGTCGACGGGACGGGACGGGACAAGTCGGCGGGAGACGCAAGCTATTGATGTTGGTGTTGGTGTTGGAGTCGTCGTGCGAATAGCGCCCGAGGACAGTGTCGATCTTGGCGTTTGCTTTCGCAGGGCGCTCGCAGGCTCTCGCAATCGGAGCCCAACCACCGAACGAAAGCCATCGCTGCGGACGTGCGTGCAATTCGGCCCTCGACGGATCGCGACATCGGCCCCGCTACTAAAGCGCGAGCCCATTCCGAGCTACGAGAACTCCTCCGCCAGCCTCCGGCCCGGGCCCCTGCCCCTGCCCCTGCTCCTGCTCCTCCTCATCTTCATCATCATCGTCGCAGATTCGCGTGCAGTGCCATCGTCGTCTGCAGCAGCCTCGATTGCCGATTGCCCTCGCTCGAGGAGGAATTCGGGAGAGGGATTGAACGAGAGGACGGAGAAGAGAGCAAAGCAGAGGAGTGCAGAGAAGTGGAGAGAGGATCAGAGGAGATTAGAGGAGAGGAGAGTCCTGGCTTTGAGAGGTCGAGGAATGAGAACGTGCTGCCAGTCGGGAACTTGGAAGGGGAGAAGGCGCGGGGGCGGAGAGTGGCTTGCCAATTTTCCGTGGCACGGAGCGCAATTGAGCAATTGAGAATTTGAGCTCGGAGCTCTGTCTGAGCCGGTCGACACTCCGTGCTGTCTGTGCTTCCAGGCGCCAGTGTCCCACGCGTGAATGTTGATCGTTTCTCGTTGGGACGAGAGGGCGGAAATTGGTGAGACGGGGCCTCTCCTGACGCGGCTGCAAGAAACCAATTCGAACGAGTGCGCTCATGGGAGGATGCTAAGCGCAAGTCTGGTCTTCCTCCGCGCGCTGGTGCAGCTGAAGTAACAGTGGTCTTAATTGAATCGAGAGTTTGCGTTTTGCTTTGAGAATTCTTTTGGGGGCCTACTCTATGCGATGCGGAAGAAATGAGGTGTGCGGCGAGGTAGAATCTGAGAAAACAGCCGTAAAGCATAGGTAGCTAGGAAATAGTATTTTATTGGAGGAGAAGGACACACAGCTTCCGACTCCGGTGAACATCGTAGCACTAGCCGAGGAAGGAAAACGAGATTTGTGCGCCAAGTGAAATCGAAGACCCGGAGGTCCGGGTGCGATTCGTGAAGAAGATGGTCGCCTTGCTGAGACGGGCTTTCATATCGATGTGTCATCGGATACCCGTGTCGGCGCTGTTCGACGAGATGGATATACAATCTGAGGAGTCGGATTGTACCAAGTTGTCAGGGGATTTGCTTCTGTCGATTTTTAGACGCCTTCCGGCAAGAGATTTGGTGATGGCGAGCCTCGTATGCAAGGTATCGTCGCTGGTTTGCTCGTGAGACTGTCGTGAGATTCGCCGTAGAATCTCCTTTGCTCCCGAAGATGCTAGGCTGGTTCGAGATCTGCTGCCATTGTCTGCTTTGGCTATCAATGGTTTGAGTGAAATTTCAACTTTGAGTGTCAGAAGACTTTGGGCATTTTCTAGTCAACATTGGACACCCTTTTACGAAAACATGACATGACATTTTCATGCGGTTGGTGTGCAGACGTGGAACTTTGTCAGTAACGATCAAGTCTTATGGGAGTCACTGCTAGCAGAGGAAGCTGGTCCGAAACTTTGGCCATCTCTCCTGTTCGCCGAGGGCCACCTTAGAACAGGAGGAGCTATCAGGTATGAACATAGAACGTCGGAAATAAAGTCCTGCCGAAGAAGACTTTGATGACATTTTCAAAGACCTCACATTCGCTGACAGTCAAAACGTTCGTCACCATATGGTCGAGCCGAATTTTATATTTTTCTGTTCCTTCTCTACTACTTTGATGTTCATATTTATCTTCCAAGCCTCTACTCAGAGTCATTCTCGTTTCTACAGCCCAAGGATTTTGCCGTATCAAAGACGTCAGATTTCTCGTACATTTCCGCTGACAGTTTGCATTGTCAAGCATACCATAGTACCTGTCAGCGCGATCGTACTTGTTGGTTCGCGATTAAACAACATGTGGTAGTTTGTAGTTCAAAAATCAAATACATGCTACATTCAAAAAGAGGCAGATGAGTTTTAGTGGTTGTATTGCTCTTTGACCAAATCTTGATCAATTGCTACTATAACTCTTATCCAATCAGCATTTTCTTTTCCCCCAATCAGGTGTTCTGAGTCCGGAGGATACTTTGTTGTTTTATTCAAATCTGAAGACACTGATATCAATGAAATGCCTATGAGTATTGAAAGTTTGTGTACGATGTGTCTCTTCTTGCATGGTGACAGAGAACCCTGCCTGCCCCTTCCTTTCCACGTGATATATGGGGAGCGCTCGCGCGTTCCTCGGTCTGTCATTATCGATGGTGAGTTTCTTAGTGACTTGACGGAGCTCTAGGTAGATATTCATGCAGATGACCATCTGGTATACACCAGGCCTCTGAGTATATATGTACACTTACAGCTGTCTTGCACTTGTTGGTTTATCAGGTGGATCTGGATACTGTAAGTACGGATGGAGCGATCAGGAAAGACCTGAACAGCGATTTGCAACATTTCTGGTCAGTTTTCTAAGGGCCGTCATACATCAGTACCTATTGTCACAATTTCGCGAGTAATTGGTCATGCTTAGAGGCTGCGAGGTGTTTGATGCGAGAGCACTGGTGTATGGTAGAAGTTGTTCAATGTAAGGATGGATTGATCACCTGCCCATAGTTCTGTGTGGATAACATTGCCATCAAAATTGACAGAGAGCGCGAGTAATGATTTGTGTGCTTGTCTTGAAGCAAGGCGAAGTTTGATGGAGAGTAAAACTTATGCCAGTTGGAAAGCGACCACAAATACCCAACTGACACGCATTGTAAATTATCTGTTCTACTGTTTGCAGGAGTTTGGAAACATCGAGTCACCAATCTATCCCCGTCTCAAAGAACTCTTCATTACTTTGTTCCAGCGGTTTGTGACGCAACTCTTGACCAGTCAACATAATTACCAATACAGTTGTCCGATATCTTCGATGTGGCTACTTCAAGCTCATGCCTATTCGTCTACTTCTTTTGCAGCATGCAGGCCAAACCGAATGCCCAACCTATCGTTCTGACCGCCCCAATCAGCCACTCGGATAGTACGTTCTCTTCCCTTTCCTGCGTGTATAGTTGATGTCCTAACGCTCGGAAAGTAAACTTCGATAGTTTGGAAGCTTGTCGTAAGCCCATGTAAATTGATGTGAGTCCTGGTGGAAACGCAGATACCGATGCTGCATTGGCAGCAAGAAAGCAGTTGCGAGAAATAACCCATCTCGTACTTTTTGAATTGGGGGTGCCGGCTATCTGCTACGTGAATCAGGTTTGAGCAAATGGGATGTTTCGTCCCTTACTTCATAAGTGGGCATATATGGCTGGCCACGAGCCCTTTCTTGTGAACTTAACATGAATAGATTAGTGTAAATTGTTATTCTATCTTCCTTTACTCAAGCTGCTCCTCATTCTAGAGTTTCGCGGTGATTTCAGGCAGTTCTGGCGCTATTTGCTGCGGATCGGACGTCTGGAATTGTAGTCAACATGGGATTTCATGTTACATCCGTCGTACCAAGTACGTTTTTAATATGAAGCCCTCGCGTTTTAGCCTGAATTAGGAGAGAAGATGGCGATTGGTGAGAACGTTGGCGTGATGGAATCTCTTACTACTGCCAGGAAGGGCTTTTAACTTCACTATAAGGACGTCTATACTGAATAATGGTGTCGGACTTGCAGTTTTGCATGGAAAGGTAATGAGGAGTGTCGGTGTTGAAATAGTTGGTCAAGGGGCCATGCAGCTGACAGTACACTTGGGCGAGCTCATGCAACATAATATGCGACCCGCTGCTTCCATGTACACTGTTCGCACTCTGAAAGAGGTATAACTTGAAAGAGAGATATTCAATCTCCTACCACTGCAAGAATGTTTTGAACTTGGAAATGTTTTTTTTGGTTGGCCTATTTTTTGATTCGTTTTGGAAGGGCTCAATGTTTCAGATTCATTTACACCTGCTTGAGACTCAACAGTAATGGATGGATGGGAAATCCTTTGGTTGGCAGAATCTGTGTTATGTTGCGGAAGATTTTGAAGAGGAATTGAACAAAGCAGATGTTCAAGCATCTTTTGGAGTCCACCAAGAGGGCACATTCACGCTCGAAGACGAGCGCTTTAGAGCTCCGGAGATATTGTTCCAACCTCGTCTTGGACGCTTGTAAGCTTAACTATTCTATGATTAGCTGATTTTTTAGAGATGTTTTTTGTTTGTTTGCAAGCGCATGAGACATTAGATGTACATAGGGATTATGCAAGCATCTAATGTTCCTGAGCTTCTCGAAGTTTTACTTTACGGCCGTTGATTATTTCCACAGGCGAACCATGAGTTTGCAGCAGGCTGTTGCATTGTGCATGGAGCACTCCGCAACGTTGCCTGTCAAGCACAAGAGTGATGAGAATTGGTTCAAGACGGTTGTTCTTTCTGGTGGCACAGCCTGTCTTCCAGGTCTAGCTGGTGAGTTTTGAAGCTTCAGACCGAAACGGACACAAAAAGAAGAACATCGTTGATTACTTCATGTGATAAAATCTCACAATCATTTCACCTCAAAAGCTTAATAGGTTTTCTTTCGGTTTGACTTGAGGATGCACTGAATGCCAATGCAGGAAGGTTAAAGAAGGAAGTTTGCAAGGCTCTCTCGTCTTCTTCATTGGCCGACGGTCTAGAAGTGCTCCCTCCGAAACAAGGACCAGATTCTGCTTGGTGTGGCGCGAAATTAATAAGCAATGTGTGTTCTTAACCCTTCTATTTGTTTATCAGTGCCCATGAAATTGCTTACTGCCTCTCGGACCTGCGTATACCAGAAAAAATATAGCTAAAATTTTCGGCTGCATAATCTGACTACGATCTGGTGTGTCGATCTCAGGTTAGTACATTTCCGGAAGCTTGGTGTCTAACGAAAAAGAAGTACAAGAGGTACGGACCCGCATCCGTGCATTCGATGGCTCTTGAGGAGGATACTCCTCCAGGCGACACATCTTTTCCTTTCTTGGCGAAGAAATCCTGGTAGAAATTAATTTCTTCGAAGACCTTGTTTGTCATCAAACAAGAAATGACCAGATTTTGTACACTGTATAAAGTATCGCCTAGGTGGTGAGGTTTCATCATGTCGCGAATCTCACCATATAACGAAAACCGAGAACCTTAACCCGAGTAAGTTCCATGGAATCTCGATCTTAGTTCTCAAGTACATAGCTTCTTGAATCAAAGACATCCCAGTGATTGCTCACTACACATGAAAAACACTGTATATTTTGACATTTCTCCGAAGCACAAGAAATGCCCGAGTTGAAATGTCTCACCGGAGGTGAAAATGGCCTCTGGGTGTAGATTCAGTCACAGCATGCAGATCCATCTTCATTGGATAAGGAATTTACCAACATACATATCTCTGTCCAAGAGTGGTCTATACATATAATAGATTGTCATGAGTGAATCGCAATTCACCAATCCGGGTTGCATCCGTCCACTCTGAAAGCTTGTCAGTTTATACGTTCGACGGCAAAGTTCAGGTCGAGTCCCCAGCATCGGATGATAGTTCCGCACCTCTGGTGGATAGACGAACATGCCGTCAGAGGGACACGGTCGTGGACATTGTATACTGGTCAGGAAGTTTTGTCGGCTTTACCTCGCTTCTTCTACCCCGTTCAATTTGTCCCATAGTGAACATACTTTACGGGAGACCTCGAACTCTGATTCGCCGAATTCTGTGTCATGTGATTACCACCAAAGCCGAAAGTGAAGATAGAGACCAGAACAAGCCCTGTGTAAAATCCTCAAGCTATCAGAAAGGTCTGCCGAAGATAGTGCCCATATCGTAGGATCTTCCCGTATGCTGTCAGTGTTCAGTGGATTTGGAATAGCCATTCGCCGTACGATCACGTCCTGGACGCCATCTGTCATCGTCGCGATTTGTATCGATCTTTCAGGGACTTAGCATATGTGTAATATACGAAAGCCTTTGGCGATGCGATCTGTACATACGATCGACTTTGTTCGTGCATGCATTGTGGTCTCATGAGTTCATGTTGCTAAACCAGTAGCCATTAGCATTTGCGAACTTGTTTCTTCTTCTGGAAAGTCTGAAAGATCTGGAAAACAATGCGTCCTGTAAGATTGATGACTCCAATGAGGGCCCATGTGGCGACTGCCATGGCGGCAGAGCTGCGGGGGCCGGGGACAACCGAGTAGTGTATGGAATGTGTTCTGACCGGCAGACAGAAACACGCAACCTGAATGAGAAATATCTGATCCCAATGGAATTGAAGGGACTTCCTCCAACTTTCTGGGGTGACGCTCACAGAGGACCTTCACGGAGAGCCCTCATGGCGCAAGCCGTCACAGAATCTCAAGTGGGCAACTTGCCAACTTGCACCAGACAAGATACAAAGTTGACGCCTGCACCATCTGAAGAACCTCCTCGCAGCATTCACTCGTGCGACTTGCACTGTGCGGTCGTCCAGTCACTGAACGGGAGGAGCATTCGTCAGAAGAGTAGTGTAAAGAACATGGGCAGCAACTTGGTACCAGCCACATCTGCGTCGAAGCTAACCGCGAACCCCATGCAAAATACGAGTCTTAGGTCACGACGTCGCGAGGTGCTTGGTTCCGTCATGGGACACCGGATTAAGAGTTTACTTGTCTTCTCGTCCCTGACATAAGAAATCCATGAATTCTGCTTTCTCCTTCCAGCCTGATGTGGATTTTGACTTCGTACCACGTTCGCGACCAGGACTGACTGGGCTCATGTGACATCCCATGGCCACATCCAGCAACGAGGTTCGTATCTGCACTAGAACAATCACAGGAAACAGGCTCAGCGGGTCCATGCAATTATATAAAGGATGGGGGAGTCTTCATCCACTTCGTCGTCACATGTCAGCGAGGTCCGACTGCGAATCAGACTCCCCCGTCAATTGTCAACGAGCACATCGGCTCAGTACGTCTTGGGAAAGCGAATCGTACGAGCCTTTCCTCATCTTCTTTCCAGATTGTGACTGGGAAAGAAGAAAAGGCGGTCGAGCAGCCGACGTCATTTTTGAGGAAGATAATCCTCGGCGCCAGCTCTAGGCGTCTACGTCTCACCACGAGCCAGAGAGAACTTGCATTCCAAGCATGCAGGGTATCAAGGCCGAGCTTTCCGACCACTTTGGAGTGCACGTCAAAAGTGTCACCTTTCGAGGTGTCACTGGCTGCATTTTCTCTGAAGTAGGCCGCCCATCGGGAAAGTAGACTCCTCGACCTGCAATCGATGCTCTCTTCCTCACTCAAAGTTTTTGTGACTCTCGGCCCCTCGGGCATGCTCGTCCTGTTCTCCCATCGATTCATTCTGCACGCTGTCCGAGGGCGGATTCGCATGGATGAGCAACGGGACCTGTCTCATGGACCGACAAAGGATTTGCGTCCTGTCCAGAACTTTTGTGCTGTAATGAATGGCACACGTCCTCGTAAAATTCTCTCAGACTTCACTATTTGGTTGCAATGTATAATAGTCCCATGTTCATGCAGAGGTGAAATGAACATATTGGCGGCCATAAGCTACATGCTATCTTGTCTCCCTGTAAGTATAATAATTTGGACAGGAATGAGCCTTCTGACGTGTGAGAATCTAACATAGAGCCCATGATGGATCCAGATTCAAAGGCTATGTGTCACCCCGGTGCCACATGGGCTGGAAAAATATTGTTTGTATATATTAATATTTTGATATGCTCCATAAGTTGTATAAGTATCCTAACAAGCGGTGGACGCAATTCTAATTTACAAGACTTGATATCTCTAATCGTATGTGTTCATCACGCAGCGAATGTGCCACTTCAATGTCTTCATGACGAAGACTCCACCTGGTTTCTTTTTTTTTACTTTTGAAACTCACACAGTTCCGATTATTTTTGTTCTCCAACCATGGTGTCATACCCAGGACAGCATAGAAGAGATTATTCTTTTGAGATGTTCAATGAATATGTGCATGTTAGTTAAATTATAAGCTATTTTCGTAAAAATAATAATTATCTTATGTGATAATAGATTTTTATTTCATCAATAACCTCAACAAGAAATAGATAAAAATTATGTATCCATAGGTTGGATATGCTCAAACGCATGCATGTTTGAGAATGTACATGTGTAGTAAAAACAATTCTTGAGGAAAGCAACTGTGAACTAGCAAAACTTCCACAACTTCAGTCTCTTTTGTAAATCATGACAATGATTGAAATAATCTCTTTTACTTTTGTATGTATCAAAATAATTACAGACTTGATGATTTAAAAGATACACATATATTTTATATTATCACCTTGAACACTATCATTGCAGTAGATCGAGTTTGATAATTTGACAAGAAATCTAATGATCATAAGTAAAATTCAATAATATCATCATATTTTATCAAAAAATATGATGATATATTTAAAATTTTATACTTTAACTTCAAAAAATAGTAAAATAGAAATAAATTTGTAAAAAATAGTGATATCAATCAGATAAATTTAAAAAATTTGATAGAAGAAAACTAGAGCCAAATAAAAATATCATATTTAAATCATAATGAATGTTGATAAATATTTTTTATAATGTTTATTTCAACAATATTTTTTCTAAAAATCAAATGTCGTTTACTAAAAAATCACATGCAGCATATAATGGATAACTGAATACATTGCTGATATCTTTGAAGTTATGTCTAAATGAACACATGATTAAATTTATTGATGGACTTCTAATGAAGCATATAGATCTCAAAAGTTTTGTTTATCCTAACAACGCCTAATTTCAGCATAATTAACCAACATCAGATTTTAAATCCAACATCGTATGGACATTTTTTTATAAATTTTTTTTAAATATTTGAAACAATATATCTATCGTGAATTGTTCATTAAATCTTTTTTTTCACTAGTACTCTGAAAGTTTTTCATTTATGAAGCTACAAAAATAAATATATAATCATTTTTACTAATTTATTTAATTCATCTTTTGTTCATAAACTAACTTTTCACAAACAATACATGTGTGTTATGAGATGAAATGCTTAAATATATGAAACATTTTGTTGTAACTTTTTTCAGCAGAGATGTATGAAAATATAAATCGTAAATTTTGCAATTTTTGTATTTATAAATGATATATTGATATTGTAATTAATCTCTCTCTTCAATGTTTAATTGAAAGTCTTTCATGATACTTTATATGTAATTCTTGTAAATGTATTTTCAATGAATGAGAAAACAATGATTGTTATCAAAATAATTAACTTATCTTATGAATTTGAACTAGTTACATGTCATCTTGAAGAGCAAATTTTTTAAATAATTTACATAAATAAACGTTATAAGATATATAAATTGTTAGACTTAATCGATAAAATATAAAAAGCAAAAAATCAAGTCACTATCTAGACACAATGTAACGTGGTTCACCCCAAGGAGTATGATTACTTCCACCCCGAAGACACGATGCTTTATTCCATGTCTTGTCACAAAAGTCTCCGATATCATTTGTAAGCGTTAGCCAAAAATCTTAAACACATAACAATGATCAAATGACAGTAAATAATACACATGCTACACCAAGATGTAATGTGGTTCACCACAAAGTACTACATCCACGTGAAAGTGCTTGCGTGAGTGTACTGGATGTTCTGTTTGGATATACAGACCCTGTGTATATATATATCCAACACCAACGACCAACTTCGCTATAAATAGTTAAAACCTGAGTTTATCACCTAACCAAAGTTAATTTCAACATAAATTTATAATAATCATTACTTATTTCTTCAATTGTTTCAATCTATTCATGATATAATGATATCATAGTTCTTTATTCAATAATAAATTTTTTTAAATTAAGGATTATCAAATATTATGTGCTTATATCTATTCGATGGTTAAACTAAAAATCAAACTAATTTCTCACTTCAGTACTTTTCAATGATCTTTATATGTATATCTTACCTTGATATCTTCTCGCGGAGAACCTTGTTAATTCTACTCTTCACCTTTCAATGTCTAGATTAGCTCTATTTGTTTTATACATGGCTAGATTAAGATTATTACCTAAAATTAATGATGATATTTGCATACATGCAATATTTTTCTTTCATTTTCATATTTTTAAATGAAAAAATATTTTATTCAAAATTAAATTTCATAAAAAATGTGATGTGGAGCATGATCTACATACATTCATATTTATGTCATGAATAATCACATTGAGGCAGTCAAATAAGAGAAAAATCTCATAAATTCATGGTGCATTCAATAAGTATTCAAATCACATGTGAGTGATGAAAATGTGTTGAATACAAAAAAATCAAAGTATAATGAGAATTAAAATAATAAAATTAAATGTTAAACATGCTCAAACTGTATATCAATCAAATTTGACCATAATTTCTTTCAATGGATGAGAAAATTATAATTCAAATTTATATGTTCATTTTAAGCTTATAAATCAGAATACTTTCATGTAAGATTTCGTAATTTGCACTCATTATAAACATATCACCATCCACATATATATAAATATATAGTCAATATGTTTTCATCGATTTAGATATATTTCAGGTGCTATTTGTTTGTTTTGTTATCAATACTATCAGTAGATAAATAGAGATAGTTTTTTTCATAATATTACATCTATTTTACATGGTGATACTATACGTACTAACCCTTGGTTTCATTCTTGTTAGGGTTGATGGATTCTTACAATTCTTTGTTTCTATATAATTGGCCTCTACATCATTGCTATTAAACTGGGCCCCCAACTTACGAGCACGAAAGAAATTTGTTTTTCCTCAAGAATAAAACGTCATCGTGGCAAATGAACCATGGGAGAATCGAAAAAATCACTGAACGCCACCACTTCGTAATGCGAACTCCACAAAGAAACACGTGTTCACAATCGTGAGCCCCTGAGAATTTGGAGATGCAGGTCTGGATGATGCGCCGGGCATTTTTCCAGAGACCCTGCCCTAAGCTCGCCCGTAAAGGCCAGACAGCTGGACACACAATCCTTCATAACTCCGATCCTAATTAAAGCCTAATTCAAAAAAGGACAAATGGCTGCTGGATTAAATAGAAGACGCAAGGCCGGGCCCAGATACGCGACTTCCGAGTATCCGGACCTGCCTTCGAAAATCGCGGAACAGTTCGGATTTGGTGGATGGGAACGCGGGCGATGCAGATCCGGCCGGCGGAGCCAGCGGAGAATAACGACCCGGTTTCCGCTGCCTCGGGGATGAACCCTAAAGACCGAGGCTATGAAGGCACATCGACGAGGGCGAGGAGGGGCGAGGACGAGGCTCTGGCTGTGACGCTGGCTGGCCTGCGGGAGCCCGCTTGGATCAGATCACCGGACGAGGCTGGTGCTGGTGCTGGTGCTGGCGCTGCTGCCGATCTCGCCGATCGGATTGTGCCAGATTTGTGCTCGCGTCGGCTTCTGCGTTTCGGGTGATGGTGGTGTCGATGACTCTGCGCAGGTCGTCGTTCGGTTAAGTCGTCGTTGAAGGTTAGCGCGGTCGATAGGTTTCAGCCAAGGCAGCCGAAGAGACGAGGAGGAAGAGGAGGTCGAGGAGTTCGAGGAGGGAGAGAGGGAGGAGGTGACGAGGAAGAGGGCTGGACAAGAAGGGCTGAGAGGCTGTGGAAAGATTGATCAGGTCGAGAGAATTTGGAAGGGTGCGGGTGCAGGTGAGGTGAGGTGAGGTCACGTGAGTGAGTGCGGGCGATGGAGGCTTGGATGGATAGTTCTGCGGCCAGAGCCGGGAATAATGAGGAGGGCGGGGATGGTGGTGGTGGTGGTGGAGCAGGAGGAGGAGGAGCGGGAGGGAATGGGCGGATGAAGGACGAGGAATTGCGTCATTTTAGGATCGGCATTGATGTGAGGAGTTTCAAGGCAAATCTGCGGCTTCAAATGCGAGCTGTGAATGTCTACGTGCGTGTGCTTATGCCTCAGCAGCTTGTGAACCTTGGTCTTGCGTCTCCCTTGACGGGGAATGTTTCGAAGTTGACGACTCCCCATCGAACTCATCCTCCAGTCGCCGTGCAGAGGGGCACCGAAGTGACCATTCCAAACGGGTCAATACTCCAACCCTGAATTATATTCACTCGTTCTCAGGTCCTTTTGGATTCCAGATAAGCCTCCCGCTCAAATGAAAATTTTCAGCCTCAATTCATTCATTGCACACTTCGAAAGCGCATTATTGACTTAGCTCCAATGATCCGCCCCCACACTGAAATTCCCTGTTATGAAGCATTCCTAGTCTATCGATACTCTGCGGCGAGCTTGCCCTTCCTCCCCTCTTCCGATCTAGCAGTTGAATGTCATGCAGAGTATCGATGGATGTCCTGCATCAGAAATAATATAATGTCCTTCATCCCATGTAGTTTAATGTCATTCATCCCATATAATTTCCGTTTTGACAGTGAATGCATAATGAATACTCACTCATCCATCCTCCGGCCTTTTAAAGTGGAGTGTACAACTTTGTGTTGTAGACAGATCTCTCGTATAATCTCTCGTGTACAGTACCTGCCACCTGCTGGTTTTCTTTCATCTGATTAGCTTGCTGGGGGTTTTACTGAGAGCGAGAATCTAGCCCAAGGGCGTCGTAGGTGAGAAGAAGCCAAGATTGGGCCATATTGGGATTATTGACATGCGTATTACCGCTGTGGATGGATGATGTGGACAGACATGAACGTGCCATGAAATGCTGATGGAAATTTGGCTGGTGCGGTCTGAGTGCTTTCAGCTATGTTGCGTTGGAGCTTCCTGCATACGTCGGGAATATGGCTTCTGCTTTGGCACAAAAGCCTCAACTGGTCGCACAAGTTCTTCACTCCGACAGGTAAGATCCATATAAACCCTTTCACTCTCTGATACATTTACGCTTTTGTTTTTCGAAATTTCCCGAGTGCACTGCCTTGGTGGTTTTTTTGCGTTGCTTGCTCGTTCTCTTGGTAGGACATTGTGAATCTGATTACCATCCGATGATGTTGGTGAGAGTCTCAAAATCTTAATCAAGAGTCGATAGATCAAGTGAGAAGCACTTCGTTATACATCCGATGTATTTACTACAGCTACTACGCACTGTTCACATCTCATTTAGTCATTGAAGTTCGAGCATAAGTGCGTGTCTGAATGTGTAAAGAAATGTCTTGGTAGGACACAATATAAGTTACAGGGAGTAACATCAAAAAGCTGAATTCTGATTCAACCATCTTGTAGTCACCTCAAGGCACGTAGTAAGCAACGAAGAATATGCCTTTCCCCTTTGTAGATTTGGGTATCGGAAGGCAACTTGACGTATCGTGGATCAAGCGTCTTTCAAGTGTTGCCATCCTACATGACACCAAATTCACAGTTCCTCAAGAAGCGAATTACATGTTTTTTCCCGCCATAAAACTGACAAATAGTCTGTTTCTTACCATATTACTCATTCGTCACAAGAGCTCTTTATAGCTATTACGTGTTCATTTAAAGCAATCAGCAGATTTTGGGTAGAGGAGGATATCACATGGTGGATATTGATGACCTTTCTATGATGGTTTAGCTAACACCACTGATTTGCAGATTTCACTTTTACTTAGATGGTGATGCCTTTGTTATTTCAAAATGTCACTCAGACTAGCCATTTGGATTTGAGCAGATTCACCACGGATAGCCTTCTTGGCACAGCGTCGATACCACTCGTGCAACTGATGCACAAACCATATATCGATGGATTTGCTCCAGTTTTCAGTCAGACTTCTAGCAATCTTGGCAGCGAAGGCGACCAGGTATTTGTTTTGGGATTGACTATGCAGTGCACACCAGAGTGCATCTTGTCCATCATGCTGCCTTCTGAATTTTCTACTCGTCTATCTTAATGATTTTTTTACTCAGCTAGCTGAATATGTTGCTCTGTCCAGTGTGTTGTCGGAGCTTTGCGTGTGGTGTTATCGATGGAGGACCTTGGTCCTGTCCGCGGAGTCCAGGACAAATTTCAAAAACCAGCCAAGTACTCGAACTCGCATGTGCACAAGTCGGCCTCTGTCGGGACGTTCGATAACTTTTTTGAGGGTTTAAAATCGGAGTATAGTTATGGTGCCAGAGGACCATCTCGGGACGTCATGAAGGATGTGCAAAATCAGGATGTGGATATCGGGGACTCTGGTAACGCTCTTAACCGCGACAAAAAGAGATCGATTCACGAAGAGCAGTTGAAAGACGGTCAGGAGCGTGTTCAAATGGACAATCCCAATGACGATCCCACCATATCATCAACTCTAGCCTCAGACTTGCAGAGACACCCTGCCTATGAGTTGGCGTGGGAATTCGAAATGTGGAGGCGCACAGAGGAAGCTAAGTGGCGCCAAGACCTGCAAGAGAAGGAAGCGAAAGCTTTATCCACACTTGAGAGGAACTGGTTGAAGAAAGAGAACGAGATGGTTTACCAGATTCAAAAGATTCAAGAGGAGAACATTGGTCTGGAACAAAAGCTACGGTAAGTTTCGTCTGTTCCGGTCTTTTCTTTGTGCATTCCCATTTTCTGTACTATGAGTTTGTGTGTCTCAATAGAAACTTCAATTCAAGACGGACTGTTCGTAATGTAAATCAGACGTCACATTGACTGATGTCTTGATGTAATTTGCGAGCCGAGTTCACTGTTATCGTTCTTGAGAGCTAACCATGAAAAATGTCATCTGCATGGACACTCAGTTACAAGATATCGACTAAATCTCCCACCTCCGCGTGTGTACCAGGGTCAAATCTATGCAGCTGGAGAAGAGGGAGAAAGCTCTCGTTATGGCAGAGGAGCATTTTTCTTTGAGGAGGGAAGCTCTAGAAAGGAATCTTGCTCAGCACAACACAGATGCCCAGGTGTGTTTCTACCCGAAACCAGATGACAGTTCCCCCTAAAATGTCGGTGGATCATGCTGCCTTCGTTTCTTACACCAAGCACTAGCTCTCAGGATGTGTTTTCTCACATGAATCTGAACGTGTGGCACTTTTGTTAGGTGGCCGTAAAGAGGATTCAGGCCGAATGTGAGCATAGATTGGAGCTTGGACAACTCAAGTACGCTGCTTTAGAGGACCAGTACAAGGCTTTGGACAAACGCTTTGCTTCCACAAATTCCTCCCTTGTAACTCTTGAGCGGCAGTTTTCAGAACTCAAAGCAGCTTATAGAAATACATCGGAAGCGTGCCTATCTGCGAAAGTTGTGTCGCTACAGCAACAGTGCTTTGACCTTCAACAAAAGTTGGAGGCTCTTATGGTTACTCGCAGCAAGTACAAAGAGCAGGTTCGTTGTTTTGTCTAACATTAGTACCTTCATCCTGACCCATTTTAATCACTGCTTTCACTTTTTGCTAGAGTTTCTGCATCTTCCCTCCCCTCACGCCGCAAGGGACATGATATGCAGGTTTTAAGAATGGCCAAGGAGCTGGCCAGTTTACAGCATCTGAGGCTACGCGAAGAAGCGAAGCGGTCGGAGGATCAGATCCATAGTGAGGACGTACGCTGTATGGCAGCCATGGCGGAGGCACATGCGAAGAGGGCACAGGAGGAAAGACTAGAAATTCGTCAGTTGAAAGAACAGCTTGAGAGTCTTGAACTGAGAGGGATATCAGGAGAACTGGGGACTCAACCACAGAAGAAGGTCGACTTTGTTTTTGATTTGCCACCTGTGGAGCTCAAGAAAGAAGACGTAGAGGAGAGGAGAAACCAGGAACTTGAAGTGGATTTGCCCTCAAAGGAAGCCGCAACAGCCAATCATTCCGGGCAGGAGCAACAGAAGGATCTTGTGGAGACGAATGCGATAGAGGACTCTTTGGACGAGTTGTTATCTGAAGAAGCTTCGGACCTGTCTATCCAAGATCAAGAGCATGACGATACCTGTAACATAGATGTACCAATGAACGCATCCGAAGCCCAGAAATTATCAGTGCACAAGCTCAATTTGCTGTCCTCGGGTCTGTATACAGTTAGTGATCCTTTAATTCTAGGTCTTGATCACGAAATCTCAAAATTGAGATCTGGTACAGAGACCCACAGTTCTGCAACGTTTTTGTAATTATTAACGATATTTACTAACCACTAGTATATACACTTTGTATAGATTAGGTTTCCTGCATATCATGGTCCTCAGCTCCAACAGGCTCATTCCAATTAGTTCGGTGTCTGCAAAGTGTTGAAGGTCTTTGTCATTTGATTCAACCTCTTGGGTACGCACACACATACGTAGGTTTAGCTGTACTAATGTACCATACCTTGGGGACTTCATCATCTCTGCTTTGGTGTATGACGGACACCGAAATCCGCAGAAATAAGTGTAGCCTGATTTAGAGTAGGCGATGGCTACATGCGTCAGGTCAAGGAGCTGGACGTTTGAGGCATTCGGGGTTCTTAATGGAAGTTAGGTATTACTAGGACGAGTGAGGAATGGCACAGCAGTTTACCAGTTGAAGGAACGAAGGAGCTTCGAGTGTTCTAATTTTAGACGATGGCTATCTAGTCGGTGAGCGGATGATCGACATTTGTGTCAGTCGTGTGTTGTCGGGCTGATATTAGGTTAGGGTAGGGACTTCCAGGTTAGGATGCAGGTCATGGGTGGAACTGAATGCGATGAGGGGCAAGCATTCCCAGCGGTGTCGATTTGAGCTTCGTGTTCTGTTTTTGTGATTCCAGCGTTGGTGCAGTTGCCAACCGTCTCACTTGAAGCTGTAACAATTTGAATGCCAGAGCTCATATATTTTTTTAATCATATTTCTGCATCTCTCTCTGAGGGCGTGATCAGCAAAGAGTTGTCCAGCATACCTCCTGAACGGGTGAGCCATCCCCTTCTTGTTTCCACGAAAGGATGGCATAGCATGTACCATCCGTTTGCGTCCGTCTACCTTCTACTGGGCTGAGCATAAAGTCGGTTTTGATTTAAGGGTATATGGTTCTATCTCTGCGTTCATTCAGCAGCTGACGGGTGGCCGAAATCTCGGCGCAAGCAGCTGTATCATGAGGTTAAAGAAGGGTGGTGGCAGGCTAGTTAGAGTAAAGTGTGTTGTGCGTTTCTTCACACGAAAGTCACTGTCCAATAGAAACGCCAACAAAATTACTTACATTTGTCTTTATCTTGGGACGAATGAGAAGAAGGCTATCAACTTTAAAGCTGACCCATGCAGCGTCGAAGAGTGTTAAACGCAAGGAACAATGAAGCAAAATCGATTATGAATCAGGTAACCAAAATATTGTTTGCGATACAAGTGATGTAAGGTTAAGAAGTCCACATGGATGTGTTACATCATCTGACCAGGAAGCAGACCAAAGCAAGTTTACCTGACTTTTTCTCAATGAAGTGAAAATGATGTCCATAGCTACAACATCTGAATTGCGCAAACCTCTGTTGCTCCACTTCTGGACAATTCAGTCGCAGAAGAGATCATCATATGATCATGCGTAAGACAGATAATGACCATGTTTGCAATGGGGTGCAATTTTTTCCAGACCAAGAATAGAATTTCGATTATCGTAGCAAATACTATGAACAATAAATCTGTAAATGTAGAATCGTATCTGGAGGGTATGGCTGATTTTCGATGCTATGAATCTTAAAAGGAAGTAAGAAATATAATGCAAAAAGGATCTGAATACCCCAAACAGCTGTACACTAATGAAACCAAAGGAGTAAGAAGGGGCTAGATGAACTAACTTGTACAAAGAGCAAACCAGGTTGGAAAGGAAAGTTAACATTTTGAGAAATAATGAGTATATGACTCCATGTGGCTGTGTTTGATTTTAAAGTGAGTAAGATCCAGGCTGTACTTTTTTTTGGTCATGCTTCCTTTGGTACAAATATTTACATGTCATTGGCACGTTGTGAAGAATTGCTTGGTAGCCCTGGTTGTTTATGGTATAAATGCATTTTAGAAGTTAATGTGAAACATGACAATGAATAACAATAAAGAACTAGAGAGATAGACCCCCAGAGCATTGAAGAGGATTACAAATGATACAACACATAGTACGTCTCAAATATCTAAAGTTCACACCATTTACAAGCAAGAGGCTTATCATCAGAAATGAATACTCTAGCAAAACATAACCAGCTAACATAAGGCAGAGCAATGGAAACATCTTTTACAAGATACATGTCATGCGAATATGTATCGTCATACACTTCACATCGCTTACATGTTACTCACATATACACATATAAGACGCGAGAGCTTACACACTCAAATGTACCACAATTGAAAATACGTGATTTTTCCCACTGAAAAACATGTCAGTTTTAATTACCCCACTGGAAACAAAACCGTCACAAACATAAGGTGAGCCCAACCCACTCCAAAGAGACTCCAGGACTTACGGGCAGTCACTCTACTCCTAACGCTAATAGGCTCGACTCGAAGAACGTTAGTTCTTCGAGTCGTCTTCGACCCTATACCCTAGGTGACAAGGAACTGTAGCTCGACGTCTAAATTTAATAAATACTCGAGTACATGACATTTGTAGTGAAAATATGTATTGTCATACAATTTACATCGCTGACATGCTACTCACATACACATACGCACACATACACACATATAAAACGCGAGAGCGTACACATTCAAATGTATCACAACTCTCGTCCCTAGCGGGCGGTCAAGTTCCTCTGATTTCCAGGTAGTCCTATCTACAACTACATGCTATACACCTTCGTGGGTGCGCGAACCAGTAGACCGGATGCTTTGTCGTCCCATCGTTAGTCGCCTATTCGCAATTCATAACATGTGAAGATCAAATCATCTACTCATCCGAAGTACATTGAGGACAAACCCATTGTCCAGCTCGAACAACATCAATAGGTGGAGTTAGACACGACATTTGCCATCCCCTAGAACACCTATCACACACCAACATACGATACGCCTGACCAGCTGACCCACTGAGCATGCACCTCAAGCCAGCACGTACTATTGCTAAGCTTGGATTCATACTCCATCCACGTTTGGGAGGTGGCATGGCGCACAATTGCGCACATGATCCTTTCAAACAACACCATTACAACATTCCAACAGGAGAACTCCAGAAGATAACACCTAATGCACTCGCAAGAAAGTGCATTCCTTCGTCACACCCAATGTTGTCGGTACTGTTCGCTGTAAATAGACGTAGTCTCCCACATGGAACCTACGAATTGATGATCGATAATCACTTTCCGAGATGGTTGCATACCGCAACGTATCTCTATGTTGAGCAATTGCAAGATTTTCAAACGCCGTAGACATAACTCTCCGAAAAGCTCTTCACGTTGAGGACATACTCTCACCCTCATGTTTGGGTCATCATGGTTCACCATCTTGCTAGACTCACGACGAATCGATGTCGACAAGTCTGGATCTCGGCCATACAACAGAAAATATAGTGAAAAGTAAGCCAAGAATGCTTGACGACTAAACCGAAATCCCATGACCAACCATGGTAGCTAAATATCCTAGTTCCCAAGATGCCCCTTCTGTAGGCCATACTTGCGCAACGCCTTCTTCAAGGTCTGTACAACACGTTCAACAAAACCATCCGTCTTGAGATGATCTCGCGACGTGGTTTGATGATCAATCAGTGCCTTGTCACACAAGATCTGAAACTCATCCTGAAATTCTGTAACCTAATCGGTCAACACATCAGCTGGTGTACCAAAGTGACTAAGCACCCTATCAAGGAAGGCATACACTGTTCCCTCACTCGCCTTGTCAAGTAATGCCACCAACTCAATCCACTTGGAGAAATGCTCTACCATGACCAACACATAACGATGATGTCGTACAATCAAAGGTGATGGTCTAACAAAGTCCAAACTCCAATGGTAATCCAAATCCATGATGGGTAATGGATGTATCTCAAATGTTGGAGCATTGAAGGATGCCCTCATCCGATCACAAACCATGCAACGTGATACCGACTGAGTAAGCTATATGTACGTTTCACTCCAAAATGTCTAAACTCCTCATGAGCATGTCGCACGATGCGCGCTCTAAGGTGGATGCGGTACTACTCGTATTCTGCCATCCTCTCATACTCGAACAACATATGATATCTCCAATCGATATCTCTTTGCCCGTTGGAGAAAAATCTCGCTCGTTGGCACCCACTATGCATGGCACCATATCAGTCGGTAGGAACTCCAACACTATGGCATCATCGTGAATATCACGCTGATCCGTAGCACCATCTTCAACCTCAAGATCTAAAGATTGATTATCCACTCTTTGATTAGAGCAAGATGTCAAGTGATACTCCCTACTAGAGTCTCCACGCAACAAACACATGAAGGCAGATGCATGCCAATCGAGCACCATCTCCTCATCAACCTCACCCTGCCATCTAGCTCTAGTGTCATTCTCTTGACTAGTGCATGGGTCCGACTCAAACCATCAGTATCCAGGTTTGGAACTCCAGGTCTATGCACCACGTGAAAGTCATACTCATGTAAGATGAGAGCCCACCGTGCAAACTTCCCTGTAAGCTTGTCAGACTCCATCAACCACTTGAGCGGTTGGTGATACGTGACAAGGGTAAACTGCGTACCAAACAAGTCACACTTGAAGTGTGCCACAATCCACACTGCTGCCAGACACTCCCTCGTACGAACTATATCGCTCTGCTGCATTGTTCGAACGACTAGCATACGCAATCACAAATTTCTTGCCCTCATCATCACGCTACGTCAACATCGCTCCAAAATCCAACATACTCTAATAAGTGTGCAACTAGTATGGACGACCTCTGATAAGTCTACTCAAGATGGAAGCAGCCACCAACCTGGCCTTGAGCTCAACAAAAGCTTTCTCATGTTCATATCCACATTGCCACTTTTGATTTTACTTCAGCAATTGATTTAAGGGTTTGGCTATAGTGCTAAAATCTTTTACATATCTCTATGTATTACTAGAGTTTAGAGAGAAGTTCACTCAAAGATATAAACGTAAACTCTGAAGATGAGAGATACCAACAATGGTTCTACTCTCCCTTATATAGCTCTCACTAACAAATACAATGAGATAAGATTTTATCCCCACCATCCATCTCACTCCTAGTGGATGGATGAGGTGGCGGATAACCCTAACAAGCACACCGATTGCTGACGTGGCACTTCCAACTAACATACTCAATCCTTACCTAACAAGCACACGGATTGCTAACGTGGCGCTGTCAACTAGCACACCTACTCTCTACCTACCAAGCGCGCGGATCGCTAACATGACAACTATGACTAGTGTACTTTAAAGTATCTATATCAACATTTAGAGTAACCTCTACTTTAGTTCTTACTAACTAAAGATGGTTACACTCTGGTAGTAATTCGCCAAACCCATGAATGGACGAACCCTACTCACATCTGTTGGACGAGGGATGCGTGCAATAGCCTTTACCTTCGCTTGGTGAACTTCCAAACCAACTAGGTAGATCACATGATCCAAGTAATCAACATTTTCCTGGAAGAACTTACACTTTTCCGGATATAATCGCAGACCATGAGCCTTCAATCGTTCAAACACAATCTTCAAATGTATCTGGTGATGCTCCACAGTGTCGCTAAACACCAAGATATCATCAATGTAACATCTGAAAAAATCCAGCCCCGCTAGAATCATGTCCATAACCCTCTGAAACTCGGCAAGTGCATTCTTCAACCCAAAGGGTAAGAATCGTCATTGGTACAAACAATCCTTGCTGTGAGAGTTGACGCCCCAAAACGCTATCTTGGCCTTGTACTGCTCTCGAATCGACAACTGATGATATTCTGCTCGAAGATCCAAAGTACTGAAAATCTTCGCATGTCCCACCACATTGAAGATCTCCTCAGGTGTAGGCATGACATACTTATCGGACTTCGTCTTCCAATTGATAGAACGGTAGTCTCCACACATTCGCCTATTCGTATAGTTGCCATGTACATCATTCTTCACTGGCATGACAGTGGCTGACACATACTCACCATGCGACAACTCCACTAAGTCAGCTTCAAGTAGGTCCAACGTCATACTCCGAATCAAATCCCTCTCCATATCAATATACCAATAGGGACGACAAAAAATTGGCGTATCACTAGCCAACTTTATCAGTATGCCTGGTCCAATCAAAGAACCTAACTCCTTCATGTCAAAGGCAAAATAATTCCTATAGGCACGTAGGAATTGTGTCAACCGTCGTCTCTCTCCTCCTGTGATATGGGGACCAAACAATGGCTGACAATACTTCTGCATAAGCACATTAGAGGGAAACGACTCTCTCACTAGTTGCTATGCAGCCTCATCCAAAGAATCGGTACGGCTCTCCGTACCCTCCTTTGGATCAACCTCTCCGCGAAAAACTTCTCTAACTGCATGGGCTGCAACTCTAGCAGGCCCACTCGTAGTGTCTCAAGAACTCAAAGGATAACGAATATATTGCTTTTCGCCCCCAGCCATAATCTCTACCGTTCCAATAGACAATGGACTAACGAGTGGTGTAGAAACCACCAAATTTGAGCGCAGACGTCGTTGTTGAGTCAAACCTAGGCTCACAATCCAAGTAAGACAATTCAAATACATAGCTTGATCCAAAACCTGACGACGTGACGCCTCTGAAACTTAAGGAGTCTTGGTTGTGCCGCTAGAAAATCCCATGGTGCGCTCGTGCTCATCTGCGTTGGGTTCCATCAACTGCTGCATACGACTATGCCGTATCAGCCCGGAACCACCATCTCTATAAGCATGTGATGCGGGAAAAATCACAAACGTGGGTAACGCCATCCGAGTATTTTTGAATGCAAATACTTGTATGTAGAGAAGGATGAGACTGCACGTCGAGTTTCCACACAACATGTTACACAGTTGGTGCAGCGTTATCCTTCCATGTTGCCACAATTTGCTGTTTGAGTATACCAGAAGGAGTTGACTTCAGATATTTCATTGTTGGAAGCGTCAGATCTTGATCGGGTTGGCCACATTGATCTGGTGATAGCACGATGGTCATGACAGGGTCACAAACGTGCAGGTCATGGAGCATGTATGCAAGATCCTAGATCTCGTATGTTGTGGGAGATGTTACGTGTGTTACGTTATCTCCAGGTGTATCAAGCACGTCCCCCTAGCGTACATCTTAGAGAACGTGCCATTATTGGATGACACTCGATCCACGTTGGATACGAATCTGCTGATGTGACCACAGCGCGACCTCCAATCTGTGAGTTGTCACGTGCGTCATCATGCCTTATCTGCACTTATATGCTCTCCTTGGTTATGAAGCATGACCTATCATTGGCACCGCCAAGTGATGTTTGGATCTTGAATGGACAAGGCTCCAATTCGGATCTCCGCACTTCCAAACTGATGCAAGCTGCGTTGCCCAACATCAAGAGCTATGCATCAGAGTCTATCAAAACTCTAGCTGGGACATACACCTGCCATGTAGAACTCACCAGGCGAAACAAACCACTCCGATTGTCCATCAGACACACACCAAGGACAATACTTTTGCGATCAATGGCTGGACGTGCTGGTAATAACTCCATCTTTGCCGCTGCCGCCTGCCAAGAGTTCTCATCCCTAAGTGTAGGTGTTGAGAGTTGCTCCTCAACAATACCCTCGCGTATCTCGGCACTTGTAGCACTGACACTCCCACATTCACACAACGTGGTTGCTACACGAAATACACGCGCCACATCTGCCCCGGAGGCCATCACCTTTGTGGCCGAAAACAGTGGAGATCTCATCACCAAATTAACCATCCGTATTGCTGCAGTAGATGATGTCTCCGCGCCCACAACATGTGATGTAGATGCCTCAGTCCGCACTACATGATCACTAGGCAATGTAGTACTCATGGATGAAGTTATGTCCACCTCTGACAATAGGAATGACTGGGGAAGCCTAGCTTGTCTCCCACCTTCACCTCTCTGAGGGTCTAACTCCCGGTTCGCACCACGTGGCCCTAAAGCACGAGCAACACCTCTCGTCACTACAGTTGATGCCTCAACCTAGGCTGCACTTGCCAAATAAGACAAGTACTCTCCTTCATGAGAAATAGAAGCTCCAGCTCCAGAACTAGCCATGGCAGCAAGCCTCTGATCTAATTGCTCAATCCGAGCAACCATAGTAGCCTATTTGGAAGGAGTAGCACTCACTACGGGCCGTCCGGTGGCACCTGAACCAACACTTCTATCACCTCGGCCTCGTGGAGCACCTCTTCCACGACCTCTACCTCCAAATTTTGACTCTAGATGGAGGTTAAAACATCAATCTGGGGAATGATGTTTTGCCCGATCACAATGGTCACAGACAACCTGTGTCGGCTGAGGTCTAACCTACGAACCTCACCCTATCGCCTCTTGGGGACAATCCTTCCTCATGCGACTACCTCCACATGTTCAACATGCTGGTCCCTACTGCTGACCAGAAAATGAGAGCAATGGTGCACGCGCACGTGTCTCTCTGTGACCTAACTGAGGTCGTGCCTGAACTCCACGACTTCCATCACCAGTAGGACGAGACAGTGCGTTGTTGTGCTGGACACAAAAAGTAGTGGGCGTGTACTTAGTAAACGAAGACGTTATCACCCTCTCCTCCACTATGTTAAGCTCAATCTTCTCAGACAAAGTGGACACATGGGCTAACGTGTGTGACACATCGCTCATGAGGGTAGCATCACGTACCCTACTCCACAAATCTTTGTCTAGAATTCGGTATCAATATTAGACAACCTGTGCCTCAGTCAAACCATCGGTAATTGAGATCAAACGGTGCATACGAGTGTATGCCTTTCGAAGACTTACACCAGTCTTCCGTTCAAACTCATGAAGACTCTTCAACTTCTCATTCTTCACCCTCTGTAATAACCCACTAACGGTTAAAACTGCAATATAGTGGTAGAAAGGTCGAACCCACAGGGACAGAGGAACACACAGGGTACAAAGTGTCACGTTTAACAGACTATTGAGGAGTTTGAATTCTCAGGCGACTGTCACTCCCAGAAATACTGCAAGTGTCCACTCGGAGCGCACTCGGAGGTCGCACAGTGCAGCGTAACACACACACACACACACACCTGAAACTACAGAACACAACCCAGAGATCCGTTAGGACCTCTACTCAAGATTTCAGGGGGAAGGTCTCTCAAGAGTACACTCAGCGAAGCTGCGGGTAGTGACTCCCAACTCCGGCTTTTACAACGCTTCCACTAGCTTGCTGCTAGCGTAGGAAACCCGGTTTGGACTACCTACTTCGGATCGAAGTCACTCATACGCGGTGAACAACACTCTCAACTCACTAAACATGCAGAGAACACATGTCCGCACAGAAGGACTCACTGAGAAACATTCCAGTAACACAATAACAGTCTATTGAAGAGTTTGAATTCTCAGGCACTTGTCATTCCCAGAAATACTACAGGGGTTATCCTGAAGGCACCTGCTGCAGCGTAACCTGAATTTACAACCAAGGCTTACACGAAGTAGCAAAACTTCACTTTGGCATTTAGGGGAAAAATCCCGAAGGAGTACAACCAGAAACAAACACTCGAAGGTGTAGGGGCGAAACTATTCAAGTATCTAACTAGTCACTGGCTCTGAGCATCGGCAATCACCCGCAGGTGTAGATCCGAACTACTCAAGTCTCTAACCAATGTACTAGCTCTGAACATTTGGCCGAAGACCTTCAGCTACAAAATGCGGAACGCCAAGTTGTAGCTCCTCTTGCGTGGTGACAGAACTAAGGACACAAACACGCAGAGAAAATGAGTTCCTGATCTGCACTTCCGAAATTGGGAAAGAACCCAAGGCAAGACGCCTTGAACTACTTTATACCTTCTAAGTCCTAACTAGCACTACACTGCACTACGCTACACGCCTGCACGGAACCACGCTACACTACACTCCGCGGAACCTGTGCTACGTCTCCTGCGCGACGGACTGCCGCGCACTAACTCCCTACCCTGCCAGTCTTCCGCTCGACTGCGCAGTCCTAACCGCTGCAGCGCCGCAGACACCTCCACCTCGAGGGTGGACATGGTATCCCGCGCCTTCGACAGAAAAGCGTCTAACTTCTTCGCCACCTTCCGCCGACTCCTTCCCCTTCCTACGTTGGAACGGGGGTGAATCCTGCCTGTGCGCAGGCGGCATGTGCACAGGCGAACGCATGTGCACAGGCGGACTGCATCTGCCTACGCGTAGGCGTAGGTCCACGTCCGCTTGGGGTCGCCTTTCCGTCGAGGCACGCCTGTGCGCAGGCGGAACACCCGTCCGCATCGCACGTGGTAACTCCGGAGGCCCTTGGCCCGTAGGCTGCCTCTCGTCCGTCGAAGGTGCAGCGTGGTCCGTTGCTCCTGCAGACGTCCGCGCTCCCTCGTTCTTCTCCGGCGACGCACTTCCTTTCTCCGTGGCAATCGTCGCCGTGTCCGCGCTGCTGGCTGGTAACACAAGCCTGCGCGCCTTCTGCTTCGGCCGGCTGCACACTTCGTGCAGCGGCCGCTGTCGAATGGGAGCAGTGGGTTCTTGATGCTGCTCCTCTTCGGACTCCTCTCTCCATCGCCGCTTCCGCGGCACTCTTGCTGCGGGAGTGTTTCTTCCTTCGTCCCTCCGCCTTGGCGGAGTAGAAGTTGGCGACTCCTCTGCGTTAGTGTCGACCTCGTTATCCCGCACATACTTCCCGGGATGGTCGACGGACAACGGCGGAAAACGAGCAAGCTCCGCCGCGGTCAAACAATTTCGCTGCCGATAAAAATTGATCAGGAAAGGAGAGAGATGATTTAGAGTTCCCCCTTCTCCTCAAAAGCGTGCTGTCGCATCACTCTGTGCAGGATGCTCGCCCAGTGAATTGGAGCTCCCTCGATAATGCACTCCACAAAAGAGACCTGCCACAGTGTGATGTAGCAGGCGCGGTGTGGCTGCAGTAATTGCAGCAGCGCCGTAGCCACAGTTCGGCGGAAGCGATCCTTGTAATCGCGGGTCTTGTACCCATTCTTGGTAGACTTTTCCCGCTTGAACAACTCCACAAATTGCGCCTCGTCCTGCTTAGACACCTTGACGCTCTCACTATCAAAGAGGAGGTGCCCTGGGATGCCGGCACACCTCCCCAATGCTTGCGCCCAATCTTGGACTGTCCACCGATCGACATGCGGACGCAATCCGCGCGAAGGTGGTCTCTGTGGCTCTAGCCACTCGCGCACCATATCCACACAAATGTAGTTCCATCCCCATAGCAAGAAATTGAGCTTTCTTGCTATCAGCCGTTCCTCGTAAGCGCGCAGCCCGTTCTGTGGAAGTCGGAGCGGCAGCATCCGCAATCGGCTCAGTCTCGACATTGCGTTCTTGGAATTCGCCTGTTCGCTAATTCTTCTTCTGCTCCGCTCGAGCTCCTTGCTTCCTCGGCAAACTCTAATCTCACTCAATTCCAAGTCACGCGCACTCACTTCTCTCTCAATCACCAAGTAATCCTCTGCGCGGCGATGTCGGGAATGCTTAGCAGCTAGCAGATGGACGCGCGCAGCTCGCACTAGAAAATGGAATCGCGAATTCAAGAATGGGACGCTCTCCGTCTCCCGGTCGAAGGTCATGGTCGGCTCTTGCCCGTGAGGGTCGACTCAATTGATGGCCGCGCCGGCTCTACGCTAAAAGCATGGAGCTCCGCTCTATGCGCGGCTTCACGCTCCGCCGACACCGATTTAACTCACACGCTCGAATTGGCGAATTTGAACTCCGCAAGCGTACTACGCCGCGGACATGGGTGCGCAGCTCCGAAGGCGACTTTTCCGCCTTGCGCGGTATACTCGTTCGTACCGCTCCTCAGCCAATCCTCCTCCGCCCCGGCGCTTGTCCGCACGTCGGACAAAAGTTCAACTCCCGCCTGTGCGCAGGCGGACTCCTCGGCGGATTTTCCGCCGACGCGAAACTTCATCCGCCTGTGCGCAGGCGCTCGCCTGTGCGTAGGCGGACTCCGTCCGCGTCGATGCGCTGGCGCGGAAGGCGTTGACCGCGGTCAACAGCCTTCCGCCAGACTGTTCGTTCCTTGTCTCTCCGTCGACGCTCTCGCCGCCGCAACTTCCCCCGACCACGAGAGCATCCATCCGTCCCGTCCGTACGGTCCGTACGGATTTTACTATTCTGGCGGCTCCTTGCTCGTCCGCGCCGTTGCGCTGGCGCAGAAGGCGCCGTACAATTTCTACCTCCGAAGGCGCATTTCTAGGGCCGAAGGCGGATTTCCCGCCGACGCCGAAGCGCCTGTGCACAGGCGGACGCCTGTGCGTAGGCGAACTTCGCGCCTACATCAAAACCCTATTTCGCCTGTGCGCAGGCGAACTTCCTTCGTCCGCGCATAGGACAAAAGTTTCTTCGCCTGTGCATAGGCGGAAAGCTGAGTATCTTACAACCTTCATAACTCCCGGAGTCCTCATCCGTTGTTGGCGTTCTTGGGCTCGTTGGAATCAGCGCGTCGAGCTCTTTCCAACGAGACCCTAACCAGGTTGAGGCGTTGTGGGGTTGACCTAAATATGAAGGATTTCCCTACCGCCGAGGGCGCAGCGCCGAAGGCGGATTTTGCGCCTTGCGCCGAAGGGATCATACCTTCAGAGCTCGCAGGGAGGGTGGTGCCCTTCCTTGACGCTGCACCCAACTCCTAGATTCTACGAGGTCCCTCGAGAATCTCTGCGATCTTCCGAATTCACTCTATTTTGATGCACCGAAGGTTATTTACACTGCTGCCGTGGTACAGTTTTCCAAAAATGTTTTAATTTCCTCAAAATTACCAAAAGTGGGGTACCACACCCTCTGATAGTTCTTCCTCAACCTCTTAAAGAACTATGCAATTGGACTAAAGGTAAGCACGCCACTAGCAACTCCATCCAAGCTGCCAACAGCGGTGCTACTGGTACCGCTACTAGTATCTACACTAGCCGCACCACCGGTACGTCCGCTAGTATCGCTCCAGGTCGTTCCATCAGCTGCTCCACTAGGATCTGTAAGACCAGATATTGCATGTGTGAAATAAAACTAGAATTAGCCAAGGAGTTAATCATGGTTAGGATAGTTATGACTAAATCTAGCTAGTTATGACTAAGTCTAGCTAGTTTAGCTATAATGTCTATACTTGGCGGAATAACTAGAGAAGTTCTAGAAGATTTGATTGAGCACTTCTATTTTGTCTTGTACAAAAGTCTAGATTCCAAGAGAAAAGACTTTTGAACTTCATGTTTAGTTTTGATTGGTTTAACTAAAGTAAGGAGTATTCCATTGGTTAGACTAAGTCTAATGTTGACTTAGTGGAAAGTGGAAGTTCTAGAAGTTGGAAATCTAGGGATTAGTAAACATCTAGAAGGTTTAGGTGGCCAATGGCATGTTGCCACATATTGATAACTAGTCAACCTTACTATGGTTTATTTTCGTAAAAGTAAGTTAGATAGAAATTACCATTTGTTACTATGGTAAATTCTCAAGTAGTATATATAAAGAGGTAGGGAAGAGTCTCTCAAGCAAGTTTGGAGAGTTCATATGTAGAGACTTGTTTCATATATGAAAGAGTGACGAATTTTCAGTACCTTGGAGTGTCGATGAGTGTATGAGTTGGAGTGATACCTTGAGAGATTGTGTGAGAGGGTGTTTAGGTTATGAGTATGATGCGGAATCATAGTCTTCTAGAATCATGATGAGCTACCAAAACGCCATCTGAGGTAAACCTGAGTGAAAGTCAGCCCGGAGGTTGCATTTTTGGTTCCGTTGCCGGGACCTCAATCTAGAAGGCGGAATGTTTAGGATTCGATTTCTAGCTAGAGAGAAAGTATCCATGAGGGATCACTTGGTGTTAACATTAGGGAATGAAAGAGCGGAGAGTGTGCTTGAGAGCGAAAATCCCTTTGTTTATCCAATAGTCTCATATGATAGCCTAGAAGTGATTTTGTACGTTTTGTACACGTAAATAGGTCTTTTTGAGAGAAAAGTGATCTTAGACACCGAAAAAATATTTTTGAAGGTATTTTTCAAAGTTTTTATTGATTTTAGAGTGGAAGATAGAAAACATTTACGTTTTTGTTTCAGGTCCAGATCATGTGTTAACAGAAAGATATGAGAGTTAGAAGTTGAGTGGGTTTTCACGGGTACCAAAAGTTTGCTCTCTGGAAAGTTTGTACAGAGTAAATTACTTTTTTTTGTATTTCAAGTTAGGCTTTGAAACTTCGTACGCGTGTGTATTTGAAGATTACCTAGTGTGAGTCAAAAGTTTACTGAGAGATCACGTCTAAAGACGAAGTTATGATGATTTGAAGTTCAGGGGATACAAAATCAGGATAAGATAGCAAAAGTTTTGGGTTTCTTTATTTGAAGTTTTGGCCTAGTAGATAACGTTTCTGGGAGAGATCTTTTGAGTGGTTTCCACCTTATGGAAAAATGAGTGATCAAGGGGGCTGGAAGATTAGGTTATCCAAAGTACCTCAAGGTTTGGATATTATAGTGTCTCTAGACTCCAATACAAGAGAATTCAAGGTGGAGTTTGAAGAAAGAGTAGTTAGTCAATCCCCAAGAGTGAAACGTGAGACTTGCTTTTATTGTGGAGAGGAGGGACATAAGGTTGTCAATTGTTCACTGCGGAACAAGGATAGAAGATTGAGGAGCAAGAGAACCTTGGGAGATTTGAAACCTCACTTGGGACCATCATCGCCACATGAATCTCAAAGTGCAACCTTTTGTGACAATTGCGGAGTGATTGGACTACCGGCGGGACACGAATGCAGCGGAGTGAAGGCGCTTCTAGAATCACTTGTGGAAGGGTTTGACGGCAAGCTAAGTGCTGAAACGGAGAAAGTGATCTCAGCGGTTTCAAGCTCGGACTGAAGATGGAGATCATCATTCGGATGATGGAGAAGATGATGATGAGGGTAAGACTCATTGTATGCCTAGGGGAGAAGAGAGCTTTGGCTATCTTGGAGCAACCAATTCCTTTTGTGTTTCCTTTGATGAATTACTCAAGGATGGAGTTAGTATTGTTTGTATTGTATTAGGGAGAGCCATATAAATTTCCAATAGAAAAAAAAAATATTAGTTGGAAATGGGGAAGCTTCCGGTGTTTTATGGGAGGGAAAATGAGGATGTAGAAGCCTTTGTTAGGGACTTCAAGAGGGCTTGCATAGGAAACAATGAAAGGAAGAAGGTTGAGTGGGCTATGCTTTTGCCGGATTTCTTGGAGTATTCTGCTCTCAAATGGTACCAGGAGTACAAGAGAGAACATGTGGAGGAGGACACTTGGGAGACGTTGACGGAGAGCCTCATCAAAAACTTTCTTCCCAATGAAAGTTATGAAAAGCTGATGTGTGAGGTCACCTTCTTGAAACAAGGAGAGAACGAGAAGGTGAGGACATATGTGGAGAGAACCGAGAAGTTAGAGTCGAGGTTCCACGTGGTGTTGAGGAAGGGTGGAGACGAAGTGGATGCTACAATGGTGGGGATACGAGCAATGCTCATGAAGAACTTCGTCAGAGGTTTGAGACCCGAGATTCGAAGTAAGGTGAGATATGAGAAGGCTTCTTTTAAAGCTGAAGCCATTCGAATTGCTATTAGAATGGAGGAAAGCTTAGAAGATGATGATGTGGTACCCCACTTTTGGCAATTTTGAGGAAATTAAAACATTTTTGGAAAACTGTACCCTGGCAGCATTGTAAATAGCCTTCGGTACGTCAAAACGGAGTGAATCAGGAAGATCGCGGGGATTCTCGAGGGATCTTGTAGAATCTAGGCTTTGGGGTGCAGCAGTAAGGACAGGCACCATCCTCCCTGCGAGCTCTGCAATTAGGACCCCTACGACGCAAGGCGCAAAACCCGCCTTCGGAGGTTGCGTCCGCGGCGGTAGGGAAATCCTCCATAATTAGGTCAACCCACGGGCGCCTTGACCAAGTTAGGGTCTCGTTGGAAAGAGCTCGACGCACTGATTCCAACGAGCCCAAGAACGCTTGGAACGGATGAGGACTTAGGGAGTTATCACTATTGGAAGATACGGAGACGGTCGCCTTCGGCGGAAGGAGTTCGCCACCGGCGGGAATTCCGCCTACGCGGAAGGGGGAATCAAGTTTTGTCCTATGCGCGGACGAAGGCGTTCGCCTGTGCACAGGCGAAGTAGGGTTTGGGGAGGCGCGAAGTCCGCCTACGCACAGGCGTTCGCCTGTGCACAGGCGCTTCGGCGTCGGCGGAAAATCCGCCTTGGGCCCTAGAAATGCGCCTTGTGAGGTAGAAAGTGTACGGCGCCCTCCGCGCCAGCGCAGCGCCGCGTGCGGCGGAAGAGCCGCCAGAGTAATCAAATCTGTACGGACCATGCGGACGGGACGGGTGGATGCGCTCTGGGACGGACGGAGTTGCGGCGGCGGAAGCGCCGACGGAGAGACAAGAAACGGACAGACTGGACGGAGACGGCTGACCACGGTCAACGCCTTCCGCGCCAGCGCGACGCCGTACACGGAATTCGCCTGCGCACAGGCGAGCGCCTGTGCACAGGAGAATGAAGTTCCGCGCCGGCGTAGAATCCGCCGAGGAGTCTGCCTGCGCACAGGCAGGAGTTGAACTTTTGTCCGACATGCGGACACACGCGTCAAGGCAGAGGGGGATTGGCCGAGGGGCGGTACGAACAAGTGTACCGCGCAAGGCGGAAAACTCGCCTTCGGCGCTACGCCCCCATGTCCGCGGGGTAATACGCTCGCGGAGTTCAAATCCGCCAATTCGAGCGTGAGAGTTTAATCGGCGACGGCGGAGCGTGAAGCCGCGCGTGAGAGCGGAGACCGTTCCAGCGTAGAGCCGGCGCGGCCATCAAGTGAGACGTTCTCCACGAGCAAGAGCCGACCATGACCTTCGACCGGGCGGCGGAGAACGTCCCATTCTTGAATTCGCGATTCCAATCTCTTGTGCGCGCTGCGCGCATCCATCTGCTGGCTGCTAAACATTCTCGACGTCGCCGCACAGGAGATTTCTTATTGATTGAGGGAGAAGTGAATGCGCGTGATTTGGAATTGAGGGCGATTAGAGTTTGCCGAGAGAGAAAGGAGCTCGGGCGGTGCGGAAGTAGAATGAGCGGGCGAGCGAACCCCAGGAACGCAATGACGAGACCGGGCAGATTGCGGATGGTGCCACTTCGCCTACCACAGAATGGGCTGCGCGCTTTCGAGGAGCGCTTAATAGCAAGAAAGCTCGATTTCTTGCTATGGGGATGGAACTACATCTGTGCGAATATGGTGCGCGAGTGGCTAGAGCCACAGGGACCACCCTCGCGCGGATTGCGTCCGCATGTTGATCGGTGGACAGTCCAAGATTGGGCGCAGGCGTTGGGAAGATGTGCTGGCATGCCAGGGCATCTCCTTTTCGACAGTGAGAGCATCAAGGTGACCAAGCAGGAAGAGGCGCAATTTGTGGAGCTGTTCAAGACCGGGAGGTCTACCAAGAATGGGTACAGGACCCGTGATTACAAGGATCGATTTCGCCGGACTTTGTCCGCGGCGCTGATGCAATTACTGCAGCCACACCGCGCCTGCTACATCACATTGTGGCAGGTCTCTTTTGTGGAGTGCGTCATCGAGGGAACTCCAATTCACTGGGCGAGCATCCTGCACAGGGTGATGCGACAGCACGCTTTTGAGGAGAAGGGGGGAACTCTAAACCATCTTTCTCCTTTCCTCATCAATTTTTATCGACAGCGGAATTGTTTGACAGCAGCGGAGCTTGAGCATTTTCCGCCATTGTCCGTCGACCATCCCGGGAAGTATGTGCGGGAGAATGAGGTCGACACTGATGCAGAGGAGTCACCGACTTCTACCCCATCAAGGCGGAGGGACGAAGGGAGAAACACTCCTGCAGCGCGAGTGCCGCGGAAGCGGCGATGGAGAGAAGAGTCCGAAGAGGAGCAGCATCAAGAACCCTCTGCTCCCATTCGACCGCGGCCGCTGTACGAGTCATACAGCCGGCCGAAGCAGAAGGCACGCAGACTGGTGTTACCAGCCGACAGTGCGGACACGGCGACGATTGCGACGGAGAAAGGAGGTGCGTCGCCAGAGAAACATGAGGAAGCGCGGACGACCGCAGGAGCAACGGGCCACGCTGCAACCTCGACGGGAGAGAGGCCGCCTACGGGCCAAGGGCCTCCGGAGTTACCACGTGCGTTGCGGACAGATGTTCCGTTTGCGCACAGACGAGACTCCGCGGACGGACGAGCCTCCGCGGACAGACGATCACAAGTGGACGTGGATCTACGCTTACGCGTGGGAAGGAGCAGTCCGCCTGTGCACAGGACACCTCCACACGTGCCGCCTGTGCACAGGCAAGAATCACCCCCGTTCCAACGTAGGAAGGGGAAGGAGCCGGCGGAAGAACCGCCTACGAGACACCGGCCCTCGGGGCCAGACCCTCCGGCGCACCACGCGCCGCAATTTGCGCCTTCGGCGCCAAGGCCTTCGAGCCGAGGAGATACGAGCAGGGAGCGTGCGGAGGCCGCACCATCGGCGGGTAGTCCGCCGATAGATGCGCCTTCGGCGGTAGGGCCTATAGGCCAAGGGACATCGGGCGAGCGGCCCCCGGCCATGTCGCCTTTGGCGATGGATGTCCGCGGCGTACAAGGCGCCGGCATTTGCGCCTGCGCACAGGCCGAGCACAGCCCCCACGGACCGATCAAGGGAGCAGCAACAGACGGAGGAGCGGAGTGACTGTCCGCGGGATGAAATTTCGATGCGCGATGCGCAATCAAACCCCGCGCAGCCACCCTCCGCTCGATCGCCTTCGGCGGCGGGCGTCGGCGGCAGAGAGGACACGGTAGACGACCAACAAGCGAGCGGCGGGGATGCCGCACGGGCACATTCGCCTACCGCCTTAGACATTTTGGCGAAGAGCAGCGAGGCTGCAGCCGTGCCTTCGCAGGCAGCACACGTCGACGACGTGCAGCCCCACTCGGGGCAGTCGCCGACGCAATCAATGGCGACTGAAATTCTCCACTCGGATGATGACGACGGAGGCTCCACCGAAGAAATGTCAGGAGCAGAGGACACCGAGGAGGAGGAGGAGGAAATTGTTGGAGCGCCGGCGGCGGCGCTCTCTGAGCAGGTGATTCCGTTGCTGAGGTACTTGGATCGCAAGGTCGATAAATACGCCGACCCACTTCAGCCGGGATCTTACATCGAGTTAGTGCGCAGGCGGACTCGCACTAAAGTCCACACCAGCAAGCTGTTAGCTAGAGTGGACCAGGAGTTGAGGGAATTGAAGGAGAAGCATGCATGTTTGTGGGGTCAGTATAAACTTAATCAGAAATTCTACAAGTACTCCGAGAAGGTGAAGGATGAGAAACTGGACGAGCTCACCAAGGAGCAGGTGAAGGTCAAGGAAGCACTTATTTCTGAGCAGGCCCAGAATCGGATTTTGTCAGAGGAGCTCGTGCGACAGACGCGGTTGTTGGAACAATGTCAGCTCGCACGACAGGCGGATGAGGAGTTAATCCGCAGGTTACAGTCAGAGTGTGGCGAATTGAGAGCGCAACGTGCTGAGGCCGAATCGCAATTTGTGATGATTGAAGAGGATCGCAGGAAGGAGGCGGATCGCACGAAGGTGGAGACGGCGAGGCGTGTCGCCCACTGTCTCAAGGGCTACGCCCACTGGGAAGTGAAGGCGCAGGAGAAACTCACACTGCGTGAGTTTGAATTGCGCGCAGCCGGGTTGTTGTCAGGCGACAGTAGGAGTCGGCGGAAGGTAGCAAAGAAGCTCGATGCTTTTCTGTCGAAGGCGCAGGATACCATGTCCGCCCTCGAAGTGGAGGTGTCCGCGGCGTTGCAGCGTTTGGGACTGCGCAGTCGAGCGGAAGATTGGCAGGGTAGGGAGTTAGTGCGCGGCAGTCCGCCGCGCAGGAGACGTAGTACAGGTTCCGCGGAGTGTAGTGTAGCGTGGTTCCGTGCAGGCGTGTAGCGTAGTGCAGTGTAGTGCTAGGTAGGACTTAGAAGGTATAAAATAGTTCCAGGCGTTTTGCCTGGGGTTCTTTCCCATCAGAAGTGCAGATCAGGAACCCATTTCCTTTGCGTGTTTGTGTTCTTGAATTCTGTCACCACGCACGAGGAGTTACAACTTAGCGTTCCGCATTTTGTAGCTGAAGGCCTTCGGCCGAATGTTCAGAGCTAGTACATTGGTTAGAGACTTGAGTAGTTCGGATCTGCACCTGCGGGTGACTGCCGATGCTCAGAGCCAGTGACTAGTTAGATACTTGAACAGTTTCGCCCCTACACCTTCGAGTGTTTCTTTCTGATTGTACTCCTTTGGGATTTTTCCCCTGAATGCCAAAGTGAAGTTTTGCTACTTCGTGTAAGCCTTGGTTGTAAATTCAGGTTACGCTGCAGCAGGTGCTTTGAGGGTAACCCCTGTAGTATTTCTGGGAATGACAAGTGCCTGAGAATTCAAACTCTTCAATAGACTGTTGTTGTGTTACTGGAATGTTTCTCAGTGAGTCCTTCAGTGCGGACCTGTGTTCTCTGCGCGTTTTGTGAGTTGAGAGTGTTGTTCACCGCGTCTGAGTGACTTCGATCCGAAGTAGGCAGTCCAAACCGGGTTTCCTACACTAGCCGCAAGCTAGTGGAAGTGTTGTAAAAGCCGGAGTTGGAAGTCACTACCCGCAGCTTCGCAGAGTGTACTCTTGAGAGACTTTCCCCCTGAAATCTTGAAGTAGAGGTCCTAACGGATCTCTGGGTTGTGTTTCTGTAGTTTCAGGTGTGTGTGTGTGTGTTACGCTGCACTGTGCGACCTCCGAGTGCGCTCCGAGTGGACACTTGCAGTATTTCTGGGAGTGACAGTTGCCTGAGAATTCAAACTCCTCAATAGTCTGTTAAAACGTGACACTTTGTACCCTGTGTGTTCCTCTGTCCCTGTGGGTTCGACCTTTCTACCACTATATTGCAGTTTTAGCCTTTAGTGGGTTATTACAGATGATTCTAGCTTGGTGGCTAGAGAAGTAACTCCACCGGTTGTAGGAAGATCCATGGGTTCAAATCTTGCTAGTTCATCCACAATGGTGAATCCTAATGTAGATTTGCAAAATGAGTTGAAATCTATTACGGAAACTCTAGCAGACCTCAAAATCAATGTAGTACAGTTGTGGGAGAAGAGGAATCAGAATGTAGGAGGAAGTTCTAGAGGGTATGGAAATTATCCTCCAAGAGGAAATCCACCTCCAGGAAACTTTGCAGTTTCTTGTTTTACTTGTGGCGGTCCTCATTTTCAGCGAAATTGTCATAACCCTCGACAACATGATGGAGTTCGGCACAACAACAATGCACCGGCCACACAACAAGCCAAGGATAAGGGAGTAGCATCCATTGATGTATTTCATCATCAATGCACCTTTGAGAAAGGAGAGAGCTCAAAGTCGAAGGTCGATATCCTTGCACATGAGAAGAAACGTGCTCGATTTGCAGATGAGTCAATTTCCATGGAGGACATGCCAAATCGGAGTACACGATCAAGTGGAGTAAGTCAACCAAGAGTACCAAGAAAGAAGCTGGGCATGAATGACTTTTCCATTTCATCTTCTCAAGCTAAGTATGACGTGGTGGAAGATGTAGGAAGTCAGAAGGCCAATATCACAGTTGGCCAACTCATTGCTTTAAATCCAGCCATACGGAAGGAGTTGAGAGGAGGCCTTAGCTCCACAAGGATCAAGAAGCAAAGATCCAAAGGAAAGGCTCACATGACTAATGTGGGAGTTGGTGTGGTGGATGCTGCTGCCTCGGAGGTATGTACACATGCTTCAAAGATCGAAGTGAGGATCGATGGGCATGATGTTTCAGACGTGCTAGTAGATGGTGGTTCTGCTGTAAATGCAATGTCTGAAAGATGGTTGATGAAGTTGGAAATGCGACTTTCCAGACCTTCAAGTATAATTGTTGGTATGGCCAACAAACAGAAGGTAAAACCACTTGGTGTGGTTGACAAAGTTGTGGTAAGTGTGAGAGGTGTGCAAACCTTACTTTCCTTCCAAGTACTCAAGGAAGCTAGTTATGATTTGCTGTTGGGACGTCCTTGGTTGAGGGCGGTGAGAACTACTGATCGATGGCACAAGGGCTATCTAAGGATAGGCCCAAAGAACCATCGGGTGAAGGTTCCTTTGACAGAAGGAGGAAGTTCTCTTACCGACTCAGATAGACCAACCGACGAATATTGGGAATCTGAGAGTGAGGAGAGTGGCAATTTTTTCAGAAGTTGACACCGACATGTCAACTTCTGATCAAGAAACATCGTCAGACGATTCTTCAGATGATGATGTACAAGTTCAAGTGGTTGCTGCCATGGAGTTGCTTCCTAGACCGGGGGTGAAGAAAGATCCGGATAAAGTGGAGATGACCGAGGAGGAGGTGTGTCGAAGACTTTTCACCCTCAAGTTTGGTACAAATGTTACCATGGAGGAGAAGGCAAGATTTTTGGATATCTTTCGCAAATATATCCATGTCTTTGCCTTTAGTTACAAAGATTTGAAGCATGTGACACTTGAAACTCATCACATTGAGTTGGAGGAGAAAGCTCGCCCTATTGGGCAGAAGCAACGACGAATCAATCCTCCTACAGCTGTGGTGGTAAAAGAGGAGATTGACAAGCTGAGGGAGGCTGGCTTCATCTATGAGGTAGAAAATTCGGAATGGGTGTCTCCTATTGTGATAGTGAAGAAAAATAATGGTAAAATACGTGTATGTGTAGATTACAAGAAGTTGAATGCTGTCACAAAGAAAGACTACTATCCTTTACCTTTTATAGATGAGATTTTAGAGGAGGTAGCAAGCCATGAGTGGTATAGTTTTGGAGATGGTTATAGTGGCTATAACCAAATCCAAATTGTTTCAGAGGATCAATTGAAAACTACCTTTACCACACCATGGGGAACTTTTGCCTTTAGAGTAATACCATTTGGTCTATGTAATGCTCCAGCCACTTTCCAAAGGTTCATGAATAGGGTGTTTGAACCTTTCATTGGAAAGTTTGTGAGAGATTTCATAGATGACTTTTGTGTGTACGGGAAGAAGGAGGATCATTTTGATCATTTGATCAAAATACTCCAACGTTTGGAGAAAGCCAAAGCTTCACTCAATCCAGAAAAATGCATTTTTGGATGTGAGGAAGGCTTATTGTTGGGGCATATCATTTCCAAGAATGGTATAGCTGTGGATCCAGAGAAGGTGACGAGGATCATGGAGTTACCTTTTCCGGTGATGTTGACCAAGTTGAGACAATTCCTTGGTATGGTGGGGTACTATCGGAAGTTCATCTTGTACTTCTCCAACAAAGCTCATGCCTTGACGAGTTACATGAAGAAGGGGACCAAATACAAGCTCATCTTCAATGATGAAGTTGGCGTTTGAGGCACTCAAGAAGGCGTTGGTGACGGCTCCAATTTTGGCGAAACCTGATTGGGGTAAACCTTTTCTTCTGTATACAGATGCATCAAATATTGATGTAGGATGCACCTTGAGTCAATTTGATGATGAAAAACATGATCATCCAATTGCCTATGCTAGTAGACAGATGGTACAAGCAGAGAAGAATTATTCAGTGACCGAAAGGGAGGCTTTAGCTGTCATCTTTTCACTTAAGAAGTTTCGACACTATCTTTTGGGTGGAAAATTCACTATAGTGACTGATCATAAGGCCTTGAAATATATTTTCAACAAGCCTAATGCTGAGGGGAGGATAGCTAGATGAAAACTAATACTAGCGGAATTTGATTATACCATTGAAGATCGACCGGGAAAGAAGCATGCTAATGCGGATTTGTTGTCAAGAGCTTATAATGAGGGAGGAGATCAATCTGTGGATGACACTTTCCCGGACGAAGATTTGTTGGTCATGGACACGGTGACATTGATACCAGAGGAGTACAAGGAGATTTGGAAGTTCATTTCCAAAGGAGAATTTCCTCAAGGTATGCATTCAAGAGAAAGGAATGCATTGGTAAAAAGATGTCAACCCTATATGATCATTGAGAAGGTGTTATTTCATCAAGGAGCTGACGGTCTGCTACGACGAGCTGTTGGAAGAGGCGAAGCATTGCAACTCATGAAGGAGTTTCACGAAGGTGCCGTGTGTGGAGGACATTTTGCGAGGAAGGTAACAGCCTTCAAGATCCTTGATGCTGGATATCATTGGAAGGGTATTTTCAAAGATTGTGTGGAATTTTGCAAGAGTTGTGATGTGTGTCAAGCTTTTGCTAAAAAGTCCATGAAAACACCTCCTTTGATTTCAGTTCCAATGTTAGATCCTTTTGAAAAATGGGGGATAGATTTTGTAGGTCCTTTGAATCTTACTCCTCGGGGAAATAAGTTCATTGTGATAGCTACAGATTATCTTACCAAGTGGGTAGAGGCAAGGCCACTAAAATCTACTAATGAGAAGGAGGTTGGTAGGTTTTTGTATGAGAGAATCATATCAAGATTTGGTTGTCCTTTGGAGTTAGTGTCGGATAGAGGAGGAGAGTTTGTGGGAAGTATGATCCAAGCAATGTTAGATCATTTTTCCATCAAGTCTCTAGTGACCACTTCCTACAAACCCAATGCTAATGGGTTGGCGGAGCGGACCAACTACACTCTTTGTATGATGTTGGCCAAGGATGCAGACATGGACGGGAGCAAGCAAAACTGAGACAAGAGGTTGCATGCTATCTTGTGGGAGTATCGAACGACTTGAAAAACATCTACCGGATATTCACGTTTTCGGATGGTGTATGGAGTTGAGTCAAAGCTCCTAATACAATTTGACTTGACTACTTTCATGACAATCCAACAAAGGTTGAAGAAATCAAATGGAGTAGAAGCCATCAAGTCTCGCCAACAACAATTGATGGAGTTGGAGGAAGCTCGAGCACTAGCCATGGTACGAGTGGAGCGGACTCAACAGTTGCAGAAGAAGTATCACAACAAACGAAGTGGAAACCATAACTTGAAGCCATTCAAGGAAGGTGATTGGGTGATGCTCTTTGATGCAATTAGATACAAGAGAGCTAGGAAAAAGTTTATTCCTAAGTATTTGGACCTTTCATAGTTGAGAAGGTGTGGGGAAACTTTACTTATGATATCAAGGAGTTAGGAGGACGTCACTTCGATCGAGTCAACCACGACAAGTTGAAATTATTCCATCGAAAATCAGATTCTTTCACTTCGAGGGCGTAGTGAAATCTTGGTCCGGGGGTAAATGTAAAACCAGATATTGCATATGTGAAATAAAACTAGAATTAGCCAAGGAGTTAATCATGGTTAGGATAGTTATGACTAAATCTAGCTAGTTATGACTAAGTCTAGCTAGTTTAGCTATAATGTCTATACTTGGCGGAATAACTAGAGAAGTTCTAGAAGATTTGATTGAGCACTTCTATTTTGTCTTGTACAAAAGTCTAGATTCCAAGAGAAAAGACTTTTGAACTTCATGTTTAGTTTTGATTGGTTTAACTAAAGTAAGGAGTATTCCATTGGTTAGACTAAGTCTAATGTTGACTTAGTGGAAAGTGTAAGTTCTAGAAGTTGGAAATCTAGGGATTAGTAAACATCTAGAAGGTTTAGGTGGCCAATGGCATGTTGCCACATATTGATAACTAGTCAACCTTACTATGGTTTATTTTCGTAAAAGTAAGTTAGATAGAAATTACCATTTGTTACTATGGTAAATTCTCAAGTAGTATATATAAAGAGGTAGGGAAGAGTCTCTCAAGCAAGTTTGGAGAGTTCATATGTAGAGACTTGTTTCATATATGAAAGAGTGACGAATTTTCAGTACCTTGGAGTGTCGATGAGTGTATGAGTTGGAGTGATACCTTGAGAGATTGTGTGAGAGGATGTTTAGCTTATGAGTATGATGCGGAATCATAGTCTTCTAGAATCATGATGAGCTACCAAAACGCCATCTGAGGTAAACCTGAGTGAGAGTCAGCTCGGAGGTTGCAGATCGCTCCTAGTGCCTTCTCCAGCAGCTTCACCGGTACTCGCACTAGTATAGCTCCAAGTACCTCCACTAGTGCTGCTACTCGCAGCTCTACTAGTAACAACACCACTTACACCTCCACTGGTCCCAACACCCCCTAGGTGATGGACAGATAATTTGGGGACCAATGACGACTCTATGCGTCAATCTCTATCGCAAAGTTTCTACCAAATTCATGGTAGTCATCCATGGGTGGTCATTCCAGATGTTGAAATAATCATTTCCAAGCAAAGAAGTGCGTGAACAACTTGGGGTTACGCAAAAATTGCATATCACACCACATATTAAAGTCTTGGGTGAAATCATCCAAAAATGTGAGAACTAGCTTCGCCAGGAGCAAGTTTACCACATTACAAAATTATGCACAATCATGAAAATCTCTCATACACAACGAGTGGATGTGAGATTTGCATTTCTGTCATATAATTAAATGTTCCCGGCCATGGTATGAACAGACCTCGACGTGCTTATGCAAGCCACCGGAAAGTGTAGTGAGCGGACTCATGGGGACCGGGCGGTTGCGAGCCAAACTGTCGGTGTTCGAATCCAGAAGACACATCTCTCAAGGTCCTAGTCGAATCTACCATACATACAGACGCAAACGCGTCGCCTGCTTTTGATGCAATGCGATGTTAGTCCATTGGTCTCGTGAGATGAGGCGAGCGGAGTTATGACTCGACCAGTGCAGAGGAGATATTTGGATATGAGTCTCCTCTCATTGCGTGCATCCGAGGAGTACAATCGTTGACCCTGGAGCGGCAACTTGACATTGTAATCTCCCACTTGTCGTAGACTTTGGTTTTGAACTATCGATCATTGACCTGGTCAGGCTTCCTTCTGTAGATCTGTGCGAGCTTGCGTCCGTATGACATGGCTTGGGACCTCGTTGCATGCAAATTCGATTCGGCCAGGAAAGAATTCCGGGAATGGAGTTGGATATCAAATCAGAAGATAATATCCGAGCAGTGGCTTGACCAGAAGCTTGAATTTTCTCTTCTTTTCTTGCTCCTCGTGTTGAATCATCGCCCAGATCAATGAAGACGTCTGAAAGGATGATGAATTGGGGAACAGATTTTTAAACTCAAGTCCGAGAGTTTGTCGTTCAGCAGTAGAGAAGTCAATCTGGCGTTTGTATAAATTGTCTAGCTCTCTAATAGTATCGAGATGGAAACAAGGTAGGTGTAGAACCGAACCACACTCAAGTTCGAATACATGTGCAAACATGGAGAATGCAATTGAATGTTTCCACTGCAAGATTGGATATCAGGATCTGGTAAGCGCGTTGAGTACAATGATGCGGGGAGATTCGGATGAGTATAGAGATTGTGATGAAGCAAACGGAATCTGGAGCGAGCTGTAGATAGATCTTCGAATTCGTTACATCTGTATTTCAATTTCTTCCCAACAATGCAAATTTGTACACTTTCCTACCATCCAACGACCGACAGAAGGTTCTTATTCCCTTCTTGATGCTCTCCTATATTCATCTCTCTTCAAGATCTCTTGCAGAGAACCAATGTATGGAAGCTGAGAAAATTGTTCCCTGCCCCCGTAGACTATGCTATGCTTACACCAACAGCTATCCTCGAGCTCCAGGTTCTATTCGGGGCCTGTTTTGATTGTTTCCCTCTAAAAATAATTTCAAACTTTCATATCTTTGGCTGATGTTTAGATCTTTGGCTGCAGCTCTTTCCCTGATTTTATCCACGACCTCGGCGATGTTCGAACCAAGCATCCCTATGCTATTGTTGTGCATAGCCTTGGGTTGGCACACTTGATAATGATTGGCTTCTGGAACAGTGTAATAGATGTCGATATCAATTCTTGCACTTCCCTCTGGACAGATTTGCTCCTCCACGAAAATGCCCTGTGGGTGCATAGATTCACGAAGTTAACAACCACAATATGCACGAAACATCGACAAATCTACTCCCCTCGACCAGCTATAGGTACAGCAAAAGCAAACAAACTGTATTGCCCTCTTCTCGATGATATAAAATCAGACTTTTGACGAATACATCGACCTTTCAGACAAAACGAGAGCGAAAAGATCGGGCAGCAAAGAATGCATACGGATCATCATTAAGAGCGCAAATCCCATGAATCACCGAGAATTCTCATCGAGGCGTTAAAACGAAGGCGGTGGTCAGTCTAGAGGCAGAGTGCATGATCACAGACAGAATGGTGTCTCGCAGCATAAGCCCGAACGCACCTGTGTGGTGGGACAAGCTGCATTTAAGGCAAACGTCCCGAACCTTCGTCCGCCATTACTCTCTTTTCCTCCTCGGTACTGGAGAAACCTTTGATTCACCCTGGCCATTTCCTTACCCAGCACTTTCATGAATGTAAGGAGAGGACTCTTGTTGTCAGGCGGTATCTCGTTCATCAGTCTTTCGATGGGGGCTGACCCATGGTGGGGTGTGGAGTAGAAAAACACTGACGTCAGATTCGTGAGGAACTTGGTGAGTTTCTCTTTCGCATCGCCCGCATCTACACTACACTTTCGTTCCACGCAAAGTATCAAATGCTTTATCATGATCCCCCCCAGATCGTGGCCGACCAAAAACACCGGAACATCGGATTGTTGACCCACACCAGCTACACGAACTCTGGGATTCAAAATCAAATCACTGACGAGATTTTCCGACAGAATATAATCATCAGCCCCTGCAACTCCGATGTCCGACGGTAATTTTGGCCTGCTGTCATACGTCACGGCGAGCACGCGAAGGTTGATAGGCTTACCCGTGTTTCCTTCGTTTACATATGCCGGAAGCATTGTATCCGGCCAGAAGTTGTCAGAGGGTGACCACTCACCCAACTCACCCTTTTCCTTTGAGTTTTTTCTGACCCTCTGCGTCCACGTTTTCCAAAAAGCATTTGTTGCATCCGACAAATCTATCGGAAGACCGTGGAAGAATACTATCTCCGCATCGGGAGACTGCGGAGCTCTAATTTCGTACACATGATCATTTAGTTTCTTATCCTGCGCAAGGGAGCAGAATAATGCCAAGTCAGTGAAAGACACGAAGAATTCTCCAGTTCTGAGACTCACACAGATCAAGAATTTCTCGATGGAAAAAAGGACGATCTGCAAGTTTTGACGAGACCAGCTCTACCTCAAACTTGCTGTCGGAAGTCGATGTTGGAAGAGACGAAGAAGAAGGTCCCATCAAGCAATCTCAAGGCCGACTCCGAGCCTCGTGCACATAGCAGAAAAGGATAGACTGAGGCCGGCTCCGAGGGTGAGGGAGGAATGTGTTCTATATGTGAAGCCAGAGATGTATTCTTCCAGAGTTGACGCGTAATTTCATTGCACCCGACGGACGTTCTTCCAATCCCACCAACTCACAAATCGATCTTCGTTTACTTCCCTACGACGCCTGAAGAAACTCAACGACGGTTCTAACTTTTGACGACTTCTACACGGTCCGAGGACTGTAAGAGTATTCTTCGAATCGTGGGGCAGTTTACAGGCAGGATTCTCAGCTCGCAATTCCCCTCGTGGTTTTCTACATTATAAGCTGACGGTCGCGGTCGAGAATGAATGGCAAGAGTGACAGTTGCATGAAGGGAAAAGAGAGATGCCAATTCAGAAAGTGCCGGGCAATAGACCAGCCCCTCCCCTGAACGATGAAGTCAACACTCCACACTTCACTTGGCCGCCACTACTCCACCACACCATTCACTGTTCAGATTCCTTGCTTCGCTCAGCACCTTCGATGACATTTCATTTCATCCGCGGGGACGATGCCAAAGGCCTCGTCGGGGCCCGAGTACGACGGGGTCTGGGACCAAGTGGATACTGTAGCCCAAGTGTACAACGCGTACAGCTCGTACAGCCAAGAAGAAGGGCCTTTGACCTTCATGACCATCAAGGTCAAGGCGGCCAGAACAAGCAATCCACAATGGGCCTCTAGAAGATCGATAAATGCGCATCTTTATAAAGTGTGGGAGAACGTGTTAACGAAACTTTTCCACATACATTTACGATGTTAATGTAATATATATATATAAATCACATGATTCAAAGTTAGAGAGTTGAATTCAAAACCTCTATCTCGTTGAAGACATTTTTTTTAGATGTTTGAGAGGCTTAAATCTTATTGAGATGTAAATCTAGAAGAAATGAACTAAATTTGAGTAAAAATTGATGTACTGAAAGTTTTATGCGATGGTTCTATGAAATGTGCATGTAGCAAAGTAGATTTGGCCAGGTGAACATGGACTAAACCAAGCATTTTCTGTTTGAACTTTCACAAATCTTCCTTGACCATGATCACGACTATTTGTTGTGGTTGCTTGTTATAGTACATAGAATCACAACACGTGAAACAAAGTGCAATATGAACTAAATGGTAATGGTAAGTAGATCAAGCCGTTGAGACCCAAAAGTTTAAAAAAACACAATACAAACAATCCAACTACAATTTAGTAGAGAACCAAAAGAACACTCTAGCTAGTGACAAGAGCACTAGAACAGTAAATAATACACACGCCTTATGTAACAACCTAGATTATAAGGCTCAAGTGAAGTAAGAATAGAAATTCTCAACAAAAACTTTATGAGCCATTATAATATCTATTTATCTAGTACAAGTAGAAAACACATGCTCTTTATACTCAACATTTTTCTCATCACATAGCCTACAAACCCTTTCACTCAGATCAATATTCAACCAATGTACTTACTTAATTCCAAGCCTGTGAGATCCTGTTCTATGCATGGCAATAATATGACGTAAAGATGTAAAAATTGTTGTAACAAGGTATCCTTGCTCACAATAAATAAACATAGGATTCACATGAAGTTGATAAAATTGCATTTTGGTGCCTCGTCTACTCAAAATGATGTTGAGAAATTACTACTTAATACGCTCGCGAAGTGCCATAAGTTGCAAATCCCAATCAAGTTCCGTCACATTCCACCTCAAAGATCAAGTCATCACATCTGCAAACCATACCTTGGAACATGTGGCACGCAAAGCATGAAGTACTCTTCATGTTGAGAATCATTCAAGAGATCTCACCCTTCCGATAAAAATGATAGTCAAGTAGATAGCTTCAGTCTCAAGATGTAGACAACCTGTTTCCGCAAGAAAAATAGCATAAGAAGTTCATTTCATAACAATTCATTCTTCTTGTAAGAATATCTTTTGCATCCTCTCCACTCCACATGCTTCCAACCTGACTTCTTACAACTAGTAACCCATACTTGTGTATCATATAAAATCACCGGCAACACTAAGCTCCTAAATTAAAATCTTCTAAGACTCCAAGACACTAGATGAGCTCTTCTACATAAGATGAACAATAAATTTAGAGCTTTTTAACTAGCTTCTACTCTCTTTTGCACACAAAGTGCCAAACTATAATTGTGAGAAAAAGGTATGCCTAAATATGTGTAACTCTTCTCTTGTTTTATTCTAGTTCTTTATAAAACAAAAAAAACTTGGATCTAGTGCTCACAAGAATGATTTTTCCAAATTGAACTCCATATGATTTTTGAGTACAAAAGCTAGCCAAAATATCAAGCTGCTTTTGTATATTTATTGCATCTCGTGATAGTAATATAATAACATCTGTATACAAAAAAACTTTGATGAAAAAGTCTCCAAGTTTGACTCCATCACTCTCACAATCATTCATCCAACTTTCTATATAATATATGAAAATTCTGAATAGAGTAGGAGAGAGAGTACAACCTTGAATAACTCCAATGATGCTCGAGATCTCTTGAGGTTGAGAGCCATCGATCTTAGTCCAAACTGAACTATATAAGGTGGTCACAACTTCAAGAAAATTAACTCGAATGTCTTGTAATCTTTCCCATAAAAGCTTATGAGTAACAGTATCAAAAGTTGTTATCAAATCAATGAAAGCACAGAATAAAGCTTTACCATTGCCCTTGGATTTCTTCAGTAAAACACGTAAGGCCAAAATATAATCAATAGTTTTGTATGTAGGGCAAAAACCAACTTGGACCTTTGCGCTCTTTTGAAAATCCTCTGTCTATGTGCTCAACTTTGATTCTACCAACTTGGCAAAAACACTACCAACCATGATAGTGCGATAGTTTGTCATTACGTCTTTCTTTCCTGATTTATGAATAGTTACAATCTTCCTCATGGATCAAGTTGATGGATACCATGAACCGAAGCATCTTTAAAAACTTTAGTAAAAATAGGTCTAATACAATCTCCTCTCCACCTGATAAGTTCAATGAACAAACTATTTAAACCCTCACATTTGTCATTTGCTGATTTTGGAGTAAAATCATCATCTCTTCTTCTAAATAAAATCCAAGTGTTGCTTTGCAATATGACATAAATGTAGCTTTTGGAAAGAAATAAAGCTTTTTGGCAAAAGTTATCAAAGATTTGGAATCAAGAGAAAGTTTTAACGATGGTGTAGCTAATTGTCTCCAAAAGTACTTGTGATACTTCATCAGGTCCTTTGTCAAGGATTCTTGCTTCCGCCTTAAGTAAGCTTGCTTCTTAGACTTCACCAAATCTTTGTATATCTTTGTCAAAAGAAGCCGACTTTGAATTCCAAAAATCTATCAATAGATCTTGCACTTGCTAGTTTACATTCGGAGTCAGACCATCCATTACAAGGTAGCTCTCTAGCAATCCTATAAATATGATTGAAATAGAACTTTGATGTAGAATTTTTGAGCAATTCTATGAGTTATAAACTAGCCGTATGTGAATCTATACTCCATATGATGCGAGTCAAAATATCTTGTAAATGTTCAGTATAAAGGTCTCTTTTACAAGAATCTAAGCTAAACTTGGAAAAAGCTAAAAGAGATTGGCAAGGTGAGGGAGAGATTGATTTTAACATTGAAAGTGTAAACAAAAAAGGTCCATAATCTCATTTAGTTTTAGTATCAAGAACATCAAAATTAGAGATAAGAGAGATACTAACCAAAGAAGACAAAACAAAGTCTGTTGTGCTAGCGCTTGTAGAGGAAAAACAAGTATTGGACTGAAAGTTGGGGAAGCGAGAGATTCCATCAAGAAATTTCAAGTTACAAGTGGCTTCAAATGTCAAAAAGTGCTTTATCAAAGAAATTGTGGAAGTATCAAAATAGGTTCTAGACCATAAACTATCGTAAATTTCTTCAAACATAGAAGAAACTAAGGAATCACTAGATTGAATAAATTGAGCACAACTTATATGAGCATTGAAATCTCCAGCTAAAAAGAATCCCCTTTATTTTGAAATCTAAGAACGTCTCCAATAAGCCAATGAAATGGTTCACTTCGGTTGCAAAAGCGTGTCGTGTAGTGACCAAAGATAATGGTGCAAAATAAAAAATTCTCAAATAGCAATAAGATACTCCAATCATACCAACACGTAGCTAATGATACTCTACATTGGCATCTTCAACTTCTAGATGTATCAGAGGTAAAAGATGGGACATGATGAAAATAGCAATAACTCATTGACACCTTCCGCATGTTATCTTCTCTGGTTTCATGTCAATCATACCAAAGTAACTCCTTCTAACTCAGCAATATACTTGTTTTCATGTTCCCCAATCTCCACAATATTGATGACGCCAGTCATCTTTCAAATCGGAGAAGCGATCACATACTTTTTTATTGAAAGTCCTTATATATTTCACACCAACACCCTTAGCTTCTCGGATTGCTAGGTGAACGAAACTCTCCTCTTCTAAATAACGATTGCTTTCGCATCATGTAAATAAGGAACAAATCCAAAGTGTTGAGACCCTTTCACTTTCGCAAGCTCATTTCTCCTAGGTTCCACTTGTAGTGGAGTAAGATCAAGATCCTAAAGACATAGTTCAATCGAACTGCATGTGTTCTTGTGACTTACTAGCAGTGGTTGTTATTGAAAGCTATGATAGACAAATATCTCTACACTTACATCGAGAGGTAAACATCCTTGTCTCGAGTCTAGCATCATACCTTGGGGTTTACGACGGAGCCGACATCTAAGGTTTTGAAATCTAGTTTTGAAATCAAAACTCGTGATCCTACTAGGCACTAAAACACAACAAGAAGTAGTTAGTTGGTATTGCATCAAGATGTATTCAGATGAGAACGTTATTCCAAAGACATCTTGCTCAACGACTTGCTACAAAGACGAGATTGAGTTAAGGCAGTGGTTAGATTGTGTCTATTCGTGATATATATAAAATTGACCATTGACATATGTATATAGTGTGAAGGCAAATCAATTCAATGGGCACTGCTTAGTGGACAAGAACTTGACATCAACTGCACATTTTCTTGATGGTCTCCTTCTTCATCGAGGGATCGGAAGCCCTCCCTCGCCACAATGGAACTGGCAGGCAATAGATACGAAGCAATAAATAAGCATAAAACTCTGCAAAGAAGCTTGATACGACAAGGATTTTTATGTAGATGACATGTACAAAAGTCGAGCACGATTCTAGTTTAGAGCTTTCACAAAGACAGGAAGCTGTAAAGTTAATCCTAATAGTTCCAGAGCAGAAGGCGAAGTGAATTTCGCATCGAACCTAATTAACACTTCAAAGCTCTATACAATGTCGAAGCATGTCGAAGCCCTTTTCAACATGTTACGTCTCTCGATCACGGCCGGAGGGTTCACTTCGACTGTTGCAGTAATTCCATCCGACTACCATGCAAGTCACTTTATCCCGAATCTAATACACTAAACCTGTCAGTGAAATTTTTGCATCGATTAACGACAATCACAGCATTCAATACTGCTGGAGTCTTAATGGACGTCCAGCAGCAGCAATATTTTAATAGTTTTAATATTCTAATTTTCTGATTTTCGACACCTCGTGGTAAACTTTGTCACCGAGGTGCGTTATGGAACCGGACCAAGTGGCTTGAGGCTGGCAAACCTGAAAGTGATCAGCTTCAACCGAGAAAAATATGTCCATATCACATCTAGCAGATGCTTCCAGGACGACCATCGTCCTGACGAAACCCCTCTGCACGGGACAACGCAAAAGTCAAAACTTCACGCACATGATACTTCGTTTCTCTACTCGAATCGATGACTGCGGCGATGAAGAGCAACTCTGATTAGAATAAATCTAAGCATTGTCCATATTTCTAAGTGCAGGGTTGGGGCAGTCTCTGACACAAGCTTCCAATCTCGACGTTCTCGCTGGAGCTGTCATCCACGGATCCGTCGATTTCTGGAACTGGAAGGTGTGACAGCCATACCTGGTTGGTTAAACTCGTCGGAACGATGCCGTAATTTTCGAATCGTGGATGGTTCAGATTGTCGCCAATGCCGGACCGATAAGTGCTGAATACTGAGTTGATTCTGGCCATATCAGTACCGAGAACGCTCATCAGAGTGAGCATCTGATTGCGTGAGTCTTCGGGGATTTGCTTGGCCAAGTCCTCGATGGCTTGCGATCCACTGTGAGGTGTGGCGTAGAAGAACACAGCTTTCAGATTGCTGAGAAAATTCTGCAGTTTTTCTCCATCGGCGTCTTCGTTCTTTTTGGGAATTGTCCTCTCCACTTCCATGACGAAATTCTTAATTATGAGCCCTCCGAGGTCGTGGCCGACCAGAAAGACGGGGACGTCGTTGTCCTCCACCGCCTTTGATCCTCGAATCAAGTCCTGAGGGCTCAGAATGAGCTCACTGATTAAACTCTCGGCGAGAAGGTACTTGTCGGTCCCGGCCGTCCCGATGTCTGGATGCACGCTCATCCTGCCCTCGTACGAGACCGCGAGCACACGAATTCTGAATGGGCGAGGAGGACTCTCCTCGCCCTTCTCTCTCTTTGCCCTGCTTTCCAAAAATTTCGGAAGCATCGTCACGGGCCAGCATTCGAGAGTATTTCGCTTCGTCCACGTGCTCCAGAAAGCGTGGCCCGTGTCCGTCTCCTGAATCAAAAGGCCGTGGAAGAACACGATCACGGCCTCCGGGTCCTCCTCGTGCTGGAGCTCGTACACGTGGTCGCCCAATCTCTGTAGACATGGACAACAGATCACGTTTCAACCTCGAGCAGCAGCAGCAGGAATTCTTCTCAAAACAAAGAATTGAGATCACGGTGGCTCATAATCGGTTGCAGATCGCCATGACCTCAAATTTCTTCTTTTGTTCTGCCATCGGGTCGGCCTCGGGTGGAGGTTCCATCGTGGATAGAAGCTCGGCTACCTCCCAGCAGTAGCAGCAACCGCCGATTCGAGCACAAATCCTCGAGTGTTCGTCGATCTCGTGGGCTGTCGATCTACCGACGTCGAGGCACAGTGCCTATATTTTCCGAGCAGCGATCGATCCGGCCTACGAACAGAAATACCACATCGCCCGGGCTGCATTCACAATGCCGATGACTTGCGCTCTATCGTCTTATGCTTTTTACATTTGAGTGCTTTCTCGGGATGCTCCACAGAACCAAAGTTCCTTCTTCCATGGCGTTGACTTTCGGTCGGCTGCTACTCTGTCACTGCTGAGATCGCTGGATAGCAAATTTTCTTCGTGTGGCTCCATGCTGAATTTCTCGACGTGCTCGTGGCACATCGGCTTCATTTCCATGCTATTTTTGCGAATGCTCGATCGAGCCCACAGCCATCTGCGCGAGTACCTGAGCCTCCCCGCTTCCATGCGCATGGAAAGAAACTGATTTGGGATGAAAATTTTGCTGCATTGAAGGAATCGGTGGTGACCATGTTTTATTGCAGATCATAAGATTGAAAATTATTCTTGGTCGAAAACAATGATTTGGTATTGGATGTATTTCCATGTGAGCGAGATTAAGAGATTGAGAACTCTTTGGTGAATAACTGTTGCAAAATAAAGAACGTCGAAGATGAGTAGAAAAGAAAAATAGCAAATTTTGCATTTTATGTATTTACTTATATTGTGATAGCAAAGCTCAACATCCTTGAATTATTAAACTTGACAGAAAATCATGTATGGGCCCCGCAATAAATTAACCCAAATAAATGAACACTTTGGAACAGATCTTGGTCCTCAACAAAAGTGTTTAAGAAAATTCAGCATCTTGATTCTTCCTAAAATCTTCTAAAACTAATGTGAGTCTGGAATCACAATATCTGAAAGCCTTGTCCAGATATGGCTCCACCGAAATCTCCTTTGAAGATTAAATTTAGAATTGATACTCGTCTCACTGATTTACGATGACCTATTGAAGATTCAGATAAGGTTCAGAACTTCATTTGAGGATTTAGAACTTCAAAGAAGGACAGTCGTACAACTCATAGTACTCTGTATGTACTATGTGTGTATTTGGCATTTTATATCCAGAAATAAGTTTGGAACTGAAGTGGGAACACATGAAATGAGGCGAAAAGGTGATAGATGAGTCAAGTCAACGATTGTTTTTGCCTCAAATGTCTATGAAATGATTTGATTCGAACGAAATCTCATCAGATGCTAGAATTTACACTGGCACTGGATTCTATGAAGGGATCTTACATTATTCTTTCAAATAAGAAGGTTGAGGCTTATCTTCCGAGTTTTTTTTTATGAATTATATCTTATGTTCTGAATAAGATGTAATTCATTTAGAAGATGTGCATGACGAAACTCGATGTTCTGACTTTCTGGAATGGTTCAGTCTAAATGGAGGAAGAAATATGAATCCGAGAGCACCCTCCATTTTTCTAGATGTAAACTCTTTCTGTCTTTTCTTGCTGCATTGGTGGGCAAATGAATATATGATTTGTTTGGAAATTTTTTCAAATGGATTTACTCTGCATCACTTACTCTTTGGAAACCTTCCCATGTATCACAGTGTTGGGATTCCCCAGTTGCCGCCTAAGATGTTCATCTTTTGTTTTTGACGTAGAGTACAAAAATTATAGCTCGCTGTCTTCTCTAATCATTATATTTCATTAAAAAAAAAATATATGTAAGAGAATTCCATGATTAACACCATTTTGGAGAAAAAAGCGAAGTTTAAGATATTTTCACTGAAAATGTGGAAGTTGAGAACCGAAAACAATGCCCCGCAGCAGATATTCGAGGCAAAAAGAATCGTCGAGTCTAAGTGTAAGAATTTATTTATTTCACTTCCAAGCAAGCTCTCACTTCATAATCACAATACTGAATGAATCCGTCATCATGTTTCTATTGCGTCCCGGCTGTACCTATGAACCTATTTGATGGTTCTGGAAGGCAGCAAAGTGGGGCCGGTCTCGACTCGAGCGGGATAGAAGAGTCCTGAAGAGATGCTCGGACAAGCATCCTGTCCGCTTTGACTTCGAGGACAAAGCACGAAGCTGCGCCCACGGGACGAGCTGTTCATGGGATGGGTCCCTGAGATCCTCTAACTGTTGAAAATTGAGTGCCAGGCTCCAACGCCCCAGTTTCGGCTCGCCCTCGTGCAATGCTGTAATACATCTCGGGTGTAAACTGTCCATGTACTCAACCTCGTAGCTTCAAGCTGACTGCTTCGTTCGCAGTAAAACATCACGTAAATGATGAATATGCTCATTCACAGGTTACCTCAGGTTTCACCCTAAATCAAGAGAAAAAACTGCTCATGTCCCGATGAACGTCCTCAAGGTGTTAGTTACGATTATTCGAAAGTTGCACGAGCAATTCTCAATCTGAAGATCATTCATCTGTTCAGTCCTGAAGAGATGTTCAAGGGTCCGATAAATGTTTTAAGTTGTATAAGAATTCTCTAAGTTGTTTTCCTAAGCTAGATCTAGCTTCAAAAAAACTTTAGAACCACAGCTTTGTTTCAATCACTTGCTATCAGTCTGCTCGCTTTAATTTCGAATCTGATGTTTGAAAGACCTGGAAAATAATGTGTCCTGTAAGATTGATGATTCCAATGAAGGCCCATGTGGCGACTGCCGTGGCGACAGAGCTGCGGGGCCAGGAACGACCGAGCAGTGCATGGAATGTGTTCTGACCGGCAGACAGAACACGCAACCCGAATGAGAAATATCGGATCCCAGTGGAATTCGAGGGACTTCCTCCCACTTTCTGGGGTGACGCTCACAGAGGACCCTCTAGGAGAGCCCTCCCTTATGGAGCAGGCCGTCATAGAATCTCAAGTGGGCAACTTGCCAACTTGCATCAGACAAGATACAAAGTTGACGCCTGCACCATCTGAAGGACCTCATCGCAGCATTCTGTCGTGCGACTTGCCCTGTGCGGTCTTCCAGGCACTGAACGGGAGAAGCATTCGTCAGAAGAGTAGTGTAAAGAACATGGACAGCAACTTGGTACCAGCCACATCTGCGTCGAAGCCAACCGCGAACTCCATGCAAAAGTCGCAAAACGGGAAGACGAGTCACAGGCCACGAAGCCGCGAGGTGCTCGGTTCTGTCTCGGGACACCGAATCAGAACTTTCCCTTACATGGTGTCCATGAATTCTCCTTTCTCCTTGCAGCCCGATGTGGATTTTGACTTCGTACCACAGCTTTGTTTCAATCACTTGCTATCAGTCTGTTAGCTTGAATTTCGAATCTGCACCTAAAATTTGACGCCGAAGAAGTTAAAAAACAAGTAATACTATTGAGCAATTTACTAGAAAGTGTATTTCAGGCACGAGACAAGCAGCTCTTCACGAGCACGAGGATACATCAATGAGAAGAACCAGTTTATCTTTTATATTAAAAATTGCGGACTCTGCTGTATAATAATTTGTGTTAGACAACCTGGTTTATTGGTGATTCGGTTAAGGGATAGATTTAATAGAATCTATTGAAGTGTTACGACCATCACTTGAGGCTGCAAGCTCTTCGACAGCCTTGCATTTTGCACAAAATTGTATTCTGAGAATGATTCCGTCCGGAAGACTGAATGCCTGACAAGCGGTCTTCACTGACGTTGACTCTGTGATACTTGAGTGACATGGCCGAGATGTGGGTGAAATGAAGTGCGGACCCACTTCATGGATTACTGTTGACCATAATGTACAGAAATCAAAAGATCGGGTAACACCTCGAGACTCAATGCAAATTGACAATCCAGGTGTGTGACATCAAAGTCTTTCTGCCTGAAAGTCGCAGTGGGTGCTCCATTATTCTGTACCTAACAGTGAATAGATGACTCTCGCATACACGCCAACCCCATGGCTTATATTATTCCATCGCACGTTGCTTGCCCAAGTTGAAGAAGACCTGATGCTTATCCCATGCAGCTTTCACTCAGGAGATGCGAGGAGAAAAATCGCCACTGGCATTCTGGGAGATCCAATGTCAGACGGTGGAACCACTGGTTCTCCCTTGTTATTTAACTGTCTAGCGATTTGAGGAGTTTCGGATTCTGGGTCAAAGCTAAAATATGGTCTATTGTAGGAGGGCACGTCCGGATATTCCCAGAACTCAGATCAGCCTCAGCATGTTGAACGTACACAAAGGGATACTTCTATGTGCTTGCCAGCGGAGTATGGATGAAGTGATCGTGTGTGCTTTGTTGTTGTGCGCAATCCACAATGGGCCTCTAGAAGATCGATGAATGCGCATCTTTATAAAGTCTAGTAGAACGTCTTAACGAACTTTTCTACATACATCTACGAAGTTAAAGTAAAATATATGTAATTCACATGATTTAAAGTTAGAGAGTTCAATTCGAAACCTGGATCTCGTTGGAGACATTTTTTTAGATGGTTGACAAGCTTATTTAGATGTCAATCTGGAAAAGTATTTTGAACTAAATTTGAGAAAAAAATTCATAAAACGTAAGTTTCATGCGATGGTTCTGTGCATGGAGCAAAGTAGATTTGGCCAGGTGAATATGAACTTACCCGAGGATTTTCACAAATCTCCCTCGACGATGATCATGATCCTATTTATCTTTGTTGCCAGCTATAATACAGAGAATCAGAACACGTGAAACGAAGTGCAACACGAACAAAAGAAACAGTTCAATCGAGCTGCCTGTGCTCTTGTGCCTTACGAGCAGTAGTTGTTACTGGAAGCTCTGACAGACAAATATCTCTTCATTTCCATCTAGAGGTAAACATCCTCGTCTCGAGTCTACCATCGTCCCTTGGGGTTTACGACGGAACCGACATCGAAGGTTTTGCAATCTAGTTTTTAAATCAAAACTCGTGATCCTCCCAGGCCCTAAAACGCAACAGGAAGAAGTTAGTTGGAATTGCATCAAGATGTATTCAGATGAGGAACGTGATTCCAAAGACACATTGCTCGACGACTTGCTACAAAGACGAGGTTGACTGAAGGCAGTGGTTAGATTATGTCGACTCGTGATATATATAAAATTGATCATTGACGTATATATATTGTGAAGGCAAATCAATTCGATGGGTAGTGCTTACGTCAACTGCACACTTTCTTGATGGTCTCCTTCTTCATCGAGGGACCGGAAGCCCTCCGTCGCGACTATGGAACTGGCAGGCAATAGATACGAAGCAATAAATAAGCATAAAACTCTGGACAGAAGCTTGATTTGACAAGGATTTTATGTAGATGACATGTACAAAAGTCGAGCACGATTCTAGTTTAGACCTTTCACAAGACAGGACGCTGTAAAGTTAATCCCAATAGTTCCAGAGTAGAAGGCGAAGTGAATATCTCGTGTCGAACCTATTGAACACTTCAAAGCTCTATACAATGTCCAAGCATGTCGAAGCCCTTTTCAACATGTCACGTCTCTCGATCACGGCCGGAGGGTTCCACTTCGACTGCTGCAGTAGTTCCATCCGACAACCATGCAAGTCACTTTATCCCGAATCTAATACACTAAACTTGTCAGTGAAATTTTTGCATCGATTAACGACAATCACAGCATTCAATACTGCTGGAGTTCTAATGGACGTCCAGCTCCTCTTCCTGCAGGAGCAATTCTTTGTGCATTGAATATCCTCAAGTCTTCTAATTCTCTGATTTTCGACACCTCCTCGTAAACTTTGTCACCGAGTTGCGTTATGGAACCGGACCAAATGCCTTGAGGCTGACAAACCTGAAAGTGATCAGCATCTCGAACCCAGAAACATATGTCCATATCACATCTAGCAGATGCTTCCAGGACGACCATCGTCCTGACGAAACCCCTCTGCACGGGACAACGCAAAAGTCAAAACTTCACGCACATGATACTTCGTTTCTCTACTCGAATCGATGACTGCGGCGATGAAGAGCAACTCTAATTAGAATAAATCTAAGCATTGTCCATATTTCTACGTGCAGGGTTGGGGCAGTCTCTAACACAAGCTTCCAATATCGACGCTCTCGCTGGAGCTGTCATCCACGGATCCATCGATTTCTGGAACTGGAAGGTGTGACAGCCATACCTGGTTGGTTTTACTCGTTGGAACGATGCCGTAAGTTTTGAATCGTGGATGGTTTAGATTGTCGCCAATGCCGGACCGATAAGTGCTGAATTCTGAGTTGATTCTGGCCATATCAGTACCGAGAACGCTCATCAGAGTGAGCATCTGATTGCGTGAGTCTTCGGGGATTTGCTTGGCCAAGTCCTCGATGGCTTGCGATCCACTGTGAGGTGTGGCGTAGAAGAACACAGCTTTCAGATTGCTGAGAAAATTCTGCAGTTTTTCTCCATCGGCGTCTTCGTCCTTGTTGGCAATTTTACTCTCCACTTGCATGACGAGATTCTTAATTATGATCCCTCCGAGGTCGTGGCCGACCAGAAAGACGGGGACTTCGTTGTCCTCCACCGCCTTCGATCCTCGAATTAAGCCAGGGCTCAGAATGAGCTCACGGATTAAACTCTCGGCGAGAAGGTACTTGTCGGTCCCGACCGTCCCGATGTCTGGATGCACGCTCGTCCGTCCCTCGTACGAGACCGCGAGCACACGAATTCTGAAAGGGCGAGGAGGACGATTCGCCCTCCTTTGCAAAAATTCCGGAAGCATCGTCACGGGCCAGCATTCGAGAGGTTTATTTCGCTTCGTCCACGTGCTCCAGAAAGCGTGGCCCGTGTCCGTCTCCTGAATCAAAAGGCCGTGGAAGAACACGATCACGGCCTCCGGGTCATCCTCGTGCTGGAGCTCGTACACGTACTCGCCCAATCTCTGTAGACATGGACAACAGACCACATTTCAACGTCGAGCAGCAGCACCAGCAGCAGCAGCAATTCTTGTCAAACCAAAGAATTGACATCACAATGGCTGGAAGTCGGTGGAAAATCGCCATCACATCAAATTGCCTCGTTTGTTCTGCCATCGGGTCGGCCTCGGGTGGAGGTTCCATCGTGGATAGAAGCTCGGCTCCCTCCCAGCAGCAGCAGCAACCGCCGATTCGAGCACAAATCCTCGAGTGCTCGTCGATCTCGTAGGCGGTCGATCTACCGACGTCGAGGCACAGTGCCTATGTTTTTCGAGCAGCGATGGATCCGGCCTACGAACAGAAATACCACATCGCCCGGGCTGCATTCACAATGCCGATGACTTGCGCTCTATCGTCTTATGCTTTCGACATCAGAGTCCTTTCTCGGGATGCTCCACAGAACCAAAGTTCCTTCTTCCATGGCGTTGACTCTCGATCGGCTGCTACTCTGTCACTGCTCAGATCGCTGGATGGCAAATTTTCTTTGTGTGGCTCCATGCTGAAATTCTCGACGTGCTCGTGGCACATCGGCTTCATTTCCATGCCATTTTTGCGAATGCTCGATCGAGCCCACAGCCATCTGCGCGAGTACCTGAGCCTCCCCGCTTCCATGCGCATGGAAAGAAACTGATATGGGATGAAGGTTTTGCTGCATTGAAGGAATCGGTGGTGACCATGTTTCATTGCAGATCATAAGATTGAAAATTGTTATTGGTCGAAAACAATGATTTGGTATTGGATGTATTTCCATGTGAGCGAGATTAAGAGATTGAGAACTCTTTGGTGAATAACTGTTGCAAAATAAAGAACGTCGAAGATGAGTAGAAAAGAAAAATAGCAAATTTTGCATTTTATGTATTTACTTATATTGTGATAGCAAAGCTCAACATCTTTGAATTATTAAACTTGACAGAAAATCATGTATGGGCCCCGCAATAAATTAACCCAAATAAATGAACACTTTGGAACAGATCTTGCTCCTCAACAAAAGTGTTAAAGAAAATTCAGCATCTTGATTCTTCCTAAAATCTTCTAAAACTAATGTGAGTCTGGAATCACAATATCTGAAAGCCTTGTCCAGATATGGCTCCACCGAAATCTCCTTTGAAGATTAAATTTAGAATTGATACTCGTCTCACTGATTTACGATGACCTATTGAAGATTCAGATAAGGTTCAGAACTTCATTTGAGGATTTAGAACTTCAAAAGAGGACAGTCGTACAACTCATAGTACTCTGTATGTACTATGTGTGTATTTGGCATTTTATATCCAGAAATAAGTTTGGAACTGAAGTGGGAACACATGAAATGAGGCGAAAAGGTGATAGATGAGTCAAGTCAACGATTGTTTTTGCCTCAAATGTCTATGAAATGATTTGATTCGAACGAAATCTCATCAGATGCTAGAATTTACACTGGCACTGGATTCTATGAAGGGATCTTACATTATTCTTTCAAATAAGAAGGTTGAGTCTTATCTTCCGAGTTTTTCTTTATGAATTATATCTTATGTTCTGAATAAGATGTAATGCATTTAGAAGATGTGCATGACGAAATTCGATGTTCTGATTTTCTACTTTCTGGAATGGTTCAGTCTAAATGGAGGAAGAAATATGAATCCGAGAGCACCCTCCATTTTTCTAGAAGTAAACTCGTTCTGTCTTTTCTTGCTGCATTGGTGGGCAAATGAATATATGATTTGTTTCGAAATTTTTTCACATGGATTTACTATGCATCACTTACTCTTTGGAAACCTTCCCATGTATCACAGTGTTGGGATTCCCCAGTTGCCGCCTAAGATGTTCATCTTTTGTTTTTGACCTAGAGTACAAAAATTATAGCTCGCTGTCTTCTCTAATCATTATATTTCATTAAAAAATATATATATGTAAGAGAATTCCATGATTAACACCATTTTGGAGAAAATAGCGAAGTTTAAGATATTTTCACTGAAAATGTGGAAGTTGAGAACCGAAAACAATGCCCCGCAGCAGATATTCGAGGCAAAAAGAATCGTCGAGTCGAAGTGTAAGAATTTATTTATTTCACTTCCAAGCAAGCTCCCACTTCATAATCACAATACTGAATGAATCCGTCATCATGTTTCTATTGCGTCCCGGCTGTACCTATGAACCTATTTGATGGTTCTGGAAGGCAGCAAAGTGGGGCCGGTCTCGACTCGAGCGGGACAGAAGAGTCCTGAAGAGATGCTCGGACAAGCATCCTGTCCGCTTTGACTTCGAGGACAAAGTACGAAGCTGCGCCCACGGGACGAGCTGTTCATGGGATGGGTCCCTGAGATCCTCTCACTGTTGAAAATTGAGTGCCAGGCTGCAACGCCCCAGTTTCGGCTCGCCCTCGTGCAATGCTGTAATACATCTCGGGTGTAAACTGTCCATGTACTCAACCTCGTAGCTTCAAGCTGACTGCTTCGTTCGCATTAAAACATCACGTAAATGATGAATATGCTCATTCACAGGTTACCTCAGGTTTCACCCTAAATCAAGAGAAAAAACTGCTCATGTCCCGATGAACGTCCTCAAGGTGTTAGTTACGATTATTCGAAAGTTGCACGAGCAATTCTCAATCTGAAGGTCATTCATCTGTTCAGTCCTGAAGAGATGTTCAAGGGTCCGATAAATGTATTAAGTTGTATAAGAATTCTCTAAGTTGTTTTCCTAAGCTAGATCTAGCTTCAAAAAAACTTTAGAACCACAGCTTTGTCTCAATCACTTGCTATCAGTCTGGTCGCTTTAATTTCGAATCTGATGTTTGAAAGACCTGGAAAATAATGTGTCCTGTAAGATTGATGATTCCAATGAAGGCCCATGTGGCGACTGCCGTGGCGACAGAGCTGCGGGGCCAGGAACGACCGAGCAGTGCATGGAATGTGTTCTGACCGGCAGACAGAACACGCAACCCGAATGAGAAATATCGGATCCCAGTGGAATTCGAGGGACTTCCTCCCACTTTCTGGGGTGACGCTCACAGAGGACCCTCTAGGAGAGCCCTCCCTTATGGAGCAGGCCGTCATAGAATCTCAAGTGGGCAACTTGCCAACTTGCATCAGACAAGATACAAAGTTGACGCCTGCACCATCTGAAGGACCTCATCGCAGCATTCTGTCGTGCGACTTGCCCTGTGCGGTCTTCCAGGCACTGAACGGGAGAAGCATTCGTCAGAAGAGTAGTGTAAAGAACATGGACAGCAACTTGGTACCAGCCACATCTGCGTCGAAGCCAACCGCGAACTCCATGCAAAAGTCGCAAAACGGGAAGACGAGTCACAGGCCACGAAGCCGCGAGGTGCTCGGTTCTGTCTCGGGACACCGAATCAGAACTTTCCCTTACATGGTGTCCATGAATTCTCCTTTCTCCTTGCAGCCCGATGTGGATTTTGACTTCGTACCACAGCTTTGTTTCAATCACTTGCTATCAGTCTGTTAGCTTGAATTTCGAATCTGCACCTAAAATTTGACGCCGAAGAAGTTAAAAAACAAGTAATACTATTGAGCAATTTACTAGAAAGTGTATTTCAGGCACGAGACAAGCAGCTCTTCACGAGCACGAGGATACATCAATGAGAAGAACCAGTTTATCTTTTATATTAAAAATTGCGGACTCTGCTGTATAATAATTTGTGTTAGACAACCTGGTTTATTGGTGATTCGGTTAAGGGATAGATTTAATAGAATCTATTGAAGTGTTACGACCATCATTTGAGGCTGCAAGCTCTTCGACAGCCTTGCATTTTGCACAAAATTGTATTCTGAGAATGATTCCGTCCGGAAGACTGAATGCCTGACAAGCGGTCTTCACTGACGTTGACTCTGTGATACTTGAGTGACATGGCCGAGATGTGGGTGAAATGAAGTGCGGACCCACTTCATGGATTACTGTTGACCATAATGTACAGAAATCAAAAGATCGGGTAACACCTCGAGACTCAATTCAAATTGACAATCCAGGTGTGTGACATCAAAGTCTTTCTGCCTGAAAGTCGCAGTGGGTGCTCCATTATTCTGTACCTAACAGTGAATAGATGACTCTCGCATACACGCCAACCCCATGGCTTATATTATTCCATCGCACGTTGCTTGCCCAAGTTGAAGAAGACCTGATGCTTATCCCATGCAGCTTTCACTCAGGAGATGCGAGGAGAAAAATCGCCACTGGCATTCTGGGAGATCCAATGTCAGACGGTGGAACCACTGGTTCTCCCTTGTTATTTAACTGTCTAGCGATTTGAGGAGTTTCGGATTCTGGGTCAAAGCTAAAATATGGTCTATTGTAGGAGGGCACGTCCGGATATTCCCAGAACTCAGATCAGCCTCAGCATGTTGAACGTACACAAAGGGATACTTCTATGTGGTTGCCAGCGGAGTATGGATGAAGCGATCGTGTGTGCTTTGTTGTTGTGCGCAATCCACAATGGGCCTCTAGAAGATCGATAAATGCGCATCTTTATAAAGTCTAGTAGAACGTCTTAACGAACTTTTCTACATACATCTACGAAGTTAAAGTAAAATATATGTAATTCACATGATTTAAAGTTAGAGAGTTCAATTCAAAACCTGGATCTCGTTGGAGACATTTTTTTAGATGCTTGACAAGCTTAAGTCTTATTTAGATGTCAATCTGGAAAAGTATTTTGAACTAAATTTGAGAAAAAAATTCATAAAACGTAAGTTTCATGCGATGGTTCTGTGCATGGAGCAAAGTAGATTTGTTCAGGTGAATATGAACTTACCCGAGGATTTTCACAAATCTCCCTCGACGATGATCATGATCCTATTTATCTTGGTTGCCAGCTATAATACAGAGAATCAGAACACGTGAAACGAAGTGCAACACGAACAAAAGAAACAGTTCAATCGAGCTGCCTGTGCTCTTGTGCCTTACGAGCAGTAGTTGTTACTGGAAGCTCTGACAGACAAATATCTCTTCATTTCCATCTAGAGGTAAACATCCTCGTCTCGAGTCTACCATCGTCCCTTGGGGTGTACGACGGAACCGACATCGAAGGTTTTGCAATCTAGTTTTTAAATCAAAACTCGTGATCCTCCCAGGCCCTTAAACGCAACAGGAAGTAGTTAGTTGGAATTGCAACAAGATGTATTCAGATGAGGAACGTGATTCCAAAGTCACATTGCTCGACGACTTCCTACAAAGACGAGGTTGACTGAAGGCAGTGGTTAGATTGTGTCGACTCGTGATATATATAAAATTGATCATTGACGTATATATATTGTGAAGGCAAATCAATTCGATGGGTAGTGCTTACGTCAACTGCACATTTTCTTGATGGTCTCCTTCTTCATCGAGGGACCGGAAGCCCTCCGTCGCGACTATGGAACTGGCAGGCAATAGATACGAAGCAATAAATAAGCATAAAACTCTGGACAGAAGCTTGATTTGACAAGGATTTTATGTAGATGACATGTACAAAAGTCGAGCACGATTCTAGTTTAGACCTTTCACAAGACAGGACGCTGTAAAGTTAATCCCAATAGTTCCAGAGTAGAAGGCGAAGTGAATTTCTCGTTTCGAACCTAATTAACACTTCAAAGCTCTATACAATGTCCAAGCATGTCGAAGCCCTTTTTATCATGTCACGTCTCTCGATCACGGCCGGAGGGTTCCACTTCGACTGCTGCAGTAATTCCATCCGACTACCATGCAAGTTACTTTATCCCGAATCTAATACACTAAACCTGTCAGTGAAATTTTTGCATCGATTAACGACAATCACAGCATTCAATACTGCTGGAGTTCTAATGGACTTCCAGCAGCTCTTCCTGCAGCAGCAATTCTTTGTGCATTGAATATCCTCCAGTCTTCTAATTCTCTGCTTTCCGACACCTCCTCGTAAACTTTGTCACCGAGTGGCGTTATGGAACCGGACCAAGTGCCTTCAGGCTGGCAAACCTGAAAGTGATCAGCATCTCGAACCGAGAAATATATGTCCATATCATGTCTAGCAGATGCTTCCGGGACGACCATCGTCCTGTCGAAACCCCTCTGCACGGGACAACGCAAAAGTCAAAACTTCACGCACATGATACTTCGTTTCTCTACTCGAATCGGTGACTGCGGCGATGAAGAGCAACTCTGATTTGAATAAATCTAAGCATTGTCCATATTTCTACGTGCAGGGTTGGGGCAGTCTCCGACACAAGCTTCCAATCTCGACGCTCTCGCTGGAGCTGTCATCCACGGATCCGTCGATTTCTGGAACTGGAAGGTGTGACAGCCATACCTGGTTGGTTAAACTCGTTGGAACGATGCCGTAAGTTTTGAATCGTGGATGGTTCAGATTGTCGCCAATGCCGGACCGATAAGTGCTGAATTCTGAGTTGATTCTGGCCATATCAGTACCGAGAACGCTCATCAGAGTGAGCATCTGATTGCGTGAGTCTTCGGGGATTTGCTTGGCCAAGTCCTCGATGGCTTGCGATCCACTGTGAGGTGTGGCGTAGAAGAACACAGTGTTCAGATTGCTGAGAAAATTCTGCAGTTTTTCTTTCTCGGCGTCTTCGTCCTTGTTGGCAATTTTACTCTCCACTTGCATGACGAGATTCTTAATTATGATCCCTCCGAGGTCGTGGCCGACCAGAAAGACGGGGACTTCGTTGTCCTCCACCGCCTTCGATCCTCGAATCAAGTCCTGACGGCTCAGAATGAGCTCACTGATTAAACTCTCGGCGAGAAGGTACTTGTCGGTCCCGGCCGTCCCGATGTCTGGATGCACGCTCGTCCGTCCCTCGTACGAGACCGCGAGCACACGAATACTGAAAGGGCGAGGAGGACTCTTTGCCCTGCTTTCCCAAAATTTCGGAAGCATCGTCACGGGCCAGCATTCGAGAGGTTTATTTCGCTTCGTCCACGTGCTCCAGAAAGCGTGGCCCGTGTCCGTCTCCTGAATCAAAAGGCCGTGGAAGAACACGATCACGGCCTCCGGGTCCTCATCGTGCTGGAGCTCGTACACGTACTCGCCCAATCTCTGTAGACATGGACAACAGACCACATTTCAACCTTGAGCAGCAGCAGCAGGAATTCTTCTCAAACCAAAGAATTGAGATCACGGTGGCTCATAATCGGTTGCAGATCGCCATCACCTTAAATTTCTTCGTTTGTTCTGCCATCGGGTCGGCCTCGGGTGGAGGTTCCATCGTGGAAAGAAGCTCGGCTCCCTCCCAGCAGCAGCAGCAACCGCCGATTCGAGCACAAATCCTCGAGTGCTCGTCGATCTCGTAGGCGGTCGATCTACCGACGTCGAGGCACAGTGCCTATATTTTTCGAGCAGCGATCGATCCGGCCTACGAACAGAAATACCACATCGCCCGGGCTGCATTCACAATGCCGATGACTTGCGCTCTATCGTCTTATGCTTTCGACATCAGAGTCCTTTCTCGGGATGCTCCACAGAACCAAAGTTCCTTCTTCCATGGCGTTGACTCTAGATCGGCTGCTACTCTGTCACTGCTCAGATCGCTGGATGGCAAATTTTCTTCGTGTGGCTCCATGCTGAATTTCTCGACGTGCTCGTGGCACATCGGCTTCATTTCCATGCTATTTTTGCGAATGCTCGATCGAGCCCACAGCCATCTGCGCGAGTACCTGAGCCTCCCCGCTTCCATGCGCATGGAAAGAAACTGATTTGGGATGAAAATTTTGCTGCATTGAAGGAATCGGTGGTGACCATGTTTTATTGCAGATCATAAGATTGAAAATTATTCTTGGTCGAAAACAATGATTTGGTATTGGATGTATTTCCATGTGAGCGAGATTAAGAGATTGAGAACTCTTTGGTGAATAACTGTTGCAAAGTAAAGAACGTCGAAGATGAGTAGAAAAGAAAAAGAGCAAATTTTGCATTTTATGTATTTACTTATATTGTGATAGCAAAGCTCAACATCCTTGAATTATTAAACTTGACAGAAAATCATGTATGGGCCCCGCAATAAATGAACACTTTGAAACAGATCTTGCTCCTCAAGAAAAGTGTTTAAGAAAATTCAACATCTTGATTCTTCCTAAAATCTTCTAAAACTAATGTGAGTCTGGAATCACAATATCTGAAAGCCTTGTCCAGATATGGCTCCACCGAAATCTCCTTTGAAGATTAAATTTAGAATTGATACTCGTCTCACTGATTTACGATGACCTATTGAAGATTCAGATAAGGTTCAGAACTTCATTTGAGGATTTAGAACTTCAAAAGAGGACAGTCGTACAACTCATAGTACTCTGTATGTTCTATGTGTGTATTTGGCATTTTATATCCAGAAATAAGTTTGGAACTGAAGTGGGAACACATGAAATGAGGCGAAAAGGTGATAGATGAGTCAAGTCAAGGATTGTTTTTGCCTCAAATGTCTATGAAATGATTTGATTCGGACGAAATCTCATCAGATGCTAGAATTTACACTGGCACTGGATTCTATGAAGGGATCTTACACTATTCTTTTAAATAAGAAGGTTGAGTCTTATCTTCCGAGTTTTTCTTTATGAACTATATCTTATGTTCTGAATAAGATGTAATGCATTTAGAAGATGTGCATGACGAAATTCGATGTTCTGATTTTCTACTTTCTGGAATGGTTCAGTCTAAATGGAGGAAGAAATATGAATCCGAGAGCACCCTCCATTTTTCTAGATGTAAACTCTTTCTGTCTTTTCTTGCTGCATTGGTGGGCAAATGAATATATGATTTGTTTGGAAATTTTTTCAAATGGATTTACTCTGCATCACTTACTCTTTGGAAACCTTCCCATGTATCACAGTGTTGGGATTCCCCAGTTGCCGCCTAAGATGTTCATCTTTTGTTTTTGACGTAGAGTACAAAAATTATAGCTCGCTGTCTTCTCTAATCATTATATTTCATTAAAAAATATATATATGTAAGAGAATTCCATGATTAACACCATTTTGGAGAAAATAGCGAAGTTTAAGATATTTTCACTGAAAATGTGGAAGTTGAGAACCGAAAACAATGCCCCGCAGCAGATATTCGAGGCAAAAAGAATCGTCGAGTCTAAGTGTAAGAATTTATTTATTTCACTTCCAAGCAAGCTCCCACTTCATAATCACAATACTGAATGAATCCGTCATCATGTTTCTATTGCGTCCCGGCTGTACCTATGAACCTATTTGATGGTTCTGGAAGGCAGCAAAGTGGGGCCGGTCTCGACTCGAGCGGGATAGAAGAGTCCTGAAGAGATGCTCGGACAAGCATCCTGTCCGCTTTGACTTCGAGGACAAAGCACGAAGCTGCGCCCACGGGACGAGCTGTTCATGGGATGGGTCCCTGAGATCCTCTAACTGTTGAAAATTGAGTGCCAGGCTGCAACGCCCCAGTTTCGGCTCGCCCTCGTGCAATGCTGTAATACATCTCGGGTGTAAACTGTCCATGTACTCAACCTCGTAGCTTCAAGCTGATTGCTTCGTTCGCATTAAAACATCACGTAAATGATGAATATGCTCATTCACAGGTTACCTCAGGTTTCACCCTAAATCAAGAGAAAAAACTGCTCATGTCCCGATGAACGTCCTCAAGGTGTTAGTTACGATTATTCGAAAGTTGCACGAGCAATTCTCAATCTGAAGGTCATTCATCTGTTCAGTCCTGAAGAGATGTTCAAGGGTCCCATAAATGTATTAAGTTGTATAAGAATTCTCTAAGTTGTTTTCCTAAGCTAGATCTAGCTTCAAAAAAACTTTAGAACCACAGCTTTGTTTCAATCACTTGCTATCAGTCTGCTCGCTTTAATTTCGAATCTGAAGTTTGAAAGACCTGGAAAATAATGTGTCCTGTAAGATTGATGATTCCAATGAAGGCCCATGTGGCGACTGCCGTGGCGACAGAGCTGCGGGGCCAGGAACGACCGAGCAGTGCATGGAATGTGTTCTGACCGGCAGACAGAACACGCAACCCGAATGAGAAATATCGGATCCCAGTGGAATTCGAGGGACTTCCTCCCACTTTCTGGGGTGACGCTCACAGAGGACCCTCTAGGAGAGCCCTCCCTTATGGAGCAGGCCGTCATAGAATCACAAGTGGGCAACTTGCCAACTTGCATCAGACAAGATACAAAGTTGACGCCTGCACCATCTGAAGGACCTCATCGCAGCATTCTGTCGTGCGACTTGCCCTGTGCGGTTTTCCAGGCACTGAACGGGAGAAGCATTCGTCAGAAGAGTAGTGTAAAGAACATGGACAGCAACTTGGTACCAGCCACATCTGCGTCGAAGCCAACCGCGAACTCCATGCAAAAGTCGCAAAACGGGAAGACGAGTCACAGGCCACGAAGCCGCGAGGTGCTCGGTTCTGTCTCGGGACACCGAATCAGAACTTTCCCTTACATGGTGTCCATGAATTCTCCTTTCTCCTTGCAGCCCGATGTGGATTTTGACTTCGTACCACAGCTTTGTTTCAATCACTTGCTATCATTCTGTTAGCTTGAATTTCGAATCTGCACCTAAAATTTGACGCCGAAGAAGTTAAAAAACAAGTAATACTATTGAGCAATTTACTAGAAAGTGTATTTCAGGCACGAGACAAGCAGCTCTTCACGAGCACGAGGATACATCAATGAGAAGAACCAGTTTATCTATTATATTAAAAATTGCGGACTCTGCTGTATAATAATTTGTGTTAGACAACCTGGTTTATTGGTGATTCGGTTAAGGGATAGATTTAATAGAATCTATTGAAGTGTTACTACCATCACTTGAGGCTGCAAGCTCTTCGACAGCCTTGCATTTTGCACAAAATTGTATTCTGAGAATGATTCCATCCGGAAGACTGAATGCCTGACAAGCGGTCTTCACTGACGTTGACTCTGTGATACTAGAGTGACATGGCCGAGATGTGGGTGAAATTAAGTGCGGACCCACTTCATGGATTACTGTTGACCATAATGGACAGAAATCAAAAGATCGGGTAACACCTCGAGACTCAATGCAAATTGACAATCCAGGTGTGTGACATCAAAGTCTTTCTGCCTGAAAGTCGCAGTGGGTGCTCCATTATTCTGTACCTAACAGTGAATAGATGACTCTCGCATACACGCCAACCCCATGGCTTATATTATTCCATCGCACGTTGCTTGCCCAAGTTGAAGAAGACCTGATGCTTATCCCATGCAGCTTTCACTCAGGAGATGCGAGGAGAAAAATCGCCACTGGCATTCTGGGAGATCCAATGTCAGACGGTGGAACCACTGGTTCTCCCTTGTTATTTAACTGTCTAGCGATTTGAGGAGTTTCGGATTCTGGGTCAAAGCTAAAATATGGTCTATTGTAGGAGGGCACGTCCGGATATTCCCAGAACTCAGATCAGCCTCAGCATGTTGAACGTACACAAAGGGATACTTCTATGTGCTTGCCAGCGGAGTATGGATGAAGTGATCGTGTGTGCTTTGTTGTTGTGCGCAAACCACAATGGGCCTCTAGAAGATCGATAAATGCGCATCTTTATAAAGTCTAGTAGATCTAGTAACTAGTAGTCTAGTAACGTCTTAACGAACTTTTCTACATACATCTACGAAGTTAAAGTAAAATATATGTTATTCACATGATTTAAAGTTAGAGAGTTCAATTCAAAACCTGGATCTCGTTGGAGACATTTTTTTAGATGCTTGACAAGCTTATTTAGATGACTATCTGGAAAAGTATTTTGAACTAAATTTGAGAAAAAAATTCATAAAACGTAAGTTTCATGCGATGGTTCTGTGCATGGAGCAAAGTAGATTTGGCCAGGTGATAATGAACTTACCCGAGGATTTTCACAAATCTCCCTCGACGATGATCATGATCCTATTTATCTTGGTTGCCAGCTATAATACAGAGAATCAGAACACGTGAAACGAAGTGCAACACGAACAAAAGAAACAGTTCAATCGAGCTGCCTGTGCTCTTGTGCCTTACGAGCAGTAGTTGTTACTGGAAGCTCTGTCAGACAAATATCTCTTCATTTCCATCTAGAGGTAAACATCCTCGTCTCGAGTCTACCATCGTCCCTTGGGGTTTACGACGGAACCGACATCGAAGGTTTTGCAATCTAGTTTTTAAATCAAAACTCGTGATCCTCCCAGGCCCTTAAACGCAACAGGAAGTAGTTAGTTGGAATTGCAACAAGATGTATTCAGATGAGGAACGTGATTCCAAAGTCACATTGCTCGACGACTTGCTACAAAGACGAGGTTGACTGAAGGCAGTGGTTAGATTGTGTCGACTCGTGATATATATAAAATTGATCATTGACGTATATATATTGTGAAGGCAAATCAATTCGATGGTTAGTGCTTACGTCAACTGCACACTTTCTTGATGGTCTCCTTCTTCATCGAGGGACCGGAAGCCCTCCCTCGCGACTATGGAACTGGCAGGCAATAGATACGAAGCAATAAATAAGCATAAAACTCTGGACAGAAGCTTGATACGACAAGGATTTTATGTAGATGACATGTACAAAAGTCGAGCACGATTCTAGTTTAGACCTTTCACAAGACAGGACGCTGTAAAGTTAATCCCAATAGTTCCAGAGTAGAAGGCGAAGTGAATTTCTCTTGTCGAACCTAATTAACACTTCAAAGCTCTATACAATGTCCAAGCATGTCGAAGCCCTTTTCATCATGTCACGTCTCTCGATCACGGCCGGAGGGTTCCACTTCGACTGCTGCAGTAATTCCATCCGACTACCATGCAAGTTACTTTATCCCGAATCTAATACACTAAACCTGTCAGTGAATTTTTTGCATCGATTACGACAATCACAGCATTCAATACTGCTGGAGTTCTAATGGACGTCCAGCAGCTCTTCCTGCAGCAGCAATTCTTTGTGCATTGAATATCCTCAAGTCTTCTAATTCTCTGATTTTGGACACCTCCTCGTAAACTTTGTCACCGAGTTGCGTTATGGAACCGGACCAAGTGCCTTCAGGCTGGCAAACCTGAAAGTGATCAGCATCTCGAACCGAGAAATATATGTCCATATCATGTCTAGCAGATGCTTCCGGGACGACCATCGTCCTGTCGAAACCCCTCTGCACGGGACAACGCAAAAGTCAAAACTTCACGCACATGATCCTTCGTTTCTCTACTCGAATCGGTGACTGCGGCGATGAAGAGCAACTCTGATTTGAATAAATCTAAGCATTGTCCATATTTCTACGTGCAGGGTTGGGGCAGTCTCCGACACAAGCTTCCAATCTCGACGCTCTCGCTGGAGCTGTCATCCACGGATCCGTCGATTTCTGGAACTGGAAGGTGTGACAGCCATACCTGGTTGGTTTTACTCGTTGGAACGATGCCGTAAGTTTTGAATCGTGGATGGTTCAGATTGTCGCCAATGCCGGACCGATAAGTGCTGAATTCTGAGTTGATTCTGGCCATATCAGTACCGAGAACGCTCATCAGAGTGAGCATCTGATTGCGTGATTCTTCGGGGATTTGCTGTGCCAAGTCCTCGATGGCTTGCGATCCATTGTGAGGTGTGGCGTAGAAGAACACAGCTTTCAGATTGCTGAGAAAATTCTGCAGTTTTTCTCTCTCGGCGTCTTCGGCGTTCTTGTTGGGAATTTTACTCTCCACTTGCATGACGAGATTCTTAATAATGATCCCTCCGAGGTCGTGGCCGACCAGAAAGACGGGGACGTCTTTGTCCTCCACCGCCTTCGATCCTCGAATTAAGCCAGGGCTCAGAATGAGCTCATGGATTAAACTCTCGGCGAGAAGGTACTTGTCGGTCCCGGCCGTCCCGATGTCTGGATGCACGCTCGTCCGTCCCTCGTACGAGACCGCGAGCACACGAATTCTGAAAGGGCGAGCAGGACGATTCGCCCCCGTTTGCAAAAATTCCGGAAGCATCGTCACGGGCCAGCATTCGAGAGTATTTCGCTTCGTCCACGTGCTCCAGAAAGCGTGGCCCATGTCCGTCTCCTGAATCAAAAGGCCGTGGAAGAACACGATCACGGCCTCCGGATCATCCTCGTGCTGGAGCTCGTACACGTACTCGCCCAATCTCTGTAGACATGGACAACAGACCACATTTCAACGTCGAGCAGCAGCAGCAGGAATTCTTCTCAAACCAAAGATTTGAGATCACGGTGGCTCATAATCGGTTGCAGATCGCCATCACCTTAAATTTCTTCGTTTGTTCTCCCATCGGGTCGGCCTCGGGTGGAGGTTCCATCGTGGATAGAAGCTCGGCTCCCTCCCAGCAGCAGCAGCAACCGCCGATTCGAGCACAAATCCTCGAGTGCTCGTCGATCTCGTAGGCGGTCGATCTACCGACGTCGAGGCACAGTGCCTATATTTTTCGAGCAGCGATCGATCCGGCCTACGAACAGAAATACCACATCGCCCGGGCTGCATTCACAATGCCGATGACTTGCGCTCTATCGTCTTATGCTTTCGACATCAGAGTCCTTTCTCGGGATGCTCCACAGAACCAAAGTTCCTTCTTCCATGGCGTTGACTCTCGATGGGCTACTACTCTGTCACTGCTCAGATCGCTGGATGGCAAATTTTCTTTGTGTGGCTCCATGCTGAAATTCTCGACGTGCTCGTGGCACATCGGCTTCATTTCCATGCCATTTTTGCGAATGCTCGATCGAGCCCACAGCCATCTGCGCGAGTACCTGAGCCTCCCCGCTTCCATGCGCATGGAAAGAAACTGATATGGGATGAAGGTTTTGCTGCATTGAAGGAATCGGTGGTGACCATGTTTCATTGCAGATCATAAGATTGAAAATTGTTATTGGTCGAAAACAATGATTTGGTATTGGATGTATTTCCATGTGAACAAGATTAAGAGATTGAGAACTCTTTGCTGAACAACTGTTGCAAAATGAAAATCATCAAAGATGAGTAGAGAGAAAAATAGCAAATTTTGCATTTTATGTATATGGTGATAGCAAAGCTCAACATCCTTGAATTATTAAACTTGACAGAAAATCATGTATGGGCCCCGCAATTAATTAACCCACATAAATGAACATTTTCGAACAGATCTTGTTCCTCAACAAAAGTGTTTAAGAAAATTCAGCATCTTGATTCTTCCCAAAATCTTCTAAAACTAATGTGAGTCTGGAATCATAATATCTGAAAGCCTTGTCCAGATATGGCTCCACCGAAATCTCCTTTGAAGATTAATATAGAAGTGATACTCGTCTCACTGATTTACGATGACCTATTGAAAATTCAGATAAGGTTCAGAACTTCATTTGAGGATTTAGAACTTCAAAAGAGGACAGTCGTACTACTCATAGTACTCTGTATGTACTATGTGAATATTTGGCATTTTACATCCAGAAATAAGATTGGAACTGAAGTGGGAACAGATGAAATGAGACGAAAAGGTGATAGATGAGTCAAGTCAACGATTTTTTTTGCCTCAAATGTCTATGAGATGACTTGATTCGGACGAAAACTCATCAGATGCTAGAATTTACACTCGCACTGGATTCTATGAAAGGGATCTTACACTATTCTTTCAAATAAGAAGGTTGTGGCTTATCTTCCGAGTTTTTATATTATGAATTATATCTCATGTTCTGAATAAGATGTAATTCATTTACAAGATGTGCATGACGAAACCCGATGTTCTGATTTTCTACTTTCTGGAATGGTTCAGTCTAAATGCAGGAAGAAATATGAATCCGAGAGCATCCATTTGAGCACCCTCCATTTTTCTAGATGTGAACTCGTCCTGTCTTTTCTTGCTGCAGTCGGTGGGCAAATGAAAATATGATTTGTTTGGAAATTTTTTCACATGGATTTACTATGCATCACTTACTCTTTGGAAACCTTCCCATGTATCACAGCGTTGGGATTCCCCAGTTGCCGCCTAAGATGTTCATTTTTTGTTTTTGACGTACAGTACAATGATTTGAACTCTATGTCTTCTCTAATCATTATATTTCATTACATTTCATTAATGCAAATATAAATTTGAAAGAATCCCATGATTGACACCACTTTGGAGAAAAGAGCGAAGTGAAGATATTTTCAGTGACAATGTAGAAATTGAGAACCAAAAACAATGCCCAGCAGCAGACATTCGAGGCAAAAAAAATTCGTTTGAGTCTTAGTGGAAGAATTTATTTATTTCACTTCCAAGCGAGCTCCCACTTCATAATCACAATACTTAATAAATCCGTCAATATGTTTCTATTGCTTCCTGCCTGTACCTTCGAAACTATTTTGATGGTTCTGGAAGGCAGCGAGTGGGGCCGATCTCGACTCGAGCGGGATAGAAGAGGCCTGGAGAGATGCTCGGACAAGCTTCCCGTCCGCTTTGACTTCGAGGACAAAGTACGAAGCCGCGCCCTCGGGACGAGCTGTTCATGGGATCATGTCCCTGAGCTGAATATTATATCCAGCATACTGTTGTCCCACGTGGAGTGAACTCTTCGACTGGACACACAACTCCATCATGCCATCACACATTCACATGCTTCCCAGGCTTGCCTTCTACGATCGCCCCTTTAGAGGTGCGACCTGCTTCTGAGGTGGAAATCATCGGATGATACAACTTTGAGGAATGTGCAAAGCTGTAGGAGACATCCAGCCTCAACTTCCACTACTGACATCCACATTCGATTCGCTGACTCTTGACCCACTATGAAACTCTCCACAGTGAATCAGAGAGTCAGCGAATCGAATGCTGTGTGCAAAGTTTGGAAGAGTTGGGGAGGCTGGACTTGCGGAGATCCTCTACACTGTTGAAACTAGAGTGCCAGGCTGCAACGCCCCAGTTTCGGATCGCCCTCGTGCAATGCTGTGATACATCACGGGTGTCAACTGTCCATGTACTCAACTTCGAAGCTTCAAGCTGACTGCTTCGTTCGCATTAAACATCACGTAAATGTTGAATATGCTCATTCACAGTTTACCTCAGGTTTCACTGTAAATCAAGAGAAAAAATTGCTCATGTCCCGATGAACGGCCTCAATGTGTTAGTTACGATTATTCGAAAGTTGCACGAGCATTTCTCAATCTGAAGGCCATTCATCTGTTCAGTCCTGAAGAGATGTTCAAGGCTGTCATTTAACAAAATCAGATAAATTCCCTAATTTGTATTAGAATCCGGTTCCTAAGCTAGATCAAGCTTCAAAAAGAGTTTAGAACCACAGCTTTGTTTCAATCACTTGCTATCAGTCTGTTAGCTTGAATTTCGAATCTGAGTACCTAAAGTTTGACACCGAAGAAGTTAAAAAACAAGTAATACAAGTAATGCTATTGAGCAATTTACTAGCACGTGTAATTCAGGCACGAGACAAGCAGCTCTTCACGAGCACGAGGATACATCAATGAGAACAACCAGTTTATCTATTATGTTAAAAATTGTGGACTCTGCTGTATAATAATTTGTGTTAGACAACGTGGTATATTGGTGATTTGGTCAAGGAATAGATTTAATAGAATCTATTGAAGTGTGTCATGTAGTTACGAGTCGGCTCACGAAGTTCAGACACTTACTATATTTAGCCGTAAAGTTAGGGTTCCGGTCACGAGGGGTATACAGTCGGGGACGGCTCGAAGAACGTCAGTTCTTCGAGTCGAGCCTGGAAGCGTAGAGTGACTTTCCCCTTTGCGTCGACCTAGATTCTCCGAGTGTGGAGTGGGTTGGGCTTGACTCATGTTTGTGACGGTGACGGTTTGTTGCCAGTAGGGTAATTGACCGACGGGAATTCCAGTGGGGAATTCCCGTACATTTCACTCGAAGAACTCGCTGTAAAACAGCAAAAAGAATCGTTGCTGGTGGTGTTGCAGAATTTAGCCTCTTGTCCTGGGATTAGTGATTTCAATTTTGCTTGTGGACTCCGGTAGTATCGACTGGAGATTTGAAGTAGGTTGATCGACTGAGAGCGTTGATCTTGGGTGACGGTCTGGGGCCGTCAGTGACAGGAATACTGAGAATATTGTTGGATTTCGGTCGATAATCTTCGACGGGAAGAGGGAAAATTCAGTTTGAAGCTTCATTTCAGTACGTTCGTTCGGTTCGCGGAGTAAACGAAGTAATCTGTCACAGCAGCAGGGGAGGGAGATGAGGTTGCCGGTCGGATGATGAGTAAGCAGGAATGTTGGAGCGAGGTGTGGATAGGCGTTGGTGTAGCGAACGTTAGTTAGAGATCCATCGATTCGTTAGGTTGGACAGGGCGGGATTCGAATTCGCGCCCCGAACCAACGGCACGGTGGAGCTCTCCTATAAGAAGGCTTGGGCCTGTGGAATTTGTTGCTGTGCAGGGCCTCTGGGCAGACAGGAGACCTCCGGAGTCGACTCGAGAGAGGAAGGGGGAATGCAGGCCTCGTGAAATTTTGCTGCTGCAGTTCGGAATATCGCTAATTTACTGGCCGATTGATTCGACTGGATTGCATTGCCGTCCTGTCGAGAGCTACAATTTCGGTCTACACGTCGAGGGAAGAAAGGGCGTTTCTTATGTTCTGCGTTTTGCCCCTCGTCCGTATCAGCTTTGCGATCCTCTTTCCCTGCCAGTTCCTCCCCCTTGTCGCCACATTCTGTGAAAACTGACGATGAACTTTCACGCTCTGGACCTTTTTTCCGCTGCCCTGCTTTCTTGAGCTCCTTTATCGGTTGGGGCAGAATTGTGCGCGGAGTCGGATTATGGGCAGCAGAGTTGTAGAGTTCTACCCTAATGTGCTCGGCTAGTTTTACGAGCGCAGATGTTCACTGAACATTTGTGTCTGAAAAACTTCCCGGCCGTCTTTGAGAAGCTCGAGTTCCTGACGAAGGGGCGGAAAACTTCCCTCACCTTCCTACGAAGAAGAGGTGTCACTGCCCAGGAGCACAACCAAGCTTAGTCGCCCTTTCGAACGTTTCTCTTCTCCGAAATGAACACGAATATCTAAGTTTTGAAACCGAGCAAAGCGATTTTCCGAGAAGTTTTACAGGTGCCGGCATTGTTTCAGTGCGAGGGCGAAGCACAGGTTAATTGAGGATTTTATCAAAATTGGCGAAATTTTACAGACGAAATTCAGATGAACCTGAGGATTCGGTGACAACAACTCAATTTTTTCTAGCTTTATGTGGGAGAGCTGACTCGGTCGTTAGGGAGGATTACCTCGCCCAAAGGACGGTAATATCGAAACAAGATTTGTGACGAGGTTCGGGTCGCACTTGAATTTCCGAGTCGTCTCTGAAATTTTGTCAACTTCGAAGACTTTCGTGGACACCAACAGTACATAGGTCTGGTGGATTTGCTTTGAGGGTTATAGCTGTGGAGCCCAAAACTGATCGCAGAACCACGCGGAGGTGGATCCGTCGCCATAGGGTGTTGCATTCCCTTTATTTGGTTGACAGGTTACTTCGGTCCCACAGAAGTAGACGTTCCGTGACATCGTGACTCTCCAGTTTGGATTCTTGGAAGCACGTAAGCGGATTGGGAATTCTCAGAGGAACTGTAGTCTTTCGGTTCATTATGCGAAAAGAGGATTATGTGTGACTTAGTTGGCATAATACCATACTGAAATAGTCCAATAGCTGTAGCCTCTGTTTTTGGAGATCTGCTAGGTGAAGTTTTTGGAGATCTGCTAGGTGAAGTTGGCCTATGCAGGTCTTTTGATTACAATCAGATTTGTGATAAAATACAGCAGTGCTAAGTTTGCTGTAGAAAATTTCAAATTCACTAGTTCAAGTGAATTTGTTTATGCCAAGTTCTTTAAAGCTATTAAAACCTTTTAATAGTTTTATAGTTAAACAGTTTTCAGTTTTCCCTTCAGATTTAGTTTACAGATCCTCTGTAAAAACAAATATCCTTGTACACAGTGAAGTGTTAACTATAAAGGGAAAATGCCGCTTGGAGAAAAAGCGGATGACAGTGATATACAAGAAATCCAGACAGTGGAAGTCGTCAGTAGCGAGGAACGTTATCAGGAGCAAGAGGTGACGGTGTAGCCTCAAGTAGAAGAGAATCCGGTAAACACTGTTGTGGCAGAAGAAAAAGATTCCGCGTTAGATTGGGACGAGGCACTAGCCGTAGAGAAACTTCTAGAGGAATCCGGCCTAGAGTATAGGGTATGTGAGGATGAGTTACTAGACCTTCCACAGGATATTGCTGACCATTTGAGAGATGTTCAGTATGTTCAAGATTGTCTTTCAGAAGAAATTCTTGTACTAGAGAAATTTCTTGATAGTCTCCCAAAGGATTGATAGCAAATACTTGTAGCGTTTAGATAGGAGTTCCTGAAGGGATCGGGAGTTTGCACCCGGTTTTTCTACCTGTGACGTGATGTTTTGAAAGCATTGTAAATATATATATGACGTAGTCAATATATTGAGCTTTCAGTGTGTAGTGTGTTTGTTGAGGGGCAGTGTGACCCCTGTGTGAAGGAGAAAAAAAAAAGAAAAAAAAAAAGAAAAAAAAGTTTTCAAACAATTTTTGTTTGCAATTTGGTGGAAGAGGGCATCATAGGCACTGGAGGCCCACGTAAATGGAGGACGATGGAGATCGAATCGGGATCGCGAAGCGATGCGATGTCCCGTGTGTGTTGTCTTGTTTTGTGCTGTGTTTCCTTTAGACTGGAGAGTCGTTGCTAGCTGGTTGCTTGTGTTTGGATCCTCTCCAGTCTTGCTTCCTGGTGCGCGCCCGTGTAGGGGTGACGCTGATTTCCGGAGTAGTTTTACTCCTGTGTGCTGGCGATAGGGGGCTGGACTTGATCACCGGCCGGTCTATATATGTTTCTCTCACGGTGAGACTGGAGTGATGACCAGTAGACCGTGAGAGTCTTCTTGCTGTGATGACAGGTTAGGTTGCCCATACACCTTGGCTAGTAGGGCTAGAGTAGCTCAGTGCAGCACGGCATCAGAGGCGGATTGGGGTATTGGGTGGAGATCTGGCAGTGGTGCCAGTTGAAGTCTCGCCATCACGGAGCAGTCTAGTGGTCCTGTTGAGGACCGCGGTGGATTTACGCGGAGTGGGTTGAGGTATCGGCTACCTTCACCTATTTTGCCAGTTGTTGCGGAGCAGGACCAGAGTGTTGCAGACACAGAGTCTTTGGTGGTGATATCGTCTAGTGTTCCCACCCCATTGATTTGGGACATGGACGGGATGTACGGGGCCGCGAAGGGCCCTCGACGTTACTCTGGTGCAGTGGGCACCATCGAGCTTGATGATTTTATTCAGGAGTTCGACACGTGGTGTGATATGCAGTTTCTACGTAACCCCACGTTGTTTACACACTTCTTTGCATGGAAGGGGTTATTCCAGCATTTGGAGGGGCCTCCCATGGACGATTATCATGAGTTTGGGAGAGAGTATGCTGCAGAGATTGATGCATGGAGACGGCATTGGTCTCCGAACTACTCATCCATTACCCAGGGTGGTGGGGGTATCAGTGGAGGTGTGAGTATCGGCATCAGTGGAGGTGCGAGTAGTAGCATCAGCGAGGGTACCAGTGGAGCAGTTGGCGCAACTGGTACTAGTACCAGCAGCGGTACTGTTAGCATTGCCGGTGGCAGCACGAGGGGAGATGCTAGTGGCGTACCTTCGTTTAGCCCCATTCCTGAGTTCTTCCAGAGATTGAGGAAGAATTATCAGGGGGTGAAAACGGAGAAGTTGAGGAGCCTCCAGGAGTTTGAGCGGAAGACTGATGAGAGTCTTCGTGAGGCATACACTCGTATGCGACGGCTCATCTCAGTTACTCACGGTGTGACTGAGGCACAGGCTGTCCAGTACTGGTATCGGATCCTTGACAGAGAATTGCGGAGGAGAGTGCGTGATGCTACTCTCATGAGCGACTCATCACCCACATTAGCCCATGTGTTTGCTCTTTCTGAGAAGATTGAGCTTAACATGGTGGAGGAGAGGGTGGTGACGTCTACATTTGCGAGGGACACGACCACTACCTCGCGTATCCCACATAGCCCAGCACTGTCTCGCCCCATAAGTGGGAGTCGTGGAGGTCATACACGACATCCTTCAGGTCACAGAGAGCCTAGTGCGCGGCCACCACTGCCTTCATTTTCGGGTCAACCACAGGGACCGTCATGTTGGACATGCGGAGGTAGCCATATGAGGAAGGATTGTCCCTAGGAGCGAGAGGGACAAACTCCACATGCTAGGCCACAGCCGGCACAGGTGACCTGTGATCATTGTCATCGACCGGGTCACCCTCGAGAGCGTTGCTTTGACCTTCATCCTGAGTTGAGATCTGGAGGTAGAGGTCGTGGAGGTGATGCTCCACGAGGCCGAGGTGGTCGAGGTGGCAGAGGCGGTAGAGGTGGTAGAGGTACTGGAACCATTGAGCGTACTGCAGCGAGTGCTACTTCCGCCACAGAGAGCGCTATGGCTGCTCGGATTGAGCAGTTGGAGCAGAGGCTTACTGCTATGGCTGGTCTGGGGGAGAGCACTTCCACATCTTACGAGGGAGAGGATTTCTCCTATTTGGCCAGTGCAGCACAGGTTGAGGCATCAGTTGCAGTAACCAGAGGTGGTGCTCGCACTTCAGAGCCACGTGGTGCGACTGTGGAGTTGGACCCTCAGAGGGGTGAGGGTGGACGTCAGTCTAGACTTCCCCAGTCCTTTTTGTTGTCAGAGATGGGTAGCAGTTCATCTATGAGACCTGCACCGCCTAGTGACACTAGAGTGAGAACTGAGGTTCTTACATCATCTGTGGTGGACGCAGACGTGCCATCTAGTGCAGTGATGCGGATGGTCATTTCAGTCTTGCGATCTCCATTGTTTTCAGCCACAGAGTTGATAGACTCTGGTATTGATTTGGCTCGAGTATTTCGGGTGGCAGCCACGTCGTGTGAGCGTGGGAGAGTCGCTGCTACGAGTGCCGAGATACGTGAGGATACAGTTGAGGACCCATCCTCAACGTCTACATTGTTCGAGGAGACGACTTGGCAGGCCGCAGCGGCGAGGATGGAGTCCTTACCAGCTCGCCCAGCCATTGATCGCGAGAGTATTGTCCCTGGTGTATGTATGGTGGACAACCGAAGTGGTCTATTTCGGTTAGTGAGTTCTACTGGATAGGTGTATGTCCCAGCCAGAGTTTTGTTGGATTCTGGTGCACAGCCCTTGATTTTGGGCAAGGCTGCATGCATTAGTTTGGGCATTCGGAGGTCCGAGTTGGAACCTTGCCCATTCCAGATCCAGACATCCCTTGGTGGTGCCAGCAATAGGTCTTACTTTATGACCAAGGAGAGCATAGCGGTGCAGTTGAGGCATGATCACCCTCATGATAGCTCGCAGTTTGAAGTTCGTGCTGTGGTTACATCAGCAGAGTCATATGATGTGCTTGTTGGTGGAGTGGTGTTATACCCGATGGGCTTCCGGATGGACTATTGGACGGAGACTGCCGCATATCGTCCTGGTTGGCAGTCCGGAGATGGACGTTTGAGCGAGCTGCCAGTGAGATTTATTTCTCGGGATCGACCTCTTGGATCTTCGTCAGCGGTCTTGGCATCTGTAGAAGGTTTTAGCGGAGTGCTTACCTGGCCCGATGACTTGTTGGAGGGGAACATGTCTGCCGACGATACCTCAGTCTACAAGGATGTGGAGGAGGTTGTGAGTTTCACAGCGGCGGTGACTTCACCCTTAGATGTTCCACTGTGGAGTTCGTGCTAGGCACTACAGTTGGAAGCTGATAGGTTGGCAAAAAAGGCTTGGAGTGAAGCCTCTTTACCAGTAGAGCCAGAGAGGGCTTCAGCTGATCGGCTAGTTGGTGGTTCTAGCGCATTGTCTCCATTGGTTACTACACCTATTGCATGGGAGTATTCCTCAGAGGGCGTTTGTTTGCTGGATCTTTTTGGTGGGATCAGCACCGGTTTGGCTGCGGTGTTGCAGTCAGGTATTCCCGTACGGAGATACTTGTATGTGGAGAAGGACGAGACTGCACGTCGAGTCTCTTCACGACATGTTGCACAGTTGATGCGGCGTTTTCCTTCGTTGTTGCCGCGATCAGCTGTCCGAGGATTCCAGAAGGCGTTGCCTTCAGACATTTCGTTGCTGGGGGCGCCAGACCTTGACCGCGTTGGCCATATTGATATGGTGATTGCGGGCTGGCCATGTCAGGGACACACACGCGCTGGACATGGGACAGGGTTGCATGATCCCAGATCTCGGATGTTTTGGGAGATGATGCGAGTGTTACGTCATCTCCAAGTGCAGCAGACATGTTCTCCAGCATACATTCTGGAGAACGTACCATTGTTGGGTGACACTCGGGCCCAGTTGATGGCGAGTGTCCATCAAGTCCGAGCATGGATTGGATCAGCAGTACTGGATGCTGCGAGGGTTGGATCACGAGCGCATCGTGCACGTTTGTGGTGGACCAACCTTTTGCCACGTGAGATATTGCGTCATGCCTATGATTCGGTGAAGCGTGATACTACACTCACCGTTGACAGTATCTTGGATGTTTCCCGGCACTCTCAAGTAGTGAGAGTTGCTGACAGGTCACCTATGGCATTGGTGAACCGCGTAGGTCAGCCTCGGATGGCTTTACTTACATTTGTCAGTTATCCGGCATCACATGCATATCGTGATGGGGGACCTGGACTACTATGGGACAGTACCCTACATCAGTTGGTGGAGCCCAACGCTGATGAGAGAGAGCGTGCGATGGGGTTTCTTACTGGTGTGACCGCGGCTTCTTCAGTTTCAGAGGCGTTGCGTCGTCAGGTTTTGGGTCATGCTATGGACCTGAACTGCTTGACGTGGATTGTGAGCTTGGGTTTGGCCGAGCAACGCCGTTTGCGCGCAGATTTGGTGGTTGTAACACCACTTATTAGCTCATTGCCTACCGGGACGGTAGTAGCAATGGCTGGGGGCGACAGGCGAGATATTCGTTATCCTTGGAGTTTATGGGACGTGACGAAAGGACTTGCCAGAGTTGCAGCCCATGCAGTTGGAGAGGATTCTCACGTGGAGGTGGCTACGAAGGAGGGTACAGAGAACCCTTCTTTGCAGTGTGTAGCGTAGCAACCATTGACAGTGTCGCCTCCCTCTAGTGTGCCTATGGAGGAGGAATGGGAGCCATTGATTGGTTCCCAGATCACAGGAGGAGAGAGGCGACGATTGACACAATTCCTACGAGACTATAGGAGTTGTTTTGCTTTCAGTATGAAGGAGTTGGGTGCGTTGATTGGACCCGGTATACGGATAGAATTGGCTAGTGATACGCCAATCTTCCGTCGTCCTTATCGATACAGTGAGATGGAGAGAGATTTGATTCGGAGTAGGCCGTTGGACCTACTGGAGGCTGGACTAGTGGAGTTATCGCATGGTGAGTATGCGTCAGCCACTGTCATGCCGGTGAAGAAGGATGTACATGGCAACTACACGGATAGGCGCATGTGTGGAGACTACCGTCCTATCAATCGGCAGACGAAGTCCGATAAGTATGCCATGCCTACACCTGAGGAGATCTTCGATGTGGTGGGACATGCGAGGATTTTTAGTACTTTGGATCTTCGGGCAGGATACCATCAGTTGCCAATTCGGGGGGAGGACAAAACCAAGACAGCGTTTTGGGGCGTCAACTCCCACGGCAAGGATTGTTTGTATCAGTGGCGATTCTTACCCTTTGGGTTGAAGAATGCACCTGCCGAGTTTCAGAGGGTTATGGACAAAATCCTGGCGGGGCTGGATTTTGTCAGATGTTACATTGATGATATCTTGGTGTTTAGTGACACTGTGGAGCAACACCAGATACACTTGCAGATTGTGTTTGAGCGATTGAGGGCTCATGGTTTGAGGTTACATCCTGGGAAGTGTAAGTTCTTCCAGGAGAAGGTTGAGTACTTGGGTCATGTGATATACCCAGGTGGTTTAGGAGTTCAGCAAGCAAAGGTGGAGGCTATTGCACGCATCCCTCGTCCCACGGATGTGAGTAGAGTTCGTGCATTTATGGGTTTAGCGAACTACTACCGGAGGTATGTGAAGGGGTTCAGTGCTATAGCCAAGCCTTTGAACCAGTTGCTGAAGTCAGATCAGGAGTGGCAATGGGGAGATGAGCAGGAGAGAGCTTTTGTTGAGCTCAAGGCCAGGTTGGTGGCCGCTCCCATCTTGAGGAGACCTATCAGAGGTCGTCCATACCAATTGCACACTGATTGGAGTATGTTGGGACTTGGAGCGGTGTTGACGCAGCGTGATGATGAGGGCAAGGAGTTTGTGGTTGCGTATGCTAGTCGTTCGAACAATGCAGCGGAGTCGCGGTATAGTTCGTACGAGGGAGAGTGCTTGGCAGCGGTGTGGGCTGTGGCGCACTTCATGTGTTACTTGTTTGGTACGCAGTTCACCCTTGTTACTGATCATCAACCGCTCAAATGGTTGATGGAGTCCGACAAGCTTACAGGGAAGCTTGCACGGTGGGCTCTCATCTTACAGGAGTACAACTTTCAGGTGGTGCATAGACCTGGAGTTGCGAATCTAGATGCCGATGGTTTGAGTCGAAACCCATGCACTAGCCAGGAGGATTACACTGGAGCTAGATGGCATGGTGAGGTTGACGAGGAGATGGTGCCTGGTTGGCATGCATCTGCCTTCATGTGTTGGTTACGTGGGAACTCCAACAGAGAGGATCATCTGACATCTTACTCTAGTCAGAGAGTAGATGGTCGATCTCCAGATCCTGAGGTTGAGGATGGTGGTGTGGATCAGCGTGATGTACACGATGATGCATTGGTGTTGGAGTTCTTACGGACCAGCATGGTGCCAGGCCCAGTGGGTGCCAAGGAGCGAGATCGTGTTCTCCAACGGGCCAAGAGGTACCGATTGGAGGGATCACATGTTCTCCGAGTATGGCAGGACGTTAGGGTACGAGTAGTACCACATCCAGCCCAGAGAGCACGCATTGTGAGGCATGCTCATGAGGAGTTGGGACATTTTGGAGTGAAGTGTACATACAGCTTACTCCTTGGTCAGTATTGGTGGCGTGGTATGCATACTCAGGTACAGTAGTTGGTATCACGTTGCATGGTTTGTGATCGAGTGAGGGCATCATTCAATGCCCCGACACCAGTGTTACATCCATTACCCATCATGGGGTTGGGTTACCGTTGGAGTTTGGACTTTGCTGGACCACTACCTTTGACAGTACGACATCATCGGTATGTGTTGGTGATGGTGGAGCATTTCTCCAAGTGGATTGAGTTGGTGGCATTACCTGACAAGGCAAGTGAGGGAGTAGCGTATGCTTTTCTTGACAGAGTGCTTAGTCACTATGATGCACCAGCTGAGGTGTTGACCGATCAGGGAACGGAGTTTCAGGGTGAGTTTCAGGTCTTGTGCGACAAGGCACTGATTGATCGTCGGACCACGTCGCGAGATCATCCAGAGGCGGATGGTTTAGCTGAACGTGTTGTACAGACGGTGAAGAGGGCGTTGCGCAAGTATGGCCTGCAGAAAGGTCATCTTGGGGACTGGGATATCCAGTTACCGTGGTTGGCCATGGGATATCGGTTCAGTCGGCAGGCATCCTTGGCTTCCTTCTCACCATATTTTCTATTGTACGGCCGAGATCCAGACTTGCCAACATCGATTCGTCGTGAGTCTAGCGAGGTGGTGAACCTTGATGACCCGAATATGTGGGTGAGAGTATGTTCTCAACGTGCAGAGCTCTTTCGAAGAGTTATGCCTGCAGCGTTTGAGAATCTTGCGATTGCTCAACATAGAGATACGTTGCGGTATGCAACCATTCGGGGAGGAGGTTATCGACCATCAATTCGTAGATTCCATGTGGGAGACTACGTCTATCTACAGCAAACTGCACCGACGACATTGGATGTGACGGCGGGACGCACCATCTTGCGGGTGCGGGAGGTGTTACCTTCTGGAGTTCTCCTGTTGGAGGGTCGTGACGGCGTTGTTTGGAAGGATCATGTGCGCAATTGTGCGCCATGCCACCTCCCAAACGTAGATGGCACTATGGACCCAAGCTTAGCTATAGTACGTGCTAGCTTGAGGTGCATGCTGTGTGGGTCGGCTGTTCAGGCGGCCCGTATGTTGGTGTGTGATAGGTGCTCTAGGGGATGGCACATGTCGTGCCTAACTCCGCCTATCGATGTTATTCCGGCTGGACGATGGGTTTGTCCTCGATGTACTTCATAGGGGTAGATGACTTGATCTTCACATGTTATGAATTGCAGATAGGCGACTAACGATGGGCGACATAGCACCCGGCCTACTGGTTCGCGCACCCACGAAGGTGTATAGCATGTAGTTGTAGATGGGGCTACCTGGGAGTCCGAGGTACCTGACCGCCAGCTAGGGGGGCGAGTTGTGACATTTGAGTGTGTACTCTCTCGCGCCTTATATGTGTGTATGTGTGTGCGTATGTGTATGTGAGTAGCATGTCAGCGATGTAGAGTGTATGGCGATATGTATTCGCACGACAGCTGTCATGTAGTTGCGAGTCGGCTCACGAAGTTCAGACACTTACTATATTTAGCCGTAAAGTTAGGGTTCCGGTCACGAGGGGTATACAGTCGGGGACGGCTCGAAGAACGTCAGTTCTTCGAGTCGAGCCTGGAAGCGTTGGGAGCGTAGAGTGACTTTCCCCTTTGCGTCGACCTGGATTCTCCAAGTGTGGAGTGGGTTGGGCTTGACTCATGTTTGTGACGGTGACGGTTTGTTGCCAGTAGGGTAATTGACCGACGGGAATTCCAGTGGGGAATTCCCGTCCATTTCAGTTGTGACATTTGAGTGTGTACTCTCTCGCGCCTTATATGTGTGTATGTGTGTGCGTATGTGTATGTGAGTAGCATGTCAGCGATGTAGAGTGTATGGCGATATGTATTCGCACGACAAGTGTTACGACCATAACTTGAGGCTGCAAATTCTTCGACAGCCTTGCATTTTACAAAAAATTGTATTTTGAGAATGATTCCATCCGGAAGACTGAATACCTGACAAGCGGTCCTCACTGACGTTTACTGTGTGATACTTGAATGACATGGCCGAGATGTGTGCGAAATTAAGCGCGGACCCAATTCATGGATTACTGTTAACCATAATGGACAGAAATCAAAAGACCGGGTAACACCTCGAGACTCAATGCAAATTGACAATCCAGGTGTGTGACATCAAAGTCTTTCTGCCTGAAAGTCGCAGTGGGTGCTCCATTGTACTGTACCTAACAGTGAACAGATGATTCTCGCATACACGCCAACCCCATGGCTTACATTACTCCATCGCACGTTGCTTGCCCAAGTTGAAGAAGATCTGATGCTTTTCCCATGCAGCTTTCGAGGAGAAAATTCGCCACTGGCATTCAGTCTCAGACGGTGGAACCACTGGTTCTCTCTTGTTATTTAATGTCTCGCGATTTGAGGAGGCTCGGATTCTGGGCTCAAAGCTAAAATATGGTCTATTGTAGGAGGGCACGTCCGGATATTCCCAGAACTTAGATCAGCCTCAGCAAGTTGATGGTACGCACGCAAAGGGATACTTCCATCTCGTTGCCAGCGGAGTATGATGAACTGAACTTGTGTGCTTTGTTGTTGTGCGAAGGATCCACATCATTACTTTGTACAAATTACTTTGTTCGACTTTGGACTTTGTTCATTCAGAACACACAGTCCGGATGAAGCGTCGTGCAGTTTCTGATTATCAGCAATCGCAGGCAGTAATCTTACTTCCTGTGATTCTCTATGTTTATCCTCCGCATATTTTGAGCATATTCACTACTACTCACGCAAGCAGAAATGTTATCGTCCACTAATATTTTTGCAAGCAGCCTTATGTGCTAAGATTCTAATTTCGTGCACGCTGTAAATAGAGCAAATCCCCAGCAATGTGCGCACAAGGACAGCAAACATTCCCTGTATATGAATTGTCAGACTCTGCGGAGGTGCAATCAATCTCCCACAAGGTTTCAGCGAGAAACCTCATATGCTTGTTGTGTGCAGTTCGACGCTTGAACACTTCCCGTGAGAACCTGGGATCACTGAAAGAGCTCTAACTCAGTAAAAAGCAATTTCGTGAACGCCTCTTTATAGTTGCTCCTCCAGTTTCGATATGAAACTGGCACATGTCTATGAATTCTGATTTGATACCAACCTACGGGTAAAGCTTGTGGCTTTTTCGTGAAAAATGGTGGATCAGGGTCTTTATACTGGATATCTTCCCTCTCGGGCTGACTACGGAATTATCATCTGACTATCATCTGACATGTATAGAATTATTGACAGGTGGAGGAGCCCACTTGCTCGATGAGATACAGTTTCCTACGTTCATGATATTTACAGACTTCAAACATTTTCTTAGAAGTTGCAATTGCAAGGCGAATCTAAATTTTCTATCGAACCTAGTAAATGCTTCAAAACTCTACACGAGCTAGACGTCACCCTATTCAGCTTGTCACTGTACGGCCTGAGGCCTCAAACTCCGACTGCTGCGGGAACATTATCCCGAATCTTGAACACTAAAACCTCAACTCTCTGCTTGGTATCATGTTGGCACACAACGTCGAGATCGATCTCCATCAATTTGCCGAGCGTTACCGATTGTGCATTCGTCTGATTAGTCATTTTGAGCTCCTAATCTGTGATACGTGCTCATAAATTGCCTCACCGAGTTCGGTCAGGGCAGCCGACCAAGTGCCTTTAGGCTGGCACACCTCAAAGTGATCCGCTGAAACCGAATAGAAGTTGTCCATATCAAATCTAGCTGAAGCCTCCGGAACCAACATGGTCTTCCCGCATCCTTTCTGTACACATTGCACAATAAAGCTTACAAGTCATATCTGATCTGACAATGACATCCTTCTCTAGGCTGTTTGGGTGGTGATGAAGTGCACAAACATAATATGAAACTTCATGATGTTCGTGCAAACTCTGACTGAGGCCTTCATGGTTTTTTCTTAATCAGCCGTCAGTGAAGCTGTAGTCTCGGATAGCAAACAACGCAAAATAGTTCCGTCAATATTTTGAACTATGAAGTGTGCAGTCTGAGTACCTGGCTTGTAGGATTCTGAGCAACGATGGCGTACGTTTTGAATCGTACGTCTGAGCCTACACCACGGCCGGACCGATATAAGCTGAAATCCGCGTTTATTCTGGACATGTCAGATCCAAGAACACTCAGCAGTGCGAGCATGCGATTTCGCGAGTCTTCGGGGACTCCCTTGGCCAAATCCTCGATGGCTTCTGATCCATTGTGAGGTGTAGCATAGAAGAAAATTGCACTCAGATTACTGAGAAAATTCTGGCGTTTCTCTTTTTCTTTAAGGTCGTCCTCTTCTTCTTGACGTAATCTTCCTATACTGTCATCTTGCTTCTCCACTGCCATGACGAATTCCTTGATAATGAGCCCACCAAGGTCGTGTCCAACCAGAAAGACAGGCACTTCTCCAGCTCCTACCCCATCCGGTCCGTGACAACGGCCACTGTATATGAGTTCCGAGATCAAATTCTCGACAAGAAGGAAATGGTCAGTCCCATCTGTTCCATCTGGAACGCTTACCCTGCCCTCATACGAGACCGCAAGCACACGAATTCTGCAAGGGTCAGAGGGACTTTTATCGGCCAACAACTTGGGCAGCATTGTCACGGGCCAGCATTCGTGGGTTCTGAACTTTGTCCAGGTGCTCCAGAAAGCATGGTCCTTCTCGGATTCATCCACCAGAAGTCCATGAAAGAACACAGTCACAGCCTCCGGGTTGTCTTCATGCTTAAGCTCATACACGTACTCGCCTACTCTCTGTTCAAATGGACAGCAGACGAACAAATGAATAACAATGCGGATGTTCTCTGTGATTCGAAATCATGGTGGCTTTGCAATTGTGGCCTGGCTAATCGCTAGATAAATGTCACAATCACACTTTGTGCTCGCGGAGTACCTTAAACTCGCACGTCTCTGACATCGTATTCAATTTAACGTCATACCGGGCTCGATAGGACTGGGGAAACAGGGGCACCACAATTGTCAGCAGAAATCCCTTTTCCTCGATTTCTCCCGAATGCCGTTGTTTCGGTCGGCAGGCTACCTCTGAGGCACGTCTCGACAAGTTTTCGTACACAGGGCTTCCAAGTAGAGGTCGATGCTCAGACTTTTACCTGCTCAGACTTTTACCTGCACCAATACCCAGATCCCCGATGACGTATTCTCTATACGTAAAGCACAACTTCCTCACTTCTCTTCACATTCAAACTGAGCTCTTGTCTAATGTACTGGTATGCACGCATTTAGGCTCAGCTGTAATCTTCTGCCCTTGGGTATGTCAAGGTCTTCAATTTCTGTCTCAGTAATTCCTCTGTTCAGTGCAGCTGCAGAAGCCTACATATATTACGCTTGAGATGGAAGGGACGGTCAACTACTCTTGGGCGAAGGACCAAGATTACAGGACTGACGAGGACTACCTGACAGAATTCGAAGAGCCTTCGAGAGATGTTCGGACAACCATGATGGCCACTGGAGACGTTTCCTCTCGCGGTGGACTTCGATGACCGCATGTGCAGAGTTGTGCAGCTCAAAGGTTGTTCAACGGAAGGCCACATGCAACATACTGTTGCTCCAGATTAAGCTCGGGACCACTTCATGGCTACTGTCAACAATGAGTGATAGAGCATATTGGCCTTCCTTTTGTCTACTAAGTTAGTAGACGATAGTAGTAGAGTGTTAGTAGTACTAACACTCGCCTGGAGCACGTTGACTTCCCAGTAAGTCAGCCTAGTATTGCCTTATTTGACTTGAGTGTGGCATTTTACTCCTCCAAAATCCCGTCATTTGGGCTAAGACTAATGATTTCCTTACCTTCCGAATCTACTTTAGATCAAGGTATTCGAGGGGATGACATTGACAGGGAACAACTCTGGACGATGTTTCCCTTGCAGTCAAGCGTTGTTTCTACAATTTGTACACTATGTTTGTGAGTTTTCTTCAACGTTGTCACTGAAATTGTTTCTACCTCTTTCGTTGACTTTCGTTGATATTGGGACTTTGATGAAGGATCTTAAGCTTAACCCGCCTTTCGAAACTTATGATCAGCAAGAACTGCAGGCTGCATCTCATCCTCTAATCGAGGGAGTTAAACTTTCAATCTCTGTAAAGATTGAACAATTTTACGCGAACACGAGGTTTGACACATCTCCCTTTGAATCTATTTCAGTCCATCCATGATATTGGGGGTATACACAATATTGAAATTATATTGGAAGATCATGACCATGAAGATAAATTACGTGTACACCTTGCTAAGTATTGGGATACTACCGCCACAGCTCCTCTCAACAGAAAGACCTTTGTAGGACAGACGCTGCTCAATATCATTGGAAGTTGTCAAGTGCTGATTATTTCTATAGGATTCCTGTAACGATACTCCAGGTAATCCACCAGATGAAGGATATGTATTGGTGATAAAGCCCTGATACAGTTCGGACTAGATATCATCTGGTTGTCATCAAAAATTACCTGCAGAATAGATTTGTAATATGGTTAAGCAGTTTTATATGTGAAACAAGTAAAGGTACACTTAGTCTAGAGGGTTCCCCCTACCCTTCTCACCGAAGTGGAAAGTGGTGGAATGCGGATTCTATTTTTCATTCTCATGTTCATGTATGATAGATAGATCAAGGTTCGAGGCCTTGATCTATTGATGAAGTGGACGGGTTTGATTGAGCCTAAAGGATCGGCAACCCTTGCTTTGGTGCAGAAATGGCCGCAGTAAATTCGTCCAGGAGCATATACTTATTATTTGTCTCAATGTTGTCGTGAAGAGCATGATGATCAATTGCAAGCATATCCATGCATTTTTCAAAGTATTGTTATCTCTTTCCCGGAGTTTGATGTTAGTAAACTCAATCGAATTATCAAAATAAAATCACACCGTGACACAAGAATATTCTGACCCGATGAAACCTTTAACACTTGAATTATCAACCTTTCTGCACCTTTAACTCTTCGATAATCAACCCTGGGATAAAAAAAAATTCAATCCTCTCGGCTTTCCTGGACACCATTGCAAATTCGCAGTTGAGAAATTCGATCTCGATTACTTTCTTCCATTTGATATGCTTTTCGCTCGCTTAATTTCGCCCTCATTTTGGACACTTGGACAATTGTTGACTTTCTCTTCTTCTATTTTTCCTTCGCAGCCACAATCACTTTCAGCCCGCCGCTATCACACGCATCCTTTGCCTTCACCGCGACTGATGAAACTCACAAAAGCTATTGAAAACCACTGACCTGCCCCTCCCTGCATTTCGGTGGCCAGTCCTAAATAGGATGAAACGGCAGAATCTCACCGACCCTCGCGCCTCAATAGCAGGATGTGGAATGAGTGGATCCACGACTATAATGCAATGTAATTCTGGATTGAAACCTGCCTCAAGTCAACCTCTTGGAAGTTCTTCTTCTGCTGTCCTTGAAAACTATACACCACATAGTTCCACTTTCTGCTAGCTGAGCTACTCACGACCGTATCAGCATTGTGGCATGACATCTGTAACTCCTTCTCTCTGTTTCGACTCCGAGTCAGCAGGAGATACCTCAAATGTTTCCACATCCTTCACATGACGAAATCGCTGCAAAGTCAGGTAATCATCCATAAGATTGCCGAGTCCACTCTGCCTCCTGAATAAAATGACCTGGCGCTGGTTGAATCTTCCTCGCTAACCACCTGAAGCGGCCATCACATGAAGCAACGCCGGTCACGCACAATACAGTTCCAATCCGTTAACCTCGACCTTTGATTGTTCTGATAAAAATCACGTCGAGTGAAACTTCTCGGTCCTGGGTACTGACTGAACCGCCTTACTCTCTGAAACTGACTGAATCGTCCTCTCACTGATTCATCCGCATTAGATTCTGCACCGTGCGCGCTGGCTTACAACTTTTGCAGGTGCAGAGGGAGTTTGTTGCAGTAGTATGCAGTCCGATGACAGTAGAGCAGGGGCCGCCACCAACTGCGTCTGGATTGTACACTAGTCTTCTATCACGTCGTTCCTGGAAGGGAGACAGATGCCCAATTCCAGTCGTTCATTTTCACCGATGAAAGTCGGTGAAGCTCCATGACTATTACCATCTGCAGACACGACGGTCATGTGACATTTCTTCTTGGGTGAAAAGGTTACACCACGTGCTTGACTTGACTTTTTGCTGCATCTCACGCGAAGTTTACATCTCATTTAGTAGTAAAAGTTGTATAACATGGAAGATAGTAAACATATCAACGCTTGTTTTCAAAATTCTATGATATAATATAATAAAATAATCTAGAACAAAAAATAATAAATATAATAAAAAATAATTTACATCTTATAATATAATCAAATTTAGTTTTTTACCAAAGATAGATTAAAATGATATATTATTCATTGTAAATACATTCACCGTTACACACTTTATTTATACATTAATGACTATCAATATTAAATTAATATACTTATCCAATTTTAAATCTATGAGATTTAGAATAATATAATTTAAACATATAAAGATTCATGCAAATAAGTATTCTTGTTCATAGTAATTAAATATAGTATTCATATGAAATTGATTAAACTATATCTTGTGACTCATTTGTTCTAAATAATATTAAAAAATTTTTACTTTAGATGTTCCCGCAGTGCAATAGGTTGCATGTTCCAATTACGTTCCGTCACATTCCACTTCAAAAACCAAGTAATACAGACGTAAATCATTAATTGGAACATGTAACTCGCAAAGCTTGAAGAGTAAAGCGAGGAGCATCAAGAGATTTCACACTCGTGATGTAAATAATGAGCTTCAGCCTCTTGAACTAGACAACATGTTCTCGCCAGAATAATCACATATGGAGTTTGGTTTCTTACTTCCATTCTTTTTGTAGAAATATAATTTATAACCTCCCCACGCGCTTCCAATCTGTATTCTTACAACTAAGAGCTCACATTTGGTTTCCATATAATTCTACTCGTAACACACTAAAAGTTTCCTAAAACTCCAAGACATTAGATGAACTCTTCTACACCGATTTAACAATGTATATAGAGTTTTATGATTATAAAACTCTATATACATTGTTAAATCGTTAGAAAAATCATTAGAAAAATTATAATCATTAGAAAAATCAACACCTAGATATTTATACTTCTTCATCTCTTATTTTGAATGTAAATTCTTGTATTAGAATGAAAACTTGGATCTAGTGGCCATTATCATGACTGAAGACTTCTTCATATTTACCTCTATTTGATTCTAGGTACAAAACCTAGCCAAAGTGTATAAATGTTTCTTTAAATTAATGGTATTACTTGCTAGTAATATGATATGATCTGCATACAAGGTAATTTTGATGACAAAGTTTCAAAGCTTGACACTTTAACTATCACATGATTCCAATCACTTTTTGATATCATCTATGGTAACTCAAATGGGATAAGAGAGAATATATAACCTTGAATCATTCAAATGATATTAAAAACCTCTTTAGTTTGAGAAGTACTGATCTTGGCCCGCGAAGAATGATATAATTTGACCACGGCTATTAAGAGATTTGGTGGTACTTCAATGACTTGCAATCTTTCACATAAGAATTCACGAAATACAATGTCCAAATCTTTCTTAGAATCAATAAAGTCACAAAATAAAAAAATTTCATTGCTCTTTGATTTCCACATAAAACACTCAAGGCTAAGATATGTTCAATGATGTTGTATGTAGGACAAAACCTTGCTTGGAACATCGCTCTCTTTCTCTGAGATTCAATCCATGTACTCAATTTTGACTCCATCAATTTGCCAAACAATTTGACAAAAACACTAGCCATCATAGTAAAATAGTTTGTCACCAAGTATTTCCTTCTTGATTTATGAATACAAACAATGAATACGAACAATCTTACGTAGATACCAAGTTGAAGGAAAATCATACATAGCAACATGTTTTAACACAATAGTAGATATAATTCCAATATCATCTCATACCCACGTGAAAAGTTGAATAGAAAGATCATCCAATTCTTCACATTTACCATTTGCTAATTTCCTTTGTTGAGTCATCACCTATGCTTCAGATAATATATTCACGACAGTTCTTATGTCGTGAAACTGTTCTTCACGACATAAGAACAGTTTTAGAAGACAGTACTTCTAACCGTCCCCGACAAGGTTTGGAATCCTCCATCCGCTTCTTTGTCAGGTATTTTTGCTTTATACTCAAAAAAACTTGTTCCAAATTTCATCAAGTGGTTGTAAAATCTTGTCATGATAATAAAACTTTGAAGATCAAAAGACTTATCAATCTATCTTGTCTTTGTTTGCAATCAAAGTCAAACTACAAATTGCAAGTAAGAACCCTAACTCCATGATCCTTGTATTGAAGAAAGATTTTAGAAGCAGTGTTTTTGGATGATAGGAACACTTTTCTACAACTACTTAAAGCTAAAATGAGAAAAATATATCCATAGATAATAAAACAACGTTAATGTACCTTGATAAAAGGGAGTGACTAATTATCCGTTAGTTTGATACGTTACTATACTATATTAGAGTTTTGTGTTTAATTAGAGCTTTCCCTTTGTTTGATCCCTCACCATACTATACTATAATAGAGTTCTGTGTTTTATGAGAGCTATCCCTTTGTTTACTAGGGTTCCATGATATAGCGAAAGAAGTAATGCACATTAACCTAGAGTGAGGATAATTAGACGAAACTGAGTTATAACTAATTGTTCCCTGGAAAAAATAAAACCTGCAATCAAATTAGTAGGCCATTGAAGATTTTTTACTAAATTCCTTACATGAGATGATAATAGTTATTTGGTAGTAATTCGGAAGGTTACTTGTAGAGAGACCTGCAGATATGTAGGAAAAATATATGTCACCGTGGACCTTACAATCATATACTATTAACGTGTCAAGCCATGCCAATCAAGACGAGTATAAGTTTGCAATTTATACGTCTCGTAGTCTTGTACACCATATAGAATAGTTTTCATTCATCCACGTAGTGTACAACTCAGTGTATTAAGGTGGGCCTCACTATATTGATTGAACCGTTCACGTGGAAGAGGCAGTTCTTTTCGGTCATGCTAGACGGCGTAGTATATGCTATGCACATATCTACTTTGTGCACATACATTCATTTCATCTAGAAACATTGGATGAAGAGACAAATACATATTTACCTCCCTGTGTTCTGAGCACTTTAATTAGAGCAGATAAACAACGCGGTTATAATAATTACGTATGGATACGAATCAGCTCGTTCGTGTACACCCGCTTACCAAGCGACCGAATGGCCTTTCAATGGATCATTCGGTCAGAACTACACAGAAACATGTAGTCAAAGTGAAAAATGCAGTCATGCCCTCCGACAATTCCGAAATACTCATCAATGACATCAACTCCTCGCTCACCCCTTTCGAAAATTACGTGGACTTTACTCCAAACGAAAAATATATATTCCAATCGTTACAATCCAATGTTAACCTAAACGACAAATCCTGCTTCCCCTCTCCGCGGGAAAGCCTAGGTGTTGCTTCCGGTAAGAGCATTAGAGAGCTAATTGCTGTCTTTTACTACGATTGCGCATCCCACATTCATCCCGTGCTCAGTACATTCCACAAGGATTTCTCAAAATCAGCTGACTGAGATGGACGTGTGGGACATGGACTCGACGACGCTTAGATGAAGTGTAGGATGCATTTCTACCTGTTCCCGAGGCGTTGGGTTCGCTGCTGCGACGCCAAATAACTCCCTTCACTCGCGTCTCATTCAACCGCTCGTACTTGCGGTCAGTGCCGGAATCATTAAAGGATCCCACACCGTCGACGCTGTAATAAAAGGGGCCGTGTGGAGTGAGCATGGCTCTAATGATTAACGAAAGTAGCCTACCTTGAAAGTGAAGCCAAGGCCGTGGAATATTGCCATCGTGTGGTGGCAGTGCGCGGAATGAGATGCTCCATCGTTAGTTCGCGCCTAAGCTCACTGCAAGTCGTCGGTCAAGTCTACAGACTGGCGCTTGGCATTCCTGGCGGCCATTACGGCCACGTCCTCGATCTACACTCTCGTTCTCGGGTCTCTGCGTCTCTTAACTCTATGCACAAATACAAAGCTGTAACATTCTGAGATTGACCCACTCGAGCACACTTGGAACCCTACGCTAGTGGGTTGAAACTAAGTGAATCCATCGCGTGTTCCGGACTGTGGACGCAGAGTGGGCCACACTGGAATTTCGGGTTTCCGTTCGGACATGAAGGCAGCTGAAACCGCAAAAGGTCGCCATAGGATTTTCAGCTCAGCAGCAGCATACAGTACTAGTAAACCCTTAAAGGTTGGAAGATATGTTGCAAGAAACTTCTGCGGCGGACTAAGATACGGAGCAATCGATTTGTCCGAGGGCATCGAATTCGTGAGGAATTTACGAGTTTCTCGACATCAAAGGTTCGACAGATTAATTTGCCAGCGTAGAGAAACAAATAGCTGAAATGGAGGCAATCGCTAACTACGAAAAGGTCAACTACTCGTCAAGACGTAGTCTACACGATAGCCAATGGCTGGCAATCTAAATTGGCTGTCGCTCACGCGTAATCTCGGAGGTGTCTACGTACAGGTTCCCCTACGCTACATACATGTCGACAGGTGAGACTGACAGAATCGAATCCAGAATCAACGACACCGACACGAGACGATGCACCCAGAAACCATCGCAGTATGTTGAGAAACGCATTGCAAGCCATGCCATAACACTCAAACATACCGAAACCTAAATGAGAAGCGAACACAAAAGTCGAGAGGAACCCAATTTCGGGAGACCGACACCGATGCGCTCGTCCGTCGCCAGAGTCGATGCACATTGCGTTTCATGCAGGGTATGGTTAAAAAGGCGCGCCCAGAAATGGGCGCGAGAATATCAAAACAGAGCGAGAGCAGATCAAACTGTACTAAAATATTGACACTTTTACTGAGGAGTCGAGAATCCCTACCCGTGGATGTCATTCTTTATGTTACAGCATATAACAACGAGAAACAACAGCCTTCTACACTCTGAGAAAGAAAATTTCTGACCAGAAAAAGAGGAGGTTGGTGACAGCCTGCTTGCTCTTATTGGTCGATTTCTCGGGTGGCAAGAAATAATTTTGAGGCGAGAATCGGAGGATGAAGCTATCACTTGATGTCCATGATCTTGATGACCGAGGCGGCACCGATGCGATGCAGGGCCACGATGGCGTCGCCGTGTTGGCACAGGTGCGACTTGAGGGCATAGGCGATGGCGGCGGCGAGAATTTCATCGGTGGTGTCGGAGTCGGTGGCCTTGGCTGCGCCCTCGGCCAGAAGAGGGATCAATCCTCGGCAGACGAGACTATGGCGGGCGGGCGATTCCTCGCTGAGCTCCCATGTCAAGCTGTCGGTCGTCATCACGGGCACCGCCACCGAGAGGATGGGCACCGACGGGCGATACTTGGCCACGAGCTTGGCGGTGCTGCCCCCTCTCGTGAGCACGATGATCAGCGAGGCGCGCACCTTGTTGGCCGTCCTCACGGCGGACGAGGCCAGACTCTCGAGCGGCGTCATGGGCAGGGGAGCCGATTTCATGATGCTCTTGAAGATGGCGTCGTAGTCGAGCGACGCCTCGGCCTCCCGGCAGATGGCCGCCATGATCTTCACGGCGTTCACGGGGTACGCCCCTGCGGCCGTCTCCCCGCTCAGCATGACAGCGTCGGTGCCATCGAGCACCGCGTTGGCGACGTCCGTGGCCTCGGCCCTGGTGGGGCGGGGCGATTTGCACATGGACTCGAGCATCTGCGTCGCCGTGACCACGGGCTTGCCCGCGGAGTTGCACTTGAAGATCATCATCTTCTGCGCCAGGAAGATCTTCTCGGTGGGGATCTCCATTCCCAGATCTCCACGGGCCACCATGATGCCGTCGCTCTCGCGCAGAATGTCATCGAAGTTGACCAGCCCCTCCTGATTCTCCACCTTGGAGATGATCTGAATGCTGCGGGCGTTCGAGCCCAGCAGCTCCTTGATTTTCTTCACGTCGCTGCCCTTGCGCACGAACGACGCGGCGATGAAGTCGACCTTATTCTTCACTCCCCAGATCAGGATGTCGTCCTCGTCCTTCTTGGTCACGGTGGGCAGATCCACCACCACTCCGGGCAAGTTGCAATTCTTCTTCTCGCCCAGCGTGGCCGAGTTCTCGCATCGGCACCGCACCGTGCCCCCGGCGATGTCGCATTCCAGGACGGTCAAGGTGATGCTTCCGTCGGCGATCAAAATCGTGCTGCCCGGGTGCACATGCTCGGCCAGCTTTTTGTAGCTCAGAGCGATGGTGTTCTCGTCGCCTTCGAAGTCGTAGTCCGTGGTGAGCGTGATCTCGCGGTCCTTGCTGATGGGAATAGGCTTGCCGTTCTTCAGCACTCCGGTTCGGATCTCGGGGCCCTTGGTGTCGAGCAGCACGGCGCACATGATCTGCGTGTTGGTCATCGCCTGCTTCAGAGCGTCCAAGGTGCCCTGATGGTAATCATACGATCCGTGCGAGAAATTGAACCGCGCCACATTCATCCCGGCCTGCAGCATATGCTCCAGAGTTTCCACATCTCGAGACTTGGGCCCCAGCGTGCAGATAATCTTCGTCTTCTGCACCCCCGCTGGAGTCTCCTTGAGCAGGGACTCGATGTCTATCGTTGCCATAGTCGAAACCTCGACGACCTCTGAGCGGAGGTTTCGACCTGCAGGCCTTCGCTGTCAGCTGCTGCCCTCGAATCCTCTGCTTCCTCCTCCTCCTCCTCCTCGACGAGACTCCGAATCACAGCCTTCGCAAGCGAGCTTCGTCAGTGGTCAGTCGTCAAGTCCACACCTGCTCGTCCTGTGCTCGTCCTCGGCCCGCCTCTGCTCGAAGCTCGTCCCTCTTGAGCTGAACCCAGGGCGTGTGGTCTGCTTATGCTCTCGGAGGAAGGCAGACGCTCAGCTCGACTCGATTCGCGCGGATCGATGGGCCTCTGAGTGGTGGTTCCTCGCAGTTGAGCCTGTCGTGGACCTGGACCAACTAACCCTCTCCCCTCCCTTGCCTTCCCTCCCTTCACTCCCTCCCTCTCTCTCTCTCTCTCCCTCTCCCTTCTGCCGAGTCTCAAGAGTCAAGCTCGCGAGGACAACAGTGCAGGAGCTCAATCAAAGTTGGGGGGAGGGGGAGCTACGTCGAATGAATGTGTCGATCTTTGTCCCTTGCAGCTTGAGCGCAGGCTGATCATTCGTCCAGGGCGGCCCACCACGCACCCACCGAGATGTTTCTGCCCCTCGGAGCAGGGGGGGCGTCTGCGGGTCATGGCAAAACCTGTCGACAGGCCTGGACTCTAGCGCGTTTGAATTTATATTTTTGGGGCCCCCCTTGCCCCTTAATTCAGGCGATGCCCCTTAATCCATGATTGGACTCCAGCGGCCGTTACTGGTGCCTCGTTTAGTAGCTCAAGAAAACCGCAAGGGTACCCCCTCCCGTCCCCCCAGACTCGGTGCACCGTTTGTAGTTGCCCCTGTCGACGACCGGTGGTGCGTGCGACTGCGACTGCAAGGTGGGGGAGGTGGGGGATCCTCTGTCGATCGACTTCGCTCCGAGCTCTTCGAGGTTGACCTCGTGTCGCGGCTTTGACCGGACGTCCGCTCGGAGAACCATTGGTCCGCGTCCTGCGTCCGAGGGAGGGAGGGAGGGAGGGCACCTGATTATGACTGCGACGACGGACCGGCTGCCGACGGAATGATGTACGGGGGGTGTACGAATATCCGTTACGCCGATGCGGAGACTCATGAGATTCGGCCCTCGACTTTGACCCGACCCGCATCATCGAGAGCAGGGCACGGTGCGCGTAGGTAGATCCCACCCCCGGCGATCCGATGCGCGACGCGGCACCACGGACCCCCGGCCGCGAGTTGTCCCCTTCAGTTGGCGCAGGCCCGATGGACGGCGTCCCGGAGGTCGAGAATCCGACGAGATGCTTTCTTCTCCTTCAGGCCGCTAACTTTTCCCGGCGAGCTTTCCCGGCGACGGAAAGGCCCAGCAGACGCGCGGCGTACGCCGAGAGACACCGAAGTGGCGACCGACATGTGGACGGTCGACGCACACGCCGACAAAGTGGAGCTGCCCGGAGTATGACCGGACCACGCGCGACTGCTTCCCACGAATCGCCTTTCTGTATTTGATGCGCTCGCCCGTTTACTCCTTTGCGGACTTTTTATTATTTCGGATCAAATCCTCGCAACGACGCGATAAAGCAAAATGGGACTTCCCATCATGTGCTTCGTGAATATTACCAAAGGTGGGAAATGGGCATCCCAATTGGCTCTCAGCGTTTACTGTACCCTCAGTATCGATTTGATTTAGTTTATCCATGTATATAACATCGTACATTAATTGGTGATTTTCTAATGAAGTATGCATATTGCATACAATATAATAACATGAAAATCTCTTTCACTATAAAAAAATAAAAGTTCTAATTAATTCCAGAATTATGTATAGATTATACATCACAACTTCATATTTTCCTACACTTGATACAATTTGTTTCCACTCATCTATGTAAGAGGGTAGTTAAGCTTCGCTTCTATACCTATAATAGATCAAACCTTATACGAGTCTGTCTTCAAATAAGATATATTGAATTTTCTTCCGAGTGAAATATTTAAGTTTCATCTTCATGCACGGTTAAGGCTAGAACCACAAGCATGTACCCAAGAGCATAACGAATCCTGATATCACCAGGAATGGCTCGATGGATCAACACAATGCGAATCATCCTGTTAATAACGATTCAAAAAAATAAAATGTAAGCCTCTATTTTAATTCCTGGACTATAGGAAGAAATAATGGATCTCATATTTCAGCTCCGCTGCAGAGATTTCGTGTGGAGTTATAGTAACTGTTAAGAAACTGAATCCACTTCTCCATGTAAACAAGGATGAGCATAATTGATATCCCATGCTATCAGGTGAGCTCTCTTTTATGAATAATATATCCACACTTCAACAGGAAAATGTGAAAAGATGTATTCAGCCATGTTACATCTCTCGTCACACTGCTTCCAAAATTCTATTCTAATTTTGAAAGAAATAATGGACATTTTAAACAAAGTCGGTGGTATTATGTATGAAATATGGATGTGGGTCCAAGACAACACTGAAAAAACAGAATAAATCCCCATTTACAGAAATGTAGTAAAGAATATCATTTTCATAGAATGCACTTGGGAGAAGTGCCGTATCTATGGAACATGTCACCTGTCCACTTTATTGTGTTGTGACTAGGTACATTGGGTCACATGACAGGGTCTAGCTCTATGTTACCTCTGGTTTTCATCCACGGAAGATTTGATATGTCCTCCATCTTTGTGGTACAGTATTTCACATTGAGGCCTATCCTGTTACTTAATGTGGACCCGGTGACGTCATCACCATAGTCCATGTAATAGCCACGTGGGAGAGTACCGCGGACATGCTTTTGGCGATCTGACGTGCGCGTTGGAAGGAAGGCAGAGATGCAAACCCTAAACCCTAATTTGGAGTCGCGGGCGATGCTGCCTGCGCAGCAAGGACGATGTCCGTTCTCGGCGTCCTCTCACGCCTTGGTACCATCGCAGCCTCACAGCGTCGGTTCGGCCATTTTAGTCATCAGATACAGGAATTAATGTCTCTACGGATGTTCATGTTCATCGAGACCGACATGTTTTTAATGAGAAGTGCATAAAGCCCAAGGACCGAGTGGAACCATACCAAACCGACATGTTTTATATTTTTATTTATTCAGAATCAATCAATACATTGGTTATATTTATATAAATTTTTCGTATCAAAAAATTATTCATATAAAATCGTCCAAAATCAAAATTCAAATAATTTATCATATGTAAATATTACTGAATATTTACATATGGTATATGTTGCCAAAGCTCTTTTCCAAATTTGTGGAAAAATCTTTATAGAGAATATCTTACTGATTTTTTTTTTGCATGGAAAATTTGAAGATGTACCATCATATTTATGTATCATATAATATATTCAGAATAAAGAAAATGCATTCTTAAGCATGCTCTATATTATATCTAATATAGTTGCAATATTAAATTACTAAATAAACTAAACGAGGATAGAGTCAACCAAAAACTGATCTTCTGATGTTAAAAAAACAGATGTGAATTTTCAAAATTTATTTTTCTCGTCAAATTTTAGAGTCATAATTATACTCAATTAGATGTCATTTTTACCAAGTTATTCTAAGAATGTAAGTGTTATGGCATCACTCGTTTTTCTTTTCCAAAAGAAAATGAAGTTATACATTTTTCCCCTACGAAGTTTCTAATTAAATCAAAGCAACAATTATTTCAGAATTATATAATGTCGTATACTATATTTTGACTTCATTCGTTCCAGTAGAAAAATTCTAAAGTTTCGTTTCATTCCAGGCTCCAGTCATGTTAACATGACTACAGCCTGGAATTTGGTATCAAAATGATGATTGTTGATGTACACATCTTTTGAGATTTTATTTTTTTTATTTTGAATCGAATATTGATCATTTGAGTGAGATTTTTTGAGTTCGATTTTGTGTACTACATCCAGAATTTTAATCATTGAATGGATGAATATGTACTTTTTCAGTTGGATTCATTTTGAACGCACAAAGTCATTTAAAATACGTTTGAGCATTTTCGTTAACTTTTTTACAATTAGGATGCAAAAGTTTGCTAGAAGTGCTATTTCAATAGCGTCTCCTTATCTCGTCGAAGAGTAAGAAGTTTCGAATTAGATGTACCCACTCTCACATGCAAAATTTTTTACCAGTTTTGCAAGAGTGGAAGGTCACAAAAATTACTCCTTTACATGTGATAATTGATCTTCAACGGCAGAATTTGATGATCATGATTACTAGAATGATGAGGAAACCTCTGAATGAATGTAAAATTATGAGCAAGTGACCCTACGCCTATCTGTGTCCAGCGGTGGTGTTTTAGTACCCAAAGTGTTTACTCACAAGATGTTTCGCAATTTCATGTAGTGACATGGTTGCACTTATGACACATCTGCAAGGCGTGTAAGTACAATGCAAGGACGAATCTGCAAGGAACGTACGGTGCCCACATTTATTGCTTGAAATTCATCTAAGGGGGACCTAACATGACAGAAAAGTATTGGGGAAGTCTTGTCCTGTAGTAAATCTGGAGTCAGAGAGACATAGACGTGCAAAGAATGAGATGGCTTGAAATCACGAAATTGGTTTGGAAACATGGGCCAAGTGGAAAGCAGAACAAAAGTTGGTTGTTGTGGAAGTCCCGTCATGCCAGGGTTTTGTCTATACGGAAAGCAGTCATAGATTATTGAAGCATTTTTTGTTTTTCGTTGTTGGTGAAGTCATGTTCGTTCTCCTCCATTTTACTTTGAGTTTGTGTGTTTTATTTAAAGTTCATGCACTTCATTTTTCTCCCACTGACATTTCCTTCTGTAAAGAAAGTCTAACAACCCGAAGAATGTGGACAAGTACTTTTACATATACATGAATCTTTGTTCAATTCCAGATAAGACCTACAGGTCCAGAAGGCGGTATAAAAAATTTAAAGTACCAGTTCTTATGTCCTTACACTCTTCTTTCAACTGATTGACATTTTGTTAGTTTCCCTTTTACCTTAGTAATCACTCTATTTGAAATAACAGTAGCCGAAATAATTCAAAGTAACCTAGACTTTTCACCACTAGTGTCGAACTAAGGTACACGATTCAGTGAATGTTTCCACCAGATGTAGTCATAACCCATATTGAATATTCCACATTATGTAATGAAACAAGACTGGTCTTCGTGTGACATAGAAGATTTTCACACGGATCAAAATCTAACATGAGGACCAACGAAAAAAAATGAAGTAATTTCTAACCAGAACACATATTCATTGCCAATTTACTTTGTGCACTGATTTTTACATTATGATTTTGTGAAACTCCTGATCAAAGTAAACTATCATAGGATTACTTTAATTGCTGTGACAGTCTAATGTTGGTTGTTTTCTCACTCCATATCATTTAAAGTTCAAGTGCAACAACTGAATATCTACTTTTCATTCCAATATCCTGCTACGTTTTTCCCAGTTTGTTCCAACTTTTCAGCCATGTACCATAACACTAGATCAGCTTAAGTTATTATCTTTGGGTTGAAAACCATGCTCCAAGCTTTTCACTCTTCCCAAACTCCATAGTAAGTCGATAAGATTTAGGTTGAGTTATAAAATCCAACTCTCAAGGAGAAGCATCTCCTATGAATTTTTATATTAGAGCCAGATCCTTCAAAATAAATCTCAATTAGCACTTCCACAACTTATGGTCAGTAGCCTTGAGACAAGGCCTCCTATGGTTCGACCATTATTTCAACATATTCTATTCTCATTCAACCGACTGCACTTTGTCTAAGTATTGACAGTAAGGTCGTACACTAGCGAGTCTTGAAGTCTTTATAAGTTTATGTGGTTCACTAGTATACATAAATCTGATTTCAGTTTTAGTAAAAAGCTACTTGTGTCAATTTGAGATGCACCAAAACACTTTTAAACAACGAAACAAAAAATGTTGCAAACATCAACTTCATGATAGAACAAAGGACTAGCTTGAGGGAAGACCTCAAAGGAATACCAAAATAAACCAGAAGTGAGTAGATTGTTCACACAAGACTGGAATAGCACTTGAAGTGAAAAAATTGGAAGTAGTGTTGAAAACTGAAAAAGTAAATACAACTAGTGTTGACGAGAGAGATAATATTGCTAGGACGCAATTAGGAACTTCGAACCTGATACTAATCCGCAACTTCACGGCTAACGTATTTCAAGTCCGTGTAAGGAGTGATTCATGCTTTGAAGATTTTCCAATCTCATAATTACAAGATGCATATAACTTTGCTAATCACATGTCAATGATATAATAAGAAAGTATAAATAAATTCATACAAGTTTAAAGATAGAAAAAAAGAAAATTTGTGATAAATATAATTTTCTATTTTTATCAATCGGAAAAATAAAGTAAGATATAAAAATCGACTACTTTCAACGTCTTTGAATTTGGAAATTTCTTTCATTCATGACTTCTGGAGATATATATTAGCCAATAAAGCGTCACACCTCAAATCTACGAAATATTTAAAAAGAAGAAAACTTAAATGGAAGTCTTACAAATATTTTGACAATCACTGGGCTGATGATTTCAAATTCGAGTCTCTCTGCTCCCTTAGCTTTGCTGGAATTCCTCGGAAGAATAATATTTTCATTCAGTCGGCACACAAAATATATCTACCATATTATTATTGTACTTTTTCTCTTACCTTAGGTGGCCTAAGCACATTCTAAAGGCAGTTTTCGTAGATTTAAGTCGTACAAGTGGACTATATCTGTGTATTATGTCCGCCCACAGGGACCTTCAGATGACATGATGAATGTCATACAGTAGAGTCTTTGACCAGGATCAAACTTTTGTGGTATTGATCCTGGTCAAAATCCATATGAGTTCAAATGATTTGTGACAAGTAAGTGTGACTTGCACAGATGCTCATTCATATATTTATATATATACACTTGAATTATCTAGTGTCAAGACCAGAAAAATTCATACATGCAAAAAGGTGCCAGAAAATACATTTAGCGAATGAAATATCATTGTAAATACCATAACCAGACTTCAGACGAAAGGTTGTTGGAGTTCACAATGATAATCCTTGGAACCTGAGCATGAGTGGATATCAGTGCCTCCAGCTATGAGCTATCTGGTGGTCCAGCGATCTTGTGGGCAGAACAATATGAGCGCTTCGCAGAGATCCTTCGCTTCCTTAAATCTCAATTTCTGGTAATATAAGAGTGGCCGAATCCATTGCTACAATCCTGGCATCTTGTCTCTGAAAGCCCTTTCTGGTTTACTTGAATTAGTCAAATCAATCACACAAATAGCGAAACTTTAGTCAGACATTTACCTGTGCTGCAAGTTAACATTTATTCTGGTCACCGATGAAACACATGTACCAACACCTGAGATGAAATCTCCAAAGGACCAGCTGAAATCGTGTGCCCTTCAGTCAGCAACGAAGCTAAGTCAGAAGCTTGAGAAAACAGCTTTTTCTTCCCTTTAGGTCTTTTGTGTCATGGCGTGCATGTTGAGACTAACCCCCTCAAAAGTACATAGACTGTGGAAAGACCTTAATAATACTCTAGGGGAGCACGGGTAGGAAAGTCATTGGTTTCAGCTGTGTAGTATCTCAAACTCGTTGTGGATACAGTAACAACTTCTCTCCACATCCACTCTGTCTAAATTGCTGCTGTACAGCTTCTAAGAACGAGCTTCCTTCGAGTACTTTGTTTCGATCACCGATCGCCCAAAATACCAATATGTAAATCTTGAAACTGATGTTGAAGACTGGATTGCCCTCTCCTTGCTTCAGTTGTAATATCTTTAGCTGAAAGTGGTAAAAAGAAGCAGATTTTGAAAGTAAAAACCAAATCAGGCAGAGTTCGGGGTTTATGAGATAAAGTGGTGATTCATTCCACCTCCTAAAAACGACTTCGAGAAATCCGAACTCATTCGCAGTTCTTATCATACATACATCACACAGCTCAAAAGAAGAGTGTATACTTTTGTATGTAACCTTGGAAGTGTTCTTTTGCAATTATTCTCGACGAGAGTCATATGCAGGTCAAATCGGTCCAGGCTCTTCCAACGGACATTTGCTTTTGTATCGAACTTTTATCTGAGGTTTGCAGATTTTGTTCAAGAGCCATGAATCTAGGCATGTGTAAACGCTCGTATAATACTGCCAACCGTGGAAACATGATAAAGGAAATTTTTAGCGGTTGTCAGATTCAGAGAAATCATCGTCTCATCAGATTTCTACTTTAGATACAGAAATGCATCTGGTCGTCGTTATAGGTATATTTTCTGATGTGTTTAGTGGACAATGGATGCAGCTGCTCCACCACACTCTTTTGCATGATTGAACTCATGATCATGGCAAGAACCTTGGGTGTGAGAACAGACCTTGTTAACTGATACACCAAAAGAGTCGAGCATGAGATCTTCTTGCCCGTAGAGCTGATCATCGAGAAATATATTAGCCTCAATCATTAGTCGTGGAATAAGGATGTCAGTTGGCCATCTCAACTTTTGTTAGCATGTCTCCTTTTTCCAGATCTAATTGAGAGAGTTTCACTACTCTCCCAAAAAAGTTTCCTGTCCATCCAACATGTATTCCTTCATCAGTGTTCCTAGCATAATTCTGCATCATAATTGCATCCGGGACCTTTTGTCCTGTTCTTATTTCGTGATACTACACCCTGTCATTGGATCCTCGGAGGACATGCCTTGAACCTTTCCTGGTTGCCTGTCCTGCTCGACGTAAACAGAACTCTTCATACAGCCCCAACTTAGAATCCAGCTAAATTTCATATACGTTTGTTCGTTCGACACTAATTCTTATTAAATGATCTTCAGGACACCAAACCAGAGGACTTGAAGATTGTTTTCTTCCTAAGGTGAAGCTACCGTGTTGCTTTTGCCTTTCACAAGAACAGGGAGTCCGTGTTCAGTCCTGCTCATCTCACGCAATTCACTCATCCGAAAGGATGCACAAACTCTCAACCGATGCCTGAAATTTTCCTCCCGGCCCTTCGACCTGTGAACTGAGACATGCTACTGGACAGATTTATATAGAAGGTACTCATATGCGATGAGCTTTCAAAGTAGTGTCTGGAAGCAAAAATATTTTCTGCTAGATTACGAGCATAGATAGCATTTGTGCTGCAGCTGCATTCTAGGCCCAAGCTCTTACTGCATCTTTTGACCACCGGTCTATTGCAGATTGGTGGCATGTGATCTTGATATATTACAGGGGGAGCATTCTTGGAATACACTGGACTCCTCTTCGACATGGATGAGGAGAAAGTCTGCTTTGCGATGATGGAGTTACGACAGTGTATTCGTGTCTTGTCTGAAGCACCTCGACCATAGCTATTACGCTCTTGGAACCGCTCTTCTGCTTCTTCACGACTGGAAGCATTTAAAGCACCTAAAGCTATTATCCGTAGCCATGTTCTAGATTTTAATTGAGGAAACTAAAGCTACAGAATTGACAACTTTTAGTGGTCGCCGCCAAAGGCACCATAGTGTTCTGATAGACGTCCGAGAACAGTGTCTGATCTCTTCCTAGCCGGATATGATAGCCAGAGAAGTACAGAAACCAACAGCAGATCCCACTAGACACGCATGGAGGGATATCCAGTCCTATATTTCTCCATGGCGATCCACCACAGCCAGGAGACGAAGCTCAAACACCTTCTCAAGGGTCCAAAGGCAACGCGCAAAGCCTAGAACTGTCCCAATCCTTGTCTGAAACTGAGGCGAATCTGGAATGGGTCCCGTCAGTTTTTGCAACTCTAGTTGATGTAGCTTCGAGCCATCAGGTCTTTCAGCTCCATCGGGATCTGACCGTCGAGCTTGTTATGCGACAGGTCAAAAGATTCCAGCACCTTGAGACCGGAAATGGTCGAGGTTATGGGACCATTGAGTGAGTTCCTGGCTAGCGTCAAGTAGAGCAACCTCTGCAGCTCTGCAGGAATGCTGCCGTCGACGGGATCCCGGAAACAACCAACGAATTCCGAATCGAGACCACGTACTGCAGGTACAGAGTCATGTCCTTTGCAAACATCTTGATCTCGTCGTGCAAGACCTCCAGATCCAAAAATACTCTCCGAAATACGGCTGAAGCCATGCACGCATGCTCGACAGATTGGCAGGTGTGGATGGATCCATGAAACTTGTTGTGCCATAGGTCCAGAACCTGGAGATACGAAAGGTGAGTGATCCAGGTTGGAAAATGGCCCACCAAGCAATTAGTCCCCACCATAAGAACTCGCACTGAGGCAGCGAGCTAGACTTCGTAAACTGGAAGGCAAGGTGTCGGTCAAGAGGTTGTTACTCAAATCGAGGACCACCATGTCTTCACAGTTGTCCTGTGAGGCAGAGATGTGATCGATGATCAGGTTCCTGGCGAAGGTGGGAGGTCGTAGGGTCGTCGGAGATGTGATCAGTGATCCCGTGAGGTTGTTTCCACCCATTTTCAATCGGGCGAGCGATGACATGTAGGAAAACCTTTCTGGAATTGGACCCTCCAGATTGCTCTAGGAAATATCCAGAACTGTCATTCAAGGATAATGAGAGGCCCAGCTCTTGGGACTCACACCAGAGAAATCATTCTTGTCCAGTAAGAGCTCTTGCAACTTCGGGAGCTTTGGAAATCGAGCCGGATCTACGGAATCTATTCCCGGACATGTACAGAGACTTGAGGGAGGAGACGTTCTGGAACATGTCTGGGATACTGCCTTCCAGATTGTTGTAACCTTGGAGACTTCTTGGAGCTTTGAAAAATTGTCCAAGGATTCTGGAGGGCTTCCGTTGAGTAGACTGCGCCAACGATACATAATCCTGATCCTTCTCAGATCACCAAGCGCTGAAAGTATGTGGCCCTTCAAGTCGTTCGTCCTCAGAGAAAGCTCCTCTAGAAATGAGCTTCTGCCCAACGAGGAGGGGCCAGTGAAGGTGTTGTCCTGTAGATACAATATCCTCGACCTACTCAGATCACCGAGCTCTGATGGTGTTTGTCCGGTCAATTGATTGCTGCTCAGCTGGTGGGTTTCCAACTGGGAGCAGTTGCCGATGAAGGCAGTAATCACTTCCTCGAGACAGTTCGAGCACATGGAAAGACAACCTATCTCCGCGGGTATCGGTCCTTCCAATTCGTTCAGGCACAAATCGAGTCGCTCCAAGCTGGTGCACTGGCCGAGAAACGTAGGGATGCCAGCTATCAAATTGTCAACGAAAAAAACAAAGTCCTCAGTCCCTTCTCCGCTGTTGCAGTTGCCTCGAAACACAGGAATGCTACTCGGCAGCTCGTTCTCGCGAACAAACAAAAGCTTCTGCCTTCTCAAAGCACCAAACTCTGCTGCTATCTGCCCACTCAACTTGTTCTGATGCCAATCTAGTTCTCGCAGATCACAGCACCCGCTTCAGTAAGATGCAAATGGGCAAGTTAATCCATTCCCGCCTAGCTCAACAAATTAAAACTTTTATGCGTCCGGACAACCGGTTGCTATGGGAGCAATTACACAAGGCAGCAGGAATCCGTCCAGTAAGATTGTTGTGGAACAGAGTAAGAATGTCCAGGTTCCCCAGACATCCTAGCGCCGCAGAAATTTGTTCCTTCAATCTGTTGTTTGACAGATCCAACATATCCAGGTCTGAGCAGGTACCTGCATAAGCCGGAATCCTGCGTTTGAGCTGGTTATCCCAAATCGTTACTGTCTTCATTTATATCCCTGAGAGCACGAAGCGGCCACTGAGTTCATGATTCCACACACTGACGATTTTCAATCTGGTCAGAGCAACTAGCTCTGCTGGAATTTGTCCCGAAAGCTGATTCATTTCCAGTTCGATTACTGCTGAGAAGTTGCAATTGCCGAATGAGGCAGGAATCCGCCCAGTGAGATCACAAGATTCTTCAGTCGTCCTAAATCCTCGGGTATCAACCCCGTCAATCTGATATCGGCCAGACCGAGGCTCTCGTAGCTCCGGGAGTAACCTTGCGGTCGAATAACTTTCGATCAAGGCAAGTTTACGATCCATCGCCTGCAGCTTTCAATCTAGGGGGCATTTTCCATCCCGTCAGTCCAATCTGGCACAAGGAAAAGGTTCCACAGCTGCTGCAGACGTCCTGTGTAATCTGGAGGTATGCTTCCAGTCAATTCGTTCTGGGACAAAAGTAGTACAGCAAATGTCATTTACGATCATGTAGGTGGACCTTATAATTGCATGTAATGTTGTCTACTCCGAGTATGAGCACACGTGAAAAAATCGAAGCAATTGCAAGCAAACAATTGCATCGTTTCCTTTTGTTCGTTCCTCTCTCCACGAGGGTGTTATTATTCTCTGTGTGTGATGTCAGTGGCCATTTCGTGCATGTCTTCTCAAAAAGTTGAGATCACTGGTTGTGACAGATTTGCCACTTTTCATTTGGAGCTCGCGAAATGTGCATAAAGTGTACACTGTGACAGATAATTTCTTCTCTTTCATAGTGCTTCAATCTATTTTCCCTGGTGAATATTACTACAATTACACACCTCTCAGCCGATTCGACAGTGGGCGACGAAATGGTCTGGAAAGAACTACTTATCGTCAATTAAATCCTCTCAAACGGAGAGAGTATTTACATAGAGGATCGGCCCTGGAACCAGGTAATATATTCGAAATAGTAAATACGTTTTGAAAAGGACAGGGAAGTTTTTGAAGTATCCATAATTAGTAAACTGGCAAATGTGAACGAGTAGGCTGCTTTCCTTTAAAACTACGTCGCAAAACTAAATAACCCCACCATATCATATATCTTCCGTCCGTGATATCTGCGATGCAATTTTTAAATTTTACAAAGTGTCTTGGTTTTTCCAAACCTGGATGGGAAGCATAAACATCATCAGAATGTTTCATATCCTTTGTGTACATATATATAAAAATATCACGGAACTTGGATTTGAATTGAAAGATAACATGATCGGTACTTTATTTGGTAATTGTTTTATCGTTGATGCACATGAATCCGGATTTTTTTCCTGAAGATTTTTCTTTCTCAAACTTTCTGAAAAGAAAATTAGAAAATTATATCCAACCAAAAAATGGAATTCAAATATGTAATATATCTCAATTTTTTTTTTAAAAATAGTGTTTACTATCTTAAATTAATCCATCAGATTGAAGATTTTGAAGTTTACATAATCGTAGAATTTGGAAAAAAAACACAAGTTGTAATTTTTTCTATAATTTTTCATTTTTAGGAGATAAATTCTACTAGACTTTCGACTTCTAAAAAATATATAAAATTCAACATGAAAATTAAAGAAAATATATTTTACAGTTCCATCTTTGAATTCCAGAAATTTAGTAAAAAAGAGGAAAAGTAATCTTGTGAATTCAAGATATTATAATATTTAAGATAGAAAACCTTATCAATATATAAATTTCTGATTTGCAAGACAAGTATTTTAAATATTTTATATGTTTTCTCTTGAAATTATAAAATGAAATATTTTCTAATACAAAATAAAATTTTTCACTTACATTTCAAAACCGTGTTTCATATTCAAATAATATATTTATGTGAAAATTTTATAATATTAGATTTTCTTGAGATAGTATTGAATAATGAGTGTTACGTGAAATGGAAACATTTAAATTCAATCATGTACAATGTGTGATTTAATCTCTCTCCTTGTTTTTTTAATTTAGGCGATTTGAAAAACAGTTAATTATGAACTAGTTTATATGGCAAGGGATTCTTAAAACATTACACAAGCCACATGCACCAAGTTAAGATGTTCACCCGTCTTATTTATACACTTTTGTTTTTCAAATTCATCTGTTGCATACATTTTATTGACAAGTTAGATACTATCATAGTATGAAAAGGGTATGTATGTAAACTTATCCATTACAAAGTGGAGATGTGTAAGTAACCTTTGAGTTCGATTAACTTACCAAATATGACTAGCATTGAAAGCCCGATAAGACTGCTGGTTAAGGTGGAACGGAACAAAGAAGCTAAGTGGGCTGACAAGGATTACTACAAAGGAGTACAGCTAATGCACATGTTCTGCTGGAGTAAAGTAAGTTCATAGTTGTACAATATTGTGCTTTGTCTTTGACGGATGCAAGTTTTGGGATGTAAAGATTCCTTGTAATCAACTATCACTTCTAAGTTGCAGTAGTAATCGAGAAACATCGTATATCAGACTAGAAGTTGGAAATGATCAAAAATGACAATATTAAATAATTTGGTTTTATTGAATTTATTGGTTTCATAATATGAAATTGGATAGTCAGGAAATTATTAATAAATCCATCATGTCACCCATGTGTTCTTGCTCTACAATAACAGGACAGGAGACATCTACTTTTAGCCGAACATCTTCTTTTAGACATCTACTTTTAAGCACCAAACAGAGTTATTCACATACAGAATAAGCTACATATATATTTATGTACTCACCGCATCAAAGACATTACGATCTTTTGAAGGCAAAGGTGGACTCTAGCCGATATTCACTACTCAAGGTCTATAACTTTTTATAGAAGAGAAATGTATATTTACATGCTCACCTCACTGCAGACAATGCAATTTATTTTAAGGAAGAGGTGGCCTCTCCCTGGTATCCTAAACTCAAGGTCCAAAAGGGTTGAAAATAGAGAGATATGTAATTAAATACTCACCGCACTCAAGGCATTGGCCACTTTACGGAATTCTCTGCTACAGGTCCATGACTGTTACAGGTGGACCCTCGTTCCGTAGCCAGCGCGATCAGCGCGATCTCAACTATAACACGTAACTCTGAGGAAACCAAGTGGTGTGAGATACTCGATCAATCACACTGAGCTTATTTCACGTCTGCTGTCCACGGGCATGCAATGAGGATCCGTTCGAGTGGTATACAACTTTGTGAGGAAGCTTGCAGCTGAATGACACATCTTAACGAGGGACGATATCATGGTGAGAATCAGACTGAGGAGTTACGGTGTCAGGTATGAGTTTATGGTATTGAGAATTTTTAGAACAGAGTGAGATAATGATGTGAATTCTGATGTTTCAGATAGTTTTTAGCTCCAATTGTTGCAAGCTAGTATCACATTTCTCAGTACTGTGTTTCTCGGAAGCATAAATCAGCTCTGTTTCCTTTTACTGTGAGCTTGCTCGAATGCTCGAATTAACGAAGCCAGGATCTATCTACCTGATCCAATTGGAGAAATTGTTGATGAAATTCTCAGTTCGACGGTCCAATTTACAATTTAGAGGTTTCGTCTGAAGAGGAACAGCTTCCTAGGCATCATACTGAATTGTACCTTTTCATTTGCATGAGAAATCTAGGCTGGATATATTGTGCGTTGTTGCATGTCTAAGTACTCTCCAAGCGATCTTTGTAAGCTCTCACAGGTGATCTTCTTTTATCCATCTCATACTTCATACTTTCAACTCTTGATATCACAGGGCCAATGTTCGTAATCTACTGGACTTTCTTCACTGTGTCATTGCTGCTACATGTTTGGCCACTGTGTACCTTGATGTCATTCTTAGTTTATCAGAAATTCTTGGCCCTATAACTTCACTGTCACTAACTATAGAATTATGATGCACATAAGCGATAGAGAAGTTTCAATAGAGCAATTTCTTTGTCTGGTTCAATTACAGGAATTATATCAATTTGAACTCTACGGTCAGGCCATTACTTCATGAACATTCCATTGAGGTTCTCAAGCAGAATGACTTCGGAGGGTACACCGTTCCTGCCCTCGGCCTTTATCCTTTCCAGGTACCTTGAAGTGCTTCGGCACATGTTCTCTGCTCAAAATTCATGCTGTGTTCATCATCGATGATCTATTTTGTGCCATTCTATTCAGAGAGTTTTAGAAATAGATTGAGAAAATAGGCCAAAGTCTATTGACATTCTGGTAAACATTTGTCTGTGTGCGGATGCTGTCCAGTGGAACTGGGATGCTGGGTTTATCGCAGCCGGCTGGGCTGCGTTTGATGTGGACAGAGCATGGGAAGAGATGGAAACACTGTTTAGTGGTCAATGGGCTGATGGAATGATTCCATCTATCCTCTTTTGGAAAGCATCAGATACATATTTTCCCGGTCCTGAGATATGGGGAACAAAAGAGAATCCAAGTAATAGTACAGGCATCACTCAGCCTCCCATAGCTGGAGTGATTGTTCGTTATTTATATGATTGTACTGCCCGTACCAACAGGCGATTAGCACAGCAAAAGGTTTCGAAGTTGTTTCCAAAAATTCTCGCATATCATCGTTGGTGGTACAAGGTAAGTTTGTATACCAGATTCACAATTTGATATGATGCATATCTACTGTTAAACAAAAACATATCTCTGAATTCGATCCGACGGCGAATTTATCACCGACATTGCATTTGAAGTGGAGCAGAGTTTCTGATTGTTTGATACACCCAAATCTTGGAAATAATTTCGCATTTTGAATCGTACGATGATCATATTTATATCCTTGAAATGTCAAGGCAAGAGATCCTCTCAATACAGGACTTGTTGCTATCATCCATCCTTGGGAATCCGGCATGGACAACAGTCCTGCATGGGATGAGGCCCTTCATGCATTTCCAGTTGACGACATTCCACCCTACGAGCGCGAAGACTTGAAACATGTCAATGCCTCCATGCGGCCATCGAAAGACACTTACGATCATTACCTCACTCTGTTATACAGGTAAATATACTTCGATGTATTTACTAGATCATGCTTTCTACTGAAAACCTCTGAACTTAGTCAAGTATGCACATCACTATGAACTTTCATTAGCTACTCAGATACTTGGTCTCTACATTGTCAACTTTCAAATCAAACGGAGTTGTCTTTTTTTCAGGTTCAAAGCTGCTAACTACGATCCAGAGAAGCTCTACTGGATGTCACCCTTTCGAATGACTGACCTTTGTACCAACAGCGTTTTGTTCCGAGCCAACCGTGATATGAGATTTTTGGCTCGGATGTTGGGGAAGAAGGAAGAGGTCAGAGAAATAAATACCTGGTTAAGGAAAGGTAAGGAGAGATTTCAGTGGTTATGGGACATGGACTCTGGACTTTTCAAGTGCGAAAATCAGCTCACCGGAAAGCTCTCCAGTGCACGAATATCTGGAGCTTTCCTCCCGCTTTTCGCAGGTAAGATATTTCTGGCGCACCCCAGAGCATCATCAGTTGAAGAAAAAAACCCCTAGTTAATCAAGAGTGCAGCAAGCATGTCTTACATTCATCAAAGCAAATGACTCACATGACTATTCTTTATCCTGGTGGGGCATTCGTTGCTCTGCCCCTTTCTACAGGAGTGGCTTCACAAGATCAGGCGGCCGCGCTAGCGTCAAATCTGAAACTTTGGATAGATGAAGTGAAGTTTGGTGTACCAAGCGCTGATCCTGCGGGTCCTGTGTTCGACCCTGTAAAATATTGGTCTGGTCCACTCTGGATCAACATCAACTGGATGATATCCTCGGGCCTCCGCCACTACGGGTACGTGTGTCCTAAGTTCCATTGAAAATCGCATACATAAACACTAGACTAGCATTATTCTGCTCACTCTGCGAAGTATTACAATGCATGTAGAATGAGCATATTCTCACTCTGCGAAGTATCGCTTGAATTAGGGGTGCATCTAAGAATGCTGTCACAATCTTGTGATTTCCTTAGGGTAGGTAGTACTTCATAGAATGGAAGGATTGAGGTATGAAAGCCGTGAATTCCATGTGTGCAGGTACAACGAGCTTGCAGAGAAGATTGAAATGGACTCTCTGACGGTCATATCAGAATCTGGTTTGAGAGAATACTTCAATCCTAGAACAGGTGAAGGAGCTGGTGGTGAGTCCTTCTCGTGGACCGCAGCTTTGTACCTCGCATGGCTCGACGGTGAAGTCCTCTAGAATTCGTTCTGAGTGCGTCATGGCCCGATGTATAGATCTAACTCTGAGCAATGGAAGATCACACGTTGAATAAGAGCAAGAAATCTGACGAATGCTTCATTTGCTTCCAAGAAATGGTGGACATATTTGATAAGTTGCCATTGTGACTTGCCACCAACCATGGCACCATATTGATGCATACGTTTGTTTTCTACTACTTCCAGCTTTGGTTCCCTCGTTCACTACCATTTATTTATAACCGTACTATCTAATCTGTATCCAACCTTCAGAGAAAGATACATCTTTATATAAGATCGATTGGAAGCCTAAACTGGTTGGAGCTCCCTGATCAGCCTCCTCATATGGCGATCGGAACCAGCTTTTCTGAATCCTGCCTACATAGTCCAATCTCAATAGTCTGATACAACAAGACTGACACTGCTGTTTGCTTTGTTCCTATCAACGGCCTCGTCTAAACAAAACATATCATGGCGACGATTTGTTTGGAGAAATTGTCAGAGGAATATAAGAGCCAGAGAGAATTCACATTCCAGACCGATCGCTGCAAACCCGACGCAACAGAGGGATCTAAGATAATGTGCTCACCTTAGTGGGAGGAAACAAGTGGCAACATTTGGTTTAGGCCTGGTTGTGAAAACGACACAGGGGAGGGCATCGCAGAAACCATCTCTGCAAGTGCAGACTCTTTTCTCAATGTGATGACAGAACAGCGTCACCAACATGTCCCGAACCTCGGGAGCTAAAAAGTGAGCTCATTCATGAACTCAAGGCACCCATTCCACTCAGCTGCTGCTACTCCTCCTCTAATCCATTCACCAACAACATTGGAATTCACCCTAGCTACCCTTCTGAACAGGGAATTTCAGGACAGGACACTCTTACCAGCCCTGAGGAGCCTCTTGCTGTTCACAGCTGTAACAAATACAGGGCTGGGTATCCATGAGGTCGAATTCGTTCAACATAGAGATCTAAATCCCCTTCCAAAAATCCGAAAAGTGTTTAGAGAGGTTATCGAAAATCGACTGCACGAAACATTCGAGTGGATGATGGAGCGTGGACTTTCATGGAGCAGGGCGAGTAAGCCGTCCTTCGCCGTTGGGCTCAAAACTACTTTGCGGCCTGTCCGTGTATGCGTCCGTGTCCCGTTCCGTTTGCGTTTACCTCTGGCTTTCCTCCTTTGGCACAACTTACGTGGTTACTAAGGTTAAAGCATGATTTCCGGTGTGCCCCAACTTTACCATAAACCTTACACAGTACTGATATGTACTGGGTAAGGCGCTGAGCTAACCACGTTGAGTTTCTGCGGTTGGTCTCCTTCTCCGTCTTTCTTTCATGTTTCCTGTTTCCGGCGGGGGAGAAACTTCGAGACGGGAGACGGTCGAGAGATGCGATCGGTGTCGAAGGGAGCCATGGATCCGAAGGAGCAGAAGCCGATGAGCGACAGAGTGTGCAGGCGCTGCAAGATCACGTATCAGTCGAGCGTTAATGAATCCACCTCTTGCCGATTTCACCCTTCTATCTTCGTTTGCCGTCGTCATGATGATCAGAAGAGGTTAGCTCGCTGATCCGTCACTTCTCAACCTGTGCTTCAATCATTCGTTTGCACTTTGTTCCCCTCCCAAAGCGAGTACTGATCGCCACTAATTGAATGATGATGTTGTCTAATTTCGACCCAGATGCAATTAGAAGCACGGTCGTGATGGTCATTGGGTCGCGGCTTATGTCGATTGTGTGATTCCAAGTGTTTATAGAATTATTTTCTGCATACATCTGCAATCAAGAGATGGAATACTCAACTCTTGATTTGGGGCCTACATTATTAGGGATTCACATTCTTGGCGAACCAGGGAAAAGTTGTCGGTTATATGAACAGATCGGCGGGGATCAAAATTGATTTTACGTTACATATATTTGATCCAACCACCTCAATTTAATGAATTTAGCGGTGTGGATAGTCCCTTTCCCTCGTTGCTCGGTTTGTGATCCTGAAGCTCCAGAGCAGCATACATGACACTGATATGAAACCACCATGAATCCATGTTTTAAGAAAGGGTTTGGGTTTAGGGTCAGTCATCCTTGTTCTGAAAGTGGGTTTCGAACCTTCTCAAAGCCTGAGTTGTGGTTGTTACCAGGTACTACCAGCTAGGTCCAAACGATCCACCCTATGCTGCCAAGTTTTATGATTGTTGCGGAGCAGAAGATCCAGATGCTGCAGGATGTACGACCTCTTTCCACGTTTCGTATGACGACGAGACCTAGAGTTGTATATATTCCAACTAAGACAGTACCTACATAGTGAACAAGGATGACTTGAGTTGTATACGTACAGGTACAAATTCTCCTTCTAGAGGATTGTTACTGCATCGTATGTATACTCTTCATAAAGTCTCCACTCACAAGTCGAGAATTAGCTGCCAGTATTCTCCCATGTATGCGCTCTGTACAATTGAGAATTTTAACCTTGTTGATGAGGTGAAATCGGGAGCTTCTGTCGTTGTGATTGTCTCTTATGCATTACAAGGTAGGAACATGGAGTCACTCTCTATCCTACCTCTGAATTGTAACCCAGTGGCTTTGTCTTGGTGTGTATAAGTATATAAGTAGGGTTTTACATATATGCGTGGAACATGTTTTCCTTGCTTGTTTGACCCACGTATTGCTTCACCAAGAGCAACATATTAATCTACAATTTCCTCAGGTTTGATTATCTCATTATTCTAACTAAAATAGGTTTTTATATATTTTATGCGAGAGTGATGAGTGAATCGAGAAGACAGTTTTTCTTGTAAATTAGTGTTCAAAGGTTTCTGTCATATTTTTTAAATAATGTAATTATTTATAAAAATCTATGATGAAAATTTCAAATTTTGTTCTAAAAAGGAATTTTTTAGAATTCTCTTGATAAATATGTATTTTTTAAAAGAATCAATATATATATATTCAATTTTTTTACATAAACTTAACACTAAGATTATCTATAATAAATTTAATTTCATACTTTATAAAATAATATAATCCATACATACCTTAAGATGTTCTCTATATATGAATTAATCTTAAAAAAAATAATACATGCATTCCATACGTATCTTTAACTTGTAACACACGTTGATTGTTCAACTCTAAACTCTTGTATCCTATATGTATATATACAAACTATGTAGATCAGATAGTCAGATTCGGTACCTAGATGTACAGCACAAAATAATCACCTTACAATATATGGGTTATACCGATGTTGAGCACCTTCGGAGCTCCCATGTTAACTGAGGAAATGATCCTCTTTCTCGAGCATTTATGCTACATTTGTTTCATTTCGTATGCAGACAAACACACTACAGGATTAAAACTTCTCACCTTGGCTCTAGTCCAGCTTGTCGGAAGATCTAGATTCTGAGATCTACACATGATACAGACATAAGCTTGCCCAAATTCATTGCTAATCGTGATGCGAGGATGTAGCCCACGACTTCATGGTTATTGCGATCTACTATTCTCTGGAAAAATCATGAGCTCTCGGGATAGAATGCCTTTAATGATGCATGCAGATACTGTGGTTCCTGTTGGAGATCTATCCAAAATTGCACCAGTAGAGCATCGAAAAGCCTTTACACCACAAGGTCTAAACTATTGACAAAGAGGGGTGAAATCATATAGAATCGAAACCTGAGAGCGCAGCCGCGATGGATCATCTGTAACCGAATACATTTAAACTTAATCGTGGATCATTGATACGGTCTAGTATGCAGTGAAATCAAAGATAAGAATGAATTGCTTTATTTCATGACTTCCCGGGACATCTCAAACCGATTCTAAACTTTTTGAAACCTTCATCTCACTAGGTTTGAGGAATTGTGCTAGGATCACGTTTAGGAATCATAATCATCAAATCAGAATTCCGTTCGCTTAGAAGATCTTGGTTTGTAGAAATGCAAGAAAAACTTTACTGCAGATGATAGTTTTATATTTTTTGCAAATGTCGAGAGGACTGGCATGGAACTGGCTTTGAAAAGAATCACATTTCTGAACTGAATCGTCCGAATGGCACTTACGTGCCATAAATGAGCTCCTGAATACGGTCGAATTAGTTGCGCTCTCAAGGGGCTTCGGCTCCCGAGCCCTTCAGTCTCTTGAATTAGAAGGTGCAAATGTTGATTTCTCTTCAAAATTAAAAAGTCTGGATGCAAATACTAGCCTTAAGCAGGAGCTACACTTTGATTTTTTTGGCTAGAACTGGGCATTCTGCTTAAAGTAATCAACTTCCCTTAAATTTTTGCAAGATGTAGACGTGGTGGTACAGCGTTGGATGAGCTCAGTATCGGACTTGGATTAACTACTCGAATATGATCCTGGAATGGAGACTGTTGAAAGATTACAAGGATTATCCATCGTCAAGCCTTTTAAGTTTATTTAATAGGTAAAATCAGCTCCGTGGAACTTCTCATGCACCTGCCTTAGATTCCTTCGTGTCCGAAGGGGTATAAGTATCGCTCAAAGTGAGCATTTGATTCAAACAAGCCAGTTCAATCCTTGATCATTGGCAAGCTCGGCAGCCTCTGGTGAGGACCACAAGCTCTGTCACTCCTTCTTAACTTAGAATGTAGAGCGAGAACAAGAGTCGAGACTGCCAGAACTGATCATAGAGTGTGGATTCTAGACAATGTAGCTGCGGTGTGATTGAATTTATTTACCCAAATGTTGCTGGTCAATTTCATGACAAAGCTCAGTTCTTTTGCTTGATCTCATAATTTCGAACACGGCTGTTGCATCATTGTCACATTTTCGTTCTTCGTCGATCTTTTCTTGCAGGTACATACCTGAAGATGGCGCCCTCTAGCAAGGTGGTGTTCATGTTGCTCCTCATGACCTTGGTATTCAGCCATGGTCAGGCTTCAGCCAACGGAGAGACCATCACGGAGAAGATACAGCATGGGTTCACGGAGGTCACAACTACTGCTGAGAAACTCAAAGTTGCAGCGGAGAAGATCGACATCGACAATGCTCCCCAACAGGGAATCACTATCGCTCAGGGACTGACAGCCATCACTGCCAAGCTTGCTCATGTTATCGAAAACGTGAATAATGAGACATTACCTGCACTTGCAGATGCGGATGCAAAGCTCATTGTGAAGGCCCTCGAGAATTTTGTGAAAATTCACCAGGCAATGCTGACAGTTGTCATGGAGAAGAATGAGCTCCCGACTATGATTGCCTGCTCCTTCCCTATCAGGATGACACTTGTAAGCATGGACTTCGCGCTCGAAGTCTTTGCCTCTGATCTGATAGCGCTCATTCCAACCCAAAAGCGATATGCAGAGAAGCAATTTTCTAGCCTCCATGAGTTGCTGAAAGACACCTTGAACAGGTACAGCGTCTCCTTCGGATCAGCTGAATCAGACGCTGCGCTCACCGCTACTACAGAGAAGATCGTCGAGGGACTGAAGACTGTCACGGATATGTCCGATCAGCTCAGAGTTGCGACCCAGAAGATCAACATCTTCAACGCTCCTCAGCAGGGAGCAGTGATCGCCAGCGGATTTGCAACCATCATTCAGAAGGTTTCTGAGGGAATCGTCAGGGTGGACCGAGTCACTTCAGGTCCGCTTCCCGATGCTGATGCCCAGCTCGTAGTGGACGCCCTCACCACATTCGTGCAGGTCCACCAGGCCTTGCTGAATGTGGTGATTGGCAAGCACGGCATCCTTACGATGATTCCGTTCTTCGAGCCCATCAGAATGGCACTTGTGGGTCTGGAAGCTGTCATCGACAGGTTGGCGTTCGACTTGATTGCTCTAATTCCTACTCAGAAATCCTCCGCAACCATTCAGTTCCAGAAGCTGGACGTCACGTTGAAAGACGCCGAGGACACCTACAGCTTCCCGCTGGCATCCGCGGAATCTGATGCTGCTCTCACTGCCACCACAGAGAAGATCGTCGAGGGACTGAAGACTGTCACAGATATGTCCGCTCAGCTGCGAGTTGCGACCCAGAAGATCAACATTTTCAACGCTCCTCAGCAGGGAGCGGTCATCGCCAGCGGATTTGCAGTCATCATTCAGAAGGTGTCTGAGGGAATCGTGAGGGTGGACCGAGTCACTTCAGGACCCCTTCCGGACGCTGATGCCCAGATCGTAGTGGACGCCCTCACCACATTCGTGCAGGTCCACCAGGCCTTGCTGAATGTGGTGATTGGCAAGCACGGTATTCTTACGATGATTCCGTTCTTCGAGCCCATCAGAAGGGCACTTGTGAGTCTGGAAGCTGTCATCGATAGGTTGGCGTTCGACCTGATTGCTCTTATTCCTACTCAGAAATCCTCCGCAACCATTCAGTTCCAGAAGCTGGACGTCACGTTGAAAGACGCCGAGGACACCTACAGCTTCCCGCTGGCATCCGCTGAATCTGATGCTGCTCTCACTGCCACCACAGAGAAGATCGTCGAGGGACTGAAGACTGTCACAGATATGTCCGCTCAGCTGCGAGTTGCGACCCAGAAGATCAACATTTTCAACGCTCCTCAGCAGGGAGCGGTCATCGCCAGCGGATTTGCAGTCATCATTCAGAAGGTGTCTGAGGGAATCGTGAGGGTGGACCGAGTCACTTCAGGACCCCTTCCGGACGCTGATGCCCAGATCGTAGTGGACGCCCTCACCACATTCGTGCAGGTCCACCAGGCCTTGCTGAATGTGGTGATTGGCAAGCACGGTATTCTTACGATGATTCCGTTCTTCGAGCCCATCAGAAGGGCACTTGTGAGTCTGGAAGCTGTCATCGATAGGTTGGCGTTCGACCTGATTGCTCTTATTCCTACTCAGAAATCCTCCGCAACCATTCAGTTCCAGAAGCTGGACGTCACGTTGAAAGACGCCGAGGACACCTACAGCTTCCCGCTGGCATCCGCTGAATCTGATGCTGCTCTCACTGCCACCACAGAGAAGATCGTCGAGGGACTGAAGACTGTCACAGATATGTCCGCTCAGCTGCGAGTTGCGACCCAGAAGATCAACATTTTCAACGCTCCTCAGCAGGGAGCGGTCATCGCCAGCGGATTTGCAGTCATCATTCAGAAGGTGTCTGAGGGAATCGTGAGGGTGGACCGAGTCACTTCAGGACCCCTTCCGGACGCTGATGCCCAGATCGTAGTGGACGCCCTCACCACATTCGTGCAGGTCCACCAGGCCTTGCTGAATGTGGTGATTGGCAAGCACGGCATTCTTACGATGATTCCGTTCTTCGAGCCCATCAGAATGGCACTTGTGAGTCTGGAAGCCGTCATCGATAGGTTGGCGTTCGACCTGATTGCTCTAATTCCTACTCAGAAATCCTCCGCAACCATTCAGTTCCAGAAGCTGGACGTCACGTTGAAAGACGCCGAGGACACGTACAGCTTCCCTCTTGCATCAAAAACTGATGCTCAGACAGAGATTCTGAGAAAGGAAGTGATTAAAAACGGAATGAAATCATATCTGGCAATATAGAGAGGAGACTTGCCATGTAGGAATTGACGATCTGAATACCCTCTTTACGCAGAACTGCGCTTTCTGCGTTCTATTATGACTGCTCTGCAGTTTAGTGAGAGATCTATGAGTTAGAGCGAGGACTGGGATTTTGTAATTCAGTTCGCTGATGTTCGTTTCTGCAAAGGCTTATATACAATGACGTGAACCGCAGAATTGGTTGCTTTAACGCCTAGCCTGATGATTGTACTTATGGTGTTAAGCTTTCAAATTAACAGACATGAATGAATCTCCAGGACTGCTTCCTTGATCGTGGCTCTTTGAATACTCCATTGATTTGGACGACCATCTGCAAAACCTGCCACCTGTGACTACCTCTGAAGTTCCTTCAGACATTCCATAACCTTCAACGGGATCGACCCCCAATCAAACATTAATGTATCTGCAAGGTTAGACATTCAGAATATTTCTCCTCCTCAGAAGAGTAAACTGTGTGAGGATTGCAGTGAGAGTGAAGAAGACTTGATAATGTGTTATTGTTATGGGCTTCTTTATCGGTCTAGGACTAAGACAAATGTGTGATTTCCATTGAGATAATTAGCTGTGAGGACTACGATTTTGTCTTTAACTGATGTCAAAGAGATGAAGAGATTTGACAACGAATTTCTGACAAGATTCTCTATGTTGTGAATGAGTATGCCTACCCCGGGACGTTGGTCAATGCAGTACCACTTTTAGTTAGAAATGCGTGGATCTCTCTCCCTCCCTCCCCGTCTTATATCGAGACTTACCTTCGATCAGTTGAATCGAATGGATGCTAATCGGATCGGAACCTTAATGACATGTGATTTCCATTGAGGACATTTCCATACTCCATAGACAGTCCGCGACGTCTACCGCCATCAATTTGCGCATGTGATCGCTGATTTCCTTAACTTGATAGTCCATGTTATTTAGACCAGACGATATAAGTTTGCAACTAAAATTTTTCATTCACAAGAGATATTCGTACAAGCGAGTTTATTGAAACTTGGAGTAAATTTATTCATGTATTACATAATGGTGAATGTTTTTTTCCTGATCATGAAATTCAACTATCCAATAATATAATTTGATAGGCCTAAATAATATAAATGTAATATTAATGATTCATATCTGATGTAAAGATATTGTACATATCATGATCTTTAGTAAGGTTTTTAACCAATTTCACTCAGGTAATGTTTACATTGAATGGAAATTTTTAGAAAGTGTTGTTTATAAAAACGGAATTAAAAAGTTTCAACACCATAAAATTTGGGAAAATTGATTACTCTATACATAATTGTCTTTTTTTGGTATATTTGAATTCTAAATGATAGAATAAGTAGATTTTGCAACACAAAGTTCAATCTGCCAAGAGTGTCACTATGAGTGACATCACTACAAAGTATCATTTTTTGTAATTTGTAAATTTGCCCAATAATGACATTACGACACTATTGGCAATAGTGATAGTGTGTAACTACAAGTTCTATCAAATGTAGGGTTCACAGCATGCAGATTAAGAATAAAGTGGGAGTTGATCTAGAAGAATCCATGCATATAATTAGACTACCATTTGGAAGTCTATGTCTTCCGTACTTCTCATAGATATCTGTACAAGATACATCATAGAAGTCAAAACAAAATCAGAGTTGCCTTTGAATCATGATGATAGTTTGTCATTCTGCCAGAAGAATTTATAAACTTTGTGACGTAAATCTTTCATACACAAAACCAATCGAAGAATGTGGCGTGACAACGATGAAGCACTTCTAATGCAATAGAAGAATTCAACGAATAGATCTTTTCTTGACATTGAAGATTGTGAAACAGATCTAACGCAATAGATTCAGGTGTCAATTACGAGGCTAGATCAGAACTTGATGCTATCAAGCGTTGGCAAAGTAAAATCACAGTAAGATTTAAGTTTCTTATCATCAATTCTCCAAAGTGTTACATGTTTGAACATTCGGCTGCTTTGTGAAAAGACGAACACGAGGTATGGAGATTGTAACAATAAGATAGTTGCGCAGATAACTCAATTTTGTATTCCTTGGATTCTCATAGCTCATTTGGTTGATGATATCTATAACAACATGTAAGTCTATACATAAAACACAACAGTTTACAATCTCTACAAATGAGATGAGATGAATGGTTTCTTATCTTACATATAGACTTACCTGCTGTTACAGATATCACCAGCGAAGTGAACTAGAGAAGAAGAGAAAGAATTCAAGGAAAAGCTTACAGTCATGATGGCATGTATAAATAGAGACTCGAGATGGCTAGTTGAAACAAAAGGAAGTGATCTGAACAATCTAGAGTCAAAATGACTTGAAAAAAACCACAAACTAAGAAGTCAAACACTTTATATATTCAAAATCTAATATACGTCAAACAACTAATGAGGAGTGCTTGCCGCCTTGAAGATTTGACAAAGAACAAACTACACATGACATTCATGTCGAAGGATAGGTCAAAAAACTACCATATTGTTCCTAGAAAACAACAAGTGCCATGTAAGATCCTACTCTTTTGTCTTCAACACTAACATCTTTCACGTTAAATCTTACTTGTTTGTTCTCAACATAATCTAAGTTGCCTATCTCAAAAGTTCAAAAAGTTTTGTAACGTATCAGATCAAAAGTTTGCAGTCATATTCAAAGATGCACTCACAACAAATCTACAATGACAACATTGATATGCTACGTGAAAGTTGCAAATTAAAACCAACTATATTGATCCAAATCTTAACAGTGAAAAGAACCAATTATCAAATCTTACGAAAACACTCTACAACTTGTCAAAATCTCCATCTTTGAATAATTCCTCATACACAAACATTTATAAGTGATTATTACAACTGGGATCAAGATGAGTACAAATTTATTAAAACAGAGTGACCAAAACTTCATTCAACAAATCGATCCTTTAGCTTTTTGTACTCTGCACCAATGGCCAAAAGCTATGAATCTGGAGAGTAAACAACGCAATTGACATCATACTAATGATCATTTTGCTTCAAAATGTAGGTTTTTGATTGTCATTCACATACTAGCAGCTGATACAATTTTACACATACAAATGCTAGTCAGTTTTCTATTTCGTTGAATGCTGATGAAATGATCTTATACCTCGAATTGATTGCAGATAAAAACATGTGAATTTTAGGAGTTGATAAAGCCCAAAACTGCTTGTTGCAAATCTAACTACTAATAGATTAAGGCGTGGATGATAATTGCAAGAAATCACACCACAGTGAAATCGTCGTTTGCGTCATCCTTGCTAAAGATTGTTCCATTAGTCTTGCTACATGTGATTTTGACCTTGTTGACAACATATTCATGCTTTTTAGAAGCTATTGCAGCTAAGCTCTTTCAGGAGATGTTTGTTGGAACTGCCAATAAAAAAACGTATCATCTTGTGAGACCGAGTAGGTTTAAATGACAAATTTGTCAGAGGAGTTGTATTTTATGAAATAAATCTTCACAATATGATCACAACGAACTGAAAGAATCACTAGATGATATGCATTCAATTTGTGCACAGAGAACAATTTGCACACATAATCTGTATTTAGTGTTATGATCCAATCATTGAGATATCTTCTGATTCATTAAGCAAGAATTCAATTTGCAACTTCGTCGACTTGTTTACACTTATTGCATCTTCAATACTTGAAGAGTCATTACTGCTCATAGATAGTTGAGTTTCAACTTGTGCTCCTACTTGTCCATTTTGCCTTAAGCAAAAATCCTAAAATCGTTAGATTTTTAGAATTTATTTGGACTACAATGCTACAGATTGTATTGTTAATTGTTTCAACAAATCTAACTTTATCAAATTTTTGCCAATGAATCAATGAACAATGATGAGCTCATGGAAAGTTGAAAATTTTCAAAGAGCAAAAAAATTTCAATAAATTGAATTTCTATTGATAAAAATGACTCAAGTGAAAAATAGTTGATCTACTCAATGGTTGTCCGATTTGTTTGCTCAACAATCACCAAAGGTGGTATCCTGACCACATCATTGTCATTTGAATTGATGGCAGTTTGAAGTAGGTTGTGTTGATCTAATAGTGACTTGACAATGCTAACATCATCAACATGGTTGACATAAGTAACATCAAAACCAAAATTCAATCAAATTTTTGATAATTTATTCAATATTTGTGTCATCAACATCATGAAACATTTACAATAAATCATCAAGTCAAATTTCTTCCAAATTTTTTACAAAATCATCCACTACTTGAATTGAACTATGAGCAGATCAATAGTTATCATGGTTAGAAATCATGTTTGAAACAACAGAACAAACAATTGGTTTTGATCAAACAATATCAAATAGTAATCTTGATTTCATTTGATGCTTACTTCACCTAGACAAGTGCGTTGCACATAGATGTGTATGATCATTGATTAAGAACAAAGAATGAGATGCACATTCACTTGTTTGTCAAATTTCATATTTAGACATTACATGATTTAGTCAACCATGACAAAACTGCGCTTTGGAATATTGAATGATTTTTTGATCAAGAGTTTGACATTCAATGATAACATTCAATGGAAAAAAAATGAAACACAAATTTTGATATCTAAAAATATTATTTTTTATTTATCTTGATGAATCCAAAATTTTGGACGGACAAACATGAAATGAACAAATGTCTTGAAATAAATAGATATGAAGTTACAATTTTTGGCAATTCTATTGTAATTGTGCGACAGATGCATACAAGACAATGTATCTTGCCAACTTTAACTGATCTATGAATTTATGTAAACTTTATCAATCATCATAGATAAAGTTAAAGATGATCATAGATAATTTTGAAAGTCTCATTGACATTCATAATATTTTTCAAAACACTCTTTGTGATAAACTGTATGATAAAACTGTCACATGAAATTTCAACTCCAAAGGTTAGTGTGAACACTTTTATATTTTATTTGATTTCACGACCATTCAAATTGTTTGTAGAGTAGGATCTTGATGATGTTATACGATGCTATAAAACCAACTTATCAATATTGATAATACATTTGAGTGATACATCCATAAGCATTTGGCAAATTTGATGTAACGTTTTTACACTTGCATTATGATAGGACTTGTATGTTCTTCGCACCTCTTCTTATTATATATTGAAACACATTTTAGATATTCATCTATACTATATATGTACAAATAGAAACTGTATCTCATAATGTAAAACATCTTTCAAGTTCAATCAAATTTTTTTTTAAAAAAACAAGACATATTTCTTGAACATTTCGCCGGTCACATTCAGCTTGACGCATTGATCTCAACGTAAATGTTCCATTAATGCACCATATTTGAAAAAACTTTCTTGAGTTGATATAAAAATACATTTAAAATCATCTTCATTTGATTCCAATGCCATTTCTTGAAAACTTGTATCTAATCTAAATCTTTGAAACATCTAGACCTGAAACCAAAAATGCTAACTCTATTTGCTCTTGGAAGGGTTTATGTTGATTGAAAAAATTGAAAACCTTCAACTTTATCTTCATATATATAATAACAGTCACAACGTTGAAAGTGCCAAGCAAAGTCAAAGAACTAATATTCGAGACTGGTGTAACTTTCAGAACTTCGGATTTCAATCTCCAACCAGTGACGTGAAAATTTAACATCAATGTGTTTCAATGTTAGAAGGTTTAACTCTGTTATTATAAAGAATACTTTAGAATTTATTCTAATAAATTTCATAAAATAAATTAAATTTTATTATTAAAGATAGTTTATTCGTGAAATTCAAACATCATTCTCACACAAGTTTAACGCAATCTAAGAACTGATTACTCAAATTAACAAAATCAATCCTAAGGTGTTCCGAGAACTATTGGTAAAGCAGTGATTATATTCGTAGTTCAAAAACAATACAGAATTCGATGTCCATGCAAACTAAGGTTCAAAGGTCACCAGATGGCAATCTTCTCCAGTTCGATACGAGGGTGCAAACAAAACTGGAAGCGATGGCACAAGAGCGTCCACTTTTCCTTCATCATGTCATGTTCTCGTGAAATGCTCTCGTGATAGTACTCAGTAACTCAGGTCGTTGATCCTCTCGAGTGATTGGGAAAGGAAACGTGAGAATGGTCCATAGACTCAACTCTCATGTCGTCCATTACAGCAGGGTCCGTCTTCTCCATATGATATACTTTCTTGACAGTATAGATGCTTCGTCCTTCGAAAAGCAGGGCTTCGTTCAAGGTGTTTATGATTTGGGCCATATCCGGCCTCTCACCACCACTGGGATTCACGGCTGCCAGGGCACAGACAATTACCTTCTCCATTCCTTCAGGACTGTATCCGCCCTTCAATCTCCGATCGACCACACTGTCGATCACTCCCATGTCCACCGCATTTTTTACCTGCACATGTTTCCAAGTCGTTCGAGGTAAGGCATGATTATGAATTGAGTCCTCCATGGGCAGAATCTAAACTTAATTCTCAAAGAGCAATTCATTGCGGATGCAGGATCATAAGATTGTTTTCGTATGTTGCTGCAGATGCTAGTGACTCAATTGCAGACATCGTAACAATGCGGGGATAGAGCTGTTCAGCATGAGTCTGATTCGGACTGTTTGAAGGTGGGATTCGGTGGTTACCCAATCGATCAAGTTCGTATCCTCGCTACCCGGGAAGTCAAGAGTGAAAGGCCGCTTGCCAGTTACGATTTCGAGAAGCACAACTCCGAAGCTGTAAACATCGCTCTTCGTTGTGAGCTTACGTCTGGCAAAGTACCTGAATTGATCATCATGGTAGATGAGTCCAAGGATCAACGTAATGATCGTGGTATCAAATTGCAGAAGCTTCGCAGGGAGAGTAACTCAAAGGGCTGGGGAAAATCTTGCAATAATTAGAACATCAGGTTACAAATTCCATGGTGAGATCTATCCTTACTCTGGATCCAGATAGCCGAAGGTGCCCTTGATTGCAGTGGAGACTCCGTTCATGGTCGACCCCACTTGATCGGGATCGTACGAATCGGGCACTTGTTTCGAAATGCCCAGGTCTGCAATCTTTGCTTGTAGTTTATCGCCGAGCAGAATGTTGCTGGATTTCATGTCACGATGGATTATGGGCGGGTCGCAGTCCTTGTGCAAGTACTCGATACCTGCGAGGTCGTTTTGAAGGAATGTTCAGAATGTAATCGAGGAACAGTAATCAACTAGACCTCTCCAGTGTTAACACTCTGAAGTTTATCTTAAAAAAAGCGACTCGAGGTATCTTCTTATCAACTGGCTACCCAGTTCACCAGTGAATGTTCTAGACTTGTCACCTCGTGCAGCATCGACAGCAATCTCAAGTCGCGTCCTCCAGTCGAGGTCCTGCGTTTTACGTGGCACAGTAGTAGACGCATCTGTTGTAGCTTCCGAAGAATCTGAAGACTCAACAAGCGTTCTTCAGTAATTTCTTCATCCATGACATGAAGAAATGCAAATCATCTAGGATGGTAAATTTCTAGAAGAAAAAAGTGGGGACTTCGAACTGAGATCTGTCTGGGTGGAAATGTGGCCACGAGTATAACCTGAGGGATAAAGATGATTCGCCAGCGAGCCTTGCGACATATAATCGTAGACGAGGACTTGCTCGCGTCCTTCCAAACAGTAACCAATCAGACGAACAAGGTTGCGGTGATGCAGCTTACACAGAAGGCGCACCTGGATCAATGAAGAAATGAGTAAGCATTGCTCTAATGAGCAATGAGCAATTGCTCTTTGCATCACAGGGTTTACAAACTGAAACTCTCGAAGAACGTCGTGAGTCTTGTGATCTCCTATAGAGTTGATATGGAGTCTTCGTGTAGAAAGCTCAAGCACCATACCATCCTCATGGATAATATTGAGATAGCGTACCTCATTCAGAAACTCTGCTGATCCTTGTTTCGAATCAGCTGATCTGATTTTGACAGCAACCTCTTCACCATCCATTAATTTGCCGTAGTAGACTGCTCCGAACCCTCCCTTACCAATCAAGGTTTTATTATCTGAAGTCATGGATTTTATTTCCTTCCACGTAAAACCAGTAGCTGTTTTGGGTATCTGATCTGGATTCCAGAAGATAGCGTTTAGCGACTCAATCAATCAATTCTGATACGAAGGCAGGCAAGCTAGCATGTCGGCCAATAGTAATAGCACCGAACCGATAAACGAATTCTGCCCGTCGTACCTGTTGCGAAGGAGTTTCCATTCTTCTTTCTTCTGTACAAGCACAGCAAGAGGAGTGTAACTGCCAAGACTGCACATACACCGGCTACGATTCCCACGATCGCTCCAGGAGGGACACCTTTCTTGTCTTCTTCAGGGATCAAAATCAGATTGGGATTGTTCGAATACCTGCCAGAAATCAAATGAGTAACTGTCATATTCTTGCAATCGAACGAAATGTAGCGTTTACACAGAAAACATTTTCATCGACAGATGAAGTGTTCAACCCGGCTTACGTAATGTTCAATCCGAATCTTGTTATGAGTGATTTTGGTAGTGTTTTAAAGTTGTTGTTGTCCAGCAGCCTGCAAAGAATTACTCAGTTTTGTCAGTTGATCCCCGAAGTTGGAAACAATAGATGTTCATTTAGATATATGCTGAAACATAAGAGTCTCCAACAATACAAAACGATTTTATTGCCAAAAATTTTTAGCAAAAATGAACCCTTTTTTTACGTGGTGACCAGATTGATGCAAGTCGTATAAATACTTAACAATGAGCAATGAGTCAAGAAGAGTTTGTGCATACACACTGCAGAAAACTTTTTAGTTCTGATACCATGACTCACACTTGTGTCAAATTCGGAAGGAAAAGGAGCGACTCAGGTACATCGCCAGTGAAGCCATTATTCCTAAGGTCCCTGTTGCGCATCACACATAACCAGGTTCAGTAACCAACATCTAAACTCAATTCGAAGGTAGAAACTGCTAGAACAAGTTGTCACCTGAATATCAGAGAATTATAGGTGTATCATAAAGTATTTTATTGAAGTATCATAAAAAAATCATACTTACAAAAAGTATAGATCATTAAGATCTCCAATCTCCTTTGGAATAGTTCCTGAAAAATTATTACTTCGGACATCTCTGGAGCCCAAGCGAATCATCCATCATGTAAAGAGAAGTTAGCTGAAGATGTAGATCGATATCAGACCGCAGGAATATGATAGACTCAGTGAGCAAATTTCATACGTCCTACGTAGTTGAAGTGAAGTACACAACAGTCGGGATGACGAGGGGCTTCTTGACAGAACGAAGTATACAGGAGGATGCAAAATCAAGGCTTATAAATCTCTGAACCAGATCTTCTACTGGGAAATATGGGAAATATTTCATATCGGTTGGTATGAAATATCATACCAACGGATCTAGGCTTCCGAATAAGCAGGTGCAAGTTTCATCATCTCCTGGCCCTTCGCCGGGAGAAAACTTGCCCAAGACAGGCTACCACAAGTATATAATATCTTGACTTACAGGATTCTCAAATTCCTCATGTTTCCGATCATTTCACCTCTTAGCTCTCCACTCAGATTGTTGGTATTCACCGTTCTGATTGGACAAAACAAAAATTCAGAATTAATCGAGGGCAGCTGTAGGCAATAGGAGTTTCTTGGAGTCATCGGCTTCGTAATGTGGAAAATAATTTATTTTCAGTGAGGTATATGGAGACAATTGAAAAGGTCTTCTGAGAAGAGGCCTCTTTTGAATACTTACATCTCTTCTAGCCACGTAAGATTATTCCAAGATAAAGGAATTTCTCCAGAGAAACTGTTGTTGCTAAACTTCCTGTTGACGAATGAGGACAAGTGAAGTAATTAGTAGTTTCAGGGAAGCCAAATTATTTCAAAACGATGATCGTCAACTTCATATTGAGGATATAGATGAATTTTGTTTCCAAAGATTTTCAAGTAGCATGTAGGAAGAACCGTCTGAGCTGAGAGATACAAGTTCAAGTTGGAAAACTTACAGTTTCTGAACAAAGTGATCTGGCGTTTTTTCTTGAATAGAGCTGGGAGGAAGATCTGGTAAAGTGCCCTTGATACTATTGTTGCGAACATCCCTGTTATAAAAGTAGGTCTTAGCTTACAATTTTCCATGCATCTAGTTCAGTAAAAAATCTAGATGCAGCAGAAATGACAATCAAAACTGCAATGACAAATCTGCATAATAATTGATGGTTGATCGTTACCGTCGTCAGACAATCAAAATATATAGTTACTTTGCCAGGCTGACCACTAAAGGACAGAGGACATGTACTTACACAATACATAAAGTGCTCAAATTTCTCAAGTCAGAAGCGAATTCCGTCAAGCGGTTGTTCCATAAATTTCTGGTCAAACGACATTGTATTAAGAAAGAGCAATTAATTCAGAAGAAAGCTTATTCGACAAAGTTATGTCAGTATAAGCTGAAGGTCATTTTGTTTTAATCAACAGATTCAAATGTCAAATTTAGAATTTCTTAAGCGAATGTCGTGAAAAACATGAGTATTGACTATTCTCTGTCACCTTATGCCGAGACTGTACATAAGGTTGGATCTAGAGCGAAAAGTTTCACCGAAAAGGTAGTCGGAGGAATCGAAGGCAGATAACTCACAAAAATCTGAGTTTGGTCGTGTTTTGGAATGAAGGTAGGGGTCCTGTCAGATCGCAGTCGTACGCGCTGCTGCAAGATTTCAGATGATGTTCTAAGTATAAGAAACTTTCGCCTATATATTCTAAAAGGGACTTGGAATATAGCTTATGGAAATTTTGTCGGTATTTTGAGTGCAGAGAATACTTACAAAACCTCAACACTTTCAAGACCACTCACGTCCGGAATCTCTCCTGTTAGTAGAGGATTTCCATACAAATTCCTGCAAGATTCCGATAAGCAAGTGCATCGAAGGATGAGTATCTGTCAAGGAAGCAATAAGTAGCATGTAGTCGAGTCCTAGTAAAATTCCGTTCCATTAACAAGAGTCCTGTAAAATCCTAGCTTTTCCTAGCTTTATCGCAGTCAATAGAAATATTCAATCGCAATATCAACTTACAGCCACTGGAGGTCGACATGCTTGAAAAGTAGAGGAGGTATTGATCCACTGAAGTTGTTATTCCATAGTTGCCTGATATGGAGAAGTATTAGGCTGAGGACCAATTTCCAAAAATCATGCAATATTTTTGTTTGTATACTTAGAGATCATCTCTTGGTAATATATCTCGTGAGCTGCTGTATGAGAACGAATTTCATCCAGCAGCTTGAAGTAAGAAAAGATTGATGCAAATTGATATTGTATATTTTGAGTCCTTAAAACTTACAGGCCCTTTAAACTCAGAGCGTTTTTTAGTTCTGGAAGACGGCCGCTTAGTCCACATTGGCTGGAATCCCTGCATATATCACAGAATTCGCTTGTAAATCACAAACCCTGCACAGAGAATTACCGAACTTGCTTATCGATACAGGAACCTAATAAGAGAACTAAAATCTGGAGATTTTTCGGCTTGAAGTTCTTACCAGTATTGAACGCTTGGCATCTTATTAAGATCAGGAAGAGGTCCCGTTATTCCAGGATTGGTCTTGATTTCACTGTCAAGTTACCAAATTATTCATATTATAACCAATGTCGAGAATAAATACTTAGTCTTGAATAAACGAATCACCAATTCTGTGCAGAATCAGCTTCATTGTTAAATGGAAGAAATTCATAAGCAAAGTCTGCTTGAGCATATTGTTCTCAGAATATCAAAAAAATTCATCGACTTCAAAACAAGCAGATTTTCTTAGCGCTGTTGACACGAAAGTCAAAAGTGGATGTTTAGAGACATACAAATGTGTAGCTCTAGTCAAATTCTCGAGCGAGCGAGGAATGCGTCCAACTAATTGAGTTTGCCCTAAATATCTGAAAAAAAAATTCCGTGTAAGGAAAACATACAAACTATACAGAACCTGGTGTGATAATGGTCGCATACGCCTGTCCATCTAATTTTGTTTTTGTTAACCATTCAAACCAGAGCATAAACATCTACGGTTTTATCGGCGAAAACATACAAGCTTTCTGGTTCGTGACAGAATCTATTATCCGACAGTATGGCCATTGCAAGAATTATACAAAATCAACTAATGTGAGTTGCTTTGCATTATGAACGAGATTCAATAACGGTTTGATCTCCACTTCAGCACTTCCTTCAAAACCCAGGGCATTTACCATTTAAAAAATATGTCTGACATAACGATGTACTTAGTACTGCAAAGCTTGAGAGTCAACTTACAATTCTTTGATATTGGAAATTCCATTGAGGTTAGGAACAGGGCCTCGTAGAGGACTGTTGTCCAATCTCCTGAAAACAAGAGATGGATAACAGGATGGTGAGTTACCAGGTAAGTTCTAGACAATTGGATCCAGTTTTCTACAATCATTAAAACTAGATGTGTTCTTCGCTACCATTTTATAACTGAGCATCTAAAAAATGGCAAACTCTCTTTACAGAATATCCAAGAAACTGATAACAACTTAAACTTGCAACTCCAGCTCAAAGAGCATATCTTCGCTATAATTGAGACACTCACAGCTTTTGCAGATTTTTGTTCTTGAATAAAGATGGAGGTATGCCTCCAGTAAAATTGCACCCGCTCAGAATTCTGCTCAGTCAACAGTAGAACTTACTTACTCAGTTTAATCTGAACAGAAACTTTACATACATTATAAAAACTTACATATGAATATTCTTAGCACAAAGCCTAGTAATCCAAATCCAGATTACTTACAGTTGAGTGATGTTCGGAAAAAAGGTTGTGTTTGGAATCGGTCCGGTGAAATTATTCTCACTCAGGTCTCTGTCCAATGAGTTCAGACTTGAGTAAGCGTAACAACCATGATCTAGTTCAGGCATTCGAGTCGTTTGTTGTGTAAATAATTAAGTAAAAAATATACAATAAATGAAATAGAAAAAAAAAATTAAAAAAATTGGCACATTTTGTTTCTTGGGTCAGAAGTATCTTCTGCGAAATTCTAACAGTGATAGGCAAAATAGAAGAAGCTTGATGAAAATTCGTACAATATTTCGAGGTGTGTCAAGTTTCTAAGATCTGGTACAACCCCACGAAATTTGTTGTATCCTAGATTCCTGGAGAAAGAAAGGAAAACGAACATGAGTATAGAAACCATTTAACTTGAGGATTTCAGTGACATCTTCGGCTTGCTTGAGAATTCGGTGAGGAATTGGAGGCTAAGATAGAGCTAAGCATTGAATGCAATCCACTAGTCTTCGACTGAAAGCTTTAGATGCAATGCAGACCATTAATTTAAGGAGAGACTTACACTTCACGGAGAAACCTCAGCCTCGTTAGCGCTTGAGGTAATGTTCCTGTCAGATTCAAATTCTTCAAACCACTGCCACAAACAAAGAGCTTAATCCGTCACAGACAGTGCAGGTGGGCTGAAAATCAAGAGTTGCTAGAAGCGTCTGGATTGAATTCAGAATACTTTAACTGTGACAACGTACGCACATCGTCAAAACGCGTGCGGATTTGGTTGAGTTGGAGCAAGTTATCCAGTTGTCGGTGTTGTTCGAGCAAGGATCACCATTTGCAAATTCAGTCAAATTAAAGGCGACCCGCAATTCTTCGATGGCATTTCCTAAAAGCCATGGTACCATATTAGAAGGCTGCATATGAATTCAGTTTCATACATTCCACATGGAAGCTCTAACTTCTCTGCAGAGATAACCATGATCTTGCAGTTATGGGCCAAATTTAACACACAGTCAAATTTTGTTTCTACGCTCAATTTCTATGGTGTAGAAGCACGAAGGATCAATAGCTACGCATTTACCATCTTCTGGAGCTAACAAAGCCTCTCCATTCCATGTCTCCGTCAGCTGCAAGGACAAGAACAAAAAGATGGACGCCACAAGGCGTGGCGATCCCCATCTCATTTCTGATCGCTTTGTGCTAGAATTCGCAGTGGACATTGGATCCTATGGAGGATTTTCTTCAGAAGGCCTTTCTGAACATGACGCTGAATTCAGTGGCTGTGCTTGAGGTGAACCAGGAAGGACCTCACCTCTAAGCTAGAAATCCATCAGCTTAATACTTCTTGCGGCATTGGGTGAGATGTTGTCAGTACAACTTTGTATCTACTTGCAATGGTGCAGTGACTCCTGCAGCTCCCTTTTTGTGTACAGATATCTACGTCGAATAGAAAGCAGCCCTCGAGTCTTAACGCTCAGTGGGGGAAACGGAATCTATCATCAAGTGGGCCTATTTGAAACATCGAATAACTCGTCAACTCGAATGCGTACAAAACTGATGGATTTCGCTGCCGAGTTTACAGGAGCTCAGAACGTGCGTAGGAATTTTATCTCATAACCTCACGAGATGAGTCTGATGCCCTTCCTGGGATACACGTAAGTGTACATGATCAGCAATACTTAGCTTAAAAAATTATAAGATTCCATCCTGTGTCTTGACATGCATACGCATACCAGAGACGCCACCAAACCACAGCTTCTCTCCTCATGAAAGAATGAGAGGATGGGAGCTGAACTGTACACCTTCTGTTGAGCACATCAATAGTCTTACCTTTCCGAGTTCTGCTAACAGAATTTTACTATTGTCCAAAGGCCTCCAGTTTGTCAGCCCTGCTTGATGTGCGTCTAGGAACAAGCCCGTGATGTGAAAACCACAAGTACAGAGCATAAAATGTTGGCCATTTGATCAGATTATGGTGCTCGTCTAACTGTAGTTCCTGGGTATGAGCAGGGTACAAGTCAACTTGGCACCCAGAAGACTAAAGACTTTTTCGCCCCCAACCTGTCAATGATATGGATTTTGCTACAGTACATTCGGATACATTCCACGTGGTCAGCACGCCAACCACGACGACATGCTGTTCCTATATTTCCTACCTCCAGTTATATCAATCGCCTCTCTATCGTTCAGATCATCATGGTGGAGAGGAGATTGAGAGTCCAAATGACTTTGAAAACCATTTCATGTTCAGCATTTTTCGAAGTGGGCAAACTTTTCCTTCCGGGGCCCTCGTGACGCTTTTGTTATTTTGCCTCGCTCAGCGAATGACTCTTTTTGTTAAGCTGTCTTTAGATCTGCTTTGCTGGTCCTTCACTTTACACTTTCTGCGGAGTAGTGAAGAACATTTCTGATCGATTTTCCGACCAAATTTTTGTACAAGCTGTGGAATTCATTAACCTTTTTCAACTGTAGACATTACAAGAGTGATCCGGGATGTGATGTGGGTTAGTATGGAAACACATGTTTATATACATATATATATATATATATATATATATTATTTTTTTTGATAATATTGGGATCTCATAAACATTTCGTTCATGTTACAGTTGTAGCATTGACATTTTTTCATCACTTTTGTTAGATATGGAAAGTTTAGTCAATAATACATCTATCGTTGTTATACTGTTGAAATCTAACCATTCATCGATCATGTACCTTGTCCAAGGTGTTTCTCACATCATCAGCTTTGTTGCATGTTTCTGGCAGGTATGGACTTTGGTCAAATTGAGATAGAGAGAAGTGTTGATGGGAAAATTATTCAATACAACTCACTCCTGGATCAAAGCTAAACCCAGTACCCGAGTACAAAAGGATGGAAAGTACGAAGAGGTAGTACAGAAGGGACGAAAGTCAATGAGCGGTTTCGTTATTGGAATCCCACGCCTTTTGGAACGAGTGGGGACCAAGAAGGCCCACTGGCACTGCAGACGATCCTCTCCTCTCCTCTGCGTGCTTGCGCTTGGCACGGGTCCTCGCCTTTCCAGGATCCGCAGATCGGCGGGACCTGGTCCCCCGACATCAATTGTCAGCTCGCCTCTTGACCTCTTAAACAACGCGGCGAAATGGAAAGACTTTCGTGCCAAGGAGAGTCGAAACCACGACGACATGCCATCAATTCTTCTTCAATGCTGACGAGACTGAGTCAGCACTTTTTCCCAAGCATTGTTCTTTATGAAGCACCAGCATGATGCACTCTCTACTATCTCTCATGGTAGAATAGTAACACTCTATCTGCGACTTCCCGCTGTCTCCATGGATGTAAAACGATGCAAGTAGTGTATATATATATATATATATATATATGATATTAAAAAATCTGATTAAGTGAATTCTAGTTGGATCTTTCAATTAGTTTCATTTAAAAATAATCATATTTTATAAGTTGGAAATTTTATTTTTCTTAATAATATTACTCAAATCTAATAAAATCTCCTCGTGCTCTTCCCTTTTTTAACAATTATTATTTTCATGAAATCCAGCCTAAAACATGATGCCAAATGCAGCCGCTATTAATATTTTGACCATTATATTTTCAAAATTTCACTCCATAAGTCTTTACAATCAGAAGAAGATCATTATCATCTATAATTACTCTCATGAAACTTTATTGTTTAAAATCCGAAATATCAAAAACTATGATCATAACATATTTATATATCAAGCTTTCCTCGACCTCATGTTTTTCTTCCATCATTCACCTAAGACTAGCTATGATTCTCTAACCCTCGACTTCCATTTTGTACTACTTTCTAAATAGTGACAATTCTGCCAGGTAACAAAGCCCAGATGACAAGAACCTTGATTGATCCATCAACTTGCGGATTACTATCTTACGCATGTTCACAAAAATTGTGTGTAGAGGTGATTATCATAGGTTCTTTTTGTAGACAGTTTTACTCTTGGAATCAATTTTTATTATATGAAGTTTACAGCTAGGTGTTCACATCACTCACACTCCTGAGGATCAAATCGAATGTGCTTGTGATTTCTGAAGTGTAGAGCTTATTCTTGTTCTTGAAATTTCTCCTTATGAAATTTGCAATCTTTTCCAACCAGCTTTGTTCATATCTATCCAATAAATCTGCCTGTTACTCTTGCTTTCCTTGTAGTAAAGTTCTCCAATTCCTCACTTGCACACATAATTATGAAGCTTGTAGCCTCATCATCACATCAAGAAATCTCCTTGCACGTTCTTCGGTATAAAATTAAGTATTTATTTGAAAATCCACTTTGAAAGTAATACTAATCGCCAAAACATATTCAAGTGAATTTCTTGGCAACGTGGATTGCCAGATTGCCAGTTCGCCAAGAGATTCACGTGAAACCGAAGTTACTACCAAATAGCAAAGGATATATTTCGTATGATAAGTTCATCCTATAATCTATATGTTTGCTCCATTTACTTTCAACATCTTCAGTTTATACTCTGTAATGATTAATGCAACTTCGTAACCAGTTCGTTAGATGCATGCATGTATGAATGATGAAATATTTGAGTTATCAATGATAGTAAAATAAGAATAATATGCACGGGTTCTCTTTAGGTGATGTTGGTTGAACCTTAAACTCAAGTCGAACTCGCCATTAGTAGACCTATACAGAACATCAAATATTAGATTTAATTTAGACTATTTAGATTACGTAAAGCAGTCGATACTCTTAAATTCTCATGCTACTTGGATAGTAGAGAGTGTATACATCTAGTTTTCAGAACATAAAAGCGGACTTTCCTTGAGAGAAGTTTTATGTTAAGTTTCAAGTAAAGTATTCTATGATTAATTACGGTAGACTTCTGATATAAGTTGATCTATCTATCTATGTTAAGAAAATTTGAAAAAAAATTATTCCTGCAAAATTATATAGTACGTGCACTCTTATTCATTTTGAAGTATTTCTCATATTTTTGATTGTTTACACTATTATCGATGTTTCCAGCCAGAAATAATTGATCTTCTATTCATCTTTGATTCCTAACGCCTATTCCATCTCTGAATTCATCCCCATACTGCCGTTTCTCTTCTTTTTTTTGGTCTTTAGAACTCATCTTTGGCCCTTCTCATTTAATATGTGAAGAAAGAACTAAAATAAGACATGTAGTTTAGATTAAAATAATGACCATTGATTAAGTTTCTGGAAAATATTGTAAATTAATCCTAGGCAAATTTAACTAAACACAAATAAATTATAAAATCATCTAATATGTTTTTTACTTTTTTTTATAATAACATTCTATAAATGGTAGTTACGATTCATATTTTTCCAATTGTTCATGTTGTGCTTGACTAATTTGAGTACTTAAAATTTAAATCGGGTGAGTTGATGGGTTTACTCATTTCTAGAGTTAAGAGTGTACTAGTAGATACAATATCATTTAAAGTATAACTCAGATTCTAAATGTTTGAATCCCATATAGAGGTATGATCTACTTCTTATATCAACTAAACTTGATACAAGAAGATACTTGGTTTTAATAACAAAAGTAGATTTCAATCAGAGTAAGTAAAGATGTTATAGATAATCTTTCAAGTCTTGTTTTAAAAAATAACTCAAGATTAATGGAATACCTTGAAATTTGAATTGAATCTCAATCTGTGTGAGATGTATTAAGTAGTAGGACGGAGCAAGGTTTTGATCACTGGGATTAAATAAAGATAAATATTACTACCTTGAAGAGAAATACGAACTTCAATATCTAAGATGTAATACCATATTACTCAGCCAGCCGATTACACCATTATCAGGTGAAGGCAGATAAAAATGTGATAATTTCATCAGGGACACACGTCCTTGCCTCATGCAAGTCTTTAGAAAACGATTTGGAATTCAATGACTAGTGCAGAAAGTTAGTATTGAATATGAAATGGTTCAAGGGGCTCACAGGCAACATTTTCTGGGATACTCCTTGGACTGCAACGAACTCAATGAACACACGAAGAGAGGAGCCATGACCATCACATTACACAGTGATGGATGGATGGATGGATGACTTCTGCCAAGGGCAAGACAAAAACAAAGTCAACCATGGAACCTATAGGATAGGTTCCATGGTTCAGAAGAAACTACAGGAATTTACATGACGTGATAACCTCATGCGCCGCCCTGTTCATGGTCGAGAGCCTTTGCTCGCTGCCAGAAGAAGTTTTTGTATATTCTCTTTATTATCTTTACTACTACTTTAATCTGCTCACCTGTAAGGAGACTAATGCACACTCTAAGACTGGATATGGATGGCTCCTGAACTTTTCCAGCTGGGGTGGCTTTCCACCAGAAGATAAACTGAAGGCATTAATCGGAAGGATGCCATGCCTTCTGAAACAGCGCAGCTCATGGAAATCTTCACTTTGAGCATATGACTGACAACTGCATGAGTCATGAATGGGGAGCTTGAATAATGTATATAACCTCGTACAGAGTGTCACATGAGTAGCAATCTCTGTTGCTGGAGCAGACATTCCATCTCCGGAATAAACACCTCCATCATCATTGAATTCTTTAAATATAATCACCATATTGTAGGAGAATCGTTCATCGTACAAGGTGTTGGAATAGGTTCTGTTATCACACATGGAGTCTCTATTCTATCCTTCGGTCAGAAGTGAACACCAACTTTCCCCGAAATCCAGCAAATTTAGAACGCAAATTTTGGTAGATCTAAAACGTTTCAGGTCAGTAGTGGTGGAGGTCCAATTCCATTGGGTTCTGATGATGAAGATTGATACCCTAATCTTGATCGCATGTCCTCTCAAGTTGACTGTCAACGAATGTCCAAATATGATGAAGAACAAAAGTACAGTCCTTTCAGTCGTCATCGGCAGCATATCAGGACATTCGTTGACAGTCAACTTCTTGCAGTAGTGGAATTCGTGCGACCAAAAATCACGGTGGTCTCCTGTCCGAGCCATATAATGAATACCAAGAATCGACATGTTCGCAAGTTTCCAGAGTGTATCACTGGCTGTCTCGGCTTCACTGTGCCAGAAGATAGTTATGCGGGCGTAAAGTATGAAGTTTATGAATATGAAGCTGCGTGTATCATTACGATAGACAGACCCACTGGTTCAGAAGTGCTTTCTCAAGGCCCAAGGCATACTTCTCTGAGAGTGGTGAGTTTTTTAACCAAGAGCTACGAGAAATCCAACCTTGGCCGACTTTGAACACCGAAGACAGCAGAGCTATAAGTGATTTTCGTTGCATGCTTGTGAAAGCTGTATATTCATGACAATGATTTAGTTCTAGTTCTGGAGCACACTACAACGAAGTTCCAAATGATCTAGTTATTGATTCTTGTTCTCCTGCATACCTAGCAGCATTCTGGAATCTTACCGCCAATCACAAAATCTAGAAGCCATGAGACACTAACGGTTTCGCGCGATGTCAATGGCACATGTAGAAACGAAAATTCCGGAGGAGTAACGCTCTTGATCTTCAAGCAGAAAAAAAGAATTTCAACCTGAAAATGTTGCTTCTTGAAAGGATTCCCATAGTTGACATTCGTGGATCGTCCCGAGTCTCACTTGTTGACTTGTAGGGAAGATAAATAAAATATTCAGATTAAAAGCTATGAAATCAGCTGAACCTCACATGACAAGAATAAAACGAGAACCTAGATAATAGAGAGGCATGAGATTACTCAATGATCCTTCACTGAGATCAAAAAAGGCAAAGATGGGAGACATCGAGAATCTTCTTACCAATACCCAGATTTGGGAGGTAAAGTCAAATCTGGAAAGGTTACAAGCTAAGGGAAAGGTTGTATAGATTGTCGGTCTATACAACAAGGGTCTAGCAGAATCAGCAGCTCCAAATGCCACACATGCGCCTGCATGAATCATGTTCCAGTCTGACAATCATACGATTCGAATCGCTTCGTCATAGATCTAGATTAGATATTCAATTTTTCAAAGATGGGTACAAATCGAATGAGCGGAATTGAACCTGGCTTGCAGCTCAATGATCCTCAATCTGCTCTGCGACACAGTAACATGCTCTAGATACGTGGATCAAGTCAACTTCAGAGATGCAATCCGTTTCTCAAGATCTGAACAAGGGGTAGGAATAAATGCCAAGCATGGCATACGCCGTACAAAGGCCAAAAGGACCAGGCACAAGGACCAAGTGGAAAACAGAGGGACCCCTCCAGCAGTTGGAGACAGAAGATCGTTAGTCGTGTTTTATGTGGACTTTTTCCTTCAACCTCGTTGAAAAGTTCAACCAAGCGTTACGCTGTAGGGCTATTATTCTATTTCTTTAAAACTGATTTCTTCTCCGCTAGTCAACCTTGCTATACAACTCAAAGACTTGAACCGATCTTCACTGATTTGACAATAAGTTGTCGATAATATGCAGCCAGTGATTCGCTTCTTGTGAGTTCCTCAATTTTTGAAATCTTATGAAGATATACAAATATTTGATTGAAATATTCCATGATTTGATGTTTATGTCATTGGATTCGTCCATATTAGTGGAGAATAACCTCCACTTAATGAACTATAAATGCTAACATGTGTCAAATCACAAGATTAAAGTACTTTTAGATTTTCATTATGGTCTTTCTTCTAGTACAAGCCTTACACATATCCAAAAGGAAGAGTTTAGAACCTCAGAGAAGAATATGGTATGAAGCTTTGAGTTGTGAAATTTGATTGTGAATTGATATGGCCTTTCTTTGCAACCTACGAAGTCCTGCGTTGTCTGGACAACACCCGACCAACTTTCGGGCAAAGGGTGCATCAAGTCATAAAAACCAAGGAAACAAGGTGCATATTGAGAGGAACACAAACCGTCTTATGAGTTTTGTATTGGTGAGTTCTTCAAGCCCACTTCAAGTTCTCTCTCACCTACAACTCTATGGACCAAGATAAATGTGAGGCCTAAATGTGATTCTAATAATTAGATTCACATAATGTGACTCCTAATTTCTGGCAAATGCCAGGTTTGCAAGAATTCAGCCAATTTTGGAAAAAAAAAAATTAAATACCGGCATCTTTGGCATTAACATTGTAATTCACTATTGTCGTTACATGTCTTGACAATAATCGTTTTGAATTGCTTTGCACGAATAATACACACCAGGGAAAAGCTCGGAAGGCTCACGAGAGAGTCATATTTCTTTCATTTGATGACCAACATCGGATTTGAAAACGTTAAATTCGTCACGGTAGGTTAAACAAAGGCCCGTAGGGATTTCTTTGTAAAAAAAAAGATATGAAATCTACCTGGGCTTTTATAATATAGTCAAAAAAAATACTCACAATGCTAAAAAACCATATGAAAGTGACATGCTACAGAAATGAAAAGAAAGTAAGAAAATTAAAGAAATATGAAATATACAACAACTGTATTTTTCTTACTTCTTATATTTCTTTTGTGCCCAACTTGCTCTCCATTGCTAAGTTATTACGATAAAGAAGTTGGGCACATATTCTCAACCTCTTGTTAACTTAGAAGCACAATGAGGTTTGCAATCTACAATTCACCAACAAACTCGAGAGGATGCACTCACTTGATATTCAGGGAGCAAGCATTCCTACCGTAAATTACTCCTATGCAGTTCTCTTGCCAAAATTCCATAAAACATATGGAATTTTGGGCAGATTAATTCTGGTGACTGAAAAAAGAACGCCAGACTTTAGGAGGCCTGCCCTAATAGGTTTCTTCATACACATCTCTTGGTACATTGGGATGAGCCTTCATAGCTTTCAACTGACGTCAACAGATATTGGTACGGAATTTTTTCGATACAATGTAGCTAAATCAAGAAGCTGCCTCAAGATTTTTTGAAACACCTAATCAATTAGTACTGTTAGACATTTGGAAATCACAAAATCTTGTTCCGTCGCAATCTGCCGCACATGAGTTTACACACAAACAAATCCACACTCTCTTCAATAGTTTCACATCCAAAATTTCATTATTGTTGATGATGTTCCATTATTGGCAAGGCAGTTCAATACACCAACTTACCAATAAAATTTTGTAAAGGAAGTTGACAAGTCTTGGATTGAGCGCCATGTTCATCACCAACCATTGAAACTATGTATGGTGATATCAATCAAGAAAGATAAACATGAAAACTTAAAATGCGTAAAACTAATCATTACTAACATATCAATCTAATGTAAAATTGGGATCACCATGTTATTGCATAGTGATCATTATGTTTAGAAGTAGCTTTTAAGTAGTACGCATTCTTAAAGATTAAGGAATGAGTTCACTAAAAAATGAAAAAACATAATTATATTACTTTTTGTATACAAAAAATAAGATTAATTGCTTTTTATCACTTGACTTTTTTTTGGCAAACTACACAATTTTGAATGTAGACTTCCACATTCTTTGTATTTTAGCTTAATTGATACACTTATTATATGTTATCTAAAGTCTTTTCAAATTGCACATGATCTAAATCAATTGTTTAATGATTTTTTGATAAAATCATTTTGCGTATTAACCCTATGGTATTCAATAAGATGTTTGTGAAATATCAAACCTTGATATTTCTCTGACTTCTCTGTTTGTAATACTTTCATGATTATCTTTATTTTACTTTATAACATGTGTTATCTTGTTGTATCAATCGGCTTGAATTTTCATTTTTGTGACATGATTGATACATGTCATGCATGTGAAAACATTTGCAAGTTGTTTTCTTAATTGCACATATACAATCTTAATGTTATAACGTTGACGTCACTCTGGTCATTAAATTTATAACTAGTTTAATCTTTCTTAGGTTCTACATAAATGAATGATATAGGATAGATCTTCGTGAAATTTTTTTTAATCAATCAAGTAATGATTATAATGTTTTGTTATCATTACAATTTCTAATTATTTTTCTTTTTTTGTGTGACAATTATGTTTTATTGATATTGATTTTTAGGAAATAAAACAATTGGATGTCATTTATTATTCCATTTTTGTTAAAATTTGTTCTCCATAGTTATACTTGACGCAGTAGTCAACTTGATAGATGATTAGGAGTGTATCATTTGAGAATAGATTGATGGATCTAGCATTTTTAAGGTTTGAAATTTTTACTCTTGACCTACACTTTCAGCTTTTATCTAGCATGGATGTCAAGGGTTGAGTTAGATAAATTTATGATTCATAAATCTAGAATAAAAATTGATGAACATAGATTGCTTTAAGTTGAGTTTCAAATGCTATTTATTTTTTAATATTTATATTTTTTCAATCATCACATAGATTTTTTCTTTTGTAACACTCTATGGTGCAAATAATGTACTTTTGATTTGTTGAACTCACATATTGAAAATTTGGCATAAAATTTATCTTCCACAATATTAAAACTATTTTGCAAATGATGTTCATGATCATTCAAGACTTTGCTATATTTTGATAAATGTCATCTATAAAATCAATAACTAATTTGTCTATATATGAAAAAAAATATCATGCATCAATTTTGAACATAGAAAGTGCATAAGTGAGATCAAAAGATATAACTAAATACTCAAAATGACTTTATTTAGTATGAAAAGTAATATTCTGAATAGCTTCATCTATAATTTGAATTTTATTATAGGAACTCCTCAAATATATGTTTGTTGCTTGATGTTATCAAATAAATCACTCATAAAAAATAATGAATGATTGTTTTTTATCCTTACGTGATTCAAATTTCAGTAATCAATGCATAATGTCATCTTTCTTTTTCATAAATTACACTAGAACTCTATGACTTGCAACATTTCGTTGGATAAACTCTTTGCTCAACAATTCTTTCACCTAAATTTTGCATTCTTTCAATTTGTTTGCAGCTAAACAATATGAAGTTTTGAAAATTTGCGTGCTTCTAGCTATTAACTTCATGGTGTGATCATTCCTCTTTTGTGATAATTGTGCAGTTAGATCATTTGAATTTACATCTTTAAACCCAAAAAAAAATAAAAATTTACAAACCAAAAAAGTAAAATGTGTTCTTGCATCTAACAAGAATTCTAATATGTTCCAAAAAGCATACAAGATTTCTGGCATAATATGTTTTACACATCACCAAGAGAGTTAAATTATATATTGACATCTAATATTGTCTCCATGAACTTTCTAAGTATTACTTTATATCATTTTTCTTTACGAATTATCTCCACATTATATTAGTACATTCATGACATTATTAGAATGACATCATATCAAGTTCAACAAATTACTTCCAATTCAATTAACTCCTTATATCTACCAAGAAATAACTCCACACTCTAATTTGTTTCAATTTTTAAGTTTGACATTTTTATTTCTTTATTCACAACATCAATTTTAATATCATTGCAACATTTTGTAATAGAAATTTTTTTATTGCTCTAGGATGAAACACATCTTTTATCTTGTATAACATATGTATGGCATGAATAACAAACTCAACTTGTTTTTTGATTCTGTCATGAGTTTACAATCATTATTTAATTTCAATTTCACCTTTTTTTGGTTGCGTAAAACCAGTAAGACGCAAGGTAAATTAATTTGTGATCTTTGTTTTGCAAACTAACTCATCGGCATTTTTGTCCGATATGTGTAAAATTGTGTTAAAATTAACCAGATATATTGATCATGGAAGTATGTTTAAAACTAAGTCTAACTAGTTATAACTAAATGTAGTCATGAGATCTATGTTTGGCGGAATAATTAAGATAGTTTTGGAAGATTTGACTGAGCATTTCTATTTTATCTACTACAAAAATCAAGATTTCAAAGAAAATATTTTGTCAACATTATTAATTATGATAAGTTTGATTAAGTAATGAAAACTTCATTAATTGGACCAAGTCTAAAGTTGACTTAATGTCAAGTTATAACAGTAGAGTATAGAGAAAAGTTCACTTGAAGATGAAAACATAAATTCTAAAGATAAAAGATGTCAAAAATGGTCATATTCTCCCGTATATAGATCTTATCAACAAGTACAATGAGATAATATGTCATACTCATCATTCATTACACTCCTAGTGCATAAATGACATGGCTATTAATCCAAAAAAACATACGGATTTATGATGTGATGCTCTCAATTATCGCACTAACCAACACATTCAATACTTAACTAACAAGCACACAGATCGCTGATGTGATTTTGTCAATTGACACATTTACTCTCTATCTATCAAACACATGGATGGTTAATGTGACAACTATGATTAATGTCTTCTAAAGTAACTATATGTTTCTCTTGAGTAACCTATATATTAATTCTAACAATGATAACAAACCTACTTCCTTTTAAGATACAACGTTCTCGTTACGTTTTAATTCTTAAACTATCAATGGTTTCTAAGTAGATTCAAAATATGTATTTCCTTTTCATTGGACTAAATACTCTACTTGGCATACTTAAGACCTTGAATCTGTTCGTTGAGTATGTTTTCTAACGAAAATTTCTCATAATTAGCTATCACAAGATAAAAAAACTAACAATATTATTTGTTTGTAAGTTGTTTTGATCGTGATACATGTTTTTGCAATTATGATATATAAAGTAAATGATGTATTTTCATATGTGACGGAAGTTCCAACTTGTATGACACTTCACCAACATGTTTCAATATCACAAAATACCAATGAATCTAGGGTTAAACTTTGATGTTTGTAAAAAAACAAAATTTGTTTTAGATTATCAAACTTGATCCCAATCAGAAAAATTAACTCTCAATGATAAGCATCTACAAGTTGTTTTTTTTCATTTTGAGCAATCAACAACTTCTTCTTTGTTTGATGTAGTCATGTGAATATGTTTCACAAATTCATTTATTGCAACTACTTTGATTGAAAACTTCTCTCCTTTCAAAAGCTTCATCAAACTTGATGAAGTAATAGAATGATAATCGTACATGATGTAAAATGGAGACATATTTATGAATGTATTAACAGATTTGTTATATGCAAATTACACAAGAAACAAAAGATTATTTCAATCTTTTTGCTGCTCTAATGGGAATGCATGTAGCATAACTCTACAATTCTATTTTTTTTTTGTTTGATCATTAGTTTGAAAATGATATTGCTATTGATATTGTTGGTTTTGTTGTGAAAAATCTAAAAAAATTATTTTAAAACAATAGAGTGAAATGAGAAAATCTATCAATGATTAAACTTTTGTTTAATCTATGATTCACAAAAACTACATCTAAGCACAATTCAACAAGTTGTAGAGTTGTCATATTTGTGTGGTTGACCTGATGTAAATTATCTTGCTCAATTTATTCACAAATATCAGTATTGAATCATTTTTTAACAAAAAAAAATTTCAATTCACATACGAGATTCTTCATGAAATGTTTCATTTTGGTGGTTAGAGATGAAAAGAGGTTATAATAAACCAGTTGATTTTTTATTACTTACCTTGTTTTGTTGATCAGCAATACTACTTTGAATGTAAACTTCACTTGTAGTTTGGATCAAAAGTAACCTCCTTTTATGTTCTCTAAGATTTTCTCCACTCCCACATGGCCTACAATAGTTGTATCATGACAATCTGATAAAATCATTGTGCATAACTTTTAATCTTGTAACTTTTGATCTTATCATTCATAATCCTTATTTATAAAACAACAAATCACTAGCATTCTTAGTCCTTCCAGCTTGTAGTGATCTCATAATCTCTTCATTCTTTTTGTGACATGTGTTATCTTGCTCTACCAATCTGTTTGAATGTTCAATTCTGTAACAAAATTAAGACAAGTCATGCGTGTAAGAGCATCCGCAAGTTAATTCTTGATCTTCACATAAACAATTTTTATGTTCAAACGTTGAAATCACTCTACTAATTTATTTTTTAGATAGATTTTTATGAGTTTCTAAATAAATCAAAGATCTATGACCAAAATTTTACCACAAAGTCCTTATCATCCAGGTAATGCTTACAGTGTTTTATTGCCAACACAATGGTGTTTTATTGCCAACACAATGGTTATTTCTTCTTGATTTGTCGTGTGATGATTTTTTGATGATGTTGATAATAAAGAACTATTATACGTCATCCATACTTTCATTCTTGTTGAAGTAAGCCATTCACAGTTGTACGTGATTTATCAATAACAAACTTGATAGAATAATAGAATTATACCATTTGATGATATGTGTGTGTAACAAAGCATTTTTTAAGCTTCAAAATATAACTCTGGAGTTATTTTCAATCTTCACTTTAAACTTTCTCAAGCATGGAAGTCAAGGTCCGAGCTAGACGAGCAAAATGTTTTTACAAATATACAATAGAATTCCATGAGCATTAGAAAGCTCTTCAATTGATTTTGATATTCGGTGCTGTATATTTTCAATGAACAACACCGGAGCTATAAATCTATGATCCAAGTAATATACTTCTAATTTATCAAATTTACATTTGGAAGCTTTAGCATACAATTCATTTGTTCTCAAAACTTGTATTACTTTTTGTAAATGAAATCTATGATCTTTTAAAGTTTTATTATACATCAATATATCATCTAAAATAACAATTACAAATTTATTAGATAAAAATAAAATATTCGTTCATCAGTTTCATGAATGTAACTAGTGCATTAATGAGATCAAAAGACATTACTAGATATCAAAAGTGGTGATACCTAGTTCAAAAAGTAATATTGTGAATTTTCATCTAAATTTGAAATTTGATTGTAACCGCTCGTCAAATCTAGTTTTGTGAAATAATTTATTCCTTGAAATTGATCAAACAAATCATTCATACAAAGTAATGAAAATTTTTATTGTTTGCTGGCTCAATCCATGGTAGTATTTTCATAGTCTCATAGATCCAAAAATTTTTTCACAAATAACACTAGAGCTTCATAAGATGAAAATTTTTGATTGAATGAATCACTTGCTCAATATCTACTTCATTTGAACTTTACATTCTTCCAATTTGTTTAAAACCAAACAATGTGGACTTTTCAAGATTAGTGTATTCTCTTGTATCATCTCAATATTGTGATCTATCTCTCTTTGGTGGTAATAATGCAAGTAGATCATCTCAAAAGATATTTTTTTATTCAATAAAAATGTTGATAATATCTCTTGGATGTAAACTTGTCTATGAATCCAATATTTTCAATAAGTCCAAAGAAATATACATCATTTGTAGAAAGGTATGCTTTGTTCATCACAAATAGAGTTCAACATTAATTTCGAGATTTAATTCTATCTTCATAGTTCTTTCAGCTATTATTTAATATTACTTTCCTTCTCCATCCATAATATTCTAAGTATTACATCAAATTGAGCTAAACAAATTCAATATTCTCCTTGTATATACCTATGGATAAATCTACACTTTGTAATACTGATTTTATCACTTCAATTTGCCCGTTTGCTAATTCAACTTCTTCGTTTACGTACTTTGTAATAACCCACCAAAGGCTAAAACTGCAGTATGGTGGTAAAAAGATCGAACCCACAGGGACAGAGGCAACACACAGAGTAAAAGTGTCACATTTAACAGACTTTTGGTAGAGTTTGAATTCTAGGCGACTGTCACTCCCAGAAATACTGCAGTGCTCGACTCGGAGGCTCGACTCGGAGGAGGATCTCAACTCGGAGGATGCTCGGAGGATGCACGGTACAGCTTGGTCACTCAACACACACACACACACACCTGAAACTGGCAAAAAGCACAACTCGGAGGTCGGTCAGGACCTCCGCTTCGGATTTCAGGAGGAAAGTGTCTCGTAAGTTCACTCAGAGGTTCTGCAGGAAGTGCCTCCCACTCCGGCTTTTACTGCCCTTCCGCCAGGAACTAGCGGGGGTACCCGGACTGGACTTCTCACTTCGGAACGAAGCCTCTACGTACGCCGTGGACGTCACCCTCGACTATCACACAAAACGCAGGGAGTGCAGACCCGACTGAGAACTTACTGAAAACACGATCCAGTAACACACACACAACCTGAATTACAAACCAAGGTTTACACGAAGTAATGAAACTTCACATTGGCATTCAGGGGAAACTTCCCGTAGGAGTACAATCAGGATATGTCACTTGAAGGAGTAAGGGGGAACTGTTCAAGTATCTAACTCGCAGCCGGCTCTGAGTATCAGAAATCACCCGCAGGTGCAGATCCGCACTACTCAAGTCTCTAACCGGGTGCTAGCTCTGAACATTCAGCCGAAGGCCTTCAACTACAACATACGGTAACTTCGCTATGCTGCAGCTTCTCTACGTGGTGCCAGGACCAAAATGCACAAACACGCCAAGAAAGTGAGTTCCTGATCTGCACTTCCGAAACTGGAAGAGTCCCAAGGCAAAACGCCTTGATCTACTTTATACCCTCAAAAGATCCTAACTAGCACTACGCTATCCTATCTACCACTCGCAGTATCTGCGCGAAACCAAACTACTCTACTGCACTCAGCAGATCCGGTGCTGCGCCTCCTGCGCGCCGGACTGCTCCGCGTACTATCTCTACCTTGCCAGTCTTCCGACCGGCTGCGTAACCCCAGGCGTCGGAGCGCTGTGGTGACTTCCGACTGCAAGTGTGCCATAGTGTCGCGCGCACCCGACAAGAAGGTTTCTAATTTTCTCGCCACTCGCCGCCGACTCCGACTGTCACCTTCTGTCAATGCCGCCGCCCGAAGCTCGAACTCCCTGAGTGTGATCCTCTCTTGGGCTGCCACCTCCCAATGGGTGTATCCTTTTAGACAACGAGTCACCTGTGCCGCCAACTCTCCTCGCGCCCTGCAGCTGCTCTCCACCTCGGCCAGCTGCATTTCTAATCCCGCACGTTGTGCTCTCAAATCCGAGCACTCGGATTGCAAGTTGCACAACAACTCCTCATCCTCCTTGCGGGCTCTTTGACTTTCTTCTAAGGCGCGCGTCTGGCGCGTAAGCTCGGCTGCTAGGACTTTGTTCTGTCTCCGCTCCTCCTGCAGTTCCAACTCGATCTTTGCCCGTATTAGTTCGGCATCCGCCTGACTTTTCGTCGCCGCATCCTCCTTCTGCTGCTGCAAGGCTTGGTATAGCTTCTGGGTGACCGCCAGGTGTTGTCGGAGGGCGGTGTTCCTTTCCACATATACTTGGCAACTAGAGGCCCACTTTGCCACCTTGATCCTCGTCCTTCGCCTGATAGTCTCCACATAAGACTGCGGTTTTAAGGCACTTCCGTATTTGGATGTCTTGCGATCCAGATATCGCAGGAGTGGAACTATCTGTTCGCACAGCACCCCTGTTGGCGTTTTCTGCACCGAATCCGCTTCCTGCTCTTCCGAGCTCGTATCATCCTCAGTCTCGAGGATTTCAGTCGCCACCGAATCCCTTGGCGACTCCCTGGAACTGTGGCGCGCAGCAGCTTCTGCTGCGACTGCTGCTCCACTGCCTGCTAAAATATCCAGGGCAGTGGGAGATCCCACGGCTTGAGCCCCTGTTCCGGCTCGATCTTCGGTTTGTGAAGGGGTCGACGCCGCAGTGACTTTTGTCACTCTTGCACCGCCCGCTTCTGCTGCCTGTCCTTCCGGCGCCATCTGCGCGGAAGGTGTCCTTGCTGAAGGTGCGTCCGCCGAAGGCGTCCGCACACTGGTCGTTGGCCCCATCCATCTCGCAGTCGGCGAATCCGGCTGACTCTCTGTTGTCCGACTCGCAGTCGGCCGACCAGCAGTTGTCCGACTGGGAGTCGGATACACCCTGCGCGTCTTGACTCCACTTGGCCTGCTTGTTGGGGGCGTTCTTCCAGAAGTGCCTTCCGCCGAAGACGACCCTTTGAGGATTGTTGGCTCGTCAGCCAAACTCTCTTCTGCTTCCGGCCTGCTGTCCGGTTCAACGCGCCGTTCAGTTGGCCTTCCTTCCGCTTGTCGACCTTCAGTCATCCGACTCGCAGTCGGCCGGCTGTCAGTCCGTCCATCTCCTCCCGAAGGCCGTGGTGCCTTCTGTGCAGAGGTATCTGCCGTCTTCCCTAGGACCTGAGCAATTATCTCTTCCTGTGTGAGATTCCGCCGAGTCGGAGTTCGCCTGGTCTCCTCAGTAACAGTTGGCATTCTGCGTGCCCTCTGTTTTGGTCGACTATGAGGCTCGGGGGTGGGCCGACCACGAGTCGGCGCAGCTGGTACTTCCGGCTGCCTGTCCTCAGGTCTCTCATCCCACTTCCGCTTTCGCGGAATGCGCTCACTTCGACGTTCTTCTGCTGCTCTTGCTGGAGCCGGAGCCGGAGGCGTACTGGCGGGTTCCTCGTCCGGATCCGTGTCTACTTCGGCATCCCTCGAATATCTACCTGGATAAGTCCGGGTCAGCTGCGGAAACCGAGTCTTCTCAGCATTCGTCAAACATCCCATCGCCCGGTAAAACACGATTAAGTAAGGCGATAGATGATTGAGCGTTCCTCCCCTCTCTTCTTGCGCATGTTGGCGCGTCACCTTCCACAGGAGCCGTGCCCAATGCACCGGAGCTCCTGACAACACTAGCTCCACGAACTCTACCTGCCAACCATGCATGTAAGCGGTCTTGGTCGGCTGCAATATCTGCAGCAATGCTGTCGCGACATTTCTCCGCAATCGATCCTTGTAATCCCGAGTCCGGAAACCGTTCTTGGGATGCCTAGCCACCTTGAAGAGCTCATTGTAAGAGACTTCTTCCTCCTGGGACACTTTCACGCTATCGGCCTCGAAGAGGAGATCCCCTTCCTCGCCGGCACACCTGCCCAACACCTGCGCCCAATTGCAAATGTCCCATCTCTCTGGGTGTGGGCGAAATCCGCGAGAAGGCTTGTGTCTCTCTTGCAGATACTCGCGCACCATCTCCGGACATGTCCAATTCCACCCCCATAGGAGAAAATCGAGCTTCAGCCTCAACAGCACATCTTGAAATGCGCGTAGACCGATCTGCGGCACCCTGAGTGGAGACACTCGCAGCTGGGGAACCTTCGACATTGCGTTGCCTGCACACACCCAAACGTTCTCCCTTTCGCTCGCTCTCTCACAATCGCCACTGCGCGTCGGCCACTCAAGCACTGACTGCTCACTCTCTCTGCGCTCGTTCAAGATCGCTACTCACAATTCTTTCAAGGTCCGCCAAGATCCTTGCGCAACTCGTCTCCGCACTCTCTACTCTCACTGCAGGTCGCTCCGCCCTTGCGCGTAATCTTGGAACTGGAAATCGCAAAGTCAAGAATGAGAGAATGAGACTGGAGCGCAGTCTTTTCTTCTCCGATTTCAAGAACGTCCAACGTTCTTACTGGTTGCAACGTACGCAGCCGGCTATACGGCTTAACGGTTCGCCCTTTGCATGCGCGAATTCACGTCTCCGCATTGCGCGCATTCGCATGCTTAAACGTTGAATTCTCCCGCCGCCGCCACCTTCCGGACTCGAGTCCGCTGCAGGGTATACGTCGGCCCTGTTGTCTTTTCCTAACCCGCCCTTCTCCGGAGGCGTGTCGCCGCTGGTGCGTTCATTATTCGTCGGCGCCTTGCTGGAGGCGCACATCCAGCCGGAGCGAATTATGCCGGCGCGCAGTCGTACCGCCTATTTTGTCCTTTATGCCTCGTCTGTTGCTGCCAGCGCATATCCGTCAGCGCAACTCATGCCAGCGCATCCGGCCGTCAGCGCCACGTCGGAGGTGTACATCCGACCGGCGCTTTCCTTCCATGAACAGCCGCCAAGGGTGCTTCCGACTCTGAGTTGGTTTCCTCCTGTGAGCGCGTGATTCCGCCGAAGGCGCATCGCCGAGGGCGTACGGGAATCCTTTCCGGCTGTGAACCCTAGCGCGAACGGCGCATGTCCGGCTACGAGTTTTCCGACGCTCATAACTTCTCCATTCCTGATCCATCTCCGGCGCTCTTGGACTCGTTAGAACGAGCGTCCCGAGCTCTTTCTAATGCAACTTCAACCAACTGGATCTACCGTGTATCCCGATTGTTATGAAGGTTTTCCCTTTCCGCGCTAGCGGCGCTTCGCCGAAGGCGCACTCATGGTCGGATGCCTTTAGAGGTCCGGGCCCTTCTCCTGACGTCTTTAGCAAAACCTCCTCCTGAGGTGTCTGCGCCGGAAGCGTAGCTTCCTTATGCGCTAGAGGCGCGTGAGTAGAGACACCTCAAAAAGGAGCTTTTGCCGAAGGCGCCGAAGACGTTGGCGTTGGTACATCCGACTACGTGATTCTTTGTGCCCTCGTGACGATCTCATCAATCCACTCTATTTAGCGTACCCTTCTCTAGCTACAAACACTGCTTTGGTACTAGTTTTCTAAAATTGTTTAAATTCTGCAAAAAAAACAAAAAGTGTGTTACCACATACTTCATCAACATAAATCCTAACTTCATAGCAACACTCATTAATAAAAAATTCTTTGTAGTTCTAGTAACAATTAGAATTTTCATCTTGTGTCATTTCATAAAACCATCTATGACAATGAGTTGAGCTTATTTCTTGCTTGTTCCATGAGCTTCTAACCATTGTATTTTTCCAACTTCGTCTTTTTTTTGCTTTGTGTAATCAGTAAGGCATGTAAATCAGTTTTTTTATTTATGAAGTAGGATTAGAATTAGCCAAGAAATTGATCAAGATTAGTTTAGACATGATTCAATCTAGCTAGTTATAACTAAATTTATCTAGTTATAGTTGATTATGACTATGTTAAACTATCAAATCTATACTTGCAAATGAATTAGATTAGCTCTAGATATTTGAATCAACATTTTTATTTTGTTTCTTACAAAAATTTATATTCCAATGATAGAAAACTTTGACTACATTTGGTTTGATCAAGTAATCAAAACTTCATTGGTTAGACTAAGTCTAATGTTTACTTAATGACAAGTGGAGATTTTAGAACTTTGAAATGACATTTTGCCACTTCAATCTAAGGATTAGAAAACTTCTAGAAGATTTAGATAAGTCAATGACATGTTTTATATTGTAAACTAGTCAAATCATGTGTAATTATAGTAATTTTTCAAGTAATATATATAAAGAGTTAGAGAAAAAATTCCCAAGCAAATTTTGAAAGTTCATTGTGGAATAATTTGTTTCATTGATATGAGTTTGAATTTCACTATCATTTTGAGTATCAATGGATATTTGCAATTAAGTCATGAGTGAAAAGTTTACATGAAAGAATGTTTGGGACACAAGCATATTGGAATATACTAGTTTTTACAACCATGATGAGCTACCGAAAAGATTTCTGAGATAAAACTAGTGAGAATCAGCTTAGAAGTCAAAATACTCTACAATCTTCATGTTTTGAATAGATCCTCATTGCATTATACGTGCTCTGTGAGCACAAACTGTGCTCATATGTCTTTTTACCCTTATGAGAGTTAAAAGTTTGGTTTAAGCTCATGCAAAATTATGCTTGGGGTTTTCTGAAAGTTTCTGTAAGATTAGGAGTTGGTGTGATGGTTAGGGGGCAAGAGGTGCGGAAGGAGGCCTTCGGGGCAAGGTCTTTGGCGAAGTGCCTTCGATGAAGTCCCTTCGGGAAAAGGCCTTTGGCGAAGGAGTGAAACTCTCATAACGTTTTCAATGTGTGACGCCTTGACTCCGTTAAAAACTTGTTGGAAAGAGCTCGCGACGCTCGTTCCAACGAGACCAAGAACTCTTGAAACGGATAAGGCAGCACCAAGTTAGGAGCGGCGGACGTTTTTGATATGGAAGGCCTTCGGTGGCCTACGCGTAGGCGGGTTGCGCGTTCGCGGCCTGTGCGCAGGTGGCCTATGCATAGGCAAACGCCTTTGGCGAAAGGGTAAAATTGACATAACGTTTTCAATTCTTAACGGTTTGCGTTGGTTAGAATCTCGTTGGAAAGAGCTCGACACGCTCGTTCTAACGAGCCCAAGAACGCTTGGAACGGATGAGGACTTAGGGAGTTATGACTATCGGAAGATAGATAGACGTTCGCCTTCGGCGTAATGAGTTCGCCTCCGGCGGGAATTCCGCCTACGCGGAAGGGAGATCAACTTTTGTCCGATGCGCGGACGGACGCCTTCGGCGGTTGCAGGCCTTCGGCGAAGCAGTAAAACCGGCATATCTTTTTCAATTCTTAGCGGTTTGACTTGATTCGGGTCTCGTTGGAAAGAACTCGACCAGCTGGTTCCAACGAGACCAAGATCTCTTGAAACGGATCAGTCATCAATGAGTTATGAGCGTCGAAAGCGGCTGTCATGGTTAGGCGTGAGGCATTCGGCGTTAACAGTTAGAGGGGCCTTCGGCTTTAACATATAGAGGGGCCTTTGGCCCAAGGACGCCTGTGGATAGGCGGACGGCCTTTTCACAGGCGGACGGCCTGTGGATAGGCGTCCGCCTATCCACAGGATATATTTCACAGGCCGCCTGTGGATAGGCGGCCTGCGGGTAGGACGCGGACGCCTGCGGATAGGCGAACGCCTTCGGCGGAAGAGTAAAAACCGTCATAACTTTCTCAATTCTTATTGGTTTAACTTAGTTAGGGGCTCGTTGGAAAGAGAACAACACGCTTGTTTCAACGAGCCCAAGAACGTTGCAAACGAAGCAGGGATCCGTGAGTTATGGGCGTCGGGGTGATTGTTATAGATAGGCAAAGGTGTAGAAGAGTGTCTTCGGCGGGGGGATGCCTTCGGCGGTGCGCGGAAGACAATTTTGGACGGCGGATGTTGACGTGATCATAAATAAAGACTGTACTGGTGTGGCAGCGTGGGGCATGAAGTTGCACATGGGAGCCAGGCCGTTGCTCATCATCGCGGGCTGTGGGTGACTCGGCCCTTGAACGTTGGAGAGGAATTTTCGGCATGGGGATAGAGATCGTGTGGTGTGTCATTGTGTGGAGACGCTGGTGGGATCGGTAGGAGGATAGAGTGTGGACGTGAGTGATTTTCGCAGGGAAGTGGTGAGGATTAGGAGGGGAGTGTGGAGTGTTCGAAGTAGGAGAAAGCAACCTCTCGTGGGTGGTGAGTTGTATCGTGGAGTGAAATTAGATTGGAATCTGAGATTGAGGTGCGACATCTGTGAGTGGGATTCGAGATTGAAGTGTAATCTGTGAGCTGAAATCCGAGTGGAAGATCTGAGAGTGAGATCTGAAATTGAAGTGTAAGATCCGAGAGTGGGATCTGAGATTGAAGTGTAATCTGTGAGTGGGATCCGAGATTGAAGTGTAATCTGTGAGTGGGATCCGAGATTGAAGTGAAATCCGTGAGTGGAAAATCTGAGATTGGGATCTGAGATTGAAGTGTAATCTGTGAGTGGGAGCTGAGATCAGAGTGGAAGACCTGAGAAGGGGAGCTGAGAGTGAAGCAAAATCTGAGACTGAAATCTGACAGTCGGGATTTGAAATTGAAACTGAAAAGGGAGAGTTGAATCTGAGAGAGGAATCTGATGGAGTCTGAAGGTGGAAGCTGAGAAATCGACACTGAAATCTGAGTAGGAATTGGTAGTGGAACTCGGAGCTAGGATAGACCACAGCGGCTGGGGTACTGAGAAAGTCATCCAGAGTTGGGTTAGATCTTTATGTAACAAAGAGCTTGTCTGCTGCTCTTGTGGAGATAGCAGACAGCAAGTTATTATTTTCAGTTCTAGATAATTTGTCTGTGAAAGAGCAAATGTTTATGATCTCATTGTCTTGAATACACTTTGACCACATGGTCGAAATCAGAGAAGTTAGATTATGGGAGCTCGAACCCCCACCTGGACTACAAACGCTGACGGGTGGGGAAGTTTAGGCTCACATGCTCCTTGTGATCTTCTTTGAATTTGATAGAATATGGAAGTGTGATACATTTTTCCAAAATTATAACATTCACAATTATCACAAAATTTCATTAAATTTTAAATGAATTTAATATTTTCATACCATTCTTGCAAATTTTTATTCAATATATATTGAATCTTACCTTCAAATCTTGATGCTAGTACTTGTGATAATGAATAGCATGCTCTAATTGAAAGGTTCTATTAAATTCCAAACATCACTTCTAGATTCATCATGACCGATTCTGTAAGCATATGAAAATAGTTGATCAATTCGATTGCATACCTCACATACTTGTGTGCTCAATCTTTCAAGATTTTTTGAACAGATTCAAGATTTAATCTTTATTCATTTACATTATGGATATTTTGAAGAGCACAAAATTTTTTAATGTAATGATGGGAAGCAAGCTTTAAGATTTTATTTTTACTTTATGAAGAGAATCAACAATTTCAAAATTCTCTATGTAAAATTTTTTTTCTTATTTATACTGTTAGCAATTTTAAAATTGAAAGAAGCTATTATATGTACATTGAATTAGATCATGTGACTTAAAGTTTGAACAATAATGATTGAGTATATATCTTTTTATGCATCAAGAGGTTATTCGCTTGAATTGGTTGAAAATTAGTAAAAAGTTTTTTCTACTTGAAGGGTAAAAGAGTTCGAAAGAAAGAGTTTCGAAAGATTTCTCAGTTTCAAAATAATGTGTGTGTGAGGATAGTGTAAGCTGAAATACAATTATATAGGAGTCTTGGATACCTATCTTTAGGTATCTTTCTTGATGCTTGTTGTTACTTCCAGGTATGTCAAGAGTGGACGTTATGTCAATTTACCTTCTTGTACGGCCTAGTGTAGGATCATCACCATAGAGTGATGAATTGTTCGAAAAAGATGGAAATATCCTTAGAAGGATTTTCTCCTTCGATTTTGTCATTGTTTACTACGTATTGAAAGTAGATATGGGCTATATGTCAATTTGATCCATCACCCGTATCTGCACGCTTCAAACGAGAATATCAATAGAGCAGATTACATATCCAAAAGTCTAGACATCTTGACACCTTGCATTTTCGACCAAGCTTGAAAATAAAACTTAGAGATATGAACATTCCAGTTTCCAGAACTGCAATCTAGGCTTTAGGCTCTGACAAAGGTCTTGTCCGGATAGGCAAGATGCCCAGTTGTCCACTATTTATAATTCTATTTAACAACAATAGATTTACAAGTGGCTAACTCTTTCTACCAATATATAGATTGGGAGTTACTGAAAAACACAGGAAACCAAATTTCATTGCCAAATTTACTGTAAGTACTTTTCCAGTCAACACCAGAGTACTTTGTACTGTAAGTCCTTTGTACTGCTACATGTCAACCATGATAGAGTAGTAGCTGTTGTAGGGAGATATGTTTGAAAGAAATCTTCTGCTTCACAATATTCTATTCTTCACATTTACATCAGGTGTGGATGTCAGCTATGTGTTGTGGATATCTAGAATAGATGTTGGATATCAGCTAATACAGCAGCCGGACGATAGAGCACCTAAAACCTTGTGCTTAGTTTAGTAGGACTCAAATAAATACTACCCTGTAATAGCAAGAATCAAACAAAAATTTGGTGGCTGAGAACACACATAGTTTTACGAGGTACTATCATCTTCTTGCCACGATCCGCGATCCGCGGGACGGTTAAATTGATTAAGTATATACAAGTGGATTGATTCAGTACAGCAGGAATAGATGCTGGCCATCACTGGATTTCTCAGCGGCTTGTATCATGAAACTAGTCTATGTCAACTTGGCAACTTTGCCACTCCCACCCGCCCGGAAAGACGAAAGTGTCATAAGAACTGTACATGCAATACACGTGTAGATTTCAGAGTTATGTAGCCTCATTGGAATTTGTTGTGTTCTTCATATTGATCTCAGTTGAGGCGTTATGTCATCTTGGTACCTCGATCATCCAACCCCGCCATGTTGTAACATGAACTACAGATATTTGTGCGAGCTTTAGATTGCTTAGTCACGATCTTCACCTGCGAATTCGACTTGTTGATCACATTGGCCTCAACTTTGGACGTTATATCCACTTAACGTCCTAACGTACACAGCTGAAACCAATGTCCACCTCGTCCTCGGCCATTCCGCCATCGCCCAAAGTGAAGGTTATGAAACTATATAAGATGTATCTTTTGTGGAGTCTTGGATCTCAGTGTAAATCTTCTCCTTGGAGTTGTGTTCATCATATTGGTCTTAGTTCAGAACTAATGTTAATCTATCCACTCAGTCATTATCTCTCATGACTAAAAGGATGAAACTGCTTTACAAAGATCTATGCCAGAATTTTAACACTCTTCCGGTTGATCTTCCTTCTCAACTTTGATGTTTTCATATTGCTCTTGTAGGTTCATCCCCACTGCAAACTTACCATTATCTCTCATGAGTAAAAGGCTGAAACTGCTTTACAAAGATCTATGCCAGAATTTTAACACTCTTCCGGTTGATCTTCCTTCTCAACTTTGCTGTTTTCATATTGCTCTTGTAGGTTCATACCCACTGCAAACTTACCAGTCGCTACAAGCTCTTCAAAGATCAAATTCTGGCCCAAAAGCGTAACAGTCTCATGAGTTCGTCACCGTTGAGCTCGTAACAAGCATAAACACATCCAAGATGAACACGATGAATCACCGACGGTTGAGCGCAGGTTGGAACAACCATATTCCAGTTTGACTTGAGACTCATCTTCTTGTTGTACATTAGAGTGGATTCCACATGTTTTGTGATAATTGTAGATTTGTATTAAGAGAAGTCTCGAGTTGAGTCTTGGTGATAACTTACATAATTCAGTGTTCGATTGAAACTTGAATGTTTTTGAGGTACATAGAGTCTTAGATCTTTCATTCTGATTCCTTCTGCTTGACTTATCTTAATAATCTAATCTATCTAATCTTATCTCATCTGATATCTACTCTTCCATATGTATTATATGGTGGGAAGAAACAAATATCTCTATATCCAAGTATAAAAGTATTCTAGAATCTCAAAGGTTTTCTGACCAGGTTATTAGCTAGCATATAGTTAATTCATTGAAATATAGACTTCACTGAATCGTAGAGTCACAAGTCTGAAATAGCTTCATTTATATCAAACAAACACAAAATCTAATCTTTGTTTTATTCAATCAATGAGTTGCATTCATTGTCAACAAGACTTCATCTCTAACTATAATCCACACAAAAGAACGATGTTGCTTCATGTGGAGTTTTCATTTCTCTTAAACAAATGGTAACATGAGAATTGAAAGCATGTGTCAACCTGCTTAAGTTGTAATTTATTCAGTTCTCGCATTGGAAACAAGACTTGAACAACTCATCGCCTGACGATCATCGCCTCATTCTGCTCTTCTCGAATCGGAGAGGGCTTGAAGCGTGAGGAATATAGTAACAAGTTTATGATACAGCACACAACCTGCTAGGAATGCAATGCTAACAAGATGCGTAGCGACTCTCCTTGTACTTGAATCTTATTTGACTGCAATCCTAACAAGATGCGTAGCGACTCTCCTTTTACTTGACTCTTATTTGACTGCCACATGCCTGGAGTGCGCGTAGCATGGTCAGTGCATCTCTTAAGCCGAATTCTAGTGAGTAATCTCTCTGCGCGTGTTAAATCACTTGACCTTGTGATTCTTGCTAACTTCAAAACAGTATTGACTCAAAGATGATACAAACTGAAATTTTATCTTGCAATGTATTGTGTTCCATCTGGATAGACGACATTATCAGACGTATGAACCAAGTGTTTCAATTTTCATCGATTTATCATTTCACTATTGATGAATTATCAAAAAAGTATTTAAAAGTACACAATGGATCCATTAAGTTTTCGGTTAAACTTCAAGGTTAAAACTTGGGAGATGATAGGCTGAAAGTAGCAGGTCCGAGAGCTTTCTAATCAGTTATTCAAGAGAAACCAACTAGTGTTTTCACCAGCTACTGGTAGCATTCCTTAAAACTCTGATCTGGAAATGAATCAACAACAGTTTCGTTCGTACAAAGCATCAGAATCCTTCTCATGATCTAGAAATGAATCTGCAAAATAAATCATATACTGACATAAGAAAATGATGAAGTAAGAGAGACACATGTCATGATAAGTATTGGCAACACGCCACTAATTTCTTGCCAAATCAGCAAAAATATCTGCTGTAATTGAGAACAATCTGAATGTCAGTTTGTGCAAAAATACCTCTATACGTTTCAATAGTTAGGCAATGAATAAAACTATTTGTGTGTAAGTAGGTGTTCCATGATCATTAATTTTAAACAACATTACTGAACCAGTGGTAGCCGTACGACTTGGGTTGGGTATCTAAAGGTGGCATGATGACAGTTGCTCGGTGACCTTGATATCCATGTCTGTTCAGATTCACACTATAGAATTTCTCCTAATTAATTCATACATTTCCATTTCTGCTTATGCTAATCACCATTGAATGATCATCTTACCTCGATACTATGTAAAATCATGGAATTAGGACAACAAATCTTCACATGCATTGTTGGACTTTTCTGCTGTCCAGTCTATTAGATGATCTTCAAAGTTATCTCAGCGACGATTCATGCTAGTTGTATGTACGAGTGACTGAGGTTTCATTCGTGAGTCTCATTTATGTAAGAGAACATAGCTACTGTAACATTACTTGAGACATTGTACTTGCAGTTAAAAGCAACCACTTACGTTGCTCTTCTACGAACACTTCGTATCTAATTTACACTCAAACGTTGATTGGTTTTTCGGTGTATTTCTTGCGCAGAATCTTCCAACATCAAAGTCGTGTCCAAATCCAAAAGGAAGGTGAAGACGAAGCTTTTTGAAGACTCACCGACCAAAAGTAGGATATCTCCAGAAAAAAAAGAGTGCTCTACCGGGGAACCTGAATCTGGTAAATAAGTAGCATTTTGTCAAGAGAAAATATCACAAACAGTGGGAATCCAGAAGTGACAGATATTTGATTTACCTTGTGATCAAAGTGATATTGTACATCATTCTGTCATCATAGACATCAGATCTGTTTCAAAAACGTGTACTATAACACAAGCAAAATCATTCACAAGTGATGTTTGAGTTTGTTGCCTCAATTTTCATTGGGGGAAAAATAATTGTGGATGGCTTTCAGATGACACAATTAATTTCGGGGAAAGCGATCAAGAAGGCAACTTGTTCCAAAACGCGTCAGATGACAGTTTCTACAATTTGGGCGGTGAATCTGACTTTCTGGGCGGTCGTTATTTCCATAAATTTTACGAAGACCAGGATGGTATGATATCTCCAATCAACGAACTTCTTCAGTCAAACTCGCTGACAGGTAAGACTTATCGATGCCAGCTTTCCTCACGTTTCAAATCATCTATAGGCAAATATAACAGTCAGAAAGTAGAGTTTCATTAATACAAAGTTTTGCATCAGTAAATCATTATAATAATGATTGATATAAAATCATTATTTCTTAAATTCTCCTATATATGAAAATCAATTATCAACCTTTTCGGAAGAGATTGATAATGATAGTATCGAATCAGAATTTGAGTTCAGTCTGCAAGTATTAGGTGAATCACACGTCGATCGTATATTGGATATCAGTATCCATTTTATGCGGCACAGCTACAAGGTCTAGAGAGAGTATTCATCATAAGAAATAATGTTCCGTCTGTTGTTTTCTTTCCGTCTGAAGCATCTCCACATAAAACACTGATGATAAGATACAGTGAACACAATTCACCCGTTTGACATTCTCCTCACGTAAATATGTAACTTTCATTACATGGGCATACCAGTAGAATCATGTCTGAACTGAAAAGATTTCTGCTGATGAACGAGAGCATTACAAGCAAACAAATGTATCTATCGGTGCAGAGAAAAGTCAAGGAGTGTTGAAAACATCAGTTTTCAGCACTCTTTGACTACATTCACATGAAGAGAACCCTTACCATTTTTTGAAGTAAAAGGAGGAATTAGATCATTGACTAGTTGCATCATTGAGTCGGATATGACAAATTATAAGTCAAATATTTACGTGATTTCAATTGTCATTTTAGACAAAGAAAGCAGCGAATTCATATCTCCAAACTCGATGGGTATGGAAGATGACTTTCAGTCCACACCGATGAACTTAGCGACATATTCGACGTTCTTCACTGACAGCGAGAGGATTCCTTCATCAGTTTACGGCATGGAGTCAGCAGATGACATTTTCCTTGAAGATATTGTACTTCCTGAAAGCCATGAAAGTATGGAATCGATAGAAAAATACTTCCTCGGAGATATTGGATTTCCTGAAACCCAAAAAATCATAGAATCAGAAGAAGAAATATCTTTTGAAGGCATTTTACTTTCTGAACCCGAGCAAAGCATGGGATCAGAGAAAGAAGAATCTCTTGAAGAGATTCTACTTCCAGAACCCGAGCATTCAGAGACCATGTAAGTTACCTCAAATTGTTTTCAACAGCGGAAGTGTTCAATAAAATTTGTGAGATGTCTGAACCATGGTTCTGATCAGTTGAATGTGTATTTCATCTAAAGTCAAACGGTTACAAAGAAACGAACCAGAAGGAAACTTGACAAAGTTCCTCCAGAAATAAATGGGAAACTTGGAGGTGTAAAATCGAAAGTGAAACAAGATAGAACCCGAGGTCTTCGACATATCAGTCTGTCAGGTGAGCCCAGCGTGAACTAATATCAGCAACTTAATATATTTTTCCGAAATTAAGTCTTAGGTATTGTTCTGCACCGAATCTGATGTTAGCATTAGATGCCGTTGCCAGCAATATCGATGTACTTACAGCAAGCATTTGCCTCTCTCGATTTGACTGGTATCACGCTTTTCAGTGACCAAAAAGTTGGAAACAAGCGGACAAACGACTTATGATGAGGTAAATTGTTATGCCAGCTATATTGTTTCCTCCTCAAATAAGTACATAATCATTACAACCAGCATTATATGTGCTGAGAGTTCAATCAGTTTCTTTCAAGAAACAGTGTTTTTTATATAATGTTTTCAAAAACCATTATTTAAGCAGAAAACAAATTTTCTCAATACTGATATAATTTAACTGATTATGTCACACTTTAAATGTTAATCATCACAGGTGGCAGACGAGGTTGTAGCTGACCTCATTGCTTCTGAAGATCAGCGTTTTCCTCACAAGGTACGTAAGGCTTAGGCGATCAAAGTAAAATTTGTTCGCTGCAGTACTTTCTAAGGTTCTCACCTTCCGTTACATTCATGTACCACATTCTGTTCTAACTCTTATGTGTTGCAGCTATCTGTCCTCAGTAAAAATATCAGGAGGCGGGTTTACGATACGCTAAATGTTCTCAATGCTATAGGAATAATATGCAAGAAAAAACAAGATGTTAAATGGCTGGGTCAAAGGAATGGCGAAGCCACTGAGACAGTGGAGGTTTGATTGCTATAAACTTGTGATTCAGCTCTTTCATTTATACAATGGCACTTCGAAGAGATTTCTACCATTATATAGCTTCTATGAATCCCTCCATATAGTCATAATCATTTAAGATGCTGAATATCTACATGCATGTGCAACGTTGAACGACTAATAGATGAAAAGAAAAAAGCTATTGGACCTGAAGAAGAGCTTGGAGATGAAAAGAGCCTACTTGCAAGAGCTCGAAACAAAGGTAGCAAACAGCCTTGCTTCTGAAATAGAACCTGGTCGGGTATATGTGTCTGATATGTACAAACACTCCATATTAGAGGCCTCACAAGTCAAATTTCCTTCGTCACAAGGTCTGATGTGTTTGTTATTGACATGTTGACCACACCATTAGTGAAGAACATGTTGAGGATAGCAAGTTTGAAGGTTTTTTATTACGTTAAAAAAAAGTCTCATATCCTCTTTTATCGGATGAATCCTTATTTACAGAAATCAAGACTGGAGAATTTGGTCGATCGCAATCAGATCACATATTTTTCTTCTGGTCAAATGCCAGAAAAATACATAACATTACCGTTTTTTCTTATAGAGGTTAATTTCAAATTACCCTCACTCCTAGATTATCAAGAGCTTGAACTTGCAAATACTGCATCCATCGTCATACTTATATCATATATGTATAGTCTAAGATTTAAATGGAGTGCTTTGAATAATTTTCCTCGATGAAATATAGCTTGCAGAAGGTAGTGTCTGAAATTTCAAGATGGAGGTAACACATTGCCACTATTACAATGTAAAATTGCATGTAACAGAATCCAGAAGGATCAGAGGTGAAGTGTGGATTCATTGCAGAGGAGGATCTATGGACTTTGTATGTCTATCATGACAAAAGGTTACCTCTGCCTGCAGACTTGCCTTCATCCTTGAGATACAATATAAATTTGTCACTTCATGTTACTTCTTCGTTTCTGTATTTCGTACTTGTTCTCGTACTCTCTTAATTGTCGTCTATGTTCTTCAGCACTCCACTTCCTGTACACGACGATGGATGCGTCTTAAAAGCACTGGAAGATTCCACCGCTATGGCCACGAATGTAACTACAGATCTGGATATCTATAATAGCCTGTCGCAAGATGAAGGTAATATCATCAAGTTTTCATTTGGACTACAACTGAGATACAATGATCTGCTGTTAGATTTAAATTCAGGTATATAATGTTCGATAGTATTGAAAAACGGATGCTGATGATGATGACAATATTCTCGATAATTCATATGTTCTAGGATTTGTGAAATCGCATCATATGACTAACACTTATTACGAAATTGCAGGCAGCAGCAGTTTCAGCTGGATGGATGAGATTTTAAATTATGCCTCAGACGAAAATCACGAATGTAAACCCCTCCTTGATTCAAACCTTGACTTAGTCACACCTGCAAATAAGGTGTTTCTTCTTTTGCAAGCATTTTCATTAAATGGTCAGTGTTAGATTCTGAATGATGCAAGATCACGAATTGAAATGCTTCAGCATGCAATGTTGTGGAAAATCTGTACACAAAGTAAAAGATCACTCCTGATGATTAGAACACTACTAAATTTCTGTTTGATTGTAACCATATTTTGCAGGGAATGAACCTCTAGCTGATATCTCGCTCGATGAAGACGATTTGGAGTTAGATTATTTAATTGAACAATGAAGTGAAAAGCCACATATCATAGATAAATTGTATCTTATATTTAGATGTGAATAAATAGCGATCAATGATGTACTGTAATTATGAATATCCTCATTCATGTACGAAGGTTTATTTACTATTCATAACATCAGTTTCAAGTGCGCATAGTTACACATCAAACGAATTATGGGCAAAATACGCAGCAAAAAGTCATCAAATTCTGCGTTTCCAAACGAGCAGAGTACTTATTAAGAGGACATCAAAGTTATTACTTTATATTTTGTAATAAAATTATCTCTTTTGATTATGTTTTAGAAAAATAAATTGAAGATCTCATCAAATGTTATGATATGAAAGTGATGATATGGTCAAAAAAGTGTTTAATCGTGAAAATATACAACTACATCGTACAAATTTGCATCATATAACATATTACATCATTAAATTTTTATAATGTGTACATCTGCATCAACTCAAATGAAAAGAATTTTATTTTTTTAAACTAATATATGTATTATGTCTGAAGATAAAGTGAAGTCAAATATATCATTTATATCAAATGGTTTTTACATTTAAAATTTCCCATATTCTTTGAAGGTGAAATTTGGGATATTAAGAAATTACACTCGATGATTTAAGTAGATAGTATTAAAAATGCAAGATTCAGTTTTCTGAATCTTGCATTGCTATAGATTTATAGATTGCATTTTTCTATATTATCAAATAAACTTTAACAAAATTCTTCCTAAAGTAAGTTGTCTCATGTAAGGATTAATTTTTATAGATTATTATATCTTTGTTTAAATAATTAAGATTCATAATTATAAGTTGAAATATAGTTTCGTTCTAAGATGACATTGAAATTTTTATATCTAATTATGTGTATTGAATCATATATTGAGATGCTTTACAATCCTTAAAAGAAATTAGCGGTTTATTCAAAGATGAGTTTAAATCCAAAGAAGATTTAAAAAATTTATATGAGTTCATAAAAATTTGAATTGAAATTTTTTATATTTCTTGAATTTTTTTTCGATTCTTTTGTATTATAATCATATTGATATATTATTTTCCAAATTCATTCATTTATAACTTTAAAAAAAACTATTCAACATTGTGATGTAAAACAAAGAAAAGAAAGGTGAAAGAAAAAGAAAAAAGAATAAAAAATTTGTAAATAACATTAATTCAAGTTCAAATGAAACGAATTTACTAGAAATTCATGAACTAAATTACTGAAAATTATTAAATGTCAATAGAATTAAACGAGACTCAAAATTGCAATTTACAAGCTATAAGCAATAACAAAATATCAATCCCATCGTGAAATCAAATTATGTACAAAAGGTCTCAAAATTTTAAAATATTTATTTTTTTTTATTTCTATAATTTTGAATTAAAAAATTTTAATTGTATAATATCAGTCAAGAAAACTATGAACTAATCCTTGTGGCAATAAGATAATTTTTATATGTTTGGTACAAAAATCAAATTTATTTTCCAATTTATACATTTAATTCTGCATTTTTTTGCATGTAAAGTAATTAGATTTAATTTTTTCAAAATTGAAATTTAAGATAAACATATTTTAAAAATAAATCAATTATTTAGATTATTGGATCTCATGAAAAAAACTCATACCCAAAATAGAAAAAAACTGTTAACATAATTAAAATAACAGAATTCTATTTTTTAAAATATGTTAATGTTTATATCATTGTATAATGACAAATCATGTCAAAAATCACAAAAGATTTGAAATGAAATTCCTTCATATTTGAATAGAATAAATAGTTATAAGAAGTAATATGACTGAATAGTATGTATAATGTCTTGTAAAACCGTTTGTATTATGAATGAAGTAGTATTAGAATTGGACAATGAATTGATCATGATTATTTTTGTTATGATTAAATTTAGCTAGTTATGATTTAATTTACTTATGATGTATATATTTGGCAAAATAATTAAAATAATCCTAAAAGAAATTCGAATGAACATTATTGTTTTGTGTTCTCTGAAAGTCTAGATTCCAATCGGAAAATACTTTGACTACATGTTAGTTTTGATTGGTCTTACTAAAAAATGAAAAGCTCATTGGTTAAACTAAACCTAAAGTTGAATAAGTGATAACTTGAGGTTTTAGATATTTGAAATTCTTAAATGACATGTCATTATTTTAACCTATATATAAAAAACTTCTAGAAAGTTTAGGTAAGCCAATGATATATCGACAAGCAATGAAAATTATTCTAAATTAGTTATCTAATTGAAGATATCTAATTAAATCTATATTGACTAAATTAGTCATGGTGTGACGATTTGTTTCGTCAATATAGATTTAAGTTATATCATCATTTTTGAAATATCCATGAGTGTTTGTAATTGAATGAATAATGGATTTTTGTATGAAAATATGTTTGGAACACGGATAAGTTGAAAATCTTTACTTTCTAGAACCATGATAAACTTTCACAAAGCATTATTAAGTAAACTTGAATGAAAGTCAATACGGAAGTCACAATTGTATATTAGCAACATGAAGCTAAATATGATTAAAGTGGTTACAAATCTATGTGTTTAGTTTTGGTTTTGAAATTTTTGAGCTTCATCATACTTATAATCTTGACTTGAACATTGTTTGAAAGAATTCAACTAGGATGTTTATCTTTTCACATATTAGTTAGGCTAGGCTCATGAATATGAAGCTATAGTTTACACATCAACAATCTATTAATAGCTCTATCATATTACTACTCTTGATTGTAAAATCAAAAATCTTTAACATAATATAATAAACATGGTTATGTTACTAGTCAAAAGTTTAATATGTAAAATTATAAGTCGTAATATTTATCACATGATATTTTAAGCTTTTATTGGAAATCTTCCAAGTATATTTTCAATAATATCAAATGTAAAAATGTTGATTTTTTGTTTTATCTACATAATTTTTAAATTAAAGGCTTAGCAATATTACTCATTCAAAAATTATTCCAAAATATTCATTTTCACTGTTTTGTTAGTTCATTTGAGTAGAAATTTAAGATGTTATATGTGTTTTATCGTAGCAACATATTGATCTAAATTTTCACTTCACATTATCCAAATTGTGTTTAACAAGGGTTGTAGTTAATGGATTATGTCTTGTTGTATGTTTATCTCTCTAGTATATGATTGAGTCTCTTGTGGATCTTTTGGGACATATGTTTTAACTCTCAACTATTAAGTTTCATATTGTAGACTAGGGAGTAAAGATATCCAAATCTTAATGTCTATCTTTTCATAGCATTAATTTTAATGTCAAACTTTCAAAACATGTATGAGCTCAATAAATGGCTTATATATTCTAGGAGTAGAAGTTGGATTTGAGGATGAATATTTAATTGTATTGCAGGTTAATACTTGCTATGGTAGAATATACTGTAGCTCAAATTTTTTACACTTTTTTCCTGTATATATGTAATACAATGTCCTTTGGACAATTGACTTTTCATATTCTTGCTTCTACCGACAAGAACTTCAGACAGGTAGATCATGGAAGTCTTGGATGAAAGAATTCTACCATAAATCTATACATCTCAGAAATTTGGCTTAGTGGTAGACAAATATGTATGAAGAGCTAGACTTCTTTAAACTAAGACAAGAAATCTAGAATTTTGACAATCTGGTTATATAGAGTATAGCCAAGTATACGAAAGTTTTAATTGTTTCTATTATTTTTTTTGCTAGATAAACTCATACTTGATACGAATAAATTATGTTTGAACCTCAATCTCAAAGCGCATTTTGTATGAAGTGAAAGTACATTCTAAGCATTCAGTCTTTTATTGACATTCCGTGCATACATTGCATGTACCAATCTGTCTGCAATCAAAAATGTCAAAAGATAGCAAATGCGACAGGAGTGAACTGCTAGGAAAAACTGCTAAAACAACGGTTTCTGTCTTGATAATGACTATACTTCCACATTATAGTAAAATGGCAAAGATTTCCAATATTTTTTCAAAATTCAAAGATGTCTGCTATGATGATGTTATCAAAGAAGTCCATTATCCACCTATTCAAGAACTTAAAGCACGATGACAATATAGGTTTAGGAACAAATTTACAGAAGAGATAAGTGGATAGACGAGCATCATTAGATTACATTTTATTATTGTTTATTCTCTGGATGCCCTAATAGAGGTCATTTATGTGCAAGATACATTCTGTGTATATAACATTCAGATAATATGAGCGAAATCATTAGATCCAATTTGTATACCTAAATAGGTGTGAGTTATTTTTTTATATCGTATATACTTAGAAGTTGCAAATGTGCAGTAATGTACTGATATTATATCAAGCCACATAAACGTTTACACTTTGCCTCGCAAGGTTACAAGATGCAATATGGTGTTCAAGTCGTCAAATCTATCAGCGTGTATTAATCTTTAAGTAACATGAAGCCTAACATGTTGAAAACATTCTACGTTTCACAATCAAAGCATTGTACCTTTCCAAATTTTGATATGTAAAGATATCTTCACCAAATAGATGTCATGGCTCGAGACGTTGGGTCGATTTGAGTGGAGACACGTTGAGTTCGAGTGGGAGTCGGGGAACGTTGGGAGTCGGCTAACGTTGGGCCGCGGCAGACGGGCGGGGAACGTTGGATGGAGTCGACACCTTCCAGGGATATATTCGAGGCGAGCTCGAAGAACTGTCAGTTCTTCGAGTTGAGCCTTTTGCGTAGGGATATGTCAGTCCCGCTAGCTTCGACTCTATGTCTCCTTTGGGAGTGAGTTTGGCTCGACTCTTTGTGTATTTCTGTTTCGACAATTTTACTCGAAGAACTCACTGTGCACGTCAACTGAATACTCAGATCGGTGGAGACTTTCTTCGATGTAGTTTCCTTCTTTGGTGTCGTGGCCTTCTTGTGGTTAGCTACATTTGATCAAGATCTGATGACAGACTTCTTTGCTCCAGCCGGCCTTGATTTCTGTGGAGATCTTGATAGTAGTGAGCTCGGGGAGCTCGGCGTTAGTCATGACTAGTCGCTCCAAGCATGGAGGACGAGGAGGTTTACTGGGAGGAAGCACGAGAATTATTGCGTTATGTTACGATTCTACGTAGGCCTGAGGAGGCTCTAGAGAAGAGGAAGTTGCTCATGCTCGGCATCGTAAGAGGACGTTTGTTGGCACAGCGTTGATTGGGGCACTCAACATGGATGAAGGCTGACGACTGAGCAGAATTCTTGGCGGAAGGGATTGCAGTTTCTGTCTTCGTGTGTTTCGATCCAGCTCAGATAATCGACGACCAGGACCTGGGATTTTTTGCCAAATTTTTGAGAATCTGCATTTTTGTTCTATCACTACGTGGTAGCTGACCCTAAGTTCGATACTCAATGATGTGTGGTCTCTACGTTGGGCGAATGAACATCACTCGCAAAGGCACATTTTGAAACGCTTGCAAGACGATAGAAGGCATCTGGATGATGTCCGTAAAATTTATGCTACTTCTGTATCAGGTGTTGTCCAAGGCAAGACTTTGTAGTTTGGACTTTGCTGTCTTCGAGATTTGTATGCCAGTCCGGAGCCAAGATTCGACGTCGGATCCTTTTCTTGCGGACTTGTGAAAGTGTCAATTATGCATTTTATGGAAGTTGCTGTACATGAATGCGTTCGGCACTAGGCAACCAGGGAGGAGAAGGGAAAAGTTGATAACGTGGTTGAAGGGCTGTTGCTACGTGGTAATCTGCAGAAAGGAGTCTCTGGTCTTGTTGACGTCCGGGACCCACTTCGTGACGCTGACCCAAAGCGCAATCCAAAATGGACAATATCCAAAGAGTCGGTAACTTGGATTGACAAAAGTGCTCTACTGTACTTTCACGGTTGAAATGCAAAGTCAGCCTTTTGACTGGGGGTTATGCACTCGATCTGGTGTATAATCAATTTATCTTTCGGCCGATGCTCCAATCAGTCTTGGAGAGAAGTCCTTGACTTCGTGGTCGCCGCTGTCCAGCACGTCACTTTTGCTCCATTTGCCAGACGTCTAAGCATCAGACTACGCTGTTCACGCTGAGGAGCGTGATTGAGCTGGAGCCTGGTGCCGCTCGCCATGCTGAGTTCCCAAGCATCAGAACCCGCTAATGTATCAATATATTACGGGAGCCATTGAAGGATGTCAGAAATAAGAGACATTGGCCTGTGAAACCGTGGAATCTGATTGTCCACCGTTGCAGAGAGTGAGCTGTGAAAGCATAGCGTCGTCGACTAGTTTGGAAAGGGAGTCAAGAATATTTGAAAAGAAGTTTACTCCGCTGTACGTGGACTCCAGAGTTGGTGTATTGTCCAATCCGGCAACAGTAGAGAGGTTCGGATCGACACGTGCGGACTAAAGCTAAAGCGGACGAAATTGCATGGTGGACTTCACTAAGCCGCAGGCACAGCGACGGAAAGTTTAGAAAAACAGTGCGCGTTTGTTCGTGATGTTATGGAAGAGTGATTGGAGTTGCAGAGGTTAGGTGGTCTATTCTTCGACAAGGGAAGTGAGAGGAAATTGCCCGAAAATGTGAAGTAGTATTGCTATCTAAAGGTATTCCTTGGCAACTACATCTTTCAAGTTTTTTTTTGTGAAGATTTGAGCGGAGAATAGAAGGTCAGGTTTTGCTCCATTCATCAGCATATACATCTGATTGGTTGGGAATATTTGTAGTATATTAGTCACCGGAAGCTTATTTTGCTTATATTATTGGGGAGTTTAGTTAAGTAGAGACCAAGACTATGTTGTAAGGGTCAAATTCAGCGAAAACTCTTTTGCCCTGCCGTTTGTGGTTTACCTTTCAACTACTCTTATTATTTCTTTTGATTTTGTTTATAAAAAAAAAAAAAATTAAAAAAAAAAAAAAAAAAAAAAAGTATTCTGAAGAGATTGAGAATTTGCACTTGTCTCACTTATTATGATTTCTCTGTTGTGAAAATATGGATTTATTATTACTTTTCACTATGGGAAACAGTTAGGTATATAGGCTTTCTTTATATTCTTTGCTCCTAGTTACGGTGTGAAGTGGAGTTATGAGGCGGAGTGCGGGACAACTCGGGATGGAGATTCTCTTGGCGACTTAGTGGAAGAGGTTACATTGTAGGCACTGGAGGCGGAAGGGTGGATATCATCTTTGCGACGGGATGAGTGAGATAGCGTTACAGGCGCGGGAGGCGAAGGATGATAGGAGGCGATGGAGTTCGACTCGGGGTCGCGATGCGAGGCGATGTCCCGTGTGTTGTGTTGTTCTGTGCTGTGTTTCATTTCGGCTGGAGAGTCGTTGCTAGCTGTTTGCCTGTGTTTGGATCCTCTCCAGTCTAGCTTCTTGATGCGCGCCCATGTCTGGGTTGACGTTGATTTCCGGAGTAGTTTTACTCCAGTGTGCTGTCGATAGTGCTGCTGGATTTGATCACCGGCGCCTATCTTTGTTTCTCTCATGGTGAGACTGGAGTGATGACCAGTGGACCATGAGAGTCTTCTTGCGGTGATGACAGGTTAGGTTGCCCATACCCATAGTCAGTAGGGCTAGAGCAGGTTAGTGCTGGGACGAGGGCAGGTGGAGTTGTGGCAGTGGTGCCGGTTGGTGAGTCAGTCATCACGGAGGAGTTTGGTGGTTCCGTTGAGGACCGTGGAGGATTTACGCGGAGTGGGTTGAGGTATCGGCTACCTCATCCTAGCGCATCAGTGGTTGTAGAGGCACGGAGTGTGGCAGATAGCGGATCTTTGGTGGTGATATCATCTAGGGTCCCACACTCGTGGACTGGGGACATGGACGGTATGTACGGGGCCATGAAGGGCCCACGGCGGTACTCTGGTGCAGTGGGCACCATTGAGTTGGATGATTTCATCCAGGAGTTTGACACGTGGTGCGATATGCAGTTCTTGCGTAACCCCACGTTGTTTACACCCTTCTTTGCATGGAAGGGGTTGTTTTAGCATCTGGAGGGGCCTCCCATGGATGACTACCATGAGTTTGGGAGAGAGTATGCTATGGAGATTGACGCATGGAGGCGTCATTGGTCTCCAAACTATACGTCGATCACCCAGGGTGGTGTTGGTACCAGTGGAGGTGCGAGTGGTAGCATCACCGATGGTACTAGTGGAGCAGGTACCACCAGCGGTGCTGTTGGCGTTGCCAGCACGAGTGGAGAGACTACTGGCGTACCTTCGTTCAACCCCATTCCTGAGTTCTTCAAGAGGTTGAGGAAGAACTATCAGGGGGTGCGGACGGAGAAGTTGAGGAGTCTCCAGGAGTTTGAGCGGAAGACTGGTGAGAGTCTTCGGGAGGCATACACGCGTATGCGGCGGTTGATCTCAGTTACTCACGGTGTAACTGAGGCACAGGCGGTCCAGTATTGGTACAGGATATTGGACAGAGAGCTACGGCGGAGGGTTCGGGATGCTACTCTCTTGAGTGATGCGTCACCGACATTGGCCTATGTGTTTGCTCTTTCTGAGAAGATTGAGCTTAACATAGTGGAGGAGAGAGTGGTGACTTCTTCATTCGCTAGAGACGCAGCCACTACCTCTCGTGTCCCGCAGAGCACGGCACAGTCTAGACCCTTTGGTGGTGGTAGTGGTGGGGGTCGCGGAGTGCAGACACGACACCAGACAGCCGCTAGAGATACAGGGGCACGTGCACCAGTGCCGTCGTTTGCTGGCCAGCAGCAGGGACCAGCATGTTGGACATGTGGAGGGGATCATCGGCGGAGAGATTGTCCCCATGAGGCCGGAGGTCAGAGTTCACAGGCCAGACCCCAGTCAGCACAGGTGGTGTGTGACCACTGTGGTCGAGCAGGTCATACTCGAGATCGGTGTTTTGACCTTCATCCAGAGTTGACATCTGGTGGTAGAGGTCGTGGTGGTGATGCTTCTCGAGGTCGAGGTGGCCGTGCTGGTAGAGGTGGTCGAGGTGCTGGTGTAGTTGAACGTCCTGTAGCGAGTGCTACTTCGGCCACAGAGAGTGCGATGGCTGCTCGTATTGAGCAGTTGGAGCAGAGGCTTGCTGCTATGGTGAGTTCTGGGGCGAGCACTTCCACCTCTTACGAGGAAGAGGATTTCCCTTATCTAGCGAGTGCAGCACAGGTGGAGGCATCGGTTGCAGTGACTAGAGGTGCAGCTCGAGCTCTAGAGCCACGCGGTGCGACAGGGGAGTTGGATCCTCAGAGGGGTGAGGGTGGGCGTCAGGCCAGACTTCCCCAGTCGTTTTTGCTGTCAGAGGTGGGCAATACTTCATCCATGAGACCTGTACCACCCAGTGGCCTTAGTGGGAGGACTGAGACATCTACGTCACGTGTGGTGGACACGGACACACCATCTAGTGCAGTGACGCGGATGGCTAGCTCAGTGATGAGATCTCCATTATTTTCAGCTATGGAGCTGATGGACTCTGGGATTGACTTGGCTCGGGTTTTTCGTGCAGTAGCCACGTTGTGTGAACGTGGGAGTATCACTGCTACGAGTGCCGAGATAGGCGAGACTATTGGTGAGGAGCTATCCTCTACGACTCCATCGAGCGATGAGTCGACATGGCAGGCGGCAGCGGCACGGATGGAGTCGTTGCCAGCCCGACCAGCCATTGATCGGGAGAGGGTTGTCCCTGGTGTGTGTATGGTGGACAACCGGAGCGGTGTATTTCGCTTGGTGAGTGCTACAGGGCAGGTGTATGTCCCAGCCAGAGTGTTGTTGGATTCTGGTGCACAGCCTTTGATGTTGGGCAAGATTGCCTGCATTAGTTTGGGAGTTCGGAGGTCTGAGTTGGAACCTTGTCCGTTCCAGATTTAGACATCACTCGGTGGCACCAGCGACAGGTCTTACAGGATGACCAGAGAGCGCATATCAGTGCAGTTGAGGCATGGTCATGCTCAGGATAGCTCGCAGTTTGGAGTTCGAGCGGTGGTTACATCAGCAGAGTCATATGATGTGCTTGTTGGTGGAGCGGTGTTATATCCGATGGGATTTCGGATGGATTATTGGACGGAGACGGCAGCTTATCGCCCTGGTTGGGAGTCCGGTGATGGACGTATGAGTGAGTTGCCTGTGAGGTTCATTTCTCGAGATCGACCTCTTGGATCTTCTCCTGCAGTTTTAGCCTCTATTGCGGGTTTCAGTGGAGTGCTCACATGGCCTGATGACTTGTTGGAGGGGAACAGGTCAGCCGAGGATACTCCAGTCTATGAGGAGGTGGAGGAGATGGTGAGTCTCGCAGCGGCAGTGTCATCATCTTTGGATGTTCCACTTTGGGATTCTTGCCACGCATTACAGCAGGAGGCTGATAGGTTGGTGAAGAAGGCTTGGAGTGAGGCCTCTTTACCAGCAGAGGCAGAGCGAGTATCAGATGGTCGGCTAGTAGGTGGTCTTAGCACCCTATCACCACTAGTTACTACACCTATCGTATGGGAGTATTCCCCAGAGGGTGTTTGTTTGTTGGATCTTTTTGAAGGGATCAGCACGGGTTTGGCTGCAGTGTTGCAGTCAGGTATTCTTGTACGTAGATACTTGTACGTGGAGAAGGACGAGACTGCACGTCGGGTTTCTTCACGACATGTTACACAGTTGATGCAGCGTTTTCCTTTGTTGTTGCCGCGATCAGCTGTTCGAGGATACCAGAAGGCGTTGCCTTCAGACATTTCATTGCTGGGGGCGCCAGACCTCGATCGAGTTGGACATATCGATTTGGTGATTGCGGGATGGCCATGTCAGGGGCACACACGCGCTGGGCATGGAGCAGGGTTACATGACCCGAGATCTCGGATGTTTTGGGAGATGCTACGAGTGTTACGTCATCTCCAGGAGCAGCAGACACGTTCTCCCGCATACATTCTAGAGAACGTACCATTGTTGGGTGACACTCGGGCCCAGTTGATGGCGAGTGTCCATGAGGTCAGGGCATGGATTGGATCAGCAGTGTTGTTGGATGCTGCGAGGGTTGGCTCACGTGCTCACCGTGCACGTTTATGGTGGACCAACCTTATACCACGAGAGATATTGCGTCATGCGTATGATTCTGTGCATCGTGATCCTACACTCACCGTTGACAGGATCTTGGATGTCTCTCGATACTCTCAGGTGGTGAGAGTGGCGGATAGGTCACCCATGGCATTGGTGAACCACGTAGGTCAGCCTCGGATGGCTTTGCCTACGTTGGTCAGTTATCCGGCATCACATGCATATCGTGATGGGGGACCTGGACTACTGTGGGACAGTACCCTACATCAGTTGGTGGAGCCCAACGCTGATGAGAGAGAGCGTGCGATGGGGTTTCTGACTGGTGTGACCGCGGCTTCTTCAGTCTCAGAGGCGTCGCGTCGTCAGGTTTTGGGTCAGGCTATGGACCTGAACTGCTTGACGTGGATTGTGAGCTTGGGTTTGGCCGAGCAACGCCGTTTGCGCGCAGATTTGGTGGTTGTTACACCACTTATTAGCTCATTGCCTACCGGGACGGTAGTGGCAATGGCTGGGGGCGACTTGCGAGATATTCGTCATCCTTGGAGTTCATGGGACGTGACGAGAGGACTTGCGAGAGTAGATGCCCATGCAGTTGGAGATGTTGGTCACGGGAAGGTTGCTACGAAGGAGGGTATGGAGAACCCTTCTTTGGAGGAGGTGTCATAGCAACCAGTGACAGTATCGCCTCCCTCTTGTGGGTCCATGGAGGAGGAGTGGGAGCCATCGATTGGTTCTCAGATCACCGGAGGAGAGAGGCGACGGTTGACACAATTCCTACGTGACTATAGGAGTTGTTTTGCCTTCAGTATGAAGGAGTTGGGTACTTTGATTGGACCCGGCATACGGATAGAGTTGGCTAGTGATACGCCAATCTTCCGTCGTCCCTATCGATATAGTGATATGGAAAGGGACTTGATTCAGAGTCGGACATTGGAGTTATTGGAGGCTGGGTTAGTGGAGTTGTCGCATGGTGAGTATGCTTCAGCCACTGTTATGCCAGCGAAGAAGGATGTACATGGCAACTACACGGATAGGCGGATGTGTGGAGATTACCGTCCTATCAATCGGCAGACGAAGGCCGATAAGTATGCCATGCCTACACCTGAGGAGATCTTCGATGTAGTGGGACATGCGAGGATTTTTAGTACTTTGGATCTTCGGGCGGGATACCATCACTTGCCGATTCGGGAGGAGGACAAGGCCAAGACAGCGTTTTGGGGTGTCAACTCCCACGGCAAGGATTGTTTGTACCAGTGGCGATTCTTACCCTTTGGGTTGAAGAATGCACCTGCCGAGTTCCAGAGAGTGATGGACAGGATTCTAGCGGGGCTAGATTTTGTCAGATGTTACATTGATGATATCTTGGTGTTTAGCGACACGGTGGAGCAACACCAGATACATTTGCAGATTGTGCTTGAGCGGTTGAGGGCTCATGGTCTACGGTTACATCCTGGGAAGTGTAGGTTCTTCCAGGAGAAGGTGGAGTACTTGGGTCATGTGATCTACCCAGGTGGTTTGGGAGTTCAGCAGGCAAAGGTGGAGGCTATTGCGCGCATTCCTCGTCCGGCGGATGTGAGTAGGGTTCGTGCATTCATGGGTTTGGCGAACTATTACCGGAGGTATGTGAAGGGATTCAGTGCTATAGCAAAGCCTTTGAACCAGTTGCTGAAGTCGGATCAGGAGTGGCAATGGGGAGATGAGCAGGAGAGAGCTTTTGTTGAGCTCAAGGCCAGGTTGGTGGCCGCTCCCATCTTGAGGAGACCTATCAGAGGTCGTCCATACCAGTTGCACACTGATTGGAGTATGTTGGGACTTGGAGCGGTGTTGACGCAGTGTGATGATGAGGGCAAGGAGTTTGTGGTTGCGTACGCTAGTCGTTCGAACAATGCAGCAGAGTCGCGGTATAGTTCGTACGAGGGAGAGTGTTTGGCAGCGGTGTGGGCTGTGGCACACTTCAGGTGTTACTTGTTTGGTACGCAGTTTACCCTTGTTACCGATCATCAACCGCTCAAGTGGTTGATGGAATCTGACAAGCTCACAGGGAAGCTTGCACGGTGGGCTCTCATCTTACAGGAGTACGACTTTCAGGTGGTGCATAGGCCTGGAGTTGCGAACCTGGATGCCGACGGTTTGAGTCGGAACCCATGCACTAGCCAGAAGGATGACACAGGAGCTAGGTGGCATGGTGAGGTTGATGAGGAGATGGTGCCCGGTTGGCATGCATCGGCCTTCATGTGTTGGTTTTGTGGAGCCTCTGGCAGTGAGGGCCACTTGACATCTTATTCTAGTCAGAGAGTAGATAGGCAGTCTTCGGATCCTCAGGTTGAGGATGGTGGTGTGGACCAGCGTGATGTTCACGATGATGCGTTGGTGTTGGAGTTCCTACGGACCAGTATGGTGCCAGACACAGTGGGTGCCAAGGAGCGAGATCGTGTTCTCCAGAGGGCGAAGAGATACCGATTGGAGGGAGCACATGTTCTCCGAGTGTGGGAGGACGGTAGGGTACGGGTAGTACCGCATCCAACTCAGAGAGCACGCATTGTGAGGCATGCTCATGAGGAGTTGGGACATTTTGGAGTGAAGCGTACGTACAGCTTACTCCTAGGTCAGTATTGGTGGCGTGGTATGCATACGCAGGTGCAGCAGTTGGTATCACGTTGCATGGTTTGTGATCGAGTGAGGGCATCGTTCAATGCCCCGACACCAGAGTTACATCCCTTACCTATCATGGAATTGGGTTACCGTTGGAGTTTGGACTATGCTGGACCACTACCTTTGACTACACGACATCATCGGTATGTGTTGGTGATGGTGGAGCATTTCTCCAAGTGGATTGAGTTGGTGGCATTGCCTGACAAGGCGAGTGAGGGAGTAGCATATGCTTTCCTTGACAGGGTGCTTAGTCACTTTGGTGCACCAGCTGAGGTGTTGACCGATCAGGGGACAGAGTTTCAGGGTGAGTTTCAGGTCTTGTGTGACAAGACGCTGATTGATCACCGGACTACTTCCCGAGATCATCCAGAGGCGGACGGTTTGGCTGAGCGGATGGTACAGACGGTGAAGAGAGCGTTGCGCAAGTATGGCCTACAGAAGGGGCATCTTGGGGACTGGGATATTCAGTTACCATGGTTGGCCATGGGATATCGATTCAGTCGTCAAGCATCCTTGGCTTCGTATTCACCATATTTTCTATTGTACGGCCGAGATCCAGACTTGCCTGCAGCGATTCGTCGTGAGTCTAGCGAGGTGGTGAACCTTGATGATCCAGATATGTGGGTGAGAGTGTGTTCTCAACGTGCAGTGCTCTTTCGGAGAGTTATGCCTGCAGCGTTTGAGAACCTTGCGATTGCTCAGCACCGGGATACGTTGCGGTATGCAACTATTCGAGGAGGAGGTTATCGACCATTGATTCGTAGGTTCCGTGTGGGAGACTACGTCTATCTACAGCAGACTGCACCGACTACGTTGGATGTGACGGCAGGACGCACTATCTTGCGAGTGCGAGAGGTGTTACCTTCTGGAGTTCTCATGTTGGAGGGTCGTGACGGTGTCGTTTGGAAGGATCATGTGCGCAACTGTGCGCCATGCCACCTCCCAAACGTGGATGGTACTATGGACCCAAGCTTGGCGATTGTACGTGCCGGCTTGAGGTGCATGTTATGTGGGTCAACTGATCAGGCGGCCCATATGTTGGTGTGTGATAGGTGTTCTAGGGGATGGCACATGTCGTGCTTGACTCCACCTATCGATGTTGTTCCTACTGGACGGTGGGTTTGTCCTCGATGTACTCCAGAGGGTAGATGACTTGATCTTCACATGTTATGAATTGCAGATAGGCGACTAACGATGGGGCGACATAGCACCCGGCCTACTGGTTCGCGCACCCACGAAGGTGCATAGCATGTAGTTGTAGATAGGGCTACCTGGGAGTCAGAGGGACCTGACCGCCAGCTAGGGGGGCGAGTTGTGATACCTTTGTGTGTGGACACTCTCGTTCCTTGTGTATGTATGTGTGAGTTGTGAGTAGAGCATGTCAGCGATGTATGATGTATGGCGATACTGAGTCGCACGACAGCTGTCATGGCTCGAGACGTTGGGTCGATTTGAGTGGAGACACGTTGAGTTCGAGTGGGAGTCGGGGAACGTTGGGAGTCGGCTAACGTTGGGCCGCGGCAGACGGGCGGGGAACGTTGGATGGAGTCGACACCTTCCAGGGATATATTCGAGGCGAGCTCGAAGAACTGTCAGTTCTTCGAGTTGAGCCTTTTGCGTAGGGATATGTCAGTCCCGCTAGCTTCGACTCTATGTCTCCTTTGGGAGTGAGTTTGGCTCGACTCTTTGTGTATTTCTGTTTCGACAATTTTAGTTGTGATACCTTTGTGTGTGGACACTCTCGTTCCTTGTGTATGTATGTGTGAGTTGTGAGTAGAGCATGTCAGCGATGTATGATGTATGGCGATACTGAGTCGCACGACATAGATTCCCACTGGAGTATCATTTACTCATTTAATGATAATACATGCTAAACAGTAAAATACATCAAAAGAGTAATGCCAGATCTTGCCTTGTTTCTTCCAGCTTCACGTCGCCAACTAATTTCCAGACTTCAGTCGTGGTCCTACGATTATGACTGAAGATGTGGGACGCGGTCAAATCATCTTGATCATATACGGGCAGACATTCTGTAGAGGATGCCATGTTTCCCCATAAATTCGCTGTACTGGCCGACCCTCGTCACTAAGGGCTCCTCAAAAATGAGGGAACGCGAGCTCTGCCCGCCCGGGCTTTCTGCCCGCAGCCCGACCCCCCCTCCTCATCCGGGCCCGCAGCCCGACCCCCTCCCCTCGCAACCAGACACCCTCCCCCGCAGCCCGACCTCCCGGTTACTAGTTATTAGTTGTGGAGACCTCCCGCTTTAGCTCGCCCATCGGGCTCTTTCCCTCGCGGCCTCCCTTCCCCGCAGGGAACTTGTACTTCGTGGTTTTTTCCTCCCCCATGCCCCATTTCTCCTCCCCTCGCAAAGGGGAGGAGAAATGGAGTAGCATGTTTGGGGCTTCCATTCTTTTTCCCCCAAAAAACAACTAGGTCTTTTTCTTTCTAAAGCTTTAGTTTCTAAGGAAATTATTTCTCTTTAATTTTTATATTTAAGTAAATCTATTCATCTATCAACATGATGGAGAATCACAAGAGAAAGCATAATGAAAGATTTCATTAAAGCAAAATTATAAAGTGATAACAAGATCAATGAAAAAACTCAAATCATAAATTTTATTTCACAAAAATCTCAGGGTCACAATTTTTGCAAAAAATAGAATTTGCTCCTCTGCAAAAAACGAATCTGATAAGCTGATAATCCGAATCGTGCTCTTTTCCCCACATGAAGTTAGGTAACGTCTTGACGAACGTCTTAAATATCGACGATTATATCCACTCTGGAGAGGACTCGCCCGTAATAATTAAGTTGGCAGCTACCTCAGGCGGAAAAAACACACTCAATACTCTCATTCTCTGAACTTACATGGCCAGACGAAGGACATAATTCTCAACACCATTGTTGGGCTCGATTGTTATTGCCAGCGTTTTTGATTAATCAGAAGTTTGATTTTTCCGATTTACTGCTTGAACGCAGCGCCTGCCTGCGTCTAATTTTTCCAACAAAATCTCCGAAATGGAAGACATGACATGCCTCGCAATACATTCGTCGTTCGCAGTTCTCTTCAGACGTGGGACAGAATCAGAAGGGGCTAAACTATTTAATAAAATTTAATGTAATTTAGCGTGAAGGACTCGGTGACTGGCATTGGCAGAACAGTGGACGCAGACATTTTGCGAAGGGACGGGAAAGGGAAAGTGGAGTGATCGGGAGGCGGCCATCCCTAGTCGGGCTGCGGGGGGAAGGGGGATGGGGTCGGAGGGGGGAGGTCGGGCTGCGGGCAGAAAGCCCGGGCAGCCCGACCTGCGGGCAGAGCTCGCGTTCCCTCATTTTTGAGGAGCCCTTAGTGACGAGGCTGGCCGACTTGTTCACGGTCGAATGCATGTTAGGTAACGAAGATCATCTTCCCATCGGAATTATCCTTCGCACTGCATTTCGGACTTTCTCTGAAGTGAGAGGTCAGATCTTCTCTCCCAGAGTATATGGGTTAAATTTGTCAGTGGTCAGTTCTGTGAGATTGTTCTTGATTATAAGAGTGGTGAAGACAAATATCTTCCATCTTCATTTTTCTTTGATTTGACAAGTGAAGAGTGTGGGTTCTACAAGGAGGAGAAAACCCCAATTATCAAGGCATTTCACGACGTTTCATATGTTCTCTACTTGGTGGTACATGTCGGCATTTGGGTTTAGATAAGAGAACATGCTCCCCGTCTTCTTATTTCGTACCACATCGCTGTTGAAGGTTTCTCGTTGTGACCGAGGCGTCCATTAGTTATGATCCACTCCCTGTTTTATACGGTGGCTGTTCATTTTGATATGGAAGTAGCTGGAATATTCACTCAGTGTCAAGAGGTTGAAGATTTCTTTCAGTGACCCAAGTTTGTGGTACTAAGCTAGTCTCCTGTAGTTGACAGAGATAACTATTCTCAAATCTGCTATTCAGGTTCTAAGTTTCCCAGTTCAAATATGAATCAAGATTCGAATATTGGATTAACACAAACAGATGGCTTTCTTATCGAAAGAATACTTTCAGTAGAAGCCAGCGTGAGGGTTGAAGTGAATAACAGTTATGAAGTGCGGAAATAACCAAAGCTATACATTCCAGGACGAAAAGGTTATATGCTGCATTATTATCTCTTCACTTACTTCACTTCATTATTCTTTCATTCTCTCTTCACAGATGACGAATGAGATAAGGACTGGATCCCCTATCCAAAATCTAAATCAACCTCCATATCCGAAATCTTTAAAGTTGTCGGTTGGAAGGACAGATCGAATGCACCTGCTTCTACTCATCTTCCATTTTAGCGGCAGCTTTCATGCCCGACAAACACTTGCATTTGCAATATTCGAAGCAGCAAAAGTAAGGGGGACTGCGATTGCCTAAGGCTTGCGGACGTGACGAAGTTCTTTCAAGCCTGGACGGGAAGCCTGGATTCTACTGATTCAAGAAGATGCACATTTTCTGGTCAGTGGTCGCTGTTCTACATCCGGTTGGGCAAGAATTACCCAGCCGGCCAGTGTATAGTATGAAAGAGCTTCCTTCAGATCACAGTATGACAGAACATACTCAAGTACTCTTGACCTCGATGGATCTGGTTTGTTGAGATTTTCTCGTCATCGACATTCTTATCTATCTTGAAGATATCAAATGCAGTTTAGGACATAGACTCTGGAAGAATTAGGACGGAGAACAACGGGTCTTACCGGAAAAAGACTGCCTGCGGCTATGGAACTCTTAATAATGCAAACATACAAGAACACTAATGCACTCGCTGCCAAGTTTATCCTATTCTGCATGAGAGACAACCGACGGGCATCGACAGGAAAATAAACGAAGAACCATGCACATTCTGACGGCTCGAATCGTTACCAGCTTCTCGTATCGTCTTCGTCGAAGCCCGCTCATCCAGTGGACACCCTACAGACGCGATTAGTACAGCTGCACCAAGTCCTTCCTACAGCAGATTGTCGTCTGGGATTTGGCTGGACAGTGGATAAGTCACAGGTTTACATCCTACGAAAGGTACGAATGATCCACAGTTCGGCCAAGTCCCGGACAGGAATTTGCATTTCCACTTTGATGCAATCGGATCTTCTACACCCGAGACGGGCATTGGTCTCGGCACACAAGAAATCCCAAACGACCCAAACTGATAGACCGACGAACTGCTGTGGCCTCTTGCCGCTGCGATCCCTTTTATGCCACTGCAGCACTACCGATGAGCTCTTGCTGCCCGGAGCAGGTGTAACTAATTCCACAGGATCGGAGAAAACAGTAAAATGAAATCGAGCAAAATGCGGATATGTCACAGAAAGTAAATGGGACATTGAGCTGTATCGATCACGTCCCATTCGTCGGACCTGCCTGCTGGACCAGGTCCGATCGAGATAAGATCCGCATCCCCGTCAGGAAACAGGAAAAGCTGGTTCACAGAATCGACGCCGATATCATAGAATATTGATATCTCGGTTCTCGCTACTAGATCGCGAGTGTGTGGACACCCAATTGTGGGACGGGAATGACATGGACGCGATCGTGCTCGGCACCTCGAGCTCGCGCTCTTGTCTTTTGCCGCCGCTGCGACGCAGGTCCCGAATCGCTGGCTCCACCGCCTTTTGGAGGCCAGCCAGTGTCAGCAGGTGTCAGCTCGTCGTATGCATGCTGACCTCTCCGCAGCATGCATGCAGACGTTACTGATTAAAGTCGCCAGCTTTGCTTTGCTCTACTCTACTTTTCTACTTTACTCTACTTACGCTCTGCTTGGCTTGGCTGGAAGGATGACGATCTGGTGAGGAAAGCAAAAGTCTCGAACTTTCTTCCTCTGAATAACAAGTGACTTTGCGCGGTGACATACGAACATGTCCAAGGTCAATGAAGACGTCTATTCTAGTTTAATACAACCCACTTCCAGTTCCTAATAAATCAAATTTATAATTGAAACTTAAGAGATGTGAAAAAGGAAACATGATTGGCAACATGGAGTGATATAGAGTTGTATTTCTTGTGTCTAGAAAATTACATCTTTGAAACATTATATTGGTAGATATATGGTAAATTACAAAAATGTATGAATACTAAATTATATATCTCATCAATTTACTAATACATGTAACACTTCTCAAATGTCCTCTACATGATTTTGATTTATCCTCTGAGATATTCTTGAAGATCATTTCTTGACACATTTATATCATATGGCAAGAATACTGCAACTATATCCATATCTTCTAACACTCAATTTTTACATATCATTTCGTTTTTTTTCCACTTTTTAAAATTGGCAACTTGGAGCACAATATACTATTTTGCTAAACATCAAAAATAAAGTATTCAAGTCATGAGCATGTCATTATTACACATAAGTTGATCATTTTCATGCACTATAGGATTAACATACTTGTATGAGACTTATATTCTCAGAAACCTCATCAAATCATAGCAATGACATATCAATACTATATCTTTTATATGAAAATTTACTATCAACTAAGATTTTTATCAAGATCTTATAAAAAGGATTCTAGTCATTATGTTATTACTACATGTAAAACTATCTTTTGATGTGGTTGTGTGGAAAATTTTAAATATATTAAATATAAAAAGATGAAATTAAAAAAAATAAAGTTAAATTTAAAACTTTGAAAAAAATTCAATTAAAAAAATGAAATTTTAGATAATAAAATTTTTAAAGAATTTGAACATATAAATTTCATTTCAATGAAATTAATGAAATAATAATTATGATATGAATAAAAAAAATATTTTTTCATAAAAAATTCTTATAGGCTACATGGAAATGATCATTATGATGTTCATCACATTTTGATTTACTCCAAAAATAAACTTTATGATATTATGTAAAAATTATGTTAAAAACAAAATGCATTATTAAAATTATAAAAAATTATAAAAAATTATTATTGATCTTGAATATATATATATATATCCAGGAGAAAAGTTGTTGATTTCAAATATTTAAAAAATAACATTTGAAAATTTAATGGACTAAAATGCATGCAATCCATAATTATTATGAATTTGATCTTTGAAATGTCCATCAGATTTACTTTAATTTTTCAACATTTCCAGATTGTGAAAAAAAATTCCCGAAATCTCATGTAAACTAACAAAGAGTATTGAAATAGATATAAGAAGAAAGAAATTTGCATATAGATTAATTTTCTTCAGAACATAATATATTTCAAGGAAATTATGTGGTCAGATTTTTTAAATTGAAAAAAAATTATTTGATAAAATGATTCAAATTACCTATAGGTTGATTACTTAAATTATCGTAATTAATTCAAATGATGCAAGAAAATGTTCCTTAAAATGAAATGTTTAGAATTCTTTTCCAGTTTTTTACAAGGCAGAAAAAGATTTTATTAAATAAAGTGTGCATAAAAAGTACATATCAGATCATTCAAAAGTATAATAAATTTAATTTTTAATTTAAATTCTGATATTTTTATATTTATTTCAAATTATAACAAAATTTGTATATTGTGATGCATAAATGCAGTAACAAACAACATAAGATAGATATCAAAAATAAAAAAATAAAATTTATAATATCCAAAAATGATCAGTTTGAAATAAAGACTTATCATATCTTAATCAATATATTAAGAAATAAAAAGAATACTTAATTTTGATTATAATCTTTAAAAATATGATCATAATAAAAATAAATTATTGCAAGATGGTAGATAATTGTTGCGATTGACTATTCTCCAAACAAGTTCATAGAACAAGACAAGAATCACACACCAATATAGGTGGATCACCTCCATATAATCTACGACCGCGACCGACATAAAAAGCTTTACTAAAGCGAGAATGTACATCACACCTCTATAACCCAGCTTTCCATTATCTCTCAATTGGGGGTGTACACGTGAGATAGAACAGAAACGTACTTGTACTCGGATTACATCCACTCTCTAACTAGAGGCCAAATCTAACAATGGTTGGATTAACTATGATTAACAAAATGCAGGTAAACTTTACAAAACGTAGTATTGATATTGAAAGGTCAAATACAACCTATGTTATCAAGAGTGAGTAACAATTTTCCAAGGCTTTCTATTTATATTGCTAGGATGCTCTAAAATTGAAAAGTCGGCACCAACTCAAGGATGGAAATATTTCGTGTCGTACCCTTATTTGGAAAAATCAGCACCGCCTCCTTGTTATATTAGAACCTCACTACCACCCTCTTGGAAAAATTCCACATCTCACCGTCTTTTGTTGTCCACAATTTATGACAAAAGGTCATGACACCGTTCGTGACAATAATTGAAAGAAAAAACCAATATGTTTTTTATATTATATGTGATAGTGATGTAAAATATGATATAAATTTAAAACATATTCATCATAATATTTATCTTAGAAAATGTCTATAATTTCTTGCATATTAAATTCTTTAATTGTATGAAAGAATTTAAATTGTACTTTTTTTTCTCAAAAATCAATAAATTAACTTTAATGTAATTATAAAATTTATATAAACTTTTTGATAATATTAAAATTATCTACCAGTATTTTTAAAAAAATGGAAAAATGTACAATTTTTCAATTATAATATTTGTTTATATTTTTTGTAATGAATTTTGATACATTTACAAAATTTCAGAAACAATATGTTTATCAATTTTTTATTCTTTTATTTTATTTTTATTTTGACTCATCATAAATAATCATTTCACAAATTTTTATCAATCAAATAGAAAACAAAATATCAAGTATATTGAAACACCACGTCCATTTATATATCATATGACTTTATTGCTTGTAATTTTTTGGATCAATTCTCACATCTACTAATAATAAAATCTTGCATTTAAAACTTTCACAAATTTCCTTTTCACATTCAAAAAAAATATTTGAATAAAATGGTTATCATTTTTGTATAATCTATTCAATATATAATTTCACAAATCTAGATTTAGTAAATTTTTTATTTATCTATCTATTTCCTAGTTGTCTTGTAATAAATTTTCATTTGATAGCAATATTGTATGTTTTCAATTTAAGTTATTATAGTTTCATTCTAGGTAGACAAAAATCTTAGTTCATAGAATCGTAAATTTTTAAACTAAAATTTTCTCTTTGTATATGATGTAAGATTCAAACATTCTTGATTGAAGATTTATACAAAAAATACATGACAGAAGAATATATGCAGGAAATATCATGAAAAAATAGACACAAGATAATTTGTGATTGATAAAAAAATAAACTAAGTCACATGTGTTGAAGCCAATTTTATTAGAAATTGAATATTGATGATACATGTTTGTCATTTTATTTTAAGGTAAATTTAAGGTACATGATAAATGATAATTTGATTCCATTTAATGACGATAACTTATTAATCGGTTATCTCTTTGAAGAAATATATAGTGATGTATGAAAAATTAATATACATTTTTATTCTTTGAAAAGGAGAGAATAACTTGATGGAACCTCATTAGAAGTCAGAATTCTTGATGGGACCCAATACTTTCTATTTTATCCAATGGTTCCCCTGCGACAGCAGTTTTCAATCATGCTACAAATTCATGCATACAGAAGTAAATAGATCACATATATAATAAAATTTGATTTTTTTATTAAAATTAAATATTTAAAAATAAAAATATTCAAAAAATCAATGATTCATAGATCAAATAATATACTGATACAAAAATTTTCACTGATAATAAAAATAAATCAGCCAAAAAAAGTATCCATAATTCATTTGCAAATCAAATAATCTTACCCAAAATTTCTTGTTTTAATATTCCTTTGTTTAAATACAATGGTTAAATTGTGTTCATAGATTCATAAAAATATATGACTTTTCATATTGATTAAAAAATATTCTCTACTAAATCAAATTTATTTTTACACACATAAATTTTGTGGAACTCCACATTATTTTTTCATGTAATAACTTTAATCCAACTTCAAATCAATTTCAGATGAATTATAAACTAAAAAGCTTTGATCTAAAAAAATTCCACATGCAACATAATCATGAATCTGACATTATAGGCTAAGTATATATTTTCATATTGTATTGATAATTAGTTCAAGTTTTATAGTTTTATAGTTTAATGTAGATTAGTTGTCTGAGGCTTATTTATGTTATAGTAACAGCTTATTTTTGAATTAAAGAAATTTAATTTTTAATAACATGCATGAAAAACTCTAACATCATCAATTGCTAAAATATAAAAATAATACAAGATTATTTTTATGATGAATCGTTATTATTATTGTTATGTTGAGTTTAAACTATATATATATATATATATATTAACAATCATTTTTTAAATACATCAATTTTTCTATATAAGACATATATGTTTCAAAAATTTGTTTTAGTAGTTTAGACTGTCTAGACTCACCTTTATTGGCCTTGGTTTTAGTAGTTGCTTTCGCTGATTCTGCTATTCAATGCAAGGTATGTTGCAAGCAATTTATTACTAATATTGTGTGAATATATGTAATTTTTGAAGTTTGTTTTTTGACAATCAATATATCAGATTGCATTGAGTTTTTTCAAATTTTTTTAGTAAATCAAAGCATGTTCAGAACATATTTATGAAAAAATTATAATTTTTTATCTCTATATATTCAAAAACATATATTTTATCTTAAATATAACTCATTTTTCAAATACTCAAACATAAATTGTAACTTAAAATTTTAAAAATATTCAAACTTTTTTCATCTATAAGAGACACATCATTTTTTTTTCTAAAAAGGACACATTTATTTTCAGATGAGTGTCAATTGATTGAATTTTAGTTTTATTTGGCTGTTCTTTTTTTGTAAAAAAAATTTACAAAGTTTTATACAACATCTTGAGCAATATAGGCGAATGTAGAGTATCAAAACCACTCCATGCATTTTTTTACAATTGACTTTGAAGACATTTGAGGCGTTGACTTTGATACTCCATCCTCAATCAACCTCCATTAGGAGTCCATAGTAATAACACAAATTGTGTTGTGTAGATTAAGGTTTATCGGAATAAAATAAAATTCAGCGCATCATTTATTTCAGAATGAAAAAAATGTGTATTGAAATATGTTCATAATTGATTTGTGTTTTGAGCAAAATATACATAAAAAACCAAAAAAGGAAGTATAAAAATAAGTTATATTCATAACACATGTCGTTCAAGATGAAATGATCAATGTATTAGAACAAAATTAGCTTGTTTACTATACTCTAGATAAATGAATATAGATATGAGAAATTAAATCATATCAAATTTAGGAATTTTAGTCAAATGACAAAAGAAATGAGTGAATTAAATATATATAAAAAACTTTCAAGTTTCACGATTATGCAAAAAAAATTTGAGTATTAGAGTTTAGGGTTTTAAAAATCTGAGATACTTTCTAGATTGTTTATGATAAAATGTGATGCAATTGAGTACATTGCAAAGATGATGTATGTGATGTTAATATTTTTTGTAAAGGTTATAAGATGTGATGAATTTGGTTAAGAATTCATAATCATTATAAACACATGAGCTTTCAAATGCAAGAAATAATCAGTTATTTGATTCAGCAACTCAATTTAAAGAAGCAGATTGCAGAGCTAAAGGAAAAAATGCACATCTCACATTGATTTAATGTCTAGATTTTTAAGATTGAAAGAGCTAACATTTGATTTTTAAAGGAGAAAAAATTGCAACCGCAAGAAATCATGAAAATTGTATAGACAATTTAATCCTCTGGATGTAAAACAACCAAATTGATTGTGTTTATTTTCACTTAATATACCAGACTTGTATTTTTAATTATTTTTATATTAATTTATTTAGAATATATAAAATAAGTAATCATAATTGAATATTTGATATAAATTATTTAACTGTGTATTGAAATTTGAAAAATTTATTCATTTTTCTTCATATATGTTTAATAAAATTATTTGAAAATGAAGTAATAAAAATTATATAAAACTTAAACATATATGAATATGCATGGTAATAATAGTCATTTGCCTAAATTACCTAAATACGCTTGATATAGTCGCCTGAAGAAATCAATTTAGTCTAGTTTTGATGCTAAAGGTCGCGTTCAATGCATTTGAAAGCTAGTGAGTGGTTCGGAGGTAGAGGGAGAGAGAGACCATCAGGGAGGGCCTGCAGTCGAGGTGTGAGTCTTGTGGACGAGATAATTAAATTTACAAACTTCGGATTGCAACTCGGTGAACTATGAGTCCGACGACGTAAGAAGCTAATTCACAGTTGAAATCTCCCACATTCCAATTCTGAGCCAATCACAGACTAGATGCTACGATTAATTTAGGCGCTACAGTGAACACCACTTTAGGTAATTTAGGCGCCTCGGTGTACGATCGCCTATACTAACCATGCCTATATATGAATGATCATAAATCTTAACTCAAATTTTTTTTTAATTCTTTTTTACTTCTAGGTCTAAAATAATTTGACTTAGGTTAGATGGATCAAAAATACCTTTGTGTTTATCTAACCAAATAACATATTTACATATTGATCTTTCAAAGCATTTAACATTAATATTATACTTGCTTTTGTCTTTTTTATAATAAATATTCATGTTTGAATTTTTTGTAAAAAAAATGTGAAATAATTATTCATGCTTTGGATATGTTCAAAATCACACATCATAACTTGATACTTTTATATACAACTTTGATGAAGTATCTTAAATACTGACTCTTATTAATAAATCACAAAAAATATCATATAACTTCTTAATTATTTGTAAATTATGAATTCAAGCATGAATTTTTATCTATAATTAAATTATCTGATTTCATTTTTCAGGTTATTTGAATTTTAAAAGTCCAAATTTTTTTAATATTTTTTTCTCTCTTTTAGATTATATTTTCATAAATGATTGAATGAAATTATCAAGTCATTATTTTTAAAATAAAGCTTCTTTTCGTTTTTGTTTTTGTTTTTCATCTGAGAAATGAAATGAAATTTAAAGACATGTCAATACAAACATATCTTGGTGAAGGTTTATTATTTTTTATCAGAGTTCATGCAAATATTCTTGATTTTTCCAGCTGATAAATTTCAATGATGATGAATAGTTTTTTGTTTATGGAAACTGACATTTTGTATCAAATGATGGTCTAATACCATATGATGGTCCAGTTTATAAATGATACATTAAACTTTTTTCAGTGTATCTATCGTAGGTCCAGTGCAATGAGAATCACACACCGATGTGCTTCACCTTCACATGAGCCTCCGTCCATGAAGTCCAGATAGAAGCTTCACTGAATCAAGAATATTACATGAGGCTAACCTGGCCAAACTCTCGACTATCTTTCTATGTCAAGTGTAAAGGTGAAAACTAAACTGAAGGGTACTCATCAGTACGAAAAAAATACCCAAACTACGGGCCTGAATCCTAACTGGCCGAACCTATACTAGCCCGAACCCTAACTAGAGGCCAATTCTAACTACGGTTAACCTTACATTTTTACAATATTATATTCAAATATGAATAATTTATATGAAATCTAGAATTTTATTACAACCTTATGAAACATATGAATATTTGCTTTAATCAATCTAAATGTCACATGGTAAGCAAATTATATTCATATTTTAATCCAACACATCATATTCTAATGACTTCAAAAACATGAATAACTATTTACTTCAAAACAAAATATAGGCTACAAAATTTTATTCAACTGCAGGAAAAATACCTGAATAATAATCTATGTGCTTCTTATTAAAAGTTGATAAAATCAAGAATGTGGCCAAAAAAAATTGTTTCGTACATATGATTCATCATTAACTATGTGATTATAATTATATGTAGATCTAGCAATATCATTTGTCAAATCCATAACCTCACTTGATGTCCGCATGGATCATCAAGAAGAAATGCTTTAAAAAGAAATTTATATCCATTGGTATTTTTGTCCGTGGTAAGATTGCAAGACATGTTTGAACATGAATCTTATGATACATGACCATGATTATGCCTCCGTGGCATGATCATCTAATAATAACCTTTGAGTTTTGATATGAATGATGTAGTGATGAGCAAGATCTTGCGTCCCTATCAATGAACTACCTGATTGTAAGACAGTGATATACCTGATCCGCAATAACACCAATATCTTATGTGTTAACTTATAAAGATTGATCTGTATATATATATATATATATATATATATATATATATATCAAACCAATTTCAATTTAAAAAGCTTCAAGTCCGATAGTAGCCTATATCTCAGGGTAGCCATGATCTCAAGTTTCAACTTCAAAATTTGTCTTCCAAGAAGCCATAATTTGAGATCTTCCCTTCGATAACTATGTCTCCAAATTGAGGCTTTCAGTCCTCACATCCTATACTGTGGGCAGTGAGAGCATTATTGGCTGCAACTACTTTTAGCTCATCCTCACTGTTTGCAGAGTAGTAATAAAACAACATAAGTACTGACCAATAGCTTATCAGAGTTTTCCACAGATTAAAGTTTTCTAGTCTTCAGCGAGTACTACTTGATATATAGTGTTACTCAGAAGAACAAAATCAGTGTCATGACATGATACCTGACCAAAGAAATTGTTGAAACCTAAAAACTCAGGAACAGATTGCCATGGTTTGATAGGAGTCGAAGAACTATATCCCACAAGAAGTTTTGTACAGACCTTTCACTTTTCTCCTGCACTTTGATGTTGTGATGATGTAATTACAGTACAAATCTGATTGCCATCCATAACGGTCGTAACACTTCATGACCCTGTACTAAACTAGGGTTTAGATTCTTCTCGCGTGGAAAGTTGTCAGTTTTAGAACACTGAGCTGTTTTGGAGTGAATGAACAAGTGTATGCATATGTGGACGCATCAGAAGGCTTAGACTCAAAAGGTACAAGTCCTATGGATCACTAATGATGATGAGGAAGAACAGAGAAAATTGCTTGACTGGATAATCAGAATCTAAGAACGCATGACTTGGTCTACTAACGTATTCAAAATATATTAATCTCATGTTAAAGTGAGGAGGTTGCGAGATCTTGCAAATTCCTTAGCTTTGCCTACCGCATCAGAGAGGGACTGGTCGAAATCATATCTATTCGTGAGGTCGTCGACCTGTTTACTGTGGGACATGTTGACAGGGATCCCACACACATTCGATCCAGAACTAAGCACTCCATGAAAATGAATAACCCGAGCGACCGAACCGTTCAGATCCACTCCTCCCTCTTCAGGAATGGAGATCCTATGAACGCCAGAGGAGAACACCTTGCTGGGATTGACCATGTATTTCCTTCTCCCCTGCGATCCAGTGCACATCCAGGGGTCCCTCTCGGCTTTCATGCACTCTGGCACTTTATTGTGCCACATCAACCTCTCTAGCGGCCACCGGGACTCCTCCCTTACAGCACAGTGCCCGGAAGACGCAGGCATGTTGGCGAATGTCATCCAAGCAGCTTGCGGATGGTCTCGGATCAAACTTTCGACTGTGTGTGGAGGAGAGAAGTAGAGCAGCTCGTCAAAATCGTTGAAGAACGACCAACTGTGCCCTGCAGTCCTCGTCCTATGGATGCAGTCGTTGATGAAGACGAGCTGGTGTTTGTACCACGCGGGAAAATCTTCGATGGCCGTGCTTTCGATCTCGATGAGGGTGAGGAGGCCAGCCTTCACGTAAGGCTCCACAACCTGATAATCTTCGGCGGTCTTGAACCCTCCAATGTTGTAGAAGTAAAAGTGCACGTCTGCTTTCCACAAGAAGACGTGGTATGCCAACCAGTGCTGGATCCACCTAGCTTTTATCGTTCCATACATCGGAGGCCCACAGAATGCATATGTGGAGACCTTCCGTGCAGCAGAAGCCGGAGTCCTGGCGCCCTCGTGGAGCACATCTTCGACCGTGAATTTGTCTCCACGATACGGGCCTCTGGCAACATGCAGGCGCAGAACTCCTCCCAACCCATCGGATCCGATGGACTCGTTGAAGGTGCAGTTGACGAGTGCAGGCCCATAACCCATGCCATTCTCGTCGAATTTGACGTAGATCATGTGCGCTTGGGTGAGGGTGCGGGAATCCGAGACCGTCCCGTTGGCAAGCATGGGGCTCCACTCGCAGTCGTACACAGGCTTGTCATGCTCGAAGGCTCGGACGACCAACGAAGTTTCGCCGATCACGAAGAAGGTGTTCAGAGCGTACCGATACACGCTGAACAAGATGAAAGGGTATTGAGCTCTGCCTACGGGTTGCAGCTTGCGGGACTGCGGAATGGCTCGGATCGACCCATTGCCACCCGATTCTGGGTCGACCTGCAGCTGCTCGTGGGACGGGGACGCAGCAGAGGAGCTGCCACGGCAATGTTGGCAAGCATCGTGAAAGCCCGAGAGTCTCAGAAGGCCGGAGAATATGGGGATCTGGAGGAGAATGGCGGCCATGACGAACATGACTGCCAGCCGCAGCACCTCGGCCACGGCCTTCGCCATCAGACCGTCGCGAGGTCCAAATCAAGACGACGCCGAGGCCTTTCTGTCCATCAACTTCCTCTGCGGCGCAGCAGGGCTGGATTCGACCGGCATTTGAATTCGATGACTGAGGCCCTCCTCGGCGCTCCTACGCTTCTCACATCGGACACAGATGGTATCACACATTTATTGAGTCCCAAATCTATAATCATTGCATTCCACGAGCAATGATGAAATGGAGCGAGCAAGTCAACCGCGAGGCTGCCATTCTGGACTGTGGAAACGCGACGTGAAATCACGTCGTTGTAGTTGTTGGCGGCGCACGTACTTCTTGGCATGCATGTGCATGCATGCCCAGTTGGACTGGCATTCAGTCATGCTTCTAATGCGCTTGTCTTAGCTCTGAGACCGAAGTTAAGGATTGCTCCCGGTCTCGGTGACTTTCACTTGGAAAGCTTGTGACTTCGGACTGTCACTTCTAGTCATTTTAAGTCGATTTTACACAACGTTAGCTATGATGTCACATTTTACATAAATTTGGTGACTTCTTTTCAAGTCGTTTGAATCTAAAACCTACATAAATCTATAATCACGAGCTATTCGAAACGAAGTCTTCACGAGTTCCACTTAACTGATTGGGTTCTATTTTTTATGCTACAAAGGTCAAAATACGATGTATAACTCTCATACGAAATGCTTTATTTTTCTTTTTAACATTTCCATAGAAATTGTACTTTCTAGATGAAATGTCTTGGCAAAAATCATGGATTTTCTTTCAAGACAACAAAGAAAATATGTAAAAGTTGTATAATAATAAAAATTGCACACATTGCACTATGTTTTGAAATAAAATTGAAAGAAGAATACTTTCATAATATTCGGTGTGAAAATTTAACGAAACCTCTTTATTATGTATATATATTTTTTTTAAAACTAGTTTTCTAAAATTCAAACCAGAAAAACAAGTGTTTAATTTATCTGATACGATGACCACACCATCAAGTTTGCTTATAACATGTATGAAACTTGTAAGATAGTAAAAATAAAACTGCAAGTTTTTTTGCTCAGAGTGAAAGTATTGCGATTTATTCTACCGTTGATTTGATAAAAAATAACTAAAACAGGAATTTTTTTCCGATTTTGAAAAAAATTTATTAGTCTAAAATTTATCAAATTTTAAAATAAATTTATATTTTAACATTAAAATAATAACAAGCGAATGAATTTCCAATAAAAATAAAAATTTGATAACTAGAAAAAAAAATTATTGAATACAAAATAATGAAAAAGAGAATATTTTGACTTCAAAGAGGAAAATCATGATATGTGCGTATTTGCATATTATTACGGATCAAATTTTATTAACAAAATGTACTCATTTTAATTTCTTATATTGCAATTTCTTGATCCTTCATTTTCAAAATTTTACTTTGTCCAATTGAGTCATGTTCGGAATATAAATAGAAAAGACTATATTTAATTTTTTATTCTATAAAATTTTATTTTAGATTGAATAAATTATTATCTATGATTAATATCGGATATATTCTTATGTGTATACAAAAAATAATTCGTCATCTCATATCTCGCATATGGTGCATATAATCATTCAAAGAACAAACACAATTTACACTCTCATGAATAAGATATCACACGTACATGATTTTAATCTCTTTGTTTTCACATAGTTACAAACACATGACGGTGACTCTTATCATGCATGTGTATCTGTTTGCGAGATTAGTTTTAGTGAACTTTTTAGTATTTAGTTTTTCAATTAATATCAATGCTAAAATCTAGTATACACGTATTAAATCTTGAAACGTGATGTTGGATATTACATGAATTAACAAAAATACACTATCGATAAAATTCACAATGAATGTCATAATAGCTTTTGTAAAGCTACAGTCCGTGGAAAGTTAATTAGCACAAAAATTATCCCACAATGAAGAAATACTTGGAGGGAAACCACGCAAGGTTCTGAAAGCCGCATGAAATTCTGACGATGTGCACGAAACTTCAAGTTGTGTACTCGTCCATTGTCAGTGAGTTGCTCGAGGATTTCGTTACAAGATTCTTCCGATGACCGAAAGTCTTTTTGCTGGCCTCAGGCTCACGTGAGCTGGACATGGAGCTTCGATCGTAAGAATCGGAATGGCCATCAAGAACATGCGACCTTCGCCACCTCTTCTTGTTTCTCTCGTATGTCTGTGAACAGTGCGTCCAAGAAGACGTCGCGAGGGAATGGTCATCGGCTCGGAATTTGAAGCTCGATCATCGCTACAGTCGTCACCGCAGCACCTCTCTGACGGATGGATGGCAATTTGAGGAGATTGTGAAGATTGTGATCGTGTTCCTCCATGATTGCAGCGCTTCTGCAGGACGCAAAGAGTTCTGCAGTCCTGTGGAGTCCGGTCCATCCGTTCCTATCGAAGCACTGCGAGTGACGTCGCGTCGATTTCTATCAGATTCGGTCTTCGAAAGCGTCGAAATCTGCGTTCCCACTGTCTGAGATCTCGGAGATTGTTGGCATCGCCTGCTCAGAAATGCACCGGATGCCATGTCTTCAGCAACAATTGAGCACAGCCTCCGGCCGTCTCGATGCCTCGTTGTGCATGGACGATGCACAATGAGGCGTTCACACAGGCTTTCGACCCAAGCACGAGGTCCCGGGGAGACTGCGATCCCTCTCGTCTCGAATCAGCTGCTGAGAACTGAAAGATGTGATCGCCGCTTCGTAGCTGGAGAAGGGCGGACTTTTTTCTGGCCACGGCAGAGCGGTGCAAGAACTCGAGACCATGCTCGCGGTGCTGCTGGCGCTAGTGAGCGCCCTCGCGCTCGGGCGAGCGGATGAGGTGCCGGAGAAACCATTCGGATTCGATATGACGGGGTTCAGCCCTTATGTTCGAAGCATCGTGATGACCCCTGGCGTGTTCGTCGAAGAAGACTATGTGTCGCTGACGGCGGGCCAGCCGGGCACGGAGTTCTGCAAGACGATGGTGTGCATGGGTAAAATGTACTACGGCAAGACCGTCAAGGTTCCCAAACTGAAAGCAGTCACTTTCCACACGAGCTTCTCCTTCACCATGACGAAATCCCGAGACGAATTCGTGACCGGCGATGGATTCGTCTTCTTCCTCACCGCGCATCCGAGGTTCGCTCTGGGCCAGCCGAACGGCATGTTCGGCCTCTTCACGGAACACCAGGAGCTGGCGTTGGCGAACCCGATGTTCGGAGTGGAATTCGACACCATGAAGAACGAGGAGCTCTTGGACGAGAATGATAACCACGTAGGAGTGAATATCAACAGCGCGATCTCCGTGCGGACGGCGAGCGCAGATACCGTCAATGTGCGGTTGAACGATGGCGAGAGGATCATCGCTTGGATCGACTACGACAAGGCGATGAATGTCGTGGAAACCAGAATTACCTACGACGCGCCGGATGCTGTCAAGCCTGCCGATGCATTGCTCTCGTACAAGTACGACATCAATGAAATGAGCCTGCACGAGTTCTTCGTGGGATTCAGCTCTTCCTCGAACTTCGGATTCGAGCAGTCCCATCAGATTCACTCGTGGAGCTTCAGCGCGAATTTCGACTCCCCTGCGCCTGTTCTCAACACCACCAGCGGCGTGTCTTGGAAACGATGGGTAGCTTACTCTATCGGAAGTCACGCGGCCTTTGGAATTTTTTGGTACTTCTTTACGAGGTACACCAAATGGGGAAAGGCAATCCAAGGTCGATGTGTGACGTTCAGACAGAAGATGATGCCGAAGTGTTGCTGCAGAAGGAAGACTGACAAAGGTGAAGAAGCTAAAGTTGCAGGTGGTGGGAAACCGGGGACCCAAGCTCCTCATGCTGCTCCTCCGAAGACGACCACCATTGCCAAACCGGCCACGACGACGGCAGGGAATCCCCCGGGGCTTAAAGCTCTGGCTGCTGCCGCTGATGACGACGACGACGACGACGACGATGAAGAGGCTCCTCCTCGTTCTCCTCTTCCTCCTCTCCGTCCAGGTGCTAAGCCCCCTACTCCCGCTAAAAAAGACGACGGCGACGAAGATGATGATGACGACGACGACGACGACGACGACAGTAGTGATGATGACGGTCCTCCTCCTCCTACAACAACTCATTCTCCATCTGCTCCACATCCTCCACATCCTGCACTAGGTGGAATGCGTCCCCTTCCTCAACCATTTGTGCATCATCCTCCCCCTTTCCCTCCCAATGTCGGATACCCACCTCCACCCCCATACCCGCCCCCGCCACCCCCTTTCTAAATCTGCGAAACCGGGAGTCGGGAATCGACGGAATCGACATAGCTGACGGACATGCTATGTCCGAAGAGACAGAAACCTTCTGTCACCCGCAAGATATGACTTCATCGCCGAACAGAGAGCCAGCAAACGTGCGAGTTATACGGTTTACAAGAAACGATTGCGTTTTCTTTGTAGACAGGAACAGAGAAGCAAGGAAGCTCAACGATCAGGATGGACAATGGATGTATTGACTTTGGTAGAGGGTTCTCTCAGACTGCTTCGTCTTTCGCGTGAATCAAGTGGCGCAAGAGACCCAGAATCACAGAAAATACCGATGATCTTCTCGTCCTCCTTGCCTTACTGATGAGGTCAGATTACCAGGTATGCTCCGAAGATCCTGCTTTGCACAGAATTTGTCCATGCATGTAACTGCCGGAGTCCTTGGAGTATGTGCGCTTCTACACTACAAACAATTCCTCTAACAGAAGCAGAGCAGACGATATATTTCCTCCTGCCAATATGCTTATTTAGTATGTGTTCAAGTTTGCAATTCTAAAGCGTAAATGAAAAGTATCAGCCCGAAAGCAGCTTCGTCGAGACGGGATACTCTTCTTCTCAACGTATTAGATTGCAACTTACAGTCCCAACTTATCACGTTGGCTTGTGGGTGGCTCCTGGATTGTGAGTTCAAGCAGGAGGATCAAGGCGAGCGTTGATTCAAGCAGGAAACATAAGTCTCCTACTTCTAGCCCCTTAAGCTCAACCCTTTGACGCTGACGTTCAATTGTTCGACCCTTCGATTACAAGAATGGCCCCAAACCTTAGACTCCTCGTGCTCTGCATTCCTCAAAAGGCAGAGATTCCTCCGTAATGTTGGAGCAGAAAGGTTTCGATTGCACCGTGTGAAGCTTTTTCGTGTGAATAGGTGTTAACTACCTCGTTCTCGAGCGGCTTAGAAAGACAGGTAACCTCTATAATTTAATCAGACACAAAGAACTAATCACCAGATTGAAGGTGCGTTTTGAGTTATGTTTAGATAAACAGAGTTCTACATGCCATTGAAAAATCCAGAACATGCCGATCACCAAGGGCCGAAACGTGATTTCAGGAGAAATTTCCCGTCTACTCACCAGGCTCACGATAAATTCATAATTTATCCACGGCAAACGGAAACATAGCTGAACAGGAATGTCAAATTCAGCAAGTCTAGCCAAACTTGTGATGCGCTGAATGGACGTTGCCCACAGGAGGTGGGGTACAGATCACAGATGAGGATCATGCACAGAAGACTCTGAATGATTAGTAAGACTCCCTGCAACGTAGCCAGAAACTCAGGAGATAGTACAGAGTACTCTGTGACATCTTGAATTCTGTTCAAGAACTTGAGTTAGCTGGTTACGAGGTTCCTGACTACGTATCGATACAGCACCAGCGGCTTACAGAAAAGAGCGGAATATGACACGAGAGCCGATCGAGATCATAGAGCATGATAAATTGGAAATACTAAAACCCATGAAGAAGGTTTCAAATTCCACAGAACGTATCATCTGATTATAAGTTTACAGAATGTCGGAAGCTTATCCGTGTTTCCATCAGCACGGAACACAACATACTTGAAAGGTGAAATCCACTTGTTCCAAGCACTCAAAGAAGCAACTTTTCACTGAGAAGAAAGTCCTATCTAATTACTAGGCAATATCAGAATATACAAAGTCTCAATCCCCTGCAACAGTTATCGTTCCTCAGGTCACAGCAGCCTGCGGATATTCTAGTATAGTACACTCGCAAACGCCTCACGGAGTTCGGAAACCCTTGAAAAAGTTCAAGGGAGTATATTTATATAGCCCGTGGCAACTGCGACGCCTAAAATGACAGCAGGAGGCAAAATCACGAAGAGTGCCACCGTCGTGAAGAAAGGGGCGTCGTTTCGTTTCGCTACTTCGTCCAGATATTTTTGTCGTCGAATGTTTCGTTTCTGAGATATGGTCAGCGGAGCTTGCTCCAAGGTCATACTCTGTGCCAGGGGAACCGTGACAATTTCGGCCTGGTCCAGATCGACCTGCTCTTCCAGCTGCTCAGCGATCGTTCTGCCGCCACCATCTTTACTGCTTTCCGATATAAACCGCTCGAGGAGATCCAAATGTGTTTCCGCAGATGACCCGGTTGCGGGTTGCTCGGACGACTTTCGGTCGGTAGCTTCGGCATTCAGAGTAGAATCTGCTCTGCTCGCCCGAGTGATTCCGGCTCCAGCCAACCTGACGGCGTACGTCTTCCCGCCAGTGACATTCTTCCAAACATTTCCACTCAAGGCCACGCCCCTGCCGGTGAAAGAAGCGACGGCAAGGACGGACCTCGCACGACCAAAATTGCAAGTCGAAGGAGATGAATTCCAATGAATGCGAGAAGAAGGGTGTGAGCGAATCTGATCGATGTGACCTGACGAAGAGAGACAGAGGCAAGGTGAGTCCGATAGACACCCAATTGAGGTCATTCTTGTTCGGCTCAAGATCCGCTTCTCGGGCAGGCGAAGATCGATAACACAGAAGACGACGACGCAGATCTGTCCTCGATCGCCGACGAAAATGCAAGAAAGTGCTCTGGTCTGAAATCGCAGGCTGGAAAAAGCGTTACCGAGGACGCAGACAAGTAGAACTTGTTAGAGCAGTGGAACGGCGACGAGACTGAAATGTTCACTGCCACTCATGGGCCAAAGCCAGAGACACGCGTTCCGTGGCAGCGAAAGGTGGAACGGAGCCACAATCGCAAGCTCGACAACGATCGTCAGCGCGCTCCACTTGGAATCGAAAGCTGCACAGAGAGTTCCATCTGTGACCGAATTCGACATCTGGTCTGCGGGAGCGTCGAGCTGACAGGCCGCCAGCGAACGTGTGGCGCTCAGAGCACCGATCAAGATTTTCCGTTCCACCATGGAACCGGTTGTGTTCCATCACCACTCCGGTCTCCCCGGTCTCCCCCATGGCTACCGGCTGACTGCCTCACTCCCTCCCGGTATCGAATCGCGCCTTTCCCTCCAGATGCAAATTCTACAAAACCTCTTGACTGAAACCCCATTCCATGCATGTGTGTTTCATGCAGTTCCGAACATTATTCGGTATATATAATGCAATTGAAAATATGAGTGATGATCACTCTGCATTATGAAAGTGTTCAAAACTAATGACATCCAAATTGGCATGACTTATGTAACCCACATTTGATTAGCTGAGTTTATGCAAAGCATAAACTATACATAGAGCACATAAGGTCAGTAGCATACTTATGGATGCGGAGATATTTTTTAAGAGATTTAACGCTCAGACTTGAATATTATGGTTCAAATTTTGATGTGCGAATTTTGAATTTGAGAATGTGGTTACGATCGATGTTAGCTAATACATAATCCTTACTGAGTGGATTATGTTAGTTACTTTGATATAAGAAAGGTGAGAAAAGTTATCTGAAACACAAATAGTATTTTTGTAAAACTAGTACAATTAATTACAATTGAATGTTTTAGTGCCATTGAAATGAATCAATTATTTTTTCACTCTGTTATATGAATCTTAGATTCATTTTTATTCCAACTGAGTCATACTCTAATTTTTTATCTTATGTTTATAAAAAAAATGGAATATATGTAAATTAAAAAACTCTTTTAAAATAAAAAATTTAGTGTTTTGTTGAAAGTATAGATTTTTCAAGTTTGAAATTTTTTGGCAAGTTTTTTTAATACTTCTTTATACATAGTGTGCAAGACATTTATAGAATAGCATTGTGATTAATTGTAGTTACTATGGTATTGATGTACTTCATTTCAAAACATGTAGTTTATGCTTAAAAGTTGAATTAAAAGTGTGTGAAAATAAGTTGTATAACTTAATCATACAATAAATTAAATCTTATACAAAAAATCATTTTAAGAAATACTTGTTATCAAATTTTGTTTCAAACTCAAATTTTTGAAGTGTAAGATTAAGTTTTCAAATTTTAAAGTTAAAAATTAAAAGTTCAGAGTTTTTGCATTTCAAATGAAATTCATTATATTTAGAAAGTAATAATCCATAACATATATAAAGAAAATATGTGCTTTTGAAAAAAATGAGAAAAAAAATCATAATTTCAATAATAATATATATTCCATATATATGAAAATCATATGCATTTTTACCAAATTATAATTATTATAAAATTTATAATATTCGATTTATGTTTTGTACTTATGCACTACAGATTGTGATTAAAAATATTCTATTACTTTGGAAAATTTTGTAAGATAAATTTTTGTTGATTTTTTATTTTTATTATTGTATCTTGATAGAAGATAATTACTTGATGGTACCTTGCGAAACTCAAACTACTTGATGGAACCCAACAAGTTTCATGTTATATGACGGGACCCCACTCTACGGTCATGCAAGTCACATTCAAGCATGTTGCAATAAAAGTTATCATGACCTGATAATTTACGGTATAGTGTGAACACTATCGGGCCAAAATACCTTTTCTCGTGAGAGTAATTTGGTGGCTCGTTCTCTTTCGGAAACAAGCTGCGAACTAGTCTTAGAAAGAGAGTAACACCATGATGTTGAATAATTCCCCATAGGGTCTTGACGTAAATGCATCCGAAAAAACACGTAGAGTTTCCTACTGGATTAAATCAAATAATATCAGATAAAATCAAATCGTACTGGAACATCGGTGACGGTGGTCCTAAATGAAATCTTATCGGGTAAAATGAAACCCGTTGGATCCCATCAAATTTATTTTGTTTCCTTGGAGTCCTGACAAGTAATTTACTCATAGTGATAGTTTGGAATAAATTTACGAGTGATTATTCATGCAAAATTTTCAATTTTTAGCAAAATATATTAGAGATTGTAAAAAAGTGTTTTACTAGATTCATTTGAAGGTTTTTTAGTTTTCTCTGAAATTTTGATAACGGATATATTTTTTCAGTTGCATATATATATATATATATATATATATATATATATGCTTGATACATTATTTCAGATCAGTATGATTTATGAATATTTGACAAGAGTTTCAATGTGATAAGTCAAACTCTACACTATATGTGCTTGTAATTAAATTCTTTGCAAATGCTTAAATGTAATAAATTAAGTATTTAATCATTTCATACATTTAAGCAAATTTTTCAAAGTAATATATTTCATTCAATGTATCATTGTAAGATGTCATAAAAAGTTTGTAATGGTTTGTATCATATTATGATAGTGAAATAGTTTGAAGGTAATAAATTTATTTACATGATAAATCAATACAAATATTCATAGATATATTTAGCTTGTCATATCATTGATATTCAATATAAGTTTATGAAAAACTTATCATTGTTGACGCTTCTATCTTCATATTCATGCAATAGCTAATTTTCAATCATTTATATTGACTTGATCAATAACAATAGTTGGAAATTAATACATCTATATATCTCGGATTTTACGAGTGTAAAAAAATATTCATTATGCTTAGTTAGCAATTTTATCTTGTGAGAATTCAATTAATCTAAAAATATCATTATTTTAATAAAAATTTATAGTCTTTATATGAGGTTGATTGAATAAAAACTAAAGAAACATATGATAATAGAAATATAGAGTTTTTTTAAAATCCCATGGATTTTTGAATTATTTTTAATAATTTGGATTAAATTTTATTTTATACTTTCATATAAGACATAACTAATGTATAATTAAAAAATATTAAAATAATTTTCATTAGAACATAAATATTATTGTAAAATTTTTTCAAAATTTACACTCACACACCAAATTTATATTGTTCATTGTAAAATTATATTATATTTTTCATGTTAAAAATGAATATTTCATCAAATTTATCATTGGGTTGTATAAATTACCGAAATTTTTTTTATCTTAATAATGATAATATGCAAATTTCTTTAACACATATGTAAATAATCATTGTGACTGATATATGTTTATATACATAAATGCATTATGAGAAATGTTGAAAAATAAATCATAATAAAATATGGTTTGTATAAATTAGTGTTTTTATCTAAATATAAAAAAATATAAATTTCATTTTTTATATTCTTGTTATAATATATTGATCATTTTAAGAATTAATCTGATAACTCAATATATTCCGTTACAATTTTAAAACCGAGAATGAATAAGAACGAAAGAGTGCAACAGAAATTTTTAATTTCATGCTCAACTTGCCAGTTTGCAATTTATTTTGTTGTATTTTATAAATTGCGTTGCAAGATATGGAATAGCGTCCACTGTTTGTTTGTACTGTGCAAGGGGTGCGGAATGTTCGTCATCAGTGCTGGATCTCATCGAAGCTGTTCTGGGCGTTTTTTGCAAGCGAAGAATTGTCTTCTAAACATGACAGTGAAATTTTTTTGACTGCGTCCACAGGGAGTGCGAGGGAACTTTGATTTAGAAATTTGGAGGTTTGAAAGTGGGAGTTTTCTTTCGTGGAGACCAAGTTGCTTGATTATGTGATGAGGCATCAGCTCTGCCTCGAACTAAAAGTAATTTCAAATGGAGAACGAAGTGGAGCTGCCCAAGTGTAAATACGGTGCACAATGCTACAGAAAAAATGCAGAGCATCTCTCTCAATTTTATCATCCCTCTGATTCTGAAGAAACGTATGAAGAACGTGTAGTCCGATCAAAGAGATCACATGCTGGTACTGCCTCCCGTCTTGGAAGAGGAGCTGAAGCCAGGATTCTTGTGGGGTCTCATTTGAATTTCACAATCGAGAGTCTGATTTCTTGCGTGCAGAAGATGGTACTTTTGATTGTATCTCCTCGTTGTGTCTGTGTGATGTCAAGTTCATTTTGCAGTCGGTTGAGTGTCTGTAATTCCTAGAAGTTTCGGCTACAGATGGTTTCATATGCATACGATGAAAACCCTGTTATATTCCAAACAGGTTCTGCATTAAAATTTGGACTTTCATCATAGCAGAACTAAACCAGCAGGGAGCAGGGAGTGAAGAGCGAGGGAAGGAATTTTCGCATATTCCAGAGCAGAAACAAAGTAGCAATTTGAATCCTTCTGCAACTGAGGATTCGAGATTTGAAGAAGCTGAAGGCGAATGGGAGATCGATGAGTATGATGGGGAAAATGCTGCAAATTGTGAGTATGATGAAGTAGCACAGGAACCATCTACATCCTCGTATGCACATCACAACAGCAGTGGAAGAAATCAAACTCCAGATGCTGTTGTGCTGTTGATACTCGTTGGAGTGCCGGGTAGCGGGAAGAGCACCTTCTGTTCCAAGCTTATGTCAAGTGGCGCTCAGCCTTGGATTCGAATTTGCCAGGTCGGAATCTGTCACAAAGATGTGCGATTTCGTACATATGTGTGCTGAAATGTCTTCTCTTATCACATTGAACCGGTATCATAACAAGCCTGTAACACTATGTAGGAATTTTAAGACAATGCTTGTCACGCAGGACCTGTGGTTGATTCAGGGTGTGTGAAGGTAGCGATTTCTTTTCTTGTGCAGGATATTATTGCCAACGGGAAGAGAGGAACAAAGAAACAGTGCCTAAGAGAAGCTGAGTCTGCCCTCCTTCGACGACGGAGTGTAGTAATTGATCGGTGTAATATAGACATTAAACAACGGCAGGATTTTCTAGAGCTGGCTGCACGTCTTAGGGTTAATTGTCATGCTGTTGTCTTAAATTTGCCAGCAAGTCTGTGTATTCAACGCGCTTCACATCGCGTCGCTCACGAGGGTGGCCTAAATGCTGGAAATGCTTCACAAATCATTAACCGCGTCTTTCGTAGTCGTAGGTTACCCTCTCTTAGTGAAGGTTTCTTTAGGATAACCTTATGCAGGACGGATGCAGACGTGGAGAAAGCAACAGAAGAGTATAGGGTTTTAGATCATTCGAAGCTTCTAGGAGCAGGGTTATTTGGTCCTGTGAACAAGAAGGAAAGCCGACCTCTGCAGCTTGCTGGAATAACTGCAATCGATGACAGGAATTCACCTCCTGGAACAAACAAGGAAGAGCTGGCGAGAACACAGAGCGTTGTGGCTGCGAAGCAACAAATTTTAAAAGATCATCTTCCGAGAGTAGGTGTAATTGGAACATCTCAACATATGTCTTCTGTTGACGAGCAACAGGAAGAGACAAACACTCTGGCGTTTCCTTCTATCTCTACTGCAGACTTCCAGTTTGATCACTACAAGGCATCTACCATTCTTGTGGAATCCGTCTCTGAGTTTCTGCTCAAAAATCCTAATGCAGGCCTCAAGTTAATGCTTGTTGACATAGGTTCCAAATCCCACATGCTTTCGTTAGTTAAGAAGAAGGCAACTGAGTTGAATGTAGATTCGGACAGATTCACCTTCTTCACTGGCGATATTACCAAAATAAGGTCGTCAGGAGGACCCCCATGCAACGTTTTAGCCAATGCTACCAACTGGTAATATCTTCTTTCTTATCTCAATGTAACATGTTGTATTTGCTGATGCTGTTTCTAGATTAAGTAGAGAAAGAATGACTATGCAGACAGTGGGGAATTCCCTTGTTGTCCCACTTGCTTAATAGATTCTATTCCATTTTTTCATGCTCTGAGTCTTCCACTGGAATTCTGTCTATAGGGAGGGTGGGGAAGATATATGAAGATATCAGTGAATACTATTGTTGTGCAATACTACTACAGCCCTTTGTACTTCTGTGATGGTGTTGCGAGTTGTATTTTCCGAAGGTGATAGACACTATGGCTGGATGGTGATTAGTTGGCATTGCATCACATAATGCTTATTGAACAGGGTTGGCAATTTAGCTTATAAGAGGAGTATGTACACCTTAGTGGTCATCGTTGTTCAGATGCCAGTTGACAATTGCTGTTTTTCAATACAGTTTTACCTGTTGTTTTTTTATGAATGTCGGTTTGATTTACACCTACCAAAGGAAAATAGAGAATAAGATAGAGATATCTGAACAGAATTTCTTTTGTCAGAAAATTTGCTATGGCGTCTTCTGTTTAAAAAATCTGTGACCTATTTCTGTGTTTGGTTTTTTATATATTATATCTCTTAACCTTTTGATGCTTTTCTCAGTTCTTGTTCAAATGTATCTTCAACACCTAAAAACTGCCACTGATGTCTTCCATTTTTGTTCTTACTGAGAGCCATAGATAGAAGTCGGTATTTTTATTTTAGTAGCGTTAAGTGCTTGTTTTTGAATCTATAGAGTTTCTCAATGAGCTTCTTGGTATGTACTGACTACAGTCATATCCCAGAGTATGTCGCTAAAACTTTCTTCAGATATTTCAAAGTGAAAAATCATGTTGAATTTTCCGAGGTGCTTCTTAATAATATGTTTTGAGATTTATCTTTCATCTAGCTGATCTGCATCCATCCGGTCAGTTTTTCCTTTTGTGGCCAGATTTATTTTTATAACTGTGACAGATCGTAAATTGTATTTCTGATGCCGCAGGAGGCTGAAAGCTGGTGGTGGTGGTGTGAATGCTGCAATCTTCAAAGCTGCAGGGCCTGAACTGGAGGAAGCCACCAGGAAGGTCGCCACAACTCTTCTCCCAGGATCTTCGATAGTTGTTCCATTGTCCCCTTCATCTCCTTTGAGAAAGGAGGAAGGAGTTACACATGTGATTCATGTCCTGGGGCCTAACATGAATCCTCAGAGGCCGAATTGCCTGGCGGATGATTACGTTGAGGGCTGCAAAATTTTGCGGAATGCATATGCAAGGTTGTTCGAAAACTTTGCCTCACTTTTCCAAACGAAACCCATGGTCGTGGATAACTGCAAGAGAGTGGACACTGGAAGTACTAATCAGAAACCAAAACTGAACGCCTTCCAAGTGCTGATGCAAGCTTCAAAGCGTAAGGGGGAAGTAGGGGATATATCACTGAAAAGAGAAAAGGGAGAAAAAGTTCGAGTTATTGAGGATAGTATCACTTGCTCAGGAGGTGACCACACCGAAAGTGGTATAACTCAAACACATGGGCAAGCGAACCTACCCTCAGAGATGAACTCCATATCTCGTGAGTCGATGAATGGACACGGGCCCAAAAACGTGTTATCCAGAGAAAACGCAGACGCAAAGGTGCACGACATCAGAGCAGGTGGTTTACAGGGCAGAGATAAGGTCGAGAGGAAATGGGATAAATGGACACTTGCCCTCTACAAGCTTGCTCTTCACCCAGATGAGAGTAAACTATTGCAGGTCACAGATGCGGCGGTTGTTCTATACGACCTCTATCCCAAGGTAGTGCTCACGTCTGTTTTCAGGTGAATCTGTTTTCTGTTGGTTAGCTCTTACGTCATTTAGGTCCCTACCTTCATGGATATTGAAAACCCCTATGTCTTGAAGATCACTACGGCAGTAACCAAACGATGATATGAGAAACTTCAAACTCCTTCAAGCCGTCAGTTGTCAAGGACGTACTCAACATTAGACAGCGAGGGGTGTATTTTGTAATCTCATATCTAACCTCGCAGAGGACTCACTTCGAGTATTGCGAAGATGCTCACGAATCGGTGTAGTGATTACAATCTTATTTGCTTTAGCTGTCTGACAATTTTTTGTTGGACTTTGTTTTAAAGGCAAAAAAACATGTGCTTGTCCTGTCACGGAAGCAGGGGCTTGATGCCTTGGAAGATGCCCGCCAAGAGCACATAGCCCTTTTAGAGCATATGCATTCTCTAGGAGAAAAATGGGCAGCATCTTTCCTTAAGGAGGATTCATCGCTGGTGTTCAGAGCCGGTTACCATTCGGTACAAATCCTGAACCGAGAATGTTGTGTTCTGTTTTGAGTGTCCACCATTTCCCTCTCAATCAGCGGATTTGTGACTTAGTTTCGAGAATTTCTGTTGATAACAGAATTTACTGAAGTTAGTCTCCGTCACTCGTATCTTTTCCTCTTTTGGGCCAAGTTCATTGTCTGCAAATCAGAGTTAGTTTCTGATCTTGGATTATTGTCAAGTCATTCGGTCCTACTCTGCATCAATGTGGCATGACGTGTTCAACTACGAAAGGCAAAATGCTTTTACCTTTCGAGTTCACTATGTAGGATTAGTATGTTCCAGGAATCTCTGCAATCATCTTCCCTTCTTGTTTGATAATTATGCTATTATACTCAGAAAAATAACAAATTACGACAAGTACACTGTCTGTGGACGTCAGCAGGCCTACGAATCATATAGAGGCTTGACATTCATCCACTGCTGCTGACTTACTCAAAATGCTCCTTTAACAGTCGTTTGCTGTCGGATCATGAGCAGGTCCCCTCAATGAAGCAGCTGCATTTACACGTGGTGAGCCAAGATTTCGATTCTGCATGCTTGAAGAACAAGAAACATTGGAATTCATTCACAACGCCATTTTTCCGTGATTCTCTTGATATTATCGATGAGCTGAAAACTCATGGACGAGTAGATAATTGTGGTGAGAGAGCAGAGAAGGCGCTGCAAGAGTTGGAGCTACGTTGTCACCGTTGCAGAAGCATTCAGCCAAACATGCCTCGTCTGAAAGCCCACATCTTGGCATGCACGCAGCCTCTATTTAACTCCAAGCATTTGATTACTGTAGATTCTGTAAACGGTGTATAGTTGTGATTTTGTTGGCTGACACAGCCGTTTTCTTTGATCAGAGCTACAAATTTTGTCCTTGATTTTGATACGGGAAGGAAACTCTATCGGAGCAATGTCTGTGTGTATAGATGCGACACGACTCCAGAGGGTTTAATATGAAAGTCCCAACCGCTTCACAGTCCCATACTTGGTCATAGGACTCCATAGTCCTGTTTAAGCCACAAGGCCTTAGTTTTCGAAGCTTTCAGTCTTCTGCTCAGAAATGTGTCCCATGTACTAAACGACTGATAGATGTGAACTTATGCTGCTATTAAAGAAAGCTAGTTTTTGTCCAATGATCATACAGCTTCATTGTATAGCAGGCTTCCCCGGTGAGTAGGTGGAGCTTGAATGAGTACACAAGTGACACTGTATGGAGCGATGTGTAATATATATCAATAATAGTGCAAAAAATAAGAGTCTTATCAGAGTTGAATAGATTCTGGACTCTTACATTTTGTCATGTCGATGTTATCTTCATAGACAGTTATGAGTGACAACCTTTCATTACTTGGTGGGAAAACACGAGCAGTTCGAAAGCCTTTCTGAAGATGGGGAGACTGGTAATGAGGCCATTGAAAGCTTTGAAAACCTTGTAGTCATCGAAGATCGATATGTTTCAGTGAGGGCCATCATCTTTGAGTCCTCTTATCTGTCAAATTATCCATCCTTATCTTTGTGTTAAAGTTGGCGCTAGCCGTAAATCAAATATAGTTAGTCATGAATTGTAACTATGTCACATCAATTTGCGGAATCCACTTTTTGTTTTCAATAATCGTAAGCCTTCACTAGGAGTGGACGGATATCTAGTCATGAATGGAATGTTTACCTCAGTGAAGGCACAATTAGGAGGTGCGAAGGTGAAGGTACGGTGCTCGTCTTCCAGTGGCACTCCGAGTCTTGCCTGGTAGTTTTCCCAGATATAGTTGCCCAACAATTTCCCAATTCTATTGACATTGTACACCAGAGAAGTGCAGGGTTCTTTGTTTTTCCCGACAGGGCCTTGACTGACGTACAGACAACGGGAAAAACTGATGTAAAAAGAGTCCCATGTTGTCAAAATGATGAAAAGAAAAAATGGAGCCTCCAAATCCTCTGTTGCCCTCCCTCTCCACGTGTATTGAAGGTGTAACCGTGTGAAGAGGTTAGATTGTCGTCAAACAATGTCAAAGCACAGCGTACCACATGTCGCATGTGCATCTCGTGTAGTACGCATGCATTACAACATGTAGTTTTTGAGAGAAAAATTCTTCAAACTCTAACATAAATCTTAGAATGTGTAAGTAGTCTTTACACGTGAAGTGTGATTGATATGGAAATTGGAGATATATAAGATTGCCATAGGGACACCAGGTTGTACTCATTGATACCTTGACTATTGAATCTAGAAGATATAACTCATACTCAAATATTATAAGGTAGGTGTAATTTTCTTTACAAGATAAACAATCTTTTAGCTTCAATACACGAAGTAGACCCAAAAGCTCTTCCAGTGGCATTATGAGTAGGGTTCATCAATAGCCAAGTCTTGAAAAAATAGTTTTAAATCTACAAAGATCATACATACTCAAATATGAAGTTGTATCAAGATTATTATGCAAATAGTGAATTCTAATCTGAAAGATCTTTACAAAATTTTCTTGCAATATAACTCAATTATTTGATCAAAAATCTAATCTCAGAGCAATCAACTCTTTATGTTATCAAATTTAAGCTTCAAAGTATAAAATCAACATAAAAGGTTGATAACATAAAAAATTAATTTACTTTCAACAAATTAAAATAGTTGTCTCACTTCATATAAAATAAAGAGTTGAAAGCATAGATAATCTCAAATTGACTTGTAAGGAAACAATCCCGTGACTATAAAATTAAAATTCAAGTGTGTGTGTATTGGAAGTGGTGTGTCAACAAACCATTTGTTTGTTGTAATGTCATTGAATTATGATCAAAATATGGAAGGTGGTGATGAAACTTATCTTCTTGTGATTTTTAAATTATCTAAGTAGGAAGTTAAAAATTCACACAGATTTATCTTATATTCAAACCTTAAGTGAGCTTATGGAGGGAAATTTTCTCCCTCCATAAGCTCATTATATGGAGATATTATTTGAACTTTGAATATTATTGAAGTGAAATTTTTTATGAATGACTATATCCTATTATATATATTTCTATATTATTGAATGTCTACAAAATGACATATGAATACCCTGTTTTAAAACTCAGTTCTTTTAGGATTTCTACTAGTTAGAATATGTTTTATGGAAACTCATAATATGTAGGTGTATATATTTTGATACAAAATTTTAGTTTTTTACAATTTTTAACAAATATTACATTAGTTTCAAGGTGAGATGTTTATTTTTAGATAGAAACAGATTGTATAAATTTGAGTAGTTTAGATATTCTTGAAAATAATTAAATTTTAATTGAAATCCCAAGAAGTTTAATAATTTACACTGATTTTCTATTTCAAAAAAAATTGCGTAATTATAGTTGAACCAACTTGATATATTTGGTTTTAGGATTCAAATTCTCACTACAAGCATGTACAAATCCAAGATGGACAGTATATTCAAGAAATGTGATTTTTTTGGACATAAAAGTTGATTTCAGTTGTTATAGATCATGCTTTATTGTAAGCGTATGATAAAAATAAGAATCTTATTTGTACATTCAACATGTTTAGTTTACTTAAACATATGAATGATGTAAAATTGTATCTACTTTAGTTTATGTAAGTAAGAAATTTTCAACAAAGATGAAAGTCTTCCTCTCCTATATCATCATATCGTGGAAGAAGTAAAATTCTTTTTAGATATATAAAACTAACAAATGAAGATTTACAATCACAAAATATAATTTAACATATATTCATATATATGAACTTAATGATATTGTAGTAAGAAAAAACTGTGGTTCATACGCTTGATATTAATTACTAAAAGTGTTACTATTTGTTAAATAAAACAAAATAACTAGAAATAATCAGCGCAATCTATTTTTTGTTATCAAATTTAAATTTGTAAAGATTCAAAATATTAGGCTATTTTATTACAAATCTGTAAATAAAACTATTGTTTCTAGAGAGTATATGGCCTCGTTGCTCATCGTTTGGAGTCTATTGCAGAACTTCTAAAATATGACGTTCTATTTTGAGACTTTGCAAAATTGAGACCGCATTAATCTGGCCAAAATATCATACGTTATATAGATCGCGGACTACAAGGTACTCTCCGTGTTCGCTCATAGTTGCAAAGCATTTGGACGGTCGAAGGAGAAGCCCTTGAGGGAAGGATGGAATTACGGTAGGAATGCGTGCTCCCCAGAAAGAGACCGTGAGTGCAAATGCGCAGGAAAATGGACAAAAGTTAAATATATGATAGGACATTGGGATACGGTTGAAAAGTTTACAAGAGTTTGATAATTTGAATTTGCTTGAATTTTCTGGTAAACTGCCGATCGCTATGCCACATAGAGTTATACTAGAACCTTAGTGTATATTAGTGCAAAGTTACAAATAATTTTCCGGATTTTTTGTTGTACGAACTCAACAAAAGAGAGCAAGTTGCACAAGAAAGAGAGAGAAGAATTGAGAAAAATATAGATTGAGTAAATTTCATATCTTTCTTTCACCTTCTTTTGTATCATTTCTTGGTTGGATAAAAGGTTTCATACAAGTGACACCATTTTGTCAAGCATTCAATCAATAAATCTCTTAACGAATTGACAATGATATCAAAGCGTTTGCATATCATTATGAGTGGAACGATGCCATTTTGAATCAAGCATGCGATGATATTAGATGTCCAACCGGTCTATCGATCAATAACAAAAACATCATGATTGTTCAATATCTATTATGCGTCCACATTGATTCCAAAAAGTGAGAGGGTGCCATTGTGAAGCACCAACAAACCAAAACACACCACTGTTGGAATTCTTCTCCCATATCAAGTCCCACAAAAATCAAAATGAGTCTTAGCAGATAATTGTTAACTAGTCTATTCTTGAGGATGGGACCAATCATCATTTGCTTTTGTATCAAGAGAATGTCATATTCTTCAAGAAAATAAGATGTCTAGCACATTCATCGTTATCGTTACTTACACACGGACAAGTACACCCTTTAGTTTGTTATTTTTCAACTGTTGTAGTTGTCATGTGAGAATCATTTTTTTATGAGAAGGAAGAAAAAGAAGACTATGACTCCAAACCAATCATCAAGGCGAACGCCATGAAACTGTTCAAACTATAGTAGAAACAATTATACGTGGTGACGATCAAAAAATTCTTTGTGATTCAACCTTGTCATGCAGCATACTAGGTCAAATTTATGCTCACATGTATTTATAGTACTATAATTTTTTTAATTTTTAAAACTTTAGTTGTTACAGTTGTTTAGAATGGTTAAAATCAGATTTTGGCTAGTGAACTTTCTTATCAAGAAATATCCGTGTCTCCAATTTTCTTTATGTGGAAGATCCAAATTTTGACCATGATTTTTGACGGGGGAAGAGTCTGAGGAGGAAAAGAAAGCTTTGAAGCTTTGGTCGGGGATTGAGAGTGAAATGAGGTCACAGCTCAAGGAAACGCGACAAGACAAATTTGGAGATAAAAGATGTGCGCTGGAGGGAGAGAAGACCAGAGGTCAAATTGGAGTTAGAGGAGTATGGAAGGAGTTGTAGTAGCTTAGGGTTTATGGAACTTGTAAAAAAGATTTCTCTTTGGACAAGCATCAAGAAACTAGACGGAAAACTAGTGAGAGTTGTTGGTCATTTGTATCGCGAATAGATTTGTTGTATGGATCCCAAATGAGCTTTGGAATGAGCTAGTTTTGGTCCGTGTGAGTTGGATATGGAATGTGAACAAATGAAAAGGGAGTGGAAAAAGAGAAGTATGAGGGACAAATGTTGCGGAAGATTTAACGGTTGGATTAAAGATACATTGCAAGGCTCGTTACAATCAATTTTTCACTTTGATAGAGGCTTTGGTGGTTGAAGTTATAAGGTCAATTTTTGATTGACGGTCATGTATGATGTAAGAGCTGGATGAGGAAGTGTCAGAATTGGTAGCGTAGGTTCCAGCAGAAGAATTCAAAAGACAAATTTTTGAGGTTCACAATCAAGATCTTCTAGAAACTTGAAAAGCGATGAAAGATCAGGGTATATTGGAGCTAAAGCAGCAGAAGATCACTTAGTTGCAAGCCAATATGAGATCGCAAAAAGATAGACCAAAGTAGAAGCAAAGTTGAAGGTCAAATGACATTATTTGACAAGAAGTTGGAAGTAGAACGTTGAAGTGGAGATGGGAGAGAAAGAGATACTACTGGAGGTTAGGAGTAAAAAAGATTTTGTAGAGCTTAGTGTTTGAGGAGAGATTAGCCATGATGGACGAATGAAAGAGAGGAAGGAGAGTTCAGTAAACAAATAGCTTAAGTATGTGGACAAGTGAGAAAAAACGCAGAGGTTTGTAACTTTAGGCTAGCTGTGAGCGAGATAAGTGCAAGAAATACTCTAACCCTCATAACAACAACATAAGTCTTTGCTGTATCATGTGAAATAGGAAATATTGCAGAACAAATCGATTGTAACGATGAGAGTCAAATTAGATGCTTGAGCACAACTTCATTATGTACTTCTCAATCCGCCATGATGCAAATGTCAAACAGTGTATGCTGAACAAATCGATTGTAAAGATGAGAGGCAAATTAGATGCTTGAGCTCAACTTCATTATGTACTTCTCAATCCGCCATGATGCAAATGTCAAACAATGTATGCTGAACAAATCGATTGTAAAGATGAGAGGCAAATTAGATGCTTGAGCACAACTTTATTGTGTACTTCCCATTCCGCCATGATGCAAATGTCAAACAGTGTATGCCTAACACCTCGATGTCAATTTTGCTCAATTTTGGCAGTTCTGCAAGATACTTTGCCTCTTCTTTGTCAGCACAATGAGCATCATCTTTGCTTTTTCACCACGGAGTACAAGGCTTGCACAATGCCACATACAACGTGTAGTCATTACCAAACGCAATGTCCAGTAGAAATCTAGTATTGGGGATGGCTCTTCAAATGGAGTGCACCAACCTGCAGGAACTTACCTTCAAGGCGTTTTGAAATCAATAATCTACCGGTTAGATTGTCACAATTATCGCATGGTGCCATTCATGAACATTCTTCAATGACCAGTCAAGCATTTATTAGCGTAGTTGAAAATCATGCTTCTAGCATTAGCATGAATGGGGTTGGAGGTTCTGGCCCTAGAGCAGCTCCAAATGCAGATTCTGCTAGTAATCGAGGAGCCATGGGAGGTCTAGGTGATTTTACTTTTAAAATGGAGGTTGGTGGACCGAGGATTGCCAATCCTGCTGGAAGCATTGAGGCTGGAGCAAGTGTTAGTTTGATCGGTGGTGCGAAACTTAGTAGAAGTTCAAATGTAGATGATGGCCTAAGCGTGACTAGCTTGAATCAGTCTTGAAAGAATATGTTCCCTCTTAGCAATAGTGGTGGAATTGATGTACAAGGATCTTGACGTAGTGTTAATTCTATGCTATTGCAAGAAGTTAACATATCTTCATCAACGTACATTCCATTGGACGACCTTTTGACTATGATCTGTAAGACCGGGTGTTGCACATATGTACTAAGTCTTAGAAGTGGTCAAGTGATTAAGGATGATTAGCCAAGGCATAGCTAAGTCTAGCTAGTTATGACTAAATTAGTTAGTTATAGCTAAGTTTATATAGTCATGACTAAGTTTAGCTACAATGTTTATAGTTGGCGGAAGAATTAGCGGAGTTCTAGAAGAGTGGAATAAACACTTCTATTTTGTCTTTTAGAAAGGAGTGAGCACTTCTATTTTGTCTTTTATAAATTTCTAGATTCCAAGGAATTAGATATTTGACTAGAAGTTTGGATTTGATTGGTTTGACTAAATGTATGAAAGATGATTGCTAGACTAAGTCTAATCTTGATTTGGTGGCTAAGAAGTTTATAGAAGTTTAAAAGCTTCCAATGGCATGTCGTCACCTCAACCTTGGATTCCGGGAACTTTTAGAAGGTTTAGCTAGGCCAATGACATGTTGTCACGTATAGTGGTTAGTCAAACTTACCTAGGTAAAAGTGATGTAAACTTACCACATGTTACTATGGTAACTTCTTAAGTAGTATAAATAGAGAGGTAGAGTAGCAACTCTCAAGAAAGTTTGGAGAGTCATGTGTGAGGACTTGTTTCATATATGAAAAAGTAATGATTTTCAGTACCTTGGAGTGTCGATGTGAGTGTGAGTTGGAGAACTACCTTGAGTGATTGTGTGAGTGAGTGTTTCGGCTATGAGTGTGAGGATGAAACCTAGTCTTCTAGAATCATGATGCGCTATCGCAAAGCCATCAGAGGTAAACCTTAATGAGAGTCAGGCCAAAGGTTGCATTTTTGGTTCCGTTGCCGGGACTTCAATCTAGAAGGAGATATGTTTAGCATTCGATTTGTAGCTCGAGAGAAAATATCCATGTGGGATCACTTGGAGTTAACATTGGGGAATGAAAGAGCGGAGAGTGTGCTTGAGAGCGAAATTCACTTTGTTTATCCAGTAGTCTCATATGATAGCCTAGAAGTGATTTTGTACGTTTTGTTCACGTAAACATGTCTTTTTGAGAGAAAAGTGATCTTAGACACCGAAGGGAATTTTTGAAAGTATTTTCCAAAGTTTTTATTGATTGTAGAATGGAAGATAGAGAACGTTTTAGTTTTTGTTTCAGATCTAGACCATGTGTTAAGTGGAAGATATGAGTATTAGAAGTTGAGGGGGTTTTCACTTATTGGTATCAGAAGTTTGTTCTCGGGAAAGTTTGTACAGAGTTGATTAATTTTTCTATATTTCAAGTTAGCATTTGAAACTTTGTACGAATGTGTATTGGGAGATTTCCTACATATGAGTCAAAATTTTATTGAGAGATCACGTCTAGAGACAAAGTTATGTTGATTTGAAGTTCAGGGGGTACAAAAGCGAGATAAGATATCAAAAGGTTTGGATTTTTTTATTGGCAGCTTTCGTCAAGTAGATAGCGTTTCTGGTAGAGGTCTTTTGAGTGGTTTCTACCTTATGGGAAAATGAGTAATCAAGGGATTTGGAAGGTTAGGTTATCCAAAGTAACTCAAGACTTGAATGTTATAGTGTCTTTAGACTCTAATACGAGAGATTTCAAAGTGGATTTTGGATAAAGAGTAGTAAGTCAATCCCCAAGAGTCAAACATGAGACTTGTTTTTATTGTGGAGAGGAGTGACATAAGGTTGTCAATTGTTCCCTGCGGAACAAGGATAGAAGATTGAGAAGCAAGAGTAACTTGGGAGATTTGAAACTTCAATTGGGACTATCATCGCCACATGAATCCCAAAGCGCGACCTTCTGTGACAATTGCGGAGTGATTGGGCTACCAACGGGACACGAATGCAGCGGAGTGAAGGCATTTCTGGAATCATTTGTGGAAGGGTTTGATAGCAAGTTAAGGCCTGAAACAGAGAAAGTGACCTCAGCGGGTTCAAGCTTCAACTGAAGATGGAGATCATCATTTGGATGATGGAGAAGATGATGATGAGGGTAAGACTTATCGTATGCCTAGAGGGAGGAGAGAGCTTTGGCTATCTTGGAGCAACCAATTATTTTTGTGTTTCCTTTGATGAATTACTCAAGGATGGAATTAATGTTATTTGTATTGTATTAGGAAGCCCCATATATGTCAGAAATCCGTGTGCATATTAGGTAAGGATTGAGTGTGTTAGTTGGGAGCGCCATGTCAGCAATCCGTATGCTTGTTAAAATTATTCGTTACGCCATCTAACCATTAACAGTGGAATAGACGTTGCGGATAAACTATTATCTCATTGTACTGGTTGGTGAGAGCTATATAAGAGAGTAGAATCATTGTTGATATCGTTCATCTTCAGAGTTTATATTTACATTTTTGAGTGATTTTCTCTCTAAACCTCGGTGTTACATTACTCATGTCACATCTGTGAAATTTTCCGACGTGATCCATTGTACCGAAGAAGATATAGAAGCAAACAAATGAGAACCTAATCTAGTGAATATCAAGCATTATCCCGAAAGGGAAAGTGAAGATACAAACACATATATTTATCATGGAGTGGTGAAAAGTATACAAGCCACCTTGATCTATCCATGTTGATGAGTTTTTCCGCCTGAAGTTTTTGGAGAAATGGCACTCGATTTCCGATGTAGATAAAAAGTCTATGAGAGGAGTGGCTGCACTGAAGCAAGCCACGTTGTTTCTGTGCTCACCTCAAAATCAAGACCAACAAGCGCACAAACGGCCTTCGGTTTCTTGGTACTCATCGCGTCCAAGTTCAAGTAATCACAAGCAGGCGTCTAACAATGCACGGCACAAAAGTCAGTAGTTGATAAAGGGGCAAGAATGTAAAACCTGACGGTGGGAGGTAGAGGGTCTTATGTTTTTGGGTATGCTTCTATTGAAGGTGAATGGAGCTTTGGCAAGATCAGGGCAGAGACAAGCCCTAGGTAGCGGAGAAAATTAGGGCAGAAGCAAATTGATGACTTAGGCTTCAACGATCCAATGATTTAGGAAGATTGGCTATCTGGCGGGTTAGGGTGACCTAGGCGGGGCTCGCGGTTGCGAGGGATTGTGAAGGCGGCTGCCGTTGCTGGTAGGAGAATTCCAAGAGGCATCAAGGTTGCTGGGTTTTTTTTGAACTAGTGTTTGGTGGGTGTCGGGAGGATGCGGGTGGCGGAGGGTTCGAGCTTCTATCTTGTGGAGTCGTAGGAACCAGCGTCCATGGCAAAATGGTTACCGAGCTCGATAATTGTTGTTGGGCTGTTCGTGCGTTACGTGTGCGGCTTGCATTTGGTGAGCTCTGATGTTAGCTCTAGGTCTTGTAATAACCCACCAAAGGCTAAAACTGCAGTATGGTGGTAAAAAAGATCGAACCCACAGGGACAGAGGCAACACACAGAGTAAAAGTGTCACGTTTTAACAGACTTTGTAGAGTTTGAATTCTCAGGCGACTGTCACTCCCAAAAATACTGCAGTGCTCGACTCGGAGGCTCGACTCGGAGGATGCTCGGAGGATGCACAGTACAGCGTATTCACTCAACACACACACACACACACACCTGAAACTGGCAAAAGCACAACTCGGAGGTCGGTCAGGACCTCCGCTTCGGATTTCAGGGGGAAAGTGTCTCAAAAGTTCACTAAGAGGTTCTGCAGGTAGTGACTCCCACTCCGGCTTTTACTGCCCTTCCGCCAGGAACTAGCGTAGGGAACCCGGACTGGACTTCCCACTTCGGAGCGAAGCCCCTTCATACGCCGTGGACTTCACCCTCGACTCACACCAAACGCAGGGGGTACAGGCCCGACTGAGGACTTAACTGAGACACAATCCAGTAACACACACACACAACCTGAATTGCAAACCAAGGCTTACACGAAGTAATAAAACTTCACTTTGGCATTCAGGGGAAACTTCCCGTAGGAGTACAATCAGGATATGTCACTCGAAGGAGTAAGGGGGAACTGTTCAAGTCTCTAACTCGCAGCCGGCTCTGAGCATCAGAAATCACCCGCAGGTGCAGATCCGCACTACTCAAGTCTCTAACCGGGTACTAGCTCTGAACATTCAGCCGAAGGCCTTCAACTACAACATACGGTAACTTCGCTATGCTGCAGCTTCTCTACGTGGTGCCAGGACCAAAATGCACAAACACGCCAAGAAAGTGAGTTCCTGATCTGCACTTCCGAAACTGGAAGAGTCCCAAGGCAAAACGCCTTGAACTACTTTATACCCTCAAAGGTCCTAACTAACACTACGCTATCCTATCTACTACTCGCAACACTTGCACGAAACCAAACTACACTACTGCACTCTGCAGATCCGGTGCTGCGCCTCCTGCGCCGGACTGCCTCGCTCTCTATCTCTACCCTGCCAATCTTCCGACCGGCTGCGCAACCCCAGACGCCGGAGGGCTGCAGTCACTTCCGACTCCAAGTGCGCCATAGTGTCGCGCGCACCCGACAAGAAGGATTCTAATTTCCTTGCTACTCGCCGCCGACTCCGACTGTCACCCTCCGTCAATGCCGCCGCCCGAAGCTCGAACTCCCTGAGTGTGATTTTCTCTTGAGCTGCCACCTCCCAATGGGCGTATCCTTTTAGACAGTGAGTCACCTGCGTTGCCAACTCTTCTCGCGCCCGGCAGCTGCCTTCCACCTCTGCTAGCTGCATTTCCGCATCCGCGCGCTGCGCCCTCAAATCCGCGCACTCGGATTGCAAGTTGCGCAACAACTCCTCATCCTCCTTGTGTATACTTTGACTTTCTTCTAAGGCGCGCTTCTGGCGCGCAAGCTCTTCTGCTAAGATGCGGTTTTGTCTCCGCTCTTCCTGCAATTCCGACTCAATCTTTGCCCGTATTAGCTCGGCATCCGCCTGGTTTTTCGTCGCCGCATCCTCCCTCTGCTGTTGCAAGGTTTGGTATAGCTTCTGTGTGACCGCCAGGTGCTGTCGGAGGGTAGCGTTCCTATCCTGCAATGTTTGGCACCTAGAGGCCCAAGTGGCCACCTTGCTCCTCGTCCTGCGCTTGACAGTCTCCACGTAAGACTGCGGTTTTCCGGTACCCGAGTACTTGGATGTCTTGCGATCCAGATATCGTAGGAGTGGAACTATCTGCTCGCACAACACCCCTGTTGGCGTTTTCTGCACAGAGTCCGCTTCCTGCTCTTCCGAGCTCGTCTCATCCTCCGTTTCGAGGATTTCAGTCGCCACCGAATCCCTTGGCGACTCCCTGGAACTGTGGCGCGCAGCAGCTTCCGCCGCGACTGCCGCTCCACTCCCTGCTAAAATATCCAAGGCAGTGGGGGATCCCACTGCTTGAGCCCCTGTTCCGGCTCGATCTTCGGTCTCCGAAGGGGTCGACGCCGCAGTGACTTTTGTCACCTTTGCACCGCCCGCTTCTGCTGCCTGCTCTTCCGGCGCGATCTGCACGGAAGGTGTCTTCGCTGGAGGTGCGTCCGCCGAAGGCGTCCGCACACTGGTCGCCGGCCCTGTCCGTCTCGCAGTCGGCGAATCTGGCCGACTCTCTGTTGACCGACTCGCAGTCGGCCGACTAGCAGGTGTCCGACTGGTAGTCGGATACACCCTGCGCGTCTTCACTCCACTTGGCCTGCTTGCTGGCGGCGTTTTCCCAGAAGTGCCTTCCGCCGAAGACGACCCTCTGAGGGCTATTGGCTCGTCAGCCAAACTCTCTTCTACGTCCGGCCTGCTGTCCGGTTCAACGCGCCGCTCCGTCGGCCTTCCTTCCGTTTGTCGACCTTCAGTCGCCCGACTCGTAGTCGGCCGACTGTCAGTCCGTCTGTGTTCTTCCGAAGGCATTGGTGCCTTCTGCGCAGAGGTATTTGCCGACTTCCCCAGAATCTGCGCGATTATATCCTCCTGCGTGGGGAGGATACTCCGCAGGACCGGAGTACGCCCGGTCTCCTCAGTACTAGTTGGCATTTTGCGTGCCCTCTGTTTCGGTCGGCTGTGAGGCTCGTTGGTTGGCCGACTACGAGTCGGCGCAGCTGGCGCTTCCGGCTGCCTGTCCTCAGGTCTCTCATCCCACTTCCGCTTTCGCGGAACGCGCTCACTTCGACGTTCTTCTGCTGCTCTTGCTGGGGGCGGAGCCGGAGGCGGACTGGCAGGTGCCTCGTCCGGATCCGTGTCTACTTCGGCCTCCCGCGAGTATCTACCTGGATAGCTCCGGGTCAGCAGCGGAAACCGTGTCCGCTCTGAATTTGTCAAGCATCCCATCGCCCGATAAAACACAATCAGGTAAGGCGAAAGATGATTGAGGGTTCCTCCTCTCTCTTCTTGCGCATGTTGGCGCGTCACCTTCCACAGGAGCCGTGCCCAATGCACTGGAGCTCCTGACAACACTAGCTCCACAAATCCTACCTGCCAACCATGCATGTAAGCGGTCTTGGTCGGCTGCAATATCTGCAACAATGCAGTCGCGACATTTCTCCGCAATCGATCTTTGTAATCCCGTGTCCGGAAACCGTTCTTGGGATGCCTGGCAACTTTGAAAAGCTCATTGTAGGAGATTTCTTCCTCCTGGGACACCTTCACGCTATCGGCCTCGAAGAGGAGATACCCTTCCTCGCCGGCACACCTGCCCAACACTGCGCCCAATCACAAATGTCCCACCTCTCTGGATGTGGACGAAATCCGCGTGAGGGCTTGTGTCTCTCCTGCAGATACTCGCGCACCATCTCCGGACATGTCCAGTTCCATCCCCACAGGAGGAAATCGGGCTTCAGCCCTATCAGCACATCTTGGAATGCGCGTAGACCGATCTACGGCACCCTGAGTGGAGACACTCGCAGCTGGGGGACCTTCGACATTGTGTTTCCTGCACACACAAACGTTCTCCCTTCCGCTCGCTCTCTCACAATCGCCGCTGAGCGTCGGCCGCTCAAGTACTGACTGCTGTCTCTCTCTCTTCTCTCGCGCTCAAATTCGCTACTTGCAAATTCTCTCCAAGGTCTGTCAAGATCCTTGTGCAACTTGTGGTAACACACTTTTTGTTTTTTTTGCAAAATTTAAACAATTTTAGAAAACTAGTACCGAAGCAGTGTTTGTAGTTAGAAAAGGGTACGTTAAATAGAGTGGATTGATGAGATCGTCACGAGGACACAAAGAATCACGTAGTCGGATGTACCAACGCCAATGTCTTCGGCGCCTTCGGCAAAAGCTCCTTTTCTGAGGTGTCTCTACTCACGCGCCTCCAGCGTATAAGGAAGCTACGCTTCCGGCGCAGACACCTCAGGAGAAGGTTTTGCTAAAAACGTCAGGAGAAGGGCCCGGACCTCTAAAGGCGTCCGACCATGAGTGCGCCTTCGGCGAAGCGCCGCTAGCGCGGAAAAGGAAAACCTTCATAACGATCGGGATACACGGTAGATCCAGTTGGTTGAAGTTGCATTAGAAAGAGCTCGAGACGCTTGTTCTAACGAGCCCAAGAGCGTCGGAGATGGATCAGGGACGGAGAAGTTATGAGCGTCGGAAAACTCGTAGCCGGACATGCGCCGTTCGCACTAGGGTTCACAGCCGGAAAGGATTCCCGTACGCCCTCGGCGATGCGCCTTCGGCGGAATCACGCGCTCATAGGAGGAAACCAACTCAGAGTCGGAAGCGCCTTTGGCGGCTGTTCATGGAAGGAAAGCGCCGGTCGGATGTACGCCTCCGACGTGGCGCTGACGGCCGGATGCGCTGGCATGAGTTGCGCTGACGGATATGCGCCGACAGCAACGGACGAGGCATAAAGGACAAAATAAGCGGTACGACTGCGCGCCGGCGTAATTCGCTCCGACTAGATGTGCGCCTCCAGCAAGGCGCCGACGGATAATGAACGCACCAGCGGCGACACGCCTCCGGTGAGGGACGGGTTAGGAAAAGACAACAGGGCCGACGTATACCCTGCAGCGGACTCGAGTCCGGAAGGTGGCGGCGGCGGGAGAATTCAACATTTACGCATGCGAATGCGCGCAGTGCGGAGACGTGAATTCGCGCATGCAAAGGGCGAACCGTTAAGCCGTATAGCCGGCTGCGTACGTTGTAACCAGTAAGAACGTTGGACGTTCTTGAAATCGGAGAAGAAAAGACTGCGCTCCAGTCTCATTCTCTCATTCTTGATTTTGCGATTTCCAGTTTCCAAGATTACGCGCAAGAGCGGAGCGACCTGCAGTGAGAGTAGAGAGTGCGGAGACGAGTTCTGCAAGGATCTTGGCAGACCTTGGAGAGAATTGCGAGTAGCGATCTTGAGCTTGAGCGCAGAGAGAGTGAGCAGTCAGTGCTTGAGCGGCCGACGCGCAGTGGCGATTGTGAGAGAGCGAGCGAAAGGGAGAACGTTTGTGTGTGCAGGCAACGCAATGTCGAAGGTTCCCCAGCTGCGAGTGTCTCCACTCAGGGTGCCGCAGATCGGTCTACGCGCATTTCAAGATGTGCTGCTGAGGCTGAAGCTCGATTTTCTCCTATGGGGGTGGAACTGGACATGTCCGGAGATGGTGCGCGAGTATCTGCAGGAGAGACACAAGCCCTCTCGCGGATTCCGCCCACACCCAGAGAGATGGGACATTTGCAACTGGGCGCAGGTGTTGGGCAGGTGTGCCGGCGAGGAAGGGGATCTCCTCTTCGAGGCCGATAGCGTGAAGGTGTCCCAGGAGGAAGAAGTCTCTTACAATGAGCTCTTCAAAGTTGCCAGGCATCCCAAGAACGGTTTCCGGACACGGGATTACAAAGATCGATTGCGGAGAAATGTCGCGACTGCATTGCTGCAGATATTGCAGCCGACCAAGACCGCTTACATGCATGGTTGGCAGGTAGAATTTGTGGAGCTAGTGTTGTCAGGAGCTCCAGTGCATTGGGCACGGCTCCTGTGGAAGGTGACGCGCCAACATGCGCAAGAAGAGAAAGGAGGAACCTTTAATCATCTCTCGCCTTACTTGATCGTGTTTTATCGGGCGATGGGATGTTTGACAACTGCTGAGAAAACACGGTTTCCGCAGCTGACCCGGAACTATCCAGGTAGATATTCGAGGGAGGCCGAAGTAGACACGGATCCGGACGAGGAACCTGCCAGTACGCCTTCGGCTCCGGCTCCAGCAAGAGCAGCCGAAGAACGTCGAAGTGAGCGCATTCCGCAAAAGCGGAAGTGGGATGAGAGACCTGAGGACAGGCAGCCGGAAGTGCCAGCTGCGCCGACTCGTGGTCGGCCCATCCCCGAGCCTCACAGTCGACCAAAACAGAGGGCACGCAAAATGCCAACTGGTACTGAGGAGACCGGGCGAACACCGACCCGGCGGAATCTCACACAGGAGGAGATAATCGCTCAGATTCTAGGGAAGACGGCAGATACCTCTGCACAGAAGGCACCACGGCCTTCGGGAGGAGATGGACGGACTGACAGTCGGCCGACTGCGAGTCGGATGACTGAAGGCCGACAGGCGGAAGGAAGGCCAACTGAACGGCGCGTTGAACCAGACAGCAGGCCGGAAGCAGAAGAGAGTTTGGCTGACGAGCCAACAACCCTCAGAGGGTCGTCTTCGGCGGAAGGCACTTCTGGAAAAACGCCACCAGCAAGCAGGCCAAGTGGAGTCAAGACGCGCAAGGTGTATCCGACTCCCAGTCGGACAACTGCTGGTCGGCCGACTGCGAGTCGGACAACAGAGAGTCGGCCGGATTCGCCGACTGCGAGACGGATGGGGCCAACGACCAGTGTGCGGACGCCTTCGGCGGACGCACCTTCAGCGAGGACACCTTCCGCGCAGATTGCGCCGGAAGGACAGGCAGCAGAAGCGGGCGGTGCAAGAGTGACAAGAGTCACTGCGGCGTCGACCCCTTCAGAAACCGAAGATCGAGCCGGAACAGGGGCTCAAGCAGTGGGATCTCCCACTGCCCTGGATATTTTAGCAGGCAGTGGAGCAGCAGTCGCAGCGGAAGCTGCTGCGCGCCACAGTTCCAGGGAGTCGCCAAGGGATTCGGTGGCGACTGAAATCCTCGAGACTGAGGATGAGACGAGCTCGGAAGAGCAGGAAGCGGATTCGGTACAGAAAACGCCAACAGGGGTGCTGTGCGAACAGATAGTTCCACTCCTGCGATATCTGGATCGCAAGACATCCAAATACGCAAGTGCTTTAAAACCGCAGTCTTATGTGGAGACTATCAGGCGAAGGACGAGGAGCAAGGTGGCAAGGTGGGCCTCTAGGTGCGGAGTATATGTGGATAGGAACACCGCCCTCCGACAACACCTGGCGGTCACACAGAAGCTATACCAAGCCTTGCAGCAGCAGAGGGAGGAGGCGGCGACGAAAAGTCAGGCGGATGCCGAGCTAATACGGGCAAAGATCGAGTCGGAATTGCAGGAGGAGCGGAGACAAAACCAAGTCCTAGCAGCCGAGCTTACGCGCCAGACACGCGCCTTAGAAGAAAGTCAAAGAGCCCGCAAGGAGGATGAGGAGTTGTTGCGCAACTTGCAATCCGAGTGCTCGGATTTGAGGGCACAACGTGCGGAAGCAGAAATGCAGCTGGCAGAGGTGGAGAGCAGCTGCAGGGCGCGAGGAGAGTTGGCGACACAGGTGACTCGTTGTCTAAAAGGATACGCCCATTGGGAGGTGGCAGCTCAAGAGAGGATCACACTCAGGGAGTTTGAGCTTCGGGCGGCGGCATTGACGGAGGGTGACAGTCGGAGTCGGCGGCGAGTGGCGAGAAAATTAGAAACCTTCTTGTCGGGTGCGCGCGACACTATGGCGCACTTACAGTCGGAAGTCACCACAGCGCTCCGACGCCTGGGGTTACGCAGCCGGTCGGAAGACTGGCGAGGTAGAGACAGTAAGCGGAGCAGTCCGGCGCGCAGGAGGCGCAGCACCGGATCAGCCGAGTGCAGTAGAGTAGTTTGGTTTCGCGCAGATGCTGCGAGTAGTAGATAGGATAGCGTAGTGCTAGTTAGGATCTTTTGAGGGTATAAAGTAGATCAAGGCGTTTTGCCCTGGGACTCTTCCAGTTTCGGAAGTGCAGATCAGGAACTCACTTTCTTGGCGTGTTTGTGCATTTTGGTCCTGGCACCACGTAGAGAAGCTGCAGCATAGCGAAGTTACCGTATGTTGTAGTTGAAGGCCTTCGGCTGAATGTTCAGAGCTAGCACCCGGTTAGAGACTTGAGTAGTGCAGATCTGCACCTGCGGGTGATTTCTGATGCTCAGAGCCGGCTGCGAGTTAGATACTTGAACAGTTCCCCCTTACTCCTTCGAGTGACATATCCTGATTGTACTCCTACGGGAAGTTTCCCCTGAATGCCAATGTGAAGTTTCATTACTTCGTGTAAACCTTGGTTTGTAATTCAGGTTGTGTGTGTGTGTTACTGGATCGTGTTTTCAGTAAGTTCTCAGTCGGGTCTGCACTCCCTGCGTTTGGTGTGATAGTCGAGGGTGACGTCCACGGCGTATGTAGAGGTTTCGTTCCGAAGTGGGAAGTCCAGTCCGGGTACCCCCGCTAGTTCCTGGCGGAAGGGCAGTAAAAGCCGGAGTGGGAGGCACTACCTGCAGAACCTCTGAGTGAACTTGTGAGACACTTTCCTCCTGAAATCCGAAGCGGAGGTCCTGACCGACCTCCGAGTTGTGCTTTTTGCCAGTTTCAGGTGTGTGTGTGTGTGTGTGAGTGACCACGCTGTACCGTGCCTCCTCCGAGCATCCTCCGAGTTGAGATCCTCCTCCGAGTCGAGCCTCCGAGTCGAGCACTGCAGTATTTCTGGGAGTGACAGTCGCCTAGAATTCAAACTCTACAAAAGTCTGTTAAACGTGACACTTTTACTCTGTGTGTTGCCTCTATCCCTGTGGGTTCGATCTTTTTACCACCATACTGCAGTTTTAGCCTTTGGTGGGTTATTACACAACTCGTCTCCGCACTCTCCCCTCTCACTGCAGGTCTCTCCGCCCTTGCGCGAATTCTTGGAAGCTGGAAATCGCAAAATCAAGAATGAGAGAATGAGACTGGAGAGCAGTCTTTTCTTCTCCGAATTCAAGATCGTCCAACGTTCTTACTGGTTACCATTTACGCAGCCGGCTATACGGCCTAACGGTTCGCCCTTGCATGCTCGAATTCACGTCTCCGCACTGCGCGCATTCGCATGCGTGAATGTTGAATTCTCCCGCCGCCACCGTCTTCCGGACTCGAGTTCGCCGCAGTGTATACGTCGGCTATGTTGTCTTTTCCTAACCCGACCATCACCGGAGGCGTGTCGCCGCTGGCGTGTTCCTTATCCGTCGGCGCCTTGCTGGAGGTGCACATCCAGTCGGCGCGAATTACGCCGGCGCGTATTCGTACCGCTTGTTTTGTCCGTTCTGCCTCGTCCATTGCTGACGGCGCATATCCCGCCGGCGCAAATCATGCCAGCGCATCCGCCTATCAGCGCCACGTCGGAGGCGTACATCCGGCCGGCGCTTTTCTTCCGTGCGCAGCCGCCAAAGGCGCTTCCGACTATGAGTTGATTTCCTCCCATGAGCGCGCGATTCCGCCGAAGGTGCATCGCCGAAGGCGTACGGGAGTCCTTTCCGACTGTGAACCCTAGCGCGAACGGCGCATGTCCGGCTACGAGTTTTCCGATGCTCATAACTTCTTCGTCCCTGATCCATCTCCGACGCTCTTGGGCTCGTTAGGACAAGCGTCCCGAGCTCTTTCCAATGCAACTTCAATCCATTGGAACTACCGTGTATTTTGATCGTTATGAAGGTTTCCCCTTTCGCGCTAGCGGCGCATCGCCGAAGGCGCACTCATGGTCGGAAGCCTTCAGAGATCCGTGCCGTTCTTCTGACGTCTTTTGCAAAATCTCCTCCGGAGGTGTCTGCGCCGGCAGCGTAGCTTCCTTAAACGCTGGGAGCGCGTGAGTAGAGACACCTCAGAAAAGGAGCTTTTGCCGAAGGCGCCGAAGACATTTGGCGCTGGTACATCCGACTTCGCGATTCTTCGTGACCTCGTGACGATCTCCTCAATCCACTCTATTTAACGTACCCTTTTCTAACTACAAACACTGCTTCGGTACTAGTTTTTGAAAATTGTTTAAACTCTGCAAAAAAACAAAAGTGTGTTACCACAGGTCTGAACTTGGGTTAGGGCAACGGATCTCTGTCTCACGCAAAGAGTCTTTGCGAGCAAAAAAATATATTTTCTCTATCTTTTTGAACATGCTTTGTGAGCACAAAACTGTGCTCACATGTCTTTTTACCCTTATGAGAGTTAAAATTTTGGATTTAAGCTCTTGCAAAATTATGCTTGGGGTTTTTCTGAAAGTTTTGGCAAGATTAGGAGTTGGTGTGATGGTTAGGGGGCAAAAGGTGCGGAAGGGGGCCTTCGGGGCAAGGTCTTCGGCGAAGTGCCTTCGGTGAAAAGGCCTTCGGCAAAACAGTGAAACCCTCATAACGTTTTCAATGTGTGACGCCTTGACTCAGTTAGTGTTTTGTTGAAAAGAGCTCGACCTGCTCGTTCCAACGAGATCAAGAACTCTTGAAACGAATGAGAGATCACTGAGTTATGAGCGTAAAAAGCGGCTGACATGGTTAGGCGAAAGGCATTCGGCGATAATAGATAGAGAGGCCTTCGGCGATAACAGATGGAGAGGCCTTCGGCTATAACAGATAGAATGTCCTTCGGCCCAAGGAGTTGCAAGTAGGAAGACTGCGCATAGGCGAGTTGCGCGTAGGCGGCCTGCGCATAGGCGGGTTGCGAGTAGGCGAGTTGCGAGTAGGAAGCCTGTGCATAGGCAAACGCCTTCGGCGGAAGAGTAAAACAATGATAATTTTCTCAATTCTTAACGGTTTGACTTAGTTAGGGGCTCATTGGAAAGAGCTCAACACGCTCGTTCCAACGAGCCCAAGAACGTTTCGAACAAAGCAGGGATCTGTGAGTTATGAGCGTCAGGGATGATTGTTATAGATAGGCAAAGGTGCGGAAGAGCGTCTTCGGCGGGAGGATGCCTTCGGCGGTGCGCGGAAGAAGATTTCGGACGGCGGATGTTGGCGTGGTCATGAATGAAGACTGTACAGGTGTGGCAGTGGCGGCGGCGTGAAGTCAAGCGTGGGAAATAGGACGGCGGGGCATAAAGTCGCACATGGGAACCAGGCCGTTGCCCATCATCGCGGGAACGGCATTCAAGCAGCCTGCGGGCAACTCGGCCCTTGGACGTTGAAGAGGATTATTCTGCCTGCGAGCTGGGATCGTGTGGTGTGCCATTGTGTGGAGACGCTGATGGGATCGGTAGAAGGAATAGAGTGTGGATGTGAGTGATTTTCGCAGGGAAGTGGTGAGAATTAGGAGGGGAGTGTGGAGAGTTCGAAGTAGGAGGAAGCAAACTCTCGTGGGTGGAGAGTCGGATCTGAGATTGAAGTGTAAAATCTGTGAGGGGGAGCTGAGATTGAAGTGTGAAATCTGTGATTGGGAGCTGAGATTGAAGTGTGAAATCTGTGAGTGGAAGCTAAGATTGAAGTGTAAAATCTGGGAGTGGGAGCTGAGATCGAAGTGAAATCTGAGACTGAAATCTGACAGTCGGGATCTGAATTTGAAACTGAAAAGGGAGTTGAATCTGAGAGAGGAATCTGGTGGGGTCTGAAGGTGGAAGCTGAGAAATCGACACTGAAATCTGAGTAGGAATTGGGAGTGGGACTCGGAGCTAGAATAGACCACAGCGGCTGTGGTATTGAGAAATTCACCCAGAGTTGGGTTAGATCTTTATGTAACAAAGAGCTTGTCTGCTGCTCTTGTGGAAATAGCATACAGCAAGTTATTATTATTTCAGTTCTGAATAATTTGTCTGTGAAAGAGCAAGTGTTTAGGATCTCGTTGTCTTGGATACACTTAGAGCACATGGCTTGAGTTCAGCGAAGTTAGATTATGGGAGCTCGAACCCCCACCTGGACTACAAACGCTGAAGGGTGGGAAGGTTCGGCTCACATGCTTACGACGTAAAATCAATCAAAGTGAAGGCATGAAGTTAAAATAAAGTGGATGCTCTTTTTCTAAGATACCCATTGATTGCTTTTCAAGGGCATTCCAACGTCGCTAGGTGTAATTGCTTTGAAAGACATTGATGCGAACTCTCTTGCTGTCAACCGCAAAGCCAAGGAGGATATAGGTGGAATAGCAAGTCTCACCCGGGAAAATATTCAAGTATAATTTCTGCGAATATCATATGCTTATTTTGTGGGTCTTGCAGATCAAATTTTACTATTTCAATGATATTCCTTGCTCGTTTTTGTACTCAAGGGTTCGTTCATGCTGAAGGCGGTTTTGTGTTTATATTCAATCTCATTGTAGGATTATTTTTAGAATAAGAAATGTTCTAGATGGGTTTTGTTTTGTTTAGAAAGTGAGTCAAACGTATTAAGGCTCTAGGAAAATATTCTTGTAGAATTCTCTCTAAATATTCTTCGGAATACGTGAAGTCCGTGAAGTTCTTTCTTGTAGAATATTTAGAAGATTCTTCTGAATTCCGTGGCCAGCCGATGACTGATCATTTCCTCGAAAACAATGAAATTCTCCATCAAGTATCGCCGTGCAATGCGGAGGTCGAAATGGACTTTGAAGCTCGTAAACTGTACTCATAGGCAATGAGCAGACACTGAGACAAAGTAGGATCATAAGCGCCATGCTCGCTTGCTGCTCTCTGATCGGTGGCAGCCATGCAAACCATGCTGCAGTGAAGGCCGCAAGCACGATACGAAACGACAGGGCCAGTAAAATCGAGGTGCAATAAAGCATGTCGCAGATTCAGCTGACGGCTCTTCTGATGTGGAGGTTGTTTTTCAATATAGAAATAACCGTAGCCATGGCGAGTAGAAGGCAAAGCGGTCGAAGATCCGGAACAGTCTGATACTAATTTTCTGCTCCACCGCTGCGTAGTCTGTACTGATCTGGGAGTACCCCAGTTGACATACTCCAGGGGAAATTGAAGCCATCCTCCGAAGGTGACGCTCGAGATCAGAAAAGCTCCGACGAGCATTGCATCGGCAGCCTCCACGAACACCTGCCGGTGTCTGTACAGCCTATCGACATGATCCTTCACCTCGTGCAGCTCTAGCAGCATATTCTGTTATAGTGTCCTCCTGGTTCATCGTATCACAATCGTCCGCACGCTCCCTTGATCATCCCCAGAATCTCCGCTTTTGATTTCGAAGAGAGGACTACGTTTCGGGATGAGGCGGAATGCGATGTCTATGTGAATAAAAGTAGATCTGGTCTTCCCGTCTTGAAAAAGCTAGCAATCCCAGTCTGAATCTGTTACCTCATACTCGTGTTCATGATGTTGATGCCAGGCATCTGATCAGGCAGGCTCCTGGCAGCCAGAGCTGCCACACGAGGTCCAGCCCGCTCTGAAGAGTCGGCACCGGAGTGAATGCTGGCGTATGTGCGCACAAACAGTAGAGTTTTGGACGCTCGTCACAAACCGATCTCCAGCGCACAATTTCTCAGGGATGCTGAGCAGGTCTTTGGGCTCCGGTACTCGGAATTGAACTGGTGAGCTGTTCAATTCGACCGCTAGCTCACCAGCTCGGGGAACGTATTTCCCTACAGTGGCATCCGCATGAGCTTCGGGTCCATTCCTTGGCAGTGCGGGACCCGCTCGAGTGGCCACGAAATTCTGAACGAATCTCAGAATCTGGTTTTCTCGTTCCGCGGCAATGGAACGTGAGACGAGCGTGAGACAACCCAGCCAGCGGAGTGAAGGTAGTTGTCAGTCCCCTAGCCCATTTGGGTGGTGCATTCGGCAACACCATTCACAGACCTTCAGGCCTGTGAGGCCATGTCATGTGTCATCCTGAGGGCCATGTAATGTGATCGCGGAAAACACTGTCGCACACGCTTCAGCTGAAAAGCTTCTTAAGTCCTCGGAGCAAGTTCCTCGGAGGATTTCGCAGATTTGATCTTTGGATGGGGACGGACTAGAACTGGTTGTCGAGGAAGAAGGGATGGAGGCGACTATGGAATCGGACAGCGATTAGATGGCGCGCTCGTCCGAGCCAGCAGAACTGACATCAGATTCTTTGTGGAAGTCGTTACCGGCCACCGTTCTGTTGATTGTGCTGCGCAAGCTCCCGGTCCAGAGCCTGAGGAGGTTCCGTTGCGTGTGCAGAGAGTGGAACGATCTGTTCGTGTCATGGGAATCTCCAATCTCGGTTTTCCTCAAACCTGGGAAGCTGGTTCCGCTGTACATGGGGCAATGAGCTCTCAGTCTCTACGACACCGCCAGTCGTTGCTGGGTGCCGTGCCATCTCGAATTTGGAGAAGATGAGGAATATGAGCTGGTCGCATCAGGTGGGGGCCTGCTGGTCTTTCTTAGGAAGCGCCCACTGGACGACTACTGGCAAATGGAAATCCCAACATTCATCGTCTACAACCCTTGGACACGACAGTTCCACAGATTGCCGACTTCGTTCGCCAGTGGCTCACGTGGTTGGACATATGTGGTGTGGAATCGATGTAGATCTCAAATCAGAGTCCTACACTTTCTTCATTTCTGGATCCTTGTTGCTCGGTTGACGGAGGGGAAACTTACATCTACGCCTCCCAGTTGCGCTCATGGTGGATCAGTAGAAAATTATCCCTCACCAACGCTTTCGGTCCACGCCTAGAAAGAAATGAGGATACCAATCCATCCACATACAAGACTCAATGCGTGGAAAGTTTTTCTGGATAATGAGTAATATTGGAGCTGATCAGGTGAACTTTCTGTGTATTTACGACGTGAAGCTCGACGCTTGGATTCAGTTGAGGCAACCCGCTATGGAGGATATCATTTGGAGATGTATGGAGCACAAAGGCGAAGTCCTGCTGGTTGGACTAGATAATCGAAATGGATCATCGGGTAATGAGCTTTGTTTCTACGAGATTGTGGAATACACGCCTGAAAAGGTGCGTCCATGGCATTTCCCTGGTGACTTGTACTTCCGAGAGAAGAAGGCGGTGCCCATGCACTCGGTGGTTGATGTACTCGCTCCCTTGTACGAAGACACAAAAGAATCTACAAGTCGTACAACAAATGTACGCCTCAAGTGGTGCTTGGGAGCTGGGGACGAAGTAATCTATCTTCTGCAAATAGATTTTTACAGACATTATTATGAGTTCAGATGCAGTTCAGACCGATGCAGATCAGACACGTCTCGTCCGTTGAGAGATATGTCTCGTCCATTGTTGCGCTACGATGCTGTCGAACATTCTTGGACGTGGGTGGGCAACTGGGCGATTGTACAAGACGTTGATGACAGATTGAACCCTTGTCATATACGTCCAGTCTGGACTTTCCAACCCTCACTCGTCAGCCCTGAGTCGATCGAGAGCAAGATCAAGCATCCACACATACGCTGACGCTGACGAGGAGCTTGGGTTCTCGAAATCATATGTTGACGCGATGCATAGAGCTATGGAGGTTCGAAGTGTGATAACAGAAAGTACAACAAATTCTTATTATTGTGTCGCTTTGTGAGAATGTGGCAGTTTGATAACGTGATTTCTGGAAAGAAAAAAAACCATTTGTGATTCGAATCTTTGAAATTTGACGAAACCTGTGGAATTCATAAGATTTATATATTTATATTCATATATTTATTTATATTAATTTTTTTTTTAAATAGTTCTTCATGTAATATAGATGAATTTATTTGAAACTATATATTAATGTAAATTTTATGACAAACCAATAATAATTTTGTATAGTAAATTCGTAAGATAATGAATTTGTTTTCTATACATGGAATTTATCTGGACTTAAAATAGTTTATGAGTTTAACATTACTATTTATAAAAATGAATAAAATGGTTATAATCCTGGTATACTTTCAAATCGCGTTCATTAGACAACCAAAATTTTTGTGATAATAATTAGGAAACAACGATAGACATTGCGAGTTGCACAAGAGAACTGTCCCGTGTTTCCAAATAATGTGACCTCGAATCACGGGTACATTCACGGTGGGCAAGGGAGCCAAACTCCTTGCTGGAAATTGTGAAGTTTACAGGATGAGCACTTTGTTCGAATGAAACTTTATATACAGGACTGTCACTCGGGGTAGTCTCCTCGAGAGCGAAGACAGTAAACCTGAGACGAATGCCATGCGCCTGCATACAGATTTGTCTTCATTGTATTCGATCACCACTTCACTTGCAGTTGATTTCACATAAGTTGCTGGGAGTAATTCAATTCTCGACACTGGCTCCCACCCATCGCTTCACCATCCTTCTGTCGAGAATGATTGTTGGCAACTTTTGATGTGAACATCGACTGATTCCGGGACATGATCACAGTCGGTTACTTCCCATTATGCAGGCAAGTTTGGGACAGGGTTCCAGCCAAATTTCGGTGATTTCGAAACCGCTACGCTGAGCAAAAGAGATGGCCCAGGCAGAACTTCAAACTGCAACTTGGTGGACTAGCAAAGATGATCCGATATGACGACACTGGACCCTCTCCGGGCCTCTCTAATTCGATATCAACTTCGGCAGGCTTCTGGGCCTCGCATGCGAAAGCTTTTACTGTGCGGAACTCGCACACAAATGCACCCCAAGATAATAGGCTTCGAGCAGGATGAGTAATATTTTGGTTCCCACCGGTCTACTCTATTCCATCAAGCAAATGCGATCAATAACAGCTCAGTTGGCTGGCCAACGCGAGTCTGCTCATGGTTCACTCCATGAACAGAGCCTCTGGAGTTCACACAAACTTATCTTGTATACGGACCACTTCATCAGTTCGAGAGCCTGTGGAAGACACCATTGCAGCCTCATATGCCGTCCACAACTTCCCATTGGGAACAATATCGTAGGCACGTAAATCTGAAGCGAAAAGTGCAAGCCCATTAGCACTCATCCATAATCAGTTACTGGTACAAATAGCATAAAAATTTGTAACCGACTTTTATCAAGAAAGCAACACCAGAATGTTGAGACCATAAACCATTCGCAAGAACCAGAGAATATGTATTTTCCAGATCGAGTTGCATTAAAAGCACAGCCCCTCTTAAAACCTCTTACTGTGCTCAAGTTCATGCACAGTAAGTAAGTATATGCTTTCAACAAAGAGTAACTATCACAACATCTTTACCCATAACGAGAAGTTAGGCATCTGCTCGTTAGGGTGGATTCTCTTTAAAGTATCTAGTGCTATGAACTTATTCAGAGATGAATTCAAGCTAAAGAAATGGAGGAGAATATTTCATGAAGCCAAAAAATGATGAAAGAGGAGAGTAAAAAATGACTAGTTACGAATATTATCACAATAGAACATATATTGCATTATCTCAAAGAATTATCATTCTTTTGTTAAGTATATCGCTGACTTAAAAAAAACGTTTCAGCTTTATGAGCGCGTAATCTAATATACTCTAAACAATAAACTGATAAACGTGATACCTCACAACCTAGAACGATAGTTGTATTTGCATTCTTTAAAGAACATACTGAAATGTGATTCATAAATCCATCTAACCATAATACTAGAGTGAGAAAACACAAATTTCGATAATGATTTGAAATTTCGACTACTATATTACATTTCTATAACCAAGTATATACTTATTCATTATGAGACTAAACCAAGTATAGTATAAGTAATCTTCAGATAAGAATACTGTACTATTTTTGACACAAATTCAGATTCGTGGAAAAGGTCACAGCTGAGAAAAATTATTACATAAATTCTATGCTAAATTTGCTTTCTCATATTAGTCTGATGATAATCCCCGCCATACTTGATGCATCACTTCCTCGGTTCCCCTTCGAGGACCAGAGCAGACCCCGACGAGTTGACGAAGAAAGGTTCTAAATAGAAGGGGCCTATCCGGCCACGACTTCGGAGTCGTGTCCGGACAATACCATCCTCGCTCGTCCTGGACAACACGAGCGCCGACAGAGCACATAAGACAGCTCCCGAGGGAGTGGCTATGTTTGCAGAGTTTGAGGCCATGCGTAATACGATCCTGACGTTCTGTAGGGAATTCAATCCCCATAACCTACAGAAAATCACAACCTACAGAAAATCACAGTCCACACACAATAGAGACACAAGCATGTGTCGACGAGGTTCAGCTTGAAAGCCTATTTCGCGCGAACTATATATCCAAGATCAATTTCTTCGGACTTGACCTTCTTATCTCCATTACAAGGTTACAGTTTACTGAGAACTACACACCCGAAAAATCACTATTGTTTCCGGAGCAAGACTAACACTTCCTCACAGGTGATTTTCTCCCGTAGATATCTCCCCGTTCTCCCTCTCGACTATTCTTGAAAACCTTATCATTGTAATGCTCCTCGCCTTAATTCGTTGATTGGCCTTATATCATCCCGACTTATAACGGTACTTTAAACTGTAAAGATCAGAATAAATCAAACTCGTCAATTCTTACACAACCCATAGGATATTGATTCAACGAGCTATTACTAAACGACAAATACTCTAGAAAGAAATAGACATACAACTGAAGCTGATATCTCACAAATACTTCAGCATTTACACGGTAAACTCGTGGAACTCTTCTCTATTCAATAGTAAAGTAAAACTTAGTGTATGATCAGGGATGGGTGAGAGAGAGAATCTGTTCGCAGTCGCCTAGTCACTCCATGCTGTTGTAGGGGTTCCTGCTTGGATACATGAGGATCTGCACAATCCAACCTTGTCGGGGCTGATCGCTTTGGTCAAATCAGATGCCAGGTTTACATGGGTCTGAATCTTCTGCATGTTCTTACTACCTTCCTCCACCACCTCTCGCACAAAAGTGCGTCGTCCGGGAATGAATTTCTGGATTCCTTGCGATATGCCGTGTATGCGAAGTCGACTATTAGAGGATAGAGAGGTCTTCTCCTGCTTTCGCCCGAATTCCTCCACTAACCTTTGTATCGAGACTATTCCTTGCATGCTTGGATATCCGCCTTATATTCTGCTCATGCTGTCGGTAGATCTGACCATCTTAGAGCTCCACTTGCAATAGTCAACACACAAGCGAGAGAGTACACGCTTTGAATACATCCCCGGTAGAATCTGAATCAACCTAGCCTCAAAAATTGATCCGGTCCTCCATAACATTTTGCAACATATGAGCTTGCTTCTGTGTATCTCAGAACCATTATCATATATTCCTTTGCTCTCCCCGCTAGGAATCGCCCTAACCTGACTGACCACTCCGAATCTTGTGCAGTGTTTGACTCAGTGCGTATCATGGCAATCATTAATCTTTACGCCATACATGCATATTGCACTCAAGACATCCCCTTCAAAGTGGAATACCACCTATGATGTGACATCCCTGGACTCCATCAGCATATCCCAGAACGCCACATGGAATTGGGATCCAACTTTGTTTCACATGTGTGTGATTTCCTCCCGGAAGGAGAAATCGCCTGAACCAATTGTGGCCTTTACGGATGGCTTCATATTTCCAGGCTGGGTAAATTGTCGTCACTTGCCTTATTCTCATGCAAGTAAACGCATACCCTGTGTGGCTTGTCCTTTGGATAAACGCCATGCTGAGATTTGTTGAAGCTCGAACATTCCATGTTCTTTCCTTTTGTTTGAGCTTATTGCTCCGGATTCATGTCGCGCTACTACTCTGGACACATGGAAAAATCATTTCAGTCTGTCTACAAGGACCTCCAGTCGAATTTACAGCGGAGATTGACAGAGTATTAGCGTGAAGATACTGACAGTCACATAAGGAAGAGGTGAAACAAAGATTATGTATCTCGTAGATATGACTCGAAGGACGAGACGTGAAGACGAATGTGCAGCAAGGGCGACCTGTGAAGACCATCACAGAACTGATGATGCGCTGTGTGTGGTTTTTGGTAGTGAATTGATCTGAAACTTCATTCTTCGTCAGATTAGTCTGACCGGTGGAAGTAGATTATGCATCGATGCATGCAGGGAATCTTCTTTGCCACAATTGCCGTCAAATGGATATAGAGGATCACTCAAATTCCTGAAATTTCTGGGTTGCTGGCTGAAAACGACACTTTCCTCGGAGGATTCCTGAAAATTGGGTTTTTACACTATGAATGCAACTAATATCATGTATGCTTCGCCTGTTCTGTAGGAATGAGAAGCTCCAACTTTTTTTTATCCTCCATCGCCAGCCCTCTTGGGTCTGGTATCTTTGTTTCATGTGTACTACTCGGCGTCCGATACGGTGCCGCAAGAAAGGAATTCCCACGGATATACGTTTTATATGGGTCTTTTCCATGTTCAGTAGCAATTTGAGTTACGGTTACCATTTTTTTGACTGTTACGGTTCCCTACGATCCACATAAAGATCTCGTGTGACATGCGTGGAAGTGCTTGCCATTCTTCAGCATTCCAGTGACCAAAAGATCTTTTCCGAGATCCAACATTTTCAGACTTCATTGGGCAGTACTGTGTTTAGGAGTTCTGTACTGAGCATCAGGCATATCCCGCTACAAAGATATTGCGATCACTCGAATGCTACGTTAGGTGAGTCCCTCCGAAACCTGCTGGGTTGCTCCACGAGATGGATCGTCGGCGTTTGCTGCGAGGATCACTTGTTGAAAAGATGTATTCGATTCATGTCTGCTTGAGTCATTCTCATCATTGCATTCCGAGACAGGAATTGAATGGAGGTGGAAATTCCATCCTCCGTAAGTAATCAGGTGACAGCCAAGGTCGACTCTCTCATGAACCTCGTTGTGTCGTATGTATCTGCATCTTACCTCAGGACATGTCAAAAGCAGCTTGGTATGCTGCTCTATGGAAAGGCGATTGCCTCGAGCTCGAAAGGCTCTTGGATAGCATCCATGGGCACGTTTTGGTTCGGACGTATCCCGATGAGGCCGAAGCACAAACCGTCGGATGGAACTGGAAAGGATGCAATGTCCTGCACGTGGCCGTCAAGCAGGGCTCGGAGGCTTTGGTGACGAAAATCCTCGGCTTCTTCAACGACGGAGAAACGCCACCAGTCCTCGAGGAGAACCAGCCTCGTACTCCTCATGTATCCTCAACAGACGGCAAACTCCCTTCGGAGATCCTGAAGGATTTGATCCTCGCATTCGATGGCAACTGCAGGCTCGACGCCGTCGCCATAGCCGTGCTCAATGGAAACGAGAGAATACTCAGGACTCTGGCAGTCGCTCTCGTTCGCAAATGTCGATCGAATCCGTATAAAATCCCGGAAGCTCTCGGGCCTCCCCCTCCGATACTCAGGGGCCGAAGCCTGGATAGAATAAGAGAGATCACGGCATCCGTCTTACGCGAGCTGGGCCAAAGTCATCACGCGGTGACTGCGCTCTTCCAGCGAAGCCACGAGTTCAGCTTTTTACCGATGGAAGTGTTTCTCTTCCACGCCTTGTGCGCTTGCAGCGAGCGGAACACAGAATCTGAGCTGCTGCACATGGTGAGGAATTGCAAGCAGAAGCTTCTGTTGAAGGTTTTTCAGCTGGGTCGAGCCGATGAGGTCCAACGCTTGTTCGATCTGGAGGACGGCAGAGGGAGGACTCCCCTCCACGTCGCCGTGGATCACGACGCGATCAAGGAATTCTTCAGCCTCAAAGAGTACTTCCAAGAAGCGTTCTGGAGACACATTGTGAACAGACGAGACGCAGGAGGGAGGACGCCATTGCACAGAACTGCCTCCTCGATAGAACCCCCGAAAGACTTGACGCTTCTGGTAAAAGACGAGCAGACGGACAAGGCGCTCACCTTCGAGGGGAAGGATCTCAAGTTCATCGTCGACGTCACGAAGGTTTCCGTGAGAAATGGCTTCAGCAAGGCGACGTTCGAGGGAGCCTTGGCCAGCCACATCGCGTGCTACAATCCGCGCGGTGCGAAGATTATGAAGATTATGAAGAAATTTCGCCGCGCAGAATCGAGATCCAGCAACACCTACAAACGTCGCACGGGGGACGACCGACCAGATTTTGACTCCGCTGGAACTGGCCGCCAGCGTGGGGAACACGTCCATCGTTCGGCTCTTCGAGGTACACTCGAGCTTCCACAATCCTTTCAATGTTGCAACTCGCAACTGTCTCTCGAGCAGACTCGGTCCGATTCCGATGCTGCGATCATGTCTCTGCCTCGGGCGGTGCCCTGACGATGCATGATGGTGTGCCATTGACCAGATGCAGGCATGGGAGCCCTTGGAGGAGGACTCTCTCTGCATCGCTGCAGCAACAGGGAACTCGCAGGCCCTGGAACACATTATCTCGACACAACAATTCCGGAACAGTAAAGCCATGTATGCTGCCATCGGCAGCGATGAGAAGGTCGAGAAGAAGATCGCGTCCACTGGCAAGTCGTTGCTGGATGTTGTGAATTTTCGAGACGGGTGGTGCAAGATGGAAGAGAAGTGGCAGATTCTGAGCGACAACAAGGCCAGGGCCGACCGACGCGAGCGCCAAGCATGCGTCAATCTTCTTCTCCAAGCAGGACTGAGCACGCACCCGGACGTGCTGGGGCGCTACCCGACCCCCGGACCGAGCTGCAGCGCGGAGTTCTGCTCGTGGTGGTCGGAGCGAACGGAGCGAGAAGTTCAGGACACCAGAATGAGCCTGACCACTGCGACCAACGCCATCTCGGTGACTGCAGCTCTGGTGGCGACGACGGCGTTCATCGGGCCTCTGCAGCCGCCAAAGGGCTACAATGAAAACTACGCGCAAATCCATACGGCGAACGTCAGGATCTACCTCTTTTGCGACACGCTTGCATTTTACCTGGCTCTGTCGGCCATTGTGCTGGCTATGATCCCCTCCCTCCCCATGTGCAGCGAGTGGGTGAAGATCCATGAAAGGCGCACTCGGAAGACTGTGGTTTACGCTGTGCTCCTGCTTATCTGCTCCGTCTTCTACATCCTCGTCGCCTTTGCCTGTGCCTCTGTCGCCATCATCCCCAAGGACCATTTCTGGGGTCATGCAATTCTGACCCTCAGTACTGCGACGTTGGGAGCAGGCGTCTTCTATCTGACCATGCGCGCTTTCTACAAACGTCTTAAAGATCTGTTCCTGGATCTCATCAGCCCTGACGGTAATCAATCCGAGACGAAATTGTCCCATCTCATTAAGTCCCAATACGATTATCTCAAAGAGTACAGTTCTAGCAGGTAATGCAGCACATGACACTTGAGGCGATCCAAACGTGCACTGAATTTGTATATACAAAGCGGAGAAAAGTGGTTCGTCTGTCGAGAATATGCAGACATCAATTTCAGATTACATGGACGCTGATCAGGATCAGAGTCCGCCGATCTCTAGTTCCTCTTGGCACCTTCACAGACTGCCTGAGTAGGAACTAAATATCGGTTGTAAAGGCTAGTTCTAGAGGTCTGGCGAGTGTTGGAGAGAGAACATGATAGCAGATGAGCGACATCTCCGAATATGGATTTCGATGATGTAAATGTTCTAGTTCAGTCGAATGTCGACTCATGAAAGCACTGGGGGAGCCGAGTTCAGCTGCTGCTTTGGCGAAATTGATATTCAACCAGGATAACGACTCATCATGAATGGGGCTGGGTGATAACCTGTCAGTCGATAATGGCTGGTATACTCATGCAAGTGATCATGTCAGGAATCCATAGTGGTCTCTTGAGGAGACCAATTATACCTGAGAAGAGAAGAGCGGATATATCATTAGTTACTGAGTACATTCTGTCTTTTAATCTGCACCTGCTGTATCGTTCTTACATTTTATCCACAGTGAATCCCATGTTTCATAGATCATTACAAACTATGAACTTGATGCAATACTTGTTTGTCGATGAGTTGATGCATTTTGGTCTACGTCTATTATAATCTCATGATTGCAGAGTTGGAAATATGTGTAGAGTTTGAGCTTCCACGATGGTCCACTCTCCAGCGTGGAAAATCTCTAAATGGTCTGCACTTCAAATCCATGAATACATATTCAGAGTCAAGATTAGATATTGGCTCAAGTTCTTAATATTATCCCGTCCTGTCAGTACTAAAAAAAATATGAGAAACTACTTATCCCGTTGGAAAAGTCAGACAGAGGTACCGTTAAGCTTTAGAAGTGATCAGTATAGTACACCCTACGTAAGGAGTGGTGAAAATCTTATGCGTTGATGTTTTGGAACGTTTAGTTGAATACGTAGAGTGTCATAGACTATGGTACGTAGAACCATAGAGTGATGGTGATATGTAAGAAGTCAGAGAGAACAACGATCCGGCAGGTTCAATTCAGCCTGCGTTTGCTACAAACCACGAAGTTAAATCGGATGGCCTGGTTATGTCAAGTTTGCACAGTGGAAAAGCCTCGTACCCTTGCACATACTATTCTCCAGAAGAGGGTACTTTCCTGCATCTAAAATATTGATGTACATCAAACACTCGCCTCCATCCTGAAGAAGGTAATTTCATGCGCCTCCCTCAATTCTCTTGAAGACCGTAATAGTTCTGGAAGATTGAAGAGAATCATCGGTGTATGTAATTTTTTCCAGATAAGAAGATTTAGCCTTGGAATGCAATCAGGATTCGACATCGGTCCAGCATGTCTTCCAATCGTCTTGTTCACATAGAATCAGAATCTAAAACATGAATGAAACAAGCGGACAAATTGCAAGCGTTTCATGGAATATGAAGTCCATAAGGAAGAATAAAATATGTGTGGGCTGGCGTATACCCGTTGTGTATACGTGGACTGAAAACCACCCTAAAACAACCCTCATTCATTGAATATACTAGTTTGAAGAAACGACATAAGTCTGCTTGAAATCGTAGCATGGATATAAAAATGAGACGTGAAATCCGCATAGTCAGTTGTTCATTTGCTACCAGTAAAAACTTGGTTCACCAATCGTGGAGGTTCTCAGGGGTTTGGAATTGGATTTCCAGAAGGGATTCGGTTCAGCTCTTCATGCGAGGTGTAAAATTAAACTTCTTAAGAAGTAAAATTATGTTGTATTTTCATCAACAGAGAAGTATGTAAATAACAAATTTATTCATAAAATAGAGTGCTTTCTCAAGATATTTGCACCGAATTGCAGGTTGATCAATCTGAATCTTGTTGTTGTTGTTAAAGCCGACTACCAATTACTAGAACTTTGACTTCAGTCAGCATACCCATATTGTTATCAGTCATAAATAGTATTAACATCACGATCTGATGTTAATCAACATCATATCTTCACGAACGTCCACGTTGAAAACGAATTACAACGTGGTAGTCTTTAGGAGCAGACCACCACGTTCTAACTAACTCGTGTGATCCCACCAACCCGAAATGTCTCTGCCTGACTTGTTGTAATAACCCACCAAAGGCTAAAACTGCAGTATGGTGGTAAAAAGATCGAACCCACAGGGACAGAGGCAACACACAGAGTAAAAGTGTCACGTTTAACAGACTTTTGTAGAGTTTGAATTCTAGGCGACTGTCACTCCCAGAAATACTGCAGTGCTCGACTCGGAGGCTCGACTCGGAGGAGGATCTCGACTCGGAGGATGCTCGGAGGATGCACGGTACAGCGTGGTCACTCAACACACACACACACACACCTGAAACTGGCAAAAAGCACAACTCGGAGGTCGGTCAGGACCTCCGCTTCGGATTTCAGGAGGAAAGTGTCTCAAAAGTTCACTCAGAGGTTCTGCAGGTAGTGACTCCCACTCCGGCTTTTACTGCCCTTCCGCCAGGAACTAGCGTAGGGTACCCGGACTGGACTTCCCACTTCGGAACGAAGCCTCTTCATACGCCGTGGACGTCACCCTCGACTCTCACACCAAACGCAGGGAGTGCAGACCCGACTGAGAACTTAACTGAGACACGATCCAGTAACACACACACAACCTGAATTACAAACCAAGGTTTACACGAAGTAATAAAACTTCACATTGGCATTCAGGGGAAACTTCCCGTAGGAGTACAATCAGGATATGTCACTCGAAGGAGTAAGGGGGAACTGTTCAAGTCTCTAACTCGCAGCCGGCTCTGAGCATCAGAAATCACCCGCAGGTGCAGATCCGCACTACTCAAGTCTCTAACCAGGTGCTAGCTCTGAACATTCAGCCGAAGGCCTTCAACTACAACATACGGTAACTTCGCTATGCTGCAGCTTCTCTACGTGGTGCCAGGACCAAAATGCACAAACACGTCATGAAAGTGAGTTCCTGATCTGCACTTCCGAAACTGGAAGAGTCAAAAGTCAAAACGCCTTGAACTACTTTATACCTTCTAAGGTCCTAACTAACACTACGCTACCTGCTAGGGTGCGAGCCGCAACAGATCCTACACCTGAGGAGTCGGCGGCTACCTTTCCCCTCTAACTTACAACCTAAATCTAACCCTAACCCTAAATCTGAATCCTAAGCCTACTGTACAGAGCCGCCAGCGTCTTTACATCCGAGATCTGAGGCTGAATATTTGCAGGCATGCGTGGCCGACTGAGATCAACGGCCCCACCAAATTTCAGATCCATCCGACCGTCCATCGCAAAGATATGGACTCCGCAAGATCTCTGAACCGCATCCGGTTTGCCGACCTCGAGTTCGCCGACTCCGAGTTTGCCGACTTGAAGTTCGCCGACCTCGAGTTCACCGACCTCAAGTTCGCCGAAGGCGTTGACCGCCGAAGACGCACTTCCGCACCTTTGCCTATTTGTAACAGTCACTCCCGACACCCATAACTCACAGATCCTTGATCCGTTTCAAGAGTTCTTGGGCTCGTTGGAACGAGCGCGTCGAGCTCTTTCTAACGAGACCCTAACTGAGTCAAACCGTTACGAGTTGAAAGAGTTATGCCGGTTTTATCCTTCGCCAAAAGCACACTGTCGAAGGCTTGTTATCTGTTATCGCCGAAGGCGCCCGCACGATGTTTCGCCGACTCCGAGTTCTCTGACCTCAAGTTTGCCGACTCCGAGTTTGCTGACTTGAAGTTCTTTGACCTCGAGTTCGCCGACCTCAAGTTTTCCGACCTCGAGTTTGCTGACTTGAAGTTCTTTGACCTCGAGTTCGCCGACCTCAAGTTTGCCGACTCCGAGTTTGCTGACTTGAAGTTCTTTGACCTCGAGTTCGCCGACCTTAAGTTTTCCGACCTCGAGTTTGCTGACTTGAAGTTCGCCGACCTCGAGTTCGCCGACCTCAAGTTCTCCGACCTCGAGTTTGCTGACTTGAAGTTCGCCGACCTCGAGTTCGCCGACCTCGAGTTTTCCGACCTCGAGTTCTCCGACCTCGAGTTTGCTGACTTGAAGTTCGCCGACCTCGAGTTCGCCGACCTCAAGTTCTCCGACCTCGAGTTCTCCGACCTCGAGTTCGCCGACTTGAAGTTGACCCGAAAACGTCCGTCGCCGAAGGCGAACATCTAGGGCCGAAGGTGGATATTCTGCTGACGACGAACTCCTTCCGCCTATCCGTAGGCGTTCTCCTTCGCATCTTCCGACAGTCACAACTCCCTGAGTCCTCATCCGTTCCAAGCGTTCTTGGGCTTGTTAGAACTAGCGCGTCAAGCCCTTTTCAACGAGACCCTAAGTAACTCAAGGCGTTAAGAATTGAGGAAGTTATGAGTGATCTACCGCCGAAGGTGCTCGAAGCGAGTCCTGTAGAGTGAACCGCCCGTTCCATTCCAAGCGTTCCACTGTGGCCTAAGCCCAAAACCCCTCGACTGTCATTGATCCTCTTTTTACTCTGGCTTTGCGTACCGATTACTATTTACAGCTGCTACCACGGTACTTACTAATCAAAAATGTTCTAATTCCGACGAAAAACAAAAAGTGGGTTACCACACTTGTAGATATGTACAAGTAGAAAGTTGTATGAATCTAATGAATTAGACAAGTTTCGTCAAATTTCAAGGACTCGGAAAACAGAATTTTTTTTCTTTTCAGAAATCACGTTATCAAACTGCCACATTTTCACAAAGCGACTAATATTAAAAACTTGTTGTGCTTTGTGTTATCACACTTCCATCCTCCATAGTTTTATGCATCTCGTCAACAGATGATATGGAGAACCCAAGCTCCTCAGTGGACTTGTGGATGCCTGATCTTACTCTCGATCGACACAGGGCTGACGAGTGAGGGTTGGAAACTCCAGACTGGACGTCTATGACAACTCATCAAGCTGTCATCAACCTCTTTTACAATCGTCCAGTTGCCCACCCACGTCCAAGAATTTTCGACAGCATCGTAGCGCAACATCGGATGAGACATATCTGAATTGCATCGGTCAGAAGTTCTGACCGAATTACGTTCTCTGTACCCAATCTTGAGAAAATAGATTACTTCGTCCCCGCTCCCACGCTTTACTTGAGGCTTACATTTGTTTTTCGTCTTGTACGCTTGTTTATGTCTTGTTGTAAGGGAGCGAGTACATCAACCACCGAGTGCATGGGCACCGCCTTCATCTCTCGGAGGTAAATGTCACCGTCGATAAGCTATGGTTGCACCTGTTCGGCTGGGTATTCCACAATCTCGTAGAAACAAAGCTCCTTACCTGATGATCCATCTCGATTATCTCGTCCAACCAGCAGGACTTCGCCTTTGTCCTCCATACATCTCGAAATGATCTTCTCCATACCGTATTGCCCAGACAGATACCAATAGTCGAGCTTCACATCGTAAGTAAACAGCATGTCCAGATGAGAAAATTCAGATTCACTCACCATCCAGTAAAACCTTCCCTTCCCTCCTTTGTCACCCATTGAGCCCTGTATTTTAATCGATTGGGATCCATATTTATTCCTTGATTTTCACTCATTTCCAGCGACAAGTCGCTTGAGTAGGACAATTTTCTACTGATTCGCCCTGATCGGAATTTGGAGTCGTAGATGTAAGTTTGCCTCCGTTTTCCGAGCAAGGGGGATCCAAAAATAAGAAAGTGTAGGACCTTGTTTTGAGATCTACATCAATTCCACACCACATATGTCCAACCTCAGGGATGGCGAGGGAACGTGAGCCACTGGCGAACGAAGTCGGCAATCTGAGGAATTGTCGTGTCCAAGGGTTGGAGACGATGAATGTTGGGAATTCCATTTGACAGTAGTCGTCCAGTGGGGGTTTGACAAGAAAGACAAGCAGGCCCCCACCTGATGCGACCAGCTCATATTCCTCATCTTCTCCAAATTCGAGATGGCACGGCACCCAGCAACGAGTGCTGGTGTCTGAGAGACTGAGAGCTCCATGCCCCATATACAGCGGAACCAGCTTCCCAGGTTTCAGGCAAAGCGAGATGGAGGATTCCCATGACATGCATAGATCGTTCCACTCTCTGCACACGCAACGGAACCTTCTCAGGCTCTGGAGCGGGAGCTTGCGCAGGACAATCAACAGAACGTCGCCCGGTAACGACTTCCTCATGGAATCTGAAATCGGTTCTCCTGGCTCCGACGAGCTCGCCTTCTCATCGCTGTCCGATTCCATAGTCGCCTCCATCCCTCCTTCCTCGACAACCAGTTCTAGTCCGTCCCCATTCAAAGATCAAATCTGCGAAATCCTCCGAGGAACTTGCTCGGAGGACTTAAAAAGCTTTTCAGCTGAAGCGTGTGCGACAGCGTTTTTCGCGATCACATGACATGGCCCTCAGGATTGAAGGTCTGTGAATGGTGTTGCCGAATGCACCACCCAAATGGGCTCGGGGACTGACAAGTTTCTTCATTCCGCTCACTGGGTTGTCTCACGCTCCGTTGCCGCGGAACGAGAAAACCAGAGTCTGAGATTCGTTCAGAATTCGTGGCCAGTTGAGAGGGTCCCGCACTGCCATGGAATGGACACGAAGCTCATGTGGATGCCACGGTAGAGACATAAGTTTCCCGAGCTGGTGAGCTAGCGGTCGAATCGAACAAGCTCACCAGTTCAAATCCGAGTACCAGAGCCCAAAGATCTGCTCGGCATCCCAGAGGAATTGTGCGCTGGAGATCGGTTTGTAACGAGCGTCCAATTTTCTAGAGTTTGTGCGCACAGACGCCAGCATTCACTCCGGTGCCGACTCTTCAGAGCGGGCTGGACCTCGTGTGGCAGCTCTGGCTGCAAGGAGCCTGCCTGATTAGATGCCTTGCATCAAAATCATGAACACGAGTATGAAGTAAAAGGTTCATATTGGGATTGCCAGGTTTTTCAAGACGGAATGATCCGATCTACTGTTATTCCCACCCACGTCGCATTCCGCCTCATCCCGCAACGTAGTCCTAGCTTCGAAAGCAAAATCGGAGACTCTGTGGAGCTTAAGGGAGCGTGCTGACGAGTGTGTGTGTTGTGCTACGAGTTTTTGACGCACGACTGAATTTCGTATCTAAATATCGAAATCGAGAAGAACTCGGAAGCTAACGACCGACCTCTCAGCGAGTTTTCGTATTGTGTCCTGGTAATCATGTGCTTATTCTGGCCCAATCCACAGCCCCTCACAAGCTCCATGTCTATCACAAGCTCCATGCACCAGGACGGAAGTGCGCCTGACCCCATCGTGCAAGTTCGCCATAATGGAAACTGCGGTTCAGTGGCCGTCGTAGTATCTGAGGACTATCTTCAGGACTGGCGCTTTTTACCTTTGCAGGGTGCAGATTTTTCAGAGGGACGATCACGATGATTCCAGTTCCGATCGTGCAGTGTAATAAACGATTGTGTTCAGACTCCGCTCGAATCATGAACCATCCGAAGCTGAGCTCGATGAACCTGCAAGAGGAGGTGGCGGATCTGGTTCGGCATTCGTTCATCTCGAAGGTGTCTTCACATTCCAGCCATGGACGTGAAGAACTGGGACAAAGAGGGACGTCAATGGAGATCCATGTACTCGACTCCTTTGATCAGTGCCAGGCTCAAGGTGACTCGCCTGCTGAAAGAGGCGGAGAGCTACCTTCTGGATGAACCTCGAGATGGCGAGAGCTTCAGTGAGCCATTCTTCGTTCTTACAACCGACACAGAGATCTCGGCCGTAAAATCATAATGTATGGACAGCTTGTAATTGTAATTTTTAACTATATGACGTGTAAAACAACAACTACCAAAGGCTAAAACTCTATGCGAGATTCGTTCAAAATTCGCTCTGTCAGAATTCGAAAATCACGTCATTTTGCCTCTATATGTAGCTCAAAGCTGAGTGGGCCCTAATCTGAGATACGGTAGAAACAGAAGTAGCCCGTCTTCCCAATCTCTTGGCCAGAAGACAGCTTGATCAACAACTGTTACAGCATACTCTTCTGACACACGTCTCCAAATAGTGCATGTTTCTGTTTCTAGAATAGTACATATTATATTGAAATTTAACAAAGAATGATATTGTTCTCTGGCACCGCGAAATTGACTGGAAAAAAAGATAAGTCAGGAGGACGGCAGATTCTTTCTACGGCTGAAGGATTCGCATCGAATAATAATTTGCATGGCGTGCGAGTCTCAGACAAGCAGAGTCACTGTGGATCTGGGTTTGAAAAGTCAATAGGATCCTCGAAATCGTGGCATAAATAGAGATATGAAATTGAGTCATTTACGTTCCAACCTGCTTGTAATATGTTTAGTTTACAGATCTCACCACTAATATGCTGTATTAATAGCATAGTAGGAATTACAACAAAAAGACATCAACCAATCATCCGTAGGATTTAAGACCTAATAGGTGAAGTGTTTTCAAGTATATTAGCTGAAATGTGGTTGCATTAGGTAGTTTGATGATAATTAACATTATTCGTGGCATTTGATAAGATTTAAAGTTATTCTTTTACAAGAGTAAAAAGAAACTAATTTTCCGACAACAGTACAACCTTAATTATGATCTTAAACAACATGGCTCTCACGAAAAATGGGAGTGGAAGATCATCATAATAGTCATCACAAATTGTGATGACTATTGTTACAAGATTATCAAGTCAAAGACAAGGTGAAAGTTTTGAGTTTGGACAAGAATCCGAGATAACTATTTTCAACCATTAACACTAGAAAGATTTCCGAGAACAAGTTGTGAATATAATCAAATCATAGTTGAAAAATTTAGTTTTGAAGCAAGTTGATATATATAACAATATTTATTGTTGTTTGATGCTTTTGAGCTATCTCTTTCATCACAACAAATCTAAAAAATGCAGTATTTATACTTGAAGTGGATGATTTCTAAATAAAATTATGATTGAAACATGTCAGATCAGATTGATGGATATAAAGTTTGGATTAGTAATGTTCAACCCTTTGAAAGATACATAAATAATAAGAAGTTTGTTTTCCGTATTGAATTTACTTCTTATTATTAATTGATCATTTTTTTTACGATAATTTGATAAAAAATTATTCTTTAGAATAAACTTTTAAAGTCTTGTTGACTGATGACTAAAAGCAAAAGAAGATGATATATTTACTATATTTTTTATTCGCTACAATATTAACAATGATATGTGAATGGTTATGCATTGATCACAAAAATAAAATTACTTTGAATTTGAGATTAAAGTTCAAATATAATAATGAATAAATTGAAAGACAAATATAGAAGAGATGTGTTGGAATTGTGTGAACATTCTCAACTTAAAAAAATATTGTTATGAGAATATTAAATTTATTGATACTTTTTAAACCAATGTAGAACAAGATTTTGATATTTAGGAGAAGTTTTTAAAATAAAAAAAGTACTATATATCCAAAGATTTGATCTATGCAATAATTTTTTTTTTCAAATTCATGATTTATTTGTTAGAATTTATTTCTTTTTCACTAAATACAGAATTTATATAGAATATATATATATATATTTAATTCCAAGCTAGTACTTTAAAATTTTATTATAGCTGATCAAAGGTTTTAAATATTTGATTTTATACATGTGATAAGTACAGGATTATAATTTATAAATCATATTTTCATATATGAGTTCAATAAAAAATTATGCAAAGAAAATATCGCATCAAAAAATCAATATTTGTTGATATTATATTGAAAATACATTCACACATTCATCATTATAACTTTAGTTATAAAAGGTTTTTTTGAAATATGTATCTAAAAGATTAAGTATGAAATTTTTTTGGCCGATTTTGAAAATATATATGAAAGATCTAATTTCATAATGAAAATTTAAATTTACATTCAAAAAAATTTAAAAAGTATTAAAAAAATATTCTTGAAAAAATTTATATGTTCATTTTATTATTTTATTTCAAAAAAATAATTTTGAATCAATTGCAATACATGTTCTCTCGCCAAATTTAGGTGTTTGTTAAACAGTCTTACATACGCTTGAATATCTAATTGGATGCTACAATGCAAGATATTTTAAGAATTACAGAATTTGATATTGAGTTTGAAATAAAAATTACAAATTTGTTTTAAAAAAATCATTTTTTGATCAAGTTAACCATGAGGCACTTATCGGGAAACTTGAAACTTTCTCACAAATGAGAAGACAAATAACACCGTGGCTGAAAGCAGAAATATTAGACCGGGGTGAATACCCAGAATTCAATACTTGAAAGTAAATTTCAATAATCTTTCATTTGATAACGTTTGCTGCTTAAAGAATACGATTTTCTTTGTTCAAAATCTTTAATTTTCATCAACATATTAAAAGAAGCAGTGTTTAATTTAATTGAATTACATTTTTTTTAAAAGGAGGTTTTCATGTTTGATAGATGCAGTATCCTAGCTAAATTCTATTTATTTTATTGTATTAATGTGGAATTCATGAATGATCAATTGTCAATAATGAAAATTTTGAGCTTTCATAATTTGAAAAATAATAATCTAATTTCTATTACGATATGGGATTAAATGTAGTAATTGATGATCTTAATTTTTTCCCCATGATGAAAGCAAACATGATGATGTTTTTGACTACGTGAATAATATTATATTTTAAATTGAAGTAGATTATTCTCAATAAATACATGTTACTTTTTCTTTATGAAAAAAAAGGCGAGAATTAAAATCTTATATGAAGCAAAAAAACAAACTTTTTGTGATGAATTACACCTAAGCACTTAAAATACCATCTTCTTTGATGTCTAACAAAATCTGACACATATCAACCTCTCATTAAGATATTGTTGATCTTTGTTGATTTTAATTGTTCATATATATTCTGTCCCATCTTTGGTTTTTAAAGACAAGCAAGTTTATTTATCACATAGAGAAGTTAAGTCAAATTTAAACTATTTCTAAATCAGCTTTTCCTATGAAAACTCCAAATCTGAATTTTCTTTTTTTTCCATTTTTCTTCTTTCAGAAAAATGGAAAAAAATATATTTAATTCACCTTAGCCAAAGAAGTTTATGCTTATCAATTATTATCATCAAAAATATATAAAAAATAATTTTTAAAATCTTGTAAAATTTCCACTTATTTTTTGTAAAGTGATTTCTGTATAGTAGAAATTGCATTTGATCTATACTACAAAATTAGTCAATGATACAAAATATATTTTCCAGATTAATCTTCTTTTTTTCTAATGTTGACACTACATATTAATGTTTCAATAGATGAAACCACAAGTGCATTGGAATATATTTCTACAAGTTTATCATTACCTCGTTGTTCACTATTGATCTATATGATACTTCACTTCTTCTTTAAATGTTTTTTTTTTTTTTTAAATGCTCGGATGGGGTTCAAGTAAAACCCATAAACCCAAGTTCGGGTCGTACTTGATACGACCCGAACCCGTACTTGATACGGGTTCGCGTAGAGGAATGTACTCGACCCAGAACCCAAAAATCAATATATCAACGTCCGATAAGAGCTCAGCAGCAAGCCCAGCTGTTCCGTCATCGTCTGCTTCCACTCAGTCTCGCGAAACTCTCGTGGTCCTGCTCTCTTCTATTGCACTCCTCCTTGTCCCGCTTGCTGTGCACCTCGCTCAAAACTGCGAATTATTGCTTCATCCAGCTATAAAACCACTTCACGCATCTGACTATCGCTTCATCGTGATTTGACACAGCTTAGGTTGGTTACATGAAACGAGTTAAAAATTGCTTAAGATATTCAAACAATCTGCTAAGCTCGCGCCGGCCATTACTATCTCAGTGACGATACTCAGAGCAAATCTGCGGGTCTTGGTTTCAGGCTAGGAAGAAGGATCGTCAATGCTTTACTAAGTCAATTGAATTGTAAAACTTTTAATGTTATTGACTCCATTACATTTGGAATCTTGAATTGTTACCTGACTCAACAGAATTTGCTCAGTCGGCATTGTTGACCTCTTGATTGGAAAAGGTTCTGCTCCTTGGAGACTAGCTTGGCAACGGAGGAAAGGTGTGATCATCATATACTAAAATACGCAGGGAGGCCAGTTCAATTCGCTGCATTCAATGTGTTACGTCCAACATTTCCATGATCGAGTCTGCAAGACAAAAATTCTCAAATTGCTCCATGATCATGTTGAAATGCTGGAGAGGTCAAAGGATACCATCGGACGGCAAAGGAAGACAATATCTTGTTTGTTCTCGGCTGGGATCCAGTTGATCCGATTCAATGGACCTGGATGAAGGTAGACTCCCACCTACTTTGACGTTGAGGGCATAACCAGGCGTAGATTTCACCTTTTATTATTGCACTATGCATGCATCAAAAGGTATGAGTACACGGTTTTGCTACTGGTCCGAATCTCATGGCAGTGGGGCCGACTGCTTTGGAATGAACTATTCATGCACTATTGGAGTTGTTATTTAGTACTGGCCGAGTTCGATGCGAGTTTCTAAAGAAGGATCATGGAATCGAGGAGAACCAGCTTATCGAGGATCATGGGCACAAAGCCTTGCAGTGAGGAGCAACTAAGTCCGGGTGATGTGAAGGAATTTCCAATTTGCCAGCAGCCCAGAACAAAGGGCTACAGGCAATATACAAAGGAAACTTGGTGAAAGAACTTTGTAAGGTAATAACAAACGAGAGACTTAAAGTATCAATCGTTGCAAAAGCTCGTATATTCTCTATCCGCGACTGCTGAAAGGTCAGTTCCCTTGTTCGGTGACATGTAAGATCTGGGCCCAAGTGCCCAAAGTATGGTCCTAGGCTCGCCTGGGACCATACTTTGGGCGTCTAGATGGAGATGTTGTAAGTATCGCCGAATATGATGCAACAGCTTCATGGTGTTCATTCCGGAAGAAGCGAAACTCGTATCCAAAAATGTCAGTGTGCTGTTCGGGTAACGAGAGGCCGATTCTAGGATACAAGTAGCGTGTTGTACTTGTGAAATCAGCATTGGTATCTCAATGAAAGCTCCAAGGGTTATATAAAGATTTTTGATCTTGACTGTGTTAACTCTAACCGATTAGCGGCTGAGGATGATATTTCCAGACTCGATATGACACCAGTGTGCCACCACTCGGCTGATATGTTGAGAATGAAGAATGGTGCCATATGGGTCTCGTTCTCAGTTGAGGCATATGGTAAAGAGTGTGGTTCACTCTCAGCTGGTGGATGCATTCATCGTCACCATTCGGGGGCCATCGTGATAGCTGTGGGAGGGACTGCTTCTCACACCATCACTGAAGATTCGGCCTCAGGATCTCCTTTCAAGGTTCTCTTCAGCTCAAGCAAACAATCAAAGGATTCCAAAGCAATATTACACCACTTTTGAAACACTACGAATGAGTCAGTTTCATACTTCATCTATCCTTTCCAGCTGAAGAAGATACTGTTTGACTGTAGTAAAAAGTATCTTCTTTTCCCCAAGTTAGCCTGTAGATTCAGAGTGTGCGTTCCATCTGAATACTCGAACGAGCTACCATGGTCGCAGATGAACTCTGGAAAGTTAGGTTTAGACTCCTCATCACCTAGTGAAGTAAACATAAATTTTCTCGAGAGCATACTGTTTCTGATGCCTTCTACATGTGAAGACTATGTATTATCACCTCATGAGCGCTGAAATGGAGGAGATACAATGTCAGGTCTTGTGACATTTATTCACCACTAGATGAAAAGCGCGAAAATTAATTAGCAGCAGAGAGTAAGTACCCAAAAGTGATGATACTTCACAATTACATGTAAAGAACACAGATGCAGAATTACAAATAAATGTGGCAGAAGAGACATATTCAAGATAGAGAATACACGAGGTCTCGTTGTTTCTGAGAATAGTTTACAGTTATTTTCGATTGACGCAGGGAGACAAGAGCCAAACAATTTGATTGGATGAAAGAAAAGAATTTACACTGAACACATTGGGAATAGGACTTTTGTCTAACTGAGAAGAAATTTAAAACTGATGGACTTGCTGTATCTCATCTTCAAAATGTGGATGTGGTAACATGCAATAACTTTAGCACAATCTTTTACTTTTTATATATTTACAAAGATCGGGTAATCATATGTTTATCTTCGTTTTTGCTTTAGTTGAGTATTATGAATCATTTTTCGTTTTTGAAGATTCGAAGACGTTTCTGAAAATAAGGTCTAGGTGATTTAAGCTGGTATCTCTGGCTGCCTGATTTATCCTCTACAAGCACATTAGATGGGTTAAAAAATAAACATGCTCATAAAGGACTAGATCTTCACCTTTTTTTTTTCAAGAGTTGATTGTGTACATTTGACTTGTATCTTATTCTTCGCCATAAACATCACCATGATTTTATAAATTATCATGTCAAAAAAATACAACATGGAGCACTGTTTAAGCATATATATGACACACATAATTGGCTCTTACTCTTACTTTCCTCTTCCTCTATACTGTTCCAAATTCCTTTCAAATCCAAAGTCGGGTCGCAATGGTGATAATACGAGCACACATTATGCACTATGCCAAATACAGACGACCACACGACAAGCATTTAGATTTCGTGCCTGGCACCCAAACGCTGGTAGCATATTTTGAAGCCACATACCCCAACCATCTTCATTAGTCAAACGCGTGACAGTGTTTGCACCAACTCGAAACATATTCTAGTTCTCTTTGCCTGGGGGCAGTTTCGATGTCGTGGTCAATGCCAAGAACAGAAAATCACGCACTTGAAGATTTACTGATTAGCTTGGCCGCGGATTAAGGGTAGAGGAATACTAACAGCCAAGAATAGAGATAGAGATCTCACCTCTTGTGACTTTGTCAAAGTAAAGTTGTTTAGTACTTGCGTCGGAACATTCCTTTCACATGGTCGATGGGCAAATTGATATCACGAGCAAGAAGGAATGCCTGGCAGGTTCGGAGCATCGACAATATATTCATACTTTCTCATGAACAGAGAATCAAGGGCCGTTTGTGCTCCTGCTGCCACGTTTGGCACCCTGGGTTTGTTCGGAACCCTAAAGTGATCGTCTGGAGGCCTCTGGTGTATTTTTATGTGAAGTTGGCTGCACGTCTGTCACGACTATACTCAAACAGGTTCTGTTCCACAGCACGAACATCTTGATCTGTCAACACCATTGCATACAAGTCCCTTGATCCGGACGATGATCCAAGACCGCTGGCCGGGCTAGGTGCAACCCTGGGCTCGGCTCAGCCTGAGGACCGCCCCGCCGCTCTCATTCCGGAATCAGCCATCAGACTCTATTTCATAGCAGGTGTTCTACTGTTCAGGAGATGGCCGAATAAGTTGAAAGCGTATGACAACAACTCCTTTTCTCGAATCCTCACAGTAGACACTGAATTCATTAGCCTGCCTGTGGCACATCTTGAGCCATAGGCTCAGGATGTGGGTTGAAATCTGCTTACGAATATCCGCTTGAAACACTCCTTTTCTGGACACGATCGAACATGTCTCCAGCTTCGGCAGGAAGAAGATGCTTCTCACACACATCTTTCATGAGAAATTCCTCATCATGGTTGTCATTCTGTGACAACTATACTGTAGAAGAGTCTTTCTTGTGAGCTCAGCATCTTTATATCTTCCAAGAGTATTGATTCTCAAACCTTGAGCAGGAACATGAGTTATTACACAAACACAAGTAGCAGCCTGTCATCAATTCAGCATGTGATTTCTGTATTCACGTTAATTCATTTTGGCTTTGCGAATTCAACAAAATCAGTGGGTCCGCCATGGACACCCGGGAAGTCAAAAGAACAAAATGTGGGCAAGATTCGAGAAAGTTCTGTAGTTTCCACTATATCACTTTGAATAACACTGTTAGACGGACTGCTCCCTTCAGTACATTGGAGTAAGTCAGCAATCAACAGTTATTACAAGACCGGGCCTTATGGACTATTATACTTCTCTGGTACTGGGAAGTGGCTCGAAGTGTGAGTTCAAAAAACAGAGAGGGCGCTGGCCTGATAGTGACCAACTCTGCAATCGAGGCAATGTCCTGTGAATAGTATTTGCTAGCCAAGGTCCCACCAAAAAAAAACTATGCAGCCTAGCATCTTCAGTGGAGTGAACTGGAGGAAGTTCAGTTTAAGCATGGAGTGAAAAATAATATGAAAAATAATTTCTAGTCGTAATTAGAATTTGTACGACTCAAAAATTTTAAGATTTGTTGATATCAAACCCTCTGATCACCTCTTTGTCTTAATCTTAATGATATAATCGTAAGCATTCAGCATTTTATCGCATGAGGAGAATTATACTCTTGAAGTACAATTTAGTTGCATCAAGATTGTTAATGAATGTATATAAAACAGCCCAAGAATGAAAGCGCCAAAATTAAAAGCAATTGATAAGCTGAAGAATTGAAGAGACCAAATCTCTAAAACAGTTGAGAATTCCTAAGAGACATGTAATACCGTAACTTTAATTGAACACTTTCTTAGTCGAAACAACTCATTAGAGCTTTTTTGTGACTTAACATATTGATTGTGCAAATTAGACTACACATCCGATAAAACGGTATTTAATCACAGTTTCAAAATTTTAATATTTAAATATACTTTAAAGAAAAGAGAAAATCAAAGACATGAAAAAAAAGTTTCCATTTCAACGATTTTTAATTCAGCAATGTGCTTTATTTTTCTTCATTTGACATGTTTGGATTCATGATATGCGCATACGAGTGCAAAAGTGGCAGTATGCCTTGTTTCGTTTCAGTAAATATATCAGATATTTGAGTTTATGTGTACGGTTACACCAGATCTTCATATGAAGTCACGAATCACTGTTATCTAGCATTTGGCATCAAATGTATGTTTTAAGTCATGTATACAGCACAGTTCCTCTTCACTTGCAAGCAAGTTGAAAAAATGTAATTTCTTGAGAGGTTTGACGTTGATCTCAAGTATCATGCTGGTTCTATCCACTTCTATATGACGCGATAAACAAGCTAGAGTGCTCGTCGCACGGACGAAATTCGATCCCAATTTCATGTTTGAGGTGTAAAGACCTCCAGACTCTGGAACAAGAACTGCGCACATGCTCACATGCTTGACAGCTGAGCTATAAGAAAAATCATATCAGCAATCTAGACCTTCCAGTATTCTTCTACTTTAATCAAAGTTCTTCAACATGTGTCTAGTAAACTCCCAAATAGCTTATAAGTTTGTTCTGAACCTACAAGTTATGCAGAGTTATGTAGACTACTGTTCCAATATTCAAAGCAAAGAAAAAATCACAATAGGCCTTGTCAACCAGGCTGACAGCGCATGTGCCACTCAGTGATCAGAATACATCCACTGCTTGAATTGATCAAATATTCCAGGAAAATGATTCTATGAAGATAAACTAAGAATTATTGGTTGTAAGCATGACTACATCAAGTGTATCATGCACATTGAATGAAGCGAACAGTATACGTGAGTCACACTGGTGTGACTCACGTATACTGTTCGCATGCACAACAAAGTCAAGATCTACTCTGATCTTCTAAGACCATATTCCAATTACGGAGGAACATGCTTGTTGTTTTCGCATGTTGTGGTACCTTGATCTCTCACACGTCTCAATGAAAATATCTCAATGAAGACGTTGTATGTTTTTTCCAATCAATATCCATCGATTTTAGGGTCTGTCATGCTGTGGGTCTTGATGCAGCTAGATTCGCAGTCTCCCAATACAACTGTACATCAAGTTCTTACACAACTCGTGTACTTCCCATCTAATATAAATACAGAATCATGTTATCAATGACATTGTGCAATCACATCGCACCCTCTTTGCCACAATTTATTTCAGATTCACGTGCAGAGAGCTTGTCCATTCAGTTCGGTCAGCAGTAAACATCAAACGCCTCTCTCCGTTGGAGTTTACAAGAGTTTTGCATTTCCGAGAGATGTGAAGTACCCTTTGCTATGTAAGAATTCGCTTGGAAGCATAATAGCTGTTGTTTTGCTCACAATTTTATTCACATTGCTTGTTGCACCCTGAGTTTGAGTAGCCTTCTGATTCCACTTCGCACGATCTCGCTACATTAGTGATGATTGCTCATGATCCATTTATGTGCAGAGATTGGAGTACTATGTGCGTCGCTGCTGTTGCACCGCGCAAGAAGTTTTATGCCCAGCAAGCACTTGCACACGAGTTGTGACACTGAGACGTGAAATTTACAAATTCTTCGGCTGAACCGGGATTTGGGATCAGGGTGCATTCTCTTACGCTTGGTTACATTTGGCCACTCAATCCAAGCAGCAAACGTTTACTTCTCTGTGAGAGTGGAGGAGAGAATGGAAGGCGCAGGTCCATCCATTGTCAGTCAAGCTGCTGAACTTACTAGCCGAAAAATGGACTACTCAGACGAGGAACCGGAGCTTCCCCGCGAGGTCGACGCCGAACTTGCAACACGGGAAATAGACTCCTCAAACGAGGATTCGGAGCTTTCCCGCCAGGTCGAGGTCGAGGAGGAGGTCGAGGACCTTATAGAGTGTTTGGAAGGAAAAGGCTTTCAACCAACGGGGCTTTCACGGCATTTCACAACCCTTTCTGAAAGGGTTCGTAAGGAATTCTTTCCGGAGCGTGCATCGCTCTCGACGATAACAGTGCGGCAAAGCCAAGTGCGCCTTCGACTGCTGGAGGCAATCGGCAACTGCAAGACCCTTGAGTATTTGGAGGTAGAAGAAATTTGTGACCATGATATATCGAAGTTGACGGATAGCGAATGGGATGTAGTTTGGAGAGGGTTCAAGTCTAGCACTGTTCTCCGAGAGATAAGCATTAAAGATATGCATTGGAATTCAGATACGGAAGTGGAGAGATTGTGTTTACAGCTTGGGGGAATTCTGAGTAGCTCTAGCGTTACACGTTTGGATATACGGTCCTGCCCATTAACTGCCAGATGTTTCCTGAATCTTGCCTCAGGACTGCGAGAAAATTCTGATTCTAATCTTAAGTATTTAGAACTATATACGGCGTGGGAGGACTTGAGTGCAGTGAAGCATGTGGCTGACATGATCAACAGTGCTATGGTAACACACTTTTTGTTTTTTTTGCAGAATTTAAACAATTTTAGAAAACTAGTACCAAAGTAGTGTTTGTAGTTAGAAAAGTGTACGTTAAATAGAGTGGATTGATGAGATCGTCACGAGGTCACAAAGAATCGCGTAGTCGGATGTACCAACGCCAATGTCTTTGTAATAACCCACTAAAGGCTAAAACTGCAATATAGTGGTAGAAAGGTCGAACCCACAGGGACAGAGTAACACACAGGGTACAAAGTGTCACGTTTTAACAGACTATTGAGGAGTTTGAATTCTCAGGCAACTGTCACTCCCAGAAATACTGCAAGTGTCCACTCGGAGCGCACTCGGAGGTCGCACAGTGCAGCGTAACACATACACACACACACACCTGAAACTACAGAAACACAACCCAGAGATCCGTTAGGACCTCTACTTCAGGATTTCAGGGGGAAAGTCTCTCGCGAGCACACTCGGCGAAGCTGCGGGTAGTGACTTCCAACTCCGGCTTTTACAACACTTCCACTAGCTTGCTGCTAGTGTAGGAAACCCGGTTTGGACTGCCTACTTCGGATCGAAGTCACTCATACGCGGTGAACAACACTCTCAACTCACAAAACGCGCAGAGAACACAGGTCCGCACTGAAGGACTCACTGAGAAACATTCCAGTAACACAACAACAGTCTATTGAAGAGTTTGAATTCTCAGGCACTTGTCATTCCCAGAAATACTACAGGGGTTACCCTCAAGGCACCTGCTGCAGCGTGGCCTGAATTTACAACCAAGGCTTACACGAAGTAGCAAAACTTCACTTTGGCATTCAGGGGAAAAATCCCAAAGGAGTACAATCAGAAAGAAACACTCAAAGGTGTAGGGGCGAAACTGTTCAAGTATCTAACTAGTCACTGGCTCTGAGCATCGGCAGTCACCCGCAGGTGCAATTCCGAACTACTCAAGTCTCTAACCAATGTACTAGCTCTGAACATTCGGCCGAAGGCCTTCAGTTACAAAATGCGGAACGCTAAGTTGTAACTCCTCGTGCGTGGTGACAGAACTCAAGGACACAAACACGCAAGTAAATGGGGTCCTGATCTGCACTTCTGATGGGAAAGAACCCCAGGCAAAACGCCTGGAACTATTTTATACCTTCTAAGTCCTACTAGCACTACACTACACGCCTGCACGGAACCACGCTACACTACACTCCGCGGAACCTGTGCTACGTCTCCTGCGCGACGGACTGCCGCGCACTAACTCCCTACCCTGCCAGTCTTCTGCTCGACTGCGCAGTCCCAATCGCTGCAACGCCGCGGACACCTCCACTTCGAGGGCGGACATGGTATCCTGCGCCTTCGACAGAAAAGCATCGAGCTTCTTTGATACCTTCCGCCGACTCCTACTGTCGCCTGACAACAACCCGGCTGCGCGAAGTTCAAACTCACGCAGTGTGAGTTTCTCCTGCGCCGCCACTTCCCAGTGGGCGTAGCCCTTGAGACAGTGGGCGACACGCCTCGCCGTCTCCATCTTTGTGCGATCTGCCTCCTTCCTGCGATCCTCTTCAATTACCACTAATTGCGATTCGGCCTCAGCACGTTGCGCTCTCAATTCGCCACACTCTGACTGTAGCCTGCGGATTACCTCCTCATCCGCCTGCCGTGCGAGCTGACACTGTTCTAACAACCGCGTCTGTCGCACGAGCTCCTCTGACAAAATCCGATTCTGGGCCTGCTCAGAAATTAGTGCTTCTGTGACCTTCACCTGCTCCTTGGTGAGCTCTTCCAGTTTCCCATCCCTCACCTTCTCGGAGTACTTGTAGAATTTCTGATTGAGTTTATACTGACCCCACAAGCATTCATGCTTCTCCTTCAATTCCCTCAAGTCCTGGTTCACTCTAGCTAGTAGCTTGCTGGTGTGGACTTTAGTGCGAGTCCGCCTACGCACTAACTCGATGTAAGATCCCGGCTGAAGTGGGTCGGCGTATTTATCGACTTTGCGATCCAAGTACCTCAGCAACGGAATCACCTGCTCAGAGAGCGCCGCCGCCGGCGCTCCAACAATTTCCTCCTCCTCCTCCTCGGTGTCCCCTGCTCCTGACATTTCTTCGGTGGAGCCTCCGTCGTCATCATCCGAGTGGAGAATTTCAGTCGCCATTGATTGCGTTGGCGACTGACCCGAGTGGGGCTGCACGTCGTCGACGTGTGCTGCCTGCGAAGGCACGGCTGCAGCCTCGCTGCTCTTCGCCAAAATGTCTAAGGCGGTAGGCGAATGTGCCCGTGCTGCATCCCCGCCGCCCGCTTGTTGATCGTCTACCGTATCCTCCCTACCGCCGACGTCCGCCGCCGAAGGCGATCGAGCGGAGGGTGGCTGCGCGGGGTTTGATTGCGCATCGCGCACCGAAAATTCATCCCGCGGACAGTCACTCCGCTCCTCCGCCACTTGTTGCTCCCTTGATCGGCCCGCGGGGGCTGTGCTTGGTCTGTGCGCAGGCGCAAATGCCGGCGCCTTGTCCGCCGCAGGCGTAGCGCCGCGGACATCCATCGCCAAAGGCGACATGGTCGGGGGCCGCTCGCCCGATGTCCCTTGGCCCTGAGGCCCTACCGCCGAAGGCGCATCTACCGGCGGATTACCCGCCGATGGTGTGGCCTCCGCACACTCCCTGCTCGTATCTCCTCGGCTCGAAGGCCCTGGCGCCGAAGGCGCAAATCGCGGCGCGTGGTGCGCCGGAGGGTCTGGCCCCGAAGGCCGGTGTCTTGTAGGCGGCTCTTCCGCCGGCTCCTTCCCCTTCCTACGTTGGAACGGGGGTGATTCCTGCCTGTGCACAGGCGGCACGTGTGGAGGTGACCTGTGCACAGGCGGACTGCTCCTTCCCACGCGTAAGCGTAGATCTACGTCCGCTTGTGATCGTCTGTCCGCGGAGGCTCGTCCGTCCGCGGAGTCTCGTCTGTGCGCAAACGGAACACCTGTCCGCAACGCACGTGGTAACTCCGGAGGCCCTTGGCCCGTAGGCGGCCTCTCGCCCGTCGAGGCTGCAGCGTGGTCCGTTGCTCCTGCGGACGTCCACGCTTCCTCATGCTTCTCTGGCGACGCACTTCCTTTCTCCGTCGCAATCGTCGCCGTGTCCGCACTGTTGGCTGGTAACACCAGTCTGCGTGCCTTCTGCTTCGGCCGGCTGTATGACTCGTACAACAGCCGCGGTCGAATGGGAGCAGAGGGTTCTTGATGCTGCTCCTCTTCGGACTCTTCTCTCCATCGCCGCTTCCGCGGCACTCGTGCTGCAGGAGTGTTTCTCCCTTCGTCCCTCCGCCTTGATGGAGTAGAAGTCGGTGACTCCTCTGCATCAGTGTCGACCTCATTCTCCCGCACATACTTCCCGGGATGGTCGACGGACAACGGCGGAAAACGCTCAAGCTCCGCCGCTGTCAAACAATTCCGCTGTCGATAAAAATTGATGAGGAAAGGAGAGAGATGGTTTAGAGTTCCCCCCTTCTCCTCAAAAGCGTGCTGTCGCATCACCCTGTGCAGGATGCTCGCCCAGTGAATTGGAGTTCCCTCGATGACGCACTCCACAAAAGAGACCTGCCACAATGTGATGTAGCAGGCGCGGTGTGGCTGCAGTAATTGCATCAGCGCCGCGGACAAAGTCCGGCGAAATCGATCCTTGTAATCGCGGGTCCTGTACCCATTCTTGGTAGACCTTCCAGTCTTGAACAGCTCCACAAATTGCGCCTCTTCCTCCTTGGTCACCTTGATGCTCTCACTGTCGAAGAGGAGATGCCCTGGCATGCCGGCACATCTTCCCAATGCCTGCGCCCAATCTTGGACTGTCCACCGATCAACATGCGGACGCAATCCGCGCGAGGGTGGTCCCTGTGGCTCTAGCCACTCGCGCACCATATCCGCACAGATGTAGTTCCATCCCCATAGCAAGAAATCGAGCTTTCTTGCTATCAAGCGCTCCTCGAAAGCGCGCAGCCCGTTCTGTGGTAGACGAAGCGGCAGCATCCGCAATCTGCCCGGTCTCGTCATTGCGTTCCTGGAGTTCGCTCGCCCGCTCATTCTACTTCCGCACCGCTCGAGCTCCTTTTTCTCTCGGCAAACTCTAATCGCCCTCAATTCCAAATCACGCGCACTCACTTCTCCCTCAATCACCAAGAAATCCTCTGTGCGGCGATGTCGAGAATGCTTAGCAGCCAGCAGATGGACGCGCGCAGCTCGCACAAGAGAGTGGAATCGCGAATTCAAGAATGGGACGCTCTCCGCCGCCCGGTCGAAGGTCATGGTCGGCTCTTGCTCGTGGAGGACGTCTCAATTGATGGCCGCGCCGGCTCTACGCTGGAACGGTCTCCGCTCTCACGCGCGGCTTCACGCTCCGCCGTCGCCGATTAAACTCTCACGCTCGAATTGGCGGATTTGGACTCCGCGAGCGTACTACCCCGCGGACATGGGAGCGCAGCGCCGAAGGCGAGTTTTCCGCCTTGCGCGGTACACTTGTTCGTACCGCTCCTCAGCCAATCCCCTTCTGCCTCGACGCGTGTGTCCGCATGTCGGACAAAAGTTCAACTCCTGCCTGTGCGCAGGTAGACTCCTCGGCGGATTCTCCGCCGGCGCGGAACTTCATCCTCCTGTGCACAGGCGCTCGCCTGTGCGCAGGCAAATTCCGTCCGCGGCGACGCGCCGGCGCGGAAGGCGTTGACCGTGGTCAGCGTCTCCGTCCAGACTGTCCGTTCCTTGTCTCTTCGTCGGCGCTTCCGCCGCCGCAACTCCGTCCGTCCAAGAGCGCATCCACCCGTCCCGTCCGCATGGTCCGTACGGATTTGATTATTCTGGCGGCTCCTTGCTCGTCCGCGGCGCTGTGCTGGCGCAGAAGGCGCCGTACACTTTCTACCTCACAAGGCGCATTTCTAGGGCCCAAGGCGGATTTCCCGCCGACGCCGAAGCGCTTGTGCACAAGTGACCTCCTGTGCGTAGGCGGACTTCGCGCCTCCTCAAACCCTACTTCGCCTGTGCACAGGCGAACTTCCTTCGTCCGCGCATAGGGCAAAACTTGATCCCCCTTCCGCGTAGGCGGAATTCCCGCCGGTGGCGAACTCCTTCCGCCGAAGGCGAACGTCTACGTATCTTCCGATAGTGATAACTCTCTAAGTCCTCATCCGTTCCAAGCGTTCTTGAGCTCGTTGGAATCAGTGCGTTGAGCTCTTTCCAACGAGACCCTAACTCGGTCAAGGCGCCCGAGGGTTGACCTAAATATGAAGGATTTCCCTACCGCCGCGGACGCAGCTTCCGAAGGCGGGTTTTGCGCCTTGCGCCGTAGGGATCCTAACTGCAGAGCTCACAGGGAGGGTGGTGCCCATCCTTACTGCTGCACCCAAATCCTAGATTCTACAAGATCCCTCGAGAATCCCCGCGATCTTCCGAATTCACTCTGTTTTGATGCACCGAAGGCTATTTACATTGCTGCCAGGGTACAGTTTTTCCAAAAATGTTTTAATTTCCTCAAAATTACCAAAAGTGGGGTACCACATGCTCCCCTCCTCAATTGTGAGCGCCCACGCGAACACTCACATGTGGTATTTCTTCAACCGCCACCCGTTCACTCGGGTGCCTAACAAATCGCCGGCCAGATCCGCAAGTTGGATGGATCCATTCGAGAAGACTTCGACAACCCTGTAAGGTCCCATCCATCTTAGGTGCAGTTTGCCTGGGAATCTGGCATGCCTGCTGTCGTAGAGCAATGCCAAATCACCCGCCTGCAGGAGTACAGGTTTGATCTTTTTATCGTATCTCTCCTTCCGGCGGAGCTGGATTTTCCTGGTGCGATCTTCGGCTTCTCGTCTCCTCTCATCCAGCAGCGTGACCTCCTGTAACCTGTAGAGCTGACTCTCCTCTGCGCCCATCCTCTGCAAATCCAACGTTCGTTGGGTGGGTACTTCAAACTCGATCGGGAGGATCGGGTGTTGCCCATACACCAGAAAGTATGGTGTCTGTTTGGTCGTGATCTTCTCAGCTGTCCGGTACGCCCATAGAGCGGCTGCTAGCTTCGTATCCCAGTCGTGAGCGTGATTCACCGTGACCTTGAGTAGTATTTTACACAGCAGACCATTGGACTTCTCCGTCAGTCCATTCGCCTTGGGATTGTATGGAGTAGTCTTCCGGTGCTTGATGTGGAAATACCGTGTCAGATCTTCGATGATCTGATTTAGAAAGTGCGTGCCCCGGTCGCTGACTAGCTCTAAGGGACATCCGTAGCGCGTGATAATCGACTCAAACAAGAAGGCTGCCACTGTGGCAGCATCATCCCTTCTGGTGGCCCTGGCCTCCACCATTTTGGTGGCGTAGTCCGTTGATACCAGAATGTAGCGCCTTCGTGTGCTTCTAGTCACTGGTTGTATCGGCCCTACAAAGTCAACGCCCCACTTTTCGAAAGGTGCTAGAGGCATGATGGGAGTCAGGGGCCAGCGTGTTGTAGGCGTTGGTCTCCCCGTCCTCTGGCAACTATCGCACTTGCGGATGTAATCGAGAACATCCTTAAACATGGTCGGCCACCAATACCCCGCATTTAGAATCTTTGTGACCGTGTTCCTGGTGGCATAGTGTCCACCCGCCTCCTCTGTATGCATCGCACTCACTATTCTTGGTACCTCTGATTCCTCCAGGCATCTGCATAAGCGCTCATCTGCCATCTTTTTGAACAAAACCCCCTGCTGGAGTTGGTACGGGCCTGCCTTATGAATAAAGACAGTTCGCTGTTCCAGATCCATGCCTACGGGACACTGAAGTGTTAGCAGATATCGATACAGGTCGGCATAGCGGGACTCATGCCCCGCAGACAACTGAAATAACTCTTCATCTGGAAAATCGTCCACCAATTCCTCCTCTGTCGGCTGGGTCCATAATCGGGACAAGTAATCCGCATTTTCGTGGTGCACCCCTTTCCTGGTCTGGACTGTGTAGGTGAACTCTTGTAGCAACAGCACCCACCTGGCGATCCGACCGGATAGGTCGGCTTTCTTGACTAGGTGTTGCAAAGCGTAGTGGTCCACATGGAACACAAACTCGTAGCAGATTAGGTAGTGACGGAACTTTTTACAGGAGTACACCATCCCCAACTCTTCTCTCTCCGTCGTGGTGTACTTCCGCTCTGCTAGAGACAGCTGTCGGCTCGCGAAATAGATCGGGTAGTCCTTTTTGTTTTCATCCTTTTGACTCAGTACTACACCGATGGCGAATGCAGATGTGTCAACGTAAACATGGAATGGTCGATTCCAGTCTGGACTCCTTAGCACGGGAGCAGTCGTGAGTTTCGCTTTAAGAGCCTCAAATGCTGACTGCTGGTTCGCACCCCAGGCATAAGGCTCGTCCTTCTTCAACAACTTGGTCAGGTCAGCCGCCAGTGTTGCATACAGGTGTATGAATCTTCGGTAGTAGCCCACATGACCCAGGAATGCTCGCAGCTCTCTTAGATTCGTGGGTGGCTCAAGCTCGAGTATAACCTTGACCTTCTCGATGTCCACCGCAATGCCGTCTGCCGAGACCCGATGACCCAACAAGATCCCACTAGTCATAAAGAAAAAGCACTTCTCGGGATGCAGCGATAAACTGCTCTCTCTACATTTATCGAAGGTCTGCTTCAAGTGACTTAGGTGTTCAGACCGCTTCCCAAAGACACAGAAGTCATCTATGAATATTTCCAGGAACTTCCTCAGTTGCTCCTGGAAGATATTGGTCATCATCCGTTGAAAGGTGGCAGGCGCGTTGCACAGACCAAAGGGCATCTTGTGGTATGCGTAAGTTCCCCAGTCGGTTGTGAACGTAGTTTTATCCTTGTCCTATTCCCGGATAGACACCTGATTGTAACCTGAGAACCCGTCCAGGAAGCTATAGCATTCATGTCCTGCGACATGGTCTAGAATGGCATCCGTGAACGGCAACGGGTGATGATCCTTGCGTGTTGCTGCATTCAACTTCCGGAAATCCTGACACACTCGTATCTTACCCGTCAACTTCTTGGGTACGATAACAATCGGCGACACCCATTCACTGCTGAGCACTGGGTAAATAATACCAGCGCTCAGGTACTTATCTATCTCCTCCTTAACTAGCAAGGAGTATTTTGGGTACCGAAATACTATATAGGGCACCGAAGGCTATTTGCGCTGGCGGATATGCGCCGTCAACAATGGACGAGGCATAAAGGACAAAATAAGCGGTACGAATACGCGCCGGCGTAATTCGCGCCGACTGGATGTGCGCCTCCAGCAAGGCGCCGATGGATAAGGAACACGCCAGCGGCGACACGCCTCCGGTGATGGACGGGTTAGGGAAAGACAACATAGCCGACGTATACCCTGCGGCGGACTCGAGTCCGGAAGACGGCGGCGGCGGGAGAATTCAACATTCACGCATGCGAATGCGCACAGTGCGGAGACGTGAATTCGCGCATGCAAAGGGCAAACCGTTAGGCCGTATAGCCGGCTGCGTACGTTGTAACCAGTAAGAACGTTGGACGTTCTTGAAATCGGAGAAGAAAAGACTGCGCCCCAGTCTCATTCTCTCATTCTTGATTTTGCGAGTTTCAGCTTCCAAGATTACGCGCAAGGGCGGAGAGACCTGCAGTGAGAGGAGAGAGTGCGGAGACGAGTTGCGCAAGGATCTTGACAGACCTTGGAGAGAATTGCGAGTAGCGAACTTGAGCGTGAGCGAAGAGAGAGTGAGCAGTCAGTGCTTGAGCGGCCGACGCGCAGTGGCGATTGTGAGAGGGCGAGCGAAAGGGAGAACGTTTGTGTGTGCAGGAAACGCAATGTCAAAGGTTCCCCAGCTGCGAGTGTCTCCCCTCAGGGTGCCGCAGATCGGTCTACGCGCATTTCAAGATGTGCTGCTGGGGCTGAAGCTCGATTTCCTCCTGTGGGGGTGGAACTGTACATGTCCGGAGATGGTGCGCGAGTATCTGCAGGAGAGACACAAGCCCTCACGCGGATTCCGTCCACATCCAAAAAGATGGGACATTTGTGACTGGACGCAGGTGTGCCGGCGAGGAAGGGGATCTCCTCTTCGAGGCCGATAGCGTGAATGTGTCCCAGGAGGAAGAAATCTCCTACAATGAGCTCTTCAAAGTTGCCAGGCATCCCAAGAACGGTTTCCGGACACGGGATTACAAAGATCGATTGCGGAGAAATGTCGCGACTACATTGCTGCAGATATTGCAGCCGACCAAGACCGCTTACATGCATGGTTGGCAGGTAGAATTTGTGGAGCTAGTGTTGTCAGGAGCTCCAGTGCATTGGGCACGACTCCTGTGGAAGGTGACGCGCCAACATGCGCAAGAAGAGAAAGGAGGAACCCTCAATCATCTTTCGCCTACTTGATTGTGTTTTATCGGGCGATGGGATGTTTGACAAATTGAGAGCGGACACGGTTTCCGCTGCTGACACGGAGCTATCCAGGTAGATACTCACGGGAGGCCGAAGTGGACACGGATCCGGACGAGGAACCTGCCAGTCCGCCTCCGGCTCCGGCCCCAGCAAGAGCAGCAGAAGAACGTCGAAGTGAGCGCATTCCGCGAAAGCGGAAGTGGGATGAGAGACCTGAGGACAGGCAGCCGGAAGTGCCAGCTGCGCCGACTATTGGGCACGACTCCTGTGGAAGGTGACGCGCCAACATGCGCAAGAAGAGAAAGGAGGAACCCTCAATCATCTTTCGCCTACTTGATTGTGTTTTATCGGGCGATGGGATGTTTGACAAATTGAGAGCGGACACGGTTTCCGCTGCTGACACGGAGCTATCCAGGTAGATACTCACGGGAGGCCGAAGTGGACACGGATCCGGACGAGGAACCTGCCAGTCCGCCTCCGGCTCCGGCTCCGGCCCCAGCAAGAGCAGCAGAAGAACGTCGAAGTGAGCGCATTCCGCGAAAGCGGAAGTGGGATGAAAGACCTGAGGACAGGCAGCCGGAAGTGCCAGCTGCGCCGACTATTGGGCACGACTCCTGTGGAAGGTGACGCGCCAACATGCGCAAGAAGAGAAAGGAGGAACCCTCAATCATCTTTCGCCTACTTGATTGTGTTTTATCGGGCGATGGGATGTTTGACAAATTGAGAGCGGACACGGTTTCCGCTGCTGACACGGAGCTATCCAGGTAGATACTCACGGGAGGCCGAAGTGGACACGGATCCGGACGAGGAACCTGCCAGTCCGCCTCCGGCTCCGGCCCCAGCAAGAGCAGCAGAAGAACGTCGAAGTGAGCGCATTCCGCGAAAGCGGAAGTGGGATGAGAGACCTGAGAACAGGCAGCCGGAAGTGCCAGCTGCGCCGACTATTGGGCACGACTCCTGTGGAAGGTGACGCGCCAACATGCGCAAGAAGAGAAAGGAGGAACCCTCAATCATCTTTCGCCTACTTGATTGTGTTTTATCGGGCGATGGGATGTTTGACAAATTGAGAGCGGACACGGTTTCCGCTGCTGACACGGAGCTATCCAGGTAGATACTCACGGGAGGCCGAAGTGGACACGGATCCGGACGAGGAACCTGCCAGTCCGCCTCCGGCTCCGGCCCCAGCAAGAGCAGCAGAAGAACGTCGAAGTGAGCGCATTCCGCGAAAGCGGAAGTGGGATGAGAGACCTGAGGACAGGCAGCCGGAAGTGCCAGCTGCGCCGACTCGTGGTCGGCCCACCCACGAGCCTCACAGTCGACAAAAACAGAGGGCACGCAAAATGCCAACTAGTACTGAGGAGACCGGGCGTACTCCGGTCCGGCGGAATCCCACGCAGGAGGAGATAATCGCGCAGATTCTAGGGAAGTCGACAAATACCTCTGCGCAGAAGGCACCAATGCCTTCGGAAGGAGATGGACAGACTGACGGCCGGCCGACTACGAGTCGGGCGACTGAAGGTCGACAAGCGGAAGGAAGGCCAACTGAGCGGCGCGTTGAACCGGACAGCCGGCCAGAAGCAGAAGAGAGTTTGGCTGACGAGCCAACAACTCTCAGAAAGTCGTCTTCGGCGGAAGGCACTTCTGGGAAAACGCCGCCAGCAAGCAGGCCAAGTGGAGTAAAGACGCGCAGGGTGTATCCGACTCCCAGTCGGACAACTGCTGGTCGGCCGACTGCGAGTCGGTCAACAGAGAGTCGGCCGGATTCGCCGACTGCGAGACGGACAGGATCGGCGACCAGTGTGCGGACGCCTTCGGCGGACGCACCTTCAGCGAAGACACCTTCCACGCAGATTGCGCCGGAAGTGCAGGCAGCAGAAGCGGGCGGTGCAAAGGTGACAAGAGTCACTGCGGCGTCGACCCCTTCGGAGACCGAAGATCGAGCCGGAACAGGGGCTCAAGCAGTGGGATCCCCCACTGCCCTGGATATTTTAGCAGGCAGTGGTGTGGCAGTCGCAGCGGAAGCTGCTGCGCGCCACAGTTCCAGGGAGTCGCCAAGGGATTCAGTGGCGACTGAAATCCTCGAAACTGAGGATGAGACGAGCTCGGAAGAGCAGGAAGCGGATTCTGTGCAGAAAACGCCAACAGGGGTGTTGTGCGAGCAGATAGTTCCTCTCCTGCGATATCTGGATCGCAAGACATCCAAGTACTCGGGTATTGGAAAACCGCAGTCTTATGTGGAGACTATCAAGCGAAGGACGAGGAGCAAGGTGGCCACTTGGGCCTCTAGGTGCCAAGTATATGTGGAAAGGAACACCGCCCTCCGACAACACCTGGCGGTCACACAGAAGCTATACCAAGCCTTGCAGCAGCAGAGGGAGGATGCCGCGACGAAAAGCCAGGCGGAGGCCGAGCTAATACGGGCAAAGATCGAGTCAGAATTGCAGGAAGAGCGGAGACAAAACCGCATCCTAGCAGCAGAGCTTGCGCGCCAGACGCGCGCCTTGGAAGAAAGTCAAAGAGCCCGCAAGGAGGATGAGAAGTTGTTGCGCAATTTGCAATCCGAGTGCTCGGATTTGCAGGCGCAGCGTGCGGAAGCGGAAATGCAGCTAGCAGAGGTGGAAGGCAGCTGCCGGGCGCGAGAAGAGTTGGCGACGCGGGTGACTCACTGTCTAAAAGGATACGCCCATTGGGAGGTGGCAGCTCAAGAGAGGATCACACTCAGGGAGTTCGAGCTTCGGGCGGCGGCTTTGACGGAGGGTGACAGTCGGAGTCGGCGGCGAGTAGCGAGGAAATTAGAAACCTTCTTGTCGGGTGCGCGCGACACTATGGCGCACTTAGAGTCGGAAGTCACTGCAGCCCTCCGACGCCTGGGGTTGCGCAGCCGGTCGGAAGACTGGCAAGGTAGAGACAGCGAGCGGAGCAGTCCGGCGCGCAGGAGGCGCAGCACCGGATCCGCCGAGTGCAGTAGTATAGTTTGGTTTCGCGCAGATGTTGCGAGTAGTAGATAGGATAGCGTAGTGTTAGTTAGGACCTTTGAGGGTATAAAGTAGATCAAGGCGTTTTGCCTTGGGACTCTTCCAGTTTCGGAAGTGCAGATCAGGAACTCACTTTCTTGGCGTGTTTGTGCATTTGGTCCTGGCACCACGTAGAGAAACTGCAGCATAGCGAAGTTACCGTATGTTGTAGTTGAAGGCCTTCGGCTGAATGTTCAGAGCTAGCACCCGGTTAGAGACTTGAGTAGTGCGGATCTGCACCTGCGGGTGATTTCTGATGCTCAGAGCCGGCTGCGAGTTAGAGACTTGAACAGTTCCCCCTTACTCCTTCGAGTGACATATCCTGATTGTACTCCTACGGGAAGTTTCCCCTGAATGCCAAAGTGAAGTTTTATTACTTCGTGTAAACCTTGGTTTGCAATTCAGGTTGTGTGTGTGTTACTGGATCGTGTCTCAGTTAAAGTTCTCAGTCGGGCCTGCACTCCCTGCGTTTGGTGTGAGAGTCGAGGGTGACGTCCACGGCGTATGAAGAGGCTTCGTTCCGAAGTGGGAAGTCCAGTCCGGGTACCCTACGCTAGTTCCTGGCGGAAGGGCAGTAAAAGCCGGAGTGGGAGTCAATACCTGCAGAACCTCTGAGTGAACTTTTGAGACACTTTCCTCCTGAAATCCAAAGCGGAGGTCCTGACCGACCTCCGAGTTGTGCTTTTGCCAGTTTCAGGTGTGTGTGTGTGTGTGTGTGTGTGTTGAGTGACCACGCTGTACTGTGCATCCTCCGAGCATCCTCCGAGTCGAGATCCTCCTCCGAGTCGAGCCTCCGAATCGAGCACTGCAGTATTTCTGGGAGTGACAGTCGCCTAGAATTCAAACTCTACAAAAGTCTATTAAACGTGACACTTTTACTCTGTGTGTTGCCTCTGTCCCTGTGGGTTCGATCTTTTTACCACCATACTGCAGTTTTAGCCTTTGGTGGGTTATTACAAGTGCTCCTCGACTAGAAAAGTTGAATTTATGCGGATTAAGGTACGAGATGGATGAAGAGACCTTTGGAATCGTGTCCCAGGCTTTGATCCACAGCTCGTCTTTGAAAGCATTGAACTTAATAGATTTTTCGAGTTGGGGAGCGGCCTTGTTGCTAAAAGCTTTGGCCAGAGATGATGGCAACCGATCCATTGAAAGTCTTCAGCTGTGGAGAATGGATAGACTCAAAGACTGTATAGTGCAACTCCTTACTTCCAACCCATCATTGAAGGAAGTGACTTTTACTTACTTGGATATGCGTCCTGAGGAATGGCACCAGCTAGGAGAAGTCTCACGTGACAGTGCTATAGAAAGTGTACGGTTTCTTAGACTAATTGGTGGTCCTTGTAGTAATCCTGTTATTGACTGGAAGTCAATAGAAGCTCTTGCGTGGGGTGCTAGCTCCGATGTCAAGGACGCCAAACTGGGGCTTTCCCTCAGCATTTCGAATGACCATGATGAGTGGATGTTATCATTAAACCTATTAGGTAGGGTTCTGCGCGGCGAAATCAAATCTCTGAAATCTTTGCAACTATCAGCGCACAGTCTTCGCACTTCAGGTACCAACCAAGATAGAATGGGAAGTATTTTGTCGATGAATGGAAAATCTGGAGAAACTTCAGTCCTGAAGAGTCTCATATTATTTGGAAGCGAAGATCTTTTGAAGGGAGTATGGAAGGACCTGCTTCGGTGCTTGCGAGGGAACACAAGTCTCACTCACTTGAAATTGGTGGCTGCCGAAGAAGCGGACTCAAACTTGCATTTGCCTGAATCTAAACTCGACGAAGAGGCGTTGAGGGATCTGATGGGGCTACTGCAAGTCAACTTGACTCTCGAAGAAATCGATGTCTCAGAAACCTCATGGGCAAAGCATGGAAAGGCGGCGAAGATTAAAGAGTCTCTAAAGCAGAACCGGAATCGGGCGGTCTACATGTCTGTGTTCCGAGAAGCCAAGTTGACATTTGGAGCTGCAAAAGCTGGTCGACTCTTCTTATGCGGCTCTCCTAGAGCAGGTAAGGTGCTCTGTAAATTCTCAGTTCTATCTCAAGGTTTGCAAACTAGGAATCTAACTTGTTATTTTTCAAAGATTAATTTTGACTATATGAAGTTTATTTTTTTATCTGAAATTCGTAATTGTGTGCAAAACTCAATAAAATACAAATACAGAATAATTCAATCAAGAGATAAATTGCTATTAAAATTTTGAAATTACTAATGTGAAATTTGAAATATCTTATCATAGAATTCGTGATATACATTTTAAGTAACAAGTTGCATTTGTTGCGGTTATTTTATTTTTCAATCTGTATGCAAGACTCAATTGCGGCGAACCCTGATGAGTGTCATCCAAGGCAGACGTTGGCTTGCGAGCAAATGGAACAAATTCAGAACCAAAGGCATTGAAGTGGAGTTTTTGCAAAATGATAAAGATATGCAAATATCAGTTTGGGATCTTGCGGGACAATGGATTTTTCGTACTCTTCAAAATGTGCTTTTCCCTCAAACCAACCATTTCTGTGTTTTTCTTTTTGTTTATAGCCCCTTCTGTAAAAAAACATCTTCAAACAAACCAGACTCTTGTTTTAGAACTGAATTGGAGGAGTGGTTGAGGTTCATTTCATCTAGCACCAAGGTCACAGGACATCATCTTCCCCAAGTTATTGTTGTGATTTCACACAAAGATAAAACAAGATACCCCTCTTTGACTTGGGCTCGCTCCATAGTTGAAGAACTTACCAAAAGATTCGCAAATTTTGTGGATCTCCGCCAAGAGTTTTTTCATGTGGATGCTCGGAATAACAAGCAAGTTATTCCTCTCAAAAGTCATGTTTTTAAAATTTTTGAGAAGTTATTGAGTGACGAATCTCCACAGATTCCCCATTTGTGTTTTCAACTCACTTCCCTCTTGGTTAAAAACATCAAGAAGAGCAGAAGTCGCCCTCTGTGGCCATCTGAAGAGTTTTATGCATTCTGTGCTCCTAGCTTGGCACAACATATTCCATCATCTGCTTTTCACTCTACTGATCATTCAAGGATAATGGACTCTATTATATCTTACTTGAATGACGTTGGATCTATCATTTACATCCCCAATCTTGATTTCATCATTGTGGATCCCAACTGGCTAACCAATACCTTCTTGGGTGAGCTGATAGCTCTGGGTCAACACTTTCAAGCTGATGACTCCGAGTCTGCTGATGACACGATGTCAAGTGAGCCATACACAAGCAGGGACGGATTTGTGAGTGAAAGTGTCTTTGCTGGATTGATAGAAGAGTTTCTGGCAAAGCATCCACATGTACAGGAAGGTGTGGACGAAAAGGTGCTTGAAGACATCCTTATCAATTTAGATTTGTGTTTCAAGTTGGAAGATCCTTCTCAGTATTTCATTCCTTCCTTCATCCCTGAGCATGCAAGCACGGAAGAGCAGAAGCCTCAAGAACTGGCTTGGGAAACTAGGGATGAGACTTCACAGTTTGTCGGCATCCGGATTCAATGCCAAGATACAAGAAGAATGTCATTGACCGCTGCTTTTTTCCCATGCTTCCAGGTGATTTCACGTATATTGTGTGAAGATTGTATTTGTTAAATGTTGATTGTAAGTTGTGGTTGAAGAATGGAGTGTTACCTTTTCATAAGATGAAGTAAATTTTTAGAATGTGCAGCTCAATTTTGTTAAATTTTGTATCACTGTAGATGTTCATGAGACGCAAGTTGATATCAGAGTTCCATGTTTCCGAGAAGAATGTGATCTGCTCTCGACATTATCTTCGACTTTTCCTTGATGGGTACGAAATCTACGTCGAGCAAGGAACTTCCCACAATTACTTGGACGTTATGATGTTAAGCTCGAAGCGTAAATCAAGGTCGGAGGCTCTGCAATACGTGATGAAGCATATCGTCCAGGAGTTGATATCATTCTGCGCATCATCCAAAGGCTGTCCCGGGGTGGTGTTAGTGCTCGGTGTAATCCAAATACGTTGCGTGGAGATGCTGATTCCGAGTCATCTCAGAGGAGCCATTTCGATCCAGAAGCTCAAATCAAACTTCATTCGTAGCATCAAGGACAAACTTGAGGATATTCCACCGGATAGGTTGCACTTGGTGAAGGAGGAAGAGTTGTTTAACTATGAGCACTCTTGGCCCTCGATTAGAGGGCACACATCAGTAAAAACCGAAAGAGCTAGGGATTTGCTACCGGAGAGCGATGTGGAAGAGGTTGTGGATGAGAGCGGTGTGGAAATGATTGTGAATAAGATCCGACGGAAGAACGTTCAACAATTGGAATCATTTCGGCAAGCATTCATAAGCGAGAGGAATGATTTGGATCAACCTTACACTGAAAGTGAGAATAGGGTTGGCAACTCGAGTTATTCAGATCTACCAGATAGGTCCAACTTCGTTAATGTGGATGAGAGGTTGAGATCAGTGGAGATGAAGCTGGGACAGATATTCACTTTCCATCAAGAATTACAGCCAAGGTTGATGGACTTCATGTCTAAAGTAGACAGGCAGATTGAGTATCCTCAATCGCTTCAGCAGGCGAGAACTCCCAAGAGACCTTACGTGACGAACGATGTTGGCGTTTTTTACAGGTTAAGTGCACTTCTGCATGCCGGGACAACCGTTCGATTAGACTTAATGTGTGAGTCGGTTACTGGGTTTCACAAAGTTTTAGATCAGGATGGATTAAAAATACGCTTGGATCGGGAGAATTGCGCGTGGATTCGAAAAACTATTGAAATTTCAAACAAAATCATCTATTACGCTGTGAAGGCTGGACTGGATAAAACTCTAACTTTGGCCCAAGCGGTTCCGGACTGGGAGGATTTAAAATCTGATATTGTTAAACTAGATGGCATTAGTTATCGTGACCGTAGAGCAGTTCGAAAAGGTGGGGAAAGCATGGAGCTCAAAGAAGCATGGCTGAGAATTCAGCAAATTCTTGCGCCTCAGCTTCGAGATAGCTATTCGGCAATCTTCAAGTTGTATCAGGTGAAATACGTGAGTCTAGAATTAGGTGGGCATGCATGGGTGTGCGAGGAGTGCATGCATAAAGGTCGTAGTAGTGGAATTTTTACAGATTAGGATTTGAAGGAGGTAAGAATGTCATTATGCAATTGAGAAAGATATGTTTAGACCCTTATGCAATATGAACCTCTGCAAAATCTTGGTAAGAGTTTTCACTTGTAAAAGTCTTTCATAATCTTTGCAATCATGTCAATCGCACAATTATGTTTCTGAGGAAGATTTGTCTTTGGCTAATCTATCAAAATTACATTTTGAGTACAAAGTTTTAAGTGTGGCTTGTTGCAAGTCTCCCCATGATGAAATCCCTTCACTTAAACATTGGCTTGTCTACCATGTACTTTGAAATATATCCCAGATTGATTGTTCTGAATGATGAGGGTACAGCAACCTTAGAATGGACAGGAATAAAGATCAGATTATGTTATTTTATACAGTTGGTAGCCTTGTTTGAACACGAGTGTAATTTTGAACACTGCATGTTCCGACCACATGCAGTGTCCAAGATGTGCTAGCGTCGGCCTTCGTAGCACTTGATGTGCACTTTTCGAGCGGCAGTCTCTTGAAGAGACAAATACGGCTGTACAAACCTCATGGGTCAAATGATTGGCATGTGATTGGAGAGAATTTGCAGTTTTACGCAGACGATGTTGCGGAGTCTATTAAAAAAAGGGTCAAGACGTAAGAATTTGAATGAATTCTTAGATAAGTGACTGCAACTAGGTAGCTTAGTTGCGCTCTATCTGTCATCTATGAAAACTTTTACTCTGAAGTGGATGGTCGGAATAATTCATGATATAATCAAAACATTTTATTTCCTTTTCTTTCAACTGTTGTCAGGAGTAATTCAATGGCAGCTTGGTTGTCTTCTGCAAATTCTCTGAGCAAGGCAGTTCATTCAAAAGTGATTGATTTCGAGTCTGTGGTAGAAGAATCTATAAGTTCTTAGATGTGTTAACGCTGATATAAGGTACGGGAAAGTCTTTCACACGACGCATTTTGGGACATTTTGCTCGCTGATCATGGAAATTCATGTAATGGGCGTGCCTTGCAACGTGGTGCAGATCTGCTTAAACGGATCTGCACCACGTTGGCAAGATTGATGATGTGGTGAGGCTTAAACTGGTTAATAATAAATACCCAATTAATGAATAATTTGAAAGTTTATTTTGAAAAATATATTGGGTAAGTACTCTAAGTATTATAAAAAAACTAATTTTAGAAATCAACATCAAATGGTACACAATGTTAATGATAACGTTTTTAATTTCACGATGCACTAAGACAAGCCCGATCTGATAGAGGAATCTTTAAATGATTGTGTTCACAGAGAGAATCGTGCTCCAGAAGCAACTCCAATCTTTAAGAAAATGAAAAGCTATGACGCCGTCGGACAGCTAGCCAAGGGCTTCCCGACAGGGAGGGATCAGGGGACGAGAACTCACACCCGGTCATCATCGCTCACCCTGCGCTTGAATCTGCCAAATTTACAGACGATTGCCATCGTTTCATACCGGACATGACGAGGACAGACGAACGATCTCAGCAGAGGAACGCAATCGTCGGCGGAGCGCAATGGAGAGAGAATCACAGTCCGGGATCTAGAGTCAAAATCGAGGGACCTCGTCGGAGTTCTGGCAGACGATTACTCTGAGAGCTGCATCTTGGTGGGCATGGGCCCGCAACAACCTTCATCCGTCTCTGCTGCTGGTGTTAAAAGCTGTGTACTGGAGCGTGGTATTTTCCGGGTCCCTCGTGCGCGTCTTGGCTTCAATTTCCCTCTTTGCTGTCATCAACGGGATCTTCATGGCTCCTTGCGTGTTCGTTCTTTTCTGGCTCGTCGATGCGGTGCCCCTTGTGCAGTCCACCCAACTTGAACCTGAACAACCAACTTTGTACGTTGAAATGGTAAAAATTCTCTTCGTGCTGGCCAATGTCCTCCTTTACTAAATTCTGTACACGCTCCCCAGTCTCTCTCAGAAACTCTTTCCTGAGAAACTCTTTCCTGGTCAGCGGGTTCGCATTGTACATCGTATGCAGAGTACTAGTGGCTGTTTTCCTCTATGCCCTCATTGCTGTCGTTATGTTTGTCGCGTACGTTCCGTACAATGCAAGTTTGATTTGTGACAGCCTCGGCCGCAATGTTCCTTGGTACGTGATTCTAGGTGCCTTCGTCACTGCCGTCCTTTCAGTTGTAGCGGTGGTTGGGTATTGTTCAGACCAGAGAGGTGTCGCGGGCGTCGGTCCTAAGCCTGCCAGAACTGTGGACGGCGATGAGTTAGGTCAGATGGTAGACGTTTGACGAGGTTCTCAACTGTTCGATATTTCGATCCATCTCGTGTTTAGCTCTCCTCAAACTGACTTCTGGCGACGGCACGCTTTTACTCTTTGTGTGTCATGATCCACATTCGCATTCATGTTATATGGCATGGGATAATTTTCGTTTTCAAACATTTGTGCTATAATTTCTTTTTTTTTGCTTGATTTGGATGGGGTGAAATTACAGCATTGTCATCATTGGTGATACACCATTTGTTGGGGTGTGCTATGCGAGCTGAATGGGCTGCAAGATTGCGAAATCCGTTGAAGCAACTCATTCTCATAGCATTATCTTCAGCAGTCTTGGTATACCGCGTAGAATTCCGAATTCGAAGCGCAAAATAGAGAAGTTTTTTGAATTCTTGAGCTTTTCTTGATTTTAATATAGTAAACCGTGTTTTGGCTAGCACCGTGGTACTTAGAAAAGTTTTTTTTCCTTTCTTATATCAGTGATATGAATCTTTTTGAGTAGAGATACATGTAACATTTTGCAAACCTATTCTGGAACGTTTTAGAAAATAGTAGATGATAGATAATGAAATCTTCAAGTACTATGAGGATACAGTCGGAGTGGAAACAAGTCTCAATTTCTTGCACTGTTTTGTAGTCCTGACAAGATTCAGTCGTGATGACGAGGTAAATCGAGATATATCAGGTTTATTCCATTGTTGACTACATAGTTATGTAGTTGAATTATTATAAATGAAACTAAGTAGGGAATTCAATCACAACTAGAATTGTGCTTTTACATGAAAAGAAAGAAAAACCTGCTGATTGGAACTACTCTATACTAGTTTCAAAATCAAACATCTCATTTCTTAATTTCACAACCTCTACACTTTACACTTTAGACAAAGCAAATGTTTGAAAATGATGATATTATCATCTGCTCTCTTGAATATGATTGTAAAATGATTGATCTGTACGTATTTTTTGAGAGTTGACAAAGCTGATATTATCAAATTATCAAAAGATGCAAAAATATGTAGTTTCAAATTTGTTCTGAATTTTCAAAAGAGTTTGAAAGATAAATGTAGTGTAAAAACTATTTTTACATTCTACTCATCTTTCAAAATTCTACAATATTACAGTCAATAAAATTATTAATCTATGATACTGAATCTATAAATTTGTTTGAAGACACATTTTGTCACTATTATGAATATTTTTTTTCTGTCGTAAAATATATCTATTTAATAATGAAGTTTATTTGAATCAATGATAAAGCCAAATGAAGAAATTACATTGCAATATAAATGATTTAAATTATTCGGTGAAAAAATATTTTCTTGCAAAGATATAAATCTATAGATTTTGAAATCTGTGGACTCGAAAAATATTCATATATTACACCAATTATAAGAAATGATCGTCTCATACAAAAGGTAAATTTTATCGAACTATATATTTATATAACAAAATTAAAATACAGATGTTTATGTACAAAGTCCATCAGGTATCTCAAACATTAATTGCATACAATCTTAAGTTCCAATTGATACTCAAACTTCACCACTTAGAATTTGAAATTGAGAACAATATTCTGTAACAAAAGTATAATTTAATGTGTTTATGCTTGTATACTTAGTTTAATTGTATCAATGCTTGTATACTTACTTACTTTTCATTTTTGACATGAATATTAGTTGATATTCAATTTCATATTAGTTTCACATTTTGACAAGATTTTTTTTCATTTGATATAATATTATGTAACAAATGTAATTACTAATGTATTAACATTTCTATACTTGTATTAACTCTTGTATATACATTTGTATATACATTTGAATGTATATACATATACATTTGTATCAGTGTGAAGTTATCAATTTGCATTAAAAACTCATCCATTGAGATTGAAAATTTAATCTATACAATAAAATTTTGGAATGCATCACATCTATTTCTTATCCGAGAGAAGCCTCTCCTTTGATTTGCCTGGCTGACTATTATGCAGACTTGTCAGTCCTGGTGCTATACATGCAAGACGCGAATGTTATCACTGCAGCGGATACAGGAGCTGAATGCTCGAGAGGGATGATGTCGAGTTTTCGAAGGGGCACAGCAGAGTCGAGTCGCGACGATACCAACCAAAAGAGTGCTGTGCTTACATCCATTTGAAGACGAGATGACGAACGAAACGTGTCGCTCGATCGTGCTGGAAATGACTGTGTGCCTTCCACTTCTCTTGCCATCCATCTCGGATGCTTGTGAACATAAAGTCATTTCAGGCGGCTGCACGATGTGGTCCATTCAACATGAGTGACATCATGAAGGAAATTAACCCCGAAGTTTAAGACTTAACGGAGATTAGGGTATAGATACGTTGTTAGCAGAGTTTCTAATGGATAATATAGTGATTTTGCTGCCTAATACAATAATCTCCCGTCCTATGCACAGACTTGTCAGTCCTGGTGCTATAAATGCAAGACGCGAATGTTATCACTGCAGCGGATACAGGAGCTGAATGCTCGAGAGGGATGATGTCGAGTTTTGGAAGGAGCACAGCAGAGTCGAGTCGCGACGATACCAACCAAAGGAGTGCTGTGCTTACATCCATTTGAAGTTACGGTCAAAAACGATTTGTCGTAGTTCCCGACTATGATCGCACGATGTCGCACTGCAGTCAACTGGAAACCCCGAAGGGTCTCGTTTCTAATACATACGAGTGCGTAATGTCCAGATTGAGGATCGAAAAGTCGGACAATCTTAAATCAATAATAACCTGCACAGCCTAAGTCTTGCGTCTCAGTCAAGCAGCAATCGACGGCCATGACATGGAGGTAATACGTCATCAAGTTTGCAAGCCTTCGACGGCGGACAATCTCGAAGACTCGTCCTTGGGCGTCAAGTCCAGATCCACGATGACTTCTCCTACCTCTGAGTCCGTGAGGGAGGTAGTTCGGCTCCTCCGAGACTCCCTGGGCGATGGCGGTTAGCTCTCCCCAGTCCAGTCGGAAGACCGAGCTGTTGTCCTCTGGAATGCACGAGGCGACTCGATGGGCATGGACTCCTCACTCTTGCGACTAACCAGCGGCGGGGAACGATCCAGTTCCCAAACTATAATTCAAGAAAATCTGTCTAATTTCTTCAGACAATGCTATCAAGAACAGGTGGAACACAGCTGTTAAAAAACGGGCTGATGCATTTGAACAATACAATGAGAACTGGATCAATACTGACAATGATGCTTTAAGAGATCTGGACGCTTCTCAAAATCTTCTGGCATTGAATGGAAATGCCATGATAGATCTTCAGGACTCAAATGCGCGGAGAACCTTCTGGCATTGAACGACGAGTTTGAGTTTGATGAAGATAAACTCCTATACAAGCAAGGTCATACTCAAAGGGCCATATAAATGTGATAGGGGCTCGTGGGTTGTGCACTGTGGCTTGGGTGGGTCGTCCGTGTGTGGGTTTGAAGAAGCTTGGTTAGAGAAGCCGTGATTCTGACTCCTAACATATTCTGAGACCCAAGACTGTAGCAAGGATTGCAATTAATTTATTACAAGTTTTCTCATAAATTTTCTACTGTAAGTTGTATATTGTAGATACTCAGTTTGAAGTAATTAGGGCTCCGATCAGGTCGAGAAAATCAGAGAAAAATCGGTGATAAAGAACACAATAAACGAAAGAAATAACGTCTGTCTGACTGTCTAATGCAGATTAGAGCCATTGAGTTCAACTTGCTGCTTGTATCACATAATCTGCACAGAGTTCGTGCAGTATATGTCCCTTCTTGAAATCTTTTGTTTCACTGTTCCGATGGCTCATGGCTGGCTGCTCACTCATAGACACGTTGCCGTAGACGCTGCTTCAAAGTCGACACATTTGAGACTGGTAGATTTTTCAAGTACCGCCCGCGGCCTCTGCTGGGATGCCGATCGATTCTACATCCTCTGCCTGGCCTGTCTTTGCTGCGCATTTGCATAGCTGATCCACGGATTCAGAGTTTTCAAATCGCGACAAGGTAGAGATGGATTCTCTTTTCTCTAATATTGGATTTCAGATACCATTCATACTCACAGAAAAATACGATCCAATTTTTGAAAACCTTGTAGACTTTCTCAATGTAATCTCTTTGAATTTTCAAAAGTCTTCCCTGTATAAGTAATCTAAGTCCAGCATTTCGTCCGATCCAGGCTTCCAAAGAATTATAGAATCCATCCTTCTACGCTGCAAAATCCCAGCCCTCCTTCCAACATTCTCGAGCTTTCCTGTGAAAGGAGGGCCCGCTTGCCGATTTCCTTGAAGCCCTCACTTTCCCCTCCACATCTGCCGCACGGCGCCGGAGAATCTGAGCTCCACAGATTCTCAGCACCTAAAAATCCTCTGTAGCATTTGAACGCCACTGGCAGTGTGCTGTAGCCTAGATTTGAATTTCACCTTTTGTTCAAGCTTCAAAGTCTAGACTTCGGGACGCGATCAAGGTCACCGAGCCTGCAGGTGAATGACAGCCCTCCCTTTCCCTTGAGGATCGATCATTCGAAAGAATAACAACCTCCCGCAATGACTTTCAAACAAGCCTCGCATGTGAAATCTAGCAGACCCTCAATTTCTTTAACCTCTAGGTTTCGAGTCGGATACAGCCCTTTACCCGAACTCGGGTTTTCGGGTTCTACCCGAACGTTATCGGAGCCCTAGAAGTAATGGTACAATATTGTAAACTGTCATGACAGTTTACGTTCTTCTCAACAAGAACTCTTTTCTCAAGACGAACAATTCTGACTTCTCATTTTACTTCGATGCAGAAATGCACTTATAATTTTGTGATTTCAGTCGATTGCTTCGACCGTTTTGCTCAAGAACCTCAAATCCACCGGATGATGGAGCCCTTCGGATGGACGGACGATGGAACCCTTCCAGCGGAGTTGCGGGTCCAGTGACTCCGGCGGCCACCCGTGGAGGTCTCTGTCACGTGGAGGTCTCTGTCACTGGGAACGAATGATGAAGTCATAGAGCATAGAGTAAGAGAAGTCAATGGCCAAAATAAAACCCGAAGTTTCACAGAAATTCCGTCAAGCCTGTTCCACATGCCCATCATCCCTGTCCGCATAGAACTCAAGCAGCCACCTGTCGATATGTTGTAATTCCGCATTTCGCTGGTGAACTAACCACTGAGGCCCGACTTCAGGCTGAATCGCCCAGAGGTCTAAATGATGAGCTCCCTCGCGGTTACCAGAGCCACAATCGAAGCAGATATGTTCTTCAGGACACCGCCTCCACTCCACAAATCAACCAATCCATTCGAGAAGACAAGGCTGCTACCAAACCTCTTCAAGACGGCCTCTATATCCTGGCCACCGAATTCCTCCACAATCCAGTGAGATCGCGGTCTCACCCCATAGTTCTTCTCGCACCAGTAGGCGAAGTCTTCGAAATTCCACTCGAAAGGCAAGTACATGCTCGTGTTCCGGTTACTATGAGGCATCACCATCTCCGTACAATCTTGCCAGTCCCAACCACTCATGCCGTGAGGATCGTCATAAATGTCGAAGTACGTCAGGTCTCCAGTGTTTCTCCTGTAGTACACATCCATCGCGGCAAAAATCCTGGCCATGGAATCTGACTCAGGAATCGAATCCATTGCCTTACAGATCTCGTTGATAGGGTTGGCTGGCAAATTTTGCAGGAATGATGACCGATAAGGGTAATTCACCATGGAAACATACGCATAAGCATTGTCGGTCCAGACGCCCAGTTCGCCCGAATCATGCAGATCAGCGCACATGTGGAACTGGCTGCTCAACTTACGCAACCCTTCCTTCGCTGAACCCAATCGTTCCATCAAAGTCCATGAGTCCCTGATGGTTTGGTAGCATGACTCGCTGGCGGCCTTGAAATTGGCACTCACTGTGTGAGTGAAGGAGTAGGGAGATGCCAAATCTTTTAACTGCAGAATGTTGGTTTGCACGGCCCGCTGCAACTAGATCACACAAAACACTCAAGACCCAGATAAATTATTCGACAAACTGCCCTGCTCAAACCTATACAACACAAGAGAGAAAACATACACGAGAGTAATAGAACTGACGCGAACTGATTGTGGTGCAAAATGACTTGTTGCCTTTTCTTATGTAAAGGGGGTTTATATACTACTAACACTTACTTGAGTGCATGACACGCACTTACTAGTCATTATGAACATGTAGGGACCATGCCTTGATACTCGGACTTACTCACACAGCATGAAATCCATGCAGGAGTTTGAAGCATTTAATTACACAATGCTAATAACAGTTGCTACTAGTAACTATAGACAGATTATAATAAAACAAAGAAACGAAAAGATTATCTAACACAAAATCGGACCAGACAACGAGATGGCTCCGATTGCAATGTGGGCATAATTGAGCCGCATCCATGCAGCCAACATGCCTCCATAGGATCCACCGAACAGCACCGCGGGGCAAACTTCAGCTGACAGGTTCCGCTTCAGATCCGTGATGAGAGTGACGAAGACATTCTCATCATCTGCTCGATGTTCAGAAAAGCCAGAGAGTCCGCGTCCTTGTAAGCTGCTTGCTGACTTCCGAACAGCATGGATTCGCCGTAGTACCTGTGCTCCAGGAACACGAGCAGAGCTTTGTAACGGGGAGCTATGTCGTACAGAAACCCTGTGATCTCGCCGCTCCACTCGATATTCCCTTCGTTGCAAGAAGTGCAAGAAAATCGGGGCCTTCGACTCCGCCTTGCCCCATTCCTGGGCTCGCAGCAGAAACTTCTGCGGGAAGGTAGCGTTTCTCGAACTAAATTGGTCCAGCCTCTGCTCGTACCACCTCGTCTCCCACGAATAGCTCTGCGTCACGGATCTGCGCCACACGCGACATTCACCACAAACAGCAACGCGAGACCCCAGCGCTGCAATCGGCCGCTGGGCAGGGCGAGCTCCGTCGGCGCCATCGCTCGCTCGTCCTCGAAGCACGTCGAAGCTGTCAACGCGGTCCTCGAGACCCCAAGCTTTAGTGGAGCTTTAATCCGGGACGCTGATTCTCGCCAACGGCGGCGGAAGGACAGACAAGACAAGATTCTGCCCGTCTCCATGCCGGTCGGTCGATGGACGTTGCGCTCCTTCTCGTTGACACGTGAGCGTTTGCCGGTGTCCGCACGGTAAGCCTTCTCTTCTACATTCCTTCCTGCGGCGTACCGACGGGAAGATGTAATTATTGGGGCCATCCATTTTTCACTTGAACCATTGCTCTCTTATGATACTCTCTCTTGGTCTCCGCGATTGAATTACGAGTGTTGGATGGTGTGAGATTACGTACTTACCAATGTCATGGGCTAGATCGTTAGGATAATCACCATATATTCGAATTCCGGTTAGTTGAATGTCCTCATTTCAAATATACAAAAAGATTATGAAGTTTTCGTATCTTGTCATTTACGACTTGCAGATATCACTGAAGATATTTTCTGAACAACTAGCAATGAAGAACACTTAAAGAACTTTGGTACATCTTTAGACGAGTTCTACAGAGAGCACATGAAGTGATATTTGTATATAATTTAATTAACAAAATTGATGATGGGTTGCTATGATATTCTTTCATAGTAACTTTTTTACAGGTTATATTTCATTTGGCTTGTGATGAAAAATACACATTTGCATTCGATGATATTTTCATTTAAATGTTCATTCTTACGTGTGCAATGACTTGTTACTAATATCTTTGATTTTAGTAATTTTTTTAGTCTATATGTAAACATTTAAAATTTTATTGTTTTATATTGAAGTAATTTTATATATTCATTTACATCAGATTGGTTAAATTTGTATGAATAAAATTAATTTTATTCATACAAATTTATATTATTATAAAATTATATTGAAAAATATCTATATAAAATTAATTTTTAAAAGATTTTTTTTAATCTAATTATTCAATAAATAATATTTTTATTTTTTTAAAGCTTTGAATAAATATTTAATGCATGTTTGAATATTTATTAATTTGAAAATTTATCTTATAAAAATTGATCTATCCATTTTATATTTATAAACAATACACTTCACAATATCATCAAGTTTCGGCTTTCACGCCATGCTTTCCCATGGCTACTAGATCTCTGGTTTCTTAAGTCTCCTTCCACGTTGTGTCCTGAACGGTAACAACTGTACTGTCCATTATCCAATCCTGAAGTAGTTAGTTTCCATGAGTGAGCTTCAAGACTGTGTCTTTCTACTTGCTGATCTTGTCGCCTACCTCCTGATAACTTGCGTTCCAGTTTATTTGGCAAAAACCATGTGCATTGAAACTACTATAGACCAGCTCAGCCCTGAATAACCACCAAATGTTCGGCAAAGTCTGTTTCTTCAGAGTGCGTTGTCCTTCCTCAGCATGTCGGATTGGACAAATACGGTCCGTCGACTGGCACGAAATCATTCACATTTCTCGCAATGTACCAGTCTCCTACGCTCTGCGCAATTGTCTGACCACACATGAGAAAAGTCATATTAGCGATGTTCTACTATGGTTAGCTAATATGTAAGTCGCGACGGGGTAGAGAGCTGATTCAATTACCTTGCCATTGATCAACAAGTTTTGGCGGCCGTTTATCTAGCAGTGTCTGTAGCCATGCAATCAGCATAGCAGGATATCACGAATTCTCCACGCACAGCAGAATCTGCAGCTTCCAAAGCCCTGACCATTCTGATTCTGAATTCTGTAAAAGGTGGTGTATGGTCAGTACATGGCACAAGGATTACTCCGGTCACAAGCATAGGGTGCAAAGGAAACGGCAATGTACATATTTTTTATTTACGTGCAAACACTCCAAGCTGCTCGGAGTAGCAACTTCCAAGGTCTTGAGTGCATCTCGTCCATGTGCCCGTAGGATCTGCCGACTTCGGAGCGACGAGTTTTCAATCTGTTCTCCGTCCACTCACAACGCTCAATTAAATCACGACCGACCCACCATAACCAGCAGGTTGTGAAGTCACCTGACGAATATCCATGGACATGATGGAACTATTGTATACTAAAGTTCATGAAGTTTCAAAGATACTTTTATTCCGTGCTGTACCTGATAGATATCTAGGTCTGATTGAAGTATATATAATGGCGTATGGACATGTGCAGCTGCGAATTTACTGAATCGGTCAGATGTTCAGTGCGTCAATCCCTGGCAGAAGGTCCTTGATCCTGCCCTCGTTAAAGGGTACTGGATCAAAGAGATAAGAGACTCTTATAATACCACGTATTATATAACAAGTGTGCGGTAACCCAGATCCCACGTTCGACAAATGTTATGATTGATTTAAGGAGCTAATATCGCAGGAGGACGATAAGTTATACAAAATACAGAAGACAACTTTATGTAGTGTCTCCAGACACTGGATTATTAGCTACGGAGACGTACGGAGGCCAACGTGCAGATGGTCTATAAATGGTGTTTATCTCATATGATTAAGAAGCAGCCCGTGAGAGTCCAGACCATGTTACCATTCCTATCAACTGACTGGTACCTTCTCTCGAACTCCGGATGAACAACATCAGGAGGAGAGTCACAAGCATGTGCAATCTGTGATCTCTTGCTTAATGCAGGCGAAGATTATCTGCTTCATGCGTATCGATGCATTCTGAACCTTGGCACTGTGAAATCAGTTTCCCAGGCGGTGATGCCAAGCGTTTCCAAGGCCAAGGAAGTGCTGAAGCGAATGTTGAGGGTGCATTAGATGTCACCATCTAAGAGCACAAGCTGCCGCCCACCGTCCGTCACTGTCAACAGTCCGAGAGGTCTGTCTCCGCCCGTAGCCGTGCGGCAGTGTAATAACCCACTAAAGGCTAAAACTGCAATATAGTGGTAGAAAGGTCGAACCCACAGAGACAGAGGAACACACAGGGTACAAAGTGTCACATTTAACAGACTATTGAGGAGTTTGAATTCTCAGGCGAGTGTCACTCCCAGAAATACTGCAAGTTTTCACTCGGAGCTCACTCGGAGGTCGCACTGTGCAGCATAGTTCACTCAACACACACACACACACACACACCTAAAACTACAGAAACACAACCCAGAGATCGGTTAGGACCTCTACTCAAGATTTCAGGGGGAAAGTCTCTCGCGAGTACTTAGCGAAGCTGCGGGTAGTGACTCCCAACTCCGGCTTTTACAACCCTTCCACTAGCTTTCTGCTAGCGTAGGGAACCCGGGTTGGACTTCCTACTTCGGATCGAAGTCACTCACACGCGGTGAACAACACTCTCAACTCACAAAACGCGTAGAGAACACAGGTCCGCACGGAAGGACTCACTGAGAAACGTTCCAGTAACACACCATAACAATCTATTGAAGAGTTTGATTTCTCAGGCACTTGTCATTCCCAGAAATACTACAGGGGTTACCCTAAAGGCACCTACTGCAGCGTAACCTGAATTTACAACCGAGGCTTACACGAAGTAGCAAAACTTCACTTTGGCATTCAAGGGAAAAATCCCGAAGGAGTACAATCAGAAACAAACACTCGAAGGTGTAAGGGGGAAACTGTTCAAATATCTAACTCGTCACTGGCTCTAAGCATCGGCAATCACCCGCAGGTGTAGATCCGAACTACTCAAGTCTCTAACCAATGTACTAGCTCTGAACATTCAGCCGAAGGCCTTCAGCTTGTGGTAACCCACTTTTTGTTTTTTGTCGGAACTAAAACATTTTTGAATAGTAAGTACCGCGGCAGCAGCTGTAAATAGTAAATCGGTACGCGAAACCAGAGTAAAAAGAGTATCGAGGACAATCAAGGGGTTTTGGGCTTAGGCCACATTGGGACGCTTGGGACGGAACGGGCGGTTCATGCTGCAGGATCCGCTTCGAGCACCTTCGGCGGTAGATCACTCATAACTTTCTCAATTCGTAACGCTTTGAGTTGCTTCGGGTCTTGTTGGAAAGAGCTTGACGCGCTGGTTCTAACGAGCTCAAGAACTTGTGAAACGGATGAGAGGTCACTGAGTTATGAGTGTCGGAAGTTACTGATGATGAGCCTTCGGCGGTAGAGCGACTTTGGCGGTACGCCTTCGACGGAAGAACCGCCGGAAGATGCGCCTTTGGCGCTAGACGCCTTCGGGTCAACGCCTTCGGCGATGCGGGAGAGTGCATTCGGCGGAAGAGTGAATCCCTCATAACTTTCTCAATTCGCAACGTCTCGACTTGGTTAGGGTTTCGTTGGAAAGAGCTCGACGCGCTGATTCTAACCAGCCCAAGAACGCCACGAACGGATGAGGACTCTGGGAGTTATGAAGGTCGCAAGATACTCAGCTTCTCGCCTACGAGGAGGCGAGGAAAGTTTGTCCTATGCGCGGACGAGAGAAGTCCGCCTACGCGTAGGCGCTTCGGCGTCGGCGGAAAATCCGCCTTCGGCCCTAGAAATGCGCCTTCGGGGTTGGAACTTGTACGGCGCCAGCGCAACAGCGCGGACGGACGCGGACGCCTGCGAGTAGGCGGCTTATGACGCGGACGCGGACGCCTGCGAGTGCATAGGCAAACGCCTTCGGCGAAAGAGTAAAACCGTCATAACTTTCTCAATTCTTAACGGTTTGACTTAGTTAGGGTCTTGTTGGAAAGAACTAGCGACGCTCGTTTCAACGAGCCCAAGAAAGTTTTGAACGAAGCAAGGATCTATGAGTTATGAGCGACGGGGGTGACTGTTATAGATAGGCGACTCCATGCGGACGGGAGACTGCCTGCGCATAGGCGAGCGCCTACGCATAGGCGAGACTCACCTCCGGTGCAGCGCAGGAAAGGAAAGGAGCCGGAGGAAGATCCGCCTTCGGCTCAAGGGACTTCGGTGCCACGTGGCATAAGATTCCCGATGGCGGAAGTTGGCGGGATTATGTCAAGTGTGGGACGCAGAACGGCGGGGCCCATATCTCTGCGATGGACGGTCCGATGGATCTGAAATTTTGTGCGGCCGTTGATCTCGGCTGGCCACACTTGACTGCAAATTTTCAGCCTCAGATCTTTGATGGAAAGGCGCTGGCGGCTCTGTACAGTAGGCTTAGGATTCAGATTTAGGGTTATGGTTAGATTTAGGTTGTAAGTTAGAGGGGAAGGCAGCCGCCGACTCCTCAGGTGTAGGATCTGTTGCGGCTCGCACCATGGCGTAGTGCAGTGTAGTGCTAGTTAGGATTTAGAAGGTATAAAGTAGTTCAAGGCATCTTGCCTTGGGTTCTTTCCCAACATCAGAAGTGCAGATCAGGAACTCATTTTCTCTACGTGTTTGTGTCCTTAGTTCTGTCACCACGCCAGAGGAGCTACAACTTGGCGTTCCGCATTTTGTAGCTGAAGGCCTTCGGCCGAATGTTCAGAGCTAGTACATTGGTTAGAGACTTGAGTAGTTTGGATCTACACCTGCGGGTGATTGCCGATGCTAAGAGCCAGTGACTAGTTAGATACTTGAATAGTTTCGCCCCTACACCTTCGAGTGTTTGTTCTTGATTGTACTCCTTCGGGATTTTTCCCCTGAATGCCAAAGTGAAGTTTTGCTACTTCGTGTAAGCCTTGGTTGTAAATTCAGGTTACGCTGCAGCAGGTGCCTTTGGGGTAACCCTTGTAGTATTTCTGGGAATGACAAGTGCCTAAGAATCCAAACTCTTCAATAGACTGTTATGGTGTGGTACTGGAATGTTTCTCAGTGAGTCCTTCTGTGCGGACCTGTGTTCTCTGCGCGTTTTGTGAGTTGGGTGTGTTGTTCACCGCGTATGAGTGACTTCGATCCGAAGTAGGCAGTCCAAACCGGGTTTCCTACGCTAGCCGCAAGCTAGTGGAAGTGTTGTAAGAGCCGGAGTTGGGAGTCACTACCCGCAGCTTCCCTGAGTACTCGCGAGAAACTTTTCCCCCCTAAAATCTTGAGTAGAGATCCTAACGGATCTTTGGGTTGTGTTTCTGTAGTTTCAGGTGTGTGTGTGTGTGTGTGTTACGCTGCACTGTGCGACCTCCGAGTGCGCTCCGAGTGGACACTTGCAGTATTTCTGGGAGTGACAGTCGCCTGAGAATTCAAACTCCTCAATAGTCTGTTAAACGTGACACTTTGTACCCTGTGTGTTCCTCTGTCCCTGTGGGTTCGACCTTTCTACCACTGTATTGCAGTTTTAGCCTTTAGTGGGTTATTACACAGCTACACAATGCGGATCGCCAAGGTGTAGCTCCCCTTGCGTGGTGACAGAACTAAGGACACAAACACGCAGAGAAAATGAGTTCCTGATCTGCACTTCCGAAACTGGGAAAAATCCCAAGGCAAAACGCCTTGAACTACTTTATACCTTCTAAGTCCTAACTAGCACTACTGTGGTACCCCACTTTTGGTATTTTTGAGGAATTTAAAACATTTTTGGAAAACAATAGAATGAAACTGGATGATCTCGGAGAATCTCGAAAGATCTCGTAGAATCCAGGAGTTGGGCGCAACGTCTGGGACAGGCGCCGCCCTAAACGACGGGCTCTGAAGGAGTACCCCTTCGGCGCAAGGCGCGTAATCCGCCTTCGGCGCTAGAGAAATCCTTCAGATTCTGATCAATTCCCGAGCGCCTCAACTTGGTTAGGGTTTCGTTGGAAAGAGCTTGACGCGCTAATTCTAACGAGCCCAAGAACGCCTGGAACGGATGAGGACTCCGGGAGTTGTGAAGGTCGAAAGATACGAAGATCTTCGCCTACGCGTAGGCGAGGAAAGTTTGTCCTATGCGCGGACGAGGGAAGTTCGCCTACGCATAGGCGAAATAGGGTTTGACGTCGGCGGGATGTCCGACGCGAATGTCGCCTACTCGTAGGCGGGGAGGACTTGCACATATGCACAGGCGGACGCGAATGTCGCCTACGCATAGGCGCTTCGGCTTCGGCGTCGGCGGGAAGTCCGCCTTCGGCCCTAGAAATGCGCCTTCGGGGTTGGAAATTGTACGGCGCCTTCGGCGCCAGCGCATCACGGACGGGCGAGGACCCGACGGAGTAGTAAATCCGTACAGACCGTATGGACTATACGGACGGAACGGATGAGTGCGCCTTCGGCCGGTTCGGATTACGGGGACAAGAGTGCCGACGGAGAGGCGAGGGAAATGGATAGACTGGACGGAGTCCGTTGACCGCGGTCAACGGAACGGTCAACCCTACGCGTAGGCGAGCGCCTACGCACAGGCAGATGAAGTTCTGCGCCGGCAGAGATTCCGCCGGGGATTCCGCCTACGCATAAGGGAGTTCAATTTTTGTCCTATGCGCGGACGAACGCCTTCGGCGGAGCGTTACTAGCCAAAGTTAAGTACGAAGGAGTGTAGCGCGCTGGCGAGAAATCCGCCTTCGGCATTGCGCACCCATGTCCGCGGCGTAGTACGCTAGCGAAGTTCAAATTGCCAATTCGAGCGTGTGAGTTAAGTCGGCGTCGGCGGAGCGTGAAGCCGCGCGTGAGAGAGAAGACCGTTATAGCGCGGAGCCGGCGCGGCCATCAAGTGATCCGACCTTCACGACCGAGAGCTGTGGTACCCCACTTTTGGCAATTTTGAGGAAATTAAAACATTTTTGGAAAACTGTACCCTGGCAGCATTGTAAATAGCCTTCGGTACATCAAAACGGAGTGAATCCGGAAGATCGCGGGGATTCTCGAGGGATCTTGTAGAATCTAGGATTTGGGGTGCAGCAGTAAGGACAGGCACCACCCTCCCTGCGAGCTCTGCAGTTAGGACCCCTACGACGCAAGGCGCAAAACCCGCCTTCGGAGGTTGCGTCCGCGGCGGTAGGGAAATCCTCCATAATTAGGTCAACCCTCGGGCGCCTTGACCAAGTTAGGGTCTCGTTGGAAAGAGCTCGACGCACTGATTCCAACGAGTCCAAGAACGCTTGGAACGGATGAGGACTTAGGGAGTTATCACTATTGGAAGATACGGAGACGGTCGCCTTCGGCGGAAGGAGTTCGCCACCGGCGGGAATTCCGCCTACGCGGAAGGGGGAATCAAGTTTTGTCCTATACGCGGACGAAGGCGTTCGCCTGTGCACAGGAGAAGTAGGGTTTGGGGAGGCGCGAAGTCCGCCTACGCACAGGCGTTCGCCTGTGCACAGGCGCTTCGGCGTCGGCGGAAAATCCGCCTTGGGCCCTAGAAATGCGCCTTGTGAGGTAGAAAGTGTACGGCGCCTTCCGCGCCAGCGCAGCGCCGCGTACGGCGGAAGAGCCGCCAGAGTAATCAAATCTGTACGGACCATGCGGACGGGACGGGTGGATGCGCTCTTGGACGGACGGAGTTGCGGCGGCGGAAGCGCCGACGAAGAGACAAGAAACGGACAGACTGGACGGAGACGGCTGACCACGGTCAACGCCTTCCGCGCCAGCGCTACGCCGCGCACGGAATTCGCCTGCGCACAGGCGAGCGCCTGTGCACAGGAGGATGAAGTTCCGCGACGGCGGAGAATCCGCCGAGGAAATTGCCTGCGCACAGGCAGGAGTTGAACTTTTGTCCGATATGCGGACACACGCGTCAAGGCAGAGGGGGATTGGCCGAGGGGCGGTACGAACAAGTGTACCGCGCAAGGCGGAAAACTCGCCTTCGGCGCTACGCCCCCATGTCCGCGGGGTAATACGCTCGCGGAGTTCAAATCCGCCAATTCGAGCGTGAGAGTTTAATCGGCGACGGCGGAGCGTGAAGCCGCGCGTGAGAGCGGAGACCGTTCCAGCGTAGAGCCGGCGCGGCCATCAAGTGAGACGTTCTCCACGAGCAAGAGCCGACCATGACCTTCGACCGGGCGGCGGAGAACGTCCCATTCTTGAATTCGCGATTCCAATCTCTTGTGCGCGCTGCGCGCATCCATCTGCTGGCTGCTAAACATTCTCGACGTCGCCGCACAGGAGATTTCTTGTTGATTGAGGGAGAAGTGAATGCGCGTGATTTGGAATTGAGGGCGATTAGAGTTTGCCGAGAGAGAAAGGAGCTCGGGCGGTGCGGAAGTAGAATGAGCGGGCGAGCGAACCCCAGGAACGCAATGACGAGACCGGGCAGATTGCGGATGGTGCCACTTCGCCTACCACAGAACGGGCTGCGCGCTTTCGAGGAGCGCTTAATAGCAAGAAAGCTCGATTTCTTGCTATGGGGATGGAACTACATCTGTGCGAATATGGTGCGCGAGTGGCTAGAGCCACAGGGACCACCCTCGCGCGGATTGCGTCCGCATGTTGATCGGTGGACAGTCCAAGATTGGGCGCAGGCGTTGGGAAGATGTGCTGGCATGCCAAGGCATCTCCTTTTCGACAGTGAGAGCATCAAGGTGACCAAGCAGGAAGAGGCGCAATTTGTGGAGCTGTTCAAAACCGGGAGGTCTACCAAGAATGGGTACAGGACCCGTGATTACAAGGATCGATTTCGCCGGACTTTGTCCGCGGCGCTGATGCAATTACTGCAGCCACACCGCGCCTGCTACATCACATTGTGGCAGGTCTCTTTTGTGGAGTGCGTCATCGAGGGAACTCCAATTCACTGGGCGAGCATCCTGCACAAGGTGATGCGACAGCACGCTTTTGAGGAGAAGGGGGGAACTCTAAACCATCTTTCTCCTTTCCTCATCAATTTTTATCGACAGCGGAATTGTTTGACAGCGGCGGAGCTTGAGCATTTTCCGCCATTGTCCGTCGACCATCCCGGGAAGTATGTGCGGGAGAATGAGGTCGACACTGATGCAGAGGAGTCACCGACTTCTACCCCATCAAGGCGGAGGGACGAAGGGAGAAACACTCCTGCAGCACGAGTGCCGCGGAAGCGGCGATGGAGAGAAGAGTCCGAAGAGGAGCAGCATCAAGAACCCTCTGCTCCCATTCGACCGCGGCCGCTGTACGAGTCATACAGCCGGCCGAAGCAGAAGGCACGCAGACTGGTGTTACCAGCCGACAGTGCGGACACGGCGACGATTGCGACGGAGAAAGGAAGTGCGTCGCCAGAGAAGCATGAGGAAGCGCGGACGACCGCAGGAGCAACGGGCCACGCTGCAACCTCGACGGGAGAAAGGCCGCCTACGGGCCAAGGGCCTCCGGAGTTACCACGTGCGTTGCGGACAGATGTTCCGTTTGCGCACAGACGAGACTCCGCGGACGGACGAGCCTCCGCGGACAGGCGATCACAAGTGGACGTGGATCTACGCTTACGCGTGGGAAGGAGCAGTCCGCCTGTGCACAGGACACCTCCACACGTGCCGCCTGTGCACAGGCAAGAATCACCCCCGTTCCAACGTAGGAAGGGGAAGGAGCCGGCGGAAGAACCGCCTACGAGACACCGGCCCTCGGGGCCAGACCCTCCGGCGCATCACGCGCCGCAATTTGCGCCTTCGGCGCCAGGGCCTTCGAGCCGAGGAGATACGAGCAGGGAGCGTGCGGAGGCCGCACCATCGGCGGGTAGTCCGCCGATAGATGCGCCTTCGGCGGTAGGGCCTATAGGCCAAGGGACATCGGGCGAGCGGCCCCCGGCCATGTCGCCTTTGGCGATGGATGTCCGCGGCGCTACGCCTACGGCGGACAAGGCGCCGGCATTGGCGCCTGCGCACAGGCCGAGCACAGCCCCCACGGACCGATCAAGGGAGCAGCAACAGACGGAGGAGCGGAGTGACTGTCCGTGGGATGAAATTTCGATGCGCGATGCGCAATCAAACCCCGCGCAGCCACCCTCCGCTCGATCGCCTTCGGCGGCGGGCGTCGGCGGCAGAGAGGACACGGAAGACGACCAACAAGCGAGCGGCGGGGATGCCGCACGGGCACATTCGCCTACCGCCTTAGACATTTTGGCGAAGAGCAGCGAGGCTGCAGCCGTGCCTTCGCAGGCAGCACACGTCGACGACGTGCAGCCCCACTCGGGGCAGTCGCCGACGCAATCAATGGCGACTGAAATTCTCCACTCGGATGATGACGACGGAGGCTCCACCGAAGAAATGTCAGGAGCAGAGGACACCGAGGAGGAGGAGGAGGAAATTGTTGGAGCGCCGGCGGCGGCGCTCTCTGAGCAGGTGATTCCGTTGCTGAGGTACTTGGATCGCAAGGTCGATAAATACGCCGACCCACTTCAGCCGGGATCTTACATCGAGTTAGTGCGCAGGCGGACTCGCACTAAAGTCCACACCAGCAAGCTGTTAGCTAGAGTGGACCAGGAGTTGAGGGAATTGAAGGAGAAGCATGCATGCTTGTGGGGTCAGTATAAACTTAATCAGAAATTCTACAAGTACTCCGAGAAGGTGAAGGATGAGAAAATGGACGAGCTCACCAAGGAGCAGGTGAAGGTCAAGGAAGCACTTATTTCTGAGCAGGCCCAGAATCGGATTTTGTCAGAGGAGCTCGTGCGACAGACGCGGTTGTTGGAACAATGTCAGCTCGCACGGCAGGCGGATGAGGAGTTAATCCGCAAGTTACAGTCAGAGTGTGGCGAATTGAGAGCGCAACGTGCTGAGGCCGAATCGCAATTAGTGATAATTGAAGAGGATCGCAGGAAGGAGGCGGATCGCACGAAGGTGGAGACGGCGAGGCGTGTCGCCCACTGTCTCAAGGGCTACGCCCACTCGGAAGTGAAGGCGCAGGAGAAACTCACACTGCGTGAGTTTCAATTGCGCGCAGCCGGGTTGTTGTCAGGCGACAGTAGGAGTCGGCGGAAGGTAGCAAAGAAGCTCGATGCTTTTCTGTCGAAGGCGCAGGATACCATGTCCGCCCTCGAAGTGGAGGTGTCCGCGGCGTTGCAGCGTTTGGGACTGCGCAGTCGAGCGGAAGATTGGCAGGGTAGAGAGTTAGTGCGCGGCAGTCCGCCGCGCAGGAGACGTAGTACAGGTTCCGCGGAGTGTAGTGTAGCGTGGTTCCGTGCAGGCGTGTAGCGTAGTGCAGTGTAGTGCTAGTTAGGACTTAGAAGGTATAAAATAGTTCCAGGCGTTTTGCCTGGGGTTCTTTCCCATCAGAAGTGCAGATCAGGAACCCATTTCCTTTGCGTGTTTGTGTCCTTGAGTTCTGTCACCACGCACGAGGAGTTACAACTTAGCGTTCCGCATTTTGTAGCTGAAGGCCTTCGGCCGAATGTTCAGAGCTAGTACATTGGTTAGAGACTTGAGTAGTTCGGATCTGCACCTGCGGGTGATTGCCGATGCTCAGAGCCAGTGACTAGTTAGATACTTGAACAGTTTCGCCCCTACACCTTCGAGTGTTTCTTTCTGATTGTACTCCTTGGGATTTTTCCCCTGAATGCCAAAGTGAAGTTTTGGTACTTCGTGTAAGCCTTGGTTGTAAATTCAGGTTACGCTGCAGCAGGTGCCTTGAGGGTAACCCCTGTAGTATTTCTGGGAATGACAAGTGCCTGAGAATTCAAACTCTTCAATAGACTGTTGTTGTGTTACTGGAATGTTTCACAGTGAGTCCTTCAGTGCGGACCTGTGTTCTCTGCGCGTTTTGTGAGTTGAGAGTGTTGTTCACCGCGTATGAGTGACTTCGATCCGAAGTAGGCAGTTCAAACCGGGTTTCCTACGCTAGCAGCAAGCTAGTGGAAGCGTTGTAAAAGCCGGAGTTGGAAGTCACTACCCGCAGCTTTGCCGAGTGTGCTCGCGAGAGACTTTCCCCCTGAAATCTTGAAGTAGAGGTCCTAACGGATCTCTGGGTTGTGTTTCTGTAGTTTCAGGTGTGTGTGTGTGTGTGTGTGTGTGTGTTACGCTGCACTGTGCGACCTCCGAGTGCGCTCCGAGTGGACACTTGCAGTATTTCTGGGAGTGACAGTTGCCTGAGAATTCAAACTCCTCAATAGTCTGTTAAAACGTGACACTTTGTACCCTGTGTGTTCCTCTGTCCCTGTGAGTTCGACCTTTCTACCACTATATTGCAGTTTTAGCCTTTAGTGGGTTATTACAAGAGCCGACCATGACCTTCAACGAGGAGACGGAGGACGCCCCATTCTTGAATTCGCGCTTTCACTTTCTGGTGCGAGCTGCGCGCGTCCACCTGCTAGCTGATAGACACTCTAGACATCGCCGCGCGGAGAATTACTCCGTGGCTGAGAGAGAATTGAGTGCGCGGCAGTTGGAATTGAGAGAAATTAGAGTTTGCAGAGGAGGCAGAAGCGCGAGCAAGAGGCTCGAGCAGAGCAGAGAGAGAGTTGCGCAAACTAATTTCAAGAACGCGATGTCGAAGTTGAACAAGCTGCGGATGATGCCACTCCGGCTTCCACAGAATGGGTTGCGTGCTTTTGAGGACCGACTGATTGCAAGGAAACTTGAGTTCTTGCTGTGGGGATGGAATTACGTGTGTATAGACATGGTGCGCGAATGGTTGGACGCGGAGCAACTTCCTACGCGCGGATTGCGTCCACACGTAGATAGATGGACCGTCCACGATTGGGCACAGGCATTGGGGAGGTGTGCAGGCGACGACGGGTACCTCCTATTTGATAGTGAGAGCGTCAAGGTGTCGAAGCAGGACGAAGCGCAATTCGTCGAATTGTTCAAACGGGAGAGGTCTTCCAAGAACGGGCACAAGACCCGCGACTACAAAGATCGTTTCCGCAGAACTGTAGCGGCGGCGCTACTGCAATTGTTGCAGCCGCACCGCACTTCGTACATCACGTTGTGGCAGGTATCTTTTGTAGAGCTCACATTAGCCGGAGCTCCAGTTCACTGGGCGCGCATCCTACATAGGGTGATGCGACAGCATGCATATGAGGAGAAAGGAGGAACTCTCAATCATCTCTCCCCCTTCTTGATAAACTTTTATCGACAGAGGAATTGTTTGACCGCGGCGGAGCATGCTCGCTTTCCGCCATTGTCAGTCGATCATCCCGGGAAGTATGTGCGGAATAACGAAGTAGACACCGACGCGGAGGATTCGCCAACTTCCACTCCACCGACTCAGCAGGATGAGGGAAGAAACACACCCGCAGCGAGAGTGCAGCGGAAACGAAGATGGAGAGAGGAACCGGAGGAGGAGCAACATCGAGAACCCACTGCTCTCATACGGAAGCGACCACTGCACGAAGTGTGCAGCCGGCTGAAGCAAAAAGGCGCGCAGGCTTGTGTTACCAACCAACAGCGCGGAAACGGCGACGATCGCCACGGAGAAGGGAAGTTCGTCCCCGGAGAAGGAGGGGACTGCGCGGACGTCCGCAGGAGCGGTGGACCACGCTATGCCTTCAGCGGACGAGAGACGGCCTTCGGGTCAGGAGTTACCACGTGCGGTGCGGACGAGTGTGCCGCCTACGCACAGGCGACTTCCTGTGGATAGGCGACCCCTTGCAGACGTGGACCTGTGCCTACGCGTAGGCAGAGAAAGTTCGCATACGCATAGGCGGCCGCCTACGCGTAGGCAGGACTCACCCCCGATGCAACGTAGGAAGGGGAAGTAGCCGGCGGAAGATCCGCCTTCGGCTCAAGGGCCTTCGGGGCAAGGCCCTCCGACGAACAGAGCGCCGGGATTTGCGCCTTCGGCGCCAGGGCCTTCGGGCCAACGAGTTACAAGCAGGGAGCGTGCGGAGGTCGCACCTTCGGCGGGAAATCCGCCGGAAGATGCGCCTTCGGCGGAAGGGCCTTCGGGCCAAGGGACATCGGGCGGGCGGCCTTCGGCGCTGCGCCTTCGGCGGATAACGTGCCAAGATTTGCGCCTACGCGTAGGCCGGACGCATCCCTTGCGCAGGACCGATCGAGGGAGCAGGACCGATCGAGAGAGCAGGACCTAACGGAGGAGCGGATTGTCTGTCCGCAGGATGAAATTCGCGTGCGCGATGCACAATAGCACCCCGCGCAAACACATTCTGCGCGATCACCTTCGGCGGTGGACGCAGACGGCGAGGGAGTTACGATCGACGCACGACAGGCGGACGATGGGGATGTGGCACGGCCGCATTCACCCACCGCCTTGGACATTTTAGCAGGGAGCAGCGAGGCTGCAGGAGCGCCATCGGCGGCAAAACACGCAAACCACTCGCAGCCCCACTCAGGCCAGTCACCAACGCAATCAATGGCGACCAAAATCCTCCCTTCGGATGATGACGAAGGAGGATCCACGGAATCAGTGTCGGGATCGGGAAACACCGAGGAGGAGGAGGAAGAAATCGTTGGTGCGCCGGCGGCGGCGCTCTGTGAGCAGGTAGTACCTCTGCTGAGGTACTTGGATCGCAAGATGGAGAAGTACGCTGATACTCGCCAGCCTGGGTCCTACATCGAATTAGTGCGCAGGCAAACTCGCACTAAAGTCCACACCAGCAAGCTGCTAGCTCGGGTGGATCGGGAACTTAAGGAACTGCAGGAGAAGCATGAATGCTTGTGGGGTCAGTACAATCTCATTCGGAGAACGTACACCCACTACGACAAGGTGAAGAATGGGAGACTGGAAGAACTCACCAAGGATCAGGTGAAGGCCACGGAAGCATTGATTTATGAGAAGACTTAGAATCAGATTCTGTCAAAGGAGCTAGTGCGACAGACACGGTTGTTGGAGCAGTGTCAGCTCGCACGACAGGCGGATGAGGAATTAATCCGCAGGCTGCAGTCGGAGTATGGAGAATTGAGAGCACAGCGTGCGGAGGCCGAATCGCAGTTGGTAGTAATTGAAGACGATCGCCGGCGAGAGGCTGATCGCACGAAGGAAGAGATGGCGAGGCGAGTCGCCCACTGTCTCAAGGGCTACGCCCACTGGGAAGTGGCGGCGCAGGAGAAACTCACACTGCGTGAGTTAGAGCTTCGTGCAGCCGGGTTGTTGACGGGTGACAGTTGGAGTCGGCGGCTGTGGTAACACACTTTTTGTTTTTTTTGCAGAATTTAAACAATTTTAGAAAACTAGTACCGAAGCAGTGTTTGTAGTTAGAAAAGGGTACATTAAATAGAGTGGATTGATGAGATCGTCACGAGGTCACAAAGAATCGCGTAGTCGGATGTACCAACGCCAATGTCTTCGGCGCCTTCGGCAAAAGCTCCTTTTCTGAGGTGTCCCTACTCACGCGCTTCCAGCGTATAAGGAAGCTATGCTTCCGGCGCAGACACCTCAGGAGGAGGTTTTGCTAAAGACGTCAGAAGAAGGGCCCGGACCTCTGAAGGCGTCCGACCATGAGTGCGCCTTCGGCGATGCGCCGCTAGCGCGGAAAGGGAAAACCTTCATAACGATCGGAATACACGGTAGATCCAGTTGGTTGAAGTTGCATTAGAAAGAGCTCGGGACGCTCGTTCTAACGAGCCCAAGAGCGTCGGAGATAGATCAGGGACGGAGAAGTTATGAGCGTCGGAAAACTCGTAGCCGGACATGCGCCGTTCGCGCTAGGGTTCACAGCTGGAAAGGACTCCCGTACGCCCTCGGCGATGAGCCTTCGGCGGAATCGCGCGCTCATGGGAGGAAACCAACTCAGAGTCGGAAGCACCTTTGGCGACTGCTCATGGAAGGAAAGCTCCGGTCGGATGTACGCCTCCGACGTGGCGCTGATGGCCGGATGCGCTGGCATGATTTGCGCTGGCGGATATGCGCCGTCAGCAATGGACGAGGCATAAAGGACAAAATAAGCATACGAATGCGCGCCGGCGTAATTCGCTCCGACTGGATGTGCGCCTCCAGCAAGGCGCCGACGGATAAGGAACGCGCCAGCGGCGACACGCCTCCGGTGATGGACGGGTTAGGGAAAGACAACATAGCCGACGTATACCCTACGGCGGACTCGAGTCTGGAAGGCGGCGGCGGCGGGAGAATTCAACATTCATGCATGCGAATGCGCGCAGTGCGGAGACGTGAATTCGCGCATGCAAAGGGCGAACCGTTAGGCCGTATAGCCGGCTGCGTACGTTGTAACCAGTAAGAACGTTGGACGTTCTTGAATTCGGAGAAGAAAAGACTGCGCTCCAGTCTCATTCTCTCATTCTTGATTTTGCGATTTCCAGCTTCCAAGATTACGCGCAAGGGCGGAGAGACCTGCAGTGAAAGGAGAGAGTGCGGAGACGAGTTGCGCGAGGATCTTGACAGACCTTGGAGAGAATTGCGAGTAGCGAACTTGAGCGTGAGCGAAGAGAGAGTGAGCAGTCAGTGCTTGAGCGGCCGACGCGCAGTGGCGATTGTGAGAGAGCGAGCAAAAGGGAGAACGTTTGTGTGTGCAGGAAACGCAATGTCGAAGGTTCCCCAGCTGCGAGTGTCTCCACTCAGGGTGCCGCAGATCGGTCTACGTGCATTTCAAGATGTGCTGCTGGGGCTGAAGCTCGATTTCCTTCTATGGGGGTGGAACTAGACATGTCCGGAGATGGTGCGCGAGTATCTGCAGGAGAGACACAAGCCCTCACGCGGATTCCGTCCACATCCAGAAAGATGGGACATTTGTAACTGGGCGCAGGTGTTGGGCAGGTGTGCCGGCGAGGAAGGGGATCTCCTCTTCGAGGCCGATAGCGTGAAGGTGTCCCAGGAGGAAGAAATCTCCTACAATGAGCCCTTCAAAGTTGCCAGGCATCCCAAGAACGGTTTCCGGACACGGGATTACAAAGATCGATTGCGGAGAAATCTCGCGACTGCATTGCTGCAGATATTGCAGCCGACCAAGACCGCTTACATGCATGGTTGGCAGGTAGAATTTGTGGAGCTAGTGTTGTCAGGAGCTCCAGTGCATTGGGCACGGCTCCTGTGGAAGGTGACGCGCCAACATGCGCAAGAAGAGAGAGGAGGAACCCTCAATCATCTTTCGCCTTACTTGATTGTGTTTTATCGGGCGATGGGATGTTTGACAAATTCAGAGCGAACACGGTTTCCGCTGCTGACCTAGAGCTATCCAGGTAGATACTCACGGGAGACCAAAGTAGACACGGATCCGGACGAGGAACCTGCCAGTCCGTCTCCGGCTCCGGCCCCAGCAAGAGCAGCAGAAGAACGTCGAAGTGAGCGCATTCCGCGAAAGCGGAAGTGGGATGAGAGACCTGAGGACAGGCAGCCGGAAGTGCCAGCTGCGCCGACTCGTGGTCGGCCCACCCACGAGCCTCACAGTCGACCAAAACAGAGGGCACGCAAAATGCCAACTAGTACTGAGGAGACCGGGCGTACTCCGCTCCGGCGGAATCCCACGCAGGAGGAGATAATCGCGCAGATTCTAGGGAAGTCGACAAATACCTCTGCGCAGAAGGCACCAATGCCTTCGGAAGGAGATGGACGGACTGACAGTCGGCCGACTACGAGTCGGGCGACTGAAGGCCGACAAGCGGAAGGAAGGCCAACTGAACGGCGCGTTGAACCGGACAACAGGCCGGAAGCAGAAGAGAGTTTGGCTGACGAGCCAACAACCCTCAGAAGGTCGTCTTCGGCGGAAGGCACTTCTGGGAAAACGCCACCAGCAAGCAGGCCAAGTGGAGTGAAGACGCGCAGGGTGTATCCGACTCCCAGTCGGACAACTGCTGGTCGGCCGACTGCGAGTCGGTCAACAGAGAGACGGCCGGATTCGCCGACTGCGAGACGGACAGGGCCGGCGACCAGTGTGCGGACGCCTTCGGCGGACGCACCTTCAGCGAAGACACCTTCCGCGCAGATTGCGCCGGAAGGGCAGGCAGCAGAAGCGGGCGGTGCAAAGGTGACAAGAGTCACTGCGGCGTCGACCCCTTCGGAGACCGAAGATCGAGCCGGAACAGGGGCTCAAGCAGTGGGATCCCCCACTGCCCTGGATATTTTAGCAGGCAGTGGAGCAGCAGTCGCAGCGGAAGCTGCTGCGCGCCACAGTTCCAGGGAGTCGCCAAGGGATTCGGTGGCGACTGAAATCCTCGAGACTGAGGATGAGACGAGCTCGGAAGAGCAGGAAGCGGATTCTATGCCAACAGGGTGTTGTGCGAGCAGATATTCCCACTCCTGCGATATCTGGATCGCAAGACATCCAAGTACGCGGGTACTGGAAAACCGCAGTCTTATGTGGAGACTATCAAGCGAAGGACGAGGAGCAAGGTGGCCATTTGGGCCTCTAGGTGCCAAGTATATGTGGATAGGAACACCGCCCTCCGACAACACTTGGCGGTCACACAGAAGCTATACCAAGCCTTGTAGCAGCAGAGGGAGGATGCGGCGACGAAAAGTCAGGCGGATGCCGAGCTAATGCGGGCAAAGATCGAGTCGGAATTGCAGGAAGAGCGGAGACAAAACCGCATCCTAGCAGCCGAGCTTGCGCGCCAGACGCGCGCCTTAGAAGAAAGTCAAAGAGCCCGCAAGGAGGATGAGGAGTTGTTGCGCAACTTGCAATCCGAGTGCTCGGATTTGAGGGCGCAGCGTGCGGAAGCGGAAATGCAGCTAGCAGAGGTGGAAGGCAGCTGCAGGGCGCGAGAAGAGTTGGCGACGCGGGTGACTCACTGCCTAAAAGGATACGCCCATTGGGAGGTGGCAGCTCAAGAGAGGATCACACTCAGGGAGTTCGAGCTTCGGGCGGCGGCATTGACGGAGGGTGACAGTCGGAGTCGGCGGCGAGTGGCGAGGAAATTAGAAACCTTCTTGTCGGGTGCGCGCGACACTATGGCGCACTTAGAGTCGGAAGTCACTGCAGCCCTCCGACGTTTGGGGTTGCGCAGCCGGTCAGAAGACTGGCAAGGTAGAGACAGCGAGCGGAGCAGTCCGGCGCGCAGGAGGCGCAGCACCGGATCCGCCGAGTGCAGTAGTATAGTTTGGTTTCGCGCAGATGTTGCGAGTAGTAGATAGGATAGCGTAGTGCTAGTTAGGACCTTTGAGGGTATAAAGTAGTTCAAGGCGTTTTGCCCTGGGACTCTTCCAGTTTCGGAAGTACAGATCAGGAACTCACTTTCTTGGCGTGTTTGTGCATTTTGGTCCTGGCACCACGTAGAGAAGCTGCAGCATAGCGAAGTTACCGTATGTTGTAGTTGAAGGCCTTCGGCTGAATGTTCAGAGCTAGTACCCGGTTAGAGACTTGAGTAGTGCGGATCTGCACCTCCGGGTGATTTCTGATGCTCAGAGCCGGCTGCGAGTTAGATACTTGAACAGTTCCTCCTTACTCCTTCGAGTGACATATCCTGATTGTACTCCTACGGGAAGTTTCCCCTAAATGCCAAAGTGAAGTTTTATTACTTCGTGTAAGCCTTGGTTTGCAATTCAGGTTGTGTGTGTGTTACTGGATCGTGTCTCAGTTAAGTTCTCATTCGGGTCTGCACTCCCTGCGTTTGGTGTGAGAGTCGAGGGTGACGTCCACGGCGTATGAAGAGGCTTCGTTCCGAAGTGGGAAGTCCAGTCCTGGCGGAAGGGCAGTAAAAGCCGGAGTGGGAGGCACTACCTGCAGAACCTCTGAGTGAACTTTTGAGACACTTTCCTCCTGAAATCCGAAGCGGAGGTCCTGACCGACCTCCGAGTTGTGCTTTTTGCCAGTTTCAGGTGTGTGTGTGTGTGTGTTGAGTGACTACGTTGTACCGTGCATCCTCCGAGCATCCTCCGAGTCGAGATCCTCCTCCGAGTCGAGCCTCCGAGTCGAGCACTGCAGTATTTCTGGGAGTGACAGTCGCCTAGAATTCAAACTCTACAAAAGTCTGTTAAACGTGACACTTTTACTCTGTGTGTTGCCTCTGTCCCTGTGGGTTCGATCTTTTTACCACCATACTGCAGTTTTAGCCTTTGGTGGGTTATTACATAAGGAGCCGACAACTTCTTTTTGGCGCCGCTGCCGGGGACAGTGCGTCAACACCAGAATACTTGAGCAGCAATGCTCGGTGAATGTCGACGAGCGATAGTGTGGGAAACCTGAGTGCGAGAGCCACACGAAAACTCCGTCGAGATTCAGAAAAAGCCTGTAATACCCCACTAAAGGCTAAAACTGCAATATAGTGGTAGAAAGGTCGAACCCACAGGGACAGAGGAACACACAGGGTACAAAGTGTCACGTTTTAACAGACTATTGAGGAGTTTGAATTCTCAGGCGACTGTCACTCCCAGAAATACTGCAAGTGTCCACTCGGAGCGCACTCGGAGGTCGCACAGTGCAGCGTAACACACACACACACACACACACCTGAAACTACAGAAACACAACCCAGAGATCCGTTACGACCTCTACTTCAAGATTTCAGGGGGAAAGTCTCTCACGAGCACACTCGGCAAAGCTGCGGGCAGTGACTTCCAACTCCGGCTTTTACAACGCTTCCACTAGCTTGCTGCTAGTGTAGGAAACCCGGTTTGGACTACCTACTTCGGATCGAAGTCACTCATACGCGGTGAACAACACTCTCAACTCACAAAACGCGCAGAGAACACAGGTCCGCACTGAAGGACTCACTGAGAAACATTCCAGTAACACAACAACAGTCTATTGAAGAGTTTGAATTCTCAGGCACTTGTCATTCCCAGAAATACTACAGGGGTTACCCTCAAGGCACCTGCTGCGGCGTAACCTGAATTTACAACCAAGGCTTACACGAAGTAGCAAAACTTCACTTTGGCATTCAGGGGAAAAATCCCAAGGAGTACAATCAGAAAGAAACACTCGAAGGTGTAGGGGCGAAACTGTTCAAGTATCTAACTAGTCACTGGCTCTGAGCATCGGCAATCACCCGCAGGTGCAGATCCGAACTACTCAAGTCTCTAACCAATGTACTAGCTCTGAACATTCGGCCGAAGGCCTTCAGCTACAAAATGCGGAACGCTAAGTTGTAACTCCTCGTGCGTGGTGACAGAACTCAAGGACACAAACACGCAAAGGAAATGGGTTCCTGATCTGCACTTCTGATGGGAAAGAACCCCAGGCAAAATGCCTGGAACTATTTTATACCTTCTAAGTCCTACCTAGCACTACACTGCACTACGCTACACGCCTGCACGGAACCACGCTACACTACACTCCGCGGAACCTGTACTACGTCTCCTGCGCGGCCGACTGCCGCGCACTAACTCCCTACCCTGCCACTCTTCCGCTCGACTGCGCAGTCCCAACCTCTGCAACGCCGCGGACACCTCCCCCTCGAGGGCGGACATGGTATCCTGTGCCTTCGACAGAAAGGCTTCGAGCTTCTTTGCTACCTTCCGCCGACTCCTACTGTCGCCTGACAACAACCCGGCTGCGCGCAATTCCAACTCACGCAGTGTGAGTTTCTCCTGCGCCTTCACTTCCCAGTGGGCGTAGCCCTTGAGACAGTGGGCGACTCGCCTCGCCGTCTCCACCTTCGTGCGATCCGCCTCCTTCCTGCGATCCTCTTCAATTATCACTAATTGCGATTCGGCTTCAGCACGTTGCGCTCTCAATTCGCCACACTCTGACTGTAACCTGCGGATTAATTCTTCATCCGCCTGCCGTGCGAGCTGACATTGTTCCAACAACCGCGTCTGTCGCACGAGCTCCTCTGACAAAATCCGATTCTGGGCTTGCTCAGAATCGAGTGCTTCCTTGACCTTCACCTGCTCCTTGGTGAGCTCGCCCAGTTTCTCATCCTTCATCTTCTCGGAGTGCTTGTAGAATTTCTGATTAAGCTTGTACTGACCCCACAAGCACTCATGCTTCTCCTTCAAGTCCCTCAACTCCTGGTCCACTCTAGCTAATAGCTTGCTGGTGTGGACTTTAGTGCGAGTCCGCCTGCGCACTAACTCGATGTAAGATCCCGGCTGGAGTGGGTCGGCGTATTTATCGACCTTGCGATCCAAGTACCGCAGCAACGGAATCACCTGCTCAGAGAGCGCCGCCGCCGGCGCTCCAACAATTTCCTCCTCCTCCTCCTCGGTGTCTTCTGCTCCTGACATTTCTTCCGTGGAGCCTCCGTCGTCATCATCTGAGTGGAGGATTTCAGTCGCCATTGATTGCGTCGGCGACTGCCCCGAGTGGGGCTGCACGTCGTCGACGTGTGCTGCCTGCGAAGGCACGGCTGCAGCCTCGCTGCTCGTCGCCAAAATGTCTAAGGCGGAAGGCGAATGTACCCGAGCGGCATCCCCGTCTCTCGCTGGTTGATTGCCTACCGCGTTCTCCCTGTCGCCGTCGTCCGCCGCAGAAGGCGAACGAGCGGAGGGTGACTGCGCGGGGTTGGATTGCGCATCGCGCATCGAGATTTCATCCCGCGGACAGTCACTCCGCTCCTCCGTCTGCTGCTCCCTTGATCGGTCCGTGGGGGCTGTGCCCGGCCCGTGCGCAGGCGCATTTGCCGGCGCCTTGTCCGCCGCAGGCGTAGCGCCGCGGACATCTATCGCCGAAGGCGACATGATCGGGGGCCGCACGCCCGATGTTCCTTGGCCTATAGGCCCTACCGCCGAAGGCGCATCTATCGGCGGACTTCCCGCCGATGGTGCGGCCTCCGCACGCTCTCTGCTCGTATCTCCTCGGCTCGAAGGCCCTGGCACCGAGGGCGCAAATTGCGGCGCGTGGTGCGCCGGAGGGTCTGGCCCCGAGGGCCGGTGTCTCGTAGGCGGTTCTTCCGCCGGCTCCTTCCCCTTCCTGCGTTGGAACGGGGGTGATTCTTGCCTGTGCACAGGCGGCACGTGTGGAGGTGTCCTGTGCACAGGCGACCTGTGCACAGGCGAGCGCCTGTGCACAGGCGGACTGCTCCTTCCCACGCGTAAGCGTAGATCCACGTCCACTTGTGTTCGCCGGTCCGCGGAGGCTCGTCCGTCCGCGGAGGTTCGCCTGTGCGCAAACGGAACATCTGTCCGCATCGCACGTGGTAACTCCGGAGGCCCTTGGCCCGTAGGCGGCCTCTCTCCCGACGAGGTTGCAGCGTGGCCCGTTGCTCCTGCGGTCGTCCGCGCTTCCTCTCGCCTCTCTGGCGACGCACTTCCGATCTCCGTCGCAATCGTCGCCGTGTCTGCACTGTCAGCTGGTAACACCAGTCTGCGTGCCTTCTGCTTCGGCCGGCTGTATGGCTCGCACAGCGGCCGCGGTCGAATGGGAGCAGAGGGTTCTTGATGCTGCTCCTCTTCAGACTCTTCCCTCCATCGCCGCTTCCGCGGCACTCGCGCTGCAGGGGTGTGTCTCCCTTCGTCCCTCCGTCTTGATGGGGTAGAAGTCGGTGACTCCTCTGCATCAGTATCGACCTCGTTCTCCCGCACATACTTCCCGGGATGGTCGATGGACAAGGGCGGAAAATGTTCAAGCTCCGCCGCTGTCAAACAATTCCGCTGTCGATAAAAATTGATGAGGAAAGGAGAAAGATGGTTTAGAGTTCCCCCCTTCTCCTCAAACGCGTGCTGTCGCATCACCCTGTGCAGGATGCTCGCCCAGTGAATTGGAGTTCCCTCGATGACGCACTCCACAAAAGAGACCTGCCACAATGTGATGTAGCAGGCGCGGTGCGGCTGCAGTAATTGCATCAGCGCCGCGGACAAAGTCCGGCGAAATCGATCCTTGTAATCACGGGTCCTGTACCCATTCTTGGTAGACCTCCCGGTCTTGAACAGCTCCACAAATTGCGCCTCTTCTTGCTTGGTCACCTTGATGCTCTCACTGTCGAAAAGGAGATGCCCTGGCATGCCAGCACATCTTCCCAACGCCTGCGCCCAATCTTGGACTGTCCACCGGTCAACATGCGGACGCAATCCGCGCGAGGGTGGTCCCTGTGGCTCTAGCCACTCGCGCACCATATTCGCACAGATGTAATTCCATCCCCATAGCAAGAAATCGAGCTTTCTTGCTATTAAGCGCTCCTCGAAAGCGCGCAGCCCGTTCTGCGGCAGGCGAAGTGGCACCATCCGCAATCTGCTCGGTCTCGTCATTGCGTTCCTGGGGTTCGCTCGCCCGCTCATTCTACTTCCGCACTGCCCGCGTTTCTTTCTCTCTCGGCAAACTCTAATCGCTCTCAATTCCAAATCACGCGCACTCACTTCTCCCTCAATCAACAAGAAATCTCCTGTGCGACGACGTCGAGAATGTTCCGCAGCCAGCAGATGGATGCGCGCAGCGCGCACAAGAGATTGGAATCGCGAATTCAAGAATGGGACGTTCTCCGCCGCCCGGTCGAAGGTCATGGTCGGCTCTTGGTCGTGAAGAACGTCTCACTTGAAGGCCGCGCCGGCTGTACGCTGGAACGGTCTTCGCTCTCACGCGCGGCTTCACGCTCCGCCGTCGTCGATTAAACTCTCACGCTCGAATTGGCGGATTTGAACTCCGCGAGCGTGTCACCCTGTGGACATGGGGGCGTAGCGCCGAAGGCGAGTTTTCCGCCTTGCGCGGTACACTTGTTCGTACCACCCCTTGGCCAATCCCCCTCTGCCTTGACGCGTGTGTCCGCATGTCGGACAAAAATTCAACTCCTGCCTGTGCGCAGGCAGGAACCTCGGCGGATTCTCCGCCGGCGCGGAACTTGAACATCCTCCTGTGCACAGGCGTTCGCCTGTGCGCAGGCGAATTCCGTCCGCGGCGCTGCGCTGGCGCGGAAGGCGTTGACCGTGGTCAGCCGTCTCCGTCCAGTCTGTCCGTTCCTTGTCTCTCCGTCGGCGCTTCCGCCGCCGCAACTCCGTCCGTCCAAGAGCGCATCCACCCGTGCCGTCCGCATGGTCCGTACCGATTGGGTTACTCTGGAGGCTCTTCCGACGTACGCGGCGCTACGCTGGCGCGGAAGGCGCCGTACACTTTCTACCTCACAAGGCGCATTTCTAGGGCCCAAGGCGGATTTTCCGCCGACGCCGAAGTGCCTGTGCACAGGCGAACGCCTGTGCGTAGGCGGACTTCGCGCCTTCCCTAACCCTACTTCGCCTGTGCACAGGCGAACGCCTTCGTCCGCGCATAGGACAAAACTTGATTCCCCCTTCCGCGTAGGCGGAATTCGCGCCGGTGGCGAACTCCTTCCGCCGTAGGCGACCGCCTCCGTTTCTTCCAGTAGCGATAACTCCCTAAGTCCTCATCCGTTCCAAGCGTTCTTGGGCTCGTTGGAATCAGTGCGTCGAGCTCTTTCCAACGGGATCCTAACTTGGTCAAGGCGCCCGAGGGTTGACCTAATTAGGGAGGGTTTCCCTACAGCCGCGGACGCAACCTCCAAAGGCGGGTTTTGCGCCTTGCGCCGTAGAGATCCTAACTGCAGAGCTCGCAGGGAGGGTGGTGCCTGTCCTTACTGCGGCACCCCAAATCCCAGATTCTACAAGATCCCTCGAGAATCCCCGCGATCTTCCGGATTCACTCTGTTTTGATGTACCGAAGGCTATTTACAATGCTGCCAGGGTACCGTTTTCCAAAAATGTTTTAATTTCCTCAAAATTGCCAAAAGTGGGGTACCACAAAGCCGTAGAAGCAAAACGGCGAACTAAAAAGAAGACTCCCGGTGAGGACTCTGCAGAAAGATCGCCGTCACCGACTACTAGAAGACAAAGGCGTTCCAGTTCACCTACCGCGAGCATTGAGCTAACAATTCTATTGGAAATTCCTCCGACAGAAACTCTTCCTGAGTTTGGCCAACCTAGGATCAGTCCGTTGACAGGATCACCAATGGCAGACCATCAAGCCAATCTCCGCCAGGTGTTTTCCCAACCTATCACCAAACATTCGTATCCAAGATACACGGGAACGGGCGACGATGATGATGCAGACTCATACATAAAGCTCTTCGAGTCTGTCTCCATCGCCAATCGTGAGACCAGTGATGAAGACAGACTGCGAATCTTTCCTAGCCTGCTACGCAGGCGAGCTCGTAGCTGGTACAACCATGAGAGCACCGACCCCACTGGCATCCGGACCTGGGCTCAGCTCAAGGAAAAGTTTCTGAGGCGGTTTCGCGAACTCGGATATGACAGTCGAGTACTGACCCGGCTTCGAAATCTTCGACGCGAGCGGAAGGAGAATCTTTGAGACTATACTGAGAGATTCCAAGACCTCCTAGATCGAATTCCGAAGACAGGCCCAGGAGAACCATTTTCGGTACAAGCAGTGGATTGGTATGTGACAGGGCTCTCAAGAGAAATGGAGACCTTCTGTAGGAGAGACAAGACTGACACAATCCAAGATGTGATAGCTTCCGCGGAGACCTTTGAGACGTCAACCCTTGACACTCGAAGACGCGACCGACGGTCGACGAAGAAGAAATCGCAAGGCGGACGTCGGAAGAGAAGGAACTCGCCTTCCTCGACAGAAGAATCAAGCTCCTCCGAATCAAGTTCTTCCTCGGAAGAGGAAGAGGACTCGTCATCTTCAGAAGAAGAAAGACGGAAGAAGAAACGCAGTACGATCAAGAAGAAGGATCGAGGTAGGGGAATCCTAGTGAAGAGTCAAGGGGACATCGCAGCCAAGGTAGACAACCTGGTGAAGAATTTTGCGGACCTGAAAGTTCATGTAGTGGGAGGCCAAGACCGACGTAAATCACCTGCGAGACAGCGAGCGAATCTCTGGTGTACTACGTGCGGACAGGTGGGACATGCCAACACGGAGTGCATGTCCGCTCGCCCGACTTACCCAGTGAATGCGGTCGAATGGGCACCACAGTGGGAGAATCCCATGTATTATGCTGAGCCGGTTGAGGACACCGCCTACGCGGTACAGACAACTCCAGCTACAACTCCGAACCCACCGGTGCATATACCGCGCTTTGTTCTGAGGGAAATGGCGGGTACGCTCCCACCGAGACGCATGGCACCGCCAGGCAATTACAACCGACCTCCACCACAATTCAATGGTTGCTACAACTGCGGGGACATGGGACATTACGCGCCAAGCTGTCTTCACCCGAGGAAGCAAATGGGGTATGCACCGTTGTGTAGCAATTGCAAGAAGTCGGGACATACGGCAGCCGAATGTGATCAGCCACCAGTTCCCAGGCCATCCGTGCGTTTCGTATCGACGCCTGGCAAGGAAGAAGTGCAGGTCAACCAGGTAGAACTGAGCCCGGACCCAGCTGAAGAAGACGAAGTATGGCCGGAAGAAGAAGTAATGTGCGGACGAGTAGAGACCCGAAGTTCGAAGAGGAGGGGAGAAGACCACGAGGACACTCGCCGCCTCGAGCGCAGGGAAGAGAGGAGGATGTCTAAAGAAGTTAGAGAAGGCCGAAGGAGAAGGCCGGGTACACCTCCGGCGATGCGGAACATCCAGCCGGAGCAGAACTCAGAGAAGGCGGACAGGTCTTCGGAAGAGTTCCGGACCCGAGACTACCTTCCGGACATCAAAGATGAGGTGAGTCACCTCATCAAGGAAGCACTGGGCGCCGGAACGACATCCGACGACCGGAAGGCGGCTAGGCCCCCTACACCACTTCCGACCGCGAGTACAGGGAAACTTCCGGCTGTGACTTCCAACACTTCCTACGACATAGTGGAGGACATAGGGAGTCAGAGGGCAAATATTTCCTTCCACCAGCTGTTGGAGGACAATAAGACGTACAGAAGGATGCTGATGCTTTCGCTGCGCCGACCACGCAAACCCCGAAAAGAGAAACTTCCGGCTGTGTACAGAGTGGAAGGAGGAGACCTAGGACCTCCAGAGATCGAAGTAGAGATCGGAGGCTGCGTCATACAGAAGGTACCAGTGGACTCCGGCTCGGGCGTGAACATCATGACCGAGGAGACAGCGAACTCCTTGGGGTTCCAGACCTTCGAGCCTACATCCCGAGTGTTGCGACTGGCCGATCAAACGCGCAGAATGCCGCTAGGAATGTTGAGCAATGTGAGAACCAACATTGGAGGAGTGGACTTTCAACTGTCCTACATAATATTGCAACCTCTAATGAAGAAAGGTTATGATGTGCTGCTTGGGAGACCGTGGCTATACGATGCCAAAGCAAGGTGCGACTGGAGGAGGAAGAGATTACAGTTTCGGAACCCTGCGAACCCTCCGACTGTCATTACCGTACCATGGACCAAGGTACCACACGAGGGCGAAACACCTTCCACCACCTCCGGTTACACGACTGGAGGGGAGACCAGCTCGTCATGCACTTCAGAGACAGAAACATCGGATGAGTTTGTGGGTTACGTCACTTGCTGCTCCATTGAGGAGGAAGGAGACGATGCGCATCCGGATGACGAGCAACTAGCAGCTAGCAACTAGCAGCCGGACTGGGCAGAAGCGAGATCAGTCACACAGAGGGGATTGTCGACCCAAGTGACTGATGCGAACTGCAGCTCAGTCCAGATAAAGGCTTGAAGGTGTCAAGCCAGGTACAAGGAGAAGAGTTGAACAGGGTACAGGCGTTTCTTCGCCAGTATGAGGATGTCTTCGCATGGAAGATTGAAGACATGAAAGGCATACCTTCAATGTATGGGGAGCACAGGATCGACTTGGTGGACGAGGCAGTTCCGGTTCGCCAACGCCAATACAGGCTCAACCCAAAATATTCATTATTGGTGAAGGACGAAATCGATAAGTACCTGAGCGCAGGGATCATCTACCCGGTACTCAGTAGCGAGTGGGTGTCGCCTATCGTAATCGTGCCCAAGAAACTGACGGGTAAGATCCGGGTGTGCCAGGACTTCCGAAAGCTGAACGCAGCAACGAGGAAGGACCATCACCCTCTCCCTTTCACGGACTCTATTTTGGACCATGTCGCAGGGCATGAATGCTACAGTTTCCTAGATGGATTCTTCGGCTACAACCAGGTGTCCATCAGGGAACAGGACAAGGACAAAACAACCTTCACGACCGACTGGGGAACCTATGTTTATCACAAGATGCCGTTCGGGCTGTGCAACGCGCCAGCGACGTTCCAGCGGATGATGACAAACATCTTCCAAGAGCACCTGAGGAAGTTCCTGGAAATTTTCATCGACGACTTTTGTGTTTTCGGTAAGAGGTCGGAGCACCTTAACCATCTTCGGCAGACGTTTGACAGATGTCGGGAGAGCAGCTTGTCCTTGCACCCTGAGAAGTGTTTTTTCTTCATGACCAGCGGAATCCTGCTGGGGCACCGAGTTTCGTCCGATGGCATTGCAGTGGATGTAGAGAAGGTGAAAATTATTCTCGAACTTCAGCCGCCGACGAACCTGCGTGAGTTGAGGGCCTTCCTTGGCCATGTAGGCTATTACAGAAGGTTCATAAATATGTATGCCATCTTGGCAGCCGATCTGACGAAGCTGCTTAAGAAGGAGGAACCCTATGTGTGGGGCAAGGAGCAACAGCTAGCCTTTGAAACACTCAAAGCCAAACTGACGACTGCTCCGGTTCTGAGAAGTCCGGATTGGAACAAACCTTTCCATGTCTATGTAGACACGTCGCCATTTGCAATCGGAGTGGTTCTCAGTCAGAAGGACGACAACAAGAAAGACTACCCGATTTACTTCGCGAGCCGTCAGTTGTCAGCAGCAGAGAAGAAGTACACGACAACTGAGAGGGAGGCGTTGGGAATGGTGTACTCCTGTGAGAAGTTCCGACATTATTTGATCTGCTACGAGTTCGTGTTTCACGTGGATCATTACGCCTTACAACACCTGGTGAAGAAGGCGGATCTGTCCGGACGAATTGCCAGGTGGGTACTACTGCTGCAAGAATTCACCTACACTGTGCAGACTAGGAAAGACGTTCACCATGAGAACGCGGACTACCTCTCCAGACTATGGACCGAACCCATAGAAGAGGAAGTAGTGGATGATTTTCCCGACGAACAACTTTTTCAGTTGTCCGCCAGCCATGAGTCCAGGTACGCGGACTTATACAGGTTTCTGCTCACACTCCAATGTCCGCTAGGATTGGATGCGGAGCAGCGCACAGTCTTCGTTCATAAAGCGGGACCTTACCAGCTCCAACAGGGGGTCTTATTCAAGAAAATGGCAGACGAGAGGCTGTGCAGATGCTTAGAGTAGTCCGAAGTTCCGCGAGTCGTTAAAGCCATGCACACAGAGGACGCTGGTGGTCATTACGCCACCAGGAATACAGTGACCAAAATTGTGAATGCAGGATACTGGTGGCCGACGATGTTCAAAGATGTACACGACTACGTTCGCAAATGCGATAGCTGCCAGAGGACGGGAAGGCCGACTCAGACCACGAAATGGCCTCTGACACCGATCATGCCCTTGGCACCATTTGAAAAATGGGGGATCGACTTCGTGGGACCAATACAACCTGTCACTAAAGGCACGCACAGGCGCTACATATTGGTAGCAACAGACTATGCGACCAAAATGGTGGAGGCAGAGGCCACAAGGCACGACGACGCAGCAGCAGTAGCACGGTTCCTATTCGAATCAATCATCACACGCTACGGGTGCCCACTAGAAATAGTCAGTGACAGGGGAACGCACTTTCTGAATCAGGTGATAGAAAGTTTGACGCGGCACTTCCAGATTAAGCATCGGAAGACTACTCCATACAACCCCAAGGCGAATGGTCCAGACAGAGAAGTCCAATGGATTGCTCTGTAAGATACTCCTCAAGGTGACTGTGAATCATGCTCACGACTGGGACACCAAGCTACCGGCCGCCTTATGGGCATACAGAACGGCAGAAAAAGTCACCACCAGGCAAACACCTTACTTTCTAGTTTATGGGCAGCATCCGATCTTACCCATCGAATTCGAGATACCCACCAAGAGGACTTTAGATCAGAGAAGGCTGGATGCGGAAGAAAGTCAGGCATATCGACTGCAAGAAGTAATGGCACTGGAGGAAAGACGTCAAGAGGCCGAAGATCGAACAAAGCAACTACAACTCAGGCGGAAGGAGAAGTACGATCGAAGACTCAAACCAGTACTACTTGAGAAGGGCGACTTGGCTCTGCTCTACGATAGCAGACATGCTAGATTTCCAGGCAAGCTACACTTGAGATGGATGGGACCTTACAAGGTGATCGAAGTTTTCCCCAATGGATCAATCCAACTCGCAGAACTGACAGGAGAATGGCTAGGCACCCGCGTGAACGGGTGGCGTCTGAAGAAATACCACGTGTAAATGTTCGCGTGGGCGCTCACAATTGAGGAGGGGGGCATGTGGTAACACACTTTTTGTTTTTTTTGCAGAATTTAAACAATTTTAGAAAACTAGTACCGAAGCAGTGTTTGTAGTTAGAAAAGGGTACGTTAAATAGAGTGGATTGATGAGATCGTCACGAGGTCACGAAGAATCGCGTAGTCGGATGTACCAACGCCAATGTCTTCGGCGCCTTCGGCAAAAGCTCCTTTTCTGAGGTGTCCCTACTCACGCGCTTCCAGCGTATAAGGAAGCTACGCTTCCGGCGCAGACACCTCAGGAGGAGGTTTTGCTAAAGACGTCAGAAGAAGGGCCCGGACCTCTGAAGGCGTCCGACCATGAGTGCGCTTTCGGCGATGCGCCGCTAGCGCGGAAAGGGAAAACCTTCATAACGATCGGAATACACGGTAGATCCAGTTGGTTGAAGTTGCATTAGAAAGAGCTCGGGACGCTCGTTCTAACGAGCCCAAGAGCGTCGGAGATAGATCAGGGACGGAGAAGTTATGAGCGTCGGAAAACTCGTAGCCGGACATGCGCCGTTCGCGCTAGGGTTCACAGCCGAAAAGGACTCCCGTACGCCCTCGGCGATGCGCCTTCGGCGGAATCGCGCGCTCATGGGAGGAAACCAACTCAGAGTCGGAAGCACCTTTGGCGACTGCTCATGGAAGGAAAGCGCCGGTCGGATGTACGCCTCCGACGTGGCGCTGATGGCCGGATGCGCTGGCATGATTTGCGCTGGCGGATATGCGCCGTCAGCAATGGACGAGGCATAAAGGACAAAATAAGCATACGAATGCGCGCCGGCGTAATTCGCTCCAACTGGATGTGCGCCTCCAGCAAGGCGCCGACGGATAAGGAACGCGCCAGCGGCGACACGCCTCCGGTGATGGACAGGTTAGGGAAAGACAACATAGCCGACGTATACCCTGCGGCGGACTCGAGTCCGGAAGGCGGCGGCGGCGGGAGAATTCAACATTCACGCATGCGAATGCGCGCAGTGCGGAGACGTGAATTCGCGCATGCAAAGGGCGAACCGTTAGGCCGTATAGCCGGCTGCGTACGTTGTAACCAGTAAGAACGTTGGACGTTCTTGAATTCGGAGAAGAAAAGACTGCGCTCCAGTCTCATTCTCTCATTCTTGATTTTGCGATTTCCAGCTTCCAAGATTACGCGCTAGGGCGGAGAGACCTGCAGTGAGAGGAGAGAGTGCGGAGACGAGTTGCGCGAGGATCTTGACAGACCTTGGAGAGAATTGCGAGTAGCGAACTTGAGCGTGAGCGAAGAGAGAGTGAGCAGTCAGTGCTTGAGCGGCCGACGCGCAGTGGCGATTGTGAGAGAGCGAGCGAAAGGGAGAACGTTTGTGTGTGCAGGAAACGCAATGTCGAAGGTTCCCCAGCTGCGAGTGTCTCCACTCAGGGTGCTGCAGATCGGTCTACGCGCATTTCAAGATGTGCTGCTGAGGCTGAAGCTCGATTTCCTTCTATGGGGGTGGAACTAGACATGTCCGGAGATGGTGCGCGAGTATCTGCAGGAGAGACACAAGCCCTCACGCGGATTCCGTCCACATCCGCAACACCGCAGAGACCTCCGTCTCGAGGGTGGCCATGGTGTCCCGCGCCTTCGACAGAAAAGAATCCAGCTTCTTCGCTACTTGCCGCCGACTCCGACTGTCACCTGTCAACAACCCGGCTGCACGAAGCTCTAACTCACGCAGTGTGAGTTTCTCCTGCGCCGCCACTTCCCGGTGGGCGTAGCCCCTGAGACAGTGGATGACTCGCCTCGCCATCTCTTCCTTCGTGCGATCTTGTGGTACCCCACTTTTGGTAATTTTGAGGAAATTAAAACATTTTTGGAAAAAACTGTACCCTTGCAGCATTGTAAATAGCCTTCGGTACATCAAAACAGAGTGAATCCCGAAGATCGCGGGGATTCTCGAGGGATCTTGTAGAATCTAGGATTTGGGGTGCAGCAGTAAGGATGGGCACCACCCTCCCTGCGAGCTCTGCAGTTGGGATCCCTTCGACGCAAGGCGCAAAACCCGCCTTCGGAGGTTGCGTCCGCGGCGGTAGGGAAATCCTTCATAATTAGGTCAACCCTCGGGCGCCTTGACCGAGTTAGGGTCTCGTTGGAAAGAGCTCGACGCACTGATTCCAACGAGTCCAAGAACGCTTGGAACGGATGAGGACTTAGGGAGTTATCACTATTGGAAGATACGTAGACGTTCGCCTTCGGCGGAAGGAGTTCGCCACCGGCGGGAATTCCGCCTACGCGGAAGGGGGAATCAAGTTTTGTCCTATGCGCGGACGAAGGAAGTTCGCCTGTGCACAGGCGAAGTAGGGTTTGGGGAGGCGCGAAGTCCGCCTACGCACGGGCGCTTCGGCGTCGGCGGAAAATCCGCCTTGGGCCCTAGAAATGCGCCTTGTGAGGTAGAAAGTGTACGGCGCCTTCTGCGCCAGCGCGGCGCCGCGGACGAGCAAGGAGCCGCCAGAGTAATCAAATCCGTACGGACCATGCGGACGGGACGGGTGGATGCGCTCTTGGACGGACGGAGTGCGGCGGCGGAAGCGCCGACGAAGAGACAAGGAACGGACAGACTGGACGGAGACGGCTGACCACGGTCAACGCCTTCCGCGCCACCGCGACGCCGCGCACGGAATTTGCCTGCGCACAGGCGAGCGCCTGTGCACAGGAGGATGAAGTTCCGCGCCGGCGGAGAATCCGCCGAGGAGTCTGCCTGCGCACAGGCAGGAGTTGAACTTTTGTCCGACATGCGGACACACGCGTCGAGGCAGAAGGGGATTGGCCGAGGGGCGGTACGAACAAGTGTACCGCGCAAGGCGGAAAACTCGCCTTCGGCGCTGCGCTCCCATGTCCGCGGGGTAATACGCTCGCGGAGTTCAAATCCGCCAATTCGAGCGTGAGAGTTTAATCGGCGACGGCGGAGCGTGAAGCCGCGCGTGAGAGCGGAGACCGTTCGAGCGTAGAGCCGGCGCGGCCATCAAGTGAGACGTCCTCCACGAGCAAGAGCCGACCATGACCTTCGACCGGGCGGCGGAGAGCGTCCCATTCTTGAATTCGCGATTCCAATCTCTTGTGCGCGCTGCGCGCGTCCATCTGCTGGCTGCTAAACATTCTCGACGTCGCCGCACAGGGGATTTCTTGGTGATTGAGGGAGAAGTGAGTGCGCGGGATTTGGAATTGAGGGCGATTAGAGTTTGCCGAGAGAGAAAGGAGCTCGGGCGGTGCGGAAGTAGAATGAGCGGGCGAGCAAACTCCAGGAACGCAATGACGAGACCGGGCAGATTGCGGATGGTGCCACTTCGCCTACCACAGAACGGGCTGCGCGCTTTCGAGGAGCGCTTAATAGCAAGAAAGCTCGATTTCTTGCTATGGGGATGGAACTACATCTGTGCGAATATGGTGCGCGAGTGGCTAGAGCCACAGGGACCACCCTCGCGCGGATTGCGTCCGCATGTTGATCGGTGGACAGTCCAAGATTGGGCGCAGGCATTGGGAAGATGTGCCGGCATGCCAGGGCATCTCCTTTTCGACAGTGAGAGCATCAAGGTGACCAAGCAGGAAGAGGCGCAATTTGTGGAGCTGTTCAAGACCGGGAGGTCTACCAAGAATGGGTACAGGACCCGTGATTACAAGGATCGATTTCGCCGGACTTTGTCCGCGGCGCTGATGCAATTACTGCAGCCACACTGCGCCTGCTACTTCACATTGTGGCAGGTCTCTTTTGTGGAGTGCGTCATCGAGGGAACTCCAATTCATTGGGCGAGCATCCTGCACAGGGTGATGCGACAGCACGCTTTTGAGGAGAAGGGGGGAACTCTAAACCATCTCTCTCCTTTCCTCATCAATTTTTATCGACAGCAGAATTGTTTGACAGCGGCGGAGCTTGAGCATTTTCCGCCGTTGTCCGTCGACCATCCCGGGAAGTATGTGCGGGAGAATGAGGTCGACACTGATGCAGAGGAGTCACCGACTTCTACCCCATCAAGGCGGAGGGACGAAGGGAGAAACACTCCTGCAGCGCGAGTGCCGCGGAAGCGGCGATGGAGAGAAGAGTCCAAAGAGGAGCAGCATCAAGAACCCTCTGCTCCCATTCGACCGCGGCCGCTGTACGAGTCATACAGCCGGCCGAAGCAGAAGGCACGCAGACTGGTGTTACCAGCCAACACTGCGGACACGGCGACGATTGCGACGGAGAAAGGAAGTGCGTCGCCAGAGAAGCATGAGGAAGCGCGGACGACCGCAGGAGCAACGGACCACGCTGCAGCCTCGACGGGCGAGAGGCCGCCTACGGGCCAAGGGCCTCCGGAGTTACCACGTGCGTTGCGGACAGGTGTTCCGTTTGCGCACAGACGAGACTCCGCGGACAGACGATCACAAGTGGACGTAGATCTACGCTTACGCGTGGGAAGGAGCAGTCCGCCTGTGCACAGGTCACCTCCACACGTGCCGCCTGTGCACAGGCAGGAATCACCCCCGTTCCAACGTAGGAAGGGGAAGGAGCCGGCGGAAGAGCCGCCTACGAGACACCGGCCCTCGGGGCCAGACCCTCCGGCGCACCACGCGCCGCAATTTGCGACCATTCCATGTTTACGTTGACACATCTGCATTCGCCATCGGTGTAGTACTGAGTCAAAAGGATGACAACAAAAAGGACTACCCGATCTACTTCGCGAGCCGACAGCTGTCTCTAGCAGAGCGGAAGTACACCACGACGGAGAGAGAAGCGTTGGGGATGGTGTACTCCTGTAAAAAGTTCCGTCACTACCTAATCTGCTACGAGTTTGTGTTCCATGTGGACCACTACGCATTGCAACACCTAGTCAAGAAAGCCGACCTATCCGGTCGGATCGCCAGGTGGGTGTTGTTACTACAAGAGTTCACCTACACAGTCCAGACCAGGAAAGGGGTGCACCACGAAAATGCGGATTACTTGTCCCGATTATGGACCCAGCCGACAGAGGAGGAATTGGTGGACGATTTTCCAGATGAAGAGTTATTTCAGTTGTCTGCAGGGCATGAGTCCCGCTATGCCGACCTGTATCGATATCTGCTAACCCTCCAGTGTCCCGTAGGCATGGATTTGGAACAGCGAACTGTCTTTATTCATAAGGCAGGCCCGTACCAACTCCAGCAGGGGGTTTTGTTCAAGAAGATGGCAGATGAGCGCTTATGCAGATGCCTGGAGGAATCAGAGGTACCAAGAATAGTGAGTGCGATGCATACAGAGGAGGCGGGTGGACACTATGCCACCAGGAACACGGTCACAAAGATTCTAAATGCGGGGTATTGGTGGCCGACCATGTTTAAGGATGTTCTCGATTACATCCGCAAGTGCGACAGTTGCCAGAGGACGGGGAGACCGACGCCTACAACACGCTGGCCCCTGACTCCCATCATGCCTCTAGCACCTTTCGAAAAGTGGGGCATTGACTTTGTAGGGCCGATACAACCAGTGACTAGAAGCACACGAAGGCGCTACATTCTGGTAGCAACGGACTACGCCACCAAAATGGTGGAGGCCAGGGCCACCAGAAGGGATGATGCTGCCACAGTGGCAGCCTTCTTGTTTGAGTCGATTATGACACGCTACGGATGTCCCTTAGAGCTAGTCAGCGACCGGGGCACGCATTTTCTGAATCAGATCATCGAAGATCTGACACGGTATTTCCACATCAAGCACCGGAAGACTACTCCATACAATCCCAAGGCGAATGGACTGACGGAGAAGTCCAATGGTCTGCTGTGTAAAATACTACTCAAGGTCACGGTGAATCACGCTCACGACTGGGATACGAAGCTAGCAGCCGCTCTATGGGCGTACCGGACAGCTGAGAAGATCACGACCAAACAGACACCATACTTTCTGGTGTATGGGCAACACCCGATCCTCCCGATCGAATTTGAAGTACCCACCCAACGAACGTTGGATTTGCAGAGGATGGGCGCAGAGGAGAGTCAGCTCTACAGGTTACAGGAGGTCACGCTGCTGGATGAGAGGAGACGAGACGCCGAAGATCGCACCAGGAAAATCCAGCTCCGTCGAAAGGAGAGATACGATAAAAAGATCAAACCTGTACCCCTGCAGGCAGGTGATTTGGCATTGCTCTACGACAGCAGGCATGCCAGGTTCCCAGGCAAACTGCACCTAAGATGGATGGGACCTTACAGGGTTGTCGAAGTCTTCCCGAATGGATCCATCCAACTTGCGGACCTGGCCGGCGATTTGTTAGGCACCCGAGTGAACGGGTGGCGGTTGAAGAAATACCACATGTGAGTGTTCGCGTGGGCGCTCACAATTGAGGAGGGGAGCATGTGGTACCCCACTTTTGGCAATTTTGAGGAAATTAAAACATTTTTGGAAAACTGTACCCTGGCAGCATTGTAAATAGCCTTCGGTACATCAAAACGGAGTGAATCCGGAAGATCGCGGGGATTCTCGAGGGATCTTGTAGAATCTAGGATTTGGGGTGCAGCAGTAAGGACAGGCATCACCCTCCCTGCGAGCTCTGCAGTTAGGACCCCTACGACGCAAGGCGCAAAACCCGCCTTCGGAGGTTGCGTCCGCGGCGGTAGGGAAATCCTCCATAATTAGGTCAACCCTCGGGCGCCTTGACCAAGTTAGGGTTTCGTTGGAAAGAGCTCGACGCACTGATTCCAACGAGTCCAAGAACGCTTGGAACGGATGAGGACTTAGGGAGTTATCACTATTGGAAGATACGGAGACGGTCGCCTTCGGCGGAAGGAGTTCGCCACCGGCGGGAATTCCGCCTACGCGGAAGGGGGAATCAAGTTTTGTCCTATACGCGGACGAAGGCGTTCGCCTGTGCACAGGCGAAGTAGGGTTTGGGGAGGCGCGAAGTCCGCCTACGCACAGGCGTTCGCCTGTGCACAGGCGCTTCGGCGTCGGCGGAAAATCCGCCTTGGGCCCTAGAAATGCGCCTTGTGAGGTAGAAAGTGTACGGCGCCTTCCGCGCCAGCGCAGCGCCGCGTACGGCGGAAGAGCCGCCAGAGTAATCAAATATGTACGGACCATGCGGACGGGACGGGTGGATGCGCTCCTGGACGGACGGAGTTGCGGCGGCGGAAGCGCCGACGAAGAGACAAGAAACGGACAGACTGGACGGAGACGGCTGACCACGGTCAACGCCTTCCGCGCCAGCGCTACGCCGCGCACGGAATTCGCCTGCGCACAGGCGAGCGCCTGTGCACAGGAGGATGAAGTTCCGCGACGGCGGAGAATCCGCCGAGGAAATTGCCTGCGCACAGGCAGGAGTTGAACTTTTGTCCGATATGCGGACACACGCGTCAAGGCAGAGGGGGATTGGCCGAGGGGCGGTACGAACAAGTGTACCGCGCAAGGCGGAAAACTCGCCTTCGGCGCTACGCCCCCATGTCCGCGGGGTAATACGCTCGCGGAGTTCAAATCCGCCAATTCGAGCGTGAGAGTTTAATCGGCGACGGCGGAGCGTGAAGCCGCGCGTGAGAGCGGAGACCGTTCCAGCGTAGAGCCGGCGCGGCCATCAAGTGAGACGTTCTCCACGAGCAAGAGCCGACCATGACCTTCGACCGGGCGGCGGAGAACGTCCCATTCTTGAATTCGCGATTCCAATCTCTTGTGCGCGCTGCGCGCATCCATCTGCTGGCTGCTAAACATTCTCGACGTCGCCGCACAGGAGATTTCTTGTTGATTGAGGGAGAAGTGAATGCGCGTGATTTGGAATTGAGGGCGATTAGAGTTTGCCGAGAGAGAAAGGAGCTCGGGCGGTGCGGAAGTAGAATGAGCGGGCGAGCGAACCCCAGGAACGCAATGACGAGACCGGGCAGATTGCGGATGGTGCCACTTCGCCTACCACAGAACGGGCTGCGCGCTTTCGAGGAGCGCTTAATAGCAAGAAAGCTCGATTTCTTGCTATGGGGATGGAACTACATCTGTGCGAATATGGTGCGCGAGTGGCTAGAGCCACAGGGACCACCCTCGCGCGGATTGCGTCCGCATGTTGATCGGTGGACAGTCCAAGATTGGGCGCAGGCGTTGGGAAGATGTGCTGGCATGCCAGGGCATCTCCTTTTCGACAGTGAGAGCATCAAGGTGACCAAGCAGGAAGAGGCGCAATTTGTGGAGCTGTTCAAAACCGGGAGGTCTACCAAGAATGGGTACAGGACCCGTGATTACAAGGATCGATTTCGCCGGACTTTGTCCGCGGCGCTGATGCAATTACTGCAGCCACACCGCGCCTGCTACATCACATTGTGGCAGGTCTCTTTTGTGGAGTGCGTCATCGAGGGAACTCCAATTCACTGGGCGAGCATCCTGCACAGGGTGATGCGACAGCACGCTTTTGAGGAGAAGGGGGGAACTCTAAACCATCTTTCTCCTTTCCTCATCAATTTTTATCGACAGCGGAATTGTTTGACAGCGGCGGAGCTTGAGCATTTTCCGCCATTGTCCGTCGACCATCCCGGGAAGTATGTGCGGGAGAATGAGGTCGACACTGATGCAGAGGAGTCACCGACTTCTACCCCATCAAGGCGGAGGGACGAAGGGAGAAACACTCCTGCAGCACGAGTGCCGCGGAAGCGGCGATGGAGAGAAGAGTCCGAAGAGGAGCAGCATCAAGAACCCTCTGCTCCCATTCGACCGCGGCCGCTGTACGAGTCATACAGCCGGCCGAAGCAGAAGGCACGCAGACTGGTGTTACTAGCCGACAGTGCGGACACGGCGACGATTGCGACGGAGAAAGGAAGTGCGTCGCCAGAGAAGCATGAGGAAGCGCGGACGACCGCAGGAGCAACGGGCCACGCTGCAACCTCGACGGGAGAAAGGCCGCCTACGGGCCAAGGGCCTCCGGAGTTACCACGTGCGTTGCGGACAGATGTTCCGTTTGCGCACAGACGAGACTCCGCGGACGGACGAGCCTCCGCGGACAGGCGATCACAAGTGGACGTGGATCTACGCTTACGCGTGGGAAGGAGCAGTCCGCCTGTGCACAGGCGCTCGCCTGTGCACAGGACACCTCCACACGTGCCGCCTGTGCACAGGCAAGAATCACCCCCGTTCCAACGTAGGAAGGGGAAGGAGCCGGCGGAAGAACCGCCTACGAGACACCGGCCCTCGGGGCCAGACCCTCCGGCGCATCACGCGCCGCAATTTGCGCCTTCGGCGCCAGGGCCTTCGAGCCGAGGAGATACGAGCAGGGAGCGTGCGGAGGCCGCACCATCGGCGGGTAGTCCGCCGATAGATGCGCCTTCGGCGGTAGGGCCTATAGGCCAAGGGACATCGGGCGAGCGGCCCCCGGCCATGTCGCCTTTGGCGATGGATGTCCGCGGCGCTACGCCTGCGGCGGACAAGGCGCCGGCATTGGCGCCTGCGCACAGGCCGAGCACAGCCCCCACGGACCGATCAAGGGAGCAGCAACAGACGGAGGAGCGGAGTGACTGTCCGTGGGATGAAATTTCGATGCGCGATGCGCAATCAAACCCCGCGCAGCCACCCTCCGCTCGATCGCCTTCGGCGGCGGGCGTCGGCGGCAGAGAGGACACGGTAGACGACCAACAAGCGAGCGGCGGGGATGCCGCACGGGCACATTCGCCTACCGCCTTAGACATTTTGGCGAAGAGCAGCGAGGCTGCAGCCGTGCCTTCGCAGGCAGCACACGTCGACGACGTGTAGCCCCACTCGGGGCAGTCGCCGACGCAATCAATGGCGACTGAAATTCTCCACTCGGATGATGACGACGGAGGCTCCACCGAAGAAATGTCAGGAGCAGAGGACACCGAGGAGGAGGAGGAGGAAATTGTTGGAGCGCCGGCGGCGGCGCTCTCTGAGCAGGTGATTCCGTTGCTGAGGTACTTGGATCGCAAGGTCGATAAATACGCCGACCCACTTCAGCCGGGATCTTACATCGAGTTAGTGCGCAGGCGGACTCGCACTAAAGTCCACACCAGCAAGCTGTTAGCTAGAGTGGACCAGGAGTTGAGGGAATTGAAGGAGAAGCATGCATGCTTGTGGGGTCAGTATAAACTTAATCAGAAATTCTACAAGTACTCCGAGAAGGTGAAGGATGAGAAACTGGACGAGCTCACCAAGGAGCAGGTGAAGGTCAAGGAAGCACTTATTTCTGAGCAGGCCCAGAATCGGATTTTGTCAGAGGAGCTCGTGCGACAGACGCGGTTGTTGGAACAATGTCAGCTCGCACGGCAGGCGGATGAGGAGTTAATCCGCAAGTTACAGTCAGAGTGTGGCGAATTGAGAGCGCAACGTGCTGAGGCCGAATCGCAATTAGTGATAATTGAAGAGGATCGCAGGAAGGAGGCGGATCGCACGAAGGTGGAGACGGCGAGGCGTGTCGCCCACTGTCTCAAGGGCTACGCCCACTCGGAAGTGAAGGCGCAGGAGAAACTCACACTGCGTGAGTTTGAATTGCGCGCAGCCGGGTTGTTGTCAGGCGACAGTAGGAGTCGGCGGAAGGTAGCAAAGAAGCTCGATGCTTTTCTGTCGAAGGCGCAGGATACCATGTCCGCCCTCGAAGTGGAGGTGTCCGCGGCGTTGCAGCGTTTGGGACTGCGCAGTCGAGCGGAAGATTGGCAGGGTAGAGAGTTAGTGCGCGGCAGTCCGCCGCGCAGGAGACGTAGTACAGGTTCCGCGGAGTGTAGTGTAGCGTGGTTCCGTGCAGGCGTGTAGCGTAGTGCAGTGTAGTGCTAGTTAGGACTTAGAAGGTATAAAATAGTTCCAGGCGTTTTGCCTGGGGTTCTTTCCCATCAGAAGTGCAGATCAGGAACCCATTTCCTTTGCGTGTTTGTGTCCTTGAGTTCTGTCACCACGCACGAGGAGTTACAACTTAGCGTTCCGCATTTTGTAGCTGAAGGCCTTCGGCCGAATGTTCAGAGCTAGTACATTGGTTAGAGACTTGAGTAGTTCGGATCTGCACCTGCGGGTGACTGCCGATGCTCAGAGCCAGTGACTAGTTAGATACTTGAACAGTTTCGCCCCTACACCTTCGAGTGTTTCTTTCTGATTGTACTCCTTGGGATTTTTCCCCTGAATGCCAAAGTGAAGTTTTGCTACTTCGTGTAAGCCTTGGTTGTAAATTCAGGTTACGCTGCAGCAGGTGCCTTGAGGGTAACCCCTGTAGTATTTCTGGGAATGACAAGTGCCTGAGAATTCAAACTCTTCAATAGACTGTTGTTGTGTTACTCGAATGTTTCACAGTGAGTCCTTCAGTGCGGACCTGTGTTCTCTGCGCGTTTTGTGAGTTGAGAGTGTTGTTCACCGCGTATGAGTGACTTCGATCCGAAGTAGGCAGTCCAAACCGGGTTTCCTACGCTAGCAGCAAGCTAGTGGAAGCGTTGTAAAAGCCGGAGTTGGAAGTCACTACCCGCAGCTTTGCCGAGTGTGCTCGCGAGAGACTTTCCCCCTGAAATCTTGAAGTAGAGGTCCTAACGGATCTCTGGGTTGTGTTTCTGTAGTTTCAGGTGTGTGTGTGTGTGTGTGTTACGCTGCACTGTGCGACCTCCGAGTGCGCTCCGAGTGGACACTTGCAGTATTTCTGGGAGTGACAGTTGCCTGAGAATTCAAACTCCTCAATAGTCTGTTAAAACGTGACACTTTGTACCCTGTGTGTTCCTCTGTCCCTGTGGGTTCGACCTTTCTACCACTATATTGCAATTTTAGCCTTTAGTGGGTTATTACAGCCGGCGGCGGCGCTCTCTGAGCAGGTGATTCCGTTGCTGAGGTACTTGGATCGCAAAGTCGATAAATACGCCGACCCACTTCAGCCGGGATCTTACATCGAGTTAGTGCGCAGGCGGACTCGCACTAAAGTCCACACCAGCAAGCTATTAGCTAGAGTGGACCAGGAGTTGAGGGAATTGAAGGAGAAGCATGAATGCTTGTGGGGTCAGTATAAACTTAATCAGAAATTCTACAAGTACTCCGAGAAGGTGAGGGATGGGAAACTGGAAGAGCTCACCAAGGAGCAGGTGAAGGTCACGGAAGCACTAATTTCTGAGCAGGCCCAGAATCGGATTTTGTCAGAGGAGCTCGTGCGACAGACGCGGTTGTTGGAACAGTGTCAGCTCGCACGGCAGGCGGATGAGGAGGTAATCCGCAGGCTACAGTCAGAGTGTGGCGAATTGAGAGCGCAACGTGCTGAGGCCGAATCGCAATTAGTGATAGTTGAAGAGGATCGCAGGAAGGAGGCAGATCGCACAAAGGTGGAGATGGCGAGGCGTGTCGCCCACTGTCTCAAGGGCTACGCCCACTGGGAAGTGAAGGCGCAGGAGAAACTCACACTGCGTGAGTTTGAACTTCGCGCAGCCGGGTTGTTGTCAGGCGACAGTAGGAGTCGGCGGAAGGTAGCAAAGAAGCTCGATGCTTTTCTGTCGAAGGCGCAGGATACCATGTCCGCCCTCGAAGTGGAGGTGTCCGCGGCGTTGCAGCGATTGGGACTGCGTAGTCGAGCGGAAGATTGGCAGGGTAGGGAGTTAGTGCGCGGCAGTCCGCCGCGCAGGAGACGTAGCACAGGTTCCGCGGAGTGTAGTGTAGCGTGGTTCCGCGCAGGCGTGTAGCGTAGTGCAATGTAGTGTTAGGTAGGACTTAGAAGGTATAAAATAGTTCCAGGCGTTTTGCCTGGGGTTCTTTCCCATCAGAAGTGCAGATCAGGAACCCATTTCCTTTGCGTGTTTGTGTCCTTGAGTTCTGTCACCACGCACGAGGAGTTACAACTTAGCGTTCCGCATTTTGTAGCTGAAGGCCTTCGGCCGAATGTTCAGAGCTAGTACATTGGTTAGAGACTTGAGTAGTTCGGATCTGCACCTGCGGGTGACTGCCGATGCTCAGAGCCAGTGACTAGTTAGATACTTGAACAGTTTCGCCCCTACACCTTCGAGTGTTTCTTTCTGATTGTACTCCTTGGGATTTTTCCCCTGAATGCCAAAGTGAAGTTTTGCTACTTCGTGTAAGCCTTGGTTGTAAATTCAGGTTACGCTGCAGCAGGTGCCTTGAGGGTAACCCCTGTAGTATTTCTGGGAATGACAAGTGCCTGAGAATTCAAACTCTTCAATAGACTGTTGTTGTGTTACTCGAATGTTTCACAGTGAGTCCTTCAGTGCGGACCTGTGTTCTCTGCGCGTTTTGTGAGTTGAGAGTGTTGTTCACCGCGTATGAGTGACTTCGATCCGAAGTAGGCAGTCCAAACCGGGTTTCCTACGCTAGCAGCAAGCTAGTGGAAGCGTTGTAAAAGCCGGAGTTGGAAGTCACTACCCGCAGCTTTGCCGAGTGTGCTCGCGAGAGACTTTCCCCCCTGAAATCTTGAGTAGAGGTCCTAACGGATCTCTGGGTTGTGTTTCTGTAGTTTCAGGTGTGTGTGTGTGTGTGTTACGCTGCACTGTGCGACCTCCGAGTGCGCTCCGAGTGGACACTTGCAGTATTTCTGGGAGTGACAGTTGCCTGAGAATTCAAACTCCTCAATAGTCTGTTAAATGTGACACTTTGTACCCTGTGTGTTCCTCTGTCCCTGTGGGTTCGACCTTTCTACCACTATATTGCAGTTTTAGCCTTTAGTGGGTTATTACAGATCTGCCTCTCGTCGGCGATCGTCTTGAACCACAACTAACTACAACTCGGCCTCCGCACGTTGTGCTCTCAATTCTCCACACTCAGATTGCAGTTTGCGAATTAATTCCTCATCCGCCTGTCGTGCGAGCTAACACTGCTCTAACAACCGCGTCTGTCGCACGAGCTCCTCTGACAAAATTTGATTCTGAGCCTGCTTAGAATCCAGCGCTTCCGTGAGCTTCACCTGCTCCTTGGTGAGCTCTTCCAGTCGCCCATCCTTCACCCTGTCGAAGTGTTTGTACAATTTCTGATTGAGGTTGTACTGACCCCACAAGCATTGATGCTTCTCCCGCAGAGCCTTAAGTTCCTGGTCCACCCGGGCTAGCAACTTGCTGGTGTGGACTTTAGTGCGAGTTCGCCTGCGCACTAACTCGACGTAGGACCCAGGCTGGCGAGGATCCGCGTACTTCTCCATCTTGCGATCCAAGTACCTCAGCAGAGGTACTACCTGCTCACAGAGCGCCACCGCCGGCGCACCAACTAATTCCTCCTCCTCCTCCTCGGTGGATCCCGATCCCGACACTGATTCCATGGATACTCCTTCTTCGTCATCCTCCAAATTGAGGATTTCGGTCGTCTGCGCGCCTTCTGCTTCGGCCGGCTGCAGACTTCGTGCAGTGGCCGCTTCCGGGAGAGAGCAGCTGATTCTCGATGTTGCTCTTTCTCCGGTTCCTCACTCCATCTTCGCTTCCGCGGCACTCGCGCTGCGGGTGTGTCTCTCCCCGCATCCTGTTGAGTCGGTGGAGTGGAAGTTGGCGAATCCTCCGCGTCGGTGTCTACCTCGTTATTCCGCACATAACTCCCGGGATGGTCGACTGACAATGGCGGAAATCGAGCACGCTCGGCCGCGGTTAAACAATTCATCTCCCGATAAAAATTTATCAAGAAGGGGGAGAGGTGATTGAGAGTTCCTCCCCGCTCCTCAAACGCATGTTGTCGCATCACTCTATGCAGGATACGCGACCAGTGAACTGGAGCTCCGGCCAATGTGAGCTCTACGATAGACACCTGCCACAACGTGATGTACGTAGTGCGGTGCGGCTACAACAATTGTAGCAGCGCCATCGCTACGGTCCTGCGGAAACGATCTTTGTAGTCGCGGGTCCTGTATCCGTTCTTGGAAGACCTCTCCCGCTTGAACAATTCCACGAAGGAGGCTTCGTCCTGCTTCGTTACCTTGACGCTTTCACTGTCGATCAATAGGTACCCGTCCTCACCTGCGCACCTCCCCAATGCATGTCCCCAATCGCGGACAGTCCATCTATCTACGTGCGGACGTAATCCGCGCGTAGGTGGTCGTTCCTCGTCCAGCCATTCGCGCACCATGTCTGCGCACACGTAATTCCATCCCCACAGCAAGAATTCTAGTTTCCTTGTAATCAGCCGGTCCTCAAAGGCTCGCAACCCATTCTGCGGGAGCTTGAGTGGCACCATCCGCAGCCTCATCGATTTCGACATTGCGTTCTTGAAATTGGTTTGCACAACTCTCTTTGTGCTCTGCCCGAGCCTCTTGCTCGTGATTTTGTTTCCTCTGCAAACTCTAATCTCTCTCAATTCCAAATGTCGCGCACTCAATTCTCTCTCAGCCACCGAGTAACTCTCCGCGCGGTGATGTCTAGAACGTCTCTCAGCTAGAAGGTGGACGCGCGCAGCTCGCACCAGAAATTGAAATCGCCAATTCAAGAATGGGGCGTCCTCTGTCCGCTCGCAGGAGGTCATGGTCGGCTCTTGTGGTAACACACTTTTTGTTTTTTTTGCAGAATTTAAACAATTTTAGAAAACTAGTACCGAAGCAGTGTTTGTAGTTAGAAAAGGGTACGTTAAATAGAGTGGATTGATGAGATCGTCACGAGGTCACGAAGAATCGCGTTGTCGGATGTACCAACGCCAATGTCTTCAGCGCCTTCGGCAAAAGCTCCTTTTCTGAGGTGTCTCTACTCACGCGCTTCCAGCGTTTAAGGAAGCTACGCTTCCGGCGCAGACACCTCAGGAGGAGGTTTTGCTAAAGACGTCAGAAGAACGGCCCGGACCTCTGAAGGCTTCCGACCATGAGTGCGGCTTCGGCGATGCGCCGCTAGCGCGGAAAGGGAAACCTTCATAACGACCGGGATACACGGTAGTTCCAGTTGGTTGAGGTTGCATTAGAAAGAGCTCGGGACGCTCGTTCTAACGAGCCCAAGAGCGTCGGAGATGGATCAGGGACGAAGAAGTTATGAGCGTCGGAAAACTTGTAGCCGGACATGCGCCGTTCGCGCTAGGGTTCACAGTCGGAAAGGACTCCCGTATGCCTACGGCGATGCGCCTTCGGCGGAATCACGCGCTCATGGGAGGAAATCAACTCGGAGTCGGAAGCGCCTTTGGCGGCTGCGCAACGGAAGAAAAGCGCCGGCCGAAGGTACGCCTCCGACGTGGCGCTGATAGCCGGATGCGCTGGCATGATTTGCGCTGGTATGATTTGCGCCGGCGGGATATGCGCCGTTAGCAATGGACGAGGCATAAAGGACAAAATAAGCGGTACGAATACGCGCCGGCGTAATTTGCGCCGACTGGATGTGCGCCTCCAGCAAGGCGCCGACGGATAAGGAACATGCCAGCGGCGACACGCCTCCAGTGATGGTCGGGTTAGGAAAAGACAAACATAGCCGACGTATACGCTGCGGCGAACTCGAGTCTGGAAGACGGTGGCGGCGGGAGAATTCAACATTCGCGCATGCGAACGCGCGCAGTGCGGAGACCTGAATTCGCGCATGCAAGAGCAAACCGTTAGGCCGTATAGCTGGTTGCGTAAATTGTAACCAGTAAGAACGTTGGACGATCTTGAATTCGGAGAAGAAAAGACTCCTCTCCAGTCTCATTCTCTCATTCTTGATTTTGCGATTCCCAGCTTCCAAGATTATGCGCAAGGGCGGAGAGACCTGCAGAGAGAGAAGAGAGTGCGGAGACGAGTTGCGCAAGGATCTTGACAGACCTTGGAGAGAATTTGCGAGTAGCGAACTTGAGCGCGAGAGAGAGACTCGAAGCGGCCGACGCTCAGCGGCGATTGTGAGAGAGCGAGCGGAAGGGAGAGCGTTTGTGTGTGCATGAAACGCAATGTCGAAGGCCCCCCAGCTGCGAGTGTCTCCACTCAGGGTGCCGCAGATCGGTCTACGCGCATTTCAAGATGTGCTGCTGGGGCTGAAGCTCGATTTCCTCCTGTGGGGGTGGAACTGGACATGTCCGGAGATGGTGCGCGAGTATCTGCAGGAGAGACACAAGCCCTCACGCGGATTCCGTCCACATCTAGAAAGATGGGACATTTGTGACTGGGCGCAGGTGTTGGGCAGGTGTGCCGGCGAGGAAGGGTATCTCCTCTTCGAAGCCGATAGTGTGAAGGTGTCCCAGGAGGAAGAAATCTCCTACAATGAGCTCTTCAAAGTTGCCAGGCATCCCAAGAACGGTTTCCGGACACGGGATTACAAAGATCGATTGCGGAGAAATGTCGCGACTGCGTTGTTGCAGATATTACAGCCGACCAAGACCGCTTACATGCATGGTTGGCAGGTAGGATTTGTGGAGCTAGTGTTGTCAGGAGCTCCAGTGCATTGGGCACGGCTCCTGTGGAAGGTGACGCGCCAACATGCGCAAGAAGAGAGAGGAGGAACCCTCAATCATCTTTCGCCTTACCTGATTGTGTTTTATCGGGCGATGGGATGTTTGACAAATTCAGAGCGGACACGGTTTCCGCTGCTGACGCGGAGGTATCCAGGTAGATACTCACGGGAGGCCGAAGTAGACACGGATCCGGACGAGGAACCTGCCCGTCCGCCTCCGGCTCCGGCTCCAGCAAGAGCAGCAGAAGAACGTCGAAGTGAGCGCATTCCGCGAAAGCGGAAGTGGGATGAGAGACTTGAGGACAGGCAGCCGGAAGTGCCAGCTGCGCCGACTCGTAGTCGGCCCACCCAGAGCCGGCTGCGAGTTAGAGACTTGAACAGTTCCCCCTTACTCCTTCGAGTGACATATCCTGATTGTACTCCTACGGGAAGTTTCCCCTGAATGCCAATGTGAAGTTTTATTACTTCGTGTAAGCCTTGGTTTGCAATTCAGGTTGTGTGTGTGTTACTGGATCGTGTCTTGTGGTAACACACTTTTTATTTTTTTTACAGAATTTAAACAATTTTAGAAAACTAGTACCGAAGCAGTGTTTGTAGTTAGAAAAGGGTACGTTAAATAGAGTGGATTGATGAGATCGTCACGAGGTCACGAAGAATCGCGTAGTCGGATGTACCAGCGCCAATGTCTTTGGCGCCTTCGGCAAAAGCTCCTTTTCTGAGGTGTCTCTACTCACGCGCTTCCAGCGTATAAGGAAGCTACGCTCCCGGCGCAGACACCTCAGGAGGAGATTCTGCTAAAGACGTCAGGAGAAGGGCCCGGACCTCTGAAGGCGTCCGACCATGAGTGCGCCTTCGGCGATGCGCCGCTAGTGCGGAAAGGGAAAACCCTCATAACGATCGGAATACACGGTGGATCCAGTTGGTTGAAGTTGCATTAGAAAGAGCTCGGGACGCTCGTTCTAACGAGCCCAAGAGCGTCGGAGATGGATCAGGGACGGAGAAGTTATGAGCGTCGGAAAACTCGTAGCCGGACATGCGCCGTTCGCGCTAGGGTTCACAGCCGGAAAGGATTCCCGTACGCCCTCGGCGATGCGCCTTCGGCGGAATCGCGCGCTCAAAGGAGGAAACCAACTCAGAGTCGGAAGCGCCTTTGGCGGCTGCTCATGGAAGGAAAGCGCCGGTCGGATGTACGCCTCCGACGTGGCGCTGATGGCCGGATGCGCTGGCATGATTTGCGCTGGCGGATATGCGCCGTCAGCAATGGACGAGGCATAAAGGACAAAATAAGCGGTACGAATGCGCGCCGGCGTAATTTGCGCCGACTGGATGTGCGCCTCCAGCAAGGCGCCGAGGGATAAGGAACACGCCAGCGGCGACACGCCTCCGGTGATGGACGGGTTAGGGAAAGACAACATAGCCGACGTATACCCTGCGGCGGACTCGAGTCTGGAAGGCGGCGGCGGCGGGAGAATTCAACATTCACGCATGCGAATGCGCGCAGTGCGGAGACGTGAATTCGCACATGCAAAGGGCGAACCGTTAGGCCGTATAGCCGGCTGCGTACGTTGTAACCAGTAAGAACGTTGGACGTTCTTGAATTCGGAGAAGAAAAGACTGCGCTCCAGTCTCATTCTCTCATTCTTGATTTTGCGATTCCCAGCTTCCAAGATTACGCACAAGGGCGGAGAGACCTGCAGTGAGAGGAGAGAGTGCGGAGACGAGTTGCGCAAGGATCTTGACAGACCTTGGAGAGAATTGCGAGTAGCGAACTTGAGCGTGAGCGAAGAGAGAGTGAGCAGTCAGTGCTTGAGCGGCCGACGCGCAGTGGCGATTGTGAGAGAGCGAGCGAAAGGGAGAACGTTTGTGTGTGCAGGAAACGCAATGTCGAAGGTTCCCTAGCTGCGAGTGTCTCCCCTCATGGTGCCGCAGATCGGTCTACGCGCATTTCAAGATGTGCTGCTGGGCTGAAGCTCGATTTCCTCCTGTGGGGGTGGAACTGGACATGTCCGGAGATGGTGCGCGAGTATCTGCAGGAGAGACACAAGCCCTCACGCGGATTCCGTCCACATCCAGAAAGATGGGACATTTGTAACTGGGCGCAGGTGTTGGGCAGGTGTGCCGGCGAGGAAGGGGATCTCCTCTTCGAGGCCGATAGCGTGAAGGTGTCCCAGGAGGAAGAAATCTCCTACAATGAGCTCTTCAAAGTTGCCAGGCATCCCAAGAACGGTTTCCGGACACGGGATTACAAAGATCGATTGCGGAGAAATGTCGCGACTGCATTGCTGCAGATATTGCAGCCGACCAAGACCGCTTACATGCATGGTTGGCAGGTAGAATTTGTGGAGCTAGTGTTGTCAGGAGCTCCAGTGCATTGGGCACGGCTCCTGTGGAAGGTGACGCGCCAACATGCGCAAGAAGAGAGAGGAGGAACCCTCAATCATCTTTCGCCTTACCTGATTGTGTTTTATCGGGCGATGGGATGTTTGACAAATTCTGAGAAAACACGGTTTCCGCTACTGACCCGGAGCTATCCAGGTAGATACTCGCGGGAGGCCGAAGTAGACACGGATCCGGACGAGGAACCTGCCAGTCCGCCTCCGGCTCCGGCCCCAGCAAGAGCAGCAGAAGAACGTCGAAGTGAGCGCATCCCGCGAAAGCGGAAGTGGGATGAGAGACCTAAGGACAGGCAGCCGGAAGTGCCAGCTTCGCCGACTCGTGGTCGGCCCACCCACGAGCCTCACAGTCGACCAAAACAGAGGGCACGCAAAATGCCAACTAGTACTGAGGAGACCGGGCGTACTCCGGTCCGGCGGAATCTCACGCAGGAGGAGATAATCGCGCAGATTCTAGGGAAGTCGACAAATACCTCTGCGCAGAAGGCACCAATGCCTTCGGAAGGAGATGGACGGACTGACAGTCGGCCGACTACGAGTCGGGCGACTGAAGGCCGACAAGCGGAAGGAAGGCCAACTGAACGGCGCGTTGAACTGGACAGCAGGCCGGAAGCAGAAGAGAGTTTGGCTGACGAGCCAACAACCCTCAGAAGGTCGTCTTCGGCGGAAGGCACTTCTGGGAAAACGCCACCAGCAAGCAGGCCAAGTGGAGTGAAGACGCGCAGGGTGTATCCGACTCCCAGTCGGACAACTGCTGGTCGGCCGACTGCGAGTCGGTCAACAGAGAGACGGCCGGATTCGCCGACTTCGAGACGGACAGGGCCGGCGACCAATGTGCGGACGCCTTCGGCGGACGCACCTTCAGCGAAGACACCTTCCGCGCAGATTGCGCCGGAAGGGCAGGCAGCAGAAGCGGGCGGTGCAAAGGTGACAAGAGTCACTGCGGCGTCGACCCCTTCGGAGACCGAAGATCGAGCCGGAACAGGGGCTCAAGCAGTGGGATCCCCCACTGCCCTGGATATTTTAGCAGGCAGTGGAGCAGCAGTCGCAGCGGAAGCTGCTGCGCGCCACAGTTCCAGGAAGTCGCCAAGGGATTCGGTGGTGACTGAAATCCTCGAGACTGAGGATGAGACGAGCTCGGAAGAGCAGGAAGCGGATTCTATGCAGAAAACGCCAACAGGGGTGTTGTGCGAGCAGATAGTCCCACTCCTGCGATATCTGGATCGCAAGACATCCAAGTACGCGGGTACTGGAAAACCGCAGTCTTATGTGGAGACTATCAAGCGAAGGACGAGGAGCAAGGTGGCCATTTGGGCCTCTAGGTGCCAAGTATATGTGGATAGGAACACCGCCCTCCGACAACACCTGGCGGTCACACAGAAGCTATACCAAGCCTTGCAGCAGCAGAGGGAGGATGCGGCGACGAAAAGCCAGGCGGAGGCTGAGCTAATGCGGGCAAAGATCGAGTCGGAATTGCAGGAAGAGCGGAGACAAAACCACGTCCTAGCAGCCGAGCTTGCGCGCCAGACGCGCGCCTTAGAAGAAAGTCAAAGAGCCCGCAAGGAGGATGAGGAGTTGTTGCGCAACTTGCAATCCGAGTGCTCGGATTTGAGGGCGCAGCGTGCGGAAGCGGAAATGCAGCTAGCAGAGGTGGAAGGCAGCTGCAAGGCACGAGAAGAGTTGGCGACGCGGGTGACTCATTGTCTAAAAGGATACGCCCATTGGGAGGTGGCAGCTCAAGAGAGGATCACACTCAGGGAGTTCGAGCTTCGGGCGGCGGCATTGACGGAGGGTGACAGTCGGAGTCGGCGGCGAGTAGCGAGGAAATTAGAAACCTTCTTGTCGGGTGCGCGCGACACTATGGCGCACTTAGAGTCGGAAGTCACTACAGCGCTCGGACGCCTAGGGTTCCGCAGCCGGTCGGAAGACTGGCAAGGTAGAGACAGCGAGCGGAGCAGTCCGGCGCGCAGGAGGCGCAGCACCGGATCCGCCGAGTGCAGTAGTATAGTTTGGTTTCGCGCAGATGTTGCGAGTAGTAGATAGGATAGCGTAGTGCTAGTTAGGACCTTTGAGGGTATAAAGTAGATCAAGGCGTTTTGCCTTGGGACTCTTCCAGTTTCGGAAGTGCAGATCAGGAACTCACTTTCTTGGCGTGTTTGTGCATTTTGGTCCTGGCACCACGTAGAGAAGCTGCAGCATAGCGAAGTTACCGTATGTTGTAGTTGAAGGCCTTCGGCTGAATGTTCAGAGCTAGTACCCGGTTAGAGACTTCAGTAGTGCGGATCTGCACCTGCAGGTGATTTCTGATGCTCAGAGCCGGCTGCGAGTTAGAGACTTGAACAGTTCCCCCTTACTCCTTCGAGTGACATATCCTGATTGTACTCCTACGGGAAGTTTCCCCTGAATGCCAAAGTGAAGTTTTATTACTTCGTGTAAGCCTTGGTTTGCAATTCAGGTTGTGTGTGTGTTACTGGATCGTGTCTCAGTTAAGTTCTCAGTCGGGTCTGCACTCCCTGCGTTTGGTGTGAGTCGAGGGTGACGTCCACGGCGTATGAAGAGGCTTCGTTCCGAAGTGGGAAGTCCAGTCCGGGTACCCTACGCTAGTTCCTGGCGGAAGGGCAGTAAAAACCGGAGTGGGAGGCACTACCTGCAGAACCTCTGAGTGAACTTTTGAGACACTTTCCTCCTGAAATCCGAAGCGGAGGTCCTGACCGACCTCCGAGTTGTGCTTTTTGCCAGTTTCAGGTGTGTGTGTGTGTGTGTGTTGAGTGACCACGCTGTACCGTGCATCCTCCGAGCATCCTCCGAGTCGAGATCCTCCTCCGAGTCGAGCCTCCGAGTCGAGCACTGCAGTATTTCTGGGAGTGACAGTCGCCTAGAATTCAAACTCTACAAAAGTCTGTTAAACGTGACACTTTTACTCTGTGTGTTGCCTCTGTCCCTGTGGGTTCGATCTTTTTACCACCATACTGCAGTTTTAGCCTTTGGTGGGTTATTACATGTCTCAGTTAAGTTCTCAGTCGGGCCTGCACTCCCTGCTCCGAAACACCTTCGACCACCTCCGGTTACACGACTGGAGGGGAGACCAGCTCGTCATGCACTTCAGAGACAGAAATGTCGGATGAGTTTGTGGGTTACGTCACTTGCTGCTCCATCGAGGAGGAAGGGGACGATGTGCATCCGGATGACGAATAGCAACTAGCAGCCGGACTGGGCAGAAGCGAGATCAGTCACACAGAGGGGATTGTCGACCCAAGTGACTGATGCGAACTGCAGCTCAGTCCAGATAAAGGCTTGAAGGTGTCAAGCCAGGTACAAGGAGAAGAGTTGAACAGGGTACAGGCGTTTCTTCGCCAGTATGAGGATGTCTTCGCATGGAAGATTGAAGACATGAAAGGCATACCTGCAAGGTATGGGGAGCACAGAATCGACTTGTTGGACGAGGCATTTCCGGTTCGCCAACGCCAATACAGGCTCAACCCAAAATACTCATTATTGGTGAAGGACGAAATCGATAAGTACCTGAGCGCAGGGATCATCTATCCGGTACTCAGTAGCGAGTGGGTTTCGCCTATCGTAATCGTGCCCAAGAAACTGACGGGTAAGATCCGGGTGTGCCAGGATCTCGGTCGTGAAAGTCGAATCACTTGATGGTCGCGCCGGCTCCGCGGTTTAACGGCCTTCTCTTTCACGCGCGGCTTCACGCTCCGCCGACGCCGACTTCACTCACACGCTCGAATTGGTAATTTGAACTCCGCCAGCGTACCACGCCGCGGCCATGGTCGCGCAGCGCAGAAGGCGGATTTCTCGCCGACGCGCTATGCCTATGCGTAGGCGAATTCCGTCCGCACACAGGACGTTGTCCGTGCAGGTCCCTCGCCGTAGGCGCAGCGCCGAAGGCGGCTGTGCCGAAGGCGTTGACCGCGGTCAACGCACTCCGTCCAGTCTGTCCATCTCTCTCGCCTCTCCGTCGGCGCTCTTGTCTCCGTAACCCCGACCGGCCGAAGGCGCACTCGTCCGTACAGTCCGTATGGTCCGTACGGATTTTACTACTCCGTTGGGTGCTCGCCCAACCGTGATGCGCTGGCGCCGAAGGCGCTGTACAAGTTCCAACCCCGAAGGCGGATTTCTAGGGCCGAAGGCGGACTTCCCGCCGACGCCGAAGCGCCTATACGTAGGCGATTTCCGTTCGCCTATGCGTAGGTGCAAGTCCTCCCCGCCTATGCGTAGGCGGCATTCTCGGCGGACTCCCCGCCGACGTCAAACCCTATTTCGCCTATGCGTAGGCAAACTTCCCTTGCCTATGCGTAGGCGAAGGTCTATGTATCTTTCGACCGTCACAACTCCCTCAGTCTTGATCCGTTCCGGGCGTTCTTGGGCTCGTTAGAACCAGCGCGTCAAGCTCTTTCCAACGAAACCCTAACCAAGTCAAGGCGTTTGGGAATTGCTTAGATTCTGAGGGATTCCTCTAGCGCCGAGGGCGTAGCGCCGAAGGCGGATTATGCGCCTTGCGCCAAAGGGGTACTCATTGAGAGCCCGTCGTTTAGGGCGGCGTCTGTCCCAGACGTTGCGCCCAACTCCTGGATTCTACGAGATTCTCCGAGATCATCCAGTTTCACTCTATTTTGATGCACCAATAGCTATTTACACTGTTGCCGTGGTACAATTTCCCAAAAATGTTTTAAATTCCGCAAAAATATCAAAAGTGGGGTACCACAGGCAGTCGAGGCAAACGTCGGAAGCGCACGTACATGAGCTCGGGCACGCGGACGTGCTCCAGCACTACGCCCTTTCTCATCTACTGGACGTTATGGATCTGCGTGACTCTGAGATCAGCGGCGGTGGGAGCCCAGCGTTTCAGCTCGAAGCCCGTGAAATGCCTCACGATACTGTTGCTGGTGCTTACCTTGACGTCGATGCGTCTGTAGTTGGCCTTGGTCCCGTCGGGCTTGTGTATGCGTCCCTGATGGATTTGAATTGGCAACTCGGCATTATGATGTCCAGCATATTCTTCACCTTCAGGATCACCATCTCCTTGTTCTCGTAATGATACTATAAATTTGCAATGTTCTTTATAAATTGAAAACTGCCTGAATAAATAATGTTTCAAGTAAAAAACTTAGCTTCCACGGTTTTAATTAAATTCGTCCTCAAAGCAAAGACCTCATGTTCCTCAAGAGTAACATCTCTCTCCTTATTATGTTTGTATGCCAGTACTCGAATACTCTCAATAATCTTCCAATTCTCATATCTGCTGCACTTGAGTCCTTCATCATCACCATTAGTCTTAGAACCCGATGGGCAAGACAGCAGCTAAAAATCTATAACTGTATAATTAAAAACACAGATGCGACATGTGTAGAGACGAGATGTAGATGCAGTAGGATGTTTCAGTTGCCTTCGGATGAGACTAGCAAATAACAACTTCTACTACAAGTCAGCGAGCTTATGAACTTGATGCGTGTAGAATACTGTGTAATACATGTTCTCAGAAAGTTCGCGGATGGATCAGAGACCATTGAACCGGGATCCTACTGCCTGGAAAATACTGGATGATAGTAAGGATCACAGTAGAATAAGAGGGCAAACGAGCTTCCGATTATTAAGACTCAGGAGTAGAAACTGTGTTGAATGTTCCAGCAAACGGACTATTTACTCATCGAAGACACATACTCGAGCAGTTAACAAAACTCATGCTAAAGAAAAATCATGCCAAACAAATATCCGTAAGGACGCTTAAAGCAATGGTTAATCGGGGAATGTCAGAGCCATTTTCAGGAGTTCTTTGTTTGATTTTGTACATGCAAAATCATACAAATTTTTTGCTAGTATGATACATCCGACTGGCGAAGCCTATAATGTATCACAGGCTCCCCGCTGAATTATCATGATTAACATTTTGAATGAAATTTTTTAAATATTTGTATATGAGCCATGTTATGCTTTTCTACTATATATTATGAGCAAGATATCGTTTATTCTCTTGGATATATTCTCGCAATCCAATTTGTTTTAATAACTCATAACAAAATACATTCAGGTGATTTGATCATAAAATTTCACATCTAAACTTATGAGTAATTCATAAATTCATGTGTGGGATAAATTTATTCAACACTTACGTAAATGCAACAATCTACTTAATTGTGCAAGTAAGATGAAAACAGGTCTTTAGAATAATTTATGAAATCAATATCGAAACCTCAAACTATGAACGAAGATTATACCTAGTCAAATAACAATTGAGTATACCACACTTTCGCAAAGTGTAAATTATATAACATAGCTATAGACATCATTGCAACTTCAACCATGTGTTCGAGGTTTAAGTGCTTTCTATGATCATATATTTAAATCTGCTATCCACATACTCACATGGTTGGGTCCAATTCATCCATCGATTCCCCTATGGTAAGCTAAGCTACTCTACATACACATTTATTTGATTTGAAAATAAATTTCCATGACTAGACCTCAACTATTAACCGGTGCACTTCTCATTATCTTTATTGCAATATTATCAACTTGATTCAAACAATGGAAAGAAAGAGCTCACTGCTCTTTGTTGCACAATCTCGTAATCTGCACTCGCAAGCTGGCTATGTTACAAGATTCTACTTAAGCCCACGTGCTACAAGCCTAAGCTATAGGAATTTGTCGTATGGATTCTTGTACAGTACTGAAAACTTATTACCAGACAATACGTAGATCTAAGTAGGCCGGCGGAAGAGACCGTAGTCAGATTGAGAATGATCTATAGTTGGATATTTTTGAAATAAAAACCTGTTTCTGAAGGTTGGTATAAGAGTGATCAGACCGATGACAGTTGAGAACCCAATTGAAGCTCCTACTGCAAAGGCCGTCACGAACTCACCATGAAAATACAAACTCCATGACTTTTCCTGTTGAGTGACAGTACCAGGATCAAGATGACCATTGCAACTAAATGCAAAAGATTCGCAGGGCTTGTCTATGGAATCTCCACACAGTTTGGGATTGCCAGGCTGAAAAGATCCAAAGAAGCGCGTGTCGAATGATTCTGCAATAGGAATGGGACCACATAGTTGATTTAGCGACAAGTTAAGGTAACCCAAGCGTAGTCTGCTCAGTGACATTGGGATTGGACCAGATAACTGGTTTTTCGATAAATCCAGCTCCAAGAGGTCAGGAATTTCTCCCAGCTCGGCGGGGATAGATCCCTCGAAATTGTTGTCTGCCATGAATAGAGTCGTGAGACGGTGCAATGTGCCCAGCTCCGCGGGTAGTTCTCCAGTAAGTTGAAAATATCCAACAGAAATATCCAACAACGCCATTGCATGCTGCACGTCAACGTACAGCAAAGTGTTCTCTGCTTTTCTGAGTGATATTGCCTCAAAAATATCTTCTACTGTAAGCGTTTTGTATAGACGCCGCTCTGCTTCCTGGAGTTTCCTCTCAGCGGGGAGCTTGTAGGTAACTAATCCTGAGAGGTCCTGAGGCAATACACCTGTGAACGAGTTGAAAGAAAGGTCAAGTACTTGCAGTGCGGGCAGCTTCCAGATTGAAGAAGGTATGGAGCCACTGAAGAAGTTGGACCTCAGACTCAACACTTTCAATCCCCTGAGGGGGTAAACTTGTGGTTGATCCAGCTGCAAATTAAGGACATTGAATTTTGGCAGCACCGCGGACAAATGGTTACTACTCAAATCCAACAATTCCAGATTCGAGCAGTTCCATAATGTGACGGGAAAGAGCCCAGTCAATTGGTTCCCGTTGAGAGCCAAGATCCATAGATTTTCCAAT